>JAIVEN010000003.1:16285494-26285494 GCA_026686845.1 Adenanthera pavonina
GCAAATCCTTTATTATCTCAAGTCTATAATTGATCTTGGTCTTCTTATTACTCCTTCCTGTGCTTCCTCTCTTATTGCCTTCTCAGATGTTGATTGGGCTAGGTGCCCTAATGATCAGCAAAGTATTGGTGGCTATTGTGTCTATTATAGACCTAATTTGGTTTCTTAGAGCTCAAAGAAACAACCCATAATTGCTTGTTCCCCTAGTAAAGTAGAGTACAAATCCGTTGCCAATACAACTTGTGAGCTATTATAGATTCAAGGCCTTCTTTCAGAACTTTAAGTTTTCTTTCTGACTCCTCCTGTTGTTTGGTGTGATAACATTAGGGCTACCTATTTAGCTACCAACCCCGTAATGCATTCATAAACCAAACATGTTCAACTTGACTATCATTTTATTCAAGAACAAGTGCATGCTAAGTCTATCATTGTTATTGTTGTCTCTAGCAATGACCAGATCGTTGACATTTTCACTAAGCCCCTTTCTACCCTACGCTTTGTTCAGCTCCAATCAAGCCTCACTTTGGTGTTTTTTCCATTCAGCTTGTGGGGGGATGTTAGAGCACATACAACCAATTCCATATTGGCCTCACAGTCATCTTTGACTACCAACTTATCCACCATTAGCAAGGGAGTGGCATAACGGTCACATGGGTTGAAATGTTCTGGAATGCTTTTTTATTTCTTTATTATTTGAATGCATTTACAGGCTGTATTATTTGTATTGTTTCTTTGCACTATACACATGTCCCTAGTTTGTTGAAAATTGATGCTATCTAATTCCTTCTTTGTAAATGTTTTTAGTATCAATGGAAAATCTAAATTCAATCTCTTGATTGACTAAAAGTCAGTTTGTGGGAGTTGAAAACAAGCTGGAAAAGAAGTCACTTCTTCATGTACACTTTGAATTGGTTGTTGCTTCATTAAAAAGCCAGAAGAAAAGGGAAAATCTCTCTCATTGAAGACAATATGCCTAGAGATAAAAATTCTTCCATTGTTACTCAAACACTTGAATCCTTTATGTTGGCCAATATAGCTGAGAAATACAGAATGAGTAGTGTGAAATTGAAGCTTGTGTTAATCATAAGTGTTATATCCCATATTTTAGCACCTTCCCTTGAATATTGCTTCACTTGGATACCGTAAAGAGGCATTTGAGAGCTTGAACCAATTGAGAATTCAAAAGTGTTAAAAAAAACTATTTTCTATGCATTTTTCTTTTGATTGCGTAGCGAACTTTGAAAATCATAACTAAATACGTAAAAATCGTTTCTTAGCTATTCATTTCTAAAAATCATTCACATCTTGAAATTCATGGGAAAATATAAAATGGAATTTAGACATACCAATTTGTACACTTTATTAATCAAACTTTACTCTTCATTTTCAACTTTTTGTTTTTATCTAGTTTCTAAGCCATAAATTTTAGCACTCATTTCTCTCAGGATACAAAGCCAATCTGTGCATACTCTATATCTTTAGAAAGCTCTACATCTCGACTTTTTAACTATATATATTTTGTACATTTATTACATATTTACTGGACAGAAAGTCATCATATATCCATAGTATACCAAATTGTTTAACACTGGAATAGTTTTGGAAAATAAATCATAACTTCCATTATACTACTCCAAATAGAGTCAAACTAGTTCCAAAATGTTTATAAGACATAGCTACACACATTCATGTAAACATCTGAATTTTTCAAGACAGACAGACAGACAGTGTTTATAGTAAAAACACAATTTCTGCAACAATCTAGTTTTTAACCTTTAACTTTCTTGAGCCATAACTTATGCCATACTTAGCCAAATTATACATAATCTATTTTGGCTTAAAGCTTAACATGTCCTCTAACTAGAGATACCAAATTTTGGCTTATTTCTTTTATCATATCATACTAAAACATTCCCAAACATTATTATGTCATCAACTAACAATAAAAGGTTCATACATATTTTTTCAAATTCTTAACTTCATATCATTACTAAACTTCATTTAACATACATCTCCATATGTCATATGACATCATACTAGACATATCATACATATCAATTTAACTTATTAGCCATACAATACTTTGCATAACATGCTTTCATGATCTAAACATCATATCAATTTATGAAGATTGGCTTGCTCCTCCATCAATTTCCTTTCCATGGCCTTCATTCATTGTAATCCATGTTATCAAAATCGGACTGGACCGGCCGGTCGGATCGAGAACTGGTACCTGGTCCAGTCCGGTCTGTTAGATATGCTGGCTTCCTACGAAGGGGGGTGAATTGGGAAGATTAAAAATTTTTCTGCAAAACGTCAAGAAGGTGAAGAAAGTAAAGGTGACAGTAAAAACAGAGTATAAATGAACAATTAGTAAAAGCAGTAATAGAGAAGGGAAGACACAGATATTTATCCTGGTTCGGTCTCTCAATCTTGACCTAAGTCCAGTCCTCAAGTTACCACTAGAGATTTTCCACTATCTTGTAAGAATTTAGTGGGCTTCTTGTAAATGCTGCAGTACAGCATTGATGCTCTATTTTTAAAGCTCACACTTTCTCTCTTTGCACTCTAACTAAGTGCTTCCCTAATCCCTTGTGATATCCCCTCACAAGAAAATCTTTCTTCCAAATGAAGATAAGATTATTTATAATGAATAAACTCTCTTAATCAGAGTGTATATGAAAGTTGGAGCACAAAGAATGAAGTATGTGAGAGTAAGAGACTTTGACTTGATGATTTGGCCGAGTTTCAGTATATGCAAAGTAACTTCGTTACCCACATCTTCAAATGAAGTTCTATTTATAGATTTTTGTCTCAATTATACGTTAGAGACAAGATCTAGTCGTGAGAGACGTTACCCAACGATTACTCTGAGAAACTATCAATTCACCAACAGCATTTAATGCTTATGACACTCAAAGTTCAAATTTCAGTTGGTCAACAGACGAATTTCACAGAAACCGAAAGCTAAAGACTTTAACATTGAACTCCCAAAGTTCATTTGTCATTAGGCAAAATTTGAATTTTGATCTTTGAAAAATGTTCATGTGTTGGAACATACGAATTTTTTAGGTTAAAGTCTTTCTGTTACGTGTGAATAGTAGTTTCATTTTGCTACAGTGCCTTCAAAATTCAAATTTTAAAACCCAAAATTCATCTATCAGTGGCCAGTTCAATAAGGCACAATAGTTTATCTATTCGAAATTCAAATTTTCAAAAGGCAAAGTTCGTCTGTCAGAAAGACCTCTTTTTAGACTTACTTCAAAGTTCAAATTTCTGAATACTATCATTTGTATGTCAACATATCATTATAACAGACTCACAACCTTTGTTTCTGAAATTCAAATTTTTATGTTCAAAGTTCATCTGTCAGTGAGCAATCTTGAAGCTCTTTTTAAACTTGTTTTCAGATGAACTTTGACATATTCTCAGACAAATTTTTCAATTTTCATAAGTTGTATTTCGTCTGAAATTCAAATTTTTAAAAGCCAAAGCTCGTTTATCGAAGAAGGCTCTTTTCAAACGTATTTCAAAGTTCAAATTTCTATAGTCAAAATTCATCTGTCAGAGAAGGGTTTTTTTAGACTTGTTCATTTTCAACTCGAAATTCGAATTTTCAAGGCCAAAGTTCGAATTTTCAAAATAGCATATCAGTATAAACACTTCAAACTTCGTCTGTTGATGGGTGTTTTTCAAATATTCCATGAATTAACATAGAATTAAGGTTTTAAAATATTTTTTTACCAAATCAAAGTCTTTTACTCAAATTAAAACATGGCTATGGATTCTACATCTATTCTTGTGCTGATTTTTCTAGAATTCCTTAACTTGAAATCTTTTTTGTGTACCTTTGATATCTTTACTCCAAGCTCTTGAAGGTTGGTTTGGAATCATCAAAACACTTGATTCAACACGGTCATACTACAGAACCGGTACTATTTAGTACTGGTGAGAACCGGTAGAACCGATTCTGAACTGGTTTTGTATTATTTTTTTTCAAATTTTTTTAAAATATTTTTTTTAGTTTTTAAGATAAAATAATATCATTTTTAGTACAAAATATGTTTTTTATATATTATAATATTATATAAGTATTATTATGATATATAACTATTAAAAATTATATATTTACTTAATAAATAATAAATAATAGATTATTAATTTATTATTTTGAACTCAAAATATGACTATAGATGAATATTAACTTATTTAAATTATAATATTGAGTTATAAAACTTATTAATAATTTATTTGTGATGAATGATAGATTAATAATTCAACATTATTTAGTTTGAGACTTTAATTAAGTTATAAAATTTATTTAAACTTATATTATTTATTTTAAATATATTATTTTAATCACTACCGGTCCGATCCCGGTTCGACCTCGGTTGAACTATTGAACCTTGAACCAGTCCCTTATCCGGTTCAATATCCGGTCCGGTTCTGACAACATTGATTGTAATACTTGTTCCTAATATGGTTAGTAACTTGGGAGAGTGAGATGAGAAATCTTAGTAGTAGACTTGCACATGCCATTATATTATCACATCATACTAAAATATTGATAACATTGCAAAATATTATAAAACATACAAAAATACCATAGTGGTTAACAAAATTTCAGCAACATTTTGGCTTAGAAACAAGACACCCCAAGCTTAGCCCTCATCAAATAAACAGCCAGCCATTCAAGAAAATAGTCATAGCAACAACATGACAACATATTCATATCATAAAACATATATAAACATTATTATGCAATAACATAAAAGCATAGCAAGTTATTACATGGGAGCTTTAAACTTTTCACTTCAAACTTGAATTCAACTTGGTTGAATCTCTTCCTAATCACTTCTTTGCAATTTACCAAGCCTAGAAGCAACAATATAACCATGCTAAATCAACTCACTTAAAGTTCACTTAAACCCTAAAATTTCATAGTTCATATTCTTGATTTACACTTGAAAGCATAACCTCTCCTTTACTAATTTCATACATGAGGATTTCATTTTTGCCATTGGTTCCATGAAATTCCAACTCCTTATACATGATCCCATTTACCTGAAACCTCCCCCAAGAAAACCCAAATGGAGAACTCAATGCTTTTAGCCATTCACTCATGCATTCCTATTCTTTCACTTAACACATGCTTCCTTTAGGTTAGGTTTCATGAAAACACCTCCCCTTACCTGTTGAACCTACCTTGGCTGAAACATAAGCAATGCAATATGGACAAGAAAACCTCACTTAATTTACTCTTAAACTTATACAAAATTAACTTAGAATAGAAAAGGATACTTACCTTGAACTTGTCTTGATGCTTTCTAGCTTTTTCTTCCTCTTCTTCCTTCCTCCTCCTCTCTTTCTCTCACTAAATTTTCAACATCTCCTTTTCTCTCTACTCCCTTCAATTTTGGCCAAGATGTGAAGGAATAAGGGGGAAGGGGTGGTGCCTATTTATAAACACCAACTTTTGATCCTAACCATTAAAGTATTACTTGATCTGATGGCCAAGAATGCTTACTTGTTAGGGTTTTCTTTTTAAACATTAAAATATTCTTCCCAAGCACAAGCATAAATTTCGATGAATGAGAGGGAGACAAATACCCTCCTATACAATATATTTTTCCTGGTCTAGATTAGTCTTGTATTAATTACTTTCAGTCTGGACATTCTCTTGGTATTTTACAGTATTTACTAATATTGTTTACTCATTAATATATAAAGGAAATATATTAGTTTAAGATCTGTATTTATCTTATTAACTATTCCAAACAGTATTTTATGTAGGGCCCCACTGCTTTCTTTTTCCTCTTTCTTTATTGTGGGGTCATGTTTCTTTTTCATTTTACCATTTTATTCTATTATATTTTACAGTTTGTATCATTTTCAAACTACACCTTTTTAGCTCAATTCATGCTTCTATCATGATCCAGCATATCAAGAGGTCTATTTCCACACACACACACACACACACACACACACACACACACACACACACACATATATATATATATATATATATTATTTTCTACAATTTTAAAAAATAATGATAATTAATGACCAAATTTGGAATTTATTCCAGTTAAGGACTAAATATAATTCCTTCTAAACACCATAAAGGAAATTAATTCTTACTAAGAGCCAAATATGTGAAATTACCATCTTGTCCCTTGTAGTATTCTTGCAATATTTTACATGTGGCATCTTTTCCGATCATGCTTCTAGCATATTCATATAAGGCATATCATAGTCGTCCTTTAAACATAGTCATAAAAATAAGGATGTTACAATATTGCTTAAGGCATGTGTGATAGGCACATATAAAAGGCATGGGTGACAGGCACATACAAAAGTCTTTAAACTTCTATAATCTAGTTCCTACTTGGATAAGACAAAATGAGGAGATTGACCAGATAGAACTAAAGTTGGCAACAAATTAATGAGTTGCACTACTCTTTGGATAGAGCCCCACCAATAAACTTTATACTAGCTTGTGCTAAAAGTGTAAGTCCCAATTCAACCGTATGACGATGCTTTCTTTCTGCTCTTCAATTTTGTGTTAAAGTGTGTGGATAGGAGTGTCTAATTTGAATTCTAAATAATATAAGAATATCATGAAGGATCTGAAATTCACCACTACTAGCACTTTTCAAAACTTTCATTTTTCTATCAAATTTACTTCCTCTAGATTTTTAAACTACAGAAAGACATTCTTTATCACCTCTCTTGTTCCTCAAAGAATAGATCTATGTGTTTCTACTAAAATTATCAATAAAATGCACACAGTATTTAAATCCATTTATAGAGTAAACTGAAGAGGGACCCTCAATATCAATATGAATAAGATCAAGTGGATTTTGTGCTTATGAACTTATCAAATGGAAGATTATGTATCTTTCAAAATTGACAGGCTTTACAAAATGGAATTTTATTATTTGAAATTGACATTTTGAAGTTTACAATCTTGCAGAATTTTCAACAATAGTGCAGCAAATGGATGGCCTAAACTTCTATGCGAGGCCTCTAACTCAATACAAGATTGATCATTAGTTTTGTAGTCAGCAACCAAATAAAAGGTTGCTTCATCAAACTCATATCTTGGATGACTTTGTATTTCACATCATCAATTGTCCCTTAGAGCAGAGTGATTCACAAAGCAACAGTTTGAATGAAGTTCCAGGAAAACACTATTATCTCTAGCAAGTCCATGAGTGCTAATAATTTGAGGTGCAAGAACAACATTATACAGTTTTAAAATCTCAGGATGTAACACGATACGCCCTATGCCAGTGATTGTAACTTCACTTACATTGCCAATTATTAAATAGATTTTACCTATATAGTTCACTAGATTCTCAAATTGTGAGGGGTCATTTGTAACATGCACATTGGTGCCACTATCAACATACCAATTAGGATCACTAACAGTGCTAGCAGTAGCAATGAATGCTAAGTAATAAGAAGGAGCATTAGAAGAATTCCTAGCAGGTTTAGGTGATGACCAGTGAATGATCGATCAATTTGAAAGTAGCAATTAATAGCTCTGTGACCACTTTGATTGCAAAGCTGATAGATAGGCCTTGAGTTGTTTCTAGAGTTTCTCCCTTTATTTCTACCTCCACGAGATCCTCTATTCTATCCTCATCTTCTAAAGCCATAGTTCACATCCTATTTACCTCCATTATTGGCTTTGTTTTGGGTCACAATATTAGCTGTAGGGAAACTAAGATTCAAGTTGTTTAGACTATTCAACTGATCAAATCTAGTCTAAGGTAAAAAGTGCATATTTCAATTCAATCTAGTTGAGAGATTCTTTTTCAGTTAATTGACATGCTATTAGATTACAATCCGAGTCCAGGCCAACCAAAACTTGAGTAGCGAGATCACTTGGCAAGTTTGTTTTGAGCACATACTCATGCATCTACATTGAACCTTTCTGAGTATGCTAAAATTCACTTTTTAGTAGTATGATTCTTGCCTTGCTTTATGTTCTGGTGAGTTCACCGGTGGCCTTTCAAAATTCTGATTTTGAGGAGGACCAAACTGAGAGAAGCATAAACTTTTAGGGACTAAATCATTAATTTACACTAACAAGAATGTTTCGAAGCTAACACATAAGGTAACCATCATGACATATAAGCACCTCCAATTGTCAATAGTCAGAAGACCTACATTATACAACACGTGACTACTTCAAAGTATTAATATATATATATATATATGGAAAACCAGTTGGGAGTTTCTCATTAAAAATTAAGTATTTTATTTAAGTAATTTGAGTGTGTATGGAAAAGAGTTTATTGAAAGAGGCAAAGTCCATTTTTGTGATTTCTATATTTCCAAATAATTAGTTTTTAGTTGTCAAATAAGAATTATCTTGGTGTTCATAAAAAGAGAAGAAGATTTTATATTTGATGACCAAATATTGGGAGAAAGATGAGACAAAAACATAAACAAACCCATAAAATTTTTGCACTTACAATTATGAAGCCCAAAAACAAAGTCAGAAAACTAAGATTTAAAAAAAAAAGATAAGAAATTTCAAAACCATGATTATTTCTAAAGATTAAAACTGCTATAAAATATTATAAGAAGTTTAAAAATATTATTGCTACTTTTTAAAAAATTTATTATAAAATATTAAATTACTTAAATGGGTGACTTTCTTAAAATTTATTAGTACTTTTTTAACCAAATAATAATTTTTTTCAAATCTGAAGGCAATTTTTATTCAGAAAATCAATTATGATTTTTAGACCTTTCAAACTAAAATTTTAATTTATGGGTATTTAAGTATAATTTTGCCTTAGAAAGATATACACACAAGGTTTCATTTTGCCACCATAAGAATAACAATCTTGTGTTTTATATAATATCTATTTTTCACTCAAAATAATTTATGCTATTAGCAAGGTTAGTGCTCTTGAATAAATGCTCCATTGGTAGATGAATAGAACACACTTACATTTAACTCATCATATTTTTTTCTCTTTCAAATTCTCTCTGCTTGCTAGTTCATTCTCTCTATTCTCTATTTTATTTCACAATACATTATTAGTATGAGTTCACTCAAAGATTTGAGATATACTATCTTTCAATTGCTAATAGGTTATATACTATCAAGTTCTTCTTCTTGTCAATGAATTATTTTTAGTGATTTTGAGTTAACTTTTGAGTAAATAAAAGTTATGTCACATCCTGAAATATGAGACAATTTAAATGAGATGTTACATCTAGAGATATGGACACAATTTAATTTTTCTATTAAGTGAATTCTGAAGTTATTCTCACAAAATAAAAACGAATCTTGAAGTTATTTATATGTTTCACTCAAAGTAATTTAAATGAAATGTCATATCAAAAAACATAGGCACTGTGAACACTCCATTTTGTCCAGGCATTTTATAAAAAAAAACAAAAAACAAAAATAAAAAAATAAAGATAAAATAAAAAAAGTTAATATATATATATATATAAAAGAAAAAAATCAATCAATCAAATCATTTTCCAGTCCTATCTGTATAGTATCCTAAGCCTTTATTCGAAAATCTTTTTTCAAAAAGGGGCTTATAAAGAAAAAGCTAAATAAAACAAAATAGTAATAATAAAAAAAAAATAAAGAAAGACAAAACGAAGAGGAAAGAAAAAAAATTTTATAATTATTAATTTAAAAAAAAAGTTGATTAAAAAAAACAAGAGGGCTAAAACGTGCGTTTCAGCCCCCAAGTGGCCTGAGCCCTAATTTTAGGGCTCAGGCACGCGTGAACTGACAGGGAACCAGGAGAGACAAACCGAAAGGAAAGGAAGGGGGCGTGGAGACAGAGAAAGTTGTAGAGGAGGTGTGAATGAAACGAAAATGGAGAGAAAAATAGAGGGAAGCCGAGCACTGAAGAAAGGGAGGAGAGGGGGCTCAAGCACGAAGGAGACCCTACGGAGGCCGAGAGAGAAAAAACCAGAAGCTCAAGGAGGAGGGAGACCGAGACCGAGACCGAGGGTGAACTGGAACCCGAACCAAAAACAAAGGGGAAGCCGCGGGATGAAGAAGAAAACAGAGGGAGAGGAGAGACCGGGAGACCGGGGAAACTGAGAGCAGAGGTGAACAGAGGAAGGAGCTCAGTCACGACGGTGAGACAAGAAGGAGGAAGAGCCGAGCGAGAAACCGAAGGAGGAGAATCCGAGGGGGTTTGAACCGAAAATGGAGGGGGCTGCGGAGAAGCAGACGGGGGATCTGAGAGAGGACGAGATAAGAAGCCCTAAAGATTTTGGGACCGAAAATCTGAGGGAGAGATCTCAGAGCCACGGTGAAGTCTGAGCAAGTGAGGCAGTGAGCTTGCAACCGGAGGACGAGGCCGGGACAGTTAAAGGTGGAAAGCGAGAGGGAAGCACTGGTGACCGGAAAAGCAAAGAGGGAATTAGGGAGACCAGATCCGAGGGCCAGAACGCGAGAGAGACTACCAAAGGAACAATTTTGAGTGGAGACGAAGAGGGGCAGCGCAAATTTGCAGAAGTGAAAGAATATTCTAGCACCAACAGTAGGCGTAGACCCTCGAGGGAGGAAGAGTTCAAGGAGACTTCAACGGGTAATTTGTGTTTTAGATTTAAAGCTTTGAATACAGGATTGATCATTGAAACTGGGTCGATGATGGATTCTAAAATTTGCGTTTGAACAAGGGAGGGTAATAGGGCCTCATTTCAATCCTTTTATATGTGGTTGCCATGTCTGCCTCACCTCTCCCATCAATGGCATGTTGTTTATCTTATTCGGAAGCTTTTAAGGCGCCTGTGTAGCTTGTTTCCTTGGTGTCCATTGCCCTCTGGACATTTAAGCCTTGAGCTGCTTGAACCGCGGGAGGAGCATCACAATAATGTTTCATTTTATGTTTTCTGAATTCTCACCCCCATCCATATAAGGTTGCATTCGGTACCATTAGGAAACGTGTGCCCAGTGACGTTAATAAAAGAAGCTGATTAGATCAGGGTGATGCTAAGTATAGGAATCTAACTCCGAATTGAAATTTTTAGTTGCCCTGTTTTGATAATTTTGGTCACCCTATGAACTTGGCAATGCCAGGAGCGTTTATTTCAATCCTGGGGTTCTGAGTTCAACGAAATTTTTGGGTTGCACACGGGGCATGGGATCTTTATTTCACTAATAGTATTTGGTCTTGATGAAGTGAAGTTCAGAAAGAGTCTGGAGAGAAAAGTCGTGGGCCTCCAAGTTCAGAATGAGTCTGGGGAAGGAAAGTCTTGGGCTCGCAAGTTTGGGAAATTCTGGGCCTATGAGTTTTATTCTTTTGCTCACTGATTTATCTCCTGGCACCCAAATTAATACAATGCGTAAATGTCAAAAGGGGGTGTCGGGAATTAAAATTTTTATGCATGTAGTAAAAAAAAAACTATGATGGCGAAAATGGCAATGGCCCTATGAAAACAACTAATGAGGTTTTCAAATTCATGCACGAAGCCGCAAGAATGGGATGTGGAATTGGTATTTTCAAAAAATATATGTCCTCACGTTTTGTGAGCTTTCACGGTAAAATTCTTTTACAAAAGTGCACTCTTATTCAAAACCACTATACGCCAAAAATTTTGGGATTTTTACGAATATTTAGATCTGCTAATTATCATGTGAGACTGCGAGTCCACGCAGATATTAGTTGGTTAGATAATCAATTTTGAAATAAGGTCTACTTTTAATGAGGAAATATATGTTGGAAAATAATCAATATAGGAGGTGAATAAAAATGGTTTCCCTCAGGAGCACTATGTAATGACTTTATTTTGAGTAAATGAATAACGATTACTCTTACAAACTTTTATTCCAAAATACATTAAACAAATAATAATGGTTGGCAATTTTACTCAAAACATAATAATAGAAATAATTGATTTGATAACCACCCCACATGAGGTTTTTGGCACCCACGCAGGGATTCAGGTTTACTGAGTTTGTCGCGTGAGATTGTGAATCCGCGTAGATATGTCAGTTAAACAACTTTTTTTAAGAAAATAACCATATTTCAAAATTAAAATAACATGACAAGTTTTTTCAAATTTCAAAATGTAATAAAACCCTTGTACTGTGAGGTTTAGAACTTTCACAGGTAATTAAGGTATTGATCTATCAGGCATGACTGTGAGTCTACAACAGGTAGATTGATTTTCTTCATTTGGAAAGTTTTTCAAAAGTATAAAAGAAAAATAAAAAATAAAAAATAAAAATACCATGGTTTTCTTAAAAGTCAAAAATCAAACAAAAAGCATTTTTCAAAAAATCCAAAAAGAAAATAATAAAAGAAATGCTAGGAAGCACGGATACGGAAAAATGGAAAACTCACCCGCACTTGATACGTATTTGGTACAGACACGCGTACCGTACGGATATATTCTCACCAAATGTACAAATACACAAGGATACATACTAAAACACAAAGATATGCATCTTAACGGCTCCGATACGTACCGAAACATAAAAGATACAGAACACATCATTTTCCCCTCCCCCCTTCCCAATATTAAATCCCTATTAAGAAGAGGAGAGAGTCACAAAAATTACCTTCAAATCTCTCTTTGGTGTGCAGCGTTGCCATATCTGCGTTGCCAACTTTCTATCGTCAGTTCAGTTCACGATTCCGGTGGTTTTGCTTCACTGTTCACTATTTTCCTTCTTCTGGTTCCTTCATCGACTCAGCCTCTCATCTCTCTCTTTGGTAATTGATGCCTTTTTTATTAAAATACTTTGGGGTTTGTGATGTTGCTTTTCTGTCGAACGGGATTGATGAATATTGAAAAGATAAGTTTTTATATAATATAATATATTATAAACAATGTTTTTTATGCCTTCCTGCGGTGTGAAAGCTGTAAACCATCGTTTCTCTGCTCCATACCGTACATATTTGCATCACAGTTGTCAAATGCCTTTTCTTTTTGCCTTTTTTTGGAAAAGCAACCAGTGAATATTTTATTGTGACTTCATCTTGTCAACCACCTTTTCTTTTTGTCTTTTTTGGAAAAGTAGCTACTGAATAGTTTATTATTACTTCATCTTTTTTTTGTGCAGTCTACGTCTACCTCTAGGCTTGTGCTCATATTTGTTCAAAGTAAATAACTACATTTGTATGCAATCCTTTAAATGCCTGATACTGAATTTGTATATATATATATATATATAATATTATTTAAAAATTGATTTACATGGTTATTGCAGGATATTGGTTAGAGTTATCCAATTTAAATAATACACATGGATTATGGTAATATTAGTTCAGGAGGTGGTTCAAGTAGTAACAATTCTGCTCGATATTCTTCTACTAATGAACTACAAAAGGAGGGAACTCCTTTATGGGCTTATGTTACTCTAGTAAATAGAAACAAAGAGGGAGAAAATTTAAATCTGGGTGGAAATAAATATTGGAAGTGTAATTATTGCAACCATGAATTTATTGGGTCTTATTCTAGAGTTAAATGGCATTTATTAAGGATATCTGGTAAAGGAATTGCTATATGCTCAAAGGTTGATATTGATTGTTTAAATGAAATGCTAAAAATGCAAGATAAGGCTGACATTAGAACAAAATCCAAACAAGTGCCACTACTATCCCCAGCTAAAGGCATGTCTCCTTTAAATCAAAGAGACCCAATTCCTATTGAAAATGAATATAATCAAGGAAAGAGAAGAGCATCAAGTGCATTGGAAAGAGCCTTTAATCAAGGAGCTAGAGAGAATTTGCATGCTGAAATTGCTAGAATGTTTTATACTGGAGGTTTGTCTTTTCATTTGGCACGCAATCCATATTTTATTAGCGCATTTCAATATGCTGCAAATAATGTAATACCTGGATATAAACCTCCTGGTTATAATGCACTGCGAGGCCCTTTATTGCACAAAGAAAGAGCCAATGTTGAGCGGTTATTGGAGCCCATAAAAGGGACTTGGATTGAGAAAGGGGTAAGTATAGTTACAGATGGTTGGACAGATGTACAACGAAGGCCATTAATTAATTTTATGGCTGTATCTGATGGGGGTCCTATATTTTTTTAAGGCAATTGATGGGTCTAAAGAATATAAAGACAAATTTTATATAGCTAACTTGATGCGTCAAGTAATAGAAGAAGTCAAGTCTCAAAATGTGGTTCAAATAATCACTGATAATGCACCTGTTTGTAAAGCTATAGATAAACTTATTGAAGTTGACTATCCTCACATTTTTTGGACACCATGTATTGTGCATACACTTAATCTAGCCTTGAAGAATATATGTGCAGCAAAACATACGGAGGCAAATGAAATTGTTTATGAAGAATGTCATTGGATTACTAAAGTCAAGGATGATGCAATGTCTATTAGAACTTTTATCATGAATCATTCTATGAGATTAGCTATTTTTAATGAATTTGTGCCATTAAAATTACTTGTCATAGCTGAAACTAGATTTGCTTCTACAATTGTGATGCTCAAGAGACTTAGACTCATCAAAACTTCTCTTCGTACAATGGTCATTAGTGAAATATGGAATACTTATAAAGAAGATGATGTTGGAAAGGCAATTACAGTTAAAAACTTAATTCTTGATGACTATTGGTGGGACAAGATTGATTACATACTCTCTTTCACTAGACCAATTTATGATATGCTTAGATTTGCTGATACAGATAAACCTACGCTTCATTTGATTTATGAGAGATGGGACTCAATGATAGTAGAAGTGAAAGAATCAATTTACAAACATGAGAAGAAATTACTTTCTAAGTATTCAAGGTTTTATGAAGTTGTTTATGGAATCATTATTGATCGATGGACAAGGAGTTGCACACCCCTTCATTGTCTTGCTCATTCATTGAATCCTAGGTAAGTAAAACTACTCATGTAAGTTATTCATTAAAAGTACTATATTTTAATTTCCGACAAACAAGTCCCATTAATGTTATTATTATTATTATTATTTTTATATTATATAGGTATTATACTTCTCAGTGGATTAATGGTGCAACAAATAGAGTTCCTCCACATAAAGATGTTGAAATATCAAATGAGAGAACAAAGTGTCTTAAGAGGTACTTCAATGATCCTGAAGAGAGAAAGTTGGTTCTTCAAGAGTTTTCAAAGTTTTGTGGATCTTCAGAGTTATATTCGTCATTTGATTCCTTACAAGATAGGTGGAATCTAGAGCCTAAAGAGTGGTGGCTAAATTATGGTTCTTTCACCCCTATTCTTCAAGGAATCGCGTTGAAGCTTCTTGGTCAACCATGCTCATCATCTTGTTGTGAAAGAAATTGGAGCACTTATTCTTTTATTCACTATATGAAAAGGAACAAGATAACTCCAAAAAGAGCAGAAGATCTAGTTTATGTTCATACAAATCTTCGTCTTATATCAAGAAAGAGTGAAAAATATTCTAGTGGACAAAGTAAAATGTGGGATCTTAATGGAGATAGTTGGGAGCCATTTGATGGTGCTGAAAACCTTGAAGTTGCAAATTTATCTCTAGATGAACCAAATTTGGAGCAAGAACTCGTAGAAAATTCTAGCAATATTGATGGAAATGATGATTAATTTAAATTGGAATTTATAACATTTATTTCTTTTATCATTTATGGCATTTTTAAATTATTATGCAATTTTATTTGATACACTACATATATAAATATGCAAATATATTAAAATATATAATTATATATATTCTCGCACCCGTATCCTAAAATTTTAAAAATTACCGTATCAAGCATATCACATCGTATCGCACCCGATACACGCACCCGTATTGGTGCTTCTTAGAAGAAATGTTTTCAAAACAAATAAAATAAGAGTAAGTAAGAGAAATTAAATTATCTTTTGCAAATTAAAACATACCAACTCAATCTCAGAAAATTGTTTTGTTTGCAAAAAGTTAAATTATTTTTCATTAACTTTCTCTTATTACAAAAATTAAAAAATATATCAACCAACAGACACGCATTTCTAGTCCCAAACTACGTGGACTTTGATCCCCATCACAGGATACGTAGGCCCCAAGCTCTGATCCTGGGTCAAGTCCGCCTTTGTAAATAAATAAATATTTTCTGATTTATTTAGTGTTTTTTCCTTAATTTAATAAATATTTCTCAATTTATTTTATTAATTCATTTTCCTCATTTTGCTTAAGTATCCTCAATCCTAATTTAATTTATTTTCTTAAATTTTTTTTCCTCATTTTTTTCTCTAAACCCCCTTAATTTCTAAGTTAAATTATTTTTCTTATTTTATTGTTCAAATTTTGTAAATCTTCTTAAATTCTGCTCTACCCTTATTCTTGCATGTGAATAATAAAAAAAAACTAAAATATTTTTAAAGTCATATTAATTTACACAATCAACGTAAGGTAATCGTTCCTAAGAATGGGTGTTGTGGGGTGTCTAACACCTTCCCCACACACAATCAACTCCCGAATCCAACTCTGCTTATGTAGACCATCCTTTCCCTTTTCAATTCGGTTTCCCAAGATTTTTCCTTAAAATTTTGGTTGCGACTCCTCACAAGTCGATTTTCACGAGAAAACCTGATTTGTTCTCTTTTTCCCTTTCATCGTATTTTTCCGTGTGCGACAAGCACAATTTAATTTCTCTATTAAGTAGATTATAAAGTTATTCTCACAAAATATAAAATGAATTATAAAGTAATTCACATGGAGTATAAAGAAAATATGAAGTTAGTTAATTATATGTAATTTATTAATATAATTTTCAAAATATGCTTAAAGAAGCTTATTTCAAATCATGAACCCCAGAAATTGGGGGTTCCTAATTCTGAAGCAATTACCTGTTCCAAGATGCCCATTGCATGTTTGATTTCGATCAACTTTCACAAAATCAACGCAAATTTACGGATTGAAATTCTACATTTTTGAAAATTTCAGAATTTGGTTTGTGTGTTCTTCTCTTTTTTTTCTTTTTTTTTGTTACTTGAGTTCATGAATTCAAGGACAGAGACAGGAAGCCAACTATGGGGGGCCATTTAGAATATATATGGTTAATTTAAAATCTTTTTAATGCATTTGCCATATATATATATATGCATGTTAATTTAATTTTTTTAAATATGGATATATCTTAACATAAATATTTTAAGAAAAATATAAAAATTATATTTTTGATATGTTATTATAGGTTTGACATACTAAAACTAATCTTAATTTATATTATATGTAAATTAATTAACAAATTACCGTATTATTACAACTTGTTTTGACTTTTAATATGTTTTCTTAAAAAATTAATAAAAACAAAAAAAACTAATATATACAATACATGTTTGAGCATATGTAGTCATAGTCTACGACTTACACCCCCCCCGGCCCTCTTAGGGGGACGCACATCTTTATTCATGATTCAAGATTATTACTATATGATTTGTAACATCCTAAAAAAGTATAAGTATTTAGAGATGCATAGAAAATTTATAAAAATGGGCAGACACCATTTTACGTAAAAAAGGATAAAGAAGTCATTTTTCCTGATTGAATGAGAAAATAAAAAAATTATATTTTTTCTATCAGAATTATGAAAAAGGGTATCTAAAGTCATACAAATTAGGTGGAGAAGAAATGGAAATATCCTTGGAAAAAATTATACTTAATGACCCGAAAATTTTAGAAATTATAAATTAACCTTAGGTTAGGGGCAATTTGGTAAATATGTAAAATTACTGTCAAAACGAAGCCCTCGATGAGAGAGGTCCAATGGTATATGGCACTGAGGGTTAATGTTCAAGAATAAAAAAATAAGCAGTGCTGAGTATCCAAAAATAATAGTAAACTGATAAAGTAACTGTGGGTCCTACTGATGGTTAAAAAGAAACTGGGTCTGGATATGGGTCATACACAGATATCATTTGAGACAAGATAATTATGGAAATATAAAAATAAAATTAGAATAGTCATACATCCCAAAAATTCTAAAATAGTATAAAGACGTTTTTATCAGTACGGTTAAAAAGTATCTCGATTAAGGTATATCTGGATCAGGAAAATTGGGCAATTTTTGGACACTTCTCTCTCACCCATGCATGACTTTTGCTACAGCCCATGAAGCCCACCAATTATCTCAAAAAGGTTGAGAAAACTTCTTAAAGAAGGAGTTGAATTTTTTTGTCAAAAAGTAACCTAAGGTGGTGTTAACTATGATTAAGCTATATGATTAAGTCACTTAACCACCCATTTTCCAACCATTCTGCATGTCCATTTCCAGAACCAAACCAGAAAATAAAAACTCAAGGAAGAAGAGAGAAAAGAGAGAAGGAAAAGAAAAACTCAAGGAAGAAGAGAGAAAAGAGAGAAGGAAAAGAGAAAACTCAAGAGGAAGTTCAAGAGCTCAAGTTGGTAAGTGTCTTCTACTACTCCAAGCTTGTAGTTCATGGTGTTTAAAGCATAGTTCATTGAGTATATTTTCTTCCTCTTCCTCTTAGGGTTTGGCTAAAATGTGATTTAGCAAGAAATGGAGTTTTCCAACCATCAAATTTAGGGGAAATGCTAGAATACTCATTTAAAGCTTGAATATGCAAGTAGTTTGTTGTATAACAAAGTATAGCAATTTTTCTTCAATTCCCCCTAATTTTGGAAGAGCTAATGTTCACACTTAGAGTTGAAATTTCATGTTTTTGATGCCAAAAATGAGTTCCTCATGGTGGAAACCTTAGGAACAAGTGATGGTTTCATAAAAAAGCTTAAGATTAAGAAAGTGAAATTTTTAGGTTTATGAAGTTAATTCATAATGAACAGTAACTGAGTTAGAAATGGAATTTGGTAATTCTGAGGCCATATTTGGATTCCTCATGAAAAATTACATGGAATAGAGGTATGATTTATCATTTTTGAGTTAGAATTGAATTTTTGAAGAATTACGGTTTCATGAACACTTTTTGAAGAAAGTCATGGAACCATTAGTTTGAGTAGTTGTTTGATGATGCATTAGGACTTGAAGAAGCCCAAGGAAGCTAGTGGGAGCATTGGTATCAAGTTGAGGAGTAAGAGAAAGCATGAAAGTAGCAATTTACCTATTCTTGCCTTATATTGTTATGTGATTTTCAATGAATTTGATGACTTGCCTATTATTTGATATGATCATTTGTGATGCTTTGAGAATGTTGACTGAGTTAATTGAGGGGTTTTACAACCTTGGGATGTCCAAAATATAAAATGAAACTCTGCCGAAATTTTTGTAAAATATTATGGCATGAATGTTTAAAAGTATTCACTTGATGTTTTATGATGATTATATGCTTAATGTGATAATATGATTGCATGAATGGTGATTACAACTGAGATTCTTTGAATCTCATGCCCCTTCAATGACTAACCATGCTAAGAAGAACCAATGCAAAAGAGTTACGGAAGGATCAAAAGGCATGAAGAAGGAAATGATGTTGCAAGCCATTGTGTTATAATGTGAATGGTTATTTGTGTCTTGCTTTGTATGAAATTGTAAAAGAGTGAATAATATGTTAATATTATAGAAAATGTATGAAAATTTCCAGTTCTGTATGTTGGGATATGAAGTTATATTCTATCAAGTTACATGCCAAAATGAGTTCATTTACAAGGGTTTTGGCAAGTAAATTACAATGTGACTGAAATAGGGCATTTTCCAGACGTGTCTGATTCATGCACCCTTGTTATGTACTTAATGTGAGTTGGATTTCTGGGATTTTTATAACAGATATAGGGCATCTCAAGCTTTAATATGACACCTAATTTACCCCATTTGTAGTTGTGTACAATAAATGATGAATTATCAAATTTAGGGTTCAGAATAGGACAATATTGGGAAAACTGAAAACTGAAAGTAAGTACTGAAAAATTCAAAGGATAATATAAAATTGTACAGAGCTCCAAAAATTTAGTGATTTATATGTATAATAATATCTATGTCTTAAGATCTATATGCCACTGATTTGGAGGTGATTGGAGTTATAGAACAAGAGATATGTAAGTTTTCCCAAAACTGTTCTAGTAACAGTAGAATTCTGACCCTTTACAATTTAAATTAATGATATGTCCTGTGTGAATGAAATAAATGTATAAGAAAAATATCTCATTAAGTAGATATGTAGAGATTTCAAATGACATAGAGTATGCATAATTTGCAATAAAATAGAATGAGATATGATTTTTCAAATTTGAGGTTAGAAAACTGGAAGATAGAAGAATGACCAAATGAACAGTAAATGTCCACGAAATTACTGTATAAATTGTCCCAATGATATTAGTGTTTAATATTTTTCCTGTGTAGATCTGAATTTACGATAAATTTAGAGACTTGAATTACTTCAAGATGAATTTTTTAGATTTAGTTATGAATTTTCAAAATTCGTCAGGTAAAATGGAAATTGTCAAATGAACAGTACCCCAAATTTTGAAAAATTCTGTTTTTAACATATTATGATTTTAGTCTCTAATCCATGATGAAAGACATCTAAAATGATTTAATACATGAGAAATGGACCCTAATATAAGGTGTTACATGATTCAAATATTATGAATTACACCGATTGCTTCTAGTTGTTGAGATTGAAATATGAAGTTTTTTTTGGGTTTATCTTTAATTTGCATTTTCTGCATTTATGGCATTCTGAAAATTTTTTTCCTCGGAGTGTTGTGTGGGTTATGTTCGTATGAATGTATGGATATTGTATTGATGCTTAATCGTGTTCAAAAGGCATTTTTTTGCTATGGATGTAAACCCCTATTTTTTAAAAAATAAATAAAAAAAAATCATCGATTCTGGTTGTAGAATTCAGGATCAATTTCCTTTGATTAAATATGAGATTCATGCAGGTTCTTGAAATTTGTGAAAATAATGAAAGTTTTCATTCCAAAGGAAACTTAGGTACGTGAGATTTGTAAAAATAATCAAATCTCAATAAATTATATCATGAATAGAATCCGGTGAAATCGAAATGAAATCAACATTGATGATAATTTTGCATATAATGTAAGGCACGATATAATATATGACAACGAGTATCATGAACCAAATTCTATTAAAAGTTGTAGACAAAAAAATGATTGGCTAAGATGGAAAGATTCAATTGAGGCAGAACTAAATGCAATGTAAAGTGAAAGGTTTTTGAACCAGTAGTCCTCACACCTGAAGGTATGAGGCCAACTGGATATAAATGATTCTTTCTACAAAAGCAGAATAAAAATAGTGAAATATATACAACATGACTAGTTGCACAAGAGTTTTCACAAAGACCTGGCATTAATTTTGAAGAGACTTACTTACTCGTGATAGATATAACTACTTTTCATTATCTAAAGTCTGACAATTTGGGAAAAACTTGATTTGCATCTAATGGATGTTATTATGGCCTATTTATATGGCTCACTTGATAATAACATCTATATGAAACTCCCTGAAGGATTTAACTTGTCTGAAACATGCAATTCAAGTTCATGAGCAGACTGCTCTATCAAACTAAATGAATCACTTTATGAATTAAAGCAATCTAGATGCATGCAGTATAACCATCTTTGTAAAAAATTTGATGAGTGAATGGTATAAAAATGACCCTATTTGTCCATGTATCTTCATGAAAAGATTTGGAAATGAGTTTGCTATAATTGCAGTTTATGTTGACAATTTAAATATTATTGAGACCCTTAAAAAGGTCCCAAAAGCTATGAATTACTTAAAAAAAGAATTTGAAATGAAAGATTTGGAAGGAATCCAATTTTGCCCTGGTTTACAAATTGAGTATATAAAGAATAAGATTTTGGTGCATTAAGAAACCCATAAAACAAAAGTACTAAAATGGTTTTATATGGATAAGTCATATCCATTATGCACCTCAATAGTTTTAAGGTTACTAGATTGAACAAAAATCTTTTAGACCTCGAGAAAAGGATGAAGAATTAATTGGTTCTAAAGTACCATATTTCAGTGCAATTGAAGTACTGTTGTATCTTACTAGTCATACACGACCAGATATATTATTTGCTATTAATTTATTAGCAAGATATAGTTCTTCACCGATACGAAAACATTAGATCAGGATTAAGTATATACTTCGCTACCTTAAAGGTACTATGGTTATGGATTTATTTTATTTGAATAAACCCAAATCAAACTTGATTGATTATGCAAATATAGGATATTTATTTGACTTTCGAAATGGTCAATCACAAACTAGCTATGTGTTTACATTTAATGGCACCACCATTTCATGACGATCTATGAAATAGACTATATCAGTCACATCACCTGACCATGCCAAAATTTTGGCATTGCATGAGACAAGTCAAGAATGTGTTTGATTGAGAGCTTTAATTCAACACATAAAAGAGACTTGTGGTTTATCCTTGGAAAAAATGATCCCTACAATCTTATATGAAGATAAATACTACATGTATTGTCCAAGTAAATGACATGTATATTAAAGGAGATAGAATAAAATATATTTCACCAAAATTTTTCTTTACTCATGATCTTCAAAAGAATGGTGACATATGTAACGTCCGGCTGCTTCTTTAAGATTGACGATTGTCCTCACAAACCAACACAAGCCCTTTCAGTGTGCTTTGCCTCACTCACACACCTCTTTCCCAGGAGGTCACCTATCCCGAAATCACCCCAAGTCAAGCACGCTTAACTGAGGAGTTCTTAAGGGATAGACTACAGAAAAAGTAGATACACCTTGTTGATATAGATAGTACCTATCAATTCATTTAAGCTATCCTCAACCGTATAGTCCCATACCTATACAGTCTCTGGATTCCTCTCGTTCCGGTATGCATTCAATTCATTCATATGCCTCTCCCACTTAGAAGCCTGCCAGGAGCTGCTCTTTGTTCGTGCCTTATCACTTTATCCAACCCCTTTTTCTTGCACCGGCGATTACTCCCCGCCCTCATCAGTGTCTGGATGTCACAACATAGACGTTCAACAAATTCATTCATATGACAACCTAGCAAACCTATTTTTCAAGGTGCTTCATACTGCATTATTTGAAAAGCTCGCATATAAAATTAGACATCATCGACTTAAGAATTTTAATTGATATACGCAATGTACTATTTCTTCCTTAACCATGGTTTTTCCTATTGAATTTTCTTGGAAAGGTTTTTAACAAGGCATTATTTGATGGCGTATATTTAGTAACCCCAATTAAAGTGTTTTGGACATATATTTAGTTTGATAGAAGAATATTATTAGGATCATACAAGATTGGGAAGGGCCAGAATTGGAGGAATGAATAAAGGATGAAACAGTTGAATCCTACGACAGAAGTAGCTAGTGTTGCAATGACCTCATTGTGCACCATGGCACCAGTTGTAACATTGATATATATCAAAAGCAAACCAACTCACCATAATGGAAAAAATTCACAGGTTTTAGGGGTGGCTCTTCTAGGGTTTGAGATTTAGAGGTTGGAAATGTGTCTTAGATGTTTGGGAACGTTTTAATCCTTGAGGTAATTATCATCTTCTATTTCTTTCTTATGCTTTATATTAGAAATTCATGGTTCTTGTTGGATGTCTAAGTTTCTAGTGGTTTTGGCTGAAATTTATGAGTTTAAATGTTTTAATAGGATGTGATGAAAGGCTCCTAAGTATGAGATTAGAGTCTCTTTGGCAACCCTAGCCATTTTTCTCAAGGGATCTCTAGGTGTACGGAATTTCAGGGGTATTGGTGGTCTTTGATAGTTGTTTTGGGTTCAAATATGAGTGGGTATGGTGTTGAATTGATGGTCTTGTTGAGTTTAAGTTTGAGTCGTTAAGTTAGGTTCTACCGAAGATTTTGTCACTACTTGATATATATGTTTGATGTTTATATAGGGTGTATGCACGTTATGATGTTGTGCCATCACTCTGAGAAGTTGTTTGGAAGTGGCAAATTTATCAATAAGTGGCTGACTTATTGTATGCTGGAATTTGGTCTTGTAGGCACTAAGTGTCATTAGATAGTTTTAATGGTTCCATTGGAGTTTTGATAAATGTATGGGCTTTAATTGATGTTGGATACTGATTATCTAACTTGGATTGCATTTGCCCTTCGTATGTGTGTAATGGGTGATCTTATGACTTACCATGGTATCGTGCGTGGTTGAGCAATTTGAGGTAATTGGGGAGTAACTTTAGTTACTATATATGTTTTGAACTTTTCATATCATAATATGTACTTTTACAGCATGACTAGTAAGATTTCTTGTACCCTCAATCCTCTTCAAAATCGTGACAAGAAAATTGGAATGATTAGTTATATATTTATATGTGTATATATATATATATGAAAGTAAGTATGATAGAACTTGGCCTATGATTATTGTGCACCCTCATTCTTATTTTGTATAAAGATAAAACGTTAGTACGATGATAGCATTGATGAAAGTGATGATGATAATAATGATGATGAATGAGAACAGTTAACGCATATGTATACATGCGCATGTCTATAAGCATGTGATTTATAACTTGGTATATAGTTAGGTTATTGTGCACCCTATACTAAGTTTCATATATGATATAGTGTTAGCATGATGATGATATGATGATTCATGTGTATAATGAGATGACATGTAAGCATGAATTGGGTATTATCAATGGTCATACATTGTTGATGCATGATATTGTTGGGTGATGGTGCCTGAATACCACGTGGTATGCTAATCCACTAAATAACATGCGAGGCTTTGTGCTCAGGTGGTAAGGCTTATGATCTCACTATCACTAAATAGTCGTCATTTGGCCAGGAGACTCAGGTAACTATGGATTGGGGATGCAACTTTTCTACATGGCCACTAATTCAGATAATCCAAGGGAAGGAGAACTATGGTCTAACTATTAATAGAATGGCCTTTGGTTAGGTCATAACTAGTTGAAGGTGAGCTTAGCCTGAAATTGGTCTTTATCGGTTGTTAGAAGGGGAATATTTGTTGAGGTTACCTTATAATGATAACTAGCCTATTGTTTTAGCCATGATTGTTGGGGTTTTCATTGCATATCCTATGCATTGCATTTTGCAATATACATCTCTTTTATGTAAACTTGTAGTTTTAAAATTGTTGCTTTTGTACTTGAAAATCTTTGTTTATCAAGTTACCCTTTGGTTATTGGGACTTTTGTTTCACCCCATCCCTGTGGTTAAAATCTTCAAGAGAGGACCCTAGCTCTAGCAAGGTGAAAACCAAACTTTGGGGAGGATTTGTTTTCCTTAGTGATGCGTGGGATGCAGGTGTCCAAAGTTCATCCAGAAAACCAAACTTTTGCTATCAAAAATAGCAAGAGTTGGCGTCGCTATGCCATAGCAAAAATTTTGCATCCTTTATTCTTTTGCTTCTTGACCGCGATACCTGGTCAATTAGTCATTTTTTTTGTAGTTTTCCAAGCTTTTCCCTTATGTTTCTCTCCCAATGTGTTCCTTCGGTTTGTCTTCTAATTTTGTCTTGGTTCAAGGCAATTCGGATGTTACCTATCACCCTTCAAAGTGTCAAATCGTTGGTTTTCAACATGGTTGTGTTTGGTCATAATTCTTACAATGTTACAGTATACAAAGAATGATGCACTCTTTTTTCTTACTAAACTTTTATCCCACAGGATTTTGTCTAGTAAGTTTTTTAATGAAGCATATTTTTTGATAATGGACATCCAAAGGGGAGTGTTATGAAAATTTTGGATATTCATATAAAATATTTTTATATATGGTCAGGGCTGAGTCATCTTTTTCATTTATTTTATTTAATTAATTAAATAATTATAACCCTTTTTAGAGTTAAGGCTCTTATATAAGTACACCCCTAAATGGATAAAATATATTTACTTTTGCCTCCTCATATTTTCTTATTTCTCAAATTCTCTACTTTCTTCTCTCAATTCTCTACTTTATTTCACAGGGCACATCATGACAACTTTTTCTTTTTTACGCTTTTTTCAATTAAAAAAAGCCTCCCTACTTCCAATATGTTAATGACTATATCTTATATAATTTTTTAAGTTGGGGCATAAATAAATTTTTATTATTATTTTACTATGACTTTCTAAATGGAACTTTAATATTTATTTAATATATATTTATATTAAATATATTTATTTAATATTTACTCTCTATATATATTTATGTTATATTCTTCCATTCCAAAATGTAAAATCCAAATAACTAAATTATCATAATCAAGAAAAAAATCCAACATTTTAAATATGTCATAAAGAAAATTTTTTTCCACAAATATCCCTAATTTAATGTTCACACTTAACTCTGTTTTAACTGATATCTTGTGATAATAAGTCTAATTTTAATTAAGGGCAAAATTAGAAAAAACATATTAATTTATTAGAGAAAAGTTATTTATCTCTCACATTTTAAAATAAAACATATGTTGAAAGTGCCTATTACATTTTGAAATGTAGAGAGTAAATAATATACATATGTTGTTTCTACTTTTAAATTCTTTACATTTTATAACCAACAATTCAATTTTACAATTTATTGTTAGTTAATTTGATATTTATTATTTTTAAATTTTATTCTTATTAGTAGCTTTTATTTAAAATAGCAAATAAAAAACTATAAATATCTTAATTTAATTAGGACAAGTTCAGTCATGATTTACTGGAGAATCTTGAAGCCATGCTTTGATCAGTTTTATAGCCTATCTAGTTTTCATAACATTACATAATATACTTTTGAGATTAAATTATTATTTTTTTACTTTGGATGGTTAACTTTTTATTTTTTAAATATTTATTATTTAAAATATATTAATTTAATTACGACTGGACTGACTCTAATTTCACCCCAATCAAATCATTAAACCTTAAACTGATACCTCATGCTATCCAATGACTAGTCCACTTTTTTTAATATTAATTATTAGTTCCAATTAAAAATATTCATGAGAGATCAGGCCATTAAAAGAGTTCAATACGAAATTTTAAAATATAAGAGAAAGAAAATTCCGTATACTTTCTTGGCTAGTTAAAAGGCAAAAGGAAAAACATATTATTTCTTTGAATGAAAAGTATAAATCATATATTAATCAGTAAAAGAAAATATACAAATGATGGGAATTAACTTCCCAAGTAATCATTAAAGAAAATATATTATTTATACTAGAATATCTTCCTTTTGTATCAATCTAAGTATGTCCATTACTCCCATCAAGATTTATTTACAAATTGCAGCTCTGCTTCCGTAACACGACTGAAAAAATGCCAAGTTAAATGATGAAAAGCATCATTATAGTACTTCCAACTTGGATCCCTTAAAGTTATATAAAAGTCGTCAGATTTGATGTTGAACTCATCTGTAAATTTTAGAGCAGCCAAAATATGCCCAGTTGCGTCTAAAGAAAAATCTGAAAACTCCTTGTATTCATTAAAGCTGTTTCCACACAAGACAATATTACTTAATAGACTAGATTTCCAATTTGCTTGCAAAAGGTTGTTCTGTAACTCTGGGCAACAACCTGGCATGAAGAACAGAGTTGGCTTTAGGGCCTGCCTCCTCCCATATTCGTTAAGCGTTAAGACAGAACAACCAAAAGCTTCCAAAATTCGGCATTCAGTTGTAGAAAGAACAGGATCAAATACCTCGACGTCTCCAATCCATTTGAAATCCTTTTTCATTAGTATTGCGAGACTAAGCTGCAACCTAGGATTCTCTTTCAATTCAAGTCTACCAATGCCATATATTACCATTTGCATCTTTGATTCTGACCCCAAAACCCTTCGTAACTGTTCAAAAATTGGTGGGGATTGTAGCTTGTCTCGAAAATTACGATAGAATTGTGAGCTCTCAAAATTTTTTATACATAATTCCATTTCTTGCATCAATATGTTCTCTCTGTAAGGATCAATCTGTAAATCTCTCGGTGTCCATAGTTCTGGCGTTTCCTTCAAATTTTCATTCATAAATTGCAGCTCTATTTCCGTGGTAGGGCTGAAAAAAAGCCAACTCAAGCCTTCAAAAGCAGAATAATGGTAATTTCTAACTGTGAATTCATTTGTAAATTTTTGAGCAGCCCACATATACTCAAGTCCCCTCAAATCTATAGTCTCCTCATATGAATTAAAGCTGTTCCCAAATAAGATAATGTTACTTAATAGATCAGGTTTCCAATTTACTTGCAAAAGGTTATTGAATAATAGAACGGGACAATGAGGCATGAAGAACATAGTTGGCTTTATGGCCTGCCTTCTCCCGTCTTCATTTAATGATAAGACAGAACAACCAAGGGCTTCCAAAATTTGGCATTCGGTTGCAGAAAGAATAGGATCAAATACCTCTATGTCTCCAATCCATTTGAAATCATTTTTCATCAATATTGCAAGACTAAGTTGCAACCTAGAAACCTCTTCCAATTTAAGGCTGCCAATACCATAAATTACCATTGACATCTTTGACTCTTTTCTCATAACCTTTTTAAAGTGTTCTGAAATTGGTGGAGCTTGTAATTGGTTTCGAAAATTATGATAGAACTGAGAGCTCTCAATTTTACTTATACATCTTTCCATTTTCTGCATCACTGTTTTTTCCACGAAAGAATCAACATGTAAATCTACTGGAGCCCATGGTTCTGGTTTTTTATTAGAGACTTCCCTTTCCATTCTGCCACCATTCAAAGCACAATCATCAAATCTAAGAATTTTTGCTGATGCTTCCAGTGGTTCCTGAGTTGTTCCTGAATAGAAGAACACAATATCTGATGAGAGACAAGCAGCTGCCTATTAATTGTCCGAATATTCAACATGTCATTTTAGAAAATAGGGAACACATTTGTAAACTGAAATAATAAAGGAAGTTGCTAGAATATCTATTATTATTCGTTATGCTGTACAACACGCCCATCATCATCAAGCATATAAAAACAACATAAAAACATAAAAATCTAATCTTGGCAGTTCATCGTGTAAACATAAAAACAAAAACAATCACAGCAGACATATAAATCTGAATTTGATCTGTTCCATTAAATCTGATCTGTGATTGATAGAGTTAAATACAAAATTTTTAAAAATGTATTTTCTATTAGTCAATTTACAAAAACATTCTGTGCGTAATACTAGTAAACTAGAGAATCAATAAAAAAAAAATTACAGACTTCCAAGTTCTAACCATAAAGGGATATAAATCTCTGGGCAAGGATTTTGCAAATAACTTGCTACCATCTAATAAGATTGTTGCACAAGGAAAAGAAATAATTGATCTAATACGGTCACTTAAAAATTAAAAACTTACCAATCCTTTGTGTGTTCTCTTTCTTAGTCGCTCTATTTCCCTTCTTCTTCATTGTCAATTTCTCCTTCTCCGCCGTTTTTACTCCTCCTCCTTCTCTTCGTCAGTGTCTTTTTACAAAGGAGATACATGCGAAATCATTTATTTTAAATAAGAGTAAGGACGTAATCGTGTGATTAATCCTTTTCACTTATATATATAGTTTTTAAAATTTTATTTGATTTGGATTAAAAAAGGATTTGAGTGAAAATCTTAAAAAGGGATTTGTCAAACTAAAACATATCTTTTACTGATTTTTTAAAGATAAGGATTACATTTAAAAGATTATTAAACATATATATATTTTAATTTTTAATACCCTATTTGATTTAGTTCAAAAAATTCTATATTTGATGGTTTTACTTATCTTGGATTTAAAAAGATTTGAAAACGAATAATTTTTTTAAGAAAAAAAAAGAATCATATTGTATTTTAAAAATATTTTTTGCTAAATTTGCATAACTATGAGTTCAACAACTCTCTCTAATACTCTATATTTTAGCCTCATACAGTTTGATTTAATTGTATAATTTATGTTTATTTTAAACGTGACAAATCAATATATCCACTGTATCTATATAACTACTGTGAACAAAGTTGTCACAAGTCCGAGCTTCAATGTCACAATTTTGTGGTTCAGATATGAGGCATCTCATGTGATTTAATTTATACTTATCACTTGTTAATTAAGATATATCTATATATTTTCAGGTGATTTATCATTACCAACAATGTTGAATATATCTAATATCCATAATATTATAATTATTTAGTAAATTGGTATACATATATAAAAAATTATATTTATTTTAAAATTTTGATATTCTAAATAAATTAATGTAATATGTTTAAAATTTTAAATAATTATAGATTATTATCAATAGGTAAAAGGTTTCAAAACTTGATTCTTGTTGTGCAAACTCATCACTGATCGATTCAAGTTTGGAAATTCTTGTTATTTATAAATATCTTATACTCAATAAGATTATTATTTACTTTCTTGAAGTTATAGACTCAAGATTCGAATTGAAGCTAAAGATTTAAAATATAGTGGTTACTTTAAGATATAGTCTCATTCAAAATTTAAAAATCTCATTTACCATTTGTTTTAATTAGATATCAAATTTTTTTAAAAAAAATTGATATCAAATTTTTCACAAAAAATTTTTAATGAGCGTAATATTTCCTATTTAATTCCCTTCAAACTTATTGTTCTCCCACACTCCCTTCATATGGTTGAAATCCTAGACGGTTTATTTCTTTCAATTTCTTCCGATTTACGACTCCCCATCATTTAGTTTACGACAACTTTCATGTTTATTTAATGATATGTGTGGCTCATATTTATTAAATATGCAATCCTCCTTCCAGTGCATAATATAAGTCATATTTTAAAAAGTTATTTTGGTTCAAAATATAAATTATGTTAGATATCATAAGATTAATATTTTTTTCTATTTTATTATTGGCTTTAATTAAAAAGTGAGAGAAATTATAAATATTTAAAATATTATAAACAATTTAACAATAACATCAAAGATTAATCTTTAAAAAAATAAAAAGCGTATAGACACCCACTACTTTATCAATATTGGTACAAAGTATAAACCATTTAACAATAACATCCTGAAAGGAAAAGACTTGTTTGTGGTCTAAGCACCGTATGATTCCTCGTTTTGGTTTTTAAGCTCTCTCTATTCTTGTTTTTCCAAACTTGCATTTCTCGTCAACCCAATCGATAATGTCTTTGTAAACAATGTTCAAGTTCTCCAGCGGCTCTCCGATCAGAGGGACATGCCACATTCCCAGGTACAACTCGAGTGTCTTGTCTTTGCTTCATGCCACTTTATGCAGCTGAATGCTCATTGATTATCTGTCTCTTTGTCGTCTTCACCATGAAGCACCAAGAACGGTAGTAAAACCTATATATATATATATATATATTAAATTCAAACATTTTTTTTTATTTTTAATCCATAATATATACATATTGGTAAGGAATGAAGGATTTGTGTATGATAATTTAGACAAATATTATACCTCCCGTGATGAATGCTCCAGTTTAATTTGTACTGACTCTAAGAAGCTCGTATCTTATTTTCAATCTAGGCCATCCTTTGGAGATGTTAGCAGCCTAGTGTATTGCAAAAACACGGATTATGACAAGTAATACAATGATAAATAGAGTATTGTTCCTATGAGGATTTGATTCCAAAACTCGATTAAGTGTTAATTATCACACTTTAATTTTCCTAATTAAGTAACACAAATAACCAAAGAATAAAAGTACAAATGAAACTAACTACGCTAATGTTATATGTTAATAGTGATAGATTCTAGAACAAGGGAGACAACTCAGGATTATTATTGCTAAAATTATTTCATAGCATATGAATTATTGTAATAACCCAAAAATTTAACTATTTTAGACTTCTAAGAGGATTTATGGAGGGATATTATTGAAACCACACAAGATCGAAGGAGCGAGGACTAGAAGGAAATAGAAAAACAGAGCAAATGAGGAGTGGAGGCAGGAGGCATTGGCACAACTACGCCAGGTCATAGGCTTCTTAAAATGAGAAGTAGACCAGCTCACTGAATCAGTGCTTTTTTGGGGTAAACCAAGAGTGCTCCACTAGGGTTTCATATTTTGTGGTCATGGGCATGCTTTTGGTGTTTTAGAAGGCTTAAATCATCCAGGTATGGTAGTTTTCTTATCATCTTCTCCTCTTTTGCCCAACTTTGAAGATGATTTTCATGGTTGTGCGTTGGATTTCAATTTAGTTGAGTTTCTACTGATTATTCTATGATTAAATGCTCAAACGAACTGTTATTGGGTGTCTTCAAGCTTTGATAATGGTTTTTGGGTATTTAAGTTGTAATTTCTCCAAAATCTAGCCTATATTCTTGGGTTTTTTGGATGCACGAATTTGCTGGGTTGTTTCATGCTTTGGGAAGCTAATTTAGGCCCAAATATGTATGGGTACGGTATTGAATTTATGGTCATGCTGAGTTCATGCTTGGATTATGAAGCAAGCCAATCTCGAGAAGCCATGGCTTTCAATGAACCTTTCAACCAATAAGCAGATTTCAGCCTAAACGATGTCGTGATGTAGGACCAAAGTTCCTTTTTTGTTTCTTTTGGAGCTACGGCGTTGATGATGCAAGCCTGTCTCGAGAGTCGAGAAGACATGGATATGGGCTCGACACAAAGCCCATTATCTTCGACCAAGTTTTGGCACTTCCCTTCTTTCTGATGATGTACTTGCCAGTATAGTAAATTAGTAATGTATCTAAAACAAATGTGACTAATTATTCTCAAAGTGTAAAAGTAAATCTACAGTGACATATTCCAGGATCTGAGACCCCTAATTTTTTACATTTCTCATTAGTTATTTAATATTGTTAATTTAAGATTTGATATTAATTTTTTCTATTTTACATCTAGAAATGAAATTTCACTTATCAATTAATATTTATCTTAAAAAATTTAACACTCTTGTTGTCAGATTTTGACATTTTTCTTCAACAATTTGATATGATCATTCCATGAAGATATTTCGATAATTCAATAATCAAATTTTGTTGAGTTTAGGACCGTGATCCTTTTTTGCCATTTCAAAATTATTGGGCCTTTAAGTGGCATTAATTTAAAATTTTGGTCTCTAAATATCATTTTCCCTAATTTCAAAATAAAAGTGAATAAACGATAGTTTTGGAATTATAGTAATTTTTAGTAAAAATGAGACTTCCAACTCCTTTTAACTACATTTCTTAATATATATATAATTTTTGTAAAATATCTTATATTATGTAACGAAATGAGTATATAATGATATTAATATTGAAAAATTCTAGTAATTTTTTAAACTTTCAAAAACCCTAACTAATTGTAACTAATTTTATTAATTTGTGTCAAATAGTTAAAAATAAATTATAAATAGATGGGAAATATTATGATTATAAGTTATTTTTAATGATGATAAAGGAGGAATTTCGGGAAAAGTCCAGATAAATCTCAAGAAAGTAAGATATTCCCAAAAAGTAACCCCCATTCACCTAATTCCAAAAAACTACAAAATTTTGTAATTGGAATTAAAATTAGAAGACAAAAAACTAAAATGTCATTCTTGTATAGGTGACCTATTTGCATATGATACAAACTCATTTGTAAGTGATAATAATATATTTGTAAGTAATATAAGCTCATTTACAAATGATATTGTTATGATTTGAAAATAAAATTATGTCACTTGCAAATATACTATTTTCATTATTACTTGCAAATTAGTTTGTGTCACTTGCAACTTGGTACATTTTCATTTTTTATTTTTCAATTTTAATTCCAATTACAAATTTTGATAGTTTATTAGATTTAGGGTAATTGGAATTACTTTTTAGAAATATATTATTTTTTTTAGTATTTATTTAAAATTTTCTTAGGAATTTCACTCCCTAGATTGTGTCTTAATTATATGCTTCTGGCATGTTGATGTATTTTTTTTTCTCGAAAAAAGGGGGAAAACACTCATGGCCACCTTAAAAGGTTATAACATATTCCTAAATGTTTTTATGGTATATTTGCACCTTCCTGGCCCTATCTAGATTAAGATATTCTCTATATCTTCTTCTAATGCCTCTCTCAATATACAATCTCTTAATATTAAAAGATAATATATTTAATTTAATAATTTACATTTATTATTATAAATTAAATATTCTTAAAAATATTATAATACTTATTTATGGTGATGATAAAATGAATTATATATTTAATTTAATGTCATAATTAGTAAAAAAGTAATTTTTACTGTTCAATTAAATTAAATAAATGGACGGGAATATGCATGAAGATAGATATGATGAGAAAATACGAGAGAATCCAAATCCAACCCTATAGATAGCATGGTTAAGAAAATCAGACTGGTTGATTCAACCGATTAAATTGGGAATCGGTACCTGGTCTGATCCAAAACTCTCCCAAAATTGGATTCCCCAATAATCAATCAATAACCGGGAAAATCGGTTAACCCAGTGAAAACCTATTCAATTCCATTTTTTTTTAAACTTAAAAAATTTACAACTCTAGGCCTTGAAAAAAAAGATTTCCAAACCCATTAAAACATATCAAGGATACCCAATATATTACTTCTTACATGACTAACAAAATTATCTTTTTAGAAATATATTATTTTTTTAGTATTTATTTAAAATTTTCTTAGGAATTTCACTCCCTAGATTGTGTCTTAATTATATGCTTCTGGCATGTTGATGTATTTTTTTTTTCTGGAAAAAAGGGGGAAAACACTCATGGCCACCTTGAAAGGTTATAACATATTCCTAAATGTTTTTATGGTATCTTTGCACCTTCCTGGCCCTATCTAGATTAAGATATTCTCTATATCTTCTTCTAATGCCTCTCTCAATATACAATCTCTTAATATTAAAAGATAATATATTTAATTTAATAATTTACATTTATTATTATAAATTAAATATTCTTAAAAATATTATAATACTTATTTATGGTGATGATAAAATGAATTATATATTTAATTTAATGTCATAATTAGTAAAAAAGTAATTTTTACTGTTCAATTAAATTAAATAAATGGACGGGAATATGCATGAAGATAGATATGATGAGAAAATACGAGAGAATCCAAATCCAACCCTATAGATAGCATGGTTAAGAAAATCAGACTGGTTGATTCAACCGATTAAATTGGGAATTGGTACCTGGTCCGATCCAAAACTCTCCCAAAATTGGATTCCCCAATAACCAATCAATAAACGGGAAAATCGGTTAACCCAGTGAAAACCTATTCAATTCCATTTTTTTTAAACTCAAAAAATTTACAACTCTAGGCCTTGAAAAAAAAGATTTCCAAACCCATTAAAACATGTCAAGGATACCCAATATATTACTTCTTACATGACTAACAAAATTATCTTTATATATGTCTCAGCACATCCATTTTATTAAAACTTGATTAATGTGGAACTTTCAAGTTTTATATGGTTTTTGTTTTTTCTTTTTTTCTCTAATATTGACTCACTTTTTTTCATTTATTTCTTGAATGTTTTTTCTCTATGTGATAATATTATTCTAATATTTGTAATAATTATTATTTATCTATATTTTAATTTTAAATTTAATTATGTTAATTTAACTTTAACATGACTCTTAAAAGTACTTGATAATAAAAATTCATAAACTTTTCTTCTTTTAACTTTTTTCTTTTTTTTCTTCAATCTTTACTCATTTTTTATTTTTATTTTAAAAAAATTTTTTATACGATGATATCATTTTAATGTTTGTTAAAACATACACTTTTAGCTCCTGCCAGCTGCACCTGCCACATATAAACTATATGTAGTTATATTGGTTTTCGGATTCGAAGATATTCCTGCTGGATGAGCACAAAGTACTTTTCCCTGGACGACGTGGCTGTGAAGTTTAAGGACAATCCCAACCATTCATTATATGAACAATTCTGATCGCATCCCATCAATCCAGTTAGTCCTCTCTTCGATCTTCGAATTCTTTCATAATTCAATAATGACTCGTGATTCATCCAATCGGTCGGTAACATCTCAATCCAAAGTTGCTAAAATCTCCTATAAGGACCCTCATGTCTCGAATTTCATAGTTTAATCGTAACTCGTCATTCTTGGTGGAACTCGGTAGATCTCGATTTAGGTCTTAGTAATGTCTTTTAGTTGTTTAGGTTTTTTTTTTTGGGTGTTTGCTTATTGTTTTACTCTGTTTTCTTGAAGTTGTCCTCTTATTAAAAAAAAAAACCCGTGATTCATCCATTTCTACTACTCCATGGCTACTAAATATAAATCATTTTAAACTACTTTATATATTTAAAAAAAAGAGTTAAATTATTAAATTTATAAAAAATTTTAATATTTTTCATGATTTATCTTTACTAATTACATTATTTCTCATATTTCTCATAATATTTATTTCTCACCTATTATTTAAACATTATGAGCATAAATGGAAAAATTAATTAATGCATCAAATAATCTCACAAATTTTCCTATATTTTGATCCAAACATTACTTCTAGAAGATATTCTATATTTAGGATAAGAAAGTATATTGCTTATTATAAGTTAACTTTAATTGATTTATATATATATAAATAAAATTGGTTAAAAGAAATTAAAATTTTTAAACTTTAGAAAATTTATTATATTTTTTTAATATTATTCTCATTAAATCCTAAATTATTTTTATTATATTTTTCTTAATTTTTATCCACCATAATTATTTAATAAGAATAAACATAAAAATAAATATTTAATACTTATAAATTGACTTATATTTTACATGTTTTAAATTTTCTAAATATGATTTATAATATAAAAAAAATTCTGATTGGATCAGAGACTCAACACTGTTATTGATCTATTTTGTAATTATTGCATTGGAAGTTGTATTGAAACTTTGGAAATAGGTTTGTGACTTTCTCGTTCATGTGCAAGAAATGAGAGCCACTTTTAAAGCAATTTTGGGAGGGAAAAAAAACCTCAACTAATTTTAAACTATTTTTTATTTGTATTAAAAATAGCTTATATAAAGAATTGAAGGGAGTATATAATCATGAGCCAGCGAGAACGTATTAGGTACAATTTCTTATATTTTTTTATTAAGCATAATAAGAATGTGTGTTTATACATAATAATTAATCATCATTAGTCTTCCCCATATATAGAGCTATTCCCTCTATTTTTATTTATAAGTCAATTTCAACTTATAAGAAAATCAGTTCAAGTAATTTAAATTTTTAAAAATTATCAAAATTTTTTAATATTACCCTCATTAAGTATAATCTATGATAATTATATTTTTCTCAATCCATCTCTATTTTTTATAAATGTTTTGGGTGAAGCTGAAAACAAAATTTAATACTTTTTAAAAATTGTAAAATAACTTATGTTTTAAATAATCAAAAAGTTTGTAAAATATACCCTGTAAACAGAAATCGAAGGAGTACATAAGAGGATGGAGCTTGATTAGATGATTATGAGCTTTTCTGATTTCTCTTATTCCGATTCATTACACATGGAAAAGAAATATTAAAAATATACTACTGGTATAACGAAAGTACAATTCCTGCCAATTACTCCCTCGTGGGAGATAAGCTTTTGTATTTTTTTACTTTGTTTCCCTTTATGTACGTGTATATATTGGGATTAAACTGCACACGTATGTACACGTGTTTGCATAAAAAAAATAAAAAGAACGTGTGTTTGCATAAAATAATTAATCACTAGTCTTCCCCCTATACAGATATACAGAAGACGATATAAAGCTTTGATTAGCTGATTATGATTTTTTTTTCCCTGATTTCTCACGAGTTTCTGAGGTGTCTAATCGTAGAGTTTTGTAAAAACGCGATAGTCACCTTCACGTAAAGAAGTCCAGCCATGGCGAGGTTGCTCTCTGGTTAAATTTTGCATAGTTGTATCATGATTGGTCATGACCAATAAATCCGACTTCATTATCTTCAAGATCTTTAAAAGCTTTTCATGTGGCATTGTGGCATGATCATTGTCCAATAAGATTTCCTTTAAAAGAGCAAAATATTGAGACCTACCAATAGCCAAGAACAACGCTAAAATATGCACAATTAAAAATGAAGTATAAGTATAAAAGCCTTAGTATTTAAAATGCACATTTTTCTAATTTAAGTATCTATTATTTATAAATATTCATCAAAACTTTAAAAGTATAGAAAACTCAAGAAAAATACGTTAAAAAGGCATATAAATTCTAGAGGATAACAAAATTCAAAATATTCCTAGGTATAAATCAAATCCAACCATTCATAATCTGAAAAACAACCCAAACAACATGAATCCACCAAACAAAACATAAGATTACAGGTACAGAATAGGAAAAGGAGAAGGAGAACTCAAGAAATTAATATCTCAATAATGAAGTTCAAAAGTTCCAAATACCTAGCTGTAGCATTTTAGGTGTGAAAATCCGCCTCTAGCTATCCATAATAGTGAAAAATGACAAAGAAAACATGTTGTAAATGAAACCCATTTGGTTCAATTAAAAAATGGTTATGTAATGTGAAGAATGTGAATGATATAATAGGATAAAGATTACGTATGTGTTTGTTTGATTGGTATTTAAAGGATGGGGATAATGTTTATTTTTTATAAAAGAAAACTTTATTAAAAATGTGAAATGACCCTTTTGTCCCTGGCAAAAAAAAAAACCTTCCCTCTCCTATCATTCTCCTCCTCACTAACGGCACCATCGGATCATCATTGATCAACATCACACATCAATACACACCAACAAAAAATTCGAAACAAACCCAATAGAAGATCTTATTCTAGATCTGAAATTCGTCGTCAATGGTCTTGGGTTCAACCTTCGGCATCTCCTATTCAGATCTGAAAATGGCCACCATACCTTTATGTCTTCTTTTCACTAGGTCACCGAACATGGCAGAGAAAGGAGAGTCAAAGGTTCATGACTGAGAGAGGAGGATCGAAGGTTCAAGTTGAAGGTTCGCCACACCTCTTTTTCTTTGCACTGCTTCTTCTTCTTTGCCAGTGGTCACGATGTAGAGATCAAGAAGATGGAGGAAGGTCAGTAGAGAGGAGGAAGGTTGGATCTGACACGGAGAAGGCCGAAGAAGCAGAGATGGCCACTGTGATGGAGGTGGTTGATGGTGGAAGGAGGAAGGAAGCATGTTGGTCGAAGGTGGATGAAGGAATGGGTTTCAGTCAATGATGGGAGAGGGAGGGAGAACAAAGTGAAAATATTTTGTTTTATGAAGGGTAATATTGTCATTTCATATCCATTTACAGTAAGGTGATGCTCATCACATAGCAAAGGATGAGTGAGGATGATTACATTGATTGCTGCAAACCGGATTAAATTATGTAAATACATTCACTTGTGTTATATCCAACCAAACAATACAAGTGATGTGATGCATGTGAACCTCTACCCTTCACTTAACCCCATATGGTAAACGAACCAAACGGCTTGTTAGCTTCTAAAATGAAATCACAATGTTTGGTGTAAAACATGTGAAATCATGATTTCATCAAAATAAACCAAAATTGTGATTACAATGTTGCCAGATCAAGATACAAAACCTTTGTAGTAGCTCAATTCCAATTTTAAGCTTCCAAATCACAATTTCATATGTTAACCAAATTTCAATTTGATACGCAATAGCCTAGCTTTTCTTCATATTTTGATATTTTTGGACCAATTTCTGTCTCAGTTATTCTTCCATGCTTACCCAAAATTAAATCTATATATATAAACATATATATATATATAGTCTCAATTATTCTTCCATGCTTACCCAAAATTAAATATACATATACACACACAACATCAGCTCAAACGATAATAAATTAATCCAAAAACATATCAACTTATTAATATCCTCCCTTAACAGCTCTGAAACTAACCGTGCATATTTTCCTTGTATTAACTAAATAATTCATTAAAATGTATCTAAAAAACCTCCTATTAACAAGGAAAATATACCAAATAACATGTAATTATAAGAGTTATCATTAATAGTTGCCATGACTCATTTTTCAAACTCTAAGCAATATAGAAAAAAATATGTCTATTTCAAAACCAACATTCAAAAGAGATATTCAAAGTACCATATCTTTCCCAAAAATAAGTTCTCCTTCGATTTCATTTTAACTATCACTTTTAAAGAAAATTTTTATTTTTATTTATTTGTCACTTTTAAATTCTAATACAACATTAATTATTGTTTTCTAATTATACATTTATCTATTCTTTTAAAAATCAAAGATAATATTAATTACTTTTTTTATTTATCAATTTATTGAAGAGTATATTAGAAAATTTAAAAGAAATTTTAATATGTTAATTACACTTCTTAATTTATGTGCTAAAACATTAATTTTCCACTTAGACGAGAGGAGAAAATGGAGAGGAAAGAAAGTGAAAATAAAAGAAAAGTGAGGGGAGAGAGATTTTCTCTTCTTGTACTTGGATGAATGGAAGAAAATATAAATGAGAGAAAAGTAATTACTTTCACAATAATAAAAATGCCCTTGTTATTTTTAGAAAAAATTTGCATATAATAAAACTTATTATTCTATTATATATAATTTTATATAATGGAATAATAATTTCTATTATATAATTCTATTATTTATATAATTTTCATAATATATTATTCAATTGAATTAAAATATAATTTTAATTTTAATCTTAATTTATAATTATTTTGTCAAATTTTATTTTTTTATTCCAAAAATTATATAATGTATTTTCCTGCATGAATGAAATTAATTCATAATATATTAATCAATGGAATTAAAATGTATTTAAAAAATTATAAAATACATTTAAAAAACTATAAAATGGTGGGTAATTTTGAAATAAAAATTTTCTTTCCAAAATCTCTTCTTTTTTTATAAAGAAAAAGTTGGGAGAAAGCATGTGGGATTCACATACTATTTTCTCCCAAGTTTTCTTTCCCTTCCACTTTTCTCTCCGCATCTAATCTGATTAAAATGCTATTTTCCTCCTATTTTCTCTCATATTGTTTTTTTTTTCTGGCCATTCAAACACAGGGTAAACCACAAAGAAGAAGAAATGGAAGAAGTATATGTATTTAGACAATTCCATATATGTTATTCTGATTTTACTTATTCCAATGTATTGCACATGGATAAATATTTATTGGTATTACAAAATCTGTACTCCGTTAGATTCATAAAAATTTTCTTTTTAGAGGTTTTTACATAAATTAAGGAAGTTATTAAATAATATAGAATATTGTAAATCCCAATAGTATTTTATCAAAATATTCTTAATTTAAGTAGTCGCTTAAATAATACATTTGATATTAATAAAAGGTAAAATAATAAAATAATTAATTAATACTTTATTGAAATTCTAAAGTGACCGATATTATGAAAATTTTCAAAACTCTAAAGGGATAATTTTTACAAATCCAAAAGAATAATAAAATAGAATTCCGACAAACCACTCTTTCCAAAAATCAATTTTTTTTTTGGTAAATCAAAGAGTCAAGAGACTGAAAAAAAAAGACAAAGCAAGTCAAAATAAAAAAAGGCACTCAGTTAAACATAGCTACTCTCTGCATGGACTGCCTTCTCCTGCAATATCCATTGCCATAATTCGTCGTCATTCAGCTAATGGTGTAGCCATAAATCTGTAACCAAGATTTTTTATCAAGCTAAATTGTGCAAGTTTGTGTGCACATTGATTTGCCTCCCGATAGATGTGTGAAAACCATACCTTCCAATCTTGTTGAAGCAATTTCCTCATCGTATTGATAAGTCTTCCATTATCTCTGGAACTTCCACAAATGAATGATACATATTCATATTGGTGTTATGGGTTCCAAGATAAGCTCGTTGGATAAGCATAAAGGACTATTCCTCAAATGACGTGGTTGTGAAGTTTAAGGACAATATACTTTCAAACTATAGGTTTGTCGGTTCTCTCTCTCCACTGTGAATGTCTTTTCTCTCTCCATGGTGAGAGTCTTCTCTCATATAATGATATTCTTTTTCTGAAGTGAGATTTGGGTGTCTGTGAGTTTGGCAAGTGAATCTTTTAGATACAGTGAGTGTGTAGGACATAGAGGGTCAAGTTTATGGACGAGGAAAGGGAGGGTAGGTTGCGGGTACAGTTAAGGTTGTGGAATGATGATGATAAGCCACAGAGAAACAGTGGGTTGGTTGGGAAATTGGTGATGAGTAAATCATTGAATTCATACACAGTGGAAAACATGATCAAAAAAGGATGGAGTTGGGCTAAAGGTGTAAAAATTAGTGTACAGAAGAATGGGACTTATTTATTCCGGCTTGAGAAGGCGAAAGATTATACAAGAATTTTGCAGGGTAGGCCATATGGTCGATACGGGGTCAACTACTATATGTGCAACCACGTGAGGATTATATAGTTATGGAGGAAGCTACTTTTAATAGTTGCCTGTTTTGGGTTCAGTTTCATAATCTGCCATTGGAAGCGATGAAAGAAGATAATATTCTAATTATGAGTGAGGTTGTTGGGGAATTAGTAAAATATGAAAAACCAGAGACAAAGGATTGTGTTGAGTGTAGTTTTATCAGAGCCCATATATTAATATTATGAAATCGCTGGTGCCTAGCTTTTGGGTTCCTAGACCTCGTAAAACTAATGTATGCGTCTCAGTGAAATATGAACGTATTCGGGATTTTTGCTATGCTTGTGGAATCATCAGACATGAGAGGCGTTCTTGCTCTCTCAAAGGTAGGGGACGAAGTGAGCAGCAAGATCAACATTCTTTTGGTCCTTGGATGTCGACATCGACAGTGAAGGGAAGAGATGAAGCCATAGTGTTTTGGAAAAAGGAATGATTGGAGCACGGTGTCTAGAAGGTGGCACGTGATCTTACGAGGAGGGAGGAGCGTGAGATCTCCAGGAGGGAAGTGATGAGTGGATGTGTGGTCATGAGGTTTACGGGTGATGGTGAGAGTGGGGGAACCAATGCATCTGTTGGAGATGGAGTTAAGGTGTGTGGGGATAAAGGCAAAAGCATTATTGTGGACTTGGGAGAGGTCAATATATTGGGCCAAGGGTGTATGGATCATCCTCTTTATGTATCTAACAAAGTAAAAGGAGTAGTCATCAATGAGGAGAGGGATCATAAGAATAATGGGCCTTTTAATGTAGACAATGTACAGGGTCCTTCTTTTATTAGGACTCAAACTATAAGTCACATGGGTGATCAAAGTTATCCTTCAGCAAGCCAGAAACAAATTTAGCTAGCTGAGGCATCTAATAGAGGACAACGAGATTAGAAAGATTACGACTGAAATGTAATTTTGATGAAGCATGGTATGTTAAACCAATGGGATTATCTGGAGGATTAGCATTATGGTGGTGTAAAGAGATCACCATAGAAATTCTGGTTAGTTTGAAGAATGTAATCCACTCACGGCTGGCCTCTAATGTTTATAATGTTCGTGGCCATATTACTTTTATCTATGGTTCACCATTGGAACTAGAGAGGTTAATTATCTGGAGGAAAATCCGTACCTTGGCTATGGGTATGGAAGGGGCCTTGCTTTGCATTGGGGATTTTAATGACATGATTTCACAAGATGAAAAATTGGGGAAGAAGCCACGTGCTATAAGAAAGGTTATTAATTTCCAAAGTTTTATTTATGATTGCCATTTAATGGATATAGAAGATAAAGGAGCCCGATACACTTGGAATAATCGTCACCTGGGAAATGCTCATGTTAAAGAACGGATTGATAGAGCTATGGGTAACACTAAATTCTGTGACAAATTTCCAAAGGCAGTAGTGATCCATCTAGAACCAGTGGTCTCTGATCACCATTTATTATTGTTGAATTTTTGTTTTAAGAACAGCAGAACGCCAAGGACTTCTAAGTATGATGCTATCTGGGCATCTCAACCTGAGTTTTAGGCGATTATAAGGCAATATTGGGTCCATTGGAATTTAGGGGACAGTAACAAGACGTAGAAGTTCTTGAATGCCGAAGGGAATTAAGTAAATGGAGTAAGAAGTCTTTTCTTAACAATCAAAAGCTCATAGATGAACTTTTTGCGAAATTGGAGAACATTAGAGAAGGTATTTATACAAAGGACACTATGAGGCAAGCTAGTGACATTTTGTCTGAGATTGAACGACTATGGCATCGAGAGGAGATGTATTGATGGCAATGAGCAAGAGTCAACTGGCTTACAACAGGTGATAGAAATACTAAGTTTTTCCATACTTCTACTTTGCAAAGAAGACAGCAAAATTTGATCATAAAGTTAAAAGATGACACAGATCAGTGGGTGGCCAATGAACAAGAAATCAATCAGCTGTTGGTTAATTTTTATTCTAACCTATTTAGGAAGAATGAGGACAGAAACTTGGAGGTGGTACTAAATTTTGTATCGCCGAAAATTGCTGAGGAGCAAAACCAGAAGCTATGTCAGAAAGTGTCAAGGCAATAGGTGCAAGAATCCATATTCCAATTATGAGCTGCAAAGGCCCCTGGTCCAGATGTTTTCTCTGGGCATTTTTATCAAGCTACATGGGATGAGGTAAGCCAATCTGTGTATGATATGGTCTTAAATTTTTTTGAGACTCTTGACAGCTTAGACAAGTTGAATGAAACTAATTTAATACTAATCCTAAAGATTGATAGGCCAAAATCAATCAATCAATCAATTTCATCCTATTAGTCTTTGTAATTTTGCCCACAAGATTATTTCGAAGATCTTGACTAATAGGATGAAAGGAATTTTGGGTGATTGTGTGTCTGAACAACAAAAGGCTTTCATTCCAGGGAGACTCATTCAAGATAATATACTTATTGTTCATGAAGCATTTCATTTCTTGCATTGCAAAAAGCAAGGGGGTTCATTTGACTTAGCCATTAAAATGGATATGAATAAAGCTTATAATCACGTTGAATGGGACTTTCTTGAGGGGGTTATGAGCAGATTGGGTTTTGCAACACAATGGGTGATAGGATGCGTTAAGTCTGTCAAATTTAATATTTAAATGTTTGGCAAAATGTGGGATAAGTTAGACCAGAAATGGGAGTAAGACAAGGGGATCCACTGTCCCCTTTTTTATTTCTCCTTGTCTATGATGTATCATCTAACATGATTTCTTGGTATGCTGAAAGAGGAAGGTTAAGAGGTATTAAATTGGCCAGGAGGTGCCCTGAGATAACTTATTGTTTGTTTGCCGATGATACTATGTTATTTATGAGGGTAGAGGAGGAGAGTTGTACATGTCTGAAGGAGATATTAAAGGCTTATTGTTTGGCCTCAGGACAAAAAATCAATTTAGAAAAATCATGTGTCTTCTATTCCTCAAATACTCCTAGGGAGGTGAAGAATCATATTAATGAGATTTTGGGGATTGTTGATACGAATGATCCGGGCAAGTACTTGGGTATACCTGTGTTATGGGGACGTTCAAAGGTGGTAGCTTTGGCTCATGTACAGGACAGAATTGGTCAAAAAGTTCAAACTTGGAAAAGAAAGCTACTCTCTTTTGCTAGAAAAGAAGTAACAGTGAAAGCACTCATTAATGCAATATCAATTTTTCCCATGTCCTGTTTTAAATTTCCTAAACCTACTTGCATGGAATTAGATGGGCTAGTGGCAAATTTCTTTCGGGGTCAAGATGAGGTGGGGGGTAAGATCCATTGGAAATCATGGAAAACATTAATTAAATCAAAAGAAGATGGAGGAATGGGATTTCGAGACTTTATGGGCTTTAGTGAGGCAATGCTGGTGAATATAGCTTGGAGAATTGTTGAAAACCCGGAAGCTTTATGGGTTAAGGTGTTAAAAGGAATTTATTTTCCTACTTGTTCCTTTTTGCAAGCACAAAAGGGGCCGAAGGCATCTTAGGGATGAAGTAGTATCTTAGAAGGTAGAAGACTTTTGATGAAGGATTTGATATGGCAAATTGGGAATGGCTGTTCAGTTAATGTTTAGAGGGATAGGTGGGTGATGGGATTAAGTAATGATAAGCTCACTTGTATGAGTCCTGATACGCAACATGTTAATTTATTAGTTAAAGATCTCCTTCAAGATAATAAGTGGAATTTGCAAATGTTGGAAGGTGTCATACCAAATAATGAATTAGAAGCCATACGAAACATTCCTTTGCCCAGAGAAGCCAAACAAGACAGAATGCAATGGAAAGTTGCTAAAGATGGGTGTTATCAAGTGAAGTTGGGATATAGAGTGGTACATGCAGAGATGGATAGATGCATTATGGAAGCACCTAGTAGTTCTTATAGAATGCCTAGAATTCTGTGGAAAAATGTATGGAAGTTACAAGTGCCACCAAAAGTTAAACACTTTATGTGGAGGGCATTAAATGGAGCATTAGCAACAAATGAAGCTTTATATAAGAGATGTAAATCTAACCCAAAATGTCTTGTTTGCGAAAGTGTGTGAGACAGTGGAACACCTTCTTCTCTTATGCCTATGGGCTACCGCCACTTGGTTTAGTAGCCCACTTGACCTTAAACCTAATGCTAACAACATTTCTAGTTTCAATGGTTGATGTGTTCATTTTTTGATAGGTGATAAGCAGCTGGAAGAAAAGGCCAAGGTGTATTTTGCAATGTTATGTTGGAATATTTGGAAGGAGTGATGCAATGCCATATTTAAGAATAGCAAGGTTGACCCAGTTCTTGTTCGATCTACCACTCTCATATGTCTTCTAGAATTTCAGATTGCTCAACAGGGACTACCACAGTTGGGCGATAAAGATGTAAACTAATCTCAGCAAACATGGCAAGCACCACCTCTTGGTCAAATTAAAATAAATTGTGATGGCTCTTATCTCAGCAATTCTAACTCAGGTGGTATTGGAATTGTTTGTAGAGATTATACAGGCAGTTTTGTTGCGGGGTGGGTTGAATATGTTAAAGTTGACTCAAGTTTAGCTGCCAAATTAATGGCTTTTAAGAAAGCAATTGATTTGGCAACTAAATTTCAGCAAGTGATCATTGAAATTAATTGTGCTAAATTGCTAGGCTTTATTAAAAAAAGATTAGTTAAAGGTTTTTTGTGGCAATGGCAAGGGGTGTTGGAGGAAATCTTGATTACTTTAGAGTCTAATCCATTATTGTCCTTCTCTTTCATTAGAAGGGAGGGAAATGATGCTGCTAATTTTCTAGCAGGTTCTGCGTCAAAGGGAGTGGGCCCGAGGGGTAACTTCACCACCACTACCTCTATTACAAGTGCTATGTTTTGACTCGATGGCTTTATAGAGGATCTTTAGCAATTCCAACTCTTTACCACAGGACTGAGAAGGAATTGCTTAACTGATTTGTTGTGTCGGTGTTCTTTTAATATTATGTTTAAGTCCTTTTTTCTTTTGTGTCGTTTTTTTTTCTTTTCCTTTGAGGTTATTAATGTAGGTTGTTTTTCATTGCTTTTCGTTGTGTTTGTTTGGACTTTTAATTTATGGGTTGTAATGCTTTATAGACAATCATCTTCATTTGATTTAGCAATGAATGCATTTACTGGTTGGTAAAAAAAAAGTTTAAGGACAATCCCAGCCATTCATTATATGAACAAGTTTGATCTTATCACGTCGGTATGTGATCTTTGAATTCATTCGTAATTCAATAATAACTCGTGATTCATCCATTTATAATTCTAATTTAGCCTCTTCAAGCATTCATGAATCACATACTCTTACTGTAGTGTGCTGGTGGCTCAATGAGTGATCACCAGAAGGCCAGGCCACAGGAGAACCTAATCTCTTACTTATATATACTCCCTCCGTTTTTTATGTATCATTTAAATTTTTAGCATATAGATTAAAAATATAATTAATGTAGTAGAATTTATTTTAAATTTCCTAACATACTTTTCAATAAATAGATAAATAAAAAAAGAGTTAGTAATATTGTTGTTGGCTTTTAAAAAGATAAATATGGGTATAATTGAAAAAATATTAATTAATATTGTATTGGAATTCAAAACTAACAGATAAATACAAATAAATTTTTTTTAAAAGTAACAAATAAAAAGAAATTGAGGGAGTAATTATTTTGGTTACTCATTAATTACATGATTCTATATGTATTCTTTTTAACCGCCACTTTTGAAGAAAAAAATTTTGTTTCTATTTATTTGTTAATTTCAAATCCTAAAATAATATTAATTATTATTTTTTCAATTATATCATTTTAAAAGTTAAAAATAATATTAATTACTGCTTTTTGTCTATCCATTTATTAAAGAGCATAGGAGTATTAGAAAATTTAAAAGAAATTCTATCATATTAATTATAGTTCAAGAAAGAAAGTATGTAGAAACAATTATTCCCTCGTGTTCTAATTGTGAGGCTCCTTTAGAAGCTTTTCATGGTCTTAATATATGACCTTTTATATTAAGGTGTTTTATAAAATATGTAAATCATTTATTAATTATTTTAAAAAATATGCCCTTTTATAATTATTGTATTGAAAGTCTAGGGTTTGTGACTTTCACTTTCATGTGCGGGAAAAATGAAAGAAAGCAACTTTTAATGACTTTAATTGTGATAAATTTGAAAAAAAAAATCTTTACTTATTTTAACCACTTTTTTTAATTTATATTAGAAATAATTTACTATAAAAAAGGACCGAAGGGATAGGGATTGAATTTAGGTACAATTTCTTGTATTCTTCAATTAATGCATATATGACAAGAATGTGTGTTTCTATATACTCCCTCTGTTTCGTATCTCTGTAGTTTAGGTTTTTTCACACACGTCAAAGAATTATTTATTATATCTAATTTTATAAGGAATTTGACTAAAATATTTTTATTTAATGATTCAATTAAAAAATAATGATATACTTTGAATTAAATGAAATGAGAGTATAATTGAAAAAAAAATAATGCATTGAAAGTTTAAAACAATAAAAGATTTGAAATAAAATCAAAACTCTACTCCTTCCAGTTCAAAATATAAGTGATAAGTGACTTTTGTATGATAAAAATGTGTTTTTTTTCCAATTTTATTCATAATTAAAATAAACTTATTATAACAATATATAAGTTGAAGTAGAGTTAGTGTGAACATTAAATTAGGGACATTTGTGAAAATAAATTTTTCTTTGTAATATATCTAAAGTGTTTTACTATTTTTTAATTTTAATGATTTATATTTATTTATTTAATATTCTTTCCGATCTTATATATAGAGCATTTTATCATGATTCTGAATATAAGACCATTTATAATATACAAGGTAGTATTTATCATATATTTTTAAAAAAATACTCCTATTTAATGTATCTAAAAAGAAAAAGAGAGAAATTAAATAAGAATAGTTTTGAAAAAATATTAAAATTTTCAGATAAATCGAGATTGTTAATTAATTTTAACTTTTTTTTAAAACTATTTAATTTGACTAAAATGATGTTATATTAAAAACTAGTGGGAGGATATTTTTAACGTGGAGAAAATAAAAGATTTGGAACAGATTAGTCACAAGTGTCCCCTATATACAGATGACGAGGAATCTTGATTAGATGATTATGACTTTTTCTCATTACTCTTATTCCGATGCATTCACATGGAAAAAAATATTAAAAATATATAATGAGTCCTCTAATTCCTGCCAATAACTCCCTCGCAGGAGATAAGATAACTTTCTCATTTTTTACATTTTCGCCCTTTTATGTACACGTATAAATATATAGGGATTCATTAAATTGAGGTGCAATTTTTTATATATTCTTCAATTAATAATGCATAAAAAGAACGTGTGTTTATATCATATTTAATGCCCAAGAAATACGGAAGACGACGAGCTTCGCTTGGTTAGAGATCATGCATGAGTTTTTTAATTTCTGATTTTCTCTTCCTCCGATGCATTGCACATGGAAAGAGATAATCCAACACATATGGCAATTAAGGTAATTTTATTTTCACAGCTCGTGGTTAGTTATTGCGATAAGCAAAAGAGCTCTTAATTAGGCCACCTTGCAGGGATTCTAATGGATATGGATCCTCTCCCGCAAGACTCTCTGCATCATCCCTACAATAGAATTGTGTCCGGCCGCATGATCAATCCAATGTTCCAAAATTATAAAGCTGACAAAACTTTGAAAAAATAAATAGAATAAACACAAGTCCTTAGATGCATTTAAGAGTTGTGAATTAAAGTATAAAAACAAGAAAAGAAGAAAGTTACATTGACTACGTCTACTCACACAGAAAGTAAAAAGCTACTTTGGTTAGCATGTATTGAAACAAAAAGCAACTTCTGTTTATATTAGTGGGAAAAACACAAAAATGCAACTACAGTGATCTGAACAAAAGGCAATAGCAATTATTTTCTTCAACACTTATCAATGCCAGAAATCAACTATGAGCAACAATTTTAAGAAGCAAGCTATTATGTCCCACAAAAGCAACAACCAATTCCCAAAGATCTAATTGAAATAATCAAAAGAAAAGTAAGGAAATTCTAATGTGAAGGAAATAGCTGGCAATGTTTTCCCCATTAACTGTAGTATCTTCACTGTTGTGCTATCATCTTTGTCATGGTGTCACACGTCGTCGTTCATCCTCACCGAGTTGGTCACTCACGTTCATGGCGGTTCCCTTCACCGTTCGCAACTCGTCATATGCCTCTCTGTCCGTTAGCATCTTGTCAACCACGTAATCACTGTAAGTTTTCTGACCCCTGCCGTGCTCTCTTCTTCACCATCGTGATTCCGCGCCGTCGTTCTTCCTTGCCAGATATTGAGGGTTTTTTTTTTTAATGCCATTGAAAATTATAGATTGGAAATTTATGAAAATATTAATCCCAGTCTCCTAGCCTAGGATAAATCTAAGGGCCAGCATTTATTCTATTATTATTGTTTTATAATGCTTTCTATGTTTGAAATTTTTGAACCATTAGATTGATCATATGGACACAATTCTGCTGTAGGGATGATGCAGAGAGCCTTGCGGGAGAGGGTTCTAATATTCCTAACTTTTCTAGGCTACCCTTGCACTCTTCCCTGGCCCTATAAAATAGGCACCGTCCCTCACACTGTAAAGAAAACCACGACCTTTCCCTAACACTACCGATTATGCATGGTTTTCAAAAAACCAGTTTTCATTCTCCTTTTGTCCCTCTTCACTGTCTCCTGACCTCCTCCATCATCAAGTCCTCACATGCCATTGATTGTCCCGCAAATGTCGTGAGAGGTGGCAACATCACCGTCTACTGGGGACAAAACAGCGAAGCCGATGAAGGTGACTTAACCCAATTAGACATGTGACTCTGGTTACGACATCCATCGCTCAACCCTGACAAAGCAAAGGTATCCAAGTCCTGCGTTCCGTTGAAGTAGACTCTAGCTCGCTCAACCCTATGTGTAACATGATCGATGTGCTATCTAGCTACTAAGCTAGCTTACCATGCATGTCAGGGTCCTGGAATAACTATTTCGCCATGCGAGATCTACGCATGATTTGCTACAACCATGTAATATAATGGATTTCGCTTTAAATGAAGACCCATTTTCCTTTATATTTACTACATTTGAGCTTTGAGCAATATTTCATGCATAAAGTTCTTCTTTTTTTTTTTGTTTTTAAATTTACATGAACAGCATTTCCCTTCTTTGTCCAATGCAAACAATTAGTACACACACTTATGTATGTATGTATGTACACACACACACACACACACACGCATGTTCGACTGCAATTTCACTCAGATCAGATAATTATATATTGTAAATTAAGCAATAACTCATAACAAGGATATATTTAAAAAGAAAAAGATATGAATCTCCTCTACTACATCATAATATACTTTAATAAAATGCTAAGAATAACGTTTTGAATGGAAACAAATCTATATGTATATAAGGATATAACAAAAGAATTTATGACTTTCAATATACAAAAATCTTTTATATACAAAGCTACAATTACTATTTTATTCATAATATTTTAAAAATTTTTATGTACGTTCAAATACCCTTGTTTTATATACGATATCCAACTAAATATAATTATATTGACATTTTTGTAAAGTTGTATCTTTCTAGTTAAGCTCTTGAAAAATATTATTAAAAAGTATCATAATTCATATATTAAACATAAATCAAGAATAAAAATATCAAATATATAAGGGGAAAACCAGGGAAGAAAAGAAACACTGTATACAGCTAAGTAATTTAAAAAAAAAACAAAAAGTAAAGTGATAGAAATTTTACCCAAAAAAAAAAAGAGAAAGGTGATAGAAAAAATAAGAAAGTGAAAGCAAGATGAAGGCCCAAAGCCCATTTTCTTCCACTGAGTTTTGGCACTTCAGTTCTTTGTGATGATATCCTTCCCATTATAGTAATGTATCTAAAACAAATGTGACAAATTATTTTCAAAATAAATCTACAGTAACTCATGGTTCCAAATATGATTAATTTCTTAAAATTTGATTTAGATTAATTTATTTCTTGAAAATAGGAACAATAAAAAAATATTAATGTAACACTAAAAACATTTACATGTAGAGCTAATTACTTTTCTTTTAAAATAAAAGTTGAGATTTTAAACATTATGAAAGCATTCTAAATTTGTAATTTTAAAAAACATGAGTGACAACATAAAAATATTAATGATAATTTTATAAATTGTAAATGATATTTTAATCATTTAAAATATTTATTTTAAAATTTAAAAACCATTATTATTTTATATAAATATTCAAATGCTATTTAACTTAAAATTATTGGCCTTCTATTTTATTTTTTATTTTTTAATAAAAATATAATATATTAATATAACTAATTACAAGTAAGTCAACGGAACAAAATAAAAGGACCTAAAGCTACGCAAAAAAATCCTGATGTCAGAAGCAACATGATTAAGAATCCATGGCAAATGATAAGAGAAAATACAACCCTTATACAAAAAAAGGATAATTTAGAAAAAAAAAATTATAAAGAGGACAACTAGTGGGAGAGATAACCAATTCTTAGTGTCTGATCCACCATAAGGCTTTATTTGGAAAGAAGAGAAAATAGGGGAAGAGAAATACTATAACAACAACAATAATTTTATTCTATTAATGTTAGATCGGCTATATGGATTATATGACGCCATTGAACTCTATCAAACACTATCTTCTCAAACAAATTATTTCTCAAGAGGTCATTCCTTATAACTTCTCTTAGTGTCCTTTTTTGTCTTCCTCTACATCTTTTGATAGGGCTTCAAGCCATTTAATCAACTCTCCTCACTGGCTTCTCTTGCCCTCTTCTTTGTACATGTTCAAACCACCTTAAATGATTTTCTACCATTTTCTCCTCGATAGGTGCTACTCCGACTTTTTTTCGTATACAATCATTTCGTATCTTATCCAATTTTGTATGACTACACATCCATCTTAACATTCTCATCTCTGCTACTCACATCTTATGCTCTTGTTGTCCTTTCAATACCCAATATTCATTAACATATAACATCATTGACCTTATAGCTATGTAATAAAATTTTTCTTTAAGCTTTGTAGGTACCTTGTGGTCACAAATAATTCCTGATGTTTATCTCCACTTTAACCACTCAACTTGTATTATATGCATAACATCTCCATCAATTTCACCATCACTCTTTAAAATCGACCCTAAATATATGAAATTTGACACCTTTAGAATGGTTTGCTCTCCAATTTTTACCTTTAAATTATTTCTAACTTGCCTCTTGTTAAATTTGTAATGCATATATTCTATCTTACTTCTACTTAGGCAGAATCCTTTTTATTCCAAAGTATGTCTCCATAACTCAAGTTTAGAGTTGACCTCTTCTCTAATGTCCTCAATTAAGACAATATCAATTGCAAAAAGCATACACTTTGAAATTTCCTACTGTATATGTTCTTTTAGAATGTTTAAAACCAAATAAAACAAGTATGGACCCAAGGTTCCTTCTTGTTTTTCTTCCCAAATTTCCATCTCTCCCCTTTGCCCCCTCATCCAAACGGAAAGTATGGCACCATGAAGAGCTTCCAATGACCTATGACAACGACCAATTACCTGCTTCCGGTAACGTCTTTTCCAAGCCCATGAGCAAGGATTAAGAGACAATAAGAAAGATATACAACATTCAATCTTCCAAAAAGAATGAACCTCCTGTAAGACTATTGACACTTTCCAACATGGTGATTCATCAACTGCATATTGATTATCACCGGAAGATCTTTTAATAGAGTGACAATTTAAACACCTTTTATTATCATCCATGCATCTCAGAGCTGCTTGATAGTTAATAACACGAGAAGGATCAACCTTCTTCCCCTTACGGATAAAATCATTTCGTGCTTGCCAAATAAAATAGAGAGTGAGTAAAATCTCAGCAAAATCTAGATGATGATGTCCTTCATACCATATTTGATTGATCCATTCATTAAGAGAATTGATAGTCACCAAATTAGATCTATAACCTAATTCAAAGCCAAACCAGATAGCTTGAGCAAAATCACAAAAGGAAAAAGATGTTCTTTGGTTACTTCATGAAATCCACATAATTGACAAACTGGATCAACTCCAATATGGTTCTTTGAAAGCTTAGATTTAAGAGGTACAACATTACAAATGATCCGCTCGCCAAGCAGAAAGTAGAATTCTCTCTAGAAGTTTGATTTTCCTCAAAATTTTCCAATTAAAGAAAGGTGATCTGAAAGAGATGTAATCAAATATAATGAGCCCATAAGCTTTTGCAATAGAAAATTTACCATTAAGTCCAGGCTTCCAAATCAAACGATCTTTATAAAATTGATCTAGAGAAAAAAGTAATTTTGCAATTATAGAAGCAATTTGAGGCGGTTAAAACTCATTAAGAAGATTAATATTACACAAATACCAAAATTATGTAAAATAAGATCACCTACTACTGAAATCGTAATAGGTCGATCTGATTGCATCTTCCACCAAAATGGATTATAAATGGAAATATCCTTTATTGAAACATATCTTGTGCCAAGCCACCAAATGCAATGACTTATGATCAAAGGAAGATCCCCAAAAGAAATGAGCTAAAATCATATCTTAGAAGAGAAGAAATAAATTAGCAATAATTTTCTTGCCAGCTTGAGGAATGCAAGGACTGGAAAACAAATGACTTTTGTTGAAATTAATTTTCTTACCAGAAATGGCAGCATATTTTGTTAGAACATAACAAACTGAATTAATAGCATTATCATCTTCCTCGAAAAATACTAAAGTATCATTAGCATACATAAGATGAGTGATAGGATAAAAGTCTTTGCATGCTTTAAATCCTTTCCAGTTCCTTGACATTCTTCTTTAATGATCGTACAAGAAAAAATATTTGAACATAATAGAAATAGATAAGGTGACAAAAGATCACCTTGTCTAAGGCCTTTGTGAGGACGAATTGTATCAAAAAGGGAGCCATTAAAAAGAACTTGATATTGCACGGATTGAACACAGCACACAATCATTTTAATCCAATGATTTGACAAGTGCATTCGATGAAGAATCCCCTTTTATTGCATTTTTTATTATGAAGCTTGTGCATAAGTTCAGTAGCTATGACCACATTATCTGATATTAATCAACCTTCTAAAATTCCATTTTGATATGGAGAGATAACCACTTTCAAAATTTCACAAAGTCTGCTGCAAAGGGTGTGAACACCCCATTTTGTCCGGGCTTTAAAAAAAAAATAAAAACAAAAACAAAAACAAAAAATAATAATATATATAAAAAAAAGGGAGGTGAAAATAAATGAAAAATGATGAAATAAAAAAAAACAAATGAAGGCCCAGGATACCACGAGCCCAATTGGGGGCTCGTGGACTGGGCCACCGAATTGCTGCCCTAAACAATCAGGGCAGCAAACACCAGAAGGCCAGAAACCGAGGGGAACACGGGAGCTGAGAGAGGCAGCCACGAAAAGAAAAGCCAAGGAGAGACCAGGCACGCGAGAGGTGGAAAAAGCTGCATACGGAGAACAGAGAAAAAGCAGTCTGAGCAAAAGAGGCACACGAGAGCTGGCAGCCGAGAAAACAGAGGAGAAGACCAGACGAAGCAGGGGTGCGGGCAGAGGGAAACGTGCAAGGAAGGAGAAACAGAGGGAGCTGCAGAAAGCCTGAGAGAGCACGATGAGAACCGAAGGAAGCGTACACGAAAGGGAAAAGTAAAAAGGGAGGCCGAGAGAGTTAAAAGGAGGAGCCCTAGAAATTTTGAAAAAGGGGGGAGATTTCCGAGCTGCGGGGACCGAGGGCGAGGAGGAACTCCAATCTGAACCGTAGGGAGGAGAGCAATCTGAAGCTCGAGCACGACCCACAACCGAAGAGAGGACCCGAAGAAGAGGAAGACAGTGAAATTGAGACCAAGAGGGAAAAAACTGAAACAGAAAAAGCAAAGATGGAAAGAGCCAGAAGCACCCGAGGGCCGAGAGGAAAAAACCGGGAGAGTACCCGCGAGAACAAAACAGCGGTGACCACCGAAGACACAGGGAGCAACCGGACTGGAGGCAACATGATTCTGGTTCGGTAAAATTCCCTTTCCCAAATCTTGAATCTCACCATCCCTTCCAAACATTGCCTTGTTAGTTGATTCTGTATATATTCATTCTTGGCTATTTGAGTCTCGGGTTTATTTTGGGCTTATGCAATGTTTCTGGGTAACTAAGGGATAATCCTTTGTTAATATTAATGTTCTGAAAAATTTTCGAAAAAGCATGGACTGAAGGCTTACTTTCGGTCTGATTGGTAACTCTGAGTGGTGTCACTCTGTCTGCCGGTGGTTTGTATTTCTCAAATGGCTTGTGGACTTGAGTTTGATTTATGGCCTTCATTGAGTTTTCATGATTATGTTATGGTCTCTTAGGAAAACTAAGGTAGTGCAGGGAGTGTCTGTGCTTCGGTCGGGGAACAATCTTTATAGGTTCTATACTGAGATGTAAAGAAGTTCCTTTGGCATACTTCTTTCTTGCTCAAATCTGATACAAGAAATTTTTCCAGCTTATAGGCCGGGTTTTTTTTTTTTTAAAGAGTTACATAAGGAATCATAGTTACTTGAGTAAATGTTGAGGTTTGTTCATATCTGCTATTTGCCTTTGAAATGGTTCTGCAATTCCTTAGGATTAAAATGGTGCTCTTGAGTCCAGTTTCACTTTAGAATGCTCTTATAGGAGTTTGAGTGGTTAATCCTCATAATTTTTTTACCTTCTATAGTGAACTCTCTTTCGTTGCAAATGAGTGGTGGTTAGTCTAGGAGATGTTTTTTGATGTCTAGGCAGGTGGAGTTGTGATTTACTCTAGCGATAATGATTTCCGGATGGATGCTTATTAACTATTTTAATTTAAAATTTGTGTTACTTGTAAGAAAATACCCTTATGATGTGAATCCTAAAATCCAACTATGAGTTGGCTTCCGGGATTGAGCTTCCCCTTTTTGTTAAAAATAAATAAATAAATAAATAATAATAATAAAAATAAAAGCTCTTTTGACAAAGTCTTGAGTCAATGGATGTTGCGTCTTTTGCTCACTAATTCACCCTCTGGTATTAAATTGATATAACAAGCTTAAAGATTGAAAGAGGCAAAACATTAATTTTCTAATAAAATATATGGGAATAAATAATATTAGCAGAGATAACAGTGTCACTATATAAATGATTAGCTCCATAACCATGCCACACAAGATTTTTGGAATCCGTGTAGGTATTTGGGTTCATTCACTTGTCGCGTGAGGTTGCGAATCCACGTGGATATATTAGTTAAATAATTTACTTTTAAGAAAATAATTATACTTCAAAAATTGTGACAACATACCAATTTTTTCAATTTTACTTAAAATATATAATAAAGTCATCATTTGAAAAGGGAAGAACGGTAGTATTTTCCAAACTTTTGCTTTAAATGTAATAAAATTTTTATATCACGAAGTTCAGAACCCTCGCAGGTAATTCAGGAATCGGTTTATCGGGCATGACTGCGAGTCTGCACCAGATAAATTGGTTTTCATTTAAAAAAAAAAGAGAAAAAAGGAAAATTTCCAAAAGAATAAAAAAAAGTGACGTTTTTCACAAAGAAAAAATCAAATAAAAGCATTTTTAAGAAATTAAAGGAAAAACTATTTTCAAACAAAATAAAATAAGGGTAAGCAAGCGGAATTAAATTATATTTTTGCAAATTAAAACACACCAACTCAATCTCAGAAAATTGTTTGGTTTGCAAAATGTTAAATTATTTTCCATTAACTTTCTCTTGTTGCAATAATTAAAAAAATATCAACCAACAGACACGCATTTTTAGTCCCGAACTACGTGGACTTTGATCCCCATCGCAGGGTACGTAGGCCCCAGGCTCTGATCCTGGGTCAAGTCCGCCTTTGTAAAAAATAAATATTTTCTTATTTATTTGGTGTTTTTCCCTTAATTTAATAAATATTTCCTAATTTATTTTCTCAAACCCTTTTTCTCATTTTGCTTGAATATCCTTAATTTTAATTTAATTTATATTCTTTATTTTGTTTTCCAAATTTTCTTAATTTTCTTTTTCTCCATCCATTTTCTCGCATGTGATTTATAAAAGGAAAGTCAAAATATATTTTTAAGCCATATTAATTTACACAATCAATGTAAGGTAACCGTTCCTAGGAGCGGGTGTTGTGGGGTGCCTAACACCTTCCCCACACACAATCGACTCCCGAATCCAACTCTGATTACGCAGACCATCCTTTCCTCTTTAATGCGGTTTCCCAAGATTTTCCTCAAAATTTTGGTGGCCACTCCTCACAAGTCGGTTTTCACTCGAAAACCAGATTTGTTCTCTCTTTTTCCTTCCGTCGCATTTTTCCGGGCGCGACAAAGGGTTTTTGAAATAATTTTATAACATACATTAAAAAGACTGTTTGTTCGAAAGTCAGCAGGAGTTTGTACACTCTCGCTTTTTTTAATGAGATTAATATACTACTTGTTCAGGGAGGGATGTAAGAAGCCCAAAGCAAAAAAAAAAATCATTAACTAAGTTCAGAAAGTCATACTTAAAATTTAACCAAAATGATTGGAAAAATCGGGCATTGAGTCTTTCCAGTCTAAGAGAGCTATCAAGCTTTAGAGAGATTACTGCAGTCTTAACTTCTTCCATAGTGAAAGGCTTATCAAGAAATTCTTGTTGTCCTCAAAAAGTGAGGGTAGATTTAAAGAGCTTAGAAATTGAAGTACATCCATATCATCACATGAATAATCTGGAATATATAAATTTTGAAAATACTCAAAGATAATTGATATGGACCCCTCGAGGAACCTATCTCGAGAATTCAAAAAATACAGAGGACAGTAATGCGGAAGCTTGATTCAAACGAGTTGATCGAACTAGAACTCAATGAGAACCTGTCTCAGAGAACTTTAGCTATAAAAAACGCCACAAGAGTAGATTACTCTCTTGATAAATTGGATGTATTATTAAAAAAACATGAAGAACTAGTAAAGAACTCACAAGTAAAAAATATTCTAAATTGATTGATCTATAGAAAAACGTTTCAATGAATGGTCTTAAATAGAGAAGTAAAATATTAATTCATACTGTGACTCCTAACTCAATTAGATAAAAATAAGTTTTATCCAATAGAATTTTAACTAAATTAAATTATATCTAAGCCTATAATTGGTCTCTTTGAATACAAATAGGAAATCACGAATTATTTATCCTAATCTAAATCAAATAAATTCAAAAAAGAATAAGGTAAATAAAATAATTCAAATTAAATCTAAAAAATTAAAATGAAATATAATTTATCCTAAACTAATCCTAAATGGCTCGGAACATTCTTCTAATTGGGCTTCTCCTAGATCATGGGCTTGAACAAGAATTATAAATCTCTTTTGGGCCTCATGTTTGGACACTTCTTCTTTAAACATCTTGGGCTCATTATCTTATAAGCCTCTAATGAAGCCTTGTAGAGCTTCTTTCATAACTCTAGTCCTACCTTTAGTTAATGGACCTCTTATTACTTGAGGTGGATTTTTTGGGATAGTGCTTTTCTACTATTAGATATATTCATGGACTCCATTATTCCCTCCCTCCTCAAAAGGATTCATCCTTGAATCTATAGTATCATACAAGGATAAATCTAAAACATTAATGGTAGCACTTACATGATTGCCATAGGAGCTTGGCAAATCAATTCGGTAAGTATTATCATTGATTCTCTCGAGCACTCGAAAATGTCCATCTCTACGTGGCTATAATTTTGATTTCTTTTACTCTAGAAACCTTTTTTTCCTCAAGTGTATCCAAATCCAATCACTGGATTCAAGTACAACTCTTCTGCGGCCCTTGTTAGCTTGCTTTGCATACTATTCATTTTTCCTTTCAATGTTAGGTCGATTTTTTGCATGCAACTTTTGCACAAACTTAGCCTTTTTCTTACCATCAAGGTTAGCTTTTTCATTACATGGCAAAGGTATGATATCAAGAGATGTCATTGGATTAAACCCATAAACAATTTCAATAGGAGAATAAGATGTAGTTGAATACACAACTTTATTATATGCAAATTCTATATGAGCAAACAATGTTCTCAATTCTTTAAGTTCTTTTGGATAATTGCAAGCAACAAAGTAGTGGGTGTTCTATTTATTACCTCTGTTTGTCCATTAGTTTGTGGATTTGCAGTGATAGAAAACAATAATTTAGTCCCTAATTTATTCCATAATATTTGTCAAAAATGACTTAGGAACTTAACATCTCTATTACTCACAATAATCCTAGGAATCCTATACAATTTAACAACTTTGATGAGTAGATCAACAATGTGAACAATATCATTAGTTTTAGAACAAGCAATAAAGTGTGTCATCTTACTAAATCTATCAACAACCACAAAAACATTATCTTTACCACTTTAAGAACGTGGCAATCCTAACACAAAATCCATAGAATTATCAGTCCAATGATGTTGGAGAATATGTAGAGGGGTATACAAACCATGATCATTAACTTTAGAATTAGCATGTTTGCAAGTAATGCATCTATTGCACACTTGAGCAACATCATGCCTCATAGAAGACCAATAAAAATGTTCATGCAAAATTCTAAAGTTTTTTGAATTTTAAAATGCCCCATTAATCGATCAGCATAAGTTTCTTTAACAAGCAATTCACACAAAGAATAACTAAGGATGCAAAGTTTATCTTTCTTGAAAAGAAACCCATTGAATCTATAAAAATCTTGAAATCCATACTTTTTACATGATTTCCAAGTTTCTGAAAAATCTGGATCATTATCATACAATCCCTTAATCAGCTCAAAACCAAGCACTTTAGCATGTAAAAAAGTAAGAAAAGAATACATGCGTGATAATGCATCAGCCACAATATTTTCTTTACCTTGCTTATGCTTAAGAATGTATGGAAAGGTATCAATGAATTCCATCCATCAAGCATGCTTCTTATTCAACTTACCTTGTGATTTTAAGTACTTTAAACTCATGATCAAAATGCATGATAACTCTTTTGGCCAAAGATAATGTTGCCATATTTCTAAAGCCTTCTTCAATGCATAGAGTTTTTTTTTTCACATGTAAAGTTGTTTAAAGTTGATCCACTAAGTTTTTCACTAAAGTAAGCTATGAGATGCTTATCCTGCATCAAAACAGTCTCAATTCCTACCCCGGATGCATCACACTCAATTTCAAAGATTTTACCAAAATCAGGTAGTTCCAAGAGTAGTGCATTAGTGAGTTTGTATTTTAAAGTATTAAATGCTCTATTATGAACTTCATCCTATTTAAATGTCACATTCTTTTTGACTAAATCATTTAATGGTATTGCTATGGAAGAAAAATCCTAAACAAACCTTCTATAAAAATTAGCTAAACAATGGAAACTTTGGATTACATTTGCATTCTTCGAGGTTGGCCAATCTTTGATTGCTTTTACTTTCTGTTCATCTACTTAGATTTCTTGTGCTCCTACAACAAAGTCAAGAAAAATCACCGAATCCAAGCAAAAAGAACATTTTTCTTGATTTGCCAAAAATCTATTTTTTGTCAAGACAATGAAAACTTCATGAAAATGCAAAACATATTCATCTAGACTTTTGTTATACACTAAGATGTCATCAAAGCAAACCACTAGAAACTTTCCTATGAAGAAACAAAAAACATGGTTCATGAGACTCATGAAGATGCTATGTGCATTAGTTAATCCAAAAGGCATAACTAACCGCTTATAAAGTCCAAATTTTGTTTTAAAAGCTGTTTTCCACTCATTACCTTCTTTTACTCTAATTTGATTATATCCACTCCTAAGATCAATTTTAGAGAATAATGATACACCATGCAACTCATCTAACATATCATCTAGCCTAGGAATAGGATAGCGATATTTTACCGTTGTTTTGTTGATGGCTCTACAATCGACGCACATTCTTCACTTTCCATCCTCCTTGGGTACTAATATCATCGGTATCGTGCATGAGCTCAAACTTTTCTTTAAAAATCCTTTTCACATACGCTCTTCAACTTGGCGTCAAATTTCTTTCGTTTCTTCTGGATTTGCACGGTATGCTAGACAGTTGGGGATGGAAGCTTTGGGTATAAAATCAATGCGATGCTTTATGCCTCTTATGGGAGATAGACCATCAGGTATTTCTTCCAGGAAGAGATAATTAAATTGATGCAAAAGAGTAAGAACACTAGAATACAAGGAAGAATCAAATTTTTTAGTGGATAAGTATATGTCCTTGTACATAAGCACAAAGATCTCTTGCATCGGCATTAATGTTCTTTTCATCTCTCATTTTTCTATCAACAAACTCACTTTGTTGTTTCTCTCACTTTCTTTGTCACTTTCTTCTCTCTTTTTCCTCTTTTTCTCACTTTTTCCTCTCTTTTCAATTTTCTGCAATTTTTCTGATTTTTCACTTTCACTCTTGTCTTATGTACTCTCATCTTTCTTTTGTAACTCTCTCATTTTGTAATCTCTTTAAATTCTTCCTTGATCCTCATATGCTTCTAGAGGAGTAAGAAAAGTTAATGTCACTTTTTTGCCTTTATACTTGAAGGAGTAGAAATTAGTGTGCTCATGATAAAGTACTCTTCTATCATATTGTCATAGCCTTCCAAGCAATAAATGTCCTTAAAACATAGGAGTTACTTTTCATAGAACTTCATCATCATATTTGCCTATTGAAAAGGAAATTTGAACCTATTTGGAAACTTTACAGCTACTACTATCATTCATCTATAGGAGATTATGGGGATTAGAATGCTTCAAGGTAGGTAAATTCAATTTTTCAACAAGCAAAGCACTAGTAACATTGGTAAAACTACCTCTATCAATAACAAAGCAACATAATTTGTCTTTGATAAGACATTTCGAATGGAAAAGTTGCTCTCTTTGTTCATTATCTTGCTCTTTTTAAGGTTGAACACTAAGAACTCTTCTATTGACAAAGAAATTCCATTCATATAATGGCTCATAATATCCATCTTTCGAAGATTCATCTGACAATTTCTCTTCATATTTCACTTTCAGCTTCAACTTCAACTTCACTTTCATTTGCTAGTTCACTATTTTCACGAATGGTCATGATTCTTTTGTTTGGACATTGATTGACGATGTGTCAAAAACCTTAACACTTAAAACACTTCTTAGAAGATGAAAAAGAATAAGGTTTAGTGTCATGTTTACATCTAAAGTCTGAATTTTTGGGCTTACTTTCCTCCTTGGGCCATAAGAAAGACTTGAAGTCTTTGGAGACTTCTCTTGGTTTCCCATCTTTCTATTTAGCAACAAATTTAGATTCCTTCTAAGAAGAAGTTGAGTAGAAGGATTTTCTAGATTTTGGTTACTTCTCTGCAAGAATGGCCTTGTGCAAAAGCTCTTCTATGTCTGTGTAACGCTCTAATTCCACTATATCTCGAATTTTTGGCCATAAACGATTAAGGAATCGTGCTATGGTTTGTTCAAGATCTTCTACTATGTTTTCCTAAATCAAAGTTACTTCCAACTCTTTGTAGAATTCATCAACACTTCAAGTTATCTGCTCTATTCTTTGTAATTTAATATGTAAATCACGATAGTAATAGGCAGGGATATATCTCTTTCTCATGACAGCTTTCATCTCATACAATGAACTCACGGGATGTTCTCCATACCTTCGTTTACTAACTTGCACCTAGTCCCACCAAATACTTGCATATTCAGTGAATTGTACTACAGCCAATTTAACTTTCTTCTCTTCAAAGTAGTTGTGGTACTCAAATACATGTTCTACTCTTCTTTCTCACTCCAAATTTGCATCTAGATCATCATTCCCATGGAAAGGTGGAATCTTTAACTTGAGTCTCTCCTAGGTCATTATCATGCCTAGAAGAATTCTTGTTTTTTGAAGTAGATTCTTCCATGTCTGACTCATGATCATTTCACTCTGCTTCAAGCTTTCTTTGTACCTTCTTTCCTTTAGCAGCAGATTCAACACTATTTAACCTTTTATTGATATTGGCTAATTCAGCTCTCAAAAAATCCCACATGAATTTCATGTCTATTGGGCCATGTTCATCCTCACTTCCATTTCCTCCGTTTCCTCCATTACCTCGAGACATCCTGAAAATAGAATAAAGAAACAAAGAAAAAGACCTCACATACTCTTCTCAAGTGTATCACTCAAAGGATATTAGTTCACTCGTGTATCACGCATAACTTGGCTTTTTCAATAATGAGTCACTCTTGTCTTTTACCACTCAAACTAATGTCTTGTAATGTTTTTAATAGAATCACTATTACTAATCAAGAACTAGTGGCAAAAATAAAATGCTAGAGTTCAAGAGTTAATTTGCAAAATAAGGATAAGCAAGCTTTATTCTTGGTTTGCGAGTATAGAGGGAGACAGGTTGATAAATCTGGAGATGAAGGACGAGCTCAAGAATGGAAGCAGAGGTTGAAATTGGAATTTGGGAGTCTGAACAGAATGAAGATGCGTTAATGGCTGTGAGAGAGGAAGGATGAATCAGATCTGAGGCGGACACAATGGCTAGATGACTGAAGATGAAGGGAGGATAACAAGCAAGGAGAACGAATAAGGATGAATTTATGGAGAGGTTGGGAGAATGACGCATTGGAGGAAGTTGATTCTAGGAGAGAAGATGAGATGATGATGACAGAATCTGATGTGAAGGATGAACGCATACTGACCGAAGGAGTTTTGGTTTTCAAAAAGAGAAAGACCATGTTTGGGAATGCTGAATGGAGTTCAGGACGTGTTTAGCTTACTGGAATTTAGGATGACCCTTTTTTTTCTAAATGGCTACTGCACAAGACTTGAGATTTGGATGATTAGGATAACACGTGGTTGATGACACGGATAAGGTGTCTAAATCTAACCTTAACTCTGATGCCAACTGATATGAACCCCCTGAGGAACATGTCTCGAGAATCTAGAAAATACATAGGACAGTAACATGAAAGCTTAACTTAAATAGGTTGATTAAACTAAAATCCAATGAGAACCTACCTCGAAGAACTACAAGACTAAATCACTCTTTTGATAAGTCGGATGTATTCTCAAAAGAACATGAAGAATTAGTGAAGAACTCACAAGTGGAAAATATTCTAAATTGATTTATCTATAAAAAAAATATTACAATGAATGGTCCTAAATAGAGAAGTAAAATATTAATGTTTACTGTGACTCCTAACTCAATTAGATAAAGATAAGATTTATCTAATATAATTCTAACTAATTTAAATTATATCTAAACCTATAATTGGTCCCTTTTAATACAAATGGAAACCACAAATTATTTATTATAATCTAAATCAAATAAATTCAAAAAAGAATAAGATAAATAAAATAATTCAAATTAAATCTAAAAAATTTAAATAAAATATAATTTATCCTAAACTAATCTTAAATGGTTCAGGTCATTCTTCTAATTAGACTTTTCCTAGATCATGGGCTTGAACAAGAACTATAACTCTCTTTTGATCCTCATGCTTAGACGTTTTTTTCTTCAAATATCTTGGGTTCATTATCTTGTAAGCCTCTAATGAGCTTTGTAGAGCTTTTTTCATGGCTCTGGTTACCTCTAGTTAATGGACCTCCTATTACCTAAAGTGAATCTTTTGGGATGATACTCTTCCACTCTTTGAATATATCCATGGAGTACATCAATAATCTTATTTAAATCTTCAGGTTGATCACACCAGATAACATTCACATCCTTTAATTTGCAAATGGAATTATTAATCCTCCTCTTTTGGACCAAATTGTGAAAATAATTAGTATTTCTGTAATTAAATTATTTTGTATCAGATAATTTTATAATTAGTAATTAAATTCCGAAAGTAACTACCATTTGGAATTGATCGTTGTGTAGTATATATGAATTGATTTCTTCTTCCAGAACGAAGGAGAAATATTAACGTAAACTATCAACGAAGAAAATAAGAAGAGGTGTCCCTCGTAAAATCACCAAGAATTCTTTAGTGGCTTCTCCAACAAAGCCGAGAGATACATCTCCTTCATCTCCGGTCCTCTGTCGAGCTTCTTCCCCGTCACCCACTTCACCCGCCTGAACCCAACGCTCAGAATCATCGGCTTGTACACCTCCTTCATCTGATCCCTGACGCAGAAGAAATGGTCCAGCCATAGCAACCCACCTGGTCTCAACACTCTGTATATATCAAACAACAAGAAGTGAAGCAGCGTCTCCGGAATCCAATTGCTAAGAACATGCATCGAGTGAACAATGTCCAGTGTGTTATCGAAGAAAGGAAGCCTCTGGGATATGCTGAGGTAAAGAGGCACCACCCCTCGAGATGCTATGAAGTTATTGAAAGGTCCGTTCTGATTCATCGACGTCGTCACGATCGTCACGTTTCTCTCTCTCATTCTCACTGCGAATGACGCCACTCCGCCTCCGATGTCCAGCCCGATCCGAATCGACCCAGGTTTTCGGGTACTTAGAACGTCGACGATGCTGAAATCGAGGCCGTTGGATTTCGTGGAGGTCCATCGGTGCTTCTCCCGGTCGTTCAGATCGAAGCAGTCCTTGCAGTCGTCGAAGCCCTTCTGCTTTTTGCGGTTGATTAGGCATTCGTAGCTTTTGCAGGTGTAGGCAGTCCAGACCACCGAGAAATCGGAGGGGGTCGACCATAGGCTGGATGGTAGAGGGAGAGGTTCAACGGAATTTCGTGGCGCCGCTGGACGGCAGCGAGGACGGGGGAGTGGCTCGCAGCCCTTGAGTAGGAGTTTCTGTGCTAGAAGCTCGTCATCCGGGCAGGAGCCATTGACCTGGTAGGACATGAAGCGGCGGAGCTCGGCGGGGAAGAGGGTGCAGCCATTGCCAACGGGTGGGTAGATGGTGTCGGAGTCGAAGTTGCGATTGAAGCCTAATGGGAGTCGTTGGCCGGACGTGAAAGCCAACAATTCCGGTGGGAGGTCGTCTGAAGGAGGAGGTACAGTGGCGGTGGAGAAGTTGGGAGTGCAAGAGGATGAATAGAAGGTGGAGGATAGGAACAGTGTGAAGAGATTTGAGGATAAGAGGAGAAAAAAGAAGAGCAAATTGGGAGGGATGGTGTTAGAGTGAGAAGAGGAACCCATGGAAGAATGTTGTTGTTGTTTGAGTGTAATTAGGGTCACTTTGTGATGAAGCAATCCATTTTTAAGAACAAGTTAGAGCATTATACATGTTATTTCATAAAAATATTTATAAAAAATTCGAAGTGTCTCAGAGGGAAGCCATGACTCAGGGGTCCATGTAGAGAGCGACGTAATTTGCAGAAAGTCAACACCACGGTGACAAGAATTTTACAGTTCCTTAGACGTTGGCATTAGAAGCGGGATGAACCCACATGCAGATCGATCATTGACCTGGACTTTTTTTTGGGCCTGAAATATGCAACCTGGATATAAAAACATATTCACAGTAGTACTGTTCTTTCTTTCATTAATTGATTTCAGATCAACACACATGCATGAATCGGGATCATACCTTCTCTTATTTCTTCGTTCACTCAATTTCTTAGAGTAATTATAAAAGAATTTCACTTGCATAGGACAATCGATGTCAGAGTAATTACTAATTATAAACTAAAAACTAGTTATAGGCACGCATAGGTTTTCCAATTTGCTCAAGTCACGGGAATCATTAACGCGTTCAGGGTCTAACGAGGAACGAGCTGCCCATGTAATATGAAAACGGTAAGTGTTAGTCTTATAGTGTGTGTGTGTGTGTCGAAATATGGATATATACTACTTAATACGATAAATAGCTATATACAATAAAATAAATCATTTAAAAAAAATATCAATTTATCTGTTAGTCTCTAGTTAGTTCAAGGTCATGGTCGGCATCCCATGTTTTTTAATAAGCTCTTGGTAAACTAGCTTGTGAGATGGCATCAGTGACTGATGGTGAAGATGTGCCTACTGTTCCATTGGAGGAGTTGATGGCGGATCTTGATCTGAGCGAGGAAGAAGATGAGCTAGGAGGATAGCATGAGGGAGGGAACGGAAGTTTTCATTTTGATTTGGAATTTTATGATTTTTTTTTTGGGCCGATAAAATTTTATAATTTTATGAAGTTTTCATAAAGATGGGCAGCGTGTGTTGTGTGGTTGGATTTTCTCTCGGCCACTTTTCTTTTTTTGGGAATTGAGGGAATGGATTAAACCACACAAGGGGATAGGTTACTGGTTACATAATTCGCGTAGAGTTTATATTTGGGGTTAGGTCTGGCTCATAGATACGTATTTATATATTATTTAAAATTTAAGAAATCATTTATACATATATAATTCATAATTTAAAGAGAATTTTTATTCAAGAATAAGATTTGAAGAGCTCAATTGCATTAGTACTAAATTATATTTTTTTGTGGACTAACAATAATAAATTATGTGTACAAGTTTAAAAATTACTAAGAATGTATCATTAATTTTTAAGATTAAGAAAATTACATGTGAGAAAAAGTTTTGTGTAATTCTTTTTTATTATAGTTATTAAAAAATGATTTAATTGAAAGTTATGAGACCATTGGTTTATCAAAAACTGTGAGTGCAGAGTTAAACTTAAAGACGATGAGGAGACACTCCCCACTCTAAAAGATTGGAGGATTGTTCATATTCGAAGTTACAATTTACAAATGAGATTTTCTTCGGCCTCATTTTACAAATGAGAATCAGACCTTAACTTATCAGCATAATCCACGTACGTTGTTAAATTTCCTTTTTTTTTTTATCGGGAAATTTCCTATATTTTAATAAGTCATTGAGAATAATTACCTGTTCATTTTATTCTTCAAACCTTATGGCCTAATCTATCTATCAATATATATATTTCTAGAATTATATAAAATTTAAAAATTATAATAAGTTGTACTATTTACAATTTTTCTGGATTAACACCAAATAAGAAAACCACCGACCAAATTATAAAAACTACAGCCTGTTGTTCAGAATCTATAATTAATGCTTAAGGTCCATTCTAATTTAATATAAGTACTAAAGCATCAATTTTTCAAAATAAGAATAATAAAATCGTTCCAAAATTTTCAATTATTATTGATAATATTTTTATTTGACAAATTGGTTAATTTATGATAAATTCAATAAGAATTTCATCTATCTTTATCAACTTTGATCAACTTAGCTTACTAAAACAAAATAACAAAGTTACTTAAGAATTTTAACCCAAATAAATTCTTATTTCTCGCTTTATTAGTTATTAATTCTTTTGTGAATTACAAAATAGATTATCTTCAGTCTTGCAGCTAATTAAAGAGAATTTAGTCAGAACTTTTTAGTTAATTTTTTAAGTTATAAATTTTAAAATAACGATAAAAATTGTAATTGTAAATGTAATATAAAATATTTTAATTATAAAAATAACTATCTTGAATCAAGTAGCAAATATAGACATCCTCACTTTAATACTCTTTCTAATCCTTAATATAAGATCTTTTTAACTGAATCACATGGATTAAGGATGAGAGTTAAGGCTAATTAACTACTTCGATTTTTTTAAAACTTTTAACATTTTTCTAAAATTACCCTTATTTAATTTTTTTTCTTTCTCTTTAGATACATTAAATAGAGGCATTTTTTGAAAATATATAATAAATAATATATTGTATATTATAATAGATTTTATATTTATGATCAAGATAAAATGCCCTATATATAGAACCAGAGGGAGTAACAGATTTTCACTCGCTCACATATTTTGTGATAAAATAATTCATAATTCAAAGAAAAGTTTTAAAAAAAAATTGATATTGAATATTTATTATTTTTCCTTTTTGGTTGAATGAAAAAGTTCGAACATTTATTATTTTTATGGAAGATTATCTAAAAATGATCATTTTTGCTCAATTTGTTCATATTTATAAGACATATTTTAGAAGTTTTTTATTATTCAAAATTAAAATATAAGTCATTTTATAATATTCACAAAGTATTAAATTTTTATTCCAATTTTATCCAAAATATTTATGATGAAAATAGAGATTAATGAAGATATAATTATAATAGGGTTGCATTTGTTAAATAATTTTGGTATTTTTTGAAAATTTTAAAAATCCTAACTAACAACAACAATTTTTTCATTTGTTATAAAATAGTTAAAAGTGATTAGAGGGAGTATGAATGCATTTAAACATTGGAAATTCCATATTTAATTCACTTTAATAGAGTATCCAAAATTTTGATTGTTGATCCCAAATTTAAAGGGAAACAGACAAAAAATCTGAAAAATTCACATTTCAAAATTAATTTTGTATTCATTTACATCCATTACCATTAAAACTAGCGATGAATGGTAAGCTTTGCCAAAAAAGTCAACAATAATAATGATATAAAAATTTATTTATTTAGAAATGCTCATAATATTATTGAATACACATTAATTAACAGTGTCTCAATTCATTGCAATAATTACGTCATTAATAGCCATTGTTTTATATGAGTGTTTAAACTTAAAATTTCTTGTCAATTACCAAAATTCCTTACCAAGGGATCAATAGGGGTAGAACCAAGACTTCTTTTTTTATTAGGAGTACGTAACTGAATAAAATTGTCTAATATGGGTGGTAGTATAAAATTCATACATCTTTCTCTTAAAGAAGTTATAACCCAATTTATTATAACATGTATATAAAAATGTTGATAAGATTATATAACATTATAACTCATCAAAAGAAAAAAAATTGCATATAAAATTTTATAAAATTACACATATATGATTCCTCAATATTTTTTGGTTTATTTTCTTCTTTTTCTTTTAGGTACCGCTCTTCAACAAAATTAAGTATGTTAAAGTACAAGTTTTCAAGAGAACTAGATGAATATATAGAGTCAATAGAAAAGGCTTGTTTAGTTATATGCAAAAATAAAGATCCAAGCATATTGATGAAAAGAAAAGAGTTCCTTCCAAAGATTACAGAGACAGTAGAGAAATCTACTCTTCAAAAAAGGAAATATTATTTAATAATATTTTTCACTTGTATCTAGACTCAACAGCTGAAAGTATACAATTTGTAAAACCTATATAAAAAAATATTTTTACGTGAAATATCTCCAACTATTAACTCTTTTTTTTTAATTACTTTTGTAAGCATCAAAATTTCATTGGCATATGATAACACAAAGCACCAAATATAAATCTCTCCACTTTACAGATAAAAATTTTCTCACCGCCATACCAAACCAACTCAGCCCTATGAATTGCACAGTCATTTGCAACTTTTTTCAATTTGAGAATTTAAGCCTCGGATTTCCTACATCTTCCATTTATGGTAGAATATTTTAACCTGAGAATTTATTGAGACCCCTTTCATTTACAGCACACAGATTTCATCACAAAATGTTGTGCTAATACAAAGTACATAGCTCCCCAATTGATCTATATAAAGAACATTCTGTTTAACAAAATCCACAAAACACTAGCTTCTCAATCTCGTCATTGTTTTGGCCAAAAAAAATTCTCCTCACTGTTCCCTCTCGTGCTCTCTTCTGATCATAACCATGACCAGAAAGAAGGTGAAGCTCGCATTCATAATCAATGACTCTGCGAGGAAGACAACATACAGGAAGAGGAAGAACGGCATGCTGAAGAAGGCAAATGAACTTGCCACCCTTTGTGGGGTTGAAGCATGTGTGATTATTTACGGTCCTTATGATTCTCAGCCTGAGGTTTGGCCTTCCTCCGTGGAAGTCCAAAGGGCACTCATGAAGTTCAGACAGATGCCGGAGTTGGAGCAGTGCAAGAAGATGATGAACCAAGTGAGCTTCACGAAGCAGAGGATCCTGAAAGTCAGTGAGCAGGTGAAGAAGATGAAGAAGAACAATAGGGAGAAGGAGATGGCCCAGATCCTGTATCAGTACACGGGTACTGGAATCATTCTGCACAATATGAGTGTGGGTGATCTGAATGATCTGACATGGCTGATTGAGCAGAACCTGAGAGATATCAACAGGAGGATGAAGGCACTGGACATGGAGGCTCAGAATCAAACCCAAATCCAAAGTCAGGGACCACCACAAGAGGGAGAAGATCATAATGGGAAGGGAATCATGGAGATGAACTTGGTCGCCATGCAAAGACAGCAAAATTTCATGGAGTTGATGAACTGTGCTGGGGATGAGGCACTTCCCTCTGGAGATATCAATCTTCAAAATGCTTATTGGCCTAGCCCCTTTTTCCCTTGAGAAACTTCATCAGGATTTCTAAGTAGGCTAGGCTACAAATAATTTACAGCAGAGTTGATTGTGAATAGACATGTAAATATGTCAAACCTTGACTTATTTACGTGTCTATTGATAATTAATCTATTCTATAAATTTCTTTCGTCGGTTAGATCTATTTATAATTTTTTCTTTGATGTCTGTTTAATAATGCCCATTTCCATTGATTTGTGTAACCGCAGTAATAAAGCCTCATGCCTGGTCTAGTCTACACATTTAATTTCTTATTCATATTTTAGTTTTGTTAATTTGCATCTTCAGTGGCGCTGGTTAGTTGAAATCAATAAACTCTATTGGCTTAGTTCCTCTCTCTCTCTCTCTCCCTCTCTCTCTCTATATATATATAATATATGATAAAAGGCATCATTTCATTCTACTGTTGCTGTAAATAGGAATATCTGCATCAGGAAAGAGCTGGTTCAAATGTTTGAATATAAGGAAAGAGGAATGACGAATAAAAGGAAAACATTTGATACAAAGCTCGCTGAATTTAGAAGCATCAATATTAAAAAGAATTGTCAGATTTCTATTGAATGAATCGATTTGTAAGTATTGCGTATCTGTATGTTTTTACGTTGTATTTTGTTTCTAAGATTGTACAAAAAGAATGGAATGGAATGAAATCTCAATGAATCTATCAATTAGCAAGGCTTCTTAAGGTACTTGAGATCCAAGGATGAATCAACGCACTCTGCTCTGCTTCTATAAGCATTCAACAGTTTCAACAACTCAGTGACCTTCTCCTTCAGGCTTTCTTCACAACCCACCTGCAACAAAACCAAGAGCTTCTGAAAAGCTCCAAGTTGAACTGCTTCAACCAGAACTCCTTCATCTTCCTTGTCACAGAGCTTCCAGAGAATGGACACTGAAAACTCAGTGGCCAACGTTGATACCCTTAGGATCTTCTTGATTGCAAGAGGTAAGGTTAGAGCATTAGCCATGGCCATTTCCTTTCCTTCTTCATAATCACAGACACAATCCAACACACCCAGAGCCTTCTCGCATACACTTTTATCTGCATCCACAATGGCCTCCAGCAACAAAGAAACCAAACCCAATTCCACAAATCTCTGTGTGATTCTCTCTCTGTCATCTGACGATGAAACCAACTGGAAAATCTTGGTCAAGCTTGCTTTGGTAGCATTAGGTCCAATAGGCTCTCTAATCATCTTCACCAAAGCTTCAATTACACCTTCAGTTTTATCCAGAGCTCTCACAGGCATTTCCTTGAGCACCATGGCTGCATTTTGCCTTGCTGAAAGGTCGTTCCCATTCAGAAACCAAACCAAGCAATTCAAAGACACTTCAGACCTCAATTTCGATCTTGCATCTTCTTGTGATGGATTCATCATCCATGGGAGTACTCCCAAGATATCCTCCAGAACTACCTGATTTTCCTCGATTGACCCGCGCGAGAAAGAGTCAAAGGCAGAGGCTAACACTGCACAAGCACCGTTTTCCACTATACACCTCTTGTTCCTCTCGCTCTCTTTTCCCCAATTCGTGACCTTCCCCACCAATTCTTGACACTTCTTCTCATCCCCATTACGAGTCGCGGCAACTATCCTCGAACAAGTCTCCGAAACCTCGTACGGCGCGACGGGAATCCTCGGAGTGGGGATCCTTTCGATCCCGTAAGACCTGTGCTCCACACACCAGTCCTGGATCATCCTCCGAATGGCGTGATTGGGGATCATGTGAGTGCTCGAAAGAACCTGCTTGGTCAAAGGACACGTGTTGTTCCCAGATTCAATCCATCTCTCGATGCTGTCCCTGTCGTAGGTGATTCCGGTGCACAGTGTTACCGGATCTTTCATCAGTTCAAGGCTCACCGGGCACCGGAAGTGCGTCGGAATCACAGGTTCCAGGTCGAGATCTCCTCCGGGAAGCCCTTTCTCTTTGTGAGAACGTCGGAAAACTTTCCTTAGCGTCCCTGACAAAACCATGTTTATGCTAGCTATTCAAAACTGAAACTAATCAATATGTGTTCGTGACTATCGATGTATGTTCGCAGATTGATAATGAATATTGAAGGTTGTGATTTGAACTGGGCGACGAAGATGTGGGAAATGGGTGTATTTATAGGTAGAAGATGCTTGAGTCAGACAGAACACGCGGGTCAAAGCGAAGAAATCAAAGGTAAGAATAAGATTAATAAATAAACATGCATATAATATGATAGTAGGATACTCAAGCGAAGAAAAGAAAGGTTCCAACTTGATGAAGCAAAAAGGTTGGCCGGTTAAGGTGTTGTTAATTATCTAGGTAAGGTGGTGAAGGAAGGAGAATTGATGGGTTGAATTTGAATGTTGACCGTTGAAGGTTTCAAGATTTAAAAAAAAGAAAATGAAATTAGGGTTAGAGATTGGTTCGAGCCGACACCATGAAGGGTAGTGAGGTGATTTGCTGCGTTGGACTGAGTCAACAGAAGCGTGTGGTGTGGCAGCGTCGTGTCCGTGTGGGACACCAACTAGTTTTGGTTATTGAATTAGTCGTTTTTTTTTTTCAAAATACAAGATCTTTTACATTAATTATGGATATAGGATATTTTATGATAGAAGATAATATTTATTATATGTTTTAAAAAATATTTCTATTTATTTCATCTTAAAGAGAAAAAAAAAAGAGACTGAATAAGAGTGAATTTGAAAAAATATTATAATTTTTAGAAAAATCTAAATAGTTAATTAACTTTAATTTCTACTCTTAATTCACATAATTCATTTAAGGGGTCTTATATTAAGAATAAGAGAATGTATTATTTACTCCCACCTATCCTATATAGATATCTTCTAAAAGTAATGTTAATTCAAAATATAGGATATTTGTTAGCATTATATGATGTATTCATTTTTTTATTTGATATTTATGCCTTTAGTAATCTATAATTAACATGTGAGAAATAAATGTTATGTGAAGTATTATAAAAAATAATATAATTAATAAGAATAAATAGTGAAAAATATTAAAATTTCTTAATAAATTTTATAATCCAGCACTTTTACTTAAAATGTGTAAAATAGTTAAAAATTACTTATATTTAAAAATGATAAATGTAGTTTTGTTTTCCTTTTCCCCCACCGAATAAAACTATTATAGATTTGTTAGGATTGGTTTGTTTGAAAGAGGGCCAGCAATCTCAATCTCATATGCACATTTCTTATACGTACATATCGTGTTTAGACTTTTTTTATAAAAAAAGTCAAATATGGGTAATAAAATAGATCTTTTGGGGTCATGCCATCACACATTGGTGTAGATTTTTTTTTCCTGTGCCTTTTTATATGATTACGTGTAATTTTGTTAAGGTATAAGTGCAAAAGAAAAATTATACAGATACATTATTGCATGACTTTAGAGAATGGCTGAACAGGAAGCATAAAAAGAAGGTGCGCATAAGAAAATCCATGAGCGAGTTAGACATCGTTTACATGCATGCCATTTTATTATCAATTCAATCGTGGATGGTAAGTTATTATGTATGTGTATCTAATAATGAAAAAATATTGTGCATATATATATGTGTGTGTGTGTGTGTGTGTGTGTGTCAAATATTTATGGGAGGAATTCAAATCAAGATCGAGAGCATAACTTTTTTGACAAAGATATCAATGACAATGGCAGAGCCAAAAGTTTTCAGCTCAGTCAAAATATTCAAATACGTAAAAATAATAAAACTAATTTCCTTTTGTGTGTTTGTTGTATAAGATAATATTTACAATTATGAACTAAGACTAGTTTTGTAATGAAATGAAAAATCATTATAGTAGAACAAAAGCAACCAAACAAAAGGAATGTATAGAATATCTTTTCTTCAATGCACTCCATTCGTGGGAATTAACAAGGTATGCCCGAGGCATTATACTCTGCATATCATGGTTAGATTAAATTCTCTATCTTCATGTCTTTGTTTACTTCAAAAGAGAGTTTCATACATATATATATATATATAACTAATAAGCACGTAACTCAACTGGTTGGAAACTATGCTAGTTTAACCAGTAATTTTAAATTTGAGTCATAGATATGTAGCTTGTGAGTTATGACTACCGCTGCCAAATATTGGATATCCATATGATATGATAATATGTATAATACAATGCGTATAGATTCTTTAAAAAGTTATTATCGTACAAGTCAAATAATTCAGAAGTAACAGTCAATGATATATAAATAAAAAAATTCAATATTTTATTTTATTTTCAAATTCCAAGTATGAAATGAACTTGTGGTTGGATATACCAAGAGTGGGTGGCTTTATAATATTTTTAGGCAGTCTAGTGTGGAAAAAACCGAAAGAAGGCTTAGCTTGCTCCGGACAAGCAGTTTAGTTCTATATATTACATTGACTTAACTTTCATTCAGTCTAGCTAGCAAAAAAAAAAAAATCATTCAGTCTACGAACTTGAACAACCCTAAAGTCAATTATCTAACACTTGGATTTCTAATTATTTTATTATTATTATTATTATTATTATTATTATTATTATTTTGGATTCTATTATTACACACATGATGAGTCTGTGAAATACCATGCATGCTTGTGTTCAAATTTTAACTAGCCTCTCAAACATATTCATTGACCTTCAAACTTGGGCCAAAAGTTAGCCAAAAATCTTCTCAATTCAGTTTCTACATGTCTACGTATTTTTAATCAGATCTTTATATATGCATAAGGTTTAATAGTCTCTCTTGTTTTTCTAGTTTTAAACTTTTTATATTGTCCAAAAAAAAACTTTTATATGTGTTGCACTACTTTTGCTTTTGTTATAGATTTTTGTTCTTTGTTTCTTAAATGACCTCTCTTGTTTCTTTTGTAGGTCTTTATTTATAATAATGACATTCTTTTATTGTAAGTGAGTTATTTAATAAAACTTAAAAGCACATTCCTCATTTTCTTGATAGTCCTTCTTAAAACTTTTTAATTGAATTACACAAATTAAGAAATGTGGTTGAAATTAATTAATTAAGAGTCTTCTTTTTTAAAAAAATTATCTAACATTCCAAAACTATCCATATTAATCACAAAATTAAAAAAGAGAGATAAATATTTGCAAAATGAATGTATGAAGGATATTTTCAAAAGAAAAAACTCATGAATGTTTGGTTATTATTTTTGTAAAAGACCTTCTACTAGGTAACATCAAAAGTTTTTTCGAGAGGGGTTTTATAAAAATGGAATGAATGGAGTACCAAATAACAAACTGTTTGTCACAGAAGAGATTTCAGTTGAAAAAATAATAATTTGTCAAACTTATTCATCTGACCATCTTTTAAAAAGAAAACAAAACTGACATGAGGAAGCAATATGCAGAAATAAAATTTGTGTTTACTTTTCCAAATTTTGGAGCATGAATCTATTTTTCCATTTGAACTCTGAAAAAGCATACAGTGACCTAATGTGGACGCTTTGTGCTTGCAATTTGCAAATGGTAGGTGTTGACGGGCATTTCCCAATTTAAAAGGAACAAACAAAGTTACTCGCGTTGGCCAAAAAAAAGGAAAAAAAACAAAGTTACTCGCAGATTAATTTCCCTATATCAAGTATATATCGATCGGTCAATGACAGTAGATCCTCTCAAATTTTTTATTCAATTTGTTTTAACTTTAAATTTCAATTATTGGATCGACATTTAAGGAATCAGATCAATGACAAAAAAAATGTAATTCAAAATGAACAGTTTTATTTAATGAATATGCGATCGATCTAAATCATGGATGTCGATCTAATGATTAAAAATTAAGACTGACATAAATTGATAAAAATAAAAATTGAGAGGATCCAGAGTTAATTAATTAATCAATAAGGTCATTGTACGTAGCATGACATAAAGTATTAATTTCTATTTCTATTTCTATGAATTAGTTGTGGACTCGTGGTAAAGAACTCGTGGTAAAGAACTGTTTTAACTTGTTTATATTAGTTTTTTTTTTTTTTTGAAAATCGGAGGAGGGAAGAACCCAAAATTACAACAAATTAAAGGGGTTAGGACCCCATTATACCTTCAACAACTAGAAACCTGAGAAAATCAGGAGTATCTTCAAATAGATACTAAAGCTCATGAGGACTATTGAGAGTTTCCTGCACTAATTTGTCAGCTGCTTTGTTCGCATTTCTTTACACATGTTTAAAGATCACAGACCAATCTCTGTCAAGGATTTCAAAGATGGCAAGGAAGATAGAGTCGATATCACGTTGTCTTCTCCCTCTCTGAATGAATTCTTCAATAACCAGCTTTGCGTCTGATTCAACTATTAATTATTTTCTTGAAGCCTATATATTCCAAGCCAAAATAAGCCCCAAATAATTAAATTCCCCAAGCCTCAGCAGCATGAGGGGAGCATTTACCAAGGTATTTATGATAACCACCACCCATCCATGAGCTAGTTGCATTTCTCAGCCGTCCACCACAACCGGCTCGTCCATTGCTTAAGATCACAGAGGCATCACAATTTAATTTGATCCAATCATCACATGGTGGGGACCAAGTAGTTGGCACAACAGATATACGATAGTTCCCAAGGGAGCGGGAACTCCTTCCATTGCCCACGTGACTTCTTACTTTGCCATAGATGAAAGCTACTGGATCATGTGGCAAAGAGAATTGTTCAACAAAGAGGGAGCCATTTCGATCTCCATTGCCAAAGTTGCCAATCCCATCACATTCCATCCAACTTCAGTTTCTGCCACCTGATTATAGAAGTTAAAAGCAAACCAATCTTTTAGATCAGGAGAGTCTCTCAGAGAGAAGATGTTTCTCCATATATCTCAAGCCAATCAATCTCATCCACACGGATTTGTTTATGTCAATGTTGAACCAACCAAGTTATCGGTTCCGAATGTGTCATATATATCTACTTTGATAAAATAAATTTGTCTATTATTGATTTTAAATATTAAAATATCATAATAAATAAAAATAATAATCATAATAAACTTCATAATTTAATATTTAAATTCAAAAAAATTAATATATATTCATAATCACGAATTCAACTTAATATTTGTTTAGACAAAAATATTATGACCATTGCATTTAGTCATATTTCGTTTTACTCTTATTGTTCGCACCAGAATATTAGTGGGCTCGGCCCAATAGGATTATTAAGCGGAAAACTCATTAACGGGGGCGTAGGAAAAACTTTCAAATGCTTACTTCAGCTCCCTGAACCACAAACGCGGAAATCCAGGAAGTGGGTATGAACGTGATGGTGACCATGGGAGGAAGGAGCAATTGCCAGCGATGTGGAAATATATAATCCAAACGCGATAGAGAAGAAGACACCCGCACAGGCACAGACACAAACAAACATCACTCTCATCTCATCAATAGTATCAGACTGTGAGTTACTTATCAGCCTTCACGGCAACCTATTTGTCACTGCGGTGATTTACCGCATCCGTGATATTGTCCATCCATTATCTAGGGAAGCCCCATCTCTCCTAAGAATTATTTATTTGTAGAGATTCAAGTGTGCCCCAAGTTCGCATGACGCTGAGACTTGGATTTTGTCTACATTTCGAGTTCATTAAATTTCTTACTGTAACAAATGTATTCTGTTTACTGTTATTAGAGAAAATTGTGGTAAAAAGTTCCAAGTACACATAATGTTTGATTTAAAAGTGAGGATTATTACCTATTTGAAGCTCAATGCCCCTGCCATGCCTAGTGCCTTTATGTTTGCTTTTACATTCGAAAAAGAGCTAACACTTATATTATTTTTATCTAAATAAACTAAAAATATTTATTTGTTTACATGTCTTGTGAAATATTTTTGCCTATTGAAAAATGTTTTGAAAAAATTCCAGATAAATACTAAAGAAATAAAATATTTTAAAAAAGTAACTATAACTTAACTAATTCTCTAAAACTATCGAGACTTACAATTGGAATTAAAATTGAAAGGTAAAAGATAAAAATGTTCTTTTTGTGTAAGTGGTTTATTTGTAAATAACACAAATTCATTTGTATGTAATAATACTCCCTCTCATCCTTAATATAAGACCATTTTAATTGAATTAGATGGATTAAAAATATGAGTTAAAGTTAATTAACTATCTCAATTTCTCCAAAAATCTCAACATTTTTCCAAAATCACCCTTATTTGATCTCTTTCTCTTTGAATGCATTAAATAATAACATTTTTTAAAGACATATAATAAATACTACCTCATATATTGTAAATATTCGTATATTTAATATCAGAGTAAAAAAATTCTATATATAATACCAAAGAGAGTAGTATATTTAAGATATTATTATCACTTATAAATAAGCATTAATTAATTGCAAATAAACTTTTACCACTTGCAAATAAGTGACTAGCATATGAATGATATTTTTATATTTTATCTTTTAATTTTAATCCCAATTACAATGGTAGTTTAAGCAATGATGTGAATTTGAGGTTGTTTTTTTAAAATATTTTATTTTGTTGGTATTTATTTAAAATTTTTAAAATATTTTTTTAAGAAAAAAAATGTAACATTCTTGATTTGTCCAACGATGCATGGAAGCCAGCTGTAGAATATTCGAAAATACGTCGCCTTGTAACTTCAACTTGCTTTCCGCAAGTAGAGCACACTGTAGCCTTTTGTGGTAACATTTAACAATCCAAGTTGGAAGCAAACAAAAAACAAAAGATATTTTGTTCCATCGCTCCGCTACTCCTTTTTGTCGTTTTCACAAATTCATATTCCTCCAAAACGACAACTCCCTCCTCTGATTCCCTGACCCTCTTAAATTGACCGCTCCCTCGCCCACCTGTATAAAATAAAAATACTCGCACACAAATTTGAAACTGCTAAACCAATTTTAGTTTGAATATTTCAGCTTTAAAATATTTATATCAAATAATTTCAAACTTTTCTAAAAATATCTCTGTTGAAAATTATAAACTAATTTGTATCATGTAGCCATTTAAAATAATGTTAAAATTTCAAAATTTTTAAGTTGAATATTTCTTTATCTTAAATCTTCAATTACATTCTCAAAGTGTACCCACAATGTAATAATTAAAAAAGTGTTCTCGTATATTGATTCTTGATTACTGTCTTATGTACATGTAAACTCTGCTGTTCATACAAAAATCTCTCTGGTGGATGTTTAAATTAGAATTGTATTCCTTCATAATAGCTGTGTATTTTAAGATTTTTTACGTTATTATGTAATGAGTGAATTCCTTGCTCTTTTATCTAAAGAAATTATATGCCTCAGCAATATCTTAAAAAAAAAAAAAACTACAACAAGAGTTGAATAACCACCTCACCGTATCAAACAATTACACTAAAAAATTCAACATCATCATTAGTTGTATCTTATAATAGGTAATTAGCTTAAATTAAGATACAGAGACTACTAAATTATGACGTTTTCTTGGGCCAATTAAATAACGAGTTTCATGAAGAAAAAATGTGCAATGAAGAAGATACATAGGCCCCATCCTCACTTAATTAGGATGGAGTTTAATTAGTTCCCACATAAATGAACAGTGTTTGTATTAGTATATATATAAGTAAAATATTTCACAACTTTGAGCATTATGTTAGGTGATTTTGTTCATTGGGAAAACAAAAAAGGGATCCAGCATAGAAGTCAAATTACAATTCCTGATATATTTTCAAATGTAATTCCTAAGTCTTTGGGACAAGGTTTTTAGATATGTAGAATTACTATAGACAACACGTAAAGAAACATGGGTGGAGACACCGTCCACATGCATGTTATGATTTTATCGAAGAACCTGGTAATTAACAAAAACTTGACAGAATTTTTTCACCGTAGTTTTGTCTGAAGCAAAGATTATATATGGATGAAGATACAGAAACATCACTACAGATATAATTTACAAACCAGCCTGATGGATCACCTCTCATCCGCTGAAGTCAAAGATTCAGCAAAACCATCATGTATATGGACGCGTCGGTATGCTGGTCTGTGTCCAAGCTCGGACGGAGTGAGGAAGAAGAAGAGTCTATTGAGCCTCCTACTCTACCTTCAGAAGCCTAGCCTGCCATTTCTTAAGTGCTTGAAGCAAAGACATGTCATGCAACGTCAATCTCACGGATATCTTCAGAACTCTGATCAGATCGATATATGGCTTCCAAAGTTCTATCAGAGAGGAAATTATGAACATTCACGGCATGACCTATGTCCGGCCCTTGAAATGCTGGTAAGAGTCTCCTCTTTATGATCGATCTTAGGATCAATGGCCTTGCTGAATGATTCCTCGTTTATGTACATTCTATGGAACCTCGTCTATGCACATTCCGTTTTCTCTCCTCCCATTTTACTGTCCTTCCAAATAAAACATATATAGAGGTGATATATATTCCAGTGAATCAGTGATCAGTGACCATATCTACTTTCCACACTCAATCCTTCAAAGGCTAAGAAGCGCACAAACACATACACACAGGTGTGTGTATGTCTATGTGGGTGTTTATGTAATTCTGTAACAATATAAATATTTTACTGAGAATGTGTGTGTGTGTTTTTCAGAATTTTCAGGGACACCATTTTTTTTCTTTTTTCTACGTAAGATTAGGGAGACTCTGATGATGCGAGTGAAGACACAAAGACAAAGAAAGGGAGAGGAATATTAAAGAAAGAAGGGAAAATGAATAGTCATTAATTAGTTTCAGGTTTGGGTTCTTAGTTGGAGGATGTTTTCCATGTCAATAATCCGTTTGGTACTTGGTACACAAGGAACCTTTTAGTTTTACACCATCAACTCTGGTCAGCGCACTTGAATAATGAAAATATTACTCCTCCAGTCTCAAATATATTAAAAAAATTATTTTATACATAAATTAATTAAACTCATTTAATTTTCATTTTTTATATTAAATTAATTAATATTAATTGAAAATCACAATAGTTAAGGGGTATTTTTTTAATACCTCATTTATTATTATATAAATTTACATATTTTTTTTATATTTTGGATCAACTATCTCCTCCAAAATCATTTTACATTTTAGACAAGAGAAAGTAATATTTTCAAGTTATAAGAATCAACTCTAATGTCGTCTAAAATATTCAGAGAATAGGTTAATAATGTGACTCTTGTGTTTTTTATTAATTTTTTAATTATTCTATTTCATATCTTTTTCTGATGTTTGAATTTTAATTTTTTTTTTCACTTGTAATTTGGTTTTCAAAACAATCTATTCTATTATCCAAAAATTCTTTTCTCAAATTGTTATTTAATCGATCCATTGCACAAAAAATATAATTTTAAGATTTTGAGTATAATTTTAGATGATTTAATTGAAACATTGTTTTTAATTGTACAAAATCAATAACTTTAAATTTAACTTTCACTATTGTTCATATTTATCGTGCCCATAATTTCCCCGACAATATAAATTTCGTAATTAAAACTACGGAAGAAGAACTTTTATAATACAAAACTAGCTCTTTAGATATCCTATCTAGATTATAAATTTGGGAAATTAATTTTTTATTACATCAAACAAGTATAAACTTGATCGTTTCCCATATGCCATCTTATTTTTACTACAATCTATATTTTTTCAATAGAGTAAAAAATATTCTGGTAAAAAATCTATTTAGTAAGAAAGAGCAAAAGATATTGTGAGTGGCTGTAAAATTTCAGCTTTGTATTATTTTCTATGTTGTGAAATTAATAATTAATCTAATATAAATATAATTTTTGTTTTTTTTAACTCATTTGGTTTTCAATTTGTAAATTTAAGTTGGAATAAAATGAAGTTTATGAAAAAGAAATTTTGATAAAAATAAACTTATTATAATATGATTAATGTTTGAATGTGTTTTATTGCAAACGTAATTTTGACAAAATGATTATGATATAAAAGTATATTATAAACTGAAAAATAAATTTTTCATTTAAAAGTATATTTAGAGATAAAAATAAATTTATAAAAAGATATTTGAAAATTAGATAAATAAAAAAATTATTTAAAAATATATTTACAAATATACTCTTGTTGAACCAAATGATTTTCCAAGTTGGCGCGTAAATTACGTTTCCTCAATTGAACTAATCCAATATTATTGGATATATATTGTGTAAGGTTTCTTTTTTGCCGAACACACATGAGGTTAGATTGAACGATAAATGTGTTTGAATAACGTGAATAAAAGGTAATTACTATATTTAATTTATGTAAAATTATTATAATTTTGTTATATTTATTATTAGTTTTATTCGAATATTATTTTAAGTAGAAACAATTTTTTTCTTATCAACTTTTTATACTACTTTTACTTAGTTGAATAGAAAAAATTATATTATGAATTCTGTAATTTTACTCAAATTTTAATTCAATCTTTATAATTTTAAAATTTATATTTTAAATAATAAGTTTTAGAACTTATAATTTTTTTAATTTATTGCCTATTATTAAAACTTTAACAACATTACCATATATTATTCTGTTATTCTATTTCTAAATATATATATATATATATGATGCAAAGACATAAATATGTGTATCAGATATGACACGATACTATATATTATATATACTATATATTATATATGACAAATCTTAAAATTTTAAAATACAGGTACAAAAGATATTCATATAAAATTTATGTATGTATATTTAACAAATTAATATATTAAAAATGAAAAATATAAAAAACTTTTCTAAATAAATATTTTTAAAGTATTATAAAGATATTTAAAATAAGAAATAAAAAATCACGTTTTCAGATTATATTTAAGTCATTTTAAAATTTTTTTAAAAAAAATTAAGGATACATATATAAAGTATAATATAAGTATTGTATCCAATACTTATTAGATATGAATATGTCTTTTTTTTTAAGTATTGATGCAATAAAACTAAATATAGATAATAATTTATACTAATAAAAGACATTAAAATTGAGATATTAAAGTAAAATTATTTACATATTGAGCAAAATATTGACAAAAATATAGTTATTAAGATTATATTAAAAATTTTATAATTTCTAAAGAGTAAAGACTTAATTATAAAATTTTAAATTATAAAAAATAAATAGAACTATTATCATTGGCCTTTCAAAAAAGAAAAAGAAGTATTATCATTGGTTTACAAATTTTTTTCGCGCAATTATTCGCTTCACATTTTCATTCCCGGAGATATAGCATCCATCAATGCATTATTGGGCTGTCCCTTTCCAGCTCACCAAGAAAAGATTAATGGCATAAAAATGATGAACAAAGTCTAACTAATTCAATTCAAAAGATCGAAAGAAAAAGACCGGGATGCCCGTGGACCCCACAGACCAAAAGCACACCCACTCCTCTCAATCTCATCCCACTTCCAGCATCTCAACACTGTCATGACAACCCGAGGTTTCGGATATGCGGGCCCCACCTCCATGTGCGTTTCTGTTCCTTCTTCTCCTTTCTCGCTTTCTCATCACTCTCTGCTTTGTTATCCAGCTATACCCTTCACGGCTTCACCGCCTTATACTCTTCTCTTCTTCTTCTTCTTCATCTTTTTCGTCACTTCCTTCCTTTTCTCTCTTTGTTTCAGTGGAGAACGAATATGAGGAAGAAATCCCACATAATGTTCGAGCCTTTATTCATTTTCCTTTCGGGGTTATTCTCTGTCTTCGTCTTCGTCGAATCTCAGGCAAACCCAAGTCCAGATGCTCCTGTAATGCTGGCTCTCAGGAAGAGCCTCAACAACCCTGAGTCTCTAGAATGGTCCGATCCGAACCCCTGCCAGTGGAAACATGTTGGTTGCGATGGAAATCGGGTCACACGGATCCAAGTCGGACGTCTAGGTCTTCAAGGTACGCTTCCTCCGACTCTTGGAAATCTCACCGAGTTACAGCGCTTGGAGCTGCAGTATAATAACATTTCGGGTCCTCTTCCTAGCTTAAGTGGGTTGGGTTCTTTGCAAGTGCTTATGCTTAGTAACAACCAGTTTAGCTCGATCTCGAGCGATTTTTTTACTGGCATGTCTCAACTTCAGTCCGTGGAGATCGACAACAACCCATTTGGGGATTGGGAGATACCTCAAAGTCTCCGGGACGCTTCATCCCTTCAGAACTTCTCGGCCAACTCAGCTAATATCAGAGGCAAAATACCAAATTTTCTTAGTGCAGATGTGTTTCCTGGTTTGACCCTTTTGCACTTGTCCTTCAATAACCTCGAGGGCGGGTTTCCCGCGAACTTTTCTGGGTTGCCGATTGAGACTTTGTGGGTTAACGGGCAAACTAGTAAAGGTATGCTTAATGGAACCATAGATTTTATGCAGAATATGACTTCCTTGAGGGAGGTTTGGTTGCATTTAAATGCTTTTTCGGGTCCATTACCAGATTTTTCAGGCTTGAAGGATTTGCAGATCTTGAGTTTAAGGGATAATTCATTTACTGGTCCTGTTCCTTTGTCATTGAAGAGTCTTAAATCACTAAAAGTTGTGAATTTGACTAACAATCTGCTTCAAGGTCCTATGCCAGTGTTCAGTCCACGGCTTGAGGTGGATATGAGTAAGGATTCGAATAGCTTTTGCTTGCCAAGTCCTGGGGATTGTGATCCTCGGGTGAATATTCTGCTTTCCATTGTTAAATTTATGGGATATCCTCAGAGGTTTGCTGAGGAATGGAAGGGGAATGACCCATGTGCTGATTGGTTGGGAATTACCTGTAGTAATGGAAACATTACTGTTGTTAATTTACAGAAGATGGGTCTATCTGGCACCATATCGCCAGAGTTTGCCTCACTCAAATCACTGCAAAGGATTGTACTTGCTGATAACAATCTCACTGGTATGATTCCGGGAGAGCTCACTACACTTGCTATGCTTTCTGAACTGGATGTTTCAAATAATCAGCTTTATGGAAGAGTCCCTGCTTTTAAGAATAATGTAATGATTAATACAAACGGTAACAAGGACATGGGCAAGGATAGAAGCAGTTCATCTCCTCCAGTTTCTGCATCTCCGCACCCTCCAGGTCAAGGGACAACAGGAGAAAATGGTGGGACTTCTGGAATTGGTGGCAAAAAATCTTCTCATGTTGCAGTAATTGTAATTGCTGTAGTTGGGGGTGTATTTTTGGTGTCGTTGATTGGTTTCATTGTTTTCTGCTTGTATAGAATGAAGCAAAAGCAGTTAAGCAGGGTACAGAGCCCAAATGCACTGGTAATTCACCCTCGTCATTCTGGATCAGATAATGAAAGTTTGAAAATAACAGTTGCTGGTTCAAGTGTCAGTGTTGGTGCAGCTAGTGAAACCCAAACAATAAGCAGTGAGACAGGAGGAGACATCCAGATGGTTGAAGCTGGAAACATGGTCATTTCTATACAAGTCCTCAGAAATGTGACTGACAATTTCAGCGAAGAGAATATATTGGGACAAGGTGGTTTTGGAACAGTTTACAAAGGTGTACTTCACGATGGTACCAAAATTGCAGTGAAAAGAATGGAATCTGGGGCAATAACTGGAAAGGGTGCATCAGAGTTTAAATCTGAAATTGCTGTTTTGACAAAAGTTCGCCACCGGCATCTTGTTGCTCTTCTCGGTTACTGCTTGGATGGGAATGAAAAACTTCTGGTGTATGAGTACATGCCTCAGGGTACACTAAGTAGGCATCTGTTTAACTGGCCAGAAGAAGGACTACAACCCTTGGATTGGAATAGGAGGTTGACCATTGCCTTAGATGTGGCTAGGGGTGTTGAATACCTTCATGGCTTAGCCCATCAAAGCTTTATACATAGAGACTTAAAGCCGTCAAACATTCTTCTTGGAGATGATATGAGAGCAAAGGTTGCAGATTTTGGTCTTGTGCGTCTTGCTCCAGAAGGAAAAGCCTCAATAGAAACACGAATTGCTGGAACGTTTGGATACTTGGCACCAGAATACGCAGGTATCTCTTAGATTTAATTACTCTATACTATAACCCTAGTAGGAAATGCTTGCATTTAGAATGGCTCAAAAAGTTATTTGAACATTCATCTCATCCTTGGAAGATAATAACACTTGTTTATATAAATGTTAACTCGTGCAACTAATCTTTGCCAAGCCTAGATTGGACCAATTAGCTGATTGAGGTTTATATGAAAGTTATTTTTGGTGTGGCTATTTCCTGCTGAATTCATCGTTTTGAACTGTAAAAAATTAAAATATTCCATTGAAATCATGTTCTTTCTAGAATGTCAAGATTGCAACCTGGAGCACCCATGTTTATACATGTTCAATGTATAAAAATGGTCACTGACTCACTGGAATTAATCTCGCCTATCAACCATTTATGGTTAAGTCGAGTAGGCTCTCAAAATGATAAACCCTCTCCTATCACGTGAGTTGTGATTTGTTTGTATGGAAGACAAGACTCAAAGTTGTTTACGTCTTTGCTATTGAGTTTTTCAATATAACAGTTTGCCATCAAGTTTTTCAATAATTTTTTTCCCATTTTTATTGGTGGGAAGTGATTTTCGGTTATATTTTTTGTTGTGCTCCTATCAAACTTTCAGCCTGAGTTCATCGTCATTAAATGTCAATCCTAACCCATGTTTATGGCTATTTGATTGCAGTTACTGGCCGTGTGACTACTAAAGTAGATGTGTACAGTTTTGGGGTAATACTGATGGAAATAATAACAGGAAGGAAAGCACTTGATGAAACTCAACCTGAGGACAGCATGCACCTTGTAACATGGTTCCGTAGAATGTACATAAACGAAGAATCATTCAGCAAGGCGATTGATCCCACAATTGATCGCAACGAGGAAACTCTTACCAGCATTCGCACAGTGGCAGAGCTAGCAGGCCACTGTTGTGCACGGGAACCATATCAAAGGCCAGACCTGGGTCATGCCGTGAATGTTCTTTCCTCTCTGGTGGAACTTTGGAAGCCATCTGATCAGAGTTCTGAAGATATCTATGGGATTGACCTTGACATGTCTTTGCCTCAAGCACTTAAGAAATGGCAGGCTTATGAAGGTGGGGGAGGAGGCTCAATGGACTCTTCTTCTTCTTCCTCACTCCTTCCAAGCTTGGACAATACACAGACAAGCATACCAACACGTCCATATGGTTTTGCTGAATCTTTCACATCAGCGGACGGGAGGTGATCAATCAGGCTGGCTTGAAAATTATAACTGTAGTGATGTTTCTGTATCTTCATCCTCGTTGCTTCAGACAAAACTGATGTGGACAAATTCTGTAAGTTTTTGTTATCAGGTTCTTAGATAAAAATATAACATGTGGACTGTTTCTCCAACCAAGCTTATTTGCGTGTTATAATTCTATCGAGAAACCTTTGCTTCAAAAACTTGGGAATTACATTTGAAGGTTTTTCCATTTGGATCTTGCTGGCCTTTTCGCTTGTTACGTTGTACACTCTCTTCGGTGGGTAATCTTGCATATTCTTTGAGCGCTTGTCTAGTGAGTTTTGTAGACAAACTGAGAAGGGATTCTCAGCCGAGAATAGTGATCTCATAGTCATGTTTTGCTGTCTCTGTTGGTATATTGAGTTGTATATCAGGAATTGTAAGTTGACTTCCATGCTGTACCATTTTCAGTGCACATTTTTTTCTTCATAAACCTCATAATTTAATGATCTCTGGATCTTAATTTTGGCAAAATATGATGTTGAACTTTTAATTTCTTTTTCTTTTTTAATATTGTATGTAATGATTTTTTGCTACGGAGAGGCTGTTCGAGTCTGGTTGGAATTTATTTCTGCAAGTGATATCATGAAAATGTTTGTAAATAATTTTTTCTAGGCCATAGAATTTCGATAGATAAAAGAGGAAAGAATCCACATACACAGCTATAATGAGGAGGTATGATTTTAATTTAAAATCCACCAGTCTTTTTTTTTTTTTGTTGGGATAAACAAGAGGACTAGAAATACAAGAGAAAAGCAATGGGAAGATTACATCCCTAACGATTCCACCAGGGAGAATTTTGTATTAACACTGAACAGCAAAGTTTATATGTACAAAATATAGTAATCAAGAATCATTTGATGCAAGGACACTATTGGATTTATTAGATTATAACGTATCGTTCGAGCAGGAAAAATGTAATTGAAGTTTTAAGATGCAGACATATTCATCTTAAAAAATTTGAAATTACCAACATGGGCTTAACACACAGTTGATAGATATCTAAATTCTTTAAATATGCTTTTTTAGATTTGATTATTAGTGGTATATGTATGAACAATATTGTTATACCCACTTTTGATGCTCACTAAAAAAAATTAAAATTTTGATATTATTTTAAATGAGTTTATTATACAAATTTCAGTTTAGAATTCTCAACAGCGATAATTTTAGAATGAGTTAAAAGTTTAAAATTATTTAACATAAATATTTTAAAATTGAAATATTCAAACTAAAATTTGTTTAGTAGTTTCAAATTTGTAGTGACTAGTGAAGGTGAGGGAGCGGTCAATTTAAGAGGGTCAGTTCCTCAGGGAATCAGAGGATGTCGTTTTGGCGGAATATGAATTTGTGAAAACGACAAAAAGAAGAGGTGGACGATGGAATAAAACATCTTTTGTTGCTTCCAACTTGCTACCACAAAAGGTTACAGTGACACTGTACTCTATTTGCAGAAAGCACGTTGAAATTACATGACGTATTGTCAAATATTTTACAGCTGGCTTCCGTGCATCGTCGGTCATTTCAAGAATGTCACTTTAAAAAAAGAACATCTTTCAATAAAGACACAAATATTTCATAAGACAAATAAATACTTTACTTCATATTTAATTAGATGAAATAATATAAGTATAAAACGAAATTACTTCCCGTGACCCCAGACCAGGAAACAATGTATGGGAAAAAATTGGTTAGATGTATTTGTGGGGAATTTAGTTCCAAATTTAAGTCCATACATTTGATTCAATTAAAAGAAAAGCAGTGTGGAAGAAGAAGAAAAGAAAAGGAACCGTTTATAAACATTTTAGTAAATAAAGGACCTAGCTGTTATGATTATAAACGCATGAAGAACGGATTGGACAAGAACACAGGACGCGACTCTCCAGAGTGTGTTCGGAAACGCCACCTCAAACCACATTTTGGACTGACAGCTACTGCGTTTTGGCGTTCAAAACGCCATTCATTCTATGTCGCTGAGGAATTAACTACTAGTTAGTTTTCTTCCCTCTTATGAATTGACTCATCTTTTTATTATAAATTTTATTTCTCATATATATTGATTTTGTTTTCACCAACCATATATATTGATTGATTAATTTCTTTCCAAATGCATCCCTCTTTTCTGCGGTGATTTACGTTACTGTCAAGTACATCGACATATAAATCATACAAATTCAGCAAACCTTGGATTCTATATTAGATAAGGTACTAACTACTAACTAGAAAATAAATCCTATACGGCACATCCGTAAGTTATGTAAATCACTGTTATTTTCTTATTTATTATAGAAATTCTGGAATAACGTGCGCAAAAATTAAAACACGGAAAGGGCAAGCATCTGGTTGTTCTGTAAAATTTGTATATTCAAAGATCATTCAGAAGAAAGATGGAGATGAGGGCATACAGAAGGTGAAAAACAATCCACAATATCAACTCCCAGAACAGCAAAAATAAAAAAGTGCAGTGGTGCAGCGATGAAAATTACTACTCGTGCTGTGAAACGAATTAAAATGAAAAAAAGTACATGAGCAACACAGAAACCGATACCTTGCTGAAGACCTGTCCAGTCCGTATACAATTTCATGCATAAAATATGAAGCAGGACCAGCTGATTATATCTAATCCTAAAACATCTTAGGGGAAGAAATAGTGTTCCGCATAATCACATGAATGACTTCAAAGATGTAGCACTGCCAATGATTTGGTCAAGCATGAAGAAGCATCCAGTTCATGAGTAACATGATTCCTCGAAATATGGCTCCAATTTGCTGAATCGGACACATCGCATACAGTGAAGAAATCCAACACCTGACCAAATATTTTGAACATTTCAACCCCAAAAATCAGGTTTTTGTTGCCCACAAAAACTGCATTCCAGTCCATTGGGGCATCTGGATGCACTGAGATTTCCGTCCAGGTGAGATACATTAGATCTAATTCCCATAATTTTCTAACAGCCTTGTTTCGCCGCCCAATTTGACCATCTCCTTCACACCAGGACACTGAGAGCACAAAAAGTCTGCCATTACAAGATACGAGTTTAGGGTAGTATTCATGTACCCGAGGTGGGAAAGGAGACGTTTGAATTGCAATCCAGAAACCACGTTCTATGTTATATGCTGCAAGCTTGTCAGTCTCAGAATAGACATAAAACATCCCCCCACAAACAACTCCAGAACAAGCAACACCAAAATCTGAAGGCAATCTTTGGATTTCAGTCCATTTATTTGACACAAAATCATAGATTTCTCCAGAATCCAACGGCTCATCCCAAGATCCCAGACCTCCTACAGCTATCAACACAAATCTTTTACCACCCTTTGAACTTGAATGATCATTTCTTTGTCTAATGACCTTGTATGATTTTCGGCTCACGAAAGATGATGCATCACTCTCATTAGCAGCAATTCTGCACTGACGCCTCATTGAAAGCTTATGAGGATCCTCATAGACATCTGAAACCCCACCAATCCTTGATTTTGGAATGCGTCTATCATGCCAATTTTGAAGAACATGACTAGTTGAAAAATCTAGACTGACCTCAGACACTCCTAGTATAGGAATTGACCTAGCATATTTCATAGATGATATTTTACGCCAAGATTGTGTCAAGGGACTAAACATCACAACCCCTTTGTGTGTCTTAAATGAGCTCCTATCCAGCTTCCCAAAGTTAGTCAAACTAGAACATCCTCCAACAATGAATATATCATCCTGTATACTAGCAACAGAGAACATGAACCTTCCTTTGAGAATATCAGCATTTATCCTATGCCACTGATTTAGAGACACATCCAATGCATGTATCTCACCAGAGCAAAGGCCATCTTTAACAGCACCAAAAAGAAATAACCACGGATTTTGGTATGAACCCTCCCGTCTCATCTGAAGGAATCTAGGAGTGGTAGTCAAGGATCTCCATTTCTTGCACACAAGGCGAGCATTCATGAGACTTGTCAATGGAAGCCGGACCAGGCACATTTCAAGAATGTCATCTGGCAGAAAGATATGCATTCTACTATTACCTATAGAATCTTCAAGTCCAGAAATCTTTCTGTTGTGTTTCCTCCAAAACCTCTCCTTCACCCCATATGAGAAGCAATCCACAGTAGTTTCTTCAGGACCACAAATTGGTTTGTATCCCTTTCCTTCTTCACTGGCACTAGACCTCCGTCTACTGTTTGAATCCCCAAATTCGTCACTAGTGTCAGCACCTACCTTGCAGCCCCCACCTCGACTATACAGAGTGAGGCATCTTAAAGAAACTCCCTTTCCATTATCATCTTCTTCCCCTCCCCCTTTGTTATTTTTTTTCCTCAACTTCTGGCTGACACTCCTCACAAGACGCTTTGAAACACTCAAACTCTCAAAATCTTGACAAAGCGATTCATCAGCCGCCAACCTGTCAGAAAACATTATGCTCACTGATGATGCCACAGCAAATGCACCACTCTCATCATTATGCTTTAATTTGCATTTAGATTTGTGCACAAGCTCGCCTTCTATGACTCTATCAAAAGGAAAAAAAACACACACAAGTTAGACGGGAGAAGCGTCAAAAGAGTGTAAGCATAAACAGGAAGCAGATTTACAAAGATTGTAGCAATCAACATTTCTTATAAACCCATTGCCATTATAGAATATTTACATTACAGCAAATTAACGATCCAAGGCTCGCCCAGATTCCCTTCTTGCAAAATTCCATCAACAGTATTACTAAGAAAAGAACAGAAAATAACTTGGCCGCGCTTCAAATAAAGCAGAATAACAATCAGCGAAGGGCGGTTGCTGAAAAAGCTTTTAATCATGGGAAGATACTCTCATGCATTCATACAGCAACCTGAACTGGGTCATGCATAACCACAAAAGAAATTAAACGAGATTACTATAAAAACCTGGTGAACAATCATCCGTATCCCCAAATCAAAGGAAAATTTTCCACTCATGCGCACAAAAAATAGACAATCTCTGAATTAAATGGTCGGTAAAGAAATGAACGTTAAAGCGCTCAATATCATGTTGAACCCGCAATCATATACCCTGAGCCCCAAAAGAAGCTATGGAAGAAAAAGAAAAACTTACATTGTATTAAAGAATCCACGAGTGTTGAATGAAAATTCAAGGGTGATTGAATCTGAGACGAGAGAAACAAAAGAGAGATCTTCAACAAACAAATCTACAACTTTCCTCTGCTTAAAATCTACGCTAATAGACAACGATTCTGTCGTTTGGTTGGTCGGGGCTGGAATTTAGAAAAGCGACTCAAGGCACTAATTAAAAAGTGACCCATTTTCGTTCTGTCCGCGTTGCTGTACTCGTTTCATACCATGGATCTGCATGTGGCATTCTTCGAAGCTGTCGCCTTTGTCGGAGGAAGAAGCTTCCAGATCAATCAGAGCGGCAGAGGAGATACGTTCGCGCGTTTCAAAGAAGTGGTCGTCATCGTCTTCCAAAACGGTAACACCATTGGAGAACGATCGGAGAGAGCATGAAAGAAAACAGCTTCTCTGATGAAGCGTCGTCCAAGGCAAGACGCTTTTTCTGGTTGCTTTATTCCCATTCGATCCCCATTTCCGGTCTCAAGGATCTGCGCACATTTATTTGATTTCCAGATTTGCCCTCATTAAACTTAAACGACGGCGTTTTGAAAGAGAAGTAAAACCGAGTCGACCCGAACGCGGAAACAACTGCTACCCACAACCTAACTGGTTAGGAGCCCCAGTTCAGTGGAAACAGCACATTCCCTCCGTCTAAGCGTCAACCAAGGCCTTGCCTCCCAGCCGAGCGCAGCTAACCGGCTGTAATTTGGCCACTGAAGTGCTGTGGTATTCACAGGTATCATCCTGGTGGTTAAAATTCGTTATTTTTATATTTTACTTTATTTTTAATGCAATCCAAATGCTTGTTTATTTCATATTTTGCCCTTGTGTTAGTATCGACTTAGCTTTCAGATATGGGAGAAAAATATCAAAAAAGGGTCTTTAATTTAATCTTATACCGCAAAATCTAGAATCCTCTATTCGAAATTTATGGTTCCAGCATCATGCTCTGATCAGAAAATCTTGTGTTGGCAGCAACAAACTTTGACACTGTGTTTTTATAATGATAGAATTACTTGATAGTTCTGTATTTTGTGTTGTTAGCTGTTATGGATTGTTTTCGGTGATAACCATATGATATCCAATACTACTGAATTCAAACACTGTAACTTGTATTAGGTAGTTTTGTTCTTTCACTTGGCAAAATAAAAAAATTCAAATACTGTCGAGCTTCAAATAGTGTATTTCTTCCAACAATAGTTTTTTTTTTTCATTCATATTGATCGAACTTTAGACTTTTTATTAAGAGGAATCAAGTCCTTCCACTTGACCCCACTACCATTGGTAGTTGTTTATGGACTTTGACATCTACCTATCTACCTAATAAATTTATTTAAAAATAATAATAATAATAATAATAACGGCATCACAAGTGATGGTGAGGTTGGATAAAAGTGAGGTAGATAAAGACAAATTCATTTGTCAATTATTTGTCTACATTGTTGAATTTGCAAAAGACTAATGATTGCTTTATTTTAAATTCTGATATAAATACAATTATTAACTGAAACTTAAGACTATCGCTTTTTTTAGCAATGTTGTTTTACTTGAATGAACTCTGTTATGGACTGTGAAATGAGCACTAAGAAGGAGTAAGTTAGTAATGAGCTAAACACTGAAATAAAGTCATTTCATCTTTGATTTATTTGAATACCTCTATCCTACCACTTTCCTTTTATGAGTGTGAAATAGATTTCTTTCCAATGCAGAAGTCAAGTGTTGTATAATGGCTATACTGAGAACGGCAATAGAAGCAGGGATTCCATTGATGAATCTTGTTAGGTTAAAAGGACTTCCTATTTTGCAGCAATTGCATCTGGAGGAGTGGCTGCTTCAGACTAGCTCAGACAATTGGTGCATTATAAATGATGGAACCAGTTCCCCTGCTATTGTAATGGGCTTGGCTGGTTATATCTTTCTATGATTTGGCCCTTCTTCTGAGAACCATGTTCTGGCTGTATTAATCTCATATCACAAGTTTTTCTTGCACTGTGTTTGGCTTGCATTATATGTTTTGGGCATATCCTGAAATGTTTTGGTATCAAAGTTTCCAATTGATATAAAAACTGCATGGAGATTGTTGGAATGCCAAGTTGCAAATTCATATTATCATGGCTAAACCAATGTTCGCTCTAAGGTTTCCACCACTTACTCTTACATTTGGTAGGTACCTCCCACAACTGTCTTCTCTTGAAGACCTAGTTAAGCTTTTGAAAGTGTTAGCTGATACTAAGAGCCTAAAATTTGGTAAAACCGCTCATGCCCAGTTGGTTGTTAGGAATCAAACTTCAAAAGATTGTGACATCTTTCAAATAAACTCATTGATCAATTTATATGTCAAATGTAATCAAATACAGGTTGCTCGAAAGCTATTTGATAGAATGCACAATAAGAACATCATATCTTGGAGTGCTTTAATGGCAGGATATTTGCGTAAGGGGGATGAATTGGAAGTTCTTGGACTTTTTAAAACTCTGGTTTCCTTGGGTAATTCATACCCTAATGAGTATATTTTTACTACAGTTCTTTCTTGCTGTTCTGATAGTGGGAGAGTTGAAGAGGGCAAGCAATGTCATGGGTTTCTGTTAAAGTGTGGATTGTTATTTCATCAATATGTGAAGAATGCCCTTATTCATATGTACTCAAGGTGCTTTCATGTGGAATTAGCAATGCAGATTTTGGATACAGTGCCTGGCTATGATATTTTTTCATATAACTCTATCTTGAATGCACTTGTAGAATCTGGTTATACAAGGGAAGCTGAAGCAGTTTTAGCAAGGATGTTGGACCAATCTGTAGCTTGGGATAGTGTCACTTATATCACTGTATTTGGCTTTTGTTCTTATATTGGAAATTTGCAATTAGGTTTACAAATCCATGCCCAAATGTTGAAATCTGATCTACAGTTTGATGTCTTTCTTAGTAGCACAATGATAGACATGTATGGGAAATGTGGAGAAGTTCAAAATGCAAGAAAAGTTTTTGATGGCTTGCAAAATCCAAATGTGGTAGCATGGACAGCAGTCATGACAGCTTACTTGCAGAATGGACATTTCGAGGAAACTCTGAACCTATTTAGAATTATGGATCTTAAGGACACTGCACCAAATGAGTGTACTTTCTCAGTTTTGCTTAATGCTTGTGCAGGTTTGGCATTATTGGGCCATGGTGATACATTACATTCTCGGGTTGAGAAGGCAGGTTTTAAGAATCATTTTACTGTCAGAAATGCTTTGATAAATATGTATTCCAAGACAGGCAGCATTGATTCAGCATATAATGTGTTCTCAGATATGGTGTATCAAGATACCATCACTTGGAATGCTATGATATGTGGGTACTCCCATCATGGACTCGGTAGACAAGCTTTAAAAGTGTTCGAAGAGATGATTTATGCTGGAGAACGTCCAAACAGCATTACTTTTGTTGGGGTTCTTTCTGCTTGTGCCCATTTGGGTCTTGTAAAAGAAGGGCTCTACTATTTGAATCATCTAATGAAAAAATTCAAAATTGAGCCGGGATTGGAGCACTACACCTGTATGGTTGCGCTTTTGAGCAAAGTTGGTCTTCTAGATGAAGCTGAGAACTTTATGCAGACAACACAGGTCAAGTGGGATGTTGTTGCCTGGCGCACTTTGCTTAATGCTTGTCATGTTCATCGAAATTATGGTTTGGGGAAACGAATTGCAGAATATGTCATACGGATGGACCCTCATGATGTGGGAACATATACATTGCTATCAAATATGCATGCCAAGGCTAGGAGGTGGGATGGAGTTGCAAATATTCGAAAACTGATGAGGGACAGAAACATCAAGAAGGAACCTGGGGCGAGTTGGCTAGAGATTAGAAATGATATACATGTCTTTCTTTCAGAAGTCAGCAATCATCCAGAGTCTATTCAAATTTTTGAGAAGGTCCAACAATTGTTGGCAATGATTAAGCCATTGGGATATGTACCAGATACTGCTGTTGTGCTGCATGATGTGGAAGATGAACAGAAAGAAGGTTATCTCAGTTATCACAGTGAAAAGCTGGCCATAGCATATGGCCTTATGAAAATACCTTCATCAGCACCCATTCGTATAATAAAGAACCTGAGGATGTGTGATGATTGCCACACTGCTGTAAAACTAATTGCAAAGGTCACAAACAGGTTAATAATTGTTAGAGATGCTAACCGTTTTCATCATTTCCAAGATGGTTATTGTACTTGCACAGATCACTGGTAGCAAATTAATGAATTTTTCAGTACTGGTTTTCTGGGTTGGAGAGAACAAACACTTGGTGAACTAAGTTCGTGATAGACCATCCCATCTCAAGAGAGTGGGCATGTTTTGCAAGTATAGTCAGCAACGGCATTGGCCTCCCAATACGTGTGTAACACCTACGCTACCCAGTTCCAGTTCATCGACTTTCTCAGCTCCTTAACCAAGCCAAAGAAGGGGTGATGCACGTACATTACACCCGTTTGAAATTAATAAGAGAGCTGTCTTTCAATTTGTCTTCAAAATGATCATGTCTTTCTTGTAACGTTATTCTGTTTGGACAACTCTTCAGTACGATTCTCCTAGTAAGTGTTTCGACGTTTTGAAATAGAAAAACGTGTGTTTCGAAGTGGTTCACCGTCTGACTTGTGGAACTTTTTATTCATCAAAATACAAAAATTCCCTTGGGCTTCTATCTATTGGACAGAAGTTTCGGCTTCATTCATAAATCCACCAATAACATAGAGCACTTGATTTTGTACTGAGGTTTATCCAAAATTACAATTTAGAAATTCATATTAAAATTAAATTTTTAGTTTATATTCTAGAGAAATATATATATATATATATAAATATTTAAATTGATCAAGAAAATCGCAGTTCATAATTTTAAATTAATTTTTTTATTTTGCAATTCTCCAAATGAAATTCAAATTTTAAACTTTTTATATGGATATATTCAATTCCTAAAGGGTAATTTTTCATGTTTCCTTCTTTTCAAGTTTTAATTTCTTTGGATTCTTGGTTCAACTAGGCTTGTCACTTGATCTTTTCACTGTTTAATGTTTATTCAGTTTTGAAGAACCACTTTAACTTCAGTATTTAGATTAATTTTATAAGTTACTTTAAAAAATTACTAACTCATTGCAAAATACTAACTGAAGCTTGACTTTTTAAAGTAAGATTTTGAGCTTGAGTTCTTTGAATAGGGAAAAAAAACACATTAAGATGTCATTCTCTTAATGTCCAAAAGGGAAAAAAAAAGATATCATTCTCTTATTTGAGATTCACAAAACTCAATTCAAATTAGTCAATAATATCAAATACAAAATAATTTAAGAAAAATTCTCATAATAATTGTCATGTAAATTTAAATTTGTATGATTCCAATAGGGGAGTTTCCAGGATCAAGTTGGGTTAGGTTCCATCCCCTAGTGAACACATCGGTTTGAACTTTGTGGGGACCGGATTTGGTTTAGGTAGCAAAGAGTTTAATAAGAATTTAAAAAAAAATTATTTAAAAATGTAGGCAAAATAATTTTATTTAGGAGCAAAAAAAATATAATTACCATCTTTCAAAACATATTGTTTCGAAAATTAATATTGGGATCAAAAGTAACATTTTTTAAATTATAAATACTTAACAATTATCTATTATTTTTTCATAATATTAAGTTAATAATTATAAGATCAATTTATTGCATAATAAATATCAAGAAAATATTATAAAACAACTAATAATATATATTAAAAAAAAAGGTGAACATACATATATACACACACCAGTCCGGGTCACGATGTGTTTCACCCTGGCCCATCCTAAAGTGATCAGGTAAGGTCAGGCTAACTTGACCACATGCACATCCGTAGATCTGAAGGACACTAATCATTCCATAAAGTTGATAAATGAGCCCGTGAATCATTTTTCCAAAATAAAACAGTCCGAAAATTACTTAGAGTAAATTATTGAAATCATTTTTCACACACACAGGATTAGTGATGGCTTACCTGATTATGATTAACCTCAATTTTATACGTAAATTAACCTCAATTATGATTAACGTCAACGAATAGGCTTTGACTTACACGAATCGGAAAGCACCATTGGAGTGTAAGTTGTAACCAACATGAGATAATTAATTGGGATTAACCTCAATTTTATTGTAACTGGCAAGTGGGGTTCATCATCCTCAGTAAAACTCTAAACCTCCATTGGTCTCATACTAACCAATATCATACTTGTCCTACTCATACCTAATTAGTGGACTCATAATGGCAATAAGTTTAGTTAAATATCATTATGTTTTTGTGTGAGTAAAATAAGAGCAAGTTGTTGCAATCAAAATTGGAATCATGTTGACACTTGACAGTAATACAAATAGCCACAGAGAAGCATGCTTACTTGCCCAGAGAGAGATGCTTATGAAAATCGAGCATATGCCACTAATCCTAATTCCTATAGACTTGGTGGGCTCTATCTAATAAGCACTCATCCTCATGTTTAATGATAAACAAATCTCAACTTGGGAAGCTTCACACACACACACACATAAAAGAGTGACATGAGAACCAAGTGGGAGAATTTTGCATTTTTTAATTCTATAGTTTATTTAATGTTTGAGAAGCATTTTGTCATTATGACTATGAAGATCCAATTAATTAACATTAAAAATATCTTAAGGCAAATGGTTGTATATTTGATTCCTAACTATAGAATAAAACTAATTCGAAGGGATCTATTGTTTACTTTCTGTACCTCAAGGAAAATTGGTTTTTGCTGGTAACAAGAGGTATTCTTGATCATGACAGGGAAAAAAAAAACTATTTAGAATGTCTTAACTACGCATTGCATTATAATACTAATATATTGATTAGATAATTGTAAATTGTGTTATATATATATATATATATTCTTTTAGGTGAAAATTTTTTAGATGTCTTTAAATTGAGAAATAATGAATAAAATTTAGTAAACCGAAAAAAAACATTATTATGCACTCTCGATTTCAAAGATCATTCATAGATTTGATATTTTGAGATATTGAAATTAATTAATATATTTGTTGCGGCTGGTGGAGGAGGCGGCTAAGGCCTGTTGGGCACTGAGCTAAGCGGCGGTAACATGGACATGTGCCTCCAAAACTTCTCAAAAACACTTGGACTCAATTATATATATATATATGTGTGTGTGTGTGTGTGTGTGTGTGTGTGTGTGTGTGTAATTTTATTTACGTTAGAAAATATTTTATATTAATTATATATATATTAAAAAATTATTTTTATTTAAAGTTAATGTAAAAAATTATTAATATTTTTTATTTTAATCTTATTAAATATTTTTATTTTATCATTGTAGGATTATAAATGAGAAATAGAAAATAATTAAAAATATGGATAAAATGAGAAGAAAAATACTCAATATCTTATATTTTGGATCAAAAACTTATTAAACAAAATGTTTTATAGTATGAATCGGAAGGAAGGAGTGTATTTATTACCACTTATGTAACTATTTCATTTTTTATAAAAAAGAAATCTTTTTAAGCAAGTCTTTTAAGAAACTGTAGCCGCCTCTATAATATATTTGAACGAGATTTTCTTAAAATAAATGAGGAAATAACTAAAAAATCCCAAAAATTTACTTGAGGGTTTCAACACAAAAAAATATTACACCCAAATCTCATGTCTTGAAAAATGAGTATAAAAAACTTTAATATTGAATATAAAATCATGGAGTATAAGTATAAAATATTACAATATAATTTTATACTCAATACTGAATTTTTTATACTCATTTTTTCATTATTTTATACTGATTTTTTTAGGATTTTATACTGATTTTGACCATAAGACTTGGGTATAATATTTTGTAGCGTTAGGACTTTTTAATAATATTTTACCGTTTTGGGATTTAATAGTGATTTTTCCTAAAATTATATTTATAATCTATACAAAGTTATTAAAAAAATGTTACAACATTAATAATCAGTATGGTCTGGAAAACATATTTCCATGCTTTAAGTTAGAGTAAGGAAGTAAGTTTCCTCTATTTTGGTGGAAGTGACTTCCTCATAGAAGCAATTTTTAGTATATCAAACACTCACTTATGAGATGTCCATCTCCGCTTAAACTTTTCAAGTCTGAGTTCTAGGACACCAAATGTGACCTTGGACATAAATTTTACATTTGAGACTCACATGAATATGAGTAGAAATCTTTTTCCCCTCTCATCACTATAGCAATAATGAACTAATTCTTTGTCCGGTTCTAAATATAGATTTTTTTTCTTGATCTTAAATATGTATTTTTTTCAAAATATGAAATAATATTTATTATATATTTAAAAAAAATACCTATATTTAATTCATTCAAGAAAGATATTAAATAAGAAAAATTTTAAAAAATATGACTTTTGTAAAAATTAATGTAATTAACTGCTTTAATTCCTATATTTAATCTGCATAGTTCAATTAAAAAGGCTCTATATTAATGAACAGACCGAGGGAGTAATACCTTTAAGAGATAAAGAAATTCGAATATACTCCCTCCGATCTTTTTTTATAAGAGACATTTCAAAAGTTTTTTCTAATCTTTTTTATAAGGGACTTTATAATATTTAGTAGGATTTAATCCCTCATTATTTATCTTTTTTTGTAAATTATTATTGGATATTTTGGATTAAAAAGTCATTTTCAATTGGCCAATTGATAATATTTTTAGTCTCATTTCAATTGGTTTTACATTTTCTAATTTAATAATAATTGAAAGACTTATTTAGTAGTGATTGCATTATTATAATAAATAGAGATATAAAAAGAATGCTTGAATTGTTTTGAGTATTTTAAGAAAATAACTAATTTTCTTAATCCACCTGATAGAACTGAAAGTTCTTATATCAAGGGGGGGAACATGTGTGGCATTGATACTTGCAGACTTAGAGCCTGTTTGGTTCTGTTTTTTAAAATAGTTTTTTTGTTTTCGGAAACAGAAAATTCAGAAAACTTGTTTGGTAAACATGTTTTTTATAAACTATTCTGAAAAACAGAAAAAAAAAAAAATAGAAAACTTAGAACAACTTTAAGGTGTTTTGTAGTTTTTGTTCTGAAAAACACAAAAAAATGTGAGAAACATTCACCTCATTAATGGTAAAGTTATAAATTTTGAATAACTTATCTATCATTCACTAGTTATGATTTTGAGAATAATAATTCAAACAGATTTTTTTATTTTCTTATTTTCAAAACTAGTTTTACAAAACTATTCTTATAATAATAAAACAGAAAATACTGTGAAACACGTCATTAATTTCCATAAAAATATAATATTAAATTGTGAAAAGTGTAGTGACAGAATTTCATTAGATCTTGAGAAAAAGTATTTCATTAGATCTTGAGAAAAAGACGCTTTTGAACTTTCAAACATAAATAACAACACTTTTAAGACTCCTAATTTGTATATTAACCCAAAAATACCATATTCCTTTTAGGTAATATGAAAATAACTAAGTAACAAAAATAACTTTGAGAATTTAAATTTAAACACTTGAAAAATTAACTTCAAGCACTTGAAAATTTAATTTCCGTATTTGGAAATTTGGTTGTCAACACTTGAGAATGTAGTTATACTCAATTGGAATTATAGTAATAAGCATTTAGGAATATAGTTTTAACAGCTTGAGAATTCAGTAATATTCAGTTGGAATTTTAGATCTAAATACTTGAAAAATTAGTTTCAACCACTTGAGAATTCAGTTATATTCAGTTGGGAATTTAGTTGTAAATACTTGGAAATTTAGTTATCAGCACTTAGAAATTTAACTATACTCAATTAAAAATATACTAGTAAGCATTTGAAAATATAGTTTTATTAAGTTGAAAATTCAGTTATAATCAGTTAGGAATTTAAATCTAAACATTTGAAACATTAGTTTCAATGAATTAAAAATTCAATTATGTTCAATTGAAAATTTACTTATAAGTAGTTGGAAATTTAGCTCTTTTTAATTAATTAATTCACAGATATTTTTGTCATTTACTTCTTTCTATCCATATTATAAGACATTTTGTATGATAATTTTTTTTCCAAAATAAGACATTAGATATTTTTCTTTCTCTTTTATCCCTGTCTTTAATATTTTCTCTCTCTTTATTTATAATTCTATAACAATAATATAATAGAATATTTAATGAAGATAAAATAAAAAATATAGATATTTTTTATATTAATTTTAATTAAAAAATAATTTTCTTAATATATATATATAATTAATATAAACTATCTTATAATAAAAATAAGAAAAAACTTGAATATTTCTTTGTGTCTGAGAATTCCAATCTATCATTATTTATGTTTGGGATGCCTTTTCCCCTTCCATCTCATTCCAATGGCCGATGAAACACACGTGGATACGATGAAATGTTGAAGCTTGATTGGACGATTGGTTGTTGGTTCTAAACATGTGCCTAGGCCTTAATTGCCTAATTAGTAGGCATGTCCCCAGCCTATAGGAACTGTTTATATATTTTATTTTATTATATAATGTGCTAAAACCCAAAACGATACAGTGCTATTATTTTATTTTAAAATATTGCTTTGGGTTTGACAAGCATGCCCAGCCCTTCTTTCCTCCTCCATTGAACTACTCTTTTTCTGGCTTTTCAAAAGACTAATCCCCTTTTGACACGTGCTCATGATTCTAATACCCCAATTGTTAATTATAATTATAATACATTCGTATTTACTGTGGGAAAATATGCACTCCATGGCTCCAAATTTAAATTATTTACACAATAAATTTTAAATTTTTAAATTATTCTAAACGACTCCAGTAAAATTTAAATTGAGACCGTCAATTATAATTTATTTGTACCATTTTTTTTAATCATTTAGTACAAATATATCTAACCTGGATCTTCAATTTGAATTTTAAAATTATACTGAGAGACTCATGGACAAAAGATTTAGAAAAAAACAATTCATTTAATAACCCATACAGTAATTAATAAAAAACTTAAAAGTTACAATTACTTTCACGAATCAAAGTTGTTATAAGTTTTTAGGATACTTAATAGTATCATATTTAAAAAAAAAAAAGCAATTAGCTAAGATTTGATTTTTTTTGAAACTCAATAGTCATAACTTTTATAATATTTCATCCATTTTTTTATCTGTTACATTTGAAAAATTTTTTTATTTTTTTTATTTATTATTTTAAAATTTCAAGACAATATTAATTACTATCTTTTTATTTATACTATCATCTGTCATTTTAAAAATTAAAAATAATATTAATTATTCTTTTTTATCTATTTATTTCTATAATGATATATTAGTAAATTTGAAATGAACCTTAATATATTAATTATATTTATTAATTTATGTGATAAAATCTTAAACGTCACTTCAAAAGAAATGAATATAGTTCTTGGTAAGATCATAGGACATGAATTTTGGTCTTTAGCAATAATTACAATTTTTAATATGGTTTAACACAATTGTTGTCCAAGTTGAATTAATCCTTGAATGAAACTTTTCTAAACTTAATTTGAAGTTCAAGCTTTTTTTATTAGCCCAAAACTTTAACCTTTGTATGATTTTTAAAATTTAAGATTTATAAATGTCTTGAGTATTGGGTTCGGAATTGCAATTTTCCCTTTCGTTGGAGTGATTCAATGTAGATATTGAAGCATATTTGAGGATCCAATTGTGCAAAAGATATATTCTTAATTGGAAAGTGGGATTTATAGGATAAGTGTCTACTTGTGTTTTATAATCACCTGCCTTGTCATCCCATTACCCCCAAGTGCTCCTCTTTATATATGTTCATTTCTCTACATTCATATTCTTTCCTCCAATTCTAACTTAGTGCTTTTATAGCTAAACTCATTGATGTTATTTAGTCTTAAAAAAAATACTTGCTCAGGAATATCTTACTAGCTAGCTGCTTTGATGATTAAAGTAGTGCATGACTGAGTGATGGAAATAAATATAGGCCAAAAAGTATAGAGCAATTGTGTCATATATAGATAAGTTAAGGATGCAATTTGGGATATGAATATTTTACCACTTCAACTTTCGGAACCTTGGAAAGTGGTAACCTTCAACTATTACATCCTTTAATAATCTGTGCAAAATAATAATACCTTAAAGTCATATTTAGTATAAAATAAGAATGGGAATGAGAATCAGAATGAGAAATTCCTCTCCTATAAGATTAGGAAGCATTTTTTTTCCAACAAAATTATCCTATCATATACCAAAGCAACTTTTATACTTTCTCTCAAGTTTTTCTTTTCTTAAAATTTATTTTTTATGTACCAAATGCAACACAAGTGGAATGGAAGGTTAGAATATTTGTTAATCAAACAAGGAAAGACAAAAGAGAGGATTAATTTTAATAATTTTTAATGTAATTTGAATTTTTTAAATTCTTACTCCTTTAAATAATTTAAAAATTGACTATTTTTTAGTATAAATATCTTTAATTTCATATGTTTATATACTCCATCCAATTCTATTTATAAGAAAAAATTTCTTTCTCTTGGTGGTTCTAAATATGAAAAAAAAAAGTTAATAGTGTATTAATTTTTTTTTCAAATTTTTGTATTAATTATGTGAGAGAAACATTAAATATATTAGTGATTCAAATTAGTATCAAATTAAGTATGGATAATTTTTTAAAATAATTAAAATATAAGATAACTTAATTTAATTAATTAAAATTATTTTTAATAATTTTTTCTTATAAATAGGATGTGAGGGAATAGATTTTTTTTCATATTTAGAGCCCATTTGTTTCAGGTTTTTTTATGTGAAAATCACTTTTTTTACATAAAAAAAATATTTTTAAATTTTTTTAGGGTGTTTGTTTAAACTTTTAAAAATAATTAGAATTTAAAAATAAATAATTTTCTGCTTATTTTGAAAAGTTACTCTAGGTGGCTTCTGAAAAAAAACAATTGCGATAAATGAGAGAAAAAAAGATATAAGAGACGGGATGCAACAAAGTAATTTTAAAAATTATAAAAATAACAATATTTGATCCCATAGAAATATTATAATATAAATTCATATTTTTTTATTTGCTAAATAATTTAAAAAGTACTTTTCTTTATTCTAATCAAATATAAAATAATTTCTACTTTTTAAAAAGTTTTTAAATAATTAATCACTTTTTAAAATAATTTAAAAATATTTTTTGAAAAGTTTATAGAAGCCTTGTTACTTCTGATTTACATATTGGTTCCGAGAGGCAATAAAATATTGATTTGCTTTCGAAATGATTTAAGGGTATCTGAGAGTCCGTCCTGGTCATAATGTACAACTCTTTATTTTTTTTTAATATAATCTTGAAATTCGAAAAACTACAATCCTGTTGGATCCTTGACATTTGTTGAGACAATTTTTTCCCATGTATTTCACATGGATTTTTTTTTGTGACATTTTTTTAATACGTATATAAGTTCAAATACTTTTGCATTTATTAGTGATTAAGCCATTTGAGTTTGTTCCATAAACCATACTCCTTTGCCAAGTGTTTCTTCAAAATTAGGTAGGTTTCTCTTATATAAATATGAGTTTTAGAAATGAGTCATATTATTAATAATTTAGAAATAATACAATTTATTATCATTGATATTGTTAACAATACATATATTAATGATTACCTAATTTAATCACATTTATTTAGGAGTTGTTTGGTATTTAAAATGAAATAAAAGATTAAATAAAAACTAATTTTATAAATAAAAATATTCTTGTACTGTTATATAAAAATAATAAAAGATATAATTATTTTTAAAATAGTAAATATTCTATTTTCAGTTTTTATATAATTTAAAAAATATTTTTCCTGTGGTAGAAGTTGGGAACCAAACTGGCATCAGCTGACAACTTTAGCTTCAAAAGTCGAGATTCTTTAAAGCAAAACTTGTTTTCTTCCCTTCTAGAAATTTTAACCCCACAAAAGTCTTAAGAAGTACTGAACTTTGTTTTTTTTAATATTTAATCACAAGTAGAGCATAAATATTTGTATGGAGGTTGAAATGAATTACTACACTTGTAAATAGTTCTTTATACATTTTATTTTATAATGATGTATTAATGATATTTTTTACAGTCACCAAAATTAATATCAACATATATATTTTAATATAATATGTAAAAATATAATAGATAAATATAATTAATGGTACATATACTCCCTCCGGTCCAAAATATAAGTAATTTTTAACCACTTCACGTATATTAAGAAAAGATGGTTACACTCTTAAATTTCTAAAAAAAAAACTTAACATCCCATTTTTACCCTTATTAATTATCAATAATTAAAATTGTTTCCACTTTTTTTCATTATAAATTACGAGACTAGTCATCAATGAATAGGAGTAAAAAAGATAAACTACTACTAAATATTATATAACACCTTATATTTTGGACCAAAAAAAGGTTCTAGACAATCCCTTATATTTTGGACCGGAAGGAGTATTTATTAATATATCAACTGGTATAATACGTATAATTTTGAGCCCACCACGTTCTCGTCAGATATTTATCTTATTCTTAACTCTGATTCCCTCAAATATTTGCACTCTTCTGTGCCAAAGAAAAAGAAATGAGTTGTAGTTTTTTGATATGTAAATTTATCTCACCCCAATTAAAAGATTTATTGAGATTCAAATTAATTCGAATAAAGTTATTGTACTTCAAGGCTCAAACTCAGGAGGTCAGCTTAAAAAGGTTAATCTCTACCAATTGAAGGGGGTGGTGGTGGTGGTGGGAGGTGTCGAAGAAATTTATTGAGACCCATATATTTTTGGTGCGCTGATTTGCTGATACTCGCGTGGCTGAAATTGAAGGAGGATGAAAGAAAAAGGGGTTTGCTTCAACCTCAAAAAAAGAGCAAAGAGTGCGAGTTATGGCCATGATGCTTCTATAATTTCGAGTGTGGAAAAATGGACCATCCCATTATGTTCCTCCCAAAATGTCAGCTCAGTACTGATAGAGATTGAAGGCCATGGTGTAGAATCCTTCCAATCTCTTTCTCCTTTGGTGGGTTAAGAGGATGTGTCACGTGTCAACTTGGCTTTCCAGTACTCTCGTAATTTAATTGTTGTTATACTTATCCTTTAAGTGCATGTTTAGTTTATCTTTTTGTAAAAGTACTTTTAGAATAATTACAGTTTATAAAAATGAAATTTAGATAAAAATAGATAAATTGATTAAACATCTGTTTGGATGAAAAATGAGAAAATGATAGTTAGACAATGCAAACCAAACAGGCTCTAACTCTTACGCTGATACATATTTACACTGTGCTTATAATGCATGCTAGCTGTGTGAGTATTTTCCCACAAGAAAAATTTGAATGGGGAGGTTACTCAAAAGAAGATTCGCCAAACCTAAGGAAAAATATTGAACACCAAGAAGTGTATTTGATAAGATTAAATATATTTTAGGTCTAGTACCATCATGTAGCCGTACATTTAAAAATAGAATTACACATAAGAATGCGGTCGTATATTAATTCAAATAATCTGAAATATAAATTAGCTGAAGTAATTGGGAGAGGAAAAAAGGGAGAGGTGAAGCTCATCTCTCTCCATATCAGAGATGGGTCCTACCTCTCTTTATCTCTTTCACTCTTCACTCCAATTGAAGTTAGTTCATAGGATCATATTTAAATTGTTTTTGTGGGTATATATAGAACATCATATTGAAATTACAAAGGAGTAAAGTAAACTATAATGTTTTCTATTTTTTATTTATGTGATTGGATTTCCATTATGAAGGGATAAGGAGGAAGAAGTTTGAAAAATAATTTGATTGCGATTTGAAAGGGGTAATTTATAAAATTGGTGTAGTAGTGGAGCTTAAGCTTTGTTCTGTGAAGTTATTCTGGACAGGATTCACCAAATCTGGGAAAAGAAATATTGAGCCCAAAAGAGATATATTTGTGATGATAAATGATGATTAGCTGCTTCAACCTTGCTTTACTTCAATAAATTAATAATGAGTTGCTTCAACTGTTGTGTTACTTTACAGTTAAATGTTGAAAGACAGGGGGAACAACCAGTGGGAAAATTGCAAAGAATATAAGGGTATAGAAGAAAAGGAAAAGGGGGAAAAAGTGGTCACAATAATTCATAATATAAAATGGTTATTCTGTGGGAAGGATATGTGCTCTATTATTTACGTTGAGTGGAGTTGTTAACCTAAAAAATAATAAAAATAAAAGGAAAACAGGGGAAACAATTAAATGATGTTCTGGTGTAGTATAGTATGTGTTATGAATAATAGATCTTGTGGTCTGAAAAAGATGAAGAAAGTGGTTATGATGGACGTGATGGATGGAACCAAATATGAAACTACGAAAGCTGACCCCATGCATTATGGAGTTATCTGAAACACTTGAGAAGTGGAGAGAGAGAGAGAGAGAATCTTTTTGCATTCTATTTTTTTCTCATTCTATGCACAACCCAGTTGTGTGATAATAGTTTAAAGTTTCTAACTTTGCTTCTTCTTCTTCTTCTTTTTTTTTTGTGTGGGGGGGGGGGGGGTGTTTGATTTGGGAAAAGGCCAAAATTCCACAAAGAAGTGGTACAATGCCTCAGACATTCAAAACAGTAGTGGCATTTTATTATATCCCATGGAAATAGGACACTTCTAAAAGAAATTGTATTCCTCTTAGATATGTATGTGATATACTCATATTAAAATATTTTAATACGTAAGTATATGGAACATCCGAGAGAGGTAGAGAATTCTCTTCCATAAAAAAAAAACTATTGAAGTCACTTGACTTTTTATCCATCAAAATCTTTTGGAATTTGGAAGATAACTTTTTAAGCCGCCAACTATCAATTTTAATATCAATAGATAGGCATTTAAGTAGAGTATTTTTTTTCAACAATTTTATTGAGATGAAAGAATCATACTTTATAGAATATTTTCTATGTCTCAATATAAATTCAAATATTTTATATTACCTTACAGCGTATTTGGTTTAATTACAAGACATGAAAAAAATGAAGAGATATAATGAAATAATAATTATATATAAATTTATTTGATTAAATATTAAGAAATAAATAGGATGATATTTATTTTTTATGAAAAAAAAATATAAATGAAATGACCTTTTCGGCCATAGAAAAAAAAAAAAAAAGCTTCTCCCTCCCCAAATCGGTCTCCTTCGCCGGTAACAAGGTCACTGCCAATCAATATCCAGATCTAAAGAAACACATTAAACAAAAAGAACATTGGATCTGGAGGAAGAAGGGGGATGAAAGTTGCGAAGTGGGGGAAGAACAGTGGAAGAAGGTTGTGAGCTCGCAATCCAAGCTTCCGTCCGATCATCATTCCACAGCCGATTTGGAAGCTTTTTCCCTCTGCATCCCATTTTGGTCGTTGTCGGTCAGACTTCTATCTATCTTCGCCATCGATTTCTCATTTTCATGGCTGAAATGGAAGCTTCCGAGCATTTCACGATTGATCTGGAAGCTTCTAAGCATTCGCCATCATTCCGATCATTGTAGATCAAGCTTCCGTCGAGAGTCACCGGCAGTTTCTCATTTCTAGATGAAGATGAAAGTCACAAATTAAGACAACGAGAGTCACAGATGAAAACGAAGGCCCCCATCGTTGAGCTTAATACAGTTATTTACCCTCCTATCACAACCATGTGAAGGCGTTTACGTAGTAAATTGGGTGGGATGATGTTTATATCAATTAAGGTGACGAGCCCACCTAATGTAATTCTCCTCACTTGTATTTGGGGCAACCGAATAGAGCCAATTGATGTAATGTAAAGAGTATCCCTCATTTAACCTCCCATATGAATCTACCAAACAGACCCTTAGTTTGTCATGGAAATATTTATATTTTATTGGATTACAGTATCTATTTATGCTTTCTAACTTTTTTAAGGAAAATTTATCAAACACCTTCCTCTGACTTCTCTGACGCCCCACCACTGTCCCCCCTACCCCGCGCCCCCTTCTTACCTTTGCTTTCCCATTATTAAACATCAATACCCACGATCCCTCTGTCTGTCTCTCTCACTTTCTCTCTTCCCATTCACTCTTTCTCCATGTTTGGACCTTTTTCAGCTAAAAAAAAATGAAAAAGGAATCTCCTCTCATCTTACCCTCTATTAGTGTTCTGGATACATAGAAAACTCAAACCTGTTTTGTCTTTTGATAATTTGCCATACAAGCAACACTGCAAGTAGATGTCTCCAATTTGAAAGTAGTTTTCAGGTGATTTCAAAAGCAAGCCACTCCCACTTGATCTTCAAACTTGAAAGGATATGTAATGCTTCTTTCTTACAGTCATACTTGTTTCTCTGCTCATTGTGTTCTTGTTTTGTTTTTCCTTAATCTCTCTTGCTTTGTAGATAAGTTAAAATCACTGAATAAGGGAAATAGTTTGTGGATTCTATCTTTAAACCTTCTAAAATCCATTCTTCGGTTCTGTCTTTTTCCTCCACTACCTAACTTTCTTTCTCTTGCTAAGCGCTCGCTCTCAAGGAATTTTTAGTTTTCGGAATATCCCATATAAGACTTTGTGTGTCTTAAAATTCCGTCTTTGTTTCATATATAATATAAAATCCAGATAATGTTGTCCGAGGATTCTCAAGGAGGAAGTTGAAACAATTATCTTTCTGCATGCAGTTATCTGTTTTAGGATATAGTGCTAGCGATGCTGTTATTTCTCCTACCTTAAAATGGGAGTCCAGGTTTCTTCTTTTTCAGTTTTGAAGGAGTGAAGCAACCCTCAATTGTGGCGTTTAATCTCTGGAGTCATTTATGGTTTGCTGAAAATCTTGGATTCTATATTGATTTGAGATCAGATGCAGGTAGCTAAGGTTTCTGAAGGATTTGTACAAGAATTTGATCAGATTTATTTACTCAGGTCGAGGTGAAAAGTTATAACACGGTATGTTGGTGTAAATCTATAGTACAAGCCATGCGTCCGTGGTAATTCATTCCCATAAAATTGTAGAACAGAGGATTTTGAGTGCTACATATGTCATGTTTTGGGTTCCCCCCCCCCCCCTTTTAATAAATTCTAGACGACTCTGTATAAACAGAATAGGTTAAAGGAAGGATCCTGGGGATAGATGATGCTGAACTTGCTTATGATGAGCATAAAATTGTAGAACAGAGGGTTTTGAGTGCTACATATGTCATGTTTATTTTCTTTTGTGATTAATACAATCCCTCCCCCCGCTGCGGCCTCTCACTTAACTTGTATTGCACCAAAAACCCCCCTTTGAGCCACAGAACTTTGGTAGATGTGGCTTTTGTTTTGACCATTGCAATTTATAACTAGATATACCATAAGATAAATCTCCAGGAATTCATTTCATATTAACCCCTGCTTCATCAATGATAGAAAAACGTTGGTTTTGCTTTTATCTTTCCATGATGTGGGTATGGTCGTTGATGTTATATCCAGTTGCTGGTAATAAGGTACCCATAGTTTTTACTTTCTACTGTAAACAATAACTCCTTCTATGGGTGTATGTAACCCATTTTGCCTTCAGCCACCGTGAGCAGTTCTGCTACCCAGATAGTAAAATAGACTATTCAGATCAGAAGGAATTGCTTTCAGCTGTGAAAGTTCATTATCAAGGATCTTCAATCATAAGACAAGCTTATAGGCCAAAAAAAATATCATGAGCCATACTAGATAAAAGAGTTTGCAATTAATTACTGAACTATTATGGGTTGTTTGCTTGTTTTCCCTCATGCTGAAATTTAGTTATCTTTCACTTGGGACTGGTAGAATTTGTTTGTTCCCTGTATCTATAGGTCTCCACTTTCTGGAGGACCAACAATTCTATATATGATTCATGTCAGATTAATTAGAATCCTGCACAATTATTCCTCAGATTAATTGAGTCTGAAATTTCCTGTTTTGATGCTTAGTACATATAACTGATGGATATTCATTGCATGCGAAATTCCAGGACTAAATAATTCTTATGCTTCAAGCTCTTATTCTGATGGTTGATTGCTGCACTTGCTTTGTATATCAGCTAGCAATTTAACTACAACCAAGTCATGAGACCAAACCTGGATCTTGAAGTGGAGGCTTCTGCAGAAAATGAATCTGAAATTAGCAGCCAGGTTGCATCCAACATATTTATCCATGAAATATCTGCAGGTCCTTCTAGCGACAGCCTCAATAACGCCTCTGACAACACAAACCCCACAGGATCCCAACTAAATAATACAGATCCTCTCCCACTTGACTTAACTCTTAGCTTCAATAACAATGAGCTAGGCACCACTAGAGACTCCATAGGACTTGCATTCTCCAGCACTAGTGAGAGTAGCAGTGAACCTGCCTCTCAAACCACATCAGCTACCATCCCTAGAGTCTTCTCTTGCAACTACTGTCAGCGCAAGTTCTTCAGCTCGCAGGCCCTCGGTGGCCACCAGAATGCACACAAGAGGGAAAGAACACTAGCAAAGAGAGCTATGAGAATGGGGTTTTTCTCTGAGAGGTATGCAAGTTTAGCATGTCTCCCTCTTCATGGCTCTTTCAGGTCCTTAGGGATAAAAGCACACTCCTCATTTCACCGTGGCTTTTCACCATCAATGATGAGGCCTTATGAGATGAAAAGCAATGCAAGATTTGATCAAGGGTATGTTGGAGTGCCTATGTTCATGGAGGATGATGAGGCAGAACTGCTTTGGCCCGGTAGTTTCCGTAAGGTTGGAGAGGCAAGTGAGGATGATAATATTCATCATCAACATCAGAAGTTCGTGGTCACTGGAAGTTCAAATTTTAGTTTTGCAGAGGTGAATCCACAAGTACACCATGAGCTAGAGGACTCAACCCCAGATTTAACATTGAAACTTTGAGGGAGTTGGGTTATCTGCTAAATTTATATATTTTTGTACAGTAAGACTTGGATGCAATGGCAAGATTGCCAGATCGATTCTTAACACTATTTGGGCTTTTCTTTTCTTTTCCTTCGTCAGTTTTCTCTCTCTCAGGAATCCATGCTTTGGTGTTTTACTTTGTTTCTCCTTGTATAAGAGCTCTGGGAAGACACAGTTTGGGAGCTTCTATGCTTGTTATATAAATCATGCTTTTTGTTTACTGTAATTTCTGAGCTTCCAGTTTGTTTCTTCGTATTTGGTTTCCATTCTGAAGAATACATGCTAGCTGATGAGCTCACAATGATCACTGAACTTCGATCCATGATGAACGTGATATAAGCTCTGGCCCCTGGTGAACTAAACTGAAGCCTGAGAGCGAGTTTTCAGAATTACAGACAGAAATGGAGTTGACAGTAAAATCTTTGAAGTCAACTTACTGAGCAATGCAAGTGATGGACAGCGTTGTTCACACTTGGGCTCATTTGTCAGTCACAGCTGTCTTCATTTGTTGAAGCATAATTTGGATGTTTAATCCTCTTTTCTTGCCTCCTTGTCGTCTTAATTAAATCATATGCCATCATCAGAAAAAATAACTACGGTGGGGCAACAAGTACGTCACATGTTTTTCATTGCTTTTATGGTCTGGTACATTGGCTGTACTGATATGATATGGAAGCCATGAAATGAGACAAGAAAGGTGGGCCGAAGAATTTAATGTAGTGGATTTTTTTTTTTGGGTTTTTTAAGCACAATATTTAATGAGATTTTTATTTAGGGTAAGAGAAACAGTTATATCTCACACCAAACATGGAAATACAAAACTCAGTACCAAAAAAGAAAAGAAACAAGAAAAAGCAGAAGATATTACAGAGCTTTATGAGGAAAAAAAAGAAAAAGACGTGGCGTGACACCACAATACGAGGACGTACATATAGATGAAATTATAACAAATATTTACAAAACTAAACCTCTTTAAAGATGGAGGAAATGATACTAATTTTTCTCTTCCTTTTTGAAGTTTAGGTGAATTACAGGTGATATTGTTCTTATTTAAAAAAAAAATTGGTCCTCTTAATATTTAATATATATATATATAGCAAAAATATTTTTTAATTTATTTTTTTAATGAAATTAAATTTTTTGTATAGTATGCGTTCTTATTTTGAAACATAACTTCGCTATCTTTATGATTATAAATGATTTCATACATATGCAGGCCCAAACTAATCTGCATTATTAATTTTTCTTTTTGCATGCAGACTTATTAGACATAACAAAATCTTCTAACAAAAATGACAGTTTAAAACTTCTACTTTTAGCTTATATATTTATACAAACACTAATTCTTCAGGAATCTAAGAGTTTTTATCTCGTGATAAAGGCCTCCAAGCATGGTCAACTCCTACTCCATTTTTTTTTACTCTCACATACGCTTCTTTATTTTGGCCAAATAGATTTATAGGACTGAATAAAAAAAGGCCATTATTAACGATTTGTTAGCAATGCAAATGCCTACGATTTTGGTATTTTCTGTTGATTTATTATATTAAAAAAATACAATATTGACTCATGTCATGTAAAAAATTTTTATAGAGAAAAAAGTAAATTAGCTGTTGGTGTGTGTGTGTGTGTATATATATCAAATTAGATGCATTTTCTTGAATTTAATTGTTCATGCCTTGAAAATAATGCAACTTGCTATATTTTTTTTTTTTACTAGAGTGTAACTTGTTAACTTTTTTTTTCACAGAATGCAATAAACTGATATATTGATGTTAAAGGAGCTAAATAGAAGTTTAAAAACTGGAGGTGGGCCCGTGTAATGTCAGGGGAGTTGCATTATTTCAATGCTAATAAATAATTGTGGCTTTGTATAAATTTTAATATATAATTCCACGTATCAATACAAAAATGCAGAAGTGACAGAGAAATGCAAATCCGTACACACGTTAGTTTGTGAGTCCATTACAGACCCAAAAAAAAAAAAAAACAGAAGCCCATGATACACATTTAATTTTAAAGATTTGTTTTTGGTGAAAAGATTTTTGGTGTTTTTGATATTACGTTTGAACTTTGAAATATCCAAGCTCATGTCTTTAGCACATAGAATTGAAAAAATATAATTATAATTAAAAACTTAAGGATAAGAAATAATTTTATACTTGTTTTAAAAATAGTAGGAAAATATAAAATATAATAACATTAAAAAAAAAATTTCATTATAGTAAATAGATCCTGATTTTGATTGTTCTTTGTTAAACTCAGCAGTTGTATTTAACGGGCATGTTGTTGGCCAAAAAAGGGCATTTTTTCCTACATTTGTTAATTATATATAGATTCCGGGATGGGTTATCTTATTGTGCTCCGTTTCTATTTAAAACAAAATTTTTAGTTAGTTATTCATGACAGCTAATTTGGACCGGACATTGTCAACTTAATAATTATAATTACAATTTTTCAAAACAACATTATTCTCCCTCTTAAATGATGGAATTATATAACTATCATTTTGCTTTATAAAAGGTCACACAACCCTCCTCTAGAATCAAAATAAATTGTCGAAATTTATTTTAACAAAATATTCTCAATGACAGAATTATTTAATATTGATTTTTTGTTCAATATTACTTCCTCAGGTTTTATTTATAAAAAAAAATTTTTCTGATCATAAATATAAGTAAAAAAAAGAGTTAATGGTGCATTAAAATTTTTTTTTTCAAAAATTATCCTTTATTAATTATGTGAGGGAGAAATTAAATATATTAGTGATTTAAATTAGTATTAAATTAAATAAGAGTAATTTTGAAAGAAATTTTAAATATGAGACAACTTAATTAATTTTAATTAGCTAAAACTATTTTTCTTAGTACCCATGAAGTAATTTTCTTTCCCTTATAAACGGAACTGGAGGGAGTATTATTTATCTTTATTGACAAAAAATAATTATTTTTAAAACATTTTCTGAAAATTTATAACAGTGCATGACTGCATATACTAATTAAATAATACTTTCAAAAAAGTTCAAACTTTAAGTTTATAATTTATTAAATTTGTGATTTTAATTATACGATTCATATTCATAATTAATAAAAAGTGTAACTTTTTATAAATTTTAATATATATTTATATATAATATTTTTGTTAAAAAATTTAGAATTTGTGAGAAAAAAATTGTAACTGTTAAATAGTACTCACAACATGCAGGACTCACCTCTGTCATTATAAAGTACACAAATTCCAACCTCCATATCACAAAATGACTTCGCCGTTTGTTCCGTTTAGCATCACACTTCTGGAGACTCAAAGCAAAAGCTTCATTTTTGCGAGAGAAAATGACTGGAATGACCTTGGAAGGGGAATATTGACACTCATAAAGATGAAAGTCAAGTGTCACAAAAAACGTGTATTCAAATTCTCCTGGCAAAATAGTAGGTGGATAATTTATAAATATCTTTGTAAGTATTTTTAAAATTTTGATATTTAGCTAATTTTGATAAATACCATGACTTGATTCATTTAAATTTTTTTTAATAAAAAAATATCTTATAACATAATAAAATAAAAAAGAAGTGCCAGCAAAAAAAGCTCCTAACACAAAAGTTGGGGTCTCTAAAAAGATAGAGGGCAACCAAAAAATTATGATTACTAAAGTAGCATTAATCTTTTTTTTTTATTCCAAAATTGTTTTTAACTAAATTTATAATGAATAATACAAATTTATTGGAAAAAAATAAATAATACATTATTTTATAGCAAAATTAATATATATGAGATTTATTTATTAAGTAAAATAACATAAAAATCCCTCCCTTCCACTTCTATAGTATTCCTTCCCTTTTTCTTGCATTAAAATTTTCTTCTCTCACCTCTTATTTGTTGGACCAAATACTGCTTTCATAATGACCTTCCAAGATTTACACTTACATTGTATATTTTGTTAACCTAATTTTCGATTTTATACAATTTATTCATCAATTTTTTAAAATAATGAACCCCAAATAATTTGTCACTCAACTTCCAAGTTCCAACTTTTACTATTACATTGTGCATTTTTTACAACTTAATTCCAAACTTCACAGTTCATTTACAACTCTCATTGAATGTTAGGTTTCAAATAATTTCTTATTAAGTCCTTATGTTTTACAACTATATTATAAATTTTTTTCGACTTGGTTTCCAATTTTTGTAATTCATATACAGTTGTCTCTGAAAATTGGATTTCACCGGACTTTGAATTGAGCTTCCATGTTTTATAACTATCATGTGTGTTTTATTTTATTTTATTTTATTCTTTTAACTTAGCTTCTAAATTTCACAATTCATTTACAACTTCTCAAGATGGCAATCATCATAGACACATATTTTTATTCTAAAATAACTAAAAATTAGTATCCCTTAAATATATTATTCAAGATTTGATCTTGATTTCTAATAGTGACTATAAAAATAACTTTTATTGAAAAAAAATAAAATCTATTTTAGTAATTTTCATGACTTAAAAAAATTAGTCTATTCGATTAAATACCCTTAGTGTCAAAAGAAATCCTCTCATCACATTTTTTTTATTTTTTCTATTTCATGATTCTTCAGGGTCCATATCTTTCCATACAAACAAGCTCACTCAATGTCATTTTCCCTTGTGGCATCCAGCCGTCATATCAATTTTCACAATGATAGTTTCTTCGTTTTTTTCCCCACGAAAATAATTATAATTATAATTTTTCATGTTCGCGTCTCATGCCTGCTTTACGTGAAGCCACAGTCTGAACCCCAACCCTTATATTCTCAGTTCATCCAGATCAAAAACCCTCCTCTCTACCTTCCTCACAGTCGTCATCAATACCTCGCGACGTTGCTGTGAAGAAGATGGAATCTGAATTCTCAACCCAATTGCAGTCACAGGTCTTCGAGGTTCTTAGCTCAAACGACGATGACCCCATGGAGGTTATCTTCTCCCATTTCTACTCTCCCGAACAATCCCAAAAGTCCCAGGCTCTCAGGTTCTTTGAATGCTCCAAGCAACTCTACCCTGATTTGCTCTTTATAAAGCTCTGCTTCCTCGTCCGATGTAGTCCCTATGTCAACACCCGCGCCAACGCCATTCGGCTCCTTCGATTCGTTCGAATTTGCGACCTCTGGCCTAAATTGCGGGAAATGGCACGGTCCACTCTCAAGGGTCATTTTCTTGCTTATCTCAAGGAAGAGAATTCAATGCCGGCTTTGAGGATGTTCTGTGCTGTGGTGGCTGAAACGGTGTCTGAGATTTACCGGGGTGGCATGCAATGGCCCGAGCTTCTTGAATTTCTGTTGACGTCTCTTGGAAAGACGAGCGATGACAAATTCCAGGAAATTGCCCTTTTGGTCTTGGCGAATTTTCCAAGAGATTGCCGGTCGTTTATTTGTGACGCTCTCAAGGATCACATTCAGGTTCTTCACTCGTCGTTCTTGAGTGGATTGGCTTCGGCGAGTCCTGATGTTCAAGTTGCTTCTTTTGGGGCTGTTGTGAATTTAGTGCCTTTGTTTTCTGAGCCTTCCAATCCAGGGTTGTTTCATGACCTTCTGAGGGCAATGATGTTGGGGGTCTTTACTCTCTTGAGGAGCTTGCAAGATAGCTATGCTTTCATGGCTTTCAAGGAGTTGATATCATTGGTGTCAGAAGGGCCTCAATTAGTGAAGCCTTACATAAGTGATATGGTCTTAGACATGCTCCAAATTGCAGAGAACCCAGTATTGAATGAGGAAATACATTGTTATGCCCTTAGATTAGTTATCTCATTGACAGAACTACAGGATTTTAAACCCATATTATTAAGTCTCCCTTATCAGACTATGGTTAGGCTGTTCTTAGTCCCCATGAAAATGTTACTCTGTATTAAAGAAGATATGACACGGAATGAATTGAAAGCTGAAGAGGATGGAAATACTGGGAAGATTAATGTCTACAAATTTGGATTAGGCAGCTTGTATCATCTTTCAGTCGCCCTGGGAGGGAGTAAAATTTTTCCAATTGCTTTAGAACTGTTGCCACTTTACTTGGACTCTCCAGAATGGCAGAAGCGTCATGCAGGAATTACAATGCTTGCTTTAACCGCCAAAGAGTTCTCATTTGAAACGGTGAACTGATAACTCCCTAGTTCTTCGATTAATTCTACTGCCTGGTGTGCTGACAGATAATATATAAAATAGGTGAACTATGGGAAGTACGATAGGACAAAAGACGCATGGCAGGAACAACTAATTTTTATTCCCGGAAAATAAGGACTCTACTCTACCACGAGAAACAAAAGATTGATTGATATTCAGCAACTATTAAAAAATAATGATAAAAATCACTATAAAAAAGATAATTTGCTTCCTGAAAAGACCCGGATTAAACTGAAGACAGACTACCTTAACCTAAATGCATTTTCAGTGAGCTTCATTGAGTTATCTCTGGTGTAATTCTAGTCTGAAAGATATGGTCGACACACGTACGCCTTAGAAAATGTCATCATACATGTTTGTAGTTTGGTATCAACTACAGCTTAGTCAAAATTTTCCATTCATTTTAGTGATTTAGTCTATGATCCTCCCATTGGACTTGGTTATAAGCTTTTTTACATCGTTCGTGTGGATTCATTGAGTTTCTGGTAGTGATTTCTTCTCACTGTCTGACATAGAATAATTTGCTTACATTCCAGCTAGTATCGATGGAAGATTCTCTGGGGATAGTGTTAGCCAAAATTATGAAATTATTCCAAGATCCCCATTTTCAAGTTCGGTGGGCAGCTTTTAATTTTATGGTGATACCTGCAACTTTCGTCCAAGTGGTGCAATTCCTTTATCATTCTAGGCTTGTGCCTGCGTTTGTCACGGCACTTGACGCTGAACAGAACGATACAGTAAAGGTGCGTGAGATGTGATTTTGTCCGTATATATATATATAGATGAATACAGGGTCAACAATCAAAATGTCACCTGTTCACTGTTTCAATGGATTAATTTTAATTTTATATTCATTTCTTTTAGACATTGGCATATTAGTAATAGTGAAGATTTTGAATGAATGAGTTGGTATTTTGTGGTGAGACAGTCACAAGTAAATGGACTTGTGTGTATCATCAGTAACAGTTGAGATGTGCACCCTCCAACTTACGATATAATTCTTGACATAACTAATTGGACAGATGTATCATCACTCTGTTTTGACATAACAATCCTTGACACTAAAATAGCTTCTTGCTATTTTAGTTGGAGAAAAGATGATTCTGCCGCTAAACTGTTTAGTTCAATCCTGTCACTCTGCTTTTGAATTGTTGGAACATAAAAAGAAATTGTTTTTCTCATCTAATTGATTCTTCCTCTTTTGCTTTATTTATTTATTTTTTTACTAGTAATGATTCTTCATTCCTTTCATTTTCATCCTCTTACTCTTGGTACCAACATTTGAACCTGGAACACTAAGGTTTAATATCAAGTGCTCACCATGGAGCTACATTTGCCAGTCCATTCCTTTCCTTTTCACTCCTACCAAGTATGACATGAATGTTACATGGACCACTTCAGTATAAATCTCTTACATCTATAATTTTATATTGCTTTAATAGGAACAAGCTGCTTCTGCAACGCTATACTTTCTAAAGAACACTCTTCCAGATAGCTTATTATTGTATAAGGACGTGGATATTGTAATTATCAAATTGCTGGTATGGTTACAGGTAGAAAGCTATTCTTCTACATGATTCTGCATTGCCCTTTAAAGACTTATCATAGATGCAAATTCTTGTCGTAAAACATTAAGAACTCATTAATTTATCTAGAAAATCTGGTTGTAGCTAAACTGAATCAATATATCAATATACACTACAAAATCTATAGCAAATTTACTATTCCCAAGTTGATAACTTATTTTTCAGATTCCATGTAATACATAGAAAAATGTGTCTAGTTTGTGTTAAAAACTAGTGAAAGGATGAGAGTATGTGGAACATAAGGGCCCATGACTTCCATATACTGCAGGATTTCTTTTGAAGCCATAAGAGTATATTTCTTAGTAATATCCTCAAATTTATTAATCTCTGACTTCAGTCTATATGGACAATCTACTTCAAGTTTTTTTAATATTAAATTAGCACAAATCTTGTTATTCATCAATTTTATTTATTTATTTTTTTAAAATCCATATGAAATTTTTATTAAAGTTTACACTGATATAATCTCTATCTCTGTGATCCCTCTAATTTGATTCTTCCTAACTTTCTGCATGCAGGGTGATGTAACTGCTAAACAAAGAGGTATTCTATTGTCAATTTTTAATGTTGTTGCAGAGAGGTGTAGTAAAGTAGCTCTAAAGTAATCTTTTTGATCCTTCATACTTCTTTCTTGCCTGTTTGATTCCTGAATCAATGAAATAATGTTACTTTTCTTGTTTTCTCGGCAGGCACTATGTTAATTTTCTTCCAATCTTACTGGAAGCATGCAGTGACAAGAATTCTGAAATTAAAGAGGTTTCCTGCCTTCCCCTTTCATCAATAGTATCACTGCAAATATTTCATATCCAAATGTTTCATCTGAAAATTTTTGTGAAAGTTATTCAGAGAAAATTAATAGTGTTACTTTTATTTTTGTGAAAGTTATTCCATATCCAAATATTTCATCTGAAAATTTTCAGGAAGCAACAAGGGGAATTCGAATTTGTGCAGAGTCTGGATCACTGCAATTCAAGCCTTTCATCAATAGTATCTTGTTTATCTATTTTTCCCAACTCAAAATATTGCTAAAAACTTCATCTTAGTCCTTAACTAAGGTATATGTATCACTCTCTTGCCCAGGGATACTGTCGAAACTCAACATTTTGATGCAACATCCAAACCAACTACTTCCGGAGAATTCAAAAGCAAATGATATTGCAGTTTCTGCTCTAGGAAGAATCTGTGTATTCCACCGTGACAGCATCGATGCTTCAAAAGTAATATAATTTTTTCATCTGTCTGCATTTTCTGCGAAGATTAACTATGGCTTTTGTTATTGGCTAATAAGAAACATAACATTTGTTTCTCTGCATGTTGAGTTTAAGTGAAGTTATGTTCAGGATTTTTACTTCCTTTGTACATGACATAGAAGTATACGTTTATCCTCTGTGTTCTTATATTTTCACAACTACCATCTTGACTATCATCCATGTGCTTGGCATTTTTATTTTTTTATTTTATTTTATTTAATTACTACTAAATAGTGATATTGATTGAAAATTGAAGACTTATTTTAGGAAGAAAAAGAATTAATATTTTGAGTTATATCTTGAGTTTTATTTTATCTTTTAAAATATTGATTATTTAGATTTATCTTATCTTATGGGTTATCTTAAGATCCTAATTAGATTGAAATTTATGTTCTATAAATAAACTCTAGAACTACTCATTGTAATCACATATTTTTCTATTGATTGAATATTATTGATTGATTATTGAGAGTTGTTCATTAGTTTCCCTCTTCTTCTTAAATTTCTCCTCTTTCCATCTATCTTCTATCCTTCTCCCACCTTGTCCTGCATCAGATATAGTGTTTGCTGTTGTAAGTAAAGTGCATGATGGCTGAAACATGACATTTTACTGTTGTAACTAAATATGAAACTACATTCACCGATATATGTACTGATGGCACTTAGAACATAGCTTCTTTTCAGATTTTAGGATGTCAGTTGGAGATCTTATTCTTGTTGACATTAGGCTAAGAGTTTCTGAAGTAAAACTTGTAGTCCAGAAATTGAATAACGTTATATTACACCTAAGGTTGTGAAGGACAAATGAAATTTAGTATAGAAGGGGGGGTGTCATCTTTGTAACTTTAGTTTCAAGTTCAGTCATTATTAAGAGAGAGAGAGAGAGAGAGAGGAAGGGAGGGCGAGCTAAATGTAGCTTGCAACCAACAAATTTCACTGATCATATGTTTACATCTATGCAGAACCAAGCATCTTGCTTTCAAGATAATTATTAGAATTAAATATATAAAAGTATTTAAGGACTTCGTTTATGACAACTTAAACTCTCAAGTAAAAGTGAGCACTGACATAATATATTAGAACCTTTATGACTAAGTAGCTAGGAATTCTATCCTTCTTGCTTCCGATTGTTCATAATGAAATGAAATTTCATTACTAGGTGGGTAAGCATTGCTTCGTCAATGTTTCACAACTAAAAAACTTTCATGTCAAGTGGTGTTTGAGGGATTGTAATAAAATTATCTGTTACCCTTCAATAAAACTTTTAAGTTGAATTGATCTTGGAAAATAGTATACTTGATCAACTTATGCTATAGTTTTTCGTATGGTGAGAATACCAAGTGACCTATCTATATAAACTTGCAGCTTGTTCCTGCCTGGTTAAGCCTCTTGCCCCTTAAAGACGATTTGAATGAGGCCAAGATTATGCATGAACAGCTCTGTTTAATGGTTGCCAGGTGAAAAAATTTTAGATCCCATAAGAAGAATCTTTTGAGAAAATAATAACTAATCGTTACAAAATTAAATAATAGTTTTCAGTATTACAGCAGTTGTTGAATTGAATGCTTTATTATATTTCAGGTTAGATAAGGATCTTTTAGGCCCCGGAAATCAAAATCTTGTTCAGATCATTGCAGTATTTGTTGAGGTGAGTTAACAGCGTATATACATGTCCTCTGCTTTTCTTTTCCTGTCAAATGATGAAAAGACAAGAAATCACTGGATAGTATACCAATGTATGATTTAGGGCATTTTTCTTAGAAATCAGTCTGGTGCATCTTCCTCTCTCAAACCCAACCCTTCTCGCCCTTATGATAAACAACAACAGAGGTACATGTCAGACTGAAATGGATATACCAAAACTTGAATAATATCCAAGTGAGTTCAAACGCGGAAGAAACATTACATTCAGACATTGTCAACTTGGAAGCTTTTTTTTTTTTTTGGTAATGCTTTAGGCTCTTTGAATCTCTCAATCATGATATATTCGAATCTTCTTCACTTAGTTGCTTTTGAAGAAAACTGAACTTAGAGACTCTTATTTATAGCAAAAATAGGAGAGACGTTCTCCAATCAAAGATGTCTCATGAAAAAAATGGTGAGGTGGATTCAAAGATGTACAATCCGAGTCCACATTTCTTCTGCAAAGTATATGGTGCAGAGGACTACTTATAATGAATATTAATTAGCTGACATACATGACTAAGATAATGAGATTTCTTTTTTGTTCCCATCGTTAATCTTTGCTATTCTAACATACATTCAGGGAGTTAGATCTGATATCTGTCCTGTGGATTAGAATATGTCAGTTTTTGCTCTCAACTGTAACATAATCTTGTTTTATTAATACAATGAATCTCACCTCTATATTTGAGATCCTTGTATATGTTGTAGAACAATATTGTGCCAATTGCTCCTTAGACTAGATCTCTCTTCCTCTAATTGATAACTTTCTTCGTTCCTTTTTATACTGTAAGATGTGTTTTCATGTCAGGTTATGGATAAGGGTGACAGATTAGCTAAACCAGAAACTATCAAGAACATGAACCATTTGCTGAGGGAGTTTTGGAGGACCATTCCTCGTAGTTCTTGGGACGTAATTTTGTTTTCATTGAATGCCCAACAACAACAATTGTTGTGGTCTTTGGTATCATCTTAGATTACTCATCTTGATGATTGGTATTTTGTATATCTGACAACATTGAAGATGAAAGTGTTTGGTGCACTTGTATGCAAAATAACAAGTGTTTTCCAAAATATTAGAATGTCATAGAATGATATCATGATATGAAATACCGCAAAAAAAAAAAAAACATGGGATTTCATATCATCATTTGGTTTTTTAATTGCATCATTTCTATGACATTTGCAATTGCCAGGAGCGTACCATGGAATGTGAGATATGAGTGTACCAAATGCTTCCATTGTGTTCATATATTTTTAATACTAGATTTGAAGAAGAAAAGAGATATATCATCACTCTTGAGGCGAAAGAGTGTTCCTTGTATTTGAGGCATTGCCAAGAGAGGGAGAAAGTTAGATTTTTCTTCTTTTGTTTTGTTTTTTTTTGGGGGTGGAGGGAATTGAAGCATATTCTTTCACAGTGTATTCGTCTGTACAGATTAGCATACATGTTGGTCAATTGGATGGTTTGGTCAATGATCTGAAAAAAAAAAAAAGATGATCTGGTGGTCATTGTTAAATTTGTTAGATTACTTCCTAACAAATGTTTTGGGAAGTAAAAATGGCTCCGTTTGTTAGATTTTTCTTTTGCTTCCTCTCCATTAGTTGAGCATCTATTTACGAGGCCCTAGAATCAAGATAAAAAAGTTTGATGTAAGAAAAAATTTTAAAGAATATAAAAATACTATTGATAATTAAATTAAAAATAAATTATTATTGTTATTGAAATTTTTATATGAATAATTTATGTTTTTTAAATTATAAATTATTTTTCTTGATATTATATTGTTATTTTTATCTGAAATAATAATAAAGATAAAAGTTATTTATAAAGTCAAAAGATTATAGCATTGAGAAATATGAAAGATAATTTTCGAAAAGCACAAAATAATTTATTTTAAAATCTCTAGAAAATACTTTACTTTTTAAAAATTTTTGCTGAGATTTTTCTCGTTATTTTTTATTTCAAGCTTAATTATTAATATAAAATATTAAAAATTTGAGAAGAATTTCTTTGAGGGATTCGTGGCCTGCCACGAAATCAGATAATAGCCCGCGTGTATAACAAAATCTGACAGTAAATTCAGGAGGGGACCCACCTCTCTTCAAAATTGCATGATCTCTTCTTCATCCATCCTCCTTTCCAAAGTCCTACTGTTATTCCATTTCCATTCTCCACCGATCTCGTAAGTCTCACACTGAAAATGGCAGAGTCCTATGAAACGGTCAACACGAAGCTGGACGGAGCTTACGTCGGGATCGCCGGAGAGAAAGACGTAGGCGGAGCCTTTCAGAGTGCAAAGGGTAGCTACGCAAAGGAGAGGGAAACTTTGTACGAGGTTCTTCACTGTATGTTTTCCACGATTTTGGTCGCTGATCAGGGTAACAGCGGAACCGTACTGCACCGGATCAAGACCTTCGTCTCCCAATACGCTCCTCGGATTCCCGAAGCTTCCAGAAAGACCGGTCGGGATATTCTTCTCTGGACTCGCCAAGGTAGCCCCCTCCGGGCTCTCCTTGTCATCTCTGTAAGTACTGGTGTTCGCTTCCGTGTTGTACATTACAAATTTCGCACTGCATTGTGAATGTGAGGTTTTAAATTGAATTTTGTTTGCGCATGTGGTGGATTCCCGAGAATCTCAGGCGAATATCTTCATGTGGGGTTTTATATTGAATTTGATTCGCTGTCCTTTCGGATGCCAAGCTTGTGATTCATGGTGATATTTGGTTCATCGGTTTTTTTGTTGTCACGAGAATGTGTGTATGCAAGCAAAGCAACAACGAACAACGGTGGAAGCCACTAGATATGCCGTACTGTATTGCATATGTTAATAAAATCACTGACGGCCTTCTCTAACGGTTTAAGCGTTGGGGATCAAATTGTTCTTCACAAACTAGTGGGGGATTCGGGTGCTGTGATATTAGGTTCAAACTTGACTGCGGCTATGGTAAAGAAAATGGCACCAATATTTTTGGTTTAAAATTCTACAATCTGGATCATTATGATCCATTATCCAAGTTCATTTTATTGTGGATTACAAGATAATGGTCTTTCAACTCTTTTCTGGATCATAATAAATAACTATGAGTTTAGCATTTTTTATCTTTAATGCTCTAACAACGTCGCTTTATGAGTAGCTGTGAGGCCCCAGTCGCTGTCATTGGATTTGGATCTTGTGTTTTCCATTGGTATATATGATCCTTGCCAAACATTGTGACTCTATAAATTTGTCCTCAAATGTCTGTTTCTAATTTTGCAGAAACTTTCTTTGATATGGTTTCATTTTTATTCCCTTAGTAATCGTTGTTATCTGATGATTCTTCTTCCTTTTTTTTTCTTCTATCTATTATATTCTTCACATGTGGGATTGGCCATCTCATCTGTTGCTTTTGTTTGACCAAAGGCCAAAAATTCTTGCAGTTTGAATTTCCCCGCCTTATCCGTGTGCAATGAACACCACATCTTAGTCATTCAAAGCTGATGAAGAGATATGTTCTTGAAAAAAGAAGCTTCTGGCTAATAGTCTTTCTAAAGACCCATAAGCATGCCTACCCGATTTTCAAGCTGTCAAAGTGTGAGTGAGAGTTTTGAAAATGGAAATACAAATTTTATTTCATTTATTCATGAAACTTCTTTTTCCACCCAACAGTTTACACTGTTTCAAAAAGAAAAAAAGAATGGTATTTGATTGGCATTGTAGTTCCAATTAGATTTGAAGTTCAATAATTATACTATATGGTTATACTTAAATGATAAAATTCTTGTCTTCAGGACCCCTTTTGATATCGTTGGAAAGATATTATCTGATTGTTTTTCTGCATGTTCTATTTCTTAGCTATATATGATGTGATGCTGCTGTTCTCGGTATGAATTTCTCAATGGGATGTTACATCCATTTCGTTATTTAACATAATTTTTGCTATTTTGAATTTCAATTTTTGGTTGGCACATTAACGGTCCTCACTCCTCTGGACTAAATTGAACAGGAACTGCTTCCTCTCTCTCTCTCTCTGATCAGGAAATATTTCCTCTTTAATTCATGGGTATTAAATGCATGGTTTGCACATATGTGTGATTTCACTGTATTTCCTATGAAATATTTCCTCTTGATGTCTGCCTCTATGCAATGTCAAGCATTATCTCGCTTACCCTACCTTATAGGCACAATACCAACAATTGCCTACTTGAGATTCCTACATCGCTTTTCTGTCACCTGGAATTTGTTTTTTTTGGTCAAAGGATGAAGTATCTTCCATGTTAAACTTCAAGAACAAGAATTCAAATTATTGCCATGGAGCACAGATCCATTTGTTTGTCTGTCTATTCTATCAAGATCTACAGATAGAGCAAATATTTATGTTGTATTTGGGATTTACTGATGGAAACTAGAACCACGACTCAACTATAGGAATAGATCATCCTGCACTTTTATTGTTTGGGTGTTCCTTTAAGAAGGTTGACATAAGGATAGCGCATTACACAACACAAGCAACATACTAGACATTGACATGGTGGGGTATATATAAAGCAGGATGTGTCTTGAAATGGGTTCAACTTTTTTATCTGAAAAATTAAATGTAGAGTTCATTTAAAAAATATGTGGCCTTATTTTCCTTTGTAAATAATTAGAATGACGCTCATAGAGGGTTTATATTCCTATCATTCATATGCAAGGGGGAGTTATTAATTATTTCCTTTTCATGCAGTGAAACATAGAAAAATGTTTTGAGTCTCAGTTTTGATATCAAGAGCTCTTAGCCTTTAGTAATCACGATGTTGATATGAATTGTTTATGCTACCTATGCCTAAAGCCAAAAGGAAAAAAACAAAAAACTGCCAGCTCTGAAAGGATATTGATTGGCAGCAAGATTTCCATCTTCTGTGATATTATCACATCAAGAAAATATAGTTTGTTAACTTTATTTTTCCTTTTTTTTTTTTAATGTTGTATATTTTTCATTTGGCTTCTTATGATTTGTTTCCCTTACTGTTGCAGGTTGGGACAATCACTCTTGTTTCCTTGACAGGGTTGTTTGTCTTTATGCTTTTGATTCTGGCTGCAACTTTCAATGCCATTGTTATATCACTTTTTGTCTCTTTGGCAGTAGCAGGAGGATTTTTGGCCCTTTTCTTCGCCTCTGTGACAGCTATATATATTGGAGCATTATCAGTAGCCATATTTGCTATTTGCACTGCTTCATTTTGGGCAATTGTGGCTATACTTGTAACTACAGGTTTGGTCGCCTTATTTCCTGCTTTAGTAGTCTGATCTGGCATTCTGGCTTGCACTTTTGGCCTATTTCATGGCTTATGTGTCTTCATAAATATGTAACTCTAAATAGGATTTAAGCAATACAATAAGAATTTCAGCTTAACTGAATAAGAGAAATTGTTTTTCTTTCAATTAAGTGTAGGCACGCCTGGTTAATGACTGTGTTTGGTTATTGTCCTACCCAGTGGAGATAAACTTTAGTCTACTAGACATAATAACATTTGGTTTATGAAAAGTAAGCAAATTAATATAGGTTTGGGTTACAATGTATGTCTACATTTTTGCATTAATTTCAATGATACTAGGCATATGCACTTGTAAAGGATCACCTATCGAACATTTTATAGGTATCAGTAGCTAATGAGCTTACATGTCATAACATCCATTATAGGCCAGATTGTTGAGGGACTCTTTCCTCGATGACACTAATAAAATTATTAAGCTATATATGGACAGATGATTGCCAGTGTAGAGGTTTTCTGGCACCTGCCAATTGCACTGCGAAACCATTTTCTTTCTTCTTCTTCTTCTTGGTAGACAACATTTTCTTTCCTCCATTTTATGATGTTGTAGGTTTTCCCTGATGGATTTGCTTGCTATCATGTTGCTTTTCTTTTGGGCTAACACTACAATTTTTCTCGTTGGTGCTTTCTAACTTAAATATGGAAATCAATGAGTCAGGTTGGATCGGATTCTTTTGCACTGTGTGGTTGGCAACTAAAAAGAGCTTTGAACTCGCTAAACATTCCTTGAGGATGACTAGCACTGCAATTGCAACTTATGCCGATGCTCAACACCCTCTCAAGATAGAAAACTTCGACTCTGATTGAGGCTGATCATAAATAGAAGGTTATGCGCAAATCTATATGTCGCTGCTGCATGTAGATGCTTTTTGAAAGGCACCAACTCCTGTTGACTAGTGTGGTGTGTTGTTGACTAATCCTGGATCTTACATGCCTATCATTTTGTTTTTTTAACCGATGAGGCAAGAGACAATAGGTTTGATTAAAAAAAATACAGGTTGATGTTTTGTTTTTCCAGTTCACAGTTGAATAAAGTAGTGTATTTTCTTAGTTATCCTGCTTTTTTTAGTATTATATTTTTTTTATAGTCCTTTGATTCTACTTTGGAATAATAGTATCAAAATTGTGGTCATAATCAATCAGTATAAAATATAAGATTTATAACAAGTTGTATTATTCACAAATCATGAATAGTGTGACTCATATTCGGAATATATTGCATGGAGAAATATGTTTAGCTGCACATGATTATGCATATAGTTGTCACTGTGTCTATGAAATTCTTTGTTAAACGTGAATGGAATTGAGTTGTGTGATTGCCTAAGTGAAATGGGGTTAAGCGTGTAAAGTAGAATTCTTTTAAATTTAGTCTTTAAAGGGTGTCTGAAAGTGATTCAAATAATGCAAACTGAACAATTTAAACAGTGTGATATTATAGTGGGATTGGTTGGAGTACCTATTCTCAAGTGTGTTTTTTTTAATTGATTACAGTGACATACAGAATCATCTTAGTATATTGGGAAACATGTTTCGTATCCTCTGTGATTTTCTTTAACATGACGGCATTCTTTATTGTTATATTATAGGGTGGCTATAAAATTAACATACGTTTTTAAAATTGGACCAATCATTCAATTGATGAAGTGTCAGTTTAAAATTTATTAGTTCGGTCTTATTGAAATGCTTACAATTAGATTATAATATATATATGTTATATAAAAAAAATTAGATTTTATTGGTTTTTGAATTGTTTTTATAATTTTTTATTAATTTTTATCGGCTTTAATTTTTGAGTTATTTTGAACTGAATCAGTGTTTGGTGACACTGCAATCGGATACTCCCCGAATCCAATTTAATTTTCACATCATTAAGAATTAGTTTGATAAATTTGCATGAATTTAAAAGTTTCAAATCATTCATAGTTGAAAAGGGCTAAAAAGCCCTTCAAAGCGGCCAACAACCAAAAAATCATTACATTTAATTAGCGTGGATTTTGTATTACATCGAGTCTAAAAAATAGGTTAAACTATTCATAACTTATAAAAAATGTGATTTGTTAGAATTTTTATATTATATACTTATATAGAGGAGCTCTTGTTGGAGCAAAGAAGGGTGAAAAATATTAATAATGTATCTTAGATGTATGTCATTTTGGAAAGAAAAATGTGTTGGTGAAGTGAGGCCCAGTACAGCAAATGATATTTTGTATTGGCAGTAATCCACCTTTTTTTTTTTTTTGCGTGAACTCTAATTTTCAGACTGCATCACCTACAAAGTGATTAGCTTAATTATTTATTGCTTTTTCATTAAAATGCTCTTTAGGGTTATTCAAGGACATACAGTTACCTTTTTTTTTTTTGGATTAAGAACATACAGTAACCTTGAGTTAAATTAAAAGTGGTATGGATCCTAATCCAACCTTCACAAACACGAGAGAGAGCGAGAGAGCCTATAAGAAAGGAATAGCCGTTTGAATTAAAAAAAAAGAAAGTAATAGCAGGAGAAGAGGGGGCCAAAAAAAAACTCAAGGAGGCCGAACAAGGCCCAAATCTTCTTAGACCACTAAATCCAACAAAATGGTTTCATATATAACAGTAATTATTTTTTACTTTAAAAATATAAAAGATTCTTTACACTTTTTAAATTCAATTTAATTTCTTTTATGTTACTTCATTTTGTGTATTGAACATTTACTACAGTTATATTGCAAGGATGGAACCCATTTTTATAATGTAAAATTTAATTTGGAGAAAATCTCCACCATTTTAGTTTAGATACACAATAACTTGGTTAGTTTCATGCTATTTAATTTTATTACCAAGTCATATTCAAGTATTATAACCTACTATTTCATATTCTCTCACAAATGTTAGTAAGGGATTATTTCCTAATAAGTTGGTCAGTTAATTTTTTTTATGAAAATTTATTAAAAATGTGACCATATATAAAATTTATGTTTTTATTTTTATATTTATTATTCTTTTATTTCTATTCAAATGAAATATGGACATACTTAATTTATTTGGCCAACAGTGAAATATGTACATTCAGTCATTCACTTTATAGAGCATTCAAATTAGACGGCCGATCCAAATCAATAACTTACGAAGCAGCTATAGTTAAAAAATTAATATAAAATATAAAATTTATAATAAGAGATTATATACATATGCGCACTCACACACACACATATATATAGACTGTTCATAATATGAATATCTACAAAATTTACAGTAATTCATAATCCATCTAACAATTAGTCATTTTCAGTCTCTTTGTAGATAGAGAGTTCAATATCTATGTGTGTGTAGTATTTTATTGTGTTGATAAAAGTTTTTAATTTGTCTTTTCTAATTTTTTAAAGTCTGTAATATATATATTTTTTTGTTTTGGGGACATAAGTGTATATGAGCCTGGATCATCAATTAAAAAATTATAAAAAGTATAAAGAGTCTCATTATTTGAATTCCATAAAAATATAAATGATCCTACTATTACTTTATTAATATAAAACACTAAATATGTAATATAGAAAACTGCTTTGTTTACAAATTGTGAACAATTAATGTAACTTATATTAAATTTCATACAAATGCTTAGGGCATGTGATAATATGTTTCAATATTTTTTTAAAACCAAGTGATAATATTTTCCATAAAACAATTAAATTAAATTAAAATATACTAGAGTTGAATTTCATAAAAAAAATATATATATACTAGAATTGAAGAAAGAAGTCAATCAAAATTGAGAGATCGAGATGCTTTTGACCTTTGTGAGACTTGTGACGGGCGTGTGTGAGATATAAGTTTCTTGTTTTTGTTCACTTTGGAACACAATCAATTACATCCACATCTTCCTAACAACACCCGTTTTCTTCGCTCAACAAAGTCATAAATAAGTAAAACATACCACATTTTCACCATCTATATGTGTTATGTTAAGTGGTTTTCTAAATATGATATTAGTCCCAAAAATAAAATTAGTTTCCTTCCACACTTTTGTTCAGCATCCCCACCACCATTATCCACAGATTAAGCTTCAAGATAGTATTTCATTTCTTTTATTGTCTAATTCTACTTGCTTTTTAGTTTTAATGCTTAATTATTAATATAAAGTTTATATATAATGGAACACAATTTTTGTAAGGCATGATAATGCGAGACTTATTTTCTACCTAAGAAAATGAGTCGTGCTTGTTATGATCTTTGAATAGTATAATTTATTATATATTATATATTTGATATTTATGTACAGAATAGAAGAACAATTCTTTTCACCCGTGGGGAATTTAACCCTTTAGAGATTATATCTACTAAATGTATTTTACTTTAAGCTTTGAGAACTAATTAAAGAATAGCAAAGAGTAAAAGGTCAAGCATATGGAAGTGATCTTCTAAGATAACTTTTAAGCTAAAAAATTTCTAAAAGTCATTAGGCATTACTTTACTTTCTACCCTCTATAATTTCTTTTGTATTATTGAGTATAGTTTCCTGTTTTTTAACCAAGTTTCTGATTGGTACTAATTACCTTTGTTAAAGATGAAAATTGAAGTTATTACATCTCTCTCCTAAAAAAAAAAGTGGTCCTTAGATTTTCAATTAATCAATTGCCATGGGAACAATAACGGTGCCACTTCAACTGAAACTACATTAACCCTTATTCCTCATCAATTTACTGATTTGTCTATTTACTATGATTCCTTTCTTCGAATTGAAATTCCTCATCCCATTGACTGTATCTAGTACAATTAAAATATGAATTCGGAGTTTTTGGAGTTCTTGAAGAGAAAAAAATATAGGTGGATAGATATATATATATATATATATATCCCATATACATACATTTATATACTTCTTGTATTAATTATAGATCTCTTTTGGAACTCTACGAGAACTCTGAAAATTCGCTACACCTGAAGTATAAGAGAAGAATGGGGAAGATGTTTTCAAGACATTGGGAGAAAACTTGTTAGGGTTTGATGAAAAAGATGGGCTAACTCTCACCGTATGCATATATTCAAATATATATATCTTGAAGGGTTTAAATGCTTGTGGAGTTAGCACAACTTGTCATATATATATATATATATATATATAGACGAACTCTAAAGAATACGACATCTCAACTCTAAACTTTAAGCCAGACTTATGATAGGTGTAAGAAGGCCTTTACCATTGAATCTTTCATTCTCTGTCTTCCTTCGCACGTCTTCTCTGAATTATTCCTGAATTGCCTTCTTCGTCGTGTGATAATGAAGTTGTACATATATAATTACGTGAACTAATTAATAATAAGACTTATCTTCTCATTTCTAGCTTGTGGAACTCCTTTATAAATCCAAACTAGCCACAATTTTTTTGCTTCAAGCGTCAACAACTACACAGTATGGTTCAGATGATCATACAAAATATTACATTGATGATATATATAATATTTTAACCCACCTATTTTTCATCAAGTTTTGTTGTTAAGAAAATTATGTTCAAAAGTACAGTGATCAACATATGCAGAGTTTTCGATTAGTTTTGACTAATTTATTGATTTCATGATTCTTTTAAAAAAAAATTAATCTAGTTTAATTCAGAGATTCGGTCTAACCAACCCGATGATTTATTTTTTAAACACTGACATGATGGTTTGTATAATAATATATATTTTGGACTTATGATATCTTTCAAAAATTCAAAAATTATTTGCCCCTCTGGGTTTAAGCTGTGTGTGTGTGTTTAATTTCAGGCATAGAAAATACTTTCTTAAAAATAAACTGATTTAAGCTGTTATATAATCAGGGTTAATTGTAAGATAATATTTTCCAATGTTTACATAAATAAGAGGAAGTTCACTTGCACACACTGTCAATGTTGTTTTGGTAAATTATATATTGTCATTTGTCAATTTAATATCCTGTTTCAAATGCAACACAATATATCCCTTTACCATATTTTTTAATTTCCCCCATTTTGCCCACCATCCCTTTACCATCTTTAAGACAGGATTATAAAGACATTCATACTTACCGTATCTTAAAGAAAAAACAATTGGATTTATAATTATGTTATATATTTCTAAATATTAATAATTATATTTTTTTCTTTTCCCAAGAGAGTATGTGAGCTCATATGGGAAACTTCGATGTATTCATTAATGTAACTTTTTAAAACTACTGGAAAAGGGGAGAAATAGGGAAGAAAATTAAGAAAAAAAAAATTAAAAGAAGAGAAGATGAAGGATAATAATAACTAAGAATTAATCCGCCAATGCAAAGTTTCCTCCACCTCCTCTCATATATCAAAGTTTTCTTTTCCTGCTTGTACATTTGCAGTTTCATCACCTCCTTTCTAGCTAGCTATATATATTTATGCCTTAATTTCTTTCGTCCCCAATAAATCAAATAAATGAAATTTAAAAAAAGAAGAAGAAAAACTTGGCAAAATTGTCCATGAAATAATCATAATAGACTTCGTAAAGAAGCTAATATATAATCAAGTAGAACTATATATATAAGGCCCTTGATCTTTCTTTAATTGGCACCACTTTATATATTTGATCTACACACCACCTTTCCATTCATGAAAGATGATCATGAAGAGCCGAAAATGCATAAGACAGTAATGATGGATCATAGGTAGCCCAGTAATAGTCAAAATTATCAGGCCTGTCCTGTGCCATTCCAATCTGGTCTTCCTAGTGTAAACTCCAAACTTGGGTTCTTGCCCTCCAAATTAGAGCTTGATATGTTGTTCTTCAGATGGCTTGAATCACACTCCTGTAGGATTTGTTTTATTTTATTTTTCCACAATTTATTTATTTTAACTCCAAATCATATTAATTATATGCATATATAATGAATTAACAAACAAATTGATTCATACTCTCATATATACATGGATATATATGTATCACAAGTACCTGAATTTGATGCCCTCCTGATAGTGGTTGTGTCTGTAAGGTAGATGGTTTCAGAGTATCAATGTCTTTGGTATTATTTTGAAGCCACGGCTCTCTACTACTAACCATGCCATGAACACATATCAAAAGAGCAAATTAAGAAATGTCTTAGGTCCTTAATATACCAAATTATAATTAGATAATTGTGATCATGAGTAATCATTCCAAAATTCTACTATTTTTTTAAATAGCTCGATTCATCTTTATATGGAAAAATTGTTAGCTACACGTGCAGATGAAGGAAGGAAAAAAATATGTGTGGTTTATAAGATTCAAATATAATGAGATGTATGAAACTCTAACTTCACAAACGATGAACTTGCTCCATTCTGGGGAATGTTGTCATATAACTGAATTATATAGCCTTTCCCACTGATCTGGAATTAAGATAGAAAGAGAGTGTGTGTGTGTGTGTGAATCAGTTATTATATTCTGAAATTAATTAAAAATTTCTCGTAAGCATTTTGGAAGGCAATTCCCTTCGTAAACTATTTGTGAGTGTCCATTCTTAAGTATCTGTAACATAGTTGAAACTGATAATATATATACATACTTATAGCTGTTACGCAATACAAATTAGACCTTAGCTTTTCCTCCAGAGCATTAATAAACCGCCAGGAGATAAATTTCTCACCTACAAGAGTTTAAAACTCTATTTAAGTTGGACATGTTAGCAGAGTTTCACCTGATATTGTCTTATATTGCGATTGGACCGTATGTGTTCCTGAGAATATCTTGAGCGGTTATGGTTATGAACTTATGATTAAAGTTATAACATATATATTTTCATGATAAAAAACAAAGAAAAGTTAATTAAAACACAAGTAGAATATTTCCATTGCCCAATTATATATATATATATGTATGTATATATTATTCTGTAATTTTTTAGCTATTTAGAATATTTGAAGAAAAGAAGCGCTCAATAGAGTCTCCAAGGGAGAGAGAATAGGAACCAAATTTTTGACAAAATTTCTTTCAATATGTTGCCGTTCGCATATATGGATATATTAATTAAGATGAAGCATAATTATAGAAGTATAAATAAAGGAGAAAAAGAAAAAGTGCATATATGCATGCAGGAGTGAGGATGCCTTCCTTTAATCCTAATTAACGTTTGATTATGTCTTGTAGCTTTCCTTCATAATACCAAAAAAGCTTCATATGTACCTACGAGGAAAACTTCTTTGAGGTACAAAAGATCATATACATACATATATATATAAAAGAAGCAAAAGAAATAAAAGAAACAAGAAACCTAACACAAGTAAAGCAAAAGCTGCCACAACAACCCTTTTTATTCTTCAAGAAATATATATAAAGGATGGACGTGGGTTTCGCATTGAGTTCTAAGTGTGAAACCATGCAAAATTAAAGCAAAAAGCAATTCAAAGTACTGCTACAGCATCTCGTAATAATAATTAATCAGAATATATATATATATATATATATGAACCTCCCTAAGGGTACGTAAAACATAACTCAGTGCAAAGTTTAAAGAAACTTCTGAGTTGTGAACAATAAAAAAAAAACAAAAAATTGTACCTTGAAGAATTGCTCCATAGGGTAGTGGAGGTAGAAGAGTAGTCCATGTCATGCTGCACTAACCTATCTGTTCTGCTTCCTCTTTGATCTGCAAACATGTCATCGTCTCCAGATCCATCTGAGTGGCCTGCATCAAAAACCCACCCTCAAATATAAAATCCTACAACCTCATTTCATATATATATATATATATATATGAATGCACTTTAATTTGGATGTGAATGTGATCATATCTGTGTTAATTAATGTATTAAGGTTGAATTTGGAGTGATTAATTAATGTGGGGTGTTCATGGAAGGGAATGTGTGAAATCTCGGTAAAGGCTAAAGGGGAATGTTTGAGATTGTAGTAGTGTAAAGGTAGAAGAGAGACAAGAGAAAGAAAGGAATGGTTGGTTACAGTGAAATTAAAAAGTAATGGTAAAAACAAATGGGTCTGAAAAGAACATTCATGCTGTAGTGATCAGATGGGTGACTCATTTTTTCTTTATTTGTTTGATAAAACATTCATATGACTACGTCTAAGAAAAAGATAAGGCTGCTCAAATGAAAATTTGAAGAGAGTAAGGATTAAAGCAACACGAATTACCTGAGGAAGCTGCAGGCTTGTCAGTGGTCTTAACAGTTCGATACATCTGCACATTAATTAGTTTTAACAATCCGTTTACTCAAGAATTAATCAACATAACTAAAATCCCAATTTTTAACAAAATCCTGAATTTTAAAAGGAAAAGGAAAAATTTATGGTTCTCTCTATATATATACTGTGGTGAAATGAGTGGGTTTGGTCATTAATCACGAGGTTGATGTTTGATAAGGTTGTAATTGGAGAAGAGAAGCGTATTATTGGGAAATGATGACTTTTGTCTTGTTCTCTCTCTCTTGAAAGCTGAAGGCTCTGTGTGGGGTGCGGTCGTCTCAGACTCAGACCATAAACATAAAGGCGCTCCTTACTAACTTAGCAGCTCACTCGCTAGAGTAGTGTGTCTTTAATTCATCCCCTCCCACATTCATTCACTGCCATTCTTTCTTCATCGGCGACTGTGCCGGAAGGATAGACCGTAAGATCAACACAACACACATGACAGGAGAGAGGGAGACAGAGAGAGGGAGGGAGAGAATTACTATAATACTATATGAATTAGTACTAATTAACTAAACGTATTCTGTGTGTGTACCTGCAAATGGCTTTTCACATGAGCTAATGTAAGATCCTTCACATCCATCAGCTCTAGAACTGACTTCGGAGTTGCTCCTACATCATACATATTTGTTTGGTTCAGAAACAAAACAGAAAAAAAGGAAAAGAAAATCCACCTAATTCACATACGTACAAAGCCAATAAGTCAATAATAAAATAAAATAAAGTAGAATATGATTAGTAATAATAATTTAGAAGAAGAGGTGGGGTTTGTTAATTACTTTCATGGCCGCCGAGTAGCTCGACGGCGTGAACAAAACGAGCATGGAGGGTAGTGGTCCACCGCATTCTGGGAGCTCTCATGCTTCTCTTGGTGGGAAGCTTAGGCAAGAATCTGGATCTCATGAGCCCACTACTTGAAGATGCGTCGGGAGAAGATGGCCCAACCATCCCATACTGATGATGATGGTGGTGGTGCAATTGATGATGAGATTTGAAAGCGTCTCCAGAAATCCCATTAAACCTGCTCGAGCTCCCCGACCTATAGGCCGCCGACAAGGGATCCAGGCCCCCGGCAGCTGCCGCCATGTATGGAGAAGGCGAAGAAGAAGTAGGAGGAGAGGCGAAAGAGGGGTTATAGAAGCACATCTTGGTTTGCTGCTGCTGATGAAGATGATGATGATTATCCTTGTGGTTGTGGTCCACCGGCAAGAAAGGGAACGAACGGTTGTGATACACCGGAATCCCTTTGATGGGCTTCAATCCGTCTGATGAAGAAGGAGACGCATCAAGTAATGAGACTCCATAGTTATTTATGTTAGGGTGGTGATGTTGGTGGTGGTGGAGGAAATGGGCCTGAAGATAAGGGTTGCTGCTTCTGCTGTTATTGTTGTTATGGTGGGGTAGGGGTTCTTCTGCTGCAGAACTGAAATTGCTTCCCAGGGAGAGCTCAATATGGGCATGAGAGTGAGACAACGATGAAGAAGATAAATTAGAGGTTGAAGAATTACTGTAGTGCCGAGCTTCATAGTTGTTACTGCAAATCAAAGAGGAAGAGGTTGAAGGAGGGCTTATGTGAAGAGAAAGATCAGGAGGGGAGGTTGACGAAGAAGCAGGTGGTTCTATGAAAATCCCTGCTTCCAAGGGCATCTTCTTTTAAAGGGACTAGCTTGATGGATGGCTCGTCACAGAATATATAAATATATCAGAAGAGAGAGGGAGATCGAGAGATTTGATTTCGCTTTTTATTTGTGTAGAGAAGAATAAATCTGATATGAACAAACAGAAAAAGCAAAGTGCAATAGTAATTCACAAGCTATAGGGGACTGCAATATAATGCTTTTTTGTTCAGAGGCCTCACTTGGGGGATATGAGATTTCTGCTTTCTTTTGCTTTCTGTGTACTCATGGAAAAGAATCTGGCTTTCAAGGAGAAGCCGGAGAGAGAAAGCCAAGAAGGAAAGGAATTAATTAACAGTACTAGTGAATATAAATAAGTGTGTGTGTGTGTGTGTGTGTGTGTGTGTGAAAACAGACTGAGTTTAAGAATCCTTGTGGTTGCTGAAGCTAGCTAGCTAGCAGAAGAGAGACATGTTGTGAAGAAAGTAACGTAGAGGTAGGAGGTGGGATGATGATGGAGAAGCGATGGAGAAGAATTGAATTACGGAGGAGAAAGGAAATGAAACCCAGAAGGGAATGGAAAGTGGAAAAACACAGACACAGGTGGATTTGGGAACTGTTCTCCTCGAGAGTATATCTCGGAAAATGACACTACTAAAATAAGCAAGAAGCTAGAAGAAGGCGATGAGATTAAGAGAGAGGAAAAAGAGATAACACACACTATCTCTCTCTTGTCACCAGGAATTTTTTCCTACAAAAAAAAAAAGAAAATGTAACCCAAAAAATAAGGTCACTTTGGATTTCCCTTCTCCGGGGACGACGGGATAAAAAAAACTACACCCTTATGTCTCTGATTCCTTTTCCCCCACACTCTTCGCTCTCTCTCTCTTTCAGTGTTCATAATATATTTATTTATATATAAAACAAAATAAATTACTGGAGACTCATTTCTTTCTTTGCTTAAATTGGAACGCTAGGTTATACAAGCACTTTTACTTTTCTGTCCTTGCCATGTTGCAAATTCCACCTCTGTAATTTCAACGGGTTTGGTTATAATACTCCATACTTTTTATAAGATATTTTTTTAATATTTATTTATTCTTAATATAAGATATTTTTAAAATGGTCTAGATCATTAAATTTTTTACTTAAAATGTGTTTACTTTAAGTTAGCAATTGATATTAATGGGATAATTACATTAATAAATAGTGATATATTAACTGTCATTTTCTTAAAAAAGAAAAAATATTATTAATAAACTTTATTGAATGGGAGTAATTCTAGAAATGAATTAAAATTTTATATAAATTTAATGAGATTAACCTCTTTAACTAAATTTTTTAATATGTATAAAGTTAATTAAAAGTATCTTATAAAAAGTATAGGAGTAATTTTTACTACCTTAATTATTCAAGTTCAAACTTACATGAGATTTATCTTGAAAATAAACGGGAGCTACCTAGAAGACATGTTTATTAATAATCTCGATTACCATATTAATTTTTTTAGTACAAATAGATTACTAAAAAAAATTAAAGTTATCGGGCCGCGTTGGATTTTTTTTTTCAAGTGTCACATGCTGAGAACAAAATAACACAGTAAAGGCATTGACCTCAGTGAAAGTGAGAAACAACCCCACAAAGGGCTTTTTGTTTGCTTCTCCATTTGTATGTATATATGCTTTTCAATTCTTAAATCATAATAACATATGCCTCAATATTGTAATTGCAAATGCCATAGTATTATATATTCCAATTCCCTATAAAATCGTTCTAATTATTCCCAAATATATATATTCATCAAAAGCAAAACCATTAAATTAATTGAATAATGTAAAAATACCACTACTTTAAAAAAATAAATAAAATACTCTTCTTTTGACCCTAATAAAAGACTTTTTAATCAAATCACATGAATTAAATATGAAAGTTAAAATTAGTTAATTATCTTAATTTTTAAAAAAGTATAATGTCTTTCCAAAACTATTCTTATTAAATTTTTTCTCTTTCTCTCCCTCATGAATTAATAAGGGCATTTTTTGATAATGCATAATACTATATCCAATCCTAAATATAAAATATAAATAACTAATTTACACAAACTAAGAAATACAATTAAAAGAAGTTGGGATCATTAAATTTGTTAGAAATTCAATATTATTTCCAAAAATACCCATATTTAATGTTTAACACTTATATCTTTTAATTAATGAAACTAATTATATTCACTTATTTAATAAAGGATAAAATTGAAAAAACAAATAAATGCATAAGACAACTCATATTTATATCTTATATTTTGAACCAAAGAAAACATCTCAAATATATCTTATATTTAGGATCGAATAGAGTAAATATACTACCTCCGTCCCATATTTATTGTTGTTTAAGGTTGTGATATATGGATTTAGAAAGTTTTAATTAATGTAAGATAATACTATAAACTGACTAAAATACCCTCATTTAAAGAGTCTTAATTGGAGTTTGATTTTAAATTAAGTAAATTAAAAAGAGTAAGTAATAAATAAGAGAGAAGAAAAAATGAAATTAATAAATGAGGGTACAGTTGGAAAATAAAAAGTTAATGATGCATTGGATTTATAAATCAACAATACTCCTTTGATCTCATTTTATTTTTCATTTTAAGGTTTTTCACACAAACTAATAAAATCATTAAATAGGTTAGGTTATAGTTAGATTTAATGATATTTTATCAAAATACCTTTGACCTAAATGCCAAAAAATGACTAGTACTTCATCTATCATTATTTTTAAGAAAGGGTAAAACAATAAAAATGTAATTAATACTTTATTAATAATATAAAATGACAGATATATTATAATATTTAAAATTATCTAAAATAACAAGTAAAATGGGATGAAAAAAATAGTTTTGGGACAAAGTAGAAAACTTAAAACAACAACAGATATGGGATTGAAGGAGTACATCATATTTTGAAACGCTTCTATGTTAAGAACTAAAACTATATTTGATATAAATGAAAGGAGTTTCTTAAAAAGGAGAATAAAAGAGAAATTCTTATAAAATTTGTTTGGTACACATTATTCAAATTTTTTATGAATGAAATATAGCATTTTCATAAAATTCTTCTCTCCATTTCCTTCTCCCTTTCTATTTCCTTCAAAATAACTACTTTTTACCAAACATGTCCTAAGTAAAAAAGACTTATATTTAGGAGAAGAGGTAGTATAATTATTGTTACCAGTAATTAATTAACTAAAAATGTTAATTAATTAATGGAGATTTAATTTATACAGTGTGCAAGGCAACACTAATCCAGAGGCAGTGTTTGGGAGGATCAATAAATGCCAAAAAAGAAATTAGTAGGTACAGTAGCAAAATAATTCATGAGTAAATGCCATCTGGTTCATATAAAAACCCTTTTCTTCTTCTTCTTGCCTCTTTCTCCATTCTCTTTCCTTCTTCTGCCATCTTTTTGACGCGTTGTGTAAGTAATGGTTTTTACCCGACATACACAGAGAAGTTGTTAAACATTTCATTCAAATTGTTCGTCGTATAATGGCAACTATATATTTAATAGTACCCTCTTAGCACTGCATTATCGTCTTTCTTGGAGCTACATTATCAGATTTTGTCTTCATCACACTACAATTCTTGCAACCATTAATTTACAGACGTTTCCTTAAACTGCTCAATTTTTTGCTTGTTTCAAACAACAATCAATATCAATATATATATTTAATATAAAATATAAAATTTATTACAAATTAGTATATATATATAGTAATTCACAAGACATAAATAATATAATTTATTTCTCATTATACTATACCACATGAGCGTCTACTAATTTTATTATATAATGGACTCTCCCCCAAGGCTTTTTTTTTTCTCAATGCGTATTGGCTTTGATTTAGTTGTTATGATTTTATTTATTTTTATAATTTGAAAATTTGAAATTGAATTCTCATAGTTTATAAGATTTTTAATTTTGTCTCTTAATTTTTTTAAAAAAATTGTTATGGGTACTTGTTAATTTTTTATATAAATAGTTGTTTATTATCTCAATACTTTTTTTATAAGCCAGAACCCAGAAACTATTATCTCAATACTTTTAATATGCATGATTTATAAATCATCAGGGAAAATAAAGTAAAATTAATTTACATATATATAACAAAATATTAACAAAAAATATAATAAAAAAGACGAAACTATATAAATATTATTTAAATAATCAGAGCCTAATTATAAAATTTGAACTACACGTATCAAATTGAAATTTAAGTAAAGTTAGTGACTAAAAATATAATTTTCCCAAACAATTTTATTGCGATCTGACTCTCTTCCTCTGGGATGTTTTTGTCAATGCACGTTGAATTTGAAATAGAATATAGAAAAAACTTTTGTTGGAGATACCTTAGCCCTTAACAAAATATATAAGTTCTTGACTTAATTTATGGGAAAATTGACCCATTATCCCCTAATATATATATTATGTTTCTACAATATTGTACTTATTTTAATCTGATCATAATAGAAATATATTGCCGTACTATTCTAGGGGCACAGTAAGTGATCCTAGACAGTGAGATTTAATTTAATTAATTAACTATCTAATATATATATATATATATATTAACTGTGAGTTAAACATCATAACCATTCAGATATAACACATTACCACCAAATCACCAAATTCAATAAGGATGCTAATTTAGTCTGTAGGTGTCAGATCAATCAAATCATGAAATTATATCAATGTTGTCATCGGCAAGTTTTATGTTATAATCATGATTCATGAATTTGAGACTGTTTCGCACTTATTTTTAGCAAGAAACTCAGTAATTGAATGCGATATTCTCTACTTCTTCTAAGGTAGAAGTGGTCAGTGAAAATAAATACTACTAGTAGTACGTTTTGTTTTAATAAGCACCACAATTAATTACAAATATTTAAATACTACTAGGAGTACTGTACGAACATAAATTAAACCAACAACCTCCAAGTCAACTTTTTTTTTAAATATAGCTATCTAATTTTTGATAGTATCAACCACTTTTTTTAATCAAAATATTATCAATTAATTCAAATTTAAATATTGTCAAACCAAAAATATATAAAAAATATTATATAAGCTAAGTATATATTGAACTTTTCCGCCTTGATCTCGACATTATATTAGTAAGCATGAAGTATCTCGGTTGCTATTTTTAGCAACCGAGATAATTTGCACTTGCTATTTTTATTATTTTAGCTAATGTATTTTTGTTGCCCTAATTAATAAAATGAATACCCTAGCCTATTGAATATATATCTAGATTGAATCACTTATATGCATGCATTCATCAATTCATAAAGAGATAGAAAAAAATTATAATTGTGTATGAAGTCCATATTTTATTTTGTTTTCTTCAATTTATAACATAAAATATTTTCAACAGTTTTATGTATCTTAAGAAAATTTTATTATTTCTTTAAACTTCTAAAAAAAAAAGCTTAAAATCTCATTTTATTCCACTATTTTTTATTACTCTAACACAAATTATAAAACTATACCTTAAATAAATAAGTAAAAAAAAATTAGTACATGACACCTTATATTATAAACAAAAAAAAATCTTTCAAGATATCTTATAATATAGAACAAAATATCATTTTTGTCTATCTCTCTCTTTCTCTCCAAATTCAACATATACATTCATATATGGCAATGTAGGAAATCGGAACTAACATGATATCTAGGGAATTTCCAATAAAAATGCTAATTCTTTTGAATAAATTTTAATAATAATTTGCTTCATCTGAACAAATTAATTTCTTAAAAATAATTATTTATTTTTAATAAAAAATTTGAATCATGTAAATAAATAAATCCAATAATTAAAAATTATTTAGAACAATTTATTTATTCTTATTTGTCCGAAAATAATACAATCGAGACTGATATCGAACATAAATATGATCCACGATGGTGGCCCTCGAAATAACTAGCTAGCCACAAATGAAATGGTTGAAAATTTCTATGGTAATTAATTAGATGTTATAGGATCAGAAATATGGTACAATCATACAGAGGTCGGCAACTAACTAGGCCGTTTGAGTTCAATTGAAAAACTAATAATAAAAAAAGTATCATAATATTTTATTATAATGGAAACTTATGAAAGCATAAAGTGGATGAACTGAGGGAGCCGACGAATTTGAATGTAATTAAGATTCAACTTGAGTGCCAACGAATGTTTGGTACGTATGCTGCCGTTTTGAATTTTAATGACGTGCATGTCTCTGGCTTGCAAACTTTTGGTATCAATTATTACAATATTAATTAATCTTGAGAAAACTGAAAATTTGCGAATAATATTCCTAACTTGTATAAGATTGCTGCTCCCTTTCCCATTTTTATTGGATATATATGGATCCTCATGGCCTTTTTATTGAAAATGATAATGATGAAGAGGAGAAACGCATCTCAGATAAGAAGAAAAAGGTTTAACAATTTGTTATGGCTTTAATCATTTTGTTCTTTTTGCTCTTTCTGTTAATAGTACTTGTAGAATTGGGAGATTATGAATTCAGAGAAAAGTAGGCAATTGTGTATACTTCAAAATGTATTTCTGTTTCAAAAAATGGGACAGGTGAGACATATTCAATTTTCTCAGCTTCTTAATACATAAAATCAAGAATAAGAAGATGAGGGGAGAAGGAGGAGTTATTGTATGGAAAAATAGATCATGGGAAATGTAACACCTTAAAGACCAAACACCAAAACCACAATCAAGAAAGAACAAACAGCACCAAGAGGACAGAAACAGAGGGAGGTGCTAAGGCTTGACTCAGGGAGTTGCGGTGTTGGAGTATATTGGACAAAAATAGAAAAAAAATAGAATGGGGAGGTGCCGCGGAGCCAAATACTGGCATAATATTAGCAATTTGCTGATTTTTTTGATAAATTTCCACTACCTATAACTTTTTACTTCGATCTCCGATTGACCTGATTTTAATTCCTACAAGTTATTTTACTCTCATTCTAATTATATACACCAAACACATTTGAAAATACCTCCGTATGAAGATTTTGGATGTCCGAGATTGAAATGGTCAATTTTGGGCTAAAACATGGCACTTGGGCCTCTCAATTCCAAACCATAACTCCTATACTCGAATCAACACTTGACCCAAGTCCTTAATACCTTTAGGACTAGGTTTAGGGTGATCTCATCCCAAGGAAAATATTCCTGTAGAATTTGACCCCCCTTGGAACCCCAAAAACCACCGATGGATTAGATACCTACTTGGCCATACAACCATATACACCAACCACAAACACACATTTCAAACCTAACATGTTATGATACACACAAAACAACCATAATCTAATTCATACAAGGGTTTACCAGCACATAGCATAGCATGTCAACAAGGCCAACATACTTCCTATCACATCAACAGGTTTCCATACAACTTCATATAATACATCAACCACAAGTGATGTCAAATACCTATGATACAAAGTTATAAGCAATAACACGATATAAATACAGCTTGGCATAATATACATTACATAAACTGAATTACATAGAACTACCGGCTATGAATTCAAAGGCTCTTATATGAAGGTAAGAGTTAAGACTTTTTAGTTTTCTCTGGACTAATGCTAAAATCTTCACTTGAAATATCAGCCACAGAAGGGTGTGAGACAGAATCCCAGTAATCGAGAAAAATACAACGACTACACATAGCCAAGCAATACACACACACACACATGCAATGAGATGCGATGCAAATGCAATGATAATGAATGTCCTCCAATATACACAGCTAGAACCATGAGCTCATTACCATCGTAAGGTATACCCAATAAGTGATTCTTCCAATAACCAATGAAGTCTAATTTTGGATATCACTAAACTCTTCACTCATTAGCATGACACGGCCAAAGGCCATACTAATGATTGGACCATTGTTCTCCTTCCCTTGGACCACTCGAATTGGTGGTGATTTAGGAAAGATGCATCCCTAAATCAACTGCCACTTGGTTCTTCTAGTCATAGGAAGATGATTTAATGGTAGGGATATATATATATATATGTATGTATGTATGTATGTATGTACATATCAATCCCACCACTTGGACATAAGGCCTCACGTGTTTCACAAGTGAATCAGTATATCACGTGGTATCATATAACATCATCACCTAAACCAACCAATGTCATTCATGCATAACAATTTGATGATGTCTTCCATGCTATCATATTTCATGCACACATATATTTTCTCATGACCATCATCATCATAGTAACATGCTATCTCAAATAGTGGGATGCTAATAAATTACATATTGCAAATCATCATCTAATCACATGAATCACATGCATAAGGCAAGTAAAGAGATTAGCATTCCATAACTAGCCGTGCCCTAGGACATATCATGATATGAAAGAAATGAATATATATATATATATATATATGAAATTTATATCACATAAAATATACACCTTGGTTACCTCGAGTTGTCAACACACTAGCACACATAGGGGAATGGTAGGCCGCTCCAAAACCAATGACGACATCCACTCTTCCAAATCACTCCTTAAGTGTTCACAACCTCCAAACGCAAGTTTGAGCACGATAATACCATGATACCCCTAATTAACACAATATTCATATATCCGATTAACTAACAATTCAACCAAACAAGCTTAATGATGATAAATCCATGGTGTCAAAAACACAAACATACATTAAGGAGCCCTAAACACCCATCCAAACCAACACCAATCCTCAACAATTCGAATTCCATGGTAAATCACAAGATTTAGGCTAGGGTTCATGGTAATGACTTCACAAACACATAAAAATTTATACCCAAGCCATAATAACACCAAACAATACATCAATAATTGACTTCTAGTCATTTTAATCAGTGAAAGCCTCAGCCAAACCAAAATCCATCATACCCCCAAGAAATTTATCCAAAAATCTTGAACAAAAGAGAGGAAAAAGGTTGAGAAGCCACTTATCACACCAAATGTAGGCCTTCTAGGTCAGAAAAGTAAGCCCTCAAGTGAAAATGTTGAAATCTTAGCAGAGAAAATCTTCTTCCCTTCAATTTCTTTATTTTTCATCAACTGCATTAAGCCTTGATTTAAATAAATTTTGCGACTGGTGCTGCGGCATAAGACTTTACTATCTAAAAGATTTGATATCCTCTGCTCTCTTGCCACAGCACCCCTATCCTTTATCATAGCATGATATACTTTTGCCTCTATTTTGAAGTTTTGTCCCACCTTAGTCCTTTCTCCAGTCCTTCCTCCAGTCCTGGTCCCTCTGGTGTTGAACAAAATCAACAGATACACTTCTCATTAACTTGGTACTATATCCAGGATAATATATGGAGGGTTATTACATCCTCCTCTCCTTATAAAAAAATTTTTTATCCTCAAAATTTAAACATTTACCTTAGGCAAAAAGATAAGAGTACCTTTTTTGTATGGATTCTTCTATCTCCCATATGGTATCACTTGATGTTAAACCGCTCCGCAATACTTTTATCAGTTTAATGGTCTTATTTCTCAACTGTTTTACCTTTGTATCAATGATTCCCTTTGGCTTGACCTCAAAAGTTAAATCCTCTTGTAGCTGAACCTCTTCATTTTCTATGATGTGAGACAGATTGAGATAATATTTCTTAAGTTGGGACACGTGGAATGCATTGTGTAATGTTGTAAGATTAAGTGGTAGCGCCACTCGATATGCCACTGGCCTAATCTAGTCCAAAATTTGAAATGGACCTATATACTGCGAAGTGAGCTTTTTTGCTCGAATTGATCTTCCAACACCAATAGTAGGAGTAACCTTAAGGAACACATGGTCTCTAGCATTAAACTCTAAAGGTCTCTTCCTTTGGTCAACATAACTCTTCTGTCATATAAAGCAGTCAGAAGTTTAACAATATCAGAAGTTTTTGTCAAATACTTTCAATTTGCTTAGTGGTTTGATCAACAATATCAGGGTCCAACAAACTCTGCTTACCAAGCTCAACCTAATGTAGAGGGGATTGACATTTCCTCCCATACAAAGCCTTATAAGGGGCCATCTACAAACTCGAGTGATAACTATTGTTGTAGGAAAATTCAATCAATGGTAAATACTTATCCCAATTGCCATTTTGCTCCAATACATAAGCTCACAACATATCCTTTAAAGTATGAATTGTTCTATTAATTTGCCCATTAGATTGAGGATGATAGATAGTATTGAAATTTAACCTTGTTCCCATAGCCTCTTGAAGGGACCTCCAAAACTTCAACGTGAACCACGGGTCTCTATTTGATACAATACTTGTTAGGATTCCATGCAGCCTTATGATCTCATTTATATACAATTGAACCAGCTTCTCTATTGTGATAGTCTCTCGAATTGGTAGGAAATAGGCTGACTTGATTAGTATATCAACAACCACCCATATTTTGTCATGCCTTGAAGAGGTTCTTGGTAACCCCATTAAAAAACCCATGGATATACTATCCCACTTCAACTCTGGGATTTCCAGAGGCTGTAATAATCCCACCAGTAACTGATGCTCTATCTTCACCCATTAGCAAACCAAATATCGAGCCACATACTCTGCTATGTCCTTTTTCATACCTGGCTACCAATACCCCCGCTTTAAATCCTAGTACATCTCGTTAGCACCTGAGTGGATGGTGTACCTGCTCTTATAAGCTTCCTCTAAAATAATTTCTTACAATCCAACAACATTTGGCACACATATTCAACAATAATACTGGATAATACCATCCTTGAGGATATCAAAATGTTGTGTCTCTACCATTTCAATATGTTCTCGAATGCCCAAGGGATATTCATCCTCCAATTATCCAAAACGGATCTCTCTCAACAGATAACTTGACATATTGATGGATCATATAACCAGAATTCTAGGTTGCTCTGAGATGGGTAAACTTAGATCCCTTAAGCTTTCTATTAACTGATACTCCCTCATAATTATGGTAGATACATGAATTGACTTTCTACTCAAAGTATCTACCACTACATTGACCTTTCCAGGACAATACTTAAGGGAAAAATCATAATCTTTCAAGAATTCCATCCAATGTGGTTATCTCATATTTAGCTCCTTTTGATTGAAAATATACTTCAAACTCTTGTGGTCATTGAATACCTTGTATTGTGTGCCATAAAGGTGGTGTCTCCATATCTTTAAGACAAATACTACAGCCGCTAGTTCAAGGTCATAAGTAGGATAATTTTCCTCATGAGATTTCATCTTTTGTGAAGCATAAGTCACTACTCTGCCTTACTGCATCAACACACACCCCAAACACTTCTTAGATGTATCAATATAAACTATGAATGACTCAAATGGGTTGGGGATGATCAATACTGGGGTGGAAGTCAAACGAACTTTCAACTCCTGAAATGCTCTCTCACACTTATCATCTCAAATGAATGGTTAATCTTTGCGTGTTAACCTTGTCAATGGTATGACAAGTTGAAAAAATCCATTAATGAACCTTCTGTAATAACCTACTAATCCTAAAAGGCTACGAATTTTGGTTACTGACTAAAGTCTTTCCCAGTTTAGTATTGCTTCGAGGTCCATTGTTACACTATCTGCACAGATCATATGACCTAGAAATTTTACTTCCTTCAGCCAAAACTTATATTTGCTTAGTTTGGCATATAATTTGTGATCTCACAACACCTATAATAAAATGCGAAGATGTGGTTCATGTTCCTCCTCACCCCTAGAGTACATCAAGATGTCATCAATGAATACTACTACAAACTTGTCCAGGTATGGTCAAAACACCTTGTTCATATAATCCTTAAAGGCTGTAAGAGCGTTAGTTAACCCGAATGGCATCACTAAGAACTCATAGTGTCCGTACCAAGTATGGAAGGATATTTTTGGTATATCTTTTGCACGCACTCTAAGCTAATGATAACCAGACCTCAAAAATCAATCTTTGAAAACATTGATGCACCAGTCAGTTGATTCATCAAATCATCATTTCATGGCAAAGGATACTTTTTCTTAATTGTCACTCAATTCAATTATCAATAATCAATATATAGCTGGAGGCTACCATCTTTCTCCTTGACAAATAATGCCAAAGCCCCTCATGGTGAGACACTTGATCTAATGAAATCCTTCTCCAACAATTCCTCAATTTGAGTTCTGAGGGCGACATTCGATATGGAGCCTTAGAAATGAGACTTACTCCAAGCACCAAATCAATAGAGAACACAAGCTCTTACTGCAGTGGTAAGCCAGTGACCTCTTTTAGAAACACCTCAAGATACTCACAAACAATCGGGAGTCTCTCTAACCCTTCTTCCACTTCCATATATACTGAAAAGAACACCAAGAATCCTTGGCACCCTTTATGCAAGTATCTCTTTGCTTGAGTAAAAGACAAATAAATATCCTCTCTGTATCCTCAAACACTAGGAATATTCATCGGCAAGGATACAATCTTCTTAGCATAGTTAAGAATAGCATTGTTCTCTTCCAATCAATCCATTCCAATGATAACATCAGTACCCCGTAATGATAGGTAGATTAGATCCAAAGTAGTATTTCGACTTTCAAAGTGAACCATATAGTTCAAACAAGTTTAAGTAGTCCTTTGAAAATACAAAAGATAACTCAATTGTCACCATTCCTAGCCTCCGAACACAATCAAAAGACATAAAAAAAAATGCAAAGCACCAAAATCAAATAAAGCATGAATGGTAAAATCATTAAGTTTGAGAATACTTTGAATCATGTTAAGTGTTGCATTTGCTTCTTGGCTTGATATCGCAAAAACTCGACCAAGCACCATTGGCTTCCTTATAGAATCATCACGTCTAGGCTCATGACAATCATGCGAAATATGACCTGACTTTCCACAATTGTAATAGATCAAACATGGTCGGTCGCCATGATTCAACCCATACTTTTCACAAGGAGTTGAAGCACTAGTCGAACTTGGTTAAGCTGGTACCATGTCCTTTCTTATAAAATTACTCTGGTTAGAACTGCCCTAATTAAAACCTTCTCTGTGAAATTGGCCTTTACCAAATTGACCTCTACCAAACTGGTCTCTTCCTCTACTAAACCTGCCTCTATTGAATTGGCTTTTTTCTCTTCCAAAACCACTATTGCTATTGCTACCTAATCTACTTTCTCTACTAACCCCTCATGTTGGCCCCATATAAGAAAGGCCCTAATCGTTAAACTCTTCTTCTCTTCCTTAATCTCTTTCATTTGCCCGGACAACACTTAGATCTTAGCACACAAATCCTCAAACGACGTAAAGCTAATAATAGACAAAAGCTCCTTGAGCTTTAGATGGGCACCTTCCAATAGACGTTATGCCTTCCACCCATCATCAAAATGACTTTTCAATTAAGTGGAATATTTTGTCAAATCTAAAAATTGATCAATGAAGTCATCTGCTGACAAGTTCCCAGTTTGAGGGTAAAAAACTCTGCCTTTTTCTGCATCATCAAGGTGGAAGGGAAATAGTGTGTGAAGAACTTGTCTTTAAATTAGTCCGAATTCAGTAGGACACTCGAAACTTTAACACTTGGCAAAATACTCCTTCATCATTGTTTAGCTTTCTTTTCTAGTTTAAGCACTACTAGCTGCATCTTTTGTTCAGATATGTAATCCATAACACCAAATATGGTTTCCAATTGATCAACCCATTCTTTGACCACTGTAGGATCCATTTTACCTTCTAAAGCTGGTAGGTTAAACTTTCAAAAATCTTTCAACTAGTCCAAGATACTCATTCCTTCAACTCTTGGGGCCCCCTCTTGATTCTCCATACACTCAACCTCTCCAGTATTTAGGTCTACATATATATCAGCTTCTTTATTCATATTATCCTGTCCTTATTGATTCAATTGCTATTCAAAATTTCCTTCCTATTATGGATTCGATCATTCAGTCCTACCAACATCTCATGCATTTCTCTCATGAGATTACTGCTGCTTTGCCTGCCCCTGGGAGCCATAAACCGTTATATATAAGTGACAACATAATTCAATTATATGACTCTAGACTAGCACCGAAAGGGAAATATGAGTTTATGTAAAACAATATACTGTGCCAAGTATCATAACACATAGAAACAATAGTTTGAATTATTGCTTTAATACCCAAATGTAACACCTTAAAGATCAAACATCAAAACCACTACTAAGAAACAATAAGGAGCACCAAGGGGACATAAATAGAGGGCAGCGTCATAGCCTGACTCAGGGAGTTGCAGCATGGGAGTATATTGAATAAAAATGGAAAAGAAATAGAATGGGGTTATGCCACAGCACCAAATATTGGTACAATATCAGCAATTTGCTGATTTTTTCGAGAATTTCCACCACACATAACTTTTTACTCTGATTTCCAATTGACTTGATTCTAACTCTTACATGTCATCCTACTCTCACTCTAACTATAGACGCCAAACATATTTGAAAATATCTTCGTCAAGAGATTTTGGGTGTCCAAAATCGAAATGGTCGATTTTTAGCTAAAACTTGGCACTTAGGCCTCCCAATTCCAAAGCATAACTCCTACAACCAAATCAACACCTGACCCAAGTCCTAAATACCTCTAGGATCAGGTTTAAGGTGATCTCATCCTAAGGGAATTGTTCGTGTAGAATTTGATCCTTTAGAACCACAAAAGCCACCAGTGAGTTAGACACCTACTTGACCATACAACCATATACACTAACCACAGACACACATTCCAAACCTAATATGTTATGAGACACACAGATCAGCCATGATCTGACCCATACAGGGGTTTACGAGCACATAGCATAACATGCCAACATACTTCCCATTACATCAATAGGTTTCTATAGAACTCTGCATAATACATCAACCACAAGCGATCTCAAATGCCCATGATATAAAGTTACAAGTAATAATACTACATAAATACTACTTGGCATAATATGCATTATATAAACCAAATTACATAGAACTACTAGCTATGAACTTAAAGGCCCTTGTCCGAAGGTAAGAGTTAAGACTTTTTAGTCTTCTCTAAGCTAATGTTAAAGTCTTTGCCTAAAATGTCAACCACAGAGGGGTGTGAGACATGGTCTCAGTAACCAAGGAAAAATATAATGACTACACATAGCCAAGCAATATATATACATGTAATGAGATATGATGCAAATGCAATGATATGAATGTCCCTTAACATACACAGTTAGAATCATAGGCTAGTTACTATCAAAAGGCATACCCAATAAGTGATTCTCTTCCAACAACCAGTGAAAACTGATTCTGGACATCACTAAACTCTCAATTCACTAGCATGACCAGGCCAAAGGCCACACTAATAATTGGACCGTGATTTTCCTTCTCTTGGACCACTAGAATTGGTGGTGATTTAGGGAAGATACATCCTCAAATCTATTGCCACCTAGTTCTCCTAGCCATAGGAAGAGAATTTAGTAGCAGGGATATATATATATAAATATGTGTGTGTGTGAATACATCAATCTCACCACTTAGACACGAGGCCTCGCGTGTTCCATGAGTGAATCGGTATACCACATGGTATCATATAACATCATCACCCAAACCAACCAATGTCATTCATGTATAACAATGTGATGATGTCTTCCATGCTATCATATTTCATGAGCACATGTATTTTTTCATGATCATCATCATCATAGTAACATGCTATCTCAAATGGTGGGGATGATAATAAATCACATATTGCAAATCATCATCTAATCACATGAATCATATGCATAAGGCAAGTAAAGAGATTAGCATTCCATAATTAATCGTGCTTTGGGACATATCATGAAATGAAAGAAATGAACATATATATATATATATAAATACGAAATCTAAATCACATAAAACATACATCCTGGTTACCTCAAGTTGTTAACACACTAACATGCATAGGGGAACGGTAGGCCACTGTAAAACCAATGATGAATTCCACACTTCTTAATCACTCCTTAAGAGTTCATAGCCTCCAAACACAAGTTTGAGCACGATAATACCATGATACCCCCAATTAACACAATATTCATATATCCTATTAACTAACAATTCAACCAAACAAGCTTAATAATGATAAATCCATGGTTTCAATAACACAAACATACATTAAGGAGCCCCAAACACCCATCCAAACCAGCACCAATCCTCAACAATTTGGATTCCATAGTAAATCACAAGATTTTAGGCTAGGGTTCATGGTAATGACTTCACAAACACACAAAAACCCATACCCAAGCCATAATAACACCAAACAATACATCAATAACTAACTTCTAGTCATTTTAATTGGTGAAAACTTTAGCTAAACCCAAAATCCATCATACCCCCATGAAATTCATCCAAAAATCTTGAAGAGAAGAGATGAGGGAGGATGAGAAGCCACTTACCACACTAAATCCAAGCCTTCCAGGTTAGAAAAGTAAGCCCTAAAGCCAAAATGTTGAAACTCTAGTAGAGAAAATCTTCTTGCCTTTAATTTATTTCTTTTTTTGTTGACTGCATCAAGCCCTGATTTAAACAAATTCTGTTACTGGCACTGTGACACACGATAACTCGTCGCGGTGCGAGCCTTTACTATTTGAAAGATTCGAAATCCTCTGCTCTCTTACTGTGACACCCTTGTCCTTCACTGCGGTGTGATATGCTTCTGCCTCTATTTTGAAGTTTTGTCCCATCTTAGTCCTTTCTCTAGTCCCCGTCCCTCCAGTGGTGAACAGAATCAACATATACACTTCTCATTAGCTTAATTTTCAATATTTAATTAATTAATAATTAATTAATAAAAAATCTCTTCTTTCTTCTTTAATCAATTGTGTGATAGAGAACCTATTGACAAGTAGATGAGTTGTACGTATATATAACTAGTTTGATCAGTTAAATAAAGGGAGACTTGTTATACTAATAATGAACTGATAGTAATCCATGTCTAAATTAAATAAATTAATTCCACAAATTTAGCTTATATTCTATTCTCCCATATCTCATAACTAGATTTTTCTCCCCCGTGCAATGCGCAGAGGAACACATGGACATTTTATTTAGTTCTAAAATATATTAAATTTAAAAAGAATATCATTACTAACTTTTCCTATAAAAAAATTAATATCAAATGATATTAATTAATATTAATATACATTTTAGAATTAAAAAATATTATTTTGGCCAAAAAAATAAAAAAAAAACACGGGCCTACCTTAAAAAAAGAGAAAAGATGTACTGCACCAGTAAAAAAAAAATGAATGAGACAAAAATAGAACTCACTTAAATAAAAATAAAATAGAAGAGTATAGAGTTTAAAGAGAAAGAATTACACTGTTTAGTTAATACATGTGCAACTTCACTCCTCTTTTAATTACTTATTGATGATGCTGAAAAAAATTTTGTTATATTTCAATTTACGTACAAAGGTCTTCATCTTCTTGACTTATGCCTTATGACATAACTAATTAATAATAAATACATAGCATTTAGTGAAATTTGAAGATATTGATAATTTTGAGAAGTTGTAGCCCACATGGAAGTCATTAATTGGATGTCAGATTGACAAGAATGTATGGTGGAGAATATGGAATAGGCTGTACCCTTCGCCTCTTTATAATATTATTATAATATATTAATATTTGATGATCCTCTCCACCTCTGACCATGTCAACCCTTTTGGGTGGTCCCTTATATCTCAACATTGCCTTAAATTAATTAGTAAATAGCCTCTACTTAATATTCATGCAATATATTTAATTAGAAAAAGTTTACACTAGCTTCTCTAATATGATATTTGAGATCCCTTAATTACGGAAATACTATACATTAATGATATAATAACTTACTCCTACATATCTAAGTTTTCTTTTTCTTTCATGATCTTCATATTTATTAATATAATAATTTATTAGTGCAACATACAATAAATTTTATATTTGATCTAAATAAATTCTTATTTCATGAGAATGGGTCCATCAAATAATTGATGGGCTTAATATACCCTTCGTCCCCTTTTTTTTTTTAATATTTTCTTAACTCAATATCAATTCGTCTTGTTATTAGTTGATGATTGGGCAACCATGACCGTTATGATATATACTTTTATATATCTCTCAAGAAAACGATTGGAAATATTTAAAAAAGAAAGAACGAAAGAAAGAAAAACAATAATATGAATTAATTTAATTATATATTTTAAGCACAAATTATCATCCTTTAAAAATAAAACATTGTCATTAAATAATTTAAAGAAAGAAAACAAAATTTAATGTATTAGTTATACGTCCTGCGTTATTTCCTAAATCTCAAATGGTTCATTGGGGCAATTTAATTTATTCATGACTTTCATGCATATAATAGATCTATATATGTACAACAAAGCAAAATAAGAAAAAAATAATGATAAAATTTGAATTGTTTAAGTTTTATCTAAACTAAGTATTTTTTTTTATGCGAGAGAGATAATAACTTAAAAATTTTTAGAAGATTGTACACATTTTTTCTAGTATTTAAATTCTATTAAAATATGTGAAAAAAGATTAAATGGGTAAAAGAAATTATGCAAAACTTAAATGAGCTGCACTATTATGAATAATACGACTTTTTATAATTTTTTATATTATATATTAGTATTCCAAATAATATTCATTTATATATGTTGAAATGGATAGCCAACAAAAACGAAAAACAAAAGAGAGAAGTAAACTTTCTTCAGACCATTAAAATCTTTCCACATTTATCTGGACAGCTCTACCTTATTTTGAAAGGACTAGAAGGTTTCTTAAGACATTTATATACTCCATCCGATTTATATTATAAGGCATTTTATATTAATTACACGCATATTAAGAAAATTACTTTTTCAATTCAAATCAATGCAAAAAGTATCAACATTTCCTATTTTACCCTTATTAAATACCTCATTCTATTATCATTAGAGAGTTATAAATGAAGAGAGATAAAATATTAAATATATGGGTAAAATGGGAAAAAAATATCTAATACCCTATATTTTGGACCAAAAATTTGTTATACAATATGCCTTATAATATGAACCGGAGGGAGTATAATGTTTATGGCATTTTTTATTTAACTAGAGAGAATTAAAGGAGGCAAGATAAGGGGTGCAATTGGAATTTCCGTCATTTTATCAAGTACTCATTCTATTCCAGTTTGTACACTTTTAACTACCACACAAGTAATAAGATAATGATTAGTACCCGAAATTTTTTTCAATGATTTCTCAAACTACCCTTATTTAATAATACTTCCTACATTACTAAATTGCAACCATTTTCTTGTTCATTATTTTTTTTGAGTTCCTATGGGTCATCGGCCATCGTGAAGAGTGAAACTTTTGAGAAAAATTTTCCTTCATTCATTTATGGTTTGACCAAAGCATTAAGGAATTTTCATTAAATGCATTGGTAACTGTAGAATATATGGACTTACTTATTATGGGTAATACTGAAAAGACAATAAAAAAATATAATGTAATCCGTATAATACACTATATTATTAAATATGAATTTTTCAGAACAGTATACTGTAAGCGTAATGAATGGAGTACTACTTATGATCTAATTAAAGAGCATATAAATGTGTGTGTGTGTGTGTGTGTGTGTGTGTGTGTGTGTGTGTGTGTGTGTGTGTGTGTATTGTTTAAGCTGGAACATTAATCGGAAATAAGGAACCAGATGGTTGCGTGTAATACGTACATTCCATAATTGTGATGACAATAAATTGGTTAAAAACCACACGACATTGGCCTTAACTATATGGTTAGGATTAGTCCGTTAATTACAACTCTCTTTAATTAGTGGATTTTGTGGCTTCAAATTAATCCATTTAATTGAATAAAATATCAATAATACATTTGGATCTAGTGTACTGTAGATTTTTTATCCAATTTTGTTGGAAAAATCTTTACTAGCTATCTATTTTGATTTGTTGTTTATCAACACACATCACGTACGTTAGTGATATATCCACTTAATTACAATGAATGATGTGCGTAACAACTAACGAAAAATTAAAATAAATGGTGAAGATTAATTTTTAACACATCAAGGATAATGGCTTTTGGCCCATCCAAATTCTACTTCCTGAAGAATGCATATCCTTCAGATTATTTATATTTAATTGAGACTGAGATTGTTCATTTTTTTTTTCTATTTTTTGATTCCAATTATTATTTTTAAGGTAATAATTAAGAATTCATTTTTATTATGCACCCAACTTTTCTAAAACTGAAATTATTGATATTTAACATAATAATAATACTAATAATAATGATATGATAATAATACTTCAAATTAAATCTAGATCAGCTAATCCGTGTACTTATGTAGGAGGTAGACCATATCCATGTGTGTGTGTCCAACATTTCATTTTCACTCCTTTTGACAATTCAACGTAAAAATAGAGACATTTACATTGAAAATTAATTTGAGGAACTTTTTATGTACATTTAGTCTAACACACAGTAAGCTAGCAACAAAAATCTATAAATTTTTACCCAACACAATCTCAAAGTCATATTTTGATTTCTAGTTGGTACCTTTTATATGCAATCCGGAGTATTTTTGTTTTTACCAGCAGTAAGAATTAAATTTTTTCAAGATAAGGAAAAGAAAAGGGTAAACTCTTTGTAAATAGGTTTATTACATACATAAAAATTAAAAATCAGACATCCAATGATATACTTAAAAAATGAGAGCCATTCTCCCCAATCTAATTTTGTCTATTTCGTACTTTCTTATTGCCATATGCATGACAATATAGCAGAATAATATTTACCGGCCCGCAATAGTGCATGTACTTGATTTCTGTTTTATTTTTTTTTTATTTTTTTGCCCAAGCTTTTTTATTTTTCTCTAAAAAACATTTACATAAGTTGCTGAAAAATTTTTCCAACATACAATATCCAAAAGATAGGATGGTCAGTTGGATTTATGATTTCAGAATACTTTTTTTTTTATTTTTCTGTTTTTTAAAATAAAAAACTTGTTTGATAAGTCTATTTTTTATAAAATATCTTGAAAAATAGAAAAATAAAATAACAAAAAATTCAGAATATTTTTAAAATATTCTACATTTTTTTTCTAAAATATATAAAAAAAGTGAAAAATGTCCATCTAATTAATGACAAAGTTATAGATTTTGAATAATCTATTTAATACTTACTAATTATAATTTTTGTAACAATTATTTAAGTAAATTTTTTTTATTTTCTTGTTTCTAAAACTTGTTTTGAAAAACAATTTTACAAAATTACGTAGAAAACATTAAAACAGAAAATAAATTCAAACAAACCCTATATTACTGTGTTTCTCTCTCTAAGGGCGGGAGAAAATGGGGGAAAATGTGGAAGCAAAGAGGGGTGATCCTATCTCTATGTAATCCGAAAAAAATGATCACAAAGTACAAATGAAATCAAACTAATTAATTAGAAAAGGGTTAGAAGGATGAAAGGAACATATCAGTTTTGTGAAGCTCAACAAGACCAACCAAACCACATGACACAAATATCCTTCCATTTCTCTTTTAATGGCAAAAATTCACTGTCAAACGTCTTCTTCCCTTATTGAGTTATTAATGCTCCTTTTCTTTCATTCTTTGATGCATGCATCTACCTTTCCACACTACACCTCATCCACTTATTTCAAACTTACACTCAAATTAATGGCTTCGTCGTACATCTTACATATAGCGTACACATCCAATCTCAATTATTCATATATATTATACCTGTCTCGGTGTTTTGGCTAAGATCAAGTGTAGTGAAATTATTCATATATATTAAATTCAATTTTGATGTGGTTCAGATTTTGTTAATTTTTTTATTTTAAAAACTTTAAATCATTTAAATCTAATATGAATATAGTCCAGATCAGATCGATGCATATGCTTCTTTTGGATGGTTGTAGAGGATCCGGCCAAATTTATGAATATATTATGGATATAATGGCAAAGTGATTAGTAATTATTAGCTTTCTTGAAAGGTGATGGCAGCATCTAGTTGGAAAGGTCATTGGAGGCTTAGTTTGGATATTTTGTTGAGAATTCTGCCTTTTCCTTTGTCAATTATGTTTTTTTTTTCTTGCGCATCCAGTATCCGAAAGTCACATTGGGCCCTGGTAAATCCGAGTTCAATTTGGAGAGTACTCATAAAGTCTCACTCTTACTTGAGGGTGAAGACCTAACCCAGAGTTCTTTGTTAATTATATTTAGTAGTAACTATAATTAATTTGATGCCTCTCTAATGCTCTTTCATATACTCCCAACCCTATCACTTTCTCGTGTCTCTGACTCTTCCTCATCATTAGTTTCTCGATGTCCCTCAACATTAATTAACAAAACCATTAGATTAGTTTATAAGAAGAAATTAATACCATATCTCCTTTTTTTATTATTAGTTAATAGTTTTAAAAAAACAGTGTTCTTTGAAAGTTATTCATATAATTCAAGTCTTTTTTATTTGTACCTTTAAGTGCTCATGCTAGATGTGTCCGCCCATAAAAATCTCTCAAAAAAAGAATTCGAAGGTATAAATGTAAATTAACGAATGCATGTTTGCAAATTGATGAGATTTGTTGTGAAGTCAACATCATATAAATGATTAGGTTATCAATCAAAATATTATTTAAATAATAATAATAATTGAGATTCACTGTCTCCTTCTGTGAGTCTCTCCACCCTCCAGCGTGATGGGAGATCACTAAATTCATATGCGGCCTGAAAAATCAATTCCAAAAAATTATATATTTTTATAATTTGACCAAGTGCTACATACTTTGAATATAAATGGACTTTTCATCCTCTATACTACTTGACGAATTACACGTGTTTTTGCCTTTTTTAAAAATAAAGTCATTATATATAAATACTCGTTAGGTATGTATGTGGATATATATATATATATTCTAATTCATATATAATTGATGACCTGTCAAATTAATTATTGAATAATTCAAATACTCCCGCCGTTCACTATTCTGATAAATTCATGTTTCAAAATATAGTGCACTGTGTGAATTATATTGTGTTTTTTATTATCTTTCCAGTATTATCCCTAATAAGTAAGTCTATATATTCTACAGTTACTAATGCATTTAATGAAAATGCTTTAATGGTTCGGTCAAACCATAAATGAATTAAGGAGAATTTCCCTCAAAAGCCTCACTCTTCAAGATGATTGATGACCCATGGGAATTCGGAAAAAAGAATGAACAAGAGAATGGTTGCAATTTATTAATGTAGGAAATATTATTAAATGAGGGTAATTTGGGAAATAATGAAAAAAATTTCAGTTGTTATTTATTATCTTGATATATGTGTGATAGTTAAAATTATATTATAAATTGGAATAGAGAGAATACGACAATGCAGCAAACAAATGCTCTGAATTAACTCCACTTGAATTTCTTCAACTTTGTTTGACCGATATTATATATACAAATTCCAACATCCAACCACACCATGCAAAGTGATAGTGAGGACCCTTTTTCTTTGTCATGGACTAGTATCTCCGCCAAAAGTAGGAACCAATCTCTCAGTGTATTAAGGGTAAATGATAGATTTTTTTTATTAGGTTTATTCTATATATAAATGTTGGAAATAGAATTTTCAACGGCTTGCTTAATAATTAATTAATAATATGTCAACTTGAGTAGGTGGACTTTTGGTCTAATTTATATTAACTAATAATTTTAATCATTAATTAATAATTGAATCTCAAGAGTCCTAATACAATATCTAGCTTATGTTCACACACACACACATGTGAACATTAAGAGAATGGAAAAAAGAATGATAATTCACAATATTAGTCCTTTTAACTAAAAAAATTAATATCATAGATGGCCAGCTAGGCCTATGCGGAGAATAAGTTATATAATTTCATAGTCACGACATTCACTAAATATTCTTGCTGATAATATAAGGAGTTGTCAAATTCAGAATTTGGAAGTGGAACGTTTGGCTACAGATATTTCCTCCTCAAGAGGGAATTGTCTGTGAAGGGGTCCCAACTCTTCATTCTCCAATAGGCTGTGAAAAGTCTTTTGTCATAGTTTGGATTATGTTATTTAAAAAAATTAATTAAATGAGTGAAAATAAATAAAATGGGCTCCATATATGCACTTCTTGTTTTGCATCACTCTCTTTTCTATTGTACTACAATATTATTGTAAATAAATTTATCCAAATTTAAGTATTGCTAAGTTTTGAATAAAAGTTACTATCTCCATCCCATATTATAAGTCAATATGAGGAGTTTTCTTATTCTATAATATGAGACAACATGCAGTTATTTTTTATTTTTGTCTTTCATATATTGTATTATTAGTATTATAACTTATGCTATATTTCATGAAATAAGTTGAATTAATTGAGGTAAAATTAAAAATTTTAGTTTTTTTAAAAGTTTAAAAATATAATAAAAGTTTCTTAATCTGTATAAAACCTTTCTCACTATCTTATAATATGGGATGTAGGGAATATTATTCTTAATGTAGGTTTTTTTCTCTCCCTCATGAAGTTAAATTCAAAATCTCATTTAAGAAGTATTAGATCCTTTCATTTTACCCAATTGTTGTTGATTGCAATGGATTTTTTTTTTTAATATATTCACATGCCACTTCAATACACATGCATGCATGGCTGAAATGATATATAGTGAAGTATCATGCACTACAAGTGCATGAATTGCCCCTTTGACATGATCTATTCATATATAGGGTAGGTAGGACAATGAAACGGTTATTTTCTGAGGATTTTAAGCCTCAAAATTTTGCCAAGGACACTATTTATACACTACAAGAAAAATAATATCTTAACCCTACGGTAACTCAACAACAGTTAAAAAATGTATTGTTAGGACAGTACTCATAAGTCATGACTGCGGTTATTTTATTCAGGAAACTAAGATCATGTTTTTTTTAGGGATTTTTTTTGTTAGAGAAAATGTATTTCTTGTTAGCAACAATGAATAATCTTTTTTGGGGTATTGAGAGTAAAGGATAAACCTATCCCAATTTTTTTTGGCCATAATAAATTACCTATCCCAATTAAAATCATGTTTTAATGACATTTATTTTAATCATGGATTTTTATTGTGATATCTATTAATAATGTATGCAAATAAATATATGGAGTAGATTTTTCGCACAAATTTTATTTTGATTTTTCAAAGATAGTCAGATTAATGTTTCAAATATTTTTGTATCATTTTAACTTAGGCTATGAAATTTTTTTTCTAATTTTTGGTCATCAACTTATTTATCATTTCGAAAGAATAAAATTATATTTTTAAATAAAAATATTAAAATGATAAAGAAGATACGAAGCATCACTTGATAAAGACAATATTGCCACTTGAACATAAAAAGATATGCTTTTTAAATTTCCTTAAAAAATGGTACTTCAACAACTACAATAAAGATTTTTTTGGCATTACATAAAAACCATATCATAGATATTTTACTAGAACGAGTGAATGGAAAAAGGGAAAAAGATCCTCTAAAATTTTTCAGAATTATGAATTTACATGAGTTAAAAATTAAAATAGAATTTTTTTCTCATATTTCTAACTGCTTCATCGGGTCTAAAATATAAGTTTTATTTCAAAAATTTTTTTTATTTACAATATAAGTTCCATTTGAGAATTTTTATGATATTAAATATTTTTTCTATTTTATTTTTATCTATAATCAAATGTAAGACAAATAATAAATTTTAAATTTAATGTATTAAATCAGAATATGATTGAAAAATAATTATTTTTTTAATAAATTTAATTAATAAAATTATATTTTTTAGTTCTTATGTAATTAGTTGAATTTAATTTATATTTTGCACCAGGGAAATATATTTTATTTTGAGGAATTCGGATATGCTTCCATTTGCTGAGTAAGGATCCGTGATGAGACCCACAGTGATACGAATGAGGGCCAAGTGGGAACATGCTAGTGGCTTACATGAGTGGCCATGAGTTTTGTTATCTCAACCTCCAACCATCTTTTCATTTACAGATTTCTTATAAATGACAATAACTAAGGGGATAGAGGTATGATTCATCAGAAGCGTTATATACATTATTCATATGTACTCCTCTCTTTTATAAGATCCTTTTTAAAATTTTTTCTTGACCCTTAATATAAATCATTTATAAGTGTTTTTAAAAAATACTTTTCATAAATTCATTCTACAACTAACCCTTCTCTTTCCTTAGAAGAAAAACTAATAAAATGAAAGAAGAACATTTTTGGAATGATTGTAGTTTTTTTTTTGACAAAACTAAAATTTTTATTTAACTTTAATTATATTTCTTAATTTGTGTGATTTTTTTTTAAAATCTTATAAATTGGGACTGAGAGAGCATGAGAAAGTGGGTGAAATATATATAAGAAATTAATTGATTAACACACAGAGATTCACTTGTCAGATTCACACCACCTCTATCATTCCAACTCCCTTGCCGATTTATTTTTTTATGATTTTACATCGCAGCTGCAATAGTCATAGCCACTCTGATTATTTTTCAATCAGATCACCATATATAATAACAATAATTCTTTTTCTTGAACATTTTTCATCAAAATTCAAACTTATTCGGAGAAAAAGGTACTTAAATTAATAATTTATTTCAGTAATATAACAGTTTAACCAGGCTTTATATATATAATGATGATGATTAATCCCTAACAATGATAGTTAATTAAGCTAAACAGTAGTCCTTATGTCTTATTTTATATACACACACTGCAGAGAGAATAGAATGAGCTGGGATGCGGATAATATTTAAGCTCAAACTTTCATGATGTAATATTAAAGTATGCTGAGAAACAATTATCCAAAAAAATATATAATCTAAATCAATTAAAGGGTTAAATTTATTCATGATGAAAATATTTTTAGGCCAAGCTGAGATTCATATGTACAGTACAGAGCTATCAGCTATGGTTCAAAGGAGACACCCATAAATAGCATGATTCATTGAAATGACAATTATGGACCCCAAATGTACATGAACGAACAGAGACAGGAAAGCCAGCATAGCACAAGTCACCATTGACAAGCTTGGCATCTACATAATTCCATTACCAAAATGGGGTATACCCTTCTGAATAATTTTTAAATCCGTACTTCTTCCAGAGTTATAATTTCGAGTAGCTAGGCTGACATTACATGGCTCTTTTCTCATACATAGGCTCATATGCATCATAATCATTATCAATTACCCTAGGAGATTTGAACCTTTCAGGAACAGTTGAAGATATTTTCTATTTTTTCTTTTTGGAAAAATATCAAAGAATCATTTTAATTGTAATACCAGCTAGCCCAATGGTAAAATCTAATGTTAATCTAATCTGATCTAAATATATTTAAATCATGGACGCTTTGAAAATACAAGAACACTTACAATATTGTTATACTGTGTTTATGTCCGAACTAAGCTTCTTAAATTAGTAATAATTATTAATAAAGAGAAAAACACTGCTATTTGTGGTAAGAGTATCCAATGGGAAATTCACCCTGTACACCTCTAAGTTTGTAGCAGTAACACCAATAAATGTAGTGGTCTTCTCTGCAAAAAATTAATTGGTACTCTCTGTAGTTATTAGACAACTTGGTAGAGAAACCAAGGGATAATTATTTTCAGAAAACCCCGCATCTCCTTAAAAAATCACTGTAGAAACACACGCACACAGAGACACACAGATAGGGTGCTGATGAAAGCAACTGTTGATATAATGAAACCATACATGTTGATGGCATAAGGGATTTACTTTGGGTGTCACAGAAACACATTCTGAAGAAGATGTACCGAATAGATAATAAAGAAAAGCCAATGTTGGTCCCCGCATATTGGGGGCAGTGTGGTGAATGAAAGGAAATACATGACAAACACAATAGTCCAAATAAATTAAAAGGATGACTTCTTTTCTTTTACCATGAAACGTATGTAGGCACAAGTGAAAAATAACTGCCCTATGAAAGTGCTTGTGGAAGCATTATGCAAAAGGAAAAAAAGAGTACAAAACAGAATAAAAGCAAAGCATAGCAGAAATAAAGAGAACATGAATGCTGGCTGACTCTGTGTATGTGTGAGAGAGAGAGAGAGAGAGAGAGAGAGAGAGCTAGCTACTAGCTATAGCTAAAGTGAACATCCCCCTTATGAGGGTATTCTGAACTTTACAGCAATAATTGAGTGATGATGGCAATAAGAGTCAAAAGAAAGATGCAAAATCAGAATAACTGGAGAAAAGGAATTTGAGATATATTAAAAGAAAAAGAATGCATTATAGTTGTGGATTGCTTTTTGTTTTATGTCTTTTATTTTACAAAATTAAAAAAAGGGGAACTAATATAAAGATTTTAAAATTGGGGGAAGCTAGATTCCCGGAGGTCATATGTAGAGGGGAGAAAGAGAGAGAAATTAAGATATCGTCGGGCGAACAATCGTAGACATAATATTCAATGCATGCATGGGAATTTAAATGCTTTTATATATATAAAACTTTGTTTGAGGATTAATTATTATTATTATTAGATAATTAGCTATTGTGTTTTAGTAATATAGTGTTGGTGTGTGTGTGCTGGTAACTTCTCAAAGCAAACTAGAGAGGGAGAGAGAGAGAGAATATATTGGGGAATGAAAGTCTCCGATGATTCTGCCAGACCCTACCTTTTGACTCCTCCAAATTCCAAAACAGATATTATTTTTGTAAGGAGAGAGAGAGAGACGGAATAGAGAGGTATCCAATCCAGTTCAGTTCTGCAAATATTGTTTTGTTTTTGTGCTTCTGCTGCATGCAGTGGATTGAGAATACTACATTATAGAGTTCAATTTCAACATTCTTTGTGGATTCAAAGCCACAACACAAGAGTATGGTCTCCAACAGCTGTCCCAACCCTCATCTCTACGTGAATTATATTACCTTTTCGTTTTGGTCCCACCTCTGTCTCGTATCCTAATATCACTTTGGAAAAAAGACTTTGCTATTCCTATTCTCTCTCTCCCTCTCCCCCCTCTCTTTCTGACACAGCGAGAGAAGAGAGAAAAATGAGAATAATAATAGAGAAAGAAGAGGAAGAAAGGTAGGAAAGATAGCTTTCGTGATTCCCAAAACCAAAGAGAGCATTATGGGAAGGGAAGGTCCTTGTTCCTTTTCTCTGCCTGCTCTAACGACACACATATAAAATGCTTTTCATTTTCACCAAAGCAAGCTCACCCCACTTCACCCTCCTTTCCTTTCCCTAAAGTTATAAATAAATATTCATATCTGTCTCTTATTTTGCATGAAGGCATATTTCAATCTGTGTCTTTTCTTCTGTAGAAAATAATATCTCCACTTAATAAAGCCCCATCCTCATAGCTACTAGTTTTGGGTAAACTTAATTGGGACTTTCAATCTTCCGTGCACCTTCTTTCAAAATGTCATCTCAAATTTTCAATTATTTTATTTTGTCCTTCACCTTTGGAAGCATTTTAATTTCCTCCAACTGTGGCTCCTCCTCACCCTCAGAGGCATACACACACACACATATATGCAGGGTCTTATTTACTACTACTACCACAAACCCGTTTAGTTTTCAGCTATACAAAACTAAGTTGAAATAAATAAAGTTTATAAAAATGAAATTCGGTAAAAGTAAGTTTGTTGTAAGTTATTATGTTTAGATATTTTTTTTTGTAAAACCATAGTTTGACAAAAAACTTATTTAGATGATAAGAGTTAAAAGTAATTTTAGATGTATAATATAAAGTCAGTATTCCTTCATTTTCTAAAAACATGGTTTTGTTAACAGAAAAGCAATTATCTCCCTCCTGTTTCAAAATCATAGTTTAACCCACTTTTTATTTTTCAAAAAGGTAGTTTATGTTTAACCAAACACATTTTAAAAAATTATAACCATGATTTGGTTTTGAAAAAGATAAACCCAACAAGCCTACATATATAACTAAAGCATCAGCCTTTATAGTCTATAAACCCTAATGAGCTATATATGCATGCATGTAGACATTTTTTACAAGACACACAAAAATCGACAGCTAAAGAATCAAGATCAGGGTTGGCATGAGTTTTGAATTTCCCTTTATGATTTAGGTTAAAATTAAATGTAATAACTCCTTATCGTTTAAAACAAGTGATATTAATTAGTTAATTAAATAATATAAACTAAAATAATTTGGCCTCAGCCGATAAGTTGGTTTCAACGGGAACAGTGGAATAAAAAATAAAAAAAGGCATTGACTTGAACATGTGACGTTATCATTGAAATTAGCTTTACCAAAATATATATAGTCATTTTGGAGGAAAAATCAATTTTAGCCATTTTTGAAGCTCTGCTTTCTTCATTTTAAAAGAATAACCTTCGATTTTTGGGTTAGGACCTATGTTTGTGACTTGAAGATGATGATTTTCCTAAGCTTCAGGAGAGCATCTCGCTGATTTCCTCGGAGGAGGTTGAAAGAATTAAAGTAATGTTTTAGTTGCCCAAAATCCATAAAATAACCTCCAATCCATGAGTCTAATTTTTTTTTATAAAAAAAAGGCAAGAGAACGTAGATTAATCTCAACAAATTTACTACATCTTTGATACGCAAAGGTTCTTGAGATCCCTGATACTAACATAGGTAGAAATGTAGCTAATGTGAGCTCCTGTGAGTCTGGTGGATTTGAGAATGTACCTTGCAAGGACAATTAATATGCTGGAATACATAAATGACAACCAAAAGAAAATGTCCACACTTGAACCATTTATTTCCATAGTTTCGTGAGTTTGCAATTCGCCGTTGCAGAATATATATCAAAATGTACATAATTTCAGTAAACTTAGGAATAAATTATAAATATTTTTTGATGCACTAAATTCTAAAATTTTATTGTCAAGCTAAGTTGTACAAAGTTGAGTTTATAGGACCCATAATCAATTTTTAAAATTGAGGGGATAAATTACAATTGCCTTCAAATTAAAAATGGGTTTGACATATTTCAGTTCTTCTCCTTTTTCTCTCTCAATGATCTTTATTTTTCAAAATATACATCGATATGAAGAAGTTGCTCTCATCAAAACGCCGGTGGTATGCATTGAATTTTCTTTTAAATTTGCACTCATATCAAGTTTTCAAAATCCATGTAAGAAACTATGTAAAGACAAAACTCACTAAGAAATAATTAAGCATAGGGCCACCTAAAAAATATTTAACAATCTCTTCTCTTAACCCTTGGTTCCGTAATTAAGGGGGATTTGATACTTGATTCCTAAATCCATCAATATATCAAGTAAAAAAATCTTAAAAATTGAACTATTTACAAGTCATGCACAATGCAACTTTTTTTATAAACACCTTGTTTTGAGCTTGTAAACGGGGTTACATCTGCTTATATAAAAAAAGAACAATTCCATCTCATCAAACTAACTTCAAAACCATAGTCTTGGATCTTACTAAATTTATTTTGCAAAAACAAACTGGCCAAAATGATTTTTTTTTCACCCTGCTGCGTTGTAGTCAGATGTCACAGCTAAAACCACATCATTCTGATCAATCAAAGATCGTGCTCTAAATATTAAAATACCAGTGGTACGCAATTCCAAATTCTCACTGAATCCAACCTGGGATCATTAAAAAATGTAACATAATCTCTTCAACTAAATAATTGAGGCATGGAGTTTCGGCATCCAAAATCTAGCTATGCTTGCTACTGAATTAAGTTTTTTAATGCATTCATTGGTGTTGGCATCAATTCTCTTCCATTAGCACACCTGATTGTACTGCTGGATACCAAGTCCACTAGATTAGGGGGGAATTTAAGTCACTTTGGACACATTTCAAAGAATATCTTAGAAAAATTAAAGTAACGTAAGGGGGGCAGGGATGTCTGTAAAACCTGTGACATTTTTATTGTTTTCACGTGGCAATATTTTTGTTTTTTCCTTACAATAATATATACTATATTGAATTGACAATTTCCAATATTCTCTGGGTTTTACTTCCACCATCTCCTTGTTTTGGACAAAAGCACAAATGCCAAGGTCCAATACTTCAATTATTAGGGCTGGAAATGTAAATTAATTAAATTTAGTTTGATTAATGTTGCAAGAGGGAGACAAAAATTAACAGGGACCATAATTATCATTGCCGTGCAAAACGTGATTTGCAAAGTCAAACTCCTTGATAGTTGTAAAATTATTTGTCCCAGATTGACGTGTAATTGAAGTTCAAAACATATATAATTAATTTGTGTGGTCCTTCTACTAGCTTCCTTTAGTTAAATATAGTATATATCATTAGCATAGTGTAGTAGCATGAAACTTTTTAAAAAAGAAAAAAAGGGTTTTAGAAAATATTATTTACATTTTTTCTTATCCTCCTGCTTATATATGAAGGGGAAAAAAAACAAAGGTTTGATTTTATGATATATATATACAAATAATAAACATAATTCATAAAAAACAAAGGTTTTGCAATCCTGCATTAGGAAAGCTAAACTATTAGTTATTCATGGGAATACATGTCCATGAAAAGTTTCCATACTGGCGAGCTTAATTATTATTGGGTTTGGTTGAAGAAAAGCAATTTTCCTCCATAATGGATTTTCTTTCCGTATAATATCCAGCAATTTTTTACATAGTATTTGTACTAAATTAATCAGATGCCTCTATCCTTTGGGGAACCCAGTGGACAGTAAGTACTCAGTTCATTACGCTTTATATTCTGTCAAAATTTAAATTACATGAAATATATACCCTACTTTCTTAATATAAATCCATATTCTACACACACACACGTGTATATATATATATATATTCTCCTAGAGCTTGAGTCATAAACCCTTTATGGACAACAAATAAAAACTTTTGCCCCAGTTTTTGTATCCTATGAAGTAGAGTTTGTACCACTGAGCTAAACTGGAAGCAGCTAGAATAACTCAGGAGATTCCTCTCTGAATTCTAATTTCCGTTACTTTATGCTTATTTAACTGAGAAAAATGCTATTTCTAACGCACTATACAGCAGCTTTAGTGAACACTGGACAATTCTTATAGAAATAGGGAGGAGAATAGCTAGGTGCTATATATGCATATATATAAAGGCAACAGTTTCATTAATTAAACTTTGAAGAAGAAAGAGGGGAAAGAGAAGAAAAAGTGTGAGAAAGACGTGTCAAAGTCCACTTTTGTTGTGTGATGGATGGAAGGAATTGTAGAAAAGGAGAGTGGGGTCCAAAATTATCATCCTCTTTGACAAGCGAATATATTGAAGGTGAAAGACCACCACCCCTCCCAAAGAATGTACCGTGCAGTTTCCACCACCTACATACCCAAACTCAACCACCCCCACCCCATCAATCAAATGAAATTATTTGAATTGACAACCTCTTTGCTCTTCGTGCATACTTTTAATAATGGATGCCTCCAAATATTTATCCATAAAAAACCCATTATTTCCCAACCAATATTTTGAATATTTGTTACATAAATTGCTTCACACAAAAAAATCAAATGAGAAGAAAATGGGAAGCTTATTATGTTCATGGAAGGTCTTCAGAATCAGATGGAGATAGAGAAGGTAATGCACGCGCGGTTCTGAAGCTAGAGGCGAAGAAATGATCCAATGTATTGGCTAAATCAACAAATGGGTAAGGGAAAGGGAAAGTCATAGCCATCATGCATTATTACAATTGACACATGGAACAAAGTTGTACGCTTTGAAGTTGACGTGTGAATGTGAGCATTGAGAGAGAGATGGTTGAGCAGCAGAAGAAGAAATGGTTGTGGTGGTAATGGTGGAGAGATGTGAGGTGTGATAACCTTATTATGGCCCATTCCTCGAAAAGAGAATAATAAATGCAAGGGGGCAGAAGGATACAGTACTTTTTTGGCAGAACAGAAAAGAGGGTCCTGATTTGAGAGGTGAGGAAATGATTTTGTAATCGATTGCTTTATGATTGATGAACAATGAAAGAGTATTCATTTGACAGAGAGAGAGAGAGAGAGAGAGAGAGAGAGAGAGAGTGGAGGAAAAAAGCCCTCTTTTTTCTCGATCTAAAGCTGCTTATTTTTTAACTTTCACTTTTTCAACTCTGACATATCCAGACAAGTGAGCAGAGAAGGGAACTATTAATTATAAGTTTATAGAAAATGCAAGGCATGCATGGCTTGGTTGGCTTGATTAGTGCAGCACCCTTGGTACTCTGCTCGTATAGGACAGATTGGTGGCCCTTTTAATTACGTGTTTCCCTCAGTTTTTCACTCCAAGAACTCTATAGTGTATAGTTAAGGAAGAGAGAGAGAGAGAGAGCAGAGAAGGGTATGTTTTTGTAATTTTACATTGTGGGCGTGTGTGGGTGTGGGAGTGGGTATGTGCATGCATGTGTGGGGTTGGAGTGGGATGAGAGACTGAGGTTTCACATCAAAGCCTTGTTAAGGGCCCTGAGAAGCGAGGCTGACATTGTCCTTCACGAAAGTCGCTGACTCTACTGTCAGCCCCGCATTTAAAGCGCGCTCTGTTTCTGTAATGTCCGAAGCACTTTGTATCTTTGCACCGTATACCATGCCATATACTGCCATTCTATATCACCTTTTCCACTTTCTTGATTCATGGTTTCCCTTGGAGACCAAAGTTTTGTTTTTTGGTGTTCTACAGTAATCTCACAACGCAAGAAATCAGAAGAAGCTAGATTTAGCGTTGATAGGTTTTATGGCTAATCTTGGAAAGGGCTGCAAACTCTCAAGGGCTAATTCTGGTTTACTTTATGACAGAGATTTGAACATTCTGCAATTAACAAAGACATGGGATTTTCGAAATAGATTTGACTAGCTAATGATTGCCTGTTATAACCAGGCCTATATAGCGTTAACTTCTAAACAAGTTTCTGCAGTCAAAATCCTTTTTTCCTTCTAGTTTTTGTGCCAGAATAGGAAAATGAAGTTAAATTAAATTATATTTATTATCTGGGATATGTCATCAAGGTGGGTGTATGGTTACTGGGTTGGATGTGTCACCAAGGTTGAGACCTTGTCAGGCAGTAATACTATTATTAAAGTTGAGGGTTTGAACATCAAGAGTTTGTGTTAAAGGGTGAAAGGCGAGCACACCCAGTTTGCTTTTATGTATTTGTTACCACATAATCCTTCAGGGAAACTTCCAATTGCTTAAGCTAATCTATATTTGAAATACTTCGTGTGATGGACCTTGTTTTGGTCCTTTCCTGTATTAATTTTATAACCCAGAAAAACTGAAAAAAGAGATATATACGTTATTATTTGTCTGCTTGATCTCAAACCTAACCTTTGAGATATTATGGGGACCAAGCAGGTAGAACAGATGGAGTGGTCCAAGCCATTACTGGACCAGACCCAACAAAAATAACTGGACTTAGAAGGTTCCCATGAGCGTCTCATGCGATCAAGATTACCCTTGTCAGTCTCTATTACTTTCTATTTTGCAGGATCATCTCCCAAAATGGGGTGGGATATGTCCTTTGGTATATACCAACTAGGAGTATATCTCTAAATACCTATATACTTAGTTGAAGGATTCACTCTTCAGGTTGTTGGGAAATTTAATATCAACAACGAACAATTTCTAACATGTGTGGTCAAGGGATTCCTGCAATAAACAGAAGAGAATGGAATAGGGCATAGGGCTGGCTTTTGACTCAGCCTTTCATATTTGTTTCAATGGGCTCTTGTGGCTAGGGTGTACGAACAGAAGACATGGTCTTTGATTATGTGAAGCCTATATGAGTAGGGTTTGCTTCACGAGGGAATCACCCTGTCCAGTCCCTCTCCCACTTATCAGTATTTCTTTTCATTATTTTGTTTTTCTTTTTGAGAAATGAACAGTTTGTTTCCCCATATAACTTAATCCCCAAATCCTCGATAAAACTGGTTCAGGCATTTTAGCAGGCACAGTGCCTGCAAGAATACAAGTTGCAAAATATTCTTAATTGTTGAATGGTTTCCTTAGAAAACCAGTCGGTCCCGGAGCAAAATTTACTAAATCACCCATGAATCATATAAACCGTAAATTAAAACAAATACTAAGTAGTGGAGAACAACTAACAGATCAACCCGAAGTTCGTCCGCAAAAAAATCAACCATGAAGAGTAGAAACCATTAATACAAAAACCAAGGACATTGAAATCAATATCAATTATCACTCCAAAGGCTACATCCATACCTACATTGCCAATCCAATCCTGCAAATCTTTCGTTCATCGTCTGCATCACTTATTGGTCACATAAGTTTGTCGATTTTCGAACTCAATTCTCACCAAATCTGCTAGAAGTCAAGCACACAATTCAGCCGAGATTGATCAATATATATACTGATCAAAATCTTCCTTTATTTACTGACAAAATCCAGTTCCAAATCATAAACTGGCCATGAAGTTGGATTTGCTTACCTAGCCGTATAATTCTGGACCATTTTCGTTTGGCGATGAATGCACTGTGTCCCGCCATTAAGGCATCAAACCACCTTCGCCGTACGAGTTTTTGGTGAGAAAGCATTGGGCCTTTAGTTTAAGAACTAAATACTGGATCACTTTGTATATATCGTTTTTTTTTAAATGATCTGGACTTCTTGTTGGGCCGGTCTGCTTTCAATTAATGAGTTTCCAAAGTATTGGATTAGAAAGACTCAAGAAGAAGAAGAAAATTTGTAATTTTGTTTATTTGTTATCGAAATCTCTCCCAATGTTATTTTTTGTGTCAACCTTTTAATTTTTTTCTGTAAAAAAAATATTTTAAATTTGTTGTTTTGTTTTTCGTTTTTTTACTCTTACTTGTTGATTGTTCTTCCTTATTTTTAGAACCGTATTTTTTTATTTTTTGTGCAACGCATAAAGTTTAATTTTACTTTTACATATAAAAGAATAAAAGCAATCTATATTTCTATATGACTTTCATGTATTATTGTTTTTATGTGCGTGCCTATTTTTCTTTTTCCTTTTTTTTAAAAAACTCCCTCGTATGGTTGCTCCGTGCCCTACCATTTTGTCTTACTAATGTGATCATGAGATGTTCTTTAGCATATCCATATTAATCTATGTAATAAAAATTATAAAATTTATAGTAATTATTAATTATTGAATGTAAATAATATTCCCTCCGTTCCGCTATATAATATACTTTTTTGAGAAATTTATATTTCAAAATATAGTACAAGATTGCATAGTGTATTTTTTCTTTTCTTTCCAAAATTACCTTTAATTAATAAGTCTAAATATTTGTTTATTATTAAAATGTTTCATTTCCAATACATTTAATATGAGGGTAATATGAGAAAATGTGAAAAATTTGTTTAGTTACTAATTATTATTTTGATCTGTGTGCCGTAGTTAGGAGTACACTATAAACTAGAATGAGAGTATAACTGCAACAAATTAAACTTAATTTTCCTCTCTTTTTTTAATAAATAAACAACTTTCATTAAACGATAAACAACATGATAAGAATTACAGGAGAAATGTCTTCGAAAAAATCAAATAAGGGTTATCATATCCCAAATCAAAACATTTTTTCTCGCAAAATATAAATCAATTACAACTATCAAATTTTATTTATTCAATATAAATTGGACGAGTGTCGTCATGTCTATTGTTTAAAGAAAATATACCACGAAAGAAAATATATCACACTTGTAGGCGCAGCCAAAAGAAAAAAGAAAATATAATCTACCGCACATGATGTGCTCCCATCTCTCTTGCCGGCGGAAACTTCTCCACCCGCGTCTCTGAGTACACCGATCATATCTTACGGTGCCGTTTTGCCGCTGTTTCCATCATTGACCACGACTCTACCACGGTATCAGGTTCTCTCTCTTCTCTTCGCTCTGGGAGCTTCAAACCCTGGAAATCGTTTGGGTTAGAATGCATTTGGCTTTTCTTTTTTCGAGAGTATTCATTTTCAACTGCCAAGTTTAATTCCAGTTCAGTGGCTCGCTTAAAGGATAATATGCGGTCCCACTTCCATTGCTCTTGCCCATAAATTTTCACTTTTCATACTTTTGCCAATATTAATAAGTTCAGCCATTATTTCACACTTTCATTTTATTTTCTTCCTAATAGTGCTGAATGTCCTTTAATTTCTGGGAACTCAGTTCTTGCAAAAATGTTGTGTTCAAGGCTAATTAAGAGAACTCATCTCTCGCCTTATCTCAAGAATTTGCAGCAAGCCTCCCTTGAATCCAGGTAAGACAATGCTGTACTTAGGGATAGATTTAATTTGTATTTTTTTGTTGTCATTAATTGATTGCCGATAATAATTTTATGGGGAAATATTCAGAATAAAACAAATAATAGTACTCTGAACACATCTTTTATGGCAAATGATCGCTAAATTCGTGGTTTTTTGTAAAAGAACAAATACGTTTACTTGTAGAGCCAGAGATATCCTTTTGCCTATCCAACGGTTGCATTCCAGAAATAAAATTTCTGCTGTGCCTGTGCTTGATTTATGAAATACTAGAAAACTTAACTTCTTTCTATTGATTCTCTCCTCTCTCCTCCTTTTAACCAAAAAATGAAAAGAGTTGGCTTCATTTTGATCTGAGTTCTCTTGATAACCTTCTTTATGATTCAGGTGCCTTTTCATTGTTACAGAAGGGTCAAGCAAGGCGGTAACTAGTTCTATTAATGGATTCCAGCAGAATTTTTCTTGTAATACATGGCTCTCAAATTTTAGGAAGCAAATTAGTACGAAGTCTTTATATCAGAGTTACCAATCTTCAGCTTTTGCTACAAAGAATGGTGGCAGGTCATGTTCTCTGCCTGGTTTTCGACATTTCTCATCATCTCATGTTTCCAGAGAACAGAAATCACGAAAGATGCTTTTATACTTAAGTGCCTTGGTTGTTGCAATGGTTGGAAGTAGTTATGCTGCAGTCCCCCTATACAGGAGATTTTGTCAAGCAACTGGCTATGGAGGCACTGTTCAGCGTCGTGAGGTGTGATAGAATTTGTCTTCAAAATGATTGCTCAATTTCATTTCTGTTTGACTCCTAGATTTTCATTCTATCCAGACTGTTGAAGAGAAAATTGCTCGACATGAAAGAGATAATACAGTCACTACAAGGTATTATTATGACTTCTAAAATGCTAATTGTGGTAAGGGTGGTTAATCTTGTTCTTCTGTTTGTCGATCTATGCTTTTAAGGTATTTGTTCAATTTCCAAGAATCTTTATCAGGTTGACATATTCTAGTGTACTTGCTCATATAATGATGTCCTGGTACAATTTCTTTATGTTGATCCTTATTCCTTCATTTACATTGGGCAATTGTTGTATGAGATGGTATTCTCTAATCTCTAGATAAAAGTGAAAGCAAAGAAAGATGCCTGCAAATATATTGTTTAGCTGGATGCTCTGCTTGAAGAGAACTTTACCACTAGGAACTAGCCTATTTTAAATTGGCAAGCATATTCTCTCTGTCTCTACTATGGTTTGAAACAATTGATATTTCAAGGGTAAATAAGTGATGAATTCGTGTCAACTGCCAAGTATGGTTATTCTTTTAGCTTTTATAACTTTTTAACTACCTACTTGCAGTCTACTTACAGGATATTATTCAATATACAATTAGCATTTATTTTTTTTTATAACTGACTTTTTCCAAGTTTTATTGGGTTGATGAATTGCAATTTACATTTTCTAGGGAAATTGTGGTGCAGTTCAATGCTGATGTTGCTGATGGTATGCCATGGAGGTTTACTCCTACTCAGAGAGAGGTTTTTCTTTTATTAACATCCTGAAACTTCTGGCAAAGATTATGCATATTCAATACAAGATAGAATATGAAATTAGTTGCAAAAGTTTTTCTCTGAGTTTGAATCCTCTACGTGCTGACCACTTGTCAACTTATCAGTAGTTAAATAAAAATGAACTGGATTGCGTTCCTGATGAACCCCCCCTCCCCACACGGCCAAAATAAAAATCAAAAGAAAGAAATAAAGAAAGCAAGTTAAAATGGTAATGTATTTATTCATTTATTCTACCAGGTTAGGGTCAAGCCTGGAGAAAGTGCCCTGGCATTTTATACCGCTGAAAACAGAAGCTCAACTCCAATTGTTGGTGTTTCTACATATAATGTTACTCCTATGAAGGTATTGAATACTTTATTATATAAAGCTGAAAAGTGTGTGCTTAAACTTGCATCTCTGAGCTGAACGAGTCTTCTCTATTCTTTTTTAGTGTAAAAGATGCTATGCACTGCATGCTTGGATTTCTTGATGGCATAGGTGGCTTTTATTTAATCATATGTTAGCAGTTAGTTATATGAAGTCCTCTGGAAAAATGAGGTCAAGGTCAAAGCAATTTTGGCACTGAATATTGTTCAAAACAGTTTTTGCACTGCATATTGCAAAACTCTGGTGAGCTTCATTTGGCTGGCCTAGTTACCTTTTGGGTCTCCGGGTGACTTCTGACTTATTACAAAGTACAGTTCATAAGCGAGATTAGGCTGTTTCTGTGTACTTGGTTGGGCTCTGGGTCCCCATTAACACTGTAGTCTGATTTTATTTTTCTTGGCAATGTTAGCTCATCGGACTTGGTGTAAAGGTTGGAACTCTATATGTTACAGGGGCACTGCACCTGTTAAAACTAGAAAATTGAATTAAATGCAGTGTCTTATCTTTTTGGCAATTCTAGTTCTACTTTAATACATGAAAATTATTTTTCAGATGAATTGATAGATTGATGCCATTGTAGATTTTGTGCCAGGACGGTTTTGAGATATTTAGAAGTTTATATTTTTAGAAGACTTATTTGTTGAAGTCTCCAAATTTGGTTTAAGAACCTTATGGTTTTCAAGCCTCATTAGAAGTCTTTGGTGATTTTCTTCTCTCTTGACGTTCTCTTTTTGCCAAACTATGGATAACCTTAACATTAACATTAAACAGCTGGTTTAATTTTCTTCTTTATTCTCTACTTCTATGCTTCTGCAAAATTATTCGTGGAAGAAAACTGAACTATCATATATTTTTCTTATACAAGCTGCATTTTACTTTAATAAAATTCATGGAAGAAAAATGAACTACTATATATTTTTCTTATACAGGCTGCAGTTTACTTTAATAAAATACAGTGTTTTTGCTTTGAGGAGCAGCGGCTTCTTCCTGGCGAGCAGATTGACATGCCTGTAAGTGTTGTCAGACTGAAGTTTGGTGTTAACATATTGTACATGCTTCTTGATATTATGTTGCTTTTTTTGTAGGTATTCTTTTATATTGACCCGGAGATTGAGTCAGATCCTAGAATGGATGGTATGAACAACATTATATTATCCTATACTTTCTTCAAGGTCTCTGAAGAATAAGACAGGCTCAAAGAATTGTTACATGAAATTATGGTTGCAAGCTCAAGGTCCAAGGTCAATAGATGCTTAGCATTTTTTCTATCACTGAAGTTGTGGACGTTTTTCTTGTTTAGTTTTGTTTGATATTGTTTTTTCGGGTCTGATTTTAACAATAACAAAAGATGCTTAGAGTTTGGCTGCAGTACCTAAATGTTACAAAAGAAAGAATAGTCATACTACTGCAAAAAATTATTCATTCAATGTATTGTACTCTCTTTAGGCTCTAATATAGGTCACCTTTAAGATGGTTTTGGTGATTCTTATTATGAGTCACTTTTCAAAGTAGGCAACATTATATATATGTGTGTATCGGATTTGCCTTTGTCTTTATTTCTTCGTCCAACCTAGTAATTCTACCAGCTAGTACTTAGTTGTGGATACCTCACAATCCAGCTTATCAACGTCTTTTTCTCCATTTTGGCCATTGTTAGAATTATGATGAACATTGTCTTGGATGTTGTCTAAATTCGTTATGCTTCATTGTGTTGTCTTGTACTCCATTGTATTTTCTTCTCTCTTCTTTCTCTCTATAAATAACCATTTACTCATGTTCTCTTATTTATGAATGTATTCCTCCCCTCTTTGCTACACCCTCATGTTTATCGATAAATTCTTATTGATCAGCATAAAATCCTAACATAAGCAGGGACCACAATTTTGAAAAACAGAAAAGGAAAAGAACACTCTAGCTTATCTTATCGGTTAATTCAAAGTAAGCGAAGGCAAATTGTGGGTAATTAAGCTGGAAAATTACAGCCATCTTACCTTCAATAATCTTCATTCTGTTGTGTTTGATGCTCCTCCGCTGGAATGTATCAACTCTCTTATAATGGACTTGCAGAACATGTACGTGATGAGTAGTGAACAAATGTCAGTAAACGTTGCCCCTTTACTCGGAAAAAAAAAAGGTTGGGAGGGGGGGGGCGGGGGTGGGGGTGTTTGTTGAATTAAGCGAAGGCCCATTCTTTCCCTTGCGCACACCCAATTCAATATTCCATCAAAGATTAATCTAATTCCAAAGTAGATCGATGTGTCCAAAAGAACCATTAGCATTAGAGAACTGCCAACTATTCTTCCTTAGCGTAATACGTCAGGTATCTCAGTGCATTATAAAACATCTAACTTTGAGTCCTTTGTTTTGCTAGTGACTCTATTTTTTGTTTTAGTTTGTTATCTAGCTAGGTTAGAGTAGAGCAGTTTCAATCAAATTCCAATATATAGTTATCGGGCCAACCCAGCCATTTGCCTCGGTAAATTGAATTAAGTAATTTTAAGATCAATTTATACTGGATATTGTTTTTGGAAAGAACTATTTATATCTTAGTTTTTGATACATGACATATAAAGCAAAAATTATTTAGATTTTTTTTTGTTTATAAAATTAATTTCTCACTAATTTTTTCAAAAAATAAAATAAGATAAAATATTATTTATTTACTCAGTTTGATTTGTATATTTAATTTCATGTTATATTAGACTTTATACTTTTATTTCTGTTTAAATAAATATAATATTTTATTTTAATATGATATGATAAAAAAGAATAATAAAATATAATTGTGCTAGTGACTATATAAGGGCCTGTTGATAGTGTTTCCTGTTTTCTGTTCTAAAAAATAGTTTTGTAAAACTGTTTTCAAGAAACTGTTTTGAAAACAAGAAAATAAAAAAATTTGTTTGAATAATTGTTCTCAAAATTATAACTAGTGAGTAACAGATAAGTTATTTAAAATTTATAACTTTACTATTAATGAGATGGACGTTTCTCATCTTTCCTTGTATTTTCTAGAATAAAAACTATAAAACACCTAAAAAGTGTTCTAAATTTTCTGTATAAAATTATTTTCTATTTTTTAAAATAATTTTTAAAAAATATGTTTATCAAATAAGTATTATCGGTTTCTAAAAATAAAAAAACAACATCCTCAGACACGGCCTAATTTATTCAAATGCATTTGATCTTCCAGTTTGACCGGTCAGGTTTGGATACGAGTCATATGACCAGTTCGGCCTTTCCATATAGCTTAACCCCTTTTCAGCTCGCACTGTTCCTCTCCCTCCCTGCTCGCGGTTTCCGTTGCGTCCCACACAATCTCCTAATCCAGCTTCGTCAGCGTCTCGCAAGCTACTGCTAGTCCTCGTAGGTACACCGAGGTTTAGTTTCAGCTCTCTCCTTCTGTCCGTTTTCGAATTAATTCGTTCGTTGCTAACCCCTATCGGCGGGTACTTTAATCATTGTACATTTTCTGCTACTTTATAAAGGCCTTTTTGCGTGATTTCTACGTTGATTTACATATTCCCTTTGTGGATTTTGAAAACCCTAAGCTCAATTGCGAATTCTCATTTAATTTTTTTTTGTAATTTTTATTTCTTGTTGTAACTCTAGGTTTCTTCAAACACCTCTGACTTCCCACAATCTTTTGATTCATTATTTTCGTTTTGGAGGTGGCGAGGTTTCTTAATTTTGTTTTTTTGTCGGTTATGATTTTTAGCTAACGCGGTTTCTTTTGAAAGTTGTTGCTTTACCCTGAATTAAATTAGTTGTTCAATTTAATGTATATGCCTATTTATTTATAATTATTCGATTATATTGTTGATATAAGTGATGACCTTTGGGCAAGGGGATTAATCCGTCAGAGTATTTGCTAATTGGTATACTTGCTCGATAAATAACTTCTTATACTCTTTTTCTTTACTTGTTGCATGCGTCATTTAGTTCCTCTTGCGTTTTGGTCAACTCTGTTGTCTCTCCTTTAACCTACATTCTTTATTTGTACAAAATCTCAGTTTATTTTGTCATTTGCTAATTGGACTCTGACAATCAGTTCACATCTTTGCTAGGAGTTATTATTTAATTTTAGGAGCACATTACATTTCATGATTCATCATGGAGATACAGAATTGTGGCAAGCCAATTGATTCCTTGTTGGAGAAAGTTCTTTGCATGAATATTCTGTCTTCTGATTACTTCAAGGAACTCTACCGATTAAAAACATACCATGAAGTCATTGACGAGATTTACAATCAAGTTGATCATGTGGAGCCATGGATGACAGGAAATTGTCGCGGTCCTTCTACTTGCTTCTGTCTTCTTTACAAATTTTTTACTATGAAGCTCACTGTCAAACAAATGCATGGGCTATTGAAGCATCCTGATTCTCCATACATAAGAGCGGTATGTAGAGGTTCTTGGAAATTTATATTGCCCTTTCATGGTGTATTTTATTGAATAAACTGAGCTATGATTTATATCAGTCCCTAAAATTAGAATTAGTACTAAATCAGTACTAATTCTAATTCTAAGTTTAGAATGTGTGCGCATGTGCACGCTATTTTTAGTCCTCATGCATCCTGAATGTCGTGTGCCTGTGTGCGTGCGCGTGCGCGTGCGTGTGCACCTGTGTGTGTGCTGTGCATGCATGTATTTGTGTGCGCGCGTGCGTGGTGCGTGTGCGTGCGCGTGTGCGTGCGCACTTGTGCGTGCATGTGTGTGTGTGGTGTGTGCACACTATTTTTCTTCCTCATGCATCTTGAATTATGTGTATGTGTGTTGATTTTATAAATGTGTGTTTGTGTGCATGCTATTTTTTTTTTCCTTATGCATCCTGAATTGTGTGTATGTGTGTTGATTTTATAAATGTGTGTGTGTGTACACGCTATTTTTTTTCCTCATGCATCCTGAGTTGTGTGTATGTGTGTTGATTTTATAAATTTAATGCTAACAGCTAAAGAGTGGATGCATTGTTCCACTTTATTTTGTAAATTTGGACTGCACGTTGATTTTTGTTTGCAATACTTGGGAAAATATACACTATTCCAGGCTTGACTTATCCCTGTTGTTATGGTTGATGTGTGTCTCATGATGGAAAATTGTACTGTTTGATATTTAAGGATCATTTCCTCTCTCCCTGTCTGCCTTTTTCTATCTGTGGTTGTGGTTGCGGTGAAATAACTTTCAGGATAAGAATCAATTACATAAAACTGCCTTATACTTTTGAGTAACTAAATCCTCTCCTTTGTTAAATTGCTGCTAGAAATGTTAGTTGCCTCCTCTCTGTTAAGCTTTTGACAGAAACATGATAAGATTCTGAAATTGTATGTTCCATTGTTTTAAATCCCAAGATGCCCCTCTCTCTCCATCACAAGCAAGCAATTGAAATATTTAATATTTAAATGCAATTGGGACATTGGGGAGACGAAGGAGGCTGTGCATCCATCTTGAAGTAATTTCTTAAATAACTGGAAAATATGGATTTTTAAGCACACTTTGCTAACATGGTAAATTCAATTGTAGAGTTGACATTTTCAATCTTTCTGTTAGTAGACAGGAGTGTGTTCAATTTCTGAAACAAAAAGGTAGGAGCCTGTAATTTCATGACATCTCAAGTTGGGTTAAAAAGAATTTTCTCTTATAGTTAACTTTGGTCACTGCCCCTTTACTTGATATTGCCATTATGGTCAAACTGCATTAATTTACATATTGCACGCCCTTTATCTGGATCTCAAGTTCTGTTAGCATCAAAATGTTAAAGCTGTGTTCTGTTGAATAAATAGAATTTGCTGTTTTTTCTTTTATATAACTGTATATGTAATAAAATTAATGTTCATGGTGCATTCAATGTTCCATCCTGAACTGGAGTGTGTATGCTTTGTATTTATTCTCTGATAATATTTGCAGGTTGGATTTCTTTATTTAAGATATGTTGCCGATCCTAAGACATTGTGGAACTGGTTTGAGCCATATGTCAAAGATGAAGAGGTATGAGGGGACTCACTTGTGATCTTTGGTTCATTATAGCTCTGGAATTCTCTATTGCAGTGATATTTATTGATGTTTTGTTTGATTGTTTTGTGGAACAAATCTACTTGGACTTTAGTTTTTCTCGTATACTTGGTGTTCATATGTGCTTCTGTAGAAAGTAGTTTATTTTTTTAATATTATGTAGTTTATTGACTTCTCTCTCTGATTATATGCTCTTGCTCAACCTATAGCAATGGTGATGGAGCAGAAGATGTTATTTTATCTGATTTCCTGAATTTCCATAGGCAGGCTTTTTAATTTATGCAATTTTTTTCTTTTGTTTTGTCACCTGGGAGAGCTTGGTACCGGAGCTTGTAGAAATGGTTTTTGGATGCTGCAAGACAAATCATTCTACCTCAACATTACTTATATGAACAGCTAGTTTTTCAGGACAATTTCCCATAGTGAAAGTGCAATATGGCTGAATGTCTGTTAAGAGTAATTAAGCTGGTAGAGATCTCAGAACCTTTATTGTTGAATAGAGTTTTGAAGAGGATCTTTGTGGGTTCCTGGATTTTTATGAGAAGGCATTGATCTTAGAATTGAATGTTATTGTGTTTCAAAAGGAGTGTGTGGATGGTGGAGTTGGGTGATGACTTAGGTATATTTCCCTCTCTTTATTGAGCCCTTTGATTCTCATGTAAATGCTGCTCCTTTTATTCATAAATCTGGAGATTTGTGATATTTGACACTCGTTGTTCGGGCTTGAGTTCTGTGTTGTTTGGAATTCTGCAAAGAATGGGCTTATTATAGGCACTCATCACTCTTTGAGGATTGAAGGTTGTAGGCTTAGAATTACATTTAATTTTATTGAGTCTACTATTTGTGATCAATGTTATACAAAGAAAAGTATCAGGAAGGGACATTTAGGAGTGTGAACCATTGGTGAAAGAGTCACGTGGTTGGTGTTGTGAAGGGACTTATAATTTTTAACTGATTGATGGAATACAGCCAAGTATTGAGGAGGGAGGACCTTTCTGGTTAGTGGCTATCTTACATGCATGTGAGAGGTAGCTAGTAAGAGTTGATATCGTAGTAAATAGTGGGCTACAATGAAGCAATTGGATTATGTGAATACTTTTGTTTTGATTTCTCATGGGAGAAAGGGCGAAAAAGTGTATTAATCTTGTACGTAGATAAAAATGTTGTCTAAACATGTCACCCACTAGTTTATAACTATAGTGATGTGGAACAAAAGCTGACAATATGGAAAAAAATTAAGAGAACAGAGATTAGATATTTTATGATAACAGGATACTCAAATTACTGACATCACCAGGCAGAATTTTAATTCTGTTGCTAGCTTGTGCCTTGGGCTGATTTCAGTCAATGGAACAGAAGGATGGATGCCTAGTTTACAATGAAGGCTTCCATTAATAAATAATTTTCCGTTTCTTGATTGTCCAGCAGGGTTGGAAGAGTTCTATCTTGTGCTTTTGCTGGGGTTTGTGGCCCTACAGTTCAGTTTGGTAGAAGGTTATTTTGATATTATTTGTCAGGTAAAACAGCATTATGAAATAATAATTGATGTTTGTTGGGCATATCTTAAGTTTCTGGCGTTAATGGAAAAACATAATATTTTACCCCTCTTCTACATTCAGTATTCCTCTTCTGATTGGTGTAGTACTTTATCTTTTGGTTCTACATTCAGTATTCTTCCTCTGAGTGATATATTTAATACAGAAGACTTCATAATTGCAAATGATGTGGCATCTTGGTTGAGTGTTCTTCTAATATGTGCTGCTTATTAAATGTGGTTCCTTCCTCCAACAGACTATGTGCCACTGTAAATGTTGCGGCACTTAGATGGTAATGAGTGTTCTCTCCGTGTGTGCTGCTCATTGGATGTGATCTCTATTCATCAAATTGTGTTTGTACGTCTTTGCCTCTAGTGTACACCATATAGTCCACCATATAGTCCCTGCTGGAAAGTTTTAGATAAAATATGATGTTTTCGCAATGTTGTGATGATTCCATAATTCCCACTTGTCATACCTTTCTTAGTTTACTGCTTTGTTGCAAATTAAATATTTCATTTTGGGTTTTAGTTGTGTTATCTCATGTTTTGGAGATTAAATGATAAAATTTCTTCTGTATATCATATGCATATCATTCTTCATATCAAGTTTAATGCTGTATTTCAGGAATTTTCTCCTGGATCTAATGGACGAATGACCACAATGGGTGTATATGTCCGTGATTTACTTCTTGGACAGGTTAGTTACTACTAAATCGATCACACTATTTTACTTGGGTATGCTTCCTATTTTGTCTCTTTATTTCTGGCACATGCTTTGATGCTTTCTTTTTGCTGGTAGAATTAATTAAATAATCAAATGATATTGGCAAGTCATACCCTGAACTCTTGATAATTAGATTTTTCAATGTAGTGTCATACAGTAGCAAGGTAAAATTCATTGTGACTCAACTATTGACTAGTTAAACTGAGATTTCTGTCTTCAGACTCTCGTTCCAGTTACCAGATGCATCACAAGATTACAAATGGAGATTCGTTACTTATCATCACATATTTGGAGTAACAAGAGTTGAGGTGCTTTCAGTATCTTGGACATAAAACTTCTATACCTACCAGCAATTTCTGATAAAAACTAATTGACAAGAATCTGCTTTTCTTTTCTTTACACCTTTTTGCTATTGCAATTGTATGCTCTTGTGATTTCAATTGCAAGATTGTATAAAAATATTTCTAGAAACACATTTCTGAGGTCTTCCAGTTAGGAGAGAATGAACAAGAAGCAATCGTGTAATTTCTCTTAGTTCTTTCTTATAATGTTCTCCATATCCTCTTCCCGTCGTCACTTTTGCTTCTGTTTTTATTTTGGGATGGGATTGTCTCATTTGTCCTCTCTATCAATATTTGTATTTCCATTTAAGCTGAAAGTTTTAAATACTATTTTAATTATTGTAATAGATGAAGTATCTCCAAATGATGTTTGAAAATCCATCCTTCTTTTTATATGAGATCTTGTCCTCAGCTGTAAAATATTCTTCTCTAGTTGGGTGCTGCACATTTACTGAAGTTGGCATATGCTGTTTTGCCTGTATCAGAGTCATTGCTTCCTAAACTGAGACTTTTGCACGGTTAACATTTCTTATGAGTTAAAATGTTAAATACTTACTAACTCCTCTTAGCTAGATTTTGTGCATGTGGATGTTTAATTTTGATGTTTCATGATTTTGGGCTTTTCTGTTTGCTTGTTCCTTGATATGCCCCCAATTTGTCATTATTGACAAGTTTAACCAATTTTTTATTTGGGACCACCCTTCAATAGCACATCATTTTGACTCTGAGGAAATGTATTGATGAGTATGTTCTGCTGTTGTGTTGCAGTATTACTTTGACACCCTCTTTCCACGTATCCCTGTTCCTGTGATGAGGCAGGTTGTGGCTAATCTTGAGAAGCTGAAGCTCCAGACCACACATTCTGGTTCAACAGGGGAATCCACCCGTCATGGTTCTGATGACACTGCCCGCCGACCACCTTCTGTGAAAGCTTCCCTTTCAGTCTCATTTGGTCAACGTGCTCCACATCGTGCCTCAACGAGGGACTCATCACCAATTCGCCGCACTGTGTCTCACCCTCATGAAAGAAATGGCAGTGATGACCTGCAGAGATCTCCGAGAAGTGGTCGCAGTCAGAGCCGTGAACATTCTGACAAGGATTGGGACAGAGAAAGGTATGGAGATCAGTCTCGAGCTAGGGACAGGGATCAAGATCATTATAGGGACAGGGACCGTAAATCAGAGAGGGGCAGAGACCGAGACTTTGAGAGAAACCGTGACACATATAGGGACAGGAACCAGGACCGGGATAGGGACAGAATTAGGGGGGATAGGGATCGGGAAAGAGATAGAGAGCATAATCATGATTATGATAGGAGATCTAGGTATGCAGAGAGAGAAAGCCGCCGTGTTTACAACCACATTGATAGAAGGCACTATCGCAGTAGGAGCAGGAGTCGGAGTAGAAGCAGGAGTCGAAGCGTGCAAACTGGTGCTCCTCAATTTGAATCTGGTTCTAGTCAACTGAGAGATGGGAGTAAGGAGAAGTCATCTACATCAGGTAATCTGGCTAAACTTAAGGATATCTATGGTGAGAGTAAAGGAGAGGCCAACTTGGAAAGAATTCCTAGCAGGGTTAACGATGGCGAAGAGGTTATTAGACTTGGTGGTTCTACTTGGAAATATTGAATGGTTTCAGATTTCTTGGGTCTGTTGTATGATGGATAACCTGGTTTCTCTGAAGCAACAGATGGGATCTTTACCTTTTGTTTCCTGCCTCGACAATATTTATAGATTGACAAATGCTATCTATATCTACATTGTTACAATATGATAATGTATTAATGTGTACTATAATTTTATTTCAGAATCGCCTTTGATACGTCAAATTTTATGCTTTGTGAGTGGAACACTTTGAAATTTTATGCTTTGTGAGTGGAACACTTTGTGACACTAAGAAAAGTTATAAAAAATAATCTTTTGAGAAATAATTTAAAATAATTTATCTAAGAAGATAGTATTTGATAAAACTTATTGGTATTATATGATTCATATAGCTGATCCCATATAGTGGGATAAGATTAATATTATTATTGTAAGTGGAAAACTTTATTTGGAGTCTAAAACTAGCATGTGATTTAATTTATTAGCTGGAGGTCTGGTTTTGGCCGTCTTACTGTCTTGTCTCTGAATTTAAAACTAAACGACTACCATCATTTTCATTGATTGTTGTAGACATGTGTGTTTATATATACATATCTGTTTTTGTCCCATTTGAACTCAAGGACACAGATATACGAGTTTATAGAACAGATCCTGTTCAAGTAAGGTTGTTAAATATATCTGTTTTTAATTATAGACATAATGTGTGTGTGTGTGTATACAAACACTCACACACATATCAGTATTATGTATGTTTGTTATCTTATAGGAATACGACAATGTATATGATAATATGCATGTTGTTTTTTGAAAAATTCTCTGCTACTAACATTTTAACTGGTCCACCTTGCCTCTGCTATCTGCGGTGAGTCTAGTTCAATAGGATAGACAATCAGAATGACAATGTCACGAATTTAGAGCCATATACTCTTTCAAAATATTAATTAAAATTAGTTAAATATGTATATAATAAAAAAATATATTAATATATTTACCTTCTATTTCAAAGAAGTCGATAGCATTGTTATTAACTTTTCCTATTTTTATTTGTTTTTAAATTTTTTTAAAAAAATGACTATAAAAGTATCACCGATATTTTTTTGTAAGTATGTCAAAAGATCAAAAGAGACAGTGGCAAGACCACTCCAAATCTTCTACATTTCTTTTGGGGGATGCATGCCGTGCATCCCTTTAAACTTCAGGGGATTTCGAGGAAAAAAAAAATCATGCAGTTAATATCTTCATTATTTTAACATTCATATATTCTATTTTGACCTAATACATAAATCTAATTAAACGTATATCCCATGATGTGAATATATATATATATATATATATTCAGCACAATACTGGAAAACCACAAAATAGCAAACACAGAAGTATTTTGGTTTTTAAATTAATAAAAATTGTATAATGATTAAAAATTTGTTTGATCATTTTTTAAAAGTTAAAATAATTAAAAATGTTCAAGATCATTTCAAAAGGAATTACCCAGTAAAAGGGGGATTTTTCACCTGTAGGTATGGACAGATTTTCCTTCAATGATACTATCAAAATTCTTGTGAGTTAATCTACTGCGCTGATCAAATAGGTCCTACCGTAACAAGAGTGCCTCAAGTATTGGCACTAACTTTGATGAGTTCGTGTACTTTATCAACTCCCAAGATCAATCAAAAAGTAGTATAGGATACATCAATTGAATGGGAGACCTTTCAGATGGACAAGATTGGCTTCCTGTTAGGTTCTGATAGGTGCCAATTAGCCTTTGACTATTCACACTTGATAGATCGATATATGTGACGCAAAAAGATTAATGGAGCTCGGAAACCAACAGTTCCAAGCATGAGGAAGAAACCATAGCAAATGCAAGCCATGTAGCCAAAAAAGAAAGAGGCTTGCATAAAGCCAGACATATCTGATATTGCATGATAGTCATAAAAGCAGTAACCATATATGAAGAAGCCAGTTGATCCACCATAAACGAAAAACCTATGTTTATGTCAAATACACACTAGTTAGTCTCCCTGAAAATTGATGAAATATTCAGATAAACAAAAAACGCTCAGGCAGAGAAGTTTAACTGAAGCAACTATAACATTATTTCAGTTTGGGTCACCTCATCATTCCGATCATATTTAAATTATTCGTCTTTTCCTTGGGGTGGCTAAGGAGAACGATAGTTTGGTAGGTCATCTTAAGATATAAATTGCAATGGATGAATAAAGAATGACAATATTCAATGTGACAGGACACGTACCTCCACCACCATTCATGGTCCTCGACAACAAGCTGCAAGTATGTCAATGCCACAGTGACGAAAGCAGTGACAATCAAAAGAATGATGAACACAATAAACAGAATGCTGTATATGGTGTAAATCTGGTGACCCCACACGCTAGCGAATATGTAGTAGAGTTCAACGTAAATAGCACTGAAAGGCAAGCAGCCAGCCATAAACATCTGAGCAAGAGCTCTACGATACCAAGGTAGCTGGGGGATCTGCCTCGGATTCCTAGTTGTGCGACAAGGAGCTTGAAACTCTGATCTGCTATTCTTCCCAACAATCCCGCCCAATACTAACAAAGGTGAGGTTACAAGAGTCCATGTGAGGAAAATAACAACAATTGTTCCAAATGGTAGTGCAGCAGTGGAGTTATAGGCAAGTGCAACAGTATTTAGGAAGCAGAATGCCAGAAACAAAGGTCCAGAGAACAGGCTTCCAGTCAGTATCAAAATTTTCACCTGGCAAACCACAATCATCAGTTAATATACTTCGTTAAAGTTCACGTACTTTATGCAGTATAGTTTCACTTCTTTGATAGAAAGAGATAGATGAGAGAAGAAACTGAAATACCAACCAAATATTGTTTGGTAATTCAACTAGAAAGACACAAATTACTAGAATGAGAACATATTTTTGTTATCCAGGAATATCTAAGCTATTTGATTCACGTGGAGAATAATGTCCAATATGTATCAAACCTCATGCGTGATTCTTGTATAGATATGAGAACCGCATGAAGGTTATTGGTAAAAGAAACCCTAAGGTTGGAGCACCAATAACATGTTGTCTAATTACGGTGTAGAAATGTACCCAGTTCTTCCCTCCAATCATATAATAGAAGGAAGTAGCAGAGTAGCCTGCAATCCCAGACGTTGGCGCATATATGATAACAAGTGCAGTTAACAGAGCGCCCCTGTTGTATGGATAGAACACACCGACTAGCGCAAGCACAAAGACAAAGATTGCACTGAAATTAGGAGCAAAGATACATGGTTATAAAGAGAGGTCAACAACAGTTGGGAAAAAAAAGAAAAAGAAACTCATTATAGAGAGAAGCAACTTCAGAGGGATGCTCACAGGGCAAATAGCTGAGTGCCAGTTCCAAGCGCAGCTGCAAACAAAGACTTGTGTCTTGGGTACCTGAACACATCACCCCGAATGTACTTCCATCCACTCTCTTCTTGGTCATCAGCTGCCTCCTCATCATCAGTGAACCTGTCATGTTTGAAATTGTGGGTATAATAAGAACCACAAGTTTTAAGGCTTTCGAAGAGATTAGTCAGTGAAAATGACTCTGACTTCACAAAATCATTCTTAAGCAAACGTATGAGAATTGTAGCTAGGAATCCAGTCAAGAAGATAACAGTCAAACAGGAATTAATAATTGAAAACCATCGGATTTCTAAGTGATGCTGCAATGAGGATGTCTGCGAGTATTTCCCCAACCGCTTCTCAAATGGAGTGTCAGTTTGAATCCATTTGACGGAATATGAGAACTCTATATCTACTTCCCTATCCTCTGTCAGGTCCACAAGTGCATTTGGATCACTTTGAACGACAACATCAATGATGCGATCCTTGTTATAAAGGATCACAAACTTGATATGCTTAAAAAGGTGAACTGTAGGCCCACTTGGGTCATCTTCATCTTCGCTGTCAAATCTTCCAAGGAAACCCCAAATGGGTAAGTCATCAAAGTACATTTGAAACAAATAATCCTTCAAAACAGCAGATCTGAATTTGGCAACCTCTTCTCTTGTGAGCCTCTTTTCGCAGATAATCTGAGGTTCTCTATCAATTAGGAAGTCAATTTTATACGGAGCAACAACTAATCGATCCCCATTCAAAACTGCGCCAAGAGCTTCATTCTTTTCTTTCACTTCAACTGCAATCCACATTTATCAATCACAAAGTACCAAAACAGAGAAATGGGAATAAGAATCATACCAACAAACTGACCTGGTGAACAAAAGGGAACATCAAAGTATCGGTATGTCTCACTGTGGCATTAAAAACAAAGGGAAAACACAAGAATGAACAAAATCAAACTAATGTGAGCAAGCTATGAAAATCAGTGCTTAGATATCGAAGTTTGCTAAGCATGATTCAAACAAGTTGACTGAAGTGTTATATTTTGACTCATCCAATTCATCTATTGGACTTGGATTCCCCATGACGGCGAATTGTTTGAATTCACATTCTAATAACATAAAGTAGTTCAGTTCGAGTTGTTGTTGTTGAATACGAACTTTGCATGATATAAATTAGAGTTCCAAGTCTCGTTCGTTTCCTCCTTAACTACCTTGCTGCATTCATTCCATTCATCGGTCAAACATCTAGCTAGCTTCCGGTTGTTTTAATGGATACTACTAATTTTAAAAAAGAAAAAGAATTATATCCAAACCCACATCACAAGATGTGAAGTGAGAGTTAAATCAATATAATAATTGATAAATGACAAGATATTCAAATTTCAGGGGATAGCGACTGAAAAGAAACTGACATTCCTGAATCTTGTCATTTATCAATTATTATATTGATTTAACTCTCACTTCACATCTTGGACGGAAGATAGCAAAGCCAAGATTTTTTCTGAGAATTAGGATTGAATTCGAAAGTTTTTTCCCAGCAAGAAATGAAATACTGAATGGAAGGGGTAGAACTAGAGAAAGAAGGAAGAGTAACGTAAAAACGTTACCTGGGATTATGGAAAGGTTGTTGGATATATTTAATTAATAATAATATATATTTAAATTTATTTAAATTATATTTATCTTGTTTACCTAATTAAATATATCTTATCTGGTCCTTATCTTTAATGAAAATAATATCAGTTGAGTGATTTTAGGAGATAAGAGATAAGTTATCTTTATTTAAATTTAAAATTCAAATAAAAGATAAAATAACTATTAAACAACCTATGATGACTAGGCTATTTAATAGGAGGCTGAGCAGAGCATCAGATACACCAATTATTTCATTCTACGCTCATATAGAGGTTCCCTTGCTAATTCTCAGCTACCATCGCTGAGCCTGAACACTATTTAGAAGAGTCTCATCTTATCTCATCTAATTTCTTATGACTAATTTCTGTATTTAAAGATCTTTAATTTATTCCTAATTCGAGTAGGATTTTTCAATCAGATTTTCTATAGCTATGGCAAGAGGTATTTATGATCATTATTTATTCCGCTGTAAATTTATAAAAAATTTATTTATACTTATAGATTCATATTTATAAATATATTTTTACACGTGGTATCAGACCTAATGGTTTATTTTGTTTATGCTCTCACTACTGGATTCATCTGCGAAACTGTTCATGCTCTTAGATAAAAGGAATAATTAATCTTGTTCACCAGATTGGGTTTTCACAGTTTTTGGGCTTGTCTACCTTTTTTTTAATTTCTGTTTACATTATTGGGCTTCTGTTTCTGGGCCAGTGTTTTGATTATTTAAATATATATATGTAACGGACTGGACTTGCGTTTTGGGCTGAAATAGTTTATTTTACTTCTGGAAATTCATCCTTGGGCCACTTTTTTTTTTCTTTCTCATGATACTTTTCTAGAAATTGATTTCAGCTTATATTTATTTATTTATTTGCAATTTTTCTAGTTTAAAATTTGGATAATTTTTGGGTATTAAAAAAAAATTTTTTTTGCAAAATATTATTAGTGTTATTTAATTGTCTAAGATTTGGAAAATTTTATTTAGACAATTATAACACTCATTTTTGGTCTTTTCAAAATAGTTGAGTTATTTATTAACCCAAATAAATTAATTTTAAACAATTGTTGGGAATTTTACATAAATAAAATAGTGAGAGAATTTATTTAATTATTTAATCACATAATTGTTTAGTTGATTAAATCAATTATTTAAATTCTCATGATGTTGTGCATATACATGATTTTAATTGCACATAATTTTGTGATATTTGTGATTAGCATGCTTTTTGTTTTAATGAGTAGCCACAGCATCCATGTAAAGTTGCATGCATAATATAAATCACATATGGATATAACAATATCAAATTCTAATAAAATGTGTGATTTTAATTTATTTTTGCTCACAGGTAGATAATTATAATTGCATATTTTATTAGGATGAAATAGATATGGTCTTGTGTTTTCTAAGTAGCCCACAGGTATTAAAAAATATGAATGCATTCTAGTTTTATCATTTCTTAGACATGAATATATGTTATACTAATGTCTTTGCCTATAGGTAAATATTAGTGATACGATATTTATGTAAGTATGTATTACATTGGTAGGCATACATAATTGTTAAGGTGATGATTGATTGTCTCAAAATTATTACTGAAAGTGTGTTTAATAATTATTTCCCTGTAGTTCCTTCATCTCACATACTATCTGAAGTTGGCGATAAGATCACTCTTGATGGCACAAATCATGCTGAGTGGAAGGAAGATATTCTCCTTCATCTTGGCTATACGAAACTAAATTATGCCTTGAGGATTAAAGAACCTCCAGTGCTTAAAGAAGGTGATAAGGATGTGCAAACCGCACATGATCATTGGGATCGATCCAACCGCCTTGTCTTAATGTTAATTAAGGCACATATTAAGAGAAGCATTCGAGGTTCTATTCCAGATTTCCAAACAGCCAAAGAATACTTAGAGGCTATTGACAAGCAGTATACCCCTGCAGATAAACAACTAGGAGGGACAATTATGAGAGAACTTGTTGATATGAAACTTGCAGGTGTGGGTGGTGTTTGAGAACACATTATGAAAATGAGAGACTTAGCATCACAGCTTAGGCATTTTAAAATGGATCCTCTTGAGCAATTCCTTGTGCAGCTAATTCTGAGTTCCCTTCCTCATCAGTATGAAGCTTTCTATGTCTCTTACAACACACATAAGGAACAATGGTCAGTAGATAAATTGTTGGCCATGTGTGTTCAAGAAGAGGCTAAACTAAAGAGGAGAGGAAGAGATGCACCTAAGGAAGTGCATTTGGCAGAAAGCTCCAATTCTAGGAGAAAGAACAAGAAAGACAAAAGGAATAAGTCCATTCCTTTGGCTTCCGCTGAGAATAAAGATAAGGCCACTTGCTTCTTCTGTAGGAAGAAAGGACATATGCGAAATGAATGTCCTAAGAGGAAGGCATGGTTCGCCAAGAAGGGTATAAGTAATGGAATTTACATTTCTTGTGTGGCTTATGAATCTCATTTAGTTAGTACTAATTATGACACTTGGTGGATTGATTGTGGAACTACAATTCACGTTGCTAATACCATGCAGGGGTTTCTCAACAGCAGGTGACCACATCCCAATGAGGAAAATGTCTATTGGGGCAATGGGATAAGGGCCCATGTGGAAGCAATTGGAACATGCAGGATCACTTTACCAAATAAATCAATTTTAAATTTAGAAAATTGCTTTTATATTCCAGATTTTTCTTAAAATTTAGTTTCAATTTACAAGTTAGTTCATTTGGGATTTGAATTGTTTCTTTCTTCAAATTTGATGAGATTAAATAAAGACTCTTTACCTTTTGCTGATATTTCTTTATGTATTGGTTCATTCAAATTACATACTGATTTACCTTAATCTCATGTTGTTACGCATAGTATTAAGCGAAGTGTCATGAATGAGAATTCTCTTAACTTGTGGCATAGGAGATTAGGACATATCTCCATAGAGAGGATCAAAAGGTTAACTAAAGATTGGATCCTCCCATTTTTAGACCATAAAGAAATTGATCCATGTATGGACTGCATTAAGAGTAAGCAGAACAACAAGTCATATAAAGGGGCTAAGAAAAGTTCTGAAATTTTAGAGATTATTCACACAAATATTTGTTGTCCTGATTTATCTTCTCATGGTCAAAAATATTTTATCTCCTTTATAGATGATTATTCACAGTATATGTATATCTACTTGCTTTATAATAAAAGTGAGGCATTAAATGCTTTTAAGGAATATAAGACGGAAGTAGAGAAACAAACCGGTAAGCAAATTAAAATTGTTAGATCTGATAAAGGAGGTGAATATTATGGAAGGTACACTGATGATGGACAAGCACCTGGTCCATTTGCTGAGTTTTTTCAAGAGCATGGTACAGTAGCTCAATACACCATGGTTGGCTCACCTGATATGAATGGTGTAGCTGAAAGAAGGAACAAGACGCTATTGGACATGGTAAGGAGTATGATAAGCAACTCCAAGCTTTCAGTTTTATTATGGAGAAATGCACTTAAGACAGCAGTATATATTTTAAATAGGGTTCCATCAAAGGCAGTTCCCAAAAACTCCTTTTGAAATCTAGAAAGGTTGGAACTCAGTTTGAATCATATACGTGTATGGGGCTGTCATACAAAAGTAAGAGTGTATAACTCTCAAGAAAGGAAACTGGATCCTAGGACCATTAGTGCCTCTTTCATAGGCTATGCGGAAAGGTCCAAGGGCTATAGATTTTATTGTTCTTCATATTCAATGAGATTTGTGGAATCAAGGAATGCTAAGTTTCTTGAGAATGATGTGATCAGTGGGAGTGATCAAGTACATGACTTAGTCACTGAAGAGGATCACATTCAAGAAACCACTAATCATGAAGGAACATCACTAATATATAACACTCATCCTGTTGGAGTGAATATGAAAAGTGATGCAATTCCTAAAACTCAAGTTGATAATGTTGGAAATCAGGAACAAACGAATGAACCTATCACTCATAAAGAACAACCACTAGAAGTGATAGAGAATGTTCATGAAGAACAACCTCAACCCACTCAACAAGTGGAGGTGAGGAGATCAACTAGAGAAAGAAAGTCAACACTTCCTAGTGACTATGTGGTGTACCTTACTGAATCTGACTATGATATAAGTGTTGAAGATGATCTACTCACATTTTCTCAAGCTATACAGGATGCAAACTCTAAATTATGGTATGATGCTATGACTGATGAAATGCAATCTATGACAAACAATAAAGTTTGGGAACTTATAGAGTTACCTAGTGAGTCTAAGGCCATTGGCTGTAAATTGATTTTTAAGACCAAAAGGGACACACAAGGCAACATAGAGCGCTACAAGGCAAGGTTAGTTGCCAAGGGATTCACTCAAAAGGAGGGAATTGATTACAAGGAGACTTTCTCACCTGTGTCCAAGAAAGATTCTTTCCGTATCATCATGGCATTGGTAGCTCACTTTGATTCAGAGTTATATCAGATGGATATTAAGACTGCATTCCTTAATGGGGATCTTGAGGAAGAAGTCTATATGAAATAGCCTGAGGGATTCATTTGTGAAGGAAATGAACATAAAGTTTGCAGATTGAAGAAGTCAATATATGGTCTCAAACAGACTTCATGACAGTGGCATTTAAAATTCCATGAGGTAATCACATCTTTTGGTTTTGTGGAGAACATCATGGATCAATGTATATATCACAAGGTCAATGGGAGTAAGATCATATTCTTGATCTTATATGTGGATGACATACTACTTGTCACTAAAGATTGGGGGTTGTTGTATGAGGTGAAACAATTTCTGTCCAAAAATTTTGAAATGAAGGATATGGGTGAGGCATGCTATGTCATTGGTATTAGGATACATAGAGATAGATCTCAAGATATCTTGGGATTATCTCAGGAAACTTATATCAATAAAATTCTTGAATGATTTAGGATGAAGGATTGTTCATCTACTCCAGCACCTATTGTGAAAGGGGACAAATTTAGCCAATTACAGTGTCTCAATAATGATTTTGAAAAGAAGGAGATGGAGAATATTCCTTATGCCTTAGCGGTTGGAAGCTTGATGTATGCACATGTTTGCAAAAAATCTGATATAGCTTATGCTATGGGCATGTTAGGAAGATACCAGAGTAATCTAGGAATGGATCATTGGAAAGCTACAAAGAAAGTTTTGAGGTATCTAAAGGGTACTAAACAATACACACTTACATACAGGAGACCCGACAACCTAGAAGTTGTTGGGTATTCAGACTCGGACCTAGCAGGATGCATTGACACAAGAAAATCAACATCCGGCTATATCTTTTTTGTCAGCAGAGGGAGCTATATCCTGGAAAAGTACTAAACAAACACTAATAGCCACCTCTACCATGGAAGCTGAGTTTATATCGTGTTTTGAGGCAAGCTCACAGGGAATATGGATTAGAAATTTCATTTCTAGGCTTAAGAGTGTGGACTCAATCTCTAGGCCAATTAAAGTGCTCTGTGATAATACGGCTGTTGTGTTCATGGCTAAGAATAATAAAAGTGGAAGTCAAAGCAAGTTCATCGACATCAAATGCTTAGCCTTGAAAGATAGAATTAAAGAAGGCCAAATAATCGTTGAGCACATTCGGATGAAAGAAATGTTAGCTGATCCGTTTACTAAAGGGATGCATCCAAAGGAGTTTATGGATCATGTGCCTCATATGGGTATTAGACTTTTACTGGTCTAATCGAGGTATGTAAAGTAATGAAATTTCAATTTATGGTTTATTATCTCATGTTTATATGGTATACATTCTTGTTAAGATAAATAAACATTGATTTAGGAACCGAATAAACATTCTGGTTTATTCATAAAGTTGATATCCCATAAAGTAAGGATACTACTTGTGATACATAGAATGTAATACTTACATTTAGAGAACCTACCGCTTTATTTCATGTAGTATTGCTTAAATATCTCTTGATATATCTACTGACATATTATGATCAAACCAAGTGGGAGAATATTAGATATATTTAATTAATAATAATATATATTTGAATTTATTTAAATTATATTGATCTCGTTTACCTAATTAAATATATCTTATCTAGTCCTTATCTTTAATGAAGATAATGTCAGTTGAGTGATTTTAGGAGATAAGGGATAACTCGGTTGATATTGTATTATCTTTATTTGAATTTGAAATTCAAATAAAAGATAGAATAACTATTAAATAACCTATGATGGCTAGACTATTTAATAGGAGGCTGAGCAAAGCGTCAGATAAACCAATTATTCATTCTACGCTCATATAGAGGTTTCCTGATTAGTGACGGTTAATTCTCAGTTACCATCACTGAGCTCAAACACTACTTAGAAGAGCCTCATCTCATCTCATCTAATTTCTTCAGACTAATTTCTGTATTTGCATATCTTTGATTTATTCATAATTCGAGTAGGATTATTCAATCATATTTTCTATAGCTATGGCGAGAGGTATTTATGATCATTATTTATTCCGCTGTGAATTTGTAAGAGATTTATTTATACTTATAGATTCGTATTTATAAATCTGTTTCTACAAAGGTCCCATTGTGTTGGCATAGAAAGGAACGGAATTTCCTTCCTTGAAGCGATAATCAGAAGCATTGGATTTAACAAGGCTTACGAAGCAGGAGATGAAAATGGCGACAAGTAAAGAAGCCATTGGCTTGCTCATATTTGTAGACGGAGAAAGAGAGAGAAGAGTATGGAAGAGCAATGCGTTACTACGCGCGCCAAATATGTACATGAAAATGGGGGGAACAGAACAGAACCCCCTCACGTCTTCTTTCACCCCCAAAAAACAAACCAAATTTAATTCCCAATGTTAATGTTTACAATAATTATATGACTCTGGTTTCTTTTTTCCCCCTTTTTTTTTTATTAATGTCAACTTGGTAGCAGATCCTCTAGGTTAATGCATTTTTCTTTTTGACTTAAAATACATTTTTTTTACTCTTTAAATCTCCAAATTCAATGCCTTTCATGTATGGCAAAATGACATGACACCTTAATTTATTAGCTAAGTCTTTTTTTTAAAAAAAAAATATTAACTATGTGCATTCAATAAAACAGTAATAATATATATCAATATTAATATCAAAATATATATGTATATAATCTATAATAAAATATACTATTTACAATGGATTTGTTAGACTCTATGTAGATCATGAACTATGCACAAATAACATTCATGACATGTAAAACTTGACAAAAAGTCTTGTAAATTTCTAACCTTGTGCAAATAATCCCCTTGCCAATATTAATCAGTCCACTATTTCATTTTTGAAGCATTATATGTCATTGAACATATATTACCTTTTTAAACTTTTTTGTTGTTGCAAATAATAATTTTTTGAAAAAAAAAAGTTTTTGATCTATGAAACTTTATTAAGTTTTGAAATCAGTTCCTGAAATTTAGTTTTTTTTTGCTTTAAGTATTCCTTTAAGTTTCAACCATTACAGTCATCCATCATTGATGTTTCAGAAATTGGAGTAAGGACGCATAGCTAGAGATGACACCATTAAATATGCTGAGTTGGCGGATGGAAAAAACACATGGCGCATTAGACTACAATTGAAAGAAAAATGAGACAAAAACACACATTTTACCAAAAAAATGAAAGAAAGAAAGAAAATGAAATTGAACAAAATGCACTCATATTCACCCAAAACGCACTCATAGTCATTCCTATTTCAAGCTCAAAGTTCTTAGTCATTGCTAGGGTTTCTTCAATCTATTCCTAACAGCTCAAAGTTCATCGGCCTTCATCACTCTCTCTGAGTTTGTGGCTGTTTATCACTCTTTCATTGGCATCACTCATAGCTCACGGAATTGATCTTAGCTGCGTGTGTGTATTTGGCTTACTCTCTCATCTCTCTTGTGGCATAATCGATCTCAATTGCGTGGACATTCATCGCTCTCTCATCGACAAAATTCTAGTCATGGCCTTGTTGCTACTAAAATATTAGGATATATTTTGGGTTCTAGGGTTTTATGTAAAGCCCTTTATTCTTGGCCATCCCTTCGGTAGATTATGCTTTGCCTCTGGTTGTTTCCATCATTCTAGGGTTTCCATAGTTCATAGCTCAATACTTAGTCGACTTAGTACTCATATTCCTTTCTATTTCTATAAAGACAAAAAAGGCTACAGATATTCGGCTCTTTTTCTTGTCAATCTTATTGCTCTAACCACCTTACTACAAAGTATATGTCAACCTTTACTACTATCGACCTTGGCTAGCTTTCACTTAGTAGTCGATCTTTGTCAAAAACATCTTCGCCTTTCTCCCGCGCTAGTTCTCCATGACCAATTTCAAGAAGTGAAGAAGGCTGTTGCAAAGGATTCTAAACCTAGTGACGTGATTTGCATATAAGTAGATGTAACAGAGCACTTTCTCCCTCACAAGAAAGGCTGCCTTCTTTTTGCTATGCGTTTTGAATCTGAATAAGCCCTCCAATGTGTCACATGATGTAAGCATATTTCAACTTCTCCAACTGTGTGTCTTCACTCTAATTTCTGCAACATCAGGGATGGATGTTGTAATGGTTGAAACTTGAGGGACTGCTTTAAAAAAAAATAAACCTCAGGGACTGATTTCAAAACCTAACAAAATCTCAAGGACCAAAAGCTTATTTTTTCCTAATTTTTTTAGGCCAAATAATATCTTTCAACTTTGATTTATAGACATATAATCTCCTTGAACTTTAAGTTATGTAGATAAATATTTTGTTACATTACATTTCATTAATGAAATAATGGACAAATTGATAGCAATGGATTTAATTGCTTAGAATTAAAAGTTTAGGGAGATTCATTGTTAAGTTTCACTATAGGTTAAGATATTTATTTTCTTATATTTCAAAATTCAAGGGATTATGTATAATTTAATATATTTTGTATCATTTAAATAAAAATTTTTAAATTATAAAAATATATAAATATTATGAAGATTTTGAATGTTTATCTAAAATATTCTTTACTCAGGGCTGAGTCATTATTTTCATTTATTTTATTTAATTAATTAAAGTATTATTATCCTTTTTAGGGTTATGACTCTTGTATAAATACTTATTGTGGATAAATAAAAAACACTTTATTTTTTACTCTTCATATTCTCTCTCTCATATTCTCTATTATCTCAAAAATTCTCTCTATTTTTTACTTTATTTCATAACACATTATCAGCACAATTTTACTTAAAGATTTAAAATATGTTCTCTTTGCTTATTATATCATATTTATTATCAAGTTCTTCATCATCTTCTTCTAAATCAATTATTTATAATGACTTTAAGTTATTTTTTTAGTTAAAAAAAAGTTTTACTACATTCAGAAGTATGAGCACAATTTAATTTTTCTATTAAGTAGATTTTGAAGTTATCGTCACAAAATATAAAGTAAATCATAAAATTATTCACATGAAATATAAAATACATCCTAAAATTATTTATACTCAATGCTGCTTTTACTACTTTATTTAGAATTTTATGTTATGTATGTGTTTGAAATATAGTTTTCTATTTATTTAAAGTTTGTATCCGAACTTGGTTACGTTTTCACTCTAATTTTAAATTATTGATTGTGGCGGACACATGTTTGCCTTGGGAGGGGCTGTCCGGCTGTCCCCCCCCCCCCCCCCACCCCCACCCCCACCCCCCCTCCTCCCTTCCCTTTTATATATATATATAAACACATTAATAGAGGCTAAAACATAATATTATAATATATGTACACACACATTTGGCCCCTACCCCACACATAGACATATACTCATATATTACACATAATAAATAAATAAATAAAATATGTATGTACAGTATCTATTATTGGTATACTAAAAAAAGAAATAAAATATAAAGTTTATATCTAAATGTATTGAAAATATAAACTTTTAATATATTTTTTATAGATTTTCTCAAAATTAATATATTACATATATGACTTTACTTTATATATATTTTAAAAAATTAATTTACACAATTTATCATTTTATTTTATATATAGATATGCATAATTTATCATTTCATATTTTTTTAAATTATAAGAATGTTTTGAAAAATTAATTATGATAAATATTAAAAAATTAAATTAATAATATAAAATATATATTGTTTTAAAAAATTGGGCACCCCCTTAATGTTTAGGCTGTGTTTACCTCTGATTGTTGATGCTTTATCCTTATTTAGGATACTCAATTGTAGTTTTACCAGTAAATTCTTGCTTTGGTGGCACTACCGTATGATTTAGCTTTACATCATTAATTATAATTTTAACAATTAATAAATGGTTAGCCAGTGGTTAGGTCTATTTGCTTTGGATTTTTAATCGTAATTTTAACAATCAATATATTTGCAAAGGGTTTTTAATCATAATTTTGGCATAATATTTGAATATGGTTTTTATATACAATTTTAGATCCTTTACAGCATTTTTAGTTTTGTAAAATTATTTTGACGTTTATTTTTGCCCAAATTCATAAAGAATTATATTAAACCAAATTTTAGAAATTAGTTTAATAGTGGAAGCATCCCTCAATAACATATATTTAATTTGATTAACTAGTTAAATAAATTTTTACATTAAGATAGAATTATTTATTAGATATAAACTTATTTATATTGTAAAAAGGTTATTTATGATGTAATTATTAATTTACCTATATTATGAGATTTTCTTTTAAACAAATTCTAATAGATAAAGATATAAACAAATTATTGTTTGGTACTATTTAGTTTGTTTGATTCATTGAAAAGTTATTTAACACTCAACACATATAATGCTGGATAGGAAATATTTGAGGTTGCTTAATTTCATTTGAATTTATAAAGGAGTTCTATCATTTAAACATCAAATTTTACATTCACAATTATTCCTATTCAGATTAATTTACTCTTCTATAATGCATGACAAAAAGAAGTTTGATGTGTTTTGTTGTGGAGATTATGTCCCTTTTTTATTAATATTGTTGATTAAATTCTCATAATCATAAAATTTCCTCATTTGGTATTATTTTCCTCTAACTTAATGGCATAGTAAATAGTTTCTTTTCATGTTAATTTTTCCTGATTATGATTATAAAATATGAAAAATTGAACTTAATTGAATTAATCAAGATCTCTATGAGGAAATTTATGAAATGATAGAATTATTATTTCGATTCTTAGTTAGGTGGATACATTTAGATTTTTAGTATTATGAAGCTTTTATATTTATTTAATTTCACATATCAGTTATTATTTTATTACTTATAATAATTTTAATTCTATAAATGATGAGTATTAAACCATCATATATTGTTTGACCATGCCTTTGTTTGTGAGTTTTATAATATTTTGATAATTTTAGAATTTTTAGTATCTAATTGATTTGCTTTTAAAGTAAAAATTACTCGACATGCTACTTGATATGTGCCATTGGTTATATCATTATCTTTTCATTCATTTAAAAGTTCTATGCACCCTATAGAAAATTCATATTATATGACTTATTTAATTTGACATATTTTACTTGCTAGTATAAAATTGTATTAATACTATATCTGGTAGTACAAAAATAATTAAAGACTGCTCCAAAAGAGCTAAGATAATGTTAACAAGAGAAGCAAAATTGCAAGCTGACAATGCACTATATTTCTCTAAGTCTCATAGAAACATATTAAATTTTAAAAATATTTGTAAAAATGGATATCATATTGAGCCAACAAATGAAGAAAATGTTGAATATATTTATATTACAAGAATTATCTCGAATGAAAAATATGTATAAGGAAAGTTTACTTGCATTTTCCTCCAGTTGATACCACAAGTATATTAAAACAATTTAATTATATGTCATTGTAGACTAGAAGTTTACAAATTACAATATGTTTCTTGTTTGGCATAACTAGTTGGACCATCCTGAATTAATTATGATGCGAAAAATCATTAAAAATTTGTGTAAACTTGAATTGAAAAGCTAACAGATTCTTCAATTTAATAGTTTTTTATGTGCCCCTTATTCTTAAGGAAAATTGATTATTCGATCATCACTAACAAACTTGGGAGTGAACTAATAATTTTTATGGAATATATACAAGGTGATATTTATGGATTAAATCACCCACCATGTAGATCATTTAGATATTTTTTTTATTTTAATCAATGCATCAACTAAATGGCCAATGTTTGTTTATTATCAACTCGCAACCAAGCATTTACAAAGTTACTTGTTCAATTAATTTGATTTTAAGAGCACATTTTCTTGAATATTCAATTAAGAAAATATACATTGACAATGTTAGTAAGTTTACATCTCAAGCTTTAAATAATTAATGTATGTTCATTGAAATTGAGGCTGAACATCCTATAACATATGTTCATACACAAAATGGACTTACAAAATTATTTATCAAACATTTAAAATTCATTATAAGACTATTATTTATGAGATCAAAACACTCAATCTCCACTTTGGGAATGCAATCCTACATGTTGTAGTATTGATTTGCATCATGCCAATAAGATATCATAAATACTTCCCTTTGCAAATAATTTTTTGTCAGAAACCTAATATTTCCTAAGAATTTTCGGGTGTGCGGTTTATGTTCCAATTACGCCACCATAACACACTAAGATAGGAGCTCAAAGAAGGTTAGGAAATGTTGTATATGAATCTCCGTCAACAATAAAATATCTTGAACCATTAACAGGAGATCATGATTTGCATATTGTTATTTTGATGAATCAATTTTTCCAACATTGGGGGCAGAGAATAACCAGTTAAAAGAGGAAATTAGTTTAAATGAATTATCATTATCACATCTTGATTCTCATCCAAAACAATGTGAATAAGAAGTTTAAAGGATAATTCAATTGCAAAGTTTAGCAAATCAACTACTAAAAAAGTAACTAAATCATATGTACCAGTTACTAATGCTCTAGTAAAAATTGATGTCCCTATCGGACAATCAAAATCTGAAGCACGCATAAAACATGATAAACTCATCGATTTCAAAGATAAAAATCTTTGAAAAAGAAAATCAACTAAAAATCAAGATGACTCAATCAAGGATTGGATAACTCCAGAAGAGTGCTCAAAGGTAATCTAGAAGAACCCTAAAAAATAATTAAAGTTTTTATTCCAAAAGAAACTCAGGTACCTGAGATTCATGAAAATAATGAGATATCAATAAATTATATCATGAATAGAATATGATAGAATCGAAATAAAATCAACGTTAACAATAATTTTGCATATAATCTAGCGTGTAATATAATATATGACAATGAGGATCATGAACCAAAATCTGTTAAAATGTAGTCAAAGAAATGATTGGTTAAAATGAAAAGACACAATTGATGTAGAACTAAATACACTTGCAAAACTAAAGATTTTTGGACCTGTAGTTCGATACACTTGAAGAAGTGAAGTTAGTTGAAGATAAATGAGTCTTCATGCTAAAACAAAATGAGGATGGTGGAATGATAAATACAAAGCATGACTTGTAGCACAAAGATTTTTGCAAATATTTGGTATTGATTATGAAAAGACATATTATCTTGTGATAGATATAATCATTTTTAGATATTTAATTAGTCTGGCAATACATAACAAGTTTAACATGCGTCTAATGAATGTTGTTACAATCTTGTTGGAACAAAATGTGTAACTACAAATGCACAGGTTGTATCAAGTAATAAAGAGTGAGTAAAAGTATTGTTCCCACGGAGATTTGGTATCATCAACCCAATTGAACATTAACGTCACACCTTCAATTAATCCGAGCAACACATAAGACGGAACGGAGATAAATCAATATTGAAAGTCTAAGCCATAGTTAGAATTAACAGTGATTCTGGAACTCAAACAATGACATAGATTATTAAAACTTTGATTATTTCTTAATGTCCAACTTCCCTTTTTAATTATTGTTACCCTCTATTTGGATGAGGGGAAAATTGGGGGGGGGGGAGAGAAAAAATTGGGAAGAAAATAAGAAAGAACCTAGACATCCCTTTGTCGAGATTCCTTTTTATTTTCCTTTCTAGTACTCCTCTCCCCCTATTTTCTTCCCATTCCAAACAAAGTCTTAAAGTTATCTTTACTAGTTCTAGTTACTCACTTACCTAATAGTATCTTCCAAATCATTAAGAAATGTTCTAATTATATTAACCCTTAATTCCTTAGATAATTAATTAATTAGACTTAATCAAGCTCAACCTTAATGTGACTATGTAAAGCCAGTAAGTATATTCCTATCCTACAAGTAAATCAAATTATTTGGCATCCAAATACTCAATCCTACATGATTCAATTAACAGTTTATCCTAAATCTCCTATTCCTAGCTTTATTAGGAAACCCAAAATAAGTCTCAATCAGATTCCTCGTGTTTAGAGACAATCAAGCTCACAATCGAATCAACAAACATAACATTGATGCAATCAAAGGAGTAAATCTTCATCTAGTAATCCATAATCAAAGAAATAACAATCCAAGGCAAATGTCTAATTACACATAATGAGTATTTTCATGCACAGAATATATAGCAAACCAACCATAAAGAAAATATAGGAGAAAGAAGAGAAGGAGGCGAAAACTAGTAATCGACACTGAATTTCCATCTGTGTTGCCAATCTTTTGCATCCCAAAGCCTCAATCCCCTTTCCTTTGAGCCCTAAGTCACCTCCAGGGTCTAGAATGGTGATAAATGAAGAAATCCTTGAAATATATGTGAAAAATTCATCCTAACTCATGTTTAATAATGCTATGCATTTTTTTGACAATATGCAACATTGTAGCGTAGAAGGATGGAACAATCATGTTGCATCAAGTACACCACGCTACAGCACAAAAGGATTCAGCAATCATGTTGTAGTATCCACTTAACTATCACTGTAGCATAGATTGTGTGTTTTTAGGCAAAGAAACACCGTTACATCATCAATTGAGTCATGTTGTAGCACAGAATAAATATTTCATCATTCTTATTTACAAGTTCAAGAATACTGTAGTGTCCATAAACTCAATGCTGCAGCATAGAAACTTTATGCAACCCACTCCAAAACTTGACCTTTTCTCCTCATAACTTGCTATTCCCTTGCTTTAAAAGCATAACATTTCCTATAAATCCCAAAAACACAAGTGAAAAGCTTATTTGCTTCAACTAAACCATTTCTAGCTTATTTTTCATGATTTTCCCAATAAATTCCATTTAAAGCAATTAATCCAATTTCTACTAGATAATATTTAAAATTTACTGATGACTTTCTAAACACATCCAAAAGTATTTCAAATATTCCTAAATATGGAGATTTATCAAACCTATCTATATGACTCATTAGATAGGAAAATCTATAACAAAATCGCAGAAGGATTTACAATGCTTGAAACATATAAATGGTATAATCGTTTCAGTGAATTTTTTTTGGTTGAGAGAGAGTTATAAGAATGACTCGATTTACTCATTTGTATTTACAAAAGAAAATATATCAGAGTTTGCTATAATTACTATTTGTGTGGATGATTTAAATATTATTGAAACATTTTAAGAGTTTCAAAAAGCAGTTGATTATTTAAAGAAAGAACATGAAATGAAGGATTATGAAAGAACCAAATTTTGTCTTGGTTTACAAATTGAGTATCTAAATAATATAATTTTAGTGCATCAAGAAGCTTGTATAACAAAGGTGCCAAAATGATTTTATATGGATAAATCACATCCATCATACACCCTAATAGTCGTAAAGTCATTAGATGTAAACAAAGTTTTTTTTAAACCTCAAGAAAAGGATGAAAAACTAGTTGGTCCTGAAGTATCATATCTTAGTGTAATCAAAGCACTGTTGTATCTTGCTAGTCATACACGATAAGATATATCATTTGCTATTAATTTATTAGTAAGATATAGTTCTTCATCTATATGAAGACACTGTATTAGGGTTAAGCATATGCTTCGCTGCCTTAAAGGTACTATAAACATGAGTTTGTTTTATTAGAATGAATCCAAGTCAAATTTGATTAGTTATGTAGATGCAAAATATTTATTTGATCCTCATAATTATCTATCACAAACTGGCTGTGTGTTTACATTTAGTAGACTGTCATTTCATGCCGATCTATGAAACAAAGTATATCAGCTATATCACCTAACCATGCCAAAATTTTGACATTACATAAGACAAGTCGAGAATGTGTTTGGTTGAGAGCTTTGATTCAACACGTGGAGACTTGTGATTTATCTTTAGGAGAAATAATACGGATGATTTTATATGAAAATAATATTGCATGTATTGTTCGAGTAAGGAGATAAAATAAAACATCTTTCACCAAAATTCTTTTTCCCCATGATCTTTAAAAAATGGTGATATAGACATTCAACAAATCTGTTCATATGACAACCTAGCTGATTTGTTTACTAAGACACTTCACTGACTTAAGGATCTTAATTGATATACCACTGTACTCTTTTTTCTTTAACCATTATTTTTCCCATTAGGTTTTCCTGATAAAGCTTTAAATGAAGTATTATTTGACCACATATAAAAAGAATAATGTACTCTTTTTCTTTTTTAGGTTTTTGTCCCATACGATTTTTCCTAATAAATTTTGTAACGAGACACATTCTTTAATAATGGACATTGAAGAGATGAGTGTTATGAAGATGTTGGATGTCCATCTATCTAGAATATTCTTTAGTTAGGGCTAAATAATCATTTTCATTTATTTTATTTAATTAATTAAATAATTATTATATTTTCTAATATTAGGATTCTTATATAAATATGCCATTGTGAATGAATGAAAAAAATTTTTGCATTTGACTTTTTATATTCTCTCATCTCTTAAATTCTCTCAATTATCTACTTTATTTCATAATAATAAAATATAAATATTTTAATTGAAATCCCAATTATTAATATAACATATAAAACTGATAACCAGTCAACACTCATGGGTTAGACGAGCTCTCTTGTACTCTTATCATTTTTTGAATTATTTTCAGGTGGTTTCACACACACATTTAACTAGTCTTTGAATTATATAAAGAATTAGAATTTTTTTTGGCCAAAATATAAATGATTAGATTAGGATGTGCTTTTTATTATCAAGTTATTTAAAATATAAAAATGCAAATGAGCCGACGCACAGTGGTCTCATGCTCACAAGGGTGATATAAGTTCAAATCCTATTTACGAAATAGAGATCTTTGTAACCGTTTTCTAAGCGGATTTGTTACATCTATGGTGATACCAACACACCTTAAACTTTTATGAACCAGAAATACGAAAGACTATTTTCAAACATGTAGCTGAATCTTCATCCCTTGGTCCTAACAATGGTGATAGAGCCTGTACCCTGTGTGTGAATCCTAGTAAGAGCTACCACTGCTTTTCCGGAAATCCCAAAGCCTCGAGCAGAAATGCACGGAACAGCCCCATAATCTCTCACAGGGTGCGGAATCGGCTTCGCTGGGCTCATTCGCATCTGCTGATTTATGTCTTCAAGCGCTATTTCTCCTTCGACCCCTCCTCTCTTCAACATCTCGAATGGGTAAGGGATTCTCCTCCTCTGACCTTCTGGAATCCACACCACAACCCACCAAAAACGACACCGTTAATGAACCATTGTTCTGGAATAAGCTTTGTCTGGTGTGGAGTAAAGATTAATGAATGACATGAGTAATGCCCCTTTTGTGTTTGAAAAAAAAAACAAAAAAGAAAAAATTCTGTGTGTAATACTTGAAACTGAAGTGTCGTTTTCATCTGATTTTCTAGATGCCTTTCTCCTCTGAGGATTATCTTCTTGTGTTGAAGCTGCTTGCATATCATTTTGTGATGAAGATTGGCTGCTAGTGTTGAATTTTTCACTGTCTGAAATGGGATAATCTGCACATGGGAGGACTGTGGTATGTATCTATCAGTCACTCACTGCGATAATACCAAAAGCAACAGTAGTGGGCAGTGTACTATCATTATGCTTAGTACCATAATAAGTAACAAATTGATCATAGGCTAAAATTCAAAGGTTAGGTTGCCAATTTATTTCAAATAATAGACTCTACTGCCAGGACAAAACTTGCTGAAAATACAACACAGCATCAACATCCCACCGTTAACTCAAAAGAATTCTAGCGTCAAGCTTTTATTAAAAATTTTCATAACAAATACCAAAATATTGCATCTAAATTTTTATCTGATTAATATGCCTTCATGACTAGAGATTCTCCAGCCAAAAAATCCCATCCATTCCCTTGAGCAGAGGAATAGAGAGGATGAAGGAATAAGATAGTAAACATTAACAATGGAGTTAAAGAAGGTAGGGCTTACCATCAAGGAGGCGTTGGGTTGTTGTGGAAGAACATGGTGGAAATAGATCTATCTGGTCTTCCGGACATTGGGTTTCCTGTCGTAGACGAAAACATCAAGTCAAATTTTCATGAATTTGACAATTAGTGATTGACGAAGGGAACATGAGGCCTGTCTATGATTATTAATTAACCTTTTGATCCTGAGACAGAGAGTAGAATGGTGAGTTTTGTTGCTTGTACCAAACACCCCAGCCAGCAATAGCATCTTCAAGATAGCCAGTGGATGTTTCAGAGGAAAACCAGGACTCTGCTTCAGCAACAACTTAAGATTACAAGTAGATAAAAACAGTAAAATGTCAGTTATAGTGGCATGCTTGGAAAGAAATTAAAGCTACAGAAGTAGAAATCAAAGTGAAAGGGAAACTTAAAAAAATAATACATGTACCGAGAGATGTATCTGAATTAGTGGTTCCAATCTCCAATTCCATGGAGGCAAGGCAGTGAGAACACAAGCTGTGTTGGGGGTATGAGTTATGATTTGACATGGAAGGAAATCCCTCTATATATGCAGATACTTAATGATGGTTACCCATATTTATGAACAAACGGCTACTTTTATCTCTCTTTCACTTTACGGCTTAAGGAATATTTCTGTATTGGACCCTTTTAAAATGCTGATATTACCTACCTACCTTCCTGCCTAATGACATTAATTAATATGTTTAATATTGATTATGAAACGTGAATAGAAGTTGATTTAAATTATGGTCTAGCTGCATTGGTGAAGGTCTTTTATTCCTTTGGGAAATGAAGACAGGCTGCTTTGTAATCTTCTCAAAACATGCATTATTTTCCGAAGGTATACTAGTACAAGACAAGAATGACATGATTGGATTAAAGGATAACTCGATCTGAAGGTCTCTGCGATACTCATGTCTCCTTGTCCGTGTCTCTATTTGATCACAGTGAGAGAGAGAGAAAGCTATAGAAAGAAAGACGTGGCTGTTGTTTTATCTTTGATTTCTTTCTCCATTTTAGTTTAAAATGTTTTATGGATATAAAAAAATTGGGATATTTTTTCCTAACAAAAAAAAAAGTTTAAGCCACAAGGCAATAGTTGATTATAATTGGTTATATGATGTTGAATTTCGACAACTAATGAAAAGTGGACAGTAGATGGCTATCTATTCTAAATGAGATTCAAAGCATCACTACTTGCTTTTCTTTACCTTTGGATATTTTTCTTTGGTATAGATTCAAAGCATGGATATCTTGTTTTCCCGCATGAGTTATATTTCATTTTCTTTGATAATTTTCTTTATGCTTTTGTTCTCTGCTAGACGAGGACGGAAGAAGATGCCCAGTACTTTAGCTTTTCTAGCTCATCATACTTCAGCCTTGATTTCTGTGAGCTGCTTTTACCATTTTGTTTGTTTCTTCTATTAAATTAGTAGCTAACCAAGCGTGTTTGGATTATATTATATGATTATGATGATAAGTGATTATTCATTAGTGATTATGAGAATAAAGAATTATATTAAAAGTAATTTATATTTGGATATTTTTACCTCATAAGTGATTTTGAGAAAAGAAATGTGTTTGGATATTGGGGTTTAAGTGATTATTGAGTGAATAATTAGAAGAAAAAAATGAAATAAGTGATTATGGGAGGATAAGTTATTATCATAAGTTGAAAAAATCAGTTTCTTCCATGAGCACTTATTTCAGACATAAGTACTTATTGAAAAGCTGTTTCTGTTTGATAATTCCACCACATAAGTACTCATGAATCCTCATAAATACTTAATTTTGTATTCAAACAGGCTATAAGTAAGAAAAGTAGATAACTATTGTCTTTCCCAAGTGAGCTCATACAATAAATATTGTTGCTTAGTAAGGAATAAGTTTGAGCAAACACAAAGACTCTTATTATCAACTTTTTTTTTTACCAACATCTTAATATCAACTTGATTCTAAGGAAAATGACAAATGGTATAAAAAAGTAGAATGATCAGTGAGGAAATAAATACTCCCTCCGATCCCTATTATAAAATATTTTTAACTATCACATGTAGATTAAGAAAAGTTGGTTATAGTCTAAAATTGATGAAAAAAAATTCTGACATTCTCATTTTACCCTTAATAAGAGAATAAAAATATATTAAATTAATAATAATGGTAGGAGGAGAGAGAAGTTAATTGAGACTTGTAATAAAAGTATTCAATATGAATAAAATTAAGATTAAAATTAAATTTATTACTTAACATCTTATATTTTAGACCAGATAAATTTTTTAAATAATAACTTATAATAGGAACCAAAGGAGTACTCCCTCCGGTCCCTATTATAAGGTGTTATTTAGAAAACTTGTCTGGTCCAAAATATAAGATGTTAAGTAATAAATTTAATTTTAATCTCAATTTTACCCCTATTGAATGCTTTCATTACAAGTCTCAATTAACTTCTCTCTCCTCCTACCATCATAATAGAATGAGTATTTAATAAGGGCAAAATGAGAATGTCAAAAAAATTTTTTATTAATTTTAGATTGTAACCAACTCTTCTTAATTTACGTACAATAGTTAAAAACATTTTATAATAAGAACCAGTGGGAGTATCAATTTAACACTTTGATAGACACTGCATAAATGAACCGAGATAGCTTTCATTTCTAATTTAGTCACAGGTACTGCAGCACAACAAAACATACGATTTTTTTCTCACAGGTTAGTCTTCTCTTCCTTCCCCCTTTAATAATTATAAAATAATGCGAGTTAATGTCCCTCAATATTTCAGCACAGCCCCCTATGCTTACTTTGCTCCCTCATCTAATCATCTTTGCCTTTATGATGGCCAGAAATTTTGTTCTCAACCTACTTTTTTCCTTGTTCAATAAATTCTATTGAAGTATCTCACGACTCACGAGGAGTCTCTGTTTTTCTTAAAAATCATTTCGTTTTTTAATTATTTTAATATTTTTAAATGAAATAAAATACGGAATAAAATTAATTTTTATTTGTAAACATTAAAAATGATGATAAAAATTAAATTAAAATTTGAACGGTTGAGACCCCATTGGATTGTTCCTTATGTTCTGTCTGAGTCACGTGTTTTTCTGTTACTCGCAGCACAAGAGCTGGGTCAATGAATCATCATATTCTCTGTTGGTATCTCTATTCTGAAGTACTAATTTGAAGTACTGAAGGCAAGCAATGCTTTATGAAGACCCATTTTGAAATATGTCGTTCATAAATTTTTCAGAAATAATTATCTATCTTTGAAAATAAATTTAGCAACAATGACTTGATAATGATTTTACCCATATTTCTCAAGGGTGCAGATTGAAATCCTTTTACAAATATGAGAACTATGTTAGCAAGTGACTTATAGGTATTTTTTTTAAAGCATTCTTTGATAAGGCATACCCTAATCTTGATGAACTTTTGAAGTTCAACTCACCTAAATTTTTTCTTAAAAAAAGATAAAATAAATTTTAAGTGTAAAACTAAAAAAATCCCAGTTTTTTTTTCCTTTTTCAGTTAATAAAACAAAGTAAGAGTTTCTTTGCTCTTTTCACTTCTACCAAACAGCAGACATTTAGTGTATGAAAAGTGAATAGAAAACCAGAATCTACAAGTAATTGCTTATCATTTGTATAAATAAAGGGTATATGGGTAAAACTAAATTAAAGTACATTAGACATGGTTATTAGTTAACATTGCAATTGCAAGCTTCTTTTTTTTTTTTTCCTGATTATCAAGGGTATTATGTCAACAGTAAAAAATTAATTTCTTCAAAGTATAGAAATCAGTGAAATGAATTTTACCCCTCACAATAATTTTTTTTCCATACAGCTAATTGCAAGGTTTGAGGCAAGGAGGAGTGGACTTTAGCTTCATCGAAACAATTTGCCGAAAGGAACACAAGAATCCAAAAATGAACTTCATAGCAATGCGTGCATGGGTGCGACATGTTAAAAAACTGATCCTTTAATCAGTTTGTCCAAGTTACGGATGAAGCCCAATCGCACTTCGTGACACAAATAAAAAAATGTAAATGATTTGGCATAGTTTGAAGTGATTTCTATTATTCGGGCCAAAAAAAAAAGTGATTGCCATTATACAATACGAGTGAGAGACATGATATGAGTTTGTTTCTAAAGATATATATAGTACTCAATAATATGAAAGCAAACGCTACGTATAGTATTTAAATATAATAAATAAAACAAGGATTCTTAAAATGGCATATTATTTTTTAATTTACTTTTTGAGGTAATCTCTCCGACAATAAAAAAGTTAAAATTAAATGTATACAAGCTAAAATTACTGGTATACAAGCTACGAGTCTTCATACATTTTTTCTCCTAATTTGACTAACTGATCATTTATCCCAAAAAAAAAAATCATGAATCAATCACTTGAAATTGCTATCCTAACATTTTGAACCTAACAAAATTTGTTATTTGGTTTGGATAGAAGTTAGATCTGATATTCATGACCAATTTCAAAAGTTAATACATCAATATTTGATTCTATATTAATATTATTCATCCATATCTTTTTTCTAATAAAAGAGAGTTTGCCCGTTCATTCTAACAAATTGCAACATTTTTTTTTATCTCTAGGCTCAAGCTTTTTTTTTCTAATCATTGTGTCCTATTATAATTCACAAACTCAATTTATTTTGACTTCCCATGATGATTTGAAAATTGAAATTTTTAAATATCAATATTTTGAGCTTGAAATCATTAACAAAAATATAATAAATTAAAATTTACATATCTATATAATCTATATGAAACCTTGCTATTCATAAGCTATTGACCAAGTGCTTTGCCTTTGCATACCTCACAATCTAGTTTTGATTAAAGAAAATATATATAATATATAAAATTAATATTAAAAAAAGTAAGAAACCTTAGTCTAATAGACTTGTTTACAAATTTTTTGTGCGTGTGTCTCTTTTCACCAAATGCAATCTTAAGGTTTTTTTTCAGACATGCACACTATGACTTCTCTACGTGTATGGATTCAAGGCTAGGCAATTGATAATTTTTCAGTACAATCTTATCACAACATTTTTACCATCTATTTTGATTTGACAAATGTGCCAGCTTGTCATCTAGTATGCTATTAAAAATGATCCAATATTCAATGTTAGCCACTAATATTACTTCGAGTTTGAGCATGTCAAACCATAAGTAAAAATAACAATAATAATAATAATGTCAGGTTGAAGTGTGGCTAGCTTAAGGATTATAAAAGTTAGATTAAAAAAGGGAATCCCTTCATTAATGGGTTTCTCTAGAGCAGCAGGCCAGGAATTAGATAATCCGTGGATTCCTGCGTTTGGAAATTAAACCGAGATTCACTGTATCCCATTAGCCGAAGTTTCCCGCGTTTGTCCAGCGTTCCCACCTTTGACAGTTACCAAATGTATCTTATCTTCAAGGAATAAAGCTGCCTCCTTCTCTCATATATAATAAATAAAGCATTCTCATTTCTAACTATTCTCCGTCTCTCTCAACGACATTCTTCCCTGAGAAGATTCCAAAACCAGCCATGGAACCGTCAAACAACTCAACAGAGAGAATAAATAAAGCAAAACAAATTAAACAAGGAAACCCCATTATAAAAGAGACACAAAGCTGAGTACTTGATCATCAGCGAACACGATGGTAAAGACGCGCACAGTTGGGGTAGCGGTCGACTTCTCTCCCACCAGCAAATTAGCCCTCAAATGGGCTCTCCATAATCTGATCGACAAAGGAGATCGCCTTATCTTGATCAACGTGCAGCCTCCCAAGTCTGATCACACCAGGAAGGAGCTTTTCGTGGACACTGGTTCACGTCAGTACTCTACCTACTCTTACTCGCTTCTTTCACCTTCGTATATGCTTTTTAATTATTTATATAACCACACCACCCTTTAAATGATCTGTTTGTTACTTAATATCATAATATTATTGTTCGGGTTTTGATGGTTTTGCAGCTTTGGTGCCTTTGGAGGAACTGAGAGAGATGAACTTCACGAAGCAATATGGGATTGCTAAGGATCCTGAAGTGATAGAAATCCTTGACACAGGGTCAAAAACCAAAGGGGTACTGTTTAATTAATTTGTTTATTTACTTGTGCTGCTTGTGTTTTTAAAAAGTGTTTAATTTCTGTCTTATGAAGGTTGCTATAAGAATTGTTATGATGGAACCTGTATTTGTGTGTGGCATATATGTGTTGGAACAGGCAAAGGTAGAGGCAAAGGTGTACTGGGGGGATCCAAAAGGGAAGCTGTGCAAAGCTGTTGATCATCTTCAGCTCGACTCTTTGGTTGTTGGAAGTAGGGGTTTTGGCCCCATCAAAAGGTACGTAACACTCTCGATCCTTTTTAAATTATTTAAATTACAGCTACCATATATATAATTAATTTTATATACTAATACTATAGTGGCTTGTTATATAATTAATTAATAATTAACTAGATACATACTTTTTTTTTGCTAGTAACTAGATATGTTTTTTCATACATTATAATTAAGAGCATAAGAAATGAGTCTCCTACTAGTTATTATGATTTGTAAATATTGTGACATACATTTTATGATATATATATATATATATTGATATTCATTCACTTCATGCATGGTCGATGATATATAATTAATAATGGAGAATATTATTATTAATATTATATGGTATGATCGATCATCAGGGTGTTGCTGGGGAGTGTAAGCAATCACGTGGTGACGAATGCTTCTTGCCCTGTCACAGTGATCAAGGGAAGCTCATCTCCCACTTACAGGCGCGGCTGAAAGTGAATTACTATACTCAAATATATATAAAATTAAAAATTGTATATCTTGTGCTACGTACGTACTGTTGGATTTTGTATCTTGTTACTAATTTTGTTATTTCAATAATGTTTTCTTTCTTTAGATATATATATATATATGTTGTAATGGTGTGTAAATATTTTTTCTGTATTTAAAATAAATGCCAGACCGTCTATTTATGTTATGGTTTTTGTTGGTTCTTGAATGAGTCAAGAGACAAATGGTTGCTCCAATATCTTCAATTAAACATCTTTTGTTTTGTACTAATGTACGTGTATGATGGTATAGGCACAGGCCTAGTTGGGGAATTCAAGTACTTCATCTTTCTGTGATAATATGCCTCTTACATATAGTAGCTTGATTAATTATGAATGAAATTCCTCTGCCAATGATTGCCGATGGAGAATGGGGGGAGGCTTCAGAAAAAGCGGAGGCCCACTGGACAGGGACAGTCTCCCCTTGATAAAATCCAAACCTCCACTGGTGTCCACGTAAGTAAAAGATAGGATTGTAAATAAAGCAAGAAGTATGGATGGTAAAGAATATAATAAATGTAATGCCTATGAATTTGCTTATCAATTCTTTGAATGAATTCTTGAAATGAGACAATTAATTCCAGGGTAACAATTCAAGAGCCTGATAATAACTTGAATTCTTCAAGCACCGGGATTAATTAGAGGATACGAAATTTCTCACTTTGATATATAAGGAGGGGTGGCCTAGCAGAGTAACTCCATTTTGATCTACCCCCTTCAATTAATGTCTTGGGGATAGAAAAATATAAGGCAGAAAAGAGAAGGACTCAAGGAAAATAGCTTACTCGGTCACACTAGTTATTAAGAAAATTGGAAAATCACAAGGCTATCAATCTTGGGGCAAAGAAGGAACAGAGTAGCCAGATCATTGGAAACAAAATTTCTTGCATAGATTATAAGAAGCTTAAAAAGCAAATTATAATATTTATGGCTTATAAATAATAAGATTTGCTACAAATTTTATTATATATTTTTATATATTGATATTGAGCTGGTGAGTATAATTAACAATGGAGATTATTATTTATTTATTATCTGGTATGTCAATCAGGGTGTTGCTGGGGAGTGTAAGCAATCACGTGGTGGCGTTCAGTTTCCATGCTCAGAGGGGTCCAAACGCACCATTTTACTAATAGAGGGAGAATCCTGGCCGTTCGTCTTATTATAATCTTGGTCGTCCATTGCTTTAATTTTAGATGACAATGTTTACATATTGGGTCTTCAAACTTTCATCCTCACCGATAAAGAAGCTCAAAAAAGTAGAGGGTTCCTGTGGGTTTGGCAGGAATTTCTAGACCAAGAAACCGAAGGAGTTAGCATTTGGATTATATGTGCTAGCATTCAATGTAGAAGAAGGAAGGTGGGTTATGTGCCACAATTTAATTAAGCTCAACGTCCATGACTTTCTTTCTTTGTTTTTTTTTTGTTAATCAAAATCTGAAGGCTCTGATATTTTAAGAGTCTGATATTTAATTGAACCCAAACACCCTATATAGTGCTCTATACTTGTGTTATGGTGGGGGTGAGAAATCCGTGTAATGTCCGTGTAGTGTGTGTTATGGAAGAATGACCATGGTGGGTTATCAAAATCCGTGTAGTGGGTGTAACAGAGTTATGTTTGAAGGGTCTGAAATTTAATGAAAATTTGAGTTATGTTTGAGCTTCTCTTGTAGAAGAATTATAAGTTTAACTTCTATATATCTATTTTTTTAAAAATTAATATAAAAAGCTGAAAGCATATTTTGTTGAATGGAAGAATGAGCACGTTTTTTTATACAGTTGGAGTTAATAGATAGATGACGAATGATATTTTTTATATGATCACATTTTAAAAAATGTTTTTTCTTGGTGCTAAGTTTCCTAATAAAATAATGAAATAATTGTTTAAGCTGTTATGATCATCCTTATTTATATTTTAATGATGATAACTTTTAAATTATAATGTTTTTATTGTGTATAGCAAATATATAATGGAAGATGAACTACAACCCAAAATCGGGAGGGAGTTTGAAAGCTTGGAAGAAGCATGGAAGTTTTGGGTTAATTATGGTGGAAGAACTGGGTTTGGAGTTAAAAAGCACAATTTTACAAAGAGTAGAAAAGATGGTTCTATTATTATGTACAAATATGTATGTTGCAAGGAGGGTCTTTGAAAACAAAGTAAAGAAGAAACATATTCTTCTAAACATCGTGCAGAGACAAGGACCAACTTTAAAGTACGAATGGTAGTATCTCGATTTGATCAAAAGTACAAAATCATAGTGTTTGATGAAGAACATAATCATCCCTTTCACACGCCAGAAACAGTTCATTTGTTGGCATCCCAAAGAAATTTATCAGAAGTTCAAGCCAATGAGATTGACCTTGCAGAAAACTCTGGGCTTCAACAGAAACCTGCTTTTGACTTAATGAGCACATATGCTGGCGGTCAAGCAAACCTTGGTTATACCCACATGGATGCAAAGAACTACTTAAAGTCTAAAAGGCAAAGGAATATGAAGTTTGGGGAGGTGAGATGTTTACTTGAATATTTTCACAACTAATTTGCAGAAAATCCTGCATTCTACCACAAACTTCAGTTGGACATGGATGAACAAATCACCAATTTGTTTTGGGCGGATTCTTGTATGCTAATAGATTATGCGCATTTTGGTGAGGTTGTATCACTTGACACAACATACAGTACAAATCGTGAACATCGACCCCTTGCAATCTTTTCTGGCTTCAGTCACCATAGAAGTGTGGGCATTTTTGTAGTAGCACTATTGTATGATGAAACCATCGAGTCTTTCAGGTGGTTATTACAAACCTTTTTGGATGCTCATATGCAAAACAAGCCTCAAACAGTGTTTACAGACCAAGATCAAGCTATGGCAAGAGCTCTAAGTGAACTGCTTCTTGATACAAAACATTGTTTGTGCACTTGGCATTTGATGCAAAATGGCATCCAACACCTTAGTAATTTGGAGAAAGATGGTCACACATTTTTGCCTGAGTTCAAAAAATGCATGTTTGAATATGTAGAAGAAGATAAGTTTGAAGAAGCATGGAGTCAATTATTATCTTCTTACAATGTGCATGAAAATAAGTGGTTGAACTCTATTTATAATATTAAAGAGAAATGGGCTTGGTGTTATGTGAAAGTTGCGTGCACACTAGGCATGAGAAACATACAACTTAGTGAAAGTGTGAATGCTGATGTGAAGAATTGTACAAAGCTAGATATAGACGTCACAATTCTTCAAGAGGTTTGAAAATGTTATTGCAAGTAGGAGAAACAAGGAACTATTACTTGAGTATAAATCTCAACAAAAGATACCTAGGATGGTTAATCAAAGTCCGCCTATATTAAGGCAACTTGTGCAAGTTCACACCTTCTTAACATTTGATTTGTTCCAAGAACAATGGGATCTCCAATTCGCCTTGAAATTAGAAGAACGTAATGAGTGTGAACCATTATTTGTATACCTTGCACATATGATTGATGAAGATGGGGAATGGAGCGTTCAATTTAAGCCAGATACACATGAAATTTCTTGCACTTGTCGGAAGTTTGATACCACTAGGATATTGTGTTGTCATGCATTGAAAGTATATGAGTCTAGAGATGTAAGAGTTATGCTTGGGCAATATATTCTCAAGCGATGGACCAAGGAAACAAAGACTGGTGTTGTACATGATATTAGAGGAAATGAGATACAAGTAGATCCTAGACTTGAAATCACACGACGGTGTAGACGATTAATGCAGAATATGGTAAGAGTGGCAACAAAGGCAGCTAAGACTCTTACAGGATTTGAGTGTGTTCAAAAATGCCTCATTGAAGTGGAAAATGATATTTCTGATGGTAATGAAGATGATAATCTTGAAAGTAATTATGATAATCTTGAACCAAATGCAACACCAGCCACAGGATTACAAAAGATGCCTAAGGGATTCAAAAAGAGAAAGGGGAAAAATAAGAGACGATGCCCAAGAAGTTGAATAGAGAGGTTATTACTGAAAAGAAGAAGAGTTACATAAGAAAAAGACTCAACGGTATTAAGTTTGAATTTATATTTATCAAAATAGAAACTGTTATTGAATTTCTATTTATTTTTTGTAGGACTCTCAAACACACCAAGAAGGTTTGCCATCGAGGAAAAGAAGGAAAGCTCTAAAAAGGAAAGATGCACAATCACAAAAGTCTCAACCATCACAGAAAAGAAGAAGAGTTAACACAAGGAAAGAACACACATACAAGATTCAATGGTCTCATACTCGGCACCTCCAGCAGAACATACTTTTCCACCATGTACATCACAACCATTGTCATTTACAAGCTTACTAATGGTATGGATTAATAAATTGATTACTACTAATTGTCATTTCCTCAAGTCAAAACCATTAACATTTTCAAATGTAGGCACTTGATGAAAGTGAAATCCCATCACTTGAAGCCATTGATCTTACTACTAACTATACACAAGGTAATTAATAGAAAAATAATTGGATACAATTTGCAAAAAAATAACATTTTATTCATTTCAATTTTTTCATATACACTGTACAATAGTAGCCTCTTGTACATCAACCACTTTACAAACATTATATAACATAGACTTAAATAATTACATAACTTTTTATTTATACAAGACAGTAAAATACAAGGTGGACTATTTTACTAGCTATTTTTTCCATGAATTAGCACTACATAGCTTACAGGACAACATGTTTTGGTTGCTTTACTTCAATTGACAGCTTTTGACTCTTTTAGACATTTTATACATAGAACAGTTCTTGCTTCATTTGTTTTGCACAGCTCAAAGGATAATTTTTGGTAGGATGGCACTTGCTTGGCTGCTTTACTTCAATGGACAGCTTTTGACTCTTTTGGACATTTTATGCATAGGACAATTCTTGCTTCCTTTGTTTTGCACTGCTCAAAGGACAATTTTTGGAAGGATGGCACTTGCTTTGCTTTAGTGGACTTCCCAACTCTAGATATTGCTCCTCTACCTACAAAAATTAACAGCAAATCAAATTCCATTCTTGTCAATCTATATTTTTTGTCTATTTATAGCTATGTATATCAATTGGTGTATCTTACAATATGTCCAAAATTAACATTGCTATTTTGAGCCTTCTAAGAACTTCCTTATCCGTGTTGCCAGGAATCACACTTACTCTTCTTTTATGGTAATGCCACTGACATACAATTTTAATCAATTATGAATATCCAATGACAAAATGTGATTTGATTTCAAATCATAAGTCAGAACCATTGAAGAGATCATGCAAAAGACTAGTCAACTTCACTATTATTCTGGCAAAACAAAAAGACAAATCTAACTATCTATTTTACAGGCTTATTAATCCTACCAAATAGTTTAGTCTCAACATACTGTAGAAACCCCAAGGCCATACACAACAACATGGTCATATATCAGTTTATAATCATGAGTTAGTCTATATATAGTTTATGCCATTTAGAGAGAAGTAAATACTTGATGCAAATGTCAATCTGTTTCTTATGATATATTATCTAGTTGATAAAGTTTATAAAGGTGACACAGAATCATGAATTTTTCAGATTTCACATTGTTCAGTCAAAAGGGACAGATGTAGAAGAAGGGTGTGAATGGAGTATAAATTCTCATTTGTATAGGAATTTGTTAAGGTTGGTAATTGAGAAACTTTAGAATGCCCCATGTGCTAGTTAAAATTCATTAGAGTAATACAGATTGTGAGTCATAAAAAAATATTGCAATTAAAATTAGCATGGATTAATAAATGTTTTCCTCACCAAGACCCAGAAAATTACATGCATGTAAAAAAAATGAAAAAAGATAGAGACTGATTACATGCGTACACAATTTAGTAAAATGATCTTAAAAGAAGGTTTTAAGTAAAGTATACTACCTCTTGAGGAATTCATTAACATATCATGACCAGTTGTAGAGTACAAACCACAGAAGTACTATCACCAAAATATTTGGAAAAGCTTAGGAACCCACAAATACAAAAGCATTGCAGGCATACAAAAGCATTGCAGGCATGACTGCTTATGAACTCAGGAAAATCTTCAACTTCTTAGTAAAAGATTAGATCTCTTGCTTGGTTTGGCTGTCCAATTAGTTAAGATTTGAGATTAACTTAGATTCACAAGCAGAACAAACTTATCATAAATTTATGAATCTCAGTTTCACATATTAAAGCAAACCCATATAGTCATCTAGAAATAATCAAAACTTGGTATTACATAAAATTTAAGTTTCCATTATATAAGCATAAAGAAATAAACATAATGGGTTTGTAAATTATAAAATCATCAAGCCCAAATCTACTCCAACAGTGAAAAAGGATACTAAAAAGACAATGTTCCCACCAATCTAACATATGAAGTCCAAAAGTCACATTGTAGAGGTAGATCTTGCGCTAAACCCAATTCATATATGTCAATCCTGGAAAAAAAATGTTGAAAGAATCAAGCTAGCCTATTTAATCTTTGAACAGCTCAAAATTAAAGTAACAAGATTCAGACGCACATACGCAGAATCGGCTTGATAGAAGATTAAAACGGGTGACATGACAAAGGGAGACAGATCCAACAACCACGACCTTAGTGCCAACGTATGCATATGGCCATTAAATATTTTTCTAGGAAAAAAAGGACAAGAAAATAAAATTGAAATTGGTACAAAATAGAAAAGAACATCGCAAAACTAAATCTGGTTCCAAGATGGGGGCAATTTTGTAGCATAAGAGAAACTGAAACAAGGCAAGGATGACAAAATATAAAGTGGGCATAAGAGGAAGACGAAAGAGGATATGAACATGAGAAGAAGAAAAGGCTTCGATTTACCTGGTTCTACTCCTGAAGCACCCGGATCAACTGCGTTCACCAAGGAAGATGTCTAATGTTTATGAAGACTCAATATGTAAACGTTGTTGTCTGAAATTAAAGCAATGGATGACCAAGATTATAATAAGACGAACGGCCAAGATTCCCCCTCCATTAGTAAAACGGTGTGTTTGGGTCACCCCACTGAGCATGCCACGTGGTGACAAATGCTTCTTGCCCCATCACGGTCCACAAGCCAATCACGTGGAGCTCTGAAACTGAACTACTCATATATGTCTATATGTGTGTGTATGTAATTATCTTTTTGCATCCGTTGGATTTTGCCTCTAGTGACTGATTTTGTTATTTTAATAACGTTTTCTTCCTTTATATATATATATATATATATATATGGTGTGTAAATATTTAAGAGTTCCCTGACTTGTGGAGCGTCACGGGTTTGATCCCGTTGTTGTAGCTAGTAGGGAGAGATAAACCCACAACCTAAAAGTTATAGAATTGGTCCTCTTATCAATCTGCATTGACTATTCTTCTAATGTTTTTAATTTAATGGTGTAATGGCTAAACAATATTAAACCTTAAAGAGGTTAGCTAGTCTCAGGATGAATTGGTGTAAAAATCGTGTCACGGTAGCTAACAATCCTTCCCTCTAGTCAACTATATACCAAGTTCTTTTTTTTTTTTTGCAATTCATTATGATCAACCAATAAAGTTAGACTTTTTTAAACCAACTGAAACAAAGTCCCCTTTAAATTAATATGCACTAAATATTATAAAAAAGATTACATGCTTAAATAAAAAAATTATTTTTATTAAAATCAACAAAGTCCTGAGCTGAATATAAACATATATATCTCTTGCAACAAACTGATTAGGTTAACGCACACACAATAGAGTATGCTATATAACATAACATCAGAGCCATGGATTCACAAGCAGTACTACATACATGGACGCTAAAATCCGAAAGTATAGATTAATCGGAGCTTCGAAAACAATTACTGAAGTATTTGCTAAGGTCAAGGTCAAGGCTCTCATCGATGCTTCACATGTCCTGTTTCTGAGGAGCAGCACAACGAAATCCTTCTTGAAGGATTACCAGAGGATCACGATGCATTTGTCACTTTGGTTACCACTCAGAGAGATCCGTTCACCATCAGTGAACTCCAACTCGGTTAATTTATAGGATATGGATATTGTTTAATCACATATCACATCTGCCATCTATACCATCATGTTGACATTGAAACTTCTCAATAGTTGTGATCTTCACATCAAATGCCTTGATTCACTTCAATTTTATATGTATATATAGTCTGATTCGTTATTAACATTACTTCTCTTGTTATTTTCTCTATATTAAACGCATCTATTCACTGCAGTTTTAATATATGAACACACACAAACACATGATTTATGTGCATTATTCCATCATCATTCATGCCTTCGGGATATTTTAATCTGCCCATCGTAGAATATAAAGAAGAACTTCCAATGATGATCCATATACAGTTTCAAATAATTTCCTTATCTCTCAAGAGGAGGAAAAATGTGATTTCTGTCAAGCTTGAATGTTGAAATAAACCGTATAAGTTTCATCTCTGAAGGAGTATAATGGCTCCAACACAAAATTCCTCTTTGCACCTTTAGCCACAAAGCTGATGGGATCATACTGCCTTAGTCCCTCTTTTGCAATAAAGCTGGCTCTTTGGTTGAAATCAGTATCAGAATCAGACTTGCATCTGAGCTTCACACTTGCACCAGAGCCACTACTGCACACGAAGCAATCCTTATTGCTTTTGGATTCCAGGGATACACTTCCACTTTGTCCATCCAATCCTGCTACCACATTAAAAACACCAGAGACCCCAGCATTGGAAGAATCTGCAACCACAAGACCATTTTCTGCTCCTTGGTGCATCAGGACCATTCCAGGAAGATCATATGGTTCCAAAATCACCGATTTACCTATAGCATCTCCCACTGTTGAAAACTTTGAGGAAGATTCACTAAGAATAATTCTAAAGGTTGCATGAAGAGCCATTTCTGTTCCAGGTTCAGGTAAATTTTCCATTGTAGGAGATTGATTTGATTTTGTCAAAACAAAAGTTGAGCCTGAAAAATCTTGGGAAAAAGTTTCTAGTTGAGTATTGTACGTAGGAGGGATTGGAGTAATCCAGTCAGCTCTAGATGCATCTGACCCAACTTTGATGTCCCAATCACCGGTGGTATGGCCAACGAGAAGATATGGACCATAAAGAATTGCTTCAACAGAAGCATATTCTGACCTGTCATCTGAATTGAATTGATTTTAAAACACAGTATCAGCAATGAGAATAATTCTTCTTATAGGCACTGGCAGTGGCTAGCACACACAGGTTACTACCTTTAATAGCCTCGGTTCTGAGAGTAATGGGCAGCTGAAGGGTTAGCTTGTCATTGGCACTCCATTTTCTTGTGATTGACAAAAAGTTTCCTACATGTTCACCAAATACAATTTTACTTTCTAATTTCGGCTTTGCAATAACAAGAGTTGAATTTGATGTGTTACATACTCATAAGAACTTAATGAGCATAGTCAACATCCTACGGATTATTGAAAACTAGAGGCTAGATCAAAATTATTATTACACGAATGAGGTGCAATCTCTATTTTTGAACTAAAAAGAGTTAAATACCTGGAGATGGCAGAGATAAAGTCTCATCATTTAATATGGCCTTGGCATTGTCCAAATGTGTCCAAGTTGGTATTCGAAAGTTCAATGTAGACGAAGAGCCAGCTCCCTGCAAAAGTGAATATTTCAATGTATACCCTATCCATGGTCATTTACCTAATTCATTTAGGGATTGGAATGAGTTTAAGCCAATGAAAGTTATGAAAGATGAATATTAGGCAATGCAATGGGTACCTCAGCAGGAAAAAATGTCATCGTCACTCGTAGGTAGGGATCCCAAGAAGTAGTAGGAGATACGGTCTGATTAAGCATGAGACCCCCAGATTTCCAATTAAAAGAGCTTGATATGTACTGGATGATGTAAAGAGTTGGGTCCTTCCCTTCTTGTTCAAAATAAATAGAATCCCCCAACTTTGAGAATGATTCAATACCTAAAGATGACCCATGAAAAGGAAAAAGATAATGGAGAACGTTAGAGTATGTATGTTTGAGTTGTGAAAGAATATTGTAGTCTGATACAATTTGAATTATTTGATGAACAAAACATATGAATACCTGTTCCATAGCAACACCAAAAAGAGCCAAACTTTGTTCCCCAACTGTGTCCAGTTTTAGCCTTTGAAACCCCAGGACTTAGTGGGAGCATATAAATCATCACTCCAGGGTCTGTACCTCTTTGAATGCTCAGTACACCATTTGTTAAGGCACGCTCATAATAATCTGCATATGTTACTTCCTTGGTCCATCTAAATAGGTGCCGTGAAACCTAAGAAATTAAGTGTACTTAACTTTTCACTGTTGATATAATGGAAACACTGTACAACAACTTATGACAAGATGCTACGGATAGCGAAAAGAAATACTTTATTAATAAAAGGATAGATCATAGATGATAATATCGTATACACTTTCCTCCTGGAAGCATTCCATTAAGAACTACTAAAAGGATAGATGATACCGTACTTTCAACATGTTATAAGTTGTGCATGATTCTTCAGTCTCTGTTGTTCTCAGGTTATCTGCTATTCTCTTTGGATCATGCCTGCAAAAAGGATCAGTGGATAATTGCTATAACAAGAAGGAACAGAATACTTCCTACTCGATGCCCATGTAGCAACTAGAGATTCAATGGATGAGACTAAAATTAATAATTAGGTCTCATTACCAAAACTCTTCAACTGATGTCCCTCCAGTTGCATAACTGTGAGAAGAGTTAATAAGGTCCATAAAGAATGTTCCAATATCCTATATATCACAGCAAAAAGCAAGAAAAGAGCTAGTTAGAAAAAATAAAGGCTATGAATAAACATGTAATTTGATGTTTGAACAATGAATTCATGAGACAGATACACATGTAATACAGAAAAATAAGGGATAAATATTGACATTTAAAATTTGAAGTTTGAATCACCAGTTACTTAAAGAAAAAGGAGAGGTGGAGGCCAATACAAGTTTATGTTATTTTTATTTCTGACCTCTAAAGTTTAGAAGCGACACTGTGCTTTGCAAACTGTAAGTAGAATGCATAAAATTGGAATAAGTATTTTTTTCACATGGCATTGACCACAATATTCATACTAGATAATTGAGAAGAAAACGTCAAAAGTAAAATCAATAAATAAAAATAGATAATTAAATATATAAATTTAGGCCAACAAATAGTAAACAAGCATGGCTCCTTTTAAATTGAATGAGATACAATATATACATGCAGCAGTTTACCTTATAAAGTGGATCACCAGTGACCTCATACCGCATTTGAGATCCAACAACAATTGGAATATGTGTATTAGCATGGAAGTTTGCAATGTCATTAGCCTGCATGGAAGAAAAAAAAAAGAATTTTTAATACCCTGGGGCTTTGTAAGAAAATTAAATACAATTTCCAAACTAATGTGCTTTTTTATTTGAAACGAAATTTGATTTGAGTCAACAATCGCATTGACATGGAAACTTACTGGTAGACTGACCTTGTAACTTAGATGCACTTTGTACTCACCAACTGATAGCATTTAATTCCAATTGTGATCCCAATTAATTTAAGGTAAAATAATACTTTCTCCATTTCTTAGTGTAAGATATCTTTAATTAACTCACCGGAATCAAGAAAAGTTTGTTAAAATATTAAAATTGTCTTAAAATTGATATAATTTCTATTTTTAAGCCCTAATAAATAAATGACAAATTTAAATAATTCACCTTTTCTCTTACTCATAAATAAAGGCATTTTAGAAATAAAACAATTAATACTAAAAAAACTTATGGAAAGTAACCTATATTTAGTATTATAAAAAGTCTCGAGAATGTGACTAATAAAAAGGATAAGAGAGAGTAGTACAAAAAGACCATGATGTTGACATTGCAACATCCTGAAAACTATGAGCCATAACAAATTAAAACATGAGATCATGAGGACTTGTAAGACAGCACTGTCATATATGGCAAAAAACATTTTATTGGCAAGGCAACAACTTTTATGGTGGAAGATCAAATATAATTGAAAGTTTGGGTATCGAAATAGATGTGCAAGTGTCTCAATTACAATAATGTTAGGCCATAAATACAGTTAAAACTCAGATGAAATGAAACTACTATATAAGAAACAAATATGATCACTATATACCTGCACAGCAAGCAACCCCAGAAAGCATGGCTTGTCAAAAAGGTGAGCCAACATTAAATGCTTTGGATCTCTCTGCATAGGTTAAGAAGATAGATACACTCTCAGAATTGAATGTAAAAGCAAGGATTGAGTTTTATGAGTTATAATTTTGAATTTCTGTATCTCATGAAGCAGCAAGACTAGTTAACCTACCGTTATGGTGTATAAATTGTAAAGGACATCATTCATTCCTCCAGTTTCCTCATTCAATGATTCATAATGTCTATTTATAGTGTACTTTGTAATCACATTCTGCACACGGCTGTAAAAGTAATCAGCCATCCGTGTCACCATTTTCAGAGCTCGAGGATCTCCAGCTATAGTATGTTGATCTAACAGGCCAGCCATGATCTGTCAAGTGGACCAGTTTAAATCCCGCAATATTATTAAGCCAAACGATGGTTACATATATACTCAAAAACAAGTTTCGAAGATACCTTGTGAATGGTGTAATAGGGAGCCCACACTGGCCTAATTTCTTCAAAGCGATCGAAAAATTCAGATGGAAATGCAGAGAGATACCCTGTGCCAAGTTTCTCTTGACAGGCAAATAGATTGGCAACAAGAGCTGACATTTTCTCCTTCAGAGCATCATTGTGTGTGCTGGCCCACATTAGAGCCGATGCACTCAAGTAATGCCCTTCAAAATGTGAAAAGCAAGCGATTTCAAATTAATTATGGAAGTTAAATTGCAAATTATAAAATTTGAAGCTACTTGCTAGATGATGGCAGAGAATAAAAAGCCCGAGGAGAATGAAACGTGCTTCAGCATGAATAGAATCCATGACATTTACAAGGAAAAAAAAGATGAGAAAAAAGAGAAGTTAGGACAAATATAATTGGTCTCTGATATATATATATATATATATAGCCCTTCCTACTCAATCCCTTGTAGTTAAGGAGTATTTATGAGGAGACACGAGTAACATAGTTTAATTAAAGACAGGAACTAGATATGGTGAAGCAAAAGTTAAGATGACGAATGAAAGTAAGACAGGAACTAACCAACAAAATGGCCCCGGAGCTCTATATCCGAGCCTTCCCAACCACCGTAGGGCTCGCCAGGAGTGGGCAGACCAGCCGTGTTCCTGAAGCTCCAGAGCAAGTTGTCGACGTCTAACACTAACAGATACTGCAAATTTGTGAGTTGTGCCCGGGCGTGGATTGAGTTGGGATGCAATCTAACATCATGAAGTGACACTTCTCTAAGAAGACCTTGAGGTGGGTTGAACATAGCCAAATTTTTAATCTTTCTGTACATGATTGCCCATTCACGGTGCTCTTGTTCATTTTTGAATAAGTTACTGGGTAGCAAACTTTGCCAAGCAGAATCATCCGTTGGGGTGAGATGATAGTGCGACATCACCTCTGCCTTCTCTGTCTGGTTTTTTGATGTTAATAACAGGTAACGGATGGTATGAGATTGGGTAGGGGTGTTGGTGCATTCTTTCAGAGCAGTGATGGCAAAAGGACACAGCACGAGGACAACAATGGCGTACAGAAAAGTGATGGTAAGAACAAATGGGTCTGAAATGAACACACATGTGATCAGTGGCTCATTTTTTATTTATTCGTTTGATGAACATTCATATGACTACGCCTATGAAGAGACAAGGTTTGAGAGCAAGGATTAAACAAACACGAATTACCTGAAGAAGCCGCAGGCTTGTAAGTGGTCTTAAAAGTTCGATACATCTGCACATAAGTTATAACAAGCCAATTTTACTTGGAAAAAAAAAAATTGACAAATTCTGAATTTTAAAAGAAATAAAACTGAAGGCTGTCTGTGTGTGGGGTCGTCTCAGACTCGGACCTACTTAACTCAGTCGCTAGAGTAGTGTCTTTAATTCATCGTCTCCCACTGTCACTCACTGCCACTCTTTCTTCATCGGCGATTGTGCCGGAAGGATAGACCATGAGACAACACAACACAAGACAGGAGGGAGAGATGGAGAGGCAGACAGACATAGAATAAGAAAGTGATAATATTGGATGAGTTAATAATCAAGTAAACTAGTATTGTGGGTGTACCTGAAATCGGCTTTTGAGATGAGCTAATTGAAGATGACCCTTAGCATCCATCAGCTCCTGGGAGTTGGTCCTGTATTAAAATTCAGCTTCTGAATACCATTATCTCAGTATACTGTTTTGTTGAGGAACAAAAGAGAGAAAAGAAAAAGAAAAGCCACCTGAATTGAGACACAAGGGAGGGTGAAGTAGAAATGGAAGCCAGGGGTGAAGAGAACAGGGGAAGGGGAGGAATGGGTTAAGGGGAGGAAGACATGTGAGTGAGAGTGGGGTATGATATATATATATATATATATAGATAGATAGATCGAGAGGAAAGGACAAGGGAACAATGGAGGGTGGAAAAAGAATCTCGTGAAAGAGAGATGAGAAGAAAGAAATGGAGGAAGGAGAGATTATAGACTCAACTGTCACGGACTGACATCACGACAAAAACCACCGTCCCTTTTTTCGGGCATGCCTTGATCTCCTCCTGCTCTGCTTCCGTTTTCAACTAACTCCAACCCCCCTGCACCCAACAAAAAAAATCATTTTGGGATGATTTTTTAATACATGTGATGTGGGATTCAGCTATGAACATGAAATTTATAGTAATAAATGATAATATTACTATAAGAATATAATAATAAAAGAAATGTCTGATTTGTAGTAGGAGTAACAAGTGGAAGCGAGACGTGAAAGGATTTGATTTGATGGGGGAAGAAATGGAAGTTTGGCGTTGATTCAAGATAGCATTGATGAACAGAGAGACCACAAAAATTGGAGCGATGCTCAAAGTGGCCAACCCTATCAACCGATATATGTTAATCCACGTCCTCAACTGCTCTCTACATGTAATGTAGTGACCAAATTAGACCCTCAATGGACACTCCAAAGCTCTCAGTCAAAAATATAATCATGTGACGCTACAGTAAATAAATGGAGTGCACCATAACACATCTCCACACTCCACTTAGTTTGATTGCTGTTTGTTCCTTTCAAACAGAAAGAAACATTAAAAAAAGACAAAGCACATAAGATAAGGGTATTGTGTTGTGTTTCCCCGTGATTGTTCGGGCGGGTGGTGCTTAATTTGTCAGTTTGCCGCTTAGGGAGATGCAATTTTCTGTTTGTTTAGTTAGAAAAAGTAATGAAGAGCTGGCCACAGTGGGGTTGGTCAGGAAAGCACGAAAAATCAGGAAAGCTTTTTACGCATATATTAACTGGGTGGCTTCATTAAAGAAGGACAAAGACAGTGAAAGCCCAAGCGTTTGTTTGTTTGGCTTTGGAACACAGAAGCAGTGGAAATGGAATGACTGTATGTGAATCAACCAGAAATATATGTATGAAGTTAGTAACTGATAAACGGAAAGTGATCATCAGGGAGGGAAGCGAAAATGACACAGTTTTGTTTCTTGTACGACACTTTAATCAATAACCTAGGGGTGTCTAGGGGCCTGTTTGGTTGAGTTTTGGAAAACAGTTTTCTTATTTTCAAAAACAGAAAACTCATAAAACTTATTTGGTAAACCTGTTTTCTAAAAATTGTTTTGAAAAATAGAAAACAGTTTTGTACAGAAAACTCAAAACACCTTTTAGGTGTTTTGTAGTTTTTGTTCTGGAAAACACAAGGAAAAATGAGAAACATCCACCTCATTAATGGTAAAGTTATAAATTTTGAATAACTCATCTATTACTCACTAGTTATGATTTTGAGAACAATTATTCAAACAGATTTTTTTGTTTTCCTATTTTTAAAACAGTTTTACAAAACTGTTTTTTAGAACAGAAAACAGGAAATACTATCAAACAGGCCCTAAGTTCCCTTGTTTTATATCATAGTCTTCCTCTCTCTCCTCTATTTTTCTCTCATCTAAAGTTAGGAATTGCCTCTTTCTTAATTATATATTAACACCAACAACTCCCCCTAATTAACTCTTGTTTTTTGTTTAAAAGTCCATTCACTCTTTATCCAGTTTTTTTGTTATTCCTTGTTAGTCTTTCTTATCTCATCTCTTAGGACATATTTGATTTACATTTTTATAAAATAAATCATAATTTCTAATTATTATTTTTTCATTTTTTATCTAAACAGATTTGTGGTGAACTTCTCTACTTTTATCTAAACTTCATTTTTGTAAACTGTATTTATTCTAATAGATTTTTTACAAAAAAGTTATTCAAACGGACACTTATCTAGCTGTCTCCCTTCACTTTTCCCATCCAAATCTCTATATTCTTAATCAACCTACAGATTTTCATTAACACACCCCAACACAATTCCTGTCCTAAATATAATATATACTTATATCCTTCAAATTAAATAAGAAAAACTCACCTACCTTTATGCTAATCTCTGTGTGTGTATATATATATATGTGCACAAATCTTATAAAACTGTAACACGCACACAAACGGCAATATTTTAACAAGGCATATATAGAATATATATGCTAGTAAAAATAATATGGCTCATTAAAGAATTGCTGTCTAAAACTCAACTGTACGTCAACTTTGGGTGCAACAAATAAGTCAATCAAGAGGGAATCGCTCGCTAAGAACCATAGGAATGTGATAGGTAACCGATTAATTACCACCACATAGTAAAATTAGAGCTATAGGATTATTTCTTTTTTAGCATAATTAATTTGACTATAAATAAGTGCGTTAATTACACCATTATGCTGAAAGGGTATGGTCACATGCGCCCATGATGCCGTGATTAATCTCACACATATACATACATACATACATACATACATACATACATACATACAAGAGGAACCATTTTTAATGATCATTTGAGCAAATGATTCATTTCGTATATGCCTAATGCCTCTACGCCAGCTACCTACCTACCTATTGAAGCAAAATGAACCATCACTACGTAGGATAAGCCTTGAATCATAATTAATTAAGCTAACCCAAATCACTGTTTGCAAGTCAAATTATTAACCTCATTATTACTTCTTATTTTTCTAAATATGGGTTGAAAATGATTAACACTCCCTTCATCTTTCAAATATATTTTGAAATTATGAAAAGTAATAGCAATTTATTCAACTTTGTACATATGCTACTAAATGCATTTTGACTAATTTCTTATATTATTAATATATTTATATTTTAATGTTTCTATGTACTAACATTATCGTATGGCTTCCACACCACAACCACACCAATGAAAATAAAGCCTCAAAGTGAAATGGTATTGATAGAAGTGTTAGGCTTATGTATATTTTTCTATTTACAATGGGTCGCAAACGCATTAACCAAGTTTGACATCAAAAGCCTCTGTATTGTCAAACGTTTTAATTTTACGGAAAAAAGATCCGTAAAAGGAGACAATTTAATTATCTAAAACAAGATTAATAATCTTACATTTTGAAGGTGTGAAAGTACTCGCAAAAAAAAAAAAGTAAAAATCCGCTTCTTATATTCGTGGCTTAACATGTATTAAAGTTTATATCAATTTCTTCATTTATTTTTAAATAATATTTTTATTAAAAATAAAAAATTAATTTTACAAACAATAAATAAAAACAGTGACGAGTTTAATAACTTTCCAATTTTCCTCCTCCTAAATCACTCCTTTTAACATCACAATTAAAATTTTTCATATCATATATTTCCGAAGACATCTTATGATAGATGTTTGCATATTGATTTATTGTTAGTTTAATTATTTATTTCCGTTATAAAACCAAATCAATCTTTAATACCGTGAGAAAGCTATGACTCTGCTTCTTCTCATTTTACCGACATGATCTGCTTATTTGGGCTGGGCCGGGCCCATTATTCTATCTTGACAAAGATGAAAATGGAACTAGGTTCTCTACTACTGAGTTCTGTCCAATTAAAATCTAGTATTTTTATCCCTTTTAAAAATGATTCATTTCCACCAGAAATGGCCTTAACTCTTATTATTTTTCACTGTTGAAATTAGAGCAGACTAATAATTATGTGAGTTAAGTTTATTATAATGGAGATGATAATATATGTGATGAGATGAGGATGTTGTTGAAGAGTGTAAGCAATCATGTGGTGATGAATGGTTCTTTCCTTATCACATTGTCAAGGGAAACCCATTTCTCACAATTAAACAAACGCTTATTTTGTCATGTGAGGAAGGTTAATTATTGCTTCACTCTAACTACTAAAACCAACGTTTGTCCTTACTCTTGTGCTGTATTTAATTTAATGGTGTAATTAAATGGCTAAACAATATTATAATTTTTCAGAATCTAGTCTGAAGATGAAATTGTGATAATTAAGTTACAGTAGCTTACAAACCATCCCCTGTAAGTAGTCGAAACTGGATTCTTCTGGTACTTTCTCTCGATATGTCTTTCTATATGCAATCTAGAATGTTGATTCAATCTCATGATTAAGGAAAGAAGATATCTCATTCAAAAACCTTTAAAGCTTTCTTGAGCATAAATTTCATACCCAATATTTCCAATCTAAATTTCCTTACAGGTTCACTTGAATGAATATAAAATTTGGTATCATGAACAAAAAAAAATGGGTCATACCAACACTATAGCAAATTCTTCCTTTTATTTTTTGATCTAAGGATAATCTCTCTTCTACAATTGAACCAATGCTCCTGACTGTGTAGAGAGAAAGTGAGGAGCGCATCGAATTCCTAGTTCTAAAATTTCTTTTGCGCAATCTACTATGATTAACCAATCAAGCTCGACTTTCTCTTGAACCAACAAAAAATAAAGTCACCCTTTTCAAATATGCACTAAATATTATAAAAAAAATTATATGCATAAATTAAAAATAAATTTTATTTTGGTTAAGTTCATCAAAGTCTTGAACTAAAATATTATGTTATCAGCATTTCATATCATATATCACAAACTAATCAATTAGACTCCATGCGTGCATGCATATATAAACCAGCTAGATTTATCTCCCGCAGATGTGCAGAGGAGACAATTTCCAATAATTCTGTCATTTGCAATGACTATCAATAAGAGCCAAGGGCAATCGCTACAAAATGTAGGCATATACTTGCCTAAACCAGTATTTACTCATAGTCAACTTTGTGGCTCTATCAAGAACAAAAAATATCAAAGGCCTAAAAATCCTGATTCATGACTCTCATAAGAAACCAATTAACACTACTGCAAATGTTGCTTACCCAGAAGTTTTCCAAAATCTCAAGATTACAATGACTTAATGATGATTTCTCAAGAGTTTCAATGTATTGCAAGCATTCCTATGTTGACACCTTTTCATTTGAATGATCTTTAGGCTGTGCTTTACCTATGCTACTATTTTAGATTTTTTTATTATGCCTTTTTTTTTTAAATTCTTAGTATTGGTAACATAACAGAACATTGCATCTGAACTTATCATATTATGAAAGCAAATCTCATCAGCAACAATATCTACCATGCAATTTTTAACTTTCTACAATGAGAAGTTGCACTAATTTAATTTACATGTACTAATAGGTTAAAAGATTATGCTATATGTTCCAAAATATTTTCTATCTAATTACATTTCACAGTATTCATCTGGTGCATTGTATTTAGTTGTTTAGAAATAAGAATGATTTCATGGCCACTCTTATAGTTCAGATGAATGATCTGTAATATATGCAAGTTAAATATTTTTAAACAGATGAAATTGAGAATATTTAAGCATACAATGAACTATAAGTTATGTTGACTATTTAAAAAATTTGGATACTATAAGATTGGACTTGGTAGGTTTTTTTTAAATAATAATAGCATCACTCATTTAGAAAATATTAATCAACATAGGAATGAGAAATTCAAGCATTTTTATAATTTCTTATTAGCATATTAATTAATTTATTAATTGTTGTTTTTTGTTGATAAACTTACTAATTTTCACACTTTTATTAACTCAATTAACAAATGTTGAAATAAAAAATAATATGTATTATTGTTGTTTTTATTGAGTGTTATTTAATTAATTAAATTAATTAACTAGTTCAACGGTTAAATGTATAGGGTCATATGATGGTAGCATTGACTGACAACTTTTTCATACTATATTAGAAACTTGTATATAATCCATGATTTACATATTCACACATTTTTATAATCCATTATTAGTAAATTAATTAATTTTTATTAACTCAAATAACAAATGGTGAAATAAAAATTTGTGCAATTTTGCATGCAATTACCAACATGACCTTAATAGGAAAAAGGATTCATGCTATTAGCATAAACTATTTTGGTGTGATCTTTCTATGCGATGATTAAATGGTAGGTCGTTCATCCATTGTAGCCATTGTTGTGGTGAATAACGAAGCTGGAGAAATAGGTCCAAAGAGGCCTAAAGTTGAAAATTCTTTAATTGTTGACCCCAATATTAAAATAGTCCACATATGAAAAAGAAAGTGTGAACTGGGCCTCCAATTTTTTGTGGGAAATTATAATACTAAATTGAAGCTCACATTATAGGAGATATGGATTTGGCATTTGGTTAGCTCAACTTAGATTAACTTTTAGCAATATTCAACAATGTGAGGTAGTTTTTTATATGTCCAAGAAATGAACATCACATCTATCCAAAACATCCTACATGAAACAACTCAACTTGTAATTGGTCCCTTCATTATTTTTTTTTGTATACAATCCACTCTTTATTTGAAAGTGAATGATATTTTATTGGTTTTGTTGTCCATACCATAAACAACTAAACAATCAAAGGCATGATTTGCTGTTTGAAATTGTGGTTCAACCTTACATATATTCGTTAGTGCCAACTTTGATGGTGTAAACTTTTCCATTACTACTCACTTACTTGTTAATATTTATCATGGTCAAATCATAGTAGTAAACAATAATGAAAACGTTCAATTCAACATGATTTGGAACACCACTAGAAATAAAAGAAAGGACACACAATAAATAAAAAGTAACAACCACTAATTTAGTGACAACATGACCAAAGGTTCTACATTACTAACAGGAATGCGATTCTCCAGCATTATAATATGGGAATACTTCAAGTGACACGATTCAGTAGTTCAACAAAATCTTCATCATGCAAAGGTAGTTTCTTAGAATTGTTTGGCCTACATATCGAAGCATTAACTAACTATTAACATTAATGACAAAATATCCATATTTAGAACAAATTTATGGCTCAATAAGTTACAAACCATGTCACCTTTATATATTGAAACTCTAGCATACAAAATCGTGACTTTGACATCTTCCAATTACAACACCTTGTATGGCCAAATATGTAGCGTCTTCATCGTTGATTCACCATCTAAGATACATTTGATAACATTGAATCTGCAAATGAAAGATGTCAAAGGAGATAAGTGATATGAGTAGTCAGAATTTCTCAAGGAAAAAAAATGAATTGTGGACACAATATAGCTTAGTTTGAATAGACAATACTCGAAATCCATAATCTCAAATACAATTAGAGGCATCTCATCAATAAAGGGCCCTTGCAAATTGACTAGTCCAGGATGTAAAATATGACCAATGACATCTACAAAAAAAAAATAATATTATACTATGCAACGCTAGACTACTAAATTAGATACACTTATGAACCGCTACAAATTAAAATAGATAAAGTCTAATGTATTAACTTACCTACAAGTGAACTAATAAACTCCTTCCCTTCCAGTATTGTTTGCATATCAATAAGCTTGGGATAGTCATAAGGTATATTTGTCTGTACATGGCAATAATGAGTTGACCTATTAAAAGTTATCATGTTTGACAGAGTTGTAGGTTTGTTTTGATGTATATTTATCTCTACTTCGAAGTCATAAAAAAGGTAACACTCTCCTTCGCGTATGTTGATGATATGTGTCACATGCATTCTGGCATTAAGAAATCTAGTTTGAATCTTTCGGAGCTATAAAAAAACCCAGAAACAAGATGTCACATAACTACATTGCAACAATAATACTACTTAAAATACCCCAACTTGTATGGTGTGGATAACAATATCAATATACCCCATGATCAAACAAGATAAACTCAAGGAATTGCATGCTCAAAGATGTCAAATGTTGATGGTGCCAAAACTTTTTCACTACTTGCACACAAATTGCTTATCTTCGAACACCACGGATGAGTGATGATACTGGGACACCAATGAAACAGCTCACATTTCCTGTCAGCTCATATTTCCTATCATGATTGAAATGTTAGCAATTAAAATTGTTCCTGCAATCCATTAAAAGATTTTGAGTGAGATATATGCCACTCAATATATCGGCAAAAGCCTTGTCTATGCAACACAATTTGAGAACATTAGCAAACATTCAAAGCTTACTAACTGATGGGGTCACAATTTTGAAGAAGTGTTTCATTATGCTAGTGCATGAAATGCTCTAAAACCTCTGCTGAGATTTAGATGTTGCAAAGTGTTTGCTCTAATATAAAGGGTTAGAAAGGAGGTTTTTGACATACGATGTCATCATGAGATATGGCAATTAAAGTACTTAAAAATAAAAAAATACCATTTAAAAGAAATTGAAAGACATTAAAAAGAAATATGGAAAAAGTAAATAAAAGTATATAACAATGATAATTCTTTTAAAAACACAAAGTTATAAAATAATGAAGAGGACTATCATAGAATTAAACATAATCAATTATTAAATTAATCAATGAATAAATTGATTAATTAAATAATGTAAGGCCAAAATTAAAACATAAAATAGTTTGATGCACAAAAATTGATGCTTCCAAATTTTATGAAAAATTAGGTGAGATCGTATGTCTAGATATTTCAAATTAGATATTACTTCTCTGCTATAGTAGGTTTATGGGAAAGCAAAGCATGACCATTGAATTGAAATGATATAACTAATAAGTAGGTATAACCACTGCGCTATCAAGACTTTGATATTAATACAACACTTGCGATCATGCTCCTATAGTCCAGTTTTAATTGGTATATGACATATTGTTGTAGCCCAGCTCTATTCATATCCCATGCATATGATGAAAGTTGTTGACTGGTTATGGTTGAAATCATCTAGCAAAAGAATTTGATGATAGCAATATGGTTGGCCTTACTTTGCAATCATGTTACCTATAGTGTAAAAATTGTCAGTCAATGTTAAAAAAAAATTATCAAATGTTATGTCTTACTCACATCTTAATCAATCATGATCGGATATTATACAGATCATGATCTTGTTCTTCTCACTACATGGTAGATATCCTCACACAAATCCCTGACCGCTTTGCATAAGATTGTAGCCAAGAAACCAAGATCTAATCATACTTTCATTACTCCTATAAATGTGGAAACTGATAAGATCATTTAATTTAAATGTAAACTAAAGTTGTCATCTTAGAACAAAATCAACGCTTCTGAGTTTATTTATTAATGTTAACATGAATCACCCCTCAGCCTTTACTCTTTCCACATCATAGTTTTCTGGACTTTCTTGAAACTAATATATGTGTAAAGAAAACTACTCATTTGCATAAATTTGATAACTATAACGATTGCAAAACCATAAAGAAAAACAACACAAGGTTGCTACATTTAAAAAAGTCATTAAAGTTGCTGTATGATTTTGAGGTGCAAAGAGTGAGAAATTGATAATTTTATTATGTAACTAATGGCAAAAATAAAAAATAAAGTGAAGGTTTTATTTTAGTATTTTTTTAATTATATGCCTAATGATTTCATTCAAGCTTGATTTGATCTTAATAGCCATATTTACCTATTCCATTTAAGAGGTATGTTTATTCCAAATCTTGCATTATTCTATATTTTTTTATTAACTTATTTTATTTTAATTTTTTATCAATATATATTTAAAGATTTTTAATATATTTATTTTTGAAAAAATATATATTTAAAATTAAAAATTTATATTGTTTATAATAATTATATTTTTTTTATAATAATTACAAAAGATAAGGTATAGGGAGGGGAAAATAGAAATTTTAACAATATATTATTTGGTTAACTAATAATGCACTATGTTAAACCAAACACACCATTAATGTCCACCAAATCCCATGCCAGTCATATTGACTTGAAGCTCATGACCCATTTGGTTAAATCCATTAACAACCTAATGAGTTTATAAATGCATAGCCCAACACTTATAAAAATACGGATAAACTTATAAAAAATTGAAACAATTATTTATTAGTTTATAAATGCATAGCCTAATACCAGCTCAAGAAGTATTGGGCTACGCATTTAGATTGGAATGAATGCATTAATTACATTAACAACATAATGAGTTTTTTTTTTTGGAAAACATTGACATAGTGAAAATCTAAATTGAAGATATGCTTGGCAGCATAAGATGATTTCTACCAAAAAAAAAAGGATAGTAATAGGTGGGCTATAACTTGTTAAGTTCAACTTCTCATATATGTGTTGGCTTCCACGATGATTATTGCATAAATTTATCATGGATCACATAGTTTTTACAGTGAAAAGATAATTTTACTACATGTCAATATACAATTAACTATAGTACGAGACTACAATATCATTGTTGCAATTCCATATTATACTAATAACTCATAAATAGTTAGTCCATCTTCTCCTGCTTAATAAATTTTGCAGAATTTGTAGTTGATAAGTTTGGAGTGCTCATCTCACCTATTCTAACTTCCACAGCATCTTTATTGCCTCACTTTCTTTACTCTTTCTCTTCCTCCTCTCTTGTGGAGTACAAAGTTCAACAAAAGTCATATCATTATCCCACACCAAATTGTGTCTCGATCTCTAGCTGAGATGCTAATGATGCGACTTGTGCAAATGATACCAAGTCTGTGTCCTACATAATTAAGTAGACCTCTTGCAATACAATTTTATGCATCAAGGTTCATTCTACCTTAGCACCCTTCATAAAAAGCCTAAATAGTGTATATATTAGAAGACATCCAATATACCTCAAGATTTGAGTATGTATGTATATTGTTGAAGCCGATCTTCATCAATAGAATAGTCAGTTACTATGCAAGTGAAGAACTTCTTATGACCTTCAACACCATTATATTTGATCTTCAATATCACTTGTGAACCAACAACACTTTCCAACACTCTTGGAAAAGAGTATGAACGTCCCTTCTACAAATCCAATCTAACTAATTTGTAAAGTGAATTGGTTAATCTCATATTAGAACTTTGGCAAAAAAAACAGGATGATCTTGTCTAAAAGGAGAGCCATAATGACCCAGATCGATCATTCTACAATCCTCCACCCACGATGGAAAATCCTTATCCACATGCATTACATGTCGAGACTATAATAGCTCTCATGTGAAGCTAATGTGGCATTAAAATCACCAGCCACACACCACTTCCTAGACATGTTCGCACACACATCATGTAGACATCTCCACAAAGACCTACATTTCTCACAATTGGGGCTACCATACACGATAGTGAAATATTATTCATTCACTTTGCCTTCACTGAAGACTCCATGCATCATTTGATCCATCCGTAACTTTACTGAGAAATTGACTGAATTATCCCAAAAGCACCAAATTCCACCACTAAACCCAATGGCCTCTACCACTTCAAAATCAGCAAATCTCAATCTACGGGCAATAACTTGGGCTCTCCTGCTATGCTACCGAGTCTTCAACAATGCAAGAAAATGTAACTTATATTGACTTTTAAGAGTAGTAAGAAGTCGGGGGAATGAATAACCACTCGTTCCTCTAGAATACCAAATAATACAATTCATAAGAAAAGACTATAGATAAAAGACACCAAGAACACGGTCCACAACAAATCAGGCACACAGTGAGCAAGTACTAATACTGCATGGCTTCCTTATTAGAAGCACTTTCAACTTTACCCATAGTAGATGTCAACACACCATAATTATCACGCATCCTTCCAGCTTCCGCAAAACCCGGTGGGTCAAGAGGCTCTACATCATCATTAATATGATCACTAGGTTCAAGAGGATCATCAACAACAACCTTCCAATTTGAATCCCTAGTGTTAGGCCCATTAAAAGTTGCCTTCGTATACCCACCCAATTTGCTTGCTAATTTCACGTTATTAGCTGGTTTTGGGCTCAAGGATAAAACTTTAGAAGAGACCATATTCATATTTGACCCTCCCTTCTATTTCAACCCCTCCTCACTCTTCTTAGATCTGGATTTTGAAATAGCCAACTCCTATTTAGGGCCTAAAGTAACAGCATGCTTAGCACTATGAGTGGGCATTTTATCTAGGGGCACCTTATTTAGACCCTTCACACTTCCAACAATGTCCGCTTTTCCGTTATCATTCTTATTAATTTGACTTGTATTAACAACATGCCTAGGCAGATTCGTAGAATCAACTAAAGCCTAATTCTGTGCCACAGCTTCCTCCGGGATACTAGGAACAACATCATCGTAACTATCATCAATCAAAATTTCAAAACACGAAGATGTTAGGATACTCTCATTTCCTTTACGAGATCTACGTTACTGCTGGGGCTTTTAAACCACCCTCCACTACATCTCACTTAAATGAATATAAAATTAGGTATCATGAACCAAAAAATGGGTCATAGTACCACTACTAGTAAATTCTTCCTTTTAAATTGAACCGATGCTCCAGATTGTCTACTAAGAGATTTATATATAGAGAGAAAATGATGGAGAATGGATAATCTCAAGATAATTAGGATTATTTATCTTTATCATTAGAATTTTAAATAAAGTTATTTTATTAGGATATTTAAATTTAATTTAATTTAATTTATTTTAAATTTATTAGGATTTAGATTTTATCTTTTATTTTAAAATTAGAATTTGATAATTCTCTCATCGTAGAACTCTAGTAGTATTAGGTTTTGAACTTATATAAATAAGAGTCTCACTGTTCAATTGTATTCAAAACTTTAGTTATTGATTTTGAGATATTTTCAATGTCTTTCCTCTCTCTCTTATACTCTTCTACTATTCTCCCTCATATATTCTGTATCTCTCTTTCTTTGAGTTCTGCCCTTTCTCTCTCTTTTTGTCTCTTTCTATCTCTTTATCTGCCCCTACCCCTTTGTTCACATCAGTGAGGAAAGGATCGAATTGCTCATTCTAAAATTTCTCTTGTGATCTACTACTGTTAACTAATCTAGTTAGACTTTCTTTTAAACTAACAAAAAATAAAGCCCCCTTTTAGATATGCATTGAATATTATAAAAAATTTATACGCATAAATTTAAAATAAATTTTATTTTAGTTAAATTCAACAAAGTCTTGAACTAAATTATTATGTTATCAGCATCTCATACCAAATATCACAAATTGATTAGACTTTGCATGTGCGTAATTACAAAAATCTTAATCTTAATGTCATTAAAGTTGCTATAAAGAGTCCCAGAGGATCACAAAAAAGTTTATAATCCATTTGGTTCAATTAGAGTGAGAGTTAGGTAATGTGATAGAAAGGGTGTGAAGAGATATAATGAGATGATAATTACATGTGACTTTGTTAGATATTACATTAAAGAATGATGGGATTGCATTTATTTTTTTATGAAAAGAAAAATAAAAATATATGTGAAATGACTTTTTTGAGCTTGACCAAAAGGGGAAAAAAACTCCATCCCTATCAGTCTCCTTTCCCAATGAACCATCACTAATAAAAAAGAACGCCCATCAGTCCAAATCTAAAAACATAATAAACAAAAAGAAGGATGATGACTAAGGGTGGAAACAGGTCAAGCTTGCATGGCAAGTTTTAAGTTTGAGTCTGGCCTATTGACTTATATCAGGCCTTTTTTTAGGCTCAAACCTGAGCCTTTGAAAAGTTTGGTTTGACTTAAAACCTATTTAAAGGTCTACTAGTTTAAGCAGACTTGAAGGCTTATACCTTCTAAGCTTTAAGTAAGCTTCAGACCTACTTAAAGTCTACATAAATATTAAACAATCTCTAACACAAGTCCACTTAAACCTTACCTTATAGGCTTACCTAAAGTCTATGTCAATATCAAACAATCTCAAACACAACAATATGGTCTCACCAAGTATTGATAAGAGAGAAAGCAAGTATAGCAAATATGTTTCTTTAACTAATTCAACTTAGACATATTTTTTGTAATGGCATTAAATTACTCTCTTATCTTTATAATCTTGCAAGCAACTATTGGATTTGTGGATGAGGATGGAAGAATAGGAAGAGTAACTGCAAGATCTGCGATGGAAAAATGATGAATTTCAAATGAGAGGAATGACTACGAGATCTATGATAGTTCATAAGGTTTATTCAAATCGAAGGCATAGAGTGCCAATGGTGTTGTTGGAAGCCTTCACAAAATCGCCGTTGTTGGTGGTGTTGTTCTCATCGTACAAGATATGCTCTTTACCATCATTGGAAGAAGAGGTGGCTCTGGTAGGTGTTGCTGTTGGAAGATCAACGAAGGTGCCGGTGGGTTGCTAGTGGAAGAATGAGAAAGGTGGTGGTGAAGGATCGCAGCAGATGGAAGACGACAATGGAAGGGTATTTTTTAGAAGGGGGTCCAGTAATCAACTTCACATAGCATTTTAAAGGTGAAGATGATTATAATGATTGAGGGAATAGGATATACTAATGTGAGGGTAGAGCTATTAAAATGGGTCAACTATTAAAATGGGTCAACTCGCAAATGAGCTTCAACTAGCGAGTTGGCCTATTTTATGGTGATCTTGGGCTGGGAAAATTGGAGCCCATATTAAAACAGTCTTTTTCTAGCTTAGACCACTTAATCTATAAATTAGCCCATTTAGCCCATTTTTTTATTTTTTTTTCTCCCTTCAGATTAACTTTTTTTTAGGTTTCTTCATGTGTATTTTGTTTAATATTAGAACTTAAAATTGGAATTGTCTCATATTTGGAGTTGGAATTGCCCTATGCTTCATATTTAATGTTGTTGAATTATGATACTTACATGAATAGTAATTAGTATGTGTTAATGTATTTTGGTGAATTGGTGATTTATGTGGTTTCTATTTCTAATTTGATTATGAATCAATCATGTTATTTTTTTTTTATTATTCAAATTGATGATTTAGGTTATTATTCAAATGCCAACAAAAATTGGGAAAATACATATATATATATATATATGTATATAGTGGGTTGACAGGTCAGCGATCATGGGTTGGGCAAGTTCCAACCCACCAGAAAATATGCTAGCCCATGCCCAGCCCATTTTTTGCTAGCCTACCTATTTCCCAACTCTGTGTGAGTGGTAACAGGTAAAGGGTAACAGGTAAACCAAACACGTGAACTAAGGTGATATAAAATTAATTACTTCAAATAACCCCCTATGTAAACAAATCAAATGAGCAATGAAATACTTGTCATAGAGATTTCCAATTTAAAACTAGGTTTAAAGAAATAATACAATATAGGGCATAAACCTAGATCATTTCACACTAGAGTAGCTAGATTAAATCCTACTTAGGAGAAAAAATTAAGTAATTAAAAATGCAAATATGTAAACGAACTAATTAAAAGTTTTTGGCGGGGGGTTTATGACTTGAAAATGTAAATGAAAAGTATAACAAACTTAACTAACAACTAAACTAAGTAAATGCTAATTAATTAAAGAGAGCTAATTGGTGCTAAAATGAGGTGAATGAGGTGATAAAAATGTACTGTAATGAAAGTGATGATCTATCAACAACTTAGAGAGGGAGGCATTTGTTTTGGGCTCAAATAATTAATTGAACTTGGATAATTAACCTAATCAAAATGTCACATTCTATTAAAATCATTAAATTCAAAATATAAAATGCCAAACAAAATACCTAGAATAATGACACATCTTCATCAAATACCTAACATGCAAGATAATTTGACAAATGAATAAGTGTGTATAATTTGCATAATGATTCCATATATAACCAAAAATCACAGCCCATCAATAATCATCAATTCAAACATTCCAATACTCAATTAAGAACCAAATCACTTAATCATCTACAATGTCAATTCAAGCAACCCAATTCAAAATTGAGGCAATGAATTCTAAGATGCAATTGGCCAAAAAATTAACAACTCGCATTAACAAATTAGTAACCATACAAAATCCCCGATTCAAAGTCTCAAGTGGTCAAAATATAATACATATGCTTTCATCAACAATCAACCAATCCATACATAAATCTCAAACTAAATTATTCAATAACTTATCCTAATTTAACCTAAGACAAGTATAAAAAGATAAGGAAAAGGGAAGAGAAATAATTATCCAAAGCCTAAGTGTAAGTGTCACTATAGTGTATAACCCTTGCAAGATCCTCTCCAAGTTGTGCTAAATCACCACCACCAACTCACTCCTCCATAACAACGAAAATCTCCACCATTTGAGTAAGCATTCCACAATCCAAAACAGAGGAAACAGTAGCTAGATGAAATCTGAAGAATGGAGTGGAAGCAAGTGATGAAAAAGTGACGAAAATGGAAGGGAAACCAAAGAGGAAGGGAGTTTGAAACTGAAACTGTGGGTGAGACTGAATGAAGAGAAGATAAGGCCCAACTATTCTGGACAAGGAAGCTTAAATTGAAAATTCCATGGATGAGATTGAAGAAGGAATGGTGAGAAAGTGTAGAAAAGTGAGTGAGAGTGGCTAGAAAAATGGAAGGAAATGAAAGGGATGGAGGATTAGATGGGAAATTTGAAGACGAAGCAAAGAGAGAGATGGCATACGTTTTTTTGTTCAATCGCTCTTGATGTGTGTCGGCTGGGTTGAAAGAAAAAGGTTTAGTGCAAGGGCCGCATTTGACTTCAAGAAATTAAGGGTATGATAGGTGAGTTGAAACAATAAAAATAAAAACAGATAAATGGACAAATAAAAGTGAGAAAAAATAGGAAAATTGAGAAAATAAAATTTTTATAAAATTCCTCCTATCTGATGATCAAAATATCCCTTCAAAATTCTAATTTTCATGGACCATGACCTACAAGAAAATGTTATATCAGATAGATTAAGTTCTCAATTAAATAAATACAAATTAAATTTCAGTTCAATGAAATTAAATTAATCATGGGATAAAATTTAAGTTTAATTTAAAGAAAAATTATGAACCATAAAGATAAAAATAAGAAAAATAAAATACTAAAAATACATTTTCAAAGCTTTTTGACACTTTTTCCCCTCTATTGGGTCAATTCTTAATCAATTTTTAATCACACTTAAAGTAATAGTGACCCATAATCACATTAAAAATTATTAAATAGAATAAAATAGGAAGAATTAAATTATTGGAATAATTTGAAAAATAAAAAATAATTAAATTAAAGCTTCATTTTAAAAATTGTTCCAAAATTCTTTTAAATTTAAAATTCAACTAAAATTATAATAATCATATAAAAATATAAAATTAGCTAAAATTAATTATTAAAATCACTAAATATAAAAATAAAAATAATAAAAATCTAGAAATTATCTAGCAATTAGCTAGTGGTTGTGGTATGTTGAAGAACTTTTGCAATTACTTTCAATTCTTCCACTTACCAAAAAAAAAATTCCGCCAGTAGGAACTGTGAAAGTCGTTATGGAAGTGATTCCAATGGGCAATGGCACCGGATTTGGGTAAATGGATATAATTTGATAAATTTAATTTATTTCAAGACAACATATTTTGATTGAACAAATTAAAAATATTTCGATAAATACTTGGAAGAATTTTAAGTTAATTGGATCCATGTGTCTATTTTCAAAGCAAAAAAAAGAACTATGTAATTTTGATATCTTCAGAAAAATATGAGTTATTAAGTTTTTTTTTTTCACTTGTGCATCCGAAATCCGAAAGCCACATTAGCTCCTAACTAGTCCAGGTTGATTTGGATAATAGTCTGACTCTTACTTAAAGTTAAAGAAATGGCCGAAGAGGCATTATTAAGTTGTTCAGTCACTAATTGCATTTAATGGTCTAATAGCTAGGTACAAATTGTAGCCTGACATGATTCGTGATGGGCCATTATCTTCAATTTCTTTTTCCTGGAGTTCTGGTATTCTCGAATTTTACAATTTACTAGATTATAAAATTTAAATTTGCCCAAGGAAAATTTTTTTTGTATGGCACGAAATTTAAAAAATGAATTATATTATTTATTATTGAAAAAATTATAACTTATTATTAAAATTTATATATTTTATATAAAAGTTTTCCAAAAAAGTAATTGAGATATATATTACCTTGATATGTTGTTGTGTAATGCGGTTTCTGGGATGGTAATGAGTGATGATGATAGACCGACCGAGAGAGAAAAAGACAGAAGTCTGTTTATAGCAGAAATAATGAAAAAGTAAAATTGAGAACACAACGAATTCGGTGCTCATCAGTGTGAGTCCCGAATTTTATGGACCATCGAGATGAAAACTGTATGGTTCATATTTAATTTAATTTAATTATTATATTTTAAATATATTTTTATTTTATTAGATATAAAATATAAAATAAAAATAATTTTATAATTATCATTTTTTTAAATATAATTTTATTATTAAAAAAATTAAAATAAAAAATTATAAATTTAAATTGTTGAAAGTAAATTTGAACGATTCAGATTTTAGTAGAGCTAGAGTGATGAGCATGGTGTGCTCATCACCCTGATGAGCACGAAACCGGACGCGAACACAACATCTTGATTCTTGACTAACTTCACTCGCAAGTTGCAACCAACAATTAAGAAAATAGAATAAACTAATACTTAAGATATTTTCATGCGCGTTTACACATTGATAGAAAAATTTAAAATACAAAGGATTTGTTAAAACAAAAAAAAATAAAAATCCTATTGAAGCTTGATTATAGACTTCAGCACTTACTTCACCAGTTCACATCACATGATAAGAAAAACAAGGAACAGCTAACAGGAAAGCGCGAGTTTCTCGGAAATTATTTTCAAATCTTGTAGTGAATAAGAGTTGAGTGACCGATAACTCCAATTCTTCGTAAAATGCCCCATATCAATGGCTTTAGACTTAGCAAACACCACTCATCTTCTCATTGTTCTTCTTTCTCAGCAATACGAACTTCTTCCAAACATCAGTGATCTCCCTCTGCGTCTCCAAAGCACTCTTCTTAGTAACCACCACGCCCCCATTATTCTCAACCTGTTGTTCAGCCACCGTGACGGTGGTGCTGACCACCGACCTGGGTGGCAGCAACTCTAGCTCGTGCAGAACCTTCTGGATGTCCAGCACGAGACGCTCGGCGAGGGTTCTGGAGAAGTCCTCGCGGATGACAACGCGCAGGACGGTCACGTGCTGGGCATCGGGAGGCATGGTGTAGGCAGGCACGATCCACCCGAACCGCCTCAGCAAATCGGACACTTGGAACTCGTTGAAGTGGTGGTTGTCCTTGAGAGAGAAAGCCACCAATGGGACACCGTTGTCCTTTGATACGATGTTGAACCTCCCTGTCTTCTCAAGTCCATCTTTCAGCACCAGCATGTTGTCTCTGCAGTTTTCCATCACATTCCTGTATCCCTGCATTCATTAGCCCACGACAGTGTTATATATCTGATATAAAGCTAGCACAAAATATGTGGTGTTTGGAGATGTGATAAAATTTTCAGTAACTTCAAGTTTTGTCGGTGTCACAGTGTGTGGGTCGAGGGCATATGCATGTGCTGGTTGTTAGTACCTCATAACCCAAGCGAATGAGCTGGTAGTACTGAGCAATAACTTGACTTGAACCTGCATTGCATATGGCATAAGGAATATTAGTATAAGAAGTCTGAAATACAAAATATATATAGATTAGGTAGGAGATGAAGGAGAGTAGATCATTACGACGAACCTTTGGAGAAGTTGAGGGTGAAGGTGGGTTGATCGGCTCCGAGATAATTGATGTGGAAGATGAGCTCCTCAGGCAAGTCGCCCTTGCTTCTCCAGATGACCCACCCAATTCCTGCGTACACTAAACCATACTTGTGCCCACTCACGTTGATGCTCTTCACTAGGGGCAACCTGAAGTCCCACTCCAGCTCTGGGTATATGAACGGAGCTATGAATCCTCCACTCGCAGCATCCACATGAATTGGCGTATCCCATCTGTTGCATGTATATATATATATATATATGCAATTAATAATTAATCGATCAACTCTCAGTACGTAAGTGATTGCATTTTGTTTGCAAAATACGCGCGACTCATGCATGTATATATGCTCTTGTTTGATGAAATTAAAGAGAGACATCGTACCCAGTTTTTCTATTCAAGTCGATAAGGAGATCATTCAAGCGCTTGACGTCTTCGAATTCTCCATTGAGTGTGGAGCCGAGGATAGCAGCAACACAGATGGTGTTCTCATCCACCATCTCCACTGCTTTTTCTGGGTCCATTACGTAATATCCGTCCCTCAGCTTAACCTCTTTCAGCTCCACTTCAAAGTACCTAGCAAATTTCTCCCAGCAAACCTTCATTCACATGCGTTCAAAATCAAACATTTGTACATTAATTCATCAACCACTTTAATACGACATTCTAGCTATCAAAATTCCATATATTATATTGTGTTAGTGTTTATATATAGTGTACGTACGTACCTGAACGTTGGCTCCAGTGACAATGTTGGGTCTGTCGTAAGGCTTTCCCTCAGCCTTTCTTTTGTTCTGCCACTTCCTTTTGAAAGCCAAACCAGCCAACATGATGGCCTCCGATGAACCAACGGTGCCAACACCAACTGCGGCCTCTGATTCTCCCAGTGGTGCATTGAAAAGATGAGCTATCATGTTCACGCACCGATTCTGCTTTCATATATACACTTCTAGTGTCACAACATGCACTCCCATACATACAACATTAATGTATGTCTCCAATTATATTATTACATCATATATATATATATACACACAGCCAGTCAAATGCAAATTTCTTCATTTATGTCAATAAACAGTACCAATTGCGTCAGACACTAATGCCAGAAATTATAAGGAATGGAAAAATCATGTGGATCAAATTAAATCATAACAAAATTCATCTGGGATCGCTGAGATATATTATCAATATTAATAATAAAATAATGTCGCCAATTTGGATTCAAAAGACTAATTCAAAACTCCAGTCAACAATTTGATGCAAAATCAAACAATAAGACCTCAACTGTCCATTGGCCAGTCACCGAGAAAACTCCTTAATTTCATCTGTGAATTTTTCATCATTTATGTCAATAAAACGACTTAGTGTCGTTTCTTAGTCAAATGGGTCCCACTGATTTGACAACGTTGATTCTGATTACCCGTAATTTAGGTACGTATCTTTCTTCAGCAAAAAAATAAATAAATAAAAATACCAATCTTTCAACGGAACGTCAAATCAATCTCGAAAGTTGCCTTCATTTCATCCCATCTCACATGCTTACCCAAAATTTTCAACGTTTGGAATCCATACATACAGTTATAATACGATGCTTTAATTTGACCTTAGAACAAAAGGGGAAAAAATCCTTTTTTTAAATTCCACTCACCGGCCCAAATTTCCGACTGGTATATAGATTTTTCTTCTGTCTTTTGGATCACTAGTTAAACAGGATGACTCAATAATAATAAAATACCTTAAAAATGTCAGTGCAATCTTAGAAAAGCAACCCCATTCGTTTGAATAGGACCAGACCAACCGACCACCATTAGTCTTAATTTGAGAATCAAAGTCTATTATTAATTTTATTATTTATTACGGAATCGATACATGGAGGTCCCATTAATTGAAACAGTAATCATAAGCTTTTAGAGGGAATTAAAAAAATGGAGAAAAAAGTATTGTCCTGGAAGGTAATAATAAACCAAGTCATTAGATGTAGTCTACTATGAAATGATGAAGGGTAGTGGGAATAATGAATATATCAAAATATATGTATTAAAATCCGAGGAAGCCACAATATTTACAAATTATGAAGAGTACGGTTTCTCTCATAAATTTTTTTTTGGACTTCATAAAATTAAGTAGAGAACCCACATCTAGTTAGAAGATTTTTTTTTGCGTTTAAATCTCTAATTCACCATGTGTCAAAGAAAATATAACTAATTATAAAAACTACTCCCTCCCGTCTTTTTTATTAATCATATTTTAGAAATTTTTTATAATTCTAAATATAAGTCACATTCTATGAGTTTTTGGAGTATTAATTATTTTATTTCTAAAATGCTCTTATTTAATCAGAAAAGATAATATTAATTGTTTGAATTTGTAGTATTTTTTAGAGAATAAAAATGAAAAACACATTAACTTTAAAATAATTTTAATAATGTAACAAACTTTTCTTGATTTTGATAAGTTAGTTAGAGGTGACTTACATTAAAAAAAAAAAAAAAGGTAAGAATCTCACAACGATATCCTAAAAGAAATAATGATTTATAAAATTATCCTCGTAGTATGTGTCAAATAATTTACTATAAAGATGGCACCGGCAAAAATACTAAACATCAATTGTTTCATGGAAGACCGTGTTTTGATCTGGTGCGTTCACCAACTGTAACACATTAATTCAAGTAATGATGTATGGTTGAGAAACGTGTTAACTGGGTAAGGTGGTATGTGTCTTCGGATTGACAAATATAGTGCTGAATTTGAGAAAATTAAGGAACATGAGGGTTGGACTTGGATGGGCTACAATTTTCCAAGACATAGGAAGACGCAGAAATAGAGAGATAAGGGAGCAAGGCTCATGGTTTTTGATTTCTAAGGAGATACTATAAAAGGTGGCTTTTACAGTACAGGTTGCCCGCATGGGACGCTTCTGTTTAAAACCAAGTGTCTAGAGACTCTAAACTAGGGCCGTGAATGTCGCTTCAGCTTAAGACATTGCTCAAAGTGGTTTCCCATCAAACGTGGGCCTACTTTGTATTCAACCTTTTATAAAATCAAATAAAACAAAGTCTTCTAACAGTTCTTTGGATAAATAAAACAAGGTCTCTTCTTCACATTAATTGGCGCAAAGGAATACAGATATATTAACTCGGACATAGAGTACTAGTATTATTTAAACCTAAACAAATTATAAATAATCATTTGATTTCAATAACAACATTTGTTTCTAATTTTTCTTTTTTCTTTTGACCGGTATTAATTTGTTTTTAATTTTTCAAACATAAGCATTGCTGTAAATTTAACAAATTAATAAATTAAATTAACGGTTTTAAATGCAAAATAAAATAATACCAAGCTTTAAGTTTGCAAGTATACTCATTTTTTATAAGTAATGGTTTTAATTAAACAAATACTAAAGCAGATTGATACAAAATTAATTAAATAAGCTAATGTGGTGTGGGTGTAGCGTGAACTGAAGGGAACAAAGTGTATATCTCGGGGCGTTTTATACCTTGATGTGGAATCTGATGCCATTATTGCAATCCCACATCGAATTTATTATTATTTTATTTAATTTAATAAAACCCACGCCAAAAGGAGAAAATATTAAACAAGACTTATCACAGTTGGTCACATTAAGGGAAAAAAAAAAAAAGAAGAAGACTTAGCATCATGAAAGTGGCCAGAAACAGGAAAGACTTTTTTAAATGGTATATTATTTTATTCAACCTTCTAAATCCAATCAAGCTGCGAAGCATTGATATTTTATCATTATTGATTCCCATGGTCATTTGATCAAGATTTTCTAAATGATCGAGTGATGCTCTTATTTTAAAGAAAAAAGTGCCTGGTAAAAGGGAGAATGGGTCCTAAGGTGTGACTTGCAAAGAAAGGTAGACTCTACGCTATTTTAACAAATGAGAAAAAGAAAAAAACAAGTTGGGTTAGACAAGAATAAAAAAACAAAGTCCAATCTTATATCATGCAAATTTATGAAATTTATAAATTTATAACATAAATAAAAAGGAGGATTCACGTGAAAGAAAAGAAAAGAAAATCCACCTCCTCTCAGTTTTCACCTTACTTTCTTTCACAGCTATAATTATATTTTTTCTTCAATTTAAACAGTTCAATATTTTTCTATTAATCTATTTCTGTATTTTCTTTAAAAACTAGATTTTCCATTTTTAATGTAATTATATTATGTAAATTTAAAAGAGAGATAAAAAAAATAAAAGACAGGAGAAGAATCAGAGAAGAGTGTTAAAAAAAATTCCTTTCTTTTCCTACTTTCTCATATCCAATAATGGGTGGAGATAGTAGCATTTTTTATATATATAATACCTATATTATGGAGATAGTAGCATTTTTTATATATATAATACCTATATTTTATAATTTATACTATGTAAACGTGAAATTAATTAATTTTTAATGAGTCAAACTTGTGGGGCCGGAGGCTGCAACGATAGTGCTAGAAATGCACTGGGGTTTTAAAACTTTTTCAAAAGAAAAGAAAGCACCTAATTCATTGGTAAGAAAATATTATTAAATAAATAACAATTAAAATGGAGCAGTAATTTTTTATATTAATATACTAATATGAATCTGCAAAAAAAAAAAAAATAGTAACAGTCCTGCGCACCAAAGCGCCAGTGGGATTCGTAGTAATTGCAACCAATGAGACCGAATGAGATCCTCTGACCCTTTCACATTTAAGTTCTAGAGAGTTTCTTAGATGCAAGAAATTGTCCTAACTAATAGAACCATTAAAAAAATAGATATGAGAGATATCGCAGAATCTCAAAAGCAAAAACTTGAAAGGATTGGGATTCTGGTAAGAATAAGAATAATTATAATGAAGATGAAGGAGGAGATGAACATGCCTGGAGTTCAGTAGTGACAGGGTACTCATCCATGTCGACGTAGTTCTTGTTAATGGCGGACATGATGAGCTTATCGCACTCAGGCTCCATCCACGTGGTGACGAAGGAGGCGAGGTTCAGCCTGGGATTGCCGTCCAGCATGAGCTCGTCGTTTATAATCTGAAACGCGGCCTCCTTCGGAATCGACTCGTCCGGCATCCTGAACCTGCACGCGCCGCCACAGCCGATCATTCAATTTGCAATTCATCATCAACCTCAGAATCCAATCATAACTTCGAAATCAGCATATATAAATAAATAGATGGATGTATATATACCTGGGAAGAGAAGCGCGAACATAACGAGAAGCGAAGGTGGAGTGGACTGAGACGTCGGTCTGAGAGGAGGTTTTGGAGAGAACCATGGCGGAGAGAGAGGGATTGACGGTGGAGATGGAAATGATCAGAGAGAGAGAGAAGTGGTTTTTGAGAGATGTGTGGAGAAGACGATGAAGAGTGGGGAGACTTAAATAGGGGAAGAGGGGGAGAAGGGTCTTGGAAGAAGAAATATCGGTTAAAGGGAAGAAGCAACAAACGAAGGTATATAGGAAGGAATGAACTTTTCAAAATCGATTAAAAAAAAAAAAACAAAAGTCTCCGCGTGGAGAAAATTCTAGTCCTACGCCACCGGTTTATAAACATTTTTTTCCTTTGCTACATTCTTTTTTTTTTTATAACATCCTTTGCTACATTCTTCCAGTGACATTCCTTTTCTTTTCTTTTTTTTTTTACGATAATATATCTAGTATTATCGTATAATTAAAATTTGAGTAATTTTGAGTTCTAACTTCTAAATAAGAATAGATCTACCAACATGGTTTTTTTTTTCTATGAATAAAACTCAAATTAAAAACGATTCACGCCCTTCAGACAAGTCGACCGATAATCGGATTTGATTTTTTGAGAGAAATTTTATTAGTTACATTTTACTTTCTGAAAAAAAGGTCGTGTATATTTTCAGATGTGAAGGGGGAAATGGTAAGTCGACCATCTATCAAAAGAATGCGTAGTAGTTTGCGTTTTTATCTTGCTTTGCCTTCATTTTTTTTTTTTGGTTTTTTCTTTTAAAAGTCATGAATGTTTTTCAAACGTATATTACAACTCAATTGACATGTCAACAATATTATTAACTAATTAAATATATTAATCATTTCATTGTAGTTGGCCAACAAAAATAATTTCATTATAAATGAAAATACATTTTAATTTCAATTAAAATTATAATAGTATATTTATCAACTATTTGATTAATCAAAATATAGATACATTTATACTGGATATAATGTTAAACATTTTCTTCTGTCATTTTTCATGGGATTAGGCTTGCAAATTGCAATATATATATATATATATATATTTGTGTGTGTGTTGGGGAGGGGGGCGGGATGGAGCACAACTTGCCATTAGGTTTAATGAAAACAGCAAAATTTTAGATATTTATATTTTCCCTAGATATATGGATACATGAGATTAGGACACTTGCAATTTGCAACATGAATATATATATATATAGAGAGAGAGAGACACACACACACACACACTCTCTGTCAGTGTGTATTTTGGGCCTGGGGGGATGGAGCACAACTTGCCATGAGCTTTAATAAAGACAGCAAAGTTTTAGATATTTATATTTTGCTATTATCACAATTTTTCATATGTGTGTGTCACATATACATACACACACACACACACACACACATATATATATATATATATTCACTACACATATATTCATATATGTACATGTATGCATATATGTATAGTTGGTATTAAATGCGACTTTTACTCTATAAGTATATATGTCTAAATTCCAATTTTTATGTAAGGATTTCGCTTGTGCATACTTCTATATATAAATAGATGTTCTTTAAGTAGTAAAATTTGTTTAATCTCAATAAGTATTGAGACTTAATTCACCTAAATTTTTTTTCACTTACATTTGTATAAGAAAAAGAAATCAAACTAATCTTTTATTTATTGATAGCAAAATAAACCTAATTTTGGTTATCCTATTTATTATCGTAGCTTAAAGGGGGGAAACAACAAACTACAACATGGATAAAAATTAAAATATTAATTAGTTGACGCAAGCTTCGTTGAATATTCCATGAAACATGACTGTCATTAAAATCGTTGTCATGAACTAAGTTATAATGTGGCCAATTTTGAGCATCAACTTGTCTTTGCGATGTAAAACACATTTATTAGGGCTTTTAATTTTCGAAGTATGAAAGTCTAATAAAGACATTCAAGCTATATGCCCGATTACATTCATACCCTTTTAAAAATTGAGATTGATAGATAAGTCAAACTAGTGAGTAAAAAATTTGTTTGTTCCATTCAAAATTGAACTTTAAGTATGTGTTGATGCATTCAAAGTATGACATATTCAATACTATTATGCATAAAACCCCATTTTCAAAAGGGGAAAAAAAAAACAAAAGCTTGGGAGACTTGATCATTATCATGTCACTTGTTCAAATTCTAGATAATTAATTAAATTGTTTTTATTAACCAAAAAAATAGTTTATGTAAATTAATTATCTATAATTAATGAAACATTTTCATGAAAAAAATTTAACACATAGTTTCATATAAATTATATAATTAAAAGTAGTCAATATGATGTTAATTTATTCCAATATCATGATATATAAAATTAAAATATCAACATTTTGACCTTTTCTGTGTGTCACGCAAAACAAAAAGATAATACATCCCATGCATTTAAGAAATAAATATGCAGTGTATATTCACGAAGAAATAAAAAATATAAGAAATAGAAAGATAAAAAAATTAGTAATTAAAAACAGAGAGTATATGTGTCCCATACACAATTTTGTCCTTTTAAGTCATCTTCCTTTTAAATTCATTGAATATTTTCGCAAATTGTTTAATACAAAAAATATTAAATATAAAAAATAAAAGATATACTTGTATAATTGAGTAAAGAAATAATTACTATAAATTAAAAACTTTTTTTTGTATAAAAAGGAACAGAGACCAAACAAGTCCAATGGTAAGAATGAAGAAATATGATGTACTATTACAAGTTAGACTTATGTACTTAAACTTATAAATTTAAATTACTTTTATCCAATTTTAAATTTAAAAATAAGTTGATAAAACTAATAATAAAAGCTAGTTTTAGAATAAATTATGTGTAAGAAAATCTAATTGTCTTAGTTTAATTGAAATAAAGTATTTTAGTTTAAAGTGTACAAACTTTAATTAGCTAAGGGTTTTTATATTGTTTCTCTTTCAAGAGTGACAGACAAGAGCTTTAAAATAGGAATCAATGAGAACCAGTCAAGCAAGTACATTTTGGGCAACCATCGGTCAAGTAAGATATGGAGTCACTTCTCTACCAATCATATTACAAATAAGTGAAATTAAAAATATTCCATAACGATAAATAATTCCTTCTCTCGTATTACTTTTTAGTTTTTAGTACTGTATATACCCCATCAACCTATCGTTCTTATTTTAAAGAATTAAAATTTGAAAATATAAGTTAATTTATCCGATTTAATATTTGATTTTCATTTTTTTATTCTTTTTAGAAATGCTCAAAAGAGTTATAGAAAAAAAAATTAAGAAAGATACAATTAAAATGAGTTATAATTTAATAAGAGTAATTTTGAAAAGTTATAGTAACTTTGAAAAATATTAAAATTTTTAACTAATTTTTTAAATATGTGTAAAATAGGTAAATACAACTTATAATAAGAAATAAATGGAATGTCTTAGATAAAAAGAAAAAAATACTACATTTGTTCTTGATTATAAGACACGTCTTAGAAAAAGTGATAGATACAAAATATAAGTCATATTTTGAATATTAAATGTTATTTTTCATATTTATTTCTCATTAAAAGTTATAATAGAAAGAGATTAATAAAGATATAAATAAAATGAGTTATGATTAATTATGATAATATTGAAAAATAATAATAAATTTTACAAAATTTAATAATTTTAATTATTTTTAACTATTTATCTTAATATATATATATAAATTAATTAAAAATAACTTATACTTTCTTTTATTCTTAATATAAGATCATTTTAACTAAATCACGCGGATTAAGAATTAAAATTAAAACTAATTAACTATCTCGATTTCTTAAAAAATTCAATATTTTTTTAAAACTACTCTTATTTAATTTTTCTCTCTTTCTCTTTGGATACATTAAATAGGGACATTTTTCTAAAAATATATAATAAATATTATCTTATATATTATAAAAGGCCTTATATTTAAAATTAAGATAAAAAATTTTATATAGAGGACAATAGTAATAAAAAACAGGGACTACGAAAAACTGCTCCGTAAAAATTAATCTGCATTGAATCCAACGACGTAAGTCATTTTGTTGGCAACTTTGACTTAGTGGGTGGTCTCCACTGAGTTAATTGCTGAAGTCGGTCCAATGGGCTGCTTTAATTGACCAGCCAATTCAATAAAACCGTTGGTTTTGCTGTTTTTGTGGGTATTGATTCTCATTCTCATTCTCATTCAATTGAATTTACGGTTCCCCTGTTCAGCAACAATTTATTTGAGATGTTTATATAAGTAAATATATTATTTGAGTACTACATAATGATTTACACATACTAAAGAAAGTTATTAGAAGTAATTAAAATTATTGAATTTTGTAAAACTACTCACAACTTTCCAATATTATCTTCATTAGATTTTAACCTATCTTAATTATATTTTTTTATTATCTCTTTACTATAACTAGATTTTTCTCCCTCACTTCCGCATAGGACGTGGATACTAGCGCGGAAACAATGATATTTTATTTGTTTTTAAAATATATTGTATTAAAAAAATCTTATCATTAACTCCCTTATACCCAAAAAAATAATATCAAATGACATTAATTAAAAATAATATAGATTGAGAAAATAAAAAAAAGTCCCCCACATGTAAAAGAAAAATAAATGAATAAATAAAAAATTAGACCAATTAAAGAAAACAAAAAAAGAAAAAAAGAGAGGCACGAAACCCAATGCATGAAGCTGCACTGTTTATAACTAATACACAATGTGAATTCATTTTACTTTTAATTATATATTGATTATTTAATGAGGGAAAAATATAAAAAAGAATGCTTAATACTTATAAAGTAACTTATATTTTTTACTCTCTAATTTTTTTAAAATATAACTTATAATAAAAAATAGAGGGAATATCAACATTATTTCAAACATGTTGAAATGATATGAATTTCTTTATTCTTTTTTATATATTGATCTTATAGGATCATATTTGAGTATTGTCGAGTTTAAATGAAGATAACTCTCTCAACATAATTATCTTCATTCACAAGACTCGAATTTGATACCCTATTTAAAAAGTGTTGAGTTCCTTATTACTTAACTCAACCATCGTTAATATGAACTTCATTATTCTATCATATACTCTTACTTTATTCTATCAACATTTTTCCTCATTACTAACATTACTAACTAAGTTAATCGAAAATGCTGATAAAATATTTTCAAACACTTACATATTTATCCAATTCATTTTGTTTTGGCAAAAAAAATCCTGAAATTAAAGTTTTATTTAGAAATCAATTATATGTAATTATTTATTATTGATTTTTTAATTTAATTAAAAAATATTTTAAACCTAGGATTAATAAATATATGATGATATTAATAACTTAGCAATAAAAATTAACATATGTTAATATTAAATAATATTTTTTCAGCATGTAATAATAGTTTGTCACCATTTGGGGTTAATATAATTAATTATGTTAGTAATAGGAAAACTTTTAATAATATTTTAAAAATTAAAGGATTAAAAAAAACAAAATAATGTTAAGGATTAAAATAAAACCTAATATAAATATAAAGGACTAAAAATATGTTTTTGAAAAAAAAAAAAGATTCCATCCACAATGCATTCAATATGGGTAGTTTGAGATTTAGACACCAACTTCTCTTCAGTTTCACTAAAATTACAGAGATATTTCTTTATTTTTAAAACCTACTATATTTTAGTTCAATTTTTAACTTTAAAAAATATTTTATTAAAGGTTCAAAAATACATATTTCTCAGCTTATTCAAATCCCCATCACCCTTCTTTTAGCACTAAAAGTGTCTCTCACATACAATTAAAAATTAATTCTTTTAAAACTTAGAAAATATTAAAATGAGTTTTACTTTTCCTAACAAAATTTTTTCTATACATACTGCTAAAGATCGAACATAGAATAATATACTTAAAGAGCTCAACTATCTATCAATTATACCATGATCTTATTACTTTATGCCAAACCTATTTGATCATTGATTATTGTTAGCAATGGAGAATTATCACCATTTTTTTTTTATCTTTCTTTCTTTTAAAGAAGGCTTCAAGTTCATTTCACAGTTTTTCCAACACAACATTTTTCTCCTTGAACCGTTACCTAGCCTTTAAAGTTTCATCTATATTCTCTTCTCACGCAAAACATAAGCAAACTGAAGCATTTTTTGTAACAATTAAATAAATTTAAAATATTTATATAAAAAATTTCATGTTAATATTTCATACTAATTTGACATTAAAATATATCATATTTACCGAACAATCTTAAGCAATTAAGTAGAGTGATGTTTAAATAAATTTGTTTTAAAAATATTAAATTAAAAATTAGTAAAATTTATAAGAAAATACAAAATATGTCAAAATCATTACTTAATAAGTATTCGTGTTAAAGAGAGAGTATTTTGGTAAAAAAAATTAATTTTGGCAAGTCAATGACTTATTAATGATTGGATGGATGAAAAATGAAATTTTGAAAATAGAGACGAGGTTAATGTAAAGTAACTTTTATATATGTTTATAAAATATAGGGAACATTATAATTAAAACAAATTATAGAGGAGGTTATAACATGTTGCTCTTAAACAAATGATGATCCTCTACATAGGTTTCTTGAAACAATTTTGTTTACTTAAAACCATATCATTATTTATGCCCCATGTCCCCCTTATTATCCTATGACAAAATTCTTTGCAGCTATTTGAAAAGAAATCCAGAATGAATGACCCACACGTTACACAGGAAGAAACAATTATTGTAGACAAATATTGTACCTACCCCCGATATTCTCTACCTGTTGGGGTTAGATGGTCACACGGTTGTAAAACTAAAAAATCAAACATTCACATTGTGTTAACCAGACCAGATCGTTTTTTTTTAAAAAAAAAAAAAGTGTTAATCGGACAGTGACAGCGGTCGATTTGCAATGAGACATAATCTTTATTTGTGAAAATGTTGAAATCAAAGTGCAATAGGAGAAGAGTTGTAAATGGGAATTTGAATGAGAATTGTGATATGGAATGGCTTTGACGCCTTTGTTGAGAGCTAGTCCTTCTGATTTGTATGCGTTTGTTTGTAGTAACAACTGAGGATGGTAATACTATTCCTCTCAACCACCAGTTTGGTGGTCTATCACAAATTTTTTAAAAATTTGGGGGGAAAAATCTTTGAATCATATGTTCATATACTATGTCCTTTTCTCAGGGTTCCATCTCCTTTATGTGTTGATCAATTTCAGTCACTGGATTATGCCGCAATTGCTTCACCAGTGGGAAATTAAATAATTGATAGTTGAGAAAGCATTATTCATCAATTCCCGCAGACTGTGGCTATTGGTAGGGACGAATATCCAAATAATTTAACTTTTATATACCTGACCAATTAAGAAAGCACGAAACTTCGTGACTTTTTTTTTTTGGGTAATTTCAATTTCAAAACTTGCATTAATTTAAAAGATTTTTTTTGGGGGGTAGTAACGACCTTTCTTTTCTATAAACTAATGGATAAAAACTAATATCTTCAAGATGCAAAAGTCATTAAAGTGGACTGAGCCACCAACCTTTTGGCTTTACTAAGTTCAATTAGTTTCAAATAATATTATGAGCAAAATTAGAGTGGGTTTTGTATATTTACACAAAATCTAAGCTAAGTTACATTATTTATAGTTTTTTTTTTAAATTGTCTAATATCCGAGTAACACTTTGAACTTCAACTAATCTGAATTAAGTTGAGTTGAACTCCAGATGAAGGGAATCTCTATCAAAAGCATTTTTTGTATTTATATGATTTTAAACCTAAAACATTGACACAAGCAAGTTAGGAAGCATGGAGCAAACTCAATACATTGGAGAAAAGATGCCAAACATATGATCCAAAAGTGGAAGATAGTTTATTCATTACAAGGCATAAGAGGCCCAATGATGAGATACAAAGCTAAGGCAATGAAGTATTGACACTTAAGTGAATTTGAAGTTCAAGAACACAAGAATGGCATGATTATGTTATCATATATAGAAGTTTCAAAGAGTTCACTTAAATGGCATGTGACTCACTTAAAAAACATGTGACTTTGAGATTAATGAATTTAATTATTATTAATTTTATTTTTATTAATTATAGGCTGAATTTTATTGATTAATAATGATCAATTAGTTAGTTAGTAATCTTTTTAATAGTCCACCTTGTAAATAAGTATGTAATGTACCAACATATGATTTCATTAATATGGTAGCATGTTCATAAATATTTAGGTATTATTTTTATTATTTTCTTATAAAGTTTTGTTATTTTATTTTGGAGTTTTATTTTATTAGTTTCCTAGATCCATTAGGAGTTTTATTTGAGCTCAAATTTTCATAATCTCATTAGAATTACTTGAATCAAAATTAATTAAGTTTTCTAGATTCATTATGTTAGATTTTTCTTTGTTTATTTAAGACTCTCTTTTATGTACATTTTTCAAATTTTGGATGAATAAAGTTTTAAACTTTGTAAGTTTCATTTGCTTTCTTTTAGTATTAAAGTAAAACTATGACTATCAAAGATCGGTCAATCATTGTGGTGTCACCAAAACTAAGATTTAGAAGATCTGTTTTCTTGGGTTCTATTCCACCTAGATCAACATAATTCTTTTGTTTTTAATTGTTTTCCTTTTTGTGTCACTGTTTGTGCGTTTTACGTCTTTCTTCTTTGCTGTTTAGCTTGTAGCATATCTTGTTTGCAACATTATGAGTGTCTAACACATCAAAATAGGTTTTTTGAACTAATTTCATAAGGGTTTACCTGTTAAACATTGTGTCCAAACAACTATAATCCTTTCTATTAGCATCAATATCTAGTGGTACTATTCATTATTTTTTGGTAGTACTAATTTCTTCAGCTTTTATAAATGTATTGACATTGACGGTTCTTTCTTCAATGTTTTTTCAAAGGGCCACACTTTTTTTTTATTTCAATGGAATTAGGAAGATCTCTAGCAAACATTTGGTACTTTAGCTACTTTTGGAAATAAGGAAGGCATTCAATTTAATTAATGTTGTAACGTGATAAATGTGATTCCATTTTTCTACTATGTTTAATTTATGCTTCTACCCATAAAAAAAAAACACTTTAGTTTATGCTTTGTTTTGTTGTTTTTTCTATTTCTTTATTATTATTAGAAGCTGCTGCTTGCCACTAATAGTAGCTCTGAATTCACCGCTGGCGTATGATGATTGATGAATTTACCTTATTCTGATGAGAAAAGTCAGATTGGATTCTCTCCAATCTTCATCATTCCAATCAATATCAGTAATTTTTTTAATGAATTTGAGCCACTCAATCTCTTTATTTAGATCGTTTCATCATGTTTATGAGATTTAGAAAAAATTACCAATTTTTAAGAAGTGAATTTGTTATTAAATTTTATGAGATTTATTATCATACTTTTAAAAAATAATGTTAATTGTAATTTTAAAAATTAATAATTACTTTTTTAAACTTAAAAGAAAATTTCACAAGGTTTGGTAATAACTTTAGATTTTAAAATAATTATAATTGTAATTGTAAGGATTAGTTAGCAGGACTTTTTTAAATTTGATGTCTTTTAAATAATATCAGGAGATTCTATAATGCCTTGAATATATATCAATAATTTAATATAAACACACATCGTGGTTGCCAAAAAATATATATATATATATACATATATATATATATATATGCACGCACATCGGGAACGATTTGGATCTCTCAATTTTAAATTCAAGACGCAGGTTTTTTTTTTTAATTAATTGATCGGCATCGCATCGGTGCCATATGCTTTCATCTTATAAAGAATATATTTGTTGTCTTTAATTTAAACATCTTTAATTTATATATTCCACTTTCTTTTTGGGGCATGAATATATATATATTCCAGGATACCGTGGGAAACTCAAGTCAGGACAAATCGAATGTAAGTAACTGTGATCCAGTTTGCGGGTCAAGATTTGCAACCCAACGCACCATAATGTGGACACTTGCCTCAATCTTATTTCTTAATCTTTTTCTTTTTTTTGGTTTGATAATCTGTGAAGACTTTTCATTACCGTTTTCTTTCCTTTGTTTTTGGAACCTTTAATTTTTCTTAAAAAAAATTATGAAGATATAGAAAGGTATTGTTGACTTTTTGAGCAAGTTGGGTGGAAAATATTCTTCTACATAATATTGCGACTGAAGCTTATTAAATATTAATAATAGCCTTGTTCCATTTGTTTCGTTTACAAATTACAATATTTGAATATTCAACGTCCATTTTTTTTTTATCATTAATGTATTTGTCTCCTATAATATAAAGTTACACACTTTTAACAACTATCTTCCAGAATTGTTCTCTTTTGTTGGCATTTAATCATGGTAACTGCGTGAAGTTTTGAATCTGGCTCTCTTCTTTTGTTCAACAAAAAAAAAAAGATTAGATTTGACTTATGAGCCTAATAAGCAAATCAAGTTAATGCTTGAAAAAATAAATTTTATTGTGAATTAAAAAGTTCGTTCAAACAAATTATATATAAATTTAAAAATTTTTATAACAATATATTTATTTCAATAAACATTAATTTGGTTATATAAACTATTTAAATTTAATTGGAATGGTCCAAAATATATATATAAATTTTTTATTTTTCTTCATGCAATTAAATAAATGTACTTTTGGCATATAAAAATAAATAAATGTACTTTTGGCTTAGAATCCAAGAAAGTATGATACCGTTTGCAGGTCAAGCTTTGCATTCCGTCGCACCTACGTCCACGCTGAGCGCAATCTTTAATTTTTCAAAGCAAGAATTTTCAGTACATATGAGTGGAATCATCGTTCAAGTTTTTTCGATCTTGTATTACTGGAACGTTCTTCTCTTTTTTTCTTTCAATTTCTACTTCCTCTTCTCTGTATCATATGGTATTTTTCATAACAAATTTTTAACCTAAAATATAGAATGTTAGATTTTTTTTTTCCTATTTTACTTTTATCTATACTTTTTTCTTATTTCTCATTTATAACCCTACAATAATAATAGAATATGATATTTAATAAATATATAATAAAAATATTGGTACTTTTTACATTAATTTCAATTAAAAAAATAATTTTCTTAATATGTATATAATTGATACAAAATACGTCCTCCAGTTTTTAATGCAAGATCATTTTAACCAAATTACGTATCATAAGGATAAGAGTTATTTATTAATTTACTATCTCAATTTCTCTGAAATAATTACTTTGATTTCTCTAAAAATTATAACATTTTTTCAAAACTACATTTATTTCATATCTCTCTTCAAAATATATTAAATATAAGTATTTTTTAGAAATACATAATAAATAATATTTTATATACTGTAAATGGTCTGATTTTTAGAATCAAGGTAAAAAGTACTATATTTAGGACGTGAGGGAGCATAAAGAGAAAGCTTGCGTGGGATTTATTAGGAAGCCCTTGGAAACTTCAATTCTTGGGACCACAGCTTTATGAAATTCTTCCATCTGTATGTTGTCTCTACAATCTAAAATATTGAATGCTTATTTTTCTATGACTTAACCTGTTGGTCTTTCCATACATGCAAACCTATCGTTTAATATTGTTGAGTTACCTACTTTTCTTTTTGGGTAGTAATTGAGTCACTTTTAGACATAACCAGAATGTAAGACGACAAGGAGTATGTGATGGGTACTCGCACAAATGAGCGCGTTTATGCATGGATGAATTAGCAAAACAATGGTTGGAGAAAGAAAAAAAAAAAGAATTGGCAAAACAGTGAGGTAAGATTGCTTTAACTTCTAATATTTAGCTGGAGAGTGGAACACACAAATGATGAATATATGTGTATAATAGTTCATTGAACTGACATAAACTTAAAAATGCATGAAATAATATTGTGCGTTAAAGCTATAACACTAACCTTTACTGTAAATTTTCTGACTCATAAGATAATCCCTTGCTTGTTTGAATGGAAGATTAATGAGAAAATAAGTAGTGTTGTATTAAATAGTGATAGAATGTCTACTTTGTATGAAAATGAGATCTATTTCTGGAAAAAGGTAGGTAGCATTATTTTAAAGATTCACTAAGCAGTGAAATTCATTAAAAGAAGTTAGCTCCCAATAGAAAGAAATTTTATATGACTACATAAAATTTTTAGGCTACTCGTGTTTTCCGTCATTAAAAATCCTACTACTAACATCTATTTTAGAGGGGCGTAAAATTCATTTGCTTGGTTAAAGCATGTAAAACTCCTACCAAAGGTGGATATGATTTTTAGGCCACCATGGCCCCCCACTCCTTACAATTGCCCAATTCCCTTGTGATGATTTCCTCACCCTAGCCCTCGACCCCCTTATTTACACTTTTCCATTAGTGCAACTTTTCTAACGTGATAAATTTTCATTTTCACAAAACAGAATCAGTAATATTTATTTTGCTTTATTTAGTGAAATTTGGAGACTTTAGACAACTTTACAAGATAGTTAATGAGCATCATATTATTTTTTAATGTCATTTAATGTTTGTTTAATATTGTGGCAAAATAAATGTTTGTTTAAAATTTATACTTGATTATGAATTTTCCCCCTAATTTCTTGGGCACTACTATATAGGAGGGGAGCACTCCACTCCCTTCCCTTAATAAATTCTGCAAATTCCAAATAAGGGGAGGGGAGAAGAGAGTGTTTGGATAGGAAATTTTAGAGAGGAGCGGAGCAACTCCCCTCACCTCCCCCTCAAACTATTCCCTCCAAAATTGGGGGATGGAGGGGACATTTATTTTTTTGTTTCCTGACCCTTTTTTTTTAAATAAAAAATATTTTTAAAAATAAAAAAATCACTAAAAATTTTTAAAACATAAAAATATTTACTTGAAGGTTCCAATACCATAAAATATTACACCCAAATCCTATGTCCCAAAAAATAAGTATAAAAAAAATCTAGTATTGAGTGTAAAATTGTAAAATATAAGTATAAATAAGCAATAAAAATGATCAAATTATTATTAACTTCATTCCCCTCCCCTCCTGAATCAAATAACAAATTATTAAAATTCTTCTCCTCCCCTCACCTCACCTCAATCCCCTTTCCTTCCATATCTCATCTCACCTCTTCTAACCTCCCCTCCATTAAAATCCCTCTCCTCCCTTTCATTAAAATCCCTCCCATCCATCCTACCAAACACACCATAAAAGAAATAGTGTCAGGCTGGTCCTATTTTTTGGGTCCAAGCCCAGACCCAATCCTGGTGTCATTGTTTTCACAGGCCCAACTTATTTTTTAATCGATCTGACCCGTGATCAAGTCCACCTGTTATTAGTGGGGAAGATCCATCAGGAGCCATTGCAACTTGCAGAATTGAACGAACTTAGGGACTCCTAAAATCTAGGGAACAAAACTGTTTCAACAGAATGCACCGTGACGTATCAGAAAGAGAAGAAAAACAGAATGCATCAGGAGGCCCCAAAAGTCATTGTCGATCTTGCTATGTAAGAAATGCAGTGCATTCTTCACTTTCAGCAGCAAAGGCACTACAAACTTAGCTTCAATCTCCACTGAAGAAAAAAGTAAAGGGTCAATTCAATCTTGAGGTGACAGTAATATATTAACAAGCAAACAGCATTCTTACCAACAATGAGCTTTATTAGGATTTCATGATATTTTAACTCTGATATGAATCTGAAAAACACAGCTTTCCCAGCAAAATCTGGAAGCATGAAAAACAAAAGCGGAAGAACTCATGCCAATGCTGAAATTAGTTTTCTTAGGGGGGGGTGTGGGAGGAGACAGATAAGTTAAGCTAAGAGATTGATGTGAGTTTCACCCCGAGATTATAAGTTGATAACTAATGCTGTCAACATGCTTATTCATGCCATGATTTGAAAATTTGACTAAGTGCAAGGATATTTGATGTTCACAATGGAGATTAATTCTTCTCTCATCGCTGTGAGCATGTATTTGGGTCCGACCTCAGCCCTTGAATAGCAATTTTCTGCGAGGGCAAGTTTTTGTTTTCTTTCCCTTGTACTACGGAACTTCTGGCAGACCATTATCCTGACCTTAATTTTTTAGATGTAAAATGCTTGTGTTTGATACTCATATCTAGATCTCGTATAAAAGACATGTATGATTTATATGATAATTTTCATTTGTGATACCAGACAGACATTTCAATCACCATAATGTCTTAATCAAAGGGAATTCAAGATCCTATGGAATGTGGGATAAACGTATTCAAATGCATCCTATGTGATTGACAATTAAGAAAAGCATCCTTGTAGACCTTAAGAAATAGCATCAACATACATAAGTTAGTTCCAAGTATTTTACCCGATTCATCAGCATCCAACTTTAGATAGATTCCATACATCCCATATTTGGCATAAGCTAGCCACCTGATCCATCGTGAGACACCTAACTTTCTAATGATGGACCTTAACTGTGCGCTAGAAAGAGGAAAAAAATATATATATTAAGATGTTAAAAAATTGTCAGCATTAGATAAGGCAGACAAGAATTGTTTCTTACTCTACACGCATGATGGAGAGAAACTCCGGTGGCAGAGACTCCATGAATGGAGATAAGTCCTCCAATAAAAGCGTCTTCAACTCCTTTTTCATATTTTCTTTCTCCTCAATTGACATGCTGCCGTCAAGACCAGATTTACTGCGACTCACATGATAAAGTTTCATCAATTTTCTCAAAATGAAAGATTTTTATCAGAAAGATATTACAAAAAAGAAGAGGATAAGATATCCTCTCACAAAAAAGGCATAAAATTAGACAGCAGGAATAAACTAGCTCATTAAGTTTTCCAGTCTGTGCACATCCGTCAAATAGACTCCTTGAAATAGAGCATACGCTAAGCACAAAAAAGAGGCCAAGAACACTCTTATCCGATGCCATGACAAATATGAAGATAGAGCTTGCTCCTTGAAAGTCTAACCATTCATTCTACTCGGAACAAAAAGCCCATAGATAGCACACTGCCATGTTTTTATTTTTTCCCTAAGCATTCGCGTTCCTTACTTCTTTCTTCTTTCCTTCCTTGTATTTTGGCTAACAACTATTGTGCCTAAGAAGATGACTGTACTCCTCACACCAGTTATTAGGACATTAACATAGAAATAAGGTTATCAACTAAAATTAAATTGATGAATAAAACTTCTAACAAACAGTGAACACGTAATACACTTGTGCAACATAGATTCATCATAAATGGGCTCCAATGTGAGATTCATCTACAACATTATAATTCAAAGTTCTGAATTTTAAGATCTCAATTTCATGTATACTATTTTGGAAATCATTTAAAAAATCTAACAAGGGAAGTTATTCAAAAAATAAATGGATTGTATAAAAAAGCCAAATTACCATATCTCAACAGTCACCACACATGGTCAAATATGCTGCTTTTTTTTCCCACGTTGTATAGCACATATTTCAATGTTTAGTTACTAGGTAGAACTTTACTTTTAAAAACATATATTTTTATAGAACAGGGTTGGAGAACTTAATTCAGGAATATATATATATATATATATAAAGGTGATAAAGATCATCTATCTATATATATATATCACTCAAATATGCTTAGCACAGAGACCATATGTAACAAGAACATAACAGCCACAGAATCCACAATCAGACCCATCAATACCAATTTCAGTGGCTTGAGATTTACAATTGTAATCCACCACTAAGAGGAAAGCACAATCAATGACCACGATCGTTAAAATGAAATTGACTAACATTCTTTCAATGCAACAACAAAGAGAAGGAAAACAATGAACACCTTTCAATATTTCTTCCAGTGAAAATGATAGGCAGGTATTTAGAATACTTCCCAATACCAAATCGCTCACCAAGATACATTATTTTCTTCGAGTCTTGTACAAGCAAAGCCTCCCATAACTGACAAAAGTCCTTTCTAAATTCTTCATCTAATTCCCAGTAGAGTCCATGATCTAGAAGAACTGCATTATAGTTCCCAGACAAGGAATAAGGTCAAAGTTCAACTCTTCAAGGATACAAAGTTTAAAAATTTAAATCCAACTACAGAAAAATCGATCTTAAATCCACGAGTACGTACCCAAAAAGAAGCCATTACAACTATCAGGAGAAACTAAGATATTTCCAGGGTGTGGGTCACCATGCACGTAACCATGCACAAATATCATTTCAGCAAAAAGATCTACCAATGCCCTTGCCACCTACAATAAAATTTAAACATGATAAACTACAAAGGAAATACCACTAATTAGTACTACAAAGGTACAAACTAGGCAAAACTTCAGAATCAATGTTTAGCAGGAAATATGGAGCAGCAGTCATCAACATCAAACAATTGCCAATGTTGCACCACAATCAGAGACTAATATATCAACCATAGGGCGCATGACATCACAATTTATCAAGTGCACTATTGTTCTTGTTCAAATAAACCTGCTCTGGATCAACCCCAATCTGCTTCAGAAAGTCTCGGTCATCAATCTGAAATAAATCAATTTTCATTAGTATAAATATGATGCAACATTGAGAAATTCAAAGCAAACATGGCATTAATGAAATAATAACTGAAAGCAAAAGTCTCCACTGTAAATGTCACTGTTAAGATTTCCATATTTCTTTCTTTCAGTTTTTCCCTTTTTTCATTTTTAAAAATGAAAGAAGAGAAAACACCTTTCTTAAGAAGATGTAACACCATAATCTCGGATCAAAGGGATGAGAGATTGCTATATAGTGTCTAAAGCTTAAAGAGCCAGCTGCAAGTAGCTTGGGCTAAAGCATTTTGGACCATGTAGTTTAAGCCCATTCAAGTGGCAATTCTAGCTACTTGGGTCATCAAGGAACAGCTGTTCTCATAAGCAACATGATGCACCAAATAGAAGATATATCAGCAGATATGACCCCAAAATTTGGACAGATCCCTTATAGCATTTGGCTTAATTACATTGAAGACAGATTCATATAAAGACCCGGAAACTTCAGAGAGAATTATCAGGCTTCTGATCAAAATGATAACAATTGAAAGGACATGTAATGAATTAAAATGATGAGTGCCTAAGGGAGATGAAGTGGTCCTCATTGAATTGTGCTCATCAATTTATGACAAGGGATCTAGGAATGTCTGGGCAGTTGAAGAAATAACAGAATAACTACTATCTAAAAAATTGAATTCAACAAAAATTTAGCCCTTCAATGATCATGTATGGACATGCAAGAAAAATCATACCTTCTGTCCCGTACAAAACTGCATGGTCAGTACTTGTCTTGTAGTCAACTCCTGCATGTATATAAATATAATGGTAAGCTAGTAACTAGTGCTATAACTACTTGATAGACAGTTAATAACAATAACAAGGAACTTAATCAATCATCATACCCAGAATACATGTGGAACTCTGACAAATTTCTTGTTTCTGAAGTTTCTCGCAGCTCTCTCAGAATTCCTTGCCTCCTGAATAAAATCTGCAGGAAAGTGATCAGGGGATATATCTCGATCTTAAAATAATCAGAACAAACTTGTAGACAATTAAACCAAAGCTCAATACATGAATAAGATTCAGAAATATCCACTTTCACCTGCATCCTAACTATATTTAAAAAATAATGATGATGATGATGGATGCAACAGGAACTTACCTAAGGAGTGCAACGCAAATGAACCAAAGTTCATCAGATTATAAATGGAAAATGTCAAATTAATGATGCAAACACCAATCAATAATTGCATAATCCATACAAGACACTGAAATATGAATTCTTCTTCGTTTATTCGATAGCCAAGGTTGATAACAAAGATAGAGTACCACGTGGCTTATACAAATTCTTCCTTTTCTGGGATAGAGAAAGAATTCAGCAGGAAAGGAATGCTAAAAAAAAATAGGACGATTAATACTCTAGAAAAACAAAAATTTAAAACTATGATAAAATCACAAGAGACCCTCAAATTAAATGATACTAAATGAAATCAAATCAACTACATCCACAAGTATTCCCTAAACCATTAATCGTAAAGTGATATTACCCACAAAAAGGTTGATGGTATTTCCCAACATGTAATTATATGTACTACTAAAAGGATGGCACTCAATCCATCTGTATCAAATCATCTATCCTACATCGACAAAACAATTTCCAAGATATCAAGATGATAACCTAATATATCCTAATGAAAAATAAAGACAATATACTAACAATAATGTAATACTAGGCATTCTGACTGACCCAGCTCTAATGATATGGCCTTTGTAAACGCTGATGCCAACCATTCAAACCTGTATTCAGGAAAAAACTGTGGCCAAAGGGAGCAGACTTGAAGTAAACAAACAACAATGGATATAATATTAGAAGAAAAATATTGTGCGTGTGTGTGTGCGTGTGTGAGAAAGAGAGAGAGAGAGAGAAGACATGCAGGTTTCACAAGAAATTAGACATGAAACTTGTGAAAATATTCTCACCAGGGGACTGCCACATCATACTTTTGAAGGGCCTAATGGCAAGTTGGACATGTTAACATCTATAATTCAACTTGAAGAGGAGTGTAGACATCCCTTATAATCAGGGATTTTATAAATAGTCAATTTTACTTTTATTATGGGACTGCTTATTAGTTGCTGATTTAGAGATTTTTGTTGCTGACTACTTGCTGTATTGTTGTACATATTTTTGGGTCCCTCCTGTACATGTGTAACACTGAATAATATCAAATATTCAGATTGATTTTCCACAATAAGTACCAAGATATTCAATTGATCTTAATCTACTCTGCCCCAAGATCATTTCCAACCATCCAGGAGAAATTTCTAAATACTCCTATAAGGCTAAAGTCATTGCCTAAAGTAGTGATGCCACTTGACAGCCACCATGCAAGTGCTATTAATCTTGATGCATTCATCACAAATCTTTGCAATATCACAATGTGGTTTGAGATGATTGAGCTTTTTCCACAAGCAAAGATTATGTTTTGTTAATCAATTTCAATTTCATTTCGGTTGCCACTTTTGCATATCTTCTCATACTTTTAGCCATCAGTATCATCACATGAGAAAAATGTCATTCACTTCAGAATTTCATATGTGTGCAAACAACTCAAGGATAAGATAGCATAAAGTCTTCAATATTTTTTTTGGTAAGAAAAGTCTTCAATATTTTATGTCAAACAAATGTTATTAAGAGACAGAACATACCCATGCAATGGTCTTGGATAGGAAAGACATTGTCCTTGTGTCAAAATTCATCTGCTGTTCTAAACCAGGATATTGTACCTGTTTTCAATCGAAGACAAAAATTTTACAATTACACAAGTCTTTCTCCAATCACAGCCCACATTAATTTAAAGTATGGATGCCAATAAATATCACACTGAAGAGTTAAAAGAAACAAAACAGACTGCTTTACTTCCTTTAATGCATAGAGGAACAATAGAGTTATCAGCATATAAAGTTTTTAACCAGAGATTTCTACTATCACTTGTTATGAATTAGTTTTGTTTTCTTTTTCACTATGGGTTTTAAGGCTCTTTTAATGGAGTTTCTCTACTGAATTTAGAGAGAGATTAGAGAGCTCTTTGAATCTAATGTATTTTCCTCTATTTCTTTTGTTTTCCCCCTTGTATGCTTAATATAGGAGATTGTTCTTTCCACCTTCTTTGTACCAAAATTAAACAACGTTTACTTAATAAAATTGTTTAGTCCTTGTGACATGATATCATACCATTGCCACCAAACATGATCAGTAAAATAACAATATTTTGTAATTAGAATAATTTCTTTTGCAAACAGAATGGCTACAGCTACAGTCAGCTACAAGAAGCATCACCATTCAAATGGTATCCCCAAAAAATAATTACCTGTCACAGTCATCCGGCCAGGAAATAATTTGTCTTTATGCACATGGTTGGATTTAAGTAGCTCAATCTTAAAGCCACTAGGTGATGCAGAAGGAATAATTAGATAATTAGGATTTTAAATAATTATTAGGTTATTTAAATTTAATTTATTTTGAATTTATTTTATCTTTTAGGATTTGGTTATTTTGTTTAGATTTATCTTATATTTTAGAATATAATTTAGTTGACAATTTATCTTTTATTTAGATTTGAATTATTTTATCCGTTTAGGATCCTAATTAGATTAAGATCTAAATTCTATAAATAAGCCCTAGAACTACTCATTATATTCATATCTTTTTTCCTATAATTGAATAATAATTTGAAGTCTTTTTCAGTAAGTTACATCTCCCTCTTGATTTTCTACTCTTTCATATGCTCCTTCCATCCTGCTACTGGAAACCCACCAGAGAACTCGCTAGAACCCTAACCATCTTGTTGCCGAAGCTCGAACACCGATTTCCCGACGTCTGATCAACGAACGGTCACCACCGTTCGACTCACCACCCAAAAACCGGCCAGACCCTGAAGCCTCGCCGCCATCCGCCGGCCGAAGTTTCTGCGCGTGAGCTTCACACGCCACCACACACACAGACCATACAATCGCTCCAAATTCACTTTTTCTGCAATTTTTGAGTTGTTTTGTGAAGTTCTTTCCCTCCCAACCTATACTAGCTGCAAGAGTCATCACCTAGAAGCTTATTTGGAGGTATATTTGAATTAATATCATTGTTATGACTTCCTTAGAGCGCTTTGAGCGTTCGTTTGATCGCTTTGATCATTGCATAGATGAAATGAACCGTAAGCTTGTTGAATTAAAAAAGTTATCCAAAGACATCATATGTGCATTTAGGTTGCTAAATAAAGGTATAGAGATAACTCCTAATGCTTTAGAGAAAGAATGCAAGTGTCAAATGGAAGAAGAGCAAGCATACCAAAAGGTTAAAGCTATAGGGTAGATTGGAGCAACACCATCCTCATATAATTCCTCAGAATCCAAAGAAAACCTTCATGTTATAGTTGTCAAAGAAGAAAGAAGCTTGAAAAAGGGACAAGCGCAGAAACAATCTCTACCAATGGAAGTTGTGCTCTCTAAGGTTGTTGATGTTCAACTACAACATGCTCTTGTTCCACCTCATCCATCCATTATGCCACTTGGGGTAAAGATTGTTGCTTTTAAAAGCGTAATGTTTTATTGCCTAAAAATTTCCTCCACCAATACCATATCCATTGGAAGGATTTTCCAAATTTAGCTACCATGTGGAGTTTTAATGGGAATTCTTTTTGTTTAGATCCTATTCATCATTATCTTGTTTGGTGGAAAGAATTTCCTGAATTGAATAATACTTGGGTGGTTAAAGAAACGGTTATTCGCTTAGATCTCATCTTTTACTATCATATTTTCTTGAAAGATTTCCCAAATCTCGATGCTACATGGAGTATCAACTCTCCAGAGGAGAGTTCTTTCAAGCGAGGGAGAATGATGCAAAAGGGATAATTAGATAATTAGGATTTTAAATAATTATTAAGTTATATAGATTTAATTTATTTTAAATTTATTTTATCTTTTAGGATTTGATTATTTTGTTTAGATTTATCTTTACCATATATTTTAGGATATAATTTAATTTATTATTTATCTTTTGTTTAGATTTAAATTATTTTATCCTTTTAAAATCCTAATTAGATTTCATAAAGGAAGGGAAAAAGAAGTATGCATAAATAAGACATCAAATTGCTTGATTATCCTGCATCTGATTAAATATATTTATCATAAACATAATATATAATGTCTCTTCATTATATTAGAATGAGTATACATTTTATTTATCCTGATTTCTATATCTTTCTTTTGTTTATTTAGAATTATTTTTTGTTTTCAGGAATAGTTTTATAAAATTTTATTTATAAATGTATGGCAGTAGATTAAGCATAAAAGATTTTTTTTTTCTAGTTAAGAAAAAATTAGGCCAAGTCAAATTGGTTGCCTTACACAGTCTTAGCACCTTTTTCTCTTCTTTTATTTATGATATAAATATGCATCTTGTTAAGCCCACAGCACACTTTTCTCTTCTCATATTTCTTCCCTTTCATCCACGATTGGAAGGATTGTGAACAGTAAAAAGAGAGGGACCCACAGATATAATCAATCATTCCAAATCTTTACCATTCTTTTCATTTAAAATTACCAAATAAAGGAAATCCACTTTCCTTCCTTACTTCCCTGTCCTCTCCTTCTTCTAACCTACCAAACAAAGCATTACTCACAGATTCAACTCTCTATTTCATCATGTAAGAAGAAGAAGAAAGCTCAACCTTATTTTGTTACCAAGCATAGGTCTTCCAAAATATAATTTGCAGTCAAGTGGAGATCAAGATTCAGTAAATCAGGATATCTGAATTAAATTATTACAGAAGAGTTTTCAACAACTGCTATTAACTACTGAGTAAAAATAAGAGAAGGCGACTCATTTTTACAACAGTGCAATATTCAGATCTATATAGTATGTTTGTAAATAGATACTCCCTCTAGTCCATAATATAAGATGTTTCCAACAATTTCACACATCTTAAGGAAATTTTATTGCATCCTTAAACTTAAAAAAAAAAAAATCCAAAAATCCCATTTTTACCCCTATTTATTCCACTCCTTTCCATTACTTTAGCACAAGTTACAAGACTAGTCATTAAACGAATAAGAGATAAAAAAGACAAATCATTACACGGCACCTCATATTGTAAACCAAGAAAAATCCTCTCAAAACACTTTATAATATGAATCAGAGGCAGTACCTATTCTATCCTATACTACTCACTAGTACACTAGAAAGCACAGACAAACCTATTTCAAAAACCTACAAGATTACCACCTATTCACAAAAGCTTTAAATTGAATTAGGGATTGTCATCAAAGTTTAATGTAATTTTAGTATAACATTATTCTGGAAAGAATAAGATGGTCCAATTTTCATTAAAAATAAATCATCCAAACAAAGTATTGGTCACCAATAATTCATCAAAAACAAATTTTGGCAATTTTAGATGCAAATAAAAACCAAAGTAACAATCTATAGGTCAGAAAATTCTGCAGCTTATATATAACAATATCCAGATGAGGAATCTAATTTCATGTTTCCAAAAAAATATGGAAATTCAAAGATACTATCAAATTTCTAAGTAAACTAGAAGAAGAGATCAATCTTGTAATGTTCTTAATGCAGCCATTATAACCTCAACAGCATGGACAACATGTAAGATTTCAGATAAGTTATTCAATTTACAGCCATCAGATATTCACAAAATTAACTCATGGACAAACCTTAATTGCTACTTGATGACCACTTTTCAACACTGCACAGTGAACTTGAGAAATAGACGCAGCAGCTATTGGCTGTTCATTAACCAACAAAAACCTGAAATTCAAATACAGAAGTTAAAGAAAAAAAAAACACGTTGGATTAACTAGTGGGAACAGAGAACAAGTAAGCACAGATCTATTAAAGGGTCTATCACTAGTCATAACGGAAGGGCCAACTCAAACTATATTCTGACCTACACCATATCTGAAACATTAAAGAATATAAGATCACTATGTTGTGATGACAATAATGTAAAACAAAGGCAGGAACCAAGAACAATAATGAAAACACTCCAGTTACTAACACTCAAACTCCAATAGGACAGAGATAATCAAAAAGACTAAGCGTTATATATATAGATGGCCCAAATAACCCAAATCCGATGAGAACCAATAAAAAATATAACTAAAGTAGCCCTTGTTCGACATAGGAACAGTGCCCTGAAACACCTAAGCCATCCTAAGGACCAAGAACCAGACAAAATAATCCCAAATTTAGTAACTTAGAAGTCATTAGTTTTCCAACTCGGAAGTCATAAGTAGTACTTGGTCCGTGGCATCATGGACCATCAACTAGGTAACTTTTGTCCATTTATCTCTAGCATGATTTTTAACTATGTGCACATTTTCCCTTCTCCTTTTCATATTTTCTCATACAACATGCACACTTTGCTGCTTTTATGTTGCTGACATAATTTCTTATCTTGATATGAGGAAATGTTATAAGATAAGGCAATTGCTTAAATGGTGATAAGAAGACGAGCTGTATATTGATTTCTAAAACATTAACTTTTACTGAAACAAGGAAACTAAGCAGTGATAATTAGTGCTGTGTCTAAATTAATAATTTTCTTTTTAAACATATGTTACAGCATCCATTAGCTGGCTGGACAAAACCCCACAAAGTTAACAGTTTTACAGTCCAAGGATATTTCAGATTTTAGCACTCTATTTTTGCACTGTAGCTATGGCCTACAAGGCTTATCTTGTGTATGACTGGGAAGTGGCATCCCTAATTTATACATCTCTGCCTATATGCCAGTTCCTAGAGTTAAAAGGAAAACTGGAGTCGAGACAGTGAAAATTTGAATGTTCGAGGGCTTGCAACCCAAAATCTCCCCGCCTAAATGCTTGTCTACTTTTCTTCCATCATTGATACACATACCTATTGACATCCCATAATAGTCCATCCATATCTTGCTTTCTACAACTTCACACAGTACTCATTCAAAACCCAAGCCTAACCCCAGCCATCCAAAAAATTAAAACTAATGCTGCCCAGGAAATTAATCAACTTTTGCCTATAGATAGGCACATGCTTATGAAAATAAAAAATTAATTCGTAACAATAACTTACATCTTAGAGAAATCTGGCCCCAGATTGTGCATTAATACTTCTTGTATGACTTTGAAAGAACACGGAGCAACCTAGGATGTTAAAGAATGCAAACTTTAGCACAAGAACCAACCAAATATACCCCTGCCCAAATTAACAAACAAATAAAAGAAACTTCGAACTTAAATGACATATACTTAATTGAACCTGATCCTGTAATGCGGATAAAGTTGATGAGTATTCTTTGGGAATCACACTTTGCGCAGCAACAAACTGTCCAGCTTTCACATAAAATCCTTTATTGGCTTCGCATAACTTCAAAATCCTCTTGGCTGAGCGTAGATGAACCTAGGAATCACAATAACACATTTTCAGCAGGAATAAACTGTATTCTAGCAAGTGAACAAGGATTAGAAAAATATTTAATACTACCGACACAATACCGCGACCCAATAATCTTGAAAGATGTCCGATGCTTCTTTTTTTTTTTTTTCCCTGTTCTTGTGTTTCGAACCTTGGAGAACTACCCCAAAATAAAGGCCTAATTGGGGTAGAGCCTCCTAGGCTTAAAAAGTTACAACTCACAAGCCCCACAACAGTGGAAGAAGGAACCAAACAGAATCGTAACATCTTGCCACTATGAATTGTTGAGAAAGAACATAAACGGCACTAACCTCGGACATTTTGTGACGATACTCATCGGAGTCCTTTTGAAGCCCCCGCAAGGAGTACTTGTAGTCAGCAACGGTGCAAGCAACCTGAAATTCGGATTGGTAGTCGAAAGAACAAGTGAGGCCGTAAATGAGGGGAAGCTATCACGTAATAAAAAACTAAAGGCAAAGAATCGGACGGTGGTGATGGCGCGAGAGGAGCGGAAGATGCCATGGATTACTGTGCTGATTTTCTCGGGGAGAGAATCGGAGGAGGGAAGAGTGAGAGCGTAGCTGGTAGCAGGAAATGCAATGACGGCTGCGGTGGCGAGGAACACGGCGGACTTTGTTTTGGCAGGAAACTTGAAAGGTGCAGCCCTCATCGCATTACAAGGTTCTTGGGATGATTTTTCATGTTTGACGGTAGTCAAAGGAGCACGACAACAGTGGAAAATCAAAGAAAATTCCTGAGCGGCAGTAGGAGTGCGAGTGTGCAGCGAGCGGTGCTCGGTCGGGTTTTGCTAAAACCGGTGTTCGGTCTGATTTGGCACCGGCTCCATCTGTTTTTTTTTTTTTAAATGACAGTTGGGACCAAAACTTTGAATTTAATAGAGTAAAAGACCTTACAGGTTTTTCAGTAGTAAATACAGAATAATTCAGTTGTAAATTCGCAATGTTCATTAGTAAAAAAAATTACAAGGTCCTTTACTGTATTTAATTAAAAGTTTTTGTCCTCAATTGACATCCTTTTTTTTTTTAATAAATATCAAGCACCAACAGTCATGTTTTAATCATGTCAGGTGTCCAAAGTTTTTTTTAGCTTGTGTCCAATTTGACTATAGACATCAGACATGATTTATTTGGCATGTTTCCTTGTCAGGAATAAGTACGCTCAAACTTTTAATGAAAATTTGATGTTTGGATGGTTTTGTATTCCATTCTAGAAGGAAAGTTAATTTGTTAGTAAAAAAAAAAAAAGCAAGGTTAATGAGACATGCATCCGTAGAAATTAGGATTCCATGGATGAAGAGTTTGAAAAGTAAATTATCTAAAACTATAAATAATGCAACTTATTATAAATTTATATTGAACATTAAATCTTGAATATTAATGATATAGATTTTTTATTAAAAATATCTCGATTGCATTATTTGATATATGAATAATGCAATTTATTAATGATGTAGTACAACAATATCTCGATTCCAGAGGCTTTTCATATTTTCTGATCCTTTTTTATACCACAAATTTTCCTATTTTTATATATCCATAATCATGAGCATTTTCCTTCTTCGGCATCACGGAGTTTCCTTTTAATCTCTAAATTAAATAATTTATACACCATTTTTTTCTGGCAACATAATTTATATTATACACCATTTATAGGACATGTTCTAAGCTACTTTTTATTATCTCTGAATCTTATATTACCATTCACGATCTGAAAACCAACCTCCTGAATCAGAATTTGATAACTATGTTCCAAACACTTTAAACAATATACCGATGCCCCAAAAAAAAAACGGTAAAGATGAGAGAAACATTGAATATAGTATAACGTTGTCTTTCCCTTCCATGTCCTATAATTTTCTACCTATTCCAAAGCAAGAGACCATACAATCTGTTCTCTTTGGTCCTATAAAAAGGGAACCAAGTAGCAGTCTCTAACAATCAGGCCTAAGCAGAAAGTTTTGCTCTCAGCTCGTTCGCTACAGCATCAATGAATTCCTCTGTATTCAGATATTGCTCCCTAGAAACCCTTCTTGCACAAAAATAAAGAACGAGTCAATAATCACATCGTTGTCAATAATGTCGAGCATAAATGCGAATAATATGCACAGCTAATTTGTCACATCATAACAAGTAACTCACTTGGATCCATAAATGATAAGTGCCAAATCCTTGGTCATCTTCCCTGATTCTACTGCTCCAACGCAAGCTGCCTCCAGTTTTTCAGTGAAATCCAACAGTTTAGCATTGTCATCCAACTTTGCCCTGTCAACAAAGAGATGCACTTCAATTTCTCCATATATAGAAAACATTATTTGTGGTGCTTCAAAGAGTGGAAATATATCACTCTGCAAATTGCACTGTCGAGTACCTGTGGGCTAGCCCTCTTGTCCAAGCAAAGATGGATGCTATGCTATTTGTGCTGGTTTCACCACCTTTCTGATGAACCCTAAAATGTCGAGTAACTGTAACATGAGCTGCTTCGGCTTCTATAGTCTTGCCATCAGGGCACACCTGAACCCAGCCAATCATTCAGTTAGCATCAGGAAGCAGCTTCCAAGAACAATCAGATAAACAGTGTCATGAACTTGAGAGCGAAGTAAATGCAGAATTTCCATGGTGGAACTTCACTATGTATTACAAAATAAAGTATTAAAGTCGACACGGTGAGAATAAGAAGACTGTTTCTTTTATTTATCAAATCCAGAATATATTTTTTAACATAAAATGGTTGAATTGACTATTGATCTTCCACTACAGCGAAGGCAGGCAAAGATTTTCAATGGCTAACCAATGGTAGATGAGAATAAGAGTTGACATAGAGCAGTATGTATAAGAGCTTAAAATAACACTTACCAGTACAGACGTCATCAACCCCAGTGAACCAAAACCTAAAAAAATGTATTAGATATTAGGTAACAGTGATAAAAGAAGAGAAACATCAAGCATCTAAAGAAGCCAAAAAAAAAAAAATTAGTTCAAAGATTTATCAAAGAAACCTTGAGCTAAGAAATCACTCTGAACATCTCCATCATAGTTTTTGCATGCCCATACATATCCTCCTTCACTCTTGAGAGCATAAGCTACCATGTCATCAATAAGCCGGTGCTCATACCTTCCAATCCATTAGTTTAAAGTTAGAAGTATAGATTGCACCAAAAAAGTTCATAGTCAAGTACCATTTCGCTTACCATATTCCAGCAGCCTCGAACTTTGGTTTCCAGTTGGCCTCATAAACTTCTTGAAATATGTCCTTGAATCTTTTGAAAAAAATGAATACGATTAAAAAGCCAAAGAAATGAGAAACCAATAAAATGTATCGAACAGGAGAAATGCTGAACAAAGCTGTTGCCAGAATCGTGAAAATAAATGACAAACTAGTTACTATCCACATACCGTCCATCATACTTCTTAAGAATTGTATTCTTTGTGCTAAGATATAGAGGCCATTTTTTCTGATAAGCAGTTGACATGGAAGCCTCTGCAAAAGCACGGATAGACTGCATGCCATGCCAAATATAAAAGATATAAGACCACTTAGTAGCAGAAATCTATAAACTCTCTCCTATCAAACCACTAAAGGAAACCACAGAATCAACCTCATCAGTGTTATACATGGCTAATGAAACACCTCCTTCACCCGTGAAGTTAAAAACTTCAAATTCAGTCTGTTGACCTTGCCCTTCTGGTACTGCAAGAATCATAGCATAACATAAATGAATTTATAAATGATAAAATTGAAAATTTTTAAGTAAGGGTAATAGATGTCCACAAAACATCTCAGAGTAAGTAGAAATTATACCAAAAACCAAGTTTAGTTTTCCAGCCCCTTTAATTACTGCGTCAGTGGCCCGATATTGGTCACCAAAAGCATGCCTTCCAATGCATATTGGCTTTGTCCAACCTGCCAAAGTTTGAATAGTTAGACTTCATTCAAGAAATAATTAAATACAACATAAATAGAGGGTAAGTACCTGGAACAAGGCGAGGGATATTTTTACAAAGTATTGGCTCTCTGAAGACAGTTCCTGGAAGAATTTCCAACAATATAATTAATAAGAAATCAACATTTACTTTAACCCACCTACCACTTATCAAAACAATGCATAAACAAGAACAAGCTAATCAATAATTTAACGTTTGACCAGCAATAAGTCATTGAGCAAAGCTCAGTTATGGAGTTACCATTTAAGATGTTCCTAATTGTCCCATTAGGACTCTTCCACATATGCTTCAGACGAAACTCCTTCACTCGAGCTTCATCTGTAAATCATAATACCATAAGTTCCTCCAAACATAACATGCAACAACTCTAGTTATTTAATTCCTAAGCATGTGCCAAGCAATATGATTCCCAATCCCAGGTGGATCTTCTCTCTGTATTACTTATTAGTGTAAATGCATGTTCAATGGTTCATATGAATGGAACAACTCTTGTAAGATCCAACCACCATACCTGGAGTTATAGTTGCACACTTAATCGCCACATTATACCTAAACAACAGTGCAATTATTACAGAAACAGGTATAAGAACAACGTATAAAATAATCACTTAGCTGCCCTAAATTCAAAATTAGAGTCTGCCAAAAAACTGATAATTCAAAACTCAGTGTATGTGTGTGTGCAGAGAGAAGGGAGGTAAGAAAAGATGAAGAAATAAAGATGAAGATTTCAACTCCTAATTTTTTAATAACATAAACCAAATACCTGGGAAGGAAATTAGTGTTCCAAGTAAGCATAAAATGTAAGAAGTAAGAACATACTTGAGAGTTGCTTTTGCACTTTCAACTGTCACTTTATCATTGGCAGCATCACGATGAGGTAGGCCTAGATCAAAATACTTGATGTCCAGCTCCAGAAAGGGGAGAATGAGCTATAAAAAAGGTTTAAATTTGTATTAAAAGCACTTTTCATGAAACAAAATGCTTTCTAATGATTGCAGGAAGAGCAAGGGTGATAAGAAATTACCTTATCCTTGATTGACTTCCAAATAACTCGAGTCATTTCATCACCTGAAAAGCAGTTAGAGAGCAGGTCATGAAGAAAGGTGAAGTTTGTTGAGATGAGTAAGCATATTCACTATGTTCGAGACAATGAACATGAATAAAAACCAAGATTTTCAGTATCCTGTGACTAGTGTACATAAATATAGTATATAATCTTCCAAGGCCAATTCTTACTGGATAATTATATATGAAATCTTTTACTCCAGGAAAACCAACTATAAGCATACTTTTTTAATCTGAGGACAAGGAGGACCTTGGTGGTATCTCATTAAGTTTGGCTCCTGAATCGCAAGTTCTATGAATGATACATTACCAATACTCATCTTCTGTTCAAGAGAGCCTCCCATATAATGTTTCGTTCTGTAGAACCACCCTTTTTCTCCGACAAAAGGGGGAACGAGGAAGTATAATCGGCATTGTAACTTACATATATAGTTGTTGATACTAGTGGCTCTTTCTAAAATCTTTTGATATATTTTAGTTTCCCCTTAAAAATAGAGATTTCCAGAAATGTCACACTTCAGAGTTCAGTCAGCAGAGGGAAAAAAAAGCTGACTTCGTACACCCTTAGTGTCATAAGACAGTAGTTTCTCACTGCGGTCATGATGTCATATAAGAATTAAATTTAAATCTCACAAATCACAGTCCGCACCGACAATTTCCCACTACACGAAGTATATAATTCGATCTACTAAATACAGGAAGCGATTCTAGATCAAACTCATCCCAAGAGCTCCAACATTTCACGATAGTCTAATTCAACCCAACACTTAATTTACTGAATGTGAATAGATAAAATGTTCCCGAGCAGACGGGAAAGCCCGCGAATCAATGACGTAGTTGGAAGCAGTAATAACTAATAAGGTAGCATAATATGTTTCGCAGAACAAGAATATATAAAAAGTAAAAATATAAAAACAAGAGAATCAGTAGCCTCGGCCCATAATATACTAAAACCATGAAAATGATCTGACATTAACAGACAGGGTGGTCCACAAAATATCAAGCGCAGGAAAAAATATCGAAGTAAGAGAAATTCAGATGAAGCGACAGACGCTTCAAAAATTCTACAGAATCGGAGCGGGAGTAAACGGATGAGTAAGAGAATGGTATTGGCAAACTCACCGTCCATCTCGACGATGGGATTGGCCACTTTGATCTTCTCGAATCCCATTTTCTGAGCTTCTCTGAGTTGAATCGGGGGGGACAAAGTAAAAGATTTGAAAAAGAGGAAGAAGAGATGGGGGCAAGTTACCGAAAAGGAGGAAGAACTGATGAGGCCTTTTATGGATGAACATTCAACCTGACACAGCGTGCATCAACGAAATTAGATATTACATATGCCCTTCTAAATCATATCTTTGAATTACACGTGGCGTGGTAAAATGAGAAAAATCCCGAGGGCAGTCACCAGAAAGATGATCCGAAGGTTTGCCCCGGAAACTCCTAGATACGCTTCGAAATGATAGTCGGAAATTGTTAATTATGGAGGTGATAAGGAAAGTTGGCGCCAGAAATTCTTAATTAGGGAAATGAGTATCCGAAGCACGATCATCTTAGATTCGCTCCCAAAATTAGTGTGGGATTATCAAAACATGCTTTATGAAAATTTCGAGTACGTGTAACGGTTAAGAAATTGTACTATCCAATAGCCTCAATAGACTTCCATTATTTCTGGTAAAAAGAAAAATAGACTTCCATTATGTTGGCCCAAAAAAAAAAAAAAAAAAAAAAGACTTCCATCATATTTTGTGAGCAACAAATAATATACTCCTATACTCTAAAATATAAGTTTTTTTTTATAATTTTTATGTAGTTCAAAATATAAATCCTAACTATTTAGATAAAATTAAAAGTATTAACTAATTTTCTCTTATCTTTAATTAATTTGTGAAAGAGAAAATTATCTTAAAAATTATTTTATTAAGGGTAATGTTAAAAAATAATGTAAGCTTTTTACAAATTTAATTTATTTAACTTCGTTACTTGAATTCTGTGCACTTAATCAAATAATACTTATATTTTAAATAGAAAGAAGTAAGTATATACTTATTTTTATTGTAAAAATTTTGGATGTACACCTAAATAATACTCCCTCCGTTCCTTAATATAAGGGATAAGAGACAAAATCACACAGGTCAAGAAAAGCAATAAATTTATCAAGAATATAAAGTAGTTTCCAAAAATACCCTCATTTAATGTTAATAACTCTTCCATCATGCAATTAATACAAATAAATTATATTGAAAACATACTATCTTAATTAGGGATATTTTGGGAAAAAGTCATTAAATACACCAGACAAACCCTATATGTCCCTTATTTTTTGAAATATGGAAACTCCCCCAATTGTCCCTTATATTAAGGAACGGAGGGAGTATTCATTACATGAAGCTGAGTTATCTTTTCATTTATTTTATTAATTAAAGAATTATTATCCTTTTTAATATTAGAGCTCTTATACAAATACTTCTTAGTAGATTAATTGAATATATTTTACTTTTGACTTTTCATATTCTCTCACCTATTTCACTTTCTCTATTCTCTATTTTATTTCTTACTATATTATCAGCATGATTTTGTTTAAATATTTAAGATATGTTCTCTTCATTTGCTATATGATATTTATTATCAAATTCTTCACCGTCTCCTTCTTCTTCTTCTTCTTTTCCAGTAAATAAATTACTTTTAGTAATTTTAAGTTAGTTTTTGAGTAAATAAAAGTTATAGGCACAATTTAATTTCTAATTAAATAGTTCATGAAGTTATCCTCACAAATTATGAAGTAAATCATAAAGTTATTCACATGGAGTATAAAATAGATCATGAAGTTATCTATACTCAAAGTTATTTAAGTGAGATGTCATATCTAAAAATATGATCACAATTTAATTTCGCTATCAAATAAATCTTGAAATTATTCACATTGAATATAAAATAGACCATGAAGTTATCTACAGTTTGTTTTTGCTTTTTACTCGTTACCTTTACTACATTATTTAAAAGTTTTGGTTATGTATGTGTTTAGAATATGATTTCTATTTATTTAAAATTTGCATTCAAACTCGATAATGTTTTCACTCGTAATTTTGAATTGTTGATATTTTATCCTTATTTAGGGTTTTCAATTGTAGTTTTACCGGTAAATCCCTAAATTACTTAGGTCTATTAGCTTTAGATCCTTAAACATAATTTTAACAATTAATATATGTTGATAGTTAGCATCCTTAATCGTAATTTTAACAATCAATATGTGTTGATGGTAATAATATTTTGCACATGGTTTAGATATGCTGGTTTTAGATCCTTTACAACATTTTTAACAAACTTGAAAAGAAACAAAAATGACTCATTTTATATATTACTCATTTATTTATTGAATGCTTATGAATTTATTTTAATGAATTTTAAATTTATTCTTAGTGATTAGTGTCTAATTTATTTTAAATCTTATTATAACTTAAACCTAACAAAACTTGAATTCGTAATACTGGATATCATTAAAAGAAATTATTTATCTTATATATTAAATGCTAAAATCTATTTAAATATAAATAGTCTTAACAAAACTATAAGTCTCTGTTTAGTACAGGGGAGGGAGAGAGGGGGGAGGGAAGTTGCTCCCCTTCCCCTCGCTCAAATTGTCATTCCAAACAGTGTGAGGGGTGCAACTCCCCCTCCCCCTCCCTGTTTTGAATGGGTAGATTTTATGACTCCTCCTCTCCTCTCAAAGTGTCCCCTCCGAAATTGGGGGCGGAAAAGACATTTTTTTTTTAATTTTAACCTTTTTTATTTTGATTTTTTTAATAAAAATATTTTAAAAAATAGAAAAAATTATTAAAAAATTTCAAAAACATGAAAATATTTATTTGAAGGTCCCAATACAAAAAAATATTGTACCTAAATCCCATATCTCAAAAAGTGAGTATAAAAAATTTTAATATTGAGTATAAAATTGTGAACTATAATTTTATACTCAACACTGAAATTTTTTATACTCATAAAAATAATAGAAAATTTTTTTAATTTCAAGGGTAAAATGATCAAATTATTATTAACTTCCCTCCCCTCCCCTCCTGAACCAAATAACAAATTATTAAAATTTCTCCACTCACCTCAATCTCATTCCCTTCCTTTCCATCATCTTCCCTCCATATCTCATCTCTCTTCCTTTCTCTTCCCCTCTATTAAAATCCCTAGTACCAAACACACCCTAAAAGACAAAAATCAAGCATCCAAATAAGATAAAACTAAAATAATGATTTTCTTATGTTATCACCTTCATGAAAGGTTAAATGTTGAATACTTTATAGTAAAAGACTCACTTGTTCTTTGGAACAATCTAAAGGAATAATATAACCACAAAAAAAACTATTATTTTTCCAAAAGCTCATTATGAATGAATGCATTTGCGCTTATAGGATTTTAAAACTGTAAGTGAGTATGATTCTACTACGTTTCGAATTAGTTATAAACTTAAATTGTGTGGAGAAAAAACCACTAATGAAGATATGATAAAAGAACAATCTCCACTTTTCAAGCATCTAATGTGGTCCTACAGAAACAATATCGAGAAAAAGGATTCAAGAAATATTCTGAATTGGTCTCTTGTCTCTTGGTTATTAAAAAAATAATGAGTTTTTGATAAAAAATAATGAGTCACACTCGAACTGACAGTACTTCATTAGTGATAAAACAATCCAAAAATAAATTATGCACTACATGAGTCTCCCACTTAGATGTTATTGATTTCTTTGCTAACACAGATGAAAGGATTGACCACCTAATTAATAATGGAACAGTCCAAAAATAAATTGTATTTGTGTTATTAAATTTTATGTCTTATGTATTTTCTTTACTAGAACATTAAAATTTTATGTATTTTTCATTGAAATTTATGCCTTATGTATTTTTTTCCATTTTTTTAAGAACATTAGTAATATTTTTTTATGATTATTTTTTTAATGCTTTTGAATAATGCTTATTTCTTTGATTGGCATGTCTCTTACGGATTGTGCTATGAACCATACAATTATGAATACAAAATATTTTTCAAATTCATTATATCTGGTAGTAAAAAAATAATTAAAGGTTCTAGAAGAGCCAATATAATGTTATTGGGAGGAACAAACTTTCAAATTGATACATTATATTTTTCTAAGTCTCATAAAAACTTATCAAGTTTCAGAGATATTCATATAAATGACTATCATATCAAGACAATAAATAAAGAAAATGTTGAATATCTTCATATTACAAAAATTACCTCGAATGAAAAATATATTAAAAAGATTACTTGAATTTTCCTTTAATTTATACTACAAGCATATTAATACAATTGAATCACATACTATTGTAAACTAAAAATTTACAAATCATAATATGTTTCTAGTTTGGCATGACTGGTTGAGCTATCTTAAATCAATTATGATGCAAAAAATAATTGAAAATTCATGTGGACATGATTTGAAAAGCCAACAAATTCTTCAATCTAATAGTTTTTCATGTGCTTCTTGTTCCCAAGGGAAAATTAATTATTCAACGATCACCAACAAAATTAGTGGTGAATCAATTACCTTTTTGGTACGTATATAAGACGACATTTGTGGATCAATTCACCCACTAAGTGGATCATTTAATAATTTTAATTGATGAATCAATTAGATGGTCACATGTTTGCTAATTATCAACAAACAACCAAACTTTTATGAGATTACATGCTCAATTAATTTGATTAAAAGCACATTTTTCTAACTATTCAATTAAAATTATACTCCTTGACAATATTGATGAATTTACATCTCAAATTTTCAATGATTATTGTATGTCCATTGTAATTAAGATTGAACATCCCATAGCACATGTTTATACACAAAATGGACTTACAAAATCATTTATCAAACGTTTAAAACTAATTGCAAGACCATTGTTTATGAAATCAAAACTCCCATTTTTCGCTTAAGGGCATGTAATCTTGCATGTTGCAACACTGATTCACATTATGCCAACAAGCTATCATAGATACTCTCTTTTACAAATGATTTTTTGTTAGGAACCTAACATTTCCCATCTAATAGTTTTTGAACATGCGATTTATATTCTAATTATTCCACCACAATGCATTAAGATGGAACCTAAAAAGGTTAAGAATTTATGTTGGAGAGGAATTTCCGTCAATAATAAAATATCTTAAACCATCAACAGGAAATTTATTTATAGCACGAATTACAGATTGTCATTTTAACGAATCAATTTTTTTAACATTTAGGGGAGAGAATAAGCAGTTGGAGAAAGATTTTAGTTGAAATGAATTATCATAATCTCATCTTGATCATCATACAAAATAATGTGAACAAGAAGTTCACAAAATAATTTAATTGCAAAGTTTAGTAAATCAATTGCCACATGTATTTACTGACTCAAAAGAAGTAACCAAATTATATGTACCAGTTATTAATTCTCCAATTAAAAATTTATGTTCATGTCAAACAATCAAAGTCTGTAATATGTATAAAGCATAGTAGACTCATTGGTTCCAGAGATAATAATCCTCGAAAAAGAAAAGGAGCTAAAAAATAAGATAATCCAATCGAGAATAAGGGAACTTCAGAAAAGTGCCCAAAGGTAACTTCAAAAGTATCAGCAGACATAATTAAAGTTTCTATTTCAGAAGAAATTTAGATACCTAAAATTTGTTAGAATAATTGAATCTCAATAAATTATATCACGAACAAAATATGATTGAACCAAAATAAAGTTAATGTTAACAATAATTTTGCATATAATGTAATGCGCGATATAATATATGACAATAAAGATCAAGAATCAAAATCTATTAAAGAATGTAGATAAAGAGATAATTGGCCAAAATAAAAAAATGCAATTAAGGTAAAACTAAATGCACTTATGCAAAAATGATGTAAAGCCACTTGATATAAATGGGTCTTTGTGTGAAAACAAAATGAAGATAGTGAAATAGTGAGATATAAAGCATAACTTATTGCACAAGAGTTTTCGCAAAAACCTGTTATTAATTTTAAAGAGACCTACTCACTAGTGATGAATGCAACTACTTTTCATTATCTAATCAGTCCAGCAATACGAGAAGGACTTGATTTGCATTTAATATATGTCGTTATAGCCTATTTGTATGGCTCACTTAATAATGACATATATATAAAACTCCATGAAAAATTTAATTTACCTGAAACATGTAATTCAGGTTCACAAATAAACTACTAAATCAAATTGAATAAATCCTTTTATGAATTAAAACAATATAAATGCATGTGGTATAATTGTCTTAGTAAATATTTTTTTAATGAAGGGTATAAAAATGACCCTATTTATCCATATATCTTCATAAAAAGATTTAAAAATAAGTTTACTATAATTGTTGTTTATATCTATAATTTAAATATTATTATAACTCATAAAGAGCTCCCAAAAGCTATAGATTGCTCAAAGAAAAAAATTTAAAATGAAAGATTTAGGAAGAACTAAATTTTACTTTGGTTTACAAATTGAGGATTTAAAAAAAGGGATTTTGGTGCATCAAAAGGCATAACAAAGGTGTTAAAATGATTTTATATAGACAAGTTACATCCATTAGCATCCCAATAGTTATAAAGTCACTAAATATGAACAAAGATCCTTTTAGATCTCAAGAAAAGAGTGAAGAATTACTTGGTCCTAGAGTACTACATCTCAGTACAATTGAAATACAACATATCTTGCTAGTCATACATGACCGGACATATCATTTACTGTTAATTTATTAGCAAGATATAGTTCTTCACCTCTACAAATATATTTGATTGTAGTTAAACATATACTTTACTACCTTAAAAGTACTATGGATATATGTTTATTTTATTTGAATGAACTCAAGTCAAATTTGATTGGTTATGCTAATGTAGGATATTTGTCTAACCCTTATAATGGTCGATCACAAGCTAGTTATGTATTTACATTTAGTGGTACCACCATTTCATAGCGATCTATAAAATAGACTATATTAGTCACATTACTTAAACTATGTCAAAATTTTGGCATTGTATGAAACAAGTCGAAAATATGTTTGGTTGAAAGCTTTAATTCAACACATAGAAAAGACCTGTGGTTTAACTTCAGAAAAAATGATCATGACAATCTCATATGAAGATAATGCTGCATGTATTATCCAAGCAAATGAGAGGTACATTAAAGGAGATAGAATAAAACATATTTTACCAAAATTCTTCTTCACTCTTGATTTTCAAAGGAATTGTGATATAGACATTCAATAAATCCGTTTATGTGACAACCTAACAAACTTGTTTACCAAATCGCTTCCTACTACATTACTTGAAAAACTCGTGTATAATATTGGATTTTGTTGACTCAAGAATCTTAATTAATATATACACTATACTATTTTTTCCTTAACCATGGTTTTTTCCCATTGGATTTTCTTGATAAATTTTTTAATGAGACAGTATTTGATAGCGTATACAAAGAATGATGTATTCTTTTACTTCATTAGATTTTTGTCTCACAGGGTTTTTCTTAATAAGCTTTTTAATAAGGCACATTCTTTGATAATGAACATCCAATTGAGAAGTGTTATAAAGATTTTGAATATCCATTCAGAATATTCTTTACCTAGAGTTGAGTAATCTTTTCATTTATTTTATTAATTAAAGGATTATTATCCTTTTTAGGGTTAGGGTTTTTATATAAATACCCTTTAATGGATGAATATAATACACTTTACTTTTATCTCTTCGTATTCTATCTCAAATTCTCTATATTTTATACTTTATTTCATAATAATTCTCTTTTTTTATTAATCATGTTAGAAGTTATTTATGGTCATAAATATTATAGTCATTTTTCAAGAGTTTCTATAGCATTAATTGTTTTATTTTCAAAATATTCTTATTTAATTATGAGAGAGAAAATTAATTGTTTAAATTTATAATATTTATTAGGGATAAAGATGAAAACCACATTCATTTTAATTGATGATATAACAAACTTTTTTTTATTTTGATGGGATAGTTAAAATTGATTTATATTAAATATTGAGGAGGGAGTAATTTTTTTATTTTACATTGATATTAAGATCTATTAAATTATTAGAATGATACTGCCAAAAAAAAAACATTTATGAGAATGATCCGTGTTATTAATATTCTAAATGAAGTCAGTTGAATTAGATTCGTGTAATGAATCAAATGGAGAGGAAATAAAAAAGAAATTCATTGTGCAAAGTTCAGGACATCTAATCTAAGATATATTATATCTCTATAAACATTATTCAACAATAATTATATCTTATCTAACATATATTATATCTCTATAAACATTATTCAACAATAATTATATATTTTTTATTTGGAGGTATAAAAGATATTTCTCATATAAAAAAACTATTATTTTTCATTCTATTTTTATTTTCCATTTCCGCGAACAAAATGTGACATCCCCAATAGGTTCGGTGTCTCCAGGTAAATACTGTGGAGTTCTAGTTTACTTGTGTCATAAATTGCAATAGAAATTTTTACCGTCTGGTTTTCATTTAAATGATTTTTTCTCTTTGGGCTGTTTGATGGGGCTTTCCGGGTTTCATCGGGTTTGGCTCAGTTGTGTCTTTTTTGTTTTGGGTAAATAACGGGGTAAGAGCCCAAGGAACCAGAACAAACGAACTACTAACTAAACGTGGGCTAGAAAGACCCACAAAGTCCCTGACCCTGTGCAGCTACTCTATTCAAAGGTCTTCCCGCTATCTTTCTAGCCACCGGGCAGTCTCTTCGAAGGTGCAATACATCTTCCTCCCCTGAAAGACAAACAGGAGAAGCTCCTGTAAAACGGCTTCTTCGGACACAAGTTAGAACTAGAAGCCTATCACTTGCAGCAAGCCAAAGCATAACTTGTACTCTTATTGGATCTTCCCATTTCCATATTTTCTTCCAAAGGGAATGTCAATGTCCATCTTTGTTATAACCACCAGCTAATATCTCATACATTTCTGAAACAGAACAAGATGATTTATGTCTCCCCAACCAAACTATTCGATCTTCCCCTTCACTAACATCTGGTGGGATGGCGGCTCTGAGTTTAAGTAAAGCTTCCTGCTGTGAATAAGGACTAAGCTCATCAATCTTCCAATTTCCCTCCACATCAACGTAGTCACTGACATGTTTATTTAAGACATCAGAGTTCGGTTGAACCATGCATCAAGAGAGGCGAGAGTAAACAATTTTACGCCAACTAGCTCCCAACCTCTTCCACAAAAGTGAATCTGACTCTTTAACCACAGAAGCCGTGACCTTATTCATATATCTGCCATATTTCCCAACGAGCACTTGAGGCGACAATTTTTCTGGTTTGGCAAGAAGCTCCCAACCAATTTTACATATGAGGGCATCATTCATGGTTGAAAAGTTCTTGAGGCCAAAACCACCTTCTTCCTTCGGCTTGCAAACTCTCTTCCATCCCATTGCATGAAATTTTCTATTGTCAGCCAAAGAGCGCCACATAAAGTCACGGTGAGTTTTTTCTAATTCTCTGCACACTCCATTTGGAATACTTGCATGGAGCATGTACAAGTGTGAGACGGTCAGTTAGTGACAAGGAATCCCTTTTCCAACCACTCAACTTCCTCAACACCTTGTCTAAGCCCACAAGAAGGTTGGAAATCCTCCAGCTTCTCACCATTCCACAGAAGGGACATGGAAGTAGGGCTGACACATTGATTAATGGCATGCACAATTTTCTCTGGAAGCCCCATTTCATCAAGGACCTTACTTAAGAATGCCCAGTGGATTTCATTTCTATCTTCTATGAAGTTTTTTTTTCTTTGGCAAAATATGAAGTTATAAGTATTAATAATGTGTGTTCTGGCCCAAAAAAAATATTAATGATGTGTGCTTTGTACATATTTTTCATTTATTATACACATTGTACATATTCTTACATTACTCTGCCTGTTCTACAAAAGTCCAAATTCTGTCAATTTGTCTATGTAAGAGCACAAACGTAATTCAGGGTGTTTGGATGAGTAATCATTCAGCGAGTGCAAGTTCAAGTACAATTTAACGGCAACAAGTTGCCTATTATTTATTTGTTACTTTTTGAAGATTCATCATTAAAGATGTCATCTTTCATCAAACAACAAGGCCATGCTTTTGTATGGTACAAAAAGAGGTTTTCTTAAAGGAGAAGTAAAGGGAGAAGGAGAGGAAGAGGTAAAAGAAGACCAAAATCATGTTTGGTATGATTGAAAAAAGAAGGATGAATGATTAGGTTCCCATGCTTGGTACGAATTAAAATAGAAGGCAAAAGGTAGAGAAAAGGTAACAAGACATAAATGCTCCAAATGTGATACAATTAAAAAAAAACAGATTTTCACTAAACAATTTTTTTCATATATTATGGAACACGCTGCTTATAAATAATATGATTTTCATACATTTATAATATAAAAACACAATAAAATATTAATTCTTCCCCCCATATATCAAACATATTTTTTTTCACTTCATCAAAACTTGTCTATATTCCTATTTTCATTTTCATTCTCATTTTTATTCCTATAAAAGATATTTTACAAAGAAAACAAACCCTAATTTCAATATAAAATAAAAAAAAAGAATCTACAATATTAATAATTCATAAATAGTATTATTCATTCTAAATTTCTTATAAATACACAAAACTCATTCTAATTTAGATCAAAATGCTTTATCTAGTGGATTATCAAGTAGATGTAATATCATCATTTATGATTTAGTTCCTCATGCATAAGCACGTTAGAAGTGTCATCTAGACATGTAATTCAACTCTTGGAGAACATTTGTCCTAATTTGTAATAGTTGACTACCTTTCTATTGGGTGAGAATACTATCTTCCATAGTTCTCATGAAGATCTAATAATTTATCAAATTTAAATTAAAAAATAGATAGCTAAAATAGAGAGAAGAGAGTAATCACTAGTCAAGGGCAGCCTTACACACTAATCTCATCAACATCATTCCATATAAATTGTAAAATCGATAGCAGAGTATATTATTCAATATTCACATGCCATAAAAAAGGCAACTTTTTACTTAGATTCCATGCAATGAATGAAGATCCATGAGTGTGGAAGCGTAGGCGCAGAGCTACAAGAAGTTTCCAGATAGATGTTTGTCCAGAAAAGCTTGAGCTAGATTACTAAAGCTCACACTAACTGTTTCAGCAGCTGCATATCTCTTGATAACATCAACAACTTCTGGTTTTAAAACCTCTTCCTTGTTAGATTCATTACATAGGTAGTAAAGAGCTCCTAATGCATAGTTCACCTGGTATCATATGGTAAGTACTTTAGGTCAACCATCCCAGTTCATATTTGGAACTTAATCAAAATCAACTTAACTTATGATTGTTAAGCACTATGAAAGAAATCACTATGGTTACAAAAGCATTTTTAAGAATGAATTATTATTATTAATAATAAAGTAAAGTAGTAAGACCTTGGTGGCCATAATTATTAGTATACATAAAGAGCATCTTCTAAAATACCCAAAAAATAGAAAATGGACAACAGGACCTATTTGGTAATGCTCTTTTAATTTTTAATGCTATAAAAACAGGTTTCAAAAGAAGAAAAACAACCAAAAAAATCTGTTCCAAAAATTATATTCTTAAAAACTCATTTCTGTGTTTCTGAGAAGAAACAGAACACATGAAAGGATTCAAAGTTGCTCTCTGTTTTCCACTGTAAAATGCAGAAAACAGAGGAGTCACTAAAAACTCCGAATGAAAAACAGATGTACCAAAAAGATTTTTTAGATTTTTGTCTTTTATGAGTTTTTTAAAAACAGTAAACAAACAGGCCCATCATCTGTTTCTTAATATCCAAAAAAAATGAGAAATAATTTAAAATAATATTCTGCATATAGATGCCATTTTCTCATAGAAAGGCGTTTTGAGTTACGACACAGTAAATTATATACAATGTGCTTCAATATAACTTAAAACATAGAGAAAATTGCATCACAAAGCAATCAGGCAATTTGATCAAGCATAGTTTATTATTTGATCTTCTCTCCGGGGTAAACAGAATATAACCACAAGCCAACATATTCAAACAATATCATTATCATCAACTAAGCTATCACCCTTACAGTGTTCCTAACTGGGCTTGATAAACATTGAATGACAAGAGGAATCCCACCACACTGAGTTATAATCGTAGAATTGGCCTGATCTGCAGAAAATTGCGACTGCTTTTAGTCAACTAATAAGATATCAATTATTAAGCATCGATGCTCACATCAGAGGGTGAAACTACACTTACCTGCACAAGAATTGCATATCCCTCCAATACCAAATTCCACAAGCTTCTCATTGGGTTCTGTTATGCAGTCCAGAAAAAGTTCCAAAACATTGAGCTGCTTATATATCAGACGAACATAAAATTACAAAGCCAACAATGGTAAGAAATGGTGTTGTAGTTCATAACAAGGAGATTTCTAGCAAGAAAATAGGGTTGTACCAAACCTGACGCAAGAAGTTATAATTGTAAGGATCATAGGCAAAGTTCGCCAAATTTGCCACAATTTTCTCTCTTGTTACTGCAAATACAAGAAATGTTGGTATACTGGGAGTAGTATGTACATAGATCTCATAAACCTGAACATCTCTACAAATGTAACATTTATCCATTCAGATAACAGAGGAAGAGAATTTCTCTCCCCAATAGTTCAGTAACAACTCTATACAACAATTTTAAGATTAGAATTGAATGAATTAATACAACAAACTAGGCCTCGTTGGACCTCTTGCAAGTTGCTTATTTTAATATGACACATTAAACCGGTAGCACTCCTATTTAATAACAAATATGACTTTAGAATAAAATTTGTAAGAATAACATTTTAAACAAACTAGACACATTGTTTTGTGTATTGAACAAAGTATAAGAAACTGCATTATATATGACTTGCGAATAGTGCGACTTGCGATAGGCTTTATTATTATTATACAGATCTTTTCATGACAAAGTCAGAACATTTCAAATGCATGCAAGGAACTGCACAACAGATAAAGACAAAAGAAATTAATGGGAAGAGGACATGAGTACACTATCATCAAGTTCATGGCAAATCACCAAATTTGGGATAGGCCCCCTGTATATTCTGCAGGACTTAGGCATGGGACAAAGAGAAAGGTTGTGTAACCAACTCAGAAAGCTAGGCATGGACACTCAGAGGATAGATAAGGTAGGCCAATGGAACCTGGTTAGAAATTTTGGGGGCATATATAGGAAGGTTTGAGAGAAAAATTGACAAGGAAAAAATCTATGGAGTAGCTTTCACAGATTTCTAGCATCTCGAATGGTTAGGAGAAGTTTTCTATCTTTCTGCATTATTTCCTGTTTCTTTTTTTGTGGTGTAAAGGCAATACTGCCTCCATTTTGTTGTTTTCACAGTATTTTTCACATAATTCCAGTATATTTTCATATCATTTTTGAAGTGTCATTATGGCTCCCATCATTTGGAATAAAGTGGTGAAAATTTGGGAAAGGTCACAATAAAGAATGGAGGACATCACCATAACATTTGAAAGAGAATTTGTCGTATCTCAGCGAAGTTAAGGAAGATAAGAATTCTCCAATGAATCAAGTCGAAGAAGAAAAGTTCGAGGAAGGTAGGTCTGAATTGAAGAATGCACCAGTTAAAGGAGTATGTATTTGATTTATTTGCTTTCAAGAACAGCTGAGGAGAAAAGATAAAGTCTTAGGTTATCAATATTTCTGAGCCCATGATGTTGATCCAAGTCTCTAGATCAACAACTCATATGTGAAGGCAAATCAGGAATCTGAGAAGAAAATATTTTCACTTACAATAGCGTCAAACTATCAAGAGGGTATTTCATTTCTGCCCAATGCCAAAATATCAAGGAGGATAGACTGGGAGCAACGTTTCCATGGTGATGAAATATTCTGGGCATCAGAAGCTTATTATTGCAAAGATATGTATGGTTAAACCAACCTTTGGATTCAATCTTAGAGAGTTCAAGAAGAGTAGACAATATAGTTTGAACAAGAACAGCATAGAGCATACCATCTTCAGTTGTCTTCTGAAACTGAATCACCAATTCCTGAAACAAAGTTTACTACTCTTAGGTTCCCAAACATCAGAGCAATTCCCGAAGGAGATAGAACATAGAGCATTTGTTTCAGAAATTAAGATGTGAATAATTCAATATATATATATATATATAATATAGAATTATGGTATATCATTGGATGAAAAGAAATGTTCTATGATTAACAGGAAAGAAAGAAGAACAAGTACCTGAAGGTATTGCAGTCTTGGGGTTCCATATTTTCCAGTTCGCTCTTCTTGCCTCTGGTCATTGGTGAACATGTTTGTTGTTCTTCTAGTCTACAAAAACAATAGAATCTTATTTTACTTTGGAAAAATATAAGAAAAAACCTAATACACAAAAGAAGAAAACAAAAAACACTAACTAAGAAGCAACAGAGGAAATTAGCACTCACAATTAGAACTTCATCAATTTGTCTTTTTCCTCATTCAGAAATCATCTTTAGCATCCACAGAATGACACACACAAACAAAGAGGACGGGACGAAGATGTAAAAAATGAAACAAGCTTGCTCTTCTTCACAGTCTGAGACACAGAGAGGGAGATGAATATAAACTAGAAAGTAAGCATCTTTTTCTCAATTAAAAGGCCATATTTCTTCTCAATTAAATGAAAAAATAGTTTCAATTATCTGCAGCTATAGCTCAAGGACCGAATGTTCGAACAAAGTTAACATAAGCTAAGAATTTTCGTACGAAGGGTTTTAAAAGTTACGTAATGGTTTAGATGCATGATTTCCCAGTTGACCAACAGGATGGTCTTATCAAACGGGATGGTAGAAATTAAACCCATAATACCCATTCAAGTGAAGGAGAACATTGAACACATTTAGAATTTTTTTTAAGTTCTAAAATCATGGAACTGACATTCCATCGTTTGAGAGGGGAAAAAAAACACATACTTTTTTCGTAGTGATGAAATGATATTTTATTTTAGCTATGAAAGATCATGGAATGCATATCTAGAGAGACGTAGAGGGAAAGACTTGGACCCACCTGTTACCCAGAAGAGTTTGCGATGTGCTGAAATGCTTTTCTCGTTGGAGCTCGTGCGTGCTGGTGGGGAGAGGGAAGAGGAAGAAGCTGAGCCTCAATTTCGAGTGCGTCCGGCAAGGAGAGGAGGCTTTCACCGGTGACGCGGTGAGGAGAGAAGTAATTTTGTTTTTTTTCGTACCTTGAGGAGAGAAGTGGATACTTGCTCGTTCCCTTGGTCTCCAAACGGGTCGGGCCATATCCACATTGGCAATCGCATTTGCAAAAACTCAAGCTGTTTTGTAAATACGGTGATTCTCTATGTTTTTTTATATTTTATATCAATACTGATTGATATTTAATATTTTAATGTATATATATAATAAAATTTATAATAATCATATTATTTACCATGAACAATGAGAATTATTTTTAAAATTTCATGAATTTCACAAAAAAATTATGAAGTTTTTACTTAGACCTCTCTTCAAACAAGAACTCTTCTAGAACATATGAGAAATTTGAATTATTTAAATTAAATTTACAATAAATGGCCCATGGTATATGATACAAAATTTGAAAAAGGAATTGCTTTAATCATGACTTGCTAATAGTAAAATTTAGTATCAGTGTCATATTTAATATTAGTATTGATAATAATTTAAACAATTTTAAATTTTAAATTTACTTTTAGAATACTATTTTTAATAGTATTGCTATTGTAATTACAAGTATTATTCGGGTTAAAAAAAACTTACAAGTATTACTGTGGGTTTTAATGACGGGTCAAACTATCTCCAAAATTAAATAATCCAAGCGAAATATACTTTTTCCGTTATGATTTATATTTTATAAAACATATACATTTTCCATTAGAAATATATACTGCATGTATTATTATGTATTTATAATATATTTAAATTAATATATGAATTTATGAAAAAAATTTAATCACTTATACAGTGATAAATTACAAAATCGTAACCTTTTAATGAAAATAAAATAATACAAGTTTTTGTCACATCTATTAGTAACCTTTTATATATTTTATAGAGAAAAAGCGGCATCTATTAGTAATCCAAAGCGCTATACTGCTATTTGTTGCTTTTTTTTTCATAAGTTGTCACATTTGAAGGAAGTGGATTGTTGGTAATTCATATATTTATTTTATAAAAGATATCTAAAATTAACAACTGATAAAATGTTGTATATTTCTAATTAGAGATCTCAAATTTGAGTTATGATGATTTAGTTCTATTAAAGAGAACATAGAAATGAATCAATTAATTTTTCCGCATAAAGGGATATTATAGCTTTCTAAATATTTGATATAAATATAATAAAATATAAAATTTATAATAGGTCAATTTGTTCTTCAAATGTCATGTAATGTATGAAGAAATATATCTAATTTTATATCAATTATATAAAATAAAATTTATAGCCTATCATACTTGTTATTAGCATAAGTAATTCACTTTAAACTTTATGCAATATATAAGACTACTTTTTGATTGATATTAATGAGGGAAAAAAATGCAATCCTCATTATATCAATAGGGTAATACACGAATACAAAATTTTGTGCATATAAAAAATAGAACGAAAACAATTAGCAAAGCTCTGTATTCAAACAACCTCGACAAAAAGTTTCTCTCTTATTTTCTTTTTCTATTAAACTCAAGACAATACATGTTCACCTTAAAAAGGAAAAGAAAAAAAACTCAAACGACAATACATTATTAAGAGGCCACAACATCATACGGTTTGACCCGTTCATTTCAGATATTAATGATTTTTCAGAGGTCCTCGGGGCCATTAATTTCCTGCACGTGATAAATTACATTTTAGAGTGGATAGTTTTTCTGCGTTTGATATCCAGTTTTGTAAAAATAAATTTAAATAAATGAAATTTATAGAAATAAGGTTTAATAAAAATAAATTTATTATAAGTTATTATATTTAAATATTTCTCTTACAAAACTATAATTTGACAAAAAATAATTTATTTTGATAATAAGAGTTAAAAATACTTTTTAATATATAATATAAAATCAGTATTCATCTTCTTTTCCAAAATCATCATTTTGAAAAAAAAAAATAACTATCTTTCTTTTTTTTTCAAAATTATAATTTAATACACTTTTTATTTAAAAAATAATAATTTATATTTAAATCAATATATTTTCTTGAAAAACCATCATTGAAAACCATGGATTGGTTTTTGAAAAAAATCGACCATTAAAATGACAAGCTCATGAAGATGACTAATAAGCAAGGTCCACCAGGTAGTGGGATACCTTGTTTGCAATTTCGGCGCCATCAGGTATTTCTAGCTTTACACCAGCTTTTGCAACAATACTTACTTTTCCCTTTATAATTTATATAAGCACCAAAAGAACCAAAAGCGTCAGAAAGCAAATACAAAACAAATTCAAAAAGATACAAAATCTGATGTAAATATGAGATAGCATATCAGTAATCAGAATTAAGATTTCGTACCCAAATCAATTCACTTGCTTGGTGAGATTCACAATGAACTTGTTTGTATACATAAATATATGTTAAGAGATACTTGTGTACCAAAAAAATATATATTAGAGATACTTAAGTTTCTTGCTTTTATTGCTCAAAAAACAAATGAATGCAAATTACAAGGAGAAACTTTAACAGTAAGTATTTCTCGCACTAAAAACTAACCAAAATGAATTTTGGCAAGATTATAGGGAAATGCTGTGGGCAAAAAAACTCGTCAAACATGGCCGGTGCATTGGAATCAACATACTAAATACTTTCATGGGCTAGTTATAACTTATAAAAGGAGAACGAATAACTTTATTTCCAATCTATAAACAATTCAAGGCACTTGGGTTGATGATGATGAACACTCATGATCATTTTTTAAATTTATTTACTCCAGTCCAGGTTAATAACTACAATAGTATTTGTCAGACCTCAGCACACATTCCCATTTCCATACGCACCCTCCCCTAACACTTGGGTTATCTTTAGAAGCAATTAGAAATCACCGATATTGAAACTACAGTCCTTCAATTGAATGCAAATAGTGCCACAGGTTTGAGCGGGATGACAAAATCAGGCAATACAAGCATCATAGTCAGTTTGTTAACCTTCGCACAACATTATTTGTTAACTTTTTGGTAGTGTGATTTTTTACCATTTTAATAAAAGAAAAAGAGTCAAAAACTGTAATCTTTGGAATTATTGTCGAAGATGTTCCATGCTAGCATTAAACGAAACCTCAGAGAAGAGATTCAAATATAATAGTATTAAATCATATACCTTGAGGGTAACACCAGCTCCAAACCATGCATCACCAGCCACTTTTAGACTGTCAAGCTCAACAATGCTAGGAATTGACTTGAAACGAATCAAGAAGTCGCTAACCTGTTAAGGGGTGTGGGAAAATCAATATTACTCTCACCATCTAATGCATAATAATCAGTAATGTAAATCTTGACCTTCTTAAATTCCGGCCCCAATTCAATAGCAGGGTTTGCAGGATTTGCCCTTGCCAGGTTATCGATAACAGAGCCATCTTGTAAAGTGTAAAGGTCCGACTGCGAAACAAGAGAAATGGTTATGTCTAACAATACATTAAATCGATATCCAAATTTCATGCCTTGCATAAAAAAAGCTTACAACCTGAACAAGAAGTAAATCAGAAGTGGCCTTCACTGGAAGGAACCGGGATCGAGGCACATTGATCCCAATAGCATTGTCAAAGAACTGGTAAAAAAGATATGAAAGTAAGAGGCAAGAAGATAAGTTTCATCATCAAGAACATTTTATACCATGTCAAAAAACATTGAGTACCCTTATTGCTGCACCAGCTGCAGTTTCGAGCTGAAGAACTTTTACTCCATCAACCTCCTAAAATCCTCACAATATTGTCAGCAATTTTCCAACAAAGTTCCAAAAGTAGCATGCAATCCAAGATAGAGCACAGCCTCCCAACCCCAAAAAGAATAGATAGGCAATCTATTGTAAAAGATCAATCCTCACCTTCGGGTTGGGAATAATTTCCATCTTAAGAGCATCGGCTTCAACAAGCCTTTTAATTGCATTTAAGTTCACCCACCTGTAGAACAAATTGTAAGTATAGTTGGGACATAAAACTGACAAAGATTTGGGTAATAGCCAGTAAAACTTACAAATTATTTGTGTTGAAAATTTTGAACTTCTCTATTGACTTGAATTCATTGACCTGTGCAAAAGCCAGCATAACGAGTCAATGGCGTAATCATAGTCTACATCTAGATGTCAAGGCCTGTCTTATTATTTGCAGAGATGTTCTAGCTACCACAAGTTTTGTCAAATATTGTTTTCAAGCTAATACCAACTAAGCATCAACTTGGGCAAGGCGTCTTAGATATAAAGAAGAAAAAATTGGGGAAAAATAGAAAAAGATTCTACATTTGTTCAGTGTTTGTGTCCCATTCTCCTAATATGGAAACTTATGATAATTGCTGGGGAGATGTAGTAACTTTAGAGAGAATTGAAAAACTCTTTTTCTAATAAAGAACCATTCACTTTCCAGACTTTCCACTCTCATTTCCATTGTAGGAATCATACAACAATAATAACAACAATAATAACATTAATCTTATTTCACTAAATGAGGTCGTCTATCTGGATCATACGAGGTCACTAGACTCTATAAAAAACTATCTCTTCAGATAACTTATTTATCAAAAGATTCCATCTTATAACTTCTCTCAATATCCTTTTTTGTCTCCCTCTATACCTTCTTATATGACTAAAAGCCATTTGATCAATTCTCCTCACTGGTTCCTCTATTCATCTTCTTTATACATGTTCCAACCACCTTGAACGATTTTCCACCATTTTCTCCTAAATAGCTACTACTCCATCTTTTCCTTGTATATAATCATTTCTTACCTTATCCATTACAGAAATTATAATCAAGCAAAATAGGATAACCTTTATGTCATCCAAGAGAACACCAAACACATCTAGATTAAAGGAATTTAACAATTCATATCACAAATGTTTATCAACTTTAATAGGAAAATGTGTCTAGGAATTGTACTTAAATTAGCAGAGGAAATTCCTTTCGTATCTATTTTAACGTAATGGGCTTTTTCGGATGAACATAAGTAACAAAAGTACCAGCTAACATGGCATGTAGATCTAGCAAATAATCAATGCCCAGAAGCTCCTTCTGTGGTATGTAATATTTTCAACTGTCAAAATTTTTCAATGAAGAAATAGTGTTTCTTCAATGAAAATGATCAGAAATCATGCTTAATAATATTTTCTTCCCTTATTTTGATTCATTAAAGTTTATCCATAGATGTGATATTTCCTCTCACTTATGTATTTGATTTTTAGTGAAAAAGTTTATCAAAATAGAAGGAAATATACAATGAAGGAAGGACAAGATGTCCTCCACTCAGGTACTCATGGAATAACCCATAGCACCAATTCAAGTTAAAGTCAATGGTTGCGCCAAAGAATTTTTTTTTTTTTACTCCAGACAATTACAAACATACACCCAAGAAATCATGATATCACGCCATAAGTGGGACTTGATCCCACGACTCCCTTCACTCAAGAAATACCGATACCACTAGACCATCAGGCCATTGGCTAAAGAATATAATTATTCAAATCAAGCAAATGTCATTCCTCAACTAGAACTACTGCCTACACTTGTAATGGGGGTAGGTAGTGTTAGAAAAGATCCAAGGAAGAACAAGATTTAGTAGCTTACGTGTTCATCTGGGACTTGTGCAATTTCCAGGAGCTGCATTAAATAATCAAAACATAAATGTTACTCAATTCCGACATTCTTCTCAGTATTTTAATTAACCTTAGTTTTCTTATAATTTCTCCTAAGGTAAGAATAATTGTTAAGCTGTAGATGGCATATACTACATCAAAGTAAATAATCAAAAAAAGGTTAAGACAAAATTTGCTGGGTCCAGAATTGTGAACTAACGAAACAAATAATGACTGTAGAAATATGATGATGTCAACAACAGATTCATGCCTGAACCCTTCCTTCGTAAGAGATTAAAGTGCCACCCTTCACATCAGCCAATGTTTTGGGAGTCACCTGTATAATAACAAGCCCCAAAAAGAATATAGAAATGACGTGAAGGCTGAAGATGTAAGACAAGTAATTACTTGATAGCAACCATCTTTTCTTACCTCCATACAGTATTCGTTCTTTTTCTGGATCAAATGATTCAAGATTTCTAAATTAGCCAGTCAAGGATGCTGATGGAAATGACAGAAACATTTCGTGTGCAAATAAAAAGTATAGCCACAGAGAACAGAAAATTAAGGAATGAAAAAAATCTAAATGAGGATACTCAAATCGACTGTAGCACCCAAGTTATCTGAATTGGCAACAAACACCTACTCCTTACCCTATAACAGAACAAAATGGAAATTAAGGATACATAAAAATACAGTGACTATGATGGCTATGAAATAACAAAAGGCAAAGTCCAACTACAAATAGGGTACTGGTGCCAACCTGTGATAACAGTGCATCAAGTTTTCCACTATTCAATAATGATGGGAAGACATCCCCATGGCCAGGAGGGTACCTACGCACGATTGTGTTACTCATAAGAAAACTAGGATGTGAGACATGCTCAGGCGTTAATTTTGAACAGGCTGGCCAACGAAGAAATATAACACTTTTCAGGTTAAAAAGGAATATAAAGCAAAAGTAACACTACCAGTCAACCGTAAAAACTCAAGCCTTTTGTGGCGAGAATTGACATTACACCTTGAAACTCAGATTCTATTTATAGTGAATAAAGAGAGAGTACGTCAACTTATTCAATAACTTAACGAGCAGCAGGCATAGCAGTAACATCTGGATGAAATAAAGCCATATCAAAATTCCGATACAACAACAACATAAGCCATATCAAAATTCCAATAGTGACTATTAATTTCAGTACAAATTTGGTTGATAGACAAATATACAAAAATAGATAAAGAGAATCACTTACGTATTCAAATATGCATCACAAAGTGATTCGAGGGCAACTGAATAATTGGATCTAAGACTGCATTACCTTGATATGTATTATATGTCTTAAGGTCATAATAAATTGTATCCACACGAATTTTGGGGCTAATTCTAACAATGACACACCAACGACATGCACGTAAACTTATGGACCCAAAAGTTTGAGGGGAAATAAACAACCTAGGCGAAATACAAATATTTCCCTAGGCAAGAAAAACTCGATTACATCATGAGTTATTACCTCTAATATTACGCTGACATTTGGAATTTATGTGGAAGACACAGGTCACATAAATAAAAGTGCAAAATTAAGAAAAAAAATAAAAACAAAAATTACGGGTGGATCCGTTGATGATGATTTTTAGACGGAAGGTAAATTTCATTCCGAACTTGTCCATTCAGTTGCATTCTTTCACATAAGTTAGCATGAATTTCTTTTAGATAGATGTGCTAAATTATCCATATGCTATTTGATAGATGCTATTTCAGTACGAAACTCCACCTATGTAGTGTCATAGCCGATCCCAAACCCGAGTAAAAGAGGAGGGTTGTGTTAGGCCCGCGATAGCCAACGTAAAAATCTGTTGAATCTCATGACATGGATCAAAGACGTATATGTGTTAAGGCTAGGTCGTTGCCCAGAAGTAACGCGCTGTATGGCTCGAATGCAGTGTCAAATGAGCTAGAGCCGCTACATCGGCGCCCGGGTGTAGTGTTAAATGAGCAAGGGTTCCCACATCATGCTGGACGGATGTGGATAAAGAAGCTAGCCCAGAAAAGCAAGATTAGATTTGGTTCTTGGAATATTGGTACTGTCGCACCAGGAAAAATGCGACGAAAGGAAAAAGAGAACAAATCTAGTTTTCTTGTGAAAACCAACTTGTGAGGAGTCGCCACCAAAATTTTGAGGAAAAATCTTGGGAAACCAAATTAAAGAGGAAAGGATGGTCTGTTTATCCAGAGTTGGATTCGGGAGTCGATTGTGCGTGGGGAAGGTGTTAGGCACCCCACAACACCCGTCCCTAGGAACGGTTACCTTACATTGATTGTGTAAATTAATATGGCTTAAAAATATATTTTGGTTTTCCTTTTATAAATCACATGCAAGAAAATGGGTAGAGAAAAAAGAAATTAAGAAAGTTTGGAAAACAAAATAAAGAAAATAAATTAAATTAAAATTAAGGATATTTAGGCAAAATAAGGAAAAGGAATTGAGAAAATAAATTGGGAAAACATTTATTAAATTAAGAGAAAAAACACCAAATAAATCAGAAAATATTTATTTATTTACAAAGGCGAACTTGACCCAGGATCAGAGCCTGGGGCCTACGTACCCTGCGATGGGGAACAAAGTCCACGTAGTTCGGGACTATAAATGCGTGTCACTTGGTTGATTTTTTTTTATTTTTGTAAGTAGAGAAAGTTAATTGAAAATAATTCACCTTTTTGCAATCAAAACGATTTTCTGAGATTGAGTTGGTGTGTTTTAACTTGCAAAAAGATAATTTAGTTCCGCTTACTTACTCTTATTTTATTTTGTTTTGAAAACATTTCTTTTATTATTTTTTTTTTGAAAATGTTTTTATTTGATTTTTTTATTTTTGAAATAACATATTTTTGTACTTTTGAGAATTTTTCTTTTAAAAGGCGGTCAATCCATCTATTACAGACTCGCAGCCATGCCCGATAGATCAATTTCTTAATTACCTGCAGAAGTTCTAAACCTCACGGTATAAGGGTTTTATCGTACCTTTAAAGTAAAACTTTAGAAAATAGTACTATATTTTTTTTCAAATGATGATTTTATTATATATTTTTTAGATAAAATTTGGAAAAACTTGTTAAGATATCACCATTTATTTATTTTTCTTTTAGGGAATATAATCATTTTCTTAAGAGAAAATTATTTAACTGATATATCTACGCGGATGCGCAATCTCACGCGATAACTCAATTACCCAGCATATCTGCGTGGGTTCTGGAAACCTCACGTGGTGGGATTACTAAGTCGATTATTTCTATTCTTATTATTAAGAAAAAATTACTAAGTATTATTATCTATTTAAAATGTTTCAAAATATATTTTGTTAGAAAATTATATGACTAAGTTATTTACAACCCAGTCGTCTAGATCATATGCCTGCGTGGACTCGCAAACTCACACGACAACATGATTAATTAACATGCCTGCGTGGATTCAAAAACTCACGTGGCACAATTATAGGTAATTATTTATTTGTTTGTGTATTAGTTTTTTTTTCAAAACACACAAAAATGCCATATATTACAATTCAATACAAGATAGACTACTAGAATTATCTAGGATAAATATCAATTAAAGCGCAATAAAAATACCAAAATATATATATAAAGTGTAATAAAATTTTATGACAATCATCGACATGTTAGGAAAGAAGGAAGACTCAGGCAAGCAAATATTTATGGAGTTGAGGGTGCATTTAGAATGAACCTGTAGTCTTCAGGAAATTTGTTGATGAGAAGGAGGAGAGAACAATGCTGAGCTAGTGAAGACAACCATGATCCTCATTCTGCTCTTGATGCCTTTGTGAACCTTTCTCATGCAAGGCAGTAGGATTAACTCCGGCCATGAACAGGAGGGGCTTCTGCTTTTCTTTCCTCCTTTCGCGCTTACCTTTTTCTTCAGTGCCCTGCCCCCCCTTCTATTTTCCTCGGGCTCCTCAGATCTCCGCGGCTGCTTCCCTTTCGTCTTCAACTGTCACGTCTCCCTCTGTTTCTGTTTTTTCATCATGCACGTCCCTCTTTTCTTCCTCTTCAGTTTCGGCTCTCTCGCGCGTGCTTCTCCCAGTTTTCTTCTTTTTTTCAGTTTCGCGCTCGACCTCGTGTGTCTGCCCTCTTTTTTTCGGCCTGCGGCTCCCTCTCTCTCGTCTTTCTTTCGGTCTGCCGCTGTCCTCCTGGTCTCCCCTCGTCTTTTCTTTTGAGTTTTTCTCCTCCTTTGGTCTTTTCCAGTCCTCGGCCCCCTTGGTTTGCTTTTCTTTTCAGTCTACTCCCTCAGTTTCTTTTTTTCTGCGTGTTCCCTCTGTTTTTCTTTCTTGCACTGCTTTCCCAGTTTCTTTTTCAGACCGCTCCCATGCTTGTCCTGCCTCCTCGGTTCTTTTCTCGTGCTCCCCAGCGTCTCCTTTTTCAAACTGCCCCTCTTTCCTTTCTTCTTCTTTTCGGTTTCATGCTCAGTGCACTCCCTTTGTTTTTTTTTGTTTCCAGCTCCAGCTTCAACTCCCTCGGTTCTTCCTCGGCAGCTTTCTATTTTTCCTTCCTCGGCAGCCTTCTGTTTTTCTTCCTCGGCAGCCTTCTCTTTTTCTTTTTCCTGCCCGAGTGTCTTCTTTTTTTTATTCTCGGTTCGTCTTGGCCACCCATCCTCGTGCTCCTGTCTTTGCTTTTCAACTCGTCTTCGTGCCGTGTACGCCTCCGGTTCTGGTCTCCCTGCAGCTTTCCTTTTCTTTTCAATCTTCAGTCTCCCGTTGCTCGGTGTCTGCTGCAGCTTTTGCCTTCGGTCCTGCTGCAGCTTTTCCCTTCGGTTCGTGGCTCCTCCAGTTCACGCGTGCTCTGCTTCTTTTTTCTTTTTCAGTCTCGTAGTCTCAACATTTGGGGCATAGCCCCTTTGGGTCCAAGTCCACGAGCCCCATTGTGGGCTCATGGTACTTGGGCTTCATATTACCCCCTCCCCTTTTTTTTTTTTTTAAGTTATTCTTCTCTTTTTTTTCAATTAGTTTTTTTTTTGTTTTTGTTTTGTTTTGTTTTGTGTTCTTTTTTGTTATGTGTTTGTATATTAATTTTGTTTATTTAATTCTTGTAAATTTCTTCTTATTTTTATTTTGTTTTTTTTTATATATATTATTTATTTTATTTTATTTTACTATTATTTTTTTATAGAATGCCCGGACAAAATGGGGTGTTCACAGGTACGTTAACTAGTAAATCTATGGAGGTGGTTGATGCTATGATTCGAAGGAGAATTAACATCTTATGTCTTCAAGAAACTAAATGGGTGGGAGAAAAGGCTAAGGAGTTAGATACTACTGGTTATAAACTTTGGTATGTAGGGAAGGTCAGAGCAAGGAATGGAGTTGGTATTAATGTGGATAAAGAATGGAAAAAGAATGTGGTAGGAGTCAGAAGGATTGGAAATAGGATCATATCCTTAAAATTGACTATTGGACATGATTCACTCAATGTTATTAGTGCTTATGCACCTCAAGTAGGGTCGAACGCACATATTAAGGAAAAATTTTGGGAAAATTTGGAGGGTTTGGTTCAAGATATCCCACAAGAGGAAAAGATCCTCATTAAGGGGCGACCTTAATAGTCATGTTGGAAAAGAGACAAGGCAATATATGGGAGTTCACGGCGGTTATGGCTTTGGAGAAGTAAATGAGGAGGGACATTCCATTCTTGATTTTTCAATGGCTTACAACCTTACGATTGTAAATACCTGTTTCAAGAAGCAGGAGGAGCATTTAATTACATATAAGAGTGGAGTCCAAAGGTCGCAAATTGACTTCTTTTTGGTAAGGAACTCAGATAGATCAACTTGTAAAGATTGCAAAGTAATCCCTGGTGAGAGTTTAACTTCATAACATAGGATCTTGGTCCTTGATGTGATAGTTAAAAACCGTAAGCTAAAAAGTCGAAAAGTTTTAAATCCTAGGATTAAGTGGTGACAACTAAAAGGTGAGAAACAAGTGATCTTTACTAGAAAAGTTATGGAGAAAGGTAATTGGGACTTGCAAGGAAGTGCTAACATCTTATGAGATGAGATGACTAAAAGGATCAGGGATACCGCTAAAGCAGTATTGGGTGAATCCAAAGGTTTTGGACCTAAGGATAAAGAATCTTGGTGGTGGAATGAGAGTGTGCAGGAGAAGGTCAAATATAAGAAAGAGTGTTTCAAAGCCTTGCATCTATGCAATAACGATGAAAATTAGAAACGTTATCGGTTGGCTAAAAAGGAGACTAAGAAAGTAGTGAGCGAGGCTAGATCTAAAGTTTTTGAGGAATTCTACCAGGATTTAGGAACAAAAAATGATGAACATAAGATTTACAAAATTGCCAAGGGAAAGAAAGTCAAGAGATTTGGATCAAGTAAGATGCATTAAGGATGAAGAAGGAAAAATTTTAGTTGCAGACAATGATATCAAAAAAAGATGGGAGAGCTACTTTTATAAGTTTTTCAATGATGGATTGGATATGACTATTAATACTGAAGGATTAACAACCCATGAAGATGATCTCAATTTGAATTACTATCGTAGGATCCGGGTTGGAGAGATGAAAGAAGCTCTTAAGAGAATAGATAATGGTAAAGCCATTGGTCCCAATAGTATTCCTATCGAAGTTTGGAAGTGCTTACGAGATAAGGGGGTTTGGTGGCTCACGAAGTTATTTAATGAGATTTTAAGGTCCAAGAAAATGCCAGAGGAATGGAGAAAGAGCACTCTGATGCCCGTATACAAGAATAAGGGGGATATTCAAAATTGTGCTAATTATCGAGGAATAAAACTCATGAGTCACACCATGAAACTTTGGGAAAGAGTGATTGAGTATAGACTCAGAAAGAAGTCTCGTATTTCAGAAAACCAATTTAGATTTATGCCAAGATGGTCTACAACAGATGCTATTTATTTATTAAGGGGTTTGATGGAAAGATACCGGAGTAAAAAGAGGGACTTGTATATGGTTTTCATTGATTTGGAAAAAGCCTATGATAGAGTGCCTAGAGATGTATTATGGAAAGCAATGGAAAAGAAAGGTGTCCGTGTGGCTTATATTCGAGCCATAAAGGATATGTATGAGGGGGCAACAACAAGTGTGAGAACCCCTAGAGGTGTGACAAAGGACTACCCTATAACAATAGGCTTACATCAAGGATCTTCTTTAAGTCCATACTTGTTTGATCTGGTTTTAGATGTTCTTACTGAACATATATAAGAAGAAATTCCAAAGTGTATGCTCTTCGCAGATGATATAGTTTTAATTGAGGACTCAAGAGAAGAGGTCAACTCTAAACTTGAATTATGGAGACATGCTTTGGAATCAAAAGGTTTCCGTTTGAGTAGAAGCAAGACGGAATATATGCATTGCAAATTTAATAAGAGGTCAATTAGAAATGATTCAGAGGTAAAAATTGGAGAGCAAATCATCCCTGAGGTGTCAAAGTTTAAATATTTGGGGTCGATTTTACAGAATAATGATGAAATTGATGGGGATGTTATGCATAGGATACAAACTGGGTGGTTAAAGTGGAGGAAAGCAACAAGAGTTATTTGTGACCGCAAGGTGCCTACTAAGCTTAAAGGAAAATTTTACAGAACAGCTACAAGGCCAGCAATGCTATATGGTAGTGAATGTTGGGCTTTGAAAGGACAACAAGAGCATAAGATGGGAGTAGCAGAGATGAGAATGTTGAGATGGATGTGTGGTCATACAAAATTGAATAAGATACGAAATGACTGTGTACGAAGGAAAGTTGGGGTAGCACCTATTAAGGAGAAAATGGTGGAAAATCGTTTAAGATGGTTTGGGCATGTACAAAGAAGAGGGCAAGAGGAGCCAGTGAAAAGAGTTGATCAAATGGCGTAGAGCCCCATCAAAAGGCGTAGAGGAAGACCAAAAAGGACATTAAGGGAAGTTATAAGGAATGACCTTTCGAGAAATGATTTATCGGAAGAGATGGTGTTTGATAGAGCTCATTGGCGTCGTTTGATCCATGTAGCCAACCCCACATAGTGAGATAAGGCTATTATTGTTGTTGTTGTTGTTATTTCAGCAAAGACTAAACACAGAAACATACAGCAGTAATACTGTAGTTGAATGCCACGCAGTAATACCATCCATCCTTGCCAGTCTTTCCCTTCGATGGCAATGGCAAGTAGTCATCAACAACCAATCGAGGATATTGGCTCTGCATAAATTTGAGGAACGCAACAAAGAAATAAAAGCCAGAAACTTCAGAAGATATTAAAATTGAGAGTAAGAAAAAAGGAATTATTATTACGGACCTGGTTAAAAGTATGGATTTCGATATTTGAGTTTTGATATTTTTCAATAATCTACAAATAGGCAAATTGTTAGTTTACAAGTGAACTCGGCCTATAATTTTACCCAGCAAAGAGGATTAAGAATGAAGAACATGTACCTTTAGAGTATCATCATGAGTGTTGAAGGAGTTCATTAAAAGCAATGGAACGTTGCTTCCGTATTTGGAATTCAGATTCTACAATAATACCAAAGCTATCGGTAACAAGTTCGCATGAAGGGAGAAACAAAGAAAATGTCGAGCGAAGAAAGGAACAGAAGATAACCTCAATTTGTTTGACAATCAAATCAAGGAAAGTCAATCCATCTCGAACTTCAATGACTGATCTGCAGTACATTTATATACAAGCTATGACTCATATACGGGCCATCTCAAATGACAGCTAGAGAGAAATCATATCTTGTCAAACTAACATATATTGCAGGAAAAATTTCTCCTCAAATCCAAGATATTGATTTAATTTCCTGTTGTCCTTAGTCTCTGTGATGTATATGCTCATAAATACTCAAAAATTTTATCTGAAGCCCTGCAGAATGCAGACTGGATGATTTCCTACAGGCTGTAGGACAGTGCAAATAACCAGGTAGTGAATTTAAAGTGTTTAGGACTCTGATTTTCTCTCTTCATTTTGAATAAATAATGAGTCTAAAGAAATAAACACAAGGCATGACAAAGTTGTATGTGACATTGGTCAAATATAGTGAGAGGGTCAGCACTATAAAAAATTTTAAAATCGGATTAGCCTTAACTAGAAACCAAGAGACTGACAATACACAACTGATCTTAACTCTCTACAACAGCTTAACCATCATAAGGGGAGAAAATCATCAAACTTCATACTTTGGACCAGTACATCCCATAGTTGTGCCCAAGCCTCCATTAAGCTTCAGCACCACAAGCTTGTCTAATAGCTTCTTTATCTCCGAAGAATCTGCACAGATTATGGTACTCATCCATGATAACACTGATCTACCGGAGATGTGTCAAATTGAAAATAGAAATCAATACACGATTATTAGTTATTACCTTCAGGAGATGGTGCCAAACTATCATAGGGAACCACCACTTCTTCAGTAGGCGTCTGGATTTTACTCCATTCAACATGCTGCGCTTCACCACTGTAATGAATCTCAACCATCAGAATTTACCTATAGGTAAAGATCAGCAAACTACAAGTATAAAGATTGAGCTCCCTCATAAGTGATTCACCTGATAGAGCGAGCTACGAGGTTGATGAATCCGGTCTTCTCATTCTCACTAAAAACAACGCCGATTCAAAATCCAGAAAAGAAAATAAGATTCTGATCAGAGATCCAGGCTCTTACATACATAAGAAATCTACTATAAAGAAAATAATCTAAAAGGCATCAATAATAAATCGATTAAAGACATTTATATCAAGAAAATAGAAAGAACGATCGAAAACCAATTCAAATCCTGAAATGTGGTACCTGATTTGACTGAATTCAGAAACAGCAGATTTGAGCTTGGAGAGTTTCTCGGTATCGGCTGGACAGAGAGTAGCAGCAGCCATTGCTATGGTAATGAAAACTTAGAAGAATGATACAATGCTCCGTAGTACGATTGATAATCTGAAAATGTAGGAAGGAAAGAATGTGAACGAAGATAACGAAGTATGAACAGAGAGTGAGAGAGAGATCGTGGTGACATAAGCAAAGGAGAAGGCGAGGGGGTGCTCGCGGAAGTTGACGTGAGAACAGAAGGCCAGAGTGGTTTCGGACAGAAGAAGCAGCCGAATTTAACGTTCCAACGGCTGAACGGCATGGCCTCGTCGATCCGGGCATACAGATTTCCTAATTGGGCCTCTCAATTTCTCTAATGGGCTTTCAGTTAAGCGTCAATGTCCAGAGCCTCTTCATTGACAATGATTTCTATAGGAAAATAGTTATTTAAAAAATAAAAAATTAAAGTTTCTTTTAAAAAAAGAAAAAATATTACTTTTGCTTTAAAAAACTTCCACTGTTATTTATTATTTATTCTCCATAAAATTAAAAATTCATAATATTGTTATAACATTACAAAAATACATTATAATTTTTAAAAAAATTAATAACGTGTCCTGGGTCATCCAATAAAATTGGAATGATAGAGATTAGCATGGCTCCTAGCTTTTGGCCAGAAAAAAAAAAAAAGGCATGCCCCTAGCCCCCTACACAAGAATAACACATAAATTGAGAGAAGAATAAAAAATAACGTTGAAAAAGTATCATTGATAATTTTGATCATTTAAAAATGTTAATTCTTAAGATATTTTAAAATAATTATTATTTTATATCTTCTCTCATTTTATTCTTCAAGACATTGTTTTAAGACATTTAGCCAAAATTATCATAAATACCCACATAATGTAAGCATTACAATACAATTATATATGCGTATATATTTATAATTCTATTCATACATTATAAATAATATCTTTCATGAGACTCTTAACCCCACATCAGTGAGAAGTAAGTGTGTGCATAAGTATATAGATTATGAAACATGAGCTTTGAACTATCACTCACTTTAGGTAATTTTATTAAATCTTTTGAGTCTAATTGGCCAAAAAAAAATATAAATAATATAATATAATTATATTTTGAGTTAGAATTAAAGGGTAAATCTATCTCAAAAGTATTTATCAAGAAACTATGGACACTTTAATCAAACTTTTAAAGTAATATTGCTCACTATATTTTAAAGTGGGAGAAATGTCACCCTACACTATCGGTCAACGTTAAAGTTAAAACAAAAATTGGTATCTTATTTAATTAGTGGTCAATGTTGTGATTTTGAAGTGAGCAACATTGCTTTAAAAATTTGTTTAGAGTACTTATAGTTTCTCAAGAAATACTTTTAGATAGATTTACTCTTTAACCTGAATCATGAGTTTTTTTCTTTATAATTAAGTGTCTATCATAATTAGTTTTGTAATTACATGAGATCCACTATTAATTTGGTGTAATTAAATTGTAAGACAAAATAAAATTAGATGTTGCTTTTTTTGTGCCAAAAAACTAATTGGAAGTAAGATAAATTGGGATATAAAAAAAATATTTATCAAACAAAATCATCATTTGGAAATTTAGTTGATACCAGTTAAAAATTCAGTTTACGAAACTTTGAAAATTTTCAAGTGAAATCGTTATTGGGAGATTTTTTTCCTAGGTCCCAACTTTTTTGATCTCAAATTAATTAGATGTTGCTAAACAATTGATCATACATGAATCCAAATAGCTTCACTTAATTACTTTACAGTATAAGTGGCCAATAAAATTACTGTGGTTAGATATAAGATATTTGGTGGTATTATTCATGACTAATATTTGGCAAAAAAAAATGTATTCATGACTAATAAATAATATGTTTTTTTATGAATAGTTGAGTTCTTTAAGTATATTGTTGTGATTTTAATCCCTAACTATGTATAGAAAATATATTGTTATAAAAATTAAAATCCATTTCGATAATTTTTACACTTTGAAGAGATTAATTTTCAACTATCATAAATGATATCCTTTATATAATGTGATTATATATATATTGATATTCACATGTGTATGAGCATAAAATGATGAGACGATTTTTAATATGTAAGAAGTATGTACAATAAGTAAAAGATAGCAATTGATTTGAGAGAGAGGAAACAAATGGCATGACAAGATTTTTTTTATTTTGATAAATTTATAACAAATTATATACTTTTCTGCAATGCATTGGATAAATAATAATCTAACAAAAAAATTTAATTGAATAATTAACATATTCACTTAAACAAAATTTAGATGAGTAGTAATCTAATGCATAGTGAGTGGCATATCAGTGGACATTAGTTCATGGGTGTAGCATATGGTCAACAAGAATTAGATAAGATTGAGTTGATAATAAATTTAATTTCTGATTTTTGTGAGGTTAAGCTATGAACTAGACCAGTATATGAGACCAGGTTGGCCTCGGTCTTGAAAAAAATTTAAAATAAATTAATAAATTAGTTTAATTTATTAAAAAAATTATAAATACATTTATTCAAAATATATTTTTTTGAAAAAAAGATTAAGATATAAAATAAAATTTTCTAAAATTATAAGCACTTAATAATCATATATTATTTTTACATAATATTAAGAAAGTAATTTAAAATTTTAAATAAAATTAAAAAGATTGAAATCTTAAAAATATTTATGATAATGATAAAGTAATTTATTATATATAATGTATTAAGAAAGATAATCATATAAAATTAATTAATATTTATAAAAATAAGTTTTAAACAATAACATTATATATATCGAAACTAAGTGAGACCGGGTTTAATCTCAACTTGGCGCACAATCAAGGCCTAGCCAATCTGTTATGCTGAGTAAAACTGGACCTATCGAACTACTGAATTGGCTAAATACCTCTAGTATATATTGCCTAACATTGTTATCCTAGCATCTTAATATGTATATTTTGGGACCAAATCTTAATTAGTCCTTGATTCCCTTAATTTTATTCTATTTGGATCACGTCAATGACTACTTCTTTTTAATCACGAGGCCAAAACCCAAAAACTACAAATAAAAAAAACTAAACATTAACCAAGCATGGGATAGTAACACCCATAATGTCTCCATGCAGTAGCTCCTGTAACGCTGTAGGATGCTTTTCAAGCCACTGGATGTTGAAATCCAAGGTTTGACACAAGTTTGCCAATCAATTTGCTGCCTTATTTCCCTATCTAAAGATATGAGCAATATTAATTTCCCAATTTTTATCCAGGACCCTTTTATTCAACCTCAATAAATGGAACCAGTATCATTCTTGTCCATTAATTTTTGAAGCATATGAACAATAGCTTGGAAATCACTCTCAATAATAATTGTGCAAACTCCCAATTTCTTAGCAAGCACATAACATAATAAGACCCCATAATTCAGCTTCAATAGCTAAGCAGCTTCCCAACTTTTTAGAAAAACCACCAAGCCATTTTCCATCCTTGTCATGAATCAATCCACGGTAGCCAGCTAACCTTAGTCCACTTTTGGACATTCCATCAAAGTTTAATTTAACCCAACCATGATTAAGTTTAATCCAGTTCACATTTATCCAGCGCTTATTAACAACTAATGCGCTTTAATAATAACTTTTCACACTTAAAATTCTAATGTGCTTTACTATGAAAATGTTTTTATTAATATGTTAATATTCTGATTTTTAATTTTGATCTTTTTAAAATTAAAGTCACAAAAATCATTTTATTTTACATTTTATTTATTTCTATTTTATATACCAAGCAAGTCATAAAAAATTGAACTTGGATTTAACAACCGGTTTGCTATCATAAATGAAAATAGAATTTGTTTTTAATATATACAAAGTGAAATATGTAATGTCGTTCATATTTTTATTGTTATTATTTAACTTGTTTATGTTTACGTTTTCTCTTAAGTATGAATACGAAATTTTTTTATGTGTGTTATTATTTACTAATTTATTTTATTTATATCAAATAATGTAAAAATTAAATTGAATTAATTATATTCATGTAATTATAAAGAAAGGGAATAATTAAAAAATTAAGCCATAAATTTTTACATATACTTATAATTTTATATTTATATTTATGATTATAGAAAATTGAGATAAATCATAAACCGTACTATCTATGACAGATGAAAGTGAGATTATATCTATGTGTTGATGTTGACATGAATTTTTTTTTAAGCAAAGGTACTCCGAATGGAAATTTAAGATTAATTTCTGTGAGATTTGAAGATTATTAAAGGAGATTTTACTTATCCTAAAATGTTTTTTTTCATACTGATTTTTATTTTATAGGTTTTTTAGCATATATATATATACACACACACATACTACTCCCTCTAGTACCTACAATAAATTAGTTAATCATCTTAATTTTTTTAAAAATCATATTTTTTTAAAATTATTTTTATTTAATTTTTTTGTATCCTTTTGGTATAGGGCTGTGTATTCTGGTCTTAATCAAGTATTGTCGGGTTAGGTCAGGGAAAAAAAGAAGGAAAGTGATGAAACAAACAAAAAATTCAGGTGGGGACAAGTACTCGTCCCGGTCGAGCCTCGAGTAAGGTATAAGCCCGTATTGGCCAATCTTGACATATATATTATACTTTAAAAAATTTCTTTTCTTTATTTTTCATGAATATTGAATGATATGCTATAATATATCTCATGTAATAAATTAATTTTATAATTATAATAAGAATATTTTATTATTTTAAATTTTAAATTTATTTCTTGACTTAATATTACATAAAAGTAAATAATGTTTAATTGTTTAATATTTATAATTTTAATAAATATTTATAATTTAGATAAAAATAATTATATTTTTGTTAAGAAATTAAGTTAGTTTATTATTTATTTATTTATTTTTAATTTCTATTTGTACTGGGACAGTGCTAACTCGGTATTAGCCCAATCATGTACTGGTATTATCTTGGGTTGGGTTGGGCCACAAACATTTTTTATGGCCCAAGGGTGTTTTGGGCCGGATATTGGGCCCATGTGATGCTCGGCCCAATCCGGCCTGGTTACACTCCTATTTTGATATACATCAAATAAGTCATTATTTTTAAATACATAATTAATACTATTTTATATATTATAAATAGTTCTATATTTAAAATTAACCTAAAAGAGCCTTGTATTTAGAACTCTAACAACATTAAATGTAGAGGATAGAAATACTAGAAGAATACCGAAAGGTGGTTGGTAAGGCATTGTGACTGGGTAAGCATCGATGGTGATAATGCAATTGGTGAATAGGCGAAAAAGGCATGTGAATAGTATTTTAAACGAAAGCTTCTTCCTTTTTCGGAGGTACCAAACGAAACAGGGTGCTTACTATATCGTCGTTGACGATTAGTCTTATCTTGTTTGGTTGGAATATAGCAACCGCACGCCTCCTCCATGATTCTATTTCTATGGATGCTGCTCCTTCTTGGTTTTAGTAGCATCGTTTCATAGGCAAACACCAGTCGGTCTCAGGCACGCGTCTATCACATCGCTGCCCCCTTGAAGACTGATGTGCTGGTTCCCTAGAGTTTATGTGTTTGGAAATACATTTATTTCTATGTTATTACTTATTACACACAATATACATAATAATTTAAAATAATAAATGTTTTATTTAAAAGAAACAATTTAAATTTTTTGAAGGAAAATACATCGTAAAATACACATAATTAATTGTACTAAAAAAATATGCATAAGTAATTAATATGTTATATTATAAGTAAGAAAAATAAAAGACAAAGGAATGAAATTTAAAGGAATTCAAATTGACATTATTTACTGGTCATTTATTTTTTATACATTTATTATATATATATATATATGTTTAAATAAAGATTAGTAGATACATATATTCTTGTATCAAAGTTAGTATAATCAATTTGAACTTTTTTTTTTGCAGAAATAATCAATTTAAGCTTGTGAGTAATCAATTGTAAAGGAACCAATTGAAATGGGAATAAATAATGAGACAAGATCAAAACCTATGGCAAATAAAAACAAGAATAGAATTTTTCCTTACTTTTAAACAGTTAATTTTACGTACCCTAAGGACCCATTTCTAAACAATTAATAAATAATTGCCAGTTAATCCCATATTGGTGCTAATGATAAGGCTTTGGAAATAAGTTTGTAATAACCCCAATGATTAGATTGGAATAAATAAATATGGATACGTGGTATATGTATCATAGGCACTGGAAGTATGACTATGAGTGAGCTCTCCCAAATCAATTTGATGTAAGCATCTGGTCCCTACCCCATGTGAGCTCTAATTGTGGCTCCACGGCATTAGCTAATCTTGAATTGTGGCTCACATACAGATGGTTCGGGTCAATTCTGAGAGATATATGTGTGCCCCTCCTTATAATTGCTTTTTGCATGTCTCCCATTATTCCTTATTATTTTTTATAAAATATTTTTAATTATTTTATATAAATTAAAAAAAGTTAGTTATATTATTAAATTTTTTTTAAAAAAACTAAACATTCATTTTCTACCTCTATTAATTAAAATATTACAAGTTTCATTAAATTATGCTATCAATTATTATTATATGGAAAATAGTATAAATTCAATTAAAAATATGTGTTTTTTTCTCAATGAAAACTCCACTAATCTAGATAATAATTTATGACATTAAGAAATAAATTATCAAGAGTAAAAATGAAATAATATTACTTAATATTACTAGATACTTTATAAAAAAAAAACTTTCTAGTGATGCCTTATAAAAAGAGTATTTCTTTCCAGCACATCATAGCACATGACCTAATTTACTTCTTATCTTCAATGGTCTGCCATAATAAGCAGGCAGATTTTATCTGGGCATATGCCTCTATGTGAAAATTACAGTTTTTTTTTAGTTAGACTTATAAAATTGCACAAAATCACCTAATATGGATAAAAAAAATTATAGGTTGTATTTCTCATACACATAATTCATTGTTCTCATGCACATATTTTCTTATATTTTAAATTTAATTATTCTATTTAAATACAGTTAAAAAAATCTTATCACAAGAAATCATTGATCCACAATATATTGTAATTATTGTTCCCCTTCCATGTAATAGGAACTTTATATTATCGTATTCGTCTAATTAATATATGGCTCCACTTTCCATTACTTTGGGACGGACAGCAAGTATGGTTTGTCACACTCAGTTTTTAAGAAATGAGAACAGGAAAAAAAAAATAGAAAGAATGAAGAATTTTAAAGGAATGAAATTTTTAGGTTTGTATGATTAATTTGCAAAGCTAGCTTTTTTTTTTATGCAAATAGAACTCGAAGCGCTAAAGATTATTTCCTCTAATTTATATTATAAAATATTTTATATATTAAAAATAATTATTTTTTCACCTGAAATTAATGTAAAAAATATTAATATTTTCTATTTTACTCTTATTAAATATCTTATTTTATTATTATTATAAAATTATAAATAAAAAATAAAAAAATTTAAAAATATAAATAAAATAAAATAAAAATCTAATACTTTATATTTTGAATATAATATTTATCATATAAAATATTCTATAATAAAAATAGGACGAAGTAGTACATGAAGTAGCTCTTGGATCAAACATTCTAGGGAGAGTCATACAAAGCTGACACATATACAGATACATGGAGGCATATCATTTCACACATGGATTCCTAAATCCTGATTAAAGCCAATATTCGCAAGAGTAAAAATAATATGAAACCAAATTATAATAAAAGAAAAGGATAAAAAGATTTTTTCAGCCAGGGATAAAAAAAATTCCAATACAAGCCAAATATGTTAAATCAATTTTAAAATTCTATTTAAAAGACACCTAGATTACTTGATATATGGATTAGGATCATTATGAATATGATTACAATTTATTTTTGAAATATGCATGTTTTTATTTTTTATTCTTTTTTCCTACGTATTACACACGAAGAGATTCATCTTTTTTTTTTTTGGAATAAAACTGAGTCAAATACTCCGGAGTATATTACAGAGAATATCAAACAAGGGCATCGGAACCTTTATTTCTGTCGCAATCGCGAGTCGCGACAGCCAATTACATTACAGAGAAGCTTCATCGACTTTAAATTAGATGCAGACTCGTGTAAGTTGGGTAGAATTTGAGAAATTATAGGTTTTGCGTAATTAAATTTAATACAAAATTAATAGGACAAAAAAATAAAAAAATAAAATTATACATCAAATAAATTAAATCAAAATATTTTTTATAAGTTTGATGATCATTTAGGATTTGACGCGACTAAATTTGAATTAGTGGGAGAGAGAAACCATTTGCAAGATGTGCCTTTTTATATAGATTTTGGAATTTAGAATATTTATATGATTTATCCATTTTTAAATCTTGCTTCCACGTTATGCCACACCTGTCACAACGTATAATGTCCTTTTTCCTAAACCAAAGAAAAACGAAAAATCCGTGAAAAAATATGTGGCCAGAAAATTTCATGCATTTTAAAGTTTTTCTTAAAAGCGGGAAAAACGAGTGGTCCGGAGCCATCTGTAATCCTGTCCCTGTCGTACACGTGGCCGTGCTTTTATGGTGGGGGCGGCAAGCGAAGATGACATGGCGAAAAGCGCAACAAGAAAGTCCGAGTCCCACACCTCTCATGGCCTAATAAAAAACGGTCCCACACCTCACGTCTCGTTATACCCCGAGGCTCCTTCATATAAATTATTTTTTAAAAAAATTTTATGACCTTAAATATATATTATTTTATAAAAATTTATGAAATATTAATTATTTTATTTTAAAAATATATTTTTTAAAAATTATTTTATGAAGTATTAATTATTTTTAAAAAATTAAATATATGATATTAATTAGAAAAAAGAATAAAATTAAATATAAATATTAGATAATTTTATTAATACAACTAACTTTTTTTATTTTTATAAAATAATTGAAAGTGACTTAAATTAAGAATTAATATTTCAGAAGTCCCATATATTTTTAACCTTTGATTCTCGTCACACACACAACCATCTTTCTTTCACAATCCTAAAAATTTATTCATTTATTTAAATATTAAGACTAAAACATATTTTTTATCCTTTAATTTTATTATACTTCATATGAATTATTTAATTATTAACATGTAACAAAAAACTTCATAATTCTTAACACCGTTAAATAAACTAATAAAAAATAATAATTTATCTATTTAAAAGTCACATCATTATTATTATTATGTATTAATTAATATAAAAATTATAACAAAAATAATTTTAAGGTTTAAATATTTATTACTTTAAAAATATGTTAACAGAAGAAATTAAAGATTACAACCTTAAAACCAAAATTTTTATTTTTAGGTTTTAAATATTTATTTTAAGACATTAAAATATTTTTATTATAAAAATTAAATATTTATTTTTTATACTTTACATTCTTATGTTAAATTTTTCAACTTTTCAACTTGTTAAAGATAAATAAAGATGATTCATTTTAATATAATAATTTTAAACATTTTACCACAATATTTTAAAAATAATTTATTCTAAGGTTATAATTTTTAATATCTTAAATTAACACATTTTCTTTAACTTTTTTATTTTTCTAAGGTACTAATTATTTATTTTGAACCTAAAAAATAATAATTATAATAATTATATTAGTTAATTTATAATAATAGTGATTAGATGAATTTAAATAAATTTTTTATTAATTTGTTTAATAGTATTAAATTTTAGAAATTTTTTATTATATTTTTAAAATTAAAAAATTATAATAAAATTTTTAAAAAATTAAATTAAAATTTACTTTAAAATTAAGGGATCAAATATCTTTCCCTCATCTTATCTCTTTTTCCATACTTGATGGAACTCCACCCCAGGTCTGGAACTCCACTCTTTGGGGTGACATCACCACTCGCTCTCAGGTATAGACCCTTGTCACCACTTTACAATTTTCATTTTATTTTCTTTTACATAATTAATATATATAATTCTTAAATGTTATTCTCTTTATTTCTTTTTATTAATTGAAGCCTTTTCTTAAAAAAATTTTATGTTTTATTTGTCATTTGAAATTTCGCAACATTTTATATTTTCATTTATCATTTTAAAATTAAAAGATAATATCACTTACTCCTTTCTATATATTAATTTCTTTAAAAGTATATTACAAAATTCATAAAAAATGATAGATAAAATCTTTAAAAACAGATAAAATTTTAACATATTAATTGTATTTATTAATTTATATAATAAAATCTTAAACGAAATATAAAAAAAGAAATAAAGTGAGAAAAAATATCAAATCCTACCATGTTGATTGAATTATATTTAAATCTCATAATTAAAAGACATGATGGAAGAATTACTTTCATAATGATTAAATTTAAATTAATTGATATTATCAATAACACAAATCAAATCCTTAAACCGCATCAAAATTAAAATTTCTATTGAAAAGCTTTATATGTGTCTCGTTCAAAGTAACAATTCCGAATAACAATACTTTTAACCATAATTTTATAATGTAATAGAATGTAATTATTTTATATAACAAAAAAATGATAAACATGATTAGGGGTTGTTTGGTTTGGAATGGGGGAAGCTGAACTTTTTAAAAAAATAGATAAATGATTACTATTTGGTTAAAAAATATAATTTTTTTTGAGAAATTTGGCTTACCTAGAGAAGTAAAGTAAAATCTTAAGAAGTTCTATTTTTAAAGTGGTTTAAAAAATATGTTTATACTAAAACATAATATATATATATATATATAATAATTTGAATCTCCTTATAAATAAAAAATAAAACAAGTAAGTTATATATGAATTTTTGAGGAAGTTAATTTCTTGATAGCATTTAATCGATAATGAAATGAATGATTCGAAAAGTAAGATAAAAAGAATGGCTCGACCTAGTTGATATGTAGATAAAAAAGTTTTATTTTATTTTTTTCCTTATTAAATCAAGCAACAATGGTGTAAAATTCAAATTCTTATAATTCCTCAATTTGATTTGCTTGTAATACAAAAGCAAATGAATAGTGAGTAGAGGTCTGGGCATGATGGTTCGAGTGGATTGGAAGAGTGATCAAAATGTTTTTGCATTATGCAATTTTGTACGTGGCAATGGTGCTTGGAATTGGGTATTTGTGAATTATGATGATTGTTATTTTTACACGATCCTTAGGAAGAGTCTAGCTAGTTTTGCATCGATGTACAATGGAACCATCAATTATTAATGGTTGAGGAAAGCCTCCATTTCATGGATGTTGAGCCAGGTGAGGTTCTAATAAGAATGTTTAACAATGTAGGGTGTTGGTGTTTAGAGAATCAAGTTAAGTCTCTCAAGGAGTCTTTACAGTGGAAATTTTCTACAATCTTGGGTGCATTTTGGTTGTAGCCATGGCACGAACCGTTTGCTAATAGTTACCCAATGGATAGTGGTGGGGCAGCTTCCATGGCTACCTGTCCTAGGAGTCTTAGAGTCTTGCATGATGATGTGTCAATTCATAAAACAATACTGTCACGTTCTATATGGATATGAATTGGATATTTATCTCTAATCCTTCTAAGTGGAGGCATATAGGGTATTAGACAGTGGGTTGGGTCTGATTCTACTAGTATTAAACTAAGAGATATTGTTTAGCATGTCTAATTTTTTTTGACATATCCTTTGTCTTTTGGATTTTGTTATCTTTGAACAAGGCAGTATTCTAACTTACTAAGTACCTTGACTGAGGTATGTGTGTTATGCAATAGGATTTAGGTCCCTGTTTCACTTTTCTGTTATTAGTTCTACAAATTGTATTGGACTTTGTTGAAGGGAATATGATATGGTTACTTCTTAATTTATTGTAATTTATTATTTATATTAATATAATATAATTTGTTGGCTAAAAATATAAAAACATGGAGTCTATATATATTTTTTATGAGGAAAGAATATGGGATATATAATTATATTCTCTATTATAAGTTATTTTTAACTAATTTACACATATCAAGATAAGTAGTTAAAAATTCTTAAATTTTACAAACTTTACTGCTATAACTTCCAATATTATCTTAATTATATATTTTTTAATTTCTCTTCATCATAATTTTTAATAAGAGACAAATATGAAAAATGGTATTTAATACTCAAAATATAACTTATATATTATATATATAAATTTTTCTAAAAAATGCCTTCATATTAGGCATTAAGGAGCCCGAAGAGTGAATATTCTAGTAAAAAAATAATTATAAATATTTATCTCTTCGGGAGTGGATAAACAGTGGCCCACGATTGAATTGTAGATTTATGAACGACACACGCGGCACATTGAAAAAGCGAGTACCATAGTGAGACTACATATACCTGTGAGTATGAACTGTGTATAAATTATCCACAATGCGCTGGTATTTTATTCGCCCACCAAATTAAAAGACGCAGAGAAAATATAAAATATTTTAAAAGAAAAGGCAAAGAGAAAGAGACGCTACCACCAAATGCCACGTGTCGAGGCGCTCTTTCGACGTGAGCCACAAGATCCCACCAAGTTCTCGAGATTTCCACGGCCAAAATTTTCTTTTCAACACAAAAATTAAATAGGAGAAATTCAACATCTGACGTGGCGTCCCTCCTTGCTTCCTCTTTTTCTGTTCACCACAATCCCCGTTTCACTTGTCCATAGTCCCAAGTCCCTGCCATTCTTTTCTTCGTGCCTTTCCTCTGTTTTCTTCTTCTTCTTCTCGTGTCTGTAATTCAAGCTTTCATCTATATCTTTCTGTTGCTTCCCACAATAACTATTTTGTGTCCTTTAGAGAGGGTAAAGGACTATAATTCTGGGACGATTTACAGAGGATAAAGATTCGAGATTTCTGGTTGTTGGAAAGAGAGTGTTGGGTTCCTCTCTTGATTCTTATTAGGTTGATATCTTCAATTTTTTACTTGTGAATCATTTGAGAGTTTTTTTTGTGTGTTTAGTGCGTTGATCCATGTTGAATCATTTTACTGGGTCGCTGTTGCTGCTACGCTGTATCTGCATATTTTTCTTGCTTTTTTCATTCTGGAAAGAAGATTTTGATGGATTTTCGGCATTCTCGTGACAAGATGCTCTTGATTTGTGTGGATGAAGCCATGGAATGGATGCAGGGGATTCAGTGTGCGTGATCATCTTTGGTTCTTTTGGACAGTGTGAACAGGATCTTACAAATCGAGGGTTATGCAGTTCTGAGCTGGAAACCAGTTTAAAAATTTACATGATAATTTTCGAACGGTGAGACGCGTCCATTTCTGTCCAGAATTATTGATGGTGTAGGAGAGAAGAAAACTGGTGTTTGTGATTTGTTCGTAGTATTTTCATTTGGGTACTTGAAAAGAAAAGGTTGGTTAATATCTGGTCTGGTGATTCTGTGGATAAGGGAGGATAATCAAATCTTACGGCGAAGTTAAGTGTTTGGGACTGGGCAAAACATCTTAACTGGTGGTTTCTGCAGCTATGGCTATTCATGTATGTATTATATGAGTTCTGCTCTGCTTTCATTTTTTGAGTCTTTTGGTTCTTATGTTTTCGTGTGTTTAGGGGGTATGCTAAGATTTCCAGCTATATGTTTTCACGTTTTGGGCCGGACATATTTAATGCTATTTTTAAAACTGGGAAAAAAAGGAGGGAATATGATCAGGTTTACCTTTCTTTCCATAACAATTATAACTATATTTCAGAAATGGGGTGGATTTAATAAGCTTATCTTCTTTTTGTGGCAAAAAAAAAAAAAGCTTATCTTCTTTGAAGGAAAATGACAGAAAAGTTAGCTTCGTTAATGAAGGTTGCTGATGATTGTTGGGTCTTTCCTCGTTTTTTGATCTCTACTGTTTTGAAAAATTGGCGTATAGACAGACTTTGCCATTATTGTTTCCTAGGGGATGCTTCAATGTAGGAATTGTGATTTTTGACAGTTTTTTGCTGCATGTCTTGATGTGAAGTGAATGATCTACTTGGAAGATTTTCTTGCTTAGGAATCTTTCTTTTTTTCCTCAATAACTAGATTGCAAATCTTTTCTTTTTTACTTGGATGTAGGATCAAAATGGAGTTACCATATCTCACAGTGGTCTTCCAGTAGGAAATGGAGTATCTTTGAGCTCTGGACTGCATTCTGTTGCACGTATTCATCTAAATGATCAGTTTTCTTGTGGGAATGACTATGCTCCCAAGGTTCACCCAGGATTCTTTGTGTAGCATTTGCAAATATTTGATTGTGCATCCATGTTATATCTGTTTTAAGAAATTTCGTGTCTACCTCAATTAGGTAAGGAAACCATATACTATCACGAAACAAAGAGAGAGATGGACAGATGAAGAGCATAAGAAGTTTCTCGAAGCTTTGAAGCTGCATGGCCGGGCTTGGCGGAAGATTGAAGGTATCATTAACATTATAATTTGTATATCTTAAGGCGAGTATGCTATCAAGTTTTCCAGTGAAATTTAAACATAAATGAATGAATAAATGAAGTTTGCTGAACTTGGTCTAAGTCTTGGAATCCTTTATCTTTACCACAGAACATGTTGGCACAAAGACTACAGTTCAGATTCGGAGTCATGCTCAGAAGTTTTTTTCTAAGGTTTACAGCTCTATTTCAGTTCCCATTCTCTACCATAATTTCTATATGCCATAAGCCATTAATGAATGTAAGTTCTAACTTTTGATGACCAACGGATGTGCAAAGTGTAAACTTCCTTGAAGTTGAAGGCTTTATCAACCATGTTGAGTTCTCTCTGATTCCCTTGTTTTGTCTTGGTAGGTTCTCCGTGACCCTAGTGGGAACAATACAAACTCGATAGAGTCCATTGAAATTCCACCTCCACGACCAAAACGCAAGCCCATGCATCCTTACCCTCGTAAGCTGGTAGAGCTTCCTAACAAAGATGCTTCCAAAGCAAAACAGCTAATGATGTCTGATTCTCTGAAATCATCAGATTTTGATCAAGAGAACCAATCTCCCAAGTCAGTGTTATCTGCCGTTGGTTCAGATACCCTTGGCTCCTCTGATTCAGACACGCCAAATGCAAGTTCATCGCCAATTTCATCTGTTAGTGCTGTTCATACGGGCAACCTTGTAGTCGCTGAACCCAACAACCTACGACCCAGGGAGGGTGGATGTCCAGCATCAGCTGGACTAAGTGCCCATCTAGCTCTTGATGAGCAACCACATATGGTAACATCACTAGTTTATTTCGTTTTGTTGAATGCATATCATCACTTGTATATCTTAAAATTCCTAGAAAGACTCGGTTTAAGAGATAGGTAGAACAAGTATGCTAGGCACATTTCTCATCCCATTTCTAATATGTTTCTATATTTCTCCATGATTAGTTTGGTCTATCTTCTGTAATCTGGGTCTACTCATGCTTTTCAATTTAAAAATTCTGTACGGTTTGATATTCTTTTGCTTGATTTTATTCTCTAGAAACACGAACTTCTCCAGAAAGAAAGTATTTCTAACAGAGAAGATGCGGCAGAATCGTCTGCTCGGATTCTGAAGCTTTTTGGGACAACTTTGTTGGTAAAAGATACCAGCGGGCCATCCTCTCCGACATTCGAAGCATGCAAGTTGATTCGCTCAAATTTTTTGCCAATGAATTCTTCTGACATGGATGTGGAATGTGACCAGAATTATTTGCCAAGCCAAGGTGCCGTCACTAACATGCAGCTGCAGAGTGGAAATTCAGGCCATGCAGAAGGTCCCTTTGCTTCTTTCGTTCCTTGTTGGAGTCTTTCCCACATTAGACCACTGCACAAGAAGGAGCCTGAGGGAAAACAACTACACTCCAATCTTGGGGAAATTGAACAGAGAGAAGTTAAAAAGGAAGGATCTCTGACTAACTCAAACTGTAGCTCTTCTCTAAATAAGGACGAAGAATCAGATACCGCAGCCGAAAAATATACTTCAGCCATATTGGATCTTAGTGGGAAACTAAAAAACTGTGGGAAAGGGTTTGTGCCATATAAGAGGTGCGTTGCAGAGAGGGAAAACCAGGCCTCATCCGTAACAAAAGAGGAGAGGAATGAACAACGAATTCGCCTTTCCTTATAATGAATTTCTCCTGACGGGTTGTTCTTCACGGCAGTTCCCTCTTTCAGCTGTTTCGGTTGTTGCAGGATGGATGGATCGATGACTTGGTACGAATGAGAAAGAAAAGGGAGCTGAAATTTTTGGAAATTATTAGAACCAGAATCTTGTAAATTGACCTGAAATTTCTGGAGAAAGAGTAGGAGAGATGGGGACTGGGGTTTGTTTCTGTAATGTGGGTCGCCCTTGTGTCGTGGGTTTCACACGTCTTACTCTTCGTTCCTTGTTTCTCTCTATGTTGGAGTGACTTTGAGGACATGTCTAAAATATTTTTGACTCCTTGCAGAGGTGCAAATTCCAATTGTGGTGCTTTTGTTTATTCACTTTTTATCCTCTTCAGGTGTTAAAAAAAAAAATCCACAAATTTGCCTTCCTCTCTCTCTCTCTTTTATATATATATACTCCTTCATATCCTTTTGTAAGTAATTTTATTTATTTTATCTTAATTAAAAAAATTAGTTATCTACGTAAAATAAAAAAAATAAAATTTTTTATTTTTATTTAATATAATAATATAATTTATATTAAATATTATTTAACTAATAAAAAATATTTTTTTATTTAAAAAACTTAATAATAATTTATAATAAATAATAAAAATAAAATAAAAAAATTTTACTAAGTATTACTAGGACAAAAGAAAACTTTAAAAAAGTTTCCTATAAAAAAGGGGCGAGAGTTCATGTGTGTGAGAGAATTCACGGTGACTGGGTTGTCGGCGTTTGTGATTCTTCGTATACTTTTCCCTCTTTCCACTGTGATTTATACAGTTTTCTCCCTGACTTTTAGGCTCCAAAAAAAAAGTGTAGTGTTGAGTTTTGTACTTGCTTCCCTTTCGGATGTGGTATCTGTCCAATTGGCTTTGTTTACCTGAAAAATCTATATATTTTTAGCACTGTGCTCTTCACGGCGTTTGCTTTCTGTTTCTTTTTCCCCTTTTATATCCCACATGCACGGTAAAAGTAGGAGTACAAAAAAAGGCCCAAACAAGTTAATAATTATATCAACTGACTAAGGTATAATAATCACACACGAAAACAAACTAACATAGTACCACAATCTAAGTATAGTCACTTATTTAATAAAGGATTTTGTGATTAGATCAATATTAAGTTTGATCCTCCATTGATATTTTTTATTATAAAATTTAGTTCTTTATTAATTTTTTCCCTTATTATAAATAACTGCTTTTCCATTATATGTATTTTTTATCAGCTCCTCCTTATCTTTTTCTTGGGACTACATTCACCATTGTTATATCCAAATTCTAAAATGATAAAAATAGATCCAAAATCCTAAATTTAATAAAATTTGATTATTAAATTACATAAATACTCTCCTTAGAATAACAGTATTAAATGATTTAAAAAGAGTGTTAAAGTGTGAGAATTCTTGACAAATTTTATACTCCCAACTATTTTTATTTGTTCTTTATATTTTTTCATTTAACTTACACAAAAAAAATTAACTAGAAATTAAAATATTTTGTGAGATTACATGATACATTAATTATTTTTTTTAAGGTGAGAGCGAGGGTGAGAGAGGTAGTTGAAACTTATATCTAGAAAAAGAGAAAATATACCCTTTGAATATCTAAATCTCAATGAAAAATTTGGATAGGGAGAGGTAGTTGAAACTTATATTTAGAAAAAAGAAAAAATATACCCTTTGAATGTCTAAATCTTGAAAGATAAAACTTTATTTTGATTTATTTCTATGGGTTAATCTTTTCTAACGTAGAAACAGATTTAATTTGGTTAATTTGTTATGTCTTTTCATGCTTTCATGCGTTATTCACAGGGATATCCTTTCCTTTTTGTTTTACACATTTTCTGCAGCGCATTAAATGTGATTCCAACTCTCTCTCCAAATCATTTTATGACACTACAGAATTCTCTGTTTTCTTCTGCATTTCCTTGTTCTCCGACATTCTTTCTTATTTTCTCGATCATTACCATATTGAACCAGTGACTCTGGAATCTTCTTTTTACTCTTGCACTCCTCTTTCTTCTTTCGCCTATTTCAATTTGCAGGACCACCGCTGACTACATTGGCATAGAAACTTACTCCAGCAAAAGTAGTGGTTGCTAAAAAGCTTTTAATGAAAGACGATGGCTCTGAGACAAAGGGTCAACAAAAGCTATGAGATCGACTATCAAAGTTATTTGGCCTCATTTGTAGTAGCAGTTGCACCTTCCGGGTCAGTTTCTTCAAGATTTTTTTCTCCACCCATTTTATCTATTAAATTATTTTTTTTTCAGATTCTCATTAGAACAAATTTCCCCTTGCAGTTCATCTTTTCTCTTGGGATGGCAACAACGAAAGTACCATCAGAGTTCGATGAGTAAGTGGAAAGAAGTTAATCTAGAGAATTCTATCCTAATCCTGCTGTAGTATGCCTTTGCCTACATTAATTTAGCTGAAGTTACCACTTAGAGTTATCTACTTATAATCATTTGATGAACAATAAGTAATAGTTATAATTTTTTTAAAAAAATAACTTTTGTGGTTGCATCTATAAGTTCTGGACTTTGTGGATGTTTATTACAACAATTTCACATGGTTTATCCTGTAAGTTTTGACACTTTTAACTAGTGAAGAAACCTTGTAGGTTTCTCTTCTTCCCTTTTTTTATGCTTTCCTTGACTGGTCTTTTTCTAGAAAATATATGATTTTATGATTATCCTGTGTCTATAAAATACAGCCAAGACTTTTTGTGTAGTAAATGTTTGATAGAGCATTTCAGGCACAATTGAGGCATATCATTTCGAGTGGAAAGTGATGGGTAGTACTGTGAGTGGTATATTACGTTTATTGGCCTATAAAAATAAAATTTCTTCCTAACACAGGGATGTCCATGAAGGTTTTCTGAAAAATAAATCCTCCATTTTGTGGGCTTTAATTTTGCACAAATCATCAAATCCTGCTGCAATGATCATAGGGAAAATTAAAAAAAAAAATGGTGTCATCATTAAGATAAATGAATCTCATTTTTACTCTTCGATTCTTAAATTAAGCAAAATTAATTTTTTTTACCAAAAAATTAATAGTTATTTCATTCTCATGTTTTGTTAAGCTACAAGCTATAATCAAAATTGTTAATAGGAAATTTAATTAGGTTTATAATGCAGCCACAAGTAAGTTGAGAAATTATTTCATTCTCAATTCAAAATATGTTTGCTATGTTTGATCGATTCATTTTTTTATGAGAAAAAGAAGATTTCCCTATTACAATCGAAAAAGGGAGAGAAAAAAAAATTAAAAGAGTATCTTATAATGCATTCGCTCAGTACATTCACCATAATAATTCGATTTGTGAGAAATGCCAAAAAACCAAAAAAAAAAAAAAAAAAAACAGAGAGAGAATGATGCCACAAAAGATAGGCGTTAGAACAGGCAAATCTTCAACAATCATTTTTGTTAAATTCGATGATGAAGATTTCCCTTTTGTTACATCTAGTTGATACTGTTAGCAAGGCTGACTTCCCAAGAGGGGAGGTGAATTGGGAAGATTAAAATTTTTCTGCACAAAGTGAAGTAAGTGAAGATATCACAATATAATGAAAACAATGCGTAAAACAGAGCAAGCTGAAAAGTAAAGATAGGGAGAAGAAAACTCAGTAATTTATCCTGGTTCGGTCTTTCCACTTGACCTACATCTAGTCTCCAAGACACCTCTTGAGATTTATCCACTATACAGCAAGAATTTCAATGGGCTTCTTGCTAGGGCCACAGTACACGAGTATACTCTGTTTCTGAGCTCTCTCAAACTCTCCAAGCACTTTCACTATGTGCTTCCCAATCCCCTTGTGAATACCCCTCACAAGTAAATCTATCTCCAAGATGAAGAGTAGATTGATTACAATGAAATAACTCTCTTGAAAAGAGTAGATATGAAAGTTTGAGTACAAGTATAGAAGTTGAGAGGGTAAAAGCTTTTGAGAAGAAGATTTAGCAGAAATTCAGTATATACAAGTTTGATTCGTTACCCACAACTTCAAATGATGTTGTATTTATAGATTTAGGTCTCAAATATCCGTTAGAGACTAAATCTATCCGTTGGGGAAGTTATCCAACGGTTACTCTGAAAAACTATCCGTTTACCAACCGCATTTAATGTTTCTGACATACTGAAATTCGAATTTTGGTTGGTCAACAGACGAATTTCGAAGGAACCGAAGATTAAAGCTTCCAACGTTACAGCACGAAGTTCGTCTGTTCATGAATTGAAATTCGAATTTTGAAACTTACAAAATATTTTCACAATGTGACATACGAATTTCCAAGAAGAAAGTTTTTTGTTAAGTGTGAACAGTGTTTTCAATTTTCTACAGCGCCTTCGAAATTCGAATTTTGGAATCCCAAAATTCGTCTATCCACTGAATGTTTAAGAGACACAGTAGATTACTTTCTTCGAAATTCGAATTTTGGAAGGGTGAAATTCATCTGTCAGAGAGACTCTTTCCAGACTAATTTCATCATTCGTATGTCAATGTTTCACTTTAACAGACTCAAGAACTTAGCTTCTGAAATTCGAATTTTAATGTTCAAAGTTCGTCTGTCATAGAGCAGTTTTGAAACTTAAATCATTCTTGATCTCAGATGAACTTTAACATAGTTTCAGACGAATTTCTTCTATTTTCTCAATTTTTGTTTTGTTTGAAATTCGAATTTTGAAGACTCAAAGTTCGTCTGTTGCAAAGAGGCATCTTACAGACTTATATGAAAATTCGAATGTTGGAAGTTCAAAATTCGTCTGTCAGAGAGCATTTATCAAACTCAATTTCATTTTGATTTCAGATGCACTTTATCATAATTTCAGACGAATTTATTTGGTTTTTACAAACTTCATTTTACTTAAAATTCGAATTTTGAAAGTGTGAAGTTCGTCTGTTTACCAAAAGGCCTCTTTCAGACTAGATGAAAATTCGAATTTTGAACAGCCAAAATTCGTCTGACAGAGAGCCATCTCTTCAGACTTATTCAGTTTTAGCTCGAAATTCGAATTTCCAAAGGCAAAGTTCGAATTTCCAACTTGACAGTTTAGCTTAAACTTTCAACCTTCGTCTATTTGTGGGTGTTTTTCAAATATTTAAAGATTTAACATAAAATCAAAGTTTGAAAACATCTTTTCTTCAAATCAAAATCTTTTACCCAGTCATAACAAAAACTAAGGATCCTACAAAAGATCTAACAGCAAGAACTCAGAAAATCTTCACTTAAGACAGCTTTGATCTCCTTTGATATCTTCAATCCAAGCTCTTGAATGTTGGTTTGGAATCATCAAAACTCTTGATTCAACAGATACATGATCAGTGGTAGCCCAGGCCTTGCCTCTTGTAGAAAAGACAATCCCTCGTGCCCTTCTGCATTGTTGCACACAAAGTCAAACAAATTATCACAAGGGACAAACTTTAGTCTGCGACCCTACACTCTCAAAATTCTTCCCAAATATTTACTATATTTAGCTTCTCATTGTTACAATTGGGAAAAAAAATGCAGTCAACAAAATTTTCTAATTCAATGAAGGGAAGACATGAAAATAAACAACAAATAATACATAAGAAATGGTTTGAGCTAAAAATGTTCAACACAAACACACACACACACACATCTCTACTCTTAGTGGTCCCATATTATATACATATATATATATATTTAAGTTCATCCCAGTTAATTTGTAGAAATGGATATTTTTTCCCACCACTTATGACTCAATTAATATTTTTTCAAAATATTTTTTCCGTTATGCTATATAAGACACTTTTTTAAAAAATTTATCTTTCATAATATAAAAAAGTTTACGGATTACGTAGTATATTTAATTTTTTTTATTAATATTTGAAATTTTAATTAATAAGTTACCTATATTAAATAAAAAAAATTTAATTATAAATATACTTAAAAATGCCTTATATATTGAAATGGATGGGCTACTAAATATCCTTTAGAACCAAACTAAAAGAATTCTTCAAAAAATTTTCTTATATTCACAAGTGGATGGAATATTTTAAAAGAAAGAAAAATTCAATGAGACTTTGTATTGTTCCAAATTACAAACCACTTCTTTAGGCATCGTTGCAACTTGCAATACAGACCATGCAATTTAGACCATCATTACTGTACCATATTTCTCTAGCTTCTGTACAGCTATCTCCTTCAATTAGAAGATAAATCTGTAAAAAACTAGACATTGTATTAAATGTTGTGGCCCTATAATTTATTTTTGTTGCATTATTTAAATCTTTTTTTAGTGATATTATCTTTTATTCCTTATTTAATATTAGATTGTAGACTCTTCTTTCAATTTCTAAACAATATTATTGTTTATTTCCCCTAAATAGTAATCAATTATAATTATCCACCATAATTAGTCAGCAAATATGGCTGTGGTTGTGGTTGTGGTTGTGGAGAATCATGTCTCAGTAGAAAAAATTTCCCCTTGTAGTTCATCTTTTCTCTTGTAATGGCAATGGTGAAAGTAACGCAAGAGTTCGATGGGCCTAAGTTTGAACCCGAAAAGGAGTATATTTTGCTTCCATAAAACAGATCCTTTGACAACAAGAGTATCGATACTCCCTTTGAGAGAATGCAAGTAGGCCAATTTTTCCTTTTCTGATTAACTCCAAATACCCCTTTTTTTATTCAGTATCATTGTAGTTGTTAGGGATAAGTGGCAGACAATTAGTGATGGGTAAAATTTGGAGACGTGTATATGGCAGCGTATAATTTTTTCCCTTTATGAAAAAACTGCCCCTTTTTTTAATTCAAGTTAAATGATCCATTATTATTCATTGTATAATATAATATTCACAATGAGTACGGAGGTTGTGGGTGTTAGTATTAAAATTTCTAAGGTATGCAAGTTTTCATGAATATAGAGTGGGGTAGAAGAAATGAGCTGGTGGAGGTGTGAGAAATATAATAAGTTTGACTTTGTGGGGATGACATGGCACAATGATCATCATGGTGTCAGTGTCAGTGTCAATTTGAAATCATTGCCTTATTAGCTCTTATCTTCTTTCATTTTTGTGATAATTTTTCATTTCAGTAGGACCCAATTTTTTTCCCTTGTCCTTTCTTTTTGAGCTCGGTTTATGCAATGTTAATTAACTTGCATGATGAATTGCAATAGAAAGCGATATCCAGGTGGTATTATCACAATAATTTTTTTCCTTTGAGTTTCTTTGACAGAGTTGTTTTTTGCCGATGGAGACTTTCCGTATGCATTTTGCCAAAAAGCTAAATATTTACTATATTTAGCTTCTCATTGTTACAATTGGAAAAAAAAACATGCAATTAGTAGAATTTTCTGACTCAATCAAGGGAAGACATGAAAATAAACAATGAATAATACACCTAACTTAATTACAAAGAACATCAAAATATTAATAGCACACCTATATATGCATAATAACAATGATGATACTTTACCAAAGAAAATATAGAAAATATTTGCATACAATTGAAAAGCATTCAGTTTGTAAAAAGTTGGGTTTTAAAGCTAAAAATGTTGGACACAAGTACATACCGAAGAAATACGAAACTAACTATTTTTCCTTAAAAAAGCTAACTAGCTAATTTAATACTCTCATCATTTTCATATACAAGCTATATATAATTAATTCATATAGACTAAAAAAAGTAGTTAAAAGTATTAAATTTATTAGGCATTCAAAATAGTTTTCTAAGATATTTTTAGTTATTGTTTAACACTTCTATCCTATGATTAGTGAAAATTAATTGTGAATAGTTATAGATTTCTACATTACTCTTTAAATTATACTTTAAGCAAAGATTGATATTAACTACAAAAAGAAAAAAAAAGAGTGATATTATCTTTTGATTTCTAAATTTCTGTTTAAATTTCTAAACAAATATAATCTCTTTTGTCTATAATGAGTCATCTTTTAAATAATTTATACATATCAATGAAAAAAATTAAAAATTAATTAATTTATTATAGTTGTGAAAAAAATTACAATTCATTTTACTATTACTCTTATTGAATGTATTCAACTATAATTTAATTTTCTCACTTTTTAACTAAAGCTAATGAGAAAACGGAAAAAAAATCATTAACATACCATATAATATCTAAATATAACTTATATTTTTTCCAAAATAATTTTCCAAAGTATGACTTAATTGGAAATATATGAAAAAAGTAGAGAAAAAAACTTCATTCAATTTCTCAGAACTCAATAGTTTCAAGTAAACGTAAAAATATCAATACACATACAATAAAATTATGGCTTCAAAATCTTGTAAATTACATAATGTGATTTTAGGATTTTATGAATTTTGTAAAAAAGACCCATAATTGTTTTCTCCTTTATTTTGTTCACGTGTTTTCTGCAAATCCCTCCTTTCTTTTTCTTTTTTGCACATTTCCTGCAACGCAATAAATGTAATGTCTCCACAGTTTGACAATTTTCCCATTTGCAGCTTTTAGAATTTTCTAGGTTCATCATCTCTGTTTACACTCTTCCTCTATCTCATTAGTTTAATTATTTACCCATTAGTTTTTTATATTTTGTATGTGCATTGTTTATCTTCTTTCTTTTATGTATATTTTTTATGACCCATAATGATTTTAGTGGCTCAAGCTTTATTTTCTTTTTTATTAATTTAAAAATTTAAAGCATAAATATTCTACATTGCTACTATTTATTCTTTAACATTTTAATAGTCAATCATTTGGGGAAACAAAGAAACATTTTAATTCATGTGTATCCCAAAAATTAGTGTATTGAAGGCAAACAAATGAACTAAATATCTATAGATATATTACAAAATGTAGTTTACCAAGGATTTATAGATGTCTCTAATGAACCTATAGTAAAGAGATTGAAATATTAAATCATCTGTTTTCATATTTAAAAACTAGAAACATTATGATTTCCAATATTTAAATTTATGTCACATTAACTTGGAATAATTTTTTAAACTCCGAGAAATGGGGGTTTTGCCTTCATTTAAAAAAAGGCGAAACATGAAAAAGAAAAAAAAGGAAAAGGTTGCAAAAATTACTAAAAAATTCTAAAATATGAAAATATTTATTAAAAAATCCCAATACTAAAAAATATTACACCCAAATTACATGCTAAAAATTAATGTAAAATCCTAGAAAATAAGTATAAAATAATGAAAAAGTAGTATAAAAAACTTAAATGTTAAATATAAAATCATGTTATAATATTTTTTACTTATACTCCATTATTTTATACCCAATAATAAAAGTTTTTATACTCACTTTTCGTAAGACTTGAATATAATATTTTTTAATATTGATTTATTTTAGTGGCTGAGCAAAACCATTTGAATTAGGATCACCACGAAAGGATGAAAATGTGGAAATATAATAAGGTGGCAGGCGCCATTTTTCTTGGCTATGTCAGTGTTAGGGTTGAATTTTCTTATCCCCTTTGTCCTTCTTTTTTCTTTTTGGCTATTTGTCATTTCCAGAGGTTATGACTACGTTCGCATTCTTATTATTCTTTATCTTTATTGCTTCTTTTTGCCTTATCTTCTTGGTTGTGCTTCATACAACGTTCGGCTACATATATAAGTTCACCCTAGTTAATTTGTAGGGATGTATATTTTTTCCACCACTTAAGACTCAATTAATGCTTTTAAATTCTTTTATTGGGCTATATTAGACACTTTTTAAAAAAAAATTATTTTTCATAATATAAAGTATTTTACGAATTACTTCCATATTTAATTTCCTTTTATTAATATTTAAAATTTTAATTCATGAGTTAATTATATTAAATGAGAAAAAATTTAGTTATTAATTATTACTCTTCTATATAAGGTAATTAAAAATACCTTATATAATAAAACAGATGGAGTACTAAATATCCTTTAGAATCAAACTAAAACAATTCTTCCAATTTTTTTTTATATTCAACAGCAGATGGAATATTTTAAAAGAAAAAAAATTTCAATGAAATTTTTTATTGTTTCAAATTACAAACAACTTCTTTAGGCTTCGTTGCAATACAGACCATGCAATTCAGACTATCATGACTGTACCATATTCCTCCAACTTCTGTACAACTATCTCCTTCAATTAAAAAATAAATCTGTAAAAAACTAGATATTGCATTAAATGTCGTGGCCCCATAATTTATTTTTGTTGCATTATTCAACTCTTTTTTTAAAAAGTAATATTATCTTTTATTACTTATTTTATTTTAGATTCCCAACCCCTCTTTCAATTTCCAAACACCAATTTCTAAACATGATTATTGTTTGTTCCCCCTAAATAGTAATCAATTATAATTTTCTACCTTAATGGGTAAACAACTATGGCCGTGATTGTGATTGTGATTGTGGATGTGGAGAATCATGCATTAATATATAATATATAAAAAGATATTTTTTAACCAAAAAAGTAGATATTTTTCCACTCTTTGAAAAGTCAACATCAGTGCAGATATTTACAACATAAGTTTGGTTATTCCTAAACTTTATCTTCTCAACTATGTATAATTTGCCAGAAAGGATAATTATAATGATTAAAAGGAATAAAATTTTACCATTTAGTACACACGTAAGCCATAATAATCAATGAATTAATAAAACAAGAAACAAATGAATCTTCGACAGAATAACTAATTAAATAAAACAAACTGCTTCATAAGTTATGACTTTTTTAGCACAATAATATATACACACATTACAAAACTTGATAAAAATATTATTTCCATTGTAAATAATCAAGTATTAGATTTGTCAAAAATTCAAAATAGTTTTTTAATATACTTCTAATTAATGTTTAATATTTTTATTTTGTAATTAATGTTCAACATTTCCTACAAGTGATGGAGATTTTTTATAAATGATACTTTCTATCTATTTTGATGTATATTCATTTTTTTTATTTGTTGAATGTTGTAGCAGCTCTTTGCTTTTTGTTTAATGTATCATTCCCTTTTCATGCGGAAAAAAAACAAAACCTAAAAAGGACCCAAAAAGATTGTCTTTTCCTTCATTACTTTTTCCGCTCTCACATTGTACTTCTCCAGCAAGATTGATTTCAACTCATCACTTCACTCTAACTTTGTCCCCTTAATGGTTCAGTATTTAGAGCTTGGCCCAAAATAACTCCTCCATATATATCTTGCAACGAGATATCCATGGCCCGTGCAACGCTCATACTATTTCAATTACATTGATTTATATCAAAACTATCCAAGAATAAACAATTCGTTTAAAAATAAAAAAAAATCTATCAACAAGTTAAACTTAATGAAGCTCTTTTTCTATTAGCTAACCATGTAATGTAGCTACAAGCACAATAAAGAATGATGTCACAAAATACAATTATATACACTAAAGAAAAATAATCAATCTAAACAACAAAATTAAATAAGCATTACAACTGAATAACAATGGAAATAACTCTAACTTTTTTATTGTCCTTTCATACTTTCTAATTGCTTATCAAACTTTTTATGTGATTTTTTTATTGGTCATTTAGAAAATTAATTTGTCTTTCTTTAGAGGATTAAAACTCATAATTAATTAATAGTTCCATGATTAATTATGCATTCATAAGTACATCTACTATTAACCAGATCACTTTTAGAGGGTCAAAGCCTATAGTTTATTAATAGGTCCATGATTAATTGTACATCCATGAGTACATCTACTATGCGTATCATCACTTTTAAAGGGTTAAAGCCCATAATTAACACCTCTTTCTTAAAAAAAAAGGCAATAATTGGGCCACTGTTTCATTAAACAATTTTCCATTTCTGTGGCCTAAATTGAAACCATCTCCCCACCCAATAGACAATGACAACTATTACAATAACTCCATCGACACAACTATGGAGGGTTAAAAAAGAAAAGAGACTCCCATATCCATGAGCCCGCGCGTGCACCCCTAGTGAATAAAGGAGAGAAGAAAATTGGAGGACCTTCACGATTAAGAAATAAAAATGTATTAAATTTCAAAGGTTGTTATCTTTTTCTTTTTAAGTCAATTAAATATTTAATACACAGATCATTTATAAAGCCATTTTAAAAGAGTCTCTATTTCTCAAAAACAACCTCTAATTCATGAATCTTCTTCCCCCCAAAAAAAATCTTCATTAAAATCAAACATCAATTAATATAATTTAATAAGTAAAATATATAACTGTTATTTATAAAGCAAATTATATTATTTATAAATCTTCTATTATATATTATAAAGTAGAGTTCATGAGTATGATATATCGTGATTTCAGCTCTTCACATCATCATGTTAATTATAAAAAAAATGTCCCACATATTCTAAATAATATTTATTTTCTTATATATGTTTTTATTTTTTTAATTTGATATGATGATAAATATAGAAATAAAAATCATATAATATATTTGTGAAAAAATTATAATTTCATTGTCTAAGTCTACAATTAGATCTATATAAAATAAATATAAACATGAAAATCAAATATATATATATATATATTTGTAAAAAAAATCACAATTTAATTATTTAAGTTTACAATGAGATATATATAAGTTTATATTATATGAGTCTCTTTACACTGTGAGATGGATTTTTTTAGTTTTAAAAGTACATTTGAAGATAATATTTCATTGCAATATTGTTTGTAATACAAACCATTGGATTGAATCGGTTTATTGGCAAACTATTGTTACTATTGCCTTTTTAAATGTTAATCTTGAATCTAACACCCTTTTATTCATTGCTCGATTTATCTTTACTTCGTAATAGTTTTCTCCCATTATGAGTGTTGATGTTATTGATTTTAATTTGGTTATCATACTTAGAAATACTCTTAATGTAGATATTTGGTTCATATTTATGGTCATTAGTAGCACTACAGCTTACACGCTTGATATAGGTTATCTTTTGAATTTTATATTGCAAATCAATATATCCAAACTTTCTTATCCTTTTTATATTTTATTATAAAAAGGGTAAATACTATATGTTTTCATTTGTAATGTGTACATATTTTTATTATATTATGAAAATTTTAATCTATAATATTTAATAAATTTTTAAATAAATGACAAATGTTTAACGAGCAATTTTTGTAGTTGTCTAAAATACATTCAAAAGTGGTAGATAAAGATCTATTTTATGAATTCCATAGAAGAGTTCTCCAAGATTACTGCTATTATTTTTAAAACTTTATTGTCCAAGAAAATATCATCTAAAAAAGCCCTACAATCTTCTCATATGATTACATTTAATGCATTAATCCAAATAATACTTGCTGAGACTTCGATCCCATTTGATGTTGTTGAGTATGTTCTTATAATACTTGTGTTCTAATTCAAAATGTTTCATCAAAAATTGATAGGTACTCATTCTTTAATAACATTTATATTTTAAATTCATTAAAATATCAGTTCAAATTTTTTATGCATATAACTTTGTATTCACACTGATTTATTTTATAATCATTTATACTTTGTTATGTTAGATATTAATGAAATATTGTTGACAATAACTCCACTGCAAGTATTCAGGCTAAATTCTTTGACATCAATTTGGTTTAAATTTTATATTAGGGATTCCAATTAAGCCTTTAATAATTTTTCTATCACTTTTGTTGAATTTTTAATTCAACTATTTTGTTTTTCAAGTAATTTAATCATCATATCATCTTCATACTTGTTACACTATATTTACATTTATATGATTTAATTAGATATATTTGGAGCTCCATGTATTACACGGGTTTTGGATTTTAGTTATATATAATGTGATTTATCTCAAATTTTGTGAATTAGAAAATAAGTATTTGTTTGATTTATGTTTTCAGAATAATTTTTTATTTTTGAAAACAGAAAAATAAAAAAACTAGTTTGATAAGCTTTTTTTCTATAAAATATACTGCAAAACAAAAAAATAAAATAACAAAAGACCCAGAACATTTTTAATATGTTCTGTATTTTTTGTTATGAAAAATATAAGAAAAAAGTTAAAAATACCCACCTCATTAATGAAAAAATTATAAATTTTAAATAATATATTTAACATTTGTTAATTATGATCTTGGTAAAAATTATTCAAATAGATTTTTTATATTCTTGTTTCCAAAACTTGTTGTAGAAAATAATTTTACAAAATTGTTTTGAGAATATCAAAAACATAAAACATATTCAAACAAACCATAAACCTTACGTAATTAAAAAAATTAAGGCAAAAGTATAGTTTTGGTCCCTTAATTTTGTTAGGTTTGGTTGGTCACCCAAAAAAGAGGTGAATTGGGTGATTTAATATTTTCGTCCCTTTTGAAGTACAACTCAATTTCACCAAGAGATATAGTAAAACAAAGATGAATAGAGGGTGATAAAGTAGATTGAAGACTTGAGAAGATGACGAATAAGACACCATAATTTATACTAGTTCGGCTTAAACAACTTAGCTTACGTCCGATTCCCAAACCACTATTTAAAATTTTCACTATATCTCACATGTTTGATCTGGGCACTTATGAAGTCTTAGTATATCCCACAAGTTTCAGTAGACACTTGTGAAGCCACTCTCTCCACATATTTACAAGATGTATAAAATCTCTTATTATTTCCTCACACTAAGATTCTATCTAGAAAATAGTAGAAAAGAATAATTACAAAACTGAAACTCTCTTTTAGAGTAGATAATACATTGAAAACTTACTTTATTGAGGTGTGTTTATCTAAAAATACTGATACAGAAAGATTTTATGTATTAGAATAATGTTTTGGTATAAAAACTCTTAAGATTGTTTTCAATAAGTTCAAATGAGATTCTATTTATAAATTTATGGCGTAACTAGATGTTAGACACAAAATCTATTCGTTAGATGCAAGTTTTAACTGTTACTCTGCAAAAAGAGCCGTTCTTTAACAGCATTAAATGTGTTTGTCTTTCCAAAATTTGAATTTCAGGGTCCAATAGACAAATTTCGCAAAGACAGTATAATTATGTGTTTAACGTTGAATTTAAAAAATTCATCTATCACAGAGTGAAATTTGAATCTCGTGTTTGCTAAAGTTAACCCATGTTAATTTATGCGAATTTTCACACTAAAAGTGCATCTGTTGAAGTTTGAACAGTTATCTCAAGTTTTCACAATGCACCTCAAAATTCAAATTTCAAAAGTTGAAATTCACCTGTCATACACATGTTTAACATAATGCAAAAGTTTTCTATTCGAAATTTGACTATTGAATTGTAATGTTCACTTGTCATAGGTATACTTTAATAAAACTCATAAGTTCTCTTTTTGAAATTTGTACTTTAAGTTCCAAAATTCGCTTGTTAGAGGTAGTGACAATGAACTCATTTTGAGCTTCACCAACATTCGAATTTTGACTAAATTTCATGCGAATTTTGCATACATTCACTAACAGTGCTTAGGCCGAAATTCGAATTTCAAAACTAAAATCCGTCTGTCAGAGATAACACCTTTGTAACTTTGAATTTCACTAAATAAAGTTCATATTTTATACAAAATAAACATGAGTTAAATACAAAATTTATCTGTTAGTCAATATTTCTCAATTTTAACATAAACTAACATTACATTTACTTAATCTAATTCGTTTAAAACATATGATAACAAGATTAAGTAAATTTCAAAAATTAAAACTACCTCAAGATCTAAGTGAAAACAAAATATACCTAAAAACTAGGTCTACAATGCTTTGAACTCCACTTTCACTTGGTCATCCCCTTCATGGCATGCTCCATTCTGAACTTCAATTATTGAAGTATCATTTCTCTTCTTCTTTGTTGAGTGAGATATGATATTGATTGCAATTTCTTTATTCCAATGATCACTCTTCTTATTTAGACAATCTTACACTTAATATATTATACTTACAAATCAGGTAGTTAGTCCAATTTATATATACAATTTGTATTATAAACCATAAGAGCACAGTGGATATATAAGTATATAAATGATATGTGCATTACGAATGTAGTTAAAAATATGCTAATGCACATTTTACTTATTTAAGGAACATTATATATGTTAGACACATATGATACATTTATTTCTTATTACTCTATAGTTATCATCAGCAAAACTTATATTATTTTAATCCTAACAAATTTTATATCATGTTTCATTTTGATACTTTAATTTTATTTTTTTTAATCTTTTAACTTCAAAACACAATCAAAATTTCCGCCGTCACTAATATGGTTAACTATATTAGTAAAAAATATTGACAAATTATTTTCAAATGCAAAGCATTTTCTAAATACTTACATATTTGTCAAATTGATTTTTTATGACAACAAAATTTAAGATTAAAATTTTGTTTAGAAGTTTATTATTTGTAATTATTTATTTTTCAATTAATTAAAAAATATTTTAAACTAAGATTAATGTGAAATGTTGATAACTTGACAATAAAAATTGATATGTTAATATTGAATAATATTTTGTTAGCTTTTTTTGTTAATATAGTTAACAATGTAAGTAATAGAAAAACTTTTGACTATATTTTAAAAATTAAAGAATAAAAAGGAAAGAAAATAAAATTATGAGACTAAGATGAAATCTAATATAAAGTTAAAGGACAAAAAATATGTTTTTGCAAAAATAAAATAATAACCATAAATAAAAGAAGAAAAAATATGGCATTGTAGGTTCTTAAATTGAATGGAGTGTTACAATTCTGAAAATCGGACTGGATCGGACTAGCCAATTCAACCTGAAATTAGTATTTGATCCAGTCTAGAATAAGGAGGTGATCAGAGGATTCATAAATTGGTTAAAAATTAGCCAACCTAACATTAAATCGGCCAAAACCGATAAAACCGGCGAATTAACTAGTTTAGCCGGTTGAAATAAAAAAAGAAAAAGTGGAAAACCATAAGAGGAATAGAGACTACCGAGAAAAAAGATGGGAGAAAAAAGGGAAAATGAAAAAAAGGAAGAAATAATAAGAATAATCTTGAAGAAGATTATGAAATATGAAGAGAGAATAATGTTGCTGGTCACTCAAGAGGAAGAGAATTTGGTGTTACAAATTAAAGTACAACTAAATATTGCAGAGAAACGCTAAACATAGAGTCAAACAAAGCATTTAATGTGAGAGTAAGAGAGATAAAGAATGAAGAGCAAGACAGAACGATTTATTCTGATTCGTCCTAACCATTTGACCTATATCCAATTCTCAAGCAACCCCACTTGAGATTTTCCACTATAACCATAAGTTCGATTTGAGCACTTGTGAAATCACAGTATATCCAAAACTTCTTCCCCAAGTCTATCTCTCTCCCACATCTTCCCCAGTATAATTACAAACTCCTTTCAAGGAAACATTTCTCAAGCAATCCCTCTAGATCACTTACAGAATTCTCTCATAGAGAAAATATCAATACAAAGAAATTCTCTTTTAAAGAGCAGATACATTACATTGAAACTCATATAATGTAGTTGGAAATGTTTGATTAAGAAATAAATCTGTTAGTATAATAAAGTAGTTTCATAACATTGTTTTTTCTTTTTTCAACTCAAATGAAATTCTATTTATAGGTGCAATTAGTTAATTAACCTTTAGGTATAATTAACTAGTCATTACTTTGAAAAATGAGCCGTTACCGAGGTAATCAATTATACTATAAAAATCTAATCGATTGTGGTGTGATTCAAGATTATTTATGGTAACGTATCTACAATAATAAATTGAGCTCTATTTAAGTCAATTAATTGAGTTTAATAACTAAGAAGAAAATAAGTTTATCAATCAATTGAGTCAAGAATAATCGGCTAAAAAGGAATTTGAAATGTTAGGAAACATAACTAAATATATTTGAAGAAGTAATCAAATTATCAAGGGATAAAATAAGTTTGAGAAGCAAGATCACCGATTATATTTGAGAATGTAACAGATTAAGTTTCAATCAGAGAGCTCGCACAATGGTTGAGAGAAGGTAATCCATTATTTAAGAATAAAACATATTATATGAAACAATATAATCAACTAGATGTGAATATAATTGATTAGGATGCGAAAAAAAAAGATAACAAGAAAGACCAAACCCGCAATAATCGATTACTTTGTGGAGATAATTAATTACATAAAAAAAGATTAAGGCTGCACAATAACAACAGTTGATATAATCAATTATATGCAAATATAAAATATAATCGATTAAGACGCTAAACATAGGTAAGTGGACTTATCGGAAGGAATGATAATCAATTATTTTAAGAAAGTAATCGATTATACCATAAGAAAGCACGAAGCTGAAGTAAACAATTGGTATAACATGTTATATAACTTGAGATAATCGATTACTTTTTCTGACACTTTGAAAACTTATAGAAATGAAGGAATCAAGACTAAATTTTTATTTCTAAACTTACAATCTTTAATGATATTAAAAGTGGTGTTCTAAAATTATTTAAAAAATCTTTTAAAACCAAATATCCTCAATTACTTATATTTAAACTCAAAAATTAAGAACTTAAATCTTAATTTTCTAATTTAAACCCTTAAGTTCTTCTTCTCCAAAACTCTCTTCTTATTAAAATTCTTTTGCTCCACTAACTAACTGACTCAATAATTACTTAATAATTATGTTTTTCTTCTTAATTTATCCACATACAAAATTTATATTAAATCTAATAAAATTCTTTTTCAAATAATAAATATGGTATAAATAATATTAATTAACCATATGATATAAGCTTTTCACGTTATTATTTAATATCCTCAAAACTAAATATATAGGTCACTGTACCAACAAAGAATAATAGGGAGGATTAAAGATAAAAAAATAAAAGCAGCAGAGAAGAAGAAGATCTGGAGAATGGGTAGCAAAGATAACTAAAATACAGATAGAAAAGGAAGGCAAAGAAGATTAAGAAAATTTTTTTTATCGGAGTATATGAAAGAAAATCTAACCAGCAAAATCAAAATTGTACAAAACGCAGAGGAGCAGTGGACAAGAAACTTTGAAGCTGGTCGACGAAGATGAAGAAGGTGAAAACCAAAAGGCACCACAAAACCAAGAAAGAGAAGAAACTCTGGCATTCTGTACCGATCAGGCGATTTTTAGTCAATATTTTTACGCACCCCAACGCATAGAATAGAGTGAGGAGTGAGTTTTTCTTTTTTGAAAGCTGACAAAATTTTCACACTCCACTGCGGCAACGTGGCTGTGGTTTGAAAAGTCACCCTTTAAAAGTATGTGGGTAATTCATGCGAGTAAGGAGTACGGAAGGAAGTCTCTGTAGCTACATTAGGCGGCTTCAGACAAATTCTAATACATGGAAAAAAATTCTTAACGTAGTTTCATATCAGGTGACATTCTGTATAATAAATTTTTTATTTAAAATATAAAATATAGAATATTAAATATTTTTATTTTCAATTTTATTCATATCTTTAATTCTTTTTTTCTTCTTATTTATAATCCTATCATGATAATAGAATGTGATATTTAATAAAAAAAAATAGAAAATATTGATACTTTTTGTATTGATTTCAGGTGAAAAATAATTTTCTTAATATACATGTAATTGATACAAAATGTCTTATAATATGGATCGGAGAAAGTATAAGGTAAAAATTTATTACATTATTGTTTAAAGACAACTTATAATTGGACAAACAAAAGTTTAAAAAAAGCTGTGCATTATCTGCAACCACTTCTACTCCCTCTACTCCAGTTAGACTTTCCTCAGCCTTCTCTTTAGATAAACTCCCCTCTTCAGTTAAAAGAATTCTCTCCAACAAGATTGATAATCGTATTGATAATATTGAGTTACCCTTACTCAGTCCCTATGCAATCTTTTCCCAAGATAGAACTTATGCTAGATCTCTTCGCCAGAGGATAGCAAGGATCATTCATACTCCCAGGCCACAGGTGAAAGAATATGTCCAGAGTTCCAAATTAGAACAGTGTGGACTCAAAGCCACAACGGCAGAGCAGTATGTTACGTTGGAAATTCCTCAACTTCTGATCAACACTTGGAGACAGCAGGGATATACTTACATCCATATTGGTGCCATTAGATTGGTATTAACTCTCCATGGAAGGAAACGCATTCCAGCTACTGCCCGAGTTGCAATTCTTGACTCCACCTATAAATCATACTCAAATGCTATGATTGGTGTACTTTTGACCACTTGTAGTAACGGAAGTGTGGTCATGACAATTGCTCCTGACTTTAACATCAAACTAGATGATGCTATCCTACTGCACCGTTTGAAGGTATAAATTCAAATTCATGGAGCAGAACAAGACGAGAAAGCCATTATGGCTACCCTACATCACCAAATGATTTATCGTCCGCAAGATCATGCGGTGAACTTAGAATTTCCAAATTCTACTTTGGATGCACTCTACATGGTTTCCAATCAATCGGATACCTCTGTGATCCAAATTCCTAGAAGAATTCCAAAGGAAGAATTGGCGCAGATCATGCCCTTAGAATGGATCAATAACTATGAGAAAGAGTTTCACTCTTCTTGTGGAGACGTGCATACTATTGATGCCCCTGTCCTAGAACGCCTAGAAAATGGAATGGTAAAATCTACTTTCAAGAGACAAGGACAACCACCAGCGTCCTACTCAAGACAAATTCTAACGATCAAACCAGCCTATAAGCATAAGGAGAAAGTTCCCATCCATTCTGTAGATGCGGCGGCTAAACCATGTTTTGTTTCAAAAATACATGGTCATTTTGTATGGGATGCAGCTCCTGAGGAATGCGACCCAGACTGTGGTTGCTATGATTGGGATAACTGGTATGGACCTGAGCACAACCTATACCAACCAAGTAAATCCAAGCCTACCCCATACCTTAAACAGAAACCATCATGCAAATCTTTCAAAGTCAGCCAAGATCATGATTTTGATCATGGTCCAAAACAAAATATCCGCAGAAAGAAAGAATGGGTTAAAATACCCAAGGAAACACCCAAGCCAACTACTTTTCACCAAATGCTTCAAGAGTTAGGTCATTCGGACGTAGCTTCATCAATCTTTTCAAAAGAAGACTTCACCTTCTCGACTTATTTACCAGAACCTGTTATACCAACAATTCCATCAAAGCCTACCCAAGACCTCCCTTGCATAGCCATGATTCGTCCTACGTATGAAGAGGATTTTCCTCCTCTGGAACGAAGGACTAATGAATCACCCAGATACACTTCCCGACCATTTGTTCAGCAAGACCAAATGACTCCTCAAGGTGCAAGAACTACAACCCAATCTGAAGAAGTTCTAACTTGGCACACTGAGAATTCAGTTAGCCAAAACAAAGTCCTACACAGGATAAATACTCGATTAGAACAGCTTCATGATAAGACGGATGTGTTCTCCAGCAAGCTGGATATTCTGGACCAAACGGTCAAGAATCTTTATGAGAATTACTCTCACAGAGTTCAGAAGCTTGATCAAGAGCTCAGGGGATATATTGATGCTAGGTATACAGGACCATTGTTCTTCCAGAAAGAACAGGAATTGAAGCATGTAAAAGAAGAACTGAAAAGGATTGAGGCAGATTTTGCAAAACAGTCAGCCATACATCATCAAGAACCATTATTCCATATCCTGTTATACACACCACCCTTTGTGTCTTCCACACCATATTTCCCATCCACATCCACAGCCAAAGAACCTTTCAAAATGAATTATCCAATCTTCCAGCAGCTTAGAAAAGAAAAGAAACAACAAACCCAAAGACACCAACCAGTTCCTCCAGTCCCTCAAACATTTGTTCAAACCCAAGTATCTCTTCCTTCAACCTCATATACCCCAGAATTCATACCTCCACAAAATCCCTTGAAGATTCATACCCCATCATCATCACCAGAAAGACAGCCACCACCTAAAGACTTTTCAAAAAACAAGACCATTGCCACCATCAAACCTATGTCAGAACCATCCACTGATTTTGAAGGAGATTTATCTTTCTCAGAATCAGATTCTGTTACAACCACCAATTCCTCTTTATCCTTAGAAAAACCACATCCAATATTCATGGTTGATATCAATCCTCCTCCATTTGAGGAAACACCAGCCTCAGCTGTTGAAGAACCTGAACCTATGGTTCAGGAGACAACTGAATCAGTTCACAGTGGGCAAGAAGGATTTCACAAACCTTCAAATGGTCCATATTTTACATTCGATGATCTTCCTCATCATCGTTGGAGAGAAAAGCTCCATCAATTTGGTGCATGGCTAGATGTACAGATGAATGACCCTGGAGCCAATAGACAAGAGGTGCTGACCAACTTCTTATCCAGATTAACTGGAAACCTGAGAGAATGGTTTACTAGTCTTAGTGAGTATCAGAGACTTCAGATGGCTCAAAATGACATACCTACTTTCTTGGGGATCTTGCACAAAGAATTTATTGGAGACTTCGAAATCATTGACAGGAGAGCTCGTCAAGAATATTTTGAGATGAAATGCTGCTCACTGGAGAGACATGATTTACAGAAGCATTATAAGAGAATGACAGAAAAGTATTATATGCTGGGAGGAGCTAATGACGTAAATTTGAGGCATGTCTTCATAGCTTCTTTACCAGAAGAGCTATTACCATGATTACAAAAATCCATTAATGCCTTACAGAGAGACATGACGCATATATCTCTCGGAGAAATTTATCAGATGGCCCTAGGAGCACTAGACAGGCTCTGTGAACAGCAGAAGTTTGTTAAGAACGTGCTAAAGGAAAAAACGCATCTTTACAAAATTTGCAGAAGGCCAGATTTGAAGATCAAATATAAGGATAAAGAAGCTTGCTCATGTTCATCAAAGAAGAAATCACACTTCTTCCAGTATCCGAAGAAGAGAAAAAAGTTCTATTCAAAAAGAGGAAGAAAACCTTTTAGGTTTTTCAAGAAGAAAACATCTTCAACCAGCAGATTCTCTAACAGGTGTTACATTTGTGGTCAAAAAGGACATTATGCAAAACAATATCCAAATAAGACCAAGAAGGGAATTAAAATGCTACAAAAATTACAGGAGATGCTTCTTTTATCTCCTAGTGAAGAATTTGAAGAGGAATATGAAGAGCAGGAAGAACAGGATGAACAAACAGTTATTGTTATTCCTCAATCAGAAGAGTCCAGTTCTGAAGAAGAAGAAGAATTAGATTATTGTTGCAATCATCAAATTTGCAATATTAATCTAGTAAAACCGATTATCAAAGAAATCCTTTCTCCAAATATCAAAGTTCAAATTCTGATAGAGAAGTATGCCAGACCAATTTCAGTTCTTGGATTCATGGATACAGGTTCATGTAGAAGTGTTATGAATCCTAACATTCTACCAGAAGACGAATGGTTGCCACATGAAGAGTATTTCTCTTCAGCAGACGGAAAATATTTCTCCATTAACCTTATTTCCAAAAGGAAGATCGGAGTTCAGTTTTTCCCAAATTGTGTGGTATGGACAAGGATACTAGGCAGCAATTTACCAACCAAAGATTTACTGATTGGAATGGACGTGTATCATAAAGCAAAGAAGTTACAAATCCTCCCAAAAGGAGTTTGTTACAAAGCTCAATTTATTCCATGGGAGCCCATTAGCAACTTATTTGAACTTCTATAAGTCCCTTCAGAATATATCCCTCTCAGGGATAAGCTGCTACCTCTATGTCCAGAAAACCATCAGAGTTTTAAACATCCTCATCCACTATGGAAGAATGAAGAATTTTTTGTAAAGCTTCCATTCAAAAGGAATGAGGACATCAATCCTATTAAGGCATCTCATCTAGGAATGTCTCCAGAAGACTTAAAGCTAGCCCGAACAGAGTGTGCAAAATTATTGGCCCAAGGTTTAATCGAACCTACAACTTCACAATGGGCTTGTTATGCCTTCTATGTTGAGAAGGATGCAGAAAAGAAGAGGAAGAAGAAAAGGTTCGTAGTAGACTATACTCCATTAAACCACTTCCTCCAAGATGATAAGTTTCCTTTGCCTAGAATCAATACCCAAACAGTACATTTGAGAAAAGCTCAAATATTCTCAAAGTTTGATCTCAAGGCAGGATAATGGCAATTGGGAATACATCCAATGGACAGATACAAAACAGCCTTTTGCATTCCTAATACTCAGTACCAATGGACGGTAATGCCATTTGGGCTTAAGCCGGCTCCATCACTATTTCAAAAGGCTATGATAAGAATCTTTGAGCCCATTATCCATTCGGCCCTTATCTATTTGGATGACATCCTTTTGTTCTCAGAAACAGAAGAGGAGCACAAAGCTCTACTGGATCAATTTTACAACATAGTCCAGCAGTATGAGATAATGCTCTCAGCATCAAAGAGTCAAATGAGCTTAGCCCAAATAGAATTTTTGGGCATAACTTTCGCAGCAGGACAATACCAGCCTAGCCCACATATAGCTACAAAGCTATTGGATTTTCCTGATAAGCTGACAAACAAGCAGATACAAAGTTTTCTCGGGGTAGTCAATTATATCCGAGATTTCATTCCACACGTCAGCAAATATATAAGCCAGCTGTCCAAGATGTTAAAAAAGAATGCACCTCCATGGACAGATCAGCAAACTGCGGCAGTAAAAAAGTTAAAGCAGATTGCTCAAAACCCTCCACCACTGAAAATTCCTAATAAGGGTGAATTAATTTTGCAGACTGATGCTAGTGAAAACCATTGGGGAGCAGTATTGATTGAACAAGATGGAGACAAAAAACATTATTGTGCTCACGCCAGTGGAGAATTAAAACCTGCAGAAAAATATTATCACACAATCTATAAGGAGATTTTAGCAGTGAAACGTGGCATTGAAAAGCTAAGTTTTTATCTCAGCTTTACACCTTTCACAGTGGAAATGGAAAACACATCATTTCCAGCCATACTGAATCAGAAAAAGAAGATTCTCCCAGAAAAACAACTGCTCAGGTGGAAAGATTGGTTTTCCCGCTATAAATTCTCGGTGAAGCACATTCAAGGAAAGCACAACCTCTTAGCTGATTTACTCTCGAGACCTCCTCCAAAGAATCAGCAAATCCACCATCTCAGGCAAAACCCTTTGTTCATATTAACAATCTCAAAAATGCCTAAAAAGCATCCTCCTCCTTCAACTCATTTGAGTTATGACCTGTTATTTCCCCCATCTCACCATCCTACTACCATAGCCCAAATAAACAGTCTAGCCAGAAAGACTTTGTTTTTCTATTTCCATCTCTTCCTGAATGATACTGGCATTACCCCTAAGCCAGAATACTTTGATCCCCAGTTACCTTATTTAGTCATCCCGTTCATCAAAGGTCCTATAACTCCAGAGTTTATGTGGTACATATGGTCAATGTCAACCTTGTTCGCCTGTGCCCTTGCTTTCCCTCCTAAACAAACTTACCATTACCTTACGGACAAGAAAAATGAGAGGTCTAACCTATCTTTTTTTTTATCCTGGTTTGCCCCACTTGCAGTGTGGAGAGGAAAACTGTACAATATCATCAATGAAAATAACCTCTGGAATATTCCCTCTTCCAAAACTAAGACCTATTCTTTTTTCATTGTTCATAAACCCTACCAAATAGACCACCAAGGCCTTGTCTACTCCCCTGTCCAGTCTCACCTTTGGGGCACTGCCCTACACTGGCCTTTACGTCAGAAACATGTTATTAATGAATTACGTGATTTTCTATTAGATTTAAATAATTTTGCAGGTGACAAAGAAGATCAAGTTTGTACTTCTCTCGGACCCTTTCCTGGAGAATTCTATAATCCAGATGAAGTGATGACAGTAGGACAAGCCATTTCTTTTGAATGGCCACATCTCAGTCTTACCCCAGCAGAAGACCCAGGAGAAGCCTCTACTAGTAGAGATCCATATGTTACTCAGGATCCATCAGCCTTTATGGATTCCCAAGATCTATATGAAATAGATCCACATTTTCTTCAACAGTTTCTTGGAACAACTCCAGAATGGACACAATACCCACAACCTCCAAAGAAAACCATTGAAGAAGAACTAGAGATAATCAAAAGACAACAAGAAATGCTGATGAGAGGAAGAAGACAAGAAGATACTGATCCAGAAGATGATAGTGACTACGAAATGATGAATGCATCACCAAGTCACGAACCAATATCTAAAGGAGATTAGATGTCATACTAGACTCCTTTGTCGCTTTGTACAGCTGTTATGGTTTGCCGACAGTCACATGTTACATATGCGTGGTGACTCAGCTACTTTACTTTATCAAAGGTGTGTAAAAGTTTGTTGGCCAAGTTGTCAGCCATAATTGTACTAAAAGACAACAAGGGATGAGTCATGAGTCCATGAGTGTACTTAAAGTAAGTTAGTAAGTGATGAGTCAGCAATTAATCATGTAAAAGTTATTTTGGCAGTTTGTAGTCCCTCACTCTATATAAGGGACGCAGCTTGTAATCTTGGGATAAGCTGAAGCTCATTCAGAAGCTCCCTTTGTAATATACAATGCTTGAGTTCTAAATTCTCTCATCTCTCTCTAGAATTCCAGAATAGCTATATTTCTAATCTGTCTATCATAGTTCTCGAGTATGCTCTACTCTCACCTCTAATGAGGATCTTGAGTATCAGAAAGGAATGGAACCCCATCCATGTTCCAGTAACTTCCTTGTAATATTATTCTAGGGTTCATACATGATGATTATATTAGGACAGAGATTGATAATCCTAAGGTGATCCGTCCAGAGTGCCCAGGAGAGGCCGTTTATCGGATAAAATTGGATTATCATTCTTCTACTAAGAAAAGTCATCATCTATTACTTCTAGTATTCTCATTACTGGAAAGGGACCCGAATTGAAAGAAAATTTACATATTTATGTTTATTATAAAATATAAAATAGAAATAGAGATAATAAGTATCTTATTTTTAATAATTAGTTTATTAATATGAAATAATATTTATTATTTTCAAATGATATTTTTGCTTCATTTTACTTAAACTTATTTTACTTTTTATAGTTGTTAAAATATTTTAAGTTTTTCCAATAATATTATTATTGGTATTTTTTATTTAAAAGAATTACTTAAAGCATTTAATAACAAAGATTTATACATTCCACAATTATAGCTTTTTACCTTTTTTTAATCTTTACTCATTTTCTTATTTTTAAAATTTTTTTTTCCTTATGTAATAATATTATTTTAATATTTATAATACCTATTAATTATATTTGATCTGATATTGATCCAGTCCAACTCTAATCAAACCATTAAATCTTTGAACAATTGTTTTGACCAATTCCATAACCAGCCTAGTTTTCATAACATTACTACTTCATGCATATATAAAAAATTGGGGCGCTCCCTCTGGGTGGAGGGGATTGATTCGGGATGATGAAGGAAGATGGCTAGGTGGTTTTGTTAGGAAATTGGGATCATGCTCTGTTATTAATGTTGAATTATGGAGGGCATTTTATGGCTTACATCTCCTGAAGCAACTTTGTTACCCCAGAGTCATCATCGAAAGTGATTCTCTTGCTGTTTCAAATTGTTGATAAAGGGAACGCGGAGACAAGAATCCTGAGAACGATTAAAGCCTTGCTGGAAGGAAATTGGCAGATCAAAGTTCAGCATGTATATCGTGAAGGGAATCAACCTGCAGGTGGGCTTGCCAATTGGAGCCATTCTAACTCTTTCGCCGTACAGCTGCTTGAAGAACATCCTGAAAGTTTGAGAGTTTTGTTGCATAGGGAAGCTATGGGCTTCGAAAGCCCTCGCTCTATAAGTTGTTGACTGTTTTTATTTTGTTCTGGGGTTAGCCCCGTTTGTGTACCAAAAACAAAATGGGGCGCTCCTTGCCATTGTGGTTCAATGTACACCCAACTTGCAAGTGCCATGGCGCAGGCCAGTGTGCTGGTATCTTCTCCTTATCTCCAACTCCACATATGAAAAAAAATGGGGCGTGCTATTAAAATAAAAAAGGAAAAAAAAAAGTGTGTTCTTTTGTCGGTTTCAAATTTCAATAATTAATTACACATTCATAATCACTCCCACAACCTGCACTTCTTTTAACTAGTTTGCTTTATCTTTCCCTTTATTCCCCGTCCCTCTCTCTCTTGAGCGCAGGGAAGTCCATGGAAGTCTCACTTGCTCTGTTTAGCATACTAGCAATTTTACTCATACTCACTTCAACAGCCACCTCCCATTACTCCTCGTCGTCTTCTTCTCCTCCTTATTCTGCTCTGCAATCTTCATCTTCCTCTTCGCCCTCTGAATGGCGATCCGCGCGCGCCACTCACTATGCCGCAGCAGATCCTAGGGATGCGGTAGGCGGCGCGTGCGGCTATGGTGACCTCATCAAAGCAGGTTACGGCATGGGCACCGTGGGTCTCAGTGAAACGCTTTTCGAACGTGGCCAGATCTGTGGTGCCTGCTTCGAGCTCCGGTGCGTGGATGACCTCCGCTGGTGTATCCCTGGAACCTCGATTATCGTCACTGCCACGAACTTCTGTGCGCCCAACTATGGCTTCACTGCCGAGGGAGGTGGCCGCTGTAACCCTCCCAACAAGCATTTCGTGCTCCCCATTGAAGCCTTCGAGAAGATCGCTATTTGGAAAGCCGGGAACATGCCGGTCCAGTATCGCAGGTAGTCTCGCACCTACTCTATCATTTTTCCTCAACTGATTTTGTTGCTTGTTAGTGGTTGAAAGCAGTGTTCTTAGTGAGCCACTGATTACTGAATTCACGCGCTGACATGCGCTCGGTTGCTAATTTGCGCTTGGACCTTGGAGTAGGCGCATTAGTCACCGTCACTGACCAACTTTAATGATATTGTCTTCCGCTGGCATACTTTATTCTTTTATGAAGACAATTTCTATTGGTTAACGTCAAGAAAATAGATAAATAATGCGGTTAACCTGGGCATCTTAACACAGGTTAAATTTAAAGGACCGAATATAGTCATTTTGCCCAGTCCCTTGAGCATTGAAACCGCTGAGTTCATAGATGATGTTTATTAGAAGGTTGTGTTTATTATCATTAGTAGGGTCCGTAGAGCTATTGGAAAGGTGATAGAGTTTAAAAGCATATGAAGCAAGAAAATTAATGGCAATGCAATATGTTAACTATGATGTCAGAGAAAACGTATCAAAATTTAAGGAGTCTTTATATTTGAAGTTGCACTCTCAAGTTGTAGCCACCTCTGAAATTAACTTTAACCTCTAATGGTGCATAAAAATATTTCATGATTTGTTTTAGTTACCAGCAACTTTCATCAGGTCTAGATGTGAAAAGAAAGGGCAGTTGATATGCTTATTCAGCTGAACAAAAGTAAGCCTAAGTTGGCTTTGACTGACCAAACGCTCAAAGCAATTAACCTGACTCTTTTTTTGACTCAAGGAACCAGTACTTAGTACTTCTCTCTTCCTTGTTTTGTTCTCTCTTGTAAATATCTGATTACAGCCTATTTTTTGCCTTGAGGCTGTCTTGTACACTGGTTCTTTGATTGAATGAATCCCTTTCCATTCAAAAAAGTAAGCCTAGGTTGGCTTTTCACAGTAGGGATGGGCTTGACGGTGTTGGGATCATCTGGTCCTAGTATATCTAATCATCAAAAGGATGGAGGTTGTGGAGGAGGGAGGAAGCATGTGCAGAGTGAATGACTGAGAGAGGATATGTAAGATTTGGATGTTTTCAGAGAACTAAGTGAAGCACTCAACTTTTAGAATATGATTCTTTCTTTCGTCAAGACTCAACAATGATAGTAAACTTGATCAACCAATCATCTCCCTTAAGCAGCTAGGGTTTTAGGAAAAGATAATTTCCAGTGGCTAACTTTTAAAAACATGGAGGAAGAATGCAGATAATGTTTTTTTTTTATTTTTATGTTTAAATTTTAAAGGACCCTACCTATAGATGATCAGCTTATATGGTTTCCCTGTACATCATTACAACCCTTGAATTCATAATGTCTAGCATAGGCTGTGTGCCTGTATTGCTTTCATGCGCTGTGAGTTGTGAAAGGATTTCATAGAGAAGTAATAGGCAGCTATGGGTTCTCCAATGTCAGTGTAAGAGAAGCAACTTACCAAATTGTGATATTTCAACATTAGTGTGAGCAAAAAGAGATATTATATGCCCTGCTATTTTATACCTTGCTTATGCACAAAAGGTTTTCATTATTCTCTAACTTCACCATAAGTTTTAATCACCTCTTCAAGAGGTATCTAAGGATTGATGAATGCATAGACAGAAAGGCCTTTAAGTTTTCCATAAAAAGGGCAGGTTTAATTGCTAGAGCAATATATGGTCTTGATGAAGTTCTTAAAATTTAAGTGATTGCTGCAAATTTAAGATGAGAAGGTTTGGGGAGAAAAATGCGGAAAATGGATGTTGAGAATTTCCCTTAACTGTTTCAATTGAGCAGTTTAGATTTTTCACTCTGGACAGTTTAGATTTTATTTTTTTTTTTTCACTTTGACTTTTTCTTTTGGTAGAATACAGAATAAAAATATTTTATAAACTATGAATTTTAAAGATTAATGATTTAGGTTGGAAATAAAATAAAATCTTGAAATCAAAACCATCCAGATTACATGTGGATGGTTTATGTCATTCAATTGAACAATTGGGGTCCTCTCAGTTGAGAGGATTTGGGTTTGAAAAATGAGGGGGAAGGACAAGGATGAGAAAAAGATTCATAAATTATAGCGGTGAGGCCAACAAGGCCATTTTGAGCATCTAATGCTAAATTTAAGGAATTTCTTATTGCCTCTTGATTTGTGCATAGGCTCTTTCGCTGGATTTATCAAGAGTCGCAGAGTATAAAGGTCTTATTTAGATAGTTTACTTATCTAATCTGAATGTAAGTGTAGTAATAAAGGAATGGCATAAATCGATCAAGAGGAAAATAACTGGATGATAATCCTTTCTTTTATTATTTTTTAAAAATTTTGATCAATTGCTTAGTAAGGATGAAACTTTATACTAAAAAATTGTGAATATGTAGCAAACTGGATATAAATTTTATTCCAAGAAGCTAATAAAGAAACTTATGATGAAAGAATGTGTATTTTTCCCCACTTCTAAAGTAAAATTTATAATTCAGATGGTAATTTCTACGAAGTTTGGTGGGGGAAAAAACAAAGTGTACTGTATTTTGGGCAATCAAACAGCTTGTTCTAGGAAACTAGGTCATTTCATTATCGATTGACTAAACTACTACTATTTATTGTGATTGGTTTTCTCCATGTAGGATTAAGTGCCGAAAGCAAGGAGGAATGCGGTTTACAATCACTGGCTCTGGCATTTATATTTCAGTGCTCATCAGCAATGTAGCTGGCGCTGGGGACATTGTTGCAGTGAAGGTAAAGGGCTCAAGAACTGGTTGGCTTCCCATGGGTCGGAATTGGGGCCAAAACTGGCATGTAAATGCATTACTACAGAATCAACCTGTTTCATTTGAGGTCACTGGTAGTGATGGGCTAACAGTGACGTCTTACAATGTTGCTCCCAAGGATTGGGGTTTCGGACAAACCTTTGAAGGCAAGCAATTTCAGTCATAAAAGCATCACAAAAGATAGCTTCTAAGGACCGTTCATCCTTACTAGTTACTACGCCCTTTTCCCCCCAAAAAAAGAAATCCCTGACAGGGAATAGGTATAGATGGCTTTCTATTACACCTTTTGCTTTTCTACGTTTGGAGAAGACGGTGTAGACGGCAGAAACTTTGTTGAATTGTGGATTGGTGGCTCGAATAGTATAGGTGTTCAGGTGTTCTCATTTCGTTCACACATTTTTGCCCCTGTTACGTTTTGGTAGGCAAAAAAGGTTAGGTGAGGTAATGGCTGTTTCCAACGTGGACGAACGCAGCCATTTACGCTATTGAATGAAAGCATATCCCATTGGTCACAATACTAGTAAGGGCATAACTATGTAACGAGCTGGTCTTATACCAGTCTAACAAAAAAGATATTATTTTCTAATCAAATTTCAAAACAGTTACAAAAAAATCTACCAGTAAATTTTTAAAAGCCTTCTCACATTACATGCTTAGAAAGTTCCTTTATTTCGACTGAAGAAAGTTCATTTCCTTCATTTGAGAGAAAATTTGAATAATGTGTATTAACATGCGATAAAAAGTTTTCTCTCATTCTGTTTTTTTCTGGAATTTCATTCATATTTGTCAATTTTGGGCTTACTGCTAGTCGTTAGATTTGAGTTGATGGAAATTATGATCATAACGCGTATTCCCATTTAATCAATTGTTTTCTTTCGTTGAACAATCAATTGTTTTTCTTAGCTAACGGACGATTAAAACATTGGGGTCCATCTTCAACCAGGCCTAAATGATTGGTCTACCATATACGTACTAAAATAATGTTTTAATGTTTTATTTTATTCTCTAATAAAATGTAACGTTTAAATATTTTTTACTTTGAAAGAATCAAACATGAAACATGTGATTTTAAAGAATTACGGATTCTCGTTAGCTGTTCATTGCTAAATACTCAAATGCAATTTGCTCATCAATTTTGAAAGTAAAAACTTTAACTTCATAAAAAAGTTAGAATATCCACCTAATTGGCCAAAAAAAGGTATTCTAACTATCATATTTCCCCCCGAACATAATTTGTCAAAAACTACACTTCCCAAATGTTAATCATGAACAGATTTGGTCCTACTTCCTCATGTCAAAACTCCAACGGTTAATGGGAGGAAGGCTTTCTATTTTCGGTAAGCTTTGCTTTCTCCCTTTCTCATTCTGTGAGAATATGAGATTTAATTTTACCCCCTTCCTTTACTGTTTGAGACACCGACACAAGTTCAACAACATAGACCACACTCTGTTCCTTCATTCTCACCCCCGAAATATGAATTGTGAACTACAATGTCACGGTCAGACTCGAGAGCCAAAGAACTTACATGCAATCATATCAGTTTCTCTAAGCATTTTTTTCCCCAGAACTGAGAAGAAATTCCTTTTGGGAAAAATGGGGCAATACTAAGGGGAAGATAGGATATTCTAAACTTGGTTACTAGAGTACACTAAAATCTGTTGGCATATATTTCTACTTTACATATAAATTTTTGGCTATTATCCCTAAGTAATATCTAAAAATTTAGAACTTCCCAGTTAAGGTAGAAGTAAGACATGTTGAACGTGTATCTGTGTCAGAATCAAGCTTCAATTCAAGTATCTTACAATCTCAGCCGGACAAAAGAAAATGGTTTAGACTCACTGTTAGGATTCCTAGAAAGTAATCATAGATAACTAACTAGAAGTAGCTCAAATATGTCTATCTCAATGGGATATACAGAGGTCAAAAACTAAAAGGATTTAAAGGTATCAATTATCAAACAATGATAGTGAGAACAGCTACAGTGACTTACGGGAACCCAATCACCAATGAGTGAAAGGCGCTGACCATGGCATGATTACACCGATTGCAAAATCTGCCAAATTCGAATAAAAAAGATAGAAAAGAGAAGCCTGTATGCGATGTGAAAAGAACACAATCATCTCATCTGCTCCATATAAAGACATCAATATCAATATTCATTAATATCAATATAAAACATAAACTCTATACTATTCACAAGCTCGGAAATGTGCAACATTAGATTTTGTAAAATGCACCAGGCTCACCTAATTTCACGGAAAAAATGCTAGAAAATAATATATGACAAACAGCAGTAATCTTACTAGCCAAGTAGATAAACCACTAGAAATGAATGCTTATTATAACTGTAGTAAAAGCATATATCAACTGTTTGTATAGAAACTTATTTTTCTCAACATGAAAATTTGATGTGAAATTATACCAGCTTAGTGACTGTAGAATACATGATCTGTTAGCATACAGATGAACAAGACAAAGATGGAACAAAAAGAATGTAATCTGTGATTGGCAACAACAAATAACTCTACACCTCAGTTAAACTAAGGCCCCAGAAAAAATTAGAAAAATTTACAATAACAAAAGACAACGATCAAGATAGGATGGAAAATTCAACCTCTGACAATCAAAATTGTTATCCTACCGTATATCCCTTGAAGGGAGCTGGGTGCCTCTAAGAAAAAATCAACCCTACAAGCTTTAGAGCTTCTGATGAGATACAATTACCAATGCATTTAGCAAAATATGAACCGCTGCTTCATAGACAACTCCATCATAATGCATCCCATCATCTGTGCATCGGATCCCACAATTCCAACTTAGGGATCCTATATCTAGCAGTTGAAGGGGGCCACCGAATTGCTGTAATATCTGGCTTTTTTTAAGCTCTCTCTCATACGAGACTCTCAAAAGATCGGTCATCTTCTCCCTCTTCTCCTCTGTATTCAACATGGAGTTAATCAAAGTCGGCATGCCAAGCCAAAACAAGTGTGGCGATCTAACCGACACAGAACCTGCTACAGGTCCCTCTTTGCCAAACTCTGGGGAGATAGGCAAAAGTGATGTTATAGAACTCCTTAGCAATTGTAACGAGACGCCATAATCCGAAGAATTCGTGATGTGAAGCAGATCCCATAGACCTGAACCCATCACCAAAACATCAGGGTAATTGCGATTTTCATTGTACCCTATCACCAAATCAGTTAAATTGGTCGTATAAGGTGCCCATATGAAATCCAATTTCATCCCAATCTCATCAACCACGATCTGATAATTGCTATGCCTCCTAAACAACGATTTTCGAGCCGATTCCATGTGCTCTGAATCCAAAACCAAACTCAGCAACGAAAGAGAGAAGAACCGCGCTTGGGAATCCCCCGCCACCATTACCCACGACCCATTAAGCAAATCCGCAACATCAGGCTGTTTCAACTTCTGAAACTCACAAGAATCAACAGAACTAGATCTCCTCCAATACCAATACTTGTTGTAATTTACAGAATTATTATTCAAAGGATCAAAATCGCTGCTGGGCTTCACTTCCCAATCAATTTCGTGCAGCGAAGAAAAGCAAGAATCGCGATCATCGAAAACAACAACAGAAGACACAGAAGTTACGAAATCAGATACTGAAGGAAAATAAGGAGTGAGGTGAACACCGACAGCGAGTGTGATAAAGAGGGCACCGCTGAAGAAAAGCATCTTGTTTCGGCTCAAATGCCAGCCCGCCATACCCATCGGTACAAAAAGCACCACACACGCAGCGAACAGACCTAACTGTATGGCACCAAACATCGCCTTTTTCGCGTTCTTCGGGGTTCCCAGATCCCTCCAAAAGTCACATCTATCTATCGGGTTTACGAAGCATAGAATCAGAAGAAATGGTCGAAATTCTTCGCAGAACGATTATGTGAAAATTTATAAAGAAGAGTATTACGGAGAGAGGGAGTGCAATTTCTGAGAAATACCATCGGAGAAAGGAAATTTAGAGAAAATCGGAGATCTAAAGTAAAAGCAAAACCTTAAAAACTCCCAGGGAGGTTAAGGTACTAGAGTTAGGGTCAAAGTTGGTGGAGAGAGTTAATGGCTTGGGAATGAAGGTAAAAATTGCAAACAAGCTGATGGGAACGTGATAACAAATGCAGAAAATTTTGATTCATAAGTTGAAATGGATCATGAGACATTGGGACGCAAGAATCGTTAATGGCATCGGCTTCAGAACCTGGAATCAATGATTACACGAAGAACTGCCGCACACCGGCCGGGGGCCCAGCTCGCCAGGTTAACACACTCAAAATTGTACAGGGAGAAAGGAAACACCTGAATATATTCCCCTATACCCATTTTAAAAATTTCCTGCTCGTCTCAATCTGAATTCTCAACTAATATTGATTATTAGTAAATAATTTTATATACTGGCCAGAAATTGTCTTTCTCCCAATTATATAGTCAGGGTAAAAAAAGATACAAATTCACCCAAAAAAAACACATACAAATAGATAGCTAGATTTTTAAGTATACTCTCATATGTTTAATCTCTAATGGTGTGTATTGAAAAGATATTGTTGAAAGAGATCTACAATCATTTTTTTGGGTTTGTTTGCTACATGTCTGGAAGGAATGGGATTTGCATGGGTTTGATCCTTAACCGTGTACCGTGTACCGTGTATCTGGAAAATATTTTGTTGATAAAGGCATCTAATTTTTTTTTGGATTAGTTTGCTACATGCCAGGGCAGGAATGGGATTTGCAAATTGCGATAATTTTTTCAGGTTAGATCATTAGTTGGATTTAATATGATCCAATTTTAATTAGTACTCCATCCTAAATATGAAATATTTTACTTGATCATAAATATATGATCATTTCTAGAATACAAGCCATTATCAATCAATTATAAAATATTAGAATATGAATAAGCCGCACTGTTCATAAATGTGGCTTATTTGGCTTCATTTGATACTGGCTAAACAAACTTATATTAGGCTGTGTGTAAGCTTGAATTTTTTTCATTTGTGGATTCTTCATCAATGTGTGAACATGTTTCAGGTTTGTAGTAATCATCTTTTCTTTTACAACTCATTGTTGGGTCCGTGAAAATTTTGAATTATTTCCAATTAAATGTGTTATTGGGTGATGACTTATAGGGTAAATAAATGGGTGAGCGGATAAATTAGGGAGTTGTTGAGAGTATAGTGGCATAGTTTTTCAGCATTTTCATTAATAAGGGGATTATAATTTTGAATGAAGATTGGTGGAATCGATCTAAGTGGATGCTGCACAGATTGAATGGCATTTTCACTTTATTCAAACATTCAATCTCCATTTGGAAATAGCCACATATTGTAGTCACCAAGAAACAAATACTTCAACCCTATTCGTACGACTCATAAATTTTAGCGCATTCTTGGTGTCTCACATCAATCTCCCCTACAATTGTTTCTTATAACGTTGTAATACTCTATAGTTTAAAAATCTTTTGGTAAAAAAAATGTAGTTTAAAAGTCTACTAATAAGAAGGATTAATTAATTTTTCATTGCTGTATCATTTCCCCATATTGATTCATTGCTTCAAAGCTATATCATTTTTTTATGCTGCAATTAAGCAAGATGATTTAAAAGCTTAAGTCCAATTAACGCAATTTAATTGCATGGTTGATTCACATATTCAAACACCCATAAAGCTCTCGGAAGTTTCAAAGGCTCGACCTGCAAGATCTGAAAGCAATCACGCCTTTTTTACGAACTCTAGCTCTAAGGTGGATGACTCATCGCCCATCGCCAAGACTACTCAAACTGCTTCTGGGGAGTTTGCGACCAAGTCCTCTTGCAATAATGTGGCATTCTTTGGTTGTGCTATTAGTGCTTTGTCTCTAGGTGTCCCACAAAGTCAACGAACTTCAATCTACAGAAGGGTCACTAGGTATCAATAAATGTTTCCATTGTTTTCTTTATAATGATTCCTTTTTTTTTGTGATGTAGACACCTATAGACCAGACAATATGAAGTGCATTGGTGGGATAACAGCTGTAGAAGAAAGGGTTGATAGCTGTAGAAGAAAGGGTTAGGCTAGGAAAGGATGTCAAGGTTCATTTCTCTCTCTCTCTCTCCAAAATAAGTTTTGTTGTGTGGTGAAACTTACTTTGACCTCTGTGAGCTTGGGAAATTCATAAGCAATCTTCAACCCTTTGTTTCTAAAGCTTCTATTGCCTTCCTTGTCAATTGATTGAGAAGTGTAACTTACATTTCCCATGATTTTATTTAGAGAAATATGCTCTTACCAAAATTTAAAATATGTAAAATCTTTAAACTTTGTACCTTACAGTTCTATATTTCAGTGACCACTAACACGTTGGAGAGGATATCTCCTCTAACACATACAATTGAGAATGTACTGAAACATGTGTTATGTGTGTTTGTGATTTGCTTCTCCATCATAGTCTTTGGTAAGCATATCTTTTTCTCTTCAATTGTTGATTTGTAGTTTTAGTGTTTATATAGTTTCACTTTTAATCAATTTTCTAGGTTTGTATACATGTTCATGGAAAAGTATAATCTAAGTGAATGGTTCATACATAACAGGTAACATGATCTCCACCTAAACTGGTATTGGAACATGCATTGCAATTGCAGGAGTGACAATTTATTTTATCATCAAAGCCAAGATGGAAATGGTTGGGCAATTAAGGTCCTATTAATCACATTGAAAGTTTTTTATATATGGAATGAGGTTGTGCAATAATAATGCCTTTCAAGCTCATGGGTATATTTTAAAGAGTGGTTTTCTATTTTCTTTTTTTTTTCTTTTTTTTTAATTGGATTAGGTTGCATGACATGAAATAGAAGTGGTTGGGCAATTTAAGGCCATATTTGTCTGATTATTTATTTGTTTGGTTTTCATTAAGGTATAAACAAAATTCTTATTTTTGTATACACATTATATTGATTTTAATTAAGCTGTTCCATTCTTAAAATGATTGTCTTTCTAATATAGTTAATTTTTCATTATCTATAAATCATTATATATTATTAATGTGCAGTGTAGTGGCTTTGTTTCTCGGAGTGAAATTTCATTCGTATCTTGGAATAGCAATGTCCAACACGTATAAGCTCAACCTCATATAATGGGACTAATGGTGAGGAGAAAATTATATCAAACTCTAAAAGTTTGATATCAAACTCGTATTGTTTGGAATGCTAAGTTTTTGTTTTCATAATTCCTTTATATTGGTCTAACATATATGGAAGTTAGGGCAAGTGATAAGGTCACTTGCTTTACTTTACTTGGGTTGATATTGGGAAAAAGATATATATTTTGGGGGTGGGAAAGTGATAACAATACATTTTGTTATGGCAACCAACCTTAAGACTGGAAAAAGATATTGGGGGTGGGAAAGTGTAGAGGTAATATTTGCTGCTCATTGAGCATATATATAAGCATATAATAATCTGAGACTATAGAACTCATTTTCTTGGATGACATTTAGGCCTTTAAATGCATATGAAATTCATTTATTCTTAACTTCTAGAGTGTTATTTATAGCATGTCCTTTTGATGTCATAAAGTCATAGTTTTCTTCTTCACATAAAGCAATGACACACTATTCTCCTTTCTCCCTCTCAGGATTTTAAATGCTCACCATACTTCATTATATATTTATATTCACTGTATAAATATGATTCATTAATTCAATATTTTTCCATTCTCCACAGACAGCTTTAGTAGCATTTGTTATTGTCATGATAGGTTTTTTTCCTTGAAATATCAGATGAGGTCATTGATGCACTGGTAAGCTTTTTAGAGATACACTTTTCACCCTTGCACTTAGATAAGCATACAGGTGAAAAGAGTACTTTAACTAGTTTCTTAGAATACAAGATCTTTTGATACTTTCTTTTAGATTAATGGGAGCTTCTCAGATTGATGAGGGAATTACATTCAACGTTACTGGGGGTTTGATGATGGAACATCCTTTGACATTACCATTTGTTGATGGAGTGGTTAGTTACCTTTGAAATATCCTAGTATTTGAGCAGTATAGACCTTGATTAAATGATTAGCATCAAAGTTCCTCATGACAAATGTTATCTGCTTCCTTATGTTCCATATATGAGCTTTATGAAACGTATTTTTTTTCCTTTTCAGGCTTTCACATATCTCTGAAAGCAGAAAATATTTGGATCATTAACCATTCGTCCTTTTATTCACATCTATGGATATAAATTTCTAGATTTGCATCTTTATAAATTTTGTTAAGTCTGTTTGCCTTTCTTATTGCTAAATAAATGTGAGCTGACCTCTCATTTCTTGACTTGCTAAAAGAAAGATTCTCAGGATCTTTGGTAGGTTGGATCAATTGATACCATGATGGGACTTTCTAAAGCTCTCATGGAGAAACTCTTATTGGAAGCTTTATAGTCTACTGCATTATGACAAATATACTCTGATTGGTTACATGTGCTACTTGCAATTATTATGGCGTATGCTTTTTGTGCTTTAATTTATGTTTGCCCTTGCAAATTGTTGTAACATAAAATACAAACAAGAATACTTTTGAGAGCTGCTAGCAATTATTGAATGACATGATTAATAGAAGCCTTTTGTTTCACTTTTATATTTCATCTTCCAATCTTAGGTGCATGATCATCAAGTGACTAACCCATGTTGAGGATGGGACATGCCAATGTTTTTCTCCTCATTCAATAGAATCAAAAAGAGCAAAACCAGAAACAAATGTTTAGTTACTGGGATTATTCAATTTTAGCCAATTTCTAATGCCCTTGTGCTTTAAAGCTTATAATTAAATCCTCAAAGGAGATTGAAAATAGCAGGCAATAGTTGCAAAGGCTATATTCAAGTGTAGATTTATTATGGCTTCCAAGTTCAGCACATTGATTATGAAAAATATTTTTTAAGTCATCATTCCTAGAACGTTAGGCTAGGTTATAGAAGTATGGGTTTTGTTTCAATAGCCCAAGAAATAATCTAGGCGAGAAAATACTTCTAAGGATTTTCAAGCATTGTTTTGCTAATGCCAAGTTATCAAAGAAATTACATTGGATTATGATAATAAATAACTAGATTAGTCTGTAAGGTAGAGATGAAGTTATGGCAGGTGCTTGAGGGCTTTTTCAACATGATTCCAGTGAAGACCAACTGTTTTATAGCAATTTTAGGGGTAGTAGGGAGAGTTTAAAAAAATAATATTAATAATTTTAAGAAAAAAATATTAAAATAATGTCAATTGTATATTGAGTAATTATTACCTAATAATACTTTTTAATATTGTTCTTATAAAAGGAGAAAGATAGCTTCACTATAAAAAATTTTATATAACAAATGTATACTATGAGAATATGTGTTTCTCTATTTTTTTTATATTATATTCATGATAATCATATAAAATTTTTACCCATAGCATGTTTTGCATGGGGAGAAAATTAGAGGTTAAAGTAAGTTAAGTATATATATGTTGCAAGAGATGCACAATATATGTTTTGTCATAACTTATTCAAAAACCAATTATCTTATAAACAAAATGTCCCCTTGCAACATCCTTGGTGGAATTAGAATAAGAAATTTCTTCTTCAATTCACAATAAACAAACAAATATAATTTCTTACATTTACCAAAGGGAAAGAATGCAAATAACATGGTTTGAAAGAGAATGTATTAGTGATCTATATAAGTAATCGATTGTAGTCATTTTAATCCATGATTATTGTGATGTATGAAAATAATTTATTCAAGTAGTGCAAAATATCAAATTATACTTATCACTAAAAAAATACCAAATTATACAATCTAATCCAATTATTAATATGCTCAACATAAAAATAATGTAATACATCTAATTTTTGTTTATATTTTACGAACAATAATAATAATACAAGTATAAAATTTTTGTTCATCCCGCACATTGTGCCGAAGAAAAAACCTTGTTAATTATGTATTATAAAAAGTGCCTCTATTAATTTATAAGAAAGAGAAAAAGAAAATAATTTAATAAAGGTAATTTTGAAAAGATAATATAATTTTATAAAAAATTAAGATAGTTAACTAATTTTGATTCACATTTCTAATCCGCAATATTCAGTTAAATAATCTCATATTAAGGATACAAGGGGGTAGTAAAAAATATTTTTGATATTCAAATTCATGGTATGTTTTCCTTTTCACATCTATATCTTTCACATGAAGTTTTCGGTGTACCATATGTACTATACGACTGTAAATATTAGTTTTTGTTTTGCTAGAAACAAAGAATTATTCATTAACTTAGAAAATCAACCTAAATTAGCATAATTAGCATAAAGAATAGTAACCAAAGAGGATGGTGGTGAGAACACCAAACCCATAGGGTCTATCTCCTTGCAACCTAGTTTGGCAAGGTAATTTGCTACCAAATTACAATTTCTGTTAACCCAAAGCAGCTTTGTAATGTTATGATCCCTAAAAAACAATTTAAGATCCTAAATGATAGAAGAGGTCTTCCATTCGAAGCATAAAAAAGAAGCTTGCATAGCATTAACTAAAATGAGGAAGTCAACATCGAAAACCACATTAGAGGGACTTAGGTGAGATACTAGCAAGACTGCCCCTCTTAGTGCTAAAGCCTTACAAAGAAAGGCTAAAGAAGTTCTCCATTAAAGAGCCAATTGCTCAACCACATTAGCCTATAAATCTCAAATTTTGATACTCAACTCACTAGTGTCATTCCCAAAAGAAAAAGCACCAAAGGTGTTTAACTTCAATTAGAAAGGCTTTGACAGGGTTCAAAAGAGGGTAGAGACCTAGGAAGGGTTAGGAGGTACTACTGAATCTTGCACAGGCTAGTTTCTAGCTTTCCAAAAGTCCATAACAACATGAAATGAAGTATTCACAACTCCATAACAATTCAAAGGAATTTGATCAAAGTGCCTCCTACATCTTTCTTTCCTTACTTGCCAACAAGTTAAAGCAATAATGGCTCTACTAAAATCATCATCACGACATTCTTTCAAACTATCAAGTAGCCAAAGCTTAGATCTGAAAATTCTACTATCATGATTCCTAAAGGAGTTCCAAACCTAATAGGTTTAACCCAATCACTTAGAAAGAATATATGTTCAATAGACTCCATTGTGGAATTGTATATTTCACAAAGAGGGAAACTAGAGCATTTTCTCTTCCATAAATTCTCCTCAGTTGGCAATGTACAGCTACAAGGTCACCAAAGAAACCCCTTAAACTTGTTTGGTACCTTAAGACCCTAAATTAGCTTCCATAGTTCCTTATATACTAGCAGTATCAAGGGGGTTGTTTGCCCCTTAGCTTGGAGCCACTTCTAACTAGCCTTTATGGTATAAATTCCATTATAATTGCCTAAACAAACCAGTTTATCATTCACTTCATGAGATGATAGTGGAATTTGTTGTACTTCGTTGATGACATTATTTGAAAATTGGTGCTAGATTGAAGATAAATTCCATTGTCCTCCGTTGATAAGATCAGCTACATACAAGTCATCATTGGTTGTCACATTTCTTGTATTAGGGACCTTACCAAGCGGGAATTTAGGTAGTCAAGAGTCAAACCATAACCTGATGCGAGTTCCATTTCCCACACACCAACACATATTACCCTCAAGAACCTTCCTTCCCTCAAGAAGGCTACTTCGAGCCAACGATGCCCTATTACATTTGACTATTGCCATAAAGTTGCATTTATGGAAGTAAATTGACTTAAGAACCTTAACCTATAATTCATTAGGATTTAAAAGAATTCACCAACATTGCTTTGCAAGAAGAGCTCTATTAAAGTCCACAAAACACTTGAAACCTAAAACCAATATTGGATTTCTTCATAGATAAATCTTTCCAAGCCTTCCAATGGATCTTATTCCTCCCCTTTTTTTGACGCCACTAGAAATTTGCCATAATGCTATCAAGTTGCTAGCAAGATTTGTTGGGAAAGAGAAAACATGACATTGGAAATGTAGGAATGGCATTAGCAACTGGTTTAATCGTGATTTCTTTTCTTGCTTGAGATAAGAAAGCTTGTTTCCATCCACTTACTTTTTCTTGCACTCTATCTTGATCAAAGGCTAGAGCTTCCACTTTAAATCGCCCCTATAAAATAGGGATACCCAAGTATTTACCTAGTGAATCAGCTTGTTGAATCCCCATCCATAAGCAAACCTCCTCTTGATACTCCTTCGATGAATTTTTTAACATGAAAATACAAGATTTTTCCAAGTTTACTCTTTATCTAGATGCTTAGCAAAATTTCTGCAATATATACTTTAAGATAGCACCAATTATTTCTAGTGGCTTTCAAGGAAAAAATAGCATCATTAGCAAAAAAAAATGACTTAAAACAAGACAATTTCTAGCAAGATGAATGCCCTAAATTTTTTGCTAATTAATATGAAAAGGCACCATTCTAGATGACACTTTAACTACCAAAATAAATAGATATGGGGACAAAAGATCTCCTTGGTGTAGACCTTCCTTAGGCTTAAATACATCAACATGATGGCTAGAAATCATTAAGTTAAAGGACACTAAACTAACACAGTTCATCATATGATTAATCCATCCATCACTAAAATTCAGTTTCCTCATTAAGAGTTCAAAAAAAACCACATTCAACTCTATGAGAGGCCTTATTCAAATCCAGTTTTATAGCCATCTCATAACTTCTCCCTTGTTTCATTTTCAAATGGTGAAAGGTCTCATGAACAACAAGAATATTGTCTTGTATCAATCTACCTTTAACAAAAACATGCTGTTGCTCATATACAATGCTAGGCATCAGATTTCTCATTCTATTAGCAAGCAACTGGGAATACATGTTATAATTAAAATTGCTTAAGCTTATAGGTAAAAAATGATCCTCTTCTTTAGGGCCATGTTTGGTAAGCTGGAATTGGGGCTCTGGAATGAGAATGGGAGAGAGAAACCATGATAATATGTGTTTGGTATGTAGGAATTAAAACCCATGGGAATGGCTGATTCCCACAAACATGAGAATCAACAAACCTACCTTCCCCAATGGGAATATGACTGTAGTAGTGGGAATTCATAATTTTTGGACAAAATTACCCATGTCTTAATCCTTCTTAGTTTTGACGTTGCCTCTTCTTTAGCAAACTCCTTAATGGCAGTGCTGACAACAGCAACAACCGACCTACCATCCAACTCTCCCTTAACCTTCGATCTCCTTCCCTATTTTTACTATTAGATCTTGTCACCACTTTCCTCACTGGACCTTCCTTACTAGCTTCATCATAAAGATCTAGATGAGATGGTGACCTCTGGCTCTAGCGATGGTGCTCCCTTACTCTTGTAGCTTCATTGTTGACGGCTTGGAGGTTTGCAGCTCTCTCTCTCACCCCTTCTCACTCCTTCATAGATTTGATGGCTCCCTCTTTCTTCAACTAATGATTCCCCCTAGTTCTTTGATCTTCCTCATCTGTGTCCAGATGTGGGTTGTTTTAGTTTTTTTTATGTTATTTCCAATGTGGATTGTGTTCATTTTTGTTTTGAGGAAGATTGATGGTGGTGGTGAGAAGAAGATAGGGACATTTTATCATTTAACTAATTTTTTTGTTTTATTTTAGTGTTATTTTTTTTCTCGATTCCTTATCATACAAAATATATATTTAAATTTTATTCTCACTCTTATTCCCATTTTCATTCCTATTCATATTCTAATTCCATTAAAAATTATTCTCCGTACTAAACGGCATTGGTGCATCAATTTTAGGAATCTTTACATAGGCCCAATATTAGTTGAATTGTTCTAATGAACCATATGACCCCATATATATTTTTTATATTCTATTAGGATGAGTTTTATATATCTACACAAAATCCAAAATGAATTGTATTATTTACAAGTTAGTTTTTATAATTATTATATTATCATATCAATACTATATTAATGCTAATGTTGATATAGAATTAATATTAATTTTTTTATAAAAATTGAAATATATTTGTTTAAAGAAAATTGAAATATACTTCTTTTTATTTATATTATAAAATATTTTGTATGAAAAATTTTTAGTTCAAAATATAGACATTAAATATTTTTATTTTATTTTATTTTTATTTTTAATATTTCTATACTCCTTATTTATAACTTTATAATAATAATAGAATTAAATATTTAATAAGAATAAAATAAAAAATATAAATATTTTTTATATTAATTTTAAATAAAAAATAATTTTTTTAATATGTATATAATCAATAAAATGTTTTATGCAGATGGGATGGAACATTTATAAAAACTATAATTTTTTCTAGAAAGGTTTTTATTTTTATTTTTCAGGAAAAGGAGGAGACGCAGAAGAAAATCGAAACGGAAGGATCTGGACTCCCCAGGCATTCTCGAGCAAACAAACAAACGCGAACTGACCGTCTGCTCGCAGAATTGAGAGGAGAGAGGGGACGGCTCTTCCTCTTTTCCCTTTCCCCTGATCACTCGAAGTACGTTCGAAGGTCGAAGCTTGCTTGCAGCCTACGCGTTCTTCACCTCGGCTCAACTCCGATTTTCCGTCTTTCGTCGTGACAAGGGGTGAGAGGGCTGGAGGGAACGAGCAGAGCACCAAAAACCGAAGGAAGAGAGACAGAGGATAGAGGGAAAAGTAAGTAAGTAAACGGAACATTCGTGCGACCACCGTCGTTTTTCAAGCTATTCGGAATCGATTGAAGTGAGGTAAGTTCACGCTTATATTTTGGTTTTCCTTGATTTTCTGATAGTGTAATCCGGTGGTAATGATCCTTAAGGCTTCTCCTCTTTGATTTGGGACAATGTGGAAGGGGTTTTTGGGTGGTTTGTGATTATCTGAGGCGGAAAGTATGAGTGGATGTTATGTATTCTCTGCTATGAATTTTGATGTTGTTTCGTTCTGGATAAAGAAGATATAGTGAATTCTGCTTTCTGTCTTTCCTCATTGCTGTAATGTTGGTTTGGTATGAGGAATTTAGATGAACTTGACACGTCTCTGCTTGCTCCTATGTCATGATTAGGGGTAAAAAAATATTATTGCACATCTGTATGACGTGTCTTTGTTACTGCCTAAATGGATCTAAGATGAAAATATTAGCATGTCTACTTGTTTCTTGGTTGTGGTTTATTGCTATTTTGGTCTTTTAGATCTTAAATTTGTGAAAACTCTTGAGGCTGTCTTGATGTATTTACCCCAGTTATAGCTTGGATTTGAGTCTAAATAATCTTCAGATCTTGCTTACTGTCTTAATGATTGTTAATCATAATCTTAACTTTATTTTTAGCCTGTAATTTTGGCATAAATTCTTCCAGATATTGCTTGCTGTCATAGTGATTTTTGAGTGTGGTTATATTGTTTCTAGCTTAGAATTGAGTACAAATCCTGGTCAGAGCCTGCATCCTGCCCTTGTGATTTTGGCTTACTATTGAGTACAAATTTTGTTCACAGCACAGCTTGCTTACTGCCCTGGTGATTGTTAAGCATGGTTTTAAGTTTTAACTTTTCTAGCTTGTGATTGGTAGAAGTGTCAAAATGGGTTGAACTCACAGGTTGGCCTGTTTTACCCACCAAAATGGTGGGTTGGGTTTAGCTTGTCAACTTATGTAACATTGGGGGTTTTTGGGTCTTATTTTTTATTTATCCTAACTCAATACTCATTTCAGTTTCAGATCCCTACCGTCAAAATTTATCCTGTTACAGCTGACAATATATCCATCCACTTCTTCACGGAAGACACTAAGTTCTTGAAGAGGAATAGATGACGGATGCGCAAAAGTATGTATGGGATGGGGCCATTCCTCTGCAGATTCATCTCCATGAATCTGAAGTGACCACTCTTCCTCCTCCTCCACCTGCCCTGGTATTCGGTCTCCAAAATACCCTTTTCTTTTTCTTTGTTATTGAAATGCTTCCTTATTATGCCAAGCTTTCACTTTGAATGCCTGATTGATTCTTGATTTTCATATTGTCAGTTTCTGGGAAACTTCTATTCTGTCACTTATTTATGACACAGTAGTTTTGATTTCGGTTTCCTGCAGCCTTAGCTTCATTACTTCAGACCTTAAATTTTTTTTGCTTCTTGATCAAACTGTTTTGGTAATGTTCTCATGCTAAATAGTTAAGTTGATTTTCTTGTTTTTGTATTTGGTGAATTTTTTTTCAAATAGTAAGTTTTCTTTCTTTCTTTCTTTATAAAATGAGGGTTTTGATTGCTAAATGTATCTCACTTATGAATTTGAACTGCATAAGTCATTGACTTTGCTCTAGTGCTCTAGTAAGTCTCTTTATTGAACTAGAACACCCCTCTTATCAAAATGTGTTTGATTTTCAGAGGTCCACTTTACTGCTTCTTTGGTTTAGTGCTTCTCCAAGTGATTTTATTGCAAAATATGATATTTTATTAAATAAGAGAAATGTGAATACGAATGAATACCACATGTTATATGTAATGTGGTAAATCTTTGTGCATAGTTGTTATTTTAACCTTAGATGTGATAGAATATTTTTGGGATATGTATGTGTATATCTGCATTTAATCACAAATATGTATTTTTTGGTGGGATCAGGTTTTAGCTTCTCGGATAGGATACCTGCCTTTGTTGATTTCTATCATAAAGCCTCACTTCAGTGGTGTGCTTCCCCCTGGGTTAGATACAATTTGGTTTGAGTACAAAGGATTGCCTTTGAAATGGTATGTTGTAATTGAATTGCATAAAATAATAAATGCTGAAGATATTTTACCTAGTAGCAAATTCTTTGCATCAAGTTTCACCAAATCTTAATTGGTACTTGTTTCCTTACTTTAATTTACATAGTGAATGGAAAGGGAAATTTGACATGTTGTAGGCTCAAATAGGATAATAGCCAAAAATCATAGGGGATCATATGGTAAGTCAAATTTAAGGAAGTTATTTTCATTCTAGCCTTCTCTTTTTTTTGTTAAGATTTTATGTTTTGTCTTTTCATATTTCTCTTCTTTCTCATAATGAAATCTTATTTTATAAAGAAGAACCATGAAAATATGAAGTAGTCTCTGGGTAAGCATTAGGTGTCATTATTACAGTTTAATACCTACCTGTCTAATGGTACCTGATAAAATAAATATTACTGGATGGACTTATCCAGAATGATAACTAAAGCAATAGAATAGCAGATGGCTCACACTTAAGTCTAGAGACACATAGAAATTAACCTCTGATAGACTGATGCAAGGTAGTCAAAGGCGAGAGGTGCACTTGAGGCACAAGTCCTATAAAACGCCCAAGGCGAGAGGCGCTAGAAAGGCGTGCGCCCAAGCGAAGCAAGCGCAGTACTAAAAAAAAATATATGTAGAGTATAATATAAACTTTCATGTCATTATCCTACATAATTTCTTAAATATAAAACTTTTCTGTCTTGCATTAAAATTTATAATATTTAACTATCTTGAATCTTAATTCTTATTAAAATAATATCTTAATTCTTAAGTTGATGAAAGAAACAAAACCTACAAGTATGAAAAAAGGCAATGGCAATGTGATGACATAATGGGCAAACTCCATGATAACAAAAATAAAGCATAGCAAAGCTAGAGCATGCAAAAGGCGTGCTTCTTTGTTCTTCCTGGCACCAAAAGGCGCACGCCTTTCACGTGTGAGGCAATGGGTCTGTTTCGCACCTCGCCTTTGCGCCTTAGGCGCTAAAGCACTCGCCTTTGACAACACTGGACTGATGCCACGCTAAAACGCCAAGGTAAAAGCAAGCTTGCATGGAGATGGAGTCTTTATATTTATATGTGTATATAAACACATATTTAAAATGAGATGGTTTTGTTCAGTTTATTTCTCTTCAATTTCATGAGTTAACATATTTCTGTACCTTCTCTCCATGCAAAATCTCATGTAATATTAATTGGGAAACATGGTGGTGTTTGGCATTACAATCAACACCTTTTTTAAAAAGATTCCAATTTTTAATCCCTTGCCATTGGTACCTTTGTTTGCACTGTATATTTGGTTATGGCTATTGAGCTACCATCTCATGATTATTCACGTTATGCTAACTGTTTATTAGCATATTAATGACAAGACCACGGTGCTCCATCATAGTATGTTGAGTTTGAACTCTTAAAGTTGTTCATTTGTCGTCTCTCATACAGGTATATTCCAACTGGAGTTCTTTTTGATCTTTTATGTGTGGAGCCCGAAAGACCTTGGAATTTAACAGTAAGGACTTTCCAAATATATTTTAGAAACCTCATTATTTAAGTAGATTTGTCAGCTTGGTGGTGTTGTTGCTTGTTCATATAACCTTTGATTTTGCTCATTCAAACTTAATCTTCCAGAAATGCCTATAAAAGCTGAGATATATTGTTCCTGCATGTTCAACATAAAAAGAGGAGGTCTTGTAGTGTGATTATCCAATTAATTCAGCCATATATCCTTTTATGATTTGAGGCTGCATTTTTGGATTTCTTCCTTCTTTCTACCAACCTCTTTTATTACATAGATATTTTTGTTTTCTGTACTTAGAGATAGTGCCTATTCCAAATATAATAAAAGTGCTTGAGTTATATTGGAGGGGCAATACAAAAGGTAATGATAAATATAAAGTTAGGTTGAGCATCCAGAGGGCAGTTGTGTGAAAGTTAGTCTACTCTGCTACGATGAGTTTGCTAAACTAATTCTCACTACCCTCTTCTTTGCAGGTACACTTCAGAGGATATCCAAGTAATATATTGCTACCCTGTGAAAGTGAAGACAATGTAAAGTGGAGCTTTATCAACTCATTGAAAGAGGTTAGTGTTTCTTTTTCTTCATCTTTTTGGGATGGGAATTTGTGTGCACAATAACATATTGTACTATTTTGTCTTTCTTAGCGTGAAGTTTGGAGGCTTCATTTTCTTTCAAGGATCATTTGAAATTTAAATTGTTTGTTTCTTTTTTAGATAATGAACTGTATGATAGTATGGGTCGGTATGTATTTTATTTTTTGCAGGTTTAATCAGATATAACCTACTTTGAATTAGAGTTCCTTGAATCTGAAGTTTGGGTTTCTTATCCTTGTGGGCTTAGAATTATTTCAGTTTTGGTTATGTACAGGCATATAATCTATCCTAGGATATTACCCTTGTGTTATTGATTCCGGATAAGCATATTTATGATGTTTTGAGAACTATTCCTTGTCTTCAGTTTCTCTTCTAAATCATACTATAAAATTCTAGTGAATCTTTGTTCCATGTGCCATTGAGAATTTCTTTTCTTTCAACAAGTTAACATCATTGTCAGCCAGTTCCCTTTTGCAACTTGTTATTGTTGTTCCAAGTATTTGTGTGTCTGTGTCGTGTGGCATCAATCTGCTTATTAGTGTGTCAAAGTTCTACAAATAAAAAGAGCATGCTAGGTTTTTATTAGGAAAAACCAAGAGTATGCTAAGTTATATCCAGAGGCTAGTTAGGCCTCAGTTGAGAAAGTTGACTATGCCTTAAACTTTATGCCAGCCTGCACTCTCAAAACATGTTATCTGTTCCAATGTTATTTTAACTGCTCTTGGTTTCACTATCCCTAACTGAATTTTATTATTCCTGCAGGCTGCATATATTATAATTGGGAATTGCAAAAATATCATGAACATGTCTCAAACTGATCAGATGGAGCTCTGGCAATCTGTTTTAAATGGTATGTCGGCTAGCTAGATATTTCTTGTTAGTATTTTCTTTGTAAGCCTTTTTATTTCCTTTTCTTGGTGATACCATTTAAATGCTTTTATGTTCTACAAATGGAAAGCCTCGTTCAAGAGGAATTTCTGTTGAGTAGATTTAGTTAAGCACTTTTGAGAGTAGTAGCTTCCCTAACGTTTATGAAGTCTTGCAAAATTTCCTTCCTATATTTCCAAAGGAATTTGTGGCGGGATATGATTAACTTCATTTTCATCTTACATTAACCAGCCACCAGCCCTGCAGGGAATAAATAGGCTTCTTTTAGTATTAAATTATACAATTGTTTTCCAAGTGTTCCATTTACTCTTTTGGGCACAATTTTATTTGTAGCTATGTTGCTGATAGTATATGTGCAGCATTTTAGAGTACTGTTTAAAACAAATTGAGATATTCCGTTGCAATTTAATAATTTTGTGGTTTATGCTTATTTACCTGTTTTACCCACTTCAGATCATTAATTATCTGTTGACACTCATTTTTCATCACAGGTGATTTGGAAGCTTATCGGCGGGTGTCATCTAAGCTTAAGCTTGGAACTTTAGAGGATAAATTTGTGGCACATATTGATTCAAGCTCAAAAAATTCTCAGCAATGTGCTGAGGAGACACATGTTGCTGCACAAATGAAGACAGGTGTGCAATATGGAGATATTACTTCCTGTATGATCCTTAGTGCCTTGCTGGCTCTCAGCAAACCTGGTTGAAATGATGTTTTAAGGTCATTGCTTTTGGGACCTCTGATACAATGATGGGTTTAATGATATATTTATGTTTGAGGGTCACTTAGGCTGCTACAAGATGATGTGATTAAATAAGTTTATGGTGCCTTGATTAGAGGGAAAGATTGTGACTTCTTCCTCTGATTCCTTGACTTTCTATTATTAGCTTTACTTGGCCTAAAAATGCTGTGGTGTTCACATTTCATGAAAATTTCTTTGAATAACTCGTTGCATCTTTGGCTTATTCCCTTTTTATCCTCTACATGTCTTCTAGATATCTGTTTCCAGGTTGTGTTAGTTGTATAGACCTCCAACAGTGTGTGCTTTCATTGTAAACTCAGTGGCTTTACTTTGGCACATTAGAATTTGAACTTTAATCTACCTAAACCACAATACAATCTACATCTATTTTTCGTCAGAAGTCTTTGGGGAAACAAGTTGCATTATTCTTTCCCTTTTCTTCTGAGATCTTTTGTACATGGTGCCATGTGGTTTTCCCTGTAAAATGTAGAATTTAAAAAATATTGTCTTCTCGTGTAGAACTCTGACTTGGACATATTTTTGGCATTGTTGACTTTGGATTGGTTCCATATTTGTATTTGACTACTTCCAAACTTTGCTGCTTACAAACTACGACTTTTTGTTAGGTAGAATTCCTGTTCGACTATATGCATGGACTGTCAGTGAGGATTTTGATGATTTAGAAGATGCACCTCCAATTGACAGTTGGGACAAAGTCTCTTATATAAATCGACCTGTTGAAGTTCACAAGGAAGAAGGTAAGCCATGTCATGTAGGGGGTTATTGTGTGCCTTCAAAATTAAAAAAATTAAAACTAATTGCCTTGCTATTTTATTTTATTTAGTTATTTATTCTTTTTTTTTTTGGGAGGGGGGTGTCAATTGTGTGAAGTTGGATTTTGGTGCAAGGATTTTTCTCTGAATTTTTGTTTCCATGGTGTTAAAAAACTAGTAACACTTGATGAACTGAAAATTCTTAAGGCTAGTTTGCCCTTATATATATTTGGCTGGTTGGATTGAAATTCATTAGTGTTAATATTTTGGTTTTTCTTTCTTTGTTCTACTTTGCTTGTTTTCTTGTACCTTGTTTTAGAGGATATCTTTTACTATTTTGGGGATGTCATGTCATCATATCCATTTACTATAATCGTATTGGAGCTGCAGCTATGATTATTATTATTATTCCATGACTTATGTTTGGAGATCATGGAATTTTCCTTGTGATCTTTAGTTCTTATTTATTTCCTTTATTTGCTCAAATTTGTCTCCTTATATCTAGCACTCTTTTTTATTGGGTTTAGCCTTTGTTAGGATTTGAGTTCTTCTGATAGTTTGGGATTAATTGGGAGGTTTGTCTCTTTGGTTTTATTTGCTCCCCATGTATTGGTTTACTTGGATGTGCACCCTTGTAGTGCCTCTTGCCAAAAGACTTTCACGGGTCTAATGCTTTGAGGGTGCCTATTCACCTTGACTACGTTATAATTTTTTTTGTTTTGCTCAACTTGTCTCCTTATTCTTAGCGCTCTGTTTTCCCCCCTTTTTTTTAATCTTTTGTTAGGATTAAATTAGTTTGAATTTTGCTGATTGTTTGGGATTCATTAGGAGGTTTAGCTCTTTTCTTCCCCTATACATGTATGCCATCCCCAATAAAATTCAGATTAGACCATTATTAACTAACTCTGAAATTTCACACTTATTGTCCCACTGATCTGGATATTATTCTCCAAGAACGATGAGGGCATGTTTTATAGGTTATTAACATTCATTATCCTGGTGGTACGGATGCATTGTTTCCATTGCCACCCCTCATGTATGTCCTAATATTTCCTTTCAAATAGGCACATTTCTTACCTCATTTGTTTTGTTTGTTGTCCCTCCCCTTTTCAGCAATAATAACAGTCTTATTCTACTAAGTGAGGTCGGGTACATGAATGATATGATATCAATATGCTCTATAAAAAACCATATCTTTATATAGGTCATTCAACATAACATTCTTTCTAATAACCTAAGTGTTCTTGTTGGTCTCCTTGTACACCTTCTAAGGCTAAAAACCATATGATCCACTTTTACTTCTAATGGCCATTTTTGCACGTCTATATCGCCTTAAACAAATTTCCATAATTTTCTCTTTCGTCGGTGCCATTCCAAGAAAAATTTTAGGATGAAGAAGGAAAAATTTTAGTTGCAGATAATGATATCAAAGAAAGATGGGAGAGTTATTTTTATAAGCTTTTCAATAATGGATTGGATATGACTATTGATACTGAAGGATTAACATCCCATAAAGATGATCTCAATTTGAATTTCTATTGTAGGATTCGGATTGGGGAGGTGAAAGAAGCTCTTAAAAGAATAGATAATGGTAAAGGCATTGGTCCTGATGATATTCTTATTGAAGTTTGGAAGTGGTTAGGAGAGAAGGGGGTTTAGTGGCTCACTAAGTTATTTAACCAGATTTTAAGGTCCAAGAAAATGCCAGAGGAATGGAGAAAGAGCACTCTAGTTCCTATATACAAGAACAAGGGGGATATTCAAAATTGTACTAATTATCAGGAAATAAAACTCATGAGTCATACCATGAAACTTTGAGAAAGAGTGATTGAGTATAGACTTAGACAGGAGTCTCGAATTTCAGAAAACCAATTTGGATTTATGCTAGGACGGTCTACAACAGAGGCTATTTATTTATTAAGGGGTTTGATTGAAAGATATCGAAGTAAAGAGAGGGACTTACATATGGTTTTCATTGATTTGGAAAAAGCCTATGATAGAGTACCAAGAGATGTATTGTAGAAAGCAATGGAGAAGAAAGGTGTCCGTGTGGCTTATATTCGAGCTATAAAGGATATGTATGAGGGGGCAACAACAAGTGTAAGAACCCCTGGAGGTGTGACAAAGGACTTCCCTATAACAATAGGCTTACATCAAGGATCTTCTTTGAGTCCATACCTGTTTGATCTGGTTTTGGATGTTCTTACAGTACATATTCAAGAAGAAATTCCAAAGTGTATGCTCTTCGCGGATGATATAGTTTTAATTGTGAACTCAAGAGAAGAGGTCAACTCTAAACTTGAATTATGGAGACATACTTTGGAATCAAAAGGTTTTCATCTGAGTAGGAGCAAGATGGAATATATGCATTGCAAATTTAATAAGAGGTCAATTAGAAATGATTCAGAGGTAAAAATTGGAGAACAAATCATCTCTGAGGTGTCAAAGTTTAAATATTTGGGGTTGATTTTATAGAATAATGGGGAAATTGATGGGGACGTTATACATATGATACAAGCTGAGTGGTTAAAGTGGAGGAAAGCAATAGGAGTTATTTGTGACTGCAAGGTACCTACTAATCTTAAAGGAAAATTTTACAGAATAGCTATAAGGCCAGCAATGCTATATGGTAGTGAATTTTTGGCTTTGAAAGGACAACAAGAGCATAAGATGGGAGTAGCAGAGATGAGAATGTTGAGATGGATGTGTGATCATATAAAATTGGATAAGATACGAAATGACTGTATATGAAGGAAAGTTGGGGTAGTACCTATCGAGGAGAAAATAGTAGAAAATCGTTTAAGGTGGTTTGGGTATGTACAAAGAAGAGGGCAAGAGGAGCCAGTGAAGAGAGTTGATCAAATGGCTTGGAGCTCGATCAAAAAGTGTAGAGGAAGACCAAAAAGGACATTAAGGGAAGTTATAAGGAATGATCTGTTGAGAAATGATTTATCGGAGGAGATGGCATTTGATAGAGCTCATTGGCGTCGTTTGTTCTATGTAGCCGATTCCACATAGTGGAATAAGGCTAATGTTGTTGTTGTCGGTGCCATTCCAACTTTTTCTTGTGCTTTATTATTTTGAATCTTAGCTTTTTTTGTATGCCCACACATTTATCTTAACATTTTGATTTTTGTTACTCCTATTCTTTGGTTTTGTTGTCTCTTCATTGCCCAATTTTTATTATCATATAACATCGTTGATCTTATAGCTTTTCAGAGGTACTTTTCTTTAAACTTGGTAGATATTTTAAAATCACAAATGAGTCTTGAGGCCTTTCTACATTTCAAATACTCAACCTATCCTATGCGTAACATTTACATCAATTTCTGTGATACTTTGTAATATCAATCCTAGATATTTAAACTTTGATACTTGTGGTATGCCCTGAACCCCAATTTTTACCTCCAAGTCATTTCTAACCATGTCAAAAAAAAAAAAGTTAACATTTCTTATCATCCTTACCATCCTTCATTTCTTTCCTCTACAATTGAGATGATACTTTGTGTTTATCCGCTGCTAATTTCTCTTGTTGCAGTGAACTACTTCAGCTTGAGAGATGCGATTAAAAGCCTTCTGCCTGAGTTTTTCCCAGAAAGGACCTTTACTGATGAGATAGATTCAAGCACCAAACAAATTGCAGAAGGGGGAGAAAATGCATGTGAACCTGTATCACATTGCCCCCAACTTGAGAATGCTGAAATCAAGCTTATTCGCATTCAAGGGATTAAGCCAAAATTGGAAATTCCATTTTCTTGGGTGGTGAGCAACTTAATAAATCCCGAGCATTTTCTTCATATTTGTGTTTGCTTGAAAGTTTCAGAAGTCAGAACTGTGCAGTAGGTGAAATTTTAATTATTTTTTGGGGTATATATATATTAGGAATCTCAAAAGATGGAATTCTTTTGTACATAAAATGTACAGAGCGATTTATTGTTATATTCATTTCAGAATTCATTTACTCCTTTTCACTATAGCAGACGATATTTGTTTAGGGATGACGTCCCGTTTCTTTTTAATCCAAGGAAATGGTACTGAATACTGATTCTTTATGGAAACGTGGATTTATTCCTTTTTCTAATGTGTTCGAACACTTATACTAGATGTTACTTTTCAATTTGTACTTCCAATTTTGGATTTTTCCATATTGCAATATTCGTGTAAGTGCTGTTTTGTGATTGCATTAGTGGTCATACTTCCTATTTAGCTGTTCTTTAAATAAGCAGCTATAAAATGTAATGAAATATCATATCAGTGATTAGGTATTCATAGTCTATAAATACCAGTGTATATTTTATCCAAAAAAAGAAGTACTCTATATATCAGTGTATATTTATGAGGCAAAACTGTGTCAACCTTTGTAATTTCAGACTGCTCTTACAAGTTAGCTGAAAATTTTAATGATATTGGGCATCATATAGGAAGAATCCAAGCGAGCCTAATCAAATCATATCCCATTCGAACCGCTCTATTTTGCAGGCTTAATAGTATTGGTTAATTTATAAGTTCTATTTTATGGGCTCGTAATAAACATTAATAAAATAAGACTAATGTTGTTGTTATTGTTTAGGATATGAAAAGAGATTATCATTCTTGATAAAAAGAACATTCACAAATTGGAATGCCACGATAGATTTTTTTTTAATCTACGAATTGTTTAGTTGAGCATTCGCATGAAATGGTCAGAAATTTTATTATACTTAATCAACTCCTAATGAATTGCAGTTCTATAATCTACTGTGATAAAGGGGAAGATAACTATATACTGAACCATCTTGTGTAATTTTCTAGGTTTTTCCTAACCTTTTATATATAAAAAAGAAAAAAGCATTCACAATCACAAGGTGTAATGTTTAGGGCATAGTGTATTCTCCTTGATTTTTCTTATGTAAAAAACCTGGACATATTTGGAAAGAACTACAAAGTGGATAGCAATAAAGTTCAATTCCTATTTTTTTTTGGGCATGCAAAAAGTTCAATTACTATTTAACCGTTAAGAAATGATTATTATACAATTTTTCCTGTTGAATAGTGAATGTATTGCCAATTAATCTTTCAGCTAGAACAAAAAAAAAAACAGAAGGGTATCACAAATTAGTTGAGTGACGAGAACATAATATTTTGTATGCTTTACAGGAAGGAGACAGCAAGGGCAACTATGGAAAAAATATAGAAAATGGTTTAAACAACTTAAAATCATATCATGTCCGAGTGCAGCAGAAAATTCCATAAACCATGGATCCTGCCAAAGATTGCTATGAATTTTCTAGCTTGTCTTCAATGCTCTGTCAATTGGGACAAGCATATGTTTTGTAATATCTTTCATAGGCATGTGGTACCGTAGTCTATATATTATCATTGCATGTGTCAATATATGAGTATATTTTTAAGCTCAATTGGTTGAAGATAGATAAAATTAATTGTAAGAAGTATATAAATATGCCAAATTTAGAATTAGATATTATAAAAATTTTTATTTCAATTTTTTTGTTTTAAAATGCACATTGAGTGCAAGATTCACATTTAATAATATATTAGGGTATGTTAATCAAGTGTTAAACTTTATATATTGTAGTTGTCTAAAATTGACAATGTCAAATTTATAAGTAAATTCAAATGAACTGAATTTATTAAATATATTTTCAGTGGGCTGTTGGATTGACTCTAACATAATTATATGTCTATCATCGTCACGTTCCTTGGTAGACAATCCAGTTATGAAATTTTCAGTCTCTGACATAAAAATATTTTTCAGCAGAACTTGTATGTAACACGTTCATATATATGTAACCTACAATAAGATTGAATCACCAATCTTTTTTAATCCATTAAAAGGGAAATGTCAAACACTTTCTTTAATTTGAAACATACCCCCATAGCCCCTCTCAGATGCCCCATACTAACTTGTCACTCTCAGCATTACAATGAGGCCATTGACATGGGATTCAGTACTCAAAATCCAAGACATTTTTGGTTCTCACAACTCCAACTTCCAAACAGTGCAGCTGTTTGAATTCTGACTATTCGTTCTTTGTCCCCCCCCCCCCCCCGCCCCCGGGAAGTTTTATTTCTTTTGACAATATTAATTATATTTTTATAATCATTATTCACTAATTGTTATCTCATTTTATTATTATTCTGAAGTAAGTTTTTAAAATTATCTTTTTTTTAATTCTATTTATAAACCAAGAAGTGTTGATCAAACCCTTTTAAAAATATATGGGGAAATCTACCAACTTAGATTGGCGTTCCTTGTGCAATTAGGAGTTTAATGTCTAACCTTCGTATTTAGAACATATTTAGTTAGGAAGCGTCTACTTTTTATCTTTTCGAGAAAGATTAGTTTTTATTGTAAGTAGAGAAATTATGATAGTTTTGATTACATCAATATATATTATATATATATAGGGGAACCTATTTTCTAAACAATAATAATTTATAAACTAGTCGTATGGTATAAATGACTTAACGAGTCTTGATCATACGACTCTGTCCCTACCACATTATTATTTTAAAATTATGATTCGGCCAAAACATTATCGTATGATTTCAAAGCCTCTTGTTTTTCCAGCACAGCTTCATGCCTCTGCCTCGCAAGTTCGTCCGCTTCTTAATCGCCTAGTGAGCTTCAACCGAGTGGAGTGAATGAAACTCGCAATTCGGATTTCCACTTCTGGCCACCTGGTGGGCTGGGCGCTCACGAGCGAGAACTTGTGCGACACCAGATTTGCCTCAGTGTGCTAGATGATGGAAAATCACAATGAAGGACCTGGTAAGAAACATAGGTATAATGAAGGACTCTAATTTAGAAAAGTACAATGAGGGACTCTGGAGCATTTAGTGGGACCCGACGAATCTTCCTTCCATGCAAGCTGGTGTTCATATGCTGGAAGGAGAAGATGATCATTTAATCATGCATGCCACGCAATGAATTTGCTCCTGCTGACCCAGTGAACCAGCCTCATTAGGAATGATATGATTTTCCTTTTCGATGAAAATGTTATTTCTTCAGCGATCAGATTCTGGAATATCAGACAGCCTCTACAAATACCAATGCTTCCTTCACCTTTGCTAAATGAAATGTGGTTTTTCATACCCTACAATCACTAACGTATAATAATGCACAGCAAGGAAATAATTCAAGAATTCATTCAAGTCTTGTTATAAAATACTGATATGCCATCTTAAATGAAAGATGTTCAGCGCAATACATAATTGTCTAAGCAAACTATTGAACATTGAGCCTCTTTTATCAGTTGAAAACTATTTTCGCGCATTAATTGCTAGCGCTGTTCTCTGGAACATTATCCATGGCATCAGTGGAAGAATATATGTAGTCACTAGATGATGTTTGGTTGGAGTTAAATTCAGGTTCCTCTGCAGCAGCTTCATTAGGATACAACAATGGCTTTGGAGGCATCTCTAGGCTCTCAACTTCTGCTTCTAACATCTCTATTACTTTGTTCATAGATGGGCGATCACCAGGCTTCAATTGTATACACCACCATGCTACTATGAACATTTTCTTTGCTAAATCTTTTTCTTCATCTGTCAAATCTTCCATTTCTATGTCTTGCTCTTGACTGAATTGATCATATATCCATAAAGGAAAATATTGTTGACTTGAATGCTCGGTAGCACGTGGATTTGAGTTTCTTCTTCTACTTGCCATTTCCATTAGAAGCATTCCAAAACTATAAACATCAGCCTTATAAGATACTCCTCCAATATTTTTGTAGAACAATTCAGGAGCCATATATTCTATGGTGCCTTTTGCTGTAGTTAAAGTAACAATGCTATCATCTATAGGATATAGTTTGGCAAGACCAAAATCTGAATTTTTGGAATGAAGTTTTCGTCAAGCAGGATATTATGAGGTTTGATATCAAAATGGAGAATCTTCTTATCACAACCATGATGAAGGTAAGCAATTCCATGAGCCACTCTAAGAGATATTTCATATATCTTGTCATAACTTAATGATACTTTTCCTTTAGAGAAAATAAATTTATCAAGAGAACCATTGGACATGAATTCATAAATAAGGGCTTGCTTTGAATCCTCCACACAAAACCCAAAAAGCCGAACCACATGAACATGGTGTATCCTTCCAATGGTTGCGACTTCACTGATAAATTCTTGACCATTAGCTTTGGATTTACCTAACATGTTAATAGCTACATAAGGCCCACTGCGTAGCTTCCCTTTATATACAGTGCCAAATCCTCCCTCACCGAACTTATCTTTAAAACCTCTTGTCATTTTTTTTATTTCCTTGTAGGAATACCTTATGGGCATGAGGTCATGATGTTGGAGAAATTGTTCAATGTTTTCATACATGGAAAAGTGTCTTTTTCTCCACTTGTAAATTAACACCGCAGTCAGAAATGTGACTCCAAAGAGAACTCTAACTGCCACCAGGGATATTAGTCCATACCATCCATAGTTAACTGGTCCAATTAAGTACGGATGAAAGGGTGCATCATCGTTAATGTCCTGGAATACTGATGTTGAACGAAACGTTATTGCACAATACATCCCTGTACAATTATAACAAACACAAAACAATCAAGAGAAGCTGCCTTTGGTAGTATATACAAAGTGCAATCAAAAGTTGTAATACTAATTTAAATTGCTAACATGTGGGCGGAGAAAGGAGGAAAGGAGACTGTGATGGAAAGTATTTGCAGTTGCAGGTCATCTCTCCTCAATTTGCTACAAAATTTTAAATGTCAACAACATTTATGGTTTTGGGAAATACTGAAAAATACAAGGGACTCTTACGATTTCTTTTTCTCAAATCCTTTTTCTTTACTCTTTTCAAATGATCCAATCCATTTGATTGAATATTTTCGACCTAGACCGGCTTGATGTAGCAGACTGATTTTCTCGTATCCAAAACAAGATTTGTGAGAAAAAGAAATATGATATGAGCCTCTTACCCATTATCACTTTTCTTCTCACAAGATCCTCTTCGGAACAGACAAAAATATTGATTCATTGGAAATGATATTGGATGGGACTCAATGCTAGTAAGTAGAAGAGATGTCAAAACCAACTAAATAAACCTCTTTTTTTTGTTCGGAAAAAGTATAGTTGCAATGATAAGATTAGATTTATTAAGACAAGCATACATGAACGTTTCGGTAAAGGAAAAAGTTTGAGCATGTCAAGATCTTACCGTTTAATATGCCATACAGAATTGCTGCAAGAGAATTTCAATTAAAATTTCGTTAAAGTACATCAAAATAATAATGAAGGACACAATTATTTCAAATAAAAAGAAACCAAGTGTACTTTTGTTATTTTATTTTTTTAATCCTTTAATTTTTCAGCCTCTTCTTGGTAAAAAGAATTCTTAATATTACAAATATCTGTTTTTGGGAATATATGTGTGTGTGTGTGTGTGTATATAAGGTATTCATGTAATCTAAAACTAACTATTTTCATATGTTTAAAAATTAATTAAAGATGAGTCCAAAAAGAATTAAAGAAAATGAAGAGTAGGGGTTTTTCCCATTTGAGCTCACTTCAACTTTTCTTTTCCCTTGAAAAGAAACAAAAACTTATATTTTTCCTTCATTTATTTAAGTATTCTATTTTTTTATTGATATATGCATTACATAATTCATTTCAGTATTAAGAAAACCAAATCAAATTCACAGTAGAATTTAAAAGTTGATACACTAATTCGGTCAAGTGAAAAATATCAACAATCAATTTTTTAATATATTTTCGTTTAAAATAGCTATAACATTTTGCTACATAGAGATTTATGATATTTTTGAAGTCTTCTTCTCAACTCACTTTACTTGATCACGTTGTATCATGTGTAAAAGGTAAATATTTTATTCAGTGGAATGAAAAAAATCTTGTTGGAAAGATTATTTTTATTTAAGCCCAATAATGTTGGAATATGATTTAGTCAAATAAATATCTAAAAGAAGATAAATATTCAAGAGTTGCTTGAAATGAGAGAAGTAAGAAAGGAAAGTTTAATTAGTAAAGTAATTGTTTTCACTTGTTTAAAAAAAATTTACAAGCTCCCGTTGTTGGCTTAACTCTAAAAGTTTTACTTCCTAAGAAGTATATTACTTGAAATGTTACTGTCCTGGAAATATACCAAATGAGCCCTTATATTCAATAAATTTCATATCTTTGATGTTATGTTCTCTAATTAATTAAAATATAACAATTGTTTGGATATTTAATAAGGAAAATCACATAAAAATTCTAAAACAAAAAAAAATTATTATAAAGTCTCAAAATCTTAAAAAATTGCATCTTAGTCCCATTGAAAATTCTTCCAAACTATCTTAGTTTTGTGTGTGTTCTTTTTTTCTCTTGTTCTCTTATTCTTTTATCTTGTCTACTTAATGATTCGACTAACTTAGTATAGGATTAAGAAAGTTGATCAAGTTAAGTTCAATGTGATTTAAGGAAATGAAGTTCTAAGACTGTGTGGCAAATTACTCTTGCTTTGTTAAAAAAAAATTTATAAGTTCTTGAGAGGATAGGCTTAATTTTGGAAGTTTTACTCCCTAAATATTTTAATAATGTTTTTCCAAAGTAATCCTTAATTTTTTAATGAATTTTCTTAATAAAAAGGATATTCATGTATTCAACATTAAAATATCATATACTTATTGTAGAAAATAATTTAAAGGGGAATTGATGATTAAGGACCAAAATTCTGAATTAAATATAATAAAGAATTTTACAGTTTTTTTAGTTATAAACACAGAATAAAACAGTAATAAATTCATGATATTCAATAGTAAAAGAACTGTAAAATTCTTTACTGTGTTTAATTCAATCTTTTGGTCTTTAATCATCATTCCCCTTAGTTTAAACTTCCCCATAGTAAAAAAAAAAAAAACAAATATATAGATGAACTTTCAAAAAAGCTAACTTCCTGAAAATTATACTATTTCTAATATGCTACTTTTCTAGAAGGTTACCAAACGAGTCCTTATTTTCAATATTTTTCATATCTTTGATATCCTGTTCTCTAATTAATTAAAATATAACAAATGTTTGGATATTTAACGAATGAGAGAACAATTAGCGCGATAAGAGAGAGAGAGAGAGAGGGAGAATGGGAGAATGGGAGAACATAAGGAAGATTTTTATGATGTTACCTCGGGCATATCTGACAGACTTGATCAGTCTCCCTGAAAGAACGGGAAAGCGGCAATGAAAATAAAAATAGGTCACAACACAACTTACCAAAATTAATATATAATTTTTCATAAAAAAATTAATATATAATTGTTTTCAGGGTCTTAAAATAAAATAAAATAGCCCGAATTGGCCCTTAAAACTAATAGCTGCTTACCGCACTTTTGGGTCGTAATGTAAACATAATGACAGTAGTGGGACTGGGAATCGGCGATGCATCCAACTTGACCAGTGATGTCATTGATGTAACAGGAAGTGGTCCCACAAATACGGTCACAAACAGAGTGCAGCCACGATACCTCAAATCCAAACGCTAGTCCTTCCCGGTAGACATCCTCGTAGTCGTGCGGCAACGTCCAGTTTATCACCGACGCATTCCATGGCGTGGTGGCGATCCCATGGCACCCAGTCTTCAAACTTCCCAACTTTATATCCCCAGGAATTGCGTAAATATGGGGATCTAAGCAGGATGTAGTGTTCAAGTAATAATCGTCACTCACCGGAGTTTCACTCTCACACTTGATGTATATCACATTTCCAAACAGAAGTTGAAGGAACTTTTCTCCTTGCAATTGATAGGCACGAAATCGATCATCCACGATTTCGGTGGTGTCGCTTCTGTCTGGATCACTGAAGCTTCCGTCTGGATCACTGAAATTGTACTGGTAAAGGAAGTAGCGAGGCAGGGAGGAGCAATGGGAGGAGTCGTAAAGGTTGGGATCCACCAGTCGGATTGTGAAGTTATTGTAGTTGATTGACTTCACATACAATTCTGCAGAGAACAAGCGTAACACTAATACCACCACGTCGTCGTCCTCTATACATTCTAACTCGTACCTCTTGTCCCCGCAGTGGTCGGGGTCCCCTTTCAGTCGAAACGGATAGCTGATGTTGCTGATTTTGCCGCACGATGACACACAGCTTGCTGCCCCAATTTGGGGCAAGAATTGCACAACACTGCTACTCACAAACAACAAAGCTACCCCTACTTCCCACCATCTTCTTCCCCGGGAAATCATTTTCACATCTATAACCCTCCCCCTCTCCTCCTTAGTCCTTACCAAACCACCCACTACAAGGGAAATAACACACACATATAAAGCTCTCTCTCTACTATATTATATATGCACGCGCTTCCGCGTCCAACTTGAGAAAGATCAAAGCTCTTTCTCTACTATATTATTTTTTTAGTTTAAAAATAAGAAAAATATGATTCTGAATATCTTTAATACTGGTAACTAAAAACAATTTTTAAAAAATAAAAAAAAACTACAATATTTTGACTCAGTTACAAAATTATATAGCATAGCCGTATCAATCAGAACAGACTCTCTGCAAATTGTCCCTGCCCGAGAACTTTGAGTTGGTTGAGAGAGACGCTAGCTCTTTGGAAGATGCGCCCTTCCCTAAGTTGGTGGCTGTGGTGGATCTTGCTTTTGCTGCCCCTGCTTAGCTACAAGGGGTGGTGCCACCCACACTGCAAGGAATTAAGGTGCGGACGTCATGGTCCCCCTGTTCGATTCCCTTTCCGACTCAAAGATAAGCATCCCCTTCACTGTGGCTATCCTGGCTTTGTTCTCACCTGCACTACTCATCATCAACTTTTGCTTCAACTTCCCACAACTTCCGGTCCAGTAAGCCTCTCCATCAAATATATTGATTACCAATCCCAGAAACTTGCGGTGTACGATCCCCAGAGTTGCCTTTCCAGCCTGTTTCCAAAACTCCACAACTCCTCAATATCACCCTTCAAATTAGACTCCCCGGACTTACAATTTGACCCGCAATCCGGAGAGTCATTTTCTTTCGGTTTCTCAACATCAGGAAACATTAATTTCCTCAATTGTTCTTCAGTAGGTTATCGGTATTTACATGGTCTGCAAGCTTCAATTACAAAACAAGACATGTTCTCTTGCCCGATTTATGTCGGTTCTTCCAGCGACTATTTCCTTGATTCCGACCTACTCTTCTGCACCAAGATGATCGATATTTCATCAAATCAGTTGAACAACATACTGCACAATGTTTTGGTTTTCAGTTGGCTAAAACCAAATTGTGCTAAATGTGAAGTGCAAGGAAAGATGTGTAATCTGAACAACAATGGCACGGAAGCTGATATTGAATGTCTTGACCATGATCCCAAGATGCCTAGATCAACTATTATAGTTCGCTGCAGGTGAAACTTGTTCACTCTTCTTTTATTCCCCCAATTGGACTACATTTTTTATTTACAGAGTCTTCAATATTTCGCAGGTATAACCTCGGGTACAATTGTGCTGCTGCTAGTGCTCCTTCTGCTCTTTCAATTCTATAAATACTTTAGATTGAACGGAGAGGATCAAGAGAGACTCGAAAAGTTTTTGGACGATTATCGGTCACTCAAACCTAGCAGATTCTCTTATGCCGATCTTAATCGAATCACGTGTGGCTTTAAAGATAAGTTAGGTGAAGGTGCTCATGTAGCAGTGTTTAAAGGAAAGATTTCCGACGAAATTTTGGTAGCTGTGAAGATGCTCAATAACATGGAGGATGATGGAAAAGAGTTCATAAATGAAGTGGGAGCTTTAGGTAAAATCCATCATGTCAATGTGGTTCGCTTATTGGGTTTCTGTGCTGATGGATTTCACCAAGCTCTTGTTTATGATTTCTTTCCAAATGGCTCCTTGCAAAAATTCATATCTGGTCCAAACGACCATGTCTCATTCCTTGGCTGGGAAAAGCTACAACAAATTGCTATTGGTATAGCTAAAGGTATTGAATATCTTCATCAGGGATGTGATCAAACAATTCTTCACTTTGACATTAATCCTCATAATGTGTTTCTAGATGATAACCTCATTCCAAAAATATCTGATTTTGGTTTAGCTAAATTATGCCCAAAAAAATAAAAGTGCAGTGTCAATAATAGTAGTGTGCGGGCCAAAATGAGTGTGCCGAGATTATAGGTCCGAGGTGGATGGACGCTTCTTTGAAGACTCATTTTCCGGGCTCATATAAACCGAGCTATAATTCGGAAGCCGAGCTTAAGCGCAACGAGCCGAGTCATACATCGGTTAACGAACAATAAGGCCGAGTAATCGTATGGCCGAATGATCGTCCAATTGAACAACATCTTGGCTATATGGCCGACTACGGGTTCCTCCACGAAGATTGTATTGTCCCACAAACACTTGGCTAGGAATAACGGTTATGGAATCATAACTACAGGACGAAAAATCAGGGATCATGCAAAAAGAGCGCAATACTCCATAATAATCATTTATGAAATATCCCGATAAATTAGGGATTACAGGGGGAAGATGATTAAACCTTAACGGTCAGAAAAAAGTCAATAAAAAAGGGAGGAGGGATAAGCAGAAGGCATGATTGCACCGCACACGGACCAGGTGGAATTGTCTCTCGGTTTTTTGACGGAACATAATTGGCGCCCACCGTGGGGCCGAGAAAAACTATTCCACCACCACCAAGAATCATGGTGCGAACCAGGAGCAGTGCGGGTGCAGGAGAACGACGCTCCGAAGACAGGCCTTCTTTGGAGGACCACCCTGTCATTCCGGCAATGCGTGAGGAGATGGAGATATTAAGAAAGGAGAACGAGGAGATGCGTGAGAGGAATAGGCAGTTGGAACAGGAACGTTATCATGAAAGTACTTCTCTTCCTCGAGGAGGGGAACGGGGGAATACTAACAGGGATACTCAGCGGTCACACCAGGAGGGAAGTCGACGGGAGGAAACACACCATTCAGAGACAAATATTGACAATTTACGAGGGGATAAGCAGGCTGCCCGGAGACATCCGTTCGTTGATGGCATCATGGAGACGCCATTGCCAAAAGGGTGGAAGGGCTTAAACCTAGAAAGATATGACGGTACAACCGATCCGAATGAACATGTGGATGCGTATGTTACGCAGGTGAATCTGTTCACAAATGAGGATGCAGTTTTGTGTAGGGTCTTCCCTACGTCCCTGAAAGGAGCAGCTCTGAGTTGGTATACCCGGCTCCCATCACGATCCATCGATTGCTTTGAAACCTTAGTCAATAAATTCAGCGCGTAGTACGCAACCAGCCGACCTCACTAGCTTACCTCGGCTGCGTTGGTAAACTTACGACAGGAGAAGGATGAGTCTTTAAGGAGTTTCATGGAGCGCTTCTCATCAATCTCGGTAAGGATCCGGGATCTAAACCCTGAAGTAGCAATGCACACGATGCTGATGGCTCTCAAGCCGGGGCCGTTTGCCGACCACCTATGTCGAAAACCACCTTCCGACATGGATGAGCTTAGAAATCGTGTGGCTGGATATATACAAATGGAAGAGGTGTCGAAATTTAGAAATAGGGTCAGGACTGATCTGGACAAGCGAATGGACTCAAGTAACTGTGAAAGTTTGAGGCCAACGATAGAGAAGGGGAAGTTTAAAAGAGAAGGTACCAGTCGGGGGCCGAAGTATGACCTCTACACTCCACTAAACACTAACCGTGCTCGAATTCTGGAAGAAGCTTGCAATACCGAATTGATACGGCTCCCAGCTCCAGGACACACCCTGGAGACGGCAGATCAGTCAAAGCATTGCAGGTACCATCGAAATTATGGTCACACCACGGAAGAGTGCTGGACGTTACGGGACAAGATTGAGGAACTAATCCAGGCCGGGCATCTCGGCAACTTCGTACACAGGGGTCACGGAAGTCGACCCTCCTATAATTGGCGAGGCCGTGGTAGAGGTCAGATCCGAGCTCAGGAAGAATCTAGGCAACCAGACAAGGAAAGAAGACAGCCAGACGACACTCAAAATAGGGAAGGAAACAGAATAAGATGGGTTATCAACACTATAGCAGGAGGGTTTGCCGGAGGAAGAGCAACCAGCTCGGCCAGGAGAAGACACTTGAGGGCCATTCGGACAGTAAATGCGACGATACACCGAGAGCCCCGGAGTTCTTGTTCTATTACCTTTTCGGATGAGGATTTTGAAGGAGTCGATCCTAATCAGGATGACCCCATGGTGATTTCGGTAGAGGTGGCCAATTACATAGTCAGAAAGACATTGATAGACTAAGAGAGCTCAGCGGATATCTTGTATTATACCACCTTCTAGAAGCTCGGGATACCTGAGGAAACGATCAAGCCTTATCGTGATCCGTTGATCGGCTTTGCGGGAGAACAGGTTCATACCCGAGGATATGTGGAGCTGTTGACCACTTTCCGAGGAGATCTCGGATAAAAAACTATTATGGTCAGGTACCTTATTATTGATGCAGTAACTTCTTATAATATCTTGATAGGTCGACCTGCGCTAAACGAGCTCGGCGCCGTAGTTTCCACTTTGCATCTCACGATGAAGTTTCCCTCGGTAACCGGGGACATAATTGCGATAAAGGCTAATCAAAAGGTTGCAAGACAATGCTATGTAAACAGTCTAAAAGTCACCAGGGGAAGGGTAGTTGGCAGCAGTGAGCATATGAAGAAAGACACAACATCAGTAAGCTTGGTGGAGCTTGATCCCCGACTTGATGCGCAGGACCAAAGGCCAAGGCCTATTGAAGAATTACAGAAATTTCAGCTCGTCGGTGAGGACCGGTGCACTAGCCTCGGAAGTAAACTAGAAGGTGAAACAAAGGAGCAGATAATGAGGATGCTGAGGGATAATGCTGATTTGTTTGCATGGACTTCTTCAGATACGCCGGGAATTGATCCCAACTTTCTATGCCACAAGCTGGCGGTATATCCTGAAGCTAAGCCAATAGCTCAAAGGAAGAGGCGGGTAGGCGAGGAAAGGCGGAAAGCAATGAGGGAAGAAATGGTAAAGCTGCTGGATGCTCAGTTTATCCGAGAAATTGAATATACGACATGGTTGGCCAATGTGGTACTCGTGAAAAAGGCTAATGGAAAATGGAGAATGTGCACTGATTACACCGACCTAAACAAGGCATGCCCGAAAGATACATACCCCCTCCCGAGCATAGATCGGCTTATAGATGGAGCGTCAGGATGTGGCCTGCTCAGTTTTCTGGATGCCTACTCCGGATATAATCAGATAAGGATGTACCCCCCCTAATGAGGAAAAAATAGCGTTCATGACTGAGAATGCTAATTATTGCTATCAGGTGATGCCGTTCGGACTGAAGAATGCTGGGGCTACCTACCAATGGTTGATGGATAAAATATTTTAAGAGCAGATTGGGAGAAACCTGGAAGTATATGTTGACGATATGGTAGTGAAGTCTGAAGATCCCTCAAAGCATGCTGCTGACCTTGGCGAAGTATTCGGAAGAATACGGAAGTACAACATGAGGTTAAATCCTGAGAAGTGTGTATTCGGAGTCAACGGGGGGAAATTTCTCGGATTCATGTTAACTCATTGGGGTATTGAAGCCAATCCCGATAAATGCCAAGCTATTATTGACATGAGAAGCCCCCAGAATATAAAAGAAGTGCAGAAACTGACAGGGCAATTAGCATCACTATCCCGCTTTATACCAAGCTTAGCAGAAAAAGTCAGGCCGCTCTTCAAGTTGCTTAAAAATGCCAAACGGTACGAATGGAACGAGGAGTGCGAGCACGCGTTTCAGAGTTTTAAAGGTTTCTTTTCGGCACCTCCGATCCTTAATCGGCTGGCCCCCAACAAAGAATTATTACTGTATATGTCAGTGACCGAGTATGCGATAAGCTCGGTGATGGTACAAGAGATAGGCAGGCAGCAGATACCGGTATATTTCATCAGCCGAATACTGCACAACGCAGAGACGAGGTATCAGATTATTGAAAAGTTGGCTTTGGCTCTGGTTACATCGGCAAGAAGGTTGCGACCTTATTTCCAAAGTCACGAGGTTATTGTGAAAACCGACCATCCTGTAAAGCAAGTCCTAAGGAAACCCGAATTAGCCGGACAAATGATCTCGTGGTCAGTCGAGTTGTCAGAGTTCGGTATAAGATACGAGCCTAGAGGACCAATTAAGGCGCAATGTCTGTCTGATTTTGTTGCCAAGCTTACCCCCCCGCCGATTCCAAAGATGGGGCCCAATGGATACTTTACGTAGATGGCTCATCCAACACTAAAGGGAGCGAAGCAGGAATCATTTTGGAAGGTCCCGGTGGATTAATTTTGGAACAGTCTCTTAAAATTGATTTCCCAGTTACAAACAACCAGGCCGAGTACGAAGCTCTCATTGCTGGGTTAAAACTAGCTAGAGAAATGGGAGTGAGACAAGTCAGGTGTCGGAGTGACTCACAATTGGTTTCTGAACAAGTCTCGGGGGCTTACCAGGCCAAAGATCCACAGCTAGCAAGGTACTTGAACAAGGTAAAACGATTGGCTGAATGCTTTGGAGAATTTGCGATTGAGCACATTCCAAGAGGAGAGAACTCCCGAGCTGACCTGCTATCCAGACTGGCTAATGTCAAAAAGCTCGGGCAACATGAGACGATCATCAGGGAAACAATACATCAGCCCAGTGTCGATTTTGATGAGGTTATGGTCGGAGGAAACCCGAACCGGGACTGGATGACCCCTATTTGGAACTTTCTGGCCGAAGGGACCTTACCCAGTGACCACCACGAATCAAGGAGATTGAAGATGAAGTCCTCCCATTATTATGAGGAGACTTATACAGGCGAGGATTCTCAACTCCCCTGTTAAAATGCCTCACTCCCGAACAGGCGAAATATGTTATGAGCGAAATCCATGAAGGAGTGTGTGGGATGCATACTAGTGGAAGATCTATGGCAGCGAGAGTAATCCGGGCCGGCTATTATTGGCCCACTATGCGAGCTGATTGCATTGAGTATAGTAAGAAGTGTAATGAGTGCCAAAGGTTTGGCAGTCTACGCCATGCACCGCCGGAAGAATTACACACACTGACGTCCCCGTGGCCATTTATGGTCTGGGGAATGGATATTCTTGGACCTTTCCCGATGGGAAAGGGGCAGGTCAAGTTTTTAATAGTGGGCATAGACTATTTCACTAAATGGATTGAGGCGGAATCATTAGCTAAGACACGGCGCAGCAAGTACAGAAATTCGTATGGAGGAATATTATCTGTCGGTATGGGATTCCTCACTCAGTGGTTACTGATAATGGGAGGCAGTTTGTTGATGGAAACCTGAAGTAACTCTATGAACAGCTCGGTATCAAGCATAGAGTATCTTCGGTTGAGCATCCCCAAACAAATGGACAGGCGAAAGCGGCAAACAAGGTTATCCTCGGAGAACTCAGGAAGAGACTGGAAAGAGCGAAGGGGGCCTGGGCCGAGGAATTGCCGAGCATCCTCTGGGCCTATCGTTGTACGCCTCAGTCAAGCACCAAGGAAACCCCTTTTAGGTTGACCTTTGGAGCTGACGCAATGATCCCAGTGGAAGTGGGAGAGCCGTCCTTTAGGCGAATACTCCCTGACCAACATATAAACCAGGAAAACATGAAAGTCGAACTTGATCTATCCGAGGAGGTCAGGGAAAATGCACGTATACAAGAAGAAGCTTGTAAGCAAAGAGTGGCTTGGCGTTATAATTCTCGGCTTAAGCCAAGGAGTTTTGTTGGTGGAGATCTCGTTTGGAGAAAGCAGAGTGAAGCAAGGAAGAACATCGGCGAGGGCATCCCGCTCTTTTTTGACTGTTTGCACCCTCATCTCGGCATCAGCAAGGGATCCTTTTAGTTCCTCCACCTGCAGAAGGAGAGCCGCTTGAGACCTTGAAACATCGGCGAGCTCTGAGGAAACCTTGTCCTTCGCTTCGGTTGCTTCTAGAAGCTCGGCCTTGACAGCTTTCAGATGACGGTTGTTCTCCTCAAACTCTTCCCCACAGAGCGAGGCCATGGTCGCGGCGCGCAGGCACATAGTCGACATGGATTCCAAAACAGCCTTGGGACCCGACCGCAGCAAAGTTTCCTTGTCCACGACTTCCTGGATACCACTCCCGAAAAATTTGACAATATTTGGATCAATACCTGAAGGCGAACGTCTAACGGGAGATGGTAGGGGAGAGCGGCGACCCGAAGATGCAAGCTCCTCATCGGTAGTCGGAAGTCGAGCACATTTGCTCGGGGGGCTTCGTGAAGAGGAAGGAATCTCAACAACCTCAGCTGTCGCTAATACCTCAGCACGACCTCTCTCCTCTTTATCAGGGTGAGCTTGCAGATTCTCAGCAATTGGTCCTGCTGATGGGGTCTTGTTCTTTATTGAACGCCAGTTGAACTTCCCCATCACCACTGCAAAATAGAAAACATATATTAGAAGTTGAAACAAGTATGGCAGCAGAAGATAAAAGAAAATTAGCACTCATGTTTAAAATCTTTATTGGGGGCTGAAGAGTAAGGGAGCCTAAGTAATATTTTGCTGTTCAAAGGGCGAGGTAATTTATTTAACTTGTCGACATCCGCCTTTTCGGATGCCGACATAGCCTCGTAACACCAAGACTGGAATTTGATGGGAGTCCGAGTCCAATATAGAGGAAACCTGGGTCACCCACCCTCATCGAAGAACATGTCCGAGTAACCCTCGGCTGGGCGCACCTTGAAGAAATCTCCTTTGAAGTCTTTGTACGACGAGGTATAAGGACCGATTATCCCCTTCTTATTCATACCACTAAGAGAAATCCAGCCGATCTTATTTCCAAATCGGATTTGGTAGTAGTAGAGGAATTTTAGGGCGGTAGGTGTCATATTCAATTTTCTGCACAGGACCTCAAAAGCCTTTAGAAACGCCCAACTGTTGGGATGAAGTTGAGTCGGAGCGACGTTCAGCGCCTTTAAAACAGCACATTCGAACTCCGAGAAAAGAAGGCCAACTCCCAACGATTCAAATAACGTTTTATACATATAAGTGAAATGTGTTTGTACTGGCAGCACTGACAGGAAAACGTGCTAATCTTCAGCACACGGCTCGGCAATCACGGCCTCCTCTGTTCGTGTGCTAGCTAGAGAGATCGACTTCCTCAGCTCCACAATTGACTCGGCAGTCCGAAATCTAGAGTGGTAGGATCCAACTTCTCCTTTCACCCAATAATATCCCGGAAGTCGAATGTCAGGAACTGGGTCTCTCTGAACTCTTGAAACAATTTTTCGTGGCTTTTGTACGGCCACCGGCACGGCAGTAGCCGAAGATGAAGCTTCCCTTTCAGTTGGAAGGTCGGCCAGACGAAAATTCAACTCCACGCTGGGAAAAGAAGAGTTTGACGGTGAAGGTTCCTCCCCAATGCCCAGAACCTCCCTCGCAACTAGGATTCGATGAGAGGACGACCCAGCTGATGCCTCAGATCCTCGATTTGAACTCATGGTGGTTTGGAAAAGTAGAATGGTGCGTAGAACTTGAGAAAAGGGGAAAAAACAGAAGAGGGCGTACCTGGAAAAATGACGAAAGGGGCAAGGAGAAGGAGGCCAAAAACAACGAAGAGATTCAGAGGGAATGAAAAGCAAATGTAGTAAAAGGATGAGCACCCAAGCCCTACACGTATATAGTGAAAACTCCTCCTCGAAAATGAACGAATTAATCATGACTTTAGGGAGCCAATCGTCACCATTGGGGAACGTGCTTCGACTGACGAAAAGACGCAGCATTAAATAACGTTGCACGCAGCCGTACATGTAGGCGCATTACCGTTTCAGAAACTGAAACGTCAAAGAGCCTCCGGGAAGGTCCTGGAATCCCTAGGGAACTGGAATGATTCAAATTCAAAAAACCAGTCTTTAGTCAGTCACGTGATTCAGAGCCCCCTCTTCCAAATTGGACTCGGGGCTCGGGGGGCTAGTGTGTGGGCCAAAACGAGTGTGCCGAGATTATAGGTCCGAGGTGGATGGACGCTCCTTTGAAGACTCACTTTCCGGGCTCATATAAACCGAGCTATAATTCGGAAGCCGAGCTTAAGCGCAACGAGCCGAGTCATACATCGGTTAATGAACAATAAGGCCGAGTAATCGTATGGCCGAATGATCGTCCAATTGAACAACATCTTGGCCATATGGCCGACTACGGGTTCCTCCACGAAGATTGTATTGTCCCACAAACACTTGGCTAGGAATAGCGGTTATGGAATCATAACTGCAGGACGAAAAATCAGGGATCATGCAAAAAGAGTGCAATACTCCATAATGATCATTTATGAAATATCCCGATAAATTAGGTATTACAGGGGGAAGATGATTAAACCTTAACGGTCAGAAAAAAGTCAATAAAAAAGGGAGGAGGGATAAGCAGAAGGCAGGATTGCACCGCACACGGACCAGGTGAAATTGTTTCTCCGGTTTTTGACGGAACAAGTAGCAAGAGGAACTTTAGGTTATATTGCACCAGAAGTTTTCTCTAAAAGTTTTGGGAATGTGTCATATAAATCAGATATTTATAGTTTTGGAATGTTGTTAATAGAAATAGTTGGAGGAAGAAAAAATACTATCACAGTTCAAGAAAATTTTCAAATTCTATACCCAGAATGGATTCATAATTTAGTTGAAGGAGGGGACATACACATCCAAATAGAAAATGAAGAAGATATTATGATTGCAAAGAAATTAGCAATTGTGGGACTTTGGTGCATTCAATGGCATTCCATAAACCGTCCATCCATTAAAACAGTGGTGCAAATGTTGGAAGGAGATGGAAACAGGTTACACGTGCCTCCAACTCCTTTTGATCTCTCTTCTATAAATGCAAATGCAGTTATACCTGCAAGACCTCCAAATTTAGAATTGGAAGTGATTGAGGAATTGGAATGAATGTTTGTATCCTTAATTTGGATCACCAGACACCAATTTTACTTGTATTAGTATTCAGCAACATTGTCTATGCCTAAGAATTCTTACACAGCTCCTTTTAACGCACCAATGAGTCCTTATCTCGATATTATATTTTTCAACTTGTGTGTGTGTTGGCCTGAAGTTATATATGTTGTATATTATTTATGCATTTGAGCGTTCCTTCACGGCATGTTTAATATTTTAATCGATTATCCAGATTTTAATCGGTTCTGAAGTGTTTGATGTTTTGACCAGTTGGCATTACTTGTTCTTTTTCTGAAAATCAATCCCCTCATAATAATGCAACTAACATTTTCACTTCACTTCTAAATGAATCCTGGCAATTTTGTCTCTAACCGATATTATGTATAGTTTCGCTTCAAACATTCTGATTTCGATTTGAAAAAGAAAAATGTGTTGGAAAAAAATGTTGCGAACAACTGTGGTCAAGAGAATCTAAAACATAAATTGCCATAGTAGATTGTTATGCGTATACCGATTGTCCTGATGAATTTAAATTTAAATACATACTATAGACGGTTCAGACTTCAGAGAGAGAGAGAGAGGGAGGTCTACAAGCAGGATTTGCAGTGTAGGTTATAAGTTTGATGGAAACTCCGAGGGAAAAGACAAGTGAGAATGTCGAAAAGAAAATATTTTCAAATTAGCATTTCTATTTAAAAATTTAATTTACATACCATAAAAATTTAGTTTATGATATTTGGAAAATTTTAAGTGGGTCCTAATTGAGAAATGTATTTTTTTAAAGTCTCAACTTATGACTCTTCCTTTGGTTCGATCTTGGATGAGTCCGCCGATATGCGGACGCGTAATTTAACGTGGATGACGCGGTTAGCTTAGCTTCATAGAAGTTTTGTGACGTACTGATCCATCATTTAATTTATTGTATAATTGTATTAGATATTAGTTCTATTATTTCATACTCGTAATACTTTTCTTATAATTTTTTATTTGAAAGTATTAAAAAAATTATACAATTATTTTTTATATTATTTTCATTTCACTCCATTATAAGTGTAGAAAACAAACTTGAATTAAATTAAATGTCAAAGACCTTAATCATTGTGTAGTGCGAAGGTGTACCAAGTTTGACTGAATGAAAGGAGAAAAACTGGTCAGGAGCCTCCCATTAATTAAGGAAATTGATTGATTGAGAGGAAGTGACCGCAATCTCGATTGCACCCACAAGTCAAGACCCAAGAGTTCGTTACTTGAGCGGATGGTTTGAATCCGAGGGCCGAGCCATTGAATAATACTCCTACGTATAATCTTTTTATCTGTCATATTTAAAAAAATTATTTATTTTTATTTGTGATTTTAAAATTTTAAAATAATATTAATTAATATTTTTTACTTATATTTTAATATGTTAATTAAAATTTAAAAATAATACTAATTACATTTTTATCTATTTATTTATATAAGAATATATTAGTAAATTTGAATAGAACTATAACATATTAATTATACTTTTTAATTTATATAATAAAATCTTAAATGACACTTAAACAAGAAAACAGTGGTAATACATTGTAGAAATATTTATTTAATACTAACACTTAACTCACCACTCATCATCAATCATACCATGGGGAAAGATTTATATATTCATGTTGTTATTGTTATTTGTAAAAAATTCTATTCAATACTTTCTCCCATTTATAAAAACAGTTAGAGTTTTTTTTACATAAATTAAGAAAATTATAAGTGACCTAGAATATTATAAAATTTAATAATATTTTATCAAAATAACCTTAATTTAAATATCTTTTTAAATGATTCATTTAATATTAATGAAACATAAAGTAGTAAAATAAGTGATCAATGTTTTATAAGAATTCTAAAATAATAAATATTATAAAAAATCTCAAAAATAGTAAAATAATAATTTTTACGAATTGGAGGGATTCATTTATAATGGGTCCTCACTTTCCCTTTTCTTCCTTTCAACAAACTCAAATAAAAAAAAAATTAAACTCCATTCCTTCATTACCGTTGAACCAAAAAGTGCCTTAGTCTTCCTTGTACGTATAGACGAAAGAGAGAGTGAAATGTTTACAAAATGATTGGGGCCTAAAACGAAAGAGGCAAACAATCTAAAAAGGAAAAAGCCCCTTTTGTAACAAAAACAAAATTAAAAGAGTAAAAAGGGGAACAGAAAGAAACTACGCTTGAACCCGTATTCCTCTCCTTGCAAGCACAAGCAAAGGGTGGCTTTGGCTCTCGATTGCTAAAATCATATTTTATCTGTTGTCTCCATGGTTTCAAAGATTCTTTCATGGAACTCATATTTTTCAAATTCCTGTATCTCATCCACCGTCTGAGTCTCAGACATTGAGATTTCTTATCTGAATTAACTGGATGATGGACATTTCATGGAATTTCTACTACAAGAGCATAACTAGTAAATTAAGGAATGCATACGGGTAAAAGAAGGTTAAGGACTTCTTCTGATCTTTAATATAAGATCTGTTTAATCAAATCACGTAAATTAAGAATTGAAATTAAACTAATTAACTACCTGAATTTTTTAAAAAATCTCAATATTTTTTTAAAATTACCCTTACTTAATTCCTCTCTTTTTTTCTTTGACCACATTAAATAGAGGTATTTTTCTGAAGATATATAATAAATACTACCTCGTATATTGTAAAGGATTTTATATTTAGGATTAGAATAAAAAATCCTATAAATAAAACCAAAAGAAGTAAAAACAAAGATCACGCATTGCCGGCTAATAGCCAGAAAAGCGAACAATGAAGTATTGACTAGTTAGAAGAATAAAAAATTTTTATTTAGTCTGTTATTTTCATTTGGGCGATCAAAGTAAAGAAAACTAAAAACCTTTTTTATTGAAAAAAACTAAAACAGATTAAAGAAAAAAAGTAGAGAAGTCTTCATTCAAGTCTACAATAAAGACTTGCTGAATGGGGAAAAATAGATTGTTCCAAACGCGTTACTGAGCAAATGAGCTGATAGGTTCTCATTCTCATCGGATGGATTTCACTTCCTCTTTCGGTTCGAGGATTAGTCCACGCCACGCGTCATTCAATTAATGTGTAGAAAAGTAGATGGCGGTAATAAATAGTCCAGACTGATCGCTTTTGACTTGTTCGAGTAAGGAATTTGCATTTATGATATAAGAAAAAGTACTCACTTCCATTTTTTGAGAAACTACTCTGAATAATTAAAAAAAATGCAGTAGATGAGGAAGAAATAAGTAGAAACACGGGATTGCATTTTAAAGGATCATAAAACTAATTCTACAAAGTTGTAAAAATAACACAATTTTTCCCTAAGAAAATATCACAATATACTTGTCTCACTCTACATAATTGTAAAAAGTGTTTTTTATTTTCACCAAATACAAAATAATTTTTTTAATAAAATCTCTAAACAATTAATAACTTTTTAAGCAATCTAAAAATCACATTTTAAAAATCTTAAACAAACCTATATATATCAGGGAACTGGCCCCACTTGATATTGTTGTAAAAAAATGTTGATAAAAAATTGATACATATATATAATATTTAATTTATTTATGTTATCAGTATTTAAGATTTTAATTTTTATTATTTCTCGTTTAAAATACAGAAAAATATTTCTTGTTTAAACATTTTTATTTTATTTTGTGATTTAAGAACAGGATTTAACATTTAATTAAATATTGAAAAATTATCAATTAAAGGTACCATGAGAAGTTGAGAACCTATATCTTTGTGTACAGCGTAGGGATATCAGTTTTGATGAGTGGAAGAAGAGTTTGTATATATATATATATATATATATTTTGACTCATAAGAGTTTGGACTTTTTAACTTCACAACATGTGATGCATTGTTCAAAATTATTTTTATTAAAAAAGCATAGGAATACAATTATAAAATATAATCTCACGTAAAATTATATTCTCTTATATCATTCTCTTTTTGAATAATGATTAACGAGCAAAGAAGAGTATGTCCAAATGCCATATATATAATATTATTAATAATTAAGAGTACTTTGGGAGGGTCACTTGACTCAGTTCAGGCCTGTATATCTCTGATTTTGATTTTTTTTAAAAAAGTTAAATTTGAATTTATTTTGGATATAAAATTGAAATAAAATTCAATCATCAACTTGACTAGAGATATACGAAAATTGGAAAACTCAATGCTCAATAATCATTTGTCATGCCGAGAAAAGACTGCTCAATAGTTTATAACTGATGTGACAGTGTTTCTTCCATCTGCGTACCGTTCTTATTCAAATTTGGGACTATGAACTGATGAAATCAGAAATTGGATCAAATATTAAATTGGATTGAGTATTTATTTGAGGTTTAGTAATTCAACCTTTATGTAACTGATTGATGGTGATTATAATAATATATTTTAAATAAATTGTATGATTTAATTAAAATTTTAAACTAAATAATATTAAATTATTAATCTATTATTTATTATAAATAAATTATTAATAGATTTCATAATTTAATATTTAAATCTAAATAAGTTAATATTTATTCATAATCATATTTTAAATTTAAAATAATTAATTAATAATTTTATTATTATATTATTTATTAAGTAAATATATAATTTTTAATAATATATATCATAACAATATTTATATAATATTATAATATAAAAAATATTTTATACTAAAAATAATATTATTTTATTTTAAAAATAAAATTAAGATTAGTTCAAATTAATTTAGAATTGATTTGCTAGTTTCATTCATTTTTTATCCGTTCACACTAATTATAAAATTTACTGATCATAATTTATAACTAGAGAAAACCTCACACTAATTCCCAGGCGAAGGAATTGATACCGTTATCAAGTTATCTTGTGAACCGGAGGCAACGACCATCAAAGCTATGGGCATCATGTGCAGGTGGGGCCCAACCTGTTTTTTTATCTTTTTTATAGATAAATTCCATCTTTTCCTTTTTTAGATAAACCTCAAGCGTTCTTTTTTTTTTATTTTAAATTTATTTTTTTATTTTAAATTATTTTTTATAATTAATATCATTTAATATTAATTTATTTAAAAAGAGAGAGAGTGAATGATAAAATTCTTTTTTGAATTTAATATTTTTTATAACTAAATAAAACGTTTTTCACATTATAGGGGAGAAAAATCTAGTTCCCCAAAATATGAAGATAATAAAAACATTTGGGCGTTCCTTCACGGCATGTTTAATATTATTATCGATTATCCAGATTTTAATCGGTTCTGAAGTGTTTGATGTTTTGATCAGTTGGTATCACTTGCTCTTTTTCTGAAATCAATCCCCTCATAATAATGCAACTAACATCTTCACTTCACTTCTAAATGAATCCTGGCAATTTTGTCTCCAACCAATATTATATATAGTTTCGCCTCAAACATTCTGATTTCGATTTGAAAAAGAAAAATGTGTTAGAAAAAAATGTTGCCAACAACTGTGGTCAAGGGAATCTAAAACAGAAATTGCCATATAGCTAGACCGTCATGCATATAGCGATTGTCTTGAAGAATTTAAATACATACTATAGACGGTTCAGGATTTGCAGTTATAAGTTTGATGGAAACTCCAAGGGCAAAAGACAGACAAGCAAGGACGCGGAGAGAAAATATTTCGGAATTAGTATCCCATTTGCAAATTTAGTTTGCCTACCTTAGAAAGAAATTTAGTTTATGGTATTTGAGAATTTTCAAGTGAGATCCTAGTTGGTTGGGAAGTATCTTCTTTTACAAGTTCCAACTTATCTTTTTGCCCAAATTAACTCCAAACACGCAACCGAGTCGAAGGTAAGGTGTCTGTCTAATGAGATCGATTTGACTCTTCCATTGGTTCGATCTTCCGATGAGTCCGCGCGTAATTGCTGACCGAAGGGAGAAAAAAATGTGCACGTTCGCCTAATTTAACGTGGATGACGCGGTTTGCTTCATAAAAGTTGTGTGATATACTGATCCATCATTTAATTTATTGTATAATTGTATTAGATATATTATTTAATACTCGTAATTATTTCCTTATAATTTTTAATTTGAAAATGTTAAAAAAATTAGACAATTATTTTGTTATATTATTTTCATTTCACGGTATTATAAGTGTAGAAAACAAACTTACATTCAATTAAATTATATGTCAAAGACCTTATCATTGTGTAGTGCGAAGGTATCCAAGTAAGTCTGAATGAAAGAAGAATACCGAATAACTGGTCGGGTTTGTGAGGATCCTCTCATTAATCAAGGTAAATGATTGAGAGAAGCGGCCGCGATCTCGATTGCTCACGCAAGTCAAGACTCAACAGTACATTACTTGGCCGCACGGTTTGAATCTGATGGCCGAGCCACTGGATAATACTTCCTCCGGCCCAATTTTATATATAAGATCTTTTACTCTGATTCTAAATATAAGATCTTTTACAATTTATGAGGTAGTATTTATTATATATTTCTAAAAAAATATCCCTATTTAATATATTCAAAGAGAAAAAGAGAGAAATTAAATAAGGGTAGTTTTGAAAAAATTTTGGAATTTTTGAAGAAATCGAGATAGTTAATTAGTTTTAATTTTAATTCTTAATTCATATAATTCAGTTAAAAGGGTCTTATATTTAGAACCAGAGGGAATATATCACTTGTGTGGAAAGATTTATATTTAATTGTAAACGGTTATTGACTCACCAGTCATCGTCAATCATATCATGTGGAAAGATTTATATTCTCATTGTTATTGTCGTTTACAATCATTTCTATGATTGTTGATCGAGAAAATTTCAACATTAATTAATGAAGGAGACATTTGCCCCAAAGAAGACCCAAAAAAAATAGAAAGGTTTCCATGAATGTGTCATGACCACTGAGATGGAAAGATTTATTTTTACTGTTATTGTTCTTCGGAATGTATTTTCTACTCAATAATTTCTTATTGATGCAGCCACTGCCTTGTGCCACAATGGCACCAACACATCTCCCTTAATTGGGAGGTTGCAGTTTCTCCTAGTGGGCATGATGGGTGTGAGTTCCTTCCCTTTAGGAAAAGAATGTGAATATGGGTGTGTGTGGAGGTTTATAATTATCCCCTAATAAAACAAATCTGATTGATTGGTTAGAAGAGAATTGATGATTCTCTGTAAGGATTTCATTAGGATACAATAACAGCTTTGGAGGCACTTTAAGGCTCTCAACATCTACTTCTAACATCTCTATTGCTTTTACTTTGTTCGTAGAGGGGATGAAATGTGTACATGAACCTCCAATGCCTTCTCAAATTTTTTTTAAACTCTATTCATTCCTTTTTTTTTATTTCTTTTTATTGAAACAATTTAATTATGAGAGTTTTGCAACATTATCATTTCATTCACGAACACGGTTATTCGAATAGGAAAAAAAAAGTGTAGATACTAGATATGTAAGCGCATAGAACGATCTTTGATTCATAAACATAAAACTCAATTGCAATATATAGATCACTACGGTCATACATACGAAGTGTACAGAAGAACTTCTCATGCCAAAAGTCTGTTATTTTTATTCAGGTAATTAAATAAATAAAATTAATTAACAGTTTTTTTGACTGAATAAAACAGATTAGAGGAGAAAAAAAACTAGAGAAGTGTTCATCCTACAGCAAGGACTTAGAGAGTGGGGAATTAATAGATTGATAAAGATTCCAACAAGTAACTAGGCATATGAGTTAGACCCTGATTAGTTTTTAGTTAATAAAAAATGAGTTTCGATAGAATTTGTTTTACAACATGATTATAATAAAAATTAGTTTTGGACTTACGTAGTTATGTTTGGATGATTTATTTAAAAATTAGTTTTGACAAAAGAAATTATGTATGGATGATTTTAATCAAAAGCACTTTTAGTGAAATAAGTTTTGCAACTTTTAATAAATAAATTTTCTTTTACCAATATATATTTAATAAATATATATATGTGTATATATATGTTTGTCTAAAAAAATAAAAGTTTATAATTATTTTTTAGTATTTTATTTTCTTTATTTTTATCACTTTGACTCATAATTTTCTTTTAAATTGAGCTTAAACTTTATTCTACGAATAATTTAATTTTTTTGAACTAAAATTTAATCTGTATTTATTTAATTGAAAATATAGACTATCTGATATAATATTTTTTTATTGTTCATAATTTATAGAGATTAAAATTTTGAAAGGACATTTTAATTATTAAATAAAAAATTTTATAAAAATTTTATTTTTCCAGTTTTTCTAATTTTTTCTTATTTTTATTAGTCTTTTTTTATTTGACTTTAATTTAATTAATCATCATCACCTCCTTTCCACATAATTTCCGTCCACCAAACAAACCTTAAGTGAAAATTTCCTTCTTTCTTTCTCGGATAGTCACCATTCATCATCCTCTCTCCACCTCCTTCCACTTTTAGCTTTCCCCACCATTCCCACATCAACTTTTAACCTCCCCTCCATCATTTCTAGCAAGCTGCCATCGATTTAGCATACATTGCTCCACGGCAAGGAGGCAAGGAGACGGGAATGAAGCTCAAGAGAAGACAACTTTGAGGAATGAAGCTGACAAGATGAGACTTTGGCCAGGAAGAAACAGAGGAGCCCGATCTGTTACACCTATTCTTCGTCCTTCGTCCTTCATCCACGGCCACAGCTTTATGCAACCACAGTTGAGGCAACAGAAAAGCAGGGTCATAGCCGCTTCTGATTCAATGGAGTTCTGAGGGGAAACCAAGTTTTGAATCCGATCAATTTTGAGTGCCAAACACATTTGAGAAAGCAATCAACTGAGTTTTGAGCTAAAACTTGGTTTCAAACCAAAAACCAAACGGACCATTAATGGGGTCACGTTCTCATTAGATGGATGTGACTCTCTCTTTAGGTTGGAGGATAAGTCCATGCGTAATTAATTATTGTGCAGATGAGTAGATGGCGATATATATAGTGCAGACTGATCGATTTTGAAAAGCATGTGGTAGTTCACAGTTATGTTGTTGCACTACAAAATTTATTCTTGTAACTAACCTAGTATTGTCCCTTGCAATCAACATATGAATAAATCAGTACGTAAATATAAAATAATCAGATAATCTTTAAAATTTTCTGCATTTATTTATTGACAATATTTCCTTTGGCTGAACGAATTTGATGGACAATGTAGTCTTCCTTCTGCTTCTGATTCAAATTATTGCGACTGTGAATTGAGATGATCACCTTATCTGATGGCAACCGGAGGCAGTCAGTATATGTAAGCTATACATATGTGCAGGTGTGGGGGTGGGGGTGGGGGTGGGGCCCACCACCTATCTTTTTTTACCCCTAGCAATCAAAACCATACATACCGAAAGAGAAATCAGAGGGGTAGGAGTTGGCATATGTGTGGATGGGTTGAAACCAGCACCAGTTTATCCGTACTACCAAATGGTTTGTTGCAGGAGTTCTTATCAGAATCAAAAGCAATTTCTCGGGTGGAAAAGGTTGCAGAAAATAGCTTTGGAAATAACCAAAGGGATCGAATATCCTAATCTGGTTTGGCTTATTATGTACTAAGGATCAAAAATTGTGATTTCCATTACTGCAACAAAAGGGACTGTAGGCCATGTACTGCCAATGATGTTCTCTAGGAACTTTGGAAATGTATCTTACAAGTCTATGTTTATAGCTTTGGGACATTGTTCCTTAGGAGGCGCTGGGGAAATGTTATTGCAAAGGAAACTGGCCTCAACTACTTCCTAGAATGGATTTTCAATATATTAGAACAAGTGGATGACTTGACAGTTCATACTTAGGCGAAAAAGATTGTAGCTAAGAAAACTTGTGATTATGGGACTATAATGGCACTCTTCAGTGGATCATTCAGCCATGCAAGTTGTAGTTCATATATATCTTGGAAGGAGAAGGCCTTCTTCTAATCCGCCAACCAATACATTTCTTCCGCTGATTGATCCTATTATAATTAACTAATGTCTCACTAGGAGCAATGTTCCTTAATTTTTAATGACTGTAATTTCTTCAACAATTAGATTGCACATTCTACCTTGAAACATAAGATAGTCTTCATATAAACAATATATCATCTTTGCAAAATGAAATAAAGTTATTCATGCCCAATAATTACTGAAGCAAAAATTACAGAGCAAGGAAATATTTCAAGTACTGTTACAAAATACAATCTATTATTCCAAATTAAAGATGCATGCGACATATAAGTATTAAAGCAAATTACTAAGCTTTGTGAGGCTCTTTTATCACTTGCAAATTATTTTCCACCATTGCCAGCATTATTCTCAGACATATCATTACTAGCATAACTGCTTGTGTGAAGATTATATTCTGTCCAGACTTTATAAATAAAAACTAAAAACTGAATAAAATAAGAAATAATAAAATAATAAAAAAAAATAAAAAAAATTAATTAATCAAATTAATTAATTTATTAATTCAGAAATATTAAAAAGAGAGAGAAAGAAACAAAAAAAAAAAAGAGAAGAAAACAAACCATAATAACAAAAAATACAAAAAATAAATAATAACTAAAATTTTTTTAAAAAAATTAATTAAATAGTCAATGTTGCAGCCAAAGGTGAGTCTGAGCCTGATGGAGAGGCTCAGACACGATGCATACATGAGGCTGAGAGGGCAAAACCGCGGGAGAAAGAGGGACAGAGACAGAGCACGAGCGTGAGAAAAGCAGAGAGAGGAGCGTAAGCCAGAAGCGACAAAGGAATTCCTCCACTACTCCGTACTCTGCTACAGCATTTGGGGATGAACACAAGTCGGGGTGGCAGAGAAGGAAGAGCGGAAAATTGGAAGGCATGAGATGGAGAACGGGAGGAAGCAATTGCAACGACCTCGCACTCGGGATTTTTTTCTTCACCCAATAAAATTCTATAAAAGGGGTTGAAGAACAGGGGAAGGGAAGGCCGAAAAAACCCTAAAAAGAGATTGCGCCGAGAAGCTGAGAAAATTGAGAGGCACCGAAAAACCTTAGGAGCATTAGAGAGACCGAAGTGAAAGCCCAAGTGTGGAGCCTAAAGCAGAGGAGGTGGCGGCAAGAAAAGAAACCGGGGAAAGCAGGATCAATTGACGCTGAAGAGAGACGAAGGGATTTCAGGAAGGAACCCTAGAGGCAGCAAGCCAGAAGTCGGATAGGAGGGCCAAACTAAGCACAAGAGAAGGAGAAGCTGATGGCTCGAGTAGAAATTCGAAGCAGAAGGAATATTAGCATCATTCGGGTTAGTGATTTGTCGAAATTTTTGTTGTGAAGTTTGCTGCCTCTGTTTCCTTTCACTATTCTTCGTCTGCTTTTGGCTTGGTTTTTAGGAATTCTCGTAGCTAGTTGGTTTAAGCTACCCATTAAGTCTCAGATCCTATTTTCGGTCTGTTATGGATTGGCTCTGTGTTTCTGAAAATGTTATTCTCGGTTTTTAGTACTCAGCTTCTGGAAAGCTTTTGTCCCAGTCTATTATTGGTTGGTGTTATGTTTATGGTTGCTGCATGCTGTGACTCTGGCCTAACCATTATACTTGGTTATGTGTTTGGTGTATTGTTGGGAAGGCTTCAGAGTCTCTGTATGACAGGGTATCTTCTTGGTCACAAGGCTAGACTGTTTAGGATGTTGAAGAATGTTAGAAGCTTCTTAACACAGATTTTGATTTGGGAAAGAATAGAAAATATCATGAGTTTTAGTTTATGTCCGAAAGATATTTGTAAAAATGCCCATAGAGATTGCACGTGTTCAAGAAGTGGTATTTTCTGAATATAATACTAGGTCACAGATCTTGGATCTTTGCAATTTGTCCCACACTTTCGAATAAGGTAATGTAATTGGGATTTAGGAGTCAGAGTCATTTTCAGTCTACTGTAACTTATCGAGTTTCGGTTGCTAACGGGTCCTTTCTCTTAGTATCAGTGGTTTGCATTTGGTTTGATTATCCCTTAGTATAATGTTGTTATTTAGTGAGCCCTTCTTCCTTTTGTTTCCATTTGTGAATCCGTATGCGTTTGGCATGATGTTGTGCCTCTTGGTATATTTTAATGGTCTTAGATATCATACATGTACATTGGGCCATTTGGGCAAAGCTTGGGATATTCTGTCACTGATTCTCTTGTCTTGCTTAAGATTAATGAAATGCCCATTCAACTTTGGTTTTGCATGAGAAGGTTTGTTTTAGGTGTTGCTTTTGTTTATAGCTCCAAGTCATGCTAATTACACCTCACTTTGATATTCTAAACTTGTCTTCACTGTTACAAGCTCATTGGTTATGCTTCATGTGTCAAAAAGATGATCACATGGCCATGTTCCTTTTGGGCGATGATTGGATTAGCTATGGCACCTACCCATTTGGTTTTAAGCTTCTCAAGCGGTCATATGACCTTGTGTTTCTATACCCGAGCATTGGTTTGGCTGCTGCATGATTATATGTAGTTATAACAATGAAAAAGGGTCATACCTCTGTGATTCTCCATGCCCAAAAAACCAGTTCAGTGTGCTGCATGTTCATGTGCTATTTTATGCCCATAAATGAACCATTTTCCCATGTTCTTTCCATTTAAAGGTTGGGTGTATTTGTTGCACATATGAAACATGTTTTGAGCTTCTAAATTGAACTTTATGGCTATTATTTTACAAGAAAAAAAGATTTATATGGTTTTGGTTTTGAATGAAAAAATTCCTTTTTGCTGATATGCATGGTTTGTACGCATTACTTGATTTGTAGAGTATTCGCATTACATTTGGCTTCTAAATGGAACTCTCAATATCCCTGATGGGGTTTTGGGACTTTGAACTCGGCATTACAATTCATTGCTAGGTCTGGAAATCAAGGACATTGTGTGCCATGTTAATGGTGGAGTTAACAAGTTTTCTTGTAATTGTCTTATAATCCATGTCTTTGCTTTGTAACCTTAATACTAATCTGGCTTGTTTGGATAATGGGGGCAAATCAAGATAAGCGTGGCCATAATGTTTAAACCCCATGTGTTGAAACTTGGATTATGTCCATCATATTAGGCTTTTGGGTTGAAATTTTATACAATCTGAATCTTAAGGATTGGCATTATGAGTGTCCCTGGATTTCTAGTTGAGAAGGTTCTTCAAGGAGAATGCTAATCCTCTTTTATCTTTTTTAAAGCATCATGGGAGCATGAACCAAGTTTGGGGAGAAATCAAAGCCACAGTGATTGAAGAGAGAACGAAGGAAGATAAGGGGAGAGCTTATTTCTTTCAATCTGTCATATAATTTAACCCATGATATAATTTGTTATATAAGTTTGTTTATGTTATATAATTTTATCCCTTGAGCCTTTTTTATGCCTTTTTGCCTCGAGTGACATCACCATAGGTATTTAGATATCAATGAGCGGATTGTGAGTGATAAAGTCACCGTATAAGTTAATTGATTTTATTTTATAAAAATAAAGTTGTTTTCAAGTTTTTCCTTTTCAAATTAAGAATAAAATACTTAAGATCAAATATAATTTTAATTGTATTTTATAAATTGAAAAAAAGCATATATTCTCTTTTTAGGAATTGATTAAAGAAAAAAAGAATGAATGAATGATAAGAGTAAGGAATGGAAATTAGTCTATATTTTGCAAATTAAAATACACCAATTAATTTTGAAAACCATTTTCTTTATAAAAAGGTAAATTATTTTTATAAACTTCTCTTTTCAAAAAATATATAAAATAAAAAAATCAACTTAGTGATACGCACTTTTATTTCGAACTATGTTGACTTTAATCCCTATAACAGGATACGTAGTTTCTAGGCTCTGATTTTGGGTCAAATTCACTTTGTAACTAAATAATATTTTTTCCTCATTTTATTTTTTCTAACTTCTCATATTTTCATTTTCATTCTTACATTTTCTCTTACTTTTATATTTATTTTTACATGTAAATGATTAAAGGGCAATTAAAATAATTTTTAAAAGTTATAAAAATTTCATAATCAACTTAAGATAATCGTTCTTGGGAACGTGTGTTGTGGGAGTGTCTATCAACTTTCCCACTTACAATTGTACTTTCGAACCAAACTCTGATTCACAGACTATTTTTTTCTTTTCATTTCAATTTTTTAAAATTTTTCTTAAAATTTTAGTGGCGACTCCTCATATTAAATCAGTTTTCATCTTGAAAGTTAATTTTTCTTTTTCTTTTTTTTTTAATTTTTCATACCATCCGCGTCGCATTTTTGGGTGTGACAGGTTGAATCTATGAAGTCATTGGATGATGATAGGTTAGAGTTGAATTCATGGTTCTCTGTAATGATTTCAATGGGATACAACATCGGCTTTGGAGGCATTTCAAGGCTCTCAACATCTGCTTCCAACATCTCTATTATTTTGTTCATAGAGGGACGATTAGCAGGCTTTAATTGTATACACCACCATGATACTATGAACATTTTCTTTGCTAAATCCTTTTCCTCTTTTGTCAAGTCTTCCATTTCTATGTCTTTTTCTTGAGTAAATTGATCATATATTCATAAAGGAAAATAAAACTGACTTGAATGCTCTGTAGTACGTCGATTTGAGTTTCTCCTTCTACTTGTCATTTCCATCAAAAGCATTCCAAAATTGTAGATGTCAACTTTGTAAGATACTCCTTCAATATTCTTGTAAAACAATTCAGGAGCCATGTATCTTATTGTTTTTTTTGCTACAGTCAAAGTGACAATGCTATTATCCACATGATATAATTTAGCAAGGCCAAAATCCAAGATCTTTGAAATGAAGTTATCATTAACAAGGATATTATGGGGTTAAATATCAAAATGAAGGATTTTTTGTCACAACAATGATGAAGATAAGTAATACCACGAGCTACTTCTAAAGAAATCTCATATATTTTGTCATAACTTATCCTTTTTCTTCTTTAGAAAAAAGAAATTTGTCAAGAGAACCATTTGGCATGAATTCATAAATTGGAGCATGCTTTGAGCATTGCACACAAAATCCAATGAGCCAAACTACATGAACATGGTGTATCCTTCCAATTGTTGCCACTTCATTGATGAATTCCTGGCCACTAGCTTTAGATTTATCCAAGATTTTAATAGTCACATGAGGCCCACTGCGAAGTTGACCGTTGTACATAGTGCCAAAGCCGCCTTCACCCAGCTTGTCTTTAAAACCTTTGGTCATCTTTTTAATTTCCTTGTAGGAGTACCTTATGGGCATGAGGGCATTATCTTGTAGAAAATGTTCAATATTCTTCTCCATGGATAAGTGTCTTCTTGAGCATTTATGAATCAACCAAACAAACAACAATGTGATACCCAATAAAAATCTCACAGTATGATATGGCAGAATGAATCTTCCCGTGACTACTCCTATGGCTCTAACAGTAGGCTCCCCTAGATAAGAATCACTGTAGTTGATGTCTTTCTTGTACCCTTCTATTTGGCATAGTCCTGAATACCAAAAGGAGGTTAGTGAGTTATTGAATATAACAAAGATCATTTTTGTCTTTTTTTTTTTTTAATAATCCCAAAGAAGTTGTTTATGGTGAAATGCCCATAATAACAAATAAAAAACGTTCTATGCACAGAACAAATAAATAAAATAAATCTATGTAATGTAAATGAATTGCACATTGGATTCTGGGTCATACCGTGGTAAGTGCCTATGACAAAATCTACAAGAAAATTTCACAGAAGTCAACAAATATGAAGGATGTGCATGAGAAGAATGAGTTATTGCTTCCAAGATGTATGTGAAGAAACTTGTGTCTTATATTGTTATTTTGGATTCTTTATATATGTTTATATTGTAAAAAATCAAGTTTAGAATTAATCAACAAGAAATTCAGAATGGTGTACAATGAAAGATAACAGAGTAATTACTTGCTACAAATAAGAGCAGAACTTAGGATATACTAAATCACCAAAAAAAAAAGAAATATATATTAGTAATTTTGAAGATTAAAGAAGAAGAATTTTTGAAATGCAACAATGGTTTAATGTCACAATGTACCATATACAGTGCCCACATATTTCTCAAAGTCATAGTGTATGATGCAAGAGGAAGAGTAAAGAAATGGACAATAAAAAGGAACAATTCCAGCTGACCAGGAAAGCTCAAACCCATAGGAAAGCAGCCTGTGAATATCAGCGTAAGGGTAGTTCTTATTGTGTGGCAAGGGATGATCCAAATCCCATGTAGTTGTTGCGACCAATATGACTTGACACTGATTTGTCAAATTGCCCATCCACAAGTCTCCAAGGATTGCATACACATGGCCTTCGGATTCCCAAATGACATAGGGAGTCGTGTCCACGTACCTGGGATGATTGTTGTCCCTCATTACTGGATCACTGCAGTTCAAGTAAATGACATGCTCCAACTTATCGGTGGGACTATATGGATCCCAGTACGAGAAGAGATTACGATGAGAAGTGAAATTAGAGTGATATAACAAAGGGCGAGGGAGGGACAAGAAATCACTTGTTGGAGATATGATCCAAAATCTGTTCCAGCAAATCTCAGAACCAACAGTCACATCCTAACAAATCTCATAAACAACCTCAATAATCTAGTTGATCATGGGTAGCGGAAATCTGGAATAAATGTTTATTTTCTTATTTTTTCTGTTGATTTTTATTCTTTAAAATGCTGTAAGTTTGTTGCTACATTAGTCTATTTATTTCAGTGTATCTAAACTGAATAATGCAAGCATTTGAGTAATAAAAAATTTGGAAGCTATTAGCCTCTGCACTTTATTTCTCTCTCGTTACGTTATCAGCCATTTTTTCCTGTTATTTTCTTCTAAACCAGCAAATTGGTATCAGAGCAGTGATGGTCAGTCTTAGGCGTACTCAAAATGGTGGTCAACAACGGTAGTACAGTGAGAATTTCACAACCTTCTATACCCATTTTTAACGGTGAAAATTATGAATTTTAGAGCATCAAAATGAAAACTTCATTTAAGTCTCAAGAGCTTTGAGACTTGGTAGAGAATGGGTATAATGAGAATGATGAGGAGGCTAGATTGAGAGAAAATGAGAAAAAAGATTCAAAGGAACCTTCTTTATCCAGCAAGTGGTGGATGAATCAATCTTCTCAAAAATTGCTGCAGCTTCAACAGTAAAGGAGGCTTGGGCAATTTTGCAAACATCCTTCCACGGCTCACCAACAGTGGTTCGGGTCAAGTTGCAGACTTTACACTGTGAGTTCCAGAACCTACGCATGAACAATGCAGAATTAGTGCAGGAGTATATGACCAAGATGGTAGCAATGGTCAATCAAATGAGATCATTTGGAGAAAAGGTCACAGAGAAGATGGTCGTGACTCAGGTATGAAGAACTTTACCTCCTATGTTTGATCACGTTGTTGTAGCCATTGAGGAGTCTAAAGATCTTTCAACTTACACATTTGATGAGTTGATGGGTTCTTTACAATCACATGAGGCACGAATTAACAGAAAGGAAGCAAAGAGTGAAGAAAAGGCATTTCAAGTAAAAGGTGAAAGCTCAAACGAGCATGAAAGGGGTGCTGGATGAGGAAGATGCATGGAGGTTCTAGAGGAAAATATTTCAACCATGGCAGAGGAGGAGGCAGATCTGGCAACAACAGCAAGAGTAATATTCAGTGCCATAACGGCAAGAAATTTGGGCATGTGAAAGCTGATTGCTGGTTCAAAGACAGACAAGCAAATTTTGCAGAAGAAACTAATAGTGAAAGCAAGCTGTTTATGGCTTATTCAAACCCAGCTATAGAACAAGGCGAAATCCAGTTTGTGGACAGTGGGTGTTCGAATCACATGACAAGGAAGAAATTCATTTTCTCTCATCTTGATGAGACTCAAAAGAAGACAGTAAGGCTTGGAGATGATAAAGAAATGAAGGTTGAAGGAAAAGGAAGAGTAGCCATTAACACTGCTCCAGGTAAAACAAAGCTCTTGGATAATGTTCAATTTGTTTCTAACTTGGCACATAACTTGCTGAGCATAGGTCAAATAATGGAGAGTGGGTATTCTGTTCTATTTGATGATGGAGAGTGTGTCATTAGACATAAGCAATCAAACCAAGTCGTTGCAAGAGTACTAATGACCAATAATAGAATGTTTCCATTTGATATCACAACCATGCAACAGTTTGCTAGAGTGGCTGGGGAGACAGATGAGTCTAAACTGTGGCATTTGCGTTATGGACACTTGAATATTAATAGGTTGCAATTGTTGGAGAGAAAATGTATGGTTTATGGCTTACCAAATTATGAGCTTCATATATGTGAAGGTTGCATGTATGGAAAACAGAGCAGAAAGTCTTTCCCTACTGGAAAAGCATGGAGAGCAAAGGAATGTCTTGAACTTGTTCATTCTGACTTGTGTGGCCCAATGAACAGAGACTCATTGGGTAGCAACTCCTATTTTCTTCTTTTTACTGATGATTTTAGCAGGATAAGTTGGCTGTATTTCCTAAAATCCAAAGCAGAAACATTTAAGAATTTTAGGAAATTCAAAGCTATGGTTGAGAAGCAAAGTGGATCAAGCATTAAAGTACTATGTGTCGACAGAGGTGGTGAATTTACTTCAAAAGAATTTGACCACTTTTGTGAAGAGAATGGCATATAACGTGAATTGACAGCATCATACACTCCAAAACAAAATGGTGTGGCAGAACGCAAGAACAGAAATGTGGTGAAAATGGCAAGAAGCTTGCTGAAAGGAAAATGATTGCCAAATTCCTATTGGGCAGAGGCTATGGCAACAGTAGTATATTTGTTGAATCTCTCCCCAACAAAAGTTGTACAAGATTGCACTCCGTATGAAGCATGGAAAGGGAGAAAGCCCACTGTTAGCCATTTAAGAGTTTTTGGTTGCATTGCATATGTTTTAGTAAATTCTCAAAATCGCCAAAAGCTTGATGGAAAGCCACACAAATGTATTTTTATTGGCTATTGTTCTGAGTCTAAGGCATATAAAATGCATGATCTTGTTGATAAAAAAATAATTGTTAGTAGAAATGTATACTTAATGAAGATGCAGGTTGGAATTAGAGTGATAACAACACAAACAGCAAAGAACGTCCACTCCAGGTACCATCAATTGAGGAAACAAACTCAACCTCAGTAAATCCACCTATTCCTGTCACTTCAATTGAAAGCAGTCCAACAACTACTCCATCAAGAAGCAGTTCCAGTTCAGTAAGCTAGTCATTAGAAGAAACACTACCAAGAAAATTTAGATCCTTGAGGGAGATTTATGAAAATGATGAATTCATCATGTTAGCCTCAGATCCAGCAACTTATCAAGAGGCGGCAGAAAAGGAAGTCTGGATAAAGGCAATGGAGGAAGAACTCACAACCATAGAAAAGAATTCAACATAAGAGCTGACAGATTTGTCAAAGGAGAAGAATGTGATAGGGTTGAAGTGGGTCTATAAGACAAAGCTTCCTGTAGATGGAAGCATTCAGAGACATAAAGCTCGATTGGTGGCAAAATAGTACTCTCAACAACAAGGAGTGGATTTTGAAGAGACTTTTTCACCAGCAGCACGATTTGAAACAGTGAGATTACTTCTTGCACTAGCAGCCCAACTCAAGTGAAAGGTGTATCAATTTGATGTCAAGTCTATATTTATCAATGAAAACCTTGAAGAAGAAGTCTACATTGCCCAACCTAAAGGTTTCGTGAATTATGGAAAGGAGGAGAAAGTCTATAAGCTGAAAAGGGCACTTTATGGCCTAAAACAAGCTCCCCGGGCTTGGTACAGCAAGATTGATGCATATTTTCAGTAGAATGGATTTGCTAGAACTGAGAATGAGCCTACTTTTTATCTCGAGAAGCAAGGCATTGATTTCATCATAGTTTGTGTATATGTAGATGATATAATCTATATGGGCTCAAATATGAGGATGTTAGAAGAATTTAAAGTTAGCATGATGAGCATGTTTTAAATGATGGATTTAGGCTGGCTACATTATTTTCTAGGCTTAGAAATTGTGCAAGACAAAGATGGAATATTTGTCTGTCAAAAGAAATATGCAACAGAGTTGATGAAGAGGTTCAACATGTTAAATTGCAAAATTAAATCTACTCTAATGAATCTGAAACAGAAGTTGCAGCAAGAAGATGAAGCTGGAAAAGCAAACCAGAAGTTGTATAGAAGTTTGGTTGGTGGTTTAATGTACCTAACACACACTAGATCGGATATGTCATTTTTGGTAGGTGTTGTGTCAAGGTTTATGAGCAATCTATCAATGCAGCATTATGGTGTGGCAAAAAGAATTTTGAGGTATATTACTAGAACATTAAGCTATGGAATTTGGTACACTCATGTAACCCAGTTCAAGTTGACTGGATTCAGTGACAGTGATTGGGCAAGCTCATTGGATGACAGAAAAAGCACTTCTAGAAATGTTTTCTGCATGGGATCAAGAGCAATTACATGGATGTCTAAGAAAAAAGCCATCGTAGTTATCAACAGCAGAGCCATAATATATATCAGCTACTTCAGCAGCAAGTCAGTGTGTTTAGCTCAGAAGAATGTTGTGTGATTTGCAGCAAAAGCAAGGAGAAGGCACTGAATTGTTTTGTGATAACAAATCAACTATTGTAATAACAAAAATATAGTATTCCATGGAAGAACAAAGCACATAGATCTAAGGTTTCATTTCATCCAAGAGTTAGTTGCAAAAGAAGAATTAGTTTTGAAGTTTTGCAGTACTAAAGTTCAAGTCTCAAATATCTTCACCAAAACATTGTCTAGTCAGAGGCATGCATACCTTAGAAGCTTACTTGGAGTGTGTGATTTTGGATGAAGGGGGAGTGTTGGAGACATGATCCAAAATCTGTTCCAGCAAATCTTGGAACCAACAGCCACAACCTTGCAAATCTTGGAAACAACCTCAATAATCTAGCTGATCATGGATAGCGAAAAATCTGGAATAAATGTTTATTTCTTATTTTTCTGTTGATTTTTATTCCTTAAGATGCTGTAAGTTTGTTGCTACGTCAGTCCATTTATTTCAGTGTATCTAAACTGAATAATGCATGCATTTGAGTAATAAAAAATTTAGAAGTTATTTGCCTCTGGACTTTATTTCTCTCTCGTTACGTTATCAGCCATTTTTTCCTCTGTTATTTTCTTCTAAACCAGCATCGCCCTCCTGAATGCTGGAATCAACGATTTGGATGGTGTGATTGTCGTAGTTGATTCCCAGCACATTATATACCCCCGGAAACAAATGGAGCAAAGTGACGTTATTTTCACAAGCTAATTGGAATTTCCGATCACCACACTTTGGTGGGTCATCTGGTAGATGGAAGGGATGCGTTTTGTTTGTGATATTGCTGCACCGAGAAGCACAAGCATCACCACTCACTTGATGGTGTAGCAGAAGCAGAGGAAACAATGATAAACACCACCTCAACCTCAAGCCTTCCGGTCTTCCCATCAATGCTAAACTTTCCATACCTCCAATGCCTTCTCTTTTTTAACTTCATACCTGCCATTTTTTTTAATTGAAACAAACAATTATGACCAAACTTTCTTTCTCTTTCCCTCTTGGACCACACGGCTTCTATCTTTTTCTACGTTGACTAGAAATTTATCTCCAAAAATTAGCCTCAATAATTGATGCCCAAATAAAATTTCACAGAAGTCAACAAATAGGAAGGATATATGCGAAAACTAAATAAAAACTGAAAAGAACAAGTTACTGGATGTATGAGAAGACACTTGAGCCTGCTAATTTATTTTGGGATTAGATATATATATTTTAAGAAAATCGAGAACAGAATAATCACTAAGAAATTTGGAGTGGTCTACAATGAAAGCTAAGAAAACGATTACCTGATACAAAACACGATATATACTAAATCACCAAAAACAGATGAAGCTTACATTATTAAAATTTGAAGACTGAAAAAAGAGGCATTTTCTCAACATAGCAATGATTTAATGTTAAAACGTGCCTTCTACAGTAGATATTTCTTTTCCTAAAATAAAATAAAATAAAATATCTGTCTAAATAATTGATGCCCAAACCAAACCTTTTTTTTTTCTTTTCCTCCTGTCCCTCTCGACATTAAGGGAAGTTATAAGGAATGATCTTTTGAGAAATGATCTATCTGAGAAGATGGCATTTGATAGAGCTCATTGATGTCGTTTGATCCATATAGCCGACCCCATATAATGGGATAAGGCTATTGTTGTTGTTGTTCCTCCTGTCCCTCTCGCCTTGCATATTCATTTTTTGAAATTTCCAAGTAGACTTTGAAATTTCTACGAGAGGGTGTTTTTTTGTTCGTCCACCTTACAATGCTTTCACATCTTATCCGAGAAATTGAATCTAAAATGAAATGTAGGCTTACTTGAGTGAAATTTCTATTGCCGTTAAGCTCCTCCGTAGTCCATCAATGAAGTAAACACAATGCGGGTCAAATTCATCACGTCAACGTTGCTTACTTGGCATATGCGTGGATGAGTTGAACCTGCACTAGTTTATATAGTACTTACCAAATGGTTCATTGCAGGAGTTCTTGTCAGACTCAAAAGCCATTTCTTGGGATAGAATAAGTTGCAGGAAACAGCCTTCTGGGAATAACCGAAGGAATCAAATGTTGTCGCCTGAAAAATATCCTAATTTTGTTTGGCTTATTATGTTCCAAGGATCAGAAAGTGAGATTTCCACGACTACAACTAAAGGGAATGGAGGCCATATATTGCCAAAAATGTTTTCTAGGAGCTTTTGAAATGCATCTTACAAGTTTGATGTTTACAGTTTTGGGATATTGTTCCTTGGGATGGGTGGGAGAAGAAATGTTATAGCAACTGAAACGCCTCCACTAGAATGGATTTTCTATAAATTAGAACAAGGGGATGACTTGAGGGTTCATGTTGAGGCGAACGAAAAAGATCATAGCTAATTCAGAAAACTTGTACTTATGGAACTATAATGGCACTCCGGGGTATCATACTTCCAAGAAAATTGTATTTCATATATATATCATGGAAGGAGAAGGCCATCTTCTTACCCGCCACCCAATGCATTTGCTTCTACTGATTAATCCTATTATAATTAAACTAATGGCTCACTAGGAGCTATGTCCCTTTTTAATGACTGCTATTTCTTCAACAATTAGATTGCACATCCTAGCTTAAGACATAAGATAGTCTTTATTAGAAAAATAATACATCATGTTTGCTAGATGATGAAATAAAGTTATATTCATATAGCACAATTACTAAAGCAAAAATACAAAGCAAGGAGATAATTCAAGTACTGTTATAAAACACAATCTGTTATTCTAAGTATTCTAAATTAAAGATACATTTAATTATTAAAGCAAATTACCAAGCTTTGTAAGGGCTCTTTTATCACTTGCATACTATTTTCTCCCATTGCAAGCCTCATTCTCAAGCACATCATCACTAGCATAACTGGTAGAATCTATGGAGTCATTGGATGATGATTGGTTAGAATTGAATTCATGGTTCTCTGTAATGATTTCATTTGGATACAACAATGGCTTTGGAGGCATTTCAAGGCTCTCAACATCTGCTTCCAACATCTCTATCACTTTGTTCATAGAGGGACGATCAACGGGCTTTAATTGTATACACCACCATGATACTATTAACATTTTCTTGGCTAAATTCTTTTCATTTTCTGTCAAATTTTCCATTCCTATATCCTTTTCTTCAATGAATTGATCATATATCCACAAAGGAAAGTAAAATTGACTTGAATGTTCTGTATTGCGTGGATCTGTATTTCGTCTTTTATTTGTCATTTCCATTAGAAGCATTCCAAAACCATAAACATCAGCCCTAGAAGATACTCCTCTTATATTTTTGTAAAACAATTCAGGAGCTATGTATCCTATCATTCCTTTTACTGCAGTCAATGCGATAATACTAATATCCAGAGGATATAATTTAGCAAGGCCAAAATCCAAAACCTTTGGAATGAAATTATCGTTAAGAAGAATATTATGAGGCTTAATATCAAAATGAAGGATTTTTTTGTCACAATGATGATGAAGATAGACAATTCCACGAGCCACTCCTAAAGAGATCTCATATATTCTGTCAAAACTTAAGAATGCCCTTTGCTCTTCATGAAAAATATATTTATCAAGAGAACCATTAAACATGAATTCATACCCTAATGCGTGATCAGGCCCTTTCACACAAAATCCAACGAGTCGAACAATATGAACATGGTGGATCCTTCCAATAGTTGCCACTTCATTGATGAATTCTTGGCCACTAGCTTTAGATTTACCCAACATTTTGATAGCCACAATGAGACCCACTACGTAGTTTCCCTTTGTATACGGTGCCAAAACCTCCTTCACCCAATTTGTCTTTAAAACCTCTGGTCATCTTTTTAATTTCCTTGTAGGAGTATCTTATGGGCATTAGATCACTATCTTGTAGAAAATGTTCAATATTCTCATCCATAAATAAGTGTCTTCTTGAGCATTTATAAATCAACCAAACAAACAACAATGTGATACCCAATACAAATCTCACTGTATGGTATGGCAGAACGAAGCTTCCCGTGACTACTCCCATGGCCCTGACAGCAGGCTCCCATTGAAAAAAATGACTGCAGTTTGTATTTGTCTTGTACCCTGTTATTTGACGTAGTCCTGAGTGTGTATAATACCAAAATGAGGTTAGTGAGTTATTGATACAAGAAACAAGTTTACTTTTGGCAGAATGCAACGCGTATATAAATTTATTCTTGGCCAAGTGGATGGGATAGCTATTGTTATAGTATAAATATAATGACCAAAAAGACATTGAATACACAGTGGTTATGAACCATATCGACGTTACCATTAAGAGTGCCTTCGACAAAATCTGCAACAAAATTTCACAGAAGTCAACAAAGAGGAAGGATATGTACGAAAACTAAATAAAAACTGAAAAGAACGAGTTACTGGACGTATGAGAAGACGCTTGTACCTTCTAATTTATTTTGGGTTTTTTATAATTCTTTTCGCGAGAAAATCGACAACAGAATAATCACCAAGAAATTTGGGTTGGTGTACAATAAAAGAAGACAGAACGATTACCTGATGCAAACATGAGCAGCTTTGATCCAAGATATACTGAATCACCAAAAGAAGAAGAAGCATATATTATCAAAATTTGAAAATAGAAAAAAGAAGCATTTTCTCAACATGACGATGGTTTAATGTTAAAACGTACCTTGTACAGTGCATGTACGTTTCTCAGCGTCATAGTTGACGAAGCACGGGCTATCATCAAGTGGACATAAACTAGAACAAATTCCTAGTGACCAGGAAAGCTCAAATCCATGGGAAAGCAACATGTGAATATCAGCGTAGGAGTAGCTCTTATTCTGGAGGAAGGAACCCCAATTCTTTGTAATAATTGCGACCAATTTGACTTGGCACTGATCTGTCAAATTCCCTACCCCAAAGTCTCCAAGGATTGCATAAACATGCCCTTTGGATTCCCAATTGAAGCAAGGAGTAGTGTCCACGTACTTAGGATGATCGTCATCCCTCATTACTGCTAGTGGATCGCTGCAGTTCAAGTAAATGATGTGCTCAGATTTATCGACAACACGATATGGATCCCCATCCGACCAAATATCATGAGGATGACTGAAATTATAGAGATACAAGGAAGTGCAAGGGAGGGTGGAGCAATCGCCTTCCCGAATGCCAGCATCAACGATTCGGATTGTTTGCTTGTTGTAGTTAATTCCCAGCACATTGTATACCCCCGAAAACAAACGTAGCAGAGTGACGTTATTTTCACAAGCTAACTCGAATCTCCGATCACCGCACTCCGGCGGATCATCTGGTAGTCGAAAGGGATGCGTTATGTTTTTGATGTTGCCACACCGAGAAGGAGCGCAAGCCTCACTCCTCACTTGATGATGTAGCAGAAGTAGAGGAAACAACGTTAAACTTAAACACCACCCCCTCAACCTCATGACTTCCCTCCTCATCAATCCTGAAAAGCATACATTCACCTCCAATGCCTTCTCTTTTGTTCCGAACCCTATTCCTTCCCTTTTTCTTCCCCCCCTTTTTATTGAAACCATTGATTATGACAAAACCTTCTTTTTCTTTCCCTCTGGAACACACGCCACGCGGCTTCCATATTTTTCTAAGCCGACTAGAAATTTATCTACCAGGAAACGGAAAATCTGAGTCTCAACAATTAATGCCCAACAGCCCAAGCCTTGTTTTTCTTTTCCTCCTGTCCCACACGCCTTACATATTCATATTTTGAAATTTCCAAGTGGACTTAGGAATTTGAATTTCTACGCGTACCCTGCTTCTTATATAAGTAATTGAATCTAAAAGGAAAAGTAAGCTTTCCATACAATGATTTTCAACAGTAGATGTTTCTTTTCAGTGATGTTATTGCTTCTGCTGTTTATGAATCTTGGGAACACTCAGAAGGAGTACGACGACTCTGGCTTTCGTCTATCTTGTAAGAAGAACAAGGTGACGATGCTTAAGTTCCCTGATCACATAAGACTCGCCGTCACCAACATAGATTACCCAACGCAGAGCTTACTCACTTCTGACCCCGACAATTGTCTTCCCGGACTCTTTCTCAAACTCCGCAATTCATCAATTCATCCTTTCCGATTTGATTCCAACCAAGAAAAAGTTACTTTCTTCGATTGTTCTTCACTTGGGTCTTCGCAGCTGAAAAACATAAACTCATATCGAGGGCGAGGTACGCTATGCCCCATTGTCGCTGCTAGCTCGGACGACAATGCCGTTGACAACGGGGTTGTACTCTGCACCAGGATGTTTGAGCTAAATTCATCAGTTCCGGCATCTGACCTTCGCTCCAACAACTTACAATTAAGATGGTCACAACGAAACTGTGATCCTGACATCTTTTATTGCAAGCAAAAACCAATTAATATACCTATGTCAGTCATTTTATCCGTCACAGGTGAGACAATGCCACTTTTCTCCTTCCCTTTTTGTTTTATTTCTTTTCTTATTTAATCATCATTTAATATCGGGGTTGTTTAAAGAAGGGAACGATTCATTTGTTTAAGTGTTACTGTATAGTGAGAACTCCAGAGGTTGAATGTTCGGTGTACTCTTCTATCTATCTGCAGGACCAATTGTGTTGATATTGCTGCTCATTGCATTCTTCCAAATCTATCGCTACTTCAAAATGAAAGGAGATGATCAAGCAAGAGTCAGAATGTTTCTGAAAGACTAGAGCGCTCAAACCTACTAGGTTCACTTACTCTGATTTGAAGCGAATTACAAATCATTTTAAGGAAACGTTAGGCGAAGGAGCTCATGGAGCAGTCTTCAAAGGCAAGTTATCCAGTGAAATCATGGTGGCTGTGAAATTACTCAATAACTCAGATGGAGATGGCGAGGAGTTCACTAACGAAGTAGGAATCATGGGTAAAATTCACCATGTCAATGTTGTTCGTTTATTGGGCTTTTGTGCTGATGGATTTCATAGGGCTCTTATCTATGATTTCTTTCCAAATGGCTCACTACAAAACTTCATATTTCCTCCCGACAACAAAGATAGGTTCCTTGGTTGGGAAAAGTTGCAACAAATTGCCATTGGCATAGCCAAAGGAATGGAATATCTTCACCAGGGCTGTGATCATCGAATCCTTCATTTTGACATCAATCCTCATAATGTATTGTTGGATCACAACTTCATCCCAAAAATATCTGATTTTGGTCTTGCCAAATTGTGTTCTAAAAATCAAAGTACTATTTCAATGACGGTAGCCAGAGGAACTTTAGGTTATATTGCACCAGAAGTTTTTCCTAGAAACTTTGGAAATGTGTCATATAAGTTAGATATTTACATTTACGGAATGTTGATACTGGATATGTAGGAGGAAGGAAAAATATAAATGTAAGCGAGGAAAGTTTTCAGATCCTATATCCAGAGTGGATTCATAATTTGGTTGAAGGATATGATATTCAAATTCATATTGAAGGTAAAGAAGATATGAGAATTGCAAAAAAACTAGCAATTGTGGGATTTTGGTGTATTCAATGGTATCCAATGAATCGTCCATCCATGAAAACCGTGGTACAAATGCTAGAAGGAGAAAGTGACAAATTAAAGGTGCCCCCTACTCCTTTGGATCCCGCCACTTCAGCTGGTGCAAGCACTTCAACTAGGAGAAATGTTGTTATTCCCATTGAACGTCAAAAAAATTTGGAATTAGAAGTGATTCATGAATTGGAATGATCATAAACACCAATAGGACCATCAGCCACCAATATAATTTATTTTTCCTTGAAAATATTTGGTAAGCAATATCATTCAGTATCGACCTAATTGTACAAATGCAACACTGCAGACAGTTGATTTTCAAGATATGTTCCATAGACTAGTGCTCCTCATTAGCATTGTCTGTGGAATTGGCCGTACCTTCAAATTTTGTAAAATTTTCTCCAAGATGTTATAGGAAGAACAATTTCTTTATATGGACAACAATACATAATTATAGCCTTGCACTAATGTTGCTTCAATAGCTGTAAGCCTATGGCGGATGGTGTATTTAAAGGGGAAACACTTAATTTCTATAATTTTTTAATTCAAAAATGTGTGAAGAATAATTTGTACATGCTTTTGTTAAAAAAATTGCTAGGATTATACAGATGTCAAGTAATCATAAATATAAGTAAATTATTTGATAGACTAAACTATATTAAATTCTAGTGTTTTTTTTTTGTGCGCACCTTTATTATTGAAGTTCCAACAAAACCTTCACCAGACTTGGGTCTAATAAAAACATCTTTGCAATTTTTCAATGATAGTACAAGTGATTTTATAGGACTATTAACCACCATCATAGCCCCACCTTTATTATTACCCATCTTTTAGTTCAAGAGAGATTTGGACGGGTGAAAAGGAGAGAGAGAATTTTCAATCTTTTTTTCTCTCAAGCCAAATAAGAAAAGGAAGTACTTTTCATTTGGTCTTTAGATGAGGAGAAGAGGGGATGAGAGGAAAAATGCTCCTCCCCCTTTAGTTTGAAAAAAAAAATAGAATGAAAATTTTTTTTCTACCTCCCTTCCCTTTCCTCCCTGCCCCTCCAAAATCAAATCTCTCGAATCAAATAGAGGGATAACCAACATCATTTAACCTTCCAACAAAATTCAAATTATTGGCTTCCTTTTTTTTTGGCCACATCAAATTATTGGCTTTCTACTTAGACTTGGAAAACTCAGTCATCTATTAGGTACGGGTCCTAATCCAGGTAATCCAAAGTTTGATGCCTGGGATGAAAAAGACTCGTTGATTATGTCATGGCTGTGACATTCCATGGATCCTAAAGTTAGTAAATCATGTTTGTTCTTGAGTTCTACTAAAGAGATTTGAGATTCTGTGCATCAGACCTATTCAAAAGTGAAGGATGCTGCTCAGATTTATGAGATTAAGACAAAAATCTCTTCTAATAAACAAGGAGGTAAATCTGTTAATGAGTATTCTACACTAATGAAAAGTTTGTCGTATGAATTGGATCATTATCAGTGTATTATGATGAAATGTACTGAAGATACTGTCATCTTGAAGTGCTTTATGGAGAAAGAAAAGATATTTAAATATCTTGTAGGATTGAATGCAGATTTTGATACTGTAAGAATTCAAATACTTGGAAGAAAAGAGTTACCTACTCTGAACGAAACTATTGCTATTACCTTAGCCAAAAAAGGACGTAAGAATGTGATGATGGAGCCCAAGACAATTGAAAGTTTTGCTTTGATATCAAAGAGTACCAATCAAGCTCTTTAATCAAAGGATTCTAACAACTCCCTATGGTGTACTTATTGCAACAAGCCTTAGCTGATGTTACTTTTTCTGAGTGTGAGTCCTATTTTCATAATATTCTTCTAGAGAGAATTGTCTTTCCAGATAACCAGAGTCAAGATCTCTTCTTTCTTGAAATACCAAATGACTCCTCTGGACCTTCCAGTTCCTGTGAATCTCAACAGCCCTTACTCTCCACTTGTCCTTTGCAGGTTTACTCTTGGAGGAAAGAGACATCTCAACCAGAGTAAGTTCAATCTTCTGAATTGGAACCTGTTCCTGAATGCACAGAGGTAACTCCCTCTCTTGAAAATATCCCTGAAAAAATAGATGATGATCTTCCTATTGCCTTACACAAAGGTACCCGTAGTTGCACTAAACGTCCAGTATATCCTTTGTCGTCTTTCATTTCCTATAATAATTTGTCTTGCAGTTATAGAACCTTCTTTGCAAATTTAAATGATATTTCCATTCCTAAAACCTTATCTGAGGCATTGACAAATGAAAATTGGGTACAAGCAATGAAAGTGGAGATGGAAGCCCTGAAGAAAAACAAGACATGTGATCTGGTTTCATTGCCAAAAGGTAAGAAACCAGTTGGGTGCCACTGTGTCTTCGCAACTAAGTTCAACTCTGATGGTTCCTTAGAACTATACAAGGCACGATTAGTTGCGAAATGATATACTCAGACCTATGGCATAGATTATGTGGAGACTTTTGCCCCTGTTGCAAAAATGAATACAATCCGGATTTTATTGTCTATTGCTGCTACCCGAGATTGGCAATTACTGCAATTCGATATTAAAAATGCTTTCTTACATGGTGATTTAGAAAAGGAGATATATATGGAGGTTCCACTGGGATTTCATTCTCAGCTTACATCCGATACAATTTGCAGACTTAAAAACGCACTTTATGGGCTCAAACAATCTCCGAGAGCATGGTTTGAGAGATTTACAAAAGTCATGCTTAGTATGGGGTACAAGCAAAGTCAAGGTGATCACACTCTATTTATCAGACATTCGGCTTTAGGGGGAGTGACAGTGTTACTAGTCTATATTGATGATATTATAGTCATAGGAGATGACATGGAGGGCATAAATTCCTTAAGGAAGCAGTTGATGAGAGAGTTTGAAATTAAAGAATTAGGGAAGCTTAAGTTCTTCCTAGGAATTGAAGTTGATCATTCAAAGCAAGGAATCTTCATATCACAGCAGAAATATATTCTCGATTTATTAACTGAGACAGGTAAATTGGGATATAAACCAATAGATACCCAGATAGAAGTTAATGACAAACTTTATGACTTCCCAGAAGATACAACTATTGATATAGGATCATATTAGAGGCTTGTTGGCAAATTAATATATCTGTCTCATACTCAGCCTAACATAGCCTATCTTGTAAGTGTTGTGAGCCAGTTTATGCATGCTCCTAAAAAATCACATCTTCAGGTTGTACGTCGAATTCTGCAATACTTGAAAGGTACACCAGGGAAAGGAATCTTATTCAAAAGAGGAAATCGATTAACCCTTGAAACCTATACTGATGCAGATTATGTAGGTTCCGTGGTTGATCAAAGGTCAACAACAGGTTACTATACTTTCCTTGGTGGAAACCTTGTCACTTGGAGAAGTAAAAAACAGAATGTGGTTGCTAGATCTAGTGTAGAAGCTGAATTCAGAGCAATGACCATTGGAATCTGAGCTATTATGGATAAAGATAATCTTGGAAGATTTGAAGGTTAAACGAGATGGTACGATAAAGTTTTATTGTGATAATAAATCAACAATTAATATTGCTCACAATCCAGTACAGCATGACCGGACCAAGCACATTGAGGTAGATCGTCATTTTATAAAAGAAAACCTGGATAATGGTTTAATTTGCACACCATTTGTTCCTGCAGGAGAGCAACTTGCTGATATTCTCATAAAGAGATTGTCCAGTGTTCATTTTCAAGACTTGATCACCAAGCTGAGATTGGCAAATATCCACTCAGCAGCTTGAGAGGGAGTGTTAGAAGATATTAGAATATTTTAGGATATTATTTAGATTGTATTTATTGATTCTTTTCCATTCTTATTTTCCATAGAGTCAGGGATTATATCCCTATATTTATTGTAAATATTATGTATTTATGTTTTAGTTCCTAGGATAACTTGTATATATATAGATGCACTCTTCAGTTGTAAATCATCAAAGAATATTTTTCTGAGCTCTATTTGTGTCAGCTTCGATGAGACCTTTGGAAGGTTCAAATAAAAAATTTCATTCAAATCGAAGGCATAAATTGCTGTTGTTGGTGGTGCTATTCCTATTGTACAAAATACGCTCCTCGTCATTTGAAGAAGAGATGGCTCTAGGTGCTGCCATGAAGATGCCGGTGGGTCATCATTGGAAGATCAAGGAAGGTGCCGATAGGTCGCCTGTGGAAGAATGAGGAAAGTGGTGGTGAAGGACGGCAAAGGGAAGTCAACGATGGAAGGGTATTTTTGAGAAATAGGATATGGTAATGATCTTCACATGGCATTTTAAGGGTAAAGATGATTACAATAATTGAGGTGATGAGTTTTCCATATGTAAAGGGTAAATGGCAAACCAAACACATGAGCTAAGGTGATGTGAAGGTAATCCTTCACCTAACCCCCATACGTTAACGAACCAAACAGGCACTTAGTTTCTACCATACCACGCATATGAGGAACACCAAATTTGAGTACTCATCCAGTGTCATTCGTGATGTTAAACCCAGTGTATTTCACATAAATCACTATAAACATTCTTAAAGAAAGAAAATGATAGACTCTAATGCAATCACTTTATGGCTCTGTTAGTTGAAAGAAGTTAAGACAATGTGATATGTCCATTTTATACATATAAAATACCCACACTTAAGCTTTAAATTGTATTTAAATATGTTTACATTGATATATTTTAGCATGATTTTACATATTTTTACGTTTCATGACATTATAGGTTCAGTTGGAAGCATTCGGAGCAAAAACGTTACAAATTGTTCATGCTGAAAAGTTACGACACCCTTCGGTATTTTGATCATAACTCTCTCATATAAACTCCGATTGAGGTGATTTAAACTTCTTTGAAAAGCTAAGATACAGAGCTACAACTTTCATGTTTTGAATTTTCTCAAATTCCAACGTTATCATGGAGAAAATCGAACTCAAAGTATCAACACGAGCTGATGACGTTATGAAGTTGCTGTCCGTACAACAGTGACCACCCGGCGCCGGGTCAAGTCCGTACGGCGCCGGGTCAACTCGGATTTTCACGTTTTTCAGCAAATTAGAAGCACCCGGCGCCGTATCAGTTAATTTTATGGTTACCCGGCGCCGGGTCATGTAACAGGGGTCCGTAAAAACACGTTTTTACTGTGTTTTCATGATATTTTGGGCTTTTATGGGCTTCTAAAATTTTTCTATATAAAGATACACGATAGAAACACAACGGGGGATTCAGAAACGCACTCAGAAGTCAAAGAACACTGCTCTAAACGCATCTGGGAGCAACTAGGAGCATCTTATAGAGAAAGAGCAAGAAGATTTGGGGAGTATTAGTGATAGATTCATTCTTCTCTAATATAACTCTATTTTCTTATTATTTTTACTATGATTTGGGATATTAGTTTTGAATTGATTTGTATTTTCATGAATAACTAAATTTCCCAGTCAGGGGTAGGGATGTAGCCTGATTGGGATGGATTGGATTTGTTTCTCTAGTTAAGACTCTTTGATTCGTTCTTCAAGTTATATTTAATTTATCTTTTTATTATATTTATCTCTTTTATTCGTTCACGTGGATTTTATACTTGATCACCATAAAATCTAATTAATGGGTAAACTTGATGGACTGAGAGGTGAAGAGTGAACCTAGATTTAGAGAGATAAACATGAATAACTAATCTAGAGATAGAATTAGGAATTCATGGTGATATATGTTGTAGTTTTCAAGGTTTAATTAGAAAATTTAGTTACGCGAGAGCGAATTGAATTCTAATTAAATTAGGACTAATTGACCGAGAGGTAATTAGGACGCTTTAGAAACAACAGTCACTATAATTATGTAGAGTCTAACTAAGAAATAAAATTTAATTATCTCATAAGGTGAATCCTGATCCCTTGACGCTTCTAGAACTGAACCCAAACCTCAGATTTCATTTTGTTTTCTATTTCTTTATTTTAAATTTGAATTATCAATTTGATTATCAATTAATTTTTGGGATTAAAAGTTTGGACTATAAATTTACTACCTCCCTTGGGTTCGACCTCTGGAATACTCCAGAGATATTTTTATTACTGCGATCGACCCTGTACACTTGCAGGATATCCCGACCACAATGCATATTCACTTTATGTCCAGAGTCATGACACGGATTCATACCTTGGCAATATCTTTCAATTAGCACTGGACATTTTATTCCAAAGCATAAACTGTCCTAAAACAAAAGACTAATATCTCAATTTAAGAAAACAAAAACAACAGAGTCAGACAGTCGATGACATACTATCCAATCCAAATAATAATTGAATAGCAAACTGTACATCTCATAAACTCACAAAAGAACTAACTTTCATTGCATCTAACACTACAGACTAGATTCCATATGCAATAACCTTACATCCCAAAACCAAATCTACCTCTTGCCTTGCTTAAACTAAATTCCTTCATTAGTTTCTCCTTTATTCTGCCCTTTTGGCAACCAAAATTGCCTATGGTATGCCAATTAAACTCTTGCTTAAGCTTCATCATCTTTTTATACTGTGCAATTTCCCTTTGGTGCTGTTTGATATGGAAAAATGACTAGAGTTTTTAAGTCATTACAGTGCGTTTGTTGCTGTCTTCGTGCCTCATGGTGAGGTGGTCCTTCTGCCTCTTAACAAGTTCCCCATGATGCCCGCCAATATTGTTCAGTTCCTTGTCTTCTGTGAGGTATTTGTCTACCTGTTTAGCAGCTTGCCGTCCCCCTGAGATTGCCCAGACCACCAGGGATTGACCCCGCCGACAATCCCCAGCTGCAAATACACCATCAACACTAGTTGAAAAACGGCCATAATCCGCCTTGAAATTTGACCTTTTGTCCCGCTCCAAGCCCATCTTCTCTGCGATTGTCTGTAAAAGCAAAGCAGAAAGTTCAGAGGGTGATCAACTCCCGCCAGAAGTTAACATTAAAGTCGTGTTGGCTGTAGCTAATTTATTGTGAACTTCAATAGTAAAACTAACAGTACATTTTTCTTCAATTCATCCACTATTTAGAAAACAACCCAATTCAGTAGCTTAGTTACTTCAAACATGTCAAGAAAAACCTATTGTGAACACTTACAGGCTCAGGGCCAAGGAATCCCATCGCCAGTAAGACCAGATCAGCCTCAATAGTCTCCTCAGAGCCCTGTACTTCCTTGAACTGGAGCTTGCCAGTTTCATCCTTCTCCCAGCATACACGTACCACTTCAAGTCCTTTAACAGATCCTTTCTCATCTCCCACAAACCTCTTAGTCAGTACCTCATAAGATCTGGGATCTTTGCCAAATTTTGCTGCAGCTTCCTGGTGCCCATAATCTACACGGAATATACGAGGCCACTGCATCCAGAAATATGTGGTGTTTAAAAAAAAAAAAAAAACTCATTTGCAACTACCATGAACAAACTGACATTTATTTTAGTCATTCCATTTTGATTAGTTAGCTAAACCAGTAAAAGGAAAGCAGCTGCAATTACTGCCAATGGTAACTGATCTTATGCCAAGCTTGAATGCTAAGGAGGCAGTTAAACATGGAACCACTACGAGAACACAATTTATAAGGTGTAGAGAAGGATCTAACCTGTGGCCAAGGATTTCCTGGGGCCCTAGTTTGCGGTGGCTCAGGAAGAAGTTCCAGATTTATGATGCTGCTGCAACCATGACGAATGGATGTCCCTATACAATCTGTGCCTGTGTCACCCCCGCCAATGACCACAACTTTCTTGCCCTTGGCAGAGATGTATTTACCATCTTGGAGATTGCTATCAAGCAAGCTCTTAGTGTTTGCATGAAGAAATTCCATGGCAAAATGGATTCCAGACAGCTCCCGTCCTGGTAGCAGAAGATCCCTGCATAAATCATGACATCCTTTGAAGCATTTTTCTGACTATTTTGATTCTAGGATACCGTATTGCAAGAAAGTTTGAACTTGAAGGATAAAATAAAACATATTGGATTCCTTACTCTCTCACCTTGGTTTTGTGGCTCCTACAGCCAAAACAATAGCATCATTTTCATTTCGAAGATGATCAAGGGAGTATAGAGGATCATGTCCAACGTTAGCATTCACCACAAAATTAACTCCTTCCTCAGCCATAAGGTTGACCCGCCGTTGAACTATATCAACTTTGTCAGCTTTCATGTCTGGAACCCCATACATCATAAGCCCTCCAATCCTATCGGCCCTCTCATACATAGTTACCGTATGGCCCATTTTATTTAACTGATCAGCAGCGGCCAAGCCTGCTGGTCCACTTCCAACAATGGCAACTCTTTTCCTATTTCAATAAAAAAATAATCAACAGTTTAATGCCAGAAATTGACCACTTACTAAATATAAAGATGATATTTATTTGGTTGAAAAGGAACAATAGAAAAAACAAAAAAAAAATGAAACTAAATATATATATATATATATATATATATCAAAATTGAAAAAGGCATACCCAGTTCTCTTTGGTGGAGGTCTCGGCACCATCCAACCCTCCTCAAAAGCCTTGTCTATGATAGCACATTCAATGCTTTTGATAGATACAGGTTTCTCAATAATACCAAGGACACAAGAACCTTCACATGGTGCTGGGCATACCCGACCAGTAAACTCTGGGAGGTTGTTTGTCTCAAGAAGACGCTCTAATGCTTCCTGCCACCTATTTTGGTATACTAACTCATTGAACTCAGGTATTTTATTTCCGAGAGGACATCCAGAATTTTCCTGAAAGTTGTATACAAAAAAATATCTATTCAGCTAAAACTTCTCAAATTAAGAAAGAGTGAAGTTTTTAAGCAATGCCTACCTGATGACAGAAGGGAGTACCACAGTCCATGCAACGTGCAGACTGGGTCTTCAAAAGTGGTCCAGCCTTTGCCTCCACCATCACTTCCTTCCAATCACTCATGCGAACCTTGGGATCCCTGTATTGAACACCCTCACGCTCATAAGCAACAAAACCCCTATGCTTAATGGCATCAGCGACTTGAGTAGGCTTCTTGGATCCTTCAGTCTGATCAACCTTCTGCACATTTAAAATTAGCCAACTAAAACATGTACAAAGTAGTAGAAGTTTTAATATCCTCAAAAGGATAAGATTTCAACAATAAGGAAATAAATTATACCAATCCTGGATCCAGCCAAGATAGATAGGGTCCACTATCTACCACATCCAGCAGAGTGTTCACAATAATTTAAAATCTCATTTAGAAATTTTAACATGATCTCTTCAACAGCCTCAACTCATTATTTAAGCCAATACCACTAGAAAGATTGAGTTTCTTGTAAAAAATCAATTTCCTGTCACTTTAAGATACAAAACTTGGCTGAATGACTATGAAATAGAGTGAATGGAAGGCAACGATAAATAGATGCAAGAGAACAAAGGCACAAGGTTCACATCTTTAAAAAAAAATAAAAAATAAAAAGCAATTAGTTTCTCCAGGCACAAGGTAAAAATTACCTGACTTGGTTTCTCATTAAAAGATGCAGCAGCCAATTTCTTTAGCTCTTGGAACGCATCTTTATCTTCAAGTTCTGCTCCATCTACCTTCTCTGCATCTTTAGCAGCATGTTCAACCTCTGCTTTGGAGGCTGCATCAACCTTCATATTAGCAAGCACACGTTTATACTCCCTAGGGAACACCTTGATAAATTTAGGAAGAAGATTCTCTAAGTTGGCAAGCACTTCTTGGGCAAGCAGACTATTTGTGTGACGTTGATGTTGCTGTATCAACATTCTGAGAGTAATAACATCCTCCTCCTCTTCAACCTTTTCCAGATCTACAAGCTCATGATTGCACCTAGATTGAAATTTTCCATCAACATCAAGAACAAATGCAATACCACCACTCATACCTGCAGCAAAATTTCTACCAGTCTTTCCGAGCACAACAACAATCCCACCAGTCATGTACTCACATCCATGATCACCAACACCTTCTACAACTGCCTTAGCCCCGGAATTTCGTACACAAAATCTTTCTGCTGCCATCCCATTGAAATATGCCTCACCACTTGTGGCCCCATACAGTGCCACATTACCAATTACAATGTTTTCCTTGGGGTCAAAGTTGCTTTTCTTGGGAGGATATACTATAATCTTGCCACCTGATAATCCTTTACCAACATAGTCATTGCCATCACCTTCAAGTTCCAAAGTAATGCCAGGACACAGGAAAGCACCAAAGCTCTGGCCTGCACTTCCAGTAAATCTGATATGGATGGTGTCAGTTGGAAGACCAGCTAAACGATACCGTTTAGTCACTTCATGGCTAAGCATGGTTCCCACAGAACGATTTACATTATAGATTGGAGTTTCAATGTATACAGGGAGATGTTTTACCAAAGCAGCATCAGAAAGACTTATAAGCTTATTGTCCAAGGCTAAGTCCAAACCATGATCTTGTTTTTGCACACAATACTGAACAGCTTCAGGCCGTAGTTCAGCTGCCGGTCTAAGAAGTAGAGAGAGATCAATGTTTTCCAGTTTCCCATTGCTCTTAATTACTTCTTTATCAACTTCAAGCATATCTGAACGGCCAATCATCTCATTAACACTTCGAAACCCAAGCTGTGACATAATTTCTCTCATCTCTTCTGCCACCATGAAAAAGAAGTTAATAACATGCTCAGGTTCTCCAGCAAACTTCTCTCTAAGTACTGGATCTTGGGTAGCAATGCCAACAGGACAGGTGTTCCTGTGGCATTTCCGCATCATGATGCAGCCAAGTGTGATGAGTGGAGCTGTACTGAACCCAAACTCTTCTGCACCAAGAAGTGCGGCAATGGCCACATCCCTTCCAGTTTTGAGTTGCCCATCAGTCTGGAGAATTGTACGGCCACGTAGGTCATTAGCAACTAACGTCTGGTGGGTCTCAGCCAAGCCAAGTTCCCAAGGGAATCCCGCATTCTTTATACCAGTCCATCTGGATGCCCCTGTGCCTCCATCATGACCTGAGATCAAGACATGGTCAGCATGTCCTTTAACAACTCCACTGGCAATTATGCCCACTCCAGCCTCAGACACTAACTTCACACTTACACGAGCATTTGGGTTGGCATTCTACATATCAAGAATGAGGGATTTAGTACATAACACTTTAAGGAAGAAAATTCAACCAGAAGCACCCTGTTGTGTTAGAGTAAAAGCTATTATATATTAGACAAACCTTTAGATCATGAATTAATTGGGCAAGGTCTTCAATGGAGTATATATCATGATGGGGTGGTGGACTGATAAGTCCTACCCCAGCAGTTGAATTTCTGGTGACAGCAATGTCTCCTACAACCTTGTAGCCAGGAAGTTCACCTCCTTCACCAGGTTTTGCTCCCTGTGAACAAAGAAAAAGTTATAACATTCTTCAACAATAACAACAACATTAGCCATATTCCACTAAATGAGGTCAGCTACATGAATTATACAGTACCATTTGACTCAAAAACAGTTATTACATTCTTCATTAAGAGAAATACTTTGCCTCTATTTAACCACACGAAAGGCCATATATAGGTATCAATCAAAGAAATGAGCACCAAACCAAGAAATGCCCTACAGTCACAGTTTCATCTATCATCACTGCAAAGGCACAAGAATCTTCATTGCGACAGTAACGCATAGACTGGAAAACAGTCAATATTTTTTTATGATACATTACATAGATTTTTTCAGCCAACCATTACATAAGATATGATAACTGAAAATGCCAATTTGTAATATTGAGAAGTACCTGAGCCATCTTTATTTGAAGTTCATCAGCATTTGTAAGGTAGTAACTTGAAACCCCAAATCTCCCACTAGCAATCTGTTTGATGGCACTCCTCTTTGGATTCATTGAACCATCAGGAAGAGGTTCCATACGAGATGGTTGCTCACCTCCCTCGCCTGTGACAAAGTTTCATCAAATAAAATGAGAAAAATAACACAAAATTGTGTCAGCAACATTTTTTACACTTGAAGAAATAGTTTAACATTAATTTTATTTTCAACTTGGAAAAAATTCACTAGAAATGCTGAAAAGTTTCACAAACCTGTGTTAGATTTTCCTCCAATCTTATTCATAGCAATTGCCAGCGTTGTGTGAGCCTCCAATGATATTGACCCATAACTCATGGCCCCAGTGCAAAACCTTTTAACTATTTCACTGGCAGGCTCTACTTCATCAATGGGAATCATGATTGCTGCCTCTTTAAATTTTAAAATTCCCCGCAAATTGCAAGCCTTATTCAATTCATGAATTAGCTTGGAGTACTGTTTATAGGCATCCTTGCTATTAGTTCTGACAGCTTCTTGAAGCTTTGCTATAGACACTGGATCATTCAAGTGAATTTCACCACCTTTTCTCCAATGATAATCCCCAGGATTTGGGAGTGCTACAGCTTCTGCACTACCAGGTGAGAAGACCCGAGAAGGGAATGCCATCTCATGCAATTTCAGCGCATCTTGAGCAAGCATCTCAAATGTTGCACCCTCAACTCGACTTGGAGTTCCAGCAAAGCATCTTTCTATCACTTTTGATGAAAGACCCAGAGCTTCAAAAATTTGAGCACCTTTGTAAGAAGCCAAAGTTGATATTCCCATTTTGGCAAGAACCTTCATCATTCCATAGTTGCTTGCTTTGAAGTACTTCTTGACTAGTTCGTCTTTTGAGTGAAATTCACCACTTGCTTTTGGTGGGATCTTTCCATCAACATGCAATCGCCAAATTGCTTCGATGGCCAAATATGGACATATAGCATCAGCACCAAATCCAACAAGAGTGCATAAATGGTGCACTTCACGTGGCTCAGCAGATTCAACAATTATGGCTACTCTAGTTCGCTCAAGTGTTTTAACTAGATGTTGATGGACTGCACCAACAGCCAGAAGAGAGCTCACGGCAACATGATTCCTTGAGAAGGCTACAAATTCATGCCAGATATAAATAAAATAGATGTAAGACTGCTTTATAAATAGTATCAACATACAAGTATAAAATGTAAACAAATTCACAAAAGAGTAGCATAGTAGTATGATACCTCTATCAGACAGCACAAGTGTGGTGTAACCCTCATTGATTGCATCATGTGCTTCCGCACAAATCCTGTCCAAGGCTTCCTCTAATCCTCTCTTGCCACGATCCTTAGAGAAAGTTATGTCTATAACTTTGCTTCGCCATCCCCTGTAATTCATCTTTATAATAGCTTCCATTTCTTCAATAGATAGAAGAGGACCTTTCAGTGAAAGACGGTGACATTGTTCCTCAGTGGTTTCTGTCAGATCACCTTCAGGACCAATCATACATTCCATGGAAGTCACAATTTTTTCTCGAATAGGATCGATTGGTGGGTTTGTTACTTGAGCGAACATTTGCTTGAAGTACTCAAATGAGAGTTTTTCCCTATTAGACATGACAGCCAATGGAGTATCATTCCCCATGGACCCAAGGGCTTCTACACCATCCTTTGCCATGGGAAGTAATAACATTTCCAGAGATTCAACTGTGTAACTGCATGAGTAGACAGAGTGTAAAAAAGTTACCTCTAGACTATAATGGATAGAATGAATTTGGAGTAAATGTTGCATACCCAAAAGCTTTCAGTGGAGCCAGTAATCCATGAATTCCCATATTTTCCATATTCTTGTCTTCATTAGATGCCTGTAATTCATGGTAGATACAACAATAAGACTTGTCTACAAGAAATTTATGAGAAGCCCACATTGATTGTTATATTATACTTACTGGTACAACTCCTGCTATGGCTGGTGGCACTCTTTCAGATTCACGAACAGACTCAACTATCTCCTTGAGTTCAATCTTCTGCCTTTTGAGCCACTCCCCATAAGGCCTTGCCAATGAATACTGTTCCTTTAAAGCATCATCATTTACAACAATATGCTTCTCAAAATCCACCAGAAGCATCATCCCAGGGTTTAGTCTACCTTTCCTCTGGACATCTTCAGGAGGAATGTCTACTACCCCAACTTCACTGGCCATTATAACTCGTCCACTATGAGTGACATAGAAACGGCCTGGTCGCAGTCCATTCCTATCCAGCATAGCTCCAAGATAGTGGCCATCAGTAACTGCAATAAGGTCAAATTAGCAGAAATCAACAAAACCTTTAAAACAACAACAACAACAACAACAAAGAACATTATAGAAGAAAAAGAATGTATTTTTGGAGTCCTAAAAAATTATACACGATATAAGGGCTGGCCCATCCCATGGCTCCATGAGAGCCGAGAAATATTCATAGAATGATTTGCGCTGAAGGTCCATGTTTTTGTCATTTTGCCATGCTTCAGGAATCATCATCATAACAGCTTCAGGAAGAGTTCTTCCAGATTGAACCAAAAACTCAAGGACAGCATCAAAAGCTCCTATAGAAGAGAAAGAAATATCACCTCAGTTACAATACAAGGACGGACAGAAATTGCAGAAAATCACGACTTTCCAAAAAAGTAAGTAGACATAGATTCACTCATCTTTTGAGATACAAGATGTACTAGCACAGATGGAAATAAAAAATTAGAATCACCTGAATCAGATGAATTTGCATCAACAATAGGCAAAAGATATTTTAACCAAGACTCAGATAAACCAAGCTCCTTGCACTTTAGTAAACCCTCACGTGCCTTTATCCTATAAATTACAAAACACCATATGACTTATCTTCCATCAAAATGTAACAAGTCTAGCACTACACTAAGTGCCCGTTTGGTTCAAATTTATGGGCGTAATGTAATGTAAATAGGATTACATTACATCAATAGCTGCGTTTGGTTCGCCAAATTACATGATTATAGAATTACGCCCGTAAACCCAAATACGCCTCTGAATGTAAATGACAAACCTATCCAAAAGCTATGTATTTGAGATTACATGGCTGTAAATGAGAGTAAAAAGACAATATTGCCCTTATGGAGATAGGGTAAGGGCATTTTAGTACTTTATTATTTATTTATATTTATTTAAATATAAAAAATAATTTATTTTTCATATACCCCAGTGTCATACCAAACAAACTCGCATGTATTTTATTTACATCTTATTCCATTACATTCCTTCCCATTACATCCCTTGACTCCTCTGCAAATGAACCAAATGGGCTGTAAATGTTATTTCAGCTATTTTGAAATTAACAAGCATCAAGCCGGCACACTTGACTAATTGCAATATATACTGTTTGATTAATCCATTTCAATGTAATCAAAACATATTATATGAATTTAAATATGCAAGCAAAATAATGGTTATTCTTCTAGGTTCTTAATAACAGTACAGTACAAGTGTACAACAACACTGATTCAAAGCATACCAGTTCACGTTGCCTCTAAGAGTGTTGATTTCTCCATTGTGACCCAATATGCGCATAGGTTGAGCTCGATCCCCGCTAGGAAAAGTGTTTCTAGAAAACCGTGAGTGTACCTACACAATGTTAAGTATTCAAAATTGTCAGTCTATATGATCAACTCTTACATAATTTAAACTTTTGAACAAAGAAATGCATAATTGAAGCTTTCTTCAAGGTGCTTCAATATAAATATATACTGTAGTGCCAGTAGAAATTTCTGGACATCCAATTGCATTTTCACCAAAGCAAATTTCCCCCCAACACAAAAATTTTCCTCCACACCAACTGACCACAGAAAGCATCAGCAGAAATCTCTGCAAACATGGTTATCTTGATAATGAACTTTCTGACCAACTCACCCTTTGCGTCCAATCCAGCATCCAAATTCAAATAGTAAACAAGGAAGCGGAAGAACTTAAGGGATCATTCAAACCTCAATGCCTCAGAAGTCATTCCTCAACCTTGCACCTCTTCAGTGACTGGTTGTTCCCATGCTGTTTGTTGGAGTATAGAGTTAGCAGGAGAAAGAAGATAAGTTAATGGGTTAATATATTTACCAGGGCCATGTAGCTCGTAAACCTTTCATTGCCAAGATCCGCAAAATAGTAATCCTTCAATTGAGCTGGCATTAACTGACCTTTGTATACAACAGTCCTGCATATATTGTATAGCTAAGTGACATTGAAAACAGATAAGATATTAAATATAACCATAATTTACTTCTCAACCCAATCATATTGCCTTAGTTAACACACACCTTGATGAAAGTGAACAGATATAGAAATCTGTAACGCCATCGTTTTGGAGTTTGAAGGCAGAATCAATAGCAACCATGGTGAGCTTCCTTAATATGTACATCTGCAATGTAGGAACCGGAAATACATTGAGCATGAAAATATTTTATTCTAACCTCACAAGAAATCTTACAAAATGATCTCAACTAAGAATTCCAAAACCCTTTGTTTCTGAATAAATGAATTCAACTGTTACATGGATTCTAAGAAATGCCTAAAACATAATGTTCACTGATTAGGTTATTTTGCCAACAAAATATTTCAGTTTTTATTCGAACATAGTCAAGGATAAGGACCGTCAATCTCTACCATATCTTCAAATGTTTTGATGTAAAAGCAATTTAATAGCTCTGCCACTCATGTCAGAGATAGAGAAAGTACCTGTCTCTCCAGATCAACTTTTGATTGGGAACTAGGAGTCAGGAACACCTGCTCAATCACTGGTTCTGTCTGCAGGGCTGATTTACCCAGTCCAGTGTTATCCGTGGGCACCGAACGCCAACCAAGAATAGATTGTCCAAGAGATTCCGCAACCTTCAAATACAACCAAAATAGATTTTCAAGAAAATATTGCTTGTTTGCCCCCAAAAAAAAATAATGTTACTGGAATAAAAAATCACAATAATCATAACAACTTAATGCAAATAAAAAAAATTAATCTAGAAGAAAATTCTTGCTAAAGATTATCACCAATGTGATATGGTAGGCAAACTAGACTTTGGTTTGATAAAAGCCACAGAGGGGAGGCAAGACAAAAAATACCCCGTTGATAACCCAAGGCATTCTTAAACAAACCAAGTAGGAACTCCGAAGACATGATCAAAGACATCTAGAGCAGAGGTTTCAAGAAGGGTTCTGGGATCAACCGATAATTGCAAAATTGGATAAAGACACGTTTTGTATTATTAAGAGCTGAGGAAATTTAGAATTAAAGTTACCTTGCTAAATACATTTTTGCTTTCTTCTCTGCGACTCTCTGATGTAGGCAAGAAAAACATGCCAACAGCGTATTGTCCAGGTGGTGGAAGCTCGAACCCCACATCGTTAGCGACCTACAAGAAAGCAAACCCCGTTATATCATTACTCCGTTAAAACACTAACCCATATACCACTCGGTTAAAATTAATCCAGCTTGATATTCTTAATGGATTCCAGCATAAATTCCTGCTTCTTCCCGCTTAATGGAGAAGTTGATACTGGGATTAATTTCATAAAAAAAAATTGCATTCATAAATGGAAGGAAAAGAGGGGGAAAAAAATGGGAGGATCAACTATTTCGAAAGTGGAAAATTTTATTGTATGGATTGAGCGGGGAAAAAAATCTGATTTCTGCTTCAGTTTTATAATAATGTTGATGATTATGTGATTTTGGAAAATAAATAAATATGGAGCAGATTATAGAATGAAAATACATAAAAAAAATAAAAAAATAAAGCGCACGCTTCTCGGTAGAAGGAAGTATGATCGACTGAAATAAATAAAAATACATGTTCTCAGTAAATCAAAAGTACCGAAAGACCAATGTCAAATTTAAAGAACAGTAAAAATAAACTCTTTTAAAATGTTAAAAGTTACATGCCTCTTTGTAAAACTGATGAGGAAGAGCCACGAGAATTCCGGCTCCATCTCCAGTATTGGCCTCACACCCACAAGCACCTCTATGCGACATGCGTACCAACATCTCCACAGCATCGGTCACCTGCAGAAAACAAAAACAACCATAAGTCCATAACCCATCAACATCCAAATCCACATATCCAGATGCAGCATACACAATCAAACTATTCTCACCGTTTTACGGCTGCTTTTGCCGGATAAGTCCGCAACGAATCCGACACCACAAGAGTCCTTATCGAAAGCCGGGTCATAGAGACCAAGCGGCTTCTCCGGCACTGCTGACAATGCCGACCGAACAACCACCCTGAGCTTCGGCGACCGCCCTGGACCGTCCGATTGCCAGAAGTGGAGCCTTTCGTATACCGGCGATCTGTGAGAACGCAATCGGGTCCCAAAAAACTTCTTCTCGGTCGAACATGATTTGCTTAAAACAGAGCGAGTGACTCTGATGCTACGAGGGTGACACACATTGAACTGAGGGTTGTTTATGAAGGGCAGGGCGCATGTAGAGCGAGTCGGAGGCTGTACAGAGGTGAACATTCTTGTTGAACACTGCCTTCTGATTAATAGGTGACAAGCTAATATTTTGGGGATTTCCGATGCTACTCAAGTCAGATATCAGAGTTCCGAACGCGGAACTTTGAGCACCTGGTTCTCAGAATATTTATTGAGGCTGATGGTTGAACAACAACAGACCTGAATTTGTTATTCAAAATGCACCAAAAATCAGGATATATAGTCCACACCACCAAATCAAGTCGTCAGAGTAGGTTATTATTAACAAAACAAAAATCCACAGGTTTTGAGAAAACAGGAAGACTCATTCGCAAACCCGGAAACAGGCAGAGTTTGAAAAGGAAAGAGGTGTAGAAAGTGGCGGCGCCTGAAAGCCCCTGCTGTTTGAAGATCCTCACACACTTTAAACGCAGAGAATCGCACTTTAATGCTTCATGGACGAAGATGGAGGGACCCCGAGTTCATCTGTTAATTACCAAGTCGGAGCGAGCTCATTTTTTCCGTTGGACAGCTCAGCACTCGCGGGAGCGCCACGTGTAAGGTATTATATGCGGCACGCGACAGCCGATACTCGTGGGCGCCACCAAGGGCGATAGACAGTAGGTTTTAGTTTGCGTTCTTGCCTACAATCAACAACCCTTTTTTGGGGTTCAATTGTCCTTTTTTCTGAAGCCTCTTGCTCCCTGCTTCCGCTACCGCACCCTCCGGTTCGGATCACACTCGGATGCGAGCCTATGTCCATAACCATGTATTTAATCCTATACCCACTATACTTTTATATTTTTTATGGAATTAAATATACTTCCTCTATTTTTTTTATAAAAGATTTTTTAAAATTTTTTTCTAATTTTTTTATAAGAAATCTTGTAATGTTAATAAGATTTTTTTAATTTATTTTCATCATCTTTTTTTTTATAAATTATTTTTAAATTTTTAGATGAAAAAAATATTCTCAATTGATTAAATAGTATTTAATGTGAATTATATAATATATTAAATAGAAGTGAAAAAATAATTTTTAGTTTTTTTTTTAATTTTAAAAAAATTATTAATTTTCTTAATCTACATAAAATAATTAGAAGCCCCTTATAAAAAGCACATGAGGGAGTAAATGTTTTTAAGTTTTGAATTATGGAAAGAAATAACATATACTTTCCATACAAATAAAAAGTAATTGTTTTGCAGTTTTAATTATTTGGATTTAAATAGAAACTATAAAAATTGAAACCAAGTCAAAGAAAATACTATAAGACTTTGAGGATAGAAAGTAAAGATGAATGATCGGAATTAAATCTATATACATCTAGATCGTTGACAGTTATTTAAGTTCCGACTTTTGCCAATTTGATCTGATTATAAATAATTATGTAAACATTAATTCAATCAAACTATTAATATTATATTCAGACGACTCTTTTATATTTACAAACGACCAGGATTCTCAATGTATTTAGATTAGATTTGACATATATATATATATATATATCATATATTGATGTAATAAATTGATGAGATATTAGATATAGTAATACATAGCAAACAATAGATTTTGTGTATACACACACACACATATATATATATATATGAATAATTATAATAGATCACTTTGATGTACATATATTCTTGTTTATCTCTTTCAATGTGGTCTTTTATTGAAATTAGAATTCGAAACTCGTGGAATACATGACTAATTCCATATATATTTAATCAAATTATATAAATGCAAATTCCTTATATAGAAATTCACTTTAAATTAAAACATTAGAATCAATGGTCATGAACATTTCATTTATAATTTTATTTAACTCAAGTGAAGTAGTAGTCAATATAACAAACAAAAAAAGAAAGAAATTAGACATTAAAAAAGAAATTAGTAATGAATAGTAATAAAGAGCAAACAATAGATTTTGTGTATATACATGTATATATGAATAATTATAGCAGATCACTTCAATGTAAATAGATTCTTGTTTATTTCTCTCACTCCATTCTTTTATTGAAATATGTATAAGCAACTAGAAATTTAACATCTTAGATTTTCTACATTTGCAAAAGTGAATGTGAAATTGTATTTGGAAAAAGATAGAAAAAAATAGTATACTAACGTGATTATGAGATATTAATTACATATACAATCACACTCCTTTCTATCTTTATTTCTTCCAATATATAAATGTATAAATAAAGAAATCAAATCAAATTTAATTTTTCTTTTATTATTATTATTATTTAGGAATGGATGTATGTAAGAGGCAAAAGCTACAAGAGTCACGAAGGTATTTTGGTGACGCAAAATAGCAAATACGCGTCACCTTGGTGGAGTCTAGTTTGGACAATCAGACCACGAAAGTGACGTTATGAGTGACGAAAACCTAATGTGCCGTGAAGGAAAATCATATCTACTTTTATGTAGCTTTATTCTTTCTTTATTATTAAATTTTTTAATTCAAATAATACATTTTGAAAGCGAACAAATTCAAATGATATATTTTAATTCATATACCCGAAAATATATAATTTTCATAAATAAATAATTTTAAATTAAAAACAAATATTCAGTTTTTAAACAAATATTTAATTTCATACTATATTTTAAAATCCAACTAGGCAAAATATGCTACAGGGACAGCCAACAGATTCTCAGCAGTGTTTTGAAACCCGGACCTGACAGTCGGACCGCTACCCGGAGACTACACCGGCTCATTTTGATAGTTTGAACTTTTTTGGTGGTTGAACTAGATTGAACCGGATCAAACCAGCTATTGAGCAGGAAATCGGTTTTAAGTCGGAAATCGGAACGGTTCCATGAGAACCGACCGGTTTTTTATATATGATTTTTTTTATTTTATAAATTAATTAAATATTATTATTTTACAATATTAAAAATATTTTTTTAAAAAAACTTTTTTATTCATATTAAATACTATTAATACTCCTCATTTTTATTATTTAAATATAATTTACATTTTTAGATATTAAAAAAAATTATTCCTATTAAACATTATTAATATTCATCATTTTCATTGCTTAAAAAAATCCCTTTTAGATATTAAATTTATAAGAAATGAAAATAACAAATAAGTTCATATTATCTTATATTATAATATGAAACAAAAAAATTTTACTAATTACCTTATAATATGGAATTGAAAGAGTATAAATTAATATAATATATTATAAACTTATGAATCATTTGACAAATTTAATGTAATGCATAAATTTATACATTATGATTCTTTTATATACCAAACTTTTATATAATTTTAATCAATTGACATGGTTATATAATTAAAAATATGATTTTATTTATTATATATCTTTTTTATTATATATAATATGATTTTTTATATAATTATTATATCACCGATTCGATCACCGATCCAGTCGATTAAACCATAAAAATCATGAACAAGTGACATTCTCGGTTTTGATTTCTGGACCGATTTTTAAAACATTAATTTTGAGAGGCTAAGCGCCGGGGGGCTAAGAGTAAAATGCATAAGTTCGGGTACTTTTTTGCAAGCAAACTTATAAGGTCTCCTAGTTGTCAACTCACTTTTTTCTGTGATCACTTTTTTTTTTTTATGTCTTCTTTTTCGAGAAACAGAGAGAACACCGTGGGACCCAATTCGATCGTTGACCTCGATCTTGGGGATCATTATGTCTTATTGCTCTGGGACATCAAAAAGTGCACTAATTTCAATAGTTGACCAGTAACCCTAAACAAAAACTGTGGGCTCCCATTTATTTACACGTAAATAAATTCAAAATAATTAAAAATAAATACACAAAAGTAGAGTGGATATACTAGAAAGTAGAGAAATGAATCTTTTTAACCAAAGAGTCATGATTTATATTTACAGTAAGGTTTTTTTTCCAAATTTCTATATATTGTGAACTTGTTACTAATATATTTGGTCAAATTTAGTAGAAAACTTGAAAAACTCATATTATTGTTTAAATTTTTCAGGTTCACTAAAATGATCATAAATCTTTGTTTGATTAGAAGAAAATCTTCTGTACATAAACTTTCATGTGCATTCAGCTACACAAAGGATAAGATTATGAGATTGGAAAACAAAAGGATAAGATCTTGAGAATGAAAGTCGCAATCTGTGAATGGATAAGACCTTGACCAGTTATTGTCAGTTACTCGTGATTAAATATAAACAGTGTCAGGCAAGGCGGAAAAGAAAATTCAATGGTGCAATATTTTCGTTGTTTCACATAATATTATACACATTATATATGATTTTCATAATTTTTATTTTCTGATCAAATTTATTAAATTTTATATCATAATTTATGAACTGAATATTACTTTCTTTATTTCTATTATAAGTCACTTTTAATTTATTTATATATATAAAAAATGATTAAAAGCAATTAAAATTATTAAATTTTACCACAACTTTTCAATATTATTATCATTTGACTTATATCCCATTTTAATTATATATTTTTTATTCTTTCTCCATTATAATTATTTAATAAGAGATCAACATAAAAATAAATATTTAATGCTTATAAAATAACTTATATCTTACATACTCTAATTCTTGTATGACTTATAATAAGAAATAGAAATAGTATGATAATAATTTATATAATTATTAGTATATATTATATTATGTAAAATTATATAATTTATTTTGTTCACAAAATTTTCTGGTAAAACAAAAGGTTACAAAATTTTATTATTATCAATTTTAACATGGTTTAAATTATAATTAAATCCATGGAACCATTTTTTGGTAATTATTTAAACATGTACGCTATCTCACTATTTCTTAAAACATTCTTATTAACTACTCTTTTCAGTCCATTTATAATATGTTACTTATTATTATATAAATATTAAGAAGACATAATTATACTCTAAAATTTATAAAAAATTATGATATAGAAATTATGGTTTCAAACTTTATTTTTAAATGTTAAAAATTATGGTTTCGCGTCTTGATTGCACTCCTGCACGAACTAAGAGAACCACATGCTTACTTAACCATAGATTCGAGAGAGAATAAACTAGTACTATGATGGAAGAAATAAATTAGATAATGGAAAAAGATCAATTATAAAATTAGCAGTGCGTCGTGCGTAGATGCATAATATACAATATTTTAAACTTACTAATTAAGATGCAAAATTGTTTAACAAGAGTGCTTTTGTGACTGTGTTGACAACTGGAACTCGTATATCAGTTGGAAACTTGGGATCATCCGTCATTGACCGAAAAAAGAAAATTGGAATCAGCTGCTTTTGTTGTCCACCACACGTTACACATAGGGAGTATGATACTACTAGTATTATATAGGAGTATTTTATTTGTTTACCACAACCAATATCTTCCCAATTAATTAATTATTAATAGTTTCTCGAATCTCAATATCACCGGATTAATCCTGAGTCGAACAGTTGGCCTTAATCTCAATTCTTAATATATATTCTCTTCAATCCACAATATTTTGTATAAATTACATGTATATTAAAAAAATTATTTTTTTACCTGAAATCAATATTAAAAGTACCCACTTTCTTATTTTATCCGTATTAAATATAACATTCTATTATCATTATAGGATTATAAATAAAGAGAGAAAATATTAAAGATAGGAGTAAAATGAGAAAAAAAAATATCTAATACCCTATATTTTGGACTAAAAACTTATCATACCAAATGTCTTATAATATAAACCAGATAGGGTACATATGTGTGTGTGCTTGCTTACTTTTTAGATTTGTGTGTGTGTATAATTAACCACCAATTAGTCCGAAGGAAGAATCCAAAATAAACAAAAATTATGATCATTTGGTGAGCAATTTGGATTTGTTCCTTGTGAGAAGTATTAAGCCCAAACCTCCACAAAAATAGTATCACAAAAAATAAGGAAACTTTCATATCAGAAATATAAGCTCAATATCCCAGCCTGCAAAGTAAAAGGAGGATTTAGGTCTACACTTCTAATTAACCTCCCTAAAAAATAAATAATCTGTTGTAGGTGTGGAAAACCTAGAAATATCTCTAAATATTATAGGCTAAACAAAAGAATTAGAGCCTTTGACTTTAATGAATTTGTCCTTCAACAACTTAACAATCTAATGATAAATATCTTAGAAGAAGAGAGTGATGACCAATCCTCTCAATCCTTTGATAACTTTAACCCAATCCAAGAATATTCACCTTTCAAAATCTTTAATCAACCCCAGAGTGATAACATTTCTTCTTCAGATGAAGAAATTAATGTGTTCACGAAAGAACAAGATTTCTTACTTGAAGTCATTTGTGTCTTGCTTGACTCTTAAAAAAATGACATTATCTCAATAGATTAAAAGAAATATTTGAAGAAAATACAAAACAACAAACTTTAACCTCAAAACTCCCCCTAATAACCAACAAATACAGCCTAACCGACACCCTAAAAAGATTTAATCAAATACCTAAACCTACTACCCTCTAGGACCTCTAACATGAAATAAATAATCTTAAAATAGAAATTATAAATTTTAAGATCTAATAAGAAACACAAACCCAATTGATTAAACAAATAAAATTTACAAAACCCAACAATAAAACCCAATTCGATAAAGAAAATGAAGTAGAACTTTTTGAACCTTTCCTCAATTTAATATCAAGAATAAAATTCCAAACGCTTTACATAAAGGTCAAAATAATTATCAACCATGAACTTATCCTCAAAAAAATAGTCTTGTTTGATACTTGAGCTGCTTCTAATTGTATTTTAGAAGGTCTTGTCCCAACCAAATATTTTGAAAAAACCAAAGAATGCCTTAGTGCTTGCAATGGTAGTCCACTTGAATAAAATACAAAGTAATCAATGCTATTATAGAAAATCAAGGTTATTAGGTCAAAACTCCCTTTACCTTAATTAGAGATATAAAAAATAAAATTATTCTAAGAAAACCTTTTGTTTCTAAACTTTTTCCTTTTATAATGAATGAAAACGGAGTAACCATTAAATATTTGGGAAAACCTATTCTTTTTTCATTTATCAAAAAACTCATAGTTAGAGAACTCTACCCTATTCTTCTTAAAGAAAACCAAATTAATTTTCTAAAAGAAGAAGTTTCTTTTAAGAATATTGAAACTCAATTAGCCTAACCATCATTTCAAAAGAAAGTCCAAGAACTCCTAAATCATATTCAAAAATCCATGTGTTTTGATCTTCCAAATACTTTTTGGGAAAGAAAGAAACATTAAGTAGAGTTGCCTTATGAAAAGGGTTTTCCTTTTTTTTTTCTTGGCCAATATGAAATGAATTTTCACGAAAGTCAAATTCCAACCAAAGCTTGACTAATTCAAATGAACAAAGAACTCCTTGAGTTTTTCCATAGTGAAATCCAAGATCTCCTTAGCAAGGGATTGATTAGAAAAAGCAAAAGTCCATAGCCTTGTGCCACTTTTTATGTTACTAAAAATTTAGAAATAGAACAATTAACTCAAAGGCTAGTCATTAACTACAAATCTCTTAATCAATCTCTTCAGTAGATTAGGTATCTAATTCCAAACAAAAAAGATCTTCTTAACTGTCTTCATTCGGTCAAAATCTTTTCTAAATTTGATATGAAATTTGGCTTTTGACAGATTCATCGTTCTTTTAGACAATACAAATAGAATGTCATGCCTTTTGGAACGAAAAATACTTCTTCTAAATTTCAATAAATTATGAATGAAATTTGTAACTCTTATACCAAATTTATCATCGTTTATATTGATGATGCTTTGGTCTTTTCCCAATCCATTGATCAATATTTTAAATATGTTTATATTTTTGTAAATGTAGCCCAAAGAAACAATCTTGCTAGTTCAAAAAAAAAAGCCTTTTTCAAACAAAAATTCGATTTTTAGAACATTATATCTATTAAGGTATGATACTCCTATTGATCGAGCAATCCAGTTTGCTGACAAATTTCCTAACCAAATCCTTGATAAAACCCAATTACAACATTTTTAGGTTGCCTAAATTATATAGGAGAATTTGTCTGACAATTAAACAATCTTATCAAACCGCTTCATTATCACCTGAAGAAAAAAGCACCTGCATGAATAGATATCCACAACACCATTGTCATACAAATCAAATCACAAATTAAAAAGCTTCTGTGCCTTGCTTTGCCTAGCTTAAATTTTAGCTCTGAATTTGTGAGAGTTACAAGAGGCGTTAGGAGGACTAGTGGTAGTACAAAGGAAGATGCACTTATGTTGCTGGATGGAATTGCATATGTTGGACTTGAGCTTGAGTTCAGTAAAGCCATGGGCAATCTAAGGGCCTTCTATCCAAAGCTAATGCGTTGGCTTGCAAGTCAAGGGGATATTGATAAACAAGCATTATCAAAATTCCCACATTGGAGGTGGGATCATATCATGACAAATCTAGCTAAATCATATAATGCTTGGGTTGTGAAGGAAAGGAAGCATCATGTTTTTGCATTGATAAATGAACATCAAGAGAAGTTAGCGAAAAAGTTTTGTGCCAGCAAGATAGCAATGAGGAATTGGAAAAGTGGGGTGGTCCTAATGTAAAGGCCAAGTTGAAGGAAAATATACTTCAAGCCAAAATAATGGAAGTTGAGCATTATAGTATGAACCGTATGCATGTGTGAATAGGTTCAGTAGATGTGAGTGTCAATCTTGCATTGCAGGAGTGTACTTGCCAAGTATGGCAAACGTTAGGAATACCTTGTCCACATTGATGATGGCTAAATTAAACCTCAACTATAGCAAATATACAGGCCGAATCAAGTAACGTAATGATAAGTCGAGGATCGTCCAATGAGGAGTTAAACCAATAAAAGTGAGCAATAGATGATCTAATTTCTTCTAAGTTAAGCGATCAACTAAAACTAGCAAGTAAGAACTTAAAGGAAATAATTTGACGACCAAAGAGACTCTGAACAAGTCAATTTCACAAGCAACCTAAAGTAATAATCCCTAGCTTGTTTGCTAGTCACAATATCCACTTACCCACTTACAATTTATTGTCAGTTTAGTAATCAGGAGTTTAATTAACTATAAATGTCTTATGAATAATCCATAATGCTATCTTAGAATAATATGCAATTCATCACATTATAGCCTAAGATGCATTACAAGCATAGCTCCTCTATTGATTATGTAAGGCTCTTAGGTATATCACTATTCTAGTTGCAAATTAGAATTAATGTAATCTTGCATTACTTAATCTAATGGTCTATTTGAAATTCTTTCTTTCAAGTTCAATCCCAAACCCCCAATTCTTACTCTATGATGGCCAAGCATCAAATAAGAAACAATAACACAAGATTAAGTAACTAAAACTTCAATTAATCATAAAGAGTCAGTGAATAATATGTTGAATTAGAAGTTTTGATTATTCCAAACAATTAGAGCTTAGAAGGAGAATATTAAAAGAGTATGAAAGGATAAAGTGAAGAAATCCAATGAAGAACAAGTGAAGATTTAGTTTTAGGATTTCTTACTATGTACACTAAGTAAAAAGTTTTGAATTTTACTTATTTATATTACCATTGTATTTAAATGAGTTATTTCAAAGTTATCTAATATTAGCATGTGTTAGAATTAAGAAATATTTACTAGCTAATGAATCTTGGTATTTGACTCATGTTTATTTTGTGCAAAATTCGCATTTTGCTTAGTGGAATTTCAAGTTACAAAGTTTTTATCTCTAATAAACTAATTTTGGTTTTGAAATTTGAATTTCATGCTAAGTATTGTTAGTGAAAGTATGTAAAATTCACATAAAATTTAGTCAAAATTTGAATATTAGTGAAGTTCAAAGTCACTTCCTCTAATAGACGAACTTTGGACTTCAAAGTATGAATTTCAAAGTAACAACTTATGATTCTCGTTAGAGCATATCTCTAACAGACGAACTTTACAATTAAAAATTCAAACTTTACAAAGAAGAACTTTTGTGCCATGTTAAACATGCCTCTAATAGACAAATTTTAGTTTCTGAAATTCGAATTTCAAAGTGTTATGCGAAAACTTGATACAATTATTTAATCTCTTCAAATATACTTCTAATTAGGGCTGAACATAGTAGCCCGAGGCCCGGTTGGCCCGGTCCGGCCCGACCACTTCGGGCCAATCGGGCTGGGCCAAATTTCGAGCCGGGCTAGGGTTAGGGTCAAGCACTCTAACCCTAGCCCAGCCCGACATATATATATATATATATTTTTAAATTTTTTATAGTTTTTTATATATCTTAATTGATTTTTGTAGAATTTTTTTTTTCCTTTATGTATCTAATATAATACATTTACTATGTAAATATTATGAAAACTTTTTAAAATTTTAATGTTTCAAATTTTTTTAAATTTTGAATTAATTTTTAACTTAATATTTATGTAAAAATAATGTATAATGATTAAATATTCATAAATTTTGAACAATTTTATTTTTTTCTAAGATTATCTTTTAAGAAAATCTATTTCTAAGTATAAATAAATATATTTTTTATTATTAAATAAGTTTTTTTTTTATTTTTTAATTAAAAAAAAGATATATAATATCGGGCCAGCTCGGTACTTGGCCCGATATATTTCGGGCTGGGCATCGGGCAGGGGTCAAACCCGGCTTGGCCCGGCCCATGATCACCCCTACTTCTAATATGAAAATTCATGCAAACCAACATGGAATATCTTTAGCAAACTCAAAATTCCAATGTTACATTATAACAAATGAATTTTGAAGTTTAATATTAAAGTCCTTAGCTTTTTATCTGCGAAATCTATCTGTTGAGTCCCAAAATTAGAATTTTGGTATGTCAGATACATTAAATGTGGTTGGTGAATGGTTAATTTTACAGAGTAACCGTTGGTTAATGTCTCTAATGGTTAGTTCTTGTGTTTAACGACTAATTAAGTCATAAATTTATAAATAAAATTTCATTTAAAGTTGTAAGTAATGAATTTCAATCCAAGATTGCAAAAACTTTGCTAAATTTCTAAGTCAAAGCTTTTTTCACTTACACACCTCATTTATTGCTCTTCAACTTTCATATCTACTCTATTTAAGAAAGTATCCATTTCTGTAAAAATCTATTCTTCATTTGGAAGAAAGATTCTTTGTGGGGGAGTTTACAAAGGGATTAAGGGAAACACTTGTAAAAGTGTTGAGTGAGATTTTTTATATTTTAATAACAGAGCACAAGAGTTATACTATAGGATTGTAAGAAACCCACTGATTTTTTACAGATAGTAGAAAATTTTAAGTGGATGCTTGAGAATTGGATGTGGGTTGAGTGGATTGGACCGAACTAGGATAAATCATTGAGTTCCTCTCTTCCCTTATCTTCTATAATTAATTTTCATTATACTCTATCTTTCTGCAAACTTTTACTTTCATTGTTATACTTGTACTTTTGTAGAAAAATTTCATACTTCCCAATTTACTCCCTATTGGAAAACCAACATTCCTAACATAATGCAACTAATCTAGAAGTAAGTTCAAAGTATCTCTAGGTTTATACAAAATCTAGCCACAAAGGGCCATAACAGTAATTAAACATGAAAATATAGCAAGCAAACCAAGAAACATAGGGAGAAGAAAAGAATAATCGGTGAAATTGAAGCCAAAAGAATAATCGGTGAAATTGAAGCCAAACTCCAAAATCTTGATGAATCTTCTCCTTCCATAGTTCCTTTGCCTCAAGCCCCTGAAAATTGCCTCCAAATTGCCCAGAAACCCTCCAAAAATGAAGTTTGAACAAAAACCCTCACTATTCCTATAAAAATAGACCAAAAATGAAGATGTGCATTTTGGTCTATGACTTTTGTGGTAGCAAAATATGTTTTCATAGGTGCGAAAATAATTTCAAAACCTCAAAACATAATTTTCACAAGAGTATTGCTACTATGAAAATTTGCATTGAATCTGCTTCTACCTCTTAGCCAACTAAATCTCCCAACTTTCTTCTTCTTTATCTCAGAATTTCATTGCAACAATGTCATCTATTATACAACTAATTTTTAAGGATTGCGGTCTTGGGTTGTTAAGCTTTGTTCCACAAATGTGCATCTTATTCAACTAATTTTCTCAATTGATTCATCATCACAACATATACACGCTTTTTTTACATGAGGGAATAAGATTCATATAATAGGTTTGATATAATAACACAACTTCGTGAAAGTACTACTCATTAGACATATATCTATCAATATTAACCTATCTAAACTAAATATTCTGTAAGTCATACATTAGCCAAAATATAGCCTTAAGTTGAATCCTACAATTACTTCTTCCCTTTAGATCTCTTCAATGGGTTGCCGTCATTAATGGATTCCAGAACCCTTATACATTTCTCATTTTTAGGATGAGTAACCAACCTCCATTCCCACTCCCTCCTTATGTTGTTTATTTCTTCCTACATGACCATACTAGACAACCATGAGTACATTGTAGAAATTCCATTGATCTACAAATAAGAGTTCGCATATAGTTGTGCATGTAGGAATTTTGAAGCCATTGCATTCTTCCTTCTAAGTGTTAGTTTATTTCTCTAACCATGTTATCACATGCATGCCACAATCATAATTATAAAAATTAAAGAATTCAACCAATATCAAAGCTTAAGATGTACTTGCCACAAACACTACATGTGATCTACTTGCTTGAAAGTTACGTATTTGGTTGTATATACACACATCCAAACTTCACCTCCATATTTGGCCTATGTTGAAATCTATATAGCTGAACTTTGCATAGCATATTCTGGAAGTTATCCCTCTACGTACAAATACATACAACCCTCAGGAACTTGTCAACACAAATAAATTAAAATATTCACACAAAAACAATTGGTCATTCATAAACATTGGGATGTCTTGTCCTTCTTCTTGTCATGTGTGTAATTTGCCCCTAGGGACTCATATAGGGCGAAGGAATCAAAAATAAAACTTGCAAACTTTTTGGCTCCAAAACATAACAAAACCAATGACTTTCATCTAGCATTGGAGCAAATATAAAATCACAATATGGTATGTTGTATCCAAGTCTATGAGGCATAAATTCTTTCAAGTGCGCATTAATATTCCAATTTAAAGGTTCCCTTATCATTTGTTGCTATTGATTACACAATAGTAAATTACATCAAATTACATGGTGTACTTAAAATAAAATCTGCATACAATAAAGAATAAGAATGGTACAATCAAACCATGAAATCAAAGTCAAATACATAACATCAAACCTTCGCTTTATGCTCCTTTTGGTTAGTCACATGCACTCTTGCAACCATTGTCATTAACTGTACTGCAACATCCCAATTAGCTCAACGAGGTATAATGGCAATATATAATTTACATATTTATAAGTAGCAAATAACATAACATGTTGCCGATTATTTCACCTGGAGCCAAGCTATATACATTAGCTGGAGTAAGGTATTATCTGTGCCTTTGTACAAGTACCCTAATATACAAACCACCACATGGGTGAGAAACGCACTATGTTCAATTAAAAGGTTAATGTTAACATAAATCAAGAAGTTTGTAAACTTATTGTGCACTCTTTTCCTCGTGTGAATTTTGCGCAGTAATTGTACTAGCAATCCTCCTTAGTTACTCTTATCCTCTTAAATTCAACAATATAAAGTCACCATTTCATTGGTTTTTTCTCCCTTTGAGATCTTCTCACTTGTCCCTCACCTTTACTTACTTTTTTCTTGTCCATTGGACTTCTCATTGGCCATCACTCTTGTTCCCTATTGCTTTCTTCTACATCATCTGCTCCTTCTATTTGTTGTTATGATTCTTCCTTATCCTCTTTTCCTTTATTTTCTATCTCAATATATTCTCCATCATTCATTTCAGCATCTTCCCCATTGTTGCCTTTGTTCGCTTTGTCATCTTCTTCTACACCTTGCTTTGTTTCTTCTACTTCCTCCTTTAATTGTCCCTCTTCCTGGGGATCATTTTGCATCCATTTTATTTCATACTTTAACAACTTCTCAGCAATGAAACTAGTAATGAAACTAACCAAATGTTCATACAACACTCTTATTTCATACAAGTTGCCAACACCCCACGTGTTAAAATAAATACTAGTTGTTAGAAGTGCAGGGATTAAGACATTTATAATAAGAGAATTTACAAGGGTATAAGAGGAAGAATCTTTAGAAAATTAAAGATTCATAATCTTACAGGATCACAGAATGTAGGTATCGGTGTAAGTTTAGTGAAAGAATTAGCATATGCAATGCTTGGTCCATATAAAATCCTTGCTCACTCATTCTCTCCACTTTGATCCTAGCACGCATGCTTGTATCAATCCAATAGAGTAATGCATCTCTAGGCCACGGCACATATTTAGGGCCTAAAGGGGACATTTGGAAAAAAAATATTTGCAGAAAAAATAACTATGTCATAGAAAACATTACAAATAATTTCAAATAATCAAAACAACAAAATAGTTTGCACTTTCCTTACCACTAGAAAGTAAAGGCATCTACTAACATACTTCTTCTTCATACTCTCTTTCCCTTTCCCTTTCTTTAATGATCCTTTATATGCCTCAATTTCATCTTGCAACTCCTTTAGCATATATGTGCACCAATCATATTTACCTATTCCTTTCCTCATGCAACACATTGCCTTTAACACCCGATCACTAACTATTGTACTTGCAGTGGGACAAAGAAAAATTCCCATACTATGAAAGACAAATAAAAATTCAAAACGATTATCATCTACACCTGACATGATCATGTTCTTTATGTCCTTGTATTTCTTTCCAAAAAACTCAACCTTTAGTGTTGCAAATGACTCACTATCAACATCCATTGTTATTTGCGAGCCACCATAGGGTAAGCCTATGAAGATCAACAAATCCTCTAGTTTAACTACATGTCTTCTCAATCTAATGTACAGTGACGAACTTCGAGGGTCAAACGATTGCATCGATCTTTCACACAGCTTCAAAGGTAGCTCTTGGCACTAAACTCTCAATAATCTAGCAAAACCAATTTTTAAAATCCTCTCCCTCAACCTCATATCTATGTTCACATAATCCAACACTTCCTTGAATTGACTCAGGGCATTTTGTACGAAATGATGTCTATGCAATATAAGAATATGTTATAAATATAAATGCAAAATATAAATTGAATAACATTAAAAATATCATCATACCACATTTGTATTCAACTTCATTCCTGCTCTTTGTCTTCTTTCTTGTAAGACCATTTTATCATACATGTCCTCCTCATTGGGGTTCAATTTTTTCTATGCTTCTATTACTACACAGTTCCCTCTTTTGTAACATTCTTGAACTTGCCTTTATTATGTACATAAATTTCTTTCTGAAACATCGTTAGTCCTAAATAATTGGACTTCTTACATCCTCCTTCCTTACTCTTAACCATTTTAATCAACTATAACAATGAGCATATCCCAATCTTAACATCATAGTCGACTTTAATTAATGGGTACAAAGTAATGATATTATTTTTGTTGTTTAAATCAAGATAATAAACAAACTCAAAAGCTACATAAACTAACTTAGAAGCTACACAAAAGTTGTTTAAATCAAGACCAAATCTAGCTACAAATCAACAAAAATTTTGCTCTCACAATAAAAAAGAATATAATTAACAAAAAGGAAAATGACATATGGGGGCCTCGGAAGAATATGGTTAACAAAAGGTTTGACAATGATGACAGTGTTTTCATCTCTTCTAACAAGGAAAAATCAATACTTCCTTTGAATATCTTACAACATATTCACTTTATTCCCTATTATAAGTTATATTCACCTACCTCATACATACCTAGGAAATTAGTTGAAAGTCTTGATGTTTTAAAAAATAACCTTAACTTTCCAAAATTACTCTCATTAAATTATAACTCATCTTAAATGTATCTTTTTTTAATCTCTCTCAACTATACGTCTTTTGGGTATTTCAAATAAGGGTAAAAATGGAAAACAAATATTAAAAGATGCATAGATTTCATAAAATAACTTATATTTTGAAATCTTAATCCTCTAAAAATGTCTTATAATAGGAATAGAGGGGGAATCTACTAAAGAAATAACTAACACTATCATTAAGTTTCATTTCATCAATGTTAACCAAATGAACTATGCCCTGAATATACTTTGTCAATGCAGAAGCAAAGTTAGTGCATGAATTCAATGAAAGGGAAAAACGTTCCCCACCATCGAAAAACACTACAAGTACTTGAAAGAATTATGAACTTAGCCACCCAAGTTTTCAGTCACGGTAAACTTAGACATGGGAGAACCCTTACCACATTCAAACTCACTAATGCAAAACCTGGTCAAGACAAAGTAGCTGACGTCATTTGGACCATATTCACATGCTCACAACAATCATCGATGAAGAAAGCAAGGACAGTGAGATTTTGGAAGGCAAAATGAAGACAATGAACAGAGTAAAGCTGGAGATCAAGGGTTTTTTTTTTCTTCATCTTTTACTGTTTAACTTTTAGATTTAGATGACTATGGGAAATTTTGGGGAAAAAATAGGATTTCTCTAATAGAGAAGGACTTGGGTCCTTCTAAGTTCTTTCAAAACTTTTGAATCCTTCTGCGAAATTAGCATTCTTCTGAGGTTTGCATATGTCATTTTCACAATCAATTATCAATAAATTTTGCCAAATAATAATCAATTTAGATAATAATTCTCCTCTAAAAGTCACTTTCACAAACAAGTGAAAAATTATTGCTTCTACTTATTAATTATCAATTCTAGAGAATTAGTTATGTAATATTTTCATATTATTTATAAATTAAAAAGTGTAGAGGAAGATAAAAAATGATACTAAGAGAAATTATATAGAATGACCTTTTGAAAAATGATTTATCTGAGAATATGGTGTTTGATAGAGCCAATTAGCGTCGTATGATACATGTAACCGACTTCACATAGTGGGATAAGACTAATGTTGTTGTTATTGTTGTTGATTTATAAATTAAAATTTATTAATGAATTTTTTGAATGTAAAAATTGTTATTTAATGAAAAGGGCATTTCAGATATTTTTAGTGACTATCTATCCAAAAGTGCTTTTGATTGAAATTATCCAAAAATATTTTATTTTAACAAATTAAAATCACTTTTGAGGTAAAAGTATTTACATATAAATCACTCTTGACAAAAAAAAAATTCTCACTAAAATCAATTCTGCAAAATAAATTCTACTCAAAATCAATTTTGTAAACTCTAATCCAAACACACATATAATACCTTTTTAATTGAATTAGGCGGATTAATTATAGGAGTTAAAATTAGTTAACTATCTTTTTTTAAAAAATTACAATATCTTTTCAAAACTATTTTTTTCAGCTTTCTTCTCTTTCCCTCTCATGAGTTGAATAGGAATGGTGATACATAATAAATATTATATTATATCTTAAAAATGATTATATATTTAGAACTAAATCAAAAGATATCAAGTTAAAATGTTCTATATTTAAGATGGGAGGGAGTATATTTCATCAATTTGGATATGTTAATTTGTATCTTTTTATTTACTAATTTGATCATTAGATATTTATATTTTTTTTTACTTACTAATTTGATCATAAAATATTAATCTAATAGTTAAAAATTAAAATGGGCACAAACTGAAAAAAAAAAAAAAAGAGAATTCCTGTCTCATATTTATTCCTTCCCCCTTTTTTCCTTTTTTTCTTATTGAAACATATCAAGAAGTTGATCCCCGCCCAACTCGAGCCTTGCTGGGAAAGACCTCCTAATTGGTGGTCCCACACAACTAGTATAAATGTTTCTTTTCTTGAAAATGTAAATATATTAATAGAAAATAAGGCTCAAGGAGTTTCAATGAATCTCTGTCCAATACTATCACTATAATCACTAACAAGAATAACAAATAAAGGGGATGCGGGATAAAGATCCCGAACAAACAGACACATCCCACTATTAATGCCCCGTTTGGTTCAAAGAAGTGATTTTGAAGGAAATGGAAATAGAAAAGGAAGTGGAAGTGGAAATGGAAGTGGGGTATAAAAGTATGTTTGGTATGACAGTGGTAGTGTTAAATAATTTTTATCTGATATTTGTATTTAATTTACAAAAATACGAAATTACCCTTCCAAAAACACCTCTCCAAAAAATATCCTTCTCTATCCCCGATTCTTCATCGGAGACCACCACTAAATCTGAAACCACTCCACTGACTTTGGCTTAAGATCAAAATAATGGAGATAATGAAGGACCAGACACAACATAGAATCAAATCGCACAACCCAGAAACAAATAATTGAACTAGATTTCATCTCAGGAACGATTTGGGTCATTCGAGCATCACCATCACCAAAGAAGCACCACGCCGTCGCTGGAGGAAGATTAAGAAGACAAGTTAATGACCAAGAAAGTTTGAGCCAAGAATGATTTAGGTTGAGAAGAGAGATCGGAAAACATGTTGTCATTAGAGGAGCACCATGTCGTCACTAGAGAGTCACAGCATCACCGGTGGAGCACCACGTCATCGCTGGAGGTTATTGAGGAAGACAAATTGAAGACCAGCAATGCTTAAGCCAAGAACGTTGTTGCTAGAGAAGCACCACGCCATCACTTGAGGATTGCACTATCATCGAAGGAGGATGTTGTCGCCGTCATGGAGGAGCATAACACCATCAAATCTTTGGAGGCACCATCGAGAGAGACGCCGAAGAGAGGAGGAGGGGCATGTAACTAAGGGTAAACCTGGTAAAAAGTTTGGCTTCCCTGGAATATACCCACTTCCATGCTCCTAGGTAAGGAAGTGAGTTCAGGGCAATTTGATGGAAATGGGCTTCCTTGAGAAGCCACTTCTATCATACCAAACATAATATCACCTAGAATACACTTTCATTTCTATTTCTCTGATCTTACTTCCTGCAAACCAAATAGGGCATAAAATTACTAGCAAGCCAACTAGTCAAAGTCTTAGAAATTCAATTAAGAGAGTAGGAAACAAAAGCTTGACAAAGCTAAGAAATATCCGCCACAAACACGGGGCTCTCCCATTTCGGTCCCATGGTACTAAAAGTCCCCGCCTGGACAAGAAGGAGACAATCAGACTCCAAAAGAATTTGCTGCAAATGAAGTGCTTGAGCCATTTGTAAACCTGCATGTAAAGTCATACACTCTGTCATAAAATTGGAAGTGACTAAACATCTAGCATTATGAAATTTCAACACTTAACTCAGATGATTACGAATGATAAAATCAATCCCAACATGCCCAGCTCCTTAAAAACTACCATATGTGTTGATCTTAATTACTCTTAAAGGTTAATATACACTTTTCTCAGTCTTTTGGAATTTAATTAGTATAAAACTCAACATAGAAACCAACAGAATATAAATATATTAATGAAAAAAAAAAAGACGAATGTAGCGTAGCTGGGTTAGGGCGATACAATACAAGCCATGTGGGTGGCTGAACTCACGCGAACACAAATCACAAAAACTATCAAATGCGGCATATCGAAGCAGTCAAGCAGTTGCAGCATGTATTTTTATAATTATAGAATCATTCCTACTATCAATGGACGGCGTTTAAATAAATCCACTTTGTGTTTAGCTGAGATGTGATTACGATCACATATACACGCGCGCGCGCGCACACACACACATATATATATGAAGTTGCGGCAAAATATTCATGCAAAATGAAATTTAAAATAATTGACTTTTATTGTGTTGATGTCATGGAGCCACTGACTCCTTAATTAACTGCATTTCTCCAAATGATAAATTCCTTTTTCCTTTTTCCTTTTTTTTCCTCTTACCCCTTGTCCCTCGTTTTGGGCTTATTCAGACAAACTTATAAAATAATTAAATAATTTAAATCTATTACTCTCTTCATCTCATGAAATTAACTTAAGAATAAAAACATGTAAGAATTATATATTTATAAAACTGAATAAAAAAGTAGTATAATAAATTAGTCATACAATTATTTCACACATTAAATAATCACTTGTGTATTTTCTTCAAGACCTTGACAATGGGCATTATAATAACTAGAAATTAGGCCCGTACAACAAACAGAATACAATATGTTTTTGCCAGCCACACAGAATACAATATTATGCAAAGGACTATGATACAAATTAAAGTGTAGTCACATAATTAATTAGGAAAAATTATATGATTTCTTGCTTGAAGAGATTCAATGCTAATTATATGAAATTTATCACTAAGGTGTAATAAATTCTTATTAAATTGCAGTAATATGTATTAAAATATAGTTGCTTTTCCCACCACATGAACTAATTAATCCTATTCTTCAACCACAACCAAAATAGGTGCTGTATATGCAATATGCTTTCTCAGTTTTTATGCTGGTACATAATTCTATTTTTGGCTCTCTATATAGTTGTATCATTTCGCTGCTGTATACATATAGTTAATCTTCAAAATTTATTTTGAAGATCAATTCAATGTTATTCCTTTTTTTTTTCTGAAATTTCATTTTTTATTAATTATATATCCTTCAATGTATATATGTGCTCTTATTATTGTTTTGCCTATTGATGTATTTTTTTACATCTACAATTTATATATTGTTTCAATAACTTTCAACATTGAGTCTGATCATTTTCCAACCCAACATTAATATTCATGCTCTAAAGCTCATAATGCAAGAGGACGTTTGAATGGATCACATTTTCCCCACCTTATTAGTAAAGGGGCAATTCGTGATAAGTTTCTCTACTGCTCTTCCCATTAATTCGAATTAGATGATTTGAAATTTAAAAATGAAAAAGACAATTCGGCGATTTCTTGATTAAATCATTTCAAGTTGATTTGTTGCAATTTATTTACATATTCAAAAATTGATTTAAAAGATATTTATTAAAATGAGCCAAAATCCGTAATAATATGTATTAATTTGACAATTTTTTTGTTTTAAAAGATTTGTAATTGATTGATTGCAAATTATTATGTAGATATGAAAAGAATTATTTCTAGTTATGCAACCACAAAACATTAAAATACATAAGAAATGAAAGAGAAAAGCTGTTCTCTCTCCCATATAACCTGATTGATTGAATGCTTATTGAAAAATTGTTTCTATTTGACAACTCCACTACATAAGCACTTATGGATCCCCATAAGTGCTTAAAAATGAAATCCAAACATGCTATTAAATGAATACAATAAGTAAATCTAACTTCAATTACAAATGATATCCCATTTTTTGTATTCTCACCACTATTAACATATCCACATAAACAACTTATTTGGGCAAAGTAAAGGTGAAAAAACAAAAAGAATAGAACGAATGTGTGGCACCCCAACATTTCAAAGAGATATATTACATTAAAGATGGGAACCTAATCTGATGTAACCTTACCATACCACACTAAAGCTTCTAGAGGAACTCATTCGGTACTCATTTGATGAAATGATAAGTCTCCAATACTCTCTCCAGGAGGTCAAGCTTTGGAACTGCCATTATAAATGGGGCATTTCGATTCTTCATTCTCTAAGTAGGGCAAGGCATCGTGAGTTTAAAGCTTGTATCCAAGAGAAATAAGCCACAAGGAGCATGCGTTGGGATACAAGTTTGATGGGCTATGGGGTTATGAAATGAAATTATTAGGAGTTAATTCTCCATTTCCTTAACTGTATTCTTATGTTGAAGCAATAATCTGAAAGTTTTTTTTTCCTTTCGTTTTCTACTAGCAATAATTGAATAAAATAAATAAGTAAATAAAGGAGCCAAATATGGAAATCATTAAGAATAATATTAGGTGGTTAATTCAAATTTTAATTGAATTAATATAACTAATATGTGAATTCTCCCGTCAGAAAATTACATGATTTAAGAATTCATTAAGTAATTTTAATGATAGGGTAAAAAGGTTAGTATCGAGGTCAATGGTTCTTCGAATTCAATAAATAATTGTAGTTCAATATTAATAATTTTTGTATTCATTTTGAATATTAGTATTTTGAGCTGATTTATAAAAAAAGTATTTTTAACTGAATTTGACTGTGCAGATTTAAATTAATGAATTGAACATTCATTAATTAACGTTATCTTAATATCTTTAGCGATTGTTCGTAAAAAAAAAAAATCATTAGCAGCAATTATCTTTTTTTAAAGGATTTGAAATTAAATTGATTATGAAATTATATTATGGAAAATAAGAAATATATCTTTCACAATTAATTAGATATCTTCAAAATTATATGATAATGTAAATTATTTTATAATATGAAATGATTTCAAATTAACTATAATTTTTGTACAAGAAAATTAACTATAATTTGACTTCATGTAATTTTTTATGACAGCAAAATTATTTGCAAAATAGGAAAAAAATTTAATATTTTAGAAATTACTAAATGAGAGTTATATTTTTTAAAAAAAATTTTTAAAATAAGGCTTATATTTTGAACTAAAAGGAGTAATATTTTAAATAATAAAAAAATTTTAGAATATACTTTATAAAAAAGAATAGAAATAATAACAAAATAATTAATAATTTATTTATAATATAAAACAATATTATATTGAAACATTGAAATTTTGTAAAACTATAAAGTAGATAAAATGGGAGGGTGGAAAGGAGTTACTTCCTTTATCTCATATTATAGGATAATAAAAAAAATTTTACAAAAAATTAAAATTTTTAATTTCATTACTATTAATTTCACTTTTTTTCATATGGAATAAGTTATAATATTAATTACATAATAAATGATTGGCATAAAAAATTTATATGATAAAAAAAAATCTTTATATTATGAGAGACGAAAAGAGTACCTCCTTAAACATTAATGAACAATAAATCAATCTAAAGAAAAGTCAAGAACGTCAACATGTCACATTTAAGAGGCCTAGTATGCATAGCTGTAATTACATTTCCATGGAATATGTACGAACTAGAAAAGAAAGTGACTCAAGAGACAACAATTTTGGGAAGCTCCATGCATTATTATCACCTATGAGTTTCACAAGTACATATGGTGGCCAACGGCTCAACATTCTTCAAGAAAATTAATTCATGCATGCATATGCATTATTCTTATCATTATTGTTGCTTAACCTGACACCGCTAAATTAATCCTGTCCTGTCATTTTTGCATGTTCTTACACTTACACCCCCCCATATTTGTATTAGCTTCAACCAGCAGGCCAGTGATGTTGATGTGTAGTAGTGATTTCGATTTGAGTAGAAATGTGAAGTCCTTGGTTTTAACGTGTGATTTTCATTCACTTTTTGAGTGGTTTACGCATTTATTTCTCGTTGGTAACTATAAGAGTTGGCTGCTTTAAAGAAAGGTTGGTGAGTTTTTCCGTCTTTTAAAAAAAAAAAAAGGTTGGTGAGTAATATAATATGGGTGCTTGAGGATTTTCTTGATGATCCGACATACTCGTATCTCAACCATATATATGGAAAAATATCTATCTATATTCAGAATGTGGGACCTCAAGTATATTGTTGAGTGGTTTTAAGAAGACGTATATATATTCACTTCAATTCGTCCAATTATCAACTGTATTAGATAATTTTAACTTTCAGTATATATTCTGCTAAAAAATATATGTATAAACATGAGGAAATTCTCGTAAATTCATCGTGAAAATACAAATTATTCGCTTCAGCCCCACTCTGTTCAGGGAGCGAGGCTTTAATTAAGCCATACATCGATCAAAGAATAATCTGTGTTTGAGTGTGAATAAACTGTTTGATTACCACTTGAATGAATTCAATTTTTAAACTTTAATAAAAAGTCATTGAAAAAAATTGTTCGGCATTTCGAAATTAAAGTTTTCATTTGAGTTTTATGATATTCAATCTATTCCAAATTTGTAGTGAGTGTACTTGTGTATAATGAATTAACAACATTATATTGGTTTTGAATCAAAGTAGAGAGCTTATATGTCGTCACGTAAATAATATAATCTATCACGGACTTCATTCTATTGCATGGGCCCACTTTAGTTATGTATTTTTTTTGCCAACGACCAACTTTACTTATATTGGTTCTCCAACAATGCAACTTATCCTTTAATATGCGACAAAGGAAACAAAAATGGCTATAAAAAAGAATAAAGCAAAAATAAAAAAATGTAGTTTTGAAAATATAATATCTTTTGTGCGTTCAACTGAAGAAAAGATAACAAAAAGATATTGTTATTGTTGAATAATAATAATAATAAATGTTGCACATATCTATTTCTGTGTAGTGAATGAAATGGGAATATTTTCCATCATGAAAGCCAAATGTGCCTCAAAGATTAAATGAGATGAAAATTTTTCATCAACTAAAAGGCCACATTGTCAGTCCAAAATAAAAAAGGCCTATTGAGGACCTGTTTTTGGATTCAAGCCCGTATTTGAGTGGGCATTTTTTTGGGGACTTAGATGTATGGGCTATAACTAAACAAAAAACAAACCCATGATCAGGTGAAAGGAAACCAATTGGGACCTCAACCTTCTGATAGAAAAGATCCTGCACGAGAACACCAAAAAAAAAAAGGAAAAGATCTTGTAAGAGATAAAATTAGGGACGGGAAATTTAATGAGTCACGGTGTGTATGAGCGTCACATTTTTCTTCCTATTTTTCTTGTCATCTTATGCTTTTATTATAAAATTATAAGAGGATCAATAACGAACTTTGAATTTTAAAAGTTTGAAACAAAAAATCTCAATGGTTTATGGAGAACTCGAAAAATCAAAATATCTAACGACGTCGTACTGGCCCTGCTGCTCTTAGGCGATGTCAGAACATATAAATTGGATTTTATTTTTATCTTAAACAAGCAATATTTGATTTTTTTTTTCTTGGCCCCGTAAAGGAGCATCTTGACTCTTGAAGTTATTCGTCGGTCAAAATCTCAGGGAAGAGACCTAAACCTGCTAGTCTGCAAGGGCAGTGGTGATTGAAGCCGTAGCTTAAGCTGCGCCAGCGACAATGTCATCGACTCTGTTGGAGGTGACTCGGGCGGCTCACGAGGAGGTGGAGCGGCTTGAGCGGCTAATAGTGAAGGACCTCCAAAATGAACCCGCCTCGAACAAGGACCGCTTGTTTCAGAGTCACCGCGTGCGAAACATGATCGATACTATCACCTCCACCACTGAAAAGCTCGTAAATTCGCTCACTCAACTTTTAATTTCAGTTATTAGGTTGTGTTTGCTCCTCCAAGAAAGCCTTATTTTAGGCTAATGCAAAATGAATGCTGAAATTCTGATGAGAAATTAGAAATTGAAACTGTGTTTCTGAAGTGAAAGAAATCTTAGCTTGATATTCTGAAACCTGAGTTGCTGCCGGCTTATTAGTTCTGAGTTGATTGAAACTGACCAAACAAAATTACAGTCGAAAAAAGAAGATGGTATTTTTATTCTTTTAATGTTCTGCTGTCAATGTGGAGTGTCGTTGTTGTATGGCCAATTCTGTTTCAAGTAATTGAATTTTTGTAAAGATAGATTGAAACCAGAGTTTGTTTTCCTTTCCTTGTTTTTTCTATTAGTCCTTCGGACTGCCCTGCGAATACTGTTGTAATTTCTTAGTCCTCTATCTTTTAATTTACCTTTCATATATCTTGTCTTGCGACTTAAGACAGAGAGGTTAGCTGATTTTCCGTTTGTGGGTTTCAGATTGATATATATGAAGACAAGGACAATGCAAGGAAGGATGAAATTGCTGCACTGGGGGGTCAAACTGCAACTGGGACAAACGTGTTTAGTGCATTTTATGATAGACTGAAAGAGGTAATTTATTCTCTTATTGTTTGCATATGTAAGAGCTTTATAATAGAAAAAGGAGAGATGTCTTTTTCAAGTTAGAAATAGTATTCTGTCTGCAGACAATATCTCTGGCCATGTTTTTTATCTTGTCTTTGCACGTTATTCGCAAATGGGATTATTCAGTTGTCAACTGCCAAGCAGGATCTTGGAAGATCAGCTTTCATTCTGCTTAACTTCCTTACATTTGCATATTGGTGTGTATGTGGAAGACATCATTGAAATATGAGCTAGTTAAAAATATAGGGAAAATGATAGCATCTTTGTGCATATGTTGAAGCTGAGTTCTCAGTTATTTGATCCTAATTGCTTGTATACGTTTTACACATTGGTATATTGTGATATGTGCAGATACGAGAGTATCATAGAAAGCATCCAGCTGCACGTGTTGTTGATGCTAATGATGACTATGAAGAACCTCTTAAAGAGGAGCCTCAGATTGAGTTTAGTGGAGAGGTCTCTCTCTCTCTCTCTTTGTCTTTCTCTCTCTGTCACACACACACACACGTGACTGCAATGTTGCATTATTACATTACTTGATAGGCGATGGAGCAGTAGGTGAGATCCTTTGGAGGAAACGAAAATTATTGCAATGACCAATGCTCTGAAGGATATATAGAATTGTGACTTAGATTTTTGTGTAGTATAAACTTTATCAAATTTTAAGTTCAAGGGTTCCCCATCCTTCTTGTGCAACCTTTGTCATGAAAGTAAATAGCTATTGATATAAGATGATAGGATTAACACCTAACTACTTAAGCATGAGAAGTTTGGGTTTTGGGGCCTTTTCAGTTGAGATTTTAAAACATACCTCTGTTCATAGAATCAAGATAGTTGGCTGTTGGAGCAATTTAATTTCACAGATTACTGAATCTCTAAAAATTATTTTAGATATAATTTTACTAAAGCTAGACAGCTATTGTAGATGATTTCTTCACAGAATTTTTTCAAGAGAAAGGTTTAAGAATAACTCCAAATGGACCTTAGTGTCCTGTTGACCTCAAATTTGTGGTGTGATTGAGCATTTTGATAGTCCTCCTGTTCCATCAGGAAAGCCAGAGATGAGATTCTTGTCTGATGCACTTCGTGCTGGGGACAGTGATTTTAGTGAGTTATGTAAGATGAAATCTAATATTTTCTACTGTAAGGGTAGATGTTGTTGCATTTTTCAAAAAGAATGTTTGCGCCTTCACCTTTCCTGGTTATTGATTTCCTTGAGATATTGGTTTCAGGAAGCTTTTGGGCGGTACTTAGACATGCATGAATTGTACTATCAGTATATCAATTCCAAATTTGGAGAGCCAATTGAGTACTCTGCTTACCTTGATGTTTTCTCACAAACAGAGAAGATTCCACGCAAAATGAAAATGACTAGGTGAGTCTCCTTCTTCTTACCTTTACTGCTGTGCTTTTTTTTTTTTTTGTTTATTTGGTACTTATGTTCCTCCTATGTTGGCTAGTAATTTTCTTATATGTCTTAGTTTCTGCCATTCAATTTTCTACAGGAAGTACAGGGAATATATGGAGAATCTTTTGGAGCATCTCATATATTATTTTCAGCGGACAGAACCCTTGCAAGATCTGGATCGAATTTTCTCTAAGGTGATTATTTTTTATTATCTTTCTTTTGCTGTCCTCTGGAGTCTGAACTTGCTGTTTTCGGCATGATTTGTGTGCTAGTATAGGATGGTCCCTCTATCTTAGTTATAAAATTGCAGTAAGAGTAGAAATTTCATGGTTCTCTTCTTTAAATTATGCTTCATGTGATTTTATTTAATTGTCATGTTAACCATCATTATACTTAGGCTGTAGAAGTGTCCTAGAAATATGTGTATTGTCCTTCTGTAACCATTTATTTGGGGGGGGGGAAAAACTCTATCCTTCAATTCCTATACCTTTGTACTGTAGTAAATGGTAGTCAACTATATAGCTTTATCAATAAAGAAACTCTCAACATTTTCTTTAAGAAAATTCCTCTATTTATTAAATGCTTCATTCCCACTATTAATTCTTGTTAACTTAATGGTTCAAGTGAACTTTTGAATCAGATTATATGATTTCATTTTTTCTATTTTAAATGCACAAATGCATGTGTTGAATGGCTAGATTGACTGAAAAATATCATGTAATTCCTGCTTCAAGTTTCAAGTCTGGTCCTTCATTTGTGGGAAAGAGTGTTGTTGAATTAATGCTATATCATGAAGGTTGTGCCCGAATCCTCTAAGATAATTCTTCATTCTCATCTCAAGGACACAAGGGACTCCTCATGCACTATTACTTTTTTCTCTTGTTATTGGTAGTGAGTGTCTAATTGAATTGTAGCAGGTAACAACTGAGTTTGAAGAAAATTGGGCTATGAACAAGGTACTGGGATGGGAGAATGATAGTCAAGAGAATGGACATGTACCTGCTCAGCACACTGCAATTGATCTTGATTATTACAGTACGGTGGAAGAGCTGATGGAATTGGGTCCTGAAAAGTTAAAAGAAGTAAGTTAAAAATTGGAAACATTATAATCAACTTATTATATATTCAAAATACCCATCTCTCCCATTTGGTATGTAGCAAGAACGTATCCAAGACAAGCTTTTGCATGCCACTGTGCACCCTTTCTCTTTTTGTATAGATGTTTGAACTTTGTGTGTGCCATTGAGGTTATTCAAACTGTCATGCAATAAGCTAGAGTTTTTCAAATCAGAGATAGACTTGAATACTGAATAGTGTCATGAATTTAATTTTTATCACATCATGTATATGGTTCTTAGATCTACATTATTTGTCTGTTGAAGTTCTCATTTTTAGTTACTTAAGTAGTTGAGGTTCATAGTTGGTTCTAAGTCTAGGTAAAGGAGGAGGGTTGTTTTAAGTCCTTGACAGCCAAAACTTTGTCAAATCTTTATGATGTGGATTAGAGACATGTCATTGTGCTAATGCTACTAATGCTGGGTCATTACCCAAAAGTAATGCTTTGTATGGCTCAAGTACAGTGTTAAATGATAGCCAACCTCAGTTAATGGGATAAAGTTTTTATTGTTGTAGTAGTAGTAGTAGTTGTTAGAAGTTTAAGCAGAAGTGCTATTTTTGCCGTTGTACCAAATACCAATTTGATATGCAACTTTTAGTGATAGCTCCTTAAATCAGGGATTTAGTTATGATAAATGTATTTCTATTATTTTACTATCTTAAACTTCTGTCTTTATGAATGGCAAAGATTAGGTACTGTTTTAACCAAGTTAATGATTATAAAATAAGTTTAGTTCATTATTCTCCCCATTCTTCGTTGTTGCAGGCATTGGCAGCATTGGGACTTAAGACTGGGGGTACTGTTCAGCAACGGGCAGAGAGGTTGTTCCTTACAAAGGTGATTCATCCATCTTTGCAGAGTATATAGATACCCTTTTTCCTTTCTGTTATCCAATTTTTTACTGGTATGGAAGATTTAAAGAATCACCTTTGGAGTAGTATCTCAAACCTAGATATCCTGTTAAAGTTGCTCAGTTACTTTGTTCTCTCTCCTTCCAAATTGACTGTCTCTACTCCAATATCATTAGTCTGAAATTGAGAGCTCTTCTATAGGGGAGTCAAGTGCAATAAATATTTTGATATCAATAGCATTTATGACATACAATCAGTATGACTTACATAATCAAGCATTTTCTGTTTTGATTGAAATTGCTTTACTTGCCCTTGGGCTATACCTCAGAATCAGGCTTGACATAAGAAAATTTTCTTGGTTTTTTTATGCAGCATACACCTCTTGAAAAGTTGGACCGGAAGCATTTTGCCAAGGGGCCACAAGGTTCAGAAAAAAATGGCAGTGCTGCAGTTCTGCAACAAGACGAAAATTCAAAAGAAATTGCACTGATGGAGGCCAAAATGTCAAAGCTATGTGATCTGTTACAAGAGGTTAGCATATGTTGCTTGCTACTTTGTCTGCAGCCTTTTTAATGTTTCTGCTGTCTGTATTTAGTTCATTTTAAAGTCTGATTGGGTGAGGCATTCAACGACTGTGTTAAATTACTTTGTTTTGACCAAATATTGGCTGCATATATAACTTCCTGTATTTATGAATTTTCTCTGGCCATGATACAGACAATTGCACGAACAAAAGACAATGTTGTGAAGAAGCAAGCCTTGACATATGAAGAAATTGAAGCAGAACGTGAGGAGGTGAGTTGAACTCCCAAAAGCCAAGGAACCATAGTGCACTAATGTAGACATGAATTGTTTTCTTGGGCCACAGTTTCATAATTTTGTACAAGAAATCAGACTAATTATACGTTTTTTCTATTTGAATGCTATAACTTAAGTTTTAACACATGCACATATCTTGTTCTCTCAAAAACATCCAGGATGATGGCTTTTGTGAGGGATCAGCTGTAAGAGCGGTTATCATATGAATTACCTATCATGCTTAAGTTCAAAATTGATCTTCTTGACAGTTTTGGCCCATTGCATGACAATCTTTTCATAAGCTCGCTCTCCTAATCAAATAGAAAGTAGAACACATTATTATTTCAGCTGCATTAATTTTATGTTGAATTTCTTGTATTGAAAACTGGAGATTGTGCAGGGCTTATATGTAGTGCCTGATGTAAATTGAAGGTGGTCCTTCCTTATAGTAACCAAAAGCGTAAAACAGAAATTTCCTCTGCCAGGGTCATTAAAACCAAGTTGATGCATAAGTTGCCAATGAGGTTGACTTGTTTCTTAATCTATCAAGTGGTTAGGTGTGACATGAGTGGCTTGTTAAGCTTGGACCGAAAAGGTTTCTGAACATTTTTATCTTGTGCGACACTTTGACAGCACAAAATTTTATACTCTGGCAGACATGGATAATTCACTGAGAAATGTATATTTTGGTTCATACGCATACTGTTCCCAACCAATGGGAAATTTCTTACTTTTTCGTTCTATAAATTATGCATTCTGTCCCAACTTGAGTAGAGAATATTTTTTAAGTCCTTCACCTTTTCATTACATTTCCACTGTGCAGTTGTTTCTTCTTTAATCCCTAATGTAGATAATGTTAAATTAGTAACGTTTTATTTTATATCCTTGACAGGAAGAAACACAAGAGGAAACTGAAAGTGAAGATGAGGAGCAGCAGATATATAATCCCCTAAAATTGCCGATGGGATGGGATGGGAAACCTATACCTTATTGGCTTTATAAGCTACATGGTCTGGGCCAGGTATTATTTTATTTTCAAAATTAGGAACTAAGATTGTCATCTGTTCTCATTAGAAATTTAAGCGGCTATGGGTGTTATCCATCTTGGTAATCATAAATTTGGGTCTCACTTTAACTAGGTGAAGGGCTTGCCCTTACATTTTACAGTTCACAGGATTCTGATCACATAAATAAATGTAATTTTCATTCCAGGAATTCAAGTGTGAGATATGTGGGAACTACAGTTATTGGGGACGTAGAGCTTTTGAACGGCATTTTAAAGAATGGCGCCATCAACATGGGATGCGCTGCCTTGGTATACCAAATACCAAGAACTTCAATGAAATCACGTCAATTGAGGTACACATTTTTCTTTGTTTCTTCTATTCCTTTGCTAATAGTTAGTGTAGCATATTTCACAAATCACAAGTATGATTATAGATGTGCCAACGTGTATTATTGAAAGACACTTCCTCTTGTTAAATAGTCATTATTGGATCCCACCAGGTTGGCAGGTTCTTCATGGTTTGGAAGAAATTCTGAGATGAATGCACCTTGTATCAACATTATTTATTCATGCTTGTCTAATTTCAAGTGACACTTAGATTAATTATTGACGAATTTCTCTGTCCACATATCCTACCCTTGAGGGTCTGTTTGGTATAACTTGGGAAACAGTTTTCATTTTTAATGCATAAAAAATGTGATATGTAATGTCTATCTTTGTTATCATAACTCAATGATGACCGTCTATGCTCTCCGATTTTACCTGTGATAAAAAGTGCTATTGTTCTGCATATGATCTGATATATTCTGAGTGCTTAGAATTATTTTGCTATCATGAGCTTCGTTTTGGTTTCAATTGCTGGTTTTTCTGTGTTGGGTGAGCTCTCAATGACCCTAAATCACACTTTTGATGGAAAGAGTCCATTTTGAATAAGTGGACTGTGCTTGAGGCCATTTTGAGACTTTGCAAATGCAAATAGCACCTCCTTTAATGAAGAAGCCTAGGGCTTGAAATCCTATTCCTATGATGTCCTTATATTTCATTGATAATTTTGTACATAAAACATGTTCTAAAATTTCCGCTCAGTGCTAAGTATTTCCTATCAATCGAAGCTTTTTGCTCCCCCCCTTTTTTGTAACACTGCTAAGATTCTCTATTGAATGTAAAAACGAATTTCTCAATTGGGATTTTTGCTAAAGGAGTTCTTTCAACGGCTGAAATCTCTACTATTTCAGACACATACCAAGAATTCAGAATAAACTCACCCCATAGCAAAACTTGAAACTTAGTGTGCTATCTGTGACGCAGGAAGCAAAGGAACTTTGGAAGAAAATACAAGAAAGGCAGGGAGTGAACAAGTGGCGCCCGGATCTGGAAGAAGAATATGAAGATAAAGAAGGCAACATCTACAATAAGAAGACGTACACTGATTTACAGCGCCAGGGACTTATATAAGAGAAAGCGGCTCCTAACTTTTGGCTTGAGTGGAAGCAGAATTATTATTCTAAGAAGGGGAAGTAGGGGAACGACTGAACATGTTGGACTACAAGTTAGAACATATAAACATAGGAGCGTGGTTTTCACTTTAGTTGTACTTTTATTGTGTGTCATTGATCATTGATGATCCCATGAGATGAGAGAAGGAAGAAAAAAGCGTTGCCATTCAGTTTAAATGGTATCACTGATGAGTTTTGCATATCCGTGTAGGGTGCTTGTAGCCTGTTTATTGTCTATCCAATCCTTTGCTTATTTATATTCATTGAAACATCAGCCATCTGGAGCTCATGGTATCCGGCGAACGTATTGTCATTTCTTGAGTCATAAAGTATTCTTCCATAAATTTTATGGAACTACCAAGAATTGAATGATGGTCTGGGAGGTAGGTGGGGATGAGTAATGTTGGATCAATGGAGCTATCTTCTTCATTTGATACAATATCGCTAATAAGTTAAATATATTTTCTTTAGTTTCAATTCAAAATTACTTGCACATAAATCACTCATCATTTGGATTTTCTATTTTTTTGGCCAAATACTCATCCATTTCATTAAGGCTGAATGTCCAGTGCATTTTTGGCATAGGATGTTCGCCCGATTCAATCACCTTATCAATTTTTTCCCGGGGTACTTCTACTGGCGATTTGCGGTGGTCACTTTAATTGAATAGGAAAAAAAAAAAAGAAAGAAAACAAATCAAAAGAGAACGATAAAAGTTGTTAGCTTCTAAATAAAGCGTAGCCCTCTACTAAAAAGCTACCATACATAATGAAGTTCGAAAATTATTTCCACCAAATTGAAGGCGGCCTCCTTTATGCGCAGGTTTCGTAATTTCATCTCGTTAAATGAATGCTCAGTACATGCTATTAAAAATCTACACATTTATAAGTTTATGCCTATAATAAAAGCCTTGTGGAAACTGTTGACGAAGTTTCAGCTGCAATATTTTCCTGACGTGAAATTTCATAAAGCAATATTGACACTATATTTACTGACAACTTATCAGACATGCATGACGAAAAAATAATTCCACATTGAAATTCGGTGCAACATTCTGTTTGAACCACATTTCAATTTTAAGGCCCTATCTTATTAAATAACTTAATATGCAAGCATAAAATAACTTAAATCAGGAAAAGTGGCTGGGCAGAAATGCAAGGTAGGAAAACTTCATAATTTCTTCAAGGGGAAGCAGCTGTCTCATCAAATTGAGAAATAAAAGCCATTAAAAAGGGATCAGAAGTAGATTAATGTACATTGAAAACATGAAACACTTACAGCAGAAGTGATGCCAGCAAAAGAAAAGGCACAAAATTTGCAAGACATATGAGCTATGTAGCCCAAAGCACTCACGCAGGAATGGATTGGTGCAAACTTGCGGAGACGCTGATTACTACATGATGATGATCATGCAGGAACACTTACGAAATGCTATAAGATGCATGAGGATTATAATTTATAAAAGCTGCATTCTATGGGAACATGAGCAGCATTTCCTTTTATTTCCTCGCTCAAAATAAAAGCAACACAAAGGGGAGGGGTAATAAAAACCTGATGGAAAAAAAGCAACGGAAGAATAGAAATTGGCTCAATGAGTATTTTCAGGAGAACGATGTATCCGGCTTAAAATTAGTGGCTCGGACTCATTTGACCCAGGGATAGCATTTCCTTTTATTTCCTCGCTCAAAATAAAAGCAACACAAAGGGGAGGGGTAATAAAAACCTGATGGAAAATAAGCAACGGAAGAATAGAAATTGTCTCAATGCGTACTTTCAGGAGAACGATGTATCCGGCTTAAAATTAGTGACTCAGACTCATTTGACCCAGGGATCAAAGTATCACAAGCTCTGGGAGTACCATCCTCAAAAATTAAAGGACTACCCAATGTGTCACCAAAACCCAGGTTTTCCTTCGCAGAACGAGCAAAACTAGTCATTTTAACTTTGCTATTCTCGACATCAGCACTTAGGTGCTTACCGGACTCCAACTTAAATTCATTGATGACAACTGTGTTGTGGTTCTCCTCCACATTGCTTGTAACCACCCGTTCAAGAGTGACTTTATCCTCCTCACCCAAACTGGCTGCCAAAGGTTCATGGTTTTCATCACCAGATGGGCAAGACATGGCTAACTTCACAGGATGGGAACAAACATGATCTTGGCCCCTTTGGCTAAGGTTTTGATGAAGCTCTTCCAAATGCTCCTTGGCAAGAGGAGATAGAGTTTCTACTTTCTGCAGATCTAACGTATAGATAATGGCATGTTCGCCAAGGCACCATCAGTTGAGACAGCGATCTGCACATTCTCCAAATTGTAAACAGGAACTGGCTCATCAACTTGCTGCTGGTTGGATGCTAAGATAACATCTACTTTCCCCCCTTTTGGCAGTTCCACTTTCTGCTTCTTGTAATGCTCTATGGCTCTCTGCAAATTCAAAAACAAGTTTGATCTGCTCATCAATCAGAACTTGTAAATTCATAGAACTACAACCAAATGCCGAGTTTGACTAGAGAATGCAACCTTACATTAACAATATAACTGTTACAGCACCTAAATCATAAAAATGCCAAGCAGATGAAAATCCAAGAAAAAAAAAATGGGTGCAAAGGCTTTTATTCATCTACAGAGAGCATTGTAACAGGAATATCTAGTGGCTTGAGTAATTTTACCTGGAATAGGGAAGAGTCAGTTCCTGGAAAAGGTAAGCACTTTGATAAAGTGGCAGCATATCTCTGCCGTGATCTTGAACCATTCTGTCAAATCAAGGGTGTGAAAAACAAAATTATCAGGGATCACTCGTTGGATTTTGTTTTGAGAGAGAGAGAGAGAGCAGAAAATACACAATTTAAATAAATGCCAGTTCATTGACATACACTAGTTTTGAGAACCAAAAAAGTTCTGCCAAGAATCTCTACCTTAAAAAATAGACCAGTACTAGCATCTGAATCAATAGATGCATTCTGTTCAACATCAAACAGACACATAAACTGATCATACAACTCTGGAAGCGCAAGTTCTGCTGAAATGTCAAGTTTGGAAAGATAGTTTTGACTGAGAAAAGAAGTATTGTCACTTGGTGTCAACATTCCAGGCACCTTCTCTGGCATAATTGTAGGAGAAGAGTCCATAGGTACTTTTGCTGGAGACCTAAAACTGGATGACTTGGTTCTGGGTGTTTTTTCAGGAACATCGCCCCAATTGTATTCATCCTGAGACATCTGAGAGGCTGGCTTAGTCGAATCCTCATCCACTTGCAATGGAACTGACTCATCTTTGCAGGCTGGGGAGGGCAAGTCCTTCTTCAAATCATCATTCTGATCTTTCCAAGTCTCAGGACCAGAGTCCAATACATGACTGTTTGTTAAATGCCTTTTCCGGTCCCAATCAGAACTACCATACACATGAGAATTATCTCTCAAGACACCATTATTGTCATCCCATCCATGAAAAAGAGAAGGCAAAGTACCCTCCATTATGTTTTGCCATCCAAGTGGACGCATGTGACCTGAAAACCCGTCAGCATTAGGGATATGGTAAGGAATACTAGTACGGTTAACTTCCACTGGAGGCCTAATGCCAAACAGAGCTTGAGATGGAAACTGTGGAATCATTACTTGAAAACCTACATGAGTTGGTCCATGTTGGAAAGGAACAAATCCATTTGCTACTGATAAAGTCCAATTTGGAACACCTCTCCAGGAATTACCATGCCCTCTTCCAAAACCAGGATCATTATTTCTTTTGTATTGTGGATTAGAGTTATCTCTAACATCATCCCCTAAAGAACCCATAAAAGGCCTGTCTAATCCAGCCCTGAAGGGTGAGGGAGAAGCCAAAGATGCGCTGCCCTGACTAGTCCTACCATATAAAGACGAATCTGCTTGTGAGAACTCATCCAATAGCAGTTTCTCTAGTGCTAACTCCCTGCCCTGTCTATCTTCAGAAGCAGAGAAATCTTTCCCATCAATACTGTTCCTGTGTCCACTTTCTTCAATTTCAAGATTCTGCCTGACACCACTTCTATTCACATACTTGCATTCAATGCTTCTGGATGAGGGAGATCTTTCCACCAGGCCCATGGGTGAGGCCTTGGAGCCAGAAGACCTTTCATTTGACAAATCACCTCCTAGATGATCATCTATTTTAGTGGTTTTTTCCATTGATTTGTATCTAGGGCCTATCTCTGACGTCCCAGATAACCCCACTCTCAAGCCTTTAGTTCTCAATTCCCTATCCATAATTGAGTCTCTAAACTTCAGATCTTCAGAATTCAAATTCCTGAAACATGAGATAAATATCAAACAGTTATAATTGTTCATGGTATATAACTCATACAAACTTGCAGCACATAAAATTTAAAGCATGCAAGCAACATTTTAGAAGTTATCAACAAACTCAGTGACAGTGTTTAGGTGGAACAATTCAATATTATTCATGAAAGGTTGCGGTACATATAGATAATTCTAGGGTAAATCAATTCAAATTTGAATCCCTAGAATTAAGGCTTAGAATCTGAATAAATCTAATCCTAATAAAATAAAGATAAGAAACTAATAAGATAAAATATCAACAATAAACAAAATTAGTCTAGGATGACTGATGGGCTTAGGCCTACTTCCGACACTCCTCCTCAAGCTGGAGAATAGATATTGATCATTCCCAGCTTGCCAATCAATTCTTCAAACTTCACTCTTGTTAAAACCTTAGTTATGACATTTGCAATCTGTCGACTTCTTGAGACATACTTAAGGTCAATCAACCTAGAGTCAATCTTTTCCTCTATGAAATTTCGATATATCTCCACGTGTTTCGTTCTATCATGATGGATGGGATTTTAGCTATCCCTATCATGGCCATGTTATCACACCGCATATGAATGGGTGATATGAATTCCATTCTAAGTTCTTTCAGTAGCCATGTAACCCATATTCCTTCACAGATTCCTAGAGCCACGGCTCTATATTTTGCTTCTGCTGAGCTTGTTGCAATCACAGATTGTTTCTTACTTCTCCAAGTAACAAGGTTACCCCATACATAGGTACAATATCCTGTGGTTGATCTCCTGTCTATCTCAAAACTGGCCCAATTAGCATCTATATATACTTCTACATCCCTCTTACTATTTTTTTCAAATAATAATCCCTTTCCAAGTGTCATTTTGAGGTATTGCAGAATTCGATACACAGCTACCATATGCTCCTTTTGTAGATTACTCATAAACTGACTCACCACACTTACGGGAAAACTTATATCAAGTCAGGTATGAGACAATATATAAGCTTACCAACCAATTTCTAGCAACATTCTCTGTCTACTCTACTAGTGTTCCATCTTGGTTCACCCCAAGCCTTTTATTGACCTCCATTGGAGTGTCAACTGCTTAGCACCCAGCATCTCTATTTCCTTCAAGAGATCTAGTGTATACTTTCTCTGTGAGACACTAATTTCATAACTAGACCTTGCTACCTCCATCTCAAGAAAATACCGAAGGTTTCCAAGATTCTTTTCTTCAAATTCTGCAGCAAGTTTCTTTTTCAACATCCATATTTCTTGAATATTATCACCAGTTATAATAATGTCATTAACATAGACAATTAACACAGTGATTTTGTCCTCAGTATGTTTGAAAACTAGTGTATGATCAGTTTGGCATTGAGTATAACCATAACAAATTAATACCTGAGTAAATCTCTCAAATCACGCCCTTGGAGATTGTTTTAATGCATACAAAGATTTATGAAGTCTACATACTTTATTTGCATTCTCTAAGTTCTTTAGTCCCAAAGGTATTTCCATATATACTTCTTCTTCTAAGTCTCCATTTAAAAAGACATTCTTTACATCAAGTTGAAACAAATGCCAATCTAAAATCACAGCTAAAGATAATAATCCCTTTATTATGTTGAACTTGGCAACTGGAGCAAATGTTTCATGATAGTCAATGCCTTGAGTTTGGGTAAACCCTTTGCAACAAGTCGAGTCTTATATCTACTAATAGTACCATCAGGGTTATATTTCACAGCAAACACCCATTTATAGCCAACAATGCTTTTTCCTTGTGGCAATTTTGTTATCTGGCACATGCCATTCTTTTCAAGAGCCTTTAGCTCTTCTTCAATTGCTTCCTTCCAATTTGGATCAACAATAGCCTCCTAAAAATTTGCTAGAATTTTTTCTTTCTCAACTTTAGTCACAAAGGCTCCCATGTTAGATGATAACTGACACAAATAGAGGTTGGAAAAATATTCTCTAATGATTTACAACTAAGGAGTACACTCGTATATATACAAATTACCTTGGAACTAAAAAATAAATACAGAATATTTACAATAAGTGTAGGGATATAATCCCTACTTCTATGGAAGATAAGAATAAAAAAGAATCAATAAATACAATCTGAATAATATCCTAAAAATATTTTAGTATCTTCTTACACTTCCCCTCAAGCTGGTGAGTGGATATTCTCCAATCTCAACTTAGTGATCAAGTCTTGAAAATGAACACTGGACAATCCTTTTTGTGAGAATATCAGCAAGTTGCTCTCCTGTAGGAACAAATGGTGTGCAAATTAAGCCATTATCCAGCTTCTCCTTTATAAAATGACGATCTACCTCAATATGCTTAGTCCAGTCATGCTGTACTGGATTGTGAGCAATATTAATTGCTGATTTATTGTCACAGTAAAGCTTCATTGTACCGTCCCATTTAACCTTCAAATCTTCCAAGATTATCTGTATGCATAATAGCTCACAAATCCCAAGTGCCATTGCTCTGAATTTAGCTTCTACACTGGATCTAACAACCATATTCTGTTTTTTGCTTCTCCAAGTGACAAGATTTCCACCAAGGAAAGTACAGTAACCTGTTGTTGACCTCCGATCAACCAAGGAACCTGCATAATCTGCATCTGTATACGCTTCAAGAGTTAATCTATTACCCCTTTTGAATAAGATTCCTTTTCCTGGTGTACCTTTCAAGTATTGCAGAATTTGATGTACAGCCCAAAGGTGGTGTGATTCTTTAGGAGCATGCATAAACTGACTCACAACACTTACAACATAAGCTATGTCAAGCAGAGTATGAGACAGATATATTAGTTTTCCAACAAGCCGCTGATATGATCCCATATCAATAGTCGTATCGTCTGGGAAGTCACAGGTTTGTGATTAACTTCTATTGGGGTATCTATCGGTTTACATCCCAATTTACTTGTCTCAGTTAATAAATCAAGCATATATTTCTGCTGTGATATAAAGATTCCTTACTTTGAATGAGCAACTTCAATACCTAGGAAGTACTTAAGCCTCCCTAATTCTTTAATTTCAAACTCTCTCATCAACTGCTTCCTCAAGGAATTAATGCCCTCCATGCCATCTCCTATAACTATGATGTCATCAACATAGACTAGTAACACTGACACTCCCCCTGAAGCCGAATGTTTAATAAATAGAGTATGATCACCTTAACTTTGCTTGTACCCCATACTCAGCATGACTTTTGTAAATCTCCCAAATCATGCCCTTGGAGATTGTTTAAGGCCATAAAGTGACTTTTTAAGTTTGCAAACTGTGTCTGATGTAAGCTGAGAATAAAACCCCCGTGGGACCTCTATATAGATCTCCTCTTCTAAATCACCATGTAAAAAGACATTTTTAACATCGAATTGCAGCAATTGCCAGTCTCGGTTAGCAGAAATAGATAGTAAAATTCTGACTGATTTCATTTTTGCAACAGGGGCCAAAAATCTCCACATAATTTATGCCATACATCTGAGTATATCCTTTCGCAATTAACCGTACCTTGTATCATTCTAAAGAATTGTCAGAATTGAACTTAGTTGTGAACATCCAGCGGCAGCCAACTGGTTTCTTACCTTTTGGCAACGGAACTAGATCCCATGTCTTGTTTTTCTCTAGGGCTTCCATTTCCACTTTTATTACTTGTACCCAATTTTCACTTGTCAATGCCTTAGATAAGGTTTTAGGAATGGAAATATCATTTAAATTTGCAAAGAAAGTTCTATAACTGCAAGACAAATTGTTATAGGAAATGAAAGATGACAAAGGATATAGTGGACGTTTAGTACAACTTTGGGTACCTTTGCGTAAGGCAATAGGAAGATCATCATCTATATTTTCAAGGAAGGGAGTTACCTGTATGCCTTTAAGAACAGGTTCCGATTCAGAAGATTGAACTTACTTTGGTTGAGATGTTTCTTTCCTGCAAGAGTAAACCTGTAAGGACAAGTGGAGAGTAGCGGTTGTTGGGAATCACAAGAGCCGGAGGGTCCGGATGAGTCATTTGGAATTTCAAGAAGGAAGAGATCTTGACTCTAGTTATCAAGAAAAATAGTTCTCTCTAGAAGAATATTTTGAAAATAGGACTCACTCTCAAAAAAAGTAACATCAGTTGAGACATAGTATCTTTTTGAAGGAGGATGATAGCACTTGTATCCTTTCTGAGTAGGAGAACAACCAATGAACACACATTTCAAGGCCCGAGGATCAAGCTTGATCTGATTCTGAGGATGCACATGAACAAAAGCAACACAACCAAAAATTTTTGGGAAGAGATTATTTGAAACTTTGAAGTTAGGGAAGAAGTGAGTGAGAAGTTGTATAGGACTTTTTGAACCAAGATGTGTGGGAAGCCTGTTAAACATATAACTTGCAGGTAATACAATTTCCCCCCAATATTGTTTAGAAACATTATTTTGAAATAGCAAGGGTCTTGTGGTGGCCAGAAGATGGTCATTTTTCCTTTCAATAACCCCATTTTGTTGTGGAGTATTAACACAAGAAGACTCATGAATAATTCCCAGAGCATACAAAGATTGATTAAAAAAATCTTTTGCATTGTCAGGATGGAATCTTTGTATCCCAATCCCAAATTGAGTTTTGATCAAATTATAAAAAGATGGAAATATAGAGCATACATTAGATTTTTGTTTCAAAATATAGATCCAAGTTACACAAGTGCAATCATCAATAAAGGACACAAACCATCGAGGTCCAAAAATATTTGGAATATTTGAAAGGCCCCAAATATCACTATGAATTAAATTAAAAGGAACAGAAGCTCTTTTATTACTAATAGGAAATGAAGACTGTTTGTGTTTAGCAAATTCACAAACATCACAATGAAAGGACTCAACATCCAGGTCTTTAAACAAAGAACGAAACATCATTTTAATAACATGAAAAGAAGGATGACCAAAATGACGATTATGAAGCCAAATGTAGTCTTTATTCAAACTGAACTCTTTGGAATGAAAAGAAGAGGAAGACAAACTTTGAAATCCATCGCGTCCACTACACTTATCAAGGAAATAAAGTCCATCTTTTTCTTTAGCAAGTCTAATCTTCTGCCTCATGCCCAATTCCTGAATTTCACAATAGGTAGAAAAGAATAAAGCACAACAATTAGAATCGCTGGTAAGTCTCTTGATAGACATAAGATTGGTACAAAGCTTAAGAATGTGCAAAACATTTCTCAAGATGAGATATGGACTTAAACGGATATCACCTTGAACAGAAACAGTAAAAACAAAACCATCAGCTATTATAACCTTTCTGGTACTAGGACATGGGTTATAAGAGATAAATTTTTTTGAAGAATTGGTCATATGGTTATTAGCTCCAGAATCCATGATCCATTAGCAAAAAAAAAAACCTTATTTGAGACAGTAAGAGCAGATGACAATTGAGTAATAACAGATGAAGGTTCAATAGAAATATCTGAGAACACTAGAGAACATGTACATGAAGTACAGGTAGTATTCTTCTCTAGTGATTCTAGTAAACTCCTTAATTTTCCAATCTCGTCCTTAAGATCGGGATGGCTGAAGCTTTCCTCACCACTTGAAATTTCTGTTTCTACGTGAGCTTGCCTTTGTCCCTTCTTTATATTCAAAGGTTTACCATGAAACTTCCAACATCTTTCCTTAGTGTGACGAGACTTGTTGCAATAGGTACATCACAGGGAGTTAGAAGACTTTGATTGAGTAGCATGATTGGTACTTTTTTATACCAAGGCAGAACTTTCAATTGTCTTGGGCTCCATCATCACACTCCTACGTCCTTCTTCTACTAAGACAATAGCAATAGTTTCATTTAGAGTAGGTAACTCTTCTCTTCCAAATTCTCTTCCAACTATTTGAATCCTTACAGTATCAAAATTTGCATTCAATCCGACAAGATATTCAAAAATCCTTTCTTTCTCCATAAAGCGCTTCAGGATGACAGTATCTTCAGTGCATTTCACCATGATACATTGATAATGATCCAATTCCTGACACAAATTTTTCATCAGTGTAGAATGCTCATTGACAGATTTACCTCCCTATTTAGTAGTAGAGATTTTGGTTTTAATCTCATAGATCTAAGTAGCATCCTTTACTTTTGAATAGATCTGATGCACAGAATTTCAAATCTCTTTAGCCGAACTCAAACAAACACGATTTACTAACTTCAAGATCCATGGAATGCCACAGCCATGACATAATCAGCGATTCTTCTTCATCCCAAACATCGAACTTTGGATCACCTAGTTTAGGATCTGTACCCAATAGATGACTAAAGTTTCCACGTCCTTTCAGAAATGTTCGAACAAATTAAGACCAACTCAAAAAATTTTTCTCATTCAATCTGTAAGCCACTGGAACAACCTGTAACTCTCCAAAGACACCACTGATGCCAGTTTGAATACTGACAGTAGAAGATTCAGCATTAGAATTGGTGGTAGATGAACCACTCATGGTTGAAATAAGTGTAGAAGATAGAGACAAGGCAAACACGGCTGACCAATGACCGGACAGAGGTCTCACACGCCTTCACATATTGGCACGTGATTTCTGAGCAGAAAGGCAACGGTGGCGTGTGGGTTATCGGAGACAAGAACAATTGCCAGGGATGCGCCGGTCGGAGGTTTCTAAGGACAATGGTGGGATGGTTTGGCCGAGATTAGGCTAGTACAGAAGGGTTTAGGGTTTTGAGCGAGAACAGTGACCGTAAAAGGATTAGGGCAGAAAAAGAGCAATGTGATCAGAGAAAAATAGAGCCTAACTCTGATACCATGACACAAATAGAGGTCGGAAAAATATTCTCTGATAATTTACAACTGAGGAGTACACTCGTACATATACAAGTTACCCTAGGAACAAAAAAATAAATACAGAATATTTACAATAAATGTAGGGATATAATCCCTGATTCTATGGAAGATAAGAATAAAAAAGAATCAATAAATACAATATGAATAATATCCTCAAAATATTATAGTATCTTCTAACAGTAACTTCTCAAAAGAAACATATCTATTGATGGGATACTGAGTGCAAGTTCTCTTACCTTTTCTCAAAGCAATAGGCAACTGTAAGTCATCAAGGCTTGGTTCAGTTGTGGATTCTTGGTACTGCATAGGAGTAGGATGGGATTCTTCATCAAGATCCAGTTGTTCCTCACCTCCATTGACTTGTTGTTCTTGTTGTTCTGTGCATCTATTCCTTCTAACATTGGTCCTTATGCCCTGTCCAGTAAGTTGTTCAATTCTAGTCTCAATTATATGTCGGCTTGAAAGGTTCGGTAGGATGGATTTCCGGAGGTTCAGATCCGTTAGGTTCAGATTCAGGTCTGTCTTAGGTGCTGTGAGGAATTTTTTCAGGTTCAGGAACAAAGGAATCTAGTGACATTTGAGGTGGCATACCTTTTGGAATTATACCAGCACTTGTTGGATCACTTTCAAGTTCACAAACCTGCCATTCACTCTCCATACTCTCCCCCTGAATGGTGGGTTTGGAATAATAAGAAAGATGCTCAAAAAATTTGACATTCATAGTGACAAACGTCTTTTGAGTGGTAGGGCAGTAACATTTATATCCCTTTTGAGAAGGAGAATACCCCAAAAATACACACTTCACAGCTTGTGGCTCAAGTTTCTTCCAACCATGGTGATGAACAAAAACAATACATCCAAAGACACAAATAGGTATTGAAGATATGAGAGGAGAATTTGGGAATGACTCATTAAACTTTTGAAGGGGTGTTACAAATTTCAAGGTTTTGGAGGACATCCAGTTAATTAAATAAGAGACAGTTAAAACAACATCACCCTAGAAATAGTGAGGAACATTGTGAGTTATAAGGAGTGCCCTAGCAACTTCAAGCAAATGGCAATTTTTCCTTTTAGCTACCCCGTTTTGTTGAGGTGCATTAGGACAAGTAGTTTGGTGCTGAATCCCATTTTCACCTTAGATCTTAAAATTTGTGTTAAGGTATTCTCTCCCATTTTCACTAGGAAGGATTTTTATACAAGTCTGAAACTAATTTTTAACGAAGGCATGAAATTCTTTGAAAATCTAAAAAACATCTGATTTCTCTTTCATAAGGAAAACCCATGGCCATCTTGTGTGATCATCAATAAAAGTAACAAACTACCTAGCATTAGAATTGGTTACATCTCTTTAGGGACCCCAAACATCACCGTGGATAAGTGTGAATGGCTGTGATGGTACATGACTTTGAGGAGGATATGGATTTTGAGTTTGTTTGGATAATTGACAGACATCACAATAGAAATCTGAACATTGAAAATTTTTATTAATGAATTCAGGAAACAAACGTTTCATATAATCAAGACTAGGGTGGCCTAATCTATAATGCCACAACATAACATCTTTATTTGGGAAACTGAACAAGAAATAGACGAAAGAGACTAGATTTTATTTTCTGGCAATCCTTCAAGGTAGTAAAGCCCATCCTACTCCTTAGCATTGCCAATCCTCTTCCCTTAAGCCAAGTCCTGAAATCACAACCAATTTCATCAAAAATGACAAAGCATTTCAGTTGTCTCATAGTTATGCTCACAGACAATAAGCTGCATTTAATATCAGGCACATATAAAACATCCCTCAAGACAATAGTTTCAGTAATAACAACTGTCCCCTTTCCAAGCACCTTTGCATATGTTCCATTTGCAACTTTAACCATAGTATGCTCAAAATAAAGAGTGAATTCACAAAAAAGTTCCTTAAAACCAGTGATATGATCTGTTGCATCCAAATCAACAACTCAGATATTTCTAGTTCTTACCATACTACTAGGAGCAGCAATTAGAGAGGTACCTACTTGTGCAAGAGTGACAGAAGGAGTAGTTTTCTCACTCTTACTTTCAATGAGTGCAACAGCATTTGAACGAGTATGTTTATCAACAATTTTCTTCAAAAATGAAAGTTCTTCCATACTTAGAGTAGTTGTCTCTAGTTCGGCTCCTCCAACCATCATCCCTTTTGCATCACTTCTCCATTACAGCTTTATATTTGGAGGTTTACCATGCAATTTCCAACATATGTCCCGGGTGTGACCATTCTCATTGCAATGACCACACCATCTAGCCGACTTCTTACCTCTTGGATCATTGTTCTGGTTTCCTCCAGTCACCATAGCAGAAACTTCTATAATAGGTGCATGAGAAACACCTTGTACAAGCTCCTTCCTGCTTTCTTCATATTTCACCATATTAAGTGAATCTTCAAGTGAGGGCAGTGTGTAGGTGTTAATAATCCAAGCTTTAATATCCTCAAATTTAAGAGAAATTCATAGGTGCACTTTCTTCTACAATCTGCTTGTAATATACCTCATCTTGGTGACAGGTCCAAGTACGCACCTCATAGAGATCAAGTTGCTACCAAAGCCAATTAAGAGCATTGTAGTACAAAGTCACTTTTCACCCTCTGTCTCATCTCTTCAAGAGTCTGTTTCACTTGTGCGATAGCTTCCTTGTTGGAGTAACAAAGTAGGATCTCTTGGTTGAATCCCAAATCTCTTTTGCAGTAGAAGCGAGTAGATAATTCTCACTGATTTGAAGAATCATAGAGTGCACCAACTAGGTCACGATTGTGTTATTCTCTGCAACCCAAGTATCATACCCGGGTTCACTCGAATCTGGCACCTTTGCTGCACTAGTAATATATTTCTCCTCGCCACGCCCACGAATAAACATTACGATGTTCCGTGGACCATTGAAGGTAGTTGTTCCCATTGAGTTTATGGGAAATCATGGGCTGGGGAACAGTTTCGGCAGCACCTCCAAGAAGTTGAGAAACTCCGCCATTGTCCCCTCTAATTTACACAGAATTATGCGCGCCGCTGGTCAGCTTTGGAGTGTCCTCTCCCATCGGCAGCACTTTGGTGTCCTTGCCGTCAGCGGTGAAGACCCTCCCTTGACCAAAAATGACTGCCTATTTGTAAGCCATTACACCGGCTCTGATACCATGACAGTGTTTAGGCAGAACAGTTCAATATTATTCATGAAAGGCTGCTATACATATAGTTCTAGGGTAAATCAATTCAAATCTGAATCCCTAGAATTAAGGCTTAGAATCTGAATAGATCTAATCCTAATAAAATAAAGATAAGAAACTGATAAGATAAAATATCAACAATAAACAAAATTAGTCTAGAATAAGTCATTGCTTAGGCCCACTTCCGACGCTCAGATTAATTATTCACCCATTGGTAGAGGGGGGAAAGCTTTTCATCTAGCTTCCACATGCATGATTAAAACAACTAACTTTTAGAACTTCCCCATGATAAATAATTGGCACAAAAGCATACAGTAAAAGTACTTAACAATATTCTTATAGACTAATAGCTAATGAAACTGAAAAGTGTGCAAATTTATTTCCCTATCAGGAAGGCAATGTGACCTAAAGACAATTTTGAAAATGCTCACTGTTTCTCCAACCAAACGGTTCTAGAGAAAAAAAGATTACCTATATTCATCTTTACCACTATGTGTATCTGAGGTAGGAGAAGACCTTTGTTTGCTGCTAGTCCTAATTGAATCATCATCGGCTTGCTGTGGTTGGGGTCCTCCCCTGTCAGCATCAGAATCTACTCTATTGCTACTTCTCTTAGAATCAGAAAAGTGATTTTTGTAAACTCGAGATTTAGTGACACTGTAATCATCTGTCTCTTCCAAATTTCTTTTCTTTTCTCTGCTTTCTTTGCTCCTTGCACTTCGCTCCAAAGTGCGTGACACATCATGATTACAGTCTCTCTCTAGGTTCTGATCATGATCCTTATCATGATTATAATCATGATCATGGTCTCGTTCATGAGCATGAACACGTTCATGACATTGATCATTATCATGACTGGGTTCTAAACCTTGATCCTGATCACGATTGAGGTTATGACTGTGGTCTCTGTCACGACCACTCTCTAGATGCTTGATTTGCTGTTGTCGTGAATCTACATTATCCTTTTCCCCCTTTGTATGTTTATCATTCGACCTATTGCTAGTATGATCTTTTGCAGAACGTTCATCTCGTTGCTTGTCATGTCGGTGTTTCTTCTCCCTATTCATCTCTTCCCGGTATTTGTCTCTACACTTCTCATCCTTTCTCTTTTCACCCTTCTTCCTTCCATCCTTGGTACTGTCATCTCTAGCAGACATACATCTATCATAACCATCTCCAACATCATCTTGATGCTTATCCCTATCACCCAAATCATCCCTCTTCTTCCTCATTTGCTTTTCAAGCTGGTTATCAAGTTCAAGTCTTCTCAGCTCTTCCAGTCCCTTCAAATCTAAGGCATACATCAAAGTAAATTTCTATTAATTAATAATACAACAAAGTGAATAAAAAGGTAGTTTGTTAGAAGTGCGGAATATCTCATATAATTTCTCAAAAAGACCAAAAAGAAATTAAAACTTCTCCAAAAGCAAGAGGCTTCCCCATTTAAAAACACCAACAAGAAGATCACGGGAAAACTAAATAACATCATCAGCATATAGTAAACTCTGCAAATCCTACAGGGAAACATTTCCTTAAATCATAAAAGCAGAGAACCAAAGAGAAGCATAAAAACAATCCTCTTTTTTTTTCTCCCATAACAACAGTTTGTCAAAGATCATGATCAAGGGACTAAGAAATGAATCATAGGTTCAGACAAAGGATTCAAAGGTTGTACCTCTAATGAAAAACAGCATTAAAAAAGTATACAAATACTAATACAAAAGTTACAGCTAAGCACATTACCATCAAAACTACTTCCAAGTTCCATCATAAACAAAATATATTATAAATAAAAAAGAGCTAAAGCTGGATGATAGAGCAGGCATTTTACAATAACAAGAAGAAAAAGACTACAAAATGTCTGAATACATGCAAATGCAAGTGGTGAAGACAAGAACAGAAACAGCAAACCCCACTTTCTGTAGCTTTAAAAGCCCTTCCTTTCCTGCCTGAAGGCCCCTGCATCTAGAATCCTCCTCCTTCAAAGGCAAAGACGTCTCACCGTCAGCCTTCAATAAATGAAGTCAAAGGGCAAACTAATTAGGAATGGGCAGGCTATAAAATGTGTATTACCACCGCAGGTGTGGGCTGATTTATTATTTTATTTTCATCTCACATGACCCAAGAGTTTATAAACGTTGCAACTATGACAAACGGCCCTAAATCCAAAATGTCACCAGATCAGTTAGATCACTAGAACCTAAGATTTTAAAATTTACATCAAGATCCTGTTGAGACTCATGAAGAAATAGAATATTAATAGGCTCCAGACCACTAGTGTCTTTCAGGAAACAAAGATCATAATATTTTACGAATTAAATCTAGATCTTGACAACCATAATAACAGCCCTAAGGACAAAAAAGTGCCCAAAAAGTTTAGTTCCAATTCAAGCAAACCACAGACTACCCAAATAATTTCCCCTCACTACAACAGGGTACATAGGCATGATTTCCTGTCTGCTAAACACAAAAAAGAAAATGTAAGGTAACAAAGGCATACAAAAACTAAACCCACATCTACAAGCAAGAACATTATTACCTATAATCCACACAGCATTTTTTTTTCTTGGCATCGCAAAACAACAATATAGTCACAAGGTTACAGCTAGGCAAAATTACCTTTTCTGATATAGTTCAAGATCCACTCAATCAAAAGATCAAATCGAATCTAACAAACCCGAAGTGAAAGCCAAATCTCCGATTAAAAATATTCATATTGCATGTACCACTCTGATAATGAATGGGTATCAAGAAAAATTAAAGGTCTAATTGGAGAAGAGAGGGGGGTGAAGAACTTTACACAACAGCCCGGTTATCGTTACCACCACATATGCTTAAAAAATAATCTAGGCGATCAAAATCCTATATGCATTCATATTTCTTGACTCTCCAAGTAGTGTTGGAGCCGCTGCATCAAGCAAGCCAATAAATTTTAGACATTTCAGCAACAATCACACTTCACCATAAGTAGCCAAATGGTATTATCTAATATGGAAAATATTTGTTAAATTACCTAAATAATCAACCATAATAAACCAAGGAAACTTTACAAGTCTTTATCTAATTAAGGCACACATAGTTGACATATATCTTTGCTTTTAATATCTGCGCTGCTGATTCAAAAATGCATGTAATTGCTGGTCCATTTTCAAGTACAGTATCATCCACATAATCAATACAAGCTTGTTATATAGTGTTTGAACAATGATTATGCAATAAATACAAGACAGAAGGTTTAGGGATACAATATGGCAATACAGGACTAGAAAAGCAATAGTACATGAAATAAAATTTAAACTTCTTGTCATGAAAGAAACATTTATTTACATGTTTATTTAAACTAGTATTGAATTTTTTAATCATCACTTTAACAAGAAGCTACTTTCTCTTCACTTCAGCATTCCACCACTGAGTTGAAAGTTGTCTCAAAGTGTTTGCCATTTCTTTTATATGTATGCTATAATCAAGGAACTGTTAATGATAGTTATCTGTTACCATTTATTTTCTTCTCAAAAGTGTGAGAAAAAACAGTTCCTTTCATTTCTATCAAAAGAAACATTTTACTTAATGAAAAGTCATTTACTTTTTGATTTATAACCTAAGTAAAATGATGACTTGGCAGTTTTATCATCTTTTCCAGGATGCAGTTTCAAACAGGACAAGAGACAGGTTTAGCACAGTGAACAAGGGTGTGGAGAACAGACATCCATGCCTGTGACCCCATGAAGATCATTGCTCAATGCTCAGCAAGTCCACCTAAGGCAAGAGGGCACAAAAGATTGAGGTAACCAGCACAAATTACTGAAGATCAAATTTTTCATGTCCGTACTTAAAACCAAGCATCATACAGGGACAATCAATACATCAATCAAATATATACAATAAAATCAATAGTATGCCACACTATTCACAAACCATTAGTAGTGCATCTCATTCTTTAGACTCCATGCAATGCAAAGGGAAACATGTCTTGTTTTGAAGAAACAAGTTCATATTTCCCAGTCATAAATTTAAGCATAAAGAAGCCCACTGAATAGTCAAAAGGCACATTGTAAGCATGACTCATGCCAATAGTCTTATGACCAACAACTCAAGTGCCTAGAATAATGACAAAAGATACGACACTTAAATTTAGAAAAGGAAAGAAAAGGGTAAAAATGTTAGGATGCCATTTATGTTCCAAAGTAAGAAAACATAGCTTGTTTCTCCTCTGGAAGATTTTTTGAATAATAAATGAGGAAGGATTCTCTCTTCTATAAGCTATCTATCACAAAACGTAATCAAATTGATTATAGTAATAAATGACAAAAATTACACAACCTGCAGCGAAAGATGCTTTAGCCAAAGCACACAGATAAAACACAAAAATAAATACTCTGCTCTTGAAATAATAATATATTAAGCATGGTATTAAAATAAATTGTAAAAATAAATACTCTGCTCTTGCTAAGTAGATGCATCCTTGAATTCTGCAATACATTGTGAAAGGTTATAGAAAAGGTAATCCCATTAATTATTTTCTCAGTAAAATCAAGGTCATATTGGCTAAAAACCTGAACTCACTAATTCGAACAGAACCTCATTCCAGAAAACACTAAGATATCTATTTGTAGTTGGAATAAAGCTGTATATTCATTTTAGTGATTTACAACTATTTCATCTTCACCAATAAGAATAAACTTCGTTTAACCACCCTACTATCTTCCCTAAATATGTGTCAACAACATTGTAAAGCTTTCTTAGTGAATCTGTAGAGACCATAGCTTATCATGACAAAGACATCCAAGTGTTATAGAACCATATCCAAGACCATTGACATGCTGCGGGTTCAGACCTAATGCAGCTTTATCTCCTGATTTGTGCGTCATATGCATGCCCAATTCTGAATCTGCTGCACACTTTTTTCTACATTGCCAGATGGCTGCCAATTTTTTGGCATATCCAATGAGCCAGTGATCCTCTAACCTTAGAAAATTTTCTCCAGACAAGTTATAACAGTTTTGGAAGAAGAAAAGCAAATGAACAGTGCATTTAGCTGGAAAGGAATGCATGCATATTTAAGGGCATTCGCAGCCTCTTCAGTCAATGTGGGGAAGTATAGTGAATAAGGCCTCTCTAGTGCTTCTCTCACAGTGATTTTGAAGGAATGCCCCAGTCAAACATGCAGACACTGGACAGATTGGCTGCATTCCTGATTATTTTGTACAGGGATTTGGATTTGGGTGTTCTCTTCTTTATTGTACTATGCTTGTTTTGAGAAGATATCTTATCCTCCTCATTTGCGATCTTTTGTCTTCATAATAAACCTTCTTTTTTATTTTTCAAAAAACAAAACATATATATATATATATTCAATTACTTCGTGATTAAGTGACAACTTCTTTTAAATAACATAATTCAATTGTCAACCTGTCAATTACAATATGAACATAATTCTAAAAAATAAGAGAGGGAAGGAGGGAGAGAACTGAACACCAAAACAAGTCAATTACTTCACAAATATATTTTGTTCACGTCTTTTAAAATAAGTTCAGGTCATTATAAATGGATTTAACTGTCAACAGACATTGTATACATGCATTTACCAGCAGCAACCAACTAATACACATAGCCAAATACGTGAATATCACCTTTGAAACCCTTTTTTGCCTATGATATATAATTTGAAAAGATGCCAATCTTGAGACTAAACAGTGCTCTGTTATATGCTCTGAAAGTATGGTCATATCCCCTCACAACCTTGCAAAGAGAGGGAGAGATTGGTCCCACTGGAAATGAAAAAAGGAAGAATGATGTTCAGGATAATGTATAATGTTTTGATGCCATTATTCACGCATGTCCAGAATGTCAGATTAGAGCATAAAATTGGAGGACTGATCTGTACATGGAAACTTAACAGCCCCAATTCAATGGGTGGTTAAGCAGCAAGGACAAATAGAATGGGAAAAAGAAGAGATTCCATTTGATATAATATGCAACAACTCTAATCAAGATAAATTTGTACAAAAGAAAATCAGCATGAATTAGCATTTACGCCAGCATCACATGAGAGTTACTGAATTTTAATCCAGCCAGAACATAGAAGGCTGGAAATTGATCTCTAAGACTAATGATGTCGCAATTAGGTGCTAGATAGAATGGTTGCATAAAATAACAGAACTACTGCTCATAAACCTTTCTCGCAGATCATAGATAGGGTTGAAAATCAATAATCACACCATTTTACCCTTGTCCTCAAGGAGGTGCCTTAATATACAAAGCCAATACTGAAGTGGCTTGAGCTTGTTAGAAATATAACCTAAAAAAATCTACGATCTTCTTCCCCAGTTCTCAAGGGGAGGAGGTACCTTAATTAGCGAAGCTAATACTTAAATGGCTTGAAATTGTTGAAAATAGATCATGAAATATATATATCATCATCATCATCATCATTCACCCTTGTTCTAAGGTCAGTACTTGAATGACTTGAAATTGATTGTAAAAAAACGCACCAAACAAAATCTAGTCACCATCCACCCTTGTTCTCAAGGGAAGGAGGTGCCTTAATGCGCTAAGCATACTTAAATGGCCTGAGATATTCAGCTATATAACACATCAGCACGAAAATTTCTCTCAGTTCTGGAACGAGGCTAATCCTTCTTAACATAAATTGAAAATATGCTTCAGTTGAAAAAATTTATACCCAGTGTAACCAAAATAAATAGATTCATGGGGAAACACTTTCCACAGATCGATCAGTTACCCTACCAGTATTTTCAAAAATTTGCCTGTGAAGCTGCTGTTCTTCGTTATCAACTGATCTCTCACTTCTACCTTCTTTAAACTTCCTGTCCTTTGAGGCCCCAACTTCTCTACTTTCCTTTCGACCTGAATCCTTATGCTTCCCATCGCTTTTACCGCTACCTTGCTTCAGATCTTCACCCTCACCATAGACTTCTAAACTCTCATCCCTTCTCCTACTTCTCGAATCCCCCAGTATCTTCAACTTCCTTGACCCTTCACCTCGATTCTCCTCACCATCATTCCACCTATCTCCTACATCGTCATTGCTCCGCTCCTTGCGCCGCTTTGATGAACCATACTCCTGGGAATATTCCCCATTCTCAGAGCCATTCACGTCCTTTCCATCTTTCGAATCCAGTTTTCGTTTCTCACTGGAGCTGGAATCCTTGGAAACAACCTTCACAACACTCTCATCCTTCCCCTTCCGGTCCTTCAACATAAAATCTCTCTCCGAGTCCGAGTACTCCCTTGTATCTCTCGAACTATGTTTACTAGATTTATGCTTTGAACTCCTCGGCATCACGGAATGAAACTCCGAACCTTATTCGGCAAAATTCACAGAACTCCAAAAACTGCAATCACGACCGCATAACTCAACACTTAAAATTTCTTCTTCAGCATATCCAGAGCACCTAAATTCAAAAACTAAAACCATGTGTTTCCGAAACAATCAAATGCTAGAATCAGCCAGCAGAACCCTAGCAGAAAGAACTGAAGTCTCTGATAAGAACCATACTTAGAAAGTTTTGGAACAGGCAGTGAGATGGAGGATAGATATGGAAGAGTGAAATCGAAGTTCAAAGAGTAAGGACATCAGGGATCATTAAAACTATCGTGACAGTATTGCCCTCGATCACTTGGGTTAGTGGCTTCAGTGTCCCCGTCGCGGCATGGTGTTTCATTTCAGTAAAATAGGTCACATGGATCCTCCGAGAACGAAGAACGGGACACACTGGAGATTACATGCGATATCACTGTTCACCGGTGATGCCAGACGAACAGCCTTGATACTAGACATAATAGTATGTATTTACGTGAGGTCCATTCGAGGAATCCCATGATCGAGATCGAGCTACACAGAATAAGCACACAGACCGTACTAGTACTTGGTTGTTCCTTTGCAACGTACCGTTTCTTTGTTGCTTAAGAATTAAGACAGGGAACCAGGAATAAATAATAAATAACTTGGAAAATTGCTATTGAATGACAAAGAATTAGAAATTTTCATATTATATTTCTGATATAAATTTGAGATAAATCACATTATTTATTATTTATAAATAATGTCATTTACTATTATAAAATTTATATTGTATATGGATTATTCAGTAGGCACATATGCTTTGGCCAAAAAAAAAAAGGCACTTAAGCTGTTTAGTCTCTTATTTAGTCTCCTTCTTGTTGTCAATGGGGGGAAAAAAGAACAAAGAAAGAAAGCAAGGCATAAGCCGTCAAGAGCAGAAGGCATAGATGTTATTTTATTTAAAAAATATTTTTTTTGATCCAAAATATAATTTATTTTGTAGAATTTTTTTTGAATCAAAATATAGATCCTTTTTAGGCAAAATAAAAAATATTAATGATTTGTTCCTAATTTATTCTTATTATTAATTAGCTCATGAGAAAAAAAAATATTTTAAAAATTATATTTATTAAGAATAATATTAGAAAATAATATAAGTATTTTATAAATTTAAATAGTTTAACTCTTTTTCTTAGTTTATGTACACTTTATCAAATAGAACTTATATTTTGAATTGAAAAAAGTATTCCAGTTCTCACTCCTTTGGAACTGGAAGCAAGTATAGCCGGTAAGGTAATATTCACGTTTCGTAGTATTCCATCTTGCCCACCCTTAATGAAAAAAAGGAAAAAATAAATAAATTTTGCATTAGATTACACTGTTTGATATACAAAATTAGTATACTATAATTAATGAATTTAACATGAAATAAAAATAAAAATGCTATTGCAGATGTATGCTTGGTTGGAAAAATAATGTTAAAATAAGAAAGAATGATGTGGAGATAATTTATTTGTTGTCAATTAGATTATTTTCTATATAATACTCCTACACATTTTTATACTCCTACACATTTTTATAAAAATTTATTTACTCCATAAAAATTATATAAATATATATGATATACAAGAAATTATCATTTAAAGAAATTAAATTTAAAAAGAACAATTTTAAAATATATGTTTTAAAACAACAACCAAAAATATCATACGTAATTTAGTCAAATTTCAGTGAAGATCGGCATAAAATATTCAAATTTCCGTTTGTTTTTAGTGTTGCTGTAAAAATATTGATCTTGGGATTACTGATTGCACGCAAGAATGTAAAAGAAAAATTGAGGGAAAAATTCATTGTCGGTACTTTGAGGAACTATTCATAATGATAGGGCTACAATTGTCCTAATTTATGCGTTGAGTACGATTGAGGACCGTTTAGTTTTCTACTTGTCTTATAAGAGTTTTTAGTATAATTAATTTTATAACATACTTATAATAAAAATTAATTTTGATAAAACTCATAATTTTTTTTAAATTGAGTTTAAACTCTATTTTATGATTAATTTAATTTACTTGAATTAAAATTTAATTTATATTTATTTAATTGAAAATATAATATATTTTATATAAATTTTTTTTACAAATCATAGTTCATAGAGAATAAAATTTTAAATGGACATTTTAGTCATTAGATTGAAAGAATTTTACAAAAATTTTATGTTTTTAATTTTTTCAATTTTTCTTATTTTCATTGATCCATTTTTGCCTGACTTTAAAATAAATATAGATAAAAATAAACAACCAGGAGAAGCTGAGGATCCAGAAACTTGGTTTTGCAACAAAACTCATTTTCCAATGGAAAAGCAAAAATTAGCCAAATATAACCCAAAATACATCAAACTTGATTTTTACCCCTAATCTTAATTTAAGTAGTGATTCCAAATAAGTCCTGAATATCAGATCTTATAAAACAAACAGCATAATTAGACTGACCGTTAAAATATATTAAAATACTGTTTTAGGATATGCACCGTGACTAGGTGGAGTATGAAACACAAAACAGTTATAATTGCATAGTATGTGCACACAGCAGAAAATACTAAGGTCAGCCTCTTATAATATCTCTCTTACAATAAAATCCAAATACACACACACATATATACATTTTATTATAGTTAATTCATTTGCACCCAAAGAAAGATATTATGAGTACCAAGGTATTTTAATTGATAACCGTTTAAGATATAGAAATTATCAAAGTGTGTTTTTATGAAATTTTTTTTTGTTTGTAGAAAAAGAGCGAGATATTAATCCATCAAAACATTCAATAGAAAACATGCTAGAATCAATAGTCAATAAATTATTGGAAGTGTATCGAACCGTTTTGTTTGGTATTGGCGCTTCATGTTTCATGCCTTCAAGGAAAATAAAAGGGTGAATCGTAACGGGACTTTGTATCGGGCTTCCGATATGGGACTTGACCAATAGAATGGACGACATTTTTAAGAATAAATTCTTCTGGGTCGAAAGTTTTGAACTTATGTTCACATGGCTTGGCCCATAAAAAAACTGATAGGATAAGTTACATTATTGTTTCTCCAAGTTCGATAGAAATTACATTTTTTTATTAAAAAATTATAGTAACCATTTTGATTTATCATTTTTAATGCATTTTAAATTATATTGTTTGGGACTCCTCCGGCGAGTTTAGATGATATGATAAAGCACCCTCTCGATCTCAAGACAAAGATTATAGTGATATGGAGAGAGTGTTAGTACTTAAGGCCCATTTGAAACGCAGGAATTTGGATTGAAAAGAAAAAAGGAGAGGAACTGAGTAAAATACCTAGTCTGATATGTTGGAAGTATAACTGCTGGAAAAGCCAAAATTCCTTACAATGATCCTATGGGGGTGTTGATGGAAAAAATGGTTGATTTCAGGGAATCATATTTTTTGACAATTTTGCCCTTAACAGATATCAAATATGTCGTCGGTTTCACAATCTTTTTTGCTTCGTCAATTGTCGCCCTTCATCTTTGCCGTCCACCCAAGATGGCCTGCTCCCTCTAGATCTCCAGATTTGCTTTGTTGTCTTCACTGACCACCCACGTCAGCCTCATACCTCCAGATCACCAGATTCATTGCACTTGATCTTCACCGACCGTCTCTTCCCTCACTATTGCCTCTTACCGTCACCCATAGCTCAAAATCTCCATCAACTTTGTTCTGATCTCTCCCTCCTTCCTTTGTCACCTTCATCTCCCCAAATAGCCATTAAAGAAAGCATCTTTTGGTTTGTAAGCTTGGTTGCGGGTTGCCTCTAAACGTGGTAAAAAAATTTTTTGATTGCCTCTGTGAAAGGTCTAGGGCCCGTTTGGTTTTCAGTTAGTGAAGAATGAGTTTTAATAGAATTGGTTTCATCACGTAGTTATGATAAAAATTGATTTTTGACTAACATGTTTATGTTTGGATTATTTATTTGAAAATTGGTTTTAACAAAACTCATAATTTTTCTCTAAATTGAACTTAAACTCTATCTCATGATTAATTTAATTTCCTTGGACTAAAATTTAATTTGTATTTATTTAATTGAGAACATAATATATTTGATATAACATTTTTTTACAGGTCATGATCTATAAAAATTAAAATTTTGAAGGGTCATTTTGGTCAATAAATAGAAAATATTTTATGAAAATTTTATTTTCCTAAATTTTTTATTTTTTCTCATTTTTATTGGTCTATTTTTATCTAACTTTAAAATAAATATAAATAAAAATGGAGAAGGAGAATGGAAAAGCAACATTCATACTGCTTCTTCGAAACCTCCCGTTCTGCGTAAATAATGATTTCTAAATGAAAACGAAAAAATCCCCCAAACACACCCAAATCTTATCAAACCTTGGTTTTGATCCCAAATTAAAGTTTGATAAGTGTTGCCAAACACACCACTATTCAGGTGTCAATGAAGAAGAAGATCGAATGCTTTGGTTTTTATTTTTTTATTTAATTTTAAATCTTCCATCCTACCATTAAAATATATATATCAAACAAAGTTTGTACCAGGATTCCATTAATTTTTCTATCATACTAAACATATTTTTAAAATTTATTCTCATTCATCTTTCCATTTCCATTCCTATTTATTTTTCTATTTTTATTCAATTAAAAATCATTTCATCATATTAAATGTGTTTTTAGGACCATATTTAAAGAAATTAAATATTTTTAAGTTTAAGGGAAATAATAAACAAGAAGAAGAATAGAGAAAAATGCCTTTATTAAAAAATTATCTTTATTTCTAAAAAGTTTGAATAATACGTATTAAATATATTAAACAATTATTCCTCTTCTTTTATCTTTTTTGTAAAACTCTTTTCATATTTATTCAATTTAATCCAAGTGCATATATTTTACAAGGTGGTTGACCTTACATTATTAAAACAAACTACTCATTTCCCGTTGTTTTTTGATTTAGTTGAATTCCAATCCAAACATGTTGCAACTTTCGTTCAACGTGGAATAAGTAAAACTATATTTTTCTCCTACGAGAAGTTTTCATATTAAATGTTGTAAATTGATCTAATATCGACAATCAGTATTAAACAAAACTTCAATTTAGGTATTTTTTTTTCAAAATTAATAGTATTAAACAAAGCTTCACAAGTCGCGAGCTATATATATATATATGGATGAACTAAAACCACAATTGCGGAATACCTCATTTTCGAGTTGCTTCCGAATGCAAGGCTCTGCTGGTTTACAACTTCGGCACGCTTTCTCTTCTATTATATTTCAACAAATTGGATATAACACAATCTTTTTAAGACCAATTTAAATGTAAATTTGTTATATTTTCATTTGGTTCTTAGTTTGGAAAGGAGCACAGATTAAGAAAAAAAAATGACGTGGCAGAAAACGGCATGTAACGGTAGGACCCTCGTAAGGTAACCTGATGGAGCGAGGGTGCAGATGGAGGAGATATTTGGAGAGACGGACGTGGACGTGCGATGAACCCGTGGCGAAACGTTTTCAGCATTCCGTCCCACGCTGTTCTCACACGCTTCCTTCCTATATATGTTCGCCTTTATTACTCTGTTGTTCGTTGTTCCTCTCCAACGTCCTCGGATTCTGATTCCGATTCCGGTAAGTTTCTACACACTTGTTTCTTTCTTTTTTCGTCTATTTTTCAGCTCCTTGGTTTTCAACGTGTCTTTTTATCTGCAAAATGCTTGCTTCAAGTCTCGTGATTTTGCCTGACTCAAGTTCTCCGACTCTTCGGCGGGTGAATTAGTCCGAGTCCCTCCCTCCCTTCCTCTCAATGTATTTTAATGTGATTTTGTTGAGCTAAGAAAGTAAGAGTTGCAATTAGTTGGCTTTTTTATCCATAGAAAATCATAGTTACTCCCTAAAAAAATGTGGGATTATGAAGAAACGGTATATGGTTCTTGGCAATTACATATTCGCTTCTCTGAACTTTTGACTTGTAAAGCAACTTAGTAAACAGATTAACAAAGTTGAGTTCGTTCATATGTTTAACTCTTAAACAAGACACAATTATTAGTGTTACATTTAAATTTTCATGCATGCTGAACACTTTCTGAAGATTTGATGATGCTATTATAATCTTTTACGTTCAGAGCTGTAATCAATGGCGCTCTGCAGAACTGGACCAAACCCAGCTCTGGAGACTAATAGCTTAGCTTATTCAACCCGAAATTTGTCGACAAGACTTGTTGTACCTGTTCCCCTGCGTTTTATTGGGAAATTCTCTAATTTAGGCAGAAGACAACATGAAGGAGTTTGCTGTTCTTCATTAGGGAAAGCTGCTAATGCATCTTCTATGGAGTCACAAGAAGATGCTACCAATGCCTTATCGGTTCCCATGGAGGAAGAACTGGATCATGTTATGCGGTTTAAAATGTCAGACTTTAAAATTTTAGATCGCATCAGTGTTGGCCTTGGTGGGCGGGTATGAGAATTTAAGTTTGAGTCATGACTAGCTCACATTTATGTTGGTGGTCTGATTGATTTGAGTTTTGCTACAGGCAGATGAGGTAGTTTTTGAAGCCATAGTGAAGGATGGTAGTAGGTATGTTCATGATTTTCTGGGTTCAGGTAGTATGATTAGCTAAGCTATGAGCATAATATAATGTCTGTATATTCATTTCCAGTCCCTTATATAATACAAGAGTCATCCTTCGACAACTATCCAGTGCCCAAGCTCAGCGTCGAGGGAAGCGGGCAATAGAGGTGACTAGATCTCAATGTCAAAACCTAAATAGGTTATGTTCCATCATAATTAATCATTGGTATCTTCTACTTCTAGGTATTGAAGAAGCTGGTTCGCCGGAAACTTATGTATCATTCTTATTCACTACATGTACATGGCTATATCGCTTTGCCCCCAAGTGATGATCGTGGCTCATTTATCCTTGTCCATGGGGTAGGTCTTAATCATTGGGAGATAGATTCTTTTCTTCCTTTATACATGATCATGCAGTTTTCAGTCTAATTTGATGAGTAATATGTAACAAGCTGCTTCTGATTAATGTGTGACTGTGTGTATGTGTTTTTTAATCAAGTCCAACCAAAAAAAACAAAAAAAGATGATGGAAGCATTCTTTTTGTTGTTTTTTTTGTGCAGTATCATGGTAGTTTTTCTTTAAGGCATTGGCTTCAACAGTCAGATTGGCTTCCAACTTTAGAGGCCAACCTTGCTCTGGATGAAGAATCTGTTAGGAAGGTTGGAGAAGATACAACTGGAGGTCCTGCCATTTCTAGGCAATTGAGAATCATTCGCATATTGATGAGGGATCTTTTAATTGGAGTAATTTTCTTTACCTTATTATTTCTTTTCCTGAAGGTTTCTTCACTTCTTCGTTTATTCCACATGGCAACTGGAGGAATGATATTTTCTTGCAATATTCCACATGTAGGTAAATTATTTGCACAGCCATGGTCTTGCCCATACGGAGTTGAGGCTGGAAAATCTGCATATAAGCCCTGTGGACAGACATATTAAAGTAAGCATTGGAACTTTTCATTCATTTTTCTTTGCATCTTTTACATGGATTATCTTTACTGTTTGCTCTGGTAGAAGCGATTTATGGCTTGCCTATTTTGTGCACCAACAGAAAAATTTGGATTTTTCCCTTGTAGCCAGTTTGGCTGAAATCTGTTTGATAATCTTCACTGTGCTGAATGTCTAAATTAGAAATGCAATAAAATTTAGTTTAAATACAACAACAACAATAATATTAGCCTTATTTCAATAATGCGAGGTCGGTTACATGGATTATACGATACCAATGAACTCTATTAAATATCATCTCCTCAGACAAATCATTTATTAAGAGGTCATTTCTTATAACTTTCCTTAGTATCCTTTTTGGTTTTTTTCTACGCCTTTTGATTAAAACCATTTGATCAATTATTTTTACTGGCTCCCCTTGCTCTCTTCTTTGGACATTCCAAAACCACTTTAAACAATTTTCCACCATTTTCTCCTCGATAGGTGCTACTCCTACTCCGACTTTCATTTGTATATAATTAGTTCGTATTTTATCCAATTTTGTATGACCACACATTTATCTCAACATTCTCATTTTTGCTACTCCTATCTTATGCACTTGTTATCCTTTCAAAGCTCAACATTCACTGCCATATAATATCGCTGGTTTTATAGCTGTTTGATAAAATTTCCCTTTAAACTTAGTAGGTACCTTATAGTCACAGATAACTTTCGATACTTTTTTTTACTTTAACCACTCAACTTGTATTTTATACATTAGAACCCCATCAATTTCACCTTCACTTTGTAAAATTGATCCTAAATATCTGAACTTCAACACTTCTGGAATGGTTTGCTTTCCAATTTTTGCCTTTAAATCATTTCTAACTGGCCTCTGGTTAAATTTACAATGCATATATTTCATCTTACTTCTACTTAAGCGGAAACCTTTTGATTCCGAAGTGTGTCTCCATAACTCAAGTTTAGTGTTGACTTTTTCTCTTGAGTTCTCAAATAAGACTATATCATCTGCGAAGAGCATACATTTTGGAATTTCCTCCTGTATATGTTCTGTTAGAACATCTAAAACCAAATCAAACAAGTATGAACTCAAGGAAGATTCTTAATGTGAACCTATCCTTATAGGAAAGTCATTTGTCTTACCTCCAGGAGTTTTCACACTTGTTGTTGCCGCCTCATACATATTTTTTATGGCTCAAATATAAGCCACACAAATACCTTTTTTCTTCATTGCTTTTCATAACATATCTCTTGGTACTTTATTATAGGTTTTTTCCAAATCAATGAAAACCATATGCAAGTCTCTCTTTTTATTCCGATATCTTTCAATCAAACCCCTTAATAAATAAATAGCCTCTGCTGTAAATCATCCTAACATAAATCCAAATTGGTTTTTCAAAATACAAGACTCTTTTCTTAATTTATGCTCAATTACTCTTTTCCAAAGTTTCATGGTGTGACTCATGAGATTTATCCCTTGATAATTTGCACAATTTTGAATATCCACCTTATTCTTGTAAATAGTAAATAAATAAAAAAAAAGGTTAGGAATACAATAGGGAGTTGCTAAAATGATGAATTCCAAAGGGCTGATAAATCTGTCATAAATCTGTGTTTTGAGATATTCTGGGATTTGATGGTGTGATGTGATATTTGCATCCAAGCCACTGTCAATAATTTTTGCTTCTTGACATATAATCTATTAAATCAATTTGTTGGCTGAATTTATTTAGTCTAGCCATTTAATCTTTTATTATCAGGTAGGTATATTGGGAAATGCTGCTGACTTTTATGAGGATGGTTCAGACAGTGGCTCAATGGACAGTATGGACAGGCGACAGATGATGATTGCATTTGACATGAGGTAGGGCCTGGGAAATTTTCACTGAAAGCATGGTGTGTAACTATGTCTAGAAAGGATTCTTGATACCATATTATTTGTGTTGCAAAGATGTGTTGGTTTCATTATGGCAAAAATGGTGTTGCGGGAACTCATGGATCCTGTGGTCTTTGCGAAGTTCAAAGCATTCCTAACAAAGGTATGAGAAGCCAAAATTTTTTTTATTAATTTTAGTTTCTTGGCTGTTTAAAAATCACTTGACCTTTTTCCTAAATAAATCCTAGTCCTAAAATCTTAAATTGTTAAGCAGGGGCCAACGATTGAGTTATGTCCCTTTTATGTCCTGCAATCCTTGTGGAAGTTATTCAAGTTATATGTTGATTCATTTATAGTTTGATTGTAGGGCATATAAAAAAAATTAAGATGATGCAATACTTAAAATTAATGTCATCTTTAAAAAAGCAGAAAGTGGTTGACCATGATCCTTAGCTGGTCACAGTGTAAGTGGGCACTCTTTTTAAATGAGTATTTTATATTACAGACCTGATCAGTTGGTCCTCCTATACTATATAACCATTGGTTTACCTTATCCATTTCTGCTTTCTGCCATCCTGTTTCAAGTGCCTAGTGTCAAATAATTCATACAAGGATCTCAAGGCGAATCAGTTTACCAAAGCAATTTGAAGCTGTCATGCAAACAGATGTGTTTCGTTTTTCCTGTATTGCCTATTCTTTTACAACAGGAATTTACTAAGTAAGATGAACTGGATAATCAATGGGGGGCCTTTTCTTGCAGTAGTATGATCTTTTGAATGTTTAACTATGAATTGTTTCATTTTATTCCTTATCCCTACCACATGCAACTTCAGGGGCATGATCCTTCATGTTTGCGTGAGCTTATGTTGGAAATTGTTGGGGCAAACTCCTCATCTGGAAATGCTGGACTACAGGCAAGTTTATGCTTCTCAAGTTCCATTAAACATTTAGAGTTTTAGCCTCTAATCTGAGTCATAAATGACTTCTTAATGATTCTATCTTGCAGATACTTGATAGGAACTGGGGTGCAGGTTGGCATCTCTTATCCATGTTGCTTGCAACTAAACCTTCTAAAAGGATAAGGTAAGCTATGGAGCAAAATTGTTCAGTATGAAATGTGAAATATAAACTGAATCATGCTCCCATGGTTGACAGTCGTCAATTATAATTTGCATGTGTCAAGATATGGGAGGGGAAATGTTGTTAATGATAGAAATACATGAAGAAATATTGGATTTTGAATGATGTTATAGTGGAAGATGTTGGAAGGCTATATTTTGATATTTTAGGTGCATAATTTCATGTCATGATTCTTTAAGGTTCACTTCTAATGGAAAAAGAGCAACTACTATTTAAACCTGTATGGAGAACTCAAGGTGTGCGTTCTTGCATAGTTGGGTGGGCTCAAGTGAGGAGTTCATGAAGATAGTAAAATAAGCTTTAATTCTCTGCCAAAGCATTCAGCTCAAAACCAAAGGTCATTAGTAGAGATTTCTCTACATTTGAATTATACGAAATGCTGTTGCTAATTTCTGAGGTTCTCTTCTAGAAACATGGTGTGTTTCCAGCTGCTTGTATCATAAAAGTCATGCAAATGATTGGTTGCTTATTTAACACTTGAGCCAAAAGCTATGAGACAAGAGAAGCAACCAACACAGGGTAGTCCTATTTGGGAATACTGTTGCCCAGATGAATCATATTTGTCCACTGATTGGAGAAAAAAAATGCAAGTTATGAAGTTTAGAACATGACCCTTTATGACTGGCCTCTCATAGTAGGAATGAAATATTTTTACGTGAGTGATGCAGAATTTTGAGGACTAATTTGGTGTTTTCCTATATTGGCAGCCAAATTTACCTTGGGGATAGAATTTGAATCATAGTGTTGTTCTGCTAATAATTTTAGTTTTTTAGCTTTTTTTCCCCCTCTATTTGTGGACATAACCTTTTGGCAACATTTATCTAGTATTGATTGGAGTTTGAGATGCATTAAATTTCTGACTGTTGTTAAAATTTAATTGTTGATTAGAGATTTGTTTTGGATTCCCATAGTGTAACAATTTTACTAACAACCTGAATTGTGATACAGTTGTTTGGATGCTCTTAGACATCCATTCCTTTGTGGGCCAAGATGGCGTGTAGTCCCATCAATGGATATTATTAGATGGGGTCTTGGATCTACGGCCATGCGAATCAGTGAAGAATACATTTATCGACAGCCTCAGGTATACATCCAATGATGGGAACATAATGCTATGTGCTGCTTTGTTGCTTTCCAAATTTCTTGTTTGTCATATAGGAGCTTTTGTATTGTAGTGTCAGATGACCTCTTGTTTTTCGTTTAAAAAGTTTCATCTGTAGATGCTCTTTAATGATTCACTAGAAACTATTAATGCAGTACATTAAAATTTTCAAATGCGGAAGCTATGTGATGAGGGATTGGACTAACATTTGTTTTTTCTGTCTTTTAGCGAAGTAGGCTTGCCCACTTCATTGAGTTAATGGAGATGTTGAATCCTCATCCAAAGCCAAAGGTAATTGTGTTATTGAAAGTTTTGGTAAGAAGTGAAATGTGTGTATGCTTTCCTTTAATTAAGAGATAGTTCATGGTCTGACTATCTTGGTAGATCGCAATATTAGACTGTCCCCTCTCAATTATTCTGCTTGTTTGGATTCATCTACCTCTGCTACTTACATCTGGAAGTGGAAACATCTAGTGCTATTATGTTAAAATATATATATATATATATATATAGCCAAGATCATTGATATTCCTTGGCATTCATAGATATAGAACATGAGGTATATGTTCCCCGTGCTATCATTTGAACAAAAAAGAGTATGCCAACTGATGTGTTACTATCTATGTGAGTAGAACTGGCTGGAGCTGCTGCCAGGCAAATGGCGTCTTCTGTACTGCACTGGGAAGCATGTTGGGCTGACCCTTCGTCAACCTCCTGCCCGTGTACTCATCAGAGATGTGCATCTTACTGTCGGAAGAGAATCAAAGTTGAAGGCCAACTTTTCATTTGTCTCTAACATTGGATTCACTGTCATGATTGGTAAGGACTGGCCTCATGACAAAGCTGGTAAAAATGGAAGTTTGGAAGTGAAATCTTCATTTGGGTTAAAGGCAGGGAGACGGTTATATCTGAAGCAAGAGAATACCACGGAGAAGTTCTCCTTTAGTCCTTCCAGTAGCGAGGTGGACTTGGCCCAGAAAATATCTGGCAAGAAATGGAGAAAAGTAATCCCTTTCAAGGAGCTTCCCTCAAGTCTCCCTGCAGCCAAGCTAGTTTCAGGTGATATTGATGTGACAATGACTCTTGATGATCCATTGAATCAAGATGTTGGCACTGCAAGAAATGCACTTCAAGAAATAAGAATTCAGGTTCCCCCAGAAATGTTTGATTTGTCGTTGTTGGTATGTGGAACGTATGTGGATTCTAGGCTTCTTGTCCTTCGTGGGGTTAATGGTTCAGCTCTCCTATTTACGAGGTCTTTTGTGGATAACAGTAGTTGTACATGATTGTGGTGACGCACTTCATAAAGCATTTTTCTGTGTAATTTCTTTTGTGAATAACAGTAGTTGTAGATAATTGTTGTTGTATGATGTATCACGTTTCATAAAAGCATTTACCTGTATAATTCCTTCCTTTTTGGATTTTATAGCTTGATTTTCCGTAATGACTATCTCCTATGTGCCATAAGGGGATACAAAAAAAGGAAGGAAAATGGATGTCTCCTAACAATCCGCTTGTCAACTGAATAAGCATCATATTCGTGCAAACAAAGGTAGTTCGTTTCACAAAAGATAAAAGAGCATAGTTTGAAATTCTTTATTGATACTTTATAGGTCTAAAGTAAAAATATCAACAGGACACTATTAAATTGAATTTTTAACTAAATATATTTTTTCATTCATTATATGAAATTTAAAAGATAAGTGTACCAATCACTACTCATAACAAATACATGTTCTTGTAAATTATAGATTCGATACTGATATTGATTTACAAATGTCAATCATATACTCTAAGTTTGATTTAAAATATAAGTCCAGTTTGATTAATTGTACAAAAATTAAAGAGAATAGTTTTACACATTAAATTTATAAAAAATATATTATTTTTTAATATTACTCATATTTAATACATTGCATTCAAAATTTATATTACTCTCATGATATTTAATATCTTTCTTACATTTAATTACATAAAATGATAAAATAGAAAAAATATTTAATATTTTAAAAATTATTAAATGAGACATATATTTTAGATAAAAAAATTTTTGAAATTCTACTTATATCTTTGGAGTGGTGGGAGCCGAATAAACACATTACTGTGAGTTGATAATAATATCGGATGATCAAGTTGATAATAACAACAAAACAAACATTAATGAAAGAAATGTCATGAATGGGTAGCCAAGTTATCATAGAGCAAGAAGAAGCCCTGGGCCCCACATATTTAGTGTTCTCACAATTCCCATTTTCCAAATGACTTCCTACACAATTATGTATAGTTATACAATGGGAGGGAGCATAGAACAAGCGGAAAATGAAAATTGAAAAGAGATAGAACCAATCCATAACACAGAGAAGGTGAGTGAAAGCACAATGCTAGAACATTCCTCACAGTCACAGCCTGAGCCTAGGGGGTACATGACATGACGCTAAAGCAAATCTGCAACTTCTTCCACCGTTGCTCCGCCCCTCGCCGCCTCAACTTTCCCGGCCACCTCTATAAACAGGTACATATATACACACCACACGCACATGTTCGTCTTTTTTCTTCTCCTTTTCACTTTCTTTTTCTTCCAGACTGAAATTTGATTTCACAATTTGGGAACCCGACGGGAAATCAATTCTCAGCCTCTTCCCATTCCCACTTTTAACATTAATTAATTTAATTAATTTTCTATCTCCTTGACGACGATCCAATGGATCAAACGATTAAGGGGCAAAATTATTTTACTGCGGGTCCAGAATTACGAAAACTTCGATTTGGCTTAAAAAATTTATTTCGATTTAGTGTTGTTTTTAAAAATGTAACATTATTTTTTCCCCACCGTAAATCTACCAAAGGAAATGTCGTACACGACTTTCAGAGAAGCTTCTTCTGGTCAACAGAGATCCACAATTGTGCCACGTAGGTTCTTTTCCTTCCTATAAATGGAAAAAGGACCCAAATGGATTTACCGCCCTGGTTTTCGTTTCCGAAGAATTCTCCCATCGACCTCCACACAATTTTTACTTCCACTCAATGAAGGAGTTTGATGAGCCAATTATACCACTTAGCATAAACTTGAATTTTTGTCTTCCTCCTTCATAAAATGGCTAGATTCTGTTTCATTCCCATGATTACGTGACAGAAAGTGCAAAACACTGGAGTTCAAGTTTTTTTTTTTGGCCAAAAAAGAGTTTTTTTCTTTTGCTGAATCCAAGCTGGAATTGAGTTGACACAATTGTACATGTAAACGTCTCCCTTAGGCACGTATGACCATCAAACATTTTCACTAGTAGATTTAGCAGAAATATGAAAAAGAACAATATTGAACCTCTATAAAAGCATCAGGAATTATACTGAATCAAAACAAATTTTTAGGACCAATTTAAAACTTGCATAGAACTTCATATTGGTCAAGCTAATTTCTTCTCTTAAAAGAACACTGTATTCCATAACCAGATAACAATCTCTTCTTTGTTACAACTCAATGTGAGTATTCACATTTTGCAGAACTTATCTCTCTCGATTCTTTTTTAATAAACAAGCTAACTACTTCCACTTAACGAATCAAAAGGGCCATCATCATCAAATTCCAATATCGTGAGAGGTGGGTTGAGTGAAGAATCAAGACAGTGCTGTTCGGTAAGAGCAAGGGAATGTTGTTCTTGTTCCCTTATTTTTTTTTATTTAATAATGCCCAATCTATTATAAATTTATAGGAATTACCCAACATATTTTATCATTTTTTTTTAAGAGTTTGCCTTCATTTGCTGGCTTCTTTCCCCCACCTTTTGGGTCCTGTCACCGAAACAACGTTATCCATACAACTAGAAGGCCACGAGAAAAAACACGTTAAAACTTGCAACAGCAGGAAGATATGGGTTAGCATTATAGTATGAAGATAAGGTAATCTTTTCCGGGACATTTACAGAGACGCCAAGAGCCAAAAGCTGCTAAATCTATAGCTTTTATTAGGCTTCAATGAATGTCTAAGGACAAAAAAAAAAAAAAAGAAGAAGAAAAAAACCCAAAGCACTTGAGGTTGAGAGGATTAACACACTTTTTTCTAATTTTCCTTTTGCCTTGACTAGAATTACAACTTGAGTATAACTGTGAGTGTCCCGCCGATGAGGGGAAGGATGGGTTAGCGATCCTTGCGGAGAAACAATAGGTGTAATATGAACTAACCTCATGAGCTAACTTTTGGAAAGTGACCCTTCAAACGTTCACATCAAGGTATCATCTCTAATGGTATGACTAGTTCATGAATTTCCGGCAATTTGGAGCTTTACATAAACATGGCACTTTGTTTTCATCTGGCTCATCAGGATCAAACAAGTAGTCATACCTGCCAGACACAACCAATGCAACAAATTAGAGAATTGAATGAAAATACAGAGGGTCACAAAAAAGGTGCTCCCACGAGAGATAGAGAGAGAGAGATACGTTAGTTCATCACCAGCGTGTACATTGGTCTTGGCAATGAGTACAATACGACTCTCGTCATCACCGACGCTCATGATTCTTGCATAGCTATTTGGCATACACTACAAGAATCAAGCACTGGTAAGAAACGAGAAGACTATGCTGCACTGATGAAACAGGAGAACAATGATGTAAAAAATATTGGCAAATATTGCCCTTCAGGATCATATATTCCCCTTGTTTCCTATTTTGTCAATTGATTGCCACATTTTTCTCATGGGAATCTCAACTGTGGAAAAAAATTCAAGCCCCATTTTGTATTAAATCAAGCTGTTTACTATTTTGGATATATTTTTCTCATGGGAATCTCAACTGCGGAAAAAAATTGAAGCCCCTGTTTATTTTGGATAAGTGACACCAAACAAGTGTTTCGACTGGAGAATTGAACAATGTAATCCATAAGTATGCATTTTAGGGGGAAAAGAACTTAAGCAGAATCCTAGAATTACATCCAACCAAATCGTTATATTTGACTTACAGAATGGTTGATAAGTCGGGCTATATTTCCTTTATCAGTGGCATCTACCACCACTTCTTCACTTATCTTAAAAAGCTGCAAAAACAAGAAAACAGACCATAAATTGCAAATAATTAAGTTGACCTGAAAATTCTCACTAGGAATAGGAAGTTTTATTTCTAATTTCCACCATCCCAAAAGCCCCCCTACAGCGTTAAAGCAAAAGAAAGGCAAGGGAGTATTTGATTATTGATTAACATGCATAAAACACAAGAAAACGGAAAGCCCAGGACAAATATTCAGCATTAAGTCCAAACTTGGACTCTGAGTCAGCATCAAGTATACTAGAGCAATTATGGATATTACAAGAGTCATATAGATAGATATAGGGGTGGGTGGGTGGTGAAGAATCGAATTCAACTCACATAGCAGTCTTTGCCTTCAATCTTATAGTGCGCCTCCCTCAAATCAGCAATGCTGCGTCTCACTTGTTCACCACGATATTCAAGAACCTGCATAGAATTAAGTCATGCTGATTATTGGTGCAAAAATTGCTCTACTCTGATTTGCGTGGATACCAAAATGCATAAAAGATCAAGAAAATAATATTATGCTACTGCTAATATTAAGGTCATATTTCTAGTCATACGCTTGCAAACACCTGAAAAGACACAGAATTTAGATACTGCTTTATCAACATCTATGGTTTGCATGCTAAACCATGTCTTCGAACACCCAGAAATAATATGCTATGCTTTCTCATGGTGTATGCCAGATGACTTTCATAACCAAGGGTTGCTAAGATATTCTATTGAAGTAAATAATTATCTTTGAATTGCATGACAACACTAGTTGATGAACACAATGTTTGAGATGGGTGTTCCCTTGCAGAAGTAGGATAGTATTAAAATTAAGATTACATAATCAAGAGTCTAAAAATAATGTCCAGAAGACGTAACTGATGAAGAGTTCCTTTTGATGTGCCACTCTATTTACAGAATATAACGGAACAGTTCATTTTTGCTAGGCTTTCAAATGCGTCAGTAGAGTAATACCCCAGATCTTCACCGGTATAAATTAAGTACATTCATCAGTGACAATTGATCGACAGACAGGCATAGGGAGTTGATGGGCCCAACACCAAAATGGGCCAAGACTATGTGAGAAAGGGGTAAGAGCCCAAGAAGTGACCTGAGTGTAGGATGGCATAGTGGGGCAGAATTGGAATAAGCAGGGGGGTAACTAACTTGTCAGTTTTCTGGGAGAGAGAGAATGAGTGGAGCAGGAAGGATGTTTTAGGGGACAGCAGTAGCAGTAAGCAGACTTAGGCAAAATTTTGGTGTGTAGGAGAGCTTCTAACCATAAGACCAACAATGCTATATAATAGTGAATATTGGGCAATGAAGGATAACAAAAACAAAAGATGAGGGTATATATGTGGCTATACAAGTAAGAACAAGATTGAAAATGTTTATGTACAAGGAAAAGTTGGCATAGCTCTTATCAAGGAGAAAATGGTAAAAAATCAATTAAGGTGGTTTGGATATGTATAAAGCTCTTTAAAGGAACTAGTGGGGAGAGTCCATTAGATGGTTTTTAACCCTACGAAAAGATGAAGAAGGAGAGCAAGAAGAACACTTGAAGAAATTATTATGCAAGATCTTTTAATAAATGATATATTTGAGAACTTGGTTTTCAATAGAGCTCAATAATGCCATGTAATACATGTAGCTGGCCTCACTTAATGGGATAAGGCTGATGTTGCTATTATTGTTTCTTCTTTCTGGTTTATCTTTATTGGCTGTAATAGGGAGAAGTAGCAGTGTATTTTGGTTTTTCATCTTCCCAATAAGAGGCGTAATTTTTCCTAAATTCATTACGTAAGGTTCCATCAGAAGTGACGCATCGTCGTAAACTACTAATGTTTCAGCATAACATTCATACCATTTCTCCTTCTTGAATATTTCTACGTGCAAAGAGGCCCCATCCATGTATGCCTGATCTACCAAAGCAAACCCGTTCATTTTCGGTTCTCTGGATAAGCAAGTGCACCCACTTTGCAGTTAGAGAATTTATCAGCAAAGCCATAATGCAACTGAAAAAGATAAGACTTACCTGTAAGTGGTACAAACGTTCTCTAAAAGAAGAAAACGTCGGAGGCTCCTCCATCACCTATAAGGGAGAAAGTGGGAGAGAGAATCGTTCATCAGTTTAAACTTAAAATCTAGAATTCAAGCTTAGAACATTATGAAAAATGCAATCTAATTTGGAAAAAAAAAAAAAGCTTTTACCCTGTATGCATTCAATCCCTGTATTGCATCTAAAGGATGATGGCAGTGACCCTGCACTCGATGAGAAATGGCTTCATCTGCCGCTCTCTGACAAGTGCAAAAATATTAAAAAAAAAAAAAAGAGGAATGTTACTTGTCTTACAAAAACCACATCAAGCTGCAAAAATATTATGTATCATCTTCTAAACATCAAGATCATATTCAAAAAGTTTCTCCAAGCTACCTTTTTGCTAAGATTTGTTCTTTGAAAGACACGGCACCTTGCAGCAGAAAATGGTTCATCCTCAATGTTTTCTACTGGAGTGTCTTCTAGCTTAATTCTATTAGACGAAATTAACCTTGACCCAGATTTTTTCTTATTTTGGAGTAGGCTTTTGGTAGAAATAACTCCAAGAGGGGTTTGCATAATCAAAACAGTGTCTAGATTTGGAGCCCTACAAAATGTTAGATAAGATTAAGATGAAAAGTCAAAATTCAAACCCATAACTAAGATTTACAGTTTTAAAAAGTCTAGGATACAACAGTGGGCAAAAGCAAATCCTGAAGAAACACCAGAAAGCCACGAAAGAAATAGTAGTAGACTTCTTTGTTCTAAATGAGGATCCCATACCTGTGGTATGCACAATAAGAAACCATTTTTGTTGTCTGCCTACCATTCTTCTCCGAACAATGCAACTACATTTAAAGGGGAGAAAATTCAATTAAGTACTGTCACATAAGAATGAATGCAACTTACCAACTTAAAGCAAGATAGAAAAATACCAAATCAAGGTTACATGAATGACACAATAGAAGTGCTAAGTGTATCATCATCATTATAAATATTATGCTTAAAAGTTTAGTCAAACTGACAGTGTGCCCTAGTTTTGAACTGGCATTGGAGTTCATATATATCCAGTAGTTCAGACAGATCATTGTGTTATTTGTAGCATGCCACATCTATGTTAATATAATTATTTAACGTACAAGATTTATCACACACACACACTCACATGGTTATTGTAGCACCACAGGCATACTCTTCATTATTAGCCAAATTATAATATGATATAAGATAACAAGTTTTTGAAATGTTCAAAAATTATATTTTATCATCAAAACGTATAGCTACTACGATTTAAGTCTTATTTAAGGGGGAGTTTAGTGGCCTGACAGATATTTTAAATTACATTAACCCAAGTAGATTGTAAATGTAATTTAGGCAATATAAATGTTAAGACAAGACAAGAACATACATCAAATGTGTATAAAAGCATTTTTCCAGCAATATTTTAAACTATGTACACCCTATAATTTGTTATTATGATCCTTGTGAGTCTCGCAACATGAGGACGGGTAACTTTATCCTGTTAAAGTCCATATAGGTCATGCAATGTCATGTGCAATAGAGGTGATCTGTGACTCTCTGTAATCAATCAAACATCAAACTTCATGATTGAAGATAAAATTATATTGCATAAACTAGGGGGATAAAATGGAAATGGCATGAAGTCAGTTTTTAGTACAAAATAAAAAAAAAATTATGCAAATAAAAGTTAGATCAATCTTAATGAGTACTCACCTCCATGCGATACCCAGCCCTTGATGCACACATGGCATGGAAATAAGTGGAACACTTGCAACATTGTGTGCATGAACCATGAATTTGCTTGCATAAAACACAAATCTGAAATTTAAGTAAACAAGGAAGACTTTAGATTGACCAAGAGACTAAATGATAATCATAGTAATAATTAAGGAATGTAGATCATTTCCTACTTCCTGAACTAAAAAAAAGATCAGATACTCTTTGGCTTTACTGTGCAGTATGGGGTATGCATAAACATGAAATGCAGAAAGAAATAAGTTACTTCAAATTGTATCCAACATTAATTTGCAGGGGAAAGCTTTATTTGACATATCATAGTATCACACTATAACTACAGCATATGTTTTCATCGCTATCACCACCTTCACAAAAGAATTAGATGGAATACTCAGAATTCCTAAAGCAGGCTCCATCTTTTCATCACTAGCAAAGGAGACTTCAGGTCGAAACCAAGCACAAGTGACATGAACCCAAAGCGTGTCCACATCGGTTGGTTTTAGAGCACCACCTGAGGGGAGAAATATAGTAGCATAAGATCAAATGCATTAAAAAAAAATTTCTCAGGATGAAAGCAAATTTTACCAAAGCTTCAAGATCAAAATTTAAGCATTCACAGTAATAGTCAAAAGCAGGCACAATATTTTTAGCAAGCAAAATAAGACCTGAATTATTTCATGTAAGAAAATTCAAAATAGGGTGAAATATAAACGTTACTGAACAAATAATAAATGACCAACTTCAATATTTTATCGCATACATTTCAAATGTCTAAGAAGACCTACCCTTTACAGGACAAAGACAACATTCTCGCTTGATGTCAGGTGTTTCACAAGCTTTACAAACCCATGATGTAAAGTCTCGAACATTTCTTGCTCCATAGCATTCTTGATGAACGGCTATTTGACATCTAAAAACATGTACAACATATTAACATGTATTTAAATTGACTGCAATGTACTCCACGGGATACAGTAAAAAATACAGCTACCACAAATTTCTTGATTCACAGTTCATTCTTCAAGAATGAATAAAGGTGTCTGATTTTGTAAGCAAATGGTCTCATTTGTTAAGATATTACTGAAAAATGACCACGAGGATCCGTCTTAAAATGATGAGGCAGAATAGCAGACTATGCTGTACACATGTAATAACGCAATTGAAAGCATAAAATGAGGCGCATATACATGTCAAGAGGATTAAATCAAATGACCTAGGTATGTCTTATATGTAAAAATACACAAACAATTAAAATGTGTTGGTGATTATCCAAAACCTTAATATCTAATTACATTTATAATCTACAATACTTAGATCCATGCAGCAACTTGTTCTACTCCAACATCTTCGTGGCTTGAAGATATATATATATATATATTAAGAAATGAATCACCAGACAATAAATGACAATATTACCTGTTGCAAATGATAATTTTATTATAGTCCCAATCTTCTACCCATCTACACACAGCACACCGTTCTGTTGTCCACTTAGCATAAACTGGTTCATACTTTTCTGTTCAACAAAATAATTGGTAGTACTGTCATCACTTTGAGGTACATATAACTGGCCAACCTTATCATATGATCAATATAAAGTTTATAAACAAAAAGAAAGGGCAAAATAGTACCTTGCAAAAATGTAAGCAACTTTTGCTTCCTTTCTTTTAAAGAAGGTTTTTTCGGTTTGACAGAAACTAGAGCATTTGCATGAAATTCTGCCAACTGCAGCATCTGAGAAATCAAACAAATTTACATCAGTTACATGTACCCATATCCTAAACCACTTACTAAGACCAATTTGGGACCTGAATTTTTGTCCATATATATGTCGTATATCATCCAGAAAAGAGATACGAGACCACTACTGTAACCATGGTTTCTTGACAGGTCAGCATCATTAGCATTTTGAGAATAAACTTCAAAATTGTAGTAAGGTATTAATATTGATTACAAAAAGTTGATAATAACTGTAAGACCTAAACCAGAAATCAGAAAATCTCAATACTAATTTGACTGATTTAGTACTATACTCAAGTATGCATCAATTGCCCAAATAACTTAGATATAACATACTAAATGAGTTAAAGAAATGATCAGACGCTATAACAATTATATTATATTAGAGTATCTGATTAAATAAGCAGTGGACTTTCAAATTTCAGAGACTCAGAAGATTACAAATCCAATTAAACAGTATAATCATATACAAACCCATTGTTCCAGCGGGAGCATGGAGCCTTTCACCCTAACACTTGTTCTCCAGTTTCTAGATTTGGAACCCGTGTGTCGTTCCCATTCACTAAGCGCTTGCTTCTCTGTCCCACAAAAACCACACTTGCACACAACTCTGGAAAAGAAGATTATTTGAAGCCATAAAAACCAATTTCTCCATGTTATAACACAAAAGAAGAATTAGAAATGAGTTGTTTGCCAGAATAAAAATTAATACCAACAATGATTTAGCATCAACCAGAGATCAAAACATAAAATTGTCAGTAGATGGCATGTGACGTTTTTCTTATTCAACAGATACAACAGATGAGTAAGCCTATGCCAAGCAACATATCCAAGATTATTTGCAACTATTCATTTGTCAGCTTCGGGGCTTGTGAATAATGACCCTTCATAAATTAGCAAACAAGTAAAACATGTACAAGTCATAATATATTTAAAACTCTGGAACAAATGTCTCAACTGAATAAAACATATAAATGAACAAGTAATTCATATTAAAATCCTAAAGTTATTCATTAAATTATTAAGCTGTATTGACACCAGGGAAAAGGAATGAAACATGTTTGGCAATATTATCTCACATAGAGTTTAGGTTTAAATCTGATCAAGAAAACAAAAGAACTTAGCAATGATGATCCAATTTCCCTTCAGGGAAAATAAAACAAAATTAGTGAACTAATGTCACCTTCTCCCTTCTTAAGAACAAGAGGAAAAATCGTTTCATGTCAAATAGGTATGTGACTGAATATTTTAATAACTAATCTAGAAAAGGAACTAATATATTCCAATCTGGGAGATAAACCTATTAATTATATGTAAAAGCAATAAAAACTAATGAATCAACTATTAAACAACCCGAGAAAATTTATATAGATGCTTACAAGTGAAGGCTGGGAAAATATATGCCTTCCACACCATTGCAGAGAACTGTGACTTTGTTTGGTAGCACTAGCTGTCCACTGTTTTTGTTCCATCTGTGAAAAGGCCTCTTTAACCATTAGAATACATATCATTATCAAAGATCAAAAGTTCTAGCATACCACGTAAACATTTAAATCAGTAGCTAAACTTAAATCCCAACACCTGGCATGGCATTCACGAAAACTTTACTGTAATAAATAGGTTAAGATACAAAAGGGAGAGCAGGTGAAGAAAAGTACAACAATTATAAAAGACTCACTTGACTTTTGGCTGTGACTTTTCTGAATCAGATAACTCAAAATCAAATTTTGCTTTACATGTGGGGCAGTAATAATCAGTTCCTCCAAGATTCTTCAAAAACAGAAAACATGAGTTAGGCAAAACTGAAATGTCTCTACAAGCTTCAAATGTACAAAAGGAGAAAGATTCATTTATCAAGTGGAACGAAAATACCTTGAAAAGGTTGCTGGAAATTTTGTCACATTCTGCGTGCACCCAAACTTTACATCCATCACAACGCACCTAATTCAAAAAGGAATATCCCAAAGGGGTAACATTAAGTACAGAAAACCCTTGGTTTGCAGAGACAAAACATAAACATCGATTAGATGACGGGACCCAATTCACTCACCCAGCTTCCACTATCTGAATGATTCCAAATTTTCTTGCAGATGCCACAATAATGTTTTGATTTTGTTAACTGCCCATAAAAATGAAAATATTGACTCCAAGGAGCATAAAATATACGTTCCAAAACAAATACTGAACTTCAATAATGATATTCCACTATAGAACTTAAATAGAAACTGTCAGCAGAAAAAGGCAAGTCAGACAAACCCTAGCACATGTTTTACATAAAAATTGGCCACCAGGAGTTGAATCCTTCATTTTCTTTGACGTTTTGAAAGGAAGATCCAATCCACAGACTTCACAGGGTCGTGTGTCTTTCCTCTTATCAAATAAATCCTGCATGTAGAATTAGAAAGAATAAATAGTCAAGCAAGAATGGACTTCAGTTGGATTCCCCACACAAGCACTTTTGTGGGGCTTTGGGGGGAGGATTAATTATGTCAAATATGCTATGACCAACAAAAATAACAGAAGGACCAATTAGAGTGGGTTTCAACTTCCAGGTGCAAACTAAATGTAAGTCATCAACTTCTCTTAGGTGTCCCGCAAATATGATACATGATCACTTCAACAGCAAGGAGTTCCCCTAATGTTAAAAGGGTGCCCATAAACTGACCTGGCTCGGAAAGTGACATCCTCCATACTGCTTTGAACCAGGGGCCTCCTGAAGGCCTTTCAGAATGGTTTCATCATACCCTGTGTTGCCAGCTGCTATGTTTATATCTGCTATCAACTTCTCTGTAAATCCCCGATCTGCCAAGAATGCCTCCTCTATTGCTACTTGAAAATCAGAGGGGTTATAGTAACTCAATTCCATCTGTCCCTGAAACCTAAATACAGCGATATGCTTCCAAATAAGCATAAATCTTTAAAATAAATGACAAATTTAGAACTGAATAGACAGCGAACAATACCTATCTACATAATCTATGAATGGAAAAATCATCCCATGCTTCACCCATGCATAGTCCTGCCCAATATCACCATAGCACAATAAATGACCATTTTACACATGTTAAATAGCAAACAAGCTCTAAATTGGAGGTCACTTAACCCTTTGATTTTCATTTGCAGAGTACCCAAGAAACATCACACAAGCTGCATCAGCTATACAAGACCTCAGGACCAGCTCAGGTGCCTGAGTCATTGGGTCAATGACAATGGCTGGCCAAAAAGGCTCCTTCTTCCCTGCTTTGGCCCATACTATATCACCTGCGTAAAAGTCTTCTGGTCCATATAATCCATCTTTCTTCTCGTCATTCTCCTTCAAAAATCGCTCATTGCCTGTTATATCAACTTCCTCCATATACATAAATTGGCGACTCTCGTTTTCAATCAATTGCTCCCGCTTTGGGTTGAGTGCACCAGAAGTTGAATACTTCCTCGTATCAAAATTCCTGTACCTTATAGGCCCATCCTCTCTTGCCTCATCCTCCACCACATACAATGCCGAATATTTGCGAGACTTATAGCCAATTTTATCATCGTTTCTCCCTTTTCTGGTATTCTGAGTGTATGATTTCGGTGTTCTAAAATTAAATTTCTCCTTCCTACTGTCAAGTTCGTCTTCAAAACTATAATCACGAGAGTTCGTCTTACTCTCTTTCCTCCAGTTCTCAATAACTGAGTCGTTGAAACGCGAAGGGAGTACCTGAACACGACCTCTTGACGTTCTGACCAGCGGCGGCCGTGGTTCCTCCGCAGCTCGATTCATCTTAGCTGTTACAGAGTTCCCACCCCTCGACTTTGACTCCACCTCAACAGGGGAGCACGACACTTCCGCACACCATGATGCAGAAAAGCCCTTCTCAGAAACACCAGCGCCTAGTAGGCCATGGAAGCTAACAGGAAGTATACCGGCCGCGACGTCTCCGAGAAGATTCAAAGGGTAATACCCATTGGTCTTTCTCTTCTTCCGAGCCGCAGAGCAGTCATCGTCGTCACCGGCCGAGTCACCGAGTTTGCATCGTTTCAGACTCGGCATTTGGGTTTTCAGGTTCCGCTTGATTATCATTCTCACTGGGAAATATCACAGCATTAATCGAAGTCACAACTTCGATCAGAATTCAAAGCACCAGAGCCCCACAAATTTCACATCGAAGGCCCAATTTTTAAAAGATAGTCCATAAACCCTAATTCGGAATAAATTCCAAGAAACAGAGCAACAAGTAAAATCGGACCCAGAAAGCAAGCAGAAATTCCGAGCAGACGGATAGAGAGACCCCACAAGGAAGTTCGAGGAAAAAGAGGAAATTGAGTAAGGGAATGTCAGGAACTTTGATAAAAAAGATCGAAATAGCAGAGTCTGCAAGAAGGGGATCTGTTTCGGCAAGCTCTCTCACCAACTGCCTCCGAGGACAGAGAGAGAAAACTCAAAAGAAATTCGTCAACAAAATTTGCAATTTCTCGTACAAATTGAAATGTATTTATATTTTATAGAAGCCAAAGTAATGGAAATTCTCACATAGGTGGGGATGATATAATTTACGATTTTTTTTATAGAGATAGAGAGAGAAGATGGAGTAAACAAGAAAAGGGTGGGGATGACAGAGTAGGACTAAGAGAGAGAAAGAGAATGAAGGCTCGGCGTTATCTTGAGTGTGTTGGTATGTAATGTATGTGAATGGGGCAGAGACTAACTTGCGCCTTACGTGTTCATAGCGCATTTTCTTCTTCCAAGTCGCGAGCTTGGCGATGGCAATCTGGTTCAGCAACATGGGCCGGGTTTCTTGTGAGCCATCGTTCTGAGCTTTAATGGGTAATGGCCATGACTCCCTCAATTTTCCAAGCAGAGAATGACTCATTGGCTATACAAATATATAAATAAATAAAAATCTGTACCTACATTTGTTCCAAGAATATCGGAGTCATAATGTTCGATACAATGAACGTGATTCTTAAGGATTTGGTATGATTTTGAATTTTGTACTGCTGTGGCTGAATTTGGTGTACTTGAAAATTCGGAATTTAAACATAGCAAGTTTTGTAATCTCCGGTGCGGTGGGTGCAACATTTGAGTTCCGTTGTAAAATCTATGGAAATGGAAATTTCTGTGGTTTTGTCATGTTCTTTGAATCTTGGTGGGCAAATACGGGAACTCCATTAGGGAAAACGTTGGTGTTTTTGCTTTTGGGTTTGTTTCAAACATCTGGTGGACGAACGCTACAATCTTTTTTATCGGCAAAGTTCTCTGTTGTAACTTTGCTTGAAAGAGGACGACGTGCTACAGTGGAACGCCAGCCCGACCACCTCCTCATCATTGTGAAAAAAGGACTTTTTTTTTTTTTAAAGCTCTTTGAAATTAAAGTTGTAAAGTTTACTATATTAATAGGATGAAGGGGTTGGAAGTTCGGATTGGACATGACGTTTGGTTCCTCGTTCGTTCGCACAACATGAGGATGTAGGAGTAGGGCATGTACAATGCGTGGGTAGGTAGGTGGGTGTATCGGTGAACGCAGTTAGATCTCCAATGGATCCCCATGGCACTGCGGCTCCAAAAGCGTTTGACTTCATTTTTTCCATCTATGAAATTCATTTCATTTTTTTAATATCCAATCTCAGATTTTGTTGGTGTTTCTCTTTTCTATCCACTCTCTGATTTTAGTCCCAGTCGCTCAGACAGACATCATAGGACAACGAGAAAGCTCTAAAATTGAGAAAAATCAGAAAAAAAAAAGATTTTACTTTTATCGGATGAATTACTTACGATTATAGAATTCACGTTAATTTGAGGCTCGTGACTTTATGGGTGTGTTATCATCATGTTATTCAAGGGAACGTGAAGAAGTGTGTGTCGCTTCCAAAACTTAATGGAGATTCTCCAGCGGGGTTGCGCTGTCAGATCTTATACTACGAACAAAGAATATAAATATATCTAATTCCGTTTTTTTTTTTAAGATAGAACAAAAGGACTACTTATTACAGTACAAAATTAAAGACGATGATGAGTATATGAAGATGAAATCGGAAATTTAAATTCGAACTTGCAAAATGTTACGCCGGCCAGCTGTAGAGCTGTGCCGGCGGACTGTGATGGTTTTTTAAAAAAAAAAACTAAAAACTAGGGAACCATGTTTAAAATTTCACCAAGTGATGAAGTTCCCACACACATATTTATGTGGGACGAAGCTAAATCCGGATATGTCATACAAAGCAAGTTAAGCGAGGCATAAGTGACGTTTTGATTAGTGTAGCTAAGTCACGAGGGACTGTGCTGCTGGATTCGAAGCCAGACACGAAAGAAGTGATAATGATCAGATAGGATTCGATTTCCCTCTGATGACCCTTTAGTAGTATATTGAAGGAACGAAGGTCAACGATTTTACATTAAGGCTGCGAAATAGTACTACGAACGACGAAGACGACGTCGTCCAAAGTTATCCACCTGGGTTTGGCTGGACTAGACCACCCAAGACGGTATCAGATTTGGATCGAAGAGGAAGGGTTCGAATTTATTCAATAAAATTCTGAGGCGGTGTTGAGGAATGTAGTTACATGCTGATAATTCCCCTGTTTTCTAAATCTTGCTTCTCCCGCTCTATAAATTGGATGACTATTTCTTCCCCAATTCCAAATATAATGTGTTTGGGCCTTTTACCAAGAAAAAGCATATTATTGTCACCGTTAGCGAGTCTGTTGCTGGTTCCGAAATTTCAATATCGCAATCTCTTTAGTTATCATTCACTGTCACATTTTTACCACAACTGAGAATTATTTTTTTACCAATCAGATTTTCTTCTTTGTAACGAAATTTGTTAAACTAATATAGTTCACCCATATAAATCCAAAGATTAATTTCTTATATATATATATATATTAATTGATTGTCCATTCTTTAAATCTTGATATTCTGATTAGAAAGCAAGTGGCTAAAGCCAGAGTAAGACTAACATGATGAACCCCGACCCATGAACATAAGTCGTACGAAAGGGGGGAAAATAAAAAACAAAGTTGAGTTGGAATAACAAAATTTTAAAAAGTATATACACTGATACTGATATATATAAGACATGACATGTACTTCAATAATTTAAAATATTATGTAGTAGCTTTATACCAATGTTTGACATATAGCCCATACGTACATAATATGCATAATAGATGTGAAATAACAATTAAATTAAAATTAAATCTTGAGTGATAATTCAGGAACAACGCAGAATTATACTTTTCTATAATCAAATAATGATCTTCTTCTGGGGCCTGAACTAATTCTTGAAATGAAACTCCACTATTCTGTATCTAATGACACAACAGAAGCATCTGGTGCAGCATGTTGTCAGGTTAGGCTCTTAATAAATACGAGACAGCGACACTGTTTGACCAAAATAAATAGTGCGAAGACTGAAGAAATTCCGACACCCATTCCAGAAAAATACTCACAGAATAACATTTCATTTCAAAATATATCAATATATATATATATATATAAACATGGTGCAACCTCTTTTTCCTTCAATTTATTCAACAAACCTATATACACATTTAGAAGGCCATTTCTGTCTACAAAGAAAGGTTATTTTACAGCAGAGATAAGAGACGAAGTCGTCTAAAGGAGATTCCATTTTCTTGATCTTCTGAACTTAGGATCTGGTTTATTTATCAATACCTGCTCAAGTTTAAAACTCTGCCATGTCTATAGCCTCCATGCACATATCACTATTCAACTCTTCTATATATCTTGATAAGACCTAGATACTTGATTCCTATTTTTTTTTCTTCACTAGATCCGTTAAAAGTTATTCCCTCTTGACCTCAGATTCTTCAGTTTTTGCAAATCTTCCGCGGATTCTTGGTTGACTGTCAGCCAGAGCCTTTCGGCAAGCATACTAAGTAAAAAAAAGAAAGTGTGATACATAAGTTTTCAGATTTCAGAATCTACTGATATAGGCTGAAATTAGTGTAAATGAAACTAGGGAAAAACATAATGATTTGACTTGAACCATAGGGAGGGATTAGGCATTGATTACTGAAGCAGGTTCTGACTTTCATGGATCATAAAAACTACAGGTAAAACTTTCAGAAGCTTCAACAGCTGAAGTAATGGTTATGCTCATAAAACAAACTAACCTACTTATTCATGCATAAAATTCAACTTAAAATCACAAAAGACATGATCATTAATAAGTCCAAGAAACTAATGGAAGAGAAGAGTACTATGATGATACGTCATGTTTTAAACAATAGTAGTTCTCCACCAGCAGGCTGTGTAGTAATGGAATTTTTTCAAAAATAAGAGAATATGTTGAATGCGTAATAAGGCAATGCACGCTATAGATTCTGTACATTGCTCCTGTTCATTTGAAATACTCAATTAGTTCAAAGACTTAACTATTTCCTTACCTTGATTTTCCTGCCAAAATTTCTCTTCGTCTTCTTATTCCTGTATCTGGAGAGCTTTTCTTTGCGTTCCTCACTGGTGCAATTGCTGATGACAAAGGGCCTCTCAAGAGGAGATTGGACGAGGTTAACATTACCATTGCCATTACCAAGAGCCTGTCACCAATAAATAAATAAAAAATGAAGGATCAATAATCCATCCCTATCATAGTCTATAGATCTCACAAAGTGAATTAGTATGCTGGTTCCACTTTAAGCAAATCAATAGGTGTTAGTGGAACAATCCATCCAAAGGAGGGACAAAATCTGGGAATAATTTAGAGTGTATAGGCATGCTGTTTCACAGAAAGAAGTATAATTTCCTTAAGAAAGCCTCCCATTTCCAAATGGAGAACAAAAGAAGGGGAGAGAAGATCCACAAATAATTATTGCATAAGCCCATTAAATTTGAGCTATATTTGAAAGAATGAATTACTGCGCTAATTTTTCTGAACTGTGGAGTTTTTTCTTTATTTTTCTTTGGTCATAGATCAGATCAAGCACAAAGATTACCAGAATAGTTAACATATATAGGTACTAAGAAAGCTGAAAGCATTCATGCTGTCTACAAATATTATTAATGAGAAGTGAAAGCTGAATTCAATTTAAGATCTCTAGTCAAACCGCTAGTTCATTAAGGTGGCAACATACTCCAGCACAATAGATATAAGAAATTGGCCATATCAAATTGCCAATGAGTTGACAATATATGCCAAATACAAAAGGATTTTTTTTTTTAATGAACAAAAGGGTTAATTCTTTTAACAGAATATTTGCTATACCTTGAGAGCAGCCTCTGATTTCTCATCACATAAGCAGATCGCAAAATAAATTGGGTCTTACGAGGAAAGACTGCCATGTGAGCACTAAGATAACAAAATACTCAGTTCATGCCAAATTTGAGCTTAGAAGGCAGGATTAAACTCTCTGTATACAGCAAACGGAAGAAGATTCAAACAAAGTCCAAAATTTTAATGGCTTCACGGCATGGTTATCATTCTTCATCATATTAGTTTATATAGCTCTCGTTTTAGACAGTTGTTGCCACATCTATAGTGTCCCCCCAAACACACACAAAAAAAAAATCATGAAGTACTTCTAACCACATTTAAGATATTCCCTTTATCGCTTAATGCTGCTAAATTTTTTTCACAATTTAATTCCACTTAAAAAATGCTTAACTTGGAATACAACAAATGTTAGTCAGGTAGGTGATAGGTCTGACCTTAATATCTCCCTCGCTAAATGCCCTGCGCATGCCATAAACCTCACTGAAATCTATTCCGGGGAACTCAAGAAAAGTAGGTTTGATTGCAACTCCTTGCATCCAATCCATAGAACTCAAACATCCCAAACTAACACTTTTTGGTAATGGCGAGTCAGGAATTTGTTTGTTTACTTGAATTTTATTGTCATCTGTATTCAGAACAGGAACCTTGATATCCAGAATCTCACAGAATGATGACTCTATCGCAGCCTTCTCTAAGAGATCCTTTTTGCACTCATAAAATACCTCACTTAGAAGCTGCTCACTTTGAAGAGCATCAATGTCGGTGGATTTTAGTCCCTCTGAGGAGACAACATCTTCCCCACAAGATATCATTGAGATGGCTGCTGCCATGGGATCCAGGTCCACGACAGGTTCTTCAATAATCGGTTCCGGAGCCTTGAACAGATCCCCCTCTGCTGCCAAATCATACTCGGATATGGCACAAGAGTTGATAAGGTCACTCTGCAACAGACATGAGGGGAAAATAACAGAAAAATTAATTAACAAGGGGAAAGGTAGTAAAAATGAATGAACTTAACTGCAACATGGTATAGTTATCTACAGAACGAAAAAGAACATTAGCTTAGAAAAGGAAATGAAAGACGGGATGTTGAAAAGAAATCAATTTAGCTAATACAAAATATAAGTATTACAACAATAACAAATTAACAATAACGAAATAATAATCATAACAACTACTGAGTGGCCCAAAAAAAGAAAGTCATAACAACCGCTGAACTAACTACAAAAGGAATAGAGATATATGCCTCGGAAAATTCTAGATGCAGTAAGGCCAACAGTGATTTACACCTCTAAACCACTCTGCCCCCTAAAATAAAGAAAAGAGGGAAACAAAAAGTAGAGCAATGAAAAAGTCAGTTCGAGTACATAAAAAATAATAGCATGTTTTATTTCTTGTATTTATCCTACTGCTTCAACCTTAAAGCTTGTGACACTTGATTTGCTTGATGATGCTAAAAGTTTTTCATCATAAAACTTGCCTAATTCTTCAAGTAAATGACTGTCCAAATTATGAACTTGTTTGAGCAGAAAGAAAGTTCAAATCGTTTGTCATCATCGTCCTTGTTTGAGCAGAAAGAAAGTTCAAATCGTTTGTCATCATCGTCCTGCTAAAGCAAGGACTGCAGACAGGATTTGGACCAGATATACGTTGGTCCTGAGCTTTATTCAGAAAGAGACTTGAGCCAGGGCCTTAAAGGATTCACAGTAAAAACTCTGAATTGTGCAAAACGCTCTGATTTGGTAAATAGACTCTAAGCATATAGTGTATCAAAATAGCCTATAAATAGGGGTAAAAAATAAAAATCAGAATAAATTACACAGACCTCTCTTGAATTTCACTGACATTAAATAGACATTCCCTAAAACAAAATAATACCCTACACTTCAGTCCAATTTTAAGTTTCTTTTTACAAAATAACCACTATTAACCTAAAAATATATATTCTTTGAAGTTTAAAGAAAAAAAAGTTTTAAATGGAGGTTACTTTGGTAAAAAAATTTAAAATCAGACTAGAGTGAAAAGTAACTTGAAGTTTCACAGGAAGTTTGTGTAATTTACACCAAAAATTAAATACAAGAACTTTCTAAATTTCAGTACAAATCAACCTCCAAATATAATAGCCAAAGTCCAAATTCATACTGCACATAAGAAGCCTGGTGCAAACGAAGGGCTTATGCATTTGAACTATTGTTGACTGAATCTTGATATAGAAAGAAAAGTCGAGGGGGACATTCAATGATTCAAATTATAAGGACATTATGAGTTTGAAGAATAAGAATCAGAGTTTTCTTCCCTACGAGTACCCAAAAGAATTAAACTTGATGGAAATAAACGTGTAAGTCAAATTATGATGAATATAATGCAGCAACCCTAATTACAGAGGCTCCTTGCATTTAAAAATAATAATAATGATAAAAGCTTTGTTTTATTTAATCACCAAAACACCAAGCCATAGCAGAAGCAAAAATGGAGTCAATACAGCACGATTTTCTCCTTTGTCAAACTGAAATTACTGCCCGACAAAACCATGAAGAAATGATTAAGTTGAGCACTGATCAGCCCCCCTTTCCTCTAACTTCTTTTTACTATAAAGAAACAAAGAATATGAGGACCTTTTCCTCTTTAATCTCCCTCAGTGCGACACAAAAAGACAAACACCACTAAGAGCTCCCACCAGAAATTTAAAAGAAATGGAAGAATTATTATGGAACACGGAACTAGCACAAGGGAAATATTTTCCACTTATACTCCCTTCTATTTTTTTTTTATTTCCTTTCATGGACCTTTTCCAGATCCAGCTTATAAAGCAAACTCCAGCCGGTTCCGTTTGTGCCATGAGAAAACAGCCCCAAATGAAGGTATTAGAGCAAAAAAAAAAAGTATGAATTCTCAAGGAGACTAAAAGCAATATCATTATGATAACATTTTTGCTTCTCCTCTTTGATATCATCAATCGAGCGAGAAACTAAAACTCACATATATAATATTTAACCAATTATAGAAAACAAAATGTTTACACTATTGTTTTCCTCATTTGGTCCACAAAAGGGCAGAGAGGAAAGGAGGAAAAACGTTTTGATTTTTGAAAAAGAAAAATAAGTAAAACAGCCAGCAACCAAATGCAGAGCACCGAAGCAGGGGAAAAAGGAAGAAGCTGAGAAAACCAGGGCAGTAAGATAAGGAAGAGTTTGTAAAAAGAGAAGTAGAGAGTACCACAGAAGCATTGGACTTGTGGATTTTGCAGTACTCCTCAAGCTGCTGAAGTTCTTGGGAGAAATTCTGGAAATATGGGAACAGGATACCAGTTTCTCCATACATTTCTCAATTACAAATGAAAACTAAAGTCACAGCTTGAAGAAGAAACAGAGAAATCGGTCAGTTTAGAAGAAGAGCAGCAAGAATAAGCCAGAGCAGCGTGGGTAGGGAGGGAGGGAAAGAGAGACAAGACAGAGGGGGGGAGGGGTGAAGTGGTAATTATTGGCTAAGAGGAGTGAAGATGAATGAATTTTAGGAGACGAGGAAAGGAAGAGAGAGTTTAGATATAATAAATAAAGAAAGAAAATGGTAGGAGAAGAAATAGGGGGAGCAATTAGAGGACAGAATAGGACTTCGAGAAGATGACGTAAGAAAATATATATTAAATAAAAACAAAAGTAAGAAAAGGACACCATCATTTTATAATGGCAGTGTCCTCATGTCTCTCTGCTAATGCTCCTCCAAAATTTGATTCGGTTATATTATTATTTTTTTTATTTAAAAAATAAATAAATAAATATGTATTTTTTTTTGGAAAATAATAATAATAAATACCTTCTTTGTTCTTAATATGAGATTTTTTTAACTGAATTATATCAATTAAAAATTAAAATTAATTAATTATCTTAATTTTTTTAAAAATTTTAATATTTTTTTAAAATTACTCTTATTTAATTTTTTATTCTCTTTCTTCTTGAATATATTAAATAGAGATATTTTTAAAATATATATAATAAATACTATCCCTATATTATAAAAAATTTTATATTTAAAATCTGAGTAAAACATCCAACAGCCAAAGGAGGAGTATTATAATTGCAAATTGGAGGGAAGATGAATGACGTGAACGAAGCCAAAATAAGCTCAGTGAATGACGTGAACGAAGCCAAAATAAGCTCAGTGGTCTGGACGTCGTGGTGGTGGTGGTGGGGGGCTGGACTGTGATCATCCTTCATCACTTATCACAATGTGCAACACTACAGTAAAAGCAAGCACCTACGTTGTGTAGGTCCGTCCTTGTTGACGCCCACGCGCTCATACGGCGGGTGCTTACCCTTTTCCCATTTTTTGTCCTTTTTTTTATTCTTTCCATCATTTATAATTTATATCAAAGTAAATATGAGTATATGACTACGTCACCAAAAAAAAAAAAAGTAAATATGACTCAATGTAGAATGTAATTAAATTTTTACTCCTATATTAGATATATATATATATGGTAGATATGTGGGGATGAGGGTATTGTAGTACGATACAATATGCAGAAGTAAGAGCTGCATATTTATGAATGTGCGCAGAGAAGTAACCACTCACTGATCTCTTACTCTGTGGGTAGGTGTCAATACTAATAACGCCTCCACACCTACTGTGGAATTCTTGTTTTCCCACAACCCTTGGCCTACTGTTCCATCATTCATCCACAATTCTTAATATTAATTATATTAATTAGAATTTTTTTATTGTATAACATTTAAAAATAATATTATTCATAATTTAGCAATAGTAAACATTCGTATAAATTTTATATTTTATACCAATATTAATTTTAATATGTATATAATAAATTATGTAATTTATTATATTAATTATTATCTCTCCAAGCATTAATGTATAATTTTCATAAATATTCTCCATAATTTAAATTAGTATTTCTCCAAGTATTAATATGAAATAAAAGATAATAACCTTTATTAAGGGTATTTTAGGAACGCATGATTTTTTTTTATAAAATTAAAATTTCTAACTAATTTTTCCTACTTATATTAAACTATGTGGTTTTATTTTGGTTAAAAGACGCAAGAGAGTTTTTCCTATTTCTTACCTTTGATGCAGCACATCCAAGAAATGCCTCGAACTTTTTTATCTCAATCTTCCACACCATTTATGTCGGTTATTTTGCCAATGCTGATCTCTGTTATGTGACAGTTTGCCAGTTGAATTCACCGAAAAAAATAATAATTATTGTTTTAAATAATTTCTAGCTATTAAATTATGTGAATTGTAATTTAAAATAATTATTTATTTTCAATTAAAAAATATAAATCAATCTATTAGGCCGAACTGTTATTGGTTATTCAAAATATTTAATATATATGATCCATGTTCTCATTTATGCTTTTATATTTATAAAAGTTATTGTAAATAATGAATTCAAAGAAAAATAAATAACATATAATAATTATTAAAATAGAACGTAAAATTTATATATACAACTATATTTTTTGCTACATTTTATTTGCTTCTTTTTTATATATAATTATTTGATATCTAGTATTATTTTATCAAATTTAAGCATTATGAGGTCCAAATGGGAATAACTTTAGCAATATAATTTTTTCAATTTACAATACGTGAATCTTAGTATTTACTTAAGGGGTAGTAAGTTTTTTTTTTATTTAACGCAATTACCATTAATTGTTTTTTGTCTCATTAAATATATAATACTAGTAGATAGTAGTAGACAGATATTTTGGGTATATGCTGCCGTTGGGATGAAGATTTTTGAGTGAATATGCATGAGGTAACTAGCTCTTTCATATGTCCCCACAAATATACTAAGGCTAGTAACAGTAACACATTCTTAGAAAGCATAAATAGCAAGAGGTAGCTTCACGGAATATCCCATGGCTACCTTATATTTGATACCTTCCGTCCATAATTATCATACACAGTATTTTAGACAAGTTATTGTATCAGCTCATCGTGTTACTCCTTTTTGTGAAACGTGTGGTATGTTTGGTTTAAAAAAGGAGAAGGGAGGGAAGAGATTTTAATGGAGTGAAAAGAAGATATTTTAATTTTATCTCGTTTGGAGAGAAAATGAGGAATTTTAATTAAGGAGTTTTAATATTATCATTGTTTGGGTTAGGATGTGAAGGGAGGGAAAATAATTATAATTTGACTATTATATCCTTAATTTATTTAAGTTAATATTTTCTTTCTATATTAAAAAAAGAGTTTTTCTTGTTTAAATATTAGACAAAGTTCTTAATCAGAAGAAAATACTCTTTTTTTTTCTCAACCTCAAACATGATTGTATGTGTCTTCTTCTTTTTTTCTCAACTTTAACCATGATTATATATATTAATATACGAATGTGTCTGTATGTGTTCGTGACTTCATACATATATGTCACTAAGGTATTTCATATTTTATGAGTGAGACCAAGAAGAGACGCAACAAGACTGACCAGTATTTTGTGTGGTTGGGTTATGAAAAACTGAAGGGTATTTTAGTCATATTGGACACAATAACACATTTTTCTCTAAAATTACCTCAATTTGGGAGGAAAAATATATAAGGGGAGGGAAAATTTTAATCACATTTTCCCTCTCCACCTCCAATGATTTGATTACCAAACAAGGGGAGAGGAGCAAACCCTACCTCCAATTATTTGATTGCCAAACAAGACGAGGGGAGCAAAATCCCTTCCCTTCCCCCCATTTCCCTCCAACCAAACATACCCGTCTGCTCCATTCTCTGGTCCTGAACTGCCAGAGACATGTATGGGTGAAGCATTTTTAATTTTTGACCAATAAGACCTGCAAATTCCTTCTTCTCTTCTTCCTATTCGCATGGCTTAATTGATTGATTAATGCCGACCCAGTATATATTAAGTCTTATGCAGTAGTGGCCAAAAAAAAAAGGTCTTACTTGGTAGTGCTGGATGTCTCCCCAATATTATTATACTCCCTCTAATTTTTAATATAAAATCCTTTTAATCGAATTATGCAATTAAGAATTGGAATTAAAACTAATTAACTACATCAATTTTTCCAAAAATTTCAACATTTTTCTAAAACTACCTTTATTTAATTTCTTTCTCTATTTCTCTTTAAATATATTAAATAGAGACATTTTTTTAGAAATGTATAATAAATATTACCTTGTATATTATAAAATATTTTATATTTAGAATTTAGATAAAAAAACTTATATATAAAACTAGAGAGATTACTACGCTATTTCTACCTCAATTTGTAATAGTAATGTCTTGAAGGTAGTTGTGAACTCGTGGTTGTGCAATAGAAAAATATTTTTTCTCACTCGTGATAAATTATAATCCCTCCGTTCCATTTTTTGTGTCCATTTAAAGTTTTTCACATAAACTAATAAAAGTATTAGATAATTTAGATTATAGTAAAATTTAATAATATTTTATTAAAATATTCTAAATTTAAATATTAAAATAATTTATATTCTACTTATCACTATCTTTAATAAAAAATAAAATAATAAAAAAATAATTAATATTTCGTTGGTAATATTAAATGATAAGTAATTTAGAATATTTAAAATAATAAATACAATGAGACAAAAAAGAGTACATGTGATTTTATTAAGAGATACTACCATAAGGTAGTAAAAATTGATTGCGGTGAAATTGGCGTTAAAAATTAAATTTTTCTTCAGTCATTTCTTTCAAGATTTCATGTATCTTCTACGATTAAAAAAAGGTTAAACAACTGAACTGAATTTTGTAGAAAAATATTTTCATAGGACTCATCAGTAACCGATCTAGACTTTTATACGTGGGGGTAAAATTAAAAATTACTTTAAATATAGGACATTCTATTCATTTGACTTTTTTTACGAAGGTTGTCTAAAGCATTGGGTTTGGGGGAACCACCCCCCCAATCCGTCACGACTGATTATGTAGCTATCTCATAATTTTTAAGAAAATTGGTTAAAAGTAACTAGTCTTTTTAAATGTATTTCAAATTAATTTTTTTCTTAAATACTTCTAATATTATTTTCTAGTTTAATTATAATCATTTGTTGCATAAAATTAAATGAGAGATAGAATTGGAAAAAAATTTTAAATACACTAAATATATGATTACTTTTTCTTATAATTTAGACCAAAGCACCTCTCTTGATATTTTCTTATATATGATATGTTAGAGATAGTATATGAAAACAACCGATACCCAGAAATGTATGATAACACACTGTCCTTAAGGTGTTATTCGCCTCCACTAGGTTTGCTGTAGGGATCCGACGAATCATCCCTAGGAGTTATTCTAAGTACCAAAGATATCTGATAGCAACTTCAGATACCTTGAAATACATAACAACATAGAGAGATTGTAAGTAGGAGAAGAGAATATGAGGAATGCTTTTAGTCTCTGGTCTAATCTTTTTATAATAATGGGAAACAGAAAATTGAAATGTTGTTGATGAGCCTATTCATTTCTGAACATTGTATTTGATACGTTGTTGTTAAATTGAAACAAAATATCAAATAACATGTTGTTTCAGAATATACTGTTTTAGAACGTTGTTATTTGAAATTCTGTTTATGAAAAAAATAATTAATTAAAAAATATTAATCTCAAATTCATACCAAACCAGATCTTCACCGTTAGATCAATCCAATGATCACAACGCGCCAAGTGCTAAGCGCTTTAAATATTAAATAAATAATATTTAAATCCACTTAACATTTTCCCTCAATAATTATTTTTAACATGTTTTGTCTTCTCTCTCTTATATTCACTTCATAAGCTTTAATCTCATCCAATGTGAGACTCTAGTTTTCAAACTATCTCTAACTTGATATGGGAGGGAGTATCTTCTAAAATACATTTGTAATGGGGATTATAAACATTAAAAAGTGTTTCTAAATAAATTATCGGACTGACTACATGTAATGAGTTATTATTACCTAGGCCTGTTTATTTATTTACAACTTATGTAATGTAATATAATGTAATTATTTTAGGTTAAATCAATTTATTTTTTTTTTTAATTGAAAAAACGAAGAAATATACTAAAATGCTCTCACCAACAAATGGCCGCCAATGGCAATTGGTGGAGGACGGGCAGCGGCCAAGATGGTGGTGGAGAACTGGTAGTGGACGGCAATTGGCAAAGAATGACTGGACAATAACGAATGGGAGTAAGAATATTTTAAACTTTTGTCAACCTTTATTTTATGGTAAACAACATTTATCATTTTTTTATGCAAAAATTATTACAAATTTTGATATAATCAAGCTTTAGCTTTACGATGTGAAAAAGATTACAACGAAGAAAAATACAACTAAACAGGTCTAATGGTAGTGTAAATTACATTAACATCCACACTGACTCTTAGTTCATATAAGTTCTTTTACTTTTAAAACATTATATAGACATTTTTTCTCAAAAGCATGTTATAATTTTTCACAAAGATCTATGTAAACAAATTTTTAAGGATCTTTGTTTAATTTCAATAAGGGAAAAATTCTAATATACAAAAGATGCAATGTTTGATCATGTCCTCTGCACGATCAAACCAAATAGACTTTAAATTTATTTTTTAGCCTCATCAGTCATCATATAAATAAATTCAAAACCTAACCTAATCCACTAATAAAGTTCTGTCATAGTTGATAGATAGTTGGATTTTTTAAGTATATTGTTTTGAGTTTAATTCTTGATCATGTGCATAAAAAATGTCATGTTGTGAGAGACAAAACTTATTTTAGTGATTTCTACGCCTTGAAAGACCTAGTCTTCGACTATCAGTTGGATGATACCGCTGATACTAAAAAAAACTAGCCTAATCTAACCTTACACACCCAATAAATTTAACATTTAATTTAATAGTAAAAATACAATAAATAACTGTGGTGTAAAATACCTATCATACTATCATCTACAGAGATATAAAATCTGATCAATGAAAGATGTGATACATTAATAATGATACATAGAACAAACTAAATCTTATTCCTTAAATAAAAAAAGAAGAAAAAATGACCTTAAAAATTTTTGTAGAAACTAAAACTAATTCTAAAAACTGTAGAAAACAAATGGATTTCCAATTTGTTCTGAAATTGGTTGGTAAAAAAAACTTGTTCTAAAATTCACATAAATTTTACTTCAAAAGTCTTGTATTATGTAAATGATTTGTGTAGCCTAAAATATTCGTTAATTGACTAAAGAATGTTAAGTCTTACTTTTGGGAGTCTCATAAAGTGGGTCTTATAAGTTTATAAGTTTTCCTATCTAAAAAAATAATCTTTTAGAAATTATTTTCTATTTAGGCTTAGGCTTATAATATTGATGTTTTTATTAAGAGGCTGACACTGTAGAGAGCGTCGCACATAAGGATTCTAATGGACAAAAAAATTGAGTAAAATGTCATGACATGCATTTTCTCCGGTCCTATATATAGGATCTTTTACTTTGATCTTAAATATAAGATCCTTTATAATATATAAATTAATATTTATTATATATTTTTAAAAAATACCCCTATTTAATGTATCTAAAGAGAGAGAGAGATTAAATAAGGATAATTTTGAAAAAATATCGAGATTTTTGGAGAAATCGAGGTAGTTAATTAGTTTTAACTTATATTCTTAATCCGTATGATTTGATTAAAATGAGCTTATATTAAGTATCAGAGGGAGTAATAATTTTGGTTTTCAAATGAAGGTGTGTTGTTATGAACCCACCTAATAGATTAATCTTTAGGGGAAAAAAAACTCTCCCTTTAAATTTATACTCATAATACAAAACTCATTAATTTATTTTTATATTATTTTCTTTCAACTTTACAAAATTTTACAATATAGTAATCTCTGAAGGAATTATTATACCACGCCGGTATATGAGAGAAATAAACAAAAAAAGGACAAAGAAATAAGCACAACCAGACAGTGAAACATCCTAGTAGGCTGCAAATTGCAAACGCCGACTTAAGTGAAGTTTTAATAAGTAGCAGGCAGATACTACAAAGACAAAAGATGTGGTCATTTTCACAATCCTAATCGGATCAACTTGTTTCCACTTGAAAAACCACTCTACTTGCTTAATTTAATTAAGATTACATATTTTATGATTGTTTTTTGGCCAACGCTTACATATTTTATGATTAACCCTTGATTTCGCAGCCACCTTAATTGTATGTTTATTACCCTAACTCCCTATGCTTAATTAGTATTAATTACTTTGTTTGTCATTAACTACGCCGTACTGCCATTAATTAATGGTGTGCGCAACAAAAGGATTATGTTGAGTCCATTTGACCTCTTCTAGAGCCTCCCTCAAAATCAAAGCAAGCATCATTTGTAATCTAGTACTTTCATTGACCTAACCCTAGTCAATTTTTCCCACAGTAGGGAAAATACTACTCGTTTGTTTGTTTTTTTCTTTTACCAATTTTATTTGTTATTTTTAAATTTTAAAATGATAATAATTACTATTTTCTTAATTATATCCTTATATATCATTTTAAAAATTAATAATAATAACATTAATTAGTTTATTTTAACTATCTATTTATTTAAATGTATATTAAAAAAATTTTAAAAAATTCTAACCTGTACTAAAATCTTAAACAATAATAAAAGGAAACAAAGAGTGCTCACTGACCCTAAACACCTTAGATATATTCAATTATATTATTAATTAATTATTGATTAGCTGTCAACTGATGTTCTGAATTAAAATTAAAAAAGAAAACAGAAGGAAAAACATGAAAAAGAGAGATAGATACTGGGTTCCAACTTTCCAATTTGATGAGATTATTCAAATTCGCTTTTCAAGGTGGGGAGCCCTATTCATCCATATTGGCATATTGGATTCAAGAAACAATAGTTTATAAGTGTCAAGTGTGAACCTATTTCTGATTCTTTTCTCAAACTGACAGCATCAACTATAGAATTAGTTTTAATAATGAAAATTAACTACTCTTAGTAATATAATAATAACATAAAAAGGGCATATATCAAAATAAGCTAGCTCTTCAATAAATAAACTTCCCTTTTTTTTTTCTTTTTAACAGAAAAACAATAATAATAAAAATATATTACTTTAAGATTATACCGGTGTCCCTATTGCAAGGATTAATCACCAAACTGATTGGAGGAATTCGAACATTTTGTTTTTTCTTTTGCCATAGAGGAATTCAAGCCCTTAATCACGCGATTGGCCCAAAAAAAACCCTTAATCACGCGTGATAACGATGCAAAAGTATAATCCAAACGTTGAACTAGTGGAGCCAATAGCAACCTACATCACATGGGCTTAAACCAAAATTATCAAAATTGGACAAGATATGGTATTTGTTTAAGATCCAATAGTTTAACTGTTATCTAATTGAGATTGGACTAGTAGTTATTAAAATAATATATTTTAAATAAATAATATAAGTTTAAACAAATTTTATGATTTAATTAAAATTTTAAACTAAATAATACTAAATTATTAATTTATTATTTACCACAAATAAATTATTAATAGGTTTCATAACTAAATATTTAAAACTAAATAAGGTAATATTTATCCATAATTATATTTTGAGTTCAAAATAGTCAACTAATAATCTATTATTATATTATTTGTTAAGTAAATTTATAATTTTCAATAAATATATGTTACAATGATGTTTATATAATATTATAATATAAAAAAATATTTTATACTAAAAATGATGTTATTTTACCTTAAAAACTAAAAAATATTTAAATTTGTTTTAAAAAAAATCAAATTGGGACTGGTTTGCCTAGTTTTTGAACGGTTCCAATTGGTTTCTGAATTGACCAGTTGAACTCTCTGATCAGATCGAATTTGGTATCAGTTCCCAATTGAACCGATCGAATCGGCCGGTTTAGTCCGATTTTAATAACACTGGTTTAAATTGCTATAAGAATTCATTTTTTTCCATTTGCTCCCCCTCTTTCTTTCATTGTTTAATATTAATAAAATTATTTTACAAACTTATAACTCTAGTATTTAAATTCGTGAGTCTTCTAACTACAAACTTAAAAAAATGTGATCTGAATTAAAAAAAAAACAAACAAACCTTAAAATTAGACTTTTTAAATCAAACTAATTTGAGGGTGGCATTTTCATTTTTATCCTATCCATAGAAAAAAATTAATATAAATATTCATTCACTTTCTGTTCTCTTATTTAATTTGGTGTCACAAGATAATCCATGAGAAAAATTAAAATTGGTGGGAAAGCTTTTTGTAGAGTTGGTAAACGCCGTATGTAGATTATTAAACCACAGGTAAAACAGTGCAAATTGAGAAGTGTTGTGAAATTTTAGATTTTTTCTAATAATGAATATTTTTTTTGTGAGTACCAGGGTATCTCCTAACCAAAGGTATCTCCTAACCAATAGTTGAAGACTAATTCTTTTAAGATGTAAAGACCACTCAAATGGATTTTACTTCTTCCAATAAAATTTTTTCTATACACATAATTAGAAATTAAACATAAAATAATATGTTTAAAGGATTCAACTCTCTATTAATGCCAGGACCTTATTGATAATAAGTTTGTGAACTTTATTCATAATAGATAAAGGATAGGGAGAAATTTCAGATAAGACAAGGCGGTTAAGTGAATAGCATAAATGTTGAAAAAAGCAGAAGTTGAATGAACATAATGGCGGAGGAGAAATATCAACAAGTTGGGCTCCAAAAGACCTCAAATAATTTGAGGCACTCATCTTTAAGCTAAAGGGGCATGGGGATGGATGATTCATTTTCAAGACAATACTTATGAACCTTAAATTCCCATATTCGGAAATAAAAGCAAAAAGGCATTTCTATATATCTTTAACTTCTTCAGAAAGCCTTTCAGGTTCTAGTTTTCTAGGAGCCAAACCAAGTTGACGCATTCATGGCCTCTCCTCCATATTCTCATGAAAAATAATATTATTTTTTCAATCAAACCACGCGGTATCCAGCAATTATATTGGATTTATACTAATATGGTTAGGCAGGCAAGACCAAAAGGGTAGTAGAACCCTTCTAACAAAAGATTTAATTTGGCTTGTTTGATTCTGCTTCTGCCTTAGATGAAAAATGATTGACTGTGAGCTCACTAGCCCACCCCATCCGCTTGGTTGCATCCACCATTAGAAAGCATCTTTGAATCATTATTGGGTATTCTTCACTGAATTTTGTTGTAAGAAAAAAAAAAGATGAAAAATTCAAAAGGACAAAATTGGTGAGTGTAAAAGAATCAAAGGTGGGAATGGAAGCACACAGTTGCTGCTCCCCAGCATTGGTGGTCATGGAAGGAGCAAGAATGTTTGGATTAAAAATTGAGGTGATTATTGCCTTAGGATTCAATTCCCATGTTTTGGACTATTAGGGAAATCAAACTGACAATAATTAAAGGGAAAGAGGTAACAAACAAATACACAAAAGGGATATGGCTTCCCTAGTCACAGCTGGATGAGACTGCCTCCCTCCCTGTTTTGTCTCTTTTACAAAAGCATCTCCATTTCATTTCCACATTTTAATCAAACATCCATCTTGTTTCAAATTTATCACTCTAATCACTTTTATACATTGATTAATTCATACTCCCTAATTATCTTAATCTTACACCCACTTTGCTAATAATTATTCTTTCTATTCAACCAAAAAAAAGATACAAAAATTGATCTCCTCTTATTTCTCTCTTTAATTTCCTTCATATTCAAGCAAGTTGGCGGGGACGTGAGAGAAGAATTGGGAAAAAAATCAAATTGACAAAAATTATGCATTTAAATAGAGCGTCTGAAATTACTAATGTATGTGAATTTCTTTATATATATATTTATAATTTTTTTAAATGCACTGTATGCCATCACTTTTATAACAATTAAGATAAGATTTTAGATTAAAAAAATACAAGCTCATATGAAAACTACGTGGATAATGGCATTTGTGCGTGCTAATACTCTAATTTTTTTTTTGGCCAAAATGCTAATACTCTAATTTAATGCGCGTGATTCTTGGATTACTTCAAATTAGCAAATTATGAATTATTGAATCGATGTTTTAGGCAATGATTAATCTCTTAGAATTCCTGAAAACAAATGAAAATGAGTGAATGGATGAATGAGATTTATATATACATTTGGATCGAATCATTAAAATGCTGTCTAATTTCATCCCAATTGCCTAATGACTACTTGCAACTCAGAAAATTTTTTATTTTAAAATACAATTATAGACTAGTTAGTCTCCTCGGTAATTGAATATCTCATAAATAGACTCATTTGATTATTAAGATGTAGTACTTATTTTATTTTTATTTAACATATATTATATTTTTATAATTATTGCTTAACGATATTTTTTATATTTTTTAAAAATATTTTTTATTTTCATTTTTTTACTTTTTATTTTATGTACTGAACAATTTTTATATATTTGTAAGTTCACTAAACTCTCATTATCCTTTCGATATCAAGAGGTTCTCTTTCTATCATTTTTTTTTTCTTTGACTTTAATTTAGGCTATATTTGAGAGTTTATGATGGAATAGAATGAAATGAAATGATCATTAATGAAATAGAATGGAATGAAGTGGAATGAAACGAAATGTTTATTGTTTGAGAGTTTTAAGAGAGGAAGAAACAATCTCATTTGAAAGTTATTATAAAGAGATGAAATATAATATATTATAACTTTTTTCCCAATTTTACCCTTATTAACAAATTTAAATAAAAAAATAAGTTCTTCTTTTTTCATATAAAAAAATTCATATTGCTTTTACTTTTTAATAAAAATATCTTTCAATAATAATAAAAAATATTATTATTATTATTATTATTATTATTATTATTATTATTATTATTATTATTATGTTGTTGTTGTTGTTGTTGTTGTTGTTGTTGTAAAACAACTTGATTCTTCCAAGAATAATATTAAGAAGGAAGTAAACATTTTATCAAAAAGATAAAATTAACTAAACCAACTATGATAACACATAAAAAGCAAGAAAACTATGATAAATCATAAGATTTGTAGAAGAAAGGCAGTGACGTGAGATATGATATAATTGAAATGATTTGATTGATGTGATGACGAAATATCAATAAAGGTATAATATGGTGAGATAGATTTAACGGTATGGAAAAAATAAAAAAAATCATAAGAATGAATATTTTCTTTTTTTTTAGAGTTAATGGGTGTTTTGTACTTTTAAATAATTATTTTTTATCATTCCATCCTTGACCCCCCAGTTGGGTGATAAGAAAAATTAGATTTAGGATAGTTAAGCATAATTTATAAGACCATCCATTGACATTCCATTTTATCATAAGAAAATCTTCTAAACAATGACTCAACTCATATAGCCATTCTATTTCATCCAACTCTCCCTAAAAAAGACTTAACATTAATGTTAAGGATAGAAATACGAATGTGTCCAGAAAATGATGACAAAGAATAAAAGATAGAGAAAAATTAAAAGATAAAATTTGCGCCCGATCAACTTAGAAGACATAAAATAAAAGTAAAATTAAAAAGGATAGACGTTGAATTTTTATTATTTTTTTAACTTTCGCAATCAAACAGAAAACACAATCTTGATCTGAGAATTTTTCTTTTTTTAAAAAAAAAAAGTCTATGAAGGTAGGAATCGAACCATTACGACATCTTCGCATTTAGGTTCATAACAAAGATTATCCGTCTAAAAATTGCTGGGTTCGGCTCGATCACTTTAAAAAAATATAATTTATATATAAATCGAACCATTACGACATGACACATGAGATTATCATAGATTAGTTTACATATAAATATACATCCTAATGAAGACTAAAAAAGAAGGATAAAATCAGCAAAGACGCATTCACAATAGTAATGATATTAATTAATGGTGGATTTTCAAATGTGTTTTAGCTTTTAATCAAATGATTTGTTTCTTTTCAAGCCACTTGCATTGCACTGTTCTATATTATAAATTACTTAGAAGAGAATGATTATTTATAATTGATAGTGTCATGTCGAACTAGAACCCCTCTTATCTTCAATAAAAACAAAAAAAAAGAGAGAAATTCCATTTCATTGGCAGTACTGATTGTCTAACCTAATCCCATACCCATGCGCTTCAACTTCAATCAACTTTCACACAATTCACAACTGAAGTGACTACTGAAATCCTGAACCCCTATCCTATAACCTTATCGCAACAATAACAAAAATAAGTAATAAACTATAAGAAAATAATTATAATTATAAGGGAAAATTCTACATAAACATCATTGAGGCAAGATATTTTATAAAAAAATATATACGGTGAATTTGCAAATTTTCTGGAGTTATTAAGGTATCAAATTGCAATTAGAATGCACCGGGAAATGTTGATTTTGTCCCTCAGCTTCTATTTTCAAATTGATCCTCATTTAGTTTCAATTAATTTTGACATATTCTTCAACCAATTTTTATATATTCTCAATTGATCCTCATATTTCTAGCTTTAACCCAAGAGCAAAATTGACATTTCGTAGCGTACTTTAATTCTAGTGATGCCTTGGTAGTTGTTGGGAGTTTTATAAATTTGCCAAATGTTTTTAGAAATATATTGCTTCATTAAATAGTGGAATTTTCCCTAATTATAATATATAAATAATAACAACAAAACTTATTATAGTAATATCATATACAATTTTTTTCTAAAATTTTTCATTATGGCGCCACATATACAAACAATCTATATATATTATAAAAGTATAAGGATGCCGAGCCATGAATATTGCCGGCTTCTCTCACAAAACATTGTTCTTATAAACAGTATTGGCTCACTTATATTTCATTATAAATTTAAATACTTAATTACTTATTTCAACTCTATTTTTTCTTATTTTCTCTCTTTTACTTTCCCACTCTCCTATTTCTTCTCTTAAATCTCCTATCTCTTTATAATTTTATCTTTAAGTCTTAACTCTCCACTCGGGAACACAAAAAATACAGAGAATAGTAATGCAAAAGTTTAACTTCAAACAGGACAATCAAATTAAAATTCAATGAGAACTTATCTAAAAAAACTTTAGTTATAAGAGACATTATTAAAGCATATCAAACTCTTAATAAGTTGGTGTATTTTAAGAAAAACACGAATACCTAGTAACACTCGCTAATTAAATAAATTTTGAATATTATTAATCTTGAAGAAAAAAGTGGCACTACAAAGATTCATAAATATAAACTAAATTTTAATGAAGATAAAGATAAGTTTTATCTAATAGAATTTAATTTAAATTAAATTAAATTTAAATCTATGACTGGTCTTTTTGAATAAAAATAGAAAATCATAAATTATTTATCCTAATCCTAATAAATTAAAAATGATAAAGATACATAAAAAAATTAAATAAAAAAATTAAAATAAAATCTAATATTAGCATAAACTAATTCTAAGTGATTTGAGTTATTCTTTCAATTAGGCTATATTAACATATTGGGCCTGAATTAATATAATAATTCATTTTTGACCCAAAGACAATGATACCTCTTCTTCGAATATTTTGGACTCATTAAGTCTTGTAGAACTTTCTTAATGATCTCTATAATCATTAGGCTTTTCAAAGGTATAGTCATTAAGTTTTTCAAAGTTAAGACCTTTATTTGAGATGAATTATATAATTTATGAAAAGAAAGTTCAAATCACCAACCTTGCTAATTTTTCGCTGGACTAGAGCAAAGCAAGACGATTTAATTTCATCTTAGCGGCACCGTTTTAGTTGTCCTGCACATGCCCGACAGAGGATCCGCTTTTAAGGATATGCTCGATCACGGATGTGCGAATTACTCACACAAAATCTTATTTATCACTTATTTACCCTATTCTCCCTCCGATCTCATATATTATCTCTAGTCTTAAATGTAAATAATGAATATGAGTTATTTCTTAATCCAAAATGTAAGAGATAATATAATTTATTCTTATATTTATTATTTTTTTCCAATTGTACCCTTATGAAGTGTGAGTTAACATTTTTCCCTAAGAGTGAAATTTAGTTGTATATATATTAATTTAAGAGTATTTTTGGATAATTTTTTTTCAATTTGGGATATATATAAGAGGATTAACTATTTTCGGCCGTCATCCTTAATTTGTATGAATTAATTATTTGTTCCTTGCATTTGAGATCAAATAAAGTATAAGATGCAATTAACTAATTCATACAGATTAAGAATATAGTTAAAAGCAATTGTGAGTATTAAATTTTTCAAGAATTGAAAATAGTTTCCTAAAATATTCCTATATAATATTTAATACTTTTATCTTATAATTAATAAAAATTAAATGTATCCACTTATTTAAAAAAAGGTAAAATAAATAAATAAATAAATATATCAGATAACCCATTTTTTAGCTTATATTTTAAAAAAAAACACCTTATTTATATCTTAGATATGGGAAGAATGGGAGTATGTTGCAGATATATATTTATGTGTTGCAAAAGCACTAAAGATGAGAATATTAGTTTGTGTCCACCAACCCAAAAAAAAAATTAGTTTGTGTAATATATACTCCCTCCGAATCCATGTTATAAGACATTTTATATGACAAGTTTTTTGTTCAAAATATTGGATATTAGATATTTTTTTTCTACTTTAACCCTGTATTTAATGTTTGATCTCTCCTCATTTATAACCCTATAATGATAATAAATGAATTATTTAATAAGGGTAAAAAAGAAATATGAGTACTTTTTGCATTAATTTCAATTGAAATAATAATTTTCTTAATATGCATGTAATTAATATAAAATATCTTATAGTATGGATTAGAGGGAGTATATATATATATATGTTACTACCTCTGGTTTTGAATTTAAGATACAAATAACTATCTCTCCAATTGTAAGAAAAGTAGTTAGCCTTATTTAATTTGTCATAAATTGAAATTATTTTCCATAAATTTCCCCAATTTAATATTTAAACTTCCACCCTTAATTTAATGATACTTAATTACTACTAGCACCTTAACTAATTTCTACTTGCAAAAGTGAAAAAAATATGCTATTTAATAAAGGGCATAATTGAAATAAATTATTTAATACACCAAATACAAGCTATTTATCTCTTATAATTTAGACCAAAACAACTCTCTAAAACATTATTTACATTCAAGATTCAGAAGGAGTATAAATTTGAGAGTAAAATTAAAAACACTGTTGTGGTTGAGGAATGGGTCACTTTCAAATTGGGGCTGTTGATTTTTCTGAGGAAACATCTCCAGTTTCAAGTGTCTTCTCGTTTACCTCCAACTTTCGTATCCCAATTTGATTGTGGCGTAATCAGCCTCGTCATTTTCAACTTAATTGCTATAGTATTATTATTTTCCAATTTACTCAAATTAAACGCCATTGCGATAGGCAACAACTTAAGCTAATTCAACCTTTCACAGAAGAAGACATTCATGCAGCCATGTTTAGTATACACCCTTCAAAAAGTCCTGGACAGATGGTTTTGGAAGTGGATTTTTAAAGATGCTTAGGATATTATTGGACAAGAAATTGTTGATGCAGTCCAAGAATTTTTTAGGAATGGAAGAATGCTCACACAAGTCAATGCTACTACGCTTAGCTTAGTCCCAAAAGTTGAAAACCCAAGTAAGGTCAACTAATTTCGACCAATTGCATGTTGCAATACCATTTACAAACGCGTTTCCAAATTGCTTTGTAGTAGACTAAAAAAAGTCCTCGCCATTTGGTTAATGAAAATCAAGAGGCTTCTGTGAAGGGGAGGTCAATAGTCCCCAACATTATGATTAGCCAGGACCTTATGAGATTATACAAAAGAAAAAATGTGTCTCCTAGATGTGTGATGAAGGTGGATATAAAGAAAGCATATGATATGGTTGAATGGAGTTCCATCATGGAGTTATTGAATGGTTTTGGCTCCCCTCGCAAATTTATTCAATGGTTATCTAGCTGCATAACAACTACCGATTTCTCAGTAGCAATAAATGGTGAATTTCATGGATATTTTCAGGGTGCAAGAGGCCTTAGATAGGGTAATCCCATATCACCCCTGATCTTTATGTTAGTCATGGAATATCTTACAAGAATATTGAAAGTAATCACTAATCATGATTTCCAATTCCATCCTTTGTGTAAAAAATCTAATCTGGTTAACTTGTGTTTTGCAGATAATTTAATGATGTTTTGCAAAGTTTCATTGGAATATGTGATGCTGGTGATGGAAGGTTTTAAGGTATTTTCTGAGTCTATTTTGTGAGAACCCCAATAAATCGAGTATATTTATAAGTGGTGTCAATGAGAGTATCAGGGAGTAGATTATTAATGTGACTAGATTTTCAACTGGGATCTTCCCCATTAAATATTTGGGCATGCTCTATCTCCAACCAAATGGAATAAAATGGAATGTCAATTCATCATTGATGAGAGTACTTCTAGAATTTGTTGTTAGGCAACTAGACACCTTTCCTTCACTGGAAGATGCCAGCTCATTAACTCTATATTATTCTCCATGCAGGTTTATTGGGCTAGCATTTTAATACTGCCAAAAAGCATTACTAAGAAAGTTGAAGCAGTATGTTGAGCTTTCTTATAGGGGTAGAAAGAGAATGGTAGAACTATGGCACATGTGAATTGAGAAAGAGTTTGCTTGCCTAAGAAATATGGGGGGATAGGAATTAAAAAATGTGCTATCTAGAACGAAGCAACCATCGCGAAGCAGATATGGGACATTGCTTCTAAAGGTGATAGTCTTTGGGTGAAATGGATAGATGGGGTTTATCTAAAAGGTGAAAATTTTTGGACATATAATCCTCCCAAAGATGTTGGATGGTACTGGAAGAAAATTAATAAGGTAAAACTGAAATTTGTTGAAGGATATGAAAATGGGAAGTGGACTGCTACTCATGATGGGATTTATACAATTATTAAAGGATACCAATGGCTCCAGGGAGACCAAAGAAGATTTAGGTATGAAAAAATTGCTTGGTCTAAGTTTTTTGTCCCGAAACATTCCTTCATTATGTGGCTTGTTGTGCAAAAAAGATTGATTACAAAGGTTAGATTGAGGGATCTTCATATCCCAATTGATGATCTGAATTGTATTCTTTGTGGTTATAGTGTTAAATTAGTTGAGCACTTATTCTTTCAATGCCAGTGGGTCAGTGATTTACTGTTAAATGTGTGCAACTAGATGGGAGTTTATAATTTTCCTAAGCAGTTTAATAAATGGAGAGGCTGGTTGACCATTAGATTCAAAAGGAATACTTGCTTAAGAAAAATGCTATATGCTGGGTTTGTTACAGTTATTTACCATTCTTGGAGAGAAAGGAATGATCGCATCCATAATAGGAGGAGCTCTACAGCCCACCAAGTGCTAAGTGCTATTCAACAGGAACTTAGAGCAAGATGTACTAAATGTGCAATTCAAAAATAAAGATGTCAAGAAAAGGTTTTCCTTTTCAAAATTGGTGTTGCTAATTAAATTTTTGCCATAGGCTTCCTTCTTTTGTAGGCAACTCCTTGTGAAAGTTAATTAGCTGAACCATTCCTAGAATGTGGCTTCTAAGTAGCATTTTAGTTGCTTTTCTCTTTACAGTGCAAAGCCTATTTTTTGGTAGTAATAAAAGTCTTTGAATTATTATCCAAAAAAATAGATTAGTAGTTACTTTTTATTAGGTCCTTTAATCTTTACAAGTTGTATTAGTTTGATTAATTTGAATAAGACAAGTAAATCAAATCAAATAAATTAAATTAAATTAAATATTTACCACTTAATTTTTTATTTGCAAATTTTGAACTCAAATTCTTAGGTTCTCTTTGGTACAATAGAAAGGACATAGAAAAATGAGAAAAATATTGCACTCTCTGGTTTGGTACACTTGAAAGTGTTAAAGTTGTGATTCAGCTCAGGATTACTCACTGTAAGATCCGATGATCAATATGATTAATTTTGATGATATCAAACAGTAGAGCAAAAAATTTACATAATACGTGTAGTTAGTATTCATTATATTATTTATATCATACTTATCATTAAAGTAAAATTGGATTAATTACTTTGCTTAAAATTAGCTATACTTAATGTAAGTTGTCCAAAGAAAATGAAGAGTGAGTATTGCAGTAAAAAAAATTAAATATCAACAATATGCTCAACTCAAAGATAAAGACAATGAAAGTTTGCTCTAAGAACTGAAAGAATGTAATGATATCAATGGAGTAAGATGATTTGAAGAAATTATATTTAATGTAGGTTCTCCAAAGAAAAGGAAAAGTGATTATTGAAGTAAAGAAATTAAATATTAATGATATGCTCAACTTAAAGATAAAGACAATGAAAGATTGCTTCGAGAACTAAAAAAATGTGATAATATCAATGGAGTAAGATGATTTGAAGAAAGTAAGTGAATCCAAGAGATGATGGGAGCTAAAATGATGTATTGATTTCTTTTTTTTATGTTGTATGATGATTATGCTTTAAACTTACTTAATCTTATTACCATTAATCTTAAATGGGCATATATTTAATGTTTTGGTAGCAAGCTCAATGTTTTTAAACTTTTTTTTATACCAAAATTACTTTGTTTTACCAAACTTAGATAGATTTCCTGACAATCACTTTGTTTAGGACTTGTTCTTACTTTTGGTAAAATGCTTGTCCTACCAAAGTCCTTAGATTGTTATGAAATCGTAGGTTTATACAATGTTGTGTTCACAATTTTATAGCTTGTCATAACATTGTACCCAGTTTGTCACAACAAAGCTTTGAAAATGGAAAGCAAGCCTCTCAGGTTTACTTCGATTTCGTGACAAGCCTCCTAGGTTATCATGAAATCATGGCTCTCCAGAAAGCAACCTAACATTTCTTCAATCAGTTTGTTATGACAAGATTCTCAATTTGTCCTATCAAGGTAAACTTACAAAAACCCAGATTTGATGGATTTAAGCTTGTTATAACAAGAAATAACATTCTACGAACCTTGTTCTAACAACCTTAAACTCTAACTTCTGAGTTTCCTTAGGTTGACAAATTATTCTAACAACTGTGATAGGTTGTCATGAAATCATCTGAGATTTGCTTCTGAAACTTAAAATAGTACTTGATTTCCTAACAAGGTGCCTATTTTGTCATAACAACTTGCTTCAAAGTTAAGAGATATATCTAATGGCTAACTAATTTGTCCTATCAACTTGTCTAACTTGTCTTACTAAGCTTTGACACGCATTAAATGCAGCAGCTAAACGTTAAAGCAAGCTTATTAATGGCTATTTCATGTCTCTAATGGATAGATTTCCCTGAAATCTATATATAGGACTATATTTAAGGTGGTTGGTAACATAATTAAGTATTTGAGAGCCAAAATAATGTTACATTGATTCAAAGTCCTTCCTACTATATTTAAACGACTCTTTGAGTTACAATGTTTCTATTTTACTCTTTGTGAGAAAGTTTATCTTTTGTAAACATTTCTTTTCTACTTGGATAAATTATTTAGAGTGCGAAAACTCTATGAGAGTATTGTAATCACATTTTGTAAGGGTGTGAGGAGAGATTAAAGGGTGTGGTATCCCTTAGGATCTAATACGATTTTACAAGTGCTCAGATCAAACTTGTGAGATATAGTGGAAAATCTTAAGTGGATTGCTTAGAAACTGGACGTAGGCCAAGTGGTTGGATCAAACTAGTATAAATCTTGCTATCTTGATATTCTTCTCTACCTCAAGCTCCATCTTCCCACTATTCTCTATTTGCTCTTGTTTTTATGCTTCATATTGATACATTGGGTTATTCTTTACAAAGATAAAAAATTTGCAACACCCAATTCACCTTCTTCTTGGATGACCAACTAATCTAATAGTCACCACAGGAATCAGAGCTCCAAATTCATCGTTAGGATGAAGAAATAGCATTGTAGAAGTTGGAATCATGATCAAAATATCTAAAATATCACTTGTTCATTTTTTCCAGTGACCCATACCTTTCTTTTCATCTTCCCACACTACTGCCAATGAGATTTTGAAGCTATGGTGACTTGCTCTCCTCTTTCTCTTCTCCATCTCTTTCTGTTCATCATGCACCACCACCTCCTTATTGCTCCTCCAACAACAATAGAGTGGGATGATAGTGAGTTGCTCCCCTCTTTCTCTCCTTTAGATCTTGTGCACAACAGTGTTAGATCCTATTGATGGTAGCCCATGAATGTGACACTGTCAATCTCCAAGGCACTAAGTGGAGGAGTAGTGGTGGATGGGTGTGAAATTGGGTGAACAAAGAAGAAGTTCATTGAGAGTGAGAATGTCGGTTATTATTTCTTATATGGATCCATGATGAGGAATGTGTGTGGAAAAAACCTTTTTCTTTTAAGTTAATTTTTTAAATGGGGGTATTATTGCCATTTTATATTATTTGTTACACATCACATGAAAATTATGTCTGATTTTATCAAATTTTTTCTAATATAGCAAACGCTAATTTATCATTATCATTTCTATTCCTATAAAAATGCTTTCATTCTACCAAATGGAGTCTTATTTTGATAAAGTAATACCCATAGGATGATAGACACTTCATTTACGTTATTTGACACCTTTTTCTCTAACAATTAGCTATCTTTATTGTAAATATTCGTAAAAATAATAATTGTGATCTAATGTTAGGTAAAATCTCAATCATTTTAAAGAACAAATTGCCTTTATAATGGTTACTATGATTTTAGCTTTAAATTAAATATTAAAATATGACTTATACTCTATTTATTACTTATTATTTTTTAGTGAAAGATAAAATTAAATTGATAATTAATATTTCATTAGTAATGTAAAATTTCATTAGTAATGTAAAATGATAGATAAATTGTGATATTTAAAATTTTTAAAATAACAAATAAAATGATATATAGAAAGTATTTTTATGTTGTACGCTACATAGGAAAATGTATTTGTCAAATGCCACTACAGAGAAAATAATAATAAACAAAACCAAAAAAAAGTTTAGGATATAAATTAGTACATTAAAATGCAAAAGCCCCAAAAAATTATTCACAAATCATATATGTATCCTATCCATTTCTTGTAGAAATTATCTTATGATAGATTTGGACGACAGTGAAATTTTCATTAACATCAGGAGAGGGGAGGCGCAGCTTTTCCGAGCATGGATTGAGATGTTTCAAAGCAAGTTGAGACATATTAAATCAGGAATTTAATTTACAACATTTTTTGTATTTTAATTTATTTGTTCTTCAAACGTCAATATTTTGGCAAAAAATGATAAAAAAAAAAAGGTTATTATGTGGAGCATAATGAAGGGCATATAACCTACCCCGAGAAGAGGACAATGAGCAAGGTACCATCAACCTTTATGCGGAAAGCAGCATATTCGAAAGCGACCTCCTTGTATATACAATTATACACTCAAACAAAGATTTAAATTTGAGAATTCTTAGACTGAAAATTAGAATAGTTTTACCAAAATGGCTTTTAGACTAAATTAATTTTACAAAAAAAACTAATTATGCATTTTTTAATGCAGGAACAACTAGACCTGCGATTGTCGGGGAAATTTAAAAAAAAAAGGCCTACAATATGGTCCGCCAGGTTATCAACATTTATGAACATCAATTATCAACAACCTCATTAGCTCACCCTCTTGTCTAATCCAGTGCAGTACACCAAAATTCATAAAAATTGACGTTAATTAACCACTAACTAAAAAATTAGAAAAGTTTCCTATAAAAAAAATTAGAAAAGTTAAAAAAAAATAGATACATTTATTTTTCTATAGATTTTGAAAAATAAATTACACTTTCCATGACTTCAGAATAATATAATTTTTTAGAAATTTCAGTATATATATATATATATATAAATTAATAGCTATAATTTAAAAAAAACCACAAAGTTGGCAAAAAAAATTTTTATAAAAACAATTGATTAACGTCACAGATGAAAAAAAATCTTAATGCATAATAGATTGGAAAAATCACTGAAAAATCCTAAAACATAAAAATAATTATTAAAAAAATCTTAAAATTTTAAAAAATTACACCCAAATCCCATCGATGTAAAATTAATATAAAATTCTAAAGAATGAATATAAAAATTTATTATTAAGTATAAAATTATATTTCAATGTTAAATTATATCTAAGTCTTATTTGGAAAATTAGTATAAAAATTTTTATTATTAAATATAAAATTGTAATCCAATATTTTATACTTATACTCTATGATTTTATACTTAATAATAAAGTTTTTTATACTTGTTTTTTCAGAATTTTACAATAATGGGACTTTGATATAATTTTTTAGGATTTTAAGACTTATTAATAATTATTTTTATATGTTAAAATTTTTATGTGATTTTCTTTAATAGATTTTTGAGATATATATATATATATATATTCTCACAACGATTGCCATTGCAAAACCTTTTTTTTTCTTCAATAGGCTGAACTTTGTTTTATTAACCATCAATCTGCAATAATGTAGGAAGATCTTATTTGATTGGTAGTACATATTTCCAAAAGCAGTACAATCAAATTCGTACAAATTGACAACTGATATTGAAATATTATTCCATTTCACAATGGTATTTGCCAGTCCGACGGGTGTCAGGTTTAATTTAAAAGAAGGAGAGGACCAATGACTTTAAAACGGGTGAAAAGTGAAAACTAATCATGAAATGGTATAGACTTAGTTATATTCTTTTCTAATTATTAAATGTTTTTAAAATTTTTAAGATATTAATAATATTATTTTTAATATTAAATATTTTTAATAATTTTTTTATTATAATATTATATAGGTATTTTTAAAATACATAATTATTAATAATAATATATTTATTTAACAAATAATTTGATAATATATTATTATTTAATTATTTTAAATTCAAAATATTATTATAAGTAAATATTAAATTATTTATATTTTAATACTAAAATAATGAAACTTTGTAATAATAGTTTTTTATTTTTTATATAATATGTAATATATAAAATTAAAAATATATTAATTTTTTACTATCTATTTAATTACAGTTTAATCATAATTAAACCAAAATTGGTGTATTGACTAATCTGATTTTAATAATATTAATTAATACCCATTAACCATTGCTTAGAAAACGCTTGGCTTAAAAAAATGGGAATTAATTCTTTCTTTGTTTTTTCGTTTGGGCCAATTGCGGTGAATTCTTTCATACACCAACTTTTAATTTTAGGATGATCTTAAAAATTACTCCATAATAAACTTGTTGCAAACTGTGCAGTTATACGAAAATTCACAATTTAAGTTTAAAATCATAGAGTTTGAAAAAATAAATTAACAATCAATAAATAATAACAAAATAGTAAAAAAAAGATATTTATATTTATCAAAAAATAATTTTTATATCTAAGGTTAGCTCATATAGAAAAAATGAAAGAGGATGTGGATAGCTAATAAATATTGATCCAATTAATAAAAATGCAACTCATATTTAGCAAAGATGTGTATTTAAATATTGTTGTAAACGTAAAAGTTTTATTAGCGAGTAATATGTAAGTATCTTTATAAGTATTTTTTAAGTCATGAGACTTACTCTAACCCTAGTAAGTCCTAAGACCTAACTTATCTCAACTTTTTACTTTAAAAAAAGATGTGGCAGTAATTAATGATTCAAAGTTTGTTAATTAAAAAATAAAATTTATTCTACTTTTACAAAATATATTGATTGATTTTGAAAAATAAACAGCAACAACAATAAACCATAAAAAATAATAAAATAATAATACTCATCCATCCTACATTCATATGATACTCATACACTATTGATTAGTCGACCTCATCTGCACTTAATAGTAACAGTCAAATATGTTAAAAGAAAAAAACAGAATCCAAACAAAGATTAAAGAAATAAGTTATTTTAAAATACAAAAATTGATATAAATATAAAAATAATAATAACACCTTTAATATTTATTTTTCTTAATGATATATATTGATGCTATTTTATTTTTATATAAGTTTCAAAACACAATTTAATAATTAAAGAAAATTTGCTCAATCTCATACAATCTCTGGAGTCGAGTCTGGAGTTTGGACCCTCATCCCCTGAACAAGAATTGAGTTTAGTTTTGATCATAAATAGAATAAATAAGAAATAATTTGTAATAATTCATTAAAATTCACCAAAAAAAGAATATGTAATTTCTTTAAATAAATAAATTAAAATAAAAAAGAGTGAAAATTTGCTGTCCATATGCGGGGGCACAGAGTTTGTGAACGGGACACAAACTCATTATGACGTGTAATTGAAGCATGCATGCGCGAAGATAAAATGTCAGCTCAGACTCAAATTATTGAACCAAATTTGACAACACTACTATACATGAAAAGGGACGTGTCTCCTTTTCTGCAATTTCATGAATATACCATTTTATCTCTGTTTATGAAAAAAACACTATACATGATGAATGGTGCAAATGGAACATCCGATTAAACCTCTAATTATTCACAATAAATCATGGATCGTGTTATAATTAAATAAGACACACGAAACAGTAAAAAAATACAAAATAGATTAATATGTTAAATCAGAAAAATAAGATAATAAATATGAATAAAAATAATAAAAAAATAGAAAAAGATATATTAGTCAATAGGATAAGATTTAAGAGAACCTGTCTCTTAGAACCCTAGTATTGAGATACCACAAAGGAAAAACACTCATTTGATAAGTCTAAGAATTTTCTCAAGAATATAAGGGATACAAGAGAAAGTTCACAAGAAAAAAATATAAGTTTAAAAATTCATTCTTATTAATCCCTCTATATTCAAAAGGATATAGGTGGCTCTTTATATAAAAGAATAAGGCAACCAAAACCCTAAGTTAAAATAAAAAAATGAAAATTACAATAAAAATAAAAAAATAATAATATCTAATCCTAAAAAAGACACCACAATTTAAATAAAAAAGGAAATAAAATACTCTTGCAAATCACTCCTAAATGTGGCACCTTTTTACTGAAAAGAAAAGAAAATTTTAGAACTTAATCTTTAAAAATTATGAAACAATCAAAACTTAATATATCCACGGTAATATTTGATCATAGGCCTTATTTCTGAAAATTTAATAATAAAAAATGAAAATTCTAAATAAATTAGTTTAAAAGCTCATTTTTAATTGATCACATGAATGACACATAATTACTTAAATAATCTTCTCCAATTGGGCCTTTTTTGGGTTTAGATATGAAACTTATACTTTGGAGTTGATAATCACACCTATAAGCTCCTTTTGGGTTGCAACTTTAATCAAATGAATAGACTCTAGTCTATGGAACTCTTGGATCACTACTTTAATGCTTCGGCTCCTTACTCTTGATTTTGGCCCACATAAGCCTTGCAATGAATTTTTATATCCCTAAGCTTGAGCATTATATGTTTAACATTTTGATCAAATCTTTCAAACTCTATACTCTTTACTAAACTTTTACAAGTCACGCCTAACCCTTATTCTATCATTGACTAAATGCCTTTTTTTTTTTTTAACTTTATTTGTTACACATACAAATAAAACCGTTCATCATATTCTAAAGGGTTATGATATACATGCCCCTCAATTATACGTTAGTTATCACTCAATATATCCTTGACCGGTAACTATGCTTTTAACCCTTGCATTAATATATTTTAAAAATAATATTTTAAGAATTTTGTGTTGTCCTAGATATGTAGAGTAAGCCATTTACAATTGTAAGAGAATAGTTAAATTAAAAAAAAAAAGGAAGACTACTTTTTTCATATTGATAATTGGCTATGGAAATTAACAGTGATACTTTATAAGAGTTTTAATTATTTATACTTCTACATTCAAAAGCAAATGATATATTTTGAAAGAGTGATACTCGTGTTTATAATTTTTTCATATAAAGATGCTATCAAACTCAGCCACTGATTTTTAGAATATTAGCGTTTTTTTTTCTGGATTAATTGTAAAAAAACTATTCAAAGTGCAAACAAGGTCACTTTCAAACGAGGGGCTGATTTTTGTGAGGGAACACCCTCGGTGAAAAGAAGCTCGTCAGTCAGATATGCTAATTATTAATTTTATGTGGCCAATTTGGAAGAAAGTGACTTTGATTAACATTGTGGGACTGAGATTATGCTTTTCTTCTCACTACTAATTGAGTGTTACCAAAGTGTAGCCGCCTTTGCAAATTGAGACATAGTAAACTAAACTGCCGATTTGATAACTTAATCCAGTTTCAAATATAAGTAATTTTTTTTAAAGAGATGATTAGTTCAAAATATAAGAGAAACAATATAGATTTTTGTGACAATAAATATAGTATTTCTCAAATATTTTCATTAAATCAATAAGTATTAATTAACCTAATATAAAAAAATATATATTTTATTATAAATTAAATGGCCTTTGCTATGTGTAAAAAAAGAATTTCTTTTACTTATATTTGAAATCGGAGGTGTCATTCATAAGTTGAATAATCTATATCATATTATTCATTTTTTGAGTTTTCAAAATGTCAGGATTTGGGAGAAAATGAGAGCAGAAAAAACGAAAAAGGAAGTCATTATCTGGAGCATTAATGAAGGGCATTATAACATTACCCAGGAAGAGGACAGGGGTGGAGGTACCATCTACCTTTATGTGGAAAGGGGCACGTGAAAGTGATCACTGTGGCATTATAGCTACGTGTCCTCCTCTGATTGCTACGTGTCGGGTTTTTATATATTTATTCTGACCATTTGGATTTTTTTTTCTTTTTTCGATGGAAACATTTGGATTATTGACATATATTTTAGGACCTTAATAAAATCTGGCATTTTTTATTGTTTGATTAATCCTATTCTTGTATAGGGTCCTATTTATATGCAAATTAATATACATATATGAAATTCACAAGGTTTTTGGACAAAAAATAAAAATAAAAAAGCAAATCGAGTAATTGACAAGGTTTTCACAATATAAATTATTAATACATGTTGTAGTCTACGCATATACTAATTAAACTGATGAAAATAAGATTTCCGATCAACTTAAATAATGGAATTAATAATAAGAAAATCATAAATGTTATACAACATTGGGGACGAGATTTTTGTTGACAGCGTCTTTGATGAGTTTGAGGGATAGTTCGAAATCATCACAAAGAAGATGAGGATCAGGAATCGCAGTAGGGTCCACCGCCATAGAAATGGTCATTTTGTTATAATAACTTTGGAAATGGATGGTCAATGCCTGCAAGAGAACACAACAGAATGAGCTGTAGCGAAATGAGAAATGTATATGCCCCATCGGATCCAATGGAAAATAATGTATTTTTCGGTACATTTAATAAGTAAAATCACCTTTCTTAATCACTGTACAATTAGGCAAACATAATTTATATTTTGAATTGGAAAAAGTATTAATTAATGTAACAACCGCTGTTATCATTAGATAAATGAGATGAAATATAGTTTTCCATCTTGGTTTAGAAATAGAAAAGACTCACAGTTTGAAGATTAATTGAAAGAGAAAAATACTGACATGAGGGTGTCCGTATACAGAAGGGGCAATGTAGGCCAAAGGGTGACCAAACAAGCTAATTTCTTCGAGGGGACCAACCACGTTTGAGAAGGACATGGTTGTGTTTGAAAAAATTCTCCTTGCTATGGCAGCAGCCACCTGTCGTCCAATACGTGATAAAACGAACATAGATTTATCTGACCACCATATATAAGTGGAGATCATTATCTATCTAGTTAACTTGTCTAGTTTATGTATGTAGAGAGACAGAGGCCTTGAGGATGGATACCTTGATTCCGAGAAAGTTGAGTACAAATTTAGCACAGGAAGAAGTGCAGATAGATTCGAGGGAATGCTTCTTGCGATCGATGGTAGCTTTGGCTTGCTGAAGATATTGCAAAGGATCATCTTGAGAAGCAATGGCAAAAGGCATAAGTACATACCCTATCCAATTACCCCATCCCCATCTCACCTTTGATTTCTCTCCCATCATATCTGCCAGCTCCTGTATTTTTTACGTACTTATTATTACTATTCAAAATGTTGTATGTCATACTCACGACAGAGCTCCAAGATTTTAGGAGTAAGGAAAAAAGTGCTAATTAAGGAAAGGTCACCTGGATTCCTGCAGTTGGTCGAATGTTGACAAGAATTGTTGCCCTAAGTCGAATGTTGTTGAGCTTTCCATCTGCATCCACACCTCCTGTGTTCCATCATTTTAAATCTTTGATTCGCAACTATATATATAAGTTAGTTTACAGTTTATAATTACATATAAAATTAAAAGGAGAGACTCACCGTAACTTCGTTTCAAGTAATGAGTCAGACCAGCTTGTGTTACTCCCAATAAAACGTCATTGACGGTCTAAATATCCACCATTCAACAAACTAAAATTAAATTCAATTCACATGTGAAAATAGAATATTCAAACACACAAAAGCGTACACGTGTGTGTGTATGAACTCACGGTATAGGAAGATACCATTTTCATAGCAGTCTTGACGAGCTTGACGTCATCCATATTAAGGTGATGGTGGACGAAACGCTTCGTATGGAACTCCCCCCCAGGAGCACCTTTCAGAGGAGTATCTGAATCTCTGATGAACAAGATAGTCAAAACAACCATCACAAAGTCGACCAGAGTGTTCCAAAGCAATGTCACAATCCCCCAAACGGCCAATAAGAAGGACCAGTCACAGCCGCCGGAATGATGATCGTACGAGGTAGCAGCTTTCTTAAGAAGAGGCACAGTCGGTAAGGCATGTGGATCGGAGGTTTTGCGAGCTGCAGCGAGAAGCAGCGACATGAGAGAGGCACCATCTCCCAACGAGTGGTGGACTCGCAGGACGCAAACAGCCTCTGCTTCGGAGGTTTTGAGGTTGAGGAGGTGGGCTTCCCATAGTGGCTTTGACATGTCTAGCGAAGTTCTGGTAACGTTGGAAACGTAGTCTTCCACGAATCGGTCTGGGAAGTCAATGTGGGGATCTATTTCTGGAACTATGATGTGGTCCTCTAAGTTTACTGTAGTTGGACTCCATCTTCTCCTCCTTCCCTCCTTTACCTGCACCAACAAAGGGAACCGACAGAGCTCGTTTTAGAAACTTTCATATTTGAAATTTTTATTATTATTATCTCAAATATAAAAAAAAATTTCACGTATAGTTAAATTCATTTAATTTGTAGTTAAATATATATTTTTTTAAATTACATTTAATTAATATTCTGTTCCTTCACTATTAATTAATGTTCATTAAAAATCAGGTTAAGAAGTATTTTTAGAATATCTAATTTATTATTACATAAATTTATATTTTTTCTTATATTTTGGACTCACTTTTTTTTTTCAAAATTTTCTTATATTTATATTTGAGACAAAAAAGTAATTGCCCAAGCCATAGTGTTACTGCATGCCAAATACAACCTAATGGCTAGTTTACTAGAAAACGAAAAGGAAAAAAAAAAAGAAAAAACCATATGGGTAGTGCACGCATGGTTCATTTTATAGCCCCATATGATCTTTTTCTTTTTTTCTTTTTCAATGGCCCCATCTGATCTTTATTTCTTATTATTTGTCCACTTTTTAAAGCTGAAATAGGGATATGTTACGTAAATTTAACAAGGGTAAAACATAATTATTTTGTAGTTAATAAAATATCAGCATGCATCTCTACCAGATTATCTCAAATTTATTCTATAAATTCTCTCAAGTTTAAAAAGAGAAAGCGAGATAGTAAATAAGAAATTCACACAAATAAATTCTGTTAGCAAGACTCGACGCAACGAATCACTTTCTTCCACGTCAATATCCAAACAAGAGAGAATCTGGACTATTTGACAAGCAACTTGAGCAGATATATATAGACGATGACAGCGAAAAACTGCAGTATATAATTTATTTCAATTGTGTGACTAAAGCCATCAACTCGATTTTGAATAAAAGCAGGAATTAAAAAAACGTCTTTGTCTCTAACACGCCATCTGTATTTAGCTAATCAGGGAGCTTGTGAAAACAAAGTCAAACAAGAAAACCCAGAACACAGTCAGAATAAGGAAATGGTTCTTACCAGATTGCTGGTGAACCTAGGATGCTTCAGCAGAGTGTTGGGCAACTCTTGTTTGATGAGCTGAGGATCGATTCTTGTCTTCACCCCCATGACTGCGATAACATAACAGTTGAGGGCAGGGGCGTGGAACAGCCTCGCTCCTGGACTCAGTGCCTCGCCCATCTTTCTGGTTTCTTAATTCTCTGCAGCACTTGCTGTCTTTATATATATATATATATAGCCACAAGGCCCATAGATCGATCCATATATAAAAATGAAAAATGGGGTTTTCAACGAATTTAAGATCTAGTGGGGAGAGCATGAGAGAAATTGAAGAAGGTGAAAGGGACTGAACACTATATACCCTTTCTGTCGTTGATCTGGTACACGTGTGCATCACTGGCTGTGTCTACATAATATATAATATACACTCTCCACTCCAAAATATAAATTTTATTTGATTAATTATATAAAAAAAAATATTTTACTTATTAAATTTATAAAAAAATATATTATTTTTTAACAGTACCTTATTTAATATATTATATTTAAAATTTATTATTCCTCTTATATTTAATTATAGATAAGAGAAAAATAAAAAAAGAGTATTTAATGTTCTAGAAATTATCAAATGAGATTTATTTTGGATAAAAAAATTTTTGAAAGAGAAATTATATTTTGAAGTGGAAGGAGTATCTATTTCCAAATGAGTAATTGATCTTGAAAGTGAATTTTCCAAATCAATCACCATTTTGGAAGATCAACTTTCCCCACCTGTTTTTTGTTTATGGAGGTATGGAATATGCATATTCCAAATCAGTGATCCATATGGAGAGTCTTTCCAGATTGGTCATTGCTCATTGCTTGATCTGAAAATTTTTTTTTAGGACCTGTTTGGTTTGTCTTTTACCAAAACAAACCATGGTTTCTAACCATAATTTTTTTCAAAGTTATTCAAATAGGTTTGCAGTAAATTTCTCTACTTTTATTCAAATTTTATTTTTGTAGACTGTAATTATTCTAAACAACTTTTTTAAAAAAAAAAAAACAAACCAAACTGGTAATACATTTGCAAGCAAACCAATTTTAAAAGCCAATTCCAAACGTACCAGTGTGAAGGGCCCATGTGTTTTCTGTCATGGTCTGACCCAGTATGTACTTTGGTCAGGTAACCTCGTATTTAATAGTTAATTTTCTACATTCTTATTATGACATTTTTGAAGCATTGCAAATCTCGTTATTATCTTTGTAGTTTTTATTTAATTTGAATTATTCAGACTCTTTGTTACGATATATCTGAGCAATTCAATCACACAAACAGCCTTAAGTTGATTGCTAGAGCTCAACAGCTAGTGATAGATGGATTTAACTGGGCTCATGTAATTATCATTCTTGCAAAATTGCTTCCTCTTTGTCTTTGCTTGTTTTTGAATTTAAGGGGGTCATCTAAAGCTAATTTTCGTTTTGTTGAAACAGGAACAAAAGGTTGTTACCATGCATATCTAGTGCACTTAACTACTGTTATAGATGTGGGAACACGGCTTCCATTCTGAAGGTTGATGATTGCAGCTGCCACATGGGATATCGAAAACAGATGTGGGAGAAATCAATGGAAGGTCTTTTAAATTTGGTTAGAAGATCAACACCATCGTCTTTTGCTTATATGTATGGGCAAGAATGGAGGATCTCTTTCAGACAAGGTATAACATCGTGGTACACTACAATTATTGCCACATTTGTTGCCTCAAGAATTTTTTTTTTTGTCTACTATAGCTACATAGTTTGGACCATTTTGGACATTTAATTTTTGTCAAGGAATGTATGATGATTCCTTTTGGTTGCCATTGATAACTATGTGTCATATTTCATTTAATTTAAGGTTGACCTGATAATTGTTCATATTTCTTTTCCTTTGATTTTTCAACTCAGATAATTGAAGGTTGACATAGATATGTTGATAGCTTGTGTGGAAAAGTAATACTTTTTTAAAAACAAATGGTCTTTCTAGGTCTTTTATTTTGTTGTTAGAGAACAACATCTAGAAAGTTTATTTTTGTTTAAAAAATTAAACTTTCTAGATTGATTATAATGACAACTAATCTAAAAATTAATTTTCTATATCAGAACCAATTTAAAAAGTAATATTTTTTATATCAGCCGCTTCTATATTTATTGAAGAACCAATCTAAAAGATTCACTCCACCAAATCTAAAATATGTCTAGTGTTCTAGTGTAAGTATCTATCCTACCCAGTTACCCCATCTTGCCTTCGATTTCCCTCCCATAAGATCTGCCAGTTCCTGTATATTTATATATATCATTTCACTCTACCTTTTTGATAAACTTATTACTGTTCAAAATGTTGTGCTGTGTGTATATCTCATCATATTTATGCCTTTTTCTCTCTGTCATATGATCTCAGGTATTACCTATGGATATGGAGATGATGCAGAATCTACAAGAGAAGGCCAAGAAGGGATGAAGGAAAGATCACCTACCTGGATTCCTGCAGTTGGTCGAATGTTGACAAGAACTGTTGCCCTAAGCCGCATATGATTATGGTTTGGTCTTTGCTTTCCATCAGCATCCATTCCTTCTGTTCCATCATTTTAAATCTTTGATTCGCAACTATATATATATATTATGAGAGAGGCACCATCTCCCAACGAGTGGTGGGCTCGCAGGACGTAGACAGCCTCTGCATCGGAGGCCTTAAGGTTGAGGAGGTGGGCTTCCCATAGTGGCTTCGACATGTCTAGCGGAGTTCTTGTAACGTTGGAAACTTAGTCTTCCACGAATCGGTCTGGAAAGTCAGTGTGGGGATCTATTTCTGGAACTATGATGTGGTCCTCTAAGTTTACTGTAGTCGGACTCCATCTTCTCTTCCTTCCCTGCTTTACCTGCACCAACCAAGGGAATGACAGAGCTCGTTTTAGAAACTTATCATCTTCTCTCATTGATAATTTCTCACCAATATGAGTTCCTTACATCATCAATATTGAGATTTGAATTCCAGTGTGTGACATCCTTACCAGTTGGAAACCTTCACTTACCAATAATTTATTTATTTTCTTAATTGCATAAAGGTTGAAATATATAATACTTCATCTATTATATTTTTATCATTACTTTACTTCTTTTTATTAATAGTTTTAATTAATAAAAATAATATTTTTTATTTATAAAATTATTTTTATTTTATTCTCTTTTTTATCTTATTATGTCGCACGTTCTAAAGTTACAAGGCATGCAAAATAAAGATTTGATTTTAGCCCAAAAAAAAAGATTTGATTCATTTGAATGAAGTTTTTTTTTGGCCAACATTTGAATGAAGGATTCAACATATGCCTATATGGGAAATAAATATATATAATGGCAATCAATAAAAAGATAATTAAAATAAACAGTAACAAATAAAATCGCGTTATTATATTTGAAAATTTTAATTAATTGCCCAAGCGATAGTTTTATCAGAAACTACAAAAAAAATACAACCGAGTAAAGGCTTGTCTACTGGATAACAAAATGAACAAGGAAAAAAAAAATCAAAAGGCTAGTGCACGCATGGTTCATTTCATGTGCCCATCTGATTTTTATTTTATTTGATTTTATTTATAATACATGCCCCATCTGATCTCTATTTCAACTGTGTAACTAAAGCTATCTCTTCCATTTTCAGGAATTGAAAAAACGTTTTTATTTTTTCTCTAAGACGCCATCTGTGTTTAGCTAATCAGAGAGCTAGTGAAAACAAAGTCAAACAAGAAAACCTAGCACACATCACACTCAGAATAAGGAAATTGCTGGTACGTACCAGATTGCTGGTGAACCTGGGATACTTCACTAGAGTATTGTGTAACTCGTTTGATGAGTTGAGCATCGATTGTTGTCTTCACCCCCATGACTGCAATAACATAACAGTTGAGGGTAGGCGCGTGGAACTTCTGGACTCAGTGCCTCACCCATCTTTCTGGTTAATTTCTTATGTCTCTGCAACACTTGCTGTCTTTACGTATATATAGCCACAAGACTCAGAGATCCATAAAAATAAATAGAGGAAATATTGGGATTTTCAACCGAATTTTATCTGGGAGTGCATGAGAGAAATCAAAGAAGGTGCAAGGGACTGAACTATACATATATATATGTACTCGTGTTCTGCTGTTGATCTGGTGTGCGCAGGAGGTTCAGTGTGTTTCTTTGTGCGTCACTAGCTAGCTGTGTCTGCACAATATAATATCGATTTTCTGATGGGATTATTGGTAATATATATTTATTTATGGGGGGTTTTTGCTCTTATAAAATTAATGAAGTATCCAGAGTATACATATGAGAAAACGGTGGATGATGCAGAAAAAGTTGGGTTTTCTTTTTTAATGGCAAGTAGCTGATTCACTGCCACACTCCTCGATGTTAGATTGTGCAAATACCCAAACACAGAGATAATATCTGAGGAAGGAATGACCAGGATGCCTTCAGGTTATGTCTCATAATTGCTTCTGTATTATGAAGATGCTAAGCAGGATGTCTTCAAGTCATGTCTCCTTGATATAGGGGTTTTTATCTAAGTATAACATCTTTTTTATGGTACCAGCTAATATTTATTATACAATAATAAAAAAAACCTATATTCAATTAAGGGTAAAAGAGAAAAAAAAAAGATTAAATAAGAATAATTTTAAAAAAATATTCTGATTTTTAGAAAAATTAATTTAGTTAACTAACTTTAACTATTATCTTTAGTCCGCATAATTTAGTTATAGAGTATCTATATTAAGGACTAGATTATATATCCATCAATTGAAACTATCAAATGAAAAACATTTTTATTGCTGCTAAATTTTTAGGTCAAGGTAACAAACTATGGAAATGGAAACTGATATCTACCCTACCAACATTTATTAGTTTAAAGAATAGAAAAAATGTTTTGGATGTGGAATTCTTTTTGCTGCATGTCTGGCTATGTAGTACTTATATATTTACTATAATTTATAATTGCCTCCATAATTAAATTTGCTCATATCAATGGTCAATAAATGACATATTGACTCAGCTCCCATCCACGATCTTTAGACTTTTTTTCTATAGAAAAAAAAGAAAAAAGAAAAAAATTAGTTCGTATGTGTCATGCCCATTGCTTCATTCAAGGTTCATTGATATATAGAGTCTACTCTAATGTATGATTCATTACAATGAAAAATAGTTTTTTGTACACACAAATTAACATATCTAATATTTATTATATTTAAATTAATTTATCATTAAAATTCCATAATAATTATTTTTATTTTAAGAAAATAGAAAGGCATTTCCATACACAAATTATTTTTATTTGATTTTATCCGGCTTAAAAATCATGAATAAAAAAAAGTCATATGCTCATGCCTTCTTTATTAATTGGAATAAATTATTTGGCATGCGAGAGGCACGAGGTTTGATTCCCTGCACCTCCATCCACATTTAACTATCTTTTTCCTAAATCATGCTAGAAAAAAAAATCAGTTACAAAGACCAGAAAAAATAGTTTTTTTTTTCAACAACTGAGAATTTCATTCAAATGAAGAAGATTAGCCTACACCAGAGCGACAAACAAAAGCATCAACAAGAAGTAAAGCAGAACAGAGAATGGTGGATTAAGCCACAAACCCATAGGGTCCATCCTCTTACAACCATATTTGGCAAGCCAATCAGCTGCCAAATTACAATTCCTATTGACCCAAACAAGTCTAAAATGCCTGAGAGTTAAAAAAAGATTGAAGGTCAGCAATCACAGTGCCTGCTTTCCAATCAAAGGAGGAGTTTCCAGCTATAACAACATTGATGAGAGCAAGAGAGTCTGACTTAACAATAACCTCGTCAAAATGCATCTAATCCACCCTTTGGATAGCTTCACGCATAGCAAGAGCCTCACAAAGAAATGCAGAGGAAGTGTGGCATGGAAGTGCCCACATATCAAGAACGAAGGCATCGGAGTCTCTAATAACAATGCCTAAACCACGAAGAGGACCCTTAGCATGAAAAGCGCCATCAGTATTGACCTTAACTTGGGAGCGACTAGGAGGATGCCATGCTGAGGGGATAGAATTCTGCTTACTATTATCATGATACACCAGGGAAAATTGCCATTTTCTAGCAGTCCAAAATTCTTCAACCAACAGTACAGATGCATGGATAACACCCGTGAAGTTAACCTCAGTCTTATCAAAGATTCCTTGACATCTTTCCTTCCACACAGACCAGCAAGTAGAGGCTATGATGGCTTTACAAAAATTGTCATTGCCACATTTCACAAAACAATCATGCAGCCATAATTCAAATCTAGTGACCTCGTAATCATCAATTCTCAACCCAAGAGGAATTCGAAACCACACAAGCTTTGCCCATTCACAGAGAAGAAAAACATACTCAATTGACTCACCTGAGGTATGGCATATGTCACATAAGGGCGATTGACTACATTTGCGTTTCCAAAGGTTGTCTTTGGTGGGCAAGGCTCTATGGCAAGCTCTCCAAAGGAATTCTCTAATCTTGTTAGGGACTTTTAGACGCCAGATCATATGCCAAAGATCACTAGGGAGATTGGCTGAGGAGCTTGCTTCCTGGATATGCACATTTGGGGTTGATTGTTGTAACCATTAATAACCGCTTTTAACCGAAAAACTTCCATTAAAGCTGTGAAACCAAACAAGAGTGTCAGCCATAGGCCTCAGTGGGAGAGGTATTTGATTAATAGAGCTTAAAACTTCAGCACTAACAACATTCTCAATGGGTGACAAGTTCCAGTGGCTATTATGGATAAGGTCAGTAACTCAGAGTTGGGTAGGTTCTTGCATATTAACATCATGAGGCACCTTTCCATTTACAAATTTAGGAAGCCAAGCATCATCCTAGAAACTAATATGAGATCCATCCCCCACCTTCCAACAGACATTTCCATCTAACAACTTTCTTCCCTCCAATAAGCTACTCCAAGCCCATGACGCTTTATTGCCTTTAACTGCACTTAAGAAGTCACACTTGGGGAAATAAATTGATTTAGGAATCCTAACCCATAACTCATTAGGGTAGGTGAGGATTCTCCAGCATTGCTTAGCAAGTAGAGCTCTATTGAAATCTGCCAAGCATTTAAAGCCCATACCTCCATCATTCTTACTTATCACTAATGCTTTCCAAGTTTTCTAGTGAATTTCACATCTCCACTCTACTTGGCCCCACCAAAAGTTGGCTAAGATACTATAGAGTTGTTGGCAAGACTTTTTAGGAAAAAGGAAGCAAGACATTAGAAAGGTTGGAATAACATTTGCCACTACTTTAATTAAAACCTCCTTTCCAGCTTGTGATAAAAAACTCTGCTTTCATCCTTCCACGGTCCCACCTTTTTCTGCACTTTGTCTCGCACAAAAGTCAATGCCTTTATTTTAGATCTGCCCCACAAGATAGGTAAACCTAAATATTTTCTAGGTGAATTTGCATTTTGGATACCAAGCCACGAACACATATCTTCTTGAATCTCAGTGTGGGTATTTCTTGGCAGGAAAAGACATGATTTTTCAACATTCACCTGTTGGCCTGAAGCTGCACAATATTTACACAAAATATCTTTCATCAAAATACAGTTCTCCCTGTTAGCCTTCAAGAAAAATAAAGAGTCATCAGTAAATAAATAGTAGCTCAGAATAGGGCTACCCCTGACAAGTCTAATGCCTTACAATTTATGCTGGGAAATATGAGAGGTAACCATTCGAGAGAAGGCGTCAACGACCATGATGAGCAAGTAAGGTGATAGTGGATCCCCTTATCGCAAACCCCGTTGAGGTTTGAATTCATCCACACTACGGCCAGCCATAACTAAGCTAAATGAAACAGAAGAGACACAATCCAGCATTCTTTTTATCCAGTCCTCATTAAAATTAAGCTTTCTCATCAAATGTTCAAGAAACTCCCAGTCAACTCTATCATAAGTTTTATTCATATCCAGCTTTAAGGCTAACTCATACTTACCGCCATGTTTCCTCTTCAAATAATGAAAGGCTTCGTGAACGATAAAAATATTGTCCTGGATTAAACGCCCCTTAACAAAGGCCCTTTGATTCTCAGAGATAAGACCAGGCATTAAAGATTTCAGTCTATTAGCAAGAAATTTAGAATACACCTTATAACATAAATTACATAAGCTTATAGGCCGAAAGTGTCCTATCTCCTCTGGTATTTCAATTTTTGGTATCAACACAAGATTTGTATTATTAAAGTGCTTGACAGAGATTCCATTATGAAAGAAATCAAAGATCACTTGGTATAGAGTCGGGCCAGTAGTATCCCAAGAGTAGTGGTAGAACACATCAGAAAAACCATCCGGCCTTGGAGCCTTTAGATATCCCAATTCAAAAGCAGCTCTTTTAACCTCACCTATCGTAACTGGTGCCTCCAATAGAAAGTTATCCATGTCAGTAACCAAAGAGGGGATATAGCTTAGAACTTCCTCCACATGTCTGCATTCCTTTGTTGAAAAAAGGCCCCTGTAGAAGTTGGAGAAATTAGAGGCGATCTCATGATGATCATCTATCCAGGAGTTGTCTTCAAATCTCAAACGAACAATTTTATTCCTCTGCCTTCTCTGAATAGTAGTCTGATGGAAAAAATGAGAATTCTCATCACCCCATTGTAACCACCGAACCCTAGACCTTTGCAACTAGTATTTTTCTTCCAGATTCCATACCTCTTCTAGTTGTTTCATCAATTCTTTAACCTTGAAGGCCTTATCATTGTCCCAAGGACCATAGTAACAACTTTGTAATTGTGACACTAAATCATCAATTACCAACCTATTATTGGGAAAAGCCATTTTGTTCCAATTAGCCAAGACTCTTCTGATATGCTTAAGACAATCCAGAAAAGCAATAGCAGAATTTCCACCACTACTACCAGGGGACAACCAATTACTATCAATCAGGCCCTTGTATTCACCATGTGAAATCCAATTAAGTTCAAATTTAAACAATTTCTACCTCTAATGTCCTGATAATTCCAAAAAAGAACAAGGGGTGTGTGGTCTGAGCCAATGGGTTCACAGTGGAACACTTGAGCATTTGGAAAAATTTTTCTCCATAAAATAGTCCCAATGGCTTTATCAATTCTTTCTCGAATGTGATCCTCTGCTTGTCTGTTATTTGACCAAGTGAAGCTATTACCTTTAAATCCCAAATCCACAAAATTACCCTGCTCCATAAAGGAATGAAAGCCAGCAAAGGATTGAAACAATCGGATCCTCCCTCCTTCCTTCTCATGATTATATAACATTTCGTTGAAATCACCTATACATAACCAAGGTTTAAGAGGTCCCGAGTTTAGAGAACCTAGTAATTCCCCACGAGTCTCGCGCTAAAGCTTCAGGTGGACCATAAATGAAGGAGATAAATCCACAAAGCTCGTCCACCCCCTTAATGACTTCAAGGTGAATCACATTAGCGTTAGAAAAAAGGTTTCGAATTTCTACCCCATTATGCCACCAAAGAGCTAAACCTCCACTCAGACTAACAGGATCCACATAGAAAAAATTCAGAAATTGCATACCCCTTCTCAACTATTCCATCCTCAGTTTATTTGTCCTAGTTTCCAACAAGAAAACTAGGAGGGGCTTGAATTTTGAACACAAGAATCGGAGATTCTTGCCTGTCAGAGCTTGCCCCAAGCCCTTACAGTTCCACGCAATGAAAAAAATAGTTACTAAGACAATTTCACCATAAAATTACAATCAGAAAAAAAAAATCAGTTACTAAGACCAGAAAAAAAAACAGTTACTATAACAATTTCACCATAAAATTACAATGATTCTTCTTCTCAAGGACCTCTTTCATGAAATTCAAACATTAGCTTGAATTTAACTATGAATTGTTGTTCTTGAATCAATTTATTTAATTGGAAAAAGTCTAATAAAAAAAGGAAAAGATATGGGAACGGGAGTAAAACTTTTTTTTTTTTTTTCTGGTATGAACTTTATGAAAGCTCTTTTTAGGATCTCAAATTCACTCAAAATATATAACTGGATATTTAAGAAGTCATGATACATGAATTTTTTTATTAGAATAGCTGTTTTGCCCAAAAAAAATATCAAATACTTTTAAAATATTGTGTCATTTATATTATATTCAGTAATGACTTAAATCAAATACATTATTTTTTTATTTATTATTTTCAATTCATATATATTAGAAATTTTGAATTTGGATAAGTCTCCTCCAAAGTTCCCGAACGTTTTGGCTAAGCAGAAAAATTCCCATCAATTTCTTCAGTCAATTTTGAAAGGAGGGGAGAGGGAGGGAGGAGTGAGAAAATGTCATGAGACTGAAACGGGACGAAAAAAATTCAGCATACAAAAAATGAGAGCACTTTGGAAAATTAAATTATGGCACTTTTGTCATTATAATTTGCAGACAAGATCTTATGTTTCTAAAAAATAAATTTCATTTTGAGATCCTTCGTTATAAATATTAGTTTGTTTCAGATCATTCAATATAATTGTCCCTTCTTTATTTATAATTAGGTTTTTTTATTAATTAAAAAATAAAAATAAAAATAACATAATAATGTTTGGAGACTGTCAAGGTCGGAGTAATGGCTGGCTTGGCCCACTGGGTATTGTGAATGCGGTTTCTTTTCTCCGTTCCACGTCCGAAAGCCATAAATAACAATAACTCCCCTCTAACAAATTATTCAATGGCCTTTTTTTTTGCTTTACTTGTAGATGGGGCCTTAACTTTTTGTTATTTTCACGGGCCCAAAACTCTTTTTTTTTTAAAAAAAAAAGTGAGTGTTTTTATGTTTGATATTATTAAGAGATTATTTTATTATAAAGAAATAAAAAGTGATTAAAGAGAATAAATATATTTTTCTTTCATGACGATTAATTGTGACAACCAAATAATTTAGTGTTACTTTACAAGTCATCCAGTTGTTTTAAATAAGATGTTAGAAAAAAAGTATTATTATGCTGCTTCAATCTCTTACCATTTCAAGATTTTGCATCAACAATGAGATATTTTAATATCCAAGCTATCAACATCTGGGGGAGAAAAAAAGTTAAAGTGGTTTTATCCTATGAATGATTTGACCGTCATTTGAATTCCTGATGACCAGATGAGGGCATGCAGAGGATCAAGGTAACTATGTGAGGTGGGTACTGGACGGGGAAGAGAGGAGAATAAAAGCAGAGTAGGCAATTTTTTTTCATTTTAATATTAAAAACATGAATAATAAAATTTTAAATCAAGCTCATAAAAATTAAATTTGGGCATTGGGAAACATCAAATTAGTTGCACGTTCAGTTTCTTAGGCCAGTGATTAATAATTTAATGTCATCAATATATTAGTATGCATACTAAAAATTAGAATAAAGTACAAAAAATGTGTTAATTATTTTAAAAAAGCTTTCATCTAAATTTGAAGTGATCGATGACATAATAAATAATAATTTAAAACAAAGAGGGACAGTCATTTTATTGAAAGAAAAAAACTTAGGTATTTAAATAGACCTAAATACTTAGGTTTATATACATAATATAGTTATATCAAATCAATTCAAAACACGTAGCTTTTAAATTTTAAAATAAATTAATAATATTAATAACAAAAATTAAAATAAGTAATACATAAAAAAATCCATTTGTTTTGATTAATTGAAAGTACATTAAATATGAAAATTTAAGTATCTAAATTTTTTTTAAATTTATATAATTAATGTACTTTATTGCAATTAAATTAGGCCAAATGTATTTGTTCATATATTTATAACGAACTTTTTTTTATTAATATTGTTAGCCTATTTTTAAATTTGAAATTCACATACTTTGATTTGACTTGATAAAAATATATTAAGCACATAAAATAAAGTATATAAGTCTTCCCCTATTGATTAATCAGAGTCACATTATCCGCTCATGTGCATCTAAAAATTTGCGAAACCATTGGCCTTTTCGAATTTTTGTCTCATCCGTCATGACTAAGTTTAATTAGTTGTATCATATCGTTTTAATTAACACTGCTTTTTCCATAAAAGAAAAAGAAAAACACAGCCTTTCTTTCTTTCTTTCTTTTTTTTTTTTCCTCCCACATAAGCTCATAAGCTTATTAAGTGATTTGGATTTGGAAGCTCATTAGGATATGAAGAGGACTTATCCCTCAAAGGCATTTACAAGTTGTTATATAGGGTCAACATCTAACAATCAGTTAAGGCTTAAAGGCTGTGGTTTAAAGATAGATTTTTTTTTTAGAAAGACAAAAAAGGATAAAAGTCGTAGAGAAAGAAAAACATGGTTCATCCGCGCGATGGGGAATACTAAAATTTAGTTGTCGTGATATGAGGAAGGCACCATCTAATGGATGGGCACAAGTGCCCATGAACAACAAAGGCTGTTATTTAAGAAAATAAAAAAAGAAAAAAGTTCTCTCTTGTCTTTCTAAAATTACATCTAACAATCAGTTAAGACTTAAGGCTGTTGTTTTAAAAAAATAAAAACTATTCCCCATCACTCGGATGTACCATTTTTTTCTTTCTCTACGACTTTTATCTGTTGTCTTTCTAAAATTACATTAAGACCTGTTTGATAGATAAAATGAGTTTTTATTAAATGAGAATGAAAATGAGAATAGAAATGAGATTAAAAATAAAAATAAGTTTTAAATATATGTTTGTTATATTAGAAAATATGATAGGAATAATAAAAAAACAACAAGAAAACTAGGAAATGACTTAAATGTCCCAACATTTAACCAAAATAAAAAAATCTCTCCTCATTCCCCCTTTCTTGTTATCGCCAGCCAGACTCCTTCCTCCTTTCTTCTTCTCTCACCTGCCACTGCCATCATCTTCCTCATCGGCCACTTCTCCTTCCTCTATTTACATCTCTTAAGAATAGACACAGACAAGCGAATTTCCAAGATATATATATATATATATATTCATCTCAGATCGCTGATGTAGGTAAGCCGTGGAGGATAATGTATCAGACTCAAACACCGGGCGGCATCTTACCTTAGACGTGAAGGAGGAGCAATAGAGGAAGTCACCAAATGGCCAAATCCATACCAAGTTTCCTCTCTTCATCTTTAGTACGAAGGCATGAAGAAGCTCAAACTATTGAAGAAGCTCTTCGTCAAGTGGCGTGACATTTCATCATTAACATTAAAGGTCTCTAAGTTTGAAATGGAGGTGCGTGAAGAATAATTCCACAGGATTCTCAAATCTAAGCAAGACAAAAGGGAGAGGGAGGGAAAGTGGTGGTGATGGTGATGGTGGACTACAGAGGACGTTTGCCAATAGTGGTGGACTATGGACTTTCATCGATAGTGATGGGCTGCGAAGGTTCACTAGTGACTGTGGGTATTTTCATCCCAAAAATTTCATTCCTAAGCTTCACTTTACATTCCCATGGGTTTGGGGATTCCCACATAGTAGGGAGTTCTTCATTCCCATCCATCATTACGCCCTTATACCAAATGCTAATCATCCTCCATTCCCTCACTCTCATTCCCTACCAAATGATACCTAATTATGACAACTAAATGCTCATGCTTTATTTCTTTTTAGTTTTGGTGCTTGGATTTCATTTTAAATTTATTATTGCTTTAAAGTTTCAATATGTTATTAATTGATTTTTTCAATTATATCTTCCTCTCATTTAATTTAATATAAGTCATTTAATTCAATTGAGATTTTTTTATCATAGAACATAAAATATCATTAGAAAAGAGAGATTGTTGAACAAAGCAAACAAGCACGGGCTTAACCAATACCCTCCATACCACACAAAACATCATACTAGAGAATAGAATAAAAAGGGGGATTGGGGTTATGAAACCCAACAAAAAGAGCACATTCTCTCGTAAAACATTAACTAACTAGTGGACCGCTAAGTTAACATTTCCTGGAATCCAACAAAAGGAAAAGAACTAAAACAAGAACTAAGGCTATATTTGATAGGAATGAGCTATTTGAGGGAAATGGAAAGGGAGATAAATATTTCACTAAAAAGCTATTTTTTATTCATATAAAATTTGAATGTTATATACTAAATATATTTCACAAGAATTTTTTTTTCATTCTCCTTTTCTTGAAAGTCCTTTCATATGTATCAAATCTAATCTAAGATGGTTAACATCAACAATGACAACACAATTCAATATAAATCATTGGCAAAAGCATCATTTTGATCCTTTATCTTTGAAGGAGGTTTCAATTTGGTCCCTTAATTAATTTTAGTTTCCAATATGTCCTTTAATTTTGAAATTTGTTTTAATTTCTTCATTTAGTTTAATACTGTTAAAAAACAAACAGAAATATGAGGCCTGTTTGACAGTGTTTTTTATTTTATTGTTCTCAAAACAATTTTATAAAATTATTCTCAAAACAATTTTGTAAAATTGTTTTGAAGAACAAGTTTTGAAAATAAAAAAAAAATTGTTTGAATAATTGTTTTTAAATCATAACTAGTAAGCATTAGATGGGTTATTTAAAATTTATTACTATCATTAATGAGGTGGGTATTTTTTACCTTTTTTTATGTTTTTCAGAACAAAAACTACAAAACACATTAAAAATGTTTTGAGTTTTCTATTCTTTTGTTTTTTTTATTTTACAAATTTTTTTATTTTTCTATTTTCAAAAATAAAAAGACTGTTTTGAAAACAGTTGTCAAACAAGCCCATGTTAACTCAAACGTCTTTTTCTTTTTCCTATTCACAAAGAAAAAAACTTCTCTCTTTCATTTTTATCTCTCTGTACATGTTCTCTGGATTAGCCCTCTTTGTTAATTTCACCATCCATATCTCAAAGCCTTACTTCTCCTCTCTGTCATCCCTATCACTATTTAAATTCCTCATTTATACTTTCATACTCTTTCTCACCTTGAATCTCCCAAACATCCCCAATCTCTCCAAATTGCAGTGACTTATGCCAATAGAATATCTTTATCTCATGTCATGATTTGCACTGACACGTCATCCCACCATTCTAAATATTTGGTTTGCTTTTTTTTTTTTTCATTGCTCCTCTCCATAAGATCAAGCTTCTCCATGGTTGTCCCTCACGCCATCACATTGTTATGGGAAAGGAAAGCCATTAATAGTCGACAAAGTTCAAAATTTTTAAGATTTCATTTCAGCAAGAATGGTATAATGAAAGGAAGAGAGATATTGGGTTAAAACAAAAGGAAATATTTTGTTGCAATCAAAGATTGAGGAGAAAGTATAATGTTTCCATTAGTTTTCCTTGACACTGTTAGTTCGAAGAAAAAACTGCGAAGTAGATTCCAAAATTAAAGGACATATTTGAAACCAAAAATAATTATGGGATTAAACTAAAATCTCCCTTAAAGATAAAAAACTAAAATGATACTTTTTCCATTAAATGAGAATATTTTAGTCAAACAACAACAACAACAACGTGGTTACTTTGGAGCTTATCCATTTATTTCAAATAAGATTTTAAAAGGTATTTTTTTCCTTGAATCTCTAACCATTTTCACATCAAATCTGCATCATTAATGTGATATTTTCATATCCAAACTATTGAGTATCAACTTGAGGTAATTGGTGCCGAAAAAGACTTGGATTTCCTCCATATTTTTTCCATAGATTTCTCCATATAAAATTTTCTTCATTGATTATAATTGAATGATTGAAAAAATATTATATAAGTGAACAATATATTTGATTTGATAATATATATTTATTATTGTAAGTAAAATACTTTAAAAACAAAATCACAATGCATATTTATAATAATATTAAATAAATAATATATTTGATTTAATATAACAATTACTGATAATTTATTATTCAAATCAAATGAATGGAGGAGATTGTGTGTGAAAAAGGGTATGGAGAAAAAAATATAAAAGGATCCAAATCTATATAGAAAGATTAAAATGACTTGGGACGTAGATACTATTACTATTAGTTTTGGCAGACTTTTAAGGCTTGTTTAGTAGGAGGAAATGTGGATGAGGGGATGAAAATAGGTAAAAGATTCTCTTCTTAAGCTTGTTTGGTATGAAGCAAATTTGAATCCCAGGAATCACTAACTCCCATGTATGTGGGAATAGACAAATCCATGAAGGGATGTGAGATTGAGACAAGACCATGGAAATGAAAATGTTCTAGACAAAAATACCCCTCCACCCTTCTCAAATTTTTCATCGGCACTGAGTTTTCTCTTACCTTCCTCCCTCTGGCTTTGACCTTCCTCATCGACATCATCACCTTCTTCCCCCAACCCACTTTTAGTCTCCCTCTTTTCTCGCCATCACCTCTCATTTCAGTCTCCCTTTCTCCTTGCCATCACCTCCCTCTCCTCCCATTTTTGTCTTTGTCTAACCTTGGTGTCACCTCTATCTCCTCTCATTTCAATCTCTCTCTCTCTCTCTCTTTCCTCACCATCACTGCCAGTGTAGTGAGCTATTTCAGTCACCTAGATCTAGTTTATCGCTGCCTTTAGTGTTTATCACCCAGATTTGGACATTAAGCTCAATTTGTTTGATGACTTTTTTTTTTTTAAGATTGGTTTCTTTGTGGGGATGTGTTGGCGAGGAAGAAGAAAGGAGGGAGGAGCGGAGTTTTTTTTTTTTAATTAAGGGATATTTGAGTCATTTTGCATTTTTTGTCTCTTTATTTTTTTTATTTTTATAATATTTTCTTTACATACCAAATATACAGTTAAAGTTTATTCTCATTCTTATTCCTATTTACATTCTCATTCCCTAAAATATCATTCTTTATATTAAAAGGGACATTACTTTTTAATACCAAAACTTTGATTTAGGTGCAAACATGTTCTATAAAGAGAAAATGATAAAAAGAAGAGGGTAGGTATTAGGAAAAAGAAAAGGAAGGTAGGTAATTTTTTTTTTTATATTGATATTTAAAAGCATAAAATAAAAATCATTTTTAATTGTAGACTTAAAAAGCATAATAAAAAAAATTTGGGCATTGGGGAACATTAAATTTCTCCTCAAATTGTAAACAGATTTATATTGTTATGTCTAAGTCTGCGGGATCAGACCTATATGCTACATGTTGACTCGCAAGCTTTTTAAATTTTTTCAAATATTTTATATATATTTTAAAAATTTTCATATAATTATTTAAATTAATATAACTAAAATTATTATTATTATTTATAAAAAATAATATAATATTTAAATTTTATGATTTATATATTACTAATTAATAAAATAATATATATTTTTAATATTTAAAAAAAAGGGCTAAACAGGTCGGCTCTAAAGGGGTCAAGTCCAAAAAACTCATTTTCCCTTTAGGCTTCCATCTTTAAAGTCCATCTTGCCCATTTTATTAGGTTAAATAAGTTGATCCATTGAACTTGACCCATATTATCCCCTCTTAACAAAAAAAAAATTATGTCATTATTAGGTACTTAATTTGATTGATAATATAATAAATAATAATAAAAAACAAATAAGGATAACTCCTAGTCGGGTGTTATTTCCGTGTGTAGCGCAAAGCCACGCACGGCCTATGCGACCACACACAAATTACTGTGGCCACGCAATTTTTTTTTTCAAAATTTATTAAAAAAAAATTCCTCCCCTCACATAATCCACGCGTGGATTTGGCCTCCACACACGGAATCGCCTTCCCTCCTAGTTACGTCTTCCCTCCTAGTTACGTTATACGCTGATCTCAATCTAGAGATAAGAGAGGCCAGACATTGGGCTTATTTGGTACTATTTTATTCAATTTGTGTCTCATCCCTCGTGTCCATGTTTAATTACTTGTTTCATATCGTTTTAGTTAAGACGGCTTCTTCTAACCATTTCAATAATAGAATTCTCGGAAATTAAAATGATATGCCAATCGTAACCTTTTCTTTTAAAAAAAGATAGTGATAATTTATCTTTTTCTTTGGAAAATAAAAGGAACCACTTAGTGGTGAACATACATACAAATAAGGTCAATTGTGACTCTCAACTTGGGAAATTACATGTTATCGTTTTAAATTTTAACATTTTGACATTATAGATTTTAATATTTTAACTCTACTAGACTTAAATTTTAAATATATTTGAATTTAGTTTTTTTGGGTACAAGGTTAAAAATTTTTATGAGAATTTTATTAAACCCAATAAATATAAAGTTAAAGTGATCTGTAAGAGAAAAATCTAATTAATTTAAATTCTCAAATAGTTTTTTAAAAATTTATTTTATTTTTCTAAAATCTAAACTAGGAAAAAAGGGAGTTTAGAGCCTATCACACATTATACCAAAGGTCCGCAATTGAAACCACTAATTCATCTTAGTATTTTATCTAATTGTAATGTCTTTCTTAATTTTTTCAAAAAGAAGCTTCAGTTAAATTATATAATCTTTAATGTCATTGTAATTTCATAAATTCAGTGTACAAATTAATTAATAATATGTAATGTAATTACTTGCATAATTTTTAAAATTTAAATTATATCGGTTACTAGAATTCAATTAGAATTTTGTAAAAAAATAAAAAATAACTTATAGTTATTAAAGTAGATAAATAAAGAAAGACTTAAAAATATTGGAGTCCTTGGTAAATTTTATAAACATTTCAAGCTATAATGCAATGGTTCCGTCCATAATCGCCCACGCAAATCTAAAATACCGTACCACGAAACCGATTTCTGTTTGATGGGCAGTTGTCAGGTGGAACGATGGTGCCTTCCTCAGATGACGACAACTAAGTGTTAGTCCCCACCGCTGCTATGCCCCGAAGTTGCTTATCCTCATCGTCTTCTTCTTCTTTTCTTGAGGCTAATCATTTTATCTATTTATAATTATCACTGCTTTCCTCTTCACTTCACTCATTCGATCATTCTTACTCTGATACATCATCCCTCGTCCATGGCTCCAGCAGCTACAGCTACCATTTCTTCGTCGGAACCTCCCAAGGTTCACGCCTCCGACATCGGCAGCATCAAAGCCTTCGCCGAATCCAACGGAGCCTCCCCCATCCCTTCCTCCTACTACTCTATCGATGAACCACGTGACGCCGTCGCAGACGAGCTCGCTTCCTCCATCCCCGTCATCGATATCTCTCTCCTTACTTCCGACGACCCTCAACTCCACGCCGACGCGGTCCACAAACTCGGCCAGGCCTGCGCCGAATGGGGCTTCTTCATGGTAAAATTTCAATATTTCACTGCTTCTAAATTTGAGGGTTCTCGATTCTGTAATGTAATCCTGGCTAAGAATGTGTGAATTGTTGCAGCTCACGAATCATGGGATCTCGGAGAAGCTGATGGAGGAAGTGATGAGCAAATCTCACGAATTCCATAACCTGCCCGTAGACGAAAAGAAGGAATTCGCCGACAAGGGTCCCTTGGCACCCATCCGACATGGCACCAGCTTTCACCCCAAAGCCGAGCAGGTTCATTACTGGAGAGATTATCTCAAGGTGATAACACTCCCGGAATTCAATTTCCCCCACAAGCCCCCTGGTTTCAAGTAACTTCAACAACTCTCTGTTTTCTCTCTGATTCTTCGATTGGCCTTTTAATAACCCACTTTCTGTTTGTACAGGGAGGTGGCGTACGATTATAGCCGGAAAATCAGGGCGGTGGCGAGGACCTTGCTCGAAGGGATATCGGAGAGCTTGGGATTAGAACCCGAGGCCATCGTGGAGTCCACTGGTTTCGATAATGGTCTGCAGATTTTCGCTGTGAACCTGTACCCTCCTTGCCCTCAGCCAGACCTTGCCTTGGGTATGCCTCCTCACTCCGATCACGGCGTCTTGACCCTCGTGATGCAAAACGGAATCGGAGGCCTTCAGGTCAAGCACGACGGCAAGTGGGTTAACGTCGATCCCCTTCCCAACTGCCTCATCGTCAATACTGCAGATCAACTTGAGGTCACTCCCACTCTTTATCTCCTAAATATATACACTAACCAACCACGCTTTTCTTGAATTGATATATGTTTTAAACATTATTTATTGGCTACAAATTAATATAAATTAGGCGGTGAGCAATGGGAGGTACAAGAGTATCCTGCATCGTGCGGTACTGAACAATAAGGACACAAGGATAACTCTGGTGTTGGTGAACGGACCAGATCTGGACAAGGAGATAGGACCAATGCCGGAGCTGCTGGAGAAAGAGGAGCGAAGTTTCAAGGACATGAAGTACAGGGACTACTTCGAGGTTCAGCAGCAGACGAGGTTCGCCGACAAGAGTGGATTGGATGAGATTCGGATCAATCCTCAAAACTGATGTTCTGCAAGCACCCAGTATATTATGTGTTGAACTATGATGGAAGCAGCAAACCTTTGTCTCTGTGAATGTTGGGTGTAGTTGTGAGTGATGTGTGTGTGTGTGGGGATGTGAGAGGTGGTGGGTGATTGCGTGTGTAGTTTGTGATTATTGGATAAATAATAAGTAGTAATATCAGCTGAATAATACGGTGATTAAGACCGTAATGACCTGAATCATGGCAATAGAATAGACTCATGACAACGGTGCAACATTCCTTGAGCTCAAGATTGCTAATTACGTGGCTACGTAGACGTAATTGTTGAATCTGATGAAGCATATATGGTGGACATCCAATTGAATATCCCATCTCTTGGACAATTCTTAAAATTGCATGGTGGTGGAAACGGGATTGGATGGCAATCATAACAAAAGTCCAAAGGAATCTTAATCGCATTGCTGACTATCTTGCACGTCTTCGTGCTACTCATAAGCTCAGCTCACAAGAGCTTTCTAGGATAGGATTCCCTTGATATTAGGGATTTAGCTTTATACTTGTATTATGGGAGTTCTCTTCCCTATGATTTGTTGTAGATTTCTTTGGATTCAGGCCCTCCTTCTTTATTTGGAAAAAAAAAATTGCTAATTATGACACAGGACTATGGTATATATCCAATATGCGCGGAGGCAACCTAAACTAAAATTAGACCATTCCAGAAGATGACATCCAGAAAAGAATTAGTCTCCCCGTTGCTTAATATAAGTGGGAAGATTTTCATACTTTAAAATATAAGAAAAATAGATATGTATTTAATATTTTTTTCAGAAATAACTTTAATTAAGGTGATATTTTTTTTTTCAAAAACTAATAATACAGTTTATTTGTATTAATTACATAATATGAAAGGTATTAATATTAAGTAAGAGTATTTTTAAAAATTATTTTATATTTCAAAAAAATTATTATTTTTTTAATCTATATGGTTTTATTTTTTATTCCCTATATTATGTGACTTATCCTAAGTAACAGAGTATATTGTACAAAGGGGTAAATGTTGCTTTCGGAGCATCAAATTATTCATGTCCAAATATCCAAGCCACGGCTCCTATCTCAACCTCAACGCTATTAAGATAGAAGAGAAAATGTTTTAGACCTAAAATTGAAAGCCCCTATCTGCCATTTTAAAAGAAATTCAAGTTTCATGACTGGATGGTAGAGATAGTAAGAGGGGCAGAGGTTTCAAGTAAAAGATTTAGATAACGCTTAAAATATTGACGGCATATATATATATATATATATATATATAAAGGTACCAATGGTATATCTGAATCCTTTATATCTACGAAATCAATGATAGGAAATGCCGGGGTAGAGCTAGGCAGGGACGTATGGAGGGGCATTTTTTTATTAGAAAAATGGTTGGCAAAGATATATTATTTTAATGTTTAATTTTTAATATTTATTACCAATAAAATTTTTAAAATATTTTTATATTATAGTATGATAGATATAAAAATTGCAAAACTGAAAATGTATCGAGTTAAAATATTAACTTTTCCCTCAACTCATGTTGGCGCAACTGATAGGGCTTTTATTCCTTTAGCAAATGGTCAAAATTTTTTACCCTCAGTCATTGAGTGGTGCAAATCCAATTGGAAAACATCTACATGTTGCCTTTAATATAGAGTGAGATTAGTTCTTACTCCCTCTGGTTTTCAATGTTGGATATCTTCAAGGAGTAATATTTGGTAAAAAAGAGTAGGATATCTCATAAAATTGCTTGATGCATTAATTATTTTTTCATTTATATCTCTTATTTATAATTAATAAATATTATAGGAAATATAATAAATAATGTAATTAAAAGGATAAATGATGAAAAATATTTAAATTTTTTTACAAATTTAATTATTCAACTCCCTTTTTAATATGTGTGAAATAGTTAAAAATATTTTATATTTAAAAATGAAGGGAATATACTCCTAATTTGTGAGAAGAAAAAAACTTTTCCAAACTTTACAAAATATACACATAAAAAGCCATAAAACAAGTGGACCCTTAGGGTCTGTTTGGTTTTTAGAATAATTGGAAATGAAATAAATGGGAATAGAATAAATAGGAATAGTGATCACCATATTCTTATTTGGTACTTTCTCTATTTCAGTTTATAGTGCACTTTTAACTACCGCACATAAATCAAGACAATAATTATTAATTAAAAAAATTTCCCACCTTTTCTCAAATTACCCTCATTAAATACATTGTGGATGAAACATTTTAATAATAAACAAATATTTGGGCCAACTAATCAGGGGTAATCTTGGAAAGAAAAAAAAAACACTATGTAATCCGTAAAGTGCACTATATTATGAAATATAAATTTTTCAAAAAAGTACACTATATAGCGAAACAGAGGGAGTATGATATTAAATATATTGGAATCAAATTTATTATTTATAATTTTATTAAATGAAAATAAAAGTAAAATGCCATATATGCCTTCAGTTCAATTTTTTTCCATCTTTGCTACTTTTTTGAGATACATAGGGCGAGCTAGGCTCGAAATAAAGAAAAAAGAGTTAAAGACAAGCCAACATGGCCAAAACTAGAGAAAAAAATGGGCACAATTATGAGGACATTCCTCGAGTAGTACATATAGATTCTCTTCTTCATGTGCATTCTTTGCAAGGAAATCAGCACAAGGGATTGTCTCTCTCTGTGCATAATGCACGTTCACTGTCCAGTCTTCGCAAATGAGGGATCGATTTTTTGTGATCTCTGTATTCAGGGGGTGTGATGTGTTGCTATTCCTACAAATCAGGTTCAAACTTTCAAAAGAGTCTGTATGTAAAGAAATCTTACGCTATCTTTTTTGTTTATAGATTTGTAAACCAGTAAGGATGATGAGAATTTCAGCCGCAGTGTTAGGAAGGAAACCAAGTTTACGCTTAAACCCCAGCAGCCAATTCCAATGGGCATCCCTGAAAGTACCTCCACAGGTTGCATGACCTTGTGTGTTGACAGAGCCATCTACATCTACACGAACAGTTCCCGTATCATGGGCTCTCCAAGGTTCTTTCATATTTTCTTCAGTAATGTGTAACTTTTGTTTGAAATTACAAAAAGTTGCATCCTTTATCAGGCGATATAGGCAAGTATATTTGATTTGTCTTGGGTCGTGGGTTGCTCCTTCAATAGCACCTTTGCACTTGGAGGTCCAAATTGACCAGCAGACATAACCAAACACTTTTTCCAAGGCCACCTATTTGAATATCCAAATCCCATGTTGGTAGTTTAGCTTCAGTCAATCTTGCAAATTACAAGAGAAAAAACTAGATATATTGTTAGTATCTAAAAAATTCATCCACATATTTTTTGCTGTTTGACAATCTCTCATGATATGGATAGTGTTTTCCTCACAAGCACATTCAAAAGGGCACTCAGCATTTGAGGTGAGATCTCTCTTAACTCTAAGGTATTTTGAGGGAAGTCTCACAAGCGAAGCTTGCCATAAGAGAAACTTGATTTTTTCAGGCACCGACCATTTCCATATTAATTTCCACAATATACTTGTGCTCCTCTGGTCATGTTTGTTAAGAAAAGCATATGCAGAACTAATAGAAAAAGATCCATTTGAGAAGTTTCATTAACAGTAGTAGTCAGGTTTGATTTCCTGGAGTAGTTGAACGATTATAACTTTATTGATCACCCCTGGAGGGAAAAATAATCTTAGTTTGTGCGTGTTCCAAGTATTATTAACAGTTGTGGAATCCCGAACAGAGGCATGTGGGTCGATCAGGTGTTCATTTCTCTTGACATGGGTAATGAGTGGTTGGTCTAATGGGGACCAAAGATCCCACCAGAAGTTTGTGTTACAGCCATTTCTCATTTTTTTCCCTACACCTTTGGAGAATTTCTCCTAGGTCATGGTGATACTATTCCATACATGTGATGCTGATCTTTTCTTCCTCACATTTGGCATAACTTTAGTTCCACATCTGTATTTTGATCTAAGACATTGAACCCACAGAGCATCTTGCTTATTGATGAGACCCTAGCAAAGTTTCATAATGAAAGCAACATTTTGTTTCCTAAGATCTTTAAAGCCAAGCCCACCTGCATTCTTAGGTTTTTTCATGCTGTCCTAAGCTATCCAATGCATCCTCTTTCCCTCATCAGCATGTTTCCATAAGAAATTCCTGCTGTGCTTCTGTACTTCTTCCAGAATCCCATATGGGAGTAGCATTGATTGCATAGAGTAACCAAGTAAAGCCGAAATTACTGCTTTCACTAGCACAGTGTGTCCTGTTAGATTTAAAAATTTGCCTTTCCAACTTGATAATTTTTTTTGCACCTTCTGAAGGATGGGGTTGAACATAACCTTGGAAATCCTTTTGTGGAGAAGAGGAATCCCTAGGTATTTGCCCAAATCCACAGCAATGCCAATTCTAAGAGATTGGCTATAGTGTAAAGCTCGATTGAAATAAACATTTTTGGAACAGAAAACTTAGGTCTTGGATAGATTAACTGTATGTCCTGTTGCCATAGTGAATTGGTGTATAACCTTCTTCATAACTTCAACTTGCTTATTAGAGGCTTCCCCAAATAGGATAAGGTCATTTGCAAAAAACAAATAAGATAGCATGGGACCTTTAGAGGAGAGTTTTAAGGGTTTCCACTGATTTGTCTCGCATTCATAGTTTATCATGTGGCCTAACCTTTCCATATATAGTACAAACACATAAGGGCTAATTGGGTCCCCTTGTCTAACACCCATGCTAGGCTTGAATTCTTGAGATTCTTCACCATTCCATAGCACTTTCATGGTGGCCGATGAAATGCATGCCATTATGACTTGAATTAGATCTCGTTGAAGCCCTATGTGATTGAGAGTGTTCTCAATAAAACCCCAATCTAAACAATCATAGGCTTTTTCAAGATCCACCTTAATGGCTATGCATCCTTTGTTTCCCTTCCGACCTCGCATTGTGTGGATAGCTTCTTGGGCTAGTATGATGTTATTTGTAATGTCCCTCCTAATAACGAAACTGCATTGATTCTGCATGATTAGCTTGCTTACAACATTCCTAAGGTGATGAGCAATAAGTTTGGTAATAATTTTAAAACCAACATTGCACAAGGATATCGGTCTTAGTTCTTTTATTGAGGTAGGATGTTCCACTTTCGGTAGTAGGACAATATTTGTCTAGTTAATGCTTTCGATTGTTTTTGGATTGGTAAATTCCTCTTTGACCATCTTGCAGATTTTACCACCTATGATTTCCCACTGAGTATGAAAAAAATGCGCTCGAATACCATCTGGACTTGGGGTTTTAAAGGCTCCCATAGAGAAAGCGGTATTTTTAATCTCTTTATCAATAATGGGCCTATGAATTTCTAGGATCTCAACCTCTGATAGGATAGGAAAGTCAACTCGAATAGAGGATGGTTGCTGCAAGTTCGGATGTTTAGTGTACAAATTCTGGAAGAAGGTACGAGCCATTTCTCGAAGATCAATAAGATTAGAAACCTACTCACCCTATTCATCTAACAAGGCTTCGATTCTACTTTTTCTTTTAAACATAGTAGATGCATGGAAAAATTTAGTGTTTCTATCTCCCCACATCAACCAATTGCATCGAGACTTTTGGAACTAGATTATTTCTTCTTGTGCGAAGAGATTGTGGTCTTCTTTCCAAAGAGATTTCTCAAGTCTAAAGAGCCCATTATTGTCATTTGTAGACCTAGCATTGTCTATCCCTTGTAGTCTCTTTAGGATTCGATTTTTTTTCTTGGGTATACTTCCAAGGTCATTCTTATTCCAGCTTGTTGCTAGATCTGCAAAAGTATTAACACCCTCTTTCCATTCTCTGTTTTCCCAGGCTTCGAGAACTACATTCTTGAAACTCTCTTCCAGCGCCCATGCTGCATTGTAGGTAAATTTGTTCAAGCTTACCATGTCCCTTCTTTCGTTATGTGACAAGATAACAACCCAGTGATCTGACTTGTATTTCAAAAAGTGATGAGCTCTTGTTTGATTGTGGTGTTCTTCCCAGGCATAGTTACAGAAAACCCACTAAAGACGCTCTTTGACATGATTATTTTCCCAAGTAAATCTATAAACAACTATAAGAACTTGTAGCAAATTGGCAGCTTGGACACAGTCATTAAAATTTTCTGTAGATGACTAACTTGGTTCAGCACCCTCCACTTTATCATCAATGGACAAGAAAGTATTGAAGTCACCTAAAACAACCCATCCCCCATCAATTGTTGTAGTGATGGATTTAATGGTTTACCATAAACTTTTCCTCTTTGCGGCACTAGTTTCTCCATAGATAAAAGTAGCAAAATAAGACTTAGAAGAAAGGATGTCAGTAATCTTACAGCGCAGAACTTGAACATTTGAAAATATGTATTCAATAGTGAGTTTGTTATCATTCCAGAGAACCCAAATGCCGCCTGCATAACCAGTTATTGAAACCCAGTTTCTTGACTACACAATTAGCTCTAGCACCGCTTATTCTAGCTTCAATAAGGCAAAACACCTTAAAGTGATGTTTATTAACAATATCTTTAAACACAAGAGGAAAAGCCTTACCCCCAGCACTGCGACAATTCCAAAAACCAACTATCATTGAAACACTAAAGAAAGTAAATCATAGGAGGTAAGAATTATCGTCCATTGGGGTACTCAATAAGCCCAGCTTCTTCTTCCCATGGCAATCTTGCCAATCCTTGTACATCAATTGCTGCAGAATCATCCATCACATTAAAATTCGAAAGCCCCTTAAGAAGATCATCAGGAGGTTTTGAAGGATGACTAACAGTGGAAGTCTCCATTGGAATAATGTCCCGGTCATCATCTAAGCTTGGATGGCCGACACTAGTGATGTGGGTGATAGGAGGGGAATTGGGCATGGATGGATGATGGGCTTTTGAAATTTGGCCCACATGGTTAAGGCTATCACTAACGAGGACATGGACCTTATTTTGTGATTTCCCCAATCTTGTTTGACAAAGAGGCTGAGTTATTGTTACTTGGCCACTCAGGACTCCATTGTCTGTTGGGCCTTGTGTTGTGAACTAGAGCCCAACAGTTTAACAATTTCCTTCCCTTTAGTTCTAGGCTGTAGCTTCACACGTGATGCTTCCTTTGGCTTCCCCACACTGCTCGAAGAGAGTTTTCCCTCAGACTTCATACTCTGTTGTACTCTATAATCAAGGTTCCTAGAGCATTTTTCCTTTGTGTTAGGACAAGGTTCTTCTTGTTTAGTATTACAATTTGAAAAAGTTTGAAATTCTTTCTCATCTTCCTCCTCTGCTAGCACAGCATATCGAGACTGAAGATTTTGACCTTCCCTTCTCTAAGAATTCTTGCCATGCTCCTGTACATTCTGCCCTTTTTTAGTCATTTCCTATCTCGATCCACGAGACTTCCTTGTCTTTTGAACAAACATCCACGGACCAAATTCATCTCCGACTGCTGGTAATGATTTCTCCAGTGATTTAGTGCTTCTTGCTTAGCATGGGTATGCCTCTATTCAGTGTGAGAACTATTTCCCTGTTCGCCTTTCCATGGGCATTGTTCTTTCTTATGCCCATATCTCCCACAAGCATAACACACCAAGCTTAAACCCTCATATTCTATGTTGAAAATAGAATTTGCAGAGATGAGTCATGGGACTAACCTATGCTAAAGATCGACCTCAACACAAATACGAGCATAATGCCCTCTTTTTGGTTTGGCTTCCTTTGAAATGAGATCAGATAAAGTATCTATATCTACTTTCAGAGTTTGGCCTATCCTATCACCAAGCCTTCATATAAAATGACTATTATAGCAGTGCATTAGAATATAAGGTATCCTAAACCATAGAACCATCCATCCCAGATTGTTGTTGAAAGGGTCAAAATGTGGAGTCTAGCGTTGCACGGAGACATAATGTTGCATTACAATTCAAGGGCCACCATAAAGGACTTTCTTGTACTGTTCTTTCCAAGAAACTTTATAAGTGAAACGCACAACAAAATAGTTGTTAGGAATGCTGATGAACTCAAAATCTGGGATTTCCAAAATATGGGATAGCCAGGTCTTCAAAGTTCCAAGATTTAGTTTCCTTCCCAAAACAGAGATGATAAGAGCTCGATTCCAAGGCTTACACCAGGCTTGAAATTCCTCTTTGGAGATAGGTACAACAGGGTAGACTTCCATAAGCTTTTTTAATTCTTCAGACGATTTTGAGAGATCCCATTCGATAACTTTATCATCATCGATAATCTCATCATCTTCCATGCTAGAGCTGCCGTTTGCTACACCATTGAACCCCAAAAGGGAGTCACGGTAGGAGAGGTTGCATATGAGCTTGCAAAGAAGTTTCCTCCAACTGCTCCATAGAATCATCCATAGCAGCATCATCTAAGCCTTCAGCTTTCTTCTTTTTATTTCTGCCATCATGGTTTAGATCTTGCAACAGCCGATCTGGTGGTTGTTTTCGGGAACCTGAGTGGTCAAGGTTCATCAAAAAGGTAGGGTACGCTAACCAAGAGAGAGAAAAGTCAAACTACTAAAAGAGCTTTCTATTCTATTTTCCATTCATCTTCGCTACTTTGCACCAACAAAATGACAAGACACATTCTTCCATCACTGCCAACAGTCTTCTCCGAGCAACCCACCGGTCCTTCCTCCCCCCTCTCAGTCTCTCCTTAACAATAGAACAATCATAAATCCAACAAAATAAGATGAAGCACGATGATGGTGATGCCAGATTTGTGCATCTAAAACCAAATTTATCCATCCTTGTCACCTTTGAAGAGATTTGGTATAAAGGTGGTAGGCAGGATCATCGATGGTGAAGCAGGGTGATGGCAATAGTTGAGGTAGTTCACTAGGGAGGAGGTGAGGCGAGAGGGAAGAGATTTAGAGTTATGCTGTCGTCATCCATGGAATGTCGCTGTCGTGCTCTCAAGTTTGCAAAGAGACAGATTGGATGAAATCGACGATGAGCTTCGCTGGCAATCACCGTGGGAGCTTTGCCATCGTCGGCCGTTTGGTGTGCACCCTTTGGTTAAAGGAGCTGGAATTGTGTGGGTTTAGGTTTGTAATCGAAGTTGTCTAGATTAAGGTTTTGGCAAAGATGAAATGGGATCAAAATTAATGAAAGGCATTAATGTTACAATGAGTGTCATCTATGTCATTCTCGGCATATGGAATTAGCAGTGACAAGGTCAGTATATGGAATATCCAATCCATATTTTTGGGGAAAAGTGATTTGATATGGATACTCTTATCCCACCTTTAAATATCAACTAAACCGCCTATTTATGGGAAGGGACTCATCATTCATATTCTTCATTAACCTACGGATTGAGCCAAAAGGGCCATAGGTTGTATCATATATGATGCATATCAGGACCGCATAAAGGTGGGGCCACCAAGCCTAATCAGATACTTTATCGGAGCCGCCCATAATGGTGATCAGACAGATACTCTCTTTCCAATAATATTTTGGGCTTTTGTCGGTTTATGGTGTCATTTTAAAGAAAGTTGTAGTTATTGTCAATTGAGTGTGGGTTTTTGTTTTTGCTTGTCTAAAAAAATTTTGAGGAAGCCAGCCCAAAAATAATTTTCAATTTTTGAAATATAAACAATTTTTGGGGCACCATCTTCAACTATAAATTGGAAAATCTCACATCAAATTCTAGGAGATTTGCTCGGGGCAAGTTAATCACTTTTACTTTCCTTTTCCATTTTTCAACTATAGTTTCCTTCAATCCAAACACATTAGATAAGAGACACATCAAATTATATCGGTTATTGGAACTTAATTAAAATTTTGTAAAAAATTAAAAAACTTAAAATTATTTTTTTAATTTATAATTATAGTTAGAGATAACTAGATAAGAAATAAAGTATACAAATAAAGAAAGATTTAAAGTATTGAAACCACATGTCTTTAGTAAATAGTCTGTCTAGTTTATAGTATATGGTATTTTCAACAATTTCATGTATTTTAAAAAAAATTATTATATTCTTAAACTTCTAAAAAAACCAAAAATCCCATTTTTATCTAATTTATTCCACTCATTTCAACTATTCCAATACAAGTTATAAAACTGGTTATTAAATAAATGAGGGGTAAAAAAGGTAAATTAGTACATAACATATTATATTATGGGCCAAGAAAATTTTTTAAAAATGTGTTATAATATGGATAGTAGATAATAGTGGTAAACATTTCAAGCTATAATGCAATGTAATGGTTTTGGCCAAAATCGCTAACACCAATCTAAAATATCATACTAGGAAACCGATTTGTTTGATGGGCAATTGTGCAGGTGGATCGATGGGATTGTTGACATGAACTTCTTTGTTACTTTCCACATTATTGCTCGCATTCAATTCACTAACACATTCTCGAACTTTTTGAAATTTGTTCTTGATAACATTTCACGCAATATCTTGAGCTTCCTTATGATCTTGTGTTGCCAACACAAGGCTATAAAAAGACCTCATGGTAGAATTGTGACATACAATCTTTGGACCATCGCGACATATGATCTTTGGACCATCGTTGCAAGAACTATTTGTCTGGTACTATATGCACACATTTAATATTATAAACTCATAAATATATATGAACAAAGAATGCCCATAGAGTTGAATTTTTTGAAACTATATATAACATCCTCATTAGAAGAATAAAACCACACAACCCACTTCTTTGAATCTTTTCCTTCCACCCACAACTCATAATAAAACAAATATCCTTCTCTTTTCATTTCTCGAAACAAAATCTCCACTCCATCCAAATATTCCTTCTCAAACAATTTAAAAATTTTATGAGTATAAATATTTGATGCATGATATAATTTCTTATTACCACTAACAGTACAAGAAGGAGAACTTTGATTATTGAAAAAATCTTCCTAAATGAGATGGAGTATTCTTAAATATTCAAGTGATGCCATCTATTAGGGAATACTTTTTCAATTGCTTTAGCCATGGTGGCATATTAGTAATAATTCTTTTTGGCTATCCATTTTTCATAGATTGGAGAAGTTGTTTAAACAATCATTTTAAGGACTTTGTTGATTCATTTATAAAAAAAAACACTATCAAACGTGACATTTTGCCAATGATGATTTACCCCCACAAATAATGCATAAATTAAATCATACTTATTCTATTGCACCAATACTTAAAAAATGAAGACTTACCCATATTTAATATATATTAAATATGATATTCGTACTATATTTCACGATACATATCATAAATGTATCTTTATTTTTCTTCTTTACAAAGTTCCAAAATGACTTAAATTTTATAAGGAAACTTAACTTTTGTTTTCTTATTTTAGATATTTTCATATCACTTTTAAAATACTTGTTTAAAACTCAAATTTTTTATATTTTTTATCTTTAATACATTAATTTGTTAAATATATACATAAGTTATATATATAAATATCGTACCTGTATTCTAAAATTCTAAAATTTATTATATCCATCGTATTGTATTGAGTCTTAACCAATGCCCACATCCATATCCACGTAGTATGCATACTGCAATAAATAATGTAAACAACCACAACAGCTCCAAAACAATCATAAATAACTAATGATCTCCCGTCCCTCCAAAAGACATTTGTCCAATGTAATTTTTCATCAAGTTCAACATTATAATAAAACATTATAATACCTTCAACTTGATGGCTTTATAAGTGATTAACTAAACTTTTAGCATCACTAACTTCTATCAATTTTAACTTTTGCCTATTGACAGAATTATAATAATCATTTTTTGAAAATCCAATGTTATTTAAGTTGTGAGTTTCTTCACCCAAATAACTATACATATCCTTTGTTCTAATTTCAGCATTCACCATAGAACTAATGAGCTTACCTCTAACTGTAAGAATGCTCAGAGCAGAACACTTTAGGTGTCTATGCTCTCTAATCTTACAAACTCATGGTTATCCTCAGTTATCAATTTAATGATTTTCCACAAACCATCTTATTAAATAGTAGAACAAACCATTGATTAATAATTTGTTTTGCCATTTAATTTTGTAAATAAACTATTACTAAATTCTTCAGAGTATCTAAACCTCTCCTTTGAACACACACACCCTCTTGTATGAACCTTTTTAGTTGTAACAAAATAAGATTGTTTCCATTTTCTTACTGAAAATTTCAACTTATATGCATATTCTGTATACAAGGCATAAGCCTTTTCTTCATTATTAACAACTTGACCCAAGTATATATTTTTATTCTTTGAGTGATTTTTAGTGTCATCCTTTGGTTCACTTGCTATTTGTAAATTATTACATTTGTCAATTTTGTACATTATTAAATCTAATTAAAAACACGCATAAATTTAATCTATAACAATATTTGACAAGCAAGTGAATTAAAAAAAAAAGTATGTCCAATGCTGCTGTACTTATTAATGGTAGCACATACCCGTGACATGCTTGTGCAATTTTCTCCTCCTGTGAGCGTATCAGTATGCTCTTCCCCACGCCGTCTATGCTTGCAAATCCTGTCAAGCACTATAGATTTTTTGAACATAAGGTTTATAAAAATTCTATAAAAAGAGTTATACAAAAAAAATCAATAAAAAGAGCAAAAGTGATCGTCTAACAATTTTTTTTTTTCTGCATTTTATCCCTTTCCTTCTCTCAACTCTCAAACATGCCTATTATAAAATTGGGTAATGTGGCAAGCAATTATAGGAAAGGGAAGAATCAAAAAGAAAAAGCATTGAACTAAAAATTGGACCAAATCGGCCGGTTTGACCTGTTCAATCGGGAATCGGCTCTTGGTTTGGTCTTATCACAGATGAGGATCGGGGGGTTTTAGAACTGGTACAAACAAGTTAAGAACCAGTCGAATCGGTCAATAACCAGTAAAAACTAGGTTGAACCGGTCTCAACTTTTTTTTTTACTTTTTAAATTTTTTTAATATAAAATAACATTATTTTTTATATTAAATAGTATTATTTTTAGTATAAATTTGTTTATTTCTATATTATAATATGTTATAAATATTATTATGATACATAATAATTAATAACGATAAATTTACTTAACAAATAATATAAAAATAAAATATCAATTGATTATTTTGAATTTAAAATATAAATATAGATAAATATTACTTGTTTAGATTTCAATATTAGGTTATAAAACTTGTTAATAATATTTTTATTTTTCTATATATTATTAAATTTATTTTTTATCATAAAATGAATATTAATTTTATGATGATAAATAAATATTTTTTATATTTTTTATCTATATTAGTAAAAATATATTCATTTATCAACAATCAATCGGACTAGCACTAAACCTTAAATTATTATTTACCCAATTTAATAATTTGATCTAATTTTTAATACCCCTTGACCAAAAAAAAAGTGATGAACCACCAACTGCACTATTCCGGAATTAAAGAATTGAACTAACAACAAACAGCCTAGCATATAACGTGATTGATTTGAACGCATGACACAATCTACAACTATAAGGGAGAAACAAAACCTTTTTTGTTTTTTTGAGAAAATAAATTGTCCTAGGTGGCAACGCTTGCAAAAGAGACGATCTGTGCAGTAGGTCGAGAACCACACTAGCTAATTGAGTCATAGGCTGCAATTCTTGGGCAAGAGAGTGACGGGAAAAGAGACAGGTGAAGAGTTAGCTGTAATTTTTTTGGAACGATTAAAAGTATATGAGATACTGTATTTTTAGTGGGGATAGTAAATCTGACATAATAGTCCCATCGTTCTTGTACACCGAAGTTGCTTATCATCATCGACTTCTTCTTCTTATCTTGAGGCTAATCATTTTATCTATTTATAATTATCACAGCTTTCCTCTTCACTTCACTCATTTAATCATTCTCACTCTGATACATCATCCCTTGTCCATGGCTCCAGCAGCTACAGCTACCATTTCTTCGTCGGAACCTCCCAAGGTTCACGCCTCCGACATCGGCAGCGTCAAAGCCTTCGCCGAATCCAACGGAGCCTCCCCTTCCTCCTACTACTCTATCGACGAACCCCGTGACGCCGTCGATGACGAGCTCGCTTCCTCCATCCCCCTCATCGATTTCCCTCTCCTCACTTCCGACGACCCTGAACTTCACGCCTACGCCGTCTACGAACTCGGCCAGACCTGCGCCGAATGGTGCTTCTTCATGATAAATTTTCGATCTTTCCCTGCTTGAAAACATGGGGTTTTTCGGCTCTGTAGTCCTGGCTAACAATGTGTGAATTATTGCAGCTCACGAATCATGGGATCTCGGAGAAGCTAAGTGATGAACAAATCTCACGAATTCCATAACCTGCCTGTAGAGGAAAAGAAGGAATTCGCCGACAAGGGTCCCTTGACACCCATCCGATATGGCACCAGCTTCCACCCTTAAGCCCAGCAGGTTCATTACTGTGAAAGATTATCTCAATGTCATGAGTCATGACATCCCCAGAATTCAATTTCCCCCACAAGCCCCCTGGTTAGCAAGTCCAACAACTCTGTTTTCACTGAATCTTCGATTGGCCTTTTAATGACCCATTTGTACAGGGAGGTGGCGTATGATTATAGCTTGATAGTCAAGGCGGTGGCGAGGACTTTGCTCGAAGGAATATCGGAGAGCTTGGGATTAGAACCCAAGGCCATCGTGGAGTCCACTGGTTTTGATTATGGTCTGCAGATTTTCGCTGTGAACCTGTACCCGCCTTGCCTTTAGCCAGACCTTGTCTTGGGTATGTCTCCGCACTCCGATCTCGGCTTCTTGACCCTCATCGTCCAGAACGGAATCGAAGGCCTTTAGGTCAAGCACGACGGCAATTGGGTCAACATCGATCCCCTTCCCAACTGCCTAATGGTCAATACTCGAGATCAACTTGAGGTCACTTCCACTCTTTATCTCCTAAATATATACACTAACCAGCCCCACTTTTCTTGGATTGATATATGTTTTAAACATTATTTGTTAGTTACAAATTAATATTAATTAGGCGGTGAGCAACGGAAGGTACAAGAGTATCATGCACCGTGCGGTACTGAACAACAAGGACACAAGGATAAGGGAGGTGTTGGCGGACAGACCAAATCTGGACAAGGTGATAGTGTTGGAACATAAGTGTGGCTCATGTGTTTGTTAAAAGAAGTCAAATATTGCTCAAATAGAAAATTTGTGTGTATAAATACTAAAATGTGTCAGTGGGTAAGTAAAAGAATAAAGAATTTAGAGAGGAGGTGGGCTTGCGCACATACAACAACGGCCCAATGCAGCTATAATCTGGTGACCCCGCACAAGAATTAGACATGTTAGATGCTTTTTCATGAAAATTATTTTACACAAAATATGGTTTTTTTTAAATAACATAAAATAGCTTATTTTTTATGATAGGACATTATGGCTTTTGATTTCTAAACATTGGGTCTTGATTATGTTTAATCATTCGTTTAACCTTTTTATTACCAACTTTTCCTTAGTTATCCTTCATTGCATCCAAATGGCATCCAATGTTCACGAGATCTTGATTCTTGGCATAGAAGGTAATGTCTGCTGAAGGTTCAGAGCACACCAGCCTTCAAGTTTTCATGTGCTCTCTTCCCTCTTCTCTTGAGCTATGTTTTTCTGTGTTTTCTTTTTCTGTTATTCTATTGTCTTGCGCCGGCAAAAAGAATTTGTTTAATCTTTAGAAAGTTATCAAACTTATGGTAGAATAACTTTTAAGAATTTGGTGTTCAGGCATGACTCATTTATTTTTTCTAATATTATTTTAGTAGTAGCTAAAGGACCAATGCCGGAGCTGCTAGAGAAAGAGGAGCGAAGGTTCAAGGACATGAAGTACAGAGATTACTTCCACGTTCAGCAGCAAACCAAGTGTATGTTTGGATACATGTTTCAAACTCCGTTTTCAAGCCCAAAGGTGGTTATTCATATTTTCCATCCTGTTTGGTTGTTCTTGCCATCACGTTGCAGACATCGTTGGGGGGACAAAACTCATTTTTACCCAAAGTAACTTAACACTTGCTTTTTCGTTAGAATTTTTGCTGTAGGAGTATTAATGGCACAATAAAATAATCTAATAAAATTTTGATAAAATTTTTTTATCTAATAATCAAAATGTTTTCTCAAAATATTAATCTTTATGGATCATGACTTATAAAAAAATATTATATCAGATAGGCTATGTTTCCAATTAAATAAATGTAGATTAAATTTTAGTGCAAGGAGATTAAATTAATTATGATACAGAGTTTAAACTCAATTTAGAAAAATATTATAGGTTAAAATAATAAAAAATAAAGAAAATATGCAAGGAGATTAAATTAATTATGATACAGAGTTTAAACTCAATTTAGAAAAATATTATAGGTTAAAATAATAAAAAATAAAGAAAATAAAATATTATAAAATAATTTTAAACTTTTATTTTTTTAGGAAAATATGTATATATATATATATTTTATTAAATAAATATTAGAAAAAGAAAACTTGTTTATTAAAAGTTAAAAAAAAATTATTACACTAAAAATATTTTTTATTAAAATTATCTAAATATAATTATTTTTGTTTAAATTAATTTTTAAATAAATTATTTAAATATAAACACGTTAGTTTAAAATTAATTTTTATTATAATTATGTTGTAAAATAAAATTTATTTTTAACTAAATGAAAATCACACTGACCCAAAGTTGGCTGACAAGAGTAGATGCGATTAGATTCGGACCCATCCTCAAAAACTTACGCCGCTTTATATTCTCTCCACTATGATTTGTTGTTTATTACTATTTCTTGTAAATTACTCTGGGCTAAGGTCCTCCTTACATTAAAAAAGAGAGAGAGATTGCTATTTACGACGCAGGACTATGGTACATCCAATATGCGAGAAGGCAACCTAAACTAAAGTATAGCCCAAATGCCAAAAGATGACACCCCGAAAAGATATATATATTGTACAACGTGGCAAATATTGCTGTTCGAGTGGCAAATTATGTTTAACTAAATGTCCAGGACACGATTCCCATCTCTAACTCAACGCTATTAAGATGGAAGAGAAGTTTTAGACCTAAAATTGAAGCCTCGATCTACCATTTTAAATGAAATCCAAGTTTCAGAGCCTGATGGTAGAGAGATAGTAAGAGGGGCAGAGGTTTCAAGTAAAAGATTTAAGACTATAGTGCTTAAAATATTGACAGCATATGTATTAATAGTGTGCATAGATATATACATAGAAAAAGCCATAAAACAAGTGGACCCTTATGATGCTGATGCATATCAGGACCTGCGTAGAGGTGGAGCAACTCGCCCATATAGATACCTTATCGAGATGCTATAATGATGATCAGACGGATACTTTCTTCCAAATAAAATGATGGGCTTGTGGTGTCATCTTTAAGAGAGTTGTAGCTAGAATTATTGAGTGTGGGTATCGGTTGTTGGTTGTGTAGAAAAATTTGGAGGAAGCCAGTCCAAAATCAATTTTAAATCTGTCTTAATATAAGTATGAAAGTTTCGGAAAAAAAGAAATTTGGGGCACCCCCTTCAACTATAACTTGGAAAATTTCACATCAAATTCTAGGAGGTTTGCTCGCGGCAAGTTAATCACTTTTTCTAGGTGTTTATAAAATTGACAATGGAACAACTTAATTTGATCGGACTTCAAAGAATGCATGGTTCCTTTTCTGATAAGAATCTTTTCTGAAGATATTACGAGTGTCTTGTCACGGCCTTGGAACTTTCTTCATCTTGAACCGTGCCGATCTTAACTTGATCAACCCTCTTGATCTCATGCTAAGTCAGCCAAACCCTCGAGTAGGCAAAGACAAGTGAACTAGAGAACAAGAGGACACTCACATAAGAGAGAGTTTGAGAGAATTATGAAATGCACTCAAATGCTTGGATGCTTACAAATGAGGTGGGAGGTGGTATTTATAGGCCTCCCCCAAAGTTCCAGAACTTTCCCACCTCCTCAATAGACGGTGGAGATCAATTTGATCTAACAACCTACAATGAATCTCTAGATTCTTCCACTAGATATTTATAAAGAATTCTCTAGAATGTACAAGAGAAAGACCTATCTACAAGATTCTAGAATGATCTACAATATTCGAGAGAGTGCTAGCCTCTTCAAGTTGTCTCTAGAACGTTCTGGAGGCTTCTGGTTAAACCTCGCGAAAAATCCGTGACACTCTCCTCCACTTAATCCGGTGACGTCCTCGTCACTGCTTCATCTCTGTACCGGCGTAGGTGGTCTTCGAACTGCCAAAGATCTTCTCATGACTCCCAAGTTGCCTCGCACTCTGGCAGTCCCTTCAATTTCACCAAGTATTGGGTACTTGGTGGTACTCCCCTTCGTCACACAACCTTGTAAGCAAGTATCTCCTCGACCTGTCTATCATAAGACTTGGTTGTCACAGGTGGTGCTCTGGTGGAGATTCATCGATTAGGCTCATCCTTGTCTTCATGGAAAGGCTTCAACATGCTCACGTGGAAGACAGGATGAATCTTCAAGTTTGGTGGTAGATCCAACTTGTAGGAGACCTTCCCGACCTTCTTCAACACCTTGTAGGAACCCTCATATTTCCGAATGAGACCCTTATGTACCTTCCTGAAGGCCTTGAATTGTTGTAGGAGAAGTTTCACCATCACCATATCTCCCACTTGGAACTCCGTTGTTTGCCTCCTTTTGTCAGCGAACTTCTTCATCCTCTTGGCTGCCTTGACAAGGAATGATCTAGTCTCATCAGCTTGCTCCTGCCAAGACTTGGCCATGTGGAAGGCTCCTGGACTCTTGCCCTTATATGTTGTAGCAAGGGTATGGGGTGTCAAAGGCTGCTGTCCCATCACCACTTCAAAGGGATTCCTTCCAGTGGACTCGCTTCTCTGTAAGTTGTAAGAGAACTGGGCCACATCCATCAACTTAGCCCAATCCTTTTGGTTGGCACTCACAAAGTGCCGAAGATAACACTCAAGTAAAGCATTCACCCATTTTGTCTACCCATCAATCTGAGGATAAAAGTTTGTAGAAAAGTGCAACTCTGTCCCCAATAGCTTGAAAAGCTCAGTCCACAGCTTGCCCGTGAATCGAGGATCTCTGTCACTGATGATAGTCTTGGACAATCCCCAAAACTTCGCCACATTCTTGAAGAATAGGTGAGCCGCTTCCTCTGCTGTACAGTCCGTTGGGGCTGGGGTAAAACTAGCGTATTTGGAGAATCGATCCACCACTACCATGATGGAACCAAACCCTTCAGACTTAGGTAATGCTGAGATGAAGTCCATGTAGACACTCTCCCATGGTTGGCTTGGTGTAGGCAACGGCTCTAGCAATCCTGCGAGAAGTTGATTGTCCACCTTGTCTTGCTGGCACACAAGACAAGTCTTCACATAGGCCTCCACGTCATCTCTCATATGAGGCTAGTAGTAGGCAGCTTCCAACAATGTCAACGTCCGCCTCTGTCCTGGATGACCAGCCCATTTGGAGTCATGACACTTTTTGATCAACTCCTTCCTTAAGTTGTTCCACTTATGAATAAAGAGTCTCCTTCTCACAGAATAGAGGAGTTCATCCTCGACCCAAAACCTCTTGGTCTTACCCTCCTTAGCCAAATCCACAAGCTGTTGGGCTAGGGGGTCTTGGGTAATGCCTTACTTGATCTTGGTGATCAAGTCCCCACTGACTTGACTTATAGCTGCTAGTTCAGCCTTCCTGCTCAAGGCATCAGCAACTACATTCGCTGTCCCTAGTTTCTATTCCAACTCATAATCAAATTCAGCCAGGAAATCTTGCCATCTTGCTTGCTTAGGGGAGAGCTTCTTCTGCCTCAGGAAGTAGCTGGTGGCAACATTATTGGTCTTGATTACAAACCGTGCCCCTAGCAAGTAATGCCTCCAAGTACGCAAGCAATGAACCACGGCCGTCATCTCTTTCTCTTGGACTGTGTATCGCCTCTCGGTATCATTGAGCTTGCGACTCTCAAATGCAATGGGATGCCTCTCTTGCATCAGGACCCCTCTTATAGCAAAGTCAGAGGCATCGGTGTGTACCTCAAAAGGCTTGGTGAAATCCGGGAGAGCCAAGACAGGTTCCTCTGTCACTGCCATCTTAAGCTCCTCAAAAGCTTTCTGGCATCCCTCCGTCCACACCCATGGCTTGTTCTTCTTCAACAGCTCAGTGAGAGGGGCTGCTCTAGCAGAGCAGCCCTTGATGAACCGCCTATAATAGTTAACCAACCCAAGGAAAGATCTCAACTCTGTTACTCGAGTTGGAGGCTCCCACTCCTTAATAGCTTGAACCTTCTTGCCGTCCATGCACAAGGTCCCTTGGGATATGACATGCCCAAGGAAGTTCACTTCTTCCCTCGCAAAGGAACACTTCTCCTTCTTCACATACAATTCGTTCTCACGCAAGGTCTTGAACATGGCTCGTAGGTGTTCAGTATACTCCTCCAAGGAGTCGCTATAGACCACAATGTCATCCAAGTACACTACCATAAACCGATCAAGATACGGATGGAAGATCTTGTTTATAAGAGTTCAGAATGTGGCCGGTGCATTGGTCAATCTAAAAGGCATCACCAACCACTCGAAAGACCCATATCGTGTAACACAAGTAATCTTGGGTTCATCTCCTTCGGCAATCCGAACTTGATGATACCCTGACCTCAAGTCTAGCTTGGAGAAGTACCTTGCCTTCCCTAACCTGTCAAACAAGTCAGCTATCAATGGAATGGGGTACTTGTTCTTGATAGTTACCTTGTTGAGAGCTCGGTAATCGATGCACAACTGTAATGATCCATCTTACTTCTTCTGGAACAAGACCGATGCTCCATAAGGTGCCTTGGATGGTTGGATGGATCCAGCATCAATCAGCTCCTTTAGTTGCTTTCGCAACTCTTCTAACTCAGGCGACGTCATCCTACAACGTGCCATGGCGGGTGGCTTAGCTCCTGGTTCCAACTCAATCTTGTGATCTACCTCCCGACGAGGTGGGAGCTTCTTTGGTAGCTTCGATGGCATCATGTCATGGTTCTCCTCAAGAACCTGCTGGATGATCAAGGGAAGATCTTCCCTCATCTTCTCCCTAAGATCCACCTCCTTCAACGCAACCAGGTATGTAACTTCTCCCCTCTTGAAGCCTTTCTTCACTTGCATGGCTGACAACTGATTCCTGCTAGGCCCACTGGTTGCAGGTATCATGGCAGCAACTCCTTGGTGTAGAACACACAAGGCATTATAGTGGGGCATAGGGAAGATGTTGTGCTTCCTCATGAATTCCTGACCAAGAACAACCTTGTAGTCATCCATGGGTGCAACAATGAGATCCGTCTTGCCACTCCATGATCCCAAGCACAACTCAACCCTTTGAGCTATGCCATGAATCGGTTTAGGAGGAGAGTTAACAACCTTTATCATTCCTCCTCCTGTCACAACCTTGAGACCAATCTTATTGACCTCCTCAGGAGTAATGAAGTTGTTGCCTGCCCTTGTATCTACTATGGTTGAGACAAGCTTCCCGTTCAGCTTCGCCTCCACATACATTAACCCTGTGTTCTTGGTAAGCGTGGGCGAGGGCTTGAACTTCAAGGCATTGAGTAATCGGATAGAACCCAACTCCACGCTTTCCTCTGCCTGTACCTCTTGTTCCTCCACTATAACAGCCAAGCTCCTTAGCTTCAGGCAATCCTTCATGAGATGAGGACCCTTACACACAAAGCAACTGATGTTGGTGTTTGAGCTCTTCTTCTGATTGTCAAACTTCTTTTGCTGTGGCTTGTTGTCTCCATCCTTGTTTACTCCCTTATCCTTGTCTCTCCCACCTTTCCCTTGATTATTAGGTTTGGAAGACTTAGGCTTGGAGGATTCGCTCTTCTTCTTCTGATGGTCTGTGAGACTTTCGGCCACGGCTATGGCTTCATCAATGTCTTTCACACCCCGGCGCTGCAACTCATGCTTGGCCCAATTTTGAAGCCCATCGATGAAGTGGAAGAGAAGATCCTTGCTGCTCAAGTTAGGAATTTGGAGCATCAAGGTTGTGAACTCCTTCACATAGTCTGAGATAGTGATCTTGTGCTTGAGCTCCCTCAGCTTCTTGTGCACTTCATAGACCACGTTCTCTGGGAAGAATTGCCTTTTCAATTCCTTCTTGAAGTCTTCCCAGGTGCTGATGGTGCAAAGGCCTTTCTCTATGTCTGAATGCTTTCTACGCCACTATAACATAGCATTATCAGTGAGGAACAAAGAAGCAGTACGTACCTTAGCTTGGTCATCACTCAACCCCAAGCTTTCGGCATAGCGCTCCATTTGCCATAGGAAGTTCTCCACCTCCTTAGCATCACAAACACCCTTAAACTCCTTTGGTCTAGGAAGATCCATCTTAACTTTACTTACTCCACTAGTTCCAGCCACTAGTGAGTTTCTCCCTTGGTTCTCTAAGGAAGTCTTGAGTACATCCAACTGCCGCTGCATGTTTATGATGGCATCCATCATATTTACCTTAAGGCTCCTCATAGCCTCAGTACGTTGATCCTCAATGTTCTAGATATTCTCCACAGTAGCCTTGAGACCCTCAAGCTCATCTAACGTATGAGACTCAAGGATTGCGAAGTCACCCTCAAGCTTATTCACCTTGTTAGTTACCTCTAACAAGGCATCCTCTAAGTGACCAACTTGAACTGAAAGAGAAGCAAAGTCCTCAGCACTTACCTTACTAGTGCTTCGACCCCTCTTGCTCCCTTGGTGAGAAGCTTGGGTCTCCTAGCCTCGTACCTCCACATTGAGTACTCCTGTTTCTTCCGACATCTTTGCCCACAAACAAAGCTTCAACAAGGCTCCCTTGAACCTAAGCCCTGATACCACGTTGTCACGGCCTCGGAACTTTCTCGCCTTGAACCGTGTCAGCCTTAACTTGATCAACCCTCTTGATCTCACGCTAAGTCAGCCAAACCCTCGAGTAGGCAAAGACAAGTGAACTGGAGAACAAGAGAACACTCACACAAGAGAGAGTTTGAGAGAATTATGAAATGCACTCAAATGCTTGGATGTTTACAAATGAGGTGGGAGATGGTATTTATAGGCCTCCCCCAAAGTTCCAGAACTTTCCCACCTCCTCAATAGACGGTGGAGATCAATTTGATCTAACAACCGACAATGAATCTCTAGATTCTTCCACTAGATATTTATAAAGAATTCTCTAGAATATACAAGAGAAAGACCTATCTACAAGGTTCTAGAATGATCTACAATATTCAAGAGAGTGCTAGCCTCTTCAAGTTGTCTCTAGAACGTTCTGGAGGCTTCTGGTTAAACCTCACGAAAAATTCGTGACAGTCTGCTTGCTTAATTTTACTGAGTTGATCCATCATTAAACAGGACTGGGTCATACATCGAGTTTCGGACACAATGGTCCTCACTTGGGTTAAATTAAATCAGTAACATATATAGGATCGATGATGATGAACCTGTTCAATTCATCCGCTAATTACAACCACTTGATGAGGTGATCAGCCCCTACCAGAGGCACAAACACGTCCTGCTTACCTATTAACTAAAAATTATTTAGTAACAGTACTAATCAAGTGGCAATTAACTAAACTAATTAATTAATTGTAGAGTGATAGAATTGAAATGTTTATATATATGGCTAACTACATGCATTGTACACCAAGTGAATGCACAATAACGTCATTCACAATGCAAGGTAGTGTTTGTTTTTTTTTTTTTTCACACCAACAAGGTAGTGTTTGTTTGAGGCCGCAATATATTAATCTAACACATATTGATGACACACACATATATAACTCTTTAAAACTAGCCATAGAAAAGTTAGCAATAGCCCCGCACAATATGATTATTTCAAAAGGAAAAAAAAAAAAAAGAACTAAAATGTCATTATCTAATGATATGATGATCTAGTAATCTCCTGGTTTGAATAGTACATGGATATGTGTATATATACATATATATATATATATATATGATTATCGCTCATTAACATGCTCAAGTAGGTGTAATAAAAAAAAATGCTCGAGCAGTCATTCTGCTGCGAGTCTATTGATCTGAAAGCTTTAGCCCTAGTTAATAATTCCAAAAGTGACGGTACAAAAATTATTTTCATTCATAAAATTGTTCTTTTAATTTTATTTTCTTTTATATTTTATTTCATTAGGCATATTAAACAGGTCCAAAGTCATATCCACGTAAGAAAGCACTAACTTCAATAAATAATATAAGCACCATATATATATATTTTTTATTTTGTTACTTACGTCTGGTATCTTGGGGTAATCTGAATTCATTGTTTATTCCAGACTAATTCAGATCTTGTACTATGAGACCTTGCGGTGACGATGATACCGATGGAAAACCCTATTTGAAGGCTTATTTTTTACATTACTGCACTCATCAAGAATCAAAACCTCAACCCCGAGAAATATTGGTCAAGTCCTTTACCACTTAACCAGATGCTCATTGGTTATAAGCACCATATATTTTGAAGGAGAAAAATTAGCCAATGCCTTATTTTATAGATTTAGTTTCTTACCTTAATTTTTAAAAGGAATTACGATCAGTGCAATAAATTAATTACAAAGAAAGACTATAATTGATAAAAAGTATTAAAATTTAAAATATTGATTAGTAAAATTGAGAGAATGAGTAGTAACAGATTCTATGTTATAATAAATTTATTATTTTGATCACTAATTATAATTCCCTTAAATTTTTAATCCATAACTCATGCACAAATCTAGAATACTCTTTAAATTAGCTTCAAACATCCCTTCCCTCCAACACTTCACCAGATCCTAGGTTATCTTTATTGATGGTATAAAACAAAATTCCTAGTCTCCCTCCCATAACCATTCTGAAATAAAAATTTTTTCTATTCCCTTAAATACTTTAACAATTATTAAGTTATATTGATATTGTAGAATAAGATTCCTGGACAAAATTATTCTATTTTGGTCATACTAAATCCAGTGGGTGAACTCACATGACAGACCTCACAGTAGGGCTGAACAAGTTAACCTGATGCCCGGTTGGCCCGGTCCAGCCCGACCACATAGGGCCAACTTTTGGGCCAGTCTGGGGTTAGGGCCAGACACCCTAACCCCGCTCTGCCCGACCTATATATATATATTTTTTAAAAAAATTTCAATTATTTTATATATCTTAATTGATTTTGTAGAATTTTTATTCTTCATATATCTAATATAATACATTTATTATGTAAATATTATAAAAACATTTTAAGATTTTAATGTTTCAAATTTTTTTAAATTTTGAATTAATTATTTACCTTAATATTTATGTAAAGATAATGTATAATAGTTAAATATTTATAAATTTTGAAAAATTTAATTTTTTTCTAAGATTATGTTTTAAGAAAATCTAATTTTAAGTATAAATAAGTATATTTTTTATTATTAAATATTTTTTTTATTTTTTAAATATATATATAATATCAGGCTAGCCCAGTACTTGGTCCGGTACTAGCCCAATACTAGTCTAAAGAACATCGAGCTGGACATCGGGTAGGGGTCAAACCCGACCAGACCCGGCCCATGTTCACCCCTACGTACGTCACAACATTGTTTATCCAGTGAGTTGATCTGGGCTTGGGACTAATCAACAGAGGCCCAATCCTACCCAACCCAACTCATCAAATTATCATAGATTCTTTATCAGGAGCAAGATATATTTATTGTACGACATTTGAGAAATAAAATATACTATTCATAATGATTGATATATATACAACCCCTTCAACTGCCTCCTGTTTGTTCTAAACTGCTCCTGGTACTACAGGGCAGGTGTGATGACCAATGCAGTGGTCACTAACCACGGATCTCTCTCAACCTTGTGACTTCTTTTTTTCTTCCTTATGACATGAGATCAAGAATCTAATCCACTTCAATTGAAAAATTTATTATGATTTAGATTAATCTGAATTATGTGGGGTAAAATTCTTTTCAACAGCAAACTCTATAATTAATTATTTAATGTAGTTACATTCTTAAAAATTAAACTCAAAATATTTAATTAAACTAGTATAACCATTTATCAATTGAATTAAACACACTTAGTGCAGTGTGCAGCACTGAATAAAAGGAGCTTTGAGAGTTGAACAAGGAGGTGAGCACCAACATAGTGGTGTTGACGATACAAACAGTGGTCAGTACATATGGTGTGGACTTGGAAGGTTGTCATTCGTACAAAAGGTCCGTTTCACATCCAATCACATTCAGCCTCCTTCCCCTCGTCTTATTCCTTCACCGAAAGTGGTCCTTCTTCTTCCTTCACGAACCACCACTACTTCCTTCTTCTACACACCTCACACCTTTGGCAATCATTAATGTCAATCCCACATACACGACAAATGCATATATACCATTAGACGCGCTCAACCCCACACCTCTACATGCACACCCCCACAGCTTTTTCACTCCTATGTACGTAGTATACATCTATATATACTGTTACTTCTTCTCTCACCAAACTGGCTGTATATAGTATTTTGTGTGTGTGTGTGTGTGTGGCTCATTTCAGAACTGTTATGTTAATTATTGGGTATATATAGTTGGTTCGATTATCCAAATCAATCTCCTTTAACGTATAGGGCCCTTTCTATTTGGAAACAGACCATTGCTGAAAGGTTTTAATCATGAAGAACTAGTTGTGATTTGAGGAACATAATTAAAAAGAAGAGGGGGTGAGAAATTTTTTAAGTGGAAGTTATTATCATCACTTTACTTTGTCTTGCACACTTGCTGCTGAATCAGCTTACAAACTTTTTTTTGTTGTATACTCTATATATTATATGTATTAATCACTTTGATAAGCTACCAATTAATATTGTTTTTGTTTTTCTTTTTTAGCTTTTTCCTTTTACACTTCCTTTTTGGGAGTTTGTTGAGAGAGATATAAGTAGTGTTGATTGGAAACAAACAAAGGTTAACCATATTTGTCAACAATTAAAGTCCTTTTTTGAAAATTGTTCCATGTCACTGTCACTTTCTTCCTCCCTTTCCTGGCTGTAACATGGAATTCCTGGTGAGTCGTTGTTTTTACAAAGACAAACATGCATATTGGCTAAAGATTTGCTACAATAAATTATTTGTGAACAATACAGATATAATTTATGTATCCTATCCAAATAAAAAAAAGTGACTTCATTAACTACACACACACACACACACACACACACATATATATATATATAGCTTTTAAAATTAAGGCTTTGCAAATTGGAATGCACAACTAACTACAAATGCCTATTGAAATTGATTCAGCTAATGCCTTTTTTTTTTATCACCAAGGGTATCTTCTAAGATTTATAGCTGAAAATTAATTCATTCAAGATATAAAGATTATTGAGGTGAGTTTTATCTCTTCCAATAAAGTTTTTTCCATCTACACGACTTGGGATTGAATCAAAAATAATATGTTTAAGGAACTCAACTATTTACCAGTTATGCGGTAAGCCTCTAAAGGCATCATAGTAGTTTTATTCACATGTATGGTAGCGATATATAAATAATATTCTATGGAAGTATATTCTGCTAGCAACTGTGTTGTCCAAAAGGCACCAAATAAAAGTCTTTGAATCTCTCATCACATGGTGCCATACTTTTCAGTGCATATATATGAACCACACAAGTCACGTTCACACAGTGTAATAATAAAGTGGGGAACTTAATTAGGATCAAATCAGAAGGGTTCAGGACCCCATTTACGAAATTATTATTAGGTTTCATCGTTGTTGAGAATTCGAATCACAATTTCATTATCTACAAATCATGTGGTTTTTGGCTTAGGAACCCTACTTTTGTCTCCCATCGCCATGAAGAACGCCATGTGATTACACATTCCTTTGCTCCAAAACCTATCCCTTTCTCACCCTTCTCCCTAACACGCCTCGCAATATGATTGGTTTTCATTGGATAGACAAAAGCTATATCAATGCCTTATCAATACCATAGAAGATGTTGTTATGTTGTTTATTATAAGTTTTATTTATCTATTTTATATATATTTAAAAAATTATTTTTATTAAATTATAATTTATTTTAATTATACATATTTTTTAATTTTTTTATTATAATTTTGTTTTTTTTAATATTTTTAAGAAGTGTAAAAATAAAAAATAAATATTAAATTATTATAAAATAATTTATATTTTAAAATCTTAAACATAAAAAATACCTGTTATAATAGAAAATTGATAGTATTAAAGAAACTCAATTAACGAATAACACAAGACTCTAGCTATCATCACCAGACTCCTTGTGCGTCTACCTACCTACATGAAAAGTCATTTCATATACAAAGCCGCATTTTTTAATGACACATAAATAGCGCGCGCGCGCACTCTCTCCCTTCGAGCAATTGACATTTTTTACATTTAATTTTATTTTTAAAAAATTGTCACTTTAAAATATTACCATAACATCAATTACTCTTTTTTTTATAATTTTACCTTTTAATAATAAATAAAAAAAAGAGACATTAAAGTATAAAATATTTACGAACATAATTAACCAAAGTATTATGATAAAATATATAATTACATTTTAATAATTCTTAAATTATTTATTAATTTTTAATTTATGTGTATAATTCTAGAGTGTTATTTGTTAAAAAAGGGAAGAAATATAATTTTTTTCTATAATCTACTATTCACAAACCTAAATAATACTACTTACATTGGGATTTGTGCCCTGTTTTATTCTGCCATTATGTTTTTTATTAAGAAAAAGGGTTTAAGTCTCTTGGATTTGGGATCTCAATGGGTGAAGTCAAGTCCAGAACTCAAAGAATATATATAGAGGTTCTTACAGATTAACTACCAACAAAGCTCTCACATTAATAATTGAATTTGAATCTATATTTTTATAAAGTATGAATCACATCCTTATGAATTGAACCAACATTTATTGGCATTCTGTCATTATTGTTGTTGTTATTTTTATATCTCTTCTTCAATTATTATTTTTTATTCCGTTCATTGCACTTTTTAATGATTCACCTAAACAATATGGTGGTACTTACATCTAGACATTATTCAGCCGTCACTGCTTATATGTTTCAAAATATGATTAAGAATATAAGTTTGCTATCTTGATTCAGATTTAACCATTAATATTATTAGTATTTTAAAAAAATTATTATGTCCAAGAGATTATGCTGTTAAAAGCATGATGATAATTTTATTGTGTTGCTTCTTATAATTTATTGTATAAAAAATTTTTATTTTAGTAATAAATGAAACAATAACATATCTACATGAAAGTTCAAATATTAAAAAATAGTGATAAATTAGTGAATGATCATCTATCACTAAAGAAACAAATATTATACATTATCTATTTCAATTAGGGACAGAGATTTCGTCACTAAATTGTGACGAGAATTTGTGACAACTATTCCATCACTAGGCTGTAACAAACCTCTATTAAAAGCTCCATCACTAAATAATGACAAAATATTTGTGATAGAATACTCGTCACTAATTAGTGACAGAAGTAGAGTCATTAACAAAGTAAGATTAATTATGGAAGTTCTTATATTAGTGACGGATAAAGCCGTCACTAAATTAGTGACAGATTGTAATCCGTCACATGAAATTAGCAATTAGTGATGGACGTAGTGACAGAATTTTCCATTACTAAATCAGCAATTAGTGACAGCATAGAGACTTTAGTGATGGATTTGTTCGTCACTAATATCACTTTATCTAGTAGTGATATTGTCATTTTGCATTAAATTTGAGCATTTTAAATTTAATTTAATTGATTGAAATTAATATTATCTTTGATATTTTTAATAATTGATTTAATCGGTTGAAAAATTAATAACACTGATGCAGTGTTGTTTTTCAACAACAAACAATCGCAGTTAAATACCTCAGACTAGCTAATATTTTCCCCATCTCATATTATAAAAGGTTTTACAAAAAAGAAATACATATTAAGAAAAATCATTAAAGTTAGTTGGGAATCTAGAATTTTATAAAAAAATTTATTGTGATTCCAAAAATTATCTTTATTCAAATTTGTCAAAACATTAAAAAAAAAGAAAGAGGGAGGAGATTTTGTAGAATGAATTTATGAAGAGTTTTACGGAAATAAAACTCATAAATACTTTACTAAATAAATGTCATATAATATGGGACCGAGTGTAATTTAAGGAATGAGTTCCTAAAATCGAACCAAAAGAGATCTAAAAGTTGATATACGGCCAATTTCAAAAATATTTTTTAATCCAAGAATTACTACTATCTACATAAACTTGCCCGATCATATTAATATAATCAACGTAAGATGTCTATTTGCTCGGTATATATATCTCCCATCTCCTTTAATTGTTATATTGTTTAATGGTCTTTGTGCTTGTACTGAACAGGTCTTTGTAATAAGTCCCTGAACCTTAATTATTTCTATCATATATATAAATATATATTTCTTTTCTGGCCAAAAAAAGAAAACGTAAGGTGTAAAGAATCAAGCTATTGGAGGGTGGACCTAAACATGAATTAATTCCGTGAACACAATTTTTTTAAGAGAGAAAAGATCAAGTAACAGAGATAAGTTTGAAATATATGTACGTAATTATGTATAATTAATGTTACATGCTAGGTAGTATGTTTTTCTTTAAAATGAGACTCCATAGACAAATAATGGTGTGGAAGATTAATGAAGATAAAGAAAGTGAGATACGGGCTAGCCGATGTAACTTATAAACAAACACTACAGATAGTGTGGATCCATTTTGTTCATGAGTCGCAACTCTAGAATTCGCAAGTAGATATGAAATCCATTATAACTAGCTAGGCCTTCTTGTCACTTATATTTTTTTTGTATACTTGAATGAATTCCCTCAACGCCATGCCACTTCCTATGTATATAATTAGATCAGCACATGGAAATCCAATATATATATATATATATATTCCTTTATGAATAATAATTCCTTTCAATTAATCACTGAACACTTAGATTGACTGATAAGAGTTGTTCTAGTTTAATCACGGGTCTTGGTTTCGAGACGTGGAAATACAGTAGTATGGAGTGGTCGGAGCGTCTACCCTTATGGTGCCTGGTGTCAAATCTCAAATCCGGACTAGTCTGAATCACGTTAAAATTCTTACAACTTAAATGAAACAGACTCTAGGATACTGGACGCATAAAAAAAAAATAATAATTCCTTTCAATAAAGACGATGTGTGAATGCGTGTGTGCGGAACGATTTACGTACTTCACTCTGTACCACGTTCACCATTGATGGGGCAACAGCATTATGGTTTGTACTTTATGCTACCTTAAGTAACTCAACGACTTCCTAACTACAATTCGTCACATTAATAGCCACCCACATCTTCGTTTCTTTCATTACTTTACTCCCTCCTTATTCGACAGTGATTCTCGAGTCCTTTATATTCTCATGTCCCATACATACTATTTTTCTTTCTTATTTTTCTTCATTTCTATTCCTCTTATATCTTTAAGATCTGGGGTATATTGAACGAATCTCTTCACATATCAAAACGATATTTAAACTTATTTTATTTTTCCTCTTAAAAAAATTTAATAGTTAATTAAATGTTATATATATGTAGAATTATATTCTTATTTATATAGAAACAACTTATTATATATTTCCTCTGTTGAGGCCATTTGATTTTTTAGGCCTTAAACACAAGGCCTTGGACCGTTATATATAGGCTCATAAGATTCTTATGCTTTAAGATCCCGTGACAAATTCGAGTCAGCTTCTTAATAATGTCGTTTTTCTACTCATGTCCAAGACTTCAAACACTTTGAATTGTTTCTTTTTTCTTCAGTACGTATGAACCTTCTCCAACTACATGAGGCTAATTAATTCAGGAATAAGACTATGATGGAGTGTGAATAATGATTTCTGGTTCAAACCCCATTAAAATATAAAAGATTGAACCTTCTCCATTTATTTAAAAGAAATATCAAATATGGAGAATCTTGTCCTTTTGGATTCGCGCGCACTTGAAATAATTGTTCATGCATGTCAAATAGGGTAATGGATTCTTGCTTCTATTTTACTCTCTTTCTTATTTTTTATGAGAATTTTTTAATCAAATCACACATATTAAGAAATATAATTAAAATTAGGTAAATACCTTACTTTTTGTTTTAAAAAAAGCATTAATCACAACAATGAAAAGAGATATGAATATTTGTTGAGTGTTTAACCAAAGAAAAAAAAATTTTACCCAGTGAATTTGTAAAGGACATTTTAGGAAAAACCTTATAAATGTTTTACTATGTTTTTTTATAAATGATCTTATATTAAGAAATATATAAAACTTATAAAATGTATCTTATAAAGATTTCTGATGTTAGGAGTTTCTGATATAAATGGGTTTAATTTTCAATTTTTATTTCTTTGAAAAGTGCATGCTTGCTCTCTTTGTAACCTCAAAAATATTTTTTTAAGAAACATTAAGTGGCAAGGATATATTTTTGCCCATTATTGTTTTAGTTAAAAAAGAAAAAGGAGAAGAGCAAAAGTCGTAATCGTAGAGGGCAAAGGTGGCGACACGAGAAATAATATTAAGGACAGCGTAATGAATTCCATGTTCCATGTTGTAAGAGCGCCCACTAGAAATCTCCGACACTGTCAAAATCCATTTCCTCAAGCCACCCTTTCAATGTTTTCGCCCTCATTGTTAGTATTTACAAATAAAAATTTACCCTCCAGATTCAAATATTCTCCATAAGTTAAAATAAATAATTTTTACTTTCAGTCTCACATTAAAAAGTTATGCGCATATATGAATATGAATAAATAGAATATTCAAATTATTTGATTACCATTCAAACTAAATAATTTTAACCATTGGCTTTTGATTGAGTGAGAGAGAGAGAGAGAGTAAAAAATAATAAAAATATTTCATCAAAATAAAAAAAAAAATGTCATTTCATTTCCGCATTCACGACCACTAATATTAAAGAAAAAGCCATTTACCATAATTTTTGGGTTTTTGGGGCCCACTAAACCCTGTCGGTGGATTCCTGTAGGCCTTTGCTTCTTGATCCTTCCCATCTTCGTTTTGTTCCCTTCGTTCTCATAATCACGTTTAATGTTTATTTCTCTTTAGTTAGTGGCCAAAAAATTGTCATATCGTCAACCTTGCTTCATCCTTGACAGTAGGGGTAAACATAAGTCAGGCCGGGCCGGGTTTTACCCCTGCCCAATGCCCGGTCTGATGTTCTTCGAGTCAATATCGGGCCAGTTCCGGGCCAAGTATCGGATTGACCCGATATTATTATATTTTTTTTAAAAAATTAAAAATTTAAAAATAATTATTTAATAATAAAAAATATACTTATTTATACTTAAAAATAGATTTTTTTAAAACATAATCTTAGAAAAAAAAATAATTTTTTCAAAATTTATGAATATTTAACCATTATACATTATTTTTACATAAATATTAAGGTAAAAAACTAATTCAAAATTTAAAAAATAGTTGAAACATTAAAATCTTAAAATATTTTTATAATATTTACATAGTAAATGTATTATATTAGATACATGAAGAATAAAAATCCTACAAAATCAATTAATATATATAAAATAATTGAAAGAAATTAAAAAAATTATATATATATATATAGTTCGAGCCGGGCCGGGGTTAGGATGTATACCCTAACCCCGGCCCGGCCCGAAAGTGGTCGGGCCGGACCGAGCCAATCGAGTTCGAGCCAACTTATTCACCCCCACTTGACTAGCACGTTACAAAAACACCAATACGACATCCAATACATTACCATTTTGTATTTATTTGGATGCTGTTATTAATGTCGTTATGTTTATTTCTCTGTTTCAAAATATGAATTAAAAAAAGTTAATAAATAGTGTAAAAGTTAACAAAATATTATTATATTTTACTATAATGTTCTTATTAATTATATATTATATTAATTTTTTAATACTTTTATTTTTCTTTATTATTATTGAAGAATAAACTTGTCAAAAATAATTAATGTCATTTTAAAAATTATAAAGTGATAAATGTTTTAAATATATATATATATATATAATAATAATTATTTTGAAATGGAGGTATATTATTTAAAATTAAATTAATGTTAATATAGTATATCCACGTTCAGTATGCGTTCTCTGTGTGTGTGTATGTGTATATATATATATATATATATATATATAAAAGTATGCAAGTGTTTGACTCACAAGACTTGGTCCCCTCAGAGTAGAAGAATTGAATAATAATAATAATAATAATAATAATAATAATTGAGGATCACGTGGCCAGTTAATTACTAATAATGGTCGTCCGTGAGATTGAATGCAGCCTCAAGTTTTCCCAAATGAACCACACAACATAAAAGAGGCAACAATGAAGTCTGTGATCTGTAGTGCAACTTGCGGTTGTGGGCACTGCTTTACTTGTTTCAACATTATTTCTTTAATTAATTAACTTCATAATAATCAAATCTTGCTCCCCATTTCAATCTTCCCCTGTTTTCTCTAACTCTATCTGCTCCAATTAATTAATCCTCCATGTACACAACTACGCAATTAGTGTCAAGTCTAATTTGATTTGAGATTAAATCGTTGGACTGGGTTGCTTTTTTAACAAAATATTGAATAAAAATTATAAAATATACTAATAACATGATTTTTAAATTTTGTTTCAAAAATTATACTTTCTCCATTCCAAAATTTTTATTGTTTTAAATTTTAAGACTTTACTAATGCTTTATTTCCAATTATATATATTCTCATTTATTACTATTAACATTTTCTTCTCCTTCTCTCTTAGTTATAATAAATTAATTAAATGAGGGTATTTTTATTAATGTATATATTAATTATTTCTTTCAGTTCTTAATAGAAGACATTTTTAATCAAATTACACGAATTAAAAATAAAAGTTAAAGTTAGTTAACTTTCTCGATTTCTCTAAAAATCACAACATTTTTTCAAAACTATCTTTATTTAATATCTTTTTTTATCTTATTAAGGTACATTATATAGGATCATTTTTTAAAAATATATAATAAATATTACTCCTCATACTATGGATATTTTTATATTTAAAATCAGGATAAAATACTCTATATTTAAGACTAGTTGAAGTAATAATTTCTTAATCTATGTGCTATAACTTTAATTAACAAAAGAATTTATATAAGACAATTGAGCAAAATTGATTAGAATGATATTAAATTTTCTGTTTTTAATAAAACCTTATCTAAGGTCACTTGGTATGCTTCCCATAAAGTTGTTTTCTAGGAAGTCTATTTTCCTGGAAGTAAATTTCTCGGAAAGTTCATACTTTACGTACTTGTTTAATTTTTTAATTTATGGGAAGTTCAAATTATTTTTTAAAATAAATATGTAATGTTTTAGTGTTAAAGACATTAATACCTTTTTGATTAAAAAAATTGATTAAATAATTAAAAATATTTTTGATAAAATATCACAAATTTATAAGGAAGTAGAATTCTTCTAAGATTCTACTTGCGAAGTAGAACTATCCAAGTTAAATTATTTTTTTTAAACCATGTTGTACCTATCAATATGCTTCTTATAAAGTTCTATTTTCTTTCCCTACTTACCTATACTAAACAACCCCTTATCCGAAATGATTAGATGGGATTAGTGAAAATGAATTTTAGAAATGATGAATTGACACAAACTGAACAACTAAAAACTCTTTATAACGCGCTCTCTTACTTTAATACCAAAGTAGTTACTATTACAGATTAGTTTCCTGTTAATTTTCATTATTGTGCCCTATTTCGCATCAGGCCACAAAAAGTAGGTCACTTCTGAAATAAGAATCTTTAAAGTATATCCTTATAGAGATTGACATAAGCATGTCACAATTAATAATCGATGCATATAACGCTTAAATTATTCATATAAAATCATGTATTTGATACTAAAATTAACATATGAAAATAAAAACTTATGTACACATACATTAAAAATGAAACATACATATGTGAATGTATTCTAATCACATGTACACAAAAATTAAGATAGAAAAATATTCACTACATTATTGTTATTATTATTAGCAAAATAAATAGTAAATTCGTATAAAACCTAAACGCTTTTTTTTATCTTGTTTAAAATGCCGAAAAATTTGACAGGAGGAGGAGGGGAAGAGTTTGGAGTGAGCTAAAAAGTGAAGAGAATGAAGGACGTCCCGTCTTCACCCAATCCATAGAAGGGAGTTCGAAATTTGGTTGGGTCAGAGGTCAAGTCACAATAATAGAGAAAGAAAGAAAAATAAAAAAATAAAAAGAAGAAGAAGTGGGATTTTCTTTTTTTTTAGATAACTGAAGTGGGATTTTCTCATTCGCTTTCATTCTCACACATTGCCATCCAGTGGGCAGTCAGTGCTGCTACCACCGGAAGTAGTAGCCAGCTCATTACGTCGACCTCACACCAACCATAACTCCGCCCCCTCCCGTCCCCTCCCCTTTTACCTCCATTTTTATTTTATAATTAATCTATTATACCCATTTATTATTTATTTCTTCAATTTTTTTTTAAATTACTTATAAATTTCATATTCACACTCCGTTACCCAAGATTCCATATCTTTGCACCACCTCACTACTTCGTCCTCATTATTCCACACTTCTTCTCTTTATATATATAAACTAGACTAAACTAAACTCTACCCCATCTTACTCTTATTACACTCCCACTCTCCCTCGTCCCCACCTTCATTCCTCATGAACTACGGCAGACTCCAACCCTCCGATCCGGGTGGTTCCTCCCGCCGCACCACCGCTCCCATTGCCACCGCAACCTCCGGCACCAAAAAGAAACTCATCTTGCTCTCCCTACTGGCTGTCGCTTTCGTAGTGGCTTCTGCCGTCTCCGCCGTCTTCATTGTGGGGATCCGGTCCCGTGCTTCGGGTCCGAATGGGCCCAGCATTAACGGGAGACCCACTCAGGCTATTTCGCATGCCTGCGGCAAAACTCAATTCCCTGCGCTCTGCGTCCAGTCGCTCCTCGATTTTCCGGGTTCCACCACCGCGTCGGAGCAGGACCTGGTCCACATTTCCTTCAACATGACGCTGCAGCACCTGAGCAAAGCCCTCTATTCCTCCTCCTCCTTCTCCGGCGTTCAGATGGATCCACTTGTACGGTCGGCGTACGAGGACTGCCTCGAGCTCCTCGAGGATTCAGTGGACGCGCTCCTCCGTTCCCTCACCTCCGTCCTTCCCTCGCCATCTGGGGGCGGCGGTGGAGGGTCGACGGACGACGTGCTGACGTGGCTCAGCGCTGCCGTTACGAATCAAGAGACGTGCAACGAAGGGTTCGCGGACGCGAGCGGGGCCGTGAAGGATCAGATGGCCAGTAACTTAAAGGACTTATCGGAGCTTGTGAGCAACTGTCTGGCACTATACTCGGCTAGCGGCATCAATGACGATTTCTCGGGGGTTCCGATACAGAACAAGAGAAGATTGATGGGACACATTATTAATGGTGACATCTCGGGGGAATTCCCGAAGTGGCTAAGCAAAGGAGACAGGAGATTGTTGAGCTCGCCGGTATCGGAGATACAAGCCGATATTGTAGTGTCGAAGGACGGGAGTGGAACCGTGAAGACCATCGCGGAGGCCATTAAGAAAGTGCCCGAGCACAGCAGTCGCCGGATTGTTGTGCACGTGAAGGCTGGAAGGTAATTAAAATGATTATTCAGTGGGCTTTTGGTAATAAAACGATTCGTTATTGAAAAGTAAGTTCATTCAGCTTTCAAGATAACTAAAAATAATAATCATTATTATGGGGGGAAAAGATTTTGTGATTTGTGATTCCATATTTGCATTTGAGTAAGTGACTGTGACTCGTTCAATGACTAGTGGTCAATTAATAATCATGCATGCCAGTTAATGTAATAATAATTATATTTCTCTGTCTGCTACCTTTGTGCAACACTAATAATAATGTCGTCCATTAATTTTGAAATGAAGTAAGTTATCTACACCCTTTTGTAACTATGTAAGATCATGGTTAATGGTATATATACTAGTATAAATATACTCTATAAAAAAGCTGAGAGATGAACCAACATTTTCAGTATAACATGTTCAGGTACGAAGAGGAAAATTTGAAGGTTGGAAGGAAGAAAACCAATGTCATGTTCATGGGTGACGGGAAGGGCAAGACGGTCATAACAGGTGGAAAAAATTTTAAGGCCGGCATGACCACATTCCACACTGCCTCTTTCGGTGAGTTCCCTTTTTACCTTCTATTTTTACTTTATATTTTCTTTCTCGTGCGTGTGTATATTTTTCACAATCATTTTCGTTTTCTCCTCCCATTTGTTCAAGAGAATTGGAAAGGAGAGAATGAGAGTAAAAATTTTTAATCATATTTTTTTCTTTAATCAAATAAGAAAAGGGAATATTTTTTTTTTGCCTTTAAATAAAAGAAAAAAAATAAGAGGGAAAATACTCTTTTCCTTTTATTTAGTTTAAAAAAAAATGGATGAAAACTTTTTCTTGGGGACTCTGGGGTTAATATTTACTTTCTTTTTAAATGTTTTAACGTTCATTTAGAAAGATGGAAAAAAAAAGGGGAAGATCCGAAAACAAGAAAACAAAACCCCATGTGCATGCGGGAGAACAGTAGAAGTTTGATCATGGCTTGTCAGGTTTTGAAGATTCTCAGCATCTGCTTGCTTCTGTACACCCTTTCCACGCGGTTTAATATTTGGACGATATTGCCCCTATCTACTCCTCATAAAATGCACCATTCAGTGATCCACATTTATGCTCTCCAAATGGTTTTTATACACCCATAATTTTCTTAATAACTTAATTAAAAAACAAATAATTAAGGATAAAATATAATGTCCTCCTGATATCATCATTAATCCCTACTTAACTTGAAAGTATAACGTAGGCCAAGCATTCCCTAAGGCCTCCAAATTAATTAAAAGTAGATAAAATTAAATTATTGGTGTTGGGTCGTACAATTACGTACCATATTCATTAACAATGCCCTATTCATTCTTGTCTCTAATGATCTCGTACTTCTGCGAAATTTCTATGCAATTAGTTGAAAGCTTTTCACTAACATAATGGCCTTGTAGCTGCTTCTGGGACTGGTTTCATTGCACGCGATATGACCTTCGAGAACTACGCCGGGCCAGAAAATCACCAGGCGGTGGCCCTCCGTATCGGAGCCGACCATGCAGTGGTGTACCGCTGCAGCATCATCGGATACCAAGACACATGCTATGTCCACTCCAACCGTCAGTTCTTTCGAGAATGTGACATTTACGGGACCGTCGATTTCATCTTTGGCAATGCAGCCGTGGTCTTCCAAAACTGCAACCTCAACTCTCGAAAGCCCATGGCCCAACAGAAGAACACTATAACGGCCCAAAATCGAAAAGACCCGAATCAGAACACGGGTATCTCGATCCACAATTGTCGGATCCAAGCTACTCCAGATCTCGAGGCAGCCAAGGGAAGCATCCCAACCTATCTGGGCCGTCCGTGGAAGATATACTCTCGAACCGTTTACATGCTCTCTTACATGGGTGACCACATACATCCACGTGGATGGTTGGAGTGGAATGCCACCTCACCAGTAGACAAGTTGTATTATGGAGAGTACATGAATAGTGGGCCGGGTGCGGCTGTTGGACAAAGGGTCAAATGGTCCGGGTTCCGGGTTATAACGTCCACGGTTGAGGCGAGTAGGTTCACGGTGGGCCAATTCATAGCGGGGTCGTCGTGGTTGCCGTCCACAGGGGTGGCATTTGTGGGAGGATTATCTAACTAAATTCAATTTCGCTCAAGGTACCCCTTTACTCCAAAAAAAAAAAAAATCGCTCATGGTACCGGCGTGATTACTGATTAGCGTGATCACAGTCTGGGTCCAACGCGGCCGAAAAAGACTTGTGTATTTATTTTTTATGGTTTTATGTTGTAATTGTACCAAAATATAGGTTTTTCTGGTCTCAATTTTTTGTTTCTACAAATGTTGTAATAAAATTATATAAAGTTGTAAACAATGAAAGTTACTGTTCTATCATTATTGTTTGGGGGTTTTTATTGGGATTGGCTCAGGGTGAGAGGTTGTTGAAGTTGACCCAAAAAAATGAAAAAATATAAGCATGAGTTTTCACAAGTAGAGTGAAAATGAGAAACTGCAAATAGTGGGTGTGTTTCTACTCAAACACATAATTAATTATCCTAATAAATCGTGCTTCTATTCATTAACATAATAATAAATTTACTAATATACAAGGAATTGTTTAAATCAAATTAAAATTTGAAAGAATCCTTGTTAAGTTTTGGAAATCAAAGAGTTTTATACGCAATACTTAATGTTCGGAGAAATTCTATACATTTTGCTCACATGAAGCATTTGGATTGTTGTATAGCAATTTGGTTTGCCACTTTCTTGGTAATTTCTGTATAAAAAGAGTTAACGTCTTTGTTTAGGCAACTGATCGTCAAGTCAACTCCAAAATTTTAAACATCCCGTCAGCAACCCATGAATGTTTTTTAAATTTTTGGAACAACACTTATGAATCTTGAACAAGGTATTACGAGCAACACGAAACATGAACTCAAGTTGGCTCAATAAAACTATCCATTTCCAGCATTTTATTCACTCAAGTGGCAAAGAAAAGAGAGGATAATAATACAAGAACAAGTCCTCTACAATCATTCATGGACGATATACTACTATATTCATGTTTCACAAATATAACACACCAAAAGATAAGGGGATATCCAGGACAGAAGTTCTGACCACAATCCACACACACACGAGATTGAGAAAAGATGGATGAAGCATCATCATCATCATCATATACCATATCAACAGCAAAACGAGTTTATGCACCATAAGTATTTAATTCATCGGGATAGCTCATCCAAATGAATATCCATGAGCTCAGCAACAATATCAAGAAAGGCTTCTTCATTTGATCCAGGAACTGCAGCTTCTTCTGCTTTCTCAACAATTTGCTCGATCACAGATTTTTTCTTCAGTGTTTCTCGGCACATAATGCTTCCGATGCTGAAAGGAGTGAGTCCTCTCTCAGCACCTTTCTTTAGAAGCATAGTTGATATACGAAAGATACGGGCACATTTGGAAGGAAGATCCCATCCATGAAACTTCAAAAGTTTTATATCTGCTTCGGCATCCAGAGATTTTATATAGTCAATGGTGTCAGCAGAGTAAGGCTCCTGAGCTTGTGGCCAGTATAACCAGTCAAATGTGCAGTCTTCAAACTACAAGAGGAGGAAAAAATGAAAAGCAACATGAAGCAACGGTAGTAGCAGAAGGAAAAAGATACAACAGCAGCACAAACAACAATAACTGTTTACAGCATCTCTGACATACCGTATATAAGTCAAACACAATGATAGAAATAGATTAGTATCCGAATATAATAAAGAAAACGTGGAGTAATAACAATCTGATGCTAACAGGCACCAATCTCAGAAAAGGCTTTACAATCTCTTTGCTTTTTTTTTTTTTTTTAAATAATTGTGATATTCTAGCAGTTATATTGATATAGCCAGGCAGGAGTGTGAAAATGTATTATCAGCAGGAAGAATACAGTTCTTACAATTGAAGAAGCAGCCAACAAAGAAAAACCTTAAAATATTAGCAGCACAAATAATGATTGAAATAAAAAACACAATTATGGCATCACCACATTTGGAGAGTAATGGACTTACGATCTCAGGTAAGCAATAGCCATGATCAATTGGAATCAGTGCTATTCGACCATCTTTGCCATCCCTGCTAACCAAAATGTTTCCAGCATGCCTATCTGCATTCGCCAATCTGATATCCAGCACTGAGATCTTGTGCACCTCCTCTACTGGAAATGCAAGAGGACCCATATCTTCACAGTTTCCAATATTCCTCATAAACATCTGAAGTGACCCTATTTTGATATCCCCAGAATCATACTTACAACCCTTGGGATGATGGAATCCTTTATGTAAACATTTGACCATCACTGTTGGAGGAACCCCAGCAAATCCCTCCTCATTATTACTATTGTAAGTGCGAGGCCCATTCCTAGGATGATCCAAAATATATGCTGCAACTTCTCTCAATGCCCCTTGTCCTACTCGTGTTCCTTTCTTCAAGCCTTCTCCATCTAAAGAGACAGGTAGTCCTCGAGGATTATTAACAGCCATCGGCTCCTCATCTATAGGCTTGAAAACAGAAACATAATTTGAACTGGATGAATCTTGCATGAGATAAACACCTCCAGATCCCTCTGAAGATTGAATTGGTCTATGCCCCCTCTCTAAGCCCTGTGAGGTAGTTTTAATCAGCTCCTGGATTACTAGTGGAACTCTGGTACTGGAGCTAACAATAATTGGTTCCAAAAGAAAATCTCTTATCAATTGCTTCCTCTCCAGGAACTTATTTGTCACAAACAGTGGCCCCAGATGTTCTTCACCTACATTTACCACCTCATGCGTGTGTGATGCCTCAATTGACAATTCAAAATCCTTCTCAACTGCTTTTGTCCTCACTTTGGCAGACCTTCTCACCAACAAATGAATTACAGCATCATTATCCTTACATATATCCTCGATGAGTCTCTGATCTTCAAGTGCCTCACCATCACATATCAGTTCTTGGTCCTTGAGGTTCACAAATCCTTTGCCCTTCCTTTCAATCTGCTGCTTCACATAACCCACATTCCTATTCTTCTCAACGTAAAACTCAAACTCCTTTCCACATAAAGTCCTAACAGTAATTGCTTGAACATCAGAAAGCCTTAGCACCAAGTGCAACACATTCCCATCAGTTACACCATAATCACGAACACAAGAATTGTTCCGAGCCAATTCCCTCCCCTCAAAAACCAATTTCTGTTTCTTCACAAAAAAGCCTCTAAAGGTCTGAATTCTCAGCTTCACTGAGGCAATTGAATCTGTCTCCATAATATGCATGGGAATCACAGATCCACCAACAGTTAGGTAAATCAAAATTGAGTCCCTCATTTGAGGACCGCAGAAGCTGGTAAATTTACCAGGGGAGTTGAAAGATTTTTCATACACTGGACTGAGTGCCACACTAGCCATTGTCTACTTATAGGTTCAAAACCTTGCTGGCTTAAAAATGAACAAGTTATGAACCTTAAAACCAGTAAGAGAATACAAGTGTTCTATGTGATAAACCCATTTGGTAAGGAAATACAAAATAGGCAAACTCAACTTGTTTTCTTCCTCCTCTGCTATCTTGACACTAATCCTGCAAAAGCAGCCAATACAACCTCAGCAGTAAACAAAGAATTTACGCACTAAAGATGTAGATAGTCTTCCTCCAGTAGTCAGAGTTCCTAGCCAAACGAAAACTTTGAAGGAGGCCCAGAAAAATGATCCCCTGAATCCTTGAATTGATCCATCAAAATTACTTACATTTCTTTTCAAGCTTGAATGGCCATGTTTTAGCTGTTATTGAGAAAGTTATACCTATTTAGAAAACAACTAAAAGACCGAACAACGTAATAACCCTGCAAAAATAAAGAAACTCATCAGAGTTCAGTAAAATAACATCTAATCTATGAGAACAGAAAAAAAAAATTAGATACGTAATAACAGATGACATGAAAAAAATATATCAAAAAAAATTATTTAGCCCTTTGAATATCTGCCATATATAAACTTCAAATTGTGTCATAATTTCCAAAGAAAATACTGAATAAAAATTATTCTTCGAAATTACTATTACGCATGTTAAAAAAAAAACTGAGCAGCGTGATTGAAATACACTAAATAGTAGATTTCATCTCAGGTGAGCGCTTTTTCCCCCGTGTTAAAATTCACTGCCACAGCATCTATGTAAGAGTAGGAAAAAGATAGAAGCAGAAATTTCAAATACCTACAAATGTTCATAGAATCAAATGATAACGGCAAATGGAAAATAGATGAGAAGAATAATGAAATTCATTTCTCAGGATTTAAGCGCAGAAGAATAATATCAAATAGCAATCAAGGCAAGCGGAAAAATAATTGGACACATTTCTTCCCTACTATGTTGTAGCCAAACAATCTAGACTGAAATGACAATCTATAGAACGAATCTTGCACAGATAACGATCATCTTACACAGTAGAGCCAAATCGAAGAAGAAAATCATGTAGGATGAAGATGATACGAGATACTTGAAAAATGTAGCTCCATTCTCCTCGTCAGTTTGTATCCTTCGTCTTCTTCCCCGGAAGAATAGGAAAATTTTTCCTTCGCTTTTTGATTTTCCTAGAAAGTGAGAGAGCAGAATGAGAGAAATGAAGTGCTAAATGGGGGGGGGGGGGGGGGGGGGGCTATTTATAGGGACGGACTTGACGACATGATACCGAGTTCAGCGGCAGATTACTAACGACGTGTGAACGGACGTTACTACGTTAGCAATACACAAAATGTTAGTAAGTGCTTGTTGTGCACAACTGCATCCAAAATTTGTTTCCTTAGAAAAAAAACAGCTTTGGACTATTTAAACGTAGATCCCTAAACGTTCAAATTTTATAAAATAGAAATTATGATTTTAAAATTTTAGAGTTTAGAGTTTAAGACTTATAAATAGAATTTTAAAAATTGAAAAGCCAGAAACTTACTTTTAAGTTTTAAGTGATCTAAATTTTATAAGAATCTTTTCTATTATTTTTAGAAAAATTTTCGTGGCATATAATTTTTATTATAATAATAATACTTAAAAAGGAATTATTAATGGAAAAATTAAGTATTTCTTGAGGTTCAACTAAATTATGCTTCATATCTCTTCTATCTTTTGTTTTTCCTACTTTATTTTAATATAATTTGAATAATTTAATAAAATCAAAATCGAAAATGTATTATTACTATTAAAAAAAATAGTGTTTGTTCGTAACGTGTATAGACGGACGTTAAATGCGAGGGAAATGAGTTTCTGCAGGTGAGAGGGGAGCATGTACTTTTGGAAGATCTTCTGGAGGAGTCTTCAATTTAAAACTTGGGAGCCAAGCCTATTCAAACGCAATCACGCATACCACGAACCAATAGATTTCTGCCACGCCATGATGCTTTGTAATTTTCTCCCGTACGAGGGACCTTGGTTTCATTGCTTCATTCCACGTTCGGCCTCTTCACTTCTTTTTGAGAGCGTCCAAGAACGAAGACTAAAATAATGCATTTTCTATATTTATGGGGGAAAAAAAATGACAAGTGACCGAATTAATGTATTTTCTTCTGTTTTCTTGTTAACTATTAAATTAAATATATCAACATAAATTAAGAAAGAGTGGTTTTGTCACAAATCCCATTACGAACAGTGGGATTATTTATTTTCCCCTGATGTTCTAAATTTTTTTACCTTAAAATTTTTATAAATTTTAAAAATATCAAATAAAAAAAATTCTACATATTTTTCATTTGTTGTGCTATTTTGTAAATTCATAAAAAATTTAAAAGATTATTGCACATATTTATTTTAAAAAAATTGTCACTTTTGTATATTTATTTTGGCTGGTCACAACCAATACAGATTAGTGGGTCTCCAACTTGACTTATATAGGTTAATTAGGACAATGAGTTCCATTTTCAATAATTTAGCTTTTCTTCCCAACAATGAACAACCTAATCCTCAATTGCTTTACAGCTAGTTGGTTCATCCCTCTTTTATTTTTAATCCTTTCACTTTTTTTATTCTTATGATTAGTTTGTATTCCTTGTATAATAACCCTAACCCTGTGGACAAGAAGGTTTCTTTTCTAGAGGCCAAGCGAATCATTCCGTTTATATATTATGCTCACATGATCAGCTTTCAATATATAAAAAAAAATGAAATGTATAGTACTTATTATGTTATTATACACATATTTTGATTGCATTTATTTTATTAATATTTAATTTTATTTAAAAAGAGAAGAAATTTAGGAAGAGGCAAAAATGTAAAAAGTTTAATTTATGACAATTACTATATGATATTAAAATACCCAGTTTAGACATATTTGTTGAAGACTTACAGGATACTCTCAGGTAATGAATAAATAAGCACAGTAATTTTGAATCCTTAAGAATTAGAGAACTAGGCTTCCTCCACCTCATGACCCTCCCAATGTTGAAAACATGTGACATGCTTTCATATTAGAAAGAAACAAGTATAGCAATTTTTAATCCTTAAGAATTAAAAAGCTAGAGCTTCCTCCACCTATTCATCATCCCAATCACAACTCTTAATTGGGCAAGTTGTGACAAAGTAATTGATGTTATGACATAGTAGAAACGACTTAGCCAATCTTAATAAACATTAGTACCCTCCTATTATGGACTTATGTGTTAAAAGCATTTTAACTTACACTAATCAACCATATAGATATTTAGCCTAATGTATAAGGGCTCGTTTGGTATGAGAATTATTTATGATGAATTGAAACAAGAAAGGGAATGAGAATGGGAATAAGCTTTAAAAATATGTTTGGTGTGTTGGAAAAAATGAATGGAATCTTGTAATAAGCTTTGTTTGGTATAATGCATTTTAATGATGGAATGAGAGTTTTAAGATTAAAAATACTAATATACATTTATTTTAAATTAAGTTTTTACTAAAAAACAAAGAGAGAAGCTTGATGGACGAGAGATCAACAGAGATCGATGAAGATGATGGGAATAGATTGGTGAGGAGATGATGCGAACAAAACCGATCACCACCACCACGTGATCACAACATCCCCACCACACAGCTTCACCATCTCAATTTAACAACATACCTCACCAACATTTGTCATTGTGTAGAAGCAAATTTGGAAGGGATGTCAAAAAAATCTCAAATGACATCTCAAATTTGGATCTCCAAAGGTCCCCGTTGTAGCTGATATGGGTGGATGATGATGATGACAATGGGTTGTGAAAGGAGGTTGATGTAGTTAATGGTGGCCAGAATTGTGGAAGGTGACGTTGTGAGGAACGAGAAACTACAAAAATTTGATGATGATAGAGGTTGAAAATTAGCTATGGAGGTGAAGGCAATTTGGTCCAGAAAAGATGATTTCCAAGGAAGCAAAAATTTTCCAATGCCCCCCCCCTCGTGAACACAAATTCCATCATGGAATTTTTGCTTTCTTGGGAATTATATTCCCACATACCAAACCAGGTAAAATGCTCTTTCCTTTTCCCTTTCCCTCTCCCATGTTGAAAATCCTTCCAATCGAACTGAACATAAAAGATCACTTAACTTGTATCCATATGGATCATTACAAATAAAATTAGCTCATTTTTCATAAAATTGAAATCACAATTAATTGAAGCCTATATAAAAATTCTAACAAAAAAGACTGGTGAAAGTGATTCTTCTAAATATTTTTTTAAGTGGAAAATATGAATGAAGAAATTCATTGTCATGAAACAGATGCTACCATCAACAAGTTAATTCCAATTATTTAGGCCATCTTACAACAAAAGCAAGCAAGAAAATTAAATATGATAGCAAAAAAAAAAGATGTAAAAATGAAATAACCCTTATGTAGTTCTGTAATATGTAATCAGCAAACGTTGTGACAGTAAAATTTAAAATCCGCATGTACTAAAGATGGTTGAAGTATTCCTTTAATTTTTGACCTAAGTGCATTTATCTTAAAAATAGATTTTTATTATTTTTTTTATAGTTATTTCAATTCATGCAAAACTATATACTCCTTCCATCCCATTTTGTGCCATTTTTAAATTTTTTAGGTAGACCAATAAAGATATTAAATAATTTAAATTATAGTAAAATTTAATAATATTTTACCAAAATATCATATACTTAAATGTTAAGAGTTAACTTATACTCCACCTATCATTATTTTTAATGAAGAACAAAATAATAAAAAATAATTAATACTTTATTAATAATATAAAATGATAGATAATTTATAATATTTAAAATTTTTTAAAATAATAAATAAAATGAGAGAGAGGAAGAATGTTTTTGTCCATTCAATCAAATCTTATGAAATCTTCATAAGAAATGGCATTACATCGAAGTTATAAATAATGTTGACTCTTTTTCTTCTTTGTTTGTTATTTTGCCATTTGATCACTTCCAAAATTTGGCTACCACATGAGCGTGATGTGTAGTGTATGAATTTAATACAACTAATGGGTTTTCAATATAATCTTTTCATGAAAATCTCTATCATTTATTATGATTATTTGTTGATCGTCGTATAACATTATTTGCTGCATCAAGTGGAACAGCACTATCTTAAAACGAGGTCAACAAATGATGTTATGTGATAGTAGGTGACAAATCAAAATGGATGATAAAAATGTTTTTGTTAAGTTAGACTAAAAATTTACAAAGTACACTGACTTTGACAAGGGCAGCACATGCTGATGCTTGGGGGGCTAGGCCCCTATTTGTGTAATATACTAATATATATATATATATATAAACACTTATTTGTATATACCACACACTTATCATATTAAATAAAGTATAAAATTTAAAAATTTATCATAATATTTTTTAAATTGTCAATATATAATATTATACATAAAAAATATATTAAAAATATGATTTTTTTATATATTCTAATTTTTTTAATAATATTTCCTATCTCTAATAAGATAATTTGGCCCCCAAAATTCACGTTATGGGTTCATCCATGCTCCCTATGCTGTATAAATTATGATTAAGAGAATAAATAATAAAACCAAATACAATTTAAATTATTTGTTACCAGTTATGCGTTCATCCATGCTCCCCATGCTGTGTAAATTATGATTAAGAGAATAAATAATAAAACCAAATACAATTTAAATTATTTGTTACCAATTATTTCCCTGTGAAGTTTTGGTTGTCAAGTATCCAAGAGACGAGATCCCTATTAAGCTTGGACAATGTACAGAATGCTTACTCCTAAAACCCCATAGGAAATCTCACTTTGCAGCAAAGGGTAAGGGTTGAAATTCTTGGATCCATAATTCTTTGCTTCACCTTGGATCGCTACTCCTACCTAATATTCGATGAATCAATGATGCATTTCATACCTTACATCATAGGGAGTGAATCACTTAAGTAGGCTTGAAGTTAGGAAACTATCGATAGTGTTAATTACTCTCTAATCTTTCAGGAATAGTTAATTATAAAGTAGTATGCATTAGATTGTTTTTCTAGAACTACCCCATAATTGTACCCAATTCTTCACTTACCCTCTATAGTTCATAATTTTTTAAATTTTAACTCTTGCTTATTTACTTTCGTCAATGTTCAATGCATTCTTCTAGTATCAAAATAATATAAAACTACTTACGTCAAATACCTTTTTTTTTTAAATATAAGCAAGTGTTACAAAAATTTAAATAATATAAGTATTAAATTAAAAATTGATTAAAATGAATAAAATAATAATTTAAGCTATAAATTTTTAATAATTCCGTTCCATTAGAAAAGTTGTTGGATGCTGCTCCATGTATTGAATAGTCTCAGCCTCAATATGCAACTTTGCAAAGAGTAAATGAAGTTGGTATTGAGTAGTCTTCCTTTGAATTCCATTTCAACTAGTTACTATTTCTTATGATATTGCTCACGTGCTTTACTGCTTCCAACACTTTCATGGCTGATAAATTATGCACCAAAAAGCTAATTTAAATGGACACAAATCTGTACAAATTACGCCACAATTTATCCACATATCATGTTGACCAGAATTTATTCGAAATGTTTCTTGAATGTAACAATTGATTTATTACCGTAATCCCAGTATCACAGAATCACAGGACCATGGATTCATTCGAAGTGATGATGGTTGCATCTTCACTTCTTTTAAGGATCCAGTTAATTCACTTGGCAAAATATTATATCATATTAACAACTATTATTGTTAGAATTGGATCCGACCAACCAGTCCGACCAGTTGAACCGAGAATCGGTTCCTTTTCCAGTTTGATTAAGAAAGAGGACTGGTACATTTCAAAACCAGTAAGAATCGGCCATAAACTAGTCCTATATTATATTTCTAAAATTTTTTTAATTTTTTTATTTTCAAAATAAAATAACATCATTTTTAGTATAAAATATTTTTTCTTTATATATTATAATATTATATAAGTATTATTATGATATATAATTATTAAAATTATATATTTAATTAATAAATAATATAATAATTGATTATTAATTTATTATTTTAAACTCAAAATGTAATTATAGATGAATACTAATTTATTTAGATTTAAATATTAAATTATGAAACTTATTAATAATTTGTTTGTGGTGAATAATAAATTGATAATTCAATATTATTTAGTTTGATACTTTAATTAAGTTATAAAATTTAATTAAACTTGTATTATTTATTTTAAATATACTATTTTAATTACTACTAATCTGACCCTTGTTAAATTATGGTTAAATTATTAAATCTTGAACTAATGTCTTATTTGGTTCAATGTCTGATCCAGTTCTGACAATATTACTATCAACATTATTATTAATAATATCAATATAAAATATAAATATATATAGAGTGAGAGAGTCCCATTGTTGACGAATATAAAGTACACTTTAGTTTTATTAACAACTAACCAAAAGAAGGGACATGGAGGCAGCCACCCTCCGAAAAATTTGGATCTTATATGATGAAATACTATTTTGTATGATTTAGGGATTAGGGACCAGCAACTTTTCATAGTGTTCAAAATTCAACTTTTTCGCACCTCAGAAAATAGTACAATACATTCTGCATTCATGAGAAAGAGAAAAAAATGAAACTCACCTGTAAAATATAAATCGCCCCTTTTCTCCGTCTATCTTTGCTTTTTGCCTATAACGGAGAGAATCTATATTGCAAAATGCTCGCCTATGATCCAGGGGTTTAAGGAATGAAACAGACCCATCAACAATAGGGGACAACTATTTCTTCCAGAATACTTTTGTTGTCACTAAGATAAGAACGTCTACAGGACTACTTGATTTTGGAGGATGATTTGCTAATTGTTAACTATCAACACAATCCAGGTAGCTTATCAGCCAAAAGGAAAATACAAGCCCAACTCTTGCTTACAAGAACTTCAAAAATCATGGCCTTTTCCCCATAAAAATAGAATCAACATAATCAACACTGCCCTACCACAGTTAAACAACAACGGAAGATACAGAAAAGTCATCTTACAGATTCCTCTGAATGAAGTCCCAGATCCTTTCTTCCATATATAGTCGATCTCTATGATGTTGCAGCATGTGACGTTCATCTGGGAAAATTACCAGCTCATATGGTTTTCTAGCAGCCACGAGGACATTGATAAGCCTTGCAGTGTGCCTAAAATGGACATTCTCATCAATCATGCCATGCACAAGCAGTAAGCGTCCTTTCATCTTGTGCACATGGTGCATCACAGAACTACTCTCATAGGCAGATCCGTTCTCAGATGGCAATCCCATGTACTTCTCTGTGTAGAATGTGTCATAACCGTCGCATGATGTAACAGGTGCACCCGCCACAGCACACTTGAAGATATCTGGATGTCTTGAAAGGGTCATAGCAGATAGATATCCGCCATAGCTCCAACCATATAACCCAATGTGGCCAACTTTAGCGAGCCCTTGTCTGATGAGCCACTCAGCTCCAGTTGCCTGATCATCAGCATCAGTTTGACCAATATTGTCTTGTGCGTGACTTTCAAACTTTAGCCCCCGTCTCGCAGTCCCTCTATTATCTAACTGTAAGCAGGAAAAGCAATCCCTCTATTGTGCATGACTTTCATACTATATAGATAAGAACAATGTGAGATTGAATGTATTTCTTCATTTTACAGAAGTTCCATGACGTTCAAGTCTGTCAACATTTTCCATCCCATGGATAATTATTAGACCAGTTTCTCATTTTAGTCATGTTACCATCAAGCTCTTCATGCAGATATGAGGCAAACAATCCAGTGCTCATAACTCAACCATGCCTTCATATCTCAAGGTTTGATGGTCAGAAGAATTCAATATAGTGTAACTAAATAAATCTTGTACAAGTTCCATCATACTGTTGACTGTTGAGTAATAAGAAGCAAGAAACAAGGACATTTAGAAGCAAACATACAACCAGACCAAAAGCAAATTCAGGGTACTGACCTTCCAAACTAAGATGCCTTGGTTTCGTAAATATTGTGCTCTCATGTCAATTGTGTGAACCCAAGAATTACAAACAAGCTGTACACTTGGACAACCATAAACATTGATCATAGTTTTGTAAGGTGGAGGCCCAAATCTTGATGCATCATGCTTATACAGAACCCCAAACAAGAGGGCACCATCTTTAGCCTGTGTTTCAACAATCTCTGGAATCTCAAGCTGAAGCTTTTTGAATCTTGGAATTGTAAAAGGCTGCTCAAACAAAGGCTTGATTGTGCTTCCATCTCTAATGAACAAAGCAACACACTAGGAGGACAATCAAGGGACTCATGAATATCAATAAACCATTGCATATGGTGATCAAGGATCACTGAGTGCTTCCCCTTTCTCTGGGTAAGTCTGACAGGGGCCTGCAGTGGTTTACCTCCATCTCTGAACAGTTTTGCACAATATAAGTTGGATTCCATAGGCCCATCTAAGGTCCCAGTGAAATAAATTAGACCTGTAGCCTCATTCACTCCAGCAATCTGGTCAACCATCCACTCACCTTCTGTGAGCGGTCCCAAACAAGTCCCATTCACATCATGAATAAAAAGATGCCTAAATCCTGTTTTCTCACTAGCCCAGATAGATTCCCCAGAAAACTTAGTAACTCCTTTATCAAGAGGCGTGAAACAGTCATGTAAATTGATCCACGAGTTGTTTTCTTCCACCAATAGATTTTTCCTTTGACCAGTTCTAATATCAAATTTTAGGATCATAATTTTGGTGTGATGCCTGTTCAATACCTGAGCAGTAAGAATGTTTCCATGCATCCAATTGACTCTTGCCAAGTACTCTTCCCCATCGTTATTCTGATCCATTCCCCCACATTGAAGATCCATCCAAGTAGTGGAACCTCCAGCAACTGAAACAACCCCAAGGCGAACTTTTGCATTTGAAGCTGCATCAAAGGGATAAGGATGGTCTTCCTGTGCCTCTAAGCCAACTGAGCTTTTACCCTCGTGCATAATTCTAAAAAGTGGTATTCCAGAATAATCAACTTCAGTGAAACCAATATATTTACTATCTGGTGACCACCAATATCCAGTTTTCCTATCCATCTCCTGTAATCAGAAAACTATAAAACATGAGGAAAATGTTAATTATGCTCACAATGATGAAGGAAAAATGCATGATTTCAGAATCTAATTATAATCTAACTTGGCCAATCCAAAATGTGGAAGGAGTACTCGATAGAATTTTCAGTTGCACATAAAGAAGATATACTTTGAAGTGAAATCTCACCTGAGCAATATATTCAGCAAGGCCATGAGTCTGCAACACAAAGAACAACGCGTCATATTGCCAAAGCTATAAAAGTCAAAATGTTAACTGTCTTGTTTAATGTACCTGAAGTCAAATTAACATTCATATGCAATCATATAAATGTTCAAAAACTACCCAATAGAAGCAAAAGGGCAATTCATTCAAACTCTTCGAACTACTCAACATATTCTAACTCTATTTTTGAAACTAAATAAGGAAAAGAACCATAGAAGCCTAAAATAGATTCCATATGGTGTATAACAAGCAGATCTGGATTTTGAAACTTCCATGATCCAGGCCAAAGAAAGCAAGAACAAAGCTTAGCCAAAATTAAGAACTAGAATGCTCAGTGATACAATTCAAATACTTATGGTAAACTTGAAACACAAAATGTGAAGCTGATTTGAAGTATATCATGAGATATTAGCCAGAAGGTTAGTTTAGATTCATCAGGTAGATAGAGAACTAAGAAAATTGATTCATTAATTTCCTTTCTTAGAACTTGTATGCATTTAGTAAATTTCAACCCAAAGATACTAACCCAACTACCAGTACTCACCAAACCATTTTCCTTGGCACCATGTGTCAACTGCTTGAATCCATTATTAAACATATCCACAACATCCAACTCAGAGTCTCTTACATAAACACGCATTGACCCATCAGGGGATAGATGCGAATCAATAATTGGTGAACCTGGTATACTCGGAAGCTTCAGCTTTGTTTGTGAATGGAAAATATCATGGATATAAATCTGTCCATAATGCCCACCAAAGTAGTTGCAGTTAGATAAAACTTAGATGTGTGTGTGTGTGTGCATGCATAAGACCGGTTGGTACTAAATGATATAATGGACTAGAAATTATTGTAGCTGGCAAAGTTTTAAACATGAAGTACGAGAAGCTCAATTCTTTATGAAGTTGAAAAGATAGGAAATTAACTCAGGACAGATATTAAGGGTTTTAGACTGATGGGTATCCAAATGGGATGGGGAACCCAGCCTCAAAAGCTAGTTATTAAGGTGGAAGAACCACCCCACTTAAATACCCAATTGAGCATTCCATACTACTTAATGTGAGGCTTGGGCATCCTATACTACCAAGTCCCCATCAATTGGCCCCCCTTAAAAGCTAATGTCTCCGTGGTTGTACACTACGACACTTTATTTAGTGACACTTCACTCAACTCTCTTGTCAGGTAAAACCTTCCATAGGTAGCCCTTTTCAGAACCATTGACACTCAAACTCTGATATCATTGAAGGGTACCCAAGTGGGATGGAGAACCCTCCCTCAAAAGCTAGCTATTAAGGTGGGAGAACCACCTCATTTAAATACTCCATTGAGCATCCCATAGGACCCATACTACTCAATGTGGGACTTGGGCATTGTATACTACCCAAGTCCCCATCATAGAAACACTCAAAAATGGTAATTAGATATCTTTCCAACTTTCAACTATATGAGAAATTAGTGCAACATGACATCCTCCACCAAAAGCCTGCATTCGATGCTTCAACTAATAAATTCATGTACAATATGTCAATTTTGATCCACGGCTTGTGTCAAACAAACAGAATTATAAAGGGTGTAACACAACTTAAAACATGTGATGGCATGCAGCATTGCCCGTGTAAAAGAGCATAAGTGAACATGTGTTTCCATAGTGTTCCTACCCTAAATATTCACTTTTCTTTCTCCTTTAATGAAGAAGCTATTTTTTGCATGCATTCCATTCAACAAGATATCTAATTAACAGTTTTACCCTGAATAAAATATGCTCCAAAAAAGCACAGCAAATGAATAAGGAAAATTACCCATAGATGTTTGAGGGATAAGAGAACTAACCCCATCAGGTAAGGGGACCATAATTGCTTTATTTTTTGAGTTTGTTGTCTTCACCCATTCATACCACGTCACTCCTAACCCACGCTCCCTCAACCTCTCCCTTCTTAACTTCTCTTCTGAAGATATATTACTCTCATCAAACCCCCCATTAGGGGGACTGAATATCAGATCTTGTTCAGATGTCTTTAGATCAACAAGAAAAACCTTCCTATTCAATGTTTGATCAGGACTAAATAGATAGGCAATAAAATTATCATTGGGACTGAAACTTATTGAAGACGGCACCACACATCCAGGCAATGGGTATTGTACTATCTCTTCAATGGGGAAAAGAATGCTATCATCAAAATTTTGCACATCAGTCAAATCTGTCACTAGCATCTCGAAAGACAGCAATCTTGAATGCTTCAGTTTCCTCTTCTTGTTCTTGTCAGCTGATTGCATTACAAATACACCAATGGGAATAACATTCAACTGCAACACAGCCTGACAATGAGAGCATTCCTCATAAAAAATTGTTATATTTCAAATATAATTTTTACCATTGAGACAAACAAGTTAGTGAACAAAATTGCCACTTAGGTTTGATTGCATAAGAAAGTAGAAACAAAATTAAGGGATTTTTCAGCTTCAATTACGGATATGAATACCTCTACGATTAAGCCTGACACTGAATACATTCTTTAGCAGCAAGATGTACAGATATTTTCAATTTTTCTTCCCGTCAGTTTACGGGAAAGGATATAAACTTATTATAAATTGTATCTACATTCCGAATCCAAAGTCCTTGGAATTTTATTTATGGCCGAACTTTGCCCCTCATTCTAGAAAAGGAAAGGCAAAAAGAATGGAAAAAGTTGCATTTAGAGATGGAAACGAATCAACTGAAGCAACTTTAAGCTTGAGCTTCTACTAACTAGTAATTGAATGCAGCAAATAAGAAAATCATACAAAAGAACGGATTTGGCCAAAGTTATCAGGTTCACCTTAACGTCAAAAGATTTAAATTTACAAATCCATTCAAGTATCCATCTGGTTATCTCCTGCTTCCACTATTTTCAACCAATTCCTTTTAAAGAAAATAAAAATAATGGGCACCGAACAAGAAAAACTCGAAGGCCGTATTTGGACGCAGTAATCAAATACAAGCATATGCAGAAACATTTCGAGATAGCAATCAGCAAGCATCATCAATAGTTGCAACCTGGTAAGAAATTCTAATTCTACCCATAAGCACACTAACAGAACTCTCAATATCTTGTGTCCAACTGTATCCACTCGCAAACAATGGAAACGCAATGAAATAACATTTGAAAACGATTTCTGAATAACCTGGTTTCGTTATTAAGGAAGATGAATAGAATCTAACCTGGGGAGAAGATAGAAACGTTTTGCCATGCAAATGAAGAAACGTGAGTCTTACTATTTCTGGATTACTAGGTTGAACGAAGAGATTTTGATAGTGAATCAAAATTTATTGACTGAAGAGCTCGAGAGGGTTAAGAGAAAGAGAGAGCTTCAAGCACTTCACTCTGACAGGGAGGAGAACAAATAACAAAGGAGACTACCTGGATTTTGTAGTACATGTGCAGTAAGATCAATAAATGTTTTTTATCATAAAAAAAATAATAAATAAAAAACAAGGATCAATTAAAGTTAATATATATATATTATTAACACTTTTACCTACAAAAATAATAGTTAATAATTAAATTTTGTTACCTTTATTTAATATAAGTAATAAATAAATTAAAATTTTAATGTTAATTAAATTTTATATTTTTAAGATATTTTATAGAAAATGAAATTAAAAATATTACATAATCTATAAAATATTACATAATCTATATTATAAAATATAGATTCATGTGAATGTGCATTAGAGTGAGAATATATCTGAAATGAAATAATGAAATAGGTCATGCTTGTCGGTTCACGCAGTTGTCATGCTCATGTAGGTACCAAAAGCTTGCGTTCGAGTATTAGTAAACTCATCAAGGATATAAGCCGGGTTGTAGATGTGGAACAGCATGATATAAAATATATCAATTTTTAAAATTTAAAAATACAAATATGAAAGATATTTAAATATATATAATATTATTTATATAAATATTTATATATATAATTAATAAATTAATTTATTAAGAACATAGTGTACAATATTATAAAAATTATAGCATAAATATATAAATAAACTATAAAATATTTATAACAATTTATAAATAAAGTTTTTATTGTTTTTTCTTGACAAAGAAATATCTTTTTTAAAAAAAAAAAAATAAAGTAGAAACATTACATTTTTACAAATAATTATGAGATTATTTTTTTACCTTACCTTAAAATTCTAAAATAGTCACATTTTATTATCAAATTTTGAAGTAATACATATAGTTATAAAGTAATACCGATAGATATACATGCATAAGCATGGTACATATATTATATTATATCGTGTATTGGATAGGGTATGTCTACTTTTTTAAAATATCAGTGCTTCATAGCTTATCAACATATTAATTAATAAAATTATATCAGCAAATTATTATGTGCATTGCAAAGAATTGTTAATGAACCGATAAATGAATGCTTACAAAAAATGAATCGTTTTGTATATTAGATACAATCATTGAGGAACAACTACATCGAGAGAAAATAATGTTTGATGAATTTTTTCCAATGTTAAGAAAATCAGACTGGTCATTAAATTGGTCAAAGTATTAGTTTAAAGTTTAATGGTTTAATTAGGATTTGATCAGGGCCGATAAGATTGTAATTAAATTAATATATTTGAAGTGATATATACTTAAAAAATAAAAATTGCTAGTTCTGATGTCCAATATAATTAGTTTTGATGATATCAAATAATGGAGTAAAAAGTTTATATAATACAATTATTTGATGTTATTTGTATCGTTTATATCATGCTTATTATTTAAGAAAGAATTGAACTAACTACTAGATTTAATATAAATTTTTTATGTAATTAAGTCAAGAAAAAGAACATAATTATGGATTCAATTAGTGGAGCAAAAACTTTTAAGAAGAAGAAGAGAGTTTTGGAGAATAATAATTTGAGAGCTTAAATTGGAAAATCAAGATTCAGATTCTTAGTCATTGAGTTTGAATGTAAATAGTTGATGATGTTTGAATTTAAAATGTTTTTCAAATAATTTTAGAACATTTCTTTTAATATTTTTGAAAATTTTAAGTCTCAAAATCAAGTTAAACCTTGATTTCTTTATTCTTATGAGTTTTTATAGTATCAAAGAAAGTAACCGCTTACCCCATCTTATATAACCTGTTATACTAGTATTTCGTCTCTATCTTGTGCCTTCTTACTTGTGCTCTCCATCATATTATCTCTATGTCCCTATCTTGCATATTAATTAATTACCTAACCAGTATAATCGATTATTTCCTAAAATTATCTTAGTTTTGGTTTCTCGTTTGACATAGCCTCCAGCAATCAATTATTGTTCTCTTTTCCTTTTTAGCATGCTTTTGTTTAGTGTTCTAATCCATTACTCAAACCTCATAATCGATTATATTGCCTCATATAACTTGTTATATCTCAAAATGCAATCAATTACCTTAGAATTCATCTTTTAGATCTTATAAACCCAATTACACTATGTTATATATTTAAATGTAACTTGTTATCCCCTTACTTCTCAAACTTATTTTATTCCTTGAGAACCTGTTATATTTTTAAATATAATCGGTTATATTTCCTAATTTTTTAAATTCCTTTACAACCAATTATTTTGAACTCAATTGATTGACAAATTTACTTTCTTCTTTTTTATTAAATTGAGCTCAATTTATTATTTAATGTTATTTTCTCTTTATGACAAGCTTTATTGGAAGTATTAAACCCAAAATTTAGAATTATTACTTAAAATCTCAATAAGTCAAATCTTCTTACAAATAGTTGGAAACTTTATAGGGAATCTTATGCTTATTGTAATTTGTCCCCAAAGAGTTTTTTTTTATCAAAGTAGTTGCTAAAATACAGAAATTGAGCTAGCCAAGATAGGAAATATTAATTATCAAACCAAAATTTCCTAGCTCAATTAATGCAACCACTATAGTTGCTATATCAAAGAAATTAAGCAAACCAAAATTAGGAAATATTAATTGCAAATGTATAATATAACTTTCAAATAGAATTTCCCATCAAAACTTAGTTATTCAAGTACATCACAAGATTAGTTATTATAATCTCGCCTAAGGATCTTGGACCATAATAAACAAGAAAACTCACCATAAGATTTATATAAAAGTGGATTTCATTCATTCATAATGGATATATAGTTTAAATCCTTATACCTATAATTTTTTTTAAAAAAAATATTATCTAAAATCACTGAGTGATTTCACATGTCTTGTAGGTATCTCATAATTTTTTTATGTAGGTATTTAGTGATTCCTATCAAGATCACTTACCGTATCTACTAAGCACATTAATAACAAATATGACAATTATATGAGTGTATACTTAAGTATACACAAAGCTGCCAACAACAAAAGTCTAAGACATTGTTAAATATCGAAGATATTGAATAAAGAATGTTTAAAACAAACAAGAATGTCAGAAGACCTATTGCCATGGATCTTAATCCCAAGAAAAAAAGGTCTTATGAAAAACCTTTTATATCAAAGTGACACTATAACATATATTTTGTCTTATTTGAAATCAAGATGTGACTAACAATGAGAACAAATTTAGTTTTGACTTGAATCTTTACATATAATAGGTAACATCAACAGTACAAGACTCCTAAATCCTATTAGCCGGCTTAAGTTCTTAAAGAGCCAAATCTTACATAGCAATAGTAAGGTATATGTTAAAGGGACTGTTTTCAAACATACTTTATTCCCTTAAAAGTTCATGCAACAAATAGTTGTTCGAACAAAGAAACTAAATGACAAAAAATTGGGAATAATCCTAAATATAAACAGAATTCCCAATCAAAATTAAGTTACGCAACCATCAAATCAAATTGAAAACACAAAATACATATACCATACAAATCCATCCTGCTAAAGAGTCTACACAAAATATATTCATGATCAATGCAACCATACCGGGAGGGTATAAGAAGCAAGGAATACATTATAACTACTTTACCTATCAATGAGTTCAAAATCCTAAAATTATATTGATAATGATGCACTGTGAGGGTATGGCTATAACCAATATAATATATTTGCCAAATTTTATACACGGAATTATAACTGAACTAATTTAAGTTCAGGGGATCATAAAATTAGGATTATAGAAATTCAAATAGGATTTACAAAAAATTCCAAGGGCTAAAAAACAAATTTGTACAAAATTATTAGGGGCCAAATATAATTCCTGAATGATTTGGGATAAAACAAAATTTACAAAATTATTGGGCCAAACATAAATATGAACAATGCCATTGTGAGTATATCTACTGAAAACAACAAACACCATCATGATTAGACCCACCTTAGGTGAGTACATTTTCACCAAGTGCAAATGGCCCTCACAATAATCAGAATGGATTCATGAATTTGCACAATCAATTTTTTTTAGGAAATATAAATTCCTCACATATTCAAAATTTATGTAGCCCTTAACCCAAAACTAAGGGTGATTTATCATTTACAGGTTTTGGAACTACAACATTCCATGCCAAATTACCAGGAGTTCAATATAAACTTGCACAATATATGTTCATGCCAAAGAAAACATTTTCTTTGGCCCAACAAAATAATATGTATACAAGAATAAAATAGAATGGAAATCACGTGGCTAAACATGTGATTGGAAAAGCTATTTTAAATTTTCTTGAATGATTCTCTTTTTTATAAAAGTTCAAGAACTCCCACTCAATTGGGTTTCAATAAATGCACCAAATCTATAGTCATAATATTTAAATAAATTGTATAAAATATTTATTCATAATTCCAAAAACAAATTAGATAACATCAAAACATTTTGTAAAGCGTCACATGGGCCATAATTGTTTTAAAATAAATTCTTAATTAAATGGTGCATAATAAATAATTTCCAAAAAAAAAAATATTTTGGTCCAAAAGGTTTACAAACCATGGGTCAAAGTTGAATTTATAAACCCCAATAAATTAAAACAATATTTGGAGACTCTAGGGAAGCAAAACAATATTGTCGCAAATCCAATGAGCCCACTGTAGAATTTTCAGACATACAAGTATGCAAGAAATGGAATTTAGAAGCCTTTGAAGGTCCAAACCATAATTTGTAAATTTGAGGACTAACATTACATCTTTAAGTAATGTAGGTTACAAATAAAAATTTGCATTAATCCATGAACTAAAATAAATTGGAAAATGAACTCACATAACTTCATTTAAAATGGGTCAAAACGTTACAAGATTTAAAGCCCTCAAAAGTCTAATAAACAATAACTATAAAATGGGCTTTCAAAATTACAAAATTGTGGTTCAAACTCAACTTTAAAAAAATATCCTAACTCACAATTGTACAGTACTATTATGAATTAATAGTGATCCAAAAAGCCCATATGGCATAGGTCAATAGAAACAGGACATTAAACATCAAACAGAAAGCCCATAAAAAAAATATAAGTTACTAGGTTTTTATTTTTGTTTTTAAATGATCAAATGAATTATGCCCAAAAATGGAGGTCCCAACGCAATAAAAAACTATTTTTGCATGATGGGGGTTGACTTGCAACTTAAGCACGTGACCTCCTAACAAAAGCTGTGATCACTAGGATAACAATACTTTCCGCGGCTTTCTTCAATTAAATTATCTATATGTATAAAATCGTGATTGGGTATCATCTTCAACATTTGACCATCCAGCTTGTAATGGCGCTTTTTGGCAATGATCAAGCAATAGCGGACCTAAAACCCCGAGTCAGTGGGTGTAAGTTTTTTTTTTTTTTTAAATAATAAATAATTATTATATAACATTAAATATTTAAATATTTTTTACAGAAAAATATTATATATGTAAAAATGATTAAATAGATATATATAATTGCATATTATATGTAATTAAATAAATTTCATATTTTCCAACTGTCATCTATATATATGATTTTATTTATTAAAATTGTTGAACAATTAGCTTATACTCAAGAATGTCTTTCTGTTAAATAATTTTTCTTTTTCCTATTCAAAATTCAATAAATTTATAATTCACATATCCTAAATAAATAAATCATGTCAAACTGGGTGCACTTAATTAATTAAAAATAAAACATCACAAATTTATATAAAAAGTAAATTATGTCATACAAAAAAGTAAATGAAAATTAATATGGTGGTTTCACTAAAAAAATATAGTACATAACACAAAAAAATAACAAAAATATAAGATTTCACTAAAAAATATAAAAATTAAAAATGGTTTCACTACAAAAGTAACAATTCATAATGCAAAAATATAACAGATAAAAAGAAAAAACAATTGTTCTACATCCCAATCCTTCAACCCTCTTCCTAATTTTCACTTATTATTGCAAATTTCAATGTCTTGGTTAACCACTCAACCTCTCTTCTCCCAGTATAATATCCTAAAACACATCTTAGCTTTCCTTATTATCTCTCTCCCCTTTGTCCATTTTTGTCTTCACTCTCTCTTTCTTTCCCAATCTCAACTTCCTTTCTCTCACGTCTTTCTTCACTTTCTTTCTTTAATGGGTTCAAGACTTCTTCATTCTTTCTCCCCTAATGGGTTCAAGACTTGCAGTGCGGTGGGGGCAAAACAAAAAATCTCATATATAGTTACATATAATTTCCATCAATTTGAAGGGGGCACCTGCCCCCACTCAATATAACATAGGTCCACCCTTGTGATCAACTCTATTGAACTCTTTGAAAAAACATTTTTCATTGCGTTTTCTCGTCACAAAATTCTAAACATCCCTCTAAGCAATAATCAAGCATCAATTGAAGTCATTATGGACTAAACATATGAAATCAAAGCCATTAAAATTTTTGGAAGTTTGTGTTCTTCGATCTAACTATTACACAATGTTTCGACGCAACATAATGGTTTCCAACATACTCTCAAGCAATGATTATCATTCAATTGATGGAAACGATGCCAAAATTACTCTCATAAAGGTTTCAAAATATCCGAAAAATCACATCTTGATCCTCATGGTGCTTGCATGAAATCAAGCACACTATACACATCTTGAAACATGTCCCTTCATCCAAAATACAACTTTGTTGAGTTAGATGGTGAGCCCTATTATGAGACTTGGGATCGCTACAAGTTGCTTCTAACTCAATGTCCACATCACGGGTTTAGCGATATGATGACTGCTTAGATTTTCTATAATGCGCTATCCCAAGTTGCTCAATCTTCGGTGGATATAGCTATTGGAGAGGACGATGTTACAGTAGCAGATATGATGAATATTTATGAGAGAGTGGCCATTCAAACTAGACAAAAGGGTGTGAGAGGTAGAAAGTTTCAAGTACATGAAGTTAATAATCGCTCTGATGTAACGGCTCAGCTTGAGAAAATGAATTAGCGCATTGATCTCTTGTTTCAGCAAACTAGTACTCAAACTCCTAAAGAGTTATGTGCTGCATGTGGTGGTTCTAATCATACCATTGAGGGTTGTGTTTATGCAATTCAAGGAGAGGTCAATTATATGGGTTCTAATGTTGAGTATCCGTAGATTCTACAAAGGAAGAATGATCCCTTCTCCAATACTTATAATCCAGGTTGGAGGAATCATCAAAACTTTTCTTAGAAAAATCAAGGCGGTTAGAGGTCTAATCTCCCACCTGGATTTTAGCAGAAAATGTTACCATCCAATGTCCAATCAGAGTCCATTGAGGAGAAGAAGTCTAACTTAGAGGACTTAGTCACTTAGCTCACAACCATTTAGCTAGCTAGCAGCAAAAATATGGAGCAAATTAACAAAACTCTAGAGCAGTTTATGGTTAGTAAGGCTACTACCAATAGTGCTACACAAGCAGCCATTCGTAACTTGGAGACACAGATGGGTTGCTTAGCAAATATGATGACTGAAAAGGTACAAGGCCAATTCCCTAGCAATACTGAAGTTAATCCAAAAGAAGGAGTTATGGCAATTTCTCTTAGAAGTGGCAAGGAATTGAAGGAAAAGGTGAAGAAAAATAAAAATAAAGCTGAGAGTGGTGAGAAAGGTAAGGATGAGGAGCATAAGGAGATTCCACAATCTAGTAGTGACATTCAAGAGCAGTCTCCTTCCACTGATGTGAAGCCATATGTGGCCCTATTCCTGTCCCTCAGAGATTGCAAATGAAAGGGCAAGATACTAATTTTCAAAGGTTCTTAGATATATTCAAGAAAATCCAAATTAATATTCCTTTCATTGAGGCCTTAGCAAAGATGCCATCTTACGCCAAATTCCTCAAGGAGATTGTATCCAATAAGAAGAGGCTTGAGGAGTATGTTACTGTGCAGCTGAATGAAGAATGCAATGCAATATTGTAGAATAAACTTCCACCCAAGCTTAAAGATCCAAGGAGTTTCTCTATACCTTGTGATATTAGGTCTAAAACTATTAAAGAATGTCTATGTGATTTAGGTGTAGATATTAATTTGATACCTTATTCTCTTTACAGGATGCTTGGGATGGCGGATATGAAGCTCTCAAATATGACTCTCACCTTTGCTGACATTTCAGTTAAGTACCCAAGAGGAGTAGTCGAGGATGTGCTTATCAAAAGTAGGTAAATTAATTATTCTTGCTGATTTTGTGGCACTTGATCTAGAAGATGATATTAATGTATCTCTCCTTCTTGGGAGACAATTCTTGTTGATTGCTGGTGCTTTAATTGATGTTTCTGTTAGGAAATTAATTTTTAGAGTAGGTAATGAAAGAGAGGAATTCCAATTTGCTAAAGCTATAAATTTTCCCATGTTTGAAGAGTTTTGTTTCAGTATTGATGTCATTGATACACTTGCTCAGGAATATTTTGATAAGAACTTTTATGAGGATTCCTTAGAAGCATGCATTGCATTGAGTTTACATGAAATGGAAGTAGAGGTGAATTTAGTTGATACTGTTATGAGACTTGAAGGCATGGGTTATGTGCCACGCATTAAATAGTTTGAAAATCTAGGACAGGGTAACCCATTACCTCCCTCCTCTGAAAAGTCACCACTCTCTGTCTAGCTATCGACATTAAATTTAGTACTTATTGGGAGGCAATCCAACTTTAAATTTTTTTTCTTTTATTTTCTGATTTTTGTTTTCATTTTTTGTTTGTTTTGTGACTCTTGTTACTCCAAACCCTCTCCCTAAAGACTAATTGCAGGTTTGATTATAGTGAAAACAAGTTTGGAACGAACACAAAGGACTTCACAGAGCATTGCAAGTATCGCATACAATCAAGGGAGTCTCAGTTCTTTTATCTTTTATTTTATTCCTACAACATTGAGGACAATGTTGAATCTAAGTGTGAGGGGGATTTTATTAGTTGCTTTTAGATAGTACTATCAAATCGGGCCAGCCCACCTCGGGCTGGACCCAAATCGGGTCAGGCCAAAAAGCTCGATTTGACAAAAGGGCTTGGAAAACCAAGCCCAAGCCCCCGGGTTCGGGCTTACGGGCCGGTCCGCAAGCTTTTTTTAATTTTTTAATATTTTTTAATAATTTTTTATATAATTATTTAAATTAATACAACTAATTATCATCATAATTCATCAAAAATTAACATCATATTTAAATTTTACAATTTATATATCACTAATTAATAAAATAATATGTATTTTTTAATATTTTAAACAAAAAAAAAGAAAAAGAAAAAAGTCTTGGGCTTTTGGGCCCGCCCATGGACCTAAACGGGCCGGGCTAAAAAAACCTGGATTATGTATTTATTTCCAAAATTGAGGCTCGAGCCCGCTCATTTTTTCAGGCTTTTAGGACCGGCCCTTCGGGCTCGACCCATTTTGACGGCTCTATTTTTAGATAGTTGATTTGTCTTAAGAATTGTGCTGATGTGCTGAAACTAGAAAATTTTTTGTAAACTCAAGCTCAATTGATTTTATTTAGATTTATTTTGCTTATTCTTTCTAAGCTAGTGGTTATATCCGTCACCATAGGATACTCAATTACTGTGCTTAATGGGGTATGATAGTTGATTTACAAGTCAGGAACATGAGTTTTGAGACTATGAAATGGAGCACTATAACTTAGTATGTAATAGGTTTGAAAAAGTGATTGAGTTTGTAGGAAGATGGATTATACATTTATTTCTAAACTCGGGTATTTTCGATCATTGTGTATGAAGTTATTATTTAGTTGGAGAGATGAAAAAAAAAGAGAATAATTCACTCTGCTAGCTTGAGATGTACTTAGTAACCAGGGGGCTTCACCAAAAAGCTGTACTTAGTAAAATGGTGCGGTATAAGTTATGAGTGTGCCAAAAGCATCTTGGTACAGTGAGTTATAATTAAATCCCCAAATAAAATTGAAGCACAAAGTGCGAGAAAGCTAAATAAATAAATCATTGTTGATCTTCATTACACATGAGTTGAGTTTTATGCATGATTGATTGATGTAATTTAAGTTCTTAAATAAATGTTGTAATTTTTCTTCTTCTTCCTCAATTGGCTGTTTACATTTGTCATATACTAGGTACACACACACACACATACACACACACACTAAAGTCTCATGGATAAATGAGAATGATAAGTAAGCTGCTATAGAACCTAATATTTGATTTGTTGAGTATTTCTTTTATTTATATTGGTGACGGGCTATCACTAGTAAAGAAAAGTGAGTTTAATAAATATATAAATTGATTTTTAGAGTAGCGTAATTCTAGTCTTGCTTGAGGATAAGCAAAGGTTCAAGTGTAGGGAGATTTGATGTGTCTATTTTATACCTATAAAACACCCACATTTTGTATCTATTTTCATCTTAGAATATTGTGATTTGATACTTTTTGACATGATTATGCATAATTTGAGTATATTTGTATCATAGGATTATTTATAGGGATTTCTAAGCTACTTAGAGCCAAAAACAAGGATAAAAATGTTTATTCACAAAGCTAATCGGTCCCATTAAATTCCTCACTCACCCATGGGTGAGGAGCCGAAGGAGAATTTTTCACATAAAAGGACTTGGTGCCTGGTGCTTTGGTGGAAAATGAGAGTTGTGAGTTGTGAGTTTTGGTTAAAAAGTGGCCAAAACGGTGTCAGCTATCCAAAATCTTCATACGGAGATGGATTAAGGTGAAATTGGTGTCCATGGATAGATTGAGATAAGATTGACTTGTAGGAGTTGGAATAAGGTCAATCGGAGGTCTGAGCATAAAGTTATGCGTGTTGGAAGTTTGCCTAAGAAGTTGAATTTCGCTGATATTGCATTAGTAAAGGGGCACCGCGGCACCAGGAAACCAGGCCGTAGTGCTAGTGAATCAGCGAGAACCAGAGTCGCGGTGGTACTGTAGTGGCCATGGCCCTGCATGTTAGCAAGGCTGACTTCCCAAGAGGGGGGTGAATTGGGAAGATTGAAATTTTTCTGCACAAAGTGAGATAAGTGAAGGTAGCACAGTTTAAAGGAAGCAACGTATAAAACAGAGTAAGCTGAAAAGTAAAGATAGGGAGTAGAAGACTCAGTAATTTATCCTGGTTCGGTCTAACCACTTGACCTACGTCCAGTCCCCAAGACCACTCTTGAGATTTTTCACTATACAGCAAGAATTCAATGGGCTTCTTGCTAATGCCACAGTACATTGAGTATGCTCTGTTTTCTGGAGCTTTCTCACTATCTCTAAGCACTTATACAATGTGCTTCCCAATCCCCTTGTGATTTCCCCTCACAAGTAAATCTATCTTCCAGATGAAGAATAGATTGTTTACAATGATATAACTCTCTTGAATAGAGTAGATATGAAGGTTAAAGTACATATATTGAAGCTAGAGGGTAAAAGCTCTTGAGAAAAAGTTTTGACAGAAATTCAGTATATACAAGTTAGATTCGTTACCCACAACTTCAAATGTTATTGTATTTATAGATTTAGGTCTCAAATGTCTGTTAGAGACTTAATCTATCCGTTGGGGAAGTTATCCAACGGTTACTCTGAAAAACTATTTGTTAACCAACAACATTTAATGCTTCTGACATACTGAAATTCAAATTTTGGTTGGTCAACAGACGAATTTTGAAGGAACCGAAGGTTAAAGCTTCCAACGTTACAGTACGAAGTTCGTCTGTCCATGAAGTGAAATTCGAATTTTGAAACTTACAGAACATTTTCACAATGTGACATACGAATTTTCAAGAAGAAAGTTTTTCAGTTAAGTGTGAACAGTGTTTTCAATTTGCTACAGTGCCCTTGAAATTCGAATTTTGGAAGCCCAAAATTCCTCTGTTCCCAGTGCGTTAAAAGGAGGCACAGTAGTTCACTTTCTTCAAAATTCGAATGTTGAAGAGTGAAGTTCGTCTGTCAGAGAGACTCTTTTCAGACTAACTTCATCATTCGAATGTTGCAAGTTCTTATCATTTCTTATGTCAATGTTTCACTTCAACAGACTCAAGAATTTAGCTTCTAAAATTCGAATTTCAATGTTCAAAGTTTGTCTGTCAGAGAGCAGTTTTGAAACTTAAATCATTCTTGATCTCAAATGAACTTTAACATAGTTTCAGACGAATTTCTTCTATTTTCTCAAGTTTTGTTTTGTCTGAAATTTGAATTTTGAAGATTCAAAGTTCGTCTGTTTCAAAAAAACTTCTTTCAGACTTAGATGAAAATTCGAATGTTGAAAAGCCAAAATTCGTCTGTCAGAGAGCATTTATCAAACTCAATTTCTTTTGATTTCAGATGCACTTTATCATAGTTTCAGACGAATTTCTTTGGTTTTCACAAACTTCATTTTACTTGAAATTCGAATTTTGAAAGTGTGAAGTTCGTCTGTTACCAAAAAGACTTCTTTCAGATTTGTATGAAAATTCAAATTTTGAACAACCAAAATTCGTCTGACAGAGAGCCATCTCTTCAGACTTATTCAGTTTTAGCTCGAAATTCGAATTTTCTAAGGCAAAGTTCGAATTTCCAACTTGTCAGTTCAGTTTAAACTTTCAAACTTCGTCTGTTTGTGGGTGTTTTTCAAATAAGTAAAGATTTAATTTCAAATCAAGGTTTGAAAACATCTTTTTCTCAAATCAAAATCTTTTACTCAATCACAACTAAAACTAAAGATCCTACAAAAGATCTAACAGCAAATACTCAGAAAATCTTCACTTGAAACAACTTTGATCTCCTTTGATATCTTCAATCCAAGCTCTTGAGTGTTGGTTTGGAATCATCAAAACTCTTGATTCAACACTGCATACTGTTTCTGTTGTTCTGGTGTTTTTCTAGGTGTGATATGGCATCTTCCATTGCTCTGATGTCTTGGAAGGTAAATATGAGATGTTTGGGTTGTATTTCATTGGTTTTTGAAGTATTTGGTCAAGACGAGAGGTTGTTTTTGGATAAGGTGTTACATCAGCTACTAAATCTGCCAAGATAATCAAGCAAGAGAAGAAAGTCTTTAGTTAGTCATCCCATGTTAGGCATCTGATATGTTGTAATTGAGTGTTGGTCTTGTAATATTTTGTTTGTATTAATATTTCAATAGTGTACTTTTGGAACTTAAGCTGAATATTATGGAATGTCTACTTCAAAAAAGACTAGCTCTAATTTGCTCTCTAGTATGTTAGCTACTTTAATTATGCAGATTACTTTTACATTTCTTCTCTGAATGATGATGCCAAGATATGAATTAGATGAGTGATAATAACAATCTGCATAATTAAAAGTTAGATTGATTCATTGATTTACTAATATACTGAATTTGCATGGCTATTTGATTTCTCCTGTCATATTATTATTAATCGAACAAGTAGGAAATAATATTAAGTAAAATAGGAGCCTTTCAGTTTGCTAAGAAGACTTTTTCATCCACTTTCTCTATTTTTATATTAGACCTATATATGATATAGATTGGGAGATGTCCAGGTTTATAGCATAACTTGTAATAATATGTAAACTTTTATTGCAAAAGTTCTGTTGTTGATACAGTTTTGAATTCCTTTTTCCAATAAGGTGTTATACTCAGCATAGTTTCGTGTGTCAAGGACATCAATTGTAGTGAATGACAAATCAGGAAGCAATGACTTGTCCAGTTAACATGGTTTAAAATATAACATGGTTTAAAATCAAGTTGTCACGAGTCCAATGTACTTATTACTTTTTTTAGCCATTTCCTTTGTCTGGCTTGAGAAGTCAATGACCTGTCTAGTTAACATGGTTTAAAATATAAATGGGCTATCTTTTTCCATCTTGCACTCTAAACCGAAAAAGAGTCACCCTTTGGACAAAACACAATATCTGAGAAATCAGGCAAAATGTCCTTGTCACATTTAAAATTAAGTACTCATATAAGGTATCTAGTATGGGAATCTGTAAGTAACCTATCTAGACAATTACAGCCTTTGCTATTCAATGGAGACTATTAGCAACATGAATCAAATCTCATTAAATAAGCACCCCCACCCATGACAGCTATGATAATAGTCTTCCTAGCTCCTAATAGAATAATCTTTTATCCACCCTTACAAAAACCAAGATTAGATCTTGACCTTCAATCCCCCTAAGCACACGGACACTATTCCATTGAAAACAAATTAATAATGTTTTTTTAACCTAGACGTGATTTCATTTATTAGCTGGCATCAAAATGTTATCTAGACTATAGATGCAGATTGTTCCTTCATTTCCTTCAATTACATATCTTTAAATTTACAAACTACATTCTCACTTTACCAGCACAAAATGGATGACAATCATGCAGCAATGAACAGCGGATTGAATCTCCTAAGTTGTGTTTCTTTTTATGATTCACATAAGTGAACTAACAATTACTCTTTCCCCCTCTAGATACATGATGCTCCATTTAATGAGGAGATTGAGGCCATTCAACTTTGCCTGAGCATCATGCTAGTAGAATGATTTAGCAAGTGCGAAGAAATTGTGTTAAAGTATTGCAACTTAATCAAGTTAGTAGGTAAGCTGCCCTTGCTCCATTTGGTCATATTTAATAATCTAGCTTATTTATGGATTTGAAGGTGAACTTATCATTGCATAAATGAACCTACTGGTAAACTCAGTCCAAAACACTAACTAATAAATTAATTGATTGCAAAAACCAACATGCCCTTGACTACAGGAGCTTCAAGATTAGCGTCAATCATGTCCAAAAGGACTTGAAACAGTAGACGAAATTATTTGTTAGATTAGTGGTTCCAAGAAAGCAAAACTCCCAATGGTATCTTTCTACCCTCAAACTGGCCATTCAAATGTTAGCACCCACTGATCCCTTTTCTATTTCTCATGTACCAGAATCTCAGACTACCTTATAGATAGATTTTGCATTCAATGAAGGACAACATACACAACCAAGGAGATCTTTTAAACTAAGGGAATCATGGACTCGCCAAAAACTTCAGGACATTACAAATGTTGGAAGAAATTTATGTCTAACATTGATGGCATAGTTAGCTCAGGTTTCACCAGTAACTAAATAACGTCATAATTATTATGATCAGATCTTTGTATTAATTACTACAGTGCATCATGCATCTGTTATGGTTTTGAACAAGTAGGCAACCAACCTCCATCAAAAAAGAAATATGCATTTATTGCCGCAAAGCTACCATGTCAACCTGGTTCTTCATTGCAACATCAAAAATCAAGTAACAACTGTATTAAAGATCATCAAGATGTATTCAATTGCAGACATTTGCACATGGCATTAACACCAACTATTAATGGCACATAAGAGAAATGTATAATTTGCTTTTTTATGCAATCAGTAGAGTAGAAATATACAAGCATTCTGCATTTTTAGCTCAAAATATATCAATTAATATGGTTAATCATGTATCTATCATGTTTTTCCAATAAGTAGGCTACCAACCTCAGTCAAAAGAGAAATATGCATTTTTTGTTGCATCACTAACATGTCTTCCTTGATCTTCACTGCAACATCAGAAACAAATTAACAACTGTAGTCAAGTTCCTCAGGATACACTAAATTGTAGAGATCATTCCATAAAACAAAGCTCAACTGTTAATGGCACACAAGAAGAAGGTATGATATGCTTTATCATGCAATATGTGTGGCAAAGATACAATCCACTTAAGTTTATAGCTTCTTAACTGTCCTTACATTACCACAGTTTAACTACATGGAGGAACTAATCAAGATTATATTGCTTGAGACAAAGGTATGTAGCCTGAAATTTCCATGATGTTGTTCAAATAGTCAAAGCATGCGGTAGTTATATAGTACAAAAAAAGTTCATCTTCAATTTTATATAGTTAATTAGCCAATGTCTATACAGATATTTTTTATGACTCAATTATATATAGGGAAAAGATTCCTGAGATAATACAGAAAAACCTTGTATAATACATACCCCTATAAGACAATAATGAGCTACTCGAACATCTTATTTGCATTACATAGCTGACATAGTTATTGTGTATGCGCAAAACCTGATATGCAGTTCTAGCTTAGCTTGCTTTAGTTGATGTCGTCAAGACATGACTCATTTATATATACCAACAGAAGTTATCGAATCCTTAATATTTAAATAGTAAATAGGAAGAACATCTTATTTGTTTATAATAGATTCTTTGGAAGATTTTCCTCAAATTATTAATGAGGATCAAGACACTACTGAAGCTATTAAGGATGATGAGGAATATCTTATTAATCTCCCTGATAATGGTACTTATGAGCTTATACTCACCTTTAATTCAACATATATACATAATTTGCTTTGTTAGTGACAAATAAGATCACTAGATAGAAATTACAACACATGATGGATTTTTTCTTATAACATTGTGCTTTTCATGATATTTGATTCTCCTTGGTTACTTAGATGAGGGTGACCCGATTCATACTTGCAGCTATTGTGGAGCCCATATGTGGTTTAATGAAAGAATTAAAAAGGATCTTAAAGGTGCAGGGCTACAATTTTCCCTTTGTTGTAGTAATGGCAAGTGCAACTTCCCCCAATGCTCAAGCCATCACCTTACTTGATCAGTTTATACTTCAACAAGAAATCACCAGAATAAAAAAACTTCCTATCAAACATTAGGAACTACAACAATAGGTTCTCTTTCACATCTATGGAAGGACAAATCAACCATGGCATGAACATAGAGAGAGCTCCATATAGTTTTGTGTTATCAGGGCAAAATTATCACAAAATTGGGAGCCTTTTGCCTACTGATGGAGAGAAACCAGTATACTCTCAATTATATATTTATGATATTGAGAATGAAATAAACAATCGAATAACAGGTGTTAGGTTCGTCAAAGCTACCATTCATCCTTTTTGTAGGTTTCCTTCTTTTCATAATAAATGATTCCTTTAACTATTTTGCCAAAACATACTACATGCAGTAAGCACTAGAGGAAAACATTGATAGCAACACAGCGGTGCAGATTATGCATGAATTAAATGCATTTAATGTGTATGTCAAAGAGTATAGACTAGCATCTGCCATGATAAGTGCAAATCATCATTTGGATATCAAGCTATGCCTTCTTTCCAACAGAGATAAAGATAGACGTATTTATAACTTACCATTATCATGTGATATGGCTGTATTAGTTATTGGAGATATTGACATGCAATATGCCCCAAGAGACATCATTGTCGAGAAAAGATTAGGACAATTGAAGAGAATCTCATAAACACACATTGCATATTTGCCACTACAGTACCCTTTATTATTTCCTTATGGGGAAGATGGTTATAGAGATGACATTCCCCATAGAGATTCAGAAGAAGACAGTCGTTCAAGAAGGTCAAGAGTCACTATAAAGGAATATCTTGCATACAGACTTATGTCCAGAAAGACTGAAATTTCATTAATGCTCTCTACAAAGAAGTTACTGCAGCAATTTATTGTTGATGGTTATACAATGATGGAAGCACAGAGGCTTAAGTTCATTAGGACACATGAAACAGAATTACGTGTTGACATGTACCGTGGCATATTAGAAGCACTTGTCAAAGGGGATAACATCCCTTCATCACTTGGTAAACGGGCTATATTTCCATCATTGTTTACAGGTGGAGCCAGGATTTAATCCAAACTTGCCAAGATGCTATGGTAATTTGTAGATGGGTTGGATTTCCTGATCTCTTTATCACATTCACTACTAATCCTAATTGACCTGAGCTTCAGAGATATTGTGAAGAGAATGAATTAACAAGTTCATACACAACTGAAAATATCTTTAGGCTGTTCAAATTGAAGCTTCAACTTCTTCTTGTAGTGATAAAGAAAAAGAAAATATTTGGAAAAGTTCATGCAGGTTAGTTTCATATGCTCATAAATTTGTTGAAATATTATGCATAATCTGTAAGCTTAACAATCCTTGATATTTTATATCTAAAACCTGCAAACAAATGGGTTACTACTTATTGAGCATGGACAGATTAGTTATTCACCTTATGGCCTTATTTGTAACTATTTAACGGTAATAATAATTCCAATATTAAATTAAGTAATAGAACTGGTAGCAAACTGTGATAGGACGTGCAAAGCCATTATGGAAGAATGCACTTTACTAATAACATAATAAATTATGTGTCATGACTATGTCTTTTGACAATTTCGAATTAAAGCATTGGTTTTCCAATAGAGTTGGCCAAGTCTTAGCTATTGATTGCCTAATTACTATAGTCTTGATTTTCTTAATTAATGTTTACTGCAGTGATCTACATGATTGAATTCCAAAAGAGAGGCTTGCCCCATGCTCATATCCTTCTTTTTCTAAATGATTCTGACAAGATCAAGACTCTTGAACAAGTTGACAAAGTCATCAAGGGTGAGATCCTGGACAAGCAAAATTCACCTCTCTTGAATGATCTTGTGCAGAATTTCATGATTCATGGTCCTTGTGGTCATTTAAATCCATAATCACCTTGTATGAAAGAAAAGAGATATAGCAAACACTTCCCTAAAAATTCCATTCTCAAACAACAATTGACAATAAAGGATACACAACTTATCAAAGAAGAGAAGATGGAAAATATGTTGAAAAAAATGGGATACCATTGGATAATAGGAATGTGGTACCTTGTAATCCTAAGTTGTTGATGATGTTTAAGGCTCATATTAATGTCGAAAAGACAAATCAATCTAGATCAATCAAGTACTTATTCAAGTATATCAACAAAGTTAATGACCATGTAATAGCTACACTATATCGACCTGATCATGTAGACAACAAAAACAATATGGTTGATGAGATCAAGTAGTACTATGACTTTCGTTATATTACATCATGTGAGGCAGCTTGGAGGATTTTTGGATTTGACACCAATAATAGATATCACCCTATTGAAAGGTTAAGTTTCCACCTACCTGAACAGCAATCTATAATTTACAAATCAATAGATGACCTAGCTAAAATTGTCCAAGAGGAAACAGTTAAACAATCAATGTTCATGGCTTAGATGATTTGCAACAAACACAATGTGAAAGCAAGAGAACTAACTTATGCAAAGTTCCCTTATTTCTTTGTCTATGATCGGAAGATCTGATAATGGAAACCTAGAAAAAAGGGATTCTCCATCGAGAGATTACATCATTGTTCTCAATCATCTAGCAAGCTCTACTACTTGAGAATTCTTTTAAACAAAGTCAAAGGTCCTCAATCCTTTGATGATATCAAGACAATCAATAATAATGTTTATCCATCATTTAGGACAGCATGTTATGCACTGGGATTACTTGATGATGATCAAGAATACATTGATGCAATTAATGAGGCTTCAATATAGGCATCAAGACACTATCTCTGTAAACTCTTTGCTAGCATGCTATTATCCAATTGCCTAAATAGACCAGACTTTGTTTAGGAAAAGACATGTGAACTTCTTTATGAAGATTTGCTTTATATACCATGGGATCATCCACACTACTCAAGTACAAATGACATTACAGATTTGATACAACAGGCATAGTTACTAACAGATAACTTTTGATACACTTTAAGATAAAACATATTTTAAGGATAATTAAATATTTATACCGAATACATGAAAATCTAAAGAAGTTAAAGTTGAAGGATTCCAAATAACTAATCCTATTGTTGTTATCGTCAGCTATACAAGTTAGCACACAAGAGAAACAAGTTGCAATACTAATAGAGATTTAGAAGACATTGCAAAGGAATAGTAGAAACTTGGACCACTTTTTGCAAGTCAATATTGATATAGATTACAATGTCTTTAACTGTTTTAACTACCTTATATTAGATGAGATCAATGTTGACAAGAATGCTTTGAAAGAAGAGTCAGAGAGATTAATTTCTTCCTTGACAATAAAGCAAAAGATAATCTTTGACACAATCATTCATTATACTAAAGCCCCTGCAAACAAGTTCTTCTTTGTCTATGGTTACGAAGGGACTGGTAAGACATTCTTGTGGAATGCATTATCATGTAAATTTAGAGCAAAAGGGCATATAGTCATCAATGTTACGTCGAGTGGGATTGCTGTAACACTTCTTTTAGGTGGGAGAACTGCCCATTCAAGGTTTGCTATACCAATTGACATCCATAAGGAATCAGTTTGTAACATTAAGCAAAACTCAGAGTTAGTAGATTTGCTGAGGAAAACCAAACTAATCATTTGGAATGAGGCTCTTATGGTTAAAAAACATGAAATTGAAGCCTTTGATAGATCAATGAGGGACATAATGAGATTAGAAATCCTGAGAAGCGATGAATTGCCATTTGGAGGAAAGTATGTAGGAATGGTTGGAGACTTTTGCCAAATTCTTCCTGTGATCCCAAAAGCTAGAAGAGCTGATATAGTGAATAACACAATTAATTCATCACATCTATGGAAGTTTTGCACTCTTTTCCAATTGACCATTAACATGAGCCTACAATCGAATGAAGCAATGACAGATATCAAACAACTTAACACATTCTCACAATGGCTACTGGACATAGGAAGTGGAAAAATTGGTGATGAAGAAGATGACATCAATGAGATTCAAATTCCTACTCAACTCCTTATAACAGAGTTCACAAATCCAATTGAAGCAATAGTCACTACTATTTATCTAGACTTGTGGTGCAAGTTATCTGATCCAGACTACTTTACAGATAGAGCAATACTGTCACCAAATATTGAAACTGTTGCTCAAATCAATGACTTTTTTGTTCATCATTACCAGGAGAAAAGTATTGTGTACTTAAGCTCTGACTCCATTTGCAAGACAAATCAAGAATATGACTCTTTCGAGGATTTGAATCCAACAAAATTTTGAACAGTATTAACTGTTCTAGTATGCCTCCACACAAACTTTCACTTAAGGTTGGTGTACTAATCATGTTTCTCCACAACATTGATTAGTCATGGGGCCTTTGCAATGTCACATGACTTAGAGTTAGTCAACTTGGGAAACACGTCATTGAAGCAATAACATTAAATGAGTCACATCTAAATCAAAAGGTTCTTATCCATAGGATGGACATGAATCCATCTAAATCAAGATGGCCATTCAAAATTTGAAAAAGCAGGTATTTACACATGGGCAGCTTTATGTAGCATTGTCTAGGACCAAAAGCATGGTTGGCATGAAAGTTCTTATACATGATTCAGAAAACAATGCCTCTGATAGGACAACCAACGTGGTATATCAAGAAGTTTTCCAAAATCTGTTACCATCAAACTAACAAGCACGTAAAAAATCATACCATATTGCCTCCTTCACATGCTTGTATACTTATGTCATCTTAGGTATATTCTGTTCTTATTTTTAAGAAGAAAACAAACTAGACATTATTTGCAATGTCATCAGTATTATAAACCACTTACTGATATTTGTTCATCCTGCCAAGTGTCCACAAGTGAATACCAGATTCTGAAACAAATGATTGGATTTTTGAGAGAAATAGAAAGCAACTCCTAGTTGATATGCATACTTAGACTATTTTGTTCCATTTTATCTACTAGCATCCAAGGGATAGTTAGATCTGTAGGATAACTAGTAGCCAAGGTGCAAAAGTTAATATTGTACCCTATACCCTTTATAATTCAATTGCCATTTAATATATCAACACTAACATATAAGCATTCTATGCATGTATATATTATTATACTAAGTACCAACGCAGTGCTTTTACATGTGTTTTACGAAACCTAGGTCAGAACAAAAAAAAAATTGATCTCTCTATAGGATTCCACAAGAATATATAGGGTGAGCAAGTTGATAGCTATATGTAGAAGCAATGCTTTGTGTATTCAATATCATATTTTTTTGATTTAAGGTGATAAACAATCTAGCTGAGTTCATGATTACATACGAAATTTATGACTACTTTATTCAAACGATAATATTGGTCCTTCATTTTCACCTTCGCTTCATGATTATTCTTTCAAAAATATTCAGCTAAATTCCTTTGACTTGTGATGCTTTGTTCAAGTCAGTCTTAAACATTGTACTGTGCACTCTAAAATTTTCATCAAATATTTTTATCTTAAGGTGCACATTAAATCATTTATGGGACTTTAACCCTCCTTCTTATTTTCCAACCAATTTCGAATATGTTGGTTTCTCATACTCAGCAATGATAAACAATTCATTAATGTCGAAGAATCTAGAGGACCTTAAGTCAATCTCATACTTTATCTTTGACAATGTTCCACCAATTTCATTAATGTCGATAAGCCATGGGTATTCCTCCCCCCATGTTGATCATTTCAAGATTAATGTGTACAATATTGTAGATTGTAAATTCTACACACATCACCTGCGCAAATGCGCAAGGGAAAAATCTAGTTTATATAATGAAAGAGTAGAGGGAGAAGACAACGTTCTCCCCCACGCGAGTTTCAGATGGTCCTACTGTATCTACACTTTGGTAAAGTTCGGGTTGTTCCCACTTTCCACTGCATCTCCCGACAAACGAAGATATTCCTATATTCACTTGTGGTGGTATTTTTTTTTACTTGAGAGTACATGTAATTTTCCCAACTAGATTTATTTTGTATATAAAGATTTATACATAAAAATTAATAATCAAATTTCAACCAATTAGTTAAGAAATGAAAGTTTTTATTACTTGCGCCAATCCAAGTTAGTAATTTTTATTTTTTATTTTTTATTTTTTATTTACAAAAAAAAATAAATTAAATTTAAGTCTAATACAACATGTTATGTATTTTTTATTAAATTACTCAATATCCAATAACCACATGCAGCAAAAGCTTTGGAAGTTTATAATGCAACTCTTGTGCATTTTAATACTCCTACATTATAATGGAGAATATGGGTCCCATGCTTTAAGATAAATCGCGCGTTAAATTGTTAATAAAGTTTAATATTTATACATATATGTGTGTATATAGTATTTTCATATCATTCCAAAACTGAATATATACTATATTTTGTCTTATCATAAAAATTATTATTCTTCCTATGTAAAAAAATTATGTTTGTAATCCTTGTAGATTTATTCAATTTTAACTTGATCTCTGTGTTTCAAAATTTTGTGGTTGAATCGCAATATAGTTTAAATATGTTCCTATTTAGTTTCTACTATACCATAATAAACATGTTTCTTATCATATAATGCTTGGGGAATGGGTCATAACTTGTCAATAGTATGAAAATTTTAATAAATTTTATTATATATATTAATTGAATTTTATTAATATTTTGTCAAATTTTATTAAATAGAACTAACACTAACTATGGTATGGATCATCTTGTTAGTTTTGAATATGCATGACTTAAATTAATTTTTCAAATTATTTATTATATTTGTTGGTCAAAAAATTATATATTATATTTATTTAATATATCTAAATCAATTTCACTTTATTTTTTCACACAAATCTTACATAGTCTTACATAATCATTTCTTGTTGACATAAATCAAACAGAGTGAGAGTATCAATTTTTTATTTCGTTCATTTTATTTTTGTTATTATTTTTTAAAAAATATATATAGTGAGTTGGGTACCTAATACATTTACACAAAATTCAAAATAAGCTGCAACATCCGTTCCGTTTTTTAATATATAACATTATTTCTTATTTTAATACTTTTTAATTATATTAATTAATATTAATGATTTTTTTTTTTAACGTCTAATAGGGCAAGGAAGAAATGGAAACCCTGAATATTCTTATCCAAGTCCGCAATTGCAATCCAACACAGTGACCTGTCATTCACGTCTTTCATAGAACGAAAGGGGGTGTGATGAAGGAATGTGCAGTGCATCCAGCGATACTTTTGGCCAAACCTTAGTAAAACTGTCTTGTCACTTATAAATAAATTTTCTTCATCTTTTTCTTTTCTTTATAATAATTCATTCATTTTGTGACCAACCAACCCCACTGTTGCCTCTCACATCCACTGCCTCTCTACATACTTTGCTTTTCCTAAACAAATACTCATCCTTTGTTTGGATGATGCATGGCTGCTGTATTTCTTATTACCAAACACTACTTTCACTTATTACTTATAAAACTGTAAAGGGTATCAAAACTTTGTCATTAAATATTTAGTAGGACTATATTTTCAGGACTTGATCTTGAGAACCCTACTAAGAGAATATAATTCCTACAAGTTGACTGCGTACTAAATAGATCTTTAACAGTAAAAAGCTAATTAAATAATAATAAATAATTAATAATAATAGTGTTTGACAATTCACGTGAAAGTAATGATATGTTAAAGGTGGATATAGGAGGATCTCGATGGAAGTTTCATTGTCTGCTTTGGAAAAAGGAAAAAAAAATAATGCAATGCCTTTGTTATCTTTTCCTTGACTAGACAATTCCAATTAAGTTGGTTTCTTATACAAGTAAAAGCTGAACACCTTAAAAATAAGAAATTAAACAATCACATGACAATAACTTCAAAAACTCATTTTAATATTAGTCAGATAAGACTATGTCAGTGACTATTTATGTATATATTATTATAATATGATACAATTGTTCCAAGGTGGCTTTGCATCTTTTCAGTAGGCCGAAAAACAGCATTTGGGTCTCTGAAATCTTGTGTCGTAGTAAAAGAGGAGTAAAAAAAATCATTATGCCACGAGTTGCCACAAAAAAATTCTAACGTGAAGTATGCAATTTACGAGGACTATCATGTGATTGCGAAGTTCATTAAGTCTCTCACGTGAGATGATTATTTTTGCCTTTTTCAATCCTTGTAAATCGAAACAACAACTTTTTATTTTATTTTATCTTCATGTTACACGCTACAATACGAACTTCAGGAAAAATGAAACTTACAAACAGCAAGGGAAAATGATTTTAATGATCATTAATTCCAAGTACTGAAGACACATGCATAGTTCTGATCACTTTTGGTTTTATGGGTTCCAGTAATATCCCACAAGTCAAGCACACACCTGTATCATCTATATATATATATATATTGACTATCTATATATATAGAGTAGTATATATTCACAAATATTGTTCAACACTCTCCACATTTCTTTTGAAGCTGTACCCTCTCAAAACAAAAGCTTGCTAAGCCAGGCTCACCTATTGCTTTTCTTCAGGACTGACCACATCTTTAAAGGAAACCTCTTCTAAAGCCAATCACTTTTTCTCTCTTCAAAACAACAACACTCCTTCCCTGTTTGTTGTTCAATCCACTAGGGATATTGTTGACAAGTGGTTAATTTAATTAATTTTTGGTTGTGTATAGATATATATATATCCTCTCAGTTACATTTGCTCTCTCTCTCTATATATATGTATATATATATATAAAGGTTTGAAATCAAACCTCTAATTAATTACTTGTTTAAGGAATCAGACTCTTTGCAGCAACCTGAATTGGTTAGATTAAAAGTTTTAATTAATTAGATAAGTCGAATATGTTGCCTTGTCAAAGTCAAATGATATATACCTTTTATAGATTTCGATACTGCAAGCAAACCAAAAGCAAGAAGGTTGATTAACCCTGGTCCACTTATGTCTCCTGTATGCAGTACAATGTACGAGCGTTGCATTAGAAGAACAAAATATTTGCACCCCACCATTTTGTAGATAGCAGAATAGATTCAATGGCAAGCTACAGCAATTAAGGCTCTCTATAATGATCGACATTCATGCTCATGAGGTTGCGATGCTCAGAGATCAAACTGTAATGGATACATATCCTCACCGCCCTGGAAAAGTCTCTCCTCATAATCAACACTAACCATATCTGGAGATGAACTCACATCTCCAAGTCTTCAATATCTGTTTTTACAACAAAACTCGGAAATGCTAAGGTTATATCCCTGCAATATGAGAAGACGGGAATGAATATAATGCATTCTTAAATTCTCGTTCTTGCAAAAGAATAGATCCAAATTAATGAAGTCATATACCCACTTTAGATATGGCACAGTCATGTTCTTCATCACAGATGGATGTTTTGACACAAATTCTTTCCATTCATCTTCATCGATCTTTCCATCACCTTTTGTATCAGCATCGTTAAATGTCTGCGGAAAATGCAATAAAAAACTTGACTAACACTGGCTTAATATAAATTGATAGACAGATAGATAGATATAGACACACACACAAGTATTTGCACCTTATCCACTATGGTTTCAATGACATCATCGGAAAGTACGAAATCTGACTCATACAGTATTGCCAATATCATCTCTTTCAACTGCAGATAAACATTACTATAATCAGGGAAACTAAAAGATGAATCCAGATCTCTAATTTATATAATGAGCATATACGCATAAGATCGGCACAACCAAACCTCCATAATATTACTATTTAACTAATCTATGAGGGGTTGATCAAGGGAAATGAAAGAATATCGTACCTCCTCTCGTTCAATATACCCTGTCTGCCTCAGATCATGCAACCTAAAAGCAACTGCAAAATAGTTGTCCCCAGCTTAATAGATGATAAAGCAACACGGTAGATAACCAAAAACCACTCATTAAATCAAATAAGAAACATAAAAGCATATAATTCTTGCAAATAGACAAATAGAGGAGAGTGCAAAAGCATTAGAATGAAATCTATTATAGGAGAATGTATCTTACATCGGATTTTGTCTTCCATACGTGCATTTGGGTGGAAAACACCCAAAGATCGAACAAATTCCCCGAACTCAATAACCCCATTTTGCTTGAGATCAAATAAATCAAAAATCTATCAAAAAGTCACAAACGTAGATATGGGTTAGACCATTAGAATGAGACAATGCAGGAGACAGTCTTCTTAAGCTTCTAACTTTCAAACAAGCTATTATGACTATCAGTGTCTAGTAGATATTAGCTTATAAACACTTCAGATAATAACCTATATTTTGAAGTCCTTGGGAACTTCATTAAGGTCAAATCATTCATGAACTGTAGAGCAAGGGTCAGATTGACACACCCTGTCTGCAAACAGATTTCTTTGGTTCCTATTATTGAAGAGCGCGAGCTGGAATTCCTCCTGGATGTACAATTAATCTATAAGTGAGCTATCTAGCAGATATATATTAAGAATCAAGTTCAGGTGATGTTACCGAAAGTAGAATGAAATCTTACAAATACTCAACTCACCCTGTGAATAAGTCCATCTTGAAAAATTAAGTTACTCAATTTCTTAAAGAGCTCAAATAAGGCCTCTACTTCACTTGCAGAAACTGTGAACAAGGAAAGATAGGTGCAGCATTCTTGTAATCAGTTGTTAAAACTTAATAATTGAACTCTCTATTAGAAATCATCTCAGGAAAATTTATAAATCAGTACTATTTCATAATTTAAATTTTCAGTCATTATTCCGGATGAATGCATTGAATTATTAAATGATATAAGTTGCAGGGAAATCAATTATGTGACAAATGAATGGACATGATACAGTATAATCAAAGTAAAGGAAACAAAAGTATAGTGTTATCTTAGTATTGAAACCATTAACTTATCGTTTATCACTTGTGGAAGTTAGCTTTCACTGTATGAACTGTAACTGAAAGGATCATGCAAATCAAATTGAACTTGAACAGAAGTGCTAAAATATAACTATCTATTTGGTAAAATGATTTCAAGGATGAAATGCTGTAAAGGAATCATTGAAACATGATCGCAAGACCCCAGTGCCTCATATCAATCCAGTTTGATGAAGGATACTTACAAGGTGTCTCAGCGGCGAGAACAGTGGGATCCTCATAACCCGGTGATTTAACGTCCTTTGAACTATGGCAACCCATTTAACCGATTCAGTATTGATTTCCGAATTTCCTGAAAAGGAGCTGATTCATTCCGGTGAAGCCACTGGGACAAGACCTGGCTACAGATATATGAAAGAGGAGCGAAAATTTCAATTTACTTACAGCTATGCCTCAATAACTACATGAGGTTCCATGACCATTACCATGATGAAAAATGCTAGAATAAGGTCCGAGAAACAGATTACATATTGGAGGTGATTTAATAAACAATCTTAACAATGCTCCATGCACAGCTCACGGACTCATGGAAATTTTAGATTAACTTGTCTCCTGCAGATAATACAAACAATATCTTATCCTTAACTAACCCTTCGTGGATAAAACTTATGGCAACTGGAGACTAATTTGTTTCTTGACTGCCGGTAACATACATGCTAAGAGACTATGATATATCTCTTTTATACTTATAAAATATCTATATTTAAGTTCCAAATCAAGTGAAATTATGAGTTTATTTGCGTATTCTAACTTCATTATATATATATATTTGTGTTTTGATGTATTTTAGGATCAATTTGGAGTTTATTAGATGAAAATGTATCAAAATATGTAAGTTTTTTCAAGCTTAACATGTCCTCAGGGGTCAAACCACCCGGCCACAGGTGAAATGGAAATGAAATGAAAGAATTTGAAATTAGTCGGCGCTAGCTGGATGTTAAACAGGCGCAGGCTTCATTGGCTGATGGAGACAATATCGAGTTTGAGATGAACCAATGTCGGAGGGAGCTGAACTGGCACAAGCTCCTTACTGTACAGAAATGTGGAAAACACACATTTTCGCTATTTTTTGTGAATTTTTTGGGTTTTAAGGGCTTTTGGATCTTCTTTATATAAATGGATGCGATAGAAACACAAAAACATATTTAATTGAGCATTCGGAGGCTAGAAAACACCATTCTAAGGCTTTTGGGATTAACTAGAAGCGATCAGAAGGTAGAAAGACCAAAAGATTAAGGAAGTTCTAGTTCGACCTTCAAATTTTCTTTTTTACCTTTCTCTTTTGTAAATTTTGCTTGATATTTGGGGATTTCTAATGTGTTAAGATTTCTGTTATGATGGATTGCTAAATTCCTAATCAAGGGTTGGAATATAACCTGACTAGGATTAATTCTATTATATGTTCTTGCTTATAACTATGGAATTTGAGATTTATTTATATATATTTGAATTTTAACTTTTACCAATTATATTTGTCTTCTTGGCTTTATTGTAATTTTTGTAACTGGTTACCATAAATCTAATCTGTGAGTGAGCTTCAAGAACTAAGAGGAGAAAAATGAGTTTAAACTTAAGAAGACAGACGAAGACAACTAGATTAGAGATAGATCTAGAATTGTACGGTGACTTAGGTTGTCACTTCATAGTTTAGTTATCTGTGTAAGTTGTACAAGAGTGAATTCAACTCTAATTAAACACAAACTAATATAACAAGAAGTGATTATGACATAATAGAAACAATTGTCACTAGAATTGCATGGAATCTAATGAAAAAATTGAATTGAGTTATTTCGGAAGGGGAACCTTGATTCCTAACTTGACACTTCTAGTGACTGAATTAAACTTACTCATTATGTTTATTTGCTATTCCCTTTCTTTTTAATTTGATTTTCTCAATTGAATTGTTATTTACTTTTGTGATTAAGATTTAATTGTGGACTGATAGATTTTATAACCTTTCTTGGGTATGACTCTAGAATACTCTAAACTTTTTATTATTATGATCGATCATGTATGCTTGCAAGTCTCGATCAGGTTGAACATTCTCTTTCCTTAATTAGAGAGGTTGAAAATTCTACCCTATGAAATAAAAGACCAAGTACTTTACCAGTATGATAATTAGGTGATGTCTCAACTCTCAGCAGCCTTTTATTGTGTAGTCGTTAAGACAATATCTGGTGCAAGACTAGGAAATATTTCAATGGCCACAGGCCTCAACAAATATGTTTGCTTATTTCATAAACATTTCCCATGATGGTAGGTTCACATCCTATCTAATTACAAGCACAAGCACAAATATATAGCTCATGCAATCGAATGATGATTTTGGTTTCAAGTGGATCAATTCCACCATGAATCAAGAAATCACGATCGACTACAGTAAATGTAGGTAAACACCCTAGTTACAGAGACAATTGACATAAAGCACCCTAGAGTTCAAAGAAACGATATAGATTATTTCAATGGGTATTACTAGATTGTGTCAATAATCCCTTCATTTTTGGCTAAGGCAGGGCAACTGCCTGGTAAATCATTTCATTTACAAGATGAATGAATTAATGAATGAACCTTTCAACTCAGCCCATGGACTGCCTATAGAAATGAACAGTGAGTTGAGGGATATAAACTTTTACTGTCAGCCGACCGCCACCTGATATATGTATGAATCACTTTGGGTTATGCTTCATACCTAAGTTAATTATGTCAAAGCAAAACGTACGGCTTTGAAATACAAGTTTGCCTAAGGTCAAAGCAAAACGTTCAAAGCAAAACGTACGGCTTTAAAATACAAATTTGCCTAAGGTCCAAGCAAAACGTACGGCTTTGAAATACAAGTTATGATCATGCAGCCTTTGAAGTCGATTAGTCCAGATGGACAGCTGGCATATGATGAAGAAAGCAAGGCAATTGATGTATGAATTGGTGAGCTCTCCCTCTCTGATCCTCTCTCTTCTTCTTTCTGATATTTGCTATTTCTTCTCTGTTCTTCCCTATCATTTGTCTACTTTATGCTAGCTGGATGTAACCATTTGCTTTCTACTCAGTATCTCGATCCTAGATAACCATTTTGGAAGGTAAATTCAGCGATATGATTGCCTTGAATTGTGTAATATTAGTAGCTTTTATTACAATTCACTTAGCGATAAACTGATGTTATGATATATCCATTAAGACCAGAACGACTAAGTTGAAAAAAGAAAAATTAAATTATGAAGATATGATTATAAATATAAATTTTTAAATTGTAAGAATCAAATTTACAAGTGAGTGAAATTATAAAATAAAAATATAATTTAAAAATGTTCCCAGATCGGACAAAAATTCAAAAGAATATTTAAAAAGAAATAAATGCACAAAAAATTATAAATAATTTGAAAATTTAAAATAATGATGGTCAATAAATTCTAATTTTCTCTTCAATAGAAAATAAAAAGGGTAAAAAGAGCCTAAACAATAATTGCAGTTTCAAACTGCTCTTCTAATTTGATGGAATAAAAAGAGCGTAAAGAAAGCCTAAACTCTCTCTCCATTATGGCATTATTCAAGAAAGAACTCATAAAATAAAATTACTCGTTTACTTTTTCTTTCTGCGAAAAGCAAACGGAATCTATACCACCGCAGAAGGAGGAACACGAACAAACATCGATATGGCATCATTTACAGCAAAAATGAATCAATTCCATAATTGAGACGCACAATGGAAGAGAGAGAGAGAGAGAGAGAGAGAGAGAGACCTGTGACTCTGTAAGAGTTCTGTTTGAGTAGTTGAGGATAGCACCAAAGAGAAAGCAAAGCTTGGCTTATCTTTGAAATTTATGGAAGTAACAAGGAGGGAGGTTGTTTGAAGATTATGAATTACATTGAGAAAAAAGAGAGGGCAAAAATGGCAGGTTGAGTTGTTTATGACCGAAAACAGATCCCCGCGTTCTCTGGAGGCTGACTATTTCGAGTTTTCTGTCTTAATGGATGCTGCAAATTTGTGCAGTTTAAAATTTAAATAATGAAAGAGTAGAGGGAGATGACAACGTTCTCCCCCACGCGAGTTTCAGCTGGTCCCACTGTATCTACACTTTGATAAAGTTGGGTTGTTCCCACTCCCACTGCATCTCCCGCAAACGAAGATATTCCTATATTAAGGGCCTGTTTGGTTATCCGTTTTATAAAATTAAGTTAAGATAAATGAAATTTATAAAAATGAAGTTTAGATAAAGTAAGTTTATTGGAAGTTGTTATGTTTGGATATTCTTTTTGTAAAAGTAAGTTTGACAAAAAATCTGTTTGGATGATAAGGGTTAAAAGTACTTTTAGATGTATAATATAAAGTAAATGTAATATCCTACCTCCTGACACCTCCACTAATTAACCAAAAACTTCAAAACTCAACCCAAACACAATCTTGACATCTCAAAACAACTCTTCCAATGCTTTAACACAGCGGAAACGACTCACAAAACACCAAAACTGGGCTGGGGCCACGGCCGCTACAGTACCGCCGCGGCTCTGGCCTCCCCTGCTTCTCTATCACTTCTGTCTCCTCTGGCGCCGTGGCCTGCCTTCCCGCGCTGTGGCGCCCCCTGCTGATATACCATATCAGTAAATTCAACACTCTGGGGCGAACTTCTGACGCGCATAACTTTATGCTTCGACCTTCGATTGACTCGATTCTAACTCCTACAAGTCAATCTAGTCCCAATCTATCCAAAGACGCCACTTTTATCTTAATCCAACTTTGTATGGAGATTCTGGACCCTTGACTCCATTTTGGCCACTTGTTGACCAAAACTCACCACTAGCCACCTCCAATTGCCACCAAAGGCAACTGGTCTCTCAAAGACCATTCATACAGGTCCAAATCCCTTGAACAAACCTGTTCAAAGAGGTTTTACGTCAAAGGAATCACTCCTCTGAGATTTAACTCCTTGGAACCCAACTTGACCAAATGGGCTACAGGCCCTTACGCAAACCAACAAGGCCCAACAACACTCTGGACTCCCCAAAACTGTCACACATAGTTCTCAACAACATTCAACCATACATACCACATACATAAACATCCATACATAGCCAGTCTCAATCGTAACATTATCCATTACAAACCATCCTATCCTACTTGGCACGATACATTATCCAAAATACACACATTACATAGACTATTCCCACGTACACAGCTACTCCCGCGTCTTCTCCGGACTAGCGCCAGAACTGTCACCTGAAAGGTTAGTTTATGGGAGAGGGGGTGAGACAATGTCTCAGTAACCGGGAATCACAGCCACACACACACACACACACACACACACACACACACACACATATATATACACATATATCTCACACAAATCATGAATGCAATATGAAATGAATAACATGCATGTCGCCCTCATAGGGACTCCATCCTTATCCTCCCTAACATATATACATAATCCAACCTTATCCTCCCTAACATGTTTATATATAATCCAACCTTATCCTCCCTAACATGTATATATATAATCCAACCTTATCCTCCCTAACATATATACATATCATACATCATACCACCATCACGTCATCACCACTACATCCACCATACATCACAATCTCACAATGTTATGTGGTGATGCTCATGTATCATCATATCATCATCATAATGTCATGTATGCAACATATCATATCATCATCACACATATCATCATCATAGTCATAACCATCGTCTAACAGTATACATACCACGATATATATATATATAACAACAGTACACGCAACCCACCAGTATCGTGGTATGAATGAAACATGCATATATATACAAATACACATACTATCATATAACATAGTCAACACAATATAAACAAACACCCGGTTACCTCAATTGTCGTTACCACACACACACGAGTTCCACAAGCTTCCTTAAATTGTCCAATACACGTGAACCCCTCTCGATTAGCCAACAACCAACTTGAATCCAAGCTCCCAATGGACGAGAATCACTCCGGGACACCAAAAATGCCGAACCTTAGCACTACTCCTCGTCTCTATACGTCGCTCCCTTTGTTTTCTTTCTTTCTTTCGCGTCCGACTGATCTGGATGTAAATAATTTTTCTGACTCTCGCTGTGGCTCCAGCATGCCTCGCTGCGGTTCCACCAAATTATCCAGAACAATGCTATTGGAAAGCTTCTCTCCGCGGCGGCCCTGCTCCTCGCTGCGGCGTGGAGCTCCTTCAGACTCCACTTGAGCCTTCCTTCTTCATGTTTCCTCCGGTCCTGAACACAATGCCAAGAAGAAATATCGTGAGGGGCATTACACTCTCCCCTTCTTATAAAAATTTTGTCCTCGAAATTCCATCTCTTACCTTAAGCAAAAATCTCTGGATACTTCCTCCGCATAGAATCTTCAGTCTCCCACGTGACATCATTGGACAACAAACAGCTCCAAAGGACCTTTAACAATTTTATGGTCTTATTCCTCAACTGCTTCTCCTTTACATTCAAAATTTGCAACAGTATGACCTCAAAAGTCAGATCCTCTCGTACTTGAACTGCTTCATCATCAATTATATGAGATGGATCTGGATGATACTTCTTGAGTTGAGACACGTGGAAAACATCATGCAACCCAGCAAGACTAGGTGGTAGCGCTACTCGATACGCTACTGGCCCAATTCGTTCAAGAATTTGATATGGACCCATATACCTCAGAGTAAGCTTCTTAGCTCGAATCGATCTTCTAACACCAGTAGTAGGAGTGACCTTCAAAAATACATGATCCCCAACATCAAACTCCAATGGTCTTCTCCTCCTGTTCGTATAACTCTTTTGCCGACTCTGAGCGGTAAGAAGCTTCTGACAAATACTCTCTATCTGCCGAGAGATTTGATCCACAATATCTGGGCCCAAAAGACTCCTTTCACCAAGTTCAGCCCAACACAATGGTGACCTGCACTTTCTGCCATACAACGCTTCATACGGAGCCATTTACAAACTCGAGTGGAAACTGTTGTTGTAGGCAAATTCAACCAACGGCAGAAACTGATCCCAATTGCCTTTGTTCTCCAGAACACATGCCCGCAGCATGTCCTCTAGAGTCTGAATAGTCCTTTCAGTCTGCCCATCAGATTGAGGGTGATAAGCAGTACTGAAACTCAATTTCATACCCATGGCCTTCTGAAGAGATTTCCAAAACCTGGATGTAAACCTAGGTTCTTTGTCCGACACAATATTTATTGGGACTCCATGCAACCTTACTATCTCATTCACATATAACTGGGCCAACTTCTCCATTGAAATAGTTTCCCGAATTGGAAGAAAATGGGCCGACTTCGTCAACCTGTCCACAATGACCCATACGCATTGTGTCCTGAAGAGGTCCTCGGTAATCTAATCACAAAATCTATGGAAACGCTATCCCATTTCCACTCCGGGATCTCCAAAGATTGCAACATACCAGCAGGCAATTGGTGCTCAATCTTTACCTTCTGACAAATCAGACATCCTGCCACAAATTCTGCGATGTCCTTTTTCATGCCTGGCCACCAATAACCATGCTTCAAATCCTGGTACATCTTAGTGGTACTTGGGTGAATAGTATACTTACTCTTATGAGCTTCCTCCAAAATAATCTCATGCAACCCCGTAACGTTTGGCACACAAATTCGACCTCGGTACCGGATGATACCATCCTCCAGAATATCAAAGTCCTGGGTCTCCGCCATTTCAACCTGTTCCCGAATGCCCAACAGATAGTCATCCTCCATCTGAGCATAGCAAATGTTCCTCAATAAATTATTTGATACACTGATGGAACTTATTACTAGTACTCCAGGATGGACATTGATGGATAACTTCATATCTCTCAGGCTTTCTAGCAACTGTTACTCCCTCAACATCATTATGGCCATATGGATTGACTTTCTACTCAATGCATCGGCCATAACATTGGCTTTCCCAGGATGATACTTCAAAGCAAATTCATAGTCCACAAGGAACTCAACCCAACGCCTTTGCCTTATGTTCAATTCTTTCTGATCAAACAAATACTTCAAACTCTTGTGATCACTGAATACCTCAAACTGAGCGCCATAGAGATAATGCCTCCACAATTTCAAGGCAAACACTATAGCCGCTAGCTCAAGGTCATGAGTAGGATAGTTCTCCTCATGAGGCCTTAGCTGCCTTGAAGCATACGCCACGACTCTGCCTTATTGCATCAGAACACACCCTAAACCCTTCTTAGAGGCGTCTGTATAAACAGTAAATCGCTCTAACAGGTTAGGGATAATGAGCACTGGGGTAGACGTTAGACAAACCTTCAGCTCCTGGAATGCTCTCTCACACCTGTCATCCCAACTGAAAGATCGATCCTTACGGGTGAGTCTAGTCAATGGCATAACAAGTTGAGAGAATCCCTTAATGAACCTTCGGTAATATCCAGCCAATCCCAGAAAACTCCTAATTTTCGTCACCGATTGTGGTCTCTCCCAATTCAACACCGCTTCCACTTTACTAAGGTCTACAGCTACACCTTCTGTAGAAATCACATGACCCAGAAATTTCACCTCCCATAGCCAAAACTCACACTTACTGAGCTTAGCATACAGTTAGTGATCCCATAATACTTGCAACACAATCCGAAGATGATGCACATGCTCTTCCTCACTCTTGGAGTAAACTAGAATATCATCAATGAAAACCACCACAAACTTATCCAAATACGGCCGAAACACCCTGTTCATATAATCCATGAAGATTGCCGGGCGTTAGTAAACCCGAATGGCATCACAAGAAACTCATAATGACCATATCGAGTCCGCAATGCCGTTTTAGGCATATCCTCAGCACGTACTCGCAATTGATGGTATCCCGACCTCAAATCGATTTTCGAGAATATAGAGGCACCTGCCAACTGATCAATCAAGTCTTCAATCCTAGGCAAAGGATATTTATTCTTGATCGTCACCCGGTTCAGCTACCTGTAATCAATGCACAATCTGAGGCTACCATCCTTCTTCTTGACAAACAATACTGGAGCTCCCCAAGGTGAGACACTAGGTCTAATAAAACCTCTCTTCAACAAATCCTCAACCTGTTTCTTCAACTCTTTCAATTCAGAAGGCGCCATTCGATATGGAGCTTTCGAAATAGGACTGGTCCCGGTCACCAATTTGATGGAAAACTCTAGTTCTCGTGGTGGGGGTAAACCAGTAATCTCCTCTGGAAACACATCAAGAAATTCATTCACAACTGGATATCTTTCGACACCACCTTGCATATCCACCTTCATAGAGAAGAAAACCAAAAACCCTTGACATCCTTTCTTCAAATACCTGGCAGCTTGGGCAAAGGACAAACACATATTCTCATCCCCTTCCACACTAGGGATATTCATCGGCAAAGACACAGTCTTCCGAGCACAGTCGAGAATGGCATTATTCGCCTCTAACCAGTCCATCCCAATTATCATATCAATCTCTTGCAACGACAAACAGATCAGATCCAGGGTAGTGCTTCGATGTTCAAAACGAACCACACAATTCAAACAAGCTTGAGCAGTTCTTAATAAAACTCCCGTGGGTGTGGCTACTGACAATTCAAAAGGCAACTCCATTGCCACAATACCCAATCTCCGAGCACAATCAAAAGAAATGAAGGAATGCGATGCACCCAAGTCAAACAAAGCATGAATAGAGTAAGCATTGAGTTTAAGTTTACCTCTAATCAAATTAGGCGCTGCATCCACTTCTTGTCGAGTGATGGCGAAAACTCGTCCAGGCATTGTAGGCCTCCTTGTAGCATCTTCACGCCATGACTCCCAATAATTTCATGACATATGACCCGGTTTCCCACAATTAAAACAAACCAAACACGGACCATCACCATGACTAAACTCGCATTTTGTGCACGGATTTGATGCACTACCAAAACTGTACTGAGATGGAGCGAGGTCCCTTCCTGCATGCTCACTCTGACTGGAACTCCCTTGTTCATAACCACCTCGATAAAAGGGTCCTCTGCCAAACTGACCTCTATTGTGCTGATCCTTGCCAAACTTGCCTTTTCCTCTACCATGACGACCTCGATTATGAAGACCTCTTCCTCCACTAAAACCTGTACTACCACCACTACTACCACTGCCTGAACCACTTCCTTTATTAATTCCTCCTGTAGGTCCTAGATGAGAAAAGGCCCGAATCATGGAAAACTTTCGGTGCTCCTCAACCTCCTTCATTCGTCTATACAAGGCACGAATCTTTGCACATAAGTCCTCGAAGGACACAAACTCCACCACAGATAGCCACTCCTTAATCTCGGGATGGGCACCCTCAAACAACCTCTGAGCCATCCACCTATCGTCAGGATAATTATTCAGATACGTGGAATATTTTGCCAAGTCCAAGAACTGATCAATGTAGTCATCTGCTGACAGATTCCCTTGTTGAAAAGTTAGGAACTCGGCCTCCTTTTGCATCATTAAGGCTAGAGGGACTTAATGTGCAAAGAACCGTTCCTTAAACTGTCCCCAATTCATAGGAGGACTCATCACTTCAACACTTGGGGAGAATACTCCTCCACCATCTCTTGGCCTTCTTCTTAAGCTTAAAGACCGCCAATTGCACCCTTTGCTCCGAGGTTCAATCCATCACACAGAAGATGTTCTCCATCTGTTCAATCCAATTCTCCGCTTGTGACACATCCATAGTACCTTCGAAAGCCGGAGGATTAAACTTCCAAAAGTCCTTCAGCTGTGAGGAGATACCCCTTCTTCCAATCCTTGGGACTCTCTCAGGTTCCACCACGGTTTCATCCGCTCCTACATTCAGGTCCACAAACATTTCGGCTTCTTCATTCACATCCCCCTGTTCTTGCTTATCCATTCTCTCTTACAACCTATTCAACGTTTCTCCCTGAGTATTCACCTGATTACTGAGGCCAGTCAACATCTCACGCATCTACCTCGTCAGATCACTATTACTCTGCCTTCCTCTTCGGGACATCCTTCCTACATACAATAACAGCAACACATTCAACTATACGGTTCTGGACTCGCATTGCAGTGGGAATATAGTTTATGTATTCAAAACATGCGCCAAGTAGTACTTCAAGCAGAAACAATGGCCCAAAACCATTGCTCTGATACCAAAATGTAACATCCTACCTCCTGACACCTCCATTAATTAACCAAAAACTTCAAAACTCAACCTAAACACAATCTTGACATCTCAAAACAACTCTTCCAATGCTTCAACACAGCGGAAACGACTCACAAAACACCAAAACTGGGCTGGGGCCACGGCCGCTACAGTATCACCGCGGCTCTGGCCTCCCCTGCTTCTCCATCACTTCTGTCTCCTCTGGCGCTGCGGCCTGCCTTCCCGCGCCGTGGTGCCCCCTGCTGATATACCATATTAGCAAATTCAACACTCCGGGGCGAACTTTTGACGCGCATAACTTTATGCTCCGACCTTCGATTGACTCGATTCCAACTCCTACAAGTCAATCTAGTCCCCATCTATCCAAAGACACCACTTTTATCTTAATCCAACTCCGTATGGAGATTCTGGACCCTTGACTCCATTTTGGCCACTTGTTGACCAAAACTCACCACTAGCCACCTCCAATTGCCACCAAAGGCAACTGGTCTCTCAGAGACCATTCATACAGGTCCAAATCCCTCGAACAAACCTGTTCAAAGAGGTTTTACGTCAAAGGAATCACTCCTCTGAGATTTAACCCCTTGGAACCCAACTTGACCAAATGGGCTACAGGCCCTTACGTAAACCAACAAGGCCCAACAACACTCTGGACTCCCTAAAACTGTCACACATAGTTCTCAACAACATTCAACCATACATACCACATACATAAACATCCATACATAGCCAGTCTCAATCGTAACATTATCCATTACAAACCATCCTATCCTACTTGGCACGATACATTATCCAAAATACACACACTACATAGACTATTCCCATGTACACAACTACTCCCGCGTCTTCTCCGGACTAGTGCCAGAACCGTCACCTGAAAGGTTAGTTTATGGGAGAGGGGGTGAGACAATGTCTCAGTAACCGGGAATCACAGCCACACACACACACACACACACACACACACATATATACACATATATCTCACACAAATCATGAATGCAATATGAAATGAATAACATGCATGTCGCCCTCATAGGGACTCCATCCTTATCCTCCCTAACACATATATCATCCATCCTTATCCTCCCTAACATATATACATAATCCAACCTTATCCTCCCTAACATGTATATATATAATCCAACCTTATCCTCCCTAACATATATACATATCATACATCATACCACCATCACGTCATCACCACTACATCCACCATACATCACAATCTCACAATGTTATGTGGTGATGCTCATGTATCATCATATCATCATCATAATGTCATGTATGCAACATATCATATCATCATCACACATATCATCATCATAGTCATAACCATAGTCTAACAGTATACATACCACGATATATATATATAACAACAGTACACGCAACCCACCAGTATCGTGGTATGAATGAAACATGCATATATATACAAATACACATACTGTCGTATAACATAGTCAACACAATATAAACAAACACCCGGTTACCTCAATTGTCGTTACCACACACACACGAGTTCCACAAGCTTCCTTAAACTGTCCAATACATGTGAACCCCTCTCGATTAGCCAACAACCAACTTGAATCCAAGCTCCCGATGGACGAGAATCGCTCTGGGACACCGAAAATGCCGAACCCTAGCACTGTTCCTCATCTCTCTGTGTCGCTCCCTTCGTTTTCTTTCTTTCTTTCGCGTTCGACTGATCCGGATTTAAACAATTTTTCTGACTCTTGCCGCGGCTCCACTAAATTATGCAGAACAATGCCACTGGAAAGCTTCTCGCCGCGGTGGCCCTGCACCTCGCTGCGGCGTGGAGCTCCTTCAGACTCCACTTGAGCCTTTCTCCGTCCTGTTTCCTCCAGTCCTGAACACAATGCCAAGAAGAAATATCGTGAGGGGCATTACAGTAAATTTGTTTCTCCTTTTCTAAAAGCCACGTTTTGTTAAAGGAAAAGTAACTTTTCCCCTCCTTTTCCAAAATCATAGTTTAATCCACTTTTCATTTTTTAAAAAGTCAGTTTGTGATTGATTTGTGTTTGACCAAACACATCTTTTACAAAATCATGGTTTTGTTTTATAAACAAAAAACCAAACATGCACTAACTTGTGGTGGTATTTTTTTTTTAATTGAGAGTACAGGTAATTTTCCCAACTAGATTTATTCTGTATATAAAGATTTATACATAAAAATTAATAATCAAATTTCATCCAATTAGTTAAGAGATGAAAGTTTTTATTACTTACCCCAATCCAAGTTAGTAATTTTTATATTTTATTTACTAAAAAATAAATTAAATTTAAGTCTAATACAACATGTTATGTATTTTTTATTAAATTACTCAATATCCAATAACCACATGGGCAGCAAAGCTTTGGAAGTTTATAATGCAACTCTTGTGCATTTTAATACTCCTACATTATAATGGAGAATATGGGTCCCATGCTTTAAGATAAATCGCGCGTTAAATTGTTAATAAAGTTTAATATTTATACATATATGTGTGTGTATAGTATTTTCATATCATTCCAAAACTGAATATATACTATATTTTGTCTTATCATAAAAATTATTATTCTTCCTATGTAAAAAAATTATGTTTGTAATCCTTGTAGATTTATTCAATTTTAACTTGACCTCTGTGTTTCAAAATTTTGTGGTTGAATCACGATATAGTTTAAATATGTTCCTATTTAGTTTGTACTATACCATAATAAACATGTTTCTTATCATATAATGCTTGGGGAATGGGTCATAACTTGTCAATATTATGACAATTTTAATAAATTGTATTATATATATTAATTGAATTTTATTAATATTTTGTCAAATTTTATTAAATAGAACTAACACTAACTATGGTATGGATCATCTTGTTAGTTTTGAATATGCATGACTTAAATTAATTTTTCAAATTATTTATTATATTTGTTGGTCAAAAAATTATTTATTATGTTTATTTAATATATCTAAATCAATTTCACTTTATTTTTTCACACAAATCTGACATAGTCTGACATAATCATTTCTTGTTGACATAAATCAAACAGAGTGAGATTATTTCGTTCATTTTATTTTTGTTATTATTTTTTAAAAAATATATATAGTGAGTTGGGTACATAATACATTTACACAAAATTCAAAATAAGCTGTAAGTTCCGTTTTTTAATATATAACATTATTTCTTATTTTAATACTTTTTAATTATATTAATTAATATTAATGATTTTTTTTTTAACGTCCAATAGGGCAAGGAAGAAATGGAAACCCTGAATATTCTTATCCAATTCCGCAAATGCAATCCAACACAGTGACCTATCACTCACGTCTCTCATGGAACGAAAGGGGGGGTGATGAAGGTATATGCAGTGTGGATCCAGCACTACTTTTGGCCAGACGTTAATAAAACTGTCTTGTCACTTATAAATAAATTTTCTTCATCTTTTTCTTTTCTTTATAACAATTCATTCATTTTCTGACCGACCAAACCCCACACTCGCCTCTCACACCCACTGCCACTCGACATATATACTTTGCTTTTCCTAAACAAATATTTATCCTTTATTTGGATGATGCATGGCCGCTGTATTTTTTATTACCAAACACTACTCTCACTTATTACTTATTAGACTGTAAAGGATATCAAAACTTTATCATTAAATATTTAGTAGGACTATATTTTTAAGATTTGGACTTGAGACCCCTTGTAAGAAAATATAACTCATACTAGTTGACTAAGTACCAAATAGATCTCTAACAGAAAAAAGCTAAATAATAATAATAGTGTTTGGCTATTCACATGAAAATAATGACATGTTTAAAGGTGGATACGAGGATCTTGATGGAAGTTTCATTGTCTGGTTTCGAAAAAGGAGATAAAATAATGCAATGCCTTTGTTATCTTTTCCTTGACTAGACTATTCCAATTAAGTTGTTTTCTTATGCAAGTAAAAGCTGAACACCTTAAAAATAAGAAATTAAACAATCACATGACAATAACTTAAAAAACTCATTTTAATATTAATATGATACAATTGTTCCAAGGTGGTTTACATCTTTTCAATAGGCCGAAAAACAGCACCTGAGTCTCTGAAATCTTGTGTCGTAGTAAAAGAAGAGGAGTAAAAAACGGAGGGCTTCCACGTATACTGCATTATGCCACGAGTTGCCGCAGAAAAATTCTTACGTGAAGTATGCTATTTACGAGGACTATCATGTGACTGCGAAGTTCATGAAGTCTCACATGAGATGATTTTCCCCCCCTTTTCAATCCTTGTAAATCGCAACAACAACTTTTTTATTTTCATGTTACACGCTACAATGCGAACTTCAGGAACAATGGAACTTACAAACAGCAAGGGAAAATGATTTTAATCATCATTAATTCCAAGTACTGAAGACACATGCATAGTTCTGGAACCTAAGACGCAATATTGTACAGAGAACCAAAGCTGTCCAAAAATAAAAAAAAGCAAAACACCCTCATATAGATTTCGATACTGCAAGCAAACCAAAAGTAAGAAGCTTCTGGAGGTGAACTCACATCTCCAAGTCTTCAATATCTGTTTTTACAACAAAACTCGAAAATGCTAAGGTTATATCCCTGCAATATGAGAAGACGGGAATAAATATAATGCATTCTGAAATTCTCGTTCGTGCAAAAGAATAGATCCAAATTGATGAAATCATATACCCACTTTAGATATGGTAGAGTCTTCTTCTTCAGCAGAGATGGATGTTTTGACACAAATTCTTTCCATTCATCTTCATCGATCCTTCCATTACCTTTTGTATCAGCATACTTAAATGCCTGTGGAAAATCCAATAAAAAACTTGACTAACGCTGGCTTAATGTAAATTGATAGACAGACAGATAGATAAGCACCTTATCCACTATGCTTTCGATGACATCATCGGGAAGTACGAGATCTGATTCATGCTGTATTGCCAATATCATCTCCTTCAACTGCAGATAAACATTACTATAAGCAGGGAAGCCAAAAGATGAACCAAATCTCTAATTTATATAATCAGCTTATACAGTAGGTCTATTTGATGCTTATAAAATACTCAAATTTAAGCTCTATTTTGTGTATAAATATGGTCATTTTGGCAATTTTAGCTTATTTTATATATTTTATGTTTTGTGGTATTTGAGACTCATTTGAAGGCATTTGAAATAAAAACATTACAAATTGTTCATACTGAAAAGTTTTAATACTTATTGGTATTTTAATCATAACTCTCATATGAACTCTGATTGAAGTGATTCAAAATGCGTTGGAAAGCTAAGACATAGAACTACTACTTTGATGTTTTGCATTTTTTAAAATTCCAATGTTATCATTTTAAAAATTGAGTTCAAAATGTCTACATTAGTTGGTAAACTTGTCAGAAGTAGAATGAAGCACTATTTTGTACTAAACATCCATGCGCCGGGTCAAACTTAGCCGGCACTGGATTAACTCACACATGGTGATTTTATACCTCCGAAAACCACCCAGCACCATCTGTTATTGTCCCTAGGTCACCTGACACAAGATCAAGTGTCAGAAGGCTCAAAAGAAATTTTTTTAACGCATAAAAACTAATTTAGAGAGCAAGTTTCTTCAATTATTATAAATAGGAAAACCCTTTAATTTTCTAAGACATTCGGTCACACATCTAGAGGCTAGAAATCACCGTTTTGAGCAACTCAGAGCGATCTAACGACAAGAGAGCAAGGAATCAAGGGAGTATTAAAGTATAAACTATTTCTTTTCTCTACAAACTTCTTTTCTTTATTATTTTTTCTTATGATTTGGGATTTTAACTTCATTTTGATTTTTATTTTCATGTGTTGCTAAACTTTCCAACCAAGGGTTGGAATGCAGTTTGACTATGATTGATTGAATTTTTACTCATTGGTTATGACTCTTGAATTTGTGCTAAAGCTTTATATTTGAATTTTGTTCTTTTAATTATATTTGCCTATTTAGTTTTTTATGTGGATTTTATGTCTGATCACTGTAAAATCTAATTAATGGATAAACTTGATGAACTGTTAAGTTAAGAGTGTACCTTGATTTAGAGAGATAAATATAAATAACTAATTTAGAGATAAAATTAGAAATTTGTGATGATTTCTGTTGTAGTTTTCAATGTTTGATTAAAAGTTTTAGTTGCACAAAAGTGAATTAAATTCTAATTAAATGAGGATTAATTGATCGAGAGATAAGTATGACACTTTAAAAATAACAGTCATTATAATTATGTATAGTCTAATTAAAGAGTGAAATCTAATTATTCTATAACGTGAAAATCAATCCCTTGATACTTTGTGTGATTGAATTACTCTTAATTTTTATTTGTTTTGATATTATTCATATTCTTTTTCTCCTTTCTTCTCAAATATTTTTCTTTCTTGACTAAAATTAATCAATTGAGTAAATCCACGATCTCCCTTAGATATGACTTCTGAAATACTCTAGGATATTTTTTTATATTGTGATTGGCCATTGTGCGGGCCAAAACGAGTGTGCCGAGATTATAGGTCCGAGGTGGATGGATGCTCCTTTGAAGTCTCACTTTCCGGGCTCATATAAACCGAGCTATAATTCGAAAGCCGAGCTTAAGCACAACGAGCCGAGTAATACACCGGTTATCGAACAATAAGGCCGAGTAATCGTATGGCCGAATGATTGTCCAATTGAACAACATCTTGGCCATATGGCCGACTACGGGTTCCCCCACGAAGATTGTATTGTCCCAAAAATACCTGGCTAGGAGTAACGGTTATGGAATCATAACTGCAGGACGAAAAATTAGGGATCATGCAAAAAGAGCGCGATACTCCATAATGATCATTTATGAAATATCCCGATAAATTAGGGATTACAGGGGGAAGATGGTTAAACCTTAACGGTCAGAAGAAAGTCAATAAAAAAGGGAGGAGGGATAAGCAGAAGGCAGGATTACACCGCACACGGACCAGGTGAAATTGTCTCTCGGTCTTTTGACGGAACATAATTGGCGCTCACCGTGGGGCTCGAACCCACATGAGGGAAGAAACGGTAAAGCTGCTGGATGCTCGGTTTATCCGAGAAATTGAATATACGACATGGTTGGCCAATGTGGTACTCGTCAAAAAGGCTAATAAAAAATGGGCCTAGGAAGAGAATAGACTCAAGCAACCGTGGAAGTTTGAGGCCATTCGCTTGTCCAGATCAGTCCTGACCCTATTTCTAAACTTCGAAACCTCTTCCATTTGTATATATCCGCCCGCATGATTTCTAAGCTCATCCATGTCGGAAGGTGGTTTTCGACATAGGTGGTCGGCAAATGGCCCCGGCTTAAGAGCCATCAGCATCGTGTGCATTGCTACTTCAGGGTTTAGATCCCAGATCCTTACCGAGACTGATGAGAAGCGCTCCATGAAACTCCTTAAGGACTCATCCTTCTCCTGTCGCAAGTTTACCAACGCAGCCGAGGTAAGCTGGTGAGGTCGGCTGGTTGTGTACTGCATGCTGAATTTATTGACTAAGGTTTCAAAGCAATCGATGGATCGTGATGGGAGTCGGGTATACCAACTCAGAGCTGCTCCTTTCAGGGACGTAGGGAAGACCCTACACGAAACTGCATCCTCATTCGTGAACAGATTCACCTGCGTAACATATGCATCCACATGTTCATCCGGATCAGTTGTACCGTCATATCTTTCTAGGTTTAAACCCTTCCACCCTTTTGGCAATGGCGTCTCCATGATGCCATCAACGAACGGATGTCTTCGGGTAGCCTGCTTATCCCCTCGCAAATTGTCAATGTTTGTCTCTGAATGGTGTGTTTCCTCCCGTCAACTTCCCTCCTGATGTGACCGCTGAGTATCCCTGTTAGTATTCCCCCGTTCCCCTCCTCGAGGAAGAGAAGTACTTTCATGATAATGTTCCTGTTCCAACTGCCTATTCCTCTCACGCATCTCCTCGTTCTCCTTTCTTAATATCTCCATCTCCTCACGCATTGACCGAATGATAGGGTGGTCCTCCAAAGAAGGCCTGTCTTCGGAGCGTCGTTCTCCTGCACCCGCACTGCTCCTGGCTCGACGTTATAATTCTCGGCTTAAGCCAAGGAGTTTTATTGGTGGAGATCTCGTTTGGAGAAAGCAGAGTGAAGCAAGGAAGAACATCGGCGAGGGAAAGCTAGCTGCCAATTAGGAAGGGCCTTACCGAGTTACTGAAGCGTTGGGCAATGGAGCATATAGATTAGAAAAACTGTCAGGAGAAGCAATCCCTAGGACATGGAATGCCTCTCACCTCAAAAATTATTTCAGTTAGATGATGTATACAAGGGGGGGCGATGTACTCTTTTTCCTAACTCGCTCTTTTGTCCCAAAGGATATGCAAAAGAGGGTTTTGGCCGAGAAGGTTTTAACGAGGCACGCCTACCTACTTCAATAAAGGAAATTCTTTGTCATGATTACATTCATTAACCTTGGTCAAGTATGAACCGAGAGAAACAGAATTACATCTCGGTCAAGTGTGAACCGGGTAAAATTCGGTCAATTATGAACCGAGGTATTAAGTTAAAATTCGGTCAAGTGTGAACCGGGTAAAATTCGGTCAAGTATGACCGAGGTATTAAGTTAAAATTTGGTCAAGTATGAACCGAGGTAAAATTCGGTCAAGTGTGAACCGAGTAAAATTCGGTCAAGTATGAACCGAGGTATTAAGTTAAAATTCGGTCAAGTATGAACCGAGGTAAAATTCGGTCAAGTATGCACCGAGCATTCGAATTAAACTTAGTCAAGTTTGAACCAAAAATTTGTTGAAAATTCAGTCAAGTATGAACCGAAGTATGAACCGAGAAGTAAAAGTAAGACTTTTATCATTTAAAAAATAAGTTTGGACAAGACGTCAAAATAAAGAAATAAGACAATGAAGGAGGTGGGCAGTCCTACAATTCCTCCTCATCCACAAGCGCACCATCTTTGACGTCTTTATTTACATCAAATACCGAGAGCTCGATTTTCGGTAAGAAGAGATGCACCTGACGAAGTGCTTTATGGAAGCCCTCTACATGCTCTTTCATTATCTGTTGCACGACTTCCTGAACGTCAGCCTCAAGCTCGGCCTGCTTCTTCCTCGCTTGTTCCAAATCCTTCTGTAAGTTAGCAGCGAGGACCGAGGACTCGGCTTCAGTGTTCCTTGCCCAAGCAATCTCAGTCGTCAGGGCATCCCGCTCCTTTTTGACTGTTTGCACCCTTATCTCGGCATCAGCAAGGGATCCTTTTAGTTCCTCCACCTGCAGAAGGAGAGCCGCTTGAGACCTTGAAGCATTGGCGAGCTCCGAGGAAACCTTGTCCTTCGCTTTGGTTGCTTCTAGAAGCTCGGCCTTGACAGCTTTCAGACAACGGTTGCTCTCCTCAAACTCTTCCCCACAGAGCGAGGCCATGGTCGCGGCGGGCAGGCACATAGTCGACATGGATTCTAAAACAGCCTTAGGACCCAACCGCAGCAAAGTTTCCTTGTCCCCTACTTCCTGGATGCCACTCCTGAAAAATTTGGCAATGTTTGGATCAATGCCCGAAGGCGAACGTCTAACGGGAGATGGTAGGGGAGAGCGACGACCCGAAGATGCAAGTTCCTCGTCGGTAGTCAGAAGTCGAGCACATTTGCTTGGGGGGCTTCGTGAAGAGGAAGGAATCTCAACAACCTCAGCTGTCGCCAATACTTCGGCACGCCCTCTCTCCTCTTTATCAGGGCGAGCCTGCAGATTCTCGGCAATTGGTCCTGCTGATGGGGTCTTGTTCTTTATTGAACGCCAGTTGAACTTCCCCATCACCACTGCAAAATGGAAAACATATATTAGAAGTTGAAACAAGTATGGCAGCAGAAGATAAAAGAAAATTAGCACTCACGTTTAAAATCTTTATTGGGGGTTGAAGAGTAAGGGAGCCTAAGTAAGATTTTGCAGTTCAGAGGGCTAGGTAATTTATTTAACCTGTCGCCATCCGCCTTTTCGGATGCCGACATAGCCTCGTAACACCAAGACTGGAACTTGATGGGAGTCCGAGTCCAATATAGAGGAAACCTGGGTCGCCCCCCCTCATCGAAGAACATGTCCGAGTAACCCTCGACTGGGCGCACCTTGAAGAAACCTCCTTTGAAGTCTTTGTACGACGAGGTATAAGGACCAATTATCCCCTTTTTATTCATACCACTAAGAGAAATCTAGCCGATCTTATTTCCAAATCGGATTTGGTAGTAGTAGAGGAATTTTGGGGCTGTAGGTGTCATATTCAATTTTCTGCACAGGACCTCGAAAGCCTTTAAAAATGCCCAACTGTTGGGATATAGCTGAGTCGGAGCGAGGTTCAGCGCCCTTAAAATAGCACACTCGAACTCCGAGAAAGGAAGGCCAACTCCCAACGATTCAAATAACGTTTTATACATATAAGTGAAATATGTTTGTACTGGCAGCGCTGACAAGAAAACGTGCTCATCTTCAGCACACGGCTCAGCAATCATGGCCTCCTCTGTTCATGTGCTAGCCAGAGAGATCGACTTCCTCAACTCCACAATTGACTCGGCAATCCAAAATCTAGAGTGGTAGGATCCAACTTCTCCTTTCACCCAATAATATCCCGGAAGTCGAATGTCAGGAACTAGGTCTCTCTGAACTCTTGAAACGACTTTTCATGGCTTTTGTACGGCCACCGGCACGGCAGTAGCTGAAGATGAAGCTTCCCTTTCAGTTGGAAGGTCGGCCAGATGAAAGTTCAACTCCACGCTAGGACAAGAAGAGTTTGACGGTGAAGGTTCTTCTCCAATGCCCAGAACCTCCCTCGCAACTAGGATTCGATGAGAGGACGACCCAGCTGATGCCTCAGATCCTCGATTTGAACTCATGGTGGTTTGGAAAAATATAGAATGGTGCGTATAACTTGAGAAAAGGGGAAAAAACAGAAGAGGGCGTACCTGGAAAACTGACGAAAGGGGCAAGGAGAAGGAGGCCAAAGACAACGAAGAGATTCAGAGGGAATGAAAAGCAAATATAGTAAAAGGATGAGCACCCAAGCCCTACACGTATATAGTGAAAACTCGTCCTCGAAAATGAGCAAATTAATCATGACTTTAGGGAGCCAATCGTCACCATTGGGGAACGTGCTTCGGCTGACGAAAAGACGCAGCATTAAATAACATTGCACGCAGCCGTACGTGTAGGCGCATTACCGTTTCAGAAATCGAAACGTCAAAGAGCCTCTGGGAAGGTCCTGGAATTCCTAGGGGACTGGAACGATTCAAATTCAAAAAACCAGTCTTTAGTCAGTCACGTGATTCAGAGCCCCCTCATCCAAATTAGACTCGGGGCTCGGGGGGCTAGTGTTGCGGGTCAAAACGAGTGTGCCGAGATTATAGGTCCGAGGTGGATGGACGCTCCTTTGAAGTCTCACTTTCCGGGCTCATATAAACCGAGCTATAATTCGGAAGCCGAGCTTAAGCGCAACGAGCTGAGTAATACATCGGTTATCGAACAATAAGGCCGAGTAATCGTATGGCCGAATGATCATCCAATTGAACAACATCTTGGCCATATGGCTGACTACGGGTTCCCCCACGAAGATTGTATTGTCCCAAAAACACATGGCTAGGAGTAACGGTTATGGAATCATAACTGCAGGACGAAAAATCAGGGATCATGCAAAAAGAGCGCGATACTCCATAATGATCATTTATGAAATATCCCGATAAATTAGGGATTACAGGGGGAAGATGGTTAAACCTTAACGGTCAGAAGAAAGTCAATAAAAAAGGGAGGAGGGATAAGCAGAAGGAAGGATTGCACCGCACACGGACCAGGTGGAATTGTCTCTCGGTCTTTTGACGGAACAGCCATGTATGCTTTGCAGGATTGCGATCAATAGGCATAAGATCAGCACAACTACTTAAATAATCTATGAGGGGTTGATCAACGGAAATGAAAGAATATCGTACCTCCTCCAGTTTAATTTACCGAAAGAATATCGTACTCCTCCAGTTTAATTTACCCTGTCCGCCTTAGATCATGCAACCTAATGGCAGCTGCAAAATAGTTATCCCCGGCTTAATAGATGATAAAGCAACACGGTAGATAACCAAAAACCACTCATGAAATCAAATAAGAAACATAAAAACATATAATTCTTGCAAATAGACAAATAGAGCAAAAGCATTAGCATGAAATCTACTATAGGAGAATATCTTACATCGGATTTTGTCTTCCATATGTGCATTTGGGTGAAGAACACCCAAAAATAGAACAAATTCCCCGAACTCAATAACCCCATTTTGCTTGAGATCAAATAAATAAAAAATCTATCAAAAATTCACAAACGTAGATATGGGATAGACCATTAGAATGAGACAATGCAGGAGCCAGTCTTCATAAGCTTCTAACAACGGAAGAGAGAGAGACTGACCTGTGACGCTGTAAGAGGTCTGTCTGAGTTGTTGAAGATATCACCAAATTAAGTGCATGTTTGGATTGAGATTATAAGTGATTATGGGATCCCATAAGTGATTATATAATGGAGTTGCCAAACGGAAATAGTTTTTCAATAAGCACTTATACCTCAAATAAATACTTATAGAAGAAACTGATTTTTTCAGCTTATGATAATTACTTATCCTCTCATAATTACTTATTTTATTTTTTCTTCTTATTATCCACCCAATAATTACTTGAACCCCAATATCCAAACACATTTTTTTTTCTCAAAATCACTTATGAGGTAAAAATATCTAAACACAAATCACTTTTGACATAATTACTTATGTATAATCACTTATTCTCCTTAAATAATCACTTATCCTCCTTAAAGCAAAAGCAAAGCTTAGCGTATATTTGTAATTTATGGAAGAAACAAGGAGGGAGGTTGTTTGAAGATTATGAATTACATTGAGAAGAGAGAGGGCAAAAATGGCAGGTTAGAGTTGTTTATCACCGAAAACAGATCCCCGATTTCTCTGGAGGCTGACGACTTCGGGTTTTCTTTGTCTCATGGATGCTGCAAATTTGCGCAGTTTAAAATTTATATAATGAACGAGCAGAGGGAGATGACAACGTTCTCCCCACACGAGTTTCCGCGGGTCCCACTGTATCTACACCTAGATAAAGTTGGGGGTTGTTCCCACTTCTCACTACGTCTCCCAACAAACAAAGATATTCCTATATTCAGTTGCAGCGGTAATTTTTTTTAATTGAGGGTACAGATAGTCATCCGAGCTATATTTACTTTGTAAATAAATATTTATATATAAAGATTAAGAATTAAATTCCAACGAATTGGTTAAGGGACGAAAGCGTTGATTACTCACCCCAATCTAAGTAATTTTTAATATTTTAATTATTGAAGAAATGAATTAAATTGAAACCTAATACAACATGTTATGTATTTTTTATTAAATTATTTAATATTCAATAATCATATTGGATCTAACTAATTTGAATCAAATTGAATAGATTAGAGGTAGCAGAGCTTTGAAGTATATAACGCAGCTCTTGTACATTTTAATACTCCTACATTATAATGGAGAATATGGGTCCCATGCTAAGATAAATCACATGTTAAATTGTTGATAAAGTTTAATATTTATACATATATGTGTATATATATATGTATATATATTATTTTCATATCATTCTAAAACTGAATATTATATTTTGTCTTATCATAAAAATTATTAATCTTCCTATGTAAAAAAATTATGTTTGTAGTCCTTGTAAATCTATTCAATTTTAACTTGATCTCTGTGTTTCAAAATTTTGTACTTGAATCACGACAGTTTAAATATGTTTTTATTTAGCTTGTATTATACTATAATAAACATGTTTCTTTTTGTATCATATAAAGTTTGAGGAATGGGTCATAATAACTTGTTCATAGTATAAAATTTTTAATAAATTTTATTATATATATTAATTGAATTTTATTAATATTTTGTCAAATTTTATTAAATAGAACTAGCTAACACTAACTGTGGATCATCTTGTTAGTTTTGAATATGCATGACTGAAATTAATTTTTCAAATGATTTATTATGTTTATTTAATATATGTAAAATCAATTTCACTTTATTTTTTAACACAAATCTTACATAGTCTAACGAGTTACATAATCATTTTTTGTTGACATAAATCAAACAGAGTGAGAATCTCAAATTTTTATTTCGTTCATTTTATTTTTGTTATTATTTTTAATATATATATAGTGAGTTGGGTACATAATATGAGTTGTAACATCCGTTCCGTTGAATAACATGATTTTTTATTGTGATACTTTTTAATCATGTTAATTAATATTAATGATTTTGATTTTTTTTATCCTGAATATTCTTACCCGATTCCTCAAATGCAGTCCAAAACAGTGACCTATCATTCACGTCTTTCATAAAACGCAAGGGGGTGTGATGATGGTGTGTGCAATGCTTCGTCGCCACTTTTGGCCAAACCCTACCAAAACTGTGTCTTGTCACTTATAAATCACTCTTCTTCATCTTTTTTCTTTTCTTTATAATAATTCATTCATTTTCTTTCCGACCGACCCTACACTTGCCTCTCCCATTATGCACCTTCACCTCTCTATGCTTTTCTTTTGCTAAACAAATATCCATCCTTTATTGGGATGATGCGTACGTGGCAGCTGTATTTCTTAGTACCCAACACTACTTTCACTTATTATTAACACTACGTACTTTCACTTATTATTTATATGGTGAAAGAGTATCAAAGTTTTACCGTTAAATATTTAATATGGTTATATTTTTAAAGAGTTTGAACTTAAGACCTCTAATTAAACCGGTATAAACTTTACTAGTTGATTATGTACCATATAGATTTTTAAATCTTTAATAGTAAAAAGCTAATAATAATATATGGTAATAATAGTGTTTAGCTATGCACGTGAAAATATTGATATGTTAAAGGTGGACAAGATTAGGATCTTGATCGAAGTTTCATTGTCTGCTTTCGAAAAGGAAAAAAAATAATGAAATGCCTTTGTTATCCTTCTATTGATCAGCAGGTTTCATGCCATCGCATTCCTGTATTTTTTCCACTGGTGTTAATTTCAAGCGTTTAGCATTTGTTGGAGGTGGCCCATTGTTCTTGTCTCCCGTCCTATCACCAAACACATCATCAACATATATATATATATAGCTACATATAGTTGATTTGATTATCTGAAATAATGCATCAACCAGCATCGTCACCTTAATAATGTGATCATAATAAGGCATTAGTTGATGTCACAGTGACCGTTGATTATAGCTCCAAAACTCCTTATCCTGTTCTTCACTTGTTGGTAAAGGAAGTTCACACAATTATGAAGATGGATTTCTTCACTATTAGTTGTACAGCTTTACTTGTTCATGGTTCTTATAATCGTTAGTTAGTTTTTTTTTTAATTTATTATAACCTTTTATTTTTTAAAAAAAAAAGCTAATAACTTCAGCTTAAATTATTTCCTGCATTTTGTTTTCTCTGATGACCTGCTAATTTTGATTGATTAGCGCGCGGTCAGATTTGTCCGTGTCTTCATTTATATTTTATACCATCATCTGTCTCTTTCACTTATTCTTTTTTTTTTTGGAAAACTCTTTCACTTATTTTAAAGATAAAACAAAATCAACTTGCCTATTTGATGTCAGCAGTATCAGACCTATTTCATATTAATTAACAATCCCAATTCCTACAACGGGTCTATTATTATATTATTGGTGTTATAGTAACACCATTCATCTATGTATATATGTATATTTAAAAAGTGTAAGGAAGCACTCATATTTGACCCAAGCTAACTGACTCCGTCAAATTTGGCTTCTCTCACAATTATCAAACTGAATTAATTTAGCTAGTTTAGCCATTTGGCTTCTCTCAAATAAATTATTGTTCACAAGCCTTCGATAAAATTAAAAATTTTTATGGGAAAATTAAAATTAAAAGCTCTCTCACCACATCCCACTCCATTTTACTGTCGTCCTCTCTCTCTCTCTCTCTCTCCCCACGTAATTGCCCTTTTTCCTCCTCCATGCCACTTTCAACCCTCTAATAATTGCTCCTCTTCTTTATTCAAAACTTTTTGATGGAAAAATTAAAATTAAGAACTCTCTAATCCCATCCCACTTCATTTTACCATTCTCATTCAATCCTGACATGAGTACATATTTTGGGTATGCTCTTGAAATTCTAAACTAAGGATTGAGTGCAAAAATTATGTTCATTTTTAGATTGCATTAATTTTCTCTTATCAATTTTAAGATTTTCTAATGGTTTGCTTTATTCAGGGGAAATTCAATAGCTAAAATTGTAGGGTTGTACTTGCTTCATCCAACGTTGAACCTCTTGTCAAATTTTGGAATGTCTTGTATAGATATTACTTCTTCATATTCGAAAGAAGTTGCCTTTGTTTAATATGATTGGATAATTGTTTTGTACATTTACTATTTCATTTATATTAGATATAGTTGCCCTTCTCTCTCACTACAAATTCACTTGAGCCATATTCACATATGAATATGTCTTCTTCAATTTAAAAGGGATTATTTGTTTGCAATTACAAAATTAGCTGAACCTTCTTCACAGATAAGTTTGGAATAGGGTCTACTAGAGGCGGAAAATTGAGATTACGTTTCTTAACAACACAGGAAATTGAAAGTAATCTGGTGGGTGTAACCACGTCTATGTTCTTATTCAATCCATGGCCAGTAGATCTCTTATAGTACATATTTAGATATACATATACAGAAAAAATAGAAATGGACTAGCTAACTAAAATTTAGATATACATATACAGAAAAATAGAAATAGTGTATTCAGTCCATTTCTTTCATTTTTATTTCCTTTGTTTGGCAGCAAGGGTGATTATTAATCATTGGAGGTGAACATTATCGCGAACAGGTGTATTAATAAACCCAATGTGAGCCTACAAAATTAAGACTAACCGATTTTTTGTGTGTGCCATTTTCAATTGTACAATTTCCAATTATCTATATTACTTTTTTTTTTTATGAATTTCGCAATTCTTGCAGTGCAAACTCAATTCTTATGTTCAAAAAAACAAGATTTTGTGCACTACAACAATTACTAGATGATCCTCTTGTATCAAATGGTAATATCTAAATTTAATCTATCATGTCCCCTTTATCCCTTTATGTTACTTCCTTCCTAATTTTATTTCTTCTTTTTTTCCATAGGGCCACATCACAATCCGTCTCAGTTTATCTCGGATTTCCAAAGTAGTTCCTATGCACAAGCTTCTGAAAATATGTCTAAACATATTCCTCACCATACAACAAATCATCCTAAAAGACATGTTTTGGAAGCATAACTAATTTAGCTATAAACCCAATTCTCCAAGATATGGTGATGCACAATCATGTGGTATATATGTTTTCATAATATATTCAGATTTTCATGCATTCAATGTCCCTTTTTACAAATCATTTTACAATGATATTGCCTTTTTACACAACATCTAAGTAAGGAGAACCACAATCTCCCAGCCAAGCCACCATTAAAAATGAGCTCTTTGTTAATCCCATATCACACATATTCACTATTGCATGGTTTTTGTTTACCTTGACATTTAAAAGTTTATTTCCATTTACAAATATTTGCTTAGCAAATTAATATATACAATTTAAAAAATTTTCCAATGACCTTACCGCAATGACTTAGTAAATCCGTTTATCTTACTATTTCTTAAGTATTTTTAACCAACATATATTTTCATATTCCAATTATGTTATTTAAATTTATTGTTCAAGATAGGATATTACCTTTAGCTATTAATATAATGCCCTGTTGAACGTTAATCAGATGAAAACGACTTTGATTCAGAAAACAGTGACATTGATATTGCAATAGCCCCACTGGAAGAAGAAAACACATCAAACAACTTACATCAATTGAGTAAGTTGATTTCATTTCTCATATAAACAATTCCATTACTACACTACACATACACACACACATATATATATTTCTAACAAATCTTTTTACATTTAATTTTTGATATATCTAATCTCTTCCTAATAATTGCAAGGTTACTTAGATGAGGGAGATCCGATCTACAGATGCGACATTTGTAGTGCACACATGTGGTTCAATGAAAAACTCAAGGGAAAAGGTCTTTATACAGTTCCTGCATTCTCATTATGTTGTTGCCATGGGAAAATACAACTGCCACTTTTACATGCTCCACCCTGGCTCCTTATCTTCAACATTTGTTTTTCAACAAAGAATAAGTAGAGTCCAAAAACTTTCTTCCAATACTAGAGCATGTTCTCTCTCACATCAACGGAAGGAAAAGTTCAACATTCTATTAACTCAAGACATGGCCCTTGTACATTTGTTTTGTTTGGGAAGAATTACCATAAAATTGGCAGTCTTCTCCTACCATAAGGATCACAACCTATTTACTCTCAGCTTTATTAGAGCCAAGAATATAGGTTGTAACTTGTGGGTTGGACCATTTTATAACCCATGAAAATGTGCGATTGGGTTGCAAAATACGCAACATGTTTAAAATGAGTCAAACCTGCGAGTTACATGCAACAACAATGAGGACTTTTCCAATGACTTTTCTGGCAGCGATGACTTTTTTATTAACCTTCCCTCCTTCCTCCCTCCTTCTCCCTCTGGTGACTTTATTGATAGCCACGACTTTTCTTATGATTACCATAAAAATGATCGAGGATCACTTGCAAAATGAGCGAAAAGAACTTGCAAATAAGCTAAGCTATGCCAAATTAAAAAAAGGGTCTAATAGTCAAACAATAGGGAATTGGACCTATGATAGCTGACTAGTGTAGAAGAAATGATAGTATAAATGATTGAGGATTACTTGTAAATAAATGTAGATCACATGTAAATGAATGAGGATCACTTGTAAATGAGTGATAATGTGCATAAAAAGTGTGTGATGGTCAACCATCAGGGAAGGGCACCTCTAATGGTTGACCAGCACAGAAGAAATGGCAGTATACATGAATAGTAGATTTGCTACTGATTATCGTAGATTTGCAATTGAACCTAAAAAAAAAGAATGCAATATCCATTTGCAAAAGTTTCAAACCACTAAATATACAATATTACAAGCCAACAAATAAATAAATCCAATTACAAAATCTTTGATACAAAAAAATAAACCCACAAATGTTTGCAACTGATACACATATTTTTCTAATTGATTCATATATGTTTACAACTAATACACATATATGCATACAATTAAAAAATTCAAGGTCAACATCATCCCTAAACCAAAATCCAGTAAGCATTTTCAAAAATCAGAATAAAAACCGGCTACTATTGGAGGCTTGCTAATAGATCTAAGAAGGTAGTTATGAGGGAAGCTTGCCATGTCATCAAAGCTTCTGCTGATGAAAAGAAGCAAATCTAGATGGAAAAATGAAGAAAAAGGTAGGGAGGAACACGAATCTGAGTTGTTGGATGTCTAAATCTCTGATAAACAAAACTAAAAATTGTTGACAGTGAAGGAGAGAAGAAGGAGTAAACTTACTAAGGACTACGTAGAATGACAATGACAATAAATGAAGGACAGAAGTAACTAAGAATGGTACCGAGGACATCAATGGTATGGAAGGTGTTCAGGTTAAGGCCTTATGAACTGTACATGTGGGATTTGACATTGGCGGATGTTAGATAAGCTGGCTTCCCAAGAGGGGGGTGAATTAGGAAGATTAAAATTTTCTGTAAAATGTCAAGAAGGTGAAGAAAGAAAAGTATGATAGTAAAACAGAGTATAAATGAATAAACTGTAAAAGTAGCAGTAAAGAGAAGAAAACTCATATATTTATCCTGGTTCGGTCTCTCCACTTGACCTACATCCAGTCCCCAAGTCACCACTTGAGATTTTCCACTATTCTGCAAGAATTCAATGTGCTTCTTGCAAATGCCTCAGTACAAAGATGATGCTCTGTTTCTAGATCTCACTCTTTCACTCTATGCACTCTTACTAAGTGCTTTCCCAATCCCTTGTGATATCCCCTCACAAAAAAAAATCTTTCTTCCAGATGAAGATAAGATTGTTTATAATGATTAAACTCTCTTAGACAGAGTGAATATGAAAGTTGAAGTACAAATATTGAAGTGAGAGAGTAAGAGACTTTGAGTAGATGATTTAACAGAGTTTCAGTATATACAAAATTAAAATCGTTACCCACAACTTCAAGTGATATTATATTTATAGATTTAGGTCTCAACTATACGTTAGAGACACAATCTATCCGTTGGAGAAGTTATCTAACAGTTACTCTGAAAAACTATCCGTTAACCAACCGCATTTAATGCTTCTGACACTCTGAAATTTGAATTTCAATTGGTTAACAGACGAATTTTGCAGAACTAAAGACTAAAGACTTCAACGTTGAATGCCTGAAGTTCGTCTGTCATGAGGTGAAGTTCGAATTTTGATATTTGGAAAATGTTTCTATGTTGTGACATACGAATTTTCAAGTAGAAAGTTTTTCTTTTTAGTGTGAACAGTATTTTCAATTTGCTACAGTGCCTTCAAAATTTGAATTTTGGAACCCCAAAATTCGTCTGTCCATAACTGGCTTATGAGGCACAGTAGTTCATCTAATTCGAAATTCAAATTTTCAAATGACAAAGTTCGTCTGTCAGAGGGACCTCTTTTCAAACTTACTTCAAAATTCAAATTTACAAATATTGTCATTTGTATGTCAATATATCAATATATCAGACTCACAAACTTTGTTTTTGAAATTCAAATTTTTATGTTCAAAGTTCGTCTATCAGTGAGCAATTTTGAAACCCAATCTAAACTTGGTTTCAGATGAACTTTGACATAATTTCAGATGAATTTATTTAGTTTTCATAAGTTTCATTTTGTTTGAAATTCGAATTTTCAAAACCCAAAGTCTTCTGTTACTGAAAGCTCCTTTCAGACACTTATCAAAATTTGAATTTTCTCAAGTCAAAATTCGTCTGTCAGAAAGTCTTCTCTTCAGACTTGTTCAGTTTCACTACGAAATTCAAATTTTCAAAGTCAAAGTTTGAATTTTCAAGATGACATATCAGTATAAACCTTTCAAGCTTCGTCTGTTAGTATGTGTTTTTCAAATATTTCATTATTTAACATAGAATCAAGATTTTAAAACATTTTTTCACCAAATCAAAGTCTTTTACTCAAATCAAAACATTACTAAACATCCTACATAAATCTTTGCACTGATTTCTCCATTATTCCTTCACTTGAACCTTTTGTACATCTTTGACATCTTTATTCCAAGCTCTTAAAGGTTGGTTTGGAATCATCAAAATATTTGATTCAACAGTAGAGGCAATGATAAGGAACAATATGAGGAGAACACATCTGGAAGGCTAGTGAAGGAGGTAAGTGGCATTGTTGAACTTATACATGAGGAAGGGCTATCTATGCTGAGAAGGTTGTAGATCTGGGATATGGGCACATTGGACCATGTGGGTCTACCGGGGAAGGAGTGGTGGGTGAGGAGGAGATGATGTGAGGGGTGATTAGATTGTTGACGATGCAAGGGTGATAGGGGTGGAGGCTGAGCACATGGTGTCTAAGAGGAAGAGGATGGGTTTTTCTCACATTAGTGATTTAGGGGCAAAATGGTCTTTTCAACTTGAAAACATACTTCCAATTCAGTACCCTGGTATCCAATTAGAATTAGACCTAATTCAAGTATCAATTTGGAAATATTCTTGCACCTTGGTACTTAGATGTCATTTTCCTATAATAATAATTGTTCTAAGGTGGCTTTACATCTTTTTAAAAGGCCAAAATACAGCACTTAGGTATTTGAAATCTTGTGTTATAATCCTATATGTATTAAAAGGACAATAAATAACTTAGTGAATAATGTTGTTTTATTAAATTATCCATAATTATTACCCCTATTTTAATGGTAGGGAATGAATATGAAGTATTAAATTACAATAAAAAGTCACTATATAGTATTAATTGTGTAAGAGTATAATTGGAAAGAAAAACTAATTCTTTATTGGTTTTCTAAAATTACAGATAAAATTAGATATTTAAAATTTTCTAAAATGAGAGACAAAATAAGTCGGAGGGAATAGTAAAAGAGGAAGGGAAAACAGAGGGTATCTATCTTCCATGTATACTATAACATGCTAAGCGTTGCCCCATAAAAATTATTACGTGAAGTATGATATATTTTTTCAGTCAAATGGATATGTGAAATATGCTATTTACGAGGACTATTATGTGATTGTGAAGTTCCTGAAATCTCTTACATGAGATGATTTTTTCTTCCATTTTCAATTGATAAAATGAGAGTTAATGATTAAAAAATTCAATTAATATCATTTTAAGATCCAAACATTTTGAAATGTCAAAAAGAGACCATGGTTCTAAACTGACTAAAAAAATTTAGCTAAAATGACTAAACTACTCTTTATACTGCCTGCTTTCAATCCACTCCATTTCTTCAACACTTTACACTTCCCAATTAGTCAAAAATTCCCTCCTCCATTGCATTTCTTCTCCCGTCATGGTATCCATGGTACTCCTTCTTCCCTTCTCCATTTAGTCCTTGTTCCATCTCAACCAGTCTTACCCTCTTTTGTATTTCTTCTTCCCTTCTCCATCGGTCTCTCCCTCTATTGGTGAATGCTCTCCAAATAAGCATCAATCTTTCTATTATGTGCCTAGCATCTCCTCTACTTAGGGTCCAGCTTGGTAAATGTAAACTATGTTGTGGCTTTTAGAGATGGGTTTGTAAATGGTGCCTTAAGTTAATTTGAACCTTTTTTAGGTTAAGCTGAATCTTTTAGTTGAGAAAATAATGAAAAACATAGGCTTTATATCTCGGATGTTCATGTTAAACCCTTTTCTTTACTTGACTTTTTATTTTATATAGTAAGTATTAGACGTTTGTTTATTTCTTTCATGTTAATCCCTCTTATATTATTCACTGGTTCGTGAGTGTTAATTAGGGGATGATTTAGTAGTAAATAGGTAAATATCAGTAGCAAATATTAAAAGGTAATTTGAGTGTTAAATATTTGAAATTGTATTAGTAAAAGATGGGACAACAATTGGAAATTCATTATTATTACTAAAAAATCATGGTTTGATAGAGTAACATATTATAATATATCACTTTTTTTTTTGTCAGGTTGATAAATAAGTGATGGAATAGCAAAGGAAATTTTTTGTTATTTTCATTTTTCATATGGAGAAATGGTTAAGGATACCAATGGCACTATGCATTATGATGGGGGTTGTAACATCTTATAATTCCTGAAAATATTACTATATGCATAGAGATAAGAAATTATAGTATGAGATGTATAAAAAGATGAAAAAAGAACTAAAATCGTAGTTTCACAGTCCAATGAATGATTAAAATTGAATTTCCAATCTAGTCCTTACAAGGTAAATTATTTATAGTTTGGTCCCTAGGAAAAGCACGAAAAAAGACCTAAAAGAATAGATATTTGCATTTTGCCCCTCACAGGGGTAATTTTATAAATATGTAAAATTTATGTCAAAATAGACCTCTTGACATACTGGACTTAATGGAATAATGTATTGAGTCCAAATGGATCAATTTAGAAGGAATTAGTCTACTAGAAGTAGTATAAATTATACTACTAAGGGAAAAAGTACTGTATGCTCACCATTGTAGAAAAAGTTAGAGGAAAAGTATATGGACCCCACACAGATATTGTTTGGGATAAGATATTAAAGTAAATATAGATCCAAACATAGTTTAATCCTATATCTATAAAATAACAAAATACTACTAAAGTAACTCTATCTATTCAAGAATAAAATAACCAGCACATGATATATCTGGACTAGAAAAAATATGCAGTATTTTGGACATTTCTCTCTCTCTTATTGGAGCCATAATTTTGCATGTACAAGGGAGAAATATTATATTATTTCTTAAGGAAACTTACTGAGTAAGGGATCAACTTAACCAACCAAGTTTAAAGATTAACTTAACTATGGTAATTATGCAAGTTGGATATTTATCTCTCCCTCCTTCACTTTGGCCAACTTATGCATAGAGAGAAGAGAGAGTGAGCGGCTAAAAAACCCTCCCAGGGAGAAGAGGAAGGCATAGGAAAAAGAGAGAAGAAAGGAGAAGAGAAAGCCAAGTCAAGACCAAGGTAAATCCCTTCTTAATCTCTCAAGGTTTCTATCTCAGTCTTTTTTTTTAGTTTACATGGATTATTTGAGTATTCTCCTTCTCCTTCTTGAGTTCAAATTTCAGCCAAGCTAAGGGTTTGAGGAAAGAAGTGTTTCTTTGTAAGAAAATCATGAGAAATTGCAAGAAAGGCAAGACTGAGTGAGCTTGGAACAAGTATTATGAAAAATCACTTCTTTTCCTTTGAGCCCTATTTTGGGCCAGTACAGATCATGGAGAAGGAGTGAGAATTTATTAAATTTGATGTAAAAAATGGATTCCTCATGGTGGATTTCCTTAAGAACAAGTGTTAAAATTAAGAAAAGGCTTATGATGAGATATATGTATTTTTAGGGTTCATAGAGTACTTTGTAATACAACCCTTTGATTTAGTTGATTAAATTAGTGTTTGGTGATATATTAGGATTTGAAGAAGTCAAAGAAAGCTAGTGGAAGCATTGAATCCAAGAGGAAAAGCCAAAGGGATACACAAATATAGCTAAGTTTCATTTCTTGCATTATGTTCTTTTATGATGTTTTTATGATCAAATATATTTGCCATATTGTTGTTGTGATGTTTTGTGATTGATTTTAGCCGTAAAATGAAAAGGGTTTTAACCCCAAGATTTCCATTTTTATCTACCAAAATTTTTATGTGACAATATGGTATTTTGATTTTTTTTTATGTGACCTTGTATGATTATATGAAATTTTATGGTATACAAATGACATAAATGCATGAAATAAACTTGCTACTGAGATTATTATAATCTCACCATTTCAAACACTAACCTTGCCAGGGCCAAGCAATGTAAGGGATCAAAGGAAGATAAAGAGGAAAGATGAGGAAAGTGATGAGAAACTTGATTTTGCATGTCATTATATTATGTTTTTTAAAATAGGTATAAATTTATGTATAATGATTAAATTTTGAATGATCACTTGGTTATGACTTTATGGACCCCATATATTGTTTAATATGGAATATGGATGAAATTCAATGATGTAATATGATTATGAGATTTATTATCTAAGATATGGCACAATAATGTTCATTTGGTGCACTGTAAGGTTAGATATATAGAGTTAATCTATCCAAAACATGGCATAAAATATAAGTGTTATATATATTCTAAAAATAGATAGAACAAGCTTTCCAAAGAGAAAAGAACACCTAAATTGCTTAATTATGCAATTTATGGTGAATTTTTTAAAATTTAGCCTGGAAAATGAGGTGACCAAATGAACAGTAACTCAAAGTTTTAAATTTTTCTGTTTTGGTCTCATGTCATTCAAGCTTCTAAAATGGTACAAATAAATATAAATAAGGTCTAATACGTGGAAAATATGATCTAAAGTTAAGATGTTATGGAGGCAATCAAGTGGAAGTTTGATTAAAGAAGGAAACTCATTTAAGGAACTGATAATATTAATATTATCATCTATCAATTGATAATTCTTGTATATGTAGCTACTACAATATTCTTTTATGTATATGAACACATCTGATATAGATGGATTTAGGACATAGCACTGTTGGGTATATGGCATAATTGTACATGGGTAGAATGATCCTTTTCTATATATATTGCATAGCATGTATGGACAACTTATGTTTTTGTATAAATATTGCTGCAACGCCCTAAGCAGTTTTTTGGAATTAGGCATGAAATGAATAAATATTAAGTGTATGTACAAGTTATATTTTGGTATGTTTTATTTGTGAACATTAGCTATTTAATGTAAAATGTGGGAAGCTCAGTTTCAAATACAAGAAGATAAGTGTTAGATAGGTGAAGGGTGTCAAAACCTGGGATTGAGACTTGCAATTTTTTTGTGAAAATTATCTAGTTTGTATAAAACATAGGAAGATCAATGTCAAATATAGGAAGAAGACTGTCAAAATCTGGATATTAGAGTGTCAAATTCCTAATGTCCAATGTCAAATGACTTACGAGAGTTGTAATTAAAATTTCAAACCTTAGTGTAAAATGTGGGAAGAAAAGTGTCAAATCTAGGGAAGCTTAGTGTCAAATTAGTAAAGTAGAGTGTCAAAACCTGAGATTGGGACTCATAAATTTTTAGAATTATTTAGTATGAAACGGAAGAATATTAGTGTCAAATATTGGAAGAAAAGTGTCAAAAGCTGAGCATTAGAGTATCAAATTCATGAAGTTCATTGTCAAATAACTTAAGAGAGTTGTAAGTGAAATTTCACACCTTAGTGTAAAATGTGGGAAGAGAAGTGTCAAATCCAAGGAAGATCAATGTTAAATTGGTGAAGTAGAGTGTCAAAACCTGAGACTAGGGCTCAATTTTTTAGTACTATTCAATGTGAAATTGGGGAATATCAGTGTCAAATCCAAGAATATGAGTGTTAAATACAAGAAGAGGAGTGTCAAAATTTGGGCACTAGAGCATCAAATTCCTGAAGTTTAGTGTCAAATAACTTGGGAGAGTTGTAAGTGAAATTTCATATTTTAGTGTAAAATGTGGAAAGAGATGTGTCAAATCCAAGAAAACTCAATGTCAAATTAATGAAGTAGAGTGTCAAAACCTGGGATTAAGACTTGTAATTTTTTAGAACTATTGTGTAAAAAGTGGAAAGATCAATGTCAAATCCAGGAATATCAATGTCAAATACAGGAAGAGAAGTGTCAAAATCTGGGCACTAGAGTGTCAAATTCTTAATGTTTAGTGTCAAATAGCTTGGGAAAGTTGTAAGCAAAATTTCACACCTCGGTATAAAAGATGGGAACAAAAGTGTTAAATTCGAGGAAGATCATTGTCAAATTGGTGAAGTAGAGTGTCAAAACATAGGCTTAGGTCTCATAATTTTTTAGAACTATTTATTGTAAAACAGGGGAATATCAATATCAAATCTTGAAAGATCAATGTCAAATACACGAAGATGAGTGTCAAAATCTAGCCTATTTAAAGGATTGGTTTTACATAATCTATTTGGCTATTTGAACTGACATAATTTTTTTTTTGGCTATTCCCTTCATATATTTTTAACGTCACATGTCAATTGATTCTTAGTTGAACTAACTAGTAACTAGATTATAACCAATCAATTATTTTATTATATATATCAATTCACTATGTTTTTATTTATGAAAAAAAGATTAATAATGTGGACAAAACATCTATATCCCAGAATTCTCATGCAACTTAGTCTTCTATTGAACATAAGGAGATAGCCACAAAATAGCAAAGTAGTAGTAGTAATAATAATAATAATAATAATGTTTCCTCTAGAAGCATACATTAGTATCCATTACATTAATAGTCATAAAATCAATGTCCACTAGAAAATCATTTTTTCCTAGACGGTTTCCCTCCTCTATTTCTTGATATACAAGCGTAGATTTTATCACCAATATCGTTGTTGGGATGACTCGCTAGTCACCAAACCAAGTCAACTTGAAATTGGTCAAATTGTGCCTAAACAAGATTGGGAACTTGATAATCAGATTACACAATATATATGTAAAGATTGGGAACTTCCTTCTCTGGCTTCAATGGCATTTCCCAGGTTGTACTTATGTCCACATTTGTAGCTACGACATTTTTATGTATACCTTTATTTTTCTTGTGATGTTCTTGCCTGCACAACAAAACGATGAATCAAACACATTATCTACAAAGAGATCACAACATAACATTATATATAGAAATAAGAGCTTTAATTTTATATGAATATATTGAAGCCTAATTGTTTATGACCTTTAGTTTTTCCCCATTGTTGTTTTACTAACCTGTGAAAGAAAAATCATGTCAACAAGCCCTAAAAAGAAAGCCAAAGCATTGCACCACAAGTTGAGAATGGAAAGGAAGCCATGTTTACCTGTAACATATCATAATTACTACTTATCATCCAATTTTTACTACTTCATCTCCTACTTTTTATTGCTTAAAAGACTTTATTATCAATATTATGGCAATAAGGCCACATTACTACTTAGCCTTTACTACATGTTTATAAACACACTTGTTAGGTTTAATATAATATAAGTTTTGATGATGATATATATAGAGTAATAAGAAACAAATGCATCATATTTGTCTAACATATACATTGTTCCTAAAAAAAGTGAAATGGGTATTAGCATGTGTTGAATTATGTTAATAATAAATATATCATGCTATATACTAATATATCCACTGTGCTTTTATACTTTATAGTACAAGTTAGATATATAAATTTGACAAACTACTTAGTTTGTAAGTGTAATACATTAAATGTAGGATTGTTTAAGAAAGAAAAATAAGTATTGGAATAAAGAAAGGAAAATCAACATCATGTCTCACTCAAATAAAAAAATGAGAAAGGATGCTTCAAAAATGGAAGGTCAGAAGTTAACATATCAAGAATGAGAATGACCAAGTGAAAGTAGAGCTTAACTTTATATTTTGTTTCCACTTAGATCTTTAGGTGATTTAATCTTCAAAATTTACATGATCTTGTTACAATATGTCTTAAATAAGTTAGATTAAGTAAATCTAAATGTTAATATGAGTTTAAGCTTGTTAGATTTGAACATTCTAGGTTAACAGACGAATTTTGCTTATGATTCATCTTATTTTGTGCAAAATTTGTACTTTATTTATTAAAATTCAAAATTACAGAGTTTTCATCTCTGATAAAAGAATTTTGATTGTTAAATTTGAATTTCGAACTAAGCATTGATAGTGAAAATATGCAAAATTCACATGAAACTTAGTTGAAACTCGACTGTTGGTGAAGTTCAAAGTGAGTTCAAAGTTACAACCTCTGACAGACAAACTTTGAGCTTCAAAATGCAAACTTTGAAGTGAGAACTTTTGTGTCATGTTGAACATGTCTCTGATGGATAAATTTTAGTCTATGAAATTCGAATTTTGAAGTGTATTGTGAAAACTTGAAGCAACTATTTAAACCTAACAGTCGCATTTCCAACATGAATTTTCAAATGTTCAAGCCTCGAGCTAACTTTGGAATTCTTATTATAGCTTGAAATTCAAATTTAGTGTAACAACCAACTTTTAGTCACCCCAAACCAACTCCTCATAACCTCAAATACTCAGAAAACTCTAACAATACCAAAACAAGGCTAGGGCTGTGGCGAGCTACAGTATAGCTACAGCCTCAGAGAGGCAGAACCACTTGGTTCACAAACACACATTCCAATAATAGTAACCCATACCGAAGTCCAAATCATCATCACACACATATAAATCATCCATCGTTATTACTATCATCACATAATCATCCATACTATCCAAACATTATCGTTACAATCATCCTATCATCACATAACTTACGGACAATACTCCCAGGCCACTCATACAGACATCAAGGCATAACAACTTACTTGGAACAATATTACATGAACTAAATTGCAACTACCAATCATACTTGAGATTCCTAAATGCAGAAAGGCCTATGACTCCATGGTCTTCTCCGAGCTAGTACCAGAGTCTTAACCTAAAATATTAATAATGGGAAGGGGTGAGACAATGTCTCAATAACCAAGACACACACACACACACACATATCATCAGTATCACACGTTTATGCGAATGATGTCGTACAATGCCATATGTCATGCAATGCATGTCTCCCTTAAACACGGCTAGAACCATGAGCTGACGTCATCATAAGACATTTCAATAGATGTTTCCCTTTCAACAGTCGGTGAAGACTAATTCCGAGATATCACCAAACTCACCTTATACTAGTGCACTTGGCCAATGGTCACACAAGTGATTAGACCGTGACTCTCTTTTCCTTGGACTACCATGAATTGGTGGTAATTTAGGGAAGGTGCAATCTATTACTGCCTAGCTCTCTTGGCCATAGGAGATGATTTAGTGACAAGGATGTTCCATCCTATCACTAAATCATATCATATCATAATTCACTGCCACCTGATTTTCCTAACCATAAGAGAGGATTTAGTGGCAGAGATCTTTCATCATATCTTATCTCATCATTACCTCCTAATCAACCATATCTCACTATGTTCATGGGATGGTGATGTAAATGTCATGCTAACATGCCTCTAACATTATATACATATATAATCATCACCACAATCATCATTATGGTCATACTAGCATGCAATCATGTATGGATACTACAATCACATATGCACATATACACTATCATACTCATCATTATCATATACAAGCACTTCGTCTAGCCCTGTGCATACCATGATATGTAGAAAAATCATACACATACACATAACGATATCGTGGTATGAATGGAGACATGAATATATATATATCAACGTATAACACATATACAAACACCCAGTTATCTCAAATTACCGATACCACGCACACAGGGGCTTAAGCGAGCCTCTAGAACACCCATCATGAACTATATGCCTCCAATTAGCCAATTAGTTACTACAACATCATAATATCTTCAATTAGCATAATGCACACATTAACCATAATTATCCACATACATTTCAGATTTCATACTTCCTCTATAATTTCCAACCTAGGGTTCTACTCAAACTCATTACAATCCAACCAAAACTCATATCCAACTCTTCCTAACACTACATAACACTTCTACGACACTAAACCAAGCATTTTAATAAGTGGAAATCCAACAAAACCGAAATCTAACATACTCCCACGGATTTCAACCCAAAATCAAAGAGAAAAGAGAGGAGAGGAGAGGAGAGATCACTTACCAACCAAAATACATGCTCCCAAGGTCCAAAAATCACCTCTAAAGGTCAAAAATCCAGAGCCCTAATGGAGCTCCTCCATTTCTCCCTCCATTCTTCTCTTTCTGGCTGACTAAATGACTTCCGATTTATAAGAATTCAGGGTCTCGCGCCATAGTAGGAGATAAGTTCACTGTGGTGTAAAGTTCGAGAATATTATTCAATCTTTGTCTCGCTTGTCACGACAACCTTATTTTAGGTCGCGGTGTGGGAGATTCTGCCTTCTTTTCTTCCAATCTGCTCCCTTTGTTTTTTCTCCTATCCTTATCCATTCGGTCATACACACATCATCAAGTATACTTCTTGTTAGCTTGAGACTATGTCTAGGATAGCATAATGATGGTTGTTACATTTTGCTTGCTGAAATTCAAATTTCAAGGTTCAAAGTTAAACATATGACAATACCGACTCTATGAAATTTGTCTATTGAGCTTCAAAACTCAAATATTGATGTGTCAGATGCATTTATGTGGTTGTTGAATAGTTCTTTTACAGAGTAACAGCTAGAACTTATGTCTAATGAATAGATCTTATGTCTAATGACTAGTTAAACCATAAATCTATAAATAGAACCTCATTTGAACTTATGAGTAACAAATTTAAGTAAGTTTTGTACTAAAATACTGCTACAATTTATAAAATCTTTTGTGTTAACATTAAGAGTTAAACCCACCTCATTAAAGTGAATTTCAATGTATTATCTACCCTTAAAGAGAGTTTTATTTTTGTAATATTTCTTTCTACAACTTCTGGGTAGAATCTTAGTGTGGGAAATCATTAAGGGAATTATACATCTGTAAGGATGTGGGGAGAGTAGTTTCACAAGTACCTACTGAAACTTGTGGGATGTACTAAGACTTTACAGGTGCCTGGATCAACCTGTGGGATATAGTAGAAAATCTCAAGTGGTGGTTTGAAGACTAGACGTAGGTCAAGTGGTTTAGACTGAACCAAGATAAATCTTTGTGTATTACTCTTTATCTTCTTATTTCATTTGCCTCACTCAATAAACTTTGTTTATCCCTGTTCTGCTACAACATTTGGTGAAATTAGTTTGTACTTCAAAAGAGGTAAAAATCTTATATTACTCAATTCACCTCCCTTCTTGGGTGACCAGCCAACATAACAACACTCTTTTTAGTCATTTTTCAAAAGAAACTATACTTTTGTTATATCATAAATTTATAAATAAGTAAATTAATGTTAACAGCAATTTACAACAGTAAACTCATCAGTAAACAACAATTTCCATATCCTTACCACTATTATTTTCAGGTTTCACTATGTTTTCCTTAATATGAAGCATATATATAGATTTTGTTCAATAGATACTCAATGAAATAGGGCCAAATTTTGTACTAAACTCAAGTTAAATCAGGTGGGGTTGATACTTTAATGTTCTGTACAACCAACTCCAACCTACTATTGGGTAATATTCAAAATAGTAAAATATCTCATTCGATTAAATTAGATGGGATTGATACTTTTGCATAATTTGTGCAATTTAGCATAACACATATGCACCTAAAAAGAACTAGTATAATACATAGAAATAACAATTAATTAGCAAAAACATTTCAGTTTTCCCTTATGAGTCCATGAGGGAGAACTTCAAAAAGCCTGATAAAGAACTAAAGGATTTATCCATGGGTTTGTGATTGATTTCTTATTCCAATTATGTGCTAAAATTAAAAATCATTTCTGGATAATGGTATCTCTCAACAATATATTTGATGTTTTAGATCATACTTCCTTCATTTTGCAATAGCAAAAACTATTCAATCATAGTAGAAAACAAATTCTAACTCATTGAAGCAAATGTCTACACACATATAAACCCACTTACACAAAACCATTGAATTTCAAACAAGGGGAAAAAAATGCAGCTGTCCACACGTAAATAAGAAAACTTCAATTAAAAAAAAAAGGCCCCATAATCTCCTTCATATACCTATAACATTGGAACACATTTACTAAGTAAGGAAGAACCTACCTTTGGTTTAGCACAAAGCAATGAGTCACACGAATCAGTTGAGAGTAATGACGTGAATTAGCTGAGAACAACGACACAAGGTGAATGACAACTCTAGGCTACTAACAACATGAGGTGAGCGATAATTGGAGGCAAGTGACACAATGAGCTTTTCCGATTTCAGTTGTACTTGTTCCATCTTGGAGAATATCTTCGTGCAAGCTAAGGGACTGGTTCAGGTTCAATGATCTGTGGTTTGAATAGAGAGGCAGTGGACCTTTTCATTTGAATAAGGGTATTTGGGGTAATTTACTTATTCAATTGTGTTCATTGCACGACCATGTCTCTTTTTGGCATTTCAAAATGTTTGGGGCCTAAAATGACATTACTTAAATGTTTTGATCCTTAACAGTCATTTTTCCTTGTCAATTGTTGTAAATCGCAACAACTCTTTGGTTATCTCTGTCGCACCCAATTTTTAGTTTTTCAAAAACAAAAATTAAAATAAAGTATAGTCATCACCAAAATTTTTAAAAAGGCAATTTTGGAAAACCTTTTAAAAAATAAAATAAAAAAATAGTCTACGAAACATAAAGGGTTCATGAGTCGATTGCATCATGAGAAAGGTGTTAGGCACTTTATAACACCCGTTCATAAGAACAGTTACCTTAAGTTGATTATATAAAATCAATATGGCCTTAAATTTATTTTAATTACCTTTATAAAACATGTATAAAGAAACAAGAAAAATAAGAAAAATAAAATAAATAAATAAATAAAAAATCATCTCAATGGATTTGTATTTTTTAAGAAAAATTATATATATTTGTTGTTTTTTAAAATTGAATTAATCATCTTATATATATAAATTATTTAACTATTTATTTATTACTTGTTAATAAATCCACAGAAATTCCCAAAATTACACGTGTTCATTAATTGGTTTATATACGTATGGAAGCTTCTAAAAACCTCACATAAAATAACTTAAAAATATATTATAAAATTATATATAAAACAATATTTGTATTCAAAATTTTATCAAATTTGAGCAAATCTTTAAAAAAAATATTTTCCATAGAATAAAAACATAATTTGATTAGTATACCTGAGGAGGCACATCGAAACATGCGGTAAATTTATTAATCCAAATATCCACGGGGGTTCCAAAAACCCCACTAGGCACAAATTTAAAAACATATATTTGTAATGAGAAAATATCATATTATCATAATCACACAGGGAATACGAATAATGTAATCAATCACTGAACTATCATAATTAAAAAGCACATAAGAGTTACCTCTTTTAAAACTATATATGCCTTCTACTACAACTTTGAATAATAGATATTTTAACTGAATTCCATGGTAAGATGTAATTATCTGATATTATAATCTTTAGAAGAAAAGGAAAAAAAAGAGAGAACAAAACAAAAGAAAGGAAAAGTAAAAAAAAAAAAAAGAAAGAAAGAAAGAAAAGAAAAGAAAAAAAAAAGAGGAAAGAAAGAAAATGGAAGAAATAAAATGAACAGAAAAAAAAGAAGAAGGAAGAAAACAAAATAAAGAAAAAGAGAAAAAAGAAATTAAAAAAAATATTCATCACAATGGTAAAGTCAAAAAGAATATCACAAAATGTCATTCTACTCATTTAACCAACGTGTTTGGCAAGTATGGTTATAATCATGTAGTTATACACATTGGCTTATGAAACACAAATCATGATGAAATAGGATAAATCTATTCATCAACAATGAGAATAAGTTTTTATCCTTATTAAGAATATTCATGAATATGAGTAATTTGTCCTTAGGACCTCATTAAAATATCATACTTTGGGGTCCGTAGAAATAAATTGAAGAAAAGAAAACAAAATAAAACAAACACATCACAAGCATACCTCCACTATTATGAGGTGTTCATCGGTATAAATAAGTTGTTCCATGGACCTTTCAAAACATCAAATTTGGAATCCATGGAAATATTCAAGAAGAGATGAAGATATAAGATTATATTCTAAAAAGGTTCTACTTATATAAAAACCTCTAACTATGCAATGAGATGGAATGAAGTAGAGAAGAAATTTCCTATCTTAAACTTCATTGCAAAAAACCAACACCTACTCTCGACCTTTTCTTCACTCTAAAACCACCATCACGTACCCTCTCTCTTTCTCTCAATTTCTTCTTTTTCTTTTTTTCTCCTTCCTCTATCTCTTCTCACCTTGCCTTTATTTATAGTGCCAAAAAGAAAATCATTCAATTAATGCTCTAAAATCACAAGAATCTCTGTCATTATTTTTCTTTGATATTTACATTGAGATTGATTGATTTGCTTTAATTTTTTCCTTATTAATTTCATATCAAATCTCAATCCTTGATTTTTTCCTTTTTTTATATTTTAATTAATTTTTTTTAAGTTTTATGAAAATTCCAAAAAAGAGAAAATCATAACTCCTCAAAATATGACAATTTTTTGGAGATATTATTTTTTTTTACAATTTTATTTTATGTAACTTTTTTTCATATTTATTAAAAAATTATTTTTTTAAAGTGACCCAGACAAAATGCGGTGTTCATAATCTCTTGCTTCTACTATTTTCAACCAATTCCTTTTAAAGAAAATAAAAAATAATGAGCACTGAACAAGAAAAACTTGAAGGCCATATTTGGACACAGTAATCAAATGCAATCATATGGACAACCATTTTGAAATGACAACAAGAAAGCATAATCAATAATTGCAACCTTGTCAGAAATTCTAATTCTACCCATAAGCAACAGAACTCTCAAAATCTTGTGTCCAAACTAGATCTAATCGCAAACAGTGGAAACGCAATGAAATAACATATGAAAATAATTTCTGCATAACCTTGTTTCATTATTAAAGAAGATGAATAGAATCTAACCTGGGGAGAAGATAGAAATGCTTTGCCATGCAAATGAAGAAATGTGAGTTTGACTATTTCTAGATTACTAGGTGGCTTTTTGATTAAAATATAGTAAATGGAAAAAAAAATATCAATATGCAACACATTAAAAAATATTTATCAAAATACTACATATTTAGGTATCTTGTGTTTTTTTAAGATAAGTTAGAATATGTCAAACCATTTATGGAAATTAGTCTAATAGGTCACGTTTTTTTTTCTAAATTCTGTGAAGTCAGACTAAGTTAGTCGGACTTCAATAATGATTGATGCAGTGTTAGTTTAACTAACCCAATACGTCAATCTTTTTTATTTTTTTAATGAAGTTGGACTATGTCAATCGGACTTCACTGAACTAACCTGTTGCCTCAGTCAAACTAACGCAACCGTGTTATATATATATATATATATATATATAATTTTTTTAAGTAATGCTGCTAAGCAACATTAAATCTTTTTTTGTTTTTTGTTTTTAAATAAAGCTATATCGGGGTAGTGTTGATTGACACAATACTACCCATGCAACATTGATTGACATAACATTGCATGCAGCGTTATGTCAATCTAGTCAAGCACGCTAGAGGGAAAAATGTATCCATTCAGAGAGAAAAATGTATCTGTTGAGTGGGCAAAAATACACAGCGCTCTTCCATTGTTTTATTTAAAACCCTTCAACCTTCTCCTTCGTTTCCTTCATTCATTTTATAAACTCACTCAGCTTCCAATCTTCTTTTCTTTTCTCTCCTTTGCTCTTATTTCGTTAAAGAAAAAATTATTGCATCATTTAGTTCGTGAGCTTCTTCTCAAGTCGAGAGATCTTAAGAGTCTTCATCCTTATCTGCACTTATTTTTTTCTCTAGCTTTCATAAAGTAAGTATATTTGTTGGTGGAGCATTTTTTTAATATTTAAATTTATATTTAACATTTCCAAAGATATAATTTTTTTCAATATCTAGATTATTTAGATTTTGGTCTATTTTATTAGTTTTACTCTATTATATTACATTGAATTCTATTTAAATTTTAAAAAAAGTGATTAAGTCTTTTTTATTTATTGTATTATAATAAATAGAATAGAAGATATTTATCATTGGTAGAGGGGAAAGGGGAGGATAGGCTAGACCTTTTTCCCAACAAGACAGCATTAAATATTAGTTAAACTAATCTTTATCCTTATCCTTGATTTTCTTGTTAGGATGCAAGTAATGCATTGTAAGAATAATATTGTTCATAATTATATAGTATTTATCAAGGTATTAAAAATTAAACCGGTTATTAAACCAGTTAAGGCAACGGTTCAAGATTTACTGGTTCAACCGTAATTAAATTAGTAATAATAAAGTTAATAATTTTTTAATTTTATATGTTATATATTATTAAAAAAATCATTAATAAGTTTGATAATCTAATATTAAAATATGAATAAGTTAATATTTATATATAATCATATCTTAAATATAAAATAGTCAACTAATATTCTATTTTCTTATTATTTTTTAAGTAAATTTATTTTTATTAATAACTATATATCATAATAATACTTATTCAACATTATAATGTTAAAAAAAATTTATACAAAAATAATACTATTTAGTACAAAAAAATAATGTTATTTTATCTCAAAAACTAAAAAAAATTGAAAAAAAAATTCTGACCAGTTCTAGATTGGTTCACCACCAATTTTTATCGATTCAAGCCTATTTCAACTGATTCTATAATATACTAGTTTTACTCTTCTTCTGGACTGGACTTAGCACCAGTTCTGATCCAACCGATTGGTCTAGTCCGGTTTTTCATACATGGGTATTTAGTAAGATTACCTCTTATATATGGTACAAGAATCTCTAGATACATAGTCACTGAAACATATATATAAGTATGTGTGAAATATATTTGTTGAACTATATTGTTTTGGGGAAATTGAGCCAAATATTACGAAAAATTATATGCCAAAATACTACAAGTTAAAAAGAATTTGCGAAAATATTACACTTACACTATGTTCAATTTTTTTTAGCTTTGTTCAACATTAATCTTGATTCCACCGGAGCCAAGATCTATTTCCATGATGAAAAAAAAAAAAGGCTACAGGCTAGAGCTACACCACTCTAATCCTCCCCACATATAATATTATATATTAAATATATTTATATATATAATATATAAAAATTATATTAATAAAATTTAATAAAAAATAAATATATTTATTTGTAAAAAATAAAAATAATGAGGAACATTTAAAAAAACAAATAGCAGATCAATGTAACAAAAATCAAATTTTAATTAATTAAATAACATTAAAATTTATATTAAAAAATAAAAGATAAAAATGATGATTAAATTAACAGTAAACAAAATTTTAAAATAAATAAAATTAAAATTAAACTAAAAAATAATATTATAATAAACATATTATAAATATAAATATTATGCATATTACATTGATGATGATTGATAATATATCAAACCCAGAATTTGTCAAAACTGTTCACCTTGATGATGGGTGATAATGTATAATATGAAAAAAAAAATAAAACTTAGTTTAAATAGTATTTTTTTATATGCAATTTTTAATAAAAATAATTATAAGGCACAGAAATCTTCTATCAGAACAACTGTAACTTTATTAATTTTTTGGTTGTGTGTGATTTTAACTAGATCTTTTTTTTAATGTAATACACATAAGAGATAATGATTTGAACATTTCTTAAAAAATTTTACTCATTTTTTTAACATTTAAAATATATTGAAATGTACAGAAAAATATTGAAAGAATAAAAACAAAAATATAGGAAATCTAATAAAATATGTGAAGAAAATTCAAAGAATAGAACAAAAACAAAAGGTTGCATGGAACTTACGACAAGCCCGATTGTTCAATGTAGATAATTCATCTTCCTATAAATTTTATATTTTATAATGATACATTGATGATTTTTGCTTTATTTCTTGACCCAGTAATTTTAACTCTATCAACTCTTATGAAAATTTTCGTATACCGCTTTTCTGGTAATTTTCTATTCTAATATGAACCACAAGTGTTAAATATGGTTATAACTGAACATTAACATGATTGTTGAGATTGTGATATGAGCATGTTTTTGGTTCAAATCTTTTTTTTTATGAGAATAATATTAACAACAATATTTAATTTAAATTAAAAAATTTTATCAAAATCTTCAACAACAATTTTTGGCCAAATTTTTATATTAATAAATTCACCATTAGCTTCTAAAAAATCTTTCATAAGCTAATGGTGAATTATAAATTGTGATATATAAAAGAAGTTGGGTTATAAAAAACTAAATTATAGAAAATGTTAAAAAGTAATTTTATTTAGGTATTGATATTGTACTTTGTTATATATTTATTATTAATATACGTTTAATAAATATAATAGATATGATATGAAACAAATAAATTATATATTCAATTAAATAAGTAATATCATATTGGAAAAATAATTTTAATTTGAGAATTTAATAAATAATTTGTAGGTAAAAAAATAAAATTTTATATTGATGGTAATATTATTTTTGTGTGCATTAATAATTTTCATGTTCATAAGTAAATAATAAACAATTTTACATCATAGAAAAAATAATGGACAATAGAAAAAAAAACATGATTTTTCTCACCATGAAATAGTGGGATCTTCAATTTGATGTTTGTAAAAACATCCGTGTGAACAGGAACCTTTGGATTACGTGATAGAATAAGGGCTAAGAATGACTTGCAAAAATTTAGAAATGAGCACGAAGAGCTTGGAAAACTTGATTAAGGTGCTGAACATAAAGCCCAAGTTTAGATGAGATTATCAACTCCAAAATACAAGTTTTAGATCCAAGCTCAAGAGAAGCCCATTAGAAGAGATTACTTAAAAGATTATGTGCTTCACTAAAATAACATGTGACTTAAGCATTATTAAGCTTAATTAGTGTTAATTTTATTTTTATTAATTATGGGCTAAACTTAAGTGATAAATAAAGCCCAATTGGTTAATTAATAGTCTTTTTGATGGCCTAACTTGTAAATAAACATGTCGGTGTGCCAAACATGTGATTTCATTAATATGTTGGCATGTTTATAAGGGCTTAAGTCTTATTTTTATTATTTTCTTATGAATTTTTATTATTTTATTTTAGGATTTTATTTTATTAGTTTCCTAGATTCAATAAGAATGTTATTTGAGCCTAAAGTCTCCTAATCCTATTAGGATTACTTGAGCCCAAATTAATTACGTTTTCTAGGCTTATTATGTTAAAGTTTACCTTACATATTTAAGGCTAACTTTTATATGCGTTTTCTAAATTTGAATGATTAAGGTTTCAAACTTTTGTGAGTTTTTCTTATGTTTTTTGAGTGCTATGATGAAACTATGACTTATCAAGGAATTGGTCAATCCTTGTAGCATCACTGGAACTAGGGTTCAACAGACCGGTTCTCTTGTGTTCTAATTCATCAAGACCAACATCTATCCATCTTATTTCTTTATTTTGGCTTTCTTTTGCTTTTGTTCTTGTGCAGTTTTGTTCTTTTCTTTGCTATCAAGTCTTTGTGTTCCTTGTTTCGCAAAAATCTGGGTGTCTTACATATCAAAGTGGGTTCTTTGGATAAATTCCATAAGGGTTCACTTATCATTTGGTATTAGAGCTTAAGTTTGCAAACCAAGATGTGTTTTTTCTGTTTTTGCTTCTTACTCTTCGTTTCATTCTATTTTCGTTGCTTATGGAAAATTTGTGTCACTGTTCATCCGTATGATTATCATGGTTCACCATTACTGTGCACAATACTATTCACCGTCACTGTGCATGCACTGTGTGTAGCTACTGTTCACCGTTACGGTTTTGTGGCTACTGTTCACCATATTGTTTTAGTTTTGCTTCTTGTAAGTTGCCCAGAGTTAAAAAAAAAAATAGCAGCAAAAGAAATTAAAAAAGAAAAAAAATCTGAGAAAACAAGAGATGTTGATTGGTAAAAAAAATAAAAAGAAAAAAGAAAAAAATCTGAAAAAAGAGAGAGAGATTGATTGCTGAAAAAAAATACAAAAACAAAAGAATTTAGCAGCAAAAAAAATATAGCAAAAAATATATATATTTGATTCGATTTGATTTGAGATTTAATTGACTTAATTTATCAACTTTGATGGTCCTTAATTCACTTAAGTTATTTCCTTTTCTTTTCAATTTTTCATTGTTTCTTTTTTTCTATTTTCCAGCTTCTTTTCATTTACTTCCTTGTTGGAATTTTCAATTCCTTTGTGCTCATTTTGTGTTGGTAATTGTTTAATTAAATTAGGATCTTTGAGAACTTTAATTTTGAACTTTTATTTTCTGTGATTGCCATTTCTTTAAAAACTAATTTCCTTTTTATTGAAGTTGTGGTTTTAATTTAGCACTCTCATAAGAAAACAAGTTTTAAGTGGAAAAAGGCAAAAGAGAAATTGCATCATATTTAAAAAAGCCTTGATTTATTGTGAAACGCGAGTGCATTTGCATTATTTGAGTGAAACACGTGAGAGAATGTGTGAGGTGCCTATTTCTTTTCTCTTTGTTTTACACTAACATTTCAAATTATAAAAATGGCTGTTGGAGAAGTTGATTTTAAGACTTATTAAGAACTTTTAATGATCAAATTAAGGAAGTGAATGTAAAATTGGATCGCCTAGAGTCTCCTTCTAAAACTAAAGCAAGGCATAATCCAAAGGTTCCTGCTCACACGGATGTTCTTAGCAACATCAAACTAAAGATCCTACTATTTCATGGTGAGAAAAATCCTGATATTTACTTGGATTGGGAAAGAAAAGTTGAACAAGCATTCTCATGTTGCAACTACTCCAAAATAGAGAAGGCAAAATGTGCTTACCTTCGATTGGGTAAAAAAGTTGCTGCTTGGTGGAAACGGAAGGAAACTAGACGAGCTACGAATTGAGAACCTTCCATTATAACATGGAATGAAATGAGAGCAATCTTAAGGCAAAAATACATGTCATCCAAAGCTAAGAGTATGATTGAACATTCTAAGGAGATGCAAATGCCTATGGTCCAAGATTCATGTGATTCCTACTTAGAGAAAGTAGATCGAGTGAATGATGATGTTGCTACCATTTCAACAACTAATGATAGAATGAGAGAATCCACTACAAGTATGCCTAATCCTCAAAACTCTGATATTAATGTCTCTTGTGATTTAACATGTGATAATTCTAGTAAGATAAATGATGTTACTTGCATTGATGATATATCTTGTGAGGGAACAACTGAATTAGAAGGCTTAGACGATTCTAGTTGTGCTTCTAGTGTACAAATTGAAAATAATGTTGTAGCACAATTGGAAAATAAATTTCATAATGTTGCTTGTGCTTATGAGCAAAATTATCATTATTTGCATCCTTTAGCTGATAATCATGATTCATGTGTTGTTAATGATTTGATGGAAAATTCTTTGGATAGTAGAATGCTAGTTTCAAGTAGTACTAATAGTGTGATTTCTTTGGAAATTAGATCTTATGATTGCATTGATGAGATTGAGCATATTGACATGATGATTAGAGAATTAGACTATGAAGTTAGCTTGAATGGATATGATAGAAACTGTTATTATGTTTTGGAAAAAGCCCATGAACTATTGCCATGTATTCATTTGTGTGAAAATCATGAGAACTTGAAAAATGAGCTAGAGTGGAAAAATGAGAGTGGTAGAAATGAGAGAAGAAAAGAGAGATGTTGGAGAAAAAGTGTCCAGAAAAATAAAAAGAATGCAAAAAAGAGTAAGAGAGAAGAGAAGTGAGAAAATAGTGAAAAAGAGGAAAAAGAGAAAAGAAAAATGAGAGTGAAAGTGAGCTTAAAATAGTTTGTACAAAACTCTTTCCTTCTTCATCTCATCTTTCTTATGTGTCTTCATTGTGTTTTCTTCTTCCTTCTCATTATGTTTCTAATTTCTTTAAATTATGTCATCCATCATTGTTGCATGAGTCTGCAATTTCTTTTGAGTCCAAATTGCATGAGTCAATAATGAGTTTATTAGTTACTTTAGTGCATTCTTTCTCTAGTTTATCCTTCTATGTCATTCCATCTCATTATCATAGTGTTTTGTATTTCCTATGTATTTGTGAAGTAGTTCCTATTCGTTTTATGTTTTATGTTTATTGTGTGTCTCATAAGTCATATGTCTTTTTGGTTGTTTGTTGCTTTATCCCATTTCACCGTCATGAGTCTTTTATGTTCCATTTTTTATTCAACTCATTCTCTTCTTCTTGTTCTATGTTAGTGTGTATCCCTTTAGTCATTTCTTCTCTATCTTTATTCTATCATTATGCATCTTCTACATGTGTGAAATCTGTTCAGATTTTGAATTTAATGAATTACATACAAATCTTTCCAGATTTCTTCCCATATAATTATTGCATCACCTTAGTCCCTTTTGAGTCTTTTTGTGTCATGTTTTGTCTTAATTTCATCCGTGTTTATAATATGAAATGTTAGTATGTAACAAAGGGAAAAGAAATAGGGACCTTACACACTCTCACATGTTTCACTCAAATAATATAAATGCACTCGTGTTTCATACTAAATTAAGGCTTTTTCAAATATAATGCAATTTCTCTCTTGCCTTTTTCCACTCAAAGCTTGCTTTCTTATGAGAGTGTTAAATTAAAATCACAACTTCAATCAAAAGGAAATTGGTTTTTAAAGAAGTGACAATCACAGAAAGCAAAAGTTCAAAACTAAAGTTCTCAAACATCCTAATTTGATTCAACAATAACTAACATAAAATGAGTACAGAGAAACTACAATTTCCAATAAGATAAATCTGAAGGAAATAGAACAAAGAAGGATGAAAATTTGTAGAAAATTGATAAGGAAAGAAATATGAAGGAAAGAAAAATTATAGAGATTTAAGCTCAACAAATTAGGAAACAATCCCAAATGATCAAATATATGATTTTTTTTTACAAGATTAAGCTTAAGCAAGGAAAAGCTACTTGGGATTCAAGCACAAAATGCTTTAAGAAAGTATAATCCTCAATCAAATCAGGAACTCAATAAAATCACAAAATTCTAAATTTAACCCAACCAAATCTCTTTTTTTTTCACTTCTTTTTACTATTTTTTGTTGCTACTATATATATATATTTTTTTTTTGCAGCAATAAATCTCTTTTTTTCATATCTTTTTAATTTTTTTGCTGCTATTATATTTTTTTTTAAATTCTGAGCAACTCACACTAGAATATTGGATGATTTTTTTTAATTTTGGATAAACGAAAACAGTGCCGTGAATAGTGATCGAAAACCATGGCGGTGAACAGTGACCAGAACAATGCGAACAGTACCTGCAAACAGTGACTTAAATAGTTACCGAAACAGTATGATGAATAGTGCAAAACAGTGTGGTGAACAGTGACACAAAAATTTCCCTTAAGCAACAAAGATGGAATGAAACAAGGAAAAAAACAAAACAAAGAACATGCTTTGATTTGCGAACCTAAGTTCTGATACCAAATGATAAGTGAACCCTTATGGAACTCATCTGTAACACCTTACTTTTAGACTCATTTTCCATGAATTAGACTCATTTTAAGTTTAATTATACTTAATCATAAGCTTGAATTACATAAGAATGAAAATCATAATTTCCAAAATTTTCAGTTACTGTTCATATGGTAGTTTTCACTTTGCCAACTAAATTTTGAAAATTTATAACTAATTATAGAAAAATCACTTCATAGTGATTCAAGTCTCTAAAAATAGATAAAAACATTGTATATATGGGAAAAATATGAAACATAGCATTATCTTGACCAATATATACAGTTTATTTCTCAAATATTTACTGTATATTTGGTCATTTTCTCTTTCTCAGGATTTTGTCATTATCTTTAAAAATTCATATCTCACTCTACCCTGAGTCAATTTGTGCATTCCTTTTGTCATTGGAAAGTCCTATGAGTTTACTTTCTAGAAATATTTTTCTTGTACATTTATTCAACTTGAACAGGGCATGGTGTTAACTTAAATCATAAAGGATCAGAATTCCACTTTTGCTAGAACAGTTTTGGGGAAACCTCCATATCTCCTATCATATAGCTCCAATTATCTCCAAATTAGTGGCATATAAAACTTGAAACATAGACCTTTCCATAAATATAAACCACTGAATTTTTGGAGCTCTACATGATTTATATCATCTTTTTAATTTTTCAATACCTAACTTTCAGTTTCCAGTTTTCCCAATCTTTCTCTATTCTGTACCCTAATTTTGAAAAATCACTATAATTCATACATTTATCCAATTTAAGTGTTCTTTAGCTCTATGAAAAGCTTGTTCTGTATAATTTAAGAGAGTACATAAAACTTATATAGAATACTCTGTTTCAAATAGAGTTTCCCTACTTAAATCAATACTAGTCATCTCAAACAAACTTATGTCATAGCTTACATAAGAAGCTTCACAACACATTTACATTGACATTTATTGCTCCAATTTCATGCATAATATCATAGAGGACTTAAAAGAATATATTCAAGGCATCTTACATGATTTACTCCTTTCATACAAACTTATACAAATTCCCAAAATATAACCTTAAGACTTGCATAATAATATCATTCATCATTCCCCTCTTTTTCCTTTAGCTCTTCTTGGATTCCTTGCATTGATTGGCCCTAAATATGGTAAGCATTTGGAAGGTATGAGATTCAAATAATCTCAGTAGTTACCACTAATCAAGCAAATATATCATCATATAATGCAAGCACACTTCATCAAGTCATCATTCAAACATTTAGAATCATTTATGCTTAAACATTTATAGAAAATTGGATAGAGTTTTTCCTTACATTTTGGACATCCCGGGGTCACAAAACCCCTCAAATAACTCAGTCAATATCAACAAATTATCACATAACATCATTGCAAACATTTGGTATAACATTAAAACAATTGCAACTATATAACCATATAATGCAAGATTAGGTTAGTAAACTTCCGTTTAGCTTTTTAATCCTTTCCAAACTTTGCACATATTTCCTTTGAACTTCTAACACTTCTTTGAGTCCTATAGTATTACAAAATAAGGCCATTAGCCACCAATTACACAACCTCTTTCACAAAGTGTGCATACTTGGACTAAAATTTTCACTTTACTTTCCTTTGAGTTTTTCTTGTACAACATACTTGTATCTACCTATTTTAGACCCAAGGAATCCATTTTTGGGGTCAAAATCATGAAATTACCTTTCTTTTTCAAACCCTAAATAGGCAAAAAATTTCAGAACTTTATAGAAAAATATCTACCCGATTAATTTGCAATCTAATGTCATATCCTTGTATCTTGAAGCATTTCTATGGTTTGATTTCATCATAGCTCAACTTTCTCTCTCTTGGGTCACCATGGATGAACCTAAAAGTGAGAGAAAAGAGGAAAATATTCCATGGAAATACTATTAAACACCAAAGTACACAAACTAGTAGTCATAGAACTTTACCTTGAACACTTGAGATCTTGGCCTTGCTTCTTTCTCTTCCTCTTCTAAATTTTTGTTTCGTGCTCTCTCTCCCTCTAACCCTATATTTCAGACGTGAATGGAGATGAAGATGAAGACTTAAAATAACTTAATCATAAAGTCACTTTTTTTCCTTTTTTGACTTTTTGGCCTTTATTCTTATAAAAGCTTTTCAATTAATTCATTTTGTGTCCAATCAGCACATTCAGACATGTATACCCTCATTTTTGGCCAAAAATTGGTCAAATAATTTTATGGACCAAAATATTTTTACCGATTAAATTTACCTGTACCGATTGACTATTTTTGCTAAAATTGTCATTAAATTGGTACAGGATTATCCAACAATTGCTTTTGGTCCAAAATTATTATCTAGACCCAAAATATATTTTATTAAGATCCAATCATTGTCCTTAGATCAATACTGTCTTTTCCTGCAGTCTCAACTAACTTTTATCAGGAAAAATATTGATATTAAATTATAATCACCCAATAAATGTTATTTTGACTTTAATAAATTCCATACTTTATTTCATTGGGTCTACCTCATTGAGAGCTTCATTTTGACTATAATTGTTTATATTTACAAAAATACCCTTAACCTGGGCTAATTTACAATTCTTGAAACTTTTGAGTCCTTTTTCATAATTTTCCCCAAACTTTTTCCTCCTTCCTCGTCCACGTTAAAGGTAGTCTTAAGGGGCTAAATTGTAAAAATTCTTGATTCTTGGGGCATAAATATAATTTCTCATTTTTTTATTTAATTAGAAAAAATGACCTCTTTACTTTTCTTCACACTTAATGGTATCTCTCCATTTTTCTCAATTTCTTTTACATTTTATGATGTCAAATTTTTTATTTTTGGGCCTCAAATGCATTATTCCCATTTTTATTTTAATTTGAAAAATGACCGTTTTGCCCTTGAACAGGGTCAAAAACATAATTATCCATTCTTTTGGGCACTTTCTTGTAATTTCACCCAAAGACCAATTTTTTATTATTTCCTTTTTCACTATTCACATTAACTTTTAAATTGGTCTATCTCTTAACCTGGACCTCCCGGGTACGCAATACTTATACCATTGCACACAGCTTGGAGCGGGCTTTCATTCAAGTGGTATATTGTATATTTTCTGAGGTAAGTTCTGGAATTAATTTCTGCTAAGGATCTTATAGAAAATTAATTCCAATTAAGGACCGAACATAACTTCTTCAGAAAATTAAATGAGACTTTAATTCCTTCTAAAACCCAATTATATATAGCATTTTCATCTCACCTCGTTTCTCATCTTTTATTCATTTTATAACATCTCATAAAAATAGGGATATTATACTGTCCAAAGAACCCACTTTGATGCATAAGACACCTGGATCTTTGTAAAACAAGGAACACAAAGAAAAGAACAAAAATGCATAACAGAAGCAAAAGAAAGCCAAAATAAAGAAATAAGATGGATAGATGTTAGTCTTAATAAATTAGAATCCAAGAGAACCGATCTCTTGAACCCTAGTTCCGGTAATACTATAAGGATTGACCAATTCCTTGATAAGTCATAGTTTCATCATAGCATTCAAAGAATGCAAGAGAAACTCATAAAAGTTTGGAACTTTAATCATTCAAATCTCTAAAAACGCACATGAAAATTAGCTTTAAATAGACAAGGTAAAATCTAACCTAATAAGTCTAGAAACCCTAATTAATTTGGGCTCAAGTAGTCCTAATAGGATTAGGAGACTTTGGGTCCAAATAACACTCCTATTGGACCTAGAAAACTAGTAAAATAAAGCCCTAAAATAAAATAACGAATATTCATAAAAAATAATAAAATAATACCTAAGTCCTTATAAACATGCCAACACATTAATGAAATCACATGTTTGACAAATGACATGTTTATTTACAAGTTGAACCATCAAAAAGACTATTAATTGACCAATTGGGCTTTATTAATCACTTAAGTTTAGCCCATAAATAATAAAAATGAAATTAATACTAATTAAGCCCAATAATGCTTAAGTCACATGCTATTTTAGTGAAGCACATGATATTTTAAGTAATCTCTTCTAATGGGCTTCTCTTGGGCTTGAATCTTTCCAAGTGATAAGGCCTCCTACCATGTTCCTGAATTTGTCCAAGCCATCCTCTATTAGTAGGTTTATGTATATGTGAATGGATAGATTTTCGATGGTCTAGACAAGGTAACATTTGAGTCCGACAATATGAAAATGATAAATGTTGATCCGAATATTAGCTTAATGCAATTAAAGTAAGTCATGAGACAAAAGTTTTAACTTCCTCCAAATCAAATTGTGTCAAATTTAGAATATAAATATCAAGTATACATAAATTCATCACAACACCAATCATGTATTATGGAGGACAATTTTGACATACAAAGGATGTGGTAAATAAATTCATTATATTCAACTTAATTAATAGGAGAAAAGTTGTATACGCATACTTCAAATGTGGAAGTTGACAACCATCTCGAATCGCAATCATTATAGGATTATGTGAGATATGCACTCCTCGCCTACCTCCTCTTCTTGGTCTTCTATTGTTACTGTTCCAGGGCTGTCTTCTTTTCTTACTACTTTCTCCTACATCAATAGCAGTAGCAGTAGTTTTTCTGGTATTTACTGATGGAACATATGTTAAAAATTGATGGTTTATATTGTTTTCTGTAATCCTGCTAACTTCCACCAGTGTATTGAAATTTCTAATTTGCATAGGAGCTACTCTTTTTCTTATGACAGGCTTGAGTCCTTTTTCTAGCTTCTCTGTTTTCCACCTTTCATCATTGTGCAGTTGAAGATAAGCGGAATATCTAGCTAATTGGATGAACGTAGCCATATACTCATCTATAGACTAATTCTTAGCTTACCTGAGCATAATAAATTTTTCTTCTTTCTCATCCTTTACTGATCGTGGAAAAAATTTGTCATAAAATTGCTCTAGAAAGTTTTCCCACATCAAAGGGATATTTCTAGCTTGCAAGATCAACTCTGTATCACGCTACCATCTACTAGTTTCCTTTTTGAGCATATATGTGGCTAATAGGGCTTTCATCTCTGAGTTACAACTCATCAACCTAAAAATCTTCTCTAAACTTAGCACCCAGTCTTTTGCTACCTGCTATCAAATTTCCCAACAAAGAATAGAGGGTGATGCTTCTTGAATTGAGCTATCATATTCTATTCATTAGCTAGATCAATTACTATCTCAGCTGCCTATTCTATTGGTGTAGCCTGGGGTACTGTTGTTGTTGTTGTTGTTGTTGTTGTTATTGTTGTTGTTGTATTAGAGGCTGGTTCTCAAGTCTAGCCTCTTGATTTTGCCTTTGGGAGTCAATAGTTCATTGTAATTATTCAATGATTCTTTGTTATTGATCTAATATTTGCATAATAATCTATAATGGATCAATCTACTGCTCTTCCCTGGGATCTTGCTCAAGGACTTCTATTCTCACTTGTCTTCTAGTACAAACCATTTTTATCTATAACATCATCAAAATTTATAAACATAACATAACTGCACCCAGAAAATACTAAACATAGTACTTTATTCACATATGCATAACTTTATACACATAGAAGTTTACATAGTTCTAACATGCTCATCATTTCTTTTTATGATTGTCTATATAGTACAAACAAAACTTGTAGTCATATTAGTTCTTATTTCTACATTTTTACAACAATTAGATTCATGGTTAACTTTCAGAAAGATCTAGAGCTATTTCCTGTGTTGTCAGGAGCTTCCTCAAGATTCTCATCTGGATTCTATCCAGGATCTTCTTCTAGACCCTGCTCCATTTGTCTTGCTTCATTCCTTTCTAAAGCTTCTCGTTCCAGTCTCAATGAATGAAACTAAATGTATTCCTACAAATTTTCTAGCCAATCATTTTGGATTTCAGTCTTTAAAGGTCCTTCATATTTATTGTCATCTGGAAGTACATTCAACATAGCATAAACCCATGTTGGCTCGAAATAATGATAGCCTTGAGATTCCATAAAATATTTAACATCCTTTACTATGTCTAAGAAAGTCAATATCTAAGATTCCAAGTAACTCTATAGAATATCTTGGTACAGCTTGGTTACAATTTCCTTCATCTTGTAGGTGTTATCATAGGGAAGTAGTGATTCAACATCATCCAGTTATGGATCAAGCCTCATGTTTCCCATTTCTGTAGCCTGAACATTGCTCTTAATGGTGTAAATCTTTACACAATCTTCTAACCTATGGAACACCCATCCTTCCAGCTTAGCCTTTATAGGAGTCCAAAACTCATCCATGGGAATTTGACCAATTACTGTATCAATCCACAACAATTCTAGATATTGGAGTGCTTCAATTGACAAGAATTGCTTTACTTTCATTGTCTTATTGAGAAAGACAAGAATCTAATCAGAACCTGCATAATATTTTGCATATTCCTTAAAACATTTCCACACAATTTTGTAGACTGTGTTCGAAGTCAAAGGGGCCGTCATAACTAGTATTTCTGAATCCAATAGGAATTTAGCCTTGTAATTGATGTCCTCAACCACCTCTACTCCTCTCTCACAAGGAGCTAGAATTGCCTATAAAGGTTCTACAGCTATTGGTTTTGATCTAGGCTGTGATGTTCCTTCACTAACATTTAACTCTTTGAAGCTTTCCAGTGGAACATCATTAGATCCGACACTTTCTTCCTAATACTTTCTTCCCAATGCAATTAAGGCCCTTCATAATAATCAAAGACTTGGCTATTGTTAGATGATGACATCCTATCTATCATCAAAAAACAATGGCAAATCTAGTTAATTATTCCAATATAAAAGAATAATAACTAAACTAAAGATTCAAACTATCCTTTTGTCTGAATCTTTATTCTGATACGAAAAATGTAATAACTTACTTTCTTACTTCATTTCCCATATATTATACCTTAATTAATATCTAATTAAACTATTTCAAAAGCTTGAATCATCATAGAGACCAGAACAAAAAAAAAATAAAAATTTTTGAAGTTATTATTCATTTGGTCACCCATTTTTTAGTTGAATTTTTAAAAATTATAATTAATTCTAGAAAAATCATATGAATGTGAGTCATATCTTTAAAAATATCTAAAAACATTTGTATACATAGAAAAAAACAAGCAACTGAGTTTTTAATATGTTAATTGATACAATTTTTAGCACAAATTTTACTATTTATATAGTCAAATTGTCACTTTCCAGGTTTTCTACTTCAACTTTAAAAATTCATAACTCTTAATACACTTAACTGTTTATAGTATTCTTTAGCTTTCTAAAAAGTTTGTTCTATCTACTTTTTAACCATATAAAACACTTATACCTTTTGCTCTATTTCGAATAAAGCTGCTTTATTTTTATCACAGCATGTCAAACTTGGACAATTTTGCATATCATAAACCAAAATTAATTTTGTCACATGCTTATATATACAAAACTTGTTCCTAATATTTCAATGCACTTAGAGGAACATAATTATAGAGAAGCATAGCCTCATAAATTCATAAATAATTTTACACAAAATGATAAAGAAATTAAACACAATGGCAACCAACATTCTAATCATCATCAATATTCTCCTTGCCCTTTGGCTTCCTTGCATTCTTGCCATTGCTTATGCCTACTATGATAATACTTGGAGTGATGAGATTACAATGATCTTAGTAGCAAATCCATTCCACGCATTTATACTTTCATTTATGTCAGAAAACATCATGTAATCACATAAAAATATAAAATATCACATTATCATGTAAAAATTTCGACAGAGTTTCCCTTTAAAAATTGAATATCCAGAGGTAAAAACCCTTGCATAAAATAGCCAAATCTCAATTCCAAATCATCAAACAACAACATGGCAAACATATGGCATCATAAAAACATAATAGAATAACATAAAGTAAGAAATAGAAATTTGCTATCTTTATGCTTTCCTTTACTTTTCTACCTAATTTCAAGCCTTCCATTAGTTTTTTTGAACTTCCTCAAGTCCTATTACAACATTACATACTAACTAAATCAACAAATTCTGGGGTTTCCTTAATCAAGAACCAATAAAAATGATATATACTTTATCTTTTGCCTTTTTTTTTTAACCAACACTTATCTTAAGGTAATTCCACCATGAGAAATCTATTTTTGACATTATTTTCATGAAATTCCCACTCCTTCCTTGACTTCTCATAAGGCTGAAAATCACTCCTCAAGGCGAAAGGAAGAATTTCTTTGCAACTTGCTTCAATCTCATGAGAGTACACTTTCTTGCAATTTTCTTATGCTTTTTCTTGATTTCTTTGCAAAGAAACACTTCTTCCCTCATACCCTTGCTTTGGCCGAAATTCATACTTAGAAAAGAGGAGAGAAGAACTCAATCAAACCATGCCAAACTACCTAGAACTAGAACCATGAAAACCAAAAGAGATAGTAGAAAGAATTTACCTCTTGAGAGTTTGAATTTTTTTTCCTTGTCTTTTCCTCCTCTTTCTCTTTCATGAGAGAAAATTTTCAGCACACTTGCTCTCTTTCTTTACCTCTCTAAGTTGGCCAAAATGAAGGAGAAAGGAGGGATATTTATCAACAAAAGTTTTCACCAAATTGTATACAAGTGTCCCTAACATAAATCATGCATGACATCATATTTCATAAAATATTCCATTGCCTCACATGCTGAAAAATCATGCCACTAAGAGGGAGAAAAGTGTCTAAAATACTGTATATTTTTCTTAGTCTAGATATATCTTGTATTAATTACTTCTGGACAGTTAAAGTTACTTTTACAATATTTTCTAACATTGTTTATTCCTTAAAGTATATAGGAATAAATTATATTGAGATCTATATTTAATTTATTACCTATCCCAAACAGTATTTGTGTGGAGCTCGCATGCTTTTCTTTTTTACTTTTTGTTTATTTTTAAAGCCCATAGTACTTTTTATCCTTTTCTTTATAATTGTATTGTATTCTGTAATCTATTTCTCTTCAAATTGATCTCTTTGGACTCTATATACTATTCTATTGGGTCCACTATATCATGAAGTCAATTTTGACATAAATTTTGCTAAATTTTGAAACTACCCCTAGAGAGACTACACTGCAAATAAATTTTTTATGTACCAAATTGTAAATATTTTTTTTCTATCAAGAACCATATTGCAATTTCATTTTTTTAATGCCTTAGCATATGAAATTACCATTTACTCTTTTTTCCATCAAATTATACATCTCATAATATATCTACACATCTTTATGCATTTCATAATATTTTAGAAAATTGAGAATATCACATTCAATATGTATCATTTAAGTAACAAATATGAAGAATACTAGTGTATAAATTATGGATCCAATTGCAAATGGGGACTAAGGGCATGTAGAAAAGGAAATGGATCAGTTTGGAAAGTCACAAGATAGAGTCCCATATATGTTTAGCCACATGATTAGCTCAAGATCATCCTAAGTTGGGCACTAATGTCATCTCATCTTCTATAGTGATGATGATGATTAATCAACTAGATATTCATACAGGAAAGTATGGAAGGCAAAGCAATTAACACTTTCTATTGCTTTTGGTAATTGGGAGAGCTCATACTCATTACTACCTAGTTGGTTAGCCATTGTCCAACATTTCAAGCCTGGATCATACATTAAAATTTCAAACAAGTCATGTTCACAAACTAATTCTAAAGGCAATCGGTCGAAATGTTTAAGTATGTTTTTATGGGCATTCAAACCATGTATCGAAGCATTCAACCACCAAAAGCCCATCATCCCAATTGATGGAACTTTCCTCTATGGAAAGTATAAAGACACACTTCTTATGACCATAACATAGGATTGTGTTGTACCACTTACATTTGATGTTGCTAAGGGGGAGACAAAAGGTGCTTGGGCATGATTCTTACATCACACAAACACTTGTGTCCTTAAGAGTAGAACTGAGATATGTTTAATTTTTTATAGACATAGTTCAATCATGTCTACAGTTGCGGATTCACGTGTTAAATGGCAAGCAGCACAAAGATATCATGTTTTTTACCTAACAAATGTGGCCAGTAACCTCTATAAAGCACATGGAATGAATTAGTTGATGGATAAGTTCATAAATAATAGTGAGTGTCGATTAGCCATTTCACATAAATTAACATATGACTGTGAAATCAGCTAGTCACTATAAATTTCTAATTATTTGCAGGTTAAGTATATTAGCGCCATGTTTTTAACCAACAATTGGAAGAAATAGTATTGACTCCTCCACCTGTAGCATCATGGATTGCTAACATCCTAATAGGAAAATGGTCTCACATATATGACAATGGGTACCAGTATTATGATCACATGACAACTAACCTTGCTAAAAACATGAATGGTGTCTTTAAAGATGTTTGGAGTTTACCGATTACTGGTATTATGAAGGCTACTATGTATAGGGTCAACAACTACTTTGTCAAACGTGCCCAACAAGTGCATGCACAAATAGCTGGTAGCTAAGTGTTTTTCGAGATATTGATAAGAAAGTTAGAAATGGCAACACAAGTTGCATCTGCATGCATTGTTTGCACATATAATAGAAGAACAACATTATTTGAGGTTATTGAGTCATACAATGTTAAACTCAGTCAATTTAATCATTATTGCAAGGTAAACTTGAATGGAAAAACATGTGATTATAGAAAATTTCAGGTAGAAAAGTATCTATACATGTATTTCATTACAGCATATGCTAGTGTACAAGTAAACCTTTTCCAATTTCTGAATCCGGTATTCAAGTTAGAAACCATGCACATTGCTTATAGTAATAAGTTTCACCCAATAGGTGATGAGGTTCATTGGCCAAAAACTAATATTCCATGTTTGATCCTTGACCCGCAATGATTCGAGAAAAAAAGTTGTCCTCGTTCAACTTATATACATAATGAAATGGATTGGACTATAATCGGTCAACCTAATAAGTGTAGGTTATATAGGCATGTAGGCATAATCATTCCACTTGTCCACAGAGTCAAGCTTCTAGATGTTAATTTGTATACTTCCCAATGTATTTAAGATTTTTCAAATATATGTATATGGCATTTTTTTTTAAATATTGCCAAAGGCATGGAAATTGTTAATTGTAATTGCTTGCATGAGCTTTTTATAGTGACTATATTGGATTATACTTTCCTTTTTTTTTACTCCAAACATTGTAGAGACAATCCTCCAATGGCACAACTACATCACGTCATCAACCCAGGAGATAATTCACTATTATATTTACAATCACGGCATATTTTAAAGACCGTGTGGACTCAAAATGTAAATAATTTCTTTCACAAGTAGGTATCAATTGTTCATAATCATTAGGTATTATATTTCCAATTTTTCAGGTCAATCAGATCCTTCAAACATAATAAGTAATGCATATGGTGTGACTAATTAAGCCAAAAATCCAAATTATGTCTTACCTTATATAGGCTAGATTCTATGGCGTTGCTAGAATAGGCCAATTTGAATATAATCCAACTTTGATTTTAGCGCTTGTTGAGAGATGGCATCTTAAGACCCATACTTTTTATACAACCTACGGAGAATGCACAATAACTTCATAAGATGTAGCAATTTAGTTAGGCCTTTCTTGTGAAGGAGTGTGTGTGAGTGGTAATACAGATTTAAATTGGGCCGATATTTGTCATATGAGACTTGGCATTATACCACCTGCAAAGTACATGTATGGACAGAGAATACCAATTACTTGGCTGGTAGAACACTATCCTAACCTCGATGATAATGTAGATGAATTACAAATACAAAGATTCACTCGTGCATACATACTTCAATTAATTGGTGGATTTTTTATGCCATATAGGTCAAGTTATAAGATTTATTTAATGTACATACCTCCCACTACTTTGGGATTTATCAAGTGCTAGCCAATATTCTTGGAGATTTGCAGTATTAGCATACTTATTCAAAGAATTATGCAATTCTACGAACCATAAGGAGCCAGAGATAGGTGGATGTATGACATTACTCCACCTTTGGGCATGGGATTGTTTCCTAATGTTAGCACCACAACGACATCCACTAGTAAATTCATGTATAGATATCTATCCTCCCACACTACCCTTAGGATTTAGGTATGCTTAATTTATACTCCACTTATTTGATTTTATCTTATTAACTTAATCATACAAATTTAACAAGTGCTTTCATGTCATTATAGATGGAAGAACGTAGGACAACCACCTCGTTCAATTGAGTGTGTTAAATACTTATAGGAAGTTGTTTGATGCAATGGGGGAGGAAGACATAGTTTGGCAATCTTATGAATCTCCAACAATGCAACAATTAATTTCAAGATATTTTTTTTCTGTCACCACAAATTTGGCAAGCTTCAGTCACCTTGATATGTTTCCATATAATTGAATGACATCATCCTGATTGTGTACTTAGACAATTTGTTTGTTAACAACTAATACCTCACCCCAGTTTGTTTGGGCAATTGCCACACAATCCAACTAAGAGGAAGAACATCAGAAAATTGCATTCAAAAGCACATGGACTATATTCAATTATGATTTGAGTAGTATAATGCTATTGTTGAATCACTTGTAATACATAAGGCATTAGATCGCTCATCTGAGTACATGCGATGATGTGGGAGACACACTCAATGGTGGATCCATCCAGCTAATGCTGCTACCAATTTTGTGATCAGCTTCTTCTTATCAGCAGTTAAACTCAACCTCAAATTTAAGTCTTAGTGAACTTGTGGTGATACCCAGATTAATGACCAAGTTTACTCAATATGTGTATTCTAATTAATTTATTTTCTTATACAAGTAAAAGCTGGTGACCGTAAAAATAAGGAATTAAACAATCACGTGACAATAACTTAAAGTACTCATTTTAATATTAGTCAGATAAGACTATGCCAGTGACTATTTATGCATATATTATTATAATATAATAATAATTGTTCCAAGGTAGCTTTATATCTTTTCAAAAGGCCAAAAAACAGCACTTGGGGTCTCTGAAATCTTGTGTCGTAGACTTGTTGTAAAAGAGGAGGAAAAAATGGAAGGCTTCCACGTATATTACATCATGCCACACGGTGCCACAGAAAATTTCTTACGTGAAGTATGCTATTTACGAGGACTATTATGTGATTATAAAGTTCCTAAAGTCCCTCACATGAGAAGATTTTTTTTTTCCTTTTTCAATTCTTGTAAATAACTAGGCTTATTTTCTAAAGGCTTTGATTTGGCGTCTTTCCTAAACAGGTCAGGTCACCAAGCCCTAAGCCACCTAAAGGAGGTTTGACTTGTTCCTACCTCTAGGTGTGATGGTAATGTGTATAGTGCATCCGTCACTACTTTTGGCCAAACCCTAATAAAACTCTGTCTTGTCACCCTTATAAATCAATATTCTTTATCTTTTTCTTTTCTTTATAGTAATTCATTCATTTTCTGACTGACCAACCCCATACTTGCCTCTCCTATCCATCACCTTCACCTCTCTATACTTTGCTTTTGCTAAACAAATTCATCCTTTATTTGGATGATGCATGGCTGCTGTATTTCTTATTACTCAACACTAATTTCACTAATTACTTATCGGGCAAAAAGGAATGTAAAGTTTTTTTATCAAATATTTAATACAATTATATTTTTGAAGCTTGAACTTGACACCTATAGTTAAGAGAGTATAACTCCTACTAGTTGACTATGTACCAAATAGATTTTAACAGTAAAAAAGCCAAATAATAATAATAATAATAATAGTGTTTGGCTATGCATGTGAAAATAATATAATGCCTCTTTTGGTTTGCAGAAATGATCTTGAAAGAAGTGGAAGTGAAAATGGAAATAATGATGGAATTGAAATTTAAAAGTACGTTTGGTATGATAACGTAAGTGTAGTATAATTTTTATTTTTTAAAATGTAAAAATAAAATAAAAGGACTGTAATACCCCTATCTAAAAAAAATGTCTTCCCTCAACAACGTCCTCCTATACCCTTCCACCGTGGACCATCCTCCACCACAACAAGCCAAGCCCAGCCAACATTGTCCATCAACCACCAGAAATTGAAGCCCATCCACCACCAACGAAGGTGTCATTGTCCACTATCAAACACCAATCAACAACAATAGAGATGGCATAACCCAAAATTGACTTGAAATGATTTTTTATTTCCAAAAATCACAACCCAGAACAGCAACAAAGTTCAAACTTCAAAATCGATTTCAAAAAATCGCAACCCAGAATCTGATATTGAAGGCTCCTCAGCGTTGATGGGAGATCTAGAAATCAAAAATCAAGAACCAGAAATCTTGCTAAATCATGAATGAAGACAAGGGGTGAGGAGTGACGGCGCTACCATCATCTTCACTATCGGATGGACATTCGTTGGAGGTGATAAAGGGATGTGCGATGGAGGTGATAGGGACTTTGCCGAAGGTGATGATGCCAGCGAAGGAGACGATGCAGGAGGCTGGTTGAGGGACTCAGTGGTTGGCGCTATAGTGAGATGATGGAGGGTAAAATTGTCAAGATCTCAGAGTTCCAAGGAAGTCTCAGGACTTCTATCATACCAAACGCAACATAAATGTGGATCAGATGAGGATCTTGATGGAAGTTTCATTGACTATTTTCGAAAAAGGAGAAAAAATAATGCTATGCCTTTGTTATCTTTTTATTGACTATACCAATTTAGTTATTTTCTTATACAAGTAAAAGCTGAAGACCTTAAAAATAAGAAATCAAACAATCACATGACAATAACTTAAAAAACTCAATTTAATATTAGTCAGATAAGACTATGTCACTAGCGATTTATGCACATATTACTATAATATAATAATAATTGTTCCAAGGTGGCTTTATATCTTTTCAAAAGGCCAAAACACGGCACTTGGGTCTCTGAAATCTTGTGTCGTGGTAAAAGAGGAGGAAAAAACGGAGGGCATCCACGTATGCTGCATCATGCCACGCGGTGCCACAGAAAAATTCTTACGTGACTAGTATGCAATTTACGAGGACTATTATATGTCATTGTCAAGTTCCTGAAGTCTCTCACATGAAATGATTTTTTTGTCCTTTGTCAACTCTTGTAAATCGCAGCAACAACTCTTTTTCGTTTTCCTTTTTTTTTCTTTTTTTATGTTACACGCCACAGTACGAACTTCAGGAAAAATGGAACTTACGAACGGCAAGGGAAAATTGATTTTAATCATCATTAATTCCAAGTACTGAAGACACATGCATAGTTCTGGAACCTAAGACCTAATATTGTACAAAGACTCAAAGCTGTCCAACAATAAAAATGCAAAACACCCTCATATAGATTCCGATACTGCAAGCAAACCACAAGCAAGAAGGTTGATTAACCTCGGTCTACTGTATAATGTACGAGCGTTGCATTAGAAGAACAAAATACTTACACCACACCATTTTTTAGGTAGCAGAATAGATTCAGTGACAAGCCAGAGCAAGGCTCTCTTATATAATGATCTACCTTCATGCTCATGAGGTTGCGATGCTCAGAGATCAAACTGTAATGGATATATATCCTCACCGCCCAGGAAAAGTCTCTCGTTATAATCAACACTAACCATATCTGGAGATGAACTCACATCTCCAAGTCTTCAATACCTGTTTTTACAACAAAACTCGGAAATGCTAAGGTTATATCCCTGCAATATGAGAAGACGGAATGAATATAATGCATTCTGAAATTCTCGTTCGTGCAAAAGAGTAGATCCAAATTGATGAAATCATATACCCACTTTAGATATGGTAGAGTCATGTTCTTCATCACAGATGGATGTTTTGACACAAATTCTTTCCATTCATCTTCATCGATCTTTCCATCACCTTTTGTATCAGCATCGTTAAATGTCTGTGGAAAATGCAATAAAAACTTGTCTAACACCGGTTTAATATAAATTGATAGACAGATGGATAGATATAGACACACAAATATATGCACCTTATCCACTATGGTTTCGATGACATCATCGGAAAGTGCGAGATCTGATTCATGCAGTATTGCCAATATCATCTCCTTCAACTGCAGATAAACATTACTATAAGCAGGGAAACTAAAAGATGAATCCAAATCTCTAATTTATATAATGAGCATATACGCATAAGATCGGCACAACCAAACCTCCATAATATTACTATTTAATTAATCTATGAGGGGTTGATCAAGGGAAATGAAAGAATATCGTACCTCCTCTCGTTCAATATACCCTGTCTGCCTCAGATCATGCAACCTAAAAGCAACTGTAAAATAGTTATCCCCGGCTTAATAGATGATAAAGCAACACGGTAGATAACCCAAAACCACTCATGAAATCAAATAAGAAACATAAAAGCATATAATTCTTGCAAATAGACAAATAGAGGAGAGTGCAAAAGCATTAGAATGAAATCTATTATAGGAGAATGTATCTTACATCGGATTTTGTCTTCCACAGGTGCATTTGGGTGAAAAACACCCAAAGATCGAACAAATTCCCCGAACTCAATAACCCCATTTTGCTTGAGATCAAATAAATCAAAAATCTATCAAAAAGTCACAAACGTAGATATGGGTTAGACCATTAGAATGAGACAATGCAGGAGCCAGTCTTGATCTTCTAACTTTCAAACAAGCTATTATGACTATCAGTGTCTAGTAGATATTAGCTTATAAACACTTCGGATAATAACCTATATTTTGAAGTCCTTGGGAACTTTATTAAGGTCAAATCATTCATGAACTGTAGAGCAAGGGTCAGGTTGACACACCCTGTCTGCAAATAGATTTCTTTGGTTCCTATTATTGAAGAGTGCGAGCTGGAATTCCTCCTGGATGTCAAATTAATCTGTAAGTGAGCTATCTAGCAGATATTAAGAATCAAGTTCAGGTGATGTTACTGAAAGTAGAATGAAATCTTACAAATACTCAACTGACCCTGTGAATAAGTCCATCTTGAAAAATTGAGTTACTCAATTTCTTAAAGAGCTCATATAAGGCCTCTACTTCACTTACAGAGACTGTGAACAAGGAAAGATAGGTGCAGTATTCTTGTAATCAGTTGTTAAAACTTAATAATTGAACTCTATATTAGAAATCATCTCAGGAAAATTTATAAATCAGTACTATTTCATAATTTAAATTTTCAGTCATTATTCCGCATAAAGGCATTGAATTAAATGATATAAGTTGCAGGGAAATCAATTATATGACAAATGAATGGACATGATACAGTATAATCAAAGTAAAGGAAATAAAGTATAGTGTAGTGTTATCTTAGTATTGAAACCATTAACTTATCGTTTATCACTTGTGGAAGTTAGCTATCAGTGTATGAACTGTAACTGAAAGGATCATGCAAATCAAATTGAAATGAATTCAGGGATGAGCTGCAATAAAGGAATGCCTCATATCAATCCAGTTTGATGAAGGATACTTACAAGGTGTCTCAGTGGCAAGAACAGTGGGATCCTCATAAACCGGTGATTTAACGTCCTTTGAACTATAGCAACCCATTTAACAGATTCAATATTCACTTCCAAATTTCCTGAAAAGTAGCTGATTCTTTCCGATGAAGCCACTGGGACCAGACCCGGCTACAGATATATGAAAGAATAGCGAAAATTTCAATTTACAAGCTATCCTCCTTACAACTATGCCGCAATAACTTCATGAGGTTCCATGACCATTACCATGATGAAAAATGCGAGAATAAGGTCAGAGAAACAGATTACATAATGGAGGTGATTTTATGAACAGTGTTAACAATGCTCCATGCACAACTCAGGGACTCATGGAAACTGTAGGTCAGCTGAGCCTGCAGGTTTTATACATGTTATGATCATGCAGCCTTTGAAGTCGGTTAGTCCAAATGGACAGCTGGCCTTGGCATATGATGAAGAAAGCAAGGCAACTGATATATGAACTCTCTCTCATCGTCTCTCCTCTTCCTTCTTATATTTGCTATTTCTTCTCTGTACCTCCCTATCATTTTTCTACTTTATGCTAGCTGGATGACACCATTTGCTTTCTACTTAGTATCTCGATCCTTGATTGCCATTTTACTTGAGATTAAGGTGATGTGCTGATGTTATAATATATCCATTAATTAGGACCAGAACGACTAAATTAAAAAAAGAAAAATTAAATTATGAAGATATGACTATAAATATAAATTTTTAAAATGTAAGAATCAAATTTAAAAGTGAGTGTAGTTACAAGAATAAAAAATATAATTTAAAAATGTTCCTAGATCGGACAAAACTTCAAAAGAATAAAGAAATAAATGCACTAAAAATTACAATCAAATGAAAATTTTTAAACTTTATACTCTTTCAAATAATTTGAAAATTTAAAATAATGATGATCAATAATTTTAATTTAGACATGATTAATTCTAATTTTCTCTTTACTTATTTAATTTATGATAGAATATAAAAAAGGTGAAAAGAGCCTAAACAGCTTCAATTGCAGTTTCAAACTGCTCTTTTAATTCAACAGAATAAAAAGAGCGTAAAGAAAGTCTAAACTCCTTTGTCTTCATTATTCAAAAAGGAGCTCATAAAATAACATTACTCGTTTACTCTTTCTTTCCGCGAAAAGCAAACGGAATCTCCACCGGAGAAGGAGGTACACGAACGAACATCGATATGGCGATTCGATTCCATAATTAAGATGCACGATGGAAGAGAGAGAGAGAGAGACTGACCTGTGAACTGTAAGAGTTCTGTTTAACTTGAAGATAGCACCGAAGCGAAAGCAAAGCTTGGCGTATTTGTAATTTATGGAAGTAACAAGGAGGAAGGAGGTTCGAAGACTGTGAATTGCAGAGAGAAAAAAGAGAAGGCAAAAATGGCAGGTTGAGTTGTTTATCACCTAAAACAGATCCCCGATTTCTCAGACGGAGCTAGAGGCTGACGATTTCAAGTTTTCTTTGAGGGGGAAAAAGACATTTAAGGATTGGATATGAATATATTTTCTTTTAAAATACAATTTAAAAATTTAATATTCTTATAATTCAAGTCAACTGAATTTTTGACTTATACTATTTATTTATTAATATTTTATTATAAAAATTCTAAAATGTCTTTTCTCCTTTCCCTTGCATGCAAATTAATGCAATTTAAAATTTTTAACCTTGCATGCAAATTAATGCAATTTAAAATTTTTAATGAGAATAGAGGGAGCTGTCTACGTTCTCCTCCGTCCTCCCCATGAGTTTCAACTTGTCGGGTCCCACTGTATCTAGTTACACTTTACTTCATTTATTTCTATTATAATAATATATTTTAAAGATTAAAATATAAGTTATTTTATGAAATTGATGTATTATTTAATATTTATTTTTTATTTTTATTTTTCTTAAAAATATTCAAAAAAATTATAGTAGAAAAAGATATATTTAAGATAAATTATAATTTAATAAAAATAATTTTAAAAAATTTGGGTAATTTTTGAAATCATCAATATTTTCAACTAATTTTCTAGTATATATAAGGTAAATAAATATAATTTATAATAAAGATAGAATAAGTAATAAAGCTGGGGTTAGTCCCCCTTATCTCTCCCTCAATTACTTCCAACAAACCAAGATATTCCTAAACTTAATTGCGGTGGTAATTTTTTTTAATTACATTTTGGCACTAAAATAACAAATTCATTATAAAATAAAATCTATTATTACTTAATTTTCTAATTTTATTCATTCTATTAACAATGAGGGTGTAAAATATATTTATCTTAATTAGGTTTATTCTATACATAAAAAATTGAAAATCAAACTTTAACCAATATTTCTTGAGGAATGAAAGTGTATTATTCACACCAATCTAAATTGGTAAACTTTAATTTTTTAACCACTATAAAATGAAATAAGTTTAAGCCTAATATATACAACATGTTATGCATTTTTTTTATTGAATCACCCAATAGTCACACTAGAATACATTATGTCAAGTAGAGTAGAATCAAATGCAGCACAACTTTAGGAGTATTTAACGGTTTTTTGACCCGAATGCAATAAATATAAAACGAAATTACCAAAATACTATAAGTCAAATATTATTTCTCAAGATGCTATAAATTTTACTTCTCGATACCATTAGCACCGAGATAATAATTATACTTTCACATATCTCGGTTTGATACAAACCGATATGTGTTTTATTTTTTTTTCAAATATAAGGCTTGCCACCCTATATCTTCCCCCACCTATTCCCTCATTCCCCTCTCCCAACCACATACTCACCCCCTCCCAAAAAAAAATAATTATATAATTATAATCATAATATATATTATTTATATTTATAATTATAATATATTTATTAAAATATAAATACATATTAAAAAAAATTTTATTTGTATTTAATTAAATTAAAGGGATGATTATTTTAAAAGACCTCTATAAAATTATTTTTAGTTTAAAAGATATTAAAAATTCTAATTAATCTCATTTAACATACGTATAAGATATTTTACTTTGATTATAAATATAAGATTATTTTTAGAATATGAGTCGGTATTTATTACATATTTTAAAAAAATATCCGTATGTAATTCATTCCAAAGAGAGAAAAAGAAATTAAATAAAAACAGTTTTGAAATAATGACTTGATTTTTGAAAAAATTAATGTAGTTAACTAATTTTAACTCGCATTCTTAATCCACATAATTCGGTTAAAATGGTTTTATATTAAGGACTGAATGGTCCTATATTAAGAAAATGGAAACCTCAATACCAATTGAGATAGATGATGAGATGTGAGGAGAACTTTCTAAAAATTATGTTATATTAAGAATTGAAAGAAATATTTAGAAAGTTCTCACTACATCTCATCATCTATCTCAATTAGTATTGATGTTTTCATTTTCTTAATATAGGACTATTCAGTACTTAATATAAGACAATTTTAACTGAATTATGTGGATTAAGAATGCGAGTTAAAATTAATTAACTATATTATTTTTTTCAAAAATCAAGTCATTATTCAAAAACTGTTCTTATCTAATTTCTTTCTCTCCCTTTCGAATGAATTACATATGGACATTTTTTTAAAATATCTAATAAATATCATCTCATATCCTAAAAATAATCTTATATTTATAATCAAAGCAAAATATTTTATATATAGGTTGAATGGGATTAATTAGAATTTTTAATATCTTTTAAATTAAAAATAATTTTATAAAGGTCTTTTAAAATAACTATCTATTTAATTTAATTAAATAAAATTTTAAAATTTTTATTATATTTTAAAATTCAAATAAAATTTATTTTAATATGTATTTATGTTGTAATAAATATATTATAATTATAAATATAAATAATATATATTATAATTATAATTATATAATTATATTTTTTTTAGGGAGGGGGGAGTACGTGGTTGGGAAATGGGAATGGGGGATGGGTGGAGGAGGGGATAAAGTGGCAGGCCTGCTACCTTATATTTAAAAATAAAAAATAAATATATCTCAGTTTGTATTAAATTGAGATATGTAAAAATATAATTGTTATCTTGGTGGTATTAATATTGAAAAACAAAATTTATAGCATTTTAGGAAATAATATTTATCTTATAACATTTTAGTAATTTTGTTTTATATTTCTTGTATTCGGGTCAATTTTCTGTATTTAACTGCTCCGCATTTTAGTACTCCTACATTACGGTAAAAAATGTGGGTCCCGTGTTTTAGATGTGAGTTAAGATAAATCACATGTTAATAAAGTTTACTATTTATACATATGTGTGTGTATATTATTTTCATATCATTAATTCCAAAACTGAATACTATATTTTGTCTTATCATAGAATTATGTTTGTAATCCATGTGAATTTATTCAGTATTAACTTGCTCTCTGTGTTTCAAAATTTCGTAGTTGAATATCACGATAGTTTAAATATGTTTTTATTAATACTATAATAAACATGTTTCTTTTTGTATCATATAAACTATAAAGTTCGAGGAACGGGTCCTAACTTGTCAATAGTATATTTTTTTTAATAAATTTTATCATATGTACTAATTGAATTTTATTAATATTTTGTCAAATTTTATTAAATAGAACTAACACTAACTATGGATCATCTTCTTAGTTTTGATTTTGAATATGCACGACTTAAATTAATTTTTCAAATTATTTATTATATTCATTGGTCAAGAAAATTATTTATTATATATATATATTTAATATATGTAAATCAATTTCACTTTACTTTTTAGCACAAACGTCCATAATTAACATAGAGTGAGAGTCTCAATATTTTATTTGGTTCATTTTATTTTTCTTATTATTTTTAAAATAAATATTATAGTGAGCTGAGTTGGGTACATTTACACAAAATTCAAAATGCGTTTGTAACATCCGTTTATCGTGATTTTTATTTTATTACTTTTTAATTATATTATTAAATATTATTGATTTTATTTTTGTTTTTTTAAACATAAAGAGGTCATGCATGGAAGAAATGGTCATCTTTTTCTCTTTATTCATTTTCTCACCAACCAACCCCACACCATTTCGGATTTTTCGGAGCATTCAATGTTTATCACCCTAACAAGATTTGGATAATCCAAATTTAAAATTTTTATTTTTATTCTTTTAAATAAGGATATCATTTTTTAAAATAATAATTATAAAATTATCTCTATTTTAAATCATACATCCAATAAAGTAAAAATATAATAATAAAATATAATTAAATTTAGACCATTTAATTATAATTTTTACAGTGTAAACTATTGATGAGCAATCTAATGTGATGGGCATCTATGCTCTCTATTATTCCACACTTGCCTATCCAATCCACCACCTTCACTTCTCTTAACTTTTCTTTTGGTAGATATTAATTTACTAACAGATCTTTAACAGCAAAAAGCTAATAATAATATAAAGTATATTCACGTGAAAATAATGATACGTTAAAAGGTGGATAAGACGAGGATCTTGATGGAAGTTTCATTGTCTGTTTTCGAAAAAGGGAAAAAATAATGCAATGACTTTGTAATCTTTCTATTCATCAGCGCCATCGCATTCCTGTTTTTCCCACTTGTGTTAATAATTTTCAAGCTTTTAGCATTTCTTGGACCATATATATATATATATATATATATTATTCTTGTTTCTCCTCCTAGCTAGCTATCACCAAACACATCAACATATATAGCTATAATTGATTTGATTATCTGGAATGCATCAACCAGTGTCCTCACCCTAATATATTGTCAACAAAATAAGGCATTAATTAGTTCATGTACACAGTGAACGTACGGTGTTATAGGTACGAAGTTCACACTGTAAAGATGGATGAATTTCTCATTTCTCACGTAAGCCCCTGTTAGTTGTACAGCTTACTTGTTTATTATTCTTATAGTCGTTAGTTTTTTTTTTCCTTAATAACTTTGTTATAACCCTCTATTAAAAGAGAAAAAATAATTAATAAGATCCTAACACAATTGTTAAATAGTTAAATATCTTAAATATATCATATTAGTTTTGATCTCTTATTATGTATATAAAAAAAATTTTATTTTAAAAGGTAAAATCTCCTTCAATTATTTTCATGAATAGAATGAATTAATTTTCAGCTTTCAATAAAAAAAAATGGTTGATGTTAAAAAAAAAATAATAACTTAAATTATTTCCGGTATGGTGTTTTTCATTGATGGGTTGCTTAGTTTTGATTGATTAGCGGTCAGAGTGGTCTATACTCTATACTTTCGTTATTCATTTGTCTCTTTCACTTATTTGAAATATAAAACAAAATCAACTTTCTTGTACTGTGATGTCAGCAGCATCAGATTTTAGCCTATTTCATATTAATTAACAATATCCCAATTCCCACGTACGCTTGTTCACGGGTCTGTTATTATTATATCATTATAATGATAAATAATACTATTCATAATTCATAAATGCTTAAATAGTATAACTCATATAAGATAACACACACACACACACACAAAATGTGTCTAGTATTTTGTTGCGTTATATGTCATATTTTTTCGCTGTATTTGAAATATGTATATTGTTTGATTAGTTGTCCATAAAAAATTAATTGCAGATCTTTTTCTTTTTTTAACAAAACATGATAGGAAAGGAAGACACCCAGGCTTATCACACATTGCACAATTGGTATGTTGGGAATATTAGCAGAATCCTAACTCGAGAATTATTGTACTAGCAATCCTAGCCACAATTACTCAACCAATTCCTGACCGTCAGAAGATTTCTTTACATAGAGATGCATAAAAAATTTTGAACAACTATCGGAAATTTAAGCACAGATCCATGCAATTAGTAGATATTTAATTCACATGACATCGGCATTTAATAAAATAATTTAATGATTTAATAATGTTATTTATCACAATGATAAAATAAAAACAAAAAGTTTTAAATCAAACTTGAAGCAGATTCAATTCCAACTGATATTCGTTTGTTTTAAAATCCAACTTATGCGATAGACTTTTGAAGTCATTTTCAAGTCAAAATCAAATGCATTTAAATTAGGCATACAAGGTTTGATCAATAGTTAGGGATTAGTTGGGAAACAAATATATGAAAATTCATGTAGACATTAATTAATTATGAAATATCTAATCGACTTCAACTTAATTATTATTAAAATAATGAGAAAATTACATCAACTCACCGGTTCCCAGCCTGGAGTTTTCTTTGATAACTTGATAAGTTTTTCTTCCATATCCCATCACTTTCACAAAGATTGCCCCTTTTACTCATTTGAATTATAAAAACAAATGATGGGAGAATAAAAAGTATAAAAATAGATCAAGTTGTATTCCGTGACACCACAAGTATCAAAATTTAGCTAATTGAATTGAATAATTATTACAAAGTTGACTTCTTTATCATTATATTGATGATGGCAGAATAAAAAGTACAAAAATAGATCAAGTTGTATCCGTGACGCCACAGGTATCAAATTTTAGCTAACTGAATTGAATAATTATTGTTGACCAAAAAATTATAAAAATAGATCAAGTGGTATTCCGTGACGCCACAAGTATCAAATTTTAGCTAATTGAATTGAATAATTATTACAAAGTCGACCCCTTTTATCATTATATTGTTAGGTTTCATCGAAGGTGAGTGTTTCTGGTACTAGGTCAAACATAAGTTTTTTTTCCCTCTTTTAAAAAAATTGGGTAAAATAGAATCATACCAAATCAATCTGCATTGCCTCTAATAGAAGGAGTTAAAATCGTTTAAACACAATATCTCGGGTTCAAAACCATATATATGTAGAAAATATTTTTAAAAATGTTCCCCTGAATGGGTCCGACCATAATTTAATTTGGATTAGTCAGAGTACAAAATAATGGCCGGATATAAGAGGTTATTAAAAAAAAATCATACCAAAAAAATGTTAATTAGAGTCTAGAGTTTGAAACTAAAAAAAATACCTTCGAGGAAAACCAAAGAAGGAAAAGCTCCAAAGGCCAAAAGTGCCTCAATCGAAAGGAAAGAAGGTGATCAGGGGAGATTTGCAGAGACAGACCACTAATACCCGACGGTAACAACGATTGCACCTTTAATACGACGGCTTATCGGGTACCACAGGCTGACACTAGGCTTGACAGAGAAGCACACAGCAATCATCATTAGGGATTCTAGAATTGGGCCTCAAATGCATATTGGACCTTCGGATCCACAAGGTTCTGTGCAGGAGCTCTCTAAAACTTCATATGGTAATGGGCTTCCTGGAAAGACTTGCCTTTTACCCAAGCCACCGGACCTAAAAGGAATAAAATAGGGAACTGGGCTTTTAGTTAAAGGACTTAAATAAAGGCCTCCAGAACCTCTTGCCAGGCCATCAATTATGCTTCATGGAGCCAAGTGGGTGTGGTACAGATAGTAGCAATCCGGGTCTCTTAAGAATCATTCTAAAGCTCGAATCCTAGAGGTGTGTATGGAAGGCATCTCTTGGGAGAGGATAACCCCTTAAATGACGCTCAGATTCTTCGAGGGATTAGTTTCATAGCTTCCAACTGTGGAGATACCCTAGATTCACAAAAAAAAAAATTATGCTTCGTGGGAGATTCACAAATTCACAAATGCTTGAACGAGATTGTTGAACCTGATGACGAAGTTGCTTCGCAAGGTGACAATGAGTATATGGGCTATGATATGGAGCCCTGAATTTCTTTCTTCTCCTTTAATCTTAGTGTGGAATAGTCTAAGTCAAGGTGCTGCATCTAGAAAGTTTCATTATGTTTTAAAGTCCTTTGCCAAGGAGTATAAGGTAGAATTAGTTGTGTTATTGGAGTCCCAAATTTTTGGTTACCAAGCTGATAAAGCTTGGTTTGACCAATTCTCATTAAGCTGAATCTCATGGGTTTTCTTGGGATATATGGTTACTTTGATCAGATAGAATCAAAGTTTGCATTCTTCATAATCACAACTAGTTCATTCATTCTTCTGTTCAATAGAAAAGTGATGGTCATTCCTTTCTCTTTAGCTATTTACGGAAGTCCATCATCCTCTTTGCGGAAAATTCCTCTGGTTGGATCTTTCAAGGGTTGTGAGCGATTCCTCTCATCCTTGGCTTCTGGCAGGAGACTTTAATGCAACATTATACAGTGGAAAATGAAACGGTAAAAAGGGTTCTATATTTAAAACGAGGGGTGTTCACAAAGTCTGAAAGCTCGGTCCTACTTGATCATTTCTAGCTAGGTGGAGTTGAGCCGAACTAAAATAAAAAAAAAATGCACAAAAACTATATCGGATTGGGCTGGACACCAGGCAAAGTGTTGTCCAATTTCAACTCAATTTGGTATATGTATTATATATATAAATATATATATATATAATTTTATTTTTTATGTTTTTTTATTTGTTTAATGAATATTGAATGATTTTATAAGATTATTTTATTTAATATATGACATGTAATAAATTAATTTTATAATTATAATAAATACTTTTTATTACTCCAACCTTTTAATTATACTTTAAAATTTAAATTTATTTCTTAACTTAATATTATATAAAAATAATATATAATTATTGGATATTTATTATTTTAATAAATGTTACTTTTTATTGCAATATTATTGTCCATAAAAATATATTTTGGATGAAAATAATTATGTTTTTTTGTTAATAAATTAAATTCATTTATTATTTATTTGATTTTTTTTTGGTTCTGGGCCAAAAACCAGCCTAGTATTGGCCCTGTCAAGCACTAGGGATGGCCGTTAACACCCTTATTTAAAACCAAAGTAAAAGGAGTAGACCAAGTAACATTCAACAACAAAAGTGGCTGTGAAAAGTATAATTAATTGATACGGTGTTGAGTAAGGAAGATGGTAGCCATGGGTTTATATCCTTCCTCAATAATTCATGAAACTTGAATCACCTGCTGAAATTCTGACGGGTTTTCTGTCCTGAATAAACGGTACCTCCTAAACCGAAAGAAAAAAAAAAAGGGAAATTGTGATGGAATTGCTTAAATTGCAAGTTAAGGAACATTGATACCTGAAAATAAAGATGAAGAAATGGACGCAACCTAATGCCCCGTGAAAGTTTACCCGACAAGAAGTTTCTATTTGAAAGGGTGGGCAATTGCATTGAAGGCATCAAACGTAACGTTAAACCAAGTAATGATAACCCAAGAAGATACAAGAGACCTTAATTGAAGTCTCAATTTGACAATTAGATCATTCTGGGCGTGGCAAGCATTTTTAAGGAAGAAAATCTTGTTTATTACACCAACTCCAGAAACTGAAGATTGACTTCATCTATTATATAACTTACAGAGGTTTGGTGTAAAAACAACACACAATTAAAAAAGAAAAACCTCCACAAAAACAAATGTAATCAGCTACAAAGCTTTGGTATGCACACCCCAGCATCAGGATTCTGCTGTTCCTTCCAAATTCTTCCTGTAACCCTAAGCTTGAGTTCCTTCCTATCCCCACCAGAGAAAAACAAGGCCATATTTCGTTGGATAATGAGACCATCATGGCTATCCCTAACTTTACGGTGGCTATCCCGAATACTTCGTGGAGTACCCTCCCATATAAGTTTCCTACCATTTGCCCCAACCTCTAGGCTGTAACTGTAGTTCCGAGCTTCATTCTCATCACCCATGAAACGAAGGAATGCCATGTAAACAGGAGCCACCCCGAGCTGAAAAGCTTCAAAATGAAGGCAGAAGTACTGCCCAAAACAATGAAAGACCTACCAAAGATAGAACAGAAGAATTACACAGCGAGGAATATACTTAGGCTACACACCTTAGCTGCTACTGCTAAATAGTGTACCAAAACACCATCGTCTTCAGTAGTTCTTCTTCAAGGTAAACAAAATTAATTATTTAATTGGTTGACTGAGCCTTAAATATGGTTCATCAATATAAAGAGAAATAACAAATCCACTAGCAACTAGAAGTATTGAAAAGATTTCCACCATATAATTGATTTCCTTGGCAGTGACCTCTCTCCAAAACTTCCCCACTAACTTAAGTTTTTATGAACACCTAGGTGGACCCCCATGCATTACAATTGAGCCATAGCGTTTGGACTTGTGAATAATACAGTTTACTATAGATTTTATATTATTGATGATCATGATGATGATTGATGACAGTAATTAGATAGTATTATACATAAATTGTGTATCAATTACTTTATGATTCAAAAGAAAGTACTGGTTTAACAGGAAAAAAATGACAAAGTGTAACAATCAACCACCCAGTTCAAGGGAATGCAAGTCTTACCGTGAGCATCCAAGTTGCATTCTCTACTTCACGGGGATTTGATTTGACATAACGATGATTGAAAGTACAACCTGTGTGCATATCTACCTTATGATCATCCCTCAAATGAGCAACAAGGAAGGGGATATCTCCAACGACAGAGCATTCTGATCCAGCATAAGGACAGTTGTATGGTCTGAAATTGCAGACTGCCTCATGCTTGAGCTTGCTGTAGTAAGGAAAGATTTCTGGACATCCAAGGGAATAATACTTGCACGGTAATTCAAGTGATTCAGCCACCTTTTCAAGCGCTAGACACCTAATATCTCCAAGTTCTTGTCTGCAAGTTGGACATCGGTTGTGAACTCTTGTCTTGCATGTGGAACAAAGTGTGTGTCCATTGTGGCACTGCAAAGAAGCTCATTGTTTTTTCTTTTTAAATAAAATACCCAACTATTCAAACATGTAAAAAACAAAAATTTAGTAGTGGGAGTCAATGAATCAAGTTTTACAAGATTAACTTTGTATCTTGCCGTATGGTACTGACCCTTTTAATGCAACAGGTATACATATTCATTTATAATCACCAATATTGATTCCCACTTCCAGACCATACCTCTCTCACATCAAGAACTTCCTCAATCACCTCTAACGTGATTTCTAAATGGGATTTGTATCTTGCAACCATCCCATATGGAACTCATCACTCAAGCTATGGGAGAGAACACATTAAAAAATGAAGACTTCTGCTATTGTGCGTATTTGACATGTCATTCCAAGTTTGCCAATATCTCCAATTTAAAAATATCACTCATTCCACTCCTTCTCCATAGCCCCTAATAGAGTCTACAGCAATATGAAATCCATAACTTCAAACTGACAGTTGTTGCTCATGAATAACTGCCAAATTGTTCCATAAAACTCCCATCACCCATTTAATTTTCTACATTTCCATTTCCTAAGCACGTTCCTATAAAAAATGCCTTGTTTTGTGTTTCTCATATTCCAATCCAAAAAATGCCCATTTCAAGTTCCAACTTTGTCCATGAAACACAACCCAAGACAAATAATCAAAATATCATAGCATTAGAAAGGATACACTTTCCATGCATATTGAGTTATTATAGCCATTATTTTATGCTAAATTGCAGATCTAAATCACATCCAACCTGAAGCATTTTTCACATTATAAAATGGGTATATTTTAGTTTTTATCTGCAAGGTAGAACTATTAGCACTCAACAACAGGAACACAAAGCAATCATTTGATCAATGACTCAAAAAACTCTATCAGTGAACTAAATAGGGCTGTTATTATAACCCTCTTGGTAATCCTAATATTCGATGTTCTCTTATCTAATGCATTGGTCTATCTGAAACTTCGAGCACTAAGACAACTGACCAACTTACAATCACTACGTGAAAAGGCAAAGGCTAGTTTGCAGCACAAAGCTCACCCTTGTCCATATATCTGTTAAGCTTTGAAATACAAAGGTTAGAGTAATGTTACCAAAGTGTTAGATATCTCAACTTGGTACCTTTCATTGTAAGCTTTCTCACAATTCTACAAACATCAAGTCATATCCAGTCAACCAAACACCCTCCTAGACTTATAGTGCTTTCCCCACAAGAATCAAATCCAAACTACAAAACCAAATCTGAGAAGCACCAAGGCCCAGAGATGCCACTAAACTTACCTGTTCTGAATAATTCAGGAAACTGCTCCAGCAAATCCACTCAATCCCACCTCAGAGCCATCAAATTCCCCACACAAGTACGGGAAAAAATGGAGCGATGAAAAGAAAACAATCCCCTTCCCCGATAAACAGTTACACATGAAAATTGATATAAGAAAATGCAATTGAAATGGAAATCGTTGAGGAACTGACCTGATGAATTGGTGGGTACATTGAATTGGTACAGACAGGGCATTCCAGCAATTCGTGGACACTGGTTGCAGGAGCAATAGCCGTAGGACCCATTACATTGTTGTTATTGGTGCCTCCATTGCGAGGTTTGGTCGACGAAAACTCGGAGTGAAGATGGGGGTGGGGATGCAGACTATGGTGTTGGATCTCATCCTCATCCATGCCATCCGAGGACGAAACACACTCAATGCTGTCCAAGTCCATCACTCACGAGAAGACCCCCAGAATTGAAGCCAAATAAGAAAAGAAAGAAACACCCAGTAATCAAAATTAGAAATTTCCCCACAATTTATCTGTGCATTTTTCCTCTCTCAATTCTCTTCGTTCTCTCCTTTTTCCTTTGCTTCTCCGGAAAATTTACAGGGGAAAAGAAGAAGAAAAAGAAAATAAGAGAAGGAAGATGAGGATTTTCGCGGATCGATGAAACGGATGAACTCGTGGATTCCGACAGAGCAAACTACTTTCCCTGGAAGAACAGGTTCCTTTCTTCGCTGGATCTCCCTCTCTCTCTCTCTCTACATTCCCAACCCAGGGTTGGGGAGAGAGAACAATGGTAACCGTTAAATTCCAGAAATTAACTAGCAGTTGGATCAATCCAACGGTGAGTAAATTTCTCTTATTTTCTTTTTCTTAATGTGGAATTTCATTTTTTTTCAAAATCTTTGGTTAGGTAAAAGCAAAACAATACGATACGCTGTTTTTAAACAATGAACCCCCGCCCCCGTAATAACAACTAGATTCTCCACGTGTCAATGGTTTTTCTTTTTTTCTTTTTAAATTTATTTATTTTTTAAAAAATACAAACATAAACTCTACCCGTACATAGAATTATATAAAACTATCAGGGAGGATACGAAATGCCCCCTCATTACTTTTATTCTCATAAGTCATATCTCTGGATTAGAACTGAAAAATGGACTTTTAATTCTAATCTATATATATAAAGTTGCTAATTTAATTTGTTACATGGATTTAAGCTTCTTTTTAATATTAAGAGTATCTTCCAATCAAAAGTCAAAAACTAATAATCTCTTTGAACTGTATTAAATTATAACTAATATTTTCTCGAAGGAGTTTAACAAAATATATATAAATTAAGTAGTTAAGTAACAATTAGATAAATTGTTGGAAAGAGAATAAACTATGACTTAGTTATAATTAGTGTAAAACAAATGTCGTGACTCTATAGTATGAACTTTTATTGGCATAAAATAGGTGTTTCTCTAGAAAGAACAAGAAATAATGCCTTAATAATAATAATAATAATAATAGTATGGATAGCCAGACGGTCATATCATGGTGACGTAGATGTAAAGGTCCAATGAGAGGAAGGGACATTTGAAGCTCCTCCAAGACACAAATTGACATAAAATGAAAGTGAAAAAGAAAAGAAATGCATTTAGTTGTTATTTTTCTTTCACCACTGCCGTTGTCTCACCCACTTTTTGATGCTGTTAGCCGAGTGGTGGATGCAAAGCAAGCCAGATGGAGGAGCCCTTCGGTACAAATGATGAAAGCCTTATTGGCCCTACCAATCACTTTCTTTTGGCCTATAGCCCGCCTTCATCTCCTACTATGTATTTCATTATTACAGCCATTAAATTAAAGATGAACATCCCAAGATTAGGAATAAAAATCATTAAGAGCTGGCCGTCATGATTATTTATGGTGTGAGATTTTTAATATTGGGATTTGTTAAGATCGTGTGAATGTGTGTTCTAATGATACTCTATTACGATGAACAATGTCTTTAGACTTCGTTAGGGAGTAATTTTAACACTATTTTAATAGTGCCTACGTTACAATTTCATGTGACCATTTAAGAAATACACATACTCCCTCCAGTCCAAAATATAAGGGGTTTCCAACTACTTCACGTATATTAAAAAAAAATGGTTACACTCTTAAACTTCTAAAAAAAACTTAATATTCCATTTTTACCCTTATTAATTATTAATAATTAAAGTTATTTCCACTATTTTTTATTACAAATTACGAGACTGGTCATTAATAAATAGGGGTAAAAAAGGTAAACTGCAACTAATTATTATATAACACCTTATATTATAGACCAAATAAAGGTTCTAGAAGATCCCTTATATTTTGGACCGGAGGGAGTATATTACTAAAACTTATAAATTAAGGCAAATAATATAATTATGTAAAATGTTACCATTTGATTAGATGCATTTAAAATAATATGCATTTATATTATTAAAAATAAAATCAAATAGTAAAAAACTAATGAATATATTCAAATAATTTCACAAGTTAATTTATGTAGTTTTAGTTAAAAATCCAATAATTTAAACATACAACTTCTACAAGTAAAAGTTTATCTTTTTCAATGTAAAATATCATTCTCAGAATGCATTTAGGTTCCTCGAGAGTTGAGATGAGGTTTCAATGCACTTGGATACAATTTTTTTCCTTCTAATTTATAAAAAAACATTCATGAACGAAGCTAACCGAAAATTAAACATCAACTTGACAATTTGATAGAAAGCTATTTCTTGTTTGACCACACGCATTTTATTTTATTTCGTGATATTCCCAGGACGCCATTTAGGAATGTCTCAAGGTTTCAAAAGCATCTACACAATAATAAATAAAAATTAGAGAGCACCTATTCAATCATATTACTACATGAAGCTTCCCATAAGTCATGATGGTCACTAACACGTACAATTATCATCAATATCAATATATATTGTTATTTATAGCAAATTATATTATTCATAAATAATTAATAATACAACTCATTTTTCAAACTTTGCAACATGCATAAAATCGTATATGGTTACTATTAAGACTCATTATCTTTAATTTTTAAATAGATATCTAAGTCTCGATATCCAAACTCATTATCTGAGTTTTGAACTCAGGACTGATATTGGGTGACTACTAGCTGCTATTGACACTACAGAGCAGAACACAAATAAAAGAGACGCTACTAGCAATGCTAGAATAAGATGAAGCATAGGCATGAGTTATCATCCACGTCGATACACATTTTTGGCAGATCATTGATGCCCAAAACTTCTTACCAAGAACATATGGTGTGACGGCATATTTAAATTTAAATTATTCAATAAATGTACCAACTTGTTATGTACAAAGATAACGATAATATATATATATCAGCACCAAGTTACAAGTTGGCAACAACAGAATGAAGTTGTGAGTCTGCTTCATGGTCGCCATCTGAACCCTCCGTAGACTACGTGCAGAAACAAGCGTGTTTAGATTTCAAAACATTGAGGGAGTGGTAAGAACAAAGGAGGAAGTTACATCATGCCAAATGGTGCTTACCTCGGAATTACTTGTGTGTTCTGCAAGATAACGATCCAACGCACCCTTGCCATAAAGGATTTTAGCTCCGCAGCCACGCCCCTCATGTTCAACAGCTTCTTCATCAACAACAACAGCATCTACAATGTCATCACCTGTTCTGATATCAGGAATCTGCAGGGAAAAGATAACAAAGTGAAATGGTCCATGTGATTGTATTGGTTGAACAAAGCCGCGAGGTGAGCACAGAGCGAATTATTCTTTCGCCTTTTACTAAAGAATACTGTGTGCTCCCCTCTCAAAGTGGTGAGCATAAATTTTTAACAAATTGTATTAGTTGCAATAAATTGCCAAATTCCCCAGTGCAGTAATGATTATCACCACAGGCTCATCACCCCAAACATCAGAGTAATAATAAGTGAAAAACTGCAAAAACTGTTAATATATGTAATCCTTGGCTACAGAAAAGAACTGAAACCTAACTACCGTGTAATGCTATTGAAGGTAACCCAATGAAGATCCTGTAAAGACCACAATCATATCCCACATAAAAGCAATTAACATTTTCTTCTTTCTCTTCCTTTTTTTTTCCCCCTTAGTGAGCATTAAGAATATTCCCAACTAACCGTTAAAAATTAATTCTTTCGAGACGTAGAGATCACCGAAATTGGTATATTCTTCTTATTTATATGTAATATATATGGCTTTCACATAATTTTGGTCTCATGGACTGTATACTCTAAATTACAATTGCGAATTATAACTAACATAAAACAATGGAATGTGTGCAGGAGTCTATGTCAAGTCACTAGTATTTACATTATTCTTTTACACCAAGGTTGCCTAAAGCCATTGAGTTTAATCAAGTCTTTAATATTATCCACCCACTCTAATTTCACAGGCAGCACAAGCACTTAATTGTCTATACAAGAAATGGCATACCTCATACATGGCATCTACCAATACATTCTCTAATATAGACCGTAAGCCCCGAGCACCGGTATTTTTAGATATTGCTTTTCTGGCAGTTGATCTCAGGGCATTCTCTGTGAAATGCAACTTTACCTGAGAAACAAAGTACATTTTAATTGGTTGTCAGAACAATCATCATTCAAGAGAAGTTTGTTTGTAAAACAACAATCTCAACAGAGAGAACATATTTCTGTGGAACATCTGTGGCGATAACAGGAGTTGCAAGGAAACTTACTCCATTCATTTGGAACATTTTCTTGTATTGCTTCCCAAGAGCATTCTTCGGCTCAGTGAGAACCTGTATTAAGAATAGCAAGAAAAATTAGAAAATGACTATGACATTGAATAGTGCAGAAGATTAGTTTATAAATTAAAAGAAGGCACTTATATGAGTATAAATTAAGTAAAAGTGCCTTTTTAACCAGCTGGAAAGGGAAACAAGAACTTCAAAACTTCAGTCATAATCAGTCAGTCAGTCTGACTAAAACAATATCACAATTGATTCTCCAATGAACCAAAGGATTCTAAACCCACCATCAGCTAAATTGTCAACATTGCCAAATGAAAAGGAACAAATTTATCAGAGCATCAGCCTCAAGTTAAACAGTCACTTGACTATAGCCTACCTGAATGAGTTGATTTTCAGTTAAAGCTAACAAACTGACTAGGATGGGAAACCGCCCAACAAATTCAGGTATTAAACCATATGCAATAAGATCACTACTTTCAACCTGCCAAAAATAATTATTTTTGGTTGGTCAGTAAATATAAAAAGTCTATAGTGTCCCTTGTCAAAAAAAGCAATAATATCAGCCACATGTAACTCACAGTTTCCAATAATGATGACGCAACAGCAGCATCTGTGACTCCACCCATCCTCATGTTTGCACGTACAGGTGCACCAAATCCTATAGAAGAATCTTGGCGCCTACAAGGGAATCACAAGAGTTTAGTTACAGAGAGACTGCACAGTCCATGTTACAATGCAAGTACAAAATTCTAGAACCCTAAAAAATCATGCAACCTTTCTGAGATTGTTTTCTCTAAGTCAACAAAGGCTCCTCCAACAATGAAAAGTATATCCTTTGTATCAATCTGTAAAGAAACACATATGGAAGAACAGTTATGAATGAATTCAAAACTACATAACTCTTTGCAATCTTCAGAGTAGAGAAAATTTTGATGCGGAAGTCAAGCCCTAACTAGAATTAAAAACATACAAGTGCATAAATACATGACAATGCAGGCCACAAAGATTAATGGACGCATACCAGTATATTGTCACCTCTTGGATGCTTTCGAGCTCCCTTCTCAGGAACATTGACAACCTTGATGAAAAAAATACCATAAATCAATAGCGAATGAACATTGTAAATCAACCACAGGTTCAATTGCACAGTTGTATAATTTGTAAATCAACAAGTTCTCTTGATTTGAGCGTTGCTATCCTAAAATGAACTTACTGTTCCCTCAAGCATTTTCAATAATGCTTGTTGAACACCTTCCCCAGAGACATCTCTACTGATATTAAGGCTTTCAGCCTGAAATATATAAACAACAGAAGATGTAGAATACAGAGAGAAGAAGTTAAATTTTAATTTAAAAAAGAAACACAAATAATAATGGGAAAAAGGACATAAGAAGGGGGAACCTTTTTGGTAATCTTATCAACTTCATCAATGTAAACAATGCCTTGTTGCGCAGCTGCCACATTGTAGTCTGCAACCTGAAAATATACAATGCAGCATTACCTCTATCCATAAAATGCATATGCAATTACGTAGCAGAGAGTTTGAATGACAGATAAATAAGCTAGTTTCTCTACATTGAGATAGAAATAAAAAGGATGAAATATAAAATGGTACAAAGGAAATTTTCTCAACAGATAAGCAATACATGGCCAACAAAGTTAAGAAACGACATGGAAATTAGAAATCTAGGGCAAATTTTAAAGGATTTTGTCAAAAAGTTAACAAAATGAAGCCACTAAGTATCAATATGCTAATGGTTTAAACCTCAGACTGCTCAAATGCCAACTTTTTAACTGCAGGATACCAAAGTCAAATCGGGCCAAATTATTGGATGCCAAACAGTATTTTGCCCAAAAAAGTACATCAAGAAGAAAATTTAAGGAAAAAACAATGCTAAGAAGAAGATATAAAAGACAAAGTACGAAAGCAGATTGTATGGATTAATAAGTAGGTGTAATAAATTTACAGTTTATACTGCTATTTTAAACAATGCGAATGGACTAGCAGGGAAATTATTAAAGCTTAGGAAATTCTTGTGCAGAGAATTATACTTTGCATTCTCTTGTGAGTTGAATTTAAACTTATGACAGACTCATACTCTGCTGCAATAGCCAATACCTAGGCACATTAATTTAGACTTGTTTTTATGAACACATCAACTTTGTTCCAAGTAACCAATATAAGCATGAAACTTATTTAACAACTCCAACTTCCTTTCCAATTCCCTACTATCATAATTCTGCACACAGAAATAATAGAAAACTAATATTCTGTCCCATCTCAACGAAACATAAACAGATTTAGATTATTAATAGATAGATTACAAAGAAAAACCTCACTTCTATTCTGATGTTTGAAACACACATTCAATCCTTTATACCGATTTTATGTTCCAAATGTAAATAATATATAAAACCGTTCTATCAAAATAAAAATATAAAATAAAATAAAATTCACTTCTCATGCAGTTATTTGACCAATATGGAGAACAGTCTAATATACTAAAAATGAATGAAATATGCTTCTAATTTTAAATTATAAATTACATTTTCAATTCATATATCAATTATCATTCGAGAAGATGGGAAAAGAATAATTGACCTTGTTCCAGCCATTCAAAAGAAACACAAATGACTATAATATATTAAAAAAAAATTAACATAGGCATCAAAGTATGTACCACAAGGAGCTTGTATAATACGGACTCCACATCTTCTCCAACATATCCTGCCTGCACAAATATGATATCAGCATTATACAAATATTATCACAACACATTCGAGTTAATTGTCGATTAGACAGAACAGTATTAACACCAATGGACAGAAAAAAAAAATCATAAAATGAATGAGTGTCTTCAAAACACCGGAGAAAAGTGAATGTATACACATGCAAGAAAATAAACATTAACCAACTACGTATCTCCCATTTTGTTCATGTTAATCATCTATATAAAATGTCTATAGTTTTTGTGTAGGTATATATAGCACAATGTTTATAAACATAAGGACCAAAATAAATTACTTCATTTTATTTATTTCTGTTGACTTGCCTGAGTGAGTGTAGTTGCATCTGCAATAACAAAGGGCACATTTACAAACCGTGCTAGGGTTTTGGCAAGTAATGTCTTCCCTGTCCTTGAAATGGCATCAAAGAAAAATAAGTTAGATAAGTAACCAAAAGTAAAAACTTATTAACAAATTGAAAATGAAGAAGAAGCAAAGGGTCTAAACCTTGTTATCTACCACGATTGACAATTCATATAACCAATAAAGATTTTCCACTAACATTTGCGACCAAAAAGACCAAAACAACATTAAAATGAAGTATTCAGCTGAGAAAAGAAGAGTAACCCCACATTGTAAAGAATCTAACTCACTCAAAGTTTATGTGATTTCAATAATAGAATCAAGATTAAATCAACATTCTATAACATGGTGAAAAATCATAACACAGAGCTATAAAACTTATAGACAATTTATTAAAGAGAAAAGTAAAAACTAATTTACCTGATCCTGTTGGCCCCATCAAAAGAATATTGCTCTTCTCAATTTCAACCCTATCTTCATCAACAGTATCGGCTTTGTCATTACTTGAATCTCCTGCAGACCTAAGGTTCCAAATAGTAAGAAAATGTCAAAAGTAACATCACTTTTTTAACAAGTCTTCGAATGCAATATCTATTGCAATCAATAAAAGGTTAATAGAATTTATAGTTGAATTACACTTATACCCAAGACTACAAGCAAAAAAGAGATAGTGAAAGAGAGTGTAGTGTGCTCAAGTAGTATACTAACCACTTGTGTGAAGATTCATGAAATATTCTCTTATAGTGGTTGTAAACTGCCACAGAAAGCACCTGCATTTGAGATACATAATTATGATAACTTAATACCAAAACAAGTGCACATTCCGTTTTGCAACAACATTGGAGGCGAAGGTGTGACGCAGTCCCAGGAAAAATAATTGCTGAACAATAAATAAAGCACACAAAACATATAGCATTCATCAGTCATCCTTAGTAGATTACTAGGTAACTATAATTAAGTTCACCATTGAACACCAGTAAGAGGTGAAGAACATCAGGCATTACAAATAGCATTCTCCTCCAAACACATAGGCAAGAACTTTACAGCTAATAACCAACCATGAAATATAATTGAGTACTACATGAAACATAATGGGAAAAAAAGTCACCTTCTTGGCTTTCTCCTGTCCAATTACAAATTTGTCGAGTCCCTTACAAATCTCCTTTGGCGTTGGAAAATTATGCCCCAAATTGGATCCACCCCAGCCCTCATCGTTTGAATTTGAGCCAGAATCACCTCCTGAACCAGGACTAGGACCGCCGCCGCCTCCGCGGACATTAAAAGTCGAACTGCCTGCCCGAACAACAATCCCGCCGCCCGACCACACCTCGGGCGGGTCCCCATAGGAACAAATAACAGCGTCGTATTCCCTGCCTAATTTGTCCCCCAAATTACCATGACATTTCGGACTCCTTCTCCGACCTTCAATAAACTCAGTGCCCTTTTCGACGAAGTCACCGCGGAGCGAGACGGGCTTAAATGAAGTGAAGTGATAGGGAGTATTCATGAAGTGTTCATCCCACTTTGTGCGGCGAGTAGAGTGAGAACTGGGCATGCGACCAGCATGCATATAATTGTATACAAAATATCTGAATTGAGCGAGAGTGAGAGAGGCCGTCTCCTTGTAAGGTTTGGATCGAAGCGCCGCAGCCATGTTACCCTGTCGAAGAGTTTCAAGCAAAGTTGAAAGATAATATGCTAAAAGTAAGGATTTTGGGAATATTTTGTGATAGAATTGAGCGCGAATGTAAGTGGGTGATGCTTAAATTCTGTTAATCCCATGGGTGAAAGAGAGATATTTTGTGGGTGAAGATAGAGAAGAATATGAAAGACATGGACAGGTTAGAAGATCAAGAGTATGTGTTTACAGCAGGAGGAGATGATGTCTCGGGAACATCTACTCCAGTTGGTTAGACTGAACAAGGGAGAATAAATCTTTCGTGCGTTTGGAGAAGATGATTTTTGTGGTATTTTCACTTTGTTAGGAGTAGTCCCTATAATTCACATTAATTTCTAAATAAATTTGTATAATTTAAAATTTTTACATGAATCCCTATATTATTAATGGAAGGGAATTTGAAGGAATTTAATATTTTTGTATAGTTTGAGAGACTTGGATGGAGAGAGGAAAGAAAATTTTTTACTATTTTTTTTATAATCAACCAAGAGACGGGAATACTTTTCCTCCAAAAAAGAAATTAGGATGAAAAATTTTCTTTTTCTCCAAATTTTTTAAACTAAATCAAAGGAAAAAAAAAAAGAGAATGAAAGGAATGAAAGAAAAGGAATGGAAAAAAGTTATAAAAGAAGATATGGATTTTGTGAAGAGAAAATGATTAGAAGGGAAAGGACTTTCTTAAAAGGAAAAAAAAGTCCATTTTGAAGGGATCTAAATAAATCATTTGATATAACAATGTTAATTGAATGATGTGGCTAGTCAAATGGTGATTTAGATTCCAGCTTGGAGATGTGAGGTGGATAAAAGAAGAAAATAAATAATAACCAATATAAATATATATACTAAAATATGAATTGCGCTTTAGAAAGTAATGGTTGAAACAAATAATTATATGAAAATTAATGTTTATTATCTTCTTCTTTTTTTTCACATTACACTTATTGAGTTAGTTCAAATTACTATTTACCTTACCATAACAGCAATTAATTAACATCGTTACACCACATCATTCATTTGAGGACTAATTAACTAATAGATGAAAATATATAGACCCATTCTATAACCATGGTATAATAGAAGGACTCATTTGAAAATTTTTAAATTATAAGGACTTATGTAAAAAATTGATGAAAAGTATAAAGGCTGGTAGATTAATGCTTCTAATTTTTTATAAATGTGATTTGACTATATGTGAATCATCATTTGGGTTTGAGCAAAGCCTTTGATGACCCCTGCAGTTCTTGGGCACTCTTTTTTTTTTTTGGTTATTATTGTTGTTTTTTATGAAAGTACGAAGTCCACAAGTTACTACTGTCACTGCTGCCCAGAAGTGAATAAATCCTCGTTTCAATCCAAGGTTGTAAAGAAAACAAGAGGAAAAATATTACAAAGTAAAATGCTTTTTATTGCCTTCTTGGTGTGTGGGCGGTGAAGAAGTTATACCCTCCAGTCTTGAGTCAATAATCTTGTTGCCTCCATCCCTCTGGGGACATCTAATAAAATGGGATATCCAATAAAATTTGAACAATACAGAAAAGATTAGCATGACTTTTGTATAAAAATGACATGTATAAATTGAGAAATAATCTTCTTGTCTCTTGTGCTAGGCCGCCTTTTTTTTTTTGTGGCTTAATTGGTTCATGCTATTTGATGAAGTTTTTTTTTTTTTACCAATATACTATTTGATGAAGTTATACTCTCTCCCATCCAATTGTTTTTCAGAAGTGAACTTTATATGGCTACCATCCCCACTTCTCATATCAAGAAAACTGGTTAAGGATGTTGTGTTCAAGTTTTCTTTTCATTTACAGTATTTTTCAAGATGTTCACTATTTATTTATTATTTAAGATCGTCAATCTAGCTCAATTGAAGTCAATATTTCTGAGTTTCAAAATATCCAAACTCATAATTCATATTTTACAAAAAAAAAATTCATTTTCTAATTAATTAGACATATTTTTTATATGCATTGTAAAAGTATGAGTAACAAGATAATTTAGGAATAATACAACTTATTATAAATTTTATTTTCTATATTTTATATTGAGGCTAATTATTCCATGAAATTTCTACTTTAAATAAAAATGTTGATGTAAATCCAAGGGCACAAAAAAGGAGATTGATTAATATATATATATATATATATATATATAAAATGAGATTGAACTTAACTGAGTTAGAAATGAGAGTGAGAGGGTACGAGGAACATTTGGCATTTCACAACTTCAAAGCGTACAGAAGCAAAACTATGCAATTAGGGATAGGAGATATGTAAATAAATCTATGTAATTATTTAAGCCACCATGACTAATATATTGACTCATAATCAGTAATTTTTACCGCTTGAACAATATTCTATCTTGTGATTTTTCTCACAACCTAATTCAATTTTATTCATTATTTAGCTGGTACATATTTTAGCACGCACACATATTAATATATATATAGAGAGAGAGATTTGAAAGTCTTAAATTCTAAAATTATATATACTAGTAAATAAATAAAATATAAAAAAAGATATATAAGGAATATTAAGAAATTAAATGACTTTCGACATTTTTTTATTATTTTCAATATATTTCAACGTACATTATATTAAATTTGCATATTACTCATGCTTTAAATGCACAATACTTTGAAATAAAAAAGACATTATACCAAAGAAGAAGAGTCCCCCGTCGCATGTGAAGTTGTGAACAACAGATCTAGAATAATTTCATGACGACAACCATTTTTGTTTTATTATGATATAATATGTTATTACATAGTATTTATAATATAAATTAGTAACTAAGAATTTATTTATATGTTTTTCTTTTCTTTTTTTTTTTTTGGGTTGGGTGTTAAAATCTATAAAAAAAAACCAGACTGGACTGACCGGATCAACCGGGAACTGGCCCCTGGTCCGGTCCGGACATAAATACAGACCTAAGGTTTTTAGAACCAGTGCAAACCGATCAAGAACCGATCAAACCAGTACAAAATCAAGTTGAACTTTTAAAAATAAAATAATATTTTAGTACTAAGTAACATTATTTTTAGTATAAATTTTTTTCTTTCTATATTACAATATGTTATAAATATTATTATGATACATAATTATTAATAATGATAAATTTACTTAACAAATAATATAAAAATAGAATATCAATTGATTATTTTGAATTTAAAATATAATTATAGATAAATATTAACTTGTTTAAATTTTAATATTAGGTTACAAAAATTATTGATCAAATTTTTAATTTTCTATATATTATTAAATTTACTTTTTATCCTTGAATAAATGTTAATTTTATGATCATGAGTAAATATTTTTTATATTTTTTTATCTATATTATTAAAAATATATTAATTTATTCACAACCGGTCTGTTCCCAGCCGAATTTTGGTCCAACCATTGAATCTTGCACCTTAAATCGTTGCCTCATTTGATTCAATGGCTGGTCCGATTTTTAATACTTTTTGGTTAAAATCAACTTAGTTTAATATGCAACACAGGCAATACCATGCATTACACATTTACACTCCTAGCCAATAAACTGAGGTTGAGAATTGGTACAAACCTACTAGCATATCTACCCAAAAAAAAAAAAACGACTCAGCACAATACAAATTTCCTGTTAGTTTTTCCAACATTTAGGTATTCTATCAAAAACTTCCCCATAAAGTAATACAAAACCTTTTAGCACAGATTCCAAATACCTTGTATTGATGATAGACAATGGCCAAAAATACACAACATAGCAGAGCTGAATACGGTGACCATTGCAAATTCTTCAAAATAATGGCCTCAACATACACAAACTGCAAGATCACCCCAACCAAATGAATAAAAACTAATTAAGAAAGACCGACACAGTTAAGTTAATAATAGTTCATGGAATAAAAGAAACCATACTATACATTTTCCCCCTTCTATCATAATGGTCAGGAGCAAAAAGTACATCTATACTATTGAAAGAGGAATCAACGGAGTTTAAATTTCAGAGCCTTTCATTTCTTTAGAGTGCTGTCGAACCAAAGTTTAGAAAATAACGCAAAGCAGCTGAAGAGAAAGAGATCAAGAGCGAACTTACTCATTTTCTCTGCATTAATTTAGTGGCTTCAGTTATAGCAACGTCAGCAGCATACAGCGCCATCTTCTTTATCTATGAACAAATAATATATGGGATAAAGAACATCTTCAATGCAACATGTTGGCATTGCATATGAACAACATAGTATGCAGTATAAAAGAAGTCCAACATTTAACCAGTCGTGTATGGCATGAATTACTAACCAACACTTTGACAAATACTCTAAACACTCCCGAAGCTGAATAGAAAGGATGAAAACTCTGATATGAATACACATGGACTGAAGCCTTCACGGATTTACATTTCAAAATATTCATTTGTATCAGACCAAAGAAAAAACATTTTTTGTATTTTAAAACACCAAATGGTTCTGTATGATGTTTGGTTTGAGGGCACATTTGTGCAGTAGATTAATACAGACACGTACCTCCAGTTTATCTTCCTTAGACCTATGGTTCTTAGGAAGCAGCCGAAACTCCTCTGTCAATCCAATGCACTCTTGAACATTTTCAGGGGAAACAAAGTCGAGAGCCACTTTTATGCAAGACTGGGGGAAAACACACACCCATACAGACACACAAATGTTTCAAACTTGAATATGGAAAATTTCCAAATTAAAAAACATTCCAACAATGAACAGCATTTCACACTTGAAATTTTCTGAAAATGAAAGGGTTTGATAAATTATATCACCATCACAGGATACTGATATTCAAAACCACAGTACCTTTCAGCGGAAAAAAAAAAATCACCAGAGGCCCTTGATTTTACGTTTTATTGATTAGGGACAGAGGTTTCTAAGGGTTTTCCAATAAACTAAAGCTTTCTATTTGAATTCCTAATATAAGGGAGTTAGGTATTCATATTTTATTAGAATTAGGACTAATTAAGGTTTGGCTACATATAGTATTGTTATGTACAAGGTGGTTAGTAATGTTTCACCATTCGGTGCCAACATATGTTGGTCCAATTGGTAAGAATTTAGCCCATATCTTACCAAAATATGGATTCAAATCTAGCAGCTGATATAAGCACCTTATTGATAAATAATCTGCAAGTAGACTTGTGAACACTTTTTGAGCCATAAGGCTTGCTTTGACTTTGGTGAGTTTTAAGAACCCAACCCACTTAAACTTTTGTTCCACCAATAGTAAAATATTTCACCATTTGGTTATTTTTTGCCTATGCTTTCTTTTTTGTCTTTTTCCTCTCTTTTTTTTCTCATTCTTAACCTTGCATAATTTTGGTCAAAAAAAAAACCTTGCATAATAAACATATGATATTTTGATATAAACAAGTTTATATTAATACCTGTCTATTCCTCACTTGATGAGGGCACCCTGCAGGTATGAAAACAGCCTCCCCAAGGTGTTGCTCAAATGTCCATGGTTCAATGCCTGAAGAGAAATCCCTAGTTGCATGAATTCGTACATATGATATAACTAGTTAAGGCATAATATCATACCAAATTCTTTCTTTAGCTGCTTTTTATGTCTTTCGTTTAGATAAAGGGTCTGGTCATGAATTGGATGTATTATCTGAAACAAAAGCGAGGAGAGCAGATTAACTCAGAAAAGAGCATCAATTAAACAAACTAAGAAAATATTTTGTAGACATACGCACAGAATTCACTGGAAGATTATTTATGTGGCGGAATTCAGAGTAGTGTTTCTTCAGGTACTCCATCAGCTTTGGTACATCTTGCCTACGAAATATGTCCCATACAGCACTCCCATGTTGAGTCTCTGACACATCATCACTTTCAGAGAAATCTTTTACTGCTCTCATATCATTTTTAACTGACTCCATTTTGTCATTCTTGATTTCAGAACATGCCCCTGAAGAATTGAACCTGCTGTATAGCTTTTCTTCTTCTGTTCCAACATAAGGCTGATTACATTCTTGACTATTCAAATGTCTTTCAACGTCCTTTATAGCACCTTGTTCATAGGACTTGCGAAGCATGGAGTCACGACCTGTATTAGTCCCCTCTTTCAAAGAGCTATTAGTGTCAGTGTCGCTCCAATTTTCACAAATAGAATGACACTGAATGGCTGAATTTTGCTCCCTAGTGAAGAAGAAATAAAAAATATTCTTACCAGCACATGAACTATCACAATCATGCTTAGAGTTGGGAATTACCCTGTTAGGTGACTCCTCAGCACACACGCACCTGCCTTTTGATCTAGATTGTCCTGTAAAATTTGTTGAATGGTCCTAATTTACCCAGACTGGTAGGGTGTGTAAGTCCAAATCAATGTACAAGGTACATGTATCAGTTTACAATCACAAAGCCTATTATTTTCATGCATACCAGAAGTGTTCTCTTTTTCATAACTGTCTTTTGTGAATATTCTAGACAGCATATGTTCAGGTGATGAAATTCCTTCCCAATGTCCATCATGTGATGATGAGCACTTTTGGACTGCATTCTTAAATTCACCATGTGTCCATTCACAGTCTTTTTTCTGAAATGAAGAAAAAGAATTGTGATTATTAAAATAGGATGCTGAACCTTGCGTTCCAATTGTAGATTGTCTGTCCTCAAGCAATAACTTACTTTACTGTTGGGAGAAGCTGAGCATTTTAAAGTACAAGCTGCTGTTGAGGGTTCCAAATCTCCGGATCTATTCTGCTGTTCATTCATATTCTCTTCCTCTGTTACTTGACTTTTGAGTACAGTAGTGTCTCCCACAATAATGTCTTCTTTTCTAGGGTTTTTAGGACCCATTTTACCTGCATCCAACCCTTCATTCTTCCTGCCATAGAGCATACACATATCTTCAGCTTCATGCTTTTCCCGTAATTTGTTTATGGCTTTTCTCTGCCACAGTGATCTCTTTACTTCAGCTGCATGTGTCAGTATATTGACCTGATCATTAGCATAGAATTGCTCCATGAGTGGAATTAACAGCGATCAGCTAAAAAGAGCAATCCAAGAACTCAAGTGCTAAACTGGTCGTACTAATGCCTAAAGACAATAAGAGATTGAGAAATGAAAATCATATGCAATGTAGAATAGTAGAGTATCAATGTTCCTCAGAACATTCAACGCGTTGAGTTGACTGTCGAGTGTTAGGGCATCTCTCTCTCTCTCTCAAACAGCTATACTAAATGATTGCATAAAGAACAAGAACCAAACAAAATCATCAAAGATTCCATAAGACAGGTAAAGCAGGTGTATATCTTAAAACAATATATGCACATCCTCATGGTGTAAAAATGTTCCTCAGTAAAAAAAGAAAAAAGTACATCTTAACCGAAGAGGTTTTTATTTTTTATTTTTTTCAAAATTTCCTTCAGGGGAGGATAATTATAAGTTGTCAAAAAGGTTAAACAGGCTAATTTTGACTTATGAGCAACAGGTGCTGAAAAGAAATCCATATCTGATGTTAAAATTTACCGCATCTGAGATGTCACAATGCAGTTTTGTTACAGAATCACCTCTACCAAGCTCTTCTAAGGATCCATAAGCAATGTATGTTTTGGGGCCCAAATCTGGCTTTAAAACAACAGGTAGCGTTGTAGTAAGATTTAGAATACCAGATTTGGGATGAGTATAGTCTCTAAATGGAAGCATAGCTATAAACTCAGCACCATGTCTTGGCAAACACTCTTCAAAAGCATTTGATGGAGGCCAATCCTTTAGCTTCAACATCTCAGGCCATCCATTTCTGTACCTACGACCTTCAAGGTAGCCCTTGAAGAACTGGCAGATATTAATTTCAACCTGCAGCACCATGAACAGACACAAGATTCTGAGGTTTTGGATTACAAGACAAACTTCCAATAAGAAATCACCAGCCAGTTTCCCACTAAAATAAATAAAAGCTTCCAACACCTACAAAAATAGAAGCATTAATTTTCCCCATATGTTATTCACTTGAAGTAGAAAAAACTCCAAAGCTACACCACATTTATAGTGAGAAATTTCCATTAATACATACATAATTTCACCAACCAAAAAAAATTGAGGTTGAGGGAAAACATAACAAGCAAAATGCATGATTCATTTCCTCAAATACCATACAATTACATCATAAGAATAGGTTAACCAGATTTTGCATATGCTAAAGCTCGAGCACAAACTTATTGGTTGCATTACATGCAAGGTAGCCATTAAAAAGAATTCTCTAGTACCAAAAAGCAACTATGAATTCAAAATGGCAGACAATCTTATTATAATGTCACCAGATTCCAAGATTTCCTTCGTCAAGGTAGTCAAAAAGCAAATCTAATTCAGTGAAAACATGTAAAGATCTACAACTCATAGTCTTTTATGTATTCAACTAAGATTGTTTGTTAGAACAACACCAAAAGACTAAATTCTCTACCTTTTTTTTTTTGGTAAAAAAAAGAAAACTACAGTAAAGAAGACTAAAGAGTGATAGGTAAACTCAATCTGGAAATTCAAGCATGTACCTCACACCAATCTAGGCAGTCAATGGCTTTAACCACAGCTGCCTCCTCTTTTAGTATCCTCTTTGCCCCCCTAAAAGCCCTCCACATCACCATCGGATCCCAGCTAAGGCCACTGGCCTTTTCAAATGCATTCCTGACGATAACTGGTTCACCGCACATCCAATGCATCTGGAAATGCTTGAATTCTGTATCTCCCATGTGCATAGCATTTGGGCAGAACAAAAAATTGTCATGACAGTTTTCTCTGGAAGCTGCCTGCCTTACAAAATCATGTACTTTATCTGCCCCAAAATTATGGCACAATAAACAACCTTTGGTAAAATCAACATTAGGAGGCTGATATTTGATGGTAAGTTCCTCTGCATTCTCAATAAGTTTGTCAACCCAATTAGCTTTAAAAAGGCACCTCAATGAGAGAATTGTGGTCCCACAACCTCCCCTTGATTTTGGAGGGCAAGGAATCCTACCATTTATATCTGCCTTCCAAGAAAAATCAGATGAGATACCAGCCTCTCCCTCATTGCCATTAGTGGGAATATCTCCAGAATGAAGTCCATTTCTTAGTTCCATGCAACAAGTGAGACAGAGATCAAAACTACAATTAGGATTAGGGCAACTTCTATGGAAGTTGACGATGGATGTATTGCAGTTGTCACTGAAATAAGTAGATTATGGAAAAGTAAAATGAGTTGACTAAAACTGCATTATTGAAAAAAATCATAATCAAAATTTAAATAACATTAGCTTATACCTATAAATAATAAACTGAGATGATTGTAGAACTCGAATATTGATTCAAAGAACTAGTTGCAAAACTGCCTATTCAAACACAAACAGAATGGCAGATAAAAACACCAGAGCATAACAATTGTGTTTTGATCCAAGTCAAGGTAGTCAAAGGCGAAAGGCGCACTTGAGGTGCAAGGCCTATAAAACGCCCGAGGCGAGAGGCGCTAGAAAGGTGCGCGCCTGAGCGAAGCAAGGCACAACAATAAAAAAACATGATATGTAGAGTATAATATAAATTTTCCTATCATTAACCTATATAATCTCTTAAATATAAAACTTTCCTGTCTAGCATTAAAATTTATAACATTTAACTATCTTGAATCTTAATTCTTATTAAAATAATATCTTAATTCTTAAGTCGATGAAAGAAACAAAACCTACAAGTATGAAAAAAAGCAATGGCAATGTGATGCCATAATGAGCAAACTCCATAATAACAAAAATAAAGCATAGCAAAGCCAAAGAGTGCAAAAGGTGTGCTTCTTTGTTCTTCTAGGCACCAAAAGGCGCACAGCTTTCATGTGCGAGGTGATGAGTCTGTTTTGCACCTTGCCTTTGCGCCTTAGGTGCTAAGGTGCTCACCTTTGACAACACTGATCCAAGTATGTTTGGGCATTTATAGTATGAATTTATAGTCATTTTAGCCAAGATTAAAAAAAAAAAAAGAGCAGCAATAAACTAATGCTGTATAGCATATAAATCAACTAAATATAGACTTTTGAAGAGATATCACATCCACTGGAGACTGAAAACACACACATAATTCAAAAGACTACAGCAGATAAAGCTTCAATACTAATACCTCCAATGTTTGTGTAATTTAATCAATAGAATGCACAGAATAACCAATGCCTTTGTATACGTTTAGCTTCAAACATTTTTCAGGAATATTTGAGGCAACTTAGGCTTCTTTGAATTCAGCTAGTCGATGCAAGCAAAGATATTAAAACTACCATGTGCATGAAAATAACAGAAATAAAATTAATAAACCAGGATGCCAGTTTCAAGTTTCAACCATAAGGGTATGAGAAGTAATACCAATACACTCGATCATCATCATCAATCTGTGACTGTGTGATATTTTCTTCCATCAGGTGTGAACCTGAGAAAATGACAAACTGACTGGTTTAAACAATCAATCCAATAACTAGATGCAAGTTACATAATCATAACTAAATAAAATCAGACTACCATGCATGCTAGATTCTACTTCCATTTCTGATCTCTGCTCTTGTTGGATATGCCGTAGTAAAGGCAGAATTTTCTTAAGCAAGTAAAGCAACTTTTGCAAATTGATATCAGTATCTGATTCAGCACTCCCAGACTGCAGTCAAATCATTCATTTTGCATTAAAATTAAACATGTTAAATGTCAGAAATAATAAGAAGAGGAATGAGTACTTATTGTTAGTTAGTGAATGAGACTTGTTTGTTTAGTTAGAATTTGTTAAGCCTGTAGCTGAATTGGAGCAGAACAATCCCTTAATCTAGGTTGGTTTTAGTAATCCAGAGAAGTAGGTAGAGGCTGTTGTTGAATCTTCAAATGAATTTCCTTTAAGTCACTTTTTCCTAGGGTCTTTGTACCAAAACAGCACTGCATCAGTGAGAGAAAGTAGATGGAGATACAAAGAAAAGAAAAAAAAAAGTACATGCCTCTGCAGATACAGCCTCCTTCAAAGTCTTCAAACACAGCCGACAATTGCAATTACCAAGACAAAAGGGGCATGAAAACCCTATCTCCTCTCTTGTTTTGTCTGGGTACCTAAATTTTTTCAAAACAAATATCATCAGAACTGGCAAAATTCAGACTAAAATTCTAAAATGCCAATTTATGATCATGAAGCTATATTCTTGTTTTGGCGAACCTGTAAAGCTATATTCTTACAACATTAAAAGAAAGTCATTTCTTTTGTCAGCTAACTAATTGGACATTCCCATAATATTAAACCAGTTTATTCATAACCAAGACTCTCAAAATGAATAACTTAGCTGTCAATACCATTTTGTTATGCACTCATAGCAATATCGCTTCCGTTTGCAACTGGTACAAATGACAACACCACTCCTATCACTCCTCCAGCACTGGTGGCACCTCAAATTCCTCAGGCCCATTTTCCTTCTAGAATCAACCTAAAAATATAAAGTAATACAAAAAAAAAATTGTAATTGAGATTTTTGAAAGATAGAATAAATTCTCAAGCACAAACAAACATTGCTATATAACCAACAAAATCTGCAACAGTATTCTGTCATGACCATCTTTGTAAAGACCTAGAGGTTATGCTATAAACAAAGAAGAGACTCTTGTGTCTACGTACAAAGTCAGACCAGTCATCAATGAAAACAAATAGGTTTCCAGAACAATTTACCTTTTCTTCTTCATTTAGAGGGAAAGAACCATTTCCCATACATTGGTGAAAATAATTACAACAATGTAATTAGAAATTTCAATGATAAGTTACGAAGGTACCAGTTGATATTGCACATGTCAGTCTGCATGCACATGGATGTAAAATAAAAAGTTAAACTTGTTCAGCACAAAAACTATTCAGAAATGGGACCAGATATGAAAGATATATTAGTTCCACTATTTGCATTTTACACAAAGTCTCATTATGTGTGAATGATGCTCCTCCCAATCAAAATGTAATGCATGACTAGATAACTCTCAGCCTCAATCAGGAATATCAACTTTCATGCCAAATAGCCCAATCAACCACAATGTACGTTTTAAAGACATTCCATTCTACTGAAATCTACATGGATTTTGTGTATAGAAGAACATTACATGGAAAGGACCAAGTAACCACGGAATCAAGTCACCAACCATAAGTTCATAAAGTCCCAAGGTAGGCCTGGAGATATATATATATATACATATATATATATATGAATGAGCATGCAGTTGTATGCAAGAATGCAAGTAAACCCTCATTCTGTAACTCTATGGTATTATTTATCATACAGAGTTAGTTATCACTAGTTTTATACAACACCTTATTTTGAATTACAGCAACATTGCACTTCTTCTGGTGTTAGCTATCAATCCTAGGCAGATGAAACATATGCCATTGCCATTCCTCTATTTACGGACAAACAAGAAAAGAAAAGGATATTCTTTCCGGCTTATCAAAAAGAAAGAAAGAAAGAAAAGGATAACCATCCATCCTTTGGTCCATAACTGGTTTCAGTTTCATTCTGGAATCATTCTTAGGTAGAAGATATGGATCTCTAAAATTTCAAATACATATTGGAAGCTTAAAGTTTTTAACCACAATCACATGCTGAGAATGCAGAAAGCTCTATAGCAACTACAGAAAATTTTGCATCCAGAATAGTAGCGTCTTTTTGGGTTGTACAAATTAAACTTTCAGCTTTTATGGGATCCTTGTATGTACACAGTATATGAAAGTTGCACCCCATAACATCAATATTTTTGTTAACTCCACATTTCTGCAATCATATATGTATAAATGCAAACTTGTGAAATGGTCAGAAGCATGGCTTAAAGGGCTACTCACAATCAAACCAGAAGAGTCTAATCCATGGTTTGACAACCTTCTCAGTCTTCCACTACACCATCTCTGAATGCCGCTGCCTGAAGATTTCATTTTATGGTTTAACAATTTTCCCAGCCTTCTACTAGACATCGTCTGAATGCTACCAGAAAGAATCCTCTTATTTTGCAAGGACTGGACTCTCCTGTTATTTGATCTCTCAGTCCTGGATTTGGACTTCACTTCGACTGCCTCACTCTCATCTTCCAAAGCAGCAATAGTCAGTGCCTTTCCTCTTGAACCCTTCAATTGGTAGTGTTTAATAGTTAGGCTCTTATTTTTTAAACTCTGCTTTTCATGTTTGTCTTTTTGTTCACTGATATTATTTCTACAGGAAGCTTCAGCAGGTGTTCTTCCATCTATTTCGGCCACATTATCATGCCTCTCAATCTCTGAACCAAAAGACCATACAGTCTCCTTTTCCTTGTCACAAAAGCTCTTTGGCCCGCCCCACCTATTTTTTGTCTTATCAATCTTGTTTCCAGATCCATATTCACAAGAGCTACTGACAGGAAATTCATTGTCTGCCTCAACTTCAGAAGTAATGATCCCATTCTCTGATCTAGCCAACCAAGTAGCCTCCATCTCCTCATTAGATCCACCAGTAATTTTTCTGGTCAAGTGCTCTTTTCCTTCATTAGCAATATTCTTCTTCTTTTTGGAACCCTTTGGTCGATCATGCTTACTTTTAACATGGTTATTCTCATCTCGAACCTCCCCATCACCAGAGCCCTTTGTCAGCATATCCTGATTGACATAACTGACATAAGCAACCCTCTGTGATTGAACAATTATCTTTCGCAGTAGATCCTCCTCTCCACATTTGTTATTACCAGCAATTTCAATAAGTGAACCTATATATTGCTCACCTACAGCATTGACTACATTATTTCCCAAACCTGTAAGACCAATAGTTTTATCACATACCTTACGAACAAACAAGACTTCACCGGGCATTTCTTTCTTTATCTGATCTCCCAATTTTTTCTTCTTGTTTCTTGAGTACCGTGGTTGACCATGCTTCACTGTTAACTTCTTTGGTCTTTCAATGTCACCTGCACTTGCTCCAATAGCACACACAATACTCTGCTTTTTATTTTTTGAAACTTTTGGTCTACCACGCTTCTTGGGCTTTTCAATGTCACTTGCACCTTCATTACTAACACATACAATCCACCCCTTTTTATTTTTTGAACCCTTTGGTCGGCCTCTCTTTTTTGGTGTTTCAATGTCATGCACATCTGCAATACTGACACAGACAGTACTCCACTTATTATTTTTCACACCCTTTGGTGGACCTGGTCTTTTTGGTGTTTCAATGTTAGTTGCATCTATATTACGAACACACAGAGTACTCCTCTTTCTCTTTTTCGAACCCTTTGGTCGCCCTTGCTTTTTTGGTGTTTCAATGCCACTTACACCTTCATTACTAGCACAACCCTTCATTTTATTTTTGGAGCCCTCCGGTCTACCACGCTTCATTGGTGTTTCAATGTCCACTGCACCTGCATCAATAGCACACAGAGTACTCTTCACTTTATTTTTTGAGCCCTTTGGTCTACCACGCTTCTTCAGTGTTTCAATGGCCACTGCACCTGCATCAATAGCACACAGAGTACCCTTCACTTTATTTTTTGAGCCCTTTGGTCTACCACGCTTCTTCGGTGTTTCAATGTCCACTGCACCTGCATCAATAGCATACAGAGTACTCTTCACTTTATTTTTTGAGCCCTTTGGTCTACCACGCTTCTTCAGTGTTTCAATCTCCACTGCACCTGCATCAATAGCACACAGAGTACTCTTCACTTCATTTTTTGAGCCCTTTGGTCTACCACGCTTCTTCAGTGTTTTAATGTCCACTGCACCTGCATCAATAGCACACAGAGTAATCTTCACTTCATTTTTTGAGCCCTTTGGTCTACCACGCTTCTTCAGTGTTTCAATCTCCACTGCACCTGCATCAATAGCACACAGAGTACTCTTCACTTTATTTTTTGAGCCCTTTGGTCTACCACACTTCTTCAGTGTTTCAATCTCCACCGCAGCTGCATCAACAGCACACAGAGTACTCTTCACTTTATTTTTTGAGCCCTTTGGTCTACCACGCTTCTTCAGTGTTTCAATGTCCACTGCACCTGCATCAATAGCACACAGAGTACTCTTCACTTCATTTTTTAAGCCCTTTGGTCTACCACGCTTCTTCTCATTTTTCAAATCCTTTGGTTGACAATGATCCTTTGGACTTGCAGTTTTGCCTGCACCTTCATCACTTACAACGATCTCGACAGGTAGCACCTTACTTTTCCCATTTGCATCCACATTTTCATCTCTATTAACAACTTGTCCATTTAGTTTCATGGTTTCCTCTCCAGTAAGCTGTTTATTCTTATTCTCGGAACTCTTTGACTGATCTCTTTTTAACCATTGCCTCAAGACTTCACCTTCCTCCTCGTTGCTAGCGGCATTTAACAATTCTCTTCCCTCTTCCACGAGGAGAACGTCTCTTGACCCATGCGTATTTAAAAAACCAAAATTTTCATCTTTACCGCAAACAGCAGGAAGACCCGCAGCGTCATTTTCACAAATACCTGCGCTTCTCTCACTTAAGTGCTCTTCTTGACCAGCGTCAGCAACACCACCACCACCACCACCATTTCCACCAGGATGTTCTCTGCCCCACGGCTGATCAGCATCACCATTAAGACTGAGAACAGCTTCTTGATTCCCACCTTCACCATACCCGGCTTGAAATTTTTCTGCATCGCGGAGAATTTGCCCCTCGAATCCGCCTATCTGAACTTGTTTTCCCTCTCCGGGATACCCAATGCCCGTACTTTTAACGTCAGGACTCACTTCCTCCCCTTGCACTTCACCAAAAAGGCACGCAGTTTTTTGAATGACATTCGAACCACCATTTTCTTGAAGTCCATCCCCAACAATGACCACAAGCCCAGTTTGAGAATTTTCTTCAGTTTTGAGTCGCTTCCGCACCCTTTCGTCCATCGACATACTAGTGCTCCCGGAACCGGAAGCATTTTCTGTCCCACACTCGTTGTGGAGGTGGCGCTTGTTAAATGACGATCTTTCCATCCATTACCCACTCGAGAAACCCTGAGGACAGAGGAAACGCTCGTAGCTGCAAATGAAGTAACAATTTTGAGGGGTGCCCAAGACAGTGACTGGATTGAGACTGCGAAAAGTCATAACGTTTTCTGAGATGACAGTCATTGCACAGTCGTCAATAAAAGCCAGAAGACGCTGTCATTTCTTTCCAAAAACTAGTGAGCAAAACGAAAGTAAGTTAATAAAAAAAGAAAAAAAGAAACGAGAAAGACCGAAAGAACAAAGAAGTGTGTTGGGCCTTTTCTTGGTTTTTGGGGGTTAAAAGGACAAATTAGTAAAAATAGGGTAATAATTTTATCCAAGAAAAAAGAATAGGGTAATAATAATTTCTTTTTTTTCTACTATAGGGGTAATAATAATAATAATTTTAACATTCATTTTTAGCTAAAAATAAATAAATATGAATTTTTACATTTTATTTTTATTTTTTAAAAATATTTTTTAATATTTAAATATATTTTAGGTGTCAAATTAAAAAAAAATTTGAAATCATTTCAAGTAAATGTAATGTAAACGATTCAAAAGAATGAACAAAATCTAATCACATCACTTGTCTTTCACAGGTCATGGGGTGGCGTCGAATCCTTTCCTTATTTAAGTAGTTTATTCCCATACCCTAAAAAATAAGTTGGGACGTAGTAAAAAAATATTTTTAACGAGAATTCCCATTTAGAAATTCAATTATAGCCATTAAAAAATTCAATTAAATTCACTTAAAATGTTTAAGTTAAAATCCTAATTAAGGAATATTTTTCTTTACTAGGTTCCAATCTTTTTGGGGGTTCGATGCCCCTTTAGGCACTGGGGACTTGCTCTTACAGGACAAGTTTGGAACTCTGTTCCCCCAATGTTTAATTTTTCACTTTTGTTGTAACTAGCATATTTCCACATAAAAAATCAAAATCAATATATATAAAATAAAATTCATTGAAAACCTATCATTAAAAAATAATAGAAAATAATTTATTTTCAGAAATTATATAATGCATGAAAAAATATGTATAGTATTTGTTAAAAGTAAAACAACTCCTCTGCAAGTCTGCATTATATTGGGAGTATTTAAATTTTAAAAAAATAGAAATAAAATAAATATTAAATCATTATATTTTATATTCACATATATATATATATTAATTAATTAAAGGATTACATTAAAAAGAAAAAGATTTAACTGAGTGTCAGGTAAAGAAGCCTTTTATTTATGAATAAATTATTGTTTGAAATTCATGTTAAATTGCTTTTATATTATACTTCTACCAAAATTTAATATATATGGACGTGAATAATATATTAATCATACACAAGTTCTTTTTTATTTTAAAATGTAAATTAAAAATAAATCAACTTATAAAATATTAAAACTATATGATATGGTTAAAAACGAAAAACAAAAACAAAACTGTATATGATGGATCAACACACAAGATATAAATTGACTCAATAAAAACAATTGAAAAATCAAAATTGTTCTAATTTTAAAGAACAATATGTCAGTTTTAATTTATATAATTATACTCATTCATTATCCACCATTGGTGATTCAATGGTCTAGTGGTCAGGACATTCGACTCTGAATCCATTAGCTCGAGCTCAACTCTTGGTGGAATATTTTTTAACTTAATTTTTCTTGTGTTTTGTACTTTTGTTGTTACATAGCACATACCCAAAGCATAAGCATTACTACTTTAAAACAAATAGTACGCCCGCCTGACATACTTATTTTGTACTTTTGTTACGTAGCAGCACATTTCCCTAAGCATAAGCATTACTTAAAACAAATAGCAGGCCCGCCTGACATAGGTGGCTTCCCGCCAATAAAAAACGTGAAAATTCATTTCAAACGGGCAAGGTCTGCAAAAGAAGATTACACGTGCCTGAAGCACAAGAAGATCAGATGAAGCTGTATGCCACAAATGGACCAGGCAAAATGGGTTATGGGCTAATAGGTTCTGGCCCAACTGCTTCGTTTCCGTTTCTGGGCTATAATTAATTAAGTTTTCTATTCTAATTTAAAACAAGATTTGAAGCTTTTTTTATTTTGTAACAAAACCAGGCTTTTACGGGACAACTCGATAATAATTATAGAAACCACTATAACTTCTTTTTTGTACCCAAAAAAAACCTATACCTTCTTTTCAAATAAATAAAAATTTGGATGAGTTGGAGGTTGAAGACTCACCAGGTTCATTATTAGAATAAGCTTTACAACTCAAAGCAATTATGAAAATATTTACAGCATGTTTGGTTTAAATTATAAGTGATTATGAAAGAAAGAAAAGTGATTATGTAGCTAGTAAACAAACACAATCCAGATTAAAATAATCACTTATAACCATTTAAGTGATTATTTCTATAAACTACTTTTTACAACATATGAGAATCATTTTTCTCTCATAATCACTTATTTCACTTTTTCTTTTCATTATCCACCCAATAATCACTTAAATCCCAATATCCAAACAAATTTTTTTTTTCTCAAAATCACTTGTAGGTTAAAAATATCCAAACACAATTCACTTTTGACATAATCACTTATTCTCATAATCTATTATGAATAATCACTTATATATAATCTAATCCAAACACACTTATAAATTATTCATCAACATGCTTATAAGTTACATTCTTACTAATTAAACCAATCATGAATAAAAAGGTTCTTTTATCAAAAGCAAAAGTTAAATGACATAGAATTAGTTCAAAACAACCAGAAAAATGCTTGATAATACAGATGTACAATATTCACAGCCTCCTCAGTACAGATAAGGAGGGAGTGCTAAATGATAGAAAAGAAAGACAAAGAAATGTTTCTCCTAGCCGGTATACATTGCAGCTTGCCCACAGCTGAACCAGAGGCCAATGGATGCCTAATCTAGTTCTGTTTCTTCACAGCAGAACTTGCTGAAACCAAACCCCTAAATTGTCAAAAAGGCCTCTGGCTGAAACAACGGATGCACCTTCTGCCATCCAACATTCATCTTCCATATTAAAAATTTAACGTTGTCTTTCTTCCAAAGCTAGATTACAAGATGGAACTTTGACAAAAAAAGATTACAACATGGAATCGACCTATAAGCTCAATAACAAAACCAAGCTGCTACAGGCTCCCTTCTTCATTGCCTGACGGCAGGCTTCATTCCATCATTTAGGCATCAATCTGTCAGGAGTGCTCTGAACCTGATAGCCAATTAGAATAAAAATTACTTAGAAAAGCTAAACTACCTCATACAATTGAATAAAAGATTTTAAAGTCTACTGGAAAACTCCCATCTTTTGACAGACTTCTGTGAATCAAATATTATGGTTGCAAGTAGATGATCTATTATAAACATGAGGTGCTTTACAGCTACTATTGAGTTTCCGCATGATAGTAGTTCGTTCATTGAAGCAACAGTAAATGACTCGTTCACTGATTATTCAGTCCCCATAACAGAATTTGATCAGCCAAATATTTTAGATTTGTTTATCCAAAAATGTACTTCTTGCTCGGTCTCGGTTTGCTTACAATAATTAAACACTATTATTGCTTTTACACAAAAAATGAAGATATGCAATATCGATTATACCTTTGTTACCATTATTCAACAATAAATATCGTTTTCTACTACTTTTTTTATCCAAGGACATGAGGAATAGTTCTCATCCACAAAATTATTCTTCCCTCTCATCTCCCTTACATTCCATTCTATTCCATTCAACATACTAAAATAGATTGAACTTAAAAAAACTTATTGCTAAATCACAACTGCAATAAATAAAAAACAGTGGAGAATGAATAAGTAAAATGTTATATTCCATGTTGTCAGGAAAAAAATGTTATATTCCACAATTTACCTTCAAGCTACATTGAAAGCTTTACAAATTACCTAGGACTAGTGTTCTAATTTCTAGACAAACAAGTATTTTCATAAGCAGCCCACGAATTGATATTAAGGTATATGGTGAGAAATGAGGCATTTACCTGAGTTGCATAAGACGAACTTTCTGCTAAAAACTTGAGAAATTCGTTCTTTTTTTTATTGAAATCGAACTTTGCAGTCTCCAACAAAGTTTGTTCCCTTTTTATATCCTCAAGAATCATTTCTTTCTTCCTTTTCTTATTCTTCAGTTGCCTCTCAGTTTCAACGTAGCTATCAGGTATTGATTTTTCTGGTCTGGGGAATCTCACATCCACATCCTCCCTGATATCAAAAAACCCCAAACCAATATATATATATATATATATAAATTAAAAGGAGGAAAAGACCCAAAAGGAAATTAATAGATTATGACAATTAAGAACTGGTAACTAGTCCCATATATCAACAGAACCTCTCTAGATTTGCATCTTCAATGATTTCATTCTTCCAGAAACAAAATAGACATGGCATACTAATGTCCCTAAAACCAAGCTCATTCTCATAAAAATAAATAAATAAATAAAAGTTTTTAACTGATTTAGGAACAGAAAACAGTTAACCGATAAGGACAGGAAATAGTATTCAAGGAAGAATCTACTAGACCTCAAATTATCAAGTTTCAATGCCTATCATTGAAGTGCAATCTCGTATAACAACATCAATAGACTAGTATATTTGAATTAACAAAAGATTGAGAGATATTGCAGGTGTCATTGGACTGAATTCATATGAACAATAGTTAACCCAACAGAGCCAATGATTAAGACACTGAAGAAGAGATTTCCACTGGAAGCAATTTCAAGAAAGATTATCTGCTTTCCAAGAATGATAGGTACCATGTAGAAAAGTAATATCCATTACTTAAGGAGGGTGTATTTAACATCCACGGATTGTGTACGACACACACTCATATACAATAAAAAATATAAAATATAAAATTTTAAATGCAAAAGAAGGGCAAAATTCTTTTAATCAACCTCAGATGATAGATATTCAAATTTAACCTAGCTTTGCTTAAGTGTTGGGTCAGGTTTTTCAAGGGGTTAAAACTACAGAATCTAGTGAAAACACAATTAACTTTTTTCTATTTCTATCTTTTTAGCAAGATATCTTCCCTTCCCATATAATCTCTTTTCTCTCTGTAATGACATTCAGTTTTCAGAAAATGGCGACCAGTAACCTTACTGTGAAAAACATCCCCATTCCTAGGATAGCAAATTATAAAGTTTCAACCAGTCACACAATTTTTAAATGATGATACAAAGGAATGAAACATAATCTATGGCTATATTGATTTGACAGTAATCCTCTTACCTATTTCCCAAGAAAAATACACCACTACTTCTAATGATTCCTCCATCTAAAGAAAGAGCCCCATCACTTATGCAAGGAAGTGCTTGCATCATTTCTGCTCTTGTCTTATATATTTGGAGACGGGAAAAGAGATTATAAAATAAAGTCTCTCGGAGGCCATATCCACCAGGAGTCACACAAAATAAGTTGGAGCCATCTATGTTAATCATGTTCACAGCAAATCCAAGAAATCCATCTGGACAACCTCCATTGGGTAATCTTGGGCTTAAAATGTCCAACTTTCTCTGTGGATCATCAAGCACAAATTCACCAGCATAAGGCCTACGAAAACGAGAGGGGAAACAAAATCACCAAAAATTGACCATTTCCAATTTCCAATTAAAAGAAAAATACAAGGCTGATGCAGCCATACCTCAAAGATTCAAGGCATATCACTAAAAATCGACCATCCAAGGACCTTCCAATAGAGGCACCTAGCCCATGCACACCAGAACTCTTTGTTATGTTGCCTTCATCATCATACATTTCAAGAGCTCTCACACCTTCATAAGTCTTACAGACAATTGCCAGCATTGTTTCCACTCCTAGATACTCAGAAAGTAGCCTGCATTTCAAATAAGTGCAGTGAAACACATGAATGCATGTTTACATCTTTATGTATACTCATAGGTATTATAGAAATTGCAATACGGCAAAATACATTATTTTTCATGTTAGTCAAATATGAAGCCAATAAGCCCAAAGGAAGGAGCAATGTTTTTCTTTTTTTCAATATATAGAAGAAATTATCTCAGAATGTAAACAAAGCATACCTGCTAAGATTATCATCCTCAACTTTGCCAAGTGTAGCAACAACACCCACAACATCCTTCATCAGGGTAAGATGAGAAGCCTGAGCTCCGTGATGACCCTTCAGCTGGCAGAAAATACCAGCAGCAGATTCTTTATGCTGCAGTATCTGTTCAATAATCTTCTCCTCATTTCCATGGGGGCAAGCGTCCCCATCATCAATCTTGGGTGTGCTTGTGGGATACAAATTCCCAATAATAACTATGAATAGGAATAGGAATAAAAAAATCCAAAGGAAACTTGCTCCTCATTAATACAAAATTAATATGGAAAAGGGAATGAAGAGCATAGACAACTAATAGAAACAAAGTTTAACACTTTGGAAGGTTAGGGCATCCTTCTTGAAGGTAAATGACTACTCTTAACATATGCCCTTTAATTCACTATATACACCCTGAAAGCATTGGTATCAACAATGAGACATGACCTTTATCACTAAAATCCTGTTTTATTTAATTAATTGATAAAACTAGTGTCACCTTTAGGATTCTATTGGCAACACCAACAGAGCCAACATTCTACTCCATTTTTATCAGAAAATATAACCAGCAACTAGCAATCAACAGCATGAAGCTTACACTGATTCAATTATGCACCTTACAGAACAGGGTCAAGTTTATGTTTATGATTAGTAATCAACCACCCAAATACAGAAAAATGCCTTAAAGTGTAAGAATAAATTTACCTTGTAAATCAAGTATGGAATCATCTATTTTGTTTTTTTCCTCTTTCAGAAAATTTAGGCTTTCTTCATGCTGCTTGATTTTCATCCCCAGCATTTGTAGATCACCTTGAAGTTTCTACAGAAATTCCATAATTATGAGGTAAGTTTGTATTATGGATCACCAATCAATCTATATCAGGAAACATAATTAAAAGGTAAATCTGGGTTCAGGATTCGATGAAATTCCATATGAAATTTACACGGTAAATTTTTAACCATTTCAGTTGTTCATTGCCATAGATTGAAATTATGGCTTTCATCATATGGCAGAGGGAAAGTGAAGGATTGAAGGTGATAGAATATATTTGTAACAGTTCAATTTCAATTGAAATGCCGATGTGGCCTTTGTTTAACAGAGGGTATTCAATCTATGGCAATAGCATCAGTTTCTGATGGAACTTCAAAGAATCACAATCTGTATATCCAACATAATATAAGATGAAGTCATTTGATTAACCAACAATTGGGGCAAAATTATCATCCTTTCTCTATTGATAAATGCAACAATTCAGAATAATAAGACATTAGACATCTGCAACCTGGGAATGTTGGATGATGGACTCTGCTTGTGAAAAACCTCCATTTTGCACATTATTGTTTACATCTACAGAGGTTTGATTCAAGTCCACTTTCACCAATGCTGAGGAATTTTGGACGACTATAAGCTGCATATGTAGATGTTATTTGCATATATAAATACAGATGCTGCTTGCAAAGAGGAAAAATTACTGTTTGAACTGATAAACAACCTAGCCGCCCAAATCTCAAGCATAAGCTAAATATCTTAATAGAGTGATACCATAAAGGATTAGATGACAACTGATAGACACCTTTTTCCTTTCTTTTATTTAATCTATAGAAGAACAAAGCAACGGAAGCAATGTTCCCATGGAGGACTGGCATCAATTAATTTAAAAAATCTGTAAGAAAACTGTCCCAAAATCCATGGGATAATGGATGTAAAAACATTTTTTTAATTTAATTCCCCGGCATCCAAGAAAAGCGGATTTGTTGATTATGAACAACAAAATTGAGTTTCAAAACAAAGGTAAAAGCAAATAAGTTTCCTGTCAGCAGGGCAGTTTTTGCTCGAGCACACACTTGCACACGGAGAGAACAATTAAATAATAAATAAATATGATTCACACTTTTGGAAAGAGTTTTATGTGATTATATACTGATGAGGAAAAATAATAAATAATATCCAACATGTTAAAACAATTAGACACAATGAACACATTTATCTGACTCAGTATTTTTTAGCAATCACAATGGAACCTCAAAATCATGGTAGCATGAAGCGTTTAACTTGTTTGGTTCTGTCATGGTATAAGTTTTGGGTTCTGCTGTTCAATCCAACAATAGACACTACAGTGCATTACCGACAAAATGGGGGGATTGTCACAGTGGAGAAAAGACAAGAAGATCATGAAACCCAATGAAATTTGATATTGGCACTGTGTAACTTTTGAGTCATGCTATTCAAACCACCGGCTGATACCACAATGCATTCCTGACAAAACAATCATGGCACGACCACCCAACAAATATCAAACACAACTTCTCATACAACAGTTAGTTATGCAAAAACAGTACAAGCTATCGGGCAATTTCACATTTTCCTTAGACTACGTCTATCCGGTAAAGGTTTCTGTATCTCACGTTTATCTAATAAAAGATTCCGAAATTGTACTGTCCACCGAACCATGTGTATTCAGTATGCAATTTAAACTTCTATCATGAAAATTTCTCTCCTAGCACCTCCCAGAACATCACAATGTATGTTGATACGCTTGGTGATTGTCGGTCAGAGAATACTACTTTTTGTTATGGCAAGTCAAGAGTAGCCCCAAAATTGAGCAGCTACACAATAGAAAAATGGCTATTACTGAATAAAATTCTTCCTTTGATGATTTTCCAAGCCTTCTAAAACCGCCAAAAAAAATGACTTCGCTTCGCCTAACCCAACAAAGTCAATAGAGAGAGAGAGAGAGTGAGAGAACTAAACAAATCACTAAATACAGGATACGATTGACATCAGACGCACTAATCCACGCCATTGAGGGTTTGATAATCTCTGAAGATGAAAAAGAGGCAAACATGGCCAGCCCTAAGTTTCCTCCGGTTGGTGAGAAATTCGGGGGAAAGAAAGAAGATGAAAAGCAAACAATAATAATTGCACACAAAGATGAAATTCGAAGCTAAAATTAGAGTGGTTGTGGCTAAACAATAGATGGAGAGGAAATTGAAAATGATGATGTGAGAGAGAGACAGAAATGCACCTTGTTGGAGGATGGTTGATGCATGGCTGATGACTGGAATATGCAAAAGAGGTGTCCTTGCTCTTGAGAAGTGCAGCTCTAAACTCCCAAGTATGAAGGCCCGTCAGTGATCATCCCTCACGTTTGTGAGCTGTGACGCAAAGCATCTCTCTCAGCACACCCGATAGTGAATGGGCACGGAGCTGACACTTCCAACGTTCTGACCCCAGAAGGAGCAGCCGCGAAAACCATTTAGGCGCTCTGTTTGGTACGCACCTTTTAAGAAGAGGGGAGAGAATGGACGAAATTAAATCTCCTCTCATTATTTATTTATTTGACTAAAAAGATTAAAATACATTAAATTAAAGGTTTTTGGAGGAGATTAAGTAATTATAATTTAATTTTCTCCTAAACCAAATAAAGTTTTATTAAATTTTTTTTAATTTCACTAAATAAGGAAATTTTAAAATCTCTCCAATCCCTTTTCTTCCAATTTCTTTCCTTAAAATTCCTTCAATCTCTTCCCCTCCAATCCCTTTTTTAAAATCGCTTCAATTTTCTCCCCTCAAATCCCCTTAATTGAACCAAACAAAGCCTAAGTGTTTTTTTCCCTAAGGACCCCAAAGACAGATAATAACAAATTAGGATTTCTAATTTATCTAATCATCCCCAAGTCCTCAAGTACTAGACTGAGATAAAAATAAAAGTCTATGGACAAAATTAATCCTCAATTCAGAAACCAAAAATGCATGCACGCACGCACGCACAGCTATCTCTGTGTCAAAATAAAAAATGCACGCACGCATGATCTGCCCTAATGTCATTTTCTCAAAAGGCAAAATCTTTTGCATTCATCATTTTTGAGTCTCAGCGTTCAGAAGTTCTCTACTCCAATTCGTGTTGAAAATCATCTACCCCGTGGTGTTCGAGTCTCCAAGTTCGTGACTTTGCTACTAGATTTCACGTTCATTTGGTCAAGGATGTGAGTTCAGAGGTTCTGAGTTTCTGAGTGCTCTACTCCATCGTCTCTAAGTCTCCAAGTTTGTGAGCAGTCTGCTCCAGTTGGTGTTCATTTGGTCGAGGTTGAAGGTTCGTAGGTTCTGAGTTCGTGAGCATTCTATGGTCCATCATCTTCAAGTGTTGGAGTTTCAAAGTTCATTTGGTTGAGGTTGAGTTCGCTACTCTGTCACCAAACTTCATCCTGTACAGTGATCCCGAGGTACGACTATTCTTCCATCGGTTCTATTAGTTGTGCTATGTTATATTCCTTTGTGTGATTTAGCAAACCCTAGTGAATGCATGATATTTTGTTTTAGGAATACGCGTTATTTCTTGTTGGTAATTAAGCTATATTTGTTTGTGAAGTAAAACTGTGTTATGATCTGAAGTGGTCAGTAAGCTTTGTACTCTGAAAAAAATTCATTGTGAAGAGAAGGAAGATGTTACTAAGCAACCAAATTTCTATACTTTGTTTCTGAGCATTATTGGTTATGAGTTATTGTATTTTTGGTCTTTTTCTCATATAAGGGGCAGCCAAATTTGGTGACCAAATTTGAACAGGTTTGGAATCATCTATGCAGTAGCTCTATCGGAATTTCTGTTAAAAATTTGACATAATTAATTTTTGGTTTCAATATGACTAATTAGCCAAATGTGACAATCAATAAAGAACATGTATTTAGTGTTTGTTTTCGTTATTTATATCCTGTTGGTGTCTAATGGTGGTTGTGTTCTATCAAGTTGGTGTATATTGATCTAACAAAAAGATGCAAAATTTTTTAAATAGGTCAAAAATAGTAAAGGAAAAGGTTAGAGAATAACATCAGAAATATTATGAGATATGTTATTTGTGAGTTCAAGTAAAGTGGATTTCTTGATTACAAGTTATGTTGCTGACATATTCCATTTTTTAATAAACAGGTTCCTTTTGAAACAAGATACTCGCCAAAGCAACTTAAAAAAGTTTTGAAGCACGTAAAGAGGAGAGAGACATTGGTGGAAAGGGTGGCAAAAATTGGTTTTTCCACCCTATTAGACATGGAATGTTTTGTTCTATATAGAGAGAGTTATGTAAAGAGGTGATCAAGGCATTTGATCCACCTACCTCAAGTGTTTATATTAGAGGTAAATAACGGCAAATGGAACTTAAAGCTGTTAATCGATTGTTTGGGTTACCTTATATTGGTCAAGAAATTATGTTAGAAGGTGATAGTGACACCTTCATTTTATTAAAGGGGGAATTTGGGGAAGTAGCTTATAAGGTGATAGAAAATAAGATACTTTTAGGTGAAGATGAAGATATATTTGAGTTATTCTTTATTCTGTATTGTTTGGGAAACTTTCTTTGCCCAAGCACATGTTCAAATATTAGTTATAAGCTGTTGAAAATTGTGTCTGGTCTAAGGCTCGAAAACACTTAGTATGACTGTTCTTCTTTTGTATACAAGGAGCTTGTAAAGAAAATTGCAGAATATAAAAAGTGAATACAAAAAGGGAAAAGTGAAAGAAAAAAAAAACTATTAGAGAGTGCTTATACTTTTTAGTGGTATGTGATTTCATTTGACAAATATATGTTTTAGGAGTTATACAATATTTTCCTCATATCCCTGTTTTTAGTTATATGCTCACTTTCAGTCCATTTGTAACTATTTTTTATGCAGTATTTTTCCTACGGTATAAATGAGGTGCCACAACCTCAACATGCATTAAAATATTGGACTCGTGAAAGAGTTCAAAAGCGTGTTGAGGATAAGAATGAGAGCTTCTATGGAATATTGAAAACATTTGGCATCAATGAAGCAACCTCTTCCTTAGACTTACCACCCATGTCAGCATTCCATGATTTGGTAAGAGTAAATTATTATAATACTTCACTTATATAATGCTCTATAAAATAATATCATTTTCATTGTTGCAGGAATTAAAACATACGTATACTGAGGTCAAGAGTTGTACAGGTAGACTTCTGAGGCAAATGTTGAAGATGCAAGCAAGTAGAGATGATGCAGACAAGCATGAAGAAGGGGAAAAAGAGGATGATAAAGAAGAAAAGGAAATGGTTGATGAATGGAAGGAGGAGAATGTAAGAGAAGACAAGGAACAGGATGACGAAGGAGGAAAAAAGGATGAAGAAGAAGAAAGAGAAAAGCACAAAGAAGAGAAAGAAGAGGACGAAGAACAAGAAAAGGAAGAGGAGGAAGAAAGAAAGGATGGAGAAGAAGGAAAGGGTGGAGAAGAAGAGAGAGAGGAAGCAAACAAATATTTGACATTTGCAAAAGATGGACAGAGAAGATCTCAAAGAGAAAAGAGAGCAACGAAACGTCTTCATTTATGTATCAATCTCAATCATTTAAGCAAACAAGAGGAAGGGCAATTGCAAAAAAACAATGAGATGGAGGAGGTGTTTAGATATTACACAACAAATGGGAAAATGTAAGTTAAGCAATGCTTATTTTGTTAACTACATAACTAATTCTAAATGCCTAATTATGTGGTCATTGATTGATGTAATAGGGAAATTGTGAATATTGATGGGATGATACTCACAAGAGCTGAGTAAGTGTCTAAGTATAAGAAGATGGATAAAGGTATATGAGTGCATTCTCTAGAATTCTATTATAGTTGGAAGTTGTGATTATTGCTATTTCTTACTTCAAAGAAGGTTTGTAGGTATTATCTGTCATTGGAAGAATCTTAGTTCAAAACCAAATGGAAGAACATAGAGTTATGCAGTGTCACATTTTCCTCTCAGAGCTGATGGTAATGTTTTGCATTGAATATTTTTTCATTTTCCTAAATATTTTTCTTACCTGATATCTAATATGCATTAATACGAACTGATTTGAATGATTCGTTATTTTGAAAATAACAACAAATGACTTCGAGGCAATGAAAAATAAAGAACGACTTAAAATTCATAATGCCAGAATACGTAGGGTACAATATAGGGGATTGTCAATTTATTTTTGCACCAGTGTGTCATGCACTACATTGGTTTTACTATGTTGTGAAAATGAAGACAGCCAGAATGTATCTTTTGGATTCGTTGTATTTAAGGAAGTTGTGTGAGGACAAGACTTACAGTAGAAAGGCTTCAAAAATGATCCCATAACAATGGGCATCACCTTAATAAGCAATTCGTGGTATGACTTGAAACAACATTTAAAAATTATTTTTTCCATGTTAGTAATGGTTTAAATAATCTATGACTTTTTTAATGTTGATAAAAGCAACACATTGAGAACATATTGAAATTAGTGAAACTGGATGTGGTTGGAAAGAACCACAGTTTGGAATTGAAATATCCACAAATGCATGCATAACCAACTAAGTGAATGGAATTGATGATTAATTCATTTATGCTTAGTACTTTCATACCTATCTGTGCTGTTTTTTTATTGAATGCTTGTAATTTCTTTAGTGATGATTATGGACTGATTGTTATATTATGGCTACAGCATTGTACCAACACTCCAAAGAAAGAGTGGGGTGGTTACACTAGCCCCAAGTTAATAATGGTTAGTGGTTTTATCATGATTCGTGTTGTTTATACTAGTTTATTATCATTTGGCCTATAATGGAGTTTCATGGGCATTATAATTTTTGTTTGTGTAGGAACAAGTAGATAATATACAATATGTGTTGGTGTTTTGGTTGGTAAAACATCTGCGTAACCAACTATGTGAACAAGTGTTGACCTCTATTTCAAAGAACTCAAAAGGTGAAAACTAAAGGTATAAACAAGTTGTCAATATTGTTGTGTATTTCAATTTGGTTGATGACCTTTTTGTACAAAGTGCCAAAGTGGAATTACATTTATGAATGGAAATACAGGTAATAGTGGGTTTGTACTTTTGATTACGATGACCCTTGTGTAGAAAATTCAAAAGTGGAATTTAATTTTTACAACTCATCTCACACTATATGTATGGTTCTGTACAACTATTTCTAGCTATGTTGGGTTATAATGAAAGTTCAAAATCCCACTTGGGAATATAGTATTCTCCACCTAGGAATTTAGGTAAGATCAATTTGAAATTTTGTTGTTACTACTTGGGAATATAGTTTTATCCACATGGTAACTTAGGCATGATCAGCTGGAATTTCGTTAGTTTTATGACTGGATATACATGTACTAGTATTTTATGTACAGCTAAGAATTGAAATTGAATTCTCAAGTGCCTATGCCTCAAATTCCAAGAGGCTGATACTAAATTCCAAACTGACCCAAAATGAATTCCCAAGTGCTTGTACCTGAATTCGCAAGTGCTTGATACTAAATTCTCAAGTGACGCAAACTGAATTCTCAAATGCTTGTACTTGAATTCCTAAGTGCTTGATACTAAATTCCCAAGTGATCCAAATTGAATTCCCAAGTGCTTATACCTGAATTCACAAGTGTCTGGGACTAAATTCCCCAGTAACCCAAACTGAATTTCCAAGTGTTTGTACTTGAATTCACAAGTATCTGATACTAAATTCCTAAGTACTTTTACCTGAATTTGCAAGTGCCCGATACTAAATTCCTAAATGAACCAAACTAAATTCTCAAGTGCTTGTACCTGAATTCACAAGTGTCTGAAACTAAATTCCCAAGGGACCATAACTGAATTCCAAAGTGCTTATACCTGAATTGACAAGTGCCTGATACTAAATTCTCAAGCGACCCAAACTGAATTCCCAAGTGTTTGTACCTAAATTCACAAGTGCCTAATAGTAAATTCCCAACCGGCCAAAACTGAATTCCCAAGTGCTTGTACCTAATTTCTCAAGTGTCTTATACTAAATTCCCAAGTGCCTGAACCAAAATTCCGAATTTATCCAAACTGAATTCCCAACTGTCTGATATTAAATTCCCAAGTGACGCAAACAGAATTCACAAGTACCTCAAATTGAATTCCCAAGTGTCTGAAACTAAATTCCCAAGTGAAACTGAATTCTCAAATGCTTGTACCTGAATTCACAAGTGTCTGATACTAAATTCTCAAATGATCTAAATTGAATTCCCAAGTGTTTGTATCTGATTTCTCAAGTGTCTCATACTAAATTCCCAAGTGCCTAAACCAGAATTCCCAATTTATCCAAACTGAATTCCCAATTGCCTGATACTGAATTCCTAAATACTTCAAATTGAATTCTCAATTACTTAAAACTAAATTCTCAAGTGACCTAAACTAAATTCTCAAGTACTTGTACCTGAATTTACAAGTGTCTGATACTAAATTCCCAAGTGAGCCAAACTGAATTCCCAAGTGACCCAAACAGAATTCCCAAGTACCTCAAATTAAATTTTCAAATGCCTGAAACTAAATTCCCAAGTAACCCAAATTGAATTCCCAAGTGTTTGATACTAAATTCTCAAGTGATGCAAATTGAATTCCCAAGTGCTTGTACCTGAATTCACAAGTGCTTGATACTAAATTCTCAACTGACCCAAACTGAATTCTTAAGTGCTTGTACCTGAATTCACAAATGCCTCATACCAAAATTCTTAACTAATCCAAACTAAATTCCCAAATGCCTGAACTAGAATTTTCAATTTATCCAAACTAAATTCTCAACTGCCTAATACTATATTTCCAAGTGACTCAAACTAAAGCTGTCAATCCAGGCTGGCTTGGCACATTTGGGCTAGCCCGTCTTGGGCTGGGCCGAAAAGCCCGAATTGATATACAGCTCGACTTTAAAAGCCCGAGCCCGTATATTCGAGCCCGTACTTTTTAAATATTATTATTTTTTTAAAAATTTTATATATATTTTTAAATTAATACAACTAATTATCATCATTATTTACTAAAACTTAATATAATATTTAAATTTTACAATTTATACATTATTAATTAATAAAATAATATATAAATATATATATATATTATTAATTAAACAAAAAAAAGCTAAAAAAGAACTCAGACTTTTCAGGCCAGCCCGTGGCGGGCTAAAAAAGCTCGAATTATGTATTTGCTTCCAAAGTTGAGGCCTGAGCCTGATCATTTTTTTAGGCTTTTCGGGCCAGCCCATCGGGCTTGGCCCATTTTGACGGCGCTAACCCAAATAGAATTCTCAAATACCTCAAATTGAATTTCCAACTGCCTGATACTAAATTCCCAACTAACCCTAACAAAATTCCAAAGTGTCTGATATTAAATTCCCTCCTGAACCTAACAGAATTCTCAAATGTCTGATATTAAATTCCCTTATGACCCTAATAGAATTCCCAAGTGCTTGAAACTATTTCGGTTAGTTGGGAATTTAGTTTGAGGCACTTCGGAATTCAGGTATAGGCACTTAGGAATTCATTTTCAATCAGTTGGGAATTTTGGTTCAGGCTAATGAGAATTCAAGTACAACCACTTAAGAATTCATGTCTTTTAGGAGTTATTATTACCACTTGGGAATATAATTTTATCCCCTTGGGAGTTTAGGCATGATCAGTTGAGAATTTCATTGTTACCACTTGGGGACTTTGTTTTCTCCACCTGAGAATTTAGTTTTGATTACTTGGGAATAATTGTCTATCCACTTGGGAAATTTGTATAAATGCAGACATCATTCCACACATGCATGTACATTGAATTATAACAAACGACATAAACATGTTCAACTTGCATATATGTTACTGGCATATATATCATTCTTATATATATGTTACTTACACAAACATCATTCCTACATCAAAGGTAGTCCTACCAATTTACAAGTTATCATTCTAACATGTTTATTACCCATGTCCCCAAAAAATATTCCTATCACCTACCTATATGTAGTGTCCATTTCCAAAAAAACATATACCAACTTCTGTCAACCTTAACTTCTGCCAAAAAAATATCAATATGAGGTGTGTATCTATACAAAAAAGCTATTCCAAACAACTAACAGAATGAAGATAAAAACCAACTACATTTCAGTGGTGAACCAGTTGATATGCTGGTGGTTTTCATCTTCCACATTTACAAAAGATCTACATGGGATTAGAATTCTTGCAACTAGAGCGATTATGCCCAGGTTGGTGACAAAATTGAACACATATACACCTTTTTGTTTTGAAACTAAGACTTTCATCGCCTAGTCTGCGGTCTACCAGGAGCACGTGTGGTAATAGATGGCTGCAAAAAGTCTGTGATTCATAATCACTAGATCTTAGTTCATCTAATTGTGGCATGTCATTAGTTTTCACTAGAGTCATAGTGCTATTGTATATTTTTCTTGCGTACTTATCTTGTAACAATCTTTAACATACGTATAAACATTTCCATGAACAAATCTAATTGCTACACATTCATGTGGATATGGAATTCCAACCATTTGCCATGCTTGACAGGTGTATTCTCCCGAGTTGTGAGATTGACCCTCAAATCTGCGGAAACAGTGCAGACTGATATCCTACTTAAGCTATAATGTTCAGCGACCATTGTTTCAACCCTTGCTACATTCTCTTGTAGTTGTTCTTCCACTTTTGGACTCACCCCATTTGTCGACTTTGACATAGCCATCTTGCAACTATACAATTTCTTTGCCAATTTCGATCAATGCTCATTTATCAAACCATATATATTGTGCTTTTGCTCCTTTACCAACCAAGCATTAAATGACTCGGCCAAATTTGTTATGATATGATCCCACCTTGGATGCCGAAATCGAGATAAGGCCCAATGATCAATGTCACCATTTGTTTCTAGCCATTGTGTCACCTTAGGGGAGAAACACCTCAAATTGTCCATTGCTTTATTAAAAGCACACTCCAACCTTACATATGCAACAATATCCAACAACTTAAGTGCATCATCCTTCCTTTTTCTCCTTCTACTGCCTATGGTAATTTTCATAAACTCAGAACTAAAATTTTCCTTTACATGCCAATAGCAGTATGCATGTCAATCACTTCCAAAAATATCTCGGACTGCACTAATAATTACATTATGCTTATTTGAAAGTATGGTTATTTGCACAGAACTAATAATCTCTCTTAGATTTTGAGGAAACTATGCCCAATGATCATATGTCTCCCTACTTACAATTGCATAAGCCAAAGGGAACAAGTCGTCATTTGCATCGCATGCTGAGGCTGATAACAAGGTCCCCTTATATAAACTACTCAAATGGGAGCCATCTATAGATAGTATTGGTCAGGCCCCAAACAAAAACTCATTTATGCAACATCCATAAGTAATAAATAGCATCTCAAACGTGTTATTTCCTAATGCTTCCCATTCTGCAATTGTATCAGTTCGTCTCCATCGATCTGTCACAAAGCCGTGGGATTAACCTATATGAATTATCAGGACGCCCATGAATTTCCTCTAAGGCTTTTCTCTTGCCCTGTATGCTTGCTTGTAAGTAAGGATTAGGCCATAATCTCTTAATAAGTCTCGTATTATCTCAGTTGTTGTTTTGTCCGAATCACCCATCAAAGCATCACCAATTATACATGCTACCAGTGTTGAGTTGACCCTACGAGGCACAAGAAGGTAGTCTTATGCACTATGTATGTGTTCATTATGGAATTGATGTACACACAAGAAGGGACATTCTTTTCCAACAGCATATGCTATTATCTTCCATTGACATCCAACAACCATGCACTTCGTAATCATCTTTTTTCAACTATTCTTTACATGCTTATATCTAAATTTATGAGCAACACTGTATTTATACATTACTTTTCTGAATGTCTTTACATTTGGAAATGTCTATCCTACTACAAGAAATAAATCCTTCCATTTAGTAGAATTCAACATTGGCCGAAGTATAGGCATACTTTGTGTTCCACAAGGTAAAGCATTGACTTCCTTCCAAGAAGGATTTCCATCCTCCCCACAAGTATTCCCTTCCTCCTAAGAAGGAGAATCATCCAATAAGAATCATGTTATAGCCTCTATCCTGCATTCACAAACCATCACAGTACATTACAACAAATTATTGAATAAAATTAGCTTCAAAAAAATTCCAATTTCATTTAACTAAATTCTCATGAGAGAAATTCAAAATTTCCAACTCAGTATAATAATTTTTAGCATTCAATGTCTTATTTAATCAACCCTAAAAAAAATGTTCCAAGTCAAATTAACATAATTCCCAAGTGAGGAATTCAGCATTTCCAACTCGTTCTACCTATTTTCAGCAGTCTAAATATTATTCATTATTGTCATTTTATTCCAAAACTCAATTTAAGTATGTCCAAACATCTAACTAAGACAGCTTACCCTTTTGAATGTTCCATCAATGTCTCTACAATTTCAATGATTCTGTTCCCCCAATATATACATGTGTAAATTCATCATTGAACCTTATCAATTTTTGAACTCCTTTATTATTTAAAAGGTCTATAAATATACTATAATCAAATTTCACTGTATACTTCACCTCAACTCTATTGCATTTATTACCCATTATCGATGCTATTATTCTCAACAACTTGTGCCCCGTCATGTCTTCTCTTAACAATTCATCATTTGTTTTTCCTCCCTCATATTGGATCCTACCTTGCACATCTTTCATAAATTGTCCCCCAAAGTGAAAATAACAAAATACTTCTTTCAATGAGCTACTTGACATATATGAATCAACCTTGCAAGAAGCAACTATCTATTTGTTACAAATAATTTTACGAAGATGAAATTATTTCTCATAACAACTATTTATTAACCCACAATTCCCAACTACAAATTCTTATAATCTTTATCTATACTAACTAAGAAAGAATGAATTATAATATTTATTAATAAAATAACTCAATAAGTCAATTATTGATTTAGACTACAGTTTACAAGAAATATCAATTTTCTGCACAATTTTTATGGAGATAACAAATATTTCTAACTGACATTTGCATAATTTCATACCTCTCATATCAGTTTTCAATACTCCTTCATACTTTAGTTTAGAAAAAAAATTTCAGCTCAATAAAAAACATCATATGCCATTGATAAGTTCATAAGCCATCTAAAGTGTGATCATATGTAGTTCTAACATAATATTAAACTCTACAAAACAAGTGATAGTGCTTTACCCAATGTTTTAACGAAAACCGACTAATGTTTTATAAGTAAAACTGAAATGAATGATGTGGCAATGGCAGAGAGGCGGCGGAGAAGATGGAGATAAAATGAATGATGTAGCAAGGAGGGATAGCCACAGTAGAAGAATAGCATGACAAAAATTATGATAGTGGCAGATAAGAAGAATAATAGTGTTTTACTCAACACCAACTGATGACGACACTAAGCTTTAGGGAGAGAGATTTTTTGCGCTTGGGAAGATGAAGAATTTTGCCTTTTATGGAGCTCTGTCGATGAAGACTTCATACACTTTTCTGATTTTGACATAGAGGTAGCCGTGCGTGCATGTATTTTTAGTTTCTGAACTGAGGGTTAATTTTGTTCATAGGCTTTTATTTTTATCCCAGTTTAGGACCTAAGAACTTGGGGATGATTAGATAAATTAAATATCTTAATTTGTTATTATCTGTCTTTGGGAGCCCCTAACAATCTTTTTCCCAACCATTTAATTACTTTACAATTACTATTACTGCTATGCATCTAAATGTTGTAAAAAATTTAACAAACGTAATTAAAGATATGAAATAAATAAATAAAATATTTAAAAATAATAATCAATATTAATAGTACTTCCATTCCTATTTATAATTCAGTTTTAACTATTTTTCACAAATAACAAAATTAGTTAAAATTAGTTAGGAATTAAAATTTTAAAGAACTATTAAAATTTTTTAATATTGCTCTCATTTAATTGTAATCACATCAAAATTTTAATCTCACTTTTCATTATGAATGTTTTGGATAAAATTGAAAAAAAAATAATACTTAATACTCTTTGCATATTAAAAAGTGATTTATACTCTGAATAAATAAAAAGTTTTTAGCATATACTATATCAGTATAAATATCAATATTTAATATAAAATGTTGAATTTTTTTATCTAATCATACTATTTGTAAAACAGTAATAAAATTACATTTTTTTGCCCGAATAAAATTACCTTGTTAAGTTCATAAATGTTTACATTATATTTCATATTCATATCTTTAATTGTAATACCAAGTAAGACAAATAAAATATTTTAGTATTTTTTCTTTCTTCATTACATTTTCCTGTTATCACTATTACGATACTAGTAATAACTGAAGTTAAAAAAAATTGTTATTTTATTTACTTGCTCAAATGTTATATAATATGATTAATTATTTTTACACGCATGAATTGAGATGATAGATTATCAAACCTGCTTGTTTATAAAAATTTTCCTTTCGTTTCTTTTTATTGTTTCTTCTTTCCTCTAATCATTGAAACGGATGAGACTAGCCCAAAGTGATAAAAGCAAAATGAGATCGGATGTGAGTAGTTATCAGCAATTCAATTCCACCTGATATATTTTCCAAAAACAGGGAGGTAGATATATGCATGAATTCCATTCGTCAATTGATTCGTTTTCCTTATTGAACAGATGCCATCTGTGCAATGAATATTAGAACCTTGATTACTTTTTTTTTTTTGGTACAAGAAAGTTACAAGAAACTTACATGAACATGATTCCATGAATTCTTTTTCCTGCTTTTAATTATTCATCGTCAAAGTGATGGCCTCATTTAGTTGCTGAACGTGTATGAATGAAATTCGCAAGACGAAAGAATTCGCCGAGAGTTTCTTCCAATAATCAAAGTATTATTATCTGGCATCCCTTGGAAGTCAACCACACAAATGTTTTAATTCTAGCTGCTGCAGGTATAAAACACACACACACACACACACACACACACATCAAGTGAAAATGGCCAAGCGAAAAACAAAATATGCAAGCAAAAGGCTAAATATTTCATCTCCAATATACCCCAATAGTTTTCATTTTTCAAGTTAAATAAAAGTCGAACTACAACACTTCACCAAAAAACAGAAACATAAATTAATGCTTAGTATGTACTGAAGGCTCATTTTATTCCTACCTGTCTAGTTTCCATGTTTTCTTGAATCTCCCATAATTGTTCTGAACCTCCCGCCATGCAAGAGCTGTACAATGCATATCCATAGAGCCTATTCATGCCTATTTGAGCCGTCCGTTATACTGGGTTTATTTATCTTCCATCACGAGCTCCAAATTCATCCGTAGTCCTCCAACCGCGGCGTTGTCTTCTACGAAACTTCTTCAGATACTTCTGGTGAGACTTATTCAGTTTTCCGATGTCATCGTCAACGCTCATCAAATCTGCCTTCAATTCCTCAATCTTGGCTGCCATTTCTCTTGTTTCGCGGGTGACAAGCACCTGACTCTCAAGAGGAAAGCATATTGAAGGATTCCTGGAGGAAAGAACAAGTGTAAACTGGGTTATATTTCTTATCCAAACCCTTGACATAACATAAACATCTGGAGAAACGAATATAGATGCCAATTCGAAGATTTTAAGCATCAGGTTAATGACACACCTCCATCTACGTCAAATCCGAACATTTACCGTATGTCAGAAAGGCATTTTCCATTTTCTCACATATCTCAACAATAGCACCCAACCCACTAAAGAGAGTGTTGAACACCATGATAAATGATGAGAAAATACAAGTAGGATAAACAACTGTGGACATGCGATAAGTTCCATGCAGTGCCTCATCAAATTAAGAAATGGACAGATAGATAAGGCAATTTTAACATCAAGCCACCCATTGATTCAGTCACGTCCAATTTCATGAACTCATCTTGATTGCCCAAAAATAAAAAAAAATAAGAAAAAAATTTAGAAGCATGAAAGAAAACACATAGGTACAATTACTATATGCAGGGTTCTGAACAAGATATATGGCATGATATGCATGACAGCAAGGAAGATACACAAATAAACATCCATGCACACTCGGGGTGATATATACCCATAACCAAGAGAGATTATTCCACTTTCTCTTATGATACCGCCATCTAGTGAAACAGCTCCATCCTCTATACAGGGACGTGCAGCCATCATATACTCCCTTGTTTCATAAACCTGGAGCTTCCTGAACAGACTAAAAAGTAGAGTCTCCCGGAGACCATGGCCTGCAGCAGTCTTTGTTTGCAAGTGATGGTTATCCAGCTCAATCATATTAACGGCATAGCCCAGAAAACCTGCTGGCATGCTCCCATTTGGCAAGGTAGGGTATGGCAAGGTCAGCTTCCTCTGAGGGTCATGTGATTGGCAACACCCATAGTATGGCCTGTCAAATGTCAAAACAAAACATAAATTTGGTCTCAGCTCCAAGACTTATTGTTCCATACTTGCGTTAAAGACATTTGCAAAACTCTGCATTACCTTATATCTTCAAGGCATAAAACAAGGAAACGCCCACATATAACTTTTCCAAGTGCGCCTGCTTCAGCATGTAAAGCAAGCGTAGAATCAACTTCTCCACTCTGCGTATATCTCTCAAGAGCACTTGCAGCATCAAGGGTTCTACAAACGACAGCCAGCATTTTATCTTCTCCAAGATACTCTGCTAATATTCTGTAGATGAGTTAATATGCACGTGGTCAGAAGTAGAGAAAAATAATTTTCCTCTATTAGTTGTGAGAGAAATACAGAAGGTAAACAAGCGAACACGACCTGCTAAGCTCAGGGCTCTGAACAGTACCGAGAAGGGCAACCAGGTCTATTACATCGTCCATGATATACTTCTGTGGCATTTGGTTCGGCAAGAGACAGCAGATAACAGCAGCTGCTGAGTTGTCCATGCTTTTTATTCTTTCCTTCAGTTCATCTTTGGTAAAAAGACCATTTATAGTGCTCAGCTGATGAGGATCAACCTTCTCTGTGAAATTGAGATAAGCACAAATTCACAAACCATCAACTATTTCATTTCTGTATTTTCATCAACTTCTTAGTTTCGTGACTTACTAATAGAACTTTGCAAAATGCATGCAGAAATGGACATAATAGCGCACAGATACAACAAATGAGACAGTCCCAACATGCAAAAGGACTATTTAGGAAAATTGTTGTAGGCATTATCTAAATTATATTGATCTTTAATTGCCAAAATGCCTTAGATCTGAAACTTACGACAAAAAATGTCAAAATATTAATGACGAAACTAGATATGATATACTACTTTCGAGGACACGAGGAAATTGGAATCTCATTAATTCTCGGAATGATACAATCCTCAGATATATAGAGAGAGACTCAAGCAATCACAGGCAAAAATAAAAGCAACATTATAAGAGAATACAATTAGAGTAATCTGTACAATAAGATACATATCAGCACAAAATCTGCTGATATGATGTTCATAAGATTTCTCATGTAAGTATATGCTCTTTGCGGATAATATAGTTCTCTTAATTGAGAACTCGAGAGAAAATATTAATTTTAAACTTGAGTTATGGAGACACACTTTAGAATAAAAAAAATTTCGCTTGAGTAGAAATAAAATGAAATATATGCATTGCAAATTTAATAAGAGGCCAATTAGAAATGATTTAGAATTAAAAATTAGAAAACAAATCATTCCAAAAGTGTCAAAGTTTAGATATTTGAGGTCAATTTTATAGAATGATGGTGAAATTAATGGAGATATTATATATAGGACACAAACTGAGTAATTAAAGTGGAGAAAAGATTCAGGAGTTATTTATAACCACAAGGTATCTATTAAAAAGGAAATTTTATCGAATTGCTATAAGGCCAACGATGCTCTATGACAGTAAATGTTAGGTTTTGAAAGAGTAACAAAGTACAAGATGGGGGTACCAAAGATGAGAATATTGAGATGAATATGTAGTCATACAAAAATGGATAAGATACAAAATGATTGTATACATGAGAAAGTCAGGGTAGCACCTATCGAAGAGAAAATTGTGAAAAATTAGTTAAGATGATTTGAACATGCATAAAAAAGGGGACAAGAGAAGTTAGTAAGAAGAGTTGATCAAATGACTTGGAACCCTATCAAAAGGTATAGAGGAAAACTAAGAAGGACACTAAGAAAGAATATGAGACGGGATCTTTTGATAAATAATTTATTTGAAGAAATGGTATTTGATAGAGTCCATTCCATCTCACCGATCTCACTTAATGAGATAAGATTATTGTTGTTATTATTATTGTTCTCAAGTGCCTGCAACTTCCTATTTGATTACACCATGACTTTCTGCACATTTTTTTAACATTAAAGTATGATTTACGTGTTTTTAGTTATATATATATATATATATATAGAGAGAGAGAGAGAGAGAGGGAGGGAGGGAGAGAACCTTGTAGCTTCGACACGTCTTGCTCAATTACAGCCTTGAGATTATTAAGATCATCAAGACATGTTTCAATTTGTCCAATTTTTTGACCAATCCTGAGGATGGCTTGAAGTTCCTGCAAAATATATGCATCTTAATACACATCTACATTGTGACTTAAATGCAAATAATATCTTGCCATCTATTATTGTCAGAAGTGGAAAACATGTTAACTACGGGTCATGATGCAGTAGATCAAGTAAAGTCATGAGCGATAACTGTGTCAGATAATTTAATGGGAACAAATTGACTATTATCCCTAACAAAGGCATTTAATTTCATTAAACAAGTTTAATGCCGTAGGAGCGTTCATGCATGGTGAAACATACATAGACCAGCTCCCATTTCACCTAGAACGTCTACATACGATGGGAAAACATAGCTGAGTCACACGAAGGGGCAACATCCCTCGTGATGTCTCTAATTAAACTTGTATGGCCCTGACCATAGCCGTGTTTATTAAAAAAAAAAAAGATGAGTATATTTCTTGTACCAAATCCTCATTTATGAAGGTGATGGCTAAGTTCCTTTCTTGATTAAATGATGGTGAATCCTGCAGTTGCGCCATACTCTTATCTAAACATGGAAATTGGCTGTCATCATATTCCACTTCTGGAGAGTTCACAACAGGGACCTGCAAACAAATCTGACCAATTATAGCGTAGAGTTTGGTTAAAATTTAGAGGAAACGTTATTATTCCAACCTCAACAGTTATATTTAGCTCCGGATACTGAGAGTGAGCGGCTGAAAAGCAAAAAGTCTTTTCATTTAGTGGAATGGGTATTGCAGGGACAGTGCAGCGTCCATGCTTGAAAGTGTATCGAATAAATTCCTGCGCTTGAAAAGACACTGACTTGATTATAAGCATATGAGACTGGCCATCTTTATCGTTGTGATGGATATTCTTATCTACATCTTCATCAGGATCAACAATTTCAAAAACAAGGTTTTCCAACTGACCGCCAGCAGTACAAAAATCAGGCGCCTGAAAAGCATATGTATTAAATTGTTCTTCAATGACGACAAAAAATGAACGCATTTAAAACAACTAGAAATAAAAAGCATATAAATCATCAATAATTGACATCTCCAAAAACCAACCTCGGATGCGATTCTTAATTTCCTTCTCACCGTTGAAAATTCCTGCTCAAAAACTATTTTGTCTTCAAACAGAACAGATAGGTATGCTGCACCACGTAGAACACAAATGAGATTGGAAGTGATGAAAACACAACTGTACCATGCATGGAACAGCCATAAATATGTCTTCTTGGATGAGAAACAACCATGACATAATCCCCGTACCCTCATAAAGAAAATGGTGCAAAGGTGGCACTTAAAACAGTACATTCGGAAGTCTCAGAATGCAAAGCAAGAATTATCGAAGAAATGTTGACCCATAACTAATTGATGGAGATGTTTTGCATCAAATTTATGTGCCTCATACCATTTTTTCCAAAACCTGCCGTCAACTTTAGTAGACCACTGAGGTCAATTTTTCCACTAGCATCAACCTGTACATCAAAAGGGAAATTTTTTGCCGTTAGCAATTATGCATACAATTAATTCCCTGCTGTGTCTCACTTAGGCTATACTAAAACAGTTATCTTGGATATTAACATATGAATCATGAGAAAGAACAAAGGGAAAAAGGAAAGAGTATCTTCATTAGATATTTGCATACGATGTTGAAGCATAATACATCAAGCAGTTTTTATACGTCCCCAAAAAAGAATTTACTCTCCACAAATCATGATTAAAGGTATGCCAAAGCTTGCCCCGGTAACAAGACCTTTCGTATCATGCCCACATGATCTTCAATGACGAAATTCGACAAAGACAAAGTAACCTCTGAACCTTCAGACACATGATTGCCATATGCATCAAACATCTGGAAGGTAAACACTAATAAATATGTTAGCAAGATAATTCGAGAGTTAGACAATTCATTCCAATATATTGAAAGCTGAAACCCGGCATAAATTAAAGAATGACAAAAATATGGGGAAAAAGTCCATCTCCTAATGAAAGGGTCCAACTTGTAAGCATTTGTGAATGGGGACCTCACTCGATTGGGCAGGCTACAACTTTCTGGAGTTATAACGGGTAAAAATATTCATTGTACCACTTGATTGCATTAACCCTTAAAAGTAAAGCAATCAAAGCAAGTGAAAAAAAATCCCTTTACATATGTCAGTAATTAAGACAACTAAGATGTGTGTGTAATTAAGACAATCTAGATGTGTGTCTCTGTACACAAAAATGATTATGGACATATTAATTTCTTATCCTAAGGTGGTTGATAAAACTGGTGAAAGTTTGGAAGAAAATACTTTACTAATTTGTAAGCTGCTGCTTTACAGAAGAAAAGGACCAAAAAATAAATAGAAAACCTAGAGCAAGAAGGTGACTAGCAGGTCACACTCCAAAAAGGGAAAAGAAATACAAAATAAATCAATGTTGTCAGAACTGGATCAAGTTGGCTGGTTCTACTAGTTCAACCAAAAATGGTGCTAGGTCCAGCCCAAAGGAAAGGGAGAATCGGAGGTTAAGCGAACCAGCGGCAAACTGATAAAACTGGCCATGAACTGATGAAAATCTGTAAAATTGGACTAGTTAACAGGTTGGGCAAGTCAATATTTTCCCCCCGAATCAGAGCATAAACACTACCAATCTTAGCACAAAAATCGAACAAAGAAATATATCAAACTTATTCTGGACAATAAATGTCCAATGACTAGATATTATAAAAGGAAGAGAATAAAACAAAATAGAAAAATAATCCTAAGGAGCCGTTGCTGGAAAAAATGGGACTAGAGGGGAGATTAATTGCTCTTGTTGATTATGCCATCTGATCCACCCTTATTAATAATGCTGTCAGCCTCTAAATCCCTTATGATTACTAGCAACACGAACTACTAACAAATGGCTCTAAAAAAAAGAAAATGGTTCATCATATTAGATCCTTACTTCACCCAGCTCCACGTGAGAAACAAAAAAGAATAAAAACAGACACTAGGCAACAGTGGCAACACTCGAAGTTACAGACCTCCAACATGAACTCCTTGAACACATAACCAGGAAGCAGTTGGTTTTCCGGTATTCGTGACTGGAGCTCAACATGCTTAAGAGAACTGGGACAAACTGCGATATGAAATGAACAACAATTACTAGAGCAAGTGACGCTCAATTAATGATCATTTTCTCCATGAACAATAAATGTGTGTATCAATTAAGATCACCTTGACATGGAATGGAAATTGAGAACTGTTCATCACTTGAAGTGATCACCAAAGTGGCTCCATACCCTGGCCTCATGCTGTCCAATTCCTTACTTTCGACCAGTAGATCCTGTCTCGAATATTAAAAGCCCAAGTAAAAGGCGGTTCCATTGTGGCGGTAAGAATAGTCATAAACATACCTTAATGTTTAAGGTCAGTCTGTCAGTTGAAAGGGTTACATTCATTGGCTTTACTTTAAATAGTAAACCCCTAACTGTCTGAAGTTTGATGATCACTTCTGGAATAGAAGAATAACATATCCGGTTGCCATAGATATCGTATGCTGCAATGGCTAAAGGTGGAAAAGACATACCAACCCTATCCAAGATATCATGCCAAGAACAACAAACAAATGTAAATCATAGCCCGAATTATCAGTACAAATTAAAACAACCAACTGTACAAAATTTGAAATTCTGAGAACTGACACACTAAAGCCTGCCTGAGCAATACATAACAGAGACTTGTTATGAGATTGATGTAGGAAAGATGTTCAATGAAGGTTACAGGTATTGAGACTGAACCTTGTCAAAACTAGATTCTTGAGCAAAATGTTGAATCAATTTTACCTCGCTTTTAGCAGTGGACGTTGATCATCACTCAAAAGTCTCCACTTCCCAACTTTGGTAGAAGGCTTCACAATCACTTTTTTCTCACAACTTTTACAGCTTGATTGGACCTAGCGAGTAAAAATCCAACACAACATAATGATTGGTCAGTAACACTTTACAATAAGAGCAGATTCTTTGTTTTGAAAAAAATGAGAAGCAAATAGTTTTGATGCCTTCTTACAAGAGAGAATGAAAATATATAGGCACCAGCTTTGTGAAATAAATCAGGGAGCTCGCATCCTAGGGGAAAGAAGTATAAACCATTAAACCCTTTATAAGCTATTGGTGATACACGTTGTGAATGAATAACATCCTGAGAATTCTGGCCTTCATCCTTAAATTTGACTTCCATTGTCATCTCTATATTGCTCTTGAAAATGCCCTTTTGGTCTAACTTGTCCGTAGTGCCAGGCACAAAATTTACGGGCCTAACAACTACCACAACTTGGCTTGGAGGAACTTGGCCAGCAAAAATTGGAGTGTTAATAGGTAATGTCTGTATGAAAGTGAAAGAGTGCCAAGAAAGTTAAATTTCATTAAGAGAAAAAGAAGGAAAAAAAATAGAACGTGGAAAACAGGAAATTTTGACTATTTCAGTTCCTCAAAACCAAGAAACAGTCTCTTAGGACCAGAGATCTCAATGACACTAAGTTCTTGAAAAACAATAGAAAAGATGTACCTCGAAGTAAGTTTTGTTCTTTTTTTTGGTGGGGGAAGGAATCTAAAATACTAACCCCATCAACCTCCAATTGCTGACAGTGCTTCAAACTCAGCAAGTCAATAACAGCAGGAGATTTCTGTTGTTTCCCATTAAGTTGACTATCCCATTCAATGCTTTCAACAGGTACAACCTGATACGTATTTCCTTGGTTCAGAAAATTCTCAAATTATAGCCAAGAAAAATAAACTTGAATCAATTACCTTTCCAGAGTCAATGACGCTTAAAGGCAAAGATAAAGAGCTCCGAAGGTCCAAATTTGCATGCTCATCATCCACAGAAAGGACACAACCATTTTCATTGGGGACATCTATTGACCTTTAATATCCCAAAAAACAGGGGTCATAATTTTGAGATGCAACACGAGGAATCATAATTTCGTTTTTAAGGATAACAATGACTGACCTACATATGATTCGGGCCTCTCCTATTAACAAAGGAACCAAAAATAATCAGCTTCTTTATATTATGAAGAATCCACAAATTAGAAATCAAAATTTTCACAAGGTGATGTTACTGTGACAATGATAGTGTGAGCATCTCATGAAATAATACAAATCGTTATCTCCTTCGGGAGCGGGGGAGGACTGGCTAGAACTTGAACAAAGTTTATATATATATATATATATATATATATAACAATCAAATAGTTACAGAAATTTAATTATGGTCATCATTTAAACTTCACAATCTCCACACCTCAGTATAAGTAACCTTCCTTGCTGAGCTTTTCTTTACCATGGAAGCAACGGACATTGAACTAAATAACTAAAAGTGACACTTCAATTTTTTTTGGCTAACGTACTTCCTTTCGTGGATAGAGTTTCGATACATAAATTTCACGTAATTTTTACCTTTATTTCATAATTGATGCTCGAGAAGATATTTTAAACCGTAGATATGGTTCAACGAGTTCTTCTATTGCACTGCCATGGTAACAGTTCTTTAGAATGTCGTAATTATTCTTGTTGGATAAAGATACTAGCTTTTATTGATAACAGAGTTTATTTTTAAAATAAACTCAATGAATTATGACATTATACCTTTCATTGAATTAATTGAATTAGTCACACACACATTGGCCGAAAAAAAAATAGTTATGCACACATAACTCATTGTAGGATTAGCATGTTCAATCCTTTCGTTAGTCCCCAAAACTTTCGTTAGTATTATTTTACAAATGAACTTCGAATTTTTAAGAATAACAATTTTTAAAGGTATATTTCCGATTCCCGTCCAAAACTGTCATTCTTCAATAGATTTAACTATTAACTATTGAGACAAACTTGACTGGACACGATTAGTTGGCTCGAGTTAAAAAGCAGTTTAAGATCTATGAGCTTACCCCCAGCTTCCCCTTCGAGTCCATCAAGCAGAAAATATTCTATAGTTGCATAAATATTGTTGCGATGCCCCGCACAACCTCCCTTAATCACTTTGATATTCTCACCACGGTTCCAGCATTTTTCCTTTCGCTTCAACTTTTGATGAACCCTTACAACTGCATGTAAATGAGGCAAAAATGACGAGATAAATAAGGATTTAATCTTGCTCAGATGAAGAGATACCCACTACTCTCATTCCGCCGGTCTTCGTTCCCTGATTTCATTGCCTATTGGAAAAGTAAATATAGAAAGAAACCAACGGAAGAGACATAAATTGGAAAGTAGAATCTGATTTAGTCATTGTTAACTACCATCACAAGAGATGCCAAGTGCCTTTTTGTTTGGTGGGGAGACGATAATAACAGGCTGATCCTCACCAGAATCGACTTCTTCATCATACCGTTCGTGCATTTGTAAAATCCAATCTTGGTATTCCCTTTCCAGTTGGAACAAAGTTAACTGCTTCCCAGCTTTACGAATTTCAACGATAACATCTATTGATATAAAATAATTGATGAGTAGGATGCCCCAAGACAGCAAAGCTCAACTAGAGTCAAGTGCAAAATCAGTAAGGGGAGATTACCTCTCTCTTTCTCAGGAACTTTACTGCCAATTTTCTTCAAAGCAGTGGTAAAAGGATTATGATGAGCTAGATCAGTCTGGAAAGAGTCAAAAAAAAAAAAAACACTATTAATTATCATAATGCATCATTCCCCGCATATTTACTTCCACTCATACTTCTGTTTGTTGCATGGGTTGCGCGCCCGTGTCAGTGAATAGAGAGAGATTAATAACCAATGCATAACAAATCAAGGAGATATGGGATACATATGCACGGTTTGCAAGTATAGATAGTACAACCTTAGATGGTGTTGGCTTGAAACCTCCGTCAGCCTCTGCAAAACACAAAGTCATAGATAAGGACACAGAATTTAGTCAACTAGATTAACTGTACTCATGAAAGCAATAGTGTGGTAACAGAGTACCTATAAAGCATTTCACCCTTAAACAACATCTCTTCAATTGATGAGCCCTGTTACCCTTTTTGTTTCTCAAATCCATAAAAGGAAGCATAGCCTGTGGTAAAGGGAGAAAAATTCTCAAGAGCATTCACACAGATTTAGGTTACGTCTGACTATGGTATCTGGCACGAAAGAAAACGGACATGAGCAAATGAAAGTGATATTTATTGCATGGAATTTATGTACATTTAAAGCTGAGATACATAACTTCCAGCCGGCTCCTTGATCAGTTACTGACTGATTTTGGAAATGTGTTGCCTAACTAGCTAACTAACTTATGGTCAAACAAAGTCCCAAAGAATAAGTCATAAATAATGCAACTTTTTATAAATTTTACTAGATACATAGATTCCGTCTGTTAGTATTTAAAACAGTGATAGTTGAGAGTGACTCACAAAACCTCATCCCTAGGATCAATAATGGGATCCATAATCGATGATCAAGCATATAAAACAGCTACAAGAATTAAGGTACAGAAAAGAAAGATACAAATTCAAAGCCAAGGTCGAAATTTTACCCAGCGAGCATCTGGAAGTAGCCGACCAAGCCGCCGAATACAGATACGGCTAAAGTTTTGGAAGTTCTCTTTAATTTCACAACCATCAGCCTTCAACTTCTCCAGAACCCTCTCAATATTCTCCTTTCCCTAAAATTTAAAAAAAAAAAAAAATCTTTCCTTTTTATCTTAAGCTCGTGAATTATAGAAAACGGGTTGTATTTTCTATGTTGTTACCTCTCTGAATGGAAAATACACCAACCTCAAGCGTGCATTTGCTTCTCGAGATGCTCTTGACCCTAAAATAGAGATTTCATAGTAGAATTCAAAATTGGCAATTTTTCTGAAAGTTGATCAGACATTTATATGATGAAAGGGTATAAACATATAGCACGGCATCATGGTACCATTACCATATATCTTAGACTAGAGTTCGCAAAGAATGAACCGGTTTACCTGGACTTTTCGTGCTATCAGAATGGTGCAGAAAGGAAAAATGAAGCTGTAAAACAAACTCAGGGCCATTACAAGAGTGCCAGTTGGTGATTGCAACCTCCCCACCTTCAATTTCAGTCAAATCGACATCATTAACCTGTACAAGTTCAGGTCCATGTTACATATTAGAGTAAATTACTCTTATTTTATGACATTTGGCGCTGTATGACTGATAAAATATAAAAGTACTTTGGTTAAATTATCCACATAGCTGAAGCTCTTCTTGATTTCTTTGTTATCTACAGCTTGTCTTATAATTTTAAAGATTTGTATACATTCTCATAATATAATACGAGGCTGAAAAATTAAACCATATATCAAGAGAGGGAAGGGGAGTATCTCAGTCTACATATTAATGCAAGTATACGCTTACAAATTACAATATAGCATTTGTACAATATGCATGACCTTCTTGATAATATCCATAAATGACCTTTTCTATAGTGTAAGATATAGACATTACTATATGTAAATTCAGGAGCATGGTACACACCGGTATTCCAATGCATCTCTCCCTCTGAGTCAGAATAAATATGTTTTAGAATCCTCTCTTTCAAATTAAAAGTGTACATTCCCACACAAATCTTAGCAATCGATTGTTCTAATTCTACATATTGATCGTTTTGAACTAATAGAAACCTTTTTGGTGGAATAGTCATGCCTAAAATATTTTCACTTTCAAAAGTTACAAGTCTAAAACAAAAATCCAGAAAACTTCAATAGACTGTACTCCTGTGTTTATAAGAATCTTGTAATGACATTTTACAGTAATATTTAGTCATCTGCCATTAAGAGGCCTGAGAGAATGTAATTAGATTGCATCCAATTCTGACAGATTACTGAATTTCGTAATATTGATTTGATAATGAACTATTGAAATTATAATGCTAACGCAAGAACCTGGAACCCGATTGGCGTGGTAGTCTTCCCTGACTCGGACATGTCATCACACTGCATGAAAGGATTGTTTTAGCAGACACAATAATATTGTATGGCCATTTTAATGTCAATGATTCTTGTCATAAAATCAAAGCAGAAAAAACATTAGCCAAAAAGAAGGTTTTCCTCTTATCGGTTACATTGAATTACTTAAGTCGGCGGAAACCAAACCAAACCTGAACGTAGGGGAAATATATGTCCTTTAGGTGGCACTGAAGTTTAAAGAGGTCACCCTTTAATTCTGGACAGAAAATCTCAACCTGTAGAAAATTTTCAAATTAAAAGAACCAATTAGTTTCGCATGAACAAGAAAATATTTGATGTTTAAACAAGGCACGCACGTAAATATAGAATAGACAAAAATATAAGCAATTTTGCAAAATATGCACTTTCATAACATTTTATGACACTGATAAATAAAAATATATTAATAAGAGTTATATAATGGAACTGCAGCATATAATAGAATATCCAGATATCGAAGCATTCAAAGGCATCAAACGTTTTTATCAAGTTTAGGGAGTGCACCATCTCAGAAAATTACCCCACGTTCTTCCTCAGAAAAAATTAACAAAGACGATTACAAGAGCAAAATTGAAGTGCAGGCAAAATCATTAATCAAGATCAGAGTCCAAAGATACTGAAATGTTCTGGATAAGAACATCAGCAAGCAAAATACAAATATTGTTGATCCTAATATTCATATATCGTGAAAGCAAGCAGAAAAAGGCATGAAATTTATAAAAACCAAGTTGAATGATCAGAAGGTGGCAGTAGTTCTAAGATGCATGGGAAGCGTTCGTGCGTAGAATAAGACAGCTTACTTTGTAAAGTATTCGTCGCAGTTAAGAACAAAAGGAAAATCCCCAAGGTTACCAAAAGAAAGGAGAAGAAACAAAAGATATTGGGTATTAACTACCTTTGTAAAACTGCCATGACTTGAATCCCTGATTTCTTCCTCTGTGGGATCCCTGATGCCACCATCAGTCTGAAATGACAGAGACAAATAAACAAAGTAACAGAAAACTGTTTGCCAGCACCACAAACAAAAGAAATTAAGCACCAAAAAACTTTGTAATGGTGAGGAATCATGATTACCTTCCAAGTTAGATCAGAGTTAGACGGACTTAGCAAAGCTTCTCTCTCAAGATGCAACATGTAGACTTTCTTGGTGCGTTTTGTCTTGGAGGAAACCACAGCGCGCCTATAAAGCAAGAATAAAATGAATATAGAGGAAGTGAGAGGGAGAGAGAGGAACTCAGAGGGTAAGAGTACTTGAACAAACACACAGGTGAAAATGGAAACTCATTTGGGAAAAAATTTACCGCCCCAAATGCATAGATGCTATAGGTCCACCGTATCCAAACATCCCAAAATAAGGCTGCGCAGTCCAAATAAACAGAGAAAGCTTAGAAGATGATGTGAATTAGCAAGATTAAACTACAATTATAACAAGAATGTAATGTCGAAGCAAAATTTGTAATCCTCCCCTTAAGTTTATTTCTTGATGCCATCTATATGCATAAGCATCGAAGAAGCATTATATTCACAAAATTTATTGAATAGTCCCTTTTACCAATAAATGTACTGTACAGGAATATTAAAAGGCCTATAGGAACAGATATATTGTTTGTCAGAATGTAAGAATTCAGGATGCAATTTAAACAGGAGGCACAGAGAATCCTGAAAAAATGGTACCTTTAAATATGGAGCTTTCCCCCCTATAGCCTGTGATTTAGATGATCTATTAAGTGAAGCACCCATCTTACCCCTGTGAATAAGATAAGAGTTCATAATCAAGAGAGGGTGTGGAGTCTGAAGCAAGCTAGCATGAATGCATGATGAAAAGTCTTGAATCTGAGATTTTTCATTTTCGATAGTCAATTTCAACAAGGGGCAACAAATACTCCTATAGTTTGAAATTCTCTGATCATACAATAGCAATCTCAAACACGAGTATCTTGAATCAAAAATTAAAACTACTTTCGAAACTCTATTCTATGAAACTAACAGCACAATTCTAATTTTATGATTCTTTATATTTTCTTATGGTAGAAGAAATTTTTTTTCCTTTACCTCCAGCATCTCCTTAACTCCAAATCTTCCATTTTTACAAATATGATCAATTTGAAACCCCCATAACCTTTCTCCTCTAGTCTCTAATTGTAACGCCTAGATGCAAATCCATAGGACCCTCAATAACTTTTTCCTTGTCGAGAAACAAACCGTCCAATAAACAATTTTAAGAAATTCATAGAATAAAAAAATCAGATACCACTTCACTAGGGAATTTTCATCAGAGTCATCCATTCCAGGGCCACTGTCAAAAATTGAAATCTTTTCCTCATCCATATTTATCCTGCAAATAAATAAAAATGAACAACGCCATGAGTAAGAGATCAACCAAGCAATAGAACATAAGGCACAATCATCAGGCAGCAATATTATTCAAACAAATGCTGATGCCAAAACTGTAGTTATTATTAACTTCCTAGCATTACGTCACTTGTGTAGCCTTGCAACTTCCATATAGCTTCACTGTAGCCGTGCTACACAAGCTATTTTCATGCAATTGTTGTCTGAAGATCGTGCAACATGCACTACATATAAATAAAACAACAACAGCTCTGATTTGAGCATCTTGCATCAGCTACAGCTACATGTTCATCTGATTCAAGTTTGGACAAGCAATACTTAATGATTTAGTCTTCACTAACCATGCCCAGAGCATGATGAGATGAGGACAATGGTATGCACTCTTCTTACCTAATTAGTCTCCTCTCATTTTCCCGATTAGACCAAACAGCTTGCAAGGAATTATCCTGATGGATAAACAGCAGTGTTAATGTCAAAATATGCATTAAATTTGAAAATAATGAGTTCGTTTTCGCAAATGCTTAAAGATCTTACAATTAAGTCTGCAAGAGCTGTTTCAAAAGTGTAATCTTCAGGAAGCTCCAACAGCAGATTAGTATCTGGCGTTAAATCCCACATATTCTGCATATTAAACACAATTTTAACGGTAGCATGTGAATAAAAGATGCTCTGTTTCAAAACAATACTCTGATTACTGGAATTAAAAAATATACACTAACAGACAAGACTAAGGTACAGAAAACTAAAGGAACATGAACAAGAAAAATCCACACAGAATACGAACCTCAAAAGTGTTGGCAATATCACCACAGCCATCCTGATTCACAGAGATGAAAAAAGCATTAAATCCTCAGCAAGAAAAATAATGTCGTCAAGCGTGACATAAATGCAAGGAAAGATGATTACTTAAAATAGAAATAATATGGCTGTCTATGGCGAAGCACAAGTTATTTATTTATTTATTTATTTATTTTTCCTGAGAACTTTAAACAAGATTTCATGCAAACAAAACAGAGCCACTAGCTTATACTCACAAGAAGCCGTAAGATATGGCACTTGTGAGGTTCATAGTTTCTGAATTGAACACTCTGAATTTTTGCGTCATTCACATCCTGAAGAATCAGACTACCACCGTTCCAGTTAATATCCCTTTTATTTGTTACTGATCGAGACCTCTTCCGCGCCACGAAATACTTAACCTTCACCAAAGCGATAAACTCTTCTACTGGTATTTCAGGATCAGGATTCCGCAATTTCAATTCTATGTTCGTCCAGTTCGGTAATAAGATTTTAAACCTGTACACATTTCCAATGTCCTCGTCATCATATGCTTTCCTCTTTCCAGAGCTATTATAGTTCAATGACCCTTCCATCCCGCAAAAGCCTCCGACTCTGTAAACAGACAAAGAGAACTTACAGAAGTTAAACAGCTAACATGAGAATGCCACAATACAAATTCAAGAGCACAATAAAGGTGGCTTCTGTGTGACTGTCGAAACACCAAAGAGTAGATGCAGCCAGATAGAAAAAAAATACAAACAAAAAATGGAAACTATTGGAGCTAAACAAACAAACGACCTTGAATGAGCATATATATATATATATATATAAGAAAGAAGCTCTGTTTTAAAGATTAAAAAAGGCTTTGGAAACAAAGTTGCATACCGTTCAAGGGACCCTGTTGGATATTGTTCGTCGTGTGGGATTGAAAATTTTGCAAAGATAGAGGTTGGGTTTAAGAGAGAAAGATGATGGGAAGAGAAAGTAACGGTCAGAAGAGAGTGGACTGAGCCTGAGGGAGCGTTTGAGGAGGTGGCAGGGGAAGAGGCGGTGAGCAGAGAAGGTGGGGGATGGGATTACGGAACGTCGCCGTGCATTTTCATGCGGGAAAAAGACATCTAAGGACCGTTATAGCAAAATATTTACAAATCAAACACTGCAAGTTCAAAATTCAGTTCGCTGCAAGTTCAAAATTTAGATCAGAAATTGGAAATTCAATTTATAACAATACTAAATTTTTAAATCGAGTTCTGATAAGCGAATATTTCCATATGGGATCATGAAATATCTTTTCCCCTTTTCATCATGCCCTTCGCGCAGGAAGTAGAGTGGGGACCGCATTGGCTTTTTTTTCTTAACAATTTTTTCTTAACAATACTTAGAATTATCAAAGAAAGACAACCCAAAAAATGTCAAAGAAAGGCAAGGGAAAAGAATTATATTTTGCATTTTTTTGTCATGAGAATATTTGTGGCCTATGGTGAATACTATATTTTATTTAAAGAGTATAATTTTGAATTTTATATCATAAAATTTTATGTGTAAAAATTTTACGTTCGGTAATTTTAATCTTCCAGTTCCAAGAAAAAAATAATTTTAATCTTCAATTTTAATAAAATATCTTTAAAAATTTCAACCGAACTCATCAACGCCATGCATATTAAGTGATAATTATATGTAATTTTAATTAATGGTATAATATATGTATGATTTCTGTTATTGAGTAAGAGATTTTTTTTTTATTCTTGTGAAAAGACTATATAATTTTAATTAAATTATATACTTATCATATTTTGATTTTATAAAAATTTACAACTTCATCGGGTAAGAAACTACGAATAGTACATTGGATTCATTTGTCAAAATTCTTGCAATATACTAGAACCCACGTCTAGTTATCTTTATCTATAAATATAATTTATATAATTTTTTTTTCTTTTCTTTCTTGTCAGTTCAATTTTCAGGTAACGAATTGTAAAATGTTTTCAATTCAATGTTTGGAGAGAAAATAAATTCTTTAATAAATTTCTTAAATTCAAAATATGTGAAAACAATAGATGGGATAATTTGGGATGTATACCCCTGATGTTTTTGTTGTAATGTTATTTTTTATTTTAATCTTCCTTTGTTCATAAAAAAAAAAATCTTAGCTAATACTATTTAGTTTAATAAAATGAATATAAAATATAATAGTGAAAATAATTCTTAAATATATATTTATTTTATTACTCATAACTCATAAATAATATGGTTGAATTTATAAAATAAATAGGATGATTATTTTTTAACCTCAAAACATTGCAATTGATTAACTGCCATTTTTTTATATATAAAGAACTAAAGACGTACAATAGTTGTCGGAAAGAAAAAAGGAGAATTGTGAAAAAATGTCTAAATGAAGAAATATTTAGAAAATGAACCAAAGTTTACCTGTTTTAGGTTAGAATTTTTTTTAAACAAAATTAGAAAATTTTTAAGTTAAGATAAAAAAATTTTATACCAAATGAAAATAAAATCTTTTTATTATAATTTAAAAATTTTCTAAGTTTGATTAAAAAAATTCTAACCTACCTTAAAAATGAGGTGAATTTTGATCCCATTTTTCAAATATTTATTTATTTCCAATTCTAAAAAAATGTTTATGATATTTATATTTTCCAATACAACTATTTTTCGTTCATAAAAAAATAAATATTTTTTCGAAACAGCTCAGTTATTATATAATATTACATCATAATCATAAACTTGTCTGTAAAATATATTATTGTACTTGTAAAGTTTTAATAAAAACATAGAAATACATTGATAATTATATATTTTTTGTGAATACTCATGTATTAGTATTAATAATTAATAAATAATTTTCTTATAATTTATTTGTCTCAATTAATACACATTTAATAGAAGTCGCTTGCTACGCTCGCAGATGGCCCTCTGCAACTTCCTCCGCTGTAAACATGCTACACAAGCTGTCCACCCTACACCCCTTCACCCGTGGCCCCACCTTCACATCAAGGGTCTGTTAAACAAGCATAACATGTACGGCCTGTTGGCTATGCTCAAATAGAAAAAGAAAAGTAAAACAAATTCTAGCAAGGACATGGTTAATTGAGGTTGAAATAGATTAAGCTAAGTCAGATTTTAACCAAATCAGTTAAATTTATATTACAAATTTAAAATATGAGTTTGGCCAACTAATTTATATAAGACTTTATTTTAAATTTAAATTTGAATTTTTTAAAAATATGACCTATTTTAAAATTTATTAAAAAGTAAAATAAAAAATAATAATTTAAAAAAATATAAACTTTAAACTTGTGATCATCAAATATATAGTATATATATATTTATTTTGTGACACATATATTTAAGTAATATAATAAAAAAATAGTTAACTATTTTACTTTTATAAATCTCATGCTAAATCTCTTCTCTTATAATTTTGTTGAGGTGAAACTTCTATCATATTAACACATAGACTCTCACTCACAAAATTAAAAGGCAAACGTACAAAAATCAGTGAAGAATGATGTTTCAATGATTGTCCCACATTTATTTCAATTTATAAAAAAATAATAATACTTATAAAACTAATTTATATTAATTATTAAATAATTTTAATAATTCAAATAGGCATTGATCAAATCGTACTTAAATAAATTAAATTTATTTAACTAATTATATTTATTTATAGACCTGAATTTAACCTATTTAATTAAATAAAATACGTGAAATTAAATCTTATATTGTTCAAATTATAAGGCCTATTAGGGCCTAACTTATTCCAAATTCTGTAGTTGACGATTTGGATGTTTCAATGCTTGTCCCACATTTATTTCAATTTGTTAATAGTTATAAAAATAATTTATATTAATTATATTATATATTAAATAATTTTAATAATTTAAATAGGTATTGACTAAATCTTACTTAAATAAATTAAATTTATTTAACTAAATAGACTTATTTATAGATCAAAATCTAGTCTATTTAATTAAATAAAATACATGAAATCAAATCTTATATTGTTCAAATTATAAGGCCTATTAGGTCCTAACTTATTCCCAATTCTGTAGTTGATGATTTGGATTTTCTCTTTTATTAAGGAAACCCCATTACTTTTTAGGCCTCGTAGCCTATGGGCAATGGAAAATGGTCAGAAATCCATTGCCTTTGAATGTCTTGGTACACTTTTTTTTTCCAGCGTCAAAAAAGATAGAGAAATGGTTTCTGACGTGCTGTGGGGCCCATAGATAAACTCGAACGGTAATAAAAGATGGATGGTCAATTATGCCCTCAATTATTTTGTATATTTACAACAGTAGAAAGCTGAATAATACAATTTGACTTTTTCCTTTTTATTAAAAATATTTTTGTCTCTGACAAAAAAAAATATTTTTGTTATATTGCTCTTTCACGTTTTCATTTATTTGTTATCATTTTAATCATACGAAACATGAATATTTATTTTTATTGCATTTCATTCATCATTCCTTTTATATTTCCATTACCTTAACATTTTTTTTTCTAAATGTAGGGTATCCCTAAACCTCTTCGAAGTTCAGAACTAATCCCTCGAGGTACTGTCAGACACCAAAGATGGAAACCTCTCTTAGGGAAGTTCTTTGCATACACAAGAGTTCGAACCCGAAACCACTTGCTTAAGCGACTAGAGTCCCTTTCACTCAAGCCAACTTCTACTAGTTCTATTACCATAACATTTGATTCTACATATAAAAAGAGGCATAATATGAAGACATGTATTTCTTTAAAAACTAAAAATTGGTCTCATTGATACAAAAACTAATTTTGGTATGGAGGAAATATAGGAGGAAAGTTAAATTTATGGGGAAGTGGACTAATTGATATTGTTTGGTTAAAAAAAACATAAAAGTTTCTAGGAAGTTGAACTTAATTTGAGAAGTAGAACTTTTAGAACAAAATCCAAGAAAGTTCTACTTCATGAGTATTTTATGATATTTTTTAAAAGGTCTCTTAATTTCTTAATTAATTTTTTTAATAGATAGGTATTTATATCTTTAAAGTTAAAATATTATATATTTATTTAAAAAATTATTTAAACTTAAAAAAAATAGAAAATAAAATAAAAAAATTATATATGAATTTTATGACCAAGTCAGGGTCCCAATCTAATAACATGAGAACAAGAGATAAATGAGGATTAAATAGTTGATAGAATATTGAAATCCAGGTATCATCCAGCGAGTAAAATAGCCTCTCCCTGGACACTGGGACTCAGGATGCTGTTAGGATTATCCATATCTTTCTCAACCAATATAAATCCTAAATTAACTCTTGAAACAGAGTTATAATGTTGTTACTAGATCAAGGATCATGATCCGATTCTTTCTGATACATAGGATCCTCCTTAGAGGCAAGTGTAGAGCATACTCGAATCTTTGATGGTTAGACTATTATCATAGAAAGGTTGGAGTTAGAGAGAGAAGGGGGCTTTTAGAAAGAAGGCATGTTTATTTCTGAATGAGGTTTCAAGTGTAGAACTCGTTCCTCTATATTACAAGAAGTCCCCTTATATAGAGAAGGGGTTCATAAACTTTCAATCCGACAACCCATAGTGGGTATGACAAACGGACAGCCCATAGTGGGTATGACTCATCAAACTTTAATAAAGTAAAGTACATGACTCATCAAACTTTAATAAAGTAAAGTACATGACTCACTGCTTACTCATAAAGCTATTTTACAAAGGGTGATTGTCGGCACACACGACAATTCCTAAAAGTGCTTGCGGACAGGTTCATGATGGACACTTTTGTTTTCTTCGTCCGGTTCAAACCTCCTTCCTTCCTTTTGTCTTTTCTTTTCTTTCTTCAGCACTGTTTCCAGCTGGATTCGTTCCAACTCAGCATCAAAGTTGTCCTTTGTGATTATTGTTGTCTCCTGAGTGGGGGACAGGAAATCGTGAAGGAACTGAGAGTCCAACTCATTTGGATCTTGTGATTCTATTAACCTCGTGGGATTTGAACACCATTCTGGGTCCTCATCCTCAGAGAGATTGACAGCTGGATTTGATGATGATGGAGAGTCCTTTGAAACTTCTGGTGGAGCTAGGGTTAACCGTGGCCATTCAAAGGCTATAGCTTGCCCTGTTGTCATTGTTTCATTAGGATCATAGAATTCTCCAGGTAATGGTCCGAGGGAAGTGCATGAGAGGTTACTGAAGTCTCCTTTGAAATTATTTAGATTCAAGAGGAAATTCCTTAATTCTATAATAATCTCAGTTTGTCTCAGTGGCCAATGCGTTGCTGTTCCCCATAAATGAGCTTGAACTGGAGTGTAGAGACATCCCAAATGATCTGCAAAATAAGGCCTGTGTAACACAAAAAATGAATAAACCCGTTGCTGACGAACAGGAATATCCCACAAATTATTGTCAGTAATAGTATTAAATAACTTTCCTCTCCAGACTGAAAGGGAGGAATACCATGACAGGAAGGTTGACAGTGGTGACTTGGTGTTCTTCTTATCAGTCAAATACTGATAAGTAGCTCTTGGGGGTAAAGCTATGACACATGCATACAAGGAAGATAACGACCACATATACCACATGAACTCAGAAGTAATTGGACCTTTAACATAAGGAATGGCCAAGTAAGGAAAAACAGGATCAAAGTATTCAGGTTTGGCTTGAATACCAGTAGACTCTAGGAACAGATGAAGATAATGGAATAGACACTGACGAGCTATAACATTGACTTCTTGGACTGTTTTTGGTTTATACCCGGGAGGGAATACCATTTTTCTGCTGATATGAGAAACTGGGACAGAGGAGGACATTTTGGATATGGTGAGTATGAACAAAGGAGTTTTGGAGATTGAATCAACTTGAGAGGGTTTTGATGGTCTAGAAAGAAGGTCAGCTAAGAAGTTGTGTTTCCCTTTGATGTGCTTTACTGTAAACTTATAGCGAGAGAACCACTCTTTCCACCAGAGTAACTGTTTATCTGGGAGCATCTTCTTTTTCTGATCAAGGATTACTGGAAATGACGTGTTGTCCATTTCCACAGTGAAAGGATTAAAGCTTAGATAAAAACTAAACTTTTCTATCCCTCTTTTGACTGCAAGGATTTCTTTGTAGATTGAGTGATAATGTTTTTCTGCATCCTTGAATTGTCCGCTGGCATGTGAACAATAGCTTCTTTTGTTTCCTTCTTCCTCAATGAGGACAGCACCCCAATAATTCTCACTTGCATCAGTTTGGAGGATAAGATTTCCCTTATTGGGAATCTTGAGAGGTGGCGGATGCTGAGCTATCTCCTTTAACTTTTGTACTGCTCTAGATTGTACCTCTGACCAAACCGGTGGATTCTTCCTGAGCATTTTGGATAAGGGACTAGTGTATTGGGTTACACGTGGAATGAAGTCCCTGATGTAATTTACTATCCCAAGAAACTGTTGGATTTGTTTGTTTGTGAGTTTGTCAGGAAATTCTAACAGTTTGGTTGCTATGTGTGAACTGGGCTGGAACTGTCCTTTGGAAAAAATGTTTCCAAGGAATTGGATTTGGGCTTGGCCTATTTGGCTTTTTGTAGCTGAAAGCATTATCCCATATTTTTTGACAATTTGGGTAAATTGGGCCAAAAGTTGTTTATGGGCCTCTTCTGTTTCTGAGAACAGAAGAATATCATCAATACAGATTAGGGCCGTATGAAGTATGGGCTAAAAAATTCTCACCATGGCTTTTTGAAATAGTGAGGGTGCAGGTTTGAGCCCAAATGACATCACTTTCCACTAGTATTGGGCATTGGGTATACAGAACACTGTCTTATTACGATCATCAGGATGAACCCCTAATTGCCAGAAACATGCTTTCAAATCAAACTTTGAGAAGATGGAGGCCCTCTTGAGATGAACAGTCTAAGTGTTTATTTTTGGAAGAGGGAACTTATCGTCTTGAAGAAAAAGGTTTAAAGGCTTGTAATCCACAACAAACCTTTTCTTTTTTCTCTTCTTTTCATTATCATTTTCAGCATAGAAAGCTTGGCACGCCCATTGAGAATCAGTGAGTTCAATTAACCCTTGTTTCAATAGTTGATCACACTCTTCTCTAGCAAGCGCTAGATCTTCTGGTGACATTCCCAAATGAGTAGCTTTAGTGGGATTTACGTCTTCATTTTTCTTAAACGGAAGACGAATGAAAAACTCTTCATTTTTCCATAATGGGAATGGATGATTGAATTGATCATGGCTCTTCGGGACAGAAAGGCAATAGTTGATCTCTGATCTCATCAAAACCAGGTGGCACTTGTTGAATGGCGAAGAGATTTTTAGTTGTTTCCCATGGGGCAAAGGAGGATTTAAACTTAATCCCCTTAGGAAGGATTTGTAACCCTTTAGCTAGGTGATATATATCCATACCAATTAAAATGTCTTTGTTAGGCAGTTGACTTCCTAACACCCTTGTCCAGATTGTACAGTTAGGGAAGAACTGTATTCCAATTTTTCTTCTGGAAATCAAATTAATGGAAAAGGGATTACCGTCAGCAGCTGTAAAATATTCTTCATGAGCTTTCCATTCTTCTGGCGGTAAGATATGTGGTTTCATAACACTGCAACAAGAACCAGTGTCGATGAATCCAATGGCCTGTGCAGGCTTATCATATTTGTCCTTCAGTACTTTGATCTTGACATTTGGCAAAGGAACATTGGATGTTTGAGGACTGACTAGATTGATTCTGCATACTTGTCTGTTGACTAGAGAATGCTGACAAGGACGTTGAATAGAGAGGATTTTGTCTTCTTCCTCTGAATCAGAATAGTCATCCTGTGGAACAGCAAAAGCTGTATATTCATCTTGTTCATCAAGAACAGATTCTAGGTCTTCTTCAGATGATAAGGATAAGACCTTAATCATTTTTTCCAGCATCTTAATGTCTTTCTTCGTTCTGTTAGGACATTGTTTAGCAAAATGTCCTGTCTTTCCACAAATGTAGCATTTAGAGGATTTCTTAGAGAATGAAGATTTCCTTTTGAAGAATCGAAATGGTTTCCTCTTCTTTTTCTTCGGATAATAATTCTTCTTTGCCGAGAATTTGAAGAAATGAGACTTCTTCTTTATGGATGCACATGAACAGTCCTTCTTATCTTTACACTTGATCTGCAAATCTGGTCTTTTGCAAACCTTTTGTAACTGGACTTTATTCTTCAGAACATTTTTCACGAACTTCTGTTGCTCGCAAAGATGATCAAGAGCAGCAAGAGCAAGCTGGTAGATTTCTCCAAGAGATATATTAGCCATATCTCTTTGCAAGGCATTTATAGCTTTCTGCAATTCCGGCTGCAGTTCTTCTGGAAGAGAAGCTATAAAAACATGACGGAGGTTAACATTGTTGGCGCCTCCCAACATATAATACTTTTCTGACATCCTTGTAAAATGTTTTTGCAAATCACTTCTTTGTAATGAATAGCACTTCATCTCAAAGTAATCCTGTCTGGCTCTTTTGTCAATAATACTAAAATCACCAATAAATTCCTTATGCAAAATACCTAAAAACTGGGGAATCGTGTATTGAGCCATTTGTAACTTCTGATATTCGCTTAGGCTAGTGAACCATTCGCGAAGATTTCCAGTAAGTCTGGACAGGAAATTGGACAGCACCTCATGTGAATTAGCTTCGGGATCGTTCATCTGAACATCGATCCAAGCTCCAAATTCATGCAACTTCTCTCTCCATCTGTGTGGAGGTAAATCATCAAAAGTAAAGTATGGTCCATTTGCAGGTTTAGGAATGTGACTTGAATGAGCAGATTGTTCAGTCATGGGATCCTCAACAATAGGAGTGGAAGTTGAATCTTGTGTTTGAGGGGAAGGTTCATTCATCATGTATAGAGGTGGTAGGCTTGATTTTGATTCTGATTGATCAGAAGATAATTCGGAAGAATTATCCTCAGATATTTCAAAATCGGTTGAAGGTTCTGATAACTGTCTAATGGTAGCAATTGACTTGTCTTTTGATAAGGATGTTTGTTCTTTAGGTTAGGAATATGTTTCTGTAGGCTCTTGAATTTTCAGAGGTTTGAAGGTAGGTAAAGGATATGAAGTTGAAGGGTCAATGGTTTGACTGATTGGGTTGAGAGGTGGAAATGATTGTTCGGGTTGAGGCTGGATTGGTTAAGACTGAGCGTTGGGTGTTGATTGTTTTCTATTTCTTCTCAGTTGTTGGAAAATAGGGTAGTTCATTTGAAAAGGTTCTCTGGTAGTGGCAGGAATGGATGGAGTGTATATGGGTGTATAGGTGAAAGGATCAGGTGGGTAGGCTGGTATTTTTGTGGCTAGATCCCTTTCTATTCTCTGCAACTCACTTCTGATGTTTCTTAACTCCTGCTCCTTTTGGTTGAATTGTGGACCGCTATATCTGGCTTGGATTAACTCTCTAAGTTCATAATCTAACTGTTGAGCTCGAGCAGAGTATTTCAGATACAATTCTTTAACTTGCGAACCAAGACAATCCAGTTTACCAACAAACTCATCAGTCTTTTCATGGAGTTGATCCAACTTTGTATTGATTCTTTGGAGAACTCTGTTTTGGCTTACTGAGTTTTCAGTTTGCCAATTCAATACTTCTTCAGTTTGAGACAAAGGCTTTTGTCCTTGGGCCGTCATTTGGTCTGGGTGTATAAATGGTTTAGAAGAGTATCTGGATGGTTCATTTATTCTTCTTTCCAAAGGTGGAAAGTCATCCTCATATTTGGGCCGGATCATAGCAATACAGGGTAGATCTTGAATGGGCTGTACAGGAATGGGCTGTATTACTGGTTTAGGTTTATACGAAGAAAAGGTAAAGTCTTGTTCAGAAAATACAGAGGCAGCTAAGTCCGAATGACCCAACTCCTTTAGTAATTGGTGAAAAGTGGTTGGCTTTGGTGGAGGTTCTTTATGAAAGGCAACCCATTTCTTTTTCTTTGGGAAGGACTGTTTAGGACCATGATCAAAATCATAATCCTTACTGGGCATTGGCTTTTTGGAGGAGGGTTTTTGTTTAAGGAGAGGTTCAGAACACAAGTTTTGTTCAGGCCCAATCCAATTATCCCAATCTCCACAACCACAGTCTAGGTCACATTCTTCTGGGGCTGCGTCCCAAACAAAGTGACCATGTACCTTGGACACAAAACAAGGCTTTGCTGCTGCATCTACAGAAAATATTGGCACCTTTTCCTTATGCTTGTAAGCTGGTTGGATTGACAAAATCTGACCTTTAGAAGATAAAAGGCATTGATTTGGTCTCTTGAAGATCGACTTTACTGTACCGTCTTCAAGTCTCCCCAAAATAGGAGAGTCTATAGTATGGACATCCCTTCGGATAGAATGGAACTCCCTTTCATAGTTATTAATCCACTCTAGGGGCATAATCTGAGCAAGCTCTTCGTTGGGAATTCTCCTCGGAATTTGAATTACTGAAGTATCCGACTGATTAGACACCATATAAAGTGCATCATTAGTGGAGTTCGGAAATCCCAGGTTGATTGCATGATCTTGCAAACGATAGATCATTTGATGGTGAAGAGTTGCCATTGTTGCACGGGGATCCTGGTCAGCTCCATGGATCTGAATCTGCACCTTTAATCTAGTTGGCAAAGTTTCATCGTCCAACTTGATGTTGAAATCTGGGGCGATAGTCATCACCACACTTCCATTACTGCAGGTAGTTAGTAATGCTCCAATCATTGCATTACCATAGGATGTATAGGTAGAATCCAAGATGGCTATCCTGGCTGTAGCAGGAAGGCCTTTTCTTCCATGAAGAGTTAGAACCAATCTGATGGCTCCAATATGCAGATGGGTATATCCTTGCTGCTTCCAAGAGTCAATCAAGGCTTGAGGAATTTCAAGGGTAACATATTGCTCTGCAGTAGTGGCTTTCAGACCACATTGTTCTAGTCTAGAACTTTGGACATACTCTTTAACCTGAGGTCTCGGAGTTTGTATGATTCTGGAGATTCTTTGCCTGAAAGATCTCGCAAAAGCTCGATCTTGAGAGAAAATGGCATATGGACTAAGAAGAGGTAGCTCTGTGCTATCTATTCTTACATTTTCTGGGATATGAGTAATTTCAACAAGATTATCAATCTTGTTGGTAAGGGATTTCTTAACAGAAGGAGGAAGATTTTCTAATGAAAAGGCTGAAGATAAACGAACTGGGTTTGAAACAGTAGTAGAGGTTTCAGTCATGATTGAAAATCTTTCTCTCTAATAACCACACTAACTATGATAATAATCTAACACGAGCATTAGGCTCTGATACCAAGTCGGGGTCCCAATCTAATAACATGAGAACAAGAGATAAATGAGGATTAAATAGTTCTTAAAAAGTTATTTTCTAAAAATTATATTAAGTGAGCCCTAAGTCATATTATTTAACTAATAAATACTATTATAAATTATACTATATATTAATACTCCATCCGGTTTAAAATATAAGTTTTTTTTTAAAATTTTTTTTATCAAGATATATAATTCCTCTTTAGATAAAGTCAAAAATATTAATAATTTTTTTTCTAAATTATCCTTATTATTAATCAACTTATGAAAGAATAAGTTATTTTAAAAATTATATTTATTAAGGGTAATATTAGAAAAATAATATAAGTTTTTTACAAATTTAAGTAGTTTAACTCTTTTTTTTAATTTATATGCAATTTGTTAAAAATAATTTATATTTTAGACTGAAGTAAGTAATTAGTATATTTATATTGATGATTTGAAGGAATGTGTATTTCGTTGAAAAAAAAAGAAGTTAATATTATTTCGTTGACAAAAAAAAAAAGAGGGGATGACTATTTTTGGTGGCCGAAAAAAGGAATGGTTGATTGTTGCGAGAATCAACAATCTTAGGCGAAAATGCCCTCCAATCTCCAATATTACACAGCAGCATGTCCTGTTCTTCATCGGTATTACCACCAACTTGAAGATCACCATCCACGCCTGATGTCGGAATCCTGTTGCAACCCACCACGTCCATCCCCGCCCTCCATCCAACCATCTGTTCTTCCGTCACTGATTAGGTGATTTCCGCCAAACTTTTTTAAAAGCCAGATTTGATCGTTGTAACAAGATTTCGGCAACAAAAAAACGGTTGGAACAGGATATATAGTAAAATATAAAAAAAATAAATTATTTACTAATATATAATATTAAAAAAATTGAAATATATAAAAATTATATTTCTAATCATTTTTTATGTATACTATTATATATTGACAATTTAAAAAAATATTATAATAGTTTTTTAAATTTTATACTTCATTTAATATGATAAGTGTATAGTATATATAAATATATGTTTACATATTTATATATTATACAAATATAAAAATATTAGAAGGGATCAAATTATAAATATATGTATATTTGAGAACAATAATCAAATAAAATATATTAAATGGGGGGCTGTACCCCTCCCCAAGAGTCACCGTGGGTCCGCCCCTGAATGTGACGCGGTGTTGATAAAAGAAGTTAAACAAATGATATACCACCATGCTATAATGACTTTTTTTCCTTTTACAAAGAGAAAGCAAGTCGATTTGCTTTTGAATCTTTTTTCTTTTTAACAAATAAAAATAAAGTTGATTGAGTTTACTTTCTTGTTTATAAAAAAAATTAAAGAGAAAGCAAGTCTTATTTTTTTAAATAGTTACAAATAATAATGACAAGAAATAATTAAGCACTTCCTTTGATGCTAATTGTATGATACATTTTAAAAGAAATTTTTAGTTTAAAATATGAGACATGTTATCGCTGTGAAGTACCAATATTTTAAAAAAAAATGTACTCATATATGATATACGATACATATGATACAATAATCATATCTAATATATATTATATTATTTTATATTTATTTATATTATTTTAAATTTTTACAGTAAAATAAGATTATTTAAAATTATTATAAATATTTTATAATTTATTTTAATATTTATACTATAATTTTTAGTAAACTTGTTAATTATATATGTATAAGTAAGACATGTATATCACATCATGTATTAGGTATAAGTAAATTTACTTTTTTTTTTAAATATAAATGCTTCGCAACTATAACACGTCCTACATTTTAAACCAAGAATTTCAAATGGAAGGTGCCCTACACAATTATGATCAAAGGGAGTACTTAATTATTTATTGTCATCATCATTTGTTAACTATTTAAAGAAAAATTAAGACTTGCTTTCTCTTTATTTCTTTTCATTAAAAGTAAAAGCAAGTCAATCTGTAGCCTTATCGACTTGCTTTAATTTATTAAAAAAAATTCATAAGCAAGTGGATTGACAATCCATAGGCTTGCTTTCTCTTTATGAAAAAGAAGATTGTGACAGCATCATCGCATATCATTTATTTGACTTCTTTTATAAATACCACGTCATATTTCTATTGATCAACTTTAAATGTTATACGGTAGTAAATATTTTTTTATATATTATATATCGATAAATAATTTATTTTTTTATTATATTTTACTCAATAAATCAGGTATATGGCTATAAATTTTTAACATTATTCATAATACACACATTTTTTCTTCTGTCTATATCTAACCAAGGATGGAGGGAGAAGGGATATATGGAGCCACGGTCCCCAACTTTCTTTTCAAATCTTATTTAATATAATGCATGTGTTTACACCAAAATTTTTTATTATATATAAATTATATATATTTGATTTTTAAAATTTATACTTTATTATGAAAATAGGTAACAAAATTAGAAAGCCACTCTCTTTCTTTTTCTCTCTTTTTTTTTTATAGTATCTAGGATCTTAAATATATCACACCATAGGATTATACTCTTTTTTTACTTTACTAAATATTAATTTCATTCTCTCATTTAGTTTTTTTTTAAATTTTCCTAAATCTTAATTGTGCCTTGACTTTCCTTTCTCTTTACTTTCTTTTTTCTTCCTAAATCCTAATTATGTTAGTTATATTATATATATATATGTATATGATAATTTGTTTTATATTTCAGGTATTAAAATTTTCTTCAATTAATATATATGCTTTCTAATCTCCCTGCACTGCAATAGCCAAATCCTAGCTTCGGTGCCTATCTTTATGTCATGTTTATATCCCAAATCACTTCTCTAAAGCGGTTCAATAAATGTTTTCTTGCCATTCCATTTTTATATATTATTTATTATTTATCAGACATCAAAATTATCGGCTGTCGTATCACATAAATTGAATATGGTAGATATGGTAGGAGCAAGTTTAATAAATTATTACATATATACTTTTAATTAATGGAATTGAGTAAACTCCCAAATAAAAATACAACTTTTTTCATGTGCTTAATATACTAGAATTAAAAGATAATTTCATAAATATAAAATATTTCTTGTATCTTTAGTTAAAATAACTCTAATAAAATGTTAATATTAAATAGTTATAACAATAATAAAATAAATATCATGTAGTTTAATTTATGCGTGATAGAAGACTAAATATCTGTTTCTTATCCTGAAGTGGTATGATTTAATCTAGGATAATATAAAAATTATTGTAGCTACCCCCCGCTTAGATATTAATGGAAGGAGAATAGATAGCAATCAAAATTTAAACTCTCTTGATATAATAAAACACAAGAAAAGAAGAACTAAAAAATAAAATTTGGCATGCTAACCAAGCCTATTAGACTATTTATAACAGGAAACATGGTAGTGGAAGTGAATTGAGGTTAGAACTTTCAAATTGCCATTAAAAATTGACATGTTCTCCCTCTAGTTTAATTACCTAACAAATATTATAAAAAATTAGTTCTATTGAAGACTTTTGGCAAGGTGGCCTCTTTGATCTCAGACTCTCAACGGCATTTTGATTTGGTTGGTTGTGTATTTTGTCTTTTTTTTTTTTTGGGTAAACTGTGTATTTTGTCTTTGAATTAGGGTTTGCTTGCTTGTTTTGCTTTGATGTTATGGCCTATTCTTCTCCTTTTCCTTTTGGGGAGGGTGAGTGCAATAGATTATGGTAATTTCGACGAGTTTTTTCTGGTGGTGTGTTTTTGATGTTGTTAAGTAGGGTAGGGTTTTCCATAAGAAAAAAAAAGTAGGGTAGGTTTTGTGTCAGGGTCTGGTAGGGTTTTTGTTGTTACTTATGGATCTGGGCCTTAGTCTTTCTATTTCTATGTACTATTATTTTCATTTTCTAAATGTACTTCATCTTTATTATCGGAAAAAAATGTACTTAATTTTGACCAAATGAAAAAATTAAAAGTTGATTAGATTATTTAATTTATTAAAATATTTCCATATTTTTTATTATTGTTCTTATTGATTATATACTTTTGAAATAACTGAGTTTTTATCTTTCACCTTTTAATTATAAGCTATGAAGGTATAAATAAAAAAAAAATAATATAATAAATATTTCTAAAATAATTTATATTTTAGACTAAGAGGTGAGTTGCATTTTGAACTTTGGATGATGTGGTATTTTCATTTTCTAATTTCAGTGTAGCGTTCAGGGGTAAGTAACTAAACATGGGTTGGCTATACCTACAAATATTATCATGGAAAGACAGGACAGCTGCAATGGTCCCAATGGTTCCCGTTTTGGTTCGACAATCTGTATGAGGCGCCAGTCCGTTTTCCCCGAGAAAATATGAAGAAGAGTCACCAAACTCCGTCGCGCATTTTTTTTTTTAATGCAAACCTTCGCACATAATTTCATAACCGCTCGACCAACCAAAAGTAAAGGCCCATAAATATAAACCCGCTCCTTCAAAACGTCCACAATTCACCTCTGTGAGGCCTTTTTTTGTTTACCAAAAAAACCTTGTATATTAATTTGTCTATTTAACTATTTGCTCATAATTGCCCTCTTTTTTTTTAATTATTTTTGAGTGTGACACATCTCAATTTTATCTTACTACCTTCAAACGCAAGCAATAAATCTGCCTATCCACCCTACCTCCAACAGGCTCTTAATTTCGATTGTTTTACAGTGTTCCATATCCTTCAAATCTTTTCTTTTCTCTATAATTGTCTTTGTTGAATTTTTCATGTAGACTTAACAAAAATCAATCATGTTATTTTATAAAGTCCAAGTTTAATATTAATTAATTATGAGTTTCTAAGCCCAAATAAGTGATCCAAATTCTAAAATATGTGGAAGTTTTAAGAAAATAAACTTCAAATCTTCTCTATCACATCTACTTGTCTTTAGTCTTTTCAATTGGTTTTTATATATTTTTCTATTGTTAACAGTATTATTTGAATGATTTAAACCTAATTTAAATAATTTAATTTTAATTATTCTTTTAACATTTGAGATCGTTTTTTTTAAAACATATAATAAACAAATAAAAAAATAATTTTAATTGCCATTTTTTTAAATGTGAGTACGTATCAAAACTAAAAGAAAAAGATTTTTGTTGCATAAAAAAAAATTGAGCATTTTACTATTACCAACATCGATCCCACCATTGTCATCTAAACTAATTTAGGTGGCAAAAACAAAAGGATAAGCTTAGAATCTTTCTAATTTTTTTTTCTCCAGAAACAAACCATCTCCATTAATCACTTAATCTGTACAGAGAAGATGCTAAAATGGATTGAACAGTGCCATGTCCGTGAGAATCCTGTGACATTCAACTTACGCTTCAGGTCACATTTGAGGAATTAATGCCAATTCCCACAATTCACTTCTAATAAAATATTTCCTTTCTAATAAAATTAGGTTGTGAGTGGTAAGGGCTTTAACTTTTTAAATAAATGGTTAAAAGATTGATTTTTAATCTTTGTATATGAAATAAATTTAATTAAAAAAATTTATTTCTTTCTCTTACTAGTCTTTATTATTGGTGAGAAATAACCTATATGACAAAAAAAATGTTTCTCATCATTTTTAATTAAATAAATTAAATATCATGTCATTTCCCTATACATATGGTAACTAGCCACAACTTTTCACAGTTTAAGTAATCTTCAAGTCAAAACTTGAACACTGAACATTGAATACCCCTTCTCTTCCCCAACACCGCCAATTATTGCTTCATGCCTAGACAAAGTCTTTAAGAAGAAAACATTATTTTATATTTCTGATAAATTTGTACTCCACCCTCAAATTCCTTCTTCAGAAAATGCAGAGAGATAATTATATAAAATTAAAACCATCATTAAGTGATTTTTTTAGATGCACAAGAATTATATATATTTTAATATAAAATTTATAATGGCAACCACTTGGTACTACAAAAAGTTGTAGGTGACGTGTAAGAATTCTAGGCGCTGCAGCCTCCAACTGTCCGGGCTTTGTTTTTGTTTGTTGTCTATCTAATCCCCCGTGACTGGGATAAATCCAAACGGCGTTTGCGCGGGCTGGCAGTTATAATACCCAATTACTCGATTCATACTCACTTTTTCATCTTCCTCTTCTCTTTCTTTTCTCACACCTTTTCTCCCTCTAAATTTTGCATCAGGAGCTAATTCCTCTCCTCTGAAGACTCTTCTGAATGCATATCAATCTGGAAAATGCTCGACGCAACATTTGAAAGCTCAAGCCGAGTGATCCAAAATACCAGTTTTTCATATCCCTGGTTTGTTTTTTTACTTCATTTCTCTTTCGTCCTTCACGAGATTCTAAGTCGGTCTGAATTTGAGTGCATGTATATTTGTGCTTTGGTTGCTAAGTTTCGGGTTCTTGTTTAGACTGTGAATTGAATTCGATTTTTTGACATGGCTGAACTGAATTGGTATGTTGATGGCAACTAGAAAGCAGATCTTTCCTTCGCTGATGGGAAAGAAGGGTGGAGGCGGTTGGTTCTCGTCGGTGAAAAAAGTTTTCAAACCTTCTTCAGCGGTACCGGGGAGGAAGGTAATCGATTTCCCTGTTCTTGTCTTTTCTCGATTTCTATTTTTTATATATGTTCGTGCGATCCCATCCATCTTGGTTCATTAGTTTGTTAGTTTTCGTCTGAAATCTGCTGTAGGATATATATATATTTATATACATATATAAAGTCATAGGGATGCGTCAGAGATTTTTAGAGCATATACACTTGAAGGATAAAGGGCTACATTATCTTAATTTGTTCTATAATAACTCTTAGCACGAGTATTTTACTTACCAACCAGACCCGACCCACTAGAGGAAAATGAAAATTGCACATTTGGAGCATATGTAACGATAATATGCTAATCATAAAATTCTAGTTTATTCACACAGAGGACTTGTCTCGACTTTGTTTTCATTTACAATCGCATCCAGAGTAATAAGAAGTGAAAACCCTGGATGTTGTTGTTGTCTTTTTTATGCACTGCCAAATAAATGACGAGCTGCCAGGCTTTTCTGTGTATTCTTAGGATCATGAACCCCCAGCTACGATTTAATTATGGATATATGGTCCCCCGTCCTGTCATGTGAATATGGATCAAATAATTCTACTTATATCCTTGTCACATATTTATCATCACACCTAACCAAACCCTTTCGTCTCTCTCTCTCTTTTTCTTTTTATCTTCATCATAACGTGCTCTTTCTGTTAGATCCCCATCGTCATTGGAAGTTTTTGCAAGAATATTATTTCATATTTTATGATAAAACTTGTTATATAACAACAATAAAAAAAGTTCAATTGAAGTTTTAAAATGAAAAAAAGCTGAGAGTTGACACTTCACGTGTGATTCTGTCTAAAACGACGTGCAATGATATTTTCGTATTTTGAACAATCACATACTAAACGGTTTATTAGGTATCTTTGTCTTTTTCAATTTTCCAAATGATTACTAATTAGGAGCTTTGTGGTGGGGCTGTGATGTGCTTGGCTTGCAGAAGGATGATGAAGAGAAACGGCAGCATCAAGCGCCAGAGGTGGTGTTGTTTCAGCATTTTCCTGCAGAGAGTTCTCCTGATGATATTACCAATGAGGAGAGTAGCACATCCACACCTGTGGCTGAAGATAGAAGCCACGCCGTCGCTGCAGCAACTGCTGTAGCTGCCGAAGCGGCGATTGCAGCCGCTCATGCAGCAGCGAGAGTCGTTCAGCTGGCAGGTTATGGACGCCAATCCGAGGAAGATAGAGCAGCAACACTCATTCAATCATACTACAGAGGCTACCTAGTAAGACCTCCTTGTCCTCCTCATATAAACCCTGTTAACTGTTCAAGATTATACCATATACCGTACATGGCTTATTTTGTATCACGGGTAATGTAATTAACAAGTTTAGTTTGGGTCACAAATATGCCACCCACTTGCAGATTTCTGCATTTACTTTTACTAAGTAATGATACTCACCTGCATTTACATTAGTAAGCCCTTGTTTCCATTTTCCTTCTATAAACAAATAAATAAATAAATTAGAAAACCGAAAAATTGTTTCAAGCTTTTTTTTTGTGCCAACGGAAATTGTTTCAAGCTAAAAAGCAAGACGCGGATATCAAATTTATTTATTATAAAACATGATAGAATACAGACATTATGAAATGTCGAAAAAATATGTAATGATCATCAGGCACAATTTGTTTTAACACAGTTGCAGAAAACAGGGTAGAGTATTTCCGAACCTTACTGGCCTATTTCACTATCATGCTTACTCAGTGTCAGTTACTAAAGTTAATAAATTGTACGTACTTCTAAATCTGGTAATCTATTCTCCCGATCGAACTAATGTTGATACTGTGCTGCAATTATATTGTATTTCTTTCATTATACAAAATAAATTTGTTTGCATTATCAGCGAGTGTTAAATTGTTATAGGCTCGACGTGCACGGCGGGCTTTGAAGGGATTGGTGAGACTGCAAGCGCTTGTGAGAGGTCACAACGTGAGGAAGCAAGCGCAAATGACAATGCGTTGTATGCAAGCGTTGGTGAGAGTACAGGCCAGAGTTAGGGCTCGCAGCCTCCAGTTGACCTATCGCAAGCTTTCCAAGAACGTCAAGGAACAAGATTCAATGCCCATGAGCCCCTTATATCAGGATGGTTGGGACAATGGGCGTCACAGTTTCCAGAGAATCAAGGATAGTGACCTGATCAGGAAACATGATGCTGTAATGAAGCGGGACACGGCTCTTGCTTACGCTTTTAACTATCAGGTTTGTTACTTCTCTTTTTGGCCATTGGTTTGGTCTCAAGATTTTATAGTCTGAATAGTTTTTAATTCACAAAAGTTAGTGAGGGAAGGCATGAATTGATCTTTATAGACAAAAAACTTGGCAATGGCAATTGATAAGAATGCTATTCTTGATTTCACTACTGTGAATATGAAGTGTGCGTGCGCGCAGTAGGGAGTATATTAGAAGTAAAATGAAAATAAATTATTGAAATATAAAATGCAGAGTCATCATAAAATTTAAAGTATTTTTATGGTGGGTCTCATTTGAGTATCAAACATGATGCAAAACCACATATTCGCAGCAACAGAAGCAGCCCATATATGCAGACCTGAAAATTGGTGAGGAAATGGAAACATATAACAATGAGCTTGAACAAGCCAAGTGGGGCTGGAACTGGTTAGAGCGTTGGATGTCAGCTCAACAACATCAAGTTAGGCACTTGGGTCCGCCTGAGACCTCTTACATGAATCATGTTGCTGCAACCACCACCGCGACGACCACCACTACAGATGACATGTCTGAGAAGACAGTAGAAATGGACATTGTTGCACCTCCAAGCTCGAACAACACTATCATGAGCCCGATGGGCCAAGGCCTTCTTCTCGATTCAAGCCCGATTTCATATAGGCCACGTGTCCCTAGCTATATGGCCCCGACCCAGTCAGCAAAGGCCAAGGTAAGGAGGGGTCAAGGCCCAGTCATGCCGCGTGGCTGCTCTGTGCCACAGTGGAATTCCTCAACAAGGATGACCTCTGTTGTTGGGTCGGGCTGTGACTCCTCCAACTCAGGTGGGGGAACGGGAAATTACCTGTTAATGAGGAGCCCAAGCCCGAAAATTAATGGGGTCCGGTTACATTCTAGACGGATCGCAGGAGGAAGCTCGGATTATGTTGGTGCCGAGGATTGGACGCTACCCCTTGGAGCCCATGGTTGGGCATGATATGATTAGTTTAATTTGTTATATTATGCTAGTGTGGTCAATGCATCGTATTCATGGAAATTTAATTAAATAATAATGTTCTTTGATGTTGTGAACAAATTTTGAGACCGTAGTATGTGGGGCCGATAAGTTTTTATTTGGGCATCATCGCTACTTTTTGTTTTTGGGGTCATATCAACAACACATTAAACCAACCTTGCGCTACAAAATTAAAGACATGGTAAATCAAACTCTCCTGATATATATATATATATATATATTTAATTTTTTTTGGGTGAAATGGTGTTTCTATGTTTTGTTTTTGTTGGTGAAAAAATGGTGTTTCTGAGCTTAGCTGTTTGATTATAGTTTTTAAACACTGTTTTTTCTTCTAAGAATAAACAATAAAAAAGTTGTTTGGATATTATTTTTTATTTAATTATCTCAAAAACTTGTTTCTGTTTTCTATTTTTATAACATAAAAACATGACAATTTGGAGTTATTTTTTGTTTTCTATTTTCTGTTTTTTATTTATCAAAACAAATTTACTAGACAAGTTTTTTTACTTACACTAAAAATGTTTTAAAAGTAATATTACCAATTTCTTGTTTTGTTATGCAAAACAGTTCTTATTTTCAAAAATGAAAAAAAATGAACACAATCAAATTTTATGAGCCTGTTTGACAGTGTTTTTTATTTTATTGTTATGAGAACAGTTTTGTAAAACTGTTTTCGAGAATTAGTTTTGAAAACAAGAAAACAAAAAAATCTGTTTGAATAATTGTTATCAAAATCATAACTAGTGAGTGATAGATGAATTATTCAAAATTTATAACTTTATCATTAATGAGGTGGATATTTCTCTCCTTTTCTTATGTTTTCTAAAACAAAAACTACAAAACATCTTAAAAATATTTTAAGTTTTCTGTTTTTTTGTTTTCTATTTTCCAAAATAGTTTTTAAAAACCAGATTTACCAAACAAGTTTTCTGAATTTTCTACTCTGAAAAAAAAAATATTTTCAAAAACTCCACCAAATAGGCCATGTTTTTTGTTCTTTTATTTTCCATTCGTCAGTCTATCAAATAATTCAATACTATATATGTAGAATAATATCCTTTTTATTCGTTTACCAAAGATGGAAGTTACGATCATGCTTATTAAGGGGGGTCGGCCATGTTGATCCGTCAAACCCAGGTGAATCCAATACAGTTAAGAGTAGAAAGACAATTGATTGAAAGCACTAAGATTATGCCACGTCATTATTGAGTTAAACTTCATGCATACGAGTCAAGACTTGATTGGATAACCATCTTTACAAAAGCATGGGACTGAACTCTATATCTGATTTCGCGCTTTTTCCAGATCTGACGCATCCTCTTCCCTCTCAAAATATCAGCCGAACATGTGTACTATGCTTCTTTTTGTTACCCACTCTGCACTTTTATATATTTTCTTTGCTTTTTCAACCGCCATTCACGATCTCTTTCGTCTGTTGTAGGACTCGACTATCCTCTGATTCTGTCTTTCTTTCTTTCCACAGCATGGAGTCTCTGGAACTAGCTCGGGTACTCCTGTGTGCGAATTCAGCTCTAAACAAAGGCAATTCTGGAGTCATAAGGCAAATGGGGTTCGATTCTCTGCTGAAAAGAGCATGTAGAAATGGCTCCTTACGTCTTAGAAGCTCCCTTTCTGGTGGGAAGAGTGATTCACAAGACGGCCCTTCGTCTTTTGGAGACGAAGGTCGAGAACGTAAGAGAGAAAGGGCTCTGGTATTAACCAAAGAGACGGATGCTTTTGGCTTTCTTACTGGCTTTCAGTTGATTCCTAATTCTGGTACGATCTTTTCATTTCGTTTTTAGATTTTTAGACTCGTAGTTTATAATCGGCCTTTTGCCCTTCCGGTTCATTTATTTAGTTTTGCACGTCATGGTTTTTTTTATTTTTTAAACGGAAACACAATGCTCTCCTTTGGAGATACATTAAGTTTTATATTCTTTTTTATTCTCAATTAATTTACTTCACTGTAATTAATCTCTTCAATTATAAATTTATCCAAGATTTCAGAGTATGTCTTCTCTAGCAGTAGTATGCCTAAACTTAGTGTCGGAGTCAATGGCAAAACTGATTAGATAAACTATAATCAGTGGGTATCTGGATCACTAAGCACATTTCTGAAACTCTGATCATCAATCATTTATGAAGTTATACTGAGATTTGTTGCTTTTGGATTGCCCATTTCCAAATGCACGTGACTTAAGTACTTGTTGTCTTGCTTTGATTTTCCTCAGTGCAACAACTGTATCTATAATATCGTGTTCTTTCCTTGCTATGTTTGATCCAGAATACACGAGACCTGAGTTATCTCGGCAATGTATACTTGATCAAACAAATTGGCAGTACCCCTATTGACAATATCATCTCAAAATGTACTGCATCCTATGTATCAACATTTTATTGCCAAAAAAATAATGCTCCTTCTGTGAAACCAAAAACATATGGTAAAATCTGTAATACTTTTCAAAGCAATGGTTATAATGGGGATGAATAATCCTCCATCATTGAAGTTTAAGAGGATATAATTATTACATGTTAAGATCTGATTACAATAATATGACTCTTGAGGATCATGTTCAGGCACAATCGTAGAAGATGAAACTACTGATAGAGGAGAAAAATCCGATAGCATACAGGTGGAAGAATCTGAAGACACAGAAGGAGAAGGGAAAACTCTAACTCAAACTAGAGTTTCCTATAATATTGTTTTTGTTACCGCCGAAGCTGCACCATATTCAAAAACTGGGGGACTAGGAGATGTTTGTGGTTCTTTGCCTATAGCACTAGCTGCTCGCGGACACCGTGTAATGGTTGTTTCACCCAGATACCTACGTGGTACTTCTGAGGATTGTATTTATTCTGGTACAGTTGATTTGGATCACCCTTCCAAGATGTATTGCTTTGGAGGGGTTCATGACGTTGGCTTTTTTCATGTGTATAGGGAAGGTGTTGATTGGGTAAGAACTTCTAACTTGTTTTCAGTTGTGTAATTTAAAATCAAAACTATCTACCTCGTCATATCATAGCTTCTACTTTTTGTCCGTGATAATGATTCTTATTATCTCATTTGTTTAGGTATTTGTGGATCACCCCTCATTCCATAGGCCTGGAAATCCATATGGGGACAATTATGGGGCTTTTGGTGATAACCAGGTATGTTGACCATATTCTTGAAAATTCAAGTTTTGAGGTTAGATATGTATTTCTATATGTGCTTCAAGAATAATGATGGACGTTTCTCACATTTGGTTTCACAGTTTCGGTTCACTTTACTTTGCCATGCAGCATGTGAAGCCCCACTGGTGCTTCCATTGGGAGGATTCACTTATGGAGAGAAGTGCTTATTCCTTGCTAACGATTGGCATGCCAGCCTAGTTCCTGTGTATGCATGCCTACCTTTGTCCACTTTTATTTTTTATTTTAATTTTTTAAATCTAACATTTCCTCCTTTTTCCTACAATGAAAAATTACAGACCCTCTGTGTGTGTGATTGTAATTTGTTTTTTTCCTGGGCAAATCATTTCTGTCAAACAAACAAAATTCTCATTATGAGAGTATGAACATCCAACCTCATAGCTGACATGACTTGCATTAGAAAAATATAGGAATAAATACTTTCTTGCTACATGCATAGCTTGTCATTTTCAAACTGAATTTAACAGAATTCTGGACTAAAAGATGTATCCTTGGAAGAGTTTCTTTTGCCAATGACTCCTTGAAGTCCTTAAATTTGCAATTTATTCTGGATTTTTTCTTCCTCATTGATATGCCACAATTAAGATATTATGGTTTTCACATTTTGAGTTCCATTCAGAACTATTTGTGATTATCTGTGGTGATATTGTTGAGGGTGAGTACCAGTACTTAAATTGTGTGCAGACTTTTGGGAGCAAAGTATCGCCCACACGGAGTATACAAAGATTCTCGTAGTATATTAGTCATCCATAACATCGCACATCAGGTAACACAATTTAACCTGAGTCCATCTTTTTTCTTCTTGAAAAAATAATAAAACTACTAACATGACATATTATGCTTTCTTATCCCTACTTTCTTATGTTGAGCTTCCAAGCTTCAACTACAGAAACTAGGGTGAAGAGTTTCTGTGAAAAATCTGACCTTTGATTTGTATTTGATGCTCACACCTCATTCCTTGTTCATGCACCTCTTATTGATGATGGTCATGTTACATTATAGAGACTAGAAATATGATAGATGCTGAAAGGGTATAATAGCGGTACATGCATTGGGAAAAACTAAGACATAGTTGTCACATAAACTTGAATATTTAGAAATTCGTAAATTTTTGAGTGACTGATGCAACCTTGTTGGTCATGATCCCATCCAAAATCCTGATTTGAACATGGTTTGATAGGACTTGCATGTATATCAAACAAAGTTGCTTGTGTTGTGAAATTGTTATAGTGTACCACCTCTCATAGATTGTATGGTTAGTGCTCAGAAAAATGTAATGTATTACTAGTCTGCACAGCCAGTTACTATTCATTCTTCGATGGGTATCTTTTTATTTTTTCATATCATGAAACAAGCTGATGAAGGTTTGTCATATATAAGGGAGTGGAACCTGTAATCACGTATAGTAACTTGGGACTACCTCTAGAATGGCGGGGTGCACTGGAATGGGTGTTTCCTACTTGGGCAAGGACTCATGCTCTTGACACTGGTGAAACTGTCAATTTTCTAAAAGGTGCAATTGTGACAGCTGACCGGATACTAACAGTAAGCAAGGTCATAATATTGCATCTCATATATTTTACTTCCAGGTGTCATTCTATCAATTGTGAGGAATTTTTCAATTGCTTGGTATCTTTTTGTTTGAATCTTAATACTCATTGTGAAATAGATTTCTTTTGTAAGCGTCAAATGATTATTTAGAACCCCATATCGATTTGTTGCAATAAACTATGAAAACATGAATCTCCATGCCAGACAAGTGCCTTGTATTTTATCATGTAATGGTGTAACTTGTGTAAAATTTTTCCTACATTCTATAGGGCTATTCCTGGGAGATTACAACTAATGAAGGCGGCTATGGTCTACATGAACTATTATGCAGTCGAAGAAGTGTTCTCAATGGTATCCGCTTTACTTTTTCTTGTGTAGCGTACATTTTTAAGCACATACTATGAAAGGTTATTTATGGTTTGAAAGATATCAAATTGATGAATATATGGTTTATGAGCAACCTAAACCTTTATGACTGATAATTCTCTTCACAAGAATAAAATTCTGAATCAAATTTGTTATGCTTAAGGTCAAATTTGATATCAGACTTTGACAACAATATTTGACCTTTTCAATGGAAGATACATAATAAATCTAAGTATTTCCTAACAGGATTAGTGAACCCTTAAACTTTGAGCTTCTGGCCATTTTAGCAGCTAAACACTTGTACAGCTACTCAGAATATTTTGGCAGTCTTCTTACAAAAGGAATGCATGTCTGTACATCATCATGCTGGGAGCAAAGTATTTGAAAGCAGATATGACTTAGCTGTTCATTATAATTTTTTTCTTCAAGCTGTGTGGCTGAGAAAAATCATTTTCATGTCTTCGTGGTGGTGAATTTGGAAAATAGTAATGTTGGTCTCTAATTCTCGAAGCTTGCATACCTTGTAAAATTTCTTAAATTAATGTAATCCTATTCCTACTAATAAGCTTTAAAATGCATGAATATTATATTGAAATATTCTGTACCTTCATTTGCTAATTGTGACTTTTGAATACAGTGTTATAAAGATATTGGTTTGTCTGATATAAAGAAAAGTTTGAATGTCTAGTTATTCACTGATTACAGCCCATTTTACTTTCGTAGAATTAGTAGGGGAGAAGTTAGTTTTTCTTAACGATTATTTCCAAGTCTGGGTGCATCTTTTGTGATTATCTTTTCTCTCAATCATATTCATATCTTTACTTGTGAATGTTCTAACGTGAATCCAAATATGCAGAAGGAAAAAAGAAACGATATTCTTAATGTTTACTGAATCATGTACTGCAAAGTATGAACTTGTGACTGATTAGTTTTGAATTTGATCAGGGATCACAAATGGAATTGATGTTGCTGAATGGGACCCATCATCAGATGAACATATTGCTTGTCACTATTCTGCTGATGACTTTTCTGGGAAGGTTGATTTAGTCTCTCATCATCATCCCTCTCATTTAACTTTACTCTTCTTACCTCAAATAATCTGTCATGTACAGGTCCAATGCAAAATTTCTTTGCAGAAGGAATTGGGTCTTCCTGTCCGGCCTGATTGTCCATTGGTAAGATTTGGTACATTCTTGGTAAAATTCTTGTTAACTCGTTCTATTTTTGATTGTAGCTGAGCTTTGTAGATTGGATTCATTGGAAGACTAGACTACCAGAAAGGCATTGACCAGATTCAGTTAGCAACTCCAGAGCTCATGGAAGATGATGTTCAATTTGTAAGTTATTTTTCAGCTAGTTTTATCAACTCATCTGCTGTGCCAAATATTTAAATCCATGATTATGAATAAAAATAAAAGAATGAAGCTTTTGAATATGAATAATTTCATTTTAATGTTTATAATAAATGTCCGTAGAATTTCAACAAATAGGACTAAGTTCTGATTTTGTCTTTTGGCCTCCTTATTAGGTTGTCTATATCTTTTTATATTTCCTTTCTTAATACAAGTAATCACCGCTGGCATTTTCAGGTTATGCTTGGTTCAGGAGACCCTAATTATGAAGACTGGATGAGAGCAACAGAGTCAGCTTATAGGAACAAATTCCGGGGTTGGGTTGGATTTAATATTCCAGTTTCTCATAGAATGACAGCAGGGTGATCAGAAATATCCAAAATTTTTAATAGAAAAATTGCAGGGCTATTTTGTGTTGTTATTTATTTCTGCGTCAATTATGATTCTTACTGTATTAATGGTATGGACAGCTGTGACATGCTACTAATGCCATCCGCATTTGAGCCCTGTGGGCTAAATCAGTTGTATGCAATGAGATATGGAACAATACCAGTGGTTCATGAAACTGGGGGCCTGAGAGTAAGTGAAGAAATTGTAAGCAATTGGGTGTTTACTATATAATTTATATGCCTTCACTCCTCTCTCTTTGCTGTTTTACAGGATACTGTACAAAATTTTAATCCGTATGCTGAAGGAGGCAACGGTGATGGTACAGGGTATGCTGTTCAGGAGCTTGGATTTTTTCTTCGATAAATCTTCTCTTGAAAGCTTTAATTGTTATACTTTAGTAAGCTTGATAGCTCAGTGACCTCTGGGCTTTGGGTGGCACATGAACATAACGATGGGGTTAATGTACAAAGGAATTTAAACGAGCATGATAATTGTGGCTTATAATGTTTAAATTTGTCGCTGTGAATCAAGACTCTGACTTTTTCACCTATTATAAACATACATCTAAATCATAAAGTAGGTAGTTATTAGGTGGCCTGATTTTTTGTAATTTTAATCTATGTTCATATCATAAATAAGCTAGAATTTCTCAGTGGCATTTATTATTTGACGCAAAAGGATGGAAAAAAGTAGGATGTAGAAGCTAATATGCCATCCAAACTTCCTGGAGAATGTTATAAATTAAACAGAAAATTGTTGGTTTGCTTCTAGCAATGCAGAGGTGATATCTTGCAAATTCCTACTTCAAATAGATCATCATCGTTTATGAAAACTTTGTGCATGTTGGGGCAGTGGTTTGTTATCCGAAAAGCACTTCTGTTTGAGCTTGTGCTTTTGAGCAGAAGTGCTTTTGGGTGGCAAATCACCACCCCAAACATGCACAACGCATTCTTTACAAGTATGAACTCTGAATTCAATATGCTAATTTTTTATGTTTAGCTTTTATGAATCTATTGATTCTTGCCGTGCTTTTGTCTTTGACATTGTCAGTGGTAATGCTATGATGCCTTAGCATTTTACATGATGTTGTTTATGACATTGTGATGAACTGCACTAACAGGTGGACCTTTTCTCCTCTAACGAAAGAGAACATGTTAGCGGTAAGCTTATTGTCTCTTTGTCCCATTATCGTTTCTGTCTAAACAGATTCCTTGTTGATCTTTTCATCATTCAATTTACAGCACACTTCTGGTCTCAAATGCTATGGAAAAATTTCAGTCTATGCCATAGTTTAATATCAAAAGTTATAGTTTGGAGGATTCTGTGTGTTCATAGTTCTCGTTTATAAATTGACAGGCACTGAGATACGCCATTCTAACATATAGAGAATACAAATCTTCATGGGAAGGTTTGATGAGAAGAGGAATGACGAGGGACTTCACATGGGTAAATGCCGCCACTCAATATGAACAAGTCTTCGAATGGACATTCATGAATCCACCTTATATTTCCTCAAAGTAAAAATGAATGAGGACAAATAAGCACAAACAATAGAAGAGCAGATCCATGCTACTTTACCCGACTTTCCTGTTCATAGGAAACTTTTTTTCCCCTTTTTAATTTTGCACGTTTGAGTCTTTCTTTTTAGAGCAGTTTCGCTTCTAATTATTGTATTTTTTATTTTCTGCCATTTATCGAGGACTGCACCTATCTTTCCAATCTTTGCTTGTATTCATGATAGGTTAACGAGTTAGATCCTCCTTGTGTACCTTATTTTTGGTTTTAAACTCGATACTGATTTTTTTTTATCTGCAACTGTTTGATGCTGTTTCCTACTGTTCACTTAGCAATGGAAAGAAAGAATTATAATTTATAATCTGTGATTGTCGTTAATTTTGTATTTAGAAGATTTCTAAAATCTAAAAATGGTTTTAATAGTTTACATGAGGACCTCGCTTCAATCCGCAGTTTACGGACGCTGTTTTATAAAATTGGAGCCCCACAGAACACTGAAGGAGTCAGATTCAATCGAGTTCTCGTCCTCCATCCCACCCAATAAAATAATAAAACTCGTTATATAAAAAAAATAATAATAAAACTCATAATTACATTCACAATAATAATTAATTAGACTTTGGGTCCTTATGTTGCATGGAGGTTTGGTTGGAAGCTGGGCCTGGACTTTGATATGCTTCTATATATTTATTTTGATATTAATGATTAGACACATTTCTTTTTTTATATGATATAATTGGAAGAATAAGTTATGTTGGTTTTTTTAAAAAAGAATAAGTTATGTTGTTATAACTTATAAATAATATACTTTATTCTAAATTTTACTCCCAATTTCAATATAAGAGAATTTTGGAAAGGAGATTTGGTCCAAAATATAAGGACAAAAAATGTAGATTTATATAATAATAAATGTGGTACTCTACAAATATCGTTCAATCATTGTAATTTTTAATAAGTATTAATAATCTAGTATAGATGAAAAAATCATTAATTGAAGACAATTTTAAAAAAAATTTGCTTACCTACAAATCAAAATGAGTTTAATTAATTTCATTAGTATTGTGAAGTGATTTTTTCTCTTATCTATTTAAAATAAGAGAAGTATTACAAAACATTGATATATGAATAAATGGATAAAAATGACAATAAACGCTAATGTTGGTCAAGCGTGGCCATGTGCAACTAATTTTTTTTAATGAAAAATTATATTGTTAACTGTTATACTTTTATCTAATTTTTATATCAAAATTGTCCTTTATTTTATTTTTTAATTTCTTGAGATAATTTAAAACTTTGGAAAATTCTATATTTATATTAAATATTCTTAAAATTTAATTATCCATATTTTTATTTTCAATTAAAAATAATTTTATGAATATTTTAAAAATATAATTAATTAATATTTAGTAGTAATAGGTTTTTTAATATTTATATAATATTTTAAGAAAATTTATTTAATTCATTTCAATAGAAATTTTGATTTAAAAAATATTGCTGAGGATCCAAAATTTTCAATAATCTAAGAGCTTGTTTGATAGTATTTTCTGTTTTATTGTTTTAAGAACTGTTTTGTAAAACTGTTTTCGAGAATAAGTTTTGAAAACAAGAAAATAAAAAAATATGTTTAAATAATTGTTTTCAAAATCATAACTAGTGAGTGATAAATGAGTTATATAAAATTTATAACTTTACCATTAATGAGGTGGATGTTTCTCACATTTCCTTGTATTTTCCAGAACAAAAACTACAAAACATCTTAAAGGTGTTCTGAGTTTTCTATTTTTTTATTTTTCTATTTTTCAGAATAATTTATAAAAAATAAATTTACTAAATAAGTTTTCTGAATTTTTTATTTAAAAAAAAAGGAACTATTTTCAGAATCTGAACCAAATAGGCCCTAATATTGGTACGAAAGCATGCGGCATTGCAATAACTAACCCGGTAACAAATTAACCAAACAATGTCTTCCCCAGCTAAGTACCTCTTATTTTTACTGCTAAAAACTGCATCTGCAACAAATTTATACATTTATTATGTATTCAATAATTTCAGGTTCTGAAAGGGATAGTTTGCGTTCCACATAGCCAATCAGCACTCCGTTTTCTTTTCTATTTCTTCTTCAAGCGACTCCTCGAACTATGATTTCTCATTTATCTTTCCATTTCTTTCCATGTCAAAACCCTAATAAGTTCAGCGGAAAATAATGATACCCAACTTCAGGGGAAGAAGAACCAATATGAGGAGCTAGAGATTGAGGATTCCCTCTTGATCGATTTCGTGTTTGAGGATGCAGCCAATTTCGCGGGAAGCTTTGAATTTCTTCTGCTAGCTTCTCCTTAAATTCGTTGTATTCTAGCTCCTGAATTTCGATTTCTGTTTTTGTTCCGGATCTTTCAAATGATTTCAAATCCAAACTTCATCTACTATGCCTGCATTGCTAGAGGAAACACAATCCTCGCTCAACATGGGTCAAAGGAATCGAAGATCGAAGAGTTAGCTGCAGAATGCCTTGCCAAGACTCCTCTCCACCATTCCATGTTCTCTCACACCGTCAAGAAAAGGACCTACACGTTCGTGATTCACGACCCCTTTGTCTATTTTGCGATATTCGACGAAGAGCTCGTGAAGTCGGAGGGTTTCTGGTTCTTGAATCGCATAAAGAGCATACTTGATGAGGTATTGAAAAGCAGGTCGGTCATGGATTCTGACGATTTTACACCGCTTTGCTTCCAATCACAATTTGACCCCTTCTTTCGTGAAACACTAGCTTTGGATTTGGATTCGGATTCGGATTCGGATCTGGACTGTGTAGATCCACAGCGAGGCGAGGATTTGGACAGCCGAAACCCTAGCATGGATTCAGTCCAGGGGAAGAGATCGGCGATGGCACCCTTGCTTGCGATGCCTGGGTTGAAGAAGAAGAAGAGGGTGAATACGGAAGCCAATGAAATGGATGTGAAGAATGCTGCAATGGAGAACAAAGTGGATTTATGTGATTGTATCGATGGTTTTACCAGAGACTTTCAATTTCCGGTATCTAACAAGAGTGTGATCAACGATCGACAACAAGCAAGGCAAATATGGAAAAGGCATGTGTGGGTGGTTCTGTTGCTGGATGTATTTGTGTGTGCAGTTTTGTTCGTCATATGGTTATGGGTTTGCAGAGGGTTCAAGTGCATGGAGAGATGAATTCAAGAAGATTGAAATAGCCTCTTTTTTTGTCCCTTCTTGTTTGGGGATTGTTCCCTTCTTGTTTCATTCCGAGTTCCTTTTCAATACGATAGACTGCTGAGCCACACTGTGTAAATGGGAAAACGGGTATGTGTATGTAATTGGGGTTTCGGTGTGCTTCAGCTCGTTTTTTATTTCCTCTGGAAATTTCCTAGCTGAATGGAAATAATTTATGAATATGTTAAGATTTAATAGTTCATCATGTTTTCTGGTCTCATACTCTTATTTGATTTGCTCAGCTGTGCATAATTGCAGGCATTGCCTGAAATAAGCATTTATATAGATAAGGCAGTAACATTATGATTTATGTTTCTTCTTGTTAGGGTGGAACACATACTTATAAGAAGTTTGTAAGTTCTCACATGGATGTCAACAAGCGCTTTTCCTTCTGTAATAAGAAAATCTGCGGCTTCTTGGCATGAAGCTTCCCAGAATCTATTTTTTGTGAATATGCATGGTAGGTGAAACCTATGGAATCAATTTAAAAAACCCACTTGAAGTGAATGATATCCTGATTTAAAAGGAATACGAAAACAGAAAATTAGAAAATAGTAAGAAGAAAACACAAAAGATATGTTACTCTAGGTGAATTAGAACCCAAAAGAGTCGGTCTCTTGAACCATAGGTTTGATGATGCCACAAAGAAGGATCAATTCCTCAATAAATTGTATTTTGCTCTAGAACTCAAAAAATGTAAGAGAAATAAAGTCTGAAATTCTATTAATCAAATCTGAAAAAAGCACATAAAAGTTAATCTTAAATAGACAAGGTAAAACCTAAACTAATAAGCCTAGAAAACTTAATTAATTTAGGTTCAAGTAATCCTAATGAGATTAAGAGACTTTGAGCTCAAATAACACTTCTATTAAACTTATAATACTAGTAAAAACAAAAGCCTAAATAAAATAACGAAAATTCATAAAAATAATAACTAAGCCCTTGTAAACATGCCACCACAATAATGAAATCACACGTTGGACACATGACATACTTATTTATAAGTTGGGCTATAAAAAAAAACAATTAACTAATTAATTGGGCTTTATTAATTAATAAAGTTTAGCCTATAATTAATAAAAATGAAATTAAAATAAATTAAACTCAATAATGCTTAAGTCATATGTTATTTTAATGAAGTACATGATCTTTTAATAAATTTTGTGTGCTTTCTTGTTTATTTTCTTCTTCGTGTGTTTTCTTCTTTAGAGCCAACTATAACTTATCGAGAAATTGATCATTCCTTGTGGGGTCATTAGAACTAGGGTTCAAGAAACCGGTTCTCTTGGGTTCTAATTCACTTAGACTAACATATCTTTTGTGTTTTCTTCTTGCTGTTTTCTAATTTTTTGTTTTCGTGTTCCTTGTAATTGTAACACTCCGAGTGTCATTCGCTTTAAGTGGATTCTTTGAATTGATTCTATAAGGGTTCACCTATCATTTGGTATCAAAGCTGAAGTTTACAAATTAAAGTGTGTTCTCTGTTTTGCTTATTTCCTTGTTTCATTCCATCTTTGTTGTTTCAGGAAAATATTTTCATCATTGTTCATTCGTACAGGTGTCACCGTTTCACCAGCACTGTTTAGCACTGTTCATCATACTATTCCAGTAACTGTTTGTGTCACTATTTTGCCAGTACGGTTTCATACTGTTCCGGTTACTATTCACCACTACTGTTTATTGTACTGTTTGGTCACTATTTTCATTTCTGTTATTCATCTTGATAAAAAAAATTGTTTGCTAAAAAAAAATAGTAGCAGAAAAAAAAATATATATTAAAAAAATAGAAAAAAAGAGATTGATTGCTAAAAAAAATACATATATATATATATAGCAAAAAAAAATGACAAAAAGAAATTTATCAATTTCCTTCCTAATTTTCAACATTCTTTATTCTATTTGGTACTATTATTCTTTGATTTCCAACACCTAAATTTCTTTCCTTTTGTTGAAAATTTTAGTTCTTTTGTGCTCATTTTGTGTTAGTTATTGTTTAATTAAATTATGATCATTGAGAATTTTAATTTTGAACTTTTATTTTCTGTGATTGCCACTTCTTTAAAAATTAATTTTCTTTTTATTGAAGTTGTGGTTTTAATTTAACATTCTCATAAGAAAGCAAGTTTTGAGTGGAAAAATGCAAGAGAAAAATTGCATTATATTTAAAAAAAAGCCTTAACTTAGTGTGAAACATGAGTGCATTTGCATTATTTGAGTGAAACATGTGAGAGAGTGTGTGAGATCCCTATTTCTTTCTCTTTATTTTACACTAACATTTCAGATTGTAAACATGGCTATTGAAGAAGTTGATCTTAAGGCCCTATTAAGGACTTTCAATGATCAAATTAAGGAAGTGAATGCAAAATTGGATTACCTGGAGTTTCCTTCTAAAACTAAAGCAAGACGTAATCCAAAGGTTCCTTCTCATAAGGATGTTTTTAGCAAGATCAAACTGAAGATCCCACTATTTCATGATGAGAAAAATCCTGATGGTTAATTGGATTGAGAAAGAAAAGTTAAACAAGCCCTCGCATATTGCAACTACTCTGAAATAGAGAAGGCACAATGTGCTTACTTTCGATTGGGTAAAAAAGTTGTTGTTTGGTGGAAACTGATAGAAATTAGATGAACTATGAATGGAGAACATTCCATTATAACATGGAATGGAATGAGAGCAGTCTTGAGACAAAAATACATGTCATCCAAAGCTAAAAGTATGGTTAAACATTCTAAGGAGATGTAAATGTTCGTGGTCCAAGGTTCATGTGATTCCTACTTAGAGAAAGGAGATCGAGTGGATGATGATGTTGCTACCACTTCAACAACTGATGATGGAATGAGAGAATCCACTACAGATATGCCTAATTCTCAAAACTCTAATATTAATGTCTCTTGTGATTTAAGATGTGATAATTCTAGTAAGATAAATGATGTTGCTTGCATTGATGATATCCCTTGTGATGGAACAATTGAATTGAAATCTGAATTGGGATGTGCTGAACTTAAGAATCTCAATGAGTTTAATGTTATTAATTGTAATAATGGAATTGAACATGATATCTTGTTAAATCTTGAAGAGAGAATTGGTCTAGATGTTGATAGTGTTGTGTTAAAAGACTTAGATGATTCTAGTTGTGCTTCTAGTGTACAAATTTAAAATAATGTTGTAACACAATTGGAAAATGAATTTCATAATGTTACTTGTGCTTATGAGCAAAATTATCATTGTTTGCATCTTTTAGTTGAAAATCATTATTCATATGCTGTTAATGATTTGATGGAAAATTCTTTGGATAGTAGCATACTAGTTTCAAGTAGTGCTAATAGTGTGATTTCTTTGGAAATTAGATCTTATGATTGCATTGATGAGATTGAGCATATTGGCATGGTGATTGAAGATTTAGACTATAATGTTAGCTTGAATGGATATGATAGAAATTGCTATCATGTTTTGGAAAAAGCCTATGAACTAGAGTGGAAAAATAAGAGTTGTAGAAATGAGAGAAGAAAAGAAAGAAATAAGAGAGTAAAAGTCCAAAAAAATGTCAAAAGTGTAAAATGAGTGAGTGAGAAGAAAAGTAAGAAAAGAAAGAAAAAGAGGAAGAAAAAGAAAGAAAAGAGAAATGAGAGAGAGAAAAAAGATAAGAGTGGAAAGATAGTTGAGAGTTGTTCAAGAGAGAGTAAGAATAAGGTTAGTTTCACTAAACTTCTTCCCTCTTCTTATGTTCCTTCACTTCATCTTCTTTGTCCTTTTTAGTTAGTTTCTGATTTTTGTAGTTTATTTCATCCTACTTTGTGTTATGAAACCTTAGTTTCTCTTGAGTCTAATGTGATAATAAGTCCATTTGATAATTTAGTGTCTTCTTTCTTTAGTTCATCCATCTATGTCTTTCCATTTCATCCTTATTATGTTTTGTCTCCTCAAATTGTTTCTTGTATCCCTCCAATTCGTTTCATATTTTATGTGTTATGTGAGTCTCATGAGATATGTGTTTTTTTTTAGCTGCTTGTGTGTTTTCATAAGTCATGTGCTTTCACACTCCATTGTTGGCATTGTGTCTCATCTCATCCACATAAGTCTATTATGTTCCATTCTCTTTCTAGTTCATTCCCTTCATTTGGTTTTATGTTAATATGTGCTATTTTAGTCATTGCTTCTCTATCTTTGTCTTATCATTGTGCATCATCATCTAATGTTAAATCTATTCAGATTTTGAGTTTATTGCATTATAATCAAGTTTGTCCAGATTTCATCCCATATGAACTTTTTCATGCCTTCGTTTTAATTAAGTCCCTTTGTGTCAAATTTTGTCCCCATATCATTCCCCATGAATCCACTAACACCTTGGTTCCATTTAAATTTTATTGTTTCGAATTGGTGTTTAGCAATTTGTTACAAGTTTTGAGTGAGGTTAATGCAAGTTCTTGTTTTCCAATCCATGAAAATGTATTATATGTGATTCAAACAAATGGATTGCATAGTAAGATTGTTGATCCTGGAGATTGATTGCAAAAGCTTATAGAAACATTTAAAACAAATTTGCAACTAAGGGAGAATATTATCTTCCAAGTTTATGTGAAGATCAAAACCATAAAGTATCAATTAAGTCTGAAAGGTAAGTATATTCATTATTATCTATTTGATACTTTTAATCATTCCCTTTCTTTCCATGTAGATAATAGAGATTCGATGATGAATCCTTTTGATGAGGGAAGGAATGATAGAGTAAGGGCAAAGCATGACTTGCAAATTTGGAAAGGAGCATGGAGAGCTTGGAAGACTTGATCAAGGTGTTGAACATAAAGTTCAAGTTTAACTGAGATGATCAACTCCGAAATACAAGTTTCAAATCTAAGTATAAGATGAGCCCATTAGAGAAGATTATTAAAAGATCATATGCTTTATTAAAATAACATGTGACTTAAGCATTATTGAGCTTAATTCATTTTAATTTCATTTTTATTAATTATAGGCTGAACTTTGTTAATTAATAAAACTCAATTAGTTAGTTAGTAGTTTTTTTTATAGCCCAACTTGCAAATAAGCATGACATGTGCCCAACATGTGATTTCATTAATGTGGTGACATGCTTATAAGGGTTTAGATATTATTTTTATGAATTTTTGTTATTTTATTTAGGCTTTTATTTTTATTAGTATTCTAGGTCCAATAAGAGTATTATTTAAGCTCAGAGTCTCCTAATTTCATTAGGATTACTTGAGCCCAAATTAATTAGGCTTTCTAGGCTTATTAGTTTATATTTTACCTTACCTATTTAAGGCTAACTTTTATGTGCGTTTTTCAGATTTGATGAATAAAATTTCAGACTTTGTTTTTCTTGTATTCTTTGAGTGCTAGAGTGAACTACGACTTATCGAAGAATTGGTTTTTCCTTGTGGCGTCATTAGAACTAGGGTTCAAGAGACTGGTTCTCTTGAGTTTTAATTCATCTAGACCAACATATTTTTTGTGTTTTCTTCTTGCTGTTTTCTAATTTTTTTTGTTTTTGTTTTCGTGTTCCTTATAATTGCAACGATCCGAGTGTTATTCGCTTCAAGTGGATTCTTTAGATTGATTCTATAAGAGTTCACCTATCAATGCATTTTTATAGGAGGGAATTAGTAGTTTAAATGTCTTTTATATGCACCAAGCTTCATTAGAATCTTTCCACACTTCAGTCTTGTTTATAGATGCACTATTTTTATTCTTTCCTGCAAAATATACTCATATAAAACCATTTTGATAGAATCACTTAATATAAATTATTTTAATTGATCACATAAATTAAATATTAATGATGAGTTAGTTAACTATCTTAATTTTAAAATAATAATATTTTTTAAATTACCATTTATTAAATTTCTTTCTTTTTCTTGAATTGAATAGAGACATTTGTAGTAATATATAACAAATAATACATTGTATTAGGAAAAATGTCATATCTTTAGAACTAAAGGAAATACTTTTTTTCACAGTTTACTTTTGTGTGTGTGTATATATTATAAACATTAGTTTTTAGTTATAAAAAAAAATAAACTTTAGTTTTTATTAGAGATGTATGAACTGAATAGGAAAGTGAAGAAATGGTAAAAGGTAAGAAAGGAGGGGGAAAAAAAGACCGGAGAAATGAACATGTGATGCGTGATTAAGTAGAATGTCATATATTCAAATTTGAGTTGGGAGAATTGTTTGGAACCAAGAAGCAATTTTTTTGGGGTTAAGCTTACAGTTTTGATGTAAATAACTTGGCTCTGAGCATAATTAAAATAAGTTAGTAATTGTTGAAGGAAGGAGGAAAAAATAAAAAAAGGCATGTGGAGGGGATGAGAAGATGGAGGTGTTTGAATGGGAACATGATTTTCGAAAGCAAATCCATCCAAAATGATGAAAAAATTGGAAGCGGTGGGATGGGGAGGATAAGAATGGAGAAAATGGGGAGGTCGGTGAGGGTTGGGCCCACAGAGAATGGAATGGAGGGATTCTATAGAGGTTTGGGGTGGCACTGGCATGGCATTTGTTGGAGTTTGGAGAGGGCCAGCCACGGCCAGCGCACATGTGATGTTGATGTTCAATGAAGTTTCCCGCTTTTCCTTTCCCTTCCGCTGCCTTCACATCTCACTTAAGTCTAATCACATACCATACCATAACCCCTTCACTCAAACTCACCTGCATCGCCTCCCACTTTCTTCTTGCATACTCTTTTTTTTTTTTTATTATTGTCAATGGTATTGCTAATTTTCAAAGCGAATCTACTCCTTCTTAATTTATGCAGTGAAAATAAAAATAAATAAATAAATAAATATAATCTGAATTTTTAATATTCTTCAAGTTTTAATATCTTAAATGTTATTTCTTAAAAATATTAAATTGTGAATCATTTAAATTTAACATGATCCTGTACATGTATGGAATTAAAGATTAAAAAAATAATAATAATATCCAAAGACTCAAATATTATTTCCTTCTCTCTGGCTGTACTTTGATTATTAGGATGAGAGAGAACGTGAAGAGAATGCAACCCTATTTATACTAATACTAATACTATTGCTTCTCCGATGCAGCGTTAGCTGAAGACTTACACATTTCAACGTTTATTATTATACTATTAATATAAATATCCTCCCCCACTCCCTCCCAGAAAAAGAGAAAAAACTTTTGGACGGTAAATTGGTGATCGTCGGTAACAAAATCAAAATGTTTTCACAACCAACGAACTGAAGCAACCAACACTCACTTCATCTAATGACCATTCACACCAACAATCAATCAATCAGCCGATTAATTTTTTGAAAGGGACGAATGTTGTGGAATTTAATCTCATCAACACTCACTTCCACAACATTCGTCCTTTTCAAAAATCCACCTTCTCCCATTGTCACCAATCCATCCCTTCAAAATAAACTTTCACATCAATCCTTCAACCTATATACTCCGTACCTGCACATTGGATCTGGTACAAAGAAAACATCCTTATAAATTGGGATTCCTTACTTTCTCTATTCTCTTTTTAGGTAAGTTACAATATTTTGAGTTAACTAGATTTTATATTTTCAAAAGCGTGTTTCTTTTAATGTTTTCAATAATTCCAAAATAGTCTCTCTCTCTCTCTCTCTCTCTCTCTATTTCTTAGCCAAACCTCTCTCTTCTTCTTCTTCTGTTACTTTCAGTACACTTCATGAGACCTCTTTTATATTTCCACCCATGGCTTCTCGATTTGTGATAAAGAGAGGCTGGTGAAACTTGAACTCACTAAACCTTGGATCAATGCCAATTCTTCCTTCCCTTTGATCACAACGTGCACCAACCCCCAATTCTGGGATCTGGTGTTCGAGCATAACAGAATACAAGTTCCTTTTTTTTTTTCCGGTAAACAAACAGAATACAAGTTTCTAGTTGCCCAATCACATCATCATTTGATATGATCTGCACTTTTTCAATTTTTGAAATGACACATCATAATTTAAATTTAATTTAACATTAAATTAAATTCTTTACTTTAATATAAAAAACAAATATATATATATATATAGTATGCATAAGATTCACATATTATCTTTAACACTAACTTTTTTTTTTAATCTTTCTTTAAATATATACAAAGATCCGAGTTATAATTACTATGACTGTTATATATTTATTACGGAGCATGACTTGAATGTCAGGCACATTATAAGAATGAATCAGAACCATCAATGAGGGACAATGCTTTTTCATGATTCTCCAATGCTGCTCTTTCATGATCCTCCAACACAGACCAACTAAAATAGCGTATTGCAGCCACGCCTTTCCAGTTAGCCCCAAAAGAGACACACTTTTAATACACAGTAGATTCATTGTAGAAATCACTCCTCGGAGCGTCCAAGGATTGTCACCTCTTGTCAATGAAAACTGTTGAAAAGCATAGCTATGAGAGCCAGATGCAAACCGCGCTACTTCCACAAAAATCACAGGGAAACAATAACACCACCTAGAAAACATGATGGAGACCCTTGCACTGTGAACACTATGATCATTATACATATATTCTATAATCAAACCTATATCTTAGCATACTAAGAATCTGATTAGCACACTACAAAATCTGGATTCAATACAATCAAAGATTTATCATATTAGCCAACTATGAAATGTGAAGATGGCCACTAGCCTCCTAACCACATGGGGTAAGTTTCTTATTGCCTGCACCTCTAGGATTATCATCCTTCCAATCATCCCAGGCTCTTGCCTTCTCTTGCGCAGCATCATCATCTTCATCTTCTTGTTCTTCTCCTGGCCTTGACTTCCTATCCTTGTACCAAGATGAATTGGCTTCTTCCATGAGTCTGGCATTTCTCTCTTGCCATTTATTCATCATCTCCATTTCTCTAAGCCCCGCTTCCTCAATGCTCATGGTTGGCATCCTTCCACAAAATATTCAACTTAGCATCTCAAAAAAATGAGCTCAGAGTAACCAGGAGCATATAAAGATCCGCACCTAATCTAAAAGAACAGTGTTCCATAAAATTCTTCTACAAGTTACATTCTTTCGATTATTTAAACCATTTCTCTTGTATATCATGACAAGAAGTTCAATAATAGGAAACAAATGGGGCTACAAATCTCCCTCCATCAACGGCAACAAAACATCTGCAGAAAATTAAATTGCTTTTCTTTCAAGCATTCTGTTTTAAAAATTCTTTAATATCCCTACTCCTAAGCTATTTCAATCATCAGGCTATATGTTTAATCTATTTAAAAGAGCATAAATCTATACCTATAACCAGGCTGGAACACCTTAGCTGCCATTCTTTCCCTCTCACTGGTTAGGCTTCCATTCACAAGGCTGGCAGGTCCAAATATTAGTGGTTGGTGCTTGTGATCATGAGCCTGCGAAACATTTGCTCTTCCTTCTAAAACATCTTGAGCAAAAGTGGCACAAGTGATTGGCACAGCAGGTTTAGTGTACTTTGCACGAGCTGCAGAATCACGATGCCAGGCTTCAGCTTTTTTGGCACGTTCATCAAGAACATCCCGGGAGAATTCCTTGTCTCCATCCTAAACCATGTAAAAACCACAAGAAACAGTTAAGACCTACATGGGCCAGCAAAAGATCTTCAGTTCCTATTCCTCTCTGAAACATATTATGAATTCAGACATATAGGTGAACCTGCATCATAGCTTTTATATATGATGTCGTCACAGTAAGTTTAATGAAGTGTTCTTTTCTGCTACTTTCAAACAAAAAGTTTTAACCAAAGGGCATATAAAGCATCCTAACAAAGCTTTCACAGTGTAAACTGTATATCCTTATCAATCGTGACCACAGGATATCTAGGTGTTCTTTAGAAAGAAGCATACATCAAGCATTGTACTACCTTAGATTGTCTCTCCTTTATAGCAGAGAGTATCTCTTCCTCTTTTTTCAACATTTCCAACAAATCTAATGCCTGAACATGGCATGAAAAACATGAGAACACTGGATATAGAAGTTTCAATAAGGGAAACTGTAGCAAAAGTATATAGCTAACCTTACAGATTGCCAGAGATATAGTTGTAAGCCAAGCCTGCAGAAAAAATAAAATAAAATAAAGGCACAATGAACAGCTATTGATATAAAAAGCAAAGAGGCTGACCCAGACCAACCAACAGCCACCAAATACTTGTTCAATCACCAAGAAGCTTCAAACAACTCTAGTTATGCATTTTAAACAGCTTTCAGCCTATTAAGAGTCCAAGCCCATGTGTAACATGAAGCCCAAGCCCAACTGCCAAGTGGAGTAATTTTATCAAATAGCATGGAAAGAAAATGACAAGTGGTGGTCTCTATTGCAACAGGGATAAAATTCTGGATCAATTTATTTTTGAAGTGTTAAATTTCATTTTTTGTGTGTTTCTAAGTAGCATTTAATGTCTTTTGTGGAAAAACAAGATAAGTGGTGGTTTGCTATTTTCCAGTTAGATCAATTTTTCTAGTCAGTCTAATTTTCCATTAATTAGCAACAAATTATGTTCTACGAAAACAATTTAAACCCAGGTTTGTTAATGAGAAGAAGCTCTTGGTGATCTGAAAATTGGCTTTCCCTTTTATGTGCGAATTTCTTATTTAAGTTTTCTAAACTTAATGGAAAAATTATCTCACATTCTTATCACTCTCATCTTTCTATTTTAGAGTGTTGCAAAAATAAACTTTTTTACTCTCAGGTTGACAAGAGGAAAGATACTGAGGCAAAGGAACCCTCAGGCATGTTATACGGTTCTGGTTTAACAAATAATTAAAGCTTTAGAAGCAGGTGCCAACAGTTAGATTTCACAGATACCCAACCAAAAAAGCATCATTCAACATTATTCAAATACTACCATATCTTATTATTTTAAAAGTAATCTATAAACCATTTCTTGAAGAAGATTTGTTCCACAGTGCACCTCCCAGTTTATGAGATCCAACCATATACTCTTTACTAACAAAGTAGAGGAAGAGTAACAGAAGAATAGCAGCATTGCCAGATAATGAGTAAAGGATAAAGGTGCAAACCTCTCTTTCCTCTTCTCCATCATCATCCAGAACCTCTTCTTCTCCGGCCTCAACAGGGGAGGACAATGCAGCTGCTTTAGTAGAACGTCCACGTCTCTCCTTTCGCTCCTTTATCTCCAGCAACTTAGACTCTGCAGCTCTCTGACATTTAAATCGAGCAATCTAAACAGCAGTATAAAAAAAATAATCATATTTAATTGTAAGCTATTATTCTACATTACATCACACACAGCACTTTTTTAGAAATTTGCTCGCCGCATTTCCATTTCCCAGATAAAGAAGTTGGGACCAATGCAAACATCTAATATCTGAACTTCATGAAAATTTAAAATAAAAAGAAAATAAATGAAAACCTTTCTAGCCCTTTCGTCCACAACAGATTTTGGTGCCCCTTGAATATAATATTCTAGCTCCTCTTCAGGTACAAGCTCCATAGCCTCACAAAATGAGATAAATTCCTACAAAAGACTCTTTCTTAATTAGTTTCAATGGAACGACATCAATTAAAAAACTATATTAGAACATATCTAACAATAATAATCATGCAAATCATGTTAATGCGCTGTATATTGATTTTTCCTCATTGATGAGTAAGTACTAACCTTTATTTTGGCCTGGGAAGCCTTAAGAATCTGTATTCTGTCATCCTGTGCTATTTTTTCAGTCAACTCAGCAAGATAAAATGGCACCTGAGGAAGTATCCATGATAAATTTAATAAAATAAGACCATTGATCACAATAAAGGTAATATTGCTACAAACTTAGTTCCTCAGAAATTATCAAAAGGTAGGCCATAAAACAACTGAAACAAATATTTCTAAGTGGTGCATATGCCTAAATTTACTACATCTATACATATCCTCGTGCTCAGTTGAAATAACCAGGGAAAATTAAATAGTTATTGCATAATTAAAAATAAATAAGTAATGTAAATTTTTATTCTACTTTTTCTGTACTAACTATTTCATTTTCTTTAGAAGGTATTGAGGAGGAAGGACAGGTAAATTACCATACACATTATGAAATTTATTGCATAAGAAAATCCAAGACTCAATAAACCCAAACTTCAGAAAAAGCCACTCAACATCCATCACGGAATAGCTACTACACTAACTTCTGGATCTAATGAAAATAACCAGCATAACCTTCTTCGTTTTCTGCGTGAATGCAACCATTGAAACAGAAATTCAGATAGTACTAAAGCATGAAATTCAGTTTTCAGTGTCCTATCACCTTGACTTCTCAGTCATAAAAAAAATGGTTTGTGCGCATGGAGCTCTCTACAAATTGAAGTATCCTCTATCATGGGAATATGATCCTTTGATTTGGCTTTAGAAAGAACCTTCTGAGTCAAAAATCTTGCACTTGTCATCTTTCAGTATCATCGAGTTCAAAACAGATTAGTCTCAGTCTTTTGTCTCCCTTGTTAATAGACATTAGATTCCTAAATATGCCATCCTAATTTCTGATTGTGTTATTTTCATAACACACCAAATTCACATCAACTTTACAACTCCTCTCACATGCAATATTTATTACAATGTTGATTTCCCCATTTTGCATTGAATCAATGATAAAGGGTAAGTGTGCAATAATGTGAGGATGATTGTGTGAATATCATCTCTCTCTCTCTCAATCGGGGAAAAAAAAGACTAATAATAAAAGTGATTTTTTTTTTGGACGGCCCTTTTTTTTTGGGGGGGGGGGGTGTTGTTTTGATGTTTCACCTTCTATCAGTTTGAAAAACTAGAGCAATCTAAATAGGTAAGACGGTTAAGTATCCCTTAGTCATTTCCTACTCCCTAGCTCTCCTTTGTTTCCGGCGTGCATACTTAATGTTGACATATAACAGAATATGAAGAGAAGATCAGTTAACAAAGCATTAGGATTCACTGAAAAAAAATCGTCATACTAGAAAAGTAGCAACCATTTGATGAACCAATTAGTAGAAAATTAAAATTCAGCAGACAGTTATATCATCAAATTATCACCTATCGATGTCATTAAAAAATTCAAAAACAATAATTACCAGGGAATACTTGAGATTCGTTGTACTTATATCATCTTTTGTCTCATTTGCTGAGAACAAACCCAGTTTATTTATCATATCCTCACACTTCTCCAGAACCTCGCATCCCTTCCTCACAAGCTCCTGAATCAACCCCATGATAATTAACCGCTCCGAAGAAATCATCATCAAGCCCAAAGAATCAATAAGACAAAGAATCAAACGTGCGCAAAGGCGTACCTGGTCAGCCCCAGACTCCGTCACAGTCGTGTGGATCTTCTGAGCTCGCTCAAAGAGAGCTGGCAACGGAAGGTCCTCCATATTGCATTCGCCCATCGGTGAATTAGTCGAGCAGAAAGAAAACCCAGGAATGAATATCCAAGACTTGCGATCCCCTCAGATTTCTGGAGATGAAAAAATTGAAACTTTTGTCTTCAGAGGTTTTTGGCGCAAATCGGAAGGCGCAGTTTGTTTGAGGATGGGAGAGAGGGAAAATTCTAGAAATATGTCGAGAATTGATATACCCGGAGAATTCGAAGCCACAACCGTGACGAGATGCTTCGTGTTGAATGTGGAAGGGTGCACGGCACACACATGGGTCCTCCACACGAATCCCGACACTTCAGACGTTTTGTACTTTTTTCTTGGATATAAAAATATGGAATTGACCACCTTTGGTTGTATCCTCTAAACTACAATTCTCGAATTTCAACTTTGAAAATGTAGTTACGTTGAATATTTTACGATAGAATTGGCTATCCAGAAGGTTTTTCACTGATTTGATTCAATTAGTCTGCACCCAAAAATTTTTATTAATGGGTATGATATTGATATAAGCGTAATGATGTGTTATAAATTTAGTATTTTATATTAATGGATAATATTGACACTGATATTTGACTTATATTAAATGCAAAAATTTCTTGAACAAAATAATAACTTATTCATTATTAATATGAATAACACATTAACAAAAGCTTGATAGCTATACTCAGATAATTTTTTTGAAAATAAAAAACCATAAAATTTCAATTACAAAATTCTAAACTATTTATATGACACTTCAATAGAATAATAATTAAACTTAAATTTTTCATCTGATTAAAATTCTAACCATTTGTAAGGAATCCCACATATCTGTCAACAATAAAAATTGCATGGGTTATGTAACATGAATGCTAGTTTAATTGGTGCAGGTTGATTGACTTGTTATAATTTGTTACATAAAACTAAAACTTTTTTAGTTAATAAAAGGTATAATAAAATAATAAGGAATATAATTGCAACAAACAAACTGGGTAAGTTATGAAATATGTCCTTCAAAGATACTCTAATCGAAATAGTCTCAAATTATATTTTCTAATCGAAATATGTCCTTCAAAGATATTCTTTCTTTCTTTTTCTTTTTTTTTTTTAACTCTTCAAACAAACTGGAGTAAAATATTTTAATTTATTCATCCGAATATATATTTTATAATCGAAATAGTCTCAAATTATATTTTAGTTTGGAAAAAACGTTAAGATATTAAATTAAAAAATATCTTAATTGATAAAAAATTTAATTTTAATACTTAATTTAGAAGTTGGGCAAAAAAATAAATACTTAAATGAGAAATTTTTTTTAAAATTACTAAATTAAAATTAAAACAGCAATAGTTTTAAAGATCGGTGATGTTTATTCTTCTTTTATTGTGCAAAAAATGAGATATATAATATTTATTATATTCACTTTGTTATCATTTAAAATAAATTGATTGGAAATTATAGAATTGCTTTTTCCTATTTTTATAAACTTTTCAATTTTATTTTGTTTTACGCACCAAACGAGGCCAATTATTAATTATGCTCTTTTCTGTGTTTTCCACATCAAGTGCTATTTTCTTGTTATTTAGTGGTGTTTTGAAAAAACAAAGCTGTTGTATTTAAATGAAGTGGTTAGGGAATTAATGCTCGATGAGTTTCAATATATATATACATATATATAATTTTAGGAAATCTTACCATTCCCAAGTCATAAATAGTAAGGCCATGTCTAATCATTTGAAATTTGAGATATGTTTAACTACAGAATTAAAACTTCAGTTGATCATATTTGGAAAGAATTACTGAAAATTTTTATCTGCCAGTTATTTTTTTATTAAAAGGTCAAATAATTGTTTTTTTAAAAAACTTATTTAAATACAAAGATTAAGAGTATAACCAAATCCATGGGATTCTACACTTCTACACATTTCCTTCCACCATGTCTTCCAATTTTGCAGCATAGGAAGGATATTGGTGTCTGCAAACTTGCCTGTAGCTCTTTGTCTTCCATCGTTATTCTGCTCCCTTTATTGCTAGATTTTCTCTCCATGCAATTTGATATATATAGTTATATTTTACATTGACTTTATGGTTAATCAATTTTTTTTTTCTCTTTAGCTAACAGCATAAGCATAAGATGTTTACAACAATAATAATAACATTAGTCTTATCCCACTGTGTGGGGTTAGCTGCATAGATCATACGACACCAATGAATTTTATCAAACACTATTTTCTCAGATAGATCATTTCTCAAAAAGTTATTCATTATAACTTCCTTTAATGTCATTTTTTGTCTTCCTCTACACCTTTTGATAGGGTTACAAGTCATTTAATCAACTCTCTTCACTAACTCCTCTTGCCCTCTTCTTTGTTTATGCCCAAATCACTTTAAACGATTTTCCACAATTGTTTCCTCGATAGGTGCTACTCTAACTTACTTTTGTATACAATCATTTTGTATCTTATCCAATTTTGTATGATCACACATCCATTTCAACATTCGTATATCTACTACTCCCATCTTATACTCTTGTTATTTTAAAGCTCAACATTTACTACCATATAGCATCACTGACCTTATAGTTGTTCGATAGAACTTTCCTTTAAATTTAGTAGGTACCTTGCGGTCACAAATAACTCCTGATGCTTTCCTCCACTTTAATCACCCCACTTGTATCCTATACATAACATCCCCATCAATTTCACTATCATTCTATAAAATTGACCCCAAATATCTAAACTTTAACACTTCTAGAATGATTTATTCTCCAATTTTTACCTTTGAATTATTTCTAATTGGCCTCTTATTAAATTTGCAATGCATATATTCTGTCTTACTTCTTCTCAAGTGGAAACCTTTTGATTCCAAAGTGTATCTCCATAACTCAAGTTTAGAGTTAACCTCTTCTCTGGAGTTTTCAATTAAAACTATATCATTCGCGAAGAGTATACACTTTAGAATTTCTTCCTATATATGGTCAGTTAGAATATCCATAATCAGATCAAATAGGTATGGATTCGAAGAAGATCCTTAATGTAAACTCATCGTTATAAGAAAGCCCTTTGTTACACCTTCAGGGGTTCTCACACTTGTTGTTGTCCCTTAATACATATCCTTTATGGCTCGAATATAAGCCACATGTACACATTTATTCTTCATTACTTTCCACAATACATCTTTTGGTACTCTATCATAGGTTTTTTTCAAATCAATAAAAGCCATATGCAGATCTCTCTCTTTACTCCAGTATTTTTCAATCAAACCCTTTAATAAATAAATAGCATCAGATGTTTAAAAAAGAAAAGAAAATATATATATACTTGTGATTCTTATAATTTTATTTAATTTTTAATTTTATTTTATAGTTTAAAAATTTATAATTGCAACCTTACACTTTATAAGTTTTCAATTTAATCTAATAATCTATATTGTTAAAATTTCGGAAGTATTTATTAAAATTTTGATGGTATAGCTAATTTATATACTATTTTATTACTCTGAAATCTAAATTACATTAAATGTGTATGTTTATGGCCTTAGTAATCAATAAAGAAAAAAATGATTCTTGTTATCAAAATAGAAAAATGTATGAAAGATAAACAAGACAAGATAAAATTGGAGGAGATAAAATAAGAAATATTTCACATGCACTTGGACATACAATGTTTTGAATATTTATATGAAGCTTCCTTCTTAGAAACTTTACAAGAAAATTCCAATGGTATGAAACTTTGAGAAGGAATGAAGAGTAAACGTATTGTTTATTCATAAATTGACATTTTCTAACAACATCCACTTCTATGAATTTTCAAATCTAAAATGAGCCGTTTGCCTTTACAGAAATTTGTTACATTCAGTACAGTTTGTACATCACCATTTTTGGGTGTTACTTTATTATATGTTGATTCTCTATTATTTTGATAGGGGACGATATCTTCTTTTATATCGATGATTTTTTCTCCAATCCCATGGCTTTTCGGGGTTTGATGGAGCCCATAAACCAACACATTGTGCTTTAACTTCTTTTTTCAACTAAAATAAACACAAACTTATAATTAATAAGAGGAAATGTGGATATATATAACCCCTTTAAAAAAAATCCCAAGAAATTAGAAAGCACAAATAATATTACATACTCTTTCCAATTCCACCCTCTTGTCATACTCAGCATAATACCTTGCATGTCCCTTCTTTAACATAAATTCCTAATCAACCAACCAAAAGGAAGGATCAAGAAAAGTTAGAATATATATATATATATATAGATTTAAGTTGGACATTTAAGGCATCAGCAAGCTAGAACTAGAATGTGAGCAAATTTAGTAAATGTCTCCTACAAAGCGTCCATAACATCCTGTTGGCAGACAAGTATTCTCAAAGGTTTCCCTTGAACAATTTTTATCAGTTCATCGGTTGCTTCTTTACCATAAGGCATTTTAGTTTCTGGTGCATCGATTCCCCTATGTACAATCAAAACATATGTCAGTGCATGCCCATCTTACTTCCTCACTACAATTATAATTAATTAATGAACTTGATTTTCAGGAATACCTTAGCCGAATTCTATATTTGCGAGCAAGGACTTCCATCTCTTTCTGAAGCTTAATCACCCTGAACAAGAAAATTTCTTTAGAGCTCATTTCTAGTGTTAAACACAGATTTAGAATCAAGTGAATGAACATATATATAAACTACAATACTAACTGATATCCCCAGTCAATAATTTCTTGATGAAGAGCATCAGCTTCTGGATATTTCCTCAAGGCTCGAAATTCTATTCTTTGATTATTTGTTCTGAGAACATGGTTAGGAACAAAATGTGACTCATCAGGATCTGATACTCTTACATAACCCGTGATGGTATCACCATCTGCAATAGCTTTTAAGTCAATCTAATGAGATACACATAGTTATTAATTATTATGATTACAATAATAATAATTTCAATTGTTAAATCAATAAACTAATTAATAAATTAAACTTACAATTAAATAATAGAGACATAATGACTAAAATTTAATTAAATATAATAATATCGAAATAAATATACCATAAAAATATGTTATAATTGTAAATACGCATTAATGCACATCATTTTTTAAGAAGGGGAAGGTGCCCTTAGGTAAAATCTTAGAAGCTAGGTCTGTCTAGATCATAGTCCCAATGATATGATCAATTAATGCATGTTTCTATTATGCTTGTATGGGCTCAAAATAGAAATGTTGCTCTTATGTACGTACCAGCAATGTATGCAGTTCAAACTTTACTCTTTCAGGCAAAGATTTATGAAAGGATTTATCAGTTGCCTCTTTGAAAGTGTGTAGTTGAGGAAGACCATAGAAACCCAACAATTCCTATTGGATTAAACATGAGAGAATAATTTAATTAGTATATGTTCCTTGGTTATGAAACAGATGGTTAAAAAAACCAAATTATTTACGTATGTATGCATACATTACTAGAAAAAAATTAAATTAGTAACGTACAAATCTATCATTAATAGTAAAATTCATCATTAATTTAAGATTTAGTGGCGGGAATTTCTGTCACCAAGTCCGTAAAAAATCTAGAGTCAATAAATTTACTGACAAATAAAATCAAACATGTCCACCAATAGACCTTTTATAGCTCGAACTTGCAACTTTCTTGGCTCGACCATGTGACCTCTATCTCAAAGTCTTCAACACCTAAATTTAGGTAGTTTAACTGAAAGTATCTAACATTTTTTATACTCAAGTTTTAATATATAGACATTATTTAATTGGGAAAGTGAATTTTTTTATATTATTAATTTTCAAAAGAAAGGAAAAATATTATATATGTATATTATTTTTTTAAAAAATTGTTTGGGCATATTTTTATGAATTTTTATAATAAAAAAAAATCCATTACTAATCTGTCACTAATTATTAACGTATTTTCTATTGTTACTAATTTGTCACCAATTTAAATTTGTTGTGACGGAAGTTAGTGACAATTTTATCCGTCACTCAATTTGTAAATGATGAATTAAAATTGATGATTTTCGATATTTGCCATTAATCCGTCACTAATGCCCATATTTAGTGACAGATTTCCATCAATCACAAAATTTTCTTCACTAATTCTAATTTTCCTAGTAGTATATATACCTCAATTTCTGCAATATTTTCATGTGCTTGTAGGGTCTCAATGAAGAGCTTAGATGTTGCTTCATATGTTTGGGGAATCTGCTCTGATTTTTTCCATGCATTTACAAGTTTTTTGAACGTGCACAATATTAGTTTTATTGTGAACGATATTTCAAAAATATCAAATAAAGATGAGCAAGAAATGGAGAAATTAAATTGGGAGTATATAATTAACATAAAATTAATTATGTTGTTTGGTTGGAAATGAAATAGATAATTGCCAGATAGCCAAAGTGGCATTGGATGAGGTGACATGATTGCTTAGTGCTTGTTTGGTAACTCGTCCAGAACCACGTTTGAAGCTAAAAATGAGTTTAGTACATTTTCTTGCATGTTTGGCCGGGTCTTTGTGTTGCGGTGAAAATTGATTTTGAGATCAAAATCTCGTTCTTGCACGTTGCTTCTCTGTTGTTTCAATTGTTGCTTATCGTTGGAAAAGTTTTTATATTTTGCAACAAAGCTTTTCACTTTTGCCCTTGGAAGAACATCTCCCTTAGATTTACCCAGGAGACAATCTTGCCCTTTATTATGGTGGAGTTGACAGCAAGCATGAAGATTTTGCAGATCTTGGATTGAGAAGAGAAGGAAGTACAAGGATGAGGCGCAAAAGTCAAGAGAGAAAAAAGCTCTATTTGAGTAAAAGTGGTGGCTAAGGAGGAGAGAGAAAATGGAAAGAGTAGAGAAAAAAGTTTAAGGCCATGTTTGGTTGCCAGAAAATGGTTAAAGTAGATGAGAGATAAAATAATAAAAATAATGACGGGTGCAAATGGATAAATAAAAATAAAAATAATTAGAAAGTTAGAAAAATAAAATTTTTATAAAATTTCTCCAATTTAATAACTAAAATACATTTCAAAATTTCAATCTCCATGAATAATGACTTACAAGAAAATGTTACATCAAATAAGTTATGTTTTCAATTAAACAAAATACAATATAAATCAGATTAAATTTTGATCCAAACACATTAGATTAATTATAGGATGAAATTTAAGTTTAATTTAGAGGAAAATTATGAAACAAAATAATAAAAATAAGGGAAATTAAATACTAGGAAATAAATTTTTAATATTGAAAATTATTTATTTAACAACATTGAAAATTATAAAATAAAATAAAATAGAATAGTTATTAAATAAGATTTGTATAATCTATACAATATAATTAGTTATGTAATATTATTAATATTATTTTTAATATTTTAATTTTAGAATTTTTATTTATTTTAGACAAATATATACACACATATATATATATATATTTATTAAATAGGCATTGGACAAGGGAAATTTATCTATTAAAAGTTGGGAAAAAAATTATACATTTATATATATATATATAACTATTTTTGATTAAAATCATCCAAACATAATCACTTTTATCAAAACTAATTTTCAAATAAATCATCCAAACAAAAATATTTTAGTCCAAAATCAATTTTTAGTATAACTATGTTTCAGAACCAAATCTATCATAATTTATTTTTGACAACTAAGGGCTCGTTTGGTTCTTCATTTTGTAAAATTAAGTTAAGATAAATGAAGTTTGTAAAAATAAACTTTAGATAAAGTAAGTTTGTTGGAAGTTGTTATGTTTGGATATTGTTTTTGTAAAAGTAAGTTTGACAAAAAAATCTGTTTGGATGATAGGGGTTAAAAGTATTTTTAGATGTATAATATAGAGTAAATTTGTTTCTCATTTTCCAAAACCCACATTTTGTTAAAGGAAAAGTAACTTTTCCCCTTCTTTTCCAAAATCACAGTTTGACCCACTTTTTATTTTTCAAAAAGTCAATTTGTATTTCACCTATGTTTAGTCAAACACATCTTTTAAAAAACTATAATTTTTTTTTCAAAACGAACAACCAAACAGGCACTTAGAATCAAACGTGCACTTAGTTTATGAGAAGGCTGGGAAGTCTGGAGATAGTGGAAGAGATCTTGGGCAAAAACGTTGATGTGGACTCAAAAAGGCTTCAGAAGGATTAGAGTTAACTGTGACTCTATCACGATTCTAGAATTGATAAGTAAAGCTGATGTAGCAAATCATCCTTATGGTGATCTGACTGCAACAATTAAGAACTGGACTCTACAAGATTGGGAAGTTCAGATGAACCATATCTATCGGGACAGCAACATATGTGCTGATTGGATTACAAAACAAGCCAGTACTAGTATGTTTATTGTTAATCAATTTAATGTGCCCTCTCCTGGATGTATTTAGTTATGGTATCTGGATGCTCAAAACACTTTTGTCATGAATAATCAGTAATCTGCCCTTGAGTGGCTCCTTTCAAACAAAAAAACGTTCGATGTCAGATGAAACATTTCTTCGGCTAGTAGTAGTGGGCTCCACACAATGAAGGTTGGGCTTCAAGTTGTGGACTCACATCTCAAAACGCATCCTGTTGTCATGCCACCCTCCCGATGAACCTCTCAACACTCAATACAATACGATGCGTCCCCTGAAATTAATTTAATTACACAAAACTGTTATTTTTTTCTTTTATATATTTATCTTCATATATATACTCCAAAGAAGAGCGATCTTTATGAATATAGACATACATACATATATATATATATATTTGTAGGTAATATATATACTTTTTAACAAATGCGTTTTAGCATAAAAGTTTATCAATAACTGAAGTCGATCATCTCTTGGCGATTGAATGAATTCTTTCCTTGAAGGTTCATACAAATTAAGCCACCAGAAAGCACCCAAATTCTTGAAATGATCCCAATTCCAAAGCCGACTTGTGTTATAAGAATAAGATGGTACTATTTTAAATCTTTTATATTATAATATTTTTTAAGGAAAGTTATTGTTTATAATGATACTTTACAGACAGTACTTTCCCTATTTTTTTAAACTATTTCAAATAAATTTTTTTAAATCTTTCCCATAATCCCAATTTTCATTTCCCATTATCTCTATTTGTTTTTATTTTATATTTTTTTATGGTTGAACATCTATTATTATTTTTAAAATTATATTGTTATTTAATTCTTATTATCTATTTTAATTTTGAATATTATTTTTAGAATTAATATTTTTTACGTTTTCTCATTAATTTGTAATTTTTTTATTTGATCTCCACCCTTTTTTTCCATTTTCAAAATAATTTTTAAATATTTTTTGGTTAGTTATAGATCGTTTGATCATTTTTTATATTATTCTGTGAATTTAATTTTATACCTATTCAATAATATCATATTTGTTTGAATTTTAATATGTCCCGCACACGAAAAATACAATCTAGTTTATTAAATTTATTAAATTGGTATCCTGGTCAATATATATACATACACACACATATATATATATGTCGTTAAATACATTTCTTTTATGGCAAAAAAAAAACCATCTCTTTGAAACAATGTTCTTTTATATTATCTCTTCCAAATATACTAACACAATAAATATTGAGGAACACTAAATTTGAAATCAATTATATCTTTTATAATAATATTAATTGAAATGTATTAAATTAATTACATTCTGAATTCAAATTCATATTGAGTTAAATAAAATCAAATAAAATTGACAGTTAAAGATCAAAATTAGGGGTAGGGAAAGACTATAGAGTGAGTTTCATATCAACCTGAGACTCAATCTAATAGTAGGCATGAGTTCAAGAATTGAACCCTTGGTCTAGTCTAGTTTGAAAATAACTCTATGGTGGACTAGGTTAAATCAGTCTAGCTTGAGTTAGACTAAGTTCAAAGACTCTTGAATTAAAGTGAAAGGAGGGGAATAATGTAGAAAAAGTGCACATCAAACCAGAGCAAAGAGTGTCAATAATATAGATAAAGGTACATACAACAATCCCAAAAATCCATAGACAAATATGAATCAAAGTTAAAAAAAAGCACAAATAATTAAATACAACTAGAGAAGATAATTTCAAAAAATCCAAGAAAGCCACAATAGTAGAAAATAGAGTGAAAGATCGAAGGCCACAAACAAGTAGATTGGAGGATACAAGCACAAATCAGGTAGATAGAACACGAACAAGTAGATCAAAGGCCATGTACATAGATCACATGCCACCAACGAGTAGATTGTAGGCAACAAGCATAGATTGGAAATCAATGCAGTGAGATCGGAGAGTAGAGGCCATGAATGCTGACAAGAAGGAGTTGGGAGGATGAAATCAAAGAACCTCTAGAAGATGATGTGGATCAAAGAAGGAGATAGCCACAAGAGTTAAAGCTTAACAGTGAGGAATGAAGGAGGCGATGGACAACGATGAAGGCAGAGGTGATGAAGAGCGACTTTGAGGATGAAGAGCACAAGGATGAGACAGAAGTCAATGAGGAGATGAGATGCTTGAAGTCGAAAATGAAAGGGAAAAAAAGGAGTGCCTACAACTCGTTTGGTTCAATTATTAGGAGGTTACATAATGTAATATGAAGGGTATGAGGGAATATCCAGTCTCAAATATAAAAAAGTTTTAGAAGGGTTATGTTGGTCCAAAAAGTAAGGAAAAAAGTTGATATTTAGAGCAATAAATAAGATATTCTAATATTATCCCTGATTAATTAGGAAAAAAATTATATTTTTCAATAATCTTTAATTTATTTGGTATAAAAAAAGACTATTAATTGAGGTCAGTTTTGGAAAAAAAAGTATGTTTTAATACAAATTAAATGAGGTTAACTAACAATATTGATATATGTGAGGTACTAATTTTTTTTCTTATATTTAAGATCGTGGGTAGTAGTTTGTCTGGTATGATATGTAAAGATAAAGAAATGATATTTATTATTTATTTATTAAATAAAAAATAGATAAATATAAAAGCACCATTTTACCTTTAGTTAACAAAAAAAAAACTCCCTCCTTGTCATTTTCTTTCCAGATGGCAGCATCACCATCACTACCACAACTCATCCACTTCGACATCCGTCTAACAACATCATCACACCACCCATCAACATCTTCCTTCCTTATTATAACCTACCATGAGAAATGGGAAAAAGCTAAAACCTCAAGCAAAACAAGTAATATTAACGAAAGTATCAAAATTGCAATTCATAAACCCATTTCATTCAAATCTAAAACCTAAAATCAGGAAGAAAAAAAAAGCAAAATTTAATCATGTTCGGAGGAGAAATCTTACGAGGCTGTGGTGTTCATCAGCTTAGAACGAAAACTTTTGGTCGTTCAAAGCCTAAGTGTAAAGCTAAGAAAGGAAATTTGCAGCACTACAAAAAGGCATGCACATGGTTCGATCCGGTAGGTTGTTGTGGCAATTAGAGCAGTTGGGGTGGACGAAGTTGATCCGCTATCGTGTTCTCGAGTTTGATGAGTTGTTGACAGCATGTTCACGGATCCTAACGGTGGGAGGTTGAGGACAGAGGGTGGTGTGAGCAGGGGGAAGGAGGGTGACAATGGGTGGAGGGCTGGGTGGCAGTGTAGGACAATGCTTGATGGTGGAGCTCAACGAGGATGAGGGTTGGTGGTCAAAGAAGATGAAGGAAGTAGATAAGGAATTTTTTATTTTACAAAGGGTATTTTAGACTTTTCCATTTGATTACAGTATGGTAATGGCTTTTACATAGCTTTTTGAGTGTCTTATCTCATGCAATGTTATCATCATCACTTTACATGAATATATTGGTTAATTAGACCACTTGATCTAAATATGCAACGATCTGACCCAATCAACCAACCCAGCTCCGAACACGGGGCTTTTTGTCTCGAATTGCTTAAACTAAGTTTACACTAGGTTAGGCCTCCTCAGTTTAAATTGGGTTTGTTTAGACTAGGTTTTTCCCCACCCCTAATAAAAAGAAATAAAAAATATAATAACATGATTGCTACTAATTTAGGGTGTCATTTGTTGCTAATGAAAAATAACACTTGTAACATTAAACAAAATTATTATTTGTTATAAATATAATAGAAGATAGTTCATATTGATAAGTTTAAAGCTTTATAATTAACTAATTTAGATATGCAATATTAAATATTATGTATTATTTATTATATATGTTAAAAAATAAAATATTTTTATATTAAATATATCCGTGCATCGCTGGACTATATTATTAGTTAAATTAATTGATTTAAAGATTGATGATATATTATATAATATTGAATAGCATAAAAATAATTCCTTTAATAATTTTTTATTCAAAAGTATATTATATATTTAACTAGATTTATCATGGCATATTATTTTTTTAGAAAAAAATAAAATTCCTTCTTTCTTTTACATTCTAATTTTGCAAAAAAAAATTATAATGTAGGTTTGGTCAAGCTCACCAGTATGATTTGCAAGGCTCTCATCAGCATAAATATTTTTTTTTGGGATTAAGTCCCAAGAAAAAAAAGTTATGTCAAGCTAGGCTTGATGACATTGGTGGACCCGAGTTGTTTAATTTATTATAAAAAAATATTTTATTGTGATTTATTTCTTAAAAATTTTAATTTTTGGGATAAAAATTAATTTAATTTTATAAAGTAATAAATAATTGTATTTTAAAGGTCATTTTATAATTTTACTAAAAATAATATTAATATAAATTAAAAATAATTTTTTTTTGTAAAATAATTAATAATAAATGGACTGGATCCTGTTCTTAATCACAAAAGATCAATTTATATATTATAAATATATATTTTATAGAAAAATTACAATTTCATGACATATTCTCACGATATGCGATGATCATCAACACAGTGCAATACAATAGATACGTTTTGATGAACAAAAAATTTACAGTTAGCAATTAATTTTTTCATATAGTTTTCTTGATTCTTGATACTCCAAAGACTCTTTACACATTTTATCGACTTAACTTGGTAAATATAGAATTTTTTACCACCAAGGTTGGATTAAGTCCAAAAAAAAAAAAACGCATGTCAAGCTAGGCTAGATGACATTGGGGGACATGACTTGTTTTTATTAATTGTAAAAATATTTTATACTTATTTATTTTTAAAATCTTAATTTTTGAGAGAAAAATGTAATTTTATAAAGCAGTAAACAATTTTTTTTCTAAAGATCATTTTATAACTTTTATTAAAAATCAATACCAATATAAATCAGAGATAAGCTTTTTTTTTCCCTTGTGAAACAGAAAATAACTCTCTTTTTTTCCATAGAATAATGATTAATAAATGGGCTGACTCCAGTTCTTAATCACAAAGGATCAATATATACATGTATAATTAAAATTTGTAAAAATTACATAATTTATTAGTCATAAAAAGTACCCTCATCTTATATTTCATGAAATCCATGAGACTCATCTTTTTTTTAGCAAGATATTTTTTCTTTTATTTTTCATGCAGTTATTTTGCTTTGGTAGTTGTATTTGAAAGAGAAATTCGTACCAAAAAAGAAACCGAAATTATAAATAAAAAAATACAGTGTTTAAAGGGGTTGTTTTAAAGTAATTCTTTTGGTAAAAAAAAAAGTAATTCTTTTGATCTTTTCTATCCAAAATTTAAAAATTTTCTTAAATTAAATTCTTTTTTTAGTTCATTTATAAAATAAAAAACCACAGAAAATTCAAGAATTTTGCATTTCACAATTAAACCTATTTTCAAATAAAATAAAAAAGAAAAAATTGAAAAAAAAATAAGAGAGTAAAATTGATCTGCCTTTATAAGTTAAACATGATAGCCAAATTCAACAATCATTTATTTATTTTGTTTTCCAAAAAAAGAAAAGAAAAGAAAATCTACTAAACTTGTCTTTCAACCAAAATCTCTTTAAAAGTCACCAACATAGTGCGTTACATTTAATCTCAAACTACATCAACTTTAACATCTATGGCAAGATAGCAGGCTCGAGACTCTAGTTATATTTCACGTCAGATCCACATTTGTAAATATATTATTTAAGAGACTTTCCTTTTATATTTCAAGAAAGTTTTATAAAATTCGCCTATTAAATCTGGTTTTTGTTTTGGGGGCAACCTTACAAAGTTTATTTTGTATACCTGGCAACATTGATGGCGCTAACTTGATTTTACCAATGACAAAAATTTCTTCAGAAAAAACTGTGGTTCCATGGTTTTATTTATTTTTCATAATATTTATTACTTTAAAATATTAATGAAATATTAATTACATTTTTCACTATTTTACTCTTTCACAATACTCTTAATTCTCTCTTAATATATGTTAAATAAATTTAAGTTAATGGAATTTTAGTAAAATATTATTAAATTTTATAATAATTTAGATTATTTAATAATTTTCTTAATCTGTATGAAACTTTTAAAATATAAGTTTTTATGAATTGGGGAGAGTACTTTATAATATTCTATTAAAATTTTTTAATATGAGAGAAAAATATAATTTTATAGAGTATTGATTTCCAAAATTCACTTCAATAATCTCTACAAGAATTTAGTCAAATCAAAACAATTATACATTTTAATACTTAATTAAATTACACAAGATTTTTTGTATATTTTCTCTATTTCAAAATATAATAAGTCATATCTATCTATCTTATACTTATCAAGAAAGCATCAATTTTTTAGAAAAATTTTCATAATTTTTCAAAATTAACCTCATTAAATAAGGGTAAAAATGAATTATTTTTTTCCTCATAACTTTATTTTTACTCTTCTTTCTAATAATTAAATATTATCATAAATGTGGGTAAAATTAGAAAAAAAAATAAATTTATCACTAATTTTCACAAAGTGATTTATATTTTGAAACTTCTAACAAAATAAAATTATATTTTGAACCTTAATTCTCACCTCATATAATTTGGAACGGAAGGAGTAATTATTTAACTATATCATATTAAAATATTGTCAAACCCAAATGATAGTAGCTCTTTTAATATAATTTTTTTTATTCACAAGGTTATTTAAGGGATTTTGAGTTTCTTGTCACCTAACCTAACCACTATTAATTAAATTATACAAAGTTGTCATATATATATATATATATATTAACTCATACAATATATTATTTAATGTAGTAAACAAATATTGAATTAATTAAGTTACACAGTATAATACAAATATATCTTATAAAACGCATCATGTCCACCTTAATAGTTTTCAACCATTGTCATGATAAAAAAACTTTTTTTTAACAGGGAAAATCATTGAGAAATACATGTCTCTTTTCATGATGTGAATGGAATTATTGTATTTAAATGTCAGTTCCCGTAATAAGTGGTCACACAAACAGGTAAGCAAGTAATAGTCTGATAGAATATGCATATTCTATTTCCCAGTTAACCCAAGATATTATTTATTCCTTGTGTTGTTCAACTCCTTTGTTACGGTGACAAACGGCCAGGAATCCAGTGCCTTTGCTCCCTAAAATGGTCATAATGACCTGATCCATTCAAAGAAAAAGCGAGAGGGTTGGTGGTGGTAGGAAGAGGAGTTGGAGGAGGAGGAGAAGAAGAATGGAAAATGATGAAACAGAAGGAAAGGGAGGCATGTGGGGGCTGATAGGCCACTCTTTCACTGAAAACCAGGGAACAAAGTTCGCAGCTTTTCTTCCATTCCGTTAGAAAGCAGTCATTTTTTCTCAATTGAGTATGCACTCTAACACGTGTAAATGCCATCTTTTCGGCCTTCTACAAACCCTGTCTTTCACATCACTCACATGGATTTTGCTGTTTGGTGTGACTGGTGGCGTCAATACCTCCATTGAGATGCTCTCTGGATGTGAGCTGCGCAAGAGTCACTGTAAGTTCTTGAGTGTTCAATGAAGGAACAATTGCTTTAATCACTCATTATTATTATTATTACTGGGGTTCTGTTGTTTCTCAATTATTGGACCAGGCACATTTGTTTCCCCAATTATTGAATCATTCATTAACGATCTGTTCTTGTCAGAGTGGGTTGTATGATAAAAATTTGGTACCAGAAAATTCTCTGATATGTTCTGCGACTTCTGATTTCATTGCAGAGGCAAGGAAACAAATCTCTAAGAAATGGGTGACGGAGAAATTTCTGGTTTAGATATAACTGGATCTGAGAAAAAGGGCGATACTGATAACATGTACCCAATGTATTTTGGAGTTTCTTGTGCGTTCTTCGCCCTCCAGGCCCTCTCGAATCCGTATGTGGAAGTTGAAAGATGGTCTGAAATTCGTGAGAATATGCTTCAAGGAAGTGCCAAACTCTTGGGATTGCTGGTGTGGAAGGCTCAGAAAGAAGGTTCGAATGGGGGAGACTGCAATCTGGACAACAAACTAAGGATTGCTGAGAGAGAAGTCGAACATTTGAAGAGGTTGAGACACGAAGATGCCAAAGCCAACGAGAAAGTTGTGGGAATCTTCGCTGCACAGGAGCAAAGTTGGCTCAACGAAAGGAAGAAGCTGAGGCAGCAAATTGGGGCTCTCATGAATGAACTGAGGGTGTTTGAGAAAAAGAAAGGGGGCGTTATTTCTGGACTAAATCAGAAATTGAAGGAAATGGAGGGTCTGATTGAGTCTAGGGATAAGGTCTTGAAAGAAGAGGAGCAGAAAAGGAAAGACATAGAAGAGAAGCTGACAAAAGCAGAAAGGGATAATGAAGAGCGGAGAGAATTAGCGAATCGTGAAGCTCAAGAACATTCTTCTGAGCTTAGGAAGCACAAAACTGCTTTCATTGAGCTTGTGTCAAACCAGAGGCAGCTCGAGGCTGAACTGGGTAGGGCGGCTAAGCAAGTGGAAGCGACAAAACAAGAGCTTGTTTCAGTGTTGGAGCAGAAAGAGGAATCAGAGTTGATGGCCCAGAAATTATCCATGGAGATTGCCAAGTTGCATAAGGATTTTGAACAAAAAGATAAGATTTTGTCTGCTATGTTGAGGAAATCCAAGCTGGATACTGCAGAAAAGCAGATGCTTCTGAAGGAGGTTAAGTTATCCAAGGCAAGGAGGAAGCAAGCTGAACAGGAGACAGAACAATGGAGGGCAGTATCGGAAGGAAAACGTGACAGGCATTCTCTAAAAAGCATGTTGGGTAAGATTGGCTCGAGAGTTGATGTCTTCCCAGGTTCTACAGGGTCGTCACATGTTGCTAGGAAGACAGAAAGTTTTTCTCCCCTTTCTGACCACTTCTTGCCACAAAGAAATGAAGAATTGGGTAAGAATAAAATTTTGAAATTCTTAAATATCTTTCTTTGTTGTTGTCTTGTTGATATACAAAATTCAATAATTATATTTTCCCCTTTTTTGTATCTAGCCACTGGTGGCAATGCCAATGGTAAGCGTTTGGAAGAATGGGTACGAGCTGAGGCAGAAAGATACGCTAGTATGATTGAGCAAAGGCATCACATAGAGCTAGATGCGTTTGCAGAACAAATGAGACTCAAAGATGAGAAACTTGAGGCATTTCGATGGCAGTTGCTGAGAATGGAATTAGAATCAAAGCAGCTTCAGTCCCATATGGAGGGACTGATCAAGGATGTCACACAGCTCAGACATGACAAAATGAAGCTGGAGAGCGTGCTATTGGAGAGAGAAGAAGAACTTGCATCCCTGAAAGAGCAATTCTCAACACAATTAAAGTCACTGAACTGCCACAGAAACAACTCGCATTTACCTGTACCATCTCCAGAACCAGCCCAAGATCATCATCCCATTTGGTCCAGAGTCAAGGTGGTCAAGAAAAAACAAGGTGAAAAAGAGCAAGAAATGAAGGAAATTGTGATAGAGGAGGATTGTGCAAACAATAAACAACCCTTGCCATTGGTTGTTCAATCTCCGGAAAGTAATTCTGAAGAAGAAAGCGATGTTATTCCAAAAGAGGACACTCCTCTGAATAATCAAAGCCCAAGCCAAGCTGATGTTGTTGATACCGCTGAAAAGATAGCATCTGCCAGTAACACAAAGCATTCTTCTCCCTGGAAGATGGATCTCCATGCTCTTGGAGTGTCATACAAGATCAAGAGGCTGAAGCAGCAACTTGTTCTAGTTGAGAGGTTGACAGGAAAGCAAGCCAATGATGAAGATGCAGAATCTAGTGATGATAGTAAAATTGGTATGAAGGCTTATTTTTCCTTGACATCTCTGCTCAATAAACAAGTTGGAAGATACCAATCACTCCAAGAAAAGACAGATGATCTCTGCAAACGCATGGTAACTATTGATTCTACCTCTAGTTTCATTTGGTATAGATTATTATAAAAATTATTCATAGACCTTCATTTAGTAAGTTAAACTCTCAAGTTTGGGTAGTCCTTCATTATGATTCTGATTAACCTTGACATTTTTGTTGTTCTTAACCATCTGATTCCTCAAACTTGAAAAGTTTTCTCTCTTACCTTCGACACTATTTCAGCACGAGAATGAGCTCTATTCAAATAGTGGGGGTTTAAAAGCTGCAAGAACAAAGGAAGAAACAGAAAAACTGGGACACTTTCTAGAAGAAACATTTCAACTACAGAGGTACATAGTTGCAACAGGACAGAAACTGATGGAAATTAAATCCAAGATTTTGTCAGGATTTGTTGGGGTGGCTGAAGAGATGGAGAAAAGTGCAGGCATTGACATGAAGCGCTTTGCTGATAGTATCAGAAATCTGTTTGTGGAAGTTCAGAGAGGTCTAGAAGTTCGGACAGCTAAAATTATAGGAGACCTTGAGGGAACGCTAGCTTCTGAAGGGATGACCCATTGGAGGAGGTAGCAATAATGCCTTTTTCCATGTATTTACTGATTTGTCTAGTTGCAATAACATCAATCTGTATATGGAAGTCACAGAAAAGATTTCAATAGAATTGAAATTCAGAGATAGGATTTTACTTCTGTCCTTGACTGACTTGAAGCAACTCATAGTCATAGATTTACAAAACTTTGTCATGTTGACCATTATAACAGGAAGAAAAAAAGGAAAGGAGAAATAAGAATTGCCAATTAAAGCTTTTCTGGATGTTAATATATAATGACTTGGTGGATGGGATAGGCCCTCTTGTTTCTTGAAAAAATCCACAAACTGATGAATCATTCTTGAAAAGATAAAACGTTAAGATCTGGATGGATAGGGATCTGTGATATGTGCTGCAAAGAAAAACTGATGAAATGATTTTTTGTGGATCCAATACTTCTCTATCTTCTCTCATGTCATGTGTGAGTGTCTGCTTGTCTGTCTCTGAGGTCCACATTCAGTTTGAGAAGATATCTATGGGCGTCTGCCCTGTATCATTACCCTTTAGAAAAAATAAAAAAACCAAAGGGCCTAAGCTTAATTGAATTCTTACACTTTTCCTTTATTGGGCTGCCACTGTCAGTGCATGGATCAGACAGCTTGCTTATGGAGTTAGGAGAAATCCAATAATCCGAAACATGTGGAGAATAGATCAAAGAATCTAAACACTAAAAACCGCACCTATGTCTTGCCAATATAAAGAAAGCCGCATTTGAACGTGGTTGTAACTGTAATCTTTTCGGTCTTACATATATATTGCTCTATACCAATTTACTAGAAGGAGAATGGTTGTAGATGAAAATCTTTTACGAACTATGAAGTTCTTATGAGTAGCATCAGAGCAAAACTAATGCCCTAACTGCAGGGTAAAGCCACTCTTAGTTTCATGTGAATTTGTGAGCTACCCAGTTATACAATCTGCAAATTGAATCACCGTAATGCCCTTTAATTTGTTTGTTTCATGAATACGAGGTGGGGAGAAGAGAATATGCATTCAGTAGTGTTGCAAGTGAAAATGCGATATTTATATGAGGAGAGAAATTCAGTGATGAGAATGGCACGTTTGTTGTGGGTTTGTTGATTGGACGTTTAGTTGGGGTTTGTGTTTGAAGGTATGGTAATGGATATGAGACATGGCTGTAGGTTATTAGATGAGAACGTAGTTAAGAGCATTGAGTTGTTTGATGGACGACTATATATTCCTTTTATATGTGGGACTTGCTCTGCTCTATCAACTGTTTCGTTCATCAGCGACTCACGTATGTATATGACCATGTCAGATATGAAAAGAACAAGAGGACAATGGGAAAATTAATATTTAAAACGATATATGTTGAAAATGTGGTTACATATTATAAGATAAAAATAAGAATGACGTAAAATAAGTTTTTGAGACGAGGTTAACAATATGTTCAAACTACTTTTTAAGGGAAAAGAGAATACTTTTGTCTTAAAAATGTTGGGGGATCGTTGGAAGAAAAAGCCAGGGAAGTTGGTTAAGGAAGAAGGTAGAGAAAGCAGGAATGAATGAAAATGTGCAGTGTGTTGTTCCCTTTCACTATTGCAAGTAGTAGTTGTGTGGGGTTGTGGCATTTAAGTTGTGTTTTTCTGCTGAAAATGGTGGCCTCTCTCTTTTTGTGATTGAGCTATGAATAATACCGCCTTTTAATTAGCGGATCAATCAAGTATGCATGTTTGCTAGTTGTGATTTTTTTTTGGAAAAAGGGGGGCGTATTGCATTAATTAATAATTAAAGGGGGAATGGCACTTGAGGACCAAAACTTTGAATTAATTCCAGTTTAGGACCACAAAATTTAAAAATACCAAAAGAGGACCATGATTTTAAATTAATTAAAAACGTAAATATGAAATGACCTAAATGTCCATGTTAAAACGTTTTACACTCAACATCTATTTTTACTACTCTTTTTTATAAATTTGACACTGAACATTCCAAATTTTACACTGAATATAATAAAGAATTCAACTCTCAGAATTTTATACTCATCTTCTATGTTTTACTACTCATATCCCACGATTTGACACTGAAGACCCCTGATTTTATACTGGATAAGTCTCAGAATTTTATACTCAACTTCCATTTTTTACTACTCAACATCTATTTTTTACTACTCTTTTTCATAAATTTTACACTAAACTTGTTCAATTTTATACTCATATTCTATAATGTGTTCAGTGTAAAATTAGGAATGTTCAGTATTAAATTTATGAAAAAGAATAGTAAAAAGTAGATATTGAGTGTAAAACGTTTTAATAGTGACATTTAAGTCATTTCATATTTACGTTTTTAATTAATTTAAAATTATGGTCCTTTTTTGGTATTTTCAAATTTTATGATCCAAAACTGAAATTAATTCAAAGTCTTATCCTTAAGTGTCATTTCCCCATAATTAAACTGCACAAGCCGTCGGAGTCAAAAAAGCATGGAGGAGAGCATTACAAAATAATCACAGGATAGCAAAACTGATTACAAAGAATGATATCCACATCATCATTAAGCCCCAAAATTCTTTGATTGCTGGAAGTGCATGCATGTGCATCACCAAGGCCCGCTAGTTGTGATCGATCATTTTTCAACCTTAAATCAATCCATTTTATTATTTTTTTTTGGTCCTTGACCAAAATTTTCCCTTTTTATGATATGTTTATTGTTTTATTTTGATATATTTTTATAACTAAGGAGCTCAAGAATTCGATTATTTCTTATAAATATAACCATTTAAAAAAATATTGGCCAATGTTTTCTATATAAATATTTAAGGAGATCGTAACCCTCCAACAATTCACAATTTTCCCACAGTGCTAAAAAAAATAAGATAACGTTTTTTTTTTTGAGAGGCCAAATCATAAAGCTACTAGCTCAAAAATTTGAAAATTTCAACTTGGAATGCAGGCAAAATATATGAGTCTCTAATCAGAAGAATAAAACATTCGAACTAGACCAAGCCACAGTGTTGAAATCTGTTGTGCTATACAAATGATTTTAGCTAAAATTTTTCATTTAATTTAATTAATTTTATCATCTTCGATTTTTTTTCTTTATGGAAAATGTTTTTGATTTTAATCTAGGCATTCCGATTATTAATTTACTACAAAAGGAACCCCAAAAAAAAATTGGCTGGGGAAAAAAGTTTAGAAAGAAGATTGAAATTTAATTAAGCGGGGTATATTTTTTTAAGAAAAAAGCTTTGATTGACCGAAGTTGATGAGGCAGTAAAATCAGCAATTATTAATTAGCTCTGACCATCCATTGACCTAAGAAACCCTACCAGTTTCATTCTGATATCCACGGACAATAACAGCAGTTAACATTCTACACAGCTTATGTATGTCAAAGTTTGGTTCCCAAGAAAAGAACAAAAAATTCTCCAACTCTCAAGTAAGTTGTTTTCTTCTCATCTTTTTAGTTTCTACCATCACTGATTTTTTCGGTCACATAAGAGATTTGAATCCTAATGACTATCTACACTTATTCCATTCCCTCTAGAGCTGCTCTTCACTTGCCACTCCCACACTCGTCCATAGCCTCCAGATCTCCATTGCCACCACACTGCTTCTCTCTCACACACATTGGTCACCTCTCTCTTAAACGTCATCGCCATTCACGCTCCTTCCCTCTCGCACTCGATCTCACTTTCTCAATTAAAATCCATGAACAGATCAAAACTCCCTCCCATGCGATTGCCGACGTCGTCCACTTTACTCCCTCCATCAGTCTCCGTCACACACTCTACTCCCTCCATGGGTTGCCATTGTGCCCCGCCTCTACTCCCTCCGTCGGTCTCCATCTTTATCGTCTACGTGAGTTTTTTTTATTTATTTTTTTTTCTAAATTTTTGGTTGAATTTATTTTTTTAATTTTTAGTTAATTTAATTAATTTCTATATTCAAGCAAACACCCATTCTTTTAGTTTCCTTGTTCTAAAAATGAGCTTATTTTCTATTGGGGATTTTAGTCAAATTTATTAGCTCAAGGGGGCTTATGTGCTGAAAGGATCTTATTTTGTATTGGTATTTCAATCTTGACAGTTGTAGAATTTTTCGGAGATCCATTATTTATGGGAGATTTAGCTAAAATTTATATATAACTCAGAATATTAATATATTTTATGAAAATTATGGAACTAATGCAAATGATTTATTTCTGTTAATTAAATTTTGGGGCTTGACTTCTCTTGAATATATATGAAAAGTATAATATAGCTCTTTATAATTAAAGATATCTTGTGGACTCCAATCTTCTTTAAGTAATCATAGATTGTTTCCTGAATTTTGTGTTTCAATTTTAACTATTGTAGAACTATGGGGAGGTCCAATATTTAGTAGTGACTTTGCCAAAATTGGATGTGTATCTTGCAAGTAAAATGAGTAAGTTTTTTTTTTAAATATCTTTATGATAAATAATCCACCTTTGGTAATGTTATTTAACTCAAGTGTGCAAACTTGATTTGATTGCTTGAAGTACTTTATAATTTATACTTATATCTCCTGTGCATAAAGCTTGATATTTCTTGTTTGTAGTTGCAAGTTATATATTTTTCATCTGCAGTTTGTGAGAATTTTGTAAGTATGAAAATTAGGTTACTGTAATTCATATATTTTTTATTGTCTTATTCCTTGAAATATTTATGTTGAATATATAGTTATATACAATGCCTTTAATATTTAAAGAAGAATTTCTCAACTTTTTGTCCTATCAAATGTGGATGCAGGGAGTGGAAGTAGGAGAACTAATGTGGTGGTTACTTTTTCTACAATTAAGGATAATGACAAAGATGTAATGTTTTACTACTAGACCTGTAGTTGCTTTATTCTAGTTCAGTATTCTGGATATATAGATAATATATAGAGATCCATATGTTTTACTATTAGAACTAATTTATTTTAGTTTAGTACACTAGTAGAAAATAGCCTGTTAACATCTACACTTAAGATCGGTTAAAAAATACCCGATCTGAAAAATTTGACCCGTGGCATTTTTGTAAATAACTTGTTTAATACTAGACTTTCCAGATCGGGCACCGATCTCAAAAGTCAGCGAAAATTAAAATAAAAAAGATTTATGTTAAACTAAAAAAAAATTTTCACTTTTAAGATTGGTGCCCAATCTTAAAAGGTTATTTTAATATTAAAAAATAAAAAAATCCACTTTTGAGGTCAATGCCAGATCTCAAAAATTATTTTAAAAAAATTCATTTTTAAGATCGGGCATTGATCTTAAAATTTATTTTTAATAAGAAAAAATATTTCATATTTAAAAAATTTCACTTTTAAAGGTTACTTTACTATTAACAAAAAAATATTTCGTATTAATAAAAAATAAAAAAAATTCACTTTTGAGATCGGTGCCAGATCTTAGAAATTAGTTTTTTAAAAAAATCCACTTTTAAAATCAAGCATTGATCTTAAAAGTTCTTTTAATATTAACAAACAATAAAAAAATCCACTTTTGAGATCAGTACTAGATCTCAAAAATTATTTTTCAAAAAAAGTTCACTTTTAGAGATTATTTTAATATTAAAAAAAAAGATTTTATATTAATAAAAACTAAAGAATTCACTTTTGAGATCGGTGCCAGATCTCAAAAATTTAAAACCACTTTTAAGATCCGGCACCGATCTTAAAAGTCATTTTAAATTAAAAAAGATCATTTTAGGTTTAAGTTTGAAGACCCCGCTTGTGAAACACAAACCTGCCGCGCCTCTGTCCTCTCTGCACATACTCTCTCCTCTGCGTGACTCCTCTTGCTCGTCATTTTCATTTTCAACCCATCGCCCAGTTTGTTCAGCTCACCGTTGGCTGTAGGTTGTTGCTGGTTGTGGGTCTTTCTTCACCATCATTTCCTGTTCCTCTACATTTCAGCACCGTCTCCTTATTCCTCTCAATACTCGTGCTTGTTGCTGCCATTGTTCCTTCTTCCTCTACTATAACTCACCGTAGCTATCTTCCTTCTTGTTGAGGTTTGTGGTTCATCTTGGATCTCCTTTTTTTGTTCTGTATTTTGTCTTAACCAATGATATTTTTGGAATGTATGTGGATGGCTGATTTAGAAATACATATATATATATATATATGAATATGAGAACAGGGATCCGAGTGTGAAGAAGAGGGATAGGAGAGACATCACTAATTAGATAAACCTTTAATAACATTCTGGGGCTTGTTTTGTACAATGAAATGGAATAAAAAAGAGTGATTTTTTTAAGATGTGAAACCTCTCATTATATAAAAATCAATAATTAATAATAATGCCGAATGTCCCACAAGCCTTGTTTGGATTTTTTTTGACTCTTGTATCATCAAAACTGTCCACCAATGTCTTAGAAACAATAAAACATAATACGTGTAAGCCTTCTTCTTATATATATGACTCGTGGCATGATTAGAACTATCCAGTATTTTTTAAGAAAAAGCTTCATGCGGTAACATTCAAAAGCAAAGTGAAAATTGGTTCTCTGATACTAAAATTAATAAAATTATTAATATTAATGCAATCCTTTTATGAAGAATAATAAAATGCTCTTTTTTTTTCCGGATATTAGGATTTCATTTAGAAAAAGGGGAAAAGATGATGTCATGCAGAACATAATTAAAGATATAAACATAGGTGTAGAGACAGTAGACTTCGGAAGTTTTCTCATTTAAAGGATCATTCCAAGAAACTTTGTTTACTCTACTCAACTATGAAGTATATTCCATGTGACATCTGCGCAATTATAACATAGCAAAAAGAATGAAGGGGAAGAGTGAACCATCCAAGAAATGGTTCATGTCCCTATCCCTTTCTCCATACTTTTCTCACTATATAATCTTTTTTGTCCAACAATTAAGAAAAGAGTTTATAAATAATAATATATTTAATTTAATGATTTTTTATTTATTGGTATAATTAGAAATGCTCTTGAAAATTATATTACAACATTTATTTATGATAATGATTCAATGAACAATATATTCATTTAATGTATAGCCAATGATATAATATCGATATTAAATCAAATCAAATTATAAAATAAATTGTGTATTGAGAGAACTATTAGGAAAAAATATTAAAATGATCAACTTGCTTAATGCCGAATGTCATTAATATTGATATAAATATAATAACATAAAATTTATAACAAATTATATTATTTGCTAGTCATAAATAATAATATGGTTTATTTAACACCCTACTTGTGAAATTAGAGAAAATCTTGTACGCCCCACACTTATACATAATAGTCTTGTTTTGATTGCACACATGTGATTAAAATGTGAGATTTTGCAAATGTTGATGATTATATGTACATATGGGTGTGGAATAATTTCTCATCCACTTATTGGTCCATAGTAATAATATATTTCTAAATTTGACAAGGCATAAGGCTGTGGAATATATTTTACTAATACTAGCTGTCTTTGTCTCTTCCTTTATAGGAGGGCATTGAATTTTGTTTTTGAGACTTATTTTACCTAGTTAGTTTACTTAAGGTTTTAAGTTTAAAAACAAAGTATGTTACTAGTTGTGGATAAAAATTTTTTCCCCTAATATTGTTACTCACTTCAAAATCACAAGTGAAATGAGATGATGTGGAGGAATAGTCATCAGCTATATCATTACTTTAGATATTGTTGAATCATTTGAAAAGGTAATTATATTTACATAAATTAGTTTTATTCTTTTTTGAGTTTAAATTTTGATGGGCGATGAATTTGCAGACACTGGACATTCTAGAATGCTTTTCTGATGAGGAAATCGGTTACATTCAAAGCCATTGGGCAAATTATTTTCTTGAGATTGCTGTGCCTTAAAGGTTAGAACTAGCTCATGTCTTATTCTTTGAACTTGTTCTATTGGGTTTGATAATATCCATTTGTTCAGTTTTATTTATGATATTTGATAATATCCTAGACAAGCATAATATGTATTTTGTATATAGCTTTAGATTTATGTAGTCTCTATTTTTTTTTCTCTAGTTTGGGACTTTGAATCCTTTATATCATGTATTGGCCATTACATAATATAAACTTGCCAGTTGTAAGTGTATATTTTGTTGGCAACCCAAGTTATTTTGTACTTCATATATTTTCACTTTTTTGGTTTCAAATTTATATAGCTTTGAATATGGTACCTAATTTATAACTTGAATTACCATGTCATATACAGGGCTCATGTCCATTGATCGGTAAAGAATTATAGCAATGGAGACTATTCAAACATCAGCCAACAAACAAAGCAAGGTCAGCTTTTGAGAAGTTAGTAGATGACAAAATTTTGAAGTTAGTATCCCCAATATATTTGGTGTAGGTTTTAGGTTTAGCTTCAATTTTTTGGCTCTAGATTCATATATATTAAATTGTCTTAGATTGGATATTATGGGATGCTAAAAATTGGACAAAAATTGTGAAGTTTCATTTTGGCCATGGTCTTGATGTGCTCTCCTAGTTTTATGTTGTATTAGACAGAGGAGTTGTACGTAGGTAGCTTCCTATGGTTTTGACTTGTAGCCTTATTTGTCTTCGATTTTGTTTTTGGGGATTTATTATATAGCACAAGTTCTATTGGTTTGTCATTGTTGGTGTTGGAAAATGGTTCTGCTTTTGTATATATCAATTTTTGTAACAGGAGGATGGATGTAAATTTCATACTAAATTATTTAAAAATATATATATATATTTCCAGATCGGTGATGGATCTTGAAAGTCCAGAACAACAGAACTTTCCAGATCGGTCACCATTGTGGAAAATAAGATTAAACATATTCCAGATCGGTCACCGATCTGGAAACAGAACTTTCCAGACCGGTGACCGATCTGGAAAGTGCACTTTTTAGATCGGTCTTGCCTGATCTTAAAAATTTTTTCTTTTACATCTGTCACTTCTACATCTGCAAGGAAACCGATCTTAAAAGTCAATTCTAACCGATTTGGAAAGTCCTTACTGTACTAGTGGTATTTTGGGAATAGTTAAGGATATTTTAGTGTGATATTGGAAATACGATATTTGAGTATAAGACTTATTTATAATTTTCATTAATTCTATTGAATCATCTTTTGGGATATAACTCTAGTAAAAGTTTATTTTAGAAACATATTCAATAATCATTTTTGGCATTATAGCTATCATGGCTATAAAATTTGCTTAGCTATTTTGGAAATTTGGTTGTAAATACAGATCTATTACACTTATTTTGGAGTAAAAAGAAAAATTCAAAGTAATATAACCGATATAAAAAGCATATTTTTTTATATCAGTTTTGTATTAAAAACCGACGTAAAAACAATTTTTCTACATCAGTTTTTCTGTTAAAAACTGATGTAAAAGCAATTCTTTTACATCGGTTAAAAAATCGATGTAAAAACAGCTTTTTCTATATCACCTGCTTTTACATCACTTTTAAAACTGATTTAAAAAAATAAAATAATCAATGTAAATTGAGGTTCTGTGTAGTAGTGATATAAGTTGTATCTTCTTCTTCTTTTTATCTCTCCTGTTTCAACCATCATAGTTGTTTTATAGTTTCTTTATTTTGTTAGTTATGAACGTAAGATTTGAATTCTGATCACTATATATCTAAAAAGCCCCATTCCGAGCATATATATATTCTTAATTATATCATCTAATTAATTACGAGTGGTTGAAATTAATGAGAATTGAATTGCAGGAATTTATAATAAAGATATATCATCGATGGCAAGTAGTGGTAATAAGGTTAAAGTAATGAAAGTGGCGTTGAATAGCGTTTGGAGAGGAAAGGCTGTCTAACGGAGGAGGGGACTTGGAGGATGGCGATGGTAGAGAGCAGAGTAAGAAAAAAGTCCGGCAAGACACGGTGGATAGTGTAGTGGGCCTAACAAAAGAGGCTAAGGCTGGTCAAGAGTTTTCTTATTGGGATAAACTCTTGGGTTGTGACCAGGGTGTGGGAGAGAAAGATTCGAAAGGGAGTAGTGTTTTTGAGGAGGCATGGAGAGAACATATCAAAGGATTAAAGTGTTTTTTTGGATAAGGTAATGCTAGGAACCATTCGTTGGGTAAAGGGGAGGTTTTGGAGAATAATGATGATTTATGCCCGGCGTTGGTGGTTACCTAAGAGGAATATGAGCGTTGATGTGCACCAAGGAGAAAGTCTCTGATCATCAAGCTCCTCGGAAAGGATATCTCGCTTTGGGGAATGAAGTCGGCGCTCAAACGAATCTGGAAGACGAAAGACGTTTTTGAAATGACAAATTTGGATAACAAGTACTTCGTGGTATCGTTTGCTAATGATGAGGACTTAAACTACATCTATTTTGATGGTCCGTGGATGGTTGCAGATCACTATTTGGTCGTTCAACAATGACGCCCCAACTTTGACCCATGGTGTGTTGAGAGCCAAAAAATGATAGCTGCTTGGATTCGAATTCCAATTCTGCCTCTAGAGTTCTTTAACTCAGAAAGTTTAAGGAAGATCGGAGGTTTGGTAGGGAAAACTTTGAAGGTTGATTCCACGACTTATCTCAGAGCAAGAGGGAGGTATGCTCGGATATGCATCAAATTGGACCTTCATAGGCATTTGAAGTTAGCTATTACTATCTTTGGAAGGAAACGGTTCGTTGAGTATGAAGGGCTACATCTGATATGTTTTCATTATGGTGTGTATGGCCACCATAGGGATTTTTGTTCCAAGCTTAGAGAACAGAATGCTGATAAAGGGAAGACGTCCCATAACGATAGAAACACTGAGGATGGGAAGCAAGAGAGTATGGGAGAAGAGCAGGAGGTTTCTACTGAGATAATGGATACACAAAAAAGATTAAGAGAAGATGGTCAGAACCAATAGGGGGCCAGTAATGGCAGCACGCCGGGGGAGGACAAATTGTGAACGTGGAATTTGGTTACGAGTAACTTGAGATGACGTTTCGGTAACCTAGATTTGGTGGACAGGAGAGTTAATGCTAAAGTGAGAGCTTCGAAGCTAAAAACTGCAGAGAATATGGCTCATGATTATTGTCGCACCCGGAAAAATGCGACGGAAGGAAAAAAGAGAACAAATCTAGTTTTCTTGTGAAAACCGACTTGTGAAGAGTCGCCACCAAAATTTTGAGGAAAATCTTGGGAAACCATATTAAAGAGGAAAAGGATGGTCTGCTTATCCAGAGTTGGATTCGGGAGTCGATTGTGCGTGGGGAAGGTGTTAGGGACCCCACAACACCCGTTCCTAGGAACGGTTATCTTACATTGATTGTGTAAATTAATATGGCTTAAAAATATATTTTGGTTTTCGTTTTATAAATCACATGCAAGAAAATGGGTAGAGAAAAAAGAAATTAAGAAAGTTTGGAAAACAAAATAAAGAAAATAAATTAAATTAAAATTAAGGATATTTAAGCAAAATAAAGAAAAGGAATTGAGAAAATAAATTGGGAAAATATTTATTAAATTAAGAGAAAAAACACCAAATAAATCAGGAAATATTTATTTATTTACAAAGACGGACTTGACCCAGGATCAGAGCCTGGGGCCTACGTACCCTGCGATGGGGATCAAAGTCCACGTAGTTCGGGTCTAGCAATGCGTGTCTGTAGGTTGATGTTTTTTTTTTATTTTTGTAATAAGAGAAAATTTATGGAAAATACTTTAACTTTTTGCAAACAAAACAATTTTCTGACATGGAGTTGGTGTGTTTTAATTTGCAAAAGACAATTTAATTTCATTTTACTTACTCTTATTTTATTATGCTTTGAAAATGTTTTCCTTTTATTTTTCTTTAATTCTTGAAAGTGCTTTTATTTGATTTTTGATTTTGGAAAAATCCTCATTTTTTTGTATTTTTAAAAGAAAATTTTCTTTTAACAAGAAAACCAATCCATATTATTTTGAAATGCCATATGAAGGTTTTATTATATTTTGAAATGCCCTATAATAATTTTATTAGATAAAATTTGAAGAAATTCTCACATTATTTCATTTAAAAAAAAAATTTTATGAAGTTATTTAACTAATGTATCTACGTGGATTCGTAATCTCACGCGACAACTCAGTAAGTCCGTATACCTGCATGGGTTCCAAAACCCCACGTGGTGTGGTTATTAAATCAATTACCTCTATCATTATTTTTTCATAGTAAAATCGCCAAATATTGCTATTTTGTTCAAGGTATATAGAGGTTTATACAATAAAAGTTATTTATTTATTCAAAATAACATCATTATATATTTTCTCTTGAAATGAGTAATTAGGGAAAAGATTTTTATTCATATCATGTATTTGAAAACACCAAAAATTATTACATTCCAAATATATTTTCTCATTGAAGAGTAGAGTTTATTTCAAAGAGAGTTACCTAACAAACTAATATCTGCGTGGACTCACAGTCTCACGCGATGATTAGTACGTCAAAATACTTGCGAAAATTCTAAAATCTTCGGGGCACAGTGATTTTAAATAATAAACTTTAGTAACGGAATTTCACCATAAAAGCTTGCAAAACAAAACGGTATGTATTTTTTCTTTTTCCTTTTTTTTTAGTAGAAAATCAAGTTTCCCATCCCACTCATATTTGCGCGGGCTTGCAGCTTCATGTACAGTGCATGGGTCCATAAAATTAGTTTTTTTTTTGTAGGGCCATTGAACTAAAATAACACAACTCATTGACCCAACACTTTCTTTCCCCACAACTACTCGCAGGCCCAAAATCAAACACTACTAGCATAATAAAGAACCCATGCCATGAACCCAAAAATTTTGTTGAGCAAAGCCCAGGACTGAAATAAGTGCTTCCCCGCGTGGTTGAGTTCACAGGGTGACCAGAATTACCAAAACACGGAGCAAATAAGAATTCCAGTTCTGAATTAGATTAGTACCATTTAGATCTAATCAATTTCTACTAAAACATTTCCAGGCATACGCTTCCTAAAGGTACAAAATCGAACAGAAAAAAAAAATGGAAAGCTTAAACCATTATGCCATCCCTCTCACGGTTCAGACACGTCATGGCCAACTGACAAATGAACATAGATAGGGCTAGATATGTGCCCAGCAACAAAGGTGGGAGCAACCCATCCTCAAACAAAAGCTACGACTGGATGCATATAATGAAAGAATGAGAATTTAAAAAAGATAAAAAAAATTTCTGGCTTAATCACGAGATTAAGCACCCATCACCGACAAACATATGTTCAATCTCCCTAGTAGCGAACAGACCACATACATGAACTCAAATCGTATTCTCAGCCCACCAATTGAAAGTTTAAACTTAGAATACAGATTACCAGTTGAAGTCTCTTTGATCTCTTCCCTCTTCGAAGATTCCGTCCTCAGTTTGTGACCGAGTCTTTCTCAGATTCTCCAGAATTTCGCCTCAATGCTCTCAGTCTCTCGGTCTCCTTCCTCTGTTTTTTTTTTTCGGGGTCCTCTCTTGTAATGCTTCCCTCTCTTCGGCTTCTCTGGCTCCCGAAGGTACCCAGATCCCCGCAAATTCGTCCCCCCAGGCTCTCAGAACCCCTGCCTTAGATTTTCCGAAATCCTCAGGGCCCTCTGCGTTTTCTTGCCTCCTCTTTCTCTTCCTCGCGATCTCGCCCTTTTTATAGAGTTCCTAAGTTGAATCCCAAGCATGTGGTCCTCCTCTCCTCTTTTCGTACACGTCTTCGGTTTGTCTTCGTGGCAGCTTTAGGTGCCCTCCCGGTTGCTCCCTCGGTTTCTTGCTCTGTGTCTGCCTTTTTGTGTTTTTTTGTTTTTGTTTTTGTTTTTGTTTTTTTGTTTTTTTGTTTTTTGTTTTTAGTTTTGTTCCTGTTTTTTTTTTAATTTTATTTTTTCCTTTTTATTGCTATTTTTATCATTATTATTATTATTATTATTATTATTATTATTATTATTATTATTATTATTATTATATATTTTTTGCATTGTTTGTGCATGTTAATTCATTCAATGCTCGCAACTTTCTTCTTATTTTTTTTTGTTATTTTCTTTTCTCTTTTTTGGTGTTTAGATGCCCGGACAAAATGGGGTGTTTACAATTATAGTGGACTCGATTCACAAATTTTTAACCCTGAGATGCAAAAAGCGAAGTTTGTGGCTAGTTCTAAGCTGGATTCTAGAACCATGGGGAAAAATATAACAAATAAACGCATGTGGGTCCCAGTTGACCAATTGAAGAGAGAGATGGTGAAGGATTATGGCCAAGGAAAAGACAAATTGTCTTTAAGGCCCATGAAAGCTACTGCAGGCCTAAGTGGTGTGCAGACTAACGATTCCTACTTCATGAATTCACCCAATCCTTTTAATGCGCTGATGGAATTTAAGGAAGAACAACCTATAGTTGACAAGGGTGACAATAGGGAAGATGGACCATTGAAAGGGGATAATTCCAAATGTATTATGGACTTTGTAAATGAAGATGAAGTGGTGGAGGCAGAAGTTGGGCTTGTGATAGAGTCTAATACCATTATGGCCCAACATAGTATGACTATGAGTGAGGATCTTGGCCCTAAAGGCCATATAGCTTCTAATTATCGTGATTAATGGATTGTTTCTTCTGGAATGTAAGAGGTGTTAGGGCTAAAGCATTTGCAGGGCTTATGCGTGAATTGCAATGCAAATATAAGTTTGATTTTCTTGCGATTTTTGAAAGCAAGTGCAGTGGGAGCAAAGCTATTAGAATAGCACAACGTTTGGGTTTTGATCAATTTAGGATTGTTGATGCTAATGGGTTTTGCGGAGGTAATTGGGTCCTTTGGAGAGAGTCTTCTTGGATTGTGGATATTATTGACTCTTCGGACCAATTTATACATGCTAGAGCTTGGAAAAATGACTAAGAACTATTCATCACTTCAGTGTACGCTAGCCTAAACGCAAGTAGGAGAAGATGCTTGTGGGAGCAATTATCTAACTTGAGCAACACGATTTCGTCTCCTTGGGTAATTGGTAGAGATTTCAATTATACGTTATTCAACTATGAACGAAAATCTATAGCTCGTATGGTCACTTCCATGGACAAAGATTTCGTTGACTAGGTGGATTTCCTGAACCTCATTGATTTGGGGTGTGTGGGACCGGTTTTTACGTGGAAACGCAAAGGTTATGAAAGCAGGATTGATCGGGTTCTTGCTAATGGGCAGTTCATGGAGAGATTTGGTGATGCTTCTGTTTGACATCTACCTTGGTTCAAGTCTGATCATAGGCCTTTACTTCTACATATGGAACTTGCTCCTCTTCAGGTCAGTAGAGCAAGACCTTTTTGGGTAATGGCTTCTTGGGTCCTTCACGATGACTTTGAGAGGCTTGTTAGGGATGTTTGGGATCCACATAAAAACTGGAATGAGAATGTGAGTTTATTTTCCAGTAGTGTTATTTCTTGGAAACATGAAGTATATGGTTTTATTGGGCGTAAGAAACAACATCTTATGGGCAGGCTCGATGGTTTGACAAAGGTTATAAGACAAGAGGGTTTATCTTCCTCCATTGACTAGCTCCATCGGTCCTTGTGGATGGAACTAGAAGAAATCCTAATTCATGAAGATATTTTGTGGGCCTAAAAGGCAAAGGTGAATTGGTATGTGCTAGGGGATAAAAACTAAAGTTCTTTCATGCTCGTGCGAATGGAAGGAGAAGAAGAAATAGAATTGAGGCAATTCAGGATGATACGGGAGTTTGGATTGAGGGCGCTTTGGAGATAAAACAGATTGCAATGGAGTTCTTTTACAATTTGTTTCAGGAAGATGGGCAATCCTGTGGCTCTTTTGAATGTGGTGTCACTTACCCTTCTATTGATGATAACTCTCTTAGAGTCCTTGCTACTGATATTCATGATGATGAAATTAAAAAGGCTATCTTTGACATGGGGGCGTTGAAGTCACTAGGGCTGAATGGGTTGAATGCACTCTTCTTTCAAAGCTAATGGAAAACTCTAGGATCTTCTATCACTAGAACAATACGTACTATGTTTGAGAACCCAGCCGAAATTGAGATGATTAACAACACGTTCATTGTGTTGATCCCAAAGAAAGATCACCCAAAAACTATTTGGGATTTTAGACTGATAAGCCTTTGTAATGTCATTTATAAGGCTATTACCAAGATAATTTCTAATAGGATTAAAGGAATTCTCCCAACCATTATTTCCCCAAATCAATGCAGCTTTGTCCCTGGAAGAGTAAGTTCAAACAATATTATAATTGCCCAGGAGGCTATCCACTCTATGCAAAATATGAAAGGGAAAAAAGGATTCATGGCTATTAAAATCAACTTGGAAAAAGCATATGACAAAGTGCGATGGGAATTTGTGATGCAATGTATGAGGGAATTGAGTATGCCTCAAGTGTTGATCTCTGTAATTCAAAGTTGTATCACCTTTGCAAAAATGTGGATCTTGTGGGAAGGAAGTAAAGCGGAGGAATTTTCCCCTTCAAGGGGTATTCGCCAAGGGGACCCTATATGACCCTATCTGTTTGTTATCTGTATTGAGAAGTTGGCCCACTTAATTCAAGAGGAACTTAATGAAGGACGATGGAAGCCTATCAAACTCTGTAAGAATGGTCCTCCTATTTCTCATTTATTTTTTGCTGACAATCTCATTATGTTTTCAGAATCTAGCCTTGATCAGGTGGATATTATCAAAAGATGTTTAGATGCGTTCTGCCTGGCCTCAGGCCAAAAAGTGAACCATGCAAAGACCAAGGTTTTTTTCTCTCGCAATGTCAACCATAATAGAGCCACACAGATCTGTGAGGAACTTGGTTTCAGACAAATAGCGGATCTTGGAAAATATTTAGGAGTTCCTTTGCATCACGAACGAGTGAAGAAGGGCACTTATCAATTTATTATTGATAAGGTCAAGAATCAGATGAGCAATTGGAAAATAAATAAATTGTCATTAGCTGGTCACTCCACTCTCATTAATTCAGTAATATCTGCTATTCCAAGCTATGCTATGCAGACGGCTAACTTACCTTCTAGAACTTGTGAGGATCTTGAAAAAGTTTCCCGTATCTTTCTTTGGGGCTCTACAAATGAGAAAAGGAGGATGCACTTAGTTCCCTGGGATACGGTATGTCAAACTGAACGAGCAGGTGGACCGGGTATGAGACACCTCAAACAGCAAAATGAGGCTTATATGATGAAACTTGGTTGGGGGCTTGTCAAGCAGAAAGAAGCTCTTTGGGCCAGAGTTTTTCGAAGCAAATATAGTTGTGGAGATGACCTCTTGCCTAGGATAAATATTAAAAAACTAGGTTCATGTGCTTGGCGCGGAATCCAAAACAATTGGTCTCATGTCCGTAATGGTCTGGAATGTATTCGTAATAGACAAGATATAGAGGATGTGCGCTGGAAAAAGGAAAAAAGTGGGAGATTCTCTGTGAGATCGGCTTACAATCTTCTCAATGATCAGGTAGAGGTCATGCAGTCTATGTGGATGAAGATGTGGAAAACGAATGTGCCTCACAGATGTAAAACTTTTGCTTGGACTGTTCTGCATGGCAGGCTTCTCACAAAAGGTGCTAAGTGGAAGAGAGGTTTGCATGCTACTGGAGATGGCGACCTATGTGGCAATACTGTTGAGGATGAAATTCACATTCTACGTGACTGTACTAAGACTCGTTCTTTCTGGGTTAATATTATCCCACCCCAGCTTCAGGACAGTTTCTTTGGGACGGAGCTATGGGACTGGTCTGAAAAGAATATAAGTTTTAACTCAAGTCAAGAAAGGAGGAACTGGAAGAATATTTTTGTCATCTATTGCTGGCTCCTTTGGAGAGCTAGGAATGAAAGGATTTTCAATGGCATGGAAGTCATTTTTTATCAGATATATGCTCGGGCGAAAGCCATACTTGGGTGCATAATCAGTTCTAGCTGTAAACTCCTTAGAGCCAATCTGAATGGTAGGAATGAAGGTAGCAGGTTTGACAGTGCTGAGCTTGAAACTCACCAGGTCGAAGTGATGGTCGATGGAGCGTACTCTATTTTCTCGAAAGTTGCTGCTTGTGGGGGTTTGATGAGAAGAGGGAATGAGGTGATAGAAGGATTCTCGTTGAGACTAAAACGAGGTGATCATGTCACTGCTGAACTCTGGGGTTGTTTAATGGGGCTTAAGAGTGCTTGGGATAATGGAGTGAGGGAGTTGAAACTTAAGTCAGATTCTTCGGATGTGTTGAACTTACTGCAGAAGGAAGTACCAGAATTGCATGCTGACTAGGATTTGATTATGGAGATAAGAGGTATGCTGGGGAGGGAGTGGAATGTCGGATTACAACTCATCAATAGAGAAAATAATGTTGCAGCGGATCTGTTAGCGAGAAGAGCTCTGGAGGAAGATATTGGACTTAAAATCCTGCATGGACCGATCATCACTAATTTCTTGCAGCAGGACGAAATCACGTGATTCAGTTTTGGTTTGTCTTTTGTTTCTTTTGTATTTTTGCTTTTGTTTTTTGTTTTCTTTCTGTTCGTATAAAAAAAAATGAAAGTAGCGTTGAGGTTGTTGGCTTTTGTTGCGACTTTATGTGCAGCCATGGTTATGCTTTCTACACATGAAACACCCAACTTCGTCGATTCCTCCATCCGCTACCTACACAACCATTCATTTTAATATTTTTTGAAATAAAAAAAATATATAGCCCATAAAATAAAAAATAATCTTATTTGAGCTGTTTAGAAATGTCTAGATCTTTATATATATATATATATATACCTTTTATTTTGATATAAATTTCATTTTAGAATTAAGAATAATGCAAAATTTGAGTGGGTTAATTTTATGCAAATGTTCATGATGACAAGGTGCGACTCACTGTTAAGCTATACTAGTATATTTTCATATTTTGCTGAGTTGAGCGGTACTGTTAACAATTTATGATTTGTAAATATAACTAGCATTCCATGGAGTTTGAGTTGCTGTACTTTTTATAATTTGTAAATAGTTTGGCTACTGCTTGTTATAAATTTGATATTATTTATGGATTAAACATAATTTTCTAACTAGTACTTTTTAAAAAAATTATGATTTTAAATGAGAGTAAAATAATAAAATACGAAAATATCAATATTCATATATATATATATATATATATTGGCTATAGGAACTTTGTATTTGCAAATTTTGTAGCAGCTGTTTATAGCATTCTGGTTTGTTGCCTCAACTCCAAGAGCAAACTTTGGAAACTCGTCGTTGCTGTAGATGCGGCGCGTACCCACCACACACTCATTCTGGTGTATTACTTTAATATTAATTAGTTTTTTTTAATGTGAGTACAAAATTAGTTAGTATAGATATAATAATTAATTAATTGGATAATATATGATGGATGTGAATTGAAATATATACATACATATATATATATATATATATAGGTATTGGTGGGGATATATTATCAAGCTGCGCATCGGCATTGACGGAGTCATGCATGGAAAAGAATGGGAATGAGCATGCACGTTGGAGGCCAATAAGATAAAATAATAAAAATGACATAAAATAAATGTTTGAGATGAGGTTAACAATAATGTTTTGGATTAACAATATACGTCTTGTTTATGTTCGCCGGAATAAGCTGAGGCATGGGCTATCCATGAGGGTCTTAAAAGAGATTAGGATTTGGGGTTCAAACATCTTAAGGTTGAATCAGACGCAATCAGTGTTGTTAACATTATTAACACGGTGGGGTCTCAATATAGCAATGTTAGTTCCACTGTTTATGCTACTAGTATGATGATGAAGTGGAATTGGAAGATCAGGCTCAAGTATGTATCGAGGGAGGCCAATAAAGTAGCGGATATGCTGGCAAAACGGAGCGTTCAAACTGGTTGCTCCGAGGTTCTGTTGGGAGAAGTTCCACACCATTTGGAACCCCTTGTGCTTCATGATGTGGTTGGGGTTTTAACCCCTTAGGGTCTGTTTGCTTCAAAGGAGAGAAAGGGAGGGAAGGGATTTTAATGGAGAGAAAGGAAGGGGAGGGAAAATAAGGGATTTTAATTTTACCTCGTTTGGAAGGAAAAAGAGGGATTTTAGTGGAAGGATTTTAATTTTACCTCGTTTGTGTTATGAGGGAAAATGAAGGAAAATAATTATAATTTGACTATTATACCCTTAATTTATTTAAGTTAGTATAAGAACAAAATTAACCAGTATCTTGTGTGCCGAGTAATTAAAAAATGAAGAGTATTTTGATCATTTTGGACATAATAATACATTTTCCCCTCAAATTACCCCAATTTGGGGGGAAAATATATAAGGGGAGGGGAGGAAAATTTTAATAACATTTTCCCTCCCCTCCTGGTTGCCAAACAAGGGGAGGGATCCTTTTCCTTCCCCCCATTTTCCTCCAACCAAACAAACCATTAGTGCCTCATGGACTTCAGTCCCTTTCTTTGTACCAAAAACAACAAAAAAAACAGTGTACATCTTGCTTAAAAAGTTAGGAGAAATCACAATAAACCAAAACATGTATGAGAATTTATCGTAGAGAACACAAAAAACTGCACCTACGTCTTTTTTTTCTGTTACAAAATTTTAAGTGAAATAGGCCTAAAAAATTTACCAAGATAAAGACATGTTTCATAATTTGAAGATTACTTACAAAAATATTTATAAATTACTAATAAACAACATTCTTATATTGCCCATATCTTTATCAGAATCATATTTTTACCAATTATACTTATCTTACAAGAAAGACACATTTGGTTGTCTCGGTAGTTTTTTTAACCCAACATGTATGTTGCTCTATACCAATTTACTAAAGAGAGAATGCTTGTAGATTAAAATCTTGTATGAAGTTCTTATACGCAACACCAAAGTCAAACTAATGCCCTAAACCGCAGGTAAAGCCACGCCTATTTTCATGTCAGTTTGTGGGCTACCCAGTTATACAATCTGCAAATTTAATCACTACAATGCCCTTTGTTTATTTATGATTTATATTTGAGATAAAAGGAAGTTTACATTAACACACCAAATATGGAAGGAACAGAAGAACAATGGCAAAATTAATATTTAAAATGATGTTAAAAATGCTGTTTCATATATAAGATAAAACTGGCATAAAACGTGTTTGAGACGAAATTAACTATTTTCAAACTACATTTTGTTTTTAAAGCAAATAAAGAATAATCACTACCACAATACGCTAATTTTTTGCCTTAATTGTATGTTTATATAGGTGTAACCAAATACCAGCCTTTGGATGCGCTCCTTATTAATACAACCAAAAAAAGAACAAAATAAAACAGAAAAAACACCTGGAACACCACCTATAAACAAAAAACACAAAAAACCAATAAGGAAGAAGCAGAACCTATCAACCAATACCGCTTCTAGCATGAATTAGTCTTCACTTCATACCAGCCATAAACATGGCTTCATGCTTAAGCATTGTCAGTTACACTGGTTCCTTGTCATATCCAAAAGCGTAGAAAGATGCAGCTTCAACCGGTATAAAATGATGGAATTAATTCATGCCGTAATTTACAAACTAAATGCAAGAGAATAATCAACTTATGAAAAAATACTTTGGCATAGAAAGATGCAGCTTTAAGAAAATCCTTAGAGGAAAATGCAACTTCAACCTGCATGAAAAATAGTCCCAATCAAAGACCATACTTAGCTTTTTGATTAGGAAAAGATTTAAAAAACTGTAGCCATATAAATGATTGCTTAGTCACAGTAGATATACATGAACAGCACCTACACTAAATATATTTGGTCAAATGAAGATATGAAATCAATCAATAAGAAGAAAAAAGAAAAGAAACAAAGAGAAGATGTAAAACAAGGAATTGAAATTACGTACAAAAACTGGAGTTTATTATGTATCATCACGTGTCACGGATCATTCAGTCATTAAAGTTTAAGCTATCAAGAAAAGGTTCAAGAATGATTTTCACTGACGTTTTCAACTTGTTAAAGCAAGGACAAAGCAATTTCGCATATTTTAATATTTTATGGACAGAGTCCAATATCCACCACAGAGCACAACGTAAATGGTGGGACTACAAAATGGTGACTCTTTCATCAAGTATCTAATGAAGATTTAAAGCATGGTATACCGCTATAAACACTAGTTTCAGTTCAAAATGCATGCAGATAACAAAGAACAAATCTCTTAGCAAAATCTCTGTTCTCCTAAGAATATTATTTTTTCTTCATACCTATAGACCGATGCAAACCATATACTAACACTCTTATCCACAAGTTAACATGAACCTAAGAATCAGATATCTAACCAATTGCTTCAGATTCTCAGAATATGACATTAAAGTTTCATGTTGATTGAGATATTTACTTTACATATATAAAAGCGAAGCAGCTAAGCTAACTAAAATAAGAAATTTCTTTCCAAGTTATAATGGAATGTGATAAAGATTTTTGAACTTCAAAAGATATCTGCAGTATAGGGAAATGGGTTTCCCATCAAACTTAACCCACATCATTTATTCACCTAATTCTCATCCTTCTAGACATTAAGGAGGCACAACTAATGGGTTATGATGGTAAGATAATAAATATACATTTAACAAAGAATCAAGGGGGTGGTTAGGACTTGATGTAGCGCATAGAGCCACAACCATGAGTTAGAATCCACATATCAATTAAGAGATGATAGCAGGAGGAAGAAAATAATAACAAAAAGCAAAGTGAAATATAATCAGTGCAAGCATCTGTTGCATCAGAACACTACAACCTCTCAACAATCTAGCATGTATATTGAGCTCAAGAAACATAAACTACTTTTCTTTATGTATACCTTCTGATTGAAGTTGAGCTTTTGGGTCAGCCACCCCGTCCGATATACCACAGTAGAATCTACAGACTTATCAACAGATCCCAACCGAAGCTCATTTAAACTTCTAATGGTAGAATCCAAATCATCACCACATTCTTCAAGGGCTTTCTCAAGAAGCCGGCATGAACATTGCCCAAATGGTTAGAACTAGAAATATTGCCAACGCATATACACAACTAATAGACATCTTTTGAACAACTCAATTCTTTCCAATAAGTGATAAGGTTGTTTTATGCATGCAAATACACTGCAATACTGTATAATAGTCAATCTCAAGTTGAGCAGATCAAATACAAAAATATACCTGTTGACAAGACTTCTTTCTATATCACTTCCATACCCAACTAAACAGACAAGCCTCATGAACTGCCAACATGCAAATTTCAGAAAGTAGCCTTAATTAACAATCTAATATATCTTAACATCAATCATTCTATCTACCAATTCTGCCTACCAAATAAAAGAGGGGAGAGAAAACAAGAGCCGCTTTTTTACTTCAATTTCAGCTGATTGGTGGATTTTAGTGAGGGGAGTTGTAGCCTCATTTTATAGTGCATCCAGCCAATGACATTACAACAGCATGCAGGCTCAATCTTTGCTATGAAGATATGAAACATGAAAGTTTTCCTAAAAAGGCCGGAATTAAGGTATAATCAACATCTCTCCAAGAAAGCGACTTACAGGAGCATCAATGACAATCAGATGCAGACACAATCAACATCTCGTACAAAAGGTGTAGTTCGAAATATCCTAGACCTGAAAGAAGTAATACTTCTATTATATGTTAACTTTCCAGACTACTCTTTATGCTGGCAATCTCAGGTAAACAGGTTCAATACTTCAGCCAAACAGTTTCCAAGTACATATTTGATATGCCATGCCTAGAATTTCCAGTTAAAGTTCCTATCAGTTAACTCAAACCAATACAACCTCCCAAAGTTCAAAATATTTATTTATCAATTTCTCTCCTTTTCTTTCTATAATTTCATTTGCGCTTGTCTCTCCATGGTTATGTGAAAATGAAGTTGTTTTAGAAACTTCTGTCTCTCCTTAAAATTGCAATGGACTCTAAAGTTCTAAACACTGAGATTTGAGATTTTATAAACAACTATACATGTTATATCTAAAAAGCTAGAATTTCTAAATGCCAGAGTAATCCCTTTATATCAGCATAGATAAAGACAAGAAATATTCACAATGCGAACTATTAAGGTGCTTGGAACACCAAAAACATAAAACATTGGGCAGTCATTAATTATGACAACCAGATAGTGAAGATGAATTTAAGGTGAAATCAGAGGAATCGACCTTTTAAGCAGTTAAAATTGATACATGAAAACAAGGGTAAATAAACAAGTTCTTCAAGACATGTAAAACAATAATGAATACAGAAAACAACATGGATCAAGAGCTACTAGAACATGTTTATGTAATTTGATGAACCAAACTAATATATTCTAAACTAGCCATTCCATATTTTCTTACCCACATCCCCATTTAAATTCTCTCCTTCACAGTAAACTCCAGAGGCTTCAAGGACTACTGCCGTGATAGCGCTCAGATTTTATTATCATCTGTAAGGGAAAGCAAATATTTTGGAGGAATTAATATAAAACAAAATATAACATGAAAAATGACCGAAGAATGGATTATCTAAGTGACAGAAGCAAACATATTGAACAATACCAAATTTCACAATTTGGTAAAACCACTGACCAAGTTTCCAAGGTTTGAGGAAGAAGTTCATTGGAAATGGATGCTTTCAAGTTCCCTTCTCAGAACCATGCTTTATAGTAAAATAAATGAATAAATACAGATATTTCAAGCCCTACTAAGCAACATATCGAAGATAATCAATCAGATTTAGGAAGGCAAGCATGAAGTGCAAATTACAGATTCAGTAAAATTAGAAAGAAAGATTGACGGAAATCGATGAAAGGGGAACCTGGAAGTGTTGGCTAGCCAGACCTGATCAACGAGTCGCTTCCTGACGCCGGCGATTCCTCGGTTATTGCAATTGGCGGCCATACAACGAAAGCTAAACGAAAGAGGAGGAAGAAGAAGAGCGGAGCAACAAGCGATGAGAGACCGACGAAGCTCCGGTGACTCGCCACGACCTACGATCAAGTTTCGCAGTAAGACCCACGACCCAAGAAGCAACTGTCGCGCGGCAGTGAGAGGTTCACGTTGAAGCAACGCAAAACAAGAACAGTGAGGGAGCGCGAATAGATAGGCGCTAGGGGCAGATGGGTTTACTTCTGAGGGCTTAGTTCGATGGATAACCGAGAATTAGGGGTGTACATGGGAGAATTAGGGGTGTACGTGGGCCGGGTTTCACACTCGCCCGATATTCGGTTCGTGTATACTTGGGTTGATCTGGGTTATATAGTAGATCGGGTCGGGTCGGCCCGGTGCCATGTGTTTTTTTAAAATATTAAAAAAAAAATAACTTTATATATTAATGAAATAATTTTAATTATTAATGTAAAAGTAGATTTTTTAAAAAATATAATATTATGATAGAAATTAATTTTCTTAAAAATTATAAATTTTGTACAATTATACATTATTTTTATATAATATTAAATTAAGAAATCAATTTAAAATTTTAAATAAAATTAAAATATCAAAACCTTACAAAGTTTTTTATAATAATCAAATAATAAATATATTATATAAGATATATAGAAAAAATCTTATAAAATCAATTAATATATATAAAATAATATGTTTTAAAATATATATATATATTTATATATAGTTCGGGTTGGGCTGGACCAAATGGCCGAACCAGAAGCCCAGCCCAACCCGAAGTAAAACCCGGCCCGGTTGGCCCAATAGGACCGGATCACCGGGTTTGTGCATCCCCTACCGAGAATTGACCTTTGGAACCGCTCGTGAAGAGAAACGTACCTACAGACCTAACCACATGACATGCATTTGGCTATACAACTTTCGGTACGATTTTTTAAGGAATCGTATATTGTACCCAAAGGAGCGTACCAAAATATGATTTAAGAGCGCTTTTTCCTTATCGTACCCTTTTTGTACCAAGTAACTTCCCCTTAAAAATGTCGGGATCAAAGGATGTTGTTGTTGTTGTTGGGCTAAGGAGGGAGGGGAAGGGAGGGAGCAACAATTAATGAAAATGTGCATCGTGTTCCCTTCCCTCTCATGGATGAAGAAAAACATTCAGGTCTTCTAAATGTGTTTCAAATTACTCGCTCCATTTGATTTTGTTTTTAAGTATCTTTAATATTTTATCATATAAATTAAGAAATACAATTAATATATTAGATGTTTTTTAAATTTATTAGTATGTTCTTATATAAATAAATAGATAAAAAATTATTAATATTATCTTTGACTTTTAAAATGATAGATAAGGGTATAAGTGAAAAAGTGGTAATTAATATTATCTTGAAATTTTAAAATCACAATTAAATTATAACAATTTCCTTTTGGCATTATAAATAGAGGTAGGGAAACCAAAGGAAGGCAATTGGAACTGAAGGAATGAAGTAGTTAGGAGTTAAAAAAAAAAGGAAAGAGTTGGAGTTGAGTGGAGAGAATAGGGTGACATAAGAGAGGTAATGAGATTTTCTTTTCTTCTTCATTCATGTCATTGTATACATAAAAGATTCCATTGTAAGTTTAGGAAGGGAAAGTGTTACTCCATAGTTACTTGTTAGGGTGAACCCATTGCTTTCTTTCTTTCTTTCTTTTTCTTTCTTGTACCATGATAATGGTGCTTTGCCCGAACACCTCTTAGAGTGTGCGCGCGCGCGCACACACACATATATATATATATGGGCAAGTTTTGTATTACTATGATTTTTCTAACTTCTCCTTTTTATGAATCTTTGCAATCAATCCCTCTGCGGAAAACCTATGCTCTCACAATTATGGGTGGTCTCATATGCGCCCATCATTATTATTGGTTACAGCAGGGATAACAAGAGGGGTTTTGCAATTTGTGCAATATTTGTTTGGACAATATTTCTTTCTTAATATTCCTTGTTCGTAGTTGATGTGTTAATATTCTCCTCTACCTTTGTATGCTATATGATATTATGACTGTGTTTTGCCATGAGTAATGTGCACGTGTTCATCTTAGTCAATCATCATTTCTCCTATTTTGGAGAAATGATGATTGAACACCAAAAGTTTGAATTAAACATAATAAAAGATTTTACAATTATTTTTATTACTGAACATCAGGAATTTACTATTACTTTATTCTGTATTTACAACTTAAAAAACTATAAGATCATTTACTGTGTTTAATTCAAACTTTTAGTCTTCAATCGTTATTTTTCATATTTTCATCATTCGCTTTCCAATTTGTGTAACAATTAATCATGTTCCATTACATAGATCAAATGCTTTATTAATATTTTTTTATTAATAAAATCATCAAACCACTCTTCAATTGTATTTCTTGATTTGGGAGACCAAACATAAAGATGGAACTCACATTCCCACTTTGCTCACAAATGCTCACATATACTGTTAGAGCTTAAATGTCTATTTGGCTTAGTTAGATAAAAGTGAATTCATCTATTGGCTACAATTTAGCCCGAATTAATAAAAAATTGATTTAGATCTCCTTAGCTAATTTCAAGATATTCAATCATTAATTGCATGGAAGGTAAGTTATTGCACAACAGAATTCGAAATTTATTAAATATCAATGTAGTAGACTAATAGTAAAATTATCCCTTTAATTTTCCATATTTTCATTGGTGGGTCAATCATCGAGCTTCCTTTATGAAATTGGAAGATGGAGGAGGGGAGGGACCTTACTCAAGATTCATCACATGTAATAACCATGATGACGTAGCTCCATCTAAACTTGCTTGCTGACTCATTCCTCACCTTTTTTATTTGGGATTGATTCTATGATATACGATTTTGCATCATCAATGTTGGGGAGGTGATTCCGATCTAGGTTCTCTTTCACCAAAATTTCTCAAATCATGTTTTTCAGTCAAATCTGGATCCTTCATATGATCAAAGAGTTACAAAGTTTATATAAATTTTTTTTTAAAAAAAGAATAGGCTTCAAAGTAATAGTAGAACAAGTAGTGAAGAGAATGAGTAAGATAAATAATAATGGAACAAGTAGTATGAGGAGGATCCGAATTACATCAAAGGTAAAGATTTGGCTACAGAGATGACTTGGGATATTTTGGTAGGAGATGATTCAAATTCAAGGTGATTTCACCAAATTAATTTATAATGATATGGTCAAAAGTTTTTGTAACTTTTATTTTTATTTCTCTTTTTAGAATTTGCCACAAGTGTAATAAAGGTTCCGTGAACATTTAGGACGTCAACCGGTGGGCTGTGAGCAAGGCTAAGCCATCACATGCACCAATATTGGTTAAAAGGATTTTCTTCTAGAATCAACCCAATAAATATATACATAATCATATCTCTCTCAATATATTTTTTTGTCCTTTTAGAATTTACAATGAGTTATATTAAATTAGTGTACTAAAACTTTAAGATGTCACCATGAGTGATGCATAATTGCCGTAGGTACCACTTCTAATATAAGTCCATAGAGTCAATTTGCCTTTTCTAATATGGAAATAAAAGATTTGAAAAGTATCTTTATAGAAAAAATGATAAAAGAAATAAGATAATTTGTTTTAACAAATTAAAATACACCAAACCATTGTAAATCTATTTGTTTGCAAAAATACACGTTATTTTTCCCTTTAAAAAGACTTTTTAACAATTAATAAAAAAAAACCATCAAATGACACACTGTACTAAGTGAATTTTTATCTTTATCACAAGGTATATGTAAGTCTTAGACTAGAATTCTAGGCCAAGTTTACCCTTATAAATAAACTAGTTTTATTCTTGTTATTTTGTAAATAAATAAATTTCTCATAAATATATTAATGTATTATTAATAAAGTTAGTTAAAATAATTTTAAAATCATGTTAATTTTTGTGCAGTCAATTTAGGGTATCCATTCCAACAAATGGGTGCTATAGGGTATCTAACACTGTTCTTTGTGATAAATTGACTCTTGAACCTATCTGTATTTCCATAAACCATCATTTTTTATTTTAAAAGTTTTCCCAAATTTTTTATTAAAATTTTGGTAATGACTCCTTTTAAATTGATTTTCATCTTAAAAATCAATTAATTTTTTCTATGTTTTGCATGAAAAATCAAGCACAACATAATGAAAATAATGTGCTAAGAAAACAAAAGTAAAATAGATAACTATAATATCTACATATAAAAAATAATAAAATAGTTGCTTTAAATTATTGTTAATAACAAAATGTGTTACTGTAGTTATTTTCAATTATCAATATTAGTGAAATATAATAAAATATGAGATTTTAGCTATAAATAAAAAAAATAAAATATTGTTATTGAAAAATAATTTATATTTCTAATTTTAAATTACCAATCTAATGATGTGAATTAATAAATTACAACTCAAATAAGCAATCAAATGTAACAAATGATTTTATAAAAATAATTATTTTTTTATTATGAAGTGAAATGTGTGCTTGAGTAGTCAATGACTTGAAGCTAGCTATTAAAGAAAAGGATGGTAAAAAAAAAAAATCACCAAACACTTAATTTAATTAGTATGAAACTGTGTCAGATTAATTAAAAGTCTTGAGTTCATGGAATGAAGCTTCTCTAACATAATTGAGAAAGGGAGAGGGGGTGGGGTTCAACACCCAAAATCGATATATACATGTGTGTCTGTGTATATATACCAATATACACAAACCATGATGCTATCATGGCGGGTTTGGTTTTTTTTAAAAAAGAAAATTAAATGTTATGAATAAAAACACACGCTTTATATAGTCATATAGCCATATATTTATGTATTTTTTATTTTCTTAATGTCATTTTTTTTTCTACTACCATATCACTACATGATTACCATAAAACTATAGAGTTCTAATTTCTACGTTATAGCAATAGGATGATAAAAGCTGTATAAAAACTACACAAAAAAACTACATGACTTTAAAGATGATATGTTTTATATATAGCATTATAAAAACTGCACAAGAAATGACTGCATAACTTTAAAAATGATATATTTTATATATAACATTTAATTTAAAAAAAAAAACAAAAACAAAAACAAAATCTGCCACGGCAGCACGTGGCAGATTGGGGTCTCGCTGGAACACAAGGACAGCAGAAAATGGCAACTTATTTTCTGGCCCAGTGGGTTGGAACCTATGGAAGGCCAGGAATAGAAGACTTTTTGAAGAAGAGACAACAAGACATGAGTCTCTTTTGTAGCCGTACAAGGATTGGCAGGTCACATTGTCACATCACATTGTTTAAAAAGAAAGCTGTTTTCCTGTGGAGGCCCCTCACAGACAAAGATGTGAGGAAATCGTAGAAAAAATAGTCGGAAAAAAAGAAAGAGGGCCAGCTCATAAAGATTATCCCAACACTACCGATGAAGGTTACTGGCTCGAAGAGGGGCCAAGGAAGTGGGCCCATAGTCCTTTCCTCGGTTCGAAGAAAGAAATTAAAACTTCCATTAAAACAAAACAATTCCATCCATTCATAAAAAAGAAAGAAAACTGTGAGTGGAGTCCACAAGATAGTAATGGGAGGTCTGAAAATGCAGAATTAAAGTGCTCCACTAAGTCAAAATGGGCCGCCACTTGAAAAGAGGCCTTCCTATTTAACTCCACCAAGCAAGCCTCAAGCCTCCTGATCCAAACGTCCAAGTGGGCGACCGCCCTATTACGCAGTGCATTGGATAAGCAACTTTTTGTACAAGTTTTTAGTTTTTGATAGCCATGGAAATAAGGTTGTCAAACCCGGGAGAGTTTATCAACTCATCTAGACAAGATAAACTCGAAATATAGATTCATAACACGTAAACTCCTAAGGTTTTGTTTGGCTCAATTAAGGAGATTGTAGAGATTTTAATAAAGAGAATTGGAGGAAAAATGATTGGAAAAGTTTTAAAATTTTCTTGTTTGGTAGGATTGGAGGAAAGAGGATTGAAAGAATTTTAATGAAATCTTATTTGGTTCAAGAAGGGTTTGAAAGAAATTGGAGGGAGGGAATTGAATAATAAATACTCTCTTTCTTAAAAAAAACCTCAATTTAGAGAAAATTTATAAAGAGGTGACGGAGAAGATTAAATTTTCCTCCATCTCCTCCAATTTTTTTAGTCAAATAAAGGGAGGAGATTTTATTCCCTCTTCTCCCCTTTAAAAACCTCAAACCAAATAAAGTTTAAGAGTGTATATTCATTAATAAATAATAATTAAATTAAAATAATTTTTTATTTCATAATTAATAGTACTTAATCAAGTAGTCAACATATATAATAATATGAAAATGACTAATAATGTATAAAAATAATAGAATATATATAAATATTGATAAAATCTTATATATATACTCTAGCGCATTAAATTATACAAGGTTATTATATATAAGTTTGATATATAAACTTACACAATATATTCATTATTTAATGTACTAAACAAGTATTGGATTAATTAAGTTATTTAAGTACGGTGACCAAAAAAATTGTTATATTTATTGGGCCAATTAAAAAATTATTATATAATTATACAATTACAGATACAACACACATCGTAAACTGTATATTTTTTTTCTAGGGAGACTGTATCATGTCTACTTTAATTTCATGTTGAATCAAAATAAGTTAGAATTTGAGAAAAAATTTGTTTGGTTTCCAATTGAAAGATTATTATTAGTTATTAAATACATTTAAGATTTTCAATAAAAAAATTATAATTGATTACTAAATAGGTTAAGATGTTATTACATTTTTTTCTCTCATTTTTCTCTAAAAGTTTTCAACAATTGACATAATAAATAACTTGAAAGGAAAAATCATTGAGAAATACATGCCTCTTCTCGTGATGTGAATGGAATTAATTTATTTCATGTTTGTTCTTGTAAGTGGTCACACATACAGGTAAGAAAGTGAGACAATATGCATATTCCATGTCCCATTCAACCCAGGATATTTATTGTTTTTGTCGTTCAACTGCTTTTAAGAAAAAGCCTTTTGGAGACAAACGGCCAGGAATCCAGTGCTTTTGCCGTCTAAAATAACCGTGAAGCTCAAAAACATTCTTCTGGGCTTAGGAAGCACAAAACTTCTTTCATTGAGCTTGGGTCAAACCAGAGGCAGCTCGAGGCTGAACTGGGTAGAGCGGCTAAGCAAGTGGAAGCGACAAAACAAGAGCTTGGTTCAGTGTTGGAGCAGAAAGAGGAATCAGAGTTGATGGCCCAGAAATTATCTATGGACATTGCCTAGTTGCATAAGGATTTTCAATAAAAAGATAAGATTTTGTCTGCCATGTTGAGGAAGTCCAAGCTGGATACAGCAGAAAAGCAGATGCTTCTGAAGGAGGTTTACTTTTCAAAGGCAAGGAGGAAACAAGCAGAACAAGAGACAGAACACTGGAGAGCAGTATCAGAAGGAGAACGCGAGAGACATCCTCTGAAAAGCATGTTGGGTAAGATTGGCTCGAGAGTTGATGTCTTCCCAGGTTCAACAGGGTCGTCACATGTTGCTAGGGAGACAGAAAGTTTTTCTCCACTTTCTGATTAATTCTTGCCAGAAAGAAACGATGAATGAATTGGGTAAGAATAAATTTTTCAAATTCTTGAATATCTTAATGTTTGTTGTTGATACACAAAACTCAACAATTATATTTTCCCATTTTCTGTGTCTAGCCACTGGTGGTAATGCCAATGGTAAGCGTTTGGAAGAATGGGTACAAGCTGAGGCAGAAAGATACGCTAGTATGATTGAGCAAAGGCATCACATAGATCTAGATGCTTTTGCAGAACAAATGAGACTCAAAGATGAGAAACTTGAGGCATTTCGATGGCAGTTGCTGAGAATGGAATTAGAATCAAAGCAGCTTCAGTCCCATGTGGAGGGACTGGTCAGGGATGTCACACAGCTCAGACATGACAAAATGAAACTGGAGAGCTCGCTATTGGAGAGAGAGAAGAACTTACATCCCTGAAAGAGAAATTCTCATCACAATTGAAGTCATCAAATTGCCATAGAAATAACTTCCATTTACCTGTACCATCTCCAGAACCAGCCCAAGATCATGATCCTATTTGGTCCTGAGTCAAGGTGATCAAGAAAAAACCACGTGAAAGAGCTAGAAATGAAGGAAATTGTGATAGAGGAAGACTGTGCAAACGATAGACAACCCTTGCCATTCGTAGTTCAATCTCCCGAAAGTAATTTTGAAGAAGAAAGCGATGTTGTTCCTAAAGAGGATAGTCCTCTGAATAATCAAAGCCCAAGCCAAGCTGATGTTGTTGATACTGCTGAAAAGATAGCATCTGCCTGTAACACAAAGCATTCTTCTCCCTGGAAGATGGATCTTCATGCTCTTGGAGTTTCATATAAGATCAAGAGGCTGAAGCAGCAACTTGTTCCAGTTGAGAGGTTGACAGGAAAGCAAGCCAATGATGAAGATGCAGAAGCTAGTGATGATAGTAAGGTTGGTATGAACCCTTATTTTTCCTTGACATCTCTGCCCAATAAACATGTTGGAAGATACCAATTACTCCAAGAAAAGACCGATGATCTCCGCAAACGCATGGTAACCATCGATTCTATCTCTAGTTTCATTCGTTATAGATTATTATGAAAATTATTCATAAATCTTCGTTTAGTAAGTTAAACTCTCAAGTTTAGCTAGTCCTTCATTATGATTCTGATTAACCTTGACATTTTTGTTGTTCTTAACCATTTGATTCCTCAAACTTAAAAAGTTCTATCTCTTACCTTGGACACCATTTCAGCACGAGAATGAGCTCTATTCAAATAGTGGGGGTTTAAAAGCTGCAAGAACAAAGGAAGAAACAGAAAAACTGGGACACTTTCTAGAAGAAACATTTCAACTACAGAGGTACATAGTTGCAACAGGACAGAAACTGATGGAAATTCAATCCAAGATAGTGTCATGATTTGTTGGGGCGGCTGAAGAGAAGGGGAAAAGTGCAGGCATTGACATGAAGCGTTTTGCAGATAGTATAAAAAAATCTGTTTCTGGAAGTTCAGAGAGGTCTAGACGTTTGGACAGCTAGAATTATAGGAGACCTTGAGGGAACGCTAGCTTGTGAAGGGACGACCCATTGGAGGAGGTAGCAATAATGCCTTTCCATGTATTTACCGATTTGTCTAGCTGCAATAACATCAATCTGTATATGGAAATCACAGAAAAGAGTCCAATAGAATTGAAATTCCTAGATAGAATTTTACTTCTGTTCTTGACTGAGTTGAAGCAACTCATAGTCATAGAGTAACAAAACTATATCAAGTTAACCATTATAATAACAAGAAGAAAAAAGGAAAGGAAAGAAGAAATAAGAATTGCCAGTTAAAGCTTTTGCTGGATGTTACCTACAATTTTTCTATTTCCCTATTTTGGTAGTATTAGTTGACTTGTTGGATGGGATGGGCCTATTGTTTCTTGAAAAAATCCACAAAACTGATGAATCATTCTCTGAAAGATTAAAAACATTAAGATCTGGGTTCTGGATGGATAGGGATGTGTGATGTGTGCTGCAAGGAAAAACTGATGAAATGATTTTTTGTGGATACAATACTTCTCTACTCTCATGTCATGTGTGAGTGTCTGCTTGTCTGTCTCTGAGGTCCACATTCAGTTTGTGAAGATACCTATAGGCGTCTGGCCTGTATCATTACCCTTTAGAAAAAGGAAAAAACCCAAAGGGCCTAAGCTTAATTGAATTCTTACACTTTTCCTTTATTGGGGTGCCAGTGTCAGTGCATGGATCCTAAATCATCATTTGGGCTCGAAATGGAAACAAATTGGATTTTCTTTTGGACGAAGAGTAGACGGCTTGCTTATGGAGTTGGGAGAAATCCAATAATCCGAAACATGTGGAGAATAGATCAAAGAATCTAAACACTAAAAACTGCACCTATGTCTTACCAATATAAAGAAAGCCGCATTTGAACGTGGTTGTAACTGTAATCTTTTCGGTCTTACAGATATATTGCTCTATACCAATTTACTAGAAGGAGAATACTTGTAGATGAAAATCTTGTACGAACTATGAAGTTCTTATGAGTAGCATCAGAGCAAAACTAATGCCCTAAACTGCAGGGTGAAACCACTCTTGGTTTCATGTGAATTTGTGAGCTACCCAGGTATACAATCTGCAAATTGAATCACCGTAATGCCCTTTAATTTGTTTGTTTCATGAATACGAGGTGGGGAGAAGAGAATATGCATTCAGTAGTGTTACAAGTGAAAATGCGATATTTATATCAGGAGAGAAATTCAGTGATGAGAATGGCACGTTTGTTAGATGAGAACGTAGTTAAGAGCATTGAGTTGTTTGATGGACGACTATACAGTCCTTTTCTATGTGGGACCTTGCTCTCCTCTATCAATTGTTTGGTTCATCAGCGACTCATGTATGTACATGACCACGTCAGATATGAAAAGAACAACAGGACAATGGGAAAATTGATATTTAAAACTGATATATGTTGAAAATGTGGTTACATATTATAAGATAAAAATAAGAATGACATACAATAAGTTTTTGAGACGAGGTTAACAATATGTTCAAACTACTTTTTAAAGGAAAAGAGAATACTTTTGTCTCAAAAATGTTGGGGGATCCTTGGAAGAAAAAGCCAGGGAAGTTGGTTAAGGAAGAAGGTAGAGAGAGCAGCAATGAATGAAAATGTGCAGTGCGTTCCCTTTCACTATTGCAAGTAGTAGTTGTGTGGGGTTGTAGCATTTAAGTTGTGTTTTTCTGCTGAAAATGGTGGCCTCTCTCTTTTTGTGAATGAGCTATGAATAATGCCGCCTTTTAATTAACTGATCAATCAAGTATGCATGTTTAATAGTTGTGATTTTTTTTTTTTTCTGTGTGTGTGTGTGTTTGGGGGGGTGGTGTGGTTTGCGTATTGCATTAATTAATAATTAAACTGTAAAAGCTCTCGGAGTCAAAAAAGCATTCACAGGATAGCAAAACTAATTACAAAGAATGATATCCACATCATCATTTAGCCCCAAAATTCTTTGATTGCTGGAAATGCATGCATGTGCATCATCAAGGCCCGCTAGCTGTGAACGATCATTTTTCAACCTTAAATCAATCCATTTTATTTATATTTGTATTCTCATTCCTGATTTTATTGTTTCCTTTTATTTCTAAACATAGGACTTGATTCTACTGTGATTGGCTTTTCTTCAATATTTTCATTCGTGATCAGGAAGTTTGAATCATACATTGATGATTCACATCTTAATTAGATTGACCAACATGGAATCTAATTTGAAGTTAATTATGATGAAGTTCATCATAAAGCTAAATAGATTACTACTTCCTCAGGTCCATAATATAGGGTGTGAGACCCATTTTTCTTTTATCTATAATATAAGGTGTAGGAATCTAAATGGACAAATTTACCCTTATTATATTCAATTATGTAAGTTAGTTTTTTCTCTCTCTCTTACACTTGTAAAACACATAGGTAATTGCTTGATTTAATTATTTTAATATTCCCTCAATAAATAGAGGTAAATTTGGAATTTTTGGTATATTTAATGATACTTTTTAACTTTCTTAATGGACATGAAAATGAGTCTCACACCTTATATTATGGATCGGAGAGAGTATCATTTTGGAATCTTATTTATTCTACAACTATCCCCACCTTGGCATGCACAATTATGAGAAAGCTTTTGGGAACTCCATAACTTACAATCAAAGACACTTAAAACCATGGTTTAAAAAATCAAATCGAACCAGCCGGTTCGACTGGTCCAACTGGGAACTAACCCCTGGTCCGGTCCGGTAATAGATTGAAACCGGGGGGTTTTGAAACCGGTGGGTACTGTTGAATCAAGAAGTTTTGATGATTCCAAATCAACTCTCAAGAGCTTGAAATAAAGATATCAAAGGTGCTCAAAGAGTTCAAGTGAAGAAATCCTGGAGAAATCTGTGCAAAGTTTGTTGTATGATGTTTAGTTTTATTTTATTTTGAGTACAAGGCTGTGATTTGATGGAAAGAAGTTTTAAAACCTTGATCTTATGTTAAATTATGAAATATTTGAAAAATACCCACCAACAGACGAAGTTTAAAAGATTTATATTGAACTGTCATGTTGGAAATTCGAACTTTGACTTTGAAAATTCGAATTTCGAGTTAAAACTGAATAAGTCTGAAGAGATGCTTCTCTGACAGATGAATTTTGATTTTCCAAAATTCGAATTTTCATAAGTATCTGAAAGAAGCTTTAAGCAACAGACGAATTTTGGGTTTTAAAAATTCGAATTTCAAACAAAATGCAACTTATGAAAACTAAAGAAATTCGTCTGAAACAATGTCAAAGTTCATCTAAAATCAAGATTATATTGAGTTTTATAATTGTTCACTGACAGACGAACTTTGAACATGAAAATTTAAATTTCAGAATCTAAGGTTGTGAGTCTGTTACAATGACATGTTGACATACGAATGACAGTGTTTATAAATTTGAATATTAAAGTAAGTCTGAAAAGAGGTCACTCTGACAGACGAATTTCACTCTTTGAAAATTCGAATTTCGAAATAATTGAACTACTATGCTTTTTGAGCCTGCTACGGACAGACGAATTTTTGGGATCCAAAATTCGAATTTCAAAGGCACTGTAGCAAATTGAAAACACTGTTCACACTTAACAGAAAAACTTTCCACTTGAAAATTCGTATGTCACAATATGGAGACATTTTCTAAGTTTCAAAATTCGAATTTTGCTTCATGAACTGATGAACTTCGGTATTTCAACGTTGAAGCTATTAACCTCCGGTATCTGCGAAATTCATCTGTTGACCAACCGAAATTCGAATTTCAGTATATCAGAAGCATTAAATGCGGTTGGTTAATGGATAGTTTTTTAGAGTAACCGTTGGATAACTTCTCCAACGGATAGATTTTGTCTCTAACGGATATTTGAGACCTAAATCTATAAATATAACATCATTTGAAGTTGTGGGTAAAGATTTTAACTGTGTATATACTGAAACTCTGCCAAATTATTTACAAAAAGCCTCATACTCTCACACTTCAATATTTGTACTTCAACTTTCAAATTTATTCTGATTAAGAGAGTTCAATCTTTGTAAACAATCTAATCTTCATATGGAAGATAGATTTTCTTGTGAGGGTATATCACAAGGGATTAGGAAGCACTTTGTGAAAGTGCAGAAAGGGATTGAGAGAAGCTCTAGAAAACAGAGCATAAACGTTGTACTGTGGCATTTGCAAGAAGCCCACTGAATTCTTGCAGAATAGTGGAAAATCTCAAGTGGTGACTTGGGGATTGGACGTAGGTCAAGTGGAGAGACCGAACCAGGATAAATTTCTGAGTCTTCTTCTCTTTTCTGCTACTTTCACTATTATTAATTTATACTCTGTTTTACCATCATATATTGCATTCTTCACCTCTTTAATATTTTGCAGAAAATTTTTAATCTTCCCAATTCACTCCCCCTCTTGGGAAGTCAGCCAAACTAACAGGAAGCGGTCAAGAATCGGTCAAACTGGTCAAAAACTGGTACAAAAACGATTTGAACCGATTCCCCCCCTTTTTTTTTTTTTAATTTTTAATTTTTTTAAAAATATTTTTTAAAATAAAATATTATTTTTAGTACTAAGTAGCATTATTTTTAATATAAATTTTTTTCTTTCTCTATTATAATATGTTATAAGTATTATTATAATACATAATTATTAATAATGATAAATTTACTTAACAAATAAAATAAAAATAGAAAATCAATTAATTATTTTGAACTTAAAATATAATTATAGATGAATATTAACTTGTTTAGATTTTAATATTAGATTGTAAAACTTATTAATAATATTTTTAATTTTTCATATATTATTAAATTTACTTTTTATTCTAGAATAAATGCTAATTTTATGATTATGAATAAATATTTTTTATCTATATTATTAAAAATATATTAATTTATTCACAACCGGTCTGACTCCGGTCCGACCATTAAATCTTGAACTGTTGCCTTATCCGGTTCAATGGTCGGTCCGATTTTTTGAACCTTGCTTAAAACCCCCCACCCCAAACAACAACAAAAAAAAAGGAAAGAGTTTACTTAATATTAACTAAACCCCTTTTTTTTAATTAATTGTATGAAATTTGAGATGAATTATAGTATTCATAACTTAAAAATAAACTCTTTCAACAATTCTTTTTTTTATTCACAAGGATCAAACTTAAAAGTCTTTTTTATATACACTCTTCATATGTTGCAAATAGTATTGCCCATTTCTCAAACTCCATCTAATACAAAAAAACTTATACTAATTGAATAAAATAAAGTCTTCAACAATTAATACTAGCAAGCTAAACCTCTAAAAGATTACGCCTAAATTCATCCTTATCTACAGACTACAATCTCATTCATAGATATACAATCGTCCACCCACAATTTCAAGCTACCAATACTGGTACTCAAACGTCTTATAGTCCATATTATACTTTGAGATTTTTTTACCATCTTAGTCGATGGACACAAATTTCATCCTTCAAGTGTTCTACCCTCTTCGTTATTCTCCCTCATGTTATAAATTTACCCCAAAAAAATAATTCAGTGCTATAATGACTAAACAAATAAATATTCTGTTTGTGAAGAGAGAACAAAATATAGGGTTGTAGGAACATGCCCAAGGTGGGACAGAAAATTATTATAATTAAAAAGAGCATCGTTAGTTTCTTGAAAATGATAAACAAATTATAGAAAAGTAATTGCATTTAATTCCCTAGTGGGCAGAAAAGGAAGAAAGGGAGGGCGTTGGCATGCATGTTGGATTGAAAAAAATGTTATGAAAAAGAGAGAGAGAAGATGATGAATTTGATTAAGTAATTAATTTATAATGCTTTGTGATAATTCCCTCCACGTTCTAAAAAGAAGAAGATGATAAAGGTGGCTAACCAACAACAAAGAACGCAGAGCATAGTGCTTGTTGAAGGTACGTTTGTTCTATCTCTTATACATCCTTTTTCCCTTTTCATCTTTTGTGAGTTGGAACTTACACTTAGTGTTCCCTCCCATGCAATCTTTTGAATGTTGTTTTGTTTCATGTTCTGGAACCTCATGACTCACGTCTCTAAATAATTCCTAAATAAATAAATTAATCACCTCACAACAATATAAAGGACGACCCGATATATATATATAAATCCTAAAGCATCCAATTACAGCTAGCCCTCTGAGTATATATAATTTGCATTTATTATTTAACTTTTTTCCTTATTTCTTCAGAATATTCTTAACTTTCATCATATATAAAGACTTGTGCTTATTCTTAGATTCTCCAGTTAATAATAGTCTGTATTACTTTGTTTGTTTTGTTGGAAATAACGAAGATCTTAATTTACACCCCCGTTTTTTAATTAAATTATTATGACTTCCTAATTTGATCATAATATTTATAATCATCAGAATACTCTAATTTGTTTCATTCTCGGTACAAAAATATATATATAAAAAGAAATTTATCAAATTGCAACCGTGATTTGCATATTTTTTTTTCTTTTATCTGTTTTCTTTTTGTTTTTTACTATTGACTTTAATGGGTTTAAATTTTGTAAACTTCCACTAACGTGAATGTTGAAAGATAGTTACTATATATGTTTTGGTTGTATTAAAAAAGGTTCTGTGAGGCCAAAAAAAGCTCTATATTATTGGATTTTGATAATTAAGTAAGTAATTTAAGTCTTTCTTTTGGCCACAAAAATAAGCAATTTGTGTTTGAAACCAAAAAGATCCAGCTTAATTATATAAAACCAAATTACATATTTTTTCTGAAATAAGTTAAATTTAATTAATGACCAAATGTAAATGGAAATAGTTACATGATTACAACCTTAGCAAATAAAACAATATATATATATATATAATATGCTATGTAAGTTTTGAAACATAAAATGATTATAGACATTTGGCATGAAATCTTATGAATTAAGCAACCAAAGTGCATCATTACAGACCCTGATTAATGAAGGAATGTGTAATGATGTGTTTCATAATGAATAATTAAATAAATAAAACAAAAAATACTCCTGAACTTTGAATATTCCTATTTAATTGGCTAGTATATCTTTTAAATACCATTATAAAATATATACAATTCTGTGCAATACATGAGATAATGTGTTTAATTTTTTTTTTTTATAATTCAAGTCTAATACAATCTCAATAATAACAATCGTGTGGCATAACAATGGCGTGGGTACTACATTAATCTGGCCAGGATTTGGGGGAAAAAAAACAAAACCAAGTTGAAACTGTGAAGCGCTTTATGAAAATATTAATAAGGTAAAAAATTAAAGGACCATAATTAATATGGTATCATCAATGTTTCATGAATGTGATCATAACTCGCCTATCCAATCACTCCTGTTATGAATGACAAACCAACAATAAAATATTTGTGGATCACACGTTATATACTAGCAATCCATGTACGTACGCATGCATACCCCTCGTGATATATATATATATATATATATATTCATATTGTTCAAAATTTACATTAATAATTTCATATATTTAATCGAGGCTTTTCTTCATACAAATGAAGTGATATGCTACAGCATGTAATTATATATATTGTTGTACTTGTAACCACTTCTAATATATAAACATTTTAACACTTTACTGACTCAGCTTTGAATTCCACTAATTAAACCAAGTTAAAACGTTCGAAATCATCCGAGCGAGAATCAAAAGTGTACATGAAAATTAATTACTATACTATTGGGAACGTATTATTTATATATGTATGAAATTCAATTAAAGAAAATTAATTTTATTATATTAATTAATTCATTTCAGTTCGTTCACTTGCAAATGCAAGTATGTGAAAGCAACGGATGCATTATAATTAACAATTTTACTGCGGTAAAATTGTTAATATCACCCATAATTCAAGTGGGTTCCATCAATATCACTCATAATTCAATCAAAGAAATAGTCATCCTCATCAGACTGAAAATATTAATTTTCTAGAATCTTACCTCCTCTTTTTTGTTTTTTTTTTCCTGATTTTCAGTTAAAAAAAGGTCTTACCTCTATGAACCCATATATAATTAACTGAAACTTTCATTGTTAGTATTTGTTTCAATTTTTTTTATTTTTTACTCCCTCCATTACATTATATAAAGCACTTTTTGAAGAAATTAAAGTTTCACAATATAAGACATTTTAGAGATTACATAATGTATTTAATTTTCTTTTACCTAAAATGCTCATAAAAAATATGGAATTTAATTAATGTTGAGGAAATTAATTTATGGGTCAACTATATTAAATGAGAATAATTTAAGAAAAGGTGAAAATTATCTTTAATACGTGTGTAGTAGTTAAAAGTACCTTCTAAACTATAACAAAAGAAGTAATTGGTTAGAATTTGTAATAATTTATTATCAAGATATTCATATTTTTATAAAAACAATATATTTATAGGGAAAAGTACAAAAAAATGCCATAGAAGAAAAAAATTACAAAAAATATCTTAAACTTGCAAAATTATAATGAAATACCAAAGTACTAAATTGTAAATATTATTGTTACACGACATGATCATTTTGCTCCTCCTCTTTTTCCTTCAACTAAGTATCGTATATTTGCAATTAATATTAGTGGATTTGCAGTCTCGTGCAAAGTGTGTTCGTCAACCATCAGAGAAGGCCCCTCTAATGTTTGACCATCGCAGCAACTCGATGACAACTGCTGTTGTCAAAGATGTTACACTGGTCGACAACATGCTTTTGTAATAGGGTTGTAAATTCACAAATATCAATTGCAAATATATGATATCTAGTTGCAAATACACGAAAATTGATCGTAAATAGCCAAAAAAATAAACATGCATATATTCGCAACTAATACACGTAAATTTGTAAACTGTTCTATTTAGATTTACAACTGATATATAGACATTTTAGCAAAAAAAAAACTAATCCCACACATTTGTAACTAATATACATAAATTTGTAACTGTTCTACTTATATTTGCAACTAATACAGAATTGATGCATGTACATTTAATGTTACAAATCCAGCAAATCGAAATTTTAAAAAAACTAGCAATAGCCCAAAAAAATAGAAGAACTGTTCAAAGAAGATGAAGATGGGGTGTAGGTAGCGAAAGAAAAAGAAGAGAGAGGCAGAAACATTAGCTGGAGAAGTACGGTGGTAGTGGATTTGGGCTTTGTGACCATGGATCTAAGCTCTATAATGATAGATCTCAGCTCTACAATGGATCTTGGTGGACGAGGGATGAGAGGATAGGGGAAGGAGAGATGGGGGAGCACCTAAAGTATACGGGGAGATTGAGTAGTGTTGATAGGGGATAGAGAGACCAGAGAGCGCCAACAGGGGGGGTCGCAAGTTGGATGAACGAGGAGAGAGAGAGAGGTGTTGTAAGAGAAGAGGATGGAAGAGAGATAAGGAGGAAAGAGAGGGAGGAGGGAGGAGAAAAAAAGGGATGGGCAATTTCATCCTTTCACACAGGCAAAACATTTACACTTAGATACTATGATAGTTATGTATAATTATCAATGTTTAAGGTATATATCTGTAATTTTTTTTATTTTTGTGATGTTTAACTACAATTTTCCCATATTTATAAGTACTAGAAGTTTCTATTTAAACTTTTTTTTTAAGTAATATATAGTGCACTAAACATATTGAATTGGCTTGGCGTATAAGTGTTTGTTTGGATAGAAAATTTAAGTAATTATAGGATCCCGTAAGTGATTATGTGTTAAAATTATCAAATAGAAGTTATTTTTTAATAAGCACTTATACTTCAAATAAGTACTTATGAAAAATGTTAATTTTTTCTACTTATGATAATCATTTATCTTCTCATAATCACTTATTTCAATTTTTCTTTTTATTATTCACCAAATAATTACTTAAACTACTAAAATCCAAACACATTTTCTTTCTTAAAATCACTTATGGGATAAAAATATTCAAATACAAATCATTTTTGATATAATCACTTATTCTCATAATTTATTATAGATAAATACTTATTCACATAATCATTTATACATAAGTTAATCCAAACACATTCTAAGGCTTTTACCCTTAATTCGGGATAGACTTCCACCAAGAAAAATACGAAATTGACCCAATATTGGTAGTAACCGAATAGAATCACAATGATTGTATTTATGAAGATTTTAATTTGATAAAGGGTTGTATGTTCAGTTTAAAAAATATTACCGATTTTCTATTCAATTAAATAAAAAAACACTTTAAAATTCATTTAATTGCATCACACGAAAATTATTTTTTATTGTATGAAAATATTATATAAATGATTTATTTTAATTTCATTATTATTTAATAACAATCATTTTAATACTATTTTTAAAATTTAAGAATACAATAAATATTTTTTACGAATGAAAGTATAGTTTTAATTTCATTTTCTCCCGCATACAACTGATATTGTCGTGTTGATTTTTTTTTTTTCCGGCGTGTTGAATTTTAAAGAGGAGAAGAAAGAGTCAAAGTGGGGGGTGCCCAATCCTCAGGAAAGGGGGATTTGGGTAAATTCACACCCCTCACACAAGAAATATAAACGCGCATCGCCACATTTACCCAGTGACTCTCTTCCCTGTCTACCGACTCCCATTCCTTATTCACATTTCTCTCTCTACCCCTCTCTCTCCCGATAAACACAACACACCCACTTCACCAACTGACCATAAACTCACACTCAAATGGGATCCCAGGCTGAGGCTGATTGTGATCCCCAATTCTACTCGCCCTCCAAGCTTTCCCTCTTAATCTCTCGGCCCGTCAAGCCGCCTGAGGTGGCCCCTCTTCCGCCGAGTCCGACCAACGTCTCTATTCCCTTCCAGTGGGAGGAAGCACCGGGGAAGCCTAGGCTCTGCCACATCCAATCGGAGCCCCATGGAGCCCTGGAGCTGCCTCCCAGGTTGGTGTTTCCGGAGGCCAAGGTCTCCAACGCGCTCTCCCCCACCACGGTCTTGGATTGGCCGTACGTGGGCCGGGCCATGTCCTTCACCACGTCGTATAGGAGCCCCCGTCTGGTGGGGAAGGACCAGTGGAATGGCAGTTTTGGGTCTACCAGGTGGAGCGGTTTCAGGAAGCACAGGCAGGAGTTCAGGGGCAGTTTTGACTTGTCGGATAGCGCTTCGGACGACCGTGGCGTTGATGCTAATACTTCTTCTGCTAAAGCTAAGATCGCGAAGTTTGGGAGAAGAGGAAGCTTACTCGGTCTCTCTCAGTCAAAGTCGCATTTGTGGGTATGTGTCCTTTTCAATATGATTATTGTTTGATTTGGAAAAAATTAGAAATTTATATATTCACATTAATGTTCTTTAATTAGTCGGTGTATGATCATATTATCATTCCCTGATTTGGTTATTCTATCTATCTATATTCCCAACAATGTTAAAGAAAAATCCCAGTTGCCTCTTTTATATATGGTTTTCTTTGTAGCTTATTTTACTTTGTTCATTTTTTCTAAATGGACTATGAGAATTCATGGTATTGCACTTAATTAATTGAGCAGTTAATTTTTCTAAATGATGAAGACTGTTAAACACTTAATTAATTGGTCAATAGACCTTCAAGTTGAAATAATAAAGTCGTTTCATTAATCATTATATTTTTTAAATATTTAAAGGACATGGTATTTGCTTTTGTCTCAGCCAATTATTATCTCCTTTTAGTTCTGTATAACACAGGCTATCTAATCAGCATATATATATATATATATATATAAAATACAGGGCAAGTGCCATCCAAAAGGAATGCGTGATGACATAAAATGCTTGAAACCTAATTCAAAGGAAAAAGATAATGTTTGACTACTGGTTTCGCTTTAACTTTCTGCGGATGGCCACAAATAAATAAGCCAGAAGATTATAAAGATGATGATAAAAAGTTTTTCTGTCTTGCTTGTTCATTTTCTTGGGAAAGTTACTAACAGCTGACATAATAGATTTTGATTTGTCTTCCTCTTCTATAAAATATTTGGGTGCTGAAAAGCTGGACTTCCTCTTGGGCCAGTAGGATATCGATGATTTTTGCTTTTTGCTGTGTATGACTTGGTCGGCTGTCTAATCTAGTAGCTTTCATGGATACAGGCAAGCATTTATGAGAGCTTGAAGCAAGTGGTCCCATGGAAACGCAAGCAAGAAAAGCAGAGAAAATGGGATCTCAGAAGAAATTGATTCCATTTGATCTGATCTTAATTGCCCTTCAGTCCTCTCCTAAACCCTTTATTATTATTTGTACAGGAGGAGAAATTTATAATGATGAGTTCCTCTTATCTTAATGTAATCCTACGGATACAGCTCAAATTTCATAAAGACACTTTCACTACTACGAAAGTGAACTCTGTTATCTTACAAGATTATGTCACAAGTGTCATAATAGGGTATTATTGTTCATTATTAATTATTTGATAAACTAATGATAGTGTTAATTAATTTTATTGTGTGATTAGGGCCAAGATCTTTTGTCTGATTAGACTAATACTATGCTAGTGTTGATGTGGAGTTGTTGCCTAGCTTGGGAAGGAAACAGATTAATTACGTATGGACGACGGAAAAATCATATTCATATTCATTGACTAAAAAATAAAGAAAAAGATAGATTTCAAGAATTCTACGCACAGGTTTCAGAAGAAAAGTTGGATGCACTGATTAATGCTTGCACAGCTATTTGAAATTTTAACCATTTGATGGAGAGCAAAAGTCAAGACCTGACTCAATACTATCTTTGCACGGGTTGACTGCTGGACATGAGTCTATCCGAAAGGAAAGTGAAAGCTGGTTAGTATTTTATTAATCTGGGTTAGTTGGTGTTTGACACGTTCAGTGATAGATATGAAATGAAAACAAATAGAAAACTTTAGAAAAGGCTTAAAAATTGTCCTTATATATGTATTGTAGAAAAGTAATAAAAATAAGTACATAATATCATTATCATTATATAAAATTAGAATAAAAAACATGGTTACTACCAACAAAATCCTGAAATAATTGATAGGTAGTTGAATCTTTAAACATGATGTTTTGATTTAATTTTTAGTTGTGTATGGAAAAGACATGTTGAAAGAGATCTAGAAGAGGGTTAATTTTTTACTATTAGTTGGCATTACCCTTAATGCTAAAAAATTACTATTTACTATAATTAACCTATATTTTTCATTTTACATATTTTTATTTTAAACTTCGTGTTGTTTTGAAACATTCAAATTTTTTATGTATTATATGTGCAACATATCTCATCTAAGAAGCAAAGAAAGTATCATAAAAAGCAATAAATTTTAATTTGTGTAATATTTATTGTAATATCATTTAATTTAACTAGTATAAACTCCAAGGTGACCGCCTTATTAAAAAAAAGAAAGAAAGAAAGAAAATACAGAGAGGGAGCAATAGAGAAACTGAATTGCCAATATGACTTTAAAATTACTATTTTTGTCTTCTTATCATTATTAATATATTAATATCCTGTTAAAAAAATATATTCATATCAAGCAATGTATATAATTTATAGAAAGCTATACTATTTATAAATTATCAATATGTAGCATATTTTTCTCTCTATTTTTTTTTAAATACTAAGGGTATTCCCAATAGGGGGCAAACTGGGTCCTCATTGTTCTATGTAGATATATATATGATTCACTTGGTGAAAAAATGCTGAAATAAATATTAGCCCCCTATTTTGTTTATTTAGAATTTGAGCCCCATTCATTCATTCCTAAGTGATTAATTCTTTCAAGATATAAAAATTATTGAAATAGATTTTTCTCTCCCAACAAGAATTTTTTTATACCCATAACCAAGAATCAATGGACAATATATTTAAGAAATTAAGTTATTTATGGACCATATCAGACTTTGTTGGTTGATTTCTCAAATTTTATACAAGTATCTGGGGTGGCCCCCATTCCTAGTACACTCACCTTTCACCACTACAATGAATATTAGTTACAAATTTTACGAGACTTTATCATATGAAGTTATAATCTTTTCTGTTGGTTTGCAGTCGTGATATTTTCCCGGTTAAAGAAAAAGTTGTATGTTTAATTAATTATTAGTGCTCCCATATTTATAAATTCAAAGAAGATTATATATTTGCTACTCTAAAAAAGGAAAAAAAAATCTAACTGTTATATATAAAATATTTAACTGTAGAATTTTTTCGAGGTAAGATCTTCATTAATTTTACTCGTGTAAACAATACATGTGGACAGCATTAATCGAGGAACTAAAGGTCCAATAATTAAATACTATATAGCTCCATCTGGTTCTTAATATAAAATCTCTTTAATCAAATTACACAAATTAAAAATAAAAATTAAAGTTGATTAATTATCTTAATTTTTATAAAAATCATAAGATTCTGCCAAAATGACCATTATTCAATCTCTTTTTTTCTCCTTTATTTTTAATTAAATAAAAATATTTTTTTTAATAATATATAATAAATATTATTATATATTCTAAAAAAAATCATATATTTAGAATTAAAATAAAAAATTCTATGGCCACGATTGAAAGGAGTAGACGCATGTCACAACAAAGAATAGACGTCTCTTTCTGGGATGCACGCGTATTCTCATGTCATTTGCTTAGAAGTCATAAATTGAATTGAAACAGTCCACTCTCCCCTTTCCAGATTCTTAGTTTCTTGCTTAGTACGTTCCATGTAATGCAAACTGCCAATACAGCAATTTTCTTCTCCAAACATATCTACTTCATCCATCACCATTGACCGCTTGACTTGCCCATACGTATAGCATAGTATAGAATCACTACAGTATTCTTTACGTTCATTTCATTCCCCCCACCGAAAAAAGTGTCAAACTTCTCAGCGTTGATTATTGTGATCATCCTGCTCCTCTTATTTCAAAGTTTTCACACCCGGTTGTTACTGTATTAATTATTTGTCAAGAGGGTCGGGTCAACCCCACATTAATCATCTCCTTATCTACTGTCGTCGTGGGAACATGAAAATGCTTCTTAATCTCCTCAAATTCCAATGCTTTCCTCATACTCCAACTCATTAAGCTCAACCCACAGTCACGGGTTGTTGGCTAGAAGGTATATCGACACATAACAAACAACCCAGTAAATCAAGTTGAGTAAAGCATCGGGGCTTGGAGAAACAGCTTTAAATTTCAAATAAATATTTAGAAAAAACATAGAAAAAAGTTTATGGCATCTCAATTTTCTACCGAAGCAGTAAAGTTTGTTGCTGAAAGCGCTTTTTGATGCATCAGTAACATTCTGATGTTGTTAATCGATCATTCCTTGTTCCTACAGATGATTACCTCATCATGATATAACTTGCTTGACCAAGGGACATAAACGTGTGTTGACTGTGAAAACATTATAAGATGCAGGGTATTTAACACTTCTTCCAGTGTAAGAAACTAGTAGTTTGCACAGTAGGATCCATGAGCCTAAAGTAGTCAAAAACATGGATAGAATATATCTGGGAAAGGGACAGCTTCTTTCCCGGAAATTCTTTCCTATTGACTGTTTCATAGTCTATACACCTAAGCTTGTATCCAATATTCACTATCCTTTCATCTGTTTCTTGTGATTCTGCACACGCAATATCCTTCATGCTACAATGATCAAAATAAAGAGTCAAGCCTGGGGTGGGAGTGCCATTGATCTTCTCCTCTTGTAATTGGCTTTGAAAATTGCCTGCCTCAGCTTCTTAGTTTTCTCATTCAGTTCAATATCTGGCATTTTCTCCATCAGCTTCTTATGCTTCTCCAACATAGCCACCTCATCTGTCAACCCCAGTTCCTGCTTATCACAACAAAACACTAATAAGTTCCAAGCCACTGATAATACAATTCAACGCTCTTAAACAGAGTAGTTTGTAACATAATAATATACCTTGACGTTGTTGATGAGTGCCTTCAAGCTCTTGATTTTTCTATGGGGCCATCTGGTGATATTCAGCTCTCTGCATCTTCGCTTCAAGAGAGTCAATCCCACGTTCAATTCTCTCGCTGCTTCTGTTATGGGAACATCGAAATATTTCCTTATCTCATCTAATTCCAAGCAAGCTGTTCTCTTCTTTCCGTTACAGTTAATCCTGTCTTTGTTCTCATCTTCTTGTTTGATCGAAGGGAGAAACCCACTTTCAATTGTCATGGAACTCGAAGATTGGCCCAGGTGAACTGGAAAATTCTCGCACTCATAGGGTTTGGGCAGAATAATGCCACAAGGCTTTTGGTCGATCACAACGTCTTCATAAAGAGGAGGGAAATCGTAATCGAAACCGGAGAAATTCCAGTCGAAATTTTCGAGTTCTGGGAAATCGTTGAAGAAAAGTGGATTGTTTTCGTATGGCGGTGGGACCATATAATCCATGTCAGATATACCCACTACTGGCGATATCGACATCGACATCGACGTCGCCATTATTCTGCAACATTTAAAAAGTACTATAAAAAAAAAATAGTAGTAGCATATCCCAGACAGGAAAACTAAAAAACGTGCTTCGCGGACCCCGAACATGGCCAAATAAAGTTGAAGGAATCTTCAAACATCAAACACTCAGGGTCATTCAGACATCATCAGAGCACAAAAAGGTGGTCAATGTTAAAAATATGAAACACGAGCAAGAACGAAGAGAGGGTTTCATTTTCACTAGGGAAGTTAAAAAACGAGAAGGAAATAGTAAAACCTGAAACGAATGAAATTGGTCGATACTTACTGTTCTTGCTGCTGGTGAGGGTAATAGCAGTTGAAGCCATGAGGGTAATCGACATTTGGGGAGTCAAAGTCACCGTAGAAGCAGTCCATCTCTGTGGGGGGGAAAATGTCAGGTTAGTACTCAGTATAGAAATTTCTGGGAAGAAAAAGAGGGGGTATAAATTGAAGAGTGAGCTGGGTTGGAGTTCGTGAAGGAGGTGTGTAAATGAAGAAGAAGGGGTTACCAATTTTGAGTGAAAATCTAGTTTTATGGGAGAAATAAGAAGGAAGGAATGAATGAATTAGCGAGCCATTTAATTCGAATTAAGGCAGGGGGCTGTACATTAACAACGTCTTGTAATTACAAGCGAGTTACACACACATGCTTACATTACATGTTCATATGATGCTGCATCAACATGTCTATGTTCATGCTCATCCATTAAAGAAAAATTAAGGTGTATACATATTTTTTTGTTTTTTATTGTTGATTTTTATGATAAGAAAAAACGTAAGTGATTTTTTTGACAATGTCTGCTCCGAGAAGAAGATGAATTTTTGGTTAAAAGAAAAAGAGAGAGAGAAAAGAAGATGAATTAATTTCTCTTGTTCATGAATATGGGCTTAACCTTTTGAAAGAGAGGAAGCCCTTTCCATAGTGTAGTTTACACAGTTGTCACGACAAGAAATCAATTTATATCAATTGAAGGAAAAAATATGACATACGGTTAAAAAATAATGGAAAAAAATGACAATCAAGAGATTTAGGGGGAAAACATCCGAGTTTAAATTTTAGGAGAGGCAAAAATCAAGTCTTGTAATATGTTTGGGGCGGCTGGTTTCACTGAGCAAAACCCTATATTTGGGGTAGCTATATTTTGGGAAAATAACTTCCTTAATACATGTAATAAAAAGAAATCAATATATAATATAATTATATAAGAAAAAAAAGGAAATCATCAATATATGAATAATAGAAGGTAAATAAATTGTCCTACTATAGTGTACTTCAATGTTCTTCTATTGTTTCCATCTTGAAAAAAGTGTTAGATCAAATTAAACGGATATTTTGTTTGGCTCATATTATATTGGAAATTAGTTTGATGGATATCATTTTTTTTTGGCGCCAGCGATGGATTTCATTCATCCATCCAGGGAAAAAAAACGTATTTTGATGGATGGGTAGATGTATCATGTATGTACAAGCAAGAGGGGTAACCAGAGAAATAGTGTATAGAATGAGAAGAAAGAAGGTTTTTTTTTTTGTTGGGACCAAGAAAATGGGTTTAAGTTGAGGACGAAAAACGAGAGGGATAAGGGGATGATTAAAAGTTGTTGAAAATATAGAGTTCATCATTTAATGGGAAGAGATAAATCCGTTTTGGGGGATGTTTATGAGATATGATCCTAATTATTACTCTAACGGTTCCCAACATCATCATGATTAGTGTGAGCCGTCACAACTGATCAACGTATTATATTATGGTTAATTTACCACGTTTTTTTTTATTTATTTACACTTCATGATTCATTAATATCAATGCTAACCATACTTACTACGAGCATTTCAGATTTTTTTTTTTGAAAAAGAAAAAGTTCAGATCGTACTCGCCGCAGTAGTTTTTAATGATAAATGAACGAGAGAAATATTGGCATTATAATACATAGCTCACACTCGAAGCTTAATTTTGGAAGTATGTTATTCCTTCTATTTTATTTCTTGATAGGACTGCAACTTCATCCTACGTCTCTCGAGGCTTCATTGGGCTATGGCAAGGATATGGGCCATGTGCCCAGTATCCAATGGTCAATAAAATCGTAATCTAACACTACTAAAATTGAGTTTTCTGAGATGTAATTTTTTTTTTTAAATTTGAGATTGAATATCCAAGGTATTGAAGTTTCGTGATGATTTGGGTAAAAACTCGGAGGGTTGTTTCTAGATGGATTCATAAGGAAACGTATATGATTTTTTTTTTTTTTACCAGCAGGCTTACAAGGCATTTAATTAACTTATCTATCCTAAACAAACTACTGTATGCAGAAAACCACGTGTAAATGTAAAAAAGTTAAATAAATTCATAAGATCACGTGTTATAATGCAGTATTTTTCTCTTACTTAAGGGATGGAGATATTAATGTTGAATCTTGAGATAGATTTCTTTTTTCCTTTTGAGAGAGATATTTTGTTTTCTTAATCTTAAGTAGGTTGAAGCATTGGATCATTGAGAATGGTATTTTTTTTTTATACATAATGATAATTTGAATCATTGACCTCTACTTAGACTTCATCCTATCTTTTATCACATGAGCTAATTTTAGGTTGCTTAAAAGGGTCATTTTAATCTTTGGGCTACCATTGGAACATGTGCTTCACGTGAGAATGACATGTTTGGGCCAACTAGGAAAGGGTTAGGATAAGGTCCATTCATATTTTAATTTCACGTAATTAATGAGGATAGTGGCCCTCATAACCATAAGAATACTCTAAGTTGCATGTCATAGGCTTCTCGGCTGTAGCCCAATCCGTTTGAGATAGTCTCGTTTCACTTTGAATATTATTTCAATCCGTCTACATTATTAATTTCTTTTATTTATGTTAATATATTTTTCAACGGAAATAGAATGTAACTTTCTTAAAATGTGAATTTTTAAAAAATATTTTATAATAAAAATATAAAAAATTAATTTTTTTGAATGGTCAAAATCAAATTTGAATAGTTAAATTGTTTAATTATAAGGATTTATAGGATTTTTCAACTAAGAGGATTCAAATTGAATTTGAATTACATTAACGTAAATATTGTTAAGAAAAAAAATTCAGATTCTATGCATTTAATAATTAAATACATTGGGCATATTTAGAGAGGCAAAAGTCAAATAAAAAAAATGTCTCATACACAATTTTGTTCTCTTGTTTCGTTTTTTCACTGAATGTGAGAAACGTTATTACAAAGAATCTCAATTTTAACCCAAATGTGACAATATTTTCAATAATAAACAAAATTGTATATATAAGTATTATCATAGCTATTATATTTTAATATATATATATATATACTTTTTGATTAAAAAATAAAATTAGGATACGTCTCCTAAGGTGGGAGAGGTAGGATTTGTTTGGTTAGGATTTTTTGGGGTGATTTTAAGGGGGGAAGGGATTGAAGGGAATTAAATCTTCTCCCCTTGTTTGATTAAGAAAATTGGAGGGAATTGGGGGGATTTAGTGCATGTTTGACAATATTTTCTGTTTTATTATTCTGAAAACAGTTTTGTAAATTGTTTTCAATAATATGTTTTGAAAATAAGAAAACAAAAAAATCTGTAGCTAGTGAGTGATAGATGAGTTATTCAACATTTATAACTTTACCATTAATGGGTTCTCACATTTTCTTGTGTTTTCCAGAACAAAAACTACAAAACATCTTAAAAATGTTCTGAGTTTTCTGTTCTTTTATTTTTCTGTTTTCCAGAACAATTTATGAAAAACAGGTTTACCAAATAAGTTATCTGTTTCTAAAAATAAAAAAACTATTTTTAGAAACATAACCAAATAGACCCTTAATTACATCCAATCCAATCCCCTCCCCCACCCATTAATTTCTTTGCCCCAAATTGGGGTTTTTTTTTAAGGGATTGAATAATAATACTCAATCTCCTCCAATCCTCTTTTAAATCAAACAATATTTTATTAAAATCCTTCCAATCTCCTTCTTTCTAATTCCACAAAAAAAAAATTTTAAAATCTCTTCAATTCCTTCATTAAAATTTCATTAAATTCCTTCCCTTCCAATCTTTCACAGAAACCAAACAAACCCCTGGAAAAGATAGAATGTGTGGGGTGGGGGTTGAGAACGGAGACAGTAATGGAAGCAAAAGGGGACCCACTAACACTCCGCAACTCACGCCGCTAATTATCAGACGCACCGAATGCCAACTTGGCCAAAAATAAAGGACTTATTATTATTATTACAAAATTAGATATATTTTCTAACATACTTTATGAAATTTGAAGAATTAGTCGTGAGTAGTACTAGCTGCCATAAATCTTACATTTTGTATGGATGATATATTTTTTATATTTATATAAAGAATACCATACAAAATTTCAATTAACATTTTGGTTTCATGAGTAAGCCAAGCAAAATTAAACAATATCTATAAAAAATTAAATAATAAGCCATACAAGATTTCAATTAACATGCCGTTAATGAGGGCCTACTTGTAAGCCAATGTCTCATGACGCTTAAGGTATGATGATTAATATTTTAAGGATAATGAAGGAAGCCATCTTAATATTTTGATATGGGCTCGATGGATTGTGAGAGCATAAGATCATATGAATAAAACTTTGATAACAAAGGGTATCATCTTTTTTTTTTTTAAAAAAAAAAATCATGTAAATAAAAAGTGCTTCATTGATTCTGATATGTAGCTAGCAAGAAGAAATAATGGATGGTAGTGACAGGATGAGTGGGGACCTCAAAAAGGTTTGAGAAGGCCTTATCCTCAGCCTTTGCCTAATAATTAATTTCTTGAAAGACAATCCAAAAGAATGATCGTTTCGTTCCTACTAAAAAAGTGAGGACATGCGCCACATGATGTTCCCGCCAAAGTTGTCATTAGCTATTTCCGCCACTGTTCTCTCTCTTTTTTTTTTTCTTGGCCAATATTTCCGCCAGTATTCTATTAATTAAAACAACTGAACTGACAATGCTATTTTTTTTACCTAATCTCAATAACTAATAATAATGTTAGAGTTTGTTCTTATTTTTTTTTCATAATATTACTTTATATCATACCAAAAAAAATCTTATGCACCTTTTCTTTTTGCTGTCAATCTTCTGCACAATTAAACAGAGCATATAATTTACGGAAAGTTATTCATTCACTCACTAATTAAATGAATTTTTTTTGCCTAAGAAAAATGGAGACCCTTCTTCTTCTTGGTTTTTTTTTTTTTTGAGAATGAAAAAGAACCATGAATAACTACCGCAATAAAAAAGCAGTTCCAGAGGAAGATGGGCACATGTTTTGAAACGAGGCGGAGGAATGATTGTTAGTGGTTAAGTGCAGAGCACGACGCACGGCGAAACGAGTGCCTCAAAGTTCACCTCTCTCTCTCTCTCTCTCCTTTCGCTTCCCCCACTCCCTCTCACACTGCGTGCCTCCACGCTCCGTCACTCAAAACTGGATAAAAACTTCTTATAGTATTATTTTTATTTAAGAATACAAAATATATTTTTTACTATTTTTACTTTTGAACAAGTAAATTTGAATTTCAAAAGTTTTTCATAAAATTTTATTCAAAGTAATTTAATCAAAAAATTATTTTTTTATGAATTACGTGAAAAAAGTCATGTAATGAAAAAAAATAGTTATTAAAAAAATTAGGAATGTTCAAACATCCTTGGACGCTAATGATGATGAAATCCAGATCTTTGACTGCAAACTGCCATTTTCTGCTACCCCAGGACGAAACAATAGACACCTATACTCATTCATTCTTCTCTTAAGTCTCATAAGCATTATAATTAAAAATTATAAAAAAAAATAACAAATTCTTGCAAAGTAAAAGTGTAAAGTGTATGTAAAATACTAAATGTTTTTTCGGTGTATTTTTTAAAACCCATGCGAGGATCACTACTACCTTTAAAATAGTCAAGACAACATTCGCCGGATTCCTTGCCATCTGCCTCTAAATTCCGACGTGCTTTCCTCTCCTCCTTCATGTCTCTGTCTTTCCCTCCTCCCTTCATCCCACCATCTCCCAAACTTTATTTTCAAAACCAAGATTTTTTGGCCTTGTCGTTTTCCTTGATTTAGTCAAAATCCATTAACAACCCTTTTCGGCCAGTGTTAAAGCACGAACGCCCCCACAGCCACAATGTCTTTTCTTTGACATTTCTCACCAATTGATTCCCATTTTGCTCCTCCATTTTCAAATGAGAAGTCAGTTTTAGTTAGCACAGTCCCAGCCCAGCGCAACAAGTAGAACAGGAAGAAGAACTAGGACCTCAGCAGAAGGAGTACTGTGCTGGGTTGGTTTTTCCATTTTGCTTCTACACTCAGTTTTTATCTCTGTTTGAAGTTTAAACAATTTGATCATTGGAATTGTCAGGTAAGCTATTGGAAGAACTAATATGTTGAGCACGGAAAAAGTTTCCCCATCTTTTTTACTTGGCTATCAATTGGCTTAATTTGGTCATTTACGAACAGAATAGTGAAAATGCCTCGTCAGGATATAATTGTTGAAAATCATTACGAGTTTTGATGTTTTTAAGGATCGATTCTGGTTTACTTTTGAGGTTAACGTGAAATTTAAATACAAATGTGAATATTGCTGAAGATTCAGACAAAACGGGTGTATTCTGTTCTATATGTAGCTGAATTTCTTAAACGACAACTTTTCTCTAACAAGAATATCAACTTTTGGTATCTTTTAATTAGTTGTTAGAGAAAGGTTTGTCTCCTTCTTCATCATTCATGCAAGCTAGCGGTTGATAATTATCAATGTATACGGGCTGTCAAATATCTGAGTTTAAGGGATTGGTTGTTCTGTCTGTGATCTCCAAGCGTTTCTATTTCACCTTCTTCACCCTCCTAACTTTACTCTGAAATTTCTTTTTCATTTCTTATGAATAGGCGGGGCCTACTCTCATTTTTGTAAATTCATGGGGAAGATCACAACTTCAACACAGCCCATAGCTCGAGAGGCTTCCAATTATGATGAGGTTTTCATGCAGCAGAGCTTGCTCTTTGATGATTGTCTCAAGGTATTCGTTATCAATACTCGTAGTTCATCTTATCATCTGTTACTGCATATCTAATTATGTTGGTTTGGATTAGAACAAAGTTTTAAATTAAGTGGGTTTAGTACAGATGAATTAGCTAATTCTTAGTTTTTCATCTGTTTGATAGGATTTGAAGAATCTGAGAACACAATTATACTCCGCAGCTGAGTATTTTGAACTCTCGTACGCCAACGATGACCAAAAACAGATGTGAGTCAATCTGATATAACTACTGTGTATTTGTATTGGTATTATTATATGCTTTGTATTCTTCTTGACGGTTTGTTTTCTCTTTCTATCTTTATTTATTTGTATATTATTATTATTATTATTTTTTTTTTTTTTTGCAGCGTGGTAGAAACATTGAAGGATTATGCCATCAAAGCTCTTGTAAATACAGTGGACCATATAGGTTCTGTGACCTATAAGGTGAATGACTTGTTAGATGAGAAAATTGTTGAAGTCTCTGAAGCTGAGCTACGCGTATCTTGTATTGAACAGGTATAATGGTTTTTTCCATTCAGCTGCAGAAGAAGAAAATGAATTTGAACACGAAAGTAACGGCTAAAGTGAAAATTTGATTTACTTCATACATAATGCTTATTATGAGATCATCAGCATGAATCAGTAGGTGTGATAGTTTGTTGGGGTAGGAAAACAATCTTCTTTGTTGTTTTGTGGTGATGAGAAGTAATGTAAACTCATCTTTTGGGGATACTGCTTTCTGACCATCTGCACATTAAAACACGCACACAAAACACTAGAACAGAAGCTATTGTAGATTTATTAGAATCTAATCATGCTTAAATTCAAGTCAAAGCATAATCATACATCCATTACTAAGGCATTGAAGATTGACCACTTTCATTGATGTTAGAGAATAAGGACATGCCAAGATTTTATGGATCATGAAGGGCGAACACAACAGTCACTGGTGATCAACACTCCTAAATATCACAAAAGATACATCCTGCCAGGCAAGTTTATATGATATTCTTGATTCCGCTGAACTCCATCTTGAAATTCTTACGAGGCTGTTTTCTTTTCATTGGATTTTGTTCCTGTCATCTGTTAGATTCATGATGTTAAATGATATCAAATTCCTTAAATTCATATTTTCAGTTGGGGAGACCATGCATGGTGGGAACAAAACAAAATCAAAATACATAGGTTGCAGCCTAGATGATGAAGATGATTGGTACCACTTTAGAAATGGTATCTCTTTCTGATCTCTCTCCATAGTTTTCATTTAACATATTCAAGGAATGACATTTGACATAAACACTTATTTTTTCTCTGATTTGTGCTCTGAAGCTGTTCGAGCTACAATCAGAGAGACTCCAACCTCTACAGTGAGGTAATTACGTACATATATCTGCAAATCAAGGTTTATTGAACTGCACAATGAAGATCCTGATAAAATGTCTCATCTTAATGCAGCAAAGGGCGATCCCCATCACCTTTACAACCTCAAAACTCAGGAGCTTTTTCGTTCACTACTACCACGCCCAAAAAAGATTTAGGTTGTCTACATGTTTTGTTTCATTTCATCTTATAGTGCTTTGCCATTTTTCACATAGTAGAGCTTCAAAATTTTCTAATATTGGAATCTACAATCTATGCATGAACTCCAGATAAGAGGGCAGCTTCACCGTACCGATTTCCACTTTTACGAACTGGATCCATGTCAAGTAGGCCTACAACACCAAAGTCTAGCAGACCCACAACTCCAAACTCAAGTAGACCAACCACACCGAATCCTCCTAATGTAAAACCAAGGGTAAGTGAAGCATGATTTGTTTTTATCTCAGTTCATTGCAGTAAGGGGACAAATACTATATTTAAATTATTCTTATACTTGGGAATCAAGTCTTATTGTTCTCTAATGTTCACTACATGTCTAATTTGTGTTTGTATCAGTACCCTTCTGAGCCTCGCAAATCATATTCAATGCGATTACCAGCTGAGAGGGAGAACCGGAAGGATGTAGAACAAATTCCTAGTAAAAGTAAGACACTCCTCAAGGCCTTACTTAGCAGGCGTAAGTCAAAGAAGGATGACATGCTATACACCTACTTGGACGAGTACTGACTATCCATGAATTTGTTGAAATCAAGAGAACGACCAAAGAGCACGAGAATAGATACAACTGAGTTTTTTTTAAAACCTTTATGGCAAAGATAGTTTCCCCTTTGTCCTTTCGAATGAACATTTATATCATAATTTTTCTTTTCGTCTTCTTTGGATTTAGGATTTTGGCCCTTCAAATGTTAAACTCCTCAGGGCGGATCATGACTGATGGCGGTTCTTCGTGATCTAATGAGATTCCCAAAAACATTGTGAGCGGCGTTTCAATGTAATACCATCTTTATGTGTTACGTTGATCAAATTCCCATAAATTGTAAAGTTGGATTCATTTTCTCTTTTGGCTTAGCTGGTTACGAGTAATAAAATCCAATTGTATGAAGAATGAACAAATATTAATTTTAAATTTACAATATTTTTATTACATTATTTTAGAATTTATTTTCTCATTTTTTAAGTAAGGGTACAAAATTTATTTTCAATTCGCTATAACATTTACTTTCTATATCTAATTTAGAAATGTTTTGCATATTGAGCCTATACAAATATTCTTCAAAAATGATGAACTTGCTTGAAAAGTTTTTAAGATAAATTCTATAAATACATTTATAAACCATGAATAGATGCATGAATATACAAGTGAGGGTATAAAAATATGCCTTTTACGCTTGTATAATTAGCTTCCAAAAGTTGAATTGAAAGAGTATATAGGAGACTAGCAGGCACGTGACTTGAGACAGAATATCCAACTCTCCAACCATGTTAAGACAAAGTGCCAACCAATACATAAAGAGCAGAGGTACATAACTCCTCAATGACAATAAAATTAACAAGTATAGATGAGCTATCAGAAAATCTTACAGAAGGCACAATACATTGGAAGAATCTAACAAGTATATATTACAACTCCATTCCTTGACCAAACTCTTCAATTGTTTTTGTGGCCAGGGTAAGGACATCTACAAAAGCACTGAATGATGCACGGAGAAATCTGGCTTCTGTTGCCTCAAAGTGTCTGAATAGAAAATTTGGGGTGTGAGAAAACAAGTAAAATAATAAGTTCAGCAAAGCACTTGAAAAGTTTATACATAATGATTGAAAGTTGAAACTGCACTAATCCTTACACTATAGCATCAGTTATATACTTAGCACTTGAACCAAAATTCATGCTTTTCTTCACATCCATTCACTTAGTTTCTATCACAAAAATGGTAGGTGAATATTTCACACTGACATTCACAGTATAAGTAAAGTGTCACTAGATCGTACAATCATTTAATAGCATCTTTTGCGCCCACTTAAATGAAAGTGATGCACTACATGAGCAATCAAGTACTCATATGCAAGAACATCCAACAGTTACTACTACAGAGAGAATACTCACACTGAAAGCTTTCCATTAGATACTGTCATAAGTCGCTTTACCTTGTCTGGTTGCAACTGCAGCATACATGAAACTGAATCAAAATCTAGTTAAAATGCTACTGAAAAAGCACCATAAAGTCCATATGTTCAGACAATCACCTCCTTATCAACAGCTAAGGCTGCATATACTATGGTAGCATTCTCTTCGGACCCAAAATCCACTTCAAGGTCACTGTACGTAGTTATTATTTCAGTCTATAAGTGACATGTCATAGATTAAGTAAGAATATCATTTTCTTTTTAAATACAGACTTGTTAGCACTTAGCACCAATTTAAGCACATAGGAAAACCAAAAGAATTTTCAAAACTAAGCTTTTCCTCTCAAAATAACTTCCTCCAAGAGCATGGAATCTATTCACTTTTATTGCACCACTCATTTCCAGTTTACTTAATTCATAAAAATATTCAACTGATTGATTCCAAAACTTGAGGACTTTTCTGTAATTGAAAAGTAGCAGAATCCTACATTCAACAGTATCACCTGCAGCCCCAGGATACAGAATTTTGTCAAATGCCAAATTCAATTACATAGAATGAAAAATTATAGAATTTTAAACAAGCCCCAGCACTTGATATGGTAAAAAGGCACAAGAAAAATTCTCAACTTCTCATAAATACTTTAACAGCAGTGGTACAACATTATTGCTTCAACAAAACCATCAGTAATGTTTAAATATGATTGAAGTTTGCAATATCAGATGTAAATAACATTGCTCACAACAAGCAGCCAATCGATGAAATGCGGCATCACCCAACTTTATAACTAGAACTGTACCAATGAGTAAATTTTTCTTTGCTTAGAAAAGATTAGAAGCAGAAGACAAAACTAAGGTTGAAAGATTCAGACATGCAATGAATTACAGGATTCCGAGAATAAGCTATGCAATCTAGTTCCCACATCTTAAAATATCAACAATTTAACAGTTCAAGTTTTCTTTAAGAGTCCAGAAATTTATGGGAACTAAGCATACAAGAAATACATCAGAATTTCTTGACATAAGGTATTGATGCTTGTAAAACGAGAAGAAAACAAAGCAAATAAAGATAATCCGAAACAATTCATTGCCCAGAGAAATATAAATCACAGTCCTGGCCCATAAAGAACCAATTCAAGCCGTTAGATAAGTAACAGCATATTTCAACACAAAGACACAGAACCAGATCAACAATATCTCGATAAACAGACATAGCACGGACAGAGTGGGGGAAGTAACCAGCTGAATTCCCACTGGGATTGGGCATTTGATATGTCAGCCATTTCTGACCTTAACCTAGAAGGAGAACCCTGCATCAGTTTGAAACGGCTATGGTTTATGGAAGTGGGGGGTTTTTCTGCGTAGGATGCAGTTGCGGCAATTTCAACGGCGCCGTTTATTGCAGCACGGAATAACTTAAATGGGCTTTTCTTCGTTGGGACTTAATGGATCATGTTCCTATGGATAAAAAGTGACTAGGCCCAATACTGAAGTCCATTCCAGGGGAATACACCAAAACGACATGGTAGGGGTTCGTTCCTCTTTTGTCGCCCAATGGAAATCTAATGGGATGGGATATTAGAATATTCCAGCGGAATATTTGGGTTTCCACTTTCCTACTGGCTTTAGCTCGATCCTCAGGGTGTATTGCCGCGAATTACATAGATTCCTTGCTTCTCTCTGTCTCTTTCTGGCTCTCTGGTTTATTTAAAATTTCTCAAAGCGAACAACACCACCATGGGTCAATGATGTTCCAAAAAACCAGGCGATATGCCAGGCATGTTCTCTTACTTTATTTTTTTTTTATGTTATGAATTATATCTTGTGGACGCACAAAGTTGCAGTTAGGTGTTCTTTTTAAGTTTGAGAATTGATGAGCTGTGTAATTCCTTCATCATGGTACAATGGGTATTCTAATTCCTGAAAGTGTGCTGATTATTTACACACAGTAGGGTGGTATTGATTCGTGCTTCAATTTGCTGTAATTTATGCTTTATTGCTGCTGGGGTGGATGAAAACCACATGTTTGGCTTTGGTCTTTTATCCATCCGCGTTTGAGTTTATATTGTTTTGGCTAGGTTCAACAACAGTCAGTTTTGAAAACATATTCTTAAGTACAGAGGATTGAAGCTTAACCATTGAATTTAGGCCTCGTTTGGTACAAAAATAGAATGAGAAAGGAAATGGGAATGGGAAAGCGAGAAGTAATGGGAAAAGGAATAGGAATGCAAAATATATATGGTATAGTTGTTGCATCAAGTTTCCTCATTTTAGTGAAAGGCTTCCTTTCTCCATTATAAGAGGGAAAGGATGTTTCCTAAGGAAATTTCATTGGCACATACCAAACAAGAGAAAATTTCTTTCCGTTCACCCATTTCCTTTCCCTAGCCATCTTTCCTTCCTATCAAACAAGGCCCTTAAAGCATTCTAATTCTATTATACCTAAGATTTTCTTAGATTTGAATTGAGTGCTTACTCTCCAAATTTGTCACCGCCGAATGTTGATCCTCATTAAAATTGTTTTCTCTTCTGACCTTTTGCAACTAGGGAGGATGATCAAATTATCTTTATGAGTTCCTGCAAAATTTACCATTTGTTGTGTAAGATCTGAGTCTGGATTTTTGAGGGTCCAGCTTCTGACATTTTGCAAGTAGGGATAATCAAATTTTTCATATTGTATGGGCTCTTGCAAGTCCAAATTGCTTTCCCGAAGTGGCAATGACATTTGACTCATTGGAAGATAACATTGTTGAGACTAGACATTTCTAAATTCTACCCATGTTGGGTTGGTCCAGCGGTAAGCAGGTTGGACTTCAAGTATTCGTGTAATGTCAAAGGCCGAGGTTCAAATTCTGGTAAATAACTCTATGGGGAGGAGAGGCAACCAAAAACTACGCTATTCTTTAGAATGGTATGAACCATTTTTGCCACCATTTACCAAAAAAAAAACATTTCTAAATTCTTACTAATGGTGATTGCATGTTTGAATAATATTAGTAGTTGAGACAATTTTATTGGGTGATTTTACATTATTAGATTTCACAAAGCAATTAATTATTTTGAGATTCTTCTGGAATAAATAGGTCAAAATCCTGAAATTTTGGAATGGAAAATGAGAGGAATTGAGTTTGTCTTGGATGAATAATTTTTTTAAAGATCCATGGATAGAAACCATAAAACCATACCCATGATCATACCTATTTGCAATGTTTTTCAGCTCAGCCTCAGGATATCCATTTTGCCATCAGAAGCCATGAACTTATTTTGTTTGCTCATGTTTTTATGCCACAAAATAACATTTGTATTTGATTGTGTGATCATAGCATGCACTGTGGTATAGCGTTTTGAGATAGTGTAACATGTTTTGTTGTGTATATAAATGTATTATTCAAGTAGTGTACAAGGAGAAAGTAAATCATCCAGCTTTTTTCCCCCCTCTTTCATCTGTTTACAAAACCTAAGGAATTCGTCTTGTAGTAAATGAATGAATATGTTAGCCTCATCCTTCACAGCTCAAATTAAGGGCCTGAAAGGATTCCCCCTTAACTTGGCTATTGAAACTTCAGAAAACACTTCCATTTCTCCAAGAAAGCTTGAAAAACAACATTGCCGCATAAATAAGCCTCCTTTTTACTGGCTACATGTAAATTAATCCGCGATATCTTATATGGTCTGGCAAATGTGCGATAAATTAATTACCTGCGGATGAAAAAAAATAGTTTTAGATACAGCAAATAAGTATTTCAAATTATCCATATATGCAGAGGAATAAGCATAATTACCCATTAGAAGAAAAGGGAACGGGTAATTGACCCTCGACTTAGGAGGGGGAACTTGCAACTCGAACTGGCTTGACATCTTTTAGAAGCTTTCTTCCATACTCAAATACCAAAAGGAGCAGACCAAAGAGATATAGTAAACAGAGATGCAGTTTTTCTAACATGCAAAACTTTAAGGAGACGCTTCCACCCTGAATGTTTGGACTAAAAAACAAGGTCCGTTTCTCTTTCCACCCTGCAAAGAACATTCCATATTTCATCATATCAGAAAAACAATTCGATCATTCCATATTAGTGCCTGTCCCCAGTAGGACATATTCATTTTCTCCATGATCATACTGATAGATTACAGCAACTACGGCCCCAGAAGGTGACATATTCATTTTCTACATGATCATACTGATAGATTACAGCAACTATGGCCCCATAAGGTACTAGATTCATTCCAACTTAATGTAGTAGAGAATAGTGATAACATGAACTTTCTGAGATATCAAACTAAATATTTCAGCTTGTCACAAACATATCTATCATATAAACACAATTCACTGACTTACAGAAAAAAGTCATGACGGATGTAAACCAATGCTGAAATGCAAAGTGAAAATCTTTGGAATACTTACAAGCAGTTTTCTTTGGCAAATTAGTCCAATCATCCGGGTTCATCTTTACTTCTGATGCCTTTATCAAGTCAAGAAGTGCCTGATTGACCTGAAGTTTGCAATGTGTTGGTTAATTTCCTTTGTCATGTTTGGTCCTTATTTTAGAAATAAGAGGAAAATGCAGACATGAGACACCCCCGTAACTTTGAACCTTTTGTAAGCAGCCATAACGCACTCTAAAATCCGAAAAATAAACCCTTGCACTTTGCATATTTAGAAGTAGATCCTTCCATTCACCTTCCATTATATGCTCAATGAAAGCCTTATATGTAATTATGTTCAAGAATAAATGCCATGCTATAATTGCTCAGAATGCCAATTTAAGAGTGGCCACGCAACAACTTGAGTCCAGTTAATTACTGGTCCATCCGTGTACAATAAAACTGTACCTCTTCGGTTCTCTCATGGCTTACTAAATGACCTCCATAAAGATCTACCATTCTAGCCACTGGGTACAGCCTCTCTGCTAATCTTCTTGCATAGTATATCTGAGCAATAACATCAAACCTAGATGTGCAGGAAAAATACAAACAATCTCCAAGTTAAAACCATAAAGTAGATTAACTATGTGTCTACATGTCTATATCTTTCATGGATAAATCGTTTGTTACGTGTGAAATATGAATGCAAGCATAGAATATGCAATGAATGACACTGTCAAAAACAATTTTTCCCAGTTAATTACACTCTTTTTAGTTTGAAGAATGTTATCTAGTTCTTACTGCAAATTTCTTTCAATTTATTTATGTTTATAAAATTAATTTTGCCACATAATTTGTGTTTTTCCCTATGAATAAAATGACATAAACTATCTTTAGTGTTATGTCAAGAATAAAATTATAATATACGTTAGGGTTTAATATCGACTGAGTTGTTTTCACCCGAAAATTAAATAACAAATTGTGGTGTCATATTGTGTATTTGTGTTGAAAATTAGATTTATTTTTTGGCCAAAGTTGAAAGTTAGATTTATTGACGAAAAGCAAATTAGAAGAAAAGTTTTCGCAATATATAAAACGTAAAGAGGGCCAAAACAAGAGGTATTTAAGTGTAATTTAGTCAAATCTTAGAACATTAGAATAAGAATACTTTATTTATTTATTTATTTATCTTAAGATGATGAAAATAACAATACTGCCCATGAACATCACATAAATTTCTGTCAAACATTTCACCGAAAAAAAAAGTTTCTTTAAAACAGACAACGCACCTGCCATGTATGACTGAAACAAGAAAACCCGCGGATCTTATCAACTCGATATCTGATCGAGTCATTTTATGTCTCCAACAGGCATAAACCTGGCCCTCAAAACCATAATTTGACTGCATCCCGGTTGCTGTTATACCTTTCACGTATTGCTGAAAGAGATCCAGTTAATTTGAATGAGGAACAGTTTAAAGTAATATCACTGAATACTTAATCAAGTGCATCATTATGAAAGTGGAATAAATATTTGGATGCAATGCTATTTGTGTAGTTACAAAGGACAAGCACTCAACTACAACATGAAAGTAGTAAACAAGCAGGACTAACAACATTTACTTGCAAAATATTAATAAAATTAATGAAGACCGCAGACATTTGATATGCCTTACCTGATACAAGATCGCTCTCCTCTTTTCAGTTCCAACATATTCCTCAAGATATTCCTGCATGCCATATATATAATTCCTCTAAAGAATTGATCTTAATAACAGAATTTATAGGCCAAGAGAATGACTGTAAATCAGAATTGTTACAAGATGGGAAGGAGACTGACTTTCAGCTGAATATGAAGATTCACTGACAGAGCCAGAGACTATTTATATGCATGACTTGCCAATAGCCTAAGCGGTTCTTGTAGTGATAAAATCGATTGACTTACCCTCTACAATTTATATCACAGGGATTCATATAGTCTGGGGCTAATATACGTATTCTATATTCATGTATTCAAAAAATAGTGATACAGAAGACTCTGAGATTGAATATAGTGCTCACTTTCGCTTTTTACATTCATATTTTCTTTTTCTTTTTCTATCTCTTTTCAAATATATTCTATACAGATTATAAGAAATCTATATTAAGACAGGAAGGGGAGAGATGCTAGGGAAAGAACCCGTCTTACCTTTGAGTAGTGGGTGTCCAAGTCAACAGCAGCTCTCAGTTCAGGAGTCTTTGCCTTTAAGAAACGGTAAGCAATGGAGAATGTTTGTCGATCAAACTGCAAAAAATGGAGACAACTTATGATATTGATTTCCCCGCACTCCTTAGATCAAAGAACAGTATCGATGATGTTCTCAGATGGAAGTACAATTGGATAATTGCGATCATGTCACAGAAGCATCAGCACTAATGTGTTAGTTAGTAATAAGAACGCAAGCATTTGCAATTTTACCCGAGCGTCAAAAGATGCAATACCTTTGGAAAGCACTCAAAACCTCCACCTGTTACATTGAGCAATGCCAAAGAGAGAACTCTATCAGGCACCATCGCCGCTAGTTTACATGCTATCATAGCTCCTGTTTCAATAGGAAATGTTCAAAAACAAAAATAAAACTAATCCCTCTCTGCCTTAGTTTGAAAAGGTAGTTTGATCACGATTATCTTAACTATCTATAGTTTATAATTCACAGTATCGCGGACACCTACGAAAGAAATTTCGTCTGACAATTGATGTAATAGGCTTATGCTCACCCATTGAATGCCCAAAAACATGGGCTCTTTTCCATCCCAGATGATCTAATAAAGCAATTGCATCTTTTGCCATGACCCTTGTCCTGCAGTCAGCGACCACCATTTACAAGTTAGAATTCATGTCTTTCTGCTGCCATAACATCATGATGTGCAAGTTAGATGGTAATGCAACTTAATCTAGCAATGCTGCTATCCGCAATAACTTAGCTTAAATACATTGTTACTTCAGCTGGCGCTACTCTCTTCCAACTCGGCGTTTTTATGCCCAAAAAGAAAAAGCTTCCCTTGTTCTTCGGGGAAAAAAAATGTTTAAACTTATTCCGCAGCATGAATAAAAAGAGGAAATGAAAGAGTATTTAATATGCAAATATAGATTCAATAGTGCACTGAAATAAATCGTGAGACAGTGACCGCGATCAAGCAACAGATTTAAATGCGGAATTAACGGACTATACGAGTACTCAGATTACCGAATGGAAATTCTCGAGGATCAAACTGTACGGATAATGCTGCATTTATCTCGGGCCCCGAAAAAATGCTGCATTTAGCAAGAACGCAATTCGGGAACTTCGAGCAAAAACATTTTTCGAAGCCAAGGTACACATAGATCCGAGGAAATAGGAGGATTTGCCAAATCAAACCGGCAGGGTTGGTACTCACGTATAGGCGGACTTTTTGGTTGGTACGGAGCTAAGACCCATACCACGGTTATCAAATGCGCAAACCTCGATACCGCCCCCACTCTCATTGTCTTCTCCGCCTCGTTTATCAGCGGAATTCCAATCAGCATCGCCGGAGTCATCCTCGTTGGGCAAGACGGTTCCCGCCAGCCCCTTGATTTGAGGGCCCCACGAGTCATGTGTCCCGGCCAATCCTGACGATCGATATCCATAAATTCACAGAAAGGGGTAAAAGAAAAAAAAAATTCAAATCCAGATTGAGAGAAGAAGTGATTTGATGAAGAACCTATGATGAGGAGAACCTTAGCGGGACCATGACCGTAAGTTCTATAAAATATCTTAATCTCATTGTTAAGGTGGGCGTCGGCGGTCGCTTGATTCGCTGCGACGTCGCAATACGGCATCGTTGGGGCGCCGCGAGAGAGTGAACGTTAGAGAGAAATAGAGCGAGAATTGAATAGAATCGGAAGATAGAGATGCGAGGGCGTTTGTTTGATTAAATAATGGGAGAGGGAGGAGGGGAGGTTGGGCGGGAAACACGTGGCGGAAAGGGAGTGGTGGATGGGAATAGAGAGGAGGTGGTGGAGTCAAAAGGGTACGCCGTCAAATGGGAACACGCTTTAGCAGAAGCAGAATCACATATTAGTAGTGGCGGAGGACGGTGCCATCTAATGGGCCAATCATAAAGGCCACATTTGTCAAACCCCGTCCTTTTTTTCAGTTCAAAACTTCAATGCAATCCACCCCCTTGTCTTTTTGCTTCACTTACGGACTACAGTTTACAAACCCCTATTTTGTTTTTTAATGTACCTACGCCCCATTCATGATAAGGCCTCGGAGTGGAGTGGGTCAAACCACTAGTAGGTACCTTCATCTTTTTTTTTTTTTTTTGCCAAAAGTAGGTACCTTCATCTATCTACTAAGGGTGGAGAAACTCCTAACGAATCCGCATATTTAGCTTCTTGTAATTGAAATAGAGTTTTACTATCAAACCAGACAAAGCCTGGATATATTTTTTTTATGTATAGATCCATGGCATATCTCGTGGCTCTAGCAAAATAATATCTTAAATAATATCTCTTTGCTTTGTGGTGGCCCATAATAAAGATTTTGTTTTTGGTGGAATGTAGATACATTGTGCAACGAGAGATATTTGTTTTCTAAATTCTTCAAAAGAACATCCATGAATCTCCTGGACAACAACATGTTACATATGTTCCAGCGTGAGATTTGTTTAAAAAACTTTTTTAATCAGCTTTGTCTCATTTACTCTCATAACTGTGATTTCCTGTTTTCTGTATAAAGGGGCTGAGGCCCAAACAAAATCAACAAGACACTAAGCATGGGTAAGAGATCCCCATAACATACTTCCTACCATCCAATTTGTAAGGTAATGTTAACCAACTTAACCACATGAATATTATTTGCTCCCAACTCTCAAGGGATCACTTAACAACGCCCAGCTATTTAGGATGCTAGCTTCTTAATACACACTCTCATAATTTTTGGGAAGTCTTACTTTGCTTCGTAGTCAAGCCGCTTCTATAATTATATATGACATAAACTTACTACTTTATTCTTATTCTTAATTGATTATAGCAGACATTGAATTTGACCGTTTTTTAAAAAAAAAAAATTGGCCACTGACCTAAACTTTAACGTGCCTGTGTCGAAGGAAGAAAAAAAACCAACCATAGAATGTTGGAATGGAAGTGGTCAGTCACGATGGCTGTGGTTATATTTAGGAATCATTTTTCGAGGCCCAACAAAAAACAAAAAAAAATTGTATTTAGGAATCATTTTTGTTTGATATATATAAATACAGAGATCAGCATCAAGCATCAATCGCCTTTAAATAATAGAAATAGATTTTATTCTATAAGTTGATTCAACACGATGTAAATTCTGCCGTAGCAAAGTCGGGAACTATACACAATTTAAGAAAAATATCATTTTTCATGTTTTGACCAAAAAATTCTCATCTGTGATTAAAAATTGAATTCAGGTACGATAAGGAACAATGGTAACAGTGAACTCGTAAAGCGATTTCAGATTTAAAATTTTCATGTAAGAAAATATAACACAGAACAAAATGACAAAAGTTAATTTTTTAATTCATGAAGGGGGAAAAAATATTTTAGGACCTCAAAACATAAATAATGACACTTTAAGACTCTTAATTTGTGTAATGACTCAAAAGTACCCAAATTTTTTTTAGGGAATAGGAAAATAACTAAGTGACAAAAATACTCTTGAAAATTTAGATTTAAACACTTGGAAAACTAGTTTTAATCACTTGAGAATTCAATTACATTCAATTAGAAATTTAGTTGTAAACACTTAAAAACTTAGATTTAAGCATTTGGAAAATTAGTTTTAATCACTTAGGAATTCGGTTATATTTAATTGAGAATTTAGTTGTAAGCACTTAAAAATTTAAATGTCAGCACTTGAAAATTTAACTGTACCCAGTTCGGAATATACTAGTAAGCATTTGAAAATATATTTTTATTAACTTAAGAATTCAGTTATACTCAGTTAGGAACAAAGTTTCAAACATTTGGAAAATTTGTTTCAACTACTTGGGAATTCAGTTATACTTAATTGAGAATTTAGTTATAAACACTTAGAAATTTAACTGTTTTTTATTAATTAACTCATGGTTACTTTTGTTACTTAATTATTTTTATATTCCATAAATCCCTTTCTTGAATAATACTGAAAAAGTTGAGTGTCGTTTTTCTCATGTTCATTTCATTTTAGGGTAAATTGTTATTTTCACCCGTTTACTTTACTTCTTATTTAAATTTAAAATTTTATATCATTAATGTCATAGTTATTTAGTGTCAATCTTATGTTTACAATTAACTTGTGCCATTTTAATTTACAGATTCGTTTGTTTAGACAAAAAAAAAAGGATTTTCATATTGTTTGACAAAATGATTAATTGTTTAAAAATTTTATAAAAAAGTATAGATTATTTTGTATTTAGTTACAATAAAAAAACACTTTTTAAATTGTTTAGTAATTAAAATGAGTGGTAGAAGATGAAAGATAAAAGTAAGAATATATATTATAATATTTCCTCATAATCAAATATTGTTATTTTTTTTATAGTTTTTAAAGTAGTTGGATGCATCTATGTCTCTTTCACTTTTTCTCTCTCTGCAACAGATTTTTTTTTAATTATTTAAAATAACTTCTCAAAATAAGTAGAAAATTATTTCCTTTTATATTTTAATTATTTTTAAAAATTTAAATAAGTACCTTAAAAAGTTTTAAAAGTGCTCTTTGTATATAAAATATATTATGAAGGTTACTATAAAGTTACTATTTATATGTAAGAAACAGTAAGATTTATTTCAAATTTTCTATAGTGCAAAGAAAAATATATGGATGAAGAATGTGGAGAAGTGAAATGTTAAAGCTTGCCTAGCATGGTTGTCATTAATATTTTTTAAACTATAATTAATTTTGTTTTGTTTTAACCGTTGAAATTGGGAAAACACATTAGACACCATTCTCTATTCCTCCCTTTCCGTTCCACCGGCAATTACTCATTACTACTCCCATCAACACGATGTGTGACGATCTCATAGATTCTCCGACCGATTCGATTGGGTTGTGATTTATGAATACAAAGAGAGTTTAAGGCTGTGATTTATCACTAAACTGGTCCTCTTTTTCTTTTTCTTTTCTTGTTCTAAAGATAATACTAAACATTGAACACTCACAAGACATACATTAAGAAAGGGGATTAATGCTGCATTTTATATATAAAAAATGAATTAAAGGAAAAGAAAAAATTTAAGGGAAAGTATAAAATTTATGTTTGATAAATGATAAAGTCATTTTACTGAAAAGAGAGCTACAATCCAAATTTATTAAAAAATTTGTTATTCTCATTTTTTCCCATTTCCTAAAGTTATTGCAGATCAATTTTAGTCAATTTCTTACCTAGAATCAATCAATCATATCCAGATTGCAGCAAATCAACCTTGGTCTTAGAATTGGGCATGTGGCAAGTTAGCAAAAATATGATTGGACTTTAGTTAGCCACATTTAGACAATTTTTTCGTTCAAAAATACCCGTAGATCCATATATTTTACAGAGTTTGAGAAATAAGCTATATTAAATTAAAATTAAAGATAGAGAGTGAAAAATAAATTAAAAATAATAAAAATTAGGCATAAATCGTATGTTTGCGCTAACGTTTAATTCATCCATATATGTTTTTTTTTTTTCAAATCAATAGCTAGATGTTACCTATCAGCCAAAAGAAAACATGTTATTCGGAATTGGACAAGTATACTAGTATTTCTTTTAAAAGGGAATTCAGAATTGGACTGACTATACTAACTTATTTGGCCCATATGCGGGGCCATGTCAACAACGTTCAGGGCCTAGAGCAAAATTGTTGGAAAGGCCTAATATAATATAATATATTAATTTTCATATAATTTTTCTAGTTTTTTAATATGTGAATCAAAAGTTTTATAATCAAGTTGATATAATAATTCATTCTCAATAGATAATATAAATAATTCATTTATTTAATTTATCTTATAATATAGATGTTCTCAAATAAGTTTTAAATGATTTTAATTTTAAAAAATATTTTTTTGGTAAAAATCGTTATAGGTATTGTCAATACTAAATAATATTTTATAAACATTGCATGCATTTGAAAAAGAATCTAATATTTTGATATAATTTAATAATTCAATTAGAGTATTAATTTTTCATTACCATTTCTTTCAATATCTTCAATTTTGAAAGTAAATCATGACAACTAATATCAGAATATTTATTAGAACTCAAAAAATTTTCACTACTTATACCAAATTTTTTCAATTTATTCTAATTTAAAGTTAAATTTTTAAAATTTTGTGATTCAAATAAAAAATGGTTTCATAATCTTAAAAAAAAGCTCAAATCAGCACTCAATGAAAGAAATAAATTGATTAAATATAAATAGATTTATTAAATATGTATAGAAAATATTCAATACAAAAGAACTTTAAGTGATGAATGTGTAATTTCATAGTTAACATTTTCATTAAAATGTCTTTTTCTATTAATTTTATGACATAAACCATGGTGATTATGATCAAAATATATACATGATATGGGTATAAATGTGCTTATGGAGGGGCCAAAGGCAACGGGATTGTCTTGAGGCAAACACGGTCTGCCCATATGCTGTATCATATAAAGTCCTTTCTACTAAATATAAATATAAGGTGTTTATAACTATCTTTTATATATATATATATATATTAAAAAATTGTTACATTTTTAAATTATAAAGTTAAAGATTTTATTTTTACCCTTATTAGTTAAAATAATATAAATTTTATTCAATTAGCAATTATTATTATGACTTGTGTAAGAATAGAGAGAAAATAAGGCCAACCAAATAAGATAATGGACGAGACTTTATTGAACAATTAACGAAACTAGTCATTATTACATGTAAGAGGTTAAAATAGAAAAATTATCTTATAATATTACATAATACCTTATATTATAAAATAAAACAATTTTAAAAAATAACTTATATTTAAGATGTGATCCTAGCTTGTAACACAGGTAGGAGTATAAAGGTGATGGAAATGGTCTCTACGACCTAGACTTGAGAGCACTTTTTTAAATTATAATCCATAGGACATAGAATAAATAAAAAATGATTCATCACAAAAAAAAGGATGAAAAATGAAAACATCCATTCTATAATTTAAAAGTATTTTTGTATTATATAACAAAAACAACAAAAATACTATTAAGTAATTTCGGCAAAAAAAAATAGTATTAAGTAATGATAAAAAAATGTAATAAATATCAATTATTTCATTTTTTATCAATAAAGAAGGAAATATTTTTATTTTCCGCACACTAAAGTCGCCCTCATGAAGGGGAATTTTGTTTTGATATAATCTATCGCAAATTCTATCCTTGCACGCTTCCACTGAAGCGAGCATGACATTTTCAGCGGGCCTTCCTTGTCACTGGGAGAGCAACTATTTTTGTTATACAGGTCTGTAATCAATTTCACACTAAATAAAAGTTGATCCTATTTATGAGGTATGTAAACTAAGCCGCACCAAAATATTACAGCTTATTTGATTATCAACGAAATCATATATATTGGAATAGTTATCTAACTATATGGGTGTCGGATTGATCAATCCCTAGCGTATTTATAACGGGCTTGAGAAACATTTACTTATTTTCAAAATAAAAATTAATATGTTTTCACTGAATGGAAAGAAAGAGTAAACAACATTGGAGTCACAGAAATTACATGATATGTCTAATCACAATTCACAAGTCAGAAAGCACGAGGGAGATATAATACATTTTCTAGTAGAAACCTCTTGCAAATTACTCGAAAATCTCTCACCACTAAAAGCTTTACAGTTTACAGTTTTTTTCAATATATACAACAAGTGGATCTGAATGGGTGATGAGTAATTACAGAAAACGAAAACCACTAACAACACAAGATATACACTTCTCATGAATCTTGTCAAAGCATGACAGAATTACACGATATTGTTAGTCTAAGTTATAACCAAACATGTCATCTATATAGGGGGAAGCATCCATCCCATGGTCCATCCAAGAAGCAAACCAGCACCTGCAAGTCCTAAACCCACAGCAAAAGCAACAGCACATCTTCTGATCCCATTTCTTCTGTTACTGCTCTTCCCCTTCCTAGCACCACGATGACCATTCTTAAGCTGCTTCGCAGGATACGGGATCCAAGGTAGGCCAGCTGGCAAGAGGCTTAACAATGGCTGGTTTTTGTTTCTGAGTTGCAAGCAGAGGTTCTCGAGCTGCAGAAGGTGGAGCCACTGCTTGTAAGCAAAGAGTTGTGAAGCCTGTCGGAAGAAGAGAGTGAGGATATGCTCCTTCTCGCTGTAGGCTTGTTGAGCGGCTTTCTCGGCCTCTCTTGCTCGTGTTTGAGAGTGACACAAAGCTTCCAACAGCTGAGCCTTGGAATCGAACTCTGACTTGATATGGTCACCCTTGCCAGTTGAATAAGAATCTTTGCTCTGGTTGGAGCTGGAGATATGTAGTGCACGATTTGATAATACAAGAGTTTTAAAAATGAAGCAAGTGAGCAACTAAATCTTGTTCAAGTAAATCAGAAGGTAACATATTCAAAGCCAATAGTCAGTTGGACCAAGAGATCCAGGAAACTTAAAATCAAATGGAGTCATGATTAACCACATGAAGATGGATCGAGACAAAGAAATCCCACCTACTGGAAGGGAACTCACAAAATCATACGATAATTTCCTCAATAATGGGAAGAAACACTATCTCTACACCCAGAGGTAGTTATTAGATAAAACAGTGGAAAAGAAAACAATTAAATGTTTGATAAAAAAAACTCTCAAAGGGCTTCAGAATCCGTGCACACAAGCAAGTATTAATTTTCCATGAAATACACGAGGAAAGCTAGCCGGTTTAGGTTTGAAATGGTATAATGGACAGAACAAAAGAACAATATTACATGGGAGCAATAGAAATTTTTACAAATGACAAAACTAGCTTCTGTCTCCATAAAAAAGTCACGAAAAAAAATTCAGCAGATAATGACCTCGACCCCTAGTCAACTGACAAGGCAATTACTGGTTTAAACAACAAGAAACACTGATTTACTTTCAAAATAAACTGAACCTCACAGAGAGCTGCAAAAGAATTGTAAAGTGGCCCTCTACAGCAGCATTACCTGAACAGTCTGTCTGAATCCTGCGATGAACAACCAGACGTGGGGGTTCCGGAAGCATAACTTTCCACATAGGAAGAACCCTTCTCGGCTTTTTGATTCAGAGAGGATGGCAGAACCTTGTCATGGTCAAGGCGCTCTAGGTAAGGGGATGGGATCTTCCTAAAATGCTTATTCTGGGGTTGAGGAAGATCACAATTTTCAATATGCTTGAGTGACTTCTGAGCAACCAAGGAAGCCAACTCATCTTTTCCAGCATTGCGCCACCAGGGCTCAATTTTCTCAGCGCCTATCCAACTTGACTCCAGATCTGATGGTGCCTTTTTACATTGTTCAGAGGTCAGGAAAGCGGCAATATCCCAGTCCACAAAATGATCATCTGTAAACCAGAATTCCCCCTGATCTTTTTTCTTAGACGTAAATTGCAAATCATTATTCAGTGCAGCCTCAATTTTTGACATTCGGCTATTGTTATTGCTTTTCATCCAGGTATGAGAGCTATTCCATGGCTGCTCCACAGCTGGATTAGCACTTCCAATACAAGAAACAGAATTGATACGTTTGATAGACTGAACATCCTCAATTTTGATATTGTCATCAACCAATCCTGCACAATAAGAACCAAGCTCACCCTCCCAGGAATCCAGACGTTGACACATATAATTTGCCTCATCTCCTATGTTGGTTTTCACATGAAGCCACCACTTCATGTCTGGTAATTTGTCACGATTGGAATTATGGGGCATTCTACCTGAGTTGGCGTGATCATTGACAGAATTACTAGTTTCCCAATCAGATTCCATCTTTTCAGAAACTGATGGGTGGTCAGAAGAATCCGGCGGCATCATAAAATCTTGGGTGAAACAATGATTAGCTGCATAAGAGGCCCTTCCTTCTGCAGATGCCATTAGTCTTGGTCTCTATAGGAGCTATCTGAGAAAAATGATCTGAGGGAGGGCCAATCAATAGGATAGAAACTCATAAAATTAGATGCTATCCTAGTAATGATGCTCGTTAAACAGGAGTTCAAGAAATGATTGACACAAGGAAGATGACTTTAATAAATAAAAATGATCAATCATGAAACCAATAATTTATATATCAATATAAAATTAAACATATAGCGAATGACATGCTATTCTGAGGCTATGATCAATGCAGCTCATTCATGGGGCTCTGCGAGCAAGTTAAATCTTGTATTATAGCATATCAGGAATTCAATAACCGCCGGCAGCACAACAAAAAGGTAATTTTGTACATCATGGACTGAAATATCGAAAACCCAAAAACAGAAATTATTTATCACGAGAGAGTAGAGCCCATGGAAAGTTAATGGAACACCCAAACAATGCTTTGGACCTTCTCAGGCTATTTGCGTCGCAAGGATCATATCAATTTTAGATCCCCAAAATTCTGCTTATAGTTAACACCGTTGTTCCGAATCTCGCTGAATCAGAGGAAAAATATCAGATAAGTCAATTCACACGATTTTTTTCGCCAATTACATGAACAATAGCAAATACAGATTACAAAGCCCAGAATTTACACAGCCAGAAAGGGAATGCAAGGAAGCGCGCAAAAGTTCAAAGGTTCACAAAAGCACCATGAATCTATATGGGCAAGTGATAACACGTCAATGGACACGTTACTCTATATCACATCATAAAGAAGCAAGGATATTCGTATTAACGAAATGAAGAAACAGAGAGAGAGAGATAGAGGAAACGTACTGAGGCAGACGGTTTCTTTCTATTTCAGAATTTGGCAAGGCACCAGTGTCGTTGAGATCTGAAAAGTATATTGGAATCTATAATTGAGGGACTATTTCCATTTCCGTGATCTTCTTACCCCAAGAAAAATTCGCTCGATGATCATGTGTGATCTGCCATAACCAGGCTTTCTTTCCTTTGATTTGTGCCTTGCAAGCGTTGTTGCTCCCTCAATTCGTCCTCTCATTAAATATCTTTATTTGATATTAATTCTCTTTCGCGTCTTTTTGTGCGATATTACAATTATAAATAAATCTTTTTTGTGCCATCGCTAATCACTCAGTGAAGGATTGAAGATAAAACGTGGAAGGTGGGGACTGACGGCGACAGCTTCGTGGCACTATATGCTTAGCTGCTTATAAGCCAAGACATGAGTCACCCTTGAGCCTTTCCTTTCCATGTATTGTCAGTTGTCTTTAGTTTTGTCTAACCAGGGTCGAGGATGCTTTTACATTTGATTAAATTAAACGTGATATGTGCAATTTTTTAAAAAAATTTAATATTTACCAATTCCTTTTTTGTTTTTTTAAAAAGTACTTCTCTTCCAATGAAAATTTTGGTTGGAGCATGGACAAGAACAATAAATAGGTAAAAATTAAAAACTGGATAATGCGTACCATTTAAGGATTTGTTTGATTTGTATTTTTACAAATTAAACTGTACTTTCTAATCATCATTTTCTCTTTTTTCATTCAAACAGTTTTTTTAGTAAACTCTCTACTTTTATTCAAATTTTATTTTTATAAACTATGATTATTTTAAAAGTACTTTGATAAAAAGACAAACCAAACGAACATGTTAACTGACATATTAACTGGAAAAAACGAGATTAGATCATTGTTGTAAAAACCGGACCGGATCGGCCGGTTCGACCGGTCGGACCGGGAACCGGTCCCTAGTCCGGTCCGGTTATAGGTTTCAACTGGTACTGTTCATAACCGGTGAGAACCGGTCCAAAATCGGTGAAACCGGCCTTGAACCGGTTCTGATTTATTTTTTTTTTCAAATTTTTTTAAAAAATTCTTTTTAATTTTTAAGATAAAATAGCATCATTTTTAGTATAAAATATATTTTTTTATATATTATAATATTATATAAGCATTATTATGATATATAACTATTAAAAATTATATATTTACTTAATAAATAATAAATAATAAATTATTAATTTATTATTTTAAACTCAAAATATGATTATAGATGAATATTAGTTTATTTAAATTAAAATATTGAGTTATGAAACTCATTAATAATTTGTTTGTAGTGAATAATATATTGATAATTGAATATTATTTAGTTTTAGATTTTAATTAAGTTATAAAATTTGTTTAAACTTATATTTTTTATTTTAAATATATTATTTTAATCACTACCGGTCCGACCCCGATTCGACCTCGGTTGAACCATTGAACCTTGAACCAGTGACTTGTCCGGTTCAATGTCCGGTCCGGTTCTGACAACATTAGATTAGATACATAAAACGCAGTGGGCCCAAAAATAAGATACAAAAAGGGTGGTTTTTCTACCTTGACCAGCGCACATAAGAAGGGTGGTTAAAAAAACTGGTTTATGTATTAAAATTGTACGAGTCTGTTATTTCTTTTTCTCATTTATTTTTTATATTCTTTAACTATATTTTTAGACCAATTTATTGCAATTATAAATTTAAGGCCTCGCCAAAGAAGTCTGCAAGAACACAACAAAAACTACAGGTCCAAAGAGAAATGGCTAGAAATAATAAAACTAAGGGCTCGCTTCCAAGCTACTTTGCTGACGCCATTGACAGGTGAATGTTGACACCCTTGAAACACAAGTTGATCCTAAGGATTTTGAAAAAAAAAAAAAAACAAATAGCTAGAAAAGAGATACGTGATTTCGTCGGCTTGATTAAATATGTGTACCAATATTATATATTCTCTCTCCATATCATATCTTAGAGAGCCACTTTCTTTTCTGCCTTTCAAAGCATAACTATAAGTCAAAGAGGTCATGATGCTTCTATCATAGAGAAACCACCGGTCTATCATTTGATGTCCTAATGGCTTGGACATCATTTGAATATGATTCATACATTCCCGGGACGAATACCAATTACTGAAAGACATTCAACTCTCCCTCAGTACATCAACAACAAACAGTTAAGGTCATTCAGGATTCCTTCTTATCATATATCCTAAAGAGAATCTTTCTAGTCCATACAACGTTGCTAAGATTATGCGTCAACAAAAAGATGGTAAACAAGCTAATATTTGCTATAACTTTTTCCTATTGAATACTTCATCTGGCGAACTACGTGCTTATAAGTTCTTTCTTTTATGAGTACTTACATGTTCTTATTTGTAGAAAATTTTGTGCACGCCGCCGTGCTACTGAATCAGAATGCACTCGAGTTATTCAAGAAAACAGCCGTTTAAGCTCACAACAAAGCAGCGTTAAGGTAGGAATTTCCCTCAATTAAGTTGGAGGAGAGAAAAAAAGCTTTATGCAAGAAGGATAACAATTGCAAATGGAATATAATATATATGCGCTTTTTAATAACGAATCATTTGCTTGTACTTCCTACGAAGCACAGACAGCCTTCTCTGCATGGGAAGCTTTTCATCTCTTCTCCCTAGTTTATCCAAGTAATATACAATTTTTTTCAGGGTAACCATAACTTCCTCACTCTCATACCCAAATTCTTTCTCTTGTATGTTCAAGATCCTTTTAAGCAGCTTGACTAGTTCACCATCATCCTTACCTAGTCTGATTTGAATAGACACCAAACAATCCAAAGCCTCACCTGCCGTGCATCAGATGCAGTAGACTTAGCTTGTTGCAATTCCAATGCAAAATTTTACATGTTCAATACACCCGGAACTGTGAAACTCAGTTGAATTATACGAAGAATGGATATGTTGATCATTTCTTGTAAAAGTTGGCAAAACTAGACAAAATAGACAACAGTCATGACTATCAAACTTGACCTTGTTTGGAAAGGGCGGAAGGTAACTTACCAACAGGAAGAGAATCTTCTCCAAATGTCTTCTCACGTATGTGCAAAACCTCCAGGGAAAATTGCTCTGCTTCTTCATCTTGTTTCAGATGGTAGAGAGTAACTGCAAGGTGCAACATGGGGAAAGTGATGGACTGATCATCAGCCCCCATCTTCTTTATCATGATTTTCAAACTTCTTCGGAGCAAGCGCTCAGCCTCCACATAATTCTTTGACTGTGAATATGAAGTCGCAAGGTTCATCATGTGGGTCACTAAGTTGGGATGCTCCTTCCCTTTATACCTCTCTGTGATTAATAAACATTCCTCTAACAAAGCTCTGCCTTCTTGTCCTCTATAAGAGTTACAATGGAAACCACAGTATATGTCAAGTAGGTCATCAAATGTATAAAGCTTCAATTCATTAACCTACTAACATTACATAACCAAGGAAAGGTAGATCCTGTCTTGCTTTAAGATACTTATCAACCAAGAAATCAATACTTACTGATAAACAGTTATAAAAATAAAAATATATGGCCAAAAACTTACTAAAATATTTCATTCCTGATACCAATATTATGTAGTTGTAAACAGGAGTACCTCCCAATGGCATGTAGTAATTCAGCTAGATCTACCCTCATCTTGTCCAAAATGCTGTCATCTGGTGACATGTAATTCGATTCCATGATGATTTGAAGGGCATTTTTATACAAATGGATTGCTTCATCTACCTTCCCTGCATAATATTTTGTACATCAATCAATGCCTGAATTTTTTATCCAGAAAGAATAGTTTAGAGAAAAGACAAAAAAGAGTCCCTAAACTTGGATGCCATTTTATATATTGATAGTCAAGGAGGTACACAGAGCTTAGAATTTCATATATTACTGAAAGCCAGTTAAACTGTATGTGTTGGTGTAGTATTTATTCCACCAACCTTATGCATGTCAGGTTACAAGATCCATCATGCATCCAGGAACCTCTAAATCACTCTCATCCTTAAAATATCTATTTAAAAGCCAACTTCCTCATATTAAGCGGGCAACCATAAAAAAAAAAAGGAAAACGAACAGAAACAAGGATTAAACAAAAGGAAAACAAAATAACGTCATGAGCAAGATTATTAAGTTACCTTGAGCACATTTCACTTGGGCCAGAGAACTCATAGCCATTCCACTTCTACCATCATTTTGTCCATAGAACGATATGTATATGTTCAGAACTCTTCAAAACAACAACAAAGAAAAGTAAATAAGCAAGAAGGTAAAGCCACAAGTGCACCTAAAAAGGGATGGAGAAAACAATAACAGGAAGTTTAACCTAGTAAAATGAGTTTCTGCATCAATGGCTCTTCCTTCTTTAAGTAAAAGATTGCCAAGACCAAGTAAAGGTACAACCAAATCTTTGCTTTCAGCACCTCTACTTGATTCCAGGAGAGAAATAGCATACTGGTACATTTCCATTGCCTTTGTTGCTTTTCCGTCAGAACCATAAACTTTAGCCATACCCAAATAGGGTGTGACAAGAAAAGTACCATCCTTACCTAGAAGAAAATGGCTCTTTAAACCCATGTGACAGTGTTGGGTTCAGCCCAAGAAGATCTATCATATACTTCTGTTAATAATTAAAATATGTGATTTTTATTGGTGACACAGCACCATCATTACACTCTCCAAGAACTTTGGTGGAAAAATGCACTCACCATAGGTCCTTTCCATGATGTGAATAGCCCTTTGATATGTGTCGAGTGAATTTTCAAAGTTTCCCAAAGTTGAATACATACTTCCCATATGCATGAGAATTGAATCTAGACGAGTTGCTTCATCCTTCAAAGTGTCAACAACTTCCTTCATCTGACCATAAATGAACAAGATAGAGATAATGGAGGCAGATCAGTAGTTAATATTAGAGGGACGAATCAAAGAAAGCAGAGGAAAATGTGTGCTTTAACAGTAGATATTTGATGTCGAAAGAACTACAAAATGCATAGTCATCTCCCATTATCTAATGGCACACACAAATTAAAATGATAGTTCTGGGAAGTTAAAAATTAATGCAATAGAATCAAATATATCATACTAAAAAGAAAAAAAAAAAAAGCACAAAACACAGGTTTTCATGTACAAGGAATCATGCTTTTCAGACGTATGCAGATATTTTGCCTGTACATATTGTTTGTGCTCAATAATTTATTACATTTTTATAAATCTCAATAAAGTAGACAAACTGGTGCCATCTCTTAAATCTATTATTTATTAAACATGATATGGACTTTAAGTTAATAATAATACCCAGAGAAATTGTTGCTTCAACAAATATTATGTTACTCTGAATTCTTAACCCAAGGAGTATCCTATTAAGATGCCAAAATGGTAATACAATGCAGAAGTGTAGAAGACATACCACATTCAGTATAGAACCAACAAATTTTAAGTCCCCAACAGCCATGAAACCTAGTGCTATGACGTCCAGAAATGCAGCTTCTTCTATGCCTTCAGCACCTGCACTCAGCCTCTCTTTCACCATTTCATAATTTGCCTTAAGCAAGTCTGTTGCGTCATTCTTGTTTCCCATCCTAATCAGGCCTTTGATCTCATCAAATAATTCTTGTAACTGTCTCTCAAAATCACTCATGCTGTATAAGGGATCACTTTGCAGAGTAAGCAGTAGGACAGGCATAAGTAGTAGAAAAAAAGAAAGAAGTTACAATTACTCTAACTAATTCCCACCTCTGATAGTTATCTGGAGATGAAAAAGCAGAAAAAACATCAGTTTCAGGGTCTGTCTCACCAGCTTTTAATGAACCAACAGAAGATCTTGAGGCACAAAACTGAGCAACAATCTTAATGGGCATAAGGTAGAGCTTCAGATTGTATTTCTGATTTTTCTTACAAACTGGGAAACATGTTATGAATTTCTGATCACAGACTGAAAGCGTATGTAGAGCCTCTTTGTTTGTCCTAACATGAAAATAGGAGATAGTCCAAACCATTATAAATTGTTGTAATAAGTAGTGTGCAGTATGATCAAGCGTTGGCATTTAAAATGCACAAAGGAAAAAAATATTGATTTTATTTATATAAAGCTAAGAGAAAGAATTGCATCAAGATTATTCAAGCACCTCCCAAACTATTGACCAAACAAAAAAGAAAAGAAAAGAAAAGAGGCCTTTCAAACTTTCGAAATATACTTGATGAATCAATCCATGAAACAAATATTGTTCTACAGTTCCATAAAAAGCATTGTATAACCAGTCCCTTTGGGGACATCCGATAAAATCGGAATGATATAGAGAAGATTAGCATGGTCTGTGGGCAAGGATGACACACAAAGCATCGTATAACCAACATTAATCCAAATCCTTAGACTTTAGAACATAATTTAGCTGGAACCAGTCTCCCCTTTAACCACAATGATTACCTTCAAACTCGAAACTACTAGGCATCATATATTATCCAGCCTGATCTCACAAAAATGACAGCTAACCCTCCCAAAATCAGCGGGTTGCTTAGAAAAACTTAATACATGCAACAAAGATACGAAAATCAATTAATACCAACACTATTTGTTCAAATTAGGTAAATGTCATCCACGATTTTCTTATGGTTTTCAATGCCCTACTTTTGAAATATCCAATACTTTAAACAGAACCTCAAATGTGAGTTAACTATTCCCCGAAAAAAGATGAAAGGCTAAACTATATTAAACCAATGTATAAACTAATACCAATTTTGCAGAGGAAGGAGTAACTTGACTAATATTAAGTGAAATATATTAATATTCTAGTCTTGTGCATTCACTATCTCAAGTAAGCAGGTGTATTTGTCCAACCAATTTATTCAAGAATGCAGTGTCCTTTCCCACACAGAATTCCATGTAGACATCACTTTTTTATCAGTCTCATAACATCGCATGGACACGACTCTTTTGTTGCGGCTCAATTAGTAAGTATGATAAATTTAAGTTCTAGCTTTTCCTATCATAAATGATAAGCCATTGAAAGAGACTGGGTAATGGCTTATGAACTGATGGCTGTTAGACTAGAGTTAAAAGCAGCAAAGCAAAACATCCAGCCAAATTAAAAACAATTACGAAAAAAAATTCCACTAAAAGAGAAATCCATCTCAGCTACATCTTCGGGAATTACGGGTAGAGTTTCGACAATAAAAACTAGCACAATGTTCCTTCAGAAGTTAGAAGCATTATCAGAGACACATAGAAAGAGAGGGAGAGAGAAAACCTGTATCCACTTAAAGAAGAAGAGGGGAGGAGAAAGGAAGCTTCCATTTAAAAGAGTAGGAGAGCACAAAAAGCTGTTGATATGATTCAGTTTTAGCATAAACACTGAACCAAGTTGGGAGGAGGAAAAGATAAAGCAAGGCGGCAAAACTATGAGGGAGTGTTGACTCGGCGAAGTCGACAAATGTCTAGACTCACGATTGGGCCCGGGTTGGCCTTATAGGCCCATACTTACGGTTGGCTCCACGACACTAATCGAGGGATCCATGTAGCTATTAATTAGATTTTTTTTGGCCAAAACATTGTTAAAAAATTTATAGAGTTCAGTTGACAGTATATTTTTATCATATTTGTAATTTACAAATATGATCTTACAAATAATTATATGATTTTTATAAATAAATATATAATTTTTACAGCTCGACGTTACATGATTTGATCTTTTTAAAAAAAATTTATGCATATTATAGTTTATTAAGAGTATTTGATAACTAATATATAAGTTTCTATATTTATTTTTACCCAAAAATAATTAAAATGTATCATTTTTAATTAGGAACTTCAAAACAATCAATATAAATTAAAAAATTATAATTTGTAGCTTTCACATGCAAATTTCACCAAAAAAAGTTATCAAATACAATTTACTCATAAAAATTTTTTAAATAAATTGTAAAAAATTTCAGATCTAACATTTAATGGTGTTCAACCAACTTGGTAGCCCGATAGGCCCGATCCTACCTAGCATACTAGGTTGGTTCAGAGATCAGACTGGGTTAGATGTTGAGTTAAGGCCAAACCTGATCTTGCCCAATCCCAATATATATACTTATATATATTTTTTAAAAATTTATAAATATTAATTTATATGGTATTTTTTTAATATATCATATATATAATAAATTGGCTATATTATTATGAATATTTTTAAAAATATAATTTTTAAATTTTATTTAAAACTTTAAATTAATTTCTTAATATTGTATAAAAATAATACATGATTATTAAGTATTTATAATTTTAATAAATATTACTTTTGATTATAATATTATTTTTAAGGAAATATATTTTGAATGAATATAATTATATTTTTGTTAATAAATAAAATTAATTTATTACTTTTAAATACTTTTTTAAGGTCGGACCAATCTCAATCTTATATATCGAATTAGTCCGATCTCGCTCGACCTTACAAAGACCGGGTATCAGGTTGATTATCAACCCGGTCTTACTCGGTCTTTGTGCACCTCTAGTAACATTTTTATTATTTAAATATTTAAAATAATAAAGTAATTTTATTTAATTGCTTATAAATCATCAATATTAAAATAAAATTTATTGTCAATCAAATTATCAATATATATTATAAATTCAAAATTTAACACACTGTTTTTCTACTCTTTTTGCCAACTTTTTTGAATTTTTTACTCATGGATTCTACTTTATATTTCGGTGCATTGCATGAAAGTAATTCTAGTAGTCAAAATATCAATATATTAAATCATATTATTTATAAATAGTGATTAATAAGGTAGCTTATCCTAAGCATGAGTGGCCCAAAATAACTCTGCCCACAGTCTAATTTATAAATAGTCTAGCTAACTAGAGGTGATAAACGGGCCGGCCCGCCATAGGCCCACCTTTTGGGCAGGGCGGGGCGGGCTGAGGCCCCCATAAGGGCGGGCCTAGAAATCTCCAGCCCGCCCCGCCATACACGGGCTGGCGGGCCAAACGGGCCAGCCCGTTTTTTTTTTATATTTTTTTATATTTTTTTGTTAAATTATAAAATTTCTCCTTTTTTTTTGCTTTTTATGTTTGGCTAGCCCTTTTTTTCCCTACTTAGTTAAATTATTAATTTTTTATTCACTATCATGAATAAAATAACTATATTCATGAAATCTTTTATCGATTTGATGCATAAAGTCTTAAAGCATAATATATTAATACATTAATATGGTAATACCACAAGTAACATTTAGTTCAACAAAATAAAATACAACTAAAATTAAAATATAAGAAAGATTGAGAAAGAAAATGATGCTTAAACCCTTTTTTTTATTTTTTTTAGATATAATTATATAGAATAAAAAAAAATATATAAATATTTAAAAAAAAAAAGCGGGCCAGCCAGCGGGCCAGGTGGGCTGACCCGCTTAAAGTGGCGGGCTGGCGGGGCGGGTCAAGTTTTTGACCTCCATTATAAAGTATCTCAATTTTTTCAGCCCGCTCTATCATTTTTTATAGGCTAAGTGGGCCGGCTCACGGGCTCCGGCCCACTTTACCGGCTCTATAGCTAACAAACTTCAAACATACGGCCCAACATTTAGTGTGAAGAATGGTGATTCTGTAATTTACAAGTTTTTGGGAGCCTGGTGTGGTATTTTCATGGAACCCGGAAATCAGCAAGATAGGAGAGTAGAAGACGTTAGACGATAGTAGCACAGTGGTGAAGCACAAGCACGGGTAAAACAGCCATGGCAATTCGCTTCATCCCCGTGACTCTATTCTCAACTACGCCTGTAATACCCTTTTTCCTTAAGCATGTTTCTGTTCTGCTTCCAAGAAAATGTGGAGAATCCTTAAGAAGTGAAATTTATTCATTCATTTACTTATTTGCCTCAAAATTCATCCATTCATTCAACAATCAGCTTCCTTACGTATTGATTTTCTATTATACGGGCAATCACGAGAAAATTTTTAGTGCGTTGAACTTAACATAATTTTTTTCCTTCTACCTCAGAGGGTAGAGTTAAGAGCTGCGAATTCGTGGAGTCAGAACTTGTCAGTTAACTCACAGGTAAAGATTTGAGTTCTTCATGTCTTTTGTTGGCCCTGAATTGAAGAAGTATACGCAAATGTTTGCAGCTGATGCCTCAGATGCGAAAGGAGGGTCGTGGTCGGCGAGTCTGGAGAAGAAGGAAATTGGTATCGTCATAAGCCCCATGTGATTTTCTCTACAATTTTGAATTTTGAAGATCCTATATATTCTTATCCTTGATTTTGTTTGTTAATTATTCCCCAAGTTGAAAGAAATGTTTTGCCATGTGTGCGGGTTGCGTTAAGGAAATGTTTGATAATCAGCAAGAGAAATTTTGATTTATAGCAACTGTGTCAAAACATAGACGGTTCTGCAGATCATATTTTGGCTGAAACGAAGATGAAAACGTTGATTTTAGGACTACCATTTAGCAAAGTGTACAGCAAAGGACCGGAATACTTGGAAGTTGGAAGGAGCAGATGATCTTTTAGCATTAAAGGGCATGCCATCGCGGAGTGAGATTTTTCTTTTTTTCACTTTTCTCTTGAGAATCAGCTTCCTTCAAGAGGCCCTTCTTAGGGCAACGTGATTAGAAGAGTCAATGGAACAATCCTTTACAGGAATTTTTCCTGTTTTATTTGAGTTTACTGGAAATATGAAGGGTGGGAACTTCAGCATTCTAAAGTATAGAAGTTAGATCATGTTTAAAGTTATGAACTAGGTCATTTGAAGATATCAAGTTGAGATATTTCGTAATCAATTTCTTAACAGTGAGAATGGAGAAGCAATTTGGCCTCAAATTGCTATTTCTGGACCCTAAAATGGGAAGAAAACTGTCTAAATTGATTGATTTTTACAAATATGAGATGTTTACTGTTTTTCAATTGGAGGAGTAGGGGTGGGAGAATTTTGTGGTGCTATCATAGACAGAGTTATAGGGCTGCAGTATTCAAATGTTGTCTGGAACAGTGAATCATACTTAACAATTTGGAAATTTCAGTTGTGCTTGTGTTCATCATGGCTTCATGGCATCACAAATGGATATGCTAAGGCTTTTATGAAGGTATCTTTGGCTATTATTGAACATAAGCTAAAGATTGAAGTGTTCTGCTTTCCTCCTGTTGTGAATATATGACAACTTCAATTCTAGGATAATTCCACGAAGAATCTCAAAAGTGCATCGAATGATTATAACCCTCAACCTCTTGAGAGGTAGAGCTCAGCATAGAATTACGCCCAAATTTATTCATTTAAGTACTTTGCTTCTTTCTGTCATGATTTGATCAATGCTTCTTCTCATATTTGGTTCAGATTTTAGAAGTTTCCAGTATTAAATTTTGCTGACTGTTGATGCATGCAATGAGGTTTTGCACTACATTTCCTTATTTCATTATTCTTTTTAATTATTACTTCAGAATTATTATAGAATGAAAAAATAGTGATTGTGTTGATGAATTATAGTGCTCATAATAAATCAAGGAGCACGGCCTCCTCCTCATATCAAGTATGATTTGCCTGAAATGAATAAGCGTATATTCATGTTGTTGCAGATAAAAAAGGATGAATTTCTGCCCTACAGAATGGAGCGTATTCCTTTCCTTGAGGAGCAGGTGAGGATGATAAAGGAGACAGGAAAGCTCTTGACAATGGATATAGAGAGGCTGTTATTATCAGAAGATAATAGGTTCGATTTTGTGAATGAGGTAGCGGCTGAGGCCAATGCGTACGTTGAGAGCAACCGGGATGAGTATGGTGGTACAAAGAAGGCCATTCTTCATGTTTTGAGCAACCGAGTGAATGACGCTGGGTTTCACCGGCCAGAGGCATATGCAGAGTCCGATCCCTTCAAACCTGGTCCTGATTATTTGAAGGAAGAATTTACATGAGCAGCTCAGTTTCAATTTTGTACTGAGATACTAATCTTTAAGCTTTTTACCTGACGCACTTGGTGTTGCTTTTGTTTTTACACTACAACACATGCCGATTAAAGCTGTCATTTTGGGGGGAAAAAATTAGTATTTATCTTCTAAATTTGCTTTGAAGCATTTAGATATTTGTATAATCTGAATCTGCTTTAGGAATGCTTACACTCTCTTTAACTCGGTCATGCAAATCAATTATATTATGTTGTTTTTTTGAGTCTTTTTGCCACCATGGTATTGTCTGACAAGAAATTTGTTTTCATCTCAGCCTTTGTGGTGAGTTCCAAAATATACAGGTCAAGAATATAAACGGACATTGACTTTTACTTCTTGCCTGTACGGTCAAAGGGTAAATGTCACCGATATTCGTATTTACCGGTTTTAGATATAATATTTTTCATCTTCATTTTAAATATAACACTTTTTTTGAAATTACATATTAGTATTTATTATACATTTTAAAAAAAAATTTTATTTAATTTATCCTAAAGAGAGAGAAAGAGATTAAATAAAAATAATATTAATAAAATATTCTGAGTTTTTTAAAAATTAACATAGTTAATTAATTTTAACTCTTTTCCTTAATCGTATAGTTTGGTTAAGGGATCTTATATTAAAAATCAGTAGTTGGTTTGACTTGAAATTTGCTAGAAAAGATTGTGCAAGTCTATCTTTATAGTCTATTTCTGAAATTTAATTATTGACATACATGTGATTTGATTCGAATTTGTTGGGACTGAACATTGATTTTGAAAATTAGATGATATTCATTAAATAAAACAGAAAAAAAATCAGTATTGTGTATTGCATGTATTGACCATCTAAGTGCAAATACTCAACTACTTCCATACTTATCCTTTCAAACCAGGTATCTGATTCTTCACTTCTTTTTCTAGAGACGTAAAAAAAGAATGGTAGTTAACAACTCCAATTAAATTTAGATTAACGGGTTAATAATGAGTATATGTAATTATTGCTTGATTTATTACCATGAATCTTCAGGCTTTAGAGGCTGTAGGAACTCAGAATCCATTTTGATCGGATTCGGGTTGAAATACATATGAAATTTGATACTTTATATATCTTAGTCAATTAAGACAGTAGTTTTACTCGTTTAACAAAACTCACGGAGATCAACATTAGAAGGAGAAATATCTTTTGCTTTTGCCAGCCCAGTGTACTGCTTGTATGTACATGAACCTGAATATTTAGAGACACAAGGAGTCCTACTTTTTTCTTTTCTCTTTTTACCTTCTTTATCACTAGAGAGAGTTCTTTAAATGACAGACATGATATTACTTCACAGCAACTGAAGTGATCATCAGGACATCTGCAATTTTTTATTTTAACTTTCCAATACTTTATTCTTACTTCTCTTGGCGGTTATACACAAGCAGCGACTTTAGTGCATACTAAAATATCATACTGTATATATATTGCCTGATTACATACACATTAAAGAAGCTTGTCTATAATTATACAATGTCCATTTCCCTTCAAACATGAGAAAGACACTTTGAAAAAGGTAGAGAGAGAGAGAGAGAAGATTTATTATATCAATATGATATGATTAGGACAAAGGTAATCAAGGGCTCCTGCCAGGCTTCTGATGCTTTCTGCTGGCTCCTCCATCTTCATAATCCAGCACATATTCATGCGCAAACAGTTTCCTTGAGTTCACCTTCATACCATCCTTTGTTCAAGATGAAAATAACAAAATACTTGTAAGTTAAAAGAGCAAGATCTAGAAATTGTAATTTGGGTTAACATAACTGTTTACAAATTGTTTCAAACTTTAAATTGTAAAACTAAGAAATATTATCATCTAGAGCATATATATTTGTCTCACAATGTTGCTCCATTTATATATTTCTCAATTCTCAAGTATTCTGGCTTTATATATATATATATATATATATCACAAAGTCATATAATTCCATGAAAAAATCTGAAAGCTGAGTATGATACCTTGTAAACTAAGTCACCAGTGGCATGCATGTCTTCCCTAAAGCCTTCAACAAAACCTTAAAAAGAAAAGATTTCAGTCAAGAAATTTTTAAGATATAATAATGCACTCCTTAACCATGCAATAAACTCATAAAAACTCACTAAAATAGAGGTCACAGAGATCATAACATCCCTTGATACATCCATTTTAATGAGTCTCCATTGAGTTCTTGCATTAACTAACTACATATATATAGACACTGCATGATTCTTAAGAATTCCTCTTCACAAAAATTAAGAAACTTAGCTGAATTACCTGAAGTAAAGGGCATGAAGAGCAAGAGAAGAGCTAAAAGGAAAGTCTTGGTGTTGAGAGCCATGGCTGCTTCAACTCTGCTTGTGACCATAATAGAAAGGTATGGCCTCCATCCCCTTATATGCTTAAACAAGCAAGGGTGACGAATATGGGTATGACAGGTCCTTCTTGTGGTGGAGCACACCACCCAATAGCAACAGAGTGATCATGAAATGCATTATGACTTAACTTTTAATATGAGAATTTAACCCACAACCTCTTAAGTCAACTGCAATATTTTATGTTGCATTAAAGAGAAAAAGCAAAATCAAGATCAATGATGGTTGGGTTGAATTTAAGAGATTTAATACCTATTAAACAAGGTTGAAGATAAGGGTGTTTAAAACTGATCAAAATCAAACTAAACTGACACAAACGGATTAAAATCAAACTGAGATAAGGTATATTTCGATTTTTGTTGTTTTGAAACTGACTTGATTTAGTTTGGTTTAGTTTCAAGCCTTCAAAACTTAACCCAAATACTTTTTTATTTTTTAAAAATAAATACTATATTTATTTAATGCATTTTTTTTATACTACCCATTAATATAAGTCTCTTAAATAAAAAAAAACTCATGAATAAGATTACAAGACATTTATTAGTTTGAGAAAAATAATATAGATAAATGAACCAATCTGACACAAATGGATCAAAACCAAACTAAAATAAGATTTATTTTAGTTTTTGTTGTTCTAAAATCAACTCAATTTTATTTGGTTTGGTTTCAAACATTTGAAACTTGAATTAAACCGAACCAAATCTATTATACTTTTTTAAATATAAATACTATACTTATTTAATGTATTTTTTTATACTACCTATTAATACAAGTCTCTTAAGTAAAAAAGTCCATGAATAAAAATACAAGACGTTTATTAGTTTAAGAAAAATAATATAAATAAGTGTATTGTTATAATTAATTATGTAAATCTATAATAAATAAATAAATAGGTAAAAAAATCACAAAAAATTTACACAAAATATTCATATTTTAGTAAAATATTGAGATATAATTTGTGTTCATACAGTATTTATATGAAACTTATTTAATTTAATTTTTTAAGATTATGATAATTTTTTTTAAAAAAAATCAATTTAACATTATCCAAACCAAACTGAATTTGGAATCGAACCAAACTGATCAAAAGCAAAACTGAAAAGATCCCAAAAACTGTTAAACTGATTGGTTTGATTTGGTTTAACTTAGTTTAATTTTTGTCCAAAACAGAACCAAATTAAACCTATAAACACCCTTAATTATAGGTGTGAATTAACTTTATAGAGGGAGAAAATCATGTTAAGAAAAACACATCCATTTAAATCTAATAATACTTGAATTTGTATCATTGATATTGAATATCGGATAGTTATAAAAAATAAATATTGAAACAAGAAATTGTGTTCATGTGGACACTCCTAACATTTTCTAGGATTGCATTGCATGGGTGGAACAAAATGTAGCCACTTTTTGGCTTGCCTGCCTTTTCCTAAGTCAATCTCCTTTTCTACTTTCACTAGCAGTAACTTGCACCATTTGCCGAATAATTTATCCTATGTGCTCCCCTACTTTAGGCTTCTCCACTTTTGGCAATATATTGTTTAGTTTGGTTGCACAAATTACAACTCAGTCTCTTTTACTTGACTCGAAATTGTTAGTGGCTATTTAGAATTTCAAGTGAACAAGCATTACTTTAATCTTATTTTATAGACATATTTTCAATTTAATTCTTTGTAATTATTTTTTTTAAGTTATCTGTTATTTATTTGTGATTGTAAATGACTAAATTGAAATTGAAATTACATCAAAAGGACCATCATCAATATCAACCAATATACCATATTATTTATTTATTTACTATCCATTGATATGACATATTAGTATAAAATCAAAATCAAATCATTTATCACTATTCTATGAAAATATTTTTCAAACACGCTATATTTTTTTTACTAATATATTTCTTTTAAAAAAATTGAATATGCCTATATAGTGTACAAAGAACGTTTAAGTTACTTGTCAAAATGGCCAAGTGATAAAATTTCACGGAAATAAAAATTTTAAAAATTAAAAAAATATATTATAAGTCATATAAAGGATTTGAACGACACACTTCAAAACGTGAAATAACAAATTTGTTTTACGCTAAACTAAGAAAACAAAATTCCCCACAAAGATAAACTGTAAATTACGCTAGGAATCTGAGCACTCACTGCTTCTTTTCTAGATATGGGAAAATGTCAGCAGTGGCACATAGTTGGAAGAATAAGAATTGAAAGAAATGTGTATATATATGTATGTATGCATGTTATGAGAAATTAATGGAGTGGGCTAATTGCAATTCCTTGTTGGCTTACAAATGAGATCCCACAATTGGTAGTGGAAATTCCCAGAACTTTCTCCCCCAGAATTCAAATTTTCCGTGGTACCAAACACCACTTAGGCAGAATGGTGCTTTTTGATCCTCTTATTTCGGCTTTGGTCACTTTCATGTTGGTCAATGGATCCAGACATACATAGAAAGTGGGCTACAGATGAAATGATCAGATGGAGAGAAAAAGCAAGAAACACAAAAAAAAAAAAAAGGAAAAAATGATTTAATTGTGGAATTTTCATAGTGGGTGCAATAGCAAAAGAGGGGAAAGGGAACAGCATTAATTGACCATTACTAGTTTAATCACACAGTAACACCGAGAAATTTTTGACTTAATTATTGTCAAGTAGACCATGTGGTGGTAATTATGGTCTTAATGGACTAGTTAAACTTTCCATTAGTCACTTTTAATTTGACTTCTGGAGTATAAAGGCTTACCAGGTGCATTTGTACTCCCATCACAAAGTTGTATGCATGATCTTGAGCCAAAAAGTTCTGTCTAGGTTTACAAGTACATTTCAATTGATCCCCCTTAAAATTTACACATTCTTTGGCCACATGGTGAAGATAGTTTTGGATATTCATGTCTACCAAGTCACGGGGTGATTGATTGCCCAAACTAGATGACTGGTTCAATCCAAAATATTAATATGCCTTTTTGTACTTTTGAATGTTAGAGAATATATGTGTGTGTTAAAAGGAAAAGAGAGAAAGAGAGGTCCTACATTGCTCAAATAAATGAAGACCAAAGAGTATAAATACTAACATGTGATTACGGAGGAGCAAAATAGGCCTAGGAAGAGAATGGGTTCGTGTGCTCAAAAATTGGACCAATTCAGTTGAAATCCGTCAATTTCCCCCCTACGCGCGAAAATGTACCTGGGGTTAGATACTTTTTTGCCATTACCAGAAATTAATTTTTTTAAATAGCCTTCTAGAAGATCCGTGGTTTTAAGGCTTCAATTATGAGGTTCATACTGTTAATGTTTCTGAACGTTGATCATCTGTTTCTTTGTTATTACTGATCCGTTTTCCTACAGTTTAATTTTTGTTAATTCTTATGTCGGAAACCACTCAACTTTCAGAAATATCCTCATTAACGTCATTAAGTGTGATTCAACGTCCTGTCGCTCTAGTACCTATAAATACCGAGGTCGATTATTGGGTTCAACACACCATAGCAGGACAACATTCAAGCTATTCTCTCTTCCTCCTCTCTTCATCTGTGCATTTTTCTGTTGTTCTGCTTGCTTGTAACTCCGCAGAAGAATCCGTTCAATCATGGAGAGTGCCGTTTTATGGCGAAATAACTCTTAAGGACAGTATCATTGTGCATAGCTCGGATTATTTTTATTCTAACGAATTTTTAATTTGCAGCCTACATTGAAGACCCCCCCATTAGACTGTATATAGGAACTTATTGAATGTTGATAAACAGAGTGTCTAGTGTGCTATGTTTTGCCATTTCCTTTTTATTCAAAATAAAAAAAAGATATTTTCAAATACCTTTTTTGACCAAGCATAAGTGGAAGTAGCGCCAGAAATTCACTAAAACGTAATAAAACCCTCCTCACACAAAGCAAAACCTTAGATACGCACAAGATCACTTTGAAAATTGGATTACATGTTTCGCTTTCCACCACAAACTTCCTACCCATTTGCATCAAAAAATAATGCAATGTCAAAGCTTTTACATGACCACCACATTGAGTACGTTTGGTTGCATTGTTGTATAGTAATTAACCAACTTGACATTGTAAAACTTAATTACATATCAAATCTTGTAATTCTCTTTACATCCAAAATAGAAATGAAAAATGATTACATCAATGTAATTCTTGCCAAAAGCTCCCTTTTGCCATCATTCTACCAGCCATTGTCTGCCTATGCGGCCACCCACCACCACTGGCCATTGTCCACTATTCACCATTATCAGCCACCATCCATCATATGTCACCGTTTGTTGCCATTGATTGTCATTTGTCAGTATGGACATTTCAGTCTTTTTGATATTTTTTAATTATTTAAAAATAAAAATAAATAGATTTACTTAGTGTACCAAACTAAATTAAGATCACGGTTATTACATTACATGACATTCCTTTACATATATTGCAAGTTGTTAGTAAGGCTGACTTCCCAAAAAGGGGGGTGAATTGGGAAGATTGAAATTTCTCTGCACAAAATGAAATGGGTGAAGATAACACAGTGTAAGGGAAGCAACGTATAAAATAGAGCAAGCTAAAAAGCAAAGATAAGGAGAAGAAGACTCAGTGATTTATCCTAGTTCGGTCTATCCACTTGACCTACGTCTAGTCCCCAAGACTACTCTTGAGATTTTTCCAATATACAGCAAGAATTCAACGAGCTTCTTGCTAATGCCACAGTACAACGAGTATGCTCTGTTCTGGAGCTTTCTTAATCTCTCTAAGCACTTCTACAATGTGCTTCCCAATCCCCTTGTGATTTCCCCTCACAAGTAAATCTATTTTCCAGATGAAGAGTAGATTATTTACAAAGATATAACTCTCTTGAATAGAGTAGATATGAAGGTTAAAATACAAATATTGAAGTTGAGAGAATAAAAGCTTTTGAGAAGAAAATTTGGCAGAAATTCAGTATATACAAGTTTGATTCATTTTTTTCCCCACAACTTCAAATGTTGTTATATTTATAGATTTAGGTCTCAAATATCCGTTAGAGACAAAATCTATCCGTTGGAGAAGTTATCCAACGGTTACTCTGAAAAACTATCCGTTTACCAACCGCATTTAATGTTTCTGACATACTGAAATTCGAATTTTGGTTGGTCAACAGACGAATTTCGAAGAGACCGAAGGTTAAAGCTTCCAACGTTACAGCACGAAGTTCTTCTGTTCATGAAGTGAAATTCGAATTTTGAAACTTACAGAACATTTTCACAATGTGACATACAAATTTTCAAGAAGAAAGTTTTTCGGTTAAGTGTGAACAGTGTTTTCAATTTTCTACAGTGCCTTCGAAATTCGAATTTTGGAAGCCCAAAATTCATCTGTTAGTAGAACGTTCAAAGAGGCACAGTAGATCACTTTCCTCAAAATTCAAACTTTGAATAAGTGAAGTTCATTTGTCAGAGTGATTCTTTTCAGACTAACTCCAACATTTGAAGTTACAAAACTTTGTCATTCGTATGTCAATGTTTCATTCCAACAGACTCACAATCTTAGCTTCTGAAATTCGAATTTTAATGTTCAAAGTTCGTCTGACAGAAAGCAGTTTTGAAACTTAAATCATTCTTGATCTCAGATGAACTTTAACATTGTTTCAGATGAATTTCTTCCATTTTCATAAGTTGTGATTTGTCTGAAATTCAAATTTTGAAGACTCAAAGTTCGTATGTTTCAAAGAAGCTCCTTTCAGACTTATATGAAAATTTGAATGTTGGAAAGTCAAAGTTCGTCTGTCAGAGAGCATTTTTCAAACTCAATTTCTTTTTGATTTCAGATGAACTTCAACATTATTTCAGACGAATTTCTTTGGTTTTCACAAACTGCATTTTATCTGAAATTCCAATTTTGGAGATGTGAAGTTCGTCTGTCACTAAAAAGCTTCTTTCAGACTTTGATGAAAATTCGAATTTTGGAGAATCAAAATTCGTCTGACAGAGAAATATCTCTTCAGACTTATTCAGTTTTAGCTCGAAATTCGAGTTTTCAAAGGAGAAATTCGAATTTCCAACATGACAGTTCAGTTTAAACTTTCAAACTTCGTTTGTTTGTGGGTATTTTTCAAATAAGTTAAGTTTTAACATAAAATTAAGGTTTAAAAATATCTTTTCTTGAACTCAAAATCTTTTACCCTCTTTTAAACATAACAAAAGATCCTACATAAGATCTAGCAGCTAATACTCAGAAATTCTTCACTTAAAGCACTTTGATTTCTTTTGATATCTTCAATCCAAGCTTTTGGATGTTAGTTTGGAATCATCAAAACTCTTGATTCAATACAAGTAACCAAACAGATCCTTTATTCTTTCTTTTGAGCTATAAATCTCTCATTTGAAATTATGTGAAGCAGTGCTGTAGTAGGCACAGTGCACAGCTCATAGTTGGATTGAACAGGGTACTGCAACTTATGTTGAGGGATTCTTATCCATCCAACAACACTGAAACTTCTGGACATTGAACTAGGAATTCTTGTATGGTTCATATTCTTACGTTAAATTAAGAATATGGTCGCTACAGGATATTCAAAGTGGAGAGGCTGTTCATTTTGGATGTTTACTGTGCGATTTCCCCTTTTTGCATTGTTCATTAGTTTTTGTGTTGTGTTGCTTCCAATGAGTGGTGTAATCATAAGAGGATCAAAGACAAGCAAAGATGGACCACCTGCAGACACAAATAATAATAATAATAATAATAATAATAATAATATCAGTTTAATTTAATAGGAGAATAGAAAAAATAGAAGAAAAAGACTGTCAAATCTCCTGCAAATCAAAACCATTGCTATATGATTTCACCAAACAAACAAAAAATTGCTATATGAGCTAAAAATTGGTGATCATCATACCATAAAGGCTCTCCAGCACCTCCTTTTAACTAATTTAAAAGCAACTATATTACCCATTTGAATTTGATCTTTTCTTTGCAAGGATTTTTGTTTACGACCACTTTGGTGCATCCTTAGAAAACATGATTGGTATCAATGTTTTAGGTAAAATACATGTATTTACATTAGTAAATAGAAAAACATTACATACAGCTATTTATATTTTCATTATCAAATTTAATCAATCGAAATATCACAAAAATGTATTATTTATATAAATGAATATTATATGATTGAATTTTACCAAAAAATTACACATGTTAAGAATTTTTTTATACAAAAAAATTTAAGTGGGTTGGGTTCAAAAGATTTACAAGAATCAAGGTAAGCATCAACCCTTAAAAAATATTTATAAAAGTATTTATAGATTATTCACTAACAAAATCCTTATATTGGCAAATTTTATCAACAACTATAATAACAAAAATTTTAAAATTGCAACAATTCAAGTCTTATTACCTAGTAACTAGGTGGACTTCCACAGAATATGAAGAATAAGGCGTACTGTTAATAATTTGTTTGTAAACATTTTATATTGATATATTGATGATTGATATTTTATGAACAAACAATTATAGCTAAAAAAATATTTTTAAAAACTAACTAAAAGTTTCCCTTACGAAAACAATGGGAATGATCCATTGTAAACGGTGCCCAGGGCGGGTAATGTATTCCACCCTTGCTTGACTTTTTTCTTCCGCCACTTGACGTTTCAATAACCCCTCAAATTGTAATATTTTAACTGACATTTTTTTTGGATGAACTTTAACGGGGCAATTTTGATAACCTAATTGATTGTGTCACTAACAGTCATGTTTCACCCAAAAAATGTCGTTGCAGATTTCACCCAAAAAGTGTCACATAGTTCCCGCGAAAGCGAAACATTTAAAAAAAAAAAGACATCATAATGAACATTAACACAGATCTATAAGATGGTAATAATGGCTAACAAACAAATTTGTGGAACCAATTTGAATTAGTAAGAGTTTAATACTATTACCGAATATTGAATGGTTCAATTAAAAAAAATGACCAATAAATGGCATACCAATTATAATAAGCTTTAAATTCTCGCATGAATTATTATCATTTGAATAAAAGAGTGTACTTAATTTTTTTGTGTCAAATGTGAAAAAAAAATACCAATTGGGCTAAATTGTTGACAACTACAGACGAACACCTATGTTCAAGGCTGGCAGGCAAATAATTGCGGCTGTAATTAAACCTTGATGTTGAAGCGAAGGACTTGAGCTGCCTACCGGACTCAGCTGCACATTCAGCACATTGCGTGAAATTGATCTCATAAAGTGAAAATTTTATAGAACTTGAGCAAACTTTACATACTCGCACAATGGGGGCTTGAGCATTTCTTTCACATAATCTCTCTCCCCTTATTTTTTTTTTTCTAAAATGAGCAGTCATCATTCAGGAAGTGTACTACACTACGTGAGTCAGTATGTTCTTTGATATAGCCAAAAACTAAACCTAGCCAACAATAATGATTCGACATGACTATCTCAAATTTGAAATACGTGAACTTCACGATGGAAGCAGAATTATCTCCCTAGAAGCCTCATCCTAGTGGAGCCATCATTTTTTCTTTGGCCAAATTAGTGAAGCCAACATAGGATACACAAGAAACAACCATCATTTTTTCTTTGACCAAATTAGTGAAGACATCATAGGATAGAAACAACCAAGTTGCCCAAGTGCATAAAAATTCACAGAAACCCTCTCGCTTCACCCACGCACACATATATGAGAACACTGACACAAACAAGATAATTGCTTGGTGTACAAAAATACACAATTTTATATATGAACAAGAAAAGGATAACAAAGACCGAGCCAGAGAAGGTAACTGTCTTCCAACAAGTGAAAAAGCAAACCACACTTTACTGGTTCTTTTAATATCGTCTGAACATCTGAAGATTTTATGTATAACTCTGAAGGAAAGCTAACCAAGATCTGATTACATCCACATTTCCAAAGCAACACAAAGCCCACAAGTATAAAAGGACATCAAGGCACAGTTGATGATTCCATGAAAACAGAATTTTTTTTTTTCTACCTAAGACATCCTACTGACAAAAGAAAAATGAAATGCACGATGCAGACAGAATGTAATCTTCCCAACCCTGTCTAAAAAATATTCCCAACCCGTGTCAGTAATCCCCAAAGGACACAAGTATGAAGGGAAAGAAATAAGGATGAAAAACAGCCCGGTGATACATTACAGGACAATGCGGAAATGAATACAAAAAGATCCAGGGGGCAAAAGAAAAGGAAGAATGAGTCCCTAAACATAGCACTTGGGTGGTGCTGAAGAAAAATGGTATAGCACAGTGAACTCATCCATTCTGATAACCCACAACCAGTTTGAGAGAAATTGTTTTTTAGGCTATAATGGGTTTGTCTTCTGATATATCTGAGTGAGACTAAACAGCATCTGACTCCAGAGGTACCTGATTCATGTTTATACATGAACAACTACCTCCACTCAACCATGAAGCCAACAACATTTGGATAAAGGCTCCACCCGCATTCACAAACTCATCTCTCAATTCTTCCTCTTATCTGAACCAGACTTGATGATGCTCATGCAAAAGTCAGTGATGCATTGGTGATGATGCAAGAGTTAGTGACAACTTGAAGACTGCCAGACCGATAGCTCCTGTTGCCTGAATGTGATGACAACTTGACACATGCAATCCCAAACCCACCCCGACACACCCAAATGCATGCAGGTATTTAAAGATGATCATGCTAATCCAGATGAACCTCAAACAGATATTGCACGATTGATGGCCAACTTGGCCCACTCAGCAGATTCTTTAATCAAATGGTCTTCAGAGGTCAAACATTCATTTAAAAATTCTTTGCTTGACAATGACTGATGTATTAAAGAACCTGCATTACTTCCCAGTGTATCAGCTAAGTCTCCAAGGACCCCGATTGCAGTTTTCATAACCACTTCATCCCTGCATAATAAAAGATTAAATTAAAGTAACTAAAAATGCAAATATAATAAGAATCAACAAAAGACGAAAAAGAGCATCCTTTATATTTCTCACATGTCTTTTTCCATGTATATGCTATCCAAAAACTGGAGGATGTGAGGTGCATAAGGAATCAAAAGCTGGGTTTTGGACGAATTTTTAAAACCTTGAAAAATTCCAGAATATGCCTCCAATATGCCATTTCTCAAAGAATTAATGTACTCTGTCATTTCATCATCAAAACCTGATGTGTGTGCATACATCTCTGCTGCAAGCTGAAGTGTGTTCATTGCATACATTAAGTATTTATAAAAAGTATCTCCTACTGCAAGAGCTATATCACCAATGCATGAGAACAATGGGGGCTTCACAGAACGGTGCAAATTATCACTTGACAAATCCTTGAGAAGTTGTGTCATAATCCCATCACAATAAGGAAGTATTTTATCTTCCAATGCCCTGCATATGTCCCCTACAACACCAACAGTGACTGCACAAACTTGGTACTCCTCAAAGTTCTGAAGACCCATCTCCAGATACTTGTAGAATTCTGGCATGTATTTAGCAAAATCTGGGCCTGTTGCATAGGCAAGGGCTCCAATGGCAAGCATGGCCTCCTCATGTGCAGTGGCATTTCTGAAAGTAAAAACCCTCAAGAATAGCCCCATAATCTGATCAGCATACTGCATGAAGGCATATTTGGTAGCCTCTGACGACCCAAGCTTCTGAATAATTACCTGCAAGCATCCACAAAGAAGCCCATGCAATTCACTTGGCTTTTCTCTTTCCTCAGATGAAAGATTCTGCCCCTCAAGAGACTTGTGCAGCTCCATCATAATAACAGGAACAAGTTGTAAAACCAAGGAAGTGGTTTCATCAGTTGAACACCTCACTACTTCATTTAAAGTTTCATATGCAGCAGTCCTCAATCTTGATTCTGTAGCATCTTCCCTGTGTGTAACAGTGAGAAGGGATTGAACAATTTCCTGAAAAAAGGGAGTCAGAGGAGATGTTGTTTGCACATCCTCATAACCCTGCGCAAGAAAATAAAGAGCTCCACAAGCCTTCTCGGCAACATTGGGAGCATCCTTCATGCTCTGGAGCAGAACTGTAATAATCTGTTGGCAATTTTCTTCATTAATAAGTGGTGTACCAACAATTGAACCATGAAGAAATTCAAACATCCGTCCCAATGTCCAAGCAGTGGTATCCTTCACATGGTTATTTGGATCCTTCATTAATGCACTAAGCATAAATGGCAAAGCAACATTGACAAGAGATGCTAATTTGTCTGGTGAAGGACCATCCAAGATAGAGCCAAATGCATAAGTGGCTGCCTCCCTCTGTCTCCAATCTGGTTTTGTAATGTTCTCCTCAATGAAGGGCATTACAAGCGGCACAATATCATCTCCTACTGTGCATGCAACTAAACCAAGGCACGTACCACCTGCCATTGCAATATTCCAGGCACCTTCATCCAGATCCTGATCCTCCTCTTGTTTAAGTAGAGTTTCCAACAGCAAGGGGATAAGTGCAGGAAGAGCTTGCCTGACAAAATAAAAGCAAACTAGATCAGAGTCCCCAGTATCAGCACCATATTCTTCCAAGATATCTGTCTCCTCATCACAAATTGTGCTCCAAAACTCAATGGCCTGAAGGGCAACAGGCTCCTCATCACCCCTAACAGCCTTTGCTGTGATGTTGAAAATATCCTGGATGTAAGGAGCTAATTTCTCATAGTACATTGATGCAATTGAGACCAAACACTCAAAAGCTGCCTGTCGTATTTTCACTTCAGGGGACATACTTGTCTCGCAGACAACTCTCATAATGTAATCACGCTCCATATCATTGCCAAAATTAGCCTGAGCAAATCCTAGAGCATTGTATAATGCCCTGGTAGCAGCAAGCCTAACATCATTGTTTCCATCAGGTACATTCATACCTTGAACAACAGCTGTAAGTATTTTATTTACTTGGTCTTGATCTAAAACCTGAGGAGAAATTTCCTCACACAAATATCCTAGAGTCTCCAAGGTTGCTTGCTTGACATGAGCAGGTATTTGATGAATGTTTGATAAAAGTAAGCCAATCAGTTCAGGCCACTGTTTCTGAGGGAGTTCAATTCCTGCAATTTTAGCAATCACTTGAGATGCAGTAGATCGTGCATCAAGTACAAAAGAAGAGAGAGTTTGTAGTAGGCATGACTTTATCTGCGTCTTTGCTGTAGGATCCAACAACAACCATCTTTGAACCAGCTCACGCTTTTTGCTTTCATCCTTAGCATCCAACGAGTTTTTTAGTATCAGACCTGCTAACTTTCGGCTATCAACTGGTTTATCATCACTTGCTAATTCTCCAGAGAGAGAAAGCAAGAAACCAGGAAAGTTTTGCTCCTGGAATTGTTTCAAGTTTTCTTCAGCATGCTTCCTCACAGTCCCATCAATAGATTGAGCATTCAAAAGAACCTGGGTAACTTCCATCGCCATTCTGTACCTAGTAGTGTGAAACAAATTTGTCACGGGAAGTTTGAAAAGGAAATGAGGGCAATTTATTACAATCCCAGATCCAGGAATAAGTCAAAGGAACGCAAGTTACCAAGTGATACTGTAGAAATATAATATAGGATAATCCAATGACCTTGGAAATGAAACAGGGATTAAAAATCGCCATGCGGAAAATATTTTTAAAAAGGACGCAGTAATTACACGAAGAAAAATTTACATACAATAAACAACAGACGCATTTGACAAATAGAGATCATATATTCTGACAAAAACAAGATGGTGGTTAGATATTATTCCATTCTTATTCAAATGCGTTCGGAGATCTATTCTTTTAGTATGTTTCGACAAGAAAACCCAGAAAATCTCTACTCCACTCTGCATACATAAAACATAGGTTCTGGTCATAGAGTAGTATAGTAGACTTGGGCAACCGCTTGAGCGCTTCTTTCTTTACCAAATAAAGAAATTCCATATCCGAGCAATAGGAATTTGGCCGCCCGTTCAGCATTAAATGACTCATAAATTCAAACCGCCAAGTTATATCTAAGAAAAGCCACAGATCGAAACTGAAAGAACATACTAAAAGCATTCAGATCGATCCTCTTCAAACGAAACAATAAATCAACTCATCAAAACACCCAGTAAGATTGTGACAAAGGCATAAAAAATCCTAAAATGCCCAAACAAAAAGTTCAAAACCAAAAGTCAATCGGATCATACTTAACAAAAAAATAACTATCAGAACAGAAATTACTCAATTACTTCAGGATTGGACGATTACGTGAATCGAAGGCTACAGCGGGACCGATCTGTAGACGGAAACAAAGGCGAAAAGAGAGTGTCAGAGTATGGAAGAAGAAGCAGAACCAAACAGGAGCTGTTCCAACCAGAAGCGCCGGATTCGAATTAAACAAAACCTAAACTCGCATCGCCCCAGATAAAATATAAATTAAATAAAAAAACTGAATTATTGCGGAGAATTAAATATTAAATATATTAAACAGTTGCTCGTCCCTGAGTGAAGTTGTTGCCGTTTGCCTGGACACCGGGGGTCATATTTGAATAAAGGGTAAATCTTTTCACAAGATGTGTAAGTTGCTTCTTTTTTTTTTTTCAACAAGTGTAAATTGCTTTTTTAATAACATATCTTTTTTCCTTAAAATAAAATAAAACTAGATTAACCTGCTACGAAATGAAAGAAAAGTTGCGGTTTTACTTATTTTCATTAAAATATTTGCATATCTATCGATCGTGATTGAGGAAGCTAGACAGATATTTAATTTTGATCAACAAATTTCTCTTAATTTTGAGTACACAAGAATAACAAAAGTTAACGAATGTGCCAAAAAGCTCAGAGAGTTGTAGTGTCAAATATACAAAACAATTGGCTGGGATCCTTACTGCTCTAAAGCTATTATCTTTGTAGTTTCTTCTTCTCTGCTAACATCTCTATGCTCGAAATGCTGCACTTTCTAACTAGCCAATGGAAATTCAAGCCGATAAATCAGAAGCTCAAAATGCAAATACTAACAAGGACAACCTGATAAAAGAGATTAAAGCCATCAAAGCTCCAATATCCTATAAAGAATCCTTGATTGGCTACAATGGATGCTATGAAATTAGTGAGGCAAGTGGCACCAAATATATAAATGAAACCCTTGCCAAAGAATTGGACCAAGAATGGACACCCTCAGCAAATACCAAGAAATTAATGAACAGTTGTCCAATGGTCCTAATTTCAGACAAAGAATGGAAAAAGCTTTATCTACCTTGGATGGGTGTTCTAGTTATCAACACACTTGGTATTCAACTTCATCCAAGATCACTCAAACCCAGACTAGCTAAGATATGGCACCTAAAGGATTTTGAGTTGACAGATCTTGTCAATAACTACTACATTATCAGAACAAAAAACCTATAAGACTATGAAAAAATCCTCAATGATGGACCCTAGACAATTTTTAACCACTGCATACTCATTCAATGGTGGGCACCAAATTTTAATCCAAATTCTATGAAGAAAATAGCCTTATGGGTTCGTCTAACAAATATCCCAATCCAATGCTATGACAAGAAGATTCTCAGAAGACTAGGAAACTGTGTTGGGAAGACTTTTAGAGTTAATACAAACACTCTCTCAGAAGTGGAATCAAGGAATGAGTCAGGCAAGACTGAAAGAGGAAAATTCATGAGAATCAGTGTTGAAATTGATTTACAAAAAAAACTCATTCCCATATTGCTCATTAGAGACGAATTATTTAATGTGGAATATGAGAGTCTTAATCTAATCTGCTTTAGATGCGGTTGCTATGGGCACAACAAGAACATTTGCCCCTTTAACTCAAAAAATACACAACAAATCACAAGAGAGCAGGAAATGGACGCGACTAAAATGAAATTCAAGCCTAGCAATGTTTCAAACAAAGAACAGAGTAGATCGAACTACTAGAGGCAATCCACCGTTAATGGGTCATCGGAAAAAAAATAACGGCAACTTACTGGAGGATGAATTTGGGGAATAGATGCTTGTTTGTCATTGGTCACGCAATCTGAGACTACCTATAGATAGAAGGCCAGATCAGCCTCTAACTCAGCAAAATCACCTAAACTGAGGTACGAATCACCTAACCAAGTCGAGATTTGATGTCTTAGCCAACCTAGAACAAGGTTTCGATGGTGAGAAGAGTACAGCTGACCACAGCAACACTCCACCTCTGAAAAACACTTCCAAACTTGTCAGAAATGTATGAAGGAGAAAAGATTTATCAGGAACAAAGAGATCCCAATCAAAAGAAGCATGAGAGGCGGCCAAACAACCAGGAACAAAGAAAATCTAGCCCGATTATGAGAAAGGGAACAAGAAAGAAAAGGCTGAGCATTGTTTTAATTGGGAAGGCCCAACTGCCATTAACGATGATATCATGAAGACAAATGTTCAGCTTTCAAAAAACGTTCACTCCAAGCCTACTAAACGTATCCACTCAGTAGTAAAAGGGAATAATAGGAGCTTAGGCTCCAATGGTCAACCCAATAATGGAAATCTTAGTGAAAAAAGGTCCACAAATGAAAATCAAGCTGGAACTTCTTATTCCCCTAACCAAACCGTATGGAACAACTCAAATGCAGGAAAAAGGATCATGGAGTATTCAAATTCCCCAACACTTGATTCAACCCCAAAGCAAGATTAAAAAAAAACCCCTAGATCTTGAAAATTCTCAAAGCATCATCCTTGAAACTAAATTCAACAAGAACACTGCCGTAGAATTCCGAAATCAAAATTTGGAGGTTTTGGGCAAATCAAAGGAATATCTTGATGACACTCAAAATGATGAATACTTGGATGATGATCTTATGAATGAAGAATTTGAAAAAGCCTCTTTGGACGAGAAGCTCGAGGATGATGAATTTTGTGATGATCATATTGAAGAGGTTCATACGGATATTAGAACTTGACTATTACCCAGGTTGCTTTCTCCATTTTCTTTCTTTTCTATAGATATCATATGTTGGAATTGTAGAGGCACTTGTGGAAAAATTTTTCCATCTAGAATAAGAGAAATCACTAGAGTTTACAACACCCAAATTCTTATTCTTGTTGAAACTAGAGCTAGTGGTGCAAGAATTGATAAAATTGTTAGAAAATTGGACTTTACCGACTGGATCCATGTTGAAGCTACTGGATTTGCTGGAGGCATCTAGTTGCTCTAGAACAATGATGCTGTGAATATTGAGTATATTTACTCTAATGTCCAAATTCTACATTGCAAAGTCAATATTTTATCTATAAACTACTATTATATGTTATCCTGTGTTTATAGGGATCCTATTCATTATAATCGTGATCAACTTTGGGATACCATTGTCAATCTTGCTCAAAATACTTCTGATCCTTGGCTTCTAGTTGACGATTTCAATGCTTACCTATCTTGTGAAGACAAATTAGGAGGCAATGGCTATAATTGGGGGTCCATGAAAATCTTTAGGCAATGTATCAATTCTTCAAATCTTCTTGAGCTTAATTTCTCTGGAGACAATTTACTTGGGAAAAAGGTAATGTGAAAGAGAGACTCGACTTGACTTTTTGCAATGCTGAGTGGAGACTTAATTTTGTTAGGCTAACTGCCATCATCTTCTTAAATATGGCTCAGACCATCGTCCAATCAGAATCCAGGTTTTTAGTGGCAATAATCCTAATCATTATGGTAAACCTTTTAAATGCCATGCAACTTGGAAGAATCCTTCCATCCTCTTGTCAAAGACTCTTGGCTAAATAAAAGTTGCAAAGAAGGAGCTTCAAAATTTGCAAATACTGCTTCTATATGGAACAAAAACAATATCAGCAGTATTATGACAAAGAAGAAGAAGATTCTAAGAAGTATAGAAGGTATTGATCGGAACAGAAACTCTAGAGACAACTACTTTCTCAGGAAACTTGAGAAATCCTTATGGGATGAGTATAATAAAGTACTTCTTCAAGAAGAGTTGATTTGGTTCCAAAAATCAAGATGCAAATGGTTAAAATGGGGAGATTGGAATACCAAATTTTTTCATGCTTCTACCATTATTAGGAGAAAAAAGAATCAAATTATTTCTCTCAAGGACGAAGAAGGCAACTGGATCCAAGATAATAACACCCTAAAAAATATGGTTGCCTCTTACTTTGAAAATCTTTTCAATGAAGACATTCATAAAAAACCCAAACTTATTATAGAAAAGAGCTTTCCTCCTCTTTCATCTATTCAGCTCCAATCCATTTATAGGGAAGTTACTAAAGAGGAAATCAAGAATGCTGCTTTTGACATTGGTGCTTTCAAGGCTCTAAAGCCCGATGGTCTAAATGCTAGTTTCATACATAATTATTGGAGTGACCTAAAAGATAGCATTATCAAATTAGTCAAAGGGGGTTTCAGGGATCCAAAACCATTTCTGAAATCAACGACACCTTTATCACCCTTATTCCTAAAAATAAACATCCTTTATATATGAAGGACTTCCGAGCTATTTCTCTTTGTAACATGAGCTACAAAATTATCACTAAAATCTCTCCAATCACATCAGGCTTTGCATGAATCATTTGATTGGGGGACAACCAATGCAACTTCATACAGGGAAGACAGAGTAGTGACAATATCATCATTGCTAAAGAGATCATCCACTCCATGAGAAACAAAACTAGAAAAAAATGCTTCATGGCACTTAAGATTGATCTGGAAAAGGCTTTTGATAGGCTATCTTGGGACTTCATTAAAGATACTCTTCACACCATAGGGATAAATAATCATTTCAAGAAGATCATCATGAATGCTATCTCTACTCCTCGTATGGGAGTCCTATGAAATGGAGATCCCTCACATGAATTTACTCCTACACGCGGCATTAGACAGGGGGATCCTCTCTCCCCTTATCTTTTCATTCTTTGTATTGAACGTTTAAGTCATTGTATTTCTAGTAGCATTGATAGGAAAGAATGGAAGCCCATTAGTCTAACAACTAATGGCCCTCATATCTCTCATCTTTTCTTTGCTGATGACTTGTTACTTTTTGCAGATATGTCCCTTAATCAAACAAAGATCATTCAAAAATGTCTCTCTGACTTTTGCAAGGGCTCAGGACAGAAAATCAACACCTCAAAATCTAAACTCTTATATTCTAGAAATGTCAACATAAATAGGGCCATGCAAATAAGTGAAGAACTTGGAATCTCCATCATTGGTAACCTTGGCAAATACCTCGAGATTCCAAGTTACAATCTGTTTTAAGCTTACTTTTGCTCCCTTATTGGACAAAATGAACTCTTGTCTTGCAACTTGGAAGAGTCGTTACCTTAACATCACTGGCAAATCTACTCTCATAAAATCTGTTTTATTTGTTCTTCCAAGTTACACCATGCAGACCATGCTCCTACTTGATAAGGTCCTTGCTGAGTTGGAAAAAACTTCCAAGAACTTCCTTTAGAATTCTTCGGATGGGACCAACAAACCTCATCTCATATCTTGGGACTATATCACAAAGAAGAAAAATTCTGGAGGTCTTGGTTTCAAAAATCTCAAAAGTCAAAACATTGCTTATATTATGAAACTTTGCTAGGGTCTCACCATAAAACCCAATTGCCTCTGGGTCTGTGTCCTATGTGATAAATATAATTGCAACAAAACTTGTTATCCCCATGATTTACAAACCCAGATCCTGTTCATACACTTGGACTAGTATTTGTAGAGTTTGGGATAAATTCCTTATTCATGTTGGTTGGAAAGTGGGTGATAGAGGATGGCTTGGACAAATTCAGGAACATGGTAGGAGGCCTTATCACTTGGAAAGATTCAAGCCCAAGAGAAGCTCATTGGAAGAGATTACTTAAAAGATCATGTGCTTCACTAAAACAGCATGTGACTTAAGTATTATTGTGCTTAATTAGTGTTAATTTCATTTTTATTAATTATGGGCTAAACTTAAGTGATTAATAAAGCCCAATTGCTTAATTAATAGTCTTTTTGATGGCCCAACTTGTAAATAAACATGTCATGTGCCAAACATGTGATTTCATTAATGTGGTGGCATGTTTATAAGGGCTTAGGTATTATTTTATTATTTTTTTAATAAATTTTCGTTATTTTATTTTAGGGCTTTATTTTTATTAGTTTTCTAGGTCCAATAGGAGTATTATTTGAGCCCAAAGTCTCCTAATCCTATTAGGACTACTTGAGCCCAAATTAATTAGGGTTTCTAGGCTTATTAGGTTAGATTTTATCTTGCCTACTTAAGGCTAACTTTCATGTACGTTTTTAAGATTTGAATGATTAAAGTTTAAGACTTTTGTGAGTTTCCTCTTGCGATTCTTTGAGTGCTAGAGAGAATACTATGACTTATCAAGGAATTGGTCAATCCTTGTGGCGTCACCGGAACTAGGGTTCAAGAGACCGGTTCTCTTGGGTTCTATTTCTCAAGACCAACATCTATCCATCTTATTTCTTTATTTTTGGTTTTCTTTGCTTCTGTTATCGTGCGTCTTTATTCTTTTCTTTGCTGTTTAGTCTTTGTATTCCTTGTTTAGTAAAGATCCGGGTGTCATACACATAAAAGCGGGTTCTTTGGACGGGTTCCAAAAGGGTTCACTTATCAGTGGGTAAAGGTAGTCAAATTTCATTTTGGTATGACAAGTGGTCTCCTCTCCCTGAACCACTTGTCAAGTATGCATCCCTTAATACAGACTCCATTCTCCATGCTAGAGTTTCTGATTTTTGTTCCGCTACAGGTGGATGGAATATTAATAAGCTCAGGCGCTATCTTCATTATGATGTGATTAACCGTATCACCCTTGTCCAACCCTCAAATCTGCATGGGGATGATGATGTTCTCTATTAGAAGCCGTCCACTGATGGTAGCTTCTCCATCAAATCAGCCTATCGAGCTATTGATTGTCAAGGAAATAGCAACACTTCTGACATTTGGTCTAGGATTTGGAAATGGCCCATACACGAAAAAATTAAATCCTTTCTTTGGAAAGCTGCATGGAATTGTCTTCAAACCAGATCCACCAACATGGAAGGATTTGGACATAGTCAAAGGATTTGCCCTTTTGGTTGTGACTCTCTAGACTCCTCTATCCATATCCTGCGTAATTGCAAGAAAGCATAAGAGGTATGGACTAAGTTAGTTAAGCGTTCCAAACTAAATACTTTCTTTTCTCTTCCTCTACAGGATTGGATACTTTGGAAGCAAGAAATAATCCTGGTAGTCCATACACAAGAAGAACTCCTTTGCAGAGACTATTTGCTCAAGTGTGCTGAAACATTTAGAAAATAAGATGTAGAAATATTTACTCTAAAGAGGAATTCCAAGACAAGGATATTGCCTTTACAAGCATCCAAGAAGTTATCAATGTTAGATTAGCTAGCTTCCCAATAGGGGGATGAATTGGGAAGATTAAAAATTTTCTACAGAATATCAAGAAGGTGAAGAAAGCAATATATGATGATAAAACAGAGTATAAACAAATAATTGTAAAGGAGGCAGTAAAGGGCAGAAGACTCAATAATTTATCCTGGTTCGGTCTCTCTACTTGACCTACATCCAGTCCTCAAATCACCACTTGAGATTTTTCACTATTCAGCAAGAATTCCGTGAGCTTCTTGCAAATGCCACAGTACAAAGTTTGTACTCTGTTTTCTAGAGCTCACTCATTCATTCTCTGCACTTTCACAAAGTGCTTCCCAATCCCTTGTGATATCCCCTCACAAGAAATCTATCTTCCAGATGAAGATTAGATTGTTTACAAAGACTAAACTCTCTTAATTAGAGTGAATATGAAAGTTAAAGTACAAATATTGAAGTGTGAGAGTATGAAGCTTTGAGTAAATGATTTGGCAGAGTTTCAGTATATACAATGAAAAAAATCGTTACCTACAACTTCAAATGATGTTATATTTATAGATTTAGGTCTCAAATATCCGTTAGAGATAAAATCTATCCGTTGGAGAAGTTATCCAATGGTTACTCTGAAAAACTATCTGTTAACCAACTACATTTAATGCTTCTGACATATTGAAATTCGAATTTCGGTTGGTCAACAGACGAATTCTGAAGAAACTGAAAGTTAACAGCTTCAACGTTGAAAGCCCGAAGTTCGTCTGTCATGAAGTGAAGTTCGAATTTTGATATTTGAAAAATGTTTTTGTGTTGTGACATACGAATTTTCAAGTGGAAAGTTTTTCTGTTAAGTATGAACAGTACTTTCAATTTGCTACAGTGCCTTCAAAATTCGAATTTTGGAACCCCAAAATTTGTCTGTCCGTAGCTGGTCTGTAAGGCATTATAGTTCATGTGATTCAAAGTTTGAATTTCCAAATGTCAAAGTTCGTCTATCAGAGAGACATCTTTTTAGACTAACTTCAAAATTCGAATTTATAAATATTGTCACTGTATATCAACAAATCATTGCAACAGACTCAAAAGCTTAGTTTTTGAAATTCAAATTTTCATGTTCAAAGTTCGTCTGTCAGTGGGCAATTTTGACATTCAATCCAAACTTAGTTTCAGATGAACTTTAACATAATTTCAGACGAATTTCTTTAGTTTTCTTAAGTTTCATTTTGTCTGAAATTCGAATTTTTAAAACCTAAAGTTCGTCTGTTGCTTGAAGCTCCTTTCAGACACTTATCAAAATTCGAATTTCATGAAGTCAAAATTCGTCTGTCAGAGAGGCATTTCTTCAAACTTGTTCAGTTTTAGTATGAAATTCGAATTTTCAAAGGCCAAAATTCGTCTTTCACTATGACAGATTGGTATTAACCTCTTAAACTTCATCTATTGATGGGTGTTTTTCAAATATTCCATGATTTAACACAGAATCAAGGTTTTAAAACTTCTTTTCACCAAATCAAAGTCTTTTACTCAAATTAAAACAAAACTAAAATATCCTACAACAAACTTTGCACAGATTTCTCCAGGATTTCTTCACTTGAAACCTTTTGGGCACCTTTGATATCTTTATTCCAAGCTCTTAAAGGTTGATTTGGAATCATCAAAACTTCTTGATTCAACAATCAATGATCTTAACCTCCAATCTAGAATGAAACAATTGTCTGTGGAACGGGAAAGATATCAAGTGAGATGGCTTCCCTCAGGAGCAGACTGGGTTAGACTCGACATCGATGGTTCTATCAAAGCCAATGGCACTACTGCTTGTGGTGGTCTCATACATGATTGTCAGGGAAATTGGATCAAGGGTTTCACAAAATATCTTGGTTATCACTCTAACACTACGGCAGAACTCTTGGGTATCCTTGAAGGACCTAACATTTGTTGGAATAACAACCATTCCAAAGTTAATATCTATATTGATTCTCTTGAAGCTCTTTCGCTCATTCAGCATGAATTCGCCCATAATCATCCTCTTTTGGAAATCATCAGCCAAATTAGGGATCTTGTTATGAGAGATTGAACAATCACTTTCGACTATATGTTTAGAGAAGAAATTAGATGCGCTTATTGGCTTGCTCAACAAGCTTCAAATGATAGTTTTGATACTTTTACTTTTGATGTTTCTCCTTTAGGGTGCAAAAACTTCTTGATTTCTGACCTGACCTAATCTTGTTATATCTGCACGATTAATTCGTGACCTTGTATTAAAAAAAAAAGTTAACAAATGTGCTAATAAATTAACTAATCAACTTTATGGTTTTTACATTTTCGATCAACTCCCACATAAATGTAGTGAGGTGGTGGATGAGACATGAGTGATGGTTTATAGTACCTTATAGTCATTGTTCTACGCTCTTTATTAAATATATATATATATATATATATTTGCATATTTATGAGTTATATGAGATAATATTAAATATATATTAGACATATGAAAATCACATTTTAAAATTGAATTAAATTTATAATTTACAATATAAAGTAAATAATATTATAATTAAAATAAAAGGTAATGAAATATCTACCATTTTTAATCAATATGCATATTTTTTTTATAGACAATCAATATGCATATTATACATAAGAAAGATTCTCATTAAAGTTTAAATCGAAGAGAATTTTAATATATTTTTATAATAAAAATGCTGGTATAATTTATACATTTCTTCAGAAATAAATGATTTCCGGCGTATAAAAAATTATTTAATAATTACATTTTATTGTAATTATCTACATATTCTGTATACATATGAAATTCATGGGAAATCATGCTATAAATTATGGATCACCCAATTGACCTACCGGTTCTTGTCATGAGATGGGTAGCTTGCCCATCTTTCTCAATTGGCAAGGGATTCGTTTTCATTGTTATCATTATTTTGGTAAATTATTTTTTTTTCTATGAATCGTTTTCGTTATTTTGTGATGTTATTGGCAACAATGAGATAGTGACATCTACAGTTACAATCGTTGTATAGTTGACTTCTTCTGCATGATAATTTATTAGTGAGCAACAATTTTCGACCCCTAAAATCGGCTAATATTTCCTTTTAATTTTATATAAAGAAGTTTAGATGAGTTGATCACTAGGGCTCACCAAGATAAATGATTTTAGTATTCAAAAAGCACTTATAGGGACCAATGTACGTTGGCTTAGATAGAAGGAATATGAGTTTCTTAACTATAAGCTCTTGTGTTTGATTTCCGGGGCGATGAGAATTGAAAAAATGTGTTTGAGAGATCCACTCCTCATTTGGGGTCTAACCCAAATTGAATTCGGATTAATTAGTTGGAGCTGTTTGCTTCAGATATTGGATGGTCTGCTACAAAAAAAAACGCACTTCTAAAAATACTTATAAATTACTTATTAATGAGTTCGTCATTACATTGGTAGTTGGATTCAAACCCGTATCATTGTGGCATATGAGTCATACTCTTACCCATCGGATCAACTTTCATTGGCAGGTTAATATTTTTCTATTAAGTCATTCATTAATTATCTAAAAGTAGGAACCAGTAAAGATTTGAGACGGGTTTGGCCTATTTAGAAAAGTTATCAGCGCTGCAACTTTATTGAGTTATTTATCATTCAATCCAAATACCCAAAATAAATACGCTAGTAATATATCTTATATCGACATGAAGAAACTTCCAATCATTTATCTAATTTCAAAATATTAAATAACTAGATTATGGGGTTAGCACTGTTTCAGCAAACAACATAACATTATTAGCGATATTTAGTTAACCATTTAATTTAATTAATTATGGAATAATCAGATTATATTAAGGGAATTCACTTCACACACATAATATCCACTACTGCAAATGCCGATTTAAAAGGTGAATGTAATTTTCAAGATAAGTAATTTAACTAATGTGGATGTATAAGTATGTAGGTAGCATCTATAGCGTGTAACTTTATTTTTCTGGGGGGAAAATTGTTTTGATGGATCTAACTTGTATTTACATTGACCTATAAAGGAACGATGCCTGCAAATACAAAACATTTTTTTTTATGATAATGTTAAGTAATAATGTGCGTCCTACTAAATGGAAGCGCTAAATAAAGAAAGAAAGAGATAAAAATTCTACATTTTTGGCACCCTGGCAAAGTTGAAGAATTCCAAAATCCAGAATCAGAAAAAGCTTTTGATAAACAGACACAAGTCAGTTTCATAATGATTTTCATGAGAAGCCATGCTGGTATATATAAATCAAAGTTCATCGTGATCATCATGGGAGTCATCAGCATGAACTGTGTGGTAGAAAATAATTTCATGATTAATCATTTCCTCAAGCGACAATTTTCCATCTTTATTATCGTCTGCCTGCATAATCCACAACCAAAGGGCATCTTCAAAATAGTGCTTAAATATTAGGCTAATTCAAACATATATATATATATATATGAAGCTTGATTAAAATATATATAGTTTTTTTTAAAAAAAAAATTAAAGGTATACGTTCCATTTAACAAATAAAAATAAATTATATAAACTTACCTTGAATTTCATTATCAGATTAAAAAGAGAATTTATATAATTTGGGTGGAATTTAAAGGCATCTATTAAAAAAATAATAAAAAAAAGAAAGAAAAATGGAGTGAAATAGAAAGCTAACCTCATTGATCAAATATATTGTGTAAAATTTAGCGTAAGCTAATTCTCCAGGGTAGAGGTAAGGAAGAATAGGCATCAATTCTTCCGCTGACAAAAAACTGCCAATATATTTTATCTTCGTTAATTATATAAGCAGATTTATCGGGGTATCTATATATTTTTTCAAGTTTAATTGCGTTAGGTACCTGCCCACACACACAAGAATCAACTTAAAAATCCCATTATGTATAACATAACTTATACATAATGTTTTCATTTTCGAATGAAACCTAATTATGGTATCTTTGAATTAGTTTATGTATAAGTGATTATAATGACAAGTAATTATTCATAATAGATTATGAGAATAAGTAATTATATTAAAAGTGATTCGTGTTTGGATATTTTTACCCCAGGAGTAATTTTGAGAAAAGAAATGTGTTTGAATATTGGAGTTTAAATGATTATTAAGTGGATAATGAGAAAGAAAAGTGAAATAAGTGATTATAAAAGAATAAATAATTATTATAAATAGAAAAAAGTAGCTTATAGAAATAATCACTTAAATGGTTATAAATGATTATTTTGATTTGGAGTGCATTTAGATATTCACTGAATAATAACTTTTTTACTCTATAAGTGCTTAAATTAGCAATCCAAACTGGCACTTAGTGATAAAAAAAATAACATAAATTCAATCATGTGGGGGAAGAGAAAGACGTAGTCAAACCTAAGAACAATTATGATTTACTTGGAATGAAGGAAAAATAGAGAGAGAAGAATACTAAGATAAAAAAAAATAAAAATGAGTTTAAATAGGTAAGTGTCTAAGTTATCTTTTATTTTCTTTTTGAATTTTTTTTATCTCATTTTTCCTTCATTCCAATGTAGGATTAAAGAATAGAAAAAGAAGAAGCTTACTCGTCGTGGTCAACATCAAGCTCAAGAAACTTGTGTTGGGGTTGAGGAACATTCTTCCCACCAGTTTCAAATTCGAGGTAACTCGCGTACGTACCGTACATATGTTCTTGAAACCCGTTGAAATTCAGTTTTCCATCGTTATCGTTATCCATTCTCCTGTGTTCACATTATAGACATATACACATAGATATATATCACAATCAAACGTACCACTAATCATATTTCAACCTTATACTAATTACCTCCATCAACAACTAACGCTTACTTCATTCTATCTCTCAATAGCCATTTCTGCATTCCTTCGTTCATGCTATCTTCTGGGTGCAAGAAGCTGCATCAACCCAAAACCCCAACACTTCACTAATCATATTTCTTACCACCAAACAATGAAAACTTGATAATATATAAAACAGAAAAAAAATCAATTTTGTATATTAGCATAGATTACTCTCTAAGCTCGGCGAAGTTAAGCAGCCCATTGTGATCCATGTCCGCAGTATCAAATCGCTCTAGCCACCATCCTGCTTCTCCATGCCCCATCCCTTTTTCCCCTGTTTCACAAACTCACATTAATTAATATCTGAGTAAAGCAAACATTACCATTCATTTCTAACTCATTATATATATATATATATATATATTTGTTCATAAACAAATTAAATTAAAGACGTAGGCACCTATATCCGAGTCAGAAAACTGAGGAAGATAATCCCGGAAAGAAATGGCAGAGTCGCCATTCTTATCCTTGGAGTTCAACTCAGCTTGCGTCATATAATCTAACCTATCCATTGATTGTTGAAGAATCCATGCCTCTAACTCATTGAAACTAATCAAATCATCCTTGGGGTCTCTATCTAACAAAGGGAACAAGATGGTTAACCTCAAGGTGGTGTTCAATTTGCCGCCCGCCGTCAGATACTGATACGTCTCCATGACCTCATTAAACAACGTTGTATTCGAATTCGGATTCATATTCATAACCACATCCGTATTCATATCATCATCATCATCATAAGTCTCTGTTATCTGGTTAATCCGGGTCTCCAGGGGGTCGAAGCTCATCCCTCGGCCTCGGATATTGTTGTAGCCAAACCGGCGGTTCAAACCGGGGCCTCTGCGTTCGTCTGGGATCAAAGGGGAAAGGACGACGAAAAAGAAGAGGAAGGCGGTGGCCATGACGGCGTGAACCACCACCTTTTTCATCTTGGTTTGGAAGCACCGATTATAGTTTTGTTTGACGATACGACACAAGGTTTGGAAGTGGATTAAGATATTTCATAGAGGTTTTAATTTTATCATGAAACGAATGAAGATGTTCATGTCGTATCGATGATCAGGTGCAGCAAGCTGGCATGGGTGCTTGTCTGGGAGACAGAGAGGAAGGAAAGGGAATTAGGGGAAAGGGAGGCGTGGGAGGGAAAAGCGGTTGCCATTTTTTGTGAATTTGTCGTCAACGTCTCCAAATGATTTAGCTATATATGCCAATGGAATGGTAGCCTCCAATTCCAAATTTTGGTTGGATTTTCATTAGATTTTGTCTAATCTAATCTGCGTGAGGTTGGACTTTGACTTGGGGTTTACCTTCGCCATCCATCTACTTTTTAAATCAGTTTGTGTTTGGAGAATTATATATAGATTTGCATTGGAGTAATTCTTATGAGAAGTTAATTTAAGTTTATGTTTCATTTCAAATTAATTTCATTCAAATTGGGGAGTTATATCAATGAATGATTTAGAAGTATAAAAACTGAACTATTTACGTACTGATTAATGAATGGCCTTGAAGCATGCATTTTCATTTTACACTACTAAATTATGGCCAAAATAAACCATTTAACTACTGGTATAACATTGTTCTGATAATAACAGGGAATGTACAAAATACTAGGAGAAAACATTTTTTTAAAATTAAAAAAAAAATTACACACACATCGAGAGTGACGACGTCACTGATATCCAATTAAAATATAGTAGTTTAAACCGAGACACTGGGCAAATTATATAATAATGTCATTATTGGATCACGAAATGATGGTTGAAATGAGGGGAGATGGATCATATTGGAATATATAATGTGGTCTCTTTTTCCTTGGGCTCGTGATTTGATCCCAGACTAAAATGTTTGGTTTGGTTTGGTTCAAAGAACTGTCACGTATATATTATGCATGCAGATCGACTAGGGTAACAAACTCCTTGTTATATGGAACGGATTTCTTTTTTTACGTGGCTTGATTATGAAAGGGAAAAAATATGTCAATTTCTACCCGCCAAAGATCACTCTAAACACAAAAACAAAGGAAATTTCAATATCCACTACTGCATTGATTCGCAAGGTCAATAGTTTAGCTGATATACATACATATATACATTTATATATCAGTGCCTCTTTTGAGAGGAACGTGAAAGAAAAAAAGAAAAAAGAAATGAAGAGAAATATCTCCCTTTTAAGTGTTTCTTCGTTGTTTGTCGGTCTTCTCCATCGCAATTCAGCTCACCATTATTTATATTTGCATCCTCCGTAGCCTGTTTACGATTCATAAACCGGAAAAAAAAAACTTTAAATACCACAAAAAAAATTATGACACACTACCATTAATTGATTAAAAGTAAACCATAAAATAGCAATATAAATAATAATAACACCCACTTGGATCGACGGCGGTGAGGGATCCAGTTTGCTCAAAATCACAATCATATTCGTTCTTTCTCCTTGCGTGACAATAAATATTCATGGCGTTCGCAGGCGCAGCATGAGATCTTACGGGATCAGGAGCCAAGCGGTCCCCACCTTCTTGAAAAGGCCTACAATCGAAGCCCAGCCTGAAAATATGATCAATTTTCCTTTGTAGTACCTCTGGATAACCTCCATTTTGGGCAGACAACAAAACTGGTTCTCCGATTTCATAGATGATGGGCCTTGATATGGACCCATCCGAAACAAAGACCCAGCCAGCCAGATTCAAGCCCACAAACTAATCAAGCCCAAACTAACCAAGGTTAACCAAAATGCTCTTTTGTGACCATCTGCTGCTGCAGTGACAACGGTATTCTTCAGAAGTCCGATGTCGTAGGCGGGTGTCATATTGGGCCTAAATAGCCCAAAGTTCCTCTCACATATTGGGCCAGGCTTAAGATTTTCATCGAAAAGGGCAAAAATGTACATATCGAATGTCCGGTTTGGCATGAGAGGCGTTCCGGTCCCAGAAGAGACGTGGCGGATGAGATTTCCATTAAAATCAGCAGCAGACTTTGGGTCCACACCAACTTGTTGGGCCTCACCCAAAGTGGGCCAACCCGTTTCTGCAATAACAATCTCGAGGTCCTCAAAGCCCAAAACCTTCATGGCCGAGTAAACAGCATCCAGTTGTGCGTCTAACATGTTCGTGTATCGAAGCCCAGTGATATCATCAAGCACCCCGGGGTTCGGCCGGAAAAGCGCGTAATCTAGGGTTTCCGCGGTGCTACCGAAGAACGGGTATGGGTTTACCATGAAGGGGGAATCGGTGGCCTGTAGAAAACTAAGCATCGGTTTTATCACGTGGGTGTCGTAGCCTTGCCGAAACCTGCCGGTGGAAGGTGGGCTGGAATTCGACAAAATGCCTAAGGAGTTCGGCGTCGATATTTTGATGCGTTGGTCTAGGGAGGCTTCGATGAGGGCTGTGTGAAGGGTTTGCATGGCAGGGACGAGGTTGCTGATTAGGAGTTTGTTTGCTGTGGATAAGACTTCGTTGCCTACTAGGATTCGGATGAGGTCGGTGTCGGCGACGAAAGGTTGCACACTGGTGTTCAGCCATTTTTGGGCGAGTGTTAGGTTAGTAAGGTGGGGAATTTGATCATTAGGGACTGTAATGGAGATTTGAATTCCTGTATGGGCAAAGGCTCGTAAAATTTCGGGGTTGGCATCGAAGATTCTCACCCGGTTGATGATGGTGGATTCTGAGAGGAATTTTGCAACTTGAGATGGTGGTGGAAGGTTATTTGCTACAGTGCCATAGTTAACCCCAATTGCCTGAATTCCTGGAAAACATAGAGCAGTAGATTTTACGTTTTGTATAGAAGCTACGAAACTAGATGGTAAAATGCTATGTATTATGCATACCTTGGATAAGAGTTAATGAAAGTAGAAGCATATATCGTTTGAGTATTGAAGCAAAGAATGCTCCAGCAGCCTTCTCCATGGTTGTAGTGATGAAGATGATGAGTGGTGGTGAATTTGAGGAGCCATTGATGAAGAAGTAACCTCTTGTGATACCTTGCTTTGTGACCGGGGGGGGGGGGGGAGGAGGAGATTCTTGCTGTTAAGGATCCTCTTTGGGTGAGAAAGCTGCATGTTTGTGCTTGCTTAAGTCAGTTAAATTGCCATTGCCCCTTAGCTTTTCTTTGGCTTTGAATCTCCCTTTTATTCTTTAATCATTATTAGCATAAACCATAATCATCTATGCCAGCTTGATCAATTTTTGTGTCCTCACTGCTGGTTCTATCAGATAATAAATAATATGAAAGTACATAACTTTCGGTCGGCTGGACAGAAGAACAACCTTTCCTTCCCACGCTGGATAAGGTATTATTACATTTCTTATGAGTCTCCTTTTGTGTGACAAGCAACCTTCGTTTTTGAACCCATCATTCATAAAATAAAATAGAAAATCCGTATGTTTTCTGCGAAGAAGGCAGAGTCATGTAGCTGCACTTCAACCCCATTCTATGGGAAAATTTGCTCAAATCACGTACGGTTGAATAGATTTATTTGTCAACCTATTTGTATGCTTCTAAACTAAACTCTTATGATTGCGAATGCACATTTTAGGCATTTGGTTAGGTTTCAAAAACAGTTTTTTTTATTTTTAAAAATAGAAAAATAAAAGAATAGAAAACTTACAATAACTTTAAGGTATTTTGTATTATTTATTTTGAAAAACACAAAAAAAAGATAAAAAACACTCATCTCATTAATGATAAAGTTATAAATTTTAAATAACTCATATATCATTCATTAGTTATGACTTTGAGAATAATTATTCAAACAGATTTTTTTATTTTTTTATTTTCAAAACTTATTTTTCAAAAGAATTTTATAAAACTATTTTGAAAACAATAAAATAGAAAACACTTTTAAATAAAACCTTAAATTCTGTGATGCATGTTTTGTGTTTGTGTTAGTTATTGTGCTTCTTAGGTTTTTACTACACTTTCGTCGGTATGAAAAATGGCATCACTCTTGGCCTCGTTTAAAAAATTTAACTATTAGCAGTATCCAGTCAGTAGCTACAAAAACGAGGAACGGTGGCTCCGAATTTGTTTTTGATTCTCTTTTTTTCCACCTGTTCTTTTCTTTTGGTCTCAGCAAATTTTCTTTACATGACATCACTTTTTCGATAAATTTTTATTCCACTAAAAGATGCTCATTCATAAGCTTATTGTTTTGTTATTGTTTTTATTGTGTTTCTTGGTATCTAATATTGTTGTATATCAACCGTTTGCATAGATTTTCATTGGAATAACCAAAGAAAAAAAAAACAGAACACAGGAATCAGAACAGCTATCATATCCTTGGTTATAACACATTCTAGCTATGAAGGAAAGCGATCGATTCCATTTGATGATGGCAGTTAACTCAAAAAGAACAAGAGAGACTTGGGAACTTATCTGACATCTGATCCAAGCTCGAATAGCACAAAAGGTGATGGCAACAACAACCTCCCACTTTTTAAGATTGCTTGCTCAAGTGAGCATCTCAGGCTCTGAGACACCACCACACATACTGAATTGATGCCTTTTCCATGTATGCAAACTGCAACTGTGGCTGGAATACTCATTTGAGCAAGAAACTTTAAAAAGGGGAACTCTACCCTCTCTCTCTCTCTCTCTCTCTCTCTGTGAATCTATCAATACTGCACATATACAATTCCATAATATATGTAAGAAATAGGAAGAGCATGATTGCACAAAAGCTGCAGACCAAAAGGGCCACCAAACTAGAGCTAATGACTGAAGTGCCTCCCCTCATGTAATTTGAAACCAGGTCTTATTTGGGTAACAATTTGAACTGAGGGCCACAAGGCTGGCCTCAATGACTTAAAAACCTCAGGTTTTAAACTTGAAGCATTGGCTAATTAGGGCATTTTAGGTAATCAAAAGGGTTTCTTAATTGTAAATGAGAAGAGCAGTATAGTGGGTATGTATGGTTGACATTTGACAGTCAGCTTTAAGAGGCTAAAAACTGAAAGGAATTTTAGGTACTCATGGAATGGCAGCTAAGGTTGGTTCAAACCCAACAACCAAAAAGCAAGGGTAGTCAATCAAAGTATGATTCATTAGGTTAATGGGTTACAAGTACTTTATTCCGAAGACTTCATTCCTGATCCCCAGTTAAAGACAAAACCCTCTTTTCACCTTCTCGAGTTGTTTATTCAGTAATAATGGATCACTTCTCGCACTGAGGTCTCCATCAATAATTATTGTATGGGTAGGAAAATAAGAGAATTTTTCTTATAAAAACGGTTACAATTCTTATTGTTCTGTTCTGTGCCCTATGTTTGGCGGATTAAAAAAATTGCATGATTTCTTTTTAAATAATAACATAAAATGCATTTGGTTTTTAAAGATAACTGTATTATTTAATCACAAAACATAATAATAATAATAATAAAATAAATGTATATTGTATATCGGCAACAATGGCGGAAACGTGCATCATTAGACCCCACAGCCCCCCCCCCCAGCCCAACTCCTGACATTTTTCATATTATAATACTCTCCCGATCTTATATAAAGCACCTTTTATCTTATCCTGAATGTAAGATTTTTTACAATATATAAGGTGATATTTATTATATATTTTAAAAAAATACTTCTATTTTAATGTATCCAAAGAAAAAAATAGAGAGAATAAATAAGGGTAGTTTTAGAAAAATATTGAGATTTTTGGAGAAATTAAGGTAGTTAATTAGTTTTAACTCCCCTTCTTAATTCACATGATTCATTTAAAATGATCTTATATTAAGGACCAGAGTAAATACTATATATTTCTAATAAGTCCTATTAGTCCCCTCCCAAGGTCATAACTAACCATTTATACATACAAATATTATAAAGGTACCTTGTAGATATATACATACTATGTATATATTTAATTGATGTATTTAATTAATTTATGAAAATACTTATCTATGTGTATTTTTTGTAATTTTTTAAAAAATTGCTTCTAGTTTTTTTATTTTCTTAATTTATATATAGTTATGCATGATTTGCTATCTTAATGCTTTTATCTAATATTATAAACTTATTGTAAAAGTAATTAATAATAAATATTAAAATAAAAGATAAAAATCATATATACAAATATATTTGTAAGGAAAAATTAGCCCCGCATTGTTGGTACTGTGTGTCCGCTCTTGATCGGCAATAATATTATAAAATATAAGGATTCTGGTCTGCCAAGGGGAAAAAAAAGGAATAACGATTCCAAAATTTTGGATGATCTTAAAAATAAATTTAGATGAGTTAAATTTTGGCATGAAGCACATCTGAGTTATGACAAGTCTAGCAACTCAAAGAACTCAAAAATGACCTGAATCATTTTAGATACTCCCTTCATTTCAAAAACTTTGTTTTAGACTTTTGATTCTATTCCATAGCTTTTATAATCTTAGAATTTCACCCAAGACTTGTTTGTCTAGTTATATCTTCATTTATTATTATTAATATTTTTCTCCTTCTCCTTCTTAATTATAGTACTCCATCAATTAAGTAGGGTTATTTTTTTTTCAATATATATATTAATTTATAATTTTTTAATCTACATATCATAATGTTAAACGACAAAAATTTTGGAAGGAAGGGAGTAGTTATTAAATGTCTGTTCATCACCCCGTCACCAGCCAGGTTCGGTGATGGGCTCCTCATAATGGCGTGCCGCATTGTTTTTAAATTGACGGACGGATTTTTGTTCCCGAAATGCTTTACAAAAACAGTTGGTAGCAATTTTCTAGAAGTTATTGTTGGCCAAAAAAATACTCCCTCATCCCAAAATAATAATCGTTTGATTAAAAAAATTAATAAATAACTTAAAAATTACTTTCTCTAATTTAAAATATAAATTATTTTCTAGAATTATTTTTTTCTTCATAATATAAGTTATTATGTACTTGTAATTTTTAATAGTCTATCAATTTATGATTGATTTCATAATTTATAATAAAAAAAATGTAAACAACTTTAATTATTGATAATTAATAAAGAAAAAAAATGAGTTATTAGACTTTTTTAAAAGTTTAAGCATATAACTAACTTGCTTTAATATGCGTAAAGCAATTAGAAATATTTAATATTTTGGATTGAAGAGAATAATAAAATTTAATTGTATTATATTATAATACTTTTATTAATTATATAGTATTTTTTAATATCTCTTTTTTCTTTCATTATTATTGAAGGATAAACTTGTTAACATCTTAAAAATTATAAAGTAACAATTGTTTTAAAACATGGAAAAAAAAATCCCTAAGTGAAAATTGTTTTAAAACATAAATTTTGAAAAGGAGGGAGTATAATAAATTAATAAAAACTAATTATCATATGAAATATTAGATTTTAATCTAATTGTAGTTCAAAATTGAAAAATATAAGTTTATAAAAATAAAATAATAGCACTGATTTAATTTGTACTATATAAATATAAGAATAAATGCACAATATAGATGGATTTACATGACAATACAAATTTTCTTCATCACATCAATGATCTTAAGAAGTCAAATTTCTAATTACTAATGAATTACTTCAAAATAAAAGTCTGTTCTTACGTGCCTCAAAAATAAAAGTAAGCTTTCCGGGCAAATGTGAGTGTGATTGGTGCCAGTGCTTCGGGTGGTTGGATGAGGAAGATGAAGATAGACATAAATGGGAAAAGCAATATTTAGAGATCATAAAAGGATACCTGCACTTGGTGGTGTTGGTGGCGTAGATGGAGTTGGATAGATAATTTTTTTTTTCCTCCAAACAGAATTAAGGAATAAAAGTTCAGAACCCCAAAAAAAAAAGGAATAAAGTTACGAGTAAACTAACCATAGGTACCTACTTGAATGTTGCAGTAAACTACAAGAACAACATTTCAACCAAAAAAAAGAAAAGAACAACAACATAATCAGTCCTAATATTTCTATAGTTTCCTTATTCTAGTGCGGTTGATTTTGAGTTCTCTTCCTATTTTTCATAGCTATTTTGATGTACAAAGCATCTTCTTCTAACTATAGTGAGAAAAGCTTGGAATGTGAAATATATTGTTAATTAATAAATTAGTGTGAAAGCCTATTTTGGCTACACAAAAGGGGTTATTCAACGTGGTCAAATTTAAACCAGTTCTGCACATAAGAAAACATCACTCGATATGGTTTTCTTACAGTCATCGTGCTCTTCAAATTATTAATAGTAATTTCAAACTTAAAATTATAGAATTTTGTTTTCAAACTAAAACATAGATTTGTGCAAGAATTTTTATTGTTATAATTTTTTTATAATATATAGTTGAAGATAAAAATTATTGTTACGTTTTAGTTTGATAAATTATCAACGGAATTAATGGCACGTGAGAAATTGAGAATACAGTCAACAAAATGATTCACTTGCGCATCCGGGGAATCGAACCCCGGTCAATACCGTGGGAGGGTACTATGATACCACTACACTAGATGCGCTTTCTGTTATTACAGACCTATGAATAATATTTAATGGATTATTTTGCCAGCATCGTCACTTCGCAGAAGCCACACAACTTCTAATATTTGATTTAAATACGATCTCATTCGAGTTGAGGGTGGGAAATGGAGAGTGGACACAATGTCAAGAACAAAAACCAATAAATATATCATTGTCTTAAATTTGCGAGTAAAGAATCAAATGATAGAATACATTATAAAGGAAGAGCACGGATTCAATGCTGATTGGTTTCAGATATAGCACTCGTCTATGCATCCAGATTCAGTTCACCTACATCCCAGATCAGCTCTCCCTCCATCACCGATAGTTTTGTTTCTGCATAGCTTCTGAAGATCAATGTAACCTATTATAGTGTCCTCAAACACTGCATCTTCCAACGTAGCTTCATCAAAGGTGGACCCTGACAGTACTGTGTTCTTGAACACAGCTCCTTGCAGATCAGCTTTCTGAAAGTTCACGCGGTCCAACACTGCATTTGAGAAGTCCACTCCTGCAAAAGAACGAGGTCATTGGGAATCAAAAGTTCAACAGGAAAATCCTCAGATAATCGCCTTCCTATTAGCAGAGAGAACATCTTTTAACCAAACAGGCATAGTTGTTATATAAAAAGGTGTGTCTCTCTTAACAAGCACCATTCACTGCAATGGACCTTTTGTTAGGATCCAGAGGAGCCTCAAACATTGAAAAGAACTTTATTGAACTTTCAACGTTTGACTTTGAGAACGAATATTTAAGTGGACTTGATATTGCTTCTTAATCTAGCACCCTGTAACATTGGTTTCCAGATCATTTCCACTAATATATTCTACTTTTCATGCTACTCTTATTAAATGTCCCTAGACCTCACCTTTCAGGATCTAAAGTCACTGATTAGAAGCCAAAATGTTTGGTTTCTCTCAAATAATAAACTTTAATATGTTCTGAAGTTTTTTAATTATGAGGTTTTAGAGATTACACCTTGGCTGTACATTTAAACTCACAGTCCTACCAGGCTAACTACCAGATAGAGTAATCAAGTTAAATCGTTACCTTTGAAGCTAGCACCAACAGCATAAGCCTTTGACATAACAACTTCCGACATGTCTGCACCATCAAACTTAGCATCAGACATGAGTGCTGCGGATAGAGATTTCCCCTTTAAGTTGGTTTTTTCATTAGTGTAATCACAGAGCCGAAGGTCTAACGGTTTGTCATAAACTCCATTTGCCTGACCAATTGTGTTACCTACAAATGCCCGCTCACAACGATTGGGTTCTGTTGACAATGGAGGCAGCCTCTGCAAGAAAAAACGTGAAGGAGATTGTATTCTCTATTCCTCAGCCTCTTTTGAAGATAGGCATAAATCATTTCTAATTCTTATAATTATACATTTATAACATCTATAGTTGACATGGTACGTTTCTGAAACTGGAAACATCATAGGTCTTACTCAGAAAAATATATGACTATGAAACACGAGATATATAGATAGCCTTAATGGCAAATATAGAATCTTAATCAATGTGGGCTCATATGTGCAAAACCCATACAATATGTATACTGAACTTCATATTTATTGAAATGTCCAAACAAATGGTCCACATCACACTTTGTTTTTAATTAGCTAGCACACTGAGACCAAAACGATGGTCTCACTTGTCAGAGACAATTTTAAGAACAGTAATTTTTAAGACACTAAGCTAAGAAACACCTAATTTATTTCAGGTCTGTCAATTTGAATGTTATTGGTCCTAGAATTAAAGCGGGTAGTGTAATTTTGTTTACTCCACATCCCATCTCCCTATTATGCTAAATTAGTGTATGCAAGTTGCTTCATTGTCAAGAAAAAGAAAAGGAGGGGCTTTTAGTAAGATAACATCTCATTTCATGTTGCCACGTCACCATTCAATGGTCCACATCATACTGTTTGTAAGAACTTTAAATGGCAGACACACAAAGGGAATTTGATAATGACTTCATTTGTGAGATACCATTTTGATAAATAATATCCATGAGGGACTAAATTGAGAAAAATCTCATATCTGAAGGATTTTAGAAAGGACTGTAATTGTCCAAATTTCAAAATAATATAGTCTAACTATGCAAATTGGGAACACAGAACCATATGGCGGTCTCAGAGAAAACAGTACCAACTAATACAGAAAGACCAACTCTGAATTTTTATGAAATCTGAAGTATAAACAACAGCAAATCAAGAAATCCACTAAACACCAACCAGTCTAGATGCTGGGTCATAAGAAATCCAACAACGTTCTTCTTTCAACAATGCAGGGGATGGGTATAGACTCGAGGAAGACAATGCTGCATTATGTTATTGAAAGAGATGAGAGACACCCATTAAATTTCTTGATCAAAACTGGGGGAAAAGGGGAAGCAAAGAAGAAACATTCCAAATTCGGACAATAACATTCAAAGAAACACAACTTAGCTTGCTATCACTATTTAAATTGAAGCCCAGTTCAAGCTATGAACCTGGCTAGCCGCTGTAACCGGAAAAGCAGCAGCAGCAGTCACAGTCCAAGCAGCAAGAAAACCGCAAGCCACGCCCTTGATATTGTTGAAAGTAAGTAACCTTCCCTCAGTCTCAGAGCCTTCTAACTCGCCTAATCGCAACAGACATTACATTAGGGAAATATACCCGAGACTGAACAAAATTCAGTGTCAAAATTCCATCAAAATCGACAAATACATGAAAGTAACAAAGACAATTTTAAGAGTGACAGACCAGAGCAACGAGCGGCTATGGAAAAGCGGAGTGCAGAAGTAGTAAAAATGGGGCGTTTGGGCGAGGAATAGCGTACGGAAAAAGCATTACGAGGGAGTGGAATTGAAAGGTTGGCCATTGCTTGCGGCAGGAAGCTGGTTGCTTCTGCCCTATCCGTATCGATCAGTTTCGGACATTGTCGCTTACGGCTTATACACGGATAGATATTTTACGTGGCATAATTTGTGGCACTATGGAACTATACACTATACACCTTATATGCCACAAACTGTTAAGTACTTTTCAGTATCACGTTATTTATACTTTAATTTAATCAAACATGTTGCCTACATGATAATACTCTATTTATGTGACAATGAAATAAGAGCTAATAAAATGTTAAATTTAATTACCAACATTGATTCAAGTGGTTCATTACATGTTTTGAAGCAAGACCGCAAGATCATGGGTTTAAGGGGGTTTAAATGTTAAGAAAATGAATATAATATTTTTAACAATTTTAAATTATTATTATTATTTAGAGGAGGGAAGATATCTAGTTTATGTAATGGACCTAAGTTATGGATCTAAGAAAAAAAAATCTGATCCTTCCGGGCTAACTAAGAATTGAAACCCAAATCAGAATGACATCTTTCCCTAGGTTGTGTTTTTTTTTTGGCTGAGATACGTTTTGTGGTCTAAGATGTTTTAGGGTCTATTTCGTAGATATTTTGAAAATAGTTTTTCTATTTTCAAAAATAAAAAAATATAAAAATTTATTTAATAAATCTATTTTTTATAAACTATTTTAAAAAATAAAAAAATAATAAAAGAATAAAAAACTTAAAACATCTTCAAAGTGTTTTATAGTTTTTATTTTGAAAAATATAAGAAAATATAAAAAATACTCATCTCATTAATGGTAAAGTTATAAATTTTAAATAATCCATCTATTACTCACTAGATTTTGAGAATAATTATTCAAATAATTTTTTTTTATTTTCTTATTTTCAAAACTTATTCTCAAAAACAGTTTTATAAAATTACTTTAAGAATAATAAAATAGAAAATACTACGAAACAGGCTCTTAATGTTTGAAAAGCATAGTATTGGATCATACTCAGTCCCAAGAAAGGAAGAGTATTGGGTTGGGAGAATATGGTACGCTCCTTTTTTTGTAATACATAGAAAATGAATTTGAGAAAAGGAGAAGATGATGAAAAACATAAAAATTGTTTTTGATAGACAGTAAAGTGATTTTGTTACAAAAATAATCTTCCATATTCACAAGAGAAAGCTTTCTCATTCCGATTTTCTATTTCATTTCTATTTTATTCTAACTGCTAAAGTCTTGCATAAATTCTATAATGGCCATATTCATGTAGTCCCCCAAATGCCGCTATTCCTGTACAATGCACTTTTAACCCCATTGCTCAACCGGCCGGTTCAGACCCCTTGTGTCTACTTAAAATGATTTGTTTTAATAAATATCACTTTGAAAAGAATCATCAAACTGACTCCACTGTAAAATGGTAACACAAAGCATTCAAATGTCTTCAGGTATCAAATCAATTAAGCATAATGGAAGATAGAGAGTGGAGACATTGGTTACATGGTTTGTGTGTCAGAAATGGCTTAGTGAGGAATATTATACAGATCTGCCAATATTGAACAAACAAATTAATAAAAAAGGTACAAGCCAAGAGGAGGTTAAGTGAGATTACAGCGAAGCCTTATCATAAATCATTCATTTTATTCTTTGCTGTCTCCTTGATTCCCTTCCATTTTGAAGCCTACCATATGCAGATGCCTCAGCAAATGCTCCTTATCATGTGCTTCTTTATTTGCTTTTCCTGTTCATGCTTTCCCAATTTCTATCTCCACACACACACACATTCATTCATCAACTTTTGTTTCTTCTGCAAAGTTCTCGGCTTCTTTATAATTTTATTTAGTTTAAAGCATAAAGAATTCTCAATGATTAAAACCAGATACAACATGATTATGCTTCACAGCACTGCCTTCCATGTAATAAATATTTCTTTTTCAGTTAATTGCCTCTGTGTTTCTCTCCTAGTGGTTTGGCCTCGTATTTTTTTACCAAGTTGCATTGTTAATTCTTAACAAAGATCCATTAGAAAGTCTTCATAATTTAAATCTGATTGTGCACCTCATTGGAGGTGCCGACTTTAATTGCTTAAATTAATTATACGTATTGGAGGGGTTACTTTTACTTAAAAATTAGGATTTTTTTTAAATAATCTTTTTGTTCAAAATAGTGGATTGGATTGCCATTGAATCAAATGTTACTTGAATGAGACATGATAAGTACCAAGAGAATAAATCGTAACCATATATACGGAAAGACTTTGCCACTTTGGGATTGTCGATGACTAAATTCCGTGTGGATATTCCAGATTCCTTTTTCCCAATTATAGACGGTGTATTGTTTTTTAATGTTCAAATTGCACTAGGTTACTTCACCTCTATTTACGACACTAACATGTTATTGATAGTTTTCTTGAATCAAGATGACCTTTTCTGTCATCTTCAGTATACTTGGAACTGAAATTGAAATCGAAAGCAGAATAGAACAAATTCTACTACTTAAACCAGAGAAGGGAAAAATGAGTTCATTAGGCTTGCTCATCCACTGTATCATCATGGTAGATCAACATGACTCAATTTAGAGATGTACTTGACTTGAGACTTAACGTTTGTTTCTCTTCAAAATTTTCTCATGGTTACAATTGTGACGCTTGTTTTTTAGTTTGTATTCTTTACATCATCGGACCAAAAACACAATTATAGGCAGAACTTTTGTCTGAACAAGTTGATTTCACTTGAGCAGAAAAAAAAAAAATCCTAGATTGGTGGTGATGGTGGTGTTCAAATTCTCCTCATACTAAGAAGTAAGAACTCAAATTGGTAGCCAATTCTCTCCAAATAAAATTCCTTATAGAGGAGAGACGAGAATTTTTCTAAAGTCGAAATCACAGTAAGGTGATAAATGCAATTAAAAGAATTTATTAATCTTTTTTTCATTTCTTTTGTATTCTTCGGTGATAAAGTCCAATTTCACCATGTTTTATCACTTCGGATCTCACTCCAGAGGGTCCCTGTCCAAAGGGTCTCTGTTCTGTAGCACAGTTACTGAGTAAATGTTGAATCTGAAGGACGAGGGTGTGGTGTTGAAAATAAATTATGCAAATGTCACTAACGTGTGATCAACTATCTAAAAGTAGCTTATTCTCATTTTTTTAAAAGAAAAAAAGAAGTTAAAAAAAAGAGGAACCATTGTTTATGCCTGTTGTACAAACTTGCTACCAGCCATAAGCCTCATCATCCAGAGGCTGAGCCAAAAAAAATTTATTTACATAAGAAAATTACAAATTTCCATATATGCCAACACCAAAATGGCATATCCTGTTAGACTAAAACAGTAAGACATGATCCTAAAAACTAAGCAAATTTTATGTCAGCCTAATAAGTAATAACTAAGCAAATTTTATGTCAGCCTAAAACTGAGAGATGCTAAATTCAATGTTAGCTAGCAGTGATACTGTTAGAAGAACTACTTAATCAGTCATCCCCGCCTCAATTTTTGCTCATACTACTTGCATCTTTTGCGCAAAAAACACCACATGAAGCAGAAATCGCCGTCACAATCATCCCCACCTCAACTTGTAGCTCTGTAAATAATATCCAGCCCCACCTTGAGAAGGATTTGAGATTGGCAGACAAAGAGATCTAATCAGTTGAGACCAGCCAATTATATAAATCCTTAGCATCCCCACCATTGCCCCTTCAACTAAACTTCAGCTACCAGTTCCTGAATCTGCTTTTCTATATACAGAATGATAGATAATATACCACATGGGTCTCTTGTAATGGTCTAACACATGACCTTGCATCACTTTTTGGGGCCAGAAGATTCTTGTGCAACAAATGAAAATTTGATCTGGGTTGAGACAAGTGAAGCCCGGACGATGGCTGTTTGATTTCAAACAGGTTCACGTTAAAACCATGCAACCACTGCCACATGTCATGAGGTAATTGGTGATGTTATTTCCCTGAAATCCAAAAGGGTCCCTCCAAATGCTGCTTTGTTACTGGTGCTGCCAAGCTTAACAGTTAAACATCACTCTCGGCCCTCAGAACAGTAGCAGCATATAATTTGCTCGTGCCGGCCTCAAAGTAGTGAACCTTGGTTCTCTTTCCAACATGGGAAAAAGGCCAGAAAATTTCAAATGAATACAGGTAACCCGTAATTGTGGAACGACTTTATCCGTCCATCCCAGCCTGCAGTCACGATGACCAGACCCCATGAATGAGCATTGGAGGTACTCTTGCAAGAAGTTTTCAAGAACTTGTAAACAGATTTATGCATTGCAGATTTGCCAGCCTTTGGGCTTGAAGAATGAAGCTTTTCCTCAGGCCAGGTTGCAGATCCCCTAGAAGTCTCGGAGAAAAACTCATGGCCCAGATAAAAAGAAGTAGGTGGATTGGGACGTACAATTTGAGATGATCTCTGATCTGAAACATCCCGTTGATGTTCACTTGTGGCATTTTGAGATTTCAAACCGCACCAAGGTACTGCAATGGAAGCATTTGAAAAGAACCGCTCACAAGACCTAATCTTCTTAGTTTTTGTGAGACTAGACTGTTCCTGACTAACGTTCCAAAGATATACATTAGAATCCTCACATGCTGATAAAATATGTTTCCCATCCGAAGTAAGAGATGCAGACATATGATTCCCTGCACTGAGACCTAAACAGAAAATAGATAGTGAACTTACTAACAGAACACTAAACATTTCATGAACAATAGATAAGAAATTAAAACAACAGTTAAGCCTCATAACGCTTGCAAACTATCATTTTAGCATTAGAGTTTGGCTACACAAATAGCAGAGCAAATTGAATATATGAGCCATTATACAGAAACTGATCTTCTAAAATCCTTAAACATTTCACAGTTTCGTAGGGAGCCAAAGAAAATTCTCAATAAATGTGGGAATCAGAAAAAGGAACATGCCTTTATATTTGCCAACCACATTAGGCCCGTCAAGGATTCTGACTTGTGAATCAGCACAGGTAACCATAACCTTGCTAGAATCATGAGGAAGAAACTAAAATAGATAACATATAATTAATTAACCAAAAAATAGTAAGTGCTGTTTAAAGAAAGTCACAAATACAGGGGAAGAGCCAAAAGGATTGACTTGGCACAAGAGGCACCAAAATAATTACCTGAAAGCCAGTTATCCCTCTGCCAGGAAGTTTCTTCTTATTAAGTAAGCATAGCTGGGAATCCAACTGCAAGTGATTCTCTGATTCAAACAAAAATGAAAATAAGCAAAGTGGTAAGAACTTACCCTTCAAACAGCATTCAGTCTTTAAGTGATTGTATAAGTTAAAATGATCTAATTGCTATTATAACTTCTTAAAGATTTTCAGGCATACAGAATTTTGCTCCTTCCTCATCAAAACTACTTTAATAAGTTTGACTAGCGTCCACAATAAAACAACTTATATTTTAACTATACAATAAATATCTTTGGAAAGCAAATTGACTGGAGGAAGTTATATTTCCAATAGCATTGGGGATCAAAATTGGCTTTCTTTCTTTAAGTAGATTGATAGCTCAAAGCCAACCCAAAACCCAGATCTATCAATGACACCATTGGTGCAAGAAAGCAATTGTCAGCCTATATCATCTGCTATAAATTATTAACCTCAACTGCAATTCTAGTTTTAAATATTCAAAAACTTGCAATTTAAATGTTCGATCTCACGATAATGCAATCACAATGACCATAAAAGTTGAGTGCATATAGATAACGCACTTCAACAAAACAAAATTAGAAACCAAGCACATACAAGAAGTAGATCCACCAAACCATTTTCTCAGTCACCAAGAATGATGCAATAATATTTTAAAAATCCAAAAAGAATACGATGAACATAAAATTTGCCAAATTACAGCAAACTGGAGGTCTCGGGGAAAATGTGTATGTGTGTGTGTATATACAGAAAAGATGTACCTGATACATTGTAAAACCGACAATTGCCTGTCATGGAGCCAATAATCCCTCCCTGCATTATAATTAGATCAATCACCAGATTCTAAAACAAGTTCCTATTTAGCCTATGATTCTACAGAATATAACTGGTTAAGAAAGGATACCTGCCCATCAGGTCGATAACACACAGCAGTCACAATTTCTCTAACATCAGTCCAATCAACAACATGACAATCAGAAATTGCCCAAATGCGCACTTTTCCATCTATAGATCCACTAATGAAATGATTATCATTCTCAGGATTGAATTGTATGCATGTCACTGCAAGGCATCATAATATAACAAACAATTTGTGAGACAAATTTGACTGGCACAATCAAATTAGGCCAATGTCTTCATAACAGAAATACTGCAAAGCACACCATAGTTATTGTGTGAAAAAACTTTCAGGCAATGATCATAACCCACTCTCCAAAGTCGAACCGTTTTGTCAACTGAAGATGACAGCAGATACTGCACCAAAAACATGAATAACCGAATCAATTTCCCCAGCATTTCATGTTTACCAAATTTGATGCCTAAATCACAAAATAAATAAAATTATGATATTCACTCACATTATTGTTTGACCAAGAGAGATCCAAAATTTCACCTCCATGCCCATGGAACTCATGCAATGGTCTTTCCAACAAACGAAAAACCTTGGGAGGCAAAATAATGCAAGCAGAATCTGATGTTTTTCTTAGGCTTCTCCCTTGGCTCATCTTTTCCTTATCCATAAACAGGGGTGTCAGTTCAGAGAGATTATTCACTGTAAAGTATATGCAAGATGGATGTAGTTCTGGAGTGTCAATTTCATTACATCTTTCATCTTCCACCACTTTCCACAGTCTTACAATCCCATCCTCACCAGCACTGGCAATATATTGCCCATCAGGGCTGAATTTCATGGTTGAAATTGAGCCTTCATGAGCTTGAAAATCTTGCCCCATGAAAAGTGCTGAAAGTTCCTTCATTTGCTTCCTGAATTGGCGTACCTTGACTCTCTGAATCCTAAACCCTGAGAATCCACAAGTGCGTTCTTGACTCCCCTTATCCCCTTCAACTTGCCCCTCAATCATGCATGATATTGAACGTAATCTCCTGAACCAACCCCTTCTAGTTCTCTTCACCTTAGAATAAAAAACATTAGTATCCTTAAACTCCTTCCCCATCAAATGTTGGAAAGAGGGGGATTCACCTGAGGCTTTCACAGAATCCCCAGGCTCCTCCGAAACAACCAACTGATCCAAACCCATGTCTCTATCATCACCCATTTTCTTGTCCCATGCCGTGCCAAACTCCTGTGAAGAATTTTCAGCGGACCAACAAGACATTGAAGAACGACCTGAACAAAATTCATCTTCAGAACCAGATATTCTTGTCACAGCCCCACTATTATCTTCAATTCTACCCACGTCAACTGAATGTTCAAGGGCAATTCGATCTGAACTAAGCGCCATCCACTTCATGAACTTACTGCGACGCTCCTGAACACTCCCTGGGCTCCTAATCCACACTTCATATTCAGAACAATTCGATATCCCGTTGGGTGTGTCACTGCCGCCATCGGATTCAGCATCAGCAATGGACAGGATATCCTCTTGAGTATCGTAAAATCGACACTCTTCGTCGTCGCTGATGAAGCTACCCATTATTCTTCGAGTTCAACCCATGAAATCTCTCCTCAAACAACCAACATTTCAAGCCCTAGGAATGTGGCAAAATCCGATTACCCCTCCAGACAGAGCCACCCGAAAAACTATTTTTTTTATATAAAGAAAAAAGAGATGGAAGCACAGATACCAATATCAGCCAACATTTAAACATTTATTAAATCACTCAACCATGATAATTATAAAAAAACAAAACAGAAACCGAGAGATCCAACATGGATCCCAATCCACACACATTGAACCTGATCTTGCGAAGAACAAGAATTCTACTTTACAAGCAGATTGCATATCACCACGGAGAAATATTGAAAAATTAACAGAAACTCCAATGAACCCAGACTTTGGCATCAAATAAAGTCCAAGGGACTTGTTACGAAACACAAGTCAAAACCCCATTAAGAAAAAGAAGACCCAGAGATCGTAGGATGATTACGCTTGAAGAAACGAATGAACCGATAGAAAAAATCACAAAGAAAGAGTTTGTTTGCTCGGGGCAAAGAAACATTATTTTGGACAAAAAAAAATAGAGGGAAATTCTGCTTACATGGGTCTCTGATCTCTACTATAAGATTTTGTTGAAACTAAGGAGAGCGCAGATCGAAGCACCCATGAAAATATTGGAGCACTTCGTTTGGGGTGTCTCCCGAGACAGCAAAATGGACTGGGTGGAGGCGTAAACAGGAAAATAAATAAAAATAATAATTATACCCGTAAAAAGGGAAATAAAAAATTAAGAAAAAATAGTGGGAGGAGAAGGGTAAAACAGGAAAAAAAGAACATGGCCATCGATACTCATTGAGGAATGGCCCGCGAAACGAGATTTCGAGAGGAGCAGGTGGGTCACCGGCAACACCTTCTTCCTTTTTTTTTTTTCCTCTCTGCTGACTGCTTCTGCTCTCGTGGCTTGTTCATGCAATTTGTTATTAGGAGAGAAAAGAGTGTGATAAAAATAAAATAGTATTGTATTTTTTAAAATAATACTTGAGAATAAAAATTAAAAATATATTTATAGAATTATATTTTTCTTATTCTATAGTAAATTTTAATTTTAACTTTCTAGCTTTATTTTTTAAAAAAATTTTAACTTAGAAAATATAATTAAACTCTTTTAAAAACTATTGATTTATTTAACACAAAGTTAATTACGTGGATTTAAATTTATTTTTATATAATAATTCTAACCACCTCATTAATTTCAACAAAGTAAATGAAAAATCATATTTTTATTTTAAATTTTCTAATTATTTACCTAAAATAATTAAATCTTGTATTACTAACATTGGTTAGGTTGAATGGAGAAGGATTTAATATCCATTAAATATAATAGTTAGTTCAAGCTCTCAAACTATTTTTTTAAAATCACATTTGAAAAGAGCTATTTCATTTTGTCATGATTTTAACAAGATAGGTCGATAGCACCAAATACCAAATGATTATACCCAAAAACAATAAATATGGCATTATCCAATTTTCAAATTTTAGAAAAATTTTTGGAGGGTAACAATATGTTTTTTCAATTGCAAATTTAATTTGGAGGCAAACAATTATTTATTATTGCTTTGTTAGTATCATAAGGAGAATAAAAGTATCACAGATAAATAAATTTATTCTCATAAAAGTATTTTTTATTAAGTAAACGTTGTTAACAAAAAAGGAAAATTTTTACTATATCATTAATTTTAAATGATAAAAAACTTAATTAAAATAAAAGATCAAATTGAAACTTTATGTTAAATCAAACAATTAAAAATAAAATTTAAAAAATAAAATTATACATATTTTTAGTGTCGTTGCATTTTTCAGACATACTAGTATTTTATAAAATACTTAACTTAAATTACAAATGAAAACTTGCAGTACCTTCTTCGTCTTCTATCCTACCTATTTACTCATGCAATATTAATGGTGGCTATTGGCTAATCTTTGTAGTAAATTTTTTTTACTATCATCAAATAATTTCAATAAAAAAACTGATTAAATATAAAATGATTTATTGGGATGAAATCTAAAATTTTGTTGGTGAAAAATATAAAATGATTTTCATTGAAATTTATATGAACTGAAAAATCGACTAAACGACCTTCATATGAAATAAATTAGTTGCTTGATAAAAAATAAATAAATAAATTAGTTGGCTAATTTTTAGTTGAGGTAAGTTCAAAGTTCAAACTAAATATTTTTGCCGACTTTTAGGTAATTGAAGGAGTTCGTGTGGGTGTGTCATCATAGAGTAGGTGCTTTTCCACTTGTGTTGACAAAAAGAATTAAAAAAAAAAAGAGTAGTTCATTACTCTTATAATCTCATGGCTAAGTTATGACCAGCAAAGTCTCAAATTTTGTCTAGACATTTGAATTTGTATGCATCATGCGTTCAAGTTATTTTTTAATTACAAATTTATATGTAATTTATTGTGAAAATAATATTATTTTATTTATTTTATGTATTAAACCATTTGATATCGGTAGGTGCACTGAATTTTTTTTTTATAAGCCTGAAGATAGGTACATTGGATTTTAACTCTCCCCAAGAAGGGCCGCAGGAGTGTATGTATACTGTATAGCATATTCAAAGCCTGAACTGTATATTATTTTATTCTATTAAAATATATTGAATATATGAAATTGATTATTAGTACAAACTTGTTTAAGATGAATAAATACATAATTTTCACGATATCAAATAGAATTTAAACTTGATAAAGTTTTTCCCTGATAGGTAATAAATCAGCTTCTAGCTATTAAACATAATTAGTTAATCATATTATTATTTTGCTGTTTATCAATATGCTTGATACTGCTGGTCAAATATATTTATATATCTACTTGATACTGCTTTTTGGGTCCATATATTTCTTTATTATTTAACGGTTTATTAAATTTTGTGTATGACATAGGCAAAACGAGAGTTAGCAAGTCAGTTTTCCATTCTTTTTTCTTTTTTTTGGCCAAAAGTCAATTTTCCATTCAAACTAGGCAATTTTATTATAATCTGAAATCAATACTAATAATGAAACCACTGCCCTGGATCTGAAACTATATTCATATTAACAAAAAGTACAGAAAACTCTCGTTTAAAAAAAGAAAAAAAAAAAGAATTTTGTTAAAATTGACTAACACAAGCCAAAAAAAAAAAGTAATGAATGTACTATATATTAATTTCACATATAAGAAATTATTGTCCAAAAAAAGCATATAAAATGAATAATTTTTCAGTGATATAAATCCAACACCATATATTCATATGCTGTCATGCTGATATTTGAAAATAAGTATGCCATAGTTAAATACTGCTAAACAATTTTCACAGCTAATTTTATTATATGTAAAACAAAGATTAATGAATAAGTTAAATATATTTTGACCAAAATTGGTGAAACTGGCTAGGTGAGAGCTATAATCATCCACAGAATATACAAGTCAGCATCACATTTTTTTGACTGAAAATACATTTTGATTTGAAAGTGTTTCCACGTTATTCCAGAGTTGAATTATTTCCGAAAAAGGTATATTATATACATGAAAAGGATGACCGTTGATCAGGGATTAGTCAACGGTCAGAAACGACCCTTTATTAATTTTTTTTTTGTGTTTTATATTTTAAAACTTGCTAGGGTGTGCATTTAAAAAGTTAACGGAAACAAAAAAAGTTCTCTTATTTTGGACTGCACAAAATTCAACTTCTCTGTGGGGTTAGAATTTTATATTTAGATTATTAAAACTATATTATTTATTCCAAATTAATCAAATTAAATTATGGATTTTTTATTCTATAAATTAATTCATCAGTCTAATTTCTTTTTTTTTGGGTACAGGACCAATATAATTTCGTTAACACAATAAATTACAAAGTTAATGCAATATGCATTAAAATGTAAAGAAAAGTGAATATAGTATTTAAAATGGAAATGACACAATATAATAATATATTTTTTGTTGTTTAAAAAGTACAAATTATAATAAAGATAATTTTATTGATAAAAAATTGAATAAATCAAGTAAATTTTGAAAATAAGAAAAAAGATATCAAATATATTTTAATAATTTTTTTAAAAAAAAGGTAATATAATTTTTTAGAAATTAATAAACACATGAAAGAATAAGAACTAGGAAGTTTTTACACGTGCCTGACATAACTTTTTTTCCTTTTTGGAAGAATCGAGGGGCCAAAACTTGGTGGCATAGTACATAGTCTATTTTACTCTTACTGTAAAGCCAGCACACGCCTAATCTTGCAACACGTAGCATGATACATAGGCTGAATGCACGTTATTTTTTGTTTAAATAGTACAGCAATCTAAACACCAATAAAAAATTACATTACCAATTTTTTTTTTGGTTCCATTGTGACAAGGTGAAGCAAACAACTGTCATGAATCTAGTCACTTTTTTTTTAACATGCTTGTCTTTATATGTAAGTCAATTGCTTCGATTTTAATAACCCAATGCATGCATGTACTTTACCTTTACATAACACACAATTTTATTTATTTTAACAATAAATTGCTAAAAAAAAACTTTATCATGGTTCAAGAAAAACCACAGCTAATAGGTTTGATCGTGGTTTTTATAAATGGGGGGCTAGATTTGTTTATTTCAGTTTAAGAGAATCGTGATTAGTAATCCTAACTGCGGTTTTTGACTTCTTTTCATGCATTAATAAATTTTTATTCTTTATTTGTCCATATTTTGTATTTGAACAGTAGATTTTATTAATCTGGAGCCTTTTAAATATGAGATTAAAATAAATAAAATTGTGACAGAATATAATTAATTTAACATGTCTTGCTGTCTAAGGTGTCTGAGATGATCAGATTTATTAAACCCCCCAAAAAAAACACACACACATACCAAAAAAGAAAAAAAAAATACACACCCACACATGCTTTTAAAAAGGCCCTTTCCCCACAAATTAGTGATTGACCCCGGCTAACCATTTACTCTCCTTAATTCATAATGTAAATGTAAGTAAATAATTATTTTAGTTTAAAATATAAGTCATATTTAAATATTATATGATATATTAATTATTTTTTATTTTAATTGAGAAGTGAAAAAAAAATAAAATTTAATATATAAAATAGGGATAAAAGTTGAAAAAACTATAATTTTTTAACAAATTCAATGAGTTAATCAATTTTTAATTTTTATAATATGTCTAAAATTTTTAAAAAACGATTTATATTATCTACCGAAGTTCTTCAAAGCTAGATCATACATTGGTACTGATGGAGACAGATATCCTAGTTGGTGTCTCGGTGAGGACGATACATAGCCTAAAAAGTCTAAAAAAGAAGGCATAACCATGCTTCCAATTAACCTAACAAAACACTTTGAATCACCTCACTGTCTGATTAACTCTTAAATTACCATCATTACAGCCCTATACTCTAGCTATTAATTAAATCCCAATTAGTTAGCTAGCTAGTAGGCTGGCACATCTATCTAGTGAGTTCGAAATATCGTTCGGTATCTGTCTTATTAAGCTGCGCAAGCATGTGGTTGATTAAAGGTATAATTATGACCAGAGAAAGGAAAGAGCAAAGGACTGGTACTAAATTAACGGCCTAAGACAGACCAGCTTCCTCACGTGGTTAATGTAAGATATTTTTATCTAAGTCATTAGAATTAAAAAAAATTATTAAAATATTAAAATTGTATAAAAATTATATTAATTTTTATTTTTATCTTTAATAAATATATCATAAATTTAAATAATTTACTCTTTTTTACTCATAAATAAAAATATTTTAAAAATAAAATAATTAATATTTTAAAAATTTACTATAAAAAGTTTCGAAGGACATGTGAGAATCCTTATATTACTTTCGAGATTGTGATAGTACTTTTTATATCGCACAATTAACAAAGAATTAAAACCATTAGTAAGTAGTAACATGTAGTGTTCATACTTCTGGATATAATAATATCAGGTTTTATTATAAGTCTGTTTGTGGCATGGTACTAATAGGGAAGCCGACAACTCGCATGGACAGCGAACAAAGATGCATCCCGATTTTTGGCTTTAACGCCTTTTTTGATATTTTATTTTAAAAATTAATGTTACCTTTTTTTTGGGATAGAGGCTTAGCCCCCAAGTATATTTTTAAAAAGGAGAAATCATATCTAAGAGCTTCTATTTTATAACATTTATATTAAAAAATTAAAATTTATAATTACCTTTGAAAAATAAAGTTGCAATTAAAATTTACGACATTTGTAATAATGTTGAATTATTAAGTAATAAGTTCGTCGTTGGCTTATTGCTACCATATATTCTATACTTTGTCAATTAAATTGCAAGTGGTTCACGCTTAAATTAAATAATGTGGTTTTTTTTTTAATGTTACATTTGTTGTTGTGTAGCGTCTTCTTAATAAATTTGGCAAGAAAGACTTCTAATGAATTATAACATTTCTAAGAAAACAGACACTGAACTCTTTTATTGTTTTTAATTGGAATATCATTTTTTGGACCAGCAAGAAAAAAACTCCTCATTCAACAAATATGGATAAAAGCAAGCACAAGTAAAGTCAAAAGGTAAGGTTCAAGATTTTACCAAAGAAATGGGGAATTACTGTAGCAACATACTCCCAATTATTTCTAGGCGTGACCAAAATCTTCACAATATCAACCAAACGCAATCCAAACATCTCAAAATAACTTTCCAAAATTTTAGAATAGCATAAACGAACCAAATAACATAAAAAATTAGGTTGGGGTCGCGGCCGCTACAGTATCACCGTGACTCCAAACCTTCCTTGTCTCACCACGATACTAGACTTCATGGCGTTGTGGCCGACTTCTTGGTGCCGCAAGGCCCCATGCTGATTTTCTACATCAGCAAACTTCAACCACCGGAGTGAACTTTCGACACGCATAACTTTATACTTTGACCTCCAATTGACCTGATTCCAATTCCTACAAATTAATCTAGTCACAATCTATCCATAGACACCACTTTCACCTGAATCCAACTCCGTATGGAGATTCTAAACCCCTGACTCAGTTTTAACCACTTATCAACCAAAATTCACCACTAACCACCTCCAATTGCTATCAAAGGCAAATGGTCACTCAAAAACCATTCATACAAGTCCAAAATTCTCAAACTAACTTGTACAAAGAGGTTTCACCTCAAAGGAACTACTCTTCTGAGATTTGACTCCATTGAATCTCAACTTGACAAAACGGGCTACAAGCCCTAAAATACACCAACAAGACCCAAATCTACTCTAAGCTCACAAACACCACCATACTAACTTTCCAACATCCAAAACCATGTAAACACCATAATAGAACATACTTATCATATACAACACAATTCCACATACATAACCATACGTACATCCATCCATAACACTCCTTATCCATGTCATACATTCATTACAAAATCTTTTATCCTACTTGGCACATGATACATTATCTAAATTACACACAAACTACATAGACCTAGTATTCTTACATCTAATGCTACTCCCTCGGCTTCTTAGGACTAGTGCCAGAACCGTCATCTGAAAGGTTAGTTCATGGGAGAGGGATGTAAGACAATGTCTCAGTAACCGGGAGCAACCACACACACACACATATATATATACATATATCTCATACAATCCATGAATGTATTGTGAAATGAATGGAACGCATGTCTCCTTCGCACACAGCTAGAACCACAGGTTATCGTCATAACATAACATTTCATATAGGTAATTCCTTTCTAACAGTCGGTGAAGACTGATTCTGGGACATCACCAAGCTCACCTTACACTAATGCAATCTGACTAAAGGTTATACTAGTACTCGGACCGTAGCTCTCTTTCCCATGGATCACCTCGTTGGTATCAGAGCCCGATCTCTCTTAGTACGGTACGGTTCGAGGACAAACCACACAAAAATTAGTGGGCATGTGACATCCAGGCGCTGATGAGAGTGGGGGGTGATCGCCGTTGCAAGAAAAGGGGTGTGAGATAAAAAGTGATGAAACACGAATAAGGAGCAGCTCTTGGCAGACTTCTAAGCAGGATGGACATATGAATGAATCAAATGCATACCGAAATGAGAGGGATCTAGAGACTGTATATGTATGAGACTATATGGTTAAAGATATCTGAAAGGAATTGATAGGTACTACTTATATCAACAAAGTGCACCTACCTTTTCAATAGTCTATCCCTTAAGAACTCATCAATTACGTGTGCTTGACTTGAATCAACTCTATGATGGGTGACCTCATGGGAAGGAGGTGTGTGGGTGAGGACAAAGTACATCAAAATGGCTTGTGTTGGTTTGTAGAGACAGTTGTTAATCCCAAAGAAGCGGTCGGACGTTATAATTACAATGAAGAACTAGTGGAGGAAAGTAATTGAATTTTTTTAGAATAATAAAAAGTGGTAAAAATTGAAAAATTGAGTAGTAAAACAGAAAATATAAGTAGTAAAATATTTTATTTTGTAATAAATTTATTATTTTATTTTCAAAACATGATTTCCAAAATTAGGGTTCAAGGTAATAGGAAAACAAAGAGAGGAAACCACGAAACAAAACAGATTAACCAATGCCTTTATGTTCAATACGTAACACCAAAGTTGAAGATTGGGCATAACTTGTATTGATAAGAAAACATAAATTTCTTCTTGATAAAAAAAAAAGAAAACATAAATTTCTCAATTAAAAATTATATTTAATTACAATTCAAGCAAGCTCATATATGAATAAAATTAATTTTTGACCATGTAATTGTATTTAATTAATCTAAAAATAGGGATAAATTTGTTTGTTGTTTATGCTCGAGATGGGTAAGTCTTTGCTACGGATAACAATTGATTGTAGGAATCTTATCAATTTATACTATATAAAGCTTGGATCTTTATATACTTTTAATTTTAATTGGCCTTAGTAAAGTTAGTCTCGGCATATTAAGCATTGTGCCGTGTCATTTTCAGTCTCTAAAATTAATATGTTTACAGAATTCTCACAGAAAATTTGAAGTCTCTCAACTTTTCATGAAAAATGGCAATCATTTTAAATAAATTTTATCAATTAATTTATAAATATTTATGAAGAATTTTTTAATTTCTAATAAAAAACCATATTTATTGAATGTCAAATATTTCTTAGAAATAAAAGTACAATTGTAAGTAGATTCGAATTAGTCAAAATTCAAAATAAAAATAAGATAGTAGTGGTTATTAAAAAATATTTCTTATAAATAATTTTTTTCTTCATATTCAACTCATCGAAATTCAGTTTGCCAACGCTGCTCAAACCGCACCAACGGACCCCATAGTTCAAGGTCAAAGTAGCAGCCAACATTCTACCAAAAAAAAAAAAGGTAGCAGCCAATATTTCTGGGATACCCTAATGCTCATGCCTGTCGTTACAATCTCTTACAATTTAATTTCCCCCACAGCTTCAAATTACTCTAGTTCTCAATAAAATAAAAGCAATACAAATCTATTAAGAAATCATAATTCAAATCGATTATATTGGCAATTAATTATAAAATTGATTAAAATGAGTGTGTATGTTTTAAGAAAATAAAAATGAGAGACGTAAAATCATAGCATAAAAAGACGAGAATATTTGGTTGGGAGAATATAAAAATTACATATTCAGTGAATGCTGACGTTCGCCTGCTAATTAAGCAACTACTCATTCTCTGGATAACCCATCACGCTCCCCCAAGGGATTCTGTATTCCCCCAATAATACCGTTGGGCCACTTACAAAGTCTTGTTCAGTTATTCTTGTCTCAACTGCTCTTGAAGCTGTTTCCAGAAGAATAATGCTTCAGCGGTCCTAAATATAATGGGATAATATTTATTATATATAAAGTATCTAAAAATATATCTATTTAATTTATGAAAGATAGAAATATAACAAAATTTAATAAAAATAGTTTTAAAAAAATATTATAATTTTTTTAAAAAATTAAAGTACTTAACTCGTATTCTTAGTCCATAAATGGTCTTATATTAAGAATTTGAAGGAGTAATAATTTTTATAAAAAAAAAAGATAATAATTAAATATTAATCTATATTTTATTAAGCTAATATACTAATATATTAACCTAATGTCACCTTGCTGCATAGTAATTGAACAATAATACTACATGGAGTAAAAAACAACAATCAACCATTCAATTTTATATAATATGTAACATCTTATATAATATCTTAATATTTAGTAAAATTTAGAACAATATTAAAATGGCTTTTCTCCGGTTACATTATCTAAAATTTATTTTTATCTTTGGCCAAAAAAATGGCTCCTTATCTAAAATATAAACTTCCATTCCATTCTTTTCATGGATTATCAGAAACAACAGTTAATTGGCTATAAGGTTTTTGGGCCTAAATTGGCTATCAGGTTTGGATTTGAAATCTTCAATACACATTGAAAAAAATACATTTTCATTTTGAATTGTAGTAGTGAATAGTCAAATGAATAATACTTCTAACTTTTCACTTTTTCTACGTAAAATTTATTCGTAAATAATATTATCAAGTAGCTAGCAAACTCATTATATATTTATTATGCGAGCCTTACTGATCAAATATCTCAAAATGCTCAGTGATCCAATTTCATGCTGTCAAATTTACAATATTAGAACAACCTTGACAACTCTAAAGAATCTGACAACAGCAAGCATAATTCTTAATCATGTGAAAAAGAACAAGACTTAATTTAATTAAACACCACCCAACTAAAGGCATATATGTCATAACCTCACATATAAGATTCCTCAAATTCCCTATTGTGATGTTTTTATATCAGTATTTCTTGGTTGCTCCTATCTAATATAAATTTATTGCATTTACAAAATATATCTAAGAAAATATAATTATATGAGAGAGAATAAGTGTAAAGGGAAAAAATTAATTAACCGAGTATAAAATTATAATTTTTTATATTATTCTCTTTGAATACATATTGCATAATTGTAGAAGGTTAAATTTACATTTCTATGGGTCATTTTGTCCTCTCCGAATTTAATGAGACCAAATATGTAGATTACAATGATAAGGGATTTGAGTTCTAAATTTTATTTCAGAGTTTAAATTAAATACGCCTACATTAATATTTAGTTTTAGATAATACTCGGTGAATCCAATGCCGACATACATAAGTATGTAAATGACGAACTGTTTGAATTTTTTTTTCGGGTAAAAGTATATGAATTATTTGGTGATTTCTTTTTTGTCAAAATAATCCGATGGTACTTTTTTTGGGCAATAATGGTGCTTAATTAGCTTGTTAGTTAAATAAAAGGCCGTATGCATAATATTATTGAAGTGCTTTCTTCAATGAGTTTCTGGTGGCCGACAAATAATAGACTCCTTAACATGGACACGCACCATCCTATAATTATCAACTTTTTATATTTCTCAGTCTGTACTTTAAAAACAGAAATTAATCACAAAATAAAGAAAAAGAAGAAGAGTTGGGTTTAATTCATTGCACTGCATACGTATGGATCGTTGAAAATGATGAAACTAAGAGATTTGTTTAGCTAGTGTTTCCAGTCACAGAAATCACAAAATTTTCTGGCCAAAGGAACCACACATATATAAAATTTTAATTTAAAGTCTTCTCAATTCAATTATTATAGGAAATGACAGGAAGGTGTTATTCAATAATTAAATCAATTGATTACTACATATTATTATTGGGAATCAAGGTAAAATAATATTCAAATGCCACTTATTTCCTCACACACACATACATTCCTGACTTGTTGAATTACACTGTTTTAAAATATATTCAAATTTAATTTATATTTAAACAATTGTTATTTGCAATATTCTGTCAGTTAATTATAGAACTGATGGTGTCATGCACATCACACATTTTTCTTGCTCGTGATTTCGTCTTCCTTGATTCTATAAATTTTAATCCTTTTTTATTTCGTCTGATTTAAGGTTTTTTTTTAACAATAATTTTAGGTTTAATCAAAGGCAACGTACTTGATCAAGAAATTTCAGTCCACAAATTGACGAAGAAAAAAAAAACAGAAAAGAAATAGCGAAATTGCCGACGTACGTACATCATCATTTTGCATTTTTTCTATATTGTAAATGACAAAATCGACACAAATAACTGTAAAATCTTCATCATATGGCTGTATAGTAAAGCTGTTTATTTGTCTACATGCTCCAAATATCTCTGAAAATGATTGAGGACTCAACTAGTGATGAAAAAAGAATTTTTTAAATAAAAAATATATATATATATATATAATCAAATCAAACTTTAGAGTATTGATAATTACACCAGAGGGGACAATAGATGAGTAATGATTTTGTACAAAATGACAACTTGTAAATTCTTATAATAATTAAATAATATCATCACCAAGAATATATATTAAAGCAGCTATATATATATATATATTTAACCTCATACTTGAACTGTGAAGTAACCCGAAAATTTCAGGCATCCCATTAAAAATCATCATAGTGTGTATAATAATTCCATAGTAACAATCCATTTTAATATTATATATATAATGATTTAGTTGACATTAGAACATAGTTAGCAACAATTTATGGAACACTACTGTGGGCAAATTTATCGTTTTAAATGTGTTAAATATGTAATGAAAGGAAGTATTTATAAACATATAAATTTACATTCACACCATAAATTTGTGTTATATTGACATACAAGCAACAATTAATGCGAAGACTCTAAACTTGTCACTTATAACGATAAATATTCTCTCGCTCAAAATAAATTATAAACTAATTTTCACTTGTTCATGACCTTGAACGAATTATAAAAAAGGTTTTCACTTACTAAATCGGAAAAATCTATCTGTTCTCTGAAAAAGTCGGCGCCAGAACTAATATCAAAATATGTGCAGAAAAATTAATGAATGAAATTTCAAGTCAAATTTTAGTTATCATTTAAACTGAAAGTACTTGATGAGAAATCCTGATGCTAACAATAATTTATAACAAGCGAAAATATTTATAGCTCTTCACAAAATATTAAAAGAACTCTAGACATATAAATTTTGAATATATGGGTTTAAAAAATAAAGATTCCAGCAAAATTAATGTGAAAGGGACCTAAAACTTGTCACAATTCCTATTGAGCAGACATTATTTGAGGGGCTGAACGTATCTGAAATGAGATTTATTGAAATTCTTTACGTGAAACAGGACAAGCAGATGCCTTCCTATTCTGCTAAGTATCAAGATGTGACCTTATTTTTTTCTGAGGTGGTTCTCTTCCCTATTCCTATCAGGCTGCAGCTGTCACATTGCTACCAAAATTAAAAAAGAAAGATAGAGAAGACAGACACGAACCTTATCATGCATCTAGTATACTCTTATATATATACATATATGTTTTACTCGATCGTCATGATCGACTTGGTGATGGGATTGAACATTTGAACCAGCACAATCTAAAATTCAGGATTTTGGATTAGGTCGTACACACTGGGTTATCATTAGCACCAGTTCTGAAAATTCAAATCAACAATTTGGATTGGATCATCGGCTTCGATCGCTCGTTTTTCTTAGGTAAGTTAATTATCAAGATTAATTTAATTTCAGATTATGTGACCTAATGACACGTTATATGCTAGGCCCCGTCACTATGACTGTATAATTTATGAACACTGAGGTGATTGGTTTTATCATGTTTGGTGGACGTGGGATACATTGAACATCAACGATGGGATGGTATATATGCTACAGTTTGACGGTTAATTGAAGCTGAAACAGTATAAAGAAAAGGACGTTGATATCTCTAGCTATATGCTGACGCTGCGTGAAGTGGGAGGGTGTTTGGTTTGGAACATTTTTTTTTTAAATTTTTCCTGGAATTTACACACCAAATGAGAGAGAGAGATGACAGGAAGAGAGAGAGAGATAATTACATTTACATGTCTTAAAAGAGGAATGAAATGGGAATCGGAATGTGGCGGGTGGGGTTGCATCGATGGAGATGGTGATGTCGAGAAACGTGCAAATGCGGGTCTGCGGGGCTCACATATCCGTAGTACCACGGCTATGTAAATTTTTTTCCTAGATAAATTAGTACTTATCCATATATTTATATGTTTATTTATTATTAAAATCTCTAACAAATTCCTCTCTATATCCTTGTTATGAGAATTTTTTTAGAATTTTTTGCACGGTGCTTATTATAAGACTTGCATATTTTATGAGGCATATTAATTCTTTTTTCTCATTTAATATTCTCATGTTTATCGCCCAAAAAAAATTCACACATTTAATTATCATATGTTCTCTTTTTATAGATATCTTAAGAGTTTATTAAGGATAGAATAAAAAAAAATTGAAACTTTTGAATTTTAACCAATTCTCCTTTTTTTTCTTGGTACAATGAATCTTGACCAATTTTCTTTATCTCTACGATATATATATATATATATATTAAATTAGTTAAAAGACTTTTATAATAACAAAGGAGGAGTATATCATTCCCAAGTCATATAATTTCTGTCAAATTTATTATTTACTCCATCCATTTTTAAATATAAGACATTTTGAAATATCTTACATATCTTAAGAAAAGAAATTTGATCATTAAATTTGTTAAGAAATTATAATATTTTATATCATTTACCGTTATTAATTACATTATTTCTTATATATACTTTCTATAACATTTATCTCTCAGCTATTAATTATATTAGAGATATAAATAAAAAAAATAATTAATATACCAAATGACCCTATAAAATCATTTATATTTAGGACTGAAAGAAGTATAAATTAGGTTAGTAGTGTGGCCCTTACACCGAGCTTCATTTTTTTTTAAATTCATCATAATTTTTTTATATCTCTTTCTCTCTTTTTTACATTTTTTGCTGTTTGAGTTTTAAATTTTTAATCTTTTTTATTTCAGATTAATATATTCTTTAATTCAAGATTTTTCATCTGACAAAAAATCTAATATTTATAAATAAAAATTCAAAATAAATTGAAATGATTTATTAAAAAAATAAACTCTCTTTAACAATTGAACTAATTCCTAAGTTTATGGTTGTTGTTTTTGCCAAGTTCATTTTTGTATCCTTATATCTTTTTTTTTAGGATAATATGTTTAAAAGACTCAACTATCTACTAATCTACTAATTGTACTAAGATATTATTGGTTTATATCCCTCCATCTTTGATTATTCATAAATGGGGAAGCAACTCTTTTTTTTTAATTTTTCATGAATTATAGGAGTTTTTTTTGCCAGTATAGACTAATCTTCTTTAAGATATAGGGAGTTCTTATTTAATTAAGTTATACATACATAAGAGTTGATAATTGAATTTTTTTGCGAGTCAACTTAAGTTGGTATGGGGAAATTTCTCTTCGGATAGCTAAGTTGAAATTTCTTAAAATATTTTATCCATATTTCCGTCCGTGTTTACGTAACAAACACTTTAGGAGAGGCAATCCACCTCTCCAACCATATTATGCAAAACCAAAGTCTTTTTTTTTCCCCATAATGGACCATTATATGGATTTATTTTCAAGTAATTTCACAGAAACTAATTGCTTTCCTAGCCGTGCCTAAGTGCCTTGTAAAAATGAATAATTATAAATTGATAATTTTTGTCAAAAAAAAATTCACGTTAAGGTCTTATATTATGAATCTTCGATTTCCATACATCTCTAATTCATTTTTTGTGATAAAGTTTTTAAATACTAATAGTGAAAGACATGCACATACCAAAACAATTTAATAGAAATAATATTAAGCAAAAAAAAAAAAAAGGAATCTATGGAAGGTGTCATTCGTTTTAAATTAAAATAAAGCATATCAGCAAAAAGATTTGTGTCTAGTTGCGCATGATGAAGGGAAAGATATGACTTTTGTGCAATGTAACTAAAATGGGCCACAAATGTACGGGCTGTTGTAGGGCGACGTTTGAAAAGCTTGGCGGCCTGCGTCCCCATTGCGTGATGTTAGCAAAATGATACCCACAAATGTGTGATAACATCAATTACTATAAAATCACTTAGTACGCTGTACCAGCGGATAACAATCCCCCATTTCGTCAAATCAAACACATACTTGCCCATGGGCTCCATCCCCTAATGGCTAGTGCTCTCTCTACACCCTCCTCCCATATAGTTGCTGTGACTCACCAAAACACACTGAATTTTCAATCACATTCTTCTTTGTTCTTTTTTTTTTCACAAGTGAATTCAAAAATAAAGCAGCACCACCTCTATTACATTACTAGGTTAAAATTTGGTGGCCCCTATTTCGAAGAATTGGAAAGAGAAAAATGAAAGTAATTACTTCACTTGTCTGAGAGTCCCAGGCTGGTCCCCAAAGTCACTAAAGCCTCCACGAAAAACCACGAGAGAAACTGAGGAAAGGCCTTTCCTTTGAGAGAGCCATCGCAGATCTGATACGAGATCTTTAGCAGCAGATACAACCTGTGTGGCTGGACTTTGTAACACCTCCAGGAAGAAAAGTACACTCTTCTGCAAATCCATATATATACTTTCACGTCTCCTAGGACCACCGCTGCAATATCTGCTACTGTGGGATCACCGTCGGATCAAAATCAAACGGCCTTCCTTTTTTCTGTTTGCCAGCTGTTGTAGTTAATTAGTTATGGTGGTGGTGGTGGTGGTGGACCGTGCTATTTTAGGACAGAGCAGAGTGCGTGAGTTTTTTTTTGGTGTGGGTTAGGAGACATAGGGTGGTCCTGAAATGGATCAATAATCATAGGGGAAAGGAAGAAACTGTGTTTGTTTCTGCGTCTTTTGTCAGTGATTTAGCTGCATTCGTTCAAAGTCACTCATTGCTCACTCACTCTCTCGACGTCTCCACCTATGCTTGTCCAAACAAATGCGGGATGGGACTCCGCATTGAAAATTTGGCATTGGATTTGGGCCATTTTCTGCTTGTCTCGTTCTTTGGTTTTTTTGTAATAATAAATAATAATAATAATATGATATGATGGGTGTGAAGTGATAATAAGACTATCCATTACACCCACAAAAAGAAAAACAAGAAACAAGGGAAATGAATAATGGATGGAGATACGAGAGTGAAGGTGGTGTCAACTTTGGTTCTGAAGCATTGAGAATTTGAGAGGTGAAGCAGACAGAGGCACAGACATTAGTCATGCCCATGATTGGATTGGATCGGATTCGATGCATTGATTGTATAGTATGAATGACAATGAGTATTACTGAAGTGTCCTCTTTCTCATGCTTTGGCAATTTGGCTTCGCTGGAAACAACTGTACATTTCTCTTCTCCCAAAAAACACATCTTAAATGACTTCCAATAACACTGCTGATGATTATCAGCTACTCCAGCACTTCGTGGACGTGGCAAAAGATATCCGTCCGTAGCGTACGGGCCGGGGCTTTGAACCCGACGTGAATCGAACACGCAACCTTCTGATCTGGAGTCAGACGCGCTACCATTGCGCCACGGATCCATTTAATACTTGACCGATACCTCACTCTATATTATTACTAGTTCTTACAGATTCTTTTTATTAAGATAATTGTAGATAGATACGCTTATCTGTTTTCGTTGGGCCACAAGTTGGCTATTACCCCATGAAAAGTGTCATATATGTGGGCTCACTAAAAGTCTTGTTCAAATCCTTTTTACGGCCGAAGTGTTCAGATCCTTGAGCGCCATGAATTTCTAGCTTCCATTTGGCCCAACATAAGGCCAAACTAAGTGGGCTTCGTGAGGTCCATGGTGTGAGTCTGCATATTGTTGTTTAACTTCATGGGATGGACAGTAGTTCATTCCTTCAATCCTTCTGAAATCAATATGGACCTCCAAAGCCAGAAGCCTCTGGCTCTCAAGGTCCACCTGGTTTACTCCAGCGATTCGCCCGAGTTCGCTCTTCTGAATCAGGCTTTGACTCGGACGTCGCTCGTCGGACTCGACGCCGAATGGAAGCCCGTTCGAGGTCATCAAACGTCCTTCCCCACTGTTTCTCTTCTTCAAATCGCCTGCCAACTCAACGCCGGCCTTGGCGGCGACGAGTTCGGAGACTCGGTGGTTTTTCTGCTTGACCTCTTCTCAATTCCTTTGTCTTCACTATGGGAATCGCTGAGGGATATGCTTGCCTCTCCTGATATCTTGAAATTGGGGTTCAGGTTTAAGCAGGATTTAATATATTTGTCCTCCACTTTCTGTTCCCAAGGCTGCGATCCTGGTTTTGATAAGGTGAGTGGTTTGCTTAGCTTCCGAGAAAATATTGAAAACGTATGATACTGATAATTGAGACTCCAAATATTTTCTTGTATTCTTATCATGAACTTCGGACAACCTCACTTTTTTGTTTATGTTTTGATTGTGGCATTTAGTTTTCTGTGACACGCCCATTTGAAGATATAAGTAGGAACAATGTGGGTTTATCGCTGAACACTATATAAGAGATACAGCCGCCGAAGTTGACTCGGTCTGTAGGAGATTAAGTTAAGCGCACAACAATCTATGGCCAATTGGCCATTCTTTACAACCTTTACTGTCTTTAATTAGAAACTGCTTAGTGATGACATTTTCTATGAAGGAATAAGACATTATTTATTCTTAGAATTATAGAATGAGAGCTTGCCACTTTAATGCCATAAAATATTATTCATTTTGGAAGGGTAAATAATAATGATGACAAAGGTCAGGCTGACTTGCTTCTTCATAGAGGTGATGTCAATAGATGAGTGATGTTCTGATATTAAATGCTGCTAAAGAGATGAGTTTTGAAATCAATGACAGAGCTTACCCTGTTTTTGTTCTCATTTCTGTCTCCTTTGAAGATACTGTTCTTGTCTTTGTAAGAATGATGGAATTGGAATATGAGACAGGTTATATATGCCTTTAAGGATATAAGGAACCAGTGGATTTTCTGTGTCAGATATACATATAAGCTTGTGTTATCTGTGGTCGAAATTTATATGTACACTTTCTAAGGAGGATTTGTGGTTATATTTCATTGTCAATCGTGAATAGGTTGAACCATATTTGGATATTACAAACGTGTGCAATCACCTGCAGCATAAGAAACATGGTAGGAGTATATCAAAACAAATTAAAAGTTTGTCAACTATATGTGGAGAAGTATTGGGCTTTTCTCTCTCAAAGGTTTGTACTTTAAACTAATTTACTTTACTTCATGCTCATCTTCTACCTTGTCATCCAATATATAGATGTGGTTTTGATATCGTGATATGTCAGTTCAAGGTCATTGATATTTTAATCCTTGTGTGTTCACTATTCAGTATTTACTCAAACTGGAATGCAAGGCATTCTTGGATCATATTCTTGACAAAAGTACGGCTTTCAATAAATTACAGTGTGGCATTTGGTCTTTCTTCTACTCCTCATGCTCAACTAAGACTTAATCTTGATGCTTGGGATTAAGTGACATATTTCCTTGTGTAAATTGATTGGTGTTGGCTCAATGAGTTAATACTCATGGTTGTTTCACAATATTATTTGCTGGTACACTCTTTATTGCCATCCATATCTTTTGCAGCTTTCCTCCTTTTTTTCTTCCTCACTTGAAAAGTTTTACCATTTCACTATGTTCTTTCTATCTTGTTTTCTATTACAACCAACCAACGATGAGGAGTTTTCCATTGGTCTTTCATCAAAAGTCATTTAGGACGTATTTTCTTTCTGATATATTTTTCACAGCATGCCAATGTCATGCTTCAACTATTGACTTCAGTTCAATGATTGAATGACGTAGTAACTTCAGTTTCAGAATGATCAACTGAAGAGACTTAGTTCTACTTGCCATCAAACATGTCATTCTACCTTAACTTTATTATATTGTGTTCTGTTAGAAGTGATAGGCATATATTTGCTTAGGAGTTTAATGATGTCATTTATGTGCTTTCTAATTGAAACATGTATGTTCTCCTATTTGCAGGATTATATCTATCAGAATATTTTAACTTTGCAAAGCAGTTCTTGAATAAATCAGTTTCTCTGACAACAAAATAATTGCTACGAGATAGTTATGTTGATTGGTTTCTCAAAACCAATATATACTTGAGCTAAATATAGTACAACGATGTAGTTGTCTTTGTGTACTTTAATAGTTACATGATGTCTGTCTGTAGTTGGAGATCTTCAGGGCACCTCTTGTTTATGCTAGGATGTGTTGTGTTCCCTTGGAATTTCAGTTTCCGCTCTGTGTTCAAATAAACTATTCAATTGCTATAATTTGTTAACGGAACTTGCATCTTCTTTAGGAACTTCAATGTAGTGATTGGTCATGTCGTCCTCTTACAGAAGAGCAGATAACATATGCAGCCATGGATGCTCATTGCTTGCTTGAAATATTTAATGTCTTCAGGGGAAAGATTTTCAGAGAAGGTTCGTCATGCTTGAAGTTTTATTCCACAGAACAATTTGGACAAATTTACATATCAACAAGTCAACAACTCTGCCATATATTTTGTTATTTACAGGATGGCATGAAAAGAATTTTTCCCCTTCATGACTATTGTTCCTTTGATATAATTGACAGGGCTTTTTGAGTGAGTGTTTTAACTTTAAGCTTGGTTTAGTGAGGCTATTTTTATTGTTGTTTTATATTTTTTAAAATTAAAATGTGCATAATGAGTTCATGCATGGCTTTTGAGAGCAGCAATCAAGGAATCTTTTTCATCACTTATTCTAGCCTATTTTATTGCCACAGTCAGGGATTGTCTTTAGTTGTTTGCCTTGTCTGGAGATTCATCAGATGTTAGAAATCCTTGCCTTGCCTAACTTAATCTCCTTTGTGTGATTTTCTTGGAATTCTTGTGAAGAGTCTATGGAATTATCTTTTCATTGAATTCTTGACCTAAACATAATTTAGTACATAGACTAATGTCTCATTTCTGCTGCCTGGCTTGCCAAAGAAAATGGTTAGAACTCTGCATTTGAATTTTTGACGTACTTAAATACAAACAATTTGTAGAAGTAATCCTTTCAAAATTTTATGGTGAAAGTATTATTTGTTAAATGTATAATGGGAGAGGCATGACAAAAAAATATGATGGAAAAATTCTATTATTTGATAGTTTGTCTGCCTACACTGCTTTCTAGTATCTTAAAATTCTGGATACAGATAACAGATCATGTTCTTGTTGTTTTGAACCAAAAAAAAAAATATCATTACATCTGTATCAATTGGCATCTTCCATTGCTTTACTAGCTTTTCTTCTTTTTGGCTATGATATGCAATTCAAGTAATAGCCAGCAGACTTCCTATCTAGTTTTCCTTTTCTCCTCATGCATGATGTGTATGTGGTGCATTAGCATATATAAATTATGTGTGAACCTTTTCTGTAGGATTTGTCTTATTGTCTGATCCCGGGATATATTGATTTATTCTCCACTGATAGCCCATTTAGTGATGCATTACGCTGAGAGTTTCTTATCATAAAGGTTAGCTGAATTCTTCACTGCAGGAAACTCTGTTGCCAACGCAACTGAATTGTCTGATCTTGGTGCAAATCTTGGATTGAAAGACGTTTTCAGGGAGCATGATATGAGTAACAAAATTGTAACAATGAAATTTTGTGAAGCTTCAGACATTGTCCAAGCCACTGCTTATTCTGATGTTGCTCAGATGACAGGTGTGCTAGGGGGAATGATTCCAAAATCATCATGTAAAAGTACCATTCCAATGGATGAAATTTTGTTGAAAATTGTGAAAAAATATGGTGAAAAGATTCTGCTTAAAGAGTCTGACAAAAAGCCAAAGACCGCAAAGAAAAAAGCAAAAAAGCGGTCAACTATTAATGGGATTTGCAAAGAAAAGCAGTTAGAGAAATTTGATGAGTGGCAAGGGGCCTTTCCCTGTGATCAATCAGTTGGAGGAGATGGGTGTCCAAGGTTTCTTTGTGATGTCATGGTAAGCATTGAAACCATGAACATTTGATGCCCCCTTTCTTAAACTCTTGGGGGTTTGGAGTTTTTAAGGATGCGGTTAAATGTTAATCACCCAGTGGAGCAGGAGAGAAACACAAGGTTTCTTTATTAGTTATCAGTAGGCGTGGTCACTTGGATATATTTTGGGGTTTTATCTGTGGTAAATGTTCTATTATAATGTAGGGTCTTAATAATTGCATAATTATAAATAAACAATGTAAGCAACTGAGAATGAAGCTGATAAAGACTTTGCTCAGGTTGAACGCTTGGCAAAACATTTAAGGTGTGTTGGGATAGATGCGGCAATTCCATATTCAAAGAAGCCAGAACCAAGGTTGTAGATACAATACGTTTATATTTTTATGCCCTCTATGGTATGAGCCTTTTGCTATTGTTTGGAAGGCTGTTACAAATATATTTCATTAATTTCAGGGAGTTGATAGAGCAAGCACACAAAGAGAAAAGAGTGTTGTTGACACGAGATGCCAAGCTGCTAAGGCATGAATATCTGATAAAAAACCAAATATATAAAGTGAAGAGTCTTCAAAAAAATGAACAGCTACTTGAAGTATGTTTGTGCTCTATCAAAAAGTTTGATTATGTACGTATTCTTTTTATGTTAATTAGTTTAACAGTTTTATGTTATTATGGACTCTTGTTTATGGTTTTAGGTTATTGAAACTTTTCAACTTAAAATTAGTGAGAATCAGCTAATGTCAAGGTGCACAAAGTGCAATGGGAGATTTATTCAGAAGCCACTGTCCACTGAAGAGGCTATCGAAGCGGCGAAAGGTTTTCAAAGAATTCCTTCTTGCTTATTTAACAAGAATTTAGAGTTTTGGCAGTGCATGGACTGCCACCAACTTTACTGGGAGGTACTGATTTTTACCAGTTCAGTTTGTTCTTCTAAGATTTCCTTTTCACTTCTTCAGATAGTTTCTTTTTATTGACATTTATGGTCAATTTGTAACTTCCGAAGCATGATATCACGGTATGGAAGGTTTTGTCAAGCACAGATTTTTCTGTTTGATTTGTTGAGGAATTTTCTTTTGGACAAGAAAACATATCTTGCTTTACTATTTGTTAGGGCAACTTGTACGCCCTATATTTAAAGGGTAGCATTTCGGTATTCACTATTTTGAATGCAATGTGCTTATGTGGATTACCTTTATGAGAAGGATCAAACTCCAGTTGTAACACTAGGCGTATTGGTGTAAGGATGATCTTACAGATTAATCTATGTGAATCAGTTTGAAGGTTTTTTTTTTTGTTCCTTCCCTAAAAACAAATTCTGATCTTTTTTGTTACAGTGAACATCTTATGTGTGTTTCAGTTATTTGTATAACCTGAACGAACAAACCAACAGAGAGAGGGAGAGAGAGAGAGAGAGAGAACGTAAAATATTTCTTTATTATGGAATTCTTTCAGATGTACATGGATGCATGACGTTATAGGCAACTTTCTAACATGCACTTACTGTGCCTGTCCGTTTTACAGGGAACCCAATACCATAATGCAGTACAGAAGTTCATTGACGTTTGCAAGTTGAGTGACTAATTTGAAGATCACATTGGATATGCACACGAGTGATGGTGTCATCGCACAACTCCTTTGAAGGCAAATGTTGTTTTCTTGAATTTATTTGTTTCAATTTATTCTTGTAATGTATATCTTATATTCTACATCAAGTTGGATCACAGCTTGAACCCACTCTCGATGCTGTGTATTCTGCTGATTGGAGGCTTTCATTTCAATGGGGAAAAGCTGGATGCCAAAGTAGGAAATCTTAAAATATGCTGCTGAGTTCGCATGCGCTTCTGTGTGTAGTGATGAAAATCTCTCTGTGAATCACAACATCAATTTAATGTGATTGCGCCGACTTGTTACCAATGGTCTCAGACTCAGTCGATGGAAGTTGAACCTACACCCCACCGGTTTTTGTTATCTTCCAGTGCTGTGACTGACCGAGGCAGTGCAATTTTTTTAAGGTGTGTTCCATTTTCCCTTTCATGTGCCTCACTCTGTTACAGAATGCTGCTACATCATTTAGCCTCAGCTCAAGCACTCGTCTCTTAACAAGAAAAAAAAATAAAATCACGTTATACGTTATAAACAATTACATAAACAAGAAGAAAAGGAGAGTGTGCAGTGGATCGGCATATATCTGTTTCCCTGTGGAGTTGTGGTGCCCCATTAGTGCAATTGGATACATGGTACAGAATCATGGAACATAACCGAAACTTCATTATACTCATTGACCTTAAAGTGCGGTTTTAGACTTGATTACATACTCGTAAAAACTCTCGTCTGTATTTTATTTGGTTTTTTGTTTTCATCTCTCCCGCTCTCTCTCTCTCGCATATGTTTGTGTGTGTATGTATGTATGTATGTATGTATATATAAGCTTTTATAGTTTATAATTGTAGTTGGGTTGGGTCATCCTAAAGCACAAAGCTTTAATGTAATTGGCGTTGCAATTATTTAATTAGTCAAAGGATTAGTTGTTAGGAAAAGCAGGAAACAGGTGGAGATATAGAAAACTCAACAACGAACAAGGTGTTGGCCAGGTAAAGAACCTTGAAGTTCATGTTTAGTAGATAAGACACGGTAGATTTTAAATACCTTTTGGGTCCCATTGTTTTTGTTTTTTCAAGTCTCTCTACATTGATTCAGCATGTTAATTCTTCCGCCGGGTGGGTGGGTCCACTTATGTTGGACCAGCCTACCAAAAAGTCACTTTCTTGTAAAGATGGTTAAGACCCATAAGTGGAATGCCTTTCTCATTGGGCATAGGGATTGTTAAGTTGCTCTGCATCTTTTGAGAAGGAAGTTTCCTCTGGATCTTGAGGGTGTACATGAGGTTGGTTATCCTTCAGAAAAAAAGGGTCATATAATAGAACTGCACCATCAATGAAAGGGGTTATGGTGTTTTCATTTTCGATATATTTGGAAACTTGAAAAATGACCTCACCATTTAATATCATGTAAATTGGAAACCCACCTGTCGTTTTAGAAAATAATAATAAGGGGTGTTCGGTATATCCTTTTATTAATTTTAAGTGAATTTAATTTAATTAAATGTCGGTGTAATGTAATAGATAAGATAGTTCCGCATGCATCATATTATTTGAGAAATTGAGTTAATTCCCATTTAACACAAATTTGACAGTTTATAAAATCAATAATATCATATGGAGAGCATTTTTAGATTAAAATATAAAACGCGTTATTAGACTGGTGTAATGTAAGGATTGCATTTAAAAATCACTTAATACTAGCAAAATGTAAGAACAAAAGGCGTCATTTCAATAGGTACCTTACAGGTTTACACAGTGGTTTAAAATGTTTGGGAAACATAAATGTATTTTCACGAAGCGCATTTATTTGGTAATTTTACAAAGGCCTCAACATGATATTTTTGGGTCAATTGTCTGACGAACTTTCGACGTTATTGTATAAAACGCCAAACTACTTCTAAAATCACTAATGACTATCATTAATATAATAATTAGATAAACGGGACTTTCAGAATGAATTACGAGCACAAACTCTTTCAAAGATAACAAGATTTCTTATGGTAATCACTTTTTGAAAATTGCTATGCCTTGTAATGTCAAATTGATGTATATACTTGACCTATCAAACCAATTAAACAATTCTATACAATGGAATCGTACTTTGTTGAATTTAAACCAATAACACTGCTTCTCATTGCATTTCCTGTCTTCCATGTCTGATGCGACTTTCTCATTGCATATCCTTTCTTCCATATATGATGCGACCCGGTGTTATGGAGTAATATATTTTATACAAACGTTTTAAGATAAATTAATTGGAAACAATGCTTTTGTGATTGCATCAAATAGATTATTTCACAAATCGTCAATAAAAAATTCAAATACCGTTAAAGATAAATTGAAAATAACTTAATTAAATAATTATAGTGTCGTTAAAAATACTGTGTGTGCCAGAAAGAAAATTGTTTCTTAAACATACTGTCATGAAGTGGAGCTAAAGGTATGTTTGGTTTGAAATTGTCACCAAAATAATGTGAGAATAGCTTTTGTTTCGAAAGTTGTAAAATTCGGTTTATAACAGGAAACCAAACAAACTCTAAGGCATGTGGTAACTGGTGCTGTCAATTGACTCGATCATATTTTTATTCTATTTTAATTTTTAGGTGGCGGAGTTACGATCACTGAGAGAATTAGAGTATTTTCTTTATTTGTACTGAGCTCAAAATAAATTGTATTATTCATATATGAGTTATAAATAATGTCACTTCGTTTCTAGTTAATAACACGGATATTTATATTTATATTGATTAATATTGGCAATTTTTCTTTTGTTTTGTACAAATGCTTACCTTTTAAAATTCATTAGATCAATAATTATTTTACAAATATTTTATTCAAAACCTAAAAAAATTATTTGATAAAAATAATGTAAAATTTCATAAAATATGTAAATATAAATATTAAAAATATCAAACCGAAAATAGTTTTATTAAAATATTTGAAATTTAAATCTACTTTAAAAATATAATTTTTATACAATTTAATTTATTCTGAATTTTTTTAAGTCATAAAAGTGAAAGTATAAATATCCTTAATTTATGATCACATATTGAAATTCCATTTTAAAAAAGTCTTGTATAGCATTTATAAATATAAAAAAAATATAAAAGAATGAAATCCAACGGTGAAGCGTAAACCACGTATGGCAGGAAATGAAAAGTGACAGGTGACAAGATTGGGAGTCTCTTTGTATCCATCTCCGCTGCTGTGTGTTTTACGAATCTTACTTGCATCACCGACAGGTTTCGCTATCACATTTGAGAGGTGTTCCCACTTCAACATTCCCAAACAGTGAACCTCCTCCCTCGTTATTTGCCACGTGTCTTCCTTCTCTCCCTCGGCTGGAGTTGATCGCTCCTCCGCCGCCGCCGCCGCCGCCGCAGATGCCATCTTTGTCTCTGCGTTGCCGTTTAGACTTTCGATGACTCATTCTCTCTTATTTAACTATTTTTGCATTTTGCAGGTCCTGCACTGCTTCCATCCACATCACTTTCTCATCATTTCTGTTTCTTTCAAATACCGGAAATATATTCGTGTCATTCTTCATTAGTAATTATTAATTAATTAAAAAAAATAGAAATTCAAAGGAATCTTTACTTTGAGGCCGTCTAAACTTCCAACGCTTCAACAGCATTCAGTTTTATTTTATATGATTTGGTTTGTAATTATTTCTCCAACTTTTCGCTTAGTTTTTATCTCAATATAAAATCCAAAACTACTAATTTGAATGAAACCTTTTATTTTTAATTTTTTTGGCCTGACATTTGACCCCTTTAAGTCTTTTGACCACCTTTAATTTTCACAAACAAACTTAACAAAGCAATCTCTAAGTTATTTGACGTTGATTTTTAAATAAAAATAAAACAAATTAAATGGTAACATCAGATATGCTTTCATAATTAAAAAAAATTATCAACTTAGGAAAAAAATAAAATATCGAATTTAAAGTTCACACATAGTTGTCTATATATTGACTTGTGCAACTTCGAAATCAAATGAGCATAGTCAACTTACACAGTTTCGACATGTAATTCGTTTTTGGACAATAGTTTCGCAATTATTTCAATTTTCTCTGAAAGTCGTTTCGCTTCTGAGTAAAAACAATTCAACCAAATTTGTGCGGTGCGCGCGCGCTATACACAGTAACACATATGATAAAAAAGAATGAGAACTGAAATATATTTATATAATAATAATTAAACTTTTGGCTGGTTTATTTCAAATAATATATATTGATATTTCTTTTCATTCATAACAAGATATATATCTACGTCGCTGACTAATTGTATTTATTTAAGTGGTCTCAATATTTTTGCTTGCTTGTAATAATACCAAAATTTGAATTTATGATTGATGTTATATATTAGGGCTACACATGGGTAGGGTTGGACCGGGCAGTCCATGAACCCGAGACCCTGCCCGAAGGGAAGTATGGGCAGGTTTTCTTAGCCCGATGCCTGCCCAAACCCGACTAATGGCCCGATCATGGTAGGGTCGGGCATCTAGGGTTGGACATCATCGGGCTTCAATATTTGAAATGTTCAGAGGAGCAAAAGAGATGAGTACAAAATGTCAGCAGATTCAAGATCAAATTAGAACAGATAAAGGGGCAACGAGCACAAACCACAAAGCCACAAACTGTAAGCATAAGCCATCAGCGTGACCAACATAGAACTAGAAGGGAAGAACGCAGCACAACGGCATGTTGGACAAATTCGGAACTGATAGGAACAATGAGGAAGGTCACTGAGAGCTGCGTACACAAACGCCAGATGTTTCTGAGACTGATAGAAGACGGGCGCTACTGATGAAGCACCACGAACGTTGAACTGCGAGCCAGGGGATTGCTTCGATGCCGTTGCCGTTCAACTACTGAAACGGAGAAGGGAACGAAAGTCGATGGACAAGAAGAGGTCACGGCTTGCAGCAGACGCTGGGGAGTGAAAGGGAGGGCCACCGCTAACCTGGTTTCAGTTCGGCAATTCGAGACTGAAGAGCGTCAGTGTTTTTTCATAGCGAACTTAACGACGAAGGGATGTCTATTTAAATTAATTAAAAAAAAACTCGGGTAGGGTCGGGCAAATATGTTCATACATGTAGCTCAATGCATGACCTTGCCCATGAGATGATTGTCGGGTCGAACAGCCCGAGATGAATCAGGCAAAGTTGTTTACCTTCGGGTTGGGCATTTTTCTCCTCGGGCCGGGCTGGGCCACCGGGTTTTCGGAGTGAATGTTCACCCCTATTATATACATATGATGGCGTGAAATTTTTTATCCAAACAAATTAAAAGCATGATTGAAAGTTAATTTGCACACAAATTACACACACAAACACACACAACTGTAATAATGAAGCTAAAAACATCATCTTCGTTGCCACGAGATATATAATAATATACTGACAACCAGATGTGTGTGGTACGTTCATCATCATACATGGCCACAGGACTCTTAATTGAATTATATCGTTTTTATATTAGAATTAGAGAGTATATAATAATTATACTCTGATCCTTTTCCCTTTTTCTTCTTTTTTTCATTTGGATATTGCAACCTTTCCTGTCTCTCCTTTTTCTTTTTCTTTTCCCCACTCTTGCTTTTTATTCAAGTGAGACCCCACTTTATAAAAGATCTAAATCTCTCCCCATCGTGAAACACAGATTTAGAGGTAAAATGATTAACATACCTAATTAAGTTCTCACTCAGGTAATTTCACATTTTATAATATACATGGGAGCCATATGTGCTTTAATTTATATACCGTTGAGTTACATACATAAAAAAAAAATCAGTATATATAATTTATAATAATTTATTGTATTTTTACTATCATCATTCAACAGTAATTATTATTTTTTATTTAAGTATTTTATATACCGAACGACTTTTTAAAATTTAAAACTTTCATCATAAATTTTTTGAGATTTTATAGAGAAAAAAGAAAAGATATTTTAAAGAATTCTACATAATTCATTCTTTATATTATTTTCTCTCAAAATCCTATAAAGACAGAATTTTATACCCTTCTTATTGCAACCTCCATTTCCAATATTTTTCTCCCTATTAATTATATGATAAAATGGTAAAAGATGGAAAAAAATATTAGACAAAAGTCGAGAGTTGATCATGACTCAGATTGAAAGTATAATTAATATAATTCTTATAAAAAATTAAAATGCATAATAAATCTGTACATGCATGAAATCAAATTTTGAAATTTGAGTGTGAGATCTGGAGATTACTTCATGAAAAAGAATAGAATAAACGAATCGGAGGCAGCTGTTTCTTGGTCGTAGAAGATTTAATAACCGACTAAATCCACTAAGGCTTGCGCTCAAAGACAAAGACGAAGAATATTGTTGACTTGTGTTGATGCTTTACTAGCAAGCCTTCATGCATGTACACTAATTTCCCATATGTGTGATCATATTATTATATATATAGTGATGTTTGAAAGGAATTCATAGATCGAAAAGACTATTCTACCCCTCCCTCATGATGGAACCACACCACCACCATATCCCAAACCCCTCAAAGCTTTCCACACACTTGCTTTTAAGACCATCCCTCTAGAAAAGTTGGTGTTTTTCCTTTCTCTCAAGACTCTCCATAGCTTTGCTTTTCCTTTTTTCGCTTTCTCTCTTAATCCATGGACACAGCTCAGTGGGCACAGGTATACAGACCCCTTTTTCTGTTTTTTTCTATCCATATAATCATGAATTTTTCTTCTTGGGGTTGTAATTTTCAAACATATTTTTAATAACTAAGCTTTGGGTTTTGAGATTTATTTTGATTACTACTTGTTCTCAGAGAAGTTTACCTTTTTCCCAACTTTTCAAATTTTCATGAGATGATGTTGTTTCAGCCACTAAATTCAATTTTTGTTGCTGTCTTTTTGAGATCTTTCACTCATTTTTTCCTTGTTATTCAAAGTACTGCACCTTTCTTTTTCCCTTTTTTTTTCTCCTTTCCACCATATCTGATGAAAAAGGACCCAAGAAAAGTTATCAAATTTGTTTGTATTGCTAGAGCTGCCGTTGTAAATAATCCCTCAAAGTGTAAAGCACCGGCAGCAAAATCCTTTGTTTTGCTTCTCTTGTTTGTTTCCTCCTCCTTCTGCTCTTACTTTAATCCACTTACCTTAAAGATTATGTGTTGCAGTTTAGTTATGGCCTGCTTGTCCTCATCATCATGTCTCGTTATCTTTATCACAATTCTCAATTTTAATTATATTTGTTATTTTTCAGGGGAATATTGGAGTGGTTAAACCAATGGAATTGGGTTCAAATCCAAAGCCTCCTGTGTTGGAAAAAAAGGCAAGGCCACAGAAAGATCAAGCTTTGAATTGCCCAAGGTGCAATTCAACGAACACCAAATTCTGCTACTACAACAACTATAGCCTCTCTCAGCCCAGATACTTCTGTAAGACTTGCCGAAGGTATTGGACTGAAGGTGGCTCTCTCAGAAATGTTCCTGTGGGTGGAGGTTCCAGAAAAAACAAGAGACCCTCTTCTTCTTCTTCTTCATCATCATCATCTCTATCAACAACATCAAAGAAGCTTCCGGAAGCATCTCACCAGAGCCCCAACAATAAGATCCACCAAGCCCAAGATCTTAACTTGGCATATCCACCCCCACCATCACTGCCTCCACAACCTGAGATTTCCGGCACTTCTAATTCGAGGGGTTTGATGAATTCCTTGATGCCCATGTCGGTTTCATCAGATGGAAGCATGATGTATAACAGTAATAGCAATTCAGCTCATCATGGGTTTCCTTTGGAGTTCAAGGCTCATCAAGGGCTTAATTTTAGCTTTGAGGGGTTTGAGAATAATGGGTTTGGAGGTGGTCTCCATCAGGGAATGCAATTAGGGAATTCTACCGGTGGTGCAAGGATCTTGTTTCCTATTGAAGATTTGAAGCACGTGCCGAGCACGACCACCAGTCATGAGTTTGATCAGCAAAATAATAGAGGAAGCCATGGAGATCCAAGTGGGTTTTGGAACGGCATGTTGGGTGGAGGAGCATGGTAGAAGAAGAAATTCTTATGTATCGTACAGTGTATATGTACATGGAATGATCAGGGTTTCAGATTTAGTTTTCAGGATCTGATACATGGAACTGATCATTTCACATGCATAACACTATATAGTACTCGAGAATTTCTTTTACTAGGAATTAGAGGAAGGAAAAGTAGGTATAAAAAAAAAAGAAGAAGAAGAAAAAGGTGACCAAGGGGGTGGGTGTTTTTGGACTTTGTTTAGTTTTTCTTTTCCTTCATCATTTGGTGAGTGACTGTGTTTTGGAGTGATCAGAGGAAAAACCACTAACAAATAGGGTACATGGCTTCTTCTGCTTTGGTTCTTCTTCAATAATCCATTTCATTTTAATTTGTTCTTTCTCTTGAAGGCTTTGGTGTCTAGTTTTGATGATCTCAGGAAGAATTAATGTGGATATGCACGTGGAAGCTTTCTCTAATCTCCTTTTAGCTTAACCCATAATATCTTCTTTAATTCTTGGCTTACCCTAATGATAAGAACTCTACTTTCTGAGCTTCAACCACAGATCATAGGGTTTCACAAGTGGGTCAATATCAGTCTACATAAATTGCTATATATTCTGTTTCAATTATTGCCATCAGGTCTGAGGAGATCATTTTTCGTGGATGCATGGGTCAGATATGAGTCGGTGTGCAGTTCACTACTATAGTTGTTTTTTATATGTAGGGCAACTTGATTACTATATTTCCAGGTTAGTGCCCATTTTTATTTTGTAAATTGTAACTCTGGGATTTATTTATGGTTAATTTTGGTTTTGGCTTTAATATTACAAATGGGTTCTACATATATATATATTTGTTTATTTTGAATTAATGAATTAATTAATTTTGGAACATAAAAGTGAGGTGGAATGATGGCTGTCAAATCCTTTACAGCAAAAGTGGTGTCCCTGCTTACTATATCTTTCCCTCTTTCTCTTTTTCTTGTTTCTCTTTTGCTTTTGGTTGCCAACAACAGTTGAGAAAGTGTCAGATATATCTTTAATCAGTCAGTACCCTCTTAGCTCTCTCAGATTCTTCCAACCCCATTAATAAAGCACTTCTCACCACCCAAACCCAGCAGGATCTAACAACAATGCTATGGTATATATGGAACCTTAATAATGCATGCCTTTGTAATTATTAACACCCAATTCTACGCATCTCACCTTTACCCATTTTTTCAAAGAAAATTTTACAAACATAATAGCCATATATATATAGCCAGCTGCATCTAATTTTTTTTTTCCCAATGAAATTAATCCCAGTTTTATTTATGCATGCTTTAATTTCCTCTCTAGATTAGCACCCATATAAGAGAAAAATAATGACTATCAAATAAACCCCTGTTATTGCCAGCTACGTACATGGATAACTTTTGAAGCTTTTTAATTTCCGTCTGTTTGAAATTTGAAACACACACTATCAAAGTAAGAATTAATTATGAAATGAGAGGGCAATGCAATAATTAGAAGCTGTACACAGGACTTTTTGATAGAAATGAGTGGGTTTCCATATGTCTTGGTGCTTGATCTCACCCGCTGGATCATCATCATCATCATCATAATGGTTATTCATTAATTTATTACTGTTTTGGCTTTTGTGATTCAAGCGCATTTTGCTCCATTTGCATAAATTATAAGCCACTGTATATCCTCACATGGGGTTTCATTTCTTACTTTCTTTTATTTAAAGCCATATATATAGATGCTCGAGCTTGGCTTTATAGTATAGTGTCGTCCTCCTTTATCACCCCTGTGGGGGGTCGGTCCCACAAAACATTCTTCTCGGTAACGGTGCAAGAATAATATGCTCCACTCCCTGCAAGTCATCCGTAGATATGACCTTCAATTCCTTTTATTATTATAAAATTGTAATTATAGTAGTAGAAGACTATATATATATATATATATAGACAGGTGGATAGTGCCTTCGTTGGTTAGGTTTTTTCTGGCCTAAGCCTAAATATAAAATCACACAGGTCTCTTTCTCTTGCCAAACACCCAATTTTATCTAGTGAAATAGGTTTTGGTGTAACAAGAGTTACATATACATATATATATATATATAATAATCTCGTTTTAACTTGACCTCTTTGCCATGTTTATTATTTCTTTAGGGATCAATTATAATTAAGCTGAAAATAAAGCTGGCTACGGGGTCTCGGGAATTCAGAACAAATGGCATGGAGATAATTTTTCTGGTAAAAGTTTAAGGTTATACACGTATAAGATGTGGCTCTAAAATTCATTTGGATTTGCGCCACTACTCGAGATCTTAGCTACCAGAAAAAAGATCGAGTCTGCCTCCTATATATTTATTTAGGGTTTACTAAAGGTAATGGTTTAAGTATTCCTAAACCGAAACATTTACATATAGATGTACACCAAACCCTAGAAGAGTTGATATTTCCCCTAGGTTTTTTTTTTTCCGTATCTTTGCAAACTTGGGTTTCTGCGAGATTAAACACAATTAAGAGTGAGTACGTAATGGTAATAATTAATGAGTATCAATATATGTAGGGAGGGAAAATTACACTATTTACAAGATACGAATAATGCAATTATGTTTTGTTTAAAGCATGAGGCTCATATTTATTTTCTTACAAATAAAGCTTTGTTTTTGGACCAGTGACACAATATATGTATTACTCTGCTGTACAATTAATTTAATCAAGGATAAACTTCCATTAGGTAAGGTACTTTTAATAGGATTAGGAAGAGTGACTTTTTTTATAGTCTCTTGAATTTTTTTTAATACTGTGTTTATAAAATATTTTAAATTAGAACATCTTAAAAACTATATCTAAATTTTATCTTTGAATTAACGCATAAGAATACAAGGACGATCAAATTGGCAAATTAATATGGAATGCTAAAATTCCACACACATATTCGGGCAAAAAATGTCAAATCAAACATCAATTTTTATTTTTAATTTTTTTAGTTTAACATCGTGAGTTTTGGTAGTGCACCATACGTACTAACTTCTTTTTTCTTTTTTTAAAACATAGCTATTAAATTGTGATACTATTACCTTTTTCCCATTCTCATAATGAATTACCAAAAAATATACATGGAATTGATGTATGTAGGCATCGGATACACCAAACCCTAGAGTCGATCTTTCAGGGTTCCATTCTAGGTTATTCCAATCATAATTAATGACCTTACATTGGGGTTTTCCTCTGCACAATTCTTAACCCTAAATGGCAGAAAGAGCAACTATTCAAATATAGCTGCGGGACCATAAAAGTGCAAGCCAAGGCAATGATATTTTCGAAATTTCAAACGGAATCATGCTATGAAATATGCATCATAGAGATTAGCTTCACATTAATCTGTTTGGCTACTTTTGGCAAAGAGTTTCAAAGTGAATTATAGCACAAGAATAATGGGGGCTGCTCAAATTTTATCAAGTGTGGGGCCAATTCACGATGCTTGCTACATTTTCAAGTTTATAGCATATATTAAAATAATATTCCCCCAGTTGATGAAAATCATCACCGGTTCATAAAAATAATCATTTTAGAAGTGTTGTGGTTTTTCAAAATATTTGTCATTTTAGAATCTTAAACAAGATATTTACTATTTTATCCCTCATTAATATGATTGAATATTTAATGGAACATTTAAATCAAAAATATTTTAGTAAAATAATATTAAATTTCACAATAACTTAAATCATTTAATAATTTTCTTGATTTGTGTAAAAATCCTAAAATAACACTTTTTGTGAAACAAAGGGAGTCTTAAATAGTCAATGGTGTTTGAGTTTTGTGAAGTTCATGCCCCATTAATACTCCTTCTATTCTGTTTTATACTAGGTCATTTAAGATTTTAATACATAGATTAAAAATATAATTAATATGTCAATTTTTTAAAAAATTTTACATTATTTTTTCCTTAACTGAATTCTTTCAGTCAATGGAAATTTTGTCTAAAAAATCTTGAGTTTAGTAGAATTCAGTTCAACCTAGCTAGTTGTTTGGATTACATTTTGAAATTATAGAATTCAACTAAATTGTTAATTTTAGAATAATATCCTTTTACAATGTTCCATCAAAAGAAATGGTGAATTGAAGGACATAACAAAACTTTTTTGCCAGTGCCAAAAGAAGTCTTGATAATGAAATTTTAATAATTTTAGTGGAATTTGAATCCTAGTAAAATCAATGTGATGTTACTATTTCTTTTGGGCTTAGCCTTCTTTCTTATTCTATTCCAGTCTTCCTTTACTTCGTATTTGATGATAAATTAACTTTTCGATGTATTTATGTATATCTTGTTATGGAGGATTTTCTGTGCATTCTTTATTGATACATATATTTTTTTATTCTATGTAGTCTTTCAATTTGTTATTTTTAACAAATAATAATTTTTTTTCTAGAAAAAAGAAAACTTTCATTTTCTCTTAATGACAATTTTAAAGCATCCTTCATCTCTACTATGAGGTTTATATTTATTTTTAGGTGAGGTATTGATTTGTTGTTATTTTCGAAGCTCAAGACCATTATTCCATTGGAGAATTCCACGAATATTATGTAAAAGAAACAAAAGCAATTTTCATGCTGAAACACCGAGTATGTGATGAATTTCATTTCTAGGAAGCAGAGATATTAATCTACATCCTAATTTAACTAATATATTCCATTTGTCCCATTTTATCTGTTATTTTTTTAAAAAATAAATGTCCCAATTTATATGTCATTTTACATTATCAATGAAACATTAATTATTTTTTTTTACTATTTTACTCTTGGATAAAAATAATGGTAGCTGGAATACAAGTCATCTTTTAATATTTAATTTAGAGATATTTTGGTAAAATATCATTAAATTTGATTATAATCTAGACTATTTAATGATTTTATTGGTCTTAGTAAAAGCCCTCGAAAAAGACTGATAAAATGAAATAGAAGGAATATATGTTTATTTGGGAAAAAGATAAATTATGACCTGATAAAGAAAATAGTTCCTAACTAGGACTCCACTTGGAAATTACCAAGTGGAAAAAACTAAATTTCTAAGTGGAGATCGTGGTTAAAAAATATTTTTCTTACTAGGTCTTAATTTGTCTTTTCCCTATTTGTTTTGCTTTAATATTAGATATTATATATTGTACAATTTTGGTAAGTGATCGACCAAGGGCTTTATTTCATGGAATGAATAAAATTTATATTTTAAGATATTAATTGAATGCCACGTTAAGTTACATTTCAAACATGTTATCCCAGAAGAAAAATAAATGGGAGGGACAGAGAATTCCATTCATTTAAACTCTCAATTCTTGAGTGTCATAAACATACTCAAGTGGCCGTGAATAAAGAGCTGATTAAATTAATAGGATGATTATGAAACATTAACAATGTGGCGACCTTTTTCTTTTAACAGAAAAAGAACGACTGGGCTCATAATAAATTTTGCTTTATTTGTATAATTTCTCAAATGACATTAATGGTGAAAATGTTATCTTTTAGTAAAAGTCTCTTCTATACGCACGATACTTGGCTGATGTAAATACACACATGCTTCTACTCCCAGGCTTTTCATTGACTAAAATTGGCGATGCGTAGCTATTGATCTTATGTGCATGCATAATATCTTCAAAAGCCAATAATGAAGAGCTTAAAAGTCTATGAGAAACTCGTAAGAAAATTGAATAAACTTGGCTCCCTTGCAAATTACTGTCTTTGATCCTATTTATAAGGTAAAATTTGAAGCAAATTTTAGTACTTTATATAAGGCATTTCATAAGTTCAATGAAGCATTAGTAAATGTTTTTCTAAATTTAACCTTTAGATAAATATTCTTTGTTAACTTTTAAAAATTCAATAAAGTATTAATATAAGGTAAATTTGGAAAATTAAGTTAATTTTTTAGGAATTCAATGGTATTAACTAATTTTAACTAATTTTTTTAATTTATGTGAAGTTAGTTAAAATTATCTTATAAATAGAACTAAAAGGAATAACGTTGAACCTGAGTTTACATAATAATTTTAGTCCAAAAAAATGTTTTTTGTTTTTTTGAGATCTAGAAATCCAAAATACATAAGCCCATAGGTCCTGGAGTTCCAAATATGATTTGTTCTCCTTCTTACACCCCGTTTGGTTCGTTTCTATGTCATGTGAATGGATGTAAATGGGTTTATATTATGGGAGTTGTTGCGTTTGGTTTGCCAAAACACATATAATATGGATTACATGCATGAAGCTGATTATAGGTAATATGTGAATGGTTTTACATTAAAAAACTTATGTAATCCAGATTACATGTCTGTAAATGAAATAAAAATGCTTCAATATCCTTTATGAAGAATATAAAAAATAAATTCATTTCACACCTCTCTGATCAATATCATACCAAATAATTTTTTTGTATTTTATTTACATCACTTCCCTTTACATCTCTTCTCATTATATCTCATAACCTCCTGATAATTGAATCAAACAATTTATTAGAGTAAATGTATGTATGCCATGCAAAAAGCGATGGGTTGGAGTTATATATATCTCTAACTTTGTATTCCCATTGCATTTGGTTCGGTTACCGGTGAAAAAATATGATGCAATCCTCATTAAATTTTATAATTGGACACGTTTAGTTATGCAAAACTCAAATAACAAGAATTACGTTATTACCTCAAATTAGATATCCCCCTCCACTCCAAAAAAACTATATGATAGGGATTACATTATTATAATTAATTATAAAAAGACTACACTAATCTTTATGCCATATTTGGTTTGAATGATTTGGAGGGAAGGAGAAGGGAAGGGAGGGAAGGAAAAGTAGTAATTTTTTCCTATTTGGTTCAAATTTTTTTATAAGAAAGGACAAAAAATTTTAATGAATTTTCCATCTACTCCCCTTCCCCCCCTAAAAGAAGAGGGATTTGGATGGAAAATTGATCATTAAAATTTTAAGACCTAAAATACCCTTACTTTTTTTCACTATTTCTAACATTTGTTGTCTTTACTAAACCTAGGTTTCATTCTCATGCCGCCTCGACCTCCTCCTTTTTCTTCCCTTGTGTAAACACATCTCACTGTCACGTCGCCTGCTATAGCTCGTCATCGCCGTTGTTCCTTCTTCCCCTATTACAACTCGCCATCGCTGTCAATCTTCCTGATTGAGGTTTGTCTCTTGTTCTGTATTTTTTTTGGATCTAACTTATTACTTGCTTCTTCATCTTTTTGTTTCATTTTCTTCCATTTTTTTGGCCCTTCTATGCTTTTTTGTTCCATTTTGGGGGAAAAAAACCTACCTCCATCATGGGTTTTTGTTTATTTTGGGTATTCGAGTTCTATGCTCTTCAATTTCATATGTGATTTAGGATTTTTTCTATCCCTAGTCACAATACTTCATGTCCAATGCAATTGTAGTGTTATTACCTGCTATAATTGATAAGAAAGAACTCATTTGCAATCAATTATACATTTAATCAAATACAAAAGTAAACTTATTTTCCACACCCCCAATATTAAACTAAATTAACCAATCAAATTTATATGTATTCATTATATTACATTACATTATTTAACTCCCTTGTAATTGAAGCCATATGGAAGTACAAGTCTTCTACATCATCATCAACGGCATAAGTTTGTAATAATGGCTTACTTTATGGACAAAAATTTTACAAAACAAAGTGGATCAGGCTGAATGCGACTGGGACACAAATAACAAGTACTGTTCAGTAGGGGTGGGTTTTAAGGTCCAAAACGGAGCGAGTTGGGCCTATTTTACCAAGCCGAACTCCTCTTAGACAAGTATTTTAACTAAGGCATCTTTTGTTGAATATAAAACTGGGTGAACATTGCCAACGTGAGTTGACACAAGTGGTCATAGAATCCAAACTAAAGCTTTCACCTCCCCTTGGGTGATGGGTCCGAGTCCCCCCTTAACTACTCAAGTTCTGCGTTGGTGGCAACTCTATCGTGGGAAGTTTCCCCGAGCAGTGGGTAATCAGTAAGTGACTTATTCCTAAGGCCTAAGGTGTCAAGGCCCTTAGAGGCAGCTAAAAGTACAAAATGAATATCCAACTGCTCAAACTTGGTGTCCTGCCAGTGATTATGAGAGTGTCATCCCTAGCTGTCATTTTCTTCACCAAAAAAAAAAACTGGTGAACATTAAGCAAGACCTATGGAATTATACTTCTTCATTAAGATTATAAAAAAAAATACTTCTTCATTAATTTTAAAGTTCGAAAATTCAGAATAAATATATTTAATTTAAGATTACAAAATATAATTTCTTTTTTTGGGGAAGATTTGAAGGCAAACGCTTCGAATTATATTTGAGTGTCTTGAGAAAGACTGAAAGGCTTGTTGTGTCTATGGCCGTCAAAAAGCTAAGTATAGCTCCCAAAAGAAGTGCTCCAGCCATGACTCAAAGGACCATCCAAATTACAGAACGCCAATATCAAATGCTCTACTAATTCCATGTTGACTACTCAAGCAAAGATGCAGGTTTTGTTGGCAATTGGCATTGCAGTTTCACGTCGTGAATTTTTCTTCTGAAGCCTTTTTCATATCACACATATCGTTTCATAACCCAACTCATACAAGTAAAGAGCATACAGTGAAAATATTAATAATAATTTTAAAATGATAAAATTCTCTAAATCTAGACCGTGTGTGATAAATACAAAATAGGTGAAACTATTTAAATTGAGCCTACGAACAAAATGGCTCCTATAGCACCTCACTTCTTGACTCTGAAATTTTTGCCGTGTTTTCTTTTGACGAGGCAGAACCCTTCTACATGGAAAGAATGAAAAGACACAATACTAAGAATAAAATACAATGGTAGCCTCCTGGTAAGGAATAAGAAACTCCTGAATTAGCGGTTAAAGTGAGCTGTTGCAATCTGTAATGCATGCAACTATCAGGCAAGAGTAGCCTCCTAAGTAGGGCAAAAATAACCAATATATGTGGGCCTAAACTAAACATTAGTTGATTCCATAATAGGAAGGCTTAAACTTTTTGGATGATATGATCCTTAGAGACTTCGATAACTCTCAAAGCCCGTCAACATATTTCATGGACTTGAAGATGACAAAGTTAAGAAATACACAATTTTATTAACAAGGAACAAATTCATCATATCTTACAACTTCCAGTCACAACACCAGACAACCAAGAAATTGGAAAAACAATGGCAAATTGAAAATGAGTGAGAACTTCCTGTACAAGATGAACATCATGAAGCATGAAATAATCTACTTCAAGACTGGAATGAATGGATTAAGGAAGGAGCTTCAGGGAATGCTATGCTACCAGTTCTCCTTCACAATTTTTGACTTTTCAAGTATGAACTTTCCTTCCTTGTACTTCTGCGATGCTTCATAAGCTCTTTCATATTTCCAACCCAACACTTCACGGCAATCACCACAATACACATCAGCAACAGTGTGGAGTCCAGTCAAGAGATGCCTGTCTTCTTTTGGCCCTACGATGATATTCATTGCATGGGAGAATAGAAAAGCTCTGCCATTTCTTCCCTAATTTTAAAATTTAACGAAAATAATATTGGACAATGACATGGGAAAGCTTCTTAGAGACATAAAACTGAAAATGCAAGTTTAAATACAAAGATTATCAACCACAAACCCAGTAGGAGAGGACAAGGGAAATTAAGATCCCTTGGGATTGCTTTGATTTTTGAAACATGCAGCAACTTATGATCCAAGGAAAACATTTTTTGCAATCTTCATGAAATTTTGCTGGTCATTAATTTTCAAGGCCTAACCATTCATGTAATGACAGAAAAAAGAAGGGCCGGTCAATTATATGAATACAAAATGTTCGTATCTCAACGGCATTAAGAAGCATGATAAAGATTGAAAATCAGCTACTGTCCTCACAATGCCATCGTCCTTTTAATACTGCCATTTCATCCTACCACGTCTGAGTTACTGTTTCCAGCAAACAGAGCACTCACTAACCCAGTCATCATCATAACAACCCCAACTTTACACCAATAACAGTTGTGACCGTCAATGACACCAGACATCAATAGTCACTGCCACTTTTCAATCATCATCACAAAAGCCTCAACTGTCCAGCAAAAGGAACAGTGACTGTCGAAGCCACTAGTCATCAATAGTCACAGTCACTACCACTTTCTACCATACACTTCTCTAGGATCCATAACCAGACTTGCCACAACCACCATTATTACTCTATCACTTTCACCGCAATCTATCCAGTATCTATAATTCTATATGAGTAGAACTTAGTAGCAGTTTCATCCATTCTTCCAAACATATAATCACACTACATAAAACTCGGACTAGCAGATGATAGGTTTTATTAACATTGAGTCATTGATAAGTCAGATTGTCAGTGTTCAGTGACTCAGTCTCACTATGAAACAAATTCTTTAGCTTTCTATTAGTTAAGGAAAAATATAGGAACAGTCCCAATTTGAATCCTAAGACTGCAAACGAAAATCAACTTTCTTTTAATCTTCAATATCTGGTCTGAAGGTTTTGTGGTTGTCAATGGCTCTAAGAAATGCACCATCAACGGGTTTATAAGTGGGCTGTATACAAACTACACCACCGATTCTGGGCTTGACATCATTTCCAGAAAATGAATTCAACATTTGTCCTCACAATTCCTGAAATGAACTGGAATCTTTCCCTATAACATTACTTCTTCTAAGATCAATAGTAACTATGAACAAATCAAATTCTGATGCCTCTTTACTTAGCTGGAAGATGGAAGGGAAGGTTTGGAGCAGTGACAGCCATAAAAAGGGAGGTGGGTGCTTCACCCCCAGGTTCAAATTTCAAATTTTTTCTGGAATTGAACTGTCAGCTCAGTTAAATGGAAACAAAGTTTTATAAGTTTGACGTTTCTCAACATCTTGATATCAAAATCCTGTCAATAATCTCCCAATTATATCAGGGATTGAAAAAAATCTCGTACATATTTGATTATCGTTTGCTTTATTTATTGACTCTTAATTCTAGTTTCAGCAACAAGTGATAGATCATTTTTATCTATCAACATCACAAAAACAAGCTCGAGAATAAGGTAGAAAACTATTTTTATTTCAGACTACGTCGTTATTTATAACTAAGTAGTGATTGATGAATAGTTAGATACATAATCAATTACTGATATTTTATTACATGAAGGATCGTCATGCTTATCTTTATCTTCAATAAATTAAAATATGTTACATATAAAAATTTTAACTTCAAATTTTAATCTAATTATTGCCCATAAGTTAATCTTGGATCAGTCCCTGATTAGTTGAAGAGTAAGATGAAACAAAGGGAAAAAGAAAATTCAAGTGAATTTCACAGCGGAAACTTTATAGCACTGACGGTGAACCACCGAGTAAAGAGGGATGCAGCAATAAAGCAACAAAGGAAAAACAAAAAGAAGGGAGCAGCAAATGTGATATGCAAAAAGAAGTGACAATCTGATCAAAAATCTGGAAAGTTTACATCCACACAGGTAAAACCCTTAGCCAAAAGCTACGAAAAAAGGAAAAGATGCCTCACCTGAAAAGCCTTAGAAATTATATCATCGTGGAGAGAAACTTGGTTTCTACAATTACAGCAGCTGTACAACCTTGGGCCCATCAGTTCCGCCATTAATTCCTCAACAATTTCCTATCAAACAAGTCGCAAAAAATCAAAATCCCAGTTATTTAAGAGAACAGACATTGATCAGATACAGATTATATATTATAAATTAGAATCATTGACCAGAACAAGAAACAAGCAAAGGAAAGTAATAAATTCTTTACCTACAACAAGCTCAATGATGACCCAAAAGTCTGCAACAAGATAAGAAAAGAAAAAGGGTGTTAGCGTGCAAGATTAGGCTAAAGACGATCACAAAGTTGAGTATAGAATCCCATTTATGATATTAAAGAGTTTTAAATAGAAAAGATATATAAATGGGTCAGATAAGACCCGGCCGCTACAATTGTAAACAACACGAACGCTATGCATACAGTATAACAAAAATGAGCGAATAAAATAAAACCCACTACGAGAAAATTTCAAAATAAAAAGAAACAAATTGGCTTAGAATCCTTTGGCCAAAAAAAAAAGTTGGCTTAGAATCCTATAGCAAAAAATTGAGAAATGTCAGAAAAGAGAGAGTGCGGCACCGTTGACGAATGCAAGTTGGGAGGTGATGGGATGTAAGCTGAAATAAAATAATAAACAAAAAAAACCCTACTTTGATTGGTGATTCAGTGTAAGACATAGGTAAATTAATTGTAAATCGGGATAAGTCGCCATCACTTCCTTGAAGAATGAATTGAGAAATTCTGCTTTGATTGCTTAACCCAATAATAATAACAAGCATCAGAAACACTAATAGAGAAGATTCGCTGAGTACAGGAGAAGAAGAAATAGAGAGGCGAGTTCCTATTAGTTTTCACCGCTCACTGACCTGGCAAGTCTGAGACTGAGCGAGGGCTCTGTTCCATGGATGATGAATGATGATGAGAACTCTCAAATAATTGAGAGAGAGAGAGAGAGACCGTCTGTAGTTATTATTATTATTATTATTGAGTTGGTTAGGTTAAGAGGGGAGTCCCACGCGCCCGAACCAGTACGTTACGAACACGTACAAAATTGAAAATACGTTACGGAAACTTGTTACGGTAAAGGAAGGGCTCGCGCGAAGTGGTCATTCACGCGCTGAATCCGAACGCTTCACCGAAGACGCAGCAGCCGTGTTAGATCCACCGAAAGAGGTAGTAAACAGTAATTTTCTTTTGGCCAACAGTAAATAGTAATTTTTTGCCAAACAATAAATAGTAGTAATTATAAAAACTAAAAACCAAAAAGTCAATCCGTACATTGTATGGTACAGTGATAATTTTTATAATATGATCATATGCTTTTAATCAAATTATACTCATTAAACAAATTAGAATTAAAATTAATTAATTATTCTAAAAATTTTAATATTTTTTTAAATTATTTTTATTTAATTTTTCTCTCTTTCTCTTTAGATACATTAAACAGAGATATTTTTTAAAAATATGTAATAAATATTACCTCGTATATTATAAAGAATCTTATATTTAGGATCATGATAAAAAATTTTATATGTAAAACCGGAGAAAGTAATAAATAGTGTGATTTTTAACATATTATTTTTTCTAATTCAAATGTTTCTTTTTATTTTATATCAATCAACAATTTTTACCGGATACAATTGTTAATCCATGTAAAATATAAAAATTATAATAAGTTGGACTACTTTTTCATATTCTTTACCATGACACTCATACTAGTTAATCTAATTTTTTGTATTAGTCAAAATATAGGTTAATGTATACTTTGGCCCACAACTTTACACTAAGTTTTGCCGTCTTGGTCCATTTATTTAATTTTATTTTTTTTTAATTTTTTAATTTTTAAAATATAATCAAACGTTTCCCTATTACTAATATTATTAATTATGTTAATAAAAATGCTCACAAAATATTATTCAATATTAGATATATCAATTTTTACTACCAAGTCATTAATAGTTCTCATTAATTTTGGATTTAAAATATTTTTTAATTAAATTGAAAGATTAAAAATAAATAATTAAAAACAAAAACTTAATCTTAGATTTTTTTTATCATAAAAAGTGAGTTGGATAAATATGTAAGCATTTAGGAAATATTTTATTAGCATTTAGAAATAATTGATCAATATTTTCTACTAATACAGTTAACCATGTTAATAATAGGAAAAATTTTAATTATATTTTAAAAGTTAAAGGATTAAAAAGAAATTAAATAAAGTTAAAAGATCAAAATTTGATATAAAGTTAAAGGATTAAAAATATATTTTTACCTCAAAATATATAAAGTGTATTTGAAAAGATTAACTTTAAAATATTATTTATGGTGACTCAATAAAATAAGTGAAAAATAAAATAGCACCAACAAAATCAGCATCTACTTGAATCGACGTGATCACACGTTGAAGTTAAGCTCAATAAAAAATTAGGGTACATTTAGATTTTAGTTTTGTAAAATTATGGTAAAATAAATGAAATTTATAAAAATAAAATTTTGATAAAGTTTGTTATGAGTTATTATGTTTGAGTATTCTTTTTGTAAAAATAAGTTTAACAAAATATCTATTTAGATGATAAGGGTTAAAAGTACTTTTACATATATAATATAAAGTAAATTTATTTTTCCTTTTTTAAAATCCACATTTTGTTAAAGGAAAAATAATTTTTCCTTCCTTTTTCAAAATCACAATTTAACTTACTTCTCATTTTTTAAAAAGATAATTTATATTTAATCAAATACATCTTTTCAAAAAATTATGGTTAAAAATTAAGATTTCTTTTCAAAAAAAAAAAAAGAATCAAACATGCACTAGCCATTAAGATATATCATCTTTTAAGAGATTCCCTTTTATTTTATGACTTCCTTAATATTTTCATTGTATTCTTCTGTATCTTTTCATTAAATTAAAGATCATCTAACCAATTATCTTCGCTAGTTCTTATAGTAAGCTTTTTGGTACATATCCAACCCACTTTAATAGATTTTCTACTATTTTCTCATTAATATTATATGCTGCACCAATTTTTTCTTATATAAAATCATTTTGGATCTTCTTATTTGTTGTATTGCCACAATAAAATTGCACGTTAACCGACACAATAAAATGCGTACAAAAATTGAAAGAATTAAAAAATTACAAAAAATTCATATTTTCTGCTTATTAATTATATGGTTTCATTTTATATGTTATATTAATTAATTTTCGATTTCGATTTCAAAGGGCTTGTAGCCCATAGATTAAAAGGCGTGATTACGAAGAAACACTAATCTATTGGTCAAGCTTTCTAAGTCATATTTGCTAAATAGTATAGAATGACATATATATATATATATAATAAAGGCTAAATGACAAAAATCATATTTTTATTTGAAAAATAATAAAAGGATAAATACTATTTAGTAATAATAAAAAGATATAATAAACATTATAAAAATTAAAATCTTTAGATTTACATGACATCCTTTTCATTTCTTAGTTCCGACATATTAAAAACTGTATCAAATATATGACTTGAGCCATATATCAAAATTTCAAAGCACATATATTTGAATTATGGGTGGAGGAACCAATTGTCAACAACACCCACTGGCCCAAAAAGTCTCGTGATGAAATTTTGCATTCTCGTTCAGCCTCTTTCCGGTAGGCGCGGTAGGTGATTTTTCTCTCAACCACACAAGCATACTACCCACCCTGGAATTTTCTCACTTGTGTTAAAGGAAGAATTTTTGTTAGAAATCCAAAACAATGTTACTCCTTAAAATTTGACTAATTACTTTAAATTAATTAAATCTTTAGTAATAAAAGGACAATAATAGTAAAGTTAGGTACAAATAATCTTATCCTTGATTTGACCAAACCATCTCCGAAGCACCATGCATTCTACTGCTTTATATGGTAATTTATAATTTAAGAGTAGAATAAAATTTATATACTATAGGTGCTGTTCTCCAATCACTATTTGACACCTTTTTTTTTTTACACATCACATGTCTAGTCAATAACCATAAACTAAGGGTGTTTATTGGCAAAAAAAAAAAAAACTAAGGGTGTTCACTCTTGAAACAAATAACTTCAAAATCTCTCTAGAGCAAAAATCCCTTTCAATCCGCTGAGAGCGATCTCCTCTCTCCTTCAAGGAGAATGTCTTCCTTTCTCCTTCAGCGAAAACTCTCATTCCTATGTTGTGGTCCATTTCATGGTAATCATTAACTAAATAAAAAGTCAATCAAGGAAAAAAAAAACACCAATCAATCGCAAATGGCAATCATTAATTAAAAAAGAAATATCAGGCATCCCAACTTTTGGCCTATCACTGGTTCAAGAAGTTTCGTCTGAAAAACACGTCTTGATAGATTACGGATACGGCTACATCACAGACACAAATTTTGAATGAGGCTAACAAAATTGGAGTTAGGGTAGGGAAATAATTTTTTTTGTTATTTTAAGTTTATTAATAAATTAACATTCTTAGTCTATGGTTATTGACTCGACATGTAATATGTTAAAAAGAATTTCTAAGTACCAAATAGTAATTCAATAATCATCCCTAAAATATATAAAGTAAAGTATATAAGTTTCGTTGTAAAGTATACATATAGTAATACTGAGAGACATAGATATTAGGATGGACACCATTGATGCTAAAAAAGTTGCACTTTATTTTAAGCATTAAAGATATCCCCCGACTTACGGTCAAAACCTAATTCCTTCCAAGAGTAGAAATTATCAAATAGATTTTATTTCTTTTAACAAGATATTTTTCATATATATGGTCAAAAATTGAATCCAAGATCGCATGTTTAAAATACTTAACTATCTACTAACTATGCTGGAATTTTGTTAGTAAAGAAAAAAAATGGTTACACTTTATTCTGTTAAAATTAAAACATACACTTTCATTTGCACTAACACATATATACATATAATTACATTTATTTTAGGTTTATTACAAGTTGATAAATCCGCGCTAAATGAAACACCCATCAAGCACAGCATCGAGTTTTGATCACTGTATGGTTTGGTCAGTCATAATATCTGTTTACAAATGAGCTTGGGTGGATAACAATTGTCAAAGCTCGAAATCATGGTTTTGTTTGAAGTCAGTTTCAAATGATTCATGGATTTGTTTTTACTGGAATTGATTGCTAACCTTACTACCATACTGAGTTTGTGTGTGTGTATTTTATTATATTTTTTCCTCCAATCTCAATGTCAGTTTTGGCGAATCTGCAAGTTCTCCTAGTACAAGACACATAAAAATTACCTTTTCCCTGTTTTCTTTTGGGATCTTTTAGGATTTTATTTCGGGTAGTTCTTGTCCAATTCAAGATTTTTTTTTTAAAATTAAAATTTCAACCCCACACATTAAATCAGTGAATTTACATCTAAACGAGTTGAGCCCATGAAATTAATGCACAAAATAATGTATTCAAGTGTGTGCATGTGCACACTGGACACGTGGTGCAGAAACATGGTGATATTACATTACACGTCATATTAAAGGAAGATAATATTTATTCAGGTGTAATATATATATATATAGGCTTCCCAAAATGTGATATATAGTATAGTATCCCTGGCCTTAATAGCGTGACATGCAGACGCGTGGAGTCATGATCATGATGCCACGTATGAATGGAAAGCAACATTGGAACAATATACATTATTGATTGGCAATTATTACACACACATAGATATATATATATATATATATATAGAGGCTTGAGAGAGATAGCGCTAGTACTAATAGTGTTCCTTGAAAATCTTGGCCTTCTCGATGATGAATCTGCCTGTCTTGAATTTCTGGGTAGGGTCGAAAGCTCGAATGTACTTCCAACCTAACTCCTCTCCACATTTGCTGCAATATATGTTTGCCACTGTGTACATCCCCGTCATCAGTTCTCTGTCCTGCTTCGCTCCCTCTACTATATTCCTCGCGTTTGAGAACAAAAATGCTGTTCCTGTTTTTGCCTTCATTTCCCACCCACAACACACAATTAATATTTCAGACCCCACACCTTATATCCATTTATTACTGTCAGTTTTAATTTCTTTTTTCATTATTACGTACCCATAGGATCCTTATCCCCGTTACATCATATATACATTTTATTATTATATTGGATCCATGTTGTGTATAGATAAGTTCCACAAGGCACAATTGCATCAGCCTTCAAATCTAGTAATTTTTTCTTTTAAATTAGTTAGTAGCGTGTGGAATTGATCTTCATTGACTTTTGAGCTCATGAAATTTGTAATGACTTTATGAAAATCAAGCCCACGGTACCACCATCGATCAATTCCACACATAGGAAGGATGGGAAAATCCCTATATTTTAATGATACTTAATTACAACTAAAATTTATTTGCTTAGGTAGAATGCCTACTACAACAATACACTAAATTTGGAACCAAATAAGAAAAAAAATTGTCACAAAATGGTTTTATGACATATTGGTCCGTCACCAATTAGCATATTGTAAAATTTTTGCGATATAAATTTTTCACGAAAAATTTTCTGTCACAAATATATAGTTTTTTAATAGTGATCTGTATAAAGCCGCACATGTGCCTGTGTATTTTCCATTAATTCAGGGACAAAGTTATAAAACTTCAATGCTACTCAACGTTCTCAAATCTCAACGGAGAACCGTCGTACTAATGTGTTGTGGTTTCGAAATTAAATTAAAGTAACCGAAAAAAAAAGGAGAAAAAAACAAACAGTAAAAATTTTTGTAATCGGTAAAGAGAAGGCAGATTTCTAACTGAAGAACAAAAGATTTGTGAAATCAAGATCCATTATACCATTCCTTTCAGGTTGAAGGTTTTCCAATTCCAATAGATTGGGTTTAGGTATATATTGAAGATAAGAGAACAGGATTACTTAAAGTCGATAGCTGTCAAAGGGTAAATATAGAGGAGAGTTTGGGCAAAATAAATACCCGATAGTTCTTAGAGAGAAGGTCACTGCGTAATGCAATGGGAGTTTGGCAGTTTTTGCATCTGAAGGAGGGAGAACCATCACCGAAATCCGCCATTGAAGTGGTTGCTTTTGAGTAATGATAACTTGGAGTGAAATGAATACTATGGATATACATATATATAGTGCCTATTAGTTTGTCATTTTAAAGTTTGAACCAACCATAACAAGTTGCGTGTAGATCACGGGAGGTTGACAAAGACAATGCTAGGTGACACGAAAGACCTTCTTTTATCTTTTTTACAATATCAACGACTTTGACTAAGAAAGCTAAGTATTATCTTCTTTTCATTATTTTTTCTATTTCCAGTTTTATAAAAACGTGCCTTCTTCCATGAAAATATTTGTAAATTCCAGGAAGCTAATTTTTTTTTAAATAACAGTAAATTTTCTTAAATTTCATAATAAATTTCTATGACTTAATAGTCATCTTTCGAAAATAGTAATAATTTTTAAGATTTTTTAACATCCATTTTTTTGGGTAAATTTTAAATCTTTAAATGTAATTTTTCCTAAAACTTAAGTTCTCAGTCTGCGCATAAACTAGCATTAGACATTAGTCCTGTCAAATTCCTCAACAAAGTGGGTTGCAAAATGCTATATAGAATCCTGAAATAGTGTGCATATGTAGAGCAGCCATGCATAGCTTTGAGTTGTGAGTTTTGACCCTCTATGAAGTGAAGATACACCTGAAGCATTTGAAGTGCCCTAATCTCCTACCTACATTTTTCCTACTTTCTAGCACTGTTAGGTTATGAACTGTTGTCACCATGATGAGAAGTATCTAAAACTATTACACTAGAGAAGATTCTCAGAATAAGAGTGGTACTTTGCTATTTTGAAAGAAGCCTTTCAGATAAATACTCTTCAGTCTGATGTATTGATTACTTTGTGCTAGTTACTTGACAGGAAAGGGAAGATTTACGTTGTAATTTCCCCAGTCCGTGATTAAAGTAGAAGAAAGGGCAAACAGCTAAACCTTAATCACGTAAAAAATACTAATGTAAAGCTTTTTATTTCTAAATCCTTCTACACGTTGCCTTAAAATATAAAAGCAACCAATTATTATTAAGAGATAAGGTATAAAAAATCAATGAGCAAGTAGGGTTTTCAATGATATTTATTAAAAATAAGAAGACTGTTTCTCGAGTACACCCAATTGGGCAAGGACTCTGGCAGCAAGACTTCTCAAGCGGCTATCTCTCCTCTGTGTTATGTCCACCAGTGGCATTGTGGCCAAAGATTTGTACTTGTTCTTTGTTTCATCAACTTGAAATACTTTCTCTAAGGCTACTAGGATTTTTTCCTGCAACCTGGCAGACTGAAGACTCAATAATTTCACCAGTGGAGCAATAGCATTTGCATCTGCAAGGACCTTACATCCACCCTGTGGTGTTTCACCATGAAGCAAAGTCAAAAGTGCATCTAAGGAAGCTTCACATGTTCCAATATCTTGATCAGAAAGCATCCTCACAAGAGGCCCCAAAGCATTAGCCTCTATGATGCAGAATGAAGACTCAACTGAACAGATCCCTAGGTGTGCTGGGCAGCCAATTTCGTGAGGAACGAAGCAGACTTTGAATATACCTGGCTTCTTTATTGGCTTGCTTAAGTGATGTGAGCTTTCTGAAAACTGCTTGATTGAAATGGCTGAGTTTTGCTTTGCAAGGGGTGTTCCAGAATCCAGCAATTGCACCAGGACAGGGATGATGCCTTCTAGAGCTACTGTCTTCTGCCACTCTGGGTTTGTTGAGACAGTAAAACGGCAAAGAGCTTGAACAGAGTTCTCTATGACTTGCCGTTTGTGTGAGGCATGTTTATGTCGATCCAAAAGACAATCCAAAATAATTTTAACTACGCCAAGATCTAAAAGCCACTGGGTTATATGTGGTTCCCGTGGAAGTTTAGAGATGATACCCATAGCAGCAACCATCTCTTCTGCATCATCAGAAGTCTTGATGATGGTTAGCAAGACCTTGACACATCTGTCAGTTACATGTGATGAAAAGTGTCTTGAGTCACCGTCTTCTGTCAAGTGATAGAAGAGCTTCACGGCATTTGCCCGCACAGTTTGGTTATCGAGCTCTAACAAGTGAACTAATACTTGGACAGCTGGGAGCTTTATCAACAATAACCATAAAACCTAGTTTAATTAGTGACTCCATGATATAATTAATTACAACAACAGCAATAAAAATTATTATTATTATTATTATTATTTGAAGTTCCTATTTTGACTCAATCAAAAGGAATAGAAATTTTTTCACAACTTGGTACAATAAGTAGTAATTTTTTTCCACCTGCAAGAGTCTCAGACTTTGATAGAGAATGTAATCAGAATACTACTAATTCATTTATATATCTTAGACATAAATGTTTGGTGCACGGACTCAACAAATTTCTTTTAGAATCTCTTATTCTAGAAAATCTGTGATACAAATTTCACAAAGACTTAGAATGTGCTGATGATTCTAATATTTTTTCCCGTTGTTACTGTCTCTATTGCCCACTACGTTGGATCCTCTAGAGTCGGCAGTAAATAGCCATGGTCATGCCCCATGTACAATGACAATAAGCGATAAAAAGCAAGGCACCAAAATATTCTCATACGATTATTATGACTATTATTATCAGTCAAATAGTTTTCACCACAATCACGATTTACCAAAATCATAACTTCGGAAAAACTGCTGACCTGTCTCAACCTTTCTCTGATGGTGAAACCCGAAGGAGATTGGCACATTGCCTGGAAAGTTTTCAGAATCTTGCTTTGTATATCAGGTCCCGTTAAGGAAATAAGAGAGAAGAATTTAAATACGTCTTCCTCAGAATCTAACAATGAAACCTGAACTTCATCAGCTTGTTGGTGTGTGGTTGATATGGCAAGATGCATCATTGTGGCAGCTGCCTGTTCACGCAGATATGTTGATTGTAAACTTTGACGATATAGCAGCCGAAATAGTGATTGAGCAACACCCTCCCTTATCATCTGTAGGCCATTCTCTGGTAAACTTGAGAGCTCTAGGAGAGCTTTCACAGCTACTTCCTTGATTTGCAGGTCAGAATTTGAGAGCAACTGAAGAAGTGGCTGCAGCGCCCCATCTTTGACTATTGATAATTTATTCTGGTCAGTCAATGCAATTTCTGATAAAGTTTCCGTCATGATTACCTTCACATTTTCTGTTCCTGAATCAAGGAAATAAGTATTGACAATCAATGAGTATCTAGTAGCATGCCAAATTCTTGACTTTAAAAAAAAATCACTTTCGTATTAATATCTGAAGTTTAGTCATTTTCAGGGTTCATTTCCATGTTCTATTCTCCTTCTTTTGACAAAAGGACTAAGAAAATATCCATAGTGCTTCTTTTTTCTTCTTCATACCTTGCTATGCTGTTTTACATGTGTGCCTTGTATGTATTTCTAACAGCCGCACAATGCACTACCATATAGAAACCGTAAACTAAAGATCAAATAATTTCATCATCTAGGATGAGTTTTCATTTTGGAGTTGAAGGAAGCAACTCAAAGCCTTCCTTATTGGTCTAAGACTTATGAAGGAATTAATTAGCAGAGGTGCTGATCGAGACACAGCATTGTAAAGCAGCAAATGGTGAGTCTGGAATTTGTGAAATACCTGAAGAAAGGTTCCGCAGCAAAGGCTTGAGATAATTTGCCTTTGCCATCTCTATAACATTATGATCGAGGAAAGAGAGGTTATCCAGAAGCTCTTGTGCATTTTGGGCTGCTACAACGTCATCACTGTTTAATATTGCTACCAGTAGGAGTATGCTTCCTTGAACATTTCCTATGAGATCACGCACTGCAGAACTTCTGGATAATTCTAACAGCAACTCCACTGCTAACTTGCTTTCCCCTATTTGACGTGCAAGTGAGTGAACAATAGATTCTAGTGCATTATCTATTTTAGCAATATCTTCCTGCAGAACAAAAGTATTTCTATTCACATGGCACCTCACAAAATAAAGCTCAATGTAATTGACAATAAAAAGGAGTTATAGGATACCTTGTTCTCTTCATTGTCCTTTGCAAGCAAAGACAGGATGAACAGAACACGCTTCCTTATTTCTCTATTTCTAGCACCAAGAAGCCTGATCAGAACTGTGATGTAATTCTCCATTTTTACCCATTCTCGGTGCATCTGTCTTTCCATGCAGATGTCCTGCAATTTTTGAAAAGATTGAAGCACTTCCTCTTCATCATGACTCTCTAGTTTGGATTTAAGAGCAGAAAGGGTAATAATGGTGTTCCTGTCTTTCCATTCTTGAATTGACTGTCGAAGGGTCTTATTAGGCCTCAATATTGAAGTATTCAGAGGCAACATGGTTAAGGGACAGTTATTGTTCCCTTCTGCAAGCCACTTCTCGATTGCACTTCTCTCAAATGTCTTGCCAGAAGAAGTCTCCACAGGATCTTCCATGATATCAAGTGAGATTGGACAATAAAAGGACTGCAATGGCTCCAAAAGTCGTCGTCCTAGGGAATTTCGCTTCTCAAAATACTTCTTCTCCTTCTCTTCTGATGAAGTAACAGAATCAGCTTTTTCAAGCAATCCAACGATCTGCTCCATATGTAGAGCTTCCGCTGTGTCTCTTCTTGATTCAGTATTTTGCAATTCACTTTTCAGCTCTTTAAATTCTCTCTTCATAACAGCATGCTCAGTTGAGATCCCAATAACATCTGCAATACAAGCTAGCAATTGATTCGCATAAAAGCGATCAGTATTTCCCTCTTGTATTGCTGACTCAAGTTTTTCTAAAATTTCCTCTTCTGCTGCAGATGCATTATACTCATCATCCAACATGCTCTGGCATAGCTCATTTATCTGTTTACATAGACCTGAAGAGACATCCGAAGAGGTGAGAGGGATGAGGCTAACTGCTCGGCTAATGTTTTTTGTACAAAACTCCAAGTTCTTAGCAATCTTTCTGCAATTGATCAAAAGATAAATCTTACTTTTACATTTGCACTCAGAAACCAGTTGGTTTGCAACTTTAACTTCTTGGTTTAGGACATTCAGGGAATTTTTCAAGCTCTCTGCATGGTGTATGCCTTCTTTTGATAGTCCTTTTAATATAGATGAGATTTTCTCCAAGTGAGCCAAGAATTTTCTGAAATTATCCTTCTGAATCAGAATCTCATTGGCTGCTTTGGTGATATCAGATACACTAAGGACAGTAAGAAAAAGTAATTCAGAGGCTGTAATGAGTGAGGCGTGTTCAATTGATTCGTCCATCATCTCATTACTGATATAATTTAGTTAAGCATGAAGTTCAGCTTTGCTCATTACTCATTTTCCCATCAAGCATGAAAAATCAGAAACCTGACCAAAAGTAAAATCAATGAAGACTCAATCAATTTTTCTTATCCGACAAGGTGAATCAAACTAACGCTTGGGTTTATAACTCCTTGACCTTTCAAAGATATGAAAATTTCACAATTCAAACAACTGGTAGTCCTATAACAAGAAAACCCATTAAAAAATTGATGCTCGTTTCAATAGTGACTAGTATATATAAAAGGGTTATATTAATATTCTCCTTGGTTGCTGTTAAAAATGCAGGGGAATGAACCTAAAAATAAATTCGCCCTGAAAACCAATAGCTGTGTCAAACTCAATTGGTGAAATAAATATCATTCTACTGCTCGTCTTCTCACAAACCAGACAAAGAGAGGTGGAGAAACTGACCTGGAATTCGAGTGAAGGACAGCTAGTTGGATTTTCCGGGAAATGGGCAGAAATTTTCCCAGAAAATTAGGACGAGCAGAAAAAGAGGAAGCAAAAGAAAAGCAAATGATGAGGGGCAGTCAGATTCTCTTCAATCTTGAACATCATATTGAAAAGAGCCAGAGAGTGAAAGATGGATTTGCAAGGGAAGACTAGAAATTGTTTCCTGATTTGACTTGATGACTGGTTCACCTTCCTTACTCGGTTTAGGTTGACTGTTAGGCTTCTTCTTCTTCTTTTTTTCTTTTAAGGGGCATTTTGGACTGAATTTAGTTTACCGTGAAGTGTTAAGTTAAGCCACTAAATACGAGGAGGTCAGTCTCGAACGGACGCAACTGGCGATGCGAACAGTAACAGATAACTGACTTTGCCACGTCATTTGCACACGGCTGAACCTGAGCCGCGGAATTTGAACTCGTCAGTGTTGACGGGGCCGTTTGTGGTAACCGGCGCCAATACAACTCGTCCCGAAAACACCGACGAGTTCTCATTCCACGTCACTAACAATATCAATTTTCTTTTTCTTTGCCAACATATCAATATTTATGTTTACTTATTTGAATTTGGATCATCTTCCTTAAAATGTCTCTCATTTTTTCTGTATGTTTTTAATAAAACCGAGGCTAAAAAACCAAGGAAAATTTGCCCGACGCGAATCTATCGCTCTTATATATCGCTTAATAATACAAGTTTCAGGGACAAAAGTCGGCTATGGACTATCAACATTCCAATCTCATACATTCCTCGCAAGCTGATCTATCTCCTAAAACTATCCTCCCAAATCAAGGTAATCTCCCCCATCACGGTCATTTTTTCTATATTTTAATATCTAATAAGTCAATCTCCAAATAAGATTAATGAAATTTGACACCTTAAATAATCAAAAAATTTCAGTTAAATATCCCGAAAATAAGATAATTTTTTGTTTTAGAAAAAACCTAATTTACCCAAATTCCCTTAAGCCACCAAGGTCGGTAATTAGAAATAAGATTGAAAGTGAAAAAATGAAATTGCCCTTCCTTCATAAGGCAACTTAAACCTGCACTCTCCCTTTGTTCTACTCAATGAAACTTTCTCTGCTTTGCCTTTTTTGGCGCTCCTTTGTTTCACCCTCCTCTCATTCGTTAGGCTATCGCATTCTTAATTGCATAGATCCTCTCCATTGTAGACCTATATGCTCATTCTCTCACTCTTTGTCGCTTGGTCTCTCTCTATCTCAAACCCATCTGTCGTTTGTGGTAGGGTAACTCAAGGCTTTGTCTTCTTCGTCTAGTGGGTGTTAGTTCTCACCCTAGCTCTCTTCTTTTTTTATGGTGTTCCGTCAAAAAGACCGAGAAACTATTCCACCCTCAGTATGCAGTGCCCCTGACATTTACACTTATCTTTTTTCCTTTTATTGACCATCTCCCGACCGTTAAGATTCAACCATCTTCTCCCTGTAATCCCTAATTTATCGGGATATTTCATAAATTACCATTATGGAGTATCACGCTCTTTCAGCATGATCCCTGATTTTTCGCCCTGCAGTTATGATTCCGTAACTGTTATGGCCTCATAACCACTACTCCTAGCCGGGTGTTTTTGGGGCAATACAATTTTCATGAATAAACTCGTAGTCGGCCATATGGCCGAGGTATTGTTCAGTCGGACGACCATCTAGCTATACGATTACTCGGCCTTATCATCAGATAACCGATGTATTACCTGGTTCATTACGCTTAAACTCGGCCACCGAATTATAGCTTGGTGTATATGAGCCCAGAAAGTGAGGCCTCAAAGGGGCGTACATCCACCTCGGACTTGTAACCTCGGCATGCTCATTTCGGCATGTACACTAGCCCCCCGAGCCTCGAGTCCAGTCGGGATGAGAGGGCTCTGAATCACATGACCGACTCAAGACTGGCTTTTTGAATTTAAATCACTCCAGTTCCTTAGGGATTCCAGAACCTTCCCAGAGGCTCCTTGACGTTTCGATTTCTGAAACAGTAATGTGCTTTCACGTACAGCTACCTGCAGCATTATTTAATGCTGCGTCTTTTCGTTAGCCTAATCACGTTCCCCAATGGTGACGATTGGCTCCCCAAAGTCATGATTAATTCGCTCGTTTTCGAGGAGGAGTATTCACTATATACGTATTGGACTTGGGTGCTCATCTTTTCCTGCCGAAGATTGAGCTCTCGGCATTTGATGTGAACAAAGATGTCAAAGATGGTGAGCTTGTGGATGAAGATGAACTGTAGGACACAAAAAAGAGAGATGTTCCTACTGCTGCGAGTTACTTACCTCCTTGATTGTCTGTTTCTTTCCTTTTCTTTACTTTGATGTCTTGTTCAGACTTGTTAATGATAACAATATTACTTCTCGACCTAACTGCATTCGATTTTTCGACTAAGTTTAAAATAATCTCTCAGTTTGATCTCAACTTAGATTTAATTCCTCCTCTCGGTTCGTACTCGACCGAGTTTTAATTGTAGATCTCGGTTCATACTTGACCGAATTTCAATTCCTCGATTCACACTTGACCGAGTTTTTAACAAATTCTTAGTTCAAACTTGACCAAGTTTATCCACCTCCCCGATTCATACTTGATCGAGGTGTAATTCTACTTCTCTCGGTTCATACTTGACCGAGTTTTAAATTGACATTTCGGTTCAAACTTGACCGAGTTTATCCACCCTCCCGATTCATACTTGACCGAGGTTAATGAACATAATCATGATAAAAAATTTCTTTTATTAAAGTAGATAGGCGTGCCTCATTAAAACCTTCTCGGCCAAAACCCTCTTTTGCATATTCTTTGGGACAAAAGACCGAGTTAGGAAAAAGAGTACATCACCTTCCTTGTATACATCAACTAACTGAAGTAATTTTTGAGGTGAGAGGCATTCCATGTCCTAGGGATTGCTTCTCCTGACAGCTTTTCTAATCTATATGCTCCGTTGCCCAATGCTTCAGTAACCCGGTAAGGTCCTTCCCAATTTGCAGCTAGCTTTCCTTCGCCGATATTCTTCCTTGCTTCGCTCTGCTTTCTCCAGACGAGGTCTCCATTAACAAAACTACTTGGCATGAGCCGAGAATTATAACGCCGAGCCACCCTTTGCTTACAAGCTTCTTCTTGTATACGCGCATTTTCCCTGACCTCCTCGGATAAATCTAGTTCGATTTCCATATTTTCCTGGTTCATATGTTGGTCGGGGAATATTCGCCTAAAGGACGGCTCTCCTACTTCCACCGGGATCATTGCGTCAGCTCCAAAAGTCAACCTAAAAGGGGTTTCCTTAGTGCTTGACTGAGGTGTGCAACGATAGGCCCAGAGGATGCTCGGTAATTCCTCAGCCCAGGCCCCCTTCGCTCTTCCCAATCTCTTCTTGAGTTCTCCGAGGATAACCTTGTTTGCCGCTTCTGCTTGTCCATTTGTTTGGGGATGCTCGACCGAAGACACTCGATGCTTGATACCGAGATGTTCATAGAATTGCTTTAGGTTCTTATCCATAAACTGCCTCCCATTATCAGTAACCACCGAGTGAGGAATCCCATACCGACAGACAATATTCTTCCATACAAATTTCTGTACCTGCTGTGCCGTGATCTTAGCTAACGATTCCGCCTCAATCCATTTAGTGAAGTAGTCTATGCCCACTAGTAAGAACTTGACCTGCCCTTTACCCATCGGGAAAGGTCCGAGAATATCCATTACCCAGACCATGAATGGCCACGGAGATGTCATTGTGTGCAATTCTTCCGGCGGTGCATGGCGCAGATTACCAAACCTTTGGAACTCATTACACTTCTTACTATACTCGGTACAATCAGCTCGTATAGTGGGCCAATAATAGCCGGCCCGGATTACTCTTGCTGCCATAGATCTTCCACCAGTGTGTATCCCACACACTCCTTCATGGATTTCGCTCATAACATATTTCGCCTGTTCAGGAGTGAGACATTTTAAAAGGGGAGTTGAGAATCCTCGCCTGTATAAGTCTCCTCCCATTATTATATAATGTGAGGACTTCATCTTCAATCTCCTCTCGCATTGCCCGAATGACAGGGTGGTCTTTCAAAGAAGGCCTGTCTTTAGAGCATCGTTCCCCCGCACCCGCACTGCTACTGGTTCGTACCATGATTCTTGGTGGTGGTGGGATAGTTTTGCTCGGCCCCACGGTGGGCGCCAAAATGTTCCGTCAAAAAGACCGAGAAACTATTCCACCCTCAGTATGCAGTGCCCCTGACATTTACACTTATCTTTTTTCCTTTTATTGACCATCTCCCGACCGTTAAGATTCAACTATCTTCTCCCTGTAATCCCTAATTTATCGGGATATTTCATAAATTACCATTATGGAGTATCACGCTCTTTCAGCATGATCCCTGATTTTTCGCCCTGCAGTTATGATTCCGTAACTGTTATGGCCTCATAACCACTACTCCTAGCCGGGTGTTTTTGGGGCAATACAATTTTCATGAATAAACTCGTAGTCGGCCATATGGCCGAGGTGTTGTTCAGTCGGACGACCATCTAGCCATACGATTACTCGACCTTATCATCAGATAACCGATGTATTACCTGGTTCATTATGCTTAAACTCGGCCACCGAATTATAGCTTGGTGTATATGAGCCCAGAAAGTGAGGCCTCAAAGGGGCGTACATCCACCTCGGACTTGTAACCTTGGCATGCTCATTTCGGCATGTACATATGGTATTAGTTGTAGTGGTATAAGAAGTTTTGTTTAGGATTAGTTTTGTGTAATGATTAAATTTCATTGTACCCATTTTCTTATTGTCCTCAATTGAGGGATTTGAAGAAATTGATAGTTTAACAAGGTGACTAGTGTTGTAGAGTTGGTGTGAGTTGAAATAGCAAGAAATGATAATCCATTTGGACATGAAAGAGCTATTTATGTATTTGCAATAAATGTGGCAAATTTGCAACTGATTTTAGGGTATTTGCAAGTGATTTTAGAGTATTTACAAATGAGGAATTGGATTTGTCCCCTTAATGTAATTTGATTTTCATTTGTTGTTATCACATTTAGCATGCATAAGTAGGACCATATTGGATGAGTAAATTTTGTTATGTTTAATATAATATAAGTTTTAATAATGATAAATATAGAATAATAAGAACAAATGCATCATATTTGTCTAACATATATATTATTCCTAAAAGAAGTAAAATGTATATTAATATGTGTTTAATTGTATTTATAATACATATATCATGCTATGTACTAATATATCAATTGTGCTATTATGTTTTATAATACAAGTTGCATATATAAATTGAACTAATTACTTAGTTTATAAGTGTAATATATTAAATGTAGTATTGTTCAAGTATGAATAGTGAGTATTGGAATAAAGAAAGAAAATCAACATCATGTCTCACTTAAAGAAAAAGAAGAGAAATGATGCTTAAAGAATTGAAGATTAGAAGGGAACATGCTAAGAACGAAATGACCAAGTGAAAGTGGAGCTTAATTTTTGAAAACCTATCTATTAGGTATATTTTCATTTCACTTAGGTCTAAAAGTGGTTTAATCTTTGCAATTTACTTAATCTTGTTATCATATGTTTTAAACGAGTTAGATTAAGTAAATCTGATAGTAATATGTGTCAAAACTGAAGTATATTGGCTAATAGAAGAATTTTGCTATTTGATTCATGTTTATTTTGTGCAAAATTCGCACTTCACTTATTGAAATTCAAAGTTACAGAGATTTTATCTCTGATAAATGAATTTTTATTCTGAAATTCAAATTTCGGGATAAAAATTGTTAGTGAAAGTGTGCAAAATTTGTATAAAACTTAATTAAAATTTGAATGTTGGTGAAATTTAAAGTAAGTTCAAAGTCACTTCCTCTAACAGATGAACTTTGGGTTTCAAAGTATGAATTTTGAAACGAGAACTTGTGAATCTCGTTAGAGTATATTTCTGACAAACGAACTTTGCAGTTCAAAATTTGAACTTTATAGAGAAAAACTTTTATACCATGTTGAACATGCTTTTGATAGAAGAATTTGAGCTTCTGAAATTCGAATTTCAATGTGCTATATGAAAACTTGAGACAACTATTCAAACGTAATAAATATACTTCCAATATGAAAATTCACACATATTAATATGGAGTATCTTTTGCAAACTCAAAATTCAAATGTCACTTTATAATAGACGAATTTTGAAGTTCAACATTAAACACATAACTTTACTGATTTTGCGAAATTTGTCTATTAAGCATCAAAATTCAAATGTTAATTTGTCAAACACATTTAATGTGGTTGTTGAATGACTTTTTTACAGAGTAACGGCTAGAACTTGTGTTTAACGGATAGATTTTATGTCTAACGATTAGCTAAACTATAACTCTGTAAATGGAACTTCATTTGAACTTGTGAAAAACGAATTTAAATGAGTTTTGTGTCAAAATGTTGCTACAATGAATTAAATCATTCTATGTGAGCATTCAAAACTAAACTCATCTCATTAGAGTGAGCTTTAATGTATTATACACTCTTAAAGATAATTTCTATTATGTAATATTTCTTTCTACAACTTCTGAGTAGAATCTTAGTGTAGGGAAATACTAAGAGAATTACACATCTTGTAAGGGTGTAAGGAGAGTAGTTTCATAAATACTTACTGAAATTTGTGGGATATACTGAAACTTCACAAATGTCCAAATCAAACTTATGGGATATAATGAAAAATCTCAATTGGTGATTTGAGGACTGGATATAGATAAAATGGTTGGGCTGAACCAGTATAAATCTTTATGTATTACTCTTTATCTTCTCACTTTATTTGCCTCACTCAATACACTTTGTTTATTCCTGTTTTACTGCAATATTTAGTAAAATTAAGCTGTACTACAAGAGAAGAGAAAATCTTGCATTACCCAATTTATCCCTCCTCTTAAGTGACTAATCAACCTAACAAATTTTATTAGTGAATTGATTTTCAATTTTCAATTAAAAGTGGTGTATTTTCAACTGATAATTGTATATTTGCAAGTAATGTTGGTTTATTTGCAATTGATAGTCGCTTAAAAGTGATGTATTTTCAACTGATAATTGTAAATTTTATTGTGGGATGCATGTTGTTCACCACCAGGCTATACCGCAAGCGTACAGGTCGAGGTCTAGTAAAGTGGTGAGTGAGTATCGTTTCCACAGGGACTTAGATCACAAAGTGGTCAAACATTGGACATTGCATTTTCGATTAATTTGAGCAACATAAATTAAAAGTTCACTATTCAATTAACATCAACTATGCGTAACAAGCGTATAAAATTAGCAACAAGGACAATTAGGATTTGAGAAATTCAAAGAAATCTAGGATTATTCATTCCCCTTGTATTTCATGAATACCTGCTTAAACTCTTTTTACAAGTGTTCTTAATGCAAAATTATGTTAGTTAGGATGCTAATTTAACTATCTGTGCTCTCTCGAATCTCCAAATAGCTGTTCAGTTTAATTAATTAAGTAATCTCTTAACTAGTTAATTAAACTCTCATATTCACTTCAAATCCTAAATCGCTATATGAGGTTAGTGAGTATATCCCTACCCTACTAACATAACTCGTCACTTAACTAAGCAAGATTCAAGTTCTCACATGACCCAACTCAAGTTCTCTATGTAAGTTACCTCTCTCAGGCATAACTTAAATAAACTAGACAATCTTATTGATGGTCAAACAATAAGAAGCATTAAGAGTAGAGTTAAATTAATATAAAGTTTGCATTAATCACAATTATAATAGGGAAATGAATATTCAATCCATACAAGGGTTCAGAATAATCCTAGAAATGGAGCACTAGCCACTCATGTTCAACAACATCATAACAACATACATCCAAATCAACATCATTATTGAACTAAAGTGAGACAAGAAGGGAGGAAATGCAAGAAAACCAAGAGGGAATCTGAAATCTTCTCAAACTCCAAGCCCTACCTTCACTCTCCTTCAAGAAGCAAGCCCTAGCACACCCAAGCTCCTCCAAGGTAAAGTCTCCAAGTCCTTTTCGTGCCCTTGCTCCGTGTCACTGACTATCTCTTCAATCCCCCTTAAGAATACAGTGTTCGAGTGAAGCTTTGTGTTTTGCTGACGAGGGGTTCGCGCCGCGGCTATAGGATTCTGGTCACGGCCTCATATCATCCGATGTGCTATTTTGTTCACTGCTTGTCATGAGGCCACGACCTCATATCGTGTAGCCGCGGCGTGGTCTCTCCAGAAGCGTATTCCCTCCTTTTTTTGTGATCTTCTCCAAAGGGGCGTACTCCAATGCTCTCCCATGATGCCTACAATAAAGATGAAAATTTAAAATCTTTCATGGGGATAAAATAATGCATAATAAGATAAAAATATACTATCATGTATTATTAGGATTACACTCCACATTTTCCTATCCTGAGTATCAAGTATGTACATATATGAATGTGTAACTCAAGGAAAATGTGTTGAAATGATGTAATTTGGTATGATTAACACATGTGATTTCAAGGTTGTAGCAATGGAGTAATGAATGTTAACTTGAATGGGGTGGGTTCACAATGGAACACTACACAGAGGTGAGATGACACTATATTGATATGGATTCATTTGCCATCATTATTGTCTAATGCCGTTGTGTTATGATACGTAGCATCGTATGATGGAGCTGAGGAAAGACATTATACGGTGGCTTGTTAACCACCCTAGAAATGAGATTTGAGCCGAAATTTTGACGAAAATTCTAAGCTGACATATTCCATGAGACTAGCATTTAGGATATTTTATGTAACTGAATTCTAACTGCATTCTTGGTGTGAACACCCCATTTTGTCCGGGTATCTCAAACAAGAACAAAAAAATAATAATAAAATAAAATAAAAAAAATATTTAATAATAATAATAAAAAGATAATAAAAGGAAAATATAAACAAAAAAAATAGTAGCATGCAAGGATTTTGGGCCAGGCCCGGCCCAAAAATCTGAAAGATGCAACACAAAAAAAAAAAGGGGGGGGGGGAACCACATTGGGCTGAAACCACTTCAGCCCAATGTGTCACGAGCCCTCAATGGGGCTCGTGGACTGGAAAACCGGGGAGCCCTTTAGGGCCCAAAGCCAAGGGGAGCCCTTTAGGGCTCAGGGGGGGACCGCGGCTGAGAGAGCAGAGAGCAGAGGGAAGCCCTAGCAGAGAGAGAGCAGAGGGAAAAGAAAGAGGGAGGCACGAGCAAAGCTGCGGAGACATGGCCGCGAGTAGAGGGAAGCGTGAAGCAGAGGGAGAAAAGACACACGAGCACAGAGAAAGCTGCAGGGGACATGGCCGCGAGAAAAAGCTGAGCATGAAAAGACAGGAACAGACCGGGACAGAGGAGACGTGTACGCAAATGGAAGACCGAAGACCACACGCACGGGGCTCCTCTCCTCTCGGCCGCGGAAGCTCTATAAAAGGAGAATTCTGGACCGAAGATGGGGGAGGGGGGGAATCTGAAGCTCGAGCAGAGTCTATAACCGAAGAGAGGAGGGACATAGACCGAGAGACAGCGAGATTGAGAGGATTTCAGCAAGGAAAGCTGAAGAGAGACAGAGAAGAGCCTGGGGATTTAGCTTCGAGTTGATCCCTTCTCACTGCAGCTGTCAGAGACATCGGGGAGAAGCAGAGGCAAGGGCCGCGAGGCCGAAAACAAAGGAGGCCGAGGGGGCAAAATTTCCTGGGAAGGAGGAGAAGGACGCGAAGCCGAAGAACTCCAGGAAATTGGGCACTGGAAATTCCAGAAAACTGAACCGAGGAGGGCCGAGGCCGAGGGGACGAAAGCTCACGAATTGGGAGAGAGGCAAGGAATCCGAGGCGTAAGTCAAAGGCAATTGTCATCTGGGTTAGTTTATTTTACTGGTTACAACTGGATCATTTTTGTTTGAATTCCATAGTAGAATCTATAGTTTTCCTGGGTTCCCCGTTGAATCCTCTGCTGATTGATTTTAGTCGCGTGCTGCATTATAGTTTTGTATTGAGCATTGAGGAATGTAGTTTGGTTCCGCCGTGAATTCTTGTCTTGATTTTACTGCTTCGGATTGATTCAATGAGCGTGGACTGCCTGGGGATGCCCTGGGATGATGATAATTCGCGTAGAGTTTTCCTTGCCAATAATTTGTTTTTGCCCAGCGAGTGATTTAGAATGGCTGAAATGAATGGTATGGGTTTTTGTTCAGTACAGGCCCATTTGGAGAAAGGTTTTTTTTTACCATGGGCCTTAAGTAAAGAAAGGTGGGGAAGTATGACTTGGGCTTTCCCTTTTAGGCCCACTTACCAAATTTGTCTCTTGAATGAAACAATACAAGAAGGAGTATAGTTGGTTTTTTTTTCCTTCTTTTTTTTTCCGGGCCCATTATAACTTACAAAGTCTGGGCTTTTGTGTTGAAGTATGGGCCTATCTAAAGAAAAGGTTTCTGTTGTCCAATGTGGATTATAAATGAAATAAAGTAAGAAGGAGTATAACTTGGGCTTTTGCTTTTTGGCCCATTTATTTCTTTAAAATCACAAAGTCTTAGCTTTTTGCGTTGGGGCATGTGCATCATATAAGGCAATTCGGGGCTATCGAGTCAGTCACATAAGCTTTCAAATGGTCCCATAAATTGATGAGTTCCTATGCTTGTCACGAAGGCTTGTGAGTCTTCGCAGACTTTTAAAATAATTACACCGTATGAGCCTACGGGGCTGTACGAGCGTATTAACAATGTTTAATTATAATAGTAGGTCTCAATGACCTTTTCATCTTATTTTAGGGGAACATAAATAAATTGCATGAACTTTTGTGTGTTTCAAAACGTTTTAAGCAAGATAATGATATTTAGCGATTTTACTAAAAAATAATAGCAATAATAAAAAATAATAAAAATAAAAAATAAAAAAATAAAAACCCAAAAAATAATATAATAACTAATTGGGTAACCATACCACGCGAGGTTTCCAAAATCCACGTAGGTATTCTAGTTAACTATGTCGTTACGTAAGATTATCTATGCAGATATTAGTTGAACTTTCCTTTAAAAATATAATGATATTTTAGTATTTTTCAAATTATCGCCTTAAAATTATAATAAAACCCTTGTACCGTGAGGTTTGGAACTTCCGCAGGTAATTAAGATATTGATCTATCGGGCATGACTGCGAGTCTGCAATAGATGGATTGATTTTCCTTCTAAAAGAGAAATTTTCAAGAGTACAAAATATGTTGTTTCAAAAGTCAAAAATCAAGTAAAAGTATTTAAAAAAATAATGAAAAACAAAAATAAAACATTTTCCAAGCAAATAAAATAAGGGTAAGAAAGAGGAATTAAATTATCTTTTTGCCAATTAAAACACACCAACTCAATCTCGGAAAATCGTTTTGATTGCCAAAAGGTGAATTATTTTCAATTAACTTTCTCTTATTACAAAAATTAAAAAAAAAATATCAACCAAGTGACACGCATTTTTAGTCCCGAACTACGTGGACTTTGATCCCCCACCGCAGGGTACGTAGGCCCCAGGCTCTGATCCTGGGTCAAGTCCGCCTTTGTAAAAAATAAATATTTTCTTATTTTTTGGTGTTTTTCCCTTAATTGAATAAATGTTTCCTAATTTATTTTCTCAAACCCTTTTTCTCATTTTGCTTGAATATCCTTAATTTTAATTTAATCTATATTCTTTATTTTGTTTTCCAAATTTTCTTAATTTTCTTTTTCTCCATCCATTTTCTCGCATGTGATTTATAAAAGGAAAGCCAAAATATATTTTTAAGCCATATTAATTTACACAATCAATGTAAGGTAACCGTTCCTAGGAACGGGTGTTGTGGGATGCCTAACACCTTCCCCACGCACAATCTACTCCCGAATCCAACTCTGGATAAGCAGACCATCCTTTCCTCTTTAATGCGGTTTCCCAAGATTTTTCCTTAAAATTTTGGTGGCGACTCCTCACAAGTCGGTTTTCATCCGAAAACTCGATTTGTTCTCTTTTTCCGTTCGTCGCATTTTTCCGGGTGCGACACTTGGTGTCATACTACTGTATTTAGAAGTTCAAATTGTGAATTTGCAAGTGAAAAATGTGTATTTGCAATTGACAGGTGTGGTCCATGGCTGCAAATGCTTGGGCATTCCATTTACAAGTCATACTGGTGTATTTACATGTGAACAATGTGCATTTGCAATTGATAGGCATGGTACATAGATGTAAAGTTCTATCGTCCCATTTGTATGTCGAACTGGTGTATTTACAAGTGACAATTGTGTATTTACAAGTGAAAAATATGTATTTGCAATTGACAAGTGTATTTCATTTCCTATGCATTCCATTTCGCTGAAAGTCAAGATTTTATTTTGATGATTTTTCTTACCAGATATTTTGATGGTTGTTGGAGTCATGAATTTTAAATAATTCGATACCTACCAAGTAATTTTTCATATTAAAAAAATATGAAAGAAAGAACTTATTAGAATCATGTACTAAAAGTTGTACCTATCCAAGCCACAAGGAAAGAAAACATTTCAAACAAACAATTCTACTATGAAACTGTCAGAAATGAAAAATTTTCCATCCTTAAAAGTGATGTTGCAAAATTTGATATAAAAAATACTTTCATCTATAAGTTAGAAATGAATTAATATTAACAGATCGTAATGGTGTAGCTCATGCTTTGGCTTGCATATGCACTCATTTTTTAACTGATATCTGTTTTAAAATACTTTCATCTATAAGTTAGAAATGAATTAATATATTTTTTAACCGATCTATTTTGGCTTGAGTTCACAAATTAATGTTAAAATTGTGTAAGAAGTGGCCCATGGGTGCATCCAAGGATCAATGAAGAGAGAGATTACATGATAATGGGAAATGATAATGGTTATTGGGAATTTAACAACAAATATAAGGTTGAAAGAAAATGTTCAGAATGTCTCTAAGATTATTTGTGTGAAGTACTCTAAGTTGAAACCTTGAGCAGTGATATGAAATTTTCAACTAGTGGTGGCTTCCTCCCTCTGCAAACCACATAATTAAATTATATTTTCTTTTATTTTCATTCCAAAGTCAAGTTTTTTAGTCCATATAATAGTGACAATAGAATTTTTTTTTTCACATATTGTACTAATGTATATTAATTATCCACTTTGATTTCCATATACTATATGCAGTTTACTTTTTCAAGCACTATATATTGATTCAGATCTAAAAATACTTATGATGCCACCAAAAAAGCCACATCTCATATATTGCTTATTCAATGATACTTGGTACGTGGTCTCATGTTCATGCACGTACATTAATAATTATTTTCAGTTATTATTAAACACTTAATTCAACTGATAAAGAGTTATACTAGTTTAAACAGAGATCTCAAATTCGAGCCTTAAGAATGCAGTCGTGTTAAATATTTGGTGGTAGAGATTTGTTGCCCTTTTCTGGTCCATTCCGACTCTATCCAAATCAGTTTAGATCCAGATAGATCCTCCAATTAAAATGTGGTTAGTTCCCGGCTCTAAGGTAAAAAATAATTATTTTCAATTGCTTCTACCTTTAACGTTGCCCCCAGTCATTGGGATAACTGTCAATCTACAACAACACAAGGAAAGACAAGTATGCCTACCACTTCATCTATCAGAAAATAAATGGCTATAAGAGTAGTCGACAATATATATATATATATATATATATATGAAGATATGGTAAGTAACTACCTCTGCATAAGCACGCATAGGCACCTATATAATAAGATACTAGAACTGCCCCCAGCAAATCACACCCCATTTGCAAGTGACAATAAGCAATTTGCAAGTTATAATCGTATATTTGCAATTAGCATACATTTATTTGCATGTGACAAAGAACCTTAGTAAGCTACATAACACTTGAATTAGATACATGTACATGTTGAAGAACATTATGAGCCATTCTGGTAAAACTATTCCAAACCTATTTCCAAAAAGAACTATATGCAGGTTAGTTATACAAAAAATAACACCCATGGACACTAGACCTACAATTGATTGTTCATGCCCTATTTCCAAAGGAACAACAATGGGGTCAAACTATCAATTATAGGTAGCCATTCAAAAAATACATAAACTATAGTAAGACAACCAATCCATAAACTACGTTATCCAACATAAACAACCAGAAGTTTAGTTGTGTTCTTGCACTTATCATCCTAACATGGGTTTAGACACCTGCATGTTCTCTTGGTATGTTCAGGTCGGTGGCATTTGGAACATGTGTAAACTTTTTGCTGCTGGAATTGAGACTCTCTTCTAAACTTTGTGGTCTACTAGGAGGACGATTAGTAAGTAGAGATAGTAAGAAAGTGTGTGTCTCATAATCAAGTGAAGTAAGAGTATTTAGTCTTCGCATGTCATTTGTTTGGATTGGAATCATTGTTTGACTATATATTCTCTCCTGAGCACTCTGCATGAACCATTAACAACATATGTATAAATATTTTCATGTACTTTCTTGAGAAATTCCCAATATGCCTCATAAGGCCAATGCCCAATATGCATCATAAGATTGAATCCATTAAAACTAATAATGATAAAAAAAAAACCTCTCAAACTATATATTCAAGAAATAAAAATGACTCTTGTGTTGTCCTAAAGCTATTGCCCACAATAAGGAATAATACAAAGTATCACAATAGAAATGATTTAGTTCCTATCTTCTTGTCCATTTCACTACTCTTATAAAATGACATAAGCACATCATATATTAGGGAGAAGGAAATTAATTAGAAACTTGAGTGCTAAACTAATTTATTATAGTGATACAAACATTACATTATTATTGTAATTTAAGAGAATAAAGGGTGCTTGCACTTCTTGATTTTTCATAGTAATGATTGAAGGAAACATGGGGATGTTCAACAACTTCAATTAAAGCTTGGGGACCATGCTCTCCCTAATAATGCCATAGCCTTGTAGAAGCCATCATAATATGAAGAAAGGTCAATTCATATTAACTTGAATTTATAGTCATACCTTCAGCTGGAATTAATTGCAAGGAGGAATAACTAAAGTAGCTTTTGTTTGCATGTGCACACATCTGTTACAAAGAGAATCAAAGGTTGTAAAAGTATGGCCCATCTCATCATATATTTCCCATGGTTCATACAATAAATCTTCATTTTAGCTTTGCTACATCCTCAACTCCCCAACCCAAGTTGATACCCCCCACAACTCCTCCATCATTGCTTTCTTTACTGGCGGCTCTCATACTAGAAACTGAGAAACCCTACCTTGCCACTAGAAGGACAAAGAAGACTAAGTTGAAGTCCACGAGTACCTCCTCAGAGGCAGGGGTAGAGATCCCCAAATAAAAATAACACATTATTCTAAGTAGGGGCAAAGATCTACGCTCAAAGGATAGGGAAGGTGAACAAGAGGCAGAAGACGTAGGCGAGGAGAAAGGGAAGGCAACAATGAGGTGGTAGAGGAAGGAGGTAGAGGAGGAGAAGTGAGAGAGAGAGAGAGAGAGTGCAAGTGCAAGAGACAGAAGCAAACATGACCGAGGGCAAATTAGAGATTGTTCATCTAAACTTATTTTCAATTTGCAACCAATGGTAGTTAATTGGGATTAGATAAATTGGGGGTATATTTTTGGAATTATGTTGTTACCTTGGTATTTATACAAGATTTTCCCATAAATAATTTGAAAGGCAATGAAAATGAAAAAATTTTACAAATAATAGTAATCCATAGTTTCATAACAATTAAAATTTTTAAGATTGATCTAAGCCTTTGAAATTGATCCAACAAACAGGAATTAAACATTGAGACAGAGGAAGAGTTATTTTGACAAAAGAGATCCAAATTTCACGGAATATTAGGTGAATTTTTTAACATTATATTAAATTTAAAAAAAAAGTTATATTATTCATGATTTATAAATAATATTATTTGTAATAAATTTTACATTTCATATTTATGGGCATTGATAATTTTTTTATTCATTGTTACATCCGATTTTTTTAAGTTATTTTGAAGTGGATAAAAAATAGACTTTACATAAAATTTGAATTTGAATGAGTAATATTTATTTATGGAAAAAAATAGTCATACAGAGGTAATAAATTAATTTGTTGGAGTTTGAAAATGGAGTCTAGCATTCCACTCAAGCCCAATTCAAAAGCCATATTTAGTAGAAATGAGTCAGTTTAAGAAAATGGAAAAAGAGAAAAACCGAGAGAGAAGAATTCATAAAAATAATGTTTTTATTTATAAAAAGTTTAAATGATATTTATCAAACAATTTCATAAGAATTTATCTCTTATTCTCTTTTTTCTCTTTTATGTTAGCCAAGTAATTCAATTCCATGGCACACAGGGGAGCCATTTTAATCTTTTGGATTGCTTTTGCTTTTCTTAGATACAGTGAATTCAAAATTATCTGTTCTGAGTTGTAAGCTCTATCTTGTAAACATTTTAGACCTGTGAAAATGCAGTTAAACTCGTGAATAAAAATTGCACGTTAGGAATTAGGCCATGATACCAATTGTCGCATGAATCAAATATCAAAGTCTAGTTCCCTTAACATTTGCAGTTAGTTTAAGTGGTTCAAAATTTGTTTTCCTCAAGTAATGTCACCAGTTTGAGTTATGTGCATGTAAAAAATTGCCATGTGAGAATTTTACATTCGGGTAGGCCCGATTTAGCTCAATTTTAGATTAGGGGACTCAATGTTGCTTCTGAAAATTGGTTGGTGTTTAAAACTTACATTATAAAGCCCCCTTTAATCTCACGAAATGGCAATACAATACAGAATAACCGAATAGCACAAAAACAAATAATATGATTCATTTTTCAATAAAAAAATTTATAAAGCAGAGAGCTATTTAGAGAGATAAAGACGCACAGATCTGCACAGAACCCATTGTACAAAGAAGCTAAAGCCTAAAGGCGAGAAATTGCTTTGCTTCAAGTGCATTGCTATTGATGTATACATACTGATAGTTAGCTCTTTCGTTCAACTGAATTTATTACGCTTGAATGAGAACCATTTTACCAATACCAATCCAAGCAGAGGCACTCTGTCTCGCTCCCTCTCTGCATACGTGTGTGTGTAAATCAAGAAAGATCAAAAGCTCAGATAACAATGGTTTACCTTCTCCCAACACACACACACACAGAGACACAATCTCTCGCACTGTTTGTAAACAGGGTTTGAGCTCTGTGATTATTTTCCAAAGTCTTGGCTATCCTGTTATCCTTTCATTTTCAACGAATCTTGACAATAACTTATTTGCTAAATCAGTGTGCCATCATTTTATAATCACTGATCGGTTAGTTGGGAGTTGGGGCTATTAGATTATGCATTAGGGGTCAGTCTTGTCAAATTTTTGGTCGGTGAGGCAGTAGCGTAAACCAATAGTTAAGAGTAAGACCGAGAAAACATTATGTGATTCAGAAATCCTAGACATCCTTGAATACAATAATTTTCAATTCAGATCGATTAAATCTGTGATTTAAATAGTAACTCTTATTTTAAAATGAAGGCCAATGGGTGTCCCTTAGGAACTTTCTTTCCAATAAAATTTTGTAAAGCATCTCTTTCACCATGTCAGTTAACTGTTTGCTTTCTATTCAAGTTATCTGTCCATTTGGTAGGCCCTCCTGAACCTTCTCTGATGGATGTTGCCGATAATTTAAGTACAATAATTAGCAATTACGATATTTGATATACGTAGGAAATGTTACTGTTTAAGTCAGCATACTAAGAATTGAGATGCTGACTTGGAATCCAACTACAGTAACTCCATTTGAAAAAGTTGAAATCATGTGTTCTAATATGCAATCACAGAGGGGAAATATGTAGTGTCCTAGCAGCTTTTTGACGAGCAAAAATACATATCTTTCAACTTTATTTCATAATCTTAACTTCGATTTATTTGATTAACAAGGTTCGCTAGCTGCAGCTACAAACCAATTAGCATTTACTTGGGTGACCAGTCTGTATATTATTGCTTATCTGGGGAACCATTTTGTTACAAGAAGCTAGCTCTTAGGCTTTAACAGCATTTTCAAGGAATGGTCCTTCAAGGTTTGCGAATTTCAAAGAGGTGCCCCACCCAAACCCAAAATATTTTAACTTTGGAACTCCCCACTGTATAATTTCCTTTTTTCAAACTTAAAAGGGTAAAATGATGATGAGAATGAATAGTTCGAAGTGAAAATTGCTTGTGAATTGTGATTGAAGTATATGTCCATTATATTTCATTCATCTCAAGTTCTATTTCATTGTTAAGGGGATAGAAGATAAGATCACATATGAATAGTGTTATGAATTCAAATCCTTTTAATATAATATATAATTAAAAAAATTTCCATCCCATTGTTAGTATTGATGATTTTTGAGTATGAAACTAACGATATCTAAATGATATCTATAAATAAGAATAAAATGATTCTTGCAGGACGAATTTTACTTTCTTTTCTGCAACTGGCAAGAATGGGCTTGTTTTGGATAAGATGTTGATAACCACTAATGGATGGATCCTCCTTTTTCTGCGACTTTATCTTGTTCCCAATTATACAGGTTTCTGGTTCCTTGGTGAGTCGAGAATTTCAGCAGTGAAGTTCCAAGTTCCTGTGATATTACTGCTAGGGTAAGTTCTTAAGACACTAACAAGTTCATCATGCTTTCTTTTTAATTCAACTCCGACAACTAAATCTTCTATATGGACGCAAACACGAGCTCCTATCTATTTGTATTGCCGTCTCCATATTTTTCCTATTCAACAAGTCGTTCAATATTCCCTATAGCTATAATTCCTTTTGAAGACAACAAGATACAGATCTGAGAGCGGCAAGAAATATAATAATAACCTTGTCCTAGCTAGCCTGTCACTATAACCGACCTGAGAAAATTTCCTTGGCAAATATAATTTGGTCTTATTTCTGGTAAAATAATGGTCTCATTTCTTGGTTGTCTTCTATGACTATAAAAATGCATAAAAGATTGCAACGAGGGCGGCTATATTTATTAATTTGTGTATCAAAAGAAAGCCTTCGACGAGGGTTTTAATACGATTAGAGTCAGTACAGAGTAGCAGTAGTATATGCATGACTGGCTAAAATAACCTGTCCTTGTTAATTTTATTGTGTGAGGTGCACCCAAATCCTAATCCTCTTCATCATTAAACTCGAAATTCTGCAAGGTTCATGGAATTTACCTGTCTATAGTCGAAATCCATCAATATGGCTTTTAAAAATATTTCTTAAATGCCAAGAGACTGCGTGAGTCACGACTAGCAAAATGGATTTGATGGAGAACTTCGATGGAGAACACTACTGGTTAATTAGTTATTGTTACTATTTTTTTTATCACCTCAATTTTTATTTTTATTTTTATTTATTTTGACTCCTCTGTAATATATCTCAATTTTTGTGCTTTTCTTTTAAAATATTTGAAATAATGCAATATGTACTAATCAATACATCAATATCATTAATATATAATTATATAATATATATATATATATATATAGCTAGCCGCAATATTATCCTCAAACTCCGGATAATATATGAGAGAACATGTTTATTTTAAAATAAAATATATATATCAAGCTTCACTATTCACAAATTATGGGTAATTAATTTATTTTTTAATCAAACTAGAGTTAGAATTTATTTTCATTGCTATAGTACCAGCCACGTTATTAATTTAATTATGATAAGAGAAAAGAGGTTACTCCATTTGATTTATAAAAACACTTTTTTTAGGTTTTTTATACCGATTAAGAAAGTTATTAAAAGATCTAGAATATTATAAATTTTAAAAATATTTTATTAAAATGTTTTTAATTTAAATATTTAATTAAATAATATATTTGATATTAATAAAGAATAAAATAGTAAAATAAATAATTAATACTTTTTAAAAATTTTTAAAATGACCGATATTGTGAAAATTTTTAAAAAATTCTAAAAAAATAATTTTTATCAACTAGAGGGAGTAATTTAATTAATGTTGCCTGCGCTCTACGGTTTTTTTTGTACCTGTGCGCTCTACTTATACTGCTGCAAGTTTTTCAGGGTATGTTTTATGATCAAAGATGTACGGAATTAAAAAAAATCATTAAAACATTTCTTTCGAGACTGCAAGTTATTGACATGGAGAGTGGAATCCAATAATGACTTTTCGATTAATCTTTTGTCACTTGGACTCTATCTTCTTTTTGCTTTCTTCGAATGCTTTCATTTTTTTTTTCTTTTATGACCTGTTAAAATTGTAACAGATAAGTTTTCAACCATTTTAAAGAATTGAACATAATATAATGCCTTTCAAATTTCAATTAAAGTTGATTGCAACGATTCTATAATTAGGAGCAGGTGGTTCCAACCTTTTGAGATGACTTGCAAGTTAATTGCAGCCATGTGTTGCTTGATAACTACAACTCAAGAAGGTCAAAATTTGATTCTGGGAGGAATTTGTCTACTTAGTCATAGGAATAATTAATGACTTTAAGTCTAGATAGACTAGCATTTACTTGATGTCTCATTATGTACAGCCTAGCAGCAGCTTTGTGAATCTCGGCACAGTGGAAAGATTTAAAAAAAAAAAAAAGTAAATCAAACGATCACAAAAAACAAATGAAAATATAATGTAATCTTATAACTTAAAATCATAATTGATATCAATGTCATTTGAGATAAAATAAAATTTTCCCCGTTCTTTCTATATTCGGCAGTGCCATTCCTTCGCCTAAGTGATACACGGTGTTTATTAATTAATCACAAAGGGGAGAGAAAGAACATCTATTGAGAGAGATATTATAGATCTGAGAAAAAAACTAGAGAAAAAAATAAGAAAAAACTTAGATATCACCTTGATTTGATTATTTCTTATTTTTTTTCTTAATTTTTTTTTCACTTATTTTTCTTTTATTCCAAATAAAGCTGAGAAGTTTGAAGTTGATAACTCTGATTTTCAATCCCAGTTCGAAATGAACTCATACAGGACAAGTTCACACACACTGATATCACAAAACAAAGATTCTAGCTGTAATAATATGGACGATCATGAACATATATATGTCCCAGAATATAGATATTCATTCCGCTTGTGTTGATTAATTAGCAGTAAAGTAGCTAGCCGTCTTACATCGACATCTTTCTCTGGTTCCATACACCCACGTACGTACTAGGTTTCTGGTTTCCTGCAATTATGGCCGATTTCAAGCAACATGGACATGCTCGTTCTCGATCTGCATGCAGAAAAAGTGAGATCAGGGATATAAAGTATGAGACAAAATAGCAGGGTCTGATCATTAAAACGAAGATATCTGGGAAGAAATTTGGTTTGTTAGAAACAGAAATCTTCAAGCTAGGCCTTCTTCCTATAAAATCAAAGCCAGGTAAAACCAAATTGAAGATAACATTTGATGGGAAAGAGAAGAACACAAACACTCATCAGCTAGGCCTTCTACAGCTATGCAGTGAAATACACAAGAGTGATATTGATTCGGCTCATCTTTTACTCTGATGAAACATGCATATGATGGTCGCGAAATAAGAGACGAGCCGAACCAACACCATCCTCGTCTATTTCTGCAGAATCGATCGAGACTTGTGAGACTTTCCTCTTCAGTAGTTCTGAGCAGATACTTCCTGTCATTAAACACTACTCTGAAGAATTCATGGACTTCCACTACCCTAGTTTGATTCTGCGGAGAAATTAAAATACTATATATATATATATATGTGCAAGGAAGCACACAAGAGTGATATTGATTCGGCTCGCCTTATAAGCTTCTCATGATATATTAGAAACGAATGTAGAAAAGATGAGCGGAACCAATACCACGCCATGTGTACTTCTGCAGAATCTATCTCTCTTGTGCTAAGACAAGCTTCGAATTCTGATGAAAAATGATAGCCCTCCCACCCTTTATATAGAACTAACCAGAGGTCTCCGCATTCTATTCTATTCTATACTGCATACACACGTTGTAACCCATTTTAACTACTCTGTAGAACATTCATCAATCAGTAGATATAAATTGATTAATAGAATAATTGTTACTGTTTTTCTGTTCACCTCAATTGTTATTTCTTTAACTACAAAAATTCTCTGTCACCTGTTCTGTATATCTCTCAAATTTTTTCCTTCTCTTTTAAAGTATTCGACTACTCTTGTGCTATGCATTGTGATGGTCAATACATCAATATTATTAATATATTGAGTAAAATACATTCACCATCCCACAATATTGTTGAAATTACATAGACCTTTCATCTATCTTTGAAACATATACTTTAATCCAATTTTTAATATCATTAAGAATATTTCGTTAAAGATTCTATAATACATTTTTCTATCAATTAAAATTTACACTAAAATAACTTTCAATTATTAATTTACCCTTATAATATAAAATCTCTAATTTCTATCCAATAAAATATAAATAAATTAAAAATATTTATATAAAAAATTTATGATAATATTTCTATTAATCTGACGTTAAAGATTTAAAATATTTATTAAATAGTTTTAAATAATTAATTATAATAATATTTAAATAAATGCATCTGAAAATATTAAATTAAAATTAATGAAATAAATATATGTGAAATCAATAAATATAAAATAAATGCAAAACGTATAGTTTACAAACACTAAACAATACAGTTTATCTCAAGTTCTAGACAAATTGACTGAATTTATTCTAATTGAAAATTAAAAAGTCACAAAAATATGTTAGAAACATTCCTAAATAAATATTTATTTAAAGAGAGATATTTTGATACAGAAAAATATTAAATTTGGTTATAGTTAATGGTTTATTACTTATTGGATAGATGAAAATAGAATCTTGAAAATATAGGAGGATCAATATAATATAAGTTTTGATTTAAGGGTCTAGAATTTTAAAACATAGGAGAGATTTCTGTCAGTTAAACAAAAGACGGGGAGATGACATTATTTTACTCTAATATATTAATATACACTACTAGAAAAATGTAATTTAGCGAGAAAATTTAGCGAGGAATCACTCATCCCTCGCTAAATAATCTAAATAGCAATAAATTAGCGACGAATTAAATTTAGCGAGAGAATTAGTGAGAAATATCCTTTCCCTCGCTAAATTAGCGAGGAATATCCTTTCCTTCGCTAAATTCGCGAAGAATTTTTTATCCCTCACTAAATTATAGCAGGGATTTGTCCCTCGCTAAATTTTCTAAAATTAATTTTAATAGATTAAAATTATTTTATTAAAAATTTAATTTTAATGAATTAAATTTTTTTAATAATTATGTTATAAAACTATTTTTATCAATTGATTATTTTAAATTAATAAAAATAGTTAGATTAATTTTTATAACTTGTTGGCAAAAAATGAAAATGAAAATTCATTTATTACAAAATTCAAAATATAAAATATTTTTTATGATATTAATAACTAAAATTATAATACATTTTTATTTTTTAACAATATATTAGTTTATAAATATATGTGTGTATTAGTATGTAAATAAATAATATATATTTAATATTTCATTTAAAGACTGCAAATGCATTACAGTTCAATTGGCAAAAGTCTAAAAATAAAAGCACTAAGAGCAGGAGGTCATGGGTTCGAACCTCAGTAAATGCGTATTTGAAATCATTTTATGATATGGCAGTAATGTGGCGTGGTCTTAATGGTGACATGACAATTTTGAATTTTTTGTACTTTAGCAAGGAATGGGTTCCTCACTAAATTTAGAGAGGAATTAAATCCCTCGCTAATTTAGCGAGGGAATCAACTCATTTCTTGCTAAAATTAGTGACACCATTTTTAGCGACCGAATTAACAAGGGATAAAATCCCTCGCTATTTTCAATTTAGTGAGGGAAAAATGTCATTTAGCGAAGAATTTGTTCCTTACTAAATGCCATTTTTCTAGTAGTGATAGACTATAATAAGATATATAGCAATATTTATAAATTTATACAACAAGGTTTTTAGGGTATGTTTGAAGGAAAGCTAGTATAGGCTGAATTAAAAAAATCATTAAAACATTTCTCTCTTATGGAAGTCATTAATATGGAAAGTGGGACAATAAAGAATCTTCGAATAATCTTTAAAGATTGTCACTTGGATCTTATCCCTTTTTCCCTTTCTTCAAATTTTTTCAATTTTTCCCTTTATGTGGTATAGGTAGCTTGTTAAATATTACTTCCTCTAATATTTAATATAAAATTATTTTAAATGAATTATGTAAATTAAAATAGAACTTAAAATTAGTTAATTAATAAATTAATGTTTCTCAGAAATCACAATGTCTTTTTAAAATTATCTTTATTAAACTTCTTTTTTTATCTTTTATAAATTGATTAAGGATATTTTTGTATAATACATAATAAATATTATATTATATTAAAAAAAGATTCTACTCCTAAAAGGAGTAAAACATAGAAGTTTTCAATAATTTTAAAGAATTGAACATACATTACGCTTTTCAATTAAAGGTGACTGCAACTTCAACAGGAGCAGGTGGCTCCACCCTTATGACTTTGCAAGTTGCAACCATGTGTTGCTTGGTGACTAACCTATCTAATCCTATTTATATTTTTTTTAATTTTAAATAATAAAAAAAATTAATGGCATATTAAAATTTTTTAAAAAAAATATTCTCAATTAATTATATAAGAGATTAAATATATTAATGATTAGTATTAAATTAAAAAAGGATAATTTTGGAAGAAACTCAAAATATGAGATAATTTAATTAATTTTAACTAACTAAAATTATTTTTCTTAATACCTGTGAAAGTATTTTTTTTCCTTTGTAAATGGGACCGGAGGAATTACAACTAAAAAGGTCAAAATTTGATTCTGGAAGGAATTTGCTTAGTTAAAGGGATAATCAGTGACTTCAAGTCGAGATAGACTTGCATTTAGTTGATATCTCATTATGTGCAGCCTAGCGTAGCAAGCAACTTTGTGAATCTTGGTACACTCCAAAGATTTTTTTTTTTAAGAAATAAAAATTTAATAAATCCTATATTAGAAAATCAATTTAGAGAAACGACTAGTGCTATAATATTATTTATATAGTTTATTTTGGGTTTTGTTGTTTCGCCTATTTGTACATTTTTGTTAAAAAAAAAAAATAAAAGATATATGGATTCCGTAAATATAAATTCCTATGCATGGCATATGTTAAAAATCTAGTTGATACCAATGACATTTGATTTGAGATAAAATAATACTCCTATATTTTTCCTTTCTTTTCTATATTCGACAGTGCATTCCCTTGCCAAGTGGTACGCGCGCGGTGCGCATTAATCACGAGGGGATAAAAAGAGCATCAATTGAGATTACAAATCTACATTACGTTTGAGGACTATGCCACTAGTTTTTTTAATGCCAGTTCGAAATGAACTAATACAGGACAAGTGTATATATATATATATATATATATAATACTCGTACGAAACAAAAGATTCTAGCTGTTACAATATGGGTGAGCATGAACATGTATATGTCCTTTTGTTAATTAATTAATTAGCGGTAAAGTAGTCGCCTAATTAACATCGATATCTTTCTCCGGCTTCATACACCCACGTACGTACTAGGTTTCTGGTTTCCCGCAATTATAACCAAGTTGCGGGCCGATTTCAAGAAATATTCTTTCTCGATCTGCATGAGATCAAAGATATGTACGGTCTGAGACGAACTAGGAGGGCTTGATTAAAACGAAGATATCTAAGATGAAATTAATGTAAAAGAAATTTGTTTATTAGAAACGAAAAATTTTTAGGCCTTCTCGATCCATAAAATCGAAGCCGGGTAAACCGAAGTGAAGTATAGCCCTGATATATGATTTGATGAAAAGAGAACAACTTAAGCACTCATCAGTTGATGATCGATGATCCACTCTTTCAATATTATATCTGAAATAAGTATAGAAAGTACAGCTATATATACATATGCAGTGAAATATATACGAAAGTGATATTGATTCGGCTCATCTTACTCCGATAAAAAATATATACACATATGGTTGTCACGAGATAAAAGACGAGCCGAACCAACACCAGCCTTGTCTATTTCTGCATCATCGATCGAGATTTCTGAGACTTTCCTCTTCAGTAGCTCTGCACAGATACTTCCTGTAATTAAACACTACTATGAAGAATTATGGACTTCCACTACCCTGCTTTGATTTTGCAGAGAAATTAAAATAGCTATATATGCAGGGAAGCACACAAGAGTGATATTGATTCGGCTCGCCTTATAAACTTCTCATGATATATAAGAAACCATGTTGAAAAGATGACAGCCTTCCCACCCTATATATAGAACTAACCAAAGGGCCAGTGCTCGCATTATTATTATTATTATATTATTATTATTAGTATTATTATATTCTGTATACACACAAATTATATAACCCACTATAACTTCTCTGTAGAACAACATAAAAACTAATATAGCATATATCTAGAACATTTATCGTGATCTAGATTCACAAAAGCTAAAATGCACTATCATGGATGGACTAATTATTTGAGTATAAATAAGCCTTTTAGGCACGAGAAGTTCTTTCAAGTAATATATCTGCCACCTATGTGATGATTTAAAACTGCATACATCATGGCGATTCCCTTAGCCCAACAGCTGTATTATATATATATATATATCAGCTTATATATATATATATATGGTTGAAACAGCACAAAGGTTAAATGTTAAAACAAAATCCTTTATTTTAGTTACTGCAGCGATCTGTCCTTTACTCTTTCAAGCAAGTGGGAGTTGCATATTGATAGTGATTTATTAATTTTGCCGTCATTAAGATGGAGTAAAAGAGAAGGAATTTGAGAAACTTAATTACCGATTAGAGTTGGGATCTGGATCTTCTCCTGCCAAAATCCCTTAAGTTATCTTTCCAGCTAAATTTCAATCATTCATATAATTCAGGGGCCGTAAAATTTATTAAAAAAACAAATAAGATTGCAAAGGAATGGAATAAGTATAGTGGGGAGAATGTAGTGGAGAAGAATGTAGTTGAATAAGTGATGAGATGAATCTAGATCACAAGAAGGGTGGAGATTTGATTGGAGATATAACTTGAGAAATTTTAGATGAAAATGATCCAAACCTATCCCACATCATATGGTTCCAAATCTTTTCCATGTTTTGCCTAGGGACGGACCATAGCAAATCATACAAAATTAACCTGAAAGGAAGAAGTCCATGTATTTATTGGGCTCTTCAGATTAACTGCAAGGTTGACCAAAAATTCTTTTTCTATTACACAAGAGGAAGCTAAACACTTCAAGTGCAAAATTTCTTACAATGTGTGTATACAGACACGATGATATATGATACCTTCCTCGTTCTGTTCAAATACATTGGACCAACAACAATATGATGTTTTAGAGATTTTTTTTTTTTAAAAAAAAGCCATCATGCTCCTGAGACTTATTTCCCTAAAAACTAAAAAGATTTTACATTCGTTAAATTTAGTTCAATTTAGTTTTGGTACAATGGCCTTGATCAGGTTTCTTGGAATTAATATGGGATGGGGAAAGACTGAAGAGCTCGCTTGGTATATAAGTGCCATAAAGTAGCTTTCTAATCAGTGTACTTTTCGAAAAGTTCATATATAATCTACTTGTTTTACTTTTTATTTTCTATGACGTTTAAATAATTTTTTAAATAAATATATGATATTTTAATTTTAAAAATATAAATATCCTATCTTGTTTTAACATGTAATTCAAGGGCTGTAATGCTTTTTAAAAATATTAACTAAGAAATTAAGAATTCTTTCAGGAAAATATCATAAAATGCTTAGGAAATAGAATTTTCTTGGGTTTTGCTCTGGAAGCTCTACTTTCTGAGTTAAACTCAACTTATCGAGAATTTCTAAATTTTTTTTAAACCAATCAACATCAATCAGTCCACTTTCTAGGAAGTTTAATTTCCCTCCTATATTTCTCTCATACCAAGCGAATCCGAAGTTTATAGTGACTGTGCAGAAGCCATAAGCATCCTAATTAACAAAGAGACAGTTACGCTGATCATCCTTTTGCTGATGTGATCGAGGAAGCAAAAGAGGTTCAGAGTCTTTCGTGAATGGGATATTTCTCTCAGTTTTGTGTACAGAGAAGCCAATTTTTTTGTTGATGGAATTAACTTTTTGTATAGCAAAAAATTGTAAAATTATTATTCTTAATGTGATATTTGGAGATACATGTGTTGATTTTAAATTTTAACATGCAAGACTGTGATTTTAATTTTGGTATAATAATAAAATTAAATAAATATAATAGTCTAATAGAACATATATTGAAGAAAAATTTTAATTTATAGTATATACAACCAATTACGTTGAATTTTGAAAATAAAAACAATTAGATATAATTTAATCAGGTCATAAAATATTTGGATTTAAAAATAAAAAATATTAGATATAATTTAATCAAGTTTTACAATATAATTCAGTCATACACAAATTGTGTTAATAAAATAATTCATATTATACCTTATATATTGTATATCTTAAAAAAAGGAAATGGATGACATTAATTAATTGTAACACAACAACAATGATTTTTTTTTTCTTTTGTTAACTACAACAACAATGCACTTGCACGTGATTGATATTTGAGCACATTACTAATTGCTTTTGTTAATCTTTTTGTGTATTGATCTTTTTTTTTTTGCCACTTGTATTTATCTTATATATCTTGATTTTATTCACTGTGATACATGTGCATTAAGAAAACTCATTATTGGATTCTAGGCTAAGTCTAGTATATAGCGCATATATAAAAATGAAAAAAAAATGAATGACGTTAGGATAAAAATTTAATTTTTATATTATTACAAAAATTATAAAAAGAGATAAATATCATTAAATAATAATGGCAAAAATATATAATAAACATTGCATGAAAAAGGTAATATGATTTTGTTATTATATCCAACTATTCTTTTATATTTATCCCAATCAAACATAGCAAACATGAGAGGAAAGCAATAGATTAAAAAATGACTGAAATTTAAAGACACATAAAGGATAACCACACATAGCCAAATTCCTTCTGTTATGGCAATATTAATTAAATTATGAAAGTCTTGGTCGTCGTGAGAAAAGCACAAATTTTAAAATTTTTAAAGAATCTCTTTCCACAAGGGGAACACATAGACTCCCATATATATATATATATATATATATATCTTTTCCTACTTAATTACTATATATTATCCCATTTGAACACTATATAGTTGGTCGTGCTTGTAGCTAGCTAGTGACCCTTTCATTACATTATTATAAGAATCAAAAGGCCCTTAGATTCTCTGAACGTGCATGCACTACATCCAATGAGCATTCGAAGTTCCTTCACACCGTGTCAGCTTAAAGAATCTCTGTAATTGCTCGATCTCATCTATCATATATATATATATATATATATCTAGCATAAAATGCAAGTTTCGATGAGGCAGCAGATCCACCGTTGAGTTTCCTAACCTAGGATTTCACTAATAAAATCTCACTTGATTTGTCAAAGGTAGAATTTAACTCATCATGGGTTCATTTATGGTGTGTTTGGTTTCTCTTGATTTTACAGCTTTTAAGATAAAAGCTCTCTTATATTGCTATAGTTAAAAAGAATAACTCCAAATCAAACATAGGGGCTCAGCTAGTATACCCAAATCAAACATATAGGCTTAATTAGCTAGTATATCAATCTTACGATGAATTAGGGAGGCAAGCTTTGTCCTTTACCCGATATTTTAATGCTATGTACATTCGTTATTAATTTCTAAACCTTAGCATATACAAGAGGGAATCACTTGTTGAAAATTATATTATTTTCTTCTCTTAGAAATTCAGTCTATTGATTTGACCTAATGATCTAGGGAGAAACTTTAATCCCACAATTTAATAATGCAGTATATTTCATATATTAATCGTTGAATCAAGCAAAATACTAAAAATTTCAAACGATACTCAAGAATAAGAGAAAATCCAAATTATATGTAAGAGAAATGAGCATATTGTGCCGGTGAGACTAGGAATTCAGGTGTGGTCCTCATAATCAATGTGCTTCTAACTTCCTCCCGTGCGTCCATATTATATAATGTTTTGTATAACAATTTTTGGTTCATAATATAAGTGTTAGATATATTTTTTCTAATTTTACCCCTCTCATTAATTATAATAAAATATTTAATAAGGATAAAATTTGAAGTTTGTACACTTTTTTCATGAATTTTATATGAAAAAGTAATTTTCTTAATATATATGTATTTTAAGCAAAATATCTTATAATATAGATGAAAGAGAGTATTTATATCATAATTTTCTTATCTTTCTTATCATGTTTGAGATCTTTTTCATTTCTCAAAACTAGATATGTACCCGTGCAATATACAGGGTGAATAAGAATAAACTCAATTATATAAATAAATATACAATCAAAGCAACATTTTTTAGTGTTAAATTAAATAGATAAATGATATGTCATACAAAAATAACATGAAAGCAGAAAAAAAATATTGCCACAAAAAGACAAATGAATCCCTAGAATGATTAACAAATTTATGTTAAGTTAGTTTTGTAAAATAAAATTAAGGGGAAATTACAATTAGAGACAAAAATAACAAATTTATTATAAAATAGGACTTATTACTACTCATTTTTCTAATTTTACTACTTAATATTCTAAATTTTAACACTTTTTATTATAATTCTTCTTTAAAATTAATTCACTATACTGGTGTCTATCTATAATTCTCTCTAAATTAATCATCAATCAATATATATGTATAATTAAAATAAAAGTTACTGTATAATTACTAGTTTTTCCAGTTCCATATATCAAATTTCTTAAAAAACTTTCAGGCCCCATTTGGTTTGCGGAAATAATTTTAAAGGAAATGAAAGTAGAAGTAAGATTTTAAAGTGTGTTTGGTATGACAATGGAAGCATATATAATTTTTATTTTTTAAATGTAAAAATAGAAAAAAAAATACCATAAACCCTTGTTAAAAAAAAAAACCCTCCCTCATGATCTCTCTCCTAGTTCCCAGACCAACCATCCTCCACCATTTTGGGAAGCCACCGGACAACCATTTTTAGTCAACCAGAAAATCCAGAATCACATCAAAGATAGAAATCATAATAAAACTTCAATCAAATATAGATCCAGCTAGCAATCAAACAATTGAAATTTAATAAAAAAAGTGAGCAAGGGCTGTGGAATCGGTGATGGAAGCCAGGGACAACGACAATGACGACTGCAACTACTACTATCGTTGAGCACCTAAAATAGTTGAGGGCTTCAGGTCAGAAGATCTATCATGCCATCAAGCACAGAAATCACGAACGGTTGAGGACCTTGCCATCATTGAACCGTTATTGTCGAAGAGTCGACATCACTGGTTGGACAACACTGGCTTCAGGTCACCAGATCTCTTGCACTGTCAAGTACACCATCATTAGACCAAGGGCTTCAAGCACATAATCACAAACAAAGATGAGGATTGAGGACCGCACCGTGATTGAACCATTGTTGTCAAAAAGTGGTTGTTGCTAGTTGGACCATGCCGCTTTAGGTCACCAAATCTATTGCATAATCAAGCACATTGTCACCAAACTCCTCAATGCTATTGAAGTGGTGGAAGCTTGAAGGGTACACTGATCATTCGATCAGACTTCCATAGAAGTCTGGAGACTTTCATGAGTTATAGCAAGGAAGCCACTTTCACTATTTTTTATGGAAATTGCTTCTATCAAGAAGCCAGATGCGATGCACCAAACATGCAAAATTCTGACTTTTGCCCTCACTTCCACATCCATTGTAGCACTTCTGTCATGCCATATGGAGCATTGCATATCCGTGGGCTATGCACGAGTATTGAATACCAAATAAATATATAAAAAGCATATAATGTTTCCCAAGTTGCAAAATTTGTGAAATTATTTTGCATATAAATAAATAAGTCCCAATAATAATAAAACTTACAAAACTAAGAATTTATTTGAATGCATTTTCTGTTTTAATATTCTCAAAATAATTTTATAGAGTTATATTTTAAAATAAGTTTTGGGAAGAAGAAAATAAAAAAGTTTATTTGAATAATTGTTAATAAAATCATAACTAACAAGTATTAAATGAGTTATTTAAAATTTATAACTTTATCATTAATAAAGTAGGTATTTTCCATTTTTTCTTGTGTTTTTCAGAATAAAAAATGCATAATACCTTATAGATATTTTGAATTTTCTATTTTTTTTTATTTTTCAAAATATTTTATAAAAAATTAGCTCATTAAATAAGTTTTTGTTTCTATTTTTAAAAATAAAAAATTTGTTCTAAAAATATGAATCAAACAAATTCTAAATTAACTCTAAATTGTTGTCTTAATTGGGTTATCCTTATGCGAACTTTCCACATGCTAGCTTATCAGGTCACTGTTTAACGAATGAGAGGTCCTTTTTATTATTATTATATTGTTATCATATGTTTTTTTTTAATGAAATTTTTTATCATAGGTTTAAAAGCAGTGGAAGGCTTCTCACAAAAAAAAAAGTGAGAAGCAAAACAAAAACCAAATAGAAGGGTCAACTGGGCCGAATATATGGGCCTGAAACCTAAATATGTACTCATCAGATATGTCTTTCGATCGACCATTAAGTTGGGCCGTGAGGGAGAGGAAAGAAAGGTGAACAAATAAAAAAAAACAGTAGCCATGAGACCCAGCGTTAAAAAAAAAAAGGAGTTTACAAAAGAAAAAGAAAGAAAAGCGGAAAAAGAAAGATGAAAATTGATCACGGAACCTTGGACCGAAGTCATCTCTCTCGTTCGCTGCACTGTTTCTGTCTCCTGCATCCACACACTCGAATGCGGTACATTTTTTGAGGCCTGGGATTCGAAGATACGGTTGATGCCTTGTATGGAGGAGCTCGCCGTACGGAAACTGCTTTACGAGACGCGACGTCACGCTTCGAGAACCTACACCTCCAATTTCCCTTCTCCATACCAGGTTCTGAAGATCTTATTCCACCTCTTCCACCTTCAGACCGCTTTCTTGTTTATATATTTTTTTCTTATCTGTATGACGGATCTTCCGTGAAATTCTTTGGGAAATTTAGTTACCATTATTGATTGGATTTGTCATTTTCTCCTGTTTTTGTTCAATTTCAGGTAAATGAAGGTGCTAAGGGAGGCCTCCTATCCTTGCTTTCGGTTCCAGGTATATCTGGATTTCAACATTGTTTTCTGAGCCGTGCATTTCTGATGAAGTTCGTGGTACTTGTTGTGCTGATGAGTAGTAGAGAAATGCTACATTCATTATCGTCTTTCTTTTGTTCTTCATATATATGTTTTCCGATGTAACTTGCTCACTGCTTCAATTGTCTGACAATGACGGATTCTTCAACTCAAAACTTAAATTTGGTCAAATACATTAATCTACTTGGGAGTTTCTCTCCTATGTTCTTGTTCCTAAATCGATAAACGTGTTCCATGTCAACTAAAACTTAAGGTTATATATAACCCTCTGTGTCATCACCTGCGTTAGGAAGATTCTTGTTTCGGCGGATAATGTAGATTTTACTTCATACTTGGTCTCCACCGGGTGTTTACTGAATTACCGTTAACACTGGTTCAGATCTAACGCAGCTTCATCATTAAGCTTTTCCCTATGATAATTAATATCTTTTTGTGGGTCTTTGTGAGTTTTGAAGTTGCAAACAAACATTGACTTCATGTGTTAATTACAAGGTGCATTGGATCAAAGTCACGTCTTTTTCTTTACATTAATTAATTTTAAGCTTCTATCATGTTGTGAAGGTCTCAATCAACTCAGAGAGAAATGGACAGAATATAATCAACCAAAACGGCTTAGAAGGTTGATATCTGTGTTTATTTCCCCACGAGGCAAACATGTTGCTGTTGCTACTGGAAATCAAATAACTATCCTGAGTAAAGAGGATGACTACCAGGAGCCATGTGGCATTTTCATTAGTAAGATTTTCTTCTTTATGTCCATAAATTTGTATTCTGTGGATCAGGGGATATTAATTATCAGAGAATATTAAAGTTTGGGAATTCTTTTGTAAAATTGATGTTTGAATCAATATATTCTGATAGATAGTACCTTGCAGCATGCATTCTGTTCATATATAAATCACGCAGTATTTTTTTTAAGAGTGCAATAGTGAAATGTAAATATTGGAGGTCTGCACACTGGATTCTTTCTTAGACATGGATGAAAAAATTGAACATATAAGATAACAGATGAACTCATTTGTGCACATATTATAGAAAGCAGTATCTTATATGATATGTGCACATACTATACAAGCTTTAGCAGCCTATCTTTTGTCTTGTTGCCTACTCATTTGATTCTTTAGATTATGCAAGTCCACCTAGAAACGTTAATGCAGTCTGGCTAATAATTAGATGTGAATCTGTTGCATTAGCTTATTAGGGCAAGTGTAGGAAATGATAATTATTATGATTAACGTGTGATACTGGCCTGGATAAATTATTTTAAAAAAATATTGTGGACTCAAATGGAAACTGAAGTTGAAAATAATTTCTTTCTGGATGCTTTTCTCTCTAAATTTGCTTCTTATATACAATTGCTCCACTAGGTTGCAGCCTTTGTACATTTAGTGTAGGAGCTTGGTCTGAGGATGGTGACATCCTTGGGGTTGCTGATGACACCGATACACTGTATTTGATCAAAGCGAATGGTGAAGTGATAGCAGAAATTACGAAGAAGCATTTGAAGGCATCTTCACAAATAGTTGGCATATCATCCAATTGTGATTTAGATACACAGAAGTCTTTCTTGTGAGTATCTTCCCTTTATCTGCATCCCTTGCTTTCAATATACTGTAAGAAGAAAATGAAACATTATCATTTTCTTGCTGATCTTTAAATTGTGGTTATGCTGTTATTATTTGGATGATCCCACACGTCAATACAATTTTAGCAACTACTTAAGAAAGGGATGTCAATTTGAAATGTGGGTATTGTTTCTAGTTGTAGGTTCACTGTCATTACATTAGATGGTTCACTTCAACATATTGAGATCAGTTATGAGCCAAGTGTCGCCTTTTCCAAGAAGATTTCTGATCACAGGAGTCATCTCTGTAACAATGTTTGCTCCTTTGACCAACATCATGAACTTAACCTTTTTGTGGTTGTTGCTTATTCCACCACCACGTCTTTAACATCTAGCAAGAGCTCTGGTATGTTTTTGTTCATTTTTTCATTTATTCTCTATGGTATATAATTGTTGGTTGTTGATCGGACTGGCAATTTTCCTTATAGATGTAAGCTCTGTTTTACTTTTCAGTCCCAGGCATGGTGAAGGATTGGGATGACTAGATTATTTTTGGCTGTTGCTTCTATTAATTCCATATGTGACATTTACGAGGTCAGATTCAGATAATCAATTTTAAGAAAGAAAGAAATATGACATCCTAATGCATAAATATTTTATCAGCCAAAATTAAGTTCTCGTGTTCCATAGGATCTTCATCTGGGCTTGTTTAAAATGTGGTGTATTGCTCAGAAACTGCGTGATAAACCTGAGCTCAATGCTTTTCTTGTATTTTCAACAATCTTCCTGCCCATGAAATATTGTTGCCTTTTATAGACTTTTCTTGTTTTATGTTGTTGAGAGAGATTTTGTGGGCATGCTTTCATGCTTGACATCTCTGATTCATCTTCTTCCCAAATCCATGTTCTTTATTTGATTCAAGGAGTTGTTTTTTGTCAAAATTCTGCTATAAGGTTTTAATGTCTTCTGAAAACTGTGGATAATAGAACTTTTCGAATCTCTTATCTGTTTTGATGGTTTTCCAAGTTCTTGGCCCACTAGTTATGCACAATTCTGTAGGGTCCTGCTGCCTTTCTGTTTGGCGTGAAAGTGCAAGTACAGAGTTGGAGCAGTTGTGCTCTATTCAGTTTGAAGGCATATATTTGAAACCAAAAGGTTATAAAGGTCAGCTAACATATCCAAAGGTGACAATCTCAACAGAAGGCACTTTTGTTGCAACTCTAGATTTGACAGGGTCATTGCAAATTTTTAAACTGGACAAAGAAAGCTTTATTCTCTCTAGATTTGCTTGGGGAAAGAGAGTTGGTTCACCTGAGCCTGATAATTTGTCAAAAGGAGGGAGGGAATCTTTTATGGTTATTATGGATTTTACTTGGTGGTCTGATCATATCCTTACTATTGTCAATAAGAGTGGCGTGGTTATGCTGATTGACATCCTTGATGGCTCAAAAGTTCAGGAAGATGATCCTGCTTACTTTATGCCTGTTCTGGAGAAAGCACCAGGATCTAAAGGCCACCAATTTCTTTTGGCAAATTCATCATCCCAAGGAAAATATAATTCTGATCTTGTGGCCTCAGATAAGTTGCAGCAGATAGAGTGGATCATTGAAGATTCCCTGAATCAGATTCACTTTTCTAGGTTACACTGGTGCCTCATTTCATTTTCTGAGAAATCTATTTCTGAAATGTATAATATGTTAATTAGCCGGAAAAGGTTTCAGGATGCTCTAAATTTTGCTGATAGTCATGGATTGGATAAAGATGAAGTTCTGAAGTCACAGTGGGTGAATTCTAACCTAGGATTCAATGAAATAAATATGTTTTTATCAAATGTTAAAGACCAGGATTTCATACTTTCTGAGTGCGTTGAAAGAATTGGACCAACAGAGGATGCAGTGAAGGCTTTGCTTGCATATGGTCTTCACATCACTGACCAAAGTCGGTTTTCAGAATTAGATTTTCATAATGATAGTCGAGTGTGGGATATTCGCATGGCTAGACTTCGGATATTGCAATTTAGAGACAGGCTTGAAACGTATCTTGGAATAAACATGGGCAGGTAATAGTGGAAGTTACGGATATTAATTTTCAAACAGAGTGGACCATATGTTTTTATTATTTTTGTCCCATTAAAATACCATTTTCTGTCCTGCAACATTTTCATTATCTTGTTTTGATTCATTGCCTTGTGTTTTCTTCTTGCATTAACTTCACATTATGTTTGGCCTTGATATTCTCATACAGCCCTTAATAATATGTACTATACACTTTTTAACGAGATTCTCTTTTTTATCAACAGGAAAAGTAGCATTAATTTGAGAATTTTTGTGTTTCTCAATTTACGGTTCAATAAATGGCCAATGAAATGGGGGAAAATAAAGGATAATTTTTTATAGAATTCACTGCTGGATGGACTCAGTCTGCTTGTAAACTCTGCTGAACCATTAGCATAACTCCGTGTATTTGTAAATATTAATGACAAGTGCACAAATTAATGCCATGTCTTCTAAGAACCTCAGACTCCTCCTGTTGCCTTGGGCCTTGCCTTATAACAACTTTTGACATCACATGTCTCTTTTGTAATTGGTAGTGCCTAAGACTAAAATTATTCCCAGGCATGAATTTCTCCTTAATACTATACAAACATTGGTCATGAGATTTCAATTAATGAAAAGGTACAAATACTTTCATGAAAAGGAAAGTAAATTTTCTTTAACTTTGATTTTTATAACTACAACCTCTATGATTTGGTAGTTACGTAAATAGAAATAATTGAAAGGTTTAGTTTTTATTCATTCCAAGTAATGTACATACGAATAAGCTTTAGCAGTTTGCCAGCAGTCAAAGTTCCTAATAATACTATTAAATTTATAAAAGTCTATTCTTTTTTTTTTTTGGCCTGCATAAAAATCTATTCATTTTCACTGTGAAGTGTTAATTAGATTGGATAATGGTTGAACCTTTCACAAATTACTCATGCAACTATATCAATGCGTACAAAAACCAGATGGAATTGGAATTGGCTTATTTTCTTAATCACTAAACTACAAGGGGTGTGATTGAAGCAATCTAAACATGAAATGTTCTCTGCAAATGAGGTGTGCACGGAGTCTTCTTAATTTATTCATGTTTATTTGTTGACCATTTTCTAAATCCCCACTCTGTGCCCTAGCTCATAGACGTAATCTATATTAACCTATATGCTTAAATATATGTTGGCATGCATAGATTTATTGCTGTTGGGTGACTATAAATGACGAGACATTCAACAATTGATTTCATTCAGTTATTCTGATGGTTTCTACTGACTTAAAGTTCATTGACGTAGTTTTATGCAGGTTTTCTGTGCAGGAATACAACAAATTCCGTGTTATGCCTATTCATGAAGTTGCTGTAACACTGGCAGAAAGTGGAAAGATTGGTGCCCTAAATTTGCTCTTCAAGCGGCATCCATATTCATTGACTCCTTCTATGTTGGAAATTTTAGCTGCCATCCCAGAAACAGTTCCTGTGCAAACATATGGGCAGCTTCTTCCTGGTAGATCTCCTCCTTCTGGTTTTGCTGTGAGGGAAGATGATTGGGTTGAATGTGATAAGATGATTCACTTCATTAATGAGTCAGTCAGTAGCCATGACATTAGCATCCAAGTCAAAACTGAACCTATTGTCAAGCATAGTCTTGGATTTTCTTGGCCAACAACTAATGAGCTCTCTAAGTGGTATAAAGATAGAGCTAGAGCTATGGATAGTCATAGCGGGCAGTTGGATAATTGCCTCAGCTTGCTTGACTTTGCTATTCGCAAAGGTATATCTGAATTGCAGCAGTTTCACCAGGATGTCTTGTACTTGTACCAAATTATTTACACTGATGATGATGGTGGTGAAATATGCTTCAACATGAGTCTTTCCACGTGGGAACAATTGACTGATTATGAAAAATTTAAAATTATGCTTAAGGGAGTCAATGAGGAAAATGTGGCTGAAAAATTGCGCAACAAAGCAGTTATGCATGGAAGGTTTAATAAGGTACCAATAATTGAAGATATCGATGTTTGCAATTCTGCAAATCAAAACAAAGAGGAGTCATTTCTAGTCAGATGGTTGAAGGAAAATGCTTTGGAGAATAAATTGGATATATGCTTAGCAGTAATTGAGGAAGGGTGCAGAGACTTTCAAAGTAATGTCTTCTTCAAAAATGAGGCTGAAGTGATTGATTGTGCGTTGCAATGCATGTATTTGTCCACAGTCACAGATGAGTGGAGTATCATGGCAACAATATTATCTAAGCTTCCTCAATTGCAAGGTGTGATTCTAATATTGTAATGTTATTGAGATATCATTACCTCTAATTGTTTGTTAGGGCATAGTTTATTGTTCATGTGAAGCGAAATGAATTGGAATAGACTTCCAATCAACTTTTTCTTATATCCACTGATATCTTAAATAGTATAAGAATCCTATGTTTGGTATGATGGCTAAAATTTTATCAAAGAAATTATATATTTGGTATTTTATTTTACTAAACGAAAAATTCTGGAATTTGAGATCCCCCTGGTTTTTGGCTGGTATTAGATGCCACTAAAATGGTGGCAACCTATGCCTCTTGGCATCCTGGATGGCAGGACGAACATGATGGTGTTCAAACGCTAACATTATTCTGGCAGTTTGAATTGATTTTTGTACCTTACTCCATTTGCATAAAATAACAAGAACTCAATTGTTTAATTGTTGCTGTTGTGGCCAATACATTTTCGCATCTTAAAACAACCAAATTCCTTATCTGATGTGTTTTGTGAACTTGTGATTAGGAAATATATTATTATATGACTTATATTGAGGCCAACGCTAACCAGATTCCGTATCTGATGTGTTTTATATTGTCAAGTTGTGGAGTGCATGTGCTTGATTCCCAAAGCTTCCTATGTGCATTTCAAAGCATATTTATGTATATTTATATGTGTGTGTTGAGTGAATTTTTTGTTTATACAATTGGTTCATTAACATTTCTTATGCAATATTGAGTATAATAGAAAATTTCTAAATTGTCAGATGGTGCATTGCAAGTTGAGAACTTTGAAAGAAGACTGAGAGTTGCAGAAGGCCATATTGAAGCAGGGAGGCTTTTGGCATTTTACCAGGTTTGTATGTTCTCATCTGATAGGATGAAACTTGTATCCTATACATATTCAGAAGGAATGAGCAGCGTTGCTGCTTGATTATTTTTCTATTTTCTTTTCTTTTGTTATCTTGTTGCAATCTTAGAACTTTTGAGTAGGTTATCTTATTCTTCTCCTCTGTCTATTTCTTCCTCAATATAATTTCTTTGGAGATAAAAAATGTTGAAGAATTGTCTCTCATTGTTTATTTCCCCATTGTGGATTACATGATTGCCCTTAAACATTGCTTTTTTACTTAAACTTTATTATGTTATTGATGAAGTTATATAACTATGTGATGGTATGATTTTAAAATTTGAGGTCTTAAATATTTGAAGATGGGGCTAAGTTATTGTTATTGTTGTCAAGATAGTAGTAGTTTACCGTGTACTGATGGGTCTTTGCAGGTTCCCAAGCCGTTAAACTTTTTCCTAGAGGCTCATTCAGATGGAAAAAATGTGAAACAAATTATTCGTCTTATTCTGTCAAAATTTATTCGCCGTCACCCAGGCCGATCAGATAGTGAATGGGCCAACATGTGGCGTGATATGCTGTATTTGAGAGAAAAAGCATTTCCTTTTCTGGACCTTGAGTATATCTTGGTTGAATTCTGCCGAGGACTTCTAAAAGCTGGGAAGTTTTCTCTTGCAAGAAATTACTTGAAGGGTACTAATTCAGTTGCTTTGGCACCAGAGAAGGCTGAAAGCCTTGTCATTCAAGCAGCTAGAGAGTATTTTTTCTCAGCTTCAAGTCTTGCATGTTCGGAAGTAAGTTTAAACTAACATATTAAGTGTAACATGGACTTACTTAATAACGTCACCCTTTTGCATGAAATTGCATCCTCAATGTTTACACAATATATCGGATATCCTAATGTTTAGGCATTGTGATGACTTGGTGCTTAACATTCCCTCTCCCCCCCCCCCCCCCAAAAAAAAAACAAAAAAAAAATACCCACAACATAAGTAAGGGATATTGGGCTGGTAACCGAAACCTTTGAGTCTAATTGCTATCTAACTCACCTTATGGAGCCATTTTTTCAATATAGAGTTCTGGATACTCTTTAACTGCCTTTTGTTTATGCTAACCTTCCTTTAAATTACATAAATTGATTAGTTACTTCACTGCAACTTGCTTCAGATCTGGAAGGCTAAAGAATGTCTTAATCTATATCCAAGTAGTGGAAATGTGAAGGCAGAGGCAGATATAATTGATGCGTTAACAGTTAAGCTTCCAAACCTTGGAGTGACACTCCTACCTATGCAGTTCAGGCAAATAGTAGATCCAATGGAAATTGTAAAAATGGCAATCACAAGTCAATCTGGAGCATATTTACATGTTGATGAACTAATTGAGGTTGCCAAACTTCTGGGCTTGCGATCACCAGATGACATATCAGCTGTTGAGGAAGCTATTGCTAGAGAAGCTGCTGTTGCTGGTGATTTGCAATTGGCATTTGATCTTTGTCTTGTCTTGGTCAAAAAAGGGCATGGTTACATGTGGGATTTATGTGCTGCAATTGCACGGGGTCCTGCCCTTGAAAATATGGATGTGAACTCTCGTAAGCAACTACTAGGTTTTGCTTTAAGTTACTGCGATGAGGAGTCCATTGGTGAGCTTCTCCATGCTTGGAAAGACCTGGACATGCAAGGTCAGTGTGAGACATTAATGATGTCCACAGGAACAAAAGCTTCAAACTTTTCAGTTCCAGGATCATCTGTAGTCTCACTTTCTGAGAAAAGCACACCAAATGTGCTATACCTGAATGGTTTGGTTCAAGAATTTAACAGTGGTAGCACAGATAATGAGGATGTCCATCTTGATAAAGTTAGACATGTGGTTTCCATTGTTGCTAAGACATTGGCCGTTGAGAATGAAACAGATTGGGCATCAGTTTTGACAGAAAATGGGAAAGTTCTGGCTTTTGCTGCTCTAGAACTCCCATGGTTGATTGAATTGAGTAAGAGAGAATTTGATAAGAAATTTGATACTGGAAAGCTGTATGTGAATGTGAGAACCCATGCTGTGGTGACCATTTTGTCCTGGTTGGCTAGGAATGGATTTGCCCCAAGTGACAATCTGATTGCCTCTCTGGCAAAATCAGTTATGGAACCACCAGTTACTGCAGAGGAAGATATAATGGGATGCTCCTATCTTTTGAATCTTGTGGATGCCTTTAATGGGGTAGAGATTATAGAAGAGCAGCTCAAAATAAGAAAAGATTATCAAGAAGTTTCTAGCATCGTGAATGTGGGGATGACGTACAGCATGCTCCACAACTCTGGAATTGGAACTAACCCTGCTCAGAGGAGGGAGCTGCTGCATAGGAGATTTAAAGAGAAGCATGCACCACCCACTTCTGGTTATTCACTTCTCTAATTCCTTTTTTTTTTCTAAACTATTTGGCCATTGGATTCAATCTATACATATGATGTTCAATTTAGTGCATCGTTTGTTAATTAGGCTGAAATTGATTGAGGGTCATTTCTTCCACCTTTTCTTCTTGGTTGAATTACATTTTACTTCTATGTCTTATACAACACCCATGATTTGTTCAATTACCACTTAACTAAATCAACATGTGGTATTTTATACCAAGATTTAACATAGTTACGTGAATGTTAAAACAATGAATAATTTCATTGCTGCATGCCTATTTCACTTATATCTTGAACATTTTCATAGTGGTTGAGGGCATGAGGCTATTGCTGGTATTAATTAAATAATTTCAATTTCAAAATGTAAGCTGAATCCTGAGATTAGCCTTGAAAGAACTGTTTCTGAAGTACAAGTGAAACATACTTTAACAAGGAAATTGCAAAACAATCCACAAGGGCGTTATAGGAGACACTTTAAACCATTTAGGGTGAATTGTAATGTAACTTTTCTTTTCATAGTTTGCTGGTATCCATAACTACTAAGATATTGCTGTTTGCATTTTCATTTTGTTTTGCAGATGACATCAATAAAATTGGTAAAGTACAGTCCTCATTTTGGAGAGAGTGGAAAATGAAGTTAGATGAGCAAAAGCATCTGACTGAGCATTCTAGAGCACTGGAAAGAATAATTCCTGGGGTTGAAACAGAGCGCTTTTTGTCTGGGGACTCCACCTATATTCAGAGTGTTGTTCTCTCTCTCATTGAATCTGTAAAGTTTGAGAAAAAGGACATTTTGAAGGACTTAGTAAAATTGGCTGATACCTATGGCTTGGGTCGTACAGAGGTAAGAGGATTTGAAGGCATATAATTTTTGACATATATTTGAGCCTCTTTGAGCAGGCGGTTCAGTGTTCTGTCCCTGCTCCCTTTAATCTTGTAGTTAAAAGTTTAGTGTAATGTTAAGCTTCAGTGTAAGGTAGATGTTGACCAATTTTAAGCTTTCGGTGGGCTAGAGGTTGATGGGCTTTCACTTGTTGAACAGCCCGCTTTTTAAGGTTAATTAGTTATTTACAATAATACATCCATGAGTTCATTAGACCTCATCATTTCTGTTTCCTTTCAGGTGTTATTGCGGTACCTAAGTGCTGTACTTGTTTCTGACGTTTGGATGAATGATGATATTACAGCAGAAATTGCAAATTATAAAGGAGAAATAATTGTTAATGGTGCTGAAACTATCAAAACTATAACAATGATTGTATACCCTGCAGTAGATGGGTGCAACAAGCATCGCCTTGCTTATTTGTACAGCTTACTGTCAGAGTGCTACATGCAGCTGGATAAAACTGAAGAATTATCACCATCGATGCACCATGATCAAGCAAATGGAAATCTATGGTTAGCTCATTATTACAAGGTCATCGAGCAGGAGTGCATAAATATTTCCTTTATTAATAATCTGAACTTCAAAAATATAGCTGGGTTACATGGTTTGAACTTCGAGTGCTTTGGCAATGAAGTCTATGCTCATATTGATGATAATAGCTTGTCAGCTTTGGCAGAAATGGTAGAGGTTCTTGTCAACTTCTATGATAATGCATTACCTGAGGATTTCATGTCATGGCAGGATGTTTACAAGTATTATATACTGAATATGCTGAGAGCTTTGGAGACTAGAGCTACTACTGATTTTGGTATTAGAACTCCAGAATACTTTCAAGGATTTATAAGTAAGCTTGAACAGAGCTATGATTTGTGCCGGATGTCTATTAGACTTTTGAGTCACTCTGATGCTTTGGGGATCATGAAGCAGTACTTTACTGCTATATTGTCTCTTTATAATTCATATGGAAGCCCACCCGATAACTCAGCATGGCAAGACTGCCTTATTATTCTTCTAAACTTTTGGATGAAGTTAACTGATGAAATGAAGGAAATTGTATTGGAGGAAAATACAGGAGCAAGTATGAGCTTTAATCCAGAATGCTTAATGAGTTGTCTGAAGGTTTTTATGAGATTGGTAATTGAGGATGTCATCTCACCTAGTCAGGGGTGGGGTACTTTATTTGGCTATGCCAACAGTGGTTTTAGTGGTGATTATGATGTGGAAATCTATAATTTCTGCAAAGCTATGGTTTTTTCTGGTTGTGGATTTGGTGCTATTGCAGAAGTGTTTTCTGTTGTATCATCAGAGTATACAACCGGTTCAACTTATGATTGTGGCACTGGTTCCCAGGGTCTTCCCCGTTTCTATTTAGATATTCTAGAACCTGTTCTGCAGGAATTGCTCAGCAGATCCCACGAGAACCAGAATTTGTGTCATATATTGTCATCTCTAAGCAAGCTGGAAGGTGATGTAAAAATCATGAAATGTGTCAGACATGTAATTTGGGAAAGAATGGTCAAATTCTCTGATGATCTACAATTACCAAGTTCCATCCGAGTTTATGTACTAGAGCTTTTGCAGTTCATCTCATGTAAAAATATCAAGGGTTTCTCTACCGAAATACAAGTCAACGTCATGCCATGGGAAGAATGGGAAGAGTTGCTTTATACTAGTAGAAAGAGTGAGACTGATGTTGATCTGGTGTTGTCAGATCAGAAAGACTCTTCTAGTAGGTTTACGAATACTTTGGTAGCTCTCAAGTCATCTCAGCTTGTGGCATCAATCTCACCCAGCATAGAAATTACCCCTGATGATCTCTTGAATGTGGACTCAGCTGTTTTTTGCTTTCGTAGGTTGTGCAGCGAAGCCAATACAGGTATCCATTTTGATGCCCTGCTGGCTATTTTGGAAGAGTGGGATGGTCTTTTTGCTATAAGAAAAGATGGGGATGTCACTGCCGAAATATCTGACGGACGAAATGACTGGAACAATGATGATTGGGATGAGGGATGGGAAAGCCTTGAGGAAGTAGAAAACGTTGTAAAGGAAAAGATAGAGGACTCAATTTCCGTTCACCCTTTACATGTTTGTTGGACAGAGGTTTTTAAGAAACTCATCAGCCAATCAAGGTTTAGTGATGTGATGAGACTGATTGATCAATCATTAGTGAAATCGAGCGGAATATTACTTGATGAAAATGGTGCCCAGAGCTTGAGCCAGATAGCACTTGACATGGATTGCTTTAATGCTTTGAAGATGGCATTGTTGCTACCATACAAAACATTGCAGTTTCTGTGCCTGGGGGCAGTTGAGCATAACTTAAAACAAGGCATCCCAAGAAAACACAGTGGGGAGCATGACTTCTTGATCCTTGTTTTATCTTCTGGGATCATTACTTCTATCATCACCGACCCTACCTATGGTGCTACTTTATCTTATGTCTGCTATTTGATTGGAAACTTATCTCATCAATGTCAAGCAGCCCTGTTGTCTGGTCTCGCACAGAAAGGGATTAACAATGATGATCATGAGAATGAGTTACTGGTTTTCAGAAGGATTCTTTTCCCTAGTATAATATCTGAGCTTGTGAAGGCTGGTCAGCATGTTCTAGCTGGATTTCTTCTCACAAGATTTATGCATACCAATGCATCATTCAGTCTCGTTAACATTGTTGATGCCAGTCTTATTAGGTACTTGAAGAGGCAGCTCCAAATACTGCAGGCCAACGAGTTCCAAGTTGAGAAGACATGTAATACACTAGAGAATACTGTCAGCAGCTTGAGAGGCAAGCTGAACAATTTGATTCTATCCACATTACCATTGCTTTATACCAGTTAGATGATAAAATGGTTCATATTTGCCACCCTGATTCTCCCGTGTCCTCCAATTGATTGTGTTTGGCATAGATGTTTTATGAAATTAGGATGCAGGAGTTTCTTTGATTATTTTCATTCTTGGAGGTTTTCTTTCTGAGGGTTGGGCTGCTAGGGTAAATGTCTGCTCAACTATGAGCCAATATTCACAATTTCATTTATACATGTGTATGTGTATAAAATAAATTAGAGATATTTTTCCATGCATTACATAAAGTATAAAAAGCTGAACTGATCATAACTTATAACATTGTCAATTTAATAATAGCGTGACTTGATATGAAATTTATTATATATGTCGATATATTAGTTTGATCGGGTATTTATGCTTTTGATAGATTACCATTCTTTACACAGCGCTTCATGGAATCACCTTGGCTACCTGTGTTTTTATTTGTTGATTACATCTTAGACACTTCGTTGTCACGGTTAATTTAACATGTATAAATGTTTAATTAGGATTAGAAGTAATAAAATATTATATATGAAAAAGGTGCAAGACCCGGAAAAATATTCCGTAGATCTAACCAAATGACTGGATTCTAGAACTACAAACAACCTTAGCTTTCTTGAAATTTTTCTTAGCATCTCAGTTTATCTGGTGACAAGGGCTAGAAACGTAGCACTTAGCCCAAATAATAGAGAGGCAAAACAATTCTATGCCTGTTGCCGAAAGCATGCATATGAGCACCAAACCGATTTCATACTATCCGCGTAGGAACGGAACTATTGTCGCTCAACAGTAAGATACGCTACATTTAAACTGGTGAGCCATATGTAAACTCATACAGACAGTTATAACCAGTCCAGTCATAGAGTGAATAAATTCTAGCTAATGACTTTTCTTTTGAGTGAAGGTAATGCTAAAGCTGTACTTTAATGCACTACATATTTCATGGGGGAAGTGAGGATTAAGAGGATGCATTAACAGAACGTAAGTTCAACTCCCATTACAAATAGTAAAAATAAGGCGATAAGAGAGATAGCATGGCATGTAAACCATTATCAACAGGACAACCTGGAGATCCCGCCCCCCAAAAGAATAACATCAGAACTACCAAAATGGAGATTTCTCCTCAAGTAATAGCCAAGAGACATCTATTGAACTACAGCATTTCTATAAAAAAAAAAAAAAAAAACCAATGAAATTGTTCAACCTATAATTTTCGCCCCCTCCTTCCAATTTTGGGCAGAACAGTATTCTTATAAGCTGTACCTTCATAGTCAAGCAGCACCTGACGGAGATTAGACAGAATCCAAAATATGTAGAATAAAGCATCTGATAAATCAGAGCCTCCCAAACCTTCCTCACAACATCATTCACATGTTCAATGGCTCTGACTCGGTGTCCCTTTCCTTCAATTCCCAGTCTTCTGTTTCTGTTTAAAACACGTAAAATAATCAGAAAAGAATATGCACATAGGAAATTCTTGATGTTTATATAGTAAAAAAATCTTTTTCATCAAAAAACAAACACATGTTGCTGGCTAGCATATTAATTCCAATCAAGCTAAATGACTAAGTCAGTTCAGTCATATGGCCACGTGCTACCCCTACTATGATACATAGAGTAAGGCTTAGGGCAATAAATGCAGAGGAAAATTAACCAAAAGCGGATATCTTCTATCATTCAATTCAGATAACAATCAGCTCCCACAATGAAGGGATCGGTAATATAAAAGAAACGCCTTAGACCTTACAAGAAAGATGAGATTTAAGAGAGGCTATGGATCATAAATGATGTGGGAAAGGAGCCTAATGTGAAGAAGTATCTTTCAAAATAAGATAGACTGACTTAAAGTAGACAGGTCATAAAAAGCTCCTAATCCATTACTCTTCAATTTCTTAAACTCAACATAAGCAAGATCAGAGTGCAAGGTTTTTACTTGGCTTATCTGCAATCACCAACAGTCGCTTCTGCAAGACACATGCCACAAAAAGGAAAATAGAGCACATGCCAAACATAACAGTGATAGGGAATGCATCAACCTGTGCAGACAAGACAAAATAAGTCAGAATTAAACATGCATGGCACAGAGAGAATTTACTATACTTTTTTTCTTACTGTATGCCAGAGCAGGAAAAGGAGGGAGGCTTGAATTAATATATGTTCAAGAAAGGAGGTGCAAGGTTCAGCGGATAATGGCAGGTTTAAGCTTTAACATTGTATTAACAAGGTTAATAACCAATTTCCAGGTTTAAACTATGCAAAATAAAAGTGGATTAGAATTCCAAGCTCTCGTAATCTGAACAATTCACATCTAAGCAGCATGTGAGACATACATTGTAGAGCACAACACACACAAAAATGTTAAGAGGAATGCGGAAAAAGTTCATGATGGTGCTTCTGGCCTCCTCAGGAATATATTGAGATCTCATCTTCATGATAGATGGCCAGAATATGCCTACACAGGCCTCAAAAGCACAGAAGCCAACAAGCTGAATGCAGCCCGAGAATGAGATGCTTCCACCTTTCTCCTTGGCAGGAGCTACCAAGAACTGTTCCACATTAACCAAGTCATAACATGGTAGAATCACGTGAGATGGGACTCAATTTTTTACGTCAAAAAAGGACGGAGAAAAAAGAGAAGAAAGAAAAAGCATACTGAAACAATAGCATACATTGGTCAGAATGGGAAGCAGTAGTGATGCAGAAGAGATTAGAAAAACAATCTGCATGTAGCTCTCTACCCTGGTTGATGGATGAGCCATCAACCGAGATGCAAGTGAGCTTCCCAACATTGAAGATAACATAAATGTCGCAAAAATAAATCCATGGGGAATCTCTTCATCATTTGGGCTCAGAGCAGGAGTCCATAGGAACACAAAGGTATACATCGAACCTTCAAAGAGAGACTGTATGGCACCTAACAAGGCAATTTTTTCATCTGAAATAGAAAAAGGTAATTATAAATAAACAAAGGAAATAAGCAGTGAGACAAGAAAGCAATGCATCATATAAAAGAATATATTGAAGGCAACAAAATAAATACAAAGAACAAACTTCTCACCTAAAGCTATTCACTTTCAGGATAACCTGAGATGATGCAACGCCTAGTACTAGTTACAAATTACAACTACAAATATAATAATTCTATCCTTCAGGAGCCATCTAAAAAAATAAGCATTCCATACAGATAGAAATGGATTCCTAAATGTGAGAAGTCCAGAACACAACCTGAGGGACCTCTATCACTTAAAATCCCTAGTCCCAACTTTAGGCATATTTTTCACTAAACTGGGATCAAAAGATAACCAATTCAGTCTTTATGTAGATTTAATGAATAAGTAAATTCAAAGTTCTAAATTATACTATGTACATAGAAATATGATCTAAAAACAATGGACCACATATATCTGAAGTGAGAATTCTACCAGAAGCAATGGCCACAGCAGCACCCCTGAATTGGGTAAGCAAGTCCTTATTCTCAGAAGGATCCCCATAATTTTCTGACCACGATGATAATATGATGGCCATACCAATGGCAAGAAAGCAGGCAGCAGCATCAAACGGTGCCACAGGTCCAAGAGACAAAGTATCAACAAGTACATTTCCAAAAAGCCCAGACACAATAGCAACAAGACCGTTTCCAAGAAATATAGCCTTTGCAAATGTTAACGATAACCATTGTTGTTCAAAGCCCCTCTGACAGATGATAAGTAAAAACATTTGAAATCATCAACACAACATGCAACAACAAAGATATCAAGATAATAGATAAAAAAATTTTAAGATCGGCTTATCAAGGATTTAAACAAGACAAGGTAATTTTTATCACCAATAATCACAACTGTGGGTATTTGGTAGATATCATAAATTACATTACCATCTTACAACAACAGCAACAACCTTATTCCACTAAATAAGATTAGTTACACGGATGACCATCTTAACAAAGACAAAAGTTATTTTCATAAAATATATACTGTAGCATCTTTTGTAGTCAATATATTTTTAACAGAATGTAGGTTTCATGTTGGACTCAAAAAGGCAATACTATAAGGTGCAAAACTTACAACTTCATGAATTGCAGGAACTAGTTTTCCCTTTTTGCCATTTTCCAGAAAACACAAGATTGTGCAGGAATGAAGCAAGAATATTAAACACATGATATTGGAACCAAATATATATCAAATCCTGAACTAAAGAATGTAAATAACACCAAATTTCAGACGACATCTAGTGGTCTTGCTTCTTGCTTTTTGGAATGCCTGCCTATAACAATTATGTAACATTTTGAGAATATATTCATTAAAAACAACTAGGATATATATAACTTTCTATTATGGCAACAGAAGTTTCAATTAAATGAGGTCTCTCAGTTTGTCAATTACAAAATACCCACTGCTATTGCATTTTTTTGTGTTTGATGATAATGTCCTTATAGGTAAATTTCTTAACAAACAAAAGATATACTTTTAACACCACGCAGTTAGTACTCACCTTGTTGTTCTCTGCAACAAGCCATGACTCAAATGCTGAAAACAGTAGTGAAGTGGCAATACCTCCCAAAACACGGCCCAACATCAAGATTTTATACTGAGGAGAGTGTTTAGTGATGCAGCTCAAAATGTAGGTTATGCAGTAAGTCACACAGGCCCTCTTCCGTCCCCTGATTTCAACATAAGAAGCATGATACACTGAAATCTTATGACGGTTCATGCAGAAAAAATGTAAGATGAGTCAAAAGCATCTCACTGTTTGTCAGCCAGAGATCCCACAATGGTTCCAAACAGCATGGATGACCCAAAACCAGCAATGAAAAGTTGGCCAATCTCCCCTTTACTATATCCATATGTACTGTAAAGGTAGTAGACATATGGACCTTGCAACCAGTCTCCAGCTATAGTTATAGAAATAGCAACCTATTAGATTAACAAAAACTAAACAGTAACTCTACTCCAAATGTTTCTTCTTCAATCAATGCAATAGCACATAATAAGCACCTGCGCACAAATCAGAAATCAATCTCTGCTAGCAGTTTCCAGTGTACATTTTTCCATTAGTTAATATATTACGTTAATAGCATTTTATCTTTGATACAAATTGCAGCTAAAATTTGACAAACACATCAAATAAAAATGTGGTAGGTTAGGTCATTTTAAGAGCTAAATTAGCTGCTGCATTGAGTATTCTAGTTTTAATATCAGCTCCTTGAATAGTGAATAATAACATGATTCAAAGAGTTAATAACAATTTTTTTTTAAGATTCTTAAGTTTGGTAAGGATTATTGAACACTAAAGACCCAAGAAAATAGTTAAGCTAGCTGTATTCATTTATTTCTGAACAATAAACAAGTAACATTACAATTACAACTACAGAACAGAAGAAACATCACTGCCATCACAGGAAGCCAAATTTAATAGAGGAAGGATATGACATCCCTTTTCAATTTTACGAAAAAAGAAGGGGCAAGCCAGGAAGAAAAGATAAATGATAGCTTTAATAATTATTCCTTTTCGTCGATAAGCCACTTGCTTTTCGCAATTAACATCTGAAACATTTGCCTGATAAATGACAGGCAGAGCCAAACACCGAGACACTTATATTCGCTTGAATTCAGAAATCGAACAACGAAAACAAACCTCTACAATGTCAGCAAATCGCGCCAGATCAATCAGAAAAATCACAATAATTAGGATTGATTCGGATCTCAAGAAAAGGGACGTTTTCAATTCCAATCCAACTAAATCAACAAGAAAATCCCAAAGAAATAGATCCAAAGACACCAACTAAGCACAAACAGAAAGACATTCAAATAACGAGCAGATTCGGGCGAGATCTAGTGGAGAGAGAGCAAGAACACAGATCTAAGGTTGTGAAATGGTGAATATACCCATCATGAGTGAATAAACGAGAAGGTAATTGTTCTTGAAGGAATTGAATGCTGAAGAGGTGATGATTCGATCTTTGTTGGTCTTGCTCAACTCGAGAGCTGCCACCACGGCACCCAATGCGCCAAACACCAGATAGTAGAGCATCTCCATTTTCGGTTTCTCTGGCGAATTTTGCGTGCGAGTGCGAGAAACAGATTGAGAGAAGAAAGGAGAAACACCTGCGTGCCTGTCCGAGAAGAAGTGAGCAGAGTGAGAATTCTCAGATACGACGAGCTGAGGGATAGATAGAGAGAGATATATATATATATATAGTGCGGACGAAGACGGAGCTAAGATTGGGTGCGACGCTCCCAGTATGAATACCAACACTAGCTATTTTGAAAAACTCTCTCCTGATTGTACATCCGACTTTCTGTTTTAGGCTTTGACTCCGGGAAATATGCTTAGCGAAAAGCATTAGAATTAGTAGATAAAAAATCTGGCAAAAAGAAAAAAGAGAATTAGAAGATAAAAAAGCAAAATCACTTGTTAATTTTTTACAGTCGACGTTTCTTCAGTTGTAGGAGAGGTGCATTTGAATTCAAGCATGGTAAATTCATTTTACCGAAATCAATTCTTGAAGTGGATTAGCATTATTGTCTAATATAAAATAGATATAACATGCTTTAATCTTTTGTAGTACATTTATTGTATTATTTTAAAGTTCTTTTACCATTGTATTATTTTAAAGTTTACAATAAGATTTAGCCAAAAAAGAGTTTTTTCCGCCACAAAAAAAAATTACAGTAAGAGAACGAGATAATGTAATTTTTTTTTCTTTGAACACGATCATATTTATGTAAAAACTTTTCAACCTTTTATGATTTATTATCGATGGGGTTGTTTCAATCAGTACTAACCCTCATAAATCAATATACAAAAAATGGATTCTCACAAAGTTGAATAGATATTATTGTTAGAAAATAAATATAATATAATATAATAGCTCCAGATAAGTGTATAATCTAATTTTAAAAATTACAAAAGAATATTCAAAATATGACTAAGTTATCCAAATTTCTCATAAACTTTAAACTATGTATAAATAACCTTCTTGATGATTTATATAAAATTTGTATTTTATTGTGCATTTTGTAAGTTAATTAAAATTTGAGGGTTTCATAATAAAGTAAATATGAAAATAATGAAAAATTGCATGATTAGCGGTTCAGGAGTAAAAATAAAAATATGCAAATTAAAGCCTAATTTGTTTTTATTGAAGCGTATTTGTGCACTTAAAACAAGGTTTACTTTGTAGGGCATAACAACTTCTTGAATTGCAAGTAAAGAAAGAACTCATAGTGTAAGTAAGGGAGAAACCTATATTACAAATCAAGTATAAAAGATACATCACAGTCAAAGATTTTGGAATCAAATCTGTATTTTCAAGGCACTGCTTGGTTCAACGGATGAGAGGAAATAATTTTAATAGAGAAAAGGTAGGGGGAGATTTTAATTTTTTCTTATTTAAATTTATTAGAAGAAAACAATTTATTTATTTTCCCTCTAAATTTCCCACCTTTAGAGATGAGCGACAGGAGGAAAGGGGAGGGGAGAGGAGGAACCGTTTCAAATCTCTCCAACTAAATAGAAGCTAAAAGAAGAATATGTAAAAATAATTAAGCAACTTGAAGTGCAAATTACAAAAACACACAAGATCACAACAAAACATTCAGCGGGTTAATTTTGTGATATGATCTCAAGAAACCCTGGGATGCAAGTAGTCTCTATAAAAGGCAACAATGAAGCTTTTTGAGGAGGAGGCTAGACGTAAGGGAGCTACTTCTAATTACTAGTTAGCTTGCTAAAGGACATGATTAAAAGCTCGAAGTTGAAATTCTATGTATATATCATAAAGTTTTCCTTTACTTTCCTTTCTTTTACTGCTTTCTTATGCTTGAAATTTATGAATTGTATTGCTGTGAATACCGTATTTTGTCCGGGTAATTTTAAAAATATATAAGTATAATGATAATAATAATAAAAAAATAATAGTACAAATATAATAATAAATAAAATAATAGAAAATGTCAAAAAAAAGAGGAAAGAAAGAAAGAAAAGATTAAAAAAAAAGGAAGCAAAATAAAAAAAAAAGAGGAGAAAAGCTAAAAAAAATTGTATACATTTGGGCTGCAGCACTTTAGCCCAAAAACATATTTGGGCTGAAGTGCTTCAGCCTAAACATGCCACGAGCTCATGTGAGGGCTCGTGGAGGGGTTAAGGGCTTTAGCCCCAGAGACCAGAGGGAAGGGGTCCGAGAGGTAGGAGGGGCCGTGAGGAAAGAAGGAAAGGGGAGGAGAAAGAGGGAGCAGTCGGAGAGAGAGTTTGGAGGCTGGTCCACGGGTGAGAACCGAGGGAGATCTGAAACGATGCAGAATCATGAGGAAGCTAAGACCGAAAAGGAGGAGCTGCGATAGACCCATGGAAACCGAGGGAGATCTGAAGTAGAGGGAGCCACGGGAGGTGACAGAGGGAGCAAAAGGAAAGAAAAGCAAGGTGAGGGACTGAGCACGCTCAGATAGACTAGAAAAAGCCTAGTAAAAGCAAGGGCAAAAGGAAAGGGAGGAGCAGTCTGAGAAAGCAAAAGGAGCCGCGAAAAAGGCTGGCCATGGACGAGGTAAAAAGCTGGGAGGACCAAAAGAAGATTGAACACGCAAAGGGAAAAGACAAAGAGGCACATGTGAAAGAAGCAGGGTAAGGCGAAGTCGGCTGGAACAGGGGAGCATGGACATTGACACATGAAAGCAGGGCTGAAAAAGAAGGACCACACGCTCAAGATCTCGCTTTTTCTTTAACTCGCGAAGTGCTATAAAAGGAGGGGAGGTCTTTCTGAGAAAGGGAGGCCCGAAAAGGAAAAAAAACAGAGTATGAAAAACATGGGAGAGAGACAGAGAGAGTGTAAAGGTGTTAGAGGCCGAAAAATCCTAAGAGGCCGAGGTGAGTGCGCCGGAAAGAGGAAGGTGGAAGCTGAGGCCCGAGTTTGAGCTGCTGATCACAAGGAACATACGAGGAGTAAGTTTAAATAGAGGTTTCAATTTGTTAATTTTCTGTTTCAATACAAATTTCGTTTTGCGGTTCACTAGGTACTACATTGATTGATATTCCATCTCTGAATTGTGACACCTCTGCCTTTTCTAAAAAATGAATGATTAGTGGTGTTTCTTTTTCCTTGCCTTCACATTCTGCAAACCGTAGATTGTTCTAAGTGGATTGTTAGTGTGTTTTTGCGCCTCATCTTCTTTCCCAATGGAGCTTGTTTTGTATTTGCCTAGGTTTGATACACTTAGGGAGGAAATCCATTCTGGTTAAGGTTATTAAGATTGTCTATGCAATCTGGTCATTCGAAAATATGATAAAATGATTAATGATTCTAGCGTTGATCTTAAGCCTAATGTTATTTTAGTAATGGTTCACTAAAAGAGGTTGTTGGTTTAAAAGATTGATCCTCAGAAGATTTTTCCTTTGTTGTGAGCTCTGACCTGTTGTAGAGGATTTAAGTCTTAATCTGGAAAATGCCTTGCATGATAGTCATTAGTGTCATGAACTCATCTGATGTTAATGATTTCTGGACATAATCCTATTATCAATTTTGGTGTGAAGTTCTTGCAGTTCATAGGAAATACCATTTGTGTTCTGAATCCTGATCATGGGACGGTTTTTGCAGTGTATTTCTCCTCCATGATTTTTTGTCTTTTTTCTTTTTTTTGACCCATTGATGGCCTGGCATGAGACGAGTATGCATCCTATTCCCAATTGATATACAGTTTTCACGTTCACTGGGAAACCAATTGATTCTGAACCATAGACAATACTTTATATAGATTAAATGAGGGATACGTTCATTTCATTCCTATGGTCCTGAAATCATAAAATATGATAATAATAAAAAGGGACTTTTTGACCGCATTTTTATGGTTCGAATAAGAGAATATAAGCAATTTAAACAAAAGGTATTGGTATAAAGGGGATTCTCTAATTGTGTTTGAGAAAATAAAAATGATTTATGTAAATTTTATTTTTTTCAATTCTATCCCTTAAGCCAATTTTTTTCCTACTCCGAGTGGTAACACCGTGAGCATGCAAGTGACAATCAGTAATTTGTGAGTGATAAAGTCATCACATATGCTGATTACTATTTAAAAAAATAAATAAATAAATAAATAAATATACATAATATTGACATTTTAAATTCTCCTTAATGACCTTTTTTTATAAATATGTGTTAAGAGAATTTTATCCATTTCTGTTTTTGTAAAAAAAAATATATATAATAATAATAATAATTCAGGCCAATATTATTTATTTTCCTCCATTTTTATTTTTCTTATTTATGTTTTTTTTTTGCCTTTTCATTAGTAAAATGAGTGAAACAAAAAGTGTTGATTCCCTTCAAGTTTTTATCCTTCCATTTATTTACCTCAAATGGTAACACCGTAGATATTTTAAATACAGATCAGTAACTTGTAAGTGATAAAGTTATCACATATGTTGATTATTATTTCTTTAAAAATATATGTAATAATTACATTTTTTTATCCTTTTTCTAGGGGTTAAAAAGATTTTTATAATAAAAAGAAAAATAAAAAATAATTTGTACAAAAAACATTAATAAATTGTCTTCTTTTGATTTTTTATGCCTTTTTGTCTCGAATGGCACCACCGTGAACATTTAGGTATCAATCGGTGTATTATGAGTGATAAAATCGCCACATAAACCAATTAATTTTATTATGTAAAAATAAATTTGTTTTCAAATATTTCTTTTCGAACCAAAATAAAATGTTCAAATTACATACAATTTTAATCATATTAAGGAAAAACACATATTCTCTTTTAGAAATTGATTAAACCAAAAAATGTATAAATAAATGAAAAGAGTAATAATGAGAATTGATCTATCTTTTACAAATTAAAACATACTAATCAATTCTAAAAATTGTTTTCTTTGTGGAAAGATAAATTCTTTTCTGTAAACCTCTCTTTTCAAAAAATATATATAATAAAAAATATCAATCTAGTGACACGTTTTTTTAGCACGAACTACGTGGACTTTGATCCCCCTCACAGGGTACGTAGGCCCCAGGCTCTGATCCTGGGTCAAGTCCGCCTTTGCAAATAAATAAGTATTTTCTTATTTATTTTGTGTTTTTTCTCTTCATTTAATAAATATTTACCAATTTATTTTTTCAAGTCCGCCTTTGTAAATAAATAAGTATTTTCTTATTTATTTAGTGTTTTTTCTCTTCATTTAATAAATATTTACCAATTTATTTTTTCAAGTCCACTTTTGTAAATAAATAAGTATTTTCTTATTTATTTGGTGTTTTTTCTCTTCATTTAATAAATATTTACCAATTTATTTTTTCAAGTTCGCCTCTGTAAATAAATAAATATTTTCTTATTTATTTGGTGTTTTTCCTTAATTTAATAAATGTTTCTCAATTTATTTTCTCAATTCCTTTTTCTCTTTTTGCTTAAATATCATCAATTCTAATTTAATTTATTTTCTTTATTTTATTTTCCAAATTTTCTTAATTTCCTTCTTCTCTATCTTTTTTCTCGCATGTGAATGATGAAAGGAAAACCAAAATATTTTTAAAGCCATAAAAATAGCATGATCAACTTAAGGTAACCATTCTTAAGAACGAGTGTTGTAGGGGTGTCTAACACCTTCCCCACTTACAATCGTACTCCCGAATCCAACTCTAATTCGCAGACCATCCTTATCCCTTTTTTTTTATTTTAATTTTCTAAAATTTTCCTCAAAATTTTGGTTGCGACTCTCTCAGAAGTTGGCCTTCCGTCACGAGGGCCGGTTTCCCCCTTTTTGTTTTTTTCTTTTTCTTTTGTTTCCGTGCCATCCGTGTTGCCTCTTCGGGTGTGACAATTGTCTATTATTGTGATTTGTTGGTAGATTATGTGTGACGAAGTTTTTCTTTTTCCTGGGATTGGTTAGAACATGCTTATGGATTAGCTTTTGTAGAAATCTTACTTCGATTGCAATTAATAATTATGTGTGTCTACATGTTGTGATTTAACTGCATCTTTTGTAGTCTGGCCAACTGTATGAGATTGTTTGGGGTGTTCATGTATACTTGGAGATAAGAAATCTATAATAGACTATATACAATGGGTATTTTTTTTTTTGCCAACATACAATGAGTAATGTGAGATTTGCATAAAATTAAGAATTACTCTATCCAGTCCTTAATATAAATTATTTTTAACTATTTTATAGAAATAAGAAAGTTTAGTTATATTAATAAAATTATCTAATATTTACTTTAATTTCCATCCTTACCTTTAATTAATACCATATATTTAAATTTTTTAAAGTAATTAATATTCTATAAAAAAATTTTAGAAGAATATTTTTAAAATAAAATAATTAATATTTTGCAAGTTTTTATAGAGTAGCTTATATTTAGAATTATATAGTCCTTCAAGAAGGTGACATGTAGAAAGAAGAAGTATTTACCAATTAGCCTCATAGTTACATAGGTTTGAGCATATATAATTGAACAATAGGATTAATCAGTTAAGAAATTAAGGGTAATCTTTTGGTAAACTGAATGCAATTATTCGAAAGGACATCATTGGGCAAAGTTTGAATATGACTATCGTACTTTGCATTAATTGTTGGAAAAGTAATAGACAATCGCTCGGAAGTAAGTGGATGTTTGGATTCCGTATTTAAGTAACTAGCGATTAAAAAAATTATTATTCTATCAGTTGCCAAATATATCCAAATAAAAATAATTAGTTATGACCAAGTAATTATGCTTTTTTTTATTTATGATAATCATTTTTTTCTTATAATCACTTATTTCACTTTTTCTTCTCATTATCCATCCAATAATCACTTAAACTTCTAAAATTTAAATATATTTTTTTCTCAAAATCACTTATGAGATAAAAATATTCAAACACAAATTACTTTTAATATAAGCACTTATCCCCATAATCTAATATAAATAAGTATTTATTACCATAATCACTTATATATAAGTCAATTTAAACATACTCTAATGACATGTTTGGATATGTTTTTGGAACGGAGTTTGAGTCCAAAACCAATTTTGTAATAAAAATAACATGTTTGATTATTATATCACTTATACGTGTGAAAAGTAGTTGTTAAAAACTTATTTTTGGTTGAAGCAGTTTGGAGGGTGATTTTCTGTTGCAAACTGTAATTGAGTATTAATAATGTATCAATTAAAATAAATTCTGATAAAAATATACCAATAAAAATGAAAAAATTGAAAAAATTAAATTTTTTATAAAATTTCTCTTATCTAATGATCAAAATGTCCCTTCAAAATTTTAATCTCTATAAATTATAACATGTAAGAAATGTTACACCAACTATATTATGTTTTCAATTAAATAAATATAAATTAAATTTTAATTCAAGTAAATTAAATTAATTATGGAATAGAGTTTAAACTTAATTTGAAAAAAATTATAAGTTTTGTGAAAATTAATTTTTAAATAAATTATTTAAATATAAACACATTAGTTCAAAACCAATTTTTATTATAATTACGTTGTAAAACTAATTCTATCAAAACTTATTTTTAACTAACTGAAAATTAAACGGGTACTAAGTAAGAGAGAGATACTGTACTCACTTGTGATTTTGTTTGCTTTTTTATTTTATTTCTTTTCCAAAATTATAATTGACTTTCTCCCATGCTCAAATTTAGTAGTTTTTTTATGCTATTGATGGTGTTGGCGTGAATTCTATCTGAGATGACATCTTTATTTTCCACTATGTGATTGTTGGGAAAAAAATTGTACTGTATTACTACGCTACTCTATATTTGTGCTGACACCATAGTGGGAACATTTGATGATAAATATTGAATCAAGAGTTTTGATGATTCCAAACCAACCTTCAAGAGTTTGGAATAAAGATATTAAAGATGCACAAAAGATTTCAAATTAAGAAATTCTGGAGAAATAGGTGCAAAAATAGATATATGATATTTAGTAATGTTTTGATTTGAGTAAAAGATTTTGATTTGGTGAAAAGATGTTTTAAAACTTTGATTCTATGTTAAAACATGAAATATTTGAAAAACACCTAGCAACAGAAGAAGTTTGAAAGGTTTATAGTGATTTGCTGTTTTGAAAATTTGAATTTCGTGTTGAAAATGAACAGATATGAAAATAGGCTTCTCTGACAGATGAATTTTGACTTGAGAAAATTCGAATTTTAATAAGTGTCTGAAAGGAGCTTTTAGTAACAGATGAACTTTGGGTTTTGAAAATTCAAATTTCAGACAAAATGTAACTTATGAAAACTAAAGAAATTCATCTAAAATTATGTCAAAGTTCATCTGAAGCCAAGTTTAGATTGAGCTTCAAAATTACTCATTGACAGACGAACTTTAAACATGAAAATTCGAAACAAAGCTTGAGAGTCTGATATATTGATATGTTGACATACAAATGACAGTATTTGTAAATTCAAATTTTGAAGTAAGTTTGAAAAGAGGTCTCTCTGACAAACGAACTTTGTCCTTTGAAAATTTGAATTTCGAATTAGATGAATTACTGTACCTTATAAACCAGCTACAGACAGACGAATTTTGGGTTCCAAAATTCAAATTTTGAAGGCACTGTTGTAAATTGAAAATATTGTTCACACTTAACAAAATGTCTTTAAACATGAAAATTCATATGTCACAACATAGAAACATTTTTCAAAAATCAAAATTTGAACATTGTTTCATGACAGACGAACTTCGGATATTCAACATTGAAGTCTTTAGCCTTCGGTTTCTGTGAAATTTTTCTGTTGACCAACTAAAATTCGAATTTCAGAATGTCAGAAGCATTAAATGCGGTTGATTAACGGATAGTTTTTCAGAGTAACCGTTGGATAACTTCTCTAACGGATAGATTTTGTCTCTAACGTATAGTTGAGATCTAAATCTATAAATATAACATCATTTAAAGTTGTGGATAACAATTTTAAACTTTGTATATACTGAAACTCTGGCAAATCATTTAGTCAAAGTCTCTTACTCTCTCACTTCAATATTTATACTCAAACTTTCATATTCACTTTGTTTAAAAGAGTTTGTTCATTGTAAACAATCTTATCTTCATCTGGAAGAAAGATTTTCTTGTGAGGGAATATCACAAGGGATTGGGGAAGCACTTAGTAAGAGTGCATAGAGTGAAAGAGTGAGCTCTAGAAACAGAGCATTATCTTTGTACTGAGGCATTTGCAAGAAGCCCACTGAATTCTTGCAGAATAGTGGAAAATCTCAAGTGGTGACTTAAGGACTAGACGTAGGTCAAGTGAAGAGATCGAACCAGGATAAATATCTGAGTCTTATCTTCTCCACTGTTACTTTTACAGTTTATTCATTTATACTCTGTTTTACCATCATACTTTGCTTTCTTCACCTTCTTGAGATTTTGCAGAAAATTTTCAAGCTTCCCAATTCACCCCCCTTCTTGGGAAGCCAGCTTATCTAACAATAAACACCCCTTAACTTTTAAATTTGTGTAAATAACCCCTACTAAGTCGGTTATTTCCAAAGTTTAAAAAATCGGACCGGCCATTGAGACGGATGAGACAACGGTTCAAGATTTAGTAGTCAGACCGGGGTCGAACCAATTGTGAATAAATTAATATATTTTTAATAATATAGATACAAAATATAAAAGATATTTATTCATGATCATAAAATTAACATTTATTCTAGAATAAAAGGTAAATTTAATAATATATGAAAAATTAAAAATATTATTAATAAGTTTTACAATCTAATATTAAAATCTAAACAAATTAATATTCATGTATAATTATATTTTGAATTCAAAATAATCAATTGATATTCTATTTTTATCTTATTTGTTAAATAAATTTATCATTATTAATAATTATGTATTATAATAATACTTATAACATATTATAATCTAGAAAAAAAATTTATACTAAAAATAATATTATTTTATTTTAAAAAAAATTAAAAAAAATGAGGGGAACCAGTTCAAACCGGTTTTATACCGTTTTTTGTATCGGTTTTTGACCGGTTCCCACCGGTTTCCCTCTATTACCGGACCGGACTAGGGGTGAACATGGGCCGGGTTTGACCCCGGCCTGATACCTGGCTCCATGTTCTTCGGGCCAGTACCGGGCTGGCCCGATATTATATATATATATTTTTTAAAAATAAAAAAATAAAAAAATTATTTAATAAAAAAAAATATACTTATTTATACTTAAAAATAGATTTTATTAAAACATAATCTTAGCCAAAAAATAATTTTTTTTCAAAATTTATGAATATTTAACCATTATACATTATTTTTACATAAATATTAAGGTAAAAAAATAATTCAAAATTTAAAAAATATTTGAAACATTAAAATCTTAAAATGTTTTTAAAATATTTACATATTAAATGTATTATATTAGATATATGAAGAATAAAAATCCTACAAAATTAATTAAGATATATAAAATAATTGAAAGAAATTAAAAAAAATTATATATACATATAGTTCGGCCCGGTCCGAAAGTTAGCCCGACCCGATTGACCCGAAAGTAGTCAGGCCGGACCCGACCATTCGGGCTCGGGCCAACATGTTCACCCTTAGACCGGACTAAGGGCCGGTTCCCGGTCAAACCGGCCGGTTCGGTCCAGTTTTTTGAACATTGGTTATTTCACCAACAGAATATAATAAGTTATTGACTATATGTCGCCACAAACTTTTTTTTGTACAAATAACCCCTCATACAATGCAAATAACACTTATAAACTTTTAGTCATTTGTAGATAAGTTTTTTGTCATTTTAAGCTTATGACCTTAGTTAAAAAAAATTATTTTTTCTTTTGAATAAATATTCATTGATAAAAATTGTTTTTTTAATTTCTACATATACTTATCACCAACTTCTAACATTTAATATTCAAATACATTGTTTCATTCATTGTGAAAAATGAAAGCCTGTTTGACAATATTTTCTATTTTATTATTTTCAAAATAGCTTTGTAAAACTGTTTTCGAGAACAAGTTTTAGAAACAAAAAAATAAAAAAATCTGTTTGAATAATTATTCTTAAAATCATAACTAGTAAGTGTCAAATAAATTATTCAAAATTTATAATTTTATTAATGAGGTGAATATTTTTCACATTCTCTTATATTTTTCATAACAAAAACTATAAAATATCTTAAAGATGTTCTTAATTTTTTGTCTTTTATTTTTCTATTTTTCAAAATATTTTATAAATAAAAAGTTTAGCAAACAAGTTTTTTTATTTTTATGTTTTTGAAAACAAAAATATTTATAGAACAGCTACCAAACAGGCCTGAGTCACCTACTTGCTATGAATTTTGTCATCTATATTGATGAATTGGTAATTCATCTCAAGTAGTATTCATATATATTGATCCATTAATAAATTTATTTTGCAATGATAATATTCATAATTCTCAAAGCACTCATGAGAAGCAAGAATCAAATATATCAATTCAATATAGCATATAAAATTTACATAAAACTATATAAGTTATGATCAAGGTATTAAAAGTCGAACTGGTTATTGAATCGGACAAGGCACAAATTCAAGGTTCAGTGGTTGGACCGGAGTCGAGCTAGTTATAAATAAATTAATATATTTTAAATAATGTAGATGAAAAATATAAGAAATATTTATTCATGATTATAAAATTAATATTCAATTTAGGATGAAAAATAAATTTAATATTTTTTAATTTTATATATCATACAGAAAATTAAAAATATTATTAATAAGTTTTATAACCTAATATTAAAATTTAAACAAGTTAATATTCATCTACAATTATATTTTGAATTCAAAATAGTTAATTGATATTCTATTTTGATATCATTTGTTAAGTAAATTTATCATTATTAATAATTATGTATTATAATAATACTTACATAATATTATAATATAGAAAGAAAAAAATTTATACAAAAAATAATATTATTTAGTATTAAAAATAATGTTATTTTATCTTGAAAAATAAACAAAATTAAAAATAAAAAGAGTTTGATCGGTTGAAACTGGTTTTGTACCAGTTTTTAGCCAATTCTTGACCGATTCTTGACCAGTTCACACTGGTTCTGAGATACCCTGATTTTTGTCAATTATCGAATCAGACCAAGAGCTAGTTTCCTGTCGGACCGGTTGACCCGGCCGGTTCGATCCAACTTTTAATACTATGGTTATGATTAATACAATTTTATCGGATTCTGTACAATTTTTTATCTTTTATATACATTTCAATAAGATTTAAACAAGTATAATTTTATTCGTGGTCAAACAAGTATAATCTTCTAAACATGAAGATCTATGCGACCGCACGTATGTGATTGTGAATGTACAATACAAGAGTGAGATGCAAGGGATTCAAATTCCAAACCTTAAAATTAAACAACGTGGTTTACACTCTACGGTGCGATGCACCATGGAGGTCGTTTTAAGTGCATGACACGTGGGAGCATGTGAGGCGTCAGATCAAATATTAAATGTGCAAGGTAAGTGTCCTTTTGTGTCGGCATATTATTGGATGCGTCGGCACAGTGCAATCAATGGATATTCGAATTGTAGGCCCCACTCTGCATTGTTTAATCCGGAGCTGGGATTTCCGGTTGTTGCTGAATTTCAAGTGAAATACTACTGATGTATACAAATTTCTTTATCTGTGGGTGTCAAAAAAATTTTTATTTCTATTTATTTATTATTTTTAAAATTTAAGATAATATTAATTGATACTTTTTAATTATATTTTTATTTATCTTTTTAAAATTTAATAATAATATTAATTGTTCTTTTTATTTAACTGTTAATTAAATGTCATGTTAAAAAATTTAAAATAAATTATAATGTATTAATTATATTTTTTAATCTATTTACTAAAATATTAAATATCATTTCAAAACATGGAGGTAGTAACCAAATTGCACAAATCAAGAAACACCATTTGAAGCAATAGGTTCCTAAAACACCCTATTTAAAATTTAAAAATTTTATAATGTAATTAATGATATGCCCTAACAGAGGAAAATTAAGGGTAAAATTAGTAAAAATAAAATAAAATAAAATAAATAAACACATCATACACCCAAAAATATATTTTATATTTATAAATAGGAAAAAAACATCCCATTTGTATCTTATACTCTTTTTTTCTATATATAAGTCATTTTTAACTATTTTACATAAATCAGAAAAATTAGTTACAATTAGTTAGGATTCTCAAAATTTTTTAAAATTACTAGAACCTGACAATATTACCTTTATTAAATTGTAATTTATTATAATTATATCTTTCTTAGTCTTTTTTTCATCATAAATATTTTGAATAAAATTGAAAAAAAATTTAATGCACTTTGAATATTGTAAAATAACTTATAATTTGAATGCATCAAAAAATTCTTGAGTGACTTATAATTTGAATTCATTAAAAACTTCTTAAAAGATACTCTATATTATGAAACTAGAGAAATATGAACAATATCACAAGAGTAAAATAAAAATATAGTATAGTGTACAAATAAAGAAAATGAGAATTAGAGGGGAGAAAACAAGGGTATGTCATATTCATTTTAAAGTTACAAACATTTGGTACATATCCTCTATTTATATATCTCTAACTAATTCAAGAGTTACAATTACATAAAAAAGAGAATTAATCTACATAATTGTATATTTTATAACCTTTGAAGATTATATAAATTAATCATAAAAAACTCTTAATGAACCATTGAATTTAGAGGTTATAGCATTTTAAGTGTAGAACTTTAAAAGACTTCTTGAGAGGTTATGGAGCTTTGAGCGTGGGATCTCAAAGGACAATTTTTGAATGTTATGGACATCCACATAAAATAATAAATTTTATAACACTCCTCCTTTGGATACTGATAATGAGCATTGTACCTTATTAAAAACTTATTAGAAAAAACTCAGTAGGGCAAAAACCTAATAAAAGAAAAAGAGTGCACAATATTTAAATAATCATTGAAGTTACCGCATTAAAAATCTTATTAGGAAAATTCAGTGGGATAAAACCTTAATTAAGAAAAAAGAGTACAACATAATTTTTACTCTGGGATAATAACATCATTTCTTGTTCTTGAGTCATTATATCTTGATATTGTACATCACCTTCTCAAATAAGATTTCAAGCATTAATGCCATTGGGATTAAATTTTCCTTTTAGCTGAACTATGCATGATACCTTGTTTTGAAAGCTTTTTTTCTATTCATATCTTCTAGATATGTCAAGTCATGATATACATATATATATATATATATAACCTCTTTGATATCATACAAATATTTTACATCTATATATTTAATTAATTGCGATCCAAGTCTGGTTAAATAAAATGCCCCTATACATTTGTCCCTTAGAGCTATCACAATATTCTACAACACCCAAAGTGTAAAGTTAGTATTATATAAGGCATATACATGAGAAAACAAAGCAAGAAATGCAAGGTCATGATGGTTTTCACAATGGTCTAATATTGGTGGATATTATTTTGTGGTAGATAAAATTTTTGAATATCTTATTTTTATATGTATCTAATACAATTATAACTTATTTATATGACTTGCTATATAATGAAATATATATAAGAATTCCATAAGGATTAAAAATACTAGAAATATCTTAAATTATCAAGAAAATTGTACATTTGAAAAAATCCATTTATAGATTCAAAGTTAGTCCAATTTATTTATATTTATAAATATATTTGGATTAAAGTTTATTATATGTGTTGATGTATATTGAAACTTCTGAAGAGTTTACAAAGCCAATTGATTATTTGAATCAAGAATTTGAGATGAAAGATCTTGAAAAATAAAGTTTGGACCCAGCTTATAGATTAAGAATTTTAATAAAATCTTAAATAGATTTTTTTTTTGTTAAAGGCACATCTAATTAGTGCTTAAATGATTTTATCCTCGAGAATAAATAAACATATTGATCCAAAAGTACCATATATTTATTCTTTAAAAGCACTTATATATCTTATTAATACTGCATTTATTATAAATTTACCAACAAGATTGAATTCTTATTGAATAAATAAATATTAGAATATTGTGATAACTCCGAGGAACAAATGTATAGGGGCATTTTATTTAACTAGACATGGATCGCAATTAATTGAGTATGCAGATGTAAGATATTTGTATGATATCAAAGAGATTATATATATATTTGTATATCATGAGTTGACATATTCAAAAGATATATATAGAAAAAAAGTTTTTAAAATAAGGTGTCATGTATAGTTGAGTTAAAAAGAAAATTTAATCCCAATAGCATTAATGCTTGCAAGTTGCAATCTTATTTGAGGAGGTGGTATCCAATATTCAAATACAATGACACAAGAACAAGAAATTGATGTTTTCATGAGCCGAATAAAGATTATGCTATACTCTTTGAAATGAAACGGGCCTTTTCATACTTAATACTTCTCTTCCAAAAATTGCAATTCTTCAAGCGCCCATGATTCTTAACTTTATTAAAAACATTAATTTCATCAATTGAAAATTATAGGGAAAATGATGATTAAGGACCAAAAATTTGAGTTAAACCTAGTAAAGAATCTTATAGTTTTTTTGATTGTAAATACAGAACAAAGCAGTAGTAAATTTCTGATGTTCAATAATAAAAAAAACTATAAAATTCTTCACTATGTTTAATTAAAACTTTTGGTCCGCAATCGTTATTCCCCAAAATTATACTTTGTAAGATCTTACCTTTCATTTGTAACGCTCAGTATTACGGAAATGGAAGCCAAGTTGGGAGAATCATTTTGAGTGCATTGATTTAAAGTTTACAAATTATTATGTGATATATCACGTGTCTTATTCAATTCATTACTTTATGTTCTTTTTAACTGTCTAAATGCCAATGATGGGATTTCTAATATATATATATATATATATATAACGATGTGATTTGCATTAAAAATATAAATTATGAATGAAACTTAAGGTTGGGATGAAGACTAGACTATATCATGGTAAAAACAAAACTAAAATATATTGGGATTTAATTTAGAAAATAATGATTTCTTTATCATAAAAATAATGATTTCTTTTTTTTTTCACAAAAAAATAATGATTTCAATAGCATGAAATCTTGCTCCAAACTTTGAATCTATTAATTAGTTATATACAAATTATATCCAATCACCAAGAAGAAAATTGTGTTCTATATTGAAATATTTTTTTACATAAATCGTCCTTCAACTTGATAAATTAATTTCAAATTTTATAAATTTGATCCAATTAAGTGGCAATTGCAAGCTATATATAAGTCAAATTTGCTCAAACATATGAAAAACAAACCATTAGATCTCAAAAGCATCATTCAGTGTCTAGATTTGCTATTAGGCATTCTTAATCATACTACCTCAACCACAAAATATCCATATTGAATATAGAATACAACAGTTGCAAAATATCCCCTTCAACTTTAGCTGACAAACCACTTAATTTACTAGTTCAGTTTAGCAAGAGAAAATGTTCCACCCATTACATTTATTTTAAATTTCAATCACACAGGTCCCCTGGTCCAATTCAAATTCCCATTATGCCATGATCCAAAATTATCAAACTTGTTAAAAAGTCAATATTACCAATCAAGTTACATCTCATGCGGCTTCTAAATAATATCATAGTAGTAAGTAACTAGAAAAGATGACAGCCATAATGTGTCTAGTCAAAAGAATACCATGTGGATTAAGGAGCGCACTCAGGGCTTATCTCATGAAATTGATTGTCGTGCAGTCAGATTCTTGCTGGCAATAGTCATGGGACCAAACGCAGCACCACTAGGGTCAAAGTGAGTCTGTTTAGAGGGTATTATAACTACCACAGCTTGCTTCAAGCATTCATTAGCGGCACTAGACCCATTGAATCATTTGGCTGCATTATGTAATGGAGTACATAGTCCTTAATTCATGGAATAAAGTTATCGGAATAATTAACCAAAATTAATTAGAAATCAAACGAACAAGGATAAAATTGAGAGTTCAACTTATCTGATCATTTCCTTTGCAGTTAACCGAATGAATTGAAGATCTAATCATAAAGCTCTTCGATCTCATCTCATTGCGAAACAAGAAGACTTCATCACAAAGAAGAGACCCATGATTCATGTGATGAACAACAATCTCTAGGTGATTAATAATGAATCTTTAGGATCATCCCCTTCTAATTTGAAAGAGACTCATATTGATAACATATTATAAAACTAAAGAAATATAAACAATATCACAAGAGTAAGAGAGAATAGTATAGAGAAGAAATTAAGAAAATAAGGCAAGAGAGAATTGGAGGGGAGAAAGTAAGAGGTATTTCATATTTACTTCAATGTTACAAGCATTTAGGGCATGTCCTTTAGCTCTCTAACCAACTCAAGAGTTACAATTACATAAAAGAAGAGAATTAATCTACATAATTATATATTTTATAACCTTTGAAGGTTATATACATTAATCATAGAAAATTCTTGATGAACCATTGAATTTAGAGATTATACTACTAGAAAAAAGCAATTTAGCGAGGGACAAATCCCTCGCTAAATGCCGTATTTTCCTTGCTAAATTGTAAATAGCGAGGATAAAATCCCTCGCTAATTTAGTCATTAAATCGCATTGCTAAATTTAACGAGGGATGGGTTAATTCCCTTGTGAAATTAGTGAGGGAATTAGTGAGAGATTTAATTCTTCTCTAAATTCTCATTCCTCGCTATTTTCTCACTAAACTACAAAATATTCAACATTGTCACATCATTGCCATGTTATCACCAAGATCGTGTCACGTCACATCATTGCCATGTCACCCGTCACCCATGCCACACCACTGCCACATCACCCCGCCACCCATGCCACATTATCATGATTGCAACACGTCACTATCATCATATAATGATTTCAAATATGCATTTACTTATATTCGAACCTATGACCTCCTACTCTTAGTACCTTTATATTCAGACTTTTACCAGTTGAACTGGAATGTATTTGTAATCTTTATATGAAATATGAAATATATATTATTTATCTATACACTAATACACACATATATATATATTTATAAATTAATATATTGTTAAAAAATAAAAATATATTATAATTTCAATTATTAATATCATAAAATACTTTATATTTTGAATTTTGTAATAAATGAATTTTCATTTTCATTTTTTACCAACAAGTTATAAAAATTAATCTAACTATTTTTATTAATTTAAAGTAATCAACTGATAAAAATAATTTTATAACTCAATTATTAAAAAAAATTTAATTCATTAAAATTAAATTTTTAATAAAATAATTTTAATCTATTAAAATTAATTTTAAAAAATTTAGTAAGGGACAAATCTCTCGCTAGATTTCTCACTATTCATAATAATTTAGTAAGTAATAATAAATTCCTCACTAATTCCTCGCTAATTTAGTGAAGGAAAAAATATTTCTCACTAATTTTCTCGCTAAATTTAATAACAATTACAAACTTACAATTCGTCACTAATTTCCTCGCTATTTAGATCATTTAGCGAGTGATCCCTTATTAAATTTAATTTTTCTACTATTATGGTATTTTAAGGGTAGAACTCTAAAAGACTTCTCAAGAAGTTATAGAGCTTTAAGTGTAGGATTTTAAAGTACAATTCTTAAAAGTTATGGATATCCACATAAAATAATAAATTTTATAACACTGTAAATAAAAACAGAAGGAGTAAAAAGGAAGGGATGGAGAACTAGTATTAAAATTTATTAAGTTTTTTTTAAAGAAAAGTAAACTTTATTTATTAAGTAATTATTAATTGACAGTTTGCCTCGTATGGAATTTTTTGCTGTAATGATCTAAAATACTTAGATCAAATTAAACGAAAGGACCATTTTATTCCTGCTCAAATTTTGCGTACTTCTTCAGCTATAGCTACTTGCAATAATAACATATTTAGATTAATATATGTAATAAAATTTAAAAACAGGTGTACTACTCATTTGGTAATGAATTATATAGTTCACCTTAGACTCTAACCAATGGGCATGGAATTGACTTCTAGCTATGATATTATATATATATATATATATATATAAAAGTATCGCTATTTTTTTGGTGAAAATAAATAGTAGCCATGTTCATTAGTTATAAACATTATGTCTCATCTTAGACCTGTGCAAAGTAAGAAATCCACTTCTGGTTGTTAAATTTTTAAATTGAATAAAGATAGTTGAAATTCAAGTCTGTGAACTCCTTATCTTATTCAACTATATTAAAAATATTTTAGCCTTCTTACAAAAAAGAAAAATAGCCTTCATGGCTTAAGTTCGCCCAACAAATGAATTGTCTCCGTATTTAATGAACATTTAAGAATAAGTTAATCATTCCACTACTGTTTGAAACACTAGTTTTCTTAATTAAACATTTATTTTTATTTAGGAGTTCATAAAGAAATAAGTATTATAAATTAAAGAAATATAGGAAGTAAGATATATGAGAGCAAGAACAAAATGTAGAGATAAGAGAGATGAGAATAATATATTATTTACTTTGATTTGAATATGTATTCAATGTCAAGGGTTTAACCTCTATTTATAAGCCTTCCTCCTTAAAGAATAACTTAAAGGTATAATGTATCAAAAAGTAAGAATTCGTATACATTAAATGGAAGCTCTTTATCTTAAAACCTTAGATTCTTAAATAAATGAAAAAAATGTATCATCAATCCTTTCTGAAGATTCATTTATGGAACCCATAATTAAAATTATCACTAGTTTTCTACAGATGTGCAGATTTGTAGAAAAAAGGAATCCAACACTATTATACGAAGACAATACAACATGCATAACTCAAATAAATGGAGAATACATCAAGGGAGATAAAACAAAATATATTTCTCCAAAAATGTTTTTCACCCATGATCTTGTGAAGAATAGTGATATAGATATTCAGAAAATTCATTCATGTGATAATCTTGCAGATTTGTTCACTAAGACACTACCTACCACAACATTTGAGAAGTTAGCATATGATATTGGGATGTGTCGATTAAAAGATATAAAATGATTTCGTTATCAGGGGGAGTAATGAAATACGTTTTACTCTTTTTCTTTTCCATGGTTTGGTCCTACTAGGTTTTCCTGAAAAGGTTTTAATGAGGCAGCTCCAGTTAAGTTTCTTCGGCCTCAAAGATTATCAAGTTCCAACTCACTCTAGTTTCTATGTTAAATTACATTGTATTTTAATTTAATTATGTAAATATAAGAGAATATTGAGTCATATATTGTTTACCATTTATTAATTTAATTAGTTGTATTATCAAGATATATTAATGTTCTTATAGCACTTAAGATACGGTACTTCAGGACCAAGAAATTCTTCATCATCCTCTCGAGGGTGAAAAGGGTCTTTCTTCACATCAAGCGATCTTGCAACCATTGAGGTAGTTAATGGATATGCCTTATCCATATAGAATTGCTTTAAGACCTTGTTGGTATAAGTTGATTAATGAAGAAGTATCCCATTTGTTAGATATTCAATTTGTAACCAAAGACAAAATTTTATCCTTCCCAGATCTTTCATTTCAAATTCTTTCTTTAAACAATCAACTACTTTTTGAAGCTCTTTAAGAGTGCCAATAATATTTAAATCATCTACATAAATACTACCTCCGGTCCAAAATATAAGGATTCTTTAACTATTTCATGCATATTAAGAAAAGTTAGTTTCACTCTTAAACTCCTAAAAAAAAATTCAACATCCTATTTTTATCCTTATTAATTATCAATAATTAAATTACTAATCATTATTATCCCAACAATCTTTTTCCCAACTCACGAGAAATAATGAATAATGAATAGGGGTAATACGGGAAATTTACTCATAAAAAAAAACACAATCCCTTATATTTTGGACCAAATAAAAATTCTAAAAGAACCTTATATTTTGGACCGGAGGGAGTAGCAATTATGGCGAACTTTGATCCATTTCTTTTTATAAATACACAAGGACAGATTGGATCATTTTGATAATCTTCCTTCAACAAATATTGACTGACACAATTATACCACATTCATCCATATTGTTTTAATCCATATAAGGATTTATGCAATCATATTGCATAATTTTCTTGAGAATTCTTACATGCTTCTAGCATTATAAATCCTTCAGATACTTTCATATAAACTTTGTTGTCTAATGAGCCATATAGATAGACTATAACAACATCCATTAGACGCATATTAAGTTTATGATGTACTGTCAGATTGATTAGATATCTGAAAGTGATTGCATCCACCACAGGAGAATATGTCTCTTTATAATCAATGACATGTCTCTACAAAAAACCTTGTGCTACAAGCCATGCTTTATATCTAACGATTTCATTTTTCTCATTTCTTTTTCGTACAAATATCCATTTATACCTTATAGGCTTTACTCCTGCAGGTATTCAAACCACAGGTCCAAAAACTTCAAGTTTTGAAAGTGAATTCAATTTTGCTTAAATTGCTTCTTTCCATTTTGAGCCTCTATAAAGGTATCAACCTCCTCAACACCAATTTTATCAACTTGAACATCTTGATTACTTGCTCCTTTCCTTTTTCTAGGATTTTTTTCTTTAGAACCAATAAGCCAACCACGCTTTAATTGTGACTTAGTTTCATTTGCACTAGCCATTTATCCTATTGGGACATCAATCCTAATTGGAGCATTTTCAACTGGAATACGAGATTTAGTAATTCTCTTTATATCAGTAAATGCATCTGGCAATTGGTTTGGGATATTTTGCAAGTGTATTATTTTTTGAACTTTTAGTTCACATTTTTTTGTACAAGGATCTGAATAAATTAGTGATAATTTATTTTATGTAATTTCTTTATCTTTGTCCAACTGCTTATTTTCTCCCCCTAATGTTGGGAAAGTTGTTTCATCAAAATGATAATTAGCAAACCTTGCCATAAACAAATCTGCAGTTAATGGTTCAAGATATTTGATTATGGAAGGAGATTCAAAACCAACATAAATTCCTAACCTTCTTTGAGAATCTATCTTTGTACGTTGTGGTGGAGCAATTGCAACATATACTACACATCCAAAAATTTTAAGATGGGAAATGTTTGGCTCTTAACAAAAAATCAAATGTAATGAGGAGACTTTATGATAGTTTGTTGACCTAATGGGTATAAGTGTTGCTACATGTAAAATTGCATATCCCCATGCCATAATAGGTAGTTGGGTTCTCATAAGCATTGGTCTAGCAATTAACTAGAGGCATTTTATAAAAGATTCTGCTAGACCGTTTTGGGTATAAACATGAGCAGCCGATTTTTCTATTTTTATTCCAATTGACATGCAATAATCATTAAATGCTTGAGATGAAAACTCACTAGCATTATCTAGACGAATTGACTTTATTGCATGATTTGGAAATTGTGTTCTTAATTGAATTATCTGAGCAAATAATCTAGCGAATGTTAAATTATGTGTTAATAATAAGCACACATGCGACCATCTCATAGATCCATCTACCAAAACCATAAAATATCGAAATGGTCCATATGGTAGATAAATAGTGCTACAAATATCACCATGTATACATTCTAAAGACATAAGTGATTCAATTCCAACTTTGGCTATTGATGGCCTTATAATTAATTTCCTTTGAAAACAAGCAACACATAAATAATTGTTGAATTGAAGAATCCTTTTATTCTTCAATGGATGCCCATTTGAATTTTCAATTATTCTTAGCATCATAGATTATCCGGGATGGTCTAGCTAGTCATGGCAAACTATGAAACTATTTTTATCAATATACTTCTGATTTACTGCAACATTTAACTCAATTGTATTTATACTTGTATGGTACAAACTAGAAGACAAAGCAGGTAATTTTTCTAAAACACATTTCTTTCCCAAGATAATACCTGTAACATACAAATATTCCATATTTCCTTCATTAATAGTCTTAATATAATAGCCATTGCATTGGATATCTTTAAAGTTCAACGAATTTCTTTGAGACTTAATAGAAAATAATAAATTATCAATAACAAACTTTGTTCCTTTGGATAAGTATATAACAAGTCTTCTGGAGCCTTCAATTAGTTTTGCATTACTCGCAATAGTATTTACATTTGCCTCACTCATTTTGAGATAAGAAAAATACTTATTATTTTTAAGTATTGTATGAGTTGTGGCACTGTCAACTAGACATATGTCTTCATTATTGTGTCTAATGAAAGAATGAGAAATATCCATATTCTTCATTACAGAAATAAAATACATATAAGAAATGGTTAAAAGAAACGAAACACACTATGAGCAATATTGCTCTTATTACAAGAAAGGAAAACATAAAAATAAATCATAAATACAAATGTTCATAATAATTTTAATTATGATTCTCAAAGAAGTTTGTTACATCCAAATGCACCATTTCATTAAGACCATTAATATCTTCTAATTCATTAAGGCAGTTGAGATCATCATTTTTCAATGCATAATTTGCCTCAACATCATCATTTTGGTAAATCAAATTTGTTTCCGCATTATTGTGATCTCTTTTCTTCATAGATGCTTAATAAAGCTTCACTAGATGAGAAGGTGTATGGCATGCACGTACCCAATGACCACTCATGCCACATCCATGACATAGGTTCTCAGTTGCTTTTACAACATTGTTGTGGCCATCTTTGTTACTATTCTATTTATCATGATTTTTCTTCTTTTAGTGGTCATATTTATTATTACCACCACCACGAAAATGGTAATAATTATGCCTTTTTCCATGCGCTCGACTATGGCCATGACCTTGACCATAAAAATTATTGTGTGTTGCCATATTCACTCTGGGATCGGAGCAGATCCAATAGAACGACTTTCATAATTTTTCATTAATAACTCATTATTTTGTTCAGCCACAAGAAGACACGAAATTAATTCAGAATATTTCTTGAAACCCTTCTCACAATATTGTTGTTGTAACAACATATTGGAAGCATGAAAAGTTGAAAAAAAAAATTAAATTAGTACTTATCAATAATTTTTTCATCGCATAATTTCAACTAAGAACTTATTTTAAAAACTGCTGAGAATATTAACTCACGATTTTAAAATCTTGAAATCCAATCATAACGAGTTTTGGGCAGTATTACCCTTTTTTAATAGTCATACATTTCTCTTAGATTATTCCTCAATTCAAGCGGATTCTTTATAGTAAGATATTCCACTTTTCAAACCTTCGTGAAGATGATGATGAAGGAATATTATTGTATTTGTCTTATCTTGATTAGATGCAGCATTTCTTGGTACAATTGCATTTCCAAGACCCTTAGCATCCAAATGAATTTCAGCATCTAATACCCATGATAGATAATTCTTACTAGATATATCAAGGGCCTTAAATTTAAGTTTGGTAAGATTTGACATTGTTCAAACTAAAGAGTAGTAATACAAATTAGAATTAATTTCAGATATTTTAGCTAATAAAATTATGACATCATCTTCTCAAAACATATGAATAAATTATCAAAATTAAAAATTGAGTCATTATCGATGCAAAAAGAAAAATCCAAAGCATTTATCATATACATAAAAAAAATCTTTCAACATAAAGAACAAGTTAAATTCAAATAAAATATTGGATGAGAGAAATTACCTCAAATCAGTTAAGCAAACTCATGCTGATAACGTATTATAAATTAAAGAAATATCGGAAACAAAAGATATGAGAGTAAGAATAAAATGTAGAGATAAGAGAGATAGGAAGAATATATTATTCACTTTGATTTGAATGTGTATTCAATACCAAGAGTTTAACCTCTATTTATAGGCATTCCTCCTTAAAGAATAATTTAAAGGTACAACGTATCAAAAAGAAAGAATTCATGTACATTAGATCAAAGCTCTTCATTTTAATGCCTTGGATTCTTAAATAAATAAAGAAAATATATCACCAATTCTTTCTAAAGATTCATTCATGAAATCCATAATTAAAATTATTACTTCAAAGAGTTGAAGATTTATGTACATCCATAAATATAATAATATTTACAACAATAAGTGACTTATTAACTTTTTTCCAAAATATTTTAACCTTCACGGCTTAAGTGTAGTTCATCCAACAGGGCTTAAGTGTAGTTCACCCAACAAAGGAATTGACTCAATATTTAATGAGAATTTAAGAATAAATGAATTAGTAAAATGTAATATTAGCCAATATTTAAATGCTTTATTTGTATTCTTATCTATTTAATGATCAGATTTATGTTTCAACCTTGTTATTCCCTCTTATTTCATTTATAAGGGAAAAAATTACTTCACGATTATTAAGAAAGAAAGTTATAATTAATTAAAGATAATTAATTTGTCTCACATTTTCAATTTCTTTCAAAATTATTTTTATTTAATTAATTTTTCTCTCGCACAATTTTTTTAAAAAATGCACATTGTAACTCTCAATAGTATTAATAAATAAGAATAATTTTAGTAAAAAAATTAATATAATATTAATTCTTTTTTTTTATAAATAGGGCTATAAAAAAGAAATTCCTCTTATTAATAAGACTTAATGAAATGTAGCGGGAGGCTATTCCTCCATAAATAAATGGAATTGGGGCAGAATGTCGGTAATGCTCCATTGTGGGTCTCCTTCAGTGGACCATGGAGCATTGCTAATTTAAAAAGAGCTTTGCTAATTTAAAAAAAGAAAAAGGAAAAAATATTAGTGGTTGATAGGTGTGAGGAAGTAAATGAGAGAAATAGTACCTAGAAAGTAGATTATTAGTCTACTACTTAGTTTAAAAAATTGTAAATTTTCTGGAGAAATTGAATTCTTCTCAAATAGATTATGATATCCTTAATTTTTTAATCATTTTTTTAATAAAAATATTTATATTTTTAATATTAAAATATAATATGTTTATTTTAAAAAATAATTTTAACTTTTCAAGAAATGCAAAATTAAAAAAGTAAATTAAATATAATCTTTTTAAAAAATATATTTCCCATAAAGTATACCTAGTAACCCCTGCTTACTTTTTGACTGTTTGTTTTATCACAATATTTTAATTTCTATCGATAGACAATTGTAAACTGAATTTGATAAAATCTTTTTAACGGGCATAACTCCTAATCGAGCACGAAGACAAACAGAAGAATGGGTCTGGGTTGTTTAGCTTGCTTGATAATTTACACCTATCTGTCTCTATTTGTTTTTATAGCCTTAATCATTTATTTTCTTTTTACTTTTTTTTTAAAGATGAAGAAATATAGTCCATTTCCAACTAATAACGGGATTAGACCAAAGTCACAATTTTGCACATGACTGAGCATAGTTAATATGAGTGTTATCATAATTGAACTAAATCAATCAATTTAACTAGTTGAATCAAGAACAATTGCTAGATCTGATTTGGAGAAAAAAAGGTCTAGCCCATTCTAGAAATAGTATAAATCGATTGAACCATTTAGATTATTTTTAAATTTATTATAGTTTTTAAGAGGACATGACATTATTTTTAGTATTAAATAATATTATTTTTTATATAATTTTTCTTTTTGTCATAATATTTTATAAATATTATTATAATACATAATTATTAATGATAATAATTTTACTTAGCAAATAATATGAAAATAAATTATTATTGGACTATTTTGAATTAAAAATATGGTTATAAATTAATATTAACTTATTTAGATTTTAATATTAAGTTATAAAACTCATTGATAATTTTTTTTAATTTTCTATACAATATATAATATATAAAATAAAAATATATGTTAATTTTATTACTACCAATTTGATTTTGGTTTAACCATAGTTAAACTATTAAACTTTAAATCAATATATTGACCAATTAAATAACTCATCTAATTTTGATAACATTGACTACTAATGCTAGTGGTAATATGGCCTTGTTCACGGCTTATTATCAATGACACAACTAGGGTAGTAGAGGTGAAGAATTTTTTTCTTATCATTTTATATTTTATTATTTTATTAATATATTATTTAAATGAATTATTATCTTTTAAATCTTTATATCAAGTTAAATGGAATTAACTCTCTAACTCAAGATTGAGACTTCATTTAAGAGAAATAAGTGTCAAACTATTTGAATTAATTATTACCGTCTAATCTTTAAAATATCTATAAAAAGATAAAATCAGAAGAAACATTTTAGAAAGGTATAAATTACCTAAAATATGATAATACTCAAATCTCGTATCGTGATATCAACACTACATAGTTGTATACGATTAAATACTTTAAGAATGTCTTTCCTAGTTTACCATAATTCCATCCTAACAACCCACATATTATAAGTCCTAGGTTTTTAGATGGTTTAAAAAGTCTTAATTTTTTTTACTGAATTCAATTGTTATTCCAGCAAGTTATGTATGCCACATAATAATTTTTAGTCAATCCCCTTATTCCCCCTTTTTTTGGAATAGCAATCCCACTCATTCTATAGCATCCTTAATTTTTTAAAGAAAAATTACAGTATGAATAAAGATATGTAAATGGAGCTAGTAATGCATAATTTAGTGGAAAAAGAAGAAAAATGGCAATTTCATATGTTAGAGTATTAAGACAAATGAATTTACAATATGGTCCCTACAAGAAAAATTATTTACAGTTTGATTCTTAAAAATATTTGTGAATAGGTCATTGTAAAAAATTTATTTGCAATTTAGTTTCTTCAGGAATAATTCATAGTTTTGTAAAATTTATGTCAAAATAAGTCTTATGATATGCTAGACTTAATATAATAAAGTATTGAGTCCACAAAGATCAATTTAAAAAGAAATAGACTATAGAACACAATACAAATATGCGAAAAAAGAAAAAAAGTATTATAGGCTCTGCAAAAGTAGAAAAAGTAAAAAGAAAAGTATGTGAGCCCCACATTTATAATGTTTGGGACATGATATTAAATTAAATACTAATCCCGACATAGTTTAATAATGTATCCATAAAGTAATAAAATACTGTAAAAGTAACTTTATCTATTTAGGTATAAAGTAAACCAGTGTAAGATATATTTAAATTAAGAAAAATATGCAATATTTTGGATACTTTTCTTCTCTCTAAGTGGTATGATTTTCAGCATGTGCTCTAGTGAAATATTAAATTATTTTATGTCATTTTAAGGAAGATTCAAGAAAGCGCATATAGCACGTTTTAGTTGATTTTTCTATTTTATGTATACTCCCTCTTGGTGACCGACCTAGACAAGAAAGAAAGAGAGAAAGAGCAGCTGAAACACACTCAAGAAAGAAGAGGGAAGACGTAAGAGAAGAGAGGAAGAAAAGAGAAAAAGAGCAAACTTCGAAAAGTAAGTGTACTCTTTTGATTCTTCGAGATTTTTAGTTTAAGATTCAAGTGGTTTACGTTAGGTTCTTAGAGTTTTGTTCTTCTTCTCTTGAGCTATGAATTTCAGCCTAAGCATAAGGAAGAGAAAAGGAAGTGTTTTCTTGCATAAAAATCAAGAAAAAGTCTAAACAAGACATTTGAGACATGATTTCAAGAGTTCTTTAAAATTTGCAAAAAAAAAATCTTTTTTCCCTTTTAGATGCTTATTTCGGCTAGAACAAGGGTTTTGATAGAGTGGGAATTTCATGAAAATGATATCAAAAATTGATTTCTCATTGTGGAATTCCTTAAAGACAAATGTTGTTTTTATAAGAAAGGCAAAGATAGACTATATGAGATGTTTAGGGTTTGTTGGTTCCTTATGAGGCAACTCATGGAAATGATTGATTTAGTTAGTGTTTGATGACATATTAGGGTTTGGAGAAGTTTAAGAAAGCTAAAAGAAGGATTGAATCCAAGTGGAAAAGTTAAAATATTCATTTAAGATAGCAAAGTTTACATTTTTGCATTTTGTTATCTTGTTATGCTTTATTGTGTTTTATAATTTGCTATATTGTTGTTTTGATGATTGGTGATTGTTTTAACTATTTAAATGTAAGGATTTTAACCCCAAAATATCTATTTTTTAAGGAGAAATTTTGTCGAAATTTTTATTGATAATATGATTTAATATGGTGCCTTATATGATTTAATATATGAAAGTGTTATGATTGATGATTTTAAGTATATATGATAGTATAATTGTATGAATGTGACTTGCTACTAAAATTATTATAATCTCATCATCCCAAACATTAATTTGATGGGGCTTAGCAATGGAAAAAATGTAAGGAAGGCAAAAGGCAAGAAGAAGATTGATAATGATTAGATTTATAATTGCTTTTATGATAGCTTTTTTGATCATTTTGTGTAAAATTGTATATGAATTTATGAAGCTGTACTTTTGCATGGTTATGTTCCTTTATGATATGTTTGGGAGTTTAATATGCTATGGAATGAAATGGAATGGTCATTATTAGAATAAAGTGGAATGGAACAGAATTGAATGAAATAAAACATAATATTTCATTGTTTGAGAGTTTTAAGATGGAAATGAACAATTTTATTTAGTCATTATTTGAGAATTATTATAAAATTAATGAAACAGAATGATTTATAACATTTTATTTCTCATATTATCCTTATAATTTAATTTAGATAAAAAAATATAAAATTACTTCAAATTAAAAAGTATAAAATATTTTTTAATAAACTTCAAATATTTTTTCCCAAGTTGCCTTTGTACAATAAGATTTTTTTGTTTGTATTCTTTATAAATATATAAGATGACAATTACAATTTGTTAGGCAAAAATTATTCACCATTTTTAAATTCAAAGTCCCCAATAGAAAAAAAAAATTAAAAATCCTCAGATTATAAAGAGATTGGGAAGATAACTTAATATAGCTGAGAGACCAGGGGATAAATCCATATAGTGAAAAGAATGAAAGTGATAAGAAAGAGATCAATGATAAATATTATTAGATATATATATGTTTTAATAAGATTTGAGTTAATTTTGTAAATATAAAATAAACCTCAAGTCATTCCATTTGTGACTCCCCAATTTGGAGAGATAATAAAAATTGAATTTTTGATGGTTAAAGAGGGCTTGAGAAGCCCTTCCTTACCATTCCATTTCCTTATAAAAAATTTATTCAAACAATGGTTTACTCCCTTTAACCATTCAACTCCATTCCATTTCATTGAAAAAAAAACTTCCAACCATAGGGTTAAACCTCTTGAGAAGTTACAAAACAAGTTTTGAACGAGTTTTTTGTTTGTAAGCATGTTACAAAAATTAGTTTTGATTTATGATATGCAAAACTACCCAAATTGACCCGTAGAGGTTAAAATAAAGGTACTCTATTCGAAACAGAATATTTTATATAAGTGTTATATATGCCTAAAAGGTAGACACAAGGGGCTTTGCAAGAAGTCAAATATCACTTAATTTGGTTAAGTGTGTTAAAAGTTATGAATTTTCAAAATTGAGTCAAGAAATATTGAAAACTGAAAATGACCATTCGAACAATAATATTGATATTAAATATTATATCAATTGACATATTAAAAACTTATTTGTATATTTTTTTTCATGTAGAAAATATTTTTAGTTATTTTTAGAGATTTGAATCATATTTATATGATTTTTTTAGATTTAGTTATGATTTTTTAAAATTTAATTGGAAAAAAGTGAGATACTAAATGAGTAGTGCATAAGAAAATTTTATTTTTCTATTTTAGTTCCTATTGTGATTTAAGTTTCTAAAAAGTATCAAATGGACATTAGATAAGTTACTCCCTCCGCTCCTAATTACAAAGGACCATCTAACAGTTTTCTATAGTCTTTAATATAAGACACTATGTAATATTAAGAAAAACTATTATTTTTTTACCTCTCATTATTTAGTTGCTAGCTTCATATATTGTAATATGAAGCAAAGTTTGGTTGGTGTTTAAGTAACATTCATAACTCTTGTGTTAATTGTTTTGATACCTTTTCCCACTTAAATAATTAATTGATAGTATTAGTTAATAAATATTGTATTATTTCCATTAATAGGGGTAAAAAGGGAATATTTAATTTTTTTTAGAAATTTAATAATATAACTAATTTTCTTAATTCGTATAAAATAGTTAAAAGTGTATTATAAAAAAGAGTAAAAAAAGTATAATATATAGGAGATAATGTAAAAATGGGGAAGGGTTACACATTTCACTTTGAAACATGTTATTTAACATTCAGATCTGGACATGATTATGGCCGGTTTGACGCAAATTAACTCGGGGTAGACTTTTAAATGGATAAGCTACACCCAAAAACGCGCGCGTACATGTTAAGATTCCAATTTAAAATTATTGATATTAAAAGATTTTAAATTTTAATTTTAGAATTTTAAACTAAATATAAACTTTTTTTTTACATATATAAGCTATATAATTGAATAAAATTTGAGTATTGTGGGTTCAAATAAAATAACTCTTCTAATGTGATTTTTTCTCTCAATATGAATTTTTCTATTTATAAAGTTTAAACTCAAAATCTTATTTAATAGATGTTGAATTCCTTCTCACTCAATCCATAAAAAAAAGAGAATTATAATATGTTGAATCCCTCCCCACTCAATCTATCAAAGAAAGAGAATTATAGTTCACCATCTAAAATTAATATATGTAGTCTTAAAATCATTAAAAATTTATTCCAATAAAAGGGGTTAATCTTTGAACTATCTCCGTGGTTATTTGGCATGTCCTTATTGGACACACAAGAACAGGTGTTAAAGCGGAAGCCCCAGCCTGTTTGGACCACAATACAAAAGGATGACGATGAAGGATATCGAAATCCAAATAAAAGACACTTCTAAAAACTTCTACCACATACTCAGATTCTGTGACTAAAATATCCACAACGCAGAGTACAGCAGATATTCATTTCCTTTGAAACTATCCAAAATGGGGCGCAACTCGAAGGCACTTCCGTTAATTCCATAAGTATAGATCTTCAACTTGGAAGGTTTGAAGTATCAAATTCGATCTATGTACTGAATCTTCAAAAGATGGCTGCTATTAGTTCTGTTGCTCTTCAGTGTTCATCCCCGTCTTTACAACCCCAGATGCATTCTTCGCCATTGGTACCTTCTTTAGAACACACACATGATCATAACTTGTGGGTGAGAGTGAGATCACAGACATCCACAAGGCAGAGATCGTGGCCACAGAATAACCCAAAGGGGTTGAGAATCCGAAGTGCAGCCACGAAACAAGCGAAATCACCAGGTACTTGTTCTAGAGTTCATTGAAATTTGAAGGTTATATACAGGGCCTTGAAAACATCATGCATGAACCTTAATCCGCTCATCTTTTCACTTTCCTTGGGGGTTTTAGCTGAAGAAGAGTGGAAGATTAAGCGAGAAGTTCTGCTGCAGAAAAGAGTAAATCTCCATCTCTGTCATACTCACGTCACGCATATACACCCAAATGCACAGATACACAAACTTGTATTCTTCTTCAGCTGCTTCCGTGCTTTTCAGTGGAGGAAAACTTTTTCAAATCAAAGCGAGACTAAGAAACTTAAGAGAATGCACATTGTGCGAAACACAACAGTAACACAAGCTTGAAATGATCTCGAGGCATATCTAATTCTCTGCCTTTGTTTTCCAGTAGCACATGAAGCATGTTAAAGAAGTAGCTATAGTTAGATATTCTACCATAACCATAAGAAAGATAAGATATTCAATGGTGAATGCTGTTGCAGGTAAGAAGTGTGGATGCCAAGGAAGCTTTGCGCCTTCAGAAAGAAAATAATTTTGTGATTCTTGACGTTAGACCAGAAGCAGAGTATAAAGAGGTTAGTTAGCAGGGTGTTCTCCTTATCTACACTGGCAAGAAACTTTAGAAGCTCAATAGTGACTTCGTCATACCAAAGCATGCCTCTAGATTCATTAAAATTTGCATCATTTTTCTCTTTGACGTTTCTAATTTCCATGGGTCACCATATATAAATGATCGATTTGGTGATTAGCGTAGGCCTATCCTCCAGGAGCTATCAATGTACAAATATACAGGCTTATAAAGGAGTGGACGGCTTGGGACATAGCCAGGCGTGCTGCATTTGCATTTTTTGGTATTTTCGCAGGGACAGAAGAGAACCCTGAGTTCATGCAGAGTACGACACAGTTTCCTTATTAAGCCCATTCTAACGTACTGTTATCTAAAATGAGTTGGAAGAAACTAATATGTGATCATGCTAACAGGTGTGGAAGCAAAAATAGATAAGGATGCCAAGATAATAGTAGCTTGCTCGTCAGGGGGTACCATGAAACCATCGCAAAATCTACCAGAAGGTCAACAATCAAGGTATTAAACTTCTATGTACGTTCATTCCTTTTCTAATTTCTACTAGATCTCAATTTTTGCTCCAAGAATCCCGAATGTGCTTTATGGGTACTAAAAACCAGAGTTGACTGGTAATGACACTTATGAGATTTATCCATATTGTATTCAAGTTTGGTTTTAAGTAGGGTACAATAGCTAAAACAGGCCATTTAGCTGCAAGAGTTCTCAATCATAAGCTCTTCTAATTTTTGGTCTGATCCTCAAATGGCACATTTGAAACTTCCTACAGGTCATTGATAGCAGCCTACTTGCTAGTTCTCAACGGTTATACCAATGTCTTCCATCTAGAAGGTGGTCTTTATACATGGAGGAAAGAGGGACTGCCAGTTGTCTCCGAGGAGTGAAGCTTCTGCCAGGAATGTGATTGCAGTGAAGCTTAGTTTTGACCATCATGAGAATGCAGATCAATTTATTCAAGAAAAGTACTGATGATGTTATATGTTATTACTGAATATAATCTAGGGAGTAATTTGGGTATGCATAAACTGATAACAAGAATGACAATTTATTTTCTTCAGAGATTGCATCCTGAGCCTATGCTGGAAAGGGGCCACTACTTCTAAATTGTAGAAGCATGGCTGCTTCATTAAAAATTTGAGTTCTTAAGCATTTCACATTATATTGCTGTCAATCCCATCGAGGAGTCCAGTATTAAAAACAAAAAAGAATGACAAAAAAAAGAAAAGGAAAATTTTTCATCCTAATGCCTAGGAAATGAAGTGGTTCTGTAGCTCTTCTCACATCTGCTTGACCTAAGCCTTTAAAGATGCTCCTGCCATTGCAAGAGCACCATCATAACTTCGATTTCCTCCAATAAAACCACCCATGTGCACAAAAATACAACCGGGGATTCCAGCAACTTCAGAAAGCTTGTCATTTTCCAAACCTCTCCAAAGATGTGGTAAAGGTTTTCTGCTATCAAATCTATAAGGTGAAACTGCCACTGCCTGCAGTCGCCAGTTTTCACTCCTGCCATCCTACAAGCAGCAATAATCCATTGTATAAATAGTCCATCTAATATATAATGATTCACTAAGCAACTCAAGAATCAATTACACTTCAGACATTGTTACACGACACATGCATGTCATCCAGGTTATGACAATCCAGGACGAAAGTGGATATGGTAATTTCCAGAATCGGAAAAGACATCGCAAAATAACTAATAATCACTTTACCGGTTGATGAGCAATTGACAGTGTGTCACTGACAGAAAAAACGTATGATAGTGTTCAGTGAGTCTCTTAATTCCACCCCTAAAAGAATCAAGAACTTATTCCAAAAAGCGTACATACCGGGTAAAGAATATATTTGATCGAAGGACTGATATTCATTTCCTCCTCAAGCTCATGTATATGAAATTTCCACTGCGGAACAAGTGAGAAAATGCAGTACGATTAAAATGATCTCCACTTTCAAATACTGTTTGTCCCAAATACTGATAGATTTTACCTTCCATTAGCATATAGAACACACTCTTAAAAGGACTTAGTTTGCCATTAATTAAATGCTGTGTGCACTTACAGGACAAGATTGGTGTAGCTTTATGATTTCTCCACTTGAGTCAATAGTTTCTCTTGCAGCAAGAGACTCCATAACAATTGATCGCGCTGGTAACCATGATTTCTTATAGTAATGCACATTCTGTCATACATGGAACATTTAAAAGACTATTATGATCAATCGGCAATCAGCATATGTGTGGCCATCAGTATCTGCATGTGTGTTTGTAAGTAGAACAAAGAAACAAATATGGACTTCTTCAAAACAGTCTCACCTCCAAAAATTCACAGCCAGCCAGAGCCATTGCTTGATGAAAAGCCTCATCTTCTCTCTCACATGACTGGTTGGAATTCATCCAGTCCAAATTTAATCGTTTTATTCTGGATGACAAGCATGTATTAATCACGTATTTTGGGGATTGGTTTAGGTCATATTGATTCATGCCATTATCCATAGCATCAATTGCCTGTCAAACAATGGCGTTGTAGCCAAAAGAAGCATAAATGATATAAAATTATAACTGTATAAGCTGAGTGAAAGGAAGGTTATTCTTGAGAAAATGGAGCTCAGCATAAATCACTTTTCACCAATTCAGAAATCTACTGAAACTGATACAGTCTTACAGATATTGTTTGGAAAACTCAAATATCTAGGGAAATTCAGATTTATGAATAATGAACCTAACATTTCTTTGACCAAAAAAAAGAACCTAACATTTCTATCCAGCCTTTAATCTTCAAATGATTTCATAATCTAAGCACAGCATAAATCCACATTGAGATCAAGTACATCAAGGCCAAAAAGCTTTGTCCCAAAAAATTATAATTACCCTTCACTACCACATTAACACCTGGTTTACAATGCTCCAACATCCAATATCTATTAATGTAATCTTCATTAGAATAAGTAACCAAAAAGCTTGTGAGCTACGTGCATTAATCTAACAAGGTACATATAATATGAAGGTGATAATTGTTTTATTTTCCAATGGAGAAAAAAATTCAAAATAAAACAAGAATGTTCAGCATAGTTTCTTAAAACAAAGAATGAATAATGTATATAAAGTAAACAATAAGTGTGATATTTGATCATGACAAGATGAATTCATCGAGCAAAATTTGGTACCTCCAAAAAGTTTCTGTATATAGCATGATATAACTGATGCACGTGAGGATGGCCTTCATCAAGCTCGAGCTCCTTTGCAATTATCTCCGACCCAAAATGCTACAAGAAAATTTGGTCGTTACCAATACTGAATGGAGACGGAGGCTACAAACATAAAAAAGCCAACAGCCTTGTAGCATTCCATTGGGAAACATCTGATTCAGGGTTCAATTCTCAACTCTCCCCTTTTTTACTCACCAGGTATTAGGAAGCCCCCTCCCCGGGGTGGGGCAACGCCGGCTGGTAACCCCTGAAAAAGGGCTCTTTTGGTGTGGGGGGGGGGGGGGGGAGGGTGTGGAAATTTAAATATAGCGGATAAATCTTTTTCGAAACACATAGGTAATTTGAGCATGTTTCACAGAATGTTTGAAGAGCATCACTAGATAGATGTCTGGCACTACCTTGAAGAACTAAGTAATTTCAAAGAAGTACAAAGGTAATAGCTTGATCCAAGGAAAAGCAAATATATATCCCCAAACCCTGATTTAGCAAAGAAGAAAAGTAGAGAATAATGGGGGAGTTCAAGCCCATCGACCATTGATGACAGCAATCACTGTAACGAGTTCACTAATAAAACAAGAAACGAAAGCAATATATCCTTTAAGACACTCAATTCACCTTGTAGACAAGGCCAGCGCTACTAAGTTTAGTGGTGAAGCCATGTCCGAGAACATCCTGGAAACCCTGTTGATGATGATCGTAACGATGTCTACTTGGGTCGTACTCACCTCCAACATCGACCACTGCATCCAAAGAATTCAAAACCTATCACAACCCCAAATGATTGCTTCAATCAAAAACCAAAGTAACCCAAGAAATACATAGTGAAAGAGCTAAGCTTATTATTCGAACCAATTAAACACCCTCAGCGAAAAAACCGTAGCCAAAAGTATGTACGAACCTGGGAGTCCCTAGTTCGAACAATCTGGGCACCAGAGAAGTGCTTGGTGAGGCGAAGCATGAAGCAAGCAAGAGCTTCGTCGCAGTGAAAGCTTCCAATGTGAGTGCCCACCCGCTTGGTACTACTGAGAGTAGAGAAAGCCGAAGCCAAGATACAATTGGTGATCAGAGGCTTTGGGCTTATCAATAAGCGCTTGTGGAAAGTGGAGATTTTCTGGGTCATTCCTGCGAGTTTAAGCATTTTTCAGATTTCGCTCTGCTCTATCTTTCCAACGGTCAATTGCGGCACAGCAGCAGAGGACTTTGTGGATCTTGGGGTTGACGGGCTGCTTCTGTTTGAAGAACAATGCCCCACTTCCTGCTTCAGATCGAAGGGTATATTTATGAAAATTTTTTTCTCTTTTAAAAAAACTCCATATAAATATCAAAGGAGAAACTTTATTCCCGAAAGATACCCAATTTGTCTAAATCCCAGTTACCTACCATCGGCACCAAATTGGAATTAAAGTTTGATACGAAAGGACCAATCTACCCCTACCAATAATGAATGAAAAATGGAGGAAAATGTCAAAGGGTTTTCACTTTCTCTCTCACTGGATCTGTAATTCTCATCATCAGAGAACCATTCTCATGCTCTCAAGTAGTGATGATGTTCATCAATGACAAGGTTCATCCTTCTTTGATTTCGTTTCTCCTCTTCGGATATGTGATTGATGAATTGCTAAGTCTATATTGGAAATTTGTAAGGCTAGCATTCAACTGTATTCTCCTCCTACTATTAATTTATCTTGTCTGGATTTTCACCTTCTTATGAGTCCAACGAAGTCGATGCCTCTCCTCATACAACCTCACTGATGATGATGGTTTCAATTTGCTAATAAAGTTAGAAGTAAGCAATAGCTAGAATTCTGTTGTTGCGGTTACTTTTTTCCCTCTTCCCTACTTCCCCAAATCTATTGGTACTACTTTCTTTTTATTGGTTTAATGTTTAGTGTTCTCAAATCTACCTTCTTTCCTCTTCATTATTGCCTCAGAAATACTAATTATTGTATGGCATGGTGAAATTATTAGCTTCATTATTTGATTTTTCTGTTCCACTCTAGCAATCTTTCTTCCTCATTAGATTTTTTTATATAACAATTATCTTGCATGATTTCTTATATTTGCAACTAGCATTCACTTATTCACAACTAATTTTTGCATATTTACAATTGAATTTTGCTAATTTGCTACTCCTACCGGTTATTTGTAACTATTATTTATTTGCAATTAATTTTTGTTTATTTACAACTAAATTTTGCTTATTTACAACTTTTACTGATCATTTGTAATTGATGCTTATTTGTAATTGATTTTTACTCATTTGTAACTCCAATTGATCATTCTCCTACCAATCATTTGCAATTGATATTTACTTATAATTGATTTTTATTCATTTGCAACTCCAACTGATCATTTACAATTGATACTTATTTACAACTAATTTTCATTCATTTGCAACTAATCTTTGATAGTACTATAACAGTCATTAGAAAAGTTACCACTGCCATTAGAATAGTCGTCGTTATTGGAAGCCACCACTAGAAAAATCATCAAAGGGAGGATGAGGGAAGGAGAAAAAAGGGAGAGAGAAAAGGAAGACAAGGGTAGTTCATTTTTTTTGCTTTGAATTTTAATTCTAATTTAATACATTAGTATTTAACTAGAATTAGGGTGAATTGGAGGATTCTTTTTGAAATATTTTCTTTCTTTAGTATTTATCTGGAATTTGTCCTATTTTTTATAAACTTAATCTTTATTAAATTTTAAAATTATATATAGAAGTTATTATATACTTGTCATATTTTATTTTAATCATATATACCTTGGAGAGAGAGACACCCCTTCCTCATATTTGGAATTTCACCTAACTTAATTTTAAAGTAGTCGATAATACTAATAATATTAGATATTTCATATATACGATTCTTAAAAAAAAGGTTTTTAATTAAAATTATAAAATGAATATAAATAATTAAAAAGAAAAAAATTAATAATTTGTTCTTCATAGTTTATTTGAGTTTTTAACTTAATCCTTAGAGTTAACAGTATATTCATGTATTTTTGGGCTTTCAATCCACTCAAAATACATATATAGGAGATTGTCTCATTGAAGTGATTCAAGAATATGATTAGTGCAAGGTTGGAGTTGAGTTTGCACACATTGGAGTAAAAATAATTCAACATGAAATATTTTTACAAAATTGTTGCATTGGGGAGAATGCATGACTAAAATCACTACGCTAGAAATGGCTTTTTTGGGTGATTACAAAAAAAAAAATTGGTCAAACAAGACATTCAAAGATGCATACAATAGAGATTGGGAGGGAGAAGGAAGGGAGTGAGATATGCAAAGGGAGCAGAAGAGATAGAGCAGTGAAGAAAAAGAGAGTGATAGAATCAGCAGTGATTTGCGTTTGCTCAATCGGTGTAGCTAGGTCGGCTTTTTCCTCACAGTCGATCGATTTTTATTAATGGTTTTTTGCAGATCAATAAAACCTAACAATAGCTAATTTTTTTGTCATGTTTTCGAGAGAGAAAATTGTAGCCATAGATGATCCTTTCTCTCAATAATGCTTCTTTTTGAATTCTTTATATATATATATATATATTAGTTTTTTCACTTCACACTTTCCTCTTTGTTTGGCCAAAGAAGAGCATAGCGAGAGATTATGAGATTTTTGTGAGAGATTTCTCTGAACAGCGTCCAAGTACAAGATTTTATATTATCTAAGTTTGATTCAAAAGTGATTAGAGTTTTGTTGAAACTCTGCGTTCTCTCTAGTTCCAAGAGAGGGAAGCAGCTTGAAATAGTATTTGAGTACAAGATTTTTACCTGATCTAATTTTGTTTTGTAATTTCTTACTATAAATGATAGATGCTGTGTTTTTTTCATCCCCAAATTTCTTCTTCCTTTCTCTAGATGAAGTGGATGCTATGGGATGTTTGTTTCTTTTGGTGGCTTTGCATCTCCTTTCTCTTAAAAGACATGAATAGAAAATTAAAGAAGGAACTAGAAAAAATTGAAGGAACAGGAATGTTAAGTGTTCCGTTTAAAAGATAATCTTTTGTCTCAGAGAGAATATTTCGTCTAAAGACTGAGAATCTATTCCACCTTCTTTTTTTCAATGTCTTCCGTTTACATTTATCTTTTTTCCTTTTATTCACCATCTCTTGACCGTTAAGATGTAACCGTCTTCTCCCTATAATCCCTAATTTATTGGGATATTTCATAAATTGCCATTATGGAGTATCACGCTCTTTTAGTGTGATCCCTGATTTTTCGCCCTGCAGTTATGATTCTGTGACTGTTATGATCTCATAACTGTTATTCCTAGCCGGGTGTTTTTGAGATAAAACAGCTTTCGTAGAGAAACCCGTATATGACCGAGATATTGTTCAGTCGGACGATCATTTGGCCATACAATTACTCGGCCTTATCATTCGATAACCGATGTGTTACTCGGTTCGTAGCGCTTAAGCTCGGCCTCCGAATTATAGCTCGGTGTATATGAGCCCGGAAGGCGAGGCTTCAAAAGAGCGTATATCCACCTCGGACTTGTAACCTCGGCACGTTCATTTCGATACGTACACTAGCCCCCCAAGCCTCGAGTCCAATCTGGATGAGAGGGTTCTGAATTGTGTGGTCGGCTAACAACTGGCTTTTTGAATTTAAATCGCTTCAGTTCCTTAGGGATTCCAGAACCTTCCCATAGGCTCTTTGACGTTTTAATTTTCAAAACGGTAATGCGCTTACACGTACAGCCGCGTGCAGCGTCATTTAATGCTGCGTCTTTTCGTCAGTCAAATCACGTTACCCAATGGTGACGATTGGCTCCCCCAAAATCATGATTATTTTGCTCGTTTTCGAGGAGAAGGATACATATTGGACTTGGGTGCTCATCCTCTTATTTCATCCTACCTCTGCTTTTCATCTTCTTTGAATCTCTTCGTCGTCTTTGACCTCCTTTTCCTTGCCCCTTCCGTCATTTTTCCAGGTACGCCCTCTTCTGTGTTCTCCCCTTTTCTCAAGTACTTCACATTATTCTATACTTTTCCCATTCACCATGAGTTCAAACCGTGGATCCGAGACATCGGCTGGGTCGTCCTCTCCTCAAATCCTGATAGAGAGAGAAGTTCTGGGCATCGGAGAAGAACTTTCACCATCAAACTCTCCCGTCCCCAGCACAGAATTAAATTTTCATCCGGCCGACTTTCCAACCGAAAGGGAGGCTTCATCTTCGGCTATGGCAGTGCAAATGGCCGTTCAAAACCCCCGAAAGGTTATTCCTAGAGTTCAGAGAGATCCAGTTCCTGACATTCGGCTTCCGGGATATTATTGGGTAAAGGGAGAAGTTGGATCTTATCACTCTAAATTTCGGACTGCTGAATCGATCATAGAAATGAGGAAATCCATCCCTCTGTCTAGCAGACAAATTGAGGAGGCTGTGGTTGCCGAGCCGTGTACAGAAGATGAGCATGTTTTTATGTCGGCACAACGAGGGCAAACACATTTTACTTATATGTATAAAACATTATTTGAGTCACTAGGAGTTGGCCTTCCTTTCTCGGAGTTTGAATGCGCTGTTTTAAGGGCGTTGAACGTAGCTCCGACTCAGCTTCATCCCAACAGCTGGGCGTTTTTAAAGGCTTTCGAAGTCCTGTGCAGAAAACTGAACATGACACCGACTGCTCCCAAATTTCTCTACTTCTACCAGATCCGATTTGGAAATAAGATCGGCTGGATTTCTCTCAGTGGTATGAATAAAAAGGGAATAATCGGTCCATATACCTCATCCTACAAAGACTTCAAAGGAAGTTTCTTTAAGGTGCGCCCAGCTGAGGGATACTCAGACATGTTCTTTGATGAGAGAGGACGACCCAGATTTCCTTTTTATTGGACTCGGACTCCTATTAAGTTCCAGTCCTGGAGTTACGAGGATATGTCGGCATCCGAAAAGGAGGATGTCGGCCAGTTAAATAAATTACCTCGTCCTCTAAACTGTAAAATATTACTTAGGCTCCCCTACTCTTCAACCCCTAATAAAGATTTTACACGTGAGTGCTGATTTTTCTTTTCCTTATGCAACCATACTTACTTCAGCTTCTAATATATGCTTTCTATTTTGCAGTGGTGATGGGGAAATTTAACTGGCGTTCGATAAAATGCATGGCCCCATCATCTGGACCAAGTGCCGAGAAGTTGCAGGCTCACCTGGATAAAGAAGAGAGAGGTCGCGCTGAAGTAATAGCAACAGCTGAGGTTGTTGAGATTCCCTCCTCTTCACGAAGCCCCCCAAGCAAACGTGCTCGACTTCTGACCACCGATGAGGAGCCTGTATCTTCAGCTCACCAATCTCCTCTGCCTTCTCCTGTTAGACGCTCGCCTTCAGGCATTGATCCAAACACTGCCAAACTTTTCACGAGTAGCGTCCAGGGAATCAGTGACAAAGAGACCTTGCAGCGATTGGGTCCCAAAGCTATTTTGGAATCCATGTCGGCTATGGCCTCGTTTTGTCGGGAGGAGTTTGAGGAAAGCAATCGCCGTCTAGAGGCTGCTAAGGTCGAGCTTCTGGAAGTAACCAACGCGAAGGACAAGGCTTCCTCGGAGCTTGCCGAGGCTTTAAAGTCTCAAGCAGCTCTTCTTCGGCAGGTAGAAGAATTAAAAGGGTCCCTCGATGCTGCCGAGATGAAAGTGCAAGGGGTTGAAAAGGAGCGAGATGCCCTGACGACTGAGGTTGCTTGGGCAAAGAGCGTTGAAGCCGAATCCTCGGCCCTTGCTGCTAATTTGCAGAAAGATTTGGAACAAGCCAAGAATAAACAGGCCGAGCTTGAGGCCGACGTTCAGGAAGCCGTGCAATAAATAATGAAGGAGCACGTAGAGGGCTTTCATAAAGCGCTTCGTCAGGTGCATCTTTTCATGCCGAAAATTGAGCTCTCGGCATTTGATGTAAATAAAGACGTCAAAGATGGTATGCTTGTGGATGAGGAAGAATTGTAGGATATTCCTACCGCTTCGGACCGCCCATCTCCTTGACTGTCTATTTCTTTCCATACTTGGATGTATTGTTCAAACTTATTTCTAAGCAATGATAACAATCTTTTGCCGATTCCTGATGACCTGTCCATGTTCAAATTTTTGACAAAGTTTAACATAATCCCGTAGTTCTTTCTCGACTAAAATTTAATTTAGCCTCTCGGTTCACTTTTGGCCGAGTTTACGATAGAAACTTTGATTCATACTTGACCAAATTTCAATTCCCCGATTCACACTTGACCGAGTCTTTAACAAAAATTTGGTTCAATCTTGACCAAATTTACTTCGAGTGCTCGGTTCATACTTGACCGAATTTTGGTTCAGACTTGACCAAATTTAATTCGAATGCTCGGTTCATACTTGACCGAATTTTCCTCGATTCACACTTGACCGAGTATTGGTTGTAGACCTCGGTTCATACTTGACCGAATTTTCATTTCCTCGATTCACACTTGACCGAGTATTAGTTGTAGACCTCGGTTCATACTTGACCGAATTTTCCTCGATTCACACTTGACCGAGCATTGGTTGTAGACCTCGGTTCATACTTGACCGAATTTTCCTCGATTCACACTTGACCGAGTATTGGTTGTAGACCTCGGTTCATACTTGACCGAATTTTCCTCGATTCACACTTGACCGAGTATTGGTTGTAGACCTCGGTTCATACTTGACCGAATTTTCCTCGATTCACACTTGACCGAGTATTGGTTGTAGACCTCGGTTCATACTTGACCGAATTTTCCTCGATTCACACTTGACCGAGTATTGGTTGTAGACCTCGGTTCATACTTGACCGAATTTTCCTCGATTCACACTTGACCGAGTATTAGTTGTAGACCTCGGTTCATACTTGACCGAATTTTCCTCGATTCACACTTGACCGAGTATTAGTTGTAGACCTCGGTTCATACTTGACCGAATTTTCCTCGCCTACCCGCCTTTTCCTTTGCGCTATTGGCTTAGCTTCAGGGTACACCGCAAGTTTGTGGCATAAAAAATTTGGATCAATTCCCGGCATATCCGAAGAAGTCCATGCAAACAAATCAGCATTGTCCTTCAACATCTTTGTTATCTGCTCTTTAATCTCACCTCCGAGTTTACTCCCGAGACTGGTGCACCGGTCTTCACCGGCGAGCTGAAATTTCTGCAATTCTTCAATAGGCATTGGTCTTTGGTCCCGCGCATCAAGTCGAGGATCAAGTTCCACCAAATTTACTGATGCTGTATCCTTTTTCATATGTTCACTGCCGCCAACCATCCTTCCTCTGGTGACTTTTAGACTATCCATATAACATTGTCTTGCCACCTTTTGGTCAGCTTTTATTGCAATTATGTTTCCGGTCGCCGAGGGAAACTTCATTGTGAGATGCAGAGTGGAAACCACGGCGCCGAGCTCGTTTAACGCAGGTCTACCTATCAAGATATTATAAGAAGTTACTGCATCAATTATAAGATACCTGACCATAATGGTTTTTGATCCGAGATCTCCACGGAAGGTGGTCAACAGCTCCACGTATCCTCGGGTGTGAACCTGTTCTCCGGCAAAACCGACCAACGGATCGTGATAAGGCCTGATCGTTTCCTCAGGTATCCCGAGCTTCTGGAAGGTAGAATAATACAATATATCCGCAGAGCTTCCCTGATCTATCAGTGTCTTTCGGACGACATAATTGGCCACCTCCACTGAAATCACCATGGGGTCGTCCTGATTAGGATCAACTCCTTCGAAATCCTCATCCGAAAAGGTGATGGGCGGAGAACTCCGGGGCACTCGGGGCATAGTCGCATTTACCGCCCGAATGTTCCTCAAGTGTCTTTTCCTAGCCGAGCTGGTTGCTCCTCCTCCAGCAAACCCTCCTGCGATAGTGTTGATAACCCCTCTGATTCTGTTCCCTTCCCTACTTCGAGTGTCGTCTGGTTGCACTCTTTCTTTATTCGGTTGCCAAGGTTCCTCTTGACCTCGGGTCTGACTTCTACCACGACCTCTTCCACTATAGGAGGGTCGACTTCCGTGACCCCTCTGTATGAAGTTGCCGAGATGACCAGCCTGGATCAATTCCTCAATCTTGTCTCGTAATGTCCAGCACTCCTCGGTAGTGTGACCATAATTGCGATGGTACCTGCAATGCTTTGACTGATCCGCCATCTCCGGGGTATGTCCGGGGACTGGGAGCCGTATCAACTCGGTATTGCAGGCTTCATCCAAAATTCGAGCGCGGTTGGTGTTTAATGGAGTGTAGAAGTCATACTTCGGTCCCCGACTAATACCTTCTCTCTTAAACTTCCCTTTTTCTAACGTCGGCCTCAGACTTCCACGGCTGCTTGATTCCGTTCGCTTGTCCAGATCAGTCCTGACCCTATTTCTAAATTTTGACACCTCCTCCATTTGTATGTATCCAGCTGCACGATTTCTAAGCTCATCCATGTCGGCAGGTGGTTTTCGACATAGATGGTCGGCGAACGGCCCCGGCTTGAGAGCCATCAACATCGTGTGCATAGCTACCTCAGGATTTAGATCCCGGATCTTTACCGAGACTGACGAGAAACGCTCCATAAAACTTCTTAGGGATTCATCCCTCTCCTGTCGCAAGTTTACCAACGCAGCCGAGGTAAGCTGATGAGGTCGGCTGGTGGCGTACTGTGCTCTGAATTTATTGACCAATGTTTCAAAACAATCAATAGATCGTGATGGGAGCCGGGTATACCAACTCAGAGCCACTCCTTTCAAGGACGTAGGGAAAACCCTACATAAAACTGCATCCTCATTTGTGAACAGATTCACCTGCGTAACATACGCATCCACATGCTCATCAGGGTCGGTGGTACCGTCATATCTTTCTAAGTTTACACCCTTCCATCCTTTTGGCAATGGCGTCTCCATAATGCCATCAACGAACGGATGTCTCCGGACAGCCTGCTTGTCGCCTCGCAAATTGTCAATGTTGGTTTCTGAATGGTGTGTTTCCTCCCGTCGGCTCCCCTCACGATATGACCGCTGAGCTTCCCTGTTGATATTCCCCCGTTCCCCTCCTCGAGGAAGAGAAGTACTTTCATGATAGCGTTCCTGCTCCAACTGTCTGTTCCTTTCACGCATCTCCTCGTTCTCCTTTCTTAATACCTCCATCTCCTCACGCATTGCCCGGATGACAGGGTGGTCCTCCAAAGAAGGCCTGTCTTCAGAGCGTCGTTCTCCTGCTCCCGCACTGCTCCTGGTTCTAACCATGATCCTTGATGGTGGTGGGATAGTTTTTCTCGACCCCACGGTGGGCGCCAAAAATGGTACCATCGCAATTATGGTCACACTACCGAGGAGTGCTGGACATTACGAGACAAGATTGAGGAATTGATCCAGGCTGGTCATCTCGGCAACTTCATACAGAGGGGTCACGGAAGTCGACCCTCCTATAGTGGAAGAGGTCGTGGTAGAAGGAACAGGTTCACACCCGAGGATACGTGGAGCTGTTGACCACCTTCCGTGGAGATCTCGGATCAAAAACCATTATGGTCAGGTATCTTATAATTGATGCAGTAACTTCTTATAATATCTTGATAGATAGACCTGCGTTAAACGAGCTCAGCGCCGTGGTTTCCACTCTGCATCTCACAATGAAGTTTCCCTCGGCGACCGGAAACATAATTGCAATAAAAGCTGACCAAAAGGTGGCAAGACAATGTTATATGGATAGTCTAAAAGTCACCAGAGGAAGGATGGTTGGCGGCAGTGAACATATGAAAAAGGATACAGCATCAGTAAATTTGGTGGAACTTGATCCTCGACTTGATGCGCGGGACCAAAGACCAATGCCTATTGAAGAATTGCAGAAATTTCAGCTCGCCGGTGAAGACCGGTGCACCAGTCTCGGGAGTAAACTCGGAGGTGAGATTAAAGAGCAGATAACAAAGATGTTGAAGGACAATGCTGATTTGTTTGCATGGACTTCTTCGGATATGCCGGGAATTGATCCAAATTTTTTATGCCACAAACTTGCGGTGTACCCTGAAGCTAAGCCAATAGCGCAAAGGAAAAGGCGGGTAGGCGAGGAAAATTCGGTCAAGTATGAACCGAGGTCTACAACTAATACTCGGTCAAGTGTGAATCGAGGAAAATTCGGTCAAGTATGAACCGAGGTCTACAACTAATACTCGGTCAAGTGTGAATCGAGGAAAATTCGGTCAAGTATGAACCGAGGTCTACAACCAATACTCGGTCAAGTGTGAATCGAGGAAAATTCGGTCAAGTATGAACCGAGGTCTACAACCAATACTCGGTCAAGTGTGAATCGAGGAAAATTCGGTCAAGTATGAACCGAGGTCTACAACCAATGCTCGGTCAAGTGTGAATCGAGGAAAATTCGGTCAAGTATGAACCGAGGTCTACAACTAATACTCGGTCAAGTGTGAATCGAGGAAATGAAAATTCGGTCAAGTATGAACCGAGGTCTACAACCAATACTCGGTCAAGTGTGAATCGAGGAAAATTCGGTCAAGTATGAACCGAGCATTCGAATTAAATTTGGTCAAGTCTGAACCAAAATTCGGTCAAGTATGAACCGAGCACTCGAAGTAAATTTGGTCAAGATTGAACCAAATTTTTGTTAAAGACTCGGTCAAGTGTGAATCGGGGAATTGAAATTTGGTCAAGTATGAATCAAAGTTTCTATCGTAAACTCGGCCAAAAGTGAACCGAGAGGCTAAATTAAATTTTAGTCGAGAAAGAACTACGGGATTATGTTAAACTTTGTCAAAAATTTGAACACGGATAGGTCATCAGGAATCGGCAAAAGATTGTTATCATTGCTTAGAAATAAGTTTGAACAATACATCCAAGTATGGAAAGAAATAGACAGTCAAGGAGATGGGCGGTCCGAAGCTGTAGGAATATCCTACAATTCTTCCTCATCCACAAGCATACCATCTTTGACGTCTTTATTTACATCAAATGCCGAGAGCTCAATTTTCGGCATGAAAAGATGCACCTGACGAAGCGCTTTATGAAAGCCCTCTACGTGCTCCTTCATTATTTGTTGCACGGCTTCCTGAACGTCGGCCTCAAGCTCGGCCTGTTTATTCTTGGCTTGTTCCAAATCTTTCTGCAAATTAGCAGCAAGGGCCGAGGATTCGGCTTCAACGCTCTTTGCCCAAGCAACCTCAGTCGTCAGGGCATCTCGCTCCTTTTCAACCCCTTGCACTTTCATCTCGGCAGCATCGAGGGACCCTTTTAATTCTTCTACCTGCCGAAGAAGAGCTGCTTGAGACTTTAAAGCCTCGGCAAGCTCCGAGGAAGCCTTGTCCTTCGCGTTGGTTACTTCCAGAAGCTCGACCTTAGCAGCCTCTAGACGGCGATTGCTTTCCTCAAACTCCTCCCGACAAAACGAGGCCATAGCCGACATGGATTCCAAAATAGCTTTGGGACCCAATCGCTGCAAGGTCTCTTTGTCACTGATTCCCTGGACGCTACTCGTGAAAAGTTTGGCAGTGTTTGGATCAATGCCTGAAGGCGAGCGTCTAACAGGAGAAGGCAGAGGAGATTGGTGAGCTGAAGATACAGGCTCCTCATCGGTGGTCAGAAGTCGAGCACGTTTGCTTGGGGGGCTTCGTGAAGAGGAGGGAATCTCAACAACCTCAGCTGTTGCTATTACTTCAGCGCGACCTCTCTCTTCTTTATCCAGGTGAGCCTGCAACTTCTCGGCACTTGGTCCAGATGATGGGGCCATGCGTTTTATCGAACGCCAGTTAAATTTCCCCATCACCACTGCAAAATAGAAAGCATATATTAGAAGCTGAAGTAAGTATGGTTGCATAAGGAAAAGAAAAATCAGCACTCACGTGTAAAATCTTTATTAGGGGTTGAAGAGTAGGGGAGCCTAAGTAATATTTTACAGTTTAGAGGACGAGGTAATTTATTTAACTGGCCGACATCCTCCTTTTCGGATGCCGACATATCCTCGTAACTCCAGGACTGGAACTTAATAGGAGTCCGAGTCCAATAAAAAGGAAATCTGGGTCGTCCTCTCTCATCAAAGAACATGTCTGAGTATCCCTCAGCTGGGCGCACCTTAAAGAAACTTCCTTTGAAGTCTTTGTAGGATGAGGTATATGGACCGATTATTCCCTTTTTATTCATACCACTGAGAGAAATCCAGCCGATCTTATTTCCAAATCGGATCTGGTAGAAGTAGAGAAATTTGGGAGCAGTCGGTGTCATGTTCAGTTTTCTGCACAGGACTTCGAAAGCCTTTAAAAACGCCCAGCTGTTGGGATGAAGCTGAGTCGGAGCTACGTTCAACGCCCTTAAAACAGCGCATTCAAACTCCGAGAAAGGAAGGCCAACTCCTAGTGACTCAAATAATGTTTTATACATATAAGTAAAATGTGTTTGCCCTCGTTGTGCCGACATAAAAACATGCTCATCTTCTGTACACGGCTCGGCAACCACAGCCTCCTCAATTTGTCTGCTAGACAGAGGGATGGATTTCCTCATTTCTATGATCGATTCAGCAGTCCGAAATTTAGAGTGATAAGATCCAACTTCTCCCTTTACCCAATAATATCCCGGAAGCCGAATGTCAGGAACTGGATCTCTCTGAACTCTAGGAATAACCTTTCGGGGGTTTTGAACGGCCATTTGCACTGCCATAGCCGAAGATGAAGCCTCCCTTTCGGTTGGAAAGTCGGCCGGATGAAAATTTAATTCTATGCTGGGGACGGGAGAGTTTGATGGTGAAAGTTCTTCTCCGATGCCCAGAACTTCTCTCTCTATCAGGATTTGAGGAGAGGACGACCCAGCCGATGCCTCGGATCCACGGTTTGAACTCATGGTGAATGGGAAAAGTATAGAATAATGTGAAGTACTTGAGAAAAGGGGAGAACACAGAAGAGGGCGTACCTGGAAAAATGACGGAAGGGGCAAGGAAAAGGAGGTCAAAGACGACGAAGAGATTCAAAGAAGATGAAAAGCAGAGGTAGGATGAAATAAGAGGATGAGCACCCAAGTCCAATATGTATCCTTCTCCTCGAAAACGAGCAAAATAATCATGATTTTGGGGGAGCCAATCGTCACCATTGGGTAACGTGATTTGACTGACGAAAAGACGCAGCATTAAATGACGCTGCACGCGGCTGTACGTGTAAGCGCATTACCGTTTTGAAAATTAAAACGTCAAAGAGCCTATGGGAAGGTTCTGGAATCCCTAAGGAACTGAAGCGATTTAAATTCAAAAAGCCAGTTGTTAGCCGACCACACAATTCAGAACCCTCTCATCCAGATTGGACTCGAGGCTTGGGGGGCTAGTGTACGTATCGAAATGAACGTGCCGAGGTTACAAGTCCGAGGTGGATATACGCTCTTTTGAAGCCTCGCCTTCCGGGCTCATATACACCGAGCTATAATTCGGAGGCCGAGCTTAAGCGCTACGAACCGAGTAACACATCGGTTATCGAATGATAAGGCCGAGTAATTGTATGGCCAAATGATCGTCCGACTGAACAATATCTCGGTCATATACGGGTTTCTCTACGAAAGCTGTTTTATCTCAAAAACACCCGGCTAGGAATAACAGTTATGAGATCATAACAGTCACAGAATCATAACTGCAGGGCGAAAAATCAGGGATCACACTAAAAGAGCGTGATACTCCATAATGGCAATTTATGAAATATCCCAATAAATTAGGGATTATAGGGAGAAGACGGTTACATCTTAACGGTCAAGAGATGGTGAATAAAAGGAAAAAAGATAAATGTAAACGGAAGACATTGAAAAAAAGAAGGTGGAATAGATTCTCGGTCTTTAGACGAAATATTCTCTCTGAGACAAAAGATTATCTTTTAGACGGAACAGAATCCAAAATTAGATGTTAAGAAAAGTTATTTTTAATATAGTGAATTCTTGGAGGTTGAAAACTGCTACAATCTTAAGGATACATAGATTTTTAGGGAAGAAATTACAAAACTGGCTCCAAGCATATTTAAATTTGAACACAAAATTAAAATACTCAAAATTAGATGTAATATGCAAAGTATTATTGACTAAAGTGATGTGGCATATTATTAAAACACTAATGAGATGGCATAACCCATTAATTTTAACAGCAAGAGAGTTGACTCTCTCCTCTAAGTGAGAGCTATCACATTCTTGGCAACCGTCTGTGCTTTGTGACTTTCGGCGACTCTCTCCCTGTTGTTCGCTGAGTGAGAGAGGGTCTGTGGGGTGTGTGTATGTGTGTTGTGTTGTGTGTCATTTCTGTTGTTGTTGACGGCATTTCCTAGATCTATGATGTGGTGGTGCTCTTAGCTATATATGGCAAGCTTAGATCTGAGTTCTTTATGGTGTGATGAAGATGAGTTGGGCTGGATCTTGCCAATTATGTGTTGCTTGGTTTGTGTGGTATGTTGTTTCTCTTAGATTGGAAATCCGGTTTAGATCTAAAGGCAAGGAAATCAAATCTTGGTGGAAGTTGTGTTGCAGATCGGTGATGTCCGTTTGGGAGGGCAGGAGGTGCTTCTCAGTGGTTTTGGTGTCGATTGGTTGAAAGGATTCTAAGATGAATTTGTCCCTCACATGGCTATTGCGCGATAGCTTTAGAGCTGCCTTTGTTGTGCAATCTTGTCAGTGTTTAGGATGGGACCGAAAAGATAGCTTCGTGACCCCCTATCCCATCCCTGTGGATGACATTTGTGCTAGTAGCAGAATTTGGTGGAGCTTCGATGGTTGACCGTTGCAATGGTAATGGCATGGGTTTTCTTGTTCTTGTTTTCTTCTTGATTCTAGTTCTCGTTTGTTATTCTCTTTTTGTTCATGGTTGGATATAGTTGGTTTTGGTTGTTGTTAGCGGTTTAACCGCCGTCGGGGTTTGATTGTTGGGTGATGTTTGACTCGGGTCTTGTTTGGGTGGGGTTGGTTTGTTGGGTCTCGGTTTGTACATGTTTGCTGATTTTAATAAAAAAGCAAGAGAGTTAACGACCAAAATATAAAACATGTCTTCCTTTTAAACTTTTAAAGAGGGAGTGATATGTAAATTACTCAAAATTCGAGAATGTTATATGTATATAGATATATATATATATTAGCCAGTTTTTCAAATTATTCATCGTTGTCCGTTATGTCTAGGTTAGTTCTCCTAATTCTCCGAAGTTTTCCGTAAGGTCCCCTAAGTGCCAGCTAAACAAACTCCATTAACTTGATGCTGATGTGTCAAATGTTTAATTTCGTGTTGCCCCATATAACATAATGCGTGTCAAGTGAGCTGGGGAAGAGAATTAAAAAAGACACATTCACTTTTCCTTCACGACAACACAAAGATCTAGGGGAAAAAAATAAAAAATAAAAAAGAATGTGAAATATATCATACTTGCTAGGATTCATGTGCCCAAGGAAATGCTTCTGCGCCTTTTCGATCGTCGTTTAGTCACCTGCATTCGAAGATAAATCTCCTGTGGAGAGGGGAAAAAGTATGCTCTTCAACTTTGGAATATCTTTCTCGGCACAAAAACAACTAAGGATTCCCAATTCAATTCTTTGAAAAACGGAGGCACAAAATCATTTGAGATTTATTATACTATAATACACTTGTAGAGAATGGCCTCCAATACTCGTAGAAATTGATTAACTCCTCTTATTATGTTTAAGAAATGATACTCTCTCCCAGTCATGTCTACACATATACCCCATACTTTTTTTTTTTTGGGGGCGGATACACATATACCCTATCTTTTTTTTTTTGGCCGGATGCACATATACCCTATCAAGTTCTTGTGATTATGTTAATGTGGTGCATACAATGCTTCCTTTAGCATTTGAGAACTAAATGGTAAGTAAAATAGAGCGGTCGATGTAACAAAAGGAAAAAGAAAAAAGAGTGGTTGACTTCACATACCACCTGCCTTATTTGTCACGACAACCTTGTTTCTCAGCCTGAACAATTCATCCACAAAGTTCCCATGGTCAACCTTGACGTTGTAGATCTTGAAGCTCAAAATGATGCTGCGGAACTCGAATCTGAGCAGTAACATATTGTGGAGGTTAATCCAGAACTGGTCGAGCCAGAAGTTCTATATATGCCTTAAACGGACAATGAAGCAGAATCGCATGTGAGGGTCTCGATTGGGTTGTGCGCGGCAGTTTCCCTGGTCACACTCGACAGGGCATTCGTCAGTCCAACTGGGTGAAAATTCGGAATAGTTCACTATGAGATTGCCTATGGAACTGAGGAAGCAAATACTAAACCGGGAATGATCTGACTTTCTTGCCTAGAGAAGGTAGTTCAAGATCTTTGCATGCATCTTGCTCAAAAGGGAGTGATTGTGTGCGTGTGTGTGTGTTCCCAGGTAACTTGCCGTACAATGTCCTATAAGGCACCACTGGGGATTAAACGTATAACACGTCACCACTTGGTAAATATCCGATTTATACTTCATAATGGCAGGTGTTCAAATCCTCCTCTTGATGTAAGGATATCATTGAGCCATGAGACCCACCGTCATCTTAGCTTCCAGAATCCAATTCAACTAATTTTTCTTTTAGCACATAATAAGTTTAACTTTTAATTTATTCTTTTTCCTTGGGCTTGTAGTCAAAGATAGCATTGTGTACGTTTTCGTAACTATCAGATAACGGAGATGGCCTGACTCAACCCCAGCCCTACGCCAGTGAGTCAATTCCGGCTTATATCTCCAGTTGGGCCTATTGTCTAATTTCTCAATGGTAAATTATCATTTATCAATCTAGTTTCTTGTTTTTTTTTAATGAACAATTATCATTTATCAATCAACTCAGCTATAATTGATTTCCGAGTCTTCTTGGTGAAATTTACAAATAGTTGGTGATTGAGAAGAAACTCAAATAATTTTATCGTTGCATTCTGAAATATCTTTTTCGTAAAAGAACTACTGATCGTTCCAATTGGAACTCGATTGTCTCATGCAAATCCCAGACCGCACTGCTCAGTGCCAGCCATGTATGTTCAACTAGTTCTTCACACGTGCCTTGGATTTTTCAGATCATGATTGGTGAACCAACTTCTCTCCAACTATGTCTGATGTGCTTTGCGTATTCGGCTTAAGTTCTTGGGATGTACGTAGCATTTGTCTATTTCAAACACGACTTCGTACTTGTCGTCTCATTCTTTACGGTAACATACATACTACACTCTTGGAGGACTAGAACTAGGCATGGAAATTGGAAAATGAACGTTCTATCAATTACCATAAAAAAAACTAATAATATAATTGCCCTTCTCAGCCGAGCAAGCTTTTTTAAGATAGTAAAAACTGAAAAAAATAAATAATTCCTCAATTCGGACAATTTTTCCGATCACACCCCAATGATTTTTATGGTTCTACATGCGAAGCTTCTTTTTCCATGGGCCCCGAATGCAAATTCTCCTCTTTCCTCCTACTGCCGAACCGAAAAAGTCCATACAATTTGCGAAACTCCCTTACCGTTTGAACGCTCTCTCTACAGTACAGCCCATCGGGTTCGCCCAAATCCTCACTATTCCGACGCGACCCACTATCACTCAGCCTCCGTCTTCCACTCCCGTCGCTCTGTAACGCCGTGATCACGGTTTTCAAAGCCCGGCTCGGCGAATTCCGGTTCGATAACATAATCTCTCCGATCTCGGCCGGGCTTAGCCTCGCGCCGGTCAGAAAAACCTCCTCCACCTGAGGAAAAAGCTTGTGCTCCTTCACCCCCAAATAACTACTCGCTAAAATCTTGAAGGTGGAGAAATCGCATAAGGGGAAGTGTATGTGAACATCGATCCTCCCTGGCCTCAACACCGTTGGATCAATCTCCTCCTTGACGTTCATTGTGAAAACCATCACACGTTCTTCCCCACAGCAGGATATAATCCCGTCCATGAAGCTCAATACACCTGGCATGTTCACAGTCGTTGATCCCCCAGTTAAGAATCGATCGAGGTTCTCAATGACGATCACGGACCTACTAGTTGTTTGTAACAATAGAGTCTTCAAATCGGAGTACTCCTTTGACGCCATGGAGATGTCGATATCGTAGATGTCATAACAGAGAAATTTCGCCATTGCTGCTATGAAACTGGATTTCCCCGTACCGGACGCACCGTAGAGGAGATAACTTCGTTTCCAAACACGGCCTAATCGGTGATAGTACTGCTTTGACTTTAAAAACTGTTCTAGGTCGGACTTCACCTTGTTCTTTATCTCGGTGTCCATCGCTAGCGTGTCGAAGCTCGCCGGGTGGGTGAATGGAACCGATCGCCACCGCGAGTTAGCGTCTCTATCAGAATTCATGTACAGTTTGATATCGTTTCTTCTTTTCTCGACTTCATCCGCCACCGTGAGAATGTACTGGAAATAAGGGCGGAAGATTCTGCGTTTGTCTTTCTTTTTGATTCTGAGCGCCAGTGCTGAATTCGCGTCTCCCTCGGATTTGCTGTTCGTCCAGGAAACCTTCGCGCCGAGGAAAGAATCGTGAATCGTCTGGTTAGCATCGAGGTGAAGGAAAATTTCATTGGGATTGGAACCGGAGAAGAGGTTTGTGTTGTCAGAATCTTCGATGGAAGGTAGTGAATTGAGGTACACGAGGATTTGACGGTAAAGCTGATTTTCCTGGAAATGCTCATTGTAAAGGGGGATTTTGAAGGATTGGTGTACATGAAGACGGTTTTCAAGTGAAATCCACCATTGCCTAAGAATGTACAGAACCAAAGTTCTGCGGAGAAAACGAAGGGTTAGCAGAAAAAGAACTACGGTGAAAAAGATGGAAGAGATGGAGCTGCTGACCCAAATCATACTGATCAAAGCTAATTAAGCTAAGATACTCAGTTAGTTTGCGAAATACTAATGCTTATCCACGCATGAGAGATGGGGGGAGTCAGAGAAAACAAGTAGATTGCTTAGCTTGATGAGTTTGAAGACGTCTGGTGCCGGCCAGAGGCAAATTCGATAGGTAAAGAATAATTCTGCCGACGTACATATTCTCGTGCTTTAGATTTGAATATGTGACCAGAGACTTCGGAAAAAAAAAAACAGAACAAAACAAAAGAGAGAGATGGCTTCTCGATGACTTTTATGTAAGATTAAGTCCGTGTGCATTTAATTTTCCAGGTTTTGAACCTTGGTGTATGAGATATTATATTCTGCGATGAATATAAAATTTTTTTGGTAAGAGAATATTTTGATTTCTTGTTAAATCGTTTTCTAATCTTTTTCAGCACCGATTTTTTTTCTATGGACATCAGGGATGTTGTTAACCAATCATGTATATGGTACGATGCTCATGTGAATCGAAAAGTGGAACTCTAGTAAATGACAGACTATTGGTCAGCTGTCTTAATCAAATATATGCACGTATATGAAATGGTAATAATAATAACGAAAATCGCATCTTAGCATGCTCTCAGAAGGCTATGATTTTGTGTTTTTTTGAAGTAAAAAACAAATAAAATAAACTGATTCAATTTCAATATATATAATAAATTTAATAAATTCAATTCAATATACATGATGAACACATGATTTATTTCTCAAATTATGTATAATATGTGAAAAAATATGTTCATTGTGATTTAAAAATCATATAAATTGGGATTGCAAGTTAATTAAAACTTTTTATTTTAAATTCTTAAAATAATTTTAAAATGTAATGTAAACCTTTTGAGACAAAACAGTTTCTTCTCAGATGTTATTCTCCAATAATTTATAGGAATGAACAATGAGCAAGAATTCCATCGATGATTATGTTCTTTGTTACCAAACATGTTTAAATTAAGAGTGATCATGGGTCGGATCGGGTTTGACCCCTGTCCATTGTGATTTAGGCTAAGTATCAGACCGGCCTGATACTATATATATTTTTTTAAAAAAATAAAAAAATTATTTAATAATAAATAATATACTTATTTATATTTAAAAATAGATTTTCTTAAAAAATAATTTTAAAAAAATAAAATTTATAGAAATTTATAAATATTTAACCATTATACATTATTTTTACATAAATATTAAGTTAAAAAATTAATTCAAAATTTAAAAAAATTGAAACACTAAAATCTTAAAAAGTTTTCTTAATATTTACATAGTAAATGTATTATATTATATCCATAAAGAATAAAAATTATATAAAATCAATTAAGATATATAAAATAATTAAAAAAAAAACATATATAAGTCGGTCCGAGAGCAGGGTCAGCAACACTTGACCCTAACCCTGTCCCGGCTCAAATTTTGGCCCAACTTGGTTAACTCAATATGGCTGGATTGGATCAGGCCAACTGGATCTCGGATCAAAATGTGCAGTCCTAGTTTAAATAATATTTCCTCATGCTGTTTTTATTCTCTTTTTCAGCCATTTTATTGTTATCAAGCATTACCCTATTCAGCTAACCTTGTAACCTTCTTTACCAGCCATCAATCTATTCAACTTCTACAGTTTTTATTGAAATAGATACAAACCCATACAATTTACACGGAGATAGAAAAACGATGGGTCCCACATTATTAAATTTAATAAAGAAATAATAGGCATAAAGATAGAAGAAATGGACACAAAAAAATTCAATGCTAGTCAATTATACCAAATCAAAATATTATTCATAAGATGTGGCTTTTTATAAAATTATTATATATATATATATTATCTACATTCATCCATTCATGTGATTATATATACTTAATTACTAAAGTTGTTATTATGTATATGGCCTAATGACAATGCGAATAATTTTTAAAAAAAATAATAATTCAATTGCTGCTTGTTGTAATAACAAATTGTTGGCAAATGATAATCGGCTATCAAAAACATTGTGGACAACATATTCCCAAACGCCATCCATAAATATACTTTAATCCAAGAGGCAATCAAAGCCACGAACGGGGACGCGAGGGAAGATCCGGAAAAGAGTTTTTTTTTTTTAAGAAAAAAGAAAAAGAAGAATTTGAAGATTAGCTAATTTGAAATGGTAAACATGGTTGCTGATCACATATAATCCCAGTTATTTATTACCTGTGCCTGGAAATCGGCAGCCTGCACCAAGACTTGGATATTAAATATTAGTTTAACGAATGGAAAACCACACATGCCAGTTGTTTTGTTCTCTTTAATTTACCATTATTTTTTATTGGTGTTTTTGTTGAAGTATTTTTTGCCAAAAAAAAACATCGATCACTCCGCGCTTATATGAACTCTATAGAGCTACTCATTGCATATGTTGTGAAGAAAAAATTCTCTGTTGGTCTGTTAAGAATATAATTGGAGAAGTTCCATTAGCAGTTGGAAATCATTCTAGTTTCTATTTTCTGCAGAATTCTGAGAATTCATTGTCTCTTATAACAGTACTTTTAATAAATATTATATTATTTATCACTTGTGTCCTAATCAATTGCAGCCGTCTTATGTCTCCAAAATTCCCTGGCTTAGGATATCTCCAAGCAGAAATGGTCACATTAACAAATCCCAAATCCTTCAAAAGTGAGAACCTGCTCCTTCTTCCATTATTACCACATAATGTTGTTGAAATCATTTTCACCCTCGTCTTTTTCTTATTTAATTTGTCTGACATTGATCTCTTCCCCATATTGAACAGTGGATAGTAATGATGGAACCACGATGCAAGTATGAACCAAAGCAAGATACGACAGGGGGAACCTAGGAGAGGCAGATGTTCCACAAGAGGTCCTGCCGGGAAAGAGTTAATATTTGTGGTCCTGTCTGTGTCTGTGTCCATGAAAGAACGTGAGAATGATGGGAAAGAGGTTGCAACTTTCAAAAGTTGATGCTAATCATCATCATGTTACGGTGGTGGACCCTGCGCTGCAACAAGGATGATTACCGAACCACTGAGCTTAAAATTAAAAGTATGATTATAATGATGGCGAACCCACTTCACTGTGCTGCCAGTCATTTCCCTGAGGTCTTAATCATTGATGGCTGTGTTGGCAACTTGCAAACACTGCAACGTCTTGAAGCTTAAAGTGGTGAGGTGGGTCAGTGTTGGATCCAGCGAGATCAGTCCGTTATCGATCGTGGATCTAGCGCATATAAACAGGATTATCCACTGATCATGTTCATGGACTAGCTAGTTTCTTCCCTCGAGTCCACTGAACGTGATCGCCATGGATGTTGTCCATATATGCCTTGAAGAGGCAAGGTATGGGTTCGAAGGTTATTGAGAGTTAGGAATTTCAAAATTTTATAAACTAGGATAGGATGTTGAGCTTCCTGTCTTTGTGCAATATTCTTAGGAATCAATATGCTGTTCAATCAAATCCTGCAAGTGAATGGAACGCCAAATGAATACCACTCCATATTTTTCATACGATATCAAATAAATTTATGGTGGTCATCATTCATTTTATATCATATTCCCCATTCCCCACCTCTCGAGGGCCATGGGCTTCAACAGAGAAAATGTTTGGTAACTATTTGCTTGCTGAGTTGTAAATTAAAATATAGATGGCATTAGGTTATTGGACAACAGTATATAGTGTTAAAAATTTAAGTTTTGTTCTTTTTGTATAGCGCTGGGTATTACTATTTTATAGGTAATGTGGATATATGACACCTGAAATTTAAACACTACCATTTTCCCTTCCATGTTGAGTGTAGTCACACCATACCATAATCAAGAAAAAGAATTGAGATGTAATCCATCATATATTTAGAAATAAATGATCGTTTTTTCTGTATCACTTTCTAAATACAGGTTACACATTTAAATATCAAATGCAAAGAACTCCAAAAGAAAATGATAAAAAAAAAATTAAACCAAGGTTTTGAATCAAGATACTGCATCAAGATTTAATAAATGAAAAATAGGAAGTATTTAAATTAATATAGTTGTAATTTTATATGTTAAAATATTATGTAAAAATGAAACGACACTATTATTAATAACTTATAATTTAATATTCAAATATAAATTAGGTAATATCCATCCAAAATCACATATTATTAAATTCAAAGTAACTTAACTAATTATTCATCATCATAATACTCATAAAAAATAAATCTATAATATTAATAATTATGCAAAAATAATAATACTTATATAATACTAAAATATAAGAAGAACAATATTTGTTCCAGCATGACATCTTTAAGTTTCAAAAAAGTTTGAACCGGTTGGATTAGTAATCTAGCCAATTCTTCCAGATTTTGAACATTTTGAGCAGTTGTTAGCCGGTTCTCTTTTCTGACCAGTTTTGTAAAATTTTGGACTGATTCTATCATCGATTAATTGGTATTGACCAGTTTGATCCCGATATCATAACAGTAATTTGAATGAATTTTCTGCATCACCAAGAGTATAAGATAGCAAGCCGCTGTAGTGTAATGTGATCATACCATTTATAACTGTATACTTATAACACTACAAGAAGATTTGATTCCTAAATAATTTATACAAAATAGCCGACAAAACTGATCAATAAACGAAGCCTAGAAGCACAAGATCAAAAATTACTGTTAGAGATCAGTGCTGCTTCACTTGGGGCCATGTTAATAAAAAAATATAACTTAATACTCTCCAACAATGGTGAGGATCATTCAGGATCCTGATCCTGAGCTGAATCAGATTGGAAGTTAATAATCTGAGAAACCACAAGCTTAGATAATTCACTGATCGCATCTTGAAACTGATAATCACCTGACTCCCTCTGCTCCGTCCATCTTTGTGAATGTTGGGTTAATCCACTGTATTCACTTGCAGCAACCTTCGTTTTCCTTGACGTGGCAAGGACCTTCTCCAAATCTGACTGTGACATTGGCCTTGGTGCCTAAAACATTGAAGACAAAGCACCTCAGTAATATTCAATATCACAACACTACATATTCTGAGGGAGCCCGGAAGATGGAACATTCTCTTCCTATTTCTTTACATCACACTCCAAACCTATAGTTTCTTTTGCAACTTATGTCAATTGGTTACTCACAATAAAATGAAACAATAAAGGAAATGAGTCATAAGAATGAATACCCTATAAGGAAAGAAAATGTAGTGGCCATAACATCTAAAGATTTATTCAAATCCAACAAGTTGATTAAACCTTTGAAAGATTGATATGACACGCAGAAGCAACAGTCAAATCTAGGATCAATCTATCTCAAACAATTATGTTATTGCTTTTGCGGAGCAAGCATACTCTTCCACCAAGAAAACATAACTCTGGAGTCATAAAAATTTTAAAAAGCATTTCTTGTTTAGTTTTGTTCACAGAACTTAACACCGGGATGAATATATACTCTGATCAATGCCAGCCTTAGATAGCAAAATATCAACTGTTGGGAAAATAAAAAAGCCTTAAGGGAGATCAGAAGCCAGGAGAGAGCAATGAGATTACTCACAGAAGACTGTTTCCCTTTTTTCTCTTCATCTAGTAGCTCCCTAATAGGACAATAAGCAGCTTTCTTGCAGAGTTCAAATAAATCTGAACCAGTATAACCCTTGCACAAGCCAGATATGTGATCAAAGTCAATGTTGTCTTCAATTCTCTCATCCTTCAAGATAACCTTTAGTATCTCAACCCTCTCCCTTTGATCAGGAACTCCAATCTCAAAGGTTTGAGGAAACCGCCGAAGTATCGCTTCATCGAGTTCTGAAGGACGATTAGTTGCTGCAAGGACCATAACTCGAGCACTTTCTATTAAAAAGAAAAACATTGACATTATAAACCCTAATCAAGCATACATAACTTGACAATAATTAGTACATCTGTGCATCAAGATTAATATTATCCTATTCACAGCATATCTTAGATATTTCGTCCAAAACCACAAATAAATGACAAGATCTTTAAGGGGCTTACGGTCGGTGGTAAATCCATCCCACAAGGCCATAAATTCAGTTTTCATGGTTAATAATGCCTCATGATCTGATGAACGGCGTTGACCCAAAAAACTGTCAACTTCATCAATGAATATGATGGCAGGCTGGAGCTTATAGGCCAGGCTAAACACAGCAGCCACTGCAAAAGAATGGAAAAACATCAACAACCAACCACACCAAATAACCAAACTTCAAATGAAGATTAGAACATAATCACAATGAAGCGCACATTAATTAAAAAGATAATTATTAGTATAATTTAATAAAAAGGTCAAGGAAAATTCTCCAATTAGGAGAGTCCATATGATAGAAAGAGAATATGGTGTAGTGGGAAAAGTGAGCAGCCTATCCAGCGTGAAAATGGAGTAGGGGAGAATGCCGGGTAGAGGGACTCGTGACACTTCTTAAGCTTGTCATGCTGAAGGTTCATATGGGAAGGTTGAGAGAGAATAAGGTAAGCAGAATTTTAGTGAGGAATTGGGCGAGGGCCTGGTACCTTCACAGCTAGGATATTATCCTTCTTCTGTTTTTAATTCTCTCCCTCTCTCTCTCTCATTCACAGTTGTATCTCTGTATTTTGATAGAAAACTAGAGGTACCTATCACAAGGTTTTACACTCATAGCTGAAATCACTGTTTCAAATAGCAAGATGCTCTGGCTAACAATCATATATGCTGAAAATTTTGTTGTGTAACTTCACATGGATGGACCCTCATAGTGGCATACTCACAATTACAGACAAGATGTGGCCAATCACTCTCCACTTCAAAGAAGAAAAGCGGAGGAGGATATTTGGCCAACGTTACCAGCAATGACATATATAGGATTCACTTTGCTCATCTAAAATGGAAAAGGGGAGGAAGGATGGGGAGTCTTCCAATTTGAGAAGATGCTTAAGTTGAATAATTTTCCTCACAGTACCTGGTCAGTATAAGCCTAGAAGCATCCATTTGAAAGAAAATATTAGTTTCAAGAGTCTACACTCCACAAGTCAAGCTTAAATACCAATGCAAAATATTCATCAAGGATCAGCTAAAAATAATTAAAATCTAATGCCCACTTACCAAGCTTTGGGGCATCACCAAACCACTTGCTCATCAGGTTTGATACCCTCACATTGATAAAAACAGCTCCAGACTCCTTTGCAATAGCTTTGGCAAGCATAGTTTTCCCAGTTCCAGGTGGTCCATACAAGAGTGCCCCTTTCTGTGGCCCAAGAAGCTTGCCATGAGAAAACAGCTCTGGTCGTTTAAGAGGCAGTATAACAAGCTCAAATAAAGCTTGTTTGATCCTCTCCAGCCCCCCAATGGAGTCAAACTCTACATCAATATCATCAGGATTTATAACATCACAAGCTATAACATCCTGTAGAAAAAAAAAGGTACAAAGTAAGATAAACGTCAGTCTTCATATAAAATATAAGAAATCCTCTTCCGTCAGAAATAAGGCCATGCAACCGTATAAACGTGGAATAGGAACCGGTAATTATTTCCTATGTTCAAATTTATTTATTCATTTATCACAGGAATAGGTCAGTATAGGTAGAAAACTAAGTCATACGGAATAGGGAAATCTCTCTATAATTTATTGGCATCTAGAAATGACAAGATAATATCAGTACCATCAGGTATATACAGTCTGAATTAGAGCTTAACTACATACAAGCACAATGGTCCACCTATTAAAATATCAGTAAGGACATTAAAATTAAGGTGCGCTGTGACAGACTGAGGAAATATTCTATGTCTCTAAAACTGCCTTGGAAACACAGCTAATACATTATCAAAATTCCAATCCCATCCAACAGTGTGTCATTTACTACAAAAGCACTTGGTATTCACTCTCAAAGGGCACAAGTATGAAGATCTGTTTAATGACCAACCATATGAAAATGAAAGCAAGAATAAGGAAATGGAACCACGAGGAGGAGGGTATAAATATCATATGACAGCATTACTATCTCACAAATCACAAGGGAAAAAAATCTATCGAAGCATTAAACAATAAACAATAAAATAGCAACCTACTTAGACATCCTGTAAGTAAGTTTTGTAAATCAATAGCAAATTCAAAAAGCCACATGCAAATTAGAATAGAATTCAAGATTAAAAATGTTCCCACCACTTTTACAGCACTAGAACTGCGCTGATAGTTGATAATGCTGATAGGATCCTTCAGTATCTCACTGACTATTTCAATCAAGGAAGCTGAGACATGGGACACAACACTAACACGTAACAAAATTACAAGTGTCCACATGTAATTGCAAGTATCCGTGTATAATATGGGCGGGGGATACAAGTCAGGCTCAAGACAGTCCTCATTGAAAGTGTTTGTGCGTGGGATACAAGCCAGACTCGAGACAGTCCTCATTATAAGTGTTTGTGCTTCATAGGTATTTTCACTGTACGTGCTGTTAATATGCATGCCTTGAAAACATATTCAATGTCACGTCAAATTTTTCCAGAGAATTGGCGTTAGCCGCAAATTGTCAATGAAGACAACCAAATTTTACCTTAACCTAAATGAAATTGAGAAAATAAGTTAAGAGGTTTCACCCGTTACATAATCTTCGAGTTGTTATGCAATTACATAGCACATGCTTTCCGCATATACAATCTTTAAATTGATTTAATTTTCATCGAATAAAAAGGCCGAGTTTCGCAATCCCATAAATTAGCAAGTTTTTATACCTATTTCCAGAATATCAAGTTAGAACTAAGGAACATAAAACCCACGAACTCCAAAGTAAAATAAATCCAATCCTAACAAGCTCAAACTGTTAATAAATAATTTCAGCGCAACAAAAGCAAGGAGCTTGCCGGAACAGAGGTTTCTAGAAACATCCACATGCTGATAGCAATACATCAACAAGAGAAGCCAGAATAGAAACAGCACCTCGTAAGGGTTCGTCTGAATGAGAGGACGACCCAGACGCTTGGCTATCTCCTTTTTGTGCTCAAGAGCCCTCTTCGAAGCCTCACGGTTCGGGTCGAGTTGCCGGAGCCCCACAAATAAGACCATGCAACTCAAAGCGGCGCTCGCTGCATACAAGATCAAATCCTGCAAGAACTTGGTCTCCTCCGCCATTGTCTATTTTGCAACAATTCAGGAGGTATAGGTCAGAAAAATCCGGAATTAAAATCTCCAATCTCTCTCCTAATTTTTCACATCCGCGACCATGGCAACGAAAAGCTTGAAGAACGATGAAAATAAGAAGAGAGCAGTCAAAGCATGTCGGTCGACTCCTAGAAAGCTTGGGGATTACGATATTAGATAGCTTGGCTAGAACGCGGCGCTCTAGCCGATTCTCGTCACTGGAGCGTATGTTCGATGGTCCAGATAGGCCCAATGTTTTCGGTCTGAATGAAATGGGCCCAACCAAAAATCGAGCAAAGCTAGAATATGTAAGAAGTCCAACTAATTATAAAATTATATATTAAAAAAACTAATTAAAATTTTTTTCTTACACCAAGGTATCTCACGTGGCAAATAAATCCTTTCCAGGTATTAGAATAATTGAAATGGATTTTATCTCTTGAAATAAAATATTTTTCATAAATAAATTACTATAATTATAAATTATACTTTGGTCCCTAAAAAAAAAAACTTGTAAAATATCGTTTAATTAGGTTGTGATTTGAAAGTAGTTGTGGTCTTTTATTTATTTATTTATTTTTTCTGTAGAATCTTTTATGCTTGGGATACTATATGTTTAACTCTGCATATTTGTTTTTTGGTGTATATAAAATTTTAATTTTAATTTCTGAACTCGCCTTACTTTTGTATAATATTATGACAAAAATTAATGAATTAGTAAGGGCAGTGAAATTTCTTGGGTGCAATATCCAAATGCTGGTTTTTTAGTCATAAGTAGAAAGCACAAGGGGATGAAAGCAAGAGGAGAAAAAGAAACGAATATATATATATATATATATATAATGTTATAACCAATGAGTATGTATTAATTAAGATGCATGTTGTTACCAATGAAAGTGAAAAAGAAAAAATTCCAATCTATGGATTCAAGTCACGTGCGTCAATTCAGACTATATACGCCAAAGGGTCTTTTAAGGCCCTGTGCTTGATTCATCTTCCTCCCCTCCTCTACGATAATATATAGCTGCAATATGTGCGGGTCGGGTCCCGGTGATATCGTGCTAATAGTTGATCACATCTACTATAAAACAAGCTTCGAATTCTTAAAAATAAGATAAGAGAATAAGATCACAACTGAATATCAAACTTAATAACCACATCGCTTCTTGGTTTTTAATTAAAGTAAAAGCAAGAATTCACATCAAAAAGTGGAAATATGTGTGTCCTGCTACTTTTAAGTTAATTATAACCAATTAACTAATTTTTCGTTGGTCAAAAAAATAATATAAATTTTTTAGTATAGCAGGAGATGGTTCTTGTCAAATATTTTTTAGAACATTAATTCAACATCATCAGTTGTGATCCTTCATTAGTTTAATTAATAATATTCTTATTTCATATATCAAAAAGTAATCACAAAAAATGAAATTGAAAAAGGAGACGGAGAAGATAGGAATCAGAAGGACAACATATCCTCTGTATAGTCCCACCAACCATCCACTTCTTAATAAGATAGTACTATAATTCTCATATGGCATTAATTAATTCCGTATCATAACTCACAATTCATCGTATGTATTTCGTGCTGTGACCTTTCATGTAACCTTATGATTATTGGGGTGACCCACCGAGTGATCTTCCACTGTAATTGTCGTGAAACGTCAGTCCCACTCCACAAAGCTAACGAACGAACCAAAGTGAAGATACATGCAACTGCAGAGCAACAATTTATATTTCTAATCAGCTTTTACAATTCCAACCCTACCCACTTCTGTCTGTCTGTCTCTCTCTCTCTCTCTCTCCTCCCTTTTTTTATCAAAATACATTATTAAAAGAAAAAAGAAATCCCCACATGCTCTGAGTTTCAAACTATTTATCTAAATACTACAAGTTACTACATCTCAGTTTCTACTGTACCAGGATTCATTCATTTTGGAATTTGATTCCATTGATCTCGATTTTGCACTCACCCAAATCATATTCAGTGATGTGATGAGTCCACTTGTCAAAAATATTTTATATAGCTCTGCATTGATTGACGCCGGTTAAAGTTGTTGGTTTTACCCATTAGATATATGTTATAAATCCTACATCTCGGCTTCATTCAAACCAATTTGCAACATTTTCTGATAGAAAAAGCATTTGAAATAGGTGATTTGTGCCTTCTATTTTTATTTTTTAATTTTTTTATCAACATATAGTCTGCCATCCTGTCCCTTATAAACCCTCCTCCTTACCCCACTATATATTACCCCGCCCTCCAATGGTGTAATAATTGATATATGTAATATATCATAAATAGATATTAATTATATTTATACTAATAATATATCTGTTTTTATTAAAATACATAATATATGTCAAAATAAATTATATATTATATACTCATCAAAATATATATTTAAATAAATTAAATATATTTTTAAATTATAAAATATATAAAACATATCTTATTGATAATATATATATATATATAATCTATAATATTCTTACATTATATATCTTTGTATATTATATATTTTAATCATATTATATGTTTTATAAATTTACGAAAAATTATATATGATAAATAGATTCAAACTCATATTACAAACACACACATATATAACAACTTTAAATTAGTCAAGATAAATTTGACTAATTTAATAATTTTATATAAATTTAAATCATATTTATTATTAGGGCCTTTTTGATAAAATATGATAAACCACTAAGGAAATATGATTTCCCAAAATTTTACTTAGAAAGTTCAATTTTTTGAGTTAAACCCAACTTTTTAAGAACTTATATATATATATGATTATATATATATAAAGATAAAATGTGCACATAAAATGCTGTAAATATATTTAATTCTAATTATATAGTTTGTATATAATATAAATATAATTATTTTATTATAGAAAGCTATAAAGTATGTTGAAAATATTACTAAATAAACATTTATGTGAAGTAGGGATATTTTGGTCTTAAAAAATTAAATTTGGTGAATTAACATCTTGCTTATGGTTGAGTGAATTAAAATATAATTTACAAAAATATATGGTCTCTACTACTTGTAATTGTTTGAATTATGCAAAAAATAATTTTTTTAAAAATATCACATTATAAAATTAATAAAAGTTAAAATATAAATATTTTATCATTTTTAAAATGTAATAAGAGGTTAACAATTTATATACAATATAACAAATTTATATATGAGTTTTATAATATAATATAATATAAATGTTATAATTTATAAATAATGTCATTATAATATAACTTTTATGTTAAGCTATATATATAATTATTTTATTAAAAATTATATATATATATATATTTATATATATTATGGGGGCTTTGATGTTGTTGAAGAATGGAAGAGAATGGAACAATGAGGGGGGAGTTGGGGCTTTTGTTTAGAAAAAAATAATAAAGGGGGATAGGAATCAGGTTCTGACACTCAAAACTTATGAAAAGAATTCTAATATTGCTATTTAGAATAAAAAATAAATAAACAGAATCCAACAATTGAAATCCGGTGTAATGTAAATTGATTTGATTTATAGTATTTTAGTAATTTGTTTTCTTTTTATAGTATAATGCTCAATTTTCCCTCTCTCTCCATCATAGGAGGACTTTGAATCAACAATTCGTAGCCCAAGTGCCCAACATGTGCTCTCTTCATATTTTGTTCGTCAATAAGCATGTGCAGCTTTCATTTGTGCGTGGATTTTTTTTTTTCTTTCAACAATATGTGTTTAGCTTTACTCAAAACGTAGTGGTTTTAGAGGGGCCGCAAATCAGCCCTTCATTTGAGAAGTGCCTTAAGAAAAGAAACAGTTTTGAGCAAGTATTCTGTTTTTGGCTTTTTGCCAAAATTTTGAGCAAATGTGCATGTACACACACATATTTGTGTTTATGATTTTGTGTATAAAACATTACACATATACGATATGCTTCTTGTATGTGTGTGTGTATATATATACATATAATTGGTAAAAAATTACATAGGATTAGGAGCGGGAGGCGGAATGTTCTGAAAACTAGACGGGATTGACTGATTCAACCGAGAACGGGTATATGATTTGGTCCTGTGTAAGAGAGGAATCGAATAATAATAAAACTGGTGATAACTAGCTAAATTAGATAAAAACCAGTCAAAACTAGCAGAAGTGGCGATCTAAATGAATGAAACGTTTCAAGTTGATAAAACTGAAAAGAGAAAGAAGAAGAAACAAGAAGAGGAGAGAAAATACATACTTATAATCACCGTTTCTTTACTTCAACATCAACAAAGGCGTGAAAAATTTAAAGAAAATTTGAAAACAAAGCAAAAATATACATGAACCACCATTCACATCATTCAGAGGAGAACCTTCAAATACTCATGATGACAAAGAATGTGGAAGTGGAGTGAGAGAAAAGAGATCGGCAAAAATTTGAGGTAGATCTAAAATAAAGATGAAGTGAGGAGGATAAATTTGAAAAGTGTACATATGCTTAGTGAGAGAGGGTGATCCTGAAAACTTAGGGAAAAGTAGAGTTACAGCTCATTGCTTAGGGACAAATTAGCTGGAAATGACAACTCTAAACCCTCATTTTCCTTTACGTTTCCCATGATCTGAGAGGTTTAAGAATTTTTTTTAACACAAGCTTCAAGGAGTTTTAAATTTTAATCTTCAAGAAATATCATAAATAAAAGTTTATTACTCTCAAATTGAATGTAATAATAAAGTTTAAAATACTACCAATCATGATTATTACTTTTTTATATTACTTTTTATAAGTAAAAAAGAAGAAAATAAATTAAGAACATTATTTAATGTTAATTTAATATTTATTTCTTTCATTTTAAATCAATAATGATATGCTATTACTGATTTATTATCATATATAGTATTTCTTTTAGTAATAAAGAATATATTTTTTAATTTTTTATTTGGATCATATTTTATTTTATTTAGAACATATTTTATTGTTATCATGTTGCCTTTTTTAAAATATCTATTATTTTCTTTGAAATCAAATCTTTTTTTTTTTGGACTTTGGAAGGTTAATTTTTATCATTTGAGTATATATTATTTAAAATATATTAATTTAAGTACTATCGATTTCATCTCGATTCGATCTCTAATTAGACCATTGAATCTTAAACCGATATTTCGACCAGCTAGTGACCAGTCCCCCTTATTTAGTATTTATTTTAAATAATTTTTTATAATATTTTTTGTGACATTTTTATAATCATTTATAACTTTATATAAATGTTCTTTCAAACAATTTTATTAAATAAAAACTAACATGGATAATATAAGTATTAAGTATCCCTCGTTTTTTATTAATGAAGAGTTAATATTACATATATTAATCATTAAAATAAACCTTAATTATATATAAGATATATATTTTTGGTAAAAGAACAAATGCAATTACATTTCTGCTATACACACACATAGATAGATATACACACACACACATACAAATAGTAGATTCTTGAGGGGAGGCTGCCGTAGGTTTGGGAATGTTAGATGATCTAGCATGTGTACATGTGTTGATAGAAGCTTAGTGACATGGTTATTTGCATTTTAGTTATACAGTTGGCATACTCTCTTTCTCTTGTATAATAAATATTCCCTGCATCATTATCAATTAGAACTCTCAATGGGGGCTGAGCCACCTTGGGTCACGTCGAAAAGTCTAGATTGCTATATGGGCTCGGTTTTAAAAGATCGAGCTCGGACCCGCAGGCTCATACTTTTTAAATATTATTTTTTTTAAAAAATTTTTCATATAATTTTTTTAAATTACTATAATTAATTATCATCATTATTTACTAAAAATTAATATAATATTTAAATTTTACAATTTATACCTTATTAATTAATAAAATAATATATATATATATATATACATATTATTAACTAAACAAAAAAGAAAAAAAAAACATAGACTTTTCGGGCCGACCCGCCACGAGCCGGACTTATATGGGCTGAGTTAAAAAAGTATAAATTATGTATTTATTCTCAAAGTTGAGGCTCGAATCCACTCAATATTTTAGGTTTTTCAAGTTAGCCCATGAGATTTGACCATTTTGATGGCTCTGGTGTCAATGTAGCTCATTGATGAAAGATAAGTTTATCAATTAAAACATATTAAGCTTGCTTTCTTTTCTTCTACAAAAGGGGGATCCCCCCAATGATCACAATATCCCTCCGTCCCTATATAAAATATTATATTAAAGATTGTAAAGTGAATGAATAAATAAATTTATAATACCAATTTAGACTTATGTGAGTAGTAAGAGTTCTTTTTTCTTAAATAAATAATTGAAAATTTAATTTTTAGGTTTTGTTTAAATTGAGAGAAAAATAAAAAAAAAACTTGAGGAAAATAAAAAGAGAATCTAGACACAGAGCTTTTATATATAGAAAAAAACCTAATTAGCTAGAAAGACTTCATCTTTTACGCTGTATCTCGAGTTTTCAAATAGAGCACCATCCATGCAGAGTGACTTAATTGTGATCCTGTTCTAGTGTTAGTGTAGTACGAAAAACGGGGGGGAAATAACTTTGGTTCTTTTATGTAATGTAGTACACTAGTACAACTACATTATGATAGGATTTTGCCAAATTGGTAAGAGCAAATAAATCATATCAATTGTTTAATTTGATTGAAATTATATGAATTTGTTAGGATAAAAAAACTGAAAAAGCTCGGATAATGAAAATTTTATTGGATTATTAAAAATATATAAATTAGTTTAATATCACTTCTCGACTTAACATTAAAATTTTTCCGAAGAATTTTTGGTTATACGCTTATTTTTCTAGTTTAATTATATTCAATGCAAAACTTTTTTTTTTCAATTCTTTACTCATATTTGACTTTAACAAGACCTCATCTCTATTTTTACAACTTAACAAATCTTTCCTACAAGCAATAAGTAATTTATATTTAACTCCTTTAAAATTTTGCCAAAATCACAGTAACTTCTTTTTTAATTATTATTTTTGAACCTTACACAAATCTCTCTTGAAAAAAATGATTACATAGAACTAACTTGAGTTTTGTTAAAACAATACAAACCTTTCTTTTAATTTTAATGGAGATTTGCTAAAATAATTATATTAATATATAATATAAAATTACTGTCTAGTCATTATAAAATAAATGAAACTTCTTTGTTTCGTTTTTTTTTTAAATTCCTTTTAACATGTATTTCTAATTAATTATTAAATAATAAAAAAATGATAAAAATGGGGGCGGTGGAAATCCACATCCAACTGATCCAAGACCAAGACAACCAATTCTTGTGTAAGGTCCCAAATTCCAATTCCTTAATCTTAATCCTCACATGGCATCCTCTGCATCATCTGTCATTTGTGGTTGGTGCTTTTTGTACTGTGGGATGGTCGGCCTACATTACGAGGGTCCCTCCATCCATTGTTCCGATTATGTCAGTTGAACTTGAACACGCTTCCAAATCGAGATGTTAGAACTAAACCACTCGCCATGTTTTCCAACCACTTGTGCTGTGAAATTCCAAGCGCACTTATCTTCCTCTCCCTTTATCTCTCCATTGAGTCAACCACGAAGATTTCCTTCGACAACTCGTAGTCTCGTAGCCGAACATGTGTTCAATTCTGTGGTGCCTTATTCGGAAAGTGGCCTTAATGCAGTACCCACCAAAAAAAAAAAACAGAGAGTATTTGGTTTATTTATGTGTAGTACAACTTCCACGTTGGTTTGTAGTACATAGTTTTACTTTTGTATCGTATTAATTAATGTTGCCATTTAATGGCAGATCCTGCCATTGTCGTCTTGCTTCGACTTCATTTCGCATTACTGTACTGCAACCAATTTGTGGGTTTCGTCAAATTCTCTAGTCGGATCACAGGGCCCGATTCGAGTTCCTCTGTTTCCTGCCGTTTCTCCCAGGGTTGTTTCATTGGAATCTTCAAGCAAAACGCAGAAGACGTCGTCAATAAAACACCCGGGTGCTTGTCGCGAGGATGCGATCTTCTACAGTGAATTCGAGTAAGATATTTTGATAGGTGATCTATCTTTCTCTTTGCGACGCATAAAAATACCGGAACTCTTTAGGATAATCCAGTACTTTGTTTTGTTCTGTTTTTATCTAATACAGCCCCTTCACTATCTTTCTAGATTTGATTATTTTATTATACAAACTTTTTACTCTCTTTATCCAATGAAATTACGAATGCTGCCTAGACTTTAAAATGATTATAGATGATATTGCGACGAAAAGTGCAGGAGCTGAAAGTTTTACTTTACCCATTAATTTTCCCACTTCACTTTGTCTGAAAAAAGCAGACGATGTGATGACTGAAATGGCGACTATTAACAATCAAGAACCGGAAGAAATCGAGAATTTCGATAAGGAGGAAGCACAAGAGGTTCGAACTGAGCCAGAGGACTTAACCAGAATAGCACCATGGAGAAGACAGATCACGCTTCGAGGACTTATAGCTAGCTCAGTGGTTGGAATAATTTACAGTGTGATAGCAACGAAGCTGAACCTCACAACTGGGCTAGTCCCAAACCTCAATGTCTCAGCTGCTCTCTTGGGCTTTGTGTTCATTCGAAGTTGGACTAAGCTTCTCGAGAAGGCCAAAATAGTTTCAACACCTTTCACCAGACAAGAGAACACTATAATCCAGACTTGTGCGGTTGCATGCTACAGCATCTCAGTAGGAGGTAGAGATTTTGCCATCTTAAAATTCTCTGCTTTATCCATATTCAGTGTCCATATGTGTGACATTGTGATACTGTAGGTGGTTTTGGGTCTTACCTATTGGGTCTGAATAGGAAGACCTACGAGCAAGTAGGAGTTAATACAGATGGAAACACTCCTGAGAGCATCAAGGAACCTGGACTCGGCTGGATGACAGGTTTTCTCTTTGTCACAAGCTTGGTTGGGCTTTTTGCTCTGGTTCCTCTGAGAAAGGTACCTTGTTTGTTTCTGCCTTTTAAACATGATTTTCAATATGTGGAAAGTAATTAGTGTTGGTGATAATGCATTTTCTGGTGTTGTAACTTGTGACAGATCATGATCATAGACTACAAACTAGCATACCCAAGTGGAACTGCTACTGCTGTTCTTATCAATAATTTCCATACTCCTAAAGGAGATGAAATGGCCAAGTATAGTTCTGTACTTGATTTTTTTCCCCAGTTAAACAGTGTGAATCTGTACTGTTAACTAATTAAAAAGGCTTCAAATCCAATGGCAGGAAGCATGTTCGTGGTTTCATGAAATTCTTCTCTTTCAGTTTCATCTGGGCTTTCTTTCAGTGGTTCTATGCTGGAGGAGATGCATGCGGATTCGTGCAGTTTCCTACTTTTGGATTGCAAGCCTGGAAAAATTCGTGTGTGCTTCGATCTTTCTTCTCCTCTAATTAGTCTGTCTCTGAAACGAATCTCTGTTTTATCGATTAAAACTTTTGAATTATACATGCAGATTTTACTTCGATTTCAGTATGACTTATGTTGGAGCAGGAATGATTTGTTCCCATCTGGTGAATTTATCGTTGCTTCTTGGTGCTGTGCTTTCCTATGGGATTATGTGGCCGTTGATCAGGGGACTGAAAGGGGAATGGTACCCTGGAAGTCTGTCAGAAAACAGTATGAAGAGTCTAAATGGATACAAGGTCTTAAATTATATAACCAGATCCATATATAATCCATTTCAAGTCCATTTGATATCAATCCTCATTTTTTCTGTCATTTTCTTGCTACAGATTTTTATTTCAATATCCTTGATCCTCGGTGATGGGCTTTACAATTTTGCAAAGATTCTCTACTTCACTGCTACAAATATCTATGCTGAATTGAGAAGTAGGAACCTTCAAGTTTGTAAGTAAACGGCCTCTCATAATCTTTTTAATTAGTTCCTGGTATATCGTTTAAGTTTATTGCAATTTGACTATTAATATTATTATTTTCATAGTTTTAAAGTTTGTGTAGACGTTTCTCTACGATTATTAGTTAGTGTCTTATTGAACTTAGTATGTGATAATGGATAGTTTTATTTTTTTTCCCTTCATTTTACTGGTGATATTTTTCTTCTTAAGTACATACCAGTTTAAGAAAAACTTTTATGGGTCATGTTTCAAATAACTTTTTTGACATGTAAGTTTATAAATTATTCAATAACCGATACTTATTTGCATAAATTTTAAAATTTAAGAAATTTTAATATAAATTAAAAAAATAAAATTAACCTTAATTTAAACTATTCTTTACTGTGACTGGTAACTTAGTAATTATTTGATTCTTGCGGCTCCCATTTTCCCTGTTAAATTAAGAGAGATAAGTTAATTACAGTGTAATCTCTCTCACGCTTCTTTTTACTTTCTTTTTATTGTTATAGTTTTGGATTAATGGATTCTTCAAATTAAATTTTGTCAGCTCAAAATATAATAATATTTTTTTAGAACATTAAATTTCAGCTGTCCAAATTCAATCAACTATTTATATCTGGACCGAATCCTTCAGTACTGTGGAGAGAAGCCAACCACAGTTGATCTCATACGATTGCTTAAAAGTCAATTGTAAGTGGTGAGGCCCACGTTCTTGAGTTGTAATATTTTTTTTCTGATCACAGCAGGTTCGGATAATTACCAAACGCAGCCACTGGGTGATCTGAAACGAAACGAAGTGTTCATCAGAGAAAGCATTCCAATCTGGTTGGCGTGCGCTGGATACATATTCTTGGCCGTAGTTTCTACCATCGCAATCCCTCTCATGTTCCCTCAGTTGAAGTGGTACTTCGTTGTGGTGGCCTACCTCCTCGCTCCTGCTCTCGGCTTCTGTAACGCTTATGGTGCCGGCTTAACAGATATGAACATGGCCTACAACTACGGCAAGGTAGCTCTCTTCATTCTTGCCGCCATGTCCAGGAAAAACGACGGCGTAGTCGCCGGACTCATCGGCTGCGGTCTCATCAAATCAATGGCCTCCATCTCATCGGATCTCATGCACGACTTTAAAACTGGACACCTCACCTTCACTTCTCCTCGTTCAATGCTCCTAGCACAAGCCATGGGGACATTACTAGGTTGTGTAATAGCTCCTCTGTGTTTCTTCATGTTTTACAAGGCCTTCGATGTGGGAAATCCAAACGGGGAATACAAAGCACCATATGCTCTTATATACAGAAACATGGCGATTCTGGGCGTTGAAGGCTTCTCTGCGTTACCAGACCATTGCTTGGAGCTGTGTTATGGTTTTTTTGCGTTCGCGATGGTGGCCAATTTGGTGAGGGATTTGAGCCCGGAGAAGGTGAGGCGGTGGGTGCCACTTCCGATGGCGATGGCGGTGCCGTTTTTAGTGGGGGGTTACTTTGCGATAGACATGTGTGTGGGAAGTGTGGTAGTGTTTGTGTGGCATAAGTTGAACAGTAAAAAGGCAAGTCTGATGGTTCCGGTGGTGGCTTCGGGTTTGATTTGTGGGGATGGGTTGTGGATTTTGCCTTCTTCCATTTTGGCTTTGGCCAAGGTTCGTCCTCCTATATGCATGAGCTTTTCTCGAGCTAACTAATTAGATAGTATTTCACTAGGAAACCATTGCCGTAGACGTAGTTATATAGATGTACCGAGCAAGTTTACGTTATGGCTGTTTATTAGAGAGACAAGAGAGATTAATTTTCAGAGATATAGATCATTGTAGGCGTTAGTATAGTATTTTCGTTATCAATAAGGCGCCCTATTAATTGGGCTGGGGAACTTTTTTTGGGGGCCCACTCTTAAGATTTAAACTTAATAGTAATGGGTCAAATTGCATAAGAGATTACTTGTAACAAAAAATAAATAAATAAAAATATGACAAACTGGTTCTAGCCCTAAATATTTGGCTTCCCAAATATTATTTTTGGCTTCCCAAAGCAACTTGCTCTAAATGAACATCGATTTTGGCTTCCCAAAGCAACTTCCTTACACGCTTTTTTATATATAAGGGAAAGGAAAAACATATAATCTCCCAAAAGATCATTTTAATTTAATTATTTAAATTAGGAAGGGGAGTTAAAATTAGTTATCTATTTTGATTTCTCAATAAATTATAATATTTTTTAAAACTACTCATATTTAATCACTTTCTCTCCTTCATTGTAATGCATTAAATAGGAAAATTTTTAAAAAATACATAATAAATATTATTCCGTATATTATAAAGAATTTTATATGTAAAATCAAAATAAAATGCTCTATATTTAGGATAAATGGAGTATTTTGAAAATAGAAAAGAGACTTCTATAATTTAAAAAATATGAGAGAAAGCTGTGTCATTTATTTTATCTTTCAACAAAACATTACGAAAATTATAAAAAAATTAAAATAAAAATTATGTAGACCTCTCATGAGTTTTGGCAAAATTGCACCACCTTCCTTTTATTTTGAGGGAGAGTTTATATATATATATTTTAAAAATAGAGGAGTGATTTGTATAATTTGTATCATTGACTCTCTGTTTCAAGAAAAAATTATGTAAATTTTAACAATGAAGTCTAAAAAATTGTGGAAATTTGATGCACATTTTTATTTATTCTATTATTTTCCTTCTATGCTGTTTGCACATTGGGATGGACAAAGTGCTTTTTCTTTTTGGGTACACAAAGTGGCTTATCTTATTCTTATCTCTTGCAAGTTTTATGATGAGCCCATTGGCTAAGCATCTGAATAAGGCTTGAGAAGCCCATTGATTTTGAAGAAATTATTACATACGCTGAGGGTGTCAGCAATTTATACCCTAACCAATCTATAAATAACACGTGAAATTGAATGGGTCCCACTGTTTTTTTGGCCCTTTTGTTCCCCAAACTCTCTCCTCATTAATTACTTCTCTCTTCCACTCTCTCAACCTCTACAGCACCCAACCATCTCTGTGTACATTGCCGGTGACCTGAATAAAAAGATTCATATATATAATTTATTTGCCATGTTTCATTTATATTTTTCAAAACACATTTCTCTCTCAATGAAAATTTTGTAAGAGAAAAAATATATGAAATCAATTTAAGTAAATTTTTTTATCCCAAGATCAAATCAAATAAATTCAATTTCATTTTTTAATTTTATCTTTTTTCCAAATCTAGTAGTCCTAAATGGAAATGTAAAACAAAGAATAATATTAATAATATCATCAATATATCTATTTACTGGATGAAAGTCTTTTTTATTTAATTTTAAGAAACTAAAAATAATAAACTAGGGGTCATTTGATATGAGGGAAGTGGGGAAATGAAGTTCAATTTTCTGGAAAATAGCACAAGTAGTATTGCTTGATTCGAAAAAATAAAAACTTTGAAGTTCCTGACAAGTTTGGTTTAACTCGAAAAGTTCTATTTTTATAATAAATTCCAGGAAAGTTATACTTCTTGAGTATCATATAATGATTTTCCAAGAAAATCATTAATTTATTAATTTATTAATTCATTTTCTCAATAAAAAGAATATTTTTGTATTTAAATAAAAATATAATATATATTTTTTAAAATATAACTAAAACTTTTTAAGAATTTTAAATAAATCATATAAGTTATTTGGGTACTTTTTAAAAAATTAATTTTTTGAAAAATATACTTTATGAGAAACACTTTTCATTCTATTCTTATGGAAAAGGGAAAGGAGGGGAAGAAAAGAAAAAATATCCCTTCTTTTTAATTAATATAAAAAAATATAATAAAAAATTTTCACACCATTCTCCTTTCTTTTAAATTTCTCAAAACAAACACATGGTAATGTGATGTGTTATTTTTATATTGTTAAGTAAATGAGAACTGAGGAGAGAGTTTTGATAAAAGGATAAAAAAAAAAGAAGAAGAAAAACAGTGGGACCCATGCAACATGAGAGCACATTTGGTGCTTATCAACGGTGACGAGCACCGGTGCTCATTATAGCTTAGAATTATTCAAATCAAATCTGAATAGTTTTGGTTTAATTATATTTAATTATTATATTTTTAATATATTTTTATTTTATTAAATAAAAAAGTTAAAATAAATATAATTTTATAATTATTATTTTTTTAAAAAATAATATTATCATATAAAAAAATTAAAATAATAAACTGTAAATTAGTACAGTACAAATTTAATTTAAATGGTCCTGAGCCACACGATGAGCACGAAAGTGCTTTCCATGCAACGTGATGCGTTATTTTTCAGATTGGTTAGAGTATAGTACTTCTAAAGCTATGGTAAGTTTTTTGTCCTCTTACTGCATGTAATAATTTCTCTCGATTTTGTGAAAGCTATGGTAAGTTTTGACGTTTGTCAATTGTCATTAATACTCTTATCTTCTAGAACCTTGTTCTTTGGGCGCCGAGAATGGGTAGAACCGGATGGGTTGTTGGCAAGATTTTTATTTCCACAATAAGAAAAGTTGCTTATTATATGTAATTGTTTTTTTATTTAATTATTTCAATATTTATCTAAAAATTGAATTAATGTTCTATGCATATTTTCTTAGTTCAAAATATAATTTTATTTTAAATTTTTTTAAAATATAAATTTTATTTATTAATTTTTAAATATTAAATATTTTTTTATCATATTTTTATTTATAACTAAATATAACAGAAATAATAGACTATAAATATACTACAATATCTGTCCTTATTTATAATGTAGTATTTTAACCATATTCAGTGGCGAAACTACCCTTTGATTTAATGGCATCACGGAGAGGTGACTTCTGTAATTTAAATGAAATATAGGGCTATTTTCTGGTTCATCAGGGGGCCGCTTTATGAATAAAGGCCTCGGCTTACCCATCACCACTCATCAGTGAGCTGGACGGTATATTGCCACCGAAAGACGGAGGGAGAGCGTACTGTATCTGGGAAGAAAGATTCTCTCTGGTAAATCTTTCACCAAACAAAATCCTGGCCACAAACTCTTATTCGTGTTCTTTTTATTCATGAATTTTTAGGTTTTCATGCTTGGAAGAACAAGAAATTACTGTTCAGCTTTTTGAAATCCGCTTCAATTTCATTGCTCCATTTCTCGATCCTTTAGATCCTCTTTTTCTTCATGTGAAGTATGTAGGCTTGACTTCAATTTTTCTGGATTCTGAATTTATTTGGGTTTTGTGGTAGGTGGCTGTGCAAAAATGTCTTCAGATCCAAAGGTTCACTCATTCGAAGAAGTGGCAAAGCACAATCAGACCAAAGATTGTTGGCTTATTATATCGGGGAAGGTCAGATTCCAGTAATTCGACGTTTCCCGTGCATGTTTAGTTTTATTGGGTTAATTGTTGCTGAGAAAAACGAGGCTTAACTTGGAAAAGAAAAATTCTTCGGTGTGTGTGCATGCTTTTTTTGTTTGTTCGGTTGTTTGTTTTTTAAGTTTGCATGTTCAAGAATTATGCACAATTACATATAATGGTTTGGTTGTCTTCTTGAATAATGTTTGACCTGGTGATATGCCCAAAATATTTATATATCTGATTTTCCATTAAATCTTCGGACTATGGCGTTCACTTGATTGATTCAAGGAAATGCTCATCCTGTATATGCATTACTAGTTCCGCAGCAGCTTTAATTATATATTACCTTGAAGGGGGCATTTGGCACTTGACATTTCACAGGAAGATATTATTGTTTTTCTATACGGGAGTGCCGTAATCATGGTCATGTTGGATACTCAGGAAGCCAAATCTTCACATTTTGGGTTCCTTTTTTGTATTTTGAAGGTTTCTAGCATCATATTAAATTGGGATACTGATACTTGGATATCTCACTAACTGATGAAAATATCGTCTGACCCGCCCAATACCTAAAAAACTGTTGATCCTTGTCCAGTGATAATATGGTATGCATGCATTCTTTATCTTATGTTCAGAATCAAGCAACTATGTGTGCGTTAAAGATTTGTATTAACCTAAAGATTCCTCAAATTGGGTCTTTGTGACACCCATGATAACAGCTCGTGACATTCTATTTTGTGGAAGATGTTTATGTTCCAAGCTTAATCAGCAGGATATTGAGCAAATCTGTTATGTAGGGAGATCTTCCTTCTGCATGTTACTAGCTGCTTCTATTGGCTGTAGCAGTTATAGAACCTTGTTGTTCTATTGCTCTGCCTTCTGCTAACCCATCCATTCTACGACAAATTTACCCAAGCGCATGTCTAGTAGAAGTAAAATCACTTTCACTATTTCAAACATTACCTGAGATGGTCTAAAATTACATAATGACATGTCCTTTTGTCAACAAATATATGGTAAAAAGGGTACAATATTTTGCCAAAGGTCGTTTCCACATTGTAAGACATTTGGACCTAAATTTCTGACTGAGTTCTCTTTTGGTGAAATATAGTTCTTCAAATCGTGGAAAATTAGAGAATCCATTGGGGTGGTTGGGAGGGGATAAGGAGAAAATAGAGAATCCATTGGGGGTGTGGTTGGGAGGGGGAGTATCTCCTTAAAGACACACGCAGTTAGGTGGGGAGGTGGATTAGAATACTTTATTTGCTGAACAATGTGGAATGGCACATGTGCCAATACGATAAGGAACTATTAGTTACACTAGTTTCGAATATCAGTTTTATTTTGCTATATTGATTACTTCAAGAATTTCAGTGCTTCAATTGTCCTAGGTGTATGATGTGACCCCTTTCATGGAGGATCATCCTGGAGGTGATGAAGTTTTGTTATCAGCTACAGGTATGCATATTATATGAAGATTATAAACCAAAAATGCGTCCGGTATCATCATAATTGTGTGTCCAAACTTTATATGCACGGTACAGGAAAAGATGCAACCAATGATTTTGAAGATGTAGGACACAGTGATTCTGCTAGAGAAATGATGGACAAGTACTACATTGGTACTATTGATGCATCCTCTGTCCCACAACACCGGACTTATGTTCCACCTAAGCAAGCTCCTTACAATCCCGACAAGACCCCTGAATTTGTGATCAAGATTTTGCAGTTCCTGGTCCCTCTCCTGATATTGGCTTTGGCTTTTGCTGTCCGACACTACACCAAGAAAGAGTAGTCCTTTATTACTTTACTTTTAGCTGTCTCCATAGAGCCATTTAGAAGGTCGGTGTTAGTTTCTTTCTGGTGCTGTTATCAAAACTGGATTGTAGTTCTCATTAAGCCAATGTTTGAGAACTTAACTTTGGCAGCAGAATTATGGCACTGTGACTGGGGAATCTATTCTTGGTTATGTTGAGAAGATGATGCATCTTTTTCCTAGTTTTATCATCCGTGGCAAATTACTTTTTAGCGTCATTTTTTTCAGTAATAATTATGCGTGTTAAATATATGAATAATTTTATGATTGAAAATAACTTTTGCTTGTTTGATGGTTTAAAATTTGAGCTATTTAATTTAATTTTGTCGATTGTTTGAAAGCATTATAAAAATATTTGAAATATAAATGATACTCATAATTAACGGTGAAGCTGATAATTTTAATATTCACTTGATGGATAATTGGCTAAATTGTAAGAGTGTCAAGTAATACATTTCAAGTGGATCCTGATCTTGGCTTAAGTACTTGGGGTTAACTAAAGTCAATTATATTTATTTAATGTTCTATGTCCATTTCTGGTTTGGCCCAAAAAAATGTCCATTTCTGACTTGGGTATGTCCAAGTCTGTCTTGTCCCCTTAAATGGACGCGGCCCTTTCGGCTTATTGCTTCCCCAAGCTTTTGTCCTCGCAACAAGTAAAACGACCAGTTTATTTGTCAAGAGGCAGTAATAAATTTCCCCCCAAGAAAAAAGCAGATATAGTTATTACTTTGGTTAGGGCGAAAAAACTCACTTTGACCTAACAGGTACGTGGGGAAGACTGTATTTTATATTCCCTCCGGATTTTATATGCAATTCAACTTCTAGAAGAGTATTATGGCAAAAAATATTACTCCCTCCCGTTCTATATATATATATATATATATGATCTTTTATCTTGATCTTAAATATAAGACTCTTTACAATATATGAGGTAGTATTTATTATACATTTTTAAAAAAATGTCCCCATTTAATGTATCCAAAGAAAAAGAAAGAGAGATTAAATAAGGGTAGTTTTAGAAAAATGTTAGGATTTTTGGAGAAATTGAGATAGTTAATTAGTTTTAATTCCAATTTTTAATCCACGTGATTCGGTTAAAATGGTTTTATATTAAGGACCCGAGAGAGTAAATCACTTTATAAGAATTTGTGAAGTATTATTTTATTTTAAAAATGTTCTTGTTTATTTCCAATGTGATAGAGAGCATATATGTTTTTGGAATTTATAATGCTCCCTCCACCTTCAAATATAAGCAGTGGAGAAAAGAATTTAAGGTCTAAAATATAAGTCATATCTAAATTGTTAAATGATTTTTTTTCTAAACACCCCTTATTAACAACGTTTTTTAATATACGTAAATTAGTTAAAATTGACTTATATTTAAAATTGAATAGAATATTTATTAAGTGCAATGAGGGAAAGACAAATTTATTGATGTAACTTACTTTTGTTAAGGTAATTAAAAATAACTTACAAAAGGAAGGAGAGGAAGTTGAACCATCAATGGAATAAATGGGAGTCAAATAATTTGCCATTGTGTTATTCCTTATCTGTTGCTATTTCCCCAAGTGGTCGTTGGACGTGGGTGGAAGTTATGATGCTTCGACGACGTCTAAGGGCAGTGCTTAGTGGGAAGGTAGTAAGAGGCTGAATCTGTGTTCACGATTGCATCTTCATAGGCCCCAATAAAAGGGTTTGGTTTAACTTGAATTTGCTGGGAGTTGTAACTTGTAACAGTCAGCTTCAGAAAGATAACAAGGCTCTCTCATTCATGAGGTCAAATTTGGATCCCTACTCTACTTGTCCTCGTTGGAAAAGCACTCATAGCGGATCATGAATCATGACCGAAAAAGAAAAAAGCTTCACCACAATGATTTTAGTGGCACAAAGAAAGGGCAGTTTAGCTTTGAAGACCCTGAAATTTGGCTTTTAGATTTAGTGGAGAATCACAATGGATTTGGTTCAAAAGAGAAATTGGGAGAACATTATAATTGAAGATAGTCTCTCTCTCTCTTTGTTTTTTTTTTGGTGAAAAAAAAATAGTTTCTTTGGAAGAATGAGAATTCGGGGTTGTGAATTGTTGTATAGTAATTTATTTTAAAAATAAAATAAAAAATAAATAGTTCTGAAATTTTAAGTTACTATCGGTTTATTGGAACATTATTCTTTCAGTAAATCAAAACGTAAATTAAAATGCCGATAAAATAAATTACTTAAAAAAAAAAAGCATGTCATATTAATTGCCAGGTTATAACGTTAATGTTAGAGGAAATAACACTTGGGAACCAAAAATTCATAAGATTAATAGTAATGATTTTGAAAATTAATATTTTCTAAAGCTAAAATGTATTTTTATTGATGCTACAAGAATATTTTCGATTGACAGTTTTAAAAAAAAATGTAAAAAAAATAATTTATTTATATGAATCTAAACAAAATTTAATTTTTAAATTTTTTTGCTATTAATTTGATGAGTTTTACATCCTTAAGCTGAGGAGTAGAAATCAGTACCGTATATGTTGTGTCTGTTCATTGGAGTTCACATCCTCATTGCGCACACGAAATGTATTTGATCCCCATATAGCACAGTCCATTCCTTTAACACAGTGACGGACTCATTTGTGGCAGATGATTTCGTCGCGGAAAAAAAAAGAAGGAATGACACTCTTTTCTTTCATATTAATTAAGCAAACACACAATAAAGCTAATTTCCACTACCTATCCCTTCCCATTCTGCAATGGGAATCCCCAAATCGCAAAAGCCATAGATATTGCCATCTCCCATTTATCCATCATCTGATTTTTGTCTTGTGTGGCTGATGAAATGAATAGAAAGATCTAAGATTAATTAAATGGGATCAAGCCTATGATGCATAAACAGGGACACACGCACACATTCAACATGATACAATATGATAAATTTTAAAATGAATACAAGAGATATACTTCAAAAGAACCAGATAACAAATTTAATATAAGAGATATATTTAATAAACTAATACATGAAAAGCGAGCTACACAAAAAATTCAAGTGTTAATCAAGTATGTCAAAAGTAACACAAAAATATTCATAGCAACTAATTAAAAAATTGAACTTTTTATGAGCTTTTGAGTCATTTTAAAACATTTGAAAAAAAAAACGCAAACTATAAAATATATTATACGTATCATGAAGTATTATACATGTACAGCATTCAAATATTTATTATAGACATGTCTACCATCCATAGTCTACTTGTACTGAATTTAGCCACTGCCTATGCCGAAGAAAACTGACTTGCAAAAGCCTTTAATGATGAAACGAACTCATGCTGCTCCATATGCTTTCAGCAGAGAGAGAAGGTTTGGACCTCATCACGGTAAAACCCAACTAGTTAGTTAAAAGGAGTGATCAATCTATATGCTTCCCATCTAGAATATGCTATGCATTCACTTATGTTTTCTTAATTATTCCCTTTTAATTTTCCTCGTGCTTGAAAATATGTTTCAAAATTTAAAAAATAAAAATCTTCAAGACATCAAGCCAAAACAGCCAATCTACGAAGAAATTGTTTAATTAAAAAAATATTTTTATCTTGATGAACTTTTTTTTTTAAATCTACATATTCGATACGAATTTGCTTTTTTGTTTTGTTAGGATTTCACAATTATGTAGCACATTTTCATATAAAATAGAGAACATAGTTTCTCAATAAAAGACAGCCTTCCTCTTCCAATAAATTTTCTTCCTCAACCGAAACATTTTCTCCTGGACTTAACCAGACCCAATAGTCCACAACATACTATATATTTTAAACTGCTCACCGAATAGCGGGAAACGAGATGCTCAGCGATTGCATTCCTCATTGAACACCAAATTCTTAATAAAACCGATAGTCTCAGTCGATTAATTTTGTTATGTCAATATCCTGAAAATTTAGCATCTCCCTTGCTGCATTAAGTGCATTCTAAATGTATTCAGATGACCTGCTATCTAGCCAGCAGTTCATGGGTCAGACCTTGGGTTCGAGACAAGAGAGACAACTTAGGTAACACACCCTTACCCGAGAATGAGGAGACTTGTTTCTGAATAAAAATTAACAGATTTCGTAGAAAAATTGAAAGAAAAGGGCAAAGGGGAGGAAAAGAAAGACAGAAGGGGGCAGGGGGTGTTTCCATCCAAACGATAACTACCACGATGGAAACTAGGCCTTGAAAGTAGGTTGTGGCGAGCTCAAAGTGACGAACTCTGCAGTACAATACTCTTTAATGCTGAGAGTAACAGGCAGTCCCAAAGAGATGAGATCGTTCGACGAGAATATAAAGTAGTTTAATTATCAACAGCAATCATCGGAACGATGTCTCTATTTTGTCATGAAGAGTGACCACCAAGTTATGTGCATCATCTAGAAGTTTCCAAACATCCAGGTGTCCAGCCATGCCGTTGCATTCCCTGATGATCTCGTCCATGCTGCTATACTTCTCAATAATCAGCTTGCTCCTTTGTAATACTGAAGCAGCTATTGCATAAAGCAACAAATCATCGGTTGGTGGAGCACGTTGCCTTATTCTGCTCCATGTAGATTTTCCAATACCTGCCCTGATTGCGGCTTGATCTGCCCACATGACTTCCCAGAGGCAAAGAGTCTGTTCAAATGACAGTTCCCTTCTAAACAATACCACCACCATCCTATAAACAAAAAAGCAATCCTCGGCCTGGAGTTTCTCCAGGTGCCTATAAAAGTGAGAGTCCTTAAATTTGATAATTTTTGCAACAATATTCAGTTGCCTCCTAATACCCACCTCGTCAAGCCTAAAATTCTGCCGTGCCTTTTTCATGAAACCAACAAAACACCAGAAAGCTTCATGATCATCCAATATAACACTAACTATAGGAGATAGCAGATCACTCATGCCCTGGCAGTAGCCAATTTCAGGGTCATATAGTGCATATGCTTCAAGTATAGCAACTAATCGAGCAGCATGGAAGATTCCACTAGGCTCTAGGTGACCATAATCTTTCAAGCCAACAGCCTCAGCAACACATCTAGCCTGATTTTCTGATACTGCAGCTTGGGAGGGGATAAGTTGTATCCATTCCATGTTGGCACGTATAGCATCAAGTCGAATGATCCGTTGCCATGTGGAAAAATCCTCATCAGTTACAAGTTTTGATGAGACATTTGTCTGAAAAGGAGAAGAATCTTCCTTTGCTGCAGCCTTGCGATCATTATCTTCCTGACCATCCATAGAGGGGAAAGTCTGAACTTCCTCAGGTCCTTCGGATGAGTCCGAATCAGAGTAATCAGTATCCAGTGCAGAGGCATCGGCACTAATAACATTAGAAACATCATCTCCTTCCAACAATGCACTGGATGGATCATCTGAGTATTCAACTTCTGGGCTCCTTTCCTCACTAGAAAGAGATTCCCTAGCACTGGTTACATCTTCAGAACTAGGAGAAGCAGAGCCCTGAATAAGACTCCCACTATCTCTTTCATAGCTAATTCCATCAATTTCATTTAACTTAAAACTCCCATTGTTGTGCTTTAAAAGCCGCCAGCATTGTCTGCGGAGTTTTTCATATTTCCTCCTGTGTTCAAATTTTTGGCATGATATTACCACAATGTTAAGCCAGAAAACAGAAGGGGGAAAAAAACAAAATAGAGTTGAAAGGGAAAAGAAAAATCATAGATCAAAGCATGGATGTAAGTAGCAATCATACATGTAGAGATCAAACTAGTAGTCCTACCTATTTTGTGTTCTTATGACATCTCTTTCTTCTTTGGTGCTGTCCAAGTCATAGCTGTTTAAGAAAAAAAAAATGTATTCAGCAATCTAAACAAAGTTTATCTGAACATACCAGAAGTAGAGAAGTAATTTAGTACAAAAAGCAGAGCCAAATTTAAGCTACTACATAGCAAAAATTGAATTGCATCCAAAGTATACAAGGATGTGAAATGGCACTATCCAAAAGAAATGAAACTAAAACAGCATGCTTACACTCCAAGTAGAAATGGCCAAACTTCTGCTCGAATACTAGGATCAACACCCTGAATGATTCATTCATAATGTAGCCAATTTCAAATGTGAGAAAATGACATAAAAAGAAACATTTAAAATTTAGATCAAAGCAATTGATAAACTCACTCCACTGCGAACTCTCTTCAAGAATTTAATTCCACCATCACGTAGTCTCCCATTTTGGGTAAACAAGCTTTGCCACTGCTGAGGTGAAAGCACATGTTTTCTTTTCCTGCGCGACCATGGTGATTTATGACGGCCCCTGAAAATTTTCCAGAAGAAAATTACTCATTACCGCCTATGTGTAAGTGAGTATTTTTATAGAGATGATCATATGAGAAATTTCGAGATGTAATAAAAACACACCAAAAAGCTAAAATTTACATATTACAGCATTCCATCATAATGGAGGAATTATTTCAAGCCAACTGAAGCTATTTTCCTCCCATTGCAAAAAAATTGAACAGGCATCTTGAACGCATATTATAACAATTCAATGCCGGTCCTGTAATTCCATGCACTCATATAAAAGGACAAAAACACTCTGAATCCGGGACAAATTAACCACTCTACCCGAATTTGGCCGGTGAAACGCACAATCAAGTAGAAGAATGTAAAAGCCAGACCGAAATGCTGCTGAATAAAGAACCCGTAAGAACAAATAAGGATGTTAGAAGCACAAACATGATAGATACACTAATTGATCAAGCTAAGATGGCACTAATACTATCATTTAAGGATGCTAACAGCTGGAGATCTGACACGAAATAAATAGAAACCGGTTGAAATCTAATTCAAAACAACTCTTAGCGCTGAGAAAAAGAAAAATAGAGTGCAAAAGGAGAGAAGAACTCACCGATCAGAGGAAGAACAAGAGGAAGCCGGCGAGGAAGAAGTGACAACGAATAGAACCGAACGCAAATGGATCCACGACGAAGATGACGACGACGAAGGAGAGGAATTCGAAGATGATGAGGATGAATGCTGACTTCGTCTTAGGGGATTCATCTATATATACACTTTTAGTGGAACAAAATCGGAATCAAAACCAAAATCATCTACGCCTGACTAGGGTTTCTGGAGGCTATATTCGCGCTTCTTGAAGTATTTCATTTCTTCAGATTTTTCTTTTTTTTACCAAGTGGCACCGTAGAAAATCACAGCCACCCCAGCCAAGGCCGTGAAGACCACCGTCAAGGTACACTGTGTCACTCCCGCGACCATTAAGAAGAACCTACGAGCACCGCCAAAGGAGAAAATGGCACGGTCGCTGTTGCTACTGCCGCTGGTGTTCAAGTGAGTAGATGTAAACATGGAGGAGGAAGAATGTGATGTGAAATAAAATTACCGGAATGCCCTTCTCCTCCTCCTCCTCCTCCCCTTCTTCCTTCCCCTTCAACCACTACGACTTGTTCCAGATTTTCCCGAGAACCAAACACGAAAGCCAACCGCTTCGGTATCTTTTGCTTTTCCACTTTGATTTTGTCGCGAGAAAGGGCAACTCTTTATCTTTGTCTCTCCTGATAGAAAGAGAGAGAGAGAGAGGGAGGGAAGTGACTGAGAGATGCAAATGAAAGACTAGGGAAGAATCTAAAGCATGCGTTCGCTTTCGGCTTTACTTTGAAACAGTCCGATGCGGACAGAAACGATGTCGTTGGCATAACGACAACAACTTAACCTTACTTCTTTTTGAGTTTTTCACCTCATGGGTATCAATTATCAATAAGCTTTATCTCTTTCCATCATTGCCTTGTAATCAATTCATGGTAGGTAAATTTTGGGTCAAAAGTTACTATGGTAAAGAACTTAATTCAATAGTTACCTACCTGGTCTAGTAGGAAATATCTGATTGATTTGTCTACCATAATACATAGTATTATACAAAGTTAAATAGTTACCAAAAAACATTAAATAAACACAACATGCAACATGGGCAAGAGTATGCAATTATCTTTTAAAATTTTCAAATATACTAATACCATAGTGTGAAGATAAAATAGGATCACTTAAAATGATACATCCGTGTTAAACATTGAAATGTAAATTATTACTAATGGCAAACTTAATCGTTGAGATTTTTTATGAAACTGAATCAAAGCATAAATATACCTATTTATTAAAAAAATATATGAATAATGTTCACAATTACTGGTAATTAGTACTACGTATATTTGCTTTGCACTAATAAAGACAAATAATTCACTATTCAATTCAGTTCGTATGGGAACATGTAATTTAATTAATTGCGAGTAAAATTTTTTTAACAATTCTGCATTGATGGTGAATGGCTGGCCTAGTCAATTACAATTATGTTTATCCATGCAGAAGTAAACGATTGTCCATGATTTAGATACGTACGTTTTGCCTGCATAATTGGACATAGAAAATATTTGAAATTTTATTATGGGGCAAACGGAATCTCATAACTATAATCAAATCAAGACTAATCGGGTCAAATCCACTTTTCTACAGGCCACATGATATAGGATTTTTAAATTTACGTTACATAAAAAAATTGTCTAGCATGTTATTCAAGTTTGACCACTGAATACCGATTGTTCATTTTCATCCAAATTTAAATCATTGGTTGCGTCTGTTTAAAAATATTTATGCAATCCACAATTAAAATTAAAACAAAAACAACTTCACTGTTAAACCACCTATGACTTTTATAATTTTTTTGGTGTAATTCATTTCCTCCCCAGTTGCTCAAGTTTTTTTCCTTTTCCATTTACAAGCGACATTAGCTGAGGATTATTACCTCGTTTCAAACTTTCAGAGGAAAAAAAAATGGAGTTTGGGTTATTTTTACATGATGAAACACATTTTTAGTACTTCATTAAAGGTTTGGTGTGTATTTATTATTATTTTACAATGAATTAATAATTAAAAACGTGTGAAAATTTTTTACCAGAAAAAACTGTGAAATTGACGAAGCAGAAAATGTCAATTCTTCTGGGCAAAAAAAGAAAATAAAAAAGAAAATGTCAATTCTAAAAAGTTATAGTTGATTCGGGAATAACAGAAAGTAGAAACTCCTGGACACAAAAAATATATATATATTTCTTTTAGATTATTAATATTAATCGTAATTTTACAGAGCTTCGAAATCACTTGGGGTGTATAACAGTTAACTATAGCGTTACGACAGAAAAGTGATCTAAAGTTGTTAACTTAGGGAGAAGATTGTGAAGGGTTTGAGTGAGAGTTTTTCAAAGAATTTAATGGGGCTTAAGGTTTAATAAGAAGAAGATAAATGATATCCTACGTACACTTCAGGTATTGGATATTACAATGGTTAAGAAACTCAAGTTTATCATACAATAACCCAAAAATTATGATGATTGATGCGAATATCAACTTTACCAGCAAGGTCCGGCTATCTTAAATTGTAAGATCCAAGACTCAAGTTTCAATGCGACCGAGAAACGATAATGTCAAAATAACGTGGATTATTTATTTTTATCAATTTAAATTTTAAATAAAGTTATTTTATTATGATATTTAAATTAAATTTAGTTTATTTTAAATTTATTAGAATTTAGATTTTATCTTTCTTTAATATTTAGTTTATATATTTTGTTTAAAATTAGAATTAGATAATTCTTTTATCTTATAACTTTATTAGAATTACGATTTAAGTTCTATAAATACGAGTCTCAGTGCTCATTTATATTTAAACTTCCATTATTGATTCGAGTTATAGTTCTAATGAATTTTCTCTCTTGTTCAAGTTTTTCTATTTTTTTTTTAATTTTATTTATCTCTCTCCTTTAAGTTCTTCCTTTTTCTCTCTCCTTTTTGTTCTTCCTTTTTCTCTCTCCTTTTTGTTATCTCTTTCTACTCTACCCTTTGAATCTTTACAAATTGAGATGAAGCAAAATTGAAAAGATGCAAACCGCCTTGAGGAAGTGAAAAGGAATAGCAGAGAGTATGTAGACCAAATACTTGAATCTTTATAAATTGAGATGAAGAAAAATTGAAAAGATGCAAACCGTAAATTTGAATAAACAAACCATGGGTTTGATAAAGTGGAGAAAATGTATGAAGAGATCCTACAGGTAATAAAGGGAAAAAGTAAGCAGTATATGGGTACAATAATCGAATGTATAATTGGAAATTCGAATGTTCATAAAGAGATAAACTTAGGAGGGCATATATCTAATATTCTACCTAATGAGACTCGTCACCCCGAAAAAAGGCAACAAAAATCAAAATAGTGGGGTCCTCTTCCTAAGATTAATAATCACCAGAATGACTACATAGGAAACCAATGGGAAACCAAAGATACTAAAGACTATAATAATATGTAACATGAGTCATCCCCTAGAAATCATCAAAAAGCTTATAGGCGGATTTCTCTTGATGACATAACCAAGAAGGTCAAGGTCAAAAGTCATGAATTTGATAGTTAGTTAGATTTAAGTACTTTCTTGGATTAGTTAGTTAACATGGAAGATTATTTTGAATGGCATGAGATGAATGATACCCAGTGTGTTTGTTTCACAAAAATGAAGCTTGTCAAGTCCACTAAAAAGTATTGGTAGAATGTGTAATTGAATTTAAACTGACTTGGACAACTCTCGATTAATTCTTGAGCAGGGATGAAGATAAAGCTCAAACAGAAATACATGTCTACTTATTACATGAACTGACTCTACATTCAATGGCTATACTTGAGACAAACTTCTATAGTGTCTGATTACGTGACTCGTTTTGACAAATGATTAGATGTAAAGTCAAGGAAGACCCTTATATATAGTAAGAGTTTAAGTTGAATCCTCCTGAATTTTTTTTTAAAAAACCTATCATAAAACTTTAGAGTTAGAATTCTTATTTAATAGCTTTGGTTCAAAATGGAGTACTTTTAAGAATATTGAGCCTTCAGGGTCAAACTCTCACCTCAGCAATTCTACATTTGAGTGCTTTTGATGTCATTCTAAAAGCCACATTGCATCAAGGTGTCTACAATGAGCTTTAATCCTTAATTCCTTAGTTGAGAAAGAGGATGAGATAATAGATGCTGACATCATACTTTATCCTATGAATTATATCCTTCTAATGTAGATGTGGACAATGAGTTTAAAGACGGAGTAGAATGTGAAGCTTGACCCTTCGAATGAAAGTTCTTTTAAGTGAAAGAGAATGATAGAAAATAGATAATCTCAAAATAATTGGGATTATTTATCTTTATCATTTAAATTTTAAATAAAGTTATTTTATTAGAATATTTAGATTTAATTTAATTTATTTTAAATTCATTAGGATTTAAATTTTATCTTTTCTTACGATTTAGTTTATCTTTTATTTAAAATTAGGATTAGATAATTCTCTTATTTTGGAACTCTAGTAGAATTAGGATTTGAGCTCTATAAACAATAGTTTCACTTCTAATTTATATTTAAACTTTAATTATTAATTTAAGTTATAGTTTCCATAAATTTCCTCTCTTACTTGAGTTTTTTTGACTTCTATCTTATTTTTTCTTTATTTCTCTCATTGAGTTCTTTCTTTATTTTTTTTTCTTTTATTTTTGTCTACTATCTATCTCTCTACCTAGCCTGTTCCCCGTTCTCACATCACTATGTCTTTTAAATCCTCTGATTTATATTCAACAATAACAATAATATCAGTCTTATCTCAGTAAGTGGGATCAGTACCCACTTATAAGTAAATAATTCATATTTATGTACTTTAAAAGTAATATATGAGAATATATAAATGCGTTGAAGACTCATATCCTATTTTTACTTTCATAATGCCTCTTTATTATATATATATATATATATTCAAATATCTTATATCTATTTACTTTGATAAATATTTAAATTTAAATTAAATTTGGTTGACATTGAGGAGCCATACAAAAACATTATTTTATATATATATATATATATATTCAAATATCTTATACATACATATAATGAAGGTTACAAATACAAGTGTATACATATCAATGCACCATAACGCTCAAAGGCCTCTTCACATGACGCCGACCAATGGCTATCACATGATTCATTATTTGTCATTGTCCATTCGAAAAACATAAACTACTTTTACTCCCTTCGTTTGAATTATTTATATTTAAAAAAAAAGTATAGTAGTAATATTATTAAAACAATTGGTATACTCTATGTTGTATGACTTGACTTTCATTGTTAATCTTCACACTAATTATCGTTAAAGTTTTTACAAGATATTCTCAATCGTCACTTAGGAACTAAAATATAGAAGACATCGTCCAAATAACCCATTGGGTTATGACTACCAGAAGATGAAAAAAATTAAGGAAAAAGACAATTGAGGATCTAGGAAGAAAAAATATTTTTAAATCAAGATTACTAGTTGAAAATTTAATCTGCTTAATTTGGGAATTTAGTTTATAGTAACTGGGAATTTTCAATAGATGTATTGGTTTGAAAATATTTTTTCACCCAGATTTTCATTTAGATTATAAATTGAAGACTTCAAAAGTCAAAAGTAGTTTAGAGACACCATGATGAAGCATAACTAAATGGTCAATTTGTTGAAAATATTACTCCTATAAGATATTTTTTTTATTCTAAATATAAAACATTTCATAGAATATGAGATATTATTTATTATGTATTACAAAAAAATGTTCATATTTAATTTATGAGAGAAAAATGATAAAAAAATTTAATAAAAATAGTTTTAGAAAGATATTGTGATTTTTGAAAGATTTAAGATAGTTAATTAATTTTAACTTATATTCTTAATTCACATGATTAAGTTAAAATAGTCTTATATTAAGAAATATAGATAGTAGTTTAAGAGCATGATTAAGAGTTTTGAAAGCTATCCACTCAATTAATTGAGAGTTTATTTAGTGAAGAAAAATAATACTCCCTGCATTCCAAAACTTTTGCTATTTAAGATTATGACACTTAAATTAAGAATTTATTAATTAATGAATACACTAATAAAAATATCCTCACTTAATTGGTCTATTATAATTAAGTGAAAGAATGAGAAAAATATACTAATAATAATAAATAAGGATATAATTGGAAAACCAGAGTCTTAAAATTCTAAACTAATAAAAGTTTTGGAACAAAATCAAAAGTATAAAATAATAAAAGTTTTGAAATGAATGGAGTAATATCCTTATCATTTTGATTTTTTTTTAACTAAATGATTTTGACCCATTAGAAACAATTAAGTGACAATTTACAAAAAGAAAAGAAAAAATAGCTATAGAAAACTCTGCACCATTTAAATTTCTCAACATAGAGTATTATTTTTTTTTACCAAAATATAGCAGATATTATTCAATCATCAAACAAAAAAATATAAGGAATAAAAGCCCAAAAACACAAATCAAATTCGGATTTACTCGACCCAGACCTAAACCAAATCACAACCTGACCCAGCTACACAAGCTATAAATATGATAAAAAAAACAAGCTACCAAAACCTAGCTTGATGACCAAAGGCTGCTATATAATCATTGGAAACTATCCTCACCACTAATGAGGATGGGGCCATAAGAGCCACCTTTTAAGTCTCATCCCTTTTATTGGTACTCTTATATCTTATGATAACAATGTAGATGAAGAAAACAACATATATATGAAAAATGTTTCATAAAAGGAAGAATGAAAGAGAAATTTTTATAAAATATGTTTGGTATACATTATTTAAATTTTCTATGAATAAAAATAGTGTTTTTATGGAAACCCTTCTCTTCTTTTCCTTCTCTCTTTCTTTCTTCCTTTCTATTTCCTTTAAAATGGCTCGTTCCTCCCAAACATAGTATTGGTGATGGGAGACACTTTAGGAACCTGTCCTAAGAGCCCTATTTGAGTTAAGGATCGTGTAACTCATGGAAACATGAATGGAACACAAGAACAACGAAGAACAACAATGAACAAAAATTGAAAAAAAATAGAGACAATGAACATAAGAAGACTGAAACAATGTTGGTCAAAGGAAATAGACTCCAAGAGAACCCGTCTCTTGAATCCTAACTCCGGGACTCCACAAGGATCACTACTCCTTGATAAGTCTTTATTCTTTTTGGCATTCAAGGATGAGCAAGAAAGAACTCAATGAACAACAACAAAATTGCTGAAAAGAAATTTATTCATTCATGTTGTCTTCAAGTTATATCTCTCAAATGGGCTTCTTTTGGGCTTAGATCATTGGCTTATATGATTGGAAGCATTTTCCACACTTTCTAGCTCTTCTTGGGCTGTAACTTGATTCAAATATTTGAGCTTCATGCTCTTTCTAAGCTCATTGCCATGTCCAAGGAATCTAAATGCTTCATGTCTCAATCTTACTCTATCAGTTGGTACATTAGTGAAACCAGTCACTTACCACCCTACTGAGCGGATCTTTATCTTTACATGATGTCTTTAGTCTCGCCTATAACAATTAAATCCAATAGACCCTAGCTTCAAGGAAGAATTAAAATCGGCAGCTAGAGAACGGTCTCATGATAGAAGATGAACACAAAACCCCCATTGTTAGAGAATGAGATCGGTCTCCGGGAAACTCTAACCCCTTAGACCGATCACGTTCTCCAGGCCCCATAGTTGAAATTTCCTCAGAGTAATCAAAGTTTGAGAAAGAAACCCCTCTATCTCTCATGGAAGATGCGCCGGAACCTAAGAAGATACAAGCAAATGATTCACGGGAAGCTATGGATGCAGAGGACAACCAAAAGGTTCCAATTACCATTCTAGGTGAAGCCCCCCCTCTTGCCACTATGGAAAGTACCCCTCATACTGGTACTACCCCTTCATTCAAAGATATGCTTCTAAATAAGCCAACTGGTGAAGCGTCTGTCAAACCCACCAAAAAAGTCAATGAGGTGACCATTTAGGAGGGAGATATAGTAATAGTGAAGGATGAAACCATGCCCTCTATAACTTTTTCCAAACAAGTTCACAACCTGATGCTAGAAAGCATGAAACTCACAGTAGTTGTGAAACCACTTGGGCACAATATCGACTACAAGACACTCTATGACAGGATCACCATTTTATGGAAACCTACAGGGCATTTCCAGCTCACTGAACTTGAAGGTAACTACTATATTTTGAAATTTCAGGAGGAGCAAGACTATCAGACAACTTTAGTGGAAGGACTATGGGTTGCACTTGGTCATTATCTCTCAGTGCAACCTTGGGATACATCCTTCTCTCCCTTATCTCTCAAGATTACCAAGGTGTTTGGCTGGATTAGAATTCTGGGCTTACCATACCAATACTACCATAAAAGCTTGCTTAGAGCTATTAGTGAAGTATTTGGTCAAGTGCTGAAGATCGACTACAATACTAAATCAAAGGAAAAATCAAGGTTTGCTAAACTTGTTGTTCTTATTGATTTGTCTAAACCTCTAATATCTAAGTTAACAATTGGTGGAAATGCCCATTTTGTTGAGTATGATGGTTTACCCACTATTTGCTATCACTGTGGATGCTATGGACACCTAGAGAATGTTTGCACAAAGAACTAGCAAGCTCTACCTTCTCCTGAAATGTCAGTAGCTACTTCGGCGCCCTAGGAAATCTATCTTGCAAGTATAGATGCACATGACCAACCCAACTATGGACCTCAGTTGTAGGTACAAAGGAGAAACAAGCATATCGAAAAAAGTGTAAAAAAGTTGTCAACTGATAGCTTGTAGAAGGTCAATTCAAATAGCATAGGTTTGATATCCTTTCCACATCAAAGACCAAATTCAACGAACAAAGGGAGCAAACCAATGAACAAAAAGCACAACCCGTTCTTCATTCTGACTGAAACATTGATCACCACCTTATGCAGCCGAAAGAGAAGGGTAACAAGTTTGAGAAAACAAAAAATGCCCCTCCTAAGACCCAAAAAGTAGCTCGCAAAGCTAGCAACCCTAAACCCGTGATGCCTAGAGAATCACATGACACTATTTTCAACACTAAGGCTTACAAGGCCGTACAAGCTGCTACTACCCTAGACACCTCTAAGCACTTTGCCATTGCTATCCCAAATCAAAGAGAAGCCCTCAGACCTATAGAAGGTCCGCTCACAGAAGATGACAAGCCTAGTATAAGTGCCACTTCTGTACAAACTAGGAAAGAAAATATGCTCCTTAAACAAGTTGAGTTAAGCCTAACAAAGATGGTCTTTCGACTGCAAGACAATTTGAAAATGAAAATAAAAAATTTCAAAAGCAAAGACAATCATCCTTTAGATATTAAACCTCTGAGTCTCCATCGAGCCATCTTTGAAGCCTTCAAGCTAACATACTCAATTAGTAAAGATACCCAATTTCTGGATGTCCATGATCAAGATGGCTTACTCAACATCTTTGACATTGAGTGATTTTGCAGTTATGTTCCCTTTTGTCTATTTCTCATGAATATTCTAAGCTGGAATTGTCAAGGAACAGCAAGTTGTAAGCTGCACCATACACTTAAAACTCTTATTCATGTGCAAACAATTTCCATGCTAGTTCTTGTTGAGCCAAGGATCTAAGGTATTTTTGTAGACAAAGTTATAAAGAAAATTGGGTTCAGCAAATCCCATAAAGCTGAGGCCTCAAGTTTTTCTAAGGGAATATGGTTGTTATGGAATGATGATTGGGAGGTGGAGATCCTAGCAAACCATAGACAATTTATTTATGCACAGATAAAAAAGAAGAGTGATAATAGAGAATTTGTGTTCTCTGTAATCTATGGGAGCCCAAATCCTATGCTAAGAGAATCCCTATGGAATAACCTCTTTGCCCTGATGGACATAACCATCAGCCTTGGCTCCTTGTGAGCAATTTTAATGCTGTATTATCATATGAAGAAAGGAAGGGTGGCGTAAGAAGATGTAGGCTTGGTGACAATTCATTCAAATGTTTTGTTGATAGGAATTGCCTTATCAACTTCAGCTTCTCTAGCCAATCCTTCACTTAGCAAAGAAGAGCATTGCTTGTTAGCTTAGATTGTGTCATTGCCACTCGAAATTGGATCTCTAATTTTCCCAACTCCTTTGTCCAGGATCTACCAAGTGTGCACTCTGATCACTGACATGTCTTGCTACAATTGGACCACAATGAAAGCTAGTACCCTATTTAGCGGCCTTTTAAGTTCATTACTGCATGGCTTACTCACCTTCAGTTTAATGACCTAGTTAAGGAATGTTGGACTGGAAATCATAACTTGTTGGACAAAATACAGACATTTACAGCCTAAGCCCACACATGGAATCATGAAATATTTGGCAATATTGGATAGCGAAAAAGGCAAATACTTGCTCGCATTAACGGAGTTCAAAAAGCTTTGGAAAAACATCTTTTCTCTGAAAGACTATCAGAAATTGAACAGGAATTAAGGAGCGAATTTGAAGAAATTTGCCTACAAGAGGAAATGCTTTGGATGCAGAAATCATGTCATAATTGGTTCTGTTTTGGAGACCGAAACAATTCTTTCTATCATACAAAGGCTCTGATTTGAAGAAGACATCGTAAAATACATGCTTTAAAGAATGAAGATGGGGAATGGACCAGTAATGAAAATGATCTTCACCACCTTGCTACTTTGTACTTCAAAAGGCTCTATACTTGTGAGGACCAAAGCCACATATCTTATAAGATTTCAGGAAAGTTCCCTCCCTTAGATTCAAGCACGCTGGCTTGGCTTGATAGAGATGTCACTATTGAGGAAGTTAAAAGCGCCCTATTTGATTTAAAGCTGTTTAAAGCCCCTCGTATTGATGGTTTACACCCCTTATTCTTCCAGAGTTAGTGGACAACTGTTAGCTCCTCGATTTTCATTTTGGTGAAATTTGTCTTTAAGGGATTTGATCTAAATGAAGAGTTTTACAGAACCCTTACTACCCTCATCCCCAAGATAAACCACGCACAAAGTTTCAAAGAATTCAAACCAATTAGTTTGTGCTCCATCATATATAAAATCTTAACAAAGCTGATTGCCAATAGACTGAAATCAATCATGCCTCTTATTACACTAGATGAGTTTCATTCAAGGAAGAAATATTGTTGAAAATGTTATTATTACCTAAGAGGTGATTCACTCAATGCATAGTAAGATGGGAAAGAAAGGCTTGATGGCAATTAAAGTTGACTTGGAAAAGGCTTTCAATAGACTAAAATGGTCCTTCATTCAAGACATACTAAAAGATGTTAAGCTGCCAAGTCAACTAATATGAATCATTATGCAATGTATTTCCTCTTCCTCTATGCAAGTGTTATGGAATGACGTGCCTACAGAAAGATTCAAACCTTCTAAATGGATTCGACAAGGAGGCCCTCTCTCACCTTACAAGCAATTGCCAAGGAAGTTCAAAATGGCAATTGGCATATAGTTAAGCTTGAAAGAAGGGGTCCCCAACTCTCACACTTATTCTTTGCTTATGACCTTGTTTTATTTGGCGTAGTTGATGGAGAACAAGTGAACACGATTAAGAAAGTACTTGATTATTTTTGCTCTTTTTCGGGGCATCTAGTAAGCAAATCTAAGACAAGGGTGTTCCTCTCCAAAATGTCCATGTCAGGTAGCTAGAATGGTATGTGAACAACTTGGCTTTAATCATACTGATCATCTTAGCAAATATCTTGGGTTCCTTTGCTGCATAATAGAGTGACTAAGGAGACCTATAAATACATAGTCAAGAGAGTGAGGCAGAAGCTCTCATTGTGGGAAGCAAATTCTTTATCTCTCTTGCAGGGTGTATTACCTTAGCTAGCTCAGTCCTATCATCTATATCTCTTTATGCTAACAATCAACCAAATTGCCATCTTCTACGTGCAATGCAATTGAATGCTTGATCAGAGATTTTGTGTGAGGGTCTATAGATGATTGAAGAAAGATCAGGCTCTTTAAATGGACTGACATGTGTCAACTTAAGATTAATGGAGGAAGCGGCCTAAGGAAACTTGAAGATCAAAACAAAGCTTTATTGATTAAGCTTATTTTCAAAATGATCACCAAACCTAAATGCTTGTGGGTTTAGGTATTAAGAGCAAAGTATGGGTGGAAACATGGTGCTATTGATAACTTTAAAAGAAAGAATGCTCCTACTTATGGAGAAATATTTACAGCCTCTAGGAAGAAGCCAAACTTAACATGAGATGGAAAAATGGTGACAAAAAGGATGTAAAGTTCTAGGAAGATTGGTGGGTCACTAATTTAGGGCCATTAAAGCACTTCGCTTTTACTAATATATCTGAAGAAGAACTCTATGAACTAATCTCCAACTTTATCAGTGGAGAGGGTGAGTGGGCGTGGGACAAATACCAACACTTACTCCCTCAAAATATCCTAAGCTAAAATTGCAGCTGTCTTGACCCCCCAAGAAGGTAATGGTAAGGCTTCTCCTGATTGGATACATACTCCAATAAGAACTTGCACTGCTTACTCAACCTATAAAGCAATCTCAATGGATAGGTTAAATGAAGAGGATCACTCTTGGAAAGTTGCTTGGAAATGGCCTGGCCAACAGAGAATCCAAACTTCTATATGGCTTGCTTTGCACAACAAGCACCTCACTATGTTGAGAGGAAGAGGCGCCATTTGATTGACCTAACATCTTGTACCCTATGTGGTAACACAGAGGAAGATATGAATCACATCTTTAGGACATGTCCCTTTGCAATGAAATGCTAGAGGCAAATTACAGCTACAAGGTTCTGATGACATTTTGGGGAAGGCTTTTTTCACTCATGGCTAATCACAAATTTGCATCCTAAGAAACATGGAGAATCATGTTTGGCATAATGATTTGGAAGCTATAAGAGGCCAGGAATCAACGTATCTTCACCAACAATAGCCACACGGTGCCTAGTTTAATTAAAGAGGTGTTGATCTCAATCAAGCACACTATTAAAGCCATGGATATATCTCATATACTTCAACTTAATTATATTTAGTTGCTTTTGTTTCTCTTTGTATTCTTTGCAGCTTCTGTTTTTTAATAGGCTCCCCCTTTGTATTTTGTTGATCTATTAATGAAGTCCTCTTTTACCAAAAAAAAAAAACCAACAAACCCTAAATATGTAATCTGCAATAAACAGAACATCAGTACAAATCAATTCAAGTCGTGTCTGATGACACTGTTCTTAAAAGTTATTCTGCCATAAGTTAGCAACTCCCCAAGATCAAACTAATTCTTCTTGCCAAAGCAAGGTCCAAAACAACAGAAAATGAAGAGAAACTAAGGAATATAGAAGAGAAAGCTCTGAAAAATGTCCAAGAGCTGGGTGCATTGAATCCTTCGGCAAGCATTGCCTTTTATAGCTAGGGAATCACTTGAACGTTGGCAGTACAATAAAGCATACATTTTTGAACGTTGGAGACAGCGAATCAAAGCAAATAAAAACTTGAGATTAAACGAGCAAAACGGTCCCAACATTCAACAATAGAAGCTTCAACGTTTCATAACCAAAAACCATGATAAAGATGTACTTTCCGGTAAGCTACTAAGATGAAACTGAAACTGAAAAAGAAAGGTTTTTTAGGTAAGTTAATTTTCTGCCAAAATATTTTTTTGTAAAAATGTTGCAACACCACTTTAATCGCACGCACAGGGGGGCAAATCATAGGATTATAATTGATTTGACCCGTGTTGGCCTGTTGTTGTGCGCGTGAGACCTCTCCTTCTGTTGGCCTTTTTACTTGCTCTAATTTGCCTCTTAATATATATACATTAAGGTTTCCTCCAAATTGAGTAATGTGGGACTTCTTACTTTAACACACACTCACACATACTACAACAATCCCCCACATGTGTGTTAAAGTATTAGTGTCATCTGAGTTATAAATATGAGTATAATCATTTCAAATCTGATGTCTTTTGGACTATGAACCAGATTCTAGACTAATAATTCTTAATACACAGAGATGTCAGTAAAGCTTGAGCTTCTATGAACCAACAACTCTTGATTGTATACTAGAGGCCTTATTAGTTAGAGTATACCCCTACAGTTCCTGCTGTTAACAGCAATTTTGAGCTTGAAACGGCCATGTGCACACCTGGTTTTAATGAATACTCTAGAGATTTTGCCACAATCTCATAGAAGTGGCCCCACTCCACATTCATATATGTGATTCTATCAAGTGTATCTGCAATGAATACACCATCCATAAGGAATATGAGATCATTAAGAGCTTTTGTCCAACCTCGCCAATAATGCATCCTAACACTTTTCTCATATCATAAGAAATGACAAAAATAATAAAGCATCAACAGAATTAACAAATAACTTGTTTTTACCCATATGAACCTCCTTCATGGAATCGCCAATCACAGAGATTAGGTTACCATCACTGTTAATTTTCAAATTGGCTTAAGTCTCATTTCCCTTAATGTTTCCAAAATTTATTTCTTTTTTAGTGGTTCGGTTAGGGGGTCTGTCAGATTTAATTCTAATATTACAAAATTGATCGATATAATTCCATTTTTCAACAGTTATCTTATAATATTATGTCTCAAACAAATGTACCTGCTTTTGCCATTGTAGGTCTTATTTTTAGCAACGGATATTATCGATTGACTATCACAATGTAATGCCACTGATGATGTTGGTTTTTCACCTAATGGAATATTTGCCAAGAAGTTTTTCAACAACTCAGCCTCATTACTAGCTAGCTCCAGAGCAATGAACTCTGAATCCATAGGGGATCTTGCTATAATATTTTATTGAGCTGATTTCCAAGTTATTATACCACCACTAAGAGTAAATACATAGCCACAAGTAGATTTGGTCTCTTCTGAATCTGAGATTCAGTTAGCATCACTATATTCTTCCAATATAGCAAAAAATCCACTATAAAATATACCATAATTCATGGTACATCTTAGATAACTCATTAATCTGTCCAAAGCTAACCAATGTTCCCTACTTAGATAGTGAGTATATCTACTCAATCTACACATAGCATATGTTATATTAGATCAGGTGTAATTAATTAAATGTAACAAACTCCCAATAATTTGCATATATAGATTGAGCTACTGGATCATTTTTATTTTTAACTAATTTGGTGCTAGCATCATAAAGAGTGCTCACATGTATTTTTTAAAAAAATTCAAATTTTGTAAGGATTTTTTCAACATAATGTTCTTAAGATAATAAAATGTCATATTCACTCCTTATGATCTTAACACCTAATATCACCTTTGCTTCACCCATATCCTTCATATCAAACTTTGAAGAAATAAACATTTTAGTTTTAATCATAGCATTCATGCTTGTACAAAAAATGAGCATATCATCAACATATAAACAGATAATCACACAACCATCATTCACAAATTTTGTGTAAACACATCTTTCTACTTTAACAGTAGAAAAATCATCACTCATTAAGACTTGATCAAGTTTTTCATGCCATTGTTTACGTACTTGTTTCAATCCATACAATGATTTAACAAGTTTACAAACTTTGTTTTCTTGTCTAGGAGCAACACACCCTTCAGGTTATACCATATAAATTTCCTCTTCTAAATTACCATTTAAGAAAGCTGTTTTAACATCCATTTGATGAATAAAAAGCTTGTAGACCAAAGCTAAAGCAATCAAAATTCTGATAGAGGAAATCCTTGTTACTGGAGAAAAGGTATAAAAAAAATCAACATTTTATTTTTAAGTAAATCCTTTGACTACTAACCTCGCTTTATATTTATTAATAGATCCATCAGGATTATATTTCTTTTTAAAAACCAATTTGCAACCAATAAGTTTTGCTCTTGGAGGTAAGTCCGCCAAAACCCAAGTTTTGTATTGATTTAGTGAATCTATTTTAGCTTTAATTGCTTTTTTCCAAAGATGAGTATCGAAAGATGAAACCATTTCAGAAAAATTTGATAGCTCATCTTGTAACATATACGTATAAAAATCATTTCTAAAAGAAGTTTCTTTCCTTTATCTATTGTTTCTCCTCAAATTTTCAACAACATTTTCACTTTTATTTTGTTTAGATGAAGAAGGAAAATTTTTTGTAGTTTGGGAAATATGTTGAACCTTCAATGGAAAAATATGCTCAAAAAATTCTACATTTTTAGTTTCAATAATAGTGTTCTGATCAAGAACTTCACTTTTTAAAATTAGAAATTTATAAGATGCATTATGTTCAGCATATCCAATAAACATGCAGTCAAAAGTTTGAGAACCAATTTTTCTCTTATAAGGATCGGGCAATAAAACTTTTGCAAGATACCCCCACACTTTCAAATATTTTAAATTTGTGTACTTTATTTCCATAACTGATAATGTGTCTTATTTGTTTTCTTATAAGGTACTCTATTTTGTAAAAAACATGTAGATAACAAAGTTTCACCTCACAAATTATCTGGTGCAGAAGAACTTACAAGCATAGCATTCATCATTTCTTTTAAAGTGCTATTTTTCCTTTCTGCTACTTCATTTGACTTAAATGAATATGGAGGGGTTGCTTCATGAATTATTCCTTCCTTTTCACAAAAATCATTAAATAAAACAAATTCTCCTCCTCTATTCGATCTAACTCTTTTAATCTTTTTATTTAATTGATTTTCTACGTCAGCTTTGTATAAAAGAAATTTATCAAAAGTTTCATCTTTATTTCTCAATAAATATACTTTAGTATATCTTGAAAAATCATTAATAAAAGTTACAAAATACTTTTTGCCACCTCTTATCGTAGTTTGTTTCAAATCACCCAAATCAGTATGTATTAAGCTAAGTAATTCAATTTCTTTTTGTATAGAAAAATGAGACTTTTTGGTTAACTTAGTTTCTACACAAATTTCACATTTATTACAAAATTTTTGTTAATTTAAAAAATTAAACCAAGTTTTTGCATTTTCTTTAAATATGACTTACTAACATGTCATAATCGAACATGCCATATATCAAAAGAATCAATCATAAAGATAAGCAAGTAAGCAAAAGATGATGTATTTTCATTTATATCAGCAATGTTGAGTACAAACAGCTCCTGAATACAATAACCTTTCCCAACAAACACATTATTCTTTGTCATTATGATCTTATCAGATTCGAATCACACCTTAACCCTAGCTTTGCTCAATAGAGCTATAGAAATTCAATTAGCTTTAACATCAGGCACATCAAGAACATCATTGAGTGACAAAGTCTTTCTAGATGTGATATTCAGTTCAAACTTTCCTTTTCCCAAAACTTTTGCAGTTCAGGAGTCAACAAGATAAACACGATCTTCTCCTTCCTTGGTAGGACTATAGGAGGCAAACATCTCACGACTTGCACAAATGTGCCTAGTAGTTCCAGAATCTATCACTCATTTCTTCACATCGGATATTAAGAGAGCTTGAGAAATGACCGCTACAATGATTTCATCTTTTTCATCTCCTTGAACCAGATTGGCCCTAAGAGGATTGTCATTTCTAGCCCTCTTCCTACATTTAGCAGCATGGTGGTTTGATTTTCCACAAACAAAGCAATTACCTTTCTTTTTGAACTTAGGGTTAGAACTTTTGGGCTTGCAGTCAGGTTTTTTTTTGGAGTCATACCTCTTGTCGTGCTACTTTGTCTCTACTAGATTTGCTTTTGAGGTCATCTCCTTGCCTTTTGCAACTTGCATCTCCTTTCGGTTGGTGTCCTCGATTATGATGTGAGTGATCAGGTCTGACAATGATGGTTGTTTTTGTTTATGTTTTAGTTGTTGCTCGTAATCTTTCCATGATTCTGGTAGTTTCTCAATCAGAACTCCAGTAATGAACTTATCATGTAGGTTGATTTTTTCAGCACGCAATTCCTCCAGCAGCTTGTGGTACTCGTTAATTTGCAGTTTTATATCCTTGTCATAAGTCATCTCCCATCTATAGTAATTTCCAACAATGAACTTTTGCTTCCCAACATCCTCAGCAGTATATTTTGCAATTAGCAACTCCCAAATTTTGCTAGCTTCCTTGTACACATAGTACACATCAAAGAGATCATTAGATAAGGTGTTAGTGATGGTATTCTGGCATACCTTGTTGGCATAATCCCAAGCAGTCCTTTGACTTTGGTTAGCATCTGATGAAGGTTCGAACTAAGTGAGTACAGCAACAACTCCATGCATGTCAAGAACAAAGTAGACAAGTTCTTGCCACCTTCTAAAATTTTTCCTATCAAAGACTTCAATTTTTGAAGCATTTGGTGGTGGCCTAGATAGCCGCATCGAAGCCAGTGCTAGCAGAACGAAGGATGCAGCACTCACACCAGTACTGGTAGAACCATCGGAAACAATAACATTGTTGTGCTGTGATTCCATAACTCTTAAGATTGTAATCTACAATAAAAAAAACGTCAATACAAATTAATTTGAGTTATACCCGATGACACTGTCCTTAAGAGTTATACCACCATAAGTCGGCAACTCCCCAAGATCAAACAGATTTTTCTTACCAGAGCAAGGTCCAGAACAGCAGAAAATGAAGAGAAACTCAGGAGTAGAGAAGAGAAAGCTTCGAAGAATGTCCGAGAGCTGGGTGCACTAAATCCTTCGGCAGGCATTGCCTTTTATAGGCAGGGAATCACCTGAACACTGGCGGTGCAATAAAGCATATGTTTCTGAACGTTGGAGGTAGTGAATCAAAGCAAATAAAAACCTGATATTAAGCGAGCAAAACGGTCCCAACATTCGGCAACAGAAGCTTCAATGTTTCATAACTGAAAACCATGATAAAGATGGGTTTTCCGATAAGCCACTAAGATGAAACCGAAACTGAAAAAGAAAGGTTTTTTAGGTAAGCTAATTTTCTGCAAAAACATTTTTTTGATAAAATGTTGCACCACCACGTTAATCGCACACGCATGGGGCAAATCGTCGGATTATAACTGATTTGACCTGTGTTGGCCTGTTGTTATGCATGCAAGACCTCTTCTTCTCTTGGCCCTTTTACTTGCTCTAATTTACCTCTTAATATATATATATATATATTAAGGTTTCTTGCAAATTGAGTAATGTGATATTTCTTACTTTAACACACATTCACACATACTACAACAAAATGCCCTCCATCCATAATCAAAAGGTGAATGTGTTTCTAGGGTGCATCATATACTAGTTATTACTTATTAGGCACCTCTCTATCATCCCATCCATCCTCATAGAAGGAGTTGCATAAAAAATCATGTCAGCACTTAGAGTCCATTCTCCCCTCATAGTAGCAAGCAGCCCAAACACATCGAAATTTACCCGCACGATCGACCACAGCAAGACACAAACAATCCCTCACGCAACAAACACTGGGGAGGGAGATGTGCGAATCACAAACTCGCACACTGACAAGCAACCCAAGCTCCCATACCAGAAAGAGTAGCTTCAAGGAAAGAGAGAAAGAACCGTATATCCAAATATTTCTAAACATAAAGTATATTATATAGTTTCCATAGTATCCTAGCTTGTTCCACGCCATTTATTTTTAAACATCGTTGGGATATTTACAGGATCTTGTCATGTCTTATTTTATTTTAATATTATTAATATATCAATTGAACCAAAATTAATATTTAAACATCAATTCTAAATTTTTTACTAAAATGTAGAAGATAAAATATACCTCAAATTTTTAGTGTTGAATATAATCTGAGTAAAAATAGACGATGTATTATATTGTTGTTGAAAACTTCAATAATAAAAATTATAATCAATAAATTAGTAATTAAAATTAGATGGCCTTCAGCACATTTAAAAATAATTCACATTTTTTATAATTTATGAACCGTATGATTTGTTATATATTTTTATTTGATATCGATGATAATGTTATTATATTAATATGTAATCATAACCACAGGGAGATCCATGCATTAGTACGTAGTCCAAGGTGTGCCGCTTTCTTGGTAACAATGTGACTTCTTATATTTTTTATATTTTATGTTAGTTTGCATTTATAGTTTAAATTATTATTTTTATGGGAAATATAAAAATTATAAATAAATTTTATTTTAAATTTGTAGAGATCCACTTCTAGTTAATATCAATATAGATAATAAAATAAGTTGTATTATTCACATAAACAATATTATTCATTCCTTATATTTCATATAATGCACAAAAAAATGTCTAGTTTAAGTAAATTTAGATTGAATTACGTATAATTTTTAGATATTGCAAGCGTCTTAATAATAATGTGTTCTTGAGTTGTATTATTAACAACACAATTTGTTGTATATTTTATTATATATAATATTAATATATTTATATATAGATTATAGTACTATTTATTGATGACAAGAAACAACCAAAAATTTTTTCTGTTGCTTTTATTAAAGTAATTTTTAAAAAATTTAGATTGAAGTATTGGTGATTGTTATGTACTACTCCCTCTATTCCATTTTATTTGTCATTTTAAAATTTTTTAAATATTTCAATTTATCTATTATTTTATATTATTAATGAAATATTAATTATTCCTTTTATTGTTTTACCCATATTAAAGATAATAATAAGTAGAGCATAAATTATCTTTCAACATTTAATTTAAAAATATTTTGATAAAATATCATTAAATTTTATTATAACTTATGTTATATAATGATTTTATCAGTCTCTGTGAGAAACTTAAAGGACAAAAAAACATAGGTATTTAAACTTTCATGATCAAGATACTTTTATCAAATCAAATTAAATCAGAAGATATGGATTTATCCATATATTATTTATACTATAACTAACTTTTGTTATTTATATTGTTAATATATTTTTAATTTAAAAAGCCACATGTTCTAATTTGATGTGATATAAATATATTAAGTATATAAACTTAAATATTTAAATCTTATCCAATTTAAAAATAATAGATAAAGTGGGGCGAAGAGGGACTAAGATTATCTAGTTGGCAAAAAGAACTAGTAACTCTATTGCATTGATACTTAAAAAAAAAGAGGTCATATATATATCTAATATGTATTAAATATAATATATGTATCGTACTTTAGGATATGTATCATATATGTATTCATATTTGTTTTTTTTCAAAAATTCTCAAATGACTTAAGATCTTATCAAAAAACTCAATGTTTTAATTTTTTATTTTAAATCTCTTTATATTACTTTTAAAATACTTTTTTAAAACTTAATTTTTTATATTTGGTATATTAATTTATTGAATATATACATAAATTTTATATGTATATCTCTTGAACCTCATATTCTAAAATTTTAAAAATTATTATATCATGCATAGTATATCGCTTCGTACCATATACTTATACCTATATATGTGCATTATACATTAGTAACAAGTAACCTTGACGGTCACATTAAGAAGGAAGATCAAATCCCCAAATGTCAGTCAACGTTGATGGGCGAGGTGTATTTCACTTTGGATCATCATCATATGGTTAGAAGTTTTTGGAAGTTTTTCTTTAAAAGGGGAGGGGCAAATTAGGATTTTTGAAGGAGAGAGAGTATTTATTATTCAATTCTCTCCTAAACTAAATAAAATTTTATTAAAATTCTTCTAATCCTCTTTCCTCAAATCCTACTAAATAAAGAAATTTTACAACACATCCAATCTCTTCTTTTCCAATCTCTGTCTACATTAAAAATCCTTCCTCTCAAATCCACTCACTTGAACCAAACAAAGTATAGCTAAGTTAAAAGAAAAAGTAAAACAAAGAAAAAGATAAAAAAAAGTTAAAATAATACATAAATTTAATTTATAATCACGTATAATTAGAATTCAAATAAAAATATAAATTTTACTACTATATATCTGTTAGGATTATTCAATTATATTTATATACTTTTATTAGTTTTAGGCAATAGCATTAAAATTACTTTCTTTGATCCCAAATATAGGATATTTTGCCCTAATTCTAAATATATGACCATTTATAGTATACGAGATAGTATTTATTATGCATTTATAAAAAATGCTCTTATGTAATGCATCCCAAAAAGAGAAAGAAAGAGATTAAATAAAGATAATTTTGAAAAAATATAATTTTTGAAAAAATTAAGGTAGCTAACTAATTTTAACTCTCATTCTTAATTCATGTAATTTGATTAAAATAGTTTTATATTAAGAACTGAAGCTAGCATTGATTACAAGTTTCATTCATATTTTATTCCTTTCCACTTCTATATGTGATAATTTGTTGGCGAACAAATTGGGAGAACGATTGTAAATAGAAAAAGATTGAAAAGGTTTTTTTTAAGAAATGGTATAGTTGTGTGTGGTCTTATATTAAGAACCGGAGCGGGTATTGATTACAGATTTCATTCATATTTTATTCCTTTCCATTTCTATATGTGATATTTAGTTAACGAACAAACTGGGACAAGGTTTGTAAATAGGAAAAGATTGAAAATAATTTTTTTTAAAGAAATGGTATAGTTGTGTGTGATGCTCACTCAAGATTTTGCGAGACAATTACTATTTGCTTTGGCATGATTAGTTTTGGAAGTAGAGAAATATGTCAATTAGTTGAAATTTCTAACCTTTGAATACAAGTTTTTTCCACCAAACTCTTCTCCATAAACAAAAACTATAATCTTTAAGGAAAAGAAAAAAATCATACAAGTAAAATTTGTAAGATTATTGAAATAAGTTTTATCTCTTCTAATAAAATATTTTCAATACAAATGGTCAATGATCAAACACAGGATAATATGCTTAAAGAATTTAGCCATCTAACTAACAACTGTAATAGAACTTTGTTTGTTGTAATCTAACCTTTTAATTTTGTAGACTTTATGATTTTAAAACTTTATTAAAATATTTTGGTCTTAAATTATAGTACCAATTAAGTTGCTACTATTTTAATCTTTAATTGTGATTCTCCCTGAATTATAAAGGAATATATATATTTTGGTGAAAAGTTTTTTCATTTGATTTCCTTAATAAATAGAGAGAGGACCAACGCATACATTAAAGGCCACACTCGTTTGGCTTGTCGGATGGCCATCCTTGATTGCCGCCTTGAGAAACGACAATTGGGCTATTTACAAAACGAGTTGTTTTAGGGTTTTCATATAAATTAAATTAAGAAAGTTATTTAATGATCTAGATTACTATAAAATTTAATGTTAATATTTTATTAAAATATATTGACTTAAATACTCTTTTAATGTTTTATTTCATGTTAATGAAAGATAAAATAGTAAAAAATAATTGATAATATTTTATTAAAACTCTAAAACAACAAATATTTTAAAAAAGCGTAACACTTTATTTAGGGGAACGAGTGCTTCCTGTGTTTTAAATATAGAGTTTTTTATCTTAATCTTAAATATAGAATCCTTTACAGTATACAAAATAATATTTATTATATATTTTCAAAACATATCATATTTAATATATATGAAAGAGGGAGAGAAATTGATCAACTAATGATAATTTTAGAAAAATATTGTGATTTTAAAAAAAAATTGAGATAATTAATTAATTTTAACTTTTTCATTTATTCATGTGATTTGATTGATAAATCTTATATTAAGAATAAGAAAGAATAATTTTTTAATGACCTAAATAGTGTCTCTAGTTTTAATGAAGCCCACCATTATTTGACCTGAATCTTGCAACATGTCATGATAAGGTAGCTTTAGAGCTGCCATCTCTCACTTTTCCATACACAAATCTGGAGTCGAGCGTTAATCCCATGTTTACTCTTCTCCCAACACAAGCGGTCATGGCATTAATAACAGGAACGTTTAGGAAGCATACCAAACCAAATACTCTCACTTTATTATTATTATTATTATTATTATTATTATTATTATTATTAAAGTTTTCCAATCATTCAACTATCGAACACTTGAATCGACTGGTAAGAGTTGTTTCAACTTAATCACAGGTCTTAAGTTCAAGACGTGGAAATCCAGTAATTTGGAGTGGTAGGAGCATCCACTCTTGTGGTGTCTGTCAGGCCTCGAATCCGAATTAGTCTGGGCTCGAGTGAGGCAGACTTCAGGAAAAGTTTTCCATCGTTATGATCAAATTTAGATAATAATTTAAATTTACATTTAATATTTGAAAACCAGTTATAAGGATGTTAAAATTAAAAGCAATTTAAACGAACAACTTTAATGTCAAAGATGAAAGAAAGAATGAAAAGGCAAGGCAAGAGTAAAGTTAGCGGTTTGTACCAAATGGATTATTAGAAAATTTCTTTAAAAAATAAATAAATAAATTCAAATAGTAATATAACATGATCCGTTAACATGATGTATATGTTTCATGTTGCTAAGGCATTTGAGAATTGAGACGCGATTGTCTCCCTCCATGTGTGGGGGCTTAGGAGTTAGGATCCATGACGTGGAAAATCAATGTCTTCATATTCAGTTAGGAAACAAACTTTCTCACTCCATTTGTACCTACTAGTATATCACATTTAGAGTCTCACCTACTTAACTGCCATCGACCATTATTACAGTTACTCATATCAGAGATAGATCAGTAGGATCGTGAACTCCAAATTAAGACTTCGTGTACAAGTTAAAATTTCACTAATCTTCAGTATCCCCTGTCGTTTTAGCTCTAGATGCAATGTGTGTGTGTATATATATCAATAATAACAAAATTAGTTTTATCTTATTAAATCAGGTTGGTTACATGAATTATATGGTACCATTGGACTTTATTAAAAATCATCTCTTCAAATAAATTATTTATCAAGAGATCCAATCTTATAACCTTTCTGAATCTCTTTCTTAATCTTTCTTTATGCTTTATTATAAGGTTAAAAGTCATATGATTAATTCTTCTCACCGGCTCTTATGGTCATCTTCTTTGTACATTTGCAAACTGTCTTAAACAATTTTTCACAAATTTCTTCTTCATACGTGTTATTTCAACTTTAATTCTTCTCGTAAACAGTCATTTCATATTTTATCTATTCTTATATAACCACATATCTATATTAATATTTTTATTTCTGCTACTCTCATCTTATACTCTTATTGTGCATTTATAGTATAATATTCACTACCATATAGTATCGCTAGAGTTATAGTAATTTGATAAATTTTTTTTTTAAAGTTTGGTAGGTACTTTGCAATCATAAATAACTCATGAAATTTTTCTCTACATTAACTATTTAACTTGTATTCTATACATAACATATATATATATATATATATATGACCCAGCGTGGCTTTTTCTTTTCTCCTTCGCAGAAGTAATCACAAAATTGATCATATACATATAGATAGATAGATACATATATGATCAGTTGTGTTATGAGAAGTATGTATTCTAATGCTACGTACATGAAGCAGTGATATGAGAATTACTATTTGAACCCAAGAATATATATTTAATAAAAGAGAGAATGCAAAGAAATAATGTGTTGAGTTGAGGCCCATTTGCTTGAAACCATGGGAATGAAAATATTTCATGCGTTATGGGTCCTTCTCATGCCTACCACAATGATGAAAGAGATTCCAGAAAATGAAAAAGAGAGCTCTGCGTTCTATGGGAAAGTAACAATACCCACCATGCCAAAGGGTTTGTTGTAAGTTTTGCCCCCCCAACAACTTGCACTCACTAATATTACCTTAAAGTAAGGCCTCCATAATTTAATGTAATGCCAGTCAAATCTGCTAATTATCAAGTTGTTTGCTTTTGATTTTAAGTAATCGACTTTCACCCTTTGATTGTAAGACATTTTTTGCATTTATATATATATATAGTTATTTTTACGCTGAAGAATATTTTTTTATATATACTCTATTATTTTATGCAAGTTAAATTGCTAGAAGTCGTTTGGTGAGTACCTGAATTTCAGAGCATTATTTTCCTATTTTTTGTTTTTTTGCCAAACTTCACTGAAATAAATAATAATCTTCTGGGGCATAGCATTCACGGATATCACATATGTTTGAGGAAATGAAGGGAGGTTTAGAAACCAGAGCATGGTTTACAATTACATGGAAAAAGAAAGGGTTCAAAAACCAACGCCATATAAAATGGCACACGAGTTTGAATTTAGATATAAAAGTATAGGAGATGCGGTATAAGAGGGAAACTTCGCACATACCAAAGTTTCAATGTCCATGTTCTCAGACAAAGTTTATCTCTCACTTATGTATATATTGATGTCATTGATTAATTAACAAATGGCAAATTGTAAGTGAATGTTCTTCTTGGAGTGGCCGTCAAGGTATGGAGACCTCCCGCAGGAAACCATAAAGCTACTAGTTGCTGTGTTTGGTATGGTAGAATCTTGAAGATGGAAATGGATTTGGAAAAGGAATCCTGGTATATTGATATTTGGTATGACTAAAACAAAGTTACCAGGAATCATGATTATGGGAAAATTGACGGAATGGGCTTCCATCACAACAATGATGGAATTGGGTCAATTTCCATGGAATTTATTTTTAGGACCTCTCTACCCTTAACTCCACCCACCTTCCTGTCGCCCCTCCACCTCCTCTTCACACCTTCACCGTGCCGTCACCGTGCCGTCATCTCCTCCACCTCTTCCATGGTCGGCAACAGTGACGGCCCCACCCGTTACCAGCAATGATTTGCTTTCCTACCTACTTCTTTGCCTTCTGCTTCTTTCCTCCAATAACAGTGACAGTGATGAGAATGTGGAGGAGCAAGATGAGATCGTTCAAGATGATGATGCCACATCTTTCTTAGCTACCAACGGCGATGGTCTAGCTTCAAGCTTGTATCGATTATGGCAATGGCTAGAGGTGCTTGGCCACCGAGGGTTCTGTCTTGCAAAGATAGTTTGCGAAATCAATGGTTTTATTCTAAGGTTTGCTAGGGTTCATAGCCAACAGCAAGAAGGGAAAGTGGGATTTACCTCTAACACCATTGTTGTAGATCTGGAAGAGTGAACGATCTTAGATGTTCTTATGCTTGTCTCGATTTTGTTCTAAGTCTATGGTTTGCGAAATTGATGGTTGACGGTGGTACTAATCTTTGAAGTTGAGTGAACAATTTTGTTCGGAGTCCGCATCGTCGATGTGCTTGACTCAATGGGTTTCCTACTTCAATGTAGTCTGAACATGTTGATCTATGTCATGGTGGATTTGTGTCACTGGTGGGTGGTGGGGTATGGCGGTTGCCAATGGGTGGGGGGGTGTGGTGGTTGCCGGTGGATTTCAGATTGGTGTCGATAGGAATTTTTTTTAATGAGGGTATTTTGATCTTTTTACATTATAATACAGATATTAAAATTAAAAATAATTTAATGATTCCATGTTTTACCAAACATAGTTTTAAAATTCAATTATATCTTTATTCCAATTCTGATTCTTATTTTCATTCCTATTCCAATTTCATCAAAATAAATTCCATTATACCAAACATAATAATTTCTTCAAAAAATGTTAATGTCACATCTCAAAAACCTCACGTCTCTTGAACCTGATTCATTATTCCGTTCCTGAATGGGTCATGCAAAAGGGATATGTATGAAGACATGACCCATTCAGCTCAGGTGGTCCGTTTGTTGATCAGACCAGAAAATTTTTTTTCTTTTTTTAATATTATTTATTATGCTATTATTATTATTATTCTTATTTACAATTGTTATTTTTATTAATTTATAAAGTAGAGCACGAGAGCTATTTTTTTTCTTAATAAAATCATTTTTTTTCATTCTGTCCCTTTCTATTTTATATAACAAAAAACTACTAAGTTGGGTGGATTGAATTTTACATTTCTCTTGCATCAAATAAGGGATAAAAATAGACATTGACTATAACCTAAAAAAATCCACTAGGTGTGCTCTTTCAAAGTTGGAAGAATTATTGATTAGGTCTTTGCAAACAGATCCTAATAAGTGGGAAGAAAATTCTAACACTCGGCCCATTCAATATAGGAGGAGAAGGAAGTTTTTTGTTTCTAGACTTTTAATTTTCTCCCTCCATTTGGTATTATAAAATATTTTGTATAATAAGTTTCTAGTATAAAATATAGGATGTTAGATATTTTTCTCTTCATTTTACTCATGCTTTTAATTATTCCATTCTTCTAATTTATAACCATACAATAATAATAAAATGTAATATTTAATAATAGTAAAATGAAAATGTTGATATTTTTTATATTAATTTCATATGAAAAACATAATTTTCTTAATATACGTGCAATTAATACAAAATACATTAATATGAATTAAAAGAAGTATATAATCTAAAGGATGGTTTCCATTTGCCTTCTAAGCCAAGTGAGAAGCCAGCAAGCATTAGATCAAATAAGCACTCATCATACACTACTCGATGGATTTGGATTCATCGAAGTATGAGAAATAACTAAATAAAATGGGATACACGCGAGACCACGTTAACAAGTGGATCCTACCTCTATTTCCACTTCTCACTTGAAGAATTGAGTACCCTTCAAGCTAGCGATGACTTAAAAATGTGCATTGCATCCATTTGCAAAAGATTGTTGAGATTGATTTTCACTGTGCCTGTAATTGAAAACATGACTATTGACCAGGAGGCTTTCTCCAATGAGATTTTGCGAAAGATTGTCGTAATGCACTCAATTTATCCTTCCTTTTATTGCAGCCATAAGACGAGAGATCATTTCCACTGATACTCTACAAGCGAGAAATTAATATTCAGCAGCGGCTCTCTGTTTTCAGATCAGGATTAACATTACAAACACGAAATACTCTAGCACCACACATAGATTCCCTACTCAGTTGAGGGAGCTACAGCTTTGAAGTTCAGATCAGGATAAACATAACAAACACGAAATACTCTAGCACCACACATGGATTCCCTACTCAGTTGAGGGATCTACAGCTTTAAAGTTCAGATCAGGATTAACACTACAAACACAAAATACTCTAGCACGACACGTAAATTCCCTACTCAGTTGAGGGATCTACAGCTTTGAAGCTGCTTCTTTGTCTAAAAACCACTTTAACTCAACCTCAGGGGACACCAATTCAACAGGCAGCTTATCAGACTTATTAGAGGCTCCCAGTGCAGTGTAAACTGCATTTTCTTCCCCAGCACCAGTGGAAGTCACCACCATTGCAATGTAATCAGAAGAATTGATAACCGGGAAAGTAAAGGTTATTCTCTCTGGTGGTAGCTTTGGGGAGTCCTTAATGAAGGTAACCCATCTGTGATTCTCTTTCACAAGAGGATGCCCTGGGAACAGAGAAGCTACATGCCCATCAGGGCCCATACCCAACAGCATCAGATCAAATTTCGGAAATCCACTGATTGATGATAAGGGTAGCAAATTGCTCTTAACCAATTGCTTGAGGCGCTCCTCATAGTCATCAGCCGCCCCCTCCGCTGGTAAGGCATCATTGATGGCATAAACATTGCCTGAAGGAATTGGCACCTGCCAAGAGAAACATGAAGAAAGTATTAACAGGTAAGGTTGATCATAAAGTATCCAATTAGAGCAGTAGAAAGATGGTTATTTACACTCAATATAAACTAAATAACTTGAGACTGCCTTCAACTTGCCAGGAATCTTTACCATCTTACTTCATCATTCAATAGGATTACAGAATTTACTCATCAGACTTGTGAACATGATAACATCCGTTCCAAGAAGGGCGGCTTCTGACCTTTTAGGTAGTATTTAGTAGGATTATGATGGAAACTAACCATACATACATAACCTTATAATTAAATAATATGTACGTGATACTTGTGCTCGTTCAATGACAATGACTTCCTCACTTTATTTCAAGCAAAACTCTTAACACGTTCTATCCAATTCCATAATACCGTTTCGAACATGCTATCTTATTTAACAATGCTTTCAACTTGAACAGATAGACTTTCCAGAGGCAGGATCCGTTATAAGTCCCGCATATTAAACTTGAAACTTATTCTCTCTTACCACACTACATGAAACAAAAATTAATGTTACAATTGCAAAACATCTGAAAGTTGAATAATATGGTTTTCTTTTCGGAAGTTAAACATTTGAATCCCCTACGACGTCTGATAACTCATCACCATGAATAATTCAACATACCTTTGAGAGAAATCCATCATGAGCAAGCTTGTAGTTACTATCTTCATGAGTCTTTGGCACTACCCGTTCATCCAACCAAAACACGTGCCACTTAGACCAATCAATACTATTGACATGGGGAGGTTCCACCAGTTTCCTGAAATTCCAACATAAAACGAACGATCACCAAATTTTCCCCGAATGAGAAACTAAGAGAAGTCCGTGTATGCCATATTTAATTCACACACTTCACATCCCAAGATCAACAAACCCCAAAATCTAATACACTGCAATTGATATGAAATCCCATCGAAGAAAAACAAAGGAGTATTTTAATATGAAAGAGTAAAATTTTCAACAAAGAAGATAAAACTCACCTGATATTATCTATCAAAGTGCCACCAGACAAAACGACGGTGAAAGCCCCTTTCTCCTCAGTGAACTTATTAGACAGATCAGCGATGTAATTGGCCAAAGACACGGCCAGATCATCCTTTTCGAAGACTTCCACCTTCTTGTTCTCCGACTTTCCAGTCTCAGCCATTGAAGCTGTCACTTAGGCGAAAAACCTATTAGGATTCCCACCAACAGAGAAATCCCTTTATAGGTGAAAGTGCGGAAGAGGAAGGTGGAGCGAGAAGAAGGACGGGATGGAGAATGTGATGGATTTGTAGGATTCAAGAAGATAAGGAACAGGAAGTGAATGGATAAGGGGCCATTCAGAAAGCGACACTGCAGTGGGACAATCATCATTAGTCACTGGACTCGGAAACGCATTTCCTTGTGAAATAGACCGGACGTTGTCATTTCCCGTTCCCGTTGCTGTACCAGGGTGACACTTCCATTACCGCGAAAATAGATGGAAATTAGACAATGATTATCGTTTTTTTTTCCAAAGACTATGATTACTGATTGTACCACGGGAATTCTATATATTGAATAAAATTCAAAGAAGTATACATTTTTTTTGTTTTTAGAAATAAAAAAATAAAAAAACTTGTTTGGTAAATTTATTTTTTATAAAATATTTTTAAAAATAAAAAAATAAAAAATTTAAAATATTTTTAAAGAGTTTTATAATTTTTATTATGAAAATTACAAGAAAAAATAAAAAATATTTTCATCATTAATGATAAAATTATAAATTTTAAATAATTTATCTAACATTTACTAGTTATAATTTTGAGAATAATTATTTAAACAAATTTTTTTATTTTCTTATTTTCAAAACTTGTTCTTAAAAATAGTTTTACAAAATTATTTTAAAAATAATAAAATAAAAAATATTATCAAATAAGTCTTATAACTTTAATTTATTTGACCAAATATATATATATATAACTTTGATTTATCAAAATCAATTAACTATTCATTGACTCGTTTAACTCACTAACAGATCTAGAATTTAATAATCAATGAGCAAAAATTAAAAATAAAATAATGTCATGTATACAAAAGGCATACATAACATACTTTCTTTAATTTATCAGTTTTTTTTTTCCGGTTATCATATCATCATCAAACTTATTCCGTTACGAAAAATTTAGATCTGTTTTCTAGTATCCACATTGTGAATAATGATACATGAGTAATAATAGATTATCATTATTGTGTGTGTGAAATTAAATTAAAAAACAGAGGTTTCTTCACAATAATATATTTGAAGCGATAAAAAACAATCAGAAATTTTAAGAAACATGGGAAGCGGAAGAAGAAACATTTCAACTTCGTGATACCCTCAGTTCATTTGTCCTTTTATTGCCATAAGATGATGATAAATCCTTTCCCCAGCTTATTTGTCACTGAGACATGCAGACTCAGCAATATCTCCGTTCTCAGATCAAAATTAACATTACAAACACAAATACACACAGCACAACACATAGGTCCATTGCACGGTTGAGGGATCTACAGCTTTGAAGCTGCTCCTTTGTCTAAGAACCATTTTAACTCCCCTTCAGGTGATAACATTCCAACGGGCAGCTTATCAGAATTCTCAGCGGCTCCCAGTGCAGAGCGAACTGCATCTGCTTTACCAGCACCAGTCGCCACTATTGCGATGTAAGCTGAAGCATTAATAACAGGAAAGGTAAAAGTTGTTCTCTCAGGTGGTGGTTTCGGTGAGTCCTTAATGAAGGCAATCCATTTGTTATTCTCTTTCAAGAGAGAATGCCCTGGGAACAGAGAAGCTACATGCCCATCAGGGCCCATACCAAGCAAGATCAGATCAAATTTTGGAAATCCACTAACTGATGATACTGGTATCACATTGGTCTTGACCAATTGCTTCAGACAAGTTTCATAATCATCAGCTGCTCCCTCAGCTGACAAGGCATCATTAATGGCATAAACATTGCCAGGAGGAATTGGTACCTGCGGAGAGAAATAAGCAGAAAGCATTAAATGGTAAGATTGATTACAAAGTATCGGATTAGAAGAGTTGAAAGATAGTATGTCACAGTCTATTGTAGTAATTTAAAGCATTACAGACATGAATAAACTGAATAACTTGAGAGTTGAGACTGCCATTCAATTCAACGAGGAAGGCTTCTGAACTCGAGAATTTACTCATCAAACTTGTGAACATTGACGCTATTCATTCAATCCAACAAAGGAGGCTTCTGAGACAGTGTTAGTAAGATTATGTTGTCTACATACCATATTTAACCCCATAGTTTAGCAACATCTCCATGATACTTGTATCCGTTGGTTTACTTCCTCACTTTATAAATATTTTCAAACAATCTTTTCAAGGAAAATATGTTCTATGCAATTTCTCAACGGTATTTCTCACATGCTATCAATTTTACCAATGCCATCAGCTTGAACAAATACGTACCTCAATGGCAGCAATAGGGCAAGTCCCACATTTTAAACTTGGAACTTACCCCACTTTCTTACCACATCAAAATGAAACAAAAGGCACTGATATTATTGCAAAACATTCTAAAGATGAATAATGTTGTTTTCTCATTTATATCTATTCTATATATTTTATGAATCTATAACAAAAAGCACTGTTCACAAAGCCATGACCACTGCAACTTACTAATATGAGATTACGTGCATCGGCCCCATCTAGTTAAAAGTGAAAAACTCATATCCTCTATGATAGTTGATAATTCGTCAACTATATACCTTGGAGAGAAATCCATCAAAAGCAAGCTTGTAGTTACTATCTTCGTGAGTCTTTGGCACTACCCTTTCATCCACCCAAAACACATGCCACTTAGACCATTCAATAGTATTCACATGGGGTGGTTCCACCAGTTTTCTGAAATGCCAACATAAAAAATCACCAAAATTTTTCCCGTAAACTACTCCTAATGTCTCCAGATCAAGAAACCCCACAATCAAATACCCTCAAATTGATATAAAATCCCACCCACCTGAGATGATGAATCAAAGACCCACCAGACAAAGCGACGGTAAAAGCACCTCTCTCTTTCGTGAACTTAGCCGACAGATCGGCGACGTAATCGGCCAGAGGCACGGCCAATGAATCCGTTTCAAAGACTTCCACCTTCTTGTTCTCCGACTTCGCAGTCTCCGCCATTGACGCCTTCACTTGGGGGCAAAACCTCTTGGGTTTGACGCCAATCAGAGGAACCCCTTTATGGGTAAGAGAGAGGAAGATGAATTTCCGCGGACGCTGGGGCGTGAAGAAGGACGGAGTAGAGGACGATGGTTGACTCAGGATTCGCGTAGAGGGGGAAAACAGAGCGGAAGCGCTAGAGGCCATTCAGAAAGCCCTCACTCGTTCTTTATAGGAGCAGAGACAGAATAGTTACTCTACCTTTATCACGAGTCAATGGAATTGCAATTGCACATGAAAGAAACCCCTCGGTATCATTCCATTTGTGACACTTCAACTGAGAATAGGGAGTAGGAACACGATGGCACCTCACTTAAGAATGAGATACACTCATTGTTTTATTATACGAAACCTGGTATTATTTGAAACATGGTATTTTGATTTTATAAATTTTATAGATATGTACAAGAGATTTATGTAAAATATAGTGTTCTGATTTGATTACTATTTTATGTTTTTTTTATGAGAATTACTATTTTCTGTTTTGTTCTTTATGCTTTATAGGGAGTTTTCAATATCCTACTATTTGCCGGTCCCAAAAATTGGCATTTGGTTTTGTATGCTTCTATATATTTTTGTTAATTTATAATTTAATTGTTAGAATTTGTTATTTCAATATTACCAGTTGTCATGTTTAATATCTTTCCATAGAGCGTGTTTTATTTAAAATATTTTTTCCAACAAGTCTGAATTTTAAAAATGACAACTTAGTTAGTACTCGAATGTCAAGAGATTTTTTTTTTTGGTTTAAAAATGTAGTTAACCACCAAATGAAATTATTAATCAAAAGAAGAATTTTAGCCTTGGTCCATAAAGCTAGGTGATTTCTCTACTCTTTTTTTTTAAATTTATGTTTTATTCTTTAGTCCCTTTACATTAAATATAAAACATTTAGCTTTAACATTTTTTTAGAAAAAAAAGTATTTTTATATGCTTCTAAATAAAAATATGAAATTTTAATCATCTAAATTAATCTTAATAATTTAAAGACTAAGAAATAAGGAGACTAAGAAATACCGATGATGGTTATTGTTTGGTTGTTAGATGAGATATTCTTAGTATTTATCTAAAAAAAAAGTTAAAAATAAAAAGAAAAAGTAAGAAAAATAAGGAGGAAGAGGAATAAAAAATTGAAAATTCAAGATATTTTTTCATCCAAATGAGGCAACCACCGTCTCAGCGGGTATGCTTTTTGTTCAGTAGGAGTTTACATGATGCGCCCCGGGGCGCCGGGGTTTTGTTTCCCTTCCATGAAACTTTTTCCACTATGCAAAATTTGGATCTCTTTTCTTATTTCTCCATTGCGAATCATGGTTTATTCATTGAGACTACCAAATGATTATTATTATTTTAGTACATGCATGGTTTTTTAAGATACTCGAAGAAAAGGGTCTTACATTCCAATTCCATCCTTCACTTACGTAGACAATAAGAGGTACCATATTTGGAGGAAACAGAGCTTCATATAAAATCCACAGAGTAATACCATTCCTACAGATGGAACTGCAGGTTAAACAGCTTAGAAGCAGCACCTTTGTCCAAGTACCATTTCAATTCCCCATCAACAGGGGAAATCATTTCAACAGGAAGCTTGTAGCCTTTCTGATCATCTTCCAATGCAGAGTCTACTGCACTTGCCTTACCAGTCCCAGAGGCCACAATTGCTATATGCGAAGAAGAATTGATCACTGGCAGCGTGAAAGTGATTCTCTCTGGTGGTGGAGTTGGCGAGTCCCTCAGGAAGCCAACCCATTTCTGAGTTTCCTTCAGAAGAGGATGGCCTGAGAACAGAGAAGCCACGTGACCATCAGCACCCATATCCAGCAGCATCAAGTCGAATTTTGGAAGCCCCGTGGCTGCTGACACTATCACTTTGTTCTCGACCAAGTCTCTTACACTTTTCTCGTAAGCTTCTGCTGCTTCATTGGCTGGTTGGGTCCCATCAATGGCGAGTATATTTGAAGCAGGAATTTGCACCTCCCAACACAACAATGACAACCAAATCAGACTTAAATTTGAATCCAGATTATTTTTAATTAAAATAAAAAAATATTTATATATTTTGCATGAGTTCTTGTCATCCATTTACTTAAACCAAGCAATTCTAATTTAATCTATATTTGTTTTATTATTGAAAATAAAAATTAATGTTAATAAACCTTAACTGTTCGAAACAATTAAGAAAACCTTTAAGCTTTAAATTTTGGTTCTAATTGAATTGAAGTATTTTAGATTTAGTGCTAAGGAAAACATGCTGTACTTTGGCTTCCACATTTCAAAATGATATTCAAAATTGAATCTTATTTATGTATTATTTGTGTATTCAAAATGAAAGTAATATTTAAAAAAATGCAATTTTACCAAGATCTTTAAAATTTTATCTTGATATTTATCATTTTTCCTCTATCTCCGTCTGTTTAGATGCATTATATGCATTCAACTACTTTTACAAAACTAAAATGTACAAATTGCTCAAAGTAACCACTTTTTAGTATAGCTACATTGTAATTTAATATAATGCAGTGCAGGGTATAAAAAAAATTAAAAATTAACTTTATTGCGCTATTCAAAATATGACAATGAGTACAAAACATAATAAAGCCATATAATATAATAAATACACATGAACATTTGTCAGCAGCACCATACCTTGGTGAGAAATCTATCATTTACGAGCTTGTAGTTACTTTCCAAGTGATCCTTCGGCACCATTCGTTCATCCACCAAAAAAACATGCCACTTAGACCAATCTACAGAACCAATATATGGATCTTCAGCCAATTTCCTGAGAATCCAAACCCAGAAAAAATTATCACACTTAATTTATCAACACACACCACAAAGTATATATAGGTTGAGTGGTTCTTGATCCAAGAAAACTCACCTGAGGTACTTGACGGAAGACCCACCAGACAAAACGACAGTGAAAGCCCCTCTCTCCTGTGTGAATTTCTTGGACAGTTCAGAGACATCATGAGCCAAAGTCACAGCAAGATGGTCCTTGGAGAACACTTCCACGTTCTTGAAACTCTGTTTGAGGGCCTTCACTTTGCCAAAAGATCTCTTGGTGTTCACCTCAATCTGAGAAGCCTTTTTGTGCCTCAGAGGTTGGAAGAGCAATTTCTGTGTTGCTTGGGGTGGCAACAAAAATGACATCGTTGGGGATAGAGAGGGAGAGTTTGGTGAAGACAATAAGCTGCTCTGTGTCTGTGGGGTGGTGCAGGAGGGTGAGAAAACTGTAGAGAAGGCCATTCCTAAGAGTATTGAATTGAAAACCTGCGTTCAGTTTTGGTGTTTATCACCCCTATATATGTCAGAATGGTTCATATTCTTTCCCAATTATTACAAGCAAAGCACAAAGTGAGAGTGCGGATCCTTTTGCTAGCAATGGAAGCAACATGTGTAATACACATACATAAATGCTGTAGTTTGATAGTATTTCTTAAGACAAGTTTAGAAAAGAATGTCCTAACTTTCTTTTTTATTAAATCATTTTACTAGACGAGATATTATTAGTGGAATTTGAAAAACATACAAGTAGGAAAGCTATTGACAATTGGTAAGGAATCCTAAAAAAGTGAAGCACAAGTTTGAATGAACACCTCTTTAATTAATACTTGTAGCATAAATATGTTATGCTCTTTTCTGAAATAGTGTATGTGGTGATTTATTAATTAATTAGCCTAAAAAGAAAATTCATTTAATATGTGTATGTGATTATGCGAAACCACACTTCTTTTTCATCGAGACTCATGATAAACTTCCTCTGATTTAAAATATAAGTCATTTTTAATAAAGTGTACACAAATCAAGGAAGGAAGTTAAACTATTTAAATTTGTTAAAAATTTATATTATTTTTCAATATTATCTTTAATAAACACAATTTTCAAAATAATTTTTTTTCTTATGAGCTAATTAATGATAAGGGTAAATTAGGAAAAAAATCATTAATACTTTTGAATTTACCTAAAGAAGACATATATTTTGATCCAAAAAAATATTCTAAAAAAGAACTTATATTTTGGATAAGAGGGAGTATAATATATCTGTGTATATCATATGAAACATCATTTTTTGTTGTCGAGCTACTTTAATGGCTTCTTAAAACTAAATTATGTGACTTCAATGAAGAAAAAAATTTATTTATATAACAATATACCAACAAAAAATTAAACTAATTATTACTTGATATTAGGAGAGGAGAGTGGTCAGGCCAACTGAAAATGGTTTAGTGCAATATATATTATTGTTTTTGCGCATAGTTTCCAATTTGAAATTTGGTTGTGTTTTTGTGTAGTTGGGGTTAATTTTTATAATGCATTTTTTCCTTGTAAAAACCATTTTCAATGCGAATCTTGGATCTATTATATTAAGTTGTAACAAAAGAATATTATTTATAATTTCTTGTTTCTCCATTCTCCAATACATCATTTTCATATAAATCAAAGAAAAAAAACATTCGGCACACAATTGACAAGGATTGATGAATTCATTTATGATTCTGTAAGAGACTTGGAGTAACCGATGTACGAAGTCCACATGAAATGGGTCATGGGTTCACAAAGAACTAGGATCGAAAACTGAAATAGAGCTTATATACAAGAAAAAATGAATCATGCATTAATTATTAGGGTTCCTCCAAGTGCACAAGAATGATCTACAGCATAATCAATCCAAGAAGCCACTCCATGAATCAGCACCATGATCCAAGTACCATTTCATTTCGCCCTGAGGAGAAATCATTTCAACAGGCAGCTTCTTGGGTTTATGATGAACCTTTAGTACATTGTAGACTGCTGGGGCTTTACCATACCCAGACACCACCATTGCTATGTTGGAAGAAGAATTAATCACTGGTAAGGTAAAAGCGATTCTTTCTTTTGGTGGGGTTGGGAAGTTTTTGGTGAATGTGACCCATTTGCCATCGTCCCTGTGGGGATCATCTGGGAACAGATAATCAGGATGGCCTCGCGAACCGATATTCAGAAGCATTAGATCGAATTTTGGGAACCCATTGGATGAAGCTATCACATTGTTGTCTTTCCCTGTCAGGAGCTTGAGATCAGTCTCAAGACGTTCGGCTGCTCCCTCTGGTGGGAGCTCGTATCCATTAATGGTATGAACATTTTTGTTCATGTCCAGATTTGGCACCTCCCAAAACAATCAGAAGGGTTAACCTCTCGTAAGCAAAATTCAGAATATAAATAGCAAACAAAAACAGTAAAACAGGGTACTTTGGAGAGAAATCTTTCATAAGCGATTCTGAAGTTAGAATCCTTGTGGTCCTTTGGCAATACTCGCTCTTCCACCCAGAAGAAATGCCACTTTGACCCATCTATATAATCCACGAACGGAGGCTCCACCAATTTTCTGAAAATGCACATCATAAAAAAAAATCATCAAACTTTTCAACTAATCAACCACGTTAAGTAACTAATTACCAGGGCAGTACTTAAACGACAAAAAGAAAAACTCGCCTGAGGTGCTTGATGAATGAGCCACCGCACAAAACGACAGTGAAAACCCCTCTCTCTTTGATGAATTTCTCAGAGAGGTCAAGGACATCTTGAGCCAAAGCCACAGCAAGATCGTCTTTCGTCGGAAACACTTTCACTTTCTCCTCGTCTACTTCATTCTCTGATGCTTTCACTTTCCAAAAAGATCTTCTGGAGTTCACAAAGATCGGAGAAATCATCTTGTGGTTCGGGGGTTGGAGGAGCAACTTCTGCGTTGCTCGGGGTGGCAACAACGACGTCGTTTGGGAGATAAAGCGTGGGTTTGGTGAAGAAAATAACCTGCTTTGTGTTTTTGGGGTGCAGAATGAGGACAAGACTGCGGAGAAGGCCATTCTTGATAAGTGATCAGTGTTTAGTGGAACACTTGCGTAGCCTTATTTATGTCGAAGCGTTTATGTGGTTTTGTGAGCGGTAATTAGAAGCAAATACTAGGAATGGATCCTTTTCTATTACTGGAAGCGAAATGCTGTCCGAGTTGATACTTTAGTTCAATTCTCAAGACAAAAACTACTAAGAAAAGAACTAATCCATTAACTTTATCAAATGTTGGTGGTCAAAAAAGAAAAATTAAATAATTAAAATTTTGAAAAATGTCACGCTTATGTTAACATTATACATGTGAAATATTGTACTGTTAAATGTCTATTTCTTTTAAAAAAAAACTATTATTTCTGATATTAAATGGGAAGGGATCTCTTCATTCATACCATTAGATTGATCTGATGATATATATTGTGCCACATCATCCACTATTTCTAGTGCATCCTGACCGTCCTTTGAGTCAAATCTGGTCCATTGATTTCAGTTTAATAAATCATCTTTTGCAATCCCCTTCTGCTATCGTTTATCGTCGTTCTTCGGGGGTCCTTCGCCATTCGCCGTTTTTAGTCTCTGTCATTCGTTCCCTTGTCTCCATTCATTGTTCTCGTTTCTGTCCTTCGTCCCTTGATTGCCGCTCGCTATTCTTCGTCTATGTCATTCGTTCCTTGTAAAATTTGTTACATTTTTGCAAGCCTTCATCCATTCGTCTCTTTTCCTAATGGGTTGTGTTTCTTGTTTTTCTCTTAATTTTATTCAGTGATTTTTCAAGTTTGGTGCATCCATTACTTCTTCTTCCTTTTCCGTCGATGTGCCTATGCTGGTTACGAATGAATTTAAGTGATTGTTGTTAGAAAATATATATATATATATATATATGAAAGGAAAACTTTAAAGCGTGAGATTACTTTTTTTAAAGAGTAATTACCTTGTCTAATGAAGATTACAGACGATGCTCTTTTAGAATACAATAAAATCTCTTAAAATATTTGAAATTTCTTATCACCTTTACTTGTGAAATGAGGGTATTTATAAATTTGAAAAGACACTTTCTAAAAAGATACATTGTTTAATGGGAAAATATTTAAGATTAAAAGATATCTTGTTTTATATGAAAATATTTAAAGTTAAAAAATACCTTATTTTATATAAAAAGGTTTAAGGTTAAAATGGGTCCTAGTAAAAAAAAAAAGAATATGTCTAATTAAAATGAATAACGAGACACCTTTTCAACATAAAAACTTTTCATATTTTGATTTTTAAATTTAAATAAATATTTAAATAATATTTAAATCCGAATTTCAATAAATATTTATTTGAAATTTGAAAATAAATATTAAATAATTATTTGTGTCTTTTCTTTAAAGCCCAAATCCAAGTCCAAGTCATTTAGATATATATTATATTATAATTATTATATATCTATTAAATAATTATTTTAACTTGGGAATAAGACTTTCTCTTTTATATACTTTTCTCAATTATTTCCCTTCCAATGTGGAACTTGATATCTCACAAATATTACAAACTACTCTAATAATCCCCCACTAGTTTGTAATATTACGCATAATACCATGCATAACATAAGTATCTTTAATGATTTTAATTTCCTGCTAGTGTAAATACTTTAAAATTCTGACGGAATTATTAATATAATAAGATTTTAACTATAATCCCTTGTGTCAAAATTGAAAGTATCACATACATGACATTATTAAGATACTAAGATGTTATGATATCTTGCTTTAGCACTTTTATAGCTATGTGCTAATCCTGATTTCATGAATATTTAACAAGATAAACCCCTTAATCTTGCTTGAAATGACACCACTTTGATATTCGTATAGGTGGAGTATATTGTTATATCTTTGTTACTTCATATATTTAACGTCTCCATTAAGACAATTGTCATCATCACCTCATAACAGTATTCTTGATGGAGCTTTATATTTCTTGTTCTTCACTACTCATTAACTCTATTTAACAATTTTATTGCTACATCATACTATACAATGAGGCTTTAAAATTAGGGTCTTTCCATCAACACAAGCAATTTCGTTGTTACTCTTTTAACTTGTATTGTTAGAGTGTATACTAACTCCAAGTTGGGTATCCATTGCAAGTGTTTGTTATTATGAGGGTTTGCATCTCTTGCCCCATTTCTTCACAAGTATGACGTATTGCATCTCTTGCCAATGCTTTGGGAAGAGGATCAACTAAATTATTTCTTGATCTTACGTAAACTATTGTAGTAGTTCCATTATCAACTAACTCTCTAATATAAGCATGTCTTAAACTTATATGTCTCGATTTTCCATTATACATTTTGTTTTTAGTCAAGCTTATGGTAGCTTGACTATCACAAAAAACAGAAATGGCTAGTATAGGTTGTAGCCACAACTTTATATCTAATAACATATTTCTCAACCATTCTGCTTCTTTTCCTGTAGCTACTAATGCAGTAAGTTCAAATTCCATTATAGAGTGGGAAATACATGTTTGTTTTTTTGATGGCCAACTAATAGTACCACCTCCAAGAGTAAATATCCATCCTGATGTTGAATTATTATCATTAATATTGGTTATCCAACTAGTATCAGAATATCCCTCTAACACTACAGGAAAGCCATTATAACAAATTCCCAAATCATTTGTTCTTTTCAAATATCCAAGAACTCTAGATATGGCTTTCCAATGATCCTTGCATGGATTACTAGTAAACCTTGATAGTTTACATACTGCAAATGCTATGTCTAGTCTAGTACAATGCATTGCATATATCATACTGACAATTGCATTAGCATATTCCAATTGTGCTATTACTCTTCCTGAATTTGCAGATAATTTTATACTTGAATCATAAGGAGTAGTAAACTCCTTTATGTCCAAATGTTTGAATTTGTCAATCACTTTATCTATGTAATGTGATTTGGTCAAAGTCACTTTTTCACTATCTCTTTTGACTTTTATACCTAAGATATTATCAACCTTATTTAGATATTTCATTTTAAACATTAAGGTTAGATGCTTCTTAGTTTCAGATATACCTAGCATATTTGTACCAAAGATCAACATAACATCAACATACAAACATATTATAACACCATACTCATTTGTAAATTTGGAATAAATGCATTTGTCTGCATTATTATGCACAAAACCACTTTCTAGTATAGTACTATCAAACTTTTTATGCCACTGCTTTGATGCTTGTTTCAAACCATAAAGAGATTTTTTTAATTTACAGACTTTATTTTCATTTCCAGAAAGAATAAAATCTTCAGGTTGTTGCATATAAATTTCCTCACTTAAATCTTCATTCAAGAAGGCAGTTTTAGCATCCAATTGATGAACACACAAATTATATATAGAAGTTAAAGAAAATAGCACTCTAATGGATGTTATTCTTACTATTGGAGCATAAGTATCAAAATAATATATTCCTTCTTTTTGTGTAAAACCTTTAGCTACTAACTTTGCTTTTAAAGATTTGAATAGAACCACTTGTATTATATTTTCTTCTACATACCCACTTATAGCCTATGGGTTTTGAACCAGGAGGCAAATCAACTAAAACCCATGTATTGTTTGATATAATTGAATCTATCTCATCATTTACCTCTTCTTTCCAAAAAGCTGCATCTCTAGAGAACATTGCCTCTTGAAATGTTTTTGGGTAATCCTCAACATTAAATAGTATGGGAATTTCGTTACAAATGTTGATTCTATTTGCTTCAACAAAGAACACTATTGATTGTGTTGAAATGAAATCAAGACCTAAATCCTTTTCTTTTCTAACCCTTTGGCTCCTTCTAGGTTGCAAATTAGTATTGACATTATTTCTTTTGTTAACATAATTTTCTGGAAGTGATGTTCTACTAATGTCAACATTATTATCTCTTTGTGCAACCATTGAACTATCTGAAGAACTATTTATGAATTGATTTTCAATGAATACTACATATATTGATTCTACTATAATATTTGATTGTAAATCTAGAAGTCTATTATGCCTTAGAATTTTGTGTATACCCCACAAAGATGCTTCTAATTCCTCGAGGTCCTAATTTTGTTCTTTGAAACTCATGAATTCTGTAATATGTAATATACACCCATACATTCAAATAATTCAAATTGAGTTTTCTATTGTTCCAAAATTCATATGGTGTGGTATTTATCTTTTTAGAAAGAACTCTATTCAATATGTGACAAACTGTTAATAAAGCTTTACTCCATAAGTTATATGGCAAGTGTGCATTTAATAGCATAGCATTAGTTATTTCTATAAGAGTCATATTTTTTTCTTTCAAACAAACCATTCTGTTGAGGAGTATAAGGTGCACTACATTGATGTATGATGCCATGTTCTTCACAAAATTTATCAAATTTAGTAGAAAAATATTCTCCTCCTCTATCACTACGCAGGATTTTTATTTTCCTATTCTTTTGATTTTCAACAATTGATTTGTATTCTTGAAATTTCTGAAAAGCCTCATCTTTTACTCTAAGCAGATATACAAAAGTGTATCTCGATAATTGATCTATGAAAGTGATAAAATATCTCTTCACTCCTCTAGTCAATTCTCCATTTAATTTGCATATATCTAAATGAACTATCCCTAATAATGATTTATTCTTTTCTATTTGAGAAAAAGACCTTTTGGTGATCTTTGCTTGTATACATATTTCACATTTATCAACATTGTGATATTTACAATTTATATAGCCATTTCTTGTCATATGTTTCAATGATCCAAAATTTAAGTGGCCTAATCTTGCATGCCATAAAATATAATTAGACTCAACAATATAAGCAAAAACATTATTCACTTCATTAATAGATAGTTTGAACATTCCATCACAAGTATATCCTTTCCCTACAAATATCCCATTATTAGACATTATTACATGATTAGATTCAATTACAATCTTGAAACCCTTCTTGGATTGCAAACTGGTAGACACCAAATTTTTCTGAACTTCAGGCACATGGAATACATTCAGCAGTATCAATTTTTGTCCTGAAGTTAAATTTATCTCCACATACCCTTTTCCTACCATGTTGACTGAAGCATGGTTTCCTATCAATACTTGTTCTGGTTTCTTTGTCTCTGTGTAGGTCTTGAAATAGTCTCTATTGTTACATACATGAATTGTGACACCAGAATCTAACCACCAATCATTACTCTTAATAGTTGCATTAGCCATATTCAATTATGTGATCATTCCCACTTGTAAATACTATAATGCCATAAACTTGTCCGTACCTCATTTCTTATTTTGATATGTAGTCTCTAGAGCAGTCCAAATTTCTTGGGGTGTCTTCAAAGTAGAGTACAGATTATACAATTGATTAGACAAGGTATTCAGAATATGAGTACAACATATCAATTCATCTTCTTCACGCTTCTTTTTTTGTGCCAAGACTTCTGTAGAGTTCGAATCACTTGGATTTGGTAGTGTTGTCAACTATGCATCCAGAACATGGAAGATCTTCAGGGCAATGGGAAGAAACATCATCTTGTCCTTCCAACGTGTGAAATTCATTCCATCAAACTGATCTAGTTTGATAAAATCCTTCGGATTCTCTATAGTCATCATTCTCTCCATTTGGAATCACTTCTTAAAATTGTTAGAAAAAACATATATATATATATATTAAAGGAAGGCTTTGAGGCGTGAAAGATTACTTTCTTTAAAGAGTGATTGCATGTCTAATGGAGAATACAGACAATGCTCTTCCAGGATACAACAAAGCCTCTTAGAACACAATTTCTTTGCACCTTTCCCTATGGAATAAGGGTATTAATAGACTTGAAAATGCACTTTTTGAAGATAACCTTACTTAACGTGAAAATATTTAAGGTTAAAAGATATCTTATCTTATATGAAAAGGTTTAAAGTTATAATGTACCTTGTCTTATATGAAAAGATTTAAGGTTAAAAGGTGTCTTAATAAAAAGAAGGAATATGTCTAATTAAAATGAATGGTCAAATACCATTTCAATATAAAACTTTTCATATTTTGATTTTTAAATTTAAATAAATATTTAAATCCAAATTTCAATAAATATTTATTTAAAATTTGAAAATAAATATTAAATAATTATTTGTGTCCTTTCTTCAAAACCCAAATCCAAATTCAAGTCATTTAGATATATATTATATTATATTATATTATACTATAATATATTATATATCTATTTAATTATTTTAATTTGGGAATAAGGCTTTCTCTTTTATATACTTTTCTCAATTATTCTCCTTCCAATGTGGAACTTGATGTCTCACAAATATTACAAACTACTTTAACAATTATTATATATCTATTAAATAATTATTTTAACTTGGGAATAAAGCTTTCTCTTTTATATACTTTTCTTAATTATTCTCCTTCCAATGTGAAATTTGATTTCTCACAAATATTACAAATTACACTAACAATTGTTGCATTGCAGATATATCAAAAGAGTTTGGAGAAGTATGGGGTGGGATACTCAGAGGATGAGATTTCATGTGCGAATGTTTCTGGGTCGTGAAATCTGGAGGTGCAATATGGGTTGGGAAGTCTGAAACAGAGCATTTGAGGGAAAATTGCTTTCTGGGTTGGATTGGAAATGGTAATGAAGAGAAGGAAATGACAGGAATTGGAGGGATGTCGAAGCCTTGCCAGATTGGAAGTAGATGGAGAAAAATAAGACTCGATATGCATGTTTCAGATAGTTAGAAAAATGTCTACTTCAGTCATAATTTGCATGGTAATTGGTTGGATATATCTGGTCAGCATGGTAAGCTATTTGGAAAATTATATAGCAGAGATCCTGATTCTTTTATGGTAAATATTTCAACAGAGTGATCGATATGACACTGTAAGTTATGGCTTTCTTATTCCTGCAATTGTCATCAATATTCCCACGAAAATTTTGAAAACATTTCAGCAAAATACAAATTACACTTAATACTGCATAACAGTAATAAAACTGAAATAACCATACTACTCAAAGTTCTTATTGAGAAGCTTGTGTGTGCCAAGTGACTTAACAAACACCATATTCATAAAGATCTGCAGGGATAGAAGATTCTTTCTCAAGCGGTGCCAACAATTAATAACCCGATGACAACGCAGGTATATTACTTAATCATGGGCGTTTATCGATATGGACTTCTTCCTTGAAGAGCTTAGAAGCAGCACCTTTATCCAGGTACCATACGACTTCCCCTTCATCAGGTGAAATCATTTTAGCAGGAAGCTTACGAGGAGCTTGTGGATCATCGGCCTTGAATGCAGCGTAAACTGCATCAGCATTAGCAGGGCCAGCGACCACCATAGCGATGTTGGAACAAGAATTGATCACTGGCAAAGTAAGAGTGACTCGTGTGGCGTCCTTGTCCTTCACAGAAGCGACCCATTTCTCGTTCTCGTCCAGAATAGCATGTTCTGGCATCAGAGAACCCACGCTCCCATCTGGGTCCATGCCCAGCAACATGAGATCGAACTTGGGAAGCTCGTCTTTGGTTGATCTTGCTATCTGGTTTTTGGAAACCCAGATTTGGAGTTTCTTCTCGTAACGTTCGGCTGCTTCTTCCTCAGTGGAAAGGTCGTAGTCAATGGTGCAAACGTTTAAAACACCATTTCGTGAGACCTGAAGAAGAAGAAGAATGAGTTATAATTATAGGTTGAGGGAAATTTGCGTGTTTGAACTTCAAAAAACGGAATGAATGAATGGAATTAAGGAAGTGCGTTCCATGGTGAGGAATTCATCGTAAGCGAGCTTGTGGTTAATCTTGGCGACAAGTTGATCGTTGGGCTGAAGTCGCCTTTTTAACTGATTCCCTGGCACGAACACTTCCTCTTCCACCCAGAAGAACTGCCACTTTGACCAATCTATAGTATTAATATATGGAGGTTCTACCAACTTCCTGAAAATCCAAACCATAAAAAATTATCATCAACTCTATTCGTAGAGGTGGTATAATTAATTGTACTTGACTTATATGTGACGCTGCCCAGAGTTAAAAAGGACGAGAGAGAGAGAGATTACACTCTCACACTACAACTTAGAAATAGTATAATTTTCTACAATTTTTAAATATATATTGATGATTGATTTAATAATGATTAAATTACATTGAGGTGATTCTTTTTGTTACCATTCCTATTCAATTTTAATAAAAATATAAAATTAGAAATGTCTTTTATTACATTACATTTACACATAATATAGGGTGAGTGACATTATTCATGGCTTTTCTTACTTATTATAATTTGCATTATATATATTGATAATTATTATACAAATATTTTTCTTATTTTAAAATTAATATAAAATATCCCTCAAAAAAAAAATAAATTAAAATAATCTCTATTAAAATTTGTCCAATTATATATATTTAATTAATTGTATTCTTATATGTTTAGTAAAAATTTTATTTGCATAGGCCTACAAAAATTTCCTTTAAAGCAAAAAATAATAATCGTTTATTTCTAGAGGAAATTTATACATTTTTTGAGAATATAAATAATCTATATTCTAGGAAACCAAATTATGTGATTTGTCTATCTCAAATATGGCTTCTTGTAAAGCACACTAAAAAAAAGTTAACTAAACAAGTTATTTTTTCTGTTTTTAAAAAATATGTAAAAAATTAAAAAATAAGTTAACAAAAACTTAAAACACTATTTGTATTATTTAAGAAGAATATAGAAAATCAACAATGTAACTTATTTCAAACTTGGGGCAAGCCGCTCTGATTTAACTGAAACCTAGTAAAACATATACATCTGGGTTACAGTAAAATAGAAAGTAGTGATCACCTGAGGTATTTGAGGGAAGAGCTATCACACAAAGCAACAGAGAAGAATCCCCTCTCTTCGATGAATTTTTTGGAGAGTTCAACGATATCATTAGCCAAAGACACAAGCAGATGCTCCTCAGAGAACACTTCCACATTCTTATACCCCTTGTCCTCCCTCTTCAATGCCTTCACTGTACCAAACGATCTCCTTGGGTTCACCCCAATTGGACAAATAACCCTCTTGTATTTCAGGGGCTGGTAGAGGAATTTCTGTGTTGCTTGGGGTGGCCACAACGACGTCGTTGGGGACACTGAGTGTAACCTACTTTGTGTTTGTGGGACGCAGGAAGAAGTGAAGAACACAGTGGACAAGGCCATTTCTCAAGACTCGAGTGTTGAATGAACTAATTAAGCACTGCGTTTCAGTTGGAGATTTGCTCACAATCTCATCCGTTATTTATATCACAATATTTCTCTTCTTTTGTGAGTGTCTGAAGCAAAGCACAAATTTTGGATCCTTTTATTACTACCACAAGCAACATGATATCCGCACTGATTGATGCTTAAGCAAGACAAAAGCTAATAATTACCCCACCATATCTATAATTTTTTTTTTTAAAAAAGGGGCAAATATAGTTCATGCTATTTAAAGTGTATCATTCGAATGTTTAAAATTAGTAACTAAATAGCACGATTTTGGATGAAGGAATGAGGTGGAAACTCTATACTTACTGATTAATTCATTCTCTTTCTTATTATACTTCCTGTAATTTTACAAAGATTCTTAAAACAAAAATCATAATGAAACTTGGTGATATCCAAAGGAGTATCGTACAATGAATCGCAAAAGCAATATAGGACTGGGGAAGAAAACAGTTCTATACTTTTACTTTTCCTTGCATGTTTTATGTTTGCATTTGCTTTGGCCATTTTTCAATACATAGTCAAAATTACACTAACAAACGATAAAGTCCTTTGTTGGGAGTGGGGAATAAAGCAAATTTCATCCACAGCTCCTGCTTCCACATTATAAGAAGTTAATTTTTTGCCCAAAAAAATTTTAAGAAGTTGATTAATTAACAATAGCCGCATATTGAAGTAAACTGATAGTTAGATGCATGACTTGTTTAAAATTAATTGAGAAATGTAAGAGATCGTTTGTTATATTGTTACCTTGTATCATAATCTATCTCTTTTCGATTAGCGTAGCCAAATGAGCTAGCATCTTAATTTACGCATGTATTAATACTCTATCTTAAAAAAATTTAAACCAGTCTTTTAATTTAGATCCAAAACGAACTTTTCTTTTACTGTTATCCTCTCTACAATGGAGACAGACTTCTATGTCACTCTAGTCTCGATAACAGCTGAACGAAAATAATTAAAGACATTAGACTCTAGCCCATATGCAAGTGAATAATCTTGTATTGATCATCTATGTGCGTATGTATTTATATGTGTACATATAATTTATAAAATATTAGCTCTCATAGTGTATTTTTTTGAGAAATTTATATTTTAAAATATAGTGCACTTTGCAGATTAATAGTATAATTTTTTCTTCTTCTTTCCAAGATTGACTCTAAGTAATTAGGCCCTATTCTCCATTAAAATGTTGTCTTCCCAATGCATTTAATGATTATTTTTTCTTAACCAAGGAGAGAATGGTTCAATCAAACAGAAAAGCAATCAGACAATGGTCCCCAAAATGCGTCACTGCTCACGATAACAAAATTGCATGACCTAAGTGCAGAAAGAGAAGCCGGAGGCTGTGAACTCCAACCCTTACAGAATAATGAAGGGTTGGTTATCAATGGCCAAAGAAAAAAAAATGAAGAAAGCTAGGTTAACAAGAAAAACATAATTAATGCAAAGAGTATATTAATTACTGTTAAATGATGGTAGTTTGGGAAAATGTGTGTAAATTTTTCAGTCACTAACTATTATCTTGATTCACGCGTCATAGTTAAAAGTACATTATAAATTGGAACATATGATATATATTATTTATAAGTCATAACCAATATATTGGCAAAAAAGAAAGAACAATTCGGCTCAATATTATCAATAGCATTGATAATGGGCTCATTAATTAGTGATTCTAAAATATGAAATCACACAAATTACATTCATAATGCATGTAATTTATTTGACTATATATATATTATTAAACTTTTATATAATTTTGACATAATACTTTTAGCTTCACTCAATAACTATTTTAATTATTAATTTTTTAAATTACATTGTGCCATTGACCCAACATTTTTTTTAGCCACAAAACACATGACATTAATATAAAGCAACAATACAAAGAAAAAAGGCCCGAAACACAAGAGGAACAAAACTTACCCAAAACAACAAACCCTACTTGACCTAAACTCTATGTAACATCCTAAAACTCTAAGACATAAATTAGATGCAAACATGCATGGACACAGCAAAAGAAGACAAAGCAATAGTTCAGTGCCTTAGTGTGACATGATTCTGGACCCAAAATTAATTGGAGACCAAATGACATGATGCCATAGTGCCACTAACAGCAAATGCATCAGCTATTTGCTTATGCATTCGACCAACTTTCCATATGCATAACTCCTTACTCCGATATCCGATTAATCCGATTTCAAAGTCTATAAGCCACTCTACTCCTCAATTAACTGCAAGCATAAACCACAACTCAAAACACTTTCGTATGGAGATTTTGAATATTCGAAACCAAAATAGTCACTTTTGGACTATGACAAGCACCAAAGCCCTCCAAAAACAGCAAAAACCAACCCTTTGGCAACCAAAAAGATTCTAATAAGTCACAATTAACTCAAGGTACATGTCCAAGAGGATGCCACCATAAAAGTCCTCTAGGTTTTGATCCCCTTGAATCCCCCCCCCCCCAATTCACACAAATGGGTTATATACCCGTTTGCACAACAAAGACCCATGCATCTTACTAAGCTCACAATCCAACTAAACATATCAAAAGGAAAACAGAACCATAAGTTCCCAGCCCAAAACACCAAGGCAAAAAGATTTGAACACCCTTGGTCACATCCAAAATACATTTACCACATACCACACCACACATACTAATATGGGCCTAAATCCATCACAAACAACCACCCATGAAGTATAAGGGAGTCTAAACTGATTACACATCATTCTGTCTTACAAAAAACATGAGCACACAATATGTTACACATAGTATCGCATAAGCAATACAATTGGCACTTTACTGAAGGCAATAACAAGAGAGGGGTCACATCCTCCAAAAACCTACAAGTATACTTTCAATCCTCCAAAGAGCTAAATCTCCTTGCTAGTACTGGATCCTTTACTTGGAATTATTAGCCATAGGGTGAGACACACGTCCTAATAATTTGGGGTTTACAACAAAAACAAAATATGGTCCCACAGAAATATTCAAATATAAATGCTCGTAATGGATGCAATGTACATAATCTACAAACACAAATCCCATCAATGCATAGCTAGAATCATGAGCTAGTTACCATAACAATGTAACATCAACCAGTAGGCCCCTTCTAATGATTAGTGATGGCCGATTTTGGGGTCATTACCAAGTTCTTCTCCCAATAGTCATGACCCGGCTAAAGGCCACATTTTACTAAAGATTGAATCATGGCTCTCATTCCCCTAAATCACCAAATTAGTGGCTATTTAGAGAAGGTACACTTGATCCACAACCACCTAAGTCTCCCCGCCATAGAACGACTACTTAGTAACTGGGATAACATAAGTCACATCACCTGAACATAAGGCCTTATGTGCTATTTAACAGATTGACATACCACATGGTATTCCGAGCATCATCACCTAATAACCATATGCCTTAACAATATATAACCAGTGACAATGCCCAATGCATGCTAATATATATGTCAACTCATGCCATCAACTAATCATGTTAGCATACCATATGAACATATATGATAAATCATGGGATGCATAACATTCATCAACATGTCAATATCCATCATACTTATACATTTCATAATCACTATAGCCAATTGTTATGTTCATTATAATTTAGACTAAGATTAAGAAACTTACTAGCTGTTGTAACCGTACATATCATGATATAAAAAGAGACAACCATAATTTATGCCAAATGCATATCATGATATGAAAATATGAAGCATATTCTATGACAAGTGCTTATTGTGATATGAAAAAAATTTAATATATATGACCAATTAAAGAACATAACGGATACACCCCAATTACCTCAACCATCCGAACCCACACAACAACCCCGATAGGCCGATAAAGACAACTACAAGATACCAAAAGGATGCAAGATCAAGTTACTACATTGTTTCAAACCAATACATAAATCAATCCATTCCAACTCAACTAATTTCTTCAATGTCCAAAGGAGCCACATTTCATATATTAAGAAAACCACTTATCAACAACTCCAACTCTTTCTAAAACTCCACGGAGTCAAGAAAATCTCTAATGAGCAAGCTACCAATCTATACATTACCAAATACTCATTACTAACACGGATCAACAATCCACGAGAAACATAACTTGACAACCCAACACTAAACCGCTGAAAACAAGGCACCCATAATCATATACCAAAATGCTCAACACAACTCATGGAACCAAATTTTCTTCTCTCCCACTAGCTTTAATTTTTTTAAAATTATATTTTACTTTTTTAAATACAAGATTAAATACATTAGAGTGAAGAATTTTGAGATATGAAAAATAATTTCTTAAATTTTTAAGTAAAATAAAATATTTAAGTTGTAATTATTTTTAAATTAAAACATTTTTAAAATAAAAAATAACTAGGGATGCATACAAATTTGGTCGGCTCAACTCAACAGTACCTAGTCATATTGGGTTGAATTAGATTAAACAACATTATATTTTTGGTAAACAATATTTGTACATATTGGATTGGCTCGAGTTTTCAATTTTACAGACTACCGGTCCAACCTTTTTTTTTTCCTTCTTCTAAATATGTTCTCTTTATTGTTCATTAAAAAAAAATAAAAAGTCAAAAGTACACTTCTAAGCCCTTAATAATTTTATACTGTGTTTCATTTTAATCATTTAATTTAATTTTATTTCTTTTTTGTCCTTTAATTTTTAAAATATAATAAAAAAATTCCCCTATTACTAATAGCATTATATGTTAACTCCAAATGCTAACAAAATATTCTCACATGCTGGCAAAGCTTTTTTTTATCTTTAATGTTTACACATTAATTTTTACTACCAAATCATTAATATCATTACATATTCATTAATCTTAGGTTTAAAATATTTGAAAATTAAATTGAAAAAGTAAAAATAAATTATTACAAATATCAAACTTATAAACAAAACCTCAATTTTAAGATTTTCTATTGTAAAAAATGAGTTAGATAAATGTATAAATATTTGAAAATACTTCATCAACATTTTCTGTTAATACATTTAACTTATTAGTAACTAGCGTCTTATCCCGTGCGTTGCACGATTTGTAAGTTATATAAATTCAATCTAGTTTAATGAAATTGAAATTTGTTATTTGTTGTAGAGTTCAAGTTTTAAGGCTCACACTAATTGCATTCTAAATGCTAGGAGTCAGTTATTTGAAAGCTCAATACCCTATAAAGATGATAGTTTCAATGGAATTAGGTAGCCTAATTGGTTTTACTTCTTAGTAAGTGGGAGAAGTATCACCTTAATGGAAGGAGATATGTTCTGTTGTGATGTTAATATTTTGTATGAAATAGACAATTAGTACTCGTTTATTTTAGGAATTTTGTATATTTTTCGTATGAAAACAATGATGATGAAATTATCAATTGTTTGTATCATCTAGTTTTGAAGTATGTTCTAAAGAAGTTTCGTAAGTCATCACGAAAATATATTTAATTGTCGATACGAGGAAATGATTAAATACATACAACAGTTTCAAAATTGGAAATGTATCTACTAACACAATATTTTAAAAGTAAATAAGCAGAATTTACATTCTGGAAAATCTCCCTGTATACAATGTTAGTGGTTCTACTCTTAGGAATGTAATTATCATCATGTATAAGAATCTTCAAACCATCAAGACTCTTAACTCTAGACATTGCAACATAAAGTTGCCCATGTGTGAATACTAGTTTTGGTAAATAAAGTCCAACATTTGATAGTGATTGTCCCTGACTTTTATTTATTGTCATGGCAAATGAAACTACAATTGGGAATTGTCTTCTTCTCATGGTGAAAGGGAACTTTGACTCAGAGGGGTTCATATCCATTCGATGTATTAGAATCTCCTCACCTGCATTAGAACCATTCAAAGCCATAGCTTTGATGACATATTTGCCAAGTTGCGTAACGCAAAGCCTTGTGCCATTACATAATCCATTAGCTTGATCAATGTTTCTCAATAGCATGATTGGTACTTCAATTTTGAGGGTAAGCTTATAAGGAGGCACTCCAAAGCAATTGATGGTGTTAAGAAATTCAGTGCTATGCAGATCATCAAAAGAGTCTAAATCTTAATCACCCTTACATATTGAATCTGAGTTGTAGTCATCAACATTCTCACCAGGGAGCAATGAGGAAACATAAGAATTGATTTGTTGAACAACCTCTAGTGTGGGAGCTAAAATTGCTCTCTCAGTTAGGTATATTGAATCTCCTAGATGATTGAGCAAATTTGGGTATCTGGCCTGTGCAATTGCATCCAATGGATCTGAAATTTTTTTTATTAGCAATTCTAGTAGAATATCTATTTCTGTGATGCCATCATGAGGCAAACCAATGTTACCACCTCCAATGTTTAGCAACCATTCAGAAAATTTATTTATCATTTCATTTTCTACATTTGACTGGCTTAAATTCAATCTCATGTTCTTAGTTAACTTGAATAACCTACAATGACGCCAAATGAAAGATGAGTTAATTGCGGCATCAACAATTTTAGCTCGACTACCTTTTGGTATAACTGGCAAGATTTGATGGAAGTCTCCACCCATGACAACAACTTTACCACCAAAAATTTTTGAACTATGCATTATATCCTTTAAACTTCTATCAAAAGTCTCTATGTAGTGTCTCTTCACCATTGGTGCCTCATCCCAAATTATGAGATCTGCACACTTTATCAGATGTGCTAATAGTGAATTCTGGACAATATTACATGTAGAGTCTTCAGTGATGGTAATTGGTATGGCAAAGCGAGAATGTGCAGTATGTCCTCTCGGCAATAAAGTTGTTACAATTCCACTTGATGCTACATTTATGACTATCTGCTTATTTGACTGAATTTTGCTGTCAAAGCGTTCCAAAGGAATGTTTTGCCTGAACCTCCAAAACCATATATGAAGAAGAATCCACCCTTTTTAAATGTCACAGTAGTCATAATGTCATTGTCTTCTGTTCCTGAGTCAATTTAGGTATCAAATTATTTGACTCCAATTCAGAAAAAGATGTATCAAAATTCAATTCTTGCATTATCAATTGATTCCTCATATCAACGTGACAAATTTCTTGAGGCTTTGGTAATGTTGGAAAGTCATCCAATGTTTTTCCATTTGCTTCTAGCAGTTTCTGTATTTCAACCAAACCTGCATCTTGCTTTTGCTCATCTGAAAATTCTATTCCTGCAATTAAGTCATAGTTTTATAAATAATCAGCAAAAGAAATCATTTATGGAAATTTATATGATTCAAAAAGTATTAACCTGAAAGACTTTGATTTGCATGTGGTATGTAGTACAATTCTTCTGACATAACTTTAGCTATTTCCATCCATACTACTTCAGGTTGGCTGAGATAGTTTGAGAGCAACATACTAACAAAAAATCTCCTCAAATAATGTCCTAAAGCCCAATTTGATGCTTCAATGATTGCATCCACATACTATTGATCATCATCCAAAAGGCCTAATGCGTAGCACGCAGCCCTGAATGTTGGGTAAATTACATTATTCACTGTTTGAAGCTCAGTATAAGATCCTGGTCCCTTTACCTTTGTCAAAAGCATGCATACATAGTAAGTTTCACCCTGAGATGGAGAGGCGTGAGCAATTCTACCAGTAGAATATCCCCTCTTTTGCTTCTTCCATATCTTTTTTTTCCTACAAAAAGTGTAATGCAATGGAAATTTAGACTATGCTAAAGTTCTTGCAAATTTGTCATTGACATCTCTATTTTTATCCATCCATGCAAGAAACATTGTCTCTTTCACTCTCTTCTTATTGACCACGATGGAAACGTCCTCATTTGCTTTATAGATAACACTTTGGTTATCTGGATCTACAATTCAAGTAATGTGCAATTTCATCAAAACCTTGTTGAGAATTAGGATCACATCTGTCATAATATAGACCAGCAACAACACGATCATTCCCTTTGCTTATATATTTGAAAAGATACTTTATTGATTTTGATTGGTTGGTCTTCTCAACATTTATGTGCGCTTCAAATAGTTCCAGTAATCTTGCATTGTATGGCACAACAAACCTGTTATCTAGCATCACTCCATTTTTTTTCTATTCTCCTGCCATCATTACTTCTTTTATATGTTGGATAACCATTCTCATCAACAATTGTATGATCCACGAACTTCTTTGGAAAACATTTGGTGCACTTTCCATCTTTCATGCAGGGAGAGGCAGGTTTAGCATGACCACAAGGACCATGTATCATGTAATTCTATACTAAATCATATAAAACTAGATTTTTTCCTTTATCTGGTATCTCTGCTGAAACTATCCTATCAACAGTTTCAGGAGTTTCAAACTTTTTACTGTTTCCAACCCATAGAAGGATATGAGCATGGGGTAAGCCTCTATTTTGGAATTCTATTGTGTATATTTCTGTAGAAATAAATTTCACATTGTTAATGAAGTGATAGAAACAACAATAGTTACATATTTGAATAATGAGTTTAATGGAAAAAATCATTATCAGTCTATACTTTGTGAAACAGAAAGTACCTGGTTTTATATTACCGAAGATTTTCTCCTTCTTAATTACCTTCAACAATTTTTGTAGCTTCATCTTGAAGACCCTGCAAATTAGTTCTGGTCGATCACATGAAAACAAATCTTCTGATTTACAGTATCGCTTTATCTCTAGCCAAGCAAGATTGCAAGTGAAAGTGATGAAAATATCTGGATAACCTACCCATCTATATATAGTCATCGCATCTTGATAATTCTATCTCATGTACCTAGGTCTACCTGTGAAAGATGATCGTAAAATGATCCTCTTCCCTGTTGAGGAACCATTGATCTCTCCTCTAAATAGAGCATCTGTTAGACCTTTGTACAAGTCAACTCTTAACTCTTTCTAATGTCTTCTAATATAATCCAATCTCCAACTCTCCATCATTGCATATCCATTAACTATAAATTGCTGGAATAACATTTTACCATGAAACAAAGTTGATTCCTCTTGCTCCCTCATCATTAGCCTATAACAAAGATATTCTCTAATTGTCACTGTCTTCTTATCATCATCTGGATCGTCTTCATCTGACTCATCATCATAAGTGACATGGTTCAAAAAAGAGTTGTACCCATTATTCCCAAAAGGGAAAAAAAGAGGATATTGCAGTGGCAGATAAGACTTATGTAGTTCATCAATTCTTTTCAACGTCCCAAACCTTTTTTCTATGATTATGTCCTCTTGTGATATGACTCATTAATATTTCCAACAATTAAAGTAGCAACTTCTGAAGCAGTTGGTAGGTTGTAGTTCTGTTCCTGATTATCTCTTTATCTGATCAAATAAATCTTGACATCTGCTTCTGGATTGTTCTGAAGTATGTTAGATGCCATTCTATATTTTTGTACTAAGGAATTATTTTCATCTAGAATCTGTTTCAATGATTGAATGATATTTGGATCCAGGCTTTCATTTCCCCAACCATGACTGCATGTGAATTCAGAATCGATATATTAAAATGAATAATTCAATTTATAATAGAAGAGAGAAAGCATTAGTTTAATAATAAATATGATTAACTTACCTCACAGCAAAAATTCTATTGGAAATCTCATTCTCAGTGCCGTATATGTATAATTGTGAGAAGACAGGAGGGCTTCCATCTAGAGGTAGAAGACTACCCAAGCGATGATAATTTTGTCCAGACAAGACAAATGTATAAGGACCTCCACCATTATTGAGTGAGTTATCAATTTTTCCTCCCATTGATGTAAAAGAAAACATGTTATTATATGATCTTATATTTGCAAGGAAATTCTTGGATTCAGCTAAACTTTTGTTGAAGAAGTATCGACGTAGTACTTCAGGTGATCTTTTTAAAAGTGGCAGTACAATTTTACCATGATAACAGCATGAAGAGAAAACTGGAACTAGTTCCTTAGAAGAACGACTTAGCCTTTCAGCAAGCCAGAAAAGAGCTCCACAATGAATGCATTTGTATGTTGGGTCTCCATCATCTAGATATTCTATCAATAAAGAAATGATTCATAAATGGTATTTTTCTAGCCTAATAAATATAAATGAAGTACAAAAGAAAGTCATTAAAAATATGTATTACTTGTATTTTCTGTTGTGCAAATTACTATGTCGTTTGTCTCATAATTCATTTCTTCTTCCCACTCTGTATCACTTAATTGAACATCTAAAAATTATTAGAGTTAAAATAGCTTTGTATATATGTTAGTTTAATCATATGAATCTAAATAAGAGAAAGAATATTAATGTATATATTAATATGAACCTTTTGTTGAAACTAAATTGAATAATGAAGTTAGATCTTGTGTAATAGATACATTTGCTGATGCATTCCTTCCTATTTAAATAGATTGAGTCAAGCTACCTTCCATCATTTTCCCTCTTTTCCGTGGATTTCCATATGTGCTTGGTATGTTGAAATCTGCAACAAACATAATGTTAAAAAAATTTTTGTCAAATATTTATTATAGTAATAATTATTATGATTGATAAAAAAATTTACTATTCGATATATGGAAAAGTGGTTTTCTTTTTTCAGTCCTCTTTGGTTCATTATTTGCAGCTGGGAAATGAACAATCTTTTCATGACCATGTTTTGTACCAGAAGACTGGAAGTTGAACATTCGACCTGTATATAGATTTCAAAATAGCATTACTTATATAATTAATGGACATAACTATCTGGGATAAGAGAGTATAATCTTATTTATAAAACAAACCTTTGGAGTATGTCTTTAGTATATGATTTTCAATGGAAGAAAATGTTTTGTTAAGGGTTTTTCCATGAATCGCGTTTTCATGTTGTTGTAAATTGGAGATGCCCTTAGGTGCTTCCCTCAGATTTCCATTCACACTATTTGGTGCTATCAAAAGGTGAAAGGAGTTGTCAAGGAACTTGCTGACTTCAGTCTCTTGCTGCCGATTTGAATAATGAATTTCATCTACAAAATAAAGAGTTCAGTGAAATGATATGGATTTGAAGACATACTCAGAGTATCCCAATTCATTTACCAAAAGTATTAATGCATGAATTTGACCATGGACAACTTGAAGTGATTAAATATTATTCAAAATTTCGAATGACCTAATACCTTTTAATATTAGCAAATTCAATATTAATTGAAATACCAAGATTCATTATTTGAATTCGGATATTATTCTATGAATAATAAAATAATAAATCATTATAATAATCTTATTTTAATGATATTTTATATTTTTAATTAAAATGTTATTTATTATAAAATATATTTTTATAAAATGAAAAATAGAAAATATGCTTATTAATTATTGAATTTTATTTAATTAAAATTATTCTAATTCAATATTAATTATTTTTTATTATTCATTATTATATTAGTATTTTAAAATTTTTATGTTATATATTTAAATGTTTTTTTATAATATATTATTAAATATTTTTTTAAAAATATGACAACACACTATATTGAGGGACAAAATAAAAGGACGTAAGCAGCAGCTAAAATAAGTTATTGGATTATAAAGAGGCATGATCTTCTCCCTTAATATATTATAATTAAAAAATGATTGTGAGGAAGCCCTACTATATATTAAACTGGATTTTCAAATTAAGAACTTTGGGGGCAAAACATCCAACTAATTATGTCAAAATAAAGGAAGAAAACATTCAAACCCATAAATGAATAAACGCTAAAAATTATAATTTTTGCATATAACAGCAAGCATTTCTAATTCTTCATGATCTTTGTTGGCTTGTTGACACTTAAATTTGGAGTGCAAATCTCATCCAGACTTGATATACCTCCACTTGATCTCGTGCCATCATTTCCCTGAAGACGTTTTCCCTTAGAATTGATTGGAGTGGTAAAGTCAGAACTATTGTAATCATGATGATTCCTCTAGTGGTTAAGCAAAGCCAAATTCTTTGATGCTGTGAAATTGGATGGTCTAGACAAGATTGTCTCATTGTCAGAAGATTAAGATGCAGTGCCTTGTTAAGGAAAGAAAAAAAGAAATGTAAACAACAAAGATGAGAAAGTGTATTCATGGTTATAATTTAGATTGAGAAACTATTACTCCAAATCATATAATTACCTCTACTTGGACAACTTGATGAGGTGCGTTGACCTTATAAATTTTATAATTATTGTCATAAAAAGGAAAAAATTAGTAAGATGTCAATGAAATGCAAGATAGAAAATCAGATACACAAATTTACACTTGCATGACCATGAGTATAAGTAAATTTTTCCATAATTTCAGGATCAGATGAAAACTGGGAAACTCTGAAGCTCATCGAATGCTGGTCAACATTCCAATCTCCAACTCTAACTCTCATTGCCAACTCTTTTCCTTGAACAAACTTTTCTAGTATTTTTGGAAAGCTCATGGTTCTTCCAGTCTATAATAATGATATTTTAATTCACAACATAATATGGAGACTAATAGTATGATTTTTAAAGTTAAATGAAAAACGTGTCGATTAAATCTCAGATAAATTAACCTATAGAAGTGGTTTGAGTAGATCAGCAGCAGTGGTCCCTAACAATTCTATTGCAAGGTGATTAAAAAACACCACACTAGTTTTACCACTCTCATCAACGAATGTATAGTGTACTCTGAATCTGTGGGTTCAGTATATGAGGGTCATTAAACCATTATCAACAATGTTATGTCAATGCACATTGAAACTAATATACTTGTAAGAAAGTTGTAATTACTTGTAGTCCATGTGTGGTTTTGTCTCACCACAGAAATTGCATACAAGATATCCTTTTGCATTTTCTCTTGGCTTAGCATCACAAGAAGCACAACCTTCATACCACCAACCAGGACCAGTTTTAATTTTTAGTATCTTGCCTCTGATGACCACTTCACATTTCTGTTATGAATATTACATTAGCAAACCGTAAAGGCTATCAAAAGTTACGGAGATAGAATATAAGGTATAGGGTAAACGTACTTTTTTCCATTTGTAGTAAAGCAACAATAGGAACCCTAGTAGGAAATGATAACATATAGTTTGGACTAAATTGATCCACGTCAACAGAAGCTATTTGAGGGAATGCTTCACTCATAGAAGGTGATTCTTGCATATTATTTCAGGAATTTTTACTCTAGTGAAGTTATCTTAAATATTAATAGGGAATAAATTATATGTCAATATAAAAATTAGTTTCACATCTAATATAATTAGCATTTCATTGCTGAATGGAACTTACGCTTGTAAAAGTTTGTTTGTCTCTGGAATACCTGGATTGAAAAGGACATAAGTTGCCTCCCCGGAATTGGTCAGTTGGATCTCATCTACATTTAAAAGTAGTAATTGTCAGCAATGATAGACAATGTCTTAGAACATGTGTATCAATATTTTTTTGATATAATAAATTGTAATATAAAAAAATTGACCTTTGTAGAAACTAATGCTACAGTGACGCAACAGGACCACAATTGGAGGAACCAAGCCTACATTCTTCTTATTGTAAGCATCAATGGAAGATGAGCCAAACATGATATCATTGATTGAATGCTCCCTAACAATTTATTGTATCAAGGTCTATGTTTGTATTGTCTAATATTACAAGTGAAGTAAAACAGAATAATCACAATTTAAACATACTCATCATCAGCGATATTGAATGGCAATCTTTTCTTCTTCTCAAGACTGCTCTTGTTATCTTGTTGGGATCCAAATGATTTCAGAAAACCAATAACATCTCTCATGTTCATAACGAATCCATAAAGTGAGTGAAATCTAAAAAAACACAATATAGGTACATATATATGTAACATAACGACAAGAAATATACTATTACCAATGACTTCATCAAAGTTTATAGTATCACGATCCATTTGTATGTATTTAATAATTTGAGATATTGGCACAAAATTGTATAAGTTATTTTCTATTTGTTTGTTGAAGGGTTGAATGTAAGTGTTGGCATGAAAGCCTAATCTCCAAGCATGATTTGTTGCTCTAAACTGCCATAAGTTGGACATAGTGTTTGCAGAGACTTCAAAATTTTCAAAGAAATACGTTTCATCCTCGTTAGGAAATTTCATGAAATCTGCAATTAAGTTCTTATTAGTCACAGTTGCCTGGATCCTACAGCCCTGTCATTTTGTGCAATACAAGTATAAATCAATACTACATGTCATAAAAATAAAAATAAGATTCATAACAGCAAGAATAATAGTAATTCTCTATTAAGTACCTTCTCATCGATGAGTAGCATTGACATAGCCCAGATGTTATGTGGAGGAGCCTTGAGCCTCAGTGGCCACTTACGTACAACCCTTGCGACTATAGACCAAGTTTCGCTTCCATCATTTATGTCCTTAATGAAATCATACTCTTCAGAAGCCATGATCAGAATTAGAATTAGAAGTGAATGAGTAGAGAGTAAAATTTAGGTGCAGGTTATAGCTAGTGTACTGAAGTGGAAGTCATGCGGTGCTTAAATAGTGTTTATTTGAGTAGTACATTAGTAGTAGGGAAGAAAAGGAAGACAATGAATAGACATTGTATGATAAGAATGGATGTACTGACCAATGAGGATGCATTCCTATTAATTATTAGTGCATAGAATTCTTAATATATAATTATCAAATTATTAATGATTAATAATAATAATTAAAAATTATTAAATGTTGACTTAAAATTTCCAACTAAGCATTAGGTGTTGATTCTTGGCCTTCCTAGTATTAACAGTATTGAGAAATTGATTGATATGTAGATGAGAGTAGAATATTATATTCCTTACTCAGGAATATGAAAGAATTGATGAATATTTTCCTCGCATTAATTAACGTTGAAATATGCATATGTATTTTCATAAATATAAAAATATTATAAATTATATGATAATATCAATTATATTCATATTATATTAATGTACAAGGCAAACCAACCAGTTAGTCTGCTTCGCGCTTAGGTTGAAGATACTGCTTATCTCCATATTCAAATTGTATTGAGTGGAGAGAAGATAAAGATTAAACCACAATTATAGATGCAACTGAACAGTTGATATTGAGGAAACCTAATAAGTATTTTAAGTAAGTATATAAAGACTTTGAAAAAGGTGATTAATCTACTAAACAATGGATATAAATGAGACAGCTAATCAATGACCTATCTAATTAGCATTTAAAAACCGTAAAATCCATATAATTAAATGGCCATATATGCTTGTTTTTAAAAAAATTTTAAGTTCCACTTAAAAAATGATTTGAACCAAATTAAACAATATCTAAAAGAGTTTCTTGGCAAACACAAAAATTAAAATCCCATGAATGATTCCACTTAAAAAATGGTTTGAACCAAATTAAAGAATATCTCAAAGAGTTTCTTGGAAATCACAAAAATATTAAACTAGTATAACCCACTGGGTTAGACGGGTTACCCAGGTTATTTTTTTGCCTACCCAAAAGCCTCAAACGACGCCTTTTTGGGGGGTAAAAAGGAAAGGGAAAAAAGACACTTCTTCCATCATCATAGTTCAAAGAAACGAAGGGGGAAAACAAGAGAAAGCAGAGGATTTGCTTGGATGATTTGTTGAATGCTGAGAAGTAATTGAAAAAAAGAAAGAAAGAAAGAAATGCAAATGCTTACTGATTAAAATGACAGAAATCCAAAGAGATTAGAGAAAAATGGAGACCTTCGGCTTGTATCACCCACTAGAGGAGGAGAATGAAGTTGAAGAAAGAGAAAATGAATAGACAATTTTTAAAGACTTTGCTTTTCATATTCTACTTTACACCCTTTCTTTGACATTGGGAATATGAAAACATCTGGCACAAGTCACAGCTATTAGCCTATTACACCTACTTCCAATTCCAAAACTTGCGTATATATTCTTTTATTTTATTAAATACTTAACAGAAGAGAAAATGAGTTTTAACGGCAACGTCTTTACAGCTTTTGTGTAACTATAATTGAGGAAAACTAATAATTATATTTTGAAAGTTAAATTATTAAAAAGAAATAAAATAAAGTTAAGAAAACAAAATGAGACTTGGTATAAAATTAAGGGATTAAAAATATGTTTTTAATAAAAAAAACATGTTATCTTTATTTAATCTTTTTTTTTTTGGCTAGTTATTGAACACTAAACATGTTCTGTTGTGGTCAAACAAAAAAAAAATCATGTTCTCCGATATATTCTATGAAGTTTGAGGTGAGTCTAACTTATAATTTTTTAATAAAACTATCTTATATTCGATACTACCAAGTTAAATTCAAGTATTATCAAGTTCAAACTTATAAATTTTATAATTTTTTCTTACACAATGTGCGGAGTTCAAAATAAATCAATTACGATACTAACAAACCTTGATCATAATAAAAGGAGTTAAGTTTTTTTTAAATATAAAGTTTTGGGTTCAAGAACGTGTGTTGTAGATGCCTTTGGGAGAGCTACCCGCTTGGGATACAACCTAGCTCAATCTGGATTAATTAAAATCTAATGTGACTTTGATGATTTGCTAAAAACAATTAGTTACAATTCCCAAATCTAATATTTTCGTACATATTTTATAGATATTTACACTAAGATTTAAATTATATTTTGTTTAAATTTAGATATTGACATTAAATATCAAATTATTAATACAATTGAGACATTATTATTTATCAAAAAAATAATATCTATGCAGTTAGACATCACACTCAAGTTATTGGCCCAAAATTGTAAGTGTTATACTTAAAATCTTAAATACAAAATATAAAAGTGAAAATATACTTTTGATCGCTTAACTTTATATCTTGTTTCATTTAGGTTCATTATCTTTATTTTGTGTCTTTTTAATCCATTTAATTTTAAAATATAATCAAAACTTTCTCTACTACTAACATGATTAACTATATTAACATAAAATGCTAACAAAACATTCTTAAATGCTGACAAAGTATTTTCTAATATTTATATATTTATCTAACTTATTTTTTATGAAAAAAAAATCATAAAATTAAGGTTTTGATTATAACTCGATTATTCGTAATTATTTATTTTAATTTTTTTAATTTAATTAAAATATTTTAAATATAATATTAATGAATGCATAAAAATATCAATGACATGGCAATGAAATTAAATTCACATATCAATATTAAATAATACCTTGTCAGTATGTTAGAATGATTTGTAATCATTTTCTATTAATCTAGTTAGCGGTATTAGTAATGAGGAAATTTTTATTGTATTTTGAAAATTAACAAATTAAAAAGAAGTAAAATAAAATTAAGGAATCAAATTGAAACTGTGTGTAAGATTAAGAGATCAACCATATTTTTTGCCAAAATTAAAAAAGGGATAATTAATCTCTTGGTCCTCATATTTTCTCTCAATTTTTAAGTTGGTCTTGCAATTTAAAATTTTATAATTCACTCCCTCATGTAGGTCTCGATTTACTCGTTACTCCCTATAGTTCAATAGCATCAAAATTTTGCTCCTCCAATTGTCCACGTGTCCATAACTCCGTTAACTTTGCAATGAGGTGTCAAATGGATTGATAACATAGCGTGATGTGTGAAATGGACCGTTGTATTAGCCCATTAGATCTCTCTATCATATAATCCTACACCCACATCAACAACCATTTGTGTACAACTAGTTTAAAGAGTGCTATCCACATAATCGGTATTAGACAAATCATCTCATAACAAGTAAATTATTTACGTCATCAAGAATCATATGACTTACTCTACTATCCAAATCTATTTGCACTTCGTATTGCTCTGTTCTATCTCTGGGTGCTTTGCTTTTTCTATTCCATGCTAACACCTCTGTTTTGAATATAAAAACATAGAGTACATTGTTGAAAACTAATTTTTATTGTTTGGCTGAATAAACATAAGTTTCTCTAATAAAAAACCGAGTACATTTGTTGAACAACTAATTTTTTAGTTCACTGAAAACTAATTACCATTAACAACAAACCATTACGTTGTGTGTGTATGCTTGAAGAGAGAGAATGAATAAAACCCATGTGATTGCTAACCTAAAGAACAGATAGTGGCCGTGGAAAGCTGGAGGAGAGCTAAAACCTAACGCACAAAAGAAACAAGATGGGATTTCGATAGTTGCAGCAAAAAGGAAATTTGAGTGGGAGATTTCAATCATTGCAAAGGAAAGATAGTGTTCTAATGACTTTTTTTATACAAACAAGAAAGGTGAAAAGAATTATAACGACTCAAGTAGAAGCTCAACAGCTTCTTTGTTGGTCTTAAGCCTACAGCTCAAGGGGTGAGAGTTATATATATATATATACATACACACTTGTATATATATACACATTTGAAACCATGGAGCAACACAAAGATCACATGGTGAAATAAGAGAAGCCATTTCAAAGGATATGCTTCCTAACAAAATATATTCTTACAAGTCCTTTGCTTTTCTTTTTTATTTTCTTGTGTTCAAACCTTTTTTGTCTTCACTTTCACTTTTACTCTCACTCATAAACAAGGTGGGTATGGTGGTTTCAAAATTGACAAAGGCTGCATCAAGACACTTTTAGAAGGGATGGAACTTTGAAATATAGAAGAAAATAATATTGGAGAAAAAGTTGTGCACAAGTATTTAAGGTGTGGGCAACACTTTCCTTTAGGCTAAATTCACCCCCACCAATTTCCAAATCTTGGGTATAACTTGGGTTAGTAACGAATTTCCTACAGGATACAATGAAGACCCTTGAGTAGGTGCTATACTTCCAAAACTCAAGTCTAGACAATAATGGCTTTTACAAAGTGATAATTTGCTTTTTATCCTTTGTGCACTAAAGATAAAGGCAAGTGAGCCTGTATATGTTGAAACAAGTGTGGATGAATAAAATTGCAATTTTTTTATAGAATGATGGAAGATTGTGGACTATTTATAGGAAATGAGAAGGCACTTCTTGAAACAACATGACTCTTTCAATAAAAGGATACATACATTAACCAATGTATGTACATTGTAATGATTCATGAATCTAGACAAAAGTCACATCCTTTCATAAGATTAATGTATATACATTGTAATGATTCATGAATCTAGGTAAAAGTCACTTCTTTTCATATTTCATGAATCTTGTGATTTTCCATGAATCATTTCAAGAGTCATCATTAATTCATGAATCCTTTAAGAGACATCTTTTTATTTTGAAAATTTTCTCACAAACACAAGTTCATAGTGGGAGGAAAGAGAGGAAAAATAGAGGACATTCTTGTGTTGATGAAGTGTTGGTAGACTATAGATCGTATGAGCTAAGAAAAGTGCTTGAACATGGCAACAAGAAGATTCAGGAATCCAGTGAAGATGAAGAAGCTTGAACAGTTTTTGGGTTTTAATCTCATAGCCTTTTCAGAACAATATTAATATGGCATGCCTGTAATAACTGTTTATGACTATGTGTGAGCCACATATTATCCCAATTTGCCACCTCATTAAATAACTAACAGAGTTTGCTAATATGGCATATTTAGGGATTTATTTTAAGATATATGCAAATATGAGGATTACCATAGATAATAGAGAAAAGTTTAAGGATTGGCATAAAAGGTTTTAAACTATAGGGATTGAATTGAAAAGTTGTGTAAAGTATGAGGATCAAATGATTTATTTTCTCTTAAAAAAATGTTAAAGAAAAGATAGCCATCCTATATAATAATTTTGAATATTCATTTTAAATTATGTGAATGCATTGAGCCTGCACTATTCTAGATGCAAATAGTCCAAACATTGATGATCTTAATATCAATGACACTTTTATAATAGGGATAATTACATTTTAATGCCTTCCATTCAACATATTTACATTTTCATGCATATATGACAACTGAGGACCTTTTTTTTGTTAATTTAATGTCCATTTACGAATTTGGCCTTGATAAGAAAATGAGGAAGGAAGAATACCATGATGACAGAGAAAAAGGAACATCGAGAGAGCAATGCAAAGAAAAGGAGAGAGAGGAAACATGTGACCATGGGAGAAGGAAGTTTGATGATAATGAAGAAAGAAGACCGAATGAGAGAGTAATGAAAAGAAGAGGAGAAAAAGGAAATAGGCAGCGATGGGAGAAGGAATGCCAATGATGATGGAGATGAAAGCCCTTCATTGACTCTTGCTCGGTGGAATTTTTGCAATAGGTAGCAATATCTTGTGTTGGAAACAGAAGCTTGGTGAGCTGAAGTACTATTAGGGTTCTTCATCTAGGGTTCAAATATGAATCAATGAGTATATACATTCAATCCCTTTGAATGGCAGTTATACTGTTGAAGTTTAAGGGAGAATGCTGGGTTCTCTTATGTGATATAGGTTATCTTCATGTCCATGTGGAGCATTGGCTCATAAGAGGCCCTCCATGTTTGTGGTTGAAAGTTAAAGCACTTATGTAAACTAACTTAGCATTTAAGGTACTAGTTAGTTAGAACCATCTTCAAAGTAGCTGTGGTAGTTATTGGTCATGGAGTTTAGCATGCATGTAGCATTTAGATAGTGTTAGAACCATGTAGAGCTTCAGATCAGGTAATAGTCTAATGAATGCAGTTGAATTAGAACCATATGCATTGTATGAATTCCCTTTCTTTGACAAAACTCCTAGGAGGGTATGAATTAGTTGAATGATGCATTAGGTAATATTCCTATTCTAATTGACTATAGTTGTTAATAGGAAAAAAATGAAGGGGAAAGGAAGAGGGGAAAGAAAAGATCATATGTCATGGGGCTAAATGTATTTATGAAAGAGTATAAGGTCAAGCATAAAGGTGAGTTAGGGTATAAGGCTATTGGGAAGTGCAATACTGCAGCTTTAAATGCGTGGAATAAGTTATTAGAGGATGTGAGGGACCAATACAAGGGAATAGATCAGGCAAATAAGATCAACAAGAAGGAAGATTATCTGGCTCAATATCAAATGCAGTATGATGTTATATGAGTAGATTCTATCGAAATTGTGTTTGTATGGTGTGCATGCATCATTACAAACATGATGTTCTCCAAGCCAATTTGTTGAGCTTATGGAATTTGTAAGAAGCAAAGACACATTGAGAGAGAGGGTGGAAAAGATGTTCTTCGGGAGATTATTAGACATTCAATGCACACATATTGATCATTATTTGTGCATAGAGTTGATAGGACTATTAACCCTTCAACTTCAGCAATGTACATTAGAGGAAGGTGGAGAGCTATAGAGGCATGTGATGCCAATGCACTAATGAGCATTCCCAAGCATGAAGAGCCTGGGAAATGGACATGCATGTTGATGTCCTCACAAAATTGAGAGGGAGTTTTTAGGAATAAGGTACACTAGAATGAAGAGTATGGTTGAATATACAAATCACAATAATCGGTTTGAATTTTTGTTCTTATTAGATAGTTTAGAAATATTGATGAGTTCTACATTTAATGGAAGTATTAGTGATCGCCTATTAAGGATTATCTGCAACAAGAGGATACTCCCTGGTTATTTTGATTGATCATCCTTTGTGGTGATGAAACTTATGAAGGAGGTTGTAGGGTTTAAGTGGGCATTAGAAGAAGGGGCAACCAAGAAGAATATAGGTGGATGCTTATACTTTCTAATGGTAGGTTATTGTTTCACATTTTCATACATAATATCACATTTATGTAACCTAACAAATTGGCTGAATTTGATTAACATGAATTTTGTTGGACTTGTTTAGATATTTTTATTCCATAACTTCCCATTGGATCCTGATCCTATATCCTTCCCTTTTGATGTACTGAAGCATTGGAATGATGTGCTTGTAAGGCATAGGGCTTGTCAGGAAAGGGAAAGTGACCATGGAATCTTGTATGTGTCTCTCGTGTTATCTCATAGTAGCATGTCTAAGAACAAACTAATGATAATATATTCTATGACCCGGTAGGTGAATGAGTCATTTGTATTTTTATTTGTTTACTAACTTTTATTTTGAACTTAAGTGTGTAATGCCATGATGTAGGAGGTGAAAGTTTTATATGGTCGGTTATTAAACAAGTTCAAGTGTGGCCTCATTGATGAACTTATAAAGTTTCAAGTGGAAAAGAATGGTAAGGCCGTTGTGGGAGACATCAAGCTTCAAGAAGAAGGAGATCAACAAGGAAGAAAAGCAGCATTATGACCATGATGAAGTGGGGAAAGGAATAACTGGGTACGAATGCTTACCTTCGGTGCAAGAAGTTTTCCCAGAGCAAAATGAGTCTGTAATTAAATTTATTGGAGAATGCCTTGATAAGGTCCAAGAGACTGATGGTAAAGACTAGGTAGATGAATTAGACTAGGTGGGAAGCAATAGCCATAATCATGCTTATGTGGAGGAAGGAAAACAGATGGTAATGTTAAGAAGGTCAAAGAGGGTAAGCAAACATATGAAGTCATTATCAATTGTGTATGAGTTGATTAGGAGAAGAAGAGATGGTGAGAGGGATAGCCTATATGAAAAGTTTGTAGGTTAAGCATCCTTCGAGGAAGTGGAGAAGACAATTGTCGACATCAATGGATATTTTGTGATGCAAGCTGAAATACGTTCCCTTAGTTATACAAAATCTCTCAATGATGATATAGGTTGCTATGTTTATTGTATTTAGGATAACTATTGTACATTAACCTTTACTTGATTATTGATGTTTGTTGTTGCAGGTTATGTTAATTATTGCTAAAACTCTTATTTATAAACAATTAGACTCGTATGGTGAGGTCTGGAGGCATATATTTGATGCACAATTTATGGTAACTAAATGGATGTTTGGTTAATTTAATTTCTTGGTTTGCATTGTGATGCCATTAATTTGATTTATGTGTTGCATTGTAATTTCAAAGAAGAAGATGATTAGGGCCTCGGAAAAATGGCAAGTTGGCAAGAATAAATGTTACTTTGACCCAGAGAAAGTGAGATATAATATCATTGATTGTGACTTCATCTTTGTGCCTATGGTGGATAATTCCCGTTAGTGGTATTATGCAATTCAGCCCAAGAGAATGGAGTTTCACCTTCTTGATTCCATGATAGGAATGGATTGAGTTGACAATGCAGTATATAATGGATAGATGATCACGGCTGGCAAAGTGGTATAATTTCATCCTAAATTACTTTTTTCTTCAAACATGGATCCCTAAATATTTGTTAGTCATAATTGATGTTTCCAAAGGGGCAATTTCATGAAAATCTTTGGAGAGATAAAGCCATTTGTGTCTGCGAGATCCCAGCCAATGGTAGTTCGATTAGGGGTTATTTCTCAGCAAGAAAAATTGTTTGACTGTGGCTTACATATAATCACATATCTAAAGGAGTGGGACAACACCAATAAGCCAGGATGGGAGCACAAGACAATGCCTTCATATACTCAAGTAAGTGTTTCTATTGTAGTGTATTTCTCAATATTCCAATGTCATTGCGTATTTTTTGTTATAATTAATGTGGTGGCTATTATTGGGATATTATGCAGGAGGAGATGAGGTAGATGCGAGTTGATGTGGTTTAGTGGTTGGTGAATCATTCGAAGAATGTAGTGAAGGATCAAGTGATTGCATGGGCAAGTGAGGACAATCATAGGAAGCACAAGAGGTTGAAGAAGAGATAGTATCATGCATGCTGTGGTTGTGTATCATGTTTTGTGTAGAGGAGAACTATTTGTTTTATTGTACTTATATTTTTAGGGGTTAGCAACTCCAAATTTGTCAATATGTAAAGTTTTTGTCCCAATAGGCAGCTAATATATGCATGTATTAGTTGAGTAAACCTATTGATTAAGTTATATGCATGTATATATATTACACATTGGTGTACTTTACAAGTATAGGTATTTTTTAAGTTAACAAGCTAGCAAACATTAATATTGCAACTGATACTATAGAAGTGGGGAAATCGATCGACCAATGAAATAATTAAGCATAGTTTGTTGATATGATATTCAACTGATTTTTATTGTAATAAAGAGATGTACAATGAGTTGATGGAATTACTCACAACTTGCAAAATCGGTCGACCAATGAAAGAATTCAACATAATTTATATAATCTGATTGTGGACCAATTTTTTTTGTGCACACGAGCTATACAATGAGTGGGTAGAATTAATCCCAACTTGGAAATTTGATTGACTAATGAAAGAATTGAATATAATTTGTTTGATCTGATAGTTGATTGATTTTTATTGTGCACTCTAGATGTACACTGAAGTAGGTGGAATTGCTCTCAACTTGTAAAATCAGTTAACTAATAAAAGAATTGAATAGGAACGCACTTTGAATTTCCAATTTTGCAACCATAGACTGAAAATTTCCAAGAGGCAGTTGAATTTTTGCAATTTTATATTTTTCAATGCAAAGCTGATTTTTACAACTTAAATATGAATTTCTACAACATTGTGTTAAATTTTTTGATCTCTAATATTTTGCAACCAAAGACTAAAAATTTCTAAGAGGGAGTTGAATATTTGCAAGTCTATCATTTTCAATACATATATGAATTTGTGCAAGCCACATATGAATTTATACATTCTTCAACTAAAAATTTTAATTCCTAGAACTTTGCAACTCAAAGCTGAAAATTTCCAAGAGAGAGTTGAATATTTGCAAGTTTATCATTTTCAATACCCATATGAATTTGTACATGACAAAGATGAATTTCTACAATCTTAAGCTAAAATTTTTAATTTCCACAATTTTGCAACTCTAGGATGAAAATTTTCAAGAGGAAATTGAATTTTTGTAATTTTATGTTTTTCAATGCGAAGCTGAATTTTTTCAACTCAAATATGAATTTCTACAATATTGAGTTGAATTTTTTTATCTCTAATATTTTGCAACCAGAGATTGAAAATTTCCAAGAGAGAGTTGAATATTTGCAAGTTTATTATTTTCAATACCTAGATGAATTTATGCAAGCCACAGATGAATTTCTATAATGTTCAGCTAAAAATTTTAATTCCAAGAATTTTGCATCTCAAGGTTGAAAATTTTCAAGAGGAAGTTTAATTTTTGCAAGTTTATCATTTTCAATGCCCAGATGAATTTGTGCATGACAAAGATGAATTTTTGCAATTTGAAGTTGAAATTTTTAATTTCCATAATTTTATAACCCCAGCCTGAAAATTTCGAAGAGGGAAATAGATTTTTGCAAGTCTATAATTTTCAATGTCTAGAAGAATTTTTACAACCTGAAAAATGGTGATGTAATAATCTAGCTTAAACTATGGTTTACATATTCAATGTGATTAATTGCAAAAGGGAGGTGACTTTTTACACACAAGAATGCACTTTTTTTCAATTTGGGTTTTGGTTTGCTTGTGAACCCATGAAGCCACTCCCTCCTTCTTCTGCTTCATCTTTATCTCCTTGCCTTAAGTCATGCATCATTGCTGGCACAGCTTCCCATTTTATCAACCTTTGCTATTCCTCTAGAAAATCCATATCGATGGTAAAGGGTAAGGGAAAACGCAATGCTCGCATGAAGCATGCACAACCATCTTCATCCTTATCATCATTGCCACGTCTATATGAGATCGAGGATGAGGAAGAACGATAAGTGGGGGACTTTGTTGGGAGGTATGTGATTACTAGTCGGTATGTTCATTTCCACTTCATTTGGGATGAACGATTTGACATTCGACATAGGTTGGCACCATACAAGAAATTCCTAGAGCTAACAATGCATTATACTCCCAAGGTCGCCCGAGTATTTTATTCAAACCTAACATTCAATAAGGAACAGACAAAAATCACGACTAGAGTTAGAAGGGTTTCGATGGACATTGATTGCAACACACTTGGTGAAATTCTTGAGCTACCAAATGTTGATAAGCCGTGTTTTACTTAGAAGCTATCATCCCTGAAGAGTCTAAAGGGATATGACATTGGGAAGCATATTGTTGCACTAATGGGAGTAAGTGGGGTTGCTGAGGGCTATCAATTTCATCCTGTTAAACTCTAGCCTCAAGAGAAAGTCCTATAGTATATTGTTGCCTATTTATTTTTTAACAAGTTTAGGAGTTTCTAAAGTAGCAAAGAAGCAAGGATTATGATGATATAGTACTTAAGGGAGGGACCATTCTTCTTACTGAATTGAATGGCTGCATGTGCCAATAAGAAAGGTGGTCTCCTCCCGTATGCCTATGTTGTTATAGCCATTATAAAGCATTTTAATGTGGAACCATTGGATGGTGAGTGGGTACTGCCAAAATACATTGTAGTTGTTAGTATGTTCAGGATGGGATTTGAGAAGGACAATAGAGGGTGGAAGAGGAAAACCATGGGTAAGGATCAAGAATAGCAGTACAATGACCCTAATGGTGAACCACTTCAATCACCTACACAATTTGCAAACCAACTTGGGCAGTTGGAGACTAAAGTTGATGGGAAAGTGACTAAAGTTGATAGGATAATGACTAAAGTTGGTAGGATAGTTGCTAAAGTATATGAGATTGTGGAGTAGATTCATCATCAATCCTAATGTTAATCTTCTGGGATGTGTTAGTTAGTGCTTACATAAGTTAGGATATGTAGGTTTTTGGTTGTCAACCTTTAATATTGTATTTTTGTTATGTCAGTTACTCATTAGGTTAGAGATCATTTTACTTGTTTTTTGATGTGAACCTTTAATGTTAACTATCTTTTACTTGAAACTTCTTATCATTCAACTTATGACTACATGTCATTAGTATAACCCGCCAATTATTTTCCCTTAAGTTTCATCTACTTCATTGAAAATGGTGATATAATAAGTTAGACAATGGAACTTATGTTTCTTCATGGCTCCCAAGTTCAAGGAATCATTAAAAAACTAGTCGACCAACAGCTATTATAAACTGAAAATTACCCTCACTGTTGGTCAACCAGTTTTTAATGAATATGACTCATATTTCTTGATGCCACTCAAGTTTAAGGAATCACTGAAAAATTATGAACTGAAATTGACCTTCACTGTCGGTCAACCAGTTTCTCACATATGGGAATCATGTTTCTTCATGGCCCCCAGGTTCAAGGAATCACTGAAAAACTAGTCGGCCAATAGCTATTATGAACTGAAAGTGATCCTTACTATCGGTCAATCAATTTCTCATGCATGAGACTCCGTTTCTTCATGCCCCCTGGGTTCAAGGAATCACTAAAAAACTAGTCGACCAATAGCTATTATGAATTGAAAATTACAATCACTGTTGGTCGACCAGTTTTTAGTGAATAGGACTCATGTTTTTTTATGCCGCCTGAGTTCAAGGAATCACTGAAAAACTAGTTGACCAACAGCTATTATGAACTGAAAATTACTGTCACTATCAGTCGACCAATTTTTAATGAATGGTACTCATATTTCTTTATGCCCTCAGGTTCAAGGAATCATTGAAAAACTAGTCAACCAACAGCTATTATGAACTGAAAATTACCCTGACTATTGGTCAACCAGTTTTTAATGGTTGAGACTCATGTTTCTTAATCGATATCCTGCAAGTATACATGGTCAATCGTAGTAATGAAAAATCTCTGGAGTATTCTAGAGGTCGAACCCATGGGAGGTAATAAATTTACCGGTCCAAAATTTTAGTCTCAAAAGCAAATAACAATTAAATTGAAAAGATGAATAAGAAAGAAGTAAGCTAATGCAATTAATACGAGTTTAATTCAATCACAATAAACATAAGAGGATCAGGTTTCACCTTATAGGATAACTAAATTTTATTCTTTAATTAGACTCTATACAATTATAGTGACCGTTGTTCTTAAAATGTCCTAATTACCTCTTGGTCAATTGGTCATTATTTAATTATGATTCAATTCGCTCTCACGCAACTAAAGTTTCTAATCAAGCCTTGAAAACTACAACGTATATCACCTTGAATTTCTAGTTCTATCTCTAAATTAGTTATTTATGTTTATCTCTCTAGATTTAGGTTCACTCTTTACATCTCAGTTCATCAAGTTTATCCATTAATTAGACTTTATGATGATCAATCATAAAATTCACATGAACCAACAAAAGAGATAAATATAATAAAGAAACAAATTAAATATAACTTGAAAAATAAATCCACAGAGTCATAACTAAAAAAAATAAATATAATCCATCCTAGTTAGGCTACATTTATACCCTTGATTGGGAAATTTAGCCATACATGAAAATAGAAATCAAATCAGAACTAAAATCTCAAATCATAGTGAAAATAACAAGAAAATAAAGTTATATTATAAGAGAATGAATCTATCTCTAATACTCTCTAGATCTCCTTGCCCTCTCTTTATAAAATACTCCTAGATGCATTTTGAACTATGTTCTCTGGCCTCTGGGTGCATTTTCTGAATCCTTCCTTGTGTTTTTATCATGTCTCCTTATATAGAGAAAGTCTAGAAGCCCATACAAGCCCAAAATATCACGAAAATGTATAAAAAATGTGTTTTTACGGACTTCTGCTATTTGACCCAGCACCAGGTGGCCATAAGATCATAAAATATAGCACTGGGTGGTTTTAAAAGGTGAAAAAATTTGAAATTTGATTTGACCTGGTACCGGCTGAGTTTGACCCAGTGCCAGGTGGATGCCTAGCACAAAGAACTCCTTTGTTCAACTTCAAACAAGTCACTAGCTCATATTGATATTTTGAGCTTCATTTTCACTATGATAACGTTGGAATTTAGAAAAACTTAAAACATAAAAGTTGTAGCTCTATGTTTTAAATTTCCAAAACATTTTAAATTACCTCAATCAGAGTTTATATGTGAGAGTTATAATCAAAATATCAAAAGATATTGAAACTTTTCAGCATGAACGATTTGTAACTTTTTACTCCAAATGCTTCCAAATGAGCTTATAACACCATAAAACACAAAAATATGTAAAATCATGCTAAAATATACCAATATAAACATATTTATATACAATTTGGATTATAAATATGGGTATTTTATAGGTATAAAATGGACAAATCTTTTTTTTATGCCTCTCAAGTTCAAGGAATCACTAAAATACTAGTCAACCAACAGCTTATACCAACAAGAAAACATCCTCACTACTAGTTAACTAGTTTTCAACCCATAAGATTGATAAAGAATTGATCTGACAGATGCACCACGAGTTCAAGGTACCATGAAGAAATAAGCTGACAGGTTCAAATTTCAACTATATAACCTAATGGAGGGCAATTACATAATCATGACACAATTCACTTTAGCCATAATAGGTTTGATTATAAAGTCGCTTGTTTGGATGCAAGGTTTTGAATTTGTACATTTTAGTCAATAATTGACATTGTAATATTGCACCAACAAGATGATTGCATTCAACATACATACACTAAAAGAATACATTTATAAGATGCTTACATTCTACATACATACACCAAAAGCATGGATCATTGCCATTAGAAACTACACAATGGCATTACCAAGCTTCACTTCCTACCTACAGCAACTATACAACTCCATTACCCAAAAATTATATATGGGGTGAATCCAAATATATGTGGACTATATACAATAAGACCTATAACATAGTCTGCCTATATTAAAAATGTGTAAGTGTCCTAGCCACAAGGTATAGGCAAAGAAGGCATGGTCATGCATGGTTTAGATTCTGACACCTTCTTCAACTATGCCCAAGTTCCTAGCATTGACTACATTTATACGGCATCTTGTTCTAAAATTAGGACTCCCTTTGAGCTGCATGTGGTATACCGGGATGTCGATTGGTGGTTTAAGGCGTAAGGAAGGTTTGGGACATAAATTCATCATATGTCAACTCATTTACTATCGGGATGTTATATGTCTTAATCAGAACCATGATTCTAATGTATATCCTCTATTGGGTTGTCAATAGATAGTAGTCCTTAACATAGCTATAAATATTGCCATTGACTAGTTTGACTGCAATGTGTGCATGAGGACATGAAATTCCCATCTATTACCAAGCATAGCAATTGCATTGCCTCAATGAAAGATTCATCCTCGCATCCACTGATCTAGTATGCACTAGTATCAAATCTATTTCATAATGTTGTGCTTCCATTGTCTTCGCCCACTTTACATGTTCTTGCAGCTTTGCTTCTATCCTAGGGCCCATTCCATGCTTCTACTTTGCCATACCAATCTTCGTCTTATATAACTTTCTTGCAAGCTTATTTCTATGTTGATTTACAAGAGTACATACAATATGCTTTCTCTCCTTGACAATCCAGGCAATGAAAGAATCTGCCAAGTTTGTTGTAATATTATCCCACCTCCAAAAAGGGAAGCGTGATAATGCCCATCGATCAACATCATCATTAGTCTTAAGCCATTATGCTAGCTCTGGACTAAATGCCCACAAGTTGGTCATGGCATTATCGCAGTCACACCAAATCCTAGCATATGCTATAGCATCCAACATATGTAATGCATCCTTCTTTGCATATGCAATGCCCCTTCCTCTCTCACAATATATTTTTCTGAACTTAGGGTTGAAATTCTATTTGATATCCTTGTAGTAGAACGCATGTCTCTCACCTCCAAATATTGTACTGACGGTATTATGGCGATCTAACACAATTGTCACCTCAACTAATCCTACTATCTCCTTCAATTGCTCTATGAACCAGGTCAATTCTAGGACATTCTCAACACTAAAAATTTGTATATGCCATTGGGTACATATTATTATCAACATCATATGTAACAGCCAAAAGCAAAGTGCCCTTGTACAGTCCACTCAAGTGCGCACCATCAACATAAAGCACAGGATGGCAGCCAATCAAGAAACCATGTATGCAATAACCATAAGTAATAAACAATCACTAAAATTGATCTTCACCTCTAGCTTCCCACTTTGCAACCGTTCCAATGTCAACCTCCTTCAAATGATCACACACCCAAGGGATCAACATGCACAAGTCTTTTGGATTACCATGAATGTCTATAATCACTATCTCTTTGGCCTTCTAGGCTTGCATATAACTCGTAGCCAACTCATACTCTCTGTACAGGTAACACCTTATTTCATGAATTGATTTGTTGGGTATCCCCCTAATGTCATCAATGATTAACCTAGTTATTAAGTTAGCTCTTACCTTTTGCCCTATAATTAGATTGTCTTAGGTAGAGTATGTTTGCATGTTTTTAAAGGTTCTAATATAAATGATTATTGATGAGCTTCCTATTCCATATGTAGTTACCTTCTACTTGCATCCATTAACCTTACACTTTTCACTAGTCCTCTGCACACTATTACTAGTGAATTTTAAACCAAATTTGTTTGCATGGCTAAACTTGTATAATGCCACTTTAAATTCCTTCGCATTTGCAAAATCTACCTCATAAACATCAATAAATCCTTTCACTTTGTGGCGGTCATATGTGGCCTTGGTGTAGGAACACTTTGGATAGCATATGGCAAGGGCTCTACCATATGCAGCGCCAATGAAGCCTCTGGATGTGCCTTCTTTGCCTATGCCCTGTATTATAAAGATAAGAAATTCCACTATCAAGTCTCTACCATCTCATAACTGATAATTCAGATGTTTTGATGATTCTAAAACAAATGAGCTTGGAAAATCCAATATCAAAGGAATACAAGTGAAATAAAGAATAAAGTTAGAGTTTCCTGTTGATTGAAGAATTGTTTCATAAACTTAAGGAAATTATCTACAAAAGAAGGTAGTTGGGCTTTGAATTTCAATTAATCCAATATTAAATGAGATGGCTAATTGAATGATTAATTATTAACTTATGGTTTCAAAATGGTTTTCAAAAAAAGAGCTATCTAATAAGGATAAAGCTTTAATTTCAAACTGGTTCTAAGTATTCAATTGGTTTTCATGAAAATGTTTTAATTTATGGGGATAAGATCTCAATTTCAGATATGTTTCTAAGTGTTTACCTTATTTTCAAGATAATATCTTACCTTATACGCATAACTATTTAAGATTATAGGGATAAAGACTCAATCTCAAAACTTTTCTAAAGTCCATTCTTTAATTTCATGAAAATGGATTGAGGTTATCCGCATAACGCAGCTTGGAGATCAAGTTCTCAAGTCTGTCCAGGAGGTTATCCTGATAAGGTAGGCACCTTATTCGTATAACAAAGTGAATAGTGAAAAAAAGTGATACTGTGTAGCCGATAATTCACAAAACCTAGGGAGGTTATCCACATTACGTGTGCCACAGAGCACTTGGACTCCTCCGATAATATAACAACCCAAGAAAGCCAAAATATCTAGAAATATATAGGGATTTTGCAGAAACAGACAGACACCGTTTTACGTGAAAAAGGCAAAGGTCATTTTTCCTGATTGGACAGAAAAATGAAAAAATTATATTTTTACCCCTAAAAAATTAGGAAAAGGACATTCATGTCCCTAAATTCATAAAATTGCGGGGATTGAGTATTAGAAATATCTTGGGAAAAATTACACCTAATGACTCGAAAGTTTCAAAAATTATAATTTAACTTTGGGTCAAGGGTAATTTTGTAATTATGCAAAATTACTGTCAAAACAAAGCCCTCAATGAGAGATGTCTAATGGTATATGGCACTGAGGGTTAATATTCAAGGATAAAGAAATAATCAATGCCGAGTGTTCAAAAGTAATAGTAAATTGATAAAGTAAACCATGGGCCATACACAAATACCATTTGGAACAGGATAATTATGGAAATATGAAAATAAAATTAGAATAGTCCTATATCCCAAAAATGCTAAATTAGTATAAAGACGATTCTATTGATACGGTTAAAAAGTACCCGGATTGAGGTACATCTGGATTAGGAAAATTGAGCAATTTTTGGACACCTCAAGCTCACCCATACGTGAATTCCTGCAGCCATGTGATACAAAGCAATATTATATTATTTTTTTGAATACTTCTTGAAGAACTATGTAAACAAGATAATTAAGGAATTAGTAAAAAGTAACTATGGTTAGTTACTTGCTTAAGCATACAATTAATCACTTAAACCCTTCTCTTTCCTCACCATTCACGCGTGTCCAATAACCTCAAAATAGAGCAAAAAAACACAAGCAAAGGGAGGAAAAAGGAAGAGAGAAAAGAAGTGAAAACCGAATGAACTTGAAGCACAAATTGGTAAGCTTGCATACTGCTACCCTAAGCTTACTATCTATGGTTTCCAAAGCATAACTTATGGTTGAGTTTGCTTCCTTTCTATCTTAGGGTTTCAGCCAAAAATGTGATTTAGCAAGAAATTGAGTTTTCCAACCATAAATCATAGGGGAAATGCTAGACTACACATTTAAAGCTTGAATATGCAAGTAGTTTATTGCATAATAAAGTGTAGCAATTTTTCTTGAATTCCCCTGATTTTGGATGAGTTACTGTTCATACATAGAGTTGGAATTTCATGTTTTTTATGCCAAAAATGAGTTCCTCATGGTGGAAAACCTTAGGAACAAGTGATGGTTTCATGAAAAAGCTTAAGATTAAGAAAGTGAAATTTTTAGGTTTTTGAAGTTTAATTCGGAATGAACAGTAACATAATTAGAAATGGAATTTTGTAATTCTGAGGCCATATTTGGATTCTTCATGAAAAATTACATGAAATAAAAGGTATAATTCATCATGTTTGAGCTAGGAATGAATTTTTGAAGAATTAGGGTTTCATGAACACTTTTTGAAGAAAGTCATGGAACCATTAGTTTGAGTAGTTGTTGGATGATGCATTAGGACTTGAAGAAGCCCAAGGAAGCTAGTGGGAGCATTGGTATCAAGTGGAGGAGTAAGAGAAAGCATGAAGGTAGCAATTTACCTATTCTTACCTTATATTGTCATGTGATTTTCAATGAGTTTGATGACTTGCCTATTATTTGATATGATTAATTGTGATGCTTTGAGAATATTGGCTGAGTTAATTGAGGGGTTTTGAGACCCTGGGATGTCCAAAATACAAAATGAAATTCTGCCAAAATTTTTGTAAAATATTATGGCATGAATGTTTAAAAGTATCCACTTAATGTTTTATGATGATTATATGCTTAATGTGATAATATGATTGCATGAATGGTGATTGCTACTGAGATTCTTTGAATCTCACCCCCTCCAATGACTAACCATACTAGGAAGAACCAATGCAAAAGAGTTAAGGAAGGAGCAAAAGGCATGAAGAAGAAAATGATGAGTTGATGTGCAAGTTATCATGTTATAATATGAATTATTATTTGTGCCTTGTTTTATATGAAGTTATAAAATAGTGAATAATATGTTAATGTTGTAGAAAGTGAATGAGAATTTCCAGTTCTATATTTTGGAATATGAAGTTATATTCTACCAAGTTACATCCCAAAATGAGTTCATTTACATGGGTTTTGGCAAGTAATTTGCAATATAGGTTGAAACAGAGTATTTCCAGATAGGTCTGCTTTACTTGTCCATGTTCTGTATTTAATGTGAGTTTAGATTTCTGGAATTTTTAATCCAGATATAGGACAAGTCAAGCTTTAATATGATACCTAGTTCACCCCATTTGGAGTTGTGTACAATTAATGGTGAATTTTCTAAATCAGGGTTCAGAACACGGCAAGAATGAGAAAACTGAAAACTGAAAAGTAAATACTGGAAAATTCAATAGCTAATGTAAAATCGTACAAAGCTCCAAATATTCAGTGGTTTATATTTATAAAAATTTCCATGTTTTAAGTTTCATATGCCACTGATTTGGAATTAATTGGAGCTACATAATAGGAGATATGGAGTTTTTCCCAAAACTGTTTCTGTAAGAGTTGGATTTTGACCCTTCGTGATTTAAATTTAAGTTATGCCCTATGCAAGGGAAATAAATGTATAAAAAAAATATGTCTATAAGTAGACATATAGAGCTTTCCAAAGACATGGAGTATGCATAATTTGGGATAGAATAGAATTAAATATGATTTTTCAAACTTGAGGTCAGAAAATTGGAAGATAGGAAAATGACCAAATGAACAGTAAATGCCCATGAAATTGTTGTACAAATTGGCTCAATGAAGTTACTATTTTATATTTTTTCCATGTAGATCTGATTTTAATAAAATTTTAGAGACTTGAATCAGCTCAAGATGAATTTTCTAGATTTCTTTATGAAATTTCAAAGTTCATCGGGTAAAAGAGAAATTGTCAAATGAACAGTATCCCGAATTTTGAAAAATTCCGTTTTTATTATATTATGATTTTAATCTCTAAACCATGATGAAAGGCATCTAAAATGATATAATACATGGGAAATGGGCCCTAAGTGAAGGTGTTATAGGTAAACAGGTTATCCACATAACCAAGGTAGGTTATTCGCATAACCTATATTTCAAAATACTTAAACTATCATCGGGTAAACAAGTTATCCGCATAACCAAGAAAGGTTATTCATACAACCTATATTTCAAAATACTTGAACTTTTCTTGGGTAAATAAGTTATTTGCATAACCTTTGGAGGTTATCCTGATAACCTAAGCTTCACGAAAACTCAGTTTAAGAAAAACTTAACGTTATTCTAATAACAATGTGGGTTTTTCAGGAAAATGATTCTGAGCTAAAACTTAGTCATTCTGGGTAGTAAATTATCCGCATAACGAAAGCTCCACGTTGAAAACAAAAGTAAACAGTTACTCGTTACTCTACCTGAGGAGGTTATCTGCATAACCTTTGTAGATGCATTTAATGCGGTAGGTGAATGGTTATTTTATTGAGAGTAACAGCTAATCTTTGTTTCCAATGGATAGTTCTACCCCAAGACTATAAATAGGACCTCATTTAAGTTATTGGGTGATAAGAAAAACAATATACATGCCAAAACTCTGCTGATTTATTTATTATTCATTCAAAGCTCAACTACCCTCTGTGTTACTCATTCATTGTATCTCAACTTTCATATCTACTCTTTTGACAAGTTTTTCATTTAGTAAAATATCTAAACACTTGTAGAGAGTACTTAGTGTGAGATTACACTAAGGGAAATAGTCTTACTCTTGAGTATAATAGTTATTGTTAGTTCAGCTGGCTTCCCAAGAGGGGGGTAAATTGAGAAGATTTAAATTTTTCTGCAAAGATGAAACACAAAAGTGATACTAAAAAGGTAACTGAAAATAAAGTATAAAAGATAAAGAGCAAAGGGAAGAGAACTCAGTAGTTTATCCTAGTTCGATCTATTCCACTTGACTTACGTTCAGTTCCCAAGCTACCACTTAAGATTTTCCATTATCTCTTTCAAGATTCAAATGGGTTCTTGCAATGACCGCAGTACAATACCAGCTCGAACTAGACATAGGTCTACAAGAACCCATTCGAATTCCATTAGACTCCCAATAGCCTCATCAACAACAAGGTCTACAGGAACATTTGGATCAAATTTCACAGTATAATATAAACTAATACCTTCTATTTCACATCCTGCACTTGATGCTATCAGGTGCCTTAGTTTGACTTGTGAAATTTCCTCTCTAGCCTTTCTCCCAACAACCCTCCCCCTTCATAATGAGTCCTCCCTTTTGTGTTCTCCAAACATCTCCCTTTATATGAAAGAAACAAAATATTTCTTTCTGATGTGTTATTGACATTACTTATATATACTTGCACAATAGCAACATTGTCCTTAAAAAAATTATCCTCTCAATCAACAATACCTAGGTTATTAAAATGTTTCAGTTACAATCCATACTAAACTTATGGAAATTTCTACATTAAACCCACATTACATGTCCATTGAACGGACAAAATAACATTATCCAAGCATACGGAGAAATGCACTATTAGTAATAAATGTATTCTTACCTTTAAAAATGGGGGACTTCAACTAAGGTAGAAGAACAAGAAGGATTAAGTGGCTAGAATGCTTTGATTTCAATACAATGACCAACCTATAGCACCCCAAACCCATGAGGAAAAAACACATAATGGGGGTGGGAAAAAAGGAAGAAGAAGAACAAAACAAAGAAGGAATGGAGCCAACCAAGGTTTCTGTTTTTTACATGGAGGAGTTGACGAAAAGAAGGAACAAAGCTTGCTCTATTTTTTCTTTACTTTTGCACAAAATCTCCCGTCTCTCTCTTTTATTCTTTCTTACTAAGGGCATTTCAGTAAATGTCCCTCATTCCAATTAAAAAAAAAGGATGGAGGTCCTCAAATGTAATTTTCTCTTCGTGTATGGAAATGTAAATAAGTTTAATGGCATGAATGAAAATGTAATTGTCCCTATAATAATTTGACATGTTTGAGCTCTTTGAGAATTCCTTATGAATTTGGATATGTGTTTTTTTTTAAAACAAAAAAAGTAATACTTTCATGCTTACGCATTTTCAAAAGTGTTTTTGGTTTATAATTATATATTATAAAATATTTTTAATTAATATTATCCAAATATAAAATTATATTCAAGTTAAAAGCATATAAACATACCACGGTACAATAAACTTAATTTAGCTAAAATTAATTCCAATCAAAATTAATTATGCACAAACTCCAATCCAAATGTGTAAGTAAAAAAATCATAATTTTTATCAATAATTTTAATTTAGAATTATATATTTTGAAATAAAATAAAATAAAATATGTATTATATATTCTAAAATTCTAAAATTATGGGGACAACCCTACTTATAAATTCCCTCGCCATATATATTGAAGCAGCAGGAGGCAGAGAAACCCTATACAGAGGGAAGAAAACGCAAAGGAAATCGGCCAAAATGCAGATCTTCGTGAAAACCCTAACTGGCAAGACCATCACCCTCGAGGTCGAGTCCAGTGATACCATTGATAATGTCAAAGCTAAGATTCAGGACAAAGAAGGTGTATAGGTGAATAATGTGATTGATGATCATTTTCTTTCCCTCTTATTAATCGCGGCTTGTTTATTCTCGTCTAGGTATTCCACCTGACCAGCAGAGGTTGATTTTCGCTGGGAAGCAGCTGGAGGATGGCCGTACTCTTGCCGATTATAACATTCAGAAAGGTCAGTCTAACAATTCTTTTTACTATGGCTGTTTGGATGTCTTGAAGGTGCGCGATGATGTGTGAGGAAAAATGATAATTGAAACGTTTGCTGGCTGTCTGTGCTAGTGTTGTGTTAATTTTCGTTCGATCCAAGTGAGAAATATGAAGCTCACAAAAAAAAAAAGGAGGAAATATGAATGGTCGTTTTAATTTTCAGGAGGTTTTGCATTTGCAATATGGCGTGTCCTGTTTTATGTCTCCCGCTGGCGTCTTTCTAGGAAAGATTAAGAGGAGCATTGATTCGTCAGCAACTAGTCAGATTCGATTCAATCTGTTGTGTAAAAGTGGGTCAATTGAGGGTCTAAACGATGTTTGTCGAAATTGAAATTATCTAATATATGCCTTCTAGTTTTTTGGTTACAGTTATATTTAGCAGTGCTAATAGGCTAATTAGCACCCTCAATTGTTTGTAAATGTACAAATTTTGTTTAATTCAGACATTAAGTACTTAATGAAATCTAGATATCATAAAACATGGTCTTTAGTTCTTTAGCTCCCGCACTTACTTCTACAATTACATATCTTATTGGATCCATCACTATTTTGCAGAGTCAACATTACATCTTGTTTTGAGGCTTAGAGGTGGCATTATTGAGCCATCTTTGATGGCATTGGCCAGGAAATATAATCAGGACAAGATGATCTGCCGCAAGTAAGTTCACACAGAATAGCTTTTATGTTTAGAGTTGGAAACCAAATTATAATTATTGGATATGATTTGCCGAGAGGAAAGTAGCTGCAAATTATTATTGTTGTTGTTGTTGTTGAAAAATAACCTGTAACTATCAATTTTGTGATTGTTAAGTATGCACGATATTCCTTGATCTGCTGACAAATAACATGTAACTATTGATGTCATGATTGTTAAGTATGCCCGAGATACCTTGATCTGCTGATAGTAGGAAACCCAATTATAATTGTTACATATTGTTGCTTTTTGCTCTCTGTCTCTCTAGTTTTGTAGCTGGAATTTTTTCAATGTCATTTGAAATAAATGTCACTTTCAGAAACTTCCAAATGTTAGTGAAACTGTAATAATCTTCCTTTCGGACAATGATTACTATTGTTGAAGGAGGGTATGGTTGAATTTTAATAATTACTCCTAAAATTGATGCAGTCCCGGAATGATATGAAATTGGATGTTCTTGGTGTAATGAAATACTATATATTTCTTATGTTATCACAATGTTATACCACACTTGTTCAGTGACTCGTTGCAAGGTTGTTGTATGTGGTCTTGGGCCAAGGCAATGATTGAGTTTCTTCATATGTCAATTCCCATCTCTTGGGAGATATTAGTGGCCGAATGCTTACATTGGATGAATTGGCTGGTTACTGGTCGATAGTGCAAGATCATTGCTGTATTTAATATCTCATTTTTCTTTGCAGGTGTTATGCACGTTTACACCCTCGTGCTGTCAACTGCAGGAAAAAGAAGTGTGGACACAGCAACCAGGTATACCATTTTGTTCTATTGTTTCTGTTGGTTACATGTGCTGGCTTTACTCATCATATGTCTAGTCAATATGTTTATTTCTTGAATTACAGCTGAGGCCAAAGAAGAAGATCAAGTAAACTGTTTCTATTACAAGTTATGCAGTATTGTCATGGATCGGGATGCGCCTTGGAGTCCTGTTAGCTCATTAGATTGGTAGAATTGTAGGTTTGTACTTAAACTACAAATGTTCTGAAAATTGCACTGGCCGGCTTCTACTATGATTTTGGTCTTTTGTTTACACGAATCATGCATTGATACATTGTATTTCTGGCCATTGACAATAACATGGGTAACGTCTTTGTTTTACTTTGCAAGTCATTTATCTGGACAATTAAGCATGGGTATCTGAATGGCTGTTATCAACTTATTTACTAAAAATTAAAGTTTTTGTAACTCAACCTTACATAATTAGTGCTTAGCTTATTAAAAATTTTTGCATGGTATTAGAAAATTTAATATGTAAGATTATTTTGGTCGACAATTTAATAAGAAAGATTAAATAATTCATTTCAACACTTAAAAGAGATAATTGCACTCGTCACAACTTCGGGCGACATTATGAAGGTATTGTGGATGGCTGTCGTTGTGTTTAACAAATGCCCTTGGACTAGAGTAATCCGAAAAGGCAAAAAACTGTCATTTTTTATTCGTTGCACAACACCGCTCATAGTTGATACTGCTCAGGGCAACCAAAAAATGAAACACAGCGAATTTTCCCTGAACATTTGAAGGATCCATATATATCCATTGGAACCCATGTCGGGTGTTGCCGGGTCTTTTTATCTTCTGTTGTGGCTTCGTTTCAATTTGTTGTTTCATTTTTGGGTGGTAGGTTGGCCTCGTTTCATGTTTATCTGCAATGAATGCAGAGCTAGATCAGACACTTTTACAACCTAGTATATGCAGCTATACAGCTAAAAGTAGTAGTACTAAACAATAAAAGGGGGTAGAAAGAAGACTTGCTTGGTTTGGAAAATGTTCTGGATCATCCTGCGAGGAGACTCCATTGCTGCAGATTCTAACTGAAGCAACTCATCTGAAGAGAGGCGCCACGCAAGAGCACCCAAATTCTCTTGTGCTTGTTTAATTGACTTGACTCCTGGTATCGGAATTGTCCCTTTGCACACACACCAATTTATCGCCACCTGCCATCAATAAACCTTTAGTGGCTTGCCGGGAACACAGATGCCCTTTTGGATAATTTATGGGCTTATACCTCGGTCAAATGTATATGGCAGAAGGGGAATAGGAAACAAAGGGGGGTGTCGGCGTGTCAGTGAATCACAAACTTTGAATTTTTCTCTAGCATGTAATTTGTAATTTAACTGACTATTGGCACCCACAAGAAATTACTTGCATATAAATATCAAAAACTAGGGGAAGAGATATTACCTGCGCCATGCTTTTGCGTCGTTTGTTTGCAAGCTCTCTCAAGGAACTCAATAAAGGCTCCAGTCCAGGAAGGATTTGCCTAAACAGCAAGCCCCTGTAAAGTAAGATTAAAACTGAATTAATATTAAGAAAAGCTACTGATGCATAATGTTACAAGTTAAACTTAAACACCAACACACCGAGGTCCCGATGGAAGTTTGGATGGTGAATATTTCCCAGTAAGCATTCCAAGTCCTAAAGGACTATAAGCAATCAAGCGAATATCTAGAGAATCACATATATTCTTGATCTCTAACTGATCTTTCCCCATGCTTAGCAAAGAAAACTGCACCTGAACATTATTAAGATCATATAAGACTGCCAGTAGAACACGACAACCCTGGCTGGTGGCTGCAGACAGCTACAGACAGCACAATATAACACCCCCCCCCCCCCAAAAAAAAAAAGACAACAGCTCGAAGTTACTCAGGGTACCCATGTTCATCAAATTGATGATACAATAGTTATTTGTTCTCTTGTCACTTGTAAGTATATTTTGTTTACCTTTTTTTTCTTTCTTTTCTTTTAATGTATCTGAAAGACACTTATCAGTTATGACTGGTTTGACAGTCAGACTGCTTATTTGTCACTAATGAGAGCCTGGGACTCCAAGGAACTACCCATTTTGTCCGGTAAAACCTGCAACTTAAAATTATAATTTATGAATAAATATTTATTTACCTGGGCTGAGGATAAGGGGACTCCTCGGGCTTTCAAATAATCATGTATCTTCAAAAGTTGCTTTGGTCCATAATTGCTGACTCCAACAGCTCGAACTAAACCCTGGACAACATATTTATGATTATAGCACATTTGATCAAGGAAGATACCGATATGATTTTACTTTCCAAGCAACTCACAGAATTCAATGTATGCATATTTTCAGTTGAATTTGACAAAGTAGGTGGGAAGGTGATGCCAGTGAAGAAATTATACAAGTACCCTGAGTGACGTAATACACATACAACACTGGTAAGGTGAGATTTGTATGTCTTTCCTATTGAAGTTTATAATACTATCCAAACATGTTGCATAGCTAATTTCAGCTATAATGTTAGGAGAAACACATTTAAGACCCTAGAGGCAGTCTTTAAGGGGTATGTTTGGATGGGAATAATGAAAGGGAAGGTTTCATTAAAATATTTCCCCTGATTGGGGGTTATTAATAAGGAGGGGAGGATACCTTCTAAAATCCTCCAACGTCCTTCCTCCTTTATATTTTACGTTCCCCCAATTTGGGAGATTTGGAAGGAGAAAGTTTCCCGATGTTAGGGGAAAGGAAATAATCATTTAATGATCCTTTCCTCTTCCGTTCTATTTCAATTTCTTCCCTTCATCTCTCTTTCCAACTCCCAAACACACCCTAAAAAATTGTTGACTCGAAGTCCATCATATGCACAGGTAATCCTACCATTAAACATGAGTTATGGTAACCTTCTCATACATTGCGACTAGACCATCCCAGAGAGCTCGTTCCTGCAAAGGAGCATAATTGGCAGTTGACCAGTGCAGTTGTCCTATCCCAATTTGCTCAATCTGCATTCGATTTAGAGATGCCCTGATAATTTATCAGACAAAAAGTTAATATCTTAACAGCAAGACAATGCAAGCTTAAATTTGTTATGGGAGATGGGATACCAGGAAGTATTTGAGAAGAATAGATCAATTAATCATGTATTTGTCTAGGTGAATTGTAACATATGAGGAGCAACACAAAAGAATACCTGCAAGCATTCACAAATTGACCTGGTGTAAGGCGCCATGGATATGCCGCAAACTTTGTGGCAATTACTATCTCACCCTGGCCCTGCTTTTGCCCTGAATACAAAATTTTACGAGATGATTTTTTTCCTGGTATTCTCAGTTGAAGCAATGCTTATATGGAGACTTATTTTGCTATATCATTCAAATTCTAGGTTGCCTCTATACACGACATTGACAAGTAGTAATACCAACCTAACAACCAGCACTATATAGGAATGCCTACCTACATGTACACCTCAATCAATACAAAGAGACACCAACTTCAACTTGGTTTTAGTATGGCTATTGTCTATGCAATTGGGTGTGAAAGTAAAGAACTGTATAACACAGATTCTTACAACCAACAAGTCAAAAACTCATTAATTATCAGACAATTTGATGTTTGCAGTTTTCCAAATATATCTTAAGGACAAGTTTAGGACATCTCTTCCATTATATGATCAAGTTAATGAGATGCTTTGCACATGGACATGAAAACAAGCGGACCCGGAACTTACTAATAAAATGAACCACATGATATGATGTTTCGTGGTTAACTGAAATTCAGAAAGGAATCACAGATGGACCTTGAAATTCTCGATTGAACCTTCCCAGAAGCTTCTCGCTCTGCCCATTTAACCTCCCAGTCCCATAAGAGTCAGCAGTATCAAAGAGATTGATCCCATTCTCCACAGCCAGATTGAAGATTTGTTGAAGCTCATTGTCCATCGAATCCTGGTACCCCCAAAGAAACTGATTGCCCCATGCCCACGTTCCAAACCCCATAGGAGACACGCTCAGTGGACCCATCTTCACCTGCCATTACCCTTGAAGCTTACAATAGAAACACCCGACCTCAAAAGGAAATAGAACAGAAAAGATGAGAAATTGTAAAGAAGAACCTCATTTACCTTTTGCCTTGGCCAGAAGGGAGGGAATTTGAGAGGCTTGAACATGGAAGATGACGGTAAAGGGTTCAGATTAGAAGGGCCGAGGGAGCAAGCCGAGAGTGCCATTACTAAATACTGATATTATCGCCTTTGAGCAGAGCCAGCAACCCTCGATCTCTAAAGAGGTTACGTTAGAGGTAGACAAAAGGCAGTTTCTTTAGTTGTGTGGTAACGATTGAGTGGCTGTATGGTTTGGTTTCATGTTTGTAAAACTTAATCATAATTTTTAACTATAATTTTTTAAAAAATATATTTGATCAAATACATATAAAATATAAATTAATTTTTTAAAAAATAAAAAATGAGTTAAATTATGATTTTAAAAAATAAAGAAGTCTTTAATAAAATGTGAATTTTAAAATATAAAAAATAAATTTATTTTATATTATACATCTAAAAGTACTTTTAATTCTTATTATCTAAACAGATTTTTTGTAAAACTTATTTTTATAAAAAGAATATTCAATCATAACAATTGCCAATAAACTTACTTTATCTAAACTTCATTTTTTATAAATTTTATTTATCTTAACTTAATTTTACAAAATGAAAAACTAAACGAGCTCTGAATCATTGACCAAGCTGGGGATTTTTTTTTTCTTTTTTCCTTTTTCTCCCCCTGGCAGAAGGGGATAGTTCTGTTTGGTCCCGTGGAATATATATATATATATATATATGTGTGTGTGTGTGTTAAAAAGTTATAAATTTATCATGCAATAAAAGTTATACACTTACATATACTTTTCATTAAAAAATTTTATAAGGAAAATATAAAAACTATAACTATAGCTAATCATAATAGTAATTTTTCTTGGCCGAAAACCAATCATAATAGTAAAATAAATAAAAGCGTAATTGTCAAGATATATATAAAAACTGAATCTACTCCACCTAAAAAAAAATATATAAGCTGAATCAACATTTTGGTTTTTTATTTTTTTATATATATCAATGTACATTCAATGCATAAGGTTATTATCATTGTTATCAAAATCGGATCAAATTGGCCAGTTTGACCGGTCAAACCGAGAATCGGTATCGGGTCCGGTCCGATCAAGTTACATAATCTCCATTGTTCAGAACCGGTGAAACCGACCTTAAACCAGTCTTAAACCGGTTCTATATTTTTTTTTCAAAATATTTTTTTTTATTTTTAAGATAAAATAACATCATTTTTAATACAAAATATGTTTTTATATATTATAATACTATATAAGCATTATTATGATATATAATTATTAAAAATTATATATTTACTTAATAAATAATATAATAATAGATTATTAATTTATTATTTTGAACTCAAAATATGATTATAAATGAATATTAACTTATTTAGATTTAAATATTAAATTATGAAACTTATTAATAATTTGTTTATAGTGAATAATAAATTGATAATTTAATATTATTTAGTTTGAGACTTTAATTAAATTATAAAATTTGTTTAAATTTATATTATTTGTTTTAAATATATTATTTCAATTACTATGGTCCGAACCCTATTCAACATCAGTTAAACCATTGAACCTTGAACCAGTACCTTATCCGGTTCAGTATCCAGTCTGATTCTGACAACATTAGTTATTATAATGTTCTCCGTCCTTCCAACTTTACTTACCACTTTAAAATTTTGTACTATGAATAATAAAATTATTAAATAACTTAAATTATAATAAAATTTAATAATATTTTAATAAAATATCATTGACTTATATATTAAGATAACTTTTATTTCACCTACTATTATTTTGAATGAAGAATAAAATATTAAAAAAAACTAATGATTTATTGATAAAGTATGAGATAAATTGAAACATTTAAAATTTTTTAAAATAATAAATAAAATGATAATTTCCCCTCATGAGAAAATGTGAACTACTTTTGGGTTATTTTTCTTCAAGCCTCACTTGCCAGTGTATTCAGGAAAAAAAATTAGTTTCATTGTTTTGTACCTCAATAAATTTGCTCTCTCCCACCCCCCCAAAAAAAAATTAAAAATTAGCAAACTACTGTTCACACATGCAACTTGAAAACTGGAAGAATGAAAGCAAGAATAAAATCAATGAGAATTGTCGTGTCTTGCATTACTAAAAAAGTTTACAATATATACACCAAAGAATCACAAATCTTCCTAATAAAGGCTAATAAATACAAGAGATAATATTATAGAGGATTTTAAAATGTAACATCCTCCTCAAACTCAAAATGGCTTAACAGGAAGTAACTTAAGTTTGTCTACTAGAAAATAGAAGTGACTTGGATTAAAAGACTTAGTAAACAAGTCAGCTGGTTCATGCTTTGTTCGAATAGGAATAGGTCGGATAGTTCCACAAAACAACATGTTGCCGAGTAAAATGACAGTCAATCTCAATATACTTGGTCCGCTCATGGAACACATCATTATGAACAATCTTAATAGCAGCTTGACTGTCATAATAGATGTCTGTGGAGGTTGTCTGTGATGCCCCCATCTCATCAAGTAATCAACGAAGCCAGAGACCCTCAAAGGTCGTGTCGGCTAATGTACGATATTTTGATTCAGCACTAAAATGAAAGGCTAAGGTTTGCTTCTTACTTCTCCAAGAGATAAAGGAATTACCAAGAAAAACAAAGAAGTCAATGGTACACCATCGATTAGCATGGCCACCGGCCCAATCAGCATCAGATAATGCACGTAGAGCAAGAGAAGAGCTAGCAGAGAAGTGAAGGTCATGATACAAGGTGCCTTGGACATATCGAATAATTCTAAGAACAGCTACATAGTGGGTAGTCTGGGGTGCAGATATAAACTAGCTAACTATGTACACTGCATAGGCAATGTCTGGACAAGTCCCTGTAAGATAGATAAGTGATTGGGATCCTGCAAGTATACAAAATCAATCACAATAATAAAAACTCTCCAGAGTATTCCAGAGGTTGAACCCAATGGAGGTATTAAATTTATCAATCCAAACTTTTAATCCTAAAAGTGACAATCAAATTGAGAACACAAATTAAAAAGCAAAAAAATAGAAAACAAAACAAAGTCTGAATTTAATTCAGTCCTAAAAGCGTCAAGGGATCAAGATTCACCTTATGAAATAACTAGATTATATTCCTTTGTTAGACTCTGCACAATTATAATGATTATTATTTCTAAAGAATCCTAATTATCTCTCGGTCAATTAGTCTTTATTTAATTATGATTCAATTCACTCTCGCACAACTAAAGTTCCTAATTAAACATTGAAAACTACAACTTATATCACCATGAATTCCTAATTCTATTTCTAGATTAGTTATTTATGTTTATCCCTCTAGATCTAGGCTCACTCTTCACCTCTCAGTTTATAAAGTTTACCCATTAATTAGATTTTATGGTGATCAAGCATAAAATACATATAAATGAACAAAAGAGATTTATAATAAAAAGATAAATTGATTATAACTTGAAGAACAAATTAACAGAGTCTTAACTAGATAAACAAATTCAATCCATCCCAGTCAGGCTATATCCTACCCCGATTGGGAAATTTAGCTACACATGAAAATAAAAATTGAAACAAAACTAAAATCTGGACCATTATAATAATAACAAGAAGAAAGAATTATAAGGAAAAATATAATCTTACTTCAATACTCCCAAGATCTCCTAGCTTTCTCTCTATAGATTGCTCCTAGTTACTCCCAGATGCATTTGAATCGTGTTCTCTGGCCTCTAAGTGTATTCCTGAATGTCCCCTTTGTGTTTCTACCAAGTCTCCTTATATAGAGAAAGTCTAGAAGTCCATAAAAGTCCAAAATATCACAAAAACACATCAAAAACGTGTTTTTATGTACCTCTGATGTTTGACCCGGCACCGAGTGGCCATATAATCATCCAATACAGCGTCAGGTGCTTTTGAATGCCTTAAAAATGTTAAAAATGGGTTGACCCAGTGCCGGATGAGTTTGACCCGGCACTAAGTGCTTCTATGGAACGGACAGCTGCTTCATTCAGCTTCAGAAAGTCACCAGCTCATATTGACATTTTGAGTTCAATTTTCACTGTGATAAAGTTGGAATTTGGGAAAACTCAAAACATGAAAGTTGTATTTCTGTGTCTTAGCTTTCCAACGCATCTTAAATATTCTCAATTGGAATTTAGATGTAATAGTTATGATCAAAATACCGATCAATATTGAAACTTTTCAGCATGAATGATTTGTAACATTTTTACTCCAAATACTTCCAAATGCGCCTATAACATCATGAAACAAAAATATATCAAATCATGCTAAAATATATCAATGTAAACATATTTAGATGTAATTTAGAGCTTAAATATGGGTATTTATATGAATAAATGGACACATCAATAAGTCCCCTAACTAGTTGATGATAACGAGTGGGGTTCTTCAATAGGGTGCCATCAATAGGAGTAAAGTGAGCATTAGGCTCAATAGGAGTATTTTCAACCTTCTTACAGAAAAATATGCCCGAAATATCAAATTAGTTGCGTATTTAGCCTAAGAAAGAAAAATATCGTCCTGCTCATAATGTACTTCAAGACAAAAAAAAATAGTCGATTCGGTTAAGATCCTTTATTTCAAACTGCTTTCCTAGGTAAGTCTTAAGTTCCTGGACACTTGTAACATCACTACCTATGACAATCATATCATCAACATACACTAGTAGGAGAACAAGACCCTGAGCTGTAGTTCGAACAAATGGAGCAGAATCGTGAAGGCTACAAACAAAGCCTAATTGACTCATAATAGTATTGAACTTAGCAAACCAAGCACGAGGTGCCTACTTAAGGTCATACAAAGTTCGACAGAGGTGGCAAACCTTGTCATTCGGATACTGATACCCAGAAGGAGGCTTCATGTAGACTTCTTCCTCTAAATCGACATTCAAAAAAGCATTTTTAACATATATCTGATGAAGAGATCAATGCTTAACTGCAGTAATAGCAAGAAGACTGCAGACAAAGGTAATTCGAGCAACAGGAGCAAATGTCTCTTCATAATCAATACCATATTCCTGTGTAAATCCTTAGGCCACCAAGCAGGCCTTACGTTGCTTTAAAGAACCATTAGAATTAGTCTTGTTCTTATAGATCCATCTATAACCAACCAGAGTCTTACCAGGAGGAAGATCAACAAGATCCTAAGTGTGCATTTTCTCCAAGGCCTGTAATTCATCATTCATAGTTTATTGCCAAAGGGGATCACGGGAGACTTCCTTAAAGGATTGGGCTTCTTAAAACTGAAGAATTGTAGAAAAGCAATGGTAATCACTAAGGAAAGGAGGAGGATGTCTTACACGGGTGGGTCAAAGATAATCGGATGATACAAGCTTAGTAGCATGTGATGGAGGTTTAGAGATAGTAGGATCATCTGGAGAAGGCGTGAAATCATGTGTGTGATTGGGTTTATTGGTTGAAGTTGTACTTGAGTCATTAGGAAAGAGATTAACAGAAGTATCTGTAAAAATAGAAGATGAAGGAGGAGAAACAGAGGAAAGATCAGTTAAAGATGAAAACTGGACATGCTCCCAAAAAACAACATGATGAGAAATATGGATGTGGTGAGAGAGAGTATACCAACAACAATAACCCTTATGCTCAGGGTCATAACCAAGGAAGCAACAGACACGGGCATGAGCGTGCAGTTTAGAAGTCTCATAAGGAGGAAGAAGAACAAAACAGACACAGACAAAAACTTTTAGAAGATTATAGTCAGGAGAGGTACCCTGAAGACATTCAAATAGAGAAATGTTACCCAGAATAGGAGTAGAGACTCTATTGATGCAATAAGCAATAGTCAAAGCTGCTTCTCCCTAGAAACATTCAGGATAGGAAGATGAAATAAGAAAGGCTCTAACAGAATTAAGAATATGAAGATATTTTCGTCAACCTGACCATTTTACTGAGAGGTATAGGGACAAGAGTACTGAGAGAGGGTGCCCTGAGCATCAAGAAAATTGAGCAATTTAGAATCACGACATTTCAAGGTATTATCAGGACGAAAAAATTTGATAACCTTTGGGAATTGTGTATGAATCATAGTGAAAAATTTGATATAAACATCAGGTAGATCAGACCTATTTTTTATTATAAAGCCAAGTAAAACGTGAAAAATTATCAACAAAAATCACAAAATATCGTGAATCTCCCATAGAGGTGGTAGGTGTTGGGTCCCAAACATCAGAATGAATTAAATCAAAAAGTGAACTGGCAATAGAGTCATTTATACTAAATGATAAAGCAGGCTGTTTAGCAATTTGACAAAAGATACAATCCAGAGACTGAACATCAAGATGATCTACAAGACCACTAGAAAGTAAAGCACAAAATGTAGTTAAAGAAGGATGAGCAAGATGACGATGCCACAATTCGAGAGATGAGAATGTAGAAGTAGCATACAATCTAAGAGAAGTGACTTCAGGAAGATTCATGGATTGGAGCTCGAACATACGGCCAACTTTACGCCTAGTCCCTACAATCTATCCTATCTGAGAATCAAATATTGTACAACCACATTTGTTAAATACTATGTCATAACCCATATCAACAAGTTGTCCGACAGAAATAAGGTTAAAGCCAATAGTGGGGACAAAGTAAGTGTCATGAATGGACAGAGAGGGCAAAGAAACAGTATTAACATGACTAACAGGCATTTGAGAGTTATCAATAGTATGTATATGGTGAGCAGTGGTATTAGGTGACATAGAAGAAAAATAGTTTTCCTGACCAGTCATATGGTTGCAACAAACAAAATCAAAGAACCAAGAAAGTGTACCTAAAGGAATGGCTAAGGCAGCAGGTAGGCTAGAGGTACTGAAGATAATTTTACAAAGTACGGCCTTAATGTCAGTAGTAGAGGATCCCAAAATAGTAGCAAGACTAGGTGCCTTATTAATGGCAGATAAAGCAAGCTTGGAGGAGGAACCAAATCGAGTTGATTTCCCTTGGTCAGATCTATGAGGACGAGTAGGGCACTAATCAATGAGATGTCTGGTCTTCTTATAGTATTTGCAGAAGTAAATTGGACAGTGTGCAACAATATGACCCTTCTTCTGGTAGGTTCGTCATTCAATAAATGTGCATTGATCGAAGGTATGAGTGGATTGAGGGCAACGATGACAAGTCTTAGAATTTCTCCCAAAAGCAGCAAAGGCCATCTCAGGGGTCATCTGAAGCAGGCCCAAACAGATTTCCTCAGATCGAAGACGAGGAAAAGCATCATCAAGAGTAGGCAGTGGGCTTTGGTGTAGCAAAGAAGCCCGAATAGGCTCAAAGTCATCAGTAAGAGCCATCAAAAATTGAATGAGGTGAAGCTAATCTCTGTACTTAAAGAAGGCTTGAGCATCTTCCTCACACTTGAATGTGGGCTTAAAATAGGCCAACTAATGCCAGATAGATTCAATCTTGGCTAGAAATTCAAACAATGGTTGACATTTCTCCTGTTTAAGAACACAGGCTCTTCTACAACTGAAATTGGTTAGACAAATCAGAAGAGGTGTAGCGACTAGTAAGATAGTCTCATACCTCTTTGGCATTGTCAAAACACCCAAATTGTTGATGGATACTGGAAGTAGAAGCATTCCAAAACTAAGTAATAATCTGATTATTTTTACTATCCTATTCATCTAGTCACTCAATATATTTTAAATCAGATTCAGCTGCTTCACGAGTAGGAAAAGTAATGTCACCTGTAACGTATCGCCAGAGCTTTCTACCTTTCAAGAAACCATGCATACTTTCTAATCATAAATGATAGTTGGAACTATTAAGAATAACAGAGATAGGCTGAGCAACATCTGACTTCTCCGTAAGAGACAGGAAATTATGCAAATACTGGAAAATCTGAAAAATTCAAGGAAGCACCGGAACAACCAACGGATCCTAGAAACCAGAAGGATGCAAAGAGAGGAGTACAACTAGTGAAACAGCGGCCAGAATGGCGTTCACACGTGCCTTCATGCGCCGGCAAAAGTTGCTGGTGCAGAAAAAAGTGAACGGCATATGGGGGTGCATGTCTAGCCGGAAGACTACCGAACTTGGTGGTCTGGCCAAACAAAGGGCGGCATGTGTCTGCAATGGAGGACGGCGTATGTGTAAGATCTGGAACTCGTGAACAGTTACGATAATGAACAGTGACGACAATATGAATTTTTGGCATTATTTCTATGGTTTGTTCTGGAGAAAAAATTAGGGCTCTGATACCATGAAAATAGGAAGAATGAAAGCAAGAAAAAAATCAATGAGAATTGCCATGCCTTGCATTACTGAAAAATGTTTATAATATATACACCAAAGAATTATATATCTTCCTAATAATAACAAGTCTCTCTAATAAAAGTTAATAAATACAAGAGATAATATTTACATAATTATAGAGGATTCTAGAATGAAACACAACTTAACATCTAAAGATTAGTATGTTGATGGTGAAACGAAGGTATATTCGAACTTGATTTCATATAGATGATGTCTGATTTGTGAAAGCGTATGATATTTAAAATTAATCAGGATAAGTTGCCGAAAGACAAAAGACTCGGAGTGTGTTATATAGCAAGAGGCTCAACCCAAAATCCTATAGTAAGCTAACATCGGATTATTGACAAAAAAAGGCCGAGACTGGATTTTTCGTCGGAGGATTTAAAATTAAATTATACCCTTTTCAGAGAAGTAATGGTATATATAAACTTGACCGCTGACTAAATCTTTAGCTGGACCTCGCATACTGTTAAATGTCTTAAATTAAAGGAGGTTGATCAGAGTGTAACAAGTCAAAGCTACGAGATCAACAAATACACTGCTTTATTAACTCGAGCAACATCGAACATATATATCATGCTTGATGTGTACTGGTCAAGACTTGAAAGATTACACACGCCATTTGCACAGCTCAAGTAATAAGATAGGGGTGGAGTAAGATCAGAGGCTTTAGGACTGGTCGCCTTCTAAACCAGAGGGATAGAAACAAAAAATTAAAGGAAAAGAAAGGACCACACTGCAAGGATAGGAATGGCTCGCAAGCCTGAACAAACTGGGACATAGCAAATCATTTGAGTGAAACTATCTTCATTCTACCCTTTATCATCGCCATGACCTGCGAATTCTCATCTTTGATCTTCTAGGCCATTCCAACATGAGTTTTTCTACATCCTGCTTGGGCTGAATGCTTTGACATGCTGACAGCAGATGAGCTAAATCAGCCCCTCTTCCTTCTTCGAGGAAACATGCAAAATGTAGTGTAGTGTGGGTAAATGAACTTCTCAAGTCCAGAAATCCAACCACTGTGAACTACAAGGTTGATCTAAGAGACCACTTGGATCCCCACTGTACCATTTTTCAAGCTCGTCCATTCTCTGAAGTTGGTATTCTGTGTCCTCAGAATACCCGCTCTTCTTGCTCATTTCACTTTGATCTTGTAAATGCATGCCTTCTCTGACCTCCAAACCGTCATAAGAGAAACTTGGCTTCACTTCACTTCTCCAATCTGTGCTGTTTTTCCTTTCACCATCATGAGATGTCCCCATTAGATCCTGTAGCTTCTGCAACTGTTGAAAAACAGATAACACAGTTATAGCATAAGGAGACTGAATTTGCTTCCTCGAATATTAGCAGTAATACTCTAATAAGTAAAGAAGCCAGAATATTTACCTCTACTTGCAAGGACTCCTTCTCTTTCTTGAGGGACTCAAACCTGGACACTAAATTGTCATACTCATCTCTGAGCTTCCTGTATTCTTGCTCTATCCATTTGGATTTGCCTCTTGCTCTTCTGTTCTGGAACCATATGGCAACTTGGCGAGGTTGCAGCCCAAGATCTCTTGCTACTTGCAACTTCTTCCTTGGCTCCAACTTGGATTCTGACTCAAATATGCACTCCAACGATCTGATTTGTTCATCACTGAACCTCCTCTTGTTCTCCACCTTGTTTTTCTTCCTTGGATTTTGAGGTGGCCCTGAGCAGCTGAAGCTTTCTTCTGATGCTTGAATATACTTATCATCACCCCCCATCGTTGGATTTGGTCAGTGAAACTGTGAGAAGGGAAGGACCTCAAAGCCTGTGGGAAAACTTGGTCTGTTTGGCCTTCCAGAAAAAAACTTATGTGATTTTCAAAGTTTGGTGGAATGACTTAGGCTGCAGAATATGCGGTTATAGCCATAAAGAAAGTATGTGAAGGCCATTTCTGTCACGTTATTGGAACTTCAAATAGAAGGATCATTGAGACCTACTACATTAGATACCGTGTGGATCTTACTTTCTTTTGCCCTGTAAAGAATTATCTTTGTCCTTTTAATTGTAGGCTATCTGTAGATCCAATGGCCAATACTTTTTCTTTCTTTGAAGAAGGAAAGGCCAACTTGTCACCCACACAAGACATGTGTCTGTTTCTTTTTCCGTAGGGAAGAAAAAAAATCAACGGTTTATATTTATACAGAACAAAACACAACACTTATCTGTAACAGTGCCTTTTGAGTTTTACTACGTGCCAAATATTAACCTTCGTCATAATATTTAGGACCATGCAGATACATTTTCACCCCAGGTTAAATATTAACATTGTCATAGCCGTATCATTATGTTTTAGCTATGAATATCTATATGTTTAGTGAAAAATAACTGCGACAGCTATAAGATGTTGCATTGAATGTGAGTTCAAGCTGAATTGAGATAAACTATTATTTATGTCAACAATGAATTTATTCTTACTTTTGTTTAAATATATTGAGGAGAAACTCTTATCATTTGTCATCTTTCCTATGTTACTAGTATGTTTCTAGATAGTCAAACAAACTTATCATATGTTATATTACTATTATTATGAACATGACAACATTTGTACAGATTAGGAAAAGAGGCACTATGGGCACACCTAAGGACAAAAGACTTTATGAAACCCAAAAAAAATGAATAATAATAATAAAGGACAAGGACTTTCGTTAAGCTAATTACAGTGTGTTCAAAAGGTCTTCAATTTGATACCCTACAGATCAAAAGTAAAAGGACAGACGAGGTTTTTGGTTTAGCATACTGAAAGACTAATATGAAAGGAAAGAGTTTTAGTTTAGTGACGAACGAGAAGGACTTGAAAAGAAAATTTGAAAAGTAATACAAATTTTCTATCAATTATCGTGTTCAATATAAAAAAATAAAGTTGGATCTTTTGTTGTTTTCCAGCCTAAGAATAGTATGAAGTTTAGGCTATTTAGATCTCATTACAGTTTTAACGATTCGTTGCAATCAAAAAATGGAAATAAAAAGCTTCTTTTTTTTCTCATCATGAACATGCAAAACAATTTGACACTAGTTTTGCTGACGCAACATCTACTTGCACAAAAGTAACAATGATTCAGAATAAAAGAAACATTTTATGCCCACTTGAAGTTGCAGAGTTGTCGTTTTATAAAACGCAAGTTGAGGATAATATAATAGCAGTTAATTTAGCAGTAAACAAATGACCTTTTTCACTGCAGTCAGATTCCTCTTTTGTCTTGGAGTTAGACAGCAAGATAAGGTTTGAGCCATTTAATAATGCAAAGTTTTCCATAGGAAGCAACAGGGGTCAATTTAAGCGCCTAATACAGACAAAATAGAATTATCAGATTGAGAGATTAAATCAGAGAAAGCAAGTTCTTCCATCTATTGAAAATCAATCATACCATGTGATCATGAACAAACCCACTCACAGTTTCTCGCCTTTTGTTTTTAACCTGACCAATGGACATGTCCTTGTCTGAGAGATTAATCTTCAACTTGCTGTGTTGATGGTTTTAATGGCTCTTGCTTTTGTGGGTTGGTGAGATGTCTCTTGCAAACAAGCTTAAGTCCCTAATCTGAGATGCACTGTACTCAGTCTAAAATTTTCATGACAAGTGTTGTCTTTGTAGAAATTATCTTCCAAATACAAATACTTCAAACAGCTTTATAGAAATTAATTTAGATCGATTGGTTTCTCTTAACTCTGTTTTAATTTTTTCTCGTTGCGGTTTCGTCTGTTTGTATGTATCCAAACATAATTGGTTGAGATGCCGACAACGTACGTACATACTTTGGCATAATCATAAGAAACAAACAGCGTTTCTAACAGAGTTATTAGGTTGAATTAAAAAAGAGTGTCTCTGAGTGTGTGTGGGTAAGAAAAAAAAAACAGAGAGACTCATCTTTCTATCTATCTATTAAGTCAATAGTTGGTATTATGTCCAAGGCTCTCTTCAACCTTAACATAGAATTCAATGAAACACAATGTGCTGCTTCTCTAATGGCGATGGTTCATTGTATTAAGGGTGGGGTTGGGTGTGAATGGACAAATGATTGTGAAGAACATGTCCAGATCCAAGAAACTGGGCCGCCATATTTTTCGGCGGCAGGAAGAAATAAGGAGCAAAGAGAAGCATCGTCCGTCGTCCTCGTCACCCAGCATGGCAGTCCCTTTCATGCGTGAAAAAGATAGGTTCATTTGTCTCAAATGGTTGGCCATTATTAACCTTACTTTTGGTTTGGGTAAGCATAGATTATCCAACAGGCAGATATATAATTGCTGTAAGTAAGATGATGTTTATAGGGTCATCGAGTGGGGTTTTGATAGGTGTCAAAGGACAAGAATCCCTTACAGGGCAAGTGGGGTGCCCCACAGCACAATTGGCAAGCAAAGTTAGGCAATTAGGTGCCTAAAAGTCCAACTTGATTTGATCGGTTTTCCAATCATTATTAGGTGCGGAGTTAGATTTGTATAATCATTGTGAAAAGAATCAAGGGTACTAGAAATCACATTGGCTCTCCCTAGTGCTTGGCCTCTCTCTCTACTCTATATTTTGTTGAAATTAGGAGTTGGGTGGTGTTAAATAATGTCTAAATTATACTTTCTCTATTTCTTTATATAAGAGACAAGAGATAAAATCATATAGATTTAGAAAATCAATAAATTTATCAAAAATATAAAGTAATTTTTAAAAATATCATCATTTAATGTTAATAATTCTTTCATTATACAATTAATACAAATGAATTATATTGAAAATATACTATCTTAATTAGGGATATTTTAAAAAAAATAGTCATTAAATACACCAGACAAACCTCATGTGTCTCTTATATTTTGAAACATGGAAACTCCCATAATTGTCCCTTATATTAAGAAACGGAGGGAGTATTATATTTTAGATAAAATATAAGAATTTTTTAACTATTTTAGATATCTTAAAAAATAGTTACATAATTAAAATTATAAAAAAATTAGATATTTTTCTTATTTATTTTTATTAATTATATTATTTTTTACCTTTTTTATAACTTTTTATCTCTCACCCCTTAATTGTTAATCAATGACATAAATTAAAAAAATATAATTTAATGCATCAGACAATTTTAAAATAACTTACATTTTGAAGTAAGACATCACCCAAAAAAGGAACTTATATTGCTTATGTAATTTCTTATAAATTTTATTATATTAAATTGCTGTCTAATACATATCACTAGATTAACTTTGATGCCGTCATTTATTATTATTATCCTCCTTGATTTGTTTTAGAGTTACGGCTATATATATTGTGCAATTTCATTTACACAATATATTTTTATATATATTTAACTTGATATGCTAATCATTCCAAAAGTGTTAAAGTTCAGATATTTAGAGTTGATTTTACAACGTAGTGGTGAAATTGATAGTGATATTATGCATAAGATACAAGCTGAGTGGTTAAAGTAGAGAAAAGAATTAGGAGTTATTTGCGACCGTAAGGTACCTACTAAGCTTAAAGAAAAATTTTATTGAACAATTATAAGGTCAGCGATGCTATATGGTAATAAATATTGAGTTTTGAAAGGACAACAAGAGTATAAAATAGGAATAGCAGAGATAAAAATGTTGAAATGAATATGTGATAATACAAAATTGGATAAGATATGAAATGATTGTATACGAAAGAAAGTCAGAGTAGCACCTATCAAGGAGAAAATGGTAAAAAATTGTTTAAAGTAGTTTGTGCATACACAAAGAAGAGTGCAAGAGAAACTAGTGAAGAGAGTTAATTAAATGGCTTAGAGCCTTATCAAAAAGTGTAGAAAAAGACCAAAAATGATACTAAGAAAAGTTATAAGGAATGACTTCTTGATAAATTATTTATTTGAGGAGATAGTGTTTGATAGAGTTCATTAACGTCATATGATTCATATAGTTGACCTTATATTAGTGGGATAAGGCTAATATTACTATTATTGTATTTAACTCTATATGCATCAATTGTTAACATATTTATGTATTGTATGTGAAAAGAAGTTTGAGTGAGACAATTAAAATATTGGACTAATGGGAATCCATTTTTATTCAAGCAAGCTTTCTTTTTCTTCTTATTCTTCTTTACCTATTTGTATTATTAATCAGTCTCCCATAAGTATACATGATCAATTACAATCTAAAAACTATCCTGGAATATTATAAGAGTCGTACCCGAGAAAAATTATGGTTCACTCAATTAATTAATTTTAGTCAAGAAAAAAAGTTTGTGAATATCAAGAAGAGATTAAAAATAATAATAATATAGAAAGCAAATATAATTTAGTGAAATTCAATCACTGAGAGCGCTAAGGTATTGGGTTTCACCTTCTGAAACAACCAAAACTTACTTTTAAATTAACTCTTTTTATAATTACAGTGAGAGTTATTTCTAATTTGTTCTAATTATCTCTAAGTCAATTAGTCAGTATTCAATTAGGTTTTAATTTACTCTCGCGCAACCAAATTTCCTAATTAAATCATTAAGTTATAACTAAAGTAACTATAAACTTCTAATTCTATCTTTAGAATTGTTGTTTATGTTTATCTATCTATGTTTAGATTCATTTTTCACTTTTCAGTTTATCAAGCTTGCCTACAGCATAAATTTTATGATGGTCAATCACAAAATTCACAAAAAAGCACAAATATATTGGAAGAATTTAATAAATAAACAAGAGTCATAACCTCTAAGCAAATTTTAATCAATTCTAGTTAGACTACATCATTACCCTTAACTAGAAAAATTAGTTATGCATAAACATAATTTTCAATAACAACACCTTAACAAATCCCCAAAACATCAAGATAAAAACTAAAAGAAGAGAAATAGTAGATGAAGAGAATGATTTAGCTTCATTATGTCTTCAATTCTTTTGAATCTACCGTAAGAATGCTCTCTCCAACCTCTAGAGACTCAGAACAGCTTCTTTAGTGCTTTAGAATCATTGATTGTATGTCTAATGCATTCAAAAAGCCCTATATTTATAAATAATGCAAGCTGCTTACTGATTAAGCCAAAGGCACGTTATAAATGGCGTCACCCGGTGCCGGTTCTTCTGCCATTTAATGCCCTTGGCACCGAGTGAAATTATATTTTTTCTTCCTCTACTCTTCACCCAGTGCCAGCTATTCTCCTTCACTAGTTGACCTAGTGCCGAGTTAATACAAGAATTGAGATCCTTCTCGCCTCCTCACCTAACCACGGATGAAGGAATCAGTTAGGACTAGATGGACTCATTATTACACGATTTTTTCATGTTTATGGCCCTATTATGCGTAAAATTCCTCATTATTTTCCTGAAATGCAAAATACCTCAAATTATATGGAATCATGCCAAAAATAAATCAATATAAAATGTGGGTATTTTATAGATATAAAATAAACACATAAGTTGCTTAGATAACTTTATTGCAATTGGGAATAATAAAGAAGAAGAAAAAGATGACTTTGACAGCAAGTCAACCACAGGTAAAGAAATATTAAAACTTACTTTATGGGTTTAAAGTTATTTTTTTACTTATATTAAAAAATATAAATATTTTCTTTTGAATTTAAGCCACCTATAAATAGCCTTTTTAACTTTAAAAATCAAAATGTACTTGCATCAACTACTTATCTTTTATATTTTAAATTCTTACTTTCATGTCTCACTAGTCTCATAAATATGGTATCTCAAATTGTCATTTTTGTCGGAAAAACTCGTTATTAAGAGAACAAACGATAGAGTTTAAGGTGAAGTATCATTAACTTGGTTAACTAGAAAATAAGCAAAATAGTTTAGATTCTAACAATAATAATTGAGGATATTATTTATCAATTTCTAAACTCTGAGTACAGAGAGAAGAAGGTTAGCAAAAGTTAAAATATGGCATGTACTACGGATATATTACCATCTATATATACTCTCCAACTCCAAATCTTATTTTAGTTTTGGGGAAAAATATCTAAATTTCAAGCTCAGTACCTCATGATAACATCATTATAAAACTTGCCTTGAGGACCAAAAATACCAACTCAATCCGAAAGGGTAGTAATGGTTGACATATGAAAATGCCATACCCAACTCAATTCAAATTAATATAGACCTTGATAAATTCTTTAGTTGACATAAGTTAGGTACATAATATATATTGAGAACACATGCAAAAAGAAAATCCAAATTTCAAAGTGCACTTGATGTTATCTCAATTGTCGGATTTTAAATTTTTATTATTGTTAATCCGTGATAAATCACAATTAACAATGAAACATTTAAACTTCAAATATAGAAAAGTCTTGCCTATTTTGGATTTGAATTTTCTGCACTTCCTTCTTTTCATGTCTTGTGAATTTTGGAGATAGCCACAGGTTAACGATCTAGACTTTCATATATGTGTGGGGGGAGGGGAATTGAAAACTACTTTAAATATGGGGCATTATTATTAATTTTAACATATTTTACAAGTGAAATTAAAATCAACAATTATTAACTTAACCTTACCTATTTAACTAAATATGTCAGGTTCATGCCTACAGGTAGACCAATTTAGTTAAATAAGTTTGACATATTTAAGTAAAGCTTAGCCTAATTATTATTATTATTATTATTATATATAGATCATGCATTTGGTAACTAGAAATTTAAAGTTTGAAATCTTTTTTTTTTAATTAAAGTTAATATTTTTTTAACTTTACTTTTTAATAGGTCTGTAAATAGGTTTTAAGTCAGATCAGACTCGGGTTTAAGCCTAAAATAAAATCTTATATAAACTAGTAGATCAGGTTCAGGCTTTAGATTTATAATGTAGGCTTGACCTATTTAACTAAAAGCTAGTCCATTTCCATCTCTGCCTGCTTGCCCCCTTAAGATTAGTCGCTTAGCCTAAGAGTGTATAAGCTTCATCACTCAAGATTCAAATAGAATCTATCTTCTTTTTTGTTTTCTTACCAAAATAAGAATTTTCCCCCTCATATGGAACAATTAAGAATGAAAAACCTACATCAATTTTACCAATACAAGTTGGCGCAAGTGGCAACAGAGATAATTATGTAACCTTCGAGTTCTTTGTCACTAAAGTTTCACTTAGTAGTAATTGATCGTGGAAAGTTGTCCAACACTAATAGAAGTGGGTACCTACTAGTGGTTTGGCAAATGCCGCCGTAGATTCAAAAAAGTCATAAATAACAACCAAAAGTATAGAACAAACCCCCAACTGCTGAAACTTTACCCCCTACCGGGAGCTAGGAGCGCCATCCCTCCCTCCCATTTTTGGTTAGCTAAAAAAAAACCACATCAATTTTGTGATCGTCTTTCTTAATAAAGATAGCTAATTAATGAGGTGATAAAAATGATAACTGATTAATGCTTCTCAAATCCCCACTGATTGGGCTAAAACATGGAATCAAGCGTCTATGGGCCACATAATAACAATGAGAAAAGCCCAATCACTCAAGAAGTCGCTATGTCTTCGGCCAAAAAAGATACTGAACAAGTAAATTAGTTACTGAAGAGATAAATTAGTTTCCAAACATTTTAGTTAAGGAATAATAACATCAACATTATTATCATATCCATATCTGTATAACATACATGTGACTCTATATAAGTCTTTCTATCTTTTTCTTTTTCTTTCTTTCTTTTTTTTTTTTTGCTAAATCCATTTGAAAGCTACCTTGATGTTGTCCACCAATATAAATGCAAATGCAAAAATGATAGTCTGTATTTTCCTTTACATAATTTATGATTTTTTAATTAAACTATATACATGTTATACTATTTTCAGATAATCATACATGTACTATGATTTAATTAAAAGCTAAATAATAAGATGAATTGAGCTAACAGTTTGTATATGTGACTCGTAAGGGTACAAATTCAAATATGGTCTTCTATGTAAGAACCTTGTGAGGGGTTAATATATAAATATTTTTACAAGTACTTCTTGAGCCACGAGGTCTAATTTTTGTAAGTGTCAGGAACATAACTGATCACTTATATTTGTTTCTACTTAAAAAATGAAAAAAAATGAATTGTGTGTATATAAGTCTAATGGGCTTTAGAAAAAAAATAGTTCTATAAAACCATTGGAATCTAAACTTTGATTTTTTTGTTGAGACTCTTAAGAATTCAAATCGTGCTGTACAGATTTACAGGAATCAATATCTGGAATGTCCTTTTGATCTTGACTCTGATTATGGTCAGAAGATTCACAAAGACTGAATATCCGGACAGATCTAAACTTCTTTCCGCGTGATGATCGTGAAAATAACTAATAGAAACCAAATTTAGAAGAGAATGCAAGTTTTATATTTTAATTTGATCAGTTATATATTATTTCCATATATTTATTTTTTATAATTGTTATATTTAATTTTAAAAAGCTACAACCTTGAAAACGCATATGCATATCTTGTGTGATATCATATCACAAATAAGCGAATCAGCTTTAATTTTAACCCTCACCTAACCTCCATAGCTGGAATCCAGACCCAGACCCCATGCCCCGCCCCATTCTCTCTCTCTCTCTCTCTCTCTAACATTCATTCTCTGCTCATCTAAAAGCCCAGGCGCATCACTTCATTCATTCATTCCCATCATATTTATAAATAATATATAATACTCCAAATCCTCCATCTCAGAGGTACCTATATAGCTATCTTGCTTTGAACGGAAGCTTTCATCTTTTGTGGGGATTGCTGTCTGGTCCAAAGACATGACACTCATAAATCATATGCATCACATACAGTCTGGACAGATTGTGTTAGCATGATTGTATAATATATGTGCGTGTGTAGAGTGTCTCTTCGGACCAGGCTTCATTCCCCTCAACGACTGCTTTCCATCTATATCTATAGATTATGATGATGAATCAATTAATTCATCTGCAGGTGAGTTCTGATGATGAATTTGATTTTCAGTTTCTGTTGACAGGTTATATATATGTGGAATCGCTAACTGGTGGATTAGGTGTAATGATGAAAGTTTTGACTGCAAATATATATGTACCTTGACCTTATAACACGACGACAGGAAAATCAAAGGCATCTATGATCATTTCCTTTTTCAGTACATGTATCTTCGTTTGGGGTTATTATGATTGTTTGAGTTTCAGTCAGTCTCTGTCCTATATATCCTTGCCCATCATTAATCAGATCACAAGTTCACAACAGAATCTGCTTCTAGTTTCTTAGGGTTTTCGTAGTCTCCGACCTAGACTTTGAGGTTTCTATATACAACAAACGGGCTTAAATTTTTTTCTTTTTCAACTTGATATAATAGATCGACCAACCTAATAAAAGGAAATTAACCTTCAGCACTCTTGCGAGTTGATTATTGTATTCTATACCCATTCTTTGTTCTCCTTTGTTATATTATTAGTCGGTAGTGACTCAAGATTTCCAGCTCTGCATGCCGTATCTACATAACTCTCAGCTTTTGCAGTATTTTTTTTAATTTTATATTATTATATTATTGCTTCATTAAATATATTCCTTCTGAATGGAAGGCATGTAGATGGAGAAGAAGGATGGGAAGTTGAAGCAATATTCTGCTTTGGCACATTATTCTGTAGAATAGATTCTATTTTATTGCCATCGATCTTTTTCTCTTTTATAAAGAAGGTGTCTTTCTGCTGTCTTTTTAAAAAAAATCTTTCTTTTGATTCCCGTTCTTTTTATTATATATATTCACATTTTTGTCTTCTACAAATATACATCAACTTTAATCGCTGTTACAAATGGCTACCTTCATAATTTGGTTCAACAATGCTGTGAGGAATACATAGAATATCGATCTTTTATACATAAATATTCGCCAACTAACTTTCGGCAGTAGTAGATATATATCAAGTCTCAGTCATGTTCGTGTTCGTACATACATGATACACCTTGTGGATAAAAGAAAACGGCAACATATAGGTTGGGTCATTTCACAAAAACAAGAAATTAACTTTTTTTTTGGCTAAAAACCATGATTAAAGTGAAGCAAATAACAGTAAAAGGAATTATGATCTGCGCAATTGAAGCTAATATGAAAGAGTAGCTTTCTTCAATCTTCATGTAAGTTATCCCCTCCTCGATTTGATTTCCGACAGTAGTATTTTTGCCATCAGATATCAGTCCTTCCATAATCATACATAAATATATACAAGATGATTTAAAGTAAAGGGACTGATAATCGCATATAAAAAGGACGATATGTGTGTGTGTGTAAAAAGAAGCTCAATATGAGGTTTCAGAGTCCTTCTTTTCTTTTACTTGTCTCTGGATAAGGAGAATCTGATCTCTCGTACATTAATTCCTGCAGCACGAATTAAAGAAACTGCTGTTGGCAATATACACGAACGCTAGCTTTCTGCAGAAATCTGTTTACCCATTCCATCTTGCTCTTCAACTTGCTTCCATCGCAGCTTCATCACATACAATAGTAAGTTTGCAAATTGATATTCAAAAGTATAACAAAAACTATTCACTAGTGGGTGGGTTGCAGGTGCACAACACGCAGAGTACAAAAGTAATTAAAAGAAGCTTTTTAAAAAAAAAAAAAAAAACAAAAGAATGTAAGTATATATATGGGTGGAACAGAAAGTGATCACTGGAAATATTGTAGGTTTCGTGTGTTGCAAATTGTTTGTTAAGTTGGTGACAAAATCATACGTTTCCTTCTCACTTTAATTTCCTACTTAATTTACTTCCACTACTTGTACAAGTTCTTTTAATGATATTATTTGATCTATTTTGTTGGTAAGGAAGATTTAAGAGTCATAATTAGCACTAGGTTTCCACCATGCATATATGCTTTTCTTTTTAACAAAACTATACATAAACAGATGCTGTCCCCAGATATTAGATCAATTTTGCATAAGATCAGGAGAAAGATAATTAATTTTCTCTTTCAACAGCTCCATTACATATGTGGAGTTCAAGTCTTGCAAAGAAACAAACCATACTCGCCCACTAATTAATTTAATCAGCACCATTGACTTTTTTAAGATTTTGTACTAGTTATATGTGCTTTAGGTGTATTGTTGGTGTCTATTGCTGCGATAGTCGATGGATACCATGAAAACAACATAAAGATGATTAGGGGCTCAAAATAAAAATGACTAATACAAGTCTTTAATTTAAGAATCAAGAACAAAATTCACCAGCAAAATCTGTATCAAAAATTGTCAATAAAGCAAACATTTATTTAAAACATGAAATTCATATTATGTGAAATGAATGTAACGTTGGTAACTTTTTAAAGATAAAGAATTTTCTTCCTGTGTTTTTTTTTTTTGGTAATTTTCTTCCTGTTGCTTAAGATACGCAGCAAGCTACCGTTAGCAAAATGTAAAAAATTTCAAGTGAATTTAAACGTTTGAGCAATATATGTATATGTAATTATATTCCATAAATTGGAAATTAGTAATTATGCATGCCCACATATGTCCACACCCATCCATGCGTATGTCTAAATTAAATTTGTAAAAAAAATACTATTCTAAAATAATAAATAATTTCTTTATTCCATGCACGTCAAATTTTGCTGTCAGTATGGGACTCTTAAAAGCATTGTATTCACTATTCAGCCTTTCTTTTTTCCTTTTAATAAAAAAGTAAAAAAGGCAAAATATCTAGGAAAGAGATATCCGTTTTTTGTTTCATTTCCGTTCAGAGCCATGATGGGTTTTTGCACCTCTTCTTGGCCTGGCGATGAGTTCTGTACTCTGAAGGCTGTAAAAGGATCAATGGGAAAGGCCCAGGAAAGCCAAACTGGGCTAAAGGATAACAACGCTGAACCAATGGGCCAATATTCGATGATTAACCCATGGGCCTTTGTGGTGGGGTTAAGTGTGACCATATTAAAAAGGTTACATTGTACCAAGAAAAAAAATTAGGTTCAACAATGTTATAACGAGTACCTACTTGTTAGGTTTCCAAGGAAAATCTCTCTATAAGCCATCTTCTCAGTGGGTATCGTTGGCTTCACACTGAATAAAATTAAGTTCAACAGAGTCGGAAAGGATATATAAGTGAAAAGAAAATAAGAAAATAAAACATTTTAAAATGTTTAACTAAAATATGATATAATGTTTATTTAGACAATTTTTTTCATAATTCAATTAAAAAAATCAATAGATATCACTAATGCTTGAAGCCGCCCTAAGCCTCGACAAATACGGGTTAAATGCGTGTTAATTAAATTTTTCACCATATGATTGATATTACATTAGTGAGAAGTGGTATAGCAAAAAATTGATCTATGAAGAGTCCTAGAAGACAATCATATGGTAAGAAGAGACTTGGAATTTGGAGTGAACAACATCAATTCAATATGAAATATTAAATTTATATGAAAATGCACTATGTACAAATCATAAACAATATACATTTCATTATTCAAACTATGTACAATATACAAAAAAAAATGTATGGTTGTAATTTAATTCATTTTAATCTTGCAATTGATAATTGTTTATGCAAGCTATTCATTACCTACGATAAGCGTTAGATTTGATATCTGATGAGGAAGAATATAACAGAGTAATTAGCAATCAAAAAAATAGCAAGGATTTATATTTATATTTTAAGAAAAATAAAGAAAAACAAAGTGAAAGGTGGGGAGTAGAGGCATATGTGACGTTTCCTTATTTTTGTGAAAAAGTGGGGAGACGTGTACATGCAAGCATTGGTGTGGTGTGGATCCAAATACTTGGTACCTTAACAAGTAAGAAGAGTGTTGCAGCGGTGAACACCTAAAAAATGACCAAAATAGAGGCGCCCCACTTCTCTGACATTCCCTTTTAATTGACCATGTTAAAACATTATAGTTTTTTTAATTTATATACTCATTGTCTAGTAAATCAAATTTATTTAAAATATAAATTGTGTTATTTATATATATATAAAAATACATTTAATTGACATGCAGGAAGAACATGGGTGAAATTAATGAGATGATAATAAATGGAGTGTTGTAGATGTAGAGCAGAGAAAGTTATGTTATGAAGGGGTAATTAAGTAAAAGTCAGGATATTGGAGGAAAAAGAAGGGATTGTGATTTGTGGGACGGAAAGATCGATCTAAAGGAAGTGTAGGTTTAATGGGAGATTGTGGATTCGAGTTCCAAGTAGATGCGTGAGTTCCTTTTCTACGGGGAAAGAATGTAAATATAGGTGTGTGTAATTTGTAATTATCCCTATAAAAAAAAAAAGAATGTGTAGAATTCCCCGGAAGTTTGAGTTGGAGCATGTTTGGATTCAAAAAATAATCACTTATGAGAAAAAATAATTATTTATTTTGTAAAATTGTTAAATACACCAACTTTTTAATAAATATACCAACTTGTTAATAAGTAATTATATCTTAAATAAATGATTACACGATAAGCTAATTTTTTTTATTTATGATAATAATCACTTCTCTTCTCATCATCACTTATTTCATTTCTTCTTCTCATTGGTAACCCAATAATCACTTAAACCCAAAAATTCAAATACATTTATTTTCTCAAAATCACTTCCCAACTAAAAAATATCCAAATATAAATCACTTTAATATAATCATTTATCCTTATAATTAATTATGAAAAAAATAATCCAAACATGCACTTCATTGAATTGAATTATCCACAATTTTTGGAGGAGCTGAACTACCAAGCCTCTTACTCTTAGGCACGAGGCAGCCCATCTGTTCTTAATTTCTTGATTGCATTGCTTTGATTTGCTGATGCTCCCCTCCTTTTAGTTCTTATTTACATTTTTTCCTTGTTCCATGTTCTGTGTTGTTCCACTTCCACCTCCAAAATTAGTGGACAAACTTCAATGCTAAACGATATTTGATAGGAATGAGTTATTTTAAAGAAAATAAAAAAAAAAAGAAATAGAGATATGAGTTTTATGAAATGGGTATTTTTTTATTTATAGAAAATTTAAATGATGTATACATAATAAATTTTAAAAAAATTTCTTTTTCATTTTTGTTTTCATAAAACTCTTTTTATATCTATTAAACTTAACCTAAATGTTGATAAGAAGGAAGGAGTGATGAACAAGTGTGAATCGGAAAGTGGGAAACTGAGAAGGAGAAGAGGGCTCAGGGGATGATGATGAATCAGATTCAAAGTTCACCAAAAAATGTGGAAAAAGATGCGCCAACTGGAAAGTAGGTGAGATGTATGAGCAAGGAGTACTACTAATTATTGAGATAAACAAGAGACCAAAATACCAAAGGTGGGTTGGGTTGGGTCACCTCCATTTTCATTTTCATTTTCTCGAATTATTATGCAATTGCAAATCCATCATTTTGCTTTTGACAAAAGCCAAAGTGGGAATATCATTTAATTTAATTAATTAATTGGCTCTTTGAGGTTGAATTCAACAGTGAGTGGGCTCTCATTTTATGTGTTTTGTCAAACAGTACGGAATTGCTATGCTATGCTTATGCTCCCAAGCCTCCTATACCAGTATCCATCAAGTCAATATACAATTTAAAAGGAAAAATTTGAGTAAAATATATATTTTTTAAAAGGTTGAAAATTTTGCTAAAACCATTCAAAATTTTAAGTCATATAAATAATCAAAGTCAACGGCCCAATTGCCTATCAATTTATACGATACCAAAACACTTTTTTTATTATATATTTATTCTATACTTTCTTCAGTCTAAAATATAAGTTCTTTTTTAAAATTTTTTTTTTATTTAAAATATAAGTCTCATTTGATAATTTTTATGACATCAAATGTTTCTTTTCTATTTTACCTTTATCTATGATTAAATATAAGAGAAATAACAGACTTGAATACAAACAAACAAATAATAACATTAGTCTTATCTCACTAACGTGAGATCGGTAACATGAATCATACAATACCAATGGATTTTATCAAATACCATCTCCTCAGATAAATCCTTTATCAAGATGTCAATCCTTATAACTTCCTTTAGTATTTTTTTTTTGTCTTCATCTACACCTTATGATAGAACCTCAAGTCATTTGATCATTTTTTCTCACCGACTCCTCTTACCATCTTCTTTAGACATACTCAAATCACTTTAAACTATTTTTCACCATTTTTTCCTCAATAGATACTATTCCGACTTTCCTTCGTATATAATCATTTCATATCTTATCCAATTTTATATAACTACACATTCATCTCAATATTCTCATCTCTACTACTCTCATCTCATACTCTTATTTCCTTTCAAAGCCTAACATTCATTACCATATAGCGTTGCTGGTCTTATAATTGTTCGATAAAATCTCCCTTTAAGTTTAATAGGTACCTTGCAATCACAAATAACTTCTGATATTTTTTTCTTCTTTGACCACCTAACTTATATCATATGCATAACATCCTCACCAATTTCACTATCACTCTGTAAAATTGATCCCAAATATCTAAATTTTGACACTTCTAGAATGATTTACTCTCCACTTTTTACCTCTAAAAAATTTCTAACTAACCTCTTATTAAATTTGTAATGTATATATTTTATCTTACTTCTACTCAAACGGAAACCTTTTGATTTCAAAGTATGTCTCCATAACTCAAGTTTCACGTTGACCTCTTCTCTTAAATCCTCAATTAAAACTATATTATTCGTGAACAGTATGCACTTTAAAACTTCCTCCTATACATGGTCTGTTAGAACATTCAAAATCAAATCAAACAAGTATAGGCTCAAGAAAGATTCATGAGGTAAATATATTCTTATAGGAAAGTTTTTTGTCTTACCTTTAAGAGTTTTCACATTTGTTGTTACCTCCTCATACATATCCTTTATAGTTTGAATATAAGTCACACAAATGTCTTTCTTCTCCATTGCTTTTCACAGCATATCTCTTAATATTCTATTATAGGCTTTTTCCAAATCAATGAAAATTATATGCAAGTCTCTTTCTTTACTTCAATATCTTTCAATCAAACCCTTTAATAACTAAATAATATTTGGTGTAGACTGTACTAACATAAATTCAAATTAATTTTCCGAAATATGGAACTCTTTTCTTAGTCTATGCTTAATCACTCTTTCCTAAAGTTTCATGGTATGACTCGTGAGTTTTATCCTTCAATAATTTGTGTAATTTTGAATATCTATCTTGTTCTTATATATAGATACTAGAGTGCTATTACTTCATTTTTCTATCATTTTCTTAGATTTTAAAATCTCGTTAAATAACTTAGTAAGTTACAAAATTCCCTTCTTTCCTAAATATTTTCAAAGTTCAATAGGAATATCATCGGGACTAATAACTTCTTTTACCTCTCCAATCTGAATTCTACGATAAAAGTTCAAATTCAGATTATTTTCATAAGTTGTTAATTCTTCTATATAAATAGTCATACACATTCCATCATTGAAAAATTTATAAAAGTAGCTCTCCCATCTTTCTTTGATATCATCATCTGTAATAAAAAATTTTCCTTCCTCATTCTTAATGCATCTTAGGATTAATGATATATCAAATAAGTGTACTATTGGAACATAATATATTTTTTATAGATTTAATAAATGAAACTATTTTTCTTATTTCATGTGTAATTAATCAAACATAACTTATATTTTAAATCAAAGGGAGTAATTACTAAATTGTAAAATAAGTTAATTTGCATATTGCATTTAATTTAAAAAATGAGCAACATTATTTATTATGTATGAGTAGTCAATTTGTTATTTTATTATATTTATTTAACTATTGATATTGATTCATGGCCAAACAAAAACGAAGAAAAGAAAGAAAGAACTAATGCTATTGATTTTTTTTTTTTCACGAGTATGGTTATACATTATCGGGAAAGAAAGAAAACGGTAAAAAAAAACGAAAATATCTGTTTTGCTTGGACTGTAAAGTGAAAATCTAATTAATGGCCCCCCAAAAAAGGTGAAAATCTCTTTAGATATTCCGCATGTCTCCTGTTACTTTAACTTTACCCTCATCCCATTCAATAAATTATTATTACGAGAGAGGGGGGGGGGGGAGGGAGAAGGAATCAAGTAACGAGAATGTGGAACATATAGGGGTGATGATGTTTAAGCAAAGGGACACACAAATCACGAAATTATTGAGATAATGTTGGGTTCTGCATTAATTGTGCTCCGAAATCTGCCTCTAAGATCTATTCTCACTCCATCTTGGGTCCATCTCAGGCATTTGCCCCCAAACTCAAGGGCAATTTTGGCACTATGGCCCCCCTTTTGCCCTTTCTTAGGGTACCATGCAAAGGCACAGCACCACACATACAATTTGCTTCTCCTTTGCTTCTTCTTTTTTATTTTTATTTTTTAAATTAAGTCACTTCTTATTATTTTAGTCAATATTCCAATCCCCATCTTCCCCCACTTTCCATTTTATATGTGACATCAGTTTGATGTCAACTTTTAAACTTTTTAAGTTCTGAAATTTTCGTTAGAGTTCGAACTCTCAATATTATTTTTAAAAAAATGAAAAAAATTGAAACTTGATGAAATTTCTTGAGTTTCCTTTAATTATTTTTAGACATTAAATTTATCCCATTTGATTTTAAATATTTTAAGATTCATCTTAATTCAAATAAGTATTTAAGAGATTAAATTAAAAAAAAGTATCCTCAACAAACCAGCTTATATACATATTTTTAAAATTTTTTTTGGCCAACCATATTTTTTTTCAAAGATTAACTCATGAGTCATGAGACTATGCTAATATTTTATTTATGCTTACATCATGGAATTGAAAATCCGCATGTAGAATTAATTAATTGATTATTAATTGGCCCAAAAAGTTAATTTATTAAAAATAGAATATAAATAATTCCCTCACATAATGGTCTATTTTATTGCTATTTGCAATTTTGCATTGTTAATGAGAAAGGGAAAATTGAATCTGAATCCTCTTAGATACTCATTTCTGATTTCTTTTTTTTATATCAAGATTATTTCTGATTTCTCACCCTTGTATTTATCATAAGAAAATGACAATACTATTTATGTAATTGTTTATGTTTAATGCCCTCATTTTTTTTGGTGGAATTGAATGCCCTCATTTTATTGTGGTGTTAACTGCTCTTGCGGATGATGATGTGGGCGTGCTACCTCACTGTCGGTCGGATTTAATATCCTTGTGGACCCTAGGATCTGATGACGTGGCATCACGTTTGCCACGTCTTACCTCATCCGCCCGTCAGCTTGGAAAAAAATTTAAATACTCACATCAAATCAATTCACGGCAAATTACTGAATTTACTCTCGCAATTTATTATTGATTGGAATATTATAAATTATAGTAAATAAAAATAATCTGGAAAACAGTTTAGATAAAGTGAGAATAAAGAAATCAAACAAGAGAGAAGAGATTTTTTTTTTCAAGAGAGATGAGATTGAGATTCATTAGGGTGATTAAATGACGAGGATAAAAATCATTTATTCCTAAAATGGAGAAATTTGAGATATCCATAACAATTCACACTTTTTTTTTCATATTTTAGAATAATTCATTTTATAATTTTTAATATATCATCAATTGTATTTTGATAATTTTACCTTTAGTCATGGTACTATTAGTGAGTGATTTAAGTGTTTATAAATAAGGATATTACAGTAAAATATATTCATATTTTATTAATCATTAATTATTTTTTAAATTGAGAGAGTACAAAGATAAATATTTAATTATTTATTTATGCCCTAGACTACGCTTCTAAAAATAGGCAGGCGTATCTTTTTTAATTTGATTGATATTCTGTGCTGCCAAAACTTTGATTTTGTCATTAGATAAATAAGACCATAAGGTTCACAAAAACTCTTCTAAAGAGTATTTAAACTATATATGTTTTGATTGGGAAAAAAAAGTAGGAAGAGAGAAATGTAAAGAAGAAAATAGGAGGGAAAATATATTTTCCTTTGGTTGGATGCCGAGAAAAAAGTGGGAGGAAAAAAATTGGAAGGAAAATGATACATAGGTCCTACATACTTTTTTCCTTAATTTTTTTCTCTGAACGTGGAGAGATTTTGAAGGAAAAAAACTCTCTTTTGAAAATTACCCAAAATAAAAAATTGGATAAATAAAAAATTAAAATTGATGTGCTATATTTTTTAATTTTAGAATTATTTCATAATTAAAATTTTTGAAATAAAAATATTGATATGGTATATATTTTGAATTATAGAATTATCTTATAATTTATTAAATAATTATAAGTTGAGATTAAAATTTAAATGATATTTTACTTCCATTCAGTAGTACATTATGAAAATCATATAAATAATATAGTAGAATAATAAGTTCTATTTTAGGTAAATATTTTTATAAAAATAATAAAGATATTATTATTATTATTATTATAAAATTAGTCCATTTTCCCTTCTCTTTATTTTTTCATGTTCATCCAAGCAAAATAAGAGAAAATCTCTCCCCTTCTTTTCTCTTCTTCCCATCTTCTCTTCCCCTATTTTTTTTTTCTCATTTAAGTAGAGGTTTATCATAAACGTATCCTCAGAGTTCAAATTTGAGATACTAATTAAATTAGTATAACGACTACAAGTCTCTACTATGTTTCATTCTCAATGGTACCAAATACATATTTATGACTACAATCACATACACCTTAAAAATTTTCCTATAGAAATTCATTAAAAGGAGTGATTATGTATATAAAATAATTGAATGAAATAATTATAAAGATATCATTTTTTATAATTTTACAGGATTAAAACATATTTATGAATATGCATTATCTAAATTATTAACACACGACTGTTTTTATCATCTTTGTTCTGTTTTAGTAATTTTTTAAACTAATTAAACTAGATCATAAGTTAGTTTAGTAATTTTTTTTAAAATCCAATCAACTAATCAATCTATTTACAATGATATATGCTTTTTTGTTGGGTTATATATATATATATATATATATAAGAAGTCAATCAGAGCCCAAGAAAAAAAATATGCTTTCCCCATATGGTTGATCAATTTAGTTCTGTTTTGCACGTGATTGTATTTCGGGTATGAAGAATGCTTTTAGCGGTCAACATTAGAGGGTTTTTTCTATAGTATGTACCATATATATTCCATTCAGTTATTTTGAAGCCAAATCCCTTCAAATATTTTATTCCCTTTTATCGGGTCAAATTTTGTTACCGAAATTGATTCAAATTAAAAAAAAATTAACGTGTTTTTTTATTAACACCCCCGCCAAAAAAAAAGTGGGAACAGGGTTACGCCGTAAGCCATAATATTTCAAAACAAAATCTGCTTTGTAAAGAAGTCAAAAGAACTTACTATCTTGGAGTTTGCGTCGGAGGTATACATTTTTCCTGGAAATAGCAAGCGCTGTTAGGTCTCATTATGCATAAGATACCGTTAAAATATAATAGGAGTAATTTTTTATCATTGAATTTTTGTTTCACACAGGTAACACATTTTTAATTCTTATTAAATTCTCAAATTTTTAGACCCAGGCTTATTTTCTTTGAAAAAATTAATTATATAAAATATATTCATATAAAATCATTCATCTATATATCACAGAGAAAATAAAATATGATTCGTCATATATACATAATTTAAAATTCACAAAATATTAATTAGATGGCATTCCTTTAATTAAATTCTCATAATATATTATATTAGAATATTTATAAAAATTCCCAAGCCTAAATCCAAACAGATAAATTTGATATGAGAGTGAAAAAGGGAATTACCAACCAATCTGTATGTTTGGGAAGGACGGCGAGACGATAATATAATAGTGATTCAAAACAAAAATGACTGTTAGGGTCTTAATAGATAGATGTTTTTGTGTACAAAGAAAGCAAAACCCCAACCCTAGACCTAAACTAGAAGCATCGTTGGTGACATCATGAGGATGACAGTTCTCACCCCCACAATATATACCTCAATCTCCGCCTCAACTAAATCCTCCTCATCTTCCTCCTCTTTCGTCTCTATATGCGCTACTTCATATTCATATATGTAGGGTTTTCTCTGCCTTCCATCTCTGTCTATCATGAGCAATATCCCCAGATCTCTCACAGACTCTTCCCTCGCCCTCTTCTCTCTCGCCATATCAGCTTCTGATCCCTGGCCTTTCTCTCCTTTCTTCTTATAGCCCCAACCCTAGCCTTAGCCTTTGATTAATTTCTCAGTCTTATCAATCTTTCTTGATTTGCTAGCCTCTGTGAATTTCTTCAACATGGGTGGTGCTAGTGCAGATAGTAATAATTATAGTAACAGTCAGAATCATCAGAAGCACCATCTGATTAATTTTCTTATTCATCTCCCCCACATCCACTTTCTCCATCACCACCACCACGACAAGAAGGAGGAGGATCTCAAGGACATCCCCAAAGGGTGCCTGGCGATATTGGTGGGTCAAGGCGAAGAGCAACAGAGGTTTGTGATCCCTGTGATTTACATCAACCACCCTCTCTTCATGCAGCTCTTGAACCAGGCCGAAGAAGAATATGGCTTCGATCAGAAAGGCCCCATCACTATTCCCTGCCACGTCGAAAAGTTCCGCACCGTCCAAGGCATCATCGACAAGGAAAAGTCTCACCACCACCCCCACCACACTCACCACCATCATCACACCTGGTGCTTCAAAGCTTGATTCACTTACGCTATATATATGTACATGGTTTCTTTTCTTTTTCTTTTTCTTTTCTTGATTTCTGCAACACCCAGAATGGGTGTAGGGAGGATAACGACGAAAATGTTGGATTACAATTTGTCTGTATTCGCGGTATAGTTTAGATCAATGACGAAATAAGAATCATTTATCGATATATATCCAAGTTAGTTATCTCTATTTCTCTTTATTAATCCCAGCGCTGCGTATGAACGTGAACATCTTTGAGCAACGGGGAAACTGGAATTAAAGGGATTAACTTAGAAGGTAACTAAGGGATATATCATATGAATACAAATGTTTATTTGGGTGGTGTAAAAAGAGGACAAATTAATGGAAGAGATGGGAATATGTATAGGAAGGAGGGTCCATATGGACAAAGTTATATATGGTGTTTGTGTTTGTGCTGTTGAGCCGTTGCTTTCTGTGTTTTGTAATCAAAGCATTGTTTGTGGCTTTGTTGCCTTTGGGATTTCTTGCAAGTTTGGTGAATGGTTTTAGTGTAATTGCTCCACTTGTCTGTCCTTCACATATGTCTTTCTCTCTCTCCCTCCCTCCCTCTCTCTCTCTATATATATATACGCTCTTTCTAGGTCAGTGCGATTGAAACAAAAACAAGAAATGCACCCTGCATATGCTTCTGTCAGAAAATTTTACTAAGCAATCTGTCCAGTCCATAAAAAGATTTTTTTTTTCCATTTTGTCATGATCATACAGATTTTTTTATTTTCAAAGTATATACTTTCCAAATTTATTTTTTTAATTAAAATATCCTATGTAAGCCAAATTCATATTGTGTGTCTTCAAGTTTGACAGGTTATTTGTTGGCCAAAAAAAGTTGACAGGTTATTTTAGTAGAAAATTAAAACTAAATTAAATGGTAATGTAATTTTTTTAAAATTTACGTATATTTTTTAAACAAAAAATTTGCATTAGTTTCATTAAATTTAAGAAAAAGTGTATGTAATTTACTTGTAGATCAATTTCAGAATGAGACTAGGTGATTAATTAAAAGTTAAAATTGTTAAGTTTCAAGTAACTTCATGAAAAGTTGAATTTTTTAAAAGATTGTTTTTGTCACTAGTGTTTAGAGAATTTGTTGTTTATTAAGACTAATAATTCATTAAATAACGTTGTAATTTAAAAAAATGTAAAATTTGTTGACATCAAACCATTCCATAGAATAATTTCTAGCTCAATTTTTTCTATGTAGGAGAGATTTTGACCTAGGAATTACTTTCTCAATCCATTATATATAGGAAAAATAACATTTTAGAACCAAAATATTTAATTAATGTCATTTTATGATCAAAATATTCCAAAATGATGAAAAAAGATCATAGTCTTAAACTCATCAAAATTTTAAATAGGAAATGATTTAAATGCCCTTATTAAAAAGTTTGATACTCAACTTCTATTATTATTCAGATTCCATGATTTGACATTGAATTACTGCGATTTAACACTGGACACATTATAATTAACAAAAAATTTAACTAATTAGTCACAGAGTTTAACACTCAACTCTTGCTATTTACTACTTAGACTTTATGATTTGACACTGTACTTCCTTAGTCTTACTGAACATATTATGATCACCAAAAAATCTAACTGATTAGTCTTAAAGTTTGACATTTAACTCCCACTATTTACTACTTAGATTTCACGATTTGACACTGAGTTTTATCGGCTTTACACAAAACATGTTATGATCACCAAATAATTCAACTGATTAGTCATAACGTTTGACACTCAATTCCTATTATTTATTATTTAGGTTCTATGATTTGACATTAAATTTTTCTAATTTTACACTATAATCACACAAAAAATTAATTGAGAAAATTTAGTATAATATTAAGAAAATTTAGTGTCAAATCGTATTGTAGAACTTGAATATTAAAAATTGAGAGTTTAGTGTGAAACTTTTTAATAATATGAAGTGTTCTAGGGTTGTAGCGAATCACCAAAGGCTGGACATCGTTATATTCATTTGCTGTATCCAAGAAAATTTGTCTTCTTTATCCTCCTCTTCTAAAGTGCAAGTAAAATTATTCATCAAATTTACCCATTAAAAAAAACCAAGAAGAAGAAGAAGAAGGAACTCCGAGGCAAATGGGATTCCACCATCTATGATTGGCCCTATATGAGCCTCCTCCGCTCAACATTACAACAGTTGAACTTGAACCAGTCTGATCTATCTGTGTTGGCCAATTCCAATGTGGGTCTGAGCCTTTAATTTAGTTAACAGATTCCCCCCTCCCCCACCCCACTCTTTTCTTTTTCTTTTTCTTTTCTTTTCTTTTACTTTTTTTTTTAAGAACAACTAATCCTGTCTTTCTCAAGTTGACTTATTCCGGGGACAACTACATGTTTTAAATTCTTCAAATAACTATGGACATTTGTCACATTACCTTTCAGTTTACCAGCTCCTTTTTTGTTTGTTTGTTTGGAGTGAATTTTGTATGTGAATCTTTATTGCCCCCCTTCTTTACTTCATAGTTTCCTTGTTCCCTCCCGGTTGTTGTTATTGTTATGTTATGATAAACTACAGAGAAAAAGTATTGATACCTTAAGACTTCGATAACGTCATGAGGATTTAAATTTCTTATCTCACTTCACCCAAAAAAAAGATATCTTATCTCAAGATGTGACGCACTGCTCAAGTCTTTACATAGGGTAGCTACGAGCTAAATGGGTTACTTGGCTAACTAGTTCGGGACACGTCTCTTATTTTGACCAATTTTTTACGGCGCAGACATACACAGTGGTTAACCAATCCGGTTATAAAAAAGTGTTTGACTTGCAAACTTATGGCACTGTAGTTCTCTTATTTAGTTATTTAATCTAAGACATTAAAAATTAAATCAGACATTGATATCAACTTAAAGTTTAATGACCAAGATCAAATTGATTATAAATAAAATGATATATTTTAAATAATATAAATAAAAAATATAAAAAATATTTATCCATAATCATAAAATTAATATTTAATCTAAAATAAAAAATAAATTTAATAATAGATAAAAAATTAAAAATATTATTATTAAATTTTACAACCTAATATTAAAATCTAAATAAATTATTATTTATTTATAATTATATTTTAAATTAAAAATAATTAATTAATATTTTATTTTCATATTATTTGTTCAGTAACTTTATCATTATTAATAATTATGTATCATAATAATACTTATATCATATTATAATAAAAAAATTTATGCAAAAAATAATACTACTCAGTACTAAAAATAATATTATTTTATATTACAAAATATTTAAAAAATTTAATTTAAAAAAAAAGTTAGATTAGTTCAAACCGATTCGACCGATTTTGTATTAGTTTCAAAAATCCCCGATCTCCATCTGTAATCAAATCAGATCAGGTATCAATTCTCGATCTGATCAGTCAAACCGGCCGATCTAATCTAGTTTTTCCTATCTTGCTTTGATCTATCTCCATCCTTCTTCGGAAAGAAGGGCCATCATCGCCCGTGGCCCATGGAACCATGAGTTGGTTTTGACTATAGTATAAACGTATTTAATCTTCACACGAAATCCCTTACAAGAAACCATGTGCAATCTGTGCTTACATGTAAAATTGAGGAACAATTTTACTTTGCAAGCGAATTACATGCTAAGGAATAAAACAATATGTTAGCTCTATTTTCCCACGATCCTCCGCCCTCCCAAAAATAAAAAATATATAGTCCTTTTGTACCTTTTCCTTTTCAAATCAAATATTGAAGGAAAGAAAAAGAAAAAAAAGGTAGACACAGACTAATCTCAACAATCACTAAACAATAAAAACAAGGGCTTTAATCATACTAGATGTCGCGGTCTTGGATTAGAACTACGAATTGTGACACCATGCAAGTACTTTGTATATCCATCGAAGCTTAGTTTTCCATCAGATTTCCTGATCCAATCACTTAGTACGGAGTAAGCTGAAGGCCCCAGATTCATCTCCTGAAACGTATTATTCAAAAGGTCAGTTGGGTGTATGACTTAATTGCAGCAATAGGTACTCTTACAGAAGCATGCATACCTGCGCTAGCTCCTCAACTGAAATGACTCTGTTTCCCTCCTGTTCAAACTGCTCAAAAGCAGTGGTTGAAATTCTCTCCCAGTCTCGGTGAACCTCGAGCTGGTATACACTGATTGCAGCAGCACAAAACTCTTCAAAGTCCATCTTTCTATAAGCCAGCGGCTCCATCTTGAATCAAGAAATATGCAGTTCAGCATAAGGCTTGCAGAAGGAAACCATACAGTTTCATAAGGATAGAAATGATCAGAGTTTTAATTATGAATACAATCGAGTTGGGACTATGCAGGAAATGATGAATAGTGGAAATCCCTTTTCATTTGTTTGAATTCTTAACTATATAGTTTACATAATTTTTCTTTAAACTTATATAGGTTCCATTATGCCACATATTTCCATTAAATGCTACTGTTGCGCAGCACTTTCAGAATTTAACTCACCTCATCGTATTTGACGCTTATGTTATTGTAATAAAAACTATCCAGAAGCCTTCACTTAACAGGTTAAACTTGAAGTGTATCTTTGACAATTTATATCATGCAACTAATTTTCAATTAATTATATGACTCACAAATCTTGATAAGCCATGCTATGAGCTAGGCTGGAGGCAAAAGGTTCCAATGGTGAAAGGAAGAAAGCTGGAAGTAAAGAATCCATAATTGAACAGAAAAATAAATAGATATAAACAAAAATAAAAGATGCCTCACCAAATTTAAAATCTCGGGGACCCTTGATTCCTTCATGGTATCAGTAGCACTTTTCATGAGAGCCTGCATTTTCCTTTGATTTTAATTGATAGATTGAGGTAATAATAGCAGCTAGAATAAATTTAAACTACATGAAAAACAGATTACTATACTTGAGCTAACAGATGAGAATGAAACAATCAGGTCGCTGGGTTAACTGATAATAACATTGTACGTTACAAACACTATCTGAATATCATATAACAAATAAAATATCAAAACCAAGCACTAACCGCTCTAAAATTGTCAAGGGAAACAAAACCATTATTTGGTTCTAAGAGGTCAAATTGTGCTCTTAGGTAGATGAGTTCATCTTCTGTCAAAGCTTTTGAGAGAGCCTGCATTATTAATTATTAATTAATGTATAAAAAAGATGGAAGAAAACGTTACGATTCGATGTAAGATGTATTTGTTTAATGGCAATAAAACATGTAACTACCTTCAGTGCTGCACGTTTGAAAGGTGTGGCCCGCACATATGACTTGACTAACTTGAAGATTAAAATGTCTAATGGAATAGCATGCTTTTCATTTCTCAACCATGGATGAGCTGCAAATATGGATGTAACTCTTCATCAGCAAAACTCATAGAACAAGATTTGGATGAGAGAGAGAGAGAGAGTGTGTGTTTCAATTGCTAAGATTCAATCGTTGAGTCAACCAAGGTCCAAGCAGAACATTCTCATGGAACACACCTAGAGCTTGGGCACCAGTCATCCTTTTCCTGTGGTCCTTGTTCAAAAGCCTCTTTACGAAGTCTTTAGCTTCTAATGATATTGATGGCCAAGGTGAATCATCAAAGTTAGGATTAGCTCTTAGCACAGACCGGAAGATTCCTGATTCAGTGCGTGCCCAGAATGGTCTGCTTCCACATAACAATATGTATGTAATAACTCCGATACTCCATAAGTCTGCTTCAACACTGTAAGATCTATGGAGCACTTCGGGTGCAACATAGTAGGCACTGCCAACAATATCATTGAGGCGTTGATCTGCATGTATATGAGGAAAAAAATTGTCAATGCTAGCACTGCAGAAAAATATAATAAAACAGTTGCGATTATAGGGCTCAATAAATAGTTTTAAAAAACCTGAAAAGGATTTGCCTCTTTTGAAATCAGGAGATAATAATACAAAACTAAGAATAATTGAGAACTATGCTTTGAGATGAATCTCTGCCAGAAAACAGTAAGAAGTGTTCACAGGTAGACCCATAAAATGGATGACAGGGTAGGGAAAAGGAACAACCAACGGACTAGAATCAGATGAAAAAAGAATCTAGTTGCCGGTAATATGCCCCCCATGCTTTTCACATGACTGAATAAGTCGTGCGAATGCAAAAAAAGATTTCTGCTGAATATTCCCTAGGCACTTTTTGCCAAACTACACTGAACTCAATCTAACAGAATACCAATTTCATATGAACAAAAATATGTTTTCGCTTTCATACAAAAGAAAGTGAAAACAAACTAATTTAAACAGCAGATATTGAACCAAACAATCCTCTTCCAAAATGTCTAACCAAGCAATCTGTTAGCTTCATGCCATAACATAGGAAATAGCTTTAACATACTGAACACACCAGATAAAAACGGTAATAATAATAAATTTTCCTTTGGTTAAAAGTATATATAAGTAAAAATAGCCAAGGTCTCATTTGGTTCATCCAGAAAAAGGCAACCAAAAATCTATATCCAAGTAATGAAACTTGACAATAATCTCGACATCCTTCAACAACCATCAGGAATTTGATTATCCTAACATGTAATAAGACATGACTAACTATTTAACCCAAAAAAGACATGACTAAAACAATCAAGATGAAAAAAAGTGGTAAACAGGACAAGAGAAACAGAGGAATAGGAATAAGCAGTCATAAAGCTATATACCAATATTGCAGGATTATTCCATAAGGAAAGAAGCTAGAACAATGAGACTGGCAAGATTTGAGGTGATGAGAGGCTAGGTAGCAATCATCTTAAAATATGCAATTTCCAATATATTTTACACGTCTTCAAACCAACATATGTACCAGCATTATCACTGCCTTGTGAGGAAAACAGATTTGCATAAAATATAATCAAGAATTATAATATGGTAGAACTACCACAGTACCATTATCGTATTGTGTTGATAGCTCAAGAAATTAGAAGGCAGTGCCTTTATTAAATAATACAGTAGGATATATGACTCCTTAGTTATTCTCTAGCAGTTTGGATGTTTCGGTTCAACCACCCCAGTGCAATATATACCAAAATTGAAGCTAAAATTACAAAAAATAGATTAGCAACTTAAATATGCAACAGGTATGCTGTATTAATGGCTGCTATCTTAGGTAAATCGTTACCTGGCCTTACAAAATCTGATAGACCAAAATCAATAACCTTCATCAGAGAATCATCATCTTTTGAGACAAAAAGAAAATTCTGCAGAGCAGGCAAAATGTACAGGGTGACAAATTATACATTGGATAGGTAATCATACACCTTAAAAAAAAAAATCTAAGAGAATGACTGAGTTATTCTATTTTCTTCACAACTCCATACCTCTGGTTTAAGATCACGATGAACAACTCCTTGAAGATGACAAAAGGCAACTACATCTAGAATTTGTATAAGAATTACTTTAGCGTCTTCCTCTGTATATCTTCCTCCTCTTTACAAATTATTTGTATTAAAAGAATCCAATCAAAATCATGGTTGTCAAACCAAACTTCTATTGAAAAAATAAGGAGGAAATATAAGTTATAGATAGTTGAAATGAAGCATGATCTTTCATTTTTACCTTGAAAGAATCCTGTCAAGCAGTTCTCCACCTTCACACAATCTGACAAAAACAGGAATATTTTAACTTCAGAAAAAACATATAACTCAACAATTATAGATATTTTGTGCCTAGGCCACTTAGTCATTAAATCTACCCATATTACAAATATTCTGATGCATGAACTTGCGATGGAAGTCCTCAACTTTCAATAACTTTAAAATAATAGTAATGTCCATGAAATAACCATAAATCAAATGTGTGAATAAAATTTTAGCAGGAATGAAAGCAATAATTGGAAATAATTCTTTGAAGACATACTCCATCACTATATAGACGTTATTGGCATCCTCAAATACATCATGAAATTTCACCAAATTATTATGTCCAGATAAAGCTTTCAACATCTTCACCTCCCTCCGAACATCTTCAATTGCTATTGCTGTTGTCATCTGCCACACAAAAGTTAGTTAATTACAATTATATTTATTAATGCAAATTAATCAGGTAAGTGTGAGCAAAACTTGAAGATAAGAGTTCAATCCATGTTGATGTGTGATATAAAACAAACTTGAAAGTAATTATTGAAGTCTCCAAGAATCACAAGTCAAAATGATAACCCCCTCTTGGCCAAATAAGAGAAAAAAAAAATATGAGAATAGAAAGTGGATATATCTAGAGGCAGCTTTTGCACAAACTCTACCAAGAAATAACAACATAAGTCAGCCACCAGATGTGAAGTAGCCAGAATCAAAGTTTACATCATTCGATGCCCATGGTGATTGCAGTAAAGGAATATTTTTTAAAATTCACGAACCAGTAAAGAGAAATCAGATGTTAGTTCCCTTAATTTATAATATTAACTTTTTCTCTTCCTAATTTCTTCTCCAAACAAAGAGCTTTCCGTTTACATCTGATTTTCATTGCCAGGTCATTAAAGTGGCTTCATAAAGAACATCTAATTGAGATTACGGACCAAGTAACCTCCCAGTTTTTTTGGGCCAATAACTCCATGTTCACTGTATGTTCTTAATTTTTAAATTCACAGCAAAGCACTGATATATTCACCCCTACTAACAGTCTGGCAGAGGTAAACAAGAACACCTTCATCGAAACAAAACAGGAACTCAGATAGTGTCTTCCAGACCTCCCACTTCCTACCCTCATGCTTTGGCAAGAGGGAGAGATAACCTCTGAGCTTTAGACCTCAACGAAAAAAGCCTCATAGCCTGTTGGCTAGTGGTAGAACAATTTCCTTCTGATAAAAGCTTATTTAGCTATATAAAAAGTAACTTTCATTGACAGGAGCATTGTTAGGCCCCCCACATGCTGACATGATTTCAGCAAAAACTAAATTTTCCAATAACTTGTTTTCACCACTTACCACAACTGCTACAGGTTAACCTCTTGATCCCTTGTGTTACGGCCACTAATGCAAAAGAAATTTTTGAAAAGCTCCCATTAAACTAACTTGAGGTTATGATACTTCAAATTGTTTAAGTAATACTTTCCTCAAAAATTCTCGTCCAAAAGAAGCTTTATCTGAAATTTTCATATCTTATGAATCCAAAAAAAATAAGTTCTTATTGCAATCATTTGATTCACAAGAGCTTTCTAAATTCTTCAAGGCCAGACCGGCATTGGCATGTATTTACCATTCTCATGCGAGATTAACTCAGAATGATTATAACATGAGTTGGTCGTACAGTTGAGAATTTAATACTGTGCACAAGATAGAGACATTGGACGTCATCAGTAACATCATTTAGGACTTCTGAGAATATCTACTACCGTGGAAGCTACTATGATTACATCTCTACAGAATTTGTGGACTGGAAATGATTCAAAGAGAAAGTGTTGCCACAGATTTTCCAAGGGGCAATTCGACTGTTGAATCATCTTTGAATTTCCAAATTCAGTAGTTACTTGGTAATTACGCATTACATTTGGCCAGCATTGCATGGAATTCCAATGCCTAAAAAAATCATGTTATGGAAGAAATCTGAATGACCAATACCAGAGTCAACTCATACCAGCTCATAGAAAAAGTCGTTCATTGGGTCTCCATAGGCTATATTGTGAGTTATTCATTTTCCATCCATTGCACATATTGTTATCAAAATTAAGCAACATATACATATACTATGCCTCTCTCACCTTAGCTTTCGATATGATCTTCACAGCTACGGATTGCCCCTTGAGGTCTCCCTTCTTTGCTTTCGCCCAGCAAGTATGACCAAAATGTCCTCGACCTACTTCTTTTCCCAGCTCGTACTTTGCCCCAATATTCTTTGCATATCCGAAGCTCTTATCCAACGGCCTCTCTCCCTCTCCACCTTCAGTTTGCTCCTCGGGTATCGGCCCATCCTTCGGCTTCGGCTTCCCCTGCCGTCTCAGTAACGACGCCATGATCGGCTTCGCCGGCGATGGAGGCGGGAGAGGCCATCTGAATTTCCTACCAGGAGTTCTGGCCGGCGACGGCGCCACACCAGGCGGGAGAGGGCTCGGGAAGGGACTTGTGGAGAAGGAGTTCGCGGGAGTATACCTGCCAGGGGTTGCATCGCCAGCTACTGACACTGAGTTGGCGGACGGCAGGGGCGATGCCGCCGGCTGTGGCGATTTAGGGCGGTGATCGGTGGTAACAGTTTCATTGTTGACGACAGAAACGTTTTTGCTGCAACAATGCCCCATGGATGACTATGAAGACCGAGAGGGTGATCGGGAAGAGTCAAAGGATCGAACAAAGTAGAGAAAGCGTCGCCGGCAAAAATTGAGAAGCAGTGTGGAGAGAGAAAGAGAGAGGTGGAAATGTGAAGGAAGTAAGAGGAAGAAGAAAAGGAAGGAGTAGACGGAGGAAAAGAAAATGAATTAGATTTGAAAGTCAGAGCACTATTACGATAGTCTAACCGTATTAATCAATGGCTCAAACTCTCTGCCTGGGAGCTTCCCTCCGTGTCTATTTACTCCTTCAACATTGTTTTTCTTTTCTTTGAAGAATGAACAGTGTTATATACAATTCTCATTTTTATTATTAAAAAAACACTGCTTAATTTGCATGAAAGAACTTATACATTTATGGGAATATTTACATTAAAAAAAAACGTTTTGATGCACCGGATTTGACTATTTGAAGTTCATATTTTTTGGCCGGTAGAAGTTCCTAAGTACGAATCTTTTTAATATTTTTTATGTTTTTAATATTGAGACATCTTCAAATGGTTTATGCATTCAGCTATATTTTAAAGTCTCTTTGTCAATCTTAAGTGTATATTATCATTTAATACATTTAAGAGAATAAATTATTTCGAGGAGCTACAAATTTTGAATTCAACCATAGAGAAACACTTACTTAAAACACTGATAATCCAATCCTAAGCTTATATTTGTTGAAGTAATTGTTATTCACAAGATATTACATCCTCTTGCCTTTTTATTATAAAAGTATGCGCTGAAATCCAATAATTGTTGGGAAATGACACTTAAATACTTGGTAGTAAGTTATTTTTAAAATCATACCCTGTATTTGCCTAATACTTACCATAAAATATATTGGTATTTAATTGAAAATATTTTTCCTAATGAAATTTCCTTTTTTTCCCTTTAAAGTTGGAGATGAAAACATATTAGTATCAATTGTAAATATATATAAAAATCATCTGTAAATTCACAAAAACCAGTTATGAATTAGTCTAGAGTAAATGAAAATATAATCAAATAGCTTATTCTTAAATTATTTCCGTAGATTTGCAACTAATCTTCGAATATTTATAACTTATATGTTTGATGAACTTAACCAAGGGCAAAACAAGAATTTCATGTCAAAGAATTTTTTTTTTCAAACAATCCAATTAAGTACCTACATATCTTATAGTAATTAGATAAATTATGAGTATGTTTTTTGAAATAACTTACTGCCGAGATATTTAAATATCATTTCCCAACTATTCTAGTATTCTTGTTCAATCACACTGTGGTTAAATTAATTGGCTGTGCTTGTGCTCACCAAAATAATTTTTTAAACTATAAATTGTTGCCTTCCTAAGCTCTAACTTGTCATTAACCTTTGCTACATTATCCATTATGTTGTGCAGTAAACTTAAAAATTCAAACACTATTTTCCTACTATTTATTCAAAATCTGTTGGTATACAAGAGAATGAATTATTAGCTTTAAAAAACGTACCAAACTATACTAATAGCTATAGTATATAGCTTAAAAAAAAGGAAAAAAGGTGGGATGATAGTAACGAAGCATTGTTACATAAACATAAACTTCCTTCACACAATTTAGAAATTATGACACAAACGTTCACACTGTCATATGATATTTTGAATGATAAGGCTACCAATTAATTCGTTAATGAATGGTAGCCGGTCCTAAATTTAATAAATGATTAACGCATTTGAGCTTTCAATTACTATTATTTAAGTGCAAGTTTAAAAAATACTCCCTCTTATCCTTAATATAAGACCATTTTAACTGAATTATGCGGATTAAGAATTGTAATTAAAACTAATTAACTACCTCAATTTATCCGAAAATCCCAATATTTTTTTAAAATTATCCTTATTTAATCTCTTTCTCTTTCTCTTTGGATACATTAAATAGGAGTATTTTTTTGAAATATATAATAAATACTACCTCATATATTGTAAAAAATCTTATATTTAGGATCAGGACAAAGGATCCTATATATAAGACCGGAAGGAGTATATATTTATGGGCTACAATACTAAACATGTAAAAGCTTGGTGAAATATATAAGAAAATACTGCTATTCATATAGCTTCTATTATGCTATTCACAATTGTTAAATTGTCTTTGAAAATTTGATAAACAAGTTCGATCATATCAACTATATTTTATACATATGATTCTGTATATGATATAATTATCAAAATGAGAACAGTGATAAAACAATTTTTTTAAAAGGAAAATATGTGTATTCATATTATTGTAATTTTCTAGTCACATTTTTGTAATAACTTTTTTTACTATTTTTTTTGTAATAACGTTGACAAGAGACATAAAGCAAGTTTTTATTTATAATTAGTAGACAAAATCATGGTTAAAGTTTGAATGAAAAAATTAATATATGGTAGGCAGAATTTTAAAAAAGAAACTGAAAAGCAATAATTGTAACGTACGCAACGAAATAGCACAAAAGGGAAGCTAAAAGCCGACACGCCGCGTATTTGGTGTTTCAAAACCAACGATACGTAAACGCGTTCGATGCCAAACAAGACACGGTCTCTATACACAAACGTTCATAGTATATATAGGGAATGGCTCACTCTTGTTTCTTTTAATAAATTTCACACAAAAATTAGTAACATGACTTTTACACGTATGCAGTGATGTGGTGACTCATAATATTGTTATATTGGGGATTGTGGGAAAACAGAGACGAAGAAGCTTTATTCCGCTCACAAAATAATGTAGTATTACTCGTAATATTGTCAAGTTTCTTTTTTGGGAAAAGAAAAAAAAACAGTTTGTAACCATCAAACCAATTTTAATTGAATGAAGGGGGAAATAATCAACATATTATGGGAAAATTGTGTTTTGGGAAAAAAAAAAAACATATTTAGTTTTTAGTATCAAAGATGATTTTTTTGGGGTGAGAATTGAATTTTTTAAATCTAAAATCGATTTTTTTTCAGAAAAAATCAATTTAATCCTGAAAACTAAATATATAACACAATTTTTCCAAATATGAACGGGTACATAATTGTTTACCATGGAGCACTAGATACACCACTAGGCCTTGTCATTTTCCTTTCCCTTTATTTTTTTAATGGTAAATCGGGCCATGCTGTGCCACTTTCGGTCGGTTTTGTTTTGGGCCTAACACTTTCGGTCGGTTGAGGGAATTGCGGGAGGTTTATTCCTTTTTTTAAAAAAAAAATAATTCATTTATACTTAATTGAGGTTTTTGGTCAATAAATATTTAGTTGAAAGTCATCTAAGACTAGTTATTTTTTAAAATCCAAGTTAATATGAAATATCATTTTTTTTAAAAAGTCAGCATGAAATGCAGAAAATGGACAAAAGAAAAGGAAATGACAAATATTATATTATAAAATATGTAAACAATTTAAATATTTTACTTCTATCTACATCTCATCCTATGAGCTAAGTAAATAAGTATTTTTTTATTCATTGAAATGAGTAATATATAACAAAAACTGTTATAAATGGATAACAACCAAACAGTATTTTTTTCTTGGTGGTGAAATTAAGGTTTACCAGACATGCATCAATAATAGTACTATGAAGTAATATATTTACTAAGAACGTCTACATATTGGTATAATAATAAATATAATTCCGACGATAAATTGATTCATTTAATTTAGTTCAAATTATAATTTGTGGATAACCAAAATTATTTTCCGAATATTGATTTCTTAAAGGCCAAGAAAGGTGACAATGTTTCATGACGTTGGTCTAATATCTTAAAAGGAAGAGAATTGCTGAAGAATGATCTTTGTTGGAAGATTGGTGGTAACAAATTTGTTAGAGCATGGTGTGAGGATTGGATTCTTGGTCCAGAGGGGGGGTACCGTACTTATGTATATTGATGATTTAAATGAAAATGATAGGGACTTAAAAAAGCTACTAATTTCGTAGAGAGAATATGGCATTTATATTCTCCTATTGCTACAGGACTATCTAAGATGAAGAAGGATATGTGATTCTCAAGATTCAACAACTAAAAAAGGAGTTTTGATGATAAATTGATATAGTTTGGGAACCAGAGATGGAAAATGTTGAATCAAGTGTTTTGATGATTGCAAACTAACTGAAATTTGGAATAAAGATATCAAAAGTGTACAAAAGATCTCAAGTGAAAAAATTTAAGAAAAATGAGTTTAAGATTAGATGTAGGATTTTTTATTGTATTCACATGAGTAAAAGACTTTGATTTTACACATAAATATTTTAAAAATTTGTTTTTACAATAACTCATGAAGTATTTGAAAAATACCCACTATTAAACGAATTTTGAAGTGTTATACTTGATATATTACTTTGAAAATTCGAATTTTGATATCTGAAATTTGAACTTCGGATTGAAAATATGTTAATCTGAAAAGAGGTCCCTCTGACAGACGAATTTCATCTTTGAAAAGTCAAACTTCGGGTAAAATATAAACTATGAAAAATGAAAAATTCGTTTGAAGATATGTTAAAGTTCATCTGAAAGTAAAGTTTGAAAAGAGTTTCAAGTCAGTCCTCTGACAGACGAACTCTGATTTTGAAAAATTTGAACTTTGGAAAGATAGTTTATAAGTTTGTTCAAATACTCTTCTGATAGACGAATTTCAGTCTTCAGAAATTCAAACTTTGAATTAAGTCTGATAAGAGATCTCTCTAACAGACGAACTTTGGTATTTGAACATTTGAATTTCGAAAAGAAGAACTTTTGTATGATATTAAGTTACTCACTGACAGATGAATTTTGAGCACCAAAATTCAAACTTCGAAGGCACTGTAGCAATATGGAACATTTGTTCACACTTATTAGAAGTATTTTAAACTTGAAAATTTGTATGTTCCAACATAGAAACATTTGTCAAAAATGAAAATTTGAATTTTGCTTTAGAACAGATGAACTTCGAAGTTCAACGTTAAAGTCTTTAGCTTGCGGTCTCTGTGAAATTCCTCTGTTAACTCCCCAAAATTTGAACTTTGGATATCAGACGCATTAAATGTGGTTAGTGAATAGATAGTTTTATAGAATAATCATTGGCTAACGTCTTTAACGGCTAGATCTTGTTTCTAACAAATAATTATGACATAAATCTATAAATAGATATTCATTTGAAAATGTGAGTAACGATTTTACATTGTATATATTGAAACTCTGCAAAATTTTTGAGTAAAAGTCTTCTGCCTTCACACACTTCATATCTTATATTTTAAATTTCATATACACTCTAAATTAGAGAGTTCATTTATTGTAATCAATCTTATTTTCATCTGAAAGAAAGATTTTCTTGTAAGTGGATTTCACATGGAATTTGGGAAGTACTTATCTAGAATGCAGAGAGTAAGATTATAAGCTCTTGGAACAGAGCATCAAACTGTATTGAGGCATTGCAAGAAACCCATCGAATTCTTGCAAGATAGTGGAAAATCTCAAGTGGTAGCTTAAGGACGTAGGTCAAGAGAAAGAGACCGAACCAGAATAAATATTTGTGTTTTCTGTTCCCTTATCTTGTTTTTTACTTGGATATATTTTATACTCTGTTTTACTGTTACTTTTACTTTCACTGCTCTCTTACACTTTTGCAGAAAATTTTAGTATTCCCAATTCATTCCCCTTCTTGGAAAGTTAGCATATCTAATAAAAAATGTGTAGAACATATTCATAAATACAAAGCTAAAAGTATGAATAAATCTTCTACAGTTACGCAGCAAAATAAATAATGATCGTAAATACCTCTCATCATAACAACAAGAACAAATCAAAGATATGCAAACATAGAAAATAATCAGAAAAAATAAATAAAATGAGGTTCTTTTAACTAGTGTATGAGCTCAATGATGGTAGTTAAAATTCACTGTCACTAGCCAGGGAACTTTTATATGAATGTAGAATGATTGATATGTCTGATATTCAGCTCAGTCTCCTATTAAATAACCTAACTATCATAAGTTACTTAATAGTTAATTTATCATTTAATTTGAATCTTAAATTCAAATAAAGATAATTGCTATGTTGACTAAATTATTCCTTATTTCTTAAAACCATTCAATTGATGATATCTTTATTTTTAATAAAGATAAGAATCACACTCAGATAAGATATATTTAATTAAGTGAACAAAATAAATATAATATGAATAAATTCAATAATTTGAGTAAATTCAAATATATATTATTATTATTAAATAAATATATCTAACATTCTCTCACTAGGTCCAATCTTAATATGTCAGTTAATATATCAAGAGATATTTAAGCAGCACTACATAAATTATAGTAGTAGGTCCTCTAAAAGTGAATATTACCTTCTATGTATCACAAGTAGTATCCTTACTTTATAAGCTATCACCTTTATGGATAAACAAAAATGTTTATTCAATTCCTAAACCAATGTTTATTTATCTCAATCATATTGTATACTATATAAATATGAAATAATAAACCATAAATTGAAATTTTATTACTTTACATACCTCAATTAGACCAATGAAGGTGTAAGACACATATGAGGCACATGATCTTTAAACTCCTTTGGATGCATCTCTTTAGTTAACATATCAATCAACATTTCTTTCATTCGAATAGGCTAAGCGATTATTTGGCCTTCTTTAATTCTATTATTCAAGACTAAGAACTTGATGTCGATGAAATTACTTCAACTTCCACTTTTATTATTCTTAACCATGAATATGGCAGCCATATTATCACAGAGCACTTTAATTGGCCTAGAGACTGAGTCCACAATCTTAAGTCTAACAATGAAATTTCTAATCTATATTTCTAGTGAACTTGCCTCAAAACACGACACAAACTCAGCTTCTATAGTAGAGGTGGCTATCAATATTTGTTTTGTACTCTTCTAGGATATAACTCCTTCTGCTAATGGAAAGATATAGCCGGATGTGGATTTTCTTGTGTCAATGTATCCTGCTAAGTTTGAGTTTGAATATCCAACAACTTCTAGATTGTCAAATCTCCTATATGTAAGCATGTGTTGTTTAGTACTCTTTAAGTACCTCAAAACTTTCTTTGCAGTCTTCCAATGATCCATTCCTAAATTACTTTGGTATCTTCTTAACATGCCCATTGTAAAAGCTATATCAGGTCTTGTGCAAACTTATGCATATATCAAGCTTTCAACCGTCGAGACATAAGGAATCTTCTCTATCTCCTTCTTTTCAAGATTATTATTGGGACATTGTAACTGGCTAAATTTGTTTCATTTCACAATATGTGCTGGTGTAGATGAATAATCTTTCATCCTGAATCATTCAAGAATTTTGTTGATATAGATTTCTTGAGATAATCCCAAGATGCATTAAGATCTATCTCTATGTATCTGAATGCCAATGACATGATATCTCACCCATATCCTTCGTTTCAAATTTCTTGGACAAAAATTGCTTCACCTCATGCAGCAACTCCAAATCTTTAGTGGCAAGCAATATATCATTCACATATAAGATCAAGAATATGATCTTGCTCCCAATGACCTTGTGATATATACATTGATCCATGATGTTCTCAACAAAACCAAATGATATGATTACCTCATGGAATTTTAAGTACTATTGTTGTGAAGCTTGTTTGAGACTACATGTAGACTTCTTCAATTTGCAGACTTTATGTTCACATCCTTTATAAATGAATCCCTCAAGCTATTTCATACAGACTTCGTCCTCAAGATCCCTATCGAGAAATGTAGTCTTAACATCTATTAATGTAACTCAAAATCAAAGTAAGTCACCAATGCCATGATGATATAGAAATAATCATTCTTGGACATAAGCGAGAAAGTCTCCTTGTAATTAATTCCTTCTTTTTGAGTGAACCTCTTGGCAACCAACCTTATCTTATAGCGCTTTGTCTTGCCTCTTGAGTTCCTTTTGGTCTTAAAGATCCATTGTACAGCCAATGGTCCTAACCTTACTAGGTAACTCCACAAGTTTCTAAACTTTATTGTTTGTCATGGATTGCACTTCATCAATCATGGCATTATATCATAATTTAGAGTTTGTATCTTGTATAGCCTAAGTAAATGTGAGTGGATCATTTTCAACACTTACATCATAGTTAGATTCAATAAGGTTTACCATGTAATCACTAGTTAATGGTGTTTTTCTTTCTCCAGTTGACCTTCTCAACTCTACTTGTTGAGTGAGTTGAGGTTGCTCTTGAGGAACATTCTCTATCACTTGCTGTGGCTATTCTTCATGAGTGATAAGTTCATTAGTTTGTTCCTGATTTTTAGTATTATAAACTTGAGTTTCAAGAATTGTATCACTTTCCATATTCACTCCAACAAGATGAGTGTTGTGAGCACTCCATTTTTTCCGGGCATTTTACAAAAAAGAAAAAACAAAGAACGAAAAAAAAACACAAAAAAAATATAAGTACAAAAAAATAAATAACAAATAATGATATATAAATGAAAAAACGACAACGAAAAATAAGAAGAAAGTTGCAAACATTAAATAACATTAATCTACATATATATATAACCAAAAATATAACAACAACAACAACAATAATAATAATAATAATAATAAAAACTAAAACAAAATAAATAAATAAAGCTAAAACTAAAAAAAAACAAAAAAAAAGGGAGGGGCTAATTTCGGGCCCAGGATACCAAGAGCCGAATTGAGGGCTCGTGGACCTGGGCCACTAAAGGGTTTGGACCAAAGGCTGCCCTAAACAACTAGGGCAGCATATGTAACATCCGGCCGCTATTCGAGATTGATGACTGTCCCCACAAACCAACACAAGTCCTTTCGGTGTGCTTTGTCCTCACTCACATACCTCCTCCTCAGGAGGTCACCCATCCAATAATTGCTCCAGGTCAAGCACACTTAACTGAAGAGTTCTTAAGGGATAAGCTACCGAAAAAGTAAGTGCACCTTGTTGGTATAGATAGTACCTATCAATTCCTATAAGCTATCATTAACCGTAGAGTCTCATACCTATACAGTCTCTATATCCCTCTCATTCCGGTATGTATTCGATTCATTCATATATCCCTCCCGCTTAGAAGCCTGCCAGGAGCCGTTCTTTGTCCGTGCCTCATTACTTTATCCTCATTACTTTATCTGAGCCCCACTTTTCTTGCACTGGCGATCACTCTATGCCCTCGTCAGTGCCTGGATGTCACAGCAGACACGTGAGCACCGAGAGAAGGAACAAGCAGAAGGGGTTGAGGCAAAGACTGAAAGAAAAGCTGGAAAGCAAAGCCACAGGAAAACTGAGAAGAAAGCGTAGAGATAGAGGGAAAAGCAGTCGGAGCAGAGGGAGCCGCATACAGGGGGATTGAAGACCAGAACCTTTCTGACCACAGGCATGGAACTTCTCAACTTTGATGGGGACCAAAGGGAACTTAGAAGCAAGCAGCCGCAGGACTAAGAAAAGCAAATCGAGGAAGCTGCAGACTGACAAAAAGCAAACAGAACGAGCCAGATCCATGTGAAAAGCAAACCGAAGGAGCTGCAGGAAAACTGAAAAGAAAGAACGCAGAAAGCAGCCATGAAAACGGACGGGAACAGAGGGAGACGTGCACGAAAGAGAAGAAGAGAGGGAGGCGATGGCAGGAGGACCACCCTCTTGGGATTTCTCCCTATTCAGTCGTGGGGAACTCTATAAAAGGGCCAAAGAAGACCGAGAGAAGAAAGGAGGGGGGACCGAGAGAACAAAAAAGGGGACTGAGAGAACAGAGAGGAAAGAGACCGAGAGAATAGTGAGGGAGGAGACCGAAGCTGAAAAATCGAAGGAGACCGAGAAGAGTAACCGCGAGAAAGGAGGGAAATTCAAGAGCTGGAAATCGGGGAGAAGATTTAAGGGGACGAAAATTTGCTAGAGACCAAAGTGGCAGAGGCCGAAGGTATGGGAGCTCAAGGACTGAAAGAGTAGCAAGGGATCCGAGGCATAGGTCAAGGGCACCGCCATTCGGGTCAGTTAATTTACTGGTCGTAGCTGTTTTTTTTTTGGTATGCACTTCATTGAAGGGTCTGTAATTTCACGTGCTTAGGTCCTCTTGGATTTATGGGGCCAATTGATTGACTTAACTGCCTGATGCGCTGTAGTTTCATCCAGAGTTTAGTATGTTATGCCTGGAATCTTGTTTGTCAGTGAGGAATTTCATGTTGATAAGGGGTGGTTCTATAGCGAACTTTTGCCTTGATATTTTGCTGTTTGAGTTGTCCTATTTCGAATGCTTATAGTGATTCAAAATGGTGGCACTAAGCTGCTGTTTACATCCCATAATTTGACTTGATTAATGATAAATTTTGCTGAAAATCGTTACTGGGCATGTAAGATGAGTCTGGAACTGAGAATGATATCAGTTGTGATTCATGGTAGAGAATTAGAGTTCAGGTGCAATAAGAAGCCCTTACAAAATGCACAGGGTTATGCATATAGCTTTAGTACTTAGAGACTGAAAGTTATTTCTGATTACAGTTTGCTCGTCATATGTGCTGTTGAGTCCTCTCCATCTTGCCTTGATTTCTGAAAGTGATGTCTTCCCTCCTATATATGTAGTTTACATGGGCTTCAGTTCTGATTCCCTTTTTTTTTTCTTTTCATAAAGAAGGTGTGTTTGAGCTTATAATCTCAGTATGGCTTTTGAATTCTATTTCATCAAATATTGTCTGATTTGGAGTCCGTGGGACATGCTCAAATGACGCTTGGCTGAATGTTTTAAGAAAAGGCACTCTAAAATGGAAATGGTGATGCCATTTGGCTCATGGGTTTTGGTTTAATCTTCACTAACCTTCGGTCACTTTTCTCTTTTGTGGTCTTTGAACATGCGTTTTGGATAATTGAAATTATGCCTATGTACTTTGTTTTGCTGAACGCAATATTCAGGTAATAAATTGTGTCTAGCCATGTAGATAATTCTCGTGAAAGAATGAACGGTACTGATGTTATGGCAAGTGTGAATTTTCTCTGGAATTCATAAAATTATTAATACCAGTTTACGAGGTATCGTATGCTTGAAGGTGATATAGTTGAGAAACCCATGCATGGTATTAGTAATGTGAATTGTAATTCCACAATCAATCCACCAAGTGTTATAATTAATGCTAACTAAATGAGATTCATAAGCCACATAAGAATTGTAAATTTCATTATCTATTCCCTTCTTGGCGAGTCATGCTTTCCTCTTAGGGCATTCATTCTGCATATGTCCTTTCTTTTTACAGAAGAGCAAATAACCTTATCTATATTCATAGCAAAAGCTAGAGTAATGGGCTTCTTCTTTTTGTCCTTCCTCATAAGATTGGAGCTTTCTGTCAAATGCACTTCCTTAGATGCATCTCTTTCACTCTTAATAAGTCTAACCTTTTCTTGAATACACATGGCCAACAGTTCAACTATAGAACATTTTTCCTTATGTTTGTTGTAAGAAACATAGAAAGCTTTATATTGATGAGAAAGAGAACTCAGAATGAGTTGTACAAGCAATTGCTCAGGAGGCTCCATTTTAAAAGGTCTCAACTATATTGCTAAGTCTCTTATTTTCATAATGTGTTCTCAGACACCACCACACCTACAAGTTTCATATCAACGAGTTCTCTTATAATGGTCCCTCCTAGTTGCTTATTTGCAGGGGTATATTGCTTGTTAATAATAGCCTACAAGTATTTTTTTGCTATACAGTGATCTGTAATAAAGCCTATAATGCTTCTCTTAATATGAGCCTTAATCAACATCAAAGCAAGGTGATTGGATCGATCCTGATGGTTATACATGGTTTGCATATCCTTATCACCTTTTTTGGGCACTAGAGGTTCTCTAACCCTTAATGCATAATCAAGTTTTATATAGTCAAGATGAAGGAGAATATCTTCCTTCCACTCAACGTGATTTACGCTATCAAGAGTGATTTTATTGCCAACTTTAGACAAAATGTGAGATGAAGGAATTGCAAAGGAAGTAATTATCAAACACACTTATAGTAACAATTTTGAGATGATCAATTACCACTTTAGCAATTATGTATGCTTACCAATGTAATACATACTTACATAAATATCATATCACTAATATCAACCTATGGGTAAAGACATTAGCATAACATATATTTATGTCTAATAAATGATTAAACTAGAATGCATTCATGTTTTCTAATACTTGTAGGTTACTTAGAAAACATAAGGCTATATCACCTGAGGCTAGCTCAGGTGGTAGTAGTAAGGGTGGGGTGGGAGCTGGGTAGAGGTCAAAGGTTCAAACTCTCATGATATATTAAAAAAAGCATGAAGTTATATTTATTTCATCATAATAAAACATGCAATTAGAATTATCTACCCATGATAAAAAAAAATGAATTAAAATCACACATTTAATTAGAATTTGATATTTTACATCAATATGTGATTTATATCATGCATGTAACTATAGAAGGATATTGTGGCTACTCCTTAAAATAAAAGCATGCTAATCACAAATATCTTAAAAATATATGCAGTTAAAACCATGTATATGCATAACATTTTGAGAATTTAAATAATTAATTCAATCAACCAAATGTGATTAAATAATTAAATAAATTTTCCACTATTTTATTTATTTAATGTGTCCAACAATTGTTTAAAATTAATTTTGGGTTAATAAATAACTCAACTATTTTGCAAAAGCCAAAAATTAGCACCATAATTGTCTAAATAAAATTTTCCAAATATTAGGCAATTTAATAACAAAAATAACATTTTGAAAAATATTTTTAATAACCCAAAATAATTATTCAGATTTCAAAACATTTAAATGACACAGAAAATAAATAATACAGAAAAAGCTAAAACTGATCAACATAAATTTTGGTAATGTCACTCAAAACACAAGCCTAGAATGTACGTCTAGTCTGTAAAAAAATTAATTTTTTATAACATAATAGGTCCAAAAAATAAAACAAACGAGCCTAGAAAAGAAGCCTAATAAAAATAAATTTAAAAAAAAATAGACAAGCCTAGAAACCTGTGAAGCCCAAACTCGCATCAACCCAGTTCTCTAGAATTAATGAAATGATGCGTTTCATTATTGGGTCAGACAACGTTATTCACACAACTGAAGGAAGATGCCAACATGAACTGAAACAACATGATGTTTTGATGGGGAAGTCAAAACACAATGCCATTCACAAATGATAAGTGAACCCTTTTGAAACTCGTCCAAAGAACTCACTTTAATGTATATGACACCCAGATCTTTGCGAAACAAGGGACACAAAGATTGAAAAATTGAAAAACAGTAAGAAGAAGGACACACAAAGAAGAGAATGAACAAGAAAGTACACAAGATATGTTGGTCTAGGTGAATTAGAACCCAAGAGAATCAGTCTCTTGAACCCTAGTTTTGATGACGCCACAAGAAAGGACCAATTCCTCGATAAGTCGTAGTTCGCTCTAGCACTCAAAGAACACAAGAAAAACAAAGTTTGAAATTCTATTCATCAAATCTGAAAAACGCATATAAAAGTTAGCCTTAAGTAGGCAAGATAAAATTTAACCTAATAAGTCTAGAAACCCTAATTAATTTGGGTTTAAGTAATCCTAATAGGATTAGGAGACTTTAGGCCTAAATAACAATCCTATTAGAACTAAGAAACTATTAAAATAAATCCCTAAAAATAAAATAACAAAAATTCATAAGAAAATAAAAAAAATAAGACCTCAGCCCTTATAAACATGTCACCACATTAATTAAGTCACATGTTTGGCACATGACATGCTTATTTACAAGGTGGGCTATCAAAAGGACTACTAATTAACTAATTAGGCTTTATTAATTAACAAAGTTCAGCCTATAATTAATATAAACAAAATTAATACTAATTAGGCCCATTAATCCTCAAGTCAAATGCTCTTTAAGAGAGTCACATGTTGGGCTTAAATCTGAACTTCTATATATGATAACATAATCATGCCATTGTTGTGCTCTTGGGCTTCAAATTCAGTTAAGTGCAAAGGCTCCATCTCAAGTTGCTTGTTGATCACACCACTCAAGGCCTCTTTCATTGCCTTAGCTCTTGATTTCGTCATTGGGCCTCCCATGCCTTGTAATGGATCAACTGTCTTCCACTTTTGGATTACATGTTCAGCCTCCTTTTCTCTAATGTCCTGAGCTTGCTCCATGCTTGCATCATTCAGTTCAGCCTCATTTTCTCTAATGTCCTGAGCTTGCTCCATGCTTGCATCATCATCCCTTCACTCGGCTGATGTCTTTAATCCAATACAATCAAACTAATCGAAAATTCATCATTTTCCAGCGTTTCTAGCTACCGATTTTGGTGATTCCAATGAATAATCACTTAGAGATGAACAATGATCAATATTTATACAATAATTATGTCAATTAGGCACAAAATAAACAAGATTAATAAATCTAAAAGCATCAAACAATGTGAACCATAATCTTCAAATACGCAGAACCAATGCAATGTTTACAGACATAGAAACATACGAGATACTATCCTAATTGATTTATCATACTCAATTTCCATAAATTGTTCACAAGACACAGAATCCAAAAAAAGAAAAAAAAAATTCTATGCTTATGCGATGTCCATATGTGAATTAAGATAATTAGAAACAGTAATATCAAATTCATGTTATGGTAGAGGTCATTGAAATCAATGGCTTTGATGCCACATGTAGAACAAATTCATAAATACAAAGCTAAAAGTATGAATAAATCTCCTACAGTCATGCAGCAGAATAAATAATAATCATAAATACCTCTTGCTATAGCCATAAATGATCTGATGGAGTAATTATACTTGAAACAGGAATAAATCAAAGATCTGTAAATACATAAAATAGTCAAAAGAAATAGTTAAGATAAGGTGATTCTAATTAGTGTATAGGCTCAGTGATGGTAGCTGGCAATTAGCCGTTTCTAGCTAGGAAACCTCTAGATGAGCATAGAATAATTAATGTGTCTGACGTTCAATTCAACTTTCTATTGAATAGTCTAACCATTATATGTTACTTAATAATTAATCTATCATTTAATTTGAATCTTAAATTTTAAAAAAGATAATTACTATATTGACTAAGTTATTCTTTATATCTTAAAATTACTCAACTGATAATATCTTTATTTTAAATAAAGATAAGGATCACACTTATATGATATATATTTAATTAAGCGAAAAGGATAAATATAACATGAATAAATTCAATAATTTGTGTAAATTCAAATATATTATTGTTAATTAAATATATCTAAAAAATATGCTTTCAAAACGAGTTATTGTGTTGTAAAAGGTTGTCCCTCATGGAGATCATAGTTCTTATTAGATTCCTAAATTAGTTATGGAGGAAAAGCATAAGGAGTTTGTCTAATCCTCCAAAGGTTCAATAGGTGCTAGTTTGGTTGAGTTTTAGGGTTATGTTTTAAAAGGGGTCAGATTACTAGCTAGTATGGATAGATAGTGTATTGAGTTATGATTGGTTTAGAATAGTCTTGATAAGTATAGCAAGGCAATCATGGTTACTAAATGTGGAAGAGTAATAAAGAGATAACTGCTTCTTTAGTGAATGAATTTTGGCAATTGAAATCAAGATTGAATTTAATGGTTGCAAAATCATATTTTGATGGAACCCATGTAGAGACGTACAAGATGGCATGCTCTTGATGGATCCTTTGTGTGATAAGGGATGGGAACTAGGGTGGGCATTATTTGTGGAGACAACAAGAGTGATTCTTTGAAGGTTTAAGTAGAGTGGTGAATGTTAAGGATCCTTAATTTTACGGTTGAGTGTAAGCTTAGAAGGAAGAGTGGCACGGAAACCAAAAAAACCAACACTGTAAAACTGGACTCTGTTTTATATTTTTTTCTCTTCGATGCTTTACAAGGAACAATGGCTTCCTTTTATACTAGTTTCAGAGGCGCAAAAACGTATGGAGTTTGATGATGAATTATGACAATTATTAAGGGGGTTATGGGAGAGGGAGTTTCATGGAATTATGGAGGAAGGAGTTACGGGAATGGTGATTATTGCACAGTTTAAGTTATGATCCATTTCATTCTCCCCGAGTTGGAGGGAACTCGCCCTCGAGTCAAAGTCAGTGTCATCATTCAGATAAGGTGACAAGTCAGCAACGTTGAAAGTGGCAGAAACTCCATAAGCACCAGGCAATTCAACCTTACAAGCATTGTTGTTGATCTTTTGTACAATCTTGAAAGGACCATCAGCTCTAGGAGACAACTTGGCATTTGCTTGTTTAGGAAAATGCTCTTTTTTTATATGTATCCAAACCAAGTCTCCCACATTAAAGATCTGTTGCTTTCGATGCTTGTCTCGTTGTGTCCTGAGTTTGAAATTCTGCTTCTGGATTCTTTCACGTACTTGTTCATGCAACTTCTTGATTTCATTAGCCCTTTGATCTGCATCAGAACTATACTGCTGCTTATCAAGTGAAGGGGTTAAGTCTAGTGGACTAAGGGGACGAGTGCCGTAAACAACTTCAAACGGACACTTCCCAGTTGCTTGATTAACAGAATTATTATAGGCAAATTCAACTTGAGCAAGAATGAGGTCCCACTGCTTCAAATTCTTTCCCACGAAACTTCGAAGAAGATTTCCCAGAACTCTGTTAATAGCTTCAGTTTGACCATCCGTCTGTGGATGGCCAGCGCTGCTAAATTGGAGCTTAGTTCCCATTTTCTTCCATAACGTCCTCCAAAAGTGGCTCAAGAACTTAACATCATGATTAAAAGTAATAGTTTTTGGAATTCCATGGAGATGAATAATCTCTTTGAAGTACAAATCTGCAACTTGCACCGTATCATTGGTCTTTTGACATGGAATAAAATGAGCCATCTTCGAAAATCGATCCATAACAACCATGATGGAATCTTTTTGCCTCTGTGTTCGGGGTAAACCAAGAATAAAATCCATGCTCACATCTTCCCACGGCACTTCTAGAACCGGCAGTGGCATGTATAATCCTGTATTTTGTCCTTTCGTCTTAGCCAAATGACATATTTAGCATCACTGTATATGCCGGTTGACATCTCATTCAAGTCTTGGCCAATAGAAATTCTCTTTGACCAGATCAACTGTCTTGTCTCTGCCAAAATGACCAGCTAATCCTCCATCATGAGCTTTCCAAATTATCGCCTCCCTCAACGAACCCTGAGGAATACATAGAGTTTTATACGTCGGAATAAAAGCCCATCATGTCGGTAATACTGGTAGAATGATTGATCAGCTGTAACTTCCCATACTCCATGGAAATCAGGGTCATCCTGGTATAGCTCCTTGACAAGATCAAAACCAATAACTTTGGCCTGCATTGTTGTTAGCAACACATGTCGACGGCTAAGAGTATCAGCTACAGAATTTAAAATCCCAGCCTTATGCTTAATGAGGAAGGGATAAGACTGTAAGATTTCACTCCAACGGGCATGTTTGCTACTGATCTTTTGTTGAGAGTTCAAATACTTTAAGGCTTCATGATCCGAAAAAAGTATGAACTCTTTGTTCAGGAGATAGTGACTCCAATATTGCAGAGCTCGGACAATGGCATAGAATTCTTTGTCATAAGTAGAATACCTGAGTTTCGTATCATTGAGTTTCTCATTGAAAAAAGCAATGGGATGACCTTCCTGGCTTAAAGCAGCGCCAATTCCAATATTGAAGGCATCACAGCTAACCTCGAACACCTGGTCAAAATTTGGAAGCACTAGGACGGGAGCTTCAATCAACCACTTCTTTAGCTCCTCAAAACTCCTCTGTGCTCGTTCCGTCCACTGAAATTTGTCTCCCTTGGTGCAATCTATGAGGGGTGCAACAATAGAGCTAAAATTGCGAATGAACCTCCTGTAGAAAGAAGCTAATCCGTGGAAGCTTCAAATTTCTTGGAGAGATTTTGGAACTGACTAGCTATTAATGGCTTCAACTTTACTTGGATCAACTCAAATACCTTCTGCGGTGATGATGTGCCCCAAGAAAACAATTTCATTCGTGAGAAAGGAACACTTTTTTAGATTAGCAAAAAGCTTTTGGTCTCACAGTGCTTGCAAAACTTGCCGTAAGTGATCAAAGTATTCTTCCTGACTCTTGCTGTAAATAAGAATGTCGTCAAAGTAAACAACAACAAATTTTCCAGTGAAGGGTCACAATACCTGATTCATTAGGCGCATGAATGTGCTAGGGGTATTGGTTAGTCCAAAAGGCATCACATTCCACTCATACAAGCCATCTCTTGTCTTGAAGGAGGTCTTCCATTCATCTCCTGGCCAAATCCGAATTTGGTGATACCCACTACGAAGGTCAATCTTGGAAAAAATAGTGGCACCATGCAGCTGGTCTAACATGTCATCGAGCCAGAGTATTGGAAACCGATACTTGATAGTAATTTTGTTAACAGCTCAGCAATCGATGCACATTCTCCAACTCCCATATTTCTTGGGCACTAGCAGAACAGGTACAGCACAAGGACTAACACTTTCTCGAACCAGCCCTTTCTTTAGTAGCTTTTCAACTTGTCGCTGGACTTCAGCATGTTCCTGAGGACTCATCCTATAAGCAGGCTTGTTAAGAATGACTGCTCCTGGAACAAAATCAATGGCGTGCTGTATGTCTCGCATGGGTGGCAACCCGGGTGGTATCTCATCACTATCACATCTGGAAACTTGGATAATAAGGGCATAATTGCTGGGGAGATGGTGGACTCACTGTTTGCCTTGAGTACCAGTATGAAACTCATTGTCTGTGTTTCAAATTTTTTTACCTTGAACTCTTCTTTCGTCATCAAAGTCACCAATGGCTTACCTTCTATTGAAGCTTTGCTAAACTCACTAGGCGGTAGAGGCGCTAGCTTGATCTTGACACCATCTTTAGTGAAAGAGTAGGTGTTTGTATGTCCATCATGCAGAGCAAATCGATCATATTGCCATGGTCTTCCCAAAAGAAGGTGGCATGCATCCATAGGAACAACATCACACAAAACATCGTCACAATATTTGTTCCCAATAGAGAAAGTAACAAGGCATTGCTTAGAAACTTTTATCTCGCTTCCAGTATTAAGCCAATGAAGCTTGTAAGGATGTGGATGGTCATGCGTTGGTAGCTTCAATTTCTGCACCATGTAGTTAGACACTACATTTTTATAACTCCCATTGTCAATAATGACATTACAAACTTTTCCCTGGGTAGTGCAACGGGTGTGAAAAATGTTACGTCGTAGCCAGGGTTCTTTCTTAACTACAGTTGCATGCAGACTTCGTCTGATAACCAAAGCCTCTCCCTGATCTGTAGGTGTAATTTCCTCGTCATATACCGGTTCGGCTTCATAAAATGTAGTATCCTCTTTATCTTCCTCAGGTGCTTCATAAACTTGCCCTTCCCTAATGGTGATAACCCTTCGAGTAGGACAGTCTGAGGCGATGTGACCAAATCCTTGGCATTTAAAGCATCGAGGTGATTTGGAGCCAGATTCTTTAACAGTATTTGGTGGAGACTTGCGCGTAGTGCTAGGTTGCGGCTTGCCTGATGAAGTGAACTGCTAAAATTCTGCCTTTCGACCATTAAAATAACCCCTAGAGAAAGAAGGTTGATAAGAAGACCTCTTAGGTGTTTGCTTCTCCACACGAATGGCTAGGCGAATCACATCATCCAAAGTCCAATATTGCTGAAGCTGGACTGGACGACTGATGTCAGCATTTAATCTTGCAAGATAACGAGTTATCGTTTGCTCCTCCTTTTCTTGTATGTCACACTTCATTATAAGTTTTTCAAATTCTCTGGTGTATTCTTCTACAGACAAGGACCTCTGTCGAAGATTCTGCAATTGGATAAAATTATCCTGGTGGTAATGCTCCGGTAGGAACTTCCTGGTGAGTTGTGGTCTCATTTTCTCCCAAGTCTCAATCTTGCGCTTTCCCTCTCGTACTCGCTTCCGTTTGAGATTCTCCCACCATATGGAAGCATGCTTCTTGAGTTTAAGAGCGACTATCTTGACTTTTTGTCTGTCTGGAATCTCCTTATTTTCAAATATTCGCTCAACAGTTTGAAGCCAATCTACAAACTCATCTGGCTGGAGTCTTCCCTCAAATTATGAAATGTCTACTTTGATGTCACTAGAGCGGAATGGAATTATGGGAGAGGGAGTTTCATGGAATTATGGAGGAAGGAGTTACAGGAATGGTGATTGTTGTACAGTTTCAGTTATGATCCGTTTCAAAGAGCTTTTAATAATATACATTAGTTCTCTTCATATACCATTTCTTTTAAAGTAGATCATGAGATCTTGTTTGAATCATTTTTGTAGGCATGCATGGACAAGTGAGGGTTGTCATTGGCCAATGTTTCACTGTGCTTGGTATCTCACCAAGGCATCAAAGTTGTTGTTTGGCTATCAGTTAATGTTGCTGGAGGCATATACCTTGATGGCTAGCTGAAGACAACATCACCTCATTTGGCTGATATTTTACTTGCTGACTCTTTGAATGTTACTCTCATCTCACTATTCTTTTTGGTTGTGAGCACAAATGGTCATGGAGGAGCAAGTTCAGAGGACATTTTGATTAAAAAAAAAAAACTTTGTAGAATAATCATCTTGAGGCATGCTCTCACTTTTAGTCATCAACAAAAAGCTATCCATAACGATAGGTCAACAGAATTTGGTCTCTCCTTAATCTGCAAGAATTAGGCCTTTGCTAGAATGTTACATAGTTTTTCTCCTTCAAGCTACTCTAATAGCCTTCATTATGATATTTGTTTTTATGTTTGTCTCAGGTTGCTTTTTTTTAAATAAATATATATATAAATAAATGGAAGTTCAAGCATTTACATATACAAAAAAAGAGAGAGAGAAAAAGGAAGAAAGTAACAAGCAAATATCATAATGAAGGCTATTAGAGTAGCTTGAAGGAGAAAAACTATGTAACATTATAGCAAATGCATGATTCTCGCAGATTAAGGAGAGACCAAATTCCATCGACCTATCACCTATGGATAACTTTTTGTTGATGAATAAAAGTGAGAGCATGCCTTAAGATGATTACTCTACAAAGTTTTTTTTTTTTTATCAAAATGTCCCCTGAACTTGCTCCTCCATGACCATTTGTACTCACAGCCAAAAAGAATAGTGAGATGAGAATAATAAAACTCCTTCCTGATTTTCCCCACCTTGATAAATACGTGCCAGATGTTTAAAGAGATGCTTGTGATTAGATGAAAAACTCTATGACATGATTATGAGGCTGAATTGCTAATGGTGGTCAATACATTGTATGAGTTCAGATTTCTTTTGACATTCATGATAATCTCAAATGGGATTTGGTCTATTGCTATGATGAACAACTTCATTTCTATGTTTCCAAATATGCTAGAGAGTAGTGATTACCCAGGAGTGTATCATCTGTTGCTAAAAATCATTAGATATATGGAGGAAAATGTTATGGAACCAACTATTGAAACTAGAGTAGTTAAAATCAATAATTCTGAGATTAACATGTCTCAGGTTGTTTTTGTATTGACTTTTCTATGATATAAACAATGAATATTATTAAGTTGAAAAATTATATTGTCTATTACTTTAAATGGTGCAATTGTTGTCACTTAGACATGATTTCTTTTGGTTTATATGTGGTTTGTATGAAGTTCAAAGGATAAGCCACAATGTTAATGACGTGTATAATATGTCTTGTTATATGTGTATATATATATTTTATATTATTATATTACATTTGATGAATTTTTAATATAATAATATAATTTTTCACATCATTAAATTAGATTCAAGTATTGTTAGATTTAAATAGTGTAATTCTCCCCATATAATTTTTCTTATTTACAATATTCAAACTCACTATTCTCCTTAAAGAGATACTCCCCTCTGTCTCAAATATAAGACAAATATGAATCTTTTATTGGTATAAAATGTAAGGAAAAAATATCGTTTGTCCCCTACATTTACTTATTTTTAAATGTGGGTTAATGCTTTCATATGCTTAGTTGTGCATATATTAATTTAGAGGTATTTTGGAAAAAATTGAAGTTGAGATTAATTATTTTTAATCATTATTCTTAATATGTACTCCTTCTATTCCAAAATATAAGTATTGTTTCATAAGTTTGTTTTAATTTAAAATATAAGTTTCATCTGATAATCTCTAGAATATTAAATGTTTTTTCCTATTTGTCCCTATCTACAATTAAATATAAGAAAAATAATAAATTTTAAAGCTGTGTTTGGTAGGAGGGGAATGAGGGTGAGGGAATGACCAAATCTTGATGTTTGGTATATGGGAGTTTCTTTATTAAGATATAAATGATTCCTATATATGTGGGAATAAGCAAACCCATGGTCCCCATGGGAATGAACCTTGGAGCAGGGGAATCATAAATTTGTGGCAAAAATGCCCTTACTCTTTTTGCTTAATCCTTTAATAGCAATACATTATCGTGCTTCCATCTTCAAAACCATGCCTTCCTTAGTCTTAGTAGCGACAACGTCCACAGCAGCAGCAAGTGGCAGTAGCAGTGACGTCCTCAACAACAACAACAGTGACGTCAATGTCTCCTCTTCTACCAGTCGTCCTCTGCACATCATTGACCCAGCTCAGATCTAAGTTCTTCGCTTCCAATTCAGTCCATGGAGAGGAGGGACTCCATTGATGTTATTTTTTCGCTGGATTTTATGCAATTTCTATAGGGTAGTGCAATTTTTTTTGTGTGGTTCTAGTTCTGGTTATGATTCTATTTTGTTTCTAGTTATTCTATGCTTCATGGTGGTGTTTTCATGGTGGCATAGTGGTCATGGTGGTGCTTTCATGTAGGTCCATGGTGGTATTTTCATGGTGGTTTAAGAAATTGTTCATCTAGTTTTGTCCGGTGGTGATGGTGGTTCTAGTTCACAACGACAATGCACAACGTTGATTGTGTTTTCATAATTTTTTTTCTGAGAAGGAAGAGATTAGAGCATTTTGGTCATTTTGCTATTTTTTTATCACTATTTTTAGTTATTCCAATCATTTTTCTTTTATATGCTAAATATACATTCAAATTTTATTCTCATTCCTATTCCTATTTTTATTCCTATTCCTTAAAAAAATATTTTACATACCAAACAAAGATTAAATATAATGCATAAAATATGAGTACTATTGAAAAATAATGTATTTTTAACAAATTTAATAAATAAAACTATATTTCTTGATTTTTATATAATTAGTTAAATATAAATTATATTTTAAATTGAATGGAGTATAAATTAGTCATTCTTCCTTTTGAAAGAGTATTAAATTATTTCCATTTATATGTGTCTTTAGTTGCACCGAAGCCAAATTCAAGCTTCTATTAGGAGCTTGAAAACTCCTTTATTATTTTGGCCAAAGGAGGTTGAAAACTCCTTTTCAAGAATACATATCAATTAGTTTCAAATCTCGTGCAAAATACATAAAAAGCTGAAGAAAAATAAAGAACCATTCCGGTCAGTAAATAAATAGTAGTAATTTTATAATTTTGTAATATAACGATTTATCTTGCCATAGTAGAACGTATGATTCACGCGCTAGATAACGCGTGAGCCCATAACATTAAGTTGCGAAATTGCCCTATAAATGGCGGGAGCACCATCCGTGGCCAAACTTCTCACACCCAATCATCTCTCTCTGAATCACTCCCCCTCAAACTCATACTGTTAGATAGTTACAGTCCAATCCCTCCAAAGACTCTTTTGTATACAAAACGCATCTTAATCTTCCTCCTCCTTCTAATCCTCATATATGTTATCGCTTACAACCGTCAACAACCATTGTCGTTGCCCAAAAACCTTTCAATTTTAGGGTTTTACGCATGCTGCTTTTGAGAAACTAGGGATTTTTCCCCAGACGCATCAAGTGGAGACGTGAAGCAGTGTTGGAGTTTTCGATTCAATGGAGGCCACGGCCGGTGTTGCTGCTGCCACCACCGCTCGCGGGGCTTCTCTGCAGATGCCGCCTTCGTCCCGGAAAGAGTGGCTTGCCGCTGGGGACCATCATTCAGCACGAAGCGCGGGAGACGAGGTAGTGATTTGGTGGGAAAATAATTTGCATTGTCTCACCGTTGTGGTTTAGGGAGTGTTAGATAGATGAAAATACTCGCTATGAAATTTGTAGCTTCCCCATTGATAGAGATCGAGAAAACGATGACATTTTGTTTCCATTCATATACTTGACTCATGGGTTTTACAAATTTTCTTATTGGCCCAAGTGGTATTAAGGTTTAACATTATTTTTTCCTGGATTCTGTATATCGTTTGGTTACTTGTTTTAAGCATAACGTGTTCGTGGTTTCATTGGGGAGGAGCGTGGGGTAAAAGATGTCCTGTCTCGGGTTTAGGTCGGTAATGTAGCCATCTGCATGATTATACTTCGGGGATTTGTAGGTTCAAGCAAAATTATCTTAGTTTAACTGACTCTAGCTGTTATCAGGGCTCAGTTATGTATTCCAACGAAGCTCAAATGAGTATTAATTACGATTGCTTGTTCCAATAGTTTTCTTTCTTCTGGAGTGGCCTTTTTTTGTTTTTTGAGTGTTTTAATGTTCGGTTCTGGGAAGCCATAGTCTGGCTGTTAGGTCCCAGATGTAGTCTGTGATTTGTTGTTAATTTAGATCACAACAACAATGAAATAAGAAAACATGTCAGTCAGGCTGATCATCTGAATTTAGTTCGTGAAGTTCAATTTTGAGCAGAGCACTTTGCAGATTGAGGGAATTTAATGTTCAAGGCTTTGAACTTTGTGTGTTTTTTTTTTTAATGTTGTTGGGATTTTTGTTTCAAAGGTTTGATTGCTTGCCATTTTCATTACACATGTTTGTATCTGTTTAAGGGAGTTTTATACTTTCCTTGTTCTGTTATTTGTTTGATTGTGAACTGGACATCTGCTGATGCTTGATGTGCAGGAATTAGGACAAACAAAGATAGGGCAATCAGATGAGAGAACCATATATGAGGTAAGGATGATGTCACTTAAAGCTTCCTTTTAGCATTGGGGTTTTAGGAACATGAAGATGATTTCCTGTTTTTCAAGGTGCAGCAAGGAAGAGAGCCTCTTGATGTTGATTTTTGTTCCATAACAGTGGATGGAGCACTAGACAGTGATATTAAGCGGCAACGAATTCACAATGTTGCTAGACAAAGAGAGGAGCTAGGGCCGGTGGAGATTGAGCTGAGAGCTCAAATGATTGCAAGAACTGGGATAATGGAAATGCAAAACAGCTTTGATGCTCAACTCAAGGAGCATGCTAATGCTACCGGCGAGCTTCAGGTTTATTTTAGTATTTACTTGTACTCCAAAGTCTGAATTGCTCTGCTCAATTGAATAGAATGATTTTTAGAACTTAGAAAAAGGGCATGCTTTTTTTTTTGTAAGGTTTATTTCCACTCTTTCATTGTAAACTGGCCTATTATTATTTGTGATGTTGGACAGGCCTAATTTATCCTTGGCATCTGTTTATTTGAGTTACATGTTTGAATTTTAGGCTTTCAGCCAGTCAGTAATTGTGAATCTATTCTAAATTTATTGATTTGGTTTTGCAGGAGCAACTGCTCGATAGAGAGCACAGAATACATGAACTGGAAGGGAAAATGGAAGAGAAAGACAGAGAACTGCACGCAATTAAATTAGAAAATGAAGCGGTTTGTCAAATGTCCTTTCTTGGTGATGGAGTTATTAATATATATGCTAATTTCTTTCTCTATTGTATTAGGCTTGGGCTAACCAGGACATTCTACGTGAACAAAACAAGGAGCTTGCAACGTTCAGGTTATTATTTATTTACACACAGCATAAGAATATGCCTATTCTCATATGATCATGCATTTGGTCGATGTATGTATTCATTTAGCTTGAGAAAAAGCATTTTGCATGTATTACATTGTTGTCCAAACCCCAGACAGATTTTGTTTCTACTATTATAAATATGGTATGTTCATTAGGCTTTGCATCTGGACCTTTCAAACATGACTCAATGAGTAAAGCTTTTTGCAGAAGGGAGCATGATCATTCTGAAGCTGAAAGGGCTCAGCATATTAAACAAATACATGACCTTCAAGAACATATTCAAGAAAAAGAGAGGCAGCTTATTGAGTTGCAGGAACAAGTATGCTTGCTTGAGTTTGTTTTTTGATAGAAATGTTTGCTTAAATTTTGTATTTTACTTTTTTCCTCTACCCACATCGAAAATTTATATTCATGCATTCTGCACGTTAAAAATATTCAATATATTAACTATTTTGCTTGACATTGACCTGATTCAGATATATTTGTCTAAAATACTGTTATTTTGATTATTGGAAGTCTTTGAACTATTTCATTTTTTTATTAGTTGTTTTTTGAAAAGTTCAGAAGCTTTACAGTTTTTAGGAGTTGGATGGGCTGATGATGATTCTGTCTTTCAGCATAGGGTTGCTCAGGAGACCATTATGTATAAGGATGAACAACTGAGAGAGGCCCAGGCTTGGATCGCTAATGTTCGTGAGGTGGATGTTTTCCAATCAGCAACAAACCAGACATTACATTTACAAGCAGAGCTGCGAGAACGTATAGAGCAATATAACCAACTCTGGATGGCTTTCCAAAGCAAGGTTGATTTGCTTTCCCCTTTTCACTTCTACTAATCATCTTTTTGCTTGTTTTTTTTTCACCTGATTTTATCTATTTTGTTTCTTTTGTCTCAGTTGCTTGCTGGTGATGTATGCAAATTTACTAAGTATATGGTTTAGGTTTGAAGATTCATTGCATGACTATAATATTTAAGCAAAACTATAACTCATTATGATGTTAGTCTTATGTGCTGATTTATTGACAGTACAATACTTTTATTTTCTTCATGAGCTATTTGAGCCCCTATCTTTTGAACCATTATTAGTGATGTGTTTTTTTATTTTAATGTTGTCAATAACAACTGCCATGGCAGAATGGCATGGTAACCTAGAGCCCATCTGCCTTCCATGAAACCTCCAAGGAGGGCGGACTCGGGCAGTGCTATGGTATTTATCATGTGATAGCAGTATCTCATCAATTCCCACTTTTTTCCTACATCCAGTCCTTATGCTTGCAATCATTGTAGGTAAATTTGTCTCTTCATGCACTCTGTCAAAAGTAATCAGTAAATTGAATGGAAATCGATGATGTGCACTCAATATCTAATGCACAGCACTTCAACTACTCTCTGAAATCATCATATTGTTTGTCACTACCAAATCCGCAGTTTTCTTAATATTTTCTTTCATTTTGTTTTACTTGACGACCTGCAGACCTCTGTTCATTCGTCCTCCCTCACTACCAAGGTCCCTGCTTTTTCAGTGTTTGCCAAAGTTATAAAATGTATATTGTTGTGCTTGCCCTTTTTATGTGTTTAATTAGTTTCTTTCTACTTTGGATGCCCACCTTTTCTTCAATATGGCAGTTTTGGGGCTTTTCATCATTGGCTGCTATGTGCTATTGACTTTAATTTTTTCCGGTTTTAATATGAGATTTTGGGTGGTGGTCCTCCACCCTGTTTACCTTCTGGATTGATGTTAGTGTGCAGAAATGGAGAGAGTTCATTTGCATGCTGTACATCAACTTCAACTTGAGCTGGCTGATGCAAGAGAGAGGGGTGGAGCTTTTAATGATGACTCAAGAATGTCCCAAACAAGTTCGAAACAGAGTATATCTCAGTTTGGGCAGGATAATGGGAACCAATTTGATGTAAATGGAAGCAGCAGTTCAGGTGGAAATAATGGTCTTCTTCCAAATGAGAATTCAGATAAGGCTCTGCCTTTAGTATCCACTGGCAATACATCAATCCAGGTGGGGTGCTCTAATTATTTATTATTTATTTGTTTTATAGATGAACGGCTAGTTGCTTATTTGCAGAATATCACATAGCATGACGGTCTATACTTCTAAACTTGTATAAGGGGGATGTGCATTGAACTCTTGAATCTTGATAGCATTTGAGTGACTGTTATGTAGAGTGTCACTTAAGGATCTTCCCAGCTTTTTATTTTATTTTATTTTATTTGTTTTGCGTGTTGGTTAAATGCATAAATTGGACAATGCTTTACTAGAACTTGTGATATGCTTATGTTCATTCTTACATATCATTGATACAGTCATTGATATATATATATATATATATTTGTTAGTAATGAGGAAGTAAATATTATAATACCAGTGTCTGATGTATTTCAGACGATCTAATGGTTATACATGGTGTGACTTAGCTATATACTTTTTAGCTAATTATGATGTGATAGCCAAATTATTTTCACACTGGAGGTTCAAAATCTTTTGATGTCATTTTGCTGTTCTTTCTAGACTGAACATGTTCCTGGTGTTCCTATTGCACCATCATCTCTGCTTGGGATGTCTCCGTACCTCCCACCTGGTCAAGTCACTGCAATGCATCCTTTTTTTATGCATCAACAAGCTGTTCCCAATTCAGTTGCATCAAATGTTCCTCAATCACAGGTTGGACATTTCCATTCAGTACCAGCAATGTTACCTCTGCAACAGTGGCAGAACCAACAGGTATTAAGAGAAATGATTTATCTTTAATTTCCTTGGTAATGCATGTTGTTAGATGTTTACTTGTTTTCTTCAGGCCATCTCAGAGAGTTTACAGGTGTTCGCGCAGGATGATCATTCGACATCCCAAACTGATCAAAATTTGATGAGATCAGATACTAAGTTTAATTATGAAATGCCTGTTAATGGATCAGCTCTTACTGGGGACTATTTGGATGTTCACGTCCCTCAAGGGGAGGAGTCCCAAACTCTTATTTCATCATCTACTGGGCAAACACAGGTGTTAGTTTTGAATTTTGTCATTCATGGTGATCAAGTTACCCTCTTGATTTTGCAGGTGAATACTCTAATGTTTTTAAGCTTAATTTGTCCATGGTTGTTCAGTCAGTTGATAAAGGTCAACTTGTAGCAACCCAACCAGATCAAAGCCTACAACAAATTTCATCCCAGTTTCATGATGTTTTAAGATTGAATTCTTTTGATCAGAACAGCAAAACTAAGGTTTGTTACTGCTTTTTTTTTTTTTTATCACCGTACACAAGTAAATATTATCATGGTTTTCCTTTGTCTTGTGAAAATGTTTAGGCAGTTTGATGTTTGAACCAAAAATACTATGAATCGGCTTCTAAAGAGCCCAGGCCACAATGTAGCAGCCATTTTACAAAGTTGTCTACCAGCCTTTGCGGAATTTACTGAACTCAATTATTTTATTGTGTACCAAATAGTGTCAAGTGAAAGTGGCTGACAAAATTTGATCGCAAAAAATTAACATTAGTCTTACTGCTGTTGCTTGCTTGGAAGATGAAGCTAACCTGTTTGTTGAACAGGATGAGAATGCCGCAACTTCAGCAAATCATGGGCCAGAGGACCAAGTTTTGGTCATAGAACAATCAAGCTCTGCTGCAAATGCATCATCTCACCAAATCCATTCAGTTAATCACAGTGAAATGGTGACTAAAAGTTCTACTGATACAGTCTTGCCTGAAGCATATGCCTCCACTGGGCATATGAACTCAACAACAGTTGCTAGATCTTTAGAGGCTGCTCTCCTTGATGAAAGGGCATTATTGGCGTGCATTGTTCGAACTATTCCAGCTGGTGGCAGAATTCGAATTAGTTCAACGGTTAGCAAATTTATCTCTGAACTCTTAGGTTCTCACATAGAACCATAACTGTCTTGTGCGTCCTATCTGATTCAGTTGATATGCATTATGTTTTCGAAAACAGCTTCCAAATCGACTGGCCAAGATGCTTGCACCCCTACACTGGCATGATTATAAGAAAAAGTATGGAAGGCTTGATGATTTTGTGGCCAATCATCCTCAAGTGAATTTTACCTTTAAAGTTAGAAGTTTGTAGTATCTGTAATTTATTTGCTGTATAACCTCCTAGTGCTGTTCTTTTATTTCAGTTATTTATGATTGAGGGTGACTACATTCAGCTTCGCGAAGGAGCACAAAATATGGTAGCAGCCACTGCTGCTGTTGCCAAAGTTGCAGCAGCGGCTGCAGCTTCATCTCCTTATTCTTCTTATTTGCCCACAGTGGCTGTTACACCAATGGCTCAATCTTATCGCCTAAAGAAAGTTCCTTCAATTGATACCAAAATTGTCAAAACTGACAAGCCAGTCAAGGAATATGTAGTCGTCTCTCAAACCATGACCGATGATCCCCTAAAGCTACCTGTGATGCAGCATCAGCAGTCAAATAGCATGTGTTTCAGTGTTACTGAAGGTCTCTCAAATGTCAAAATTCTGAGTAGATCAAAGGAATCCCAGGAAATGGATGGCTCTGAAAATGGGCCTGTGCAGTCTTCTGTACATTTAACTGTTGGCAATGGGGTTAGCCTAGACAAATCAGGTATGACTAGTACCCAAAATACAGGCTCAGCAAATGGGAGGCTAGCCTCAAGCTTTTCGGGGAAACAACAATCCAGGTATACTTCTAGGCTGGCTACTGTATAATGGTATCTGTCTTATGCTATCATGTCTCCCTTTCAAAGACAACTAGATACCAGAATAGGAAATTGTGCTGACTGTGTTTTTATGTCAGGGCAACTTCTGCTGCACACGCTTCTCGAAGATAGTGAGTCTTCTACTTGGATCCTTTGAAACATATGGTTTGCTTCACCTTTCTGATATCTCTGAACAGTGTCTTGATATGGGACCGCATTCATAACATTTGAACTTCATTTTGACAGGGGACGTGGAGATTTAGGAGCAGATATTGTGATGTTAATAGGATTTTTGGGGAGAAGAATGTTGTCTGAGGAACTGAATAGCAATGTATTTGCGTACAGGGCAATTTAAGATTTAAATTATGAGTGCAGTGCCCGCTTTTGTTTTAAATTATTTGTGCGTTTGTTTATTTTGGCGTGCTTTCCTTTCATCATCAATATGTAGGCCTAAATACTCAATCACCTGCATCACTGTGCTCGCAATTGCATTTGATAGCTAATAGCCATTCGGTTTGTGAATGCTTAAAAAAAGATCAAATCAATGTAAGTCAACGTTTGCGTTTGTAAGCATCTAATTCATGCTATTTTAAAGCATCTCTTCTTTCACATCGATGTTGCTGCTTTTTATTCCCCGATCAAAAAACTTTAGTCAATCATGGAGATGATACTTGAACTCTAGAAATATGCTGGTTCTGGCTTTAAGGTTGAAGCCATGTAGCGGAATTCGTGCACTTTCCGAGGAGTAACAATTTTAATATATAGAAAAAATTGGAGTATTTCGGATACTTGGCAAATCGATGGAACTAATATTGCTAAATCTAAAAAATGGCAACCTGCTCCTTGGGGTATGTTTGCCTCAATATTGATGGGCTACAGGTAACAATTTGCACGCAGCCATTGGAGGACTAATCCGTGATGATAAGGGCTCCTGGATCACTCACTGGGTTTAGCGGCAATTTGGGTACTTACCCAAGCACTATTACTGAGGTATGGGCAATTAAGGTTGGCTTACTAATCTGCTGGAATAACGGGCTCTGGAAGAGGTACCTCCAAAGTGATTCGGTTGAAGCCCTGGACCTGATAGCCACTGTGTCGATGATTACCATCCATACGGGGACCTGCTTCATGGACTTCGACGGCTGATGCTGAGGGATTGGGAATTGGTGACTCAACATGTCAACAGAGATGCCAACAACTGCACAGATAGGCTTGGGAAAATGTCTACTGACCACACTATGATTATTAATCTTTTTGATTTTTCCCCGCTGGAATGTATTAACACTCTTGTTGGTGACATTAGAACATCTTTGTGATTAGCAATGCTTAACTACCGTTGACTGGCTCCTCTTAAAAAAAAAATTGGAGTATAGTAAGTGTGTGGAGATGTATTTGCAAGTTGTGCAAATACTAAGTGCATGTTTGGCTTAACCTTCCTGTGATTGAATATGAGGATAAATTATTATGTTAAAAATTATTTATATTTAGATATTTTTAGCTAAGAAGTGATTTTGAGAAAATAAATATGTATGGATTTTGAAGGTTTAAATAATTATTTGGTGGATAATGAGAAGGATAAGTGAAATTATTGATTATAAAAGGATAAGTGATTATGATAAGTAGAAAAAATCATCTTTTTCTATAATCATTTATTTAAGATATAATTGATTATGATAAGCAAAGAAGTGTTTGACAAATTTTGAAAATAAGCAATTATAGATTTTCATAATCACTTATGTCATGTATCGAGATAGGCCCTAAATTCAGTTGTTTTGAGGTTCTAAACTCAGCTAAATTCTTTTTATAGTATGCGAATGTGAACCTTATTATTAATTGTTGATTGAAAAAAAGTACCTTAATAAATATATATACGACCACTAAATTTTAATGCCATATTTATTTTTTTCATCAAATCCATTAAATATTATTTATGAACATTTAAAAATGAATTAAAAAGCAAAGAGTTAAATTTAAAACTTAAAGTAAAACGTTAAGAGAGAAAAAAAAGATATGTTTTTTTTAAATATTATGGTTATACTAAAAAAATTGTCCAAACAAACGTTCAACGAAGTTAATTGCCCAGAGAATAGTCTTAACTGATTAGTAGCTCGTGCTCTCATCACTGACGAGATAATGTTGAATTTTCATTATCATTCCCCTAAAATTAAGCTCAAAATCAAGAAACATGATGAATAAATTAGTAGCTTCTACCCAAATGTAGTTATTGAGTCACAAATAATAATACTTCCTTTAATCTGATCTTTAATATTAAATCTTTTTAATCAAATCATGTAAATTATCAATATAGGTTAAAATTAATTAATTATCTTAATTTTTAAAAAAATAAAAATATTTTTTTCAAAATTACTCTTATTTAATCTATTTATCTCTTTTTGGGGTGAATTCAATGGGGACATTTTTTTAGATATGTAATAAATACTACCTCATATTCTGAAAATGATATATTATAAATCAAAATAAAAAACTTATATATAAAACCAGAGAAAGTACTACAAGTCATGTTTAAGATATTTTATACAAACCACACTATTACTCCTGTTGAATGCATTAAATTCTAATTATTTTTTCTCTAACATCTTAATTGAAGTTAAGGGCATAGTAAAATAAAAAATCATTAAAACACTATAATATCTAAACATGATTTATATTTTGCACCAAAATAATTTTTTGAAAATATTTTAACGTGATTTATATCTTAAACCAAACTCCGAATGGAGTAATAAATAGCCATGAACCTTGAAACAAGGCAAGGTAAAATAGAAAACTAAAACGGTGAATTTGAAAATACCTTGAATTAAAATGTCAGAATGCGTTTTGCAATTGAGTGAGTGATAAAGGGAGCACGATTGATAAAAGCTCAAAAGCATTGGAATGACAAAAGAATGTGCTGCCCACTAAAGAGTAAGGTTAGCGATGCTATCAACAGAAGTCGATGGTCATGAATTTCCACTGTTACGACCGAGTGGTGACTTCCCGAGAGCCCCACTGGAAGTAGCATCTAAGCCAATTTGGTTGCCATCTTGCTTACCTGAGAGATTGATACCACCAAGTCTAGTTTGGGAGTTGTGATTGCTGCCACTGTTGGTGCCAGGAAACCTATTCACCTGCCCTTGCATCAGCTGCGGCTGGAAGAAGGCTGCCTGCTTATTTTGTTGCTGATCATTCATCTGGAAATTCAATTTTGGAGTTAAAACTTCTGCTTGTTGCACAGACATTGCCATCCGCTGCTGCTCTATCAAATCCAGAGGCAACATAGGACCATCTGCTTGTTGCTGAGACATTGCTATATGAGGTTGCTGGCTCCCTTGCCCTTGTTGCACCACAGCCTGGGATGACAACTGCACAGTTTTGTTGCCAAGTCAGCAAAAGTTGCAATATGAAAAAAATCTACCTATCAGTGTTATCATGTTCTTGTTAGAGACCTTAATAGCAAAAACCTAAAATAAAAGAAAGCTGCAACCAAGTTTTCTTCTTTTAAAATCACGTTTGGCAAGAGCATGAACTGATGAGTTGAGATTACCTGAAAGTGTATGGGTGCTTGAGGTTGAGCATCAGCAAGTTTGGCGAGAAAAGTCAAGTTCTGCTGAAGCTTGGCTTGATATCTGTATCATGTAAAATGTTAAGTAAGAACCAGCACAACATGCTTATAAGAAGGAAACAACTGTAGCCTCAATCATAAGGCAGCATTAAACTGTTGATAAATCATTCTACAAGCGGTTTCTTTAATCAAAATACTAGAACAGAAAGAAATATAGATCCAATAAATTATGCCTTCGATTGACTTGACATTTGTCACAAATATATACGTAAATTTCCTGTTTACACAAGAACTTCAATCAATATTAAATGAATATAGCTATGAGAATCTCGATAACTGCTTATTTCAGCTTTCAATTTAGACATCAGAATACAAGGTGGAAATAACACAAATAATTAGAAATCTCAGGAGTCAGATTTAGTGCAAGGGTGCTAAAAATGAGTTTATTAATGAGTAGATAAAAGAAAAAAGAGAGAAGGGAGGCGCAATCCATATTGATATAGTTGTCTAAATTATTCCTCACCATTTAATTATTTATGATTGTATCTGAGAAACAGATCTATCTTTTCTTTGAACTGGGTTTTCTGAGCTTTCACTTCTCAGTCAAAATGATCCAAAAGGGAAATGCCCAACAAGGCAGCAGGTAAAGAAGGGTGACTAACGAAAAGGTTATAGAAGATCTACAATTGTGGTTCACAAGCGTGTGGCTTCATGAATTCATCATTCCATAACAAGAGGTTATCCCCTACCCAGCCACAATTCAAAGTTGGCTGCACATGAAAGATTTCCCTCAACATTTTTTTGCCACCTAGATCCTGCTCGAACCTTATTTCACAAGTGACAACCACTTGTTAAACAAAGATGTGTTTGACTATCCTATTTTTTTTTAAAAGGATAGCATACACATCAATTCATAAGCTGAAACTCAACTTCATACTTCATGTGCCAGTGACCTTTAAAATGTTAATTGATAGCATGAGATATGATCTAATACGGATAAAATTAATGGGATGTTGATGTGGAGGGTTTCAAAGTAGACTGCCATAGAGTACTAAGTGATTTGCAAGAGAATGCAGCATAAATGCAAAGCTTCTCTAAACAAATATAAGCAGAAATGAAAGTAATTCTTGAATGTGGCCACTTACTGGGAAACCTCACTGGACTTTCCCATGTTCTGACCCTCCATTATAGTCAGAATCAACTGCTTATTTTCCTCCAAATACTGCATCAAGGAGAAAGAATAACCAATGTGAAAAAAGCAAGAGCCCAGAGAGTCAAAATTTAAACCGAACCACATTCACAGCAACTCAGCCATTAAACACTCAATGATTTTGTGGGAAGTTCACAATTTAAAAAGCATTTCTCAGATGTGTGAATATAAAATTCCTTTAGACGCACATTCCATTGACAATGTATGTCCCTTTTGGGTTATCAAGAAAACACACGCATTGGGAGGATCATTATCTGCCAGTATGAAAACAATTTAAGATTCCCATCGGGTAGCCAATTTAAAAAATAAGTTGTCATAGCACTTCTGAATCAAACAATTACTTAACCCTTAAAAAGGGCAGTCGCAAACAGAGACGCCATTAAATCTCTTGAACTTTTAATATCCAACGTGTTTCTCGCATTCGTCTCAGGAAAGACGGAAAATTTAGCGGAAGTGATAAATAAAAGCAGATAACTTAGGATACAAGGAAAGAGAAGAAGTCATATATACAGCTTTCCAATTTCTAAACAACATAACAGGGAAAACCGAAAGTCACATTTATAAATACAACACCACAAACATTGAAACAATAAATTTAAGTGAGAGACAATGGAGTATGAATAATGAAACAGAGCAGTGATTCATGATAAAAGTTGGTACCTTTTGAATTTGCTCGGTTGTGAGGTAAGTAGCAGATGCCAAAGAAGGGTCACCGTTGAACATATTCGATAAGTGCTGCTTCTCCACACTCCAAAATCTGAAACCCTAACCCTAGTTCTTCCAAGAAACGAGTGTCAGTGTGATCCTTTCTTGGACCCTCTCTGGCACCCAGCTCCTGTGGTTGGTAAATTTTGGCAATATATATACTGGGTGGGGTTTAAGACAACAGCAATGGCAAGTCCTCAGGCACGACATTGTATATTGGCCAAAAAATGGCTATGACATTGTACGCATATCTAAACTAAAGATTAGTGTTTTATTTTTTAATAATTAAAAGTAATGGTGGCAATTAGCAAACACTCGTTATTGACTCATTATTTAAGTTGACCCGCTCAAAATTTATGACAATGTATGCATATCTAATATTTATATATATCAATATTAATGTGAATATACATATATAATAAAATTCATTTTTTACTAGTAATGCGCAATTTATTTTTTCATACCCTAACGCATAAAAAGTGTTTAGTCAAATTAAATCAAATCAGATCAAGAAACTCATGGCCCAAAAAAATGTTGAACCCAAATTCTACATATTAAATTCCTAAACTTGCTGTGCTAAAGAAATACTAATACTTATTTTAGAAGAATGATTTTCGTCCGTTTATTATTTACAAATTAGAATCATGATTCGTCACACAATTTTGAGCTCTGTGTCATTTTTTTTCCTAATCTCCTTTGATTTTGTCTTATTTTTGAAATTTAAATTCAAGTTCAAACCTAGTTTAAAACATGGGGTTTTTTATGTAAGAAAATCCAATGCGTTTAAAACATGGACTTTTAGGACAAGGTTTACTTTTTTTTTCCCCTCAGAATCTTTGGGTTTAAGAATAAAATCCAACTTTGAACTAAATAAGACAAGATCCAACTAATCTAACCATTTATCGAAGCCTAATAGATTCAACTAGAGAGAGAGAGAGAGAGAGAGAGAGGAAATTTCAATACACTTTATGACTGTATAAATGTATAAAACATCTTCTAGGTGCTGTATAGAGCCGATGAGATGTAATTTAGTTTAGTTAGAATCCAAAACGATGATCCTACACACTATGGCTTTTAAATAAAAAGATTTCAATACGACAAAATTTCACTATGATGCGACTACAACAATTAACAAGCACGTGTTTCCTATCGTGCAGAAACAGCAAAGCTGTAAATAGACTCGAACGGACAGACGGACGAATGCAGAACGAAGCCCAGACCAAAAAAGAGAGAGAGAGAACCCCCTCCCCCCAAAGAAAGGGGGGAATATTTTAAAAAATAAAAAGAGGAAGCAGAGTGAGGGTAAGGGGGGTTATGGGGGTTATGTTTGGAGTAAGGCTGAACATAATAGCCCGAGTTCCAGTTGGACTGGTCCGGCCCGACCACTTCGAGCCAATCGGGGCCGGGTTAGGGTTAGGGTCAAGCACTCTAACCCTAATTCGGCCCAACCTATATATATATATATATATTTTTAAAAAAATTTTTCTAGTATTTTATATATCTTAATTGATTTTTGTAGAATTTTTTTTTATGTATCTAATATAATACATTTACTATGTAAATATTATGAAAACTTTTTAAAATTTTAATATTTCAAATTTTTTTAAATTTTGAATTAATTTTTTAACTTAATATTTATGTAAAAATAATGTATAATAATTAAATATTCATAAATTTTGAACAATTTTATTTTTTTCTAAGATTATCTTTTAAGAAAATCTATTTTCAAGTATAAATAAATATATTTTTTATTATTAAATAAGTTTTTTTAATTAATATATATATATAATATCGGACCAGCCCGGTACTGGCTCGATATATTTCGGGCCGGACATCGGGCAGGGGTAAAACCTGGCTCGGCCCGGCCCATGATCACCCCTAGTTTGGAGTATGAGATTGGCGTCCTTCTTGGCGGGAGCAAAAACGGCGTCGTTTATGACTGTCTACATCATTCACAAGTTGGGCGGGAATCATTCACCCTATAGGTCTTCAAAAAACCATATCATTTTTTTTTTGTTCGTTCGGAAGTTTGGTTCTACGCGAATGAACTTCTTCAATTATATATTCGGAGTTAGTAATTCTGTTCCCGTGTTGTTTCTTAGAAGCTTATGTTGTTTTGCTTTTATGTCATCGGCAACTCCCATATATCGAAACAATGCGTGGGCAGTTATTAGATGACCTGGTTTTTGCTTTTGATTTTTTGTTTAAATAGGGAGACTTCGGAAGGAACGAAGCTGATTCGATGGTGGTATTTATTCACCTTTTAATATTGGTTTGGAAATTATTGTAAACTATTGCAATAGGTTGGGCCTTTTATTCACCTGACAAAGGCGCTTGATGTTGCCATGGCGATTTGAATGTCTTGTGCAATGGTTATAGCTACGCTTTGCTGCCTTCTTTTTACTCGGTTTGAATGTCTTTTTATCTTGTTACTCGATTTCCTGATCCTGTTGTTTGTAGAAATATAGGTTCTCTACTTCTGTTTTAGTGTATGAATAAGGCTGAAGATTATTTATTTAGATGAGTTTGCGACAGCATCCACACCTTGATTATCAGATCTTTAATTTGGTTTTTTCGATTCAGGAGCAACTACTATTAATTGATAGCAGGATATTTTTCTTAGGAGGTTAGTGGACGGTGGGAGTGTATCTTGTGGATGGACATTATGATATTGAATAACTGAGAGGCAATCGTCATAAGGGGAGTAACTCCTGAGTGTTACTGACATTTGCTTTTCTTTGATATATGCCATAAATGTTCAATTGTTTTTCGAAGGTCATTTGTATAGAGTCTGGTGCAATTGTGGAATCTTTGCCTGTTAAATATGGGCATGCTGGTCCCGTTTGTGTATATTTGTCCACTCTCCTACATTAAGATCCAACTTTGGCAGCATCAACAACAGTTATTAGTAATATTTGCATTTTGTCTATTCGAGCTTGTCTTTCATGTCTGCATAATGTGTTAGATTTCTTGTCCCTTCTATTGTAATGGCAAGGCTAGTTTATGTAATTCAATTTCCTCTGGTTCCGTCTTTTTGTCTCTGATTTTTCCCCCTTTCCCAGTGCCATAAGATTCCTTGTCTTGACTTGATTCCTAGATGTGCAGAACAGTTCTCTCTCCTTGTTTTACTCGCTACTTACCAGACCACAATATCTCCTTGCTTTCTCTAGTGGGTTTATTCTAATTTCTTAAATTGGATTATTTTTACTTAGAGAAACTTTCCTGAATCTGACGTTTAGTTGCTTGTTGGGAGGCAGATAAATGATTGGGAAATGCTGAGTTGAATGTAGAATTTTTCATCTGGATGGTATGATGAGATGTTGAATTTCTGATAGTCAGAACTATGGTTTGTATTGTAGCTTGGATGAAACAGTGGAAGGGAAGTACGATACTTTTAATTTGGGCTAAATGTACTTTTGGTTCCTGTAGTTTTATAAAAATTTCAATTTCAATTTGTTCTACTCAATTTAAAAAGTGACAATGTTGTCTTCCTAATTTTTAAAATAATCCAATTTTTTGTCCGTATGCCATAATCCATACAAAATTTGACACAAAATAATTTGCTAACTTTAGCAATTCTTATGTGTGGTCATTCAATGTTATATGACAGTGAATGTTGGGCTTTAAAAGGGTAACAAGAGTATAAGATGGGAGTAACAGAGATAAGAACGTTGAGATGAATATATAGTCATACAAAAATGAATAAGATATGAAATGATTGTTTACGAGGGAAAATTGGAGTAGCACCTATTAAGGAGAAAATGGTGAAAAATCATTTAAGAAGATTTGGGCATGTACAAAGTAGAGGACAAGAGAAGTCAGTAAGGAGAGTTGATCAAATAGTTTGGAGTTCTATCAAAAGGTATAAAGTAAGATCAGGAAGGACACTAGGAGAAATTATAAGACATGACCTCTTGATAAATAATTTATCTAAAGATATGGTATTTGATAAAACCTATTGGTATCGTATGATCCATATAGCCGATCCCACTTAGTGAAATAAGGCTAATGTTATTATTATTGTTGAATCAATACTTATGTACTTAATATCGTTAATGCATTCTCATATTTGACATCTATGTCCAGATATTGTTAAACATAGTATTCAGTTCAAAATTGTTTATGAGGTAAATGACTAAAAATGGAGGACAATATGGTTTGACTTTAAATTGGGGGTCCAAAAGTGTATTTAAACCTTTTCACTTTTAGGTATTCCATTTTACTTTCTTGGATGCGTATCTGAATTGGCCTTGTTTGGTTATTTAATTTTCATAGCCTTGACAACTAGAAGAATCAGAGCTATTTTGAGGGGCGTAATGCTACCAACGTCCTTATAAAGGATGAATCCGATGAGATCATCTTTATTTTTGTTACAGTCATGAATGTTGTGGGCAAAGGCAAATGCCTTGCTTCAGAATGGCAATTAATAAATGCTCCTAGGTAAGATAAGCAGAGGTTCTCACTAGAATGGGGGATATAACGTGAACTGTTTACACTTACTGCTGTATCCTGATGAATATGGTGTTCTCCTCATGGTTCAAACCATCTGTATGTTCACTTTAAAATTGAGAATATGCTATTGATTTCTGATACTATACGTTAACTCAACAATAAATGCTTTGCTTCAGTATAGCAATTAATAATATACGCGTAGGTAAGCTGAGATTCTCACTAGAACGAGGGATATAATGTGATTTTTTTTTTAATTTCTTGCTGTATCCTGATGAATATGGTGTTTTCCCCCCTATGGTTCGAACCCACGGTATCTTCACTTTCAAATAAAGAAGATGCTATTGATTTCTGATACTATAAGTTAATACTATAATAAACCAAGCTGACGTGAATTCTTTTGCAGAACAACTACGTCTCGGCATTGAACTGACTCATGCATTTCAATCCTAGTTGGAGGTACATTCTATACAGTCAACCCTTCTGTATTTTATATTTTATGATCACTTGTCACGTGATATTTATGGTTCACATGTAGCTGTTGATTCAGACTTTCCATTTGTACTGAAGTCAAGTTACTCATGTGATGAGAAAGACGGCAATGATGCCCTGTTTAGTATATATGCCCAGTCCTCCTGGTGGCACTCTATGCTGCTAAGGCATGCATACATAGAGAAGCGATGCCACCGTGATATGTTGAATAAGAGATTGAGAATCAAAGGTAGACACTTACTCAGTAGCGGGGCACAATATGAAAGTTAACTGTGAGGACTACGGATAGCAGTCTTTAAATACAAAGTCGGCCTTGCAAAATTTAATGAATATAGAAAATCGTAAGCATGTGTATGTGTATGCCTTTCAAATTCTTGGGTTATGTATGAACTCTTTTGCTTATTCACAACCGATTGTTAGTATTCTTTACCGCTGTACATACAGCTTCGATTGATAAATGCAACTCCCTACGATGAAAAGCCTGCATAGGTCACTAGACAGACGAGTCACTTTTACGGAAAACTTACAGCCAACTGAAGCAAGGGATGTTTTAGCATCAAGTGCGACAATTTGAAGATTGGAGTTCTGGATCACGGGAAAACCCCACACAGCATTCTATAGGAAAACATGATTGGCTGCGCTACAACAGTGTCAACCATTGTTTAGTTAGTCAGATTCATTTGAGAAGTTCATGATTTTTTTAATGTGGGATTTGAGGATTGTTAAATGGGGTAGTGTCAGGCTCAATTAGAATAATTCTCCTGATATAGTTTTTATTTATTTATAAGATTCGAATTAATAATCCTATTTAAGACGTACTGAATATGTTAATATTCTGATAGCATATTGTTTGTTAAAAACAAAAAAAAAGTTAATAACTTGAGGTGAAAATTTTATTTAAAGAATTTGTCAAAACACAGCAATCAAGGAAAAATGTTTATGGAATAATTGTATTAAATTAAATAGCGTTTCTTTCTCGTTAATAAATAAATAGTTGAAATTAGATCGTTTTTTATTTATTTTATATTGATGATATGGGAATGATTTCCGAAAGCAGGGAGATACTAGGGAAGCAGTTTTTTATTTTTTTCAAAAAAAAGAAAAAAAATTCTGGTGAGAAGTCACTATTGGAGGGTGAAGTAATAAGTATAGTAGGAGTTGGAGGATAGCATTATAACAAAAGAGGGTGGGGCCGAAGCGGAAGCGGTGTTATGTCACAATGAATGGGGTGTGGTGGTGTCCAACCCGTTGGAAATGGTCCAAAATGAAGTAAATACGATAGCCTCATAATAGAAGCTGGGGGACAGCTGGCCCTCATGAATGTTAAGTCTTTAGGGGGCAGAATGGGTTTTTTGTACTTGAATGAATTATTTAATGGGTAGTGGGATTTTATAGGGAAAATTTTTCTAAAGTACCAAGATATGAAGACATTTTTAAAATGATAAACTCTAATTCCATAAATGAGATTTTTAAGTGAAAATACCAAAATACCCCTGATTCTAGTAGATTTATAGTTGATCTCGTGTATTCATAATTAGTTCTTGTATATTCACATGTTGACTACTGGGAGCAGCTGGTTTGAGTAATTCATTTGCAATTAATGATCATATGTCTATAACGGATGATTTAGTATTTGTAATTAATGCTCATTTATTTATAACTAGGGGCATTTAGGACTATTCACCTGAAAATTTTATTTCCAATTAGATATTATGTTGATTTTCTGGAATTATGGCAATTTAAAGTATTATTTTAGAGATATCGTCATGCTTTGGTATTTTAGGGGGGAATTTTCCCTATTTTACATGGAAGTGGGAGGAGAATGGGAGGAGGGAGGTGGGCAAAGATCAAAAGATAGGGATGAAGCCATCATGGGTTGCTTGTAGAGAAGATAAAGATGGTCCCAAAAGATTGTATTAAACAAAAAAAAAGGATGGTCCCAAAAGAAAAAGCTATTTCCACAAACCCATTTTTTTCTTTAAAAAAAAAAAGACAAAAAAAGGGAAGGAGAAATAGGTGTGGGAGTGGGGGTAATGTTTCCCTGGCGGTGGTAGGCTTTAGAATCGACCGACATATCATCACAGAGAGAGAGAGATAGATGCCATGCGTCCCATCCCATGCCTCCCCCTCGTCGTTGCTTTTGTCAACCTGTCCCTTTTTCTCTTACTCTCTCCCACAAGTGGTTCCACAAATTGTCAAACGCATCCATCCTCAAATATTTTTAATATTTAACTTCTCACTTTTTTTTTATACATAATAGTGTATGACAATAGCAAATTTCATTATTAATTTTATATTAATTTTCTTTTTTTTGTTAAAGTGAAACTTTATTAAATTTATGTTTTAAAATTTTTAATTTGATTATCTAAATTTAAAATGAATCTAATTGTATGCCAGAATGAGTATACGCTTGTTCTAAATTTAATAATGTGATTTTTCTACATATAGATATTGTGATAATATTTTCAAAATGAAGAGGTGTTTCTTAGTATATCCTTAATTAAAGGATACTACTCTTCATAAAAAGGTTAATTTTTATATGTAATTATTGATAAATAATTATGTTGGTTCATGAAATGATTTATGAATAATTCTCCACTCCTAAAAAGTATGAAAAGAAATGTCTTTGTCTAAATTCAATGCATATACATTAATTCATAAAATATTGTAATAAACATACATTGGTTGATGATCGGTGTTATTAAAGAATTATGCTACTTTAAGAGATACATTTTCACCGCCTATCAATAGTCCCACAATTTTTCATCACTTACTCATTCAAACACAATTACAACTAACAACATTTCTACTTTTTTATCCTTCCTTATTTCAACCTACACAAACTTACTTGGCCTTAGTTTTTGAATTGGAACACTTATACAAGGGTCATCATTGTATTTTACAAGAAATTTACCATTAATTCAAGTAGGGCTGAATAACAATATTTGAGGCCTGGTTGGCCTGGTTCAACTTGGCCAGATCAAACCAACCGAGTCAGATCAATTTTCGAGTCAGGCCGGGATTAGGGCCAAGTGTTGCTGATCTTAACTGTCTCAACCTATGTGTATTTCTTTTTATTTTTTGTTTCTTTTTAGTTATTATATATATATTGATTGATTTTGTAGAATTTTTATTTTTTATATATTTAATATAATACATTTACTATGTAAATATTATGAAAACGTTTTAAGATTTTAATGTTTCAAGTTTTTTAAAATTTTGAATTGATTTTTTAACTTTATATGATGTAAAAATAATGAATAATGGATAAATATTCATACATTTTTAAAAATTTTATTTTTTTAACATCATTTTTTAAAAAAATCTATTTTTAAATATAAATAATTATATCTTTTGTTATTAAATAAAGTTATTAAAAAAATATAGTATCGGGCCGACTCGGTACTTGGTCCGATACTGATCTAATTGTTCATTAGACCAAGCAACGGGCAAGTATCAAACCCAACCCAACCTTACCCGTAAACTCCTCTAAATTCAAGTTGCACCTAAAATTTGGAATTAATAGAAGCAAATTAAGTTTAAAAGAAATTGTTACTTATACCTTAAAAAGATTTTGTGTACAACTTTCTTTTCATTCTCTCCTTCTTTTATACTTCAAAATAACATTCTCACCAACTCATATTTTATTCAATATCCAGTATATATGAACTCTTATTAATGGCCAGAAAACATGGCTCTCTTTCTTTTCTTTTTTTTTTTTTCGGTTGGCCTCAGTACATTTGAATCAATATTTTTGTTGTTGTAATTTTTTTGTTCAGATGATATGAACAGAGGAAGAAGTATTTGGGAAGATACAAGGACCTTTGTAAGCATTTTTATGAACCTAAAGTTCTGTTCTGATTTGGTGAGCCTCCAATCCATAACTCACCTAAATTTTGGTTTAAGAAAACAAGAAAAGAGAAGGTACAAGGATTTTGATAAGTGAGAAAGATACTCCCTATTAGAACATGGCTTGTCTTAATTTGTAGGTACTGACGCTGACTCTACAGTCTACAGCTGTCTTCCCTCCCCATCCACACACCAACACCACCTTTCCCTTGGCTTTAATTTCACGTATAAAAATGTCTATATACATACAAATACAGTACACCCCTGTCTGGGTTAGCGCCTCCGTCTTCTTTCCCATGCTCTTTAAAGTTTAAATTTTATCCCTTCTATTCTACATCATCCACAAGAATTAAATCTTATGCATGATAAATAGTAAGTATTACTATATTATAGTAAAAGTATATTAATTTCCATATATTTTATACTAGTTTTTCAATATATATATATATATTTGAAGAGTTTATAACACTATTTTGATTGATTTTCAATTTTTTATTACCTCAAGTTCAATGGGGGCGCTTTAATTAGTTGGTCCCCGCCTTTTGGTTAAAAAAAAACAGTTGTGTATATGAAGAATTGAAGATACCACATGTTTGCCATAAAAGTGTAAAGGTTAACACCCACACACTCCTCCCCTCCCCACCATTTGTTGGCAAGTCCAACTTCTCACGCCTCATATTTACTACCCTCTTCTCTGTTCTTTTTATTCAAAATTTTAAACAAAAACAAATGGATATGAAGAACATTTTATAATTTAAATTTAAATACTTTTCCATGTGTGAATATATTAATATATATCCCACTTCGCAAGATATATGATATTTTGTTTTCATTCTGTATCTTAGGTAAATGATTTGTTTTCCATTCGCTTAATAATTTAGATGTGGGCCCATGTAGTCTGAAAAAAAAAACAAAGAGTCATGCTTATGAACAACGTTACATACTATAATTTCATTTATATTTTATATTGGTCCTTGTTTCTGAATCACCCCATATATATATTTTATAATAAATTAAGTATTTTACGTTGAATTGATATTGGTATTGATGATTATGTTTTCTTTGAGAATTCAATAAACATTTTTTATTTATCAAATTATTTTTAAATGTATTTCACCTTGCATTTAATTTATGAATCGGCCATGAAAGATTAGATGGAAGAGGATATTTCCAGGGTCTTACTGTACATATAGTGTCCCTTACCGTGTAGGGTCAAACAATTCCATTATGGAAGCAATGTCTCAACAAAATTTGGTGCCCACTATTTGGACTTTGGAGAGCAACCTTCAACAGAAAAACAAGGCTGCTTTGGGTCCCGTTTTCAGTGGATGAATTATTTGAAACCCTAATCACTATCCACATTCCACCCATGTGACATACCTAGCTTTAAACGAGTTAAATATACAATAACAATAAATCTTATCCCACCTAGTAAGATTAGCTATATAGATCATATAACATCACTGTGTTATAAAGGAACTAATTCTTTGGATATATGAATCATCATGAGACCTATTTTATTAGTTCCTTAGGTGTTCTTTGGTCTCCTAGAGGCTTAATAACCAAAAAAAAAAAAATCACATACAATTGCAACCTAGAACTATAATCCATCTATGCAAGTTTTGATTTTATAGATCTGATTAATTAACTTTGAATTCTATGTATATCTTTAAAAATGTAGGGGGTTTATATTCTAATCCTGAAATCCGTACAATTAAACGTTCCAAATGTTCAGGAAAGAAAAGTTCCAAATGTTGGCTCTTCTTGTTGTTAATACGAAATGAATAAGGTTTCTCAACTAACCATTACAAAGATGACAATTAATGTCAATAAAAAATGAACACCTATATTATGGTTATAAGCAATTATAAATTTGAATCATTTGTCTGATGGAATCTAATTCAAGCATCATTTGATCATAATTGGAATCTTAATTCAAGTCGCTCAATTAATTTATATATTCTCTATCATATCCATATGCCTCACATTTAATCTATTGCAGAAAAAGGTTGCCTTTCTAGCTGCTGGGATACAACTTTCCTCAGCACTCTGTCTCATAAATATTCTGCAACTGCCGTAGCTGGATATAGCACTAAAGACACTGCATGTGATAAAAATTTCTTTCTGCGTTGTAAATTTTATCTTGTATATTCGTCATTACAAAGATTACAAAGTGTAAGGACAGTAGGTATGGTACTTGCTTTTGCTGCGACTGCAAAACTGCAAGGGAAATCCGTGAAAGGAATTCAAAGAGTAATAAATAAAAACCCCAAAGCATATCATATTCATATGGCACTGGCAGGAACGAAGTAGTTCATACTTTTTGAAATGAAGGCTTTTCTATCTCTACGTACTATATACTGTATTTAAGTGGACTGGAGAGGGCGTGAAACGTTAAATAACTAAAACGGTGGGCGTTACAGCGAAGGGGGTGCTCAAAACTAAAATCCTACCCTCCTCTTTTCCCAATAAAATTACAGAGCAAGATAGGGAAGTATCTTGTACTCGTAAGGTGGGTTTAGAAGAAATCAAGAAAATGATGGATGCCTCAATAATGATGAGTGAGAAAGAAATAGACGGGGTCACTGTCACTCATTTGTCCGCTAATGTGTGGTGCGAATGTTGGAAGCATGGAAGCAAAGTAAAGGCCGAGAATGGCGGCAACCCCATGGCTCTATCATCATAAATCCCCACATCAGCCTTCCCTCACGCTTTCTCCATTCCAACCACTACCAATACGGAGAGAGAGAGAGAGAGAGAAAGCGAGTGAGAGAAGAGAGAGTTTACCCATGGTGTGTTATTATTATTGTTTACTGTTAGGACAGGATTAGCTTGCTTGTCTCAAAAGTTGGGTCTAGCTAGTGGTTTCCTTTTCGGGGAAAGTGGTGTGACTTGATTAGTTTGAGTTGTGTGGGTGAATCTGGCGTTTAAGACAAGGAAGAGTGTTTGTTGAAGCATTTCCTAGTGAGAAGAGAAGATGATGATGAAGATGGTGCATCAAAATCACCACCACCGTCCATTATCGCCATTTGAAAACGATTCCTGTGCTGGGGGTGGTGATGGCGATGGCCCCACAACTTCTTCAATGTCTATGTGTATGACTCATCATCATTATATAAGCGATGTTGTTAGTGGAGGTTCTGCTGTTGCTGCTGCAGCTATTCATAGTGGGGGTGCTGCTGTAAGAACTTTGCAGCCTTTTGACATTTCCACTCGCCGTGCCTTCAAATCCCCAGGTTTGTGTTCATTTCCTTCCAGTCAAAGCTCAGCACTGCTCATTATTTGGGGTTTCTTACTCATCCATGTTTCAAAGTTTGCATCTTTAGTTTTAGTAGAAAATAAAAAAATAAAGAACGAAAAGATGAGAGTCAGAAGAGAGAGAAGAGAGGGGTGTGGATATGGATACTGTTGTTTCTGAGACTCTGAAAATGCTTGTGCTTTGGTTGTGATTGTACATAGGGGCGATGGCGGCTTCATTGGGGTTTCCTTTCACAAATGCACAATGGAAGGAGCTTGAAAGGCAAGCTATGATTTACAAGTACATGATGGCTTCCGTTCCTGTTCCTTCTAATCTCCTTATCCCCACCTCACTCACGTCTGCTTCTTGCTCCCCCTGTATAACTTCTCTCTCTCTCTTGTTACGTTTTTCTGCTTTCTTTAGTGTTTGCAATACCGTAAAGTTTATTTCTTTGCCTATTTTCTCTCTTCATTTTCAACTTCTGTCGAGTCTTTTCCTTTCTTTTTCTGGGATGGAAATGATGTCGGTTCAGTTGATCTAATCAGTAATCTCTCTCATGAAGTTTGCTTTTCTTGTGAGCAGTGGACAGTGGTTTTAATCTTAGGTTGTCAAGTAGCAGTACTGATCCAGAGCCAGGGAGGTGCAGGAGAACTGATGGGAAAAAATGGAGATGTTCTAGAGATGTGGCTCCTAACCATAAGTACTGTGAACGTCATATGCATAGAGGTCGTCCCCGTTCAAGAAAGCCTGTGGAAGTTCAAGCCAACGGCAGCACCACCGACAACAATCTGCAAAATAAAAGGGCTCGCCAAGATCACCATCATCCCTTTTCCCCATCTCCTGTTTCTAATCCCACAGTCACGAATGGTGGATCCACTTCTCAGCTGCTTCCGTCCACTACCAGTCAGCCATTCCATGAATCCTCCCTTTCTCTTGACAAGTATGGTGTCAAAGTTGCTAATTATGAATCTGTGGCTTCTGTGCCAGCTGATAGCCAACCCAGGTGGGTGATTTGAGGTTTTCACTGAGAATACTATAACTTTTTCTTGATGGGTTTGACTGATTGCTCCTTATTTCTTCATGGGGGGCTTTGCCATCGGGCATCTCTGTTTGGTTGGGCAGAAACTATGAGAAAAAGAAAGTTCCAAAGGACACCTTTTCCCCCTAAAGAACCTGAACTCTGTTTATCTTTAATCCTTTTATATTTGTTTTTCAAAATGAGTCAAACGTGTGTGTTCTTGGGGAAAAAAAAAAGAGAAGTGTTTTAAGTTTACTGTCTTATACATTGTTCTAAGTCGGAGACGCAGAGGAAAAGCTGCTTTTTGATGTTGCTCTGTTGCAATACTCTTGAATGGTCTGTTTCTGATCTGGTGATTTGAACTTGTGCAACGAAGGGGGTGGGACTGGATGCTGAAGGGAGACCCCATTTCCATGGCTGCTTATGATCCAGATTGGCAGCCTCTGATGCAGACCAAAGTTGATTTGATCAAACAGACTTCCTGGAACAACAACAACAACGCCTCAATTTCCAGTTCAAATTACCAGGACACTCTGTATCTGAATTCCTATGCTTCTTTCAACTCAGGACTCGACCAACAAAACAGACGCTGTCCTCTGTTCTTTAATCCTCTCCTTTCTCCCATGGAAAATCCCGAGTCCCTAAAGCCCAGGGGTTTCATTGACGCTTGGTCCAATGCTGAAGCAGTGGAAAACAGTAATGCCAACGCCAGCAAAAGCCCAGTTTCATCAAATGCTAAATTATCCCTTTCTTCTCTTGATCTATCAATGGGTGGTGGTTCTACGGTGGATGAAGAAATGGGTTCTATTCAAATGGGCTTAGGCCGAATGGAGCCTGATGGAAACACAGAAAATGGCACCAAAACCCATCTTGCTACTTGGCTTACTCCTGCTGCACCGTGGGTGGGCTCAACACCTGGGGGTCCCCTAGCTGAGGTTCTAAGGCCAAGCGCGGTGGCTGCCGCCAATGATGTGGCCTCCAATCCATCGTCTCCGGTCATAACAAACGCCGAATCTAGCAGTCCACTGGCAACAATGGTGTCATCTCCGTCTGGGGTTTTGCAGAAAACACTAGGTTCCTTGTCTGATTGTAGTGGCAATAGTAGCCCAACAGTAGTATCTTCAAGGGCCAATTCCGAGATTGCCTTGCTGTTGTTTAATAAAGCAAATTAGGATCTTTTAGTAGAGGTTCTTAATTTGGTATAGTATCAAGTATTCTGTAATCTTGATTTGTTTGGATATTTAGGTAGCTGAAGTATTTTCTGGGTGTTATGTATGCTGAAAAATCTGGGCAACTTGTGCTTATGTTAATGTGAAGAGGGCTGTGTTTCGTTTCACATTTCTGATGATATTTGTTAGGGGACTGTTTTGTGGGGTTGATTTTTTACTGGGGGCCCTGTCTCGTCCGACGGATCTGACATTGACTAGGTCAACTACAACTTTCATCCTCAATCTTCAAGAACAGTTATCTCCAGGAATGTTTTTATTTCAATTTCTAGTACCAATTAATCCAAGCCCTGACCCTTTTTTCCTTTCGGGGGCATCAATTCAAGCCCGTGAACTCTATATTCCAAATGGGGTAACCGTGATTATTGCTCTTTCATCCTTTTCACGTGCACGTGTCAATTTTCAACACCATTGGGTAGGACGTGTCAACATTTGAGAGCTTGCTCGGATTACCTGAACTCCGGGGCGGGAACACAAAAAATTCCCCCCGTCACTTTTTTCTTTATTTTTTCGAGTGAAGTAGTGGAGCGTGTCAATGAATTGATAGTCACCTTTTCTCCTTTGGCCATTGTTAGTACCAAAAGTATCAATTCTATGTTATTTCTTTTCTTGGCTGTTTCATGCTGCATGTCTCCCTGACTCACTATATCCTTGAAGTGAGATATAAGCTTCCCCCGCAGCTTCGAATCGGATGATCATGTCCACGCATGTAGAGAATTAGATCCCCTCCTGTTGTGGCAGAATCAGGAGGGTCCTGTCCTTCTCGTAAATTTTTTTTAGGATAAAGAATTTATCATGAAAGCTCGAGAACCTCATCTTTTAAAATTTTGAAATTACAATATTCCATGCATATGATATAATATCTTATTTGAATTCGCACAGCACTACATTCCCTAATATGAGTAATTTATCTGAGGTCGGGGGCCGAACTGATAGAATAGGATCTACAATAAGTAGGGGGAGGATGAGAATTATTGGGACCTGTGTTGTAATGCTAGTTCTAACAGCTCGAGGACATTGAACTAAAGCAAATGTTTGGATTTTAATGACCTCTGATCTGCCCATGAATGTGATGACATCAATAATATTTGTCCCTCGCATGCTTGTTCTCACTTTTCTTACCCTCCGCTCCCCCAAATACCTTTATTGAAAACTGTGGGTTAAAGAGCCCGTTAGAGATAAATATAGTGACACAACATGCTAAAGTATGAATTGAACCAATTACTATTTTCTGCAAAAGTCTGTAAAAGAGGAATATGAATGACAACACAGAAATTCCCCACCTCTCCCTTAAATGCTCTTATTGACCCCTGTTTTTCTGTAATCACTAAATGTGTCAACATGCTACATAGGAACAGCATATCCTACTTTTGCGCTGCCTCATTTATCACTATCAACCTTGAGCCTTGCTCTGTATATTAAAAAAAAAAAACTTGAGCCTTGCTTTGATGATACCATGCCATGCATGGCAGATGAGTGCTAGTTGACTAAGCAAAGAAAACGTTTTTTATCTCTCCTGTTCATCCTGAACATACGTTCATGTTAGAGTGAAGATCACTCAACTGACTCAACGGTATTACAAATCAAAGAAGTAATCTTTAGCTGTCTGCTTTTGAGCTAAATTAACAATATCCAACAAGGGATACTATTTTAATCAAACATTGGAGTTACAAATATGTCAAGTATACAAGTTATGCTACTTTTGTGGGTTTGAAGTCCGCTGCCGGGGTGCACTGAGGGACCGAAGCCGAGCCTTCGCAGATGCAGTGGCAGCCATATAGTTAGGCACTGAAGTGAGCCTTGAACCATTACTTACTGCTATTCCATGGGCGTGGTTGCTGTCTATGCTGGCCATCTCATGCATTGAATATACGGACTTGGTGCAACGAGGACTAGCTGAATGCACCTGAAGATGCTGCTTCATCCTTCTTGGTGATGGTGTGACTAATTGGGGCTGGAAAGGGGACTCACATTGGGCTTTATGCACTGGTGAAGACATAGGAAGTTTACGGCTTCTCAGTGGAGAATTGAACTGAGGCTTATAACCACAAGATGATGAACTCGTGGTATCGAGGGGAACTATGTTGGAGTAGGGTCTAAATGTGTCAATTTCAACTATTTTGATAGGGTCTCTCTGATCACACGAAGCTCTACCTGTACTCTCTCTATTCAAGCTTCGTCTTCTTCCTATCCATGGATCAGACCGTCTAGAATTGTCCTCATCCTCCCCTTCACTGGCGCTGGGGTCACCACAAGTTCTCCATATCTAGTTCATATATATACAACAAGAAGTTGGCCAGCGTAGTGACAATGAAAAAGTGCAAAATGAAGAAATAAAAAACAAAGACTGAGACTAACCTGGTGGGAGAAAGCATCAGCCAAAGCCTCTTCTCTTTTCGAGGCAACTTCCTTCGTTTTCTTTAGAACAGCTCGAATCCTATCTAACGTTCGCGCTTCATCATCTCTAGACTGCGTAAGCTAAACAGAAAATAAATCACGCAAATATGAAAGGGGTATCTGCAAAAACACAAGAATGAAAGATGAAACTAGCATACAGTGGACTTGCGGTCAGGTAAACGCGACCCCCATATATCAGAGGAGCTGCTTAGTCTGGAATCTGTGCTTCCATTGTGAGAAATCCTTTTAGCTCGCTGTTCACATAGCCGAGTTTGAACTCGAACAAGTGCTTGCATGCATTGAAGAGTAAATTTTGCTCTTTTTCGAACATTGTGACCTCTCACTAATGCCTGCAGCTTCACTAACCCTTTAAGTGCCCTAAGTGCTCTTCTCGCCTTCATTGGCAAATCAAAACCACAACAATTAGTCTTTATGAAAAAACATAGCTATAATAAACTAGTTAACTCTTCTATTTACCAGATAACCTCTGAAGGCTGTTTGAATAATGGTGGCAGCATAATGGTGCCTCACAAAGAAGCAAGGCCTTGCAAGACGAACAGCCTCCACAGCTGCTTGCGCAGATGCTACTGCGGCCTGAGCAGCTGCTGTGGTTTCCATGGCTACTGCAATGGTGTGTCTTTGCTGATCAGCCTCAGAAACATTATTACTTGTTCCTGTAATATCAGCAATGGTAGTTATAGTTCTTTGCTCACAAAGCTGAGCAGCTACTGTTTCTTGAGTAAACGGCTTCCTAAAAGCCCATCTTCGTTTTCCCCTCTTCTGCATTATTACACATAGATGCAAAAGAAATAATACAATTTGGTTCTCAGTTATTGCACTGTATGCAGAAAGTAGAAAGGGCAGAATCAAGAAGGGAGTTTAAGATTGTACCTTTTCCTCCTCCTCTTCTTGTTCGCGTTCTTCTCTTCTCCTGCTACTGCTTCTCTCATCATTTTCTTTTGTTGTAGACCTGAAAGCACTTCTCACAGCAGTCAACCAAGAGCTTGCTCCTGCCTTCCCCATGAAAAAATATGTACTTCTGCACCAAAATCTATATCTATATCCGCACATAAATTAGGCAGAACCAATTCTTTTCTTGCTCCTCTGGGTTTGAGTGGTTGGCATCTTTAAATGCAAAACATGCAGGGAGATCTGAATGATGAGAGTAAAAAACAAATTATGTTAGTCATTGCTTTTGATAACTGAAATCGTGTCAGTCTGCTGCATGTGGGTTATAGATAGTCCGTGCATCTGGGAACAGTCCTGCATTATTATGTATGCACATAATAAGGTTTATTACTTAGCTGTAAATAATGCTTCAAATTTTGGTGTTTCAAGTGGCGTGGTTGATGGTGCTTTGTGCCATGCCAGTAGTTCGAGACAAGCTTAAAAAAAAAGTACCCTCGTAATTGCAGAAAGCTGAAATGCTCAGAGAAGGAAAGAGGGAAGTGTTTATTTGCAGCTGCAAGGTATCTCTGGTTTACTAGTATTTCATTTAAATTTTTAAGTGTACCCATTATAAATTTATTTATTAAAAGGATTACTCCTTGTCTCTTGATATAAAGTATTAAGGACCAAAAGGTAAAATTACATATATAAAAATAATAAAAAATTTATTCGTAATGTAAAATAGTTTTAAAAAATATCCTCATATAATGTTAATAATTTTTATATTATATAATTAATATAAATAAATTATATTACTAATTTTTTAAAAAATTATGGATATTTTTTTTAAAAAAATATGAAATACACCAGACAAAAGAAAAATAATAAATTTATCTGGAATATAAAATAGTTTTAAAAAATATCTTCATTTAATGTTAATAATTTTTATATCATGCAATTAGTATAAATAAATTATATTATTAGTTTTTTTGAAAAAATTAGAAATATTTTTTAAAAAAATTATTAAATATACTAGACAAATCCTTTTATCTCTTATATTTTAAAATATAAAAACTCTTTCAATTATATGCTATATTAAAGAATATAGGGAGTAAGCTACTTCACTCAAATATATATATGTTCTATATATTATTTAAGACATATAACTGATAAATTTTAGAACTTTCATATTCCTATATGGATAAATACTTCTTAAATAAATAAAGCACGTAAAAGTTTTCTGTAAATAATACATAAGCATAAGATTATATACATGAACAAATAGTTTAAGGTTATACACTAGATAATTGTATGACACTAACTGAAGGTTTTTTGAGCAAAATATGATAAATAAATAAATTATTTATCAATATATGATGTGTCAGAAATAATTTATCGATCTATAATAATAAAAGTTGATGATCAGAAAATCGATGATCATGCTATAAAGAAATCGATGAATAGATACGCGACTTAACATTTTTTTTTAAATAAACAGAGCAAGTCGACCAATCGACTTGCTCATGAATAATTTAAAGAAAAAAACAAAAGTAAGTCGATTAGGTAACCAATCTGACTTGCTTTTGATTTGTTTTAAAAAAAAAGGAAAAAATCAATTCAATACCCGAACTAAAAATATTTATCAATCAGAACCCAATTTAAAAATCTTCAAGTCATATAAATTAAATTTTTAACTATAATAAATTAAATCTCTAACTAAAACTGATAATTTGAAAATTCTTTTATTACATGTCTTGAAATGTTTTTTTTCCTTTCAAAAAAATACCCATTAGCAAGTCGATGGCCTAAACAATAGACTTGCTCTTTTTATTTAAGAAAAATTGATTAACTAGTGAATCCCAATTTTTTTATTTTCTAAACTATTAGTTTTTTCATAATTATAAAAATCATTAATTCTAATCATTATACACATTGAATTATTGTATTATTGTTACTTCATTCATTTTATATTATATTATAAGGTAATGGAAGGGTTTTCACGCATATCAAAAATAATTTATTATATTCTTAATTTTTTTAAAATAAAATTTCAAGGTTACCCCACTTAATTTAATGCCTTTTATTAACTATTATATAAATTACGATACTAATAATATAATAAGTAATAAAGGGCAAAAATAACATATCACTATATTATTATATTAAAAAAAAAGCATATTTTATCCTAAGGAAATGGAGGAGTATATATGTAAAAATAAAAAAAATAAGTCAGTTGAAAGAAAATTAAAAAAAAAAGTAAATCGATTGGTTGCTTTTGACTTTTTTATTAAAACTTTTAACTTCTTTTTAATTAAATAAGTTGTTTGTTTAGGCTGTCAGCTTGCTAATGAGTATTTTAAAAAAAAAAAAGACATTTTAAGACAAGTAATAAAAATTTTTTTAAATGATTAATTTTAGTTAAAGATTTAATTTATTTCAGTTAAAAATTTAATTTATATGATTTGGAGGCTTTTAAATTGAATTCTAATTGGTAAATATTTTTAGTTTTGGGTACTGAATTATTTCCCCCCCCCTTTTTTTTAACCAATCAAAAGCAATTGACTTGATTTTTTTTTTTAGATTATTTATGAGAAGTCGATTGGTAGCGAATCGATTTGCTCTATTTATTTAAAAAAATGTTAAATAGCATATCTATTTATCAATTTTTTCATGGCATGATTATCAATTTTATAATCATCAATTTTTATTATTATATATTAATAAATTATTTCTTATACAGCATATATTAATAAATAATTTATTTATTTATTATATTTTACTTAAAAAACCCTGACCGAGTCTGTCCATCTCTAAATTGGAGACTTTCATCGGTGGCGGAAACTTGTGTTTGATTCATAATATAATAATAATTGAAAGAAAAGATACGGGCTAGTTATTGACCAGTCAAACTTTGGATTCTCTAGTTAGTTTTTTTTTCTTTTAAATTTGGTGTCACTTTCTTTCATTTGACAGGACCCAAATAGTCGTACTCAAGTCTATGAACTTTACACTGATCTGGCCACCAAGTAGTAAGCAGTAGGGAAGCTTTTATACTATTTATTTGCTACTACACGCTTGCGAGTTCATGACATAAAAACTCAGGCGTTTCTACTACAGTTGTCACCACCTCTAATATATAAGTTTATGAATCAAATATAAGTTTCCGCCGCTAATAAAAGTTGCCTATAGAGAGATGGATAGACTCTGCATGCCATTGTCATACATATCTAACCTAAAGTTGTTTGTTCACCCTCCAAGATCTTATGCTTCTGTATTATTTATGAAAACTTCTAACGCAATTAATTTATTTATAAAGCATTTATATATAGTGAATATGAAAGTTCTAAATGCCTCTCATAAATAAATTTATAATGGGTACACTTAACTCGTGTTATCGGTGAAATAACATACAAATTAATGCTACCATTAATGGTTTTCTATATACGTTTCGAAGTTTATCGACTCATAATTCACTAACTCATCAATTAAAAAAAATTGTATAAGTTAACTTTAATATAAATAGTTGGTTTTAAAACATTTGTATCCGGACAGACAAGGGTTATTGTCTTATTAAGTCGGTTCTTATTAGATTTTTATTTTTTTTTGGAAGTTAATTTGTCTTTAAAATGAAAAAGTAAATAATTAATATAAAAAGTCAGAATGTATAGGAGATCAATTTCTGATTTCCGTGTGTGTATATAATGTTTTCCTATTTTTACAACACTTTAAAAATTTATAATTTTAGAGGATTTAAATCTAGTAGCAATTGGTCTTTCCATTCTTATTTCTGTTTTCGAATTTTTGAAATAAAAATAAAGGTTAATGTCATTCTATCCTACAACTCTCAAATGGATGGTTTCCAATATTTATTTCAAATTAATCACCTATAACCTCCAATGCTTATATATTACATAATTATATAGATTAATTCTTTCATTTATATAATTGCATGTAACTCTTGGGGTTAGTCTTTAGAATTGGAAGCCTATAAATAAAAGTCTCACATAGAGCATTATATATTTATGAAAATCTCTGTGTTCTCTGATATTTATTCACTTTAAAATTTTTCTTTGAAGTTCTTTATATTTCTAATAATTTTATAACAAAATACAATTTATAATTGAAGGTTCTATACTAAATAGACATCAAGTTATATTTTCATTATCCTTGTCTGCATTTATGAACTTTGCACTGATGTGGCCACCGGAAATTGTGTTCGTGACATAAAATCTTGTGGTGTGTTCTACTAGAAATTGTGCAGCTAGAGTTGAATAACGAAATACTATATATGTATTCACATACGTTTGTAATTGTATTTCATAAAGTGAGCACTGTCCGCCTAATTCCTTGCAATTTTTTTGAGGCCTCTCTCATGGTCAAGCGATCTGTGGTTACTTCAGCTGCACAAGACAAGCCAACTCTTATCACTACAGCTACACACTCCTCTGCTTTGCGCTGGCACACTACGAAACTACAATTATAGCTGCCACTACTTCTACCATCACCATGAGAACAAGTGCTTGAGCTTTGCGTCGACCATTCAAAATCATTAAAAAGCTTTGGATCAGCTAACTTCAGTATTTGATTCTCATCCATGGCCGAGGCAAACTTTTTAAGATTTGAACCTTCCTTGAACATCTCATCAGTTGGCTTTTTTCCTATGAACATCTCAAGCAGTAAAATCCCAAAACTATACACATCTCCAAAGGTTGAAGCTTTGCCACCTAGACCATATTCTGAAACAAATTACAAGAACGTTAGGAAATTTGAAGGATACTATATTATTGGTTCAACAAAATATTAAGGATAAGCAGTTTCCTTGTACCTGGGGGAATGTAGCCAATGGTACCCTTCAGTCCCAGAGTGGCCGACTCCAATAAATTCTGAGAAAGAAGCCTTGCTAGTCCAAAATCTCCAACATGGGCTACCATATTTTCGTCTAATAAGACATTACCAGGTTTCAGATCGCAATGGACGACTGGTGGGTTACAGTCATGGTGCAAATAGTCCATAGCGCTAGCAATGTCTATAGCAATATTCAATTTCTGCAAGAAGGTCAAGGAGGACCCTAGCTCTTCGTCCATTGGATACAACCACGTGGCTAGATTCCCGTTCGCCATGAATTGCATGACCAAGGCCTTAAAGTCATCTCCTTTATAATCAATGCTAGAACAAGAAGTGATAAGCTTCACGAGGTTCCTATGCCTAACATTCTTGAGAGTTTCACACTCCGCATTGAAACTCTGAGAAGCTTTGCTTAGTTTCAAGTCAAGTACTTTTACGGCAAGGGTAGTTTCACATTGGTTGATTCTGAACACACCCTTGTAGACAAAGCCAAACCCACCGTTCCCTATCAAGTTTTCAGATGCGAAATTGTTTGTGGCGGCTCGAATATCGGAAAAGGATATATTTTGAGGAACTCCTCTGAGAGGAGAAGTTGACAAACTTGTTTTACCTTCCTTTGTTTTCTTCTTTCGAAAACATTTCATCCACAAAAAGCAGAAGATAGAAATGAATAGAATGAAGGCACATGTAGCTGCAAGTATGTAAGGAAGTAAGAAACTTATGTTCTTCTTACCTCTGACACACAAAAAGATTCCTAGTCTTTCTGCAACTTCTTTGTTAGGACTACAGAGCTTGTTGTTTCCCAGGAGAGAAATCTGGGTAAGGTTCGTAAAAACACCTGTCATGGGAACTTCCCCTTCCAAATGGTTGAAAGAGAAGTTTATCTTAATCATATACCGAAGCTTTTCCAAAGTTGAGGGGATGGAACCTGAGAGGTTGTTTGATGATAAATCCAATGTTTCCAACGACGTCAAATTCCCAACAGTACTTGGTATTGAACCACTGAAGTTGTTTTTGGCCAAAAGAAGCATCTGCAAGCTTGCACAACCATCTATTTCTTCAGGAATATGTCCTGTCATAAGATTGTTAGAAATGTCCAGCTGTTGAAGCTGCTCCATGGAGCTCACTTTAGAGGGGAGGGACCCATGTAGGGTATTCCCTGCTAAGGACAAGGTGGCTAAACTAGAAAGCCTGAAAATCCCCTCTGGTATGGTCCCATGAAGATTATTCATTTGAAGGTTCAAATAGTTCAACAAATTGCACTGTTCAATGCTGGGGGGAATTCTGCCAGAGAGCTCGTTAAAATGCAGTGCAAGGATAGATAGTTGTGGGAAATTCCCAAATATGTCTGGGATCTCTCCAGACAACCGGTTTTTGTACATAAGAAGTCGCACCAGTTTATTCAATGCTCCTAGGTCTCTTGGTATCTCTCCAATGAAATTATTCATTTCAAAAGATAAGGACAGGAGGTTTTGAAATTTTCCCATACCCTGAGGGATGCTTCCGTTGAATGAGTTATTGGATACACAAAAATGTTCCAAAGTGGTTGAAAGATTTGCTACAGATTTTGGAAGTTCTCCTGCAAGCTGATTAGACTGAATCATCAGAATTCTCAGCTTTGCACTGTTTATAAGGGAGTCAAAGAACTTGGAATTAAGTGATGTTGCAGAAGATAGATAGTTATTACCAAGAATAAGCCAGGTGAGATTGTTCATGTTGCTGAACAAAGGAACAAATCCATGAAATTCATTGTGAGAGAGATCAAGGAATTCAAGATGTGAAGCATTGGATATGGAGCTAGGAATCACGCTCCCAAATCTGTTGTGTGCCAGATAGAGACTTCTAAGATTTGGAAGAGAATGACCTATATCTTGCGGCAATTTTCCCGAAAGAAAATTTTTTGTTACAGATATGAAGACTAAGGAAGAGATGTTGAAGATAGAAATAGGAAAGTCCCCAGCGAAATAGTTCTCAGAGAGTTGAAGATAAGAAAGGTTATGAAGATTTCCCAACTCATTAGGAATCTCCCCAAAAAGATGGTTTCTTGCCAAGGAAAGATTATTGAGGGAGGAAAAGTTTCCAAATTCAGGAGGGATTTGACCAGTGAAATTGTTGTGAGAGAAGTCTAGAACTTGAAGCTGGTGCATATAGGATAACTGAGAAGGAAGTGAACCATTGAGATTGTTAGTAGCTAAATTGATGACAGTAAGGAGAGTAAGATTTGAAAGCTCCAAAGGAACATGACCCCGGAATGCATTATTGGAAAGGTCAAGTGAGTGTAAATAAGTGAGGTTGGAGACGGAAGAGGGTAAAGTACCAGAAAGGCCCAATCCTGATAGACCAAGAGATTGAACTCTGATAGTGTTTTTGAAGCAGGAGACTCCAAACCAGGAGCAGATAGATGAATTAGAAGTCCAACTAGAGAGAGAATTTTTTGGGTCGGAGACTTGAGATTTGAACGAAAGAAGGGCATCTATGTCATCACAAAGGACGCCGTGAACGTGAAGTTGGAGTAAGAGGAGGAATGTGAGATGAACATGTATTAATGTCATGAGTGCAAATTGGGAGAATGGGAATCTAAGCTAAGCTGTAGATTGGATTCTGCATGGCTCAATGGCTGAGAGAATGCAGATATTTATACGTGAAACTTGGCTCTTTTTCTTTATTTCTTGCTGACTTAGTCATTGCACGAGTATATAGGTTGGGAATAATATCTCAAGAGCACAAGTTACTTGGGAGCGGAAATCGGAATCTGCAACTTGGTGCATGCATGGTTACACCAACGGCGACGGAGACTATTCCACATTCATTTGCCGGTCAATATATACCGATCAAAGTGGTTGAGATGTTAGATGTAGATTGATTTGATTAAGAGAACATCCATAAGTAAGATCTTGTTTTCAATTGAACAAGCACGGGATCCGCTTGGGGTGGAATCAGTTACCCATGAAACAAGTTTGAGGGAATTGGTATCTTTTTGACTAATATAATTTTCAAAACCCAAGTCAACGTGCGAGTACTTGCTGGCTCACCCCGTGAGAGATAGTGACTTCATTATACAAACAGACGGACAAACAACATTACATATGAATTGAATTGTTCAAACTTCATATATATTTACACTAAACTAGTTCCAATTTTTTAGAAGAATTAATAAAATGTAAATCTTTTAAATTTGATATGCATGCATGATTTATATGAAATCTATAGTTTGAATAGTATATTCAAATACATACGTGTAACTGTGCGTAGCCTACTCCTGAGCATATTGTAGGAGAGAAAGCTTTGGGTATAGCGAGTCAAGTATTGAAAAGTCTAGGCCTTGCTGACCTCGTGACAAATTAAGGCGAAGAATGAGTCAAGGGCTCATAAAACTAATGTGATGGATGGAGGATGATAATGGGCGTCTATAAATATCGATGATTGTAGCCCATTCGTCTGCAAGTGCGATCGATCCTTAAAGTTGAAGGCATAGAAATTAATGGCAGTGTTGAATATGAAGAGGAAGATGGGCTTTCCTTCTATTCTGGCAATAATACCCTTGCTCTTTCTCATCGTCTGCTGCAATCTGGCTTCTGCACATCTCAAACTTGGTACATATATATACTCCTCCCTCTCTAGTACCTATATATATATTGTCTTCTTTCATTGTATAAAATATTTTGTTTAGTTAGGTAATCAATAGCGATATCTGTATATATATGTATGTGCAGGAAGAAAAGTTTCACAGGTTCCGGATCCAGACACGTATAACCCTTACCCAGGCGGAGGAGGATATCCATAGTCATCCAGTGTAGCAGCTTTCCCATCAATCAATAACCACACTATGCTTATTTACACATCAACTTCGCATGTATCACAATAATGGCATGGCATACTTCCATGCCTCCTATTGTTGAATTTGAATGTTACTTCTTCTTCTTTGTACAATTAATTCTTAGGAAATCCCTTTATTTCAAATAAAGAGACATCCAAAGGAAATATTAATGTAGCTCACTTCCCGGAGATTAATTTTATAAGCCTGGATCGCAGAAGCTTCATTTCAAATAAACAAAATTATAACAAATTATAATTTTTACTCATTTTTACAAAGGCAATGATCACTACTTCTTAACAGAAATTTAATTTCAGCCCAAATGATAGGTAATTAGAAATATGTGCAATAGAAAACCGGAGGTGCTACAAAAGAAAGGTATAATTCTACTGTTCTAAATTTCATAGAAATCTATTTAACAAGTCAGATTTCAAATTAAAATTCATTTAATATTGTTTATCCTTTTTAAACATTATCCCTCGTATAGTAAAATTTAAATTTAAAATTATTTGAATTCTTTTAAATAAAAACATTAATATATATATATATATTTTCCTAACTACTCTATCCAGTCATTTTTATTAGTCACGTTCTAGAAGCTTTTTATGGTTCTATATATAATTTAGTTATCTTGTATAATTTTTTGAAGCATTAATTATTTTATTTGAAAAATACTCTTATTTAATTATGAGAGAGAAATTGAATATATTAAACTTGTGATATTTATTTTGACGGTAAAAATGAAAATTTCATTATTTTTAAGACAATGTTAATGATTAACAAATTTTTCTTAATTCCAATGAAGTAGTTGAAAATGACTTATATTAAAAATCAGAGAGAGTATAAGATAAATGTACTCATTTATAATCAATCTTGTAACTTATAATGAAAAATTAGTGGAAACAACTTTAATAATTAATAATTAAGAAGGATAAAAATGAGATGTTGGATTTTTCTTTTTTAAAGTTTTAAGTATGTAACCAATTTTTTTTAAAATGCATGATATAATTGAAAATATCTTAAATTTTGAAGGGAGTAACATACAAATTTCAATATGCTTCATACATAAATATTTTTCATAACGATGATTTTATTTTTATATTAAGATTAAAATTTTGTACCCATTTGCTCACATCTTTTATAAGATATTCAGCCCCTTTCTTGAATTTTGCATTGCATAGGGTGGAAAAGCTACAACCATTTTCTTATATTTGCATTTTGGAAATTAAAATTACTCCACTCATGTGTCCATATAAAATATAAAATATGGAGAATCACATTTTTCTTAAGTTATGAACAACATAGCTATTTTTTTATTCCATTAATTTAAAAAAAAAATCAATTTTTTGGTTAAAAGATAGATGAGGACTTGAGAGGAAAAATATTTCCTAATCAAAATTCCCACTTAAAACTCGAGAAATTTCAAGTGCGGATATTGATTGAAAGATTTTTTTTCTTTCTAGGATCGCAACCTATCTTTTTTCGCTTAAATTTTATAGACATGAACATGATATTGTAAGTCCGTTCCCTTGTAGTAAAAAAATCAGCGACCAGTATTGAATAATAATAATACATGGGAGGGCGACGGTTTTGTTTTTTTTTTTGCCAGTCCATAAAGAAAAAAAGCAGAAAAATCAGAGACCCTTCGGGAAACAAACTGTTAAGGCCAGTCCAGAACTTTCGCCCATTCTCTAAAACTCGCGAGACCCTTCTCCACGTTTCGTATCTTCTCCCTCCGTGACCTTCTTCCTTTATATATTCCCACTCTTATCCTCTTCCTCTCATCAACCAGAGCAGCGATACCTACAACAACATTTCAATTCAAGTTCAAGTCAATTCTCGTTGAATCCACACTTGTGTCTTTAATCATATCACAATGGCAGCTCAAGCAGTGTCCTTGTCAGCTTGTTCGCCTCTTCTATCCCCTAAGGCAGGGCCTTACCCCTTTAAGCCCTGTTTGGCTAACTTCCCTAAGACAGCAAGGAAGCCTACGCCTCGATTGGGAGTGGTGAGAGCTCAGGCCTCCGATGATCACGAAGATACTTCTGTGGATGTTCACTACAACAAGGACAACCGTGACCAACCCACCTCTGTGGAGAAGAGGCCTCGCCGAGTGGCCATGGATATTTCTCCCTTTGGTATGTCTCCTTCTTCTTTCTTAAATTATATGGCCCATCCTTTGTTTCAAGCTTCATTGTGATGTGCTATAATTACACCTCGTTCATTCTAACATGGTTTTTGGATAGTATCATGTTTATGATGTTAATTGACCACCTGTGATTTGTAAACTATAGATTATGCTTCAAAGGTATTGCTCCACTCTGAATGTTGCTGTAACCCTTCCAGCTTCCATATCGTCTAGTATAAAGGTCAAGAAGGTAGCTTCAGATAAACAATGGGTGCACTTAGCAACCAAATTTGGAATCAACAAGGGGAAAAACGATAAGAAGAAAAGAATAAGATAAAAATTGTTGGTCTTCTACCTTTCTTTTATCATTCTTTTATCACTGTTAATCCTGTTGGATGCGTATGGCTTAGCTTGAGAAGCAAGTACCATCCACTTTAGACTGATCTTTCTTTGATATTTCATTATTTATTCTTGCGTATTGTTAGGTCAATAAAAAAGATCAATTGGAAGTGCATGAACAGAGCTCAAGGCTTGAAGTAGAAACCGAAAACAGAGAAAAACAGAGTGGTTTCTTTCAAAAGAAAATAATAATAATAATAAATAATAATAGAAAAAATTTAGTCTGTCGGTACATATCCTCCTCAAAACTATAACCAAATTCACAAAAGGAGCTAATTTTTTTTTATTTCTTTCGAAAAAGTTAATTAGAATTATTGATTCTCACTCCTTCAATTGAAGGCTGAAGCGGGCTCTGTTTTTCTTATGGCGACTTTAGAAATCTAATTGGAGTGGTCTGGAAAGCATCTAATTTGATCTGATTGATGGCCCACGACAGGTTTATTGGATCCATGGTCACCCATGAGGAGCATGCGTCAGATGCTGGACACAATGGACCGAATATTCGAAGAGGCGATGCCAATCCCTGGAAGAAGCGGGGGAGGTGAAATCCGAGCCCCTTGGGACATCAAAGAGGAAGAGCACGAGATCAAAATGAGGTTCGACATGCCTGGTCTTTCCAAGGAGGAAGTTAAAGTTTCTGTGGAGGACGATATTCTTGTCATCAAAGGTGGTCATAAGGAAGAAGAGGGTGGAGACGCTTCCTGGTCGTCCCGGAGCTATAGCTCCTACGACACTCGCCTCCAGCTTCCTGATAACTGCGAGAAGGACCAAGTTAAGGCAGAGTTGAAGAATGGTGTGCTTTACATCACCATTCCTAAGACCAAAGTTGAACGCAAGGTCATCGACGTCCAAATCCAGTGAGAACCTAAAGCTTTTTTTTGGGTATTGTACAGTGTTTTTGAGAGTGCCATTTTAATTTAAAAAAATATGCATTTCAGAATGCTGTGTGTGTAATGAAATAACAAGTTGTAATATAATTTGCCTGGAAGTCCTATTTTCCTTTTCCTCTGAAATCTCTAGTCAAGTATAAGAAATAAAACTCATTTTTCAGAATGTTGTGTGTATGTAATGAAATAACAAGTTGTAATATAATTGCCTGGACGAGTGGAAGTCCTATTAACCTTTTCCTCTGAAATCTCTAGTCAGGTATGGTATAATCGTATAAGAAATAAAACTCAGGCTGGGATGAGACGGAGAGTGTAAAGCAGGGCGAGAATCATTAATTATCAAGTGATATCATCTTAAATGGAAAAAGAAATAAAACTAACTCTTTTTTTGGCAGAATGATGTTATTTATGTAAGCTTTTTTTTAATTAACTCGTTAAAACCTAGAAAATTTTATTAAAATATTAAAATTATTTTTAAATTGACATAATTTTTATTCTAATTTTTTAATAAACATATTATAAATTTAAATAATTTATTTTCTTTCTTACTCATTATTTCTTACTCATACATAAGAATATTTTAAAAATAAAATAATTAATATTTTAAAAATTTATAAAAAATAACCTATAATAAGATCAAAAAAATTTTTAAAATATGATTAATAAAAAATATAGATGGAGAGAGTTCTCTATTTGAAACGTCAATTCTATGGTGAATTTTCATTGAGATGTAAAAACCTGTTTTCAAACCTACCATCTGTGTTGATGGTTAAAACCTGAAACGTGTAATTAAATATGAAAACCGCGAAAACAAGTTGAGTAGTAATATCAATATGAAACCTATTATCAAAAAAATTGGTGAAAGCATATATTTAATCACTTAATTTTTAAACATATTTCATTTTAATACTTTAGTTTTTAAAAAATTCATTATTATCTTTTAACTTTAAAAATACAGTAAAAAATTTCATAAATTTAATACTATTAAACAAGTTAACAGAAAATTTATTTAAATTCATCTAATCATTGTTATTATATATTAATTAATATAATAATTATAATTATCATTTTTTAGACTCAAAATAAATAATTAGTACCTTAGAAAAATAAAAAATTTAAAAAATATGTTAATTTAAGGCATTAAAAATTATAATCTTAGAATAAATTATTTTTAAAATATTGTGGTAAAATTTTTAAAATTATTATATTAAAATTAATAGTTTTTATTTATTTTGCACAAGTTGAAAATTTTAACTTGAGAATGTAAGTATAAAAAATAAATTATAATAAAAATATTTTAATGTCTTAAAATAAATATTTAAAACCTAAAAATAAAATTTTTTATTTTAAGGTTGTAATCTTTAACTTCTTCCGTTAAAATATTTTTAAAATAGTAAATATTTAAGTTTTAAAATTATTTTTGTTACAATTTTAATATTAATTAATACATAATAATATTAATTATGTGACTTTTAAATAGGTAAATTATCATTTTCTGTTAATTTATTTAATAGTATTAAAAATTAGGAAGTCTTTGGTTACATGTTAATAGGTAAGGAATTAATATGAAACATACTAAAATGAAAGGATTAAAATGAAACTTACCTCAAAATTAAAGGATAAAAAGTATACTTTAACAAAAAGAAAAATCAATATGAAACTTGAAATATGTCTCAACTCCTTATTTCTCATATTTGAATCCTTTTCCAACTTTGTCCCAAACTGTCTCTCCATACTTGATCTCAATCATCCATACGATCTAATGGGTGAGATTAATAGTAATTTCTCTTAGACCATATTTGGTTGGAGGTTTTTTAAAGGGAATTAGAGGGGATTAAATCCCCTCCTCTTTTGGTCAAAAAATTGGAGGGGATTAGAGGGAATTTAATCCCTTTCAATCCTTTCCCCCACCCCTTTACAAATTTTTCCCAAATTATGGTTTTTTGGAGGGGATTGAGTAATTATAACTCAATCCTTCTCCAATCTCCTTCAATCTCCTCTTGAACCAAATAAGATTTCATTAAAATCCCCTTCCCTCCAATCCCACTAAATAAGAAAATTTTAAAATCTCTCCAATCCCCTTCACTAAAATTTCCTCCAATACCCTCCCGTCCAATTCCCTTGTCGAACCAAACAGACCCCAGGGGGAAAGGAAGAATCGCACCTTCGATTGCTTGTTGCAAACGATGAGTGGCACATTGAGGCGTAAGTCACCAGATCAACATCCATCTTTGACAACCAACGGTGGTGCTCAAGCATCCATGTCTTCCTCTCCCACCGATCTCCTTAGAAGAACCAAACCTTCCATTGCTTTCTGCAAACGGCGAGCGACACTTGGAGGCTTAAGTGGCTAGATCAACATCGATCTTTGACGGCCAACGATGGTACTCAAGTATCGATGTCTTCCTCTCCCATTGTTCTCCTTCCGAACGTTATATCTTTTTTCTTGTGGTCCCTTTCAGGCTCCTTCAAGGCCTTCATCATCGAAGTAGCAGAAATCCAAATAGGTTGTAGAAACAGAAGTATGTATGTACCTATGGCCTCTCTGAAACACTTTCTATCTTTCTTTCTCCCATCATCTTTTGAAATCCTAATCTCAGTCACACAAACACTAACCCCAACAAATGATTTTCACAACACTCTGTCAACTATGCCCATTTTTGCACAACGAGTCTGCAGCAGGAAGGGGATATGCAGGTGGACTTGTGACTTTAAGCAAGCAAGGTGTTAAGATAGATGGGTTTGAGCAAAGAGGCCAATCTTGGTATAAACAAATGCAGAATCCATACTTTTTTTGGTTTTGGATTTTCTGTTCTGTTACTGTGAACTACAGAAGCTGAAGCTTGAAAATTCTAATAATTTTGTTTCTACCCATTTATTTATCCATGTCTCATTCTCAAAGGCTAAAGTAGAATCGATGTGTTTGAAGATCTTATAGTTTAAATAATCTTCTTTGCTAGGCTAATAATCTACAATGTTTTTTTCTCTAAGAAGTTCATTTGACATATTCACAAAATTAAAGGATTTGGCAAGATTTTTTTCTAAACCATTTTTTAATAATCTACAATGCTTTTGGCATCTTAATATAAGCCTCAAGTTATGCCCTTTACTCCTCACTTTGGTATTACAAGCATGTCTTTGCTATTACAGACTCATTGGTGTTGTCTTGAGCCTAGAAAAATAATCACAGGCTCATGTTTCTTGCATTTGATGTGATTGATTGCTGCACACGTCCATTTGGTTGTATGCATCTAAAGTGGTTGTGTGACCATAATATTCCATGGAGTTGATTTCATTACTGTACACCTCTATTCAATTATAAGCTTAGGCTTTCAAGGTGATCTTATGGTCATAGTTTTATATTCCTAAACAATGATTTGGTTACTGCATGTTTATAGCTCTTTATGAGATTGAAAAATGACCATATGGCTATGTTTTTTCAACCAAGAAAGTTCTGATTTGGCTACTGCACGTTTGAATACTGTTATTGTTGATTCCGTCCTTGGCTTGAAAGTGCATAGACCATGGTGGAATAATGGTTTGGACTTCTTAAGCGATAATGGTTTCAATCCTTTATAAAAGAATATCATTCTTGATGCTTTGACTCAATTTGAAGTGAATACTAATCCTAAAAATAAAGAATACTAAAAATAGTGCATTCAATCCTCTATAAAAGAATAATATTTTCTGATGTTCTCTTTCATGCTAAAATGACTTTGATTTACCATTGAATAATGTTCTAAAGACGGCCTTTTAACTTTCTTTTTGTTGGGATGAAGTGATTGCTATAGTTAATAATTCCCTGAGTGTTGATTGCTTGCTGCAATCTTCTAACTTGAATATGATTATGCCTTTTCTTTCTTACATAGTAGTCAATAAATCTTTGCCCTGTAGAGACTTTACTATTTGTCTAGTCATATTTTGGTTGCTTGCTTTGCATTTTCTTGTGTAAGCTGATTGATGTGGTGTACATTTATTCAGGTTTCTCAAATTTGCTCAAAGAAGGGATAAACAAAAGTTTGATGATGTTGAGTCCTAATCTTAGGCAATTAGAACCAGATATTCAATTGCTGCTAGTGGGAATTCATTGTGATGCCAACTTTACACTATATATGGAACTAGTTATAGGAATGTATAGACACTTTCTTCGTAAGTTATTAATGTTACAAGACATGTCTAACTTAGCATCTTATGATGATGTCATTGACATTAATGTATTCATTTTGTTGGAAAATTATATTCAAGTTTACAATATTTGCCTATTGAAATCTATTGCAATAGAGTGGATGTCTTACTTGCACAACCTTTTTATTTAAGGAAAAAAAATAAAGAATGTGTTTCATTTAGGGGTGAACTTTGTACAAAGCAATCATGCAAAGGAAGTTGTAAATTGCAATATGTTACAGAACAAAAAAAAGGGATTAGAAAAACAAAATTAATTGATCTATGGGTAATCGACTTTCAACCCACCCTTTTGGTCAGAAGGTAAGAGGCTTTTCACACTTATCAATTTTATGTGTCACTTTTATGGTTTAAAATTTAAAAGCATTACAATCCAAACAATTTTCTTGTCTTCGTATAAGCATGGTGCAAGAAAAACCAAAAAAATGAAACTAGACTTTTATACCATAGTCACTTTACACAGAACGTTAAATCTAACCCAAATTCATTGTAATTGATGATTCTTATATCACTTGTTGCCTACTTTCTTTTGAAGAAAAATAATAAATAAAATAACAAAGCAAAAGAATTATCAATCTCATAAATAAATAAAAGGACTTGTTCTTGTCAAGAAAATATTAGGTCTTCATATTATGTTGTACATCTTATGGGTTGGACAACCTTGTAATATCATCACGATTTGAATGATCAAGTTGTAGCCACATGGTTAGCAGCACAAGTGAAATAATTGAAAATAATGATTATGTAAATCTAGTAGCAAAGTTTACACAACTCACTAAACTTACCATCAACAAGCTAGTAAAATTAGGAAGACCAAATAGGGGTTAAGGTGTTAGTATGTTCCTGCACAAGTATGACTTACCCCAACTTGCGGAATACTTGATTTCACTAGACTAATAGTAGAATCATCATGCTATATAACATATTATGCATGAATTTAATGCATTTCTTGGTAAATAAACAAATCATTTAATTATTATAGATTTATTAAATAATTATACATTTAATTACCATAAAGGATTCTTGACATTGTGAAGCACTTGCACTGTCTTTTTTTTTTCTTGGGCATAGTATCACCATGTTGCATGACACATAATGTGTAAGTTTAAGTAAATTAAAGCAACTATTTATTAAAAAAATATATTACCATGGAGGGTTCTTGACATTGTGAAGCCCTTGTATAACCTTTTTTTCTTATTCTTGGGCAAGTTTCTCTGAACCTATCCTTTTGGATGCTTTGACACCTTCTTCCCCTCTCTCATCTTAAAGGGCTTAATTTTTGTATGACATTGATTGTCTTTTGCATTCACCACAGGAGAACCCCTTTCACTGATCATACTAGACTGCCTTTATATCATAGTCTAATTCTTTATATCGCTTGTTTTCTACTAGTTGCTCAAAATGGTTGAGAAACTTGACAATGTCTAGCTTCACATTTCTAAGGCTCTTGATATCTGCGTTCACACTTTCACTAAGTTGCATGCTTCATAGTCCCAATGTGAAAGCCTTCTTCATGTAAGACCATGTCTATTTTTCCTTTATGCTATACACTCTTTGCAACCAAGTGTTGTCATGCATGTCATACTTTGAAAGAAGATCATTCCAACCTTCCTCAAATTCCATTTCATCATCATAGCCATATATGTGATGTATTTATTTTATACCTATAAAGTACCCACATTTTATATCTATTTTCATCTCAAAATATTATAATTTGTTACTTTTTTGCATGATTCTACATAACTTGGAGTATATTTGCATCAAAGGAATATTTATGAGGATTTTGAGTTACAAAAGAGCTAAAAACTTAGAGCTAGATGTAAAATATGAAATCCATTTTCCTCCCATATATTTTCTCACCTACGGAGAGGTAAGAAGGCGAGAAGAATTCAACATTTCGAGTTGACTTGGTGCTGGGTCAACAAAGCAAGGCAACTAGCAAGCACCGGGTGAGTTCGTGAAGAGAAAAGAAGACATGCTGGAGACAGAACCGAGTGGAGAAGGAAGGTGTGGAGCCAGCGTCAGCTCATCTCTTGTGCCTGACTTATCTTTTATGTGATTTCATGATTTTATGGGCTTTTTTGGGCTTCGGACTTTCTCTATATAAAGAGACACAAGGGGAATACAATGAAACAGTTAGAAAAACACTCAGAGGATAAAACATAATTCAAATGTATCTAGGAGCAACTAGGAATAATCTATAGAGATAGAGTAAGAAAATTTGGAGAGTATTAGAGATAAATTCATTATCTTTTAATATAACTCTGTCTTCTTATTATTTTCACTATGATTTGAGACTTTACTTTTGATTTGATGTTTATTCTTATGTGTGGCTAAATTTCCTAGTCAAGGGTAGGGATGTAACTTGATTGGGATTGACTAGATTTATTCTCTTTAGTCATGACTCTTTGAATTTGTTCTTGAAGTTGTTGAATCAAGAGTTTTGATGATTCCAAACCAACACTCAAGAGCTCGGATTGAAGATATCAAAGGAGATCAAAGTTGTTTCAAGTGAAGATTTTCTGAGTATTTGCTGTTAGATCTTTTGTAGGATCTTTAGTTTTAGTTGTGATTGGGTAAAAGATTTTGATTTGAGAAAAAGATGTTTTCAAACCTTGATTTTGTGTTAAATCTTGACTTATTTGAAAAACACCCACAAACAGACGAAGTTTGAAAGTTTAAATTTAACTGTCAAGTTGGAAATTCGAACTTTGCCTTAGGAAATTCGAATTTCGAGCTAAAACTGAATAAGTCTGAAGAGATGGCTCTCTGTCAGACGAATTTTGATTGTTCAACATTCAAATTTTCATCTAAGTCTGAGAGAAGTTTCCTTGAAATAGACGAACTTTGGTTCCTTAAAATTCGAATTTCAGACAAAACAAAATTTGAGAAAATAGAAGAAATTCGTCTGAAACTATGTTAAAGTTCATCTGAGATCAAGAATGATTTAAGTTTCAAAACTGCTCTCTGATAGATGAACTTGGAACATTAAAATTCGAATTTTAGAAGCTAAGTTCTTGAGTCTGTTGAAGTGAAACGTTGACATACGAATGATGTGAACTTGCAACATTCGAATGATAAAGTTAGTCTGAAAAGAGTCTCTCTGACAGACGAACTTCACTCTTCAACATTCAAATTTCGAAGAAAATGAACTACTGTGCCTCCTTTTCACATACTGGGAACAGACGAATTTTGGGCTTCCAAAATTTGAATTTCGAGGGTACTGTAGCAAATTGAAAACACTGTTCACACTTAACCAAAAAAACTTTCTTCTTCAAAATTCGTATGTCACATTATGAAAATGTTCTACAAGTTTCAAAATTCAAATTTCACTTCATGAACAGACGAATTTCGTGCTGTAACGTTGAAAGCTCTAACCTTCGGTTCTTTCAAAATTCGTCTGTTGATCAACCAAAATTCGAATTTCAGTATGTCAGAAGCATTAAATGCGGTTGGTTAACGGATAGTTTTTCAGAGTAACCGTTGGATAACTTCTCCAACGGATAGATTAAAGTCTCTAACGGACATTTGAGACATAAATCTATAATACAACAATATTTGAAGTTGTGGGTAATGAATCTAACTTGTATATAACGAATTTCTGTCAAAACTTCTTCTCAAGAGCTTTTACCCTATCAACTTCAATATTTGTACTTTAACCTTCAAATCTATTCTATTCAAGAGAGTTATTTCTTTGTAAACAATCTACTCTTCATCTGGAATATAGATTTACTTGTGAAGGAAAATCACAAGGGGATTGGGAAGCACATTGTGAGAGTGCTTAGAGTATTTGAGAGAGCTCCAGAAACAGAGCATACTCATGTACTGTGGCATTAGCAAGAAGCCCGTTGAATTCTTGCTGTATAGTGGATAAATCTCAAGAGTTGTCTTGGGGACTGGAAGTAGGTCAAGTGGATAGACCGAACCAGGATAAATCACTGAGTTTTCTTCTCCTTATTTTTACTTTTCAGCTTGCTCTGTTTTATAAGTTGCTTTCATTACACTGTGCTATCTTCACTCATTTCAGTTTGTGCAGAAAAATTTCAATTTTCCCAATTCATCCCCCTCTTGGGAAGTCAGCCTTGCTAACAGAAGTTATATTTAATTTGTTTCTTCATTATATTTATTTCTCTTGTTCGTTCATGTAAATTTTATGCTTAATCATCATAGAGTCTAATTAATAAATAAACTTAATGGACTAAGAGGTGAAGAGTAAACCTAGATCTAGAGAGATAAACATAAATAACTAATCTAGAGATAGAATTAGGAATTCGTGATAATATATGTTATGACTTTCAAAGTTTGATTAGGAACTTTAGTTACGCGAGAACAAATTGAATCCTAATTAAATAAGAATTAATTGACCGAAAGGTAATTAAGACACTTTAGAAATAACAATCACTATAATTGTGTAAAGTTTAACTAAAGAATAGAGTCCAGCTATCCCATACGGTGAACCACAATCCCTTAACACTTCTAGTAACTGAATCAAAACTCATATATCGGTTTACAATCTATTTCTTTCCTTTTTAATTTAAGTTTCTCAGCTTTATTGTTAACTACTTTTGGGATTAAAATTTTAGAATGGTAAATTTATCACCTCCCTCGGGTTTGACCTCTGAAATACTCCAGAGAACTGTCTACTACCATGATTGACCTTGTATACTTGTAGGATCCCGATCAAGTTTTTGGTGTCATTATCGGAGAGGTCAACGAATTTATTAGTCCATTAAATTTTAGTATTTTAAAAAAAATTATCTCTCACCGCATACTATTAAGATCTAAAAGTCTTAATAGTACTTTTAAATTGATTGATATTAATCCTAAAATTGAATGTATTTATAGGGAGAACTGAGCTAGAAGGAGGCATGAGATGACTAATAAAGTAGTTCATATTAGAGCTCAAGCTAATTCACTTTGAAGGAATGCAGATAAGCTTGTAGTTTATGACAATTCATCGTGCATCAGACTATTTGACAATGCAAAGAATTACGAGTTTAAAACAACTCACTTAAACTCATTGCCACAATTTCATGGGAGAATAGGTGAAAACACATTGAGTTTTCTGAAAGATTTTTATAACAAGATTGACCAACCACCTCCAAATGGTCTGACTTTAGAGGAACTTAAAATGAGGTGCTTCAACTTTTACTTGAAGGATAATGCTTGACAGTGGATTCTAAATCTGCTGGAGAACTCCTTGACATTATGGAGAAAGATTTATGATGTATTCATTGCCAAGTTTTATTCTCCTTAAAGGACTATAGATTTGAGGGATAAAATATATCTCTTTTCACAAATGGAGGATGAGCCTTTTATGAAGTATGGGATCGATTTACAGATTTCTTATATGAGTGCTCACACCATAGGTTTAATGATATGAAGATTAGCAAGCTGTTTTGTAATGATCTGTGTTCTGCCTCATAGTCTTTAGTGGACATTATTATAGGGCATGCTAATCTGATAACTGACAAGATGATAAATATTTATGACCAAGTGGCAACTCAGACTAGGTAAAAGGGAATACGAAGAAAGAGAGTACCTATAAATGAAATTAACTCTCACCCTAATGTGTCTGCATAGTTAGAGAAGTTAAATCAATGCATAAACCTCTTTTTCCAACAATAGAGCAATACTTCTAATCTTCTTAAAGAATCATGCTCTGTATATGGCGGTTTGGGTCATACTACTGACATATGTGTACATATGATTAAAGGGACTGCTGGAGTTAACTATATAGGATCAAATGCTGAATGTTCACAACTAATGCAAAGGAAGAATGATCCCTTTTCAAACATATATAATCTTGGGTGGTGAAATCATTTGAACTTTTCTTGGAAAAGTACACCAACACCACCAGGATTCCAGCAACAAAGAACTCAAGTGACCCTTCAATTACTTGTACCATCTACAGGAAAGACTTCTCACCTAGAGGAGATGTTCTCTCAATTCATGGTTGGTCAAGTAGCTATTAATAAAAATTTGGATCAATTCATGATTAACCAAGTAGCTATTAATGAAAATTTTGATCAATTCATAGCTAGCCAAATCACTACTAATAATACTACTCAAGTTGCGATCCGAAACATAGAAATCCAAGTGAATCATCTTGCTGATCTAGTGGCTAATAAAAGTTCAGGCAAGTTCTCTAGCAACATAGAAGTGAATCCTAAGGAAGGTATAATGGTTATAAGTGTGGGGGAGAAGGTAAAAAAGAGTGATAGGTTAGACAAAGACAAAAATGAATTAAAGCAAAAGAGTAAGATGAGAAAGCAAGAAGAAGAAGGAGGGAGCTCTAAGTCAAAAGTTGAAGGAGATAGTCAAACCCCTAAAGCAAAGCCTTATCAACCTCCCATACCCTTTCCACAAAGGTTGAAAAAACAAAAGCATAATGAAAGCTTCCAAAAATTCCTTGAGATATTCAAGAAGTTAGAAGTTAACATCCTATTCATTGAAGTTTTGGCCAAGATGCTTGATTAAGTTAGACATGTCAAGACTTCATCTCCAGCAAAAAGAAGCTCGAAGAGCATACTACAGTAACTTTAACAGAGAAGTGCAGTTCCATATAGCAAAGAAAAATACCTCCAAAATTAAAAGATCCAAGGAGTTTCTCTATTTCTTGCACTATTAGTTCTACTGCCATTAATAATTGCTTATATGATTTAAGTACAAGTATTCACTTGATGCCTTACTCTCTTTGTAAGAAACTAGGAATTATAGATTTGATGCCCACAAATGTCACACTCAAATTGGCAGACAAATCTCTTCAATACTCTATGAGAGTGGTTGAGAATGTTTTGATAAAAGTTGGTAAACTCTATATTTTTGCTGATTTTATTATTCTAGAGTTAAAAGATGAAATAGATGTCTCTCTAATTCTAGGAAGACCATTCCTATCTATTGCGGGTGCCCTAATTGATGTGCCAAATGGAAAATTAAGATTTAGAGTAAGGAATGAGATAGAGGAATCTAATTTCACTAATACTTCAGATATTCCTTCTTTTAAAAAGAATCGTTGTAGTATAAATGTGATGTAGTTTCCTCAAAAGCACGAATTGGAATTTCCTTCAGATCTTTAGATAATGATAAAGGTTCTTTCCAGAAGGTTATTAGAGAGGAAGTTAAGATTAAGAAGAAAGTGACATCACCTAGCCCCGGCAAGAGAAAAAGCAATTATGTAATCCAAACGAATTGGCTAGTACCAACTTTTATCATAAAGAATCTCTCTAAGGAGAGAATGCAATTAAAGTGGAAGAAAAAGTTGATTTCTGGATATGAATGGCTTGGTCCAAAGCCTCTGAATCATGCCATCTCTTGATTTCCCAGCCTATCTAACTATTAACATTAAATTTAGCATTTATTAGGAGACAACCCAACATTATTTTTCTTATTTTATTTTTTGTTTTTGTTTTTAATTTTTGTTTTCTTGGTCTTGTTACTCCAAACGCTCTTTCTCAAGATTGTTTGCAAGATTAATTTGATTATGGTGAAAACGAGCTTAGAACAAACACAAGAGACTCCAAAGAGCACTTTAAGTATCGTTTACAAATCAGAAGAGTCTCAGTTCCTTTATATTTTATTTTATTTCCTACAACATTGGGGACAATGTTGGATCTAAGTGCAGGGGAGGGGGAGTTTATTAGTTGTTCTTATTTGATTTGTCCTCAAGGAATTGTGCTGATGTGCTGAAATTAGAAAAAAAATTTAGCTAATTCATGTGCTTAATTAAGTTTATTTATATTTATTTTGCTTATTTTTCTGAGCTTGTGAGTTTGTCTGTCATCATAGGGTGCTCGATTTTGTGCCTAATGGGATAAGGTAGTTAATTTACAAGTCAGGAACATAAGTCTTAGGACTGTAAATCTGAGCACTATGACTTAACATGTGGTAGGTGTGAATAAGTAATTGAGTTTGTAGGAAAGTAGATTATACATTTATTTCTAAACTTGGGTAATTTTAATTGTTATGTATAAATTATTTATTTGGTTTGAGAGATAATTCAAGGTTTTTAAAAAAAAAAAGAAAGCAAAGAAAAAAATTCACTCTACAAGCTTGAACTATACTTAGTAACCGAAGGGTTTTATCATAAAGTGTTGTCCTTCATGTCAAATAATGCAGTATGACTTATGAGTGTACCAAAGGCATCTTGATGCAGTGGATTATGTAGCTTGAATAACCGAGGGTACGTATCACAAATACAAGATTTTCACGTCAAAAAAGCGCATAATGACTCAAGAAAAATAAATAAATTCCTTGATAAAATTGAAGTTCATTGTTTGGGGAAATAAATAAATAAATAAATTCTTATTGATCTCTATTACATATGAGTTGAATTGAAATTTGTACATGATTGATTGAGGTATTTTAAGTTCTTAAGCAAGTGTTGTAATTTTTCTTCCTCTTGCTTGATTGGCTATCTATATTTGTCACGTGCTAGGTACAAACACATTAAAGTCTCATGGATGAATAGAATGAAAAGTGGGTTGCTATTGAACCTAATATTTGATTTGTTGAGTACTCCTTTAACTTATATTGGTAACGGACTATTACTAATAAAGAGGAGTGAGTTTGAAGAATCAAGAAAATGACTTTTTGATAACTTAGTTTTGCTTGAGGATAAGCAAAAGTTCAAGTATGGGGGGAATTTAATGTGTCTATTTTATACCTACAAAACATCCATATTTTATATATATTTTCATTTCAAAATATTGTGATTTGTTACTTTTTGGTATGATTATGCATAATTTGAAGTATATTTGTATCACAGGAATATTTATAAGAATTTTGAGCTATAAAAGAGCTAAAAAGTTGGAGTTAGATGTAAAATACAAAGTCCATCCACCTCCCACATATTTCAAGTTGACCTAGCATCAGGTCAACAAAGCAAGGCAACCAGCCGGCACCGAGTGAGTTCGTTAAGAGAAAAGAAGACATGCTAGAGACAACGCTAGGTGGAGAACGAAGGTGTGGAGCAGGCACCAGCTCGTCTCGTGTGTCTAACTTATCTTTTACTCAATTTCATGATTTTATGGACTTCTAGACTTTCTCTGTATAAAGAGACGTGAGGGGAATACAATGAAATATTCAGAAAAATACCCGGAGGACAGAGAATACAATTCAAACGCATCTATGAGCAATATATAGAAATAGAGAAAGGAGATCCGGGGAGTATTAGAGATAGATTCATTATCTTCTAATATTACTTTGTCTTCTTATTATTTTCACTATGATTTGGGACTTTAGTTTGATTTGATGTTTATTCCTATGTGTGGCTAAATTTCCCAGTCAGGGGTAGCGATGTAGTTTGACTGGGATTAATTGGATTTGTTTTCTTTAATTATAACTCTTTGAATTTATTTTTCAAGTTATATTTAATTTATTTCTTTATTATATTTATCTCTCCTATTCGCTCATGCGGATTTTATGCTTGATCACTATAGAGTCTAGTTAATGGATAAACTTGATGGACTAAGAGATGAAGAGTAAACATAGATATAAAGAAATAAATTCAGATAATTAATCTTAAGATAGAATTATGAATTCATGGTGATACACATTATGACTTTCAAGATTTGATTAGGAACTTTAGTTGTACGAGAGCGAATTGAATCATAATTAAATAAGAACTAATTAATCGACAAGTAATTAAGACACTTTAAAAATAACGGTCACTATAATTGTATGAAGTCTAGCTAAAAAATAGGATCTAGTTATCTCATAAGGTGAATTCTGATCCCTTAACATTTCTAGTAACTAAATCAAAATTCATACATTGGTTTGTTGTCTATTTCTTTCCTTTTTAATTTGAATTTCTCAATTTAATTGTTAATTGCTTTTGGGATTAAAATTTTAGATTGATAAATTTACTACCTCCCTTGGGTTTGATCTCTGGAATAATTTGGAGAACTTCCTACTACTACGATCAACCCTATATGCTTGCAGAATCCCAAACAACATGCACCTTGAAAAATCACCTAGAAAATGAGATTCATCCTTAATCAAATTTCCGAGGTGCTTGATGCAATTTTGCATTAGGTGCCACGTACATAATCTATGGTAAGTATTAGGCATAACCTCTTGTTTTGCTTTTGCTATCGATTGATCTTGATCAATGAAAATTGTCTGAGACATTTTTCCCTTATGTGCCTTTAAAAAAGTCTCAAGTAGCCACTTATATGAGTCTGCAGTCTCATCATATAATAAAGCAGCACCAAAGATCATTGTACCTCAATGATGATTAAATCCTAAGAACACTGCCAATAGTCTATATGAATTGTTAGTGCCATATGTAGAATCAAGTGAGATCACATCACCAAAATACTCATAATCAACAAGCATTCTTGAATCTACCCAAAATACATTAGTCATGAGTTCTTCATAATCCATTTGATAAGAATGGACAAAATTTGACTCCTTAACCACCTTAGTTTGAAAGTATTCTATTAAATAACTTGTTAGTTTAGCTGGCTTCCCAAGAGGGGGGTGAATTGAGAAGATTGAAATTTTTCTGCAAAGATGAAATACAATAGTAATACTAAAAATTATTGAAAACAGAGTATAAGAAATAAAGAATAAAGGAAAGAACACCCAGTAGTTTATCCTGGTTTAATCAATTCCACTTGACCTATGTCTAGTTTCTAAGCCACCACTTAAGATTTCTTCATTATCTCTTATAAGATTTGAATGGGTTCTTGCAATGACTGCAGTATAATACCAGCCTAAACTCTGGACTAAAACAAGTTTTCTCACTCTTCTCACTCAAGAGTAAGACTATCTCCCTTAATGTAATCTCACACTAAGTAGTCTCTATGAGTGTGTAGATGTTTACAGAATGAAAACTCTCTCAAAATAGTAGATATGAAAGTTAAAATACAATGAATAAGCAAAACATAGAATAGGTAAGCTTTAAATGAATCAGAAATTAAATCAACAGAGTTTTTGTGTATTTATTATTTTTCTCATTACCCAACAACTTAAATGATGTCTTATTTATAGTTTTGGGGCAGAACTATCTATTGGAAACAAAGATTAGCCATTACTCTCAGTAAAATAGTCATTCACCTACCGCATTAAATGCATCTGACAGAGGTTATACAGATAACCTCCTCAGGTTATGCGAATAACGGGTAACTGTTTGCCTTTATTTTGAACGTAGAGCTTTCGTTATGCGGGTAACCTAGCTAGGTTATACAGATAACGTGCTACCCAGAATGACTAAATTTTAACTCAAAATCATTTTCATGGAAACCTACTTAGTTATTAGGATAACGTTAAGTTTTTCTCAAACTGAGTTTTTATGAAACTTAAGTTATCAGGATAACCTCCCAAGGTTATGCGTATAACCTATTTTGCTGAAGAAGAGCTATGAGTTTTGTAACATAGGTTATGCGGATAACCTCCCTAGGTTATGTGGATGACCTGTTTTCCTGAGGAAAGTTCAAATACTCTAAAATATAGGTTATGCGGATAACCTTTTAACAGAGAAGAGTCCAAGTGCTCTATGACACACCTTATTCAAACAATATCCCTAGGTTATGCAAATAATGGGTTGTACAATACCACTTGCCTTCACTATTCACTTCCTTATGCGAATAAGATGTCCGCCTACCTTATCAGGATAACCACATGAACAGACCTGAGAATTTGATCCCCAACCTGTGTTATGCAAATAATCTCAATCCCTTATCATAAAATTAAAGAATGGACTTTGGAAAAGTTTTGAGATTAAGTCTTTATCCCCATAATCTTTATTGGTTATACATATAAGGTAAAATATTTTCTTGAAAATAGGGTAAACACTTAGAAACATATTTGAAATTGAGACCTTATCCCCATAAGCTAAAACATGTTCATGAAAACTAATTGAACACTTAGAATCATTTTGAAATTAAAGCTTTATCCTCATAAGATAGCTCTTTTCATGAAGACCATTTTCAAATCATGAGCTAATCATTAATCATTCAATTAGTTATCTCATTTAATATTGGGTTAATTGAAATTGAAAGCTCAACTACTTTCTTTTACAAATAATTTCCTAAGGCATGTAAAACAACTCTTCAATCATCAGGAAACTCCAACTTTGTTATTTATTTCACTTATGTTCCTTTAATATTGGATCTCCAAATTCATTTGTTTTAGAATCATCAAAACATCTGAATTAACATAACTAACTTCCCCAATTACTAAACTCCTTTACCTTCTAGTTCAAAGATAGTTTTTTTTTATCAAGGCGAGTATATCCCAAGCTACTTCTACCTCCAGCTTGCTAACTCATCAAATCAAATGACTTTCTTTGTTGTAAGCCAACATCATCTACTAGATCAATTTGATAGCTTTGAACTTTAGTGAGCTTTTGTTGACATGGCAACATATGAATTGTTTCTAGTGTATGAAGCATGTGGTTATGCTCTCCTACAAAGTCATGAACTCTCAATTTTTCGTTAGCATTAATATATCCTATCCTTACTTTGCAATCTGTTCTCATCTTTGGTCTAGGATTAATTGTCTTATGGTCTCGTTTATCTTCTTTTCTGAAGCCTTCTTTGCAATAAACAAATTTGCATGCACCGATCGATCCTTCTTTTCTTTTCTTTGCATATTGTTTTCTCACTCCAAGTCCATTTTTTCCACCATAATCAACCCAAAATTTCCAAGCATCCTAAAAATTATCAAATTACATCCCTACTTTTAGCTTTCAATCTTCTTCTATGTTATACTAATGAGTCTGCATTTATCAAAGATCACAACTTTTCAGCTTAATTATATATATGATACATATTATATAATTTTGTTATATTATATATATTTTTATTGAAAATATATATTATATATTTTGTAGAAAAAAAACAAAAACAAAAACAAAGGCAGAAACAAAAAGCAGATACAAAATGAACAAGAACCCTGATATGGACACAATGAGAATCTGTCTCAAGCAGCCAGAAAATACAGAGCAGCGCAAGAACTTGACTCAAAAGACTCAAAAAATGATCAGTTAGAACCCTAGAGAAACTAGTCTCTAGATCCCTAACTATAATGACGCCCACAAGGTTGAAATGAGAAAAATGAGGGAGAGATAGAAAATAAGGGAGAGAAAAGAAATAACTCAGTAAATCCTTACTGAAAAAGTCACAATAATATTATTCTATTATTCTCTGAAGGAAATGCATTACATAGAGGCCTTTATATAGGCAAAATAAGAAAAACCCTAATCCTAAAATAACTAGACCCAAATAATTCTAATAGATTTAGAAAATCTAAAAGATATATCTAATTATAAAAAAATCCTAATAATAAAAACAAAAATTCAAATAAATATAATAAAATTGATATCTAATCCTAATACTATTAAATAATCTCTTAAATTCAACTCTAGAAAATCTTTTAAAAGATATCTAATAGATTTTATTTATTCTAATTTAACTCAACTAATAATTTTGGCCCCAAGAAAATACAAATTAGAAGCCAATAAAATAAATAAATAAATAAACAAAATGATCTAACAAAAAAAAGATCTAGAATTTCCTTGAGATGGATCGTGGGTAGTGCTTGAGAATCTTTGACGTATCTCTTTGATCCGAATTGGGATCCACCACCAAAAGATTAATCTATTCATTCTGTTTTTAATTTCTAGAAATGAAAGCTACGTGCCAGAAAAAAAAAATTAAAGAAAAGGAAAAGCATAAAGGAACAGGAATTGGTACTATGCGTCATTTTCCCAACATGAAAGCCAAGAAGTGCCTTTATCACATATTTCACTAAAAACACATATTTCACTAAAAAAGATCGCATATTTATACTATACCTTCGTCACAATTTCATAGTCATCGAGAACTTATTCTCAATAATAGAGTTGGTAAAATGAGTTAAACTTGATAGGTTAGCCCGAAAGGTCTAAAAAATCAACGAATTTGGCCTTAATATTTGGAACCCATATATATTTTGAGCTTTTTTTAGCCCAGGCCTGTAAGCCTGGCCAAAAATAGGTCAACCCATATGGGCTTTAAGCAACTCGATAAGCTCATTTAATTAAAAAAACAAGAAAAAATGCCTTTGAAAATGGCAGCTGATCCTGCTTACTCCTTCAACCAAATTCTTATCCTTCCTCCTCCTTTTTTAATACTTTTTTATTATAACCAAATAGAAAAGAAAAGAAAGCAGAATCCTTAAATTCATAAATTAGTGATCACTTCGGTCTTTAGTTGTCCTCTACTCAGCTGTTACTTCTCTCCTCTTGACTTCTTAATCTCAAACGAAGAGCAGCATGAGCTCATGAGTCATGACCACTTACCTCGTCTCGGCTTCTCCTTTCCAGTCATCCTCATCTCGTACCATCGTGAGTAATGACTTGTGTGTGTGCCATGAGCCATGCGTGCCTTTGCTCTTAGTTAGATTTGGTGACCTCCTACCAGCGGCAACCTGTGGTTCATCACTTTCTTCAATTCTTCACTACTTCTTTCTCCTTCGATCCTTTGAGCTCACTTTTGATGCATCATTCTTCCTCCTTTGGTTCTCCGTTGATGTTGATTGATACTTCAACTCCATCATAGCCCTTCCTCCTTCCTCGCTTCTCGTTGTCCTTGCTATGCTGGTGTTACTTTGTTGGCCTTCGTGGTTCTCACTTCTTAGTCCGTCGTTCTCAATCTTGCTTCTCACTTCTTCATCGAGTCTGTCTTTTGCTCCCTCCGCCCGTAAGAACCTCTTTCACTCTACCTCCGTTGGTCTCCATGTCTCTTGATTATGTATTTATTATTAAGTTTGTATAATTGTTTTATTTTTACATTAAAAATTTGAATTTTGAGATTTTGTAAATGAAAAGCTAAACCAGGGAAGAAAAATGTTGCAAGCCCGTGGGCTCCTCACATAGGCTTGGGCTTCAGAATTTAGGTCTATTTTCATATTCGAGCTTTTTGACACGGCCCATTTTGGGTCTAGCCCACAGCTTATTTTGCAAGCTCTAGTTTACAATGTGATGTTGTAGCTATTTCTTTGCTTTGAAATTTTTGCAGGAAACTATAAAGGAGTGCCTTTGCATATGGTGATGAAATTGGCACCAGTTGTGAAGTGAAAATACGGGTTTTTGATGCTAAAGTCTAAGAAAAACATAAAGCACACCATTTTAATTGCTCCCCTTGGTTGATATTCATGAACCATTGGATCTTATGGACAGTCAATATCACATACGGAGAGATGGCTTGAGATAAAGTTGGGAGAGGATCCCTAGTTTCCCTCCTTTTAACTACATGAAGGCCCATGGAAGCCACAGACTACATCGTAAAACTAGAGAAACAAAGAACGGTAAAATGAAAAGAAAGGAAGACTTGTCACCCTCCTGCGGATTATGGTGGCATCTTTTCTTTTTTATTTTGAAATCAAAGCTTGTTTATTAAAAATTTTATCTCTCGTAGTCATACAGATAAGTATTTGTGCCGTTTTTATTTATATATATAAAAGTATAATTTTCTACTTTTTAATATTTTATTTAAAAAATTAACTGCACAAATTCATAATTACATAACTCTAGGAAATGTATTTCTTCATTTAATTTCCAAAAAGAAAAAACAACACCACCCAGGATGGTGGAGGAGAGGGGCCCAAAAAGAAACGGTTACACAACAAGAAGAGATATTAAAAAAAAAAAAGGAAAGGACATATTTATCTATATTATTTATTATAAATTTTATTAATGTATTTAAAAATTTATTTAATTAATTTTAATGTATAATCTCATTATAAAAATGAACATCAGCTTGTTTATTTTTATTATACTATTGTTAAAAATAAAATTTTATTACCAGATTATATGAAAAACCAATTTCATTGACAATAAAAAATTATCACGTATGAAGAGAATTAATTCTCACATTTTAATTTACTTAAAGTGTCATAAATAAAAAATTTGGTTATTCTCCATTCTCCCAAATCCTTTCAATTTTGGAGGAAGGGGTATGATAGAAGGGAAACCCTCTTTTCATTTTCTTTTTTAATCAAATGAGAAAAAGAAGAACAAAATCCCTTCCTTATCTTCCAAATTCCTTCAACTAAAGTACTTAACACAACGTTAAAGGGTGGCGATCCAAGTTGAGGATCCACAAAAACTTCATTAACGTCACTATATCACTACTGATCCATTCTCGTCTTTGGAACGTCAAATTTATGACGAATTTTCACTGAGATGTGAATATCTGTTCTGCGCAACTCTCATCTTCTATATTTGTTAACCATGGAGCACTGACCTTGCATCTGTTGATGAAGAAACACATAACTACATCTAAAAACCGCCAATACAAATTGAATGAGCAATATGAAAATCGACCTCAACTTCTTATTCATAGTTTATGCTAAGTTTATGTCTGCCTTTTTCCTTCCTTCTTTCTTTCTCTCTTTTAACTACATCAGCGGCCATGGAAGCTACGGAGTACATACCAAAATTACAGAAACAGAGAAAGGAAGAAGGAAAAGAAAAGGTTGAACAGCAAGGAGAGAGGGGAAAAAAAAGAAGAAAAAAGAAAGAAAAGATATAGTTGAATGTTACTCGTCGTTTCCTTCAGGTATGGAGTCCAGTTTGGGCTTCCAAATACTTTTCAAATCAAAAGTACCACCATGCACCTCTGACAGTATATCTTGCAAGGAGATTTGCTTAGACACCAGCATTTCAAGCTGCTTCTTTGTTATAACAACTTTGACCCTCTTACTCCCACCAGTCGGTTCTCTGTTTCCAGTGGAAGACACTTTTGGAGGAGGACAAGACACAGAGCTGAGCAAGTAGTACAATCCTCCGGCTCTCAATTCATAATCTGGGGAAAGATGCTCTGACTCTGAGGCTACCTTAGATGCACCAATATGTAAGGCAGGAAAGTTTTCCAACACATCCTTCACAAGAACTGGTGAGCTAAACTCCAGTATCTTCCCATCCAACTTGGCTACCCTCACCACTTTACTCCGCTTCGCCATGGCACCTGATAGGGCAAGGCCTGAATTGGGTTCACAAAGACCCAAACAATTACCCATCCTGAGTAATTAGAGAGACAGAGTTAAGTGCAGAGAATGGACGGGTTTAAGGTATGTTCGTGTCTGTTGAGTGTGAGGGAGAGAAACAGAGAAAGCAGGGGAAACAGAGGCAGGTTGAGTTTTGAAGGGAAAGCGAAAGAGATATATAATGAAATGGGAGTGTTAAAAAAAGAAAAGAGGGAGTTGTTTTCGTTGTCGTATGGAGTGGAGTAGAAAGCAGTCATACATATAGTTGAGTAGAAAAAGTAGGGGAATGAATGAGAGGCATATACATATATACATATATATATATATATTTATATATATGAAAAGGAAGGAGAGGTTCGTCAACACGCATGCTACAGGGTCGGTTAGTGGAAAGTGGCTCATGTACATTAGCTCCTACAAACTCCTCCCTCCACTTCAAAATATAAGGAGTTTTCAATTATTTCACACATATTAAGAAAAAGTGATTACATTCTTAAATTTATAAAAAAAAAACTTATCATATTTTTTTTTATTAATTATCAATAATTAAAGTTACTTCCACTCTTTTTCATTACAAATTACGAGATTGGTCATCAATGAATAAGGATAAAAAAGATAAACTACTACTAAATATTACATAACACCTTATATTATAAACAAAAAAAAAATTCTAAAAAATTTCCTGTATTTTAGACCGGAGAAAGTACACTATAGACCCATTGTCATAGATATCTTATGAACTTCATAATGGTACATGTGTCTTTGTATCGTAGGGTGAGCTTTTAGGCATTTTACTTTTTATTGTTCCATTTTGGGGGACGCAGGGAATATCTGCTTCCGCCAGATAAATGGTAGAGAAATATTTTTGTTCCTTATGAATATCTGCTTCCACCAGATAAATGGTAGGGAGATATTTTTGTTCCTTATAAAATTATCTTGTATTTTTATGATTTGTTAATACATATGATATTTGTTCTACTTTGATGTCCAACTTTTCATATATATATTTTTTTGTTGGTTCAAAACATATTAGTTAGGCGTACATTGTCAACTGCTATTTGGTTCGCTCTGTACAAAAGTTAGTTCATAGTGGTATGGCCAGATCACATATTTAAAAGGAAAATAATTATAATGAGACTCTTCCAAACTACAAATACAAAAGAAGTGTAATTTGTTGGAACTGCAATAATACTTGGAGTATTATTATAAAGGCAAAATCAAAATCTGAGTAAAGTATGAAATCACATTCCTCCTACACTTCTTCTCCTGTGATTCAATCTATCATTGATATTCAACAGCTGCAAATTAAAGAGAGTACATGTAAGAGTAAAGAACTTTCTGTTTGGTTCGCTGGTTAAAGATCTGTTTGATTTACCAAATTATAATTTTTAATTATTATTTTTTTTACCCAAATATATTTGTGATAAATTTTTTTATTTTCATTTAAATTTTATTTTTTAAACTTTGATTATTTTAATAAATATTTTTTAAAAAAAAATCAAAATGGGTACTAAGTGTTCATGTAGTAATAATTAATAAACCAAGATGCAAGTCTATTTGCTTCCAAATGCTTTTAGGTAAGCCTTGGGGTCCAAGCTAAGAATATCATCATCACACTTGAAAGAAAAAATAAGATCAAACAAAGATCTCGTAAATCCACTAAGGCTCCTTTTGCGTATATATTTATTCATTTTGTTGACCGCTCTCAAGTTACAGCTCTTGTTTTTCTCAGTTTTTAAATTTCACATCAAAACGGACCTAACCCTCATTTAGTTTTAAAAGTACCAATTTATATTTGTGGCCAGGATTAAATTTCAATAAACCATACTCCCTTTTCTCCTTAATATAAAAACATTTTAACTGAATCACATAGATTAAAAATTAAAAATTAAAATTAAAACTAATTAACTATCTCAATTTTTTTAAAAATCTTAATATTTTTTTAAAATTATCCTTATTTAATCACTTTCTCTTTCTCTTTAGATATATTAAATAGGAACATTTTTTGAACATATATAATAAATATTATCTCATATATTGTAAAAGGTCTTATATTTAAGATTGTGCATGCCGAAATGAGCGTGCCAAGGTTACAAGTCCGAAGTGGATGTACGCCCCTTTAAAGCTTCACTTTCCGGGCTCATATACACCAAGCTATAATTCGGAGACTGAGCTTAAGCGTGATGAACCAGGTAATACATCGGTTATCGAACGATAAGGCCGAATAATCGTATGGTCAGATAGTCGTCCGACTGAACAACATCTCAGCCATATGACCGATTACGAGTTTATTCATGAAAACTGTATTACCCCAAAAACACCCGGCTAGGAGTAGTAGTTATGGGGCCATAACAGTTACGGAATCATAACTGCAGGACGAAAAATCAGGGATCACGTTAAAAGAGTATGATACTCTATAATGGTAATTTATGAAATATCCCGATAAATTAGGGATTACAGGGAGAAGACAGTTTAATCTTAACGGTCAGGAGATGGTCAATAAAAGGAAAAAATATAAGTGTAAACGCCAAAGGCACTGCATAGGTAAGGTGGAATAGTTTCTCGGTCTTTGGACGGAACAAAGATCAAGATTAAAGATCCTATATATATAGGATCAGAGCGAATATTGTCTACTTTTGTTTTTTTTTTAAAAAAAAAGTTGTAAATTAATTGAATGAACATTTTTCGAAATCTTCCACGGCCATAAGTGGGGGTGGCCCTGTTAATTGTCTTTTCTTAACCCTGAAAGCTATCAACTTTGGATTTAGAGTCATATGCATAAAACTTTGCATCTGGAGTTAAATGCTAATTGTCTCACAATGAAAAGGCATGAACGGAATCATCTAAAAACTAAATAAAAACGATATATAGCCTGTTTGAAATTGATTATAAGAGGGGGGGAAGACAGATGTGCTCAACTAAAATAAAATAATTAAAATTGTGTTTATGATAGAGGCAAAATACTTAAGTAAGTGAAAGGAGCGAGACAAATCATATAGGAGTAATTAGCATTAGCATCTGTCTGAGTCAAAACACAACAGCCTCTTTGTTTGGATCTGAGGAAAAAAATAATAAAAGAAATGGAAACACGCAGGGGCCCGTAATGTTGGTGAAAATCTTTTGGTGGTATTTGGTATAAAAACATTTTAAATTCACCTCAGCACAGTTGGTTACTTTGGCTGACTCAAGTATTAGATCCCCAGATAAATTAATGAAAAATAATAATTGGGATGTTTACATGAAATTAGATAACTTTTTTACCGCATGCAATTTAAAAAATAAATCACATTATTTATAATTTATGAATAATATGCTTGTTATATTTTATATTATTTTTTTGTTGATACATACATGACTGGGTGAAAATATCCTCCCTTGTGTTGTAGGGAGCAATATATCAAATTGTTCTATAAATTTTATTATATATATTGATTGATTTTAAGCTTTGTTTAGTTATTTTATTGAATAATGGACTAAGGAGGGAGACATAAATAGATGAAAATGTGCAAGAAATTTCATGGTGTGAAAGCCAATGAAAGTCATAGGTGGCAAAAAGAAAAGGATATTGTTCATTGAATCTCTCCTAGTCACAGACAAAATTTTTAAAGTAGAATGATTACAATGAAAGGTTGATATGGCTTTTAGTTTATAAATTTAATTTAATTGAATTGGATGGTCTTTATGAGTAACAATTCCACTCGGTGATTCTCTTGGATTTCCTTGTTTTTTGTGATGTTATTTTATAGACAGTGCCATTTGATATTTTGATTACAATGAAATGAAATGTTGCTTCCTCAATTCCACTTCTTTTGTTATTTAATAATTAAGATTGATTCCCACCGACTAAAAAATTATTAATTATGTTAATTTTATTCATAATTTGGTTATAATTCTCTCATTTAATTATTTATATTAAATGAGAGGAGGGTATAGTTAAAAAAATGTACCGAAAATATAAATAACAAAAATTGTGAAATAAAATTAAAGTTCTAAAATTACAAAAGATATAGTGCAGGGAGGGCAGCAAGGAATAATGGCAGGAACCAGCCTGTGACTCGACTGAAAAGATGCTTTCTAATGGGTCGTTAGTGACTCCAAAATTGGATCCTCTCTTAAAATGGCTGAGCCTGTTTTAACAGAAACATCTCTGAGCAGTTTAAATCTTTTATAAATACTTGAAATTATAATTAAAATATTTTTATTTTTAACACATAATTTAAATTTAAGAATATTTTTTATTTTATATGGTATTTCTTAAATAAAAATTTTAAATAATTATATATAAAAAGTCTGAATCATCCCAATTAAATTTATCAAATTTATTAATTTGTAGCAGCACCAGTAGAGAAACAATCCTGCTGAGGAGACCTACAGACGTGTAGGTTCTGAGACCTTTTTTTTTTTTAATCAAAAGGTTCTGAGGCTTTTGATAGAAAGATAAAGCTGATATTTTAAATATATTTGAGCTTTTTTTTTTTTTTACCATAACATATATTTGTAAGTTAAGAGAGCCAAACTACATCAAAAGATATTAAACGACAAAAAAAAAAAAGAAGGAGGGTTTTGGAAATCTGTTGAAAGCATTTTGGTTTTGTTACGGAAGTTAGTTGAGTTAGTCATCTGCTTTTTCTTGCCACGTTGCTCTGAATTCACAAATCAGAACATACATACGTATATATATTAACTAGAAATAATAGTTCGCAATGAATTGTGCAACTCTTTTTTTATAGATTTTATGATATACGCATAAATATTAAATTTTTAGTAATTATGCTATTCACAAATAATGATATTACTCCATTTTAGTTTCAAATAGTGTATGACAAAGGAGTCTAATCAAAATTACAATCAATAAAATAAAATCAGAAGATTCCAGAATAAAAATTAATAATGGCATGTAGTCAGTGCATGAAGTTTTTTAAAAGTAAATTATTTATATGTTCTTTAAATTTTATCAAAATTACATCTTTACTTTTTTAAAATTGATATTATTGAAATTATATTTTTATTTTTTGTACACTTTATAAAACAAAATAAAATAATTCAAACCTTCTCTAAAATAAAAAATAAAGTACGCTTACTTTCTTCAAACAAGAAAGTAATCCTATTAAAAATTTAAAAATATGTAATTTATTCTTCATTTTAAAAAAATAATGTGGACTTTAAACACAACAGATTAATACTTCAAATAAATTTAAAAGATATATGTATAATTTAGTTTTTATTTTACGTGAAATTGATCTAAACTTAAAAAATTATATAAAAATAAAATACAAGTGAATTGTTTTTTTCTGTCAAATGAAGTAGCTTCCAAAGAAAAAAAGAAGGATTTTTTTCTTTTATGGTTCACAAACAGGGGGCCTGGAGACCCAAAACTAAGAAAAAACAAAAGCAAAATTAATTCGCTAAAATGCGTAGTTCACCTAAAACAAGAAGTAACTTCCTCTATTAGCGAAGATGGATCAGAGCAACAAGCCCAATTTATGGACCACGTAGTATGGGCCTGTCATAATTGTCCACTCTAACTACCATTTGTGTCGATTGGATCATTATTTGGGTCTAACAGGCCCATCCTGAATTGATATTATTGAAGCAATTAAACTTGACTTTAATTTGCTAATGCAGGTTGGTTAAAATGATAAGAGGACGGATTCTACAACCTTCGAGTTTTATGGGTTTAAACACCTTCCTTGTTACTAAAGTCCTACTTAATAACAACTAATTGAGGGGAGATCACTCACCCATAGTGAGTTACGAACCTGATTAAGCTAATACGTATTCACGGTTTGGTTGTTGACCCACTTACAAGATCTAGGGTGTTGAGGTTGAGGCTATTAGTGGTAGCCGAGGGCACAACAGGCGCCTCAACTGCTGGAATCTCAAACCTTGCCACGATTTCCTACCAAAAAAAAAGTTTAATTTATCATCATCATCATCATATTTTTGAAAAAACATGAGATGTATACGTAAATTTTCTTCTTATTAGAAAGGAAAAAAAAAGTTATTGTCATTGTGGGGATATGACGCACAACGCAAGTTGTTCGTGTTGATCATTGTGCTTCACCGTCTAAACAAAAAGTTTCTGAATCCCACACCATGTCTCTTTCGGATTGCTTCTGTCATCCTCTTTTATTTAATCAATTTATACATTCATATCTGCACATAAATATAATTATGTCTACGCGAAAAGAAAAACATTAGTCCCCACGAATGAACCAGATTGCACTAAAGTCTATCATAGGAATTGAGACACGTAGTTCCCATTTGTCTCTCCTCAACTTATAAAAGCAGTACCCTACATAGTCTTTTTTTTGTAGTACCCTACATACGCTGTATACACATTATTGCTTAAGCCATTAGATTCCTCCTCTTATACAGTTAAACATGTTGGATCAACTGAACAAAATTACCCCAATTTCAGGATCACGTACGAGGGTGTTATTTTCTTAATTTTTTTTTCATTTATAAAATTCAAATTTTAAATTTTAAAAGTCACTAAAAAGGGAAAGGAAAAAAGACTTGTAGATTTTTTCATAATGCCATTAATAGTAGTAGTATCCTGTCGGTAGGATTGGGATGCCCTCTTACTTCAAATTTTTGGGAATAAAAAAAAAAGAGCTTGGGAAGCAGCAGGTAGATTGCCTCCACGTTCTTGTGTTTTTGTTTTTTTTTTTTTTTGGGGTTTGTTAGCGTGGTACAAAGAAACGCCCCAAATGGTCTCTAATCAATATTGGACGCGTTATGCATAACAAATTTCCATATAATAATAATGGTTTGGAAAACGAAATGAAAGCATTTAATTAAATAATAATAGTAAGTGATGCAGCACAGGAAAGAAGATAGAAAGTTGAATACAGCGAGGCATGTATCTCTGGACCCATTCATGCTTTGGAAACCTTTGACATGGCCTCTTGATATAAAAGGCAACGCGGATAAACAAGATTTTCATTCATTCTTATTTTATTTTTTAATTATTCACTATTATTTTTTTAAAAAAATAATTTGTTCCTGTAGTACTATTGTCCTTTAGCCTTCTTGCAAAGTTGCTCTTCTGCATCATCACGGTATGCGTAAATAATTGGGTTGTTAATGATATTTATTTTTCCATTTTAATCTCCTTTCTCTCTTGGGTTTTCTCTGTTCCACTGCTTTTCGTCTCCATTATTTTTCAGCTCTTTACCGCTAATGATCAGGTTTTCTAGTCAAGGGAATCTTTGTTGCAGAATCTGAGGAACTATCAATACCAAAATCGAGTGTTTTTCCTTGGCAGAAAGACCTAGAAGCACTAGAAGAAGACATGTTGATGGAAGATTTCTTGTGGGGTTGATTTGGATTGGCTCTTTCCAGTTCATAATACACTTTAGAGCCAACCAAACGCTTCTGACTTTCTCTCTTGTTATTCTCACTGCTCCCTCTCTCTGTTTTTCTGGATCCTATCAGTTGTTTCAGGGCTCTGTGAATTGAATTGAAATCACATGTCCCAGCAGAGGCAGAATAGGATGATGAATCCAAACAATGCAAAACAAGTTGGTGACACCACCTATACCAAGATCTTCGTAGGAGGGTTGGCCTGGGAAACTAAAAGAGACTCTCTCAAACGCTATTTTGAGCAGTTTGGAGAGATCTTAGAGGCTGTTGTTATCACTGACAGAAACACAGGAAGATCAAAAGGCTATGGCTTCGTAGGCCTATCTGTCATCCCTTCACCTTAAATTTAATCTTCCAATAACCTCTTCTTTTTTATTCACTCTTACTGTGTCTTTCCTCCTTCTGTCAGGTGACTTTCAAGGAGCCAGACTCAGCAATAAGAGCCTGTCAGAATCCCTACCCTATGATTGATGGAAGGAGAGCCAATTGTAATCTTGCTGCCCTTGGTGCACAGAAATTCAACCCGTTTACTACTATTGGTTGGTTTGCTTCTTTCTTCTTTCACACATGCAAGACCAAAGCAAATCATGTTTATTAATGGCTGATGAGTTTACTTTTTCGACTCTCTCAAGTTTCAGGAAGTGAGAAATTCAACACAAGTCCATGGACTATGGTTCCAATCCCATTTCAAGGCACCTCCTCATACTATAATCAGCACATACCCAACTACGCTTTTCCTTTTTCACCACCCTACAGGTAATCAACCCGAATATGCAAATTCAAACTGTCATATCACCCAATTTTTTTCTATCATCTCAGTTACTATATCATCATGTTTTGAACTTCAACATGATTCAGGTATCCTGGTTATCCTCCTTCACAAGAAATCTATGCGATGGTTAGTTTGCTCCAAATGAAGAAATAGTCTAATTTAGTCCCTGAATTGTTGAAGCTTATTTCCTTACACATTAGTCCTTTAAACATTTTTTAATCATCTGACAACCTTTTGTAATGAGATTTTGTTTTGCTGTGTTTTTCTACAGAACTACTATAATATTTATGGAGGGCAGCAGATTCCATTTAGATGGCGTCCAGCAATATACCAACCAATTTATGGGCTAAGTAATTCAACGAGATTGCCAGCAGAGGCATTAGGGAAGAAGACGCAGTACTCTGATATGCCACCCCAGGAAATGTTGACAGTTGTTGGAGTGCCACCAGATCCTATTTCAGTTTCTACTTCAATACCCACCTCTGGTTCAACATCAAGTTAGTGAAATTCCTTTGTTTTTCATAATGTTTCCCCTCATGTGAGTTGATTTGTGTATGAAATGTTGATGCAGGACTAGTCACGGCAACAGTCTCTGATGCAGCAGCAAAGATAGGATCCTCCAATGAACACAATTCTTCAGGTTAGGCAAGTGAGAACAGGTTTCAGCAAATCATACAGCTTCTAGTGGAGTCATAATTTTTTTTCTTTATTTCCTTTTTCATTATCTTGATACTTTTCTAGTTTTACGAATCTGGATGCACAGGGATCATTCTTCAATTTTTCTATTTCCTTTCTCTCATAGGATGAGGCAACTGATAGGTTATAGTTGGAAAATTATTGCCTCTTGTACTTTTTTTGGTCCCTATATCTGTTTTGCATTTTAGAGATTACCTATCCAAGGTCCAATTTTGAGTTCAGTAAATTTATCAGTGTTCAATAGTAACGTTAGAACTGAGAAAATATATTTGTATTCACAGTTTGTTAGGCAATTCTTATTAGGTGTTTAGCTGAACCAAATTTCATGATTTGGATAGGATGTTTCAATGAACTTCACACTCATCACTTTTTAGATGGTTAATTTTGTTTGAACATATATTAAATGTTATGTTTTAATTTTTTTAATTAAAGTCTTAACTATTTGTAAATTGGTATTTGTAAAATTATTTTAATATTGTATCCTACTTTTTTAAAATTAAAATAAATACTAATTTTTTTATTAAAAAAATCACAAGAGGACCTGTTTAATTAATCTGAACGATTCATACCATATGAAGCAACGGGTGTGTTGTTTATTTCTCGAAACTGTATTTAAATTTCACGTACTTTTGAAAATTATTAGAGTTTTTTTAACAAAATACTCAATTATATAAAATTTCCTTGCTTTAATTTGGGTAAAAATATTTTGATGAGTATTTTATAACTCTGAATAATATTTACTTTGTCATAAACTTAGAGATTATATGTTTATTTAGGGCTTAACTGGATTGGATTTAAATTAGTTGAAGTTCAAAGACCTCCAATTGGTTGTTAAAAAGAAATAAGAATAAGAACATGATAATCATACTCCAATTCGAGTCTGACAATTTTGTTTGTTATGCATGGGCTGCATCAGTTGCTTTTAGTCTCCAATGGGTCCAAGAAAGATTCATGTGATCAACGAATCATATATTTATTATCATAATATTTGGCCAAGAATTATGTATTTATTATTATATTTTGATCGAAAAACTTGAAATTAAATATATATGATAAATATAAATTTTTTTTAAATTTATGGAAGATTAATTTGGAAAAATGTTGATATGTATATAAGAGAATAAATTAGAAAATATTGTAGGGTAGTAAGAATTTGAAATTAGAATAGTTGAAGCACCAACACCAAATCAAATGAGAATGTTGTGATGCAATTGAGTTAGGCGAGTCTTCGGTTCCATGGGAAATTTTAGACAGGTTACACATAAAAAAAAGTAGATATTTCTATTAAGGTTTTTGGAATTTGCTAAATTCCTAATAGATTTCAAAATACTGATTTAGGAAAAAAAAATAAGAAAATAACACTTTTGCTCCTATATAGATTAGTTGGAAATTGTGTAAATAAGTTAGAAATATCCGTGGATAAGGGATAATATTCTTACAAAACAATTCGTAATAATTTATTTGCAATTGATTTATAGAGATTTACAAAAATTTTCAGCTAATCCACATAATTTCCAACCGATCCACACATGAGTAAAAGTGACTTTTTATTCTAAATCAGTATCATACTTGGAACCTATTACGAATTTAGCAAGTTCCAAAATCCTTTTTAAAAATATCTTTAATTATGTGGAATTTTCCCTTCCAAAATTGGGCTAACCATTAGTCAAAGTCATGTTATAACCACTTTGTTTATGCAGATACTACTGTAGTTCAGTTATTTTGCATCCTCTACGATTCGATGTGTAATTTTGTTGAAGGATTAAAAAAGTTGAATTGGATGTAGAACAAGATAAGATTTGGGTTCAATCCTTATTCTTTTTCTAATAATTTTTTTTATAATAAATGATAAAAATAATAATGCAGCCACAAAAGTTTGGGTGCAGATAAAAGCCTACCACCTACTCCCCTCTCTACACGCTTCCTGACGTTACTCCTCATCTCCCGCTACTGATTTATATATTTCAATATATAGTCATAAAAAATATAATTACACATAAAATTCAAAGTTTATTTTTTTTGTAAATTTCATCATTTCTTTTATTTTTATTTTTTGAATATATATTTATTTTTTTGAATGAATTTATTATTAACAGCAGTTAGATCAAGTGTAAGTAATTTAATATCTATTAAATAAAATTTTGAGTTTACATTTTATTGGAATTAAATATTAAATAGTTTTAAAAAAAATTAGGTTGTGGTAAGAGCTTTGTACATTATCATACAGCTACGCCTACGCACACATATTCGTGGAGCAATTTTACACCAACTCCTCCCAAACACAGGTTATCATGTAAACTTGACGTTAATTTGTTGACTGTGCCCGCCGCTCCATTAAAATAATAACATTTGTAACCGGAAAAAAGGTCATAACATGTTTTAAAAAATATTTAATGCAAATTTAATTTCCTTTCTTGAAGAAACTGGAAGATCTATGACCAAAAAAAAAATTGCATATCGCAAATTCACTTCTACCATTAAATTAGAGAGGGGTCTTTTTTTTTTCCCAAGAAAACCTAGTTCTTTCGTAGATGGGTTTTTTTTTTTGGTGTAAAATTGACGGCGCAACAAAAGTAGGCAAGATAAGAAAAAGATAATCAGTGGGATGCCAGAATTTCGTGGCGTCCGCTAATTTATCACCCATCAGTCATCAGGTAATCAACTAATCACTATTTTTTTACCCCTTTTCCCCTCCGAAAGCAGTTTGAGTTGACTTGTTTTACATTAAAACAAACCATTTATTTTGAACAAGGTAGAAGCAAGGTGAGAAAGAAAGGCTTGCATCTAAAATATAAATGAAGCCTCGCAACCTCAAACTGACACTGAGTATTGTGGATTTAGAATATGCCACACCCATACAAGTACCAGCAACCTAGGAATCTTCCCCATCCAGCATCTTATTAATCCAACCAAGTCCATACGAAGCAAGCAGAGCAGCACAAATGGTATTCATTCAAAAATCCAAATGAGGTGCCTTCCTTTTCCTTCCCCTCCACCATGCTCATCACATGCCTAATATCACAGTTTTGATCGGTTCGATGCCATGGCTAACTGATACATTAAATCTACTCAAGCAATTTTTAGCCATGGCAGTAGTTTTTGTCGTAGGCATGTGGAGTCATGCAAAAATAACACATTTTTTTTTTATGGTTGATTCAATCTCCAAAGAATAAGCAGATCAAGTCAGGAAAATATGTTTGACCTTACCTTTATTTTATTTACCTTTTCTAGACCAGATCCTACCAAAGAGAAACTTCACAAGCAGCCACTAGCAAAACTAGATTCCCCACAAGTCACCAAGGATTAACATTTGCTCAGAAAAATAAGGGGTAAGCCACTGCTTCAAATGGCATGCAAGAGCAAAAGAAACATCCATACAATTTTGCAGACAACCAAGTAAACAAAGTTTAGCTCACGAGGAGAGGACCAATGGTTTGTTACAACTACCAAGTTTCTCGCAAGAAATTTCAGATGCTAGAAACATCCAACCATTGCTCAATACATTGTGCACCATAACTTAGTCCATCTAGATTCTCCGAGTGCCGTCCAACTCCACAAGCTAAACAAAATAACCCATAACCCCAAGGAGGAATGGTGGATGCCTTACTGCAAGACTCAAGGGACAAAAGTATCAACAGAACACTGACAGTACCTTAGGATATATCTGTTTCTACGTATATATAGATATAAATAATTCTCTCAGCAGCAATCAACCCCAGAATTAAGGAAGGATGACTCAGTGCATAGGAGAACGAGGTGTGCGGGACCGGACAGGTGTCTTTGATGGACTAACCCTGCATACCAAAAAAAAAAAATTGTAGCAAAGACATTCAAAGAGATGCTGATTTTTTTCTTGAATTATAAAAACTGAAACAATAGTTGAAATCAAAGAGAAATCAGTTAATCTGACCTTATAGGCAGTGATCCCAAAATCACACCACTACAGTTCAGAGCTGCAATTGCACTTTCAGCCTGCAAAATTGGGACAACTAAGAACTTAAGACCATCATAAAGGAAAGGGGGGATAACAAACATAACCAAAATTTACAGATAACCATAAGGACAAGTATGGAAATTTACACAACCAAAAGGTAATAAATAAAAGCAATATGGTTCTACGATTTCAAGATAAGAAGCACTTTAACCAATTAAATTCTCTTAGCACTACTAAACTTCACTAGGGATGGAAAAACCAGTTCCAGGACCACAAGCAGATAACTAAACCAACGCTTCAAATGAATCATTAAATATGAGAAATGCAAATTTCAAAACAACTCTTGAGCTAAGCCAGAAACCCTAGAACTATACAAAGAAGTTAAGAGAGGCAACATCTTAATGTGTGAGCGCTTTATTAAATTTCATTAAAAAAAATTGAGGGTAAAAAGATGTCAGAACAAAAAATATTAAACTAAAACAACCATAATGGTCAATGGACAAGCAACTCAAGGTCAGCTCTAGCACATCTCAAAGCACATGACTGAGCATTGGCTCCATCAAGACTGGATTATATAAATGATATTAGGGTATTTGGGAAAAGAAAATTTAGAGTGCAAGTCTCAGCTCTATGAAAATCTATCTCTACGAATAGATTTTTTTTTTAAAAAAGTTAAGAATTGGATTAAGTTCAAATCAAGCCCCAGTGAGCTTAGTAGAAGACCCAATTCATTCTTCCATAATATGTAAAATTATTATTTCCAGATAAGTAATGACCAAAAAGCAGCTTCACAGTACCATCATATAAATGATAAATCAGATGCAAAACTGAACAATTTATTATGTTAGAAATACAAACAACCATTTTGTAGTTTGTACAAACAAATTTATCATCACAATTTAGGTTCACAGATTGGCCCCAGTTACCAAACGATATTCCTTGATCAATACAATTCATAATGGTTAGTCTAGAAGATAAAATTATGTACAAGCAAATAAACATGACTGCATTTGGCTGCAACACAGCTAAGGCAGTCAGGTCTGAAGATGTTAGCAACTCAAAAAAATTCTAGAAAAGACACCCTGTTGCTCCTAGATTTAACTTTAAAAAATGTGGTGCAGAGAGAATTAGAACATGAAAAACAGAATAAAATGCAAAGAAACAACCTTAACAAGTCGAGTAGCAGGGAAACCTCCCAAACAACACTTAACATAGTCCAACCCTTCCTACTCTACTGATCCTCTCTACAATTTCTTCTGGGCTTTTGCTCTCACTCCACCATGTGGCCCAGGAGGATATGCAACCTGATTCATGCTAATGCTGCATCACCCCTTAACTTCCTCAAGTGCAAGAACTTCCATCAATTCTAAGGTATTCCCTCACATTAAGGGTTATATCAGAAAACTATGTAATCTAACGCTTCCAACCTTCTACCTTGGTGGTCCTAACTATAATATCAGTATTTGTGATGTATCAAATTGCATCATCAAATGAACTATAGAGATCCATGGTAGAATAGTTTCTGTCATTCAAACACCACGCTAAGGGGATTTGGTCAGTTTCCTCTTGATTCTTTTCTTCAGGCAGGAGAAGGGCTGTCATGTAGCTTCTTTCGTGAGCAATGTAGAGATAATATTTCCCATGAAGCATCAAAATACTACAAAAAAGAAACAAATACCAGCAAGATGCAATAAAAGAAACAATCTACGGAGATAGAGATTTTAATTTAAACAAGTTGGCAGAACAGTTCTCTTTTTCTTTTTTATTTTTTATTTTTTGGGAGGGGGCTGAAGTGGAGTGGAACATGGTAGCACTCAATCTGAGGTTTAGAACTTCACAAAGTGTTACAGACTTATATGAGTATTTTAGTGCACCATGGTTCAGATGAACAATAAAGATCAAGTGCTAGTGAGTAACTACCATCATGAACTCAACAAACGCAATCCGAGTTGAATGATGATAATCACCAAGAAGCCTCAAGCGATGAACCTAGATGAACAAAAACATAGATAAGGTATCATAAAATACAAAAAAATTCAATTAGAAAATAAACAATCTTCTTTCCACGAAAAGCTATAAACCTCTCCACAAAGGGATTCGAAGAAGAGTTTGACATCTGCCTGGGTAACCTGGACCGGTGACAACAAAGAAATAAAATGAGTCCATGGACCAAGCATTTGTGGCAAAAAAAAAATCAACTGAAGGATGCGGTAGTTGTTCTTTGGAAAATTCTAACCAAGGCTAATCCAAAAGCTACCTTTTTGTCAATATTTGTGCAATAAATGGTTCTTGAGCACATCTCACGTTCATCTTCAGACTGAGAAATATAACAACATTAGAAAGCCAAGATGGGGTAAAAACACTAAGCTCACACTGGTCAATCAATCTCTCAAACTGACTATCAGAGCTTTAACTGCTATATAAAAGTATACAAGCAAAGACATGTTGAGAAAACCATTACCCTGGGCAAAAACGTTGGATTAACAGGTGCAATGGCAGTTTTTGAAGGCAGCACTCTCACCGGATAAAATCCAAGCATGGTGCCAGACAGATTCAAAGCAGCCCTAGCACCTTCTGCAGGCATAATACCATGCAATGAAATTCTATGTCTACATCATATGTAGTAACCAAATTGGTGATGTTACCTTCATCTGTAAACTCAATGAAGGCAAAACGAAGGATGGAATTTGGATCCCCACATACTCGACAATCAACAACCTTTTTCCCAGACAAAAGGAGTTAATTCAGCAGTGTTGCCAATTATCATTGAAGAAGAAAACACATAGTAAGCTAAACTAAACATTTCTACCTGGCCACAGCTAAGAAAGAGAGCTGCCAGCTGCTCTTCCGTGACCTAGAGAAAAATGATCCTCGAAATGAATGCACAGAGCTATACCATTGCAAGCTATAAGGAATAAGAATTAACAAGCCATATATAATCTGTACCTGTTGATCAATGTCAGACACATAAACGGTCCTTCTTATCATCTCTTCTCTCTTCTCCATATCCATTTTGTGATTCACTCTTCGCTTACCTTGATTATAGCCATTCTTCCTCTGCAATAAGTTACTATTATATTAATAAAGTGAATCTTTCGGCCATAAACAAAATATGCATGCCAATAACATAATGCTGGTAAGTGGGAACACGTAGGACAATACTTTGACTGCACTCCTCAACAGATTCAGAAAGCATTTATCCTTAATTTAACCTCAAAAGCAAAATCTCCACGTAATATAAATTAATATTTGCTGCATTTAACTACCAAAAGAAATGAAAGTACTTGAAAAATATATTCATACCCTTCTGTTCATTTGCCCATTGGCATTGCCATAGTTAGTCTGTAATATAAAATTGTTAGTGTAGCCAAATCCTCCACCACCACCACCTAAGATCCCATGATTCTTAGTATGCGATGGCGGCACAAATTCTTCGGCCATAGGATTCAACTTCGATAATAGTTCCGCCAAATCCCTCATATCTCGCTTGAAACTTTCACCATTGTTATCTCCACCATTTCTCACTCCATTAGAAATCGGGTTAATCCCGTATCCACCATTGTTCATCACCATCTGTTGAGTCTGGACACCATTTTCCTCAAATCCATTTCGCATATGAGCCATTTGAGGTTTGTAGTTATTATTGGGGACTGATATAGTAGTCGAAACAATATCTTTGTTGTTGAACACAGCGTTCAGATTCTGATCACCATTGATGGGCTGAACATTTGTTTCTATTCCATTTACAATGGAGCCAGGTTTGAGTTTCGAGTTCTCCAATTCATTAGATACAGTTGAGTCAGAGGATACTGCACGGTTTTCCAAATTTTCACCAGAAGAGTCGATTATGGCCCCAACATTCTCAGCAACAGCCATAATCGAAAAGATGCTTGCGGGGTAAAAAGATTATATCTTTTCTTTTCTTTTGGCGAAAACTATCCTACAAAATTGATCAGAGAAATAATCGTCAAGTGATTTAGTGAGTAGGGTCAAAAACAGAAACGCAAACAAATACCCAAGAAACAAATTTTGAAAAGGAAGCCATACCTGGCCTTATCAAAAATATTTCTAGTGAGGTCAGATCAGACTGATCCTGAAGATCGTCTGAACACTTTAGAAACCAATAAAAATGTGTACAAATAAAAAAGTTGTGCAAATAGATGAGAAATCAGTAAAATAAAAAGAGAAAGTTTTTACCTTACTAGTTTAGTGAAGAAGACGATGATTATTCTAGAGAGCGAGGGCAGAGGGAAAAAGGAAAAGGGTATTGCTCGGATCGTCCGTTTTAGCTGCACAGCCTTTTTGGACCTTCCTCAGAACGTCCCAATTTGATGATGAACGTAGCAAAATGCAAAAACTTGTAAATGACTGAGTTTCCGACCCATTTTTTCAGTAATTTCCGCAAATCCCCATACATCATCCATGTGACCATAGATATCACATCATCCATGGAGAATGCATTCATGGCAAATGCACATTAGTAAAATAATGAAAACTCAAGATTCTGTATTTAATTTTGGCCAAAAACAAAAGATTCTGTATTAAATCCTAAATTAATAACGGAGAGGATTAGTCTATCTACAAAAATAAATGAAGCAATATGCATGTATATCTCAGAAACAGATTGTTATGATGTGTATCTTTTTTTTTTCTTTTCTTATTTTATGGGTATTAAAGTCAATTATTTGAATTCATCTATTTATTAAAAACTTATATTTAATATACTTATGAAATATTAAATCTAATCGTTCAAATTTATTTGAATGATATAGATTAAAAAGTAAAAAAAAGAAATTAATTGTGATTGAATTAAATAGTAAGAGACTTAACATTTAATATTAAATAAGATTTTAAGTTCAAATCTTATAAATAAAAAATCATGTTAAAGGTTTTTTATTTAAAATTAAACTGATTAAAATTCATATTAATAAATAATACTAAATATCAAATGGTTTGTTATTTAAAACAAAAGAGGAAAGAAGAAAAATTAGCATGGTGCCTACGCAAGAATGATACTAGGAAATTTAGGAAGAAGAAAGAAGAAGTCGGGAAATGGAGCAAAACCAATAACTTTACATTTTATTTTTTTAAAAATATAAGTATCTATTATTCTTTTCAGATTTTTTTTTTGGGCCAGTCATTTTTTAAATCGTTATGAGCCGCTTAAGTGCATGATAGACCAATGTATGGGTATATTATAACAATGCATCCAACATTTTAACTTAAGCCATTTCTATGGGTTAAAAACATTTTTCTTTGAAACGTTCAAAGAAAAATTTAAAACTCCCTTTGACAAAGACCGCATTTTTTTTGGACCGAAGATGAAATTCATTAATAGAATAAAGATGTAACAAGAATCTCAACAAACTGCCCAAAGGAAAGCAAATCAAAAGAAATAAACAAAACTACAAAACATCAACTGATCGGTGCCGGATTGAGCAGAAACAATGCAGTTAGGAAAAAATCGGACCAAATCGGCTAATTCGACCGAACCGATTAGAAACTGGTTCCAGGTTCGGTTCGATCATGGTTGAAGATCAGCCAGTTTAGAACTGGAACAAACTGATCGAACTGGTTTGCTTTTTTTTTTAAGTTTTTTTTAAATATTTAATATAAAATAACATTATTTTTAGTAATAAGTAGCATATTTTTTGTATAATTTTTTTTCTTTCTATATTATAATATTATATAAGTATTATTATGATACATAATTATTAATAATAATAAATTTATTTAACAAATAATATGAAAATAAAATATTAATTGACTATTTTAAATTCAAAATATAATTATAGATGAATATTAACTTGTTTAGATTTTAATATTATATTGTAAAACTTATTAATGATATCTTTAATTTTCTATATGATATATAAAATTTAAAAATTATTAAATTTATTTTTCATTTTAAATTAAATGTTAGTTTTATGAATATGGACAAATATATTTTATATTTTTCATCTACATTATTTAAAATATATCAATTTATTCACTACCGATTCAACTTCAATCCAACCATTGAACCTTGAATCAATATCTCATCTAATTCAATGACAGGTCTGTTTTTTAATACCTTAGGAAAAACTAAAACCTCTGAGGATTCTCCATTCAACTCAGCATCCTTGACAAGAATGGCACAACGAAAGGGAAGGGATTGAAAAACCCACTCCATAGGGCACTCCCCCTTAGCACAAGCCACTACTAACCAATTCACAGCTTTATTTCCTAGACGTGGAGTCCAAGAGAAAGAAAAATTACCAAGAGACTCATAAGTCTTCAAAAACTTCCTATGCAAAGCATTGCCACTTCGAATCACATATATTTACATTCTTCTAATAGAGCAAATTAATCCAAACTTGACAATTTGACTCCAGTTGCACTAAAGGATAATTGAAATCTTGCAATAATGCTATAGCTCATTTCAAGGCCATCCCTTCTGCAACAAAAGCTGAAAACGTCTCTAATATGGTTCCAAATCCCCACAGAAAACTTTCAATAGCATCTCTACAAATTATGCCATACTAGCAACATTAGATTTCGGATTAAAATAGCCATCACAATTAACTTTAATCCGTCCTAATTCCAGTTTTACCCAATGAGTGATCTTTAGGAAAACAGAGCTCAAAGAAAGAGAGGAAGGAGTCAAGTGTATAGCAGACCAAAACTTATCATCTCTATGATTTACAAGCTTAACAACTTTATCTAGATCTAGTGGCTTCTTATTGAAAACCGTATCATTGCATTCAAGCCATACCAGCTAGCATATCTAACTCAAATAAGCTGAAGTCCAATCTTCAAGTTTCTCATTTTCTACAAAATATTTAAAACACCACTAATTGAAATAAGAAGTTTGATCATTCTCAATCTTAATAGATAGCCGACATCCAAACCAAACAAGTTTGACCCAAAAAATATATATAACATGCTCTACCGCTTCAAAGTCCTTTTCACAAATGGGGCATAATGCAGAAACAACACACTTTCTCTTGACTAAATCAACTTTTGTAGCAACTGAATTTGTCAAGCATCACTAAAAGAAATGTTTAACCTTAGGAGACACATAGACACATACTTTCAAACAACATCAGAAATAACAAAGGATGAACTAGCAACATTCAAATCCATAGTCTGATTATTATTCAAGGAAAAGGCATACTCATAATCTTCCTTAACAGTATAAATCATTTTCATATTTTTAGCCCATACCATCCTATCCTAACCTCCATGCCTATTCAAAGGAATAACATTGATAAGACTAATGGCATCATAGAGTAACTTGTCACATGGAAGGTCTAGTTGCCACCATCTATGTTGAATAAGTCCTGCCAACTTACAATCATCAAGCTTAGCCGAAGAATCACTTTCAATTTTGTAAGAAATAAACATATAATCTTTTGCACCTGGTATGCATTTGTTCTACCAAAGCTTGATTGAATTGCCACCTCCAACTTTCCAACAAAGATTAGTAGCAGTCAAATCCCTACTAATAAGAATACTTGACCAGCCCCAAGATGGATTGTGTCCTTTATTCGCCTCAAGGAAGTTATTGAGGAAAACATATACCTTGAAAAAGTATTGCCCAAAGAGCATCAAGATTCTATAATAAACTCCAAGCTATCTTCCCAAGGAGAGCATCATTCATTGATGAAAAATCTCTAAAGCCTATAACTCCTTTGTCTTTAGGTTGTTTCAGATTTCTAGGCACGCCAGTGGATTTTATTTTCATTGCCACCCCACCAAAAGTTGGAAACCATAGCATCCAATTCTTTCCATGTTTTCATAAGGAATTTAAAACAAGCCATTGGGTATCGAGGAATAGCATTTACCACAATTTTGATCATAACGTCTCAGCCTGCAAATGACAGCAGTTGATTTTTCCATCCCATAATTTTCTTCCCAACCCAATCTCTAATATAAGTAAGAGATTGGTGTTTAGAACACTTCCAAATGCTACAAATGCCAAGATATTTTTCAGGATTATCAGTATCACCAATATTAAGGACATCACAAACATTATGCCTAATACTCTCTAGAGTATTTCTAGAGAATAAAATTGAAGATTTGTTGAAGTTAACAAACTAGCCAGAGGCAACATAATACAAATTAATAATTTTAGCTAACTTTCTACAATTCTAAATATCTGCATTCATGTAAAACAAAATATCATCCACAAAGAAAGCATGAGTCAACATAAGATAGTACTTTGTTATTTTAATGCCCTTTAATTCTCTATCCTCAACATGTTTATTTATTATTTTAATGCCCTTTAATTCTCTATCCTCAGCAACAAGAATGAAAAGATAAGGACAAAGAGGATCCATTGCCTCAAACCAAGCTCAAGTTTAATTTAAAAAATTATTCACCCAAAAATGCACAAATTAAAGGACACCAATTCCACACGCTACATAATCTAATCCACCTACTGTTGACATAAGCCAAATTTCAGCAAAACAAATTTAAGAAAATCTCATTCCACCCAATCATATGTCTTACTTATATCCATCTTAAGGGCAAATTCACACTTTTTCCATTCGTCTGCGTCTTTAAATAATGAAACACTTCATGAGCTATAAGTATGTTATCATGAATCTACATATCTAGAACAAAAGTCCCTTGATACATAGAAACGCATTTATTCAAAACACCTTCCATCTAATTGGCTAAAATCTTCGAAATAATTTTATAATCAAAATTACACAAACCAATCGATCTCAACTAATTTAAATTCTTCGTCTTGTCAATCCTTGGGATTAAAACAATATTTGTATTGTTAGCACAAAAAATAGAGTCCAAGCCACGGAAAAAATTTTCAAGCATCATGATAATGCTATGACACATCTTTGGCCAAATAGATTGAAAAAAATTTACTGTTGAATCCATCTGGACCTGGAGCCTTAAAGGCTCCAAACTAAAAAATAGCATCATGTATATCTCTATTCAAGTGATAGGAGAAATAAGAAGTAAATTATCCTCATCACTAATACATCTATCAACATAACTAAGAACAAAATCCATAGCATGGTGCCCTGTAGTTTTAAAGAGGTTAATATACAAATTAGAAACAAGTTGAGCAATCTCCTCTTCCTTCTCTACCCATAAATCGGCATCATTTTTCAAATAGGCAATCACAATTATTTGCCTTCTTTCAATAGTGCTCAAATGAAAGTACCTAGTATTGTGGTCATCAACTTGAAGCCAATTGATTCTAGAGCGTTGCCACCAATACTATTCTTCCTAGTCCCATAACGTTTCAATTTGCAAAACTAATTGTTCAATAAGCTGCATAATTTCTTCATTGCAATTCTCCTTTTGAAGCTCAACAATGTTACCCCCACATTTCTACAATTTTCTTTTGTGATTAGGAAAAGTCTTCTTACTCCACTTCACAAGGTGCTACTTACAATTCTCTAACCTTCTAACAAGATCTCCAACTTTGTCATCAAATTCTTCCTCATTCTTTCAACTATCCTTAACAACTTTCATGAAATCTGGATGCGACACCTAAACATTCTCAAACTTAAACTCTTTAGGAGTGTTCAACTTGTTATGGATCAAATCCACAAATAAAAGATGATGTAATATGAACGAATGGGATCAATATGAAGGAAAGATTAGATAGAGCTTTTGTTAACATAAAGTTCGAGGAGCAATTTCCATAACAACAATTAGAAACAAATTTTTGAAAATTTAAGATTTTTCTCACATCACGTGTCTTGGATCCTTTTTTCTCAGATTAAGTTAGTAGGTCATTGAAATCACTAACACACATCCAAGGGCCCAAAAGAGATCTGGCCAAACCAGTAAGTTTCCTCCAAATTCTCAATTTTCACATTCTTTAGGGGGACCATAAAGACAAGTAATAAAGGTTGGAATTTCCAAATTTGTAGCAGTTAATATGGCATGAATAAAGTACTGAGAAGACCATACCACATCAACCTTAATGTTAGATACCCATCAAAGTGAGAAACCTCCAGATCGACCAAACAGATCAACACAAAATCATGTGTACATCCACACATCTGTCTAATTCGATGAACAAAATCAAATTTCTTTTTGGTTTCCATTAAGAAAACCAATTGGGGCTTATTCTTCCAACACTGCTCCTTCAAAAACTTCACTATCAGAGTAGCCCTCAACCCCTATGACATCATAGACTAACAAACCCTGACATTACTCAAAAATATGTCAAAACAGAGAAGAAGAGGTAGAATTGAACAGTAGCACCACGGCTTGGACCTATGAAGTTACGACAGGAAGCTATTCTAGATGAGGTAGGGAAGTGGGCAGTGGCGTATGATGCCACTGCCTAGGTTATGGTGCTACAGCTCCATCAATATAAAATATAATAGCAAAATTTTGGTTTTTTCAATGAACTTCTGATATACATAACTTTGCCTTTCAAGATCCGATTAACTTGAAACCAAAGTCTATAGGTCATTCTACTTCCAATCTATCCAAAGACACCAACCACGCCTCAATATACCTCTGTATGGAGATTTTTGGACGCTTGACACTAAATTGGTCAGTTTTGACCAAAACCAACCCAACACACACCTTCGATTGTCACCAAAGGCTAATTGGCACCCAAACACCATTCCAACTAGTCAAAAAGACAAAAGAAACATGTGCAAGTAGGTTCCGTCCCAAAGAATCCATCCCTCCAAGTTTTAACTCCCTTAAACCCCAAACCAGGCTAATAGGCTATATGCTCATTTCACACAACAAGCATCTAATGACCACACCAGGCCTACAAACAAGACTTACCTAACCAAATGTGCTTAGAGCCACTAACCCCAAGTTCAACTCGACCAAACATCGGAAATTAGAAGTCACCTATCGTCCATAGGACATAATCAACATTTAGTATACCACTAGCATAACCATGGGCCCATTTACACACAAAGGGTCATACCTCAAGCATAGAGAGTGTAAGTGAAGTCATACAATAGTTCGACCCCAGAACAAATAAAGATAAGTCATGTATGAATAACGTTACATAACAGTATGAATGAAACTTTACTAACAACGTAAACAAAACAACCACAAGAAGGGGGTAGACCCCAATACCTTTGGTACTCTCAATCCTCCTTACCCAAGTCTTGCTTGGTTTTCTCCTTGTTAGAGCTAGATCCATCACCTCAGAATTATTAGCCATGGGGTGAAACATACATCCCAGTAACTAGGGGTACATAATATAAATATACATAAATAATAGAACATACTTTCATAAAAATATTCAGTGTCATATCCAATTTGAATGTAATATACATGATATGCAAACACAGGTCCCATCGATACATGGCTGGAATCATGAACTAGTTACCATGATAAAGTAACCTTAACCAATAGCCCCCTTTCAATGACTCGTAACAGTCAATTACAGGGTCACCACCCAACTCTCCTCCTAATAGTCTTAACCCGACCAAAGGTCAATGCACTAAAGGTTGGATCATGGCTCTCATTTCTCTAAACCACCTGAATTGGAGGTTATTTAGAAAACGTACACCTCAATTCATAGCCACCTGAGTCTCTAGCCATAAGATAATTATTCAGTGACTGGAATAACACAAGTCACACCGCCTAAAACAAGGCCTTGTGTGCTATTTGACAAATTAGCACACCATGTGGTATTTAAAGCATTGTCACCCAAACCATATATTCCAATAATTTATATCATGTAACAATATCCAATGCATGCTAACATATCCACACATGCCAAACTTTACAGTGCTAGCATGCCTTACGACCATACACCATAAATCATGAGGTGTATAATAATAATTTCATATTGATAATCATCATAAGTGCTTATATCATACGCAATATCATTATCATGCCACTTTCATCATAAGTCAAGATAGGGATAGAGAACTCATTAGCTTTGTAACCAACCGCACATATCATGATATAAAAAGGGATAACCATGCTCTACGAAATATATATCATGATATAGAAAAGGCAATACATATTACATAAGATATGCATATCATGATATGAAAAGGGTTAGCCATATACAAATATATAAAATCAATAAATAATATAGGAATAAACACCCCAATTAACTCAACCGTCCAATTCACTCAACACCCCGATTGGCCAAAGAGAGTAACCACAACCAAATTCAATGCTTTTTGATACAATCCGGAACCAAAAGATTCCAATTGAAAAATATTACAACCTATATAGCATCAAATCCTCATTACCAACATAATTCCTCAACATTTATCATATGTATTAACCGAAAGGATATAGAGTTCCTCAGGCTAACCCAAACATCAAAATACCCAAAAGAACTCTTAGAATCACAATTACATTCATACAACTTCAGATTCCCAAAGATATCAACATTTGAAGGTTAGGGCTTGGGAAATGTACCACTTAACCATTGTAAAATCAACACCCAAACCATAGAAAAGTCCAATAACATCACTAGAACACATTTAAATACAATTTAATCAGTGGAACTTAATCCAAACTGGAATAGTAGACAAAATCATGAAAAACCTAATGGAGAGTGTGCCCTAGGTTAATCATTGTATTATGAACATGATATTTCATTATAAAAAAGAAGATTTTTTTTATTACATTATTATATTGTTTGCATGTTTTTCTTTATAATAATATCCTTGAATAAATCATTTTATCCTAAATGTCCCTAGTCAATCATCTTTTTTAGAACAATGATGAACTAAGCCAAGTATGATTTTGATTGATAGTTATAGGGTAATTATGTATAAAGATACAAATCAAAATTATAGGCACCTGTTAGGGAACATGCACTGGATCGACCCATCATGGAATAACTGCATGGATCAAATCATAAGCATATTTCGTATATAATCGTGTCACTAAACCCTCAGACCTGAGATCACTATGGGTTCCTGCATGGGGAACATTGTACTTTGGTATAGTCAAAAGTCACATTTAATTAAGATATCATCAAGTCTATGATTGAGTCTAATGGAATTCATGTAGAGAAAGATGAAATTTGTCCTCTAATTAATAAAGAGATATATTAGGGCCCCTCGATGAGTAAGACTGAAAAATGCATGGCCATATTCAAATGGAAGGGTTTTCATATGCTCTGTCAGTTTGCTCGAAGATCGAGAAAGCTATGGTTAAGTAAAATAAGGATGATGTTTTCATGCATCATACTTGACTTACATATCATGAGACAAAAGGGATGTGATAAGGTTATATAATAAATTGCATCGAATTACTGACCTCCTATGATTTAAGTAGTTACAATGTCTTGTTAGAGGCCACTTGTAACTTGTGGATACAATAGTGTTATTGGCCTACTGTCAACATCATATGAGCCTACAGGGTTATACACAAGAACGGATCAACTTAAGCTAAAATGTCCAAATTCATTGAAATCTAAGATGTGTCTAGATTTAATGAATTTAACGTTTAATTTAGGGTGAAGGAATTTTATAAATATATTTGATATATCTTATAAAATTTGAAATATATATATATATATGTTTGATATTATATATATTTGATATATTAAATATATATTTTGAAATATATATATCATTTAATTAATTTAAATGAATTAGTTTTAAATTTAATCCTATGTGATAAATTTAAATTTAAACTAATGTAACATTTTGAATTTGATTTATATGATAAATTAAATTTAGATTTGATTTTGAATTTAGATTACAGAGTTAGTTTAGATTTAATATATTAGATAAATTTAAATTTAAACTAATATATTTAATTAAGATTTCATTTAATTTAAATAATTGATTTAAATTAATCAAATACTAAACTCTATCTATATATGATAAAGGCTAGGGTTATCTGATACAAAATTAAGAGAGTCTTCTACCACTCTAGAGAGAGAGAGTAGCCGCACACTTAGAGAAAGAAAGTGTACAGACGCATAGAGAGAGAAATGTATGGACGTTCGCGAACAATGGTGCTAGCACGCCGTTTAAGTTGGATTCATCATTCATGTGGATACCAGTAAAGGGAGCTGATCATAAACGTCAATTTTTAAGGTCCGATAGTAGAAGAAAAACTTGAAAAGCTACGCATCAAAGGTAAAAAAAATTCTTCTCTACATCTCGATTTAAGTAACATTAACAGATTCATGGAAGGAATTTGGTGTTATTATCAGCTGTACATGTACCAAAATTCCCAACAAAACCTTTAGTAAAACTTGAAGAAAAATGGTGAGAGGAGTTGAGAGATGACTTACTAACAAGATTCAAACTTTGCCAGGGACAAAATCACACTCCTAAGGTTCAAATAGGCTAAAACCTAGAAAAACACCAAAAATCTCCTCTGTTTCAACGAGCTAGAAATGTTTTAATTTAAACCTAATTTGATGATGGTGTCGTGGTGCCGTGGTGCCACTTAAGCTCATTGCAACCCGAGACCATTCTGTCTCGGCCAGAATTCCAGCTTCAAAGTCATTCACAGCTGCACCATCCAAGCTCGCCATGGCACGAGGCTATTCTATCCCTCCTCTTCAAATTGTTCAAGTCTAATCCTTACTCTGGCCCTGGTCCCTTCGGTCTTGTACCATTCAATTAAGTCCTTTAGAATTTAGTAACTAGGGTCATTACAACCCCTGTCAATTATAAAGAGAATGCCATCATGGCGTTCGAACCCTTTGAGATAAATATAGATCCATGAGTTTTACCTCCTCTAATTGCATGTTTAATCTTTCGAACACCTCTACCATTTAAGGGATCTTGCATTTATATCGAGCTACTCTTCCCTTATACCACTCCTATCTCAAATTGAAGATTCTAAAACAATTGTTTGGGCCGTTTAGCACACCGAGGACTAAAGGGTTCATCTGCATCACGCTTCGGCTATACCTCCTTCTATCTGTAAGCCACAAATGATATAAGGGATTACGCTACAAAAAGAATTAAAGCTCTGCTCTTCGTGTCTGCCTCAACTGGATGCTCCACAATGTAGCTAACAAGTGATCCAAAATCTAAGACTCATTTAGATGAGCTCTATTCATTCAAAGCTGACCACATAGCTTTGCCAATTCCACTTGTCTGCCTATATCCTTAAACGATGATGCGCCCAAAACTAGGCAATCAGCAAGCATAGTCTTGCCAAGCCTAGTAAAATTAACCTCCACAAAAATTAGGTTATTAAAAATTATCGTATTGGGTTCATACCATTGTATTAAAAACCGGACCGGACCGGCCAGTCCGACCGGGAACCGGCCCCTGGTCCGGTCCGGAAATAGCTGAAAACTGGGAGAAATTGGAACCGGTGGGAACAGGTGAAGAATCGGTCAAACCGGTATAAAACCGGGTTGAACCGGTCCGATTTTCTTTTTTTTTTTTTAATTTTTTAAAACTATTTTTTAAAAATAAAATAACATTATTTTTAGTATTAAATAGTATTATTTTTAGTGTAATTTTTTTTCTTTCTATATTATAATATGTTATAAGTATTATTATGATACATAATGATTAATAATGATAAATTTACCTAACAAATAATATGAAAATAGAATATCAATTGACTATATTATTAAAAATATATTAATTTATTCACAACCGGTCCGACCCCGGTCTGACCATTGAACCTTGAACCGTTGCCTCATCCGGTTCAATGACCGGTCCGGTTTTTAATACCTTGGTTCATACTTCTCCTTATCTCTTGATTAGGCCAAAGGGATAGGCCCATTTTCCATTCTACTATGCTATATCTCAAATGACTCTAATCTAGTAACTGCCCCTGTACACGCTTTGCCTACATGTTCATGACAAATATTTAGGCTAGAGTTTCGCCCATTAAAGCATAACAATTCTTTGATCATATATAAATCATTATGATCATTATCACTGTCAAACAAAATTACACTTTTCTCGACTCTAGTGGCTACACTATTCTTTTATGCTTGATTCATGACATGCCTTAGAGCTAGAAACCACAAGCTCCGGTCATCTTTGCTATGGCACTGATTCAACCCAATCTTCTTTACACTTTATCAACGCCTCATGCAAGATTTTGGTTGGTGGAACACTCAAACTTGAATTGAATTCTTGCTTATCATCAATCTCTGGGACTTCATTCTACCTTACTATACTATCTTACAGCTTTGTTTCTCATGATCAATAACCCCATGGCAGTAACAAAAAAGTTGGAATTATTTCATATTTAATTGAAACCCAAATATCACCCTTCCCCGGCCTTGCTACTTCAACTCATGTTAGTAATGGATTATGGATGTCTATCACTACCCGCACTTGCATGAAACTTTATAGGAGTCTACCTTCAACCATCATCACTTCTCTGACAATAGAGCCTAAAATAATGGCACTATTTTTATCAAGGGCTTCAAGAGGAAGATTATGAAATTGAACCCAAACTAGGCAAAGAAAGAAATTGAATTCTTTCAACACTGAAAGTTCTGTCTAAATTTGAAGATTCAAGAGACTTCCTTTAACTCTCATGGTCAACCCCATACAATTCCATCAAATTCCTTTCTTTCTTCAAATTTAAATTGAAAAACACTCTTCTCCAACTCAACTACATCCATCCCAATCACCAAAGACAATCCCTTGTGATCTATATGGAGAATTTCATGGAGAGTTGCCCCTTTGTTTGACATAACACATCCCACCAAAGCCCCACCTTCACATATACTATTTGCATCTCCCCAAACCACCCTACCACCACCGTTGACTTCCCCCCTCAACCTCCATCTCCAAAAACAAGTTTACTCAAACTCACGCACACAAACCAAAAGGATTACAATAACAAGAATTGTAATCCATAAACGAAAAACCTCACTAGTGTATCACTCACCCAAATCTCTCACCAGAGGAGAGAAACCCTAGCTCTCACTAGAGGAGAGGAACCCTTGATATTCAAAATTTTTGCAAAGCCTACTCATTACACAAGGGCTAGGAAGCATGGATACGCTAAAAAAGCCCATGCACTTGCACTTGGTGCGTATCCAGTACAGATACGCGTATTGTGCGGATGCATCATACCCAACATGTTTAAATATGTATTAAGTGGAACGAAGTCATTTGTCCTTATTTTTTTAAAGCATTGAATCCCTATTATCAAGTACAGAGGACGATTTCAAATACTATCTTTTATAGGCGGCACTTGCTGTATCAGTTTCTAACTTCATATCCTCTCTTTTCCACATCAGCTTGCTTTGCTTTTTTGTCAGTTGCCTTCATCTCTTTCTTTTCATCCTTTCAGGTTTGTACTATCTCTTATCCTCTTTATATATAATATAATTTTATAAACCATGATTTTGCTTTGTAACCGATGGTCTCTTAATATTCATTGATGAGTAGACCAATTTATTTTGCATTCTCCGTGGCATACATCTGTGCCTTTTCTTTTTGAGTGATAGCCTAGCACCTATCAAACATAAATAGGCATATCTTTTTTCTTTTTAATAGTCTACAAATAGAGACAAATAACACTATGAATATTTTATTGTTAGTTTATCTTTCTTTTTTCTTGTATTATGTTATTATGAAAATTATAGTATACATTCTGGACCTTCTAGTGGTGTTAGTTTATCTTTCAAATTTTGTCATATATGTATTTAAATATTTGGTTTTATTATTATTGCAGGATATTGTTTAGAATTGTCCAATATAAATTAATGCCCATAGCTTCTAGACCTTCTAGTGGTGGTAGTTCAGGAAGTTTTGCTAGTAGTAATAATTTTGCCAGTGCTCAATATTGCTCTACTAATGAACTACAAAAAGAGGGAACTCCTTTATGGACTTATGTCACTTTAGTAAATAGAAGCAAAGAGGGAGAAAATTTAAATCTAGGTGGAAATAAATATTGGAAATGTAATTATTGTAATCATGAATTTATTGGGTCTTATTCTAGAGTCAAGTGGCATTTGTTAAGGACATTTGGTAAGGGAATTGCTATGTGCTCAAAGGTTGATATGGATTCTTTAAATGAAATGCAAAAAATGCAAGAGGAAGCTAACAATGGCAGAAAACCAAAACAAGTGTCATTACCAACCCTAGCTGAGGCCTTGTCTCCTTTAAACCAAAGAGATAGAATTCCTATTGTAGGTAAATATAATTTGGGAAAAAGGAGAGCATTAAGTGCATTAGAAAGAGCCTTTAACCAAGGAGCTAGAGAGAATTTACATGCTGAGGTTGCCAAAATGTTCTATACGGGAGGTTTGTCTTTTCATTTGGCACATAATCCATATTTTATTAGTGCATTTCAATATGATGCAAGTAACATGATTTCAGGATATAAACCTCCTGGTTATAATGCATTGCGAGGCCCTTTGTTGGAAAAAGAAAGGGCCAATGTTGAGAGGTTGGTTGAGCCAACAAAAGGAACTTGGACTGAGAAGGGGGAAAGTATAGTTACTGATGGTTTGATAGATGCACAATGAAGGCTATTAATTAATTTTATGGCTATATTTAATGGGAGTCCTCTATTTTTGAAGGCAATTGATGGGTCTAAGGAATACAAAGACAAATTTTATATTGCTAGCTTAATGCATCAAGTGGTTGAAGAAGTCAAGCCTCAAAATGTGGTTCAAATAATCACTGATAATGCACTTGTTTGTAAAGCTACAGGTAAACTAGCCTTGAAGAATATATGTGCAGTGAAACATACAAAGGCAAATGAAATTGTCTATAAAGAATGTCACTAGATCACTCAAGTCAGAGATGATGCAATGTTTATAAGAACTTTCATCATGAATCATTCTATGAGATTAGCTATTTTTAATGAATTTGTGCCATTGAAATTACTTACCATAGCTGAAACTAGATTTGCCTCTACAATTGTGATGCTCAAGAGACTTAAGCTCATCAAAACTTCTCTCCGTGCAATGGTCATTAGTGAAATATGGACTACTTATAAAGAAAATGATGTTGGAAAGACAACTACAGTTAAGGACTTAATTCTCGATGACTATTGGTGGGACAAGATTGATTACATACTCTCTTTTACAAGATCAATTTATGATATGCTTAGGTTTGTTGGTACAAATAAACCTACACTTCATTTGACCTATGAGAGATGGGACTCAATGATAGTGGAAGTGAAGAAATCAATTTACAAACATGAGAAGAAATTGGTTTCTGAGTATTCAAAGCTTTATGATGTTGTTCATGGAATCATTATTGATCGTTGGTCAAAGAACTGCACACCTCCTCACTGTCTTACTCATTCATTGAATTCTAGGTAAGTAACATTACTTATATATGTTATCCATTAAAATTTTTAAATTTAAATTTACTGCAAACAAGTCTCATTAATGTTGTTATTTTTCATCATATATTATATAGGTATTAAACACCTCAATGAATTAATGGTGCACCAAATAAAGTTCCTCCACATAAAGATATTGAAATATCAAACAAGAGGATAAATTGCCTTGAGAGGTCCTTCAATGATCCTGAAGAGAGAAAGTTGATCCTTCAAGAGTTTTCGAAATTTTGTTGATCTTCAGAGTTATATTCATCATTTGATTCCTTACAAGATAGGTGGAACCTAGAGTCGAAAGAGTGGTGGCTAAATTATAGTTCTTTTACCCATATTCTTCAAGGAATTGCATTGAAGCTTTTTGGTCAACCGTGCTCACCATCTTGTTGTGAAAGAAATTGGAGCACTTATTCTTTTATTCACTCAATGAAGAGGAACAAGATAACTCCAAAAAGAGAAGAAGACTTGATTTATGTTCATACAAATCTTCATCTTATAGCAAGAAAGAGTGAAAATATTATGGTGGACAAAGTAAAATGTGAGATCTCAATGGAGATAGTTGGGAGCCATTTGATGGTGCTGGAAGCCTTGAAGTTGCAAATTTCACTAGATGAACCAATTTTGATGCAAGAACTTATAGGAAATTTTAGTAATGTTGATAGAGATGAGCATTAATTTAAATTGAAAGTTATAGCACTTATGTGTTTTATTGTTTATGACATTTTCAAATTATTTTAGTCATTTTATTTGTTAAATTGTTGACTATGTATATAAATATGTGCAGATATATAAATATGTAATTATATATGTATTCCCACACCCGTATCTGAAAATTTTAAAAATTGCCGTATCCACCATATCATATTGTAGCGCACCCAATACTCACACCCGTATCCTTGCTTCATAGCACAAGGGTTTTTTTATTTTTTATTTTTAACTTATCATGTTGTTAACGAAACCAATTAGTTATATTAATTGGGCATGCTCTCTCTTACATTTTGATTGTTATTTAAGATTACTTTCATACAAATTACTAAAAAAATTTTACTTGTATTAAATTTTATACTAATAATTTGATTAAAATGTCCATCATTTAACAACTAAAAGTGAATTAATTTCTTATATTGAATTAAATGAGAAAAGGGAATAGTTGAAAAGAAACATTAATAATACATTGAAATTCTAAAACAACAATAAATTTGAAACAAAATTAAATCTCTAAAACTTAAAAAAAAAAAAAAGGAAGGGATACTCCCTCTATTCTTATATATAAGATATAAATGAAGTTTTTTTTCCCTAAATATAAGATATAGAATGGGTTGTCATATATATATATATATATATTCAATTTCATCATTTATTAAATAAGTGGATATAATTAATTTTCATTAATTATTACTCATTCAGTTTATAAAAATTATCGTTTTAGGCTTTTTGAGATTTTTCACAATATTTATCACTTTATAATTCTAATGAAGTATTAATTACTTATTTTATTATTTTACTCTTCATTGATATCAAATTAATCATCTAAGAGGGGATTTAAATTAACATTATTTTAGTAAAATACTATTAAATTTTACAATATTCTAAGTCATTTAATGACTTCTTAATTTGTGTGAAAGAAGTGTTAAACATTAAATGAGTGTATTTTAAGAAACTACTTTAAATTATATTCCTTGATTTGTGTGAATTAATTATTTGTACTTCATTTAATCCTTACTACGATAAGAACTTTTTAACCAAATTATGAGAATTAAGGATAAGAGTTAAAAGTTAGTTATATATCTTAATCTTTAAAAAATCATATTATTTTTCAAAAATACTCTTATTGAATTTCTTTCTCTCTCTCTCTCAAGAATTAAATAGAGGTATTTTTAGGTAATATATAATAAATATTCCCTCATATTTTAGAAAGGGTACTATATTTATGATCAAGATAAAATGTCTTATATTTAAGATCATTTATTTCAAAATAATTATCACTTTAAAGTTATGTTTGTATATTAAAAAAACTAATAAATAATCTATAAATGAATAAAGTTCGATTCTGATTTATTTTACTGTATTACCTTTATTAATTATGTAATATTTTTTAATACTGCGAATTTCTATTTTTTAATTAATTTATAAAGAAAAATCAAAGTAGTTAATTAATTTTAATTTCTATTTTTAATTTACATAATTTCATTAAAAATGTCTTATATTAAAAGGTAGTGGGTATATTTTTTAAAGAATCCTGGAATTGAAACTCGTTTTACAATTCAATGTAATACTATGGTTAGGTTACTCTGAAAAACTTTTATTGGCAGGTCATTATTTTTTATTAACAAGCTTTCCACGAGGGGGCAGTGATAAAAATGCCGATCACGTGCCCCTTCTCCATCATGCAATAAGAGAGCCACTTTTATTTTAGGAGTCTCGCGCTCCAAACACCAAATACAAATAATTAACTCATACAAATAAAAAATATAGTTAGAAATAATAAAAATTATTAATTGTCAAAAATTCAAAATAATTTTAAAAAATTTCCTATTTAATATTTAACACTTATTTAGTCTCATTTTATCAACTATTTTAAAAAAAATTTAAATATTTTATTTTATATCATTTCAAAAAATTAATAAAGAATTATTTTTTTCTTTTCAATTGTATCCTAAACAATTAATAATGTGTGGTATTTTTTTGTTATAATTTAATACTTCATATTCATTCTATACCATTAAATACTGAAGTAATAATTAAGAGAAATTCAATAAAATTATATTATTCATTTAAGTTATTTATTGACTTTCTTAATTCCTATACTTGGTTAAAAAAATCCTAATGCCAAAATCTTAAGCAACATATAAAATGGGATAGAAAGATTATATCTTGTAATTAATGAAAATTAATTGTATTCACTCATTTAGTGAAAGGAAAAATTTGAAAAAATAAATAAATGTATTAGACGACCCATATGTGTTTCTTATACTTCCTTCATCTCATATTGTTAGAGGTTTTACAAAAATAGTTGAAAGTCTTACTTTTAAAAAAAAAACATATTGTAATTCTAAGTATAACTTTCACTCACATTAATCAAAAACTCAAAAAAGAGAAAGGATATTTTAGATTGAATTTATAAAGAATATTTTAGGAAAAGCTCCTGAATGTCCTCTAATTCCTATAAAGGGACTTATATTATAGGATAAAAGAAATTTTATCAAAAGCCTTATAATATGAAACAGAAGAAATATTTAAAAAAAAAACTCAATTGTATCTTATATTTTGGATTAAAGATAATAAATTATTTAAAATTGTATTTTATTGAATATTAATTCTATTCAAAAAAATCGTTAATATAACTCATGCAATTGGATAATAATTTTTATCTTTAAAATAATTGTAATTTATAAGGTTTTCTTTATAAAATTCTTAATGCTTAAATTTTTAGATATAATTTTCTTGGAAAAAATAATGACTATCCGTGGGACAAAGAAATGGAGAATAAAAACTTTTGCCAGGAAAAAAAAAATCATTACAGTAGTTTGAGTAAGTTAACCGTTAATCAATATAAAATAATATATACATATATATAATAAGTCACATCATTCGTATAGTATAAAGAGAATGAATTTTTCAAACCAAAAAGTTGTATAAGAATAAGAAGTAAATAAATTATATTTCAGAAATAAATTATTTTTTAAATAATTTAAATGATTAAAATTTGATTAATATTTAACTAATTAAAATAATCACTTTCTTTGTGATCAGGTAAAACAATTTGAACTTGCATAAAACTAATATATCATTATACTTCCTCTATTTTTCTAAGACCCTTTTAAAAAAATTTTATATTTCTTAATATAATACGGTTTACAAAAAAATAGTGAGGTATTTATGATCTTTTTCAAAAAATGACATTCATATATCCACTTTACAAATATCCACCTCTCTATTTTTAATGTTGTAATTAATGTGATATAAGTAAGGGTAGTTTTTTGAGAATATCTAGTAATTTCCTAAAACCTAAGATTCTTATATAATTTTAACTATACTCCTTAATCTGTGTAAAAGGGTTTTTATAAAAAGAAATGGATCACATACAATAAAATTTAAAATAAATTATATTATTCATCAGCTACAAACATGCTGCTACTCGTAAAATGCACAAAGCAGACATTTGGTTAAGTAAAATATGTGTCATTTGTGAGGGAATGAAATTATGGATCACTGATTCATGCTAATTAATTTTAGTTTCACAAAGGTAGGAGCCTAGGAGGAGTATGATATATCGTATTACGTCGTCCTCAAACTTTGCTTCTGTTGGGCTCTGCGTGTCCTTTGAAGTTTGTTGTAGATACAGCATCTTAACTTTCTCTTTCACTTTACATCATCATCATGAATCAACCTAATACAAACCCATCCCGTAGCAATATGTATTCTGTTTTAAATCAAATAGTGAGATAAAGAATATATATATATATATAAACTGGCCTTCTTTCACTTATTACAAGCATTTTTGGCGAATTCTATAGAATTCTTTCTTAGGCAAGTTCATACTTTTTTCCCCCCAAAAGTGACGAGAAATTAAATTTGGTTTGTGGTTATAATAAACTGAGTATATAAATTGATTTACAATTATACTACTAGTACTGAAACTAGACCAAGTGTGCACTTGGGAGAAGCAGCAGAGAGTGCACACATAATAATGGGACCCACCAGCCTGCTTTTAGGTACCTACTGGTGCATGGTGGTGACTGGTGATGTCTCGACTATGAGCTTCGCGGTGGAATAAAGACACAGTGAAATAGAAAGAGAAATGACGAGAGCATGGCAGAGCAACCCTTACATCTACGGTGCACTAGTGTCTCGCAAAAATCCTTCTCTTTCTCTCTCTCTTTATTAAAAAAAATATATTTCAAAAGATTTTAATTTAACACGAACACTTTTTATTGTACAGGAGACGCACGCCGAAAATCTTGGGCTTATATTATTTGATAAGTGTTCCTACCACGTGTACAAATTTACAACCATTTGATACCTTCTTTTCTCCAGTGCCACAAATTTACAGATTAATCATTTTTTGGATGACAATACACACATTTTCTTGATTTAACAAAATCAAGCAAAATAGGCAGTTCTAAAATTCACCTTAATAATTAATTGAAGGAGGACACATGGCAGAAAGTGGGAATAAAAGAATGAGGAAAAAGAAAAGATGTTGAATTGTACAATGCACCCCGTCATAGCAGCTTCATTTGTTCATGCGCCAACAACCTAACCGATTTTAGAGGACTGTCCAAAAATTACAAGGCACATAACACAACGACCGAGGCAGTTTTCGGATGGTTTTGGTAGTGGATTCACTCAAATGATTCTCTTCATGTGCTGCTCTAATAGATGAAATGTAAATATTTAAATCTAGATTTTTCTCTATTTTCTTATAGCTTAATAATCTTCATGTCTTAAAAGAAATAAATATAGGATGAGAATAATCTCTTAATTTCTACCAAATGTTATCAACAAACCATAACAAATAAAAAATATTAAATCTTACCAAAAAAACAATATTAAAAATTTAAGTGTTTTTTAAATATACTTATAAATTGAGAGATGATTATATCAATGTGGGCAGCCAGAGCGAGAGAGAGGAGTCAGGGTAAAATGAGAAAGAGACAAAGGGAGTGCTGTAAAATGAGAAACAAGGAGGCCAACGGTGTCAGGATGGGTTGCAGAGTTCTGCCCACAAAAGAAGAGGCAGGCAAGACGTGGCAGATAGCGTTTGTGTATTGACTGAAACCGTATAACAAAGCAAATTAAGGCGATGATCCAAGTATCATCTCACATGTTACGGTCCTCACCAACAATCAAAAAAGGCAAACTAGGGCAAAATAAAGCTCGATTGGAAACAGTCAAAGTCCAATATGATTTCTGAACGATAGATGACTCCAAATAACCATCACATCCCTTTTATTGCACAACACTCGGTTTCTTTCCGAATCGGTCAGCAACATCCCTTTTATTGTTTTTCAGGTGCCGTATGGCCAGAGATCAACTTAGAATAGACGTTTCCATGAGTTACGAAATTCAAGATCACAACCACTCAAGCATTAATGAATCCTTCCTTTCAACAAAAATAATATTTGCTACTAAGCCTGCTAGTTACCCATAGCTAATGGGTAAAACAATCTAACCAGAGCAAACTTCCTCGTTATATACACAGGATTTTGTGTATTTCAACAGCAGACCACATAAACATGTCATGGTTATGATTAATGATCAAGAAACTGTTCGTTTTTGCAGAGCCCCAACTCCCTTGGATCAGTAAGACTCTCTTATTAAGGACTGGCTCCTTCGCAATAGATGTATTTCTCTTTATTCAGCAATCAATTCACGGGGACAACCTACTTTACAGCGTATTTATTAAACCATCCATTTCTCCCGTATTAAAAGGAATTTCACCCAAAAGAACAAAACAAGGCAAACATAAATAAATACTAGGAGCCAGACTAATACATCAGCCATCTCAATGAAGGCAAACATAAATATCTAGAATGATAGTAAGCACATCAAACTAAGTATAGACAGTACACAATAGCCAAACTGACCTATAACAATTGTCAAGATCACAAACTCCAGTGCATTGTTCTTTTTTTTTGGGGGGGGGGGGGGGAGAAGAGAGAGGAAAGAGACCACAGTCTAGTGCATTGTTAAATTCCAATGAAACAACTTAATCCAACAGCATCATCTAAAACTCTGCCCGCAATGCAAGAAAGTAGCTAGCTCCAGATAAGATCCTGCTGAATTGATGAGAGAATCAAGCACTGGCTGACCGAGCCTGCAAGGAGTCGCATGCTCTTTTCATAAGAGAAACATTTGATGTAACAAAACACATGCAAAAGCAAGAACTAAAACATGCATGATTAACTCTCCTTCCTGGCCAACAATATTAGAGACTAAATTTATTAAATGCACAAGCCCCTTGACTTTGAAGGAATAACTTTTCCACATTAAAAAAGCTTTTCTTTTAGATCATCACTATAATCTATTGTCTTGACTTCCCTCCAATTGCGTAAACTATTAATTCAGAAAAGACAAGGAGCCTAGAAAATAGCAAGGCATCTAAATCTTTCTATATAAAAGTCAAATTCACATATATCGATTTATCATATTACATAAGCCCCAGATTTAAATCACATCCCATACTTGGCTCCAATATTAAACACAAGCCCTCTATTATTATTTAATTTAAATGTTCAAATACCTGGTGCGGTGATCCAGATTGTGACTGAGACCGGGACCGTGATGGTGATCTTGGCCTTCATCATTATAATTATAAAATAGGTCAGCCACATCAAAACGTTGGATTAACAACAATAAGAAACCATATGTAACAACCGTAACTTGAATGCATTGTATACCTAGATGATTTGATTGGCGATGCTGATCTAGACCTAGATGGTGACCTCGATACAGATCGCTCCAACGACCTACTGCAGGACAAAACAGGAAGACTTTCACAAGTGAATCAACATCTGCATCACAACAGTGAGAAACAACAGAAAGTGACAGCAGTACCTCCTAATCCTTTTAGGACTTCTGCTTCTGACAGGGCTCCTGCTGCGGCTTCTACTGCGGCTCCTAGTTGGACTGGCCTCATATTTCTTCACCTGCATAAAAACAATGAGTTTATTAAAACGTTTAACTTCATTCGAGCAACCATAAACACTTTAAACAAACCACATAATAATTCGTATACAATATAACCACAAATGAGAAATCCTACAGATATATGTAGAAAGGTTACCCGAATATAAGCTCTTGCCCAAGGATTTCTAAACTCAGTGTCATCAAGTTTCCGAATCTGTACAGTAGACAGTGTTAGGATGACAAAAGTAATAGTATTCCAGGTAGCATTGAAACAAATACAATTTAATTATATATCTCAGTGACTTACAGCATATTTCATGTCGTCATAATTAGTGTAGTCAACAATGCCAAATGTACCTAAAAGAACAATGTAATTGAGTGTTTGGCATATATCATATATAATCAAATCATATTGTCAGCAGAAATTGTCACATAACATGATACATGCATTCTGCTGAATAGAAATTCAAACACAGCCATAAGGCGGTTATCAATATCACTAAGAGCTTATATAAGTTGTGGGCCTTGTGGCACGTAATTTTCTCAAGGAAACAAATCCTGTACCATTCGAAGATTAGATTTATAGATATATGCTCATTTGAATCTAAAAACTCTTATTCCAGGGGAGACTTCAATGTATTACTATAAATCCTCAACTTAAATGACAGTATGACACAGAGAACTACAAAAATTAATGATGCTTTATACCCAACAAACAGTACTCAAGCAAGTTAAATCTCTCTTCATGCGTTATATTAAGATTCAAAGACATAAGAATGGACATCATATTTTGTTGTTAAAAAAAGAAAAGAACCAAGAATTATTATCAAATTAAGCTTAATTAATTACCATTTTACAATGACTAGATACTCTCAAAATGAATGAGCAAGCGTCATAAATTACTCCAACCAACATATGATAATCTCTGCTAAATAACTAATAGTCCCTGTTAAATGTTAAGAGAAACTGGGTGAATAAGGAAAAGGAAAAATGCGGAGTAAGGAGAGAGAACATAATACAAACACAAATTAATATGAAGATATACCTTCACTATCACGTGAAACCTCAGCAAAACATACGTCACCAGCCTTCCGCATATGATCCTGAAAAATTATGATCAAGGCATAGTTAATAACGTGACAGAAATTTGAATTTTAACTTTTGATAAGTTTGAGAATTTAATACCTTTAAATCCTGCCAAGAAGCAGATGATGGGAGTCCACGAACAATAACTGTGCTCAACAAGAAATCGATAACTTCATTCAAAAGGAAGGCCCTCAACAATAACACCAATTTGTATTTTGTATAAAACAGGTATGTTTGCATTTAGACATGAAAGGAAGAGGCAAAGAAAAAAGCATTGCCAAACAAGTTTTTTCGATCTGGTATACTAAATGACATGCACCAACGACAATTTCAAAATTTTAAACATTATGGAATAAATTATTTGAGTGACTTGCATTTAACAACTGTTTCTTGAAAATTACATGATAAGTACAGAACTAATTAGCATGGCACACCTCGATATTCAGAATGGCGTGAGATGCCAAAACGGCTCCCACCACCACCACCACCACCACCACCACTACCACCACCATAGCCACGGCGATCACTTGATGATGGTCCTCTACCACCATGCGCAAGCTCCACCTAGAACAAGAATAGTGAGACACGCATCAAGGAAAAACACTGACCTTGAGAGAAAATTCTGAAACATTTAATTACCCTCAACCGACAGCCATCAAAATTGTAACCATCACGACCACGAATCGCATCTTCTGCATCTCTAGCATTGTCAAACTAGCAACCCAACAAATAAGACAATAAGAAAATGAAGATAAAAACATATATTCCTCATAATTAAATACAACGGTAACAAAAAGACAGTACCTCAACAAAACAATAACATGGAGGACGAGGTGGAATCTTTAACTCAATATCCAGTATACGGCCATACTGTAGAAAGAATACAATGTTGACACAGCCAAATCAGTGCAATCATCACTCAAACATTATAAATAAAGACATTTACTATTGCCATGCAATACGTTGATGGGAATAGGACTTATTCTTGATTTAAGCATTGCAAATTACTCACCACCCCGTTTAATAAAATCAATACTAAGCAAGAAAGAAAAATTACACGGTATCACTAAAGAAATCCACAAACCACAATTTATAGTAGCATTAAGATAGGCTCCAGGTAGTGAGAAAATAATAAGCCAAGAAAATATAAACAAAAAATAATAAATGCCTCCCTCCAGATATAACACACAAGAAAATACACGTCAAACCTTGTAGAATAGATCTTCAATTTCTGACTCTCTTATATCTGACGGCAAGTTGCCAACATAAATAGTGCGAGAAAAGCGACCACTCATATCTGATAGACTAAGTTCTATAGTTCCTCTGCAAGCAAAAATTGGAAAATCATAAACAAAGGGAAAATGTCTCACTTTCTTTACTCATACCTAATAATGAAATGCCTACTTATTATCATCATTACTCTAAGATTACACAAATGTAAATAAATCCAAAACTATGAAGCAAACCAAGAGAGCAATCCTCCAGGTGAGCCGTGCTCCACAAGCTCCATTGCTCATTTGCTCCAAAGATGCTCCAAAGCTATAACAATATTGAACTAAAATTTGATCTCCTCATCCTTTCCAGAATATTAGCAGGTATAGATCTTCTGAGAGTGAGCAAGAATCTCCAAATATTTAAAAAAATAACCAAAACTCCACCCTGATTCTCCCACTCCCTTTCTATATCCCTATGTTTGATTGCAAAGCTCATATTTGTCCAAGCGCTTGTCATCTAACATAAACAAAGCATTGGTGTCATGGGATAAGGTAATATTGACATATACTGAAGCAATTACCTTATTCAGCTCTCTTTTAACAGCATTTAAAAATTAACCCGGGAAAAAGGTAATACAACCCCTAATTTGATTAGACTTGTTAATGCAACAGCATTGTCCGGGGAAGTAGTAAGACTGCATTTCTCTAACCTCCCTAACTGAAATAAATTTATATAACACAGGTCACAAACTGTTCAGGCAGCAAATCCACAAGGAGATTCCGATATTGTTCGGGTTTCTGTTGCAGTTCCATAAAAGCCACAAATTACAAAGGAATGTCATTTACTTTAACCATATCAAAAGCATAGATTACTGTAAATTGTAAGCAACCAGATTGTTCGACCTCTGCCAATTCCTAGTAGAAACGCAAATATATTGTAGCAAATTTGGAGGTTGCTCGGACAGTAAGTAAGATTCCCGTCGCCTATTCTTATTATTTAAGGGGGGAAAAAAGAGAACAATTCATTCAAATATGGTGCAGGCAACGATGCACTAACAACGAGTTCTAAAGGCTACGAACTACCGCATGTAAATCAGAGCCTTCAGCAACTATCAACATGAACCAATCTTATGGACACACATCCAATGTTAATAATTATATGTGAGGATAGGGTAACAATTCGAACAATCTGGTTACGGACATCATAACCATAAGGCCGCAATGGGTCATAAAAAATCCGACGAAGTTACGGACAAATAGAGGAAACGAGACGAAAGCTATACCAAAGACGAAAGATTGAGTAGAAGAGTCGACCACCGATTCGAATAAGTCCCTGCCCGTGGCGAGCTCCGGCCGAAGATTCGCGGCGTAGGCAGAGGCAGCGAGGGTTCGTCTAGGGTTCACACTCGCCGCTACGAGATCTGGGCCTCCACTTTTTCAAAATGGTCCTGTCCCACGTCTCCCTTCCTTTTATCTTGCACCACTACCCGACCAAAAGTCCAGAGAATAAACAAATAAATAATTTTTTAACATTAAACAATCTCACAAAAATGATTTTAAATAGAATTTATCAACGCAACTAATATATATTATTAATTTAAGGGGAAATCACAATTTCTTAATAGTTTGGGAAATATTTATATTCTTATGATTTAAAATAAGTTTAATTTAAATTTAAAAAATTTTAACTGAAACATGAGAATGTCCAATAAATATTCTAAAATTTTCATGTAAACAAATATTTGTCCAAGAATTGAAATTTTCGGATTTATATGAAAATATTTAGATATTTATTGAATAATTTTACATTTTAATTAGAATTTTTTAAATACAAGTTAAACTTTTTAACATAAATATTTCCTATTACAGAGTCCCTAACTTTAATGCTAATATGGCCAATTCAAAAGTAATAGTGAAGTAAAATACAGGTTGTGGTTTAGGGTTCAAATTAGAAAAAATATTTATCTTTTATCCCAAAATTAAATTTGCTAATACATGCATTGCATAAGATATTTTAAGATTTAACCCATCATAGTATTTAAAAAAATTTCCAAATATTGCTTAAAAATCCAAGTATGAAAATACCTCCTAGTTCGAATTTACCTAGAAACAAAATCCTAAATAAAATCTTCAAACCACCCCCCCCCCAAAAAAAAACCCACAAAAATCATTAGGCCTGTTACACATTTTTAACTTGAAAACAAAGAGACCTTTACACATTCAACATCAAACATTCTCAACTCAACAAAACCTTGCACCACGCTTATAATTCACAAGTACTTCAAATTGATTGATATGGGATAATTCTCTAATATTTAGGCATATTGATAGTTTTTAGATACATGTTTACGAATTTATGAATTCTTTTAAAATATACTCCCTTCAATCCAAAATATAAGTGATTTTATAAAATCTTTTTTTGTCTATAATATAAGTATTTTGTAATTTTTAGTTGTAGTTTATCTTCTTTACTTAAAAAATGGGATGTTGAGTTTTTTTTTTAGAAGTTTAAAAGTGTAACCAACTTTCTTTAATATGTGTGAAGTAGTTGAAAACCATTATATTTTGGACTGGAGAGAGTATTAATTTTTGATACATATCAAAATTCTAGCTAAACAAGTAGACCAAAATAGAACTTTTCCTTTTTAATGGGAATTAATGAGATAGCTTTGATAATCATAAAGTTTTGGAAGTGAAAGCCTTATCTCTTAAATGAATGAGACATAAAAGTTGTCCTCTTTACATATATGATGGCTCAGGAGAGGAAATTGATACTATTTATATTAGTAGGATTAGACAATAGAAAAATTAACAATAGTTTTATGTGTTTTGTTTAGTATTTAATATTATTAAATGATATGTTTTTAATTTTTTTAATTGCAATTACATTTCTTGTGAGTTTTATAAATTCTTTATAAATATAGATACACATATCCTAAATATCGTATCCTATTTTTAGACGTGGTAATATTAACATATCAAACACACATCGTATAATTTGGAACAAATTTTCCTGTGAATTGATAAAAAGATATAGCCTGCAACCCGTGAAAGTCTTACAAAATGAAAGTTCAATATGAAAAATGTTATCCTTGTAGTGATCTGTAATGGCTGGTTGTTATCTCCCTTTTGATGATTAAAAAAAAGTTAACTTAAAGAGATGTATTTTTCATTAAAAAAAAAAAATCACAAATGACTTGATTAACAAGATTTGGAAGAATAATAGTGACAAGACAGGGTTTGGATTGTATATGAAAATAATGGCTTGGGAATAGAGGACACCTAAGAGCAAGACTGATAGAGAACAGACACTACTCGATTATAAGAGGGGACTTTAGCCCTACCTACCACCACCTCTCCGCATTATTGTTATGATCAAAGTTCAATGTATGTGTTTATGTGTCTGTGACCGCATTATCTGCACCATGGAAGTTGAAAGCTGACTTGCACAGCAAAATGAATAATTAGGGCCGTTTGGTTTTCAGACAGAATGTGAATGAAATGAAATAAAATAAAATGATAAGGAATAAAATGAAACGTAAAGAGTGTTTGATTTGTTTGATATGATCCTGAGAATGTTAGAAATAAATATATATATTTTTTTATATTTAATTAAGTAATAATTTTATTTAAAAGACTAAGCAACCGTTAAAGATAAAATAAATTCCCAACCCTTCTTCTCCTTCCCTTTGCACCGACCGTGTAGGAACCTCTCACACCAGCTGTTAGCCCCCACCATTGACGACGCCTCTTCAACCAGCCACTTGACCTCCACGAAGTACAGAATGATACCCAAGCATTAGGCTTTAGCTTATTATTCATGTTTGTAGACAACGGTTAGTCTCAAATGTAATATGTAAGGGCTTATTATTATATCTATCTTTCTATCACACACAAGTTATTTTGTTGAGGGGAGAATATTTGCTGGGCTGTAAGTCACTAGTATTTGCAGTTTGGGGCTTCTCACCTGTCCATCTACGTAATAACAGAGTCTGGTTCTTCAAAACCCTCACCAACTTTCTTCTTCTTCTCCCCCCAAACTCACCACTCAGTTAATTACTAGCTAGTATTGTTCAGTCAATGTATAATTCGCACTCTCTGTTATAACAATAAAAACCTCTTCTTCTTCTTTTTTTACCACCAGTAACAATAAAACCGTCACTCTTCTACTTATCAGCTGAAATGATATTGATTGACATGAGGATAAAACAACTTACAAATTTTCTAAGTCTCAATGAAAGTATGCACCACTGCTCCTGCGATTCACTCTATGACATTAACCCAATGAGAAGCATAAATATTATGCTATATCTATTATTTACTCCCTTCTATTCATAATATAAGAGGTTTTTTAAAATATTTAATTGATTCAAAATATAAGGTATTGTATTAATTTTTAGTAGTAATTTATTTTTTTTAATCTTTATTGATTTACTACATTTCTCATAATTTGAAAAAAAGATAGAAATAGAAGAGTGAAATGTTTGATTTTTTTTTAATAGATAATATTGGCAACACAATCTAAAATGTTTAGTAGTTTTAGAAAGATGATTGGAGGGGGCCTGATCTGTAATATTGGAAACACAAAATTTGAAACTAATAAATTTCAAGTTCTTTTTTTTTACCAATAGTAAATTTCAAATTCAAATTTGACTTCCCGATACAAAAATATAAAGTATTAAAAATCGAATCAATTATTGAACTGATTAAAATAATAATTTAAGGTTCAAAGGTTTTTTTGTGGTTGAACCGTAATTAAGCTCACAGTAATAAAATTAACACATTTTTTATTTTATATATTATATATTATAAAAAATATCATTAATAAATTTCATAACTTAATATTAAAATATAAGTAAATTAATATTAATATATAATCATATTTTGAATATAAAATAGTCAACTAATATTCTATTTTCATATTATTTATTAATTAAATTTAATATAATTAATAATTATGTCATAATAATACTTATACAATATTATAATGTTAAAAGAAAAAATTTTATAAGAAACAAACACAAAATAAAAAAAAGAAATAAAAAAAAATTATATAAAAATAATATTATCTAGTATTAATAAAAATAATGTTATTTTATCTTAAAAATTAAAAAATTTTAAAAAAAAAAATTCTGACCAGTTTATAATCAGATTTTACTAATTTAAGCTAAGTTTGGTCAGTTCTTAACTAGTTTTCATTGGTATTGTAATTTGCTAGTATTACTCTTCTTTCAAATCATAACTAACATTAGTTCTTGATTAAACCGATCAAACTAGTCTGTCCAATCTGATTTTTTATATATTGCAAAAATATCGCCCTATGATAGATCACGAGAAAAATACTCTGTTGTAAGGTTGAGAACTACGAGTATAAACCATATCATCCTATAATTTCCACGAGTTTAAAATTTCTCCAGATCAAAAGGTAAAGGACCTCGAGAATGGAGAAATTTTAAACGTAGCTTCCACTTCTTTTATATTATTAGCTTTTCTATTTTCGATTTTTTTGCCAGATGCAATTGTTAGCTTTTAAATTCACATATCACTATGGTCTTTACTATTTAATATTTACTTTTTCTAATTCATATTATAAAGTGTCATATAAGATTTTTATTGGCCATAATACTTTATTTATCTCATATTATAAGATGTTTTAAAAAAATCAGACATATTAAAAAAATACTTAAGATTAGTTGAAAATATTAATTTTATTAAAAAAATACACTATCTTTAAAAAAATGCCCTTAATTAATTTTATTATATTTTTAAAAAGAGCATTGAGTGCTAGTTTGATTTTCAATTTGCCAAAATCAAGCTTTGATATAATTGTTTTTGTAATGTTATTGTTGTGAAAATTAGTTTTAGACTAATATATTTTTGTTTAGATAATTGGTTTTGGTAAGAGTGATTATATTTAGATATTTTTTAATTAAAAACACTTTTAAATATATAATTTTTTTCCTAACAAATAAGCAAAACAGAGAAATAAGAAGGGAGTTACTTATAAAAGAATTGGATTTGGCTTTTGGGCTGAGAATAAGTTTTCATCACACCACAAAAATCAGCTAAGCACATCCCAAAATACATCAACCTTAGATTTGGTTCTAAACTTAGTTTCTAATGGTTGCCAAACAAGTTCTTTGTTAGTTATATAGTAAATTTATAAAGGTTATGTTATTGGAAAAAATTTATAAATGCTTAACTAAATCATATAAAAGGTCTTATATTATATGATAAAAAAAGTTTATAAAATATCTTATAATATAGGACATGAGAAGTATAAAGTGCCATATAGTAGTTTGTTATTTTTGTCCTTCATTTATTTTATTATTAGTTTTGTAACTTATATTATATTTGATGAAAAAAAGTGAAATATTAAAAGAAGTGAAAGCTAAGTAGTACTTACTCAAATTATAAATATAAAACATTTGCAACTATCTCACATATTTTAAGAAAATAAATTGTATCATTAAATTTGTTAAAAAATTTTAACATTTTCACTATTTGACTGTATTAATCACATTATCTTTTATATTTTTTATAATATTTATTTCTTATCTATTAATTATAAATTTGAGGTGAGAATGAAGATAAATAATACATCAGATGACTTCACAAAATATCCTACATTTTTTACAAAGATTACTTTTAAATCATCACTTATATTTGAAATCGGAGTACTCCGCTGCACAAAAGGTTCTTATGTTTTAATGATGATTACATTCTCTAATTAATAGTAATAAAAATAAAAATTTTGAGTTTCTTTTATATTTAATACTGTAATAAAATTTTTTTAAGATATATAAAATCATTAGTACCGTCTCATCTTATACTAATAACAATCTAATAATATATTCATAAAAAAATCTAATAATATAATATAGTATTTTCTTTATTATGTGGTATAAAACACTTTTTGAAGAAATTAATGTTTCACAACATATGATATTTTGTGGATTACATAGAATATTTAATTTTCTTTTATTTAAAATATTCTTAAAAAGAATGTAACTTAATTAATATTGAAAATTTATTTCATAAATAAACTATATTAAATGAATATAATTTAGAAAAAGGTGAACAAATTTTTAATTATTAGTTACTCTCTCAATTTCTTAATATAAAGAATAAAAGATAAAATCACATAGAATAAAAAATAATAAATTTATCTAAAATATAAAATAATTTTTAAAAATATCTTCATTTAATATTAATAACTTTTACATCATATGATTAATATAAATAAAAATATTATATAATTAATACAAATAAAAAATATTATATTAGTTAAAAGCATTTTTTTTAAAAATTATTAAATATATTATATAAATTTCGTTATCTTTTATATTTTTAAATATAAAAATTTCCTGAAGAAACATTATTTTTTTTTTGTCTATGTATATATATATATATAGGGAGAGGAGTTAAAACTGTTGAGATAGAGATACAACTAGTATTTCCTTTAAATTAAATTTACAGTGTAACGGCCCAAATAGTACTTCTGCAACAATGTTGAGAAAACACGGCAGGACAGCAGACACCAACCTTGTCGTTTGTCCACGTGGCACCCACTGGCACTGCGCTTCACGCTCCGCTTGCTTTCTTTGCCCTTCTCTCTCCTCTCTCTTTCTCTGAACTTCACTCCCTTCAGTTTCTCTCACTTCAAATTCCCAAGTCCCAACCCCTCGGAATCCACCCCGCTCTCGCTCTGTTTTCCCTCCGATTATTTCAAACGCGCCGCTTTCTCAGCTCTTCTCCTTCCTTCATCCTGCCCGCCCAATGCTCTGCTCGGCTCCGGCCACCAAGTCCGGTTCGAACTGGCTCGACCGGCTCCGGTCCATCAAGGGCATCCCTACCGGGGACGGCCTCGACCTCGACTCTTTCCTCTCCAACCACTCTAACACCAATTCCGACCCCACTCTCTTTCCTCCGAAGCGGGACCGGAATCGGGCTCGGTCCCCCGATTTATCTACTCCCGATACTGACCCGCCATCAATGGGCAGTGTCCTCGCCGAGCTCTTCAATATGGGGAGTAGCCTCAGCCAAAGTTCCAAACTTTCCGGCAAGAAGTGCCCCAGGAAGCAGACAAACCCCAAATCCTTCGTCGCTTCTGCTGTGAGTAACAGTAGAATAGTCGACTGTGCGCGAAAGGACGAGAAAAATGTCCCCTGTACGAATTCTTCTTCCAATGAATTTGAGCTGAAAAGAAATGAAGAGAACACGGCTGGTTGGGATGTAGAGGAGGAGGAGGAAGACAAGGAGAAAGAGAGTGGTGGGAACGAGTTGAAGGGGTTTACGAAGAGTGAGGTGACAGTGATTGATACGAGTTGCCCGGAATGGAAGGTTGACAAGCTCGTGTTTAGAAAGAATAATGTGTGGAAAGTCAGAGAGAGGAAAGGAAAGTCCAAGTTTTTTGGGAAGAAGAAGAAAAAGGGGAGTATTGGGTTTGATAAGGAACTCAAGCTTTTGGAGTCTCAAGTTGGATCCTCCTTGCAAACAAATACGGAAGAGTTTGTAACGCGATCCACCCAAGTAAGAATGGTTTATGTGTTTCTATATTTTGCTTGAATCTTTATCATATGCTGATGTGGTGGTCTAAACTTGACAATTTCCTCACATCTAATGCATACACTCTGTACAACGTAAATTGCCTGTGCTAATTTGGTTTTACATTAACTGTGTTACCGTGAAGCGCTTTAAAGCCTGTTTTTCCTTCTGCGTTTCTATATTTGTTGTGGCTGTTATACAATGTCTTTGCGTTGCACTATTGCATGCTTGGAAAATGATAGTGCCTTAATATTTTATGTTGGTTTCGGTGGGCAGCTTGCTTTCGCTATTTTCGATTTGAGCTATAGTGAGTTTACAAGGATATTAGTATGTGTTGATGATGACTTAAACATCTAACGAATGGATAAACTTAATTAAGGGTGACAGCTAGCATTTAAGATCTTCAAGTGACTAATATATACTTTGTATCACATCACTTGGAAAGTCATCATCCTTTTTATGCGGGGCCTCAACTCAATATCTTACGTACATCTTTTATATAATTACGCTTCTCTCAAATGTCCTCGACTTTCCTTTTCTGAATTATATATGAACTATAGCTTCGAAAGATTGGCTTTCTATATGTTACCCTTCAAAAATGTTCAGGCTGCATTTTGTTTCAGGGAATTTATTATTGTTATAGATTCAGATTCGGTGCCTTTCCTAGGCGTTATTTATCAGAACAAATTCATCATAGCTTCCTGATAGATTGTTTGCATTACTGATTTCAACTAAATTATAACAACGTTTCAATTAAGCATATAGAAAGCGATCTTCTGTAGGATTTATATATTCTTGCATTAACAGCATTTTTCACGAGAATTAGTAGTTGATTTGGAAACTGACGACCAGTATTATCACTTCCTATAGTTTTTACAACTAAAGGAGCTTACCAAACTTGATGATATGCTTCCAGAGGAGTGTTTAAATGATGTGATGTTGAATAAAATGCTTCCGAGGCGCTGCTAAATTACCATGAAAGTCCGAGTATTCCTCTTAGGGTAGTTATGGCCTGCTTGGGTACTGCTGTAGCCTCGGTGCAAAAGGAAGTGTTGAGGCCTTTATCAAAAAAGAAAAAAAAATGAAGTGTTGAGGGAACCATCTGGAACCTTAACTAAATCCCACCTTGTGGGATTGCTGAGCTGCTTTTGGCCTCCTAATTCCTTTGTCTTGAGATGGGATTGAACCTCTGCCAATATGTCTATAATGGCGTATTGCTTCAACTGCATACACTGAGTTATTATGTAAGAGTACAGTTTGATATCTTGAAGTAAAAGGAAAATAAGGAGTAAAATTAAAAATAGTGAAAGGAAGGGAAAAAAACGAAGAAGAGCTATATTGATATATTAGGATAAACTGCGTATAACGTTCTTTCTCTATAGTTTAATTATAATTTTGATATATAAACTTAAAATGTAACATTTTGTCTTATAAAACTATCACAAATTTTGAAAATGCTGTATGTCAGTTGAACCTAATGTTTAAAAACGTCACATAATTGTCAGGTGATACTTTATGTTAATCATCTTGTTCAATTTCTCCCTTGCATAATTTTTGGCCTACATTTCCCCCTAAATTCTCCTTCTAAAATGCTATTTTCAACTAATTTGAGATTTTTTGTGATAATTTAAGAGGGTAGAGTGTTTATATTATAAAGTATGAGTGCTAAAATTATGATGAGGCTATAAATCTCTATATGCTACTCACTCTTTTGTCCGTTTACCCCTTGTTTGGTTTAAGGTTTTGGAGGGAGAGCATTTTCCCTCCCTTTTTCTCCTCTCCCTCCTATCTAAGAAGGGAAGGAAAAGTGTTCTGCTCCCCTTGTTTGTTTAAAAAAAAAATAGGATGGAAAATTTTCCCTCCTCTTCTCTTCAAAATCCCTTGAACCAAATAGATCCTAAATTTTTTGCTGTTTATGATTAAATCCTCATTATAACTCAAATCAACCTTGAAAAGAAAGCTAGGTTTGACAAGTTACTGGCGCTGATAGTTTTTCTGTGTTTGGTGGACTTTCTTGAGCTGACTCTTTAGGAGTCCAAGAGATTAATTAGATATGCTACTGAAAATTGTTGCCCTCTTAAACCGGCATTCCCTCAGTTAGTCACTATACATTCATTTGAGTCTCTGTGCTAATTAGGTAACAGAATATATATATATATATATATATTAAGAAACAAGAAAAGGAATCTATAAGCTCACCATATTAATTTTGCTTTACATTGCTGACTCATTTGAATGTGATGTTACTGATTTGCTGCATTATGCTTTGACCTTTTAATAATGAGACTAGTTAAGATGCATCATTTTTCAATTAATAGTATTCCTGGTATAATTTCTGATGTAAGTTTGAACATGCAGCTTGTTGTTGCAGTTCAATTTGGAATATTGATTATTGATTATTTTATGTGTTTAAAAAATCTTTTGTCCCTCCGTTTGCAATTTCTCTCATGACTAGTTTTGTAGGAAGCCTTAATTTCTGATCTTGGTTGCCGTTTTGGTTAATTGTTACCTTTCCTCCCACTTACAATTTCATTCTAAAGTTTTCTAGAAACTTTTGGTTGTGCATCTTTATCTTGTTCCTATCTAAAGCTGAAAGAAAGCTAGCTTCCTATTGATTTTGTACTTTCTGCTGTTAGAAGCTTGCCTTGATCATAGAATGTAGTATAGTAAATTATAAAGTCAACATATTTTAAATTTAGAAATTTGACCATCTTTATATTGGTCAAATACATACTTAATATTTGTTATGTTTTGTAAATAATAGATATATTGGTATTTTGGTCAAATAGTGTAAATGTAAAACTTAAGTTAGGTTTGATAGATAGGAAAGGAGTTTCATGAAAGGGAGATGGAGAGAGAAATCGTTGTTTAATATGTTTTCTACACATTATTTAAGCTTTTTAGGAACAAAAATGACCTTTTAATGGAAACCTACTCTCCTTCTCCTTTTCCCTTTCCATCTCCTTTAAACTTTACTTATTCTTACGAAACATAGCCTAATCAAAGAATTTGGTGTTGCTAGGAGTCTCAGCCAAAACTGTATCATTTGGACTGTTCTTTTCTTCATTGACAGGCTAGGCTAGGGTAAAATAATGAAAGTGGACTTGGTGGTCTGAGATTTAGAAACAAAAAGAGTAAAAATGCACTTTTGTTTCATGAGTAATTGTTGGTAATCAGAAACGCTTACCATTTTTCTTTCTTTTTTTCCGCCAGTAAGTTGCATGCGGTTGTAATTAAATTGTATTTTATGCTGAAACATTTTGCTTCTCCTGTTTGTGAAGCTAGCAATCAGAGTTTAGTATATTAAACTGCAGATACGCATGATTTTACAGGCCTGAGGGTTTTATTTATTCTTTTGCTGCCATGTTCAGGGACAGAATACTGGGAAGAAGATGAAAGATGTTGATGTAGACACAACTCAGGATGATCCTCAACCTCCTCCCAAAAAGAGGCAAGGTCACTTGCAATGCAAGCATTTTGTGTTTGCTGATCCTTCTGCTTCTTATGCTTTTTTATTATGATTCCTGTTTGTACATTGACTTGGAAATACACCATCATCCATTGCAGGTTTCAATGTTCCAGGTCACCCGCAACATCAAGGAAGGAAAACAAATCTGTCAGTATGATAAAAACAATTCCTATATAAAACAACACAGGAACAAGAGTTTCAAATCTTAATAAAAGCGAAAGACAATATAAAATAATTCAAGTCTCAACAGGTCATTCACTTGGAATTCTGAATTGGCTGCTGCTTATGGTATTGTTGGTCCTTCATTGTCATTTTTAGTAACAAAACATTTATTATGTGAATCTCTTTTATTCTTCTTGAATTGCAAACTTCTTTCCCACAATATATCTGTCCTTCCAGCTATTTTTCCTTGCATTATCACTTTTGTTATGAGATTTTTCATTTTTCTACTCTTCCCTTGTTAACAAATCTGATTACACCTTAATAAACCAAAGTTGCTTACTTGATCCATTACCATATTTATTTTGAAGAAAATGCATTGTGTTTTTTTAGCTGAGTAGTTGTATTTAACCAGAAAATTCAGGAGAATTTCATTTACTTAGAAAAGTTTCTTCGGATTTAGGAAAACCTGAAGAGGGAAAATAAGAAATTTTGAATCCAAAAAAGTATTATCATTTACTGCTATTATATTACAATACCAATAAATAGATATTATGATCGTAACCCATTTTCAGAACACATAAATATGTAAATGTGGTTCTAATTATTTGTTGAGCCAATTTTTTAGCTTCTTGTTGGCATGTTTGGTATGTTGAAAAGATTTTTAATGGATTTGAAAGTTGAATTGAACGAAAAAAGGAATGAAATGAAAATGAGTATAAAAAAGAAATCTTTGGTAAACTTAAAAAAATGAAAGGGAATACTTCTCTAAATGATATTTGATATGAGAAAAATAAGCAAGAATTAACTCGCCCTCTCCCTTGAAGTTTCCTAATTTCTATCATCCAGTACTTTTTTCAGATTACAAATTCAAATTAGTTGAAGTTGTATAAGATCTAAACTGATGCCATGCCAAAGGGAAACAAGTTCTAGTGGGTGAGGAGAGAGAGGGCCTTTTCATCCACATACATGAACAGACTTCATATCTCAATTGTATTTTTAAGACTTGCAAGTTTCTAGTGATATTGTTATATTATTTAAGACATATATCTAACATAAAATTTACATGCATTGTGTTTAAATACTCACAATAATTAAAGTCTTAGTTATTGAAAGAGAGTATAAACTTTAAAACTGATAAATAAAATATGTAATATATTATATAAAAACAGAATGGAGGAATACTGTTACTTTATTATATTGTGGTGTAATTGATTTTTTTTTCAAAATAAAAAAAAAAGGAATCTCCACACAAATGTACAAAATTAATACTAGTTATAAATAAATCTATATATCAAATTATGAAGGACCAATTGTTGTCATGTCCTTTCTCGGATCTGAATCTTAACAGAATGTGTTTTCCTATTCATTACATTAAATTTAAACAATGAAAAGTACTATTTAATATTTATGATTATTAAGTAGTGAAGCTTGTTATAGATTTTTATCATCTATATTGATATAGAGTGATATGGATATATTGAAAAGTAATTAAATAAATGTGAACCACCATGTATTTTGTATCGAGTGTAAGCAATGAGCCAAATTTTTTTATAGCTTATGAATCAAGTAATTTTTCAAGTAAATTTTATACGTTATATATATTGATGGAAAAGAAAAATGTAAATAAATCATATTTTTTACTGGGTTTTCAACCAACCTAGTGAACTGATTTTACCTAGTATGTCGAGTTGGTTTTGGAGACTGAGTTAGGTCAGATACTGAGTTGAGAACAAACTCAGTCTTATCCAATTCTGGTATATATAATCTTATATTTTTTAAAACAATTTTATATGATATTTTTTTATACAATATAGAAAATATAGAAAATAAATTGGTTATATTATTATTATTGTGAATATTTTTAAGAATATAATCTTTTAATTTCATTTAAAATTTTAAATTAATTTCTTAATATTGTATAAAAATAATACATTATTGTTAAATATTTATAATTTTAATAAATATTATTTTTTATTATAATATTATTTTTTAAGAAAATATATTTTGAATAAATATAATTATATTTTTATTAATAAATAAAATTAACTTATTTTTTATTTTTAAATATTTTTTAAAACTGAACTACCAGTACATCCAAAAGAACTAAACCACCTGTCTCATATGCATGTTGGCATGGTCCTATCGAACCTTGTAAGAAATGGATTTCCGGTGACTATCAATCCACTTTTATCCCGTCTCTCTCTGTGCAGCCTACCTTTTATATTCCCTTGAAAAATGTATTTTTTCATACTCTCATTTTAAATCTGCCCTTGCCTTGTAGCCAAACGCGCGGCTTTCCCAAAGTAATATGAAATAGTCGCTCGCTTTGAGTGCAAGTTCGCTTCTCAAATATGGCGTTTCATATATGCCCAGTGACGCCTTCGGCTACCCTTCAACTCTCCCTCCATCCAGTTTCAGCCTTTTATCGTGAAGGGTTTTTCTCCGCTACGAGGTTCAATGAACCATCCAGAGGCACGCTTAAATTACTACCAAGCAAGGATTGTTTCGGACCGACCATGCGCACTTTCTTCCAATGCAGCTGCAGTAACTCTCTCGCCAATCCTACCGTTGAAATGGGTGAGTGACTCTCACAGTCAAATTCTCAAACACCTGTCCTTCGAAACATAGAACGCCTATACTATATCCATGTCCATGTGCTGTGTGTTTCAGTTTCAATTCACGGACTTTTTTTTCCCCTTTCCTTTGTGATTCAGGAGTGCTCTTCCCTTTCTTTCGAGAAATCGGATTGTGCTACGAGGAAACCCAGGTGCTGGTGGCCAATCACCCTGAGCTTGCAATGATGTCTCTGGATTCACTGCGTGCTCGGGTTCGTTCTTTACAGTCTATTATTGGGTTGGATCGTCTTGCTTTGCTGAACTTAGCTGCAAAGCGTCCAAATGTATTAACAGCCACGGAAATTGACGATTTGATATGCTTTGTGCGAGATGAATTGGAAGGACAGATAGATCAAGCACAGATGAAACGCCTCTTATCCGGCACAGAACCTAGATTTGTTGTCGGTTTTGATCAAAAGGTCAAACTGCTTCTCAACAGAGGGGTTCCCCGTGAAAAGATTGTTCATTTGCTCAACAATGTGAATTTGACAAAGGCACTTTGTCATAGGTCCGTGGATGAAATTAATAGAACAATCGATTTCTTAGAGCCCTTTGGTGGCATTAATCTAATTGTAAGGCGTCCTGCAATTTTCAATTATGATTTGGATAATCAACTGATTCCAAGAACCAATTTTTTGATTGAGCTTAGTGGAGGAGATGAGGATGGCACCGGGAAGGTGCTGCGTAAGCTTCCGGCAATTCTGAGTTACCGTGTGGAGCATGTAGAGGGCCATGTAGAGTTCCTGAGGTCCTTTGCAGGCCTGAATGACAGAGAAATATTTCGGATAATAATGGTTTTTCCCAGTATTGTTAGTGCTAGCAGGGAGAGGAAGCTGCGCCCTAGAATAGAGTTTCTCAAGGATTGTGGGTTGAAATCTGATGAAATCTTCAAGTTCTTGATAAAAGCCCCTTTGTTTCTAGGCCATTCATTTCATGAGAACATTGCATATAAACTTGTGTTTCTGGTCAAGATCGGGTATAAATATTGGACAAAGGATTTGGCAACGGCAGTTGGAGCTACCACTAGGACTAGCTGTGAGAACTTGCAGAAGGTGATAGATCTATTCTTGAGTTTTGGGTTGTCATGCGAAGACATAGTAGCTATGAGCAAGAAGCATCCTCCGATACTGCAGTACAATCATACATCTTTAGAGAAGAAGATGAAGTACTTAATAGAGGAGATGGGTCGCGATATTGAGGAGTTACTGGCTTTTCCTGCTTTCCTTGGTTACAAGCTGGACGACAGAATTAAACAGAGGTTTGAAGAAAAGAGGAGTAAGAGGGGAGACGGAATGTCTCTCAATAAGCTTTTAACTATTTCATCTGAAAGATTCACAAGGAAAAGAAAGAAGGCCTCGCTGAAACTCATGCAATAGAAAATATTATTGCGAGTGAAGATCTACGAGATGTCTTTTCCTTTTTGGTCAGTATTTGCTGCCCGGAGTCAATTCATTTCAATATTCGAAGGCGCCTAAAGGTATTTTTTAAGGAGTCTCAGTGCTAAAGTTCTCTTTTTTACGGTAGCAATATTTGCTGCTTCTCCTGTTGATACAGAAACCAACCACGGACCTCCTTTAAACTTTTTAAAAAATTTAAAAATTTAAAAGTTCAACAGTGATTTTCGTGGGATCATTTGTCATTGGAGAGAAGAAGTGGGTTAGGTTATGTTCCCCAGTCTATATGCATAAAGCATTACTGGTTCTCTCTACTGGACCCAATTTGAAGAAGGGCCCCTCCGTCCAAAGATACCGATCACATCACTAAGCTGTGCTGAATTGAAAACCGATAATACACAACACAACATAGTGGTGCAGAAGGCTCCCCTCACTGAAGCAACATGCCATGCCCATTACTTTGTCGAGCCAGCGGGGATGACAACTGTTTGAGTTTTTGTATCATCATCTCTTTACGTGGGAGGTCATTCTAAAAATTGATTGGTGGGCGCTTAATGTCCGGCTTGCTACCTATAATCCGTTGGCTGATGGTCTCTGCAACAATTTCTCTGCATGTTATAAACGTGTTACCCACTACTAAAGATGCTAAAGATACCTTCCCTTTTTTGAATTTTTGAATTTTTTGAGTATTGGATTTTTATTCACATCTTAAATCATTCGTCTTTTTTATTCAATTGAAAAGAGGTCATTCATGCTGGTCATAAAAGAACACCCGGCTACTTAACCTCAAAAAAGATTGGCAAAGCTATTATGATTAGAAGGCTACATATTATTTTAGTTCATACCACATGTATTTAACCTGTCTTATTGTACTTGCCTAGTTGATTCTACGCTGGCAGCACTCACGCAAGGATTCAAAAAGCCTGTTGTCCATTATAGCCTCAGGACTCACCAAATATGAGACATCACACGAGTGAACAAGCGAAGGAATGGTGAATATCTTATCCTCCACAATGAGCGGCAACCAAGTAAAGGTCCGTCTGGGTAGCATGTAAACTTGAGAATGTCAGCGCTTCAACGTTGCGGCATACACAGTCACATGTTATGTCGAGAGCTTGATGAAGTCACTAAACATCATTCTGGCGTAGGATCGAATCCTGTGCTAATCAAGCAACTTTTGCTAATTGTCAATAAAGCATCGTCAAAAAAGCAATATCTGTTGTCTTCATTCGGGTAGTGGCTAATTTTGACTAATCTGATTAGTATTGGATGCTGTCATATTTAAGCTCCTCGCCCAAGTTCTTGCTCCCTCGAGAAGAAGCATCCAATACAACAGAATGGGCTTGTTTCCACCAAGGAACAACAATGCAACGTTCTCGTTCATTTTGCTTTTCTTTCTTCTGGGTCTGCAAGACTCGAACATCTTGCCCTCGGCTGCAGTTTCCAGAAGCAACGTTAAATTTTCACTCTCAACAACTCATTTGTTTCCTTTAGTTTCCCAAGTCCTTGTTTTCCTGACACTGACCAAACGAAAGTAAACAGGTTTACATTGTTTATATGGGAAAGAAGCAGCACGATGATCCAGGGCGCCTCCCTGAACTCCACCATGAAACCCTTAAATCTGTCATTGGAAGGTACAAAATGTCATCACAATATAATAGCTTGATGTTGACATCATTAATTTGGGTTTACTAACAGCTGGACCAATAATACTTTTCACCTTTTCCACTAATCGAACAGAGAAGAATCCTCAGACTCTATGGTGTATAGCTACAAACATGGGTTCTCAGGTTTTGCTGCAAGGCTTACAAAAACTCAAGCTAAAATGGTTGCAGGTATTTTATCTCGTATGGGCCTTCTTAAATATCATAATGTTCACAGTTTGTGCGACTGCTAGGCACTTCTTACTTGTTACCTGATACGCATGTACACTCCATGCATCATATTAGCGGCCTGCACTTCAAATAAATATTCACTTTCTAAATTCCAAGCATCAAAATTACGGGTGATAAAACAAAACCATATTGATTCACACAAACAGCCAGTCTATATTTGATTCATCATATACATCTGATGGAATTGGAAACATTCAAATTAATTAAATCAAAGATTAAAAGAGCATCCGATAAAAACTATCCTTCCAAGAAGTAGATATAGATAAAAAACAGGAAGCAATGGCTTCAAGAAAGCCTTGCAAGTGAAAAACAAATGATTTTTTTCTCCTTTTGATGCTTCAAGAAATGGTTTAAAGTATTCTAATTAAGTTCAATTCGTTTTGACAACTCCACTTAAGTTCAATTTGTTTGACTGTAGATTTACCTAATGTTGTTCGAGTGGTGCCAAATAATATTTACAAGATGCAAACTACCAGAAGCTGGGACTACCTTCAACTGCCTTCACATTCTCTCAACAGTCTTCAGCATCAAGCCAAGATGGGAAATAGTGTCATCATCGGTCTTCTTGATTCAGGTTAAGATCCACATCCAGCCAACTTCCTCGTATGTGAACATGCCGCATCCTGCAACCCCTTGTGACTAAATTGTGAACAATGTTTGGGCAGGAATATGGCCAGAATCTAAAGCTTTCTCCGATAAAGGTATGGGGCCAATCCCCTCTAGGTGGAGGGGAGTTTGTGAATCAGGAGAACTCTTCGACGCAGCGAAGAGCTGTAACAGAAAACTGATTGGAGCTCGCTATTTCATCAAAGGGATTCAAGCTGAATATGGAGAGCCATTAAATGTTACTGTGTTCCAAGATTACTTGTCCCCAATAGATGCATCCGGACATGGTACACACACCTCTACAATAGCTGCTGGCTCGTTCATCAGTAATGCCAGCTACAAAGGACTAGGTGCTGGAACAGTACGAGGTGGTGCTCCGCAGGCTCGGCTAGCTATGTACAAAGTCTGCTGGAGTCTGTATGATGGAGGAGAGTGTGCAGCTGCTGACATACTGAAAGCCTTGGATGAAGCAATACACGATGGTGTAGATGTATTATCACTGTCCATAGGCTCCGATCTTCCTTTATATTCTGATGTAGATGTGCATAACGGGATCTCCATGGGGGCTTTTCATGCTGTGGCAAATGGAATTAGTGTTATTTGTGCTGCAGGAAATGCCGGTCCAAATGGTCAAACAGTGCAGAGTCCAGCACCCTGGATAATAACTGTGGCAGCAAGTAGCACAGACCGCTCTTTCCCTACACCTATCACGCTTGGAAACAACTGGACAACACTGGTAATTTCATCACAACCTAAAAGAGCGAGAAAAATAAGGTCTGCACTTGTCATGTAACAAAACAGTTATCTTGAAAAATAATTTGTAATCAATTGCAGGGTCAAGGCACGTTTACTGGGAAGGATACAGGGTTCGTCACTCTGGTATACCCTGAGGTACCAGAGTCCCAAAGTCCTCGGTAATATATGCTGCAGATGGATTACATATTTTTAGGTTACAATGCATCAAATCAATGCTAGAAGTATGCTCCTTCTTTCACAAAACATGTTAGTTAAATTAAATTAATTAGCATCGTGCTGGACTAACCTTTGCATCATACAACTATTTTTGCCACTTTTTCAAGCCCCTGCCAAAGGTTGTTTTGCCTAATAAATGTAGTATAACTTGAACACGTGGATTTCTTTTTTCCACCACACGAGAATTTGGTTTTGTACTTTACATGACATTCATACATGTGCATAAACTTTACTATTATCTAATTAATGAGAGTCGTGTGCAGCTACTGTGAATCTCTCTCGCCAAAAGACATTTGGGTAAGCGGAAATGTGGTTTTCTGCTTTGTCTTCGATTATCAATATTATGCGGTGCAGGACGCTGCCCAGATTGTCAGAGAAGCTGGTGCTTTAGGAATTATTGTGGCCAGGAATCCTATTACAGCAACTGTTGATCCATGCGAAAATAATTTTCCATGCGTCCAAATAAGCCACGAAACAGGAATGCACATACTCTACTACATCCGTTCTACAAGGTAAATTCACCAATTCCAGATGTAAATACTAACTCTTGGTTGTCATTCCCATTAAACTTCTTTATAATATGATTCGGGTGACCTAGCACGCATCCTAGGGTGAAGATTGGCCCTTCCAAAACACATATTGGCACACCTGTGTCAACCCGCATTGCAGAATTCTCATCTAGAGGGCCTAGTTCTGTTGCCCCTGCGATACTGAAGGTATTCCTTTCTCAATTGCTAACACGGTAGCATGGTCTTCATTTTTAAGAAGCATATTATACGTGATTGACTCATCGGAGGCCATTGTGACATGACATTTATATGACAGCCAGATATAGCAGCTCCAGGCGTCAATATATTAGCAGCAGTTGCCCCTCATGATGGTTCCTCACAAGATACTGTCTTTGCCTTTAAGTCTGGAACTTCAATGGCTGCTCCCCATGTCTCAGGCATAATTGCACTACTCAAATCGCTACATCCAAATTGGTCACCCGCTGCCCTCAAATCAGCCATAATAACAACAGGTACTTTTCAGAGATCCCAAAGACTGAAATGGAGAGTTACTTAAGTTATCATCAAAAAGCCATAAATTTGCAAAACACAACAAAATGCTGCAGCATGGACAACTGATCCATCTGGAGAACCAATATTTGTTGAAGGAGAGCCAATGAAGCTTGCAGATCCATTTGATTTCGGCGGCGGGATTGTGAATCCAAACAGGGCAGCAGATCCTGGTCTTATCTACGACATGGACTCAGCAGATTATATTCAATACCTCTGTGGCATGGGCTACAGTAACCCCGGCATTTCCCAACTGACGGAACAACCCATCTCCTGCCCCACCAAACAGCCCTCTATGCTTGACATAAACCTGCCTTCCATAACTGTACCATCCCTTAGGAAGTCAACAATTATAGTAAGAACAGTCACAAATGTTGGACCTGTCAACTCCGAGTACAAGGCTGTCGTAGAGCATCCCATTGGCATAGCCATCGCTGTACAACCGGACACCTTATATTTCAACTCTACAGTCAAGTCCATAACCTTCAGCATTGTTGTTTCCTCAAGTCACCGTGTGAACACAGGATATCTTTTTGGTAGCTTGACCTGGTACGACGGTAAGCATGTAGTCAGAAGTCCTATATCCGTCAGAACTCAGATCACAGAATCCTATGGTTGATGATTTGAAATCAAAGTCTGGGTATCAAGTGGATTGTGGACTACATAAATAATGGAGATTTATTAACTGTAAGACAAGTTTGGCCATTTTATTCCGTCATATGCTTTTCACCAACACCACTATGAAAATGCATAATCTTGTTGGGTTGTTCCCCTTTTCCTAGGGTATGCTCTTGGCAACCAACATTTACCTAAACCAAACTCTGGCCACAAATGCAATTAAATTCTCAAGCCATATAAAGGACTGAAAATAAACTATGATTAACTATCATATTGTAATAAGAAAAAAGCATGAAGTCGTGTATGTCTATTGATATTAGCAAGTCATCCAAGGTTACAGCATATTTGAAAACTTCATTTACACTTAAACGCCAATGTCTCCATTCTAGCTACAAAGCAATGGCCATTGGTATCCGCTAACCATTTACAAGCTCTTAAGTCCTTACTAAAAGAGTTTTCATGTGTGCAACTCAATTCTGCAGGGAGTGCTCTCCAGTCTGTTATAACACCACAGTCTCTAACTTCTCAGTTTCGGCATCTACTTTGGGTATAATGAGTCCGTAACCTCCTTCTTTTCTTTTGTACACAATATTAATCTCACCTGAAGGAAATGGGAATATATTTTAATCCCAAAAAAATGTAGGAAACAGATTCTTATGGAAGAGGAATTTTTCTAATAAAAAATACACAAACAAATGCAGGAGGGGAAAAACAAAGCCTAAAGAAAGACAAGTGTGCAACTGCAAGAATAGCGTACCAGTTTCTTCATTCCTGAAACCGTAGAAGTCATGATCAACATTTTCCAGCTGCTCTATTGCTTCAGAAACTGTCAATGGTGGCATGTCAAAGTATTTTGTGCGGACAACCTGTATTATAAGTGCACAGAACGAGTAGGCGTCAGGAAAGACGAAGAAAATCATCATTTCGTGATTGGCTGGTCTAACAACAGATAAAACAGTAATTTTCCAGTATGCAAGCGAGATTTCTTGGTTTTTCTCAATAGCTAGCCCTTCCAAATCCCAAAGTATAAACCAAATTCATTCAGAAATGAATTCACTACCAGAAACACACTGAGAATATCTCAAACCACTTTTACAAATCAACAGATTTTGACAAATCAAAAGGCATGAATCTAATTCAAGATGGGCATCCTAATAAGCCAATTTGTCAATTTGAGAGAAAGATAAACAAAACCAAAGACCATGGTAAGTAAATATAATACTTTCTCCGTCCCATTTTATTTGTAAGTTTTGGTATAAAAATTAAAAAAAATAATAAATAATTATCCTTAATTATTACTTATTTTCTATTCATATTATTAGTTTCTTGAAATAATATAATATTAAATGTTTAAAGATATAGTCAGAAAAGTAATTAATTCTTTAATGGTACATTTAAAATTCTGTAAAATAAGACAATGGGAGAGAGGGAGGGAGTATAATCCAAACATATGAATTTTGCGTAGTGATAAAAAAGTATCACCTCATCAGATAATACTTCCTCCTCTTCCGGCGGCATCTCTGTCTCAATCTGGGGTACTGTCGTTTCAGGCTCCCTAACCTTCAGCCTATTGAATCCCTTCATGTGGCGACCATGGTCTGATTCCTTTTCCTTTATCTTCCTCAACTTCCTCTGGATGATTGACGACACTAAATCTATACTCCCATAAAGAGTCTCTGCATCTTCCTCTGCCCTTACCACTCCATGCCTCTTGGTGAACAATGTTACCTAAGGATTGATAAACTCTACAAAATCAATGACTGGGGGCTCATCTATATGGAAATAAAAGCTCCAAATAACCCGAAAGTCCCAAATCAAAATGCATGAGTAATACCTCACATCTCCTGGTTCTGGGTCCTCTCCCGAACTCTCCGCCTCTGACTGATAACCTCACGTCGACCTCCCTGACTAAGTGGCTATGCTTCTGAACTGCCTTGCCCACCTTTTCTTCCACATGCTGCTTCACCGGATCAGTCAACTGAATAAACACAATTACAGACAATTTAGTGACTCAAATCCCCTCTTCAGGAAACTCATACACACCAAGAGAATAAAGAAGTCTTAAAGAATGTTATAAAAGAAATTAACATTCATCGACTTGAAGAAAGGGCTGGTGTACATACTTCTAAATTTTTTCCCTGAATAATCAATTTGATGGTAGAAAGCGGTCCCTCCCATGTCATGCAAGCAATGAGAGCACTGCCACGGTTACTCGTGTGTGTAATAGTGCTAGTAGTATATTTGGGTATTTCAAATGGGATTAAGAAAGTTGTTGTTAGCTTGGTGGATGGCTTAAAGTGAGCTGAACCCAAGAGACAGACAGTGGAAGGAGGACAGCGAGAGGAAGACGAAGAAAGAGAGGAAGACGATGCCGATAAGGACGATGACGATGACGATGACGATGACGACGCGCGCAAGGTGGTCTGCAAAGAAGCCACCGAAATTGCCATTAAGAAGTAGTGGGGGCGTGAATTTTTGTGTTTGAGTTGGGAAAAATCGAGAAAGAGGGGAGGGGAGCAATGGGAAAGGGACGCATAGGGAACGAAATCAATGAATATGCAGTGCATCTCCTTGTTTGGATGAATATGGAGCGTGGGACACGTGGGGATATTATCCGAAACGAAATACTGGAGAATGACCCATTAGCTTTTTTTTGTTTTTAATAAACGTATATGAAGAATGACCAATTAGCTTTGACCACTGATCCAGCGTGAGGTGGGATTATTAGGGCTTTTATATCGATTGTTAGATTGGGTTAAACAAAAGGTTCAGTTGGAATGGACTCCATCAGTTATCTGGATTAGTTTTACTTGATTTAATTAATCTTACTTTAACATTTTTGTCAAAAAAAATATTTTATAAAAATTTATATAAAAAAATATTTTTTAACAGACAACATATTGTTTTATAGCCTAAAGATAAATTACAATTTACAATATTTCCATGAGTCTAGCAAATTTATTTATTCACTTCTCGGCTGCATCACAGTGAGTTTTTTTTTTAATATTTACCTAAAAAAAAAGGAAAACAAGTAAGCTTTGTTATCAACAGCTTGTTTGGACTGAACAAGCTTTACTGTGAAGAAGAATAAAGAATTGTGTTCACAGGATGTGACTCCAAATGTCCTCAAAATATAATGATTATAGATATGGTTTAGGTATTGGTTTTATTTTGATTTATTATGCAAAGCAACATCTATAATTGAAATTGTCTTGAGTTTGATCAACTTGATTGAGGTAATTAATTTTTTTTATGTACACACTTAATATTTTAGACCTACTTCACTCTCAATTTAAAAATTTATCAGGATATAGATTAATTTAAATCAAATTTAATGAGACATTTTCAGGTTGTAAATTTTATCATTAAATACTTAACATAACTGTAATTCTAAAGCTCAAACTCAATACCTCTATTTAGATGGAGTCAAAAATGGTGGTTGATGGAAATAGCACGTTTTTGTTAGAGTCTATATACTAAGTAAGACAAAGTTATGAATATGAGCAGTAACGATTATTTCTGTAGCCATGTAACTTTAGAGTGATTGGCTTTGCAGACTGCTGAGGGAAAGGAGTGCTGTTGCAATATTTTGATTAGAATTGCCGAAACAGAAGTCCCTCAAAGGGCTTTGTTGAAAAGGCCCAAGCTCTCAAGCCCATCTCTTTTCTTTCGGCCTTTTCTCTGGCAGCAAAACTTCTTCTCGCACAAGTGTTTAAAGAAAAGAGAAAGGAGGGATGTGTTTTAAAAAAGAAAACACAAAGAAAGAAGGAAAGAAATTTCTAGATATTGCATTAAATAATGAGTTATTTTCTTGTTCATAAAAAAAAAGTGAGTGATTATGTTCTCATTTTTAATTGTACTAAGCTTCAAATAAAAAATTACAATGTTCAATTATATAACTCGTTATTAATTTTATATTTTATATTAATTGGTAAGTGATTGAAAAAAAAGGGTGAGGATGTTACTTGGTTTTAAAAAAAGGATGGTAAGAAGTAAAGGATATTATTTCGCTTAATCCCATTTATCATACAAAAAATAATAATTTCATGAGTATTAAGGAATTAAATTGAAATTAGTTAAAAATAATTAATTTATCTCATATTTTTATTTTTTTTTAAATTATTCATATTTAATTAATTTTTTTCTTAATTTTTTCTTTAGATATATTTCGTGACTCTTAATAATATCAATGAAGGAGAATAATTTTAATAAAAAAAATTAATATAATATTAACTTTTTTTTATAAATAAAATTATTTATGGATAAGATTAGAGAGAAAATTATGATAACTTGTATTTAAATGAGGTGACCGTGAAATGGAGAGGAGTGAATAGGGATATGTACGTTGGTAGAAATAGTGATGCAAATCACCCTCTGGGCACAGAGTAAGAATATGCCCAGCAGCTACTGTTCGCCATATCTTCCACATTTAAAGAATTAAAAAAATCATTTTGACATCGCTCCCCAAGTGAATATTTTTCTTACATAGGGAGGTATATATAATTTTTTTTTTTAAAAAAATAACAATCAATGCAGGAATCTGGTTTACCCCACGGAGAGACGAAAACCACAGAAATTTTAAATTTGTTATTCCCCTGACCGGGCATGGACAAAATGGTAAATTTGAAAAAAGTGCCGAGGACAAATTAGTCTCCCCATCATATCCGCCACTAATTCAACCATTTAATTGAACCCCCACTATATATATATATATACACACATAACTTCTGGAAGACTTAAGTAAATGTATAATTTTTTTATTTTATACATGTGATGTTTTATGAACATTTAAAAATTGAAATTTTAATTATGATTATGATTATGAAATAAAGTGTAATTTTTATATATTTATTATAAATTTTTAAATGAAAACTCACAACTATCTTGATCACTTTATCTTACTGTAAAGATTAAAAGTTAGATTTTTTATTATTTAAAAAATAATATTATATTAGTTATGCTATTTTTATGACAAATTTAACTACTTTTTATTCAAAATTTAAAAGGGCTCTACTCGGAACATCAATATCTATATCTAATTAAATAATAAATAATAATGTAATTTTTTTAAAGATTAATAGTAGTAGTATAATAATATTTGATAAAGAAATTGTAGGGGCTAAACAAAGAACTGGAATTCCAATTTTGCCAACCCATCCAATAGTGGAGCGAGTAGCTGTACAATCTCACACGGCGCGAGTACAATGAACAACATCTTTCTCGAGAGACCCTTTGGAGATAGCGCTCAAAACCTCATAGCCACAAACGAAAAATCCGCTAAGGCAAAGCCACGTGTCCAAATCCTGTCCATAAGATTCACTGGCCACCTTAACTCACTCCAAAATATCTTTGAAGGGTGGGTTAATATTTTAATATCTTTCTCTTGTTGGGACCCACACCCATTCATATCCCACTCCAAAAATATCATTATACATTTCGAAGGTAAGGCTGGAGTCCAAACACACACAAAAAAGAAAAATATTGATAAATATCCACCACCAAACACGAGAGAACCCAATAGCTCTTTTCTTTTTGATCTTTGGTCGAAATTTTAGATCTGGTTCCTGACGTGGACCATGGGGGCCACCCCCTTCCGCCTTCTAGATATTTTGCTGGGCCTCTCTTGCTGCCAGATATTTTTGCAGGCCGTTCGATTTTGAGGCGGTTAATGGTCGACTTGGCATCTGACGCCCTTGGATACCCTCTTAAATTTAACGTTATGCTTTCAACATATTTGCCTTTTCTCTTTTCTTCCCCCCCAATTTTTGTATTTGTATTCTCAAAGGATCAGATTTTGTGCTCCAATTTTGCTTCACCGAACTGGTTACTCTGACTCTGCTTCTTGAATTGATTCTCTATAGACAGAGAGAGACAGGTTTGAAGGGGGCGGAAAATGGGTGAGGTGGTGTTGAGTGTAGAGAAGGTTCTGGAAGCGAAGGAGGTAGAGAGCGAGACCCATAAGCACAAGGGGAGGGCGGAGGAGGAAGAGAGTGGAACAGAGAGTAAAGATGACGAATTGAATTATGGGTTGATGAGGTGGAAGAAGTTCTTGCCCAGGATGACATTGAGGGTGCTATTGGTTGAGGCTGATGATTCTACCCGCCAGATTATAGCTGCCCTTCTCAGGAAATGCAGCTACAGAGGTGAGAACTTTTCTGTGCTTATGTAGCCGGTCTGTTTGATTGCTTCCAACTGTTTGTTTTTACCTCTTCATTTTCCTGGGCTTTTCTTGGATGCATGAACTGGGATTTGGTTGGTTTTTTCCGTAATCCTTTTAGAGTCCTTTTTTTCTCCCCGATTGTGAATAGATTTTTTTTTTGGGTATAATGGAATTTCTTGGAGATTAAGCTGATGTGGAAGATTTGTAAGGTTTTGCTAATTCATCTTTAGCTAAAATAGGGGAACTTGCTACTTTTGTAGCTAATATTACAATTCTGATACTTTCTTTCACTCTAGTCTTTCTGGTTAAAGTAAATTGATAGTTTAGTTAGATGCGTTATTTGGTCGATGCCCTCCTTAGTTTGTGCTGGCTGACGTTCCTAATTGCAATTCATCATATAGATATCGGGGGGCATCATAGTCTGATAGTCCTTCAGAGCTTACAATTAAATTTGATTGGTAATATATTTTGGTTTGTCTTTTCCGAGGTCTGAGCTGATGAAGTCTTCATTTGAAGTTTTCAAGCTTATTTCATTTAATACTCGAAGGGTGAAACCTTTTTTACGCAGAATTTGCTCTCTTTGGAATGTTTTGCTAAATTTTTGGTTGTGAAAAAAAAAAGGGGAAAAAAGCCTATTATTTTCTTGCAGGCCTGTTGCGCCCAAAGTCCCAAACTGAGAGTTTGATAGGGGATTTGGGTTCAAAAAAGTAAGTCCAATGAACTAATGGCACCATTTAACTTCCACTATTCAATTCAGTACGAATCTTGACAGTATAAAAACTTGCATCAATGTGCTTGCCATGTGCATCTTCACGTATCCTGCCCTTTCCACTTGCTTGAAGTTTGTAATTTATAAATTTCAAGTGCTTCAAACCCAATTACTTGCTCTTAAAAGTTAGATCTTTATAATAAGTTTCTTTACCCTTTTGAGCAGTGGCTGCCGTTCCTGATGGCTTGAAGGCATGGGAAATACTGAAGGGAAGATCACACAATGTTGATCTTATACTAACAGAAGTCGATTTGCCATCAATATCTGGCTATGCTCTTCTCACATTAATTATGGAGCATGAAATGTGCAAAAACATTCCTGTCATAAGTAAGATATTAAAAGCAAAAAAACTTGTGGCTGTCAACTTCTGTTTTCTTTTCCACTACATGTATACAATGACTAACTTTCTGCCTTTTCTGATATGCGTCTCCAGTGATGTCCTCACAAGATTCAATCAACACAGTTTACAAATGCATGTTGAGAGGTGCTGCTGACTACCTTGTTAAGCCCCTTAGAATAAATGAGCTGAGGAATTTGTGGCAGCATGTTTGGAGAAGACAATCTGTAGGACTTGTGCTCATTTTTTTAATTTCTCCTCTCTCTCTCTCTTTAAATAGTTGTATGCTATTATTTCTTCCTTGATTTTTTATGTGTTTTATTTTGTTTGTTATGTCAGTCAACCTCTGGCATAAATGGTCTCCAAGATGAGAGTGTTGCACAACCGAGGGTTGAAGCCACTGCTGAAAACAATGCTCCAGATAAGGAACTAAGTGAGAAAGGAAGTGATGCTCAGGTTGGTTTGGTTTTCCTGAACAAGAAAATGAGTTAGAAAAAAAGTGTTTTTTATGAGTGAAAGAACAATTGATTCTATTATTTCTATGTTGTAAACTGTGATGAGAAAATTTAAGTCATGGTAGAGTCTTTGAATTAACCTTCCTGCATGTTTATCAGTGTCAAGCTTGGATAGTCTACCTTATGGTCTGACATTGCTTACCAGTTATTTCTTGTGTAAGCTAGTGTCAAATTAAAAGGAAAACTACGAATCCTCTCACCTTCTGGTGTTGTTACGGCCCTTCATAGTTTAATCACGTCTTAGTCAACGTGTCCCCAATGCTTAATCCTTTCCAAGGGCATATTTTCTGATCATTATAAGACTCTCATAGTTAGAAGAAATTTGTTTTCAGTCTGGGTAGGCTACATGAAGTTTTATATAGAGACTGTTTGTTTGCTGTCTCTTGCAGAGCTCTTGTACAAGGCCTGATTTGGAAGCTGAGAGTGCTCCGGTGGATCATGTGTATGAATCTTCCCAACTAAAGCATGTTGACCCATACCCAAGAGAAACAAAGATGTGCGAGGCTGAAATGTGCGTACATGTAGGCCGGACTTTGACCGTGCATGACAGTCATGCAGGAGGTAAATTTCTATATGTCAAGTTCCAAATTGACATATGACTTTTGTTATGCATGATAAGGAAGAAACTAAAATTTCAGCAAAACCCATATTAACTAGGATTAACTGTTGGGATCTGCAAAAATGGTGAGACTAATTCAGCTTATGGCAATGATGGTGGCCCAGAACTTTTTAGGAACCCTGACACCAGTCGGGAGGCTCATGACAATCACAATTTTCAAATTACCTCTTCGAAGGAAGCTATTGACTTGATTGGAGCATTTCAAAATCATCCAAATAGCAGTCACAAAAGTTCCTCAGTTAATTGCACAGGCAAGTTTGACTTTTCTCCTCAGCTGGATCTTTCCTTGAGAAGATCTCATCCCAGCAACTTAGAGAATGAAGCCACTAAAGAAAGGAATGCCCTGATGCATTCTAATGCCTCAGCTTTTAGGCGGTAAGTAACTATCTTGAGGGACCTGGAGAGCTGTATAAAAAGATTCTAATCAGTATTAAGCCATAGAATCTTTAATTTCATTAAGTGGGTGATAAGTTATTAAGTATCTGGATTTCATCATTTAGCCTTTGATAACTTCTCATTTTGCTGCATTTCTACGTGCTTGTCAATTAAATATACATTTATGCAGGTATGATAATAGGCAAACACAAGTCCCACCTGCAGTGTTCAAAAGCTGCAGCAATCAAGAAAGAGAACAGAGAACAAATTGTGAAAATAATATCTCGAACATTGTAGGCTATAACTCAGACAGTTCAACGCCTAGTTTGCAAAAGAGTATTGCATCTTCCACTACTCCGCAGTCAAAAGAATCTGAACTCACAACTTCACCCTCCCAGCATAGGCTTTCTCTTCCAATTCCAGTAAAAGTTGTAAGGTACAATGATCCACGCGCAGCCTATGGTTCTGTACTTCCTAATATGTTCTGTGCACAGTCAGGTCCTGCATCAACGCCAAGTCCAAACTTGGTTCCACACATTGAACCAACCTTCCAAGTGAATGCTTTTTATCAGTCAAATACCATAGAAAACAGTTCAGAGCAGCTTTATGAACCTCAAGGTCAAATCAGAAACAACACAAGCAGTCACACTGTGTACATGCAGGAAAACAATTTGGAACATGTGGAGGATCGAAGACATATCTCCGCCACAGCTGGTCAAAGTTCCTGCAGTAACAGCAATGTTGACCAGGTTGCTATTGTCAGGGCAGCTCCAGAGAGCAGGAACGAAGACCTCGCAAATAATGGGAGTTCTCATCGATCTATTCAAAGAGAAGCAGCTCTAAACAAGTTCCGCTTGAAACGGAAAGAGAGATGCTTTGAAAAGAAGGTTCATTTTTGCTGCCAGCATCAGCTTTCATTAGTATGACAATAATTCTTTGATGAAGATTTTATATGTTTGCTAACTTTATCTCGCTGTCGTATGTATAATAGGTTCGGTATGAAAGCAGAAAGAAACTTGCAGAGCAGCGTCCTCGAGTGAAGGGACAATTTGTTCGTCAAGGGCAACAGGATCCCCCGGCTGCAGAAATAGATGTCACAGACCATGAACATTAGAGAATTGCTATCACACCGAGTTTTTAGCATTAGGTTGCCTGCAAATTTTGTTTCCCAGAGTGCTTATAGACGACGATCACTTTATCTGTATATGCTTTCAAAACCAATTCTTGATTTACCTTCTTACTTGAGATTATGTATTGTAATAGAGCATTGTAAATTTCTAGTTCTATATGGATCTGCTTGGCTTTTTAGATATTTATTTGGTAGGATTTGTCTGCTTATAAATCAATACGATAGCCTTGTGTTCTAGAAATATGAAGCCAATCGATGTGTCTGTTTTTTTCTTTAATTGTATACTTGTTGAAAAATTATATGATTATTTTTTAATTAAAGACTTTGACAGTAAAAATATAAGAAATTATATGCAAGTTGCTTCTTCTCCAAAAAATGAATCGTCTCCCAACCCCGTCCATGTCCCCACCCGTATTCACTAGGAAGCTACGTTCTGCAGCCATATGAAGAGGATGAAGTATTGACATTTCCGATGAAAAGAGCATAAAATTGAGTCTAATTAAAATGATTCGATTACTACTTTCGGCTTGTGGATATATCAGGGTTTGATTGTTCTTCTTATCAGTAGAATTCTTGAATAGCGTAAAGAGGCAATTATGGGCAATGCTGTGAGAAGTTTATGGCCCGAACAAGGATCGCTTTTCATTTTTGTGGATAAAGTTGCAGAAGAAACATGGCCACAAGACAAACACTACACAATGAGACAAATGCAAAGTAGCCATATAATCAAGCAGGGGACCCAAAATTTTGTAGAAAAGATAATGGCAAAAGCTGTCCAAAACAAAAGAAAAAAAGGGTGTTTAACCTCTTTTCGTTCAACTTCTCATTCACCAGATTGGAAGCAAAATTACTCCGCTTTTACACGTAAGTAAGGTTGTTTCAATTCAAAAGAGAACATTGTCAAATATATTTCATTTTCCCAGTCTAAGAATCAATGAAGATGAGCAACCGATATGGTATGGGGCATTAGTCTTCTTATGATTGAAGGGCTCAACTCAAATTATATATAACCAAGAAAAATGAGAGATTTAAAAGCAAGATCATACGGTTAAATTAAATGCCAAAAGTCTCTACCATTTAAACTCCTAACCAAGAGGGTCCCACGTTGCCAAATTATGAAGCATTCAAGCAACAGCACGGTCCACAAATAATGTTTTGATATGGTAAACCCAAGCTTAGTTGGATTATTTATTAGGCTAATCAGCTGTTTGTTAAGATCAGGCGGTGCAAATGAGGGAGGCCCCTCAAAACGAAAAATCATGCATCAAGTGGGTCCTATTCTCAACTTCCACAAGTAAAGTGTACAAGGAAATCATTACAAAAGTGATAATTACAGGGAGTTTCCAAAAAAGCCATTGTACAGATTCCGCATGTCTGCTCTCTGCTTTTCCACGGCCTCTATTGTTTCGTGAGGTACAACCTCACAATTAGATTAGATAGCCCACAAGTCTTGATTTCTTCTTCCATCAAGAGACCACTATGAGTATGAGGCTTGGTTATTATCATCATGAACACTTGAAGAAGCACAATGAAATGCCACTGGGCTGTCTGCTATTTCCCACTATATCCCCAATCATGATTCATTTACAAAAGCTGTATAGAGCCCACTCTATCTCTTCTACGTTTCTTTCAAAAATATCACTTTTCCATTTTTTTTTCTCTCCCAGCCTCTGATTCTGGCTGAGAAAAGATGTCCCCGTATCCTCTCTTCCTTCAATCATTGTGGCAGTGTAAGATTGTGTGTGTCCATCCAATAATTTTATCATTCACTGTGAAAAGGTCCTTTAGTATAGCTTATGAAAAGCAACTTTCTAGAAACTATTCTTTCGAGAAATTAACTTTTAATTTACTTATTTCATTTTTTTTATTTCCCAAAGAGTTTAATTTATTTTTTAAATAAATATATTATGTTTTAAGATTAATAGCATAAATATCATTTTTTTTAAATTAAGATAATAAGGGTATCCTTGAAAAATTACTATTAATAACTTAGAAAGTAAAACTTCCTTAATTTTGCTCAAAAAATTATACTTTTTTAATTAAATCTAACTTCTCAGCAACTTACATCTTTTTTTTTAACCAAGCAAAAACAATTAACCTACATAAGTTTGAACTTTCTTTCCCTACTTTCGTGGTGCCAAAACCCCTCTTTTTGTAATTGTAAGAGGAGATTGTGGTGTGGGTAGGGATACCTGAAGGCTGATGCAGCACACAGAGTTACCCTTGCTGTACGCGACGTGTACCTCTCATGTGATTACAGCTGATAATCACGACCAGTGACATATATGCACATCGTGCGGCTGATTGAAGATGTTTTATTGACAATTTCTTAGTTTGATAGTACCATGCTTTTCAATTCGTGAGAAAGGAAAGCCTTAGAAATAGAATGCTGCCAATTAGTTAGATGTGTGAAGAGATCGTGCTTTGGTGGGAAACGTTCAGTGGCTCAGAAAGTAGTTAAAATAAAATATTAGGCATAAATTCAGTATCGATATTAAATCTGTAAAAAGTGAATAACGATGTTGTAGTAATAATTGAAGTCAATAAGCATGAAGTTGAGTTGTTTCTTTTGATTCAAGGAACAACATGTTAATTAGGTAATGATACACTAATCGAAACTGATTGGAGTAATATGAATAGTTCAGTTCAATTTGAGGAAGGGAAGCTTTCACCCAAGAGAGCGAACATGGACAATAGTTGCCATAAATTTTGTTTCCAGCGTTTGGTTTCGTGGAAGTCTCAATCGTTTTTTGTCTCAATATTTTGCAAAAGTTTGAAAGTGACCAAAGCCATTTTGGGACCTAAAAGAAACCTTTCTTTCTTTCTTTTTTCTTTTTGAATTAACAAATTCAAGTACTTATTATATATTACACACAACGAGTAAGGGTTTTTTTCTATGATCTCCCGTTTTTCTACACTTCATGTGTGAACTTTAGCGGTTGTTTGTCAATAATAACGTATACGTATATGTGAAACACTAAAATGCTCATTTGTCTTCTAGTGGGAAAATAAACATTTTTATGAGCTGATACATTTTTGTCACAATTAATACAAATATTTTTATAATTCAGTATCATGTGATTAATTTTTCAATTAAAATTTAATTGGAGAGAAAAAGGCTAAGGTTGTCCCACTGAAACTTCGCCCCTTAATTGCTTGTGGAAGTGCCTCAACAAATCAAATTATTTGGTTTAGAAAGTGGTTCGCAATCGCAAGCATCAATCACTCGTTACCCTAATTAACAGTATAATACAAAAAAAAAAAAGAGATAAAAAGCTCTTTTTCTTGGGTGACAATAAAATAGCTCAATATTTTCCCCCGATTTTTCTTCGAAAAAATACTTGTAAATTGCGGAATCTCCATGGCATTTTCTGCCAAGGCTTTACTCTTTTTTTAACCCTAACTTAACGATACACGACCGCGTGTCCCTCCCACTAATTCAAGATTTCTTATCCACACACATATGAAATGATTTTTCTCAGGTTTCAACAAAGGCTCTTACCACCAGTAGGAGGAGCTGCCAGTCAAAAAGTGTGCCCGGCAAAATTATTGCTGCTTTCTCCTCTCTTTCTAAATTATATATATATAGAGAGAGAGATAACCCATCCCCACCCTCTTCCTTAACGTTGTAGACTTCCCTCCTTTCTCAAGTTTCAACCTCTCCTGTTCTTTCTTCTTTTTGCCAATGTCTCAAATTACAATAAATTCTCCCAAACACTGTGCCAACAAGCAAGCACTTCACATAGAGAGGAACTACAAGAAGCTCTTCTTTATCATCTCTTCATGTTTCTCCATACTTTTGCTTCTGGTCCTTCTCATCTGGTTCATCCTTCGCCCTTCCAAGCCTCAATTCTCTCTCAAAGAACTTGACATCTACCAGCTCAATCTCTCAGGCCCTTACCTCAACTCTTCCATCCAAATCACCCTCCTCTCCAAGAACCCAAACCAGAAAGTCGGCATTTACTATGACGACTTTCAAGTGTATGCGACCTACAAGAGCCAGCAGATAACAACGGACTCCTCTCTTCCTCCTTTCTACCAAAGCCAAGAAGAGAGCAATCTCTTGTCTGCTTCTTTGGTGGGGAATGGCCTTCCTGTGTCCCCCTCTCTTGGTTATGAAGTGGGTCGTGATCAAACTGCGGGAAGACTGATTTTGAATGTGAAGGTTAATGGGAAGCTTCGATGGAAGGTGGGAACTTGGGTGTCTGGTCGTTCCAGGTTTAACGTTAATTGTGTTTCGGTCGTTGCTTTTGGACCCTCTGTGTCTGCAGGTCCTCTCAGTTCAAACCAGGGGGCTCAGTGTTCTACTGATGTTTGATTAAACTGAATATACTGACAGTAAAGTAATTTGCTGTTGCTGCTATATTAATAATCAAGTTTTCGTTATTGGTTTTCAGCTTTTGGTTGGCTTTGATGTTGAGATCTGTAAATAAAATATATATGAATGATAGAACCTATAGTTACGATTTCTCATGGGTGAGAATGAGAAAGCTTGCATATTAGATTGTTGTAAATCTTATCTCTTTACTTTAATTTCCCAACTCTCTTTCTTTTCCCACTATCTCTGTGGATTGGCTTTTGGGAGTGGATTCATGAGTAGATACTGGGTCACCTTGGCTTCTTTGTGGGGAAGAAGAGACGATTTTGATTGAAGAATATGTAGATGAGATTCCCACAAGAGATTGAGATTTGAAATAAAAAGAAAGGGGGAGATGGAAATTGAAAGCTTTTCTGTCAAGAATCTGCATATTACAGTATTCCATGTCAATTCCTTGCCTTTAATAATCATATGCCTGGTATATAGGCTTAAACCCAACTTTTGGTAACAAAGGATAAAATTATATTCGTTCCTTCTTTTTGGAATTATATAAACGAATATACAAAGGATGCTGTTGTGCAAACAGGTCGACAATTGTCTTTTTATTTTCAGCATGGAACCGCCCGAAGAGATGCTTCATCTACACCATCATTCTTATCTTATGCAGTCGTCCCAGTTGAACTATTAAACCCTCCCAGAATACCGCGAGTACACAATTAAGCAAAAAAAAGTTTGATCAATTCAAAAGTACGTTTGTCTCCACATGTCAACCATCTATCTATATATATTTTAAATATATTTATAGCAGATTGCTTATCTTTTTATTTATGATATTAAATAAATTATATGATGCAGACCAAAACAGCTCCATCACCATAGCTTTTTTCAAAAATGAGAAGCAGCTAATTAAGAAAAACTGTGTGTCAAAAATTTGAGAAAAGTCAGATAACTTTCTAATGATTTTTTAAAAACAAAACCAGAACTCTCTCCACTCGAGCTACCTACCGTCCCTACAACTGGAACTGATATGAAAGTGAAAATGGCAAGCAATTTCATTATATTTACAAATAAAGAAACACTATTGCATATTTTAATATGAAAAGACGGGTATTATGGCAAACACTTGTCCTACATAGAAGATATTATAGTACATTACAAACCTACCTCAAAAGAATTCTTTATAGAAAGTAACTTTGAACTTGTTAGTTAGCTTTTACTTTTTCTTTTTCTTATTGGGTTAAGAACTTCACGACGTAGAGTACTTGAAAAGTATCCAAGGAATACGTTTTATGCGCCATATATTTGTAACAAGATTTAATTTGAGTACCAGTCCATACGCTGTGGTAGAAAATGAATTATGAAGATGCACACACACATATATATATATATATGAAGGGATGATATATATTTATTGCTTGAAATTTGAGCAAAATAACAAGAAAGTCTCAGTGGCTTGGGCATGAGTTTGTATCCTAAACTAATGCGTCTAGGGTTGATGATAGTAATTAGTAAGCATGTTATGAGTTAAAGGACCAACAAGAGCTGTAATTACATTCTGTAAATCAATTAATTCAGGCTTGGGCATGAGTTTGTATCCTAAATCAATTAATTCAGGCTATAGAGGGAGATAAGACAAACTTTGTCTTAAGTTGAATAGAAATAAATGGATTGGTTGATATTGTCATCTTGAGGATATGTTGCACCCATACTTAAGAAATCGGATACTCATATAATACTTTACAATATGTCTAGCACATTCTTTTTTTTTTTTATATATAAATATATGTCTAGCCTATTCTAACATCACATATTATTAGGTTTTTTATCTGAAATGTTAAAAAAAACTCAAGAATTCATATAAAATGCAATTTTTTTATTTCACGTTATGAATTATTTTTACAGTATTAAAACTCAGAATTTTTATATTATCATTTTTCACATGTTAATTTGTTAAATATATATAATTATATAAAAGTATATCTCTTATACAGGCATCAAAAAATTTTAAAATGTATATGGTACCAGATTTAAATTCTCTCCCTACTTTTATCTCCATACATTCTCTTCCATCCATTGTAATGAAATGACTAAAAAAATAGTCTACAAATGGACTATATATTTAATTTAATTACCTGCATTTATTATTATAAGTTACATATTTTTAAAAAATATATTATAATAGTTATTTATGATAATTATTAAATCAACGTATTATATCATATAGATGAAGCACAAGCAATTAAAAAGAGAAAGTGGAGTATGACTTGGGGAAAGTTACTTTTAGTAATTTCAATTTGATAAAATTTACATAAAAAATCTAAAACATTACAATACAATTACAATTATTTTAAAGGATGAAAAATTTCATCAAACTTAAACAATTTATTAAAAAAAAATTTCTGAAAAAAGAAGTTATCAAATTTTAAGAAAATTATGATTTGAGTTACTTTTTGTATTTTTATAGTATATTTCTGAAAATCTTACAATGAATCTCTAAAAATTTATAACAATTTTAGTTCTTTGAGTGTAATGTAATTTTTCTAAAAAAAATTTAAACTTAATTTTTGGATCTTTAAATATAATTTTCTGACGATTTATTCTGAGCCTCACCGCTGACAAAAGGATGTGCCGAGGATGGTCACGTCCGGTCAATTTGGGCAGTATAGTACCGGAATATATGTGAAAGGAATAACAATAAGTTAATAAATGTATACTTTTTAAGTAATTTAATTATTGCTTACTTTGGTGGAGTATGCACTTGCGCTTATATGCATGGTTGTACAGTATTCATTTCAAACACAAAAAGCAAGAGTTGGAAATTTCTTCATTTCTCATCCATACAATTTCAACACCGTTTTATTTTGGAAAACGTCAAACGATATTTGTCAAAAAAAAAAAAGTTCAGTACACAGCTTTTTCTCTACCATCCTCAAATCAGACCCCTCCCAACAAAATTACAAAATGAAAATAGATAATCAACTTAAAGGGTTGTCAGGTACCCAACAACCAATCACAGCAAACTTAATGGTTACGCAAAATAAGGGACATCTCTCTCTCTCACAAAACAAAAATGTGAAAACTGGATATTTTGGTTTAAAAAAATTTCATGATATGAAGATAGTAAATGGTTTCTTTTCATTTATCCATTTGTTCATAAAGAAATATATCTATATCTATCTTTTATTTCTGATTTTTTAGAATGCATAATATAATTAACTTTTGTAAATATGAAGATGCACAACAAATAAAAAAATATAAATATATTAAATAATAATAAAAAATCTAACAAATAATATTAAAAAAATTAGGAAAACTTAATCTTTTGATCCCAAAAGTTTACCTCAATTTTTAAATCAGTCCTTACACTTTAAATTTTTTAAATTCACTCCTTATAAAATTAATATGTTAGAACGTTAATCTTCAATTAATCTTTGTTTCCGTTTCTAATTAGCTCCTTGTAAAGTCCACATCAGCATACAGAGTTAAGAAAAGTATGATGTGGCAAATGGAAAACACAACTGGCTTCCTATAACATGCAGGTAAACAATGGCTGTGTTCTCAAAAGCCCCTCATGCAGTTTGTAAAATCAAGGTAAGCAAATGTCAAAGTATGGGTTACCTGCTTATAAGTAATATATACAATTGTTGAGAAAGAGAGGTTTAGGTTTCGTGAATAGATAAATAAGGCAGGGCTCCTTCATCTTTGGAACCATATATATGCAGCTGCTGCTCAAGAATGGAGCTTTTTATTCTGCTGGTGGAATGGCACTAAATTTTTTTATCATCTTCGTTGTAAATAACTATAAAGAAATGTGTGACTTGTTGACAATAAAGAGAGGTTTAGGTTTTGTGAATAGATAATTTTTTTTTAGGTTTCGTGAATAGATTAATCGAGTAATAATGTGTGACTTGTTGCATTTTTTTCCTCAAGTGCAATACTCTTTATCTATTTGATTTTTTTTTTTCTCTCAATCAACTTATCTATGTGAATTACTTATAGGGAAAAAGACAATTTAGGACCTCTATGTAAAAATATTGACAAATGAACAATATCAGTGCTGAATTCAGTTAATTCGAGTTGAAAATTCAGTTTACAAGAGTACTAAATTTTAAAACTGGGTACTTGATAAAAGATATTTTCATATGGGTCCTTAAATGTCTTTTTCCCTTACTTATAATGCATTATGCGCACCATGTACCTAAAAGCTTATTTTCATTGTACTTATAAAAGTGTGATACAAACGTTTCAGAGTGTGATTTTAACTGTATTGTATTAGTTTGTATCGGAAATTGGGAAACAGTCATTTGTTCCAAAATAGATAAGAGCCATTTTGCATCGTAATCAATCAATAACTTTCTATTGATGAGCTATAGCAAAACCCAATTTATTCTGAATGGATGAAGTTCCTTAATCAAAAATAGACAATTAATTCAGTAAATCTGCAATAGCTATTTGCATAACAAATATTCATTCAAAAAAATTTGTAATTTTGACAAATCCTCTAACATTTCGATGATAAAGGCTTTGAAATTTTTCCCAGATCCTCTTTGATATATTCAACTATGTTCCTGCGGTTCAAAAGATGGAGATAGACAAAGGAATTCACAAATCCATATCAAAAGGAGAATAACAGTAAACAACCTCATCAGCGCCTCATCCCTTATGAACCAGTATATTTGTGACTCCATCAACTATATCCATCAAGAAGAGGAGAACTGGGGAAGAACAACAACTCAGCCACAGTTGCAGCAAATCGTAAGGTAGAAAGTGAAAGCCAATTCTCTGTATATACATGTAAAGATGATGTAGACCGAATCCATCAGTTCTATTTCAACTAAGCTCTTCTAGAGATTGGATGCTTTCACTCCGCGTCTTCAAGGGTCGCGCTTCTCCATTCCAAATCCATGGTATCACCTGGGATCTAGATTCTCTCTGGCCAAAATCTCTTAAGTTATCCAAATATCAATTTTTCATGTAATCCAAAGGTTGTAATGTTTATTAAAAAAAAAAGGAATAAGGCAACAAAGAAGTAGAACAAGTAGTGGGGAGAATGTAGTAGAGAAAAATAGTAGTGAAATAAATAGTGAGATGAATTTAGATCACATGAAGGATGTGATTTGGCTAGAGAGATGATTTAAGAGATTTTGACTAGATAGATGACTTGAGGGATTTTGGTAAGAGAAGATCTAAATCCATATCACTTATAACATTTTGGAAACAACGCTTCAAATTAAAAAAAAAAGAAATACTAAAATAAAGTGAAAACTGAGTCAGCAATAATTATAATTCACATGGCAGCCCATATATCATTAAGTGCTATATAAGATATTTTTAATAGTGTTAAGGCCACATGTGCACTTTGAGGGACCGTATTGCCAATTTTTTATAGTATAAGGACTAACTCTATTAATGTTTGAAACTATAAGGGCATATTTAAAAAAAATTTAAAGTATAGTGACTTATTTAAAAATGATTTAAACTATAAAAAATCACAAGTATAATGGCTTATTTAATTTTTCCAAAAATTTATGAGAACTTTTTGATATATAATATTATTAAAATGATCCAGATTCAAACCATGTCAAGTCCCAAATTTTGTTATTTTAGAAAATATTTATTCTTTTGGTGAGCTAAAATATTTATTTTTGGGTATTCAAAATCCCAACTAATTAAGATGAATATCAATTGATATCAATTGGAGAATATACTTTATTTATTTTAATTAATTACTTAATAATTAATATGACCTCTGGAACATATATTTTCCAATTTTTTTTTCTCTTTTTTACATTATTTATTCTCTTTTCATTTGAATTTCAAATTTAAATTTACCTCTTCATTTTAAATTTGAACTTCCCTCCCCCATATCTTATCACATATTATTTACATTTTTATTTTAAAAATCCTTTTCCATCACTTTTCCACATACACATTGACTGATCTTCATATCCCATTTTTCTCTCATCTCTTTCTTCTCCCTCCTTTGGCTGTTTTCTCTTCTTTTTTCTTCATTTTTTCCCTTTCCTTATTGTTCTTTTTTTTTTTTTAAATTAACTTCATTTTTGTTTTGTAGATTTTCTTTCTAAAAGACCAAATAACATCGCTCACAGCTCAGTGACAGTTCAGTGAAATGAAGTAAAGGAGGGTTCCAATTTGGGAAAATGGAAAAGAGCTTCACTCTCATTCAGCATATAGCCACCATTGGAGTTTTCTTTGCGATTTCATTTTGGTACGATTTCATGTTGAGTAGAGAGTCCTCTCACAAAGAGCTTGGTGACTTGATCGAAGATCTCTATCTGGGAAATCCCACCGCTGATTCCCATTCTGATTCTTGAAAAGGTATTTGTTGTCTCTCTTCGTTGTCACACTTTGGGGCTTTTTTGTCTCCAATGCCAATTGAACTTATCACTACTTGATTTTACGATATATGTAGTTCAATAGAAAGTGATTTGTTTTGATATGTTTTTCCATTTGTTTCATTCATTGGGTTTGTGCCACAAGGTACTAGATTTATGCGCATTGGGTTGCTACTGAAAGTTCTAGAGGGAAATTTATGGTTGAGACTGCATTTCGAAGTCTTTAACTAAAGAAAGATGGTCATTACTTGCGTGCTTTGATTTTTTAGCTTTGTCATCTTCTTCCGCTTCTACCAACACTTCAAATCATCCCTGCTACCCTTTGGTATTTTTTATCTTTAGCTAACTCCCTATGTATTTGGTATGCAACTATGACTATGCTGGATGTTGGTTTACATCATTATTGATGTAAGAGGGAGGAGGGAAAATGAGAGAAAGGATAGAAAGAAAATAAGAGAGAACAAGAAGAATTCATGGGGGAGAGAGATAGAATAAGGAAAGGGAAAATAGAAGAGTTTAGGGAGAAAGAAGATAAATGAAATTCAACTCAATTTAACTCAATTTTGTTTTTCATTTGAATTACAATGAAAAATATTTATACACTCAAAGGAACTTTTTAGAATATTGACTAAATCTAATAAAATAAAGAATTATTTAACTTAATGATTAAATCTAGAGAGATTATAAGAATATCATTTATTTAGAAATTTCTTAAATGCTATGATATTCTAGAATATTCTAACTTAAATTTAATGAAAAATAAATCATAAAAGTAGAAAATAAATAAAAGATAATATAAATCCTAATAATCCTAAAAGCTATAATGAAATATCATTAAATCTAAAAGATATTTTAAATATCCAAATTTTTTTCTATCATCCCCCAATTTAAAAAAACTTTCCCTAGAGAGTTAAGCTCCATATTCTGCTTCATCTTTAGCAAACTCCTCATCTACATCAACACCAGAAGGATATAGCTCAAGGGGGTCAAGTATGATGTCGTCATCTATAGTCTCATCCACTTTCTTAGTTGACAAATTAAGAATTAGAGCGCGTTATGGACACCTTGATGCAATATGGCCTTTAGCATGACATCGAAAGTACTCAACTGTAGAATTGTTGGGCCGGGAGTTGGACCTTGAAGACTCAATATTCTTAGAAGTACTCCTTTTTGAACCAAAGCTCTAAAACAAGGATTTTACCTCCAAAACTTTATGATAAACTTCTTCAAAAAAGTCATGAGGATTCAATTTAAGCTCTTGCTGTAGATCAACTTGAAGACCATTAATAAACTTTTGAATAATCATCCAGGGGCCTTTCTTAACTTCACATCTAATCATGAGATCATCAAAACGAGCCATGTAGTCAGACACTGCAGAAGTCTGTCTTAAGATCAACCATTAATTGTAGAGCTGATTTTTGTAATAAATAGACACATGCTTTTCTTTAAGCTTCATCTTCATCTCTATCCAAGTACTAATCGGAGGTTGTCCAAGTCGATCTAGGTTCAATTGTGCATTCTGCTAATAATTCTTAGCAGACCTAATAAGCTTCATTTTTGTGAAACGAACACGCTAGACATCATTCATCTCGTAATCTTCCATGCTAGCCAGTCAATCTAAGAAAGAACTCGAATCTAGTAGTCCATCAAACTCAAGGGCTTCAATTTTTACCTTCTTGGTTATGTCATCAAGAGGAATTCACCTATAAGCTTCTCGATGATCTCTAGGGAGTGAAACATGCCTTCTATTGTACTAGTCTCTAGTGTCTTGATTATCCCACTGATCTCCTATATAGTCATTTTGATGGTTATTGGTCTTAGAAAGAGAACCCCTGCCATTTTAGTTTCCGTTGCCATGTTTGGATTGACGAGTCTTATAAGGTGGAACCTTAAATTGACTAGAGGAAGGTATCTCCTTGCAAACATTTAAATTTCTAAGTATACTTTCTGATGTCTTATTCAAATTTACTCATCTTGTTTATGGACTGCCTTATCTCCTCGATCAATATCTATAATTTGTTAAACTTATGGTTCGTTTCATCTCGATCTTGCTTTATCTCAATTCACAAAGATTCAAGAGCTTGATCTACATACTCTTTGTTACTCTTTTCAACTTCCTCAAGGCTTTGTTACGTAATTTGAGAATTTTTGGACATAGTGAAAATTAGGTTCTGATACCAAATGATGTGAGAGGGAGGAGGGAAAAGGAGAGAGGGTAGAAAAAAAATAAGGGAGAACAAGAAAAACTCAAGGGAGAGAGAGATAGAACATGGGAAGAGAAAATAGAAGAGTTTAGGGAGAAAGAAAATAACTGAAACTCAACTCAATTCAACTCAATATAATCTTCAATTTGAATTACAATGATAAATATTTATAGACTCAAAGGAACTTTCTAGAAGATTAAAGAAATCTAATAAAATAGAGAATTATTTAACCTAATGATTAAATTTAAGAAGATTACAAGAATCTCATTTGTTAGAAATTTCTTAAATATTATGACATTCTAGAACATTCTAACCTAAACTTAAAAAAAAAAGAAATAATAAAAATAGAAAATAAATAAAAGATAATATAAATCCTAATAATCCTAAAAGGTATAATGAAATCTCATTAAATCTAAAAGATATTTTAAATATCATAATTTTTTTTATGAATTATGTTGTTAAAAATAGGTAGCAGGAATGATTGTTTTACTCTTTTATTTTTTAGAGCTCTTTCTTTCTCATTGTGTATTTGGTATGAAAATGTATATGATAACAGTGTTTTTTTCTTATTGTGAATGCTAGGCGGTAGGGATGATAGTTACGAACTATTACTACCATAAAAAACAATTCTAAGTGCCTGTTTGGTTCGTTTCCATGTGAGGGGTGGGAAGTGTGATGGTTTTCACATTACATGAATTGACTTGTTTGGTTGGCTAGATTATATGTGATGGGTATTATGTTAGGTGATGCTATTTACCTCAATTCTGGTAATGAGGATCACATACATTTTGTTAAGTGATGGCCATTACACTACTGTAATCCAGATCCAAAATACATGTTTGCCTTTGAAAAATAAAAAAATGAATCTCCCTGGTTCCATTCCCGTCATCTCCCCACCACCACCTTCCTTATTCTTCCATTCCTGTCAGGTCACCATCAAATGCTCATCATCCCCCCACACCAGAGACCACCTACAACAATACCTTCCCCAACTTCATCTTTTTTCGTTAGATCTGGCATCAAGTCCACTGGAGCAGCTCTGATGCCATCATCATCTTCATTCCCAACGTCCGATCTGATGTCGTCTCCACCCCTAACTTTCGATCTTGTCATCGCACCTCCATTAGACCTTCGAACAGATATGTGCTCAAGCTTTGGGCGTCGTCTCTTTCATTTCATTGCCAATTTGGAACCCTCATCTCATTGTTGATTTGAATGTTGTCTTATCACTGAGGAGAAATGGCCAAAAAGATTTGTACCCAACATTTGGGGAACAAAGCTTTGCTTTTTGTTTTATGATCTGCCACCGGAGAAGATGAGATCAATGGCAGTTGTGCTAACGAGGAAGAATTCAAGAGGTGAAGGGTAATTTTTTTAGGGCTAAGGATAAAATGGGCACTTCACATTTATTTGTATTTTTTTCTAATAAAAAAATTATTACATCATTTTTTATATCATACAAGCAAGCCCACTTGTAATCATTATCTCATCATATCCCTTCACACCCTTTACATCACATTACCCAATTCACTGTGTAATTGAATCAAACGGGCTATAAATTCTTTTAGTCATTACAACAAGCTCCAATATTTTGGTAAGTGCTTTCTTTCTCATTTCCTCATCTTTTTGTTCTTCACTAATTGGCTATTTATTTGTTTTAGAAATACAGGTCAAATCTATCTATATTTCAAATTATGGTTTTTGTGGAGGTTACAAATTCTATTTGCCTTATTTATAGTAAGTGCTGATGATAATATGGAGGAATTGGATGATAAAGGGGTTCTTTATTTACCAAAGATTATTGTGATAGTAATTTTGATAGAGGGGTTTTTAACATAATACTGGGTCTTTATCAAATATCATTATAATGATTCAATTCAGCAAAAGACATCGCTGCCTTTAAATTGATTATTCAAAAAATCTGAAGATGTAAATAACAATAAGACATATGGAGTAGGGGAAGCTTGTGCAAAAGGAATAAAATATTACAATAGTCTCATAGATTTTTACTCATTTGGAAAGTAAGTCTAAAGCTTGATTTTAAAGGAAAGTACCGTGATAGATATGTTTTACATATGTTACAAGTAATAGGTTTTTTTTTCCTTTAGAGCATTTTTTGTGTGGAGCAATTGGAGTATTCACAATTCAAACACTTGAGTTCAGTTGGAGATTCTTGAAACAAAGCTACTTCTGGGTTTGTTGCTATCAACTGGATTCTTAAGGCAAGATATTATCCACATAGCCTAACCCTCTAATTGCTTTTTGTTTTGTAATTTTTTTTGTTAAATAATTTTTGTGGTGGCAAGATATGGTCTATAAGTTCAATGGGCTTCAATTAAACAAAAGTGACACAAGGTAGCAATGTTATGAGGGTGGCTTTGCTCCTATGCCATATAAGCGTAGATGAACATTTTCCTTTTAAGAATTATTGTTTGCTCCATTGGTTATTTTGGTCTTATTCATACTCATGAAGCTTATTATTGTTCATTAAGTCTGCCACATTGTTTTGTAAACATTCAAATATACTTTTGTGGACATTAACATCATATAGTAGCTACTTCTGATATTTGGGCTTTTTAAAATAGTTCAAAGCTCTTTGGAGTTTTTTTTCAGAATCTATTATATATCTATAAATCTTTGTGAGCCAAATACTGTGCAAGAGCCATGAATAGTAGTGGCTTTTACTTTGGGCTCCATGCTGGGGGGCATTTTTCTTTTTACTGATTAGTTGTTAGACATTTTACACTATTTATTATTTAGCATTATGGGGGCATCTACAGTAGTGGCTCCTCACTTTGGGCTTTGTATGGTCAAATTTCTTCTTCTAACAGTATAAAGTGTTTCACTTCTATTAGCTTACTCTTCAATTCAATCTGGTTCCATGTTGTCTTCGTTTCTAAATTTTTTTATTGCCATTTTCCTAGTGGGTCCCACGTCCCCTTTCTTTCCCTCCTTCCTGATAACTCCTCACTATTGTTCCTCTTTTCAGAATATTTTCTTTTGGTATCATGTCTCAAATTTACTACTCTATTTTCACATTTTTAAATTTCTGATTTCATATTTTCCTCTTTGATATTAGATTTGAAATTTTAGAGTTCTCGCTTTGATTTCAAACTTCCTTTCCTGAATTAGATATTGTATTTTCTCTCTTCATTACATTTCCCTCCTTTATTTTGAATTTCAAATTTTAAAATTCTTTATTTTTAGGATTATTTATAAAAATTATAAAATTGTTTGATAAGTATATCCTAAAATATGATTTTCTATAATTTATATGATATCCTCAATTTTTAAAAAAATGTGTAATATATTTAAATATATGTTAGAATCTAAATCTTTAAACCAAATAAAAAATTGTGATAAAAACATCATTTAAGCTTTTTCTTTATTTTTTTTAAAAAATTCTTGGGGCTTTTTTTTCGTATTTAATTTAATTTTTTCTACTTTCTTCCTGAAACATCTAGGCCACTTTTTCTCTAAATTAAAAATAAATTGACTTTCTTTCTCTTATTTCATTATTTTTCATTTTTCATCTTCAAGCATTGATGCACAATGATGATGAACTTACACCTCCAAAACTATCATGGGTCCTCTCACTATTTTATTCTCATCAACGCATCAACCATCATGGTTGCTCGGAGCCTTTGTAGGGTGAGTGTAATTGAAGTTATCATAGCCAGAGGTCCAAAGACTTGTGGAGAAGAGGAAGGTGAGCGCCGTAGTATCATACGGTGATGACTTTTCCTGCTTTCTTTTTATAAAATGATCATCCTCTTTGATACTTTATGTTTTTTCTCATAGATTTCTTTTTGGATTTTCCAGTTGCATTTTCACTGCCTCCAAGTTCTAATGCACTTCGTTTGGTCTTTACTTTCCCGTTACTCTGTGTCAGTCTTTGCATTGATATCTCATCGTCTCTACTTTTCTTCCGCATTGCAGACATAGTCTCATGTTTTTCTCTGCTCTAGCAAACTCTTCTCTCTTCTCTTCCTGCATCTCTGATCATACCTAAAATCTCCTGCTCATGAAAAAATATTTCGATAACCATATAGTTAGGATTATTGCTTCTCTTCTCCCTCTTTAAGCATTTAATGAAGTAGGAAAATCTAGTAAAATTTTGCCATGAGGTTTAGAAATTTGATTTTTGTTGGATTATTTTGATGGATCAAACATGGATAGATTTAGATTGTTTCTTGATTGTGAAATCTTAAGCCTTTCTTTGTTTATCTTTTGTTTTTCTTAGTTGTTTGATTTGTTTTGCTTAGGAGTGCAAAAATTTGAGCACGGGGAAAATTGATAATCATGAATTTTTACTATTTTTATTCTCCTTATTTAAGTCTTTTTAGTATTGAATTTTGGCTAATTTTATATGATTTAAATAATATTTATGTAATTAGCCTTAATTTAAAATAAATAAGAATTTTAGAATAATTTTTGAAAATTAAAATTTAATTTTAATTATTTTTACCTTCCAAGTTATTTCAAGAATCTAATTCTTCCCGTTTATTCTATTTAATAATTTTCATTGTGATTATGGGTCATTTTTTGTTAAATTGGGATTGAAGAGATTATTACGAATTAACCCATCTATGAGTAAAATTATCAAAGAGCTTCAAAAATTTATTTTTAGTATTTTATTTCCTTCATTTTTATCATTTTGAATCATAATTTTTATCCAAATTGAACTTAAACTTTATCCTATAATTAATGTAAATTTCTTAAATTAAAATTTAATCTGATTTATGTTACATTTTGTTTTATTATGAATATAATATATCTGATGTAATATTTTCTTATAGATTATGTTTCATGGAGATTAAAATTTTCAAGAAGTATTTTAGTCATTAGAATGAAGAAATTTTATGAAAATTTTATTTTTCTATCTTTTCCATTTTTTCTCATTGTTATTTACCCATTTGTAATTGCCTTTATTTTATTATTTCAACTCACCTCCAATAACCTTATTTTCCTACAATCAAACGCGGCCTTGGATCATCTTTTCTCTTCAAACAGCTCACTTCGTCACTCACACACAGAAGCGGCGGCTATCTCATCTATCTCACTTCGTCTCTCATTTTCTCCACCGTCTTCCACCATTTCTCTTCAATTTTCGTCATATACCCACCATTCCCACACCAAATCTCGGCCATCCTCCGTCATATCTAGCTTGAAGCCACAGCTCCTTCCCATTCCTTTCTTTATTCTCGGCTTCTCCCTCTCTCCACCATTCTCCTCCATTTTCGGTTGCTCCCTCCTACACCATCGCTGATTTCGTCCTTCCTCCGCTATACCCACCACCCTTCAACCTCATTTCTTCCACTTCATAATTAACTTCCTTCTAAATGGACGTTGCTGCCATTGGTGTACTAAAATTTGAGCCCTGGGTGTTGAATCATTCTCACCATCAAGAAGTGAAGCTACCATGCATCGTTTTCTCTTTCACCTTGCTCATGGCCAAATTTCTTAGCTGCATTCTTTGGCTGTGCTTCAATGCCATGCTAGGTTAGTTTTCTTGGTAGTCAACTTTAGAGGAGACAAAGGGAGCTAAGCGTGGAGCTTAAATTGATGCCTGACGTGTTTTTCTAAACTATGTTCTTTTACTTAAGTAATTTTCATTCAAATTTAATCTAGGTTTTAGCTTGAATTTGTTAGAATTTGTTTTGGATAATTGGTAGATTGTTAAGACTTGTTGAATTGTCATTATATACATCAATTTGGATTAATTGAATGTTGATTTAAGTATGTTTACCTTGTTGTCTAGACCTATTATGTTTAAATTTCTGGCTTAATTTGATGTTATTTTAATGACTTCAATGGTAATTGAATTAGTCTAAATGATGTTAAGTTAGGTGGATTGATAGAAGTAAGGTGAACCTCCCACGAACAAGTCTTAGATAACTCAAGAATTTAGAGTAATAACCAAAAACAACGGAAGCAACTCAATGCAATTAAGAAACCAAATGAAACCTCTAGAGAGAACTCTAGCAACCCCAAACATAAGATACCATAAAAGTTGGTCAATTCTCTCGATAAGTTGAATCCGTATTCTAGGAAGAACACGAAGAATCTTAACAATCTCATAAGAAATTGAAGAGAGAAATCACTCACAATATTATTTAGATATGATTTATCAAGTGGCACTATATGGTCTTTAAATAATAATAGAAATTCTAATCCTAATAGGATAAGTGGTTCCTTATAGATAAGGTTTACCCTTTTGTTTTTGAATTTTAAATTCAAATTTGAATTAAATCCTAAGTTGGCCTCAAAAATACAAGTGAGAATCAATCAAAACTAATCTAATCTAATCTGGAAAAAATAAATAAATAACAAAACAAAAATTCAAAATAAATTAAAAAAGAATAAATCTAGTCCTAAAGTCACATGACTCATTAATGAAGCATATGACTTCTTTTAATCAAACTCTTCTATTTGGACTTGGGTTAGTCCTTTAAGATCTTCAAATTGGACCTCCAAATAAATGATCATTCTTTTTGAATTAGAAGGTGATGCCATTTGTTTTAAGTCTTCCAAATAGATGGGTTTTTTCTCCTTAAGCTCTCGGACCAATCCTTGCAAGGCCTCTTTCATGGCTTTTATCCTACCTTTTGTCATTGGGTCTCCTACTACTTGAAGAGGGTCTTTAGGCACATTGGCTCTCCATGATTGAAAGTTCACTTGTTCTCTATCATTTCCTTCCTCATCGAAAGGATTTATCCTCGAATCTGCAGTATCAAACAAGGACAAGTCTAAAACATTGAAAGTAGCATTAATATTGCCATAAGAACTACGCAAGTCAATCTTGTAGGCATTGTCATTGATCCTTTCTAGGACTTGAAAAGGACCATCTCCTCTCGGTTGCAACTTAGATTTCTTTTGTTCTGGAAACCTTTCGTTTCTCAAGTGTACCCAACCCAATCTCCAGGGTTGAATACAACTCACCTTCGGCCTTTGTTTGCTTGCCGAGCATATTGTTCATTCCTCCTTTCTATATTGGCCCGAACTTTAGCATGAAGCTCTTGCACAAATTAAGCTTTTTCCTTGCCATCAAGGCTAGTTCTTTCATGTATAGGCAAAGGTAAAAGATCTAAGGGAGTCAAAGAATTAAATACATACACAATCTTAAAGGGAGAATAAGATGTAGTGGAATGAACAACTCTATTGTATGCAAATTCAATATGAGACAAGCAACTCTCCCAGTTTTTCAAATTCTTCTGAATGATTGAACGCAATAAAGTAGTGAGTGTCCTTGTACAGAAACACTCTTCACCTCTCCTGCTTGTCTTGCCATTCATGCACTCTTCACCTCTCCCTTTTATATGAATAAGCTCAAGCTCTTGTTTTGTTCACTTTCTCTTTCTTTTTCTACACTCTTTTTCTTTTCTCTTACATTCTTTCCACTCTTTTCATGTTTATGCATTTTTCCTTTCTCTTTCTCTTCTTTTTCTTTCTCATGCCTCTCTCTTTCTTTTTCTCTCTATAATCACTTATAATTCTGTATTGTTCTTCATATGCTTTCATTGGCCTAAGAGGCCTAAGCACAATGTTACACCCTTCAAACACAAAGGAGTAGAAATTTCTATAGCCATCATGAGTCACACGTCTGTCAAATTGCCATGGATGACCAATAAGTAGATGTCCTGCATACATAGGTGCTACATCACATAACACCTTGTCATGGTATTTGCCAATAGTAAATGATACTTGAACTTGCTTGGTGACTTTCATCTCACCACAATCAGTTAGCTATTGCAAATTGTAAGGCTTTGGATGTTTTAGAGTAGGCAAGTTTAGTTTCTCCACAAGTAAAGTACTAGCAACATTAGTGCAACTACCACCATCAATAACCAAGCTACATACGTTGTCTTGAATATGGAAAATCTCTTCTCTTTGCTCATCATCACGTTTCTCATCTTTTGGTTGAGCATTGAGAATTCTTTAAGTAATAAGTGTATTACAGTGAACACCCCATTTTGTCCGGGCATTTTACAAAAAAATGACCAAAAAAAATAATAAAATAAAATAAAATAAGATAAAACAAAACTAAATAAAAAAACAAAAAATAATGATAATAATAAAAGAAGGAAGGGAATAAAAGAAAATAAAAATAAAAAAAGGGGAAAAAGAAATTGAAAATTAAATTCCTTTTAGTCTTAAAAGAGAGCAATAATAATTAAGACTCTCAAATAGATTAGGTCTTAGCAAAGGAAAAAAAAGACAAAAAAAAAATAATAATAATAATTTTTTATCTAAAAATAATATAAAAAAATAATAATAAAATAAAAATAATAATAAAAATAATAAATAATAAAAAGAAAATACAAAAAAAAAAGAGAGAGAGAAAAAGGGGCAGAGAGACACGAGACTGAACCAGGAAAAGGAGAACGGAGGAAGAGAGAAAAAGCTGAGCATGAAAAGACAGGAACAGAGGGAGCAGCCGTGAAACAGACCGGAACAGAGGAGACGTGCACGCAACTGGAAGAACCGAGGATCACATGCACGGGGGCTCCTCTACTCTTGGCCGGGGAAGCTCTATAAAAGAGACCGACGGAGGAGAGAGGGGCAATTTTTTTTTATCCGAGGAAGAAGGAGAAGGACACGAAGCCGAAGAACTCCGTGAAATTGGGCACTGAAAATTTCAGAAACTGAACCAAGGAAGGGCCGAGGCCGAAGGGACGAAAGCTCACGAATTGGAAGAGGGGCTAAAAATCCTGGAGCAAAAATCTAAGAGCAAGATTTCAAAGCCGTGGAGCAGACTGACGAAACAGGTGACGCCGAGACAGGAAGAAGCAAAGGGGCCGAGATTTTTCAACTGGTAATTTGTATCTTTGATTTACAGCTTTGATTAGTAGGCTAGGAACATAGGACTGAATATTGGGATGGATTGATGCTGAAACTTGCAGTTGGGCAAGGAAGAAAATCGGACCTTATTCTTCATTTTTGTTATTTTCTTTTTATCCAAATTTATCTGGTTGTTATTTCTAATTGGGAAGGGTTTCATCCCCCCTCACGATGGCATGCTTTTTATTCACAAGTTTTCGGGCATCTGTATCGTCTGTTCCCCCCTGTTTTCGTCATCCTTGGTATATCTAAAATTTGATTGCTTGAACCGTGGGAGGAGTCTCATGATGATGTTTCAGTTCATACTTTCTGAGCTTTGCCCTATCCATATAAGATAGAATTCTGTGTAGGGGGGAGCATATGCATAACTCTGAGCCCTTAAATCTAATGCAAGACTAATGATTAGTGGCCTTGCGTGTTTATTAATCCTGGACACCCTGTGAGTTTGCAAAAGGGGTGAACGGTTATCACACCCTAAGCTTTGTGTTTATTTGGTTTTGGGTTCAGTAAATTCCTTGGTGTTCAATAGCTTTTGGTTGTGGACTGGGCCTGGCTTCCTTAGTGGCCAGCCGCGACGAAATAGGATCCTGGGGACGAGAATTCTTGGGCCGTGAGGAGATATAGTTTTGGGCCATGAGCTTAGGCAGAGGAGGTATAGCTTTGGGCCATAAGTTTAGGCACAGGGGACACAGATTCAGGCATATGAGTTTTGTTTTTTCTTTTTGTTTTCTCTTTGTTTTGTTTTGTTCACCCACTAATTCACTTTCTGGTGTTAGATCTACGCAACATGCTCAACTGGGTGCTAAGGGTTATTATCATTACAATCATAATTATTATTATTTTTGAATGAAATATATGTGGCCAAAAGACGATAATAGCTGGAATAATGATATTTTCATAAAAGCGTTTAATAACTAGGCCACATGAGTTTTTTGAATTCATGCAAGCATTAGAATTAACCAAGTTATCACGCGCGACTGCGAATCCACGCAGATAAAGGTTTAACATGTTTGTTGAATTAAACAACTTCTGATTTATAAAATTTTCAAGGCCCTTTAAAAATGAAAAAGGAGCCAAATTATCTAAGATTTTCACACCTTTATATTTTACGATTACTTAAAATCATTGTATCCCGAAGGTCCTAGAATTTTCGCAGGTATTTTGATTTACCATTTATCATGTGAAACTGTAAGTTCATGCAGATACTAGTGGGTTAAATAACCTATTTTGAGATAAACTCTACTTTTCAACAAGGATATATATTTTGAGAATGATAATAAAAATAATTTATGAGATGAACAAAGCCTTTTCTCTGATTTACTCGTTTCAGATGAAGTAGGAAACGATATTATCTAGAATAAACGAATAATGTTATGTCGTACAAGTTCTATATATTTCAAAATATTTCAAACCGAAGATTAAGCCATTTTACAAAAAATAGAAATAATTAATTTAATAACAACACCACGTGAGATTTTGAAACCCACGTAGGTATTCGGGTTTGCTGAGTTTATCGCGTGTGATAGGGAATCCACGTAGATACATCAGTAAATTACTTTCTCTCTTTCAAAAAATATATATCAAGAAAATAAAACTATGTGACAAGTTTTTTTATTTATTTTTTTTTACATGGCATTTTAAGATGTAATAAAACCCTTGTGCCGCGAGGTTTAGAACCTTCGCAGGAAATTAAGGAATTGATCTATCGGGCATGACTGTGAGTCTGTAACAGGTGGATTAATTTTCTTTATTTGGGAAAATTTTCAAACGTAAAAAAATAATTAAAAAAAATAAATAAAAAATACAAGGGTTTTTCAAAAGTTGAAAATTTAATAAATGCATTTTCAAAGAAATCAAAGAAAAACAAAAATATTTTCAAACAAAATAAAATAAGAGTAAGTAACCGGAATTAAATTATCTTTTGCAAATTAAAACACACCAACTCAATCTCAGAAAATTGTTTTGTTTGCAAAAAAGAAATTATTTCCCGTTAACTTTCTCTTGTTACAATAATTAAAATATCAACCAACAGACACGCATTTCTAGTTCCGAACTACGTGGACTTTGATCCCCATCGCAGGGTACGTAGGCCCCAGGCTCTGATCTTGGGTCAAGTCCGCCTTTGTAAATAAATAAATATTTTCTGATTTATTTGGTGTTTTTTGCCCTTAATTTAATAAATATTTCCCAATTCATTTTCTTAAATCCCTTTTTCCTCATTTTTTTAAATCTCATTAATTTCTAAAGTAATTTATTTTCCTTATCATATTATCCAAATTTTCTTAATTTCTTTTTTCTCTACCCATTTTCCCGCATGTGATTTATAAAAGAAAAACCAAAATATATTTTTAAGTCATATTAATTTACACAATCAAGGTAAGGTAACCGTTCCTAGGAACGGGTATCGTGGGGTGCCTAACACCTTCCCCACGCACAATCGACTCCCGAATCCAACTCTGGTTACGCAGACTATCCTTTCCTTTTTAATTCGGTTTCCCAAGATTTTTCTCCAAATTTTGGTGGCGACTCCTCACAAGTCGGTTTTCACTCGAAAACCCGATTTGTTCTCTTTTTTCTTTCGTCGCATTTTTCCGGGTGCGACAATTACCATGTACATGATCAGTATATTCATTATCTAAACAAGATTCTAAAGGAGGCATATCATCTTTAAATGCAGAAGCCTTCATCTTCACATCTTTATTCTTTTAGGCTGATTTGGAGTTTTGATCTTTATCTCTTGTTCTTGTCTCCTTTTGCTTGAAGAGATGATTAGTTCTCCAAGGAACAGAGTTAGTTTTCTTGCTTTTCAATTGCTTCTCCAAGTGGATAGCTTTATGAAGCAATTCTTCCATATCCAAGTAATGTTCTAGCTCAATTCTTTCTCGGATTTCGGTTCTTAATCCACCAATGAAGTGGGCCATTGTCTGCTCTTCATCTTCGTTAACATCAACTCATATCATAGCCATCTCTATCTCTTTATGATACTCTTCAACGCTTATAAATCCTTGTTCAAGTTTTTGTAATCTTGTATGCAAATCACGATGGTAATAGGAAGGGATATACCTCTTACGCATGATGGTTCTCATGTCACACCATGTGTCGATGGGTTCTTCATCATTCCTCCGTCTAGTACACTATAATTTATCCCATCAAACACTAGCGTAGCCAATAAACTCAATAGCTATAAGTTTCACTTTCTTTTCTTTAGAGTAGTTATGACGTTCAAAAATGAGCTCTACTTTCCTCTCCCATTCAAGGTATAAGTCAGGATCCATTTTGTCTTAGAATGAGGAAATTTTAAGCTTGATGCCTCCTAAATCATTATCTTTCTTGGAAGAAGGTTTGCTTTTTGAGTTGGAACCCGTTTCAGATTCGTGCTCTTCTTCATCATTGGTTCTACTTCTAGACTTTTTATAACGCATCTCAGATTTCATGTCAACCATATCATTTCTAATGTTTTTGAGTTCATCATGGAATGCTTTGATCATGAATTTTAGATCAACTTCACCTTCACTTTCACTTCCTATCATTGTTGCAAGAACTTATATAAAGAATTAAAACAAAGAGAAATTGAAAGTTAGGAAACTCACTCCCTCTTCTCAAGTGTTTCACTTAATTCTTGTATAACAATTCACTCATGTTTGCACTCTTTATTGGCTTTTTCTAATAATGATCTCACAAATCTCTCTTGCCTTTTACCACTGTTATAGGGTGCTTATAGTGCTCTTAATGGAATCAGATAACCTGTTAAGAGAATCAAATAAGTTTGAGTGGCAATCAAATATTCAAGATAGTAAGGGACCTTCAAGAATTCAGAGGGAAAACTCAAGGACTCTAGACACAAATAGGAGACTTAAAGAGGAGTTAAAAAATATGGTGCAAGATCAAAATTTTTCTTACCAAGACATGAGAATTAGTACACTAGACACAAGATAAATCAATTTAAAAGGTGAGCCAAATTTCATATAGAGAACAATTGAATTCTCAATCATGGATCATTATTGGTGCTTAAATTGCTTGATTGGATTTAATTAAGTCATTAATTCTTATGTTTCATGTTTAATAATTAAACTCATCAACATCCTAATTAAGTTAATTAATTGATTTAAAGAAGTTTAGTTGATTTAATTAATATTAGGGTAGGCTATATTTAATTAATCACTTAAATTAAAACTTAGTTGGTAAGTGTTTGAATTAATTAGTTAATTTAATTAATCACATCCTAAACATAATTAATCTTATGGATTAAGTTAGGAAGAGCCCAAATTCAACAAACCCATAATTGACTGCCCTTCCATTTATACATCCTTTCCATTTTCTTAGTTTTCGAGTATTAATTTTTTTTAAGTAATTGTTCATTTTAATTTACATTTAATTTCAATTTTCCCTATTTTATTTATTCTTTTTTTTTTGCAAAACAACCCCTCCCCGAAAAAGAAACTTAGTTGTAATTGGCATTTCCATATTAAATAGCTTGCATTACATCTCTTAAAAATATATATATAGTTGCATTAGCATTTTATTTATTAATAATTAGATTGCATTTTCAGTTATGTTTCATTAGTAATTTTAGGTCATTTGCATTTAGTTAGTTTAGTTTAATTTGCATTTCATTTCTTTAGTACTAATTTAGGATTTGCATTTTAGTTGCATATAGCTTAATTAGTTGCATTAATTTATTTCATTTTAATTTACTTAATTTTGCTTGGTTTTAATTTTAATATTTGTTTTTTCTAATTTTTTTATCATTTAGGTGTATCATTTTAGTTTAAAAATTCACATTATCTTGCCTCTCTAAGAACACGACCTAGATTGCCCCTATAATACAAATTTTTTCACACCTAATATTAAATTGTACAGCCCTCGACACGATTTGTCAATGACATGAGGTATTGATATTTAGCAAGTTTTTTTGGCAAAAATTGAGTAAGGTGAGCATATTTACTCTTTATATATTTTAATTTCATTCAGTCTTTTTTATTGGCTTCTGCATTTTGCAAATTTGACAAAGGCCTATGTATTTGTTCTAGAGGATGAGCACTCTTAATATGAAAGAGCAACCTGAAATTAAATGTGATGATGAAAATGTGGATGAAATTGATGTGAAGAAATCATATCAGGATGAAGATGAATCTACTCCAGTGTGATCAATTAAGATAAAACAGAGAAAGGTGATTTGTTGGGCTTAATGTGATAATTGTATGTCTAGGTAAAATTTCCATGATATTTTTTATATTGAAAAAAATTATAAATTTCCCTGATATTTGCATAAATGTTTGAGTATGTCTTATAGACCACTTGCCTATGTGTTAAGGTTTCAGTGGATTATTTGCAATCGGCCATGTGTATTCTCTCTTTATTTTTTTGAAAAAATAAGAAGAGTATGTGATATTATATGGTAGTGTTAGTTGGATTTATGAGTCTTGATGATGCACTCTTTATTCTTTGCTTTTGATTTTTTTTCCCAAGTCACTAAATGTCAGTTTTTTCTTGCTTTGCTTAATTGTATTAAGCACCTACACCACCTTTGCTCAAACCTACCGAAATGGCTCCTAAAATATCTTCTCAAATAGGTATTGAAAAGAAGGGGAAAAAACTGAACTGTCAAAGGAAGAGCCATTATTGGATCTTGTGGCTGAAAAACTTTGTCCACCAAGACATATTCTAGATTTTATTAGTTATTTGTACATTTTTTTGTTGCTTTTATTGGTGTTCTATCTAGGAACAAATAGTATAGATTATTATATATTGGTGCTTGGCAAGGACAATAATCTCTTGTATATAAGGGGAAAAAGTTGAACCATAAAAGGAAGAACCATTAGATCTTGTGGCTAAAAAAGTTGGTCCATAAAGGTATATTCTATATTCCATTAGTTATTTGTACCTTTTTGTTTCTTTTATTGGTGTTCCATTTGCAAACAAATAATATAAATCATTATATATATATATATATATATTGGTGCATGGCAAAGATAGCAATCTCATGTCTATAAGTGTACTTGTAGAGCATATAATGTGAGAGACATGCATTGACCAAATATGATCTGGTTGAAGTTGCAAATGAAGGAGCACTATCCAAATTGCTTGGGTGGTGTCTTTTGCATGTGAAATTATTTTCTACTAAATTTAGGTTAGATTAGGGCCTGTAGAATGCAAATAAAAATGAAACTAAGGGGTTCATAATTAGTTATACATTTGTTTGAAATAAGAATGAAGTCTCTTGAAGACTTTTCACTCTATTAGAGATTAATAATCAACTCTTATCAATGAATTTTGTGTATACAAATAGGACGTATTGTGCTTCACTAAAGTTTAACACTTTATGGCATTAGGATAAGATATGCTTATATAAATCTTGTCTAAGATTTTTATTTTATTTGATGTTGTTAATATCATTCTTTCCATACCACACACAAAATGCTTGCTATCCTTTTTTTTTCTTGCAAACCTTTATCTTCCCATAAGTGGTTATTCAAACGTGGACATGTGATCATGTCTATTGATATTTAGTTATTAACTATGTAAAATTTTGATAGCATGAGAGAAGAGAGTAAATGGAATCACAAGCTTATTGTTTTAGTTTCCTATGTGTGTATGTTGACATTAAAAGGAATAAGTCAAGTCTAGCAGTATATTATCTAACAAATGTAAATTTTGTATGTAGGATTAGTGTTAAGAGACCATTACTTACTCTAGGAAAAGGACACATAGGAAGTTTGATAATGTGGCACATGTTGAATCAGTCGAAATGATGGTTTTTCTCTTTTCTTTATGGGCACTCCAATGTTTTTTTTTGGGAGGGGGAGGGGGGAAGACAATCTTATGGTCCCATTCCTTCAACATAAAAAATGGATGAGGTTTAAAGAATTGTGTAGCGTGGAGGACCTAATGAATGAATGACTAACTTCAAAATCCATATATTCCATAGTTTCTTATAATTTGGTGCTAATTAATATTTACTTACCTAAGCACTTTGTTTTAGTATTGAATGTATCATATTTAATATTCTTATTGCAATTTTTCCTTTCTTATCTATTTTTTTCATGAATTCATGAAATGTATATGCAGGTGATACAAGGTGGAATCATTTTTGAGAATTGTGTTTTTTGAAGTTAAACATCAAATATGTGCATTGGTTGAAACCGTACTGGTTAATACTATCTTTTATAGTATCACTATACTCTCAATAAAGTACTGCAATGTTAGAACTATGAGAAGAATGAATTATGTTGAAAATTCAAATAATTAAGGTTTATCATTATTGAAATATTTTATCAATGTAACTCCTTAATAAATCAAAATATATTAGAGTTTGATATAGATGAGAACTATATTAAAACCAAAGTTTTTTTTTGGAAGATTATATGTGGACAATAACATCACATAATGATTGAATTGTTATCTTTATGAGAGCTAGAAAATGTGACTCTCATTTCTCTTTATCAATCCCACTCAAATCAAGACCTATGATCCAATCTATCTTGTAATCAATATTCTTCCAAGGTGTACTAACATAATAGTAAACCCAATTATTTTGATTATTTCAATAATTGTAATTTTTATTTTAAATATTTTTTCCAAATATATTTCTTTTCTCCATTTGGTACATGCAAATTGATCCTAAAATATGTCAATAACGTCTTTAAAAGACTTTTAAATACAATGTAACTATATACGAATTAAAAATATAAGATTAAGCTCTATTTGTTTTGGAGGGTGGGGATTATCATCTCCCTATCAATCATATTTTCATCATCTATCAGATTTTGTATGAATATAAATTGAATCACATTTTAAACACAATTGTCATGCTAATTTAAATAGATAGACTAGACAATAAAATATACACATTAATATTCCTTATTTATAAATAAGACAACAAATAACCAAATTAACAAATATTACCCCGTGCATCGCGCATGAGTAAAATCAAGTTAGTATTTAATCTATGAGATAGGTTTTATATGCTAGTCATTTTTGTTGATTACCCTGTCAATTGACTAAAGTTTAATAGTTAATGCAAAATTTTGTTATTTGGTTCATGTATGACTTCTAGATGGCATATTTATTCTTTCAGTTTCTTGTGCTTATTTTATTGGGTGATTAACTATATTTCAGTTTGAAGCAAATTATTAAATGGTTTATTTGGTTTATCTAATAACCCTGCAACTTGATCAAAGTAGGAAATTAGATGCAAGTTATAAGATTGCTTGCTTCTAGTGTTTGGAAGCAAGAATACATCATTAATGATGTTTTATCATCAATATATGGGACTAAATTATAAGTACAAGCTTTTTGTATTATAAATAAATGCTAAACAGCTTTACCAGTGTTCTAGACTACTATAAAGTAATTCTTATGATGATTTTTGACTGAGTAGATATAGTCAAAACCAACACCAATTTGTTTTCTTGCTCTCTGTTGTATTCTGATAATTGGTCATGAAAGGGAAGCTACAAATGTGGGATGCAAAACTTGAATTTTAGAGAGATGCAAAAAAGAAATAAAAGGGTTGGAATTTTGTGTTCAAAAAGTCTTTTGGAAATTTTGTGCTTCAACATTAGACAACAGCTGCTAGAGGATTTGGAGGCACATGGTTTATGACGGGAGAGAGACTTTTCAGGTTATGGATTGTCTAGCCAAGAAGTTTCACTATTCTAGTAGGGATTTTGTTCTCTGTTCTTCACATATTGAGGACCAGGACTGATCTAACTGTAATGCTGAGTGCAGGGGAAGTTCTTTGTTAGCATATAGCTTGTGTTTATGGATTTTTTAACACATTTTATTAAAATTCAAGATTGTTATGAGACTATATGCTAATCACACTTCATGGAATCACTTTTCAATATCATTTATGTCTACATTTCCATTTGCTCTAAGGACAAGGACCTTCTTTGTTGCTTTTATTTTTTAGTATCATCTTACTAAAGATCAATTTGTCATGTACCAAGTCATGTATCACTGTAAATACAAACATGAAATGTCCAAGATTAGTTTAAATCACTAAGTTAATTCTTGGATTGGTGTTTTCCTCCTCTATGATCAAGAAAATGGTGCCCATTTTCTTTTTTTCTTTTTTCTTTGGGAGGGGGAATCTAAGAATTATGTTTTATTTTTAATTGCTAAAGGCAAATCTCGGGTAGCGGAGGAGGGTTGTGTTAAGCCTTTGACAACCAACGCAAAAATTTGTCGAATCTTTATGTATGAATCAAGAACATATTTGTGCTAAGACTAGGTCGTTACCTAGAAGTAACGTGATATATGGCTCGAATGTAATGTCAAATGAATTAAAGTCGTTACATCAGCGCCCGATATAATTTTAATTGAGCAAAGGTTCCCACAATATTCTGGATGGATGTGGGTGAAGAAGTTAGCCTAGGAGAGCAAGATTTGGTTCGATTCTTGGAATATTGATATTTTAATAGGTAAATCTATGGAGGTGGTGGATGCTGTGATTTAAAGGAGAACTAACATCTTGTGTCTTCAAGAAACTAAATGGGTGGGAGAAAATGCTAAGAAGTTAGATACTACTGGTTTTAAACTTTGGTACGTAGGAAATGTCAGAGTAAGGAATGGAGTTAGTATTATTGTGGATAAAAATTGAAAAAAAGAATATGGTAGGAGTCGAAAGGATTGAAGATAAGATCTTATCCTTAAAATTAACTATTGGGCATGATACTTTCAATATTATTAGTGTTTATGCACCTCAAGTAAGGTCAGAAGCACATATTAAGAAAAAATTTTGGGAAGATTTAGAGGGCTTGGTTGGAGATATCTCACAAGAAAAAAAGATCTTCATTGAGGGGACCTTAATGGTCATGTGTGAAAAAAACAAGGCAATATATAGGAGCTCATGGTGGTTACGGTTTTGGAGAAGTAAATGAGAATGGACATTTCATTCTTGATTTTTCAATAGCTTATAATATCATAATTGTAAACACATGTTTCAAGAAACGGGAGAAGCATTTAATCACATATAAAAGTCGAGCCTAAAGTTCACAAATTAACTTCTTTTCGATAAAGAACTCAGATAGAAGAGTTTGTAAAGATTACAAAGTAATCCTTAATGAGAGCTTAACTTCACAATATAGGGTCTTGGTACTTGATATGCTGGTTAAGAAATGTAAATTGAAAAGTTGAAAAGCCTTGAATCCCAGAATTAAGTGGTGGCAATCAAAAGGTGAGAAATAATTGACCTTTATGAGAAAAGTTCTGGAGAAAAGAAATTGGGACTTGCAATAAAGTACTAATATCTTGTGGGATAAGATGAGTAAAAGGATCAAGAATACCACTATAGCAGTTCTAGGTGAATCCAAAAGTTTTGAATATAAAGATAAAGAATCTTAGTGGTGGAATGAGAGTGTGTAGTAGAAGATCAAACATAAGAAAAAATGTTTTAAAGCCTTACATTTGTACAACATCGATGAAAATTGAAAATGTTATCGGTTGGCTAGGAAGGAGACTAAGAAAGCAGTGATCGAGGCTCAATCTAAAGTTTTTGAGAAATTCTATCAAGATTTAGAAACAAAGAATGGTGAACGTAAGATTTAGAAAATTGTCAAGAGAAATGAAAGAAAGTCAAAAGATTTGGACCAAATAAGATGCATAACGGATAAGAAAGGAAAAGTTTTGGTTACAGATGATGATATAAAGAAAGATGGGAAAGCTACTTTTATAAGCTTTTTAATGATGGATTGGGTATGACTATTGATACAGAAGAATTAATAACTCATGAAGATGATCTAAATTTGAACTTTTATTGTAGGATTTGGGTTGGAGAGGTAAAAGAAGTTCTTAAAAGAATAGATGCCGGTAAAGTTATTGGTCTCGATGATATTCCTATCGAAGTTAAAAATACTATTTATTATTTTGGAAAAAGAGAGACTCTTTATTCAATTACTCTTTCCCAAAATTTTATGGTGTGACTTATAAGTTTTATCCCCTGATAATTTGCATAATTTTAAATATCCCCATTGTTCTTGTATATAGGCACCAGAATGCTCTTTCTCTATTCCTCTAATTTTTTTTGAGACCTTAAAATCTCATTAAATAACTTATTAATATTTATTAAGGGGTTCGATTGAAAGATATCGGAGCAGAGAGAAATACTTGCATAGGGTTTTCATTGAACGATATCGAAGTAAAGAGAGAGACTTGCATATGATTTTTCATTGATTTGGAAAAAGCATATGATAGAGTACCAAAAGATGTGTTGTGGAAAGTAATGGAGAAGAAATGTGTTTGTGTGGCTTAAATTCAAGCTATAAAGGATATGTATAAGGAGTAACAACAAGTGTAAGAACTCCTGAAGGTGAAACAAAGGACTTTCCTTTAAAGATAGGTTTACATTAGGGATTTTTCTTGAGTCCATACTTGTTTGATTTTTTTTTTGGATGTTCTAACAGAACCTATACTGGAGGAACTTCCAAAATGCATGCTCTTTGCAGATGATATAGTCTTAATTGAGGACTCAAGAGAATAGGTCAACTTTAAACTTGAGTTATAGAGACACACTTGAAATCAAAAGGTTTTCATGTGAGTAGAAGTAAGATAAAATATATGCATTGTAAATTCAACAATAGGCTAATTAAAAATGATTTAGAGGTTAAAATTGGAGAACAAATCATTCTAGAAGTGTCAAAGTTTAAATATTTGAGGTTGATTTTACGGAGTAATGGTGAAATTGATAGGAATGTTATGCATAGAATACAAGTTGGGTAACTAAAGTGGAGAAAAGTATCATGAATCATTTATGACTGTAAGGTACCTATTAAGTTTAAAGGAAATTTTATCAAATAGTTATAAAGTCAGCAATACTATATGATAGTAAATATTGGGCTTTTAAAGGATAACAAGAGTATAAGATAGGAGTAGCAGATATGAGAATATTGAGACAGATGTATAGTCATGCAAAATTAGATAAGATACAAAATGATTGTATATGAAAGAAAGTCAGAGTAGTACCTATCGATGAGAAAATGATAGAAAATCATTTAAAGTAGTTTGGGCATGTAAAAAGATGAGGGTAAGAGGAGCCAGTAAGGAGAGTTGATCAAATGGCTTGGAACCCTATCAAAAGGCGTAGAGGAATGCCAAAAAGGACACTAAAGGAAGTTATAAGGAATGATCTCTTAATAAATGATTTATCTGAGGAGATAGTATTTGATAGAGTCCGTTGGCGTCAAATGATCTATGTAGCCAATCTCATATTAATGGGATAAAGCTAATGTTGTTGTTATTATTACTGCTAAAGGCAAATCCGTCTGTTTGATTTTTTTTTTTGTTATGATTGCAAGAGTTTGAGGGGAAGAGGGAAATCTAAGGGCATGTTTGGTTCATTTACAGACCCCCCAATGTAAAGGTAATCAGTATCACATCACCTAAGTTATCGCGTTTGGTTGCATATTACCTATTATGATGATTTTATATGTGATGCTAGAAAGGTAATCCCATTCACTCTCATTTTTCTATGTAATCCCCATTACATAGATGTAATCCTGATAAAAAGTCCAAACTACCCCTGACAGAAATAAAATTAGCACATCCTTCCCATCTCCCATCTCTACCAACCTTACCCCATCTCCACCAACCTCCCACTCCATCTCCATCAGCGGCTTGGACCATCATCGTCGGCTACATCATCTTCAACCTATCTCCTTCTTCCTCGCCAAGCACCATTATTCTTCATTGACCACCATCGAGCACCACCAAACAGTGCCATTAGCAGCATCTTTCCTATAAGATCTAGTATTGTCATCAACCTGTGTTGACACCGGTGACCTTCCTCGACAACCTCTGCTTCCTCGGTGACCTTCCACTTCCATCAATGAAGCTTGCTAGTTCAGTGACCTTCTTCGACGAGATGTGGTGTAGATTTGTAGATCTCCAATTTTTTTTCCTTTTTGCTTTTACTGATCTACTGATTTGAGGATTAAAGAGTAAGATGAAGGAAGGAGAATGATAGGCGAGATAGGGGATGATGTTGTTGTTGTGGATATGCTATGGTGTGATGGTGAAGCTGCCATGTGTTGTCGGTGAGGAAGAGGGAGGAGGAAGAAGGAAGGAGGAAGAAATTGATGAGGTCACCAATGAGGAAGAGGGAGGAGAAAAAGGGAAGGACAAAAAAGTTGATGAGGCCACTAGTGAGGTGTGTGTTACCGGTGAGGAAAAGGGAAGGAGAAAAAAGATAGGAACATTTTTATCTTTTCACTTTTATCTTTATTTAATTAAATATAAAAGATAAATTTATTTTCTACATCATCAATATCAAATCAAACAAACATCTATGTAATCATTACCCCATCACATCCCATTACATTATATTATATCACCTCATTCTTATATAATTGAACCAAATGGGCTTTAAGACTCACATTTTTTATAAATTGCTAATGGAAATTCTTCTTTACAATTTTTATAGATAGATTCTATGAACAACCATGTTCTTTAGGAATAAGTCAAAAATATTATAGGTCTAAGATTAGTCTAAATTATAAACTAAACATGATTAAATTTAATTTCTCGCATTTAGAGTTAAATTAAAACATTTCCTGCTTATCTGAAGGGAGAAAAATCTAGTTTAACCAAAAAAGAACATATTAAGGCTACCAATGTATCAAGGAAAAACATATTAACGCATTGGCCTCCTAGGCCAAGAGTCTGTACCACTTGACTTGTTTTAATAGTTATCACGCCCCTTTTGCTCCCATAAAAAAAAAAAACATTAACACAACTGCCTTCCCTGCATCCATGTCAGCTTTGAAACGACCAGTTTCACACATCAACGTTAGACACATCCTCCTTCAAATCATCTATTTCCTCCTGAAGACGCTCTAATCTTTCAAGCATGATCTCATCATTCTCATTAGCGTTAGACACATCCGCCTTCAATTTATTTATGCCTTCAATTTATTTATTTTCTTCTGAAGAAGCTCTAATCTTAGAAGCATCTCATCATCATTCTTCCATTCAAGTCGAAATGAAGACCAACTGCTAGTCCCTCCCCACTTTTCTCCCATTATAGGTCTGAGACATTCAAAATATTGACATCTCGAATTCTCACACTTGGCATAGAGTCTGTCGGGATTTTTGTCTGAATGAAAAATCATTAGTTGTGGGTTCTTCCCACATTCACATATCACATGCCTTACCTTGTCTCCAACAAGGGAGTTACTCACAATTACCTGGTCACAGAAATTAGAAATAGAATGGTTAAACACGTTTATTGATTGCCACTACTAGTTGCTTAGAACTGAATCAATCAAAAAGTCGTATCCTCACACTTCAAAATCATTTGAGTGGATGAGTGAACCAATACTACCAGATTTTGATGGAAGATTGACTCTGATTTAGAGAAGACGCACATTAAATACCATGATACAATGATGAAAGACAGGCTACAATTTCTTCATAGCATTCATATTAACTTAATTTTGATAAGCACTTTGTGTATCTAGCAATTTCTTAAAGCAAAATTCTGTAAGAGGAGAGGATTGAATGAGCAAAGGTTAATCTTTTTTTTTTATATATACCGAAAGGTTAATCCTAACTGACGTATAACAAATAAAAGTCTGAATACTAGAATATAGTTATTACTATCATGTAGTGCACTGACAGAACAAAGGGCTTAAAAATGCTACAGCAAAGAGTGAATAGTATTGCCAAAGCTAAGGAAGATATAGCGTACAATTTTAAAAGAAATTCAAAATTACTATATGAGCAAAATATGGAAGGATCCACACTCTAAATTACAAACACCCCAATCATAGCATCATCATAATCATCCATAAATCACAACATTAATTACTTGAATCATAAGATACATCAATATTTAGCAAAGTTTGGGTCTAAGAATTATCCTCAAATACATAGAAGCCAAACCCTCTTCATCAAATGCAACATCATCATAATGATCATCATCCAGTGTTCTTTCATTTTCCTACTAATCATCTAACGTTACCATTTATTCATCAACCATACGCAGAGCCAGAGAAGAGAGGATGGCATTTCCTTCTTGTCATGGTCTTCATAATTCATATGTTTAACAAATACTAAATCATTTTGATATAAGAGAAGGAGGGAGAGGGAGAAGTTAAACAAAAAGAATGGAGAATAGAATAACTCGGGTAGGGTGGAGAGATTAAGAAAATAAGATGGAGAAGTAGAAGGGAGACAATAGAAGAACTTGAGGGAGAAAGAAAATTGCAAATAACCAATTCTATTCAATTCATCAACTAAGTTTAAAATTTGAATTATAATAATAGCTATTTATAGGACTCAATAAGACTTTTTTAGAAAATTAACACAATCTAATAAAATAAGAAATTATTTAACTTAAATACTTAATTTAGTAAGATTGCAAGAATCTTACTTATTTAAAAAAAATTTAAAGACTAAAAACATTTTAAAATATTCTAACCTAAAGTTAAAGAAAAAGAAATTATAAAATAGGAAATAAATAAAAGATAAAATATAAATCATAGATTAAATCTAAATATAATCTAAATATTCTAATAAAATACTTTATTTTAAAACACTAATTTATCTATTCTCTATCACATTCAATATATTGTCTAAGGGTGGATCAAGTGATTGTAAGCAATAGCCTTAGCAAAATAACTTATTACTTAAAAAAAAAAAAAACAAAATCACTCGATTCAAACCGTCTTTCTGTAGACCCCTAGCATGAACCAAAACTACATAAAACACTCTACCTCTAAATAATAATAACTATGCATTAGATCATCTTTGACAATCACAACTATATAAGATACATAGACACTAGACAAAGGACATTCTGCCTCAGCAGGTTGCATTTGATCCCCATCAAGAAATTCAAGAAGTGCTTTAAAAAACGCTTTCACGGCTGGAAAAGCTCCTTCGAGCCCCTTAGATGCATAAGCCCTTTCAATATCATCCAAAAGATATTGCAATCTCCTGTCCTCTATGGAGGGATCAACTTCACTTCCTAAGCCTAAATCAGAAAATGCAGTTCATTTAGTGAAGCCCTGTTTTGTTAACAATTGACATAGATTCTAAAATGTAAGCATTAGCCTCCCCAGAAATTTCAGTCAATCCGACCATGAGCTCTCAGCTTCTTTACCTGCAGCGCTTGGGAAGGACTCATTATTCCCATGTTCCCTTCCATCAAATTCAGTTGAAGGTGATGGAAAATGTAACGCTTCTTGAGTTGAGGATATTGTCTTAACTAAAATTGAAATCTGCTGGAATATTACAATGCATATACGACACAGTTAAAAGTATATATTGCAATTCATAATTAATTTTAATATGTGTGTGAAATTTTATGTAATAAATAGATTCCAAAATAGCCTAGCATGCACTGAAATGAGAATCCAAATTAAAAATAAATTATTACTTATTATATAAATTGAAAAAAAATCATTATTTGTTAGTTTTTACTTGCAATAATAACTATGTATTAGATCATCTTTGATTACCACAACTACATATAGACACTTGACATTGAACATTCTACCTTTGCACGTTGCTTTTGATCCCCATCAAGAAATTCAATAAATGCTCCAAAGAGTGCTTTCACGGCTGGCATAGCTCCTACAAGCCCCTTAGATACATAAGCCCTTCTAATATTATCCACAAGATATTGGAATCTCTTTTCAGCTATGGAGAGATCAACTTCACTTCCTAAGCCTGAATCAGAAAAAGCAGTTCATTTAGTAAATCGGTATTTTAATTAACAGATTGAGATAGATTCTAAAATATAGACAAAGCATTCAGTTCTTTAGCTTTTTTACCTACAGCACTTGTGAAGGAGACATTATTCTCATGTTCCCTTTCATCAGCTTTAGTCGAAGTTGAGGATATTGTCAGATACAACAAATTGAATGGAACTGGAATCTATATAAGTGTGTGAAAATAAGCAATGAGTTTCCAAAATAGGCTACATTCGATGAAGTCAGAATTCAATTTAAATATATATATATATATATTTATTAAGTAAATTCTAGAACACTAGCTAGTAAAACCCTCTATAGAAAAGGAAGCTAGTAAAACTCTTTATAGACAAGGATAAAGTGTGAGAAATCGCATCTTTCATTGGATTCTAGCAGCGTACATTGTTGGGAGATTAAAGATAGAGGGGATAAAGGTTGTTATCAAGCATTCCCACTCGATTTGAGAACAATAACATATAGATTTTATGTATGAGATTATGAAAAAATTAACATATAAATTTAATAGTAAGTCCAAAAACCCTATGAAGCCTTGCAAGAAAAACGTTACAGAAATCAGAATTCCTTCTGAATCTAAAAACGCACAGGAGACTGAACACGGAGGGAATGAAGATTTTGTGACGATCGCGATGCAGAGAGAACCCGGTAGCTTTGGCAAACACTCTTGTGGAGTCGGGAAAAAACCCTAGAAACAAACATGGATTTGCAAGGAGAAATAGAATCGAGAGAAGGAGAAGAAGGAAGTAGAAAGCAGAAAATTAGAAAGAATGATTGTTGCACCTACACGCAAGGGTCTAGTACACGTTTTTTGCTCAACAAATTAGAAGAGGTAATTTAAATTTAATTTCTAATTAAAATCAGCTTAATTTATTTAATTTGAAATAAATTAAATTTTTAAATTTTATTGTTATAACTAAGTTTTTCTTTAATTGTTAGTATTAATTATGAATCAATTTAAATTTTAATTAGTTAGTCTTTTAAATAATTAAATAAAAGTCACTATTATGGACAATTAAAGATAAGCAATATACATTTTATATTTTTTTCCATAATGGGGGTTATGAATAATTATTTTCCCATACGTCAGTATTTAAAGAAATTTAAAAATGTATATTTTATAATTTTTATATTAAGAATAGAGATAATGACAGTTAAATGTCTTTGAAAACAAAAAAATTTAAAAACATATCTCAAATTTGCGAAATAACTATGACATATCAAAGTATTTATTTGAAATTATTTTTGGCCCACTAAATGATTATATTACCTTTCCTCCCTTTGTGATAAAATTATTAATTAATTAAGCATATTTATTTATAACTAATATCCAGTGATTTGTATTAGATACCGATAAATTTGCAATTGAGGTGATGATTGACCATCAAATCAAACACATTGACACATTGATATTAAAAACTCTCATTAAACTGTTAATCTGATTGACCATCAAAATGACCCCATCTGATGGTCAATTATCGTCTATTTATAACTGACAATTGACAATTTATAATTAATAAATCCACGTATATTTTTTAAGTCAAGTTAACAAAATAAACTCAGATACATTTGTAACTGATATACATGAATTTGTAATTGATCCATCTACATTTGCAACTACTCTACGTATACTATTTTCTAAATTAAGTTAACAAAGTAAACATAGATACATTTGTAATTTATTCACTTAAATTTATAATTGATCTACATATATTTGCATTTGATCCTCGTACATTTTCAAATTAAGCTAAAAAATACATATACAATTGATTCACATGAATTTAAGATAGATTTACAAATTTATATATATTTACAACTGATTTACATGCATTTCTATTTTGTGGAAATTTTATATCACTAAATCCACAACATTTCAAACTAGCAAGCCAAATAAAAAATAAAAAGCAGCAATCACAAAAAAAAAATCACAAATAAAGATAGGATGAAGTAGCAACAAAAAAAAAGAAAAGAAAATTGCATATGGAGATATGAGCTTTGAAGGAAAATTGTGAAAGTCGTGAATTCAGCGATTTGGTGGTTTCCACTCCAACTCCCTCCTCTCACATTGTGAGGGTGAAGGGCGAAAGGTAGATTTGGATCTAGATCGTAACATCACTGTCAACCAAATAAATCTTATCAATTAATAATTATCACTGATACTCATAAATGTTATTTATGAAAACAATATTGTTTTTATTTTCATTTTTTTGTTACAATATAAGAATGGTGGTTTTTTATTTGGGAAAGGAGGAGAGGGGGCTCTGAACATCCTTAATTCTCATTATGCTTTATTTTGTATCACAATATAGGATAATAGGATTAAGTATTAGTGGTATCTTTAAGTCTCACTATGATTTTTTTTTTCACTTTTTATTATTTTTTGAATTTTAAAATTTTTTCCTTACTTTTAGAGTCATTGTTAATTCTGAATTTAAATTTTAAATTTAGTTGCCCCAGTGGAAGAATTTATTAAATTCAATTGTGATATTGAATATTGGTGGGCATATTAGTTCCCACTATATTGGGTACTGCTTTTATTAATTTATTATTATTTTCCAAAGCAAAATTACGATTGGATTAATTATTTATCAATGCCCACTATATTGTCACAAAAATTGATATCTTGTACATTCTAGTTATTTATTATTTAATTATAAAACTTTGTATGATTTTTTACAACATTATGTGTATCAAGAAATTTTTATATTGTCAACAAAATCTTATATTCACTGCAAAATTCGAATTTAATTTTTTTTAAGATTTCTATTTGTCCTTTCACGATTTTTCATAAATAATGCTTTAGGTACTAATCAACTAATTCAATTTCTATTGGTCCTTTATATTTATTTATTGATTTATTGATATTGATAGTAATTCATTTTTCAACTCCGGTTTATTTTTCTATGTATGATTATTTTTTATTAATTAAAATTAGTTGGGCAATGTTGTTTGGCTGTTTTAGAAGATTCCCTGCATTTCATTTAATTGTTTTAGAAGAATCTCTAAATTAATTGATATCAATATTAATCAATATCTTAATTTATATTTGAAATCTACATTAATCTATATCCTAATTTTAATTAATATCAATACCAATAGTTTTTAAAATGGTCAATATACTATGTTTCTTTTATTTAATATCAATATCTTTCATTTTACTACTTATTTTTTCCCTCTAAATTTTGCTTGCTGCACAGTAGTTTTTTTTAAGTTTCTCTGATTGTGATTAATTAAGCATGGTTAATTTTTCAAAGATCATGAATTACTTTTTTTTTACGACATCCCCAGTAGTTTTAATTAATTTGAAATATATATTAATTTATATCTTTACTTTAATTAATATCAATTGGTACACACTACCTCTCCCTCTCCCCTAAACTCTTGCTTGTGTTTGGGCTGTCATGAACAAAATCGTACCCATCTCAGATCCATTTTGATATTGGAAACATTCAACCAAACCAACAATTCATCTTGGCCCAACCTTGTAAGTGTTTCCCGTTGCCTAACCTAACATAATTTCTATATTCTATATTATTATAAATTCCCTCGTATCATTTTGACCGGGTCTGAGATACGTCGAGTTCATCCTTTTTCCACCCAAATCAGAATCGAATCCCCTGTTCTCATCATCATCCCCAATCAATCCTTTCGAACCCCCCAATTCCAAAAATAAACTGAAGACTCCTGACAACCACGTGCTGCCGCGCCCTCCGCCTCGTCCCACCGGAGAAATAAGACGACCGCCCTCCCTCATCGGCGTCGCCGCCTAGCGACGCTGAAGCTCAGCCGGTAGCCCTTCCATCATCTCTGAATCTCTCATCTTTTCTTCTTTAAGGTTGGTGTATCCTCCGCAAATTTCATTAGTTTGTTACTCCTGTATCATCGTGCTATATATATATATATATATATTATTTACTGCTGGGTTCTATGCCTCTCTGGGTTAAGACTTAAAATAAGACGAGTTCATACTCAGAGAGGTGTTAAATTCTTTAAAGACATTTTGCTGAGTGAAAGCATGATGTATTTCAACACATGAAAACTCACAAATCTGGTGCCATATGAATCTAACAGTTCTACCGAGGGAAGGAATAGACTTTTTTCCACTAATCGTATAGGTTAGCTCATATATATCAATGACATGGCATTGGTGCAACAGTTAGGTCACTGTCTTTATATATTAGAAATGTGTTATTAAATTTGTTTTTGAATCATTTTTGCATATACAAATTCTCTGTTAGCCTCAGACTTATCCAGGCACAACTGACCTAGAACATATTTTGTTACACTACTTTAGAATGATATGGATCACCTAGTTGTTGCGCCACTGGTTCAGTTCAGTTCAGTTCACTGAGATGGAATCTGATAGGGGTATCTACTATAATAAACATCCATGGTCCACCCAGACTAATTTCTGTATGTGTTTATCTTAGATATTACCTTCCTCTTACAAAAGCCTCACGAATATATAGAGATGAATTTGAGTAAAGATGTGGAGAAACTCTATAGCCAAAATATAAAAGTCATGTTAAAAAATTTTCTTCCTTATTCATGGATTAAGGTGAAGAAAACCCATTCAAGTTTGTCACCAATAACTTCCCTTCCTAGAATTTCGGCTATACATTCGTCCATTCTCTCTTCTTCAGCAATTTACTTGTGCTTTCAAGGATGATAATTGTGTGCATCACCATTGGTTAATTTTTTGTCTCATAATGATTTTTCATTGTTCATGTGTTTTTCCAATTGTCCATTATCTTGTGTTAAGAGACATGTCTCCTAGGGTTTTAGTCTGGTGCCATATTTATTTATCATCTTTTACTTATGGGGAAAATCTTCACTCCCTAATCTAGTTTGTGCTAAGGCATTGCCATTTTACTCAATCACTCCCTTCTATTTGTAGGGCTTATTTTATATGATTTCTTCAGCTGGAACTTCTCATATACCAATGATTCCTATCCCAAAACCCCAACACAGGGTTTATCCATTCTTATAATTTTTCTTGGAAAATGGATTTCACTTAGCCTACTAAACATTTAAACCCTAGACTTCTCATAAATGTTAGTGTTTGATATTTTTCCAAAACTCACAGTAGGTGTTGCTGTAACCATACATCTATTCTTGTCAGCCTTCTGTCTGTCTTATGTGCTTATTCACAGTGATGTTTGTCGTGTTTGAGGTTCCATCCATTGAATGGATACAAGACTTAATTCCTAATGGCATTCCACGTATTTTTAACTTTACGATCAAGATATAGTTGTTTTCCGCAACTTTGTGTGCATGATCATTGTTCCATAATAATGACAGTGGTTGGTCTTCTTTTTGCTTAAATTATTGTGTCTGAATTCAAGAGATACTTTCTATGGTAATGTCACTAAGCAGAGTATTGATCTATATGTATTTCCTCAGGTGTAGATGGAAACTGAAGCCACTCAACAGCCCAAGCACGAGCGTTCAAGGACAAGATGGACAGCATCCCTTGACAAGATATTTGCAGACTTGGTTGTCAAGCAGATTCAGCTGGGGAATAGGCCAAACAATGTTTTTGACAAGAAAACATGGAATCACATTCGTGATGAGTTTAACAGGCAGACAGATCTCAATTTCAATAATAATCAATTGAGGAAGCATTTGGATGTTCTTCGAACACGCTTTCATAATTTGAAGTCTACTTATGATCAAAATAATGACTTTGTTATGAATGATTCTTGCTGCATTGGCTTTGAACTATGGGAAGACTTGGGGGTAAATATTTTTCCTTCATAGAAACAAATTTTTTATCTTCACTATGCTTATGAATTTTTATATGTTTTATGCACAGGCTCAGCATAGGCCTGAGACAGTTAAAGTGAAAGACTGTCCTATATATGAGCAGCTATGCGCAATTTTCACAGATTCAGCTGCCGATGGAAAATATGCCCAATCTAGTCATTATGAAGAGTTGGACAAGTCTGTTGGAACAGATACTGCTGGCTTAACTCCATGTCCAGAAGGTGGAGTCTCACATATTGAAAACCTATCATCAGTATCAAAGCCCATGCAGGGTAATACTTCAACTCCAGAGAAGGTGAAGAAGAATCCTTTAGATAGGAAAAAGAAACGTCCGTCTGAGACTCAGACTCCCAGTCTGGATCAAGACACATGTGATGCTATGGCCGAGGCCTTGTTAGAGATGGTTGCTGCTTCAAGGTTAAGGACCGTTGTTTCAGCTGTAAGTGATGATAAATATTCCATAACAAATTGCATTAAAGCTCTGGATGAGATAGAAGGCATCAATCAAAAGCTCTACTTTTCTGCATTGGACCTATTTGAGAACCCTAGTTTAAGGGAGACATTCATTTCTTTAAAAGGTGACCTACGACTGGCATGGATACAAGGAAAGTGTGATGAAAGTACTACTTCTTAGATTCAGGTCTTTTTGGGAGTGAGCATTGAGCAATGTTGATTTGTTCAAGCACAGCGAACTAATTTTGTTGATAATATGGCCTTTTGTCTTTTGCTGGAAATAATACTGATATAGCTACCTCAACCTGCTGCTCTTTTGCTCTCCAGCGCCATTATCTCAGGAGGTGTTTTCCCCATAATTTACCTCTTCTTTTCTTGCATTATCTTTTGCGTATTTAGCTCCAGGGCATTTTTACTTATTTTGGAACAATCAATGGAATTTAAAATGGGACGAAACTTATATACTATTGCTACTCATTAATTATGAGATTTTTTTAACCCGAAAAAAACTGCTAAAATTAATACTTAAACAGAACATAAGGAAAAAAAAACTTGCAATTAAATTTTTAATCACCTCAGAGTAGCTTTAAGAATCAATAAATAATAAAAAGGAGTGTGGCGGCTCCACCATTTGGGTTGTGTGTCCTTCTCTTTCTCTCCTCTTTTTTTTTTTTTTTCATTTAAGTGAATCTCATTTTTTCTCATTCATTCTTTCTTTTAAAAGTGGAGTCTATCTTTTGCCCTATTTTAAGTGGATTCCATGTTCTTTCATTTTTTTTTTGGGCTAAATTCAATATTTTTTAAATTTTAAATTCTTTTTTTATTATTTTTATAAATTAATTAGTATTAATTTTATTTTTTTAATCTATATTAATTTTAATTAATATTATTTGATATCAATTTTTTGAAAATAGGAGAGTTAATAATTAGATTCTTTTTTAATTTAATATATTATAAAACTAAATAAAATGTTTATGTTTCCCAACACATCCACGATTCCCGTGCAAGTGGAGGGAGTAAAATCTAGTTTTCAAAATGTTAGGTAGATACTCCAACTGTATTCTTAAAAGTAGGTTATTTTGTTTATTTCACCCTTGGCATGATTATTTTATGTCACTTTGAATATTTTTTAATAATTGATATAATAAGTTCTCATATCTAATTTGGGGCAAAACTAACTAATAAATAAGATGAAACAAGAAAATATACTAGATTTTAAAATACTTACAAATAATCTTATAAATGTTTAAAATTGGAAAATATGTTCCTCAATTGTCATATTCTAACAAATAGGTCTATTTGCCTTCAAAAATATTAACCCAAACCTAAATGATGCAGTACATTGGACTATAAAATTGCAGTAACAAACTGTGACCTCTCTAATGTCAACATACAAATTGAAATAAGGAAATCACCTCTCATGTTACATCACATATTTAGTTGCTTATTTTTTTGACCGTGAAAGTTGATGGGATGATTTTTAACTTGAATAAAATTCAAAGAGTTACTTGCAATGCTTGCGCGTCTAAACAATTTCTTGCATTCATCCCCTAATAAGTTTACATATATTTTTTTTTTCGATAAAAGTTTACATAAATTAGGTTCACATGATCGTGCTCATTGGCCCCAAAAAAAAAAGTTTGTGCCCCCCCCCGTCTTCTCTCTCTTGCTGTACATGATTAATATTGGCCCACGTTTGCATTCTTATAATCATCAAGCCCAAATTTAAATCAAACCCAGAGAGAGCAAATTAAGCCTTTAGAAATGGGCCCAAGATCCTTTTGTAGGTTGTGCTTTGATGCCTTCAAATTACTTAAATTAGAGACATTGTACGAAATCATATAACATTCATGATTGAGGTTTTTTCTTTTTTCAATGAAAAAAAAAATTTCAGGTGAGTTGGATCCGACACGACATATAAATCTAACGCGTTAAAGTTGTCAAGACAATGTCCTATTAAATAAAACAAAATGGTGAAGGTCCCAGATGCCTCTCCTACCATCGTTGTCTGATTTGAAGTCTTAAAAACTTTTTATTTTATTTTTTTAAACTAATAAAAAAAATAAGTATTTTTACTCCTACCTCTTTCTCTCTTTCCTATATAAAAATAAGAGAAAAATGACTTTCTCCTTATTTGATTTAAGAAAATAATAAAATAAAAAATTTTCGCTTCCGTTCAAACTGTCTCTTAACACACGGAGCCTTAAACAATGCTTTTGAGCTGGAATTGAAAGACCGGGCAATTGATCAAGGAGTAACGAATACGATAAGCGTTGACTGACTTTCGTCCGTAATTTTGCTGTCTCATCCTGACAACGACGAAACAGTGCGTTTAAATCTGATATCTTGAGGGCTTGAAAATGAAACATATCACAACTTGTGATTGTGTATTTTTTATTATAAAAGTATATTACTGATCTAGTCAGTGAATAATTAATTATTCGCATATGTGATACAATACAGCAAGTGATAGGAAAAAAAAACATTATTGAGTTGATTTAATTAGTTAATGGTCAAGAGTTTACTGGTGGCTAGCTAATGATCTCTGGCTAACGGCTCTAAACTTAGGAGTTGGTTTGGGAGGTAAACAAAGACTTGAACTCATCAATCCGTGAGGTCGACGTTAATCATTTGAACATTATTACGTAACAGCCACTGTTGCTTATCAAGATGTGTTTGATTTCGACCATAATAACAATTTAAATAAAGCAAACCATTCATGTCATTCTAGGGTTTGTGATAATGACCATAATCAATGTTTATCCTGTCGGTGTTCAAATGAACTCCTCATTTTATCTCATTACTTAAAAAGAGATTTTTTTTCCCTTTTTTCGGTCGCACTGATAATTGCAATAATGTTCAAAATTAATTACGATTCATAAAATTAAAGATAAGATTTTGATTATATCTGTAGTTATGCACAAATCGCAATTAGGACTGGGTCTTAATTGTGATTATACGCAAATCGCACTTAAATTATGATGTATTGGTGATTATGTATCGTTTTTCCTCACAATTTCTAAGAATTATTATAAAATCATTAATAATAGAGCGTTCAATTATAAGTTATGTGACTCTGAGGAGCATGATTGCTTTTCTTTACTTTTTATCCAAATATAATTGCTAATCTAATGTTCTCTCAAGTTCTCTAGATACAGGGACTTTTACCCTAATTTTAAATATAGAATTTTTTATAATGTATGAGATAATATTTATTATATATTTTTAAAAAAATTACATCTATTTAGGGCCCGTTTGTTTAAACTTCTCAAAAAATTGATTTTCAGATTATTTAAAAAAGTGATTAACTGTTCAGAGATTTTTGAAAAAGTAAAAATTATTTTGTGTTTGATTAGAATAAAGAAAAGTACTTTTTAAATTGTTTAGTAAATAAAGAAAAAATATGATTTTATATTATAATATTTACATAGAGTCAAATATTGTTATTTTGTAATTTTTAAAATTACTTTATTACATCGTGCCTCTTATACTTTTTTCTCTCTTATTTACCGTAATTATTTTTTTTAGAAGCCACTTAGAGTAGTTTCTTAAAATAAGTAAAAAACTGCTTATTTTTATATTCTGATTATTTTTAAAAATTTAAATAAACACTCTAAAAAATTTTAAAAGTATTTTTTTATATGAAAAAAGTGATTTTCATATAAAAAAACTGAAACAAATGAGTTCTTAATGTATCTCAAAGAAAGAATAAAAAATTAAATAAAAATAATTTTAAAAAAATATTATAAATTTAAAAAAAAAAATAAAATAATTAACTAATTTTAATATTTATTTTTAATTTATATAATTTAATTAAAAGAATCTTATATTAAAAATTAAAAGAAAAAAAAAGTAAAAATTATTGGTTGAATCATGTATTAATTATTAAGATCTGAAAGCTCCCGTGAGCTGAAAGCTTGGGACCATTGACTTGGTGGCAGAAGCCATCCCAAATAATTCGGGAAACGAGACTTTGAACTGATATTGCTGGATTGAGTTCGATTTCTCAAGGCACATAATATTTCAACTTCTTGGAACTTTCAAAACCCTACCTCTCATTTTATAATATAAAATGGTGACCTATAAAAAAAATAGAGATATTTTATTAATGAAAAAATTACATTGAAAGAAATACTCATATGGATCGATGGTACTTAAATTTGGTCCAATAATATGATATGTAAGATAATTATACAAAAGACGATGTCTTATATGTCATTTTATTTATTAGGAGAATATTATGAATAATTATAATTTTATAGATTGCCTGTCCAACCAATATATTAATATATATAATAACATACATTGTAAATCACACTATTAATATTTTATAACCCATGTGTCTTATTTCAAATTTTATAATGTAAAAAAATGTCTAATTATATTAGAATAAAAAATGTAACTAATTTTATGAGGGAGGAGTTGAAACAAGAGATAGAGACATGTGAGACAAATTTTTTTAAAAAAATTAAAAATAAGAATAATTTAGGAGGAGAAGTGCAGGACAGTGTTGCCAATCTGTGAAGGCAGTGGCCATTAAAAAAAAAAACTGTCAAGGAATTTTTTTTTTTGGGGTAATAATATTAAAAGGTATGATGATATGAGGGATAAGGTTTACCAGTTACTACTTACCCGTTACCCCAGGCAGGTGTAATATATAATAAGGTAGATGAGAGTGGGGAGAAAGACATATGAATACTTCTCTATTACCGCGTTGGTAACTAATAACTAAAACAAAATTTTCACATTTTTTTAAATTATTTTTATTTAATATTTTCCTAACTATAATACTCTATATAAAAAAAATCTACTTCACGAGTATTTAAGAAAATAGTTTTAATTAATTAAAGTTAATTAAATTATCTCATATTTTAAATTTTTTTAAAAAATATTCTTACTTAATTTAATATTAATTTAAATCATTAATATATTTAATTTCTCTCACATAATTAATGAAGAATAATTTTTGAAAAAAAAATTTAATACATTATTAATTTATTTTTTTCTTATATTTAAAATTATTAAAAAAAATTTCCCTTATAAATAGTATCAGCGGGAGTAGTAAATAGCTAATGGGAAATTATTTTATTTATTCAAAAATATTTTGAATAAAAATTGATTACAAAATAACATATTTTTTTTTATAAATATTTCTTATAAACTAAATAAGAGGAGTATGTTACGTGTTCATTATTGAATACAACAGGGCAAGTGGGACTTTGTCTTGAAATAGAAACCGAGTCACAGCTTCGTCATGTCATATGGTGACGTCATATCCATGACATCACAAATTACAGACTTGTGCTCATGATAATCAGTCTGTCCTGGTATTCACAGCTCACCCTGTGCTTATACACATGGCATGATCTAGTAGTTTTTTTTAAGAAAAAAATTTACTATTTACCCTTATAATTACATATCCAGAGCTGGTAAAGTGGGCCGGAGCCCACGGGGCTGGCTAAAAAAATTGAGATACTTTATAATGGGGGTAAAAAACTTGGCCCGCTCTGCCAGCCCGCCACTTTAAGCGGGCCAGCCCTCCAGCTCGCGGGCTGGCCCGCTTTTTTTTAAAAAATATTTTTATATTTTTTTTATTTTATATAATTATATCTAAAAAAAATAAAAACTAAAAAAAAAACGCTTAAGCATCATTTTCTTTCTCAATCTTTCTTATATTTTAATTTTAGTTGTATTTTATTTTGTTGAACTAAATGTTACTTGTGGTATTACCATATTAATGTATTAATATATTATGCTTTAAGACTTTATGCATCAAACCGATAAAAGATTTCATGAATATAGTTATTTTATTCATGATAGTGAATAAAAAATTAATAATTTAACTAAGTAGGGGGGAAAAAAGGGCTAATCAAACAAAAAGAGCTAAAAAAAAAGGAGAAATTTTATGATTTAACAAAAAAATATAAAAACATAGAAAAAAAAATGGGCTGGCCCGTTTGGCCCGCCAGCCCGTATATGGCGGGGCAGGCTGGGGATTTCCAAGCCCGCCCTTATGGGGGTCTCAGCGCGCCCCGCCCCGCCCAAAAGGCGGGCCGACCTGTTTACCACCTCTATACATATCCACTACTATCATAAATATAAGACAATATCACTAGAGTTAGTAAAATGGGTCAGGCCTGATGGGCCAGCCCGAATAGCCCGACAAAATGGGCGGGTTGAGCTTTAAAATCATAGGCTCGAAAGAAAAACGGGCTTTTTAGGCCCGGCCCGTGACGGGCCAGCCCGATTGGCCCGTTTTCCTTTTTTTTTTTCTTTCTTTGTTTAAAATATTAAAAAATGTACTATTTATTAATTAATGCTGTGTAAATTGTAAAATTTAAATATTAAGTTGATTTTTTGTGAATGATAGTGATAATTAGTTGTATTAATTTCAAAAATTATGTGAAAAAATTTTTAAAAAAATTTAAAATATATATATATAAATATTAAAAAAAAAAAGGGCTCGCCGGCCAACCCGCAGGCCCGTGCCATACAGGCTCAGGCTTTACAAGCCGAGCCCGTTTGGCAATCCGAGCTTTTTGGCTCGGCCCGATTTGGGCCCGGCCCATTCCCGGATTGCCAGCTCTAAATATCACTTATCTTAAACATACTAGAAAAATAAGTTTGATTATTAAATTTGTTATGAAATTTTAATATTTTTTATTATTTACTCTTATTAATTACATTACATATAGTAATCTCTCTAGTTCTTAATATAAAAGTCTTTTGAAAATTTAATAAAGTATAATTGTGTATTTTTAAAAAATACCTTGATAGTTTAAATTTTCTCTCACTCCAAGAACTAATGTGATATAGAGGTTATCGACTTTTATTAAGGGTATTGTAAAAATATTATAGTAATACTTGACAAATTTAATGCCTTAGCATGATTTTATAGTTATAAGACTCTTATAAAAGGGATGAAAGAGAGAATTTATCATAATATTTATCTCTCACCTATTAATTATAGATTGAGAGTATGATTGAAAAAATAATTAATGTATCAAGTAACTCCATAAAAGGTTTTACATTTTAAACTGAACATTATTTCTAAAAGATGTCTTACATTTAAGATGAAAGGGAGTATATATTAGACGTAGTAATACATTTATCTCATACTCCCTCTAGTTCATAAAAATTATCACTTTAGGATTTTTAAAATTTTTCACAATATTAACCACTTTAAAATTTTAATAAAGTAGTAATGACTTATTTTATTATTTCATCAATATTACATAAATAATTTAAGAGATCATCTTAATTAAGGTAATTTTGATAAAATATTATTATATTTCACAATCTTTTAGATTATTGAAAGGCTTTCTTAATCTGCGTGAGATGGATTTTTTTTTTTTGGTATGAGGAGGATGAGTAATTAATAGAGAAATAAAGATGAGTGGCAGAGGTTTGATGTGCCGTCTAATAAATGTGAGTAATTAAACCTCCCCCACAAGTCCTGGTGTTTCTGGAATATATATGCTCTAAAACCTACATCGTTGTTTATAATTTATGCATTGACCCTTCCATTTTGAATATGTCTGTCTAAACTTGGGAGGGTGTAAATGCGTGGGAGATAATGGAAGATATGGGAGATGAGACTAGACCAACCGTATCTGCACAGACACACTTACGACACACATGGTCTCCATTATTACCACTCACATGCTGATGCAGTACTCCTGTACACCATGTTCCGGGATAGCTCCTCTCCTTCATCATCCATCCCTCATCATGCGTGGCTTGGACCACCACATTTTCTAAATGTGAATTTACAGTATAATGTAGTATCTCTGAATGAATGTCCTTTCCCCATCCAGATTAAGCCATATCACACGTACCTCTGCACACCTCGTCTTTTTTCTCCCATTTAGAATCTGCCTGCCCAATTGGTTTCTGTCGCACATACCTTTTTTGCTTTCTGGTTACCCCCATGTGTCGCATATAGCTCTCTCTGGCCGGCTCGATAGGTTGGATTTTTCTTCAATCTTTTTCATTTTAATAGCCTTTGATTCTTCGAAAAAGACACTGATCGACATGTAGCTAGGTAAGAGTGGCGAAAATGAATCAGCTAGCCCTTTGAAACGAAATGGATCACACGCCTTGAACACGATTCGGTCAAGCCAATGTTACAATTTCTAACACACATGGTTCTTCTGAGTAGAACATGCGGCTCTTGTCTTGATGCTTTCATCGACCTATGTATAATTGAAAAAAAAGTTAATTCATTATAAAATGCTTTAATTTTTCACATTAATTAGTAGAATAAGAATATTATTATTGCTATAATTCTGGAAAATGCTTTAATTTATGGAGGCATATATACGTTTCTTCTTTCATGGGTTCACGTGTTTCTTTTAGTCGCTGTCAAGTCACTCGGACCAATGAACCTGGCGAAACGGGACGCAATTTTCAATATTTTCAATTCACCACCACACGCGCACCCTATTTGCTGTTTGTATGCTTCTCTTCTCGATCGCAATTCATTTCCTTCTCATCTTTTTCCTCACAGGCTCCTGACTAATTGACTCGGTCATTGTACATTTAACTCCACAATAAAATAATTATTTTTATAAAATCACTAATTTGTTGCATTTCATTCGTTATTGGAGTTTGCTATTTGTTATTCCACATCACTAGATTGGAATTTAAAATAAACAATAAAATTGATTTTTTTTCAAAAAAAAAACAATCACTTCATTTTTTTTATTATTTTAAACTAAATTTCATATTTTATTAATATTGATAATTGAAAATAATTATATTAAAACATTTCATTATTGATACTAATTAAAAACAACTGTTTTATTATTTTTATATCAAGATGTTATAATCATTTATTCTATTTTCCTTTTTAACTTTTCATTATTTTCATCAAACCAAATATAAATTTACTCATTCAGCTATACTTTTTTTTTTATTGTGGGACTTAAACATTTATGAGATTTATACCTCTCATTTTCATTCATTATTAAGTAAATTCATTTAACCAATGGCTCTAAGGAATCTTCTTATTGGAGCCATTGGTTGATGCTCTATCAATGCTCCTTTCCCTAGCTTTCAAAAATACCATTTTTTTTACGTAAAGATAGCATTATTTTCGTTGAAAATTCAACGGTTTCCTTTATGTAGTATAGCAGGATTACATAAAGGATGGAACGAACACAAATACAATTTTTCTAAGGAAGGGTTGTCCTTGATTCTTCAAAAGCCACTGATGTCTATGTAAATTTTTACGAAAAGAAAATACTAAATGAGTAAATATTAGTCTTTAAATGATATAATCAAAATAATTTAGTGACAAAAATTTTGCTATATAAAATAATGACGATATTTTATGTTCTCAGCTACTTTTTTAGCACACAAAATGGGAAAAAATAGAATGAAATGAAATAAAAGTAAATTTTCCAATAAAAAATAATTCTGGTATATATTTATTTTCAAAGTAATAAGAATGAATAAAGTTGTTGGGTAATTATAATAACTATAAAAGTATAATCTTACAAGCAAATGCGTTGTCGTTGAATACCTTGGCGAAGCTGATGGCATGTTAGCACCTGGAGACTCCTTCCTTGGACAGAATGTCTATAGAAGTGGAAGAGAAGACCCAGCCAGTGGGGTCCACACCATTGGAAGCAGAGCAACGTGGCAATCCACTGCGGAATTCTTCTGACGTGGAAATCTGAGGAGTCAACAATTACCCTCATATATGTTGATCTGTAATGTTATGATGGAGTCATAAACATCAATACAATCCATTTCTTTTCTTTGTTTTTTTTTTTCTATAACCATGGATGTGACTTCTTTTAATTTTTGGGTAATTCAGATCGAGTTCCCTTCAACTCCATTTAGAGAAAAATTTTTTAAAAATATTTTTTACATTTACTTGAGATATATATTTAAATAATCTTAATCCCTTCTACTAAAATCGATGTTTCATTAGTCAACACAGTCAATTTCCATCACCACATGATGAAGCAAATCATAGACAGAGGCAATCGACATGGCTCACCACAAACACCTTCCCCTTCTTGTATTGCTTTCTTCTTAAGAACCAAGTTAGTGATAGCAATTGCACGATACATAACTGTGTATTAAAAATAATAATTGTCACTGATTCTTTTTTTTTTTTTTTGAAAAAAAAAAGCTTCAGTGTCAACCAATTTGCTTAATTAAATAAAAGTATTTTGTATTGTCCAAAAAGAATCCAGTGTATTTTTGTCCTGTAATGAAAAAAGCAAGATTCCGTATCTTGCGAAATTATTTTGAATTTTGAAATCATCCATAATAAATACCTGTATAATTCATGATTTGTCATAAATTTCTTTCCTAATTAAAAAAGTTACCTTCTTCCGGAAAAATAGAACATTAAGTCAATTAATAGTGAGCAGACTAGCAGAGCACAATCCTTTTAAAGTTAAAGTAATTTTAGTTTATTAAATAGACACCAAATTTTTTAAATTATATTTTTGGACTTTTGTGTATGCATCTAAACTATTAAAATTTTCTTCAAGAACAAAAATAATTTAAAAATAAAAAATAACTTTTGTGATTGTAAACATAATAAAGGTCTCATATAAAGTCGAAATATAGATGAGCGGTTTGATTTGATTAAATTAAAAAAAGAAAAAGAGCGGTTAGAATTTGATGTGGGAGAGTAACTTTATATGCCCAACTGAGACTCAGTCAGTCTGTCAGTCAGTTGCTGTTTTTAGTAGGACTCTACTCACACTAGCACCTAAACCCTACCCCAGCTCTGTCATAGAATCACTCCTCCTTGGCCCACTCTTATATTTTATAATTCATAATTTTCTTCCTTTTTATATAGTATTAGTATACTATCTAATAAATCATTTATAAATTTAATGACAATTAGACATAGGTCGCATATTCTATGCAAAACTCAAAATAAAATATTTGTAAAATATACTGTATTCTTTATGACTTTTTTTTTTCTAATGTTAAGCATTGTTTATAACTAAATAGGCCATGTCATGTTTTGGCTTAAAAAAAAGGATGTGCATGCATTGTAAGTGTAAAGTTTGAGCATGATTTTTAAGCTAATATAAGGGTTTTTTTGACTAAGTATAAATATTTTAAAAGTTTGGCATAACATGAAATCCTGCTGCTAAAAAAAGTAGACCTATGATTTCAAATAGTCCTATAACCCATTAAAATATATATTATTAACTAATAATTATTTGATTGAGTAATAAGAAATTTAATATCTCTTAATTAATATATTGAATTTGAGATATATAAATAAAAAAATTATATTAAAAGAGTTAATAATCATCAAATCTAACCTAATTAGATAATTATAGTTTTGTATCAATAAGGTGATTATATATTTAAAAGATAGTTGAACTCCTTAAACATGTTATAATGAGGCATATAGTGAGTGTTAACCAAAGTAGATAATTTGGTTCATTGTATAAAAATATCACTTTTATCACTATTCATAATTTGCAAATAATATAATTTATTATATATTTTATATTGATGATGTTAATACTTAATATTAAATTAAGAATGAATATTTGGGGTGATACTTAAGAATTCTGTAACGAGTACGAACACGGTTGATTGGACAACTGTTTTAATGAGTGAAAAAGGGGATGTTGGGGGACTATGTTCATGAATGATTCTTAATTTGTATAAATAGATGCTGCCTATGTTACTCAAAGTGCTCATCTTCATCTTCCTGGAAGCACCTCAGTACTCCTTCGTCATCCCCTGCTCCAAACAAATCTGACGCTTTCAAATTAAACAAACCTCCACTATTAATTATCATTCTCTCCTTGTTCTCCACACCACCGGCTAACTCATGGAAACCAAGGTCCTATCCTCTGGAATCCGTTACCCCACCTTACCCCACAGTTACGTTCGCCCAGAATCCGACCGTCCTCGTCTTTCCCAAGTTTCTGCATGCCAGAATGTTCCTATCATCGACTTATCTTCTGCCAGACCTCAAATTGTCCGCCAAATTGATGAAGCCTGCAAGTCCTATGGCTTTTTCCAGGTCCTTTAACTTCAATTCCCCACTTCTAATTATCTTTGAATTTTGATGGATGGGTGCGTGTTCTGTTTACTTGAACTGATGGAACTGCAGCTGCAGGTGATAAATCATGGGGTGGATTTGGGGGCGGTGAAGAAAATGTCGGAGGTGGCGTTTGAGTTCTTCGGGTTGCCGGTGGAGGAGAAGATGAAGCTTTACTCAGAGGATCCCTCCAAGACAATGAGACTGTCTACGAGTTTCAACGTCAACAAGGAGAAGGTTCATAACTGGAGAGACTACCTCAGGCTCCATTGTCATCCTTTGGACCTCTTTGTCCCTGAATGGCCCTCCAATCCTCCCTCTTTTCGGTATCTTCTTCCTTCTTTTTTTTATTTCCTGATTCTATCCCCTGCATTCATATATTAATAGTATAACTCCGGTCTTAAATATAATAAACATTTAGAAGGGTTGTGTGGTTCAAAATTAAAAAAATATATATTTAATACCATAAATGAGATATTTCAATATCATCACTCATTAGTAGGAAAGTCATGCCTTTTAATAATTATTAATATTAATTTATTATAAAATAAAATTCCATTATTTAAAAATATTTTTGAAAAAAATATTTTACTCAAAATTAAATGAGGCTAACTAATTTTAACTAATACTACTAGTATGTGTAAAATATTTGTTTTGCTTATATTTAATAGCAAAGGGAGTATTTCTTTCATATGAAAAATACTCCTATTACTATTCATCGACTTGGCTTCTTGTTTTATTCTTCATTGAAATATATTTTTTCTGGCTTTTCTTAAAATCAAACACATTTTTTTATTTTCATTAAAATATTATCTTATATTTTAGTTTAATTTAATTCTTTAGCCAAACCCAAAGCATCTTCAATAAAAATATTAAAATTATATTTCATTGTAAAAATATTATTTTTAATTTAAAAAATAAACAAATTATTCGATTTCTTTTTTTTGTTTTGGTAACTTTTGTCCAGCAGGTTAGGATACGTTATTATAATATTTAAAGGTAAATTAATGACTTCTAAACATAGTGACGTGTATGTATACTTTTTCTCATAATATTACATGTGTTTTTATTCTTTATCATGTTAGTGTCATGTTCTTTTGCTGTAAAGTCCAAATATCTGGGCTTCCCTTTAAAAAATCACATTTATGTGTTCCGTTGTTTTATTTAGTGCTCCGGACACGTTATTGCAATCTCTTTTTACAATCAACTCCCAAGAGTTTTCGTTCAACAATATTAAAATCATTTTTAGAGCCGAATTATTCCGACTTTTACAGAGTCATATCATCGTATTGTATTTCGTATTAAAATAATCTTGACAGAAAAAAGTGTTGTCAGATCAAAACTTAAAATAAGATTAGTGGAATAACGCAAATGATATGGAATTGATTGTGCAGGGTCTTTTTGTGTGTGGAAAGTATAACTCGAAATAGTAACTTTAATTCAGCATTAAGAATTTCTGGTAAAAAAAAAAACTGCATTAAGAATAATGATGCAAATTTTTTGTTATTAAAGTCAGGGATCTCTTGAGTTTTTGTGCAACTTTAATTTTAAATAATTCCATTTTTTGAACATTGAATAAGTAAAATTGTAATTAATTTTTTCACTTGGTAAGAGATTATTTACATTTATCATAATGGAATAATTTTTATATATCGTACAAAACTTAAAATAAATTATACTATTTATAATTAGTAAACAGTGAGAGTTAGTACATATAATAGATTTTATATTTTGTATGTTAATAAGGAGAAAAAAGATATATTAATTAATCTTTTCTTTTCCATAGAGATTAACCATATTTTGGAAAAATAATTATGATTTTTAAAATCGTAATTTAAACTGTTAATATTTGTACTGTATCGCATATAATTTTAAGGTGTCCTTCGGTTGCGTTTCGCCCTAAGTGGACGGGTCGGATCGAGATGTGAGTTTATGGGCCTTGGAGTTTGTGGTAGGTTTTGGGCTTTTCATTTGCTGCTGACATCACTACGTGACTTCTGTTGACGTCACCCTGACAGCCAAAGTCACCCTCTACTAGACTGGAACCACATACCTACAAAGACAATTATCATCATCCAAACCATAATTCTTCACCTTCACTCAACGCTTTTTTAAAATATTATTTTTGGAATACAAAAATTCATCCATTACCAAATAATTCCAGCCTGTTAAATTTCTGTATCTCTGGAATGTTGTGATAATCATAAATGTTAATTCACTCATTATTTCATTAGTTGATGCCTGACGCATTATTTCTGTAAGTACGCAATGGATTGTGATGCATAAATGTGGAATGGCATGAACAGAGAGACGGTGAGAAATTACTGCATGGAGGTGAGAGAGTTGGGGTTCAGAATAGAAGAATACATAGCAGAGAGCTTGGGCCTGGAGAAAGATTACATAAAGAAGGTGTTAGGGGAACAAGGGCAACACATGGCAGTGAACTACTATCCTCCATGTCCAGAGCCAGAGCTCACCTATGGCCTGCCAGGCCACACCGACCCTAATGCTCTCACCATTCTTCTCCAAGACCTCCAAGTTTCAGGCCTTCAAGTTCTCAAAGATGGGAACTGGGTCGCCATAAATCCCCTACCTGATGCCTTCGTCATTAACATCGGGGATCAGATCCAGGTGATACACTTGTCTATTATTCATACCATAGCAGCATTTACTAAAAATAGCGTCGTATTCACTGTTTGTGTGGATGGTCATGCAGGCTGTGAGTAATGGGATTTACAAGAGTGTGTGGCATCGTGCTGTGGTTAACTCTGAGAAGCCAAGGCTTTCCGTGGCTTCATTTCTGTGTCCTCATGATGACGCTTTGATCAGCCCTGCAAAACCCCTCGCGCAAGATGGATCTGGAGCCATATACAGGGGCTTTACATATGCCGAGTATTATAAGAAGTTTTGGAGCAGAGACTTGCATAAAGACATCAGCTGTTTGGAAACTTTCAGGAACATGTAATCTTTAACGAGCGTGCTTTGTGTAAGATTGAAAATTTGGAGTAAGGGAGGGCCAAGTTCCCTCTCCTTTCGTCCAATTCTCATTCCTGTAAAACACATCTCTAGTCACACTAGTGCTCCATGCGAGTATTGCATTTCATTAGCTGAACCTTGAAATCCCCTAGTGCTGCTTGTTTCGTTTGTACTCTTATTTCATAGTCATAGTTCTCGGAATTTTGTTCCTCAGATTGTTGGAATATATATTAGTACAGAACAAATATAGCTAATTATGCTGAAGACCGAAGAAATTACCCCCAACCACCATCATAAACGATACTTGTTAGTTAACTGGAAGAAAAAGAATTGGAAGTAAAGAGGACAATAGGTTAAACCACAAAAGAAGACTCATTTATTTTATACAGGCAGAATACAATTAACTTGTTCATTATTCTTTTCCTATATAACAGAAAAAAAGGATTTCCTCCGAATAATATTTTGCACATATATAGCACTAGAATCACAAGGTCACAACCTCAAATGCAAGATGTATATATGTATGAATGAGTGGCGAAGATCTTAAAGCTTCTTAAGGAATTCCATGATGTAAGTGTTGAAAGCAGAGCAAACAACGCGGAAATCTTGGAAGCCAGCACCCTTGGCCAAGGCCCCAAACTCCTTCTCTGTTCTCTCTTTTCCACCAGGGTTGTGAGCCAGCATGATGACATCAATGTGAACCACACCCTTTGTGGCCAAGCTGGGGTCTGGAGCCACTGGCAGAATGCACTCTGCCACTATCACCTTACCATTGTCTGGAAGTGCATCGTAGCAGTTCTTGAGAAATTTCAAGCAGTGCCCGTCACTCCAGTCATGGCATATCCACTGCATATATATCACATACCAATGTCACTTGCAAGTTAATCTTAAGGTCTCTTCAAGGCCTTCTATAAACCCAATGTTCTTGGGCCGTCAATGAAAACGACATAGGTCCAACAACTTGCTAGTTAGATGGTCCAGAGTTTATTTTCTTGACTTCATAGTTTATCTGAGATCTGAAGTTGTTGAGACAGTGAAGAGTTAAAGCGAGCTTACCTTCATGAAAACAGCATCAGCTTTTGGAACACTGACAAACATGTCTCCTCCGACATGCTCCACACCTGCACCAAACACCCATTTCAATCTCATATATACACACATGTAAATAATAGTATTAGGTTGTCCATGTATATAAAGTGAAGTTAATACCGGGATAAGAGGGAGCATCTTCAATGACATGGGGCAAGTCAAAGTTAATGCCCTTAATGGAGGGGTACTTAGAGACGATCATGTTAATCACAGCTCCGGTGCCGCCACCAACATCGACCAGAGATTTGAGGCCCTCAAAGCCTGAATAGGTCTCCAGGATCTTCTTCATAGTGATGGAGGAGTGATCGTGCATGCCTTTGTTGAAAACCTTGTTGAACCTTGGGTCTGTCCCGTGGTACTCGAAGGCTGTCATCCCATATGCCTTGTTGAATGGAATCCCACCTTCCAGAACTGCCTCCTTCAAGTGGTACCTACAATTTCACAATCCATCCATCATCTCAATCCTTTATCTAAAAAATAAAATTTATCAAATACTTTAATTCAAACAAAATTGTCATTTTGCAATGTTAATTACTGCAAAACATAAATGAAATAATTATTAAAAAAATCACACAAAAAAAGAAATATGGTTAAAAGTTAGCTGAAAATATTAATTTTGTTAAAAAATTACTATCTTTCTAAAAATGGCCTTCATTAATTTTATTAACTTTTCTTCTAAAGAGATATATAGGTTAGCTGTAGATTGAATTTATGAAAGATATGGTTGAAAGAAAGCTCATAAATACTTCATTAAATCTGATAAAAGATTTTATATGATATGACAGACAAATTTTTGTAAAAGAATGTGTAAATTGGGACGAAGGGGGAATCTATGTATTACTATATTGTTATTGAAAAAACATGATAATAAATATCTAAATTATTTTGATGAATCTTGTCCTTACCTCAACTACGTTGTGAATATTTTTTGTCACAGTCTTTTCCCTCACCCAAAAAAAAGGACACATAGACACACATATTTTGTATTACGTTACATCATGGCTCCCATGATCAAATGGCATAGCACTCATAGTCGTAGCTATGTAGTGTCAAGTTAGGTCAACAAATCTTTCGGCGCAACTCAAATGGGAATAGAAATAGTCATGAAAAGAAGGTAGAAGGTTCAACCTATCGTTGTTATGGTCGTGGAGTTTAATTCAACAATAGAAAACGTGAAGAGGTATGGTATTTCATTTTTCAATTCCAAGTGGTTGGTATAATGGCGACCTCGCAAAGAGTGTGGTTCCCACTTCCCATTTCTTTAACTCATTTGTCTGCACAGCTTAAGCAATACGTATTACGTGGTCTCTAATCCATCTTAGCCCCTCAATCATTCTCAATATATAATTAACATTTGTGCTTCTGGTAGGGTCCACCGGTTCTTGCTACTTTCTTATCCCTTTGAATTTTGTAGAGCCGTCAAAATGGATCAAGTCCGATGGGTCAGCCCGAAAAAGCCGAAAAAATAAACAAGCTCGGGCCTCAATTTCGGTAAATACATAATCTGGGCTTTTTGAACCCGGTCCAAAGGCCCAAGACTTTTTTCTTTTTCTTTTTTTTAGTTTAAAATATTAAAAAATACATATTATTTTATTAATTAGTGATATATAAATTATAAAATTTAAATATTATGTTAGTTTTTTTATGAATTATGACGATAATTAGTTGTATTAATTTAAATAATTATATAAAAAATTTTATTAAAAAAACATAAAAAAATATTAAAAATTTAGAAAAAGCCCGTGGGCCGGCTCGTAGATTCGATCCCGTGGACTTGGACTTAGTTTTCTAAGCTTGTTCATCAAATCAGGCTTTTTGATCCGGCCCGATTTAGGCCTGGTCCGAGGCGGGCCAGCCCGATTTGGCAATACTAGAATTTTGTGTGCCTCCCATGATTACCGACCCATTAATATAAATAAATGAAATATAAAGAGTTGGTGAATATTCCTATCATTTTTATGGTTGATTTCTAACTATTTTATATATATTAAGAAAATTAATTATTTTCTTAAAATTTAAAAAAATCAAATATTTTTTTACCCCTATTTAATATACTAATGTAATCCATATAAATATCATTTGATCATTAAGAGTGTCTCTTTTATCTAAAAAATCTAATAACAATTTAAGAGAAAAAAAAAATAATGAAAGTAAAATAGAAAAATCTCATTAAACATTGTGAAGTCCCTTATAAAAAAAATTCAGAAAAAACTTATAAAAAATCTCTTACAAAAAAAAATTGGAATAAGTAGTAAATACAATAAATAAATCATGGGTCCGGGCCAAAAATTAAATCGAGCTAGTATTAACTATTTTCATTCAAAAAGCCTTTATTTATCTAACAAAGTAAATATTACGTGCTTGAATCGATAATTATTATATTATTATTATCATTCTTATTAAAACCCCGCATTCGACTTCAAAACATTCCTCTGAAATTCTAAACAAAGAAGAAACTGGACCATGAGGTGATATTACTCTTTTGTTTTTTGGTTGGCCAAGATATCCCTCTAAGTCTCAAATTTGGATAATATCAATTGTTAAATTAGAGAAAATAATAAAATAAATGTGAGGTGTGGATCCCACTTCATCACCATTTTTCCTTAAATAATTAAAGACATTCAATCCTGCACAATCTTCGAATGATCAATAATAACAACACTCCTAATTGGAGTACCATAGAAACTTGCTAGACTACCTGTCTTAATCTCTCCATCCACACACATATATATTTGGAATGTTTAATAAATAAATAAACATTAAATTAAAATAAACTAAACCAATATATTCTGTCCATTTTCTTTCTTGAGTAGTAGTATTTTGTTTTCATAAAATTTGATCATGTACAATTTACTTTATTCGTACATCACATTGTATTATTAAAATAATAAATTAATTAATCATTTATATAAATCTAAAAATTTAATTAATTCATTATATAAATATATATATATATATATATATATTGTAAAAAAACACATTACCGACACAAAACAACTGATAAGTCAAAATTTAGCAATGAATGAAATTAAAAAGAGAGAGTAAAGTAATAATGGAGCAGAGAAGGAAGATGGAAATACCAACTCTCCATGAGGACTTTGTCCTGATTCATGAGGTTGAGGGCAGCGATAGAGACGCCGTCTTCGTTATTGACCAAGTATTTAGCGACCGGAGCAAGACCGTAGAGCCTCTCGATCTTGCCGTCGGGAAGGGTTCGGAGAGAGCAGGTGAAGATATTGTAGCATGCCAACAGCCGCAGCATGCGGTCCAGCATCACGGGGGCGTCCGGGTTTTTCGTCGGCAGCTGAGAGGCAATGTCGGAGGGGGAAAGCTGAGCATTAGGGCCGGCCTTCGCCACGATTTCCAGCACTTCCAGCTCCAGAGCTGATTTCAGAATCATGGGCAGCACGGAGGCGCTGGCTAGTTGCATCGCGAAGAGGTTCGCCTCCTCGTCGGAGACATGGGTTGGGGTGATCTGGGTCTCGCCGGTTGAACCCATGATGCTGGAGGTTGATTGGCTGGATTTTGTGTTTACGGGTTTTGGGAAGGAGATGAAGAAGAAGATGATGTGGCGACGAAGAACAGAGTGCGGGGAGCTAAGTGGATTTTTATAGAGTGGGAATGGTGTCTTCTCGCTCAAAGAACTTTCCTTTGTTGCCCCTCCACCAACCACGCCAACCCAAGAAGGTCCTCCACAAAATTATGGGGGTTCAAGTTGAATTTTATATTATATGAGAAGCAATTAATCAACCGGAAAATTTTTAAGAAAAAAATAGTAATATATATTAAGTATTAGTGAGTTACATGGTATTTGTGTTTCATTATATACGTGCTTATTACTCGTTTGGTCAAATCTTCAACTTAACTTTAACATCTAACCACAAGCTCAGACAAGAGCACCTATGTAGTCAAATTTTCAATCTACAAGTATTGAACATGAGGCGTGAAATTTTTTTTCTTTTAAAAAAATTCCAATTGATTTACCATCTTAGGAATTTTTTCAGTTTTCACATCAAACATTTGGCCAACAGGCTTCTGCGCGTTAGTCAACATTTTGTTTTATATGTGAACTTCTGTAGGCGTTTCACTTACAATTAGGATAACAAATAATACTACTAAATAACAACGGACCAAAATTAATTATTTTCAATGATAAATAATCTAATCCACTTTTTTGAATGGAGCAAATATCTGTTTTGTTAATGCGTGAGGCGGGATCCTAATGATATATACTATACGGTGTTACTTCAATCTTAAACAACAATAATAGTTATTGGTTTCTTCGAATTCACTTGATTTATTAATCCAATAATGTGGGTGATAATTCATTGCTGCAAATTGGTTGCTCCTGCGGACCCAGTTTATATCAAGAATAATGGGACTTTCACTTTTCAACCGAAAAAAAAAAGAGAGTTTCACTTAAAAAAGGATTTTTTTTTGGTTTTGAATAATAATAGAAATATAATAAAATCTTAACCCATCTTAAGGTGGACCAGTACTACAAGTCAATCTGGAGACCTTACGAGGCAAACAAAACTTTCACTTTTTAAGAACTAAAAATCGACTTTAATTTATATTTGTGAACGAAAAAAAAAAGTCTTACTAAATTCGACTTCTTATATCCTGTTTAGTATTTTTTTAGAAGAAAAAAAGAAATTATCATGTTTAATAGTAATAAGTTTCCTTCGCATTTGATTTTTTCGCATAAGAAAGAAACCAAAGAAATGAAACTATGGCAATTTAAATTATAGAGCTGCAGGGTTTTAGTTGCAGGTTCCACACAACTATCGTACTGTGATGATCGTCATATACTGTATGAAACTTCGGAATTTGTATAAAAATGATAGAAACTAGTCATTTATCATTATTAATAATATTAATTAATTAATGTAAAATAGTAGTTCCTTTCCTTTAAATGTTTTCCAAAAGTAATTTAGCTCCCCCTTCCCCCGGGGGAAAAAAAGATTAAAAAAAAAACAACAAAAAATGAAGGTAGGATTGACAAATCAATTGGTATAACATCTTACCTAATACCTAGAAGTATGATATAATAGAAACCTCACCGAGTGAGCAGAAATTAAATTATGCAGCGTGGAAATTTTCAAGTTTGTCCCTTCCCTTCTCAAAGTAAATTCGACTCCTATTTTATTAATGGAGAATCAACTTAAAACTTTTAAAAGTAACAGTAAAATTTTTAATATTTAAAAAATATTATTGATTACAATGAATTTAGTATTGTTAATGTTATGAATATATATACACAATTTTCTGGTATCCAATAGTATCATTCGAGTATTGTGGAATTTTTTTTTAAAGTAAGAATGAATTCAAAACCTTAAGATGATTAATTTGTAATTTTAAAAGATCTTTTGAGAATTTTTTAATTTTGAAATCTTTGCTAATTAATTTTTAGAAACGTTGAATTTTCATCTGAGTGCATATGATTTTCTCTGTACTCACCACCAAACGTCTGCTTCCTTCACCAACTCTCCCACCAACTCTAAATTTAGATTTTTTTTTCTTGTTTCTTTAATGTGGGCACCATCTGGTAGAGAGTCCCCTGATCAAAAGATTTTCAACAGAAACGGAAAATAAAAACCGCAATATTATATAGTAAGGAGTATTATGCCTTTTTTTTAATTTTTTTTATCGGGGACAACTATAAATACCCATCCACCACCACCAAGATGACAATTTGTAATGAGTAAAACTTGATCTTGAAGTATTATGCTTAATTAAACAATAGTAAAGTTTTCAATTATATGTCATCCGTTAAGTTTCAACATGGACCCCTTTGGATGATTTGCGTATTAATTATTACTATGAAGGAGTAGCATCCAATAAACAATAATTAAGATCAAGAACCAAAGCTGATGGTCATTCATCACTCTATAGGTGTTCTTTTTCAAATTAAGTTAGCAAAACTGTGAACATTTGAAAAAAGAAGTTGGGTGCAACATTAATTTATGCAAATGCTTCCATCCACTTGTCAACTATTCAAGCAAACACAGACAACGGTCCAAATTGGTAGTTTTCACTCTCTCGTCATCTACAGGGAAGAACCAAAAAGACACTCCATCTCCATCTAGTCATCAATTTAAAAAGAAATAAAAATGGAAGAGCAAGACAGACACATATTACTGTTGTATGCATGTGTTACTTGAATTGTCCAAATAGGATTTGTTCATCATCGACTGTCCAATTAATTGATCTAGAGTTACAATATGCCCCCGTTTGGATTGCAAAAATGATTTTGTTTATGGAATGCAAAATGGTTTTTTGAGGAAAGTGAAAGTCACATTTAAAAATATGCTTCGAATATTAATGAAAGTCTCAAATAATTTTTATTATATATAGTTATATACTATTAAATGTCCAAAATACCATTTACAATTATTTTTTCAAAAAATCATTGTCATTATTCTTCGTCTTCTTTAGCATTCTCCACCAACACCATCAATCTTCTCCATAGCAGCTCAAAATGTTCTCCATCGAAATCACACCTTAAAGATCACCAACCCACCGTACTTGCATGTCAATCATGGTGGTTTGCCATTCATCCAGCCCCTACGAAGCATCAATACTTCAATAAAGTAGACGCACATGTATCTGATACATGATACAATATAATATAATATGCGTATCGTATTTGTGCATATGTATCCATTTTACCACTTTGTACCATCTATATTATTTTAAATTTTTATAGTAAAATAAGACAATTTAAAGTTGTTATAAATATTTTATGATTTATTTTCATATTTATGCTATAAATATTAGAATATGTAATACTTATTTTTCTTTTAATGAGTAGATTTATTAATTATACATATAATAATTACATAGGGTTGTACACGTAAACCTGTGGCCCGGTTGGTCCAGTCCTATTTGGCCAACCGGGTCGGGTTATAGTTCGGGTTGGGCCGGGCTAGCTTTGTTTTGTCCAGCCCTTCCCATAATATATATGCTTTTTCTTAAAAAATATATATTATTTTGTATATATTAATTGATTTTATAAGATTTTTTTTTCTATATATCTTATATAATACATTTATTATTTTATTACTATGAAAAACCTTTTAAGATTTTGGTATTTTAAATTTATTTAAGATTTTAAATTGATTTTTAATTTAATATTATATGAAAATAATGCATAGTTGTAAATATTTATAATTTTTAAGAAAATTAATTTCTATCCCAATATTATTTTTTCAAGAAAATCTATTTTTACATTAATAATTAATTTTTTTTGTTAATACATCAAGTTAGTTTTTTATTTTATTTTTAATATTTTAAAAAATTATTTGATACCGGGCCCCAAGTGTGCACGGGCTGGGCAACAACGGACAAAAGTGAAACTTGGCCCAATCCGACATGTGCATACCCTTATAATTATGTAAATAATATTATATGTGTATAAATATTCCTACACCTATATCCTAAAATTTTAAAAATTATCATATTTTTCATGTTGTATTGTACCATATTCAATACACATACCTGTATCGATGTTTCATAGCCCAGCCCTTATATCTATTGAATGAAGCCCTCATAACACCATGAATCCAATGATCACATAATCATTATACTCTTTACCATCAGTGACTCTGGCAACCCTATAATCAATGACCATGTCCAAAAGCACCACAAATCAAACCCAGAACCATCATGTAAGAATTGCTGCCAATGAAGGACAAAGAGCGCGAACTTTTGACCATTTTTACAAAGTAGTCATCAACAAAATCGCACAAATTAGAAAGAATAAACTAGAAGTCATAACCCAAAAAGAATAAATAATCGCACATAAAGCAAACAGAGTGGGTGTTAGAGCATATAGTTAACCTCATTCTGTTGATCTTGACACATCACCAAATACTCCACATTAGCCTAAAAGTTTGTCTTCTAGTAAATAGATTTCTCTAGAATATTTATACAATATTTGCACCATTGTATTCACATACATGTGTTCAAATCTCTCATCACAATTTACTATATATATACAATATTCTGTAATTACATGAATATCAAAAAAGATAATTTAGTCATAATACCTTAGTATGGTATCAGAGCCTGACTTAGGGCAAAATATCAAACTCACCACCTCAGCCGTCACCATCCAACACTAGCTCAAATCAACAACCCAATACCCACTTAACCAACCCTAATCGTAATTCTTCCTCTACCTCCCATCAAACTAACACTTTAAAAAAAGGATTACATGGCAAGTATTTAGTAGTGGTTAAAAAACAAACCCGCTACTAAAATAAAACAATTGTAATGGTTAAAAAGTAACTCCTACAATATTGTAGCAGTTAAAATACAACCGCTGCTACAAGAACATAACCTCTACCTTATAGTGTCATTTTGACGCAATCATTGTTCGAGAGAATATAACTATCACTATTTAGTGTTGGTTTGATCCAATCATGGCTAAGGTCGATGCAAGAAATTTAAAGTCACACTTTGCAGTGGTTGTTGTAGTAGTCAAAACTATAATCACCACTAAGTTTGAACTTAGAATTTTGACTGTTACATTTACTTGCATTTTTTGTGGCGGTTATTAACTAACCGCTGCTATTGTATGATTTAGTAGCAGTTAATGCTACGGTTAGTAACTGCTAATATTTGGGCAGTGCAAATAGTAGTAGTTATACAATAATCGCTTCTAAATTTGATTATATATTGTCACATGTCCTCCCTCTCCCCTCACTTTCCCTTATCACTCTCACCTCTCTCTCACCCTCTAATATATCATCGTTGTAGTGAAGAGTTCAAGGGGTATCCAGTGAAAAAGGTTCTGATTGAGGTAAGATTTACATTATTTTTAATTTCATATTTTAATAATTCGTTAATTTATTTGTACATATTTATTTGTTTATTTTATTTACATTGATTAATTTTTTTAATATTGAAAATTGGATTATTTTATTGCAGTATTAGTTTAATATCTATTAGGAGATTTGTTGTGGTATTTGGAGAAGAAAGTACTCGTTTAGGTAGGTAATTATTTATTTTTAATTTAATATTTCAATTTTATTTTAATTTTTTTCATATATTTGTTTAATTAATTTATTCACATTAAATAAATTTTGGTAATTATTTAAGTGAAATTATTTTATTTTAGATTTAATAATTATGTATATTGAATAAAACTTATTAATAACTTATTTTTTATTTATTATATAATTTGATATTTTTTGTTATAAAATTAACATATCTTTTGTGAATTTTTTCTTATTTAATAAGAATTTTTTAAGTAAATTATTAATAATTTATTAATATATATTGTAATTAACAATTATCTTTGTAACAAATTTTTTCAAGATTTGGAGGGCAAGTTGAGGCGATATTATTTAAGACTTATTGTGGTTTGTATTTATTATTTACATTGTTATGCATTAAGTAGGTAGTTATAGCAATGGATTGTCTTATGTATGTTATAATTATATGAAATTAGCATGTGGAAGTTAATAAATTAATTTACAAATGATTAATTTTTATAATTGTTATAATTAACGATAGAAAAAAATAAGGTAAATTGAAACATTATTTTTATGCATTATGTAGGGCATTAATATTGTTATTATGCATTAATTAAGTAGGAAATATAGTTTATATTAAATTTAGTAATTGTTAGTATTTACATTGATATGCATTAAGTAGAATATTAATATTGTTTTTATGCAAAGATAACTTTTATTTAAGATTTTTTTATATGTTTATATGGCAAAAAGAGCGTTTATGATATTAAGGTAGATAAATATATTTAAACTTGTAAAGTATATATATATATACACATATATATATATATATGAGATGGATATGTTATGAATAAGTATGTCGTGAACAAGTAGAGAATATTTAGATGAATTATAATTTGTTTTAGATTTTGTTATGCTTGGTCAAGAGGCGGGAGCAAAAATTCTTTGTCTTTGCCAAAAATGTAATTTTAAGGAGTACCATGCCAGAGGGACTATAAATGATCATTTAATTGTAATACCATTTTTGTTGGTTTATACCATTTGGATAATGCTTGGAGAAACTCCTGAGATGTTCAAGCATGGTAGAAATTCTCCAGCACATTCAGAAGTAGGTGTGGAAATGGGTAGAGAAGATCCAATAAATGAAGTAGTTCGTGATGCTTTTGAAGTTCATGATGATAATATATTTTCAGAAGCAATGGATGATCTTGATCTATTATCTACGGGTGAGATAAATCAAGAAGTTAGAAATTTTTACAAATTAATGCATGATGCGAAAATTATACGAAGTTATCATTCTTGGTTAGGCTTTATCACATCAAATGCCTGTGTGGGATGAGTAACAAGGCAATGTCAATGGTATTGGAATCATTGGGATATGATAATATATTTTCAGAAGTAGTAGATGATCTTGATCCATTATCTACGGGTGAGATGAATCAAGAAGTTAGAAATTTCTACGAATTAATGCATGATGCTGAAAATATGCTAAGTTATCATTCTTGGTTAGGCTTTATCATATCAAATGTCTTTGTGAGATGAGTATCAAGATAATGTCAATAGTATTGAAATTATTGGGGGATGCATTTAGTCACATAGAAATCCCAACTTCCATTTTATGAGGCAAAAAAAGTAATAACTAAGTGAGGCAAAAGAAGCAATAACTAAGTTAGACTTGAACTACGTGAAAATTGATACTAATTTCCACCAAAGGTGAAATGCTAGTTCAAATATTTTTTAGGGTCAATCTAAAATAGATTATATTTTCAAAGCATAGATATCTCTTCCCAATAGACAAAAAAGTAATAATATGATAGACGCCTTTTCCTATAATAGTTTTAATGAAATTAAATCTCTTTCAAGTAAAAATAAAATAAAATAAAATAATAAAATGTAATTCATTCATTTTATAAAACTAAAAGACACTAGTAAAGTGACATATCTTTCTACTTTAAATTACGTGAACTTTTATCCTTCATGAAGGTGTGTATGCATTAGATTTTTATCCTAGGTGGACTATTTAATTTTAAGGGTATATTATAGTATAATAAATTTAAGATAATTGTTCATCTTAATTGGTGAAGTTGGGTACATAATATTTTCCCCACACTCAACTGATTCAACCTAACTTTTTTGTTCATGAACTATTATTTTCTATATATTTAGGTTCTCCAAAATTTTTTCTCAAAATTTTGGTGGTGACTCCATTTTCATTTAGTAAAAAATTGGATGTGACAAAGGTACAAAAATCAAAATCAAAATACTTAATAATAAAGATATGAAACTATATTAAATTTTGTTCGCTAATAAAAAAAACCAATGTTTTGAAAACCAAATCGACTATTGAATTGGATGAAGCACTAATTCATAATTTATGGGTTAGACTGTGATTAAATCGTGATTGAACCTTTAATAATTTAATTAATACTCTATCTGGTCTTAAATATAAAGCCTTATTTGGTGTAATGGAAATGAAGTGAAAAATTGAAAAACTTGAAAGAGTATAGGAATCCAACAAGGGAGTCAACTAGGTGATCAAAATTTTAATTTTTCCATAGATGAAATGATGGAATGGCATTGTTCATTATGGAATGGAGGAGAAAAATTAGAAAATGTCCGTACTTTTAAGTTTTTTTTTGTTATAAGGGTATTTTTGCCATTTACATTTTAATTTTTTCATTGTTTTTTTTATCATACCAAACATTACTTTATATTATGATTTCATTTATTTTTTCTAACACACTAAACAAACTTTATCATTCACATTTCTATTCTCATTTTCATTCTCACTTATTTAAAAATATTTCCATTATACCAAATGGAGTCTAAGATGTCTTGTGGAGGGTTTCTATGATCTAAAATATAAGTTATTTAATAGAATTTCTACATCATTAAATATTTATTTTCTCAAAATACCCTTCATTAAGTAAAGTAGAGAAAATTAATCTTTTTGTCCTTAAATTATACACTAGTTTGGAATTTGGTCCCTAAACTAAATTTTTTTATGCAACTCCTCAAAGCTTTCCTTTGTTTTCACGTTAATCCCTGAAGGTTTAAACTGTTAGAAATCTGATCTTTATGAAGGACACCTGGCATCATGATGTTAATAAGTAGGTGAAGTGGCTGACCGTTGTGACATCTGGAGGATGACTTGGCACTAATCTAATGCATCAAAACACACCTGAAGCAATGTCAAAATGAGCATCAGGATCAAAAAGAAAAAAAGAATGGGGAACAAAGGTGGTTGAGTGAGAGGGAAATAGGGCTTGAGAGAAGAAGGGAATCTACAAGAGAGGGGAGACATAGCCGTAGATGTCGAAGACAATGGGTCATTAGATAGTGGTATCCCAATTTGACGTAACATACTTAAGGTTCACTCTCTGCAAAAAGTTTAGTAACCTTTGGCCATGGTGGATCTGGAGAACGACTATTTCCGGTGGCAGAGTTTGGATTGCAAAGGCAGAAGGATTGATATGAATCAATGAAAATGGAAGGAACAGGGGATGGTACAAACTAGAAAGAATAAGGGAAAAAACAAGCGTGGGAGAATGAGAAGCCATAAAAGCGTGAGCAATTTAGTTAGAATCAACCAAAAATTTTTTTTTTTCAGGGAAGCAACCAATAATTGATTCAACAAAATCTTAGCCATGAAAAGCGATAAAAAGTTGGGCCCCTCGAGTATTACAACTTTGATCACATTCATTATCATGCTAACAAATACATATTAAATTCAACTAAAATACAACCATGCCCCACCTTGTCTTCTTTTCATTATTTATCCTGAAAAACCTACACTTGGTGTAAAGCTTTCCAAAAGGGGGGAAAAAAGAAGGCCATACATTGGAGGTTACTTACAACTCCTAACAATTTGAGGATAATTGATACCTAGCATCATGATATCATACAAGAACACCATAACTTAACCTTGCATATTGATCTCTTAGCAATGTTTGTGTTTTTATTTTCCTTGAATATATATTCTTATATATCTAGCTTGAAGGTCTGTTGCCAACAAGAGCTTCATTCTAATCGTCTTCTTAACATATTGACAAGATAAATTAAATGTGTAGCAATAGAATGATACTAGCAATAAGGAGATCACCACCAATAGCACACTTCGTGAGTTTCATCACCTCCTTCTTTGTTACTTTCATCTCTATGATATGGTGAAGAATCCTAATCTGACTACAGTTATATGGCTCCTCCTTATCTATTGCTTCTTCAAATCAGCAACATGGATAAAGAGAATATGAGATGGATTCAAGTATATTTGTAAAATACACCCCTGTTTCACATTTTGCCGAATAGGGCAATCTATATTACTTCTAGATAGAAAAGCCAGAAGAATACTCACATCACATATAGGAATTGAATTAGTACCAGCACGAGGGCCTTCTAATGCAAATAATAAGATAACTCAACGTAACTGTCTCTATTGCTTGCATGACGGTCGACATATCCTTTGGCTCGAAGACATTGCTCTCTCTTGTTTGACCAGGAAGACTCTACCCTCTCAAACGATGTCCTAATGCTTATTTTCCATGCGTTTTGATGAGACACACTGACATTAATCTAGTGAGCATGACTCATCTGCCAGGTGTTCATTGCTATTAGCCACCTCACCTTCATTTTAACACCATTTTGCCACGTGGAGCTAATAGGGATCACATTATAAACATTTGCAAAATTCAAGGATTAACTTCATAATGGTGAGAAGGATTAGGGAGCGAATGAAAAAATTTTATATTTCAGGGACCAAGTTATAAATTGATGTATACTTCAGAAACTAAAAGATTAATTTTCCTAAAAAAGTATAAGAGAGAAATTTGGGATTTATGAGAAGGAAGGTCAACAATTAGTTAAAGGGTAAATATGAAAAAAATTATTTTGCTATAAATTTAATTAGTTTAACTAACTTTAACTATTTTTATTGGTTTATATGAGATGTTCAAATCGATCTAAACCAACCATACCAAACCAAACTGATCATAATCAAACTGAAATAGGATTTGCTTCAATTTTAACAATATGTGAATTGACTCAATTTGATTTAGTTTGATTTTGGAACCTTGAAATTGGAACCAAACCGAATCACATTTACAATATTTTTGGTAGAAACCACAGGTATCCTCCTATTAGAAACAATATTATTTAAGGCACTGTCGGACATTAAATGTGAATACCTCTCCCAATAGAGATTCGAACCTTAGTTCGTAATGTTGTGAGAGACTAACTCATTCCACTAGATACAACATCCGTTAGTCATATTTACAATATTAATTTAATATATTTTATATTTGTAATATCCATTGACAGCCATTAAAATTAAGTCTTAGTAGCTCATAAGATACATAACAAGAGCTTATGAGTGATAAGTCCAACCCCAATTCCCCTTGTTATTTATATTTTCTACAATTACTCATAGTAATTTTCAAAAAATATTTATATTTTCTAAAAAATACAATTACAAGTATATAATATTCTTTTAAAATCTAAATTCTAAAAAAAAATGAAATTATAACTTTGAAAAAATTAGTAATTGATAATAAATTTTAAAAAAATAAAATTATTTTTGATTCTTTAGAAAAATTATAAATTTTTTAATTGTCATTATTATTATCTTATACTTTCTATAATTTATATTTTTCAAATATATTTTATTAAAATTATACAACCTTCCTTTTATCCCTTTGTACAAACCTTTCAAAAGAAAAAAATTATAAAAGAAAAATACTAACTACAAAATAAAAAAATATATTCAAACTTAGATTCAAATAAATGAAAAACCAAACCAAACTGATTCCTTACAATAACCAAAAAAGGACCCTATTTTTTAAAACTGATTTTCATTTAATAATGTCTAATATTTAAGATTGAATGGAGTATATTTATAAGTTTATATGAATTATTCCCTCCGTTTTTTGATATAAAAGATGTTTTGGTGCCTATTTTGTTTCAAAATATAAGGTGTAAATAACAGTTATTTAGTATATTTAATATATTTTTTAAAAAGACCCCTAATTATAATTCATTATCATTAATTATATGATAAAAGTTATTAGCATTAAATAAAAATATTTTTAAAAACTATTTTATATTTTTAACAAATTTAATAACTCTAACTACTTTTATTAATATGTGTAATTTAATTACACGTCTCTTATAATTAAGAAAGAGATGTAGTATTTTATATTAAAAATAAGAATAAAACTATAAATTGAGAATTCCCCATATAATTGGTTCACTTTATTGACCGTTTATTTCATAGTATTAAATTTCTTTATGATAATAGGAACCGCCTAGTTTTGAGTTCGAAAATGAAACGACGCCGAACTATGTTGGGGAACCCAACGGTCATTTCGAATTTGAAAATTTGATTTTCGACTTTCGCCAGCTCTTCAATCCGTGGTCTTGCCAAGCGACTTCCGAATTTTGACGGAATCTGAACAAATCAGCCCGCTCTCTTACTTGGCAGCCAAGCGAAAAACAAAGGAAAACAGAAATGGGAGAAATTGATCGGAAGTCATCCGTGATCCCATCGTGCAAATTGAAGAAACCGATTGAGATAATCTCCTCTCCTTCTTCAGCAGAAGACGATAGTCCAATCAGGGCTATAGTCTGTCTTAAAAGAAGAGATGACATAAAACGAGTCGAGGAATCTGAGGACTGCTTCATCTTAGAGTTTGATCCATCTGAGTCCGCTGACCTATCGAAGCTCTCTTTGGAGAAGAAGAACCTTTCTGACGAAGATGTCAATGATGTCTCTGTGATTGCTGAAAAGGGCCAGGTACAACATCCATTTGCTGCAACTATCCTCTTTCTAGATTTCATTTGTTTTCCTTTAATTTCAATTATTGAACTCATTAGTTTGATTGCATCAATTATTTATCTTCCGGGGTTTGACGCAAACCCATTAACCTGTTGGGTATCATATTTCCCTTTTTTTCTAATTCGTGGCCTGTGAGAAAATGTTTGAGAGGAAAACTAATAATATCATCAATCTATTTCTATACTTATTATATTGGGATGCACGAGTTGGAGGTTGAATGTGAGATCAATATCACCAAATGAGGTTTTCTTAATCTCATTCAAAAGGTTACATTAGCATTCTTTATTCTGGACTTCAATGGATTTGTTGTCTTGGCCTGGTATGTGAATCTATTTTGGGTTACTCTGATTAAGATTTTTTGACAAACAGGTAGCTTGCAGAGATTATCCGCATTCGAGACATCTCTGTCTCAAATTTCCGTTCAATACGAAACCTCATAAGAGCCACTGTGAAATGGTACAACGACTTTATGCTCATTTATGTCCTTTAAGAAATCATTATGTTGGATGATTGATAATAGCTTGTTGTCTTAAATGGTTGGTCAAATGCAGTGCTATTGTTATGTTTGCGATTCAGCTGCACCGTGTAAGTACTGGACTTCTCATTGCCATGCCCATAATATTGATTATTGGAAGGACCAGAGGAAGATGCAAAGACAACTAGTTGCTCACAAATGAGAAATACTCTTGCTTGATGCAAGGACCAAAGGTTTATGGGATGGAGAAAACTGACTTTTGTTGTTATGCTGTCAAATTCATAGTTGGAATTTGACTTTTTGGGTACTATACATCGATTACTTACCATGTAGAAGCATTCTGACTAAAGAAGCGCATGTGAGGGGTCTAAATCTCAAAGTAGGAGTATAAATTAGAGCAGTGCCTTCAATATTTTACTACTTGATTGCTCTTTGAAAGAATTGATTAGGCTTTACCATTTATATGCAGTTTCTCACATGATTCTGGTCTGAGGTGGCGGATGAAGATGGATGCAGATGCTTCTTGTTGTAATTACTCATATCATTTATTACCAATAACTAAGCATGAACCACGTAGCAAGCACTCCTATAGTAGTGCTTGTGTCAGAAACGCGGAACAGTTGTTATTGAGTTCCTTTTTTAAAATTTTTTTTGTTTCTTTCACGAGCATCCCTATATTCTCCAATTGTAGAATTATTCTTGTAACTTCTGGACAAAAAAACACCAGGTAAAGTATTACCTAATCAATTACTTCTAGACAAAAAAAACACCAGGTAACTTCTAGACTAAGAATTATTCTTGTAACCGATTAATTCACGGACAACGAACAATTTGTTCAGCTCAGTTGGCGAAATCCAAACTTCAATTTCTTTGAATCTTCTTTCGATACATTTACTTGTTAACCAGATTCAATTGACTTCAATTGACTAAACTACAAAGAAAATAGTGAGGCTAATAAGTGAAAGTTAGGCTTATAGAAAATGAATGAGAAAAATATTAGTCCATGGTTTCTTTCTTCTCTTCCCTCTTGTCTCTTGGTTTTTGATTATCTCGGTCTATATACTTTCTCCATTTACTTTCTATATCTTCTAAAAGTAATGTTAATTTAAAATATAAGATATCTTCAAAGTTGTTTGATGTATTAATTATTTTTTTTATTTTATCCCTTGATTTATAATTAATAAATAGGTGAGAGATAAATATTATAGTAATTATGAGAAATAATGTAATTAATAAATGGATAATAGTGAAAAATATTGCAATTTTTTTACAAATTTAATAATCCAACTATTTTTTTTAAATGTGTGAAATAATTAAAAATGACTTATTTAGGACATAAGGAAATATATTTTATATTTTTATTCTTAACCAATTAACTGAATATAAAAATTCATATTGTTATTGGATGTGAACTCAAATTGTATAATCATCCATTTTTTCCCCTCGAAACACAAAAGTCCTGGACTTAGAGATAGTAATATGGGCCCAAACTTAGGGCCCAAAATGCTGAAAACCCTTCACGAGGATTGGATAAACCCAGGGGTTAAGGGAGAAGCGAGTGCGGTTAACGTTATCGTCCCCATTTCACAGCTTCACTGTGTGAAACCCCAATCCCGGAGTGTGTGAAGCCATGTCTCCAGGTCCCGTTGTTGAGCCCGCCGCCGAGGCGGGAAACCCAGCAACAACTTGCCTCCTCTGATGATACTCAGAAGACTAAACCTCATTCTCAGGTTTTCTCTTATCCTTTTGATTTTTTTTCATTTCTTATTTCAATTCATTTCTCGTATCTCTTCTCATTATTTCTTCACTTTGCTTTGATCCTGTGATCCAATTTTTCAGGATGAGGATGCTCCCGTTGTCGAGGATGTGAAGGATGATGACAAAGACGAAGACGATGCCGACGAGGACGACGACGATGACGAGGATGATGATGAGAAGGAAGAGGGCGCTCAAGGTCTTTTTCCCTTTCATTAACTTATCAAGAAATGCTATTTCTATCTTTATTTTATACTTTGTTAATCCAATCTTAGCTGCCTAGGACTAGGGTTGCAAGGCATGACAGCGTTTGATTTAGTTTAAATCTTTTGCAATTTTTGTATTTCTGGTTTTGCTGGTGGTTTTAGACTGATTATCAGGAGACCAACATAAGATTTTTTAGTATGCTGCCTGAGATATATAGAAAATATAAGATTATCGTCATAACGAACATCAACAATGGGGATCTTAAATTTTTAAAGCGGCTCAAGCCTAACTATTTTGTGCATAGGTTTTCACATACATGAGAAATGGGAATATATTTTTAAACTGAACCCATGCGTTCATCTTTTGGCTGCTAGTGTGGATTTTGCCTGTTAACTTTATTCTTGTAATTGATATCCGACGTATATGGATATGCTTGCTTTTTACAAAATTATTTCTCCTCAACTAACGCTAGTAGTAGATGTGCCTGTTTTACAGCGTTGCCATTTGAGTAAAGGTAGTATCTTCCTTTGGGTCCAAATCCATCTGATCTCTCTTTATGAATAATGGTGGAGATAGGGATCATGAATTTATAATTCATTGATTTTCTGCTTGTAGCAGTATACATGAAAAGGCTTTGTCTGCGTCTGATACTTTTGTAAGTCAAGTCACTTGGTTGACGTTGATCAACTTTTGTATGCCTTAGCATGCTAAGCGGATGTAACCTAGGTTGCTTTTGAAGTCAAATTTTCCATATATGCTTCAGAGAATGTGAAGGGTTCAATTTCCATCCAGGGAAATGGTCCATTGAGCTGTGTCATAGTCTAATAATATGGTTGGAATTTTTCTTAGTTCACCTTCAACTTTGGGTTATGCATTTTGCATGCTAATATCATTGTGATTCTTATGAAGCTTTGGATTCACACACTGAATACTACTAATATATTATATGCTGTGTACTGGAGATGGTTAGCAATCATCAATTTAGTGTACTGAAGAATTTCCCAAAAAAAATAAATAAATAACAATATGTTGTTAGCTCTATTCTATTTGAAAGCTTTTGCTGCTTCCTTTGAATAGTGTCCAGCAGTTAGACGTCATGTTGTGAACTATGTTGATTGCCTCCTTGCTAAGTGACAGTTACCAGAACATATGAATTTCTTTTCTGCTGATATTACTTTTTCTTCAATGGTGGATTTCAGATATGATGATCCTAATTCATTATTTATCTTAGGAAGAAATGCATGCTACCTTTTGTTGGAGTGGCCCTCCCTTTTGGAATTTTACCGTCTCTGTGTTATCTATTCATCAATTTGATCTTAAATATTTTTTACTGGACAACAAAATGCAGGTGCCACTGAGGGTTCAAAGCAGAGCAGAAGTGAGAAGAAGAGTCGTAAAGCAATGTTGAAGCTGGGACTGAAACCAGTTACTGGTGTTAGTAGAGTCACAATTAAGAGAACAAAAAATGTGAGTCATTATCCAATTTGTTTCTGTGCATGGTGTATCTGGAATATGGATGTTGTCTTGCTAATTTTTTTTTTTCTTGCTTCAGATTCTATTTTTCATCTCAAAACCTGATGTCTTCAAGAGTCCAAATTCTGAAACATATGTTATATTTGGGGAGGCAAAGATAGAGGATTTGAGTTCTCAGTTGCAAACACAAGCTGCTCAGCAGTTCAGGACGCCAGATATGGGATCTGCGATGGCCAAACCAGATGCTGCAGCAGCAGCTGCTGCAGGAACACAAGCCGATGAGGAAGAAGAGGAGGTTGATGAAACTGGGGTAGAGCCACGCGACATTGATTTGGTTATGACACAGGCAGGAGTGTCAAGAAGCAAGGCTGTTAAGGCTCTCAAGACTCACAACGGGGACATTGTTGGTGCCATCATGGAGCTCACTACTTAAATAGCTATATGCTTCATTTTATTTGATTCGGAATTTTTGGATAATTTTGGATCTAACATCGCCCCCTAGTTACTTTAGTCAGCCATATCGTGCATCAACCATCAGTATGGTTGCGTTATCCCGTATTTTTGTTGCTCTCATCTTATATTTGTGGGACGCCATTTTTTTTTTTTCGCTTCTACGCATAATCAAACCTTCTATGAGCAATTTCCTCTTCAAAGATATAATCAACCCTTCTCTCTTCCTGTAATTACTCTCTCCACACCCATGCTTGTGGTGTTGATATGCTACTTTTGCTTCTTGAATGAATTCAGTGCGTCTCGAAGTGGTTAATTGAAGTATATTTTTCATTGATTCATTTAGGATTCACTGAAATCATCTACTATTGCAATTATCATCCTGCCCACGGTTTCAGACAAGCTATAACATGTTTCGTTGTGCCCAAAAAGTGAATTTGATGTATTATTATTTTTATTTCACAAGTCACTGAACATGGAGTATTTGTCAATGGCTAATGAGTTTCTGAAAACAAAAGTCGTAATTACATTTAGACTAGTTATGCAAAACAAGCAATGCTAGTTCACAATTTTTTGTTTTTTTACCCTCACCATTGCAATTGAAAAATGATCCACATATATATTACAGGTGTAGAATGTTTCAAAAGGCAACGCTGATGGTAAACATTGTAGCCCAAAAAAACAAAAAAAAAAGAACGTTGATACTAAGTTTTTACCAAAATAATAACATAAAACTCATAAACAATAGTTATGGAGGATATGTATCTATAATCATATGTTGGCAAAATATATATATATATATATATATATAGACACACCCACCCACCCCTTTGGCAACAACCCCAAATAAACTAGACAACTTTTACAGCTTGCAGGAGTGAAGTGGTTCAAGGCAGGATAAGCCATCCATAAAGTTTTGTTCGATACTATGATTCAATAAACGTCACCGAGCATAAAGTAAAAGGAACAATTATTTGGGCTCATTACTATATGGGGGTTGCTTAATTCACATGCAGATGGTTTGGTTATTTAACATTATATATTATTTAGTATTATGATGTGTAATTTAAAGCCGTGTGCTCAAGAATATGAGTGGCTTGAGGAATGTAAATGCTATTAATGTAGGAGCATTATAATTTGATGTTGGCAACGAAGCAAATTGGCGAGTCATCATAAAATTTGATAAGAAAACTGTATTTCCAAGAGAGGGAAGAAAGGCCTCCGTTTCATGGATAGCCGACGGTGACTGTCCCAAATGAAGAAAAAACAAATATAGGGAGGGAAGAAGTATCTTAACGTTGAAGCAAGGTTGCTTGCTTTGTAATTAAACTTAAAAGTCACCACAGATGAGACATGAATCAATTAGCATATCTTAACGTTGAAGCTCTTTCACAGTTCACTTCCTTTCATTTTACTTCCTTAGCTTAGCGAGCAGTGGGGAAAATGTAGAGCAGCACCAACAAAATGGAGGTGAATATGATTTTTCTTTTGTGACATGTTTACATATTTCAGTTTCAAATTAGCATTTTATACACGCAAATCATCACCTTTTACCGCCCTAAATTTGCAATTATTTTGACATGTTTTGTCCACCTTCTTAATAAATATTAATTTTTTAATAGAAGTTGTTTTGTCTCCCAATGGGTTATTATTAATTAAAAGAATATTTTGTAATTATTATTTTTCAATTGATTATCTTGTACCCTCACTATATAAATAAGGTGCTCATGTAGATCAGTTTTAACTACAATTTACTGGGATGGGGTCCTGCCATGGGAGGAAAATTATTTTTTTTAATTTAAAAATTATAGATAATAAAATATGTACGAGTAAACTTATATATTTTTCCTCATATACTTTTCATACTATTTTCTAATTAAAATTTAACATTTAAATCATTTTAATTTTTTTTAAGTTCAAGATGTTAATATTTTTAATATATAATTAATGATTAAATTTATAATGTATTAAAAAATAATTCATAGGCTAACTTTTAATTGAAAAATAATGTAAAAAACATATAAGAAAAAGTATATAAATATTTTCTAAATACGTTTCTTAGGAATTATGCAATAATGTTTCTGTACAATTTTATCTTATTTTGTGTCTTCTTTTTTCCCATATTGTATAACTATAAATATGTTGTTTTTACTGTGTAATATTTAAATTAAGAAAATAAAAACAATACAATTTTATAATTGTGTAATTCTAAACAAAATTATTTTTCATCTCTAAACTTAAATATTAAAAAAAAATGAAAAAATGAAGAGGCAAGAGGGAGATTTATCGGAGTTAGGAGTGACTGAGTGACCCTGATCCCAATTTACAATCTATCTTTTCTCTTTTTATCCTTTCTATTTTGCACTAAACTTACAATTTTTTGACACATTTCAGCCACCTTCTTAATAAAACATTAAGTAATAGAAGTTGTTTTGTCTCCTGATGGGTTATTATTAATTAGAAGAATATTTTGTACTATTACTTTTTAATAGATTATCCTGTACCCTCTATGTAAATAAGATGCTCATGTAGATCAGTTCTATAATTTATTGTGTCTTTTCCTTTTTATCCTCTCTTTCTTACTCATTCACTTTCTCTTTTTGTGCCTTTCTTTGGCTTTCTCTCTCTAGACATTATCTAATCTCACAGCATCAACATGAATAAGAGACAAAACCCTAAACTTTTTCGCACATTCTTGATAGAGATGCTTCATTTGACCTAAATGTGGGATTGTGTGTCAGTGGAGGGGGATCAATACCTCTTCCTACAACATCCTACAAGTCTTACTCTAAGATATGCCTTCATCTTCACGACTTAAAGCTAGCTACTAGTTCTGACCGTCAAATGCAGTAGGTAATCCCACACCAAGACTACTTCTTGCCCCAATCAATTGGATCAGAGAAATTATTTCCAGCTGAGAGGGGGTTTTTCTGACTAGTTCTATCTGTTGGCCGAAGATGCAGAGGTTAAAAAAAAAAGAATTACAAAAATAAAATAGAGAGAAGGAAGTCTTTAACTTGTTCCCATATTTCATTTTCAAATTAACATTTTGTACAAGCAAAACATCACTTTACGCCTCTCTAATCCTAGAAGCTATTCAAACACATTTCAGCCCCCTTCCTACAAGCAAATGTGACGGATGCAAAAGTCAAACAAGAAAAGTTCTACCATACACATAAAAATAAAACAAACATAAACATTTTTAACAAAAATTGTTTTGCCTCTAAAAGATACGGATGGAATAAAGATGCACTAGGGTTATTAACCACTGTGTAGTACACTTCATGTATGGCTAGCCAGCTGGCTAGTTATTGACAACCCTGCAATTTATTCTGATCTCTCCAGCATCCCCAGTTAACACACCTATCTGACCCATTTTCACCATGGCATCAGCAAATTTCTTCTTCCACAGAAATGGGTTCCTGGCATTCTGATTCACTTGCTCAGCCGTTGCTGTGTTGGACAAGAGAGCCTGATCTGATGAAAACAGGCCTCGATTTGCCAAAATATTCAAATAGTAACCTGAATCTGCTATTCCAGGACTAGAAGGGTCCATGGGAACCACTGTGTTTGGGTTTGTGGTTCCTTGTGGGCATTTACGCTTCAATTGGGATGCATATATTGGATCTAAACTTGGATCCTCACTTGACTTGCTACTGAAATTGTATAATCTATTGATGAATGAAGGGCAATGTGAGCGCCCAACGGTGTGTGCCCCTGCATAACATAACGTTCCACAAAATTGGATTGACATTATTAATTTATAGTTTTAAAGTTAGATTTCAGGATTGAGATTGGTAACTGTAGAGATTCAAATTTGGATTTGCTCAAGATTCTGATCTAATTTTGAAGATGTTACCAGAGAGGGTAACCATTTCTTCTTGAGTGAGGCCCTTGCTTGCAAAGAGTCGAGTGAGTTGGTCAAGGTTAGAACTTGGAGGGGGAAGGTTTGTCCTTGTCTCTGAAGCTAGTGATATCCTTCCATCTCTTCTTCCTCCAGGAACATCATAGCCCAGCCCTCCACTCTGCACATCAAGATAATCATTTTCTTGAAAGAAGTTCATACAAATTAATAAGAGGAGAATTAAAGTAGAAACACTTACTAACTCTAAGCTGTCTCTAGCTGCAAACGCAAGTATATCAGCACATGAAACAATTCCTTTGCAAACTGCTTCAAGTCTAGCTTTTGCATTGTCAATAACTTCATATCCTCTGAGACTTGGTTTATTAGCTGGTGAGTCTTTTTCTGCTGTGTTTGAAGCAGTGGAATCCAAAAGCACCGAAGCATCACACCCCTACAAGTAACACCACAGCTATAATTTTAATTCTAGACCTCGACGTGCTGTGCTGTAAAATCCTGATTTGACTTAAAAATATGACATAAATAAATTGTCTTGGTGCATGAAAGCTAATGGCTTCACATGATGACTTACTCTAACAAAGCAATCATGAAAGTGCGTTCTCACAAGCCCAGCAGCAATTCCAGGGTTTTGAATAAACCCTTTTCTCACCTCATCCTTCACGATGAACTCAGCAAAGCTACATGAATCACTGTAAAACCCAACCTGGAGCTGAGAACTAACATTTCGAGACACCAAGTATAATAACAAAAATAAAGTTGCAAAATTTAGCTTCTTTGGACTCATTTTCTGGGCAACAATGTGACACTCCTCTAAGCTCAGGACATAATTATATCCTATTTATAGAAGTTGTTCACAATTAAGGACAGTGTAGTGCAGAACTCTTAGTGCTATGTGATGAGGCAATAAGCTGGAACGTCACTGTTATTTGACTAGGGATGCCATACGAAAGCAAAGGACAAACTAGATCAAGTTAGATAATAATATTATTAGAGAATCGAGGCCCCTTTTTCAAGCATTTGAGCAGTGAAGGGATTAGAAATACCTGCGATAATTGGTCTCAGTAGACTTGAGTGCACGAAAATCCAAATTAGTTGTTAAAATAGAATACATTTGGAGATAATATAGCCCAAAACAAGATTGCATTAGATGGTGTGCATGGGCCTATATTTGTTAAGACTCCTGGAAATAAGGCATGCTTTGGGGACAGTGTCACGTTTAAGACTAGTTTAATGTTCAAAACTACTTTCTCATAAATTAGCATTTCCTAGTGGGATTAGGTGTGTCAATTGGTATTGACTGAGACATTGTGATGATCTGATGAGGAACTTCTAAATTAAACCAACTATAAGGTTTTTTATTATGCCTTTCAGATTCGTGACTCTCTTTGCAACAGCGGATATCCCCAGAAATACCTTCCTAAGATTGACTCGAGGACACGGAACTACAGAAAAATAGAAACCAACCCATATAGCAAAGTGAAGGAGGATGTGTATGTATTGCCCTTAGTTTGTGTGTCACAAATAACTAACGGAGTATGTACTATATATAGATTCAAGAAAAAATGAAACTTGAGGCATTAAACTTGGTAATTGAATGAGTAAAACGTTGGTCATTAAAAGAAGAAGGTTACAGGAATTATGTTAAAGCCACCAATGGAATTAGAATTGTTGCTCCAAAACGTTCAAAAATAAAGTCATGTCACAAGTGCAGAGGTTTCAATGAATTGCACCGTTGTTTATATTAATATATACCATCTTCAACGCATAAGAAAAACTCCATGTTGATACCATTATTGAATTGATAATATAAAGAATTATGATAGTTTATATAGGTAAACGGATCAGCAATAAACCCACAAATGGTAAACAATTTTTTAATTTTATGAGAAAATAATTAATTATTTTTGCATAAGAAAAGAAGAAAAAAATAATTTTTAGTTTTTTGAAATACTTCGTCTCATTTAATATTGTTACTGCTAATAATCCTTGGAAGTTGGTTCACTGGTGAATCCAAGCGTGGTGAGGTTGGGTGACATAATGTCAATTATTCAAATTCTAGTTGGTGAAAGCAAAAATGGGATTTAGTTAGACATATTGTTACTGATTCAAATTCTTCTAGGCTAAACTGCCAAAAATTGTAATACTATGTAATAATTGTGCCGGTGAGGATACTTCAAATTTCAAAATTATACTACTCCTGAAGTCGGTATTCTATAATAAATTATATCTTTTGTAGCTATACAGACATATATTTTAAAAAAAAAATAGGCACAAAAGTGTGATTGTACATAAAATTCATTTAAATTCTTCATATTTATTCAATGTTTTCTTTCTGCTATCTTTTTTTCCAAATACACTAAATATAATCAGTTTTGTAGTTGCAAAAAATTCGAATTAGTTCCGTGGATACCAATCACACAAACCAAAACATTAATGGCATTAGCTTGAATGATGAGAGACAAAACTGCATTAATTATAAATTAATTTGAATACTTATAAATCTGCCCGAATACATAAATTAAGAGATATTCTTTCTAGTTCACTAGAAATGCCATTTTATGATCTTTAATATATGCTGAAAAAGTTATTAAATAATTTAGATTGTTATGAAATTTAACAGTATTTTATTAAAATATTAAATATCATTGGCTTAAATGCTCTTTTAAATACTCCATTTTATATTAACAAGGATAAAATAATAAAAAAAATTAATACTTTATAAAAATTCTAAAATGATAAATATTTTAAAAAATTGAAAAAATTTTCAAAATGACAATTTTTATGAATTTGAGGGAATACAATTTATGTTTGAATTTCTTTCAAATTTATTACTAATATGCACTTAAAAATTGGATGGATAAAAGAATAGCAATTAATGTTATTTTGATATTTTAAAATGATAAATAAAAATATAATTAAATAAATAGTAATTAATATTATCTTGAAAGTAATAGATAAATAGAAATAAAAAAATCTCTTTAAAATTGATAATAAAAAAAAAACAAAGATACCAAGTACAGATTTAACGGCCCTTATTTTGGATGGCAAACAAAATTTTGTCAAATAAGTATCTCTCAACGATAATGCTTTCTCTCGAATAAGGAAATGCAATGAGAAATGAATTTTGGTTGTTTGGAATGAAGAAAGAGTTTCACTTTGCTGGTTTAACCTTGAGAACACCTGCGAATATGTACTTGGGAAAGGAAAATAAACACATATATAAATACAAGTCAAATACTAAAATAAGATCAATATCCATGCCAAGTTTTTTTATTTATGTCGAAGCCACACAGTGTCAGATTCACTCATACATGTCGAATTACGGTAATTAGAAATGTCTGACCCTTGAACATTGATATCATTGACCCCTGATCTTTCAAGGTTTGAAACCCTGCCCTGTGAATTCCTCCATCTTAACATGTTCCCACTCCGAAGAGAAGCCGTCAGAGTAATACGTGGGAAGCTGAATGCCAAACCTGTATGCTCCTTGAGGCTGAATTTCTTGGTCATCCTCCAAATTCAGATGAAACTCCTTTGGAGTATACTGTTCAACAGCAGCATAGGAACTGAGATGCATTATGGGAGGACTAGTACTGAAATTCAAACTATGGGCCTCTGATGCATCTCCTATGATTGTGCAATCAGTTCTGTTCCCTGCAGATCCAACTCCATCAAACAGTTGCCCTTCTGGCCACATAGAACTTGAATCTTCAACCCGGGATTTAAGAACCTGAAATCTAACTATAGCAGAAGATACAAAATTATCATCCTTGTTTACTCGGGTGAAATTAACTTGGTTTTTGCCATCTGTCTGTTCATAGGCTGATTTATCTGCTGGGTCAAGGGCATGAGAAACCTCAGAACTTGGAAGTTCTTCTAGACTGGCAGTATCGGTGCACGACTCTTCATCCCGGGATTTAAGAATTTGCAATCTAGCTATAACAGAAGATACATAATCATCAGCCTTGTTTTTGCCAGGAATAGCTGATATCCGGGTGAAATTAACTTGGTCTTCATTATCTGTTAGTCCAGAAGCCAATTCGTCTGCTGTGTCAAGGGCATGAGAAGCCTCAGAACTCGGTTGTTCCTTAAGATTGGCAATGTTGACACACGAATTTACATACCCATGATTGTGAGCATAGAATATGGCCTTACTAGAAGCTTCACCCTCTCCAATCTCCTTGTTTGATCCAGAAACATCAGAATCCTGGATGAAACTATCCAGATTTTGACTACCAGTGTCTTCTGGTGTTAATGTACAAGGTTTGTTCAAATCAGGAGAAAACTTCAAACCAGATAACTCCTTTAAATTGGCAGCATTTAAGACAGGCATATTCTCTGCAATGTTCATTTTGGCTGCAGAACTCTGAGCTGTGCTTAAATTAGGATCATCTAGTTTTGATCGCTCCTCCACATCTAAATCGTTATCTAAGGCATAAGAAGCAGAAGAACATTAGCTTTTGAAACAATACCAGAACCAAAGTTCCAGTTTATTTTTCTACGATAATGAACAATTGGTCATCTTGAAATGGAGATAAATGTGCACCTCTTCGTTTGAAACATTTCTCCATCTCAAGCTTCATTTGATTATAGCGAGCTCTGTAATTGATGGAACATATTGCAGCTTCTGCCTCTAGCCATAAATTCTTAAATAGTAGAGTCTGAGACTCTGCTCCTTCCTTATCATGGAAATTCTCACTGAGAATCCTCTTCAGAGACTATAAATCAAAATTATGCCAAAACAATTAAATTTTTTCCTTTCCTTCTGTCTTTGCTACCTTTCTAGGAAAGTAAAACACAGCATTAAATAGTTGTAAATAACACAGAAAATGATAGCAAAAGAACCTTAATCATGTTATCTTCTTTCGTCATTTCTGCATCGTCCTTCACAGGAAAAGAATCTGGAAACTTCCCTAGTTTACCAGATACAAAATGATGGGTTTTCACCTCTCCAACAGGCAGATTTTCGTGCTCAACCTTAGAGCCCTCTGGGTCTATCTTGGTTATGCCAGGTCCCTCAAACCTTGCATTCTGAGAATTCGTTCAGAAATACAATCATTTTAATGCAGGGCTAATAAAATAATCAGCATACAAAATAAGCATAGAATAGAACCATATCCTTCAACCAAAACATCCAAGAGAAAGCAAAGAGAGACAAAAAGAGGCATATCATTTTCCCTTACAGAATCAGGGAGGAAATATGGCCAGTTTGATTCATGTTTTTAGTAAAGTTACTTTGTTTTCAAACAGAAAAACAAAAAACCTTGTTTGACAAGCCTATTTTTTATAAAATATTTTGGAAAACATAAGAACAAAATAACAAAAAAACTTAAAACATCTTTAAAGTGTTTTATATTTTTTGTTTTTGAAAACATAAGAAAAAAGTGAAAAATACTTATCTCATTAATGATAAAATTATAAAGTTTGAATAACTCATTTAACATTTACTAATTATAATTTTGATAACAATTATTCAAAAAGTATTTTAATTTTTTTGTTCCCAAAATTTGTTCTGGAAAATAATTCTACAAAACTGTTTTAAAAATATTAAATAGATAACACATTCAAACAAGCCCATAGTCTCTACATCCTTAGGAATTTCAAAAAAAGATACATAAAGGTCACACATCAAATTACATATTGATTAGATTTCTGGTTCGAAACAAAGGCATCAAGAATGTTAGCTCTAACTCTTAAAAACCATGAGTAATGTATCAAAATACATCGCGCTAAATTTTGCATAAATATAAGAAAACAACTCAAGGACAACAACTGCTGGCATTTCAATCAAAGTCAATACCGCAAATCAAACAATTGAAATTAAACCCTAAACCCTAAAATTTAACCAAAGTCAATACTCCAAATTGATTCACAATCTGTCTCTAAGGGTCATCCCCCTCCTATCATGTAGTGAAATTTAATCTTTCCTCCTCCAAATGCACCATGTCAAAAGTTTCCTTTTCTTCACTTAATAATTATTTCAACAATTAAACAGCAAAAATGCTTCAAATCTCTTCTTCAAGCACACAAAAGGGATGAGGAAGAGATTAACTTTATCTCCTCAATTGGACAGTTTGCCTACTATATACATTTTTTAAAAGTTAAAACTGTATGAGATATTTTGAATTAGGTATCTAGAAACACTTGCCTCACTGTGAAAATTATCATAAATGAGAATGATTCATTTACTAAGATATTCAGCAAAGGTGGCTAAGTCAGCGAGCAAAATATTCAACATGCGTAAATGCAAGAATTTGACCATCTTTGTCAACTTCTCACATCAATAAGTGAAGCAAACAAATCTATAAATTGCAATTTTTGCAAATCCTCACATAAGGGGAAAAAGGATCTCTATCCATCAGATAGCTGAGAATTTATATTGATTGAAATCAAATCATACCTGCTGAACTTCAAGTGATTCCCTGACACACTTAGAAGGATTTGGCTGAGTAAAAACACATGCTTGTGCAGGAAACATTTGGTCAGCATTCTTTAAAGCACAAGTATTGAGATTACTAATCACATTACTAAGGACACTGCGATCATTTTCTTTCAATTCACATGCATCATTCAAACAATGAGAAAGAAGCAATTCTGACAAGTTATGCATTGTATCAAGTAGCATTTGGATGTTTATTTTTGGAGTTGATACTTTTGCATCTGATTCTTTAAGTGCAGTAGGTGCAACTACTACAGAAGGTGATGAAAGTGAAGGCTCTGCTGCATGAGATGCAGTGCATTCAAAATACTCATTCCCATTAATTTTAGCATCTTCACATCCCCCACAAAAAGTATGCTGTTTCTGAGACACGTTTTCTTCCATAATTTGTTGCTCATTGTTAGAAAATCTAGACTCAGAATCATAAGTTGACTTGTTTGATGGCACATTATTTTCGGTCATTTCAGACTTGTCATCCAGATATTGAAGCCAACAATCATAGATTGGTTTCAACTCAAAACATCCAGCACTTACTGCACCATCTAAATTATTTTCTTCAGATGAAAAGTTCACCACTGAAAACTTCCTTGAAGAGCCTGCCAAACCTTTTTCCAGATTGTCAGTTTCATGGTCTATTTGATTGTTCTTTAAATTTTCGCAGGATTCCTTGCAATTGCTTACATCAAGAGGGAAATTCTGAGGACCTTGGAAATTAAAAGAAAAATTCTCTTCATTTGATTTCATGAATTCTGAATGCAGAGCCTCAGAAACTTCAATTGAAGAAAAATGAGCTGCTGGGGCTCCTTTCCAGCAAGGTGAATCCACAGCAGGGTTACATCTATCAACACTGTCAAAAGATTTCTCAGTAGAATTGACACCCTCATCAATACTAAACCCTGAGCTTAAATTATTCAGACTTGCTTGAGGATTTTGAAATCCATTGCTTGCTTTGAATATGAATCCGATGACACCTGTTGAAACGTGACTGCCTGGGAGCATTACATTGCTTGCTGAGGTAGGTTCATTTCTATCTAAATTCATGCAAAGTTGACCTGAATCAAAGCAACCTGCGCTTCTAGGACTTGGCAGGGGATAAGCCTCCTTCATGCTAGTGACATTATTGCTTCCAAGGTCCCCACCAGCTGTAATATTGCCAAAATTGAAACCCACATCTATTTGTGTTAGAGGTGCTGAAGGTCCTGCATCAACCAGCGAAGGTTTGTCATGCAGCCTCAAGTGTCGGTCACTGGATGCACTGAATGAAGAGTGATGGCTCCCTGTATCTGAGATTAATTTCAAGGGGGCATCATAACAAGTTTCATGAGAAACTAAAGGGGATCCTTGAATAGATGTATTTGAAAAATCAAATGGCAAAGAATTGGCAGTTTGCCACCAGCAAGATTTATCATCTGACCGTTCTGAGCTGATAGGCACACCCACACCATGCTTTTCCCAACCCATTGTACTGATACTATGTAAGACTTTACCATTATTTGAGGCCTTAGCATCTTGATATCCTGCATCCAAAACATATTATTCAATTCTTGACAAACAATCAATCAATACATCAAGGTTTAACTTATAACATTTAATTTACAGATGAAGGATCTATTGCCTCAAAGGGATTAAATCAAGAGCCATTGCAAATTAAGGAAATATTGCACACATCAATTTTTGACATGGAAGCATACGTTTCAAAATCAGATGATTCGCAATTCAAATCTTACAATTCACAACCAGTCACAAAACTAATGATGTAACTTAATGGTTGAATTGAAAACAATCTTGAATTGGCCATGAATTGTATGAATCCGTGCAATTCAAGCCACTATGGCAGTATTGCATGATTCTATGATTCATAAAAGTGTGCAAACAATTTTCATAATCCCATCATTAGCTTTTAAGAGTAACCTCATCATTAACTTAAGCAACACCCCCCCCCCCACCCCCACAACAACAACAAAAAAAAAAGAGCATTGAGGAAAGGATAAATATACCTCGGTTCACAAGGTTTTCTTCAATAATCGGACCAGTTAAATTTGTTTCATTTGAGCAGAAACTGCCCCCAGCTTCCACCAGTGTGCTATTACCTTGGTTGAACTCTGCAAACTGATTCCAAAAGTCAGCCCTCTGGCCCGAGTACCCTATCTCTGACTTCTTTTTGGATTCGTCAAGGGTGGACCAATGATCAGGTGCTGGTGAAGGATGGGCAGCATGAGTTGATGGTGAAATATATGAAGCATAGTATGGTTGGGCTTCAACAAGACTTGATTTGATGCTATTAGAAGATTGATCATAAGCAAATGTGTCCTTAGAAGCCAAACCCAAAGTGTTAAAATGGGGCAACTGACTAGTGGGTGGGTCTAACACTTGCGAGCCCGAGTATCCGTATGACTTTGAGGAGGGAGTTGAATCCAATTCTCTGACAGGATTCGAAAAAAAATCGTACCCATAAGGGCGAGAGAGAACAGGAAAGTGATTTGAGGGGATAGCATCTGCGGATTCTGCTAAATCTACATATGGGGCTGAAACGTCGTTGGACGTGGTTTTGTTAACGCTAAATGGTTGGGCAAAAGCTGACAAATTTGAAGACGATGGATAATATGCCCGATCATCATAATACCCAACACCCTTCATCGCTCAGATTAAGCGGAGATGAGTGATTAACCAAGCTGAACAAAACCCAAAAAAAGAAAATTAAAACCACCGAAGAAGATGGATAGAAAAAAGTAATCATACAACTAGAACAACATCATGAAAAGGAAATAAAATATACAGCTGCCATAGAATTCAAGTGAAATTTATCTCAAAGGGTCTCGATTGTACAGAAAAATCGCACAGAAAAGTTGAAGTTGTAAATTGATATCGTACCGGAATCTTGACGCTGAAGACCATGCGCTACAGCGAAAAAAGACCGAGCCTGCAAGTGTCGTGACTGTCGTCTCTAGTTTCTCCTTCCAATAGAAGGAAGCGACGGGGACTTGGAAAATTAAATAAAGGAAAATTAAACTTCTTGGCTCTCGACAAGGATTTGGGCTACCTCGGCGGCGAGCTTGTCATGGGCTGGGTCTTGGGCCAAGCCCATTTATACAATAGATTGTATCTTTTAAGTTCAATTTGTACTCAACAGGATGTAGGCTAGCTTGTGGGTTCATAATTTTTTTTATTTGTAATATAATCTAATATTTATAAAATAATACAGATTATTTTTTACATATATAATTATTTAAATTAATAAAATTAAAATTAAATAAATAATAATTATTAATATCATCATTTATTTTTACTCTTAAAATTATTAACCAAGAAAAATATTTTAAAAAATACTAAAAAAAAGAAAATGAGTTAAACGAGTCGACCAATGACAGTGTGAGCTAACCCATTTTTTAACCAAACCAAATAGGCTCAGACTTAGGAGCCCGTTTTAGATGTGTGCTCTAAAATTTATAACACAATCCTTTGTTTTTTTTTTTTGCTAAACGGGCTAGTCTATTGGGTTTAACCCATATTCTAGGTTTTGGCTCTTTTCCAATATTTTTTTTGGCTAATTTTAAAATTCATGCATATAATTATGTTTTAAAATCACTTCTTCTTTTTTCCCACCATTTAACCGATTAGTTTCTCGTGGCAAGAAAAAAAAAGGGCTAGTCCCTAAAATTAACCATTTGCATTTTCCTTTAGAATGGCACTGCATGGCAATAAATCCTTAAATGTGGCTAACAATTGACGACATGGCACATGATTTGGTGACACATTGTATTAACTATCCATGCCAAAGGCTGATTGAGATGTGTAATATTTAACAAACTAGAACCAGTTACACTTGAGGGCAAGAGCAGGGTTCATTCATTGCCAGGGTTACACTCCATTAATGAATTTCGTGATTCTTCATTTTACCTAACCTATATTTTACTCCCTCTGATTTTAAATATAGAATCTTTTGTTTTGATTCTAAATATAAAACTCTTTACAGTATATGAGGTAGCATTTATTATATATTTCTAAAAAATATCCCTATTTAATGTATTCCAAAGAGAGAGAAAAGAGATTAAACAAGGATATGGAAAAATATTGTGATTTTTGAAGAAATTGAGGTAATTAATTAACTTTAACTCTCATCATTAATTTGCGTAATTCAATTAAAAAGGTTTTATATTAAGGATTAAATGAAGTAGTATTTTTTGTCTCCTATAGTTGAGATTTAGGGTGTTCTTTTTCAAACTGTGAAAGGAAGATATATTATTACAAATCCACAAGATGATGCATCAAAACTACTTCCTCTATTCCTTTTTGTAAGATAACTTCGAGAAGGAATTATTGGTTCAAAATGTAGGAAATGATGTAATTTTAACTAATATTCTTCCAAGTCTACCCTTGTGTTGGTTAATAAGGCTGAGTAAATACAGTTATGAGGAAATGTCATTTGTTTTATTAAATATTCAACTTCTCTCTATGAAATAGCATGTGGTAATGCACAAATGAAAAAACCTTCTCTCTTCATGAAATGGGAAAACACAGTAGTCATCCAATAACTCTCCTGAAGATGTATCGTCATTCTTCTACTCCACATATTAGAGCCACATGCAATTATTCTGTAGTTGTTCTTCTACTCCATGTTCTGTTGACTTGCTCGATGTTAGAGATGGATGAAGAATCGCGTGACCGTGAAACGACACTCCCAAAGGTGGATGAAGCCATCGAAGATTCCTCCTTCATCGATTTAGCCTTTGCCATGGTTCAAGACTCTCTCGATTGTGAGGATGCAGTTTGAAACTTTGATTTAAACAAGCTTCTTGATGATAAGGAGGTCTTCATTGTGAATGAAGCATTTGCTGTTGTTCAAGACTCAGTTGATGGTGATAAAGTGGTCACCAAGTTTGATTTGAACAAGTTGCTAAAAGATAAGGAGGAAAGATCCAGCGATGTTTCAAATTTTCTTCAAGGGTCACACATAAGCGAAAATGAGAGCAATGGAGAGTCGTTGTTTGATCTAAATAAATTCCCATAGGAGAATGATGAGGAAGATGGAAAGAAAGAGAAAGAGCTCAATAAGTTTGTTAGGACTATGTCAAAGCATTACCTTCCTGATTTTTATTAGACTTAGGATTGTGAATGATGTTCATGTGAAGTCTTTTGTCATCATGTAAGACTATCCTCCTCATCATTATATGAGAATACATTCTAATTTTCACTATGAAGTTTGTAATGGCACTTTTGTGTGTTAGTGGGATATGATACAATGCTTTGCAAATTAAGATTTGGATTCATTTGAAATGCTCTGTTTTTAATTCAGTCTAATTATCATTGAAATTTATGGAGGAAATCCAAAATAATTGTCCATGTTTGATTCAGTAGAAAATGCAATTTTATTATGAGATGTGTTATATTATAGTTTCACCACATATATGGTGAACTTCTTGTGGTAACTGTTACGTACAACACAATCCCTTGGAACAGTAAAAAAAAAATGGTAATGACATAGATAAAAAAGAATGGCATTAAATTACTCTCTTATCTTTCTAATCTTGCAAGTAACTATTGGATTCGAGGATGAAAAGAGATCATGTACTTGGATGCTGGAGCCACACTTTCAATGTTACTCTCTGAAGGCTAATGATGCCAATGTGTTTATGAGACTTGTAGCCACACCAAATAGAATATGTTTAGCCATCCTTCAAAGACATGCAAAAGGATAAGTATAAGAAGTAACATTCTCATACAAGGGATTAAAAAATACAATGATCTCATGTACAACTTTTATTTTCTGTTTTGCTTACAACAATCTCTTGGATAAATAATGAAAAATGAAACAAACAAACAAAGCTAGCAATATCCATAATGGTGTGCTCTTCATCACTTTTTCAATTCCAAGTTCATAGAAAAGACCACAACATAATTCCAAATCCATAAAAATGCAAACACTACCACAATACAATAAGTTCATAATATTACAAATAACACCACAATACAATAAGTTCATAATAATACGAACAACACTATAATCAAACTAAACCAATCAAACTAAAAGGTAATACTAATATGAAAAGAGACAATCATAGTAGCAATAATCAAGTCTTTAATATGACCTCTTCTTGTTCCGGTGTCTCCTACACAATGAAAAACAATTAACATGTTACACAATATAACTACACTAATAAATTTTTTTAACTAGCTGTATGAAAAAAAAATTCAATATAACAATCATAGAAGGTTTTAACTTTTTGCTTTTTGCTCAGACCATACTTATGATAAAGCCAATCTCCACCACAAATGAGAATTTCTATAGATTCTTCATTCAACTTAGAGCGATATTCATCAATCACCTTATCTCTAATACTAAATGTAGACTCGGATGCCACAGTTGAGATGGGAACAGCTAGTATGTCAGCTGCTATCCTTGATAAAACATTGAACTTTGTACTATTATTCTTCCACCACTCTAAGGCACAGAAAGATGAAGTTGAATTGGGAGAAGGGATATAAGGATAATCTTTCAAATAAATTTCTAATTCTGATTTGGTAGGAGGAACTGAATGCCTTTGACGCACCATTGTCAACATTCGCTGCATTCCTTTATTATCTCTTTGTTGTTCAACAACTTCTGAAGAGACAATGCCATCAACATTCACGTCACCAGATACAGAGGATGAGTCTTCTTTACACAAGTCTATATACTTCTGATATAAATCTTGCAATGCTTGTTTGACCTTATTCACATTCTATTTAGCCTCAATTTCTGGTTTATATATCAACAGGAGGCTTATCTCAACAGCATCTAATTTGGTCCTTGGATCCAAAACACTTGTAATAGCCATCAACAAATTGCATTTCCCCCAATATTTGTCAAATTTTTTCATAGGCTTTGTCATTTCCCTCATGAAGAAATCATAATCATCTGCCGCACCATCAAGTACTTGTTTGACCCTATGAACTTCAGCAAGATATAAGTTAGAAGTAAGGTATTCACTACCTGAGATGATGTGAGTGGCATCATTGAAAACTTCTAAAAGCCGACAAACCTTCTTAATCATCTCTCAATCCTCAAATGATGGTGCATAACTATAATGAGGCTCTTTTTCATGATAATCAGCAAATACATTCTTAAATTTCATTGTAGTAGTCAACATCAAGAACGTAGAATTCCATCTTGTAGGATAATCAATAATAAGTTTTCTTTCTTTCAAACCCTTTTAACTCAGGAACTTCACAAAAAGATTTTAACCGTGCATCAAAAACATCTATATATTTGATACTTTCATGAACATTATGAATCACATCCTTAATCTTGCTAAGGCTATCTTGCACCAACAAATTCAGTATATGCGTTAATATGAAATAGTTGTTCACCAAGCACCAACTTATTGCTCAATGACAACTTCTCCTTCAAATTCCTTAAGCATGAGTCATTATAAGAAGCATTGTCCACAGAAACCATGAATATTTTGTTTTCAATGCCCCATACTTTTAAACACTTGAAAATTGCATTAGCCACATCTACTCCTCACCTTGGAGCTGGTACCTTGACAAAATTCAGAACTTTTTTTTGAAGAGCCCAATTTGTATCAACAAAATGGCCAGTAATAACCATGTATTCGGCTACTTAGTGACTTGACTTCCATATATCTGTTATAATATTAAACTTGCTCACACTCTTCAATATATTTTTCAAGATTTTCTTCTCCTCCTTATATAATGCCAAACAATCACTTCTTGCTGTTTTACGAGGGACATTCCTAAATTCTGGATTTGCATATTCAAAAGCCCACATCCAAATTCGATCTTCTATAATGCTAAAAGGATGCTCATGCACCATAATGGCAGTAGCAATGATTTCTCTCATTTTTTTATTAGAATACTTCAAGCCAGGAATAATGAATAAGTTATTACCTGAATCACTAAAGGGGCGAAATGAGATGGTGGCTTGCTTTTTTTGTTGAGACATATGTAACCTCCTTTGTATGCAAATCTGTGAATGTCTTTTAAGATGGTTAGTGCTAGCACCCCTCCCATTAGTTGCAAGTTTCTCCTTATTGATATGCACACTACCTTCCTGACACCATCAAGAAGTTGAATTTCCTCAAAATCTTTCCATATCTCTAAAGTTTTTTGCCTCTTTCTTGTGATAACAGAATCTCCACTACCCACAGTATCTTCATCTTCAGTGGTTGTAAGATCAATAGTGTTAGTGTCATAAGGCTTACTTGAACCAGTTGGAGCAAGCTCATTGTCTTGCTCTTGAGTGGTAGACTTAATTGTATTATCATTAGTTTCCATTAGAGAGGTTGGCCTACAAATAATTTAACACAGTGCAATAATGTTAGGTGCATCTCAATTACCATCGTATGTGGCAAAAACACCCATGAGAAGCAACATGAAATTGAATGGAACAAGCACACAATCCACTAGTAAACACTATTAGCTGAAGATACATAAATCTGAAGAAAATAGCTAAAAAATATATTTATTAGGGATACAGTTTTGGACGTAACAGAATGAGAAGCTTCAATTTCTTACATAATTGTTTTCCCCACATCTTCGGTTTCTCATTAATTTTTATAAGCCATGTATTATTATTATTATTTTTTTCTTGCTGTTACTTCTCTTTAATTGCCAATTATTTAATTGAATCCAAATTAAACTCATTATTTTTAGCAAGAAAACTCATATGATTTAATAAATCCTCCCACAATCGACAGGGTAGCTTTGATAAACCAATATAAACAGAAAAAAGAGTGTGTAGCATGAGTGACCTTTTTTTTTTCCGGTAGTTCCCCAAAAGAAGCAAAACCAAACTCTCCCATGGTAGCTACCACAAGAGGGAGGCAACAAGAGTAACAAATCTTGAGCTACGGAAGTCTCATGGCGGCGATGGAAGCTAACAAGAGAATAGAGCTAAAAGCTGAGCTACAGAAGTCTCACAGTGACGATGATAGTCTTGATCCTCATATTAGAGCTTAGGCTTTGTTCCTCAATCCTCAAATCAAAGCTCAAATGGCAGACCACAGCATCATAGTTCCTCGATGACTCGATCCTATTCGGCTTATAGCCACCAGAGACGAGGAGAGAGAAGTGAAGAATGGAGGCTCCAAGCTCGTAGCTTGAAGCTTGTGGTTGCAGACTCGCAGCTCACAAGTATGGGAAGAGGCCGAGATAGAGGTGATGGCTGGAGGTTGGGCAGGAGGTCATAATTGGGCATGAGAGACGGAGGCAATGGATGAAGCAGTTTGAAGATTTGAAGCTCAAAGTTGCAGATTGGTTTTTAGTGATGGATGAAACTGCTAAGTTCAATCTCAACTCTCCAATTTGAAGATTTTAGCTTAGCGTTAGTGCTCTGCTTTGTATCTATGTAACTGAGTATAATGTTGTGTAGCGCTTGTGCCCCCCTCCTCTTTTCACTTCAGTTTTCATTTTTAATTATATTATATATTATATACTATTATATTATTTTTTATATAATTTATATTATTATTATAAAAATTTGTAAACAGGCCTGGCATGTTTATGAAAACGGGCTTTGAAAAACACCTGGGCCTGGCCTTTTTAAGAAAAAGAGGCCTGGCCTGCCCCATCCCTACTTTGCAACATGTCTTTCTTAACATGTTGAAGCTTGTAGTTAATGGAACTATTTGATTTAATTATTTGCTTCATGCATGTTTGTAGACTTAGGTAGATCTTGTTTGAGATAACATTCAAAAAACTTTCAAATGCTTTCTCTACAGTCCCAATTAAGTCATCTATAGTGTTAGGTGCTTCCTTTTGCTGTAATGATTGGATAGCACTAAAAAACCCAATGTCTAAAACATTCAAATTAGAAGAATTAGGAGGTTAACACATTAAACAAATATCAAATCCACCTTCATTTGCAACCCGACGAAACTTATCATCATTTGGATATGGCATGGAGCATTATCTTGTTGTGTGAAAATTGTTTATTCTGTATGCTTTATTTGCCATTTTGATTTAATAGCAGGTAAGACTTTCTCAATCATAAACAACCTACTCACATCCTTATTTACTGAAGTAATTGGTTTGGTTATTAGTGTACCTACAAGTCTGTTAGCACTTGTTCTCTTGGTTGGCTCTTGGGTCACAAGCACGAACACATTGATCTTACAAGAGAAAGTTTCATTTCCTTCACTATCAAATTGTGATCAAGCAATAGAAACTAGGAACATAACTTTCCTGATGAAATTTTTACTTTTGTATGTCCAATGTGGCTATTTCTTATATACTAGCAAGTGATAATTCACTAATTTCTTAGTCATATAAAACCACTTTTTTATTGATGTGCACAATGCTATATATTACTTTAAATGTTGGGTCATGCGATATACTACCATCTTCGAGCATAGAGAAGCAAAACTTCAATCTTGTTATCATGTTTTCATCCTTCGTCAAAGACTTAATTGCATTAAAGTGACGTCTAATAGTACCGTCCTTCTGAAGTCTAATAAGAGAGGTTTTATTGGTGTTGAGTGCACATGCTAAAGATCAGAGAGTGGTATGTTTTGATATATGGACTTGATGGATTTGTTCAAGATCTATTTGAATTCTCTTTTGCCGATAATGCTTTGTCCTTTTGTGAGATGAGTCACCCATGTCCCTAACTCGACGCAATATGCTGAATAACACCTATGGAAACTGAGTACATTGAAGTAAGCGCCTTTGTTGTGTCACTCTTGAGTTTTCCATAATAAGTAGAGTGCAAAAGGAAACGACCTATTGATCCATGTTGTTCATTAGTTAAAAACTTCCTTTGCCTGCAAAATGAATCCATAGTACTCTCACCTACATTAGCTAGTTACATGGAATCATTTCAATATTGTACAGTTTAATATAAAGCATAATATGAGAACTTACTCATAGTAAAAAAATTGAAGCAATATATTTTAGTATTATTTTTTCCCTTTATATTATCATCCTTCTGTGATAGTGCTTCTTACTATATTTTAGTATTATTTTTCCCTTCTTATATTTATTATTTATTCCTATAAACCATGAAAAAAAGTATAAATACTTGAAAATGTATTACCACTTTTTCCTATACTTTCTTCACAAAGAAGTATCAATACTTAATCAAAAAATGCATTCTTATAAATTATGTAGTATATCCAAGTCTTCTTCCTATGATTTTGATAAACAAGATTCACTTTTTACTATTTATATTTTCATATAATAATAACTTGAGTGCAAAATTTGTAATAGCTACAACCATGTCATCCAACCAAACATGGAAATGGAAAACAAAGGAATAACAAAAATACATTACCACTCAGTACGTCAACCAGTGATTCTTTAACAGGCACTCCTTCATGTGAATCAAGTTCATCCTCATCATATGAAGCTTCAGACAATTCAAATTGTGTTGAACACATGTCTCTCTCAATGACACTTTCGATTATTGAAGGCTGACTAAAGCGAAAGTTCTCTCGGTGTTTCTATGACATGATCACCAATACATTCATCACCACTTGGCTCAACATTTAAGTCAAAGAGGACATCATTTGAGTCATATCAATTCATAAAGAGCAACTAGGCATCCGGCTTATGGGTTGTCAGTGTTGTCTTTTCGTTCATTGTAGCAACAACATTTGAACAAAGTATGATGGAGAGCGAGTTTCATTCCTTACTTATCCAAGGAGGCCATGTTTCATTCTTAGTGGTGTCTACTTCAAGGTTTGCATCAATACAAGGGTCAAGGTTTAAGCCCAACAAAGCATGATCTAAGTTGTGTATCTTCATAAACTAGAACTCTGCATCTAACTTATACATTCTTAGTGGTGTCTCTTCATTTAGTGTAGGAACACCATTTGAACAGAGGGTGATGGAGGGTGACTTTTGCTCCTCACTTCTCCATGGACACCAAGTTTCATCCTTAGTGGTGTCTTCTTCACTGCCTTCATCCATACTTGACTCTTTGTTTAAGTCTAGCATGCCTTCATCAATGTTATGAGTATTGTTGTCTAATTTTTTGCATAAACAAGGACCTCTTGTTGGAAACAAGGACCTCTTACTATGGAGTCATGAGGTCTTCAACTTTTCAGTAGAGAGAAGTTGACAAATGAATTTAAAATGTCACATCTTTATATTGTGTATCACCTGCCATTTTTTCTATTTAAAGTGAAAATTGACATGAACCTGTTCACTTCCTTCGCCCCTCCCTTTTTCATTGTGTTTTTTAAACTTAACACGGCTTACTAACATTTAGAGAGAAAATGATGTATTGAAGTTTGTCAATATTGGCATTTTTTCAAATCTTAATTGCTATCAATGATTGGTTTCTTCTTGCTTAATGCTATTAAAATATTGAAATTGCTTATTAACAAACTAATGATATTAAAGACAGTTGGAAAAGATAAGTTAAGGGTAAAACTAGAAAAATAAGTCATTTTTTTATGAATTTAAGGAAAAAATTGATTTTTCTTAAGAATTATGAAGTAGTTAGAAATGTCCTATATTTAGGATAGAATGGAATAAGTTGAAGCATAAAGATTAAAAGGGGATTATTTGAGTTATCCCCTATTACAAGAGTGATAGATTATGTATAACTTTTGATTTCATAGGCTGCAATTATCCAAAACTAAAGTAAATTAATTCAACACTCTAGTTTTGGCTGCTAGTAATGTAATTGGCTGAAAGCAATTAGTGGAACAGCTTTCTCAAGATCAAACTTAGAGAGTTAATACCAATTCATGTGCCACAGTATCAGTTGTTTGCCATATTAGAGACTTAAGTCATGTTTGCTTCGTTCACCAAACCTTCGATTTCATGTGCTATGTCATCTTTGAGCTTCATCTCTGGCAGCGAGGATGTGACGTGACATCATCATTGAAGGTGGTTGCAGATTTGGGTTCGCCGAAATCGTCAACTTCTCATTAGTAGATCTCATTCTCCCAATTCAGTAAAATCGCCATTGTTCTCTACAACCTTTAATCTTTTTTTTTAAATGGCTTATCTGTTGTTGAGAGGAGAAATGTTGATGGAGGGAGTTATGGCCAAAAAATGACAACAGTGGCTGGCAAGGATTTGAAGAAGAAAGAAGGTGAGTTTTTTTTTTAATCCAAGGGTATTTTAGTCATTTCTCATTTATTTGTATTTAAGTAAATATAAAAAATAAATTTATTCTCCACATTTCCACTACCATACCAAACAAACTTACATATAATCATAATTCTATCACTTCTCTTCACACATGTCACATCACAGTACCTAATCCCTACTGGAATTGAACCAAACGGCCTGTTAATGCCATACCATGTGAAGGATTCAGTTATGAGGCAATGCAAATGGCAAATTTCAGGGACTACCTAGCCTTGGCCAAATGGTGAAATGAGGAGGGAGTGATTTTAAAAATTATTAAAGTGTATGGATCAATTTCAACATTAGGAAAATTGCACGGAACAAAGGTTTAATTTTTCCATTTATTAATGTTCAGAAATTTATTTTTTAAAGGTAATAAGCTTAATGTATTTATTCATCTTAAAGTCTTATCAAAAGGTACAGAGAAGGACACTAAGAAAAGTTATAAAGTATGACTTCTTGATAAATAATTTATCTGATGAGATAGTGTTTGATAGAGTCTATTGACATCATATAATTCATGTAGTCGATTCCACTTAGTGGGATAAGATTAATATTGTTATATTTATCTTTGAGGCCTCAAAATAATATGTATGTTGATTCAATATATATTTAATAGACAAGATATTTCTAAAATTGAATATTATCTATTCTTGTCTTTTAATTGATCGTACTTTTTAAAACAGGAAAAGGAAAGAGTAAATACAATAAGGTTAAATGCGATTGATAGAATCCACTGCCATTAAGTATTAACACCCCAATTTATTTTGTTGTTATTTTTTTTAGGTAAAAGTTGTTGCTGTGTATGGAATTATCCTTGCCTAAAAATTCGTATATTCACATTCATTGCGTTCGACTCCATTGGACTGTCAGGTTCAAAGTATCTATGTCGTTGCCCCCAATGAGTAGGCCACAGGAGTTGAAAACAACCGTGGACTGGGGACCAAACTGCTGGAATTTTTTTTTTATAATATTAATTAATAGTCAAATTTTTATATCCATAGAACAATCCTTCAAATATTAAGTAATTACTTCTGCATTTTAGTAAAATAGATTGGGTCATATTAATAATTGAATAAACCATAATAGACTAAAATATCTATATATATACTAAATTAACTGTCAAAAGTAGCTACTTCAGGAGTTTCATATGTGACAGTCTCTCATTCTAAAATTGTCTATACAATAACTTTATCACAATGCATTTAATTCATATTAAAAATAATTTAAAATATAATAACTCCACAAAATATTAAAAAATTATTAAAATAAAAAGTTTGAACTTAAAAACTATACTATTTACAAATCTTCTTTTTAATTTCTATATATCTATATATATATATATATATTTTACATTTATATATATTTTTATATATATAAAAATTATGTTCAAACATCAATATTTCTTTATTTATAATATTGTTACTGACAAAAGGTTTTTTTTTTCTGTGGGCTAAATTACTTTCAAAAGTTGAAAAAATCAATTTTGACAAAATCATAGTCATGATCTTCATTACTCTTTTTTTATATATGTTTTCATATAAAAATATTATTGGAACATCAATTAAGACAAAAATAATGAAATTTTTTTATTAAAAATAATCATTATAAGATTAAAATCTCCAAAATCATTTGATGTAAGTTTTCATATAAAAAAATCTACTGGAACGCCAATTAGAAAAAAATATTGAACAATTTTTGTTAAAAATTGTTATTATAAGATGATTGCATATAATTAACATGATTTTATTCTTATGTTCAAAAGTTGAAAAATTTAATTTTGATAAAATTATAGCCATAAGCTCTATGATTCTTTTGATATAAGTTTTTATGAAAAAAAATTACATTGGAATATCAATTATGAACAAATACTGAATATTTTTATCAAAAAATCATTATTTCATGATTATATAATCTATATATATAATACTAAATTACTCCCTTTAGTCATTTTTTTAAGACAGTTTCTTGATTTTTTTAGTCCTTAATATAATATACCTTTAAAATTGTCTCAATCATTAAATTTTTTTTTTTTATCAAAAATACTCTTTGCTTGAAGTTACTAATTGATATTAATGTGGATAATTACACCAATAGTTAATAATATATTAAATGTCATTTTCTTGAAATAAGAAAAAAGTGTTATTAATGAACTTCATTGAATAAAAGTAATTTTGGAAAATAATTAAAATTTTATACAAATTTAATGAAGTTAACAATCTTTAACTAAATTTCCTAATATGTATAAAGTTGATTAAAAATATCTTATAAAAATGATAAGAGGGAGTAGCTACTATAAGCAACACTTTCAACAGCAAAAATAAAACAATTTTGAATTATTTAACAGCAAAGCATAAATGAGTTTATATTGGAAAATAAAAGTTCTACATAGATTAAAAAAAAGTAAAAATAAAGAAGGGTTTGTATTCGAAATACTTATAGAAGTTATTGTTTCAATTAGAGAGGCTTTGAAGATATCGACCTTCGAGTAATAAATAGTGTGACTACAAGAGAAATTACAATGGGTTGAAAGGTGTACAATAAGAAGTGGTATAAAATGAATATTATAATGGTGTGACGAGAGATTGGAATGAAGTTTTATATTATAATATTTTTATCTAAACATCTACAATAAATTGAAGTCAAGTTTTATAATTTTTTAATGGTAAATTATGTAGAAATACATAATTAATTTGGAATTAATTATTAAATATTTTTGTATTTAAATAAAATTTAAATTAATTTAATAGTTATTAAACAATTCTTTTAAATTACATGTTTAAATAAGTATTCAAGAGAAAAATTAATTTTGAATGATTTTTCAATTATTACTTTTTAAATGTAATTCCCAAATCAAATAATTGTTATGAAATTATTATTGGTTGATATCTATTTTTTCTATAAATTTATTATTTATTATATCTATTAAATATATATATATTTGCATCAAAAAAATATGCTAAAGAGTCTTTTTGTTTCATCTTTTTTGTGAAAAAAAATCACTTTTATATAGGAAAGAGCACTAATAATTTGGGATAGTTATTTAAATTTCTAAAAATAATCAGAATTGCAAGAGCAGGATGCCGGCTGAAATGGAGTATAATTCAATTGAGTAGGAATAGGAGTCAAGGGTTCTAGCCCTTCTCCCACAATTGGCAAGAGCCGGTGATTGCCAATTCCTTTCCCAAAGGCTCAAAAAATAACAAGATTTACCTTTAAAAAAATATTACATATGTATCACATACTTTTTCTTTCATCTTTCATCATTCACCATGATTACCAAACAATTTAAAAAGTGTTTTTCTTATCTAAACCAAAATTAAAATAATTTTTGCTTTTCATAACATATGAAATAGATAGGATTATGAAAATCTTAATTTTAGATTTGGATGGAAAATCAAGAAAACTTGTATGGGGAAATTTTCATTTTGAATAATTTACAATGATAATATTTTATGGGATGTGTTATAATTAAATAGACTAAATAGTGATAACAATTTATTATTCTATCTATATACTATATATTAGTGCATATCACTACAACAAAAAAGGAATAGTTGGCATTTATTTTTCGTATTTCTTGCCAATTTAAAAATATCAACTATTCCAACACCGATAAAAAAAAATTTAGTTGGCGCTTATAAAACGCTAATTAAAGTCCACTTTAATTAACATTTGTTCATAAAAAAAACTCTAACTAAAGTATTTCTTTGCTAATTACTTGCCATCTCCATGCCTTACTTTAGTTGGCATTTTTCAAAGAAACACCAACTTTTTAATACTATTAAAACTCATATTTGGTGTAGTGTATATTGAAAGATAATTATTCATTTATTGTAATATTGTACTAGATGAATGTATCTAGTTATATAGATTTTATATATATTAGTTTTAATTTATTGTGTAAAAAAAGAACATCACTTGTATCGCATGGATGCCACCCTAGTTCAATTATAATTACTACTTCCATTTTGATTTATAAGCCATTTTAACTACCGTGATAATTATTAACTAAGAAAAATTTCATCATTTCCTAAGTTATTCTCATTTAATACTTTTTTAAGGGTTATACTTCCTCCCATCATAAATACAAAATATTTTTAACTATCTTACGCATCTTAGAAAAAGAAATTGAATCATTATATTTGTTAAGAAATTGAAATATATATATATATATATACTACGTAATTTGTAAAATGCATTATATGTGAAATATAGATTTATTAGAAATATGTAGTGTTTGAAAAATCAGACCGGACCAGCCGGTTTGACCGGTTCCAGATACCAAGTCCTGTTCGGTTATAGGTTTCGACCGTCTCTTTCCAGAACCACTGAGAACTATTGAAAAACCAGTCAAACCGGTCTCAAACCAATGCTAAACTAGTCAAACTGGTTTATTTTTTTAATTATTTTTAATTTTTTTAAAACAAATTTAATTTTTTTAAATAATATTATTTTTAGTACTAAATAGCATTATTTTTATATAAATTTTTTTCTTTCTATATTATAATATTATATAAACATTATTATGATACATAATTATTAATAATAATAAATTTACTTAACAAATAATATGAAAAAAATAATAATTAATTATTTTGAATTCAAAATATGTTTACAAATGAATATTAACTTATTTAGATTTTAATATTAGTTTGTGAAACTTATTGATAATATTTTTTTATTTTATATATTGTCTATAAAATTAAAAAATTATTAAATTTATTAGCACCTATTTAATTCTGGTTGAATCACGGTTGAACCATTAAACCTTAAACCAGTGTCTTGATTCAATGTTCGATTCGCTTTTTTTTAACCTTGGAAATATGTCTTATAAACCAAAATGGATAGAGTATTTTATAAGACATCCCAAACTGAATTTTGCACAGGTTGTCCTTGAAGTGAGTGATTTTATTTAAACTTACTGTAGGCACAATTTTGCAATTTATAAGAAGGTCAGAAATCCTAAATCTTGTGATATAAATTTCATCTTTAGAAAACTCTAGCCACCTGCTATCAAAAAAACAAAAGAAAACTCTAGCCACCTCCTTCCCGATTCCCCTCAAGATTGATCCAAGCAAGTCAAAGCTTCTTTTACTCATGATTGTCTTGGCTAATATGGATCCGACATTCTTTCCACATGTAGGACCTTATCTTTAACTATTATATGTATCACAAATGAGAAATCTCCCAAACTTATTTGCGAATAAAACTCATGAATGGATTAAAGAGCCAAGTAATAGTTTTATTCAATTGAATTCTAAATACATAATGGAAATATCCCAAAATTTTTTGGGAACTTGGGAGCGTTATCCTCTTAATTGTTCAAACATTTTCATTTTCTACTAATGACTATCCATATCCATATTCTATATAAAACCGGTATGCAATGTGAATTTCAGTTTGTGCCCAACAACATGGTAGAAATAACAAGGTCACAGACTTTCCCACAGCTTGCGAGCTTGCAGTTTTATGTTCTATTTCATATTTTTACTCCTCCAATAGGGATTTTTTTTCATCCTTTCCTCACGTTTCTGCTTCTTTATTAGTCACCCAAAAGTATTTAGCCTTGTAGGATGGTTGTTACTTCTTTTTTTTTTTGTAAATCCAGGGTATCCTTAAAGCTATGAGACTAATTCATCGAGAAATTTGAACATTATTTAAGAGATTGTCTTCTCCCAAGCGATACTCTCCATACACACCTCCAAAATTTAAACTCTAAAATAATACTTAAGGAACATGACCACTACTACCCATGACACACCCACTTGATAGAAAAGTATTTACTTATTCACATGAGATTCCACGTGTCCCCGTGCTACTTGGGTCAGAGCGTAGCCCAATCTTCCCATGAAAATAAAGAGAAGCTTTCAATGCAACGTTTCGCTGTGGGTAAAGAAGCAACGACACCATCTGTTGTCGTTTCAATTTTTTAGCTTGGAAAACCCTTCTTTTGTTCATTTTAGATAGATAGTAATAATTTGAGAGCTAGAGTTCAACGGGCGTGAATGCGAGAGGCAGTAGCAATGGAGGATTTGCAGGGTGCTCTAAAGGATCGTAATTTAACGGTTTCCACCATCGCAGATAAGGGTCGCTGTCTCTACGCTACGAGAGATTTTTACCAAGGTTTCTCTTTCTCTGTCTCTTTCTCCGACTATTTTAACTTGTTTCTTGTAAGTTAAAAGTTTAAAACCGAACTATGAACCATTATTTGGAGAATGATGTTATGGTTGGTGTGACTGTTTACTACGAAGTTTTTGTAAAAATGGAGCTTTGGTGTTGCAGGAGAGGTAATTATAAGCCAAGAGCCTTATGTATGTGTGCCAAATAATTCTTCAGCTGAAAAAAGGTGTGATGGATGTTTCTCGACAAGTAAACTTAAGAAGTGCTCTGGTTGCCAAGTTGTATGGTATTGTGGAAGCACATGCCAGGTATGTGTTATCACAGTATGGTCTTGTTTGACCGATTCCATTTCTCCCGTTACAAGTCATTCAACTCAAATTTTATAACTTTTACTTAAAATGTTACGTTGTATAATTCCTGATGACCAACGATATGATTGTGGCCTATTTGGTTGGACTTAACTTTGTGGCAATAATATTTTGGGCTGGGGTGTCAGCATATGACATTGATTCTAAAATAGCTAGGGGGTTAATATATCTGCTCGTTGAGTATATTTTATTTATGTTCATTAGAGGACAGAGTGGAAATTGCATCGTCTTGAATGTGAAGTCCTCTCAAGGCTGGACAAGGAGAAGAGAAAATCTGTCACACCATCCATTCGACTGATGGTAAAACTTTATCTTCGAAGGAAGTTACAAAGTGAAAAGGTAAAAAATAATTCCTAAGCTCTCTACCCTGCATTCAGCATTGGATATGAAGAAAGATAAAAGATTAGTGTCGTATATGGGAGTACAACTAATTTACATTATAAAAAGAACTTGCAGTTTTGGTTTTATGTATATGCCTATAGAATCAATGCATACAACTTTTATTGTAATACTATAATTTACAACATTGCATATCTAACCATTTTCATTAGTTTGCAATTATCCATTAACAAATTCTGTTGATATTGGCAAGTGGGAAGCAATCATTCAATACAAATATTGGAATAGTATATAAATAAGACAACACTTTTTTTAGGTCAACAAGACAATACCTATTTGAATTTGAAAGTTTGAAAGAATTTATCTCTTGATATATCTTAACTTGCGCAAAATTTTTGGTAGTTGTTACTTCGCTCTAATGCATCTAAATCAGTAAATACTTGCACTATGGAAAGATGTTTGAATTCAATACTATTATTTCAGTGGCCTTATTATTAATTTAGCAATAACCGAAGCTAGCATCTCATTTTTCGGAAGATGAACACAGATGAAGTCAGTTTCAAATATTATTGGAACTTTCTTTGTTAGATAACCAACAATTCAAAGTGTAGATTGCTATTATTCTTTGTTAACAAGTTGGTAGATTGCACTTGCTTTCCTTTTTTTTTTCCCTTAAGTTTTCATTTTCTGTCTAAATTTTAGTTGCATTTATGCCTGACGTCATTAAGTTGCTCCTGAGGATTTGTAATTCTTCTAGTACTTCACTTTGATGCTTTCATAAAATTCTTATATCTGGAACCATTTAACTTAACGTTGAGTGGCCATGAGATGATATTATAAACTGTTTTTTTTCTAGGTTATCCCAAGCACTGCTACAGACAACTATAACTTGGTGGAGGCATTAGTGGCACGTATCCTTTTGCCATTTTCATCTTTAGGTCTAGTGTACTTAACATAGTTCTCTATATGCTTTCTTGCCCGTCCATGATGGTTGTTCTTTTTAACATTCACTTCCATTTAGACATGTCTGACACCAATGAGGAACAGCTGGTTCTGTACGCACAGATGGCTAATCTTGTAAATTTAATCCTACAGTGGCCTGAAATCAACATAAAAGAGATTGCAGAAAATTTTTCCAGGGTACTATGCTTCAATAATTTTATTAGCTTATATAATTATAAGAAATTGCTTGCATTTGAAATCTCACGAGTTTCAAAGTCTTATGTAATGAGATTGTGTTCATGTGTCAATTGGTGTAAAGTGCTTCTAGATTTCTGTAGAGAGTTGCAGTGTGAATTTGTCATTTCAGCCTTAGGAACCAAAAAACCCCTTCCATGAGCTATTTCTAATTTGTTTAATGTAATCCTAATGAGTATTAAAGTAGGATAAGGAATCTTCCCCCAAAAGCTATTGAGGTGGGAGAACGAACCCACTTAAGCACCCCATGGAACTCTTACTCAATGTGGGACTTAATCATCTTGTACCACCTTAGTCTGCATCAAATCCCGATACGTATAACAAGTACTATTGTACTTTTTGAAACTTGAGGGTGCCTTTAGCATTTAAATGAATAATTTCATTCTGGACCTGATAGGTGTAAGGTTGTCCAAGCATAAGTAGTAACGAGTCCGGGTTCATTTCAAAGGCAATTGCACTTGCAATTACAATTTGTTGTAATTTCCAATTTCAATTTGGATAAAGTCATGCAAAGTCATACTTTTCTGAATATGACTTTCTGCTGAAACCCTTCTAAGGTTAGATCCTTCTAATCCTGCAGTTTGCATGTAATGCACATACGATTTGTGACAGTGAACTAAGACCTATGGGGACAGGATTGTATCCTGTAATTTCCATAATCAACCACAGGTAGTATTTAATGCATTTAAATATATATTACCATCCTGTTCCTGATTAGTCTTCTAATTTTGGTTGCATCATCATATAGTTGCTTGCCCAATTCAGTGTTGGTTTTTGAGGGAAGGTCAGCTGTAGTACGTGCTGTACAACATATACCCAAAGGTTCAGAGGTATGTATTCCTTTGTTTAAGTAAGAATAAGAATTTGCAATATCCAGGTCATTGGGTTAGAGAGCTAGAAATGGCATTTGAAAGTTTATTATGCTAAATAGTTAAAGTATTGAGCGAGAAGCTTGGATATCAGTTTTTCATTTCACATTAGCCATGTGAAATGAAAAGCTGATATCAGAGAGAAGCTAGAAATGGCATTTGAAAGTTTCTTATGCTAAATAGTTAAAGTATTGGCATTTGGTCATTTCTGGGACTATTAGAAGCATCTAATGTCATTATAAACAATTTTCTAACAGACTTAAAGGTTAATAGAAGCTACTTTGTGGGTACATGATTGAAAAGATTTTGAGAACATCTCATGTCCAATAGGTCATTAGAGCATTCCTTAGAACTCTTCATTATAAATTAAAATTACTTTTAGAGGATAGTACATTATATTTTTCTTCTTTTCCACTTCAAGTTCACTACTTACCTTTAGTTCTATTTTGCAAGGTGTTGATAAGTTATATAGAGACCACTGGAAGCACCATGACTCGGCAGAAGGCTCTTAAAGAGCAGTACCTATTCTCTTGCACCTGTCCCCGCTGTGTTAGAATGGTGCGTGCTAGGTTATTTATTTTCAGATATCTTGTTGGGTGCGTAGCATGATATATTTCAGTAAAACTGGTCATTGTGCCATTGGCTAATAGGGCTAAGTTAGTTTTTAAGGGCCAATCTGATGATAATCGAGAAACTGCAATTTTGGAAGGATACAGATGCAAGAATGAAAAATGTTGCAGTTTCCTGCTTCGTACCACTGGTATGTGGTTTCATGGTACATCCTTCCCTTTATAAACAGGGCGAAGTTTGAGTACAAAGATTGAAAACCTCCCAGTTTGTGTGTGTGTGTGTGTGTGTGTGTTTATTATCTAGAGGTCTAATTTCTTTATCTGTCTAAATGTGAAGATGGAGAAGGATTCCAATGCCAAGAATGTGGACTAGTCAGGGACATGGATGAGATAAAGAAGATTGCAACTGAAGTAAAATCACTATCAGAAGACAAAGCTCCTAAAATTTATTCCTCTGGCAGTATCCTTTGATGTTTCTGCTAATAACCTATTACTGCAATAGCTATTATCTGAACTGTTGTCCTTTGCAATGTGTGTGTTTGCTTGATAACCTTTATCCATAAGCTACAAAATTGATCTGGAATTCAGGGCCATTGGGTCAAGTCCTTGATTAATGGTAGATTATCAGGAAGCTGTTATTGTATACAAAATGATTGAGAAATTCCAATCAGAATTGTGCCATCCCTTTTCAATCAGCTTGATGCAAACTCGTGAAAAGCTTTTGAAGGTGGCCTCCTCTATTTAGCTTTCTTCATATTTTGTTATTTCTTCTTATTAATGTATTTAACTTGATAATAGTAAACTCTGTTTGACCATTGTTTTTCTTAGTCTGATGTCTATGGATATTTGTTCGCTGCGTTATAGATCTTTTTTTGGCTGTTTTAGGTACAATCAAATGTGTTTTTCAGGTAAACTATTAGTAAGTGTCTTTTCAAATATAGGTAATTTCTTAAAGAATGTCTAGTAATCATCTTAGGAAATCAGAGGATAATTTGCATCCAGATCATGTACAATTTGTTGAAATTCTGCTTTAGATGCTTGCAAGTGAAACATTATCTGTCACCAGTCTGTATGGCTATTCTTATTTCTTCTTGTTTTCCCCCACTTGGTAGCCAAAAAATCATTTGGCATGTTAAAACTAGACTTGTCTTTTTCTCTCATATTTGCGTCAAAATGACAGACTTGTTCCTCTTCATGCCACATGAACGATGTGGAAAATGATATTTTTCTGCAATGATTTAAGAGTCTATATGCTGAAATTGTAGATAGATAGAGATAACGTCATGTCCTTTTCAGTTATTGATGGAGCTGGAACATTGGACAGAAGCTCTGGCATACTGCAAATTGACCTTACCAGTCTATCAAAGTATGTCATACTGCAGCTTGAATCCTCAGAAAATGACAAATTCTAAGCTTCCTCACCATTCTTTATATTGGTAGTTTCAGTTATTGATTGGTTTGATGATTTGATTTTTGTAAGATTGAGTTCAACTTGCTGTTATCTGTGTTGCTTTAAGTTATAACAATTGCTTTAACATAAATGTACTCAGTGGATGGGCATTCCATATTCCTGTAGTCAGATAAAACTGATGGAGGGAAAGCAAATGTAAACTACAAGGAACTGACTGTTGTAATAAAATTTATCACGAGGACAATTTGTTTAAAAGAATTGAAAAATGAAACATTCTGGACGTGGGGAACTATGATGGACAGCAAAATGTCTGAAGCAGACACCAAGGAACGCAGTATTTTGACTTCAACATTGCGTTCTTTGGCTTCAAGGCTAGGTTTGATACACATTGAGTTTCATAAAATGTAGAATGAAAGAGAAATCTATGTAAAATATGTTTGGTATATGAATAAAAATAATCTTTTTATAGAACCCTTCTCTCATGTCTTTCTCCCTTTTAATTTCCCTCGAAATGGTTCCTTACTACCAAATATGGCCTAAGTGTTAAAGAAGGTTAATACATAAAGCAATTATGATGAAGACATCTTCAAGTCATTTTCAAGGAGAATTGTAGATCAAAATTACCTGGAATCACATATTGGATATGCTTTTGTTGAAGGGTTGCAGTTTGATAGAGAAAAAAAGAATTGTTGGAAGCATGAGACAACGATATGGGAGTTCTGGAGAAGTTCTTAAAATATAGAAAAACTTCAAAAAATCCTAATAAAAAGTTCAATTTGTCAATTCACTGTAGTTCTATAACCTACTCTTATTCAGATTGAGCTTTAAAATCCACGCGTATGCTGCTGATGTCTAGTTATGGACTTCATATTTTATTGCAGGAGTTTATCCCGCAGCTCATCCCTTGCTTGGCTTGCAATATTATACTTGTGGAAAACTTGAATGGTAAGAATCTTCCAACTGAAGTTTCAGTATACTTTAGTCTTGAAATGGTGACCGAAAAATGAAAGTCTTGAAATGGACAAAGTTGATTGTTATATTCTATTACTTCTTATAGAGTCTTTTGCAAGACTCTTGAAGATAATGCAGAAGTGTCAGCCATTTCTATATGCATGACATACATGGTAGATGGCATATTGACCTAAAGCTTCAAAAAAACTTATAGTTGTTACATAATTCTATATGTTTTTGGTCACCGATGGGTTTGAACTGATAGTGTTGATACAGGTATCTGGGGCACACACAGGGTGCTGTTAAATCGCTGACCAAGGCGGTGGATATACTAAGAATTACTCATGGGACAAACACGCCTTTCATGAAGGAACTGTTGATGAAGTTGGAAGAAGCCCGTGCAGAAGCCTCTTACCAACAGTCCTCCAAAGACAAGTAGCAGAATATGTTTCCCTCCTTTTCTGAAAAAAGGCCAAGGAGGTTTTATTGCATCACAAGGGTGGCTGTGTGCTCCCTTTCACTTTCTCTTTGCAGGGACGTGCGTGTATTGCCCATACCTCACTCATTCCTCTGACTAAACGTTATGTTATTACTTCTTTTAGGGGCCTTCTGGTCTACTTTTTTTTTTTCCCCTTTTCTTTTATAGAAAAAAGGAAGAATGCTGGCGTGTTGGGAACAGATTAATAAACGCCTGTGGCCATCTTTCACGGTTATTACACCGATTGGGGGCTACGTTTGACGATCACTAAAATTAGCCAAGTGCTAGGGTTGGTCCTTTTTTGAATAAATCTAATAAATATCTTCATATAGGGCCTGAATTTCTGAAAAGTGAAAAGCAAAATAACCAGTTTTGAAATTTCAAAAGTATGCGTTTGTATAAATCTTTCAACAATATTAGAGAAGAATTATTATATATATATATTTTTTCATTGTACAATTGCCTAGACATTTTTTCATTGTTCTTGTATTAAATAAAAAATTAAAAGCATTTTGAATCAATTTAATTTCAACACAATCAAGTGAAACTCCTACAAATGGAATATAAACTAGATCAATTTTGACATGATAGAATCAAATTGTGGGTTTTTTCTTTAATTAACAAATCATTCAATATCTAACCTAGATTCAAGCACGATCAGACCCCAACTGCGAGCAAGTACTAACCAAAATGATTAGTTTACTGGTTCAATTTTACATTTCAATAAATTAAATAAATAGAACTTGCCGTTGATACTGTCTCACTTTACAATATTTATACATTGTTTAGTCGATCCAATTGCTGCATACATTAACCACTAAACAGCCAGTGCCTTATCAAACATGAAAGTAAATCGAAATACAGACGACGACATCCCAAAAGACTCTGTAACTCTATCCAACAAAATTAAAAAACCTGAAAAAGCTTAAGAGCCTCTGATGAATCCCTATCTTGCTTCTTTATCCGTACTTGTCAGACGCTCATGTAGCTTGAGGCAAAGTTCTGACACTTGGGACAATAGTTTACATTGTTGATCTCGGGAGCTTAGTGAGTGGGGAGTTATTAACTTGAGTGGATCGCCAACCACCTGCTGGAGCTGACAACAAAGCTTTGAAGCTTCTGGGTCATCTATACAAGTTTCAGCTATGATTTGTAGCAATTTAAAGCTTTGGTCTTGGGACGAGAAAGGCTGAGGCGCAGCCGGTGGAACAAGGAAAGGATGTTGGAGAAGCTGAGGAATTCTCCACCTTTCATTGCGGTCCCATGCCAGACACCTCTTCATGAGATCCAGAAGCCACGGGTTGGAAACGGGTTCATACGTAATTTCATGATTTGGATCTGTTATGACTTTAAATTTGGCCCAGAATGTCTTGTACTCTGAAAAAGGTGTCCTACCATATACCATTTGATAAAGAATGCAGCCCAGAGACCAAATATCCGATGGTCGGCCACACTTTATAACATTTCCATTTGCATCATTCTCATTGCACATAAATGCCTCCGGAGACATGTAACTCAGAGTACCCACCTATAGTATTAACATTTAACTGAATCATTCTCGCCATTACCACTGAATCGTAAATACAGTTCGTAACTTATATGCATCAGATTTAACCACGCAGGACAATTTTGGTTAGGCATTGCAGCACTTCCCAAACCATACAATAAAATACAGGGAGTCACTGTAGGGTAAAAGGCAGCAGTGGCATTCCTCCATAATGGCATAATGTGAGAGAAACATCACAACTGTAACATGTTTTTAAGTAAATGAAATGGAGAGGAGAGGTTTCTATAAGCGCTACCTGAGAATCCCGTTGGATGTTTGTTGTATCACTCATTATTGCTTTAGCTATACCAAAATCAATCAGTTTTAGGGAACCTTTGACAAGAAGAAAGTTAGCTGGCTTCAGGTCAGAGTGCACTATGCGTTCCTCGTGTATTGTATTGACAGCTTGAAGTATTTGCTGCAAAGAAGTGTCAAAAAAACCAGACCCATCTAAATGTTGGCAGCAACGAAACAATACATGATTATTCAATCCAACAACATCAGGTCCATGTGCACACATTTGAAAACTGAAATTGACGTTCTTTTCCATTCAGAAAAAGAGGAGGTAAGATACAATTCATCAACGGAGAAAACAGACAACAAGAATGTGATACTATTATTCAAGGAAAATAAAATATGGTGTGAAAGGATAACTGATTCAGCCTATGGTGCCGCATAGAACAGCAAAGCTGCTCATCAAATTTACTGTGGAACATGATTAAACAATGAGAAAATGATACAATCAACGAAAGATAGGCTCACAATTACTTTTATATCTTTCTGAAAAATTTACATGCAAAATTCATATGATTAAATAGAGAAAACAAAATGCAGATTCAGATAAAGGGAAAAAACTATAATTTTGTTGAGTAGTAGATTTAAAACCTGCCAATAAAACCGAAGCCAGTTCTCATCAATGGTCTGGTTGTACCCATCCAGTTCCTTCCACTTCTGAGACAGCATATGAGCCAAATCAATTTCCCCATATTCAAGCACCATGTATATATATCTGTCATCCTTGACTCGGCTGTCTTTATTACTCAAGGAGCCTCTCATGACTTCCTCAAGCAAAGCCTTGTCAGTCACCTAAGTACATAATGGGGGTGAAAAATCATTATGCTACCACACAAAAGCGTAATATTTGTAGATTTGAATCCATAACAATGTAAAATGATAAGAATCATCACATTCACTTTTCTTCCTCTTATCTTATGCCACTTTATAATTCCTTAACAAAGTAGGCAGCATGCGCACACATTAAAGAAAAGGGACAACAGAGGCAATCGAAATATAATAAAGTGAAGTAAAAAATCAGACAAGGAGGAAAAATGGACAGAGAACCAGTAAGTGGATGTTCGGAAGTTAGAACTTCTGGAAAAAAGAGGTGAACAGGAAAACTACCAGAGAGAGTTCTCTTATAAGTAACAGTCTAACAGATATTTTCCACAGTTGCTTAAGAAAAAATTCATAAGAATCAATTCAAAGAGGAATACAGACTAGAACTGCAGGCTGTTTAAACTCATGTAAATAGGGAAACCAATCAGACACCCTCATGCGGTTAAACAAGTTAGCAGATTTGACCCTCCTAATCCCATTCACTCTAGAATAAGGTTGTCCATATGGTGCTCTCAAGTCCTGGATTCCCAACACTGTTTTGACAAATAAAGCATTTGATTGGCATTATAATTATAGTTATAAATTATTCAATTGCTGCTCCAAGCAATAATAGATTCATACAAAGCCAAGCAACCTGAAACTAAACTACATTCCTCCCAATCACGGATGCAACCTTATTGAAGCAAAGAATAGACATGCAAAGCAAAAATATCATAAAAGAACTGCCTTTATAAGAATAGAGAGAATACCTCATAGTCAATCAGCTGTATAATATTATTCTTTCCCTTCAGCTTATTTAGATACTCAATCTCTTGACAAAACCCATATGCTGTGGCATAATCACGACCCTTTAGCTTGATCTTTTTAAGTGCATAGATTGTACAGTCGGATGATATTACTTTGTGTACTTCACTACTTCCTCCACTACCTATCTTGCCAAGCCTTTGATAGAGCTTGCCATTTACTTTGAAAAACAAATCAGGGTCATAGGTCCTTTTCCGAGCAGTTGATGCACCTTTACTACTTACAGCCTTCTCTTGTTTTTCTGACTTAGAAGGCTCCAATTTAACATCTGAAAATGAAGTTATAGACATTGGAGCCTGAGGTTGTATGTTGGTAACATCTGCAGATTCTTTCCCCTTAGCTGGTTTGCCATCATGATAAGTAGTTTTAGAGGTGTTAGTTTCCTTTAGTGTGCTGCCTTGCTGCTCCTTACGTAGGTCACCATCCTTAAATGCTGACCCTGCATTAATGGCAGAACTAGAAGGAACTGCTGCTTGATCCACTGACATTTTATTGTTCTCTTTTAGGTAAGTACTAGATGATTTCACAACTCCCTGAGTTACAGGGTGAGAATTAACATTACTGTCTCTCAAAGGTTCTGCTGCCACATTTGAACCACTATCTAGATGTGAATGAGAATAATGGGTTGTAGAATTTAGCATAGGAGCTGAAGATGAATGAACTGACGTTGTTGTAGCACATGAAGGTCCCACTACTGAAGATTGAGTAGCTGGCTGAGTTAAAAAGTTTCTGAATTGCTGTAGATGATCCTGAATAGCTGTTGTTCTTTTTGCCAACTGGGAACTTAATCCTCCATCAGATCTCAAACTTAATTCAGATTCTGCCTGCAAAACACTTTGGTGCTTTGAATCTTGATTGAATACATTAAATTCTTCTAGCTGACTGCTGGCAGCCCATTCCATTTCTGTCAATGCAAGTGAACCCATATGAGATGATAAGTTCTCCAATTCAGTGGCCTTTCCATCATTGGCCCCTGCATGTTGAAAGAAAAGAGAAGAAATATATTGCAGGGGGATAATGACAGGTTTGGGGCATACATAACATCAGCAATTTTTTCGGGAAAAAAAAAGAAGTCTCAAATTGCAAGGAGAAACTTGTCAAAATAACTGCTTACACATGCTGAGTTTCAAAAATCTAAAGTAGAAGTTCCACAGAAAATTTCTAACAAGTTACCCTGGGCAGTAGTGTTGTTTCCAACTGAGAACTGGACTTTCTTCTGACCATCTACATTTTGAGATTCCACAGGCAAAGAATGCATAATAGCCTTGTCTTTACAATTAATCATTGCATTCAGATGACAATCTAGTGCATTGCTTGGACTGCATCCTTTATCAAGTGCATTGCAGCAACTCCCAGAAACAGAAGGAGGTGTGATTGATGCGGCCTCCTGACCTTCTCCAGTCATAGAGGTTGTGTTATTTCTATGTGCTAGTGACTCTATCTCCGACTGAACCTTACTTAACAATATCTCCTGAGACTTCTTATTATCTACATTTGGACCAATTTTCAGTGTACAATTTCTTGACACCTCACGTTGAGGAACCATCATGCGCCTTGGCCTTATATTTGATTGCAATGTACCTGAGAAATTTTCAATAAAAAAACAAAAGAAAAAATTTAGCATTCATCTCAAGCCTCATTTATTGAGGAATTAAACTGGAGCTGGATTAAGGACATGTGAAAGAAAGGCTAATTAACGTTAACAGCCAACAAATTTGACTCTCGTCCTGTAAATGGTGGTGTCTACATCTATATTGATCTTATCAAAGACAAGCTACCTCAATTGGGATTTTGTGATTTGCTGACTCCAGAGTCTACACTATGAAGCTTATTCATTGAAGTCAATTCTAGTGTTTTGCATTCCAAAATATGCCAAAGGCAAACGTCAGACATTTCACATATCGATAGAAAATGGAACGAGCTTACAATTTACTGACCGGGTTGATAACTGCTGATGAGAGCAACATTCCCCCCTTACGTTGTTCACACCCCTAACCTCCCTCCCCCCCCCCCCCCAAAAAAAAACCAAAACACCAAAACAAACAAAAAAAAATCTGGACAGTTCTAAAAAAAAAAAAACTTACGCTGCGACCAAGAATTATGAAGACACAGTCTGTTGACCGTGGAAAACGAATTGTTAAAGTTAAAACCCTAAATCATTAGTATCAAAGTCAATGAGACTTTTGTTATAGTAAATAAAAGGCATAAATTTTCAGACTCATTTCACAACTCAACTTACAAACAATGAGCCAATTTGATTCATAGATTCAGTATCAAAGATGGAGCAAGATCGCTACCGAGAGGACGATGACGCTTGAAGGCGGCTTGAACATGCCGGAGGAAGTCCGGTGGGGAGGAAGAAGAGAGGGACGAAGAGGAAGACGATGTCGTATCGGGATTGATTGGACGGATTAGGTTCTTCGCAGTTGGAGGTGAGACCGGAAGGTTAGCCTTCCCATCCATGGAGTAATCTCCACGGCATTTCTATCGGAGAAGAAGCCCCAAGATGCGAGTACTGAGAGAAACACTTACTAGCGAGAAGACGTTCTATTGAGAAAATCCATTAATTTGGAGGATTCCATTACTGGTAAATAGTAAAGTGCCTGCTTTCTAGCGTCGATGTCGAAGGACACACTGGCTCAGCTTTTGAAATGTCCGTTTGGCGGTACGCCGAAGGAAGTGAGCTCCCAGTGGTGATGGTCTATGGACTTCGTAAGATTGAACTCTGCAAGTCCTCCAAAGGCCCATATGTCCATTCACTGAATTACATTCGCACTGAAGGCCCAAGTAGTTGACAGGGCCTTAATCCCATTGGCGCACCGCATTGGGCTTTGTTATTGTTCTTTTTTTTAATTTTTTGGTGTAAATTGTTGTTGTTATTGTTCTTAACTAAACCTAAAACTTTGAAGTATACAACTAGCCGTTTTTTAAAAAACCAAAAAATACAACTAGCCGCTTTGGAACCATGTTAAATAGTGGCTTTCTGATTCCGTCGGACAATTTGACAATTTGGGCCAGAAGACATGAGTATCGAGTGGGACTGTAGTTCTACTATAATCTAGTTCTAAATATAAAATATTTTATCTTCATTTTAAATATAAAATTATTTTTCAGGATATAATGTAATATTTATTACATTTTTTAAAAAAATATTTCTATTTAATTTATTTCAAAGAGAAAAAAAAATTCAATAAGTAGTTTTAGAAAGTTATCTTGATTTTCAAAAAAATCAAAATAGTTAATTAATTTTAACTTAAATCATTACTCCGTGTAATTTATTTAAAATAATTTTATATTAAGAATTAAAATGAGTAACATTTACTTTTACTTAAAATGGCAGTTGGGTTACGGTAAAAAACTCAACTTCCTTAAGTAAAAGTATTAAGTTCGAATTTTTGTGAATGAAAAAATATCACGTTGAAAAAGTTTATCTCATTTGGAGCTGAAATGCTCCAATTTGATCCAATCAAATAATTATATATATATATAAGGTGATTTTCCTAATAACAAAAAAAAAAGATAATTTTCATTTTGGTATCAAATATCATCTATTCTGTAGTCACATTAAATTTCAATTAATCCGAATTTAGTACTACAAGAACAACAAAACTTTCTAAATGAATATTTAATGCACTTGTATGCTAGGACTCAAACTTAAATTACTGGTTAAACTAGAATATTCTCACTAACCTGGTTGTTAGTAAAAATGGTGATTTTGTTGTTTAGAGTATAACTGAAGGATATGCATGTTCGCAGTCAGAGTGGGAGAATTTAGAATTCTTTTTATCGTAAAATAGCAAGGTACAAGCTTTTCCATCACACTCTGAAAGATTTAACAAGTAACGCTGGCGATTTCGCATGGTTAGCAGGCTCGTTTACGTACGCTACTGCTATCTCCCAAAATGAAACTTCTTTTGATTTATTAAAAAATCATCGTTCAATATTTATTATTGTCGTTATACTAGTTGTTGCTCATTTTAATATATATTATAAGACATTTTATATAATAAATTTTTTATCTAAAATATAAGATATTAGATATTTTTTTTTATTTTACCTTGTCTTTAATACTTCATCTCTTTTTATTTATAATCTAATAATAATAATAATAAAATATAACATTTAATGAAGATAAAATAAAAAATATGAATATTTTTTTTATTAATTTTAATTAAAAAAATAATTTAAATAATATATATATAATTAATATAAAATATCTTGGATAACAGTATTTTACTTTATCCATACAGGAAACAATGACTATCAATTTGCTTCTCCTCGCAGATCCGTCTGTCGTTTTAACGAGGTTCTTATATTGGCCAATGATGCTTCTCACTTTTTTATCACTGAGCATTTTGTAAGTAGACTTCAACTTACCTGACTTAGGAGCTAAAATTTAAATCAGAGCTACGCTTGATGTCTGACTAGTATAGATATACTCAACATAATCACATAGATATCATATTAAACTACTTTCTTCACTTTATATTATAAATTTTTTTTTATTTTTTTATCTCATAATATAAAATTTTTTATAGGATTTAATATAGCATTTATGATTTTTTTAAAAAAATATCCTTCATAAACTCACTCTACAAATATACTCCCTCCGATCTATAATATAAGATATGAGACCCATTTTTTCTTGATTCACAATATAAGATATAGAGACTCAAATAGACAATTTTAGTATTATTTTATTTAATTGGTTATTTCTCTCTCTCCTACAAGTGTAATCACTTATGAAAATTTGATCTCTCATAGGAAATTATGTGCTTTGATTATTGTAACATTCCCTTAATAAATAGGGGTAAATTTGAAACTTTGGGTGTATTTAAAAGTGTTATTCAACTTTTTTAATAGACGTAAAAGTGGGTTCCACACTCTATAATACGAACTGGAGAGAGTATGTTCTTTCTTTTCTAATGTTTTGATTAATATAAATAAAAGTCATTTTTGGAATCACAATAATTGTCTTTGTAAAAATTAAGACTTTCAACTAATTTTAATTATCTTTTTTAATATGTGTAATTTTTGTAAACTTTACTCACTCCGGTCCTAAATATAGGGTCATTTACTCTAATTCTAAATTTAGGACTCTTTACAATATACGAAGTAATGTATTTATTATGTATTTTTAAAAAATATCTCTATTTAATGTATTCCAAAAAGAGATAGAAATAGATTAAATAAAGGTTGTTTTGAAAAAATGTTGAAATTTTTGGAAAAATTGAGATATTCTCTCTAATTGAAAATATAAATTTTATTTGACTAATTGCATGGTAACCAAGAAAGTTACTTTTACTTATTAAATCTATCAAAAAAATATTTCCAATAATATCTTCATTTAATACATTATATTTAAAGTTTATTATCACCCTTACATTTAATTATAGATAAGAAAAAAAGAGAAAAAAAATATTTAATATTTTAAAAATTATTAAATGAGACTTATATTTTGAAAAAAATAACTTTTGAAATAAACTTATATTTTAGATTGGAGGAAATAGTTAACTAATTTTAATTCTTATTTTTAATTCACATTATTTGATTAAAAATATTTTATATTAATTATCAGATAAAATATTATAATATGCATTAGAGGGAGTAATATATCACAGAATAATAGGTAATTGAATATGTTATCTCCTTGTCCCACTAAAAGAAGTGAAAAAATTAAAAGAGACGCCAAACCGGCAGCTTTAATTAAGGAGTAAATAAAGACTTTCGTTTCCCCAGCGAAAGGTGAGAATCACAAGTTCATTGGGCTATAAGCAAACTCTAAAGCACTGCCGAAGCCATCTGTGAACCGAAAAAGCATTCTCAGATTTTAACTGAGACTCTTTACACTTCACCTAATAACGGCCAAAAACTCTGTTCCATATCCATATCACTCCCAAAAACCTCTAATCAACAACGGCTATGTAACATCTCAAGCTCAAATTGCTCATGATTTTCCCATTCAACGCCTGTGGGCAAATTATAGTTTGCAAGCAAAGTCTAGCTTGAAAATAGGATTAAGAGGCAGTGAATTAGCGGTAAACAGAAATTTCAAACCTTAGAATCGAGGGAATGGATGGTTTTTATGTTAATTAATTAAAGTAGAGAACCACTACTAGTACTTTATTCCGGGGCATATGGGGTGGCATGATTTTGAGGCAAAAGGAATCAAAGTAAGCAGCAGCTTTTGCTCATAGCAGGCACCATTACGGGGTAATTAATGGAGTTCCTTGCAAATGGTGAAAATGCGCTTAACCCAAAAAAAGCCCACCTTGGCCTAAGCATAACGACAACCCTAATTAATTGTCTGACTTCCACCACCATAAATCGATGCCGGGTCCAAGGGGCATGAAATGAACTAGTTAGTAGTTAGTACCCACTGGAGGTATATTGTATTAAGCTAACAGTTTTTTAATGTCAAGTGTGGCATCCAAAACTTAGTCTTTTGTAAAGAACAAAATTAATGTTTGGTCTTATGGAATTCTATTAATTTATTACTCTTCTAGATTTGTCAAGATTTCACCCATGTAAGTGATTATGTCATTTTGGTAGAATTGATTATTTTTATAAAATATCAGTTTAGTTAGGTGATACCTAATTTTTGTGCATCCCATTCAATGGAGAAAATATATCCACATGAAGACCTCAAACTATAATAAAATTAAAATATATGATCTTATCAGGCAATAAGTGGCTCATAGTTTGTTCAGGGATTTAGTACACGTTAATGATAGAGGAAATGATAGGTGACAGTATTTTGTTCTGGCAGACAAAATGATGTTAGTTGATAGTAGTTTTCAAGCGAAAAGAAGAGGCCCAAACCCGGGTCCGCACCAACCTAAGCAATGCACACTAGAAGACAGCAAATGGAAGTGCAAGTTCTAGAGGCACTAAAATACTCCAAAATGGAGTATTACTATAAATTTATTACATAATAAAAGTAATACCTTGACAAAAGGAAAGAAACCGATTTGACTATCTATCTATATTAATCTAAAATCCAATCCAAAATGACCTTTTTTTCAGTCAAAATTGGAGCACTAACATGATCCCTCTTTTTATTAAAACATCATGCTCCGCTTGATATCCATGATTATTTTTAAGTATGTGGTGTTAAGGTTTTCCGTTTTGTCTGTTAGTTTCTTTAGCTGTGATAATGACAAATACCAACTCAATTAGCTTCTTGTTTCAGAGTAGAAAGGTGAACCAAAGTTCATCTGCACTGCCTTCCAGCATATGTGCCATTTACAATCAAATCACTACTACTAAATTGGTTACCATGGGAAGTGGGAACCTCGCATGAGCCAATAAAAAGATGGTTCGTATGGCATTTACACACAATGCTTAATACTATAGGACAGTAGGACGCGACCCATAAGGTTACAACCTGAAAAGGCGGGACCTGTAGGCCATATCTCTTTATTTTCCTGCGAATTTAAAATAGGACTCTCACCCTCACATCTGGAGCAAATCAACGGTGAGATTCTGATCATAACGCTCATCTCAGCCAGAGCAATGAGTTTCTGGAAGTTTATACATGGCAATTCACTATGATATTCTACTACTATAGAGAGCTCTGCTTTCTGCTACTTCAAGCTCCACCCATGTCCCATATTTGAGTTTTCTGAAATAAACACGGAACCAACAGCCACTTCTTTTTTCGGGTGAGGTAACTTTCGTCTGTATTACAATGAGCAAACCCAGAATCCTTAGGAGACCCTCCAAGCATGTCATTGCCAACCAGAACAAAAAGGCACAGAAAACAGAGAAACAACCCTCCTGGGCAGTGGTGAGAGGTCTATTGACTTGCAGAAATGTCCAAACCCAGCCGCAGCAGAAGCAGCAGCAACAGGTTTCTGAAGGGAAACAACAACAACAACAAACACAGAAGAAACAAGAACAGAAAAAGTTGCAAGAAGAAAGAGTCCCAGAAGATCAAAACGGCAAGAAATGCAAGAAGATGAAATGTTCGGGCTCGCTTTGTAGTAACGCAAATATCATGGCTAGGCCTGAAACGGGATGCCCGGATGTCCACAGCAAAAGGGTCTCACAGGCTGCATGTAGCGGCAGCAACAATGAAGCTTCAAGCAGATCCATGAAAGCTCCTCCCCGTGAACCCAACGCCGCCGTTTCAGCTTCTTCTTCTTCGTTGTCAGCATCTTCTAGTTCTTCTGTTAGTGGGTCTTTTAAGGGAATGCCCTTCAGGAGACTCTCAGGTTGTTATGAGTGCCGAATGGTGGTTGACCCTGTTCTGGGCTTCACCAGAGATCCTTCTCTTCGGGCTAGCATTTGTTCATGCCCTGACTGTGGCGAGATCTTCATGAAAGCTGAAAACTTGGAGCTTCATCAGGCCGTTAAACATGCAGGTCAATCCAATACAAACACCAATTATTATTGAAATGAAAGTGTTGCTTTTTATCTTTGAACATCTATTTCAAATCTATTTCTCCTATTGAAATTTTCAGTCTCTGAACTGGGTCCCGAAGATACGAGCAAGAATATAGTAGAAATCATATTCCATTCAAGCTGGCTAAAGAAACAGTCCCCAGTCTGCAAAATCGATCGCATCCTTAAAGTCCACAATACCCAGAAAACAATTTCCAGATTCGAAGAATACAGAGACTCCATAAAATCCAAAGCCACAAAGCTCCCCAAGAAACACTCACGTTGCATAGCAGATGGCAACGAGCTGCTCAGGTTTCACGCCACCACGTTCGTCTGCTCCCTCGGTCTAAACGGATCATCCAACCTCTGCAACTCAATACCGCAGTGCAATGTTTGCAGCATAATCAAGAATGGATTCAAGGTCGCGGCAGAAACGAACGGAGGAAAGGAGGGAACGGGGATATTGACGACGGCGACGAGCGGGAAGGCACACGACAAAGCCGGGGTTTCAACGGATGAGAAAAGCGACGGTAGGGCGATGCTGGTTTGTCGGGTAATAGCTGGCAGGGTGAAGAAGAATATGGAAGGAAGCATGGAGGAGTATGATTCGGTGGGAGGGGGTGTCGGGGCTTATTCTAATTTGGACGAGTTGTACGTGTTCAATCCAAGAGCTATATTGCCTTGTTTTGTTGTGATCTACAGAGGTTTTTGATATGTGTTGTCGGGTTAGGGATTTAACTTTTCTTAATATGAATTGCTTGTGTTTATTTTTGCATCCATCTTGTTAAATCACCATCTGTGGCAATATGGCTATTATTTGTCATGGGGAAGGGTAGATCTCCTTCATTTTTGTGTTCTTCCCAATCAACGGTAAATTTGCCCCAGAGTTGAATTGTATATTTGCTGTATTTGCCTTTTTATTTTCGTCCAGCGCATACATATATCTTTTGCCGTCGTCAAAGTTGTTTTAGTTAAGATATCGTCTTTCAGAGGCGGGGCAATACAGCCTACAATCATTGTGTTTTATTTGTGGTAAAAGAAAAAATCTTTTCTTTTTCCCCTCACAAGGACTGTGGTCAAATTCAAACGAATCAAATGCCATCAACACTAATTTCGATCTTGTTTTATAGAGCCTTCAACAAGCACTAAATAAGCCCACAATCGAGTGGAAATTTAAAGTTTAAACATCATCTAGCTAGGTTTTAACATCTAAACTCAAATTTTTACAAGGGAAGAGTGATTTGTGGAAGGAGAAAGACAATCACTCACTTGACAGTTGACACTGATATCTGAACAGGTCATGAGCAGAAATCTGGAAACTAAGGTAATTGACAGCAAGAGAGATGGATTTGGCGTCTCTGCTTTTGAAGGTCCAGATTTCATGTTTCTTTCTAAATTTTTTTATTGAATAATCATCATTTTTTTAAAAACTTGTAATTGAAAAATAAAAAAATGTATTTTTCAATAAAAATATATATTTAAAATCTAGACGGTCCAATCTAAATCCGCTCAGCAGAGACCTCAAATCCCAATTAAATTATCTTCAATCTCCCATACGCAAACACAGGACCGTGCGATTACAAAGTTTCTCACACACACACACACCACACAAAATTCAGCAAAATATCTGCAAAAGGAAACTGGATTTAGGAAATGTTTCGGTTGGGACCAAGCTTTGCTTTGGCAAACAATCAGAAGCAGAGTAGCTAACTGATGAAAGTAAAAGGAGGCGCTGCTCGATCACCATAAAGTGTACCGACCATTAAGCCCTTCTTTTGCAGAGAAATTTGGCGCCAAAAAGAATAGCAAATGGAATTTTCGGCGTGGAATTTTTGGTGTGACTTTTGCAGTGTGCAGGTTTTTGAAAACGGTGAAGGAATCAGAACTTGACAAGGCATGCTTCATGCTTGTTTAGAAACAAAAAGAAAAGGTCGGAGCAAGTCAGAATGAGGACTGAGTCGGGAGACCGAGACTCAGTGGATGCAATGATTGAGAAGCAAATGAAAGCATAAGGGTTCTTCAACGGATGAGGATGACACAGACTAAACGGCCATTACAGCATGCACGTTGGAGACCTAATGCAGCTAACAGATAACAGTGATAATCAGGAAGTGGGGTTCACCGTCTGCACTCAGGAACATAAAGTTTTTACCTTTGTTAGAATAGATGTATATGATTAATTTAAAAATAGATTAAAAAATAATCAATATAAAAATGAGATATAAATCCTATATATAATTATATCACTTTATATCAATTTCTCTTTAAATACTTGAGTACATAAGTATAAATATAAAGGATTCAATTTACTACTCTCTTCTTTATTCTAGTGGAATCAACATGTGCTCTTATTTTCCACTTTCATAGTGCTTTGGTCAGTACTGATAATGGGTCAGAGGCGACCGAGCGTAATAGCTGGGACCATTTTACGTCTTCTGGACATCTAGTGTGGGAGGATTTAAGGAACCAGAACTTTACTCCGACTGGAAAAACTAAGCACACAACTTAATTCCCAGATATAATGAATGTTTTTCTTTGATTTTTTTCCCTTGCACAGGGTTTTCTTTTTCGGCCAGACTTTTTTCTTTGCACAGGTTGGTTGCCGCTCAAAGTTTGTAAATTGTTACAAGCTAGTCTTTTGTTTAATATTTTGTTTACAAGGCCACATCAGTTCAAGAGCTGCACATAGACTTGTTCAGCACAAGACTTTTTCACTGCTTTGTTGATAATACTACTTACCAAGTCAACATACTGCTAGCTTGAACGAGGATGCTAGGCTGACACCAAGATTATTAACAGAATAATGAGCACTTGACATCCACCTTTTATTGGCAATAGACGATAACTCAACTTTTCCCTGACATTTATCCTCATTTCCCACTTCCTCCCAGCTATGGAAATAAGAAATTAAACCCAAGCTAATTTTTCTTTCTCAAGTTACGGATTATGGCTTGACCCAGTCATTTACCATCTGTTGCACCTGAAAATATATAGCTCCCGCACTTCAACAGACAGCAATGACCGAGAACACAGTAAGAACATTAATATGAGTGCGGCATACCTAATATATGCTACATCATTTTAGCCATCAGTATCATAGATCTGCAGAAACGAGGTATCCTATTAATAGGTGAAGAAAAACAATAGTTCCGATGTAAGAATGAAAATTTAATGATTGATTGATGTCAGGGAGCTAAATGTCATACAGTTAGGTTTCTTTTTTACCTTCTTGGGGGAGAAGACTTGGTGGATGAAACCTCATATCAGGTCTGGAAATTTCATGAGATTGAACTACGTATGTAACAGACCCAGCATTATATTTTAAGCCACGGCATCTTCCATCCACATTTCATTTGAAATGTGGTGTTTCCATGCTTCTCATTGAACAAATGCAGTCATCGAACACATAAAGGTCTTCTTTTTCAGTTCAGACAGTGCTCAGTCATTAGATGTTAGACAGTTCAGTGACTCATCTAAAAAATATTTTCTTTATGCTAAGGGGTGATTTAGCCAAACCACGCTATACACAAATCAAGGTTCTCAACTAGTAATTTCAATCCAGCTTTTTCCAGCTTCTTTTACGCCTACTTTCTTGACAGCTTCCCTGACTTGGCTTAAACTATCCCACATTCCCAGATCTCCGTACACATTTGATACCGTTACATATGCTGAAGCATCTTCTGGTGTGGTAGCAAGAAGATGGTCGGCGATAATCTTTGCAAGCTCTCGGTTCTTGTGCATTGCACATGCACCGAGCAAGGAACACCATATGGTTTTGTCAGGCTCAAATGGCATGTCAAAAATCAATTTTCCTGCTTCTTTGAAGTGCCCTGCTTGGCCAAGAAGATCAACCATACAATGGTAATGCTCCCGACATGGTGTCAGTCCATGCTCAGTTTTAATAGAATTAAATATAGTCCATGCCTCCTTGACTAAACCAGCGTGTCTACAGGCAGTAAGAGCACCTAGAAGGGTGATTTCATTTGGCTGGAAGCCTGATTCTATCATCTCATGCAGAAGCTTAATTGCCTCATCGGCTCTTCCATTTTGTGCACATCCCACGATAATCCCTGTCCAACAAACAGTGTCTATTTCTGAAAGACAACAAAACAAAGCTAAGCCATCCTCAATAACACCACATTTTGCATACATGTCAATAAGCGATGTTATTGTAACACCCTCTGATTCATATCCCTTTTTGACGCAGTAAGCATGGATTTGCTTGCCACTTCGGAGAGAAGATAAACTTGAAGAAACTTTCAGAACACTGGATATGACATATTGGTCAATCTCGAGGTCAAACTTAACCATATCTATAAAGAGAGAAAAAGCTAATGCACCTACGCCCAGTCTAGCACAACCAGCAATCAAACTAGACCAAGCCACGGCATCTTTATCTGTCATCCTCTGAAATAATCTTAGTGCATTGTCAATATCACCCTGTTTTGCATATAGGTCGATAAGAATGCTTCCAACAACATAATCTAACTCATAGCCACAAGTTATTACCAAACCATGCACTTGAGATTTCAGTCTCAGGTTCATAAAGTAGATGCAGATCTTTAAAGCGATACTAAAAGTATAGGAATCAAATTGTGCGCCAGAATGATGTATATATGCAATCAGATTGATAGCCTTTGCATAATCTTCATTAACAACATACCCAGAAAGCATAGAATTCCAGAGTGCCAAGCCTTGAGTGACAGGACAGCTCATAAAGTATAGATCAAATATCTTGATTGCTTCATTTAAAAACCTGCAATTTGCATACATGTCAACCAATGCTGACGTATTGTAAAAGTCAGACTCAAAGCCAGACTTAATGATATGACAATGAATCTGTCTCCCCATGATTAAATCATTAAGATAGCTACAGGTTTTGAGAGCACAAGGGAATGTGAATGCGTCTAGTTTAAGGCCCTTCCTGTGCATCATAGAAACAAATTGCAATGCTTGGGGACTACCATTATATGCGAGGCCAGAAATTATTGTGTTCCAAGATACAAGATCAGGTTCTAGCATTCGATTGAACAAATACAATGCTTCATCCATTAATCCTCCTTTAGTATAGCCCAGAATAAGGGTGTTCCACGTGCTTGAATTTTTACACGGGATTGCGTTGAAAACTTGCTGGGCATCCCTCAAACTCCCACATTTGACGTACATGTCCAAGAGTGCATTCATCAAAACATTGTCAAACTCCAACTTAGCTCTAGATATATCTTGATGAATCAGCTTGCCCAACTCAGCATCTCCCACGAGGCTACACGCCTTTAGAACAGCAGAGTACAAGAATTCATTGGGTTCCTGCGTTCTAGATTCCAGCATCTGATTATATACTTTAAGACCCTCGCGAGGCCTCCCACAGTTGGTATACGCCGAAACCATTGTTGTCCAAGTAATGACATTTCTGTCATGCATTTCATCGAAAAGCTTTTGCGCGTCATCCAAATGAGAGCATTTCACATACACGGAGATCATATTGTTTGCAAGAAATACATCACTCAAAAGCCCAAGTCTGATTAAATAAGAATGAAATGACTTTCCATGTTTTATAGCTTGAAAGCGCCCACAACAGCGTAAACCTATCTGGACTTTGTTTAAATCCATTGAAACCCATCGTCATCTGCCAATCGCCCTCATTGATCTGAACTATGCAGAGTGGGCAATTTTCCTAAAAGAAACAACTTGATTGCGTATCGTGAAGGCCACAAACAAATCCAATATGAGTATTATCTTCACTCCACAGGATGAAATTGGCGCCAAGATCGTTATGACAAGGCAAGCGGTGCTTAAAAACGAGGGAAAAAGACAGTATAGGATCTTAAGAAATATAATAAATATTGATAAATGAATAGTAACAACAGAAAAATTAGTTGACTCGTTCTTCGTTCTTTTTCTTTTGTAAGGATACTGAATTTTTAAATTAAATTTTTGAAAAAAAATATTTTCAGATGTGAATTCTGAACTGTCTTTTTCCCAAACGAGCAATGTCAGTATGAGTGTCTGACCCTGCTACAACTTTCTCCTAATTAATAAGAAAAAGAAATATTATAAAGAATCTTACCAACAAAAAATCATAAAAAAGAATTATTTAAATTGAAAATGAAAGAGGAAAACAGAGTTGAGGAGATTGTGCTCTATTTTAAAACATAAAAATTATAACACAGTCTATAGCTTTATAGGAAAACATATTTTTGATGTCTTTATTTAAAAATAATTTAAATACTAATAAATGTTTTGGACAGTGAAGTAGATGATAAAACCACTCTGAATCTTTATAATTTTCAATAATATTATAAAAATAATAACAGAATATTATCAAGATTTCCCCTTCTATAAGTGGAACTGTGGAAGTACTTGGTGAACATAAAAATGTTTGAAAAAATACCAGCAAATGTATCTTATAGTCTGATCAAATTTCAGGAAAGATTAAGTATGCAAATAATTGTTATAGGTGACGTTTATTAGCACGATATAAAGAAAAGAGGAGATAAAATGATAAAAAGATAAAACATAAATCATTACCTTATATTATATTATAATTATAATATATAAAAGCTAAATCCAACGGCACTGTTATATTACATTTTTTTTTTGGCCTTCAATCCATGCACAGGGAAATTATATATATATAAAATTTATTGCAAGTTTTCTATGTCATGAATAATGTTGCTTATCCTTCAAGCACCTAATTGTTTTTCTTTCTTTTTAATTTAAAGTTACAAATTATAACTTTTGTTTTGTTTTTTTACTTTTTTTTAAAATAAAATTATACAAAAACAATCCAGAGAATGTGTACATTAAACAAGAAATGCAGTTCATCAATTTTTACACTTAAGGATCGCAATGCAAGAAACAATTAAGCTTCGGAGACCTAATTTGATGAAATAAACTTGCAGGGCAGCCAAAAACTGTCCTAAACCAGAAACAACTTGATTTGAGCCGCACGAACATTTAGTAAGAGAAAATCCAGCATACTTTTTTTTTTTCTGGCCACTAAAATCCAGAATACTTGAAACATCTACAGAGCCACAACAGTAGAGATAAAGAAAAAGGGTTAATATCCACTCAGACACCCAGCAACGTCTCAGAAGCACCAACCCTATCGCGTGGAATCAGATGTAATTTTCTGAACCATGCTTTAGAAACACATTACCGGAATAAAAGTCATCAAACCTTAAGTCAGGAGTCCATAGAATCTAATAAAGAACCATACCAACTAAGCAGTCTTGATTCCATAAAAATGACCATTTTAGTCATAGTACCAGAATCCATATCGTTATGCTTATCAGATTAATATCAATCTCAGGTGTTCAAGCAACATTATTTTCTTTTTGCCCAGGAAAAGGATTTTGTAAGATGTACTTATAGAAGAGAAACAAGCATTGACATGCCAGCACTCTGCTGAGAATTTATTCCAACACCATCTGCAAGCATAACAAGTAATAAATATGACATGTGGAAACCTGAGATGGATGGTACAATGACAACACAAAAGACAAAAAAAAAAAATATATCTGGTACAACTTAAAACTTATAGCAGGTGCATAAAGTTCCTACATTATTCTAGGGTAAAAGAACAATTTTTGAAGGGAAAAGTGAAAGGAAAGTTATTGAGTCTTACAAATAGCTAATATATATATTTCATAGTGGCAGAAAGACACTTTTTAATTTCAGCCAAAGATATGGGCACAGTAACCAATAAGTATCCAACAAAACTTCAAAAGTTCAAATATCTAATTTTTCAACTTCTGCCAATGAAATCTCAATCTCTCTTTATTTTGAAGTTTCCCATACTTCAACGGGTCCAATGATTCTGTCTATATTGGCCAAAAAAGGGGCTGATAATGATCAAATTCCCCTGAATCTTCAGCAGGTCATTTTTCAAACCAAAAATGGTAAAGAATTTTTGCTGTTTGGTCTGTTCCCAGCAAAATGATGCAGAAATTTGAGTGGCTAGCATTTACTCTTCACGCACCTTAAGAAGTTCACTACAATAACATAAGAGAATCAGAAGTTCAGGTCTCTCATTTAAGAAAGGATATCTTTGGATATCTATGATTATAGTTGTAACTTGTAGAAGCTGCAACCTCTTCTCAAGTATACAATATTTAAATCCCAAGGTTTCTAAAGCATGCCAGTGACTCCTGATCGATGGAGGGCTGATAGATGTCTCAAGTATACAAGATCTAAATCCCAAAGTTTCTAAAGCATGCCAATGGCTCCCCATGGATGGAGGGCTGATAGATGTCAAGGGTATATTTATACAAAGGCTGAATTCTCAGTAAATGCCCGGGACACCAAGGATAAAATCCTTCAATACTAAAGGCATATGTGGAATTCTGTGGCGCTTTTAGACAGAGAGAGAAAAATTTTGGTTAAATTTTGCTGAGAGTACCTTCTTAGCAGCAACAGGTGCATTTGTGAAGCATGTTTGGGTTAAAATTATATCACATACAATACTTATGTGAAAAGTGTCATGGGCAAAACACATACAACTATGAGCAACTGCTTTTCCGCCACCCATTTGAACAATGTTTTCGGGTTAGGGAATTTATCCAGAGTGTACCAGAACAAATAAGTTATACATAAAGATTTTCAGCCCAAAAGCTGTACCACTAAGGAACGTTATCGAATAAATCAAAATACAATTTCGAAATGTATCATCTCAGTGTAAATATAAATATGTTCTAAATAATCTTTAAAATTTATCAACATCCCTAATCTGATCAATAAATCATAAGTCAACAGGAAGAGAGCGAAGTTAATTACCGTCAGTGATGATAGCGCTGGTCTGAGGAGGCACTTTAAATTCTTCGGCTGCGAATTTGAGAACGGCCGTAAACGGTGCAGCCTCTGGAACACTGAAGCTGAAATGAACAAAATCCGAATCTTTAGAAATTAAGAATGGGCTAAGAATGAATTAGAGCTGATAATAAATCTGAGGATATGAAAATGGAAAAGAAAGAAATCCACATACGCTTTAAAGGGTAACTTTGGATCGGATGTGAGAGTGACTTTGAAGGAGACTTTTCCACCACCAGCCATTTCTCACTTCTGTTGAAACGCCTTTCTTGCTGCTCCCAATACATCGCGAAGAAGCGAGTAAGTTGGCAAACTCACAAGTCATCAATATGTTAAAGATTGTAACTTTCTCATCACACTGCCTTTCTTGTTAAACCACTTAACCAGGGGGAGCCAAATAAGACATGCAGGATTTTTTTCTTGGGTTCAAAGACATGTAGGATCTTGTAGCAAATTCCATTCATCACCATCTTTAAAATCAAAATCTAAAGTTTGATTAGCTGTTTTTATATTCTTTAAACAATTTTGTGACACATTTTTTTAAATAAATTTTGAAAACAAGAAAAAAATAAGTGTATGAATAATTTGTTTTGAAAATTTCATCCTAAAATTAAAAGAAAAATTATTTAGAAATATTATATTGAAAAGAGCTTTTGAGGACGTCGATAGATGACAATAGATAATAGCAACGTGGCATATAATGGTGGACAATGGAGGTTAGTGATGGTCAATAATGATTGGTGACAATTGGTGGTGATTGATGACATTTGGTGGTAGTTAGTTGATAGTAGTTCATGGTGATTCATGATTATTAGTGGTAGTCAATGTTGATTGATGATAGTTAATGATGGTTAGTGGCGAATAGTAGTGATCGATAGTAATTGATGATAGTCTGTAATGGTCGATGGTGGTTGACAGTGATTAGTTGTGATTAATAGTGGTCAATGGTGATTAGTAGTGGTTAGTGATAGTTGGCAATGGTTGATAATGAATGATAGTGATTGATGGCAGTCAATTATAGTTAGAAGTGACTAATGACAGTCAATAACAAATGATGGTAGTTAGTAGTTATTAATATTAGTCAATCAACGATAAATATAAATAAAAACAGGAAATGAAAACCAAAAAAACTTTGAGTTATTCTTGTTTTACAAATAAAAAAAACCAAATTTTTAAAACAAGTAAATAAAAAATACCTATCCAATCAGATTTTTTTAATTTTTAAATCAGAAAACAGTTTTTAAAAACAAAAATCAAACAGTCCTAAAGTTCTATGCTGCCGCCCGCGCAGTTCTATTTTATAGGAGATGGTAAAGAGATCCAAGTTCCTACCAAGGCCCAACCCAACTAATGTCTTTACCTTTTCAGTAGAATCATTTTTCTGTTAGGCTGGACCTCAACTTGCAGGTGCACTCATATCTATTTGTTTACCCAAAGATTGAACCCTTTTTTGGGCCCAGTTGGTTTTGCCATTCAGAACTTCTGGCTCAAGAGACTGTATATGTACTTTTTTTTTTTTAACGAAGTAATGGTTCTAGAATTTATTTTTTTTATAAACTCTATATTTTTTTATAAAAATTAAAAAGTAAGGCTCAGAATATGAATTTTTTTTAAAAAAAATCATATATGTGTATAAAATACGTGTAAATTTAATAATTAACCTGTACTCTATACAATATTACTATATGCAAACAAAATTTACTTTGGCACAAATGGATTTCTTATTTTATACGTATATAAAAATAATCTTAAGCATCCAATATCGTTACATCCTTCTCCTGTTTATTTATCTTCGAATGCCCAGCAATCTCGCACTAATTGCCTTCTCTGAGAGTGTAATAAAGTGATATCATGTGATTAATGATAACCCAAACAAAAGAAGTGGACACCAAACACCCGAAGTCAAAGTGGGGCACCTCACAGCCTTTAGACACATGTTGCTTCTTTCTTTATAATTAGTCCTCCTCTCCTGCCGTGACTCAGAAATGTTGAAAGGAATCAGTGACAGTCCCACGTCCCTCTCCTCTCCATATGCAATGTGGGGTAACAGCCTACCCATTTGCTCAAAAGTAGCGGTTAGGCTGTGACTCTGAATGCCATCTCGCTATCAAAGTCAAGCTTCTTCCACCCAATATGACCTTTCATTTCATTCTTCATTTCTTCTTTTACAAATATCCCACTAAAGTGATTCCTCGCTTGTAAGTTGTAACTATCCACTACCTCTCCAAAAGAGATGCTTCATATGGCTCTCATTGTCCCACTGAACTAACTGTGCAACCATGAAGTTCAATACTTCAGCATTTTATCATTTGGAGATATGTTTGGGATATAAAGTCCAGTTAGCTAATCGTCAGTGGTTCAGTTGATTAGAAAGAAAATGTAAGTAGTGTAGTATCTAAAATAATCAAATGAACTAACATTTTTCCGGCACTGGACCTGATGAGTTGGTTGATATTGGGCCATCCTTGGCCAATTCGACGCTTATCTTATCAGACACAACTCGGAAGCTTTATTTCTTTTCATTGTGTTATTATTTCTCTTTTTGACCAGAAGACAGTAGATAAGGTAAGCGTATCAGAGCCAAACCTTCGAAAACTAAAACTATATCATCATTCATTCAGTTCGGTTATAAAAATGTTAGTTATAAGATATTCAAACCAGCCAAGTGTATGTTAACGTTGTACCTTAATATTCAATGAATGACATTAAAAAAAGAGGTGCTCAATGGGAAAATAAATTTGCCACCCAATTTTAACCTTATGGGGCTCTTAGCATCATTAGTAGCACACAAACAACATTAATCGACAGAAAGATTAAATTATCTAAAAGATTTAGCAATTAGAGTGCTTAGAGAGAGATTATCTTATTGAGATTTTTTGTTAACCCAAATGGAACACGTGTGGCTAAACTAATCATGATAAGCACCAAGGCCCCCTCAAAAGTAATCATTCACACACTGCATCCAAGTTTAGTAGTTCCCCCCACACAGACTGAGTCCCAACTTTTGTAATGTCTTTCTCGCTTTTTCTCTATCTAAATTCGAGATCAGTCTTGGCCAAACTAAAATATATATATATATATGTCAGTATGCATGGGCTCTTTCATATTAAAGAAGTTAATGGGCCCAACGTGGGCCAGCCGCTCGTGCAATGCAGCTATCCTGGGCCAATCGAAGCCCGTAACAAAGTTGTAAAGTCTTGTTTATTGGATACACAATATATGAATGGAGATACCTGATCACACTGTGATGCTTGGTAGGACCTCTTAATTAAACTGATGCGGAAGCTAGGGGCTGTTGATAAAAAATTATGGAAAATTTTAACCAAACGTTACATAAACTCCTCATTGTGTTAACTAGCAAGGTCCCCCCACAAGGCTATTTAGTGTACTTCTGTCAAAAAAAAGTTATATAAGGAAAGAGAAACCATATTACATGTGGAAGGAGAGGGGAGAATTAAGAAGCATTTCTTCTGTCCATATTTAGTCATTTAGTCCATTGTCTTCCTCCCCAAAATACTTGAACTTACAAGTTACAACAATGGCTTCTGAGAAGGTTGAGACTGTGATTGCTGGTAACTACCTAGAAATGGAGGAAGAAGATGGCGGTTCCAAGTCTGCTAGGAGCAAATTATCCAAGCTATTTTGGCATGGGGGTTCTGTGTACGATGCATGGTTTAGCTGTGCTTCTAATCAGGTACTACTAATTCAAGTAGCATGACAGTTTTCTTTTTTTTTTTTTTTGAAAATAAAAGAGCATTATTCTGGTGGCTGTTGCCTAATTGTTTGATGGAATTAATGTAGGTTGCACAAGTGCTACTGACATTACCATATTCCTTTTCACAACTGGGGATGTTGTCTGGGATCATTTTTCAGCTTTTCTATGGACTTATGGGAAGCTGGACGGCTTACCTTATTAGTGTTCTTTATGTTGAGTACAGAACTAGAAAGGAGAGAGACAAGGTGGATTTCAGGAACCATGTGATTCAGGTAATTCTACTTGACGGTTTCTTATCTCTTTCATAAATATATATATATATTTTTCTTGCCCTCATATGATTGTGTTACCCACTTACCCTGTATAAGGGTATCACTAGTTTCCTAAGATTCTTCTTCTCATCCTGTCTGTTACTTTGTTTTGACTTTTGAATTTTTGCAGTGGTTTGAAGTTCTTGATGGACTTCTAGGAAAATACTGGAGGAATGTAGGCCTTTTTTTCAACTGTACTTTCCTTCTTTTTGGTTCAGTAATTCAACTGATTGCTTGTGCAAGGTAGATATTTGATTATAATAATCCTGAATATATATATATATATATAAAATATTTAGATATAAATTCTAACTTTTTTCCCATGATATAATAAATGGATGTTTCAGTAACATATATTACATAAACGACAATCTTGACAAAAGAACTTGGACTTATATCTTTGGCGCCTGTTGTGCTACAACAGTGTTCATCCCTTCTTTCCACAATTATAGAATATGGTCCTTCCTAGGTCTGATGATGACAACCTACACTGCATGGTATCTGACCATAGCTTCTCTTATCCACGGACAGGTAAAGGACATTACTTAGTTCATCAACCAGACAAGTAAATCATATAATTACCAACAATAAATGATTTTGCTTAGTTCGTGTCAAAATATGTTGCTTAGTTATGCCCTTAATATGATTGTGAAGGTTGAGGGGGTGAAACACTCAGGCCCAACCAAATTGGTTCTCTACTTCACTGGGGCTACCAACATTCTCTACACTTTTGGAGGACATGCAGTTACAGTGTGAGGAATCGAAACCTTAGTAAAAACATGGATAAACACACATTATTTTCAGTGTAAAAGGTTTCATTCAATCACGAAGAACACCGTTTTCCAGAACTCATGGGGAACTCTGCGCATACTTTATGAGATTTAAAGTTGACTCTTGTTAAACTCATAGGGCAGAGAAAGTTGATGTCTAGGAGCAACATAAATTTGACAGATATGAATTTTAATTTGATGTTGTAGGGAAATTATGCATGCAATGTGGAAGCCACAAAAGTTCAAGCTGATATATCTGACGGCAACACTATATGTGTTGACCTTAACTTTGCCATCAGCAGCTGCAGTGTATTGGGCATTTGGGGACCTTCTCCTTACCCATTCCAACGCTTTCTCTTTACTCCCAAGGACAGGATTCAGGGACACCGCTGTGATTCTCATGCTCATTCACCAGGTCTATCTATTTAAAGATTTATTATTACTGATAGAAAAATTAAGGAAAACTGCTATATATATATTGACAGTACTATCTAAAGGGATCTCTGTGTTGGTTGCATGCATTTTGTAGTTCATAACCTTTGGATTCGCTTGTACTCCTCTATACTTTGTGTGGGAGAAGTTCATTGGAGTGCACGAAACCAAGAGTTTGATCAAAAGGGCGTTGGCTAGAGTTGTTGTAGTAATTCCAATATGGTTCCTGGCGATCATTTTTCCTTTCTTTGGCCCTATTAACTCAACCGTTGGATCTCTCCTGGTCAGCTTCACCGTCTACATAATCCCCGCATTAGCACACATGGTCACCTTTGCTTCAGCACAGGCCAGGGAGGTTAGGAACCTACATACTAATGCACACATATATATATATTTAGTTGTGTCTATTTATCTTTTTGTAATCAAATTGGATCTATCTAGTCAAGAAGTTTTCTTAATTACATATATAGAGCTTCACCTTCTATATGGAGGAAGCTAATCATATATATGTTTGTTAATGGTGTTGACAGAATGCAGTAGAGAAAGCTTCTTCATTGTTGGGAGGATGGCTAGGATTGTACTCAATGAACGTGTTTGTGGTGGTATGGGTTTTGGTGGTAGGATTTGGGTTGGGAGGATGGGCAAGCATGGTCAATTTCATACGTCAAGTTGACACTTTTGGCCTCTTTGCCAAGTGCTATCAATGTCCGCCTCACAAGCCTTAACTAATTAGCTGCTTCATTACTATATATCACTACTTTAAGATGCAGTGTGCAAAGAGATTGCCATTTCTAAGTTTTCCTTCTCCCTTGTATTTCCTATCATTTTTATTTTTATTTTCTTCATTGTAAGAAGTCAAGGGCTATTGCAAATTGTTGTGGCAAAAGTGTGAGGAAATCATATTCATAGCAACCCCCATACGCGCTTAAAAGAACTATGTGGGCTAATTATTTGATTCTTATTATGAAACTACCTAACATTTGGTTTACTAACATGCATTTTTTTTGTTTAATTTATCCTTAATGTACTTAAATACTTTTATTTCAAAAACAAATGTTCAAAATGAAAAAAAAAATTACATATATACACTTTATTCTTGAACAATGTCATAGAGATTCGATAGAGTTTTGCGTTGGTCATCGAGGGTCAAACACAACCTTTCTCTTTTACCTAGGCTTGAGACCGGTTATGAAACTGCATAAGTGGAGTTTGGGTTCGATTTTACTAAGTGACAGTGAAATTGATAGAGATGTTACATATAGAATACAAGTTGGATGGTTAAAGTAAAGAAAAATTTCAGGAGTTATATGTGATTGCAAGATGCCTACCAAATTTAGATGAAAATTTTATTGAATTGCTATAAGGCCAATGATGCTATATAGTAATGAATGTTGAGTTTTAAAAGGAATAATATAAGCATAAGATAAGAGTAGTAAAAATGAGAATGTTAAGATAAATGTATAGTCATAAAACAATGGATAAGATATAAAATTATTATATAAGAGGAAAAGTTGAAGAATCATCTATCGAAGAGAAAATGGTAAAAAATCGTTTAAGGTGATTTAGACATATATACTGGCGGACCTAAGATCTGGAGTCAGTGGAGGTGACATAATCTGAAGGAGATTTAATTTAATAACCTCTCATCTCTCTCCCTTATTAATTTGGGTTTTAGAAAAATAAAATGACATCTATTATAAAAATTATTTGAGGTTTAAATTAGTTGGTCTCTCTTCTTGTAGATCACCTCAATATTGTGTTTGTTAAACTAAATAAAATCCTCACAAAAATTATAAACTATGTATCCAAAAAAATTTGAACTAAAATGTTTTCAAAACTTGAGTTTAGAGATAAAAAAATAAAACTTGAATTTAGTGGGGTCAAAATATTAAAATTAATGGCGTCAAAATGCAAAAATTTAAGACTATAGCATGCAATTTTTTTAAGTTGAGGAGGGTCAATACTAACCCCCTTATTTACATGTAGGTCCACCATTGGACATATATAAAGAAGAGGACCAAAGAAATCAATGAAGAGAGTTGCTCAAATAACTTTTAGCTTTATAAAAGATATAGAGGGAGGCAAAAAAGGATCTGAGGAATGTTATAAAATAAAATCTCTTGATAAATAATTTATTTGAAGAGATGATTTTTTATAGAGTCTAGTAATACCATATAATTCATGTAATCGACCTCAATAAGAAGAAATTAACATTATTGTTGTACATGTATACTTTCTGTTATAAAAATTTTACATACACAAATATGTTAATATTTTCTAATTTTTTACTCACTCAATATCTTAAGACCAAACCCTTACCATGCATTAGAAAAATGATGGCTTATGTAGAATTGTGGGCAGTCGCCTACACAAAACTTGCAAGGTGAATTATTTCCACTAATAGTCTTTTTTTTTTTTTGCATCACACAAAATTTAAGGAATAGGTTATGATATTTATAGTTGTGAATAGTACAACATTATAACTCTTAACAGATTTTATTATGTATCTTGGTATTGAAAAATTGATAAATCGTTGTCATCTAATCTCTTAAATCCTATCTCAAATCCTCTTATAGCGAAGAAGAGAAACTATTGATTTATTCAAATTGATAATATAGCTGAAAACCATCTCAAAATCACAGAATCGATTGATAGATCATAGCAGGACCACAAATCTGTGGCTTCTATGGATAGTCAAAAATTTAAAATGAACCGTTTCCTAATTTGATGTTTCTTCTTTGGAGGCCATCGTAGACGACAAGCTTAATGAACAAAAGAATTGTTCCAAAATTACCCATCCTTTCCTCCCCTTCTTTCTTTCTTTCTTTTTTCTTTTTTTTATCCTTAAAAAAATGTTGGTGATGCAAGTTTAAAACTGGCTAACTTCTTGGATTCATTAGTAATTCAAAGATTATTTTATTTTGTGTTTTATTTTAAAACACATGAAATAAAAAAGAAGTTAAAATCCAAATTAAAAATTTCTCAAATGAAAAAAGATCCGATTTGGTGTGTTGCTCAGCTAATGATCTATGAAACACCGATACTTCAAAAAAGTATATTCATGCACCCTTATCTGATATACGATATGATATAATACACGCATCATGCTTATGCATATATATATCTATCCATATCACTTGTACTCATATGTATCACTTCAAATTTTTACAATAAAATATGAGTATTTAAAGTTATTATAAATATTTTATGGTATATTTTATCATTTACACTATAATTTTTAAAATATTTAACGTTCAATTTTCTTTTAATGAGTAGATTTATTAATTATACATATAAATAATTACATAGATAATATAATACATATATAAATATTTCCTGTACCCATATCCTAAAATTTTATAAATTAATGTATCTTTCATATTATACTAGGGATGTTCATAAGTAGGGTCATGTCGGGTTAAGTTTGATTCCTGTTCGTTGCTTGGCCTGATGAACACTTGGGCCAAGTACTGGGTCGGCTTGATATTAGGTATTTTTTTAAAAAAAATAAAAAATAACTTTATTTAATAACAAAAAATATACATATTTATATTTAAAAATATATTTTCTTAAAAAATAATGTTAAAAAAATAACATTTTAAAAAATTTATGAATATTTAGCCATTATAGATTATTTTTACATAATATCAAGTTAATAAATCAATTCAAAATTTTTAAAAAATTAAAACATTAAAATCTTAAAAATTTTTCATAATATTTACATAGTAAATATATTATATTAGATACATAAAGATAGAGGTGTCAAATCGGATCAGCCCTAAAAGTCTGATTTGACATATGAGTTTGAAAATATAAGCCTAAGCCTATGGGATTGAGCTTATGGACTGGCCCACGAGCTTTTTTTTTTAAATATTTTTCATTTCTTTTTTAAAAAAATTATATAATTATTTAAATTAATAGAACTGATTATCATTATAATTGATTAAAAGCTTACATAATATTTAAATTTTACATTTTATATATCACTAATTATATAATAATATATATTTTTTAATATTTTAAACAAAAAATAAAAAAGAAAACGGGTTTTCAGGCCGGCCCACAACGGGCCGAGTCTAAATGAGTCAGACTAAAAAAGCTTTTATTGTATTTTTACATTTAAAAAATGAGGCACAGTTCACTCATTTCTTTAGACTTTTTGGGGGACTTAATCCGTTTTGACAGCTCTACGTAAAGAACAAAAATCCTACAAAATCAATCAATATATATAAAATAATTAAAAAAATAAAAATAAAAATAAAAAGAAATATATATAAGTCGGGCCAGATAGAACCAATAACACTTGATCATAACCCCGGCCCGACCCTAAAAAATAGCCTAGCCCGGTTGGCTCGATATGATGAGATTGAACTAGGCCTAGGATATTATTATTCAACCCTATAATATATTATATCATATTCAATATACATATCCGCATTAATACTAGATAGCTTATGATTGTTCGTCAGTCCCATGGAGGAGGGTTTATATGACCAAGGAAACAAGAAAATTAATTAATATGAATATAGTTGGAAAAAGTTAGAACATAATGAAAAAAAAAGAAGGGCCAGAGTAGGAGGATGGACCCAAGTTATAGTGGGCCTACCATGAAACCATATCGTCCTGGGGATCGTGGCTAAAAAGTGATATCTATGAACCTAAAAAGCAACCATGGTTAGTTTTAACTTTTAAGAACGTGCAAAGAAGCCAAAATAGCACAACCCCATGTAGAGATGCTTGATTCAGCTTCTGGTTCTGATTTTTGGATTCCATAAAGCTTAACAATCACCTACGTTTTTCATTTAAAAAAATTAGAGCTAACACAGATAATAGGAGTGGAGAGTGAAATGAGTGAATGAAATTTGTGAACATGTACTTCTTAAATCCAAAATTTAAATTCTATTTCAAAAAATTTTTTAGATTTAAAATATAAATTTTATTTAATAATTTCTTAAATATTAATTTTTTAAAAAAAAAGGACATTAAATATTGTTTTCCTATTTTATTATTATATGTAATTAAATATGACAGAAATAATAAACAATATGATAATTGTACAGACTTTAGACTTTGAATATAATACATTTAATAGAGGTAATATTAAAAAATAATAAAATTTTTTGATAAATTTAATAAGTAAAATTATTTTCTTTAATTTCCGTGTAATTAGTGAAACTGAAATTATATTGTGTAGAGAAGGGAGTAACTTCCAAGTGGAGGATTGTTCGGTAATTGTCAAAGAATTTGTGTTGCGTTGACTCACCCAAATGGATCATTGAAGGCAGCTGGCGATCTCGTTGTATCAATGTGGCAGAGATTGGGGGGAAGGGGGACCCGATGCTTTAGTTGCCAGCAATAAAAGTCATATGAGAAAATAAAAAGATGATTGTTTCCATGTGATAACGCAACAAAGGTTACTCCTGACTTAGAGAAAGGTTCGCCAAAAAAAAAAAAACCTTCAAGCCACGTCTCGTCTTATAACAAAAATGGATATTTTGAACTAACGCGACAGATTTTTTAAGTGAAGTCACACATGTTCTGGCCTTTAAAATAAATCTCGCAGAATATTATGGCAAAAAAGATTAAAAAAAATATATCAATGTATAATTAAAAATTAGACTTTTATCATATGTCTCTAACAAACTTTTTGAACTCAAATTTATCAATTAAAAATTTAAAATAAAACATTTTTCTCAAATAAAAATTCATTTATATAAAATCTATTTATATGGAATCATAATAAGAATAATATATTTATAAGAAATTCAACTAATCCAAAACTTAAAATGTTCTTTGAGTATTTTTATTTTTAAATATTTTAAATTCATTAATATATGTCAGTGCACGCACCTTACAGGTTCAGACATAATATATGTCATATAAAATAGCAATACAAATTCTCATACTCACAATAATCAAACAAACAAATTTGACAATCTTTTGACAACAAAAAGAAAAAGAAAAAGTGGCAATGTATGTAAACATTCGTGACCTCATAGTTTATTCCAATTTTTCTTAACCTATAATTTTATGTGAATTGAGTCCGAGTTTGTCAAGGTTCACCATGGTTATGACAGATTCAAAGTAGAAAAAATACTTACAAAAGTACTTCCAGATTATATGACAATAAAATTTTCCCATCAATAGTATAATTTGAACATGCCCTTATTGCATACGAGTGACATCTTTATCAATTAAACCAATCTTCCATTGGCAAAATTTTCCACTTTGGAACTGTATTAAAGTCTCTACTTAGAGGGGGAAAAAGTGGCTGACTGATCGTTACTGATTAACAAAAGACTATATTTTCGTGAGATTTTCTTCTACTGCTTCAATTATATATGTTTGGGCCAAAGGAAATACTGAAAGTAAAAAAGAACAGATCTACAGTTGACGTCCTTGATTGTTACGACCCAATAGTACTGTGAGCTGAACATCGACCCGCAATCTTGTTTTGATATTCAAATGTTTTATACATATAGCCTTTTGAAGAAAATATGGAGAAAATTTTGATGTTAGAACAGGAATTATGCCCAAAAAATCTGATTCCAAACTCTGGAAAGATTTGATGAAGAGATGGGATATGTTTGCTAAAACCATTTGCTGGGATATTAGAGGAGGAAAAGAGGTTTCTATCTGGAAGGATCTTTGGATTAGAAATGCAGAGTGGGAGTTAAATTTCCAACATATTTATAGGGAACCTAACATGTGTGCTCATAACATTGCAACAGCTGGTTTTCATTGTCAAATGGGGTATCAGTTTCTGGACATACCTATTCCAGAGAGTTATAAAGGAAGACATTGTTGGACATGGAAGGAGACGCCAAGTTACTGTTGATGTTAGTTAGTTTTTTTGTTCATGTATTTTCTGTTTTGTCTTTTAGTGTTTTTTCTTTCTCTTGTTGGGTCTGTTGACCCCCTTTTCCAACCAAAAAAATAATTCATATAGCCTTGTGAGCTTGTTGCTTGTTGGTGAGAGCACATTTGTTTTCACTTGTGAGGTCACAAGTTCGAATTGGCAGAACCAAGCAGGTCATAAAAAAATGTTTTATATATACGTAAATTTCTAATTTCTAGATATTTAAAATCTAACAATTCATCTCATATTCGCAGCATCCAAAAAAATTTTTTAGATCAAGCAGCAATATTAATTAACTAAAGACCTGCAGAATCTTCATTAAGGAAAAAACGAAGAACCGCAACAATTAACGAGATCCAAGGGTTTTTTCTTCCTTCGCTGAGGTAAAGTTGCCACCCTCTCCTTTAAATTATTCATGATCTCCTAATGTTTGAGAATACAAAAAATATAGAGAACAACAATATGAAAGTTTGATTTAAAGATTTAATCGAATTAGAACTCAATAAAAACATATCTTAGAGAGCTCTAGTCATGAGAAACGTCATAAAAGTATATCAAACTTTTGATAAGTCGGTACATTCTAAAAAGAACACGATAAACTAGTGAAATTCACTAATTTGAAAAATATTTTGAAAAAATAGCACTACAAAAATCTATAAATAGAAAATTAAATCCCAATAAAACTTCTAAAAGCTATGATTGATCTTTTGGAATACAAATAAGAAACCATAAATTATTTATCCTAATCCTAATAAATTCAAAAAGATAAAGACAAATAAAACAATTAAATCTAAAAAATTAAAATAAAATATAATATTATTTTAAAGCTAATTTTAGGTAGCTTGAACCCCTTCTTCCATTTAAGCCTTTCTTAAATCATGGGCTTGAACCAAAGTTATAATCTTTTTCTATGTTGAACTTTTAAACTTGAACTTCTCTCTCCATTTGAACTTAAAAAATGTTACTTTCTCCCTTAGAATTGTTATGAATGTCACTTCATTTGCATGACTCAATTTAACATATATTTGCACACGAACAAGAAAGATTATGGTACTATTTGACTTCTCCATGAGTATATTAGTATCTCCGGCCTTCAATAAGATAAAATAAACTCTAAATAGCATTTTTAATGGCCCAAATAATCCTCTTTTCATCAAAATTTCTAAAGCTAAATGTTCTATTTGAGATTAATCATACAATGTGTTGAAACTACCTTCTAGATTCACATCATCTCCTATAATCTTGAATACACTTTATATTTTACATTATAAGTCACTTTTAATTACTATAAATAAATCAAGATGATTTCTCAAAATTAATTGTAATACTCTTTTTTTCAAAAATTACCATAATTTTATATAATTACACTTATTAAATTGTAACCCTATCTTTATTTTCTTCACTAAGTAACCACATCTTTATTGTCTCTTTTGATAATATCTCTTTACCATGACTCTTGATTATTTCTAGGAAAAATAAAAAAAATATTAAATGTTACATAAATTTTACAAAATGACTTATATCTTAAAATAATTTATTACTTTAAAAAATGACTTATAATTTTAAAAGGAGGGAGTACTGTATCCTGCTGACAGCTCGCGCTCTCTGAATTTTCTTTTTTATTTGTGGTTTTTTTTTCCGGGACCGGGGGGTTGGAAAGGGACACAAATATAGTGGCAAATAACAATTGACCATACACAGGAATATTACTCGGCCACATTAGTGAAGCTTGCTGGAGAAACTAATATCCAACAAGCTCCAGGATGGGTCAAAAGCAACAAGAAATAATTTGTACCTAGAGCTCTCAAGCTAAGCAGCCCCTGTCCATCCTCACAGCCTAGACCAGAATCACAATAATTTGCTCAAAAATGAAATTTACTTTACTTTGTTTTTTTTTCTTCTTGTTATTTTCGTTAGATCCGGCATCAGATTGAGAACTAGCAAATTCTTGAAGTGTTTTACATATTTCAGGATACAATTAGATCACAGCAGGCCTCATTGACTCTAACAATTCTTGAATAAAACCAATAATACAAACCACAAAAGCATGACCAAATTGTAATAAAAAAAAAAACGCACGACCAAATGAAATCCATCAACTTTCATTTTCTGATGGAGATTGACCAATCTTAACAATGATATGCCATGTGTAATACAGAAAATCATACAATTGTACTGAGTATATATAAATAATAATGAAAAAAGACATTTCATTATCAATACCACTTATCCTTTATTGGTGGAGCAGGTTTCTCATATCGAAATCTGAATCCACGTGTACCTCAGATGATCACAAGGTTAAAACGGCATTCAGCAAATATACTTTCAGAGCATCCACTTCCCAAATAAATAAAATGTCTTTGTATGATATTTTACACGTCACATATTTCATGTTTGCAAAATGTGTATCAAAGGGTCTTAGCAAGCTAACCTCAGATTCAATGCAACACTATGCAGTATGCACGGAAGGAAAACCTCCTACTGTCTCACTCCTTGACACAGTTCATCACCAACCCAGTGCTAGGCTCTCCGCACAAATGGAAAGGATTAATGAGTAGTCTCACAGATGCGTTGGCAGTAAGATGAAACACTATCAAAATGTCATGATATATGATAAGTATCCGATAATTAATGACACTATGAAAGTCTATTAGTAAACATAGTACAAGTTATAGAACCACATCAACAGTTCTACAATTCCAACGAAATCATAGAACAGTTAACCAAAAAAGAACGTGCAGAACATTTATTATGTGTAAAGATAAAAATATGACAATACATTCTATCCACACATAAAATTAGAGAACTGAATGAAAAGAATAAAATCTCATATCTTACAACGAGAGGCCCACCTTGCAAATGCCAACTGACTACCAAAAATAGGATGAGATTTATGAGATCTGCAGCCCGCATGAATTAAGGGAAATATCAAATTCCCTTCGAACAAAAATTTTAAATTCTTCGGTTTTGACTGTACAATTAGAATAAAACATATATGTCAAGATGTTTAATTTCTGACTATTAGAAAGATATTATTTAAAATAATTAATGAGATTAATGAACTCATACAAAAAAGCGAGCATAAACGATATATAATAAGTACTATCAAGGTGAGACCGCTAAACCACAAACGACAGCATATTTTATCGACGCATGAGGTACAGAACTGTGTAGTAAATTGCTTCCTATATCTTCCACGCATGGTACCACCATTCAAATGCCATAAGGACCACCCAGCTCGGTTCCCTCCACAATATGGTGCTGTTTGCATGTAAGCACAATGGAGGCTTTCATTATAGTGCCAGTAGGCGGCTTTCATTATAGTGCCAGTGGGCAGTGACATATACGATTCTGAAGGCAGCGGGAAACGTAAGATTTCGCAGAAATAGTTGATCAATTAAGCCTTTCATTGCTTCACATTCTACAAGTCGTACGAGCATCCAATGAAGAGAACCCCAACAATTAGTTGACAAAACTTTTGAAGTGATAAATTGATTAATGCAAAACAAGTTTCAGCAACATGCCAATAGCTAGAAACAACTGCCGAGAAAAATACACTTCACCCTTCTTCTTCTTCTGTGCCGAGCTTCACCAATCCATTGCAAATGTGACAATCCACAGAACCTAGATACCTAGAAAATATACTCAAAATACAGCAAGAGAGAATACCCGAGATTCTCATTTCTCAAGATTGGGACATTCCCTCGCAAAATGCCCTTCCTCCCCGCAATTAAAACAAGCTCCGCCTCCGCCACCGCCACTACCACCACCACGTCGACGAGTCCCACCACCAGCAGCCTGATAACAATCTCTTGCCAAATGGCCCAAGCGGCCACAATTGTAACACTCGAGGCCTCCACCGTATCTGCCACCACCACCGTAGCCTCCCCCTCTCCGGCCAGTCGCTCCACCCCGGCTATACCCATAATCATCACTGCGAGCATTCCCGGCACCATATCGCCCGGCATATCCACCCACTCTGCTTCTGCCGCCATAAAACCCTCTTCCACGGCCACCAGAACGGCGGGATCTCGCGAGAGCAGAGACATCAACAGCTTTGGTTCGTCCATCTTCGCCGTAATCGAGAAGGAACTCCACGGGCTGACCCTCGAACAAGGTTCGATAGCCAGGGGATCGGATGGAAGTGTGATGGACAAAGAGATCATCGCCACCATCATCGGGGGCAATAAATCCGAAACCCTTGTAGGCATTGAACCATTTGACGGTGCCCGTAGATCTCGCGTTCTCAGCCATGGGGACGACAGGAGAGAAGGTTCGAGAAGAATGTGGAAGGTTCGATGTTTATTTGCAAAGGTTTCTAGGGAGGGAGAGGGCCAGAGGGGAGCGAAGAAGAAGCAACTGGATGCGGATTCGTCCAGGAGAAAGGAGGGCTGCTGATGTGTAAGTTTGTGGGGGTGGGACCCAAACCAAACGGATTAATGGCGAAGGACCAGTTAAGAGGGAGCTTTTGGAAATCGGACAAATCTAAATCTTATCTGCACTTCATATTCCAAGCCAATTTGCTGCGTTATCGCTGCATTCTTTGGGCTTTAGCCCTTTCTTCTCAGTTTTTTTTTTAAAATGATGATGATGATGATAAATATAAAAATAAAATTGCTTGCGTTATCCTGGAGACATGGAGTCGCCATCCCCTTCCCCACCGTTTGTCCTTCCCCATTCGTCCCATCTCACCCCTCCCAAATTTTCTTCTTGTTTTCTAAGAAACTTATTAAAAGAGTTTTAATCTTGTTAATATATTTTTTTAATCTTGTCATTTATCTCAATTTTTTAAATTTGGTCCTTGTATATATATATTTTGTTTTCTTGGCAAATCCATCCCTTTACTTTCCAAGTTTAAACATGAGTCCCTGCCATTTGTTTTCTTTGGGAACATTTGATGTGACTAATAGAAGTTGAGGTGGACAGTTTTGTGAGTGCCAATTGTGCCCTTTGGATGTTATTGTGTATTGTATACTATTGTTGATTGAGGATGGGGGAAGGATGGGTTTATGGGAGCTTTTGATATCTAAAGCTAGCGTGTGGCCATTTTTCGCTGATTCAATAGACTATGTGCCATTTTCAATAAAAATACTGCATTGCAACGAGAATATGTGCCTTTTGAGTGTGAAGCTGCATTTCATAATTCTGAACCACTGCAACTTCTTTTTTCTAATTATAAACTATAAGGAGAAGTAAAGAGTGCACAGAGAGTTGAGCAAGAACATGGCACATGTGAGTTTTTAGATCGATCACTAAGACCAAAGTCAGCAATGAGAGAAAAGAGAAGGAACTATGCGTCTTGCAATTTCAAAAGCTGAGTGAGTGAAAACGAAGTCCCTGAGGAGCAAACAAGTATGACATGTTGATACTGTGATATAAATTTAAGGCATTATAAAAATTTAATTTATACATGTTATTGAGTACTTGATGAGAACCCTTAAGAATGACATAATTAATCTCTGCAGAGAGGAATGGATTCTATAACTTGTTTGGTCTCTTAGGATGTAGAGATATAGAATAGAGAGAGTAAGGGTGGTTAGGGTTTACTAGAGTGATGTATTATATAAAAAAGGGTCAAGTATTTAATATATATATATATATATATTAATACCTTGGTAATCCCCTTATAGTTATAAAACAATCGAGGTTAAAATAAAATTTCTATCTTTTATCTCTATAAGGCCAAACTCATGATAGGAAACTACTAGCCACTAAAAGGCTATAGGTTGAGTCTCTACCCAGATAGGCTTATATGTGTGATTTAACCAATTACAAAGCACGCATGACTAAATGAAGGCCCAATCTATTTTGGGCTTAATATTTAATATTAACTAATTGTCTAAATTTATAATTATTCCATATTGATTAATTAATGTTAGTCCACGTTAAAAATTTTCAACATTATCCCACTTGGATAACATTAATTAATTATTTGGAACAAACAACACAAAATTCAAGCAATTAATTTATATCAAGCCATGACCAAAATTCAGAGAGTGAAATAGTGGAAAATCACTGAATCTGTTGGAGAAACAAGTGATAATAATCATGACGTTTCACATTTTGAATATAACAGAATAAATAATATATCTTTTAATCATAACTAAAAAAGAAACAACATAAAATTATTGAGTCAGTTAGGAAAACCAGTGATATAAAGCGTAATTATACAAGATTATTGAATCCATTAGGGAAACAAATGATATCAAACGCATTAACAATGTTTCAATATCTAAGCTAAACAAAATCACAAAATGGTCTTAAACCATCAAATGCCCCTAAAAGACACAACTCAAACTCTCACTAAACCAAGTCTATTACAAAAATATTATAATTCATGGGGTTAAAGCCTTTGGTCAACTGGAAAGATAAATATATCTTCACAATGAGCTTGAGTATCAACACAAACTTCTCTCCAACAGATAGAAATTTAATATAAAAAAATTCAGTATGATCAGAATTCTTATGATTTTGAGAGAAGCCAATAGCAAACAAACTATCACAATAATGGTTAGAGGAATCAACAAAATATATATCAAATATCAATTTTCTCAACCATATATAGTTTTTTTTTTTTGCTTTCAAGTTGAGGTAGCTGTGAAATAGCACATTTCATCACAAAACACCTCCTCCAAACATCTCAAGGATTATACAAAAGTGGATTAATGATCATCCACATCAAATGTATAAAATGAATTAGAGTAGCTAGTAATCTCAAGTGAATATAATTTATTACGAGTCAACCTATAATTTATGCATCATGATGATACTTCATGAACCTTTTAGCATCTTTTAATAAGTATGGTTGGATTGCTCAAGTATATACCAAGTGCATTGATAGCACACAAAAAAAACCATGTTTAGATAGGTACACACTTAAACACATATCAAGTACTCAATGGCAGAAACATAAAGAGGTTTAACCACTTCAATCCTCTTCAAAATATTATTGAGGAAATTGTGATATAGATAACCTCGCACTTTTCTACATAGGCGCAATACAAGAGGTATAAGAGTGCAACTCAAATTTCATAAGCACTCAATCAATATAAATAGTTTGAGACAAACTAAGAAGGCTACACAACCTATCATAATGGACTTAAAAAACCCAGCAACAAAAGGGGTTCCATCAACATCTTCCATATTCAAGTGGCATGATAATAATCATTTCGTCTCATTTAGAAAAGTTCATGTATAGATTTTTAACATTATATTCTATTTATGATAAGCTTTGTTGGCAGTATTAGACTCAAAATTTAGAACTATTGATTAAAATCTCTATAAGCCAAATCTTCTTACAAAATGGTAGGAAACATCATCAAGACTCTCTTATGCTTATTGAAATTTGCCCCCAAAGTAGTTGCTAAGATATAGAGGTTGAGTAGGTTAATATAGGATACATCATTATGTTATACATATAAGAATCAAACTTAAATTTCCTAACTCAATTTATGCAAATACTATAATTTCTATGTTACAGAAAATGAGCAAACCAAAATTGGGAAATATTTAATCGCAGATAGAATTTCCCTTCAAAATTCAATTATACAACTATATCAAAAGATTGTTTATTATGATCCCGCCTAAGGGTTTTGAACTATAATAAACAAGAAAACTAATCACACTACAAAGATTTACACAAAAGTGAGATTTCAATCACTCATGAAGGATTTATAGTTTGAATCCTTATACCTACAGTGTCAAAAGGATTAAACTTTAAAATCACTAAGTGATTTCACATACCCTACATGTATCTGGTAATAATTTTTTTAATGCAGCTATTTAGTGATTCCTATCAGGATTGCTTAAGTATCTACTAGGTACATTAATCACAAATATAATGATTAGACAAGTGTATACTTGAGCATGCACAAAGTTACCAACAGTGAAAGTCTAAGACATTATTAAATGCCTAAGATATTGAATAAATAATGTTTAAGACAAACAAGAATGTCATAAAACCTATTATGATGAATCTTAATCCAATAAAAAAAAGAAAAAAATAGGTCTTATAAAAAACCTTTTATATTAAAGTGACATTATAACATACATTTTGTCTTATTTCAAATCAATATGTGACTAACAATGAGTATAAATTTGGCTATAACTCAAATCATTACATATAATAGACAATATCAGTAGTATAGAACTCATAAAGTCGGCTTAAGCTCTTAAAAAGTCAAATCTTGCTTAGTAAAATTGAAGTATATGTAAAGGAACTCTTTTCAAACATATTTTTCTCCCTTAAAAGTCCATACAAACAAATAGTAGTTCAAACTCAGAAATTAAATGACAAAAAATTGGGAATAATCCTAATGTAAACAAAATTCACTATCAAAATTAAGTTATGCAACTATCAAAACAAATTGAAAACACAAAATACATGTACCATACAAATCCTGCCTGCTAAAAAGTCCACACAAAATATATTCAATGTAGTCATATCGTGAGGATATAAGAAACAAGGAACACATTATAACAAATATATTAATAATGACATATCGTGAGGGTATGACCATAACCAATATAATTTATTTGTCAGATTTTATACACACAATTATAACATAACTAATCTAAGTTCAAGGGATCATATTAAAACTAGGATTATAGAGGTTCAAATAGGATTCACCAAAAAAAAAACCAAAGGCTAAAATCAAATTTCTAGAAAATTATTAGGGGCCAAATATAATTTCTAGATAATTTAGGGATAAAACAAAATCTACAAAATTATTGGGGCAATCATAAATATGAACAATGCCATAATGAATATGTAAAATTTCATCAAGACTGCTCAAGGTGAGTACATAATCACCAACCACAAATAGCTCTCACAATAATTACAAAGAATTCATGAATTTACATAATTGACTATGTTTAGGAAACATAAGTTCCTCAAATATTCAAAATTTATGTAGCCCTCAGAACCCAAAACCAAGGGTGATATATCATTTAAAGCTTTTGCAACTACACCATTCAATGCCAAAATACCAAGAGTTCAATATAAACTTGCAAGGCATATGTTCATACCAAAGAAAATAATATTTTCTTGGCCCAACAAAATTATATGTATACATGAATAAAATAGAATGGAAAATAAAAGGCCAAACATGTGATTGAGAAAGCTATTTTAAGTTTTTTTTTATAATTCTCTTATTTATAAAAGTTCAAGAATTCCCACTCAATTGGGTTTTAATAAATGCACCAAATCCAGAGGTATAATATTTAAAGTAATTGTAAAAAATATTTATTCATAATTCCAAAAACAAATTAGACAACATCAAAACATTTTGTAAAGCCTCTTACATGTCATAAATATTTAAATATGATTACTCGACGATTTATTAAATAGTGCATAATTTTGGTCCAAAAGGTTTAGACTTTATGGGTCAAAATTGAATTTATAAATATCCATAAATCAAAACTATATTTGGAGACTCTTTGGGACAAAAATAATATTTTAGTAAACTCAATGAGCCAACAATAAAATTTCATAAAGACATGGATGAAAGAAATAGAATTTAGAAGTATTTGAAGGTCCAACCATAATTTGCAAATTTGAAAGCCAACATCAAAACTTTAAGTTCCATGGGCTACAAATAAAATTTGCATTAACTCATGGATCAAAATAAATTTGAGGATGGACTCACTTGATTTTATTTGAAATGAGTCAAAATGTTATAAGATTTAAAACCCTCAAAAGGCTCAACAAACAATAACTTCCAAAATGAGCTTTGAAAATTACAAAATTGTGGTCTAATCCCAACTCTCAAATTGCCTTAAGGTATATCTCAACTCCAAGAAATTTAGAAGAAGGACCATGGAGATTCAAGTCTAAAAAAATGGTCATTTATAATTCTAATAGCACCTATGAGGTCCAAATGCATTTTTTTAGCTCATAATTATGCACAACATAAGTGCCATAAGTATTTAGGAATTTATTAACATGATTGCACACAATTAGAGAGAGTGACTCGTTGCCAAGAATAAACATATTGTGTAGTACATTGACAAATTTCTCATACCAAAATTTGATAAATACAGTGTAATTTTACAATTAAATATTTTTATAAAATACAAAATAAATACATCCATGCTACAAAAATTATGGAAAAATAAAAATCAAGTTGGAAATCAAAACACACACAGGTTGTATTTGTAACCCTCATTACATTATCCTAACTTGGCCCCTACCTAACTAAGTGTAGTTGACGTTGTGTGCAGAACCGGAGGATCAAGACGAAGGAAAGGTTCAAGTGGAGGCAGAAAAGAGCTCCACCCTGCGGCGCAAGATAGGGTTGCCGTGGCAAGATAGCTGCAATTTCTGGAAATTCTCAAGGCTGAGAAGCTCCACGCTGCAGCGAAGAAGAAATGAAGGGAGCGACGAAGAAGCTGTGCTAAGGTTGAGAAATCCAGCCAAGGGAGATCATTTCTGGACTCTAGGAGCATCATAAATTGTTGGTAAGTGATGTGTCTATTTTATACCTACAAAATACCCACATTTGATATTGTTTTGCTTGAAAAATATGAAGTTTTGATATCAAATTTACATAATTTTATTTAAATTGAGATATATTTACATTTCAGGAAAACTTGAAGGACAAATGAGAATTTTAGAGTAAAAGAAGAAGACAAGAAGGCACCAAGAAAAAGTTATTTGGTCCCTATTTATTATCCTCACCCGCGGCAGGGTAAGGAGGCGTGAAGGTTAAAACATTGCTAGTTGACCTGGCGCCGGGTCAACCAAAGCATTACACTACTCAGCGCCGAGTGGAGCACGAAGAAGCACTATAAATTTGATCACCCAGTGCCGGCTAGACAAAATAACATCATACAGCGCCGGGTGAAGGATTTTTAAGTGAATTTTGAATAATATTACATGAGGGTCATACGAGATTTATATATATGGGTTTTTAGAATGAAAAGAGGGCAGATCACGATTCTGAGCCCTTAAAGATTTATTCCAAATTCTTTAGAGCTTAGAGGGAGCACTTTGAAGGCAAATCTGAGAGGATTGAAGGCGTAGTGAAGCTGAATCAATCTATTCATCTATTATTTTCCTTTCTTTAGATTTTGTTAAGATGATTTGAGAATTTATTCTTATTTTGATTTTGAGAACCATGTTTATGCGTAACTAATTTTCCTAGTTAAGGATAAGGATGTAGTTTAACTGGGATTAATTAGAGTTTACTCTAAATTATGACTCTTGTGATTGAATTCTTCCAATTTATTTTTATTTAATTATATCTATCTCTTTGGTGCTTCATTGGGGATTTTGTGATTGGCCACCGTGAAATTCATTCTGTGGGTAAGCTTGATAGACTGAAAGGTGAAGAGCAAACCTAAATCTAGAGAGATAGACATGAACAACAATTCTAGGGATATAATTATGTGTTTATGGTGATTTTAGTTATAACTTTAAAGTTTAATTAGGAATTTTAGTTACACGAGAGTAAATTAAAACCTAACTAAATACAGACTAATTGACTGAAAGGTAATTCGGATAATTTAGAAATAACCGTCACTATAATTATAGAAAGAAGTCAATTTATGAGTAACTTTAGTTGTCCCAGGAAGATGAAACCCGATTCCCTAATGCTCTCAATGATTAAATCAAACCCAAATAGTTGATTTTATTATTTTTTTTCTCTTAGCTTAATCTTTGACTAATATTTCACAAATTGTTTGTCTTGACTAAAATTATTTAATTGAGTAAATCACAACCTCCTTTGGGTTTGACCTCCGGAATACTTCGGAGATTTTTTTATTACTGCGATCGACCATGTATACTTACAGGATCCCAATCAGTAAGTGGTCCTTGATCTTCCTTCTCCACTTTTCTTCGATTTTGAGTTGGGATTTTTCAGGTATATGTTGGGATTTTCGATTTTGGATGAATTCCACCGATTAAAATGGATGAAATGGGATTAATGAGGTGTGATTTGGTGATTGTGATGCTTGGGTGTGAGTTTTAGAAGGAATATGCATGATTTAAGCTTAACCCTAGGTTGAAATTGCTAGAAGGAGTATGCAATCCGAGATGTGTGTGGTTGGTTAGAGTTTGGATGGTCTTTAGAAGTTTAATGATGCATGAAATAGTGTTGGAACGTTGGGTTAGGCCTATATAGTCGAATTGTGATTTTTTGTTAAATAGTATATTGTGTTAATTGAGGTATTATGATATTGTAGAGGTATTTGGTTGATCGAAGGGGGTACGAGTTGTGTTGAACAACCCAAGAAGCTTGTGCAATCGCGTATGTCTGAAATTAATAATATAAGGTAACTGGGTGTTTGTATTGTTTGTACGTTATGATATATGTGTGTGTGTATGCATGTTCCCGTTCATACCACGATATTAATGTGTGTTTATGTATGGTTATTCTATATATCGTGGTATGCATATGGCTAGACATATAGAGGATGATGATTATGATGATGATTAGAGATGGTGTGAGATTACATGATGCATAGCATGACATGAGAACATGATGATAATGATTATATGATGATATGACATGAATATCACCACATGGCATTGTGAGACGTATGACGATCGGGTGGTGATGACGATATGATATACGATGATATATGATTAGGGAGGATAAGGATGGAATATATATCTATACATTTAGGGAGGATAAGGATGGGATCCATGCCGCTAAATCCCCTCTCATGGCCTGGAGAGCCAGGCGGCAGTGGACTGCACCTTCCCTAAATCGTCACCAATTCGTGGTGGAAAAGGGGAAGGAGGATCACGATCTGAGTTCTAGTGTAACCTTTGATCGGGTTGCATTAAGGTAAGGTGAGCTTGGTAATATCCTAGAATCAGTCTTCACCGACTGTTGGAAGGGAACCACCTATACGAAATATCATGTTATGACAATAGCTCGTAGTTCTAGCTGTATGTGAGGGAAACTTGCATTCCATTTCATATTGCATTCATGGGACTATATGAGTTATGTGTGTGTGTATGGTTGTCCTCGGTTATCGAGACTTTGTCTCACACCCCTTTCCCATGAACTAACATTTCAGGTGAAGGTTCTGGCACTAGTCTAGAAAAGGTAAGGAAGTAGCGTACCGGACTTGGGAATACCAAGTCTATATAGTGTATGTGTGTAGTATCTATTTATGTTTTGCTAAGTAGAATAGTGTGTTGTAATGGACATGAGAATCCTAATGTTTGTAATGATGATGATGTTATAATATGGATGTAGATTTGTGTTGTATGTGATGTGTATGAGGTATTATGATACTTGTATGGTTCGGGGAGTTAAGGAGTCAGTATGGTAGTGTTTGTGAGACCAAAGGCGAAATTGTGCCTTGTTGGTGTGTCTTGGAGTAAGTAACTCATTATGTTAATCGGGGGTTCAAGGGGGTTAAATCTCGGAGGAGTGGTTCGTTTGAGGTGAAAACTCTTTAGATAAGTTGGTTGAATCAAACAAGACCTGTGTGAGTGGTTACAAATGGTTAATTGCCTTCTATGGTAAATGGGAGTTGTAAGCAGTGAGTTTTGGTCAAAAAGTCACTAAAATGGTGTTAGGTGTCCAAAATCGTCATACAGAGATGGATTGAGGTGAAATAGGTGTCTATAGTTAGATTGAGACAAGGTTGACTTGTAGGAATTGGAATCAGGTTAATCAAAGGTCAAAGTATAAAGTTATGCCCGTCAGAAGTTTGCTCCAGGACTTTGGAAATTTGCTGGTGTAAAACCAGTAGGGGGCGTCACGGCACCAGCCCCTCTGTCTGGCAGCTCTAAAACCCGAGAGCTCCAGAACTGTGGTGGTACTGTAGCAATTGCTATCCTATACCCTATTTTTGATGTTCTGGTGTTTCTCAAGGTGGTTTGTGGCGCTTTCTATTGCTTTGATATGCTGTAAGGTAAATTTTAGATATTTGGGTTGTGGTTTGTTAGAATTTAAAGTATTTGGTCAAGTCATGAGGTGTTTAGAAGTAAGATATTAAATTTTGGTATCAGAGCAATGGTTTGGGCCATTGTTTCTGCTTGTAGTAATACTTGGCACAACTTTAAATACATAGACTCATATATTCCCACTGCAATACTAATCCAGAACCATATAATTGAATATGTTGTTGCTTTTGTGTAGGAGAAATGTCTCACAAAGGAGGACAAAGTAATAGTGATATGATGAGGCAGATGCATGAGATGTCGATTAGCCTTAGTGACGGGGTGAATACTCAGGGGGAAGCATTGAATAGAATGCAGGAGCAATTGAACTAGCGAGAGCATGGTAATGTGAATGAAGAGGCCAATATGTATATGGATTTGAATGCAAGAGAATATAATGATGATAATGAGAATGAGGTGGAGCCTGAGAGAGCCCTAAGAGTTGAAAAAAGGGGTATCTCCTCCCAATTGAAAGACTTTCAGAAGTTCAATCCCCTGGCTTTCGAAGGTACAATGGATGTTGCATTAGCTGAGGAATGGATAGAGCAATTGGAAAATATATTTAGTGTGATGGATTGCACCTCTGAATAAAAGGTGCAACTAGTTGTGTTCAAACTCGAAAAGAAGGCTAAGCGTTGGTGAAGAAGTATTCTTCTAAGTGTTGAAGTGATGGGTACCCCGATGACTTGGGAGTAATTTAAAGAAATGTTCTTTGCACACTACTTTCTTCCAGCCCTAATGATGCAAAAGGAGGCCGAGTTCCTAGCTTTTCGATAAGGGAATTTATCGACAGATGACTATATTGATCAATTCCCGAATTTGGCTAAATACTTTACTTATCTGAACAATTATCCCAATAATAGGTGGAAAGCTCAAAGATTGTTTGAGGGAGCCCATTTAGAGATTAAGGAGTGGTCATCAGTGGTGAGATTTGTGTCTTTTGAGGACTTATGTGCGAAGATATGAGTCCTATTTAGGAGAATGAAGGAGATTGAGAAAGAGAAGAGAAATTCAATGATTCAAGCCTTTTCTCACATAGGATCTACTGGAGGTGTCAGTAAAGGAAGCAAATATGATAGTAGAAGCAGTAGTAGTGGTTCTAGTGGAGAAAGAAGCCACCATAATAAGGGTCATCATAGTAGAGGAAGAGGCAGGTCTGGCTAGGATCAATCCAACAAAGGTCGGTATGGCAGAAGATTATTTTATCAAGGAGGCTTTCACCAGGAGAGCTCTAGTCAGAGTGAATTTGCAAGGAGAGACTCAGCCCCATCTCAATACAGTTCAGGTAATGCCTTGAATCCGTACACACAATGTGGAATGAATCATGGTGACTGTTCATGCTTTATTTGTTATAACTGTGGAAAACCGGGACACATGTCACGAAATTATCATGAGCCAAGATGTGATGATGTGATGAGAAGGCCTACGATGACTGGGAGAGTCTTTGCAATTACTAGATAGGAAGCGGATACAACATCTAACTTAATTAGAGATAAACTTAAACTCAATGGTTTCTCTATTTATGCATTGTTTGATTCAGGTGCATCACATTCCTATATATCTTTTGATTGTGCTCGGAGATTGGGTATTGTAGCAATGCAGTTACCTTTTGAATTGTCAGTATTCACACCCACGGGAGATTCACTAAGAACTGCTCAAGCTTGTCTCAATTGTGTGGTCTGTTTTGAACATTAAAGCACTACTCTGGATTTAATCTGTTTACCATTGCAAGAGATTGATGTGATCATTGGGATAGATTGGCTGGAGGTGAATAATGTCATTCTTGCCTGTGCTCAGAAGATTATATCATTGCCCATGAATATCTCTAGTGTTGAAGGGGATGAAAATATATGTTTGTCCTTTGCCCAAGCCGATAGGTATTTGCGGAAAGGGTGTCAAGGATTTCTGATTTTCTTCTCTGTTAACGTGAATAAAGAAAGAGATATAGAAAGATATCCGGTTATATGTGAATATCCTAATGTGTTTCCAGAGGAGATCATCGGTTTGCCGCCACTAAGAGAGCTGGAGTTTTCCATTGATTTGGTACCCGGAACAAGTCCTATTTCTAAGGCTCCATATCGAATGGCACCGTCTGAATTGAAGGAACTAAAGAACATATTGAAGATTTGTTACAAAAGGGTTTCATCAAACCAAATGTCTCACTTTATGGAGCTATAGTGTTATTTGTTAAGAAGAAGGATGGTAGCCTCAGATTGTGTATTGATTACAGGCAATTGAACTGAGTGACAATTAAGAATAGATATCATTTGCCACGGATTGAAAACTTGTTTATTCAGTTAGCAAGTGCCTCAACTTTCTCTAAAATTGATTTGAGGTCGGGATCCTATCACTTACAGGTGCATGCTTAAGATGTGCCTAAAATGACTTTTTGAACTCGATATGGGCATTATGAGTTTCTCATGATACCATTTGGGTTGATCAACACTCCGTTAATCTTCATGGATTATATGAACAGGGTCTTTCGGCCATATCTGGATAAATTTGTTGTGGTATTCATTGATGACATCTTGATATACTCCAAGAGTGAGGAAGAGCATGCACTCCATCTTTAAATTGTATTGCAAGTGTTATAGGATCACCAACTATATGCCAAGCTTAGTAAATATGAGTTTGGCTACGAGAGGTGAAATTTCTGGGTCATGTGATTTCTGTAGAAGGTGTAGCGATAGACCCTAATAAAGTAGAAGCAGTGTTCATTTGGGAAAGACTACAATCAGTGACCAAAATTCGCAGCTTTCTGGGATTAGCTAGTTACTACCGAAGATTCATTAAGGGATTCTCTCAACTTGTTATGCCATTAACTAGACTCACCCGTAAAAATCGATCTTTCATTTGGGATGACAGAGGTAAGAGAGCATTCCAAGAACTGAAGGTTCCTTTAACATCCAGTGCTGATTATCCCTAACCCATCTGAGCCATTCACAGTTTACACGAATGCCTCTAAGAAGGGTCTAGGGTGTGTATTAATGCACAGGGAAGAGTTATGGCCTATGCTTCAAAACAATTAAGACCTCATGATGAGAACTATTCTACTCATAACCTTGAACTAGTGGTTATAGTGTTTGCCTTGAAATTGTGGAGGCATTATCTCTATGGCCCTTAATTTGAGGTATTTAGTGATCATAAAAGTTTGAAGTATCTATTTGATCAGAAAAAGTTGAATATGCGACAAAGGAGATGGGTGGAATTCTTAATAGATTATGAATTTGCTTTGAAGTATCAACCTGGGAAGGCCAATATAGTGGCGGATGCGCTAAGTAAAAAACCAATCCATATAGCCACCATGATGATGAGGGAACAACAGTTGCTAAAAAGTCTAAGAAATATGAAGTTATTCATTAATGTCCATCCTGCAGCACTAGTATTGGGATCCATCAATGTATCAAGCAATTTATTGAGGAATCTTTGTTATGCTCAATTGGAGGATAACTATCTTTTGGGCATTCAAGAACGAGTTGAAATGGCGGAAACCCATGATTTTGATATATTGGAAGATGGTATCATCTGGTACCATGGTCGAATTTGTGTGTCAAATGTTGCGGGGTTGTGCGAAATTTTTTTAGAAGAAGCTCATAAGAGCAAGTATACTATTCACCCAGATACCACTAAGATGTACTAAGATATGAAGCCAGGATATTAGTGGCTAGGCATGAAAAAAGATATTGTAGAGTATTTAGCCAGGTGTCTAATCTGTCAAAAAGTAAAGATTGAACACTAATTGCTAGCGGGTACATTGCAACCTCTGAAGATCCCGGAGTGGAAATAGGATAGCGTTTCCATGGATTTCATGATGAGATTACCAAGGACCTTGTTAGGGCATAATGCCATATGAGTGATTATGGATAAAATCATGAAGTCAGCCCATTTTCTTCTAATTCGGGAGACTATTACTATGGAGAAATTGGCCCAATTGTATGTGAATGAGATTGTGAGACTACATGGAGTCCCAATGAATATTGTGTCGGATAGAGATCTTAGGTTTACATCCAAGTTTTAGAAATCTCTTAAGAAGGCCATGGGGACGAAGTTGAATTTCAGTACTACTTATCATGCTCAATTTGATGGGCAGACTGAAAGGACAATACAAACTCTAGAAGACATACTGTGAGCCTTTGTTCTAGAGAACAAAGGAAATTGGGATTAATACCTGCTGTTGGTCGAATTTGCTTACAATAATAGTTACCACTCAAGTTTGCAAATGGCTCCATATGAAGCTTTGTATGGTTGGAAGTGCAGATCGTTGTTGTTTTGAGTTGAACTTGATGAACGGAGTCTCTTGGGCCTAGATATTGTGGATCAAACCTCTCAACAAATAGAGAGTATTCGACAGAAGCTTATAACAGCTCAGAGTTGGCAGAAGAGTTATGAGGATAGAAGGAGGACACCACTAAAGTTTGATGCTAGAGATCATGTATTTCTAAAGGTCACTCCTACCACAAGTGTTAGCAGATCAATTCGAGCAAAGAAGCTCACTTCACGGTATATGGGTCCATATCAAATCTTGGAGCGAATTAGGCTAGTAGCATATCGAGTGGCACTACCACCTAATCTCGTAGGGTTGCATAATGTTTTTCAAAGATTTTTGCGTGAGTTAAGATTTGAAATTTCAATGATGAAATTTTTATAAGGAGGGAAAAATGTAATAACCCTTATCACATTATCCTAACTTGGTCCCAAGCTAACTAAGTGTAATTGGCATTGTATGCAGAATTAGAGGATCAAGAAGGAGGAAAGGTTCAAATGGAGGCAAAAAAAAGCTCCACGCCATGGTGTAAGACAGGGCTACCACAGCAATCGAGCTGCAATTTTTGGAAATTCTCTAGGTCGAGAAGCTCCACGCCGAGGTGAACGTGGAAAAATTTACTTAAATCTGAAACGTTTTGAACGAAATAAAAGAAGAAGAAAAGGAGGGAGTGACGAAGAAGTTGTGCTAAGGTTGAGAAATCCAGCCGAAGGAGATCATTTCTGGACTCTAGAAGCATCATAAATCATTGGTAAGTGGTCCTTGATCTTCCTTCTCCACTTTATTCTAGTTTTGAGTTGGGATTTTTCAGGTACATATTGGGGTTTTCAGTTTTAGACTAATCCCACCAATTAAAATGGATGAAATGAGATTAATGAGGTGTGATTTGGTGGTTGTGATGGTTGAATGTGAGTTTTAGAAGGAGTAGGCATGATTTAAGTTTAACCTTAGGTTGAAATTGCTAGAGGGAGTATGTAATCCGAGATATATGTGGTTGGTTAGAGTTTGGATAGTCTTTAGAAGCTTAATGATGCATGAAATGGTGTTGAAACGTTGGGTTAGGCCTATATAGTCATTGTGATTTTTGGTTAAATGATATATTATGTTAATTGAGGTATTATAATGTTGTAAAGGTATTTGGTTGACTGAAGGGGGTACAAATTATGTTGAATAACCAAAGGAGCTCGTGGAATCACGTATGTGTGAAATTGACAACCTGAGGTAACCGGATGTTTTATTGTTTGTATGTTATGATATATATGGGTGTGTGTATGCATGTTTCCGTTCATACCACAATATTAATGTGTGCTTGTGTATGGTTTTTCTATATATCATGATATGCACATGGCTAGACATATAGAGGATGATGATTATGATGATGATTAGAGCTGATGTGACATTACATGATGCAAAGCATGACATGAGAACATGATGATGATGATTATATGATGATATGACATGAATATCACCACATGGCATTGTGAGATGTATGGTGATCGGGTAGTGATGACGATATGATATATGATTAGGGAGGGTAAGGATGGAATATATATATCTATACGTTTAGGGAGGATAAGGATGGAATCCATGCCGCTAAATCCTCTCTCATGGCCTAGAGAGCCAGGCGGCAGTAGACTGTACATTCGCTAAATCGCCACCAATTCATGGTGGGAAAGGGAAAGGAGGACCACGGTTTGAGTTCTAGTGTAACCTTTGGTCAGGTTTCATTAAGGTAAGGTGAGCTTGGTGATATCCTAGAATTAGTCTTCACCTACTATTGGAAGGGAACCACCTATATGAAATATCCACGAAATATCCTGTTATAATGATAGCTCGTGGTTCTAGCTGTGTGCGAGGGAAACTTGCATTCCATTTCATATTGCATTCATGAGACTCTATGAGTTATGTGTGTGTGTGTGTGGTTGTCCCCGGTTATTGAGACTTTGTTTCACACCCCTTTCCATGAACTAACATTTCAGGTGAAGGTTCTGGCACCAGTCCGGAGAAAGTAAGGGAGTAACGTACCGGACGTGGGAATACCAAGTCTATGTAATGTATGTGTGTAGTATCTATGTATGTTGTGTTAAGTAGGATACTGTGTTGTAATGGACATAAATTCCTAATGTTCGTAATGATGATGATGTTATAATATGGATATGGATTTGTGTTATATGTGATGTGTATGAGTTATTGTGATACTTGTATGGTTCGGGGAGTTAAAGAGTCAGTATGATTGTGTTTGTGAGCCCAAGGGCGGAATTAGGCCTTGTTGGTGTGTCTGGGGCAAGTAGCCCATTATGTTAACAGGGGGTTCAAGGGGATCAAATCTCGGAGGAGTGGTTCCTTTAAGGTGAAATCTCTTTGGATAAGTTGTTAAATCAAACAAGATCTGTGTGAGTGGTCCTAAATTGTCAATTGTTACTTTCAATGGCAAATGGGAGTTATAAGTGATGAGTTTTGGTCAAAAAATCATCAAAATGGTGTCAAGTGTCCAAAATTATCATACGGAGATAGATTGAGGTGAAATGAATGTCTATGGTTAGATTAGGACAAAATTAACTTGTAGGAATGAGAATCAGGTCAATCGGAGGTCGACATGTAAAGTTATACACTTCAGAAGTTTGCTCCAAGACTTTGGAAATTTGCTGGTATAAAACCAGCAGGGAGTGCCGCGGTGCCAACCCCTCTGTTTGGCAGCTTTGGAACCTGAGAGAACTAGAGCCACTGCAGTACTGTAATGGCCGCAACCCTGTACCCTGTTTTTATTGTTCTGGTGTTTCTCGAGGTGGTTTGTGGCGCTTTCTACAACTCTGATGTCCTAGAAGGTAAATTTGAGATGTTTGAGCTGTTGTTTGTCAAAATTTGAAGTATTTGGTCAAGTCATTAGGTGTTTGGAAGTAAGGTGTTACAGTATTAAATTCTGGGTTGAAAGACAAGCGCATTAGATACACATACTCCCATGCGTTTAGGACTGCTTCTAGACGTGACTAGAGCAAGTCATCTTCAAACTTACACTAGCCACGCATAATGATGGCGGAAATCCGCCATTGTTGTCTCTTGGGACCTTCAAAATCATGCTCCATTCAATGATTCATTGTCCAAAAAAAAAACTATCAAACAACATTATGATGAGGATACATCAATTAAGTTGATTCAATGACCCAAAAATTGCATCAAACGAAAAATACTATCTTCCAAACCCTAACCATTTTGATCCACCAAAGTGATACATAAAAAGAAAAAATTAAACTATGCCAAAACATTCTAGTCACTAACACGAAAAAGAAACCTATACTAGTTGAACGAATTAAGGCCAAAAATCTCACATATTGATAAACCCTAAAACTTTGAAATTCAAGGTTTTGATCCATGATAAACATGATGATACAATACAATTAAGTACTACCAAAGTATTCCAAGTGTTTGAACAAGTAAAATCCAAATATTAATTAGAAGAATCAACACTAAGATTTCACAAATCAAAATCTTTTTTTTTTTTTTGGGCAAATTCATTATGTGTTCGACAAATTCATGATTTTCCAATACAATTCGACCAAATTGAACATACATAATACATTTAAGAACACATTAGTATCATTAATTTGGATTAATTTCATGCAATTTGACAAAAATCAAGAATCCCCAATTCTTAGGGTTTATGCATACGAAAATTTGGGTGTATTGTCAGTATTATACCAAAAATTGAGATGACTAAATGATACAACGCATCGATCATACACATGGACGGAGGGAAGGGGGGACTGGGGGAGGCTGTGGTCCCCCCCAACTCCTCCCCCTCTCCATTACTATATAGAGGGAGATGAGAGGTTTGGTTCCCTACTTCCCAAATATTAATTCTTTTCATATATTCAAATATACACACACTAATAAATACATTCATCAATATATATTACTAATATAATTAAATGAAATGTAAAATATGTATTTTAGTAGTTTGTTAATGCATATATTTATTATTGATAATGTTGACTTTATTAATAGAAATAGTAATACTTAATATTTATATTATATATATTAGTCTTTTTGTTTTTATTAATTTTTTAAGAAAACATATTAAAAATCAAAACAAGTTGTAATAATATGGTTATTTAGTAATTAATTTACATATAATATAAATTAAGATTAGTTTTAGTATGTCAAACCTATAATAACATATCAAAAATATAATTTTTATATTTTTCTTAAAATTAATATATTAAGACATACGATAAATATATCTATATTTAAAAAATTAAATTAACATGCATATATATATATATGACAAATGCTTTAAAAAAAACTTAAACTAACCACATATATTCTAAAAATTCCCCCCCCCCTAGTTGACTTCCTAACTCCGTCCCCTGATCATATAATCAACCAAGCTCCATGTGTTAATAGTATGATATAAATTTAAGATATTATAAAAATTTAATTTATACATATAATTGCATACATAGTGAGAACCCTTAGGAATGTCATAATTAATTCCTGCAGAGAAATAGATTCTACAACCTACTTGACCCCTTAAGATTTAAAGCTGGAAAATAGAAAGACTACGAGTGGCTAGGGTATAGTAGAATGATTCCTTATATTGAGTATTTTTTTTTTGTAAGACAAGGGTCGAGTATTTAATATATATATATATATATATATATAATTATCTCAGCAATCCGCTTATAGTTATAAAACAATTAAGACTAAAATAGGTCTCTACCCAGATAAGCACATGTGTATAATTTAACATATCACATAACACACACAACTAAACAAAGCCCCATCCATTTTGGACTTAATATTTAATACTAACTAATTACCTAAATTTATAATTATATTATATTAATTAAGTAATGTCAATCCACAGTAAAAATTTCCAACATGACAGTAGACAAATTAATGCAAAGGGATGATCAAATTCAAAGCACAAACATAGCAAAGAAAGCAAGCAATACAGCGTTCAAAATGTTAAGGTTTGAGAGTGCAAATAAAACTTCTAAAATATCATCCATATTCCAACTTAAATAGTTTTCCTACACTTACCTGTCATTAATTTTATAATTTAAATTATTTAAATAAGTTTTAATAAAAAAGTCTCTTCGATTTATAAAACTCTCTTCCTTATCTACGCCTTCAGATCATATCGTTCTTGTCTCTCTCCCCTCCTGATTTTCGTGATTTCATCCTGTTTTTGGCAATAATTGCTCTCAATGTCGGTTGTTATGAGTGATAGAAAATTTAATTTCCTTTCATAAAATTTTGTATTCAAACTTACAAATAAAAAAGACGTAATATAAATTTTATTTCTCACAATATATTTATCCAATTCAATTCCGCTTAGTCAATTTTGAAATCAACAGCTTTAATAATTTATAATACTTATACAATGAGAAGATATCAGCCCATGCAATATGAACGAGATTAAAAAAAGAGTTTGCACTTGCAAAGCAAATATAGTCAGAAAGATTTAAATTATTCTCTAATAATGATAAGAACAACAAAAGACGTACGTATTTTGGCCCGTATAAAATAAAAAATTTTGTAGTAAAAGGTCGGCATTAATGCCCAGATATCACCTATTATTATTTATTCAAACTGCCCAATGTGATATTTGCATGCCGCTCTTTTTTAATCAATTAGTTAATGGTTTTTATTTATTAGTTTCCTTCAGGTCAACTTGTAATGAGACAAATTTTTATAGTGGTAGGTAAGTACGTCAAAACGTAACAGAATTTTCCTTCAAAAAAAAAAACCGTAACAGAATTTGACAACTGTAGGGATTTGGCCCAAAAACAAAACCGAAAACAAGAAAAGGACGGCAGTGGGGATTTGGCCACCATGCGGACTGCGATCTGTCCTTCAGCACGCCCTATTATTTTCCCTTGTTAATAAAAATTATCTTACTAGAATATTTTTATGTAGACTAAGAAAGACCTTAAATAATTTGAAATATTATAAAATTTAATAATATTTTATTAAATAATTTTAATTAAATGTTTTATTATATGATCTACTTTTTTTTTGTCCTAAATATAATGTATTTTGGTTTAATCCTAATTATAAGATTTTTTATAATATATAAAATAGTATTTATTATATATTTTTAAAAAATATCTACATTTAATATATTTCGAAGAAAGAGAAAGAAACTAAATAAAAATAATTTTAAAAAAATATTTTGATTTAAAAAAAAATAGAGATAGTTAACTAATTTTAATTTATTTTCTTAATCTATGTGATTCAGTTAAAAAATTTTTATATTAAGGATGAAAAGAAGTATTTAATATTAATAAAAAGATAAGACATTAAAATAAGTTATTAATACTTCATTAAAATTTTAGTTAAAATGATAAATATTGTGAAAAATTTTAAAAATTCTAAATTAATACTCCCTCTGGTCCTTAATATAAGACCATTTTAACCAAATTATGTTGATTAAGGATTTGAATTAAAACTAATTAACTACCTCGATTTCTCTGAAAATGTCAATATTTTTTCAAAACTACCTTTATTTAATCTCCCTCTCTTTTTCTTTGGATACATTAAATAAGGGCATTTTTCTGGAAACGTATAATAAATATTACCTCGTATATGATAAAGAGTCTTATATTTAGGATCAGGATAAAAAATTCTATATATAGAAGTGGAGGGAGTAATTATTACAAGCAGGATCAGGATTCTTTTGTTCGCAAGTGTGTATATTTATATTTATATATCCCCATTCATGGTGCTGTCTGTTGGGGGTTCTGTTTGGTTGTCATGAGTCACGACATAATGCCTTCACTAATGCACAATTGCCCCCTTTAATAAATTCGACTTTGCGAAATTAATTAATATATTACTCCTTTGGTTTCTAAAAATTATTATTTTAAGATTTTTGACACAGATAAAAAAATATTAAATGATTTGAAATATTAAAAAATTTAATAGTATTTTATTAAAATACTCTTAATTTAAGTATTCTTTTAAATAATCCATTTAATATTAATTTGATATTAATGAGAGATAGAAAAGTAAGATAAGTAATTAATATTTTATTAAAATTCTAAAATGATAAATATTATAAAAAATCATTAAAAAGTCCAAAAGTGACAATTTTTGGACGTTCGAAGTGGTAATTAATTTAAAAATATACATATACTCTCTCTATTCTAAAATATATGAGATTTTTATTAAATTTTTTTTATTTTAAAATATAAGAAATAAATGATTTTTATCTATAAATTAATGTGTTTTTTCAATTTTATTATTAATTAAAATAAATTTATTATTACCATATATGTGTTAAAGAATAGTTAAATAAGAATATTAAATGAGAATATTTATAAAAAAAAATTTCTTTGTGACATATTTAAGATTTTTAATTATTTTTTTATTTTAATAATTTAAACATTTGTTTCTTACATTTTGACTTTTGACAAGAAAAGAGGTATATATATATATTGAGCTCATCACTTATCTACGCTCTTAACGTACAGTAACTCACAAGACCACCAATGTTGGCATGATAAATTTATCATTTCCAATGACTTCTTATAATTTTAAAGTTCAAGTTCCCAATATTAAAATTAAAAAAATATATAATAATTGCTGGCTCTCGAACTACGTGTCTCGCATGGACGTACTGCTTGAGATTGACCAAAACACGAGTTTGATTACTGATGAGTTTGGAGTGAAATGAGGAGGGAGGGACGATAGCGGTATCCATTATTGTGATCGTTCCCATTCTTCTGGGAATCTCACCTCTCACACTGCGCAACTCCTTCTCTTTCACAACCCCACCAAACGTTCATCATTCTCACGTTTTTCTGGTCACCTCATCCTTCCCACAAGGGACGTACTTATCTCCATTTTCCTTTCTCTCTCATTTCATCAAGCTGACTTCCTGCATCCCCATTAACCTTTTTATTAGTATCTTCCTTATATAGCAACATTTAACACACCCTTAAGGCCCCAACAGATATGAACTGATTTATATATATTTGTACTCTATTAATGTTGTTGCTCAGATATCCCTTCTATGCTTTTCATTAGTTTCTTTTCTTCATTTTGTTTGAACTCTAATCATATTATGCTTTCCCCATCCTCTAACTAAACATGAACAAGTAAAACATAATTTTCTTTCTGATAATATTCTTTTTCGCTTCGCCAAAAGGGATCAATGTAGGAGCTTTACATGCTTCACGGCTTCCAATCCCTTCGATGGACGCGATCTGAATCTTATACATGTCGTTACTGCTTTCACTGATAATGTCAGAATACTCTAATTATTGTCATTTTCCCCCAAAAACAATTCTAATTTTGTTTCATTTATCACTTCTATCAAGCTCGCCGCTCATATATTCATCATTGCATTTTCAGGGGGAAAAACAAGATGCCAAAATTGTTTTATCGTAAATCATGCAATTGCTTTGGGGCGACTTGTCATAACTAAAATGCGATTAGAAAGCTTGATTTAAAGTCGTTGGTTAGCAAAAAAAATTAGAAAAGAGGCATCACCTTTTCTTTATTTCCCATCTGGTTTAAGGGATAGTCTGATAGATACATAACAAGCGTAGTTTTAATGTTCGTCTCTTTTCTGGCTTCTTGTGGTTGTTGAGGCTTGGATAAGTACGATCGAATCAGAGAGCAATAGTTTTATTACTGTTTGATAGGCCAAACAACTTCTTTTGATATAATGAAAAAGTTGTAAGATTTGGTAACCAAAGGTTGCAAAAGTAAATATCAATAGTCGAACTCCTCGTGTTGTCAGGTTTTTTGGCTCCACGCAAGTGGTGTCTCGATGGCTTTTATATTCGAGCTGTTGTCACTTTCATGTTTCAATTATGGACTGCACCTTTTCATCTTTTTCTTTAATTTTATTTTCTAAGCTAACCACGAGACAATGTTATTGGATATATTATATTTTCCTTGAAGAATTACTAAATTACGAAGAGGAAATTAAGGAATGATTCACAAATGTTATTGTATATAAATTATTCCCTGATATTTGATTAATATCTTCTTCGCTATTTCAAGAGTTTCTGTTTATCCGGCAACACTTAGTCCATTGAACCCATGGACTGTGCCAGTATTGCAATGATCCCGAAGCCTATCAATTTTGCTTTCTGTGAATCAAAGTAGAAGTCATATTAAGGAAAAAGAAAAAGTGGCTATTATGGTGACATGTGAATCAAAGCTGGCCCCAATATTTGTATAAAATAGTTGTCATATCATTCTCAGTATCAAACCAGCATACTTTTGCATTTCCTTTGCTTTAATGGTAGCTTTTCTTCTATATATGTCTCGAGAGTAGTATTGACTCAGTATCAAAATCTCTGATCCAGTATATCACATCCATCATGTATTTTGTTTCCACATAAATAAGACATTACGTATAAAAAAAAAGTAGTATGCAAATTCGGTTGATGTGTAAGTTGTAATTTTTAAAACTCAGTTTATTAATCCATTTTTATGTATGTTTTATTTTATTCTTTTCCTGGGCTGATGAGAATGGCTTCTTTTTGTCAGTCATTTTAATTGCAGTCCGATTCTGTAGACAGCTGCAAAATTAGTCCTTCTTTGTCAGTTCAAATTTCAAGATTGGCTTCTTCTATGGTTTAGTAGCGGCACTTATTTTGCATGCACGTTGCTAGTTTCCCAAAGTTAGAGTAGTTCACAGTCTTTTTATTTACCTCAACGAGTTTATTCCTTATTGGTTCATCCTTCCATGTAGTTGATTCAAGAGGAAACTAATCCTCGGGGTTTTCAGGGGCTTCATGAAGAGAATGAATTCATTGACTACATCAGGTCGTATAAGCCATCAGATGCATGATGATGCTGAGAGTGAGAGTGTATCTGAAGCAGGAGATATTGGGGATCGAGCTCTTCGTTTCTCTTTTGACAGCACACCTGAACATGGAGTTGTTTCTATTCCAGAAGATCAAAAATTGCAGCCATGCCCTATGGCATTGAATTCTATCTCCATTGTAAAGCCATCAGCACAACTAGAGACCCCTCGTAGTAATGGAAAAGGGGGTTCTGAAGACATAAAAGTGAGCTCCATTTTATCAATTCTCAAGTTGGGTTTTCTTATTTCTATGCTCATAAATTATTTATAAGATAACTGATTAAAAAAATTTTCTTCTTCTTTTATGACCAAGTCTTGTGAGTCACACATTGTTTATTGTCTTTAATTGCAGGAACATGATAAGGGGTTACCAATGATACTGGACTACGTCTCATGTATGATTCATCTAGCTGCTTTTGGAATTCTTGGGGTAATTTGTTAATCTGTAATTTGATAGAATTGGTCTTGACTCTTGTGCATCTCTGCTGTAATTAATGCTTTCTTGTGTTTCAATTGAGAGCCTATGGCGATTTTCATTAGTGATCAGGACTATGGAAATTTTGCTTCACAAGCCATCATTTCCATCCTTCTTTTCATTTTTTATTGTTATCATATGTGGTTATTAGCAAGATATTGATATGCCATTTCCAGTGTGTGTGTGTGTGTGTGTGCAGGTCCTCACAAGATACTTACTGCAAAAGTTGTTCGGCCCCGAGGTAGCTGGTGTGACGAGTGACCATACTATTCTTTACCTGGATCTGCCTTCCAATATGGTCTCTCCCTTACATCCCCTTCCTCTACCTTTCTCTCATCCATTTTTTGAAACGTTTTGTTTAGAAAAGAGAAAAAGATAAAAGGCCAAAACCTGGTTTAGTTTTTCCTAGATTATGCGCTGATAAAAACTCTATTTTTCATCTAGGTTGGTTCTTTTTTGATGGGATGGTTTGGCGTAGTATTCAAAGGGGACATATCCCGTGTGTCAGAGCATCTCGTCATTGCAGTAACAACAGGTTACTTAGGAAGCCTTACAACCTTCAGTGGTTGGAACCAGAAAATGCTTGAACTTGCTATTGCTGGACACTGGCTCTTCTCTGTGCTTGGTTTTATAGTAGGTAATGAGTAATGACTAATGAAATGCATTTAATCAGTGTACGTAGCAGTATAATAATCTCATTCCTATTGCTTATCTACTTTTAATATTCTGATCTTTTGTAAGTTGATTGTCAATTTTTACCTAAGCATGGCTGAATTGAAAAGATGAATCTATAAACAATTGGATTTCGCAGGCTTGTTCCTTGTCACTTATTCCATCATACTTGGAATTGAGACAGCCAAGGGTTTCAGGTGGCTTATCAACAGGCTAAAGATGAGATCAGGAACTGGCTCTTGTAATCCTAGGATAAGCAGAGAGTTGGACAGTTACAAGAGACAGTTGATAGTTATGGTGGTGTTCTTGGTAATGTTAGGGTTGTTGTGGGGCATTAGTGGTACATGGTTAAGGTCTGAGCTCAAGGAAGGGGACAGTGAGGCTGAATTATGGCTTGCTTGCATAGTTGGTCCCATAGGCGTGTGGATTAGGTGGTTCTTAGCACGTCTCAATGGGCGTGGATTCGGGAGGGCAAGGCTGCTGAAATGGATTCCATTCGGGACTCTGATTGCCAATGTTTCTGCAGCTTGTGTAATGTCTACACTTGCTACCGTAAAGGAATCAGTAAGCTCCTCCTTCTTGTCTTACTACACAATTCCCGGTCAGAATACACCACCTTGGCTCCTGGGGTCATATTCCTGTCACATATTATACTATTGACCTTATATTCTGATGCAGGTAAACACCTGGCATTGTCATACTATTGTGACGGGCATTCAGTTTGGTCTGTTGGGTTGTCTAAGTACTGTATCTACCTTTGCTTCTGAGTTCAATGCTATGAGAGAAAGCACACATCCTTGGAGAGCATATGCCTATGCTATGATTACGATATGCGTCTCCTTCTGTTTTGGGATCTTATTATACTGCATACCCGTATGGCAAATGTGATTGGGCATAGCAAGCTGATATATGTATGTATCTCTTGGGTTGTGCATCTGATATCGCTTTTGAGGCTACCATATCTTCATTTGTACTACCGATTATGTTGGCACCGACGCACTGTTATAAAACCTATGGGGGTGATAATTCATACAGGAGCCATAATAGGTGACGACGATGCCGTGCATCTTGGACCACCTTCATGGTCTAATATTCGGAGTCTAACGGACAAGTTTATACTAATATATTCTTATATTACAAATTAAGTTGCATGGTTATATGGTGCAGATTGTAAGTTACGGTTAATTAATAAACAAGGATATCTCATTATTCAATTACTGCAAAATTTTGTTTTCCGCAAATCCAATATTCTTAATGTTTGTTGTATTGATTGTGATACCATATTTAAAAAGGTATTTCATTCAACAAAGAAATCATGTACTATAAACTAGCTGTATGGGCCATGCAAATGTGCAAAATCCAAAAGAAGAAAGAAATTTGAAAAATGAACAAAGGAATGAATTTTGGCTGTTATATCGTGCAAGGAAGTGGATAAATATTGGGAAATTAAGATTCAACATCATGAAGAGAGGCTAATTGATATCCTCATAACTTGGCAACCATAAGTAGTAACGGAGAAGATGGATACAAATATTTGGCTACACCAACATCTATGAGTTTTAGCCGGTTGAGGAATACCACGAAGAATAGCTGCTTTTGTAGGTGTTTTCTTTCTTTCTTTTTTCTTTCTTTTATTTTTTATTGTATTGTTGTTTTCTTGGGTTATGTTGTTGGTTCTTTCTCTTGGCGTCTTTTGTGACCCTGTAGCTTACCATAAAAAAGGAACGGATTTTGGGAGGTGGGGGAAATTGTTGGTACCACAAATAGTGATGAACAACACACAAAAATAATTGGGGCAATTACTTATTAGGACCAAAATCTTGAATTAATTAAAAATTAGCATCAATTATTCATTTAATTATAATAAATGACTAAATATTTTTAAATAAAAATAAAAAATTGTAATATTACCAAAATACCTTTAAAACTAACCTCCACCTCTCCACCATCGCTAACTACCAGTCAAAGGCCACCGATGACCAGTCAATGCCATTGACCAATGGTTGACTGGCCCGCTGATGTGTCCATTTCATACATATAAAATACCCACATTTAAGCTTTAAATTGTATTTAAACATATTTACATTGATATATTTTAGCATGATTTTACATATTTTTGTATTTCATGACGTTATAGGTTCAGTTGGAAGCATTCGGAACAAAAACGTTACAAATTATTCATGTTGAAAAGTTGTGACACCCTTTGGTATTTTGATTATAACTCTCACATATGAACTCCAATTGATGTGATTTAAAATGCGTTGGAAAGCTAAGACACAGAGCTACAACTTTCATGTTTTGAGTTTTCACAAATTTCAACGTTATCATAGAGAAAATCGAACTCAAAGTATCAACACGAGCTTATGACGTTATGAAGCTGCTCTCAGTACAACAGTGACCACCCGGCGCCGGGTCACGTCCGTACGGCGCCGGGTCATGCAACAGGGGTCCGTAAAAACACGTTTTTTATGTGTTTTCATGATATTTTAGGCTTTTATGGGCTTCTAAAATTTTTCTATATAAAGATACATGATATAAACACAACGAGAGATTCAAAAACTCACTCAAAAGCCAGAGAACAAGATTCTAAACGCATCTGGGAGCAATTAGGAGCATCTTAGAGCAATTAGGAGCATCTTATAGAAAGAGAAAGGAGATTTGGGGAGTATTAGTGATAGATTTATTCTTCTCTAATATAACTCTGTTTTCTTATTATTTTCACTATGATTTTGGATTTTAGTTTTGATTTGACTTTTATTTCCATGAGTAACTAAATTTCCCAGTCAGGGATAGGGATGTAGTCTAATTGGGATGGATTGGATTTGTTTCTCTAGTTAAGACTCTTTGATTTGTTCTTCAAGTTATGTTTAATTTATCTTTTTATTATATTTATCTCTTTTATTCATTCATGTGGATTTTATGCCTGATCACCATAGAATCTAATTAATGGGTAAACTTGATGGACTGATAGGTGAAGAGTGAACCTAGATTTAGAGAGATAAACATGAATAACTAATCTAGAGATAGAATTAGAAATTCATGGTGATATATGTTGTAGTTTTCAAGGTTTAATTAGAAAATTTAGTTGCGCGAAAGCGAATTGAATTTTAATTAAATTAGGACTAATTGACCGAGAGGTAATTAGAACGCTTTAGAAACAACAATCACTATAATTATATAGAGTCTAACTAAGAAATAAAATTTAATTATCTCATAAGGTGAATCTCGATCCCTTGACGCTTCTAGAACTGAATCAAACTCAAACTTCACTTTGTTTTCTATTTCTTTTCTTTTAAATTTGAATTCTCAATTTAATTATCAATTAATTTTTGGGATTAAAAGTTTGGACTATAAATTTACTACCTCCCTTGAGTTCGACCTCTGGAATACTCCAGAGAATTTTTATTACTGCAATCGACCCTGTATACTTACAGGATTCCGATCACCCGCGACCACCATCAAATGGTCACCGATGACCGTCAACACTAGTCAACAGTCACCAGTGATCGGTCAACAATAACTAGTTATAAGTTATAAAATCAGAATAGAAAAATTGTAAAATATAAATAAAAAATTGCAAATCCTTAGAGTCATTTTGATTCTAATATGGTTAAAATCTGATTACTCCATTTCCATGTTAAAATTACGAAAATAAATTGAAAAATCAGAACATAAAAGTTGGAAGATATGAGTAAAAAGTTGCAAATATATAGACTCAATTTTATACTTGTAAAGTTAAAATCCGATTGCTCCATATTAAAATTTAAAAAATAAGTTGCAAAATCAAAATATAAGAGTTGCAAAATATGAGCAAGAAGTTACAAATACGTAAACCCAATTTTATGCTTATAAAGTTAAAATCCAACTGTTCCATATTAAAATTTAAAAAATAAGTTGTAAAATCAAAACATAGAAATTGCAAAATATGAGTAAGAAGTTGCAAATACTTAAATCTAATTTGATGTTTATAAAATTAAAATCTGATTGCTCTATATTAAAATTTGAAAAATAAGTTGTAAAATCAGAACATGAGAGTTGCAAAATGTGAGTAACAAGTTGCAAATACCTGGACCCCATTTGATACTTATAAAGTTAAAATCCAATTTCTATATATTAAAACCCAATTGTATAACTTCTTATTTATATTTTGTAACTCCCTTATTCTGATTTTATGACTTATTTTTCAAATTTTAACCTAGAGCAATTGAATTTTAATTTTATAAGTATTAAATTGACTTCAAAGATTTGCAACCTCTTACTCACATTTTGCATCTCCCATATTTTGATTTTGCGACTTATTTTCTGAATTTTAACATAGAGCAATCGGATTTTAACTTTATAAGTATCAAATTGGGTCCAGATATTTGCAACTTCTTATTCATCTTTTGCAATTCTCATGTTTTAATTTTACAACTTATTTTTCAAATTTTAATATAGAATAGTCGAATTTTAACTTTATAAGTATCAAATTGGGTTCAGGTATTTACAACTTCTTACTCACATTTTACAACTTTTATGTTCTAATTTTTCAACTTATTTTCGTAATTTTAATATGGAGTAATTAGATTTTAACCATATTAGAATCAAAATAACTCCAGGGATTTATAATTTTTTATTCATATTTTGTAATTCCACTATTATGATTTTGCAACTTATAACTAGTTGCCATTGACCGGCAACCGTTTAACTGTGGCCATCAGCCGGTCAACCATCGATCAACAGCATTGACCAGTCACCGACAGCCGTTGATGATGGGGAGGTGGAGGTTAGTTTCAAGGGCATTTTGATAATCTCATAATTTTTTAATTTTATTTAAAAAAATTTGGTCATTTATTATAATTAAATGAATAGTTGATTCTAATTTTTAATTAATTTAAAATCTTGGGTTTAATACCCCAACATAATACTATAATACAAAAGACGGCACTTTTGCATGAAGTGTAATTGACGGCACGCAACCTAGTGAGTTTGACTATAAAAGAAGATTGTTACTGGGAGTCCATATGTCATTAATCATGGGCACTGTGCAATGTTATATTATAATGAATGTTTATGCATCAATCCGATTATAGTAAGCTTTATAACATCTCTTCCTGGGTCCATATATGTGAAAGGAAGGCAAATCAACTTCAGCTTGACTAATTTCTTATTTAGAAATAACCACGTCGGTAGCAACGTTTGTTTTCCATACTGTTTTTAACTCGAGAAAATATTGTGCTTAATCTTTCCCTTCCCTATAAAATGGAGAAAAGAAAGAGAAAGAAGAAAAGGCAGGGCTTTTTGCTTCTTCAAGCTGCTTTTGCAGTTACGTCATAGAAAAGAGTCCTGTGGTGACGAGGAGTTCATGGAGGGAATGAAGAGCAGGGATTATGCAGTTAGAAATCGATCATGGAGCCCACCAAATTATATAATCCATTATCAGATAGATGATGATGCTGAGAATGAGAGTGTCTCAGAGGCAGGTGATACTGGAGATCGAGCTCTACATTGCAGAAAGCATAGTGAAAGTAACAGCATTCGCATGTCTTTTGAGTCTTTTGACCGCACCTCAGAAAATGGATTGGTTATTTCCATTCCATCCAAGTTGCAGCCATTGACTCCTCAACTTAAATCCCCTCTTTCTATCAATGAAGTTTTAGGTTCTGAAGATAGGGAACTTTACTTGACACCATCTGCATCAATTGAGGAGGTATATTCTGAATCACTTTTATTGAAAATGAGAATATTACAATTTTTTTATCAAAACTTTAGTTGTCTCTTTACTTTATAGTTTCTAGCTATCCCAAACAAAATTTTTATGTGGTCAAATCAAGAGTCAGATTGTTTCTACTTGCAGGAGCCTGATAAAAAGTTGCCGAAGATACTGGACTATGCTTCATGCTTAATTCATTTAGCTGTTTTTGGTATTCTCGGGGTAACTCTATTTTTTTTGTTCTGATTGCTTCTTTTGTTCCATAATAAGTTAAATGAGAGAAAGACTGATCACTGGGGACATTTCTCACTATTCTAACCTATTTAAAGTCAATCCTGCATTAGTATATACAGTTATCTGAAAGATGCTGAAACACCATTTGCGATTTATACATAAGCAGGTCTTGACAAGATACTTGCTGCAAAAGTTATTTGGTCCTGGGTTTGCCGGCGTGACAAGTGATCAAACTATCCTTTACCTTGACCTGCCTTCTAATATGGTCTGTTCCTCTCTCCACTTTGATTAATTCTTTTTGTCTGGTATCCACGTGCATAAAGTTGTGTCGTGTGCTATAGAATATGAAGTTTCAAATAGGAAATAAAAAAAACCAATTGTAAATACTTAGTTTTTGCTGAGGGACCAAAAAAAAAAAGTTCCAATAAGATGCAGATCATGGTAAGGAATCAATTTGATTAAAGTTTCATCCTTGCTAACTGTTTGTTAAATGAATCCAAGTGCTAAAAGTATCCAATCAATTGAGATATCATGCAATTTTATAAAGAGATGATTAGTAGCACATGATCGCGAGTGGAAAAGTACTGCAACTTGTTTGGCCCCTTAGGTTGAACGGAGATGGAGAGGTGAGGAAAGACTCTATGTTAGGGTTTTTGAGAAGTGATGGTAGATTAGAAAGATAGATTTTTAAAAGTATAGCTTATCAATTATATATAAAATACCCTTTAATTGTAAATAAATTAATTATATAAAAAACTCTTTTCAATTTCTCCACGTAGTCGAACTTGTTATAGGACTTAATGACCACTAAAAGATTGCCAGTTGAGGCTTTTATCCAAATAAACCTATCACAGAACACACAGCTAATCAAGGACTCAATCTATTATGAGACTTAATATAAAATGCAGGACTGATTACTTAGATGAGTTAATTTGTTCCTTAACTAATTAATGGTAATCCATATTTATCAATATTATTTTATAAAAATAATCCAACATCCAAGTTCAAGTTCATTTACTTGAAGCTGCTGATGCAAATATTATACATATTCTTCTAGATTGGTTCTTTTTTGATGGGATGGTTCGGTGTTGTATTCAAAGGAGACATATCCAATGTGTCCCAGCATTTAGCCATAGCAATAACAACAGGTTACCTAGGTAGCCTTACAACTTTCAGTGGTTGGAACCAGAAAATGCTTGACCTCAGTGTTTCTGGACACTGGCTCTTGGCTGCGCTTGGCTTTCTCATAGGTGAATGAAGCTCATTTAGAGGCATAGATGTCTCATTCAAAGTTCTCCCCTGTTTCTTTCTATTGATTTTGCATTCTAATCTTGAGTAATTAATAAGTTTCCAGGCTTGTTTCTTGTTGCATTCTCCATCATATTTGGGATTGAGACAGCCAAGGGTGTCAAATGGCTTCATAGAAGGCTAAGTAGGAGTTCAGAAAGTGGAAGCTCTAAGATCAAATGGAAGGTTGACAACTACAAGCGTCAATTGGTGGTTATGTCGGTTTTGTTGGTGGTGTTAGGCTCAGTGTGGGGTGCATGTGGTGCATTGGAAAAGGGTGAGTTCAAGCAAGGAGGAAGTGCTGCTCAGTTATGGCTGGCTTGCTTGCTGGGACCTCTAGGTGTGTGGATTAGGTGGTTTTTGGCAAGGCTCAATGGCTATGGATTAGGAAGGTCAGGCTTGTTCAAATGGATTCCATTTGGGACTCTAATCGCCAATGTGTCTGCTGCAACTCTTGTGGCTGCACTTGCTTTTGTAAACAAAGCGGTAAGTTTCCATAAAATTTCATACCTTTCATTCATTTTATCCCCCAAACTCCTCTGCATTTGCTAATGAATCAAACGAAGGCAAAATTTAAAGAATATGATAGCAAACGCACGAGAATAATCATAATTAAGTCTTGTCCTTTGGGAATCCTTAAGAAAGTATCCATAAGATGAGAAATAGTTTATGTTAATCAAGTAGTCTTTGTCTTTGGATATGATCTGCATTAATTTGGAGATGAAGAACGGTGATTTTGGGGTACTGATGCAGGAGAACAAGAAGGATTGGGAAACTATGATAGGAGGCATACAGTTTGGGTTAATGGGGTGTCTAAGCACAGTGTCCACGTGGGCTGCAGAGTTCAACGCAATGAGAGAAAGTAAGGATCCTTGGAGAGCATATGCGTATGCTATGATTACACTCATTGCATCCTTCTCATTTGGGATGTTAATATACTGCATCCCTCTTTGGACAAAGGGGTTTAACAAGTAGCTGTGAGCATATACATACATATTCATCCATCAATCTCACTCCTAATTTTGCAAAGGATACACTATGAAATGGCAATTCAAACTGAAAAACGTCAATATAATCAAGCTTACAAACTATATGTCCATCAAATCTTATGCTACAGTATTTGCCAGGTCATATAATTATATAATGTTCAGTATTATCGAGTCAAATTCAAGTATAATCAAGCTCAATATAATTTTCCATTCACAATATTTAAATTTAAGACCTGTGTTAATACTTAATTCATCTTCTGACAACAATTTTTTTTTTTACCTCTTTCAAGTCAAATATATTCTATAGAAGAAAGTTAAAAAAAGAAAAACAATTACAGTCCATATAAGACAATTTTTTTCGTAGGTACAATTTTTCCATCGTAATGAGTGGATCAAAATAATTAAAAACAATTATTTATACAAGTGAGATTTTTTCAGTACAGCCATATATTCGTGTTAAAAAAAAAAGATCTCAGCACTTTGTAACACATTCTCATTACTGGGGTTTACAATTAGATCCTCATTTTGTTGTTCTTTCCCAATGAAAATAAGTGGGAGAAACGTACTCTCAAAAGTTTCATGATGGCATGCAGTCATCCCTGGACCCTGTAACAAGGACCATCATCAATCCCCTCTCAATAAAATGTCAATCAGTTTATTTTCGGCTTGGGCATTCAATTATTAATTAACTCGTTAATATACCTGATAATTATTGGAAAGACATTAACATTTCTAGTGAATCTCGGTAATACCGTGAAATTGAAAACCAAACTCAAGTGAACTGTTAGTTCAAAAGTATTGGACTTCGTGGGAACCCAAACTCCAATAAGCATGAGAAACACAACCCAACAGAACACTGAACCAAAAAATATTATAACAATAGCGTGATTTACTCTTTCTGGCTCGTTCACAATTACACAGCATAACTTCGCAAGCTCAATTTATGGATATACACAAACATTTTTTTCCTTTTTCGGTAGTAATGCATACATAAACTCGACAGTCAGACGTCACTTGCATGTCCAAACAGTTCAACTTCTGAGACACATAGAGACAGTTTAGGTAAGACTACTGTAAAACTCATTCGAACCACCTCTAACACTCAACCACAGCAGGAGCCACAGGCAGGCAGAGAACCTGGAAGTTAAGTTCGGTCAAGCCCAGATAAATTGATTAGCACAGACTCAGAATAATAGTTGAACTGCAGAAGATACATTCTAATGTCCCAAATGAGAGAGGAATGAAGAAAATGTGTACTTACTATGGTCAGCCCCCCTAAGACTGTCTAGTCCACGAACATTGTCAAGACCACGGCGAGGAGGGCCCCGTGGACCACCTCCATATGGTCCCCCAGGGCCTCCAGGACCACCACCATCCCATTTCTTCCCAGAACCAGAACCCTTTCTGTAGGCATCTGACTTCTCCATCTAGTGACGATGGCATGATGAGTAAACATCAATTACAAGCTGTAAGGATTTCTTGTAAATTCCTAGAAGACTAGAGAGAAATATAAATATTACCGAAAACATTGTTGCAAAAAAGACTCCAACGAAGTTAACAATAGCCCAGAAAAAATCAGTGATTGTTTTTAGACGCCATATTGATCTCTTTGATTTAACAACACCTGCACAAAATTGTATCAAGTTCTTAGTAAGGCTATTTTCTGCTCTCACAAAATAAAGTGTCTATAGTAAATTTCTTTATATAATTGGGCTCATCAAGCATGCTAAAAATTTTTTGAAGATCAAATTTAAGCAAGATAATCCCATTATTAACCCCTCACCAGTATTGCTTGATTTCAGCCAAGCCAAAGAGAAACAACATACCAATTTCAGGCTCATAAGATGGATAGTGTAGAATAACAGTCTCAAAATCTTCTTTGAAAGTAAAGAGTCAATGCATCTTGGAAAAAAAATGGAGGGCAACGGAAGCAGATAATTAAAAGAAAAGATATGCAAAATTATCACTAAACAATTATTGGATCAGGAACTTTCAACAGAAAACAGAGGGGCTTACAGAAGAAGGCAGCATCAAGTATCTACTATTTCACTGGTGTAAAATTCAACACTGACAGTATCAAAATTTTCATTTATAAACAGTATGGCAAAGTACAGGTTTTAATTTTGAAGATCAAAGTAAGTCTCTATTGCATGTAGCTGGTGCTAATATGACACTATCTGATCAATCATTAATCCCAACCATGAGATCATCAAGCAACATAACAACCATGCCCAGAACCAGGACAAATAAAGATGGATTGTTCGATGGCTTGATTTTTTTTATATTAAAGAGAAACTTTACCAGTATGGTTCTAAAAATACAATATTTCAAAATCACATATGACCTAGATTTCCAAAAGAAAAAAAATTAACAAATATCAAACTGTACATCTGTGAAACAAATTTAAATCTAGGGGTTATGAATCTGCTCAAGTCGCTTGTGCGTAGGTATGCATGGATGAACATGTAGATGTAACTTTTTGGTGGCTTCAGAACCACACCAATCAAGAAAGAAATAACTTTAGTAGTACCATAAACCACTATTAAAAATTAAAATTGGATTACATCGATTAAAACTTAAACGTCAGATATGAATCAGTAGTCAACAGATCACTTGATCTAGTTTAAAATGCAGTAACACCCCAATGAGCTCATGCAACAACAATGTAATACCTTCGAACAGGTAATAGCATGGTAGATAGTAAAGGCCCAGGAAAATTTATCAGAATTCATACGGCAAATATCCCCTGATAGATTGTAGTTAAATACAAGAAATCAGGGCTGGGCAACAGGCACCGCATGAAATAAAAATCCGAGCACAATAACTCCATGATGCTCATTATGATTCCTCATCCTGATATTTGGCAGCTTATTTTTCCAATTACATATTGAACATGAAAAACCAAAACTTAAGCAGGATATCATTTTCCAATTACATATTGAATATCCACTTTTGTAAGAGTATAGTTATTAGCCGCCCAATGATCAAAACTAGAAAATATCAGGAAAATCAACAAGATAAAACCTTAATTATAAGACAATCAGTAGCATCAGTAGTAACCTGATGTCAGGTTAGATATCAATAGACAACTAACAAATAAACCGACAAAAGAGGAACGAAAGTTGCTTTCAACATTTTGGTTCATTACCCAAAAGAACTCAAGTTCTTTCTAATCATATTCCTTAACCCTAAAGCTAAAATATCATCTAAATTGCAGTTGACAGAAAGTGAGGGGTAAATTACACCGGAGATTGAGATCAAAGCTCCGACTATTGCAATAAACGAAATAAGACCTTTAAAAAATAAAATAAACCGACACCCGCATACCGCCATCGAACGATAGAAACAAAACTGGGAGGAGAGAAAGAGGGATACCTCGCTCGACGTAAGCCATGGGAGATTGTCCAGAGCAGGGCTTCTGCGATTGACGAAGAATTGGAAGGTCCGGCTATTGACTCTTATTTACGGAAAGAGAGAGGCAGGTGCACGAAAAATTCGTACGTGAAATTTGACGTCAAGGGAAGAGGGTTCAGGATTCTCATTGGCCGTCGATACGTAAATTCCACGCGAGCTACAGGTGTCTCTCTTTTATTGGATGATGAATGAGCAAATTGCGGTCCGGTTGAGCGAGCGCGGAAACGGCCATTACTTTTGGGCTCAATGGGCTTACAAAGCACCCCCTCTCTCTTTCAACGACGAATATGGATCCTATATCCAAAAATATAAAAATACTGATCCTCAGTGTTCCCCTTAAGTCTTCACTCCTTTTTTTTTTGCGATAAAAAATATTTTATAATAAAAATGCAAATTTTAGCTATAAAAAATATAAATGTAAACACTGGAATTTCAATTATGAGAATAAAAATTTTAATCTAAAAATTTTAGATATGAAGAGAGTCTTTTTTTTTTGTTGGGCTTTTAAAATTAAAAATCGTTTATGTGAGGCCTACAATTCCCAAACATACGACAAATTTTGTTTTGTGTGGCAAATACTATATTAATTTAGGCACAAAAAGGCGGTCAAATGAAGAAAGAACCGCTAGCTACAGCAGTGAAATTAACTTAGAACTGGCAAAGTTGCAAGGAGAGATTAAATGAAGGGTCAGTGCCTAAATTTATCTGAAATTAGATTAGATTAAGGAGGTGCACTTGACCTTGTTCATGTTGCAGCTCAATTTTCTGCTTTTTGACATTATGTATTCATGCTGCCATGTGATTTCAGGATCTGTAATGGAATTGAAACTCCGCAAATCAAGGCCTAAGGCTTTCAAATCAAATAAAGGAAAAGAACAAAGGGGGGAAAGCATTAAGATAGCAGTGCTATAGCAAAAGGGAGAGAGAGACCTTACAACTTTCAGGGACATCATTGAAGGATCACATTGAAGTAAGGACAGCAACTTTCGGAGGACTTACAACACCAAAAAGCAGGACAGATAGAGACACCTAAATGCTAATAAGCTTGTTCAGTGAGCTAATTAAACAAGGACATGTTATCAAAATCAGACCGGTTATCAAATGGAATGAGATATTGATTTAGGGTTCAATGAATGTTCTGATAAGGTTGAATCATTTGTAATTAAATTAATATATTTCAAGTAATATATATTTAAATGACAAGAAATTAATCATAAAAAGTCAAAAAAAAAAGAAAGATTCAATTTCAAATAAATTAATATCTCCTATAAAAGAAGGCAACATGGAAAGATGATGCTTAAGAGTATAATTACAAATTACAAAATAATTAAATATTCATTTAAATCTATAATGTTACTTGAAACCTATTAAAGTTAAATTTAAATGATTAAGTTATTTTAGATAAAAGGTAATTATTAAAAAAGAGTACAAATAAAAGGAATAAATTTTAAATTTAACTTGTGAGCTATATCAATAAATGTAAAAAGCTTAAAAAATGATATTACAAAAAAAGATAAGGAATGTGAATTTAAAGCATTATAATAAAATATTTCACCCAAAAAAAGCATTATATTACAATAATAATAAAATAATTATAAAATGTTATTTATGATATGATATTTGTTTTTTTTTGCCAACTATCATATGATATTTGTTGAACTTGAACATTAAAACTTGCTGCATTGTTTAAGTTTCTAGACATAAGGAAACGTAAAAGATGGTCAATAGTTTTTAGAAAACGTGTTCAAAAAGATCTCAACTCCATCGCATGCCACCTACTAGTTACTGCTACGGAGGTATCTACTTTCTCTGATTCATATTATAAGATATTTTATATTAATTACACACATTTTAAGAAAATCACTTTTTCAACTCAAATCAATATAAAAAATACTCATATTTCCTATTTTAACCTTATTAAATACCTCATTCTATTATCATTGGAGAGGTATAAATGAAGAGAGAAAAAATATTAAAAACATGGATAAAATAGGAAAAAAAAATCTAATACCCTATATTTTGGACCAAAAACTAGTTCTACAATATACCTTATAATATGAATCGGAATGGAGTATATTTCTATTTTCTGCTATCATCTTTCTCCTTTTTGTTTTGGCCAAAAAAAAATCCTTCTCTCTTCTCTCTCGCTCTCTCATTAAGCACAGCTCCACCTTTTCAAAATATTCTCCTTGGTTGACTTCATTTTCATTTGGGTTATGCGAGCTTCAATGGTCTCCCAATCTCACTTCTCCCTCCATCGTGAGTATTGGAAGTTGCCAATATGAGATTATCTCGCTGTCAAAACAAAATGGTGATCTAAGGCTTTTTTTTTTGTTTATTGTGTTCGATTTTTCTTCAAGTTTCTCTTAATTTTTGTTTTTGTTAAATGAAAACTGATTGTCCTTCTCTTCTTCTTCATCTTCTTTGCCATCTTCTTCACCGTGTCATCCTCTATAATATGCACTTATGTTTTTATTAAAAAAGAAAATTGAACCGGTAGACTCCTAAACTGGTCCGATTTTAGTGGTTATTATAGCCGGTTTATCCGATTCATCATGGTTCACCTATGCCTGGTTCCTTCTCTATTCAGAACTAGGTGCCGGTTTCGATTGAATCAACCCAGTCTGATTCCGGTTCCAATAACAATTTAAATGATCCCTCGTGGGAATAGAGTTTAAGTAATTAGAACTAGAGTAAAACAATCATATTTCAGAAATTTCTCATCATAGAATGAATACATTAGAACTAGAAATTCAACTATATTAATCAAGACTTGATTGATGTGTGAAAAACTTCTACTTTAATTTTACTTTACAAAACAAAATGAGTCCTATAGAAGCAGCAACCCCCTTGCAGGATGAAATAAGAACCATACTGGAGGAGGGTTATGGTTTAAAGAGAATTACACAAATAACTGACTTACGAAGCCCAAAAGATATACAATTAATCTTGTCTGCAAAAGCTAACACATGCAGCAAGGGTCCTGCACTGTAAGCCTTATCTAGGCCCTGATATATCATGTGAAGAAATGTAAGAAAGAGCAGCTTGAGAACCACTAGTTGTAGTTGAAGATTTCTGCATTTGTTCATCATTTTCCTCAGCTATCATGGAAGGCTCAGTAAACCTACGTCCAATAAAGTGCAAGAAATTCAAAGACTCAATCCTTGGTTGGGCCAATGGAGTCCCACCTTCCAACATGCCCACGACAGCAACCATGTTTGGTCTAAGTGATGGTTCTTCATGAACACAACACAAGGCTACACGCACTAGTTTCTCCACCTCTTCATTTGAAACACGCCCGTCTAGCCTTGGGTCAACCAACTCAAGGTATCTACCATGCTCATGCATCTCCAATGCAAGTAGAGGAAAATAAACCAATCCTGGCACTGATGATGTCCCTAAATGGCCACCATAATTGTTAGTCTCATCCTTGCTTGGGCTTTTTGACCCTGAAGAACAATTTTTTCTTCCACTCACTAGTTCAAACAGTACCATTCCAAAACTATAAACATCAGTCTTTTCTGTGATTGCAGAGTTAGTAAGCCACTCTGGAGCTAGATAGCCACGTGTGCCTCTCATTGTTGTAAATAAACCAGACTGTTCGGGGCTGAGGAGTTTCGAGAGTCCAAAATCAGATATCTTGGCCTGAAAGTGATCATGCAAAAGAATATTCTCAGGTTTAATGTCACAATGAATGATCTTTTGCTCACACCCACTATGCAGATAAGCTAGTCCACGCGCTGTTCCAAGTGCTATATCAAACCTCTCTTGCCATTCTAAGACTGGCCCACCACCAAAGAGGGTGCGATCTAAGGACCCACGATTCATGTACTCATAAATCAATAGTCGTTGTCTACCTTCAGCACAAAAGCCTTTTAGTTTGACCAAATTAATGTGGTGAATATTCCCAATAACAGCGATCTCAGTGCAAAAATCTTTTTTCCCTCGATTTCCCAAATTCACTATTTTCTTTACCGCCACAATGGTCTTATCAGGCAATTCTCCCTTGAATACCACACCAAACCCACCTGACCCGACTAGAGTCTTAAAATTATTGGTAGCCTCGACAAGTTCTTCATAATCAAACCTTTTAGGTAAGCCTGGAATGTAGAAGGCCTCCAAGTCCTCTGAAGAACATGAATTGAACTTGCCTACTTCTATATCTTTTGCCTTGGAGATTTTCAATCTTCTAAGCCAGAGGAAACCAAGAGCCATGGCAATAATGAATCCAATAATAGGTATTAGCACTAGAACAACCACAGGAAGCTCCTCCTCATCAGAAGTAGGATTATCAGTATTACTAGCAGATGTAGATGCATCAGTAATTTTAATGTAGCCCAACAGGTAACTTGCACCTCCACTATTTGACATAATAGACCCCAGCTCATTTTCAAGCATATAGCAAGAACCAGATGAATTTTCATAGAAAACTCCCAAGCACGAACAATTCCAAGAACACATATCTTGGCAGACAGTTAAATTCACGCCATATATCACCGGTTGAGAATAGGCATTGCCAAAGTACTCCATATCATTCCCAAGTTTCAAATATGAAACATCTGAAGAATTTGATGGTCTACCATGACCAGATGAACTACAAGCAAATGGCAAAGAATAAGAACCATTGCTAGGTACACAACCAGAAATAATACTTGAGCTTGCATGGAAGTTTGAAGGACAAGAACAGGTAGGTATAGATGATGCAGGGTCATGGGAACATAATCCCGCCCTGCCACAAATAAAGGGGGTCTCGCAACCATCATCCGGCCCCACAAATTCCTGGACCCAGTTAGTACCGGAAAGGCTTTCGACGATAAACTGCCCATTGGCGCCCAATTTGGCAATTCGGAAATCAGCCGTAGGCAAGACCACCTTAAACACAGTCACTGTTCCATTGCTTCCGAAGAGATCAAGACCTGTTCTGCTTATGGCCATATATTCGACCATATAATTTGAAACCTTAAAGGCTTCTGCGGCCATTGACAACTTCCAGTATGTCTGTCCAAGCCACAGAAGTAGTGCATCAGATTCAGTAATACTCAAGTTGTAATCCCCAGTTGACAAGTCGGACTCTGATGTGGCACTTGACAGCCATTTCCCAAGACTCCCGACAGGTAAGCGCTGTCCAATAACAATTGTGTCTGTTGGATGCTGGAAGCTCTCCCAAAGAGAACCATTGGAATGATCAAGTAAGACGAGATTGCCCGTTTCAGTTAGTTCTAACGCGTGAACGGGTGATTTCAGGGGTGGAGTTGACCATTTGAGGTTTCCATCATGATCAAAAATAGTGATCCCTTTGACAGTCAGATTCATTGTATCAGAATTTGAGATGGGAGCATCACGATTAGCCGACCAAATGATGGTGTTGGATGCCACATGAATGACACACAAATAGAATTTGGATTGTTGATTGCCAGGATTGAATATCGCTGCTTCGAAGGTTCCATTGCGGGATGACAAGAAGGAGCCAGAGCCGTCAATGAATTGAAGATATGAAGCAGTGAAATTTGGATTGATAGAATCTGAGAAAGTGTAAGCAGAGATGGCAGAAAACAAGAGGAAAATGAGAGAGAAGTAAAAGATAGGTTCCATCAAGCAGTTTGAGGGAATACAGAACAGAGACTGGCAAGAAATGGGCTCGATGAGAGGACAAGGGGGAGAGAATGAATGGATTGATCTATTTGCGTGTTCTCCATTTCTGTCCTTATTTTTTATTTTTTAGTGTTCCAGTTCTACGTTGACTAATGAGCCTCCTAGCAGGTGTACTCCCTCTCTCTCTAGCTACCAAATTGATGATCAAGAGATGGAGAATTATGCACTATTAATAATGCGGTGATTAAGAGAGATAGGTACCGAAGAATAAAAATTTCTGAGCTGATCAGTCAAAACTCTCGGCGAGTATTATCTATTCTTTCTGAGTAGTTAGTGTTGTGTTTCACGACTCAACAGCTCAACACCATACCTATGTCACATCTCACCATCGTGCTGTCGTTAAATGCTACTATAACCGTACTCTTTTAAATTATGTTGTTTTTTAAATACACATTTCACTATTTAATTTAAAGTTGTGAAGACTTGGGTGCCAGCGTGACGGGAATGGGCACGAATCGATTCAGTTATTGCACCAATCCGCGCCTCATGTTTTCAACACACTCACTTTCGTCCTCGAAAAAAAGAAAAGGGAAAAAAACTGGAAGTAAAAGACAAAATAATCTTTATACATGAACCCAAAAAAAAAATAATAAATAGTGTAGTATACAAGTAAAACACTAGATAAAAAGTTGGGGCGTATGAACATCGGTACGGACTACAAAAGCAGATTTAAGAAATTGAGGCAAAGCAGAGAGTCCAACGTGTCCCGTTTCTCTCCACTGCAAGTTAGTATGTCCTCTGCACCTCCGCTGCAAAGAAAATGATGTCGTTGGATGAGCAAGGACGGTTTGTTGAAGGCGTTGACAAAAAAATGGGATCTGAGGTTGTGTGGACCACGTAGTAGAGGCTGATGTTTGAATCAGTCCATCCCAATTATATTTAAATTAAAGAATCAATTTTAATGCACCCATATATCCACTTCTTTTTTTTTTTTTGGCCCATGAACTGATGGCTATTTTTAATACGATTAATAATTTACTTACAACTATAACAATATATTAGCAATTCTTAATAACTTTTACTTATGGTTAATGTATGATGTGCTTTGATTTTTTTTTTTCAAATTTAGTTAAGTGGTACATTAACTCTTCAATTTTTTGAACAAAAAATTAACTCTTTAATTTAAATATACATATAATATAGGGAAAATCATAAAAAAAATCCCAAAAGTCAAAAATAATTATTAAAAAGTATCAAACCTCTAAAAAATTACACTTGAGTTCCATTGGTAATTTGGTATAAAATCCTGAAACATAAATATAAAAAATTTCATTATTAAATATAAAATCATGTATTTAACATATAAGTATCATTGATGTCAATTCATAAAAAATGAATATAAAAATATTATTATTGAGTATAAAATTATGCTCTAATATTAAACTACACATAAGTTCGGTTGGTGCAAAATTCTAGAAAATGAGCATAAAAAATTTTATTATTGAATATGAAATCATATTCCAATATTATACTTATATTCCACAATTTTATACACAACAATAAAATATTTTATGCTCATTTTTTAGAATTTTACATCAATAAAATTTGGGTGTAATTTATTTGATTTTGAGGATTTTTAATAACTTTTTTGGGATTTTTTTTTTGTGAATTTTCCTATAATATATATAAAAAAGGGAATATATCGCGATGCACCTGCTAAAACAGCACCCTCTGCTATGTGGTCCTACATCAACCTCACACTCCATATGTTCTTGTTTGCCATCCAACGACATCGTTTTCTTTGCAGCGGATGTGAAAAGGACGTAACCCGCGGTGGAGACAAACGGGACGATGTTGTGCGGGGCTAAGCTAGGCTAGGCCCAGCAGCAAGCCAAAGGTCTGTTGTTCCTATTAGCTTGGTGTTCCATTGATCTGTTGCTATTTTGTTTTTAATAGTAGTATTTCACATAGAGGTAGTATAGAACTAGAACAGCCGAACAGGTATTATCTTAGCCACAAGATCAAGAAATCTTTTAAGAATTGTTCATGAATGAGTTCTTTTGGGTATTATATCAATCAACTTGATCATGCAATCATGTTATGATTATGAACGCTAAGATGTACTTTGTATTGTATATTTGCTTTTTTAAATAGTAATTAGCGTGTCATTCTCTATAATTTCTATAAAACCTAATAAAATTCATATTGTTTATATCTTATGAATAATGTATTTTTCTTGGGTTTTATTTTATTGATGAAAATAAATTAACTTTTATTGCATTGAAAAAAATTTGGTAAATAAGGTGCACTATTTATAACTTTTGAATATAATTTATGAATAACGTGAATTGTTTTAAATCTCATATTAATATATTGATATACTAATAATACACCCAATCTAAATTCATAAAAACAGTATAATCTCTTAAATTTAGATACATTGCGTGTAGGATTTGGGTTCTCATCAATAATAAAAGATATATTTAAGTAGGATCTGGGTTCTCATCACATTAATAATGAAAGCTATATTTAAGGAAGCACATCATCAATAATAGAGCGTGGAACATCAGTATTTACTTAATAAAATTTTTTTTTTGGGGGTTTTGTGTTTATATGCTTTTGAAATTTTTCACAATATCTGATAGTTTAGAATTTTAATAAAGTATTAATTATTTATGTTTCATTAATATTAAATGTATCATTTAAAAAATATTTAAATTAATAATATATTGATAAAATATTACTAAGATTTATAATATTTTAAATTATTTAATGACTTTTTTAGTCTGAATAACAACAACCCTAAAAAAATAATTTTTATAAATAAGAGGAAGTAGTTTTTTATTTAATATAAAAACAATAGCAGACAATCGTTGGTGGTAGATTGGTAGATGGAAGGCCCTTCGAATATGGCGAGGCATGCGGTCGTTGTTAATTTGCAGTGGCATTAATTAAGAAATCATGAATCATGAAGTTCATTTTTTTTTTTCATGAAAGAATCATGAAGTTTTTGTATTATATTATTATAATTATAAATTTATAAATGTTCCCAAATTTCATTCGAAGTTTATGCCTCAACAAGTTTGGTACACCACATCTGCATCCGCATGCCGTGTACACGGCATTATAACGCTGAAAGATGAAATTTGGAACAGTATTTTATTTATTATTTATTTATTTATTTTATATATGATATATTCAAATTTTTAGTTTACATAAAATATATTAATTGATATAATTTAATGTATACTAAAAACATTTTTTAATAAATTATAAATTCAAATATACATTTTATACATTAAATCTATTTATTAAGAAAATTTATTATTATTATTATTATTATTATTATTATTATTATTATTATTATTAGTGGCAGCAGCAAAAGGAGGAGGAAGTTTAGTGATAGAAGTCTTTGACCTATTTGAGTACTGTTTAAAAAATTATTTAATACTAGATGCCTTTGTCAGCTTGGAGGTTTTTATAAGAATAATTAATAATGGGTGATGTTAACAATTTTAATAATAGTTTTATTGGGTAATGTCTCTTAAATTTTACTTTTGAAATTGTCATCTGAATTTGATTATGCCTTTTTAAGTTGAATTATTCTACTTACACACGTGTCATTCCCACTGCATTCACATGTATTTAACATGCATTCTTTCAAAACTTATTTTTATTATTATTTTTATATGAAAAGAATACTCCATACCATCTAAAAGCTAAGTGATTTTAAGAAAAAGAATTAAATTATTAAATTTATAAAAAAATTCAAACACTTTTTATTATTTATCCTCGTTAGTTATATGTCTGTTTATATTAACATTGGATAAAATTATAGATATTTTTATTTTTTTTATTTTTAAAATTTATTATAGAAAATACTTCTATAAAACTCTTTAGAAAACATTAAAATAGAAAACACATTCAGATAAGTCCTTATATTTTGAATCAATATATCACTTAAAAAATGATTTATATTTTAGTTCGGAAAAAATATATTAATTTAAAACTATAAAAAGTTATAAGAAATTATGCGCTAGCTATACAGATGTTAGAGTAAAATCAAAAGAAAGGAATTAGAGTCGCTTAAGTATAATATATCGATTTCGAGACCTAGTAAATATAAAAAAATCTTTGAGAGAGCTTTCCCAAGTAGAGTCTAATCATAGTTAGATTCATATTAGTTGAGGTTTAAAGTGGTAACTAAATATTGAGTGATTATTTTAAAAAAAAATAAAAAAGAAAGAGCTTCACCAGCAAGAAAAAATCAAAAGTAAGGAAGATGGAGAAGGGAAAATAATATACAATGTATAAAAAATCATATACAACTATTATAATTTTACAGAGTCTATAATAAATAATCTTATCAAATTATTTAAAATATTCAAAGCATATGAATTTTGAAACATATGAACTTTGCCTTGAATAAACAAAATTCATTAATTAGTTTTCTTTAAAAAATTTACTGCTTAATTAAGTCGTGACAAACCCTTTCCCACCATTAGCTTCTCACATCTCGATTTTAAACTTAGCTTTCAGATATGAAAAAATCCCACATCTGACATTTTTCTTGACGATGGTTGTGGATCAAATCTAGAAATGACAATGAAAGAAGAAATGAAGAAAGGGAGGAGTGAGGGGGGAAAACTGTAGTCTTGAGGAGGAGAAGAATCAATGAAAAAACAAAGAAATGAGAAGAATGGGATCTACCAAGGGCAAAAGAGTAAAATTATTTAAACAGCATTAGTAACAGTGTCTGAACCAATGAAACGCGTTGATTGCACAGTCCAGGGATGTTTTTCGCTTTAGGAATATTATAGATATAGATACAGATTAATTAATTTTATTTTTCTTGCATTCCTTTGTTTGGTGAATATGCATCCTAATTTTCCAATTTTGAATGACAAATATTATTGTTTTTCCCCACTAAACAACAATTGACAATGGCCTAATGTCGCACCGTGAATGCATATTAAAACCATCTATTAATATTCGTCTTATATGTAACATCTATTAATGATTGTCTAGAATGTTTATTGAAGTTGTAAACTTTTAATGGACTGGTAAAATTACAAGAATTAATATTATTATTAATAATTAGTGAACTTTTTGAGAGTGAATATTACAATTATAGACGAACTTTAAGATAGCTCGGAAAATCTAAATACTTAATTTCCCATTCTATATAAAATGGTAATAATAAACTTTCCCTTACACAGTCACCCAGTACGCCCTACTGGGAACATTTTGGCAGAAACACAAACTCGATTATTATTTTTTTAAAAAAAAGATGAGATGATATTTGCAAACTTGATTAGTTGATTTGCAACTTTAGGGATACTTCATTTTTCCACGTTTCCATTCAATTTAAAAACATATAATTAGAACCCATGATATCTCACATTAAAAGCAAGACTTGTGACCAACAAAACCAGTCACATTTCTCAAATAGCTACATTTCACAAATAGCTGAATCCTCTAAGTATATTATTTAGAGTTTAATTTATAATAGTGTGTATTAAAAAGACTTTATTAAGAGAAATAAAATATAATCTTTATACCTCAAATTGATTAGTTTTTATTTTGTAGAAACTACATGTATCCTCTTATTAAAGACAATTTTATTCGAGTTACTGTCGAGCACTAAATGTGGGTATATCTCCCAGCAAGAATTTGAATCTTGGTCATAATGTTGTGAGAGATTAGCCCCACTCACTAGATTCAACTCCCATTGGTTAATGGATTAGTTTTTTGTTGTTTGTTAGGATATCCTAATATTTAAAAAAGTAAAACCTATATATATATTATTAATATTATATTATTAAATGGCAGTACTTCATTAAAATTTGATATCAAGATAGACATTTTTCTCTTTACCATATTAATTCTTTTAAAGTGTTTTAAATGTTTATGAAATTCTGCATTTTCATGTGGTTTACCATGAACTTTTGGAATAAAGTTAACTTTATATCATTTAAAAAGAGATAGCAATGACGATTAAATTCAAAAAAGTTGTGAATTGTCTTTTTGATTATGGGTAGGATCTTGTGCTAAGTGTTTTAACTAAAGCATAAACTCTAACGCCATTAACATAAGCAACAAAACAACTGCTTCTACTGGAACAACGTTTTGGAGATCCAAAACATGATTCTGCGTTGGCTTTATATATGTATAATTGACTATTACTAATGTTTATTTACCATTTAATTTCTTATTTTGGAACCAATGTTTAGGATGTATGTATCGAATTAGACACATCATTAGTGCTAGTTGCATGTTTTAAAGAATTCCTTATGATTATTGATTTACTTAGCTTTTCCCCTCATTTCCTTTACCCATTTCATATCCGCCAAGTCGAAAGTTTCATTTTTTACATACAAATACCACCTAATGATGAAAGGTCATTGGTTTCACGAGGTTATAATAAAACGATAATCAAATGTGTTTATGTTAAGCATAGGTGTGTAACCGTGTATTTAATTATTTGTATTTGTCTTGTGATTTTAGTAAGGTTTAAAAAATTGGACTAGATATTGAACCAATTAAAGTATTAATTCAAAGTTCAATGGTTTAATTATGATTAAGTCAGAATTAAACTGATAGTGGTAAATTTAATAATTTTTTAATTTTATATATTATATAGAAAATAAAAAATATTATTAATAAATTTCATAATCTAATATTAAAATCTAAAAAAATTAATATTTATTTATAATCATATTTTGAATTTAAAATAGTCAATTAATATTCTTGTTTCATATTATTTGTTAAGTAAATTTATCATTATTAATAACTATATATCAAAATAATACTTATATAATATTATAATATAAAAAATTTATATAAAAAATAATGTTATTTAATACTAACGTTATTTTATCTTAAAAGCTAAAAAAATAAAAAAAAATCAATTCAACTGATTTTGTACTAGTTTAAGATTGATTCATAATCAGTTTGATCAGTTTTCCATCAACTATAAAAGTAACTGATCAAAATCTATAACTAAACTAGATATCAATTTCCGACCAAACCAATTGGTCCAACTTAATTTTTTGAACACGGAACTTTAAAACAAAGGGCGGTGGTCGTTTGCTCCTTTTCATTGTTCCTTTAATTTTGTTGTTTTCCCTCTTTTGCGGCCAGGGGTGGGGCTGGATTTTTCCTTTGACTTAAAAGTGCTACATGTCCATTGAGGGGTTGACATGTTATAATAGTTACACTATATAAAGATTAACTTTTAAAGTATAAGAAGTGATTTAAAAAATCTCAAGTATATAGAGCAACCTAAAAATTAAGGTAAAATATAGGATCAAAAGATTAATTTATCCTAAATTTATAGCCATAAACCTATGAGTGCAGTTCAACTCATTCCTTAAGCTATAAGCAATCCATGAAAAAGTTGCATTTTCCGATACATTTTATATTGTATATTGATATATTGAGTTTTGAAAATTGTATTCATCTTTATAATGATAAAACCTCATCAATAAGAATGTCATCTTTTTTTCCATAGTTTGTGAAGAATGTAATTTCATATAATTTTTATATTTTGTATTGATTAAATAAAATTATTGCATAATATTACAATAAGGACGAAATTTGAGAAGTTTGCAAAACATGGAATCTAGTTTATATTCAAAATCAAATAATGTATAATGAGCAAGCGATTTTTTTTTTAATTTTAACTTTATTTTATATAAAAAAGATGCTTGTACCAACTAGCCTTGCAACGCACTCCACGGACCATGAGGGAGATTACCGAAAAAGCAAAAAAGAAAAGCTTATTGGTTTTGTCTTCTAATTGGGCCGAGCTTCCTCGCTCGTAAACAGGATAAAATTACTAAGAACCATAATAAGATCTTCACCAAAAAAAAGAACCACTATAAGATTAATCGTAAAAAAAACTAAGAACCATAATAATAATAATAGTAATAATACTAATATGCTATTCCTGCACGCTATCTTGTTCCAGGTGACTCTCCCCATTATTCTCCTTTTTTTCATTCCAAGTGATTCCCTCCCATATCCCTCTCCTTCAACAACAAGCATTGACCAACGGGCCCAACTCTTTCTTTTTCTTGAAAAAATTTCCTTCAAAATTCATGTTAAGCAACATTTTTCTTTTCTCTTTTTCTTTTTAAAATCTCCCATCACTGAACGTGTCCGGTTATTGTAAAATAAAAAAAATAAGATCATGAAACAGATATTGTTAGATGACTAGATTCCTTAAATAGGTTATCGTAAAATAAAAAGAATAAGATCATGAAACAGATATTGTTAGATGACTGAATTCCTTAAATAGGTTGTCGTGAGTTTAATTTTTTATCATATATATGAAAAATATTTTATTGGAAGAGATAAAATTCACTTTAATAATTTTTATATTTAGAAGGAATTAGTCTTCAATCGTCAGTTAGAGAATACTTTTGATACTTTAAAAAAATTGTACAATGTGATGTTTTAACCTCTAATGCAATATTAAAAAGATAACGAACTTAAAAATTAATGCATAGACTAAAACAATATAAGGAATTAGCCTAGTTAAATATCAAATAGTAACTGTTTTAGAAACCCTCATATGAACCAAGGGGCCCAATATAGTTAAACTAAATAACTGACCGGGGATCAAGTATCATATTATTTATAAATTAAAATAGCAGTATAATTTATTTTTTATTTCATATAATATGGAGATTTCCACATATAATAAAATCAATAACTAATTGTTACTATATTATTAAGTTATTCCCTCCGTTTCAAAATAAAAGGTGGATTTAGTGGGATTAAAATTTTAAAATATAAGTGATTTTGTGAAAATTAGTAATGATTTAATGATTTCTTTCCAATTTTATTCATATTTATCATAGTATTCAATTATGAGAGAGAAGAGTAAAAAAGTTATAAGGAGAGAGAATAATTTATTTTTACTTTTATTTAATGAAGATAATTTTAAAAAATTATGAAAATTTTTAAAAGTATTAATGTTTTGATTCTAAATGTAAGATAAGTAGATATAAATTATGTTATATTTATTAGAAAGAAAGTTAATTTTAACACAAAAAAATAACAGAGAAAATCCAATTAATGTTTTTGATTTCTAACGAAAGAATTATTATTAGTTATAAAAAATATTGAGATTTCTAATGAAAGAATTATAATTAATTATCAAATATATTAAAATAATTTTTTTTTAATTAATTTTTTTATCAAATATAGCCTTTCATTTTAAAACAAAGGAAGTGTCAATAGCACAATTTACTAGTAAAAAAACGTGTATAATATTAGTAAGTATAACTGGTCACCATTTAGGTTCGTGCAGGTGACACAATTAATCGAAGGAGAAGCAGCAAAAAAATAAGCTAATCCATATGGGAACGTGCTGTGATATAACCCACGACTGTTAATAGAAGAGTCCGCAAAGCCAAAGGTCCACAACAAAGAAACACGCGTCGCAAGATTCATGCATCTTAAAAACATCAAAAAAAATATTAGAATAGAATTAGAAATAGGGTGAGGTTTGGTATGCAAGCTTGATGAAAAGGAGAAAGGAGGAAAATTTGTGTGGAATATATTTGATATGTATAATTCAAGTTTTTATAAAATCTTTTCTCCATTTTCTCCCCCCATTTCTTTTTTTTTTTTTAATTTGTTGTTATATACCATACTTGGCCTAGAATTAACAGGGAGTAACGAAAGAAGAAGGGAAGAGAGGAAAAGAAATGAAAAGGTGAGAAGCAGTAGTTAGGCAGAGAGGGAAAGAGGGGGTGAGAGACACAGGCATCGAGAGAGTCGGCGCCCCATGTTCCCGCCGACCAATCATCATCCACCTTCTATACTCTAACCTTAACTCCTCTCTCCTTCTCCCTTATTAACCCTTTGATAAACCCCCTTTCGCTCGTTCCCATTTTCTTTCTCAGCTTTCATTTTTCTTTTCTTTTCAGTTCTTCCGTCTATTTTTTTGGGTATCGGAAGACTCTCGGATTTTCTTTTTCTTTTTCTTTTTTGTTTTTTACCAGTGGCGTCTTTTAATTTATTCATTTCGAGTATCTCCGTTTGTCTGTCTATCTTTCTGGTACAATTATGAGGGCTGCCTCTGAATCCTCTGTGGTGGAGAGATTAGATGACGGAGAAAAGGAGAAGAAGAAGAAACGCCGATCCAATCGTCGATCCAAACAAACTTCTGCGTCCTCAGGTACCCTAATGCTTCATCTTTGTCCTTCAGTTGCTTTTTATTTTTTATTTTTTCAACTGATTGGAAATATAGGGTCTTAGATATTTCTGCATCTAGCTGGGAGAACAAGTTTCTACTTTCTGTAGATTTAAACTCCATTTCTAGATATATGGGCGGATTGAGGCTAACTAGTGGGGCATGGTTGCTTTCCGTTTATTTGTTTGAGGACGGGATTTTTAGTTGAGCATGAAGGAAGGGGTTTCTGTTCTTACTTTTCTTCTTGTCACTGTCTGCTTGATCTTGCCAATCTCGGCTCGTTTTGTCTACAAGTGACATTGTTGCTCCTTGGTCCTGCCCGACGAGGTTATCACTTCCTATCAGGAGTCATATTGTGTCTCTTATGCGGCTAGACGGCTTGAACTATATTCTATTTATAGGCTGTCACTCTCTACGAGGGAAGTAAATCGACATAGACTAAGAAACCTCTGATTTTCCGCTAAAACTTGGGATGTTCTTTTATCTTTGTTCGTTTGGACTCTACTGTTTCATCTTTATATTGATCCAGTTGCTGTTGGTGGTTCTAAATTTGATTGGAACCAATTTATTTTTGCAAATTCTGGCAATGCAATGCCCTCCATAGTGGGTCAGTGTACATGCCGCCTAAGCTTCCTTTTAATCACCATTGAATTATGTATTTCTGAAGTAATTCTAAGAAACTTTCTCCCCTAAATTGTCTTCTGTACTACTTTTAGGGGGCAAATTATTTCTTGCTTTATTATTAATATGTGTATCAACACCATATGTAATTCGTGTTTTCTTCTCTGCCAATTACAAATTTTCAGAGTGCTCAGGAAACATCAGGACACCTACTCATGCTTCTGCTTTGATGAACAACCCTTCGTTGAAGCAGCAGGAGGTTAACAATTGTTCCACAAATGAGCAAGGGCTGTCCAGAGCATCAAATGTTTCTTTCACCTCAATGCCACCAATGCATTTCAATGAGCATCAAATGGACCCTCTAGATTTGCGAAATGTGCAGCTTAATGGTGGAGGAATGGGCTCAAAATCTTGTTCCGAGCCAGTTGGCTCATCTGCGACTCATACAAGCAAAGACCTGTTCCCTTCTGGTCAGGCTGGGGTTTGCGTCCAGAGAAATTATTATAGTCCACACTGGTCGATGGAAGCTGTTGAGAAGGCTTTAGAGGTTAATACAGTAGTGGGCTTTTGTTTACTGAAAAAATTAAATTGCAACAATTCTACTGAATAACCTTTGGTCACTTTTTTGTTTATTTTGCAGAGGGGGGATGTTTTTAGAGCCCTTTTTCGAGTCAATGCTCACAATAGACTTGAGGTTTCTACCATTCTATAACTTGTTTTTTTGGTATTGGGGTTAACGTGATTGCTAATTTAAAATGTTCTGGTACTTCTCATGCATTCCTTTGATGATTGAAGATCCTTTTCCTGCTTGTAGGCATATTGTAAAATTGATGGAGTACCAACAGATGTTCTCATTAGTGGAATTCCTGCCCAGAATAGAGCGGTATGTGTGGAATTTTATTTTAAAATCTACTTGAGGTTTTTCTTTCCCCCTATTTTTTCTAATTTAAATGGAAAGGCTTTTCTTATTTGTACAGAGTTGAGCATATTAGCTGCAAATCATGTCTGTGTTGACTGAGATCCATGTTTGGCCTGTGTCAGGGGCAACTACACCAATGCATATTAATGCTTTGTTAGTGTCTGTTGTTTTAATATAATGAATTTTGCAGATAGGGATGCTATTTGCAATGTGCCTCATAATGCTTATCTCTCTGTCGCTGTCTTAATTTTATGGGTGGTTGGTGGGTTGGAATAACACCCTTTGAGCTGCTTGCTAATTATAATTATTTTTCTTGTGGTGTGTTGCTGCTGATTATTTTTATTAGCTATGACGATCTTGTTTAGCTTTTTGATGGCGTTGTAGCTAATTGTTATCATATCAAGAATGTGCTCTGTACTTCTAGCTATCTGATGATTGCTTTGTGCAGGTTGATGGTGATACTGTTGCAGTTAAGATAGATCCTTTGTCTTTGTGGACGAAAATGAAAGGTTCAAATGGTACTGGTAATATTACTGCTCCTGTAGAAGATTGTAACCTGCTCACAGAATATAATGAAGTGGAGGGGAATATACCTCTAGGAAAATGTAAGGTAGATGCTGATTCTGAGTTTGCTAATTACAGCAACTTCCCTGGTCAAAACAAGGATGTTAATCATGAACCTACTACTTATGGAAGTTTTCCTTATCCTGAAAAGAAATTCTTGAATAAGAATTATGCTTCCCCCGTTTCAAGTAGCCCTCTTGATCCACTTGAACCAGCTACTCACGATGGTCTTGATGCTGCTTTTGATAACTTAAATATCAGTTCTTATGCACAAGTTGGAGTTATTAATGCAGTGGAAAACATGTGTTTGTTGGTTAATTCTTTCCCTTCTAAAAGGCCAACTGGCCAGGTGGTTGCGATTATTGAGAGGTCTCCACGCCGAGAGTCTGTTGTTGGTCATCTCAATGTTAAGAAGGGGTTTTCTTTTTGGGACATAAGCAGAAAAGATGCAAAGAAGAATAAAAAGTTGGTTTCTGAGTGTGAGTACATCCAGTTGATGCCAACTGATCCAAAGTTTCCAAAAATGATATTGCTTTTTAGAGAGTTGCCTGACTCCATAAAGAAAAGGCTGCAAAGCGGGGATGCTACACTTGAAATGGATCTGGTAGCTGCACGAATTGATAACTGGTCTCAAGAAAGTCCTTGTCCTCAAGCTCAAATCTTGCATGTTTTTGGACGAGGTGGTGAAATTCAGCCGCAATTAGATGCAATTTTGTTTGAGAATGCAATCTGTGTGTCTGAATTTTCCTCTGAAGCTTTGTCCTGCCTTCCATACATTTCTTGGGAGGTGCCGCAGGAAGAATTTCAAAGTAGAATGGATCTTAGAAATTTGTGCATACTTACCATTGATCCTGCAACTGCCACTGATCTGGATGATGCACTGTCCATTGAGAAGTTATCTAATGGAAGTTTTAGAGTAGGTATCCACATTACTGATGTGTCATACTTTGTCTTACCTAACACAACTTTAGATAGTGAGGCTCAGTCTAGGTCAACAAATGTCTATATGGTGCAAAAAAAGTTACCAATGTTGCCAGCATTATTTTCAGAGAATATAGGTTCACTCAACCCTGGAGTGGACCGACTTGCGGTCTCCATGCTCTTGGACATAAACCTTGATGGGGAGGTTTTAGATCGTTGGATTGGCCGTACTGTGATAAAATCTTGTTGTAAGCTTTCTTATGAACATGCACAGGACATTATTGATGGGGTTATTGATGTTGAAAGTTCAAACATGATAGGAGATCACTATCCAAAGGTGCACGGCCGTTTTGATTGGCCTGATGTTATCACATCTGTGAAGAATCTATATGATATTTCGAGAATTTTGAAAGATAAGAGGTTTAATGATGGGGCTTTATGGCTTGAAAACCCCAAAGTTGTTTTTCTGTTTGATGAATATGGAATTCCTTATAATAGTATACTCTCAGAACGCAAAGAATCAAATTTTCTTGTTGAAGAATTTATGCTCTTGGCTAATAGAACAGCTGCTGAAGTCATTTGTAGAGCATATCCTGATGGTGCTTTATTGCGGAGGCATCCCGAACCTAATTTGCGGAAGCTGAGAGAGTTTGAGGCATTTTGTAACAAACATGGTTTAGAACTGGATACATCTTCATCCGGCCAGTTCCATTGGTCATTAGAGCAGATCAGGGAAAAGCTCAAGGGTGATCCAACGCTTTGTGATATTCTTATTTCATATGCTACAAGGCCAATGCAGTTGGCACAATATTTCTGTAGTGGTGATTTGAAGGACAGACGAAATGATTGGGGTCATTATGCATTGGCTGTCTCTGTTTACACTCATTTTACTTCACCTCTGCGTCGGTATCCTGATATTATTGTTCATCGGACGCTACTTGCTGCTATAGAGGCTGAGGAAATGTGTCTGGAGCATGAGAAGATGTTGCAGGCTAACAAGGTAGTGGTAGTGCGAGAAAGATATTTCACTGGTATGCACTTTGGTAAAGAAGCTGCTGAATCTGTGGAAGGTAAAAAAGCACTATCAGCTGCAGCTTTGAAGTATGGAGTTCCGTGTACTGAATTACTTGCAGATGTTGCTGCTTGTTGCAATGAGAGAAAGCTAGCTAGTAGAAATGTCAAGGATGCTTGTGATAAGCTCTACATGTGGGTTCTCCTCAAGAAGAAGGAGGTATATCTGTTTAAAACTGTTCTGTCAATATGTTGATCTTCTTTCTTGCAGTCTTAGATTATATGATCCCCTTTTTATTGTTGCAGTAGAGTAACAATTCTAATGCATGCTTGACATGAGTGTGGCAAGAACTTATTTCTTGAAGAAAGCTTTCTGTGTCTTATTTCGCCGCTTTTAGCTAGTGACATTTTCTCAGTATTCAAAATTCTTTTGAAATTCTCCTATTTATGCTTGGAAATAATGAATAACCCTGTGGTTTTCATTTATGTTTAAATTAGGTCTCCAAAGTCTAAGTATTGTGGAGATGAGCCTTTTTTTTTTTTTTTGAGGGATTTGGTCCTAGCAAGTAGATATTATCTAATAGTAATAACTTATGATGTCGTTGAGATGTCTTTTAGAATAACACGTCTTTCAGCTATAATGCCTACCCAACTTCAAATCGGCTCTTCTTTTAGTTGGTGTCCCTTATGTTTTGGCTGATACTATTGTTTGTAATAACTGATTGAGTAGTTCTTTGTTGTTCTTACCATGTCTTGTGCCTATGACACATTCTTGAATACTTTCCTCTGTACTTCAACTTGGCTCATCTTCTGTTCTGCAGGTGTTATTATCAGAGGCAAGAATATTGGGGTTAGGCCCAAGGTTTATGTCAATTTATGTTCAAAAACTAGCTGTAAGTGACCTTACTTTTCTAACCACATACATTTCTAGGTTTATGGTTAGGAGTAGAGGGGTCAAGATGTGTTGACAAATTTTCTTTTGAAGTGTAAAAGCTTCTGGATCCTCCAAAGTAGGTGATAAAGGGTAATATATAGTGTTTAGAGTCAACATTGTGGAACATGGCATATGATAGCAGTTAGTTTTTTCATATCATGGCGTGGATTGTATAGTATGAATAGTCTTACACTTCCTGTGAGGGGAGCTACATCATCTAATTTTTCTTTTTTTTTTGGACCAGGTATCCAAGTGCTTTCTGAAAGAATAAATATTTGAGTTATCACAACTATTAAGGACATAAACTATATAATGAATTTTGTTTATAAAATTTAAATCACAATAAATATGCATTAGACCCAGAACATAGAACTCACTAGTTTTGAAATCTTTGAAATGAATATTTATGGATTTTTTTTTTTCTCAAAAGCTCTTTCATGATCTATATAAATTGATTCATTCTAGGTTTTTTTTTTTTGGTTGCATGTTCATGATACTACTCTTCTTGTTTCTAATGCTGTGCCTATTCATTTTTAGATGGAGCGGCGCATATATTATGATGAAGTTCAAGGCTTGACTGTGGAATGGTTGGATGCGACTTCCACGTTGGTACTTAGCATGTGTACTGATAAACGTGCATTTAGGAGAGGTAGCCCAGGTAAATGGAGGGCATTTGAAGAAGTTGTGTTGCTCACTTGTCCGTATGACCTGAAAGACGCAAAAGATGGCTTTAGTGAGAATGATGCAGTGAAAATGAGGGATGGTGACAGAGATCTAAGTTCCAGTTCAGACAGCTCAGGGACTGAAATCGACCCTGCAGTTTTCCCTCTTAGTCTGTGTCTTCTTGCAACAATCCCAGTAGCACTGCATGCCGTTGGTGGCGATGATGGACCCCTTGATATTGGGGTGAGGCTGTACATGACCTCCTATTTAAGGTAAGTTGGTAATTTTGAAGCAGACCCTGAATGAATGCAGAGAGATCTTAATATGGATGGGATGGACTAGTTGCAATGTAGATAAGTAGTGTATAGTTTGACATTAGATGGGGGAATTATATGGTCCGATTTGCCGATGCTTTTATGAACATGCTTAATGGATAATTTGGGAGGCGTAAATAAAGATGGGGATTTTGTTGTTGGCTTCGGCTATAGGGCATCTGTTTTCTTCAGATGCTGCTTGCTGGAATAGGCCCTTGTTTTTATTGGCCCGTTCCATCGTCTACTAGGTTAATTCGTGTTTACCCAGTTTCGGTTCTCTGATATATATATATATATATGTATATATATATGTATCGGCTGAGAGCCGAAATTCATACTTCCTTTCCCTTTTCGTTTGACTGCAGCCCAATACTATTTTTTGATTTTGGGTGGCCACCTCTTGTATTTGTAATTTGATCTTTGGGACATCTTCGTATTTTTTATTCATATTTTGATCTTCGGCACGTGATTTCGCTGCGGCCTTTCTAGTGCTCTGCTGTGTCTTTTTAAGTTCATGAGTTTACATACGGAGACGGCTGTGTAAGTCTCTGTGTATTCAATTTCTTATAGTTGAAACCAAAGTATTAAAAACTGACTGGACTGAATTGGCCAGTTCAATTGGGAACTAATGCCCGGTCTGATTCGAATGGAAAGGGAAACCAGATGGTTCTACAATTGATGCGACTCAGTAGCAAGATGCGAATCAGTAGTAAGCTGGTCAAATTGATAGCTAAATAGTGTAAATCGGTAATAAATTGGCAAGGAATTAATTGCACTGGTAATATTGTATTTTAATTATTTCTTATTTTTTAAAATAAAAAAATATTATTTATAGTACTACATGATGTTTTTTATTAAATTTTATATATTATAATATATTTAAGTATTATTATGATATATAATTATTAATAGTGTTAAATTTAGTTAAAAAATAATTTGAAAGTCAAATATTGGTTAATTATTTTTAAATTTAGAATATAATTATAAAATAAATATTAATATATTTAGATTTTATTAGAATATGAGGATTATTAATAATATTTTTTAATTTTTTATACAATATAAGATATATATTCCTTTCGTTCCTTAATGTAAGTGACAATTAGGGAAATTTTCGTGTTTCAAAATATAAGAGATTTATTTGGTATATTTAATAATTTTTTTTAAAAATATTCCTAATTAAGATAATATGTTTTTAATATAATTTATTTGTATTAATTGTATGATAGAAAAGTTATTAATATTAAATGAGGATATTTTTGAAAACTACTTTATATTCCTGATAAATTTATTATTTTCCTTTATCTATGTAATTTTGTCTTTTATCCCTTATATTGAGGAATATAATGGGTAATATTTAAAAATTATTAATTTTGTTATTATTGATTTAATTAGTGTTAAATCATTAAATTTCAAATTGATATCTTAATTAGTTTAAATAATTGGTCTAATTTTTAATATTATATTTAATGATAGTTTGACTTTTACTACTTTTCATTGAAAACGATTTTTAACACCTTGGATGAAACAAATTTGGCTGAAGAAGTGATGATGAGGCATCGGTTAGCATAAGGCAGAATATTTTAGTTCCTAGGTCCGGTTCTTTTATTGATGTTTTTCCCATTCTTAAATACTATAGTATAATAAGGTTGGATTTTCAGGTCATAAATAATTTGAAAGGATTATATTTTCTTTCCTTCTTTCTTTTGGGTCTAACAATTTAGGAGGATTTAAAGACCATCAATTTGTATGGATAAAATTTTCAAACCCTTGGCTTAGTTGATATAGTTAGGCTCAGTCAAAATTTGAATATTGCAATGCAAAAGACTATATTTGTCAGATGTGTAATTTTTTTTCCAGTTTATTGACTGTCACCACGTTTAAAATCATCGTTAAAAAAAAAAAAGAACATTACTGTTCAAATTAACATCTCAGATTCTCAATAACGTGAGAAATCATGTTAATCTTTTTTCTACAATAAATTTTTTTTGCTTAAGGTATGACAAAGTTTTAAACATTAAATATTTTTTTTGACAATAAAAACATTTAGTCATATTGATGAATTTAATTTTTTTTTTATAATACGAATTATGTGATACATTTGTAAATTAATATATAATTAAAAATATAGGGTACATTAGCGAGACAGTGGGACTTTATTTATTAGGCTCTATGCCTTTTTGTTTTTTTTTTCCTTGTTTTCTTTTTTCTTTTCTATTTAAGTGGATTTATCTTTTCCCATTTTTTAAGATGTGTCCCATGATTTTTTTTTTCCAAATTTAATAATTTCTAATTTTAAAATATATATTAATTTTAATTAATATTATTTAATGTTAATATTTATGAGAATAAGAGGAGTTAGTAATAAGATTTTTTTAATTCAATAAATTTTAAAACTAAATAAAAAATTCCCATGTTCCTGTGCCTCCACATTTGCCAGTGAGTTGGAAAAAAGTATGAGTAGAGATTGAGAATTTATTTTCATACAAAAAAAGAGATTAAGAGTTCAAAACATTCTCATGTATCATAAAAACAAAAAATCTAGTTTATAGAAAGGGCGAGAAATGGTTTCCAAAGAGAACGAATGAGTTTTTTCTTTTTTTGAGACGAACGAACACATTTTTTTTTTTTGGCCACGCAGAAACGAACAGAGTTAACATTATGCAAGAGTGAGAACTTGGAGAGAGAAAGTTCAGATATGAGAGGAACCGGAGGGCCGCTCTTATGCATCGGAGATCTCCTGAACGACGTGGGTGAGAAAGAAGATGTAGTTTCAGCCCACTCTCCCTCACCGTCTTTCTCTTCTTCTTCTGTTTCGGATCCAAACCTCGCTCCTGATCTCACCAAACTCTTCCAGGTTAGCGGGTTCGATTTTGTGGTTCACTTCGAATCGCTTTGTGTTACATTTGTTCCCTATTTAGATCTCTATTTCAACATGGTATGGAAATTTAACTAATTTTCTTTACCATAACCATAAAATCTTGTAGTACAGATAATTTTGAGCGCTTCTAATCTTTTTATTCTTCAGAAATTATAGGGTTTTGCTATTTACTCGAAGAGAACTTGTTCTCCACGTCTAGTGACTGATATACACCCCTCTCTATCAATCATTGAAATTTGCCTGCTCATTTCAGGAAAACTATGAGCACTTGAATAAGGCACTTGCTGGCACAGACCATTCTTGGACGGTTCTGACATTAAAGGTAATTACAGTGTATCGCTGCATATGATTATGAAGCTGTCATCGCATTCGTATTACAGACGAAGCAAACATCAATTACGAGAAGCTTAAGTATGTTTACTCTATGCTGCGTCTGGGGATTTACCTACTGGTTATTGCACCATTTTAAATCTTTTTTCAATTGTTCATACTTATCATTGGGCGTTTTTTCGGATAAAAAGTATAAAACATATATTAATCAGCAAAAGAATATATACAAACGAATGGAAATTGACTTCCCAAATAATCGGCTTCCAAAACTCCAAAACAAAACTCAGGTGGGGTTTGGAAACTGTCAAAACTAGGAGAAAAGTTGGAGCCATACAGTGAATGAAGCCTGGCACAAGATTAATATCAATTTTCCAGTTCCTATTCATTAAGTTCCTAGCTTCGGTAATGACATCTACAAAAGGATGAACAGAAATATCATTTCGCAAGAGAAAGTTAATAATTTCAGTTCTTTTGCAGCAAGTTAGGATTTCTTTAAAACCACTATCCCAACAGTGAATATCATTGGGCATTTTTATCATTTCTGCTTTGATATACCATTGTATCCTTCTCACAATTCAATATTCATCTGTCCTCTATTTTCAGTCTATTTATTAATTTTCTTCAATATTTTTTGGATTATCCAGCTATGCACTGCCCTAGAAACTGCGAACGAGATGGTTCAGTCTACAAACTTAAATGTTGGATTGTTGTCAGAGAAGGTTGGAGAGCTTCAGAAAATTGTCAAGAGAGCGGATTCTGCCATAGCAGCTGCGAAGGCTGTCCATGTTAATTTAGATGACGACAAAGGTGCCTTTATTGACCATGCAAAATCCAAGTAATTCAAGTCTTACTGTGAGACTAGGTTAGTAAAATTTCACATGATATTTTACTGCTTATCATTACAAATGTAACGTTGCTATTTAAGAGCAAGATATCCGATTTAGAAAGTATGGAAAGTGGTTTGGTAGATCACTGTAATTTTTATCATGTAAGTGTCAAAGGTTCTTTTTTACATACTATTGCTATTGCTATTGCTTGTTTGCTTTGCTTTTCTTTCTGGCATGCTGGCAACCTATGCCCAAACCTGGGTTCATTTGTCAATTTGAACAATAGTTGTGAAACATGTCAGTGCTCTCTTTCTAAACTATAGTGATTACTGATTACATCCACCAGTGGCTGTATGAGCTAACTTTGTGATTCGGGTATTTGAACAGCGGACACATAATTATATGAGAAATCACTTAAGTATGGCGTTATTCTGTTATGTTGTAAATACAGGGCATACTAACTACGTAAAGTCACTTGAGTGGTCATGTAAGGTGCAATGAAGGTCATAGGCCAAGAAAACGACAATACGGTGAAGGTTTATGGTTGTCCTGAATTGAAAAACCGGACTAATTTGATTGTTGATGTCTCCCAAGGTAAATCTGTGGTGTGTTGTTCTTATCGGTAAGAAATAATTTGCTACTTCTGCTCAGCCAATTTGATACTGAGTTAATGCCACTTTCTACGGGCGACAGGCATTCAGTTAAACTCTGGCACGATTAATTGTTATATCAGCAACTCAGCATCTGGTAGTGAACAATTCTTTGTCAAACACATTTTGTTTCATCTATTATTTCTGAAACTGGCCGGGAGTAACATACAACCAACCTTGACTGACCTTGAACTGAAGGGAAAGCTAGAGATAGTTTGAGAGTTGAGACAGACATAATAAATATGATGGATTGATACAGACAAACATAAATATGATGGCCAACAGCGTGCTGAACACTTTGTTCTAATTAATTAGAGTTAATACCCAGCTGTTGAGGGGGTACTCACGAGCATGGGCGCACGTTCCCAGGGATAGATATAATAGTCTTGTGCGTGCATAAATATGATGGATTGATTGGACCTGAGAAATGTTTTGTTGAGTAGTGGGCGCAAAATTGTTTGGGCTGGGTTCAAGCACATCCTGTGCCCTCCAACTTATGATATTGGTGCCAAGGATTTGATCCATTAAATTGGATTCAGTAAAATTAATGGCCCAATTAAATTCAGTAAAATTGTGGATCTGAATAATAGATATGGTCAAATTGGATTCCATTGTTAGTGGTTGAATACGCACTTGGGCCCAAACATCTTAAATTATACATTTTGAATTTAAATAATAAACGAATTAAATAAATTAAATTTTCATTTCTTTTTGGTGAAAGTTTCTCCGTTCATTTATCACTCACTATTTGGGAAGAGTCAAGAACTAGAGAATGAGATAACTCAAATAAGATTCCCAAGAGTAACAATGGGTGAACCTGGGACAAAACTTTCTCCATTGTTCATAATTATTGTCGTATTTGGTTAGGTTTGATAAGGCTGCACAACGAGGAAGAAGAAGAAATTATATGTACATGAATGAGCCTTTTGTTATAAATCAGATGACAACTTAGCTCAAAGCAAAGAAACTTAGCCAAAAGCTGGAAGATAACTGCTGTCAGTTTAGCCAATCCTCATCCCACGTATTGGGAACAAGACAACAGGTAATAACAGGCCTTCATTTGCTCTCCTGACTTCAGATGTTGCCATTTGCATAATCTTCTGTATATTGTCAGCTTTAAAGTATAAAATTAAATAAAACCTTAATGATGCTTTCAAAGCTACATATAACACTTCAATTCTTTCTTCTTGGGTACAAATTAAATATTTGTGGATTCTCTCTTATTAAACAAGACAAGAAAGTAGCTCTCATAACCCTTTTGATTAATCCAAAGATGATGCTGGCGAATCAGTGACATCATCAGACTTCATTTTTAACTAATCTCTGCTACTCCCTCTGTTTCCACTAATAAAACATATTCTAGAAGCATTTTGCTTATTCAAAATATAAGTCAATTTACAATATTCAAGGGTATTAAATTCTTATTTTCCAATTTTATCCTAAATATTTATAATAAAGAGAGAAGAATTAAGAAAAATATACTCCTTCTGATCCTTAATGTAAGACCATTTTATCCGAATCACGCGAATTAAGAAGGGGAGTTAAATCTAATTAACCACCTCGATTTTTCTGAAAATCTCAACATTTTTTAAAAACTACCCTTATTTATTCTCTCTTTTTCTTTTTGAATGCATTAAATATGTGTATTTTTTGGAAATGTATAATAAATACCACCTCGTATATTGTAAAAGATCTTATATTTAGGATCAAGATAAAATGTCCTAAATATAGGACCGGAGGGAGTAATTAAGATAGGTGATAATTTAATGAGGGTAATATTAGAAAATTGTGATAGCTTTTGAAAATTTCAAGAAACTTAACTAATGTTAACTACTTTTTTTTATTTATATAAAATAGTTAAAAGGAACTTATAAATAGGAACAAAATGAGTACCTTGATAAGCATAAATGAACAATGTTTTGGTAAAACTTTTCCAACCGCCTTAGATTTGGAAATGGATTATCTTCATTAATGGCACTTGAAGAGGGGAAAAAAATAATTGAGGGGTTTGAGACTAATTGACCTCATGCTTCTCAATTCATCTCTCTCTTAAATGACATCAAATATTTGTCAAAATTACAACAACCCAAATTGTTCACATCACCACAATCACCATTATCTCTTATCTCTCCACTGCCATCACTGTTTGTTTGCCCTCTAATCTGGTAGATTAGTGTGAGATTAAATCCTAGAGCTATCCTCTCCATTTGAGGTCAATCCATCTCATTCCGAAGTAGAATTAATGGAGAGAAATTAAGATAGGCGGGAAAAAAAGGAAAAAGAAATAAAGTGTCTTTTTTTAAAAAAAAAAACCTGAAAAAAGAAACGAAGTGCCAATCATAGGAAAATGGCATCTGATTTTGTTGTTGTTTGCTTAACTACTTATGGTCTGAATTGGGATCCAGATAGCCTTCTCTGATTGAATTGTTTTACTACTTATGGGTACCGGATTTCTTATTAATTAGAATTATTAGGCTTAGTGGGGTGAAGGAACATTCAGGACCAGTTTGGTTCAAATCCACAATCTTGAAATCAGTGGGAATGGAGTCTCCATTCCAATATGGTGTCTGTTTGGTTGTATTTTTCAGTGGGAATCCCCATTCCCGGGAGTGCTCTATTTCGTGGGGGATTGAATTCCATTTCAAATATGGCGCTTGTGCTTAGGAAAACACCCCTTTTCCATGATTTGAACCTCTGTGTTAATGTGTGGATTTTTTTTAAAAAAATATTACAGTAAAACAATAATACTTTTATTTTATTATTAGACATATAAAAGTGATTTTACCCTTAACGGAAAAAAAAGAACTGTATGTTTAGTTTATCATTTGGTGGTGTATTCCTACTTCCTACCTGATTTTTACTTTTTTTTTAATATATTTTTAATACTAGAGTTAAATATCGGAGAAAGCACACTTTCCATCCCCCCTCCCCCCCAGGAAAAAAATTTCCATTTCATTGTTCACGTCTTGTAGGATTTCCTAATGTGAATTTGTTGGATTGTTATCTCCATAATTTTCCCATCTTCACTTTCACCACAATGAAAGATTTAGCTTTCATATCTTAATAGGTTCTGTTAAAAAAAAAAAATCTCAATAGCTTAATCGATCAAAACTATGGATATCAATTAGTGCTTCAATTAAACTGCTCCCTCGAGATCTTAAGAATAGATAGCAAAAGGAACTTTGCATCTTAAACGATAAAATAGTCGAGTTCAATAAGATGTCCAGCATGTAGACAATAAGGTAAGAAAAAGGGAACATTATATTCATGTGAAGTGTAAAACCGCGACCACGAATGTGTTGTTTCAGAAATTCCCAACCTCAATAGCAACGCACTCATCTGCCCCGGTTGTTCCATTAATATTTTTTTTTTGGATCAATGTTCCATTAATATTTAACAAAACTGATCAACGCGTGATTAAAGCAAACCACTTTTTATACCCTAATTAATCTTCAAACTTAACTTTGAAGTGATCTATATAGCTCCAAAACGAGGATAATAATGGTTTAATAATGAATATATATATATATATATATATACACACACACATGTGCATATATATATATATATACTCCCTCCAATCATATTTATAAGTTGTTGCTATTTATTGCACGAGCATTAATGAGACATAATTATATTATCAAATTTATAACAAGTTAATATGAATTTCTAATTTTATTCCTACTGATTAAAGATTAGAATAATTTATAAAACAAAAAAAGTCATTAAAAGAAAGATAAAGAAGAAAATTTAAATAAAAAAATAACACAATACCTTATAAATATGACTAAGCAAATTTTTAAGATAACTTCTTATAAATGAGAGTGAAGGGAGTATCCATATTATTTATCAAGGCATATGCAATAGTGCATATTGATTCAACAATTCACTGTTACCTTATTGGTGGCAGAAACGTTAAACATGTGTTACTACGTACCATTAGCCCTTAAATTTGGACTTGAAGGGATAATTATCAGTTGTTTATAGTATATTAATATTATACTCGCTCTTGTTTAGCATATAAATCATTTTTTATAATTTTTTTCTCATCCAAAATATAAGTCATATTTAGATAAAGTTAAAAATATTAATTTTTTTTAATTTATCTTTGTCTTTAATTAATTTATGAGAGAGAAAATTATCTTAGAAATTGTCTTTATTAAGAATAATATTAAAAAATAATGTAAATTTTTTACAAATTTAATTAGTTTAATTCCCTTCTTTGATGTATTATCCTTAATAAAGACTTTATAGGGTAGGTGGTTCAATATTTGGCTACGGATGTATATTTGCCACCTCCAAGGTATTAACTTTGCTAGTGGGTGATTTGCAGTCGTTCCCAATTGTTTTTGTTTTTGCTTTTGGCCGGGTTCCCAAGTGTGTTACTATTAAGAAAATAATAATGGGGGAATCTTGGCTCTTTGCGAGACACAAGGAATATCTCTATAATTTATTGGGAATATACGAAGGGAGGTTTATGTTATGAAAGGAGTTGACAAATTAAACTTAACATTATAATTAATGTTGTGGGACTGGCTAGTCTAGTTGGATATTTTTCGTTACTTTATTTGCTAGTCAATTTGTGTTTGCTAAACACCTGGTAAAATACACTCAGCTGTGACTACTGTGTTTTGACCCTGCGTATATTATGGGTATATGTAAAACACAATTTTCTAACCATGAATTAATTTATCCCCGGACAGCGATGTTTTCAATGCAGATTTCACCAATCTTAATTGCCAATTAAAATTCGTTGAGTTCACAGTTGAAGGATTAAAAAAACGCAGTTAGGCTCCAATAAAACCAAGAGCTGAAAATAATAGAGCAATCAAGCTTTGTCGATATATCCCTTTTCTTTTCTTTTTTTTTTTTCAATACAAAGAAGTTTTGATGAATTAAATTTCAAAGATTAATGAAGGTTAAGATACGTTTCACAACTCAAAAAAATATTTATATATACAAGTACCAGTAATAGATTATTTATCAAATGAAATTATCACATTAGTAGCCACATTTAAAATCATGCCTTTATAAAATATGAGCTGAATTATGAGCAAATGAACCATTCTTCTGGGCTTAATAAACCTATATTCTAAGATCACTTGGTAGCTGGAGAACACTATTTTATTTTGAATACCCGACAGTAATTCTTCATTTTTACTTGAAGATTTTGTTTTACACACACACAATGTCTTTTGTATTTGATTATTGAAAACAAATGAAACAAGTAAACAAAGGAATATTACAAAAAGAAAAAAAGATACGAAATTTTCGTTTCCCTCGTTTAACATGAACAGTCAATCACACTAATTTCTTTATAAGATATGCATGCTCAAATAAAATTTGATATCTCTTGTGTTTTAAATATATTATTTAGTCATCAACTTAGGTTAGCATAAATAGTAGAGGCTTTTTCCTTTTAAGCAAGTAATTAGGAGTTCAATTATCTGCTTTTTATGTATGAATAAAATTTAGTTGGGATGGGTCTAGTCTTTGCTATCAGTGTCCCGGAAAAGATTAGTTTTTTCTATTGACAAAGGACATTCTCCTAGTCTACAATAAAAAAAAATTAGCTACTTTAAAGTTTGATAGGATTCATAGAAAATTTATTCAACCATGTTTCAACAAACCACTGGTTTATCGTAGACTCCATTATTTGTGAAGGCTTCATCACTTACTAATAGGAGTAAAAACAGACCAGGTCTCTTTCAGGCGGTCTATGACCTAGCCTATTTAGGATATAGCCTGGCCTGGCCTATTTAAAAAGTAGGCCAGATTTTAAATAGGCCAGGCAAAGGCTATTTTTAAAGCATGTTTACTTTAGATCTGACCTGAAGCCTACTAGACCAGGTCTGTTTACATATAATTATATAAGAATATTATTATAATATATAATTTATATAAAATATAATATATATGTATAATATAATTTAAATTAATTTTGTTAATATAGTATTATGCCTCATATTTTGCCAACTCTAAACCTTAAATGGTTCAGTTTGAGAGTTGAGCAGCTTTCCATTGCTCTGAAGAACGAACCCTAGCTAGAGGAGCTACCCTCATCCCTGCCTTTACTTCATCCATTGCCTCCGAGCTTTGACTCTCTGTCCCCGTCTCCCATGGCCGTAGCTGCAAATGCGAGCTACTCCATCCATCACCCCCATCTCCCTGTCTTCCTGTCTTCCATGGCCATAGTTGCGACATCTACGAGCAACGTCCTCCTTCCATTGCCTCCCTCTCCTTGTAGCTATGAGTTGCCTCCATCCACGTCTCCCGTGGTCGTAGTTACGACACATTACAGTATGTGTTCTCTTCTCAACCCTTCTCTCTTGCCCCCTTAATCTAATTAACCCGTGCTGCTTGCTTACTAAGTTAATAATCTTGATCTGATTATGGCTTTTTCCTGTGATTAATTCCATCTCTTGCCTGCTTGATCTGTTTACACCTCTTGCCTGTGATTTGATTATGCCCCGAAAAAATTAACATACAGATTAAGTGGTGATAGTTTGTAAGTAGTTGTTATCAGTGGTTGATATTTTAACATATGATGAATTGATGATAGTTCCTGTGTTCTTGAAAATAGGTGCCATCTTTATTTATATTATACAATAACATTAACACACAATCTTCCTTTACCTTTTGCTGCAAAGTCTTAGTTATCTTTGTTTCACCATACGACTCTTTCTATTCTAGTTTGATGTAGGATATTAGAATTTAGAACTTCAATTACTCAGCCTAGAAGCATGAAATAGACGGAGGCGAAGGAATCCCTGAGAAAACTTGCCCAAAGGGAAAGGAATGGCATCCCTTTTGTGGTTATGTAGTTTGCAAAAAGCGACCTACCCTATCCCTCTCCTACTTATCAGCTTCTTCCAATAATAGAGATCAATGTTGAATATTTTATCATTTAAAAATGTTTTGATACATACTTGTATTAATAATTAATCAAATTAAATTAAATATTCTGATTTATTATTTATATTTTAAATACATATGTTTTGCCATCATTGAAAAATGTCATTATTTTGGGAGAAGCAGTGAGTAGTTAAGGAATTAGTATGCCAATTGATCTAACTAATGGGACTCAATGACATGGCTAGATATGTTATTTTATTCTAAGTTTACTTGGGAGGTTTTCTTACTAGTAGATATTTTCTGTACATCATTATCACTGTAAGTCTCATTTCTAGTCAAAAGATTGATATGACAATTTTATTATTCTAGTATCTCTGTGCTTTTAGATTATCATTCGTGTAGATTTAGTGTTGTTCTATATTTGATTTCATAAGTATGACAAGATATATGTATCATTTATTCTGCTATCATAATATCATGTGTATAATATTAATTAAAATTTCCATGGAAATTTTGTGAGATTATACATCATGAATGGACAAATGAGGGATAATATATCATCTGGCTGATGTATTTTTCCTTTTGTTGCAAAACTTTGTGGGATTATCAATAGCTGATGGATTCATGGTTAGGGACAATTGATGCATGATCTCTTGATTACTTTGATAGAAACATTTTGGCATGCATTTGTTAATGAATTTTCTGCTTGTATCTTCTTCCCTAATTTGCCAACTATGAAACTAGTTATTTGATATTTTTTTGCAATTATCAAATTCTTCTAGATGCAAATATTGAAATGTGTAGGATGAGATCTAAGCCTTGAAGTCTATTTAAAGGCCTACTAGATTAGTAGGCCTTTAAATAGGCTTCATGCTAGGTCAGATTTTTCAAAAGCTTAGGCCTGAATCTAAAAAAAATGTCTGATATAGGCTAACAGGTCATACTCAGACTTAAGGCCTACAATGCAGACTTAGCTTGTTTAGACAAAACCTAGCCTGACCTGACTTGTTTCTACCCTTACTTACTGATTTTGATTTTGATGTGGTTATATGTATAGTATCAAAGAATTGCATCCTTACTTTAATTAGATCGAAACAAAATCAGGTTTCCGCAAATTCAACAAATCTGTGATTATAATATAATAAAAATTTTTAAAAAAAATCACGATCTTTCAATTCATCATTATATTCAAGATGATATATATATATATATATACACACATGTATGTGAGCGGAAGTGAAGGAGATTTATATATTACACTTTTTTTCAATTGAATAACTCAGTATCCAATATTTACATTGAATTTCGATTACTTAGATTGAGTTGGGTAGCTAAAACACAAGAAGATGAATCGTACAACACTCGGATATTCCTCCCTTAAAACAAGAGATCAATGACTAGTTTATATTATAAGGTATTTTAGGAGGTTTTTTCTTGATCCATGATATAATGTTTCATGTGCTGATTTAAATCTTTATTCCTTATTCATTTAATAACTAGTATTGTAACTCAAGTTAGGGTAATAGAAATGAGTAGAATAAATAGAGATAAAAATGAAATATTTGGCTTTTATTTAGAAGTTGAAGAATAAAATAAAATTTCTTCACGACGCGTGCATGAAATTGTTGGAAAAAATGTTGTATTATGGATTGGAGGGAGTGTTATATTTAATCCAATGGAACAAAATGGGTGGAGTAGAGTAAATGTTAATAATGTTTGTGGCTTCCCAGGAGGATGAAACGGGGGAGGCTGCCTCACACACAATTGACGAGACTGCTCCTTGCCTGCTTTAAGGAACATCACATGAATATATGCATGCCGGCCATTTTGTTTCTTTAAACTCTTTGGATTCCATTTCGTGGCTTCATTAATTCCATAATACTCATATACTCCCTCCAGTCTCTATTATAGTGTGTTATTTAGAAAACTTATCTGATTCAAAATATAAGATGTTAAGTGATAAATTTAATTTTAGTCTCAATTTTGTACCTATTGAATGCTTTCATTACAAGTCTCAATTAATTTATCTCTCCTCCTATCATTATTATTAATTTAATGTATTTTTATTCTCTCTGTAAGGATAAAATGAGAATGTCAGAATTTTTTTTATCAATTTTAGACTGTAAATAATTTTTCTTAATACATGTGTATTAGTTAAAAATATCTTATAATAGTACCAGGGGAGGAGTACTCTCTCAAAATCTGATATTTTTTAAGGTCAACAATCTTCGAGTTTACACATGATACGTTTAGCACAGCCTCCTTACACAAGATATGTCACTTCCATATTAATGACTTTCAGAGGGTCAGTCTTGTTATTGCTTCCCCTTTGGCCGACCTGAGAACTCAATGGGGAGCACAATCTCTTCTCTTCATTGAATATTTAACCAGTAATAATTAATAAACACCAATATACTTGCTGGTTCTTTGTCGTCTAACCTACTATATTATACATATAGTATATATAATAACCATATATCATATGCCAATGCAGGGGTTGTGGAATCTGCAAGGGATGGCGATAGGGCAGAGCAAGTCTTCGCCGACATTACTTGGATTCAAATTTATGTTGGTTGCAGGGACGAAGCTAGAAATAACGGTTTTGGGGGGGGGGGGATTTTTTTTTAATTAATATATTTTTATTTTAAATGTTTCTTTTATTAGTAATTATAATTACACATGTATTAAAAATAATTATTTATAGTAATAAATCTAAAAATAAAATTAATAAATTATATACACAAATATAATTATTTTTTAATTTAGTGACATAGTTACATACACTATGATTAATAATTGTTACTTTTAATGATTTTTTATATTAAAATCTACAAACATAGTATTATTAGCAATTCCATATTGGTAGTTTTCTTGTTGTCATTCTTTCAAATTATCCTATCTTGGGGAGGTCAGCTTTAAAAATAGATAAATATTTCAGCCAAACATACATACATAATACAAGAATGACTGAACACATGGGGGGACCATGGCTCCCACTAGTCCCCCCCTCCCTCCGTCCTTGGTTGGTTGGTTTCCAGGATTCTCTTGCTTCATTCAGCTAAGACACCACGTAATTTGATGGTATTATATTTTAATCATAATTAATTTGCAAAGTGTGTGAATGCATTTATATGGTGATATAAATAAGTGACTAGAATATTATATTATGCATTCCTATTCCTATAATATTACTCCACTTCTGGTATGGAATCCCATCACAAAAATGTTTGTGTTAAAACTAAAAGCTCATGACTGCTAAGGCTTTGGACCTCCTTTTTTTTTTCTGACTCCTTTTATAAATGAATCAATATTCACCTTTTTATTTATTTATTTATTTATTTTTAATGTAAGGAGAGAAAAAAATTTGTATATATCTTCTTATTGATTATAGTTGTAACTCAATTTATAGTTTATAAATCAAAGTATCACGATGTCCTTATATATTAATATATTACTCCCATTATTCCTATTTGTAAATAATTTTAACTGTTTTACATAAATCAAGAAAAATAATCAAGATTAGTTAGAGTTCTTAAAATTTTCAAAAGTTACCAAAACTTTCTAATATTACCCTTATTAAATTGTAATATTATCATAATTTATATTTCTCTTAGTCCTTCTCTCCATCTTAAATGCTTTGGGTAAAATTAGAAAAAATAATTTAATATTCCTCCAATATTTTGAAGTGACTTATATTTTGAATAATTAAAAAATTTTTAAAATAGAATTTATAAATGGAAGCAGGGAGAGTAATAATTTCATTTGACTATTGCTTGCTGTCGAATGGGGAGAATCTTGGTATTCAACCACGCCTTTAGAAGGTATGCTGGATTCATATTTTATGGACATTTTTTTTAAGTGACATCATTCTTTGACTTGTACAATGGAGATGAGATTCAACTATAGTTATAATTAATGTTTCACTTATATTCCTATTAATTCTTTTAAATGATATACTTTTTTTTCCAAATTATTAATTGAATCTCGTCCATAATCTTTAGTCACTAATGGTCAATATGTGTGGTGCTAACCATTACAAAATTAACTGTTAAACATCCACTATTTAAATCTTGAGTTTAATTATAAGGCGTATTGGCTTAATTAGGAAATTAGGAGTATATGGGCTCGTGACTGTGTCACACGCACTCACGCAGATCGAGTTACAATTCTAACAACTTCTATTGTATAGCTACGGTTAGTTAGACAACCACAACCATATAACCATCAATTTGGATCCTCTCCATACTTTCTCTGGAGAGGATCCAAATCCATATAACCATAGCCATATATAGCAACATTTTGAGGACGTGGATGTTTAAAATAGACCTTCTCGGCAAATTGAAATAAGTCTTTTGGAGTGGACATAATTGAATCCCTTTAAGCCTATACTTGGGATTATGACTTGGTTAATATGGTTAAAGTTATTTGGAAACTTTGACCATATCTTCAAAAATTATCATAATTTTTTTAAATTATTCTCATTAAATTATAAACCATATTACATTACTCTTAATCTCTCCATCATAACTTATTTTATTATTCCTAAGAGGAGTAAAAATAGAAAACTAATTAATAATAAATGCTGTAAAAATTTTATAAAATAACTTATATTTTAAAATCTTAATACTAAAAAAATATTAAGTCTTGCATTTTGAACAGAGGAGTACTCTTATAATTTAAGAATCTAAATGTCTTTTGGTGAATTTAAAACATCTCATTGCGTGCGTCATGTTAATTAATTAAAACCGAAACATACTTGATGTGGGTCCTTTTATTTATTTATTTATTATTATTATTTATTTTTTGCCAATATTTCTGATACCCAAACCATGCGTAGACACAACTATATGTTTTTTTTCTAAAATAGAGAAAATCAAACCTATGATTAAGGTTGAATCCTTGGGAAGATGCATGCGTCCATGTTAACGAAAGGTCAATTTACTTAATGTAAACAGAAAGAGCTGTTCCCATCATATCTTTTGAGACAGCCCCTTTAATTAATTTAAATTGTGATTATTTGTGAAAATTCTCCAATATCTCCCGTATGTAATCGTAATGTATAACGGTTTCTCCATTGCCCCCCCTTTTTGGCCTGGCTCTCTTTTTTAAATCATCCAATAATAGAGAGAATATTAAGCAATCATTCAACTTGTTTATTACCTGTGATAAAGATAAAATGATTAGTTTTCAAATTGAGAATATTTTTCTTTCATAAAAAAAATGCAGACTCTTGCACTACATGGAATTCTTCTATTCAATAAAAATTTAGTTAAACTTTTTTTGGTCATATTTCAAATTTAACTTTAAATATTAATTCAAATTCAAATAACTCAATCACTTAAAAACTTAAAGAGAAATGACTAAATTTTCACTATTGATCCTACATATTAGGACTTTTCACTTGGTCCTAAATATATAATTATCTTTAAAATATGATGTAATATTTATTATGTATTATAAAAATATCCTTATTTAATTCATTCAGAATTATTTAGAAAATAGAACCAACCCATTCTTTTATATAACTTGAGCATTAAGTGAAATGGTATTGTTTACTTTTTCCTATAAAATTTAATAATAGTAGTTTTAAAAAAATATTGTGATTTTTAAAAAAATAAATGTTGTTAACTAATTTTAACTCTCCATCTTAATCAATATGATTTGATTGAAAAGATGCTATATTAAGAAATTCACAAGGAAGCTACGATCTATTCTTCAAATTCACATATATGTTTGCTATGCTAGATTGGTGAGTAAGGAAAGGGAAAAGGAGTACGGCCATTTTTTTCCCCACGTTTGCTTTGCTTGATTTTGATTGCTTTCTTCCATCAAAGTTGAAGTAATTTATTCCACAAAAATAAAGGTGAAGAAATGTAATGTAGCGAAATAAAATAAAGTATGTAAACTCAAAATTACCCCTACTTGTATAATTTTATTGAAACTTACTCATTCAGGATAATTTGGTTAATTGCTATTATATGTTTTCCATTCCTATCATATTTTTATTCTATCAAATATAGTCATGTAAAAATATTCATATCTTATCTAAAATATACCAAATGATACTTTAGGTAATATTATTTTATTCCATTCCATTCCCATTTACATTACTCTTTATCAATTCCTTAAAAACTCATTCCAAGGCAACAAACATACAGAATTATTACAGTATTTGTTGGCGATGCCGATAATAAAATGTTTTCCAAATCAGAGAGTATCTTCCAGGTTGAGGAGACCTGTCCTCGTGGACCAATCACGAACGTACACGCAAACCTTTTCAATTTGACGACGAGGCATACAAATAGTTGTTAAAGGCGGTATTGCGCAACTAAACAGGCAAATTCACTCAATAAATATTATACGAGATCTAGAAATTTCTAATACGTAAAAAGCAAATTAATATTAATTCATGTTCAAATCGATGAATACAAAATATTAAAATTTAATTACACCATTCATAAATTACGAATTGAATTATTTCATTTCAAATTTCATATATATAAATACTTGAATCTCACTATAGTGTGTTATATATATATATATATAACACAGTATTTAGTGAGAACTGGGATAATCTCAAGCAAATCCAACACTAGCTAGCCAAGTCACTATAATATGTTACTGGAAAATGGTAATTAATACATGTAATACTACTTATGACTAACTTGACTCACTTTGTATTTTGCATAAGGCAGTCGAAAGCATGTCTTAATATTGGCCAAACAGAAAAAATTATGTCCTAAACTACTTTCTAAATATTTCTCGTAATGTTTGTGCATGTGTGAGAGGTGAAATAACAATATATTTTTTTTCTTGCCCTGAAAATAGCAATATTTCAATACACGCAGACGCAGGGGCAGCGTGACTCATGAAGCCAGAACAGTGGAAAATTCAATAGGCTAAAAAATTAAAAGTAAGTTTGCATTCTCAAAAGTATCTTTTCCAACGGCAGTTTGATTTTTAGTTTGTAAATTTAAATTAAAATAAAATAAAATAAAATTTGGATAAATGTAAGTTTGTTATAAGATGATTTATGTTTGGTTTTTTTGTTGCAAAAGTAAATTTGATAAAATAATTATGAAATACAAGTATGTTTGCAAATCTAAAAGCAATTTCTTCTGTTCATTAGTTGAATGTTGATTTTGAGGTAAAAATAAGTTTATAGAATGACTTTTTAAAATGAGACAAGCAAAAGTTAACTCAAAGTACATTTGAAAAATAAATTTATCCAACTAAATGATAAATCAAACAGACTCCATTGGCCACACATTAGTTTAGGACAAAACTTGAGTTTACAAATCAAACAACTTTTTTCTTCTAATCTTAGTTTGTAACCTTAAGTTTCCAACCAGACCATTGTTTGAGCGGGGCGGCCAGCCCTTGTGTCAATAAATGGACCTCTTACAATAATCTTGGAATTGCATTTTGGTCGATTGAACATTTAACTATTCTGGCAAAAAAAAAAACTTTGAGATAATATAACCCTCATCAAATTAATACTCAACATTCACCAATAACTATGTATAATTAATTAATATATCTAAGGGAGCTGGGAAGTGAATTAAATGTTATGAGTCCTATATGGAGTCTCACAAAGGATTCTTCCAAATAATGGATTAATTTTTTTGGGATGTGTTCTTTTTTTTTTTTGGACTTACACTCAAGAAGCATCGGTGCTTGCATTGTAAAGCCAATACTATATATGGAAAAGCTTACCCATAGAAGATCCTTTTAGTAGGGGCTCTAGATGAAAAAGAAGTCGAGTGAAATGTCACAGTGTATTATTCTCAAAAGAAGGTACATTATTATAAGTCCCATATTATTAGGATTTTTTTATCTTATAGATTAGCGTTTTGGCACGTATTCTCCTTTTTAAACTTATGCTAATAACATTAAATTAAATTATTCAAACTAGCGCAAATAAAAAATTTGCTCATAGTGCAATAAAAAAAAAACTACAATGGACGTAAAGTGCTAAGAAACTAAAATTTGTTGTCACTTCTTCGGAAGTATATGGTTGTTATAAACTTCGCCAGTAATCATAATATTATTAAACCTAAATCCCGCCAGTAATCTTAATTACGTACGAAGATCCAAATCCGTCCTCAATTCACTAAAATAGTTAAATTAGTCTAACGAAATTATCAAGTTCAATCAATATATTATACAAAAATAAAATAAAAAACACGGTTATTTTATTATGCATCCATGTGATTACTTTCTTAAATTTTTGCGTTGATTAAAAAAATTCTAAATTTTCATGGAAGTGCGCAGACTCATTATCATTAAAATTCCAATTTAATTTAAATTTAAAAAGTTAAATAATAAATACTACTACGAAAATATATATGTCATCCAATAGTATTAAAAAAATGGCATACAAAAAATATATATATCAAACAGTTGAATCAATTGAATACCGTAGGGGCCGTCTAGATGACCTGTCCCAATCAATCAAGTGGTATTGGAATATGTAAAAAACACGAGATAGTGAAATAATCAAGTTTCAAACATTTTTGGGGACCGTTAATATTTATGTATGGTGTAATTAAGTTGAATCTTCTATTTTCTGTAACTAAAATAGAATTACATTTGAGTTCAGCAGATGTCATGTTAACGAATTAAAAATAAGATAATAAGGGAAGTTGTTAAAAATTAGAGAAAAAAACTAAAAATAAACATTGAAATCAAAATTAATGTGGAGCGCGCGCACACACTCACACACACACACACAAGGTAAAAGATAACTTTTGTCCACGAAGACTTTCGTTTTCGGCTACTCAGCTTTCATGTTGATGATTTCTATATGGAAGGTGGCCATTCTACTCTTAAAAATATATGCACTCTTAATTTAATGTCCCCCTTATCACTCCGTAACTTTGTTTCCATATTTTGATTTCAATTTGCTTCTTGTTTTTTCACATTTGGCTCTTCTCACCCTTTTCCGACATAAATACCTATACCTCCCGATATACGTTCCCTACATAATAATTATAATAATTATACTGAGATATAAAATCAAGTATACAATCAAGTATACGTGCCTCTAGATATACCTTCAATGTATATATAATTAACAAATATTCAATCAGTTAAAAGAAATCTAAAAAATAATCCATATGTGCATTAGATCAGATGCAAATCAGGAGTCTAGAGAGCTAAACTAGTTAGTGAATGAAGGTGGAATGTACTCTATATATTCACCAAAGATATGCAATAGAATAATATCAGAAAAATTAAATCAATAATGAGGAGTTGTTGATTAAGACGTGAACTTTCTTGAAAAATTAGATAGATAAACACAAGGGCATCTGTCTAAAAATTGCATAGGCATGATTTGTTCAAAGTTTAAACAGTGACTGAGACCTTATGGTATAGGATGTAAACCATGTGTCACATTCCACCCTTATAATAAATTTATTTTCCTCAATTTTCAATTTTTTTAAACAAAAGACATCACAACCATTGATTAGTTTTTAATCACAGAGCAGCTCACGCTCGCTGAATACCTCTATTTCTCTCTCTCTCTAAATTTGGACTCCCAAGTCCCAACTCGCCCTCAGTATAAATCTCGAATTCTTCCACATCACATAACATCTTACTTCATCAACGATTACATTTTACTTGGTTCCATCTTCCATACCAAACTCTCTCTCTCAGCTCAGCTATGGCCATGCCGATGTCTATGGACATGTGTACCATCCCTGAGCTCAACTTTTCCGACTACACCACCACCACTTCTTCCGACGACGACCATTGTAATCACTGGAACCACTGGTCCCCCGTCGTCAACTGGGACGCCTTCATATGCGGGCCTGACCACGACGGCTTCCACGACCTCATGGAAACCATGATGGATGACGCAGTGGGTGTAATGAGCCCTGGAACGGATCCCGGTGTCGAAGAGGAAGGGTGCAGCAACTCTGCTTCCACGACGGAGGTGACCACGGCTGACGAAGAAATAAGCGGTTTGGAGGATTTCAAAGGTCTGAGATTGGTGCACCTCCTGATGGCAGCAGCGGAGGCTCTTACCGGCGTCAACAACAGCCGTGATCTTGCTCTTGTGATATTGGTTCGGCTCAAGGAGTTGGCGTCGCCAACCCACGGAACCAACATGGAGAGGCTAGCGGCGTATTTCACGGACGCCTTGCGGGGCTTGGTAGAAGGAGCGAACAATACTAAGCATTTGAATTGGATCGCCCACAGTGGTGGCGAGAATCGTCATCAGACCGACATGCTGGCCGCCTTCCAGCTTCTTCAGGACATGTCACCACACGTCAAGTTCGGCCACTTCACAGCCAATCAGGCCATCCTAGAGGCCGTGGCCCAGGACAGGCGGGTCCACATCGTCGACTATGACATCATGGAAGGGACGCAGTGGGCCTCCTTGATGCAGGCGCTCACCTCCCGCAAGGACGGCCCACACATTAGGATCACCGCTATCTCGAGAACGGGAAGCGCCAAGAGATCAATCGCCACCGTCCAAGAGACGGGTCGTCGTTTGACTGCCTTCGCCGCTTCCATCGGCCAGACCTTCTCGTTTCATCAATGCAGGCTCGACTCCGACGAAACCTTCCGACCCTCCGCCGTGAAACTGGTTCGCGGGGAAGCGGTGGTGTTCAACTGCATGCTTGACCTGCCCCACCAGAGCTATCGGGCAGCTGAATCAGTGGAATCGTTTCTTCGGGGAGCGGCGGCGTTGAAGGCGAGAGTGGTGACGTTTGTGGAAGAGGAGGGGGGTCCCACAGGGAAAGAGGTGGGGTTTGTGGGGAGGTTCATGGACACGCTGCAACATTACTCGGCGGTGTACGATTCGCTGGAGGCGGGGTTTCCGATGCAGGGTCGGGCTAGAGCGTTGGTGGAGCGAGTGTTGTTGGGGCCCCGAATAGCAGCGTCGTTGGGGCGGATATACAGAACGGGGGAATCAGAGAGAGGGTCGTGGGGGGAGTGGTTGTGTGAGGAAGGGTTCAAGGGAGTGGAAGTAAGCTTCGCGAATCATTGTCAAGCTAAGCTGTTGTTGGGTTTGTTCAACGACGGGTATGGAGTGGAGGAGATGGGGGGATACAGTAAAAATAAGTTAGTGTTGCGTTGGAAATCTAGGCGCATGCTTTCTGCTTCTGTTTGGTCCCCTTCTTCTTCACCCAACACTCCACAACAATTGTAAATTAATATTAAAACTAGTTTCTTTCTTGGCTCACCCATTTTTCATTTCATTTCGTTTCCTTTCTATTTCCAACCGGCCAATTCATTAAAACCTTTCCATTTCCAACCAATTCATTAAAACAAGGTCTTCCTCTTGCGCTCTTGTAGCAAAATTTTGTGCCTACTGTTAGAGTGTACGAACCAAATGATCATACGCACATCCATCTTAATTATATATGGTTTTGGATACCCAGATTAATTAGAGCCTCCTGCACGTTACACCTTGTTCTATATACATCGCGCTCGAAATAAATAGTACTGCAGACGACAGGAAGATCCCCAACTATATTAAATTTTGAGTTGTTCCGATGTCAAGTACAAGGTTTATATGCTCTTATTCATGTACTATTGAAAATTCACACACACACACACACATATATTCGCACTAGAAATGAGGCTTTTGGGAGGAATTTGAATCCTCAAAACGGTGTGTGTGTGTGTGTATATATATGAAAGCTTCTGACTCTTTTCCCAGAACTGTTCTTTCACTTTTGTTTCCCCCTCTCACAATATTCTCTATATTTATTTTTTTTCTTTAAATGTATTATATATAATTATTTATTTTTGAGGACATAAAAAGATTTAGATTGATTCAAGTTAGATCCGATGAAACATTAGATAGAAATAATTATGTTACATCTAATTTAATTCCTTCATATGTAAAATTAGGTGCATTATTTAATAATATTAGTAATAATTTTTCATCATAATGATAATATATTTTTTATAATATAAATATATTTATTTAATATGCAATAGTACTTAAAACGAAACAATATTTTTTCATGCATAATAATGATAAGTTGTTACTGCTTCTAATAATATAATTAATTATTTAATATGTAATTTTACAATCTGTCATAATATATATATATATATATATAAAACTTGGAAGCTTAAAAATACAGAGTGATGGTAGGTGTCACATCCCTCTCTCGCATGTGGTAGCCTGAGAAGGAAGATTCTAGGGAATATATGTACCCGTTCATCTCACTGTTTTGGATTTGCATCGCCAGTTAATGAGATTTCATAACTACTATAATAAGTTCAAATATAACCCCTCCGGTTAATAATATAAGTTATGAGATTCATTTTCACATTCATTAAAAAAAATTAAAAACATCTTTAAATATATCAAAAATTCTAAATTTACATATATTTATTGAGAAAATATTAAAATAATTAAATCAAACAATTTTCTATATGCTTTACAAGTATAAAAGAGAGAGAAAAAAATCAATTTACACAATTAAATATAATAAGGGTAAATTTGTCTATTTAAGTTCTTACATCTTATATTGTGAACCATAGAAAAATGGGTCTAACACCTTATATTGTAGACCGGAGGTAGTACACTCTCAAACTGACACTTATTCTATTGTATTTATTACTATTTATTTGATCTTCCTGGGGTCACAAACCAACGCTGCCTTGTTTTCTCTGTTGTAGCTTACTCAAAGGCCAAGCAGAATGATTACCACCTACGTATACTTGTGTCACTCACATTCTTTTACTATCTAACTGCATTTATAAATTGCTACGTTCGAATAATCCATTTCTGGTCTATGTGGAGTGTCCAGTACGTATATATATACAATCCTTCGGTAAAAACAAACTCATTGGTCACCTTGACTGCTTATATACTCATAATTTATATGGACTTTGGCATAATTTTAAGCTCCACCAATTATTCCATATATCTCCGGCAGCCTCACTGAGACAGCAATTCCTTTTGCTATATATTTAAACAGCTGATCAATCAATCAAAAGCATATACATACATATATATATATATATGCGTGTGTGTGTGTGTGTGTGTTATACGTTTTTAAAGTATTGATTGATGACAGGTTATGCACATTGTCTTGATTTGAAGGTAATAAATGCCGTGTAATTCGATAATTTTTCTTTTGGTAAATGATCAAATAGCATGAGACATGGCACCAATTGAGTTTAATTACTTGAACTAATGGTTTCTTTGGCGGTATATATTCTACTAGAAATGATTTTATGGGGAAAATGTGTGTGTAGATCACTGAGTTTTGATAACGATCAATATTTTTAGATGCGAAGCAAGTTATGGAAGAGAATAATGATCATGGATGGGTTTCGGTGCGCCAAGAAGCCGCCTCGAATTAATGTGTGTGGGAGAAGAGGTGACCCTTCTTCCAGTCCATTATTAATTATTATTAATATTAATTTGTAAAACATAGATACTGTTCCGTCTAAAAGATAATCTTTTGTCTCAGAGAGAATATTTCGTCTAAAGACCGAGAATCTATTCCACCTTCTTTTTTTCAATGTCCCCCGTTTACATTTATCTTTTTTCCTTTTATTCACCATCTCTTGACCGTTAAAATGTAACCGTCTTCTCCCTATAATCCCTAATTTATTGGGATATTTCATAAATTGCCATTATGGAGTATCACGCTCTTTTAGTGTGATCCCTGATTTTTCGCCCTGCAGTTATGATTCTGTGACTGTTATGATCTCATAACTGTTATTCCTAGCTGGGTGTTTTTGAGATAAAACAGCTTTCGTAGAGAAACCCGTATATGACCGAGATATTGTTCAGTCGGACGATCATTTGGCCATACAATTACTCGGCCTTATCATTCGATAACCGATGTGTTACTCGGTTCGTAGCGCTTAAGCTCGGCCTCCGAATTATAGCTCGGTGTATATGAGCCCGGAAGGCGAGGCTTCAAAAGAGCGTATATCCACCTCGGACTTGTAACCTCGGCACGTTCATTTCGATACGTACACTAGCCCCCCAAGCCTCGAGTCCAATCTGGATGAGAGGGTTCTGAATTGTGTGGTCGGCTAACAACTGGCTTTTTGAATTTAAATCGCTTCAGTTCCTTAGGGATTCCAGAACCTTCCCATAGGCTCTTTGACGTTTTAATTTTCAAAACGGTAATGCGCTTACACGTACAGCCGCGTGCAGCGTCATTTAATGCTGCGTCTTTTCGTCAGCCAAATCACGTTACCCAATGGTGACGATTGGCTCCCCCAAAATCATGATTATTTTGCTCGTTTTCGAGGAGAAGGATACATATTGGACTTGGGTGCTCATCCTCTTATTTCATCCTACCTCTGCTTTTCATCTTCTTTGAATCTCTTCGTCGTCTTTGACCTCCTTTTCCTTGCCCCTTCCGTCATTTTTCCAGGTACGCCCTCTTCTGTGTTCTCCCCTTTTCTCAAGTACTTCACATTATTCTATACTTTTCCCATTCACCATGAGTTCAAACCGTGGATCCGAGGCATCGGCTGGGTCGTCCTCTCCTCAAATCCTGATAGAGAGAGAAGTTCTGGGCATCGGAGAAGAACTTTCACCATCAAACTCTCCCGTCCCCAGCACAGAATTAAATTTTCATCCGGCCGACTTTCCAACCGAAAGGGAGGCTTCATCTTCGGCTATGGCAGTGCAAATGGCCGTTCAAAACCCCCGAAAGGTTATTCCTAGAGTTCAGAGAGATCCAGTTCCTGATATTCGGCTTCCGGGATATTATTGGGTAAAGGGAGAAGTTGGATCTTATCACTCTAAATTTCGGACTGCTGAATCGATCATAGAAATGAGGAAATCCATCCCTCTGTCTAGCAGACAAATTGAGGAGGCTGTGGTTGCCGAGCCGTGTACAGAAGATGAGCATGTTTTTATGTCGGCACAACGAGGGTAAACACATTTTACTTATATGTATAAAACATTATTTGAGTCACTGGGAGTTGGCCTTCCTTTCTCGGAGTTTGAATGCGCTGTTTTAAGGGCGTTGAACGTAGCTCCGACTCAGCTTCATCCCAACAGCTGGGCGTTTTTAAAGGCTTTCGAAGTCCTGTGCAGAAAATTGAACATGACACCGACTGCTCCCAAATTTCTCTACTTCTACCAGATCCGATTTGGAAATAAGATCGGCTGGATTTCTCTCAGTGGTATGAATAAAAAGGGAATAATCGGTCCATATACCTCATCCTACAAAGACTTCAAAGGAAGTTTCTTTAAGGTGCGCCCAGCCGAGGGATACTCAGACATGTTCTTTGATGAGAGAGGACGACCCAGATTTCCTTTTTATTGGACTCGGACTCCTATTAAGTTCCAGTCCTGGAGTTACGAGGATATGTCGGCATCCGAAAAGGAGGATGTCGGCCAGTTAAATAAATTACCTCGTCCTCTAAACTGTAAAATATTACTTAGGCTCCCCTACTCTTCAACCCCTAATAAAGATTTTACACGTGAGTGCTGATTTTTCTTTTCCTTATGCAACCATACTTACTTCAGCTTCTAATATATGCTTTCTATTTTGCAGTGGTGATGGGGAAATTTAACTGGCGTTCGATAAAACGCATGGCCCCATCATCTGGACCAAGTGCCGAGAAGTTGCAGGCTCACCTGGATAAAGAAGAGAGAGGTCGCGCTGAAGTAATAGCAACAGCTGAGGTTGTTGAGATTCCCTCCTCTTCACGAAGCCCCCCAAGCAAACGTGCTCGACTTCTGACCACCGATGAGGAGCCTGTATCTTCAGCTCACCAATCTCCTCTGCCTTCTCCTGTTAGACGCTCGCCTTCAGGCATTGATCCAAACACTGCCAAACTTTTCACGAGTAGCGTCCAGGGAATCAGTGACAAAGAGACCTTGCAGCGATTGGGTCCCAAAGCTATTTTGGAATCCATGTCGGCTATGGCCTCGTTTTGTCGGGAGGAGTTTGAGGAAAGCAATCGCCGTCTAGAGGCTGCTAAGGTCGAGCTTCTGGAAGTAACCAACGCGAAGGACAAGGCTTCCTCGGAGCTTGCCGAAGCTTTAAAGTCTCAAGCAGCTCTTCTTCGGCAGGTAGAAGAATTAAAAGGGTCCCTCGATGCTGCCGAGATGAAAGTGCAAGGGGTTGAAAAGGAGCGAGATGCCCTGACGACTGAGGTTGCTTGGGCAAAGAGCGTTGAAGCCGAATCCTCGGCCCTTGCTGCTAATTTGCAGAAAGATTTGGAACAAGCCAAGAATAAACAGGCCGAGCTTGAGGCCGACGTTCAGGAAGCCGTGCAACAAATAATGAAGGAGCACGTAGAGGGCTTTCATAAAGCGCTTCGTCAGGTGCATCTTTTCATGCCGAAAATTGAGCTCTCGGCATTTGATGTAAATAAAGACGTCAAAGATGGTATGCTTGTGGATGAGGAAGAATTGTAGGATATTCCTACAGCTTCGGACCGCCCATCTCCTTGACTGTCTATTTCTTTCCATACTTGGATGTATTGTTCAAACTTATTTCTAAGCAATGATAACAATCTTTTGCCGATTCCTGATGACCTGTCCGTGTTCAAATTTTTGACAAAGTTTAACATAATCCCGTAGTTCTTTCTCGACTAAAATTTAATTTAGCCTCTCGGTTCACTTTTGGCCGAGTTTACGATAGAAACTTTGATTCATACTTGACCAAATTTCAATTCCCCGATTCACACTTGACCGAGTCTTTAACAAAATTTGGTTCAATCTTGACCAAATTTACTTCGAGTGCTCGGTTCATACTTGACCGAATTTTGGTTCAGACTTGACCAAATTTAATTCGAATGCTCGGTTCATACTTGACCGAATTTTCCTCGATTCACACTTGACCGAGTATTGGTTGTAGACCTCGGTTCATACTTGACCGAATTTTCATTTCCTCGATTCACACTTGACCGAGTATTAGTTGTAGACCTCGGTTCATACTTGACCGAATTTCAATTCCCCGATTCACACTTGACCGAGTCTTTAACAAAAATTTGGTTCAATCTTGACCAAATTTACTTCGAGTGCTCGGTTCATACTTGACCGAATTTTGGTTCAGACTTGACCAAATTTAATTCGAATGCTCGGTTCATACTTGACCGAATTTTCCTCGATTCACACTTGACCGAGTATTGGTTGTAGACCTCGGTTCATACTTAACCGAATTTTCATTTCCTCGATTCACACTTGACCGAGTATTAGTTGTAGACCTCGGTTCATACTTGACCGAATTTCAATTCCCCGATTCACACTTGACCGAGTCTTTAACAAAAATTTGGTTCAATCTTGACCAAATTTACTTCGAGTGCTCGGTTCATACTTGACCGAATTTTGGTTCAGACTTGACCAAATTTAATTCGAATGCTCGGTTCATACTTGACCGAATTTTCCTCGATTCACACTTGACCGAGTATTAGTTGTAGACCTCGGTTCATACTTGACCGAATTTTCCTCGATTCACACTTGACCGAGTATTGGTTGTAGACCTCGGTTCATACTTGACCGAATTTTCATTTCCTCGATTCACACTTGACCGAGTATTAGTTGTAGACCTCGGTTCATACTTGACCGAATTTTCCTCGATTCACACTTGACCGAGTATAATAAACATAACCATGAAAAAGAATTTCCCTTTTTCTAACGTCGGCCTCAGACTTCCACGGCTGCTTGATTCCGTTCGCTTGTCCAGATCAGTCCTGACCCTATTTCTAAATTTTGACACCTCCTCCATTTGTATGTATCCAGCTGCACGATTTCTAAGCTCATCCATGTCGGCAGGTGGTTTTCGACATAGATGGTCGGCGAACGGCCCCGGCTTGAGAGCCATCAACATCGTGTGCATAGCTACCTCAGGATTTAGATCCCGGATCTTTACCGAGACTGACGAGAAACGCTCCATAAAACTTCTTAGGGATTCATCCCTCTCCTGTCGCAAGTTTACCAACGCAGCCGAGGTAAGCTGATGAGGTCGGCTGGTGGCGTACTGTGCTCTGAATTTATTGACCAATGTTTCAAAACAATCAATAGATCGTGATAGGAGCCGGGTATACCAACTCAGAGCCGCTCCTTTCAAGGACGTAGGGAAAACCCTACATAAAACTGCATCCTCATTTGTGAACAGATTCACCTGCGTAACATACGCATCCACATGCTCATCAGGGTCGGTGGTACCGTCATATCTTTCTAAGTTTACACCCTTCCATCCTTTTGGCAATGGCGTCTCCATAATGCCATCAACGAACGGATGTCTCCGGACAGCCTGCTTGTCGCCTCGCAAATTGTCAATGTTGGTTTCTGAATGGTGTGTTTCCTCCCGTCGGCTCCCCTCACGATATGACCGCTGAGCTTCCCTGTTGATATTCCCCCGTTTCCCAAATTCGGTCAAGTATGAACCGAGCACTCGAAGTAAATTTGGTCAAGATTGGACCAAATTTTATTCGAATGCTCGGTTCATACTTGACCGAATTTTCCTCGATTCACACTTGACCGAGTATTAGTTGTAGACCTCGGTTCATACTTGACCGAATTTTCCTCGATTCACACTTGACCGAGTATTGGTTGTAGACCTCGGTTCATACTTGACCGAATTTTCATTTCCTCGATTCACACTTGACCGAGTATTAGTTGTAGACCTCGGTTCATACTTGACCGAATTTTCCTCGATTCACACTTGACCGAGTATAATAAACATAACCATGAAAAAGAATTTCCCTTTTTCTAACGTCGGCCTCAGACTTCCACGGCTGCTTGATTCCGTTCGCTTGTCCAGATCAGTCCTGACCCTATTTCTAAATTTTGACACCTCCTCCATTTGTTTGTATCCAGCTGCACGATTTCTAAGCTCATCCATGTCGGCAGGTGGTTTTCGACATAGATGGTCGGCGAACGGCCCCGGCTTGAGAGCCATCAACATCGTGTGCATAGCTACCTCAGGATTTAGATCCCGGATCTTTACCGAGACTGACGAGAAACGCTCCATAAAACTTCTTAGGGATTCATCCCTCTCCTGTCGCAAGTTTACCAACGCAGCCGAGGTAAGCTGATGAGGTCGGCTGGTGGCGTACTGTGCTCTGAATTTATTGACCAATGTTTCAAAACAATCAATAGATCGTGATGGGAGCCGGGTATACCAACTCAGAGCCGCTCCTTTCAAGGACGTAGGGAAAACCCTACATAAAACTGCATCCTCATTTGTGAACAGATTCACCTGCGTAACATACGCATCCACATGCTCATCAGGGTCGGTGGTACCGTCATATCTTTCTAAGTTTACACCCTTCCATCCTTTTGGCAATGGCGTCTCCATAATGCCATCAACGAACGGATGTCTCCGGACAGCCTGCTTGTCGCCTCGCAAATTGTCAATGTTGGTTTCTGAATGGTGTGTTTCCTCCCGTCGGCTCCCCTCACGATATGACCGCTGAGCTTCCCTGTTGATATTCCCCCGTTCCCCTCCTCGAGGAAGAGAAGTACTTTCATGATAGCGTTCCTGCTCCAACTGTCTGTTCCTTTCACGCATCTCCTCGTTCTCCTTTCTTAATACCTCCATCTCCTCACGCATTGCCCGGATGACAGGGTGGTCCTCCAAAGAAGGCCTGTCTTCAGAGCGTCGTTCTCCTGCTCCCGCACTGCTCCTGGTTCTAACCATGATCCTTGATGGTGGTGGGATAGTTTTTTTCGGGCCCCACGGTGGGCGCCAAAAATGTTCCGTCTAAAAGATAATCTTTTGTCTCAGAGAGAATATTTCGTCTAAAGACCGAGAATCTATTCCACCTTCTTTTTTTCAATGTCCCCCGTTTACATTTATCTTTTTTTCTTTTATTCACCATCTCTTGACCGTTAAGATGTAACCGTCTTCTCCCTATAATCCCTAATTTATTGGGATATTTCATAAATTGCCATTATGGAGTATCACGCTCTTTTAGTGTGATCCCTGATTTTTCGCCCTGCAGTTATGATTCTGTGACTGTTATGATCTCATAACTGTTATTCCTAGCCGGGTGTTTTTGAGATAAAACAGCTTTCGTAGAGAAACCCGTATATGACCGAGATATTGTTCAGTCGGACGATCATTTGGCCATACAATTACTCGGCCTTATCATTCGATAACCGATGTGTTACTCGGTTCGTAGCGCTTAAGCTCGGCCTCCGAATTATAGCTCAGTGTATATGAGCCCGGAAGGCGAGGCTTCAAAAGAGCGTATATCCACCTCGGACTTGTAACCTCGGCACGTTCATTTCGATACGTACAGATACCATTTTTGTTTGGCTTTTCTTGCAACCAGACTCATATGTAGGCTGCTTCATTAAATCGATTCTAATCGGTCATCAATAATATATGTACTTGTGCATGGGATGCCTGCAAAGAGGAAATGATATATTTTTATCTTTTAGTTTTGTTTGCCAATTTCCTGTAAAATTATTGTTGCTGATAAATGGTAATTAAGGGTCGTTAATTATGTTATTAGTGTTGGGATAAGGAAAAATAAAACTTCAATCCAAAATCCCTACCAATGATCTGTCAGTTTTACTTAAGTCAAATAAAAATGTAAAATACATACCTTGTGGTAAATTCAAAACTCTGCTTTTATACTTTCGCCATCGAGTGATTGATCGAATTAAAGTGAACAATTCTCACGAATGCCCACCATCTATAGTATACACATGAACAGGAGCACTTCGAATCTTGATCGCCTTTACGACTTATCCTCCATAAGTCATATGACTTTCGTGTGAAGAAAAAATTACCTTCTTAATTTAATAAAAAAAGAGCTATGTTTTTTTCTCACTCTCTCTAGGTGGTATGTAAAATAAAAGATTAGAGAAGTAGTAAGTGGAATAAAATATGAGTGTGTAGAATAAAAGACTAGAGAAGTAGTAGGTGGAATAAAATATGAAATATGAAGTATTTTGGAGATTCATAGATAGCTCTATTTATAAAGGGAAGTGGCTTATTTTCTAAAAGACAGTTATATTTAATTTAAATATATTATTTAAATTAAATATTACTTTATCTTCAAGTTAATTTAAATTAATTTAAATACTTTATTTAAATTAATAAACAAGTAAGTTTGAATTAATATTAATTTAATCATTAATTTAAATACTTTACTTAATTTGATTTATCCACTAACTTATCCATTAATTTAAATATATATAATTAAAATTAGATCATATCTAACTTAAATTAATCCGCATATCTATTTAATTTAACATTTAAATTAAATCAGATATTATCTTTATTTTAATTTAAATACATCATTTAAATCAAATGAGATACCTATATATATATATCCCATTTATTAATTTAAATATATATTTTGAATTAGATCATATTTAATTCAAATATATTATTTAAATTAATTCAAATATTTGTTTAATTTAAATCTATCATTTAAGTTAAATTAAGTATTATCTTCATTTAACTTAAATAACACTTATTTGAACTAAATGAAATATATATATATATATATCAAAATTAATAATCTATATCTTACACATATATTGATTTCTCCTACCATATTCTAAAAGAGATCTAAATTATTATTTTAATATTCAATAAAATAATATTCTCCTCATCAAATTATGAAACATTTAAAATATTCCTATTACTACTAGAATATTATTCTATTATTCTAAATAAGAGAATTTCTAAAATATTCTATTGTGAAAGAGGAAAACCTCTAGAATAGAGAGATACATTAAATGAAGATATTTTTTTAGGTTTAATGAATTTGAATATTCTAGTTCGCATAATACCCGTTCTTGTTTGTGATCCTTTAGGTTCATATAATATTAGTAGTGGGCTTGAAATTTCTTTCGGCCTACAAGTCATGGAAAGTCTCTAATAAAAACATTACAACTATTCAAATTATATGAAAATCGATGATTCGATACAAGTTATTTTATAGTACGTGCTATGTCCCTTTTGTCACATGATATCTAGGTTAAGCATGAGACATGGAATCGCCACCCTCATATTGCTAAATCATTCTTTCACAATACCGAGCTCGACTGACTAGACAAATAAAAACTCCTTTTCATTTAAGTACGACCATATATTTCTCAGTTTTACTCCTTCGTAGGGCCTAGAGATATCTCTCTTGTATTAAAAGGAGCAAATTCCATTTTAGATTTTGGGAAATGTTGAGGTGATCCAAAATATGTCCCAATCTAACTTGGTAATTTAATTAATTGATTAATTAAGTTGTTAATAAAATTGTTGGGATAATTATCATTTGTAATTATTGAGATGATTAATTATTTATTAAGGTAACTAGTTATTATCTTAAAGAGGTTGAGACTTGAGATAATTAAGTTTTATCTGATGAGAAACTTAGATCTTGATTTTTGAATTTAAATTAAAAATGGGCTATCATATCTTGTCCATTAAAGATGGGTTATTTGGATTTACAAAAAAAAATTTGATAGTTTGTTTGGGCCATCCAAAAAATTCAAGTAAAATATGATTGGTTAGCTGTCATCTTTCTAGGAGAGAAGGGTATAGATGTATGTTACATCGTAGTTGCAGAGTCGCCTATTCCTCATGCAATTTTTTTTTTTGCTAGATATTCCTCATGCAATTTTACTTTGTTTGATGTGACCCCTGGTTCTGTTAGGGACTTAGTACTGTATGATGCTCTTGGGGTTAATTCACTGTTTGTCGTTTCTTTCTAGTCTTTTTGAGTAAAAAACATAGTTGGAGTTAAAACGCAATTGCATGTAAATCTAACCTAAAGCATAATGTATATTAGACTAGGATTGCTTGATTCCATTGGCAAAAAGATTGTATCAATTTAAGTTTAATAACTTCAAGTTTAAACCATAAAAATGTAATTATGTTAAATATTTGATTGTGAAACTTGTCACAAAAAAATGTTTTATTTGACTTAATTCGAATTAATTTAGATGCCATTAAAAATAATGGGTGCATACGTAAAAAAAAAAAACATAACATATACTTGTCTACAATAATGGTATATGTATATATATCAATTAATGTATATTATAAAAACTTAATGGTAAATTACTATTCCTCTATTCTTAAGTTTTACTCTGCTAGTTTTTTCTATCATAAAATATATTTGAATTTAATGTATCGTGATGTGAGATGAGAAAATTCTAGTGCCTACTAAGCCTGTTAAGTATAGTTAATACTGTTTTAACTAACTAATCTTTAAAATTTTGTTAATGTATACTACTTACTCTAGCATTATAAAATTATAAAAAAAATGTTAAACTATTATCATCAACATTTTATGCAACTTTGAACTCAAATAAGATAGTTAAAATACCGGATAATGTGAAATTAATTATGGCAAGATGCAGGACGGCAAATGATATTTCACAAAATGGGCCATTATTTTTGAGGGCGCAATTTTTTATTTGCTTTTTTGGTCTTTATCGTTACATATCTGCAAGCAATGGGCCAAAAGTAACCCATCGCACTTAGCTAAACGCTACACCGCCTTTCTGGCCCAACAAAAAAAATGATATAATGCATTTAAAAAATATCGGTCACATTCAGCGTATCAAATCTATTCATATATTAACTAATAAAATAATTTTTAAGTTATATAATTAAATTTTACACTTTATTATATATTACTTTACAATCGTGTGGCTAAAATATATATTTTATGTATTTATTTTACAAAGAAAATATTATGCAAGTTCTATAATACAAATGAATTTTATTTATTTAATTAAATAACAAATAATTTAATAGCTATACGGAAGCAAGAACTTATGATACATTTTACGGATGTAGAGTGCGTTTAGAATGGAGATGCTGATTGCATAGCAATGTTACAAAGCAAAGGTGTCTTCGAAACCATCCTACCCTCTTTAGTGCGTGTTTTAGCCTTTTAGCAATACATATACCAAAAATCATGTATAGAGAGGAGAATTATATGTACATGAATAAAAGTGAATTTTGATGGGAGGAAAAAAAATGAAAAATAGAATATACCTTGCAAAATAAAAGAAGATAAAACATAATAAAGGCTTTGCCTTCTGTGCTAAGCAAATACCTTCCTCCTAAATGCTATATAATGTTGCGACAAAAATTAGAAAAATCATTGAGTGAAAAAAATTGCTATCAAGAGAGAGAAGGCGGCTAGGGTGGATTTGGCATAGGTGACGAGAGAAGAGGCAGACAGCATGGCTAATAGTAAAAAAAAAGTTAGAAAATGGGGAGAAGAGTTCTTTGATGAGATAGGCAATCCTTCTTTGATTGCTCATGATAAGGATTGGATGCAAGAAGAGGGTAGGGAGGAGCAATCTAGGGTTTCATATTGGGATAAACTTCCACCTAGAATGAAAACCTATGAGCAACTGAAGGAAGATCTTGAAAATGGTGTGTGGGAAGAGGATGATAAGATCACAAAAGATTATCTGCTTGGTGTGAAAAATATTAACGAAGGGGTTGTGGTGAAGATGACTAAATGTGGCCCAAATATCGTTTTATCGGATGAGGAGCAAGCTAGAATTAAGAAGCCTTGGAGGAACACATTGGTGGTGAAACTCCTTGGCAAGAATGTGGGCTATACGTATTTATTAAAGAAACTCTAGCAGATTTGGGGTAGAACGAGAGGGATCATTGTGGTAGATGTAGGGTGTGGTTTCTACATTATGCATTTTCAGAAGCATGTAGATCAAGATTTAGTGCTAACAAGTGGTCCATGGCTCATTCAAGATAGATACTTATTCATCCAGAGTTGGCAACCGGAGTTTGATCCAGAAATTGCTATAATCAATAAGATTGCTGCTTGGGTTTGTCTTCTTAAGATCTCAATACATTCTTTTGATCATAAAATCTTATTTCATGTTACTAAGCATATCGCTAAAGTGTTGAAGATTGACAATTCATCCTATCATAAAGATAAAGGCCATCTTGTTATGGTGTATATAGAACTAGATTCATCGAAGCCTCTTCTATCTACCCTTTCATTTGAAGGGAAAGAACAAATTGTTGAGTATGAGGGTACTCATCTCATCTGTTTCAACTGTGGTTGCTTTGGGCATGACAAAGAACACTGTCCAGAACGAAAGGAAGTGAGTCAAGGGTATAGGGAGAAGAAGCCCAGCATGAGTTAGAGATCTTCGAAGAATATGGCAAGCGTAGGCACTGGAGTGCTGGAACAACCACAATATGATGAGTGGATGGTGGTGTAAAGACCTCGAAGGGGCAAAAGAGTCAATTTTGTAGAGAATAAGAATAAGGCAGGAGTTATGGGAGGATGTGATTTGGGCAATCAACTTAATGGTTCTTGTTTTGCAGCACTAGAAGTGGAAAATATAGCAAAGAAGGAAGATATAGTAGAAAGTAAAGGCCCAAGAATTCCTCTGAAAGATGTCACCAATGTGGTGGGCTTGAATGGACCTCATAATAAAGATAAAAAGAATGGCAAAAAGGTGGGCTCTCCCTCTCATGAGCAAAAGGGTCAAGGGTTGAAACCTGCGAACAACACTAAATCACAAAGAGACTTCATTAACAGAGATTAGATGGAAGGATACTCCGGTGAATCTTCATAATAGGCCTGGCGAGATAAGAAGAGAGCTTAACAAGAAGAGTGCTAATAGGTTATCCCATGCAATATCCCAAATGGCTAATAAGAATATGCCACATATAATCCTTAATCTTAAGCAAGCTAAAGAGAGTATACCAAAAGGAAAGGGGGACCATATGGAGTTAGAGAATGTCACTAACTTGGGGAACCCTCCGGATGGAATGATGTGTGTTGAAGAAGACCTGAGTCAAGTCATAGAAAGCCAAAGATTGGTTGAAGATCAATCTATGAGGACTTTGGAATGTGCTTCCCATGCATGTTGAGAGTTTGTGTTCTTTGTTTTTTTTTTCATTTATGATATTTTTATTTGGAATTGTAGAAGAGTTGTAGGGAATGATTTTCTCAGCAGTATGCGGAAATATATGGAATGATTGAAACTGGTGGTTGAGGTCTTGATGGGGCTTCATATCAGCACAAGATCATGCGCTATGAAGATTGCAATTTTCCCATTCTTAGATTATGGAAGCTCATGGTATGGCATGTGGGATTTGGGTATTGTGGAGGGATGATGATATCAAGTTTCAAGTTCTACAGAAACATGAACAATTCATGCATGGCAAGCTCTCTTTACCTAACTTTCATGAATTCTTGTTGACAACTATTTATGCTAATCCACGTGAGTATGAGAGGATGCAATTTTTGGGATTGGTTGGAGCAAGTTGCTGACTCTGTTGACTTACCTTGGTTAACGGCATGGGACTTTAATGAAATTAAAAGTGTCCATGAATAGCATAGAAGTGCTAGAGTTTCACATAGAAGATGTGAAAGATTTTATAATTGGTTACAGAGATGTTAGATGATTGATATAAAGTTTGAAGGCCCCAAGTTTACATGGAGAGGTCCTAAATGGCATCATTATAATAGGCTTTACAAAATGCTTGATCGAGTTATTTGCAATGTTGAATGGCAAAATTGCTTCAATGATGCTACTATTAAGGTATGTACATGTCTTCACTCTGACCATCATCCTATACTGGTGGATACTCAGGGACAAAAAGGTAATAGAGGTAGGCCCCTGTTTCATTTTGAAGCCATGTGGCTAACTCATCATGATTTTAAAAACTTCCTCCTAAATATTTGGGTTCCTTAAAAATATATGGGTTCCAATATGATAGATATAAAGCCTCAATTGGAAAGTTGGAATCATAATGTTTTTGGGCATATTGCTAAAAGGAAAGGAGAACTTATGAGATGATTGAATGGTGTGCAATGAAAACTACAAATCTCTACTAATTCTCATCTTGAGCAATTGGAGACACATATTCAAAGTGATCTTGACTTGGTTCTTAAACAGGAGGAACTCTTTTAGCATAAGAAGTCTAGAGCAAAGTGGTTGCATTTGGGCAATACAAATACCAAGTATTACCATAAAAAGATAGCCATTAGGAGAACAAGAAATAGAGTTTCCATGTTGAAGAATGAATCAAATTTCTGGATTGAAGATAAAAAAGAAATTGAAAATTTGGTTTATACCCATTTTATCACCTTTCTATGGAGGATATTATGAATAGAGGGTGGCATATTACTCGTACTTCTTGGCATGAAGTTAATACATTACTTATTGATCCTATGGTGAGAAGGGTTGATGATGAAAAGAGTAAAAAGGCTAATTCTAGTATAGGTCCATTCAAAGCTCCAAGGGAGGATGGCTTTCTTGTACTATTTTTCCATCGCAATTGGGAAATAGTTGGGGACACTATTTGCAAATTTATAAAGGATGATTGGGATGATTCAAGGTGTGTGCAAAAGGTGAATGGTACCTTGGTGACACTCCTAAAGATTGACAAGCCTAAGAATATTTCACAATTTTGGCCAATTTCACTATGTAATGTCATCTTCAAGTGCATTATGAGGATCATTGTTAACAAATTGAAACCTGTTCTGCCAAATATTGTTTTCCCCTATCAAGCAAGCTTTGTACTAGGGAGAAACATTCATGATAACATTGTGATCACAAAGGAGATTACTCACACAATGAAGAAGATAGGGGAAAAAGGGAATTATGGCCATCAAGGTTGATATGAGAAGGCATATGATAGAGTTAATTAGATCTACCTTAGGAGAGTTTTAGAATATGTTAATTTGCTTAGATGTTTTTGATTGATCTTATTATGGCTTGCGTCACAACCACTTCTACTACATTAATGTGGAATGGAGAAAAATTGGAGAAATTTGTTCCATCTAGAGGCACACGATAAGGCAATCCTATCTCACCTTACATGTTTGTTCTTGCTATGGAGAAACTCACCCATATGATTACTGATGAAGTAGAAGCTAAAAAATGGAGTCTTTTTAAATTGAGAAGAGGGGGCCCTCAAATGTCCCACTTAATGTTTGTAGGTGACTTAGTCCTATTTGCAGAAGCCATCGTGTCACAAATGAAGTTAATAAATGAGTGTTTGGATCTGTTCTATAACATATCTGGTCATAAAATTAGTGCTAGCATGACTTTCATTTATTTTTCCATAAATGTGCACCATGATGTTCACAAGAATATATGTGACTTCAGTGGATTTGAATAGGTTCCTGAATTAGGGAGATATTTGGGGGCTACTATTTCTAGGAAGAGAAAGCGAAACGACAATTTTAGAAATGTAGTTGAGAAAATCAAGAGCAGGCTTTGTGGGTGAAAGAATAAATGCTTATCATTCGCTGACATATTAACATTACTTGATTCTATCACAAACAACATGATATTTTTCCAAATACAGCATGACAAAGTCACAAAGTACAACATGACAAAGTCACGAAGAAGGTAATCATTGAAATTGAGAAAGTTCATAAAAGCTTTTTATGGGGAGATAGGAAAAGGCACCGTAAATGGCATGGGATTTCATGGAAGAATATATGCTAGCCAAAAGCGGTTAAAGGAGTAGGTATTAAGAATCACTATGCCAGATTTTGGTTCTATTGCTTAATAGTTAGCGTTTATTTAAAAAATGCTAATAAAAATAAAAAAAAGGCTTTAATTGACATTTATTTGAAGAAATGCTAACAAAAACTAGACTTTTATTGGCATTTATTATAAAAACACTAATAAAAATAAGACGGAGATTTTAGTCAGCATTTATTTGAGAAACGCCAATTAAAGTTCACACTATAGTTGACATTTATTTAAGAAATGCTACATAAAATCCGGACTCTATATGGTGTTTTTTAGATAAATGCTAACTAAAGTTTTAATATCTTTATTTTAAAAGAAATACAGCACACATATTAATATTCTCCACCATTGATAAGAAAAATTAATGGTCCTGATCATTCCATTCATCCCTCCTGTACTTTCTCTTCTCTCTCTTACTTTTTTCTTTTTCCCCTTCAGGTGATTAGTAATTCATTCCCTTACTTTCAGAAACTTCTTTCTCTTTCCTTTTCTTTTGTTCCTTTAACCATTCACGTGTACGCCTCCCTTACTCTTTTAAAACACTCCATTCCTTTGTCCCTTCATTCTCCACCATCATCCCTCCTCTGTCTTTCCTTTCCTCCCTCTCTTTCAGCCTTTCTTCCTTTAGCCACATCCCTCCTTCATCATCATCATCAAATCCATACGCTAGCCTCGCCTCATCTCCATCAGTGTTAACCTCATCACCGATGTCACACTCTGTTGGTCTCTCTATCTCTCTCTTCTGCATTTTTTTCCTCTTCCCATCTCCATCTTTGCCATGTGGAACGTGTAGATCATCTCCCTTTTTGCAAATCTTGTTTTGCATATCTTACTCCATCTCTGCTAGTGCTAGCTCATTCATATCTTTGTAGATCTTGTCTCTTTGAAGATCATCTATGCGGATCGTTAATTTCATCTCTTTGCAAATCTCGTCTCCCTCGAATTTAGTGCGTGACAAGATGATGAACATATTCAGAATTTCCGCTCCCACGTCGCCTCTCTTTGTAGATCTCCCTTTATCCAGTTGATAGTTTATTTGTTAAAAAAATATTTCATCATTAATTTAGTATTTGGAATTCTATTGTGGGGTTGCTGAAATCTCATTTGTTGTATTAGAATAAAATAAAATATATATTTATTGTTTTTGATTCTTTATTGACTTGTGTGGCGACTGCAACAAACATCTTTTCCCCTACTCCCAGGTTCAAATCAAAGAATGAAGGGCAATGGGATTCAAGGACAATTTTTTTAATTAAAAAAGAGGAGAAAAGGTTATTATCTTTTCTACATTTAATTGTAAATAATGACAAAATGGGAAAAATATTTAATATTTTAAAAGTTATCAAATGTGACTTATTTTGAAATAAAATAAACTTTTGAAATATAACTTATATTTGGATCGGAGGGAGTATATTTGAGATTATAAAATCTTTCTAAAAAATCTATTATGTATTATAAAGTAGAGGTCAAAAATGACATATTGTAATTTCAGGCCTCCATATCATAATGCTGACTATGGAAAATAGTATTCATTTCCTAATTAATATATTTTCATTTTTTCAATTTAATATGATAATAAATATGGAAATGAAATTAAATATATATTTGTGAAAAATTACGATCTGATTGTCTAGGTCTATATCAGTCATTATTTGGCAAGATCTATATAAATCTATATTATGTAAGCATTTTTACATTATTGTGAGATTGTTTTTATTCAGGAAGCACCTTTCAAGGTCAAATACTAAAAAACTCAATTTTCGTCTGCTTCTTTGTATATTGTGTTGGAGAATACATGTGTGTGTCAAAAGGAAAAGAAAGAAAGAGAAGTCCCACATTGCTCAAACAAATGAAGGCCAAAAAGTATAAATACTAACATGTGATCATGGAGGAACAAAATGGGCCTAGAAAGAGAATGGGCTCGCGCACATAAAAACTTGACAAAACTAGGCCAACTCAGTTGAAATTTGTCGATTTCCAACCCCCCGGTGTGCGAAAATATACCCGGGGTTGGACACTTTTTTGCCATTGCCAGAAATTAATTTTTTCAAATAGCCTTCCAGAAGATCCATGGTTTTAAGGCTTCGATTATGAGGTTCATACTATTAATGTTTCTGAACGTTGATCATCCATTTCTTTGTCATTACTGATCTATTTTCCTACAGTTTAATTTTTGTTAATTCTTATGTTGGAAACCGCCCAACGTTCAGAAACATCCTCATTAACATCGTTAAGTGTGGTTCAACGTCCTATCACTCTGGTACCTATAAATACCGAGGTCGATCACCGGGTTCAACACACCACAGCTGCGGACAACATTCGAGCTGTTCTCTCTTCCTCCTATTCTTCTGTGCATTTTTTTGCTGTTCTGCTTGCCTGTGACTCCGTAGAAGAATACGTTCAATCCTAGGGAGTGCTATCTTGTGGCGGAATAACTCTCAAGGATAGTGTCCTTGTGTACGGCTCGAATTATTTTTATTCTAACAAATTTTTAATTTGCAGCTTGCATATTGTTTTCACTATACTTGATTTTTTCCCTTGTTATTAATTATTGATAAAGCTTTTTTTTTCATGATTTTCTTTCTTGCTATATGAGTAATTATTACCATGATCTTCAATTTGAGAATACATTTTAGATTTTAATTATATTTTGGATTCAAAATTAATTTAATTTTATTTGAATAAAAGTAGTAATAATAATATCATTTTAATTTATTTGTTTAGTTTTAAATTTGATACAACTTTGTAAAAATAAGTTTTCAACAACTTAAGTATAATAATATTTCAATTGTATATCATAAAAATGTTATACATATTAGTAATTTGTTATTCTTTTATATCATCTTAGGAAAATTAGTTCTAGAGTAATACTTCCTCCGTTTCACTATATAGTGCATTTTTTAAGAAATTTATATTTCATAATATAGTGCACTTTACGGATTACGTAGTATATTTTTTTTTTTCAAGATTACCTCTGACTAGTATGCCTAAATATTTATTTATTATTGAAATGTTTCATTTTCAATGCATTTAATAAGGATAATTTGAGAAAAGGTTGAAAATTTTTTGAGCTACTCCATCTCGTCCTTAATATTAGACGCTTTTAACCGAATCACGCGAATTAAAAATATGAGTTAAAACTAATTAACTACCTTGATTTCTTTGAAAATCCCAATATTTTTTCAAAACTACCCTTATTTAATTTTTCTCTCTTTCTCTTTGGATACATTAAATAGGAGTACTTTTTGGAAATATATAATAATTATTACCTCGTATATTGTAAATGGTCTTATATTCAGGATCAGGATAAAATGTCATATATATAGGACTAGAGGGAGTACTAGTCTGTGTGCGGTAGTTAAAAGTGTACTATAAACTGAAATGGAGGGAGTAATAATTTTTTCCTTATAATAATTATTAATTATATAATTGTAAAATGTAAAAAGTATATTATATTCTTATTTACTCTATCATATTCATTGATTAAATATATTTTAAGCTTCCCATACTTCATAGGCGTATAAGGTTTTGAATTCTAGTTATTTATAAGCGATTGGGTGAGGAAATTAACTTTACATGGTATTAATAATTTTTGTTTGTCTTAATAAATGCAACCAAACTAGGGAATGCCTTACAAAGTCAAAGATAGTCTTTCTCATTAACAGAGCATGCAGAACGCGTCACCCCTAAATTAATTGAATGTGAAATGAATCTTGTGCCAAAAATCAATTTCCATTCGCCTTCCACTTCCTCAGAATCTTTCTGTCTCCACCTTTTATGTTCATTCCACGAAATTCACGATATAATTGATATGCAACAGGTCCAATTTATCTGGACATCCATCTTGACCAGATTTAGGTCCTCCACTCCACTTTACCATACTTCCATTCCAAGCATTTTCAGTGGGTAATCGCTTCCTCTACCTCCATCACGACGTAGAATTTCCCAGATGTCCTCCAACAAAGAGCCCATTCCCGATCAACATGACACCACTCAGAAGACCCAGCAACCTTTGCAGGTAAACCCAATTGTCCCTTCATAAATCTTACGAACTATTTTCAATCTTCAATTTATGATCCAGGCGGGGGACTTTATTTATAAATTGGCTTATCTCTTTTGTTTTTCTGATTTAATCTGTTTATATCAGTTTAAGTTTTCATTTTGATTTTATCGGGGAAAAAAAAAGCTTTCGTTTTGTTTGTAGGGTTCCCAGTTTTTCCTGGTTCAAGCCCTTAACCTCCACTCTTGGATGATCGATTTTCGTATATTAGTAAAAATGTTTCTTTCTGAAAAGTCTTCGTTCTGACACTTGGAATTATTTTAAGTACACATCCACCCATGGGTGTGAAAGTATCGATTAATCTGCGTGCCCATATCTCACAGTTATCTTCTGTTTGCTTTGTTTTGAGGAAATACAACTGCGGGGAGGACTATAATAATTGTTGGGCCATCTATAGTTATTGTTGCTTTATGATTTGTCAACTCGTTCGGGTTTGTTGTCTTGCTCATAGTCGATACCAGAGTCAACATGTTCTGGATTTGTTCCGCTTTGTTTTGACATGCTACTGACCTATTTGTCAATGCTTTTATAAAATGCTGGGGAGTTTACCATATTGAAGGTTTTTGGATTCATTAATTTATTCTTCGATGTGATTGGCCTAATATTTTTTTATGTTTGTTGCCATATTGATGTCTGAATTTACTTATGTTCCATTGTGCAAATGGGGTCATACTAATTAGTTTTTCATTCATATTCATATCGCGATGATTGTCTTTTCATACCTGGGAAATTCCATTCCTGTATGATGCCCCTGCTTCAATTGTCGTTGCAGTGCTATATCTTTCCTTCTGTATTAGTTAGTTGCTTGGCCAAGGGCATATTTATTAGTATCTCCAATATCAAAACAAATGATTAAAGATGATAGCTGGTTTAGCGGTGATAACGTCTTTGCTATTGATGCTAGGCCTGGGATCAAATATTGCCTGGTAGGAAGGGAAGGGTTTTGAGTGATAGGTTTTAATTTGTTTCTCATGCTGATGGGTCAAAAGAAACAAAATAAACTTTATACTTGCCATATGTACCGTTTGTTTATGTTGAGTCTTGCTTCTTATTATTATCATTTATGTAGGTTGCAAAGCGCTTGGAGAAGTTCAAAACAACAATCTTCACCCAAATGAGTATGCTTGCCAACAAACATGGGGCCATAAACCTTGGTCAGGGATTTCCCAACTTTGATGGTCCGGAGTTTGTAAAGGAAGCTGCCATGCAAGCCATAAGAGATGGGAAAAATCAATATGCCCGAGGTCATGGAGTTCCTGACCTGAACCTGGCCATTGCAGATAGATTTAGGAAAGATACTGGGTTTACAGTGGACCCTGAAAAGGAAGTTACCGTTACCAGTGGATGCACAGAAGCAATCGCTGCAACTATGTTGGGATTAATAAATCCTGGTGATGAGGTTATCCTATTTGCTCCTTTTTATGATTCTTATGAAGCCACTCTTTCCATGGCTGGTGCTAAAATAAAATGCATCACTCTGCACCCTCCAGACTTTGCTGTTCCTGTTGAAGAGCTGAGGTCTACCATCTCAAAGAATACCCGTGCGGTTCTCATAAATACGCCTCATAACCCAACTGGCAAGATGTTCACACGAGAGGAGCTCAATGCTATAGCATCTCTATGCATTGAGAATGATGTTCTGGTTTTTGCTGACGAAGTTTATGATAAGTTGTCATTTGATATGGATCACATTTCCATTGCTTCTCTGCCTGGAATGTTTGAAAGGACAGTTACCCTGAATTCCTTGGGAAAGACATTCTCCTTAACAGGGTGGAAGATTGGATGGGCGACAGCACCCCCACACTTAACATGGGGTCTGCGACAAGCACACTCTTTCCTCACTTTTGCCACCTGCACTCCCATGCAGTGGGCATCTGCAGCAGCTCTTAGAGCGCCAGATTCTTACTTTGCGGATCTCAAGAGGGATTATATGGCAAAAAGGGCAATTTTGGTGGAAGGATTGAAGGCTGTTGGTTTTAAGGTGTTCCCATCCAGTGGAACTTACTTTGTGGTAGTGGATCACACACCTTTTGGACTGGAAAATGATGTTGAATTTTGTGAATATCTAATTAAGGAGGTGGGAGTGGTGGCAATTCCTACCAGTGTATTTTACTTCAATCCAGAAGAGGGAAAGAATCTAGTCAGATTTACTTTCTGCAAGGATGAGGAAACCCTAAAGGCTGCAGTTGAAAGAATGAAAGGGAGACTCAGGAGAAAATGATCCAAATACATGGCTTGAGATACTTGAACTGAACCCAAATAAATCATTGGATGCATTATTTATGTAACAGCACTAAAAAATACTTAATTGCAGGTATTTTTCTCCACTAGGAACTCAAATGTAGGATAGTAGTAACTTCTGCTCGCTTGCTTGAAATGAGAACCAACAGATGCCCTGCAGTATAGCCATTATTAAGTGCTTTGTCATAATTGCTCGCATTTTATCAGTGAAGATGTACCCTGAACCCATCTTCTCTTCTTCCATCCTTGTACCCTGATTTTCAATGTTATTTGTGGGTACTTGCTGGTTACAAATAAAGCATGGGAAGGACATGAACAATAATAACCAGGATCCTGACCATCAGTAAGTTACAAATATGTTGAGAAATCATAAACTATTTTATGTTAAGAATTATGTTTGTTCATTATGATAACGCATTTGTAGTTGTCTCAGATTTTAAACCTGGCGTTTCCTTTGTCCGGGAGGAGGTGTGTTATATGGCCAGTATGTTGTTCTCTTGGCCGTTGTACCTCGCGAACCTTTTTGAGGAGTAGAAACAACATAGTCTTGTGTAAGTAATTTTGCCTTGTTTGGTAAGGTTTATAACAAAAAGAGCAATTGACAAAAATCAAATAGAAAGATGAGTTAGCATGGCATGTCTTCCTCTCCTTCCCATCAATTTCTATTTTTGTTTTTGAGAGAGAGAAGGGGGGGGGGTGTTCACGATCATCATGATATGAAGAAATGCTCAGTGGTTGGTATGTCTTATCTGTGTCATAATTTCTGCAATAGGATGTTAATGGGATATAAATTTTCCTGTTCTGGGACATTACCAAAATTTAAGAACATTCAGAACGAGCCGAGCTTAAACGTGGGTACCAATGAAGTCCACGAGTGCCCATCCTTAGTTATTAGCAAACGATGAGAGATTATTGAGGATGGAAGTAAATTTGAAATGTTTTCATGGACTGTTTTTCTTCTTCTCCCGGGTTTAAACCCAAGCAAAGTAAGATAGATAAAAAGCGCACTTCTTAACAAGCAAATCAACCCCCTAATCCCATCCTCGATTACTACGACGTTACTCAGCTGAGTGGAGACTGAAAGAATGATATCATGGAGTTCTCATGATGCTATTAAATAAAAAGTCTATGTCAGGCCCACAATTTTATGTCTCATCATGAGGCATGCCCATTTCCGTCCGAGCACTGACCCACTTCTTACTTCTACTTGACGCTCCAAGGTTCTTCTTTTGGGTCAAAATAAAATCCATCCATTGCCCTTAATTATTATTATAATTATTTTTTATGTTGCATATTTAGTCACAAAGCCAGAGTGAGAGTGAGGAAATAATAATATTACAGAAAAATTAGGGTCTTTATTTTTTCATAGCTTGAGTTGTTGCGTAGACTGTTGTGAATTATTATATCCATGAAATAAGCAATGACGGCATTTTACTTTGTTATTCGTAATTGTATTGGCTCTGATGCTTGGCAAAATGGTACGAGAAGGACAGGGAAGGAAATTCATGTATTTTGATGATAATCAAAGCTATCTAACCATAATTTCTTCATGCATCCTGAGGAGGTCTCTTTGTAAGTTACCAAAATGCCAATCATCTATTTGACGCAAGTTTTTTGTTTTTTGTTTTAAATAAACATGATAAGTGAGTAATTGTTGGAAATTTAAACATCCTTTATAAGGAGGAAAAAAGTGAGTGATACTTGTTGCGTGAAGATCATTTCACTTAAAATTCAAAATTTGTCAATGTTAATGTGAGGCCGCACTTGTGCTTTTTGAACATTTTCTATACAAGTAACGAAAAAGCAGTTATTTAAATTTAATACAAAGTTGAGAATGGAGCTCATGCTAAAGGAAATTGTGTGTTTAATTAAATATATTAGAAATGCCAAAAACTTTCTTGCTGTGGCCGTTAATTAAGCAGCAAAAGCAAGGCATTGCAATTAGCAACAGTAGACAGAACAGTAGTAAAGTACTATATCTTCTACAGGTTTAACGATAAACTAGAGTGGATTTATATATTTATACAAAATTTGAAATGAGTAAAGAAAGGCAAGTCATCATGAACATCGATGAATTGCAATATTTAAAAAGCTTGCCCACGATATTATTTTTTTTTTATGATACAGAAAATGCCATATCTATTAGGGTAAAATAGAGTTTAAATTCAAACTTTGGCATGACAAATAAAAAAATTTACTTCAAATCAAATTTATAAAGTGTTTTTAAAATAAAGAAGTGTGATATAATAAACACAAGCGCGTTCAAGATTTAATATTTTTATTTTTAAAATCACTTATGGACTTCACATTTTTAGATATTTAAATTTAAATTCACACAATTTAGACATGCAAACAATTGTATTAATTCAGGCAAAAGAAAAAAAATGACAGTGAACTGAAATTAAAAAAATAGTATTAATTTAATTTATTAACTTAAGTTGGCGTGCTCAGGGCTTTCACCTTTAAAAGAAGTGGTTGAAAGTTTAATTATCAATTTTTATATATAAAGCAAACCTAATTAAAAAAATTTATTATTTTTTGTAAGTGAGATTAATTAGTATTAAGAAATACTCCTACCCCATAAAAAAAAAGTGAGAGGCAGAGAGAGCATTAATTTATTTTCGTGGAATATGATGCCACGAAGTAAATTCCAAAATAGAGGGTACCTGGCTGATATAGGGGTGACGTGGTTTGATTAAAATGGGAGATTATGAGATAACAACATAGCATAGATTAATTTATTTTAAACGCAGAAGTATCAGATGTCGGAGCCCTCAATGTGGAAGAGCGGTGGTAAAAAGCATGAATGGATTGAAAATTAATTAGCCGTGTTCAATGTATCCTTTCCCTAATCATACCGGGTGTGTTGACCTATTTCTTTTTCTACGTTTTAACTTTCGTTGAATACTTCAGACTCGGTTCCCATTTGATAATTGTGGTATTTTTTGGTGCATCTAGGGAGTCATCGATGTATTTTAAATATTAATTTTTTATTTTATCTATAAGAAATTAGACTAACTGATTGAATTGAAATTTAATGAAAATATTAAAAAAAATGAGTTAATAATAGTTTGATCCGCTCAGAAGAGTTTTTTATTTATATTTGTAATTATTTGCAAGTAAGGGGAAGCATTTGAGATAAAAGAGAGTATAAACTTAAGAGTATATGAAATGGAGTAAACAGTTGTAATTAAAACCATGGTATGTTGTAATGTCATTTTTGTGTTATAGTATCAAATTTCAATACTGCAACATTGATATTTCTACATAGAGGTATTTCTGCACTGCAGCAGTAGAGTTTAAAAGTTGTAACATTAATATCTTTAAAGAAAAAGAGCATTTTTGTGCTGTAGCTATGGAGATTGATAGTTATTGTATGGGCAAAACACAAAGCATCATTAAATGAGTAAAAATAGAACTGAAAGGGTTTGGAGAAGGAGTGTTTGACATTTTTGACAATCCAGATGAACTTGAAGCATTAAAGGGTGAAAAAGGAAGGTTTCGAAGAGCTTGGGACGTGTAAGATTAGCAAGAGATCAATGATTTTCAAGCAAGATCATTCCGATTAATTTGTTATTCTCATTTTTCTCTCTATTTTGATGTATATATTTTTATGTTTAGTGTTGAATCTTGCCATATATGGCTAAATTTTTATAATCTAGAGTTGTTATAACTTTAGTTGTAGATTAGAGCTTGTATTTATCATTTGGTTTTGTTTAATTGAAGCTGTATTTATTTAATCTTATATTGGATTGCTTGCTTGATACTTGGTTAACATTAAGTGATGAAATTGGGGGTTGAGGGTTTACCTTAGAAAATGAAACTTTACATGAATTTTAGATTGAGTAATGTAATATTGGATTATGAATCTGATTTGTAAATAGGATAGGAATATACTTAGGAGCCTCACATAATCACTTAGAGTGTTATGTTTTGCATATATCTTGATTAATTGTGTAAAAGATTATATAATTAAGTTATGATATGGTTGTAAGTGATTCGGAAGACGCTTATAACTAATTAAATTCTAGACTAACAAAGATAAAATTAAGTTTAATTAAATTGGTAAATGCAAACCTATTAAACAACTAAGGGAGTAGTAGCTTTAGGTCGCTTTTGGATATTCAGAGTTAGTTTAATATGTACTTCTAAAGTTTTATATAATTACTTTCGTTTAACTTTATTCATCTTAATTTGTAAATTTTATTGACCATTTAACTTAGAAGAAAATGAATTATCTAATACTTATTTTTACTAGTTAAACTATCTATGAGAACAATACTATGCTTATCACTTTATTACTTGACACGATTTGTGCAAAACTTTTGTCCCCATCACCATTTATCAACACATCAAGTCATCAACCTTAACTCATTTAACTTTCAATTTTTTTCACATAAAATTACTTGTTATGTTATCCAATACTTTAAGAGTAATTTCAAATATTGTTGAGTTCAAATAAATAATTTTTTCAACATAATTTTATTTTATTTATAAGGTTTAAACTCCAGATTTTTCATAAAAAAGTGCTGAGTTTTTTACCACTCAACACAATTATTATTACTGTCTAGCTTTTAAATTACATCAAACTTTTTCACCCCATTTCAAACTAAATATATAAAATAACCAAAATTCCACTTTTCTTGTCACTTTTTTTTAACACAAATTATTCTTTAACTGATAACTAAAGACTAATTCTTTCAAATCACAGAGGTTATAGAGGTAAATTTTGCCTATCTCAACAAGACCTTTCCTATTCACATTGTTAGGAATAAAAATTAGGATAACATAATTAAAGTATCTAACTATCCACTCTTATTTTCTGTTAAATAAATTCACCTGATTAAACACCAATTAATTTCTTTTCAACATTGTAATCAACTTTTGTGTTTTGGAAAAACAAAACCCAAAGAAAAAAAAATTAGGCGATTATATTGTAGATGCAAACAAAAAGAGGATAACATTCGGCCAAGGAAGAAAACTTGCCCCCTTCTTTCTCTCCTTACAAATTTTGAAGGTTAAATTATTAAAAGTTTAAAACATTGGAAGAGGAGCACTTTTTTTTTTTAAAATAGAGATAAAATAGTATTTTTATTATAAGTCATATTTATCTATTTCATATACCTAGAAAATTAATTGACAGTCTTGATATTTTCAAAAATTAACATAACATTCCAAAATTACTCTCATTAAATTATAACTTATTTTAATTGTATTTCTCTTAATTTCTCTCTCAATTATAACTCTTTTATATATTCTCAAAAAAGGTAAAAATGAAAAACAAATATTAAATGCTCCATAAATTTTATAAAATGATTTATATTTTAAAATCTTAATTTTTTAAAAATATATCTTATAATAATAGATAATAGGGAAAGTATATGAGAAAGTGATAAACACAAGATAACCTGTGTTTGGAAACTATAATAAATTACCTCGCTTACCTCACTGCTATATTTTTTCACAACACAAGTCAACATGATATAACTTTTTTTTGAAAATATACATTAAAAAAAGCATACAGACCAAATTTAAAAGGATTGGTAGTTAGCAACTTTGAAATTCTATATACAATTAGTTAGCAACTATCAACGCTAATTTAATTAAAAACTTAAGCGTAAGTGTCAATCCATCTAAACTTCTCAGGCTTTGGCAAAAGCTTGACCATATTATGAGCATAGAATATTACATACTTTAATTACAATGTAGAATTTGAATTCCTTATAAAGTATTTTAGATGGAGTAATTCGAGAGATACAGACACAAAATGTGGGTTTCACTTTTATACTAACCTCGTCTAGATAATACTAAAAGAATATCTTGAAGCCAAATTATAAAATAATATTTTATCAAATAATTACTAAAATGTTTGATTAACTAACTAGAATTCGAAACGCATACCATGCATAAAAAGCTACAAATATATCTAATGAAATCATGTAGATGTGAATATAAAGGAATAAGTATAAATAGAATATAATAATTAAGTTCGGATAAAAAAAAGAATATAATAATTAAATAAAAAAATGAGTAAGGCCTTACTTGAAATTCTTAATGTCAAATTCAACAAGGATTAATATGAAAGAATTTAGCGTAAATACTTGTAGTGGACACATTGCCAACAATACTTCAAGGGATCATAAACAAAACATAAATAATTATAAAATAAATTAATGTGAAGACAAAGTGTATGCAAAAACAATTTAAACTAATATTACAATGAATCTTAAAAATAAATGTTATCAAGCAATGGGTACCTATTAATTGTCGAAAAGATCTTTTAAATTAGAATATAGACATGAGAGGAACATACTTAACAACATCAAATGAGATTGAAGTTTCAGCAAACATAATTTGATATATGCAAAAATAAATCATAATCAATTAAAAAACAAATTTTGAAACATCTTATATCAATTTTAGAATGGAAGCATATCATATCAATTAAAAAATACATATATAAGAAAATAAATATTATTTAAAATATGTGGGATAGATTCTTTCATAATCAACTTAATGATATGGAGACAAAAAATAGTCACATTTTAACCTCTATTTTATAATATGTAATAATAGATTTTTAATCATATAAGAGTATTCTTGTGTCTTGATTCACTGAAAAACATGATATTGTTAAATTTACAATTATGACTTCGAAGAAGATAATAAAGTTATCTTTTAATATTTTCTTGGCCATATCTTTTAATATTTAAATATTGCAGATATTACTAAATTTTGTTTATTTAATTAATATTTATTTACTTATTTAAATAAGATTTAAATTTTAAGAAGATAAATATACTCTCTAGAAAAAATTAGCAGGGCAGTAAAAAAAATCTAGTTTAATTCTTATTCTTATATTATATGTTATATATATATATTTGTGTTTTGAAGGGAGGTTGATTGCTGGACCAAATGGAAATTTGTGGAAATATCAAATACTATCAAAACCAGAGAGTTTGAATTTTGAAAAGAACCTGCATCAGGATGAACGGTGATTAAACCAAAGGAGTGGATTAGGTTCATGTGGACGAGTCACATGGAAACCTTTCCTCCCTAAACTAATTTTGAAACTATGATGGCACGTGCCGGTCTGCTACAGCAATGCTAGAAGGCGCGGAATCCAGATCCGATGACCATTTCTTCCCGTCAAGACCGGGATGGATCTCTTGTCTTGAATCTAACGGCCACAATGTCACCCGGAGATCCCTTCGTTCTTTTACGATCCAACGGATCAGGCTGATTTTAGCACCCTCTCTGCACATTGCTCGATAAATACGCAAAACCCAGCACCGAGATTTCTCGTTCACCTTCGGTCTTGTGTCCTGATAGGACTATTTCTTTCTCCTGAATACCCAATTACCGAATTTTAAAAAAAAGGAAAGAGAAGAAAAGCGTTATACGTTTCTGGTTCTTCGTCCCCCTTCCCGTTCTTTTCAGATAGAAAGTTCAGTTGCAGTGAACTTGTGACAGTCTCTACTTGCAGAGTCCTGCCTGAGATGTTGTTGCCCTCGGCGGCACCGGAAACTACTCTCTTGATAAGAATATCACGGTACCGGGAGGGTAAATAGCGAAGATCCGAAGCCTCTTGTGGCACCCAATTTTTCCCGATGGAAGGTCAGAAGAGTCAGACTAAACTTGCCAGAACCAACTCTTCGCTTCTTCGGTCGTCACCCACAATCCGATCATCCATTCACAGCCTCTCGTCGGTCAGTGAAGAGGACGTTATCATCACTGCGCAAGACGAAGAGGAGAATAAGGTCAAGAAGCCCCGTAAGTCCGGTTCGACGCCGCGAACCGGGTCGACCCGAATCACTACCCCGTTTCTTGCCGTAGCCTCGCTGGGTTTCTTTTGCTTGTGTTCTTTGTTCTTCTACCTTTTCTATTTTTTCTATCTCGGGAGTGAAGAGATAACCACTTCGGAGAATTTGTTGGTAGCGCTGATTTTTATCGCCGTCGTTCTCTACTTTGCGTTCAAGAACAAAAGTCTGATCCACCAGAGCCTTTCAATTCTGAAGCATTCGTGGGATGAGAATGTGAAAAGGTTCGGGTTTTCGAGGTCTAATTCAAAGCCTGTTCACTGGTTCATCGGGGATTCCCCTGCGACCAAAGGGCGAAAAGAGAAGAAAATTATAAGGGAAGGGGTGGAGTTTTACAGTAATGGCGACTTCTATGAGGGCGAATTTCATAAGGGAAGATGTAACGGCAGTGGGGTTTACAATTACTTTGTAAACGGCAGATACGAGGGTGATTGGGTAGATGGAAGATATGATGGATATGGAATTGAGAGTTGGGCAAGGGGTAGTCGCTACAGGGGACAGTATAGACAGGGTTTGAGGCATGGCTATGGAGTTTATAGGTTCTATACGGGGGACTCTTACGCTGGGGAATGGTTTAATGGGCAGAGCCATGGTGTGGGAGTCCAGACTTGCTCCGATGGTAGCTGTTATATTGGCGAGTTCAAGTACGGCGTCAAGCACGGACTCGGATGTTACCATTTTAGGTGAGTTTCTGCTTTGCGTTATTGATGGGGATTGGGGAAGGAGGAGCTTTGAAGTTTCTAATTCTTAATTGCGTACAATCGATTAAATTTTGGGTTCAATAATTTACTAGAGTTAAGCATAGGAGATTCAGACCAGAAATTTGAACCGTTCTTTGACTTTGCTGTGTCTAAGTTGTCAGTGTTTTTATACTTTTCGTTTAATAGTCTTTTGAAATTACTTTTCTTTAACAACTCAATCATAAAGCAGTGGATTTCATTTTTTTTTAGGTTGCATATCAGATACATTTCGATTGAATCTGTAATATGTCTGGCGTGGTGACTGTTGCCTCCTTTCAAGATCCGAATTTTTTTTTGTGGTTCTGTTCGATTTCTTCAATATTTATGTTGAAGCATTCCTAAGGGTTTGGTTATGTGATCTTCGTTTGTCCTTCACTTCTTGATTTCTTCTCATCTTCGAGCTTTTGCGTATCAAGGTTTTTGCTTTCTTCTCTGGCGTCATTTATTATATTATGACATAGTATTTGTCGACCTTCTTTTAACCTTGCCAATTAATCAATTACACATTGAAGTTGTCTGAAGTTCTTGGCTGAATGATATGTCCTAGATTGATCTGTCTCGTTCAAATTAGCTTAACTTGAGAAGTACATGACTGATAAATTGGGACTTTTAGTTACTTGTTGATGCGTATTGTCAACTTGTCAAATTAGTGGCAGTGTTGCGAAGTTTTTCTGACTACAGTAGGTCTGGAATTAGTTTGGTTGAACCAACCCTTTGATCATTTGTGCTTTAGAAATGGAGATAGATATGCGGGAGAGTATTTTGGAGACAAAATACATGGATTTGGGGTCTATCACTTTGCGAATGGGCATTGTTACGAAGGAGCATGGCATGAAGGCCGTAGGCAAGGTTGTGGCATGTACACTTTCAGAAACAGTGACAGAAGATGTGGCGAATGGGATGCTGGCAACCTCAAGCACCCTCTATCACCATTAACTGATACTGTTCTTCGAGCAGTTCAGGTATTTGTTGTTAAAATCTTATCTTACTGCCTAGTGTTGTTGCTTTGTATTTCTTGTTATAAACCCATCAGTGATGGTCTTATGGGAATGGAATTTTTCAGGCAGCTAGGAGAACAGCAGAGAAAGCTATAAACCTGAGGCGGGTGGATGAACAGGTGAACAATGCGGTAATCGCTGCAAACAGAGCAGCCACTGCTGCTAGAGTTGCTGCCGTGAAGGCTGTTCAAAACAGAATGGATGGAAAATTTTGCGATACTGACGTCTAAGACATCAGTTGTTTAGCTTATGTTTGCAACTGTAAATTTTACTAATTTCAAGTGTTTGGGAAAAAATGTCACCCGGTGAGCAAAAGCTTATCGGCGGTTGATGAGAGAGAGTATGCTTTCGAGTTTCTTCTCTTTTTTTTTCGGTGAACAAGTTTCTTTCTTTCACCACACAGTAACTTGTACATAAGTCAATGTATATCATCAATCAATGAGAATATGAATTTTTCAAGAGCCCTTTATTGAAGAAATAGTAGAAAATTGACATGCAGTGAACAAACTTTGTTGAGGGATGGTACTTATCTTTTTGTTAGATAGTCTACCGTTTGAGCTGAAAAAAACTTCCATAAAAGTAAGGAGGGTTCCACGAAGTTTCCCGCTCGAAAAGAACCAACGTAAGATAAAAGGAAAAGGATGGTGTTCAACTTATCCACTAACCCAAAAGGAAATAGGAATTAGGTTAGGCTAGAAAATCGATGTGAGCTTCGATTCATCCTCAGGGAGAGAAATGGGGTAAATGCCCATACAGAGATGCGACTCAAATTATGGACGCGAATTAACAGCAAGTGGTGAAGATAAGTCGTGAGATGAGGCTGTCCAATTTGCCCAACAACTTCCAATAAAGGCTCAAAACCACCCACCCCTGCAAATTCTGTCTGCTTGTTTTCCCAGAAGCCATTGGCATTTTGTTCAATGCATTTATGAGATAAACCGCCATTACTTAGATTCAACTAAATTTAGAAGGAAATGGAGATATATTAAGGCCCACCTATTAATTTTTTCAGTTCTAAATATATAATTTTTTATCTTAATTCTAAATATAAGATTATTTTTAGAGTATGAAATAGTATTTATTACATATTTTTAAAAAATAATCTTATTTAATTTATCTTAAGATTAAATAATAATAATTTTAAAAAAATATTTTAATTTATAAAAAAATTAAAATAATTAACTTTTATTCTTAATTTAGGTGAGTATTGTATTAAATACAAAAGGAATATAATACTACTTGGAATCATTGTGATGCGCTCTCTTCCATCGTTCCGGATAGCGACAGGTATTCTCTTTCTGATCTTTTTAAATAACGCTTTAGTTTAAACACTAGGCACATGATATTGTGGAGGAGGGGCAAGATGTTTGATCCTTTTTTCCTCAAAGAATAGGTGGAAAATGAGCCTGACTTTACTAACGTGCATGCTGGATCTAGGATCCGCATTTCACCCACTCTCTCGAAAAGGCACATATGTAAATGGTTTTTGTGGGGTTAATTTTTGAGGTAGATGTGCAAGATTCTTTTTCCATGTACTGTGGTTTGCATTTGGACTTTATCTAGTCCCAGATTTAACTTAGCTGTCCAACCACTCCACATGCATCTCACAAAAGTCCAACTAGAAAAAAATGAATTGTAGGCACCATCCATGAGGAAATGAGCTTATTAACTTAATTTTGACTCGAATAGCATCAAGAAATAGGGACACTGAATCCCATAGAAAACTGGTGTTTCTATGGCATAATTAATAGGCTGAGGCATGAGAAGAAGAAGATGGAGAGATAGTATGTCTATTATTAATAGATGAAGTTGGGGTTAAATTGATCCTCCCTCCGGTTCTAATTATAAGGGACCATCTAAAAGCTTTCCATAGTTTTATTTATAAAGGACTATGTAATATTAAGATATATTCTTCCATTTTTGCCCTCATTATTTAGTGTTGGCCTCGTAAATGTATAGAAATTACGGATGAAACACACATGTGGCATAGGATAGCAGAGAAACCTTTGAGCCCCCTCATATTCTTCTTCGATATTGATTCTTCTGAGTATCATCCCTTGCTTTCCATTAATTTGACAACAATGGTGACAATGAACTGGGGGATTACATTTCTCAGGTGCGATGGGAGAGACAATGTTGTCGGAGGACGAGGTGGCGTTCGCGGTGGTTGAGGATTCCATGGTGACGTTGCTCTCGATGAAGAAAAAGATGATGAAGGTGTCGGACAATCTAGGCCAACAACGATGGGACAGACGGTGCTATCGGAGGATGAGGTGGCTTTCACAGTGGTTGAGGATTTCATCGACGGTGACGTTACTCTCGATGAAGAAAAAGACAATGAAGGAGTTGGACAATCTGGGCCAATGGCGATGGGAGAGATGGTGCTATCAGAGGATGAGGTGGCGTTCATGGTGGTTGAGGATTCCTTCGACGGTGATGTTGCTCTTGATGATGAAAAAGACGATGAAGGCATCAGACAATCTTGGCCAAGGGCGATGGGACACATGTTGCTATCGGAGGACAAGGTCACGTTCACAATGGTTAAGGATTCTGTTGACGGAGGACTTCCATTAGAGGATGCAAAAGCTGATGCAGTGGTACAGAAGAAGTTAGCCAAAGAAGACAATGAGGTGCAAAGTTGACCTGTGAAGCAATTCGATCTCAATAAGGAACCGGATGAAGATGAGATTAACTTTGGTGAAGCTACAAAATTCGATGACAAGCAAAGTTCAACAGTCAAAAACTTTGATTTGAACAAGTTTCCTGAGGATGAAAAGTATTAAGACAGTGTGTATGAAAAAGAAAGGAAGAAGGTGATACGGAGTATGTTAAAAATTCATTTCCCTAACTTTTATTAGTTTTATTTAAGTGAGGTTGAGTATGCTATGTTTTGAATGTGTAAATTTGTAATGGATGAATGAAGTTTACTGCTTGGATATCTGGATATATAAAATGATGATGATCTGGTCTATGAGGTAAAAGAGTCATCAAATGGTCTTTTTAATCAAGTTGCCTTTTATATTTGTGTGAAAAAGGTTGCTGATGCTCTGTTATTGTTCTAAGCATCAGAACACTATCTCTTCACATTACTGAAGGAACCAATTTTCACTTTCTAAAAGTTGAGTTGGTGTTAAAGATAAGTAAAACAACGTCTTAATTTAAAAAAGGGAAAATGTGAAAGAACGAAAGAAAGAAATTGAGTTTCACAACTACATAGTAGATGGGTGCTCCTTGTTCATATATCAAAACGCTACCTGTGAACTCCATATCATCAACCACTCTCCTTCTTGCAGATCTGATTCACCATTATGAGTAGTCTGACTAAAAGAAATAAGCTCATCTATTGTTTGTTGAAATTTTGGATGTGATAATAACAAGTCACTATAGAGCATAAAAAAATAAGCCTTGCAAACTGAACTAGACACTCTTATCTCTTGAACACCTATCACAGTGGAAATGGCTGATAATAACCTTTGCCATGGGTTCAATTTTCTTCTGCAACACAAATGTAGTTCCCTACACTACGTATGTGTTGCTAACCTTGCTTAGAAACATAGAGTGTAGTAAGAGATACCAGACTGGACAATATTTAACTCAAGGGAAGAAAAAATTGCTGTGTTTTTCTTCAAAATGCCTAATAATCTTATTTCCTCTTGAGATACGGAGATTTCCAGAATGTATAATAAAAAAAAACAAAATGTATAATAGCCTTATCTCTAGAGGCATCTTAATGTATTCCAAACTTGCTCATATCAACATCAAAAATTAATTATGATATGTCTTGATACTTTTGGAAGAATCTTATCGAATATGCTAATGTAGTAAGAACTACATCCATCGTAGTATTTATATCCTTTACTTAGTAAAATCAAACCACAAAAGAAACATCAATTGATGTTATTTTGCATTACCTCCACTTAAGCTCACGTATGACATCAGAAAATTTCATAGTATTGGATACATGTGGATAACTTGTTTGAAGATAATCCTCTTGGAATATGCTAAAAGAGTCATCAAATAAGTGGTGGGGTATGCCTTGGAAAGGTTTGCAGCATACATTATCGAACATTGTAGGTTTATAAAACTGTGCCATTATATCCATTAACTTTATTAACTCCATCAACATGAAGATAGTATAGGTGATGGAAATCATTTTTTTACTTTATGCAAGAATCATCATTACTGCCATCTTCCTGCTCGTGTACTTCACTTACCAAGTTTCCAACCATCATACTTTCTCCTAGTATATCAGGCACGTAATAGAACAAAATGGAGATAGATCTTGCTGAAGAGAAAATCAAGAAGTTATTATCAGGTACATAATGCACTTGTGACTTAGAACTCCACGTATTCTATAAACTTTTGCTCTATTATGTAAAGGATATTTCACCAAATACATATTCATACATGTTATAGATATGCATTAATTTTTTTAAAAGAGAAGAACTAAAAAATCCCAATCAAAATATTTAGCCCATAGTCTAAACCTAGACAAAACATCAAAAACAAAGAACCTTCTTTAACAAGAAAAATATCTTAGAAAAAACAAAAAGTAATTTTCATCCTTTTCATTGTCACTAAGCACCAACTTCCCTACAGCAATCTAATCCTCATTGTAGTACTACTGGCTCACACTCCATCTGTGCTGGGAGTAAACCTTCTCTCTCCATGATTTGTTTTTTCATGTGTGGAATCTTATAGTTACTACAACCTCTATTCTTCATTATCTCCTTCATGCAACTTTGTAGTGTGAAAAAGATCTTGTTTGACTCAATGGAAGAAAAATTTTCAAATGCTTTTATCACAACACCAATGAGGTCATCAATCGTCTTTGGTGCTTCCTTGTGCTGTAATGATTGTATGGCGTTGAAGAATCCTAAGTCCAATACATTCAAATCTGGAGAATTTGAAGGTTGACATAATAACTGTATATCAAAGCCACCTTGACGGGCAACCCGACAAAACTCTTCATCATTTTCACTTATGTGACATGGACCATTATCCTGTTGGATGAAAATTGTATCTTGTAAGTGTTCTCTTAGCCATTTCTCTTTTATGGTTGGTAAAACTTTTTGAATTAGGAAGAACCTATTAATGTCCTTATTAACTAAAGTTATGGGTTTGGTGACTAATGTTCTTGCAAGTCTGTTAGCACTACTTTTTTTTTGTAGGCTCTTGTGTGACAAGTGGAAATACACCAATCTTACCAGAAAACGTTTCTTTCCCTTCATTATCAAATCTTGGTCAAGCCACAGCTACTAAAAACATAACTTTACCAATGAAGTTCTTACTCTTGCATGTCTGGTGTGGCTTCTCCTCATTTGATAAAAGGTAGTAGTTGACAGACTTCTTTGTCATGTAAAATCATTTTTCATCGACATGAATAATATTATGTATGGATTTGAATGATGGATTATGCAGAATGCTACCCTCATCAAGCATAGACAAGCAAAACTTTATGCGAGCAATCATATTATCATCCTTCATCACTGGCTTAATCGCATTAGTGTCGACGAATGATACCCCTTTTCTGAAGTCTAATTAGTGAACTTTTGTTAGTATCTAATGCACAAGCTAGTGATCGGAGAGCGTTCTGCTGTGAGAGAGGAACTTTGAGGAATCATTCTGTATTCAATTCAATTCCCTTTTGGCCATAATTTTTCATCTTCTTGTGAGAATAGTCACATGTAGCCCTCACTTGGTGCCAAATGCATTCAATGACATTTTTAGAAGTATTGAACGTTGAAATAAGCTTCTTTATTGATCCTGGCTTGAGCTTCCCATAGTTGTTCGAGTGCAATAGATATCGAGCAACAGATTGCCGTTGTTCGTTTCATAAAAAATTCCATTTCCTAATTGTTCTCCCTGTCACACATTTATCTACATCACCATCTAAGAAAAATTAATAAAAAAAAGGGATTAGTCTAAAACACAACGGGAAAAATAATTAAAAAATTGAACAACATTCAAGAGAAATTAAAAAATTAATACTAAATTTATTGAAAAAAATAGCAACAGTCCTAACAAAATTGATGTAATTATTAAAATTGATTAAACAATTCAAAAAATTAATTAAAATTGACTACTGACAAACATCAATAAAATTACTTACAACGTTAATGAAAAAATTTTTAAAATGTTGTTAAAAGAAATTAGTCATACTCCAGCTTCAACAATGGAAAAAAACTACTCTAGCTTCAAGAATTACTAACACTGAAAATGAAACAAAAATAATGCAGAAAATAGGCTTAAAAATACGAAAAAAAAAACCATACTAAGAGCATTGAAAGCAAATAAAAAATAATTAAAAAATGAATAACATTCAAAATTTATTTCAAAAACCAAATCAAAAACTGAATATAGTAAATTTAATGAAAAAAATAAGAACATTAAAAAAATGGACGTAATTATGAAAATTGAATTAAAAAAATAAAAAAAATTAATCAAAGAGTACTGTAAAACATCCAGGCAATGATAAAAAATGAAGACAGAAATGAACAAAAAATAACAAAACAAAGTGTCATCGGCATACCAAGACCATCAACAAGATCTGTCCCGTGAATATCAAACATTTCACCCAACTGAAGGTTGTCATTGGCAAACACTGGATCATGGGACTGAAGCTCGGGTGAGTGGATGTCTTCCGCATTCTGTGTGTTTTGTATTGAGTCTTCATGTCCTCCACATTCCTCCATCATAGATTCATCAAGACAAAGGCCATTAGAATTCTTTGGCAATTACTGCCTAGTATTGTTGCTTTGGCTTTCTTGTGTGGAGTTGATTTATCCCCTGTCAATTCTCTCGCATTGTCAAAACAGAGCATCGTCGCATCCATATTAGTGGGACCAATTATTGGACCATTCCAAGCTGAGTCATCATCATCTACTGGGGTTGGCTCTATGTTCAGGTCAAGCATGAGGGTGGTTTTTAATGGTGGGTGACAGATGAGGGCCTTAATGTTGTAACACAGCTGACAATGAAAACAGGGACTAAAGATTCTGTTTCTGGCAGATGGAGTTCTCAAACTTTTTGTGGTGAGAATTGATATAATAAATCAGAGTTAGGATAGAGTAAACCAAATCACTACAACCCATCGGACCTTTGTTGGTAAGGATGAGTTTTTAAAGGTGGGAGACAATTGGGTTACTTTACCCGCTAGTTTTTGAAATGGTTTTTTATTTAATTCCTTTAATCCAGACTCCTGTTTAAACAATGGTCACGCAGATATCGTCACGCAGCTTCATTGGTGAATTGTGTTTTCATTAGGATTATGGAGTAAAATTTGATTGGTGTCTAATAATATCCGTAGCCTCCTTTGTATTAATTGCTTCACACATTTTCCCCTTGAAATGATTAATAGTATTAATTAATAAAGATTGCATTATTTTTATTAATAGAGATAAAATGAGAATGTTTGGTTTTTTTTTTTTTTAAGAAATTTGATAATACAACTAATTTTTTTAAGTTTCTTATAATTATGATAGGAGGGAACAGTACAAATTTTTTATGGGGTTGGTCGCCTAGGGAGGGTTCAAGTTGTAAGCAGCACCCAGACAGAATGAATGAATAATTTAAACCTGCCAATTGGGGTTGGGCTCGGTTTTCTTGCGCATTTGAAACGCTTTATTTGGGTCAAAGTTTCTTGAAGAATCCCCATAGCAACCATGAAAAGGTCTTCTTGTTGTGGTGATAACTAGGGGTTGATGTTATTATGCATAAGACTGAGCATAAAACGAGGCATTTGCTGACATGTCCCAGTGTAATCAGAGGGGTCAAATTCAAAATTTAGAAATAAAACAATATTAAATATTTAGTAATAAAATTTTGTTGACTTTTTTATCTTACTCGACTTAAATTGAATTAATATAAACTCTAATAAATTTTTCAACTAAAATAAGATAGGTTTAAAATATTGGATACTCTGAAAAAAAAAAAAAGACAATTGCTAGCTAAAAAGAAAATCATGAACCAACAATATTCTGCATAAACGATTCCGGAGGTCTTTTAGAAGAAGGTAGTAAGCATTACACTTTTCTTTCTGATGGCACTGAGCACAGAAGCCTTCCAACACTTAATGTTGCGCTAGTTGAAAAATCTAGTTACAGTTGTAACTTTTCTTTTGGGCGCCAAAACAGTCTCCTTACAGTTGTACCTGAAAGGAAAGATTTATCATGACATCCTTTTCATATATATATATATATATATAGATTATTATATTCTATTCAAAATATAGGTAATGTTTAATTAATTATATAAAAAATATGAAAAATAATTTTATTTTTTAAATTAATTGAAAAATATATTATTTTTTAATAATATTTTTATTTAATTTATTACATTTAAAGCTTGATATATATCTTACATTTAATTATAAATAAGAAAAAATATTTAATATATTAGATATTAGTAAATGAAACTTATATTTTGCACCAAAAAAATCCTGAAATAAGACTTACACTACCCCCATTTACTGTCTTTTTAGGTTTTATCACACGGAGTCAGAAATGTAATTAATATTTTAGAATTATTTTTAAATTTACTGATATGTTCTCATAGAAATAAATAGATAAAAAATTAATTAATATTATATTTGATTTTTAAGATAACTGATAAGGGTATAAATAAAAAATTGTAATTAATTTTAAAAATTTAAAATGACAAATAAAAATTTAAAAAAATTTTAAAGGAGTATTTTAAATCCGGAGGGGGGGGGGATACATGATATCTTCATTTCATCTGAGTCCAACACGCAAGCTGGTTAATTGATTAGAAAATTAAAATTAAAAATAATTGCTATTACAAAACAGATCACGTGACTCGGAAAGGTGAAGATTCTCCCAAACGAGATCTAAAGTGATAATTTTCCTAAGCACTTTATAGAAATTACATACTACCTCTCTTTTTTTAAGTATTGTTTTAATTATATAAACTAAGAAATATAATTAATATATTAAAAGTTTTTTAAATTTATTAATATATTTTTACAGAAATAAATAGATAAAAAGAGTAATTAATATTGTTTTTAACTTTTAAGATGATATATTAGGATATATTTTAAAAAATAGTAATTAATATTATCTTGAAATTTTAAAATAAAAAATAAAAAAATAAATTTTTTAAAAATATACCACATAAAAAGAATCAAAAGAAGCATTTAAATCTTGATTAGTAAATTTTAATTAAGAAAATTTAAAATTACATTTGTTTATAGAGATATAATGTGCTATTACTCTCTTTTGTCTCAAATATAATATATAAAATAATTAATTCACATAAGTTAAGGAGTATATTTAAAAGTAATTAAGATTATTAAATTTGTTAGAAATTTAAAAATGTCACCATTTAATATTTAAAACTTGTATTATGTAATTACTAAAAAATAATTATATTCACTTACTGTCTTCATTTCTTTTTATTTCTCACTTTTGATTTTATTCACAGATTAAGAAGTACAATTAATATGTTAAAAAAAATTTTAAAATTTTTTTTAATATGCTCTTCAATAAATGAATAGATAAGAAAGAATAGTTAATATTATATTTAACTTAAAAAAATAGATAAGAGTATAATTGAAAAAATAATAATTAATGTTGTATTGAAATTTTAAAATGGCATATAAATGGAGACAAAATTTTTTTTAAAGAGATAGCTTAAAGGAATGGGAGCTTGTATTTAACAGTGTTATCAAAATCAGACCGGATAGGCCCGTTTGAGCAGGAACTGATGCCACATCTGGCCCAGTTATAGAGTACAACTGGTAGGTTTCAGAACCAGTGCAAGTCAGTCAAGAACCTATGGAACTAACTTTGAATTGTTCGAATTGGTTGTGAACCGGTCTCAATTTTATTTTTTAAAAATGTTTTTTTAGTTTTTAAAATAAAATAATATTATTTTTAGTATAAAATATTTTTGATATTATAATATTATATAAATATTATTATGATATATAATTATTAAAAATTATAATTTTATTTAATAAATAATATAATAATGAATTATTAGTTGACTATTTTGAACTCAAAATGTGATTATGAATGAATATTAACTTATTTAGATTTAAATATTGAGTTATGAAACCTATTAATAATTTGTTTGTGGTGGATAATAAATTAAAAATTCAATATTATTTAATTTGAGACTTTAATTAAATCATAAAACTTGTTTAAATTTATTTTATTTGTTTAAAATATATTATTTTAATAATTATCCGTCCAACCCCAATTAGATAACGATTAAACCATTAAATTTGGAACTAGTACCATACTCGATTTAATATTCAATCCGATTTTGACAACATTAATATTTAATGAAAGACAATATTGAAGAAAAAATAAATAAATGTACAAGAAAACATACATTTATATCCTATACATTTTTTGTTCAACCAATTATATCTTATATTTGAAAAAAAAATTAAATGCATCTTATATTTATGATGGGTAGTATATTAAATCTAAGTAAATTATTTCTAAAATTCAAAAATAAAATAAAATTATTTAAAATTATAATTATTTTAAAATTCAGTGATGTTTTCTTTTTCTTTTTTTTTAAATGGATGATGATAGATTCTTTCAACAAATTACTAATAGAAGCAGGACTGAGCTGGGAAGTTCGTCTGGCTCTTGCATTCATTCAGCGGTAGGGGTCAACATTGGTCAGGTGTCATTGTCCCCTCAATTAATGCATCTACTTTATCCCGTCATTTTTTTTTTCTAAAATTATTGGAATAATAAGTCTCACAATCCTCCGACCAAAATTGAAATTATTGCCAGGATTATTTGTTAGTTACATTAAATAAACTATTACAGCTCCCTCTGTCGGACAAAGTTATACAGCTCCCTCTGTAGGACTTTCAAAATATAAGCTATTTATAAAAGTTAGTAATAATTTGATATTTTTTTATTTCTGTACCCATTTATAATATACCTCAATTAAAATAGATATGTGATTTTTTCTTATGTCAAGAAGAGATTAAAAGAGATCATAATAAATAAAATAAAGTAATTTAATAAAAGTAATTTTAGAAAATCATGGTAGTTTTTAAAAAAATTAAAGTATGCACGTAACTGTAGCTATTTTTTTAGTTAGCTTAAAATAATTAAATCACCCTGGGAGTATAGGCAATTGGGCATCACTCCCACTAATTTTTTGAACAGATAACTCAACCATGTCTTGATCATTTTTTAATATATACACTCATCTATAGACATGAATATATCATGATATAGGTAGGGTTCCTTCTTGTTCCTCATGCTTCGGTGTAGGAGTGAGAAATAATTAATTCACGTAATTAAATATAGTAAAGGTAAAATTATTCATTTGATTCTCTATATTTTATATTGTGAATCAAAGAAAAATAAGTCTCATATTTTATATTGTGGACTAAAGGGAGTAAATAAAGATAGTTTAAAAAAATATTGTGATTTTTTGAGAAATTAAAGTAGTTAATAAGCTTTTAAATCCAATTCTTAATTTATGTGATTTAGTTAAAAAATCTTGCACTTCTTCTTAACCTTAATATAAGATGATTTTAACCCAATTACATAAATTAATGATGAGAGTTAACTACCTTTATTTTTTTCAAAAATCAAGATATTTTTTTAAAATTATCTTTATTTAATCTCTTACTCTCTTTTTAGAATGAATTAAATAGGATTATTTTTTAAAAATATATAATAAATACTATATAAAAAGAATTTTATATTTAAAATTAAGATAAAAAATTTTATATTTATATTCACACGATTAAGGACGAATTGAAAACTAGGGAGTAATACTAGGGTTTAAAGATGAGGGCTTGCGTCATGGCCAAAAAAGAAAAAAAAGAAAAAGAAAAGAGAGGGGTTGGGATGGGAGAAATGATTGTGATGTGTTTAGGCGAACAGAATGGTCCATGTGGCATGCTATCATTAACGTAGGATGTTTACTGCAAAGATGCACCGAAAAATTATTCCAGCAGAATCAACCGCCTCCCTCCTTTTCTTTTGCTTCCAATTTAATCAAATACTTATTATCATCACTTGGTTTTACTCCAGATATTTCAATATTTAATTAACTCACTTTGGTCCCTCAACAAGCAGATGCCACTGCTCCAACCGTTTTAAATTATATATTTCCTATAAGAGGTTTTTAATTCATTCACATTTTTTAATAAAAATTAGTCTTAAATCTCAAATTCCTAAGAAAATTACAACATCTCACTTTTATTCTAATTAATTATTAAGTTTTATTATTCTTTCATTTTCAAGTTACGATACAGATGATAAATCAATAGGATACAAAAGTAAATTATTACTAAAACTTAACATAATACATTATATTTTGGACCAATTAAAAATTTTAGAGGTCCCTTTATAATATAGAACAGAAAGAATATGAATTATAAATCACTTTAATAGTTAATAACTAAAAAAATTTTCATCATCTCTTAAGTTAGGTACATTTAATACTTTTTTTAAATGAACGAAAAAGCACTAAAGAACAACGGAGAAAAGTAAGCACATACAACATCTTCAAACATCATTAAAGTGTATTTGAATTGACTTATGTATAAATGATTTATGAGAATAAGTAATTATGTCAAAAGTGATTTATATTTAGATATTTTTACCCCATAAGTATAAGTGATTTTGATAAAGAAATGTGTTTGAATATCGGGAGTTTAAATAATTATTAAGTGAATAATGAGAAGAAAATGTAAAATAAGTGATTATGAGAGGATAAATAATTCTAATAAGTTGAAAAAATTAATTTCTTTCATAAGCACTTATTCAAGATATAAGTATTTATTAAAAATTTACTTCCATTTGACAACTCCACCATATAATCACTTGTAGAACACATAATCAATTAAAATCATTGTCCAAATAGGTGCTTAAGTGTACTAGGGATGACTGTGAACAACAATACCTAGTTGTCGATCTTGTATATAAAAGGCTAATCCATCTACAAGCCTATTGCCTTCCCTACAAACAGGGTTACCTTAACTTGCCATCACTGCTGAAACATTTGCTCAATGCCACGAATCATGCTGGAGAAAGGGTGAGTTTCAGCAACTCCTTTAATATTATTTAATATTAAATAAGTGGACCCACAAATTAAATTTTTAAGATTAATTAAATTTTTTCTTTTCTTAAAAGCATTTTGGATAAAATAAAACTAAATATACCAGATAATTAGTAAAATATCTTAGATTGTGAAACATAAATATATCAAAATTGTGTTTTATAAATTGAAATGGAGGGATTATATAATAATTATGTAAATATTACTATATTTATTTTCTATTTTAAGTCATTTTTAATTATTTTATATATAGTAAAAAAGTAATTAAAATTATTAAATTTTATAAAATTTATCATAATTTTTAAATATTACCTTTATTAAATTATACTCATTTTATTTTTTTTAATCTTTCTCTACTATAATTATTTAATGAGAAATAAATATAGAAATAAATATTTAATATTTTCAAATTGACTTATATTTTATATATTTAAATTCTTCTAAAGGAATAATTTTCTTCATTCCTTAATATAAGAGATAATTAGAAGATTTTTCATATTTTAAAATATAAGAGATGCTGGGAGTTTGTTTTTTTAAATTTTTTTTAAACATACCCTTAATTAAAATAACATTATTTAAATAAACTAGTGATACAATTTATTTGTATTAATTGTATAATGTAAAAATTATTAATATTAAAAAAATATTTTTTAAAATTATTTTATATTTTAAAAAAATTTTATGTAATTTTATCACTTGCCACTTATATCAAAGGAGTATCGAGTATATTTCTTTACATTAAATTTTATTGTTATATTTACATTATTATTGTTTCTATGGACTACACAAGGCGACGATTCCCAAGGGATATGGCTCCGTTGGTTTGTTCCGAGGAAAGAAGTCCTAAGGCGCGTAATTTATTGGCTTGTCCAATTTGAAGTCAACTTGGAGTTCTTCACATGTGCCCCCAAAACAAAACTATGCCTTGCTTTCCCTATCTTGGATGATAAATTTATAGGGTATTTTATATGAGAAGTTTCTAGTTTAAAATTTAAGATGTTACATTTTTTTTTATTTTATTCCTATTTTTAATTTTTCACTCTCCTCATTTATAACCCTATAATAATAATATAATGAATTATTTAATAAAGGTAAAATAAAAAATGTTAGTATTTTTTACATTAATTTTTTTAATATGCGTATAATTGATATAAAATATTTTATAATAAGAATCGAAAGGAGTACAATACAAGTTATTATCCCATAAAAAATAAATACACATAAATTAGTTCTTTTCTTTTATTTAGTTCAAATTATTTTGAAATTTTGATTCGAGTCTTTGTAATTTTTAAAAGCATTTAAATACATTCATTTTATAGAAAATATATAAATATTCAATCATATTTTTTAATATGTTTAAACGTATTTTTGATAAATTAAATTAAATTGATCCACAAATGTCGCTTGCATGTAAGGATATAGGATTCTCTTGTATGTTCTCCCTCTCACATACTTCACTACAGGCACTCGCATCGCATATGTTGTCATCTCTTTTCAAATCGGTTTTTTTTTTGGGAAAAAAATAAAACAAAAGGAGTGGGGTAGCTTGAAACTCACCGAAAGGTAGTTTTACTACTTTTACTACACAAAATATGGTAAAAAATATTTTCCAAATTTCTGACATTAATATATAAAGGCAAAGTGGCCACTACTCTCCAACTATAAAACGCTTGCCTTTCTCTTGATTTAGAGTATCCCTTTGATCATCTAAGTACAGAAAGATATATAGTTCCTTTTATGCATTCGGGAGATAATATTAATCACATGGCATGATTCCTTTTTTTTCATTTTTCAGGAAATTATAGTGACCCCTTTCTTAATTTTATAGTTTTGGACGCATTATTTTCCCGGCAAATATTGGCCTGAAAAATTCCATCTCCTCCAATAATTTCTTCATTTAATCATTTAGACGGTGCCCACCAACAATTATTATTATTTTCTTCGAAAAGAAAAGGGGTCCTAATTAGTTCCAATTATTGAATTCACACCCTAAAATTAAATATGGGGTAATACACACGTTACCAATAAAAGAACAAAAGGTCAAGCACCTGAGAGCTCTGGTAATTAAATTCCACATGGTGATGCAGCTATAGCTTAGCTTTCAATGCTAATGATGCTCAAGAGTCAAGATGAATAATAATAATAATAATATAATAGGCTTAACCCAAATGGTCGAAAGTAGATGTAAACAAGTGAAAGTGAAGTATAACCATATGTGATTATGTTTACTTGAAACAGGAAAGCTGTCTAGTTTGACCGGGGAATGGTGACTATAGTACTAATGGAATCTTAAAAAGAGCGGTCTATGTATATATAGAAAATTAGACATAGATATAATCTATAGCTAGGGATGAGGTCTGAAGCAACAAGAGCTTATAATGGACAACCAAAAGAAGAAGGTTAACAATGACGTTTCGTCCCGGAACAGAAAAAACAAAGGCCAGTCCAATGTGGAAAGTAGACGAGGAGGATGACAAAGATGTAAACTCAAAACCTTAAAGCCGTGATGCTGCAAACTTTTGCTGTGTCTTATCTCAAACAAATTTAAGGTCGTTTTCTCAGTTAAAGTGGTGGATCACTCGATCGTGGTAGAGATGCACCACTTGTGATGAGTTCGGCAGGTCAACTTCACCTAATCCTGCGATCGTCTTTTTTGACTTTCATGCATGATCACGCTCATCACACACCCACGCACATTTGCTTGATATTAATTAGCACTAGCTAAATGATCCTGATGATCAGGTTAGTTGATGTGGTTCGAATATATATTAGTAAAACATACATGTCAAGTTGCATCATAAAAACATAGTAGCTAGTTTCATTTGATTTTGACCTTAAACAAAAAAAAAAAAGTTGGCTTTCATTGCTCAACCATACATACACTACCAAACTTGTAAAATACGACAGATCAAGCATTGATTCATCGTCCTATTCTAACCATGTGTTTCTTTTCATGACCGTCATTATTAGAGATATCACCATTATGAAAGTTTTTTTTTTCCCGGTAATGAGAGGGATAACAACCAACTATGGGCCTATACTGGGAATAAGTCTAGGGATACAATGACCCAAAATATCCTCGTGAAATAGTCTGGCAATTCCAAGCGGAGGTTGCTTGCGCTTGTGGAGTCCCAAGTGATGTACTGTTGGGGAGGCTAAAAGGTCAGTGCACCTATTGGCTTTGCGTTAGGTGTGCTCAATATCCACTTTCCAGTTCCCGTGAAGGAGATCCAGGATGTTTTTCACCATATGGTAGATCTTGCCAGTAACTACCTCATTTCAATTGTTTTGGACATGTATATGATTAATGAAAGGATATTATTGGAATTATACAGGACTGAAGGAGGCAGAACTGAAGGAAATAAGTAAAGAAACAAAAGCAACAAAATATGCTTGATTTAAAGCTTTAGAAGTCTTCTTCACTGGAAAAAATATAAATAGACACTTCCACCACTTAGAAATTTGTTGATTAAGTTATGATTTTTGGAAGGTGACTGAGTTAGGAGACAGAACTAATTATTGCCGCACTGCACTGCTCATCGTCCCAGCTTCACATCAGAATCATTGGGAGACAGAAGTGGATAGTGCCACAGTAATACTATTCACGACCGCGGTGCCAATTATGATGTTGCTATAAATTAGAATGTGTAGCACTCCCCAAAACAATGTTTTGGTCGAGGGTTTTGGGGTTTCTCTATTAGGGTTTGACTCCTAGAGCCTGAGGACCGAATTTGGAGGCTTGGGGGAACTATATAACTTGAGGTAGCATGATTTCTCTTCTTCCTATTCTTTTTTCTCATGGTTCTTGAAGGAAATCCATGGGTGAGGCTTGAGTTTTGAATTTGTTAAAGATTTCATTGATTAATTTATGTTTAAATGCTTCAAAATAGTGTTGTGTGGTGTCTTTAAGCTTTGGATTAGGAATTTTTTATGTGTAGTGGCCCAAGGATGCCAAACCCTAGCCTCTACCATATAAGGTTTTGTGATGTGCGAATTTTTTTAGTTATGTTGGCATATGGGAAGCTAATTTGAGGTTAATGAAGAGTGTGTATAGTATTGGTCTGGTAAGGCATGCGTGTTTGTAGGAATAGCCTAGGATATCTTGTTGTTTTAGGGATGCTTGATGTTTGGGTCATTTTATGTGTCAGAGGAAGGGGGGTGACCCGTTTGTTATGAAGTGTGTTTGAACTCAGGCAATAGTTGGCCCATGTGTATTTTGTTGAGTCATAGTGGTTTATGAGGTTGGTTTTGCTATTTGGTAGGTTTTAGAGAAAATTAATATGTAACTCATTAGTTAAATTTAGGGTTCAAGAGGGTCAAATCTTGAGAGAATGGTTTCTTTGGGATATAGTCTCCTTGGATAGTGTCCTCGAGTCATTTGTGACTTGTAGGAATAGGTTTGGCAGCCAAAAGGTTAATGGGTTAGTTTAGGTGGTATTGGTACCAAGTTTTTGGCCTAAAAGGGACCATTTTCGTCCTTAGGGTCTAAAATCTCCATATAAAGAAATTTTGTAGTGCAATTTGTGCACATAGTTAGAAGAGATTGTATGTGACTTGTAAGCTTTAAAACTACTTAAATTGGAGGTCTGTGTTGAGAGTTGTGTGTGTTCGAAATTTGTCCAAAAAGTCAAGATTTTACTATCATAGACAGTAAGGATTACCGTTGCGGTAGCACTATTCACTACTGCAGTGCCATAGAGGAGAATATTGTATTTTTGGTTCCTTTGCTTCTTGGTCATGATGCCTGGCTGTTAGGCCATGTATCTGTCAATTTTTTTAAGCCTTACCTTATGTTTGTCACCCTAAAGTATCAATAGATTGGTTTATATTGGTTGTTTTGGCCATAAATTCTTAAGATGTTAGATTGCCCTTGGGACAATTTGTGTGCTTCAGCAGTTCAATCACACTTGTGCTGTCAGTCTGGATTTTCACTTTATGGAAACCACTATCTCAAGCCAAAAGTATATTAGGCTTGGTAATGATATTATAACCAATTTTCATTAGGAAGGCTTAGTTGTGTGAGGAGAGATTTTTTATGTTACAACATCCATTTTGGTGAGGTTGGCAAAGGTTCTCCCACTTAATAAGACTGGTTTTCCTTGGGTCCTCTATTGAGTTCCATAGAAAATCCCTCATGATCTTATTGATTCGATTGCATAGATTGACAAAAAGTTTGCCTGTTTGCATGGCGTAGAGAGGAATTGCTCTGAAAACTGATCTCACAAGAGCAACTCATCTGGCAAGGGATAAGTTACTTGCTGACCATCTAGACATTTTTTGTTTCAGTTCATCCTTGATGTAGCTATAAGTACTCTTGTTGATTCGTCTATGTTAGAGGGGTACACCAAGGTATTTGCCCAAATTATTAGTGCCTGAGAAACCAAGGGAGCTATATATGGAGGTACACATGCTACCGGGGACATTAGAAGAGAAAGCCATCATGGTCTTGCTTGTGCTGACCTTATGACTTGAGCATAGACAAAAATCTTACAAAATTTCCTTAACCATATCAACCTATGTGGAGGTCGTGGAGCAAAAGAGCATCAAATCATCTTCAAAGGACAAGTGGAAGAGAGGCGGTCCTTCCCTTCCTAGCTTAATGGGCAACTAATGCTTGGTAGGGATAAAATATGTAATTTTCTGGGAGAGTCTTCCCATGTAAAGGATGAAAATGTATGGTGATAACAGGTCTCCTTTGGTTTATGCCTCATGTAGGCAAGAATTGATAGATAGGGAGCCATCCCAAAGGACTTGCATTGAGGCTGAAGATACACAATGCATGATTATCCATATCAAGTTTGTAGGTAGCTCAACATCCTGTAGTGTGTCCTTTATGTAATTCCATTACAATCTATCAAAGGCCTTTTCTAGATCTACCTTAATAGCCATCTATCTAGAAGCTCATTTCTTGTGCCGCATCAAATGTATAACCTCTTGGGTGATGATTATATTATCGATGATGTTCCTTCTTGCAATGAAGCTAGTTTGACTAGGAAGGATGAGTTTTGGCATTTATGGCTTGAGCCTATTGGTACTTAATTTTGTAACAACCTTATGCAGAACAAAGCAAAGGCTAATGGGTCTGAATTCCTTTAACATAGTAGGTCTTTCCACTTTAGGTATGAGAGAAATGAGGGTACAATTAAGATCAAATAGGATTACTCACCATTGGAAACATTATTCATGAGCTTAAACATAAAGGCGTCAAGTATTTCCCATTATGATTGGAAGAAGACTGCATGAAGATCATAAGCACCAGGGGCTTTGAAAGCTTTCATAATGAAGAAAGTAGCTTTGGTTTCATCAAGAGTAACCCCCTTACATAGAGTAACTATCTCTTGGGGTTCTAGGGGTAGAAAACTCCCTCAAGTGAAGTATTGAGGAGCATGGTCATAATCACATTAGTATACATTAAAGAACTTAAAGGCTATGTGCTAAAGCTTATGGGAGGTCAGAGATCTAGGTGTCATCATCATCTTTAAGCCTTGAGATCTTGTTCCGCCTATGATGCTTAATGGCCTGACCATGGTAGTAGGCTGTGTTTCTATCCCCATTAGCGATTTATTCATTGCAAGACTTTTGTGCCTAGAGTTGTTCCTCCTAAAATGCAACTTCCTTCAATTTCATTTTGAGATCTTTATCAAGATTTTCAAGAAACTAAAAGGTTTTTGTTCTAGAGTTTTTTCTATCCCAAGGATTCAAGCTTTCAATCATCTATTCTTTTTAATGATGTGGCCAAAGACTTCATGATTTCATAGTTTAGCCTACTTAGAGAAAGTAGAAATGTTATCCACAATAAAGGCCTCAGAAGACGAGGAGCGTTTCACCAAGAGGATGAAGTCTTGATGACTGATCTAAGCAACAATTTACTTGAAGGGCTTTGGAATAATGAGCTTAAGGGAGAAAATGTTAAAACCCAATAAAAGTGGCATGTAGTCGGATTGATGTCTGATTAAAAGATGGATATTAGCATTTTGAAAATTTATAGCCCAAGTTTCATTGCACAACACATAGTCAAGGTGAGCATGCATGATATGGGCCCCTTTTCCCAATGAAATGCAGGCCCACAAAACCTAGGTACAAAAGGCTATTGGTGAACACAAAGTTTTAATAAGCTTTGTAGTTATTAAAAGCTCTTGGAGAGTTACCTTTTCTATCGACAGAGGAGAATGTAGCATTAAAGTCTTTGGCCAAGATCCAAAGCTCATTGGGGGCGAGAGCAAATTAACAAAGGTCCTCCTAAAGGCATCTACGGAGTGACAGGGTGGGACTACCATAAATGGCAGTAAACTAGAGTTATCTGTTGATGGAGGGTAAGGAGATCGTTATATGGACAAATTTTTTGCGATTTTTAAGAATTTTAATAGTAACACAATCATGCCAAAGTAACCATATTCCTCTCGAGAAGCCGTTGGCTTTGGTTCTATGAGAGCATTTGAAACCAACTCTCTTGATCACTTTATCTGCTTTGACACTTGTAATCCAGGGTTCAATAAGAACAATTAAGCAAGGATTATGATCTTTGACATGCTCAACTAACAATTCTAAACTAGGAATTTAAAATCCATACAGAGAAATTAGAAATCCTTCCCTGAAGGTTATGTCTTAGGGATGATGTCAACTTCACATTATGTCACGGCTTGATCCTTGGTTGGTTGATTGGCTGTAGCTCCCACATGCAGTTGGGCTTAAAGGTGGCCCACATTATTAGAGACAAGCTTTAGTGGCTTTTTTACCATTGGGCTTTATACTAATCCCATCCATTTTTAGGCTTGGGCTAGTAAGCTCTTTGGATGGGGGTCTGATGGCTTAGAATTAGCATTCTTTTTCCTCCAACTTGCTAAGGTCATATTGTATGGCAAGTGGACTCCTTTTGAGATTTGTGCACTTCCCCCTGATTTGTGACCCTTGTCATGGAAGATAATGATGACATAATGCTTTTCTTGATCTAACAACGTGTTAACATGCCTTGTTGCATAAGCTTTCAAGGCAAAGAGGGATTCTTGGTTGGCTTGGTGTTTTGCAAAAGCTATTTTAGCTTTATCATTAGGGTCAGATTTAGACTTATTAACTGGGGTCTTTCCATTGGCATTCTTTGATGGTGACTTCTTAGGTTGTGCATTGATTGTCTTTGTCAGTATAGGGAAGCTTTCTTTTTGTAGGGTTGGTATAGGAGGCTCTTCTCTTTGTTCATTGGGGGTGGAAGGATTTTTTTCAATCTTTGCTTCTGGTGTAGGTAAGTTAGTGATGGAGCTGTACTTGCTGCTGCCACTTTCACTTGAAAAGGAAAGTTGACAAAGGGGGTGTCTTCGTGGTTCCATGACCTTTCCTTCTTTTGCTCTACACTTGCATCTAAGGTCCAAATGGTTATTTGGTATGCAACTTTTCTGGTGTGGGCTTTAGCAATTTTGGTTATTGTTTTGCCACTTTGTCAAGTATGTTAGCTTTTAGAAGTAGGAACAATTCTCTCATGTGGCCGTATTTGCCATAGTTAAAGTAAATGGCTGGGAGGCCCTCATATTTGATGGACAAGACCAGACTATAAATTCTGAGGCAAGATGTGAGTGGCTTAGATAGGTCTATGACAATGGCACTTCTAGCAAACCTCCTCCTTCCCCTACCTTTTGTTGTGTAGTCGATATGGATAATGTTCCTAAGTGAACTCTCAATTAGACAGAGAATGTTCTTCTGATAATATCTTGCTAGGAGTCCTAGCAAGTAGAGCTAGGTAAACACACTTGAGATTTTTCTAGAATTAGGTGAAAATTTCGGTGTCCATAGCTGTATCGTAAGATAATGACCATAGTTTGCTCAAGGACATGTACTGATAACATATTACCTATCTTCATCCTTTTGAAACTTGACAAAGAAAAAATTGTTCTCCAAATCTATGAGCTGAAAAGCTCTTTTCTAATTCTAAAGATTGGTGACTCTATTAAGGAGGGCATAATGGCTTATGTTTCTTCCAAGTAATTTCACCACGAAGGCCTTTTCCAGGTTCTTGTTCAAGATATCATGAACTCGAGAAGAGAACATGATATCTAACATAAAGTCTACATAGGTAATGGTTATATCCTCTAGAGTTAAGGAAACATCATCACCTACTAGACCATCAATGTGACTTGGGGAGTTACCGCCATTGAGGTGCTTGTCTTTGAAGCAGGAGCTCGTTGATGAAGCTAGCTCTTGAACATGATCCTGCATAATAACTTCTTTATAAGGAAATTCTTCCAAAAACTTGCCTATCTTTGAGTTCCTATTATGCTTCAACAATAATAGTCTTTGATTTGTTCTCTCATGAGGAGAGATGTTGATAGTTTTCTCCAACAGCATAGGAGATTGTTCACGTTCTCCATACTAGTCAAGATCAGGAGAACATTCACGTTCTCAGTTTTGTTGACCAAGCAGTGCATTGCCAACCATGGACAACAAAGAAGATGGAGATGATCACATAAAAAGTATGAAGAGAACAAGAAATATACTAAAGGATCACCACTTGTCGATTCTTTGAAACTCTCTTTCTTCCTCTCCGTTTTGGTAAAACCTAAGAGGCGAAGTATATTGTAAACTTTACCTTCTTTTTCCTTTATGTGCAAATAAATTATGCCATCTTTAGAGTCCTCATTAGGTATGCACTAGTTTTGATGACTAAATTATATATTATTTCTTATTTAATTCATATTATCAACACATGGTATGAGAGCAAAGTATAAACACTAAGTAAGAAACAATAAGTAATTTAGTTATAAAAACTGTTGTGTACTTGATGTATGCCATGATTGATCTAGGCATCAAGAAGAAAGGTTGAGTCTACAACCTACTTCTCCTCTTAGGTTTTATCAAAATGGAGAGAAAGAAAGCGTTTGGAAGAGAGCTTTCAGAAGGGATAAATGAGGAAAAATAATTGTACATTCATGATAGGTCACACATTTAACAAGGCCTGATCTATTATGGGATTAATATTAAACACAGGACCAATTACTTAAATATATATATAATTATTTAAATAATTAATTAATGATAATCTACAATTTATTAATTTCCATAAAATTAATCTAAAACATTAATCGATAATGTAAAATCTTATAATTTAATCCATGTAATGTGAGATGCCATTGTTGTTGTTGCTAATTATTTAATTGATAATTTTAAATTCTTTGTGATTTATCTCATCAGGAGGCTATTTTATAAACCCATTAATTATTGGTATGATGAAAACTAGTATTATTCACTAACACTAATAGGGTAATTAATAAAGGGAGATAAATTGCAAAATGGCAAATCTCATATATCAGCTTCTAGCTAGATAAGATAGCATATTAAGTAAAAACAATAAAAGGTTCCCTAGCTTTCAAGACGTAGGGTCTCTCAACATGACACTCTGCTTGCCTCACTTCAAATACATTACCCTAGATAACTAACTTCTAACCCAACTCCATTAATTGACAAAATTTTTTTTGGCTTGAATGACAAAATTCACTAACAGACAATATTACATTATAAATCTACCCTTACTCTCATACTTTCTTTACTAGTACCTAGCCTTTCTTTTCTTGTCTCATTAGGTTGACCCTTCTTATAAACATGGCCCACTAAGTTACTATTAGCCTCATCATCCCCTCCCCTACAAGTGCCACCTTGTCCTCAAGAGGAAATGTTACCATGGTTGGCTTTAGCTTCTTAATTGCTACTTGTGCATGTTCTCCCCACTTAATTTTTTTTTTCTGAATAGTTAAGTAAGTGATACAGCCATCTTGCTATAGTCTTTAATAAATTTACTATAATACCCTTTAATGCCTAAAAATCCCCTTAATGACTTGAGGTTCTTGGGTGTGCCACTTCACCATTGCTTCAATTTCATAAAATTAGCTTGTACTGCTTTTGGAGAAATTATGTGACTAAGATATTCCAATTGTTATTTCCTAAACACATTTTTTTTATTAATCATTAAATGGTTCTATTTTAGCACATCCAAGCCTACCTTAAATGTTACAAGTGCGCCTTCTCATCCAAGCTGCACATTAGTATGTCATCGAAAAAAACTAGAATAAATTTCCTCAAATACAAGCGAAAAATGTCATTCATTAACGATTGAAAAGTGAAAGTAATGTTTGTTAAGCTAAAGGGCATAACTAGGAACTTGTAGTGACCATTATGAGTCTTAAAAGCAATCTTGTACTTATCCCCTCCTTTGATTCTTATTTGGTAATAACTGGTTTTCAAATCAAGTTTAGAAAAGATTGTGGCACTACCTAATTCATCAAGCAACTCATTTATAATTGAAATAGGTACTTGTCAAGTATGGTGACCTTATTTAAGGCTCTGTAATCCACACAAAACCTCTGATGTCATTTTTCTTAAGCCAATTCACCCTACTTTTGCCCAAAGATTTAAGCCAAGCAATCCTTAACACTATATCTATGTTTTCAAAATTAAAAGGATAAATAGTCTGCTTAATCACCATTCCTTGTAACTCTATCTCTACGTCAAAGTACTCTTCTTTGAAATAAATTTTGCTACCATCACTTACTGTGATCAAGTAATACTCAATTTTCCTCCCTTCTACACCCATTTCCTTCACTATTCCAGTTATAATGAAGTTGTGGGTTGCCCCACTCTGAACAAGAACTACCATGACTTTTACCCCTTAGCAACATAAGCTTCCCGATTTTTCAACTTGTGAATCATACCACCGTAGCTTGTGATAATTCCATCACATTAAATTCCTCATCAGGGATTTCTTCTTTAGTTTCTGCATCTTCTCTTTCATCTAGTTCTCTTTCATCCTCCTTAATCACAATCACCATATGCAATTGTTTCCCTTTGCACTTATGGTTAAGACTATACTTGTCTTCATATTTAAAGTATGATTTCGAGCTCTCATTTGCGATTAATTTTTACTTCACTTAACTTTTTAGCCTAACGTGTGTTACTACTGCTGCTATTAGTAACAGTAATTGGCATTGTTACTTTGTTACTAGAGCTCTTTGATGCCTCCCCTTCCCTCGTTTACCCTTCATAGTTGGTGTATTGTATTGACTTTGTGGCATCTCAAAACAACTCATATATTTTGGAGGTAAGGACTTGGAAAAAGTCCACTTTGCCAAGCTATTACTTCTTCTACTCTTGCTCCTCCTCTCCTCTTATGCTTTTTTCATAGCCATGTTTGTCTCTTATACTTGAAACACAGAGTCGATTAGTTGCTTCAAATTGCTGGCTTTCATCAAATATGGCTTCGCTCTCACCTTCTCTTATAGCCTATTCTTGAATAATCTCATTAACACTTTATCTGGCATCTCATTCAAGGGAGCTAAAAGCATTTCAAAGTTTTCCATATACTTCAAAATTGTACCTTCTTTCTTTAACCTAGCCTAACACTTACAGTTGTTACCCTATTATTAGTAGTTGAACCTATCCATCCCTTCAATCTCAAAATTGTGCCAACTAGAGATAGGAAACTTGGTTTTAGTAGACTGAAACAAATTTAAGTTCGTCCCTTCTATGCTCATAGCAACAACATCTAGGTTTTCAGCCTCATAAGCACAGTTGACTGTAAAGTACCTTTCCATTATGAAAAGCCATCTAGTAAGATCTTTTCCATTGAAAATGAGTATCTCCAGTTTATAGAAACGTTGGCCATCCTTGTCCCCTAACTTCTCTTTGATGGCAAGCCCCTTGACACCTTTGGTCATAATTCCATAGGTGGGTCTCTTCACTTTTCCAACATCCTCACCATTGTTTGGTAGTGGCTGAGGACCTTGGGTAGGTGTTTACTCTGTTGTGTAGTTACTTGCAAAATGTTCTATTGCTGTTGAAGTAGCTCCAAGATGTTCATGAGTTGATCTTATATTTTCATGATTGAAGCTTGCAAAATAACATGTTCGCCATTTGCTTCGTCACGATCCTTCTATAGCTTACTCATGACTTTCTCTAACACTTTGATCGTTGCTTCCATTCCTAACCATGCCTTGTCATGTCATACTTTGCTACCATTAATGGGTATCCAAATAGGATAGCTTTTGAGGCAAAAGAACCAACTTGCTTAAATATCCTATTAAGCATCCCATATGACTCAATGTAGAACTTTGACAACTTATACTATCTAAGTTCCTATCAATTGGCCCCTCTTAAGAGCAAACATTTCGGTGGCTACATATTACGACACTTCACTTGACTCCCCTATCGACTTGAACTCTTTTTAGGCATCTCTGGATTTGTTGACACCCAAACTTTGACGATGGAAACTGGTATTATTCATCGATACTAATAGGATAATTAGCTACAATACCCCCTTTAATAACCAATAAAGGCAGATAAATAGCAAAATGGCTAATTTCCTATTCTCTTTACTTCATAATATAAGTTGTTTCTAATAATTTCATGCATTTTAAGAAAATTTTGTTACATCCTTAAGTTTTTTAAAAAGAAGCAAAAAATTTCACTTTTATCCATATTTATTCCACTCATTTCTATTACTTTAGTATAAGATACAAGATTAATTATTAAATAAATGTGGGGTAAAAAAAACGAATTAAAACACAACACCTTATGTTATAAAAAAAAAACTCTCAAAAAACTTTATAATACGATCCAGAGAGTATATACCAGTTTCCTACAAGATAAGATAGTGTATTAGATAAAAACGGTGGAAGGTCCCCCCAGCTTTTGAGAGGTAGGGCCTCTCCTTCAACAAACATGGCACACTGCTTACTCGCTCTGGACACACCTCCCTAGATAACTGGCCGCTAACCCAGGTCCGTTAATTGATAGAATTCACTAACAGACAAACATTAAACCATAGACCCACTTTTCACTTTCTTACTCTCTTCACCAGTGCCCACCCCTGCTTCTCTTGTCTCATTAGGTTGACCCCTCTTATGAACACAGCGCACTCACTATTGGGCCTTTTTGTACGAAGTATAGCATCGCTACCATTCTAATTAGTAAATGAATATTGGTATAATAGTTGTTATGAAGTTATGATGATAGTTAGGAATTGGGAGAATAAATATGCTATTTTTTTCTGAAAAAAAAAAGTAGATTTTAAATATGCATGTTAATTATTTCCCTTTGTTTCTAATCATTTTATTATTATTTTTTTGTGGTGGTTTAATTCGTGATCATCAAGGAGATTGTATTAGGGGTTTCATAAAAAAACTTGGAACTACCAGCGCAATGGATGTGGAGCTGAGTGCTATTATGGAAGGTCTTAGGCTATGCTGGAATAAGGGATTTAGAAATGTGAACATTGTTGGTGACTCTGCGGAGGTAGTGAGCATTTATGCTGGTGACTATTATGTACCGATGTATTTTCTATTTTAATTCATGGAAAGTATTTATGGCATCAATCAAGAATACTTATGATACTGACTCGTAAGTTAATTGTAGTCGCAGTATTGTATAATATTCCCTGATTCTTAACATAAGATTTTTTTTAATTGACTCACGCAGATTAAAAATAAAAATAAAAATTAATTAATTATTTTGATTTCTCTTGAAATTTTAATATTTTTCTAAAACTACTTTTATTGAATATTTCTCTCTTTTTTTAGATACATTAAATAAGGATATTTTTTAGAAATATATAATAAATACTACCTCATATATTATAAATGATTTTATATTTAGGATCAATGTAAAAAAAAATCCTATATATATATATAGAGAGGATGAGAGGTAATATTTATTATAAATGATTTTATATTTAGGATCAATGTAAAAAAATTCTATATATATATATATATATAGAGGATGAGAGGTAATATTTAGGAATCAACCTTGGTGGCTAATAGTATTTAAAAGGATGTTACACTGTCAATAATAATGGTGAGTTTGATATTTGATGAAACACATATATCTTTTAGAGGTTTTGAATATGGCCGGCAAATTGGATAATTCAAAGGGGAAGACTTTTTCAATAGGATGCATTAAGATTTGTTGACTTTGATATGATACTTTCACACTTTCCTTCCTTCACAAGCAAGATATCTCTGGGTATTGCCGCTCCTTCTTCAATGCTTTCAAAATCACGGATATTTCAAATTCAAATTAATTCTTTCGAAGGGGAATATTTCGAAAGCTAGATACTCAACTCACATAAAAATGTATTTCGAAAAGCACCGAATGTGCTGTCGTTTAGGCAAAAAAGAAAAAAAAAAACTATTGCTTATTTTTAGTTCCGTTGATTTTTTTTTTTCAATCATCCAATATAACGTGTTAATGAAGAAATGTGGTTGTTCACTATCCAAACTTTTGTGAATTTTAATTTTCATGTAAGACCCCATGTATACTTTTACGAAATATCAGAAAACTTTTATATTTTTTTCTTATATAATAAGTAATTACAACTGTATTCGTATTTTTTTGTGGCAATTTAAGCAACTTTTTTTTAAGAAAATAAATATTTTCATTGGGCGAAAACATTAATGAAGAGGGCGTTGCATCGCTGCAAACTGTTTTCTAACACTGTAAATGTAAGGTCATACCATCTGGAATTTAACTTAGAAACGTACGTCTGGGTCAAGTACCCCTCGTATTAAAGTGTTGAGTTGAAATAATCAGCGAACAACTACTTTTGACCATTTCAACCATCCCGAATCATATAAAATCTTTTTCTTACCTAAAATGATAACATTATTCTTCACTTTTTCCCCTATTACCAGAGCTAGCCTAGCCTCTTGCCAAGCATTACCAATTATCAAAATTTAAAAATTTTTAGATGTGTGTGTTTTGAACATGAAAAGTGCTTTTGAAAAAAGAAAAAAATGAAAAGAAATACCTGTGAACAAGGTTGATGTTATGGAATAGGTTTAAATTGGGCAAAAGATTTCATAATCCGTCTTTCAATGTAAAATAAATAATTTTGGAGTAATGATTATTGTTGTTGTTGTTTCTTTTAGTATAGTATATATAGGTGTGTTAGAATAATCATGATTTCATTTTATAGCAAGATAGTGGAAAAGTGTGTGATAAAAAATATACTGTCGTATTTAATTTAATTTTACTGTGTAAGGACAAATAATTACAATGATGTTACTGAAATATTCCTTATTTTATAATATAAAAATTAAAGGCAGGGGATTTTTTTTTTTCAAATGTTTAAATTATTCACATCTCTTATTCTAAAAATACATACGCATTTATATCATTGTATGGATGGTTGAATGCGATTAAATTATCCTTCAATATAAATTGAAATTATTTTATTATATTTTTCATGGTAAAAAAATACTATAATTATAATTTTCCCGCTGCAGACAGTGAATGAAAAAGAAAAATATTCTGGCCCAAAAAATGAACAGTGAAAGTATAATTATGGATCGTAAACGAGGATGAAAGAGGTCGTTAACCAATGGGATTTAACACTAGAGGCCTTTGGTAAAAAAAAATTAAAAAAGCGCGCATGTGAAAACGGTAGCATAAGGAAGCCCATTTCTGAAATCAGTCTGTGATTCCGCTAAACTGGGCCTGAATTGAAATGAAGTCCAGTCCATTCTTGGGGTCTCACACTTTCAATTAATGGACTGATGTTGGAATGTCTTGTGGGTTTGATCCAATTTGAAGAATTAATTATGTTATCCGGTTGTAAATGTGAAGCCCAAAGCAAAAAGTAGAGGAGCATCGGTGGAAAGGGAGTCGCCTGACGAGCATTGTTGGAAATGGAATAGCTTTACAAAGAAGTAAAATGGAAACCGTAGGATTCAAATAACTATTGGCTAATTTTGTTTTATCTAATTCAAAAAGTCTTATCTCGTCCTGTGAGCGAGCGTGTTGTTGCTTTGAGTTAAAAAATAGAAAGAGAGAGGGCTACTTAGTGAACAAGGAGTACTGATCAGGAATTGAATGATTTAAAATGCGCAGAACCATCCAATACCTTCCCCTCACCTCTAACCAAAAAAACTGAAAGTAGACAAAATTGGAAATCATGCCTACCATAAGGAAGAGGCAATCCAGGAGATGGTACCGCTACATCTGTTTGGTGAGCAATGCTGATAGTTCCGACTCATCGGAATCTGTGACTGAAACCCAAGATTCTCCTCCCACTAATACTACCATGGATGATCACCTTTTTCCGCCAACGGAGACGCCGAGCCCGGTCACCCGACATACCTCAGCTTATGCTGCCCATTCAGTTACTGAAGATGAAGATGACTGGCGGCTACTTATCCCGCCGCCACCGCCTCTGATTTTGAACCAACCGGTGAGTGAATCAAGTGAAGTTGGAATCGTTGAGGTTGAATCTCAACATCGTAGCTACGGATGTGGTGGTGAGAAGGTGATGGATGAGATTAGAAGCATGAAAATAACGGAGCTGCTGACCAGAGAGAAAACCATATGTCCCATCTGCAAGGAGGAATTCAGGTTGGGAAACGAAGCAGCCAAGTTACGCTGCAACCATTTCTTCTGCTTTGAATGTATTCATGCTTGGCTCAACAAAAACAATACCTGCCCTGTTTGTCGCCGTCACTTACATTATTCTATTTCTCGGGATCCCCAGTCCTCGGAATGGGATTACTTCTTCCCGCCTTTTCCTCACGATATTCTTACTGGATCACAAGTTGTTGCTGATGAATCTGAGCGATCAACTTCCCAATCACTGACCCATATTGATGAAGCCGATTATGACACTGCACGTGACGAGCCTGATGAATCTGAGGCCTATCCACCAGAAGAGACGACAACAAATCGTTTTGTATAGTATAGCCTGTTTCCATGGAGTCTCCCAAACTCAAATTTTCCGGCACATGGTGGAGCCGAAACCGAGAGAGAACAGTCGCTGACGGGGGGAAGAGGGCCACGTACCTTTGCGTGCTTCCCTTGGTTTTAATGCAAATTTTATAAACTTGTCTCTTTCGTCTAGGAGCATATTCTCCGGTCTTTTTATGACGTTGGCTTATTTCTTATCAAATGTATGACTCATGGACTTAATTTAGCGTTCATCTCGATCGTTGCAGATTAATTATTTAATTCTTTGGCCAACAAATGAGTTCAACTTTTATGTTGATTGATATATATGATTTATACAGTCATATAACTGATCAACAGCTAGTGATGGATTGACAGAAGCAGCCTGCAGCCTGTTCATGCTAGCTAGATCGAGCTGCTATATATTAATTGGGCTTATATTTGAGTGGAGATTGATTATAGTTTAAAAAATTAGTGGGTCATGGGTTGAAATATTAATTTGTTCCAAAGTCAAATTTGGAGAAGATGCATATGTATTTGAAATGCCGCTGGTTCATTCTGAAGATGGGAGAAAGAAAACCACCACGATCTTTTTATTCCCACGGTTTGGAACATTGAAGAATGAATTGAAGACTGTGCGTTTTGGATATTTAGCCAGCATTCGATCTAGAGCCGTTAGATGGCTTCGGTGGTTTAGATGGCACACTGGGTTGGACGCAATAGAGGGGATCCATTTATTTTGTTCCCCTTTCGATCGCTTTCATTGTCAACTTTTGGCTTTTGCATAGACTATAGATATATAGATAGAATACAAATAACTACTACTACGACTGTTAATAATCTTAATCTTAATCTTAATCCGTGGCGTTGCTACATTAAAAATTGAATCATCTTGTCTACTCATCGTGTCCATGCATGACTAAATATATATGTTGGAAAAATTGGCATATTCTCTACGAGAGATGCACAATTAAGTTGCGCCATCTTCCTCTATATATGTTTTGAAACACTCGATTCTTGTTTAAAATAAAAAGATAACTAACATTCATCGCCAAAAATAAAAAGATAACTAACATTACTATAATTGCATATACTTTTATCATTGTTATTTTATATTTATTATTTATATATATATACAATATTTCTTTCAAAATCAAAGATAAATCAAATTCGTGATTATCATTATAAAATAAATATTATTAAAGTAAAAAATCAAAGAATTATACTTTACAAACAGTTATATTTTTAATAAAAAAGATTAATATGTTTATTAAAGACATTCTAGTTTCCTTTTAATTTTAAAAAAATATTTATATTTTATTAAAAAAATCACGTAATTATAATAGTTTATGACATGGCTCCGGAGTCTGGAGAGGAAGGGCTTCGTATCGTACCTGTCTTCCGGGGAAAGTTAGCCGTTGACACTCCTTCGCAACAATGCAGCTCTTTTTCAAAACGAAAGACCATTCGTCCTTTTCCTTTCAAGCGAGGAAACAGTGACTCCTATCCTATCCACACTGCAAATCCACGAAGTCTCACCCCCTTACCACTTTCTCTCTCTCTTTCTTTAAACCCAAATCCACCTCCTAAACAGAATCACTTCATGCAAACCCACAAGTCATTCTTTCTTCATCATATCCACCCTCCTTCATATTTATCTCTACATATCCCCCAATCCGTTAATTTCACCATCTATTTTCATCCTCCATCTCACGACTCTCAAAATTATGTCTTTGAGCCCTCCTCGTGCAAGGACCAATGCCCAACCCAGAAGAAGGACCTACCTGCTCTACTGGTGCTTCCGCTGTAATCGAATGGTCCGGCTCGCCCCCACACACCCCTCCGAGATTCTCTGCCCTCGCTGTTTTGAACAGTTCCTCTGTGAATTAAACATACCAAGACCCAGATTCCTTGTCGATTTCACCAATCCCGACCCTTCCCCTGAAACCCGTTTGCTGGAAGCGCTTTCTCTCATGCTTGAACCACCCACCCGCTCATTCCGCAGCCGCTTCTCTGACCCAGAATCTGAGCGTCCATACTTGTCGTGGATTCTGCGGCCACCTCGCGAACGAGAACGCCGAAATCGTGAGAACCCAGGTGTTGAAATTCCTGTTCGTCACGTGAGACGTCCCCGGCATCGTAGTCTTGATGCCAGAGCTAATGGTTTCGACCCAGAACCAGAAACCCAGTCTCGTCCTGGGACTTGGGTTATTGTTCGACCCGTGGATCGTTCCAATTCATTCGAACGGATTCCACGGCGACAAGATTCAATCCCACGACGGGTTGATCCGGGAGACTATTATTTTGGGCCGGGGTTGAATGATCTGATTGAACAATTGACGGAAAATGACCGGCAAGGTCCGCCGCCAGCGCCGGACAGAGCTATCGATGCAATTCCGACCGTGAAAATATTGGAGAGCCATTTGAAGGAGAACTCTCGATGCCCAGTTTGCCAGGAAGAGTTTATAGAGGGCGGGGAAGCGAGGGAGTTAGCCTGCAACCATATATACCATTCGGATTGCATTGTGCCGTGGCTAAAGCTCCACAATTCTTGCCCTGTTTGCCGGCTCGAGGTGCCGGTGGGTTCTAACTCTGATGAATCCGGTGACGGTGGTGGAGGTAGGTTGCGGTGTTTGAGGTGGAGTCGGTTGGCTTCGCTTTGGCCTTTCCATGGAAGGTTTCGACGGGTTAATCCAGAACGATGATAGAATAATTGTGAAAAAAATCTACGAATACCGAATGACTGCATGCATATCACACACTTGTCTGTAATAATGGATCCCTTCTGTTTCTCTGAAGAATGTTCTTTAGAAATCGGTTCCCTCGTAAAACTGAACACTCGGCTCTTCCTTTCAAGATCATAGGATTTTATCCAAAGTTTTAGCGCGATCAACGCGCGGGGATATTATTTACTTATTTGTAGGTTATTAAATGCGTCATGAAAAATAATTTAAATTTAAAAAATGTGACAAAGAAGAAAACTAAATTTAAGGTAGTATTAATGTGTTTTAATTTTTTTCTATTAAATTCATAATCCATGAGTAATACATATAACAATTTATTTGAAAAAATGTGTTTGTAATATCACATATACCATGTAAAAAATGGTAGCCATAAGCTTGATTAATTTAAAAAAATCACGTCAACGCCTCTTTTCTTGTTGGTTATAAAAATAATATTTTGATAAAGTATAATAGAACTAATAATTATTAAAATATGTAAAATTTTAAGTTGGAATTTTGATTTCATATAGTATTATACCAAATATGATTCATAAAATATTAATGAAATTCTATCAAGATCATAAAATTTTACGTGCTTATTTAATTATTTGTAACACTTTTAAACCCTAGACTCCCAAAAAAAAGGGGAAAAAATAATGGGAACAAAATAAAACATTTGAAGAAGATTCACATTTGAATATTTTAACATTCAGCCTCTTATTTTTACAAATGATTTTTACTTTATTTATAAAAAAGCAAAATTCATGATAATTACAATTACAGAGGAAGAAACTTTTTCAGCCTACTATAGAAAACTCACAATAAAACAATAATAATTAACTTGACTATCACCAAAGTGACTTTTATTTTTTATATATAATAATTACATAGCAGGGGCAAACTAATTATTTTTTATTAAAAAAAAAACTAACCAAGTAGGCTACATGCTCAATTTCTTTCATAGCGTATCTTGTAAAATTGATTTGGGTATGTTTCTAGATGTATCTCATAAGAATAAACTTTTCAACCTAATATAGAAAGCTCATAATAAAACAGTAATAATTAGCTTGACTAACATCAAATAAAAAAGTTCACAATTTTTTTTAATTTAGAAATTGAGAACGGAGCCCAATTGAATATTTTTTTAAATAAAAAATAGCTAGTTTGGTCTTGTTTTGTTTTGATGTAAATATTCATGATAACTATAATCATAGAGGAACAAACTTTTTGACTTAACATAGAAAACTAACAATAAAACAGTTATAATTAACTTGATCAACATCTAATAAAAAAGTTGTTCACAAAAATAGTTCAAATAAAATAGTTTTTTCAACCTAATATAAAAAATCATAATAAAATAGTGATAATTAAATTAATTAATATCAAATAAAAAAAGTATTCATAAAAGTTTTTTTTATTTAGAAATTAAGCACAGAACCCAATTTTTTAGTTTGTATAAGTAAACGGTAGTTAGTTTGGTCTAAGTAATTATTATTTATAAAAAAATAACAGTGACTTTTGTAGTTTAAGTAATTATTATCTGATTAGGCTTGTTCTTGTTATTATTTTTTCTGGTTCTTTGGTGTTATTTTCACAATATGTGAAAAAGTGAAAAAAGAAAAAGTAAAAAGGAAGCCGGCACTGTGGCTAAAGGCTTATCTTCGTTTATATATATATATATATATATATATATGAGAATATGAAAACTTCAACGTTGACGTCAAAGGAAAGAAATACTAACGCATGCAATTCAGAACAATATGTGAACAGAACATTTGATTTTAACAGTTCGCTTTTTTTAAAAAAAAATCTATGTTTTTATAACGCCTAATTACGATTTGCTTGATAAAAATTTAAAATATATATATATATATATTGTGTTTCATTTAACTCTCTCCCTCTCTCTCTGCATATATATATATATAGGTTGGTCAATGTGTGTGTGTGTATAAAACAATAATTCTAGAGAAAAGATAAAATAGCATATGAAATCTTGGAGTTGCATCACACAATCCCATTTGCATGTAACTAAGTCACTTGAGTTGACAACAGCGTCTTGTACATTTAGAAAGTTGAGTGCGCGACAAAATCGTTAAATGAACACCTTCATGTGCCATATTCTATAAATTTGTTCGATTTATCTCCTCTTCAGTACCAAATATTTTCCTCCATGATTGTTCAATCTAAGTGTCGTACTGTCACAAAGCATCCAACAAAAAGGTCAAAGTTTCTCTACCATTTGGCGTCATGCCCATGAATCTTAAATAGTCACCCCCTTTACAAGCGTTTGGGCTGATGGTGAGTGCCAGCATGGAACCCTTCTGTGTATGCTGTGTTCTTGAACATCACCTGTAATGAAGATAATCTTGTGGTTAAAAGTTAAAACATCAATTAATTCCTTATGACAAGGGCGTTTCACCTATAAGCGATCATAATAAAAAAGAACACCATACCCCCAACTTCATTACTTCAACTTTCCAAAAAAGGAACAAAAATCAACTGGGATCACCATATACTTACAGCAAGGTTCTTCAAATCAGAGCTGAGACCTTTCTGGAGATTGTCAGATACCACAGTAGCCAGCTGCTCTCCATGTTGCTTTATGGTTTCTTCCTTGATCTGTACGACAAAGAATCTTCAGCTGGAATGGAGTGCCTGATAGCTGAAATTTGGGTGTAGGAAAGCATAATTCTTTTTTTTTACCTCTGAAAGTAATAATTTTGATGTCTTATGCAATATCTCTTCAACGAATTGCCCAACATCAGCAAAGGGGCTTGGCAAATGAACATTGTCGACTGGTTTTCCCTTGGTATTTTTCTCACTAACGGATGGCTTGACACCTTTTGCTGCTTCAGAAGGATATGCAAGTTACTAAGGCAATGAACTCGTTACTAATTTGATCAGTAGGATCTTTAAATCACAGAGGAATTCAACCTAAATATACTCCGCTATTAACAAACAAACTGAAATACTGTGTTCCTTAGTTAAATTGTCAACAAAAAATATAATCCTAAACCTAGTCAAAAATCAGTAACTAACCCATGCTTTTAGCATAATGCAACAGCAGAAGGTAGACTAGCTACATGCTAAGTGAACACAGGTATAGAAAATCACACAAATATGCAATCACATTAAGTTCATTACTGATACACTGTGCCTGCTTCAGGGATCAGGAAGCTGGAAATAAAAGATAGGTACCAAGTTCAAGTGGTATAAAGGTCTTCTAATAGTCAAAGTGATGGCATATGGAGTTAAGGAATTATTAGGATTTCAATTAAAGCTATCTTGATTATCTTTTATATTTAATTAGGTTTATCTTTTATCCTTTTTTTTTAATAACTACCCAGTATCCAGTCGCTACTTTGGCCTCCAATTGATCTGAATCAAGCTACGGTTGGGCCCCATTTGGGGGGAGCCCTCCCAAAAGCATTTTATGCATTTAAAATGTCTTGAACCTGAAACATCATACTTAAGAGATCCTAGCTTGTTCCACTAGAACCAATGGCCATAGTTTGAATTAGGTTTAATTTATCTTTATCATTTAATATTAGAATAGTTTAGATTATCTTGAACTAGGCTCTATAAATAGCTCAAGGGTTCTTCAAGTGTTAGACCTTTTCCAGGAGTTGAATAATATTGAACATTTTGCTTTCATTCTCTCCCCCAAATTATCTCTTCTCTCCCTAGATCTCTCTCCTCCCTCGTTTCTTTCCCTTGCTCAATCTCCCCCCCCCCTCTCTTCTCCTCACTTGTCGTACATCACAAAGGTTAAATCCCCTCCCCAACCTATGTTAAGCTTGTGATACAAAGTTGGAGTAGTGAAAAAGGCTAGAATGAGAATGAAATGAAGCAAGAACTTACATTATTCAGTGAAAAAGGCCAGACGGAGAAACACATGATTGCAGAGGCGGTGAACATGAAGTAGTAACAAATGATGTTGGGCAGAAAAGGCTAACAGGGTTAGAGTTTATGGTTTGAAGATTGTGAGCGTGTATACCATGAGCTGGTTGGCATATGTGCATTACTGCTAATCAAAATGAGTGCTGAGTGTCATGCGAAGATGCAAGTGAGTCGTGAGTTTCAATAGATGGATGGATGGATCACAGGCTCTTTTATTTTCTTGATGCCACTTGAACTTGGTATTTTCACATCCTCTTCAGATAATATCTGATTCAACCTATGTGTGACCATGCTTCAGATCCACAGGAAAGTATAAATAAAAAACCAAAAAAAAAAGAATAAAGAATAAAAAGGCTCCAGTTGTGACACATCTGCAAGATCCTCCTCATGAATACTATCCAAACTGTAAAAATGCAGAAAGATTTTGATGAAAGACACAGAAGCTTTTAAATCAGAGCCAAGAAGAACGAGGAGCAAAGCAGGGGCTGTTTCCATACAGATTGGACATGAACAAGCATGAATATCATATTTCATAAGAACCTTACCTGAAATCACAGTGGGTTTACTATCAACAGAAACATGATTTTTATCAATAGGAACTTGTGGAGAAGGTTTCTTTTCAGGTTGATCTGGCAAAACTATTGAACCAGATGGAACTAGTGCGGCTAGATCAGGTGGTTGATCTTTTCCCACTGTTGGATTGGCCTACCAAAAGAATGAAGAACACAGAAGATATGATGGCTAACAAAGATAATACGTAAACTACTAAAAAGGAACAGGAAAGGCCTTGAGTTTACTCACCTCCAAATCAACATACGAGGGATCTCTTCCTATTGATTTAAGAAATTTATCAAGACCATGAACATTTAGAGCTGCAAGTGAGCAGACAATTGAGAGTAAGCAATTCGACTCTAATTAATATATTTAACGGTGAGTGCACCAAAGCATGATGGATCACCACATTTATTGTCTGGTTTAGAGTATTTGACAATGGGCCTAACATCCCATGATTTCTTTTCAAATAACATGATTTCTTTTCAAATAACATGGAATCATGAAAGAAATCTGTTTGGAATTTGAATATCATAAGGTTTGATTTGTGTTTTGTTTTTTTTTTTGGGGGGGGGGGGGGGGGGGGAGACTTAGCAAGACATCAGAATCTGTCACACCTTTGCCACATATCATATCCTTCATGGTAACTATGGAAAGTAAGATAATAAATTTTTCTCTTATTGAAATTTTTGTAAAATAGCAATTCTTTAAAGTAGTCACTAGACAGTAACAATCTATGTGACATCCTGAGCACTTTCACTTTTCCCTCTTATTTAACGCAAAATTCTAGTTATTTACAATCACTTCAAAATCAGTTTTGTATTTAGTCAGTCTGACCAGAATATATACACTCAATATATCATATACCATGATCTCCTCCACCTTGATCTTTTAGTGAAAGCACATACCATTAGATGAATTGTCTTTGGCATGATTGGAACAAACAGATATTGAAAAAGAAGGAAGCATCGCAGTTAGATATGTGGACTCCAGTCCAGGTAGGCAGCTCTAGCTTATAAGCTTTATTCTAGTCATAAAACTCATCTATTTTATCAACTACATAACAGTATAAGGATACCTAATCCACGTCTCCAATTTGTAGCATTATTTTATTGAATCTAATTTGCATTCAAATGATTATTGGACTAACTCATAATAAACCTGATCTCAGCAATACATATGACAAATAGATTCATAGAATCATGGATGATGACATCTGGCAAGGTTTAGATCACTCAGAATTATAATTGAACTCAATTGAAAATTCGGAGTCCACAAATTGCTTAATCATCCAAATCATTAGACGGACACCTTTTTTTTTCTCCAGAACAATACATGCTTAAAAGGAATTATTCATTTAATCAATCTCTTAATAATCAATATAAAAGCAACTTTCCCTCTTCCCAAGAGAGACTGACAATTAGTCCACTGTTTGAAGAAATCCTTCTCACTTACTTATGGACAGGTCATTTGATAGCGGGTGGAAGAAGCAGTGCTGCTGCGCCTTGAACCCTTGATCCAATAACAGGGAGACATCTCTTCAGGAAATGAAATATATGGCATAAAAGAACATGGAATTAGTTCTTTTAAAACATATTAGTTACGTGGATGAGAATGTTGTTAAATAGCCAAGTAAGCATGACCACAACTAAATAAAACTATCCTCTAACAAACCAATGAATTATTAATTCAATATAAAATATAAAATCTATAGCAAGTTGCACTATTCTAAATAGTGTGGCTCACTTCATACTCTATATAATGCACGGTAAAATGCACATTTAGTTATATTAAATTTAGTAAAAATGTAAACACAATCAATGTCTGAGAACATTCTAGTTCATCATTCAAGTGGAGGTCAAAAAAGATAAGCAGAACACCCATATCCAATGTGTACCCGTAAAATATACCCTTTGGGCTCTAGATATGAAGATTTTTTCAGGTTTTTTAAGAGACCAGGTGCAAGTCTGGGTAGTATGTAACACACACACACTTAATATATTATGTCAAGAATCATCCAGATAACATTATATTCACTTAGAATTGTATAAAATCTTATTTGAGATGTTAAATTCTTTGTTTTGGTTTTAGAAGAACAAATTTTACGTAAATGAGTCTCAATTTGAGAGAAAAAATTTACTCATTGCATGAAATTTTCCAGGCAAATGGGTTCCATCTAGGAATTCAAGGATTCGATGAGAGTGGAAATTTTTTATCCGCTAAATGAGTCAAAGGATGAAAACTTAGCATCACCCATGATCACACCTAGAGGCCATGGTCATGCTGCTGGTTGAAAACACAGGAAGAAGAACTTTAAATGGAGGGAAAGTGGAATTTTTTTATCTTTAGTTCTGCTTTTATTTTTACTCTAAAGAAGTTTTATTTAAGAAAAATAGTAGATATTAAATTCTAAATAAGAATAAAAAGAAATGGAAGTGGCTATCATTTTTAATGTATGCATTACTTCAAATATTGTATTTTGTAAATTACAAAACTTGATCAATGTGAATTAATAAATATCCATAAAGCAGCGCATTGTAATTACCAATGTATGATATCAATTATTACCAAGAAAATTAGTTGCAGGATACTTTTAATATCCCATAAGTAGCAAAACAAATCAAAATATATACATACCGTGCTGATTCATTCACTAATGCAAATGGAGTGACGCAACCCAAGGGTACCTTCAAGGGAAAAAAGAAAAACACTTCAAATAGTTAACAATTTACCGCGTCAATGATAAGTTCAACCATATCATTTTCATGGGGTAAATTATCTTATTAAATTCAGTAAAAAATCATATTCCTATTGACCATAAAAGTAAATATTTTCATTCTAGCAATGAGATTTTTAAAGATAATGACAGTATAAAAGAAAAACATTTTATGTTGATAATATTATAAAAGGATAATATTAATTAGTATACCAAAATATTAAACTAAGGAATGGCTTCTATAACAAAGATATGCATGAACCATTTGACAGGCTTAAATCGATTTAGTCTCCCCCATTACCTCATTTGGTCAATACCTCAATAAGAATTATGTCACCTACACAGCAAGAAGTATAAAATGCATAAAAAAAAGCAAGGCAAATTGCCTAATCTTTAACAATTTATAAAGCGTCATCAACATCCTTTATGCATGTATTGAATTTGTTGAAAATAAATAAAAGCCAAAGTGAAGGAGAAAGAAAGATGATGACAAATTAGGATGATGACAAATTAGGCAGGACACTTTCATGTTCTTTTTTTTTGCGGTGGCTAATTTAATGGTTAATGAAGACATATTCTTAAACAGAATAAAATAAAGAGAGGAGAGGAAATGTTGGATGGAGGCATGGAGGAACAAAAGGCTAAACGGTAAATCAAGGCATAAACAAACCTGAAGTATTTCACCTAAAGCCTCTTCAGGCGCCATTCTCAGACCTCCCTTCCCCAAACCAAGCCGCTGAGATAACACTGCTCAGCTTTGAAGCCACAAACAACTCATTAATAACCATTAAAACACAGCTGACAAGCAAGTCAACAAATTCCTCTACTACTAACCCGCTCTAAGAAAATAACCAGGTGCACAAAATTATACATACCTTTCAAATCTACTTTGGTATCTGCTAGAGCAGAAACAATATAAAACCGTTGTTTCTTGTCCTGTTTTGACAATTGTAGTAATCAGGTGATGCGTAAATCATAGAAAAGCCAAAAATCTCCCATTTACCACAATGAATAGAAGGGAGTTTTGTGTCATTTTTTAAATACAACATACCTTCAAAAATAAATTTTTACTCAGCCCTCCCCCCTTGTTTCCAACATATTTTGCCTGAGGTGAAACAGAAATGAAAAAAGAAAAAATCAATTACATATGTACAACATATACAGGAACAGAACCTAACATGTAAGGGATTTTACCTGAGCCTCAACAGTCAAGACAACTGGATGTTCATACTTGGAAAACTCAATCTGAAGCTCCTGAAATACAAGAAAATAAAAATCACTGCAGTTACTTCCAAACAGGAAATGAAAATGCTTCGCAAATATGTAAGCCAACTCCGTTATATAGAAAATTGAAGTTTCAAAGAGGGTTTTTTTTTTTTTTGGTGGGGGCGGCCACAGCAAGAACAGTATGGTCACGGCCTGGTCACTCTTAGTACTGAATTGAGCAAATTGATGTAAAGCGTACCGAATGCCAAATACCTAGGGAAAATAAGGACACCCAGATCAAAGTGGGCTAAGGCAATTCAATAGGAGACTACGAAAGGAAATGAGGGCATTACAAACTAGGATGACAAAGGAAAACCTGTAAGCGAGCAAGCAGCTGTTCCTTTGAATAACCCATGACCGCCGAATGGTGAGGCGTTTACAGTTCAGGAGGACAACTCCAAGCAGATGGATAGGCAACGAGTCAGTAATTGGCTTTGATACGAGAACTGCAGAAATGCCGACTTTAGAGTTCAGAGCCTCATCAGAGTTTGACAGAAATCGGAGCTCCGAAAACAACCCTATGGTTACTGTTTAACACTACAGGTCAACCCCCGACTTGCACAAGAAGATGGGCCAATCCCCGTTCAACCAATTTGGTCCCAGCTCATCTGGGGCTGCGGAATATTTTTACATACAAACATTCAATTAGATTTAGTGCAGGCCCAAAAAAAAAATCCTTTTTATTATATCTTTAGATTGAATAGAAAAAAAAATCGATTTTTGTCAAGCAAAGTCACAAATTTAAGTAGTTCGTATAAAAAAATCATGAAATTTATTCTTTCCTGGGACACAAAAATATTTAAATTTAAAGCAGTGACATTAATTATTGAACAAAAAGGAATCAACATCAACATCAATATAAAATAAAATATAAAACCATATATCTCGACCCACCCCATTTTAGTCGGAGGATTCTCTAATCCAAATTAATCCGGTTTGAATTGTGTAAGACCACCAAGAATGATAAATTTAACCATCAAATATTTAACATAGCTTCATTTTCAGAATTTGAATAAAGTAAATGAATGGAATGATAATCCAAAAATTTAAATTAATATAATAAAAAGGGAAATTTTAAGGAAGTTGATTTAAACATAATAAAATTACATATTTTCATCATTAATTTCTTTTAGTTATTTAGTACGAGTGTGGTCAGAGCCAGCCCATGCACAATTTCCCCCCACAGTTTCAATGAATACCTAGTGCCTCTGATTTTTACAGCCTAGTATGTGCGCAGATCCTCTGAATTTGTATTTCTTTTTATTTGTCTCAACTTTTATTTCTGGACACTAGGTCAATATTTAATTGATGAAATCACTAAGAATTTTTTTTTAAATTCAGAGTTTTAATTAATAGATATATGATTAGACCAAAATGAGGTTTGATTTTTTTTTTTTGGGGTGCGGTATTGAGAGGATCTGAAGGTGGGTGCGTGGGTGTGCGTCCATTTTTCTCCCGTTTTTGACCAAATCCTGGTAATTTGCAATATTGTGGGCTGGGCACGGAAGAAGAAATGCCATATTGTACTGCAGTGGGTTGGCCTGTCCAAACGGCGCCCTGTGAACCTTATGACAGACACGGAAAGAGCACGTACTATTAATATTGACCGTATGCAATAGTAAACATACCGTTGATGATTAAATCCAACTCTTAAATATTGATTAATCACACCTTCACAAATTTCTGTCTTAATAATACCAAGCCTATATCATTAATCTCATGCTTAATGTTGGATCTGGAGTCCCAACGACCCCACCACCGTCTTTCTTTTTTGTAGGCAAATTATATTCTTTCCCTCTTATTATCATGTGAGAAATCAGTGAGCCCACATGTATTCTCATATAAACAATTCTCTCTGCTTTAATGCATGCTTTCTTTATATAGTGAAATACTTAATCACTCTCCTAAATACCGTTTCCAGGAAGCATGTAATAAATAAAAATACTAATCTCACCAACACTAATAATGATCACTGCTTGGTTCTATACTGAAGAAAGTATCTCCTCACTTGTGTCGGCCTAAGATCGTATCATGGTCTAATAAACAATTAGCATAATGCCAAAGAGGTATTGATCTTCTTGTGGGGAACAATTGCACCGATATTAAACAATAACACCAACCATCAGCTCGACTAGATCTATTATAATCTCCCATTGATTGAGGCTCTGGAATCACATGCTGTGTCTAAAATTGCAACATTGTGACATTGTCATTTTGTAATATAGCATTTTCATGTGCAGAAAAAAAAAAACAGAGAGAGAGATTCATTTTTGCAGGAGGAAGGTAGGGAAAACCTTTGGTCTTGTTCCCGCATATCAGTGAACAAGCAAATAATAGCAAAAGAAAAAGCTTTCTTCTGCAAAATTTTCATTGTGATAAGGTATATAGCCCGTGGAAGGAAAGCAACTTTTTTGTTTTTTAAGACCAGATGCAATGTAAAAAGAACAAGGGAGAATGGGACATCATGCCCGTAAGTTCACAAAGGGACAGGTCATGTGTCCCATCCTATATTGGCTTCGCCATCTACTTCAGACACATGATCGGGTTCAAAAGTTGGCCTCAAAGCGTCAAAGTTTGTCTATCCTTCTTTTTGTAAAGAACACGATGTTGCATATAATATTCTCAACATCTTAATATTAGCATGAAACACACAAACCAAAGATTTGGATGCATCATAAGTCATATATACCTCAAAATGTTGACCCTCGTGCTGCTTCATTCAACAACAAACACATCTCTTCAATCTCTTATTATTTTCCAATTGGCTTTTCAGCTAAACCAACTTAATTAGAAACATTGATTGGTCAACTCTTTTTTTTCCTCTTTTTCAGTAAAGAGAAATGGAAACTAAGCAACTTAGCAGGGTTTATTATACCCAGTTTAAGTTTCTAAGAGAAGTAAAGCACATACAAAGGCAATGCCAAACTTGCAAGTTGAAACGACGAAACACAACCCTATGTTCTTTTGCTGGCACGCAGACAGTAGACAACGCTACAAAAGACACACTTTCCGATGAGTTCAAGTTTCCACATTGTTCAGCGGTTCCCTCTTATCTTTGTTCTGAAATAAACATCTCTGGCACCTTGTCATACAATAAAAGAGCTTCGTGTTCCCACCATCCTCATAGGACCCCAAACATTGCTTCCATTTCTATAGTTGTATAGAAACAACAATCAATAATATTGTCTTTCAACAGAGGGACATTCATGTGCGTGCATTTGTTTTTGTTTTCTCCCCTGAAAACCATTTCTAATATTAACATAAAAAAGGAAGCAGCAATGGTACATAATTTGAAATGTGTAGAAATCCACATGAGAGAGTCCAAATTCTGTCTTATCACTACATGAGTTTCTTCTCTAACATTTATACGACATGAACTTAGTCACAGTTAGTAATATATATGAACTAGGAAGAAGAAAGAGTTCGGGTTGGCTTGAAAATCTCTTAGCAGAAGCTCCACAAATGAATGTCGCTTTCTTCGTAGAAATCATCGAGCAGCTGGTTCGAATAAATGTCAAAGGAAGTACCACTTAGCATTTGATCAACATATTTGGGGGATGGTAGCCCATCAAAGCCGTACCAAGGTTCCATCACAGCCATTGGTTCATTCGGGTGATCATAGCCAGAGAAGGTCTCAAAGGATGAGATTAATGAAGCATCATCATCAACCAGATCAGATGGCGAGGAAGCCATTGATGAGGTTGAGACTGATGAGGAAGAGGCTGAAGCAAGAGGAGGAGAAGGTGGGGTGGTGGCATTTTCAACAGAAGCATTAGCAGCTGCTGCAGCTAGTCTTTGGATCGATTTAGGGGACAGGAGAGTGTCTTGAGGAATATTGAAGTGCGAAGAGGAAGGGAAATTAAAATTGGCAGAGGAGCCTTTGAGGCACAGAAGTGCAGCATCATAGGCTCTGGCTGCTGCCTCAGGGGTTGAATAAGAACCCAGCCATATTCTGGTTTTCTGGTTTGGTGCTCTAATCTCTGATACCCATGATCCCCAGCTCCTCATTCTCACTCCCTTGTACTTCTTCTTCCCATCTGGCAAACATTGCCTTCCCTTCGATGACTGTCCCTGTATCTTGTGTTCTCTCTTCACCATTTGTTTCAATATCAGTGCAGATTTCAGCAGCTAAGCGTCTTCAACGAGTCCCTCTTGGCTCAGCTCTCTCTTATACATCTAACACTTTGTTTCCTTCTTGCCCTTCTCAAAGTATCAGATCGCAACTGAATGTGGGGGAGAAAAAGACCCCTATTTATAGATGGAGGCTAGCCTTTGAAGATAGCTAATTAATAATTTATCCCTGCGCTCGCCCTTATTCAAGATTTGACATCACTGCCAGATGGTTTCTAGTTAATTTTAATATACAACTAACTTCGTAAAATGACAACTCTGTCCTCTCATGTTTTATTTTTTGACCAACGTCCTCTCATGCTGAAGCTTCCTTCATGGTCATATTGCAGTTTTTCTGATGTTATTGCACCAAAAACAGTATCATTTTTAAGTTCTAGCTTGCAGGTCAATTGAAAGTATTATTTTTCTTGTTGAAAGAGTTCTGATTTAGTCAATTGCATGAATGCTATTTTTTTTTCGAAGAAAAAGAAAGTTGATCTAATATACATTGTCAAGTTTGCCGGTGGGAGAAGTAAATATGCTGATGACTTTATGATATGGGAGTTACTCGTACGAGCTACGACCGAGGACAACTAAAAAATAAATGTCTGGCCACACCGCGGTGAATTAAAGTGCTCCCCCTGTTGGGATTTTCAATTAGATTATATAAATTAAGAAAGTTACCTACTTATTTATTTTTTATTATAAGTCATATTTATCTATTTTGCTTATATCTAAAAATTAATTAATAATTTTGATATTTTTAAAAATTAACATAATTTTTCACAATTACTCTCATTAAATTATAATTTATCTTAATTGTATTTCTCTTAATTTCTCTCCACCATAACTCTTTTATATATTTAGTAAAAATGAAAAACAAATATCAAATGCTCTATAGATTTCATAAAATAATTTATATTTTAAAATTTTAATTTTTTAAAAATATACCTTATAATAGGGAACTGAGAAAGTATCTTCTTAAAATTCTTAAAAAAACCAAATATTTTTTTACCTCTATTTAATATACTAATACAATCCACATTAAATATAATTTAATTAATTGAGAATGTCTCTTTCATTTAAAAATTCTAATAATAATTTATGAAAAAAAATAAATAATGAAAATAAAATAAAAAAATTTTTATTAAATATTATAAGGTTGTTTATAAAAAAATCTAAAATTTTTTTTTAAAAGATTCCTTATAAAGGGCACACGAGAAATGCATTGTTACTAATCGCAGTCTGATTTAGGTCAGACTAGCCAAAAAGTCGCCATGTTCTTCCCCAGTTGAGACCCAATAAGGCTGCAGGTAGAAGTGAGAAGTACAAGGGTAAAATTGTAACTTGGCGACGACAATGATAGTATAAGTATGAGATTATTAGTAATATTATATGTTATCTTTTTACTATTTACGGAAAGGGACATAAATAATTGATTAATACAGATGAAGACAGCAACATATCTGGGACTATAAATGAATAGCAGGTAAAAAGACGGTTTAGGATCTTCCTACATAAATATTGACAAATGAACAGTATCAGTAATGAATTCAGTTAATTTGAGTTGGGAATTTAGTTTATAAGAATACTAAAATTTTAAACTGGATCCTTAAAAGGGATTATTTTCATATGAGAGTCCTTAAATATTTTTTTCCCTGAATAATAATAATAATAATAATAATAATAAAAGGCAGCTTCCAGGATAGGGAGCTTAAGTAAAAGAGCTGTTAAGCACAAAAAAGGTGAAGCGTGAAATTAAATTAAATAAATAAAAAGCAACAGAGTCAACAAAGAAAGAAACTGAGGACGACGCGCAGTGCAATGAAACCCCATTTGCATATGTAATCACATCTCTCCCAACAGCTGTTGCCTCTCTGTACTCTGCTCCGAAACCGCGTTATAGCCATGCATATGGACCCTCCTTCCCATGCAACTGTTGCTCCTATTTGTCTCTCTCTAAACTCCTCAAAACAATCGTTATCAATCCAATATAATCACTTTATTTTTCCAAATTCAAAACTCCTAATCTAAAATATATGATTGCCTGTTGATCTCTCTAGTGACACTATAGAGTGGTGATTTGAGTTAACGTTTTTTTTCCCCCACAAAATAGTTAGATTGTATTGAAGTAGCAGGAGGGAATAGGAGACATTAGACAGGAGAGAATCGATCTTAGCTCAAAATGATACTTAAAAGAGAGTGTCTATTTCATCAAAAACTAATATACTCTGGAAGTCATATTATCAAGCATTTGATTCAGAGATAACGAATTACATTAATTTAACTAAAAGTTTAAAGTTTGAAAATTATATAAGTATTTAATGATTGTGGTGAGTACTTCCCACTTTTCGTTTTTCCCACTTTTATTTATATTCGTACTCTAAATATTTAAGGCTGTATTTTAAGGTTATGGTCGGATTCCGTGTTGGTACGGATCCACCAATTTTCAGTGGGTTAATTTAAACTTTGGGAAAAATTGCCAGCACACTTGCAGGGGGGATAGGTGGGGCAAAGCAAACAAAAACTTTTTTTTTTTTTTGGATTTTTCGAGGAGAAATGACCGTTTCTAATTAAGATGGGTTAGCAGCCAGGTAGGGGCAATTTTCACGCGTTCAAAGGGATTAATGTTGCCGTACATGTGTGTGTTTTGTCAACTTTACAGCCAAGGTTTTGGTAATTGTCAGCAAGAAATATGAGTGATGTCTTCGGCATTGGCTAGCAGGTTTCGTCAAGTCAGAGGTTTCGATTTAATATCCAAACATTATCTCCAGCGTTTTTCTGCTCTCAAAGTAATTTTTGTTTGTGCGATGTATAAGTGATTATAAGGATAAATATTTATTATTATGAAATAAATAATTATATCAAAAATAATTTATGTTTGAATATTTTTACACTATAAGTAATTTTGAAAAAAGAAATATGTTTGAATATTGAGATTTAAGTTATTATTGAATGGATAATAAGAAGAAAAAATGAAATAAACGATTATGAGAGGATAAATAATTATCATAAGTAGAAAAAATTAACTTTTTCTATAAGCACTTATTTGAAATAAAAATGTTTATTAAAAAGTAACTTATGTCGGACAACTTTTTTATATATTTACTTATATTATGTACTCGTTTAGTTTTTAGTTAGTTAAGAATGAATTTTGGTAAAATTGGTTTACAATGCAGTTATGATAAAAATTGGTTTTAGACTAACGTGTTTATGTTTGAATAATTTATTTGAAAATTAGTTTTGAAAAAACTCATAATTTTTTTTCAAATTGAGCTTAAACTTTATCCCATAATTAATTTAATTTACTTGAACTAAAATTTAATCTGCATTTATTTAATTGGGAACATAATATATATGATGTAACATTTTTTTACAAGTCGTAGTACATGGGGAATAAAATTTTGAATGGACATTTTAATCATTAGATAGGAGAAATTTTATTTTTCTAATTTTTTTCATTTTTTTTCATTTTTATCTAATTTTAAAATAAATATAGATGACAATGAAATTTTTGAATGGAGAATGAGGTAGCCATCTTCTTCTAAGGAAAACGTTTCAAGAGCTAGAATTAGTTAACAATGATATTTTCAAAAAAGGCAAACACAATTTTAATTGGACCAAACTCATTTTTGAGGTTAAACTTGGTTTGAAACAGGTAGTCAAACAGGCACTATATGCTCAAATAAGTACTTATTTCCAAATCCAAACGTACACTTAATCAAGTTAAATAGTAGTATTCCTTAACACTTGTCTTTTTCAGATTGTATTTAATTATTACAAATCATTACGGACGATATTTTCATATTCTGAAATGGTTTGGTTTAGCCTTTTGTTTTGAATTGAAAATAAACCATGTGAGAGAGACATTAATAATTATAACGAATTAATAATCGCAATTTGCACTTCGTTTGTGAATTAAATAGTGTGTCGTCAATCCGTACGAGCCCTTGTTACGCACAGTCGCATTTGCACGCATTAACTAAGATATCTCTTAATTAAAACATGGCCATTTCTTAATACTAATTACCCTAAAAATAAATTAAAAAAATCGATTAATCAGGTGGCAGATAAGGATATGCCATGACTCTGTCTCTTTTTTTCAATATATATATATATATATATTAATTGATTCTCGTCACTTGTTCTTGCTACGCTAGTATTTTGTTTATGTTGTTGTGAAGACATTGAAGGAAGGAGGAAGGTGTTTGGAAGGTAGAAGGAAGCTTCAGTTGCAACAGTTTTTTTTTTCTGGTTTTTTACTTAGTTGGCAAATTAATGCAGCATTTAGTGGGCCTTCAGGAATTTGTTGACAATTTTGCTGTTTTAATACTACTAATAATTACTTCCGGTTCTATATAAGATTTTTTAAAATAAATTTTTTATTCACAAGGTGTTAGATATAACTTTTTTTATTTTTATCCTTACCATATTATTCCTTTTAAAAAGTCCATTAAAACTCCAACACCTAATATATATTATGATTGAGTATTTAATAAAGATAAAAAAAAAAGTTTTAGTTTTTTCTTTTTTTTTTTCAATTTTAATATGTTCTCAGACTTTTACCTACCACCTGAGTGAAGTATGCCTCAGAGAGCGGGAGAGATCTGACAATTAAAACGTGGTTGGTGCTTTTTTTTAATTTTTTATTAAGAAATCTTATTGTACTGAGTTCTAAAATGATACTACTATGCAACTTTTGTATGTGTAACATGAAGACTGTTCAGAGTACAATAGGACCACAGTAATTATTTAAAGTGCCATGCCATTGGTGATTGTGTGTTTTTCCTCCTTTCACAACAACCAAAATGAGTATATTTAGTGTCCATTTGATTTATTTTTTTTATAAAAAATTATTTAGAATAATTATAATTTATAAAAATAAAATTTAAATAAAAATAAAAAAATTTGTCATAAATTCATTTAGATAATTTTAAAAAATAATAATAATTAAAAATCATAATTTAATTTATCAAAATATAAATCAAATAGACCCCTACAGAACAACAGAGAGTCATGGCCTAAAAGGACGGCACTAGAGGGATCTGCGCCTGAGTGATCCCATCTTGACCACACTTTTAAACAAAAGCTCCTATTTCTTCCGTTCCCGTGGGATTTTGCGGACCTTTTGGGGTATTGAGATTTTTTTTATTTTAAAAAATTGTCGACTGATTTTGTAGTTGATAGTTGGATTTTAAAAAAAATTACTCCCTTCTAAATTTAATATAAAATCCTCCTAACCAAATTATACATATTAATTATTATTCCGTCAAAAGATCGAGAGACTATTCCATCTGGTCCGAGTGCGGTGCAATCCTGCCTTTTGCTTATCCCTCCTCTCTTTTTTATTGACTTTTTTCTGACCGTTAAGGTTTAACCATCTTCCCCCTGTAATCCCTAATTTCTCGGGATATTTCATAAATGATCATTATGGAGTATCACGCTCTTTTTGCATGATCCCTGATTTTTCATCTTACAGTTATGATTCCATAACCGTTACTCCTAGCCAGGTGTTTTTGGGATAATACAATCTTCGTGGAGAAATCCGTAGTTGGCTATATGGCCAAGATGTTGTTCAGTTGGACGATCATTCGGCCATACGATTACTCGGCCTTATCGTTCGATAACCGATGTATTACTCGGCTCGTTGCGCTTAAGCTCGGCCTCCGAACCCGGAAAGTGAGACTTCAAAGGAGCGTCCATCCACCTCGAACTTGTAATCTAGGCACACTCGTTTTGGCCCGCACAAATATAAAATTTAAAATTAATAAAAAATATTATTTTTTCAAAATTAAAACATCTTTCTAAAACTATTCTTATAAAATCTTTTTCTTTCTTTTTCATAAGTTAAATAGGGACATATTTTAATCATACATAATAAATACTATCTTATATTCTAAAAAATGTTATATATTTAAAATCAAGATAAAATATCTTATATTTAAAATAGGAATGAGTAGTAATAAAATAACAACTCAAAAAGTTAAATGCCTCTTTAATTTTCAATTTATCAAAATGGAGTGGGTAAAATTAGTTTTACAATGTAATTGTGGTGAAAATTGGTTTTCAACTAATGTACTTTGTGTTTAGATATTTTATTTGAATAAATTTATATGCTTTATATTTATGGAGTTAGGTTCCTGATAAATCATAATTTTGCATTCTGTTCAATTGATCAGCTAGCCCATATTGAATATTTGATTTGTTAGAAAATTCATGTCCTATTTAGCTGGATGCGGATATATAACACGAATAAAGTTAAAATTTAAAATTTTATTTTCTTAATCAAATATTTAATTTATTATTTTACTAAATTATTATTTTCATTCTATATCCGTGAAAATTAAAATTAAAACTTTGTTAAAAACAATAAAACATATAATGAATGAATTGAACTAACTCAAGAAAGTATTCATTAATTATTAATTATTTTTTGTTTTCAAATAATTGTCATCTTAGAATTTTGATTTTATTTTAAAATAATGGAGGGAGTAGTAACATGGAACATCATTTTTTTGTAACTATATTTTCCTTCCATTTAAAAAATAATTACAATTTAAAATAATATACGAGAGATAAGGAAGCTACTACACAGCTATATTGGAGGAGAGACTAATTTCTTTGGAGTGTAAATAATAGATCCCTCCTAACTATGTTTATTTCATATACAAAAACTGAGAATTGAATTCTAAATCACTTACATAAGGGATGTTTTATAAGCAATGGCTGCTCTTTTACTATAAAGGTTGTGAATTGAATCCTTTGTGAATTGAACATTTAATCACTTACTTAAAAGACAAAAACTTCTACCACTATATGACAATTTGAATTGGTAGAATTATATTCTCTTTGTGTAGTTTATGTTAATTACCACCAGAGATATTAATAAATTCCTTCTAGGTTCTATTAAATGTTGTATTAGTTATGAAGTTGACCAGAGTTAGAACATGCTAGTAACTAAAGGCAAGTAGAGTTCTTATCATTTATTGGGCTAGAGCTCGCTATAGGTTTTTTCCCCTCTTCCCTCTTGGGTAAGAACATGCTAAGTAGCAAATATTGATGATAGAGCTTATCGTCTGAAAGGGTTTTACCTAACTCGATCCAAATTGGTTTAAATCATGATAAATTTTTTAGTTAAAGCAGGGTAGATTCTAAATATCGAATACATACATAAAAATAGAAGAGCATACTAAGTTTAATAAAGTCTTAGATTCTAAATCACAGATAGGGTAATATATAAGGCATTGGACAACTAAGAGTGTCATCAAACACTTGTAAAGTCTCCTAGCACAGCTGTCCAAATACATATAGCTTATAGAGGGTTTCTTCTAGCACAGACAGTGAGGAGTCCTTCGTTTCGACTTGTGTGAATATTGTAGAGACACGAGATTCTTCTGTATTGTGGCTCACAATCTAATTAGAGTAGATTGTAGATTCCTGATTCACACATCAAAGACACCTGTAATCCAAAAGGTATAGCTCATAACACCGATTTATGAATCTCTTGTAAAGACTTGGTGTGGGTTTAAGGAGAAAGTGTAATTCTTTTAATTGTACTTGAGACTCTTCAATTCCCAACAATTATTCCTTAATTTCTCAATCTCCTTTCAATTTTTCACTTCCATCTTCAAATAATTTGCTCTACCTTCAATCTTGTAGCACAAATAGTGAGGAGTTGTTTGTTTCTGCTCATGTGGATACTGTAGAAATATAAGAGATTCTTCTGCGTTGTGGTTGATTAACAATTGATCAAAGTAGATCGTAGATTCTTGATTCGCAGAACAGATACACCTTTAATTGAAAGTTATTAACTCTTAACACCAATCTCTGAGTCTCTCATAGAGATCTACGCAGTGGGCTTTAAGGAAAAATTTTAAATATTGTACCTTTCTTCCTGATTCTCGACAAGTATGCATCAAACTCTCAATCTTTCCTTTAATTTATCACTTCCTTCAATTCTTCAAATAATTTACTCTACCTTCAATCTTGTAGCATAGATACATCGCGAGGAGTTGTTCATTCCTACTTGTGTGAATATTGTAGAGACGCAAGAAATTCTTTGCATTGTGGCTCACGATCTGATTAGAGTAAATAACATTATCAATTATTCACATATTAGAGACTCCTCCAATCAAAAGGTATAATTCTTAACGCCAATCTATGAATCTCTTGTAGAGATCTTTGGTCGGTTCTGGGGAAAGGTTTTTAATTTCTTTTGTACCTGTCTCCCCAGTTCCCAAATCCCAACAAGCATGCTTCAATTTCTCAGTCTCCCCTTTCCATTTCTAACCTTTTTCTTCAAAGAATTTACTTTCCCTTCAATCTTGTAGTATACAAATGAGGAATCATTCATTCCTACTTGTGTTGCAAAGAAAGAAGAGATTCTTCTGTGGTGCGGTTTATGATTTGATCAAAGTAGATCATAAATTTCTGGTTCGCAAATCAAAGATACCATTAATTGAAAGATATAACTAGTAATACCAATCTACGAGTCTCTTGCAAGAGATCTGCAATAGTGTCTTCTAGAATCCCAACAAATATGCCCCAATTTCTCAATATTTCTTTTCAATTTCTCATCTCCTTCTTCAAGTAATTTACTCTCCCCTCAATCTTATACTTGTTTTCAGAAGAAACTCTTATACTAATTGATAGAAATTGATGTCTTTAATTATATGAATTGACATACATAAAGAAAGGAAGGAAACTAGTGCTCTTTGAGGAACTAGGCCAGGGTTGCTACAAAGCACGCTTAGATCAACAATTTTTCTCCTTGAATTTCTAAAAGGTGTGCCCTTGTCAACAACTGTTGCTCAATCTTTCACTTGTCTCGCTTTCTCTTTATCTACTTATCCTTATCCCTTTTCTACTATAATTTTTCTTACAAACTTGCTATATATATATATATATAAAGTATCTCATAATTGTAGGCACTTATTTATGAAAAGGTCAATCATTTAATTTAATTTATTTAAAAATTAAATTATGATTAAACAATATTAATAAGTCAAGTTGAACAATTTTTTACAATTTTCTATGAGTTGAAAATTTTAATAACAAATATTAGCCTTAAAAATCATAAATTTCTTTTTTTTTTTATGCTGGGCTAGAATTTGAATTTAATATTTATAATTTTTAATTGATAAATAATCAACTTTTTAGAGTTTAGAGAAAATATTACATTAAGTAGTTTTATCTGGTTGCATAAATTCACCTGGTAAACAAAACAGAGAAAACATTGTATTTATTAATATCTTTTATTTTTTACTTATATTGATTTCATCAAAAGGTTCCAAAATGAAAGTCTATATAACAATATTCAAAGTCCTGAGCAATATATAATGTAAAATGGCGCATGCATCTAAAAAATATTAGCAAATGTACGTGGTTTCATCATTTCAAGAGTTTCCAGAATAATTTATATGCATCCTTAATATTAAGAAAAATGGGTCATAAAATTCACCCACGACAACAATAACTGCAGATACCCATTTCTTATATATCAAAAGTCTTGAACTTTTTTTTTTAACCGAAAAAAGTCTTGACCAAAGACCATATATTCATTGCAAGTAAAATAATTTAGATTTACATATTAACATAAAAGTGTCATAAAATTTAACCAAAACAAAATTATTTCCAAATGGTCAGTTAAAAATAATTTAGAGGTAAAAATTGGAGAATAAATCATTCAATAAGTGTTAAAGTTCAGGTATTTGAGGTCGATTTTATAGAATAATGGTAAAATTAATTGGGATGTTATGCATATGATACAAGTTGGATGGTTAAAGTAAAGAAAAGTTTTAGAAGCTATATGTGACTGTAAGGTAACTATTAAACTTAAAAGGAAATTTTATTAGACTGCTATAAGATTAGCGAAGCTATATGGTAGTGAATGTTTGGCTCTAAAAAGACCATAAGAGCATAAGATGGGAGTAGCAGAGATAGATGTGTAGTCATATAAAAATGGATAAGATACAAAATGATTGTAAACAAGAAAAAATTGAAATAGCACCTATCGAGGATAAATGGTGGAAAATCATTTAAAGTGATTTGGACATGTACAAATAAGAGGACAAGAAGAGCCAGTAAGCAGAGTTGATCAAATGGCTTAGAGCTCTATTAAAAAGCGTAGAGGAAAAACAAGAACGACACTAAGAGAAGTTATAAGACGTGACCTTTTGATAAATGATTTATCTGAAAAAATGGTGTTTGATAGAACTTATTGGCGTCGTATAATTCATGTAGTCGATCTCATTTAGTAAAATAAACCTAATATTATTGTTGTTGTTTGTTAATTTCTTATCGAAAATTCAAAATTCACGATCTAAAACCACATTCATTGCAACGAAGCACATATACCAAACAAGGAAGTTCTTAAAAGATTTGTTTCTAGCTAGTAACTGCCGTGAACACATGCATGCATTCTCACATGAACCAATCCACACCTCATTATTCCAAAATCCAGAACAATTAAACTATTTTCTGAAACCGCCATTCATTCTCTCTCTCCACTCTCTCACTCTTTTAATCTATAAGTAAGGATGAGAAGTAGAACCTATAGGCCACTAAAAGTTGAAGTGTGCAGATTTACTAACCATTCTCTCTCTCACTTTGTCACTTGTCCAGCTTCAAGTTTGTCTGTTTTCACCCATGGCTCACGTTACCCAACTTCCCTGCGATTGTGACGGTGCCTGTATGGCCTGCAAGGTGAAGCCGGCAGAGGAAGAGAAGCTGACGTGTAAGACCTGCGCCACCCAGTGGCATGTCAATTGTCTCTCTTCCCCTCCGGCAACGATGGCGGAGACCGTTCACTGGGAATGCTCCGACTGCTCCACCCTACCCTCTGACCTTCCTCCGGTAGCCATTGAGAAGACCATGCAAGAGGGAGCTGGTGATTTGATAGCTGCGATTCGAGCAATTGAGGCTGATGCTTCTCTGACCGAGATGGAGAAGGCCAAGAAACGTCAACGACTTATGAGCGGAAAGGCTGTGTTGGAAGAGGACGAAGCAGAGAAGAAGGGAGAAGACGAAGGGAAGGATGTGTTGGATATTCTCAATGGCACTCTGAACTGCTCCTTTTGTCTACAATTACTAGAGAGGCCTGTGACGGTAACTTCGAATTCAATCCTTATTTTTGGTTCTTTAGCTGTCTGTTTATGGCTCATTTATATTATATCATCTTTTATGGTTCCTAAAAGGAATGGTGATGAGTATTAGCATATATTATTATATTTCATTCTCATGGACTAATGAGAGATCTAATCCAACGCTTTCATTCAGACTCCATGTGGCCACAATTTCTGCCTAAAATGCTTTAAGAGATGGATTGGGCAAGGCAAGAATACATGTGCACAGTGTCGTTGTACAATCCCTCCAAAGGTGGCAAAACAGCCTCGTATCAATTCTGCTCTTGTAATGGCCGTTCGTATGGCAAAAGTATCCAGAAACAACGTTACCGGAGAAACTTCGAAAGTTTACCATGTTATACATAACCAAGATAGACCAGACAAGGCATACACTACAGAGAGGGCCCAAAGGAAAGGCAAAGCAAATGCAGCAAGTGGAAGGATTTTTGTAACTGTGCCTCAGGATCATTTTGGTCCAATCCCACCAGAGAATGATCCAGAGAGGAATCAGGGTGTACTTGTTGGTGAATATTGGGAAGATAGGCTTGAATGTCGACAATGGGGTGCCCACTTCCCACATGTTAGTGGTATCGCTGGACAGTCAAATTATGGTGCCCAATCTGTTGTCCTTTCAGGTGGTTACGTTGACGATGAGGATCATGGAGAGTGGTTTCTTTACACTGGAAGGTTTGTACACGTGTTCTATATATTTCTGGTTCTGTAGAAAACTTCCAATATTCATATTGTGTAACTTAAGTCAGGCAATCAATTACCTTCCTTAATACTTTAATTTTTCATACGGCCAGTCAATTTGATTCTTGTTATTTATTTCATTATGGTCCTCTTTGTATTAATGCTCTTTTCTTATGCCTTGGTCTTCATAATTATTTGTGACTCTTGATTAATATTCCTGGGTTTTTTTTTGTTGAATTTGCTAACGTGTCCATTGTTGCAGTGGTGGTAGGGATCTTAGCGGGAACAGGCGGACCAGCAATACTCAATCTTTCGATCAAAAGTTTGAGAAGTACAACTTGGCCCTTAAAGTAAGTTGTCTAAAGGGGTACCCTGTCCGTGTAATAAGGTGAGCATCGATCTAGATCCAAAGTAGCTCCTTTTTCAGTTCATCTATATATATGTGTGTGTGTGTTCGAACTTGAAGTGTTGATATTCTGCTAACGAGATCAAACATATATGCTATATTTAAAGTTAGTGGTTAGGCAAATTACGACAGCATTAAAAACAAGATTTTGTTTGCGCTTGTTCTTTTAAAATATCTCAATATGGATGCCTTTCTTTGTCTATTGCTATTTAATTTGAAATGCTCATTGCAAAGGTATTCACATTTACCAAAATGACCATTTCTCCAAAGAGTTTGATTTTTCCTCTACCAATTAACCTTTCGGTCATGATGTTAAATTAAGTCATTGACATGATACAATATCTTGTTCCTCGTTTCATGATCTTAATTATCGAGTTTAATTTATATGTAATCTTTTCATAAATTTAAATGAGTAGATCTCACAAGGAAATACGTTCTTCGTATGCTCCTGAAAAGGGCTTACGCTATGATGGTATTTATAGAATTGAAAAGTGCTGGCAGAAGCAAGGATTGCAGGTAAATATATGATATCTATTTGGTTCTTCCATTGCTCGACTAGTTCTTATTTTCACGCAAGTTTTCTGCAAAACATATATGTGTATATATATATATACACACACATGCTTATGTAGGGTTACCTGGTTTGCCGCTATTTATTTGTTAGATGTGACAATGAGCCGGCACCTTGGACGAGGTATCCGTCATGTGATGTTACTCATTTTTATGTTCTTATGCAATTCGTAATTACTTTTACTAAATTATCTTAAATGGGATGTAGTGATAATCATGGTGATCGTCCAAGACCATTACCTACATTATCTGAGTTGAACAACGTTGCAGTCATAATTGAAAGGGAAGATAGTCCATTTTGGGATTTTGACGTGAGTAGTGATTATTAAAGATTTTCCTTTTTCTGTAAATTTAATGTTGCTTCATTTTCTTCCTAAATTTGCTCAACTAATGATGTTATATGGAATACTTATCATGAAAATAGAATTATGAAAATATATAACAAATTAATGGTTTCTTTAGGAACAAGATTCCCGCTGGAAGTGGAAGAAACCACCACCTCCAAGTCAAAGACGAGTAAAATGTGTGGATCAAGAGAAAATTAAAAGGGCAAGGAAAGATATAAGAAAATCCCAAAATTTGTCAATGAGAGAAAGATTGTTGAGAGGTATGATTTCTTTGCATAGCAACTTTAGTTAAATGGCCCGTTTGCCCAATATGTAGACTTTAATGATATCCAATACATATTCATAAATGTGTTTTTTTAACATACAGAATTCAGTTGCCTTGCTTGCGGCCAGCTTTTGGTTTATCCAGTAACTACACCATGTGCGCACAACTTCTGCAAATCATGTCTTGAAGGCGCATTTGTGGGTGTACCTTTGTTGAAAGAAAGAAACACAGGTGGAAGATCACTTCGTTCCCAGAAAAACATCATGAAATGTCCAGCCTGCCCCGTTGACATCTCTGAATTTCTTCAGAATCTCCAGGTTGGTCCTGCATGATTTGCTCTGCAACATCTCTCGGTTTTTAGTTTCGGTCCATCTTTGTTATTGTTTTCAATGTCAAGAATTTTAAAAACTGGCTTCTTACTTGTGTTGTGTGACAGGTTAATAGAGAATTGATGGGGGTGATTGATTCAATGAAAGCCAAGGCCGAAACAAATGATCACTAAATACATATTGACGGGATGAAATTCAAATGATTCAGCCATCAGTTCATTAGTTATTGACTCCGTTATGATGTCAGATTTCGAAGAGTTTAGGGTGCAGAATACAGACATGCATACATGAGAATTTTTTTTAAAATTATTTTTCTAAACTATATTAGTCATATCATATGAAATATCCTGGGAAAAAAATTGTAAAGGAGCTTATGTCCTCAAATCAGCAACTATCCTGAGTCTGATTGTTTTTTTTTCTTCTAAAATGCAGTGATAATAGTATGCCATGCTTAATGTCAAAGGATTATTTCAATCTGTGGATTTCCTTTTTTATTTTGTTAGATTAGTATTTTGTTTAAATTGTCGTGAATATATTTTAATTTTACAATGACAAATAAAATTACAGTGAAGAAAACTTCAGAACATAGACACAGAAATTTGGAAAACCTACGGCTTGTAGATTAGTTATATTATTCCACCTCGGATGGTGAAGATTGTCTTTTCTTTTTCTTTTTTCCTATCAGTATTCGTGTGCCAAACATCAAGATAGAGTTTTAGCTGAGTAATCAAATCACTGTCATATTCATTCTACAGTAGCTTAAAAAAAAAAAGCCAAACTACACAGAACGTCCTTAAACTTTAGACCTGTTGTATATAACGCCCCTCATGTTTAAAAGTTTAAAATTCACACCCTTACCTTTTAGATTTTGACCAACAAAGTTCCTAATTAGATTGAAAAAGAGCATGGAATAAATTCGAAGTTTTGGTGGGAGATAATTAAATAATACTATTAGTTTGATAGCTTCCTCTTCATATTATTTTTTGCTTCTTTATGACCGTAGTTTGGTATCATTGCCTCATTGGTTGAGTTCAATATCGAGAATGGAGGAAGTGATTAAAGACCGACCTAGGTTCCTTTGCTACCACTTTTGCCGGGGGAAGAAAAGTGCTTCTAGCCTTTTGTTTTTATTCGCTGGATTCCCACTTCCACCCATTACATCATCCACGCCGAAGAGCGTCTTCTCCCATTGTCAAGTAATTATTTCCTTCGTCTGTTCATCCGAAACCGTACGTAACTCTTCCTGGCATAAATCATCTGGAGAATGAGTCAAGGCAGAAAATTTTGGAATTTTCTAACAATTGTGATTCCCATTGAGTATTCAAATATCAGGGTTAATCCATCATTAAATGCTTCCTCATTAAGCATTGGCTATGATGGGTAATGCCAATCATACATAGACATAAACGTTAATGGCTATGTATTCACAGCCCTCCCATTGTTATTATTTGCTTTGTACTGCCCTATTCATACATCCAACGTTAAGATCTTCCAAAGGATGAACAAATCTCCAGGAAACATTAGTTTAACCATAACATACCCAGAACCCAGTGGCAATTCCTATCATATTGAGCTTTAGCAAACCAGCCTCCTCCTTCGTTAAGAAGCAAAAATGGTCACCTAATCTGAAGCTTCTGTGAATGAACTCAAGGAACTTTTCACTGACTCATATATCTTTATCCCCTCATGTGCACAGTATCTTGTAGGTGCTGCAAGAGGGATGAAGGCTATGGGAGTCAGAAGAAGAAATAATCATTGAACCCAAGTGGAATAGCAGGAGAAGCTTAATGATGGGGGATTAGGAAAAATGTCAAACCTCATTGTGGTCATGAAGCAATATGGGATTATTTGTCATTGGTGAGAAACCAAGGACAGGAATTCCTTTCTGTCTAATGTATCGAGAATCAGTTGTTGTAGCAAGAATTTCAGGCTTTGAAAGTTTTCCTTCAGCTGATTTGATAGCCTGCTCGAAAACTAACCACCAAGGATTGGAATCATCAGTTCGGGTCATCATGGGGCGTCCCATGTAGTCTCTAAGGGGTCCTTTCTCTTTTATCTGCCATATATCAAATGCACTCACCGTATCAGCCATTTTCAACTTCTTCGGTTACTCATAGATGAGACAAAAAAATTGACGTCCAGAAATCGGAAGCAAAGATGATGGGAGACACGTTAGGAACCTGTCCTAAGAGCCTTCTTTGATATAAGGATCGTGCAACTCAAGGAAAGATAAATTGAATACAAGAACAATGAAGAACAACAATGAACAAAAACTAAAGAAAATAGACACGAAATAAGAAGACTGAACAAATGTTGGTCAAAGGAAGTAGACTCCAAGAGAACCCGTCTCTTGAACCCTAACTCCGGGACGCCACAAGGATCACTACTCCTTGATAAGTCCTCATTCTTTCTGGCACTCAAGGATAAGCAAGAAAGAACTCACAGAACAACAATAAAGTTGCTGAAAAGAAATTCATTCATTCATATTGTGGTTTGCAAGAGTACAAGAGGTGCCTATTTATAGGCAAGTATTAACCCACAAACTAACTCTAGTTCACCCCACAAACCTAACCTTATTAATGCTAATTAATACAAAAAGGAAATCTTAAGTCAAAAGGAGCATTTAATTCTAATTTTGAATTTGAAAAGGTTGGCTCCTCTTAAATGCATAAAGTAAAGCAAATCAGATAATTATTTGCCTTTTATTGAAAAGGAAACAAATTGACTAAAATAATCCTAATAAAACTTATTAAAAACGTCACTTTTAGTGAGCACATGAGAAGCACATGGATTTTAAGTGAATCCTCCTTATTGGGCTTTCTCCAAGTTGGGTTCTTTGACTATAATTTGGCTCCAGATTTTCAGCTTGCCTCTTTCTTTGTTTTGGGCTTCAAAATCATTGAAATGTAATGGTTCCATGTTAATAATGTCTTGAATCACCCCATTCATGGCTTTTGTTCTAGCTCTAGTCATTGGTCCTCCAATGCCTTGAAGTGGGCCTTGAATTTGTCCATGGTCCATTGTTGCTCTTAGCTTGCCCTCCTCATCATATGCTTCATGCCTCGATCGTACTCTATCAAAAGACAATGGACATAGAGAGTCAAATCTTTCTTATTAATTATTACTTTTTTTTGGTAGACTCTTATTAATTATTACTGTTTTTGCTTCCGAAGTTGAATATATGCAAAAAAATTTTCTTTGCACAAGAATGCAGAAAGATGTTCAATCCTATACAATGTTTAAATAGATTGAGGTTGGCATTAGTTAACAAATTTCATATAAAAGTCAACAATGACACCATAAAACAAAAGGGAAGTATTTCACGTTGCAAAATTAAATTAACTTTTCAACTTTAGAGAATTTGATTAAGGACAGAATCACAGAAATTGATTCAAAAGATTACCCTCGTCTTCTGAAAGATTGGGTATCATTGTTCTGACATGCTACTGTAAAGTTCTTCTCTCACCAATACACATAATTAACCTGATGTCATTTCTACCGCGCAAAAAATGAAGTTCTTCTCACGCAAAATCCTACACTATCAAGACATCAAGCAGGATATGGCTTCTAACTAAGGATTTACCAAACCAACTATTGGAACCTTTGCCAAGAAAAAATCGATTGCAATACTGCATACAACAGTAATTGAACCAGGACCAGGAGTAAATCAAAGGACAAAGCAAGTACCAAAAAGAAGCAAAATTAGACAAAGCAAACATGCAAGAAACATGAAGGAATGCTACACAAAGCCAAAACCCAGTAAAGTTTTTGAAACACTAAACAGACAAGATCATTGACCAGCCATCTATAATGCTATCATACTCGTATTTTCAATCATCATTCCTTTACATAGTTAATCATATTTATAATATAATTTCTTTTGAATGTGAGAGGTTGACTCAATACTGAGATGAGGATATTCAAATCTACATGAAAAAACTCCAGCCACCTTCATTTGAGACACTTGACTACTTACTAGTTGATATCCTACATGTAAGCGTAGTCTAAACATGACAAATAGTAACATAAAATTCATCTACATCCACAAGCTGAACCCAAACCTTTGTTGGTCCTAAAAAACAAAACATTCAATATTTTGCACAATACATGTTGTTCAACATATGAAGACAACCCAACTCCCATTTCCCATTAATATGTGTGTGTGTGTGTAAGTAAAACAAAGGTTGCTGTTGCCTGTTACTTTCCTCTTCTCCTTGAATTATTTGCAAACTTTTTTTATCATTTTATATATCCCCTGCAATGTTTGCGGGGTATTAGTCTAGTTAAGATAGAAAACGAAAATCAGATTTCTTGGAGCTTTCACCTCATATGACATATTTCTAGTGGCTGGTGCCCATTCTTGATCAATTCTTCTTCTCATTTCTTCTGGATCCGCAGTAGGGGGCAGCCTAAGATCGAAACCTGCTTCAGCTTCTGAAGGCCGCACATTCATTGCAAATGCCTGTACAAATTCCGCACACTATTTATTTCAAGTTATTGTTCACTATATTCAAAAAGTATCCACTTAAAAATAGATGTGTTTATGCAACTCACAGATTGTGAAGGGATCCCGGCTTTCAAATAGACGGGATTAATCGAAATAACTTCAGAATTAGCAGCTTTACCGGACTTGACGACATCAAATTGACTCTCCCTAAACCTGCTCACAACCTCACAGCTCTTCATCATATTCTCCATCGCACTATTATCATACATCCTCGACCCATGCCCAGGTGGTCCTTGCGCTTTAATCTTCACTTCCCATGGCGACCTATCCGCATAGAACACCCTAAACTCATCACCAGGCGAGGCCTGTCCTTCATCCAACATAAAACCAACATGTAAATCCTCAAACTCCTTCGAACCCACAAACTTGGGAGCACCATTAAACCCACCAATCTCCTCGTCCGGAACATAGGACACGTGAATCGTGCGGGTAGGAGTGAAATCCTTCTCTTTCAGATTCCGAATCGCCTCTAAATATTGCATCCCAATGCATTTATCGTCCTGGGATCCACGGGCATAGATTCTCCCGTCGGTAGAACGGACGGCAGCGTACGGAGGGTGGATCCACTTGGAGGGCTAGGCAGGGACGGAATCGAGGTGGGAGTTGAAGAGAAGAGAAGGGAGAGAAGGAACGGAGCCAGGCCATCTGAGGAGAAGAAGGGGCTTTCCAGGCGAGAACTCTAGAATGTGATATTTGATGCCAATGGAGTGTGCTTGAGATGCAAGGAAGGAGACAGCTGAAGAATAATCGGGTTCTGGATGGGCGGTCTTGATTCTGAGGTAGCGCTGAAACCGAGTGATGGGCGTGTCTTCTTCTTGTTGGTATTCATGGGATTGAGACGTGGGAAGTGAAGCCGCAGAGAGGAGAAGTGATGTCGAGAAGAAGAGAGTATGGTAAAGAAGAAACGAGAAAAGCTAGGTGCAGCCATGCACAAGGGAAGTGACAGAGTGAGAGTTGACACTTGACAGTACTGCTCAAGGAGCAGACTGCGAAAACTTTCATAAACTAGCACTCTTTGAGCACATTCAATCGGGGGCAGGTCTCTCCTGACAGTGAGTCCTGCGTCTTATTTTTTTTTTTTAATATTTAAATTTTAAAAATACAAAAATAATTTTTTTATAACTATAAAATTATACTATTTTAATTTTGTTGATTTAAATATTATGCATTAAAAATAACACCTTTATAGTTATATAGTTATACAATATGAAAAAATATATAAAATAAGATAAAACAACACAAATATATGATTATATTATTTCAAAAAATATATTGTATCATCTATAATTTTTAAATTAAAAAATTAAATTCAATCATTTTGTTGTTTATATTCTATTATGTGAGCATAGTTGAATTTCTGTTCCAATAAAATCCCACATTTAATTTAGTTTTCATAACAGAATGCTTAATCTTTAAATTATACTATCACATATAAACAAATCCATTGAGAATTGCATGATTGCTTCCAAAAGATTTCAGTTTGATTGAATATTTAAGATCACTGAACCCTGAAGTTTAAAGATAGGTGCTTGCCTGATCAATATATCCCTTTCACTCCGGAAAAAAAAAAAGATGCTAGCCTACTCAAAAAGATTAAAAAAGAAAAGATAGATGCTAGCATATGTACGCTACCTTCACTTCTATTTTCTAATTCTGCACGACACGTTTAGAAATAGCTATTCCACTAAAATTCATTCCTTATATGTTCGTTTTCATATTAATGATTCACAATTGATGCCTTCTTTGATTCATGGGAGTGAGTGGAATTAGAGTTTAAAAGTATGTTTAACACGATAATGACAATGTGAGATAATTTTTAATTGGCACGTATATTTAATTTATGAAAAGACTACAATACCTTTGCTCAAATAAACTCAACCTATTAAGCCCCATCGTCAACTACCACAAAAACCACCATAGATACGGCTGTCTACTTCCACAGAGAAAGCCACTTTCCACCACCATATAGATCGAAGCCCTAATTTCGACCTAGAACCATGGTGGAAACTAGATTTATTGAACCCCCACCACCAAAATCAAAAACCCAAATCTGAGCCTGAATTTTTGAAGAACCAATTCAAAACCCCAAGCTTATAGAATGAACAATAGTGAGCCAAGGACGGCTTCACTATCCGCAAAATCTTTTTCCCAAACTACAATTGGTGAGTTCAGGGGCTAACAAGAAGAGCCCAGACATCATCAACAACCAATCACAATGATGGTGATGAGAGATGTGATGAAGTAATGGGTCCTTCAACAACCAATCACAACCTAGAAGTGTCTCTCACCTGCGATGAGAAGAACTTGCTACTTCATTGCCATTGTTGAAGGTGGTTGTTGATGGTGGAGTCATAGTTGTGATAGCCATCGTAGTCCTCGCTAGGTGGTTCATGTTGCTCCTTTGTCGTGGGAAATATGGACTTTGGAGAAAAAAGGGTGCTACCATTAAGAAAAATAATAAAGGACATAATGGTCCAAAAAATCTTAATTCCAACTAAGCCACTTCCATGCTCCTAGTAATGGAAGCTAGTTCCGTCATTTTTTATGATGTAGGCTTCTATTGAAATGGACCTCTAACATACCAAACAAGCATCAAAATGTATTCTATTCCCTCTTCTACTTCCATACCTTCTTTTTCAAGTGAACCAAATGTAGCCTGCGTGTTGATGGCCTTATATAAATAATAATATATAAGTACTTTTTGGAGAAAAGAAAATAAATTTAATTTTTTTTATCTTGTTAAAATTAGGTGTGAACCTCATGCATTATGTAGAATACGAAATATAAACCATGTTATTCATTACTTATAAATAGATAATTTGTTATAAATTTTATATTTTTTGTCTGAATAAATTTTATATTCTTATTAATATATATTTTTGTTATTGTATTGAACTCAAAATGATCCACACTACCCACGCCTATTACATTTTTCATAATAAATGATAGAACCTCCATTTCGTAGCATTATACAATATATCTTATTTCTAAGTAAAAATAGAATTCATAACTAGAATACAAGGCAATCAAACATTATATACACATTTGGGGAATTAAATCCCTAGAAGAGGGAGACATCCCACTTTTTAAGTTCTTAGCAAGCTAGTCAGTTGTCTTGTTAATAGGTCTGGGAACAAGCAAAAAGATAAATGAGGAGGATGTAGGAGAAGATGACTAATATTTTCCACAAAAACTGAACCCTCCCACTTGGAATCTCTTGAACCTGCTTTCACCACCTTAACAAAGGACATACAAGCAGTGTTTCACTTTTTCATTTGAGTCTCCATCAAGAAGACTATAAAGAGGTTATAAGAATGGCATAGGCGTTGGCTTGATAATGGTGACTGTTTGCTACATAGAAGTTCAAAGGAAGTAGAGGAGACAAAACTTGATCATGAAGGTGTGTGATTTTGTAGGAGAAGATGGTAACTAGAGGTGGGAGGAGTTGAAGACTTCGTTTGGTGAGGATGTGTGTAGCAGACTGAGATCAAGGCTGCCTTCAAGTGATGATGAAGGGGAGGATAAAGTGAGATCGAAGGGTAGGGTTGGAGATGGGAAATTTTACTATATCTGAGATGTATAGAAGGATGAAAAATGAGGAGAGTGGTGTGATAGATAGGTTCGGGAAAGTTATTTGGGGTTGAAAGGAAACAAGGAGAATTCTAGTTTTTCTTTGGCTTGTTGCCGGTGAGAAGCTTCTTACAACTAAAAGAAGAATCAACTTGATAGGAGGTTTGCCTATTTGTGGCAGATGTCAGTTGCAAGAAAGACACTTTGCATGTACTACGAGATTGTGGAGAGGCTTTTAAGCTATGGAAGGTGCTTCTAAGAGGTATGACATTCCTAAGTTCTTCTCTGTTCCCTTGAGGGACTGGTTATATATGAATTTGGTGGATAGTAAGAGCTGTTTTGATATTACTTGGTGTGTAATTTTTGGTGTGTTTTGCTGGATGTTATGGAGAATTCATAGTATTAAAAATCGGATCGGATCGGCCAGTTCAATCGGTCGGCCTAGGAATTGGCCCCTGGTTGGGTCCGGTCACAGATGGGAATCAGGAAGTTTTGAAACCAGTCAAAAATTGGTAAAAAACCGGGTTGAACCGGTCTCGGCTTTTTTTAAAAAAAATATTTTTTAATATAAAATAATATTATTTTTAGTATAATTTTTTTTCTTTCTATATTATAATATGTTATAAGTATTATTATGATACATAATAGTTAATAATGATAAATTTACTTAACAAATAATATGAAAATAGAATATCAATTGATTATATTATTTAAAATTTATTAATTTATTCACAACTGGTCAAACCCTGGTCCGACCACTGAACCTTGAACAGTTGCCTCATTCGGTTCAATGACCGATCCGGTTTTTAATATCTTGATGGAGATGGAGAGATGATTTTTTGTTTAATGATGAATTTACACAATGTGATAGAGCTGATATTGTTGTTAGGAAATATGCTACAGAAGTGCATGATGTAGTGATGAATGAGGGGTGTCTGGGTATGAGGATGGTTGTGAAAGAAGTGAAATGGAAGCCTCCTAAATTTGGATGGGTAAAGCTCAACTTTGATGGTTGTGCTAGGGCTGTGATGGGGAACGTAGGTTGTAGGGTCTTAGTGAGAGATAATAAAGGTAGATGGTTGTGTGGCTTTGAAAAGAGGTTGGGGGCGTGTACTGCATTGGATGCGGAATTATGGGGATTGCTAATAGGAGTGGAAATGATAAGGCAAGGTGGTTGGTGTATTGTGGTGATTGAAAGTGATTCTATTGTGGTGTGCTCGCTCCTCAGAAATTGGTTAAAGCTTGGGGATTCTGAAAACAAGTTCATTAGACTTATGACCAAGGAGGTGGATTCTGATTGGTATATTTGTGTTTCTTATACATACAGGGAGAGGAATTCACGTGCAGATGCTTTGGCTGGTTTGAGTTTGTCCATGGATATTGAATTTTGTTTGTTGTTTCAGCCTCCTTTGAGAGGTGTTAAAATTGTTTAGAGATAGGATTGGGATTTCTACCCCACATGTAGTAGCTTGTTAATTTTGTTTGGGCGTAAACCCCTCTATATACTAAAAAAAAAAAAAATGACATAGGTATCAATGTTTTAAAAATTGAACCGAACATTAAACTGAAAATGTTATTGAGTCAAGATTTTCGTGATTTAACTGGTTAAAGAGTGATTATATCGGTGACATAATAATTAAATAAAAAATCATATAATGTTATTGAGTCAAGATTTTCGTGATTTAACTGGTTAAAGAGTGATTATATCGGTGACATAATAATTAAATAAAAAATAATATAAGAGATAGTCACTCATAATATCACCGTTAAATAATTTATTTGTAGTTAGAATCACCTTTTCTTTATATAATTACCTGGTTGTGTCAAATTTAAATATTGTTAAGTTCATAGGGGAAGCTTATCTAACAAATAGAAACACTTTAATCTTTTCTAATTTTTCCATAATTGAAATTTCTAATATAAACTGTATATTAAAAATAATAAATATAAAATGAAATAAATTAGAAATAATATATATTCATAACACATTAAAAGCTTAAAACTTTATATCTATTAAAAATTAATAATTAGTCATTAATAATAAAATAATGATACAATCATACAAATGTATTCGTTCTATGAGTTGTGTATTGAAATTTATTTAAATACCTTTGACAAAAAAATTATTTAAATGCTTCTTACTCATAATTATATTATAATATAATTATAGTATAATATTGTGATATAAGGCAGACCTTTTCATTTTTTACTTTATTTTCTTGTTGCGTAGTTTTTTACTACATGTCCAATATTAAGCTAAAGGCCAAAGTATTTCCATATTTTCATAGGTGCCTTGGATTTGATTCGCTAGCATGTGTCTTCTAATTTTTCATAAAAAAAAAAAACGTGCATATTAAGAGAGAGAGAGAGTTAAAAGTTTTCAGAATTCAAATTGGACTCTATTTTAAAATAAAAAAACTTGGAAATGAGTGAAGTGACTGCTCGGGCTCAACTTTTGAGTATAGTTTGGTTATTGTACCATTATCTCAACCTGCCGCCGTTTATGAGGGATAGAGAGCAGAAGCAAAGGTTGAGCCAAATCATAAGCAAATGTCGCCGTCTTCTTCTCCATACCAGAGGGTCATCGTTGAAGCGTGCCTCTTCATCTTATTCTTCTTTCCTTTATCGAATCTTTCTAGGTAACATACTCATCTTCTTTTGTTTTCTTTTCTAGTAAAATCTTTATCTTTTTCTTGTCTTTCAGCCTTTTCTAATTCCTCTTCTTTATCTTCTCCTTTTTTTGCTTCATGGATTTTCTTTATTTTGGTTTGCTCTATATATGTTGTAGTTCCATTTTTTAGGGACCAATACAAACCCAATCAGTTTTCTAGAATCTGTTCCAAGCTCGGGCTGATGAGTTTTGGTCAAAAATTAGTTAAAAACAATTACTCAAGGCTTCAGAACAGGCTGTAATCTCTGAGTGATAGTCGGACCGGTCCGATGCTTACAACATTAATAGGCATTGAAACACTTTCCCTACAAGACTAACTCTAAGCCCTAACAGTGTCACACCTAGGTACTCATTTTTCATATTTTCACTTACACTTAAAAACGGATTACGTTATCTAGGTTTACAAGAGATTTTCACTCAAATTGTGATATCACATCATCAACAAAATCCTTCATAATTAATTTCTCATCATTCTTAAACTTTTTTTTTTGTGAAACTGTTAAATTCATTCCAAAATTAAAAAATAATACATCACACAAATAGTGAGGAAAAGTTAATTAGGCCACATTCTAAGAAGGTACTACTACAAAAAAGAGAATAATTGGCATTTATTTTTTACATTTATTGACATTTCAAAAATGCTAAATATTCAACAATGTTGTCAGAACCGTACCGGACATTGAACCGGACAAGTCACTGGTTCAAGGTTTAATGGTTCGACTGAGGTCGAACCGGGGTCGGACCGGTAGTGATTAAAATAATATATTTAAAATAAATAATATAAGTTTAAACAAATTTTATAACTTAATTAAAGTCTCAAACTAAATAATATTCAATTATCAATATATTATTCACTACAAACAAATTATTAATGAGTTTCATAACTCAATATTTTAATTTAAATAAACTAATATTCATCTATAATCATATTTTGAGTTCAAAATAATAAATTAATAATTTATTATTTATTATTTATTAAGTAAATATATAATTTTTAATAGTTATATATCATAATAATACTTATATAATATTATAATATATAAAAAAATATATTTTTTACTAAAAATGATGCTATTTTATCTTAAAAATCAAAAAGAATTTTTTAAAAAAATTTGAAAAAAATAAATAAATCAGAACCGGTTCAAATTGGTTCAGAACTGGTTCTACCGGTTCAAGACCGGTTTCACCAATTTTGGACCGGTTCTCACCAGTTCTGAACAGTACCGGTTGAGTACTATGACCGTACCGGACTAGGGACCGGTTTCCGGTCCGACCGGTCGAACCGGCCGGTCCAGTCCGGTTTTTACAACATGGATATTCAAGTACAGATAAAAAGAAAAAACTTTAGTTAACGTTTGTTAAATACCAAATAAAATCTACTTTAGTTGGCGTAACTAATATTGATCTTCATTGGCATTTGTTCCAACAAATGCCAACTAAGACCCATCTTAGTTGGTATTTATAAAACAAACGCTAACTTTATCCTTTTTTTATTAAAAAAAACTTTTGTTGGCGTTTATTTAATCAAATGCCAACATAAGCCTATTTTTTTTTAAAAAAATTATTTTTATTTTTTTATTATTCCACCTATTATACAAAATTTTTTTTCTAACAAAAATCAATTTTATTAATATCAAATAAAGTTACAAACACCAACTCATAAACAAAAAAATTTAGTATACATTCTATTACAAAAGAAACAAATAAGAAAAATAAATAACCTAAGGTACAACTTATAGAACAAAAATAAGTAAAATAATCAATCAATGCCTTTCCTTCCACCAAACACACGAACTAGCAGCACCTCATCAGCCAAATTCATCTAAAAAATTCAAGGATTTAAAATGGACAAACACATGGCAAGGAGGAATGAGAACAAATGGCATTAGAATCTACCCTTTTGTTCTTCCCTATCATAGCAGAAAATTGAATCAGATATAAAAGGACAACACAAAACATAAAAAGGGTTACTAGTTAGCTCTAAAAGAACAATAACAACATATATGGATATATCTAATTTAAATTCAAAATCTGCCCCCCCTCTTCCTCTTCCTTCAAGCTTCAGCAGTCAAGATGAGAAAAACATATATAACCATAAAATCATGTTTTTCCTATCACAAGTCACTAGAAATAAGTTGGTCAAGAATTCCTCTAAGTATAAAGAATAAAAAAATTTGAGTGTTGTCTTAGAATGATGTGATAAATGCAATCAATAATGGACTGACCTGCTCATTTCCAGTGAAAGTGTTTGGCATGCTCCCATCTATTGTAACACGACAATAGCTCCCAAATTCTCCTGTCTTGATGACCTTTTCACTTCAATGGGCTTCCAGCCAATTATAAAAGCATAAACATTTGTCTTTTCTGATACTTTCCCATGTTGGAATACTCGAGCCAAATAACTATATGGGAAGTAGAAGTATAGAAAGAAACTGATTTCAGTAAATTGAATAAGCAAACAAATAGTACAAAAAAGAAAAGCTAAATTGAAGTCCAAGTAGCTAATCCAAAATCATGTGGAACTCCAACCTTCTTAGATTAAAGCCAAAATCATCTTTAACAATTAAGTGTTGAAGTGTCTATTAATTAGTAGTCATTAGGTCTCAAACCATTCCATTCTCTCTCTCTCTCTCTCTATATATATATACATATATTACATTTTGTTTTTGGCAGACACCATTTTCTAATACAAGAGAATAAAGAAAACCCAAATATTTGATTATAGTCATAATATAGAAGGATGCAAAAGAAAAATGAACAAGAGAACAACAACCTTAGCTTCTATATGAGAATCACGTAAAATAGAACCTCAGTTGTGAGTGCTTTTCTTTTCCATCTTGGAGAATTGATTTTGTGAAAAAAAAAAAAGCATATAAAATAAGCACAAAAAATGATGCAGTGCTACAATAACAATTAGGAATAAGCAGTGCTACAAAATTTGGTAAAAATAATAAAATCATAAACTATGAATGAAACCAAATCAAAGTAATGATATCACAGTTGAGGTCTAAGATGATATAAATTCTCATAAAAAGCTTTGGACCGACCATCACTAATTAAAGTTGGTTATGATTATGTTTTAAACAAAGATCAGAACTTCAATGATGACCCCCTGCAACTTTCAAGAAGCACCTTTAACTTCACTCAGAATATTTTAATTATTACTGCAGTTTAATCGTAGTTAACTCTCATCAGTAAAAAGATAATTTTAACAAGAACAAATAGGGAGAAATTTATGACCTGAAAAGCAACATAGAGATAAAAGAGGACCCTGCTCCTTGTTGATCCATGTTCTTCTCTACTTGACATTCTGATAGTGAGTATCCCTAGTGGCATTGAGACCCCCACTGAAGCTCAGAACAATAAGGAAGAGTCACTTAGGCAATTACTACATGTCTACAAGTGTTTCATTGCCTATGGGAAAAAAGGAAAGAAGGAAAAGAAGCACCTTGCAAGCTGCCCATTGCATTCCATGGTTTACAAATGCAGAGGATATAGGGGTGGAAGAGCAACTATATCCTTTGCATTAAGCAGCTCCTAAAAAGTGTGACAAAGCAAAAACCAAATAAGTACTTACACGAATCCTATTATGTGTACCCTGTATGAATGAGTAATTAATACAAAAGTCACTTACCCACAGAGTACTCAAAAACTACAACTACCATCATAACTACCCATATTGCAGAGAGACCAAAACTGTCATATATATAGTTGCTGATAATAATAGAATAGAGACACCAGAGTCACTGCAAGTCCTACTTTAAGGGAATGAATGACTCTTCTTGGGAGTTCTTGACCTATCTGTTTGGCTGTCCTACAAATATTGAACACCTTCTCCTTCAAACCTTCAAGCATAGGCTTAAGCTTCAGCCATCCATGAGCCATTAGCTCTGATGATGTGTGCTGGTTTGCAGAACTCATTTGCATAAAAACTGATGGTGGAAACTTGGAAGCAAAAATAAAAATGCATGCACCGAGAAAAACAATTGGTGATGATGCTTAATAAGGCCTCGTAGGGACCTTCTATTTATTTATAGAACCAGGGGGAAGCATCTCACTAAAGATTTTAAGAATAATTTAAATTCTTAAAAACATGTGTGTTGGGACTTAATTTGTATGGTTATGCAGCACAATTAAGGAAAGTTAATCGACTTAAAAAAGTTGTAACCTAACTAAGCAACAAAACTAAGAATAGTGACAAACACACTTGATGGAATAATAAATAAATTGATTGCTAAGCCAAGAAGATTGTCAATAATTTTGCATCTCAGCTGGGTGTGGATATAGACACACATTGCCCCGTAGCCTACAAGTCTCCAAGGCTACATTAAAGGCTATACTAGAGCCACTTGGGTGTAACTGCATAACAAGCCATGAAAGCAAAAATCAGAGGTTGGAGCCACTTGAATTAAAGCAGGTGACAAGAAAGATTTGTTGCTTACGGCAGATTCTTTTATTTTAGGCATGCTTCTGAGTAGGACAATCCGATTTAGTGAGACTTTTTTATGTTAGGCTATGAATTTAGGTCCGCACATGGAGCAGAAATGAGCCACCTTGACTTCTTCTAATGGTAGTGTTTCATCATGGAAGGACATAGGACATAGCAGTCAATGGATCCAATGACAAACCAAATTGATCCATCCATCAGAATTCAAATCTTTTAGGCTTGTAGAGAATCTGAAAACAATTGTCACCTCTTTTTCTAAACTTTACATAGCAAAACAATTTAAGGGTTGTAGAGATTTTGAAACCCAAAGGAAAAAGTGTTGGTCGATCGGAAAAAATAAGACAAGCAAGGAACGACTGGACAAAATCAAAAAAATAAGTGAAAAGCCCATGGAAAATGAAGCAGTTCGAGGAGGAAATGTACAGAAGAAAGGATGGGGTATTAAAGATTACCTCTCTCAATGTCGGCTGAGAACTCCAAGTCAGCCAGCGGAGACAAACAGCGGTGAAGCAAATGGACGACAGCAAGTCCGATAGAGATCTTGGATGGAGTGACTTCGGACGACGGCGAGTCCGATAAAGATCTTGGATGGAGTACAAGGTGGACTTGGTGGTGAGCTTCAACGAAGCACATGGTGGGAGGAGGGAGCTAGGGTACAGAAGATGAAGGAGGTTGAGGATGAACGGTGACTTGGGTTCGCAGCGATGTGGGTGTCTAGGGTTAGCAGCAGGAAGAGATGGAGAAAGAAAGACGACAGAGGGCTTGAGATGGAGAAAGGAACTTTCGAGAGAGGAAAATGAGACTCAAAGGAAACAAAAGTTGTTAAAAAAAAATAAAGATGGTTTACCTTTTTTAAAAGTCACAGTTTATAAAAATGAAGTTTGGATAAAAATAGAGAAATTTACTGAAAAGCTATTTGGATGAAAAAGAAGAAAATGATAATTAGAAAGTACAGTTGAGTTTAGAAGAATGGGAACCAAACATGCACTAAAAAAAAGAAGGTAGCGTTTACATTGAAAACGCCACCTAACATATGAAAAGTGAGCGTTTCTAATATAAACGCCAGCTATTTCCAACACTTGACTCAACGTTTCTTAAATAAGTGTTAGCTTTTTTTTTATTAATAAAAATAGTATTTACATTGAAAATGCCATCTAATATATGAGAAGTGAGCGTTTTTAATATAAATGCCAACTATTTGCAACACTTGCCTTAGTATTTTTTAGATAGGTACTAGCTTAGTTTTATATTAGTTGACATTTTTAAAATAAATACCAACTTTTTGTCCCTTTTTCTATTTTAGTTCACGTTTTTTAAGAAATGTCAACTATTAAGCGTTAATAAAATCTAAAATTGGCGTAATGAGGATTCCTAATCAACGACCCTAAACCTCTAATGTGATTAATAAAGACCAATTACAATGAAACCAAATACACAAAAGTAGGAGATTCTATACAATACTACAAGTTCTTAAATAATCTATTTCGATTGATTTGATCTTTTTTGGAAGGTAGAACCTTACTCTCACACAGGTTTCAACTTCAATCTTGGGCATAATTTGCATTTGCGAAGATTGAGCATTTTAAAACACTCTAGAATTTCTCTCTCTCAAAATATGATATACTATTGCAGCTATAACTGCATACAAAACATTTTTCCTAACCTTATTATGTTTTAAAAAATGCATCACCACCTATTTCCAACTTCTAACCCTTGTACATATGAAACTTGTATCAATCCATTTCATAACCACTTTAAATAACTCCCTTGATCATTCACAGTTAAAAAATAAATGGTTCACAGTTTTAATTTCAAAGTTATAAAACAATAAAAGTTTTTAGCAACATACCACATAGGTAGTGATGGATCCATTTATAAGAAAATATGTGGCGGCAAATGCTCTAAATATGATACAAAAATATGATAATTTTTAGAATTTTAGCATGCAAAGATATCATATAATTAATTATTTAATTATTTATATCTATAATTAATAAATTAATTTATTAAAAAACTATATTATGATATAAGATAATTTATAAATAAAATATTTGTTCTTTCTTCTTAAAAATTCAGAAACAATGAGACCATTTTTTTCTATTTCATGTTAAAACTCAAACATAAAGTACAAAAGATTAGACTAGATTAGTTGGTTTGACTGGTAATCAGTGTCAAGTTCAATTTAGAACAAGAGGAGAATGTGTGGATAATTTATAAGATAAAATATTTGTTCTTTCTTCTTAAAAATTCAGAAACAATGAGACCATTTTTTTCTATTTCATGTTAAAACTCAAACATAAAGTACAAAAGATTAGACTAGATTAGTTGGTTTGACTGGTAATCAGTGCCAAGTTCAATTCAGAACAAGAGGAGAATGTGTGGATTTTAAAACTGGTTAAAAATGGTAAAATCAGGTATGAATTGGTGGGAACTGTTGTTAACCAATTTGTGCTGGTCTGAATTTTTTATTTTTTATTTTTTTAATTTTAATATAAAATATTATTATTTTTAATATTAAATAACATTATTTTTTGTATAATTTTTTTGTACATTATAATACTGTATAAGCTTTCATATGTTTACTTAACAAATAATATACAAATAAAATATTAAATTGTTTAGATTTTAATATTAGGTTATGAAGTTTATTAATAATATTTTTTTAATTTTGTATATAACATATAAAATTAAAAAATTATTAATTTTATTATTACTAGTTCAATTTTATTTAAATTACGGCTGAACTATTAAACATAAAATTAATATCTTAACCAATTCAATACTGGTCCAATTTTTAGTATTTTATTCAATCAGTTCTATATACTTAGTTACAATTTGATGATGTTATCGATGAGACAAACCTATAAATACAAAATGCATTTTGTATCGCGTACCAAGTGTGCCAATTTTTTTTAAAGTATAGTATTTTTTACTCACTCTAGATTTAAATGTAAGAGTCTTTTCTTGGTCTAAAATATTTTATATCTATTTATTTTTATAATCATATCTTTTATTAAATATGATAAACATTTTACTATGAAAAAGAAATTTGATGGTATATATATTAATTTAGAAGTATTATAAATTTTTTTTAATTTAAAAAATATTTAAAATAACTAACTATTTTTAACCACTATTTTTTATTTATATAAATTAGTTATTCATTCTTGATATTTTCACATCTCCTACCTCTTATTTAATTAAAGTAATGGTATTTTACTTTGGAGATACCAGACCACTTTGGAACTGTTTATTTTTACTTTTTACAGTTTCACCGTAAGCTTAAAACTTCAGACGCGTCAACAATATATATATATATATATATATATATGAACCAGCCCGAGAGCCTCAGGGAGACAGCTTTTCTTTACCTCAATCAAACGCAGGAGCATAAGAGAATCTGAGATCTGCGCCCCTATTGGTCGTCTTTGATCTGCTTCTAAGTTGACCTTTGCTCATCTCTAATGGCGAGGGATTTGAAGTTAAGCTCTCTAACAAGGCTATCGCTTGTTCCATTCGCACTTTTCCTTTTCTGCTTTGCGAGTCGCCTCCTGCCTCGAGCGGAGGCCGTATGGTTAACTATTCCCAGCTCCGGAACCAAGTGCGTATCTGAGGAAATCCAAACTAACGTTGTCGTTTTGGCCGATTACGTTGTGGTAGCGGATCAAGCTGACGCTCATCACCTTCCCACTATTTCGGTCAAGGTATAATGTTTATTTTCGTCATTCTTTATGATTTCATTTGCATTTACCCGCTTCATCCCTCTTTTTTTTTATTTGTTTTTATTAATATTCTGTTTCTTCTGTGGTCAGGGTGGTTAATTTGATAGTTTAACCCGGTTTTAGCGTGTAATTTCACGCAATTTTCGGAAAATAAAATTTTAATTTCACAAATGGGGCTCTCTTAGTTTGACGACTCTTGAAATTGGTTGAAGGATATTGAGAGATAATTGCCCTAGAAACATTTGCAATTTGGGAAATAAAATTGACGTCAATATATATATATATATGGACAAATAGATAAAAGAAAAAAAAGCAGGGTTGATTACTAACCTTAAGTTTGAGAACTTTGGGATCTTCCTTGAATTCCCTACGTAACGAGTTGTAAACTTGATATCTCCCTCGTATTTCTGTTTTGCCATGCTAGAATGCTGTGAACTAGGATGAGTCTGTGTCTATGCATAAACAGATTAATCGAATTGGATTATCATGAAGAATAATATTTGCAACCTATTTTTGTCAGGTAACAGGTCCTTATGGAAACAATCTTCACGACAATGAAAACGTTACCCATGGTCAATTTGCATTTACAACTACGGAAAGTGGGAACTACTTGGCTTGTTTTTGGGTCAGTGGTCAACATCAAGAAGGTGTGAGCATAAGTCTTAATCTGGAATGGAAAACTGGAATTTCTGCCAAGAATTGGGAGACAGTTGCGAGGAAGGAAAAGATTGAGGCAAGTTTCTCTAGTGAATTATTTCTTCCAACCTCCATAATATAATATTTACATAAAGTTTAGACAAAATAGTGTAATGCCATTTTTTTTCGCATTGGTTCAAGGGTGTTGAACTTGAGCTAAGGAAACTTGAAGGGGCAGTGGAAGCCATCCATGAGAATCTAATTTATTTGAAGAATAGGTAAACTGCTTTAAATACCATTAATAGTCCTCTTCCAGTTCAATTCAAACAGGATGTGTTCTTATTATTGTGAATTTTGAGACCTTTTCTTCTCATTATTTTGGCTTTAAAGGGTAGAACTTTGTGGCCTAGGATTGGAAAACATATATTCTGCCAAATATAAAGATGTCCATGGGAGAAAACCATGTACAAATGTTAGGAATAGTGATTAAAAAGGAATCCGTCGCCATTTCTTTTGGGTGATGCCTATCAAGTCATTCTCACTATTGCTCTGTTCCTTGTTAATATTTTTCTAGAGAATGACTGGAAGAATTGTTTTTTACCTACAAAATTAATTTTTATTCTATTCTATTCTTTATATCGAATTATTTCTCCAGTGAAATTTCATTTTAAGACAGATTGCATGGACTGTAGGTGTCAATATAAGTCATGCCTATAGGCCATTAGGTTCAATTCTATAGAAATATAGGGCTAAAGTGACACTCATTTGAGAGAGCACTTTTTAACTTGGCCCAGTTCGGCCCTAGAGGCCAATCTGGACTCAATGCAACATTTTTTTTAAAATATTAATTTACTAACTCTTTATATTCATATTTTTAGAGCTTATCCTTAGGGCCAGCCGCAATCTTAATAAAGCTGGGATGGGTTAGAATTTTCATAACATAAAATGGGCCTGATTGATCCTAGAAAGCTTAAGGTCTTTGAGGGCATTTCTATCTGAGAGTAGATTAAATTTCAAGTGAAACCCATAGATACACCTTACCGTGAAGTACCAAAAAAACGGGTGAAAATGGTTGATTCAATTAGTAAGGATATGGCTCATATTTCATAGAAGCGTGGGATAAAATACTACTCTTGATGAGAGAACCTCATTAGAATATAATTCGTCTTATCTCTATAAATATTTTTTGAGTTAGGGCCTTCCTTAAACTTTGTAAATTTTGAGACTTAACTCATCCAAACTTTATTCAGTAGAAAAAAAACAAAAGAAAAACCAAGAAAGGCATGCTTTACATATTTGGGTCCTTTTGGATCCTGTTATCTGCTGATAATTGAGTTTTTCTATAGCATTTTGAAAGTTTCTTTTGTTGGACATTGGCACAGGGAAGCAGAGATGAGGGAAGTCAGTGAAAAAACCAATGCTAGAGTGGCTTGGTTGAGCATCATGTCTCTTGGTGTTTGCATTTTGGTTTCGGTTCTTCAGATTTGGTATCTGAAGCGCTACTTTCAGAAGAAGAAGCTCATATAGATACTGTTTTCTGATGACACTTCTTGACAGAAAGCTGTTTTCTCAAGTTTTGCAAAATCTAGGATCAGTAGATATAATTGGTCTTGTTGAAATGTCTCTTGGGTGTGTGGGTTTTATTCAAAAATGCGGAATTTAAGATTCATGTTGAATTCATGTGGCCGAACGGAGGATGGTAGACTTCGATAATGAGCATAAATTGATTGTTCGGATCATCAGAAATACAGTGAAATAAGCCAAACAACAGAAGGATGTTATACAAGTCACTCCCATTATATCTAACAGTTATGTGAGGTTGGCATCTATTGAGCTATTATGCTGTACGATGATTAGTCTGTGTTGGTAAATTATTCATCCTCGCTTGTAAACTCTTTCTTCTAAGTGAGGAATTATGTTAGTTTTATTTTATATAGGTATATATATTACCACGCACCAGCTCTTTGTCAGCTCTTGCTTGGGAGTAGCGAAAAATAGAAAAGCAGGGAAATCGAGAGTTAAATATTTGCCAGTTCCTTGGGTTTACAGAGCATTCGTGATGAGAGGGAGAGACAATAAAGAAGATAGCCAAAATTTATTCTCGGTTACTAGCTGGTGTTTGTTAGGTAGTATATAGAAGGAAAAAAAATTCTCCAAACTAAACTATGTCAATTGTAGGAGTAATCTGTTCTTTTTTTTTTAAAAAAAAAATAGTGATTCTAATGATTCAGTGATTCCGAGAGCCAAGAATTAACACTTTCTGAACTGAGTACTTTAAAAGAAAATAGTGATTCTAATGATTCAGTGATTCCGAGAGCCAAGAATTAACACTTTCTGAACTGAGTACCTGAGCATTTTAAGTACCAAATAGTTGTATTGTAAAAACAGCATATCCATTAGATAAAATTATTTGGGTGGCTCGTGGAATGTTAATGAATCTTAAGCTGACTGAATTATTTATGCCACGTAAGTAATGAAATTGTTTTATATTTTCGATTTCGGTAATACAGGCGTCAAAATGCATGCCACGAAAGCTCCTGATACAGTTTCTTGCTTCTAGGCTTAAAGCAATCTATTGTAATGGATTTATTTCTTGTATTTGTGTATTAGTGTGCGTTGAAGATAAAAGCCCAGCAAACTGAATAGTCCAATCGATACTGTTGTCACAAAGGGGAAGGAAGTAATTCTACGTGGGGGTATAGTTACACATACATACACGGTCCATTGTCAAGAACGATTTCTCTCGACATCATTCATTCCAATTCTCATCACACAAAGCCACAGCTACAAAATTGCTGAAGCTTTTAGCAAATAATTGAAGAGACACTTTCTCCTTAATCTCCTACAATGATATCATGAGGAACTTTGTTTCAACTTGGGGTGTTTTATTAACTGTCCGAGAGTCTGCTTTCTGTCAAACATGTAGTGGAAGGTTACCAATTGATGAGAGCTTGAAAACAACTATAAGACAACTGGGAACATGTTATAGGAAGTCCAATCATAAAGTTGAGAATGAGATGATGCCACTCACTTTGATGTTACTTTAGGATAAATTTAGGTTCATTTCATTATCCATTTTGGTGAATACTACTCCCAGTCCTAACAATGAAGTCATGAACAGGTAGACAAGATATTATAGAAAATAAAATTAACGTTTGTGTTTTTCGCAATGTTACAGCAAAATAGAGTGGCATGATTGGTGGGGCCTACCAACTATATTAAAAAAAAAATTCTTTTATGTCTCTTATGTTGGACAAGGATTATTGTTGAATTTCCACGGAAAATCACTTTAATGAATGGGTCTTCTTTTGACAATAATGCTTTGGACATCAATCAGGGCATCCAATTAGTTATCCTCTCAACTACCTTTTGATCAGATCTATAAGCAAGAATTACGAGTTTGTGGTTCTTCTTCTTTTTGCACGTTTTTTCTCAGTCTTCCTCTGCTTTTGATCTTAAACTTTTTCCCCTCCATGAACGCTTCATTGTGGAGGTCACATGTTTTCCGCTTCTTTCTCCATCTCTCTAATTGATCATAATAGCTTAGCTGTACCTGTTGAATCAAGAAGTTTTGATGATTCCAAATCAACTCTTAAGAGCTTGGAATAAAGATATCAAATGTGCTTAAAGAGTTCAAGTGAAGAAATTCTGGAGAAATCTGTGTAAAGTTTGTTGTAGAATGTTTAGTTTTGTTTTATTTTGAGTACAAGGCTTTAATTTGGTAGAAAGAAGTTTTAAAACCTTGATCTTATGTTAAACAATGAGATATTTGAAAAACACCCACCAACAAATGAAGTTTAAAAGGTTTATATTGAACTGTCATGTTGGAAATTCGAACATTGGCTTTGAAAATTCGAATTTCGAGTTAAAACTGAATAAGTCTGAAGAGATACTTTTCTGACAGACGAATTTTGATTTTCCAAAATTGGAATTTTCATAAGTATCTGAAAGAAGCTTTAAGCAATAGACGAACTTTGGGTTTTGAAAATTCGAATTCCAGACAAAATACAATTTATGAAAACTAAAGAAATTCGTCTGAAACAATGTTAAAGTTTATCTGAAATCAAGATTATATTGAGTCTCAAAATTGCTCACTGACAGACGAACTTTGAACATGAAAATTAGTATTTCAGAAGCTAAGGTTGTGAGTCTGTTACAATGACATGTTGACATACGAACGACAGTGTTTATAAATTCGAATGTTAAAGTAAGTCTAAAAAGAGGTCTCTCTGACAGATGAACTTCACTCTTTGAAAATTCGAATTTCGAAGTAAATGAATTACTGTGCTTTTTGAGCTTGCTACGGGCAGACAAATTTTGGGTTCCAAAATTCGAATTTCGAAAGCACTGTAACAAATTGGAAACACTGTTCACACTTAACAGAAAAACTTTCCACTTGAAAATTCGTATGTCACTACTCAGAAACATTTTCTAAGTTTCAAAATTCGAATTTCACTTCATGACAGATGAACTTCAGTATTTCAACGTTGAAGCTATAAACCTTCGGCTTTTGCGAAATTCGTCTGTTGACCAACCGAAATTCGAATTTCAGTATGTCAGAAGCATTAAATACGGTTGGTTAACTGATAGTTTTTCAGAGTAACCGTTGGATAACTTCTCCAACGGATAGATTTTTTCTCTAACGGATATTTGAGACCTAAATCTATAAATATAACACCATTTGAAATTGTGGGTAACGATTTTAACTGTGTATATACTGAAACTCTGCCAAATTATTTACAAAAAGCCTCACACTCTCACACTTCAATATTTGTACTTCAACTTTCATATTTACTCTGATTAAGAGAGTTCAATCTTTGTAAACAATCTAATCTTCATCTGGAAGATAGATTTTCTTGTGAGGGGATATCACAAGGGATTAGGAAGCACTTTGTGAAAGTGCAGAAAGGGATTGAGAGAAGCTCTAGAAAACAGAGCATAAACGTTGTACTGTGGCATTTGCAAGAAGCCCACTAAATTCTTGCAGAATAGTGGAAAATCTCAAGTGGTGACTTGGGGACTGGACGTAGGTCAAGTGGAGAGACCGAACCAGGATAAATTTCTGAGTCTTCTTCTCTTTTCTGCTACTTTCACTATTATTCATTTATACTCTATTTTACCATCATATATTGCATTATTCACCTCTTTGATATTTTGCAAAAAATTTTTAATCTTTCCAATTCACCCCCTATCGGGAAGCCAGCCTAACTAACAATACCACTCATAATCTTATAGCCTAGCTTTCTATATGTTTCGTCAAAGTACAAAAGAATTATTCAATTTCATGAACATCTTTTCCTAACGCAGGCCAAAAATCTCATATAACAAATTAAGGTTGAGTTTCATATTTATTTCGGTAGATGCTTTTGCCTATCCTTTTTAAAAGTAGTGGTTCTCAATGTATAACCAACATAAAACAAATTAACTTTCTAACATAAATGTCGTACTTTTAAATACTTTTTATTTTTTGGCTGCCGGGTAGGTGTTACTTTTTAAAGTTAATTGCTTATTTAATTTAAAAATATGTTTATCTTTTTTGCTAAGAATATCCATATCCGTCTTTCCTTTCCTGCTTTGTGCTAATACTGTACATTATTCAAATAAGTAATGCAATCTTGATAAGTCTATTTTTTTCCCTTCGTCCAACATTAACGATTGCCAATAGTCTAATCACATATTTGTTTTATTGTGAGTGGTACTTCTTACCTTGAAACTTGCATTATGAGCCAAAAAGATATCCCTTGATACAACAGGAAGAGGCATTGGCTAATTAGGTGGTATAATATAAATTTATATATTTGCACATCATTCATATACTTTATGCACAAAATGAGTTTGTCATGTAGATTCTAGAGATCAATCCACTTTGTAATATTCTGGACTCTCATGTATTTATGAATGTGATTCATAATTAGGAGTCTTTTATATTTTGTTTTGGTACAAAAAAGTCTTTTAGGTTAGCCAAAAGTTGTTGGATGGTCCCATATATATATATATATATATATTGCAATATATCAAATTAGCACCTAATAGCTCCACTTCCAGCTCAGCATTTTATCCTCGGAAATCTTTGAAATAGTCCTCTTTCCCCCATTATCTATCGAACAACAATGTTGCCAAAAGCTTGTGGCCCAATCGATCAAGTAATATTAAGGCTTTTATAGTTCGTTCTCTGTAATTCATAAATCGAGTATACGTCCAAATTCTTAGTGCGATACAGGCACCAAAGCACCCAGAAGACGCCGAGACAAAACAAAAGTGCTGTGAGTATTGTAATATATTCTCTAGTTTGGCTAAAAAGTTAAACCAAACTCTGAAATAGAGAGTCAAGAAAGGAAAAAAAGCCACCACCAAGTTTGGAACTCTTAGATTCTGCAAAAATATTTGGAACGAACGGTTTTATCTATCTGATAGATGTTGCAAACCTAGCTAGGCAAGCTTGCTATTTAGCACCTCGTACATACGCACTCAGCTTCAATATTTCAAAGCTTTAATTAGTTAATTAAAGAAAAAGAAAAGCTTAATTTTACTTCCAGGAGAAAGTGATATGGAAAACAACTATGAACTGTCTGCACAGATGTCAAGTGACTAACATTAACATTTAAGGTGAAGAAAAGGAAATCCAGCTTTATGACTTATGTTGGAAGGAAGTTCTTATTTTGACAAATACGAATCTGACCTACATGAAGGTATCACATTATCTTTAATTTTATGTGCTTATCCACAAAATTTGTCAATGAATGTCGATAATATTATATCAATGAGCTTGAATCCATATCTGCAGGCTTCCTCTCGCGTTGTAGTTTAGTGGTACCATTGAAAGAAAAAGAAAGGTGCAAAATATGTGGGCTCCTCTCTCTCCAATCTTTCATATCGTACGTGCCACATAATGTAGATTTAATTAAAGTTTCATGCTTGATGAGATCAGAAATCCGGATGATATGGAATTAAACTGATGCACAAGGCAAGGCGTAGTCTGCTGCAATGACGAATCCACTCACATTAAAGAAAGTGATATTATGGAGTCTCAGCACTTTGTACTACTACCTAACCCGGTCGCCTTTTTCTTTAATTGCGCGATTTCTTTTACATTATGTTAATTAATTAATAAAAAATTGTTCTAAATCAATCAAATATCAACATGGATTTTGACACCCCTGTTATTAAATTATAGTGACAACATTTTGAATTAATTTATCTCCACTTTAGTTATTTTTAATTATTTCACTGGATATAATATAAGAAAAGTTTGTTACATAACTAAAATTGTGTGATTTCCATCTGTATTTAATAAATACTACAAATTTAAATAATCTACTTTTTTTCCTCTCATAAATAGAAGTATTTTAAAAATAAAGTAATTAGTATTTAAAAAGCTTATGGAGGGTAATTTATATTTAGAATAAAAAAAGTTTCTTAAATATACTTCATCCGTTTTAAAATATAAAAAATAAATAACTAAATCATTAAAATTAAGAAAATAGTCAAGTATCTTAAATATATCGCAAATGAAAATCTTTTTCACAAATGCCCCTAATTTAATGTTTACACTTAAACTTTACCTTAGTTCATATTTTTTAATAATAAATTTATTTTAATTAAGGGTAAAATTGGGAAAACACAATAAATTAGACAAAAATTATTTATATCTTATATTTTAAAACAAAATATATATGTTGAAATGTGTCTTACATCTTGAAACGGAGAGAGTAAACCCATGGTAGTAATTATTTATATATAGTTAATAACGAAATTCATCCCTTACTAAAATTCCATGTAAGGCACGAAGTTCACTTTCTTTTTTGGTAATAAGTGGCATAACACTTAATGCATCTGCAACTTTTTAGCTATCCAAAGAAATGTTTTTTTACAAATACCAATAATTTAATGTTTACACTTCACTTTACCTTAATTCATATTTTATAATAATAAATCTACTTTAATTAAGAATTAAAATTGAAAAAACACATTAATTATCATAAAAAATTATTTTTATCTTAGATTTTGAAATAAAACATGTTGAAATGTCTCTTATATTTTGAAATCAAAATGCCAGTGAGAGCAATTATTTATATAGAGTTAATAATGAAATTCATTCCTTACTAATTAAAATTCCATGTAAGGCACGAAGCTCACTTTTCCTTTTGTTTTTTTGGTAATAAGTGGCATAACACTTTAATAATGCATCTTCAACTTTTTAGGTAGCTATCCCTTAACTTTAATATTCTATATAAGTGAATATGAAAGAACATATATATATATATATATAGGCGAGCACCGTAGTTTAGATGAAGGCCATGCATGTATGACAATTGTAACTAACTAAATAATGTGAATTAAGTTATAATAATTACAAGGAATATATATTTTGCATAACCACGTGACTTGGGAAGCTAAGTAGAGCTGAATTGGAAAGGTTGAATGAGTTACCAGGTCCCCTAGTCATGTGGTATATGCAAGGGCTAGTAGGGCGTGAAGAGCATTAGTTAGGCACACATTTTAATATAAATTTGGGTGTATATAAGGAAGGGGGTGGGCATGGGCATCTCCATGTGTCTCACAAGTAAGTAGCTAGTAATGCGTAGAGAAGTGCGTGGTTAATTAGAGAAGAAGAGTATTATATATTGAGGAGAGAAAATGAGGGGAGAAAAGCAAGTGAGGAGAATAATAATGGGGTTGAGGAAAGCAAAGCCATATCTGCTGATGATTGGGCTCCAATTTGGCATGGCGGGTAATTACATCTTTGGGAAGGACGTTCTCAACCGCGGCACCAGTCGTTTTGTGTTCATCGTCTACCGTAATGCCATGGCCTCTTTCTTCCTCGCTCCTTTCGCGTTCTTCTTGGAAAGGTCCTTCTCTCTACCTACCTTCCTACATATATATCTAGCTAGGTCGACGAGCTACATATTATGTGCGTGGTTTTAACTTGGATTCTAATTTGTTTGTTGCAGGACAAAGAGGCCCAATATGACTGTCCCTGTTTTTCTGCAGATAATGGCACTCGGATTTCTTGAATAAATGACCCAAAACTATGACTTAACTATGCATGCATGGCATCTTGCACACACACATGCAAAGCGATCATGTGGCTTTTTATATTTATATATGATCATACATATTTAATATCTCAGGCCGGTTTTCAATCAAAGCTTCACTTACTTGGGGATGAAATACACATCGGCTTCATTCACTTCTGCTATTATGAACGCTGTTCCCTCAATCACGTTTCTGCTCGCAGTCATTTTCCGGTAAATGGATTGACTAACGCAGTTTCTGAAAAACTGATGAAGATAGTCAATAACAGAAACAAAAACAAAACTTGATTGGTGATTACATTTACAGGATGGAGCGCATAAAGGTGAAGGAGATAAGGAGTGGAGCCAAAGTGATTGGGACTTTAATAACGCTCGGAGGGGCATTGGTGATGGCAACCTATAAAGGTCCTGGATTCAACCTATTCCATTCAGCAAGCAAAGGCCAACATCAAGATGGCACCAACTCTGCTCACAGCAACCACCAGACCAGTGGCTCTCTTTACATTCTAATGGGATGCGTCGCTTTGTCCAGCTTCTACATATTGCAATCGGTGACGGTGAAGAGATACCCGGCGGAGCTGTCGCTGGCGACGATGATATGCATGTCAGGTGCTCTGCAAGGGACGGCGGTGGCACTTGTGGCGGAGCCTCACTCCCGCTCCTGGGCCATCGGTTGGGACTATCGTCTCTATGCTCCTCTCTACACGGTTCTCCCTTTCTCCCTTCGTCTTTTTACTCTTCTTAACTTGCACGACTGCAACTTCATCTTTGGACTTCATTTTTCTTCCAAACATACGTGCGTGACTTGTTTGTTTAATTAATATTTAATAGTAAATGGGCTTTTAAATTTAATTGACCGAAAAATGAATAAGTGGGCTTCTATTACAGACACTAGCTAGGTGCGTGCCTCACCAACTTTGACACGGTTGGTTCTCAAAGTCCTATCTTACGTGGGCATTTTATATAGAAAAAATAAAATTAAAAAAAGTGCGTATTTAGAAATATATATATAAATAATTTTAATTTAAAAATTTAAAATGAAAAATGTGAGAATGAAAACGCAGGGGATAGTGAGTTCAGGAATAGCATATTATGTGCAAGGGGTGGTGATGAAGATGAGAGGACCAGTGTTTGCAACAGCGTTCAATCCACTATGCATGATCATCGTCGCTGCTTTGGGTTCCCTCCTCCTCCAAGAGCAACTCTATCTTGGAAGGCATACTTTTCAATTCTATTCTCACTTAATTAATTCATTCCCATTCTTATTCATTTAATGAAGTGAAATATTAACGCGTCGTCCAATTAATATAATTTATATGCATGGTATTCACAGTATCATCGGAGCCATCATCATCGCTCTGGGCCTTTACTCTGTTGTATGGGGTAAAGCCAATGACCACCGCTCTCAATGGCTCCCCGATTCATCACCACCACCACCAGAGCAGCCCCAAAAACCACCAAATTCTACCGCAACTCATCATGATGATGATTTCAAACTAGACATAACTACTGGGAACATTGAACAAGTACACCTAGACTTCTCCAAAGTGGGAGCTCAACAACAAACGAACGCAAAGCTTTGAACTAACAAGTGCATGGATGACTCATCTTTTCCCACAATCTCTTAGGAATTAAGGGACAACTACTGGACAGGGCAATGCATGCTTTTGCTTCTGCTTCATGTTACTGTGCCAATAGATACGCTTAGTACTGTGTCTCTTGTCTTTCTGTTAAGGAATTAGGTTTAGATGGGGTCATGTACGTATGTAGATCTGGAAGTGCAGGATTTTTGGCTTTTGTAAGATAGCAGATTCTAGGTAGTGGAGAGCTTCACCTGTTCTCTCCACCGTAAACCCTCCAGACTAGCAGATTGCCACTAATATGAATCTGGTACCTTTGCTAGGCGCTTGCTATCTATAGGTAGCTTGATTATGTATCAAACATTAATATCTATAACTAGCGCTGTAAAATCTTGTGCCGTTAAATTCCTAGTGAACCGTACGTGTATTTCTTTATATTGCTCATCTTGTGCACTATCACATGCTTGCTTTCCAGAAATGAAAAAAGAATTCATTTCCTAGTGAACAATGTGAATCATATATATTCATTTATTCATGATGGGCGCAGGAGAATTAAGTTTGGTTATATTTTTGAGATATCAAAGAAATTAAGAGTTGACATGCATCTCATTTTTCAATGTACAATAATGGATTATAAAGTAATCGCCTTCCCCTGATTACACATTGCATTGCAGTGACATGACGTAAGTTTCCAAAAGTTCCATCACATCTTTTTTTTTTTTTTAAATAAAAGGGATGGAAAACCAAATAGAAAACAAAATCTAGAAGATAACAGATAACTAGTCACTATGTCTATCGGCCTCCCTTAAACTCGTATAAACTAAAGGAGGATTAGTGAATGAATAAAACTGTATATCAATATGATGAGCTAATGTTGCAAGCCAATTAGTACAACCATTGACTTCACAGTAAACGTGATCAATGATATTCCAATCCTTAGCGGTTAGTTGCCTTTATATCATTAGTAATGTTCTTCTATGGGCTAACCAATGATGTTATCCCTAACAATCAAGTTGACCGCCTCCATTGAGTCAATGGCCACCATCACTTTAATTCTTGAAACCTACATCCCAACAAAGTTGAGCCGTTCGAAAAATAGCACATATTCTGCCATGATGCTGCTTGAAGGTCCAATTTTTTTCATGAATCCTTTTACATACAATTGCCATGAGAGTCACGTATCAGCCCGCCACATGCAGCTCCCCTGAAGCCTTCACAGACCCATCAACATCAACAGTGGCGGACCTAAGACGCCGAGTCAAGTGGGTGCGATAAATTTTTTTAAAAAATAATAATGTTATATTTAAATATTTTTTACAGAAAAATATTCTATATGTAACAATGATTAAATAAATATATATAATTTCATATTATACGTAATTAAATAAATTTCATATTTTACAACTGTCATCTATATATATGATTTTATTTATTAAAATTGTTGAACAATTAACTTATACTTAAGAATATCTTTCTCTTAAACAATTTTTCTTTTTCATATTCAAAAGTCAATAAATTTGTAATTCACATATCCTAAATAAATTAATCATGCCAAACAGGGTGCACATAATTAATTAAAAACAAATTATCACAAATTTATGTAGAAAGTAAATTATGTCATACAAAAAAGTAAATGAAAATTAATATGGTGGTTTCACTAAAAAAAATATAGTACATAACACAAAAAATAACAAAAATAAATGATTTCACTAAAAATATAAAAATTAAAAATGGTTTCACTACAAAAGTAACAATTCATAATGTAAAAATATAACAAATAAAAATAAAAATAAATTGTTGTACATCCCAATCCTTCAACCCTCTTCCTAATTTTCACCTATTATTGCAAATTTCAACGTCTTAGTTAACCACTTAATCTCTCTTCTCCTAATATAATATCCTAAAACCCATCTTGGCTTTCTTCACTATCTCTCTCCCCTACTTCCATTTTCGTCTTCACTCTCTCTTCCTTTCACAATCTCAACTTCCTCTCTCTCACATCTTTCTTCACTTTCTTCCTCAAGAATTCTTCACTCTCTCTCCCTAGTGGGTTCAAGACTTGCATAGCGGTGGGGGCAAAACAAAACATCTCATACATAGTTATATATAATTTCCAGCAAATATTTGAGGGGGCACCTACCCCCACTCAGTATAACATAGATCCGCCCTTGAACATCAAGGTGAACCCAATTAGCTTCTGGAGGACTCCAAAAATCTTTTCGAATTATATAACCCTCTCCTATTGTTTTCCTTCGATCTTCCAAATTACATTCTTCAATGGCACTTTGGATACACAAAAAAACCAAGTCTTCCACATCTTGGTGATTAGAAGAGAAAACATTGCTGCATCTATCCTTCCATATCCACCAACAAGCTTGAGCGAATAATCTCCTCCAAGGAATCATGTTTAGTCTAATCCTGCATTGACAAAGAAAAAAATTCATCACATCTAAATCTATCATTTGACTCCGACTGAGTGATGGATACGTTTAGTTTATTCTGCCCTATTATTATGTCAGAAATCACAGAATAAGATTAATCTTATCAGATTCATTCTTCATGTATAATCTTCGTTTTATTTTTTTACAATTTCCGGAGAAACATTAGCAACACTATGTTAACATTGAACATGAATAAATGGCAAAATACGATTCCAGTTGTTAGAATGGCTGCCAAATATGGTGGCAAAAGTGAACAAAGATTCTTTTAGCATGTGAATACGTGATAGTGCATAAGATTCTTTCAAATTGCGTCATGTTAGCAAACAGAGCATTGTGTTTATTACCTCCGCTTATATCCCAAACGTTCCGCTTCGCATTTGCTTTATTTATACTTTTATGCTACTTAGTTATTAGCAGATTATAAAATAGAGTTTGTACCTTTTTCTTTAGGTATCACTCCACTGGTTACGCTAATTATTTTAACTAATTTTGTGATGGGCTAATATAAATTAATTTATGCTTAGCTAGTATAGTTCTTCTATTGATAATTGAAGTTTTAATTATCAGTAGATTCTTTTGTATACTCATAAGATTAATCACTCCTTACAGTAGGTCTCTCTAGATTCCTAACTATAACGACACTCACAAGATTGATCACTACTCACATTAGGTCAGATGAGGAAAAATGAGAGAGAAATAGAAAACAAAAGGGAGGTAGACAGTAAATCCTTACAAAACACACAATAATATTATTTCATTCTTCTACGAAGAAATGCATTATATAGGGGCAAAACAAGAAAAATTTGATACTAAAACAACTAGGAATATTTGAAGTTTAAATAATTCTATTAGATTTGGAAAATCTAAAAGTTATATCTAATTATAAAAAATTCTAATAATAAAAATGAAAATCCAAAGAAAAATGATAAAATTAATATTTTAATTCTAACACTATTAGATAATTTCCTGAATTTAGATCTAGAAAATCTCTTAAAAAATATTTAATAGATTTTATTTATTTTAATTTAAATTTAACTAATTACTTTAGTACTAAACAAATACAAACTGGAAGCCAATAAAATAAATAAATAAATAAATAAATAAAATTATTTAATAAAAAATACCTAAAAATTCTTTGAGAGGGAGTATATAAGTAGCATTTAGAATCTTTGCACGCTTCCTTCATCTCTACCACCTCTCCTCTCCAGCTTTGTTCTTAACTTTTAATCTATGCAAGACAGGCAGTCGCGGACACACATATAGCTTGGGAGGGGCCGTGGCCCCCCCTCCTTCTCCCTCTCCTTATATATATATATAAACACATTAATATACAGTTAACTATAATAATGTAATATATATATATATATACACATATATAAACTCATATATTGCATACAATAAATAAATAAAACATATATATGTACAATATTTATTATTGATATATTTAAAAATAAATAAAATATAAAATTTATATATGAATGTATTGAAAATATAAACTTTTAATATGTTTTTTATAATTTTTCTTAAAATTAATATATTACATATGGTTTCACTCTATATATATTTTGAAAAATTAATTTACAAATTTATTATTTCACTTTATATATACACACATAATTTATCATTTCATATTTTTTTAAGTTATAAGAATATTTTAAAAAATTAATTATAATAAATATTAAAAAATTAAATTAATAATACAAAATATATATTATTTATCAAAATTTTGCCCCCATACTGGTTAAGCTGCGTCCGCGCCCCTGAAGGCAAGCCGCATGTTCATGTTTGCATGTCCATTATAGTTGCAGGATTTGGTTCCATATTATCGTACCAAAAAGAAAAATAATATATACATGAAAACATACGTGTTGATAACATTTGTATTCTGCTTGCGGGCGAAACGCTGAAAGATTATTGTGGGGGGCTTCTTTATGTCACGGGTGCTGTTTCCGTGCCACGCACGGCCTGCGCGGCTACACCGCACAGTTTTGTTTTTTTGTTTTTTAATTAAAAAAAAACAAAACAAAACATCACTTAGATAATTCATGTATTTCTAGCGTGAATTTGACCTCCACATACGGAATCGGGTTCCTTATATCACTCCCACACAGGGAACGAGATTGATGAAATAGTTTTTGAAAGCTAGAAAGGGGTCCCTAGAGGTTTTCTTGCTGAACTGATCATAACAAACGCAATCTATTCCGTATTCTTCTCGCACTTTGTTTTAGCAAAATGAAGATCTCTTGCTCACTTTCTCTGATTTAATTTGATTGCTGAGCTATGCAATGCATGTGCCACAAAACTTAATTCCTGTCCGTAACACATGTGAGAAGGGGAGCTAATTACTTCGGCTCTTGTGAAAAAGGCATAACTATTGTTCCTTTGGGCGCACCGATTAAAAGTAGCTTAATTATTACCAACCACTGAACTGATGGAGACACTATCCCGTATTATATATATTAACACTTTTATTCCGCACGTATAGGGGTTTTACTCTCTTCATTCTGGCCGACCATAGCTCTCTTCTTCCCCGTCGTTTATCTGACCGTTATCAATAAAATGAAGTTCAGTAATCAGTACTGACTCTCCATATCCTTGTAACTTATAAGATCAGATCAAAAAGTTGAACAAGGTCAAGTCCATCAGATAGAGTACTTAAATGCTAATGCTTTTGCGTAGTGGTATGTCCTGATTACGTCACTGGTGAGGTGAGGGTGTTGTGTTGGTGATGGTGATCAGTGGTTATATATAAAGGAAGGGAAGGCCTGAGAACAGAGTGTGTATGAGTCGGAACTAAGGTAAAAGGGCGAGGTTATAAATATAATTAGATAGAAATGAGAGGGATGGAAGAAATTGTGAGACGGGAAGGGTAAGTGTTGAATGATGGAAATTAAGCCTTAGCCCTTACATGTTGATGATGGTTTTGCCGTCTGGGATGGCGGGAACTTTCATATTTGCTAGGCACAGTGCTAACAGAGGGATGAGTCGTTTTGTGTTCATTGTGTATGTAATGCTTTTTGCAACTTTTGCCCTCGTCTTTGAAAGGTTTCTTTTTCATTTCGATCGTTTTCACCTTCCTATAATATATACATTTGCTGATGATGATATTTAATTTCGAAGTTACTCTTGTTTTACTTTCCTCCTCCGTCTTACTATTGTGACACATGCATGACTCTCTGTCTTTTTTCAGATAATGGCTCTCGCATTTCTGAAGTAATCACTTCAACTTATTAATAACTTCATTTCTCAGGCTTTATAGGTCCAAGAAGGGGAAAAAAAAGAAACAGAAAAAGAAAAAGACATGTCAAGTCTCAACCTTTATTGGTCACAAACTCAACGTTGCATCCTTCCATCCTACGCTAACTTACGTAAACCAGAATTGTTATTTACTAAAGTACACATGTTCTGCTAATTATAAAATCATCATGTAAACCAGAATTGTTATTTACTTAAGTACACATGTTCTGTTAGTTATAAAATCATCAAGGTAGTATTTTGACTAATATTATTAAAAAATTGAACTAAACAATATTAAACCGAGATAAATAATGAATTATAATCTACTTAGAGTCAAGAATATGGGTCAAGTCTGATGGACTGACCCATTTAACCCAAAAAAATAATGGGCTGGACTAAAAATTTTTGGAGTCAATATAGAAAACAAACTTTTGGGCTTAAGGCCCTTTGGTATGGCAAAAACAAAACTGGCCCATATTGGTCATGGGCCAACTTGTTTAGCCCAAATTTTTCTTTTTGATTTTTCTAAAACTTTATTGTTGTTGATGTTTTTTATGGTGGTGATAATAATGATTAGTATTTAATTAGTTTTAAATGTGTTAATTTTAATAATTATGGATGTAAAAAATAGTTTGTATTATTTTGTAAATATTAAATTAGATTGGATTTTTATTTTGACATTTTACGAAAAGGAAAATTAAAAGGCTACATACCCATGGGCTAATCCACAAGCCCATTAAGTATAGGCTGTGTTTAAAAAAATAAGGCTCATTTTAAAAGAATTTTTGGAACCAACATATATTAGACTTGGCTTGTGATAGGTTGACCCATATGGATTGGATTCCTAACTCTAAATCTAATAGTCTCATTGTAGTTGAATTAGAGGAAAATTATTTTTGTCCCAATAAAACATAAATAAAAAATTACTTCATATATATATATACACACACAATTTTATAATTGCATTACTACTTATATTATAAAACAATATTTAAAATAAGTATGAGCAATTAAAATTTCCAAAAAAATATTTTTAATATATGGCAACAAATTTATATGAAATAGATATGTGTGGATGCAGCTAATTATGTGAGGGAAACAAGTAAAAAAAGACGAATGAATTTGTATTATAGTCTGATATGGAAGGGGAAGAAATGTCTGAGGCCAGATGAGGGTTTAACTTTCGTGGAGATGGAGTACACATCGGCCACATTCGCATCTGCAATTAAGAATGGATTGCCATCTGTCACGTTTGTGGTTTGCAGTAATTCTCTGGTAAATATATCCAATTTCCATTGTGAAATTAATATTATAAATAATGTTAAAAATAAAATATTTTGTTAAGGACGAAACTGATGGTCAGGGTGGATTTGGACGGTTTAAATATGAAGGAGGCAGGGTGTCGGCGTCAGGCCAAGGTGATTGGGACGGTAGTAACCTTTGGAGGTGCTTTGGTGATGACACTACTTTGTTGCTGTGTGGTTTTTGTCATTTCTTTTTCTTTTTTTAGTCCTTAGGACTCCTTATGTTTACCAAAAAAAAAATTTTACCAATACAACTCAACCACTTCAGCATAGAACGAAACGAGAGGGGATAAAAGGGGAGGAAGAGGAAAAGAGAAGAGAAAAAATTTCTGCTCCATTCAAATTTGTTGAATCAAATATGGGAAAATTGATCTTACCATTGGGACATATGATTGAGTCTGACGAAGCAGAGCATCAGGGTGAGGAGGTAGCCGGTGGAACCATGTCTGGCGAGGTTGACAATATATTATTATATGCGTGGCGGGTACAAACTGCAGGGATAGCATTGCAGTCGTAGCAGATCATGATCACCGAGGGGCTTGGGCCAAGGGCTGAGACTAGCAGTAGTACCGCATCTTGGGTCCTCTCTGCAAGGTCAGTGCGCTTTAATCATGGGCCTTACTGTGTCATTGGATAAACCAGGTATTCCGGACTAACGTATTATGTGCAGTGCAAGCCTGCAAGGGCTAGTCATAACGAAAAGATGACGGCGGGTGTTTATGACGACGGCCTTTAATCCCAAGTCCCAACAGCTCCACCTCGGAAGGTATTACGATTTACTTTTCCTTTCGCTGCTGCAACGTATTCTATTCTATTCAGCCACTGAGCGTTCAATTCATAGTATGTACATTCAGACCCACAAAATATATAATTGAACCTGATACATGGAACTTAGTATAGTATAGTATGGTATAGTAACACCAGCTGGTATATATATGTATGCGTTAATATTCTTTTTTCTTTGGCCGCAGTATATGCGTTGATGTTCAAAGTAATTAATTCTATATATGGAATATGATGATGAGCAGATGATGATGATGATGTTTCATGTTTGGTTGAGAATGGCGTGGGGTGAGGTGAGGTGAGGTGAGTGATATATGATGAATGATTGTAGCGCATGTGAAATATTGGAGGCATAATTATGGCAGTGGGAGAAGTGTACTCAGCTGTGTGGGGTAAATATATTAATATTGCAGGGACGATTCAGACCTCACTCCTCCATCACCATCACCATCACCAAAGCAAACACTATTGAATTGCCCCTTCACCTCACGACAAACCAATCTGAGCTCCAAATTCAATGGAAACTGCGCTCACAACACCATCCACCACCACCACTTGACTGATTTTCTTTATATCATTAACTCCTACTCCATCACCTAATTATTTAAAAACATGCATTGCCGATCCACAAGCTAAGAGTATTACTATTAATTAAATCAAATATTGTTAATTACAAATAATTAATTGTCTAGTAGTCGATCGTCTGCATATATCATCATCATCATCTACTTGCCCATGCTGCTTCCTACTTCTTACACAGTTCTTACCACTCCCAATGGCATGCACTGTTCCAAAAGTCAATGTAGTGTGTGCGTCTATTATGTATTGTATGTGACAAAGCTTCATATATATATATATATATATATATAGTGTGTGTGTGTTATTTCCATAGAGGTTTCACATTAATTCAACCTTTTCCTGCTTTCTTCCTCACGTCGCTCTGCTGAGCCACCCATTTTTATCAAATTAAGAAAAGAGAAATTTACATCCACGGACTCAAATTCATCACAAATCATAATTTTCTCGAATGATAAGAATTTACTATATATTATTTAGGAATTAATTAGTGACTTATTAATTTTTTTAAGAAAATTAATTGGGTTTAATAATAAAAATTATAGTTTTAGATAATATTGATAATAACTTTATTCAAATTTCATATCATAACGCTCAATAATAATATCCAGTCTTTTGTGTAATTATAATTTCAAAAATTCATTAATGTAATTTTCATCAAAATTAAGTTTGCATATGTAATTTTCCCAATTACATGCTTAGTGCTTTCCATTTTATCATCATTGTCATTCCGAGTCATGCATGGGTCCTCACCATGTTTGGAGTTTGTCCTTTATCATAAAGCTTCGAAAATGAAAATTGTTTTTATTAGAAAAATGAAAAGCAAGTTATAATTAAATATATCTATTTACAGACTTAAAAATCTAGGACAAAAAAAAAAGAAAAAAAAAGACCTTAATGACATGACATGTTTAATTAGAGCGTGACAGTGGGAATGAACGAATGAATTGAAATTAATTAATTACTGTCTGTAATTAAATTTTGTTTCTACTTGTATTAATAATTTTGCTTTTACATCTCATGTTTAACGATTGGCCTCTAGCTATATAGACGTACTAACATACCAGTTTCAGTTTGTTCTGATATCTTATCAGGATCATATAGAATATTCCTTTATCTGCTTTTCCTATTATTGTCTTCCATTTTGCAAGAGATAGAATGCCCACTTCAATAATGCACCAACTGTCATATATTTCAGCGTTCCCAAAAGGAAGAAAAAAGGAATTGCCATATCCCACTTTCCACAGACAAACTTAAATCAATCCCAAATCCTAATCCATCGTGCGTGCATTCCCACGGCAGATCATGTCATACTCTATTATTTGCATAATAAGGGAAGAAATCAGCCGCACAGACTCAATCACACACACATATATGGCTTAAAGAAAAAGAGAAGGCACACATGCCAACAAATTAAAGAGTGTCATAAAGTTGTTTGGTCTTGGTCCAATTTCTTTTTCAGTACCCAATCAAAATGTTAACACCTCTGTATTGTTCGGTCAACAAGAACCGAAACAAACAATAAAAACGCACGTTAAAAATATTGAGTGCATCTGGCTAATACATTCTTTGGTGCTAAATATAGGAACTTTTGTTTTAGTTATAAATATATAACATTTTTTAAAATATAGAGTAGTATATTTATTATATGTTACAAAAAATGTCCTTATTCAATCAAATGATAATGTCACTACAAAAAAAAAAGGATTTTCAGTGATAATTTTTAGTGGCGACTAAAAAATGTCATCGCTAAAAGCCACACTGTTAGTGGCAATAGTAAAAAGTCGTGGCTAAATATCCACCTTCAGCGGCTAAAAAAATTGCTACTAAAAACTCAAACTTTTAGCAGCGACAAAAAATAAAATCGACATTAGAAGTCAAACATTTAGCAACAAAAGAACAAAGTTGCCACTAAAAGTTTGAGATTTGGCTGCGCCACCTTTTGTTGCTGCTAAAGGTCATACTTTCAGAGGCGACAAATGGATTGCCACAAAGAAATTAAACTTTTAGCAGAGCATTTACTTAATGCCACTGCTGAAAGTATCTTTTAGCGGCGACATAATTGTCGCCCGCCACTAAAAGTATCTTTCAGCGGCGACATAACTAAAAGTAATTTTTTTTAATTTCTATCCTAAAAACTAATATTTAACAAATTTTGTTTGCCCAAATTTTTAATAGGTTTAAACAATAAATGATTTATATTAATGTAATTTTGTTATAAAAAAAGTCGCCATCTAATTTGAATTATTAGAATCATCTATCATCTCTTGATGCAAATTAAAGTATTTTTTTTATTATTTCATTGCATAACATTTTTTAAGTACTTTTGATGGTTAGGCTCTAATATGAATTTAAGATTTGAAAGGTTTAAGTAAGATTCTAAGCATGAAGATATAACTGAAACCTCATTTCCTAAGTTTTCCTTCCTCCTTCTTTCTCTCTTTTTATTTTGCTTTACTAATGCATGGTTGTAATGTTAATGTTTTATAGTTTTGTATTAAACATGTGTGATAATTTGATTTTAGGATTCTTCAACTTGGTAATTTATGCCTTCTTTAATTACAAATCCCTAGTTCCAAAGTTAAATATTTTGTTTACACGCTTCATTGATTCATACTATGTCATCTTCACCCTTCTAAGTCTATGTTCACCTTAACTTTTATCTTTTACCTTCCTAGTCTAAATTCAGTGATCATCATAGAGCATTGTATATATTTTTGTTAATAATAATAATTATTTGTGAAATAAATAATAAGCATAAATTAAATTAAATAATAACATTTTTTTGTTGAGACATTTTAATTTGAGAGATGATTGAATTTAAGAGATAATATCATATAACCCATTATCACATAATTTATAACCCACTATCACATAATCTAATAGATAATTAGTGTAGGTTGCAAGGTTCTTTGAGTGTGTTATGTGTTTAATTTATTATAATGATATGCTTTTGAATTTTTTTATTGTAGTATTTTTAACTATTTTTTCTAATCTTTCTTAATGTTCTTTTGAATGGTTTTGGATTTAGATTTTTTAATATCATTTATAATGGGTTTAGAATTTTCTTAATACTATTTTTCAATTTAATGTCATGAATATTATTATGAATGATGTTATTGAAATTAAAATTATTCTGAAGTTCTTTTATTTTGTATATACAAATATTTTTCAATTTAAAATTTTCTTTTATTCTGGATGGTATTCAACCAGCCCAGTAGCTCTAGTTCTATCTGGCATAAGTTGGATACTATATTGAAGTCAAAGTCAGTTCTATCTGGTCTCGGTATATATTATTTTATTTTAAAAAAAAATTGTTATAAATGTTAAATAATTTTATATGATTTTTCCTTAATACATTATATATAATAAATTAAAATTTTCATTATCATAGGCATTTTTAAGATTTTAATCATTTTAATTTTATTTAAAATTTTAAATTGATTTCTTAATATTATGTAAAAATAATTTATGATTATTAAGTGCTTATGATTTTAGAAAATGTTACTTTTTATCCTAATATTATTTTTCATGAAAATATATTTGGATAAATGTACTGATAATTTTTTTAATAAATAAATAAATAAATTATTTTATTTTTAAATATTTCTTAAGGACATGGGTCAATCCAATCTCATATATCAGGTTAGCTTGATTCAACCTAACCTTACAAAGATTGGGTATTGAATTGATTATCAACCTAATTCTATCTGATCTTTGTTGACCCTACTGTTCAGATAAAATATTGAAATGTATATCATCTTTAATGTCATTCTCTTTTAGGATAACATTTCAACTTTCAAATTCGAATTCTAATATACCTCTTTGAATCCAAAATCATCTATATATAATATCATCCAATAACTTCAAAATTATTTATTTAGTTGAATTAAAAATCATTAACGCATGCGATTAAATTCAAAGTAAGACATTTCTTGAAATCTCTCTTCTAATTCAAAATCATGGTGTAACGTATACCCCCCTGTTCCGATCATAGAATAGATGAAATAAATCAAAAAATGAATTTTTGTTTAAAAATGAAATCTTATTGAAACTGTCCAATTCATCCTTCAGAACCATATCACATCCAAAATATGATGAATTGAGACGGTTAAGGAAATTTGAAAATTATTTGATCAATGTGATAATTTATTAATTGAATGTGATTAATTAAAATACATGTCGAGAATATAATTTTGATCATATTATAAAATTTATTACTTTTTAATTATTTGATATGATTTATGTTAGTATGATTTTTAATTAATAAATAATATTTTTTGTTAAACAAGTATTACAATAAATTAATTAATAAATAAAATAGTTTTACTTGCCCTTGCTAGGTTGTGACATTGGTTTTGTTGGTCATTGAGGCTCGCTGGTTTGTAGCGCCTTTGAAGAGCCTAGTTTCCGAGTTCGAATCCTACTCAACCCTTATTTTTATACTCTTTCATGAGGTGTGCCCACGTGTCCTTTCTATATATGTCAAAAAGAGGTGTGCCCACATGTCCTCTCTATATATGTCAAAAAAAAAAGGGTGAGTGTAGGATTTAAGAATTGAACTCGTGACCTATAAGATGACACGTGGGCAACAAAACCAATGCATTTTGAAACAATAATTTATATACGGATATCTTTGGCTTGGTGTTAAATATTTTGGCAAACTATTTTAGTGTCACTTGCCTCCAAATCCCTAATCCCCAAATTAGATCCAGCACCAACAAACTTTCTCTTTGACTCTCTTAGTCGCTCACTCCATCCACTAAGCTTAATGTGCTCCTTCCTCATCCTCCTCTTTGAAAGATAAACTCATTTCTTTGCCTCCATGCTTTAACAAAAGTTGTGGGAGCTCTCTTCATCTGCTTTTCTTAGCCAAGTTTTTCTTCCTCCTTCATTGTAAGAAGATGGAAGCCTTCATGACTTTTTGCCAGCAGATATATGTAAATTTTGCACATATTTTATTTTGCATTGTTTCTTGAATTTTTTTTATGTTTCATAAATTTGCTCTATAGTTTACATATCTTTCTTACATATTTACCTAGAGGTGATTGAAATCTATTAATATTAGTTGAAAATGAGAATTTCAATTGAATATTAGGCCACAAGTTACATTGTTGCTTTAATGGTTGTTGTCATAGTGTTAATGGCTTATCATTTTTTCCCCACAAAAAAGTAGTATTTTGTAAATAAGAAGATATATGCAAGAATATTTATGAATTTTGCATGTGATAGTATATAAAAGAGTAGTAATTTGTAAATAAGAATATATGTATCGTTGTTGAGTTATAGTGATTAGTTTTAATAGGAGTAATTTACAGATTACTTAATTTATATAAAATGTATGAGCTGAGTAGGAAATTACTCTGACCACTAGATTTTTAATTAATGTTAATTAGGGTATAGGTAGGAGAATGTTGAGGAAGAAAGGAAGGGAAATGGAAGGCGCTTAGGGGAAGGGGGTCTGTTTTCAATTCATTCTTATAAATAATGAAAGTCGCTTTTATTTTTTAATTTGAAGGAAGGGCCTGGAGTTCTTGGCAAAGAGTGAAGGTGAGGTGAGGGGCCATTTGCTAAGCAGAGAGCATCTATGACATCAAAAAGAAAATATCAATTTAATTTTATGAACCTAACACTTTTTTATTGTGTGAGCCACTTATTTTGCTACTCTTTTTGTTATTGTTTTATATATATTAAAAGAAATTATCAAAAAAATTATAGGGTACATTTCCTTTGTTCTCAAATTAATGGTATACTTAATGAAATTTGCATTGAGGCTTTTTTAAGGTGTTGGAAGTATTGTACATTAGTGCTCATTTGGTATATGTTATTGAATATGTAATAGTCTAATTTATACTTAAATTTGTTGTTTTTATAGGGACAATCTCAGGCTCTTGTCACCACACCTACTCCTGCTCCGAGTACTGATGCAAGGACAAGTAATTTCTGATAGTTTAGTTATATAGGATATTAATATTTGTTCATATTGTATATTGTATATATTTTATGTTAGTTATATATATATATATTCATATGCATATATATATATAACTTTTGAGTAATATACTGGATTGTTTAGATAATTTATTTATTCAATATTATTTCAATTATTTGTAACAAGTCTTCATTTTAATTGTATTAGTTACTTTTTTATTTTGATATCAATGAATCCAGGCATAAAAAAATTATTATTTCAATCATAATATCATTTTTGTCAATATTTGCTTTTTAACGGCGACTAGCATTGCCACTAAAGGTAAAAAACCACAAATTATAGTACTTTTCAGTGATGACATTGTTGCTACAGAAAAGAGGTCTTCAGTGGTGACACCTTTGTCACTGCTGAAATTATATTTTTAGCAACGATTATATGGGTCGCCGCTGACTACTACATTCAGCAGCAATAGATCATCGCCACTAGTAGTTAGCTTTTGGTGGCGACATATAGAGTCGTCGCTAATAATTACTCATTAGCGGCAACATTTCATCGCCACCGAATGTTAATCTTCAGCGGCTACATCTTTCAGTGGCGTATTTTCTATGTCATTAGCGACGACATATATCACTGTTGAATGGCTACATTTGGTGTTGACATTTTTGTCACCACCATAAACATTCAGCAACGCAGATTGCAGTGGCAATATTAGGGTGACAAAAAATCACTACTGAAAAATTTCAACAACGACTTTTCAACATTTGGCGATGACTTTTGTCACCACCAAAAATCAATTTTTTTGTAGTGTGTGTGTGTGTGAGAAAGAAATTAATAATGATACTTTTAGAAAAATGCGGTGGATTTAAAAAAAAAGGTAGTTAATTTAAACTCTTATCTTTAATCCATACAATTTGATTAAAAGAGTTTTATATTAAAAATATGATGAGGGAGTGATAAGCAACCACCTTCTGTTAGACAGGTAGTTGAGAAAAGCTGATATTCCATACTTTGACGAAGAAGAAAGAATAGAATTGTTATAGCTAGCAAGGAAACTATATATGCTTGATTATGGATCAATGGATTGAATAGAAAAATGATAGGAAATTTAGATAAGTATACAACCGCATGTGTTTTAACCGTATGTAAATAAGTCTCTTGATCGGCTGTACATTTGTTTTGTAGCATTCATGTTTAGATCGATAAGCAAAGCCTTTCAGTGGTGCTTAATTACAAACTTGCATGCTTGGTTTAATTAACGTGTTTTTAATTTAAATAGCATCAAGCATTAATTAATTTCAAGTCTAACAGCATCCATCAAGTTTTGTGTTTTGGTAGGTAAAGTAGGTAAGACATCAAGTTCTTGCTTCACACACAAACACCTAATAACTAGCCTCAATATATTATGATAATATTGTTTATACTAACACACACACACACACACAGAGGATTGAAAAGAATGAATAAGGATATACTCCCACTTATTCATAAAAACTATCCTTTTATGGTTTTTGAAATGTTTCACAATATTTATCATTTTAGAAATGTGGTATTAATTACTTATTTTATCTTTTATTAATATCAAATGTATCATTTAAAAGAGTATTTAAATTAAAAATATTTAGTAAAATATTATTAAATTTTACAATATTCTAAATTATTTAATAATTTTTTTTATCTGTATGAAAAATCTTAAAAAATATTATTTTTATGAATGGGAGGAAATATAAAATTTTTGTTCATTAATTAGATTTAAAAGGGACAAAATTAAAACTTTCCCTTTTTTTCTCGTTGATTTTGTTCAATCCAAAACGTGTTTTATTGGAATATCTCAATGGGGCTGATCATTGAATACATTTAAATTAAGGCGTTTTAGCCATTCCTGTCTATCCGGTACTATGAATCACTGTTAGATAAGCTGGCTTCCCAAGAGGGGGGTGAATTGGGAAGCTTGAAAATTTTTTGCAAAATGTCAAGAAGGTGAAGAAAGCAAAGTATGATGGTAAAACAGAGTATAAATGAATAAACTGTAAAAGTAACAGTAGAGAAGAGAAGACTCAGATATTTATCCTGATTCAGTCTCTCCACTTGACCTACGTCCAGTCTTCAAGTCACCACTTGAGATTTTCCACTATTCTGCAAGAATTCAGTGTGCTTCTTACAAATGCCTCAGTACAAAGATGATGCTCTGTTTCTAGAGCTCATTCTTTCACTCTATGCACTCTTACTAAGTGCTTCCCCAATCCCTTGTGATATCCCTTCACAAGAAAATATTTATTCCAGATGAAGATAAGATTGTTTACAATGAATAAACTCTCTTAAACAGAGTGAATATGAAAGTTGGAGTGCAAATATTGAAGTGTGAGAGTAAGAGACTTTGAGTAAATGATTTGGAAGAGTTTCAGTATATATAAAATTAAAATCATTACTCACAACTTCAAATGATGTTATATTTATAGATTTAGGTCTCAACTATACGTTAGAGACAAAATCTATTTGTTAGAGAAGTTATCTAACGGTTACTCTGAAAAACTGTCTATTAACTAACCGCATTTAATGCTTCTGACATTCTGAAATTCGAATTTCAGTTAGTCAACCGAAGGCTAAAGACTTCAATGCTGAATATCTGAAATTCATTTGTCATGAAGCAAAGTTCAAATTTTGATCTTTGGAAAATGTTTCTATATTGTGACATACAAATTTTCATGTTTGAAGACGTTCTGTTAAGTATGAACAGTATTTTCAATTGGCTACAGTGCCTTTGAAATTCAAATTTTAGAACCCCAAAATTCGTCTGTCTGTGGCTGGTTTATAAGTTACAGTAGTTCATCTAATTCAAAATTTGAATTTTCAAAGGGCAAAGTTCGTCTGTCAGAGAGACCTCTTTTCAGACTTACTTCAAAATTTAAATTTATAAATACTATCATTCGTATATCAACATATTAATATATCATACTCACAAGCTTTGTTTCTGAAATTCGAATTTTTGTGTTCAAAGTTCGTCTATCAGTGAGCAATTTTGAAGCCCAATCTAAACTTGGTTTCAGATGAACTTTGACATAATTTCAAACAAATTTCTTTAGTTTTCATAAGTTACATTTTATCTGAAATTCAAATTTTCAAAACCTAAAGTTTGTCTGTTACTGAAAGCTCCTTTCAGACACTTATCAAAATTTGAATTTTCTCAAGTCAAAATTCGTCTATCAGAGAAGCCTCTTTTCAGACTTGTTCATTTTAAATACGAAATTCGAATTTCCAAGAGCAAAGTTCAAATTTCCAAGATGACAGATCAGTATAAACCTTTCAAACTTCATCTGTTGGTAGGTGTTTTTCAAATATTCCATGATTTAACATAGAATCAAAGTTTTAAAACATCTTTTCACCAAATCAAAGTTTTTTACTCAAATCAAAACATTACAAAACATCCTACATCTATTCTTGTACCTATTTCTCTATAATTTCTTCACTTGAAACATTTTGTGCACATTTGATATCTTTATTCCAAGCTCTTGAATATTCGTTTGGAATCATCAAAACTCTTGATTCAACAATCATCACTTTATGTGATTCTCATTTCCAATTCCACAAAACTTTTATAATAAAGTTATGTCTAAAATTTGCTCCCTTGTCTACTGTCATATTTTGCATTTATCTATCTTTCTCATGAATATAAGTTTAACTTTGTCCAGAAACATAGCCCACCAAATTTTTGGGAAACTGAATGAATTCATACATTCTCATCCTACAGAAACTCTTTCCTAGCAAAACATTTTCAATAAAAATAGTTTCTAGAATAGTCCTTCCTCTGACATTCTTCTTGGTTAACATACTTGCTCTTAGGAAAGTTTGTTCCTAGCATTTTGGAATCTTAAGGGATGCGCTTGGGTATCTCAGTAGTGACATTGTACATATATTCATATCATCACATCAACTTTGAAAACATTTTATAATCTTTGCAAAATAGTCACATAAAATCCACGTTGCTTTTCAAAATATTGGCATAATTTCATCACAACATAAATAAAATATTCAAATAAATATTTAAAACATATCAACCATTCATAAAAAATATATCATACAACATAGAAATTTTGCAATAACATAAGAGTAATACAAGTCACTACCTCACAGCTTTAACCTTCATTTTGTCTTTGCATTAACCTCTACTCCTTTGGCTAGCTTTTCCTTGATTCCTTACTTTAATTTCGCCTTCCTCTTTAAGCTTTCCCTTCCTTCTTTTCCTTGTCCCTTTCCTTCTTTCTTTCTCTTCTCTTCCTTTTCTTCCTTCTTTCTTTCTCTCTTTCTCTCATCCTCCCTCTCTCTTTCACGTCTTCATTCTCTCTTTCTCTTCTTCCTTTAACTTCAATTTGTGGGTAAATGAAGGGGGTGGGAGTGCCTTTATATAGGCTTCCTCTACTTGGCCTCCAAGTTGCCCAACTTGCTTCCCAAGTTGCTTCTTCTTGTCTCCCAAGTTCCTTCCCCTTCTTGCCCAAGTTTCCATGACATCAGCTCTATGACCTAATGGTTATGACATCATCCCCATGACATTATGTTTATGACATTATCTTGACTAATTATGACATCATAAGTGGCATACTAAAATTCCATTTTTTCTAAGAGAGGGACACATTTTCTTTCAAAAAATATCCTTTAGGCATATCTAGAGAGAATTTAAGAGAAGAATTTTCCTTTCAACCAAAAAGCCTTGACATTAACTGTATCATGCTTTTATTTCATTTTCACATTCCTCAAATTTTTGCATTTTGGCATGTCAATATTTTCCCATAAAAATTTTGAAATTAATTACATTCAAGGACAAAACATATTTTCTTCTAAGGGCCTTAGGAAACTTAATTCCAATTAAAGACCTAATCTCTTCTTTACCCTATTACATCCCTATGCATTTTACAGAATAATCCCCTATTATTCTCATTAGGATTAACATAGTATAAATTTTGATGATGACAAATATAGAGTAATAAGGAACAAATGCTTCATATGCATCTAACATATACAATGTTCCTTAAAGAAATAAAATGTGCATTAGCATGCATTCAATTGAGTTTATAATATATATATCATGCTATATACCAATATATCCATTGTGTTCTTATATTGTATAATACAAATTACATATATAAATCAGACTAACTACTTAGTTTGCAAGTGTAACATATTGAATGTAAGATAGTTCAAATAGGAAGAGTAAGTATTAGAATAAAGAAATGGCAATCAATATCATGTCTTACTCAAGAAAGAAGAGATAGGATACTCCAAGAATTAAGGAGTTCAGAGTCACTCCCTCTAACAGACGATTTTTGGATTTCAAAATTCGAATTTTGAAATGAGAACTTATGAATCTCATTAGAATATGTCTTTGATAGACAAATTTTGAAATACAAAATTCAAATTTCACATAGGAGAACTTTTCTACCATGTTGAGGAAGCCTTTGACAAATGAACTTCAGATTCTAATATTTGAATTTCGAGTGCATTATAAAAACATGAGACAACTGTTTTAACTTAATAGATGCACTTTTAATATAAAAATTCATATGTTCTAACATGGCATGTATTTGGCAAATTCAAATTCAAATTCCACTCTTGAACAGACAAATTTTAGAAGTTTAGCATTAAAGTCTTTAGCTTATAGTCTCTATAAAATTCATCTGTTGACACCTAAAATTCAAATTTCAGTGCGTCAGACGCATTGAATGTGGTTGGTGAACGGCTAGTTTTGCAAAATAATCATTGGTTAATGTCTGTAATGGATAGATCTTGTGTCTAACAAATAGTTAAGTCATAAATCTGTAAATAGAACCTCATTTAACCTTATGGGTAAAAATTCTAAGAAAGTTTATGCCAAAATGCTATTCCAATATATAAAATCTTTCCATGTCAACATTCTTTGAAAAACCTACCTTAATAGAGTGAGCTTTCAATATATTATCTACTCTTTAAGAGAGTTTCTATTCTGTAAACATTCCTTCTACAAATTCTGGGTAGAATCTTAGTGTGGGGAAATACTAAGGAAAATTACACATATTATAAGGGTATGGAGAGAGTGACTTCACAAGTACCTACTCAAACTTGTGGGATGTTCTAAGGCTTCACAAGTGTCTGGATCAAACTTGTGTGATATAGTAAAAATCTCAAGTAGTGGCTTGGGGACTGGACATAGATGTAGGCCAAGTGGTTTGACTCGAACCAATATAAATTCATGTGTCTGATCCTTCATCTCCTCATTTCATCTATCTACTTCATCATACTCTGTTCATCCCTGTTTTGTTGTAACATATCTGGTGAACTTGGGTTGCAAGCTAAAAAGGGTGAAAATCTTGCATCATCCAATTCACTCTCCCTCTTAGGTGACCAGCCAACCTAATAATTGGTATTAGTTGGACTTCCAGCAAAAGATCTAATCATCCAGAGCAAGATAGCTAGCTTTGGAAAGAATATACTGCTACAGGGGAACAATGTCAATAGACCTTCAAGCTTCAATGGTGAACACTATGGATGCTGGAAGATGAAGATGCAAATACTTCTTCTATCCATAGACCTAGAAATTTGGTCTGTCATTAAGAAAGGATATTTCTTGCCAAAGAAGATGCAGAATAATGGCATATATAGAAAGAAGTCAAAACGAGAATGGGATGATGAAGATAAGTGAAGAGTCCTACTAAACTTTAAGGTAAAGCACTCATTGGTGAGTACTCTTTCACAAGATGAATTCTTCAGAGCGTCATATTACAACTCATCAAAGGAAACGTGAGATGCTCTGGAGATTGCTCATGAAGAAACTAAGGGAGTGAAGGAGAACAGGTTCAGCTCTCTTACAGTTGAATATGAAGCCTTCAAGATGGACAATGATAAGCCCATTAAAGAAATGCAAACTTGTTTTACTCACATTGTTAATCATGTTGCAGCTTTGGAAAAGAGCTACACACAAAGAGAGCAAGTATACAAAATACTCAAAGCTTTACCCAAATAATAGCAACTAAAAGTGATAACTATTGAAGAAACAAGAGGAGAATTATATGAATCTATCACTACACTGTTTGAAGGCCTTGCTGAACATGAAGGAAGATTTGATCTTTTGTGGGAATAGCAAAATAAAGGGAAAGCACTGATATTCAAGGCTACTACATCACAGAGCTCAGAAGATGACGATACTCATGATGAAAGTGATTGTAGCAGTGATGATAAGGAGGACAAGCTGAAACAATTGACCATCAAATTTGGTAGATTCCTCAATATCAAAAAGAAGGAACTTCATAAATAAAAGCACTCATTCCATGCTAGTAAGCCGAAGTACCACTCAAAGAGGCAAGGGGGAAGATATGTAAAGAAGAAAAATGAGAAAGTTAAAGTGGCATACACCTTTGCAATCTTGGGCAACAGTTTAAAAGAAGATAATGAGGATACTTATCCATGTTTGATGGCTAAAACCAATGATGAGTTATCAAATTCTGACTCTGAATCTGATTTTGATAATTCTTCTAATGAGTTGCTAGATGCTTATAATCAAATGCATAATGAACTAATTAGATTAGCAAAAGCACTTGCACATAGTCAAAAGAAAGTGATTTCCCTAGAAAATGAATTAGAGTTTGAAAAAAATGAAAAGGAATCACTTAAATGGAAAATAAATAATTTAGAAAATATTTGTGGATCCCACACACACACTCTTCTTCTTGTAATTCATGTGGTAGATTAGCTAAAGAAAAAGATAAGTTAGCTAAGGTAATAGCCAATTTCATCATAGGTAGAGATATGTTAAATATTTCACTTGGCAAACAAAATTATGTGTTTGACAAGCTGGGTGTTGGCTATATGAGTGAATCTAAGGAGAAAAATAAAAGCTGTTTGAAATTCTTTGTGCCTACTATAATATCTAGCTCACCATCATGTACATACTATGGTAAAAATGGTCATATTGCTTATCTATGCAGTACAAGGAAAAACAACCTGAGTAAAAGCACGAAATGGGTTTCAAAGAATACCACTAACCCTATTGGACCAAAAAACAAGTGGGTGCCAAAATGTTCTTCTAAGATTTCATGTGTGCAGAATAAATGTAAGAAAAAAGAACATATTGGTGTAAGAAAGAGGATGCTGAAAAGGAAAGCTTCTCAAAATTTTAAAGTTGCAATTGCAAATCATAAGGAGAAGTATTGGAAGTAAATCTCTCACTCATCTCAAGGAAACAGCTCTAATGAAAACCAAATTAGTTACCTTGAGAAAGAGGCAATGGTCTGTATGCAAAAGGAAGACATGAGCAATACTACACTCCATATAAGCCAAAAATAACAAGAAAATGATCTTTGGTAACCTCTTCCTCTTACCCCTATTCAATTATTGCATTATATATATTTGGCTAAGATTGAACTCTACTTCGATATGTACTTTAAAATGTTTAAACTGACCATTAATGGACCCCAATAAGAAAGGGTACCAAAGAAAGAAAAAGATATTCTTTCTATTTTTGCAGATACTCATTGAGCTAAACAGTGAAAGTCTGATAATGATGGAGTATCTAATGCGCTCAATTAGTATCATATTGAAAAAGGAAGGAATTAGCTATTAACTAAAATGGTTTGTAAGTATTTAACAAGTTTTTATATATGTTTGGTTGGTGCTAAGGTTATTAAAATGAAATGTGGTTCTTGTTCAAATAATGAACTATCTGAATATGATAATGCTTATTATAAAGTTCAATGTTTGCACAAGTCCATTTCTTTATTTGTATAACTAAACTTATGTGCTTTTCATAATTTCTCTTACATACTAATTTTGACTTAAGCTATGATCTGAAAAGCATGTATACTTTAATAAATGCTTATACTTAGGGGGAGCATATAAGTTTACATGTAAAGATCATTAAAAGTTTTTATCTATTTTAAAAGAAAAACTTCAATCATAATGTTTGAATGCATACATCATGTACTGATTGAATGAACATGCTTATTTGATGCATTGTGTTCTCTTGGTTTTATCATATGAAATGCATAGTTTGAGGGGAAGCATTTTCTATAATTAATTTGCTTATATTTTAGCTCACCTCATTTCATTGTTAAGAGTTTTGCTATTTGATATCTCATTTATCTTAAAAGAAGAAGGTAATAACTCTTCAATACTAATATACCTCATGTGATGTGTGCATATCATGATTAACTTAACAAAAAAGCATCATAACAATTAGTATTATAATAATTTCAAGTAATAACTGATATTATTTTGAATATCACCAACAATTGGTATCAATCTTCATATCAGTAAAAATTGGCAAGACCTAAACATGTAGTGCATAATAAGTTTTTATGATAATTTGCATTTTAGTTTGTGCTTTAGTGTATGCTTGAAACAACCTTAGACATCTGTGCTTATTGGTACATCCTTACAAATAAAGGAAGAAAAAATACTTATTATTCTTTTGTTGATGTCAAATAGGTGAAGAAGTCATGTGAAAAATATACATGTGCTTAATCTAGAATTATCTAAAGTAAATTGCATCAATATGCATATTTTTCACTAGTGATTTATCATCATAAAAAAGGGGGAGACTGTTAAGATTAATATAGTATAAGTTTTGATGATGACCAATGTGAACACTCCATTTTGTCCGGGCATTCAAAAAATATAAAAGTAATAAAAAAAATAAAAAATAAAAACAAAAAAAATAAAAAAAAAATAATGATAATAATAAATGAAAATAGAAAGTAAAATAAAATAAAATAAATAATAAATACTAACATATATATATATATATAAACAACAACAACAGAAAAAACACAAAAAATAATAATAATAAAAAAACACACAAAAAGCAAAAAATAAAATAAAATAAAAAAACAAAACAAAAACAAAACAAAACAAAAAGAGAGAAAGGTAAAAAAAAGGGGGGGAGGACTTTGGGCTTGAAATGCTGGGCAGCATTTCAAGCCCATAAGCACCTGAGCCCTAATTAGGGCGCAGGCTCACTAAGGCTCGGGAGGAGCCAAAAGCAGGGCATGGCCACGAGCAGAGGGAAGACAGAAGCAAGGTATGGCCGCAGGGAGGAAAAGCTGAGGACGCGGCCAGAAAAAACGCAGAGACACCGAGGAAGGAGCAGAGGGCAGAGCCAAGCAGTCTGAGCAAGGCCAGAAGCAGCTGAAAGCAGTTTGAGCAAGGCCAGAAGCAGCTGAAAGCGATCTGGACGAAAAAGAACAGAGGCAGAGTGAAAAGGAAAGGTGAACGCAGAAATGGATGGCCGCGAACTGAAAGAAAAGACAAGACGGGAGAGGACGTGGAAAGTTGCTGCGAAGGCGAACCGAGGAGACGTGCACGCAACTGGAAGAACCGAAGACCACACGCACAGGGACTCCTCTCCTCTCGGCCGCGGAAGCTCTATAAAAGGGAGAGCCAAACACGAGCAGAAAACGGAGAGGAGGCCCTGAGGATTTGGAGAAAGCCTGAGGCAGGGATTCTGAGAGCAGAGCAAAGCTTGGAGCAAAGAGGGGAAGTAGAGCGAGAGGCCGTGAGTTTGAGTGTGGTCCGGGCCTGAGAAAGAACGCAGAGAGGAATTGAGGACTGGAGGCTGAATGGGAGACCAGGCGTGGTAAGAGTTAGGAATTGAGTAGCAAAAACGCTCGGATTTGGGGTAATTCTCATTCCAATTGTGCCTTCGTTTTCAATTACTGATTAATTCCCTTAGTTTTTCTAATCCCATTTTTCCGAGTAGTGGAATCCTGGATTTGGGTTGTTTATGTTTTTTTGCTAATGATCTGTACGAGTCTCTGTCGATTTCGTGTGCTTTGGGAAACTGTAGGACATTCGAGTTTGTTTACTGGATTTTTTTTTCTATATGCATTGCTCGGTTCTCCTTTAATTATCCATCGGTTGGGTTCATCAGCTCCATACTCGACTTGTTTAGGAAATTCGGATTGAGTTCATTCGTTGTGAAAACCCAGTAACTGTTTCAATGATAAACCGCATCGTGTCTAAAATAAGTAAGGAGCAGGGCAGTGATTATGCCACTGATGTTAATTGTTAGAGCGTGGTTTGAAGTATGAGATCTTGCTTTGAAGGATCCATTGCATTTTCAATGCTGCATGTTCAATCAATTCTTCTCCTCGTCTTCGTGAACCTTGATCTGGGCCAGTCATAGGAAAGTCTGTTAGGGGTTCATGGTTTTTCTTTTGGGCTGGGCCGCACATGGCGGATATTCCATCCTATCTCTTCTACGAGTTGGGCCTTATGAATTATGGAATGAACATTTTAATGGGGGGCCTGACATGGAGAGGCCTGCTACAAATTCTCCTTGTTTTTGTTTGTTATTTGCTTCTGTTTTTTTTCGTGGGCCTGACACCAGAAGCCCATAGGGAAGTATGGGTACATTGCAAGGGATTACACATAGTAAGTCCCAACATTTTTTAGTCTTAAAAGTTTGTTTTCTTAATAAATAAACAAATAAATTGATGAATTAATAATTACGCCGCGTGAATTTTTGGAATCCGCGTAAGTATCTAATTACTGAGTTGTCACGTGAGATTGCGAGCCCACGCAGATATGTCTATATAAATAAATTTCTTCTTGAGAGGATAACTATATTTTTCCAAAAAAAATATAATAATAATAATAGAAAATAAATTAGGATAATATAATAAGTCTTTTTCCAAGATTCTTAAAAAAAAAAAAAGAAAATGCAATTGTCGTTTGAAAATCAAATAATAATAGTATTTCATGAATTATCACTTTATAATAAAACCTTTATACCGCGAGGTTTAGAACTTCAGCAAGTAATTAAGAAACCAATCTATTGGGTGTGGCTGCGAGCCTGCAAGAGATGGATTGATTTTCTTTTAAAAGGAAAAATTCTCAAAAATACGAAAATATGTTATTTCAAAAGTCAAGAAAATCAAATAAACGCATTTTCAAAAAATAATAATAATAATAAAATAAAACATCTTTGAACAAAATGAATGAGAGTAAGTAAGCGGAATTAAATTATCTTTTTGCAAACTAAAACACGCCAACTCAATATCAGAAAATTGTTTTGTTTGTGAAGAAGTAAATTATTTTCCATTAACCTTCTCTTATTATAAAATTAAAAAATATCAACTAAGTGACACGCATTTATAGTCCCGAACTACGTGGACTTTGATCCCCATCGCAGGGTACGTAGGCCCCAGGCTCTGATCCTGGGTCAAGTCCGCCTTTGTAAATAAATAAATATTTTCTTATTTATTTGGTGTTTTTTCCCTTAATTTAATAAATATTTCCCAATTTATCTTCTTAAATCACTTTTTCCTCATTTTTTTAATCTCCTTAATTTCTAAAGTAATTTATTTTCCTTATTTTATTATCCAAATTTTCTTAATTTCTTTTTTTCTCTACCCACTTTCTCGCATGTGAATTATAAAAGGAAGACCAAAATATATTTTAAAGCCATATTAATTCACGCAATCAACGTAAGGTAACCGTTCTTAGGAACGAGTGTCGTGGGATGCCTAACACCTTCCCCACCCACAATCGACTCCCGAATCCAGCTCTGGTTACGCAGACTATCCTTTCCTCTTCAATTAGGTTTCCCAAGATTTTCCTCAAAATTTTGGTGGCGACTCCTCACAAGTCGGTTTTCACTCGAAAACCAGATTTGCTCTCTTTTTTCCTTCCGTCACATTTTTCCAGGTGCGACAACCAATACAAAGTAATAAGGAATAAACGCTTCATATGCATCTAATATATACAATGTTCCTTAAAAAATAAAATGTGTATTAGCATGCATTTAATTGGGTTTATAATGTATATATCATGTTGTATACGAATATATATCTATTGTGCTCTTATATATTATAATACAAGTTGGATATATAAATTAGACTAATTACTTAGTTTATAAGTATAACATATTAAATGTAGGATATTCCAAGTTGGAAGAGTGAGTATTAGAATAAAGAAATGACAATCAATATCATGTCTCATTCAAGAAAGAAGAAGAGATATGATGCTCTAAGAATTAAAGATCAGAATGGAGCATGCCAAGAAGGAAATGACCAAATGAAAGTGGAGCTTAAGTATTAAAGACCTAATTACTAGGTATATTTGTTTTTACTTAGGTCTTAAGGTAGTTTTAATCTTTAAAAAATTACTTAATCTTATTACTATATGTTTTAAATGAGTTAGATTAAGTAAGTCTGATATTAGCATACGTTAGATTTGGAAAACATGGACTAACAGATGAATTTTGAAGTTAATACTTATATATTTTGTACAAAATTTGGACTTTATTTGCTGAAATTCAAAGTTCCAAAATTATCATCTCTGATAGATGAATTTCAAGTTCTGAAATTTGAATTTCGAGCTAAGCATAGTTAGTAAAATGTGCAAAATTCATCTGAGATCTAGTCAAAATTTGAATGTTATTGCAGTGCATAAAGAGTTCAAAGTCACTCCCTCTGACAGATGATTTTTTGATTTAAAAATTCAAATTTTGAAATGAGAACTTGTAAGTCTCATTAGAGCATATGTTTGACAGACAAATTTTGAAATACAAAATTCAAATTTCACATAAGAGAACGTTTCTACCATGTTGAGGAAGCCTTTGACAAACGAACTCAGATTCTGATATTTGAATTTTGAGTGCATCATAAAAATATGAGACAATTGTTTTAACTTAACAGATGCATTTTTAATATAAAAATTCACATGTTCTAACATGGGATATATTTGCCAAATTCAAAATTCAAATTCCACTCTGGAATAGACAAATTTTAGAAGTTTAGCATTGAAGTCTTTAACTTATAGTATCTGCAAAATTCATCTATTGACACCTAAAATTCGAATTTCAGTGTGTCAGACATATTAAATGCAGTTGGTAAATGGTTAGTTTTGCAGAGTAAACATTGGTTAACATCTCTAATGGATGGATCTTGTGTCTAACAAATAGTTAAGTCACAAATCTGTAAATAGAACCTCATTTAACCTTATGGGTAACAATCTTAAGAAAGTTTATGCCAAAATGCTATTCCAATACATAAAATTTTTCTATGTCAACATTCTTTGAAAAACCCACCTCAATAGAGTGAGCTTTCAATATATTATTTACTCTTTAAGAGAGTTTCTATTATGTAAATATTCCTTCTACAAATTCTGGGTAGAATGTTAGTGTGGGGAAACACTAAAGGAAATTACACATCTTGTAAGGGTATGAGGACAGTGACTTCACAAGTGCCTACTCAAACTTGTGGGATGTTCTGAGGCTTCACAAGTGCCTGGATCAAACTTGTGTGATATAGTAAAAATCTCAAGTGGTGACTTGGAGACTAGATATAGACATAGGTCAAGTGGTTTGACTCGAACCAGTATAAATTCTTGTGTATCCTTCATCTCCTCATTTCATCTGTCTACTTCATGATACTCTGTTCATTCCTGTTTTGTTGCAACACATCTAGTAAACTTGGGATATGACCCAAAAAGGGTAAAAATCTTATATTACCCAATTTACCCCTATCTTGGGTAACCGGCCAACCTTACAATTCTATGCATAAAAATTCAAGATGCTACACTTCTCTCCCCCCAAAAAAAATTTTGTCCTCAAAATTTAAAACACATGCCTTAGTTAAATAACACTAAATACTTCTTTCTCATACTTTCTTCCAACTCCCATGTTTTCTCCTATTGGAATAACCTTTCCACATCACTTTTACTAGAGGAATTCTCTTGTTCCTCAGCTTGTTGAGCTGAAAATCTATGATATCATCGGGTTTTACTTCTTTAACTAGAAGACACGAAATATATCATGTATTTGACTAAGATTCGAGCGTAAGGCTAACTTACATGCTACTAGTCCTTACTTACTTAAGATTAAGCTTCTTTATTTTTATTGATTAACTAACTCTTATCATTGGAGATACCGTTACATGATCTCTAACCTTAATTTCTAACGGCCTTCTCCTTTTATCAACATAACTTTTCTACCTATTTTAGCCCTGGCAATTTCTTTTGAATCATTTTTATTTACTTTAAGGCCTGGTCAATCAATTCTACCAATTTGGTCAATCCGTCTACTATGACCCAAATCACATCATGTTCTATCAACATCCTCAATAATCATATTACAAAACCTATTAATATAATGTTTCATTTCCATTTAAGCATCTGAAGAGGCTGGAGCATCCCTGCTGGTCTTTAATGCTCAATCTTAACTCTTTGGTATATTAAACTTTTAGCCACATATTGAGTAACATCACCTTTCATCCTAAGCCACTAACTTCTTTAAATCATGGTACATCTTTGTACTGCCTGGATAGGTCATGTACTTACTCTGATGGGCCTTCATTAAAAACTTTCCTCTTAACTTAGCTACTAGAGAAACATATACTCTTTCTTAAACCTTAACTTTCCATTATCAGATGTATTTAAATCTCTTAACAGTTCTCCCTTTTTTCATTCTTTCCTTGACTTCTTTTACGAACATGTCATCTTGTTGGGCCTCTCTCAACTCTTTTTTGGATATCATTTCCCCTTCTAGTTTCATGCAACCGGTGAGACAATTCTAGGTCTCAGTAATCTTCCATTAACTTTCTTTCATTCATTATCATATAGGCTACATGAATAGATTTTCTTACTTAAAGTATCAACCAAAACATTTATCTTTCTTGGATGGTACTTTATGGAATGTTCATACTCTTTAAACAATTCCAACCATCACCTTTACTTTTCATTCACTTCCTTTTGATCAATTAAATACTTTAAACTTTTGTGGTCACCTTAAATCTCTACTATAGAGATAATGCCTTCATATTTTAAGGGCATGCATGATAACCACATATTTCAAATCATGCATGGGATAGTTTTCTTCATAAGACTTTAATTGAGAAATATATATCGGCTACCACTTTGCCTTCTTGCATCAATGCACAACAAAACCTATGCTTAATAGCATCATTATAAATTAGGTTCAATAGAATTGATACAAAAGAAGAAGTTAGCCTAAGTTTTAAATTTTGAAAACTATTTTCACAATTCTTTTCCCACACAATTTTTTCTAAACCTTGTCAATGGTCAAGCAATATGAGAAAAGTCCTGCATTAACTTTCTTGATAAACTTAGGAAACATTCTTACTTTCATAACAGTCTTGGATCATTCTCACTTGTAACTACATCTTACTTTATTAGGATCTAACTGTGACCCCATTCCATGAGATAACATGACCCAACAACCATACCTTTTTGAGGCCGGCTCACCCTTGCTAAGTTTAGTATACAGTCTTCTTTCTTTTAAAACTGTCAAGACAATTTTCAAATGTCTTTCATGCTCCTCTAAAAAAATTTGGAGTATATACTTAAACATCATCTTTAAAGACCACAACAACTGATCTAAATAAGGCCGAAAAATTATATTCATGTAATCCATGAAGATTTGACACCAAATGACATCACTAGAGACTTATAATACCCATATGTAGTTCCGAATGTAGTCTCAGGAACATCCTTTACTTTTACCTGTAATTGCTGATACACAGACCTTAAATTAATCTTGGAGAACACTCTTGCTCCAACTAGTTGATCTAAAAGATCATCTATCATGGGTAACAGGCACTTATTCCTTATCATTACTTTATTTAACTCTCTGTAATCTGTACAGAGTCTAAGACTCCTATCTTTCTTATTTGCATAATGCAAAAGCACTCTAGGGAGATACATTTAGTCTGATGAATTTTTTATCCAGTAACTTTTCTATCTACTTCTTTCACTTTCACACTAGCTAAGAAAATACTAGGTATCCTTAACCTCCAATCTTTAAACATTTCTCAGCTAAACTTAGCCTCTAAGTACGGGACTACTTCTGGGATTACCTTTATTAAGGACTTATTCTTATAGTCTAACAAAATACTATATGCAAATAGCCAGTTCATGCCTATAATTATATTAATATCTAGGAAAGGCATACATATCAAATCCAGTGTGGTACAATATTCTTATATTGGACTATGCAATTTAAATAATCATTGGAGATTATGGCCTTACTTCATTCATACCTTCAATAAAATTAGGCGACTTACGAGCCTCTTATTGAGTAAGAGCAAAAACTCTTCCTTATGCTTGCGATATGTGATTAGCCATCTCCATCATACATTCTCTAGCATAGTGACCAGGCTTCCCACACTTTAAACACACATTCTGTCCTAGTAAACATGGTCTTCCTCTATGCACCTTTCCACATTGATTACATACTGAGGCTATAGCATTCCTTTGTGTCTTCTATCCTATTTGTCCATCGTTCTTGCCATGTCGTTTAAACTTCCTGTCATTAGACCATAGCTTCTTTCCTTTCTTATTACTGGTATCTCCTTCTTCAACAACCTTCTTAATATTTATCGGAGGAGTTAGTGTCTTCTTTTCGTGATTTAGACTATTCTCTGTGACTCTACTTACTTCAACCATCATATTAAAAGTCCGAATTTGCATAAGGGCAACTATTTCTTTAATCATTGGTTTTAATTCCCTTTCCAACTTCTCCATTTGCCATTGTTTATCATCATGCTACTGGAGATACATAGAGTATTGAGACAATTGTATGTATCTTGCTACATACTCATCTACTGATTCATCATGAGCTTGCCGAATCATAATAAACACGACTTCTTTTTAATCTCTCATTGATCTGGGAAAATATTTCTCATAAAAATGTTCTAAAAATAGTTCCCTCATAAGTGGCATACTTCTTGACGAAAGTATTAATTCCATATTCCTCCACCACCTATCCGCCTCCTTTTCTAGCATATATGTTACCATCAACGCTTTCATTTCTGATGTACAACCCATGATCTTGAAGATTTTCTCCAAGCTCATTATCCAATCTTCAACCTTTTGCACATCAAATTTACCATCAAAAGATGGAGGGCTATACTTCCTAAATTGAGTTATAATATGCTAATAGAGACTAAACTTCGTTAACTATCCTACCTCTTCCCTTGTAGGTTCATGTTGGTCTACTTGCGGTTGTTGTGGTGTAGGCGGAAGGCTTTCCATTCTAACTTCCTCTTGCTACCCTTGAGCATTCATTCTCTCTTGCAAATGCTCTATCATTCTTTGCTGTTGATCCAACCTCTCAATGATCACTTGCAATGGATCAGCTCTAGAGGTTGTTCTAGATGTCATAGCATGAGTTGTTCTATCATCACCTTTTAAAGTTGCCATTGTAGAAATTTTCCTTGTCTTAACCATGCTTATCTATACATTCAACATTGGCAAACATCAATATCATAACTTAAGACTCATACTTCAACATATAGAAATAACTACTTTCATTATTCATCATAAACTTTCTTACATAACATCCCCTAGCATCATTCTTCCTTAATATCGGTCTGCTTCTTACTTCTTACTAATCACTTGCTTCCATCATTGGAAAAACTACCATTAAGTTAGCCTTTACTTCATATATGTGGGATACTTATCTTCTATGATCATTACGAGCTTTCTCTTTTCTTTTGTCTTTAACATTGTCCTTTTTATCCTACAAACAAGCTCTTCAATTACTTATCTATTTAGTGGCTTGGTGAATGAGAAAGTCTTAAGTAAACTTTCATATTAGTTGTGGATTAATGAGGTTTTATCATTTCAAAATCATTTTAATTTTATCTTAGATCATCATCTTTCAAAGCACTTTCATAAATCTATGGCTCATTAATCTTTCCTTTATTATCTCATTCTTTCTAAAGGTCTATGGCGACCTTACACTTGATCTACTATGATCATGAGATTTACTGTGATCTCTGAGCCCTACTAGGATCTTCTACGACTCTTGGGATTTACTGCAATCCCACTTTTCCAAAAGGTTCTATGACGATCCACTTTGAAAGATTTCATGACCTAAGGAAAAACAAGTTGGTAAAATATTTTCTCATCAAGTCCAACAACCATCTCAAGTGATTCCCAAGATTAATCTCTTATGCCACTAGCATATTCTAATAAGCGAAACTAGTCACTATTACATCTAACTAGCTTAAAGGAAACTACTGGGGAAAACAGTTTTCTAGTCTTTCAAAAGTTTTAGACTGTCTTTGCAAAAACCTTGTGCTCTGATGCCATAAAAATATCATATCTTGCATTCATCAATCTTTCCCATGAGTACAAGCTTAACTTTGTCCGAAAACCTTGGCCTTAAGAAAGCTTAAATTAAACTTGAACCTAAAACTTTAAAATTGGTTTGTGCTACTTTTGCAACAATTTTAAAAAATTCATAACTAATTCCTCAAAAACCATTTTATAGTTGTTCAAGTCTCTACAAATCCTTTTGTTTTTGAATTTCGTGGGAAAAATAAGACATTAGACTTTCATCATGTGAAATAGTATAGTTTATTCCAAAAAATTTACTGTTCAAAATTCACTCCAGTAAACTATCCAGTTTCACAACTTTAACTTTGTTGTGTCATTTTTTCTCACATACGAAACCAAAACATTCAAACTTTATATCATCAGAAAACTCTTTCAGTCTAGTTTCAAAGTATATAAACTTTTCATGGTGTTACTATTGCTTCTAAGTTTGCACAATTTTACAAAAACATCCACTTCTATTATTGTATAAATTCAATATACATTCATATTGTACCAAATGGAAGCTAACACATAAAGGTATATGGAAACATAGCCTACTAAATTTTTGGGCAACTGAATGAATTTATACATGCTCATTCAACAGAAATTGTTTCCTAGCAATACATTTCCAATAAAAACAATTTCTAGAACAGTCCTTCCTTTGTCATTCTTCTTGGTTAACATACTTGCTCTTGGGAAAGTTTGTTCCTAGCATTTGGGAACTTAAGAGGTGAGATTGGGTATCTCAGTAGTGACATTATACATACATTCATAGTATCACATCAACTTTGAAAACATTTCATAATCTTTGCAAAATAGTCACATAAAATCCATGTTGCTTTTCAAAATATTAGCATAACTTTATCATAATATAAATAAGATATCTAAATAAACATTTAAAACATGTCAATCATTCATAAAACATACATCATTCAACCTGGAAATTTTGCAATAACATAAGAGTAGTACAAGTCACTACTTCAGAACTTTACCCTTCTTTAGTCTTTGCCTTAATCTCTACTCCAATGCCTAGCTTTGCCTTGAATTCTTACTTTAATTCTTCCTTCCTCTTTAAGCTTTCCCTTCCTTCTTTTCCTTGTCCCTTTCCTTCTTTCTTTCTCTTCTCTTCCTTTTCTTCCTTCTTTCTTTCTCTCTTTCACGTCTTCATTCTCTCTTTCTCTTCTCCCTTTAACTTCAATTTGTGGGTAAATGAAGGGGGTGGGAGTGCCTTTATATAAGCTTCCTCTACTTGGCCTCCAAGTTGCCCAACTTGCTTCCCAAGTTGCTTCTTCTTGTCTCCCAAGTTCCTTCCCCTTCTTGCCCAAGTTTCCATGACATCAGCTCTATGACCTAATGGTTATGACATCATCCCCATGACATTATGTTTATGACATTATCTTGACTAATTATGACATCATAAGTGGCATACTAAAATTCCATTTTTTCTAAGAGAGAGACACATTTTCTTTCAAAAAATATCCTTTAGGCATATCTAGAGAGAATTTGAGAGAAGCATTTTCCTTTGAACCAAAATGCATTTACATTAACTGTATACATGCTTCTCTTTTGTTTTCACATTCCTCAAATTTTTGCATTTTGGTACCTCAATATTTTCCCATAATAATTTTGAAATTATCATTTAATTTTCATAAAAATTTCAAAATTAAGTATATTCAAGGACCAAACATATTTTCTTCTAAGAGCCCTAGGAATCTTAATTCTAGTTAAAAACCTAATCGCTTCTTTACCCTATTACATCCCTATGCATTTTATAGAATAATCCTCTATTATTCTATACATAAAAATTTGGGATGTTACATCTACCCCAAAGAAATAAAAAGATATATCTAATATTCATTTTGATTAAAAGCAAATAGAAGATATATTTTCTCTTTGTAATTTATAAGTCACTTTTAACTGTTTACACAAATTAAGAAAAGAAAATTAGTTAATTTTGGTTAGATTTCTTGAAATTTTCTAAAATTATCAATTTTTTTCAATATTACCCTCATTAAATTGTATCCTTATCATAACTAGATCTTTTTTTAATCTCTCTTTGCATCATAAATGCTTTGAGTAAAATTTGAAAAAATAAATATTGCAAAGCGACTTGTATTTTACTAAAAAATTTTCTAGAGTATGCCTTATAAATAGGAACATAAGAAGTGTTTAATACTTGAAGTTTGGAACTACGTCCGGCATTTCTGGCCAGAAAAAAAGAAAGAGAAAAAAAAGAGTTTGGAACTACATCGAGCATTTCTGGCCAGAAAAAAAAAAAAGAAAGGAAAGGACTAAATCGAGCATGATGTAAGCTGAAGCAGAAACTAAAACAACCGAAGCATCCAGTTAAACCAGCGGTCATCGGCCATCCTTTTCACTTGAGCTAATGTCTAATGATTTAGAAAGCACTAACAAACGGATAGGATCATTCATGATAAATAACGATTTCATTGTGTTCTCGAAGAATTTCCATTATACTTGTTGTGTTTTTCCTATTCACCTTATAAGGGGAATTTGAATTTCCATTGATCTGTAATCGCCTTTCGGCATCTCTTGATATTGCTTGCTGATTGGGAAGCAACTAGATATGCGGCTCATGAAAGTAAATAAGAGGTCGGAATGCTATATAATATAATATATATATATATATTTTAATTATTTGTAAGGTTAATTCATTATCAACAACGTACGGCGCATATTCATTGCTAGTGTCTACATTAATTATATGTCATATATAGTAACTTTTATGTTATGCTATCTATGTATAAATAATGCGTTTCGTGCTACTTAGGAATGTTAGGCAATTATATAAGTACGTCACTAAATAATTTGAGAGATGGCCTTGATATATTAATTACAGTAACCAATTGTTAATAGAACATGCGAACAAAAAAGAAAATGAAAGCTTATGATCGTTGCTTGTATACGAGTAATTCAACTGCTGACATCGATGAAAATGACACCAAAATAAATCAGGTTCAAGCGCATACAACTAAAGTCATTCAACGTACGTAAGAAAAGAAAAAGGAAGATGACCAATATATAATTAGTCCTACGTTTTAAAATAACAGGAAGCTATATTATTTAATTGGTACTGAAATTGTTGTCAATTAATTTATGTGCTTTTGGTAAATATATATATACACACCCAATGAACTACGAGCTTGCAGTGTGGGAGAATTCTCTTGAATTATTGAATATATATACATGCTCTCATGATTGACAATTACAAAAGCACACCTACGAAAATTTAAAGAGGGAGGAAAAAGAAGAGTTCTTTAGTTTGCTTTTAATTGTTTCTTTTTCTTTTTTGAATTTTGTCTGTTTAATGGTTTTGATTCGTAATAAAATGAGCCACGTTTCAAGACCGGGCTTTTGGAATGGCCTCCCACGCTTTGTTAATCGTCAATTCATCAGAAAAACTTGCTGCGACAACAATTCTACATCTTTCTCGATCGGTCGCTTTCCTTTTATTATCTTTAATTTTATTTTAAAAAATGGAGATATGACACGCCTTGATGGATACAAAAGTAGGTTTTAAGGTTAACACGTGGTGTCCACCATCATTTTCTCTCTTGCTTGTCAATACTCCCTCCGTTCGAAAAATGAGTAGTTTCACTAATATTAAGTAATATTTATTGATTACATTTTTAAATTTCTAATAAAAGTTAAATTTTTTAATTTTATTCTTATTAATTATATTTATTTTATTAAATATAGTACAAGTTATAATACTAATAATATAATAAATTATAGATAAAAATAACAAATTATTACATGTTATCTTAGATTATAAGATTAGAAAAATCTTTCATATTGTCTTATAATATGGGATGGACGAAGTACATTAATTTAATTTGGAACACAATAATCTTCACATTATGAATTATATTAAATAGTTGAATATAATGTGCATTATTGTCCGGTGACAATTATATATTTGCTATGTTTAGTTCATTGGAATTATTACTGTGAAGAATGGAATATATGGTTCTCATCCCATTTCAATCATATGTTTTTGAACAGTACTATTTCACACTCATTAAAATGGGGATTTCAAGACGCTTGAAAATAGCCATTCTATTGGGGAGGATGGGTATGGTGGGTGATTCCTGGAATATTTGAGGTTGAAAAGTCTAAAATATCCCTACAAATTTTCAAAACTACAGCAACTTTTCCTCTTTAGTCAACTTAATATTAAAAATTGGATTGTTCATTGAACCAGCCGAAATATTGATTCAAGATTCAATGGTTAAACTGGGGTTGGACTGATTGTGAATAAATTGATATATTTTAAATAATATAGATGAAAAATATAAAAAATATTTATCCATAATCATAAAATTAACATTTAATCTATGATAAAAATTAAATTTAATAATATATAGAAAATCAGAAATATTATTACTAAGTTTTACAATCTAATATTAAAATCTAAATAAGTTAATATTTATCTATAATTATATTTTGAATTCAAAATAATTAATTGATATTCTATTTTGATATTATTTGTTATGTAAATTTATCATTATTAATAATTATGTACCATAATAATACTTATACCATATTATAATATAGAAAAAAATTTATGCAAAAAATAATACTATTTAGTACTAAAAATAATGTTATTTTATCTTAAAAATAAAAAAATGTTTAATTTTTTTTTAAAAGGGTTAGACCGGTTCAAACTAGTTTTATATCAGTTTTTCTTGACAGATTCAACTGGTTCTATACCAATTCCGGATCTTCATCTCTAACCGGTTCTCTGTCTCTTCCATACCATGTTTGTCACTATGGAGCCTTAGATATGCTACCTCTTATGTGCAATAGGAAAGATCACACCACTGGACTAGCAATACACTTTCAACCTTTATAAGCAATATTTTATACATAGTATCGTTTTCAATTCTTCCCAACAGTATCCTCTTCATTTTTTTTGGAAAAATATATATAATAAAACAAAAAATATTAAAATAAAAAATATTTATAAAAATTAACGACATTAAAATCTTTATTATTTTTATTAAATAGATTAAAAAGACTTCTATATAATTAAAATAATAAAAATTTTCATACATTTTTTCATGAGGGGCATTATTGTCTAACCAAAACAAATGTTCATCCCTTCCATGAGATACAAACATATTAATATCATTCCATAAAGCTCCATTCTCATTTTCATTCCCACAAAATAATTTCGTGAACCAAATGTAGCATAGGTCCTTTATTATCTTTTAATACTGTATTTAGTTAAAAAAATCAATTAATCAACCGTGTGACGCTTGTTAATATGTTGACAAATACACAGATATATAATGTACTTAATTATAAGAGGTCGTAACAATCAAGTACGCAAGAAAAAGTATTAGGTTTGTACTGGTTGCATATGCATTGTGTGCATTAATCTTGGCATCCACTGGGCGACCCCGCCAAGAAGATAATAAAGGAGGGGGGGAAAAGTTAGGCTAAGTCACTTACCTCCAACGTGCACTGCAGACCGGAGAAGGGACAACAGTGCAGTGCTTTACTATTATGCAACTTGTGGTATATAGTGGGTTTCCCAATATTGCAAATAAAAATATTGAATGCATAATTAGTTAAGTTTGGGTGTATAAATAAGAAGGGGTAGCATATGCATTGGAGTGTCATAGAGAAGCATCGATCAAACAAATTCACATTCTGACAAGTGATAGAGGGATCGAGTGAGAGAGATGAGAAGTGAGGGGACGATGAAGTGTCGGGAGAAAGTGGGGAGGTGGTGGAGAAGGGCAAAGCCATATGTGCTAATGGTGGCCCTGCAGTTCGGGTCGGCAGGCATGTACATTCTCACCATGGATGCTCTCAATAAGGGCATGAGCCATTACGTCTTCATCGTCTATCGCAACGCCATCGCTGCTCTTACTCTTGGCCCTTTTGCTATTGTTCTTGAAAGGTCTCTCCTCTCTTTCCAACCATATATCTTCATTCTGACCACTATTCATCACTTCGTTTATTACCCATGCAATGAAATGTTACGTTCGTGTTCTTTCTGAATTTGTGTGTGTGTGTCGCTTTCTCGATTTCAGTACGAAATAATGCATGTCTACATGGTTATATTTCTACGTAACGCATAATATTTGGGGTTATTACCATTTTGTTGTTCTGATCTGCAGGAAAGTTAGACCCAAAATGACGTTTCGGGTTTTTTGGGAGATTATGGCGCTGGCATTTCTCGAGTAATTAATCACCACCATCTTCATTCCAAGCCTCACAAATTAATTACATGAATTATTACATATTGAAGCGATGTTGTTGTTGGTGGACAGGGTAATACTTGATCAGTGCTTTACGCTCCTGGGCATGAAATTAACGTCGGCATCATTTTTATCAGCTGTGATGAACACTGTACCCTCCATTACCTTTGTATTGGCCATAATTCTTCGGTACGAGTGTATGTTTTTGTGTTACGAATTAGTAAATATTTCTGTTGATATGTATAGCTATCCTACTTTGATATCCATTACCTCCTATATATCCTATCATAGATGTTAGAAATGAAAATTAAAACAATAAATAAGAGTGCTGGCTAGGATAAGAAGTAGTTTAGTTTGTCTAAAGTGGCTTTTGAACATTTGTCAAGTGATAAATCTATTCATTGAATAATTGATCTCTTATCACGCGCGCGCACTTGTCCATGTATCACTTCTATATTATATATCATTGCCATCTTTGTCTTACATCTTGATCTTGAATATAAGGAACAAATAAATACATTACATAAATTAAAGAAAACATTTAAAAGCAGTTACCATCATTAAACTTATCACAAATGAAATTTTTTTTCAAAAATAACTCCATTTAATATCTAAAACTCATATTAGGTACTCCTTAATCAGGGTAATTTTGAGAAAAAAAGTATGTTTTACTATAAATTAATAAATGAGTACTATAGGAAAAAATTAAATGAATCAAACAATTTATATCTATGCCTCCAAAATCCCTTATATTATGGAGTAGCAAGAAGTGGCTTGACTTTAGCTTCCTTTTTTCCTTTCTGCTATACAGCTTCCAATTAATATTGAACGAGCTAGCTCCCCTTCATACCATTCATATTTGCAATTCCAACTTGTGCTTTTGTGATCATTTCTTCTTCCTTTTAATTTTGAGCATTTGTATACACACACGTGCACGCACGCGACCTGATTTTATGTTTCAATAGTTTTTATATTTTTCTGTATCGGTAAATTTGGGATGAATTTAGGTCTATCCTCGTGAATGTTTTTTAATTAGACAAACTCTCATCAGAAGATAAGGAAAGAAGCGTGAGGCTAACGTAACGCAGCTTCTTTAATTACGTACTTGTCTAACATATGCGATAGATGTACGTAAAACGGTAGTTATCCTTAAATAAAGAAAGGTAGTAATACAACCATGATATTTTGTGCTTGACCATTAAATGACCATCGCCATCGATCCCTGAAAAAGTAGAAAAACTCAAACACTAAAAGCATAGATCCCAAAAACATATATAATCATAACAATAAAATGAAAACGACAACGTTGTATATGGTTTTTAACCAATAAAAGTGGGGGATGAGAGGTGCAGGTTGGAGAGGATGAAGATAAAGGAGGTTCGATGCCAAGCGAAGGTGATAGGGACAGCGGTCACATTGGGAGGAGCCTTACTGATGGCACTCTACAAAGGACCCGTCGTGGACGTTACTGGATCATCAACGACCCGGGCGGGTCGCCCCGAGAATGTGAATGACCCAACTGGCTCCCACTGGGTTCTTGGTACTTTCCTCATCCTCATGGGTTGTGCCGCCTTCTCTGCTTTTTACATCTTGCAAGTAACTACCGACCTACCTCTTCCTCCTCTAATTACAATTACCCACTTATTATTAATTCCTTATTAATTTTAAAATGGTTGATTTTGCATGATTATGAATCAGGCCGTGACATTGAGGAAGTACCCGGCAGAGATGTCGCTGGCGACGTGGATATGCTTAGTGGGGACATTTCAGAGCATTGGAGTGGCAACTTACATGGAACGACACCGTTCTCATGCTTGGTCTCTTGGCTGGGATTCCAGGTTCTTTGCTCCTGCCTACTCGGTTAGTATATATTCACTTTTTTTTTTCATTATTGAATGAATATTCCATTATATATATATATAGTATATATGATTGGTGGTTTGAATGATTAATTCATGTATAGTATATTGGATTGATGCATTGCAGGGGATTGTCACATCTGGAATCCAATATTACGTGCAAGGGCTGGTGATGAAGACGATGGGCCCAGTGTTCGTGACGGCTTTCAATCCTATGCGTATGATCATTGTCACCGTCCTCGCCTGCATCATCCTATCCGAGCAACTCCACCTGGGAAGGTACGTAGTACATAATAACGTTAATTCTCTGCTTCCATTGTCCTCCCCTTCTAATTAATCCAACTGAATTTCTGATAAGAAATAAAATTGACTTTTTTGTTTTGGGAATTGTGTTCGTATGTCAGTATTATTGGGGCAATAGTGGTGTCGGTGGGGCTGTATCTAGTTGCATGGGGCAAATACAAAGAATACAAAGATTTGATGCCACCCTCCCCTATAAAGGACACCTCCCTATCGCAAGAGCAGCAGCTACCAATAACAATGACGCCCAGAAATGATGCCAATAATAATAATAACAATCATAAAGCTCATCAATCAGTCATCGTCAATGATCAAAGCAGGAGCACCATCGTGGATTCCAAGTTAATATCCAATACTGAAGAAAGGCAGTCCTAGTGCCAACACAGCTAAGTCCAAATGGACCTTATTTTTGTTTGCACATGAGGTTGTTCTAAATTTGTGATACTGACCTCAGGTCATGTTCTTCTCTCTGTTTTTTTTTTTTTTGTTGTCATGTTCTTCTCTTATTCAAGCAAGGATTTCGAATATTGATGACAATGCCCTATTGTATAATTAAATCTATGTAACTTTCCGCTTTCTATTTTCCATTTAACTAAGCCATTTCATCTAATTTACATGTATAGCTTCCTTTTTCTTCTTTTTTTTTATGGGTGAAAATCACAATAACAAGAGTCACAAGTACAAAGTAAGAGGCTCTTACAATAAGGACCCGTTAATCTCTCTCTCTCTCTCTCTCTCTCTAATTAAATACAAAGAATATCTCCCAGTTAATAGTTAAAAGCAAATTTTTTTAAAGCAAAGAGATAATAAAAATGAATTTTACCTCTTCTAATAAGGTATTTTCATCTCCCAACTATAAATCTATTTTAAATAGGTATCAACCAGTTTTAAATGAGGGCCATATATAATCATTAATTGTAATTAAATGGGATATTAGTTTTAATTACAAGATACATTAATCGCATAAACATGTTAATTACGTCGTCATGCCCCAATTAATTATCACCAGAGCAGCCAAAAAAACCTCCAAATTCTGTGCTACTCATGATGATGATGATGATGATTTCAAACTAGACTTATTCCTACTGGAAGCATTGAACAAGTACACCTAGAGTTCTCCAAAATGGAAGCTCAACAAACAAAAGCAAAGTTTTTGAAAATGCACCTTCCTCTGTTCAGTTCTCCACATTATACTAGGCAATGCTTTTGCTTCTGCCTCATGTTACTGTGCCTATAGACACACATAGTGTGTCTCTTGGCCTTTTGTTAAGGATTTTGTTTTAGGTTGGGTGATGTACGCGTAGATATCTAGGAGAGCAGGATTTTCACTTTTGTATGATATATAAAACAATATTCTAGGTAGTGGAGGGGTTCACCCTGTTCTCCACTGTAAACTCCATTGGCGATTACCATTTACCACGCTAATACGATGAATCTTGTACCTACGCGCTTAACTTGGCTGGGTGCTAACTATCTTCACTATGTCTATATTTGGGAAGAATAAGTTATTTTTTAGGAAAACTAAAAGGAAGTTGAGGATTTCATGAAAAAAGTTAATTTTTATTTATAAAAAATTTGAATAAAGATGTACCACAAAATATTTTATAAGAATTTCTTTTTTATTTTCCTTTTAATTAAACTTGTGTTTTAAGTTATATCTACATGTATCTGTCATGTCGACTAGTGCTGTCTAATCTTGTGCTGTCAAATTACCGGTGAACCTCATCTTTATATTACTTGGCTTGTGCACACCATCATGCTTTCCCAAAAGGAAAAACAACTTCCCATTGAAAACAAGCTGAGTCACATTCATTCACTCACGATAGGCCAGAGAAAAAGTTTGGTTATAAAGTGAAATATCGAAGAAATTAACAGTTGATAAGCATCTCATTTTATAAAATAAAATAGCGAGTCATAAAGTAATCCTTCCCCTGATTTCACCTTGCAATGCAACTTCGTAAATATCCAAAATGTACAGCTTTTATCCAATACATAAGTTTCCAAAAATGAATATTTTGCGCTATGACTCATGGCATATAGACATGTCATATCAATCATCTTTAATCGGGATGGATGCGTCATGCTTAAGTTTAGTTTATTCTGCCCTATAATTCTGTCAAAAAAAATTACAGAATAATGTTAATCAGATTCATTCTTCATTTATAAATTCAATGATAAGCTTAGTATTTTTAAGATTTCCAGTGAAACAATAGCTTACATTGAACTGTACAATAAATTCCAGTTGGGATAAATTCTGCTGCTGCAACTGATCATGATGATGATGATTTCAAGTGCGTGCCTTCATCTTCACCACAATCTGATAAATAAAGTGACAAATACTACGTCAATGTCCACATTATACCACCTAATGCTTTTACTCCTGCATCGTGTTACCGGGCCAGTAGATACACTTACTATGTCTCTCTTGTCTTTATGTTATAATTTTGATTTAGATTGGGTCATGTACGTAAGTGCAGGAGTAATTTTGTAAGATAGCAGATACTGGGTAGTGGTGAGGTTCACTGTGTTCTCCACTGTGAACTCTGTAGACTAGCTAGGAGATTGCCCTAATACGAATCTGGCATACATTTTACTTTACTTGGTGCTCGCTAGCTTGGCTATGTCTCGAGAAAGTGTCATATATCCATTACTAGTGCTGTCTTATCTCGCGTCATTTAAAATAGCGCTGAATGTACCCTAACTTCTTTATTACTCGGATGTGCGCTATCATGCTTTCCAAAAATGAAAAAAGAAGTTCCTAGTAAACAAGATGAGTCACATTCATTTATTCTTATATGATAGGCTCACGAGAAGTAATTGGTTAGAGAGTGAAATATCCAAGAAATAAAGACTTGAGATGCAAGGATCTCATTTTACAATGAAAAATTGAGTATTATTTTGAACACGTTTTTCTTTACATTGCATAGGTTTTGAGAAATATTAAATCATATTGATTGTAACTTGTAAAAAGTGCAACCTTATTGATTTATATTTTATATTGATGATGAGTAAATGATATATCTCTTTTGCTTATTCTACCCATATTATTATAAAATAATTATAGATAAGACTAAGATCACATTCATTTTTTTTGTCTTAATTGATAATAAACTTCATTTGTTTTCGTACAATTTCCAAAGTAATAATAGCTAAACTATGTTCACCAAAAAAAAAAGAGCTATGCTATGTTCACATTGACTGATATAAATGAAAAGCCAAATTTGGTTGCAAAAGTGAACAAAAGTTTGTTATTATGAGATTAATATTGGATATATAGTGTAGAATATTCTTGCAAATTGCGTCATGCTCGCAAAACAGAACACCGTATATATTCATTACCCCCGCTTACATCCCGACGTTTTTTTTTTTTGGCCAACAGATACATCCCAGCGATAACGGCGTATTGTTTTCCATTTGCTTTATATAATACTTTTATATTAATTAATTATGAATTACTCTCTCTAATTTTTAATATAAGATCATTTTAAATGAATCATATTTATTAAGAATAGAAATTAAACTTAGTTAATTATCTTGATTTCTCCAAAAATCATATTTTTTCAAAATTACATTTACTTAATTTTTCTCTTTAAGATGCATTAAATAGAGATATTTTTTAAAAATGTGTAATAAATACTACTTCGTATATTATAAAAGATTTTATCACGGTCAAGACAAAAAACTTTATATTTAGAATTGGTGGAAGTAATAGATTGAAAGTTGCACATAATTTTTTCACTCCACTAATTAAGCTTATTTTAACTACAAGAGTTAAACACAAGCTAAAAAGCACTGACTCTTCTACAGATCATACTTTAAAGACAATCTGCATATTAAAATAAGTTTTTTTTTATAAATTTAAAACTAGCATATCACTTTTTCTTTTTCTTTTTCTTTTTCTTTTTCTATTTCTATTTTCTCTTTATGTGGAAAAAAATAGACATATACTTTGATAATCCGGCAAAGCGGTCAATTTAAAAAGCAGGCATGTTTACTAGGGTGGGCTAAATTAATTTATGCTTATGTAGTAGTTCTCACATGCTAATTGAAATTTTAATTACTATCAGCAATTTTTTTTAGTGAAACATAGAGGTTAATTAATGCAAAAAAAACGAACGAAAACTAAGGAGAGACTACAAGGGACAAATTGATGTCCTCATCAAATCAGCACCGAGAACAATAAGGAACTTGACACCGCACATAATATGTGGCGCCACGCATCCAGCTTGTCTCTGAATCTTCCTCAGCAAATTTTCTCTCCTTTATATTGCAGTATTTGGTTCCGTTAAGTTATAACCATAAAGAAAATAATATAAAAAGTGAAGCAATCAAAGATGATACTGGATATACATGTAAACGAATTTGAACCCTCTCAATTTGGTATAACTGGTTGAGGTCACTCAAACATATATAAGGAACAAGACCGATGATAATACAACGGATTCCTTATTCCTCTCGCACTTGGTTTCAGAAAATTTTTTTTGGCCAACTTGGTTTCAGCAATTGATGGGTTATGATCTATTCTTTCTCACTCTCGTTTGAATATTGCTGAGCTATGCAACGCGCATGTCTACAAATCTTTTTCCTGTCAGTTAACATAGGTGAGAAGGGGAATTTTTTTTTTTTTTACCAAAGTGAGAAGGGGGACTATCATCTAGTAGAAGAATAGCTCATGTCAAATTTGGCCCTTGTCTTCAGTGGGTAAAGTTTGACAAAAATAACTTGAGAGCGACATATATATAGCTACATCCAAAATGTGAAAATAGCATATAGCTATTGTCACCGACTAAAAGTTGCTTACTACCCACCACACTAAACTGATGATAGAGACACTATTCGATATATATATATATATATTATCACTTTCATTATGAGCTTACAGAAGTTTTACTCTTTCATTTTGGTCGACCAAATATCCTCTTTTTCCCTGTCATTTATTTATAAGTCATCAAGAAAACGAAGTTCTCCTAACTCTCCATATCCTTCTATCTATCTCAGCATGCACCGTGCTTTGAATGATTAGTTCAGAAAAACTTCAAAATTCGGAGGATCAGATCAAAGGTTAAACCCAACTTAAGGCTCACTCTTACTTGGGGTACAATTAACCCAACTTGTCGATCTGATGTGCGAGCATGTATGTTATAATTAGAACTTTCGTTCCTCAATAGTGGAAATGAACTAATCAAAGACAAAATCATATTTTACGAATAAAGTTAGGTACAATTCTTCATTTACTCATTCTAACAAGGAAGCTTGATATGTCACAACATTTTTTAAGATGTAATCAGTCTCCTGCAAGTATACAAGATCGATTATAATAATAAAAAGTTTGGAGTATTCTGGAGTCAAACTTAAGGGAGGTTGTGAAATCTATCAATTCACAATTTTTAATCCAAAAGCAAATAACAATTTAATAGAAAAAATGGAAATTAAAAAGGAAGGCAAACAATTCAATGTCTAAGTTTAATTCAGTCACTAAAAGTGTCAAGGGATCGGAGTTCATCTATCAGGATAACTCAATTCACTTTCTTGATTAGACTATATGCAGTTATAATGACAATTGTGTTTATTATGTCCTAATCACCTTTCAATATATTAGTTAGTGTTTAATTAGAGTCAAATTCACTCTCACGCAACCCACATATTTAACCAAATCATGAAGCTACAATTTAAGTCACCGTAAACTTCTAGATCTATCTCTAGTTTAGTTATCTATGTCTGTCTTCCTAAGTTTAGACTTGTCCTTCTCCTCTTGGTTCTTGAAACTCACTCATAGATTAGATTTTATAATAGTCAGTCACAAAATCAATAATAGAGTAAAGACAGATATAATGGAAAAAAATAAAGAAATCAAATATACATATTAAAACTCAAAACCCAGAGTCATAATCAAAAAATTAGAATTCAATTAATCTCAATTAGGTTACATCCCTACCTCTGACTGGGGATTTAGAAATCCATAAAAATAGTTATCTCAAGACGAATAGAACTACAAATCATTAAACAAAGGTTACAAAAAAAATGGAGAAATGAAGAAACTCAAAGATTGCTCCAAAACTTTCTCAATCTCTTGTTCTCTGCACCCTTTGATTGCTTCTAGTTGCCCGAGAAGCCTCAAAATCGTGTTCTTTGGCCTCCTAGTACTCGATTGAATGTGTTTTTTTGTTTCCCTTGTGTCTATTTATATAAAGAAGGTCTAGAAGTCCATAAAATCCCACACAGATCATGAAACAACTTAAAAAGCACGTCGTTATATAGTAATGAGCCGGTGCCAAGTTCAGGTTATTTTTGTCCACATGGCACCAACTCCAACGCGTCATGTCTTAAGAAATGAGACCACCTGGAGCTGGCTAAGTGCCCTTTCTTTGTTGACCTCGTGTTTAGTCTATTTGCATAATCAATTTGTCTTTGCCTACTCACCCGGCCCAACCATGGGTGAGAATTTATACTGGGCCAAATGAGTTCACATTTCAGCATTTTTTTTCTCCTTTTGGATATGCTTTACTCAAAACTACTCATAAATATTCCTACGATATAAATATACTCCAAGTTATGCATGATCATACCAAAAAGTATTAAATCACAATATGTTGAGTTAAAAATAGATATAAAATGTGTGTATTTTGTATGCATAAAATAGACACATCAACATGGAAATGAAGGGAGAGAAATAACCAAACAAAGCTTAGCCCGTTAGCCAGCTGAGGAGGTGGTCGGAGAGACCACAATGGAAATTGTACGTAAAGGAGGTTTTCTTACGATCTTGGCCCATGCAGTACTGAAGAAGCCGAAGCTTTGGGCATTTTCATGGGGCTAGAAACAGCTTGGGACCTTGGCTACAGAAAGGTAATTGTCGAATCTGATGCAGCACATCTGGTGGACATTTTGAATGAAAATCAGGTGTATTTGAACAGCCCCATCTCTTGGACAATTCTTAAAATTGCATGGTGATCCAGGCGGCATTGGACGATAATCTTCACAAAAGTATCAAGGAACCTTAGCATTGCTAATTGTCTTGCATGCCTTAGTTTTCAATAATAGGATCCCCGTTGATATAAGGGACTTAGCTGTAGACTTGTATTTCGTTCCCCTTTGATCTGCTGTAGCTTTCTTTGGGCTTAGCCCGGCCTCCTTCTTCATAAAAAAGAAAGAAAGAAATAAAAAAAAGGAATCTTTTCAAAAGATTAAAATGCTAGAAAAGCTTTAGGAAATATAGCACAAGAAAGGCTTTACGAAAATTAAATCGTTTTGATCTATTATATATTTCTAGTATTTTGATTTTTCTTAGCATTTTAAATCTATATATTAATTATAAAATATATAAAATATGAACATATAACAATAAATATATAATATATAATTATATATTTATAATATTCTATTCTATATATTTTTGTCATTATATATTATTAATATATAATATTGTGTATATTTATTATATTAAATATTATATAATATTTAACCCCCTCCCACTTTTTGAAATATATAATATTATTTAGTATTAGACTCAATTTTCTATTACGAGGATACTCAAATAAACAGTACAGACAAGACAGTAATAAAAGGAATCTCTTTGAAAGAACAAATTGGGGAGGTGTGTGAGTGGAGTATCTTCAAAAGTAGTGGAAAATGGATGGTAAAATAGTGAGGAAGAAGCAGGAGGTGAGTGGGAATGAACAATTAAAGGGAAGGTGTGAGATACTTAATTATCCTCACGCTTTGCGTAGTGGCTTGTCCTGAATATTTCTGCATGGTGAGGTGTTGTGCTGGTTATGGTGAATGTTAATTAATTTGTATATATAGGGAAGGAGGCTTGCATTTATTTGTGCAACTTGTGCTATATAGTGGGTTTCCGAATATATTTATTTATAAAAATATTGAAAATTAATCAACTTTGGGTATAAAAAGGAAGGGTGGCTTATGCATGGGAGTGGCATATCGACCAACAAATTCACATTAATTCTGATAAGTGATAGAGGGATCGAGTGAGAGAGATGAGAAGTGAGGGGACGATGAAGTGTTGGGAGAAAGTGGGGGAGTGGTGGAGAAAGGCAAAGCCATATGTGCTAATGGTGGCCTTGCAGTTCGGGTCGGCAGGCATGTATATTCTCACCATGGATGCTCTCAATAAGGGCATGAGCCATTACGTCTTCATCGTCTATCGCAATGCCATCGCTGCTCTTACTCTTGGCCCTTTCGCTATTGTTCTTGAAAGGTCTCCCATCCCTCCAACTATCCTCATTCTGATCACTATTCACATCGTTTATTAACCATGCAATGAAATGTTACGTTCGTGTTCTTTCTGAATATACATGTGTGTATTTGTACGCAACACATAATGTTGGGGTTATTATACCATTTTGTTTTTGAGACTGAGACTAACCATTTCTGCTCCTGTGCAGGAAAGTTAGGCCCAAAATGACGTTTCGGATTTTCTGGGAGATTATGGCGCAGGCGTTTCTCGAGTAATTAATCATCATCATCTTCCAAGCCTCACAAATTAATTACGTATTTATTGATTATATCGCTCACAGTACTACTGTCCTACAAATTAACAAGATATATATATACGCACTATATACATGTATAATACACGTGAATGAAAGTTTGTCAGATGGCGCTTCAGTTGGATCAGTAATGAATTATTTTATATTGAAGCGATGTTGTTGTTGGTGGACAGGGTAATACTTGATCAGTGCTTTACGCTCCTGGGCATGAAATTAACGTCGGCATCGTTTTTATCAGCTGTGATGAACACTGTACCCTCCATTACCTTTGTGTTGGCCATCATTCTTCGGTACGCACGTGCGTGTGTGTGTGTAATGCGAAACTGCATATGGGCGTTGATATAAAGCTATCCTATTACATGTGTTGGAAATGAAAATCAAACCAACATATATCAGACTGCTCGCCAAGATAAGGAGCAGCTTAGTCTTGTCTAGGTGGTTTTGAACATTTTTAGTTACTCCAGTTCATAAAAAATTTTGAAAGTTTTGTGACTTTTTTAAAATGTTTGTCGCTTTAAAATTTCATTAAAACATTATTTATTGTTTTTACTTCCTCTAGTTCTTTAAAACGGTTGTTTTAAGGTTTTTTTAATAGACTAATTAAGGAAGAAACTGAATGATTTCGACTGTTGTATATTTTAAAGGTATTTTATTATCTTAAATGTTGTCTTAGATATTCTAATTCATATTAATGAAGGAAAAAATAGTATAAAAAAATTACATCTTTCTTTTCGGTTTATAAGACATATTTATAAGAAATCTATATTTCATAATATAAGGTATTTTATGAATTATGTAGTGTATTTAATTTTGTTTTATCTAAAATGCCCTTGAAAAATTATAGAATTTAATTAATACTAAAATATTTAATTCATAAATCAATTATATTAAATACTATTAAAGGAGAATAACTTAGAAAATGATAAAAAAAAATTTAGTTATTAATTAATTATTACCCTTAATCTGTGTATTAAAAGTGCTTTATAAAATAAAATAAAAGTTGTAATTAACACATCATTAAAATTTTAGTGATAAATAATCTGACAAATTAATCACACGTACATGTACGTGTGTATATGATCTGATTTTATGTTTTAATCATTATTATTTTTTCTCCTTTGGAGCAAATTTGGGATGAATTAAAAATATCCCTGTGGACGTGTTTTACTTAAACAAACTCTCAAAAGATAAGGAAAGAAGAGTGAGGCCAGCGTAACGCAGCATCTTTCATTACTTGTCTAACACATGCGAAAGATACATATAAAAAGAACGGCGGTTATCGTTCGAAAAAGAACGATAGTGTCGCAATTTTGTGCTAGACTGTTGAATGACCATCGCCATCGATCCCAGAAAAAGTAGAAAAACTCAAATGCTAAAAGCATAGATCCCAAAAAATATATATAATCGTAGTAATAAAATGAAAATGACAACGTTGTATATGGTTTTTAACCAATAAAAGTGGGGGATGAGAGGTGTAGGTTGGAGAGGATGAAGATAAAGGAGGTTCGATGCCAAGCGAAGGTGATAGGGACAACGGTCACACTGGGAGGAGCCTTACTGATGGCACTCTACAAAGGACCCGTCGTGGACGTTACTGGATCATCAACGACCCGGGCGGGTCACCCCGAGAATGTGAATGACCCAACTGGCTCCCACTGGGTTCTTGGTACTTTCCTCATCCTCATGGGCTGTGCCGCCTTCTCTGCCTTTTACATCTTGCAAGTAACTAACTACCTACCTCGTCCTCCTCTAATTACAATTACCCACTTATTATTAACTTTACAATTATTAAATTTCTTGTTTTATTGATCTTTAAATGAATGGTTGCATGATTATGAATTAGGCCGTGACATTGAAGAAGTACCCGGCAGAGATGTCGCTGGCAACGTGGATATGCTTAGCGGGGACATTTCAGAGCATTGGAGTGGCAGCTTACGTGGAACGACACCGTTCTCATGCTTGGTCTCTTGGCTGGGATTCAAGGTTCTTTGCTCCTGCCTACTCGGTTAGTATATATTCACTTTTTGTTTTCAGTATTGAATGAATATTCCATTTTTTATACATATAGTATATAGGATTGGTGGTTTGAGTGATTAATTCATGTAGAGTATATTGGATGGATGCATTGCAGGGGATTGTCACATCGGGAATCCAATATTACGTGCAAGGGCTGGTGATGAAGACGATGGGCCCAGTGTTCGTGACGGCTTTCAATCCTATGCGTATGATCATTGTCACCGTCCTCGCCTGCATCATCCTATCCGAGCAACTCCACCTGGGAAGGTACGTAGTACATAGTAACATTAATTCTCTCCTTCCATTCTCCTCCCCTTCTAATTCATCCAACTGAATTTCTTATAAGAAATAATAAAATTGACTTTTTGGGTTTTGGGAATTGCATACATGTCAGTATTATTGGAGGAGTAGTGGTGTCGGTGGGGCTGTATCTAGTTGCATGGGGCAAATACAAAGAACACAGAGATGTGATGCCACCCTCCCCTACAAGGGACACGTCCCTACGGCAAAAGCAGCAGCTACCAGTAACAGTGAACCCCAGAAATCATACCAATAATAATGATGATGATCATCAGTCAGTCATAGTGGGTAATGAAAGCAACATTGTGGATTCCAAGTGAATATCCAATACTGAAGAAAGGCCGTCCTTGTGACAACACAGCCAAGTCCAAATGGATCCTCTTCCTCTACACACGTTAAGGCCCTCTGGATTAATTAGTGACACTGACCTCACCTCAGGTCGGGGGTCTTCTCATTCAAGCATGGATTTGGACGGACCCCCTTGCAAAACCTGAACTTATGTAGCTGTTTCCCATTTTCTATTCGCCATTTAAGCAACCACTAGATCAGATTTACATATATAGCTTCCTACATTATTTTATCTGAAAAAGAGGGAAATTACAATAACGGGAGTCATATATTATACATGAGGTAAGAGGTCCTAACAACAAGGGCCCCACTGACCTGTAAGAATAAAAAAGAAAAATAACTTATCCTGGAAGATGGTAAAATTAATAAACAGTTAATAAGGAGGTAAAGTGGTTTTTCTTGGCTCTACTTTCCGCCGATCGAGAAAAAGTATAAGAAACAACATACAATGACAACCTAATATTAGTATTAGCAAAAGCGGAGATAAGGATAATGAAGAGAAAAATGCGATAGTCAGCTGTGAACTAGTTGCATGGAATATATACTTAGCGCTACCAAAGCTGAATCGGACGACGTAATCCGATGATAAAGGAATTCAAATTCCTATATTTTTGTGTATATACTAACATTGCTCATTGCTCACTCCCGTCCTCCAATTAATATTTTTGGTTCATTACTTCATTATAAGACAGACCTCACCTTCAAAATAGCAGCAATTCGTTCATCTAGCCAACATCAGCAATTGATTCTTGCCCAAGTTCTTTAGTTTCTTTTTATATATATGCTGTGTTGCCTTCTTCCCGCTTTTTTTTTTTTTGTAATTTTTTTACCCCTTTATGGTGTGGACTCAGGAGGGTCACTGACGCTTGAGTTTGATTACACGCACTTTCTATTTAGTCATACGACAAGCCCGGTCCATGCATGATTGGGGCTTTATCTGTCAGGACTCATCACCCACACCTCCCAAAAGGACAAAGGAAATACATAGTGTGACCAGAACCCAAATCCTAACAACCATGCCCGTATATGTACAAAGAACAAAAAAAAAAAAGATCCTGACACAATTAGTAGATAGTTAGATCTTTTAAGTATATTATTCTGGATTTATATTTAATTAACCCTGTATATAAAAAAAAATTTGTTAAGAGAAGCAAAACTCATTTCGATAATCTTTACATTTTAAAGAAATTAGTTTTTTTTTATTGGTTAAGGACATCTTGATACTGGGAAAAAAGAAGAACAAACAGAAAAAATGTTCATATATATATGCACATGACATCTGAGAAAATAAATAAAGAAGATTTAAGGTAATATAATACAAGATCGCACGCATTATGTATGATAGCATCCTATGCGGAACATTTCATTTAAAGCTTTTCAATAGACATGCACTGACGTTTGTGTTTATTCTCTTACGATTAGATATTATGGTACTCCACCGCATTTAGGTTTACGTCTTTCCCCATTATTAAAGAATCTGCTCATCCCCTCACTTTAATTAATAATAATATTGATGCTTCGAACCATTATTTCACTATTAACTAACATCGATTTACATGCCACTTGATGTTTGTTGTCATATGAGCTGACACACTCAAAGATATTGCATCCAAACTTAAAATAGAAATGGGTATTACCCATATTATTATCAGTTTAATACTTCCTCTGTCTTATTTTATATGTCGTTTTAAGGTTTTTCAGAAAAACTAATAAAAATATTAAATAATCTAAATTATAATAAAGTTTAATGATATTTTACTAAAATATCCTAAATTTAAATATAAAATATTATTTACACTCGTTTTATCACTATTTTCAATGAAGGACAAAATAGTAAAAAAGATAATTAATGTTTCATTGATAATGTAAAATGATAAATAATTTGTGACATTTAAAATTCCTTAAAACGACATATAAAATGGAATGAATAGAGTATAAATATAGCTTATAGGGTGATTTACATTCAGGAATTATATCAGCAGCAAATTAGTAAGTTTCGTTTTTTTTTTCCAATGAAAATTTCGAGAGGCTTCTTTCTTTTTATTTTTCCACTAATTCGAGAAGCTTTGATATTGATTCTGCGAAAAAAATTGTTTTAAAACCAAACAAATTCGATAGTAAAGATTATAAATAAAATAAGTGGATATTATCTATACCCTTTTTTTTTTGCCAACAATCTATACGTACTCCATTTTAAAAGTCAATATAACAATAAAGGTTGAATAACTTAAAAGAAAAATGGTGGAAGGAGAACACCATTGCCGATCCTATTAATTAAAGTCCTAAACTCGACCTCTTATGTAGCAATTAAACCCCTGTTCAATTTAAACTGGTACGACAATTTTCTTGAGCATCTTATTAGTAAACCCGCAACTACGACAAATTATAAATACTCTAAAAGCTTGTAATGATCGAAAATGCTCAAACTAGACGGTTGTAACTTCAAATTTCTTCTTGTAAGTACTACTGAGATAGAACATTTATGGATGGCGTGGTTAGGAGATTGGGTACGAAGAATCGCCCAGGTAGTTTAATTAATTATGCCAGCTTGATGATGATGATATATATATATATATATATTATTGATTGATTTTTATGATGAAGCATTTTCTCCAAGTATGAGAAAAAACAAAAAAAAAACATAATGGAGCCCAATTCAAAAAGGATGAATGAATCAGTACCTTAAGAAACATCCAATATTAGAATCCATACTAGATTTTACTCCCCGTGCGATATAAAAATTTTGTATTTGTCACATATATTATGCAAAAATATTAAAATAATATTGAAACACAATTCCTTTAAAGTATACATTTGGTATATTAAATTATTGTAATTGAAAGACAAAAAGTTATAGTAAAGTGAATTTTATGATTTTATCTAAAGCATTCTCAAAAATATTATTAGGTAGTAATAATAATAATAATAATAATAAAATATGCAATTTAGATTATTTTTATAATTTCTTGTTAAAGTTAATATTAACTTTCTTGAAAGAAAATTTTAAATTCTATTGTTAACTATTGATATTATGAATGATGTAAATTGCATATTTTATGATTATTATCTCATATTCATACGTTACTGGTTTTCCAAAGTAATTTTTTGTAGAATATTTTTTAATCAATAGAATTAATAGAAGTTTACCGTGATGAGATAAATATGGTTTTCCGAAATATTTTAACTAATCATTTATTTTTTGTTATTGGGTATGTTTTATGTTTTCATACACTCCATATGAGTCCTTTCAATTCCATATAAAGTAGTTAGGCAATTTTTTTTTTAGCCCAAGTAGTTAGGCATGAATATAGTTTATTGAAAAATGAACCAAAATTGGTTACATAATGTATGTGGCATAATTATTATGGAAATTGTTATTTAAGACATTAAATATCAAGCGAATTGAACTTTTACAATACATCAAATATGGGGTGCATAAAAGCAAATTGATACATTAAATATCATATTTAGTTAGTCTAATTTACCAATGTGCGGTGTATATATATATATGGTTTACTTCAGTCTTGCCGAGACCCGAGACCCGAGACCCGAGACACTAGAATGCCAATTAAGTTCCATGTATCTTTTCCGTTTCCAACAATTCGAATCTTCCATAGTAAACGGTATAAATCACTAATGCATTTTTTTTTTCTTTCCTTCTTACTATATGCATTCTTTCTCACCCATAAATGTGAGAAATTATTGTATTTGTGTATATTTAATGTGAATTGTAAAAAAATTTTAATATGTTAATTACTCTCAATCCCCTCTTGGTTGCGGTGCATGGGAAAACTTTCTTGATAACAAAACATACTTGATAGTAAGTTATGTCAAAATATCTATTGCTTAGTATATATATCTTACAACACAGATATAGAGTGGTAACATCATTGGTCAAATATATATATATATATATATATATATAGAGCTAACATCTCTCTAATAGTTATTGATTAACTACCGAGAAAAAAAAGATGACAATAGGAAACAGGGGGAGTATTCCTAATAAAAGTAAAAATAAAAAATAAATATTAAATGAGACATAAATTTTATAAAATAACTTATATTTTAAAATTTTAATTCTTCAAAAATATACTTTATGATAGAAAATAAATTAAGTATTTAATTAGACTTCGTAGTCATCTAAGGTTTAAACTCTCTTATAATACAAAACAGATGAAGTATTTAATTAGAAACCGTAGTCATCTAATGTTCAAACTGGACGGACAACACTGATTAATACCAGACAACTTCACATTTTAAATTTAATTAATAATTTAACTCGCACCATCATATGTTCCCGGTTTCCACCGTCTCTTCTGTAAACCACAAATTTTCAACAGTCTACGTCAATCCTTATCCCAACTACCATCTATTTATGGCCACAAATTACTACTAACATTTAGTCCCCTTGGTTTCAAAATATTTGATATGTAAATTATACACACAGTATTAAAAGAGTTGTTATTCCTTTTGTTTCAAAATATTTGTTATTATTTTAAATTTTTAATAAAATAGTAATTATTTTTAAATCATTTAATCCTTTATTGATAAAAATAATGATAGGTGAAGAAGTATTTTCCTAGAAAATAAAAAAGAATATGGATATTTTATTCAAATACAATCATTATACTTTGTTATAATCTAAACTATTTAATAATTTCCTTAGTCTATGTACATTATCTTAAACAACAAATATTTTAAAATTAATGGAGTATTAAACGATCCTAAATATAGAACATTATTAACTAATTGATACATTTTAAAAAAATATAATTATATCTTTAATTTTCTCAAAAAATATTAATCGTTTTCCATTTTATTCCTATGTACTCTATCAATACACCTCATTTTATTAAATGAAGAACGAATTTCTATGACACATTGTGCGGCTTTACAAAAAGAAAAAAGATATATAAGAGTAGAATTGAAAAAAAAAAAAACAGGTAGTTAATATTACATAATTCTCTATATTTTGGACAAAGTAATGCTTAGAGGACACCCGATATTTATGACCAAGGGAGTAACTGCATTTAATGTAATCGTTGTTTTAATGTAATTCTAGGTTTTAAAATAAACTTAAAACTTTAAGGTTTCCAAAAAAGATTAAAACTTTAAAATAATAATTATTTTATGATAATTATTTCTAAATGAATGGAGTATCAATTGCAACCAGGGTTATATGCTATAGCATTAGCAGATGTTGACATTAGTGTGCGTAGAGTTGTCAAATCAAGCTGAGTTGAAAACTTGATTTGACAAACAAGCTTAAATTTTCAAGTTCGAACCTGCAAGATTGGACCCACGGACCAGCCCGAGGACTTTTTTAAATTTTTTAATATTTTTTATATAATTATTTGAATTAATATAATTAATTATCATCATAATTCATAAAAAGTTAATATAATACTTAAATTTTACAATTTATATATCACTAATTAATAAAATAATATGTATTTTTAAATATTTTAAATAATAAAAAAAATAAACGGCTTTTCGGGCCGACTCTTGGCCCACTTGGGCCAGTCCGTCACGGGTCGGGTCTAAATAGGCCAGACTCAAAATATTCGGATTATGTATTTGATCTCAAAGTTGATGTTTGAATCCGCTCATTTTTTCAGGCTTTTTAGGTCAGTCTGTCGGGCTTGGCCAGTTTTGACAGCTCTAAGGGTCTGTTTGGTTCAACTAAGAAAATTGAAGGGGAGGAGATTGGAGGGATTTTAATGAAATCTTGTTTGGTTCAGAAAGGAATTGGAGGGGATTGAATATTAAATACTCTTTCCCCTCCAAAAAACCCCAATTTGGGAGAATTTATAAAAGGGTGAGGGGAGGGGATTGGGGGAATTAAGTTCCCCCCAATCCCCTCCAATTTTAATTGCCAAACAAGGGGAGGGGATTCAATCCCCCTCAATTCCCTCCCCTCCTTTTTAAAAACCCTCCAACCACACACTGCCTAAGTGTACGTATTAGCTAATTTTTCAAAAAAAATAAAAAGGAAAAATAGAATTATAATAAAAATTAAGAAAAGAATGAAATTTGTATAAAAAAAGAAAAGAATGAAATAAAATCAAATTAGATATGGATGTATTTGAATTAGATTATGTATAAGTGATTATGAGGATAAATGTTCATTTATAGTAGATTATAAGAATAATTGATTATATTAAAAGTGATTTGTATTTGTATATTTTTATTTATAAGTAATTTTGATAAAAGAAATGTGTTTGAATATTGGGTGGATAATAAAAAAGAAAAGTGAAATAAGTAATTATGAGAGGATAAATAATTATCATAAATAGAAAAAAAGTAGCTTCTCCCATAAGTATTTATTAAAAAACAGTCTACATTTAACAAGTTGAGCACATTAAATCCCATAATCACTTATGAACTCTATCCGATAGTAACTCTGAAATTGGATGTGGAAATGAGTCTTGGGAGTTTCGTGGAGGAGGATGAAAGTGTCAAGTGTCAGGACACCCACAAACGCACTGGATGGGTGCGGCTGCGAGTTTTTTCAAAACTTACTTTACACTGACTTTTTAATTATTAATGCTTTTTAATTGGCCATTCTAAATCTCGCTCTTTTTTTTTTTTTGGCTGCTTTCAATTTGTCATCATCTCACCCATGGAGGATTGCCGGATCAATCTACCTCTTAACATTATCGTTATGGCCGATCGACATGGATGGATCCGATTATTTACACATTAATTTCCATGAAAAATAACTACACATGCTTTTTCCCCCTTATGGAAGTAAGTTCACATGTGAAGAGTTAGACTTAAAATTGATGCCAAAATCTATCCGTCTGAGGTGGTATTATAATATCGTTGCAATGTCAGCAATATTGAAATGACTTCACACAGATTGAAAGAAAGCAGCTGAGCCTCAGCATGTGCAGATTGTTCTATTCCTTCCCCCAGGGCTACGGCGGCCAGAATTTGAATAAATTCCCTCATCTTAAAATTTGAAGGATTGGTGTTAATTGCTAAAGTCTGACTTGACTACCTACCCGGGCCACTCTATATGCCAAGGCTACAACTATAATTTTATCTCATTAATTAATAAATTACTTTAAATATAAAATAATAAAAATGACATTTATATTTTTCCAAAAAATAATAAATATTATTAAATAATAAAATATATAAAAAATTATGCTGGAAGAATATTTTTAAAAATAATGATGCTTATCTTTCAAAAAAATTAAAATCATTAAATCAAAACCGTTTGTTTAAAACGTATTTAAATTTGAAACGAGAAGCGATATTTGTTTGGGATATAAATATAAATAATAATAGTATCAACATAAGGTGGGTCACATCCATGCGTAGGACAGACACAGCATGAGTAATAGAAAAATGAGGTGTATGGTTTCTTTATGCCTACCTTGCACCTATATACTATATATGATTATGGCATCTTCTGTGCAGCATCTGTTTCTGGTGCTTCCCCAGTAATTACATTGTGGGATTCCACCCACTCTCTTTGCTTATTGGATTCCAAATACGAAACCCACCATCTTTTTTTTTTAATCTCACTCGTGCCCCCTCTCCCTCTAGCTACCCGCATTATTTTGTCTGTTTTTAAACCTTAATTACTACTTAATTATCAATTAAGATCCAGGATGATTTGCTGCATTCCCACGAGATTCTCATTTCTGAACAATTCAGCGCTAGCTCCGTAGTCATCATTGATACATGCATGCGTCACTACTTTCACTGATCATCATGAGGCAACAAATGTCCAAGAATTAAGTTAAAACTTCACATTTAATGTCTCTATAGATTAAGAATAAGAATAAATCCCAATTACGCAAGTTAATACCCGATAATTATTAACCAACTAGCTGCTTGCTAGATTTGCTTTTGAAAGCTGTCGTCCATCCTTGAAACCATGGAAATCAGAAAGATGAATGGTTTAATTTTCTAGATCTGATCTGACCCTATAATAGCTGCTTTCGGAAAAGTTTTCAACTCTAAACAAAAGCATGATTCGTTGCTCTCAGTATATATCCATTTTTCCTTTTTTCCGTATTTAGATATAAAAGCCAAATATCAATTTATCAATTTCATCACACCCATAGGGGAGGATAAGCCCTCCATGCAGTTTCATTCCAGTACGTTAATTACTGTGTTTCAATGGAAATTAGTGCGTTCCTCAAGGAATCTAATGGCAAGTATATATATACATCAATTTTCCATTAATCAATACGATCTAATTATTTTCTGTTTCATTTAACAACGTACGTGGATGATTGGCTGGCGTGCTACTAATATGCTGTATCCAAATTATCATTATTAGATTAGACTTTATATAGTTCATAAAAAAAAGATTAAACTTTGTATATTTGATGACTTAAACACAATCTAATGTAATCAACCTTAACGATATTTAATAATTCATCAAATGATTATGATGCGTTTGACGTTTAAAACATGCAACATTGAGCGGTATTTAGAGATTAATAACTCCTGCCCACATCGTTCGCACTAATTTGGTAGTACTTTTAAATAATTGGATCCATATAGAATTAACTAATTAAAATGAACCTAAACCCTTTTTTTTGGGGGAAAAAAAGTTCATCATTGAGTTAAATTAAGCGTTACTATTAAAGTCAAAATCTCATGATCTTTTGCTGTTATATATAAATGTGAGATTTAATTAATATTTTTTATTTTATCTCAAAGTTTAAAGAATATTCTAGCTAATATTATTTAAAAACATGAGTATATATAATTTGCCTTAAATTATGAATTGGAGACAGATGGACCAGGGAGTGGGTGAGTAATTAAATTAAATTAACCTGGATGTTCTCTGCGCATTTCTAAAATGGCGTGCACTCTTACTTAGCACCCACTTTTTGCTATGAGTCATGACACAGCACTTCACCCAATTTCCATTTGATGATGGTCAATTGAATCGAACGTCCCACTTCTCTTAAATAAACATTTATTCATAAAAGGAGAAGTACTGAGAGAATAATTATTATTACAATAATAATAATAATAATAATAATAATCTATTTCTCACAGAGAGAGAGAGAGAGAGGGAGGGAGGGAGGGAGAAGCTAGGTTAATGTATGTACGCACAATATGCAGGTAATATCCCAAATTAACTTTTGTTAGGATGATGACATAAAGAGGATTCTAGGAATGAAGTGTATGGAGATGGAGGGTGGGTGTTTTATTGTGAACGGATAAGGGAATATATATCTATAAAAAATACATTGAAGTGAGAGAGTGAGTGCCATTGATAAGTGCAGGTGTTGTGTGAAACCGGAATTTCTCTTTGTATATATCTATATATAATATGAAGATTAATTAATTAATATATATATTTCTATTTTTCAATGGTATAATGCGGGCCTATAAGAAGGGGCATTGGGTGAGTGAGTTGGTCACAAGTCATAAGGCATATATCTGAGAGTTTGCTTGTGAGAGAGGGAGAGAGAATCGATCAAAATTAGGGAGAGGTAATGGAAGAGGAGAGAAGTGTTAATGTGGGGAAGAAAGGGAAAGGAATGGGGAAGGTGAAGCCATACGTGGCTATGGTGTCGCTTCAGTTTGGGTACGCAGGCATGTATATCATCACCATGGTTTCTTTCAACCATGGCTTGAGCCATTGGATTCTCTCTGTGTATCGTCACGTTGTTGCCACTCTCGTCATTGCCCCTTTTGCCATTGTTCTCGAAAGGTCTAGATCTCTCTCTCTCTCTCTCTCTCTCTCTCTGTTTTCTCCTCCTTAATTACAAATTTTCACTTTACACATGCATACGCTAATTACCAAAGAATTAAAATCGATCAGCAGCTTTTAGTGTTTGTTTCTTTCTCTTCTGCATTAGTTTATAACTCAGATATATATGTTTTGATTTGTCGCAGAAAAACAAGGCCCAAGATGACTCTTCCCATCTTCTTGAGGATTGTGGTGCTTGGTTTCCTTGAGTAAGACTCCTCCCATATATATATATATATATATACACACGCACACACTCCATCATGATATATTTCTCTCTCTTGTTTCCTGTCAGACTCTTTATGGGTTCTGCGGAATTATTCCAAAAATGCATGCATGCATGCATATACATGCATCACTAGTCACACCCTGCTTATCTTCTAATATTTATTTAGACTACTCATTCATAATAAAAATATATATATTCATTCCTCAGTATTATAAAAAATAATTTTTATTGATCCGTTATACGCATCCTCTAGACAAAATTTATAACGTGGTTTCGTACATGTTTTTTGGCCTCAAATCTCGTGCATATTTACAATATAATTTCTTATACGAATATTTTTTAAGTCAAAATCACATATAATCAATTCTTTTTTTAAAAGTATCTTTTGCCACATTAAACTTAATAAAAATTAAATACTTATTAATTATTAAGGGTGCTTCGTATTGGCCCACCATCCCTCCGGTGGACAATATATATATTTTCCATCTCCAAATATATTAATTAAAGAAAGCATATGTATACTTGTACCACGATCACGAAATGAGGGTGATGATTCAAATTTCCATTTCCCAACCTCCCACCATTATTAGTTCCTTTTTGTTATAAGATTTAGTTATAGAGAGCTTGAGAGATTGAGTTTTTTATTTTTATTGCTGAATACAAATTATTTTAAATAAACTTTTTTCCCTAAAATATTAATAGTAAGAGCATTTGTCCTCTTGAGAAATCGAAATATCCTTATTATTATCTTTAGTTATATCAATCAAATCTAACTTCAGAAAGGCTACCAAAGCACTTTGCTAACACATGGTCCGTTAGGGGCCAGGTAAAGTTGATGCCTCCAGCTAGTAGTTATGCCCAATTTAGTATCCGATATATTTTATCATAAGAAGAAAACCGTTTATCTTTAATTTCCAACTCTAGGATGAGTAAAGACCACATATATATAGTTAAAAATAATTAAAAGTAGAGATGAAATGCATACGTTAATTAGTTATTTACTTGTAATCTCACTAATAACTTGATATAATGAAAATGAATTACAGACCAGTCCTGGATCAGAACTTGTACAACATGGGGATGAAGAACACCTCAACAACGTTTGCTTCTGCCAGCGTCAATGTCCTTCCGGCCATAACTTTTATAATGGCACTCATTTTCAGGTAAAAGAAAAAAAATCACTTCACCATATAATTAATTATAGGGAGAGATCTGATTGCTCTGGTGAATTCCAACGACCATATATAATAAATGTATACGCACAAAACCAGGTTAGAGAAATTGAACTTGCGAGAAATGCACAGCCTTGCGAAGGTCATTGGCACAGTGATAACAGTGTCAGGAGCCATGGTTATGACTTTGTACAAAGGTTCAGCACTTCACTTCATGAAGGGATCAGCAGCATCGAGCCATCATGATACCACCACCACCACCCCGCCCACTGAACAGCACTGGGTGCTTGGAACTCTAGAGCTCATATCTAGTTGTGGTGGTTGGGCTAGCTTCTTCATCTTGCAAGTAAGTCGATCCCATTTATACCTTGTGTATCTATATAATTAAATTTTCAAATCATGAAATTAATTTGATTTGTGGTTGATCTTTAATGTACGTAGTCATTCACCTTGAAGAAGTACCCAGCAGAGCTGTCCCTCACTGCTTGGATTTGTTTCTTGGGTATCTTCGAGAGTGCAATCGCTTCCTTAATCATGGAACGAGACATGAAAGTGTGGACTTTAGGCTGGGACTCTAGGCTCCTCGCTTGTGTTTATTCTGTGAGTGCTACTCAGATCTCCATCTCAAATTAACTCGCAATTAAAACCCACATGGTGATTTCTAATTAATAATATTTTGACATTAATTAATCTGTGATCATTATTACCAGGGAATTGTATGCTCTGGAATGGCATACTATATTCAGGGATTTGTGACCAGAGAACGCGGGCCCGTGTTTGTGACGTCTTTCAGCCCTCTTTGTATGATTATCACAGCTGCTTTGGGTACCATTATTTTATCTGAGCAAATTTATACTGGAAGGTATGTATATACATTTACATATACGTGATCTTGAATGTTACAGTTCTCTCTAAAATTTGCAATACCAAGTAAGTTCGCTCATTCATCTGAAATATTCCGTGTGTGTTCTGCAGTATAGTTGGAGCCATTCTCATTGTCTTGGGGCTTTACACCGTGGTATGGGGGAAAAGCAGAGACCCTTTAAACACAACACAAACAGAGATAGGTGAAGGCCATGGATTGCCAATTAAAGACAGCTCAACGTCAGGAATGTCGGACAATTTTGAGAACATGGAGGTGACTGTTCCTGATGATATGATGAAGGGTTCGGGGAAGAAAGCCCCACTGGCACCAAGATCTTGAAGAAGGTCCTTTATAAATTAAAGCTAGGGTTATAAATTTTCCCAGTAAAAGAGCGGCCAAGAAGATTTTGTACAGTGTAGTACGAATCTCTCAATGCCCGGTTCACCTGTACCTTCTATTTTCCTGTTTCCTTGAACCTTTTTCGGATGTTTCTGAAGTTAAAATATGAGTAGAATAATAATGCACCAGTGCGCTTGGCTCTGTTTTTGTCTTTTAGGTACTACTATCTTTTTCTAAAGTTCATACTAAGTTTCTTAACTACATATTTGTGCTTGAGAGAAGATTCGATTCGCACCAAGGAATACAAAAAATTATAGTAAAGAACGATTGATATCCTAAATAAAATTGTCATTGTGAGCTATTTTGGCACATATGCCAGATATTGGAATTGTGAATGGGACATTCTGGTGTTTGTGTCAGCATTTCCATTATGCCTCCACATAGGTCTGCAATGAAGAGAATCACATTCAGATGCCTTGCAACTTACTTCTCTTGATCCTACAAAACTTGAGACAGGGGCCCATGCATAACGCACCCAAATCATCAAATAATACTAATAAATAAATAAAGATATGAACACAGTAACAGAGCCCTGAGGATGTGTTTAGTTTAACTAGTCCTCAACATTTGTGATTCGAATGTAGCTATCAGGAGGGCGCTTTTCACTTTATCTGTGGGCCCTGCTTTCCTAAGGACCCTTGTTTGTTGTACTTTTCACTCGGTACGTCACTTTTTCCACATCCCTGTATCACCACTAACAATTGTTTACCCTTTGGGTGTTTCTATCATGCCAAGTGGTCATCTTGTTCTAATCCATTGAAAGGACTTTAGGCTCAGACCTTCCTGGTTCTGTGAATAAGCCGTCGTTTCTACATAGCCTTCTACGACCCTTACTTTTTATGGAAAGTTCAAGTCAACTACAACTAGTGTGCAGAGAAAACGAAAAGTTTCTAGTTGTTGTAGTGTTGATCTCACTAATATTACACATGCAAAATATAATTCTCACCTAGAAAAATGGGGGACACATGAAAGGCAAGTTACAACTAGTATTTCATTAGGACTAATATCTAATATAGGCAACGTCGATTGAGTGCTTATACAAATCCGACAAAAAAATGAGACCGCCATACTTTTTTCTCTGCATACTGATGTGGACAAGGGAATTCACTTGTAAGCGCGTTAAGGGCTTCAAGATAGTCAGTGTCCAGAACCATATTCCTCAATCCAAAATCCCAAGCAATTTATTTTTCAAGCCGAACAGTCAAGCTCGGCTATTAACGGGAGACATTACCTATTCATCATAAAACCTGAAATAAAAGCAAGCATGGTCCTTCACTAGTCCACTACTCCCAGTCAGTAGTCCAGATGGCATGCTGCAACCTCCATTGTCGTTCAATTTCAAAGTTCCTTCCATTGGAGGATCCAATGTAACAACCATGCCTGGTTTTCACTCTCCGAACGAGTCACTTCCTTCTGAGATCTCCACACCTGTTTCATCTTGTGAAGCTTAACTTGAGCTAGAGAGATCGCCTCGTTAAAGTTCCCCATTCCATCATTCAACACTACATCATTCCGTCTCTACCATAAGATCCGGCATATAAAGGCAAAGAGTTCAGCCCACTCATTACGAGGCTTCATACCTTTCATACCAATATGCCACTCAAACCACTCCAGAGTATAATAAGCTTTCTCCAAATATTCTCTGCAAATTGCTCTCTACACTTGCTGGACGCAGCATACAATTCGAAGGGTTGCCAAAACCCCTCTCCGCTTCATTCGTCATTAGTTTGTTCAACATGCCTAGTAAAACTAACAAATTATGCATGAGCATGAGCGGTCCAACAACTTCGTTCTAACATTGAAACCACTTTTTTGGGGACAATGAAAAAGCCATTCTTATTCCTTTTGGTAAAAATGACCACTAAAATACCTACCTTGGGAAAATTATTTATTCATTAATTTATTGATGCTCATTGTATTATAACGGCCTACAGCATTCAATTAAGTTGTTGTAAGATTCAAATCATACTCGAGTCGACGTTGCTTTGTTGTCAGAAAGTGCTACAAAATGCACCCATCTTCATCCACACCTCACCATACGGTCCCTGAATAATCCGATAGAACTCTAGGAATCAAGAAGTTCACCCACATAACGCCAGTGGAACTGGTTCATCTTCAAATTACTTCTTACAGAAATTATTGTCATTTAGGGCTTGATGAAATTTTGAGAAACCAATTCGGTTTCGAGATACACACTTTATCCTCTTGCAATCAATTCACCCGCTCAAGCATCACTCGGCACCTTTTGATAGCATAATTTAAGAGGCTCTCTAACACGGCAAAAGTATCACACAGACACGAAATAGTTCGCCTGAAAAGAACTAACCTATAAAACAAAAATCCTGCCTCTCAACCATTCAAAAGCAAAACTAAACACAAGTCAAATGAAAGCTTCTTAATCGAATGACAGCATTCCAATAGAAGCCTTCTTATCCATGTCCCATAGCAAGAGATCCTGTGAATCTATCAATCAATGATCCAGATCCTGAATTTTGTAGACCTACAATGTGATGTCCATATCAAATTTCAAATTCCTACCATGAAAAGTCATTTCTACGAGCCAGATAAAGTAGTTAATGACAAAATACCAATCATTTCATTAGGTGACAAGGTACAGTAAAGCACCTTAACCAATTAGCTTGATGGATGCGCCAAAATAAACCATAACCCTATGCATCTGAAGCTTTTCGTTTCCAATTGGCAGCTGATTGAGACTGACCAAATACAGACCTGCACAAAACATAGATTCAAGGTCATCGAAGTGATAAATGATGATACAGTACGTACGCAAAGTGTCAAAGCTTCCTCTCTCCATCCTAACTATAACAACAGCCACTTAACAGCAGTAACTTCCCAGTTCTGAGATGGAATTCAACATAGCGGTTTCAATAATAGTGCCCACCTGAACCCCGGAATAGTTTGTTCGCACACTTCTATCAAAATGCACTTTCATTGGGTTTACCAATTCTATGTATAACATAAAGAGCAAAAGTACTTACCCACAAGTTGAACACTTATGATGATGCTCACAGAATATGGATAAGCATACAGAACATACATAACCCATGTCAATTGTTTGCTTATGGCAGAAGCACCTGCAATTTTCATACAATTATCAAAGCCAATCTCAGTCACAAATTATATACAAATGACAGTTATCATTCTGAAGAGTTTCTCATGAAAGTACATGTATTAGTCCACTAAAATTACAAATCATTTATTACGGCTAGTAATTCAACAGTCAGCTAACGAATTCTTATATAGGGTAAATTAAGAGGCTAGGTTTCTACCAGACGTGTTTCTAAGAAAAAATTACATGAACTGTTAAGGATACTTCAATATTACACTAGCGTACACACACAACCATTATTCATAACTAGATGTGGGCCCATGCTTCGCAAGAAGTACAAAAAAAAAAATTATTGTGAGAGGAGCCAACATGGTTAATGGATAGTATGGCTTCATAGAGCTTTTAACATTGATAGTCAACCTGTGTTATCTAATCAGCTTGGAGGGAAAGGCTTGCAAGAGAAAATATTAATTTCTCGTCAAAAGAAAGAATTGGACAATGCAAAGTTAGATATCTTCATCATAATGTAATAATGTAATCCTGAAGCAACCTAGAATAAACTCACAAGAGCAAAAGTACTACCAACCATCATTTAGAAAGAAAAACGGGAAGAAAGAAATAAGATAAGAAAAGTATGGAAACTTGCAATCTGAATGATTTTAGCAACCATACAAAAGCACCCTAGAATAAACTCACAAGAGCAAAAGAACTACCAACCATCATTTAGAAAGAAAATGGGAAAGAAAGAAATAAGACTCCAACAGACTTAGGAAGACGTAGAAATAAATGGAAACTTGCAATCTGAATGATTTTAGCAACCATACCAAGGCGGGAGGAATGTAGAGTATTAATCAGAAAGGAATCTTACGAGGCACGAAAATCCACACCAACAGACTTAGGAAGACGTAGAAATGCACGAGAATGTAAATCAGTTGCAAACACCATCTGCATTAACAAGGTTAAATTAGTGCCAAAATCAAGACAAATAGAAGGACAAAACAATTTTATTCAAAACTCAAGAATACTTCGAGTTTTGACATTAACAATGAGATAAATGTCTGACATATATGCAGAAAACTAAAGGCAGACGAAAATGGAAACTAAAAATATATAAGAAAATACCCTTTATAACAAAAAAAGCAAACTAATATTAAGGTTAAAAAAAATTAAATGACACTGAAACTGCCAATATAAATTAAACTGCAATAGCAAATTAGTAACCTATTGAAGTCACGCCATCGATTCAAGATGCCCAATAAGGAGAACAACTTACTGAGAGATATTGAAAAAGACCATCCAGCTGGGGAGGCCGGTAATATATGCCACCAGTTATGTATGAAGCCTGTTAATTGTAGTATCATAAAAAATCATTAGTCAATAATTTATTGTCAGTTTGTTACATTATCAGCAACATCAAATTATTCACATATGCCGGAACTACCTGCTGGAGGAATGCAGAATTGTTTGGTCCTATATAACAAGAATCTATAGGAACCTGGATAGTGAAAATATTAATACAACAGTAAATATTTCTTGGGGTGGAGAAAACCATAATATAATATTACAAGTGGATATTACTAAACTTCAAGGAAAATACATGACATAGACAGCAGATGAGCATGCACATAATATGTAAGGACTCACTTTAACAAGTACGTACAACAGATGGGGAAAAATGTCAACATAGGGTAACCTAACTCACTCGGCAAGGCCAAAAAATTCAATTAGGGAAGGTTGACCCTTTTATATAGGTCCAGGGATTACCAACCCAGTTCACTTTTAGCAAGTTTGTAGGTTTTACATGTTGGATTGTAAAAGTAAAACCTTATAAAAAATTATTAAAATGTTCAAAAAAGTACCCCAAAAATCACAATTAACAAACTAAAACTTAAATAACAAATTTCATAGTTTTAGAACAGAACATATGTAGCATAGAATACTAGTATATTTTCGAAAGATAAAAGAGTTGACCCACATAATTTATAAGTTGTGCATTGTGAAACCCCATAGCCTATAAATTAAATAAAGACCCAAAATACCCAGTTCTGAACGGGTTATATTACAATCCAACCCACCTACTCTGCTGTGTTAGACAAGCCAAACAGAACCCCTTTTGAAAGTTATTCATTCCAATTGATTAGACTGGATGTCATGATCAATGTTGAATTAGAAGTTTTGATGATTCCAAACAATTAGAGCTTGAAAAGGAGAACATCAAAGGAGTATGAAATGACAAAGTGAATAAATCCAATGAAGAACATGTGAAAATTTAGTTGTTAAGATTTCTCATTGTGTACATTGGGTAAAAAGCTTTGATTCTTACTTATTCATGTTACCATAGTACTTAAACAAGTAATTTCATAGTTATCCTATGTTAGCATATATTAAATTTGAAAAATACTGACCAACAGATGAATTTTGTTATTAACTTATGTATTCTGTGCAAAATTCGAACTTTACTTAGTAAATTTGAAGATACAAAAATTTTATCTCTGATAGACGAATTTCAATTCTAAAATTCAAATTTCGAGCTAAGTATTGTTAGTGAATATATGCAAAATTCGTATGAAACTTAGACAAAATTCGAATGTTGGTGAAATTCAAAGAAAGTTTAGAGTCACCTCCTCTAATAGACAAACTTTGGACTTCAAAGTATGAATTTCGAAATGAGAACTTGTGAGTCTCATTAGAGCACTGACAGACGAACTTTGTAATTCAACATTTAAATTTCATAGAAAAAAACTTTTGTGTCATGTTGAACATGCCTCTAACAAACGAATTTCAATTTGTGAAATTTGAATCTGGAGTGCACTGTGAAAATGTGAAACAAATTGTTCAACCCTAACAGATGCACTTTCAATATGAATATTCGTATGTTCTAACATGGGATATTTTTGACAAACTCAAAATTCGAATGTCACATTTGAACAGACGAATGTTGAAGTTCAATGTTGAAATCCTTAACCTTCTGTCTCTGTGAAATTCGTCCGTTGAACCCCAAAATTTGAATTTTGGCATGTCAGAGGCATTAAATGTGGTTGGTAAATGACTATTTGTGCAAAGTAACCGTTGGTTAAAGTTTTTTACGACTAGATCTGTGTCGAATGACTAGTTAAATCACAATTCTATAAACAGAACTTCATTTAAGTTGTGGGTAATGAATTTTAGTCTAGCTTGCCAAAACTTTGCTTAATTTATTAGACAAAGCTTTTTCACCCACCCACAGCATTTATTGTGCCATAACTTTCATATTCACTCTATTCTAGAAAGTATACATATTTGTATAAAATATTTTCTTCATTTGAAAGAAAGATTCTTCGTGAGGGGAGGGGAATCACAAAGGGATTTGGGGAAATACTTGCAAGAGTTTTGAGTGAGATTTTCAATGTTCCTATAACAGAGCACTTAAATTGCACTGTGACATTGTAAGGAACCCACTGAATCCTTGCAGATAGTGGAAAATCTCAAGTGGTGACTTTAGGACTGAACATAGGTCAAGTGAATTGAACCAAACTACAATAAATATCTGAGTTTTTCACTTCCCTTATCTCTTTTACATTCATATTTATTATACTCTATTTTTCTGCAAACTTTTGCTTTCACCATTATACTTCATTTCCACAGACAAATTTCATACTTCCCAATTTACCCCCCTCTTGGGAAACTAGCATTCCTAACAAGTGATATCAGAATTTGGACTCCCAACAAAAGGAATTAACACTCCAGGAGAAGCTATGGCTGGCTTAAAGGAGAACCTACTTCCAAAAGGTGCCAATATGAACAGACCTCCAGGTCTTGCTGGTTAAAATTATACATACTAGAAAATGAAGATAAAGCTGTTCTTAAAGACCTTGGATCTTGACATGTGGTCCACAGTAGAAAAGAGAGATTTTGTCCCCATGAAGAAAAATGAGCAAGAGCAGATAGTAGAAAAGCCACAAGCAAAATGGGATGATGATGACAAAAGAAGACTTCTACTCAATTGGCTATAGTAAGTGCTCTGTCCCAGGTTGAGTACTTCAGAGTGTCTTCATGCACAACTGCCAAAGAAATGTGGGATACTTTAGAGGTAGCTCATGAAGGAACTAGTGAAGTGAGAGACAACAGAATCAGTACTCATTGGAGAATATGAAGGATTCAAAATGAAAGAAGGAGAAACTATCAAAGAAATGGAAATGAGATTCACTCTCATTGTGAATCAACTCAAAGCACTCGGCAAAGACTACAACCAAACAGAAAAAGTCAGAAAAATACTAAGAGCTCTTCCCTTCGAATGGCAGCCCAAAGTTACAACAATAGAAGAAGTAAGAGGAGAATCTATGTCTTATGTCAATTCTTTATTTGGCAGCCTTGAAGAATATGAGGGCAAGATAAAGACTCTCAAAGATGCAGGTTAAGAAAAGAAGAAAGAGCATGGCACTGAAAGCTGCAAAAGAGGAAGAAGACTCTGATGATGAAGAAACTCTTGCAATGCTGGTCAAAAAATTTGGAAAATTCTATAGCAAGAAGAGAAGCAAGAAGTTCTTCAAGAAAGGAGCAGGTACAAGCAACAAAAGAGAAAATAAATAACTCATAACCTGCTATGAGTGTAAGAAGCAAGAGCATATCAAATGCGAATGTCCACAGTTCCTATGAAAGCAAGAAAAAAAAAAGAAAGTTGCTAATAAGAACAAATAGAAGAAGGCATATATCTCCTCAATTTAGGGTAACATGTCAAATAAAGAAGATGAAGATAAGGAAGAGATTGCCAACATATGCTTGATAGCATGTGCTAAAGAAAGAGCACAGAATCAATCTGACAGTGAAAATGAAGATGAGGTAAATGATTTTAACCCTTCTTATTCTGAATTACTTGATACATTTCATGGCCTACATGATAAGTTCATCAAGACTACAAAAGAACTGAAACTGGCTAAGAAGAAGACTAACAAACTATAATCAAAATGTAAAATGCCTAACATTGCATCACAACATAAAGATGAACCTGCCTGCTGCACAACATGCATAGAGCTTAAAAAGAAGAATGAATATCTTTTTAAGAGCTTAGCTAATTTCACAAAAGGCAAAGATATGCTATATACTTTGCTAGGTAACCAGAGGATTGCATAAGGTAAGGTTGGTCTTGGTTATGACTCTTGTGCAGTCAAAGAAAAGATCAAGAAGAAAAACTAAAATTTGTACATGAGACATTTTGTGCATACAAATGGGTATGAGAAGAAATGTGACTCCTTGAAAACTATTGAGACTCATACCCAATCTAAACATGTGAAACAAAGATATTATTTGCCTTACTTTCTTCTTGCATCTCAATCGAGCAGTCCCTTTACACCTGCCACTTCTATAACAAGAAATGACACATTTTCGGTTCATGCTCTTTAAAGAAAAATGGACTTGGCAGGAAGATAGAATGGGTTCCCAAAGGTATATTTGTACCTAGGGAGAATACTCCTAACAAAAAAAGACCCAAACAAATTTGGGTACCTAAGAAGAAAGACTAAATTCTATTTTGCAGGTATATCTTAGAGCTAGCAATAGCAACAAATGGTACATGAACAATGCATACTTAGGACATATAACTGGTGATAAGGAGAAGTTCACCACCTTTGGAGACAAAAAAGGAGGAAAAGTAAACTTTGGAAGAAACCAATACGACAAGGTGGTTGGCACTAGTATCGTGGGCAAAAATCTAGAAATATCCATAGAAAAGGTATTATTTGTAATTAGACTCAACCACAACTTACTAAGTAAGAGTCAGACCTGTGACAAAGGAAATTAAGTATTGTTTAACTCAAAGTTCTACTTGATTATCAGAAAAAGTGATCACAAGACTATCCTCAGCTCAAAGGGATGGTAACTACTATACTATCAATTTAGATGAACTCCCTAATCTAGATTTCATATGCTTAATCAATAAATACAATGAGAGTTGATTGTGGCATAGAAGACTAGCACATGTTAACACAAACCAATTAAATAAGTTAATAAAAAATTGGTTACTGGTTTGCTTAAGATTTCCTTTGAAAAGGACAAAGAATGTGAAATTTGTCTTGAATGGAAACAATCTAAGTCCTCTTTCAAATCTAAAAATGTCATTTCCACATCTAGACCACTCCAACTGCTACATATGGATTTTATAGGTTTATTTAGGGTAAAAAGTATTGCTGGAAATGTGAATGACTATTCTAGATTCACTTGGACTTTATTTCTTTCCTCCAAAAATAAGGCATTTGATGTATTTGTAACTTTAGCTAAGAAAGTGCAAAATAAGGAGAGTATTTCTATTGTGTTTATCAAGTCTGATCATGGAGGAGAATTCAAAAACTCAAGCTTCTTGGAGTACTGTGAAGAACATGAAATTGATCACAATTTCTCAACTCCAAGAACACCTCAGCAAAATAGCGTGGTGGAGAGGAAGAATAGAACCTTAGAAAAATGACAGGAGCACTGTTAAATGAGAAAAAGCTTCCTCAATACTTCTAAGTTGATGCAGTGAACACAACCAACTACATCATCAATAGAGCATGCATTAAACCAATCTTAGGGAAGACACCTTATGAGCTCTACAAAGGAAGGAAGCCAAATCCCTCACACCTGCATGTATTCAGATGTAAGTGCTTAATTCACAACAATGGAAAAGAAAATCTGGGTAAGTTTGACACCAAATCGGATGAAGATATATTTCTTGACTATTCAAGTAGGAGCAAAGCATATAAAGTATTTAACAAAAGAACCAAAAGCATAGAAGAGTTGGTATATATGGTGTTTATTGAGAATGAGACCCTATCTAAACCTGACTTAGATGAGGATGAGCTGATATCTAACTTTAGAAAATTAAACCTCTCTAAGGAAGATAAAATTGAATCTCCAAAAATATCAAAACCTACTGCTGTAAAGAAAGATATTCAAGAGAAGGATACTGAATATAAGGTTAATGAAGAAAATTTCTCAAGAACTACCTAGAGTTTGGAGATATCAAAAGAGTCATCCTATTGATCAAGTGATTGGAAAAGTTCAAGAGAATGTTAAAATAAGAAGGCAACTTAGGGATCAAATAAATCATTATGTATTCATTTCTCAAACTGAACCTAGTTGTATTGAAGAAACATTAAGTGATGAGTACTGGATAGTAGCTATGCAAGAATAACTAAATCAGTTTGAGAGGAATCAAGTGTGAGACTTAGTGCCTAGACCCGACGACCATCCTATTATTAGAACTAAATGGGTGTTTAGAAACAAACTTGATGAATCTAGAACAATAATTAGAAACAAAGTTAGGTTAGTAACTAAAGGATATAATCAAGAAGAAGGTATAGATTATAAGGAAACTTTTGCTCCAGTTGCAAGATTGGAAGCAATAAGGATTCTCTTAGCCTATACTTATATAAAAGACATTAAGCTATATCAAATGGATGTAAAAAGTGTTTTTCTAAATAGTTATATTATTGAAGAAGTTTATGTTTGCCAACCTTCAGGTTTTGAGAACTCAACTAAACCCAATCATTTATTTAAACTGAAAAAGGCTCTTTATGGATTAAAACAAGCATCCAGAATATGGTCTGAAAAACTAAATAATTTTTTAATTGAAAAAGGGTTCAATAGAGACAAAATTGATACAACTCTTTTTACTAAAAAGAAAAACAAAAATTTACTTCTTGTCCAGATTTATATTGATGATATTATATTTGGTGCTACTAATGAATCTCTGTGCAAGGATTTTTCTAAATTAATGCAGAGTGAATTCGAGATATCAATTATGGGTGAACTCAACTTTTTCTTTGGATTGCAAATCAAACAATATAATGATGGGATTTTTCTCAATCAATCAAAGTACTTAAAAGAGCTACTGAAGAAATTTGGGATGAAGAATGCTAAATCAATGGGAACTCCAATGGTCACTTCTACAAAGCTTGATATAGATAAAGGCGGAAAACCATTTGACATAACTCAATACAGAAAAATGATTGGTTGCCTACTGTATCTAACGGTTAGTAGACCTGACATTAAATTCAATGTCTACATGTGTGCAAGGTTCCAATTATGTTTCAAAGAGTCCCATATAACAGTTGTAAAAAGAAAATTCAGATATCTGATTGGAACATGACAAATGGGACTCTGGTGTCCAAAGGGCAATGGAGAAGAGCTTGTTGGTTATACTGATACTGACTTTGCTGGATCCAAGAACGACAAAAAAAACGCAAGTGGTACATGCCAATATCTTAGAGGATCCCTAGTCTTATGGTTCAACAAGAAGCAGAATAGTATGGCTCTTTTTACAGCAGAAGCTGAATATATAGCTGCTGGAAGTTACTGTACTCAAATCCTTTGGATGAAACAGCAACTGGAAGATCTTGAAATTAAGATGAAAAGAATACCTGTCAGATGTGACAATCAAAGTGCTATCAACATCATGAAAAATCCAATGATGCATTTAAGGGCAAAACATATTGAGGTCAGACACCATTTCATTAAGGATCATGTTCTGAAAAGAGACATTATACTGGAATTTGTCCCTACAAAAGATCAGCTCGCAGACATCTTGACCAAATCACTTTCAGAAGATAGCTATTGTAAAATCAAAGAGAATTGGAAATAGTAAATCACAATGAAACTGTAAGCAAGCATCTATCTAAATCTGTTTACTTTCTAAAGTTAATATGTCAAGTCAAACACTAACTTAAGCGTCGGAGTATCTTTAAAGTGTCTTGCAGGTACTCCTTATGAACTTATGTGATAAAAAAACCAATATAATGGAGTATCTCATACTTACTCAAACAATATCATATGAAGAAATATGAAATTCAAATGTTCAACGTCTGTCTATAAGCTCAATCCTGCAAAATTTGCATTTTTACTGCTAATAGACGAATTTCCATGCTCTATCCAACTCATTAAATGACATTACATGGTTAAAATTCGAACTTTAAGTTTTAACAGCCGTATTTCAGTGTTTCACATGTTATACCAGTGTTTCAGTCTACTCGAAATTCGCCTGTTGATTAATTGAAATTCGAATTTTGAATATTGGTATATGTGTTTGCTTTGTCTGTGTGGACAACATTCAAATTTTGATGACTCAATATTCACATGTTAGACATCTCTTCATAAATTCTCAAAATATGAACTTTGAATCCCAACATTCGTCTGTTAGACCTCCAGTGTTTGCATGTCTTCGGTAGTAGACTTCGAAATTCGAACTTTGAGGACACAAAGTTAATCTGTTGAAACATCTGATGATAATACGTCTCTAACAATCGAATTTTAAGACTGACATTCGATTGTTGAAGATATCCTCCATATGTTAAGTCTCTGACAAACGAACTTTAAAGTTGAAAATTCATCAATCAAGACAATTTCTCTATGTTATATAGGCAACGTAACTGACTGAAATTCGAATTTTGACCACCAAAAATCGATTGTCGAACGGTTACATAAGAAAATTTAAAGGTTCACGCTCTGAACAGACACAGCTCTATTCGTATTTCAACTGAAACTATTCCTCTTCTCTCTCAATCATTCTCAAATTCCTTTGATTAAACCTCATTTTCCATCGATTAAACTCCAAACCAAACCTTGTAAACATCTTCGAAGCATCTCTCAACACAAATTTCTCACGAAAATGGTCAAAGTAAAGAATGCCAATGTTGGGAAAGAGCATACTAGGCCCAAACAGTCTGTCAAATCCCAATATGCATCAAAAGAAGGTGATACCCAGAAGAGGAAGGCCAAATCCAACAAGAGAACATCATCAAAGAAACAAAAAACAATATCAAAGCATCAAAGGCAAAATCGAAGAAACCAATCCCTGCTGCTCCTACGTCAAGTACTAAGTCTGAGAAACTCCAGATGACCACAAAGCCTCTCAATAGTTCTGAACAAATCTTGAAGGAATTTACCACAAAGTTTGCTACAAAGAAGGTAATAACTCCTCATTGCACTAATTTGGAGCAATTTTTCATTTCAAAACAATTTTTATGCTGGAATACGGATGGGAAAGTATAAAAACCTTCTAGAAATTAAAAAGAGATATGATTATGAAATGATCAAGACTTGGTATGCCTCGTTGAAGTATAATGACAAGAAGAAACAATACCAAGTAACACTAAGGTCTAGGAATATGTGGCTAACTAATGAAAATCTTCATAACATTTTAGAAATTCCTAGACAAAATGGGTTTAAAATTGATATTTCTGCCACCAAGTACATGAATAAGGACAATGATGCAGATGAGGAAAGTGGGAAATATCTGAATTATAAAGAGAGCACAATTTTGGATGCATTCTTCAAAAGACGAGTGAATAGGCCTTCCTTGAAAATTGTGAAGCCTTCTGACCTTAGCGTTCAAGTAAGAGTCCTACACTATACAGTGTCAAGGATTATTTTCAACAAGGGAGGAAGTTTCAATCTGATCACCATAGCTGAAACTCATGTAATGATAGCTTTAATTCGAAGAAAGGAGTTCAACCTGAGTCATATAATCTTTCAAAGAATGATCAAGGCCAAATACCAGCGAAAAGACTTCACTCTGCCTTATGCCTCCATCATCACCAAGCTCCTCAAATTTGCCAAAATACCCACTTAGAGAAAGGCAAAAGGAAGCCTACAGAGGAATTTAAAGAAGAAGAGTTAATGAGAATAGGGATACAAAAAGAAAGAGGGCAAATGGATTGGAAAAGTGGCTCATAAATCTAAGGATCTATTCTATGATAAGGAAGAACTACAACAACAAGAAACTACCATTGAGGCTGCTCCAACCATCCAACCTGAATCACAGTCAACCCAACCTTAGCATACATAGCAACCTAAGCCTTCCATTCCGACCACTTTGACCACCCCTAATACCATACCTGACCTATATGATTGCCTATCAGAAATGCTATTGATTATTAGGAAGGAACAGAATGTTAAGTTTGCACAACTGCAAGTTCAAATAACCAATCTGGCCAAGAATCTCAAGGTGATTGTTGATGCCTATAAAGATATTCGAAATTCTCTTCCAACCACATCAACAACTCCTCAAACTGGTACCTCAGAACCCCTCAAATCTGTCTCTCCTCAAATCCCAAGTCCTTTTGAAATAGGCTCTCCGAATCCTACCGCTACTGCTATTGATGCTACTAGCTACTACTACTACTCCCCAGGCCTCCAACAATGAAACCAATCCTGTTCCATCTTTAGACTATGCTATGGAGGAAGAAGTCACTCAAGCAAAAGGATCTCATGAGCCAATGATAGAGGATGTTGCTCAAGACTCAATTCTGTCATCACAAGAGACTGAGCAAATGGAGAAATTTGTTGCAAATCTCACCACTGCACCCATTATTCAAGCTGTTCTCCATGAGGAAAGGGGGATAGTGCCTTATATTGACTTTGCTACTATTGCACATGATGCTGTAGTACAAGCTCAGAAGCAAAGGCTAGATGAAATGTTCCCTCTACCTGCTCCTCAACCTCCATCCTCTGGATATAGCCTCTCAGTGAAACACCGAGCTAGGTTGGCCAACATCTTAAGGGGGGCTCGAGAACTGAATTCAGAGGCTAACGATCTTCCTCAGATACCTCCCTCTGTGTCATTTATTCCAGTTCCTCTTCAAGTCATTCCTACAGATCAGATACCTCCTCCCTCTGGACCTGCTACTGCTCCTGATGATGCCAAAAACGGGGAGAAGGAAACCACACAAACGAGAGAATCTGGAGTTGTAGCCACACAAACTGAAACAGGACAATTTGGAGAAACTGGGCAATCAGGAAAGACATATGGCAAAAGGATTAAGCTCAAAGCCAAAAAGATATGACAAGCTGCAGAACCTTAGAGCTTACATCTTTTTAGAACTCCTAAGAAACTTCGTAGGATTTTGTGCTTCATTGTGATGTATTTCTTTTATATGGTCAATGTGCTTGTTGGTGTACTTGTTTTGAATTTGGTTGAATATTTGTACTGAAATTACATGAATCAATGCAACTTGTTTCCACATTTCCTTTTCTATTCTCCTAAATTTTCAATTCTGATACATGTGCCATATTTATATCCGAATTTCAATACATATGTTAAGGGGGAGCTCTTGGAAGCAAATCCAAATATTAATCCAGTTTGCAAGTTGTTTTATCATCATCAAAAAGGGGGATAATGTTGAATCAGAAGTTTTGATGATTCCAAACAATTAGAGCTTGAAAAGGAAAATATCAAAGAAGTAGGAAATGACAAAGTAAAGAAATCAAATGAAGAACATATCAAAATTTAGTTGTTAGGATTTCTCACTATATACATTGGATAAAAAGCTTTGATTCTTACTTATTCATGTTACCACAGTACTTAAACAAGTAATTTCATAATTATCCTATGCTAGCATATGTTAAATTTGAAAAATACTAACTAACAGACGAATTTTCTTATTGACTCATGTGTATTTTGTGCAAAATTCGAACTTTGCTTAATGAAATTCGAAGATACAAAGGTTTTATTTCTGATAAACGAATTTCAATTCTAAAATTCAAATTTTAGGCTAAGCATTGTTAGTGAATGTGTGCAAAATTCGTATAAAATTTAGTCAAAATTCGAATGTTGATAAAATTCAAAATGAGTTCAGAGTTACCTCTTCTAACAAACGAACTATAAACTTTAAAATGCAAATTTCAAAATGAGAACTTATGAGTCTCGTTAGAGTATGCCTCTAACAAACGAACTTTATAGTTCAACATTCAAATTTCACAGGGAACTTTTGTGTCATATTAAACATGTCTCTGACAAACTAATTTCAATTTGTAAAATTTGAATTTCAAGTGCACTGTGAAAATGTGAGACAAACTGTTCAACCTCAACATATACACTTTCAATATGAAAATCCGTATGTTCTAGCATGGGATATCTTTGACAAACTCAAAATTTGAATGTCACATTTGAACAGACAAACGTTGAAGTTTAACGTTGAAATCCTTAACCTTATATCTCTATGAAATTCGTCTGTTGAACACCAAAATTCAAATTTTGACATGTCAAACGCATTAAATGCGATTGGTGAACGGCTATTTCTACAAAGTAACCGTTGGTTAAAGTTTCTAATGACTAGATCTTGTGTCTAACAATTAATTAGGTCACAAATCTATAAATAGAACTTCATTAAAAATTGTGGGTAACTAATTTTAGTCTATCTTTGCCAAAACTCTGCTGAATTTATCAGACAAAACTTTTTCACCCACTTAGTACATTTATTATGCCATAACTTTCATATCCACTCTATTCTAGAGAGTATTCATAGCTATATAAAATCTTTTTTTCATCTAAAAGAAAGATTCTTTGTGAGGGCAATTACAAAGGGATTTGGGAAAACACTTGCAAGAGTGTTGAGTGAGATTTTCAGTGTTCTTAGAACAAAGCATTTGGATTATACTATGGCATTGTAAAAAACCCACTGAATCCTTACAAATAGTGAAAAATCTCAAGTGGTAGCTTTAGGTCTAGACATAAATTAAGTGGATTAGACCGAACCAGGATAAATATCTGAGTTTCTCACTTTCCTTATCTCTTTTACATTCATATTTATTATACCCTATTTTTCTGCAAACTTTTACTTTCACCATTATACTTCATTTCTCCATAACAATTTCATACTCCTCAATTCACCCCCCTTAGGAAACCAGCATTCTTAACAATGATTCTTAGCTAATCAAATTCTTACTTAATGTTACAAAATTTTTCATCAATAAATCACTATCCTGTTTACTCACTTGATTAAGTGAGATTGGCTTTACATCAATGGCATAACCACTAATACATTCTTAAAAATCAACATACAGCATTTTTATTAAACTGGTCACACGAGTTCAAGAAGGGCAAATCAATCTTTTCACTTCAACATGGCTCATACTATATATGAAAACAACTAGTTATTTAGTGAAAGCTTCATATAGTCCCAGAAAATGCCTGATTACTTATAGCAACAAGCAGGCCAGGAAAAGACCAAGGTCTAAACCGATTAAGAATGAAGAGAGCAAGAAACTAGAAGATATTGGATGCATACTGTAGAACGCTGTGCAGAGAATATTGCATTCATGACTGCCACATACCTGAAACGGATTTAAAATGTTGTCTGAAGTAAAATATCAATCAAAGATGAGTATATAAAATGTAAAGATTATGAGGAACGTACTGTTCTGGTCCATCTGGAGATCCTTGCAAACATAAAATCTGCCCCCACACATTAGTAAATACTAAAGCAATTATTTGGAGCCATCAAGTTGAAAATAAAATGATAAAAAATTATTGACCACAAAATAATTTTCAAATGATGCCTCTTTTTAATTTTTACCAAATGACTTCTAAAAGGCATATTTTATTTAAGATTTTTTTTTTTTGCCAATAATACTCTATCTAACATTTATTATCACTGTTTTGAGTTTTTCTTGAACATACCATAGAGCCAAAAGCCCTGAAGAAAAGAAAAATGGCTATATACAGAACTACCCCTCCCCTTCATCAATTTTACTCAAAACTTAACCTGAATCTAACTGCTTAAGGCAATAAATCAGATGTTGCTTTAACAACTGATGACTGTTATAGCATACAAGGATGGTTAAAATTTTTACCTACTTACCTCTTACTCCAAACACAAGTTTGTAATATGCAGATATTTTGATCATACTGGGTAATCTGTACTATGTTCCACATATTAAAAGCGATAAATAAATCTGATTTCAATCCATATAGCACCCATTGAAAGAGAAGAAAACTTCGGTATTTGATATTTTGACTAACAGAACCAGTTCCAGCAACTTAACTTACCCCGGCTTTCCTTTTTTTTAAACCAAAAAAGGAAAAAAAATCATCTAAGAATATATTCATGGTTGGACATGTATATACATCATACATACCCGAGGTTGAGGATGTAGTGGTCCTGAGCGAAAAATTCTCTGTATATCTGGGTAGCAAATCAGGCCAAACAAATCTGATGCAAAATATAATTTCAGTGTAATGGGAATTTCCTCTCGAAGGTAGCAATGATTAGTTGGTGTAGAGATGAATTTGAAAGCTATGATCATAAAAATAAGGTGTTTTCCATATTTCATTGGCCACAAGTTAAAGAATTTTTTATATGTATTACATACTTGTACAATCAGAACATTAATTAGCCTCTAAATAGGATACAACAAAGAGCCATAGACAAAGATCCCGATAGCAGTGAAGATGCAATGGCTCCTTGTGTCTGGGCCTTGCCTAGTTGCTCGTCCTTTATGACAAATTCCTCCAATTTCTGCAACAAGTTAGAATAAAGTGCGGGCATTCCTACGATTTCTGAACTGTGATTATTGTCTGAAGACGAATCGTATATGTAGCTACATGAGTTGCACCCAGTGGCAATAACAACTATTTGGTTAAGTTGACTGAGAAGTAAGATTGAGTTCAAAAAAGTAAGTACCTGAGAAAAAAAAACATTTTTTTAATACGAATCATAATGTTGATTTTTTCTGCCTGCAAATTCTTTTGGCAGCTAAATAGATGACTAGTGTTTAAGATGTGCGAACATGGAGGACTTCTGTTACTGAATAGAGATTATTACATGTGAAATAAACTCAGAAAAAGGGAGAGAAAATGTGCTCCAAAAGAAGGGATTTGTGTCCAATGAGACCACCAGAAGGCTAACATCATCTGCAAAAATCATAGTTAAACACAGGGATTAATGGTGGAATAGGCAAAAGCATCTATTGTGAATATAAGAGAGTGTAAGGGAGGAACCTGCATAGAGCTTTGAAGGAGCTGAAGTCATGGCAGGCTGAGATGTGAATGAGGAGGAAGTCCTTCTACAATATTTTAGTTGATATATATTTAGTGGGAATTGGAGATGAAAATGGCAGGCATATGGGCTTTCATGTACGCTCCTTGTCCTAGGGATTTAGGACCACTCTGTAGTTGTGGTTTTTTGTCCTACGAATATGCGTTCAGCTTCTCTACTGCTTTCCTGCTGTGGTCCTTCTGCTGTTCCATTAAAACGACCTATTAAGTAGAAGCAAATCTGGACCAACGAGTGCTTACTGAATAAAGTGTGTTTACAGTGACTGAGTGTAAATTTATGTGAAAATTTATCAGCCACCAATCAAGAATAAACCAGTCCAGAGACAACAAAAAATTTATACCAATATCAATTTTCACACAGACTCATTCTAATTGATAATTTTGCATTCTGGACTTTCATCAAACACCTTGCAGACATACAAATTTGTCATTCAGGCTCGCAAGAAATTCAGAATGGAGCTGAGAAGTTTGAGCCAATGTCCAAGAACACATATAAGCAAGAAGAAAATGCACTCAAAATGACTGAGTGTGAAATTTTATCAGCAACCACTCAAGAACAAACCAGTCCAGAAACAACAAAAATATATATATACTAATATCAATTCCAATTGATCATTTTTCATTCAGGAATTTCATCAAACACCTAGCATGCATATTCCAGTTCTTTCCTCTTCGATATGCTGCGCCTGCACGATGCAATCCAGTTTGTAACACTCTATCTGTAAAAGAAGAAGAAGTAGAAAGAATACTCCTTCCTTCTTCTTCGATGTGCCACGCCTACACGATGCACTTCATTTTGCAATACTCTCAATGCATTACATAGCTTTTTGAAGATTAACCGTCTCAAGAACAAAATGAATAAATCAGGAAGAAGAGTTACCTAATAGGTGCCATGAGTGACGAAGACATGCACGGCGAAGAGAGTATTGGCAAAGCCCATCGGAGGAGACCACCAAGCAATGCACGCCGAGGCAAGTCCGCGATGAAAATGGGACAACGGATGCAGGGCAGTGTTATAAACGGCAAGATCTCTCCGAAGCAACGGCCGCGATCGCTTTTGGTGTATTGGCGTTCCTAGTTGTTGGATGCGTTGTACGGTATAGATTTTCTTATATTTAATAAAGCAACATCGTTTTTACGGAACTGCAGGGCATTTCTTCGATAAGATTAAATTTTATTTAGCTTTTTTAATGCCAATGTTATTTAATTTTAATTCTCATGTTTTGTGAGACATTACGAAGAAAGTAATTAAAACTAAAATAATATCTATAAAAAAATTATTTTTCTTTTTACTTATTTGGTTTTCTTTTTCCAAGCAAAAACTATATCTTAGTCGCATTAACAAAATAAAAAAAGGTATTTATGTTATTTATAAATAATAATTTCATTTTGACTTGCATTTACTAATTTTTTTATAATTCTTTGAAAAATAAAAAAATAATTTCTTGTTAGAAAACACACAAAAAATAATTTTGGAACCTCTTCTTAAAAAATCTGAATAACAAATGAATCTTGTCCATTAAAAAAAAATGATCAGGTAGATTTTACTAGAAGATATTCAAGAAATCAACGAGAGCGAGCTTAATTATAAAATGTAACTTAATAAATTAAATAACTTTCATAACTCATAAGTAACTCTTAAGAGATGCTCAAATATAAGTTTAGGTTACGTTTCAAGGAGTTGAATTTGAAGGCCCTTGCAGGATTGTTTTGCTATTCCATCCAGATCAAATGCTTAAACTAGTGTGCTTGGGAACATAGCACTCGGGAGACTGTCCACTTCTGGAAAAACATTCTGCGATCATAGTTCGTTTCTTCATAATAATCTTGTGCCTAAAGCAATAGCCATACTCTCCACACTCTGACTTCATTGTCAGATCAACAATGTTTGAAACTTCCAATTGAAAATGTTAAAATTTACAGAAAGTTCCATCTGGACCCTGTACAAATCTCGGGATCAAAAAGAATTAGATACCAAACAAAACATTTTTTATCCTTTGATCCATAACTCCATCTCAGAAATTTGTATTTTTCAGGAAATGGTGTACATGTGAGAAAACCACTGAAAAGTATTTGAGTAGAGAAGCACAAAAGAAGAGAGGATGTACGAGCCATTCTCTTTGGCAATGAATGGATCCTCTGCCGTTTAGTACAAAATCTCTCGACGGTATGAGAAAACAATGAGATGAGGCCGATCAGTAAAACTCACTGGAGTTGTAATCTTCACAAAATCTTGACATTCTTTAAAAGTGAAGTTCTAAATTAAATTCTTGCACATTCAACACGAGACATGGAGTTAGTTCAGGGTCACATCTTGCACAAACATTTCTGCACAGTCTCGCTTCCAAGACTGGATCATGCAGTTAAATATCGCCATCAAATGATTAAAGGTCTTCTAACATTTAGTAGAACTGAGAAAATCAATTTAATAGCCAGCTAATATCAAGTTAAGCAGGCCAAACACAGTAGAAGCTTGAAGAAAAGCATTCAAAATGAGGAGTGCCCCTTGACAAAAGCATCAATAATGATCGATAATAGTAGATTATACACAGACTTACTAAATCAGTTAAAACCCTAATTCATGAAAGGCCAAGTTATCAATGAAATTTGAAAGCCCGTGGTTTTCCAGATTCCTAAATCAGTTAAAGGGTAATACGTAACGGCACCCATGATGAACACAGGGCAGAACAAAACCCACCATGGCACAAAATTGAAGAGATTACAATGCCAGAGAGATCAACAAGTTGACAAACAATAACACAAGCGCAGATGTCAAAGTAGGTAAAAGATTCATCAGGGAGCTTGCAGCAGAAGCACCAGACAGCAGCCCACTAGCTGGGCCATTCGCTGGGGTGAATCCAGGAACTAACCCCGTCGAAGGCACCACTGATGATTTGGGGTTTGTTGGACCACCTGAATATGACTGAGGTGATGGTGATGGTGCAAATTCTGAAATCCTGGTAACAGTTGTTGGCGGAGCTAAGAATGGGGGAAATTGCTGGGGCCCTGGAGAATTATATGAAATACAGTCATCAGATAGCAAAAATTACAAGTTAGAATATCAGGAAAAAAAAAAAGGGGAAATGGCCCTTCATTACGTATGCTTTCTGTCATCACTCTAATCTGGATTATATCGTCACACAATATAAAATCCAACCTACCTCAGTAGCTAGGTTTAAACTCAAGAGTTGAGAGTTAAGCTGTGATGGAAATAGCGTATAGACAACACTCAACAGATGAGGATAGTCACCGTTCTAGATTACCAAATTCTTGAACACTCAACCTATTTTCCATTTAGAATTGAGAAGCTTTCAAGGTTGTCACTAAAAAATCCTAATAATAGCACTGAATTTATCCATTTAATGCTTTAAGTCACATATCAACCTCTAAAACAACCCAGTAAGGAGACCGTGGTTTCAAAGCTCAAAAAGGTAATATCCCAAAAGGAAAAGAGGGAAAATCTAAGAGGAACATGAAGAATTTGAGCATTCCCCTTCTTTCTTAGCGCTTAACATAGTGAGTTCTTTCTCCTGGCGTTGAACCCACTTAAGGAGCATGCTCCACGGACACAACAGAGAAACAACAATGCCCAACAACTGCAAGTAATTCCTGGGCTTAACCCTACCAGGCTCCTTAGGAACGACTCAAACCCCTTAGAGCAAGGAGCATTAGCAGCCTGCCAGCTTCACTGCTAGGCCGCAAAGCCTGAGGAAGAGGATTCCATTTCTAACATGCGTTTAGAATTCAGAATCAACATATATAAAGTATGAACGCCTAGTTGACCCTTACCTGGGCATCGAGGCTGAAGAGATGTGGACAACCTGCAGGGTGGCATAAAACGATTTAATAAGCTCAAAATTCAACAATAAATGAGGCAAGAGAGATCACGTCTCAGTGAAAAAAGAACAGTTGCGTGTAAGATAAACATACGTTGTTATTATTGTGCCATTAACAAAACCATCATAACTACAAGAAGTTACATTGCAGCCAGCACTACTCTGTTGTGCTGTAACATTCCCAACCATAAGGTTGCTGCTTTTGCATTGCATGCTAGAACAAGAAACAGCCAGAGAAGCAGGCATACAATACAAACTGCAGAGATCAATAAACCCAAAATGCGGAGGTTAGCAACAGAGATAGAAAAGAATCTATCCTTTCAATAGGAGAAAGAATAAAAGAAACAGACAAAGAAAGGTTGCTTAGTACTTCAGATTTTGTGGTCCACAACTACACTGCATACAGTGGCTTGCTGTAATCGCATAGCTTCCATTGGGGACAAGTAACCCATAATCAGCGGTATAATTTGGAAAATTTGATGCGCAAGCTGGAAGATGAGAAACATAGTAAGCAACTAAACAGCACAACTCTCACTAAAAGACGCCATAACTGAAGCAATAATGGCATCAACAAAATTGCTAATACTCGAGTGGCGGTCACGAAATTTCTCAATCAAAAAGCAATATCACCATATGAAAGTAATATAAGGATCAGCGCCAAACCAATTAGTTACAAGGTTGACATACCAAGCTCAAAAACGTAAACTTGATCAAGAAAACCCATGAAGAGCTCACAGAAATAACAAAAATTTACTCATTACGGAAGCACGTGTGATGCGGAGAAAGGAACCAGAAATTACCGGGAATCGGAATAGCTAGAATATCACCATCGCTGATAGCCGTACTCCCCAGGGCATTAACATCCATTAAATCAGTAAGAGTGGTGGAATACCTAGCAGCAATTGCAGCCAAAGTGTCAATTGGCTGCACTACATACGACAGGTAAATCGCAGGCAAAGAGTTATCGGTCCCATTGAAGCAGGTGCATGGAAGAGGCACCACAAGGTTCTGACCCACATCCAGTACTGAAGGGTCGGCTATGGAGTTGGCCTCCCTAATCTGGTCGGAAGACACCAGACCCCCGTATATAGAATCCGCAATCGATGAAAGGGTATCAGAGGGCCGAGTTCTGTAATGGGTCGACACGGATTTACGAATTCCGTCAACGCACGAACAGGTAATGGGGATTTTAAGGTAGAGTTGAGAGGGAAGAATGTGTTCCTCTACGTCAGGGTACGAAATGTCGATGGCATTGACAGTGAGAAGAGCAATGGGGTCGATTTGAAAGAGGGAAGCCACCTCAGAGACCTTTAGGTCAGTGTAAACAGTGTAGCCGAGGAGGGCATTGCAGGAGTCGGAGTTTGAGCAAGGCTCGATTGTAGATTTAGAGTTCACCAGAGCTGCATTGATTAAAACCTGCAAAAGCAACAAAAGGAAAATGGGCTTCTGATGCGGCATTATGGCTAAGGCTTTTACTGCCAGCTCCAGTCTTTAAGAACAACCTGAGAATAAGAAACTCTTTTTGCAGGGGTTAAGGGAAGAGCATCAAATATTGTTTGAAGAGGCTGAATGAAGCTTCTCTTCACTCACGCAAGAATGAGTTTACTTGCGACATCAAAAAGGAAGCGTTGGGTTCAGGGGGATTTACTTTAGGGAGTAGAGTGAAACCTACGAAGTGAAGGATATTCCTAGGAATAATATGGGAGAAATAGCGAGGGACGGAGAAAAAGGAGGCAGAGTTTGAACATAAAAGGTGTGATCCTCTACTTGTTGAAGGATAGTCAGGAGAGTTTAGGGTTTTTCATACCCCGCCCACAAGTGGAAGCCGAGAGGAGGTTAGAGGGAAACGAAAAGTTTAAACGAGGAAGGAGACGCGACTGAGTGAGAAACAGTGTGAGACAGGTGTGTTGCACAGGGAGAAGGAAATGCAGCACTGCCAATACTACAAAAGTTTAAAAACACGGATTCTCGACCTTGAGTTCCCAACATCAGTGCCTTGCTGGATGGTTTGTCCTTGTGTCCTATTTTTGCCTTTTCTATAATTAATTTATCGTTATTATTTGATTGATGAAGGGGGCGATTCACTTTCTTTATTATACTAGAAGAATTACAAAATTCTGAACCGCGTATTATGCATCTGTACTGTTTTAACTTGAGAATTTGTCTAAGATGCAAATTAATTTGGTTCAAATTGAATCTTATCTCTAATTAAAATGGTATAATTTCTTACCAATTAAATTAAATGCTCAAAGATATATATTATAGGAGTACATCACTCTAATTTGAACCATATATACTCAAATCTTACTTCATCATTATTATTTTATTTTAGAGACTCCCACATCGTTAGCACATATATAAGGCATATCCAATTTATTTAATATTTATATCATGTCAGTATGAAATATAAAAATTTTAGACAGCTGCTCTCCTCACTTAACAAGTTATAAATAGAGAGGCTCATCTCCAATTTCATGCAAATACATGAGTCTATTCTAATTAATTAAGTATTAAAAGTTTAAAACATTACATCCAAAAAAAAATTTTTAAAATATGTTAGAATATTTAAATTAGAAATAACAATTAATATAATATTTCATTTTCAAACTTTGGATATCTTTATACATATGCTTTTTAGTTAATTTTAAAAATAAAAACTAATATCAAATTTTATTAAATTTATTATCATGTTTTAAAAAAAATTATTGAATTTCATAAAAAATAAAGTTAATACTATTTTTAAAAAATTAATAATAATTTCAAATCTCAATAAGAAATTTTTTAAAATTAACTGTATTTTAGATCATTCAAAATAATTAAATTTTTAAGATATTTAAATTTTTTATTTTGGAATGCAATTTTCCCTGAAAGAGAAAATATTTTGAGAAAACATTATATTTGATACTGGGTTAGCTATGTAAGATGATAACAATAATGAGTAAGGATATATAAATTATTATTAAATTAAATATTTTACCGAAACTATGATTTACTCAGATAAAAAATAAATTAATGGTATTTTAGATTGTCAAACAAATACTTTGGCTGCTTGAAATGCCTCAATTATAAGACCTCCTGTAGTTCAAAAGCAAACTACAAGACGTTCTCAAATATTCTGGAAATAAAGGCTCCTTAAATTAATCATTTTAACGAAAATATCTTCCAAAACTAAAATTGTTTTTCATGAAAAATATGACTCATCAAAACTTATATTTATTAACTAATCACAGTTAAATTAAATAGTAGAAGATTTAATACCCCTTAAACAAGATGTCAAATTCAAATCTTGTAATTGAAAAAAATAAATAATGTTGAGAGAACTGCTCCATTAGAATTTGGTAACATTCGAAGCTAATTCGTTATCAATACTTGTAAGCTAAGATGTTTGTGCACTCATTCACTTCTTTGTACATAAGATTGGCAAAAACTGCCAATGGGGGAAACTCTAGTTCGCAGCTGAGTCCGTAAATGCCGGCCTCCAGTGTTTTTTTTTTAACCAAAGAGGTCTCCAGTCACCTGACCGTTCTGTTATGTGAAATATCTATTCTAGTTATGAACGTGGCCCAGCCCAATATGCGAGAGAAACTGCTGAAATGTTTATTTTGCTGAACTGCTTTGTTCGATGTTCTTTATAATCGCTTTTCTCTTGAAAGGCCAGCATAGCAAAAATTTCATGAAACTGCTAACAAACGAAGTAAAAAATATAGTAATCTATGGAACGCCCCTGTATAAATGTGTCTGAATATATTCCTATCTTCTACTAATATTCTTAATGAAACGCTCGGATCTAATAAGCTTCTGTTTTTATATTCTCTCTATTCCATTTTATTTATTATTTTAAAATTTTTTATACAAACCAATAAAATTATTAAATGATCTTAAATTATAGTAAAATTTAATGGTATTTTATCAAAATATTTTTAAATTAAATATTAAAAAATGACTTGTATTCTACATACTTTTATTTTTAATAAAGAATAAAATAGTAAAAATAATTATCACTACTTTATTGGTAATATAAAATGATAGATAAGTTCAAAAATTTAAATTTTTCTAAAATAGCAGATAAAATGGAACAGAGGGAGTAATATTTTTCACTGTGCATATCTTATCAACCTTATACTTTGGGAGCTTGCATTATAGTGATATAACAAGACATCTCTATTCAATTTGATCCAATCCACTTTTTCTGTAATATTATCTCCAACAATGGAAGGTGCAGCATTCTCTGAACATTTTATCTTCATTTACACCAAGCATCAAGAAGATTTCCTCTTATCATAAGGAGTTTTGCAAAGCTAAGAAGACGAAGGTATATATGTGACAATGTGTCTTTGGGTGAGAGCGTAAGAGTACTATTATAGCTAGCTTCACAATTGAATTGGTTCTTATAAGAGTACTAATTAGTTCCATTCTGTTATAGCTTACTAATGGTCCACGTGTACTTCTGGGTTCAATTTTATACTAGCGAATCTTTGCTTTGGCATGTGTTAAAAAACTTTTGAATACTCTTCTAAGCATCAAATGAGTTATCACAGCCAACCAATATCGTTAGCATTAATTCTCTCACTCATGGAAGCCATGAAAGTAGTAATTAATGTTAAAAATAAATCAATTTAATGGGAGCAAAGCATACCTAAAAATGATGACAATTCATGCTTGCTTCTAGGATTGCATAGGTTGCTCGCTAGCTTGACATGCCTGACCTGGCCCAAAGAGAAATCACCCAATCCGAAGATGCAGATAGTAGCCCAAGGTGCATCGAGCTAGCCCGACCCAATGAATCTTGCTAGGGTATGGTCGGGGTTAGGGTTGGCATATAAGGCTAGCATGCCTTGCCCGACCGGAAGAAATTATTATCATTATTTTATTTTCTTCCAATCGTGCTTATACGGGGTCATGCAAGGTTAGAAAGAAAATTCCCAATTTTCCATTCCACTCAAAAGAAACCCTAGGCATTCTCCCAAGTCCTCTGTATTTGCCTCTTGTTCTCTCCACTTCTCATTCTTGACATCCCCCTCCTCCATCACCCTCTTCACTCTTTAGCTTAACAGTATTGCCAGTGGCCGTGCCATAGAGTGTCGAAGAAGCTGCCTCTGTTATGTGGTGGACGTCCTCCATTGCCATCTGAGAGTTTGCCACGGGTAATGGCATCCTTCATGACTACTTAAGCATTGCAGTGGACCTTCTCCTCCTCCTCCTCATCATGTTAAAGAATCTGCATCCGTTACACATCTTCTCAGTCACACCTCCTAGTACATCATCTCCACACTCCACTTATCCTATAATTTTTTATTTCTGTCATGTTTTCAGATCTAGTAAACCAGATCCAAGCCAATTATTCTCATTCTTAGAGGCACTTGGCATGACTATTTTTTTAGAGGGTCCATCCTTTTGTTTGAGAAATAGGAGTTTAAGGTTAAGAGAATACTTATGTGTAATTTTTTAAGTGTTATATTAGATTTTTCAATAAATTTACACTATGTGGAAGATAAATTTTAAAGAAGTAAATTGGGAAAAAGTTCATGTGTTGTATTGTTGTTAAAATAGCCTAATAGCAGTCACTTAATAAACTGCATCTAACCCTGATCCTTGGGGTTATTAATGTTTTGATGAGCTTATGACAGCATCAAGGGCTGTACAATAAGAGATACATTTCAAATTTATTTGTTCCCTTTCATCTGACCGCACACTGAAGTTTCTTGAATTATTGATTGATCATTTGTCATTTGGCCTTGTGCCTTGCATAGATAGATATAGTTTGAGTTCATTCTTGTAAAAGTATACATTTCACATGGCATTGACTATGTTGTAACCCATTTCTAATAAAATGTCATGAGATAACTTCTACAATTTTTCGTCCATCATCAGTAATTAATTAAATATAATAAATAGAGCAAGTTTCTTTATGTAAAAAGTGGAATTTTTTATTAAAAACATAATCTATCAGAAGTATAATTTAAAATATATATATATATATATATTGCTATTACTTTTGCCTTTAAAACAATTAACTTAGGTTCTTTAATCAACTTAGACCATTGAAGTTTCATAGTTGCCTTTTCTTGTGACATTCATATATTATATTTAACTACGGCATATTATACCATTTAGGTATTCACGTTAAAGAGCTGAAAGAAGGGCCACCTTTGATAGGTGGCAAAAATATTGATATATTTTTATTTTTCTTATTTTTATTTGTGACTCTTGGAAGCAATTTTGAGGTGGCTTGAATGTTATTATGTTGTTAACCAATTCTTTACTTTTTGGTTGATTTGGATCCATGAAAAATAAGGAAAACAAATGTTTGAATTCCATCATTTGGACTGAAAAAATTATGCTAACAGGGAAGATAGATTGGATGTGATTTTTTTCTAAAAAAATTATTTGAACAAGTCTGTATGAATATGTCTTGTAACTGATATGTATGAGTATGGTTTGCAGCTAATTTGTATGAGTATGTTTTGTATTGTGTTAGATCATTATATATTCAGTGATTCATGATTTCCCTTGCATGTTGTATAATATATCATCTTGGGACTCTTACTTGTTATATATATATATATATAATTTTATTATAGTTTTATAGCTTGAAATGAAGGATCAAGGTTCAACTACAGTAACCCCTACTAGGGTTAATACATCTCAAAATTCTATGTCTACTGATCCTACTCCAATTGGACCATCTCATAATCCTATTCCTACTAATCTCACTCCAAGTCCAATAGAACCTATTCCTCATAGTCTTCCTCTACTAGCTATAGCTCTTACTCCTATAGCACATACCCCCCCAAGAAGCAAAAATAGATAAAGGTGAAAAAAAGCGAAAAGAACTAGAAAAGGCACCGAAACAAAAAAACCACTGCCAAAATCAGAAGTGTGGGACTATTTTGTGAAGTTGCTATTCAAAGAAATAAATAGAGAGTAGATGGTAGTATGTAAATACCACAACATGAGTTATCTTTGTGATCCAGTCAAGCACGGGACAAATTCCTTAAAGAGGCATATACCCAACTACACCAAGAACCCATATAAAGCCACCACTAATAATAAACAATCAATGCTGAATTATGTGTCTATTAGGACAGGTGTGCAACAAGGAAGAGGCCTAGTTGACCATGTATATGATGAGAAGCATTATCGTAGAGGCCTTTCAAAGGTTGTTATTTGTGATGAGCAGGCATTCAGGATCATCGAGAAGGAAGGATTCAAACAATTTGTGCATGAATTGGAACCATGTTTTCCAATTCTATCAAGGATGATGGTCACAAGGGGTTGCTGGCAATTATATAATGGAGAAAAGAAGATGTTGAAGAAAGTATTGAAGAAGTGTGCTAATCGCGTGTGCCTTTCTACAGATTGTTGGACGTCAACCCAAAACTTCAATTATTTGTGTTTGACAACGCATTTCATTTATCCTAAATGGAAACTGCACAAAAGAATTCTCAATTTTTGTATGATTGAAAATCACAAAGGTGACACTATAGAGAAGACAATAGCAAAATGTTTGTTAGATTGGAGAATTGACAAAGTGTTCACTATAACTATAGACAATGTAATGTCCAATGACATAACTTCGGCATATCATAAGAGGCATCTTAAGAGTTGGAAGGGATTAGTTTGTGGAGGCGATTATGTCAAAATGAAGTGTTGTACACATGTGCTTAATTTGGTGGTCAATGAAGGAATCAAGGAACTGAGAGACAACTTTGATGTCATTCATAATTCAATGAGATATGTTTGTTTCTCTCTATCACGACTCCAAAAGTTTAAAGTATAGACTAATGCTAAAAAAATAGACACCAAAAGTCTTGTGTGTTTGGATGTGAGTAATTGTTGGAATTCAACTTACTTGATGTTGGAAGCTATATTGAAATTCCAAAAAGTGTTTGAACAGACAATTGATGAAGATGATGACTATCATTCACACTTCAATTTAGATTCTAGGCGTGATGGCACTCCTTGACATCAGGTTCCTACCACAGATTATTGGAGTAAGGCATGTGTATTTTTGAAGTCTTGAAGGTTTTCTATGACATTACTTTAATGTTCTTAAGCACACTTAGTGTCACATCACATTTGTGTTCCCATCAAATTACTAGCATTTAGCAAATGTTACAAAAGAATATTACTTATTGTAATCCTCTTCTTGGAGAAATGAGTTTTACTATGCAAACAAAGTTATGAAAAATGCTGGGGTCACACAGATAATATGAATCCTTTTTTGGTAGTAAGAGTGATTTTAGATCCTCAATACAAAAAGGATTATGTGAACCATAGATTTCAAAGGATGTTCAATGATGCTCATGTAGTTGGGGCTATGACAAAGAAGGTGAAAGATTGTTTGTATTGTTTATTTGATGAGTATTCATTAGGAGTTTCTACCTAATCAAATACAATTCTCACATCTATATCTGGAGAAGCCTCAGTTGCTAGTTTATCATCAGCATTGTCATTCGGTTCTCCTAATGAAGATGAGGATCCAGGTGAGGAATGGTTACAGTTAATGAAGCAAAGAACTATGATAGACTCTTACTCAGAATTGGATAAATATCTTTCGTCTAATTTGACTGATAATATCCCATTTGGTACTGATTTTGACATATTAGCATGGTGAAAAGCAAATTCCATGAAATTTAAAGTGCTCTCTTGCATGGTACATGATGTGTTTGCATTCTAGTTTCTACTGTAGCATCTAAATCCGCATTTAGCATAAGAGGGCATGTAGTTATCAGTATAAGAGCTCTCTATATGCTAAAATGACTAAAGCACTTATTTGTTCTCAAAATTGGCTACATCCGAGGCAATCTCTATCAAAGCTCATTGGAAACTTGCAAGAGTTTGACAACTTTGAAGAGACAGAAAATGTAATTCAATCAGGTAATGTTTTAATTTATATATATTGTTTCTTCAAAATATATAATATATAATGTTATTATTTCATATATAAGTTTTGAAATTTAATTTATTCTTATACACATTTTTTTAGATGTTGCAACCATACATGAGAGTGGAGGTGGATTGTTTGATACTATTACAACCCTTAATGATTGAAGTTGAATGCTTACTCTTTATGCCATTGATGATACTATCATCATGATAGTAGCTGTTTATCTTTTGAGTTGCGACTTGTTATAATTTCATTATGGTGTTTAAACTTTGAACTTTGATTGTGCTGGTCTGTTAGACATTTGAATGTTTCTTTTTCCATGTTTGTATTGGAACTTAGTTATAATTATCATGTATTTGGTTAGTACTTGGAACTTGTTTACAATTTTATTCCATGTTATATAAACTTTAGCTTCTTACTTTGAGGTTGAGATAATTAGATTTACTATTGTTGATGCATAGTTGGCAAAACATTTTAGCCTTTATATTTTTATACAAGTTTATTAGTTAGACTTTATTGAATTTGAGATAAAGATTGCTCACAAATAACATCCCATGCATTATGATTAATGGTCATATACTAACTTGATTAGTTAGACTTTATTGTCTAGTTGGACAAAACTTTTTGGCCTCTATATTTCTATACAGGTCTATTAGTTAGATTTTAATGAGTTTGTGAAGCTATAAAGGACAAGTGCTGCAATTATTGTATCTTGCAGCCACCAATCAGGTATCTACTCTTGTCCTTTACTCTTCCATATCTGCTAATAAATAGTTAGGCTTTGAGACTTTTTGCTTTTACTTTTTATGTTTTTCTGGATAGTGAATATTGGATAAGTGAATGTAATGGTTTGAGACTTACAAAGGCTCTAATTCTCACATATTTGATTGATAAATATATAATCGCACATATATTTTGATATGGATATAATATTTTAAGACTTAATGTTTTGAGACTTTTTGGTTATTATGGATTATGGTAATGGATATAATGCTTTGAGACTTTTTCCATGCATTTTCATCTATTTTTTTTTTTTTTGGCTTTGTCACATTTGGAAGTTAGGCCATTTTTCCATAATAACTAGGCTTCTATATATATATATATGAAATTTGGCCATTTTTTTAAATTTGTTTGGGCTGAACAAGTAGCTCATTGTGGACCAAAAAAGGCTTACAGAAAAGTCCCTAGCACGAAGTGTCCGAAATATCCCAACTCTACTTGCCCAACCCTATAAAGACCAGTCTAATTGTCGAGCAAGGTCGGACATCGAGCCAACCAACCTTGCCCATCCATGTTTTAGGGTCGGGCATTAGACTGGTGGACAACTCAGTGTAACCCTACCCATATGTAGCCCTATGTTATTCCAATTGTCCATTTGGCTCACGTGTGAAACTTAGGAATTGCCAACACATATTTCTCAAATATGCATGTGTTATATGTCAAAAGACTGAATCACCCAAATCAAATTAAATAGAATCACTAAATCTACAATAGGCTTATGAGTTGAGATTTCTTCCAAAATACATAAATTAAATATCCCAACATGTTATGATTTTTTCAATCAAACGGCCTACTTCATTTTAATAAAGTGCTAGTTATGAATATTTAATATTAATAACTGTAGTCTGACAATTAAATTTGACTAGCTATTAATTAATGTTAATCCACATATATCATAATAAAAAAAAATTCTTACAGTTAATCCTATTTTTGCTCCATGACATAATCTTGGGATAATATTTTCGAGTAGATTTGTCATCATTGAATCGAACTCTAGTGACAATGATCGAAAACGAGTTGCTGTAGATTGTGACCTACACGTACTAGAGCGAGCACTTGTAGTTGTTCCAGGAGAAGATATTCCTTCTCATTGATGGAGCTTGATTATTTTTGTGTGATTGAATCCAATCGCTCCATCTTTAGAACCAAATTAATCTTCAGTGCAGACGCGTGGAAATTACCCATACTTAAATTGAAATAGTTTAGGTAATTTAGAGTGGAAATAGTCAAGTTTAAAATGGCAGTGCATTCTTTTCACATGATCATTTTCACTCCACCGTTACCCTTTTTTTCCCAGCACCTGTAAAGCTTAAACTAATTTGTTGAATGCATGTGATAGTATCATTGTAAAAAGTCTTTCACTAGCATTCGTTTACATTAGCTGTCTTATTGCCTTGATAACCCTTTTTTTTTTCAGCTAGGATATCCTCCAATTGATAACCGAAAGGTAATTTTTTCAAAGCTTTGAAATAATCAAAATAGATTTCACCTCTCAATAAAATATTTTTTAGAAATCGAATTGTAAATATTATACTCAAAAGATCCCACTATTATTTATTTGAACTTTGTTAACAGGGTTTAACGCTTCATTTTCGGAATGTTTGTAGACTTTCCAAAAGCTGCTCGTGATATTTGTTTGCCCAAAAGCCACAACAAGAAACTTAAGTGAGAGTCACGGTAGCTTTGGTAAAAAAAAAGGCCAAACTTTTTAGAATGAAACTTTGAAGTTTTGCTTTATTATGATTTTTGACAGTTCCTTTCACGTGAAGGGCTAATCTTTTTGTTGCAACTTGCAAGTGCTCTTCCCCTTTTCCATACAAATGGAACTATCAAACTTCGCTGCTAAACTGCTTCCTCCTCCTGAGGCTTAAACAGAGTTCTATATTATATGTAAATTAGACTGAGTATTTATATAAAATTTGAGAATAGTCATATTATTCATAACTTATAAACCGGACTTGTTACAATTTTTTTTATATTTCATATGAATATTTGATATTAATATTGATTATTTGAATTTGACAAGAAGTAAAAATAGAAACCCACCAATTGATGGAAACATTTGATCTGAAATGTGTTTTGATTCTGGGCTTTTTTTCGGTACACGAAATCTGTCAAAGAAGCAGGTCAATGATGCCATCCTATTCCCATTATTACCAATTCACTAAACTTTTTCTGTTCATTTTTCTTCCGCTTTTGAAACACTCGCCTTCACGCCACCTCTGTTTGGAACCCTCCCGGCGCAGCATGGCCAACATCATGCTTCTTAATAATACATATCACAATTCCTTTCCCTCCCTTTTTTTTTGTCATCAACACAAACCACAATTCGGTCCCCACCCCCCGCTCCCCGAAAAAAGGATCCTTGTAGCTTTGATACATATCAAACTATACTTAATTTTCTTAATTTAATTTTGATCGGTTTAATTTTCTTTAATTTTGTAAAAAATACAAAATGAAAAATTAATTTGATAGTAAAAAAATAAAAGACCATCTCTATCTTGTATTTTTATAAATAAAAAATTAAAATTAAAATACTACAGCACGAACATTTCAAAAAATAATACGTTGGAAACACAGCCCCTGAGCCCACCGCCAGGAAGGAGATTATGCTTCGTCTTCTAGCACTCGCAATCAAACCGGTTCACGACTTGCCATGATGTCTCTCACTCGCCTGTCTCTTTGCTCCTATTCTTTTCCTCCCATTCCCACTCGCTTCTCAAGGTTCCCCTTTTAATCTTGGTCAACCAAAAAAAAAAAACAGTTCCACCTTTAACTGCCATTTCACGTTCACTACTTGTTCAAGCTTTCATAAAAATATATAAATATAAATAAAATAACCCAATGTTAGATATTTGTATGCTTTTATTTATATTTGTTCATAATTAAAACTATAGGACAGCATTTCTGCATCCGAGTTTAAAGAATCCGGCTGCGCTTTAGAGAAGCAGAGTAAGGATTGTTGCTGCAGCAGCAGCACGAACGTACAGCGAATTGAAATCATTTAAGAGCACTGTACTTGCATCAAGTCCCACATGTGTGTATGTAATCATCACCTATTCATGCATTTAATTGAGTGACTTTATTTCATAAGATTTTTGGTTTGGTAAAAAAGTTCCATAATTAGTTTTTTTTATAACCATCCCATGATTAGTAGTAAAAGCAAACTAATTATACTATGCTGTTTTTGGTAGTAATCGAAAATAATTAAATTAAACCTGTCTTAATAATCTCAATAGTGTATAAAATAATAAAAATTATTGTTATTTAGCGCCACCAGACCTGTTACAACCAAATTACTACGATATTATCCTTCTCTTTACGTCAGACATGTTCGGGAAATACAGCTAACAACTTTAAAACCAATAAAAATCCATTTCCCTTTGCTTCCCAATTCTCGCACCTTCCCTTCAATCTCCCTCGCAAACATATGTCTCCAAGACAGCGTTATCTCCAAACTGATTTTATTTTTTTTACCAGCACTATTTTATGATTAAAAATAATTATTTATTATTAATATTTTGTATGAATAAGCGATCGATATTCAGTAATTTGAATGTGTAAAGAGAACATCAAAAAGAGACGCCGAGAGCAATATGTTTCATAACTTAAAGAAGTCAATTAATATTTTCAGAATTGTCATTGCTATTGGCTGTCAGGTCAGGATTCCTTACTGGTTTCTGACCAGGCATCACTGAATGAGAATTTAAGAGCCAATTTTTTGGTTCTTTTCTTACAAAAAGCCATTCGTATCAATATTTTTATTGCCATAGTTATTCCCCCGGATTTTCCTCATTATCAAAGGAGAGAGCAGCATGAGGGAAGAAGGAGGGAATATAAACATATTCAGCAAAACAAAAACAAATAATAAAAGTACGGGGAACGATGTCAGGTATGAATATGGGGTCGAGGAAATCCAGAGATTTTTTGAATTTTTTATTATACTTGACGTTTACTTATTTTATACATTTCTCCAGAATCTTTCCATGCCACGCCAAACTTCAATTATGTTTCATTAATGGCCTCCAATTCCAACCAGCTCAGACCTCTATGACAATTTATTTACGTTTTCTTACATAGAACACGAGATTAGCCCATGAAACTTAAACAATAAATTATGCTCCAATTTTTAATATAAATTTTCTTAATCTAACCATAAGAGTTAAAATTAATTAATTTTTTTAAAATTATATTATTTTTTTAACTTATTCTTATTAAATTTTTTTTACATCAATTAGATGGAGATATTTTTTATAATATATAATAAATACAATCTTATATTCTAAAAATATTTTTATATTTAAAATTTGGATAAAATTCTATATTTAAGACCAAAATAAGTAGTAATAATCTTCACCCAAATACCTAACCATGGTGGATGAATTTACTATTTCCACCTTGATCTCTTAGGAAGACTACTTTGCTAGTTTAGAGTCATCATATCCATATCCCATCATCACATTAGTATTACTCTTAGTCCATATGATTATAGATCTAATGGCAATTGAGGGGTCCCCCTCCTGCTGCACAGGCCACAGAGATGGGCTCTTTTAGCAACGGACCACTTTTCCTCATGAGGTACGAAGTAACCAACTCTTCATGTGTGATGGGTAATTTTGTTTCTATGTTACTAATAATATATACTATTCTCTGAGTCTATTAATAATGACAAAAGATGTAGTCTCGATTTAGACAATAGAGATCGCACAAAAGATCCTCTGCCTCATCATCAAAACTAACCATGACGGTTTTCACTAGTATTACATTCTGGTTCTGAAAAAATATTTTATTATATGGTAACATTTCTGCTGTGAACCAATATTAATGATTACTTAGTTTTTTTTAAAAATTTATAGATAATAGATAATACTTTTGCCGCGTTAGGCCAGAGATTCCCGTGAAATGTTAACTTAAACTGAGCAGAAATAAAAGCCCCCCAAACTCTCTCTCCAGTTTCCACCATCAACCTCCATTGCTAAGCCCTTCATTCATCCTATCCCCTTTCTCTCTTTCTGCTGATAATTGTAGATTTTCATTAGAACAGAGCAGGCCTAGTGGTTGTTTTTGTAAGAGAGAATGACCAGTTCAGGATCGTTCTTGAGACAGGTGAGTGCAAAGGAGGCTTGGAAATCAGCGTCGAACAGATGGAGTGGGAAAAACAAGTATGGGAGAGGTATTGGGGGAATGAGCGTGGAGGCAAGTCTGAATCAAATGTGTGGAAATGAGGAGAATAATAATACGATGGTGAGAAAAAGGGTGATGGTGGTGGTTGATCACTCTTGGCATTCCAAGCATGCAATGCTTTGGGCGCTCAGCCATATCGTTAATAAGGCTGATTTGTTCACTCTGCTTCACATTGTCCCTCCACATTCGCCTGCTCACTCTTCTTATTCCTCCTATCTCCTCAAATATCTTGAGTCCCTTTGTAAAGATTGCAAACCAGAGGTACGTTCATTTCAAATTGACTAGTCTGGTTAATTTTCAAGCCAGCCTAATATGCTATTGTTACTCTCGTCTTTTTCCCCCCTCCTTGGTGAAACCACTATTCTCTTTGAATCTTGAGGCTACGTGGGGAGATTTTCGTGCTATTTTATGGATTCCATGCGTCCAGAGAGAACCAAGGGATGGTTATTGTGCTGGTTAGATCTAGATTCGAGCTGTTCCATGCTTATTCAGTGATATTGGAAAAAAGAAAAGTTGGAGTTCCTTTTTTCAATTTAATTTTATTTCTTTTGCCATAAGTATTTTTCCCACCTTTTCTTCAGATGGCAAAGGGTGTACTGAACTTGAATGAATTAATCCCTTCTCTTCATATTTACGTTCCAGAGGGAAATCATTGGAATTGTTCAGCTGCGTCAGCTTCTCTTTTTCAAGTTGCATCCCTTGTCCCCCAGTTCCCCACCCCATTCCTCCCTCTCCTCAGTGAAGGAGGGAAAAAGAGGAAGGCAGCAACAGAGAGAGACAAATAAAAATAAGGTCTTCTGCTCTCCATAATTTATTGATGGAATCTTGTATTGGTTTGTCTGTGTGACATAGGTAGAAGTGGAAGCACTGGTAATTGAAGGACCAAAACTGAGCACAGTGATGAGCCAAGTGAAGAAGCTGGAGGTATCAGTCTTAGTATTGGGCCAAAGGAAGCCATCTCTTCTGTTCAACTGGTTAGAATCCAGTCACGCATCCTCTCTTTAAATTTCCAATCTTTGATCTCAGACTTGAAATGCTTTTTTATTTTTTAACTCATCATTGTGCTTGTGAAAACGACTGTGTCCTAATTTTCCTTTTTTTTTTTTTTTCTGAAGCTTATGTGGAAGCACCAACACAGAGGCGTTTGTGGAACAATGCATCAACAATGTGGAGTGCTTGACAATGGGAGTGAGGAAGCGAAGCCAAGGCACAAATGGGTACCTCATCAGCACCAAGTGGCAGAAGAACTTCTGGCTCCTAGCTTAGACTTGTTGACTTAGTTACTACTTACCACATCACAAGACATACATGAGAAGATTAACTGATTATATATCATCTCATTTGTCACACCCTGTAACTATTAACGCCTTCCTTCCTTGTACTAATGATGTCCCTTATTGGGATAGTCCATGGTTCAATATATATTTTAGACTTTGGTAAATGATTCTGAACTGTTTAAGTATGAAATTATCACTATAGAACGTGACAAAACTTGGGTAAAATTTGGTACAATTTATCCCCTGTTGTATTTCCGGTTATATGCTCTGCGCCAATTTATTGAGGCTAGAGACACCGGGCCTCAATAACGGAACCAAAACACAAGAACTCATTGCTCCATTAAAGAAAAACTAAGAAACATGTCCAAACATTGTTCGCCATGAACCAGAAACCCGTAATTCTGGCGCTCCATTAAAGAAAAACTAAAAAACATGTCCAAACATTGTTCGCCATGAACCAGAAACCCGTAATTCTGGCGCTCTCGCTCCTCAACGCTCCATCGTCCTGCACCTCCCTACCCCAACCCCTTCCCCACCCCTCCAAAAATGGAGATAAGTTTATTCGCGAAAGCCTAATGAAACAAGACAAAAATCCGAACACGAAACCCGAATGTTAGGGTCATTCAATTCATTTGCATACATAAGAAGAATACATGTAATCTATATAGTGACAGTCCATGTACCAAGGAGCGGCTAAAAATTTGAAAAATTATAAGGCAAAACAACTGTACCAAATATTTAATCCAGAAAAAGTAACACTAACAGGGGATTTGGGGCAGCTAATGTATACTAGAAATTGTGGGTGGTATGAGGGAAGAAATTACTCGAATCACTTCTTTTTGTACCTCTTAGCTATTACGGACTTCCGAATGGCAGAAACCTCGTACTTGCCTAAACTGATCAGACCTTATCATCTAATTTATCATTTACAAGAGGAGCCATCTCCAATTTATTTCGAGGCGTCCGAGGTGTGCCTGGAACAGGTGGCTGTTGGGAGAGCACATTCCTGACATATCCATAGAATGTACATCCCCCAAGAGTCACAGCACAACCAACAGCATTCATAGATGAAATTGGGTTTCTAAATATAAGCCAAGAAGCAAGGACAGCAACTGCAACCTGCAAATAAAGCATGATTCTTATTAATTGGAAAATCCCAATCACCATGACTGTAGACAATATGACATTTCTATTCCAACATGTAACACCAAGTTATACTACCCTGACATAAGTAACAATCATGTAAAACTGAAGAACAGAAAATTCAATGACAATTAGGAGCAGGGAAATATGATGAGAAAAATATGGAGAGGATGGAGGAACGACATCTCTTTTAAAGAATAATGATCATGAGACTGGCTACAATTTCTCCAGGAATTAAATAGAAAATAAATAGAATGGATAGAACCCATTGGCGTCATATGATCCATGTAGCTGATCTCACGAAGTGGGATAAGACTAATGTTATTGTTGTTGTATTAAATACAAAATAAGAACAATAACTAAAAATTATATTAAGTCAAATGACAATGACAAAGATGAGTTCAAACAAGACCTAAAAGTATAACAGGTCAAGGAATCTAATTCTGACTGAGATCTCTCACCTTAAGGTTACCAGCAACATTAAACGTTACAGCAGTGGTGGAGTGAATCACATAGAAAATGGAGAAGTTAAGGCAGAAAGCCAAAACCCCGGAACTCAAAATAATGATGAGGGCTGACCAAGGATATGGATGACTGCTAAGCCACTCCAGAATTCCATTGCCTTCAAGTAACATTGCAGGTACTGCCAAGATCATGGTTGCAAATGGTGCCATATAATAAACTGTGTTTATGCTAAAGATTAAAGCAAAAAAAAAAAAATCAGCTTGTGTACTGTACCAACGTCATGCTAAGGATATTTAGAAAAATTTATACATGCACAGAACAGAACAGAAAGTATAGAAGAGATAAGACAACTATAGGTTATATCACAGATTCACATGCGTGAGAAAGATCACAAGTTAGCCAGTGGCAACGCTTCAATTTTTCTTTTGTAGTGAAAACATAAATTGAAATATGAGAAACACCTTAGTGGATGTTGATAAAAAAATGCTTCAAGTTAACATGCAAACCGCTTAACTACCACAAAAAATATATACACACACACACTCTTGATATTGATTGCAACCTTTGGAAGCTAATAGATACAAAATGAGCCAACTATATGCCCACAACTTGCCTTAATCTAGATTTAAGCATTAAGGGATTACAAAAAAATTCCAGGCATAACTATGTTGGGTACTGTCAGTTTCATAGTTGTCAAACTCGCAAGTGTACTTGTAAAGCCAAACAAGTTCATGTTTCTACATAGGGAAATCCCATCAGAGTTTATGTAAACTCAAAATTAGGCATGGCTCAGTCTGATTCAGTTGGACTTGCAAGTTTACCAAGCTTTTTCAGCAAGGTCTTAAAGGCCATAAACTCTCCAAAATGCAGCCTGGCCCAACAATTCTAGGATCTTCCAGCCCAAAAGCAACCTGCTATACACCGACCCATCTTCTGTACCATATGATTTTCCATTCATTGTTCATAGATGGCAGCCTAGTGAATGGATTTCTACAGGTTATGCTCATGGACCTTCCATGAAACCCAAAAAAATAAATTGCCTCCTTATAATACGCATCTGCAACATGCCATATCTAGACTACATGGACAATCTTCCACTTCATTCTTATGATGACAGTTATATTGATCTTCTTGGTAAATTTTCCACAAGTATTAGAGAAATTATTACCAGATGGCAGGATACTAATTTCCTAAGAAATCATGTTGTAGATGTAGTTAAATACAAAATTAAGATTGTGAACCTTGAAACAACCATCCACCAGCCACACCCTTTTTTGGTGTAAATTCCAGCAAAAATTGGTCAATATCCATCAGTTTGCCATGCATGATAGATGCTGGTAGCAGGTGCTGTGATTCAAATTTGTTAACATCCAATTTACCTCCGATATGGAAAATTTTCTAGCTCTATTTCAGGGAAAAAGAATTTTCAGAAAATTGGATCAGTCAAGTGTTTGTAGGGATTCAAAATTATATGACCACCAGAAGGAATAGGTATTCAGAAATATAGTCTCATAGATAACTGGCTAGTATGGGAAAGGAAAATAATAAAATATAAACAAATAAGAAAAGAGAAGCAAAAATACCCTACCTGTCAAATTTATATCCATGCAGCAGAGACTCAGCAAGAATGGTCTTAGTAGATGTAGCCAGACAGCCAAATAAGGCAGCACAAAATCCAAAAATATTAAAACTAAGCTCTGTAATAGATGTGAGAAGAATTCCTCCAACAATGGGCACAAGAGAAGCCCAGATACGCCAGTCAAAATATTTTCTCCAAACTAGCCATTGCAACACAACTGTAGTTCATAAAGATTAGATGAATTTGTCCTTGATAAGTTTGACATAAAGCAGGTGAAGGAAATATTACACAAATATTGAACCTCACCCGTGGTTGCAGGTGTGAATGACTTTATTGTCTGCATAAAAGATACTGGAATGTATCGCAAGCTTACATTCCCCAAGACTATGTTAATACAGAACACAAATGACATTGGAAAGATTCTTTTCCAGCGATCTTCAGGGTTTACAGTTATCAGTGGTTTAAGTTTCAGCACCTTGATAACTATGTATCCTCCAATGGCTGAGCAGATAAAGTGGACACATGATACTGACAGGGGAAACTTGAAATCCAATTTCTGCAAAAGGGGAAAACATTTAGACTTATAGCAGTTTCTGTCACTTATACAAGTTTAATATGACAGCTGAGGGACCAACGCGAAAAATAAGGATACCAACAGTCCATAGCTATGGAAGAAGCAATAAAAATTGAGAAACTTCTTTCATACGGATGGAACAAAAAACATGAAAAATCAAATAATCTGGTGGTTAATCGTTTATGGCTTTATAAGAAATGTTCTAAATATTGATGAATAATGAATACAACTTAAGAATATCAGAGGATGTTATGAGATCAATGTAAAATGAAACTAAGTTTGTGGATTAAATAACCATGGAATGTTGAAGCTTCATTAAAAAAAATGGCACTTTTCTAGAAGTTTTAAAGTCAAATTCAAATTTGTTCACAATTTAGACAGGCATACCACTATTCTGAATAAATTACATTTTGAAGTCACTCTAAATAATGTCCTGGTCTACGACAGGTACATTGCATCATTCAACATATTTTGAGTACTATTTGAATTCTTAAGAAACAAACTAAGATTAAGAGAAAGATTTCACAATGATTAACAAGCTTTGCATGTATCTCAGATGCTGGCCCCCCGGGCACAATAGAATTTATAAATCACAAATTTAAATCATCCCGGGACGAAATCAAAATCAAGAAATCCAACTTCCTGTTCAGAAAGTACTGCAAAATTAATAAATTAAGTGTTTAAAATAAATGAACAATATACTTTTTGAAGGACCGCAACAGTACGTAGATCATTTAAGAAAATCACATTTTGAAACATGTCTAGATCAATGAAGAAAAAGAGCAGCTGGGCAGAAAAGAAATTCTAAGAATCAAAAGTTGGCCTCATACAGCTGTTATGGCTTACATATAACCAACATGAAGAAAAATAATAAATCATTCGTAAGTGAAAAGGCAATAATACTATTCCTCATTGTTTTCAAATCAAACTACATAAACAGGTTAAGATTTACAATTAATTGGGACACAGGGATAAAACTGATGGTGATAACGAAGAGATGCCAACACCACAGCAGTCTGGGGAAAAAACAAGATATAAAGCATATACCACTTCATGAAATTCAATAGGCGAATGGGAGGAATGAAGATCATCAAGAAGATGAACGAGATACAGACCTGGAAGATCCATTTGTTAACGATGATTACAGTGACATTGAAAGTCCACCATTGAAGAATTGCCAAGAGGGATCTAATCATGCTCCACTGACAAACTAGGCTCTCTTCCATCCCCTTGTCCAAGAACCCAATACAGATCAAACAACTTCACTCAGAATTTTAGCAGGCCCAAATTAATTTCGGAGCCCGTTCGATGAGTAGGTGAAAGAAAGCAACAACTGCGAGTTCCTCCACCAGGGCAATTCAGAGAGAGACAGGGAAAGCTAGGAATGGAAGAGAGCAGGAAACTGGGACTATAAGGTTATGTCTTCCACTCTAATCACATGTGATTTGTGTCACTGTCTCTCCGTAAGGCTAATTCTAACGCGTTTTTTCTTTGCCTCTCTTGATTTGATCCAGTCTATCACGCCATGGACATGGAAATTATGTTTCTGACGTTGCCTTTTTGAGGCTAAAATCCCATCTCTCGCAGTTCCTCTCGCTAGAATTGAGCTTTAGGGGCTATGGGGTCCCACAACATGGGGTTTTCCGTCCAAGGTTTGGGCCTGGGCGGGGTCAATTGGGTCAGAAAATGGCAGCCATTCAATGAAAACATACCTTCCATTGACCAGAAATTTCAACCCGTCTCATTGAAGATTCAGAAGGCGTTTGGTTTTTAGTGGGTAAAAAATAAATTTTGATAAAATAAATTTTATAATATAATTATAATAAAAATTAATTTATGACTAATATATTTATATTTAGATGGTATATTTGAAAATTAATTTTAATAAAAATAATTATATTTGGATAATTTTAATCAAAAGTACTTTTAGTGTAATAATTTTTTCAACTTTTAATAAATAAATTTTCTTTCTCTAATATCTATTTAATAAATATATATATATTTTTGTATATATATTTGTCTAAAAAAATAAAAATTTAAAATTATTTTATAGTATTTTATTTTCTTTATTTTATCATTTTGATTCATAATTTTTTTTAAATTGAACTTAAATTCTACTCCATTATTGATTTAATTTTTTTACTAAAATTTAATCTGCATTTATTTAATTACGAACATAATTTATCTAATGTAACATTTTCTTACAGTCATAGTTCATAGAAATTAAAATTTTAAAAGGGGCATTTTGCTCATTAAATATAAGAAACTTTATGAAAATTTTATTTTCCCAATTTTTTCATTTTTTTCATTTTTATTGATCGATTTTTATCTGATTTTCTTTTAATTCATCCACCTCACCTCCTTTACAATTAATTTCACTCAATCAAAACAAGCCTTATGGAGCACTCATTCCTCACACTGTTTCTAATCCTCTTCACCATCTTCATCATCCTCTCTCCATCTCCTACTTAAATTATTATTTGCCAAAACTGAAAATAAAAAAGGCTTCAAACCTGTTACAAGAGAAAGCATGGAATGAAGCCTTTTATGTGTAGAAAGTGTTGCAAAGCATTCGCCGTGAGAGGTGATTGGAGAACTCATGAGAAGAACTGTGGTATTGTTCTTGTGGCTTTGATTTTAAAGGAACATAGGAGTCAATTCGATAATAGAATGCAAGTTACAACTAATCTCTTACCCAATCCAGCTAGTTCGAAAAAAAACTCATGATTCTTGTTGATCGAATATACATGAATAGTGGAAACGTCGGAGGAGGCAAGACTTTGGCCACAAAAAGAACAGAAGAGCCCAATCCATGAATTGGTGCAAATCTCATTAGCAACGGAGAATTAAATCGAGAATTTTGGTTCTATCTGCTTCTACCATAAACTCATTTAAGCATCATAATGAGTTTCCAACGAGCTTTAAAAAAAATGGCCAAACACTAATAAAAATGCATCAGATTCATTCCTATGCTAAAACTGGTTTCAAAAGGACTCTCTAAATAGACCCTTAGAAATTTTGATTAATTTATGTTATGCACAGTGATTTGTCTATTATTATTTATTAGATTGCAAGTGTCACTGCCGCTCTCTCCCTCTCTCTCTCTTTTTAGCAAAAAATAATTGCAAGAGTTTTGTGCTTTTTCAAAGATATTTTTTTACAGGAGATTTTAATATTATGTTACTGAAATTGGGGAAACCTACTCCTTCTCGACTTCTCGTAAATTAAGTATAATTTTCATTTGTTTTTCAATTGATAAGAATATAATTTTTTAAATCATTACGTGTGATTTGATGATGAGGAATATAATATGTGACAAAATAATACTTAAAATAATTTTAACCCTCTCGTGATTTATATTGCCAAGTGACTATAGTAACTATGCCTTGTTTCGTATAATGGAAAACATTTTTAAGGAATTGAAATAGGAATAAGAATGGAAATGAATTTTAAAGGTAGGTTTGGTATCTATATAGAATCCTGATGAAATTTTTATTTAATATGTGTATTTATATATTAAAAGACTAAAATATCCTTGACAAATTAAAAAAAAACAAATAAGTAAATCTCAAATATGTGGAGCAACCACCGCTGTAACCATCACCATCCACCATGAAACAAACCTCCACCAGTGATGGCCATTGATTTTTTAACCCACCCCCATTGATTTCTCAAGCCTCAAAAAACCAAAGTTTAGCATTTTGATTTGGCAACCCATTTTCAATTTTTTATTATGATCTAGATCCAATTTTTTATTTCTCAAGCGTTAAAACTAGACAGCAAGCTAAAACGTAGAAATTTTTGTTTTCACATCTCGAGCCTTCCTTCCCCATCACATGAAAGGCCGAAAATCACAGGCCCATGGCGACCATTTTAGTGGGCAAAAATCGCAACACTAACCTATTACAAAAACTTAAAAAAACATAACAAGAAATTGCAAGAACCCCTAGATCAAGAAATCGGACATCCACCATCAACTTGTAATCACGCAGATCTGACCGAGTAAGAAGGAGGAACAGAATGAACTCAAAGTCGCTGTCGTTGGAGGAGGAGGAGAATTCCATCACTAAGAAGAAGAATAATAAAAAGAAGTAGAAACTATTGTTTGGAGAAGAGGTAGAGGAGACCAAAGCTAGCAATGGTGGTGTCAAAATTGGCGGACGAGTTTGATGATGGCAAATGTGCGGTGACGGAGGTGGAGCCATTCATTGTTGATGGGTGGGAGGTGGAGTCCAGGAGTCGAAGACAATGAAGGTTAAAAGAGAGAAAACTTGGATTCCATGTAAAATGAGTCGATTTCATTGTGATGAAAGAGAAAACAAATTCTAGCTATTTTGAGAGAACTGGATTCTATAAGGAATAGGTTTCATGTATACCACACTACTTAAAAAGTGGATTCCAATTTTGTTTCCATTTCCTTGGTTCCAATTCCTGTATACCAAACATAACATATATATATATATATGTTATTGGACGTAATTACGTTGATCTAGTTGTGAATCATATGTGAGGTAGGAATTCGAGGGTGTTGCGTATATGTGATTATTTTAATGCCAGTTTCACGTACATTGGATTCACAATGTAGTATTTTGCAATGTGTATCATGTATGTATTTGAGACATATATTCTTACTTATGCATATATTGGAGCAACCATCTACGCTTACAACACCGAAGGAATTTCAAACCCAGAATCCAAGCCAATACAACATACAAATGTAAATAATAGGAAAATACCTATATGCTTTTCTTTGTGTACTTTTCATATTATTTTTCAATTAAAAATTAACATGTAGATTTTTTTTAATACATTGTAGATTTAGTTATTAATTATATATTAAAAATATTAGCTTCTTAAATATAAAAAAATTTAAAAAGGCCTACATGTTAAATTTTAATTGGAGAATAGTATGAAAAGTATATAAATTTAGTCCTAAATAATATCCCTAAAAAAGGAAAAAAGAAGGATGTTTTTGCTCACCTTCCTTTCCTCAAATCGACAAGATCCACCTCCTCTGTATTGTATGCGCACAAAGCCACAAATGTAGGTTTTGTGGCGTAGTCTTTCGTGTTGTATATACTTTGGAAATGCTCAATGAAATGGTTTTTTATGTACTAGGATGACAATATTCATCCAATATGTTTCATAAAAACCTCGAGGAAAAGAAAATTGACAAAAGCAACATTGATTGGCTGAAAATACAGCAATATGTGCCGACTTGTGTATTCGAAAAAACAAAAAGAAGAGGCAAGACTTGGTTCTCTTTGCTATTTATTGCTTTTTATTTTTTTAGGCTTTATTTGGATTGAGAGAAAATTAGGGGGAAGGGAATACTATGAAGAAAAATAAAAGGAAACTTAGATAAGAGATATCTAGGTTTCCCTTTTTCCCTTAATTTTTTTTCCCATATTTTTTTTCATCCAAATAGAAGATTAGCCTCTTTAGCATCCAACAATTATAGCACAGAATGATTTGTTGGCAGCAAGAGTTCGCCAAAGCAAAGCACTTGGGCTTGTTGAATAATAAGTTATTATCACTTATTATGTATCACTTCTCATCCACAGGAATGGAGTCCGGATTTAATTATGAGGGGGCCAAGTTTAATATATATATATATATATATATGTGTGTGTGTGTGTGTTAATTCAAAACAAAAATTGACAATATATAAAACAAATTATAATATATAGATAATATGATATAAAAGAATGAAGTTGGTATTTAGTAAAGTAAAAAAGTGTGTATTGACTTTTAACTTTTTTACTTACTATCAAGATAAAATATAAATTTTGGAAGGGTCAAATATACATAATCTCTACATAATATAAAATTTTGTTAAATAAAATGTAATATAAAGTAAAAATGGAAAATAACTTGGGGGACCATGGCTCCCCATGTCCCCCTTCTATCCATCTCTAATGATCCACAATATTATGTACTAGAATTGATTCTTATGGGTAGGACCAACCTATATATATATATATATATATGAAGATTTAAGGACACTTTTCAAAAATATTTATAGCTTCAGTTCAATTATAGATAGCGTTTGGTTTGGCCCCATGAAGAAGAAAAGAGGTAGAGATATTTATTTGGGAAAATTCCAAATAGATATTAAAAATATAGAAGCAACATATTTTTAATTGGTACTTCAAAATTGGAAATTTGTGTATATCAATTGGAAATCTACGTGCATACTATAAATGCTTATGATGCTTCTATTATTACCACCTAATTATATTATTAATTTTTTTAATAGAAACACAATATATTTATCAATTTTTTATTATATAAAACATTTGGTTGATTTATGCTCTGCTTGGTTGAGGATTTTTTAAAGGAAGAGGAAATGATAGGAAAGAATTGAATTCACTTCCCTTGTTTGGACCAAAATTTTGAAGGGGAAGTAAGGGGATTTATCGCTTCCCCCTTTCCCTCGGTTTGTCCAGTTTTATTTTCCCCCAAATTAAGATTTTTAGAGGGAAAAGAGTATGATGTAAAATATATTGACTAATTTACCCTTTCTTTTATTTTAATATTACAATAATACCGTAAAAAAAAAAAAATCCTCCTCTGGAGCTCTCATTCATTTGGATGCTCTAGAATCATCTCCTCCATTTGTGCCTCTTGCTCCCATCGTGTCATCCCTGCCTATGTTGTCACCTACTTATTGGCTAGCATCGTTGCCATCGCCTAAATTTCTGCCCATCATGGTTATCATGTCCCTGTCCCAAGTGATATATTTTTTAATCTTGCTTCATTTCCTTCTCCATTTGTGCCTTTCATAGCTTCATTTTTTTTTATCTATTCTTATCTTCCTATGCATTCCCTCTCCAATTTCCTTGCCTGAGCCAATTTGTGTGTTTTTTTAATTTGCTTCTTCTTGTTTGTAGCTCACACAGCAGCTTTGATTTTTTTTTTTTGGTTATTTGCTTCTCCCTGTTCGTAGCTCAAACAACATTGCCTTTCTTTTTTCGGTTATTTTGCTTCACGAGGATGAAGAGGGTTCCTCCATTAGGACATAATTTTTAACATGAATTTGGTGTTATATTATTCCTTCTTTACGTAATTTAAATATTAAAATTAGTTTATATTATATTAATTATAGTAACCATTTCTAACTACATGATGATATTGTATTAATTATATTTAAGTTAGAGTGAAAACAAAAATTAGGACATTTGAATTAAGGTGTAAATTTTATTTATATAAGAAAAAATATAAGATAAGAGTATAATAAAAATGAGTTAAAAATAATAATAATAAAAAAGTGTATGCTACCTAGACGGTACCTAAACTTTTGGCTGTGCGAACTCGGGAAGTATTGGGCCAAAAAAAAAAGCACTAGGGAAGTAACTCCTCTTGCAGCATTTGACTAAATATACATTGCACAATAATCACCAAAATTAAATAGTATTATAAAACTAAGAAAAGATATAAACTTAATAGAAGTACGAGAGAAAAGGTAGAGAGAAGAAATAATAAGAGAAAAATATAGATAGGAGAAATAAGGAGAATGTTTCTTATTTATTTTTAAAGTTACATATGTTTGAAACATGCCCTTTAGGTAAAAAAAAAAGAGAGAGAAACATGTCCTTTATTTATAGGTTATATCCAATCCAAGAGTTACAATTACATAAAGAAAAAATTAATCAACATAATGGTGTATTACTTATGACATAACCTTTGAAGGTTATACGTCTTAAACTCGTAATAAGTCATTGATATGGAGGCTATAGAGCCGTAAGTGTAGAATTCCAAATGATATAAGGGTTATAGAGCTTTGGAGGTTATAGACATCAACATAATATTATAGAATTTTATAATATTATCCCTTAGATGTCCATTGTTAGGTCGAGTGACCAGCATAATTAGTTTTGATGATATCAAATAGTAGAATAAAAAGTTTGCATGATATAGTTATTTAATGTCATTTATATATTTTAAGTCATGCTTATTATTCAGAAAGAATTTGACTAACTACTGAACTTAATATGAATTTCTTATGTAGTCAAGAAGAAGAACATAATTATGGAGTTATTCAATGGAGTAAAGACTTTCACTTTCATGAAAAAAAAAGAGAGTTTTTTGAGAAGAAGACCTTGAGAGTTTAAATTAGAATATCAAAACTCAAGTTCTTAACTAGGGCTGATCAAAGACCGGGCAGGACTGGGCTAGCAACCAATCCGATGTCTGGTCTTGTATGGGGACGGGCCACAAAGATAGAGACCGAGGACCGATCTTGCTTGGTCAAGACCAAGACCAAAATAGGACTGGGTTAGGAAACTGGGGTGAGATCGGGTTGGAAGATCATCTTGCCTCATCTTGTCTCTATCTTGAATTTTTTTCCTTTACAATTTTTTCCAAACAAAAATAAGGACCAAAACATAAAAATAACTTAAATCTATATAAATTTATTGAACTAAAAAGTTGGGTTATATATCTTGGACCAAAAAATCAAATGAGATTGGAAATTTAATCTGAGGCTTTACTTTACTACAAAATCATTAAAGAACCTTGGTAAACATAATGAACAAGAGACATGATTTATATGATAAGCACAACACAAAAGTCTCAAAGTGTCCTCTTGGAGCTTATACAAAGGCAATAAGGTGCTACACAAAAGGATTAATCATAATTCATTCCATATATATATATATGAAAGGTGTACATATACCTAAACAATAATCAATATATATATAAGGCAATAATTATTAGAATCAATATATATTAATCATGATCATTCTATATAAGTATATCAACAAAAGATCACTACATAATGTGCACCGCATTTAACGATCACATAAGCTACACAAAAGGATTACATATCATGATTCATTCAATATCAGTATATGTTAACAAAAAATTATTCTAGCCTAAATCTTGTCATTCATAACAAAAGTCATTGCGATGTCAGTCTAAATCCAACCTAAACTTGGTCATTTATATCCTAAGAAGTGTTATCTCATATCAACCTATCACAAAAAAGGTCATTCAATATTCATTTAACTAGTCACAACAAAAAGGGTCATTTCAAATCATAAAACTAGTCATCCAAATATCTAGAAAACGAGATTATTGATGTAATATCCTTATTTTTATAAAATGTTATAAAATGAATAAAACATGAGAAATAAGGTGAGATGAAAATATTATATACTTGGGCTTGAAGAATTTATGTTTTGTCCTTAATTGGAATTAATTTTCTATAAAATTCTTAACAGAAATTAATTTTAAAACTTACCCTGAAAAATATACAATATACCACTTGAATGAAAACTCGCTCCGAGTCGAGCACAACAGTATAAGTATTGTATAGTTAGGAGATATAGATTGTAAGATAAATCAATTTGAAAGTTAATGTGAATAATGAAAAAGAAATAATAAAAATTGGTCTTTGGGTGAAATTATAAGAAAGTATTGGAAAGAATGGATAATTACATTTTTTACTCAGATCATGCAAAATGATCGTTTACCAAATTAAAAATAAAATGTGAATAATGCATTTAAGACTCAAAAATGAAAAAAGTTGACATCGTAAAATGTACAAAAAAATGAGAAAAACATAGAACCATTAAGCATGGAAAAAAGGACAAAAAGTTATTTTTCTTGGTTAAACAAAAAAATAATAAAATTATATTTTAGTCCCAATAATTAAGAATCTTTTCAATTAAGTCCCTAAAGGTAGAAATTCACATGCGGTGAACAAAAGTTTGAGAAAAATTACAGCTAATGACCTAAAAATTTTAAAAATTATAAATTCACTCGAGTTAAGGGTATTTTCATAAATATGAAAAATTATAGTCAAAATGAAGCTCTCAATGAGTTAAGCCTAATGGAATATAGTATGAAATTTGTTTAAGATTAATATAATATTTATTGGACATTAATATTTTAATATTAATATTTTATCCAATAAAGGATATTTTAAACTGCAGAAAAAGGCAATACCAATTTAAGGATAGTGATTGGATCTTGTTAAAATATATTTTTAGCCAAGATAATAATTTTAGTCAAAAAGTTATTTTTGGATAATCCTGTACCAATATAATGATAACTTCGGTGAAAACATTTAATCAATTCAGGTAGATTTAATTGGTAAAGGGTCTATTGGCCCATAAAAATTACTAAAACAATTTTTGGCCAAAAATGATGATGGAACATGTTTGAAAACTAGCTTGGGACTCAAAGGGAATTTGTTAATATGTTTTAATAAAGTAAAGGTAAAAGTGACCAAAGTTGAGCTAAATTAGATTTAAGTGAACTAACCATGATTATTTGGTAAAAAAAAAACTAACAATGATTAGCCAAGTAATTAAGCGAGACAATCCTCTTCTCCTCTCTCATTTTTCACATGGTAACTGCAGCATAAAAGGAGGAATGGAATATTTAATTAGTTTTGAAAATACTTCTTTAAGAAGTATTTGGGTAAAAGTGGCAAAAATTGATTGGATCACATTTCTTCTCTGTCTCCCCTCTTGACCGACCTTGGCATGCTTATAGGAAAGAAAAGAGGTCTGAAAATAGAAAAGAAAGGGAGAGTTATGTGAGAGAAGGAAGAAGAAAAAGGAAGAGAGAAGAGAAGATAAGAAGCAAGTATACAAGTCTAAGTTGTCAAGGTAAGCTTTCCATCTCTTCAAGCTAGTTCTTCAAGTAGTTTAGGTTATTTCCATGGTGTATTTTCCACTCTACACTCCCTTTAAGTTTCAACCATGGCAAACCCTAGAGAGAGAAAGTTGAGTTATGGCAAAATACAACCAAATAAAAGTTTCAAAATGGCCTAAAGAACAAAGATGTACAAGTTGTTTGATGTTTAGAGAAGAAAATATTTTTCTACATCTTTTATGCCATTTTCAGTCAAAATAGGGGGAGTATTTAGAGAAGGAATTTCTTGATTTTGACCTCAAAAATGGATTCCTCACGGTCCAAAACTTTAAGAACAAGTGTTGGATCAAAGAAAAACTAAATAGATAGGCAATATGGAAAGATAGGGTTTTAATGAGCATTTTGTGATTAAGCTCATTGAACCAGTAGCTTATGACATCAAATGATGATATGTTAGGGTTCAAGAAAGTTTGGAAAAGTGTTTGGAAGAGACAAATTCAAAGGAAAGCAAAAGGAAAGTATAAAGGTAGCAATTTACCTATTCTTGCCTTAAATTGTCATGTGATTTTCAATGAATTGGATGACTTGCCTATTGTTTGATATAATGATTTGTGATGCTTTGTGAATGTTGGTTGAGTTATTTAAGGGGTTTTGAGACCCTAGGATGTCCAAAATATAAACCGAAACTCTACCAAAATTTTTGTAAAATATTATGGCATATATGTTTAAAAGTATTCACTTGATGTTTTATGATGATTATATGCTCAATATAATAATATGATTGTATGAATGGTGATTGCTACTAAGATTCTTTGAATCTCACCCTCCCTAAATAATAAACATTCTAGGCACAAACCATGGCAAGGATGACAAGGAAGCAATGGAGAAGGAAGAAGGAAATTATTACTTGAATTGATGAATCAAGCAATGATGTCATTTTTTGAAATATTATGAAAATCATGTATATGTTGTTAGATCTATACCTCAATCATGTTATGTTCCTTTGAGTATCATGAAATGATGGGTATAGATTTGGAACCAAGAATAATGATGTAAACAAGTTATGAAGCTTACTTTGCCAAGTGATGCATGGAAAAACTCATTTTCAAACACTCTGATGATTAATGTAGGTATTGTTGATGTTAGATAAGGCAATTATTTGAATGGTTTATATACTATAAAAGTAGAAAGAATAATATTTCTAAAGATCTAAAAAACACCTATATTGGATAAGTGTATAATTTATGGTGAATTTTCAAAGTTAGGGTTAAGAACAGGATAATGTAGAAAAAAACTGGAACTTTGTCATGAACACTGGAAATTTCAAAATGAAATAAAAAATCATACAAAGCTCCAAAAATTTATTCTTTTATATTTTTGGATATCTCTAAGTCTTAGGGAATGAATGCCACTAGTTTGAAAGCATTTGGAGTTATAAAGAAGGGGTTATGTAATTTCTCCTAAAACTGTTCTAGTAGAAGTAGTGTTCTGACCCTCAATGATTTAAATCAATTCCATACCCTATACAAGGTGAATAATTCATAGAGCTTTCCAATGACATAAGGAATGCATGAATTGGCTCAGGGAAGAGGGAGATATGAATTTTCAAAATTAAGACCAAAATCCTAGAAAGAGAAATTGACAAAATTTATAGTAAATGTTTGAAAAATAAACTGTATGAATTGGTCTATAAAATGCTCTATTTCATATTTTTTCCATGAATAAAATCTTTTTATCTATTTTTAAAGACTTTAATCACTATGAAATTATTTTTCCAAAATTAGTTATGAATTTTCAAAGTTTATCGGGTAAAATGGAAAATGTACAATGAACTGTACACGAAATAAAGAAAATTCTATTTCGATATTTTTATACAATCAAGTCTCTAATCAAGCAATAATAGACATAATTGAAGTCTAATACATGGAAGATGGATGTAAGTCTAAGATGTTATAGTTGAAAAATCTAAAAATGGGAGGGCCATTTAGCGTCAATCAATATCCATCAAATCACCCTCTCCACTTTCAGTTACACCGGAAAGATTTGAAAAATATGTAAAGTAAAAGTAGTTAACAACCAAATAAAAATATAAAGTACTAAAGTATAATCAATTACAAATATATCATTCATGAAAGATTTTACTAGATTGAACAACATTTTTGCTTTCTTCAAAGTTATCAAAGTCATGCATAATAGAGACAAATTCTGAAAGAGATAATCCTGGAAAAAGCCAATTTTGAGCACATATAAGTGCTTCTGTCATCTTAGCTGAAAGTGAACTCCTATAGGAGCCCACAACACGGCCCCCAGTGCTAAAAGTTGATTTAAAAGCCATTGTAGACACCGGCGTATCTAAGACATAATGTGCAATTAAGGACAACACTTAATGCTTAGCAGCATTTGCTTTCCACTATGCTAAGACATCAAATTCTAAATCAGTAGGAATGTCATCACGTGAGTCAGTTGCAATATACTTATCTAACTCTGTCTATGGATCTGCTGTGCTTCTTTCTTTCAAAGTTGCCAACCACTTGTCACCAGGATTCCCCTCATCATCAAATATCTCCATGTTTGCTGGCCCCGTGGTATTAGATGGAGTAGTGGTACTTGTTTGAGTACTAACTCTGTCGCACCTGGAAAAATGCAACAGAAGAAAAAAAGAGAACAAATCGGATTTTCTAGCGAAAATCGACTTGTAAGGAGTCACCACCAAAATTTTGAGGAAAATCTTGGGAAACCGAATTAAAGGGGAAAGGATGGTTTGCATCATCAAAGTTGGATTCGGGAGTCAATTGTGTGTGGGGAAGGTGTTAGGCACCCCACAACACCCATTCGTAGGAACGGTTACCGTACGTTGATTGTGCAATTTAATATGACTTTAAAAATATTTTGGTTTTTCTTTTATCATTCACATGCAAGAATAAGGATAGAGAAGAATTTAAGAAAATTTGAAAAATTTGGAAAACAAAATAAAGAAAATAAATTAAACTAAAATTAAGGATATCTAAGCAAAATGAGGAAAAGGAATTGATAAAACAAATTAGGAAATATATATTAAATTAAGGGAAAAAAACCAAATAAATTGTAAAATATTTATTTATTTACAAAGGCGGACCTGACCTAGGATCAGAGCCTGGGGCCTACGTACCCTATGATAGGGATCAAAGTCCATGTAGTTCGGGACTAGAAATGCGTGTCAGTTGGTTGATATTTTTTTATTATCTATAAGCTTTCGTGATAAGAGAAAGTTATTCAAAAATAATTTAACTTTTCGCAAACAAAACAATTTTCTGAGATTGAGGTGGTATGTTTAATTTGCAAAAGATAATTTAATTCCACTTACTTACTCTTATTTTACTTTGAAAGTATTTATTACTATTATTTTCTTTAATTGAGAAATCATCGGATTTTTTTTGTTTATTTTATTATTATCCTTTTTTAAGAAAAATTGATCTACCTGTTGCAGACTTATAGTCGTACCCGATAAATCGATTCCTTAATTACCTGCAGAAGTTCTAAACCTCGTGGTACAAAGGTTTTATTACAAAGGTAGAGCAAAAATTAGAAGATATTGTTATTCTTCCATTTTGAAATAATGATTTTATTATACTTTTAAAATAAAATTGGAAAGACTTGTTATATCATAATTTATTTTTGTGAAATATATTTATTATTATTATTTTTTAAATTATTTACCTGATATATCTACGTGGACTCTCGATCTCACGCAACAACTCAGCGAGTTTAGATGCCTGCGTGGATTCTAAAAACCTCACGTGGCATAATGTACATTAACCAACTTACACCCCCTTTTATTATTATCATTATTTATTTTTTATGAAATATAATTACTCTATACATTATATAGGAATGCAATAATGGGAAAGGTTATGAAGACAATTGCAATAAGTTGACCGTGATGTGGATAACCACCCCAGATTCGAATTAAGCAATTCATGAACTAGTTTATTAGCAATATGTCATGTCACAAGCCGCATCATAAAGCGGAGTGTCATATAATAATTGTTCCATCACAAGATGAATCTACCCCCTCTACATACAGACGGTATGGCATGCCACAAACCACTAATTCCCAAGCATGGTAAGGAGTTATAGACACCTCAAACAGTATAATGACAACTGACAAACCATTTTATCAGCAAAACCAAACATTGACAATTTGAAGGAACACAAGAATTCAAGGGCATTGGCACACAGTCAGCCCAGACAAGAACTATGTACAAATTATATTTAGCCATATTAGATATCACACACCAATCACAGTTTCTAGTTTCTGCACAGACGTGGTGGTAGCACCTAATTGGATTCCAAAGAAACTCAATTGTACCTGATTCATCAAAAACTTATACAAAAATACAAGTGCATGGACTATAATCGGGTTTCCTGAGATCTGGCAGTGTATCCCTAAACTCTCAATGAACAATCAAGCCTTTGAAAGAAAATCATCGCACAAACTGTTATTATATGGACATTTCCAGTTTAAAATCTACAATAAGTTGACATATTTCAGGGGCAGACCTTAAAATCGTGCCAATATTATCTACCACTAAATCGGCCTACTCAATATGCCTCTCTTTGACCATTCAAAGTCATAGGCCGGGTTTAGCTTGCATCTCATCTGCTCCCACAAGATTTGAACCCAGCATTCAAAGCATAGCCACTGATGTGAGAGAGAAAATCATTTGCTTTGCATGTTCATTGATATATCCATCAGAATAGAATCCACCACATTTTTTGTATTCTTGGTTAGTAAATTTTGAATGTGAAAAATTTGGTGAAAGCATGTATTAGATGTAACTTCCAAGGAGTTTGAGAATTTCAGAATTACTTCATAAAAAACCTTCAAAAATTTGATGAACACTCGTGCACTACTCCAATCATATGTACCAGGAGGGCCCTCACGGCTTCCTTCTCCAATGAAATAATCACAGTACTCACCATCTTCATCTTGCATCCTCTCAAATATCTTCTAAAATTTCAAAGCAGTTTCTAACATTAAGTATGTTGAATTCCACCTAGTGTTCACATCCAGGAGCACAAGACTTTTTGTGTCTAACTTTTCAGCCTTAACAAAACTTTTGAACTTTTGGAAACAAGCTGGGGAAGATCAAACATATACAATATCATTTTGAATTGCATCAAAGCTATCCTTCAATTCCCTCAATCCCTCATTAACCACCAAGTTAAGGATATGTGCAGCACACCTAAGTTGCAAATAATCACCATCACATACTAGACCCTTCCAATTCCTCAACCGCCTCTTTATATATGCCAAACAAGTGTCATTAGATGATCCATTATCCATTGTTGTGGTGAATACTTTCTCTATTCCTCAATCTAACAAACATTTTTCTATGGTCTTGCCAATTGTTTCACCTCTATGTTTTTCAACTTGGCAAAAACTCAAAATCCTTTTGTGTAATTTCCACTTAGGGTCAATGAAATGAACAATCAAGCATAGGTATAATCAAAATTTTAACTAGAAGTCCAATAATTTGTAGTCAAACAAACATGATTAGAGCACTTCTTCAACACCTTCTTTAGTGACTTCTTTTCTCCCTTGTACAGCTGCAAATAATCTCGAGAAACTGTCATTCGAGAAGGGATAGTAAACTGTGGCTCCAACTCATTCACAAATTTCCTAAAACCCTTCTTCTCAACTATTCAAAAGTGAAGCTCATCACAAATTATAAACTTAACCAGAGCTCTTCGATAGCGCTTCTAATTATAGACACGAGAAACCAGGCTTCTACCTTCCCCAGTAACCCCACTAGAGACACATAATTCAGCATTGATTGTTTTGGAATCGTTGTTGCGTTGTGAGAGTTTTTCTTACACTTCTTGATATGCCTTCTCAAGGATGTAGTCCCGTGCTTGTCTGGGTCACATGCATATGTTTGTCCACAATAATTGCAGGCAGCTTGAGTTTCTCCATTAATTTCCTCCAGAGGGATTTTGACAAAACGGTCCCAAACATCTGATTGTCTTAGGACTTTGGGTGGCTTTTTTTCTATTTCTTTTCTTTTTCCCCCCTATCCTCTTGAGTTGTTGCTTGTGCTTTTGTGGACTTATTTGGACCAGTAGGTGTAGTAGGGGTCGGTGTGTCATTCTCACCACTAGTGCTTATATTAGTAATTGGTTGATTTACTTCAGCTGTAGAACCTTGGTCCACCATTTTAAGATTGCCAATGTACCTAGAAATAGTAATCAGCAACAATATTTTATAATTAATCTATAAAAAACAGTATTAAGAAATCTGGACATTTTCACTAAAGAAGTGATTAAATTCAAGATCATATTGCAACTAGAGTACTTTAATTAGTGTACTAAGTCTTATTGAAGTAACTTGATGCAAATGTAACATTTGGGTTGTGAAGTGAAGAGAGATAAACAAGAAGAAAGTAAAAGGAATCTAAACAAGAACTAAACTTGTTGCAGTAAAACATGAAGCTATTTTTAAGTGAAGCCATCTTTCAAATACTAAATTCTTGTAGTCAACACAATAGCTAGTACTACTACTAACTAGAGGATAAAGCCATTGCCATATATATATAATACTATTTAGTTCTGAATATATAAACTATGACTTTGTTTTTCATTCATATTCATTTGCCACTCTGTCGTTGCTACTGTTTGAAGTCCTGTATGAACAATAATCATGTTTATAAACTGAAACACAAGGTGTTTTGTCCCAAAAATAGCTTCAACTATTAATCAACTTCAAAAACACAGACATCTCAATTTATTGTCATGCATATGTCAAGCATTAGTACAAGACACAACTTGACATTACTCCAAATTTTGTCCCCTCATGTCTTGGGTTTATGTACATATCCATGATTTATAATACAGGTAGGTTCATTTACCTATACATCACACACACCAATTTCATTTCTTTTATCTTTGCTTTTTTAAAAAAAATCATTCAAGAAATGTGATGATGACTGTCGCACCGGGAAAAATGCGACGGAAGGAAAAGGAGAACAAATCTGATTTTTCGAGAGAAAGCCAACTTGTGAGGAGTCGCCACCAAAATTTAGAGGAAAATCTTGGAAAACTGGATTGGAGAGGAAAATGATGGTCTGCGTAATCAGAGTTAGATTCGGGAGTCGATTGTGCATGGGGAATGTGTTAGACACCCCACGACACCCGTTCCTAGGAACGTTTACCTTACGTTGATTGCGTAAATTACTATGACTTTAAAATATATTTTGGTTTTCCTTTTATAATTCACATGCGAGAAAAAAGAAATTAAGAAAATTTGGATAATAGAATAAGGAAAATAAATTACTTTAGAAATTAAAGAGATTAAAAAAATGAGGAAAAAGGGGTTTAATAAATTGGGAAATATTTATTAAATTGAGGGAAAAAAATACCAAATAAATCAGAAAATATTTATTTATTTACAAAGGCGGACTTGACCTAGGATTAGAGCCTGGGGCCTACGTACCCTGCGATGGGGATCAAAGCCCACGTAGTTCGGGACTAAAAATGCGTGTCAGTTGGTCGATTTTTTAATTTTAAAAATTTTCGCGTGAGTTTATAATAAGAGAAAGTTGATTGAAAATAATTGATCTTTTTGCAAACAAAACAATTTTCTAGAATTGAGTTGGTGTGTTTTAATTTGCAAAGATAATTTAATTCCGCTCACTTATCCTTATTTTATTTTGTTTTGAAAACATTTCTTTTATTTTTTATTTTTTATTTTTTTGGATTTTTGAAAATGTTTTATTTGATTTTGATTTTTGAAATAACATATTTTGTACTTTTGAGAATTTTTCTTTTACACGAAAACCAATCCATCATTGCAGACTCACAGCCACACCCGATAAATTGATTCCTTCATTACCTGCAGAAGTTCTAAACCTCGCGGTATAAAGGTTTCACTGTATTTTTTTTTTAAAATGCCATAATTTCATTCTATGAGACTCGAAAGAAAAATGAAATTCCCTCTGATTTTAAAAATAGAACTACATATATATAAGGTTATTATTTAAAAATCAGCTACCCAACCAATTGATGTGTCCGCATGGACTCGCAGTCTCGCGTGACAATAATTAATCAAAATACTTACGAAAATTCTGAAACCTTCGAGTATGATGATTTGGGTTGTAGCACAAAGAATTGGATAACTAAAAGTCATGCTTATATGTATCTTTTGTATCATTATAATTTATTATTATGTTATTATTTCTCTTTATTATTATTATTTATTTTATTTTTTTATTTCTATTTTTTGAGAAAATGATAATATGACCTTGGACCTAATACATTAAAGGCTCCTAAAAGCGTATTTGTATAAAGACACCTTTTTCATGAGTTTCACCCTTGAGCATAGGACACTTCGTAAACTGGTATTAATAATTTTATGAATTCCAGAATAAATTGACACTTGCCATAACATCATTATCATGCATTCTTTCACGAGAATTATCTAACTGGCTAGACACAATTCATTACCTGAATATTGCGTTCAGCAAACTGAAGTAGGTAAGCATAATTTCAATTATCCAAAATGCATCTTTAAAGACCACAAAAGAGAAAGGTGACCGAAGGTTAGTAAAGATTAAGCCAAAACCCACGAGCCCAAATGGCATCATCCTTTTCATCTTAGAGTGCCTTTTCTTAAAACATTCAGTCAAGCATCATTTGAGCATGTTCCGTGGACTCCAAATCAGACAATATTTGATAAATTAGAATTCAAAAGCTGTACTGATATTATAAGCTCAGACACCTTCTTTATGAAAAGAAAAAGAAAGGGAATCAGAACTGAAGCCCCTGCAAACTAAATATATAGAAGGGAAGACATCACTTTCAGAAACCAATGCAAGATAGAGAGGACTCGACAGCACATATGACGAGCAAACGGTAATCAGAAACAACTTTCAGTCTCTAAGTACTAAAGCTATATGCATAACCCCGTGCATTGTGTGAGGGTTTCTTATTGTACCTGAACTCGAGCTCTATACCATGAATCACAACTGATATTATCCTCCGTTCCAGACTCATCTTACATGTCCAATAACGAATTTCAGCAAAATTCATCATTAATCAAGTCAAATTAGGGGATGTAAACAGCAGCCTAGCGTCACCATTTTGAATCCCTATGAGCATTCTAAACAGGACGACTCAAGCAGCAAAGTATCAAGGCAAAAGTTCGCTACAAAACCATCCCTTATCAACATGAAATTCCTCACTGACAGGTGAGATTCAAGGCACAACACACTAACTCTGGACGAAACTACAGCACATCAGGCAGTTAAGTCAAGCAATTGGCACCCTATATCCAATCCTAAAACAAAGGATCTAAGCACGTGAAATTATAGATTTTTCGATGAAGGGCATACAAAAAAAACAGCTACATCCAGTGAATTAACTGACCCCAATGGCGGAACTCTCAACCTCTGCCTCGAATCCCTTGCTTCTCTTCCAATCCTTGAGTTCTTGTTCCCTTGGCTTCTGTAACCTTGCTCTCTCGGGATTTCAGTCAAGAAAAATCCTCCCTCCCTTCGACTGATCCTCTCAGCCCTTTTATAGAGCTCCTAAGCGCGTGGCATCTCCTGCCGTTGTGTCTCCGCATTGCTTTTTCCTGTCTTCGAGGCTTCTTTTCCTGTTTTTGCCGTCGCTTCCGGCTCTCTCTGCTCCCTTGAAGCGTGCTCCCTCTGTAATTTCAATCGTGCACGTCTCCCTCTATTTCTGTCCTTTTGTGCTCCTCGGTCTCGTTCTCTTCTCTGGTCGTGTCAGGGTCTTGCGTGTTTAGTCCCTCTCAGATCTGCTTTTCAGCTCACCCGCAGCTCCCCCCATTCCCTGCTCAGACTGCATATGGCTCCCTCGGTCAACCTCTGTCTGTGATTCCCTCGGTTTTCTCTGGTGTCTTTTCTCTGTTCCTTCCTCAGTGTCTCTGCTCTTCTCTGGCAGCGTCTCCAGCTTTTCTTCCTCGCGGCCATCCCCTCTGCTTCCTTTCTTTTTCTTTTCAGTCTGCGGCCTGCATTCTTTTTCTTTTCCCTCAGTCTTTCCTCTCTGCTAGGGCTATCGCCCCCTGCTCCCTCCCTGTTTCTGACTCATCCCGAGCCTTAGTGAGCCTTAGCCCTAATTAGGGCTCAGGTAATCATGGGCTTGAAATGCTATTTCAAGCCCAATGTCCTCCCCCCCCCCCTTTTCGTTTCCCCCCCCCCCTTTTTTTTTACTTTTTCGTTTTTTGTTTTTTTTTTGTGTTGTTTTTTTTTTATTATTTTTTTGTGCTTTATATATATATATGTTAGAATTTATTATTTATTTTATTTTATTTTACTTTCTATTTTTTGTTTGTTATTATTATTATTATATTTTTTTTATTTTTATATTTATTTTTTTTGAATGCCCGGACAAAATGGGGTGTCCACAATGACGTTCAATCAAAAGATGAAGACTATCATTCATTTGTTTAGACCCAAAAAAAAAAAGACTATCACCCAAAAAAAGAAACTATGAATCAAGAATAAAGAATTCTTTTTGTTCATCTAGCACACATACTTAAAAAAAATACTAAAAATAAGTACTGTATTATTAATATTCATATGCAGTTCTATGACAATGAAAGCACATCAATGCAAAAGAAGGTAAGCAAACCAGGAGCACATACTTACTGAACTGAGTTTTTTAATATGCAAATAAGACAAAATTGACAAAAAGTGACTAAGTACAAACCAAGTCTAGACACATAAGACAAAATTGAACTTCAAAGCTAAGTCTTGTGCTCTAATATGTTTCTAAAGAATGTACACTAGCATGCTTTTTAATGACCCAATTAAATTCATGTTTCTGAAGAAAGTACACTAGCAACTTCAACTACTCTGTAAAACTTTGCGATAACATTTTTTACAGCAAATGACAAGGTTTGACGTGATTAAATTCATAGATAAACAAAATAGCTTCTAGAAAAATCATGTCATATGATCAATAAGGAGGAATTTAGACATGAAGAGTCAACTTTAGCTATGTCTCACCAAACTTAAATCTAGTTGATGCATCGAGACTAGATTAATTAGACATGAAGAGTCAACTTTCTTGAGTCATTTTCAGTTCTGACAGCTAAATGGGTCTAGCATAGGAAAAAAGCCTAGATATATATTTGAAATAAAAAATAATACTCCTTTTTGAAAAAAAGAAAAAAGAAAAAAACTTATGGAAGTTGTCAAATTAGTAGAAATGCACTTCTTTTTTGGCCTACGAATAGAAGATGTTCTTGAAACTGCGAGTTTTAAAGAGAAAGGCAGTGAGTAGACCAGAAATATTATGTCATACACTGAGAGTTGCGAAATTGCAGAACAGAGCCAACTGTTAGCTTCAAAACCCACAAAGGAAAATCACGAATAGAATAGATAGCTATAAAAAAAATGTTATACATGTTAAGGGATGTTGATGAAATAGGGGGCTTACCAATGAGGACACATAGAGGCTGACAGAGGATGAGAAGTACCAAGCCTAGATGCCAAGCTTCAAGCTTATGTTTTAGAGCAAGTTGAGTTTTAGAGTAAGCCTAGATGCCGAGCTTTAAGCCCTAGATCAGAAAAACAAAATAGAAAAATAAAGAGTTTTAGAGCAAGTTGAATTCAAGCTTATTATTGAAAACAAAAGGAAGAGGAGGAGAATATTACCTCCTAAGTGTCGAGCTTCACACTAATTACTAAAAATGAAAAGAAAATGAGGAGAGACAAGAGCTATGCCGCGATAAATGGATGAAAGAGAGCGCTAATAACGATGGTTGCCAAGGAAGATGATGTATGGCTACATGGAGGTGAAAGTCATCAATGATGGTTGCCGATGGAAACAAAAGCACTCTAAGTAAAGCCGAGAAAGGGTTGAGAAATGGCGAGAAATAGTGAATTAGGGCATATGTTGGGGCTGAGAGCATTGGGGGATTAAACAATGTCATTTTATATTAAATAAAATAATATTATTACACATCCCAAGTCAAGCTGGGGCCAACGGTTTGGAGCCATGACCCGTAGCCCAGGCCTACCCAAAGTAATAACTCGGTCTCGTCTCACCTTCTAGTCTCTAGGTAGTTTTTCACTGGGGTCAACCCGACTCAATGCAACCGGGTAAGACCGGGTTGATCGAGTTCATTGATCAGCCCTACATTTGATAGTTATTTTTCAATATTTTATAAACTCATTATTTGATGAACTTCTAGTTTATACTACATTTGTTTGAGGATCAGAATAAAATTGTACTAATACATTTCATATCTTTGCTATTTCAGCTATTTATTTTCTTCCCCTCATGTTAGGAAAACAAATCATGCAGTATAAGTCTCCTTTATCCATTTGCTTCCTTTAAAAACATTATTTTGTTTCATTTATAGACAAACAAGAAGAAGGAGATCCTTGCTAACATTTATTCCCAATTTTCTTCAAATTTCCACCCACATCTATTGCGGTGAAATAATTACCATATAAATTACATATTCAATATTTTAAAATGGAAAATTATTGGTTCCTAACCAAAAGCCAATTGTTATTAGGGGAATTTATAATAACTTCTTGGCTTTATGCATATAAATGTGCAACATGTAAACTTAAATATTTTCATATTGAAATGGAAAATCTTCTCACAAATATTGGTCTAATTCTTTATTTGGAGGCAATTAATGAATAATTTGGTTAGACCATTATATCAATCATGCTTTTCAATTATTCTTCTAATAAGTATAACCTAATCATTAAATGTTTGAGAAGTTAACTCACTAACATTTAAAAAAAAATTTATCTTGATCACATATTCTGGAAAATATAATTATTTCTATGAATAATATTGCAAATTTCAGCTTGTAAATTGATAATTAATACACATGTGATTATTTTATAGATGCATAGAACAAAATTAGTATTTGTGTGGTTCACATAGGGCAATCTGAATGGGTCCATATATATCAACTTGATATATTGTAGAAATATAGGGATCCAATCCCAATTATAGAGAGTGATGATTTAAAAATTAATATACTTTTAGAACAAGTAACATGAGATAATTCTTGAATTATATAATATTTTGGCTTTTATGGGGAATCTTTAGGTTCTTCAACAGAGATATATATATATATAAATTATCAATAAACTTTCATATCATAATGATCCGAATTGATCAAACCAATTATACCAAGCAATAAATAGTTAGATTAGTAAATTTTAGGTTTATTGTAATAATTGTTTTCGATCACTAGTAAACTTCGGTTTACTATCATATAATTTTTACTTACAATCTTAATATGACATACAATATAATAACATCTTTGAAACTAAACAAATATACTTGAAATAAAATATATAATCAACAATTAACTTTATTTCATGAGAATAATATAATATAATATAGTTCTTGCAAAGACTTTTCAATTCTATATTATTCAATATAATACCAATATTATGATAACTCATTTTCTAATAGAAAAATATTATTTATATCAAATATAATCAATAACATATTTTTAACCATAAATTAACATATGCATAATAGTTCTTCAAGAAATAATTAATCAATTTTACTATATAAAATTCATCAAAACATCACAACTAACATAGTTTATATTTAGGGGTATCATCACTTTATATTTTTATTAACAAAATATTCAATATTGTTGTTATTAGAACACATTCAAAATATGAGACATGGAGTGCACGATTAAACATTTTTTTTTACTTTTTTCTTGATATTTATTTCTTTTTTTGGAAAAAAATATTACTTCCTGTACATATATTTTGTAACATTCCACAATTTATCAAATAAAATATTGAGAAAATTCTAGAGAAGTCAGAAAAATAGAAAAAGTAATTCATTATTTCAAAAATTAAGATCCAAAATACCCTTAAATATAAAAAAAAATAAAGGTAAATATGGAATTTCAATTTCTCTCTCAATTTTTTTTCAAAGGATACAAATTTATTCATAAAATATTCTATACTCAATTTTTCATAATAAGATTACATTATAAATTTATATTTTCATCCATCACAAGCAAAGTTGATTTTGTCCTTTAAATTATCCCAAAATTAAATACAATAAAATGAAAAACAACATAAAAAACTAATAATTGTTAAAAAAAACTCAAACAAATGAATTAGTTTTATGAACTATTCCAAATAAACACCCATTAATTAAACACAAATAGTATTAGAAAAGTTAATATAATACTGCCTCTTTTTAATTCAAAAAGTAAACAGAAATGGAATAATGAATTAAAGCCAATGTGAGACAACATCATTTTATTCTACCAAGGGGTAAGTATCACTTTATATGGAAATGAAATTGTATTTTTCTATTATAAAATATAAATATCAAAATTCTAGACTAACCTATATGTAAAATCATAAATTTCTTTAATATTATCTAAATGCTTCGGTAGAAAAGTATGCCTAAAAAGACTTCACTTGATAACAATTTTCATCCCCAAAAATCTATCATATATGAAACCAGAATATAATCGGAAAGTTAAAACTTTACTTTTGTGCATTTTATTATTTTTTCTTTTTAATTCAAGTGTCACATAAATATATGAATAAAATACAAATGACAAAATATATGTGTGTGAAAACAAAGTACAAATAATATCACAACATAACCAATAACCAATTTTTTTAATTTAATTATTTCATGACCATTTTCCTTAATGTCTTATGGTCAATTTGTCTTTATAACTACATTTGGTATTTCTTACTTTCAATGAATTATTTATCTATAGTCTTCTAGTCATATTATAATCATTACTCATAATTTTATTTCAACGTTAATGGTCAAAACTTCAACATTTTAATAATCATGTTAAGACTTTTTTTTTTTCAGTGGCTATGACAAATTATTATTGACTTTTAATGGCTAATTTGTACAATATTGATAGTTTTATTTTAATAGCCATGATATAACATCATCATTCTAATAATCGTGACAATATATTTTTTTTAATAACCATGACAAATTATTATTAATTTTCAATAGCCATTTTGTAAGGTAATGGATATGGCCATTAACTTGTTCATAGACATGTCAAATTGAGTAGTTTCCCTTGCCTTTTAATGACAATAATTACATCCGCTATTAGTCTTCAGGACTATAACAAATACAAATTTAAAAGGCGTAAAAGCTTTTCTGTGCTATGAAATATGTTAGTCATTAGCCCTCAGGGTTAAGTCACATATATCCATCAAATTGTCAAAATGTCCCAAATTATTATATAATTACATGTCTTTCATGGGGACCACAATGAGATCTTTTATAAAATAATTGAAATTGAAAGTTATAGGGCTTCTCACCATCTAAACACATGATCGAGAGTAATTTGGCCTCTAGTCGTCTAATTACATGAATTCAAAATATAGCTCAATATCAAATTGATCATCATGATGATATTATAAATAAGGATAATACCAGAACAATAAAATGTGGAATATTACAAAGTAAGAATATAAACAAACTCTTATACCTTCATGTGATGAACAAGAATCTCCATGTGATCAACATTAATGAACCTCTAAGATTATCTTCCTTTACTAATTCTGTAGAGACTTGTGTTGATGATGTATTATAAAACCAAAGAAAAATATAAACTTAATAGGAGCATGAGAGAAAATGTAGACAGAAGAAATAATAAGAGAGAAATGTAAATAGAAGAAATAAGAAGAGTGCTTATTATTCACTTTTAAGGTTACAAATGCTTGGAACATGCCATCTATTTATAGGTTCCAATTAATTCAAGTGTTATAATTACATAAAGAAGAAAATTAATCAACATAATGGTGTATTACATAACCTTTTGAAGATTATGCATCTTAATCATGTAAAAATTCCTAATAAGTCATTTATTTGGAGGTTATAGAGCTTTTAAGTGTAGAATTCCAAATAACATGGAGGTTATAGAATTTAAAGGTTATGGACATCTAAACAATATTATAGAATTTTATAACAGATAACACGTAATTCCAGAAATAAATTGTATTAATATAACTTGTAAATAATATAGTTTTCTATAATTTTAATATACATACATACATATATATATGTTTTTTTGTTTGTTATAAATTTATTATCAATATAAAGGTTACAAATGCTTGAAGCATGTCTTCTATTTATATGTTCCATCTAATCCAAAAGTTACAATTACAAGAAGAAAATTAATCAATATAATAATGCATTACATAATTTTTTAAGATTATGTGTCTTAATCATGTAAAAACTCCAAGTCATTGATTTGGAGATTATGAAGCTTTAAGCTTTTAAGTGTGGAATTCCAAATGATATGGAGGTTATGGACATCCACATAATATTATAGAATTTTATAATAGATAGCACATAGTTGCAACAATAAATTGTATTATTTATAATTTGTAAATAATATAGTTTTCTATAGTTTTAATATACATATATATGTTTTCTTTGTTTGTTATAAATTTATTATATATATATTGTTTAGACGAAAAATATACATTGAGTATTGATATATACATATCAATATTTTTTAATTGATATAATAATTTTATAGAGTATATTGATATATAGATATACATGTCAATATATATATTGATATCTAGCCAAAAAAAAACACCGAAGTATATATTGATATATTGATTGTTAATTGGGCATATTTGTTTTCCAAGAGAAAATTATTCTAATAAATTAACTACGTGGTTCACTATTCATGGAGACACAATTTACTATCCTTAACACTATTTTGTCCCTCCTCAACCTTGGGTTTCAAATTCTGGTTGGAATTGGATGGAATTTGTCCTTTAGATGGGATTGGATGGACCTTCTCATGACAGCTAGTTGTAATTTGCATGTAGAGGAAGCTCACTATAAGAATCTAAGTTGGCTTGCAATGTCTTAGAACACTAAATTTGGCTTCTCTAAGAAGCCAACAATTTGACTTCCACAAGAACCCAGCAACTTGGCTTTCATCTGAAGCCAACCCTTCATTTCCTTCATCTTGATTACTTTATAATCTTCTTTCCTTTGCTCCTCCACCTCCTTGTGTTACAATTCTCTCTCTCTCTTGCTTGGCATCTTCCACTATTGTCTGCTTGGATTCACACTATCTCTTTCAATAAAATGCATTTCATTTAGCCAGATGATAGTTTTCTATGAATTCCATAGAGGGTGTAATAGCTTCTTCAAGCATGCTGAAGGAGTAGCAATATCAGCTCCACTTTCTTTCAACCTTTCAATCCATTCTTCAAAGTAAGTCTCAATGGAAGCTTTCTTAGTTTTGGAAGACTGTAGAGGGAGATGGAGGAAACAATCCCAATCAAGGGGTATGTCTCCAAAAAATCTCATTATGTTAACCATAACCACTCGAATTTTGTTTATAAGGAAAAAGAACATAAAGAAATTGTAGAGATAAAATATAGAAAACCATGCAGTTGAAATAAACGTGCTTAGATAAACCCAAATAGAAGGTCAAAGGAATTCATCCTGATTTCCAAAAAGATTACTCACAGTAATAGCTTGCACTATTTAATCCTGATAATAAGCAATAGAATAGGAAAGCAAATTCTATAATTCAATACAACCAAGTCCAGTGTGAAGCATGAAGTGTACGCTAAAAAGCATATCATCAGTATTTTAGAAATAAAACATATTACTATAATCATTAATCTAATAGTCCCTAGCATTACTAGTGGGTTTTGTTTTTGACATGCTATCTTAAAACCTCTTTCCTCTTCAGGTGCAATCAATAATGATACACCCTCCCTTCTGTCCTACCTGATCATTTTTGACCAAAAAAAACACACACACACACACATACAAAACCAAGAGCATATTAAATGGGGGAGATGAAATTACAATTCCATCAAGCTCAATTTACTGAAAGACAAAAAGGAATTACTGATAGAAGAAAGAACTACAAAATTAGCATTGAAAGAAAGCTAATCTACTTATGCACAAGCTTCTAATAATGAGGAAAGGAGAAGCCTTTCTTAATTTTTTCAACAAGATAATCAAACTGAAGCTCAGTACAAAGTCTTACACTATAGAACGGGTACAAAAAATAAAAAATACCCATGAGTTAATGAAAAAATCACGATCAGCAGGACCCAACACATGATCTTAGATACATATTGTTCGAATTAAAAAGTAATGATAGAATCAGTACAGGATCTACCTTCCAAAATCTAAAATCAGCAGCCCATCCAAAATAATGATCCTAGAACTAATCGGTAGTGTGCATGTGTATATTGTCGTTTGATTCAGATTTGCGATGATTTAGGTAGGGATAAGGAAAGTTTTTATGTATTTAAATTTTTGTGACATAATATATATATATATATATATATAAGCACAAAGAGAGAGAGCACCAAGGAGAAAGAAGGTCGCTAACACCAAACACCGATCTCCATCGTCGTCGAACAACCTAGCCACCGACTTGCCAGTGTGGTCATAACCTTTGCAAATCCACTCCCATCAGCGTCATCTTATGTGTGTTACTTGTTTCTGTTGCTATCACCGCTGTCCTGTGTGTTGTCATTGCCATCATTTGTGTGTGGATCTAAGAGTGTAAGGAAGAGGCATCTTTCTTTTCTAATCAAGTAAGAAATTCGCCAGTGGAAGACAAAGACAGGTGGGTGTCGGTGGAGATGGAGAGGGTGAAAATAAGTTAAGGGAAAAAGGCGGTGGGTTGAAGAAGCATTCAGGTTCTAGTGGGGAAAGGTAAAACAAAAGAAAGGAAAAGGTACAAAAGGTGTGTATAAAGCAAATTAAAAGAATTTCTGAAATTACATTTATTGCATTGTAGAAAATGCGTGAAAGAAAAAAAAATTAAGAAATAAAGAAGTTGAGTGCAGAGGACGCGTGAAGAAAAAATATGGAGAAAGTAATTATTGGGTCCCCTTTACAAAATCAACCAAATTCCAAAATCAGTGTTAATTAAGTAATGCACTGAAAAATTATTTTGTTAAAAAAATAAAGTTATGTTTAGATATTATATGGTGTATTAATATATATATTTTTATTTTGCCTTAGCTTTAATTAATAAGTGAGAGAAAAATATAATTTAATATAATTTTTACAATATAATGAATTAATTAATTTTTAACTTATTTTCTCATGGGTAAAATTTTTAAAACATGACTCATATTATGAAGAGATTTATATTGGTTTTTGAATTTAAAGAGAAATCTAAAATGTAATATAAAATAAGTGATAAAAGATAATACTACTAAAAAAAATAATGAATTAAATCATCTAATAAAAATAAATTGCAACTATGAAGTAAAAAGTTCGGGAAAACAAAAATTTAAATCATATTTTGGAAACTTTTATGATTTAAATTTGAGTAATTAATATTTTTTTTAAATTGAAGTGGGTCCTTTCATGTTATTTTTGTTCGTCCACATTTTGTCATTTTTTTTCAATTGAAGCATGGGAAAGGAGAAATTAAGGAAAAAGAAAATTAGAAAAGGAAACATATATCATTTTTCGCACAACTCAAATAAAAAATACCCAACAAATCAAATCATTTTTGCATAACTCTCCTCACGTTGCCGGCAAACCTCGGGCCACACTAGTGGCTAACACAAGCTTTAGACCTTCGTTTATAGATATGCTTTAGAAACTCTTACAGATATGTTCATTTCCAGATATGTTTCTCTTCACCTCACCGTCTCCCCATCGTTGCAAAGGGTTCGAAATGAGGGTTGAACTAGACCATGAAGGTGTGTGGCTGTGGCCAAAGAGGATTCCAATGACTTCGCGGTTAAGCGAACATGTTATGAAGAGGTAGGAAGGAACGATGAGCCACTTACATGTTGAGATGATGATGGGGTAGGAGAAGATTGGGAGAAAAGGGTGAAGGAGGGAGGGAGAGAGAGAGGGAGATGAGAGTTTGGTTTGAGATTTGTGATTGGAAAGAGGAAGAGTCCATGCTCTTTTATTTTATTTTCTTTAAATTTTATTTCACATGGGGATATATGTTGTCATTTTATACTTTAAATTTAAATACTAAGTAAAATAATATCATGAATAATGTAACTTATTATTATTTTTAAAGATTAGGTCTTTTGAGAGTCAAAAGGAATGAGAAACTCATGAAAATGCAAGGAGAGATTTTTTTAATAATGTAAATAAATTACATCATCCATAATTATTTACTCAAATTTTTATAAATTTTATATTTTATCTTGTATGTTTCGTTGGGGGAATAGATCGCTTAATATCAATTTTAATATTTTACATAATAAATATATTTTCGAATTTCATTTCTACAGGAAATTTTAAAAAAATCATAAAACTTATTTACAGTAATTTATATATGAACATTTTTAGTTACATAATAAACCATACGCTACATGAAGATCATTATTTAAAAAAAAATTCACTACCATTATTATCAACTAAAGAATCTTAAATCAAAATTTGTATATCACACCAAAAAAAAAGGACATAGGGTAACTTATAATATATTTTGGACTAATAAATAAACTTCAACTATCTATTGATCAATATAATAAGGACATATTATCAACAAATGACTTACCTTTATGCGCAAAGTCACAAGCCCAGACAAAACTTGGGTTTCATTTTTTTTTTTTGCTTTATTTGTGTGTAATTATATATTGGGATAACAAAATCCTATTCGATACAAATAAACAAACAAAAATGAAATCAATTTCATTTCAATTTTGAGATAATTAAATGGGCTAAAAGATCTCGCGTATTGTACGGGTTAAAACCTCTAGTTAATTGTTAATTGGGCATATTTGTTTTCCAAGAAAAAATTATTCTAATCAATATATAAAATCATTACATGTCATGTAAAAAATTATTTAAAAAATTAAATTAGGTACATTTACACAAATATTTTAATTAATTTAAATAATCATATGGAATTCAATGAAATAATAATTATGTGAATAAATAGTGGGCCTTCTATTTATATTTTACTGTTAACTAGTATGTAACTCGTGCAATGCACGGGGTATTCTTTAAAATAAAAAATAATCATATATAATAGATAATAATATCAATCTTTATATTTAATTGTCATATTACATTAATCTTTCAAATTAACAATAGGTATACATAGTTATAATTAATAAAATTAATCATCATGTTAAATTATTCTGTTACATGGAAAATTTAAAAGTTAATTGTTAAAATAAATTACTTAATCCAAATTAAACAAATAAAATTAAATATCAAATCAAATAAACAATAACATACACAGAGCACACAATAAAACTTAATCAAATAACTTTTTGGATATTTCACTATGTTGAATTTTTTTTATACATAACATTAGCCATTAGAGGCCGTATCTTTTGCCTATCTTTCTCATAAAAAAATAATATTTTCAAATATTTTCTGCTACACACATGAAGTACTACAATATACAATTGACCATGCATAAATACAAGTCTCGGCAAGTTACATGAAAATTTTAAAATGCTTTAATTGTTAAAATAAGTTATTTAAATCCAAATTAAGCTTTACAGCTGTATGTGTTAAATTTTCAATTTGTTTGTTACCACCTAAAAATGATTAAAAAGTTAAACTATTTAGTATATATTAAATAATATTTGGGAATTGAATATAAAATAGACAACAATATACGGGATACATGTAACAAACCTAATTACATAATTTGTGGAATATTTCTCTAAATATAACATTAGAGGTATATCTTTTGTGTGATCATCCTCATTAATAATCAAAATTGCTATAATAATCAAAATTGCTAGGATGCAATGTCTAACTTCCATTATGTCATCAATGTATTTTTTATTATTGTCTAACAATTCAAGCATATAACATGCTTTAAGAAAGCAAAGATATGCATCATTAACCATTCTAATATCTTCATATATATGAAGTACAACATTTTCAAAGCATAATTTGTTTACCACTGCATTTTGATAATTTTGAACTCATATCTTACTTGTAGTGGATTAAATTATTTAACTGGTTCTACCTGTAATTTATAATTAGTTAACTTGGTTGACTCGTAACCTCTGATGGATCAAATTATTTAACTCATTCAACATGTAATTTATAATAGATTTTTCTATTATTTCAAACAATTGGTTGACTTGTAATCGGTTGACTCATTCAACCCGTGACCTATAGTAAATTAAATTATTTAACTTATTCAACTTGTAACTTATGATATGTTCATCAGTTTAATTAATATATTGTTCCATTCAACCATTATAAAGACTCTACTATGAATTATTTTGCATGCTATAAAGACATATTTTAACTCTTAATATTTGAATAAAATATTTAAATTGTTTAATTTGATTGTTAAAGGTTGAAATTCCAATTCAAAATTTAAAAAATGAATTAATTTGTCTACCTAAGCAAAAAATCCAATTAGTCATTTAAGAGAACAAAATATATGCATTTGAATGTAACATAATCAAAAGTTAGTAAAAAGAAAATAATAACATAATCAATTAACATTAAACTATCAACAAATACACCAATAATAATTTTGATAGAAAAATTGTTTCCTTATAACACATGACTATAAGTGAGAATAAATTTTCATATAATTTTTTTATAAAAATTTAATATAACTTTTATTTTACTTTAACATGCCTTAAACTTTCACCAAACTACGAAAAATTAATCAACATTTAATAATTATTAAAAACTTTTATATAGCAATTACATCAAGCATATCAATTTAATTATAATAGATTTTAAGCATTCTAATTTTAGAGCTTCGAATGCCCACTGTAAATCCAGAATAATGAGAGATAGGATAGACTAACAAACTTTCTAATAGGCTGAAATTTTTATAGTCTAGTCTACTAAGTACGAGTTGGTAGACTAAACGGGTTAGCCCACTTACCATATTTTTAATAAATAATTTTAAACATAATGTTAATTTTTAGACTTTTAACTATGGAAAATAATATTTCAATTTTTTTCCAATTCTTCAATTTCTGTTTTAAAAAAAACCTTAATTAGTTACCTAATATATAAAAGAAAAATTTAATTATTGAAACATCATCTTCAATATGAAAGATTATAAAAAAGAATAAATACTAAAGTTATGTTATATCCCACATCATCATCATTGGAAATATTTTGCTATGAAAATAAACTTACTTCTTACTCTTAATTAAATGTACACCCGTGTAATGGACATATTCATTACGTAAGTCTAAAAAAATAAATATTTAAAAAATATTTATATATAACAAATCATTAACAAATAGCAATAACATTTTTATTTAAAATTAAGTAATTGTACTTATACCATGTATATATATTATTATCATATGTACTAACTACTTCATAATAAGAAGTAATTTTAGTAAAAGTTTTCATTATAATAATAAAAATGAGAAGCATCGAATATGTCAAAGTTTACAAAGCAATAAAATAATTGAGAAAAATTATACATATTTAGATAACAAAATAAATCAACAAATAGGAGCAAAAGTGAAAAAATAATATTAATAGCCAATAAATGTTGATTTACTTAGTACAAATATGACTCATACCTCATATATAGGTGTGAATTTGAATGTCGCTGCCAATATGAGGGTCTTGTTAATAAGTTATTTATGAATTCCCCTATAAGCACTTTTTAAACTTTAAAACTTACCTTAATTCTAATGGCCTTCAAAACCCAACTTATTTAAATTTTCAAATACCCAAAAAACAAAAAACAAATATCAGCAATATAATATATATTACATTCCTCTTCTAATATATTGATTCATGTGATATTTCAAGTAAATTATTGGAAAAAATTGCATTCCTTATTTTTTTTTTCCCCTCGTATTCTACTAGCTTCTCTTCTTCTTTATTCTCCACTTTTTCATCCTTCCTCCTCCTCATCCTCTAATTCTTCCTCTTCCCCTTTCCTTTCTTCTTCTTCTACATCCTTATTTTTTTCTTACTCCTCCTCCTCTATTTATTCCCTTCTTCCTCTTCATATTTATTTTGTCTTTTTTCTCCTTTTCTTCTTCCTCTTCTTATTTCTCTCCGTCTTCTTCTTCTTACTCTAAATTATGTTCTTGCTGAATTTTTGAGATTGTGCAATTTCCTCCATCTATCACACCATATTTATCATTTTCTTTTAACATACATTATGAGATGTTTTATCAAGTTTTTATTTATGATTTACTGTGATTTTGGATTGATGTCGGATGAAACTTAGAAAATGTTGGAGATTTCTTAGTTTCTTGGAAAGTTTAAATATTTTGGATTGATGGAAATTTTAAATTTGTATGATTGATTTTGTATTTTATGTTCTAAAATTTGAATTTGGAACATTCTGTTTTTGTTTTGTTCCTGTAAACCAAAATAAACATTTTTTCCAAGTATACATTTATGTCATTGTGGGAAGGACTTGCTGTGTTTGGATTTATAGTTGCATCGGGTTTATTGTTTACTACCAATATGGAGATTGAGATTATAGGAAATATCCTACAATTGGAGTTGTAGGTTAGAAGTATAATGCATGTGTTGTTTATTTGTATTAGAATTATATATATATATATATAAGTAGGTAACAACTATGGGCTTTTTTGTATGATTGTAGTGTTTCATTTGAGATTTGTCACAATTTTTTATTTCAAAATATTTGCCTTTGAATTATGTTAGGAGCTGAGACCTCTTATTTCATGTTATATTTTGAAATTTAAAACACCAAATCTAATTAAATTCTTTTAATTATAATCAATATTTATCATTTTTATAAATCTTATGTGTTCTATTTTTTTCAAGAAAAATATCCTTAAAACTCTTATAAATTCAAATGTTATAAGAAGTATTATAATTTTTTATAATTAAAAATTATATTTTAAATATCTATCACAATTAATTATATCATTTATATATGTGTTTTAATTCATTCAATAATTAATTATATCTATTCTTATATAATTTATCTGTGTGTTCGAAATTTTTTTAGAAAAATTTTCTTAAAAATTTTCTAAATTCAAATGTTTAAAGAACCATTATATATTATATATATAAAAGTAGATAAGCTATATGGATATCTTCGGCATGATTCTGATGCTTTAATTGAAATTTGTTACAATTTCGTGCTTTGGAATCTCCACTTTAGAATTAAGTTTGAGATTGAGACCTATTATTTCATATTATATTTTGAATTTTAGGACGCTAAATCTAATTAGATTCTTTTAATTATAACTAATAATTATCTTTTTTATAAATCTTAAGTGTTTTATTAAAAAAAATCTCCTTAAAAATCATATAAATTCAACTGTTTCTAAGAACTATTATAACTTTTTTATAATTAAAAATTATATTTTAAATATCTATCACAATTAATTATATTATTTATATATGTATTTTACTTGATATAATTCTTGAAAAATAGTTTTCGAGAAAATGTACTTTTTGAGAATTTAAAAAAATGAATATAAATTTATTCCTAAATTGTAAATAATTAAATTATAATAATATAAATTTGGATCAAACTATATTCATTTGAAAATAGTATATGTTGTAGCGTCTAAAATCTAAAAAGTAATTGTAAATAAAAATAAGAAAATGAAATATAAATAAAGAGAAAGAGAAATTATATCATATTGAAATTGGAATCATTAGTTAAATTTCAATAACTTTATTTCAAATAACATATTTAGAATATATAGTTAAATAACAATTAATCAATTTCAATCTTTTTAAGTCCCATTTTTTATATATAAAAAGACAACACAAAAAATTGTCTATAGGCACAAACTCTATTATCATGTACTCCACTTAATACAAATGCTTTTCATAGTTATCTGCATCATTTTTCTGCTTGCCCCACCATGTTGTTTGTTTTCATGAGGTTATATTTTTTTGTGTTCTTCTAAACTCTAAGCTCATGAACGAAAAGAGCGAACTCCTGAAAAATAAGTGAATTTAACATTATATCTAATTATAATTGAATATTACAAAAATTGATTGAAAAATTTTAAAAGTATATAAAATTGAATCAAACCGAGCAAAATAATTCAACCACGTCATGATAAATTGTCTTACTTGCTATCTACTATGTCACCCTCATCATCATCTTTCTCTTGATCATGATCACCTTTAAGAGAGTCACATGTCATTCTCGTACCAATGAGAGCCAATGAGGAAAATTGACAATGGTTATTGCAATAGAAGAAATGGGTGAGATGATGAAGTTGAATGTTATGCTAGCATTCAGCACATGGATTTATATAGAAAATGAAAAATACATACAGAACAAAATTATTTGAAATTTAAAAGTTACTAAATGAGAATAATTATCTTAATTTCAATGTTAAAACTAATATCGAAAAAAATAAAAGTGAAGAGAACTTGTGTGATAAATGGAAGAGATTGCACAAGTTTCTGGATGGTAAATTTTCTTCATTGTTCATTTTTGTTTTAAAAGCCTTAAGTAACTGCGATAAAAGGAAATCTAAAATAATTTTGCAATGAAAAGTTGATCAAAACAATTAAAATTTGAAATTACAGATGAAATGAAAAAATATAAACTAAAATATCGAAAATTTTCCTTCATAAAGCTTCAAGTGCAGAAATTGAATATGATTTTGTAACAGTATTAAAAAAAGGAGGAACAAATAATTTAAATTACAAATGAAATGAAGAAAAAATATGAGCTCAAATGTCAAAGATTTACTTTTCAGAAGTTTCAAATGTAGAAATTGAATTGCATAAAAAAATACCCAAAATGAGAGGGATAAAAGATACTTAAAATAAAATAATTGCGATGAAAACAAATTAGAAAAGGATTAATGAGACTAACCCATTATTGTTGAGTGAAGAATAAATTGAATCATAGGGGAAATGAATTGAACACGATGGAAGATCAATGTTGGATAAGAACAAAAATGGTGGAATGAATAAAATAAAGTAGAGGGCGAAAGCTATTTTTAACACCACGAAGGCGGAAGAGGACAATATCTCTTTCAAAAACACAAAAGCACCTCATTAATTTATAGAGCAAATGAATTAATTTGAATTAATTAAAGAATAATATAAACAGTTTGAATTGACAAATAAATCTGCTGCATATCATGGGAAATAATTTATATATTGATCAAAACAAAATAGGTTAATATCAACGTAAATAATATAATAACTCCGATTTTAAAAATATTATAATAGATAGATAGATAGTTAATATAAAAAATATATTAATAAATGATAAATCAATGGTATGCCAAATACATTATAGTTAAATGCTTTTATTAGAAGTTTTATTAGCATAATTTCATTTATATATATTTAGATTAGATTTAGATACTTTCAACTGAGGATGATATGAAGTAATTACTATTAGTTTAAAATAAATTATATTGGGTAAATAAATAGGGATGATGGAAGGAATAGTAAATATTTCAAATAAATTGTAAAAAATAAATTCAAATCTATAATCATATCTTTAACTAATTTTTGTAGACATCAAATATTTATCAAATTAGTAGATATTGTATAAACTAATTTTAAAACCTTTAACGAAAAAATAGGTTTTAAAAAATTGATATTTAATATCTGCTATTTTTTTAAAATGTTTGATTAGATTAATCAAATTAGTTGGGATTGTGGATAAAAAAATTAATAATTCAGCATACATGTCAGTCTTTGAATTTAAAATTTCTTATTTTTTTCAAAATGCTGAAATGGCAGCCTGATAATCCAACTTTTAATTCTACTTTTATATATATAATAGATAATAGATAGATGAGTCACATTAACAGTGTCCTTGTATTATTATTATTACCATCTCTTATCACATTATTATTTTCATTTTATTATTTGAATTTGAATCAACATATGTTACCGTTAATAAATTTCCATTTGGTTATTATATGACATTTTGCACGGAAAAATATAGTTTTTATAATTGAAATTATTTAATTTCGTATGACATATATTTGTTTATTTTATGGCAAAAAGTTTTATTTTTCTAAGGATTCAAATTTGAAACCGCTTGAGGCTCTTGTAATTGTAAGTTTTATAACTAAAAAAAATTTTTAGAGGCCCATCACAAGTTTTTGAATTTCGTAATCTTCGGATCCTTCAGGTTCCCTGACCGCCAAAAAGAGCTCTAATAGTGGCGCGTCAATGTCACGCTCGTTCAAGGGCGGGAGAGCTCCGCACCCAAAACCAAAACAAAAGCATGAACCACGCTCCTCTTTCATCCATTTCACCGATCTTTATATGCTTCACAGTTCACACCCACGCTATCCCCAAATTGTCTGATCTTTTTTGTTAACGGCTCGGTGCTGCCTCCATGGACGCATCCGGGCTGCAGCTCATATCGGAAATCGGAGTCCGTCTCGGCCAGCAAAGTCGTCCTACCAAGGATTTCATTGTTAAATCCCTGCGAGTATGCTTTATCTTCCTCCCTCCGTTCCTTCATATGTTTTGTTTCAAGCAATCGGACCGTCGCATGATTCCGTTGCGCTCGTTTTAAAGCTTCACTCATACGGCTCACATTATCAGACTAATTTGAAAGTGTTATAACCATTTTTCGTTTTTTTTTGTGTGTAAATGCTTATATATTGATGAATTTAGAGAAGGAAGCTAGGTTACTGTCGCTAGGAATCTTCATTATTTTGTAATGAGCAATTAAGTTACTTGGGTTCATGAATAAACGCGCTGTTTGTGTTTCATTACTTTCTTCAAATGTTTTTGCACTCTAAACTACGTTAGCTCATCTGCGAGCTTACAATAGGCTTTACAAATTGGACCTATAAATTTTGTGTTCTATGTTGTCCGTAGAAAGGGGTAAAGGAATCCTTGCGGGGACTATCAGATTCAGGCCCTCTGCTTTGTCGTTGTAGAACATCTATTAAGACGAATATAATTGTGTCTGCATTCTTCTTCTTCTTCTGTCTGCCGTCTCCTCATGATACTAAAAACTCGTTTGAATTTCAGTGTCAACTCGCAAGTGGTGATAATTAATTGACTGATTTGCTAATTTGCTAATTTTTGGTGGTGTCTGGCTGTCTTTGGGGAGTGGGGGCTGGGGAGGCGCATATTCCACATTTAAGAAGTTGCGTTGTTATTGGCCATTTCAGACATTTTAATAGTTTGCTGGGAGTCTGTTGTTTTGACTTGAGTCTATCACTTGTTTCAAGGTCATTTGTGATAAGTTCGTTTATTTAATTTGTTTATCTAATATTCTGGGACACTACATGTGAAACTATTGTGTGAAACTATTACTTTTAAACTCTTCTGCAGCAAGCTGTAAGTGCTTTGTTGGAGTTAGAACAGTTCTCTCTAATTGAAACCACTAATGAAGTACAAGCTAACAAAAAGAAAGAAACTCTCAGAAAGCAAGAAGCTGCCCAAAATCGAGTAGCTTCCTTAAAGACCCTGCAACATGCGATCGTTAGTAATCTGCTTCAACATGAAGATAAGGATGTTAGACTTCTAGTTGCTATATGTGTCACTGAATTTTTTAGGGTGAGGGCACCAGAACCACCTTTTGAAGACAAAGATTTAAAGGTACACATCATACTCAAAATGACTGAAGGTTTTTTAAGCTACCTTTTTTTCATGTGTATAATTTTTGTAAGAACTTCATTGCCTGTTCTGTGGCCACGTTATACTCATTTGAGAGACTTGCATTTTTTTAATTTAGGGTGTATTTAAACTTATCGTTAGTACGTTCACGGATCTAGCTGATACCTCAAGTCCATTCTTTTCAAAACGGGTTAAGATATTGGAAACAGTGGCTCGGTTGAAATGCTGTGTGATAATGCTGGATATTGACTCTGAAGATTTGGTTGTGGAGATGTTCAAAATATTTTTCTCTGTTGTAAGGTCAATACTCACTCTCCGTTCCTCCCTCTTTATGGCTAAAAATGTTTTCCTTTATTTTTGTGAATGTTATTTGATTGGACAAATTCATTGGTCTTGTGTTTGAGCTACTCATATCATCTCAATGAGGAGTTCAAAAGAAGTCTCAGTTTATACAATTGCAAATGCACTTATGTGATGATTTTATTGTAACTGAAATTATTGGTAATTGTGACCAATATTTTGGATGTAAGAAATATGCTTGATTGTTTCGTAATTTCTTAGGTTGTATTGTATTAATTCACGTAGAAACAGAAACCTCTCAACTTCCGTTAGATTCATAGTAGGTTTATCTGTTTTAAGCTTTTATTGATTTCTGTGTATGTTTTCCACCAGCCCTAATCTTATCGTTAAGTCATAGATTTGGACATCAGCTTTTGAGGCAGCATATTACTTGATCCTAGTCGCTACTTTTGGTGCAATATAATTTTTATGATGAGAATGACACAAGACATTTCATTTCTTTTCCCCCTTTTTGCAGAGATGACCACCATGCAAGTTTGACTGATGCTATATCTTCTATAATGATAGATATATTAAACGTAGGAGCTTCGCAGCAACTGTTGGAAGTGATTTTACAAAATCTTATAAAAGGCAGAAAAGTAAGGCCTCTTTATTGTTTTTGTGTTCCTAGATTATATATATTTATTTTATTTACTTCGGCAAAGTCTTACATAAAGAGGTTGTGGTTAAAGATCTGATATATATATTTTTAGTTTTGGTAATGCACAATTATATTCTTCTCCTTGTGCGTTGACAAGAGTGTTGCTGATCATCCATAAACAAAGTAAATATGACCCATTGATTCTGGTCAGTTTGCATAATATATGCCTTTTATATTCTTGTTTAGAGACATAACATATTGGTTCGAAATGTTCTATAACAGCTTGGAAACATTTTGAAGGTAGTAAATAAGGAGGATAGTGGGAGTTTAGAAATGTTTCCTCTTAAGTGCATTTTTGTTAATTTACCTACAAAATAAATTTTACTTTATCAATAGGAATACTTCCGGGGAGCAAGTACGTATAGTTTTTGTTACTATCAGTGAAGAAAATGAATGCAGGAATGCAATAATTCTATCCTTCAATCATTCAGTCTGATTGCTACAGTAGTGCCACTTTATATACAGTGATCCTCATTAATCATATTCATTTAACCATGTTTTCTCTAACTCTTCATTACTAACTTCAGTAACTTAACTACTCTCAACACTTCCCCCCTAGTTGGGGCCATACAAATCCATGGTTCCCAACTTGCCCATTAGATGGTAGTGTTGCTGTCTCCCAAGTGGTTTTGTCAGAATATCAGCTTGTTTCTGTTTTGTCTTAACATTTTTCATCATGTTGGCAAAAGAGGCAAGCTGCTATGGGTTTAAAGTTGAATTATGTCTTATAGAAAAAGGTTGAATTATGTGGGAAATCATAGGAAAATGACGCCTCTGTTCTTATTTTGTAGCAAAAAGAGTCGATAAATATATATAAATTTGTATCTAGGGTTTCTCTAAGTTATCTAGACTTATTCTTCTATCCTAACTATCGAGATACTAGGAGCAAAATAATATAAAATTCTGCAGCAGAAAAGTAGCAGTAAATAGATAAAAAGATAAAATAACTCAACTAGGGTAAGATAGGTTTGGGCTACTAATGAGGCCCAATAATGCACCGCCAACACTCCCTCTTAAGTTGGAGAATAGATGTTGATTATTCCTAGCTTGGAGCTCACTTCATTGAACTTTGCACGAGCTAATGCTTTAGTCATCGAGTCTGCCACTTGAGAGTTAGTAGGGATGTAGTACTTCAAGTGTGCCTGAGTCTACTTTCTCCTTGATAAAGTGCTTGTCAATCCCACATGCTTAGGTCTATGATGATGAACCAGGTTCTTGGTAATTCCAATGGTTGCCATATTGTGACAGAACACTTTCATAGGTAGTTCAACAGGTAGTCTTAGCTCTTTCATAAGCCTTAACAGTTACATTCCTTCACATATACCTAGTGCTAGTACTCTTAATTTAGCTTCAGCACTACTCTGAGCTACAACAGACTGCTTCTTACTTCTCCATGTTACTAGATTGCCCTAAACATAGGTAGCATACCCAGTAGTAGATCTGCTATTTATGACGGACCCAACCCAGTCTGCATTTGTGAATATATTTACATTCCTTTGTTCACATCTACCGAAAAACAACCCCTTTCCCGGAGTCATCTTTAGATAGTGTAGAATTCTATAGACAATCTCCATATGTTCTTCATTTGGCTGGCTCATAAACTAATTGGCCATACTAACTAGGAAACACATATCAGGTTTTGTGCGGGATAAGTAGATCAATTTTCCAACAAGATGCTGAAATCTTCCTACATCCATAGGAGTACTCTCCTTTAACACTCTTGATTTATAGTCTACTTCCATGTGAGTATCTACTGGTCTACATCCTAACATCCTAGTTTCTTCAAAAAGATCTAATGCATACTTTCTGTGTGAAACTGAAATTCCTTCCTTGTTTCTCGCCTTTTTCATTCCCAAAAAATATGTAATGGTCAATCAATGCCTTAATTTCTTCATTCAAATCCCTAGTAACAATAATGTCATCCACATAAACAATGATGATGGCCATTTTACCATCTGAGCCATGTTTTACAAATAATGTGTGGTCGGTTTGACACAACGGAAATCCTTATGACATTACAGCCTTTGTGAATCAATCAAACTATGCTCTAGGGGATTGTTTCAATTCGTAAAGTGACTTGTTCAGCTTATTCTCTTCAATTGTGTCTTAAAACCTGGTGGAATTCTCATATAAACTTCTTTCTTCAAGTCTCCATTTAGAAGGGCATTCTTCTCACCTAATTGATGAAGAGGCCAATCTAAATTAGCAGCTAATGAAAGCAACACGTTGATTGTATGAAGCTTTGCAACCGGTGCACAAGTTTCCTGATAGTCCAACCTGTAAGTTTGAGTAAAACCCTTTGCTACCAACCTAGTTTTGTATCTATTGATGCTGCCATTTGGGTTATATTTCATAGTAAAATCCCACTTGTAACCAACTAAGGTTTTTCCCAGGGGAAGCTTCACAAGTGACCAAGTCTGATTTTTGTTAAGGGCATTGAGCACCTCTTGAATCACTTTTCTCCATTCTGGTTTCTTTATTGGTTCATGAAATGTTACAGGGTTTTCTCCATTGTCACATTGTGCACGAACGCTTGCATCTTAGTAGACAATTCATCATAAGAAACAAAATTATTAATAGGATGCTTAGTACAATTTCTTTCCCCCTTTCTAATGGCAATGGGCAGCTACAGATCACTAGACTTCTCATTCTCTTTGGGACTTGGGACCAGGGAGAAAACCTCAACTAGTGACTTTGCTGGTAGAGAGTGTGGCTCTTTCTCACCTTCTTTCTTCCTTCTTTTATATGTTAACAACCTCTGCTGCTGCTGTATTTCATCTGAACTGGTCTGATTATCATCATTAACAGCATTATCTTTGGGTGTAGTAGGTTCTAAAGGTTCTAGTACGATAGATTCTGATGCGGTAGCTCCATTCTGCACCAAATCTGGACCTGTTCCACTAATGACTGGTAAATTTGAACTTGTACCACTGATTGCTAGTAAATTTATTGATGAGGCATTAAACACAAGCCTAAACATCCATTCAACTTCACCTAATAGTCTTGTATGCTCCCCCTGAATGGATGAATGGGAATAGAAGGGCATCATTTCCAGAAAAGTAACTTCAATACTCACAAATACTCGCTTAGTAGAAGGATGACAACATTTATATCCCTTTTTAAACGAAGAATACCCAACAAAAATGCACTTGATTGATTTTAGATCTAATTTTCCTCCACTATTGTTATGCACAAATGATGTACACCCAAATATCTTGGAAGGAAGTGATGATATGGTCTTTGTATTAGGATAAACTTCAAAAAATTTATCGTAAGGAGAGTTAAACTTAAGAACCCGAGAAGGCATTTGATTAATCAAATAGGTCGTTGTTAGAATAGTCTCTCCCCAAAAAAGTTTGGGAACATTGGATGCAAAAAGGAGTAACCTAGCAACTTCCAAAATGTGCCTATTCTTCCTCTTTGCTACCCCATTCTGTTGAGGAGTATAAACACAAGAATTCTGGTGGATAATTTCATTGCTACTAAGATATGACTCTCAAGCATTGTTTACAAATCCCTTTCCATTATCACTTTGGAAAATCTACAAATTAGCTTGATATTGATTTTGAATCATTTTATGAAAGTTTTGAAAGATACCGGTAACTTCAGATTTTTCTTTTAAAAGATACACCCAAGTAATTCTTGTATGATCATCAATGAAAGTGAGAAACCATCTAGCCCCATTTATGTTATTTATAGTTGGTGGCCCCTAAACATCACTATACACAAGAGCAAAAGGCTTAGAAGAATGATAAACTCGTGGTGGATAAGAAGTTCTAGTATGGTTTGAAAAATGACAAACTTTATATTGAGGCAACAAATCAAGTTTACTAAATAATTCGGGATACATCTTATTCATATAAGAAAAATTAGGATGCCCCAATCTAAAATGCCATAATAAAACTTCATCTTTGTTTCATGAGTGACCAGCTGTCTCCGCACTATTGCCCCTTGAACCTCTAAACCAATATAGACCACCATACTCTCTAGCACTCCCAATCCTCTTCCTCGTCACCAAGTCCTGGAAAAAACAACCCAATTCATCAAAACTTGCTCTACATTTCAAATTTTTGTTGATTTTGCTAATAGAAAGCAAATTATTATCAAGTGAAGTAATAACTAAAACATCTTTTAGAATAATATCATCAATCAAATGTACACTTTCTCTTCCTATCACCTCAGCTTTGGACCTATCAGCAATAATAACAAATTGTTTTCCAGAACTAGGAACAAGATCAATCATATTAGATGAATCATTTGTCATAGGATTTGTTGTTGCACCTAAGTCCGCAATCCATGTATCCAGGGATGCAGCATTTCTAATGATAGGATTACTTGAGATTCCCAAGGCACTTAAGCTAACTATTTTTTCTGAATTTTGGTTCTGGCTGATCATTTGCTAAGAGTGTGTTTGGATTAGATTATGCACAAGTGATTATGAGGATAAGTGATTATTCATAAGTGATTATGTCAAAAGTGATTTATGTTTGGATATTTTTACCTCATAAGTGATTTTAAGAAAAGAAATATGTTTGAATATTGGGGTTTAAGTGATTATTGGGTGGATAATGGGAAGGAAAAATGAAATAAGTGATTATGGGAGGATTAAGTGATTATCATAAGCTGAAAAAATTGGTTTCTTCCATAAGCACTTATTTGAGGCATAAGTGTTTATTGAAAAGTTGTTTCGGTTTGGCAACTCCACAACATAAGCACTTATGGATCCCTATAAGTGCTTAATAAGCTTAGGGTGTGTTTGGATTAGATTATGTATAAGTGATTATAAGAATAAGTGCTTATTCATACGTGATTATGAGAATAAGTGATTATGTCAAAAGTGATTTATGTTTGGATATTTTTACCTTATAAGTGATTTTGAGAAAAGAAATGTGTTTGGATATTGGGGTTTAAGTGATTATTAGGTGGATAATGAGAAGGAAAAATGAAATAAGTGATTATGGGAGGATTAAGTGATTATTATAAGTTGAAAAAATCAGCTTTTTCCACAAGCACTTATTTGATGAATAAGTGCTTATTGAAAAGCTGTTTCGTTTTGGCAACTCCACAACATAAGCATTTATGAATTTCCATAAGTGCTTAATAAGCTTATCCAAACAGGCTATAAATTATATTCAATAACTTAGCATTTGATAGATTGATGCTCTCCTGCTCTGATCCTTCTTGAGCAGCTACCATGCCTTGAACTTCATTTCTCTATCTCAGTTTCCAATGAGCTGGTTTGCCCTATAATTTCCAGCTCTTATCATTGCTGTGACCTACCTTGTTGCAATGCGCACAAGTAAGTTTATCTCCTTTCTTTGTCTTAGAATCTGCACCACAACCTTTTGCCACCATTGCTATAGATTCTGTCAGAGGTTGAGATGGAGGTGAAATCTAGAGTTAATTTTCTCTTGCTCTCTTCAAATTTGACTTGAGCAAATGTCTCATCAAGAGATGGTAAAAGACGTGTTGCCATAATCCTTCCCCGCACCTCATCAAATTCTGAGTTAAGGTCAAGTAGAAGAGTGTAGATTTGTTCATTCTAAATTTTCTTCTTATAAGTAGCTGCATCTTCACTGCACTTCCACTCATAAATCTCATATAAGTCTAGTTGCTGCCAATACCTTGAGAGTGTGTTGTAGTATTGAGTAGTATTGAGACTGCCTTGTTTGAAATCATGAATTTGCCCTTTAATCTCCATCAGGGTTGCTGTATTTTCTACAGATGAGTAAGCTTTCTTCACTGCATCCCATATGTCCTTCGCTATCTTGTGCAGCACATAAGTCTCACCAATTTGTTGTGTCATGGAATTTATGAGCCATGACTTTACCATGTGAGTTTCTGCATGCCAAGCTCTGGATTTAGGATCTTTAGAGTCTGTAGAATCAGGTTGGGTAGCATCCCCTGTCAGATAGTCCTCTTTGCCTCTCCTTATGATGTACATCAATGCCTCTTGTGACCACTCTAAGTAGTTATTCCCATTAAATCTGTTATTAGTGATAGAGATGGGACTGCTTTCAGCACTTGCAAGATTAGTGAGAGCATTTTGATGACCTTCTGCAGTTCGGCCATGCTGTTCACCCATGGCGACACTAGAATTCTCTTCTGTTGTCGATTGGTAAGCTCTGAAAGGTCCGAATTTAACCGTGATAATTTAGTTCCCCATGCTCTGATACCATGTGTGAAATTATTGGAATAAGATACCTCTGTTCATCTTATTTTGTAGCAAAAAGAGTCGATACATATTTATAAATTTGTATCTAGGGTTTCTCTAAGTTTTCTAGACTTATTCTTCTATCCTAACTACAGAGATACTTGGGGCAAAATAATATAAAAATCTGTAATAGAAAAGTAGCAGTAAATAGATAAAAAGATAAAAATAACTCAGCTAGGCTAAGATAGGTTTGGGCTACTAATGAGGCCCAATAATATGCCGCCAACAAATTCTTTTTCGTGATGTGCTGACTTTGACTTGTATAAATATGAAGTTAATTATTTAATATATTTGATCAAATAGCTTTTAGTTCTATAAAAGGCATAGAAAGAGATTAAGAAGGATACTGAGTGAGGTTATAATATGGAATCTTTTGATAAATGATTTATCTGAAGAGATGATTTTTTATAGAGTTTAGTGGCATTATATGATTCATGTAACTAACCTTATTTGGTAAGATAAGACTAATGTTATTATTATTGTATTTGTTAAGCAAAGATTTCTATTTGGTCTACTTTATGTGAACTGATTTCCAATGCCTCACCTCTGTAACGTTTATGACTATTTTTGATGATTGTCTTCATAATTTCCTTTCACCATTAAGCATTGCCTGTACCAGCAAGAATTGTAAACTGAAAAAAGTAAAATGTTGAAATGCTTATTCTATGTAGAGGCTGATGCTTTTTTCTTATCACACCATGTTATTAGAAGCATTGATGGCTTTTTTTCCTTGCTTTTGATTTGTGTGTCTGGTTGTTTGACCAAGATCTGTGTGCCTTTAAAGCATCATAACCCCAGGTTGACAAGATAGATTCATTATATTTTACTTTTATTTCTTGGAATAACGCTGGTCATAATTGTGAAATAGAAGTTAGATGCATATGTTGTTTCTCTATCAAAGAAAATTGTGTTGGCTTCAATGTTCCTCTTAGCTGTTTCTGAATGAATTACAGGATGCAACTTGTGCTGCTTCTCAACTAGCTGCATTGGTCATCAGTGGTGCAGATGAGAAAGAGCTGAAGCCCCTTATTTGTTGGTTTTTAACTTCTTGTATAAATGATAGAGATGCTGTAAGCTCTGGGCTGAAAGAATTTTACCATGAAATTATTTTCAAAATTTTCCAATGTGCTCCTGAGATGCTTCTTGCTGTGATCCCAAGCTTGATTGGAGAATTATTGGTGTGTTCTCTTTGTCCCTGATAGTTTAAATGCTAAAAGGGTTTAACCAAAAAATTGGTTGCAATTGATATAATCTTTTAGAAATGTATCTTTTCCCCCCATTGAGTTTAAACTTTTTTTTTCCCTGTATTTATTACTTCTGAGATTCTATTTACAGGCTGATCAGGTTGATGTTCGGATCAAAGCTGTTAATTTGGTTGGGAGGCTTTTTGCAGTTTCTGACAGTCATGCCGCACAGAAGTATCATGATCTTTTTGCTGAGTTTTTGAAGAGATTTTCTGATAAATCTGTGGATGTTAGAATTTGCGCCATGCAATGTGCTAAAGCTATTTATGAAGCAAATCCATCGGGGAGAGAATTTCGTGAAATTATTAGTAAGCTGCTCAGCACTTATTCTTGTCATTGTGATGATTCTTTTAGCATTTGTATGCAGCTTGTCTCCTGATTCACAATCCCTGATGATTTCTTCCAAGTGACTCCCGGTATCCTTTAAATTGAGCAGCTGCTGTTGAAGACCGATTGCTAGACTTTGATGACAGAGTGAGAATGCAGGCCATTGTTGTCGCCTGTGATCTTTCCAAGTCAAACCTGCAACTTGTACCATCCAAACTAATATCACAAGTCACTGAAAGAATTCGGGATAAAAAGGCATGTGCTTTTGATGCTTTTTGCCTACCGAAGGACACAATACAGAATTGTTGTAATTTAAAATATCTTTTTTCTCAGATATCTGTTCTCTTCTTTCTCTTGATAAGTTTTTTCTAATTTGTATTTTCCAGATATCAGTTAGGAAGAGGGCCTTGCAAAAGCTTATTGAAGTATATCAAGATTATTGCAAGAAGTGTTGTGAAGGCAGTGCAACAGCTAGTGATCTCTTTGAAGAGATTCCATGTAAAATTTTGATGCTTTGCTTTGATAAAGATTGTAAGGAATTCAGGTCAGCTCATCTACTCTTTATTGCTAGTTTTAAAAAAAGCAAGAGTCCTTTCGATGGTATAAAACTCATAAAGATTATTCTTTTGACAAATTATTTCAGGTCACAAAACATGGAATTAGTTCTTGCGGATGATTTATTTCCGGAGCATCTTTCCATTGAGGAAAGGACAAAGCACTGGATACACATATTTTCTCTTTTCAGTCCTCTTCATGAAAAGGCATTAAATGCTATTTTATCTCAAAAGAGAAGGTAGTGGTAATAACATGCTATGAATAGGATGAAAGTTGATTAGTAGAATACTTACTAGAAGTTGTTCCTGTTTTCAGGTTGCGAAATGAGATTAAAAACTATTTGACTTTGCGGGAGCAATTAAAGGTACCAAAATTGAGGTTTCTTTTTTTTTTTTTAAATCATTACTCGGTGAAGCCTTCTAATTTTTTTTTTTAATGAGCAGTAAATAGTGAAATAGCTTCTTAATATGTTGGTTTTTACAAGCTGTAAGCAAGACAAAGAATTTTGCAAAATTCTTTGTAATGATTTTTGAGTAAATTCTCATTTATCTTTACATGTGACTGTAGAGAGACACTGGGGACTAGAAAGTTGAACAACTTGTTTTCCTATTTTTGTACATGTGATCATGATGTGCATAAACTAGATTTCCAGTACGATTATTAGAAGAGTAAAGGTGTACCTGCTTGCTGGAGAGATGTGGTCTTAACAGTAGTATTTTGGCACGTTTTAATGTTTATGATTGAATTCCAATGATGATAGCATAAGCATTGATGCGTACCAAACTTTATGAAAGCTACCTTGTTTTTCATTGAAGTTTCTGTGTGATGTGTTGAGCTTTTATGGACTTATGGACATATTTTTTGAAGCTGCACAGAAAAGGGGGTGGAAGTTGAAAGCATATTATGTGTTTGATGTAGTGTTAGTGCCTTTGCATACAATGTCATTGGTTAATTTCCTCATAAAAGGGAGTTCACTATTTTTTTTAAAATTTCATTTTCTTGGTTATTCTTCCTTTACATTTGATGGTTCAGTGATTTTCCTAGATTTGAAGATGCTTTAATTTTAGATTCTTTTGTTATTGGTTTTTCCTACACATTGCTGTTCTTTTGTTTTCTTTAGCTTGTATCGCCCCCCCTCTCTGCTGCGCGTGCCCCCGCTCACCCCAACATACACACACACAAAACAAAGCGCACACACGCCCATAGACATTCTTCCTCTGTTGGCATTATTTTGTCCACTAGCTTCTTACTTACCAAAGAACAGAAGGTTTGTCTGTGCGTGCTGCATAATCTCCTACTTATATTTTAAATGATAATATATATGTAGAAAATAATTTGGTTTTAGCATGTTGCAAATGTGCATTTGTTTTGCTTTCTGAGCATGATTTGATTGTTTGGAAATAATGGAGTTTATATTTTTATTCAGGAAAATTGGTCTGAAGATTTACAGAAGACCACTGTAAATATGGTTACAAAAATGGCCTCATTTTTTCCAGATCCTTCCAAAGCAGAAGAGGTGCTACATAAAGTGAACCAGTTTAAAGATAATAATATATTTAACTCACTTGAACAATTGTTGGAGGAGCGGACTTTTGCAGCTGGAAAAATTATCCAAGTATGTTTTCTTTTTAGTGTTCAGTATCTCGTATTAACTATTTCAGCCTCCTTGGTGCCATTTGAATCTGTTCCCTTTTCTTGTGTGAGGAAATGTGGACCATGTATTATTCTCTTCCTTATTTGTCACACAGCCTTTAATTATTCCATAACTTGAGTGGCTGATAAATGGCCTTGTCTAAGTTTTTATTTCATATTGATGAGCACCCAAATGATGTGAGAAATAAGTGTAGCTATTGAAATGGGAGAGTCCACCCACTTCGAGTATTCCATTTAGCTGCTCATACTATTCTATATGGATTAGGCATTTCATATCACCTTGGTCTCCATTTCCAAGGCAAGTAACTTATGTGATGATGATAGGTGCTGTATGAACTGATGTTATTGAAAGTGGTTTGGCCGTGTGTTGCATGAACTGTGACTGCACCTGTATCTGATAGTTCACTTCTAGGATTTGCAATTTCTTTCTCACAAGGAAATCTGATGTGAGGTTTTTAAGACTTTGCAATAAATCATTTCTCATGTCACCCTGTAAAATCTTTCATGTTTATCGTTTCCCAAGTGATGCAACTCATCTTTGTGTAGTTGTCCATTGTTTCTGATTTTACATCACCCTTATTATGTTTTTCTCAGGAAAAGCTTCTGAAAATGGTGGGGGAGAGTAATCCATATTTTGAGTTCCTACGTTCACTCTTCTCTAAATGTTCACACAACATTTTTGGCTCAGAGCATGTCCATTATATTTTAGATTATCTATCCAATTCCACAATGGGAAACAAGCATTTGGAGGATTGCTCTATAAAACTTCTCCTGGTAATAGAACTTGCTGCTCAATGGATGTGATAGTGCATTCTTTTTGGATTTTCTTTTTGGTTCGGAGAATCTTTTGACTTCAGTGCATAAAAAGAAATGCAGGCACTGGAGAATGTATAATGCCAGTTCACCAAATTTTATGCATCTATTTTTAACGATGAATCATCAGAAGATGAATTACGCCTATAACCATCTAAGAAGATTAATCATGACGCAAAGTGTATTTTTTGGGTTTGCTGATGATGGAGCTTTTGACCATCTGTTTCTCATCAAAGAATAATTATACATGAGTTTGGTGATCTCTACGTTTTGAAGGAAGTAATCTTAGACTGTCAATTGGGGAATACCCTTTATGCTCACAAAAAAAAAAATTTATACATGAGTTTAAAAGGAGGTCCAAAAATTATTTTGATATATATCTATATCTGTAGCTATATCCTTATCTTTATATCAAACAAGTAACATTGTCTAATCGTTGAATGTGAATTGATCATATGACTACTACGTTTTGTAAATTATTTTGCCTTTGGTAAAGAAATTAACCAAACCTTGCCACTCATTTTATTTGATAATTATTGCTTGATGCGGATTCAATCTGATAAATCGTTCTGTCATTTTACTTGAACTAGGCCATTGTGAGAGCTTTTCCAGCAATCCTGAAAGACTCCGAAAGGCAGTTCCAAATGTTGTTGGAGCAGAAAAGTTCAGTTAATGACAAGCTGATTGAGGTCTTGGCAAGAGCGGGCTCTCACATTTCGATCAAACACAGGTCACCTCTACTTCTGCCTTGTGTTTGTATGGATGTCAAACCCATGTTTCTGGCAAGCATAAAAAAAATCTACGGTTTCACAAAATTCACCATTTGTTGCCCTTTCTTATCTCTTATATATCTTCCTTTTGATAATATATGGAAGAGCGTAGTTTCCCCATTACTTTGTTTATGCTGGCTTAACATTCCTAGTAATTTATGGATATTATTGAAGGTAAAGCATAATTTAACTAAAAGTGATTTGATCAGCGTCCGGATTGGATGAGCACCAGGTGCTAATCTTCAAAACGTACCATTTTGAAAATAAGAAAGTGATCGTGACTGTTTGTTGTTGAGAGATCGCGGCTGTTCGTTCGTTTAATGTAACTCGATCTGGGTTGTCTGTGAATCATTGAATCTGAACTGGTTGATTTTTTAAATTATTTCCTCTTCCTAGATCCTTCAGAAGCTGGAACCTTGAATTGCAGCGTTTTCCTTTCACCAATGGAAAATTTGGAGAGGGAAATTTCTACCATTGGGAGAGGGTAGCTAAATAGACAAAGTTGGGTTAATTTTAGTGGCTTTGGTAGTATCTTAGAAATTGTTGGTTATTTTTTCATTATTAAGATGGTATTTGGGGTATATTTCTGATATGCTATGTAATAACAGTAGAGTGAATAGGGAGAAAATAATGTCCTCCATCGTCGAGCACAGCCACCAAATCATGTTGTCAAGAACCTTTCGCTGTCCTCTTGCATCGCATGGCATCGCCTTCTGAAGCATGTCCTCTTCTTTGTCTGTTTCGTCATGAATGCAGGGGGAGAAAATAACATTTAAGAAGTTGCGGCCACGATTTATCAGTAACAAACAGCCACAGTCATTTTCTGGTAGTCAAACTGCTGGGTTTGAATATTAGTACCTCCATGAGTACGGGATTCGGACTCAATTTGATTAGTCGTAACAAACGATCAAAATGAAGTAGTATGAAGTAGTTGACATAGAATATAAGGTGGTTTGACATTTAGCTTGTGTGATTATAATGCTGATTATAATGATTAAGATAGTGGTTGGTTTGTGTGAAGTCAAACTTTTGCTTTGAAATTGAAGAATGTCATCCTTAAATTAGTCCTTCTGATTTTTGGTAAACTAATGTTTGATTTCCATTTTTGTTTGGTTTCATTCTGTTTTTTTGTTTACAGTAATATTTACCCATTTCTGCACAATATATGCTTCGAGGGAACTCGCACACAAGCTAAATTTGCTATCTCGGCAATGGCAGCTTTGGGTTCTGACCAAACAGTTTTCTCAAATCTTCACGAGGTACCATTATTTGATGAGATCCGAATTCTCATTATTTTAGTGAGAAAGTAGATATTTTGAAATAATTTACGTGTAAGTTATCTTGATTGAAATATCGTGAACCGTAAAATAATCATTATTAATTTTAATTAAAAATCTAACTTATCAGTTATAAAAAAGATATTTCTTACAACTTTTATATTATTATTATTTTTTGTTACCAATTAACTTAATTTATTCTAAAAGTTGCTTACTTTTTGGATAGTTGTAATTGTAATGGAAGGTTGATTAAATATATACTTAATAAATATTCTTGTATAAATTTAATTTAATATTATTTATTATTGTCTTTCAGTTGTTCTAATTTGTCAAAAATTATTTTATGAATATGTCCTTACTTTTTTAACTATTATTTATTACAGAATTTTATAATTGTCTAAATTTAGAAAAAGCGGTTACTTTATTTAATTGAGGATATTGTGGTTGAAATGAGTTTAGCTGTACTTTTTTTAAAGGGTATGATAAAGATGGTCGTGTAAATCGTTTTTTGGGGGAGGCAAAAATAATTTATACGGCTACCCAAAAAAAATATAAAAAATGCTTATATATCTTGCTCTCTCTTGTAACGTTACTACAAATTAGACAAAGCATGAGAGTGACTTACATATATTTGGCTCATAAGAGATCATTTTTGTCAATTCATTGTCATACTTGATGGTCCTGGTTATTACAGGCCTAACCTTCTGTTCATATTTTATAATTTATATGAACTCTTCTTAGTAATGATAATTAACTTGATCTCTATGTCTCTCTTGCTTTACAGGAACTTATGGTTTCTCTTTATAGCCAGCACAATGTTCCAACAGTTTTGCAGTCTTTGGGATGCATTGCACAATACTCTATTTCAACTTTTGACACTCGAGATGTAGAGATTACATCGTATATTTGTCAGAAGATTATTCAAGTAACTGAATCAACCGTATTAAACTCTTGGTTGTTAAATTTTATTGCCGGAACATGTTTGATATGATGGAGGAGTTTATCTGCTTGAAATGATCATGGAACTCACTTTGTGGTAGATGTTTGTTTGTTTAGGTGGAGCACTTGGATGATGTTCATGATGCCACATTGTCGGATGGTTCTTTTGGGTGTAGTGATTCCTGCCAATTGAAGGTTAGTCTGAGAGATCAGATACTGCATTTGAATTTAGTATTCAGTAATTCTAGTAAAGCTGCGGCTACAGTTGACAAAAAGAAGGTGAAAGAAACCATAGCCTGTCAAAAAGAAGGCAAAAGAAATAGTGCCGAGATGTCTACATTAATAATAGTTTTGGTTTATTCCTAAAACTCGGTGTGTTCTCTGTGCGTTGCAAAGAATTTGAGAAATGAGTTGTATTATTCACGATTTAAGAATAGTGTGCCTTGCTATATTTTTATATTTGATATTGATAATTAGTAGTCTCTTTATTTCAATTAAAAAGCAATGCTCATGTTTTAGTAATGATATACATAAATTGGGCCCTCACTATATATAAAATAAATTTCAACATGCGACTGCTTTTCCTTCTCAGTGATAAGTCTTTTCTACACCTGCTTGATGATAAAATCAAAGCTAATTTAATTGCTGAAGCTTTTAAAGGCAAAATAATCTAATAAACTATTCATAAACATCTCTACTTTTATTCTCAATGCTCTTGGTTTTTTAATCATTGAACAAAACCTAAAAATTGGAATTGTGTTCAGGAGGAAAAAAGAGTTTTTTTTTGTTTTTTTTTTTACTAGTTCGAACTTGTTTGGACATTATTTGATGGATTATTAATGCAACTATGACCATCATTTCCTGTTATGTGATATCTCTCGACATCTGACTATCATTTTTCTCATATGATTGATTGCATGGTGTATCTTCCTTTTTAAAATTGCGAATATACTTGTGGTAGGTTTGTCAAGAAAGTAATTAACATGAGAATGCATTTGCACACAGTAAATTTGTAGAAAAAGTAATTGCCTTGAGAATGAAGTTGATCTGCTTACTTGGACTTCCTTTGAGGCTGTTTGCTTTGGACCAATTTATCACCTTTCAATGGGAATTCTTTTTTATTTGATATTATTTATTTATTTACACTTAAAATGTCAATAAATTTTACCATTTGTCTAAAATTCTTATCCTGCCAAGTTTCTGCACTTAAGCTGTGGTAATTGCGTCAGTTTATGTCTACAAAATATATGTGCTTGCACACATACAAACCCGCAATTCACTGATTTGCTTACTAAATTATGTATTTTTCCTAAATTTCACTTTGAGGATTCTTGAACGTTGGCGTTACTTTATTCTGAGGCCTTGCTCATCAATGCAGTTCATCCATTGCCAATTCGAATAAAACAATTAATGAAACCTCGAGGACTGATAATTAAAATTAAAAAATGGAGTAGTATTATGTCTATTATCCATTACATATTGACACTTGAATTAGAGATGACACCACACCTTAAGTTGCATTTGACCCTACGTTGCATCGATTCTTTAGAAAAGTAAATATATCTATATCATATATTTATTCAATAGTTACAAATACCGTGCTTTGCAATGTTTGTAGCATATTCTAACATCTGTATTATTGGCTTTTGTTTCTTGTCCAAAATATCCTGAAAAGGCCTAGTAGCTTATAGAAAATCCATATGAATGAAACTCTATTCATGCTTGAAATGCCTGTTTAAAATCCATTTTCTTTTATATTGTTCACTTTTTATGTGTAAGTTTGTTGAAAATGCATACAATTACATTTGGATACCTTGTGTATCCATATCGTAAAATTCTAAAAATTATATATCTTGTTATGTGAGTGTTTGTCTCATGTGTCCGTACCCAAGTCAGTATCATTATTTCTTATTTAGTTCATTGTTAAGATATAAGTACTTAATCTCTTGTTTTTCTAACGTTAGACAAGGGGCAATTTTTCTTAGTAGGGGGAATGGTGAGTTGGTGATTGTAATTTCTGCTTCCTAGATGCTGCAATTTGTTGTCCTTCGCAATGGCTATGCAATCATTCTAACGCCTACTGTTGCAGATTTATGGGCTAAAAACACTAGTAAAGAGTTATCTGCCAGAGCAAGGGACCTGTGTGGGACAGAATGTTAATGGATTGTTGGACATTTTGTTAAGAATGCTGCAGCAGAGTGATCATTTTGTCAGTTTAAATTCTAGGTATGACTACTAAACTAATCTTTTTAAAATCTTCCTTTTTTGTCTATACTTTTCGTATGGACCAGTTGTATTTACAATGTTTTTTCTTTCATTCCTCATCAACCTGCTAAGTAACTCAATTTCTTGAAGACAACGCATTGGCACATAAAATGCCAAATGCTGCTCTTTCTGGTTGACATGGAATTGAAAATCTAGGTGGCTCATGGATAAATCCTAGATTTGCTCTTGTTAATGTTTACATCATGTTCACTTGTTTCTTTTTGAAATGTCAGTATCTTGCCTCTCTTGTGCTGTGAATTTCATAACGGTCAGCAGCTTGGTGTAGATTTTAGTTTTAGAATGAGTATTGCATATCACTAGTGTGTCTAATGGTTCCTTTGATATGTGGTCGTTAATGATGTTTGAATTGTCTATGTGTTTAACAGAAATGTCTTATTATGTGTACTGATTAAAATTTCAAGCCTTATGTCTTTGAATCTTCCTCAGAGCCAAGTTTTGGAATCCAAACCAAAGGAGATTATATATGTTTCTGTCTGCCTTTTTTTTGCCTGGTGGTGTGTGGGTCCATTGTGTTGAGTTGTAAACGAAGCTTCAGATTCAGATGTACTTGAGATTACTGATTACATGATGCATATTGCGTGTCTTATGCAGTCTAGGTATTTAAGAATTACAACTATTCCAATGGACTAGTTAGATATACTATTGGAGAGAGTTGTAAAATTCTTCAACGGTTAGGTATATGTATCCTTGGAGAGCTCAGGGAACCAGATTAATGTTTCAAATTATTGACATTAATATAATTCTACAAACTGGAGAACAAACAGGGAGCAAAAGAGTCTTGTGAAATATCTGTGAGAAATTGACTGGTTGATTATCTCTCTGTGTTTGTGCACCAATTGTTTAAGTTGCGCCTCGAAACTTGATTAATTTTGCTTTGTGAAACTTGTGTGTGGTGAAAGTGACAGGGCTCATATCAGATTGGCTGCTGTGAAGTCAATTCTTCGGCTGTCCAGGAGGTGGGATCAGCATATCTCTCCGGAGATTTTTCGCTCCACTATTTTGATTGCAAAGGTATGTTCATTTGACCACGCATTTCACTTAAATTAGCAGGTAATGAAGGAAGAGATGATATACTGTTAATGTTAATTTAACTAAACTTCTGATGGTCAAATCAGAATGTGGTAATTTATCTGGTAAACTTTAAACAGTATATGTTGAAGAAATTTTGAAGTTTTAAAATTTGGGCTGTCAGAAAATGATGGTGTGGTAGTTTCAAGCAGTAGTATTAATAAGTGTACTTCGTGTGCACGGCTGTGAATCTCCTTATAAGACCAGAAAGGAACAATCACCCGTTTCAATTGTTGTTGGACCAAATCAGGTCTTTTCTCAACAAGTGTAATAGCGTTTCTTTCTGGTATGTCTTTCCGGAAGTTAACCAGGCTGCTTACTGTATTAATAGGATAGTTAGGTTTAGTAATTATGATTTTTGCCTCTTTGATCAACCCCCACCCTCATATTAGAGGGCGGTGGTTGATCAAAGAATGTAAATTTTTCTTGCTTTGTATTTTCTATGCAGTCGTTTTCTCTTTTGAATAGAATCATTTTCCATTAAAAAAAAGTGTACTTCGTGTCAGAGAATCCTTATATGTATCCATTTTTATTTTTTTCTTTAATTTCAAGTTCATTTTTACCTCTATACTGTTAATAATTTTTTAAAATATCCTTGTCCTTGTTTCAAAATTAACAATATGAGCTTTTTTTTTTTCAAAAACAAACTCACTTTACTTTTTCTTTTATATAATTATCTGGTATATGTACTATCGGGTTTGATTCGAGTTTTGTCAGGCCCAAATTCACTTTTTTATGATACCATTTTTTAATCTATAGTTTTTAAACATTCTTAATGTACATTTATTGCTTAGGTTATTCTGTTTCGATTCTTTTTCATCTAACTTTAAGGTCTTTTCTTTTGTAGGTTATATTTTGTCACAATATTTTATTGTTATATTTGTTCAGTCAAATTCAAAATTTCGAAATATAGATTATTTTATTTTATTTTAAAAGATATGATTAATAAATATGAAAATTAACTTATTGTGATTTTTTTGTAATTTTTTAAAATGACATATTACATATTTAAAAAAAGGTTATTAAAATGTGTGTGAGATATATTTATTATTTAGTCCTTATTTTTGTTCTATTTTTTTTTAAATAGACATCCTTAGTAAATGCTGAGATTTCAAATTCACTTTCCTGGCTGGCAGACTTGGTTTGGTCTGAATGGTGAGCCCTTGAAGATTTAATCTTGGGGTCATGAGTTCGGGTGCTAGTATGATGATGAAGAAGATGAAATTCACTTTCCTGTGTCTTTATGGGTTCCTGTAGTTGTGTACATTACGGCAGCTGTTTGTTTTTTTCCCCCTCCTTTTTTGGGTGGGAGGACCATTGTAGGAGAGCATCATGATGTGCTTTATTCTTAAAGTATTACATTTTCAGTAAAGATTAGATGGCTTGGAAGATTGGGTTTGGAAAAGAAAATTTGCAGTACTATTATTTTCAATGGGTTCAATATCATGTGTTTTCAGTTAACTGCAGTGAGTATATGAGCTGGTTTATGGCTGTTGGGCCAAAATAGAACATTGATACTGGTTAAATGATGTTAAATAAATTTAATTAAACATTTAGAATCATTTCGCTGATCTAAAATTAGACTAGTCTAGAAAATTTCCATCTGAAGGAAGCAAACATCTACAATTCTTTATGATGCGCTCATTATTCTTTTTTGTGGCTCAAATGGTATACTATCATATTTCAGGACTCATCATCTTTTGTTAGGCGATCATTTCTAAATAAAATACATCAAATGTTGAAGGAGCATAGGCTACCTATTAGATATGCATGCGCCTTTCCATTGGCCGTGATGGATGGTATTGAGGATCTACAATATCATGTAAGTTTGTCTTTAAATGCATTGATTGTTTTTTTTCTTTATATTTTTAGTTAGTGGTGATTTGCTTTTTCTGTTGACCCAATGGCTATAAATGGGGAAAAAATGCAGAGCATCATCTCCGAACCCAACCCATGTATTCCCCGTGCTAATGAAACATGAAGTGATATCTTATAAAAATAAAAGAAAGAAACATAAAGTGATATTATATTGGAAGGTTTTCTTTTATTTTTTTAATTAATTTACTTTTTTTTGTTGTAACAAGATGGGGACTAAGCCTAAACAAAAAAAAAAACACCTACATAAAAGCAGTACGTGGGAATGCAACCCCTACAATGTCCCTAAGACGATGAGAAGAGAGCCCCTCCAAAAGATGCCCTAAAAACTGCAGACCTAACTCTTGATTGAGACTTTAGTTAGCCAGCCAGTCTGTGCAAGAGTTGCGTTCTCTCAACATGTGTTGTACCCTTATCTCCCAGTTTTTATCGATGTTCTCCTGTTTAAGAGAGAGTAACTTGTGCTTGCTCGTCCTTATTGTGAGAGTATCCCGTGGCATGCTCACCACTGTTGCTGAGTCACATTCAATTATAAGTGGGAGAAAGACATTTAAGGACCCATATGAATATATTCCCTTCCAAAGATCCAGATTAAAAATTCAGTACTCCTATAAACTGAATTTCCAACTCGAATCAACTGAATTCAGCACTTGTACTATTCATTTGTCAATATTTTTGTATGGAAATCCTTAAATGTCTTTCTCCCAATTATAAGTCTCTTGTGGCCCGTCCTCCTAACATTCTTTAGTCCCGAAAGGACGCACCACAAATCAGCCTCCACTGAAGTGCACCTCCCTAAGTTATTAATAACGCCACCTAACCACCTTCCATTTGCTCTTCTAATCAACCCTCTATAAGTCGCAAAACCAGGTTGTCCTTTTGTCTTTTTATTACCTCGTTAGTATTCATTCAGCTTCGCCCATCCTTTCTCTAGGAACATGAAACATTGATGACAACTTTCGTTTTTGGCGGATCTCCTTGTTTACACCCATACATTAGACCTCTTCTGCAAAGTGCAAGACCAACATGTCAAGTTGGTGTGGTCTATGAAATTCTCTCTTAAATATCACTTCATTCCTCCCATTCCACAGGTACCAACACCCAACTCCAAATGTGAACCTCCGATGGCATCCACTCAGGTTCTTGTTGGTCTCAAGATTCCTTGTTAACTACTCTTTCAGAGATTATGAGAAGAACAAGGCTCGTTGTCCCGTGTTGAGAAGTTTGTTCCATAAAGATCTAAACTTGCAACAATCATGGATTACGTGCAAAATATCGTCATTGGTTTCCAGGCACCTCACATAATGGAAACCCTCCAAGTAGTTCTCGTTGCAGTCATTAGATGCTTATTTGCCACCAACCAGGGAAAAAAAAAAAGAACTGTATTTTACGTGGTCCTCTCCTGTTCCCAATCTGATTCCAAATGGCCTCCCTCTTGCTTCGCTGAGCATCATTGTTCAACAAGTGATACATAGGTGTCTAAACTGATATTTCCTTGCTTTAAATGCATAACCATGCAAAAAACACTTGATATTCCCTTGCTTTAAATGCATAACCTTGCCTATAAAATCCCTAAACACACTAATGAAAACCTTGTCTGCCTCAATTAAACCATTTTAACCCCATTTTCTATAATATCTATAATATAATCGAACAGCAACAACATTAGCCTTATCCCACTATGTATAATCCAACAAATGCAGTTAATTCAATTTCTTCCAAATATTTAAGTAAATATTGTCCAAAATACATAGATGACTCCCTAAACACTCTCAAAAAAGTACCTCAAATATTCCTAAATATGGGGAGTCATCACATTGTATTTGTGTGCATGGCTCATTTTTTGTGCGTTGTATTTCCTGAACATTTCTTAGAATGAGACTCTTTGGATTCCTTTTACTTTTCTATGTCATTTTTTGTTAGTTTGAAATTTACAAGTTTATATATTATACTGACAGGATGTAGAAGTTTCTCTCTTCGGTAATAAGCAAAACTGAAGTAAATTTCAAACTTTATTTATTTTTCATATTTTTACAGAGTACAATGTGTTAACTTTAGAAAAATCTCTAGCAGCTAATGGAGGAATAAACACGCCCTAGTATGGTCAATATAGATTTTTATTTCCCCATCACAAATTCAGAACAAAGTTCACAATTTCTTTGTAATTGTTTGGTTTTCCCTTTTGAATTTTTTCTGAACTAATATTTTTGCTTTGTTTATTTATGTTTTTACTAATAATGGCTACTAATACTGCTCATTTCAGAACTCTAAATTTTTGGCAGAATTTATCAAGGATTACAGTATAGTAGCTCGATCACGGCAGATTTCTGCTGTACAAGGAGCAGTTTTTGGTTATCCCACATACATTGTGGTCTTTCTGATTCATGTTCTTTCTCGTGATACTGGCTTTCCATCTGAAGGCTTTCAAGATGAACAAATGTGTGCTGACCTCTGTAGGTAAAGCATACCTTTATGCTGTCACATTTCAGATGTACTAATTATGGCACATGAATGTTTGTCCAAAAGATTGTGACCCATGTAATCTGGTGCTTTGCAGTCCACTCTTTATTTTTATGCAGGCACTAGTCAATTCAAGTATTGTTGATGGAGATCAGGACCTTGTAAATGATGCTATATTATATCTGTTTAGTATTTTACGAGCTATCAGAAAAGCTGAGGATGCTGTTGATGTGCAGATGACTACTGTAAAATATTTTCAATATTTTCCTCTTTAACTAATTCCTTTCTCGGTGGTATTGTATGCTTATTGTGGTTCATAATAATGCAGAAGCTGCATATGCTGGCTGACATTGGCTTATTTTTTTTAAATGCATTAAAACATGGTGCCATTTCTGCATCACAAGCCCCTAGACAAATTTTGCTGCCTTCGTCATTATATAGAATGAGTTTTGCTAGGAGTAATGTAAGTTTTCCAGAGGACTTGTCTTTGTCTCAGAAAAAATTGGATGAAATTGTAATGTTTTTGTCTTGTTTATGCGGGCTTATTTATGTGAATTTAATTGCAATTTTTTTGTGAACTGCAGGCTAATCCCAGAAAGTCCTATTTTGATGAATGCTTTCTGAGTAGCGTCTTGCAAAAACTTAAATCATATGTTCCTGAGGCATGTGTTCAGAAGGTAGCATTCATATCACTACCATAGGCCTCAAATATTTCTTCTTTTTTTATTATAAAATTAATTTTCGTGTGTTTGTTATTTTCCATGTTATCAGCCTCATAAAACTCTTAAATATGGTCCCAAGTGTCGAGAGCATGTTCCAAAGCGCAATCTTAACACATACACTATATCAAATTTGGCATCTGGTGAATCAGATGATTTGTTAAGGAGGGAAACAACTCATGTGAAAACCGTAAGGCCAAATATCCCTTCAGGGAAAAGGAGAAAATATGCTGTCTCTTCGACTAATTCTGGATTAGTTGGTTTGCTTGAATGCTCCACTATTGATAAGCAACGGAATATTGGATCCGAACCTTGTGAACGAACTCTAGAAAGAAACCCACTTTCATCTTGTGGTTCTGTGAGTTCTCTAGTTGAATCACATGGTGCAACCCGCAAGTCAAAAAGGACTGCTGCTTCTTTGATGGAAAATGCTGTGAGAAGCAGAAAATATACTGTTCAACCTTCTAAGTGCCCCAGAACGAACCTCAATGATACTTGTGACACAAAGGTTTGTTGGAAATTCATTCAAATGTCAAAATTGAATAAATGAATAATATGTCATATTTGCATTTTAGTTTAAATGTTTCAGGGATGGGAAGTTAGACTGACACAGGCAAAAATAGCTTTTGTAACATTATCTGCTTCCTCTTTGTAGTTTATTTGAGCGTGAGTGACTATGAAGCATGGGTACTTTCAAATTCAAGCCGTATTCATACCAGTATATACCATTAACTATTTGGGTATTCCAAAATAAGTATTGTGTAATAATTTTTTTAAAAGTCTGATTTCATTACATACTGGTGAAACTAATTTTGCTTACAAATATTGAACTTTAATCTTTGAGATCTGGAATTAAATATATTTGATGATATATGTGGTTAATTTCATTAAAGTTATATGAACCTTAAGATTAGATTAAGAAACTTATATTCCTATTTTGATTGATTATATATCATAGAGTTTCATTATCTATTTTTATTTTGGCATGAATTGTCATACATTATAAGATATTTTTTTATTTATTTAGTATATATTGGTATTTTCAAAATTTCCTAATTTCATACCTGCATCATTGATGCAGGTCTTGGTTTAAGATTTGGTTTCTATCCCTTTTAATATTGCTGTGTTGCTTAAAGACGTTCGTTGTTGATATTGTCAATTTTTCTTAGAAGGAAGATATACTGGCTGATCGTTCAAATCAATGTCACTTATGGCACTGGTGAGTTAACTGTCTGATAACTTTTACTTCCTAGTCAATTTGTTCTTTATAGGAAAGCTTACAATCAGTCTATCCTCATAATGCTTAGTTGGTCAGTGTATTCTTGTGAAAGAAATGTTATGTGGTGCAAAGAAAAAGCTTTGCCTTGCTGATTGGGTGGTGTTATCCTGGTAAAAATGTATTGTTTCATACAGTTTCTATGGACACTAATGATGCGAGTGATATTTTTCATTGTAAGCTAGAACTAAATCCTAGGGGAAAAAAAATTCCCCAAAACTCTTTCATGAACCTTGAGTTCCCTTTTTTCTGTTTTCTTTTTAATATTTTAGTGTTAAATGTTTTTATCCTATAGTCCTTTCTATTTCTGCTCTTTCCTTCCTCGTTCTGTTGATTCCTTAACTAGTGAAGTTATTAGATTTCACATACTCTGAAAGTGGTCATCAATTTTTGTCTAGTTAAATGCAGAGGAGAGGCATATCATCAATTATTCACCTTGACTTCACGGCTTGTTATCTTAGAGAACGGATGCTTCACCTAATAAACTATAGCATGCTTAGTTTATCCCCTCGCTCCACACTAATAGACACTTACTAAGTAAACCGTGTGTTGGATTTCTGCTATTTGCTTTTATACATTCTCGTTGTCTGTGAGATAAACTTTGATACCATCTTCTGTTATTCTTAGTGCAGATAATTTTATAATTGTAATACTTGTAGCACTACACTGTTAGTTGCATACTCCTCACAAATATCTTGTGTTGCTACATGATGGCATGTGAAAAGCTACCATATCCATAGAAACTTTTAAACATGATTATTATTGTTGCTGTTTTTTTTGTTTTTTAATTATGGGCACAACTGGATTTGATGCCATATGTTTGGAAGGACTCTTGATCTTGAATTTGGTTTGGAACTTTGGTGGGCATGATAAGGGACATATGGCTTTTCATTGAAGTCTGGCTGCTAAACAACATTTTGATGTTGTCTTTAGTATCTACTGTTGCCATTTTATCTTCACGTTCACGCTAGTGTTGGCAGCTGATGCCACTTTTGATGATCTTTCCCTTTTTTTCAATGCCTTGAGGGCACATATTGCCCTAAAGTCTTGGCATTTTCCATCGGTATGTCCAATTTTCACGCACAACATTTTTGGAATGTCCTTTTTTACCTGGGAATATCTATCGCATTTTGATGTGAACCCGGTAAACATTCTTCCCTTGGCAGTCTAAAGAACACTAACGCTACAACAGGAGGCAGAGTAACCAACGAGGGAACAACACTTGACCAAGAAAATGGTATGGAATGTAGCAAATGAATTTTAATTTATTAGTTTTGGTAAGCTGTAAATTAAGCTTTAAACTCTCCATTATGTGGAGTGATTGCAATTTTCCATATTATTATGATTTCCTTTACTTTAAGAATAAGATACAGAAAAGCATAATGTTAAGCGTGGATGCATAGATTTTATCTGATAGTTTCAATCTCATGATATAGTTGACTGTTGAGCTAATCCTGAATGCATGGAAAGCAATTGCTCAACTTTCATTGTTAAATTACCTTTCTGTTGCTTGTTGTCATAGCTTATAAGATTTACTTGTATTATGTGCTTGAGCTTGTAGTAAAATTTGGAGGTGCAAATATGGACCTGTGGATTGCCTGTCTTAATTTTACTTCTGTTTAGTATGATTATCATTTATCAGAAGCCTTCGTTCATGCACTTGGATACGCATAAGCATATTTACTTTAGTATCAGATAGCGGTGTTCATGTTGACGTCGTCATTCTAAAGGGCTCCCAACTTCCAAGGGTGGGCCCTTTTTTTTTTTAGTAAGGGTGGGTCTAATTTTAATTATGCTTTAAGCCGTCAAGGGTACTTGTCCTGATCCTGAAAACACATATTGCTCTCATATATTCAGCCTTGGGTTTTTATTTCTTGTTAATGTTATAGAAAAGTAAATCAAGTTAAATTACTTTTCCCTTTTACCGACAATTTTTTTTTAATCATCGAGAAATTTCCTGCAATGATGCTGAATTGCCTTTGTGCAGCAAATGAGAATGGAAGGGGAAAATCTTCAGGGACTCCAGAATCAGAAGTTGTCGATACAAACGCAAAAGTTGTGAGTCCTTCGGTATCTTTATATTGCCTCCAGCAAAACCTGTATATTCATGAAAATTTTTAACGCTTGGGTACTTTCACTTTCTTCGGTTTTGGCTCTGTTTGAAATCTAGTTTCTTATTTCCAGGTAACCCGATCACGACGAAAGGGATAGACGACGATTTTTTAAGTTGACTTTGGTGACTTGTTTTACGCTTGTTGATAGTATTTAGTTCTGCTACAAGCCGCGTTAGGTCCTGTAAATTATAATGGCCTGCCATGATTATCATGAAAGGCTTTTAAATTACTTAGGTGACATTTTACACTAGCTGATGGAGCATTGAGCTTTATGGTGCACATTATAATGAATGCCACTTGTTACATATTACTTGGAAATGTTCTGGGGATAATTTCACACATTGCATAACGGTAATTCAAGAAAATGGCTAAAATTGTTAATAGAATAACAATTTAAAGGTTGTAAATTACCTTTGAGATCAGATCTTCAGTTAAAAGTTATAACATGGGCTAAGCATTTCATTCTTGTTCGAATTTAGTGCTTTCCATATTCAGATAGGATCTAAAGTAATATTAAGATTTCAATTAGTAATCCACCAGCGTGATGCAACAGATGTGTTGTGGATTTATGCCATTAGTGCATTCCAATTTGAATTTATGTTAGAACTATATCAAAGGTTATTTATTTATTAAGAGATTTGATTGAAAGATACCAGAGTAAAAAAAGATGTTTACATGTAATTTTCATTAATTTGAAAAAAGTATATGATAGAGTATCAAGAGATATATTTTGAAAAGCAATGAAAAAATGTGTTTTTGTGGTTTATATTTGAGTTATAAATGATATATTTGAGGGGGTAACAAATCAAACAAGGGCTTTTTTATAAGGATAAGTTTGCATCAAGGATTTTTCTTGAGTTTATATTTATTTGATTTGATTTTGGATGTTTTAATAAAATATATACATGAGGAAATTTTAAATTGTGCTTTTTGTGGATGATATAATCTTAATTGATAATTCAAGAGAAGAGGTTAACATTAAATTTAAGTTATAGATGTGTATTTTGAAATCAAAATGTTTCTATTTGAGTAGAAGTAAAATGAAATATATGTATTGTAAATTTAATAAAAGATCAGTTAGAAATGATTAAGAGGTAAAAATTAAAAGGCAAACCATTTCAGAATGGTTAAAATTCAAGTATTTGGGGTTGATTTTACAAAATGATGGAAAAATTGATGAGGACGTTATATATAGGATACAAGTTGAATGGTTAAAGTGAAGAAAAATATTAGAAATTATTTGTAACCGCGAGGTATCTCCTAAACTTAAAGAGAAATTTTATCAAACAGTTATAAGGCTAGTGGTGCTATATGGTAGTAAATGTTAGGTTTTAAAAAGACAATAAGAGTATAAGATAAGAGTGGCAGAGATGAAAATATTGGAATGGATATATAGTCATACAAAATTGGATAAGATATGAAATGATTGTATATGAAAGAAAGTCGAAGTAGTACCTATCAAGAAGAAAATGGTGGAAAATCATTTAAGGTGGTTTAAGCATATACAAAGAAGAGGGTAAGAGGAGCCCGTGAGGAGAAATGATCAAATGATTTGAAGTTCTATTAAAAGACGTAAAAAAACACAAAAAAACACTAAATAAAGTTACAAGAAATGATCTCTTGATAAAGGATTTATCTAAGAAGATAGTTTTTAATAGAATACATTGAAGTCAATGATCTATGTAACTGATCTCATATTAATGAGATAAAGTTAATATTGTTGTAATTCACTAATGTGATGCACGGGTCGTTTTTGTAATGACTATCAAAGAGTTTATATTCTAAATACATGTTGGGAAAATTATAGTTTGATTATTTAATCTATTGAAAATATACTATATCAACAATTAAAGTGGGCATAATTCACCCAAAAAAAAAGCATAATTGAATTAAGTTATTGAAAAATTCTTGTTTGTAATCATTGAGAGTCACACCTTTTAATATCCCATTAACATCAAGAATTCAATATTTTTACACCTATTCCGTTGCATGTGTGGGATAGACGAAAATACATGTATTAGTAAATGTAAACTAAGATTTTAGAGACGAATTTGATCTTAACTCTTATTTATAATTATAGTAAATAATAAGATATTAAAAGCTAACTTTTAATCATATCGTAGTAAAGACATCTGGGGGATAAAAGCCTTCACCCTAATATTTGTATTCAACATGGTCATTGATTCAATCACATGCTCTTCAATCCGCCTAATAATTGTGTACCATTGCATTGACGATTTCCATAATCTACATTTAAATATGTTTGTGGAGCTAAACCCAGAACCCTGTGAGCCCAATTTGACTCCAAAACTTTTTTAAAAAGACAAATAAAATATCTTCCAAGGATATTCGTTCCGCGCAGACGCATTTTTATATATTTATTGTGTTATTATTAATATCATTATGAATATATTTTAGTAAATCTAATCTTCTAACACCCAGGAAGATTTTTCACTCTTTATAGTACTGTTTATAAACCCCGAGTCGGATCTCTTATAGGTCGGGCTTCCGGTTCGTTTCCACCTCTTCCTTGTCTACTTCGTGCTGGCTTTTCCTCCGTGTCTCTTGCTCCCTTCATTTTTTCCTCTTTTCTCTCGGTGCGTCCATTTTCTCCCTCCTCTGTGTTTCTGTTTGCTCGGATCTCTCTCCATCAAGCGCAATGCTCTGTTCTTCGCTTATTTGTCGGGTGTCTAATTTATTTCCTCCCTCTACTTGTTCTAGAGTTTACTTCGTTCTGGCTTTTTCCACCGTTTCTCTTACTACCTTCATTTTCCCCCCTTTTATGTTGGTGCCTGCGTTTTCTCCTTCCTTTGAGTTCGTGTTTGCTCGGATCTCCCTCCATTAAGCACGGGATTGTTTGTGTTAAATTTCTGGTCTATTTTTGGCTTTTTTTTTCTGCATAGTTTAGGTGGTTAGATGTCTAAGCACTTTGTCGCACCCGGAAAAATGCGATGGAAGAAAAAAAAGTGAACAAATCTGGTCTTCGAGTAAAAATCGACTTGTGACGAGTTGCCACCAAAATTTTAAGGAAAAATATTGGGAAACCTAATTGAAGAGGAAAAGGATGGTCTACGTAAGTAAAGTTGGATTCGGGAGTCGATTGTGTGTGGGGAAGGTGTTAGATACCCCACAACACCTGTTCTTAGGAATGGTTACCTTACGTTGATTGTGTAAATTAATATGGCTTTAAAAAATATTTTGATTTTCCTTTTATTATTCACATGCAAGAATAAGGGTAGAGAAGAATTTAAGAAGATTTGCAAAACTTGGACAATAGAATAAGAAAAATAATTTAACTTAGAAATTAAGGGGGTTTAGAGAAAAAATGAGGAAAAGAAATTCAAGAAAATAAATTGAAAAATAAAATAAAGAAAGTAAATTAAATTAGGATTGATGATACTTAAGCAAAATGAGGAAAAAAAATTAAGAAAATAAATTGAGAAACATTTATTACATTAAGGGAAAAAACACCAAATAAATCAGAAAATATTTATTTATTTACAAAGGCGGAATTGACCGAGGATCAGAGCCTGGGGCCTACGTACCCTGCAATGGGGATTAAAGTCCACGTAGTTCGGGTCTAGAAATGCGTGTCAATTGGTTAATATTTTTTTATTTTTGTAATAAGAGAAAGTTAATGAAAAATAATTTAACTTTTTGCAAACAAAACAATTTTCTGAGATTGAGTTTTAATTTGCAAAAAAATAATTTAATTTCTCTTACTTACTCTTATTTTATTTTGTTTGAAAATATTTTATTTTATTTTTATTATTATTTTTTTAAAATGCATTTATTTGATTTTTGAAAAGCATCACATTTTGTACTTTTGAAATTTTTCTTTAAAAAGAGAAAACCGATCCACCTGTTATAGACTCGTTGTCATGTCCAATATAGATTTCTTAATTACCTGCAAAAGTTCTAAACCTCGCGGCATAAAGGCTTTATTATAATTTTAAGGTGATAATTTAAAAATACTAATAAAATTTGAGAACTTGTTATATTATTAGTATTATTATTCACTCTCGATAAAATATAATTATTTTCTTAAAGAAAGTTCAACTGGTACATCTGCGTGGATTCACAATCTGACACAGCTAACCATAATACCTACATGGGTTCTGGAAACCTCACATGGTGTGATTGCCCAATTAGTTATTTCCATTATTTATTTTATTATTAATTTTTTTTATTTTTTTTATTTTTTTTAATGGAGAAAATAAAATTTTGGAGGGAAAGGTCATTGGGACTTATTATACGTATACATCTATAATACACTCGTGCAGCCCCGTAGGTTCACATGGTGCGATTATTTTAGGGGTCTGCGAAAGCTCTAGAAACCCTCGTAACTAATTTTTAAAATCAAACAAGAAGAATATGCATTACAAAAAAGTATTTACAAACCTATATGATTTTGTGAGGGTGTGTGTTGACGTGCAAGTAACACAATCATAAGGTCAAGAATTGCAAACTCGTGTCTTCATTTTCTTTCCTTTGCTTCAAAATGAAAACCCAATCTTTAAGCTCCATCCAAGCTCCTATGATGCTCCCACGATGCTCACAAGAAGATAAAAGATGAGTTGGTTAATATTCACCTTAAAATTAAGCCAAGACTTCAAGAATAATATTCATTGATAGAAGACCCAAAGCTATTATCACTTAGGAAACTCAAATCATTATTCCTTCCTAAGATGTTGTCACGGATTATTCTTTCAAATCAATGAAAGAATCAACAAGCTCACAACAACAAAAATACATGGGATTTGAGTCAAAAATGTGGATGAATACATTCCTTTCATGCAAGAGCAAAGAGGGCAATAGAATATTTAACTTGTGTATAAACATGGCCCAAAAGGAAACATTTCAGATTCATACCAAGAACTGTACATACAACTAGATGACTAGTAACCTTTTTCATGGAAAACATAGTCGAATGGACATTTCAAAGGTTTAAAAGTGTACTATATCCACATAGTAATAAATCCACGGTTTATGACAAAAATTATGATGTATGACCACTTCTTATTGTCAACAAAAGTATCCAAACATGCAGCAGCCAAATCAAGACTTTCTGGGTGAGAAAAACAGTCTTATGGTCAATTTCCAGTCCTATAACAATGTATAAACATGCTATAATCAAATTACTGTTTAGGTACAGAAAATTATGACCCTAAGACCACTCTAAAAGCCTAAACCTACAACTGATTGGAGGTGTACAACAATAAAGTCAAAGTTTCCCTAGAAAAACTTGGTCACACAACCACCTTAGGTGTTTAAAAGCAAGTGGACGTTTGCAGCAACCAAACATCATATGCAAGGCGCGTTGACCTGTGATAGCTTTTCTAGGTATAATACTGGACCAACAAGTTTGTGAAAGCAAAATCAAGCTTGTAATGTCAAAGTGAGGTGCAACGAGCATGACTTAGAGCTAGAAACAAGGATATTAATGCAACACATAAAACAAACCTTTTCATGCAAAAACCAAAGTTGAACAAGTACTTCATTAGGCTGAAGCAAGACGAGAAACAATGCCACAACACCCCAGGCTGTGCCCAAATAACGCAATGCATGCATATGATATGTAAGACCATTAAAATATACCAAGAGGCATAACCCAATCCCACAAGCACGTTTCAAGAGGCATAACAGACATCATGATATTTTCTATCCCTCCCCAAATCGAAACGGTATTAGGAAGCTTCTAACACTCTACAACATCATAAGCAGCCTAACATTATGACCAAAAGGATATCCTATCACACACCAAGATTTTGAACTTTTCCCACCAACACACCAAACGGTCAGAAGAATCCAATCAAGCATATTCGGCATACGGGTGTGATTATGAGACTTATCCAGATAAGCTACACTAGGTAGCTTAGCCAGAGTTATAGTATCCTGCATGCAGTAACCGTAAACAGATCGCCGTCCAATAACAGATTGGACCAAGATTCCTGGAAGCTGAGCACTAAAAACCGAGACTAGTATTTCCAGAAACAAAGCACTAAAGAGAACAAAAAAAAACCATGATTTAGTGGATAGCAAAGAGCTAACTAATCTATCATTAAAACCTCAGCTAATAGCAAGCCTTGATTGAACCCATGAACACAGGGCACCATGAACCGAGGAAGAAGAAATCAAAGCAAGGAACCATGACAAGGAATAACAGGCAGCAATCTCATGATTCATTAGAAAGAGGGGTCAGATCCACCTAAAAAACCGTATGTAAAGGAAACTCAGAATCACGAAATTACCTTTGAGGCTCAAGATGCCTTTTTCCTGCACTGGTGTTTCTCGGTATGTCTCGGTACCTCTCTCTGTCTTCTATCTTCGGCCTGCTTCCACATTGCCTGAAAGTTCTCTCTCGGATTTTCAGCCCCAAATTTCTAGGGCTTCCTCGGCTCCAGGTTTTTCATGCCCGAGTCTTCCTCTGTTTCAGCACCTCCTCGTGTGATCGCTTCTGCCCCTTAGGTTTATTTGCATCAGGATCCCTCTGAGTTTCAATGCTTCTTCTTCACGGCTGCTTCTGTTTTTCGGTTCCGTCCCTAGCTCATCTTCATGCTCTTCCTCCGGTTCTCAGTCTCTCGGTCTCTCTCCTCTGCTCTCCTCGGCTCTTGGTTTTTTCTCCTTTGGTTTCTTGCATGGCTCTGCCTCCTTCTTGTTTCACCGTCATGACCGAGCTCCCCCGCAAACTCTGTGGCTCCCTTCGTTTTATCTCCATCATCCTCAGCTTTTTCTGTGCTCGCGTACTGCTCTCTCAGGCTTTCGATGGCTCCCTCTGCTTTTTTCTTTCTACGCCTCCATTTTCAGAGTCCCGTGGCTCCCTCTGCTTCCTTTTTCCTTTCTCTACGTTTTCTTTTTCTTAGCTCTAGTTCGGCTCCCTCTATCTCTTTTCTCTCTGGTGCCACGCTCCCTCTCTGCTTTTCTCTTTTCTTTCTCTACCCTCTGTGCTCTTTCTAGTTCACGCGTGCTCTTGGTCTCTACTTTGCTTTTCTTTTTGTGGCTGCCTCTGCTTTTCTTTTTCTCAATTACCTGCTGCCCTAAACATTTAGGGCATAGCCTTTGGGTGCAAGCCCATGAGTCTAATCATGGGCTTGTGGTATCTTGGGCCTAAAATTACCCCCTCCCCTTTTTTTTCTTCTTCCTTTTTTTTTAATTAGTTTATTTTTATTTTATTTTATTTTTTTGTTGTTTTGTTTTGTTTTGTGTTTTTTTTTTGTTATGTATTTGTATATTAATTTTGTTTATCTAATTCTTGCAAATTTCTTCTTATGTTTGTTTTTTTTTTCACATATTATTATTTATTATTAACTTTATTTTATTTTATTTTTATTTTTATTTTTTTGTTTTTGTTTTGTTTTTTTTATAAAATGCCCGGACGAAATGGGGTGTTCACACACTTTATGGATATGACCAACGGCGATCAATTCGACGGTGATTTTCTTTCTTTCTCTTTTTTGCATGTTGTTTTTAGTCTTCTCTTTTGTCATCGGCGTTTTTGGAATGGTGCTTCCTCAAATGATTTTTTGTCTAAGGAGGATGAGCCGGAGATTGATTGCTATGAATTTGTTGTTGGAATTTGCTAAATGAGAGAACAGTGAACAGTAGGCGTTGATTCATTGATTGTCAGTTTTTTTTACTTCAATTTTTTTCTTTAACGAATTTGCTGAATCAGGGGACAGTTAATGTTAGGTGTTGATTTGTTGGTTGTGGATTTCTTTTCCTTCGATTTATTTATTTTCTCTGTTAATGTTAACTTTTTGCTGGTGTAGGCATGATCATGACGATTCATATCAGATCCTTGATGTTCTAGGTACTTCATATATAGTTTAAGTTTTCATAAATCTGTTACGATTTCTAATAAATTATAGTTTGGTAAGATTTCCAATCAATGATTGCATCTTTATGTGATTTCTGTTTTTTTTCCCATTTTTTCCCAATATTGATTTTGGTGTTTTCTTGCGTGATAATATTTTTCCAGGTCAAAGGAGAATGAGTTGTAGATTAATCGACATGGCTTCCTTGCCTCAATCTTTTGAAGGACAAGATGATGCATGGTGAGTCTGAATTTACTGAGTGTGAGTTTTCTTTTTCCACCAATTTGCATTTTGTTGAACTCTCTTTAGAGATTATGATGGCTATGTTTAGGAAAGATGATCAATGATGTGGTTGGAAAAGTTACTAAAAGAACAAATGGATCTTCTGATTGTGACTGAACTTTCTATTTTTGACGGATGGTACATTTTCTGCTCAAGTTCACTATAGGTGGTTGAGTTAATGGATTTCATATCAGATTATAGCATTTTTGCTATTTTCTAGGCTTGAAACATTTTCCCATTTTGGATTTGCTATTTTTTTTTATGGCAAATTGAATGTGCTCTTACAAAAGGAAAAAAAATTCTCCATTTATTATCATATAATGCTTGATGGCCCAATGTGTGCCATAATGTTGTTTATAACATAAGTGATTATGACATTTACATTCTTATGCTATACTGATAGTTTCTAAAAAAAAAAATGTTAAGTTGCTGAAGCACCAAGACAAGGATGTCAACTTGTAGTTGCAACCTGTGTTTGTCAGATAACTTGTAGTAGCTTATGTTATACAGTGATGATGTTCTAAAAGTGCCTTTAATTCACTAAGGTCATTTGTTGATATAATTGGGTTATCTCAATTATAACTTAAAAAAATCAAATCCATTTATGTTCAGTCAAGTGGAGGAAAAAACATAGCTGGGATTATAGTTTAGTTGTCCTTCATCATAATCATTGTTTGATCTCAATGCATAACATCTTTCAATTACAAAAGACTTTCCTTTTGGTAATAAAAAAATACTCCTAAAAATTAAATCACATTTTAGGGACGAAGACTACTACATTCAAAGATATATGTTCTAAATTTTATCTACGATGTTTGATTGGGTACTAATTTTTGTCATTTAGTTATCATAAGAGACTATAAAGTATAAACTTACACAAGGAAGATTTTTTTTTTTAATATAATTTCAATCCACTTACAGTGTACCATAGGATTGGTTTTTCTTCAAACATTGATCTTTGACCATATATTTTATTCTTTTTTCCATTTTTTTATTTGTCTTTGCATAATGTAGTTCAGATATCATGTGGATGGAGACAGACAATTGTTATTGATAGGCAAAATGTATGCACTTAAGGAAGGGGCATAAATGGAAGATTTGGACATGGTGAAACTATTGACTAGTAATTGCATGTGCATCTGAATACTTTTGTTGAAGCTATACAATTGTCTGTTGTTGGCACTCCAAAGGTTTTCTTTTACTCTGGCTTTAAAGGGCATGGAGCAGTTAATTTATGAGAAGTTTTAATTAGTTGCTTCCTAAGGCTCCTTTATTTCCTACCTTAATGTTAGATTTTCCAATTAATTGGAAAAAAAGGTGCTTTGATCGATGTTTGTTGCTGCTATCAATATGTTAAGACATATCAATGGTCATGAACTCCTTCCCATAGTTGAGCTTGACCTTACATTGGTGCCATCTTAGCATTTTCTTTTTCATAAAATTCTAGCTTTCATTTAATGCGACTGAGATTATGTTTGCATCTTATCATTTGTCCTAAGTTATGAATGTCATCTTTGGAATTTGTAGGAATGCACTTGGGATTATTGAGCTCTTTAGTGTTGATGGGTCTTGCGGGTAGTGCATAGAATCATCCTAGAGGGCTAATCCATTATCTGGTGAGTTGTTTCTATGCATCACTGATGTATTATTAATATTCATTTTGGCCATTGCCATGACCAGCAGGTTTTTCAAACTAATCTACATTTTGGTGTCTGTACAGAGAGAACTTGTGACTTGTTTCTATAAGTATAGGAGGTGATTTGTAAGCTTCCTTAGAAAATAGTTTGAGTAAGGTGTTTCCTTCAATGGTCATTTAAAACAAAGGTTTGAGCATCCTAAGCAAGATGTTATCTTTTATTCTTTTTTCCTTTTTTAAAAAGTTTTGAAGTCTATCATTTATAGTCACTATTGATATCATGATGTCAATGAAAACATAAGCGAGCTATCTTTCTACTTGAACAACTATCCAAGAGCCCAGTGGAATAGTGGTGTAATCTCTCCTATTTTCTATGTCATCCTTGTCATGGAGGAAGAATTAAAAAGTACATTTGTTCTCACATCTAATAAAGGATTCATTTTTATTAGATGTGTTAAGATTTTGATAATCTTTTCTCTCTAAGTTTAGAGGTGGAGGCTTAGAGAAAATTTGAATTTATTTTGTGATTTTGTTTTATTTCATGGGTTTTTTTAGTTTATTGTTTCAAAAATTTGAGTTGATGTCTCTATTAGACAGCAAAAGCCCTTTTACCAAAGGAAACAATTTTAACTATAGGATACATCTAAATTATTGTATATTGAAAAGTTGAGCTGTTCCTCAGACTGTGAAGTGGCAGATTGGATTTATTGCCTGTCATTCTCTGCGAAGTAATTTGATAGTTAAAAGTTTTAGTTGCTGATCAATCAAAAATTGTGGAGAGAAGTTTCAATGAAGCTAATGTATTTAATTTGTTATATATGTGGTTTAGGGTTTATTTAACAATTTCAAATTTATCAACTTTACACTTTAGGATATGAGTCTTTTCACTTTAAATATTGTTGCTTACATGTATTTGACTCTCCTATCAAGAAGCAATATGGCACAAGGAACAAGGCTAAACTTGCCACATCAATTACGAGATTTTTTTTTTAAGTTGAAGAATGCCTTTTTTTCTTTTAAATTTTTTCCCTACTTGAGCAATTGAGTCATGTTTCTTCTTTTTCTTCTTTTTTATTCAGTCATGTTTCTTACTATTTCTTTCCCTTATATATAATTAATAGGTTATTTGGGTCATGGTGATGCTATGCATGAATGTAAAGACTGAGGAGCTTTGATGCGGCAGCAGACATTGAAAACAAAATAAAATTAGTGGATTTGGGGGTTATTAATGTGAAAAGACACAAAGTTCAAAGAAACCCACCAACACCTTATCTAATGTAGACTCTTCAACAAGATGTTGTAAACAAATTGCATTTCACACCAAGTTACACAATAATGGTAGAAGAAAATTTATTAATCCTATTTCTATCTTCCTATTTGTTCATTTAGGTGTATTTTGCCAAGCTTATTTTCTTTTAGAATCATCATTGCATGATTATTTTAAATTTTGTGATTTTTCTTAAATTACTTTGGACAAAAACTTGTCTTGCCGATGGCAATGCAGTGGCTTTGATAACACATGATAACTGATGGATTGCATTTACGTATCACTTTGGTAGCAGAATATAGTGATATACTGTGAAGTGTAAACTATTTTGATTTATTTTATATCATTATTTGTTTTTAAATGCAAGCTGTTTTGCCTCAACCCCCCTCTCTTTTTCTTGTATCTCTTTCTATATAGCATTTTCTTATTATGGGATGATAGGATATATTGAGGTGCAAGAGTGTTAGCTGTTTACATACTGGACTGAAGTGTAGAATGGGTATAAAAAAGGTTTAAATAATTCAATAAACTTAACTTTGTGCAGCTATATTTTTAACTAGATTAGGCTATTGTGTCTAGGATCTGCATGTGGAACTTCGGAAATCTTTTGATTCATTTGCATAAGGTTTTGCAAAGAATTTTGGAACCAATGATTCAACAAGTTATATGTAGCTATTTGTAAGTAAAAATAATATAATGTACTTTGGCCATATAAGCTTAGCCTCTCCTTATGCTTCTTATATTATATCAAAATTTTGACTTTAACTCATGCTTTTGGACATATGAATGCCATATCTAAAGTTATCTTTCTTATTGGCTCAATAAACTTATTTGCAACTGATCCTTTCAATTTTAAATGCTTTATATTTTTTATTTTTATATTTTATGTCCATTTCCTTGCATCTTTATAAGCTTGCTTTCAGTACTACTATTGTATTATAACATACAAGTTTATTGGTTATAATTTTGTTCATATTGGTTGTTTGCCTATCTGGGAAATAACATATATGTTTTTTACCAAACCGAGATGCACATGGGATACTAAATCTTCTGTTGTAACATGATATGTGGCATAGTATCCTAATTTATACTTATCACTTTATACATTTCCAGGTGTTCTTGGTAGCAAAATACTTCTACAGGTGACGAGTCAAAGCTTTGATAACTATCTTAATTGTCACTCGAATTATAAACTTCTAAATAAAGTGAGCAAAAGAGTGGTTTGGGGTTTGTTATCTTAGAAAACACCTTAGAGACTTAATAGGATCCCTACTATTATTCTTTAACCCTCCATGTGGGTTTAAGTTATTTTTGTGACTTTTCTTGTGGGTTTCAATAAGTGTTTTCTTTGTAGAAGTGTTGGATTTACAAAGGGGATTGAAAAGCTCTTCTGAACTAATGAGTTTGTAATTTTTTTTCCTTAGTTTTTGTATGGATTTTATCTTATCATTATGTAATACTTTTTCTACATATAAAAAAGTCCCTTATTTGTGCCTAGAAATGAAAGAAGAAAATGAAAATTAAACCTCACTATTGTCCATGAATGGAGAATTTGTTTAAAAGAGTATAATAATTTAATTCTATTCACATGTAAGGCATTGACTTGTAGTTTCTCACCGCACGTAGGCAATTTTCAGCTATAGTTGCATCCTTAAATTTCAATGTTTTTCTATCAAAATCATGTTTTGATTGTATATCATTTATAAACAAGGACTTACTGAATGCAGTAATGATGCATGCTATTGTCTTTAGTTTCTGATTTGATTATGTAAAGCAACTATTAAATGCTCCAATGGCAAACCAATTTTGACGTAACCGCTTGCTAGCTTGTCATTGTCAGCAATGCTTGTTGGGGTGCTAGAGGAAGATTCCTTGAGACTGTACACACTTATTTGGTCAAGAATGGTTGCATGTCAGATGAAACATGCTATCTTTGAGCAGGTTAGACTATTGTTTCTCCATCATAAAGTTTATGGAACTTGAAGGAATTCAATATTGATATGTAATAAATAGTTGTTAATGACTTGAGTTGGTTAGTTAGTTTAGTTTACAGTTGTTAGGTATCAATGGCTATATAAGTGGTAAGCAAGGGTTGTCTTCGGAAGTTAATAACAGAATTTTGTTCTTTCCTTCTCCAATTTTATCTTTTCTCCTTCTTCCTTTTTTCTATCTATCACTTGCTGCTTTTTTAGTTTTGTGATTGGATGGATGGTTTTAGATAAGATCATGGTTCAAGATGTTGCGCCCTCTATGTTTTGGCATTCAAAAGTGGCAATATTTTTGAAAACATACTAATGTCAATCCTAAATCATAGAGGTTGCTGGATTGCAAGTCCATATGTTTGGCTTAGGTCTCTAGGCAAGTGTTACATTTTATCTTCTAAGGGAATTATGATCCTATGGAAGAAGTTAATTTTGGCATGCCTCAAATTAATTTTGGATGGTTAAAAACCATGTAATATCCTGTTTCTCTCTCTCTCTCTCTCTCATGGAGTCATATACATCTCCAAAGGTAGCTCAATAGAGAGAGATTTGCATGACAAGGCATATATCTTAATTCATCAAGTTAGAGTCAACAAGTTAATTCACAAGGCATATATCTTAATCCATTGACATATTTCAAAACTTAAGATATATTGTCACAAGACATATATCTCAATTCACAAGACATATATCTTAATTCAACAAGTTAGAATCTACGAGTTAAATTTCAGATGCAAGACTGTGGCGCAGCAAAGAAAAATTCACAGCATGGAGATTCAAGGGGATAGAAAAAGCAGGAAAATTGTTTTTGACTAAGGAAAGTTATTTTATTTTTGGTTTTTTATAACAGAAAGTGTACTAAAAATTTTTGGCTTTTATATGATGAAATTTTTTTGCTTTCATCTTTCAAACAATGATATTTAGGTACTATCTTTTTTTTTTAATTGACAGTTGCTTGAACTTGCATCTTTCTCGTGGAATTAATATTAGTACTTCTATTAATAACTTGGCCCATAATTTTCCAATTTGGCATGACTTGAATTTTTTTTTAGGTAAGAGCATGGTTTGAATTTTTTCAAAGTGAAGAGACTTGAATAAATTCAAATGGAGTTCCTCAAATGTATACCTGTTTTTAATGATTTGGCATGACTTGGCCAAATGGAAGTTGCCACTGCTTTATTGGATTTCTTGGTCATGACTCATGATTGTAGCAAATATGAGCTCTCAAATCCTACTTTATATTTAACTTCTGTCTCCATTGTGCTTCAACTATTGAATTACTGTTTTTGTCAACCACATATTTTCTTTTTTGGAACAAATCTTTTTGTTTAATGGGATTTGTGGATGTAAAAACAGTTATACTATCACTGACTATGCAGTTGATATTAACTAATGAGTTTTAAGTAAATATTGTAATTGAAATCTGCGATCTCATGATTAATTGTTGAGATCATTGCTACAGAGTTACCATCTTGTGATGGGTGGGCTTTTGAAGAATGTTATTACAAAGTGGGTTATATGCAGTAACTAACATATATTAAAGTGGAGTCTCTTTGGAATAATTTACTTGGATCCCCTTTATGTAATTTAATATAGGCTTTTTGATTTTGCATTTTGACCCTTTTTTTTTCCAAATCATAGTCACATATGAATTAGAAACAAACATTGAATTAGACTTGAACAATAATGATTCAATTCTTGCACAATGCTACAAACATTATTAGATTCTTCTTCTTGATGAGCAATGCAGCCTACATGGTGGGGTTTGTTATAATGATGTTTGTGAATTCCATTGTTCCAACTATGTGGGATACACATGGTAGAGCAGCTCTAGTCTCCTCTCAAGTCTCTCGGTTTACAAAAATGTGCTAGGAAGTACTCGTGTCTGGACAGCATGGTGCTCCCGGCAAACCAAGTGTTACAGTAGATAGAAGTGCTTGTCATGCCTAATACCGCCAGTTATTCCCTGGTGGTGTTAGGAAATTATTCATATTTGGCAGCACAAGGTGGCTAACATTGGTTCAGATTTCTTTTATCTTTCTGTAATATGATTTTTTTCTAATTTTATTTTAGTCACTTGCACTCAACTTGAAATTAACTTTCACAAATTAATTTCATTTGGCTTTTGTTTCTTCCCTCTTACTTTCCCACTTCTTGCAATGTTATTCTATGCATATCATTTTGACTTATGTTGATTTTGTCTAACAATGTGGTTCTCGAGCTGTGACAATTTTAATGTAGTAGCTGAATAATTTGGTACTTAATATGCAAATATGGATACAGAAGTGTGACAATGATGGGGAAAACAAGCTCTAAGTATGCCATTTAGCATGCCGGTCCTATAATTTAGCATGTGGAGTTTCACTTGACCCTTTGACCAAACTCTCTTCAACAGTGCAGGGGAAAGTGAGGGACAATGCACCAACGAAAATAGTGATTTAATTATGACTTAATGGACTAATTATCTACCAATTATCATTATCATGCATTGGATTTAGTTTTTTCTTTTGAATGCTTGAGGTAGTGCATTCGTTGTTGTTCAGTTCTAAGTTTGTTTAGAATTGTTTTTTTCAGCTTGATGCAAACAATGATTAATTTATATTGACGATTTCATTGAAGCCAATTTAGGCTCCACTATTTTGATATTATTTCTGTTATAAATTGATATTGTCTTAATGGTTTATTGTTATTTTCTCTATCCCATGCAATGATAAGGGAACATGCCAGCATTAAATAACAGTGAGAAAGAGACCATCTACACTAATTTCTAGAGGTGATAGTACTTGAACAACAATTAGAATTTGTTCATATAAGTTATTTTGTAATAGTATATTCTGACTTGCTTTTATATTCAACTTAAAATCAGAAGTACCTGGCTGCTCAAATTGGTAAAGTATCCTCTTTTAGACAAAAACAAATCACTATGCGTTAGGAAGGGACTCACCACGTGACGTGCCATTGTCAATCTCGTGTACATCCACATGCTTGCCCACTAGTTGTATATAATCCAAAAAACTCTATTTAAAGAAATACTGCATTACTAAATTAGGAAATCATTAATATTGAAGAAAGTAACCTTATATAATATTTTTATTTTTAATAAATACTATTTATTAATTTGTCAAAACTTACATGGCATGAATTAAAATATAAAATCTGCTAAAATAAAAGAATATATAAAAACCAATATTGTCTATTTGCCTTAATTGATAAATGTAATTCATAAGATTGGTTTGGTTTGATTTTGTGAAAAAACCAAATCGAATCAAAACGTTCAGTTTAACATATATGGAGACCTATTCGATTAATGGTATAATCGGTTTGATTTGATTTGAGTTGGGTCGATTCATGTTATATTAGTTTTTTTTTACTGTTATATTGGGCAAAAATCATAATTTTTTAATAAATTTTCTTATTACATAAAATTTTTAGTAACTATAATTGATTACATTTAAATAATTGATCATAAAATCATAATAAAATTTTTCCATTTTGCAAAAATGATATTTATAAATTAAATTAATAAATTTTTAGTAAATTTTCTTTTTCTTGATAATAGAAAAAAAGGTTGTCAATTACCACTCCTCAAATTCATTAGTTTAGACTCTATTGTACATATACTATAATGGTGGTACTTCAATTTAATTCTCAATATTTATTGACTAATTGAACACTCCTCAAACTAAAAAACCATTTGGTTTGGTTTAGTCTGAGTAAATTAGTTTTGGTCGGGTATGACCCCCTAAATATTTTTTTTTTATACAAGGAGAAAAGAGAACAGCTACACTACTCAACTTCCCATAAAAGAACTAAAATCCTCTCGCAGGATAAAATGCAATCCCACAGGTCTGTTTAGAGCTTTTTTCGCTAGTCGATCTACAACATAGTTATCCTTACGTCTGATGAACCCAACATCCACCAACCAGTCACGTTGTAACATTCCCTGACATTCAAGAATCAAGTTACAATTCTCATGCGACTCTATATTCCCCCCTTTAATTAGCTCCACTACTTCTAAACAGTTGCTTCTTAGATAAACCTGTCTGTGTCGACAATCCCAAGCTCATCGAAGACCAAGGAGACATGCCCAAAGCTCGGACATAATTGGATCTCCATCTTAAAGATGAAGCATGAAGGCCTCTAGAACATGTCCATGCCAGTCCTTAATAAAGCCCCCACAACTTGCAATCCTTGTACAATGAGAAAACGCCCCATCTACACAAACTATAACCCAGTCTTTCAGTACTTCACTAGGTCTACCATCCTCGTTCCCCACTCCCCAAATCGCAACCTACTTTAATCTCATACGTGCATCATTAAAGCTATTCACAATGGCTTCAGCTTTGAGGTTAATCTCCTTCATGCTAGACTCTTTATGCTCAAAAACTTTATTATTCCTTCTCTTTTAGATCAACCAACAAATAGTTGTAAAGAGTTCAGGCCATTTCTTCTCTACCATACTCATATTAGACGTAAGATTAAGATAGCACAACTCCCAAATATTACATTTAAAAAATCTGGGTATAATGCTTTGTTTAATAAGAGATACCCAGAGATTTCTTGCCTTGCCACAATCTCTTAACACATGTAAAGCATCTTCAATATTAAAGTTGCACCAAGCACACGGATCCCCTGTCCCAAGTTCTCGTCTCCTCTCCTCGTTCTTTAATAACTTGTTCTACATAGTAAGCCAACAAAAGGTCTTACATCATTGAGGTAAGCTTAATTTCCACACCTTACTCCATACAGGATGAATGTATCCAATATGACTAAGCATATTATAGGTAGATTTTAGTGCAAACTCCCCATGCTTCTCGGGTTTCCACCTTACTTTCATAACACCATCTTCCCCAGTAATTTTTTCAACTCCTTCAGTAACCTTGTTCCAGCTCCTTTTGATTCCTTGCCAAAACCATGAACCAGTTCTATCCTGATCAATGTTGGATAATAAATCATTGCCACAATGATACTTGTTTCTAATGACTCGAGCCTAGAGAGCATCTTTATGTTTGATTAAACCCCAACCAGCTCTCATCATAAAAGCTTTATTTTGAAGTCTAGCATGCCTTATACCCAAACCACCTCTCTTATTCTCTTTACACACCTCATCCCAATGAACAAGATGAATTCTCTTCTTCTCATCAGAGGAACCCTAAGGAAAACCTCTAGCTCTCTTATCAATTTCATCACAAGTAGCTAGAGGAAGATTACAAGTTTGCATGGAGTATAGAGGTATAGATTGAACAACCAAAGAGATCAGAGTATGCTGTCCTGCCATCGTAATAGAATCAACCTTCCATGAACTCAAGTGGTTTTTAATTTTATCCACCACATATTGATAAGTATCTTTCTTCACTCTATCATGATGCAATGGCAAATATTTACCGAGATTCGGTGTACTTCCAAATCCAAGTTGCTCACTAAGTTAACTTGCTTGAGAATGATGCACATTATTAGAAAAGAAAACCCTAGTCATGTTCTGACTAACCTTTCCTCCTGACATGTTACAAAAAGTCTCCAAGCATCTCTTTATAACTTCAACCTGCCCCAAAGAAGCCTCTGCAAATAAAATAAGATCATCTGCAAAGAAAAGATGAGAGAGCAGAGGCCTATCCCTGGTGAGATGTATGCGTCTCCAATTCCCCTGTTCAATCTCCTCTTGAATAAGATGAGCCAATTTCTCAACGCAAATAACGAAAAGATAAGGGGAAATGGGGTTGCCTTGTCTAATACCCCTAAAAGGATTAAATTCTTGTGTTCTACTCCCTTCCCAAAGAATCTGCATAACCGGAGAAGAGATACAATGACGAATTATACTTATAAGGGATGGGGGTAAATTTATTTCCTATAAGCATTGCATAATGAAATCCCACCGGAGTCTATCATAAGCTTTTTCTAGATCTATCTTGATAGCCATAAAGGCCTTCCTTCCCTTCATAATTCTCATAGAGTGATAACTTCTTGAGAAATAATAATATTATCAGATCCCAATTTACCAGGAACAAAGCCGCATTGATTAAGAGAAATGATAGAAGGAAGGATACCTTTAATTCTGTTGGCGATAGCTTTTGTAATGGCCTTGTAAATAACATTACATAGGTTAATGGGCCGAAAATCTTTCATATTTTCAAGATGATCATTTTTTTGGATAAGCACAATAAAAGTGCTATTGATCTTTTCTATGATAGTAGGATTCCTAAAAGCCTCTTGAACAAAAGAAATTACTGAATCACCTATATGTTGCCACTGACTCTGATAAAACAAAGCATTGAAACCACCTGAACCTGGTGATTTTAGAGCACCCATATTAAAAATTGCTTGATGTATTTCCTCCCTTGAAGCAACTCCACCCATATTCTCTAAAGTATTTGAATCAATACTTGGGAAAGAAATCATCGGAGTCCTCTACATCATGTCTCCTCCTTCATCTCGAAATAGTGTCTCATAAAATGTCAACGCCATCCTTCGAACTTCCTCTTGATCAAATATCCAATTTCCCTCATCGTTCTGAAGAGCTACAATTTTATCCCTCTTTCTTCTAGTATTAACTCTTACATGAAAGTATTTAGTGTTTCTATCTCCCATCAAATATCAGTCACATTTGGCTTTTTATGCCCAATTAAGTTCCTCTTGGATCAAAATCTCTTCAAGTTCTTTCCAAAGACGTTGTAAAAGAAGATCCATAGATTCCTTGTTAAAACAAGTATGAGAAAAATTATTTAGGCCCTTCAACCTGTTAAGAAGGTGTCTCTTTTTTTTCCCCCAAGAAACCATACACTTCATGACTCCAAGATTTTAATTCTGCAGTGAAATGGTCCAAATTTTCAAGCCATGACCAATCCCCATGCCAAGCTCCCTTCACAAAGCCATCAAATTTTTCATGAAGAACCCATGAAGCCAGGAACCGAAACGGAGCATCCCTCCTTATGTTGTGTGAATGTTCTCCACCAATTTGAAGGAGAAGAGGGCGATGATCTGATTTAGAAAATGGAAAATGAAACACAGAAGCATTTGGATAGGAATTATAAAATTCTTGATTAAACAAAATATGATCAAGTCTGCTTTCACTTCCTCTTCTTTTCCAAGTGAAGAAAGGCCCATTATAACCTAAATCAATACGAGATAGGTCTTCCACCCATTTAGAGAAATCACAATCAGCATAACAACTTGTGCGAATCAATGATCTCTGTTCATGAGTCTGTAAAGTGCCATTAAAATCTCCACCTATACCCCATGCTCTAGCCACCGTACTACTAATAGCATCCAAAGCACTTCACAAGAAATCTATTTAATAGGATAAGGATTGGCATACATAGCAGTGAGGAAACATCTAACTTTACCATTATCAAGGCAAAGATGTATAAACTGCTCATGAGTACAGAGAACTTCAAACTTCCAAGCACTATCATTCCAAAGGACCCATAACCCACCACTAAAACCAATTGCATCCACTACCTCCATATATGCAATCCAAGTTTCTTAGAAGTTTGGCGCGCTTTATCACCACTTAAACGAGTCTCTAAAATAGCAAGACAGTCAAGATTATGTCTTTGGAAATTTCTCGGATCAAACCCAAGAAAGATTTTGACCCGGTATCTCGACTATTCCAAAACAAAAAATTCATGAGAAAACCATTTAGAGGGGATTCATTGCTTTTAGACCCCTTATAATCAGCAACCAACATTTCCTCACCCCCAAAACTGCTTCCATCATTCATCAAGTCTGCTCCCTGTTCATACCCAGTTTCGACCTCCATATTCTTCTCACCAGCTTCCTTAGAGTTCATAATACTACAAGGCTGGTCTGCTTCTATAAGTCCATTTCATTGCTCTTCCACGTGATCCATTAAAGCATTAAATGGATTTGTAGAAGTCATAAAATTCACCTTATGTCTGTCCAAACTCCCAGGCCCACTAGATGATGACTTTTTTATCCCAAAACATGTATTTTCTTTTCCACGTGACACACCTCTATCACTCCTCCTTTTCTCATGCTCCACAGGGACCCCCTTCTTTCTATTGGAAATATCCTTCCTAAAGTCACGAGATCCGATATTCACCCCTGGAGAGAATTTTGCCTTAACAATTGGAATATTAATATTCATATTCCGTGGGCCCCTCTGATCTTTCATGAATCTCCCTTCTTGATTCTCATGCAAATATTTCGCTTGGATCTCCTCACGTCTCCCTAAACTCGCCGGATTCCCAGCACCACGCCTCCCAAGATTCTTTGCTCCGATCACCTCCATAAATGGTTGCTCAGTCTCGTCAGTATTTACTGGTTCTTTCACAACGTCTCGTGCTCTTTTTTGAGATTTAACTCCTTCAATCCTAGTCACCTTATCAGCATCTCGATCATCTCCTTGTTTCACACTTGCCTTCTGCATAACATTCAGGTCTGCATCCTTCATTTTCTCAGGCCCTACTTTCAGAGCATGGAACTCTGGGCACGAATCCCGATGATGCCCATATTTTCCACACCGAAGGCACACTAGATGAAGCCCTTCATACTCCACATGTCGTTGCTTCCCAAATATATTGATTGCTGGCTTAAGTCTTTTCTTCAGATCTTACTCAATACAAATCCTTGCATACCTCCCACAAGCTGTCAAATACGTGACCGAGTCCACTTTGAGAGTTTTCCCAACTAAATTTCCAATCTGGAGAAGACTCTTAGCATTGAAAAATTCTAATGGTAACAAAGGGATCCTTACCCAAGCAGCGATCTTCCTCTGCATCTCAGCATTCCATGGGTCAAAATTAGGACGCCATCATTGTGCAATAAGGTAATGATCTGCCACCATCCATGGTCCTTCGAAATAGACATATTCCAAATCTTCATTGCTATGAAAAGATACCACATAGTATCCATTATCAAGGTCCCTAACTTCATACTCCTCCTTCGTTTGCCATAGCTTTTTAAGCCCTGCCTTTAGTCCCCATAATGGAATATCCTTCCCCATCAGTTTAAGAATTAACGACTTCCGCCAAAGGGCGAACCAACGCTCATATTCTTCCTAAGATACCACTAGGGTTGGAATAAGATCTTCATCATCATCCTCTTCACTTGATGCCTTTGAGGCACTCCTTTCCTTCTCATCTCCGAAAAAACTCTTAAGGTTCTCAATATATTCTCCCCAATAATCCTCATACACATTGCTCCCTCTTCCATCTCTTAAACAATTCTGCTGCCCTTTACCCAAGAGTTTATCCCTAAAAGACTCTCCTTTATCAACCCCCACACCACTCTCCACTTCCTCATCGTTCAGAACAAGACCAGGTCTCACTTTTTTCCTATCCCTTTCTTGCCCATCTCTATCCTCCAGACCACCGTCTCTCATCCGTTCTCACTCCGCTCTCCATTATTGAGAAAGCTATGTAATATGTGTATTTTTTAAGTCAACTATGACCCCCCTAAATATAATTGGCAGTCAGTCAAATAAAAAGCTATGCAAAGATGATTATAATCTATTTATAATTTTAAATGCATTACAAAGATTTCATATATCTGGTAAAAAAAAAAACAAAGATTTCATATAGAGCAAGCTTATTTAAAACTTTTATTTGATTTATTTTGTTTTTGCTCCAATACAAACTTTAATTCCGCAGTAGATATTATTAATCTTGAAGCCAAATCGGATTAGTAGATATTATTAATCTTGAAGCGAAATCAAATTAGTGTTTTACTTGTAAATTGATATAAACATGTACCATTCTTTTATGGCACTGCATTTTGTGATTTTAAAATTACAACTACAAGAGTTAATTACATCATATTTAAATTAAAATAATAAAAGTGTCAAATTCAATATTCAAAAGTTGATCTTCATGACAACTTTAAATTTATATTTGCAACTTATTAGTTTAAAAATTAGATAAATTGATCAAAATTTACAAGGCCAATCACATTGCGCTGAACTTTTGGCATATCACAAGGTAACATGGATAGTTTTCTTTTCCATACCACCATAATCATCTTGGTTTATTTTTATCTCATGGATTTGACCGAACAGTTAAACCATGAAATCGCTAGGCACGACCACTTGAAAAATACTTCAGTCCAAATTTGTGAAGCTTTTTGATGAAACAGCTTGTAAATATAGACAAGTATGACTCCATCCCATAGGCACATCTTTGCCGTCCGATTGGCACACATAATTGACTCTCTACAAACTTTATTCCTTCTCCATGAATCTTCTAGTTTCTTCTATTAGCCAATCATAAGGGAAGCTTGCACTTTTCCATCTTGTTAATTGAAGAGCTTCACTTGGTTCAGCAGAGCTCCAAACCGGTATTTTCAGGAAGCAATCTCTCTGCTGTTTTGCCATAATGCCCCTCTGCCATTGAAAGAAGGTAAGATTTTATAAAAACTTAAAAAAGAAAAGAAAAGAAAGAAGGCTCTCTTTTTTTAGCAAAATACAAATCAAGGGATGAGTAAAGAAAGAAATGTTGAGGTTCTGATCCCGTATTTTCAGCTTAGCATTCTGCCTCCACCACAAGTTGTCGCCTTTCCATTTCTTTTTGCAGCTCCAAAAGCGATATCACAACTAAGGGTATTTACAGGTGTGATTTGGTTTGATTTTGGGTAAAAATCAAACCGAACTAAACTAATCAGTTTGTCTTTTCATGGAATCTTATTGATTTGAATTTTGATAAGTTTGGTTCGGTTTGGTTCAAACTTGATTTATGCTTTTTAATTTTTTTAAAAAAAATAGCATCCTTCTTTAAAAATTAATTAAATATGTTACATATAAATACTTTATAAATACAAATTATATATAAATAATTTACTAACTAATATATTTTATAAATATTAGAAAAGTGAAACAAAATAAGTGTAATTATGAGTAATTAGGTATATTTATATATTATAATTTATTATAATATAGTTATCAAAGTGTGATTTGATTTGGTTCAAGTCTTGTTGTATTAAAACTAGATCAAACCAAACAGAGTCAATTCCAATAGGTAAAAAATCGAAATAGAACTTATTTCAATTCAGTTTGGATCAGTTTTTCTTGGTTTGATTTGGTTTAGTTCAATCTGATCAGTTTGATTTGGTTTTAAACACCTTTAATCATAGCAAATTAAAATATGAAGAAAGATGATTTCGCGGCAAAGAAACCACACGGCCTATATAGACAATTAAAGAATATTGTTTTTGGAAAAATCATAATTTAGACAACCATTAAATGCAAAACGTGCTAACACAAATTCGTTATAATAATTTCAATTACGTTTAAAGCTGCAATCTCATCATAATCATTTTTAATAAATAGAATAGTAATTATAGCCGAGGAGTAAAGGCATGAAAAGTATAAATAAATAAAGTTTGGAAATAAAAATATTAAATAGTTTGATAAAAAAACTTTATAGAAAAAGATATTGAAAAAGAAATTCGACAAGCAAACCTACACTAAAGCAATTAAATAATTTCATATAACTTCAATTCATTGAGATTTAGGGGAAAAAAGAAAAGAAAAATCCATTGAGATTTATCATATGTGAAAAAGTTAAATTTTAATGATTTAAATTTATTTATGAAAATTATTTTCGTCATATCAATTAATTCATAACATAGCCAAAAAAAAAACAGACTGAAAAAATTAAGCATTTATTCTGCATAATTATTATTCCAGTAACTACTAAATAGTATTATTAATAGTAATAATGGTAGAATAATAATATATCCTATTAATATTGCTAATGAAATATTAGCAGGAAAATCGGTGAAATTAGCTCAATTTCATTTAATCATTGTTTCACCAACATTAAATTGGGTAAAACAATATAAAAAATAATAATGAAAACTAATACTATATGTTTTTTCTTCTTTTCTTTTTTGGCCACCGCATGTTTTTTCAAAATTAAGAAGCCAATGAGCAATAAAACAAATTAAATGACTGGTTAATGGCATACAAATTCTCAAAACATAATTAATATATACTAATGAAACACAAATCACCATGTGTTAGCCATTTATTACATTTCCTTTCTAAAATTATTTACTGACTTGACACTCCAGAATTCATCCGATCCCACGTCTTTATATTTATATATTATAGATATATAATAGATGCGTTCATTTTAATTTTTAAGGATCACTGTTTAATTGTTAGAACTTTTAACTTAATTTTGTAATAGAAATGTCCATGTTATGTTGAATTTAGCATATTATATATATATATATATATATTAATATTGCCATTAGCTTAGTTTATTTTTACTATTGTGAGATTTTTTTTTTCTATCAATCATAATAGTTTTCTTTTTTTATTTTTCCTTCCGTAGTGTATTTGTGAAATATCTGTAAAGATCCGTGTAGCAAATATGTGCTTATAAATTTAATCATTTAACTTTATCTAGAAAATTCACCAGTTAATTTTTGAAAAAAATATGTGTCAAATCCTTGTGGGAAATTTGCATTTGAAATAGACAGGAGGATTTTAAGAATCAAGCATTTGCAAATTGGTACATACTCCAACATATTAGTATATTTTAATATGGGATATGCCTTGCTTTATTTTTCCTGTATATCATAGAATCTTTTCGACCAATGAGGAAATATCCTAATTTCTTAGGGGCACAAAAAAATTGTGTGGACGCGTGCCCACTTATATCCACTAAAAAATATTTTAATCCTATACATAAATATAAAAATGACTGTTAACTGTTAAAAAATTACTTGTGGTTATCCTCTATCTTGAGTTCGGACATTTGTCTCTCTAATATCTGTGAATATAAGTTGGATTGAATTGTCAAAACATGTTCATCTATTTAACTTATCTATATATATATATATATTATACATATATTTATACCAATATTATATTAAATTTAATATTATTTTATAAATAATATATTGGAACTCGTATTATTATAGTAGTTAATTTTAATATTAAAATTATTAAATATTTAAATTTTAATTGAAAACTATTCAATAAATTTTTGTGGACCAAATTATTAAATATATATGTCCCAATTTAAAAAAATTAATATTTAAAATTTTAAATAGGTATATTATATATATTATGGCCAATTATATATGTGTATGTGCGTGTTAAATTATGATTAATAGTATTTCATAAAATTTAGTCCCTAGAATTTTAAATTATAAAATTAAATAATAGATGTGAATTGTGAGATTTATCATTGATAAAAATTTCTTGATTAATTAAATGACAAATTATAATCTTGATTAATAAATTTAAAAGTGAATTTTAAAGTAAAGTAATAAGACTTTATTTTTTTTCTTTTTGTTGAATCATATCTTGATCCTTTTATCACTATAATTCTAATCATGACTCTCATTACCTAATCAATTTCAATTGTTGATCTTGATCCCATGAAATTGAGCTTATATCTGTATCAGCATTTGGTTTTATTTTGTAATTTTAAACTCGATATTATTGTTGCAATTAATATTGGCCACAATTCCATAGATTTGCAAAATAAACAAAACTTTCTTAGTCCTCCACAACTCTTTAATTATGATGTTGATTACTCTCATTGATACTCTTAGATATAGTTAACGGTAGGTGAAGAGGGAAATATATATAGGTAGCAATTCTATGGAATTGGACCAATTCAATCGAGCTCTTGAGGGAATTGGATTATGGTAAATTTGACAGAATTTGATTCCCTAAAAATTCAAAATATGTCATACTAAACGTGTTAAATCCAAGAATACCTATCTAATTCTATTTCCAGCTTTGATTTCTACATATTAAATTGGACCTAAAAGTGAATAAAAATTTAAATTCTAAAGTATAAGCGAAGCTAAATATACTTAAAATTATAAACATGAAAAATATATATATAAAAAAATTACAAAAAAAGAGTTAAATTAAAATCAAATTAGATAAATATATGTAGTTATCTGCCAGAATAAAAATTTCTTTAGAATAGATTTTTGTAAGAAAAGAATGAACAATAGGGATAGATGAAGAAAATTAAATAAACATAAGGCTTTGAAAAAAGGAAAGAAATTTTTTCTTGGTGATGAGATATAAAAATAAATTTGCATTATAAATAATGAAAAATTAAAACACATAAATAAATGAGGATAAAAAGTCACACAAATAAATATTAAAATTGATTGAAATAGATTTAAAAAATATAATCTTAAATTATAAAATATAATAATAGGTCTTAAACCATTTGAATTCAGAAGATTTTTATGCAGCTTTTTCTAGAAAAATTAAAACACACAAATAAATTATATAAAATATTATCTATAAATTAAATAAAACATACATATACATAATTAGTTATGAAAAAAAAATTAAAGCATATAAATAAATATTATAATTGATTGAAATAGATCTAAAAAATATAATTCTAAATTAAAAAATTTAATAATAGGTCAGGGCATTTGAATTTAAAAGTTTTTGTAGAAAATTTTTTGGAAAATATTAAATTGCATAAATAAATTATATAAAAAAGTATATACAATTTAAACAAGATAGATATAATTAGTTATGGAAAACATAAATATAATTGATTATGATTAAAATAACCTTATTAGATTTAGTATTTTTCATTAAAAAAATAGTATTAGTTCCGAACCTAACTCTGAAGTAGAGTTTTTGAAACACAAAATCATAGTAAACCACATTCGAAGCATCAGAATTATTCCAAAGATATCCATACATGTTACCTACTTTTATATATATAACTAGTATATAACTCGTGCGATATACATAGGTCTATAAGACTAACTACATTTTTTAAACATGACTAATGATAAGATTATACATATAAATGGAGAGTACATTAGTATTGTAAAGTGTTTAATTCAAAAATAATATTAAGTACCCATAAAGTATAGATTAATACAAAACAATCAAGTGAGATTACTAAATACTTCTTTATAAATAACATTTGTGGTTGTATCACTTGAATTGCCATCTTAATCTAGAATCAATATCTTGAATCCACTTCTAGATCATACACAATAAAGCAATATAAAGTTATCCATGTGTGAATACTGGTCTTGGTAAATACAAAATCACATTGCATAGACTTTACCCTTAACTTTTATTAATTGTCATAGCAAAAATTAACATTATAGAAAATTGATGTCTCTTCATAATAAATGACAATCTTGAATCTAATGGAATCATAGATATTCTGTGTTTCACCCATTCATTTGATCTAAACATGACTTTAGTTTGAAATATATGATTGCTAGCTTGAGTAACAATGAGATAGGTATCATTATAAAGACCCAAAGACTTGTCACTATTTCTCATGAGAATAATAGGTGGACTAACCTTTAACTTAATTTTATAATTAGGAAGACCTGACATAGAAATTAAGTTAAAAAATTTAGTGGAATGGAGATCATCAATAGAGTTCATATTGCAATTTTCCTTAATTATACTATCAGAACTATAGTACACCATCTTTTCCTCTGGTAATAAAGACAACATATATTCATTAATATTATCAACAATGGACAAAGTATGGGCTAATATAGTTCTATCTCTGAAGTAAGATGATATATTTAAATTCTAAAAGAGTTTCAGATAAGTGACTTCTACTATTAATTTGATAGGATCGTCTGACATATACAATAACAAATCTTCATGAATTTTGATATTAGTGTTTCCATCACTAGTATCAATACTTGTTCCATCACTTATGGAAAGAATCCAATCAGAAAACTCATGTATTTCTCTATTGGCATCAAATGAATTTGTTACAGGGAGTTTCATATTTTTTGTCAGAATAAGTAGTGTACAGTGATCCTAAATGTAAGATGAATTAATAGTAAAAAACATTATATCCTCCCAAGTCTTTCTTGATATCACAGGTAGATTTGTCTAAAATCTCCACTAAATACAACTATCTTACCTTCAAAAGGGAGATTCACAGTTGATGGATTGGACATTTTTAAGATATCCCTTAAGCTACGGTCAAAAGCCTCAAAGCAAAATTTATTAGCCATATGTACTTCATCCCATCTAATTAAGGAAGTATAAACTAATAACTCTGCAAGATGACTACCCTATTTTATATTGCATATAGTATCTTCATGAACATTAATAGGTATATAGAATTGAGAATGAGCAGTTCTTGCACCAGGTAGTAATAAAGAAGCAATACCACTTGATGTTACATTTAGAACAATTTTGCCTTGGGATCTTAAAGAAGCTGAAAAAGTATTTCATATATATGTTTTATTAATTTCTCCAAATCCATAAACAAAGCATACTCCTCCTTTCTTAGAGTCAACGGCTAAAACAATATCATCATAAATTCTCAATTATTCAGGAGTTAAGGATTAATCAATGCAGGCAATTGATTAGTAAGAGCAATTCTATCATAATTTAACTTTGCTCATATCAACTTATTCATACTTACATTTATGCTTGTTGTGTTAGGAACAGGCGTAGAATAGAAATCAATAAGGCTCTTACCATTTGATTGTAAAATATTCTCAATTTTTATAAGAGCAAAGTTTTAAATTTCTTCATCTGTTAGGTGCAATCCGGTGGAAAAAAAATACATATTAATATATAATATCTTTTGAAATGACTTTAAGACTAAATTATTAATGTTACATCATAATTGTAATTGAATTATCAAATTGACTGTTTATATAGAAATAATTGTGTATATATTTGAAACAAACCTTGATGTCCTGTTATAGATCTTTGTTTATACTCTCTTCGGTCTACATTACAAGGTATTTTATATCAATTATACATATATTAAGGAAATCATTTTTTCAATTGAAATTAATGCAAAAAGTACCCTACCCTTATTAAATACTTAATTCTATTATCATTGTAGTTTTATAAATGAGGAAAGAGGAAGCATTAAAGACAGAAGTAAAATAGGAAGAAAAATATCCAATGTCCTATATTTTGAATAAAAAATTTATCATATAAAATGTTTTATAATATGGACCGGAGGGAGTACACTATGTCGTCTGAGAGGAATTGCCATGTTTTCTCCCATACAAACTCTGGTCTTGACATAAAGCTAGACAAAAGAGAAATATAGTGTAATCTTCAAAGAAACTCTTCGGCAACCTATTGACTTGCTTCTATAATTCCATCTATGTACTTCTTGTCATCATCTAACAACTCAAATGCATTACATGCATCTCTTAAAATATGATAAACAATTCCATCAACTATTCTAATGCTTTCATAAGATGTAACCTCTAACTATAATTAATAATGTTTGCAAATAGTATAATTCACCACTGCTAGGTGGAGTAAAATATAGTCTTCCAATTAAAAATCCTTTTTTGCTAAGAGTCCACTTATAGTTTTTCTTCTTGTACACAAATTTAGTTGAAAAGTCATGGTAACACAAGTGCTTTGCCAGATCTTTATACTTAATATTAACTTGAAATCATGTCAAAAACATGGTGCCCTTATTTGAACTTCTTTCTAGCGCTGAATCAAGTGGCTCATCATCATCAAATACAACAGCTTGTTGATTTGACAAATGAACAGATAACCTTTCCACAGACGGTTTCCTGTAATTGATATCAAAAGAAAATATTCTCCAAACAGCCTCACAGGGAGATAAATATTTGCTATCATAGTATAGTTTTATCTCATCATGTATTCTATCACGATTATTGTCTTGTGAATCTGTATAAAAAGCCATCGTAAACCTATCATGCCTTTTGTTCACATACTTAAATAAATACTTAATTGATTAAGCATGATTGCAACGCTTTACGTTCATGTGAACATTGTACTTTAAAAACAAATATGGATTATAAGGGATAACAAATATGTTATCTAGTTTAGCACCATTTTTTACAATGGCTGCACCATTATTTGACCTTTTGTCCCTAGGATATCCATCTTCATCAATTATTGTGGTACCATTGAATGTCTTTGGATAATGCTTGGAGCATTCCCCGTCAACAATACATGGTGAATTTGGATTCATTGAGTCACATGTTCCATGAATCATAAAAGTGTTGATGGCTTCAAATAGTCTAGGATTCTTTTCCTTATCTGGAATTTTAACTGATATTATTTTGTCTATATCATGCCTTTTGTTCACATACTTAAATAAATACTTAATTGATTAAGCATGATTGCAACGTTTTACGTTTATGTGAACATTGTACTTTAAAAACAAATATGGATTATAAGGGATAACAAATATGTTATCTAGTTTAGCACCATTTTTTACAATGGTTGCACCATCATCTGACATTTTGTCCCTAGGATATCCATCTTCATCAATTATTGTGGTACCATTGAATGTCTTTGGATAATGCTTGGAGTATTCCCCGTCAATAATATATGGTGAATTTGGATTCATTGAGTCACATGTTCCATGAATCATAAAAGTGCTGATGGCTTCAGATAGTCTAGAATTCTTTTCCTTATTTGGAATTTCAACTGATATTATTTTGTCCATATATCACTTGACGAAGGAAACTTGTCATTATTACATAAGAACACCAGAATATAAGTATGTGGTAAACCACACTTCTAAAACTCTATCATATATAAAGTTGCAATGATAATAAAATATTGTGAACACCCCATTTTGTCCGGGTATTTCATAAAAAAAAAATAAAAACAAAACAAAAATAAAATAAAATAAAGTTAATAATAAATAATAATAGATAAAAAAAAGAATAAGAAGAAAGTTGCAAGAATTAAATAAATAAAATTAATATACAAATACATAATAAAAAAAACACACAAAACAAAACAAATAATAACAATTAAAAAACTAATTAAAAAAAAAGAAAAAACTTTAAAAAAGGGGGGGAGGGGGTAATTTCAGGCCCAAATACCACGAGCCCACAATTGGACTTGTGGGCTTGGACCAAAGATCTGCCCTGAACACTTAGGGCAGCAGACACCAAAAAAGAAAAGAATCCGAGACCCACACGTGAATTGGAAAAGAGAGGAGGAGTAGAGAAAGAAAAGAGAAAGGCAGAGAGGGAGCCGAACTAGAGCTGAGAAAAAGAAAACGCAGAGACGGTCTGGGGAAGCAACCGGAGAGAGGGAGTAAGGAACTGAGACTGAAAAAAGGCAAGGAACAAAGGGAGCCGAACTGGAGCATGCAAGCTGCAGAAACAGAGGAGGCGTGCACGAAAAGGAAATGGAGAGAAAAGGTCGAGAGAGAGGCATGAGACTGGAGGAGAAGCACGATGGAGAGCGAGACCGAAAGGGAACTTCAATCGGAACCGAAAAACAGAGGGGGCCAATCGTGAGGGAGCCCGAAAATTTGAAGCTGAAAACTGGAAGGGAACGCCGGGAGAAAAGAGGAAGGCCAAGCGGAGCAACTGTGGGGAAGAGGGAGAAATTTGGGAGCTGGAAACCTGGGAGGAGATTTAAGGGGACGGAAATTTGCTAGAGACCAAAGCTGCATGGGTCGAGACCCTCCATCTGGTAATTTTTGTTTCCAATGTTTAGAGTTCATTCAATGAGATGGGAAGTTTTGGGATTTAGCTAAGGATCTGGGAGGCACTGTCTGTTTGATTAGGTGCTCTATTTTTTTGTCAAATGGCCGATAGTCATTGATCATTACGGTGTTGTGTTGATCGATAAATTTTGGAATTACAGCTTCATCATGCATTTACCGTGAGTCTGCCAGTCCTGCTAAGTCCACTTGGTTCTTGTTTATAAGAGCACAGTATTGTTGTGTTAGATATTTTCGCCATCTTGGTTTGGGTATAATATTGCAGTTTATAGCCTAATCCCAAAAAATGATGATAACCTCACACCTAGTCATTTGATAAGCTTCATAGGGCAAAATCACGAATGATGTTCGAAAAGGGTTTGTGCATTTGAAGCTTGTGTTTTCAACGGTTTTATGTGCTAGGTATCACGGTTCAAAAGAAGAAGGAAAAAAAAACAAGCTTAGATAAGCTTTTCTTAATGATTTACAAAGTTTGGGTTTTTTGTGTTGAGGCATAGGCCCATCTAAAGGAAAGACTTCCATTGTCAAAACATGGGTCTAAACCGAAATAAAGAAAAAAGGAGCATAGTTTGGGCTTTTCCTCTCAAGCCTGTTTATTTCTTAATGGTCACAAAGTTTCGATTTTTGGTGTTGGAGTGTAGGCGTTATATAAAGCGATTAGGGACTAGCTAAGTTAGTCAGGTGAGCTTATAAATGGTACCATAAATTGGTGAGTTTAATTTCCTTCTTATGTATGTCACGAAGGCTTGTGAGCTTTCGCAGACTCTTAAAACAATTACATCGTATGAGCCTACGGGGCTATACGAGTGTATTAACAATATTTAATTATAATAATAGGTGCCAATGGCCTTTCCATCTTATTTTTATGTGAAAATAAATAAATAGCTTTTATTGCGTAAACTTATGTATATTAAAAATGCTTGAAGCAAAATAATGATATTTAGCAATAATAATAATGAAAAATAAAAGTAAAAAAATAATGATAGAAATAATTGATCTAATAACCACACCACGTGAGATTTTTGAAACCCATGCAGGGATTCGGGTTTATTAAGATTGTAAATCCATGTAAATATATCAGTTAAACAACTTTCTTTTAAGAAAATAACCATATTTCAAAAAATAAAATAAATAATAAATGAATAAATAAATAATTGGTTTAATAATTACACCACGTGAGGTTTCCAGAATCCACGCAGGTATTTTGGTTAACTGTGTTATCACGTAAGATTGTGAATCTACGTAGATGTACCAGTTGAACTTTCTTTTAAGAAAATAATCATATTTTATAAAGAATGAATAATAATAATAATATAACAAGTTCACAAATTTGATTATAAATGACAATAGTATTTTTTAAATTATCGTCTTGAAATTATAATAAAACCTTTATGCCGCGAGGTTTAGAACTTCTGCAGGTAATTAAGAAATTGATCTATTGGACATAACTGCGAGTCTGTAACAGGTGGATCGGTTTTCTCTTTTTAAAATAAAAACTTTCAAAAGTATAAAATATGATAATTTTCAAAAATCAAATAAACGCATTTTCAAAAATTAAAAAATTAATAATAATGAAAAAATAAAATAAAATATTTTCGAACAAAATAAAATAAGAGTAAGTAATATGAATTAAATTATCTCTTTGCCAATTAAAATGCACCAACTCAATCTCAGAAAATTATTTTGTTTGCAAAAAGTTAAATTATTCTCAATAGCTTTCTCTTATTACAAAATTTTATAATAAGTGTCGCACCCGAAAAAATGCGACGAAAGGAAAAAGAGAACAAATCTGGTTTTCGAGTGAAAACCGACTTGTGAGGAGTCGCCACCAAAATTTTGAGAAAAATCTTGGGAAACCGCATTAAAGAGGAAAGGATGGTCTGCGTAACCAGAGTTGGATTCGGGAGTCGATTGTGTGTGGGGAAGGTGTTAGGCACCCCACAACACCCGTTCCTAGGAACGGTTACCTTACATTGATTGTGTAAATTAATATGGCTTAAAAATATATTTTGGCTTTCCTTTTATAAATCACGTGCGAGAAAATGGATGGAGAAAAAGAAAATTAAGAAAATTTGGAAAACAAAATAAAGAATATAAATTAAATTAAAATTAAGGATATTCAAGCAAAATGAGAAAAAGGGTTTGAGAAAATAAATTAGGAAATATTTATTAAATTAAGGGAAAAACACCAAATAAATAAGAAAATATTTATTTTTTACAAAGGCGGACTTGACCCAGGATCAGAGCCTGGGGCCTACGTACCCTGCGATGGCAATCAAAGTCCACGTAGTTCGGGACTAGAAATGCGCGTCTGTTGGTTGATATTTTTTAATTATTGTAACAAGAGAAAGTTAATGGAAAATGATTTAACTTTTTGCAAACAAAACAATTTTCCGATATTGAGTTGGTGTGTTTTAATTTGCAAAAGATAATTTAATTCCGCTTACTTACTCTTATTTTATTTTGTTTTAAAACATTTCTTTCATTTTTGGATTTTTGAAGAATTCTTTTATTTGATTTTTGACTTTTAAAACTAACATGTTTTGTACTTTTGGGAATTTCTCTTTTAAAAAGAAACAAATCCATCTATTGCAGACTCGCAGTCGTACCCGATAGATCGACTCCTTAATTACCTGCAGAAGTTCCGAACCTCGAGGTATAAAGGTTTTATTACGCTTTAAAATGCCAGTAATACTTTTAGTAAATATATTTTTTAAAATGAAATTTGAAAAAACTTGTCACATTATTTCATTTTAAAATATGGTTATTTTCTTAAAAATGTTGTTTAACTGATATATCTACGAGAATTCACAATCTCACGTGATAACTCAGTAAACTTAAATACCTGCGTGGGTTCCAAATACTCACGTGGCATAGTTACCAAAGTATATATTTTTTATATAGTATTAGGAATATTATTTATTTATTTATTATTATTTCTTATTTTGTTTTATTTTTTATGAGAGCAATAACATTCGAAAAATTATAATCAAGAGGGTAACCGGATAAAGGGGTAATCAGAGTACTTAAATTTGCTCTACGAACCATAAAGCGTGTAATGGACAGTGAAGTTGTAAATTTAACTACCAATCAACCAGGATGGAACAGCCCACATACATGATTCATGTTCGGGCCAAAAAAAAAATCTGTGATGTTAGGCCCATAAGGGAACGGCACCAAATACTCCTAATAACTTCCCAAGCCCAAATCCATAAGAGAACAAACTAAAGTACCAAACAAGTTAAAGTGTTAGAGCAAATTCCAAGCTCAGGCCCATGAGAGAACAAGTCAAAAACATCAAAGCAAATTCCCAATCCCAGAGGCCCAAAAACGAGTCAAAACATTAAAGCCCTTTCCCTAGCTCAGGCCCTTTTCTAACGGCACAAAATTCACAATCAGCACGAACAAAAAGGGTCCTGCAAAGCTTAATTTTCCATCCCTACCTAATGCTCTAACAATGAACATCTAATAAACCCAGAATCACTGAGAGATGGCAAAACACGACGCCTTAACAGGGAATCAAGCAATGTCAACAAAATTGACCTCCAGTAAACATGCTCAAACATCACAATTATTCAGTAAACGAGCCAAAGCCCTATAAGTTATTCAGAACAAATATGAACAACCAAGATCCCAGATCCAACAACACAGCAAACCGGATTGGGGCATCTAAGAAAAGAATGTTAATCAGTAAGGGAAGCGCAATTAGAACATGAATTACCGAATCCAGAGTCTCTGCCACTCTATGATTAGCTACTGCACTCGGTTTTTGGCTTCGTCTCCCGTGGATCCTCCGGTTCGGACTCCCTCTGATTTTTTCTCATCTCCGCCGGTGACCCCTTCAGTATTTCGGTTCAGCCTCAAGTTCCCTCTCCTTCCATTTTGCCCTGCTCTATCTCAATTTCTTTCAGAGTAACGACTGCGTCCTTCGTCCTCCTTCGGTCTCGTCCTCCGTGGCTCCACGGTGGCTCTGGCCGTGCTCGCGGCTGCCTTCCCCGAGTTCCCTCTGAGCTCCCTCGGTCTCCGGTTCAGATCCGGTTACTCCCTCCGTCTTCCATTCAGCCGTGGGTCGTCCTCTGCTCTCTCGTGCTCGGCTTCACCTTCGGTCTGCCCCTGTTTTTCCGGCGCCCCTTCTCGCGTGCTCCCTCTCTTCCTTTTATGCACAGCTCCTTTTTGCACGTCCCTCTGCCCCGTCTTCACTCACGCACGCGGCGTCCTCTATTTTTTCTGCTTTACGTTTCCCTTGCCAGTCTCGTGGTCCTCCCTCGTTCAGACGTCTCCACGCTTCTCAGCTTTGCGTCTTTTCTCTGGCTTCAGTCTGCTCCCTACTCTGTCAGGGCTCCACTGCTCGGTCCAGGTCCACGAGCCCTCAATTGGGCTTGTGGCACCTTGGGCCCAAAACACCCCCACTTAGTTTTTTTTCACTCTTTTAGTTTTTTTTTCCTTCCTTCTTTTCTTTTCTTTTTTATTATTCTCCTCTCTCTGTTTTTTTTTTAATTAGTTTTTTTTAATTGTTATTTTATTTTTTCATTTTTTATTTTGTTTTGTTTTGTGTTGTTTGTTGTTTTTTTTTTGTTATGTGTTTGTATTTTAATTTTGTTTATTTAATTCTTGCAAATTTCTTCTTATTTTTATTTTGTTTTTTTCATTTATATTATTATTTATTATTTATTTTATTTTATTTTACTATTATTTTTTTTGTTATTTTTGCAAAATGCCCGGACAAAATGGGGTGTTCACAATAAGAAAATATCAACGAACTGACACGCATTTCTAGCCCCGAACCACGTGGATTTTGATCTCCATCGCAGGGTACGTAGGCCCCAGGCTTTGATCCTGGGTCAAGTCTGCTTTTGTAAATAAATAAATATTTTCTGGTTTTTCCCCCTTAATTTCATAAATGTTTCCCAATTTATTTTCTCAATTCCTTTTCCTCATTTTGCTTAAATATCCTCAATTTTAATTTAATTTACTTTCTTTATTTTTCAAATTTTCTTAATTTTCTTTTTCTCTACTATTTTTCTCGCACATGAATAATAAAAGGGAAACCAAAATACTTTTAAAAGTCATATTAAATTGCACAATCAACGTAAGGTAACCGTTCCTAGGAACGGGTGTTGTGGGGTGCCTAACACCTTCCCCACACACAATCGACTCCCGAATCCAACTCTGATTACACAGACCATCATTTCCTCTTTAATTCGGTTTTTCAAAATTTTCCCTCAAAATTTTGGTGGCGACTCCTCACAAGTTGATTTTCACTAGAAAACTCGATTTGTTCTCTTTTTTTTCCTTCCGTAGCATTTTTCCGGGTGTGACAAATATTATTAGTAATATGAAGTTTAATATTGTATAAACATATTAGTATAATTATAGAAATAATTTATAAGAATAATACTTGCCTTCACCTTCCCAAAGATCTCATTTTTTCATATTTCTTTTATCATCATATCCAACTTCAACTTAAAAATTATAACTATAACATCTGGACGATCCTCAATATGCAAATTCTTATCCTCCAAAAGTCTAGCTATTTTAGGCCATTTAGGGTTGCATATAAATGTTATAAATAAATCTAGATATCCTGCCCACTTGCTTATCGCCATTGCATCTTAATCATTTTGGACAATATAATGAACACCACCAATAAATGATGATGGGAGAATTTTTTTTTTCCTAAAGATGATGGTGTATTCTCACCTCTCAACATAATATTTGCAAGGTCTTTGTATAATTCAGCTCTCTACTTTATTTGATTATTCCTTATAAATGACAACCTTTGGGATTTAATCATTGTATACCCGTCAACCAAAAATTGCTAGAACAATTTTTTTGAACGAAAGATTAATGATGTATCACCAAGATGATCTTGAATCTTGTATGCAAAATATTCTCGCAATGTCAGTTTGTTATTTTTGTTATGCGTGGTTAACATATTATCATTATGCAGAATGTCATCTCAATAACCATCCTATCATACACATATAACAATGGATATTGCATTGACAAGTATAGTGGATGAGTTTCATGTATCCACTCCAGCAACCCTGACTTATATTGAACAATAATATCTCTATCAGATTCTGTAGATCCAATATCACCAACTATTAATGTTGTAATTTCATTTGTAGCAGTAGGAAGATTATATCTCTTGCCATCTTTGCCATGTTTATGAATTAATCTAATTTTTGCATTTTTTGTACAATATTGTGATCTCGCAGTTCAAATTTATACATGTCAGTTTTGCAATGCAAAGTTTTGGTTTGATAAAAGGACAAGGAAAGATGGTGCAAGAAGAAACCCATTTATTTAATATGAGTTATCTTAAGGAAAAGATTCAACTTCTTTCATCACAAGCTCCTCTATACATACTTGATATACTTTTTAATGGAAATGATGCCATAAGCAAACATTTTCATGATAACGTCAGGACATGTAATATAATGTTCGCATTTACTTCTATAGGAGGGAAAATTGACAAAGAAATCAATAATGGTCATGGTCCATATCTATATAGAAGAAGCGGACAGAATGTCCGTCTTATGAGAAGTATTCTTTTTATGGATGGAATGACTCCAAGATTCACATAGCTTTATATTTATAACACAATCAATGAAGTATCCAACAGAATTAATTCATTTGGGTAATACATACTATTTTATTTTACATGTCATATAAAGCTTTTTACTTTTTACTTTTTATTCATTTGTTGTAGTATTTATGTTTTTGTATGTAGGGGAAAGACAAAGTTGGTATACTTCAATTAGATATGATTCAATTGCTTAAAGATATGTTGAATGAGTATAACGTTCTTGTGCAAACATTTCGCATGGCACGAGACATGTTAGGTGTAAATCAAACTAAGCATGTGAAAATTAGATTAATTCATAAACATGGTAAATATGGCAAGAGATATTTTTTAATCACTTCATGAATATGATCGCCCTAATTTAACATCAAAAATAAAAAAGTTAGAGACAACAACATAACCATTATAAAACAATGTATATATTATACATTAAAAACTTACATAAACATTTGACAAAATTACTTCAATTGAGTTATAATCATTTGGTGAATGATGTGAGGACATCTTCTATAACTGTATAACCCTAAATTTAATTTGTCAATCATGTCTTAGATAATTGATAGTCCTCATAACATCGTAAGACACCTCATAAGTGTTCCTTGACATGAAGAAACAATGAAAAAAAACATATTATGGCAATAACTAATTGAAATACGATGAAAATTGTAGTATGGAGGCCAAATAGGAATATTAATTTTATAAAAAAAAATACTACATCACAATAATAAAAAAAGAATCAATTTCGATTGCAATTATATTATAACAACATTTCCAAATATCACTCAATAACAACATTTTCCAAATATCACTCAACAGACAAAAATAGTTTAGAAATAAATAATTTAACCATTATATATTATAAATAAAACAAATAATAGGATCAAACATAGAAAATAAATATATGTTCATAAATAAACATATCACACTCAAAAGAAAAAAAGAATGCCATCATATTGTATCAATTTTTAAACACGTGGTATACGATATATCATACATTGACTTATAGATAAATAAAAACTATTGATGTATAATAATATCTAAAAGTATGAATCTTCATATTTTAACTATTATTAAAATATAATAGTAAATAACTAACAATATAATCTCATAAATTGATTTATGGAAAAATAAAAACTATTTGATTTAGAATAATATCTAAAATTCTAAATCTCCATATCTTAACTACTCTTAAGATATAATAATAAATAACTAACATATAATCTCACAAATTAATTTATGAATAAATATAAATTATTGATTTATAATAATATCTAAAAGTCTAAATCCTTATATCTTAACTACTCTTAAGATATAATAGTAAATAATTAACATATAATCTCACAAATAATAACTCAAATTTTACTAATTTTTCGAAAATGATGACATGGAGGTATGAGGTTTTAACTTTTGATTCTACTTATATATATATATATATAATAGGTAGATAATAGATAGATAGATTCTCTCTATTATATATTTTATTTTATAATAATTACATGTTATATTAATGATATTGGCATGGCATGTCATGAATAACAAATTTTATTTTAAATTTTAAATGCAATATATAATGAATATAGATAATGAAACTATTACTACAAGAAAATATTCAAATGTTATTTTTTTGGCCAAAAAACTGTTATTGAAGTTTAAGAATTATGTTGTCTTGTTTATATTGTATTGTTAAATTCTGAAAGCCCATTAAAATTTTTGTGCAATGTATTAAAGTTATATAATTAATGTATTTTTTTTAATTAAATAAAATATGTAGATTTTAAATTTAAAATTAGTTTAATAATATTAACAGTAAAAGTTAATTATAGAATAAGTAACACATAAAAAAATAGGAAAAATGGCAATTGAGGATCAAAATTTTAAATTAAATACAATAAAAAATCTTGTAATTTTTTTTTATTACTGAACATCATAAATTTACTACTAACTTATTTTATATTTACTACTAAAAAACCTATAAAATTTTTTACTGTATTTAATTTAAAATTTTGATACCAATTATATTTTCCCAAAAAAAATACTCTGGGCAGGTCTAATAGCAACGTCGTATATTATAGATGAAGAAATACATAAAATATAGACCAACTATCTTTAAAATTTTTTTTTATTAACTACGGTGCTGGCCCGTGACTGAACCGGGCTACGAACTTTCTGGAAGGATCTGAAAGAGATGGAACTTTTGGCTCGTAGAAGATGATCATCTAGCGTCTGTTCGCCTCCTCTCATCTCTCTCGAGATGGCTCACCTCACCACCGATTCCCCCCTTTGTCGTCGCATAGTTCGTGCTTTCTTGCACTTCCTCAACTCAGGTATTCATTTTTCCTCTTTGTTTCCTCTTCATCTTCTTTTTACTTTCAATATGTGTACGTTCGCGTTGCTGATTTACTGATAGTTTAACCAAGTGAAAAATCTGATATTGTATTTTATTTCGTTAGAAAAAAGAAATTTCATTTGCTTTCAAATTTGGTTGCTTGTTTTCCCTTTTGATAGTTCGCTTCATGTGGAACAGTTGAGCCGGCCCCTGGCATTGACGTAGAAGGGCTTGAGGTTGCCAGGGAGTGTTTGACAGAGGTGTTTAAACTCAACACATCTTCGACAGATGCTCATGCAAAATCTTATTCTTTGGTCGACATATTCAAATCCCTTGAATCAAGCAAGCAATGTGAAGCTAGTAAGTCAGATGTTGGTAAACAACCAGATGATATGGATGCTTCGAGTTCATTCACTGCCCATAATGCTACTCATACACGAAAACATTTGGAGGCACGGAAATCTCTGGTTTTTTTTTCATCGATACATTTTTTTTTTGGTTATGCTGATTTATTCTTGTTGAAGCTCTCTCTCTGTGTTTTTTTTTTCACCTTGACAACATCGATGGACTGGGTGTTTATTGTAGGCGTTAGTATTTCAATTGACCGGTTAGCGCTTCACTTTTGGTCATCTGTTTGATTGCATAAAGATATGTTTCCTATTTCTTCGCACTTCACACTTTCTGATTTTTTGTTTTGGATGGGGAATTTTGGGGTTGTGATACTAATGCACTATTTTGTGTTTAAGGATATGAGCAGTTATCGTGGTAGTTATGGGTGATGACATTATGACGGTTGTAATGCAAGATCACTAATTAACTGGCGGGAGAATGTGTTTATGGTAATAGGGTTGACCGTGTAGGTGAGAAGGTTATGCTCGGAAAAGGAAGTTTGTAAATAGTAAACACATTGGAATCACTAGATATATCAGTGAACTTTTCTTTCTATTGACAGGTCTATAGTGTATAGTCTCTGACTATTTCATTGAACGTTTTATTTACTGATAGTGCCTATAATTTGTAGCTTTCTATACTTTTTAACTATTGAAGAACTAAATTGATTCGTAACCTTCAAAGCCTGGTTAAACTGTTTATATTATTGTTTCTTGCCATATGATTTTGTGAATCAGTAAACAACTGCATGTTATCTCAATAATGGTTTTTTTTGTCATGTGACGACATTTTAATTTTCCTTCACAGCACATCACATTGCTTTAAAAATTGTGTCGATGAATTTTTTGGCTTTTGGTTCTGACACTGATTCTGTTAAATAATGTGTATTTTATTAGGATGAAGAGTGGACACGAGGGTCTCACACCTTTGGTAGGTTAATCTTTTCCTCTGTATTATATGTTATTTATATGCTCATCTATTTAATTAGGTTATGTTTTCAAATAAGTGATGATCTCAAAAGACAAAATTTCTTGCTGTGCAAATTTATCCTTTCTAATGCATATGCTTCTATTATTGCTTATTGTAACTTGCTCAAGCTCTTTGGTATACTTAAAAGGTGTAGAGTAATTAAGTTACATAGGTATTTTCTCAACCTGTGACAGGAGTTTCTAAAGATGAACTGTGTGGGAAATTCTTTGATGCTCTAGAGAAAGTCCACTTCTTTAGGACAAACCCTGATGGAAGTGATGACCCAGGGCAACTGGAGAAAGCATCTCGTATATTTAATGATGCTGTAATGGTATGACATACTATTTAATGATTTTCCATGTGTTTCTGTTGATGTTGAAGCTTTAGGGAATGGTTTGAAAGATACAAAACCCCAAACGCTGGTATCAACCAAGTATGCTTGCTCATTAGTTTGTATGTGCCATTTTTCTTTGTATGTGTGTACGTGTGTGTATTATCTTTCTAATTTTGTAAATAGCAATAATAGTGGTAGTAATAATTGGTTTACTTCTATCTAAATATGGCAGTTTTATAGCTTGATCAAGGTGTACCCTTATCATCAGTGATTTGAAATTGATAAGTCACAGTGCTTGGTTATAGTCATCACAGAAGAAAAAATGTTTTCCAAAATTTGAGGAGTTTCGAGATGATGCACTAAGGTCTAAGTAATCAACATAAACATCCAAACCCATTTCACTTGGTTAATAACTGCTTGTAGATAGTGGAAAATGTTTTTTTCAACACTTTTCAGATGCCCTAAGTGTGCCACCTACTTGAACATTGGGTTGATTCTTGGGCTCTAATTATGGCGTGTAATATGTACAACAATGATAGGAAGCTAACTAGTTGTTTGCCTCAGCTTGTATTTTGATATCTGCACTGTCACATTTTGTGGGAATTTAGTTCGGCACTTGACTGTTTTGTACTGAGATGTGCTTTTGTCCCATATAATTATTAAGTCTGTTGGTATCTAATTTTAGTTGATGGAATGCGGGTTATTAATTATTTCACTACTAGTTGTTATCTTTTATAGTTCCTTTTAAGTTCTTTCAGCTGGTCTATTTGATTCTGATTAGAGAATTTCCTCTGCTGTGTAGGAGATGGAAAGATCTGAGTCTGAGGAGTTTAGTCTGAAGAACTTGGCTGAATTGCTGAAATCACAAGGTATGATAAGTGAGTTTGACTTTGGGAAGCTGGTTTTACCTTATGATGGTGCAAAAGGGATAATTAGATAATTAGAATTTTAAATACTTATTAGATTATTTGGATTTAATTTATTTTGAATTTATTTTATCTTTTAGGATGTGGTTATTTTGTTTATATTTATCTTTTACTTTAGGATATAATTTAGTTTAATATTTATCTTTTTAGATTTAAACTATGTTATTCTTTTAGGATCTTAGTTAGATTAGGATTTGGCGCTTTATAAATAAGTCCTAGAACTTCTCATTATACTTACCTTTCTTTTTTCTATTGATTGAATATTATTAAGGCTTTTCTAGTGAATTTCCTCTCCTTTTTAATTTTCCACTTTTCTCTTCTATCTTCTGTCCTTTCCCTATCTTATCCTACATTAATTTGGTATCAAAGTAGGTTCCTCCACGCCCCTGGCATACTTCCCTTGCTAGAAACCCACCTAAAAAATCGCCGGAAACCCTAATCACGTCACTGTTTGTACCAAAAATCCTACATACATATGTCCGACTATCAAACCGCCATCACTGTTCATCTTGCTAGAGGAAACTCGGCCCGTCCACTAAGCGCTGTCGCTGATAGCCTTGCTTAAGCGCCGTTGCCGACAGCCTTGCCACACGCTCTCATAGGCTAGCAACTCTCCCTGCGCGTGGGCTCCACGCGCCACCATGCCCAATTCAGTCCAAATCATGTTTTTCATTGTTTCTGAGGTGTTTCTACACAATTTCCTTTGTTCTAACTTTGTTTTAGGCTAGTGGAAAGTATATTTGGGGCTCACCATGACCAAAAGCTCCCAAGTGACTCAAAATTAGCTAGAGGAAGGCAAGAGACGTAGCACTAACTATGTAGATCAAGCAATTGAGACGATGAATCAAAGATTTGATACCATGGACCGAAGGTTTGAGGAAACAATCCCATGGGATTGAAGAATTGAAGAAAATGTATGAAGACCTTATACAAATCATTAAAGCAAAAGACAAAACAATATACGGAAGAAGCTAAAGTTGAAGGTTTGAAAGTTCGCAGAGAAATCAACTTTGGGGTTGGATACACTCCTTCCCCTAGTGATACAAGGGCTCCACCTATTGGGAATTGTTAGTTTGCAAACAGCAATGAAAACAGGAACCCTCACATAACTGTTGATTGCCAATTAGATTCAAGTGTCTTCTTGGATTGGTTTGCTAGCAGGGAGGACTACTTTGAATGGTATGAGATGAATGATGTGTATCGTGTTTGTTTCACTAAGATGAAGCTTGTCAGGTTTGCCAAGAAGTATTGGCAGAATGTGCAATAGAACTTAGAATGTCTAGGACAACTCTCTGATTAATACTTGGGCAGAGATGAAATTGAAAGGGAAATATGTGTCAACCCATTATAAGAATCAACTTTACGATCAATGGGTGAGCTTGAGGCAAGCCACCATGGTATCTGATTACATGGCTTGATTTGACGGTCTCATGATTCGATGTGAGGTTAAGGAAGACTCTTGAATGACAAATCAAAAATTTGTCAATGGCCTATGAACTAATATACAGTAAGAACTTAAACTGAACCCTTCTGAATCTCCTGAAGAAGCACATCACAAGTCTTTGGAGGTAGAGTCTTTGTTAAAAGGTTTGTCTACTAGGCATACAAATTTCTAGAGCACAGATTCTCACTAGCTCATACTTTCACACAATCCAATCGCTCTACTGGATTACTTCCATTGATGACCAGTTCTTCGTTTTAATCTAGTCAGGCAACTAGTCCTAATGGAAGTACTTCTAAGAATATTGAGTCGACAAGATCCATTGAGTGCTTCTACCATTGAGTGTTTTTGATATCAATCTAAAGGTCACATCACATCAAAGTGTCCTCAACGTGCTCTACTGTTTGAATCCCTAGCTGAAAAGAAGGATGAAGTGTTAGATGCTGACATGGTGATTGACCCCAGTGAATGTCCCTCTAACATGGATGAGGAGATCATTGTGGATGATTATGAGTCAGGATGTATGGGTGTGATGAGGTGCATGCTATTTGTCCCCTCACCAGATGACTCTTTGGAAGAGAATAGGTACCTTTCAAACTTTTGTGAAATGCGGGGATAAATCATGCAAGTTAGTTATTAATGGAGGAGGTGCCAGAAATGCAATCTCCAGCCAAGGAGTTACTAGGCTTGATTTTAAGCTAGAGCCTTATCCTAGGCCTTTTTGTAATGACCCTGAATATTAATTCTAAGAAGGACATTGTTGAATGGTATAGGAACGGAAGGACTAGCACAGGAGAAAGGATTTGAATTGAGCAAAAAGGAAGAATGAGACAGAATGCTGTGGGGCTGCAGTGAGATGCAGGGGTGCCACGACGTGGAACTTTGGATCTAGGCTTATAGGCTGAGTCAGTAGTGACTTGCGCTATGGTGAGCTTAATTGGCGCTGCGGCACCAATTATGAAATTGATTTAAATTAGAAGTCGGAACTAGTCGCTGATGGAAGGAAAAACAAAGGGGGAACGGCGTGCTTTACTAGGGTTTCATGTTTTTGACACCGGGGAATGTGATTTAAGGCTTGGGAAGCTTGATTCTTGTGGATAAGTTGGTTTTCTACTCCTCTCCTCCATTTTTTCAAAGATTGTTTGATGTTTTTCATGGGGATTGTTAGGGATCCGAGTTTGATTGTATTTCCACCAATTGAAATGAGTTTAAATGTTTCATTGATATGTTGTTGGGTGTGTATAAGCTCTGGGTTAAGGATTTTTAAGTGTTGAAGTGGTATATTTCCCAGACCCTAGCCCTTAACCATTTATGTTTTTGGGAATCCGAAGTTGTGTGGGTTAGATTATGATTCTATGAGTTGTTTGGGGTATTTTGATATATGGGTTAGCATTGGAAAGCTTTGTTTTGGTCAGGTTGTGCTTTGGGTTGACAATTGAGTATACTAAGTGTTGGGAAATTACGTTTATAATGGGAATTTGGTGTTGTGTAGGTTGTCTACTTGCTCAATTGGGATCTCTTGACTCCGGGAAGTAATTGGAAAGTATTGAATTGGTTGGTAAGTGGTTATGTTGATGTTTGAGTAATGGACTCCTTGGTGGGATTGGTTGGATTATCATGTATTGGCTGTGTATTTTGGTTTGGGACAATGTGATGACGTAATCTCGTATTCTTTGATGTGTTGTAGTGATTGTTGTCCTCTTTGTCCTACCGTAATGCCATGTGAGTCAGACAGTTGGGGTAACGGCAATGTGTTTTCCTATATTTTCGATTGATTACATATATATATATATATATTTCTTATCATGATATGCGTGCTTTATGTAATATGTTGTGCTCTTTCATATCATGATATGCATCTAGTATAGATTATGGTTGTTCCTTTTTATATTATGATATGTGTAGTTATATGGCTAGTAAGTCCTTTATCCTTATTCTATATTTTGTTAAAATGGATATTGGTGATAGTGAGCATGATATATATATATATATTTATTGATGGATGTTGACATGTAATGACGATTATGCATCCCATAACTTGTCATATATGATCTTATAACATGCTAGTGTTATAGAGGATAACATATGCTAATATGTTACCATGCATTGGACATTGTCACATGATATACCTTGTTGGGATATCTGGTTTGAGTGATGATGTTTTATATATCATGTGGTATGCCAATCCGCTAAATAGCACATGAGGCCTTGTGTTCAGGCGGTGTAGCTTATGTTGTTCCAGTCGCTAAATAGTCGTCTTATGGTTGGGAGACTCAGGTGGCTGTGAATTGAGATGCACCTTTTCTAAATAGTCACTAATTTGGGCTATTCAGAGGAAGGAGAGCTATGATCTAACCTTTGGTACAGTGGTCTTTGGCCAGGTCATGACCATTGGGAGGAGAGCTAGGTAGTGACCTCGGAATCGGCCGTCACGATCGTTGGAAAGGGGGTCACTGGTTAAGGTTAACTTGTCATGGTAACTAGCTTATGGTTCTAGCCGTGTATTGATAGGACTTATGTCTGCATATCATGTGCATTGCATTCATGTGAGCATGGTATCTACATTGTGATTTAAAGGCATGATTGTATTTGTATGTATGTGTGTAAACCCCTGACTACTAAGACGTATGTCTCACCTCGTGGCTAACAATTCCAGGTAAAAGATATAGCACTAGTAAGGAAAGGACCAAGGAAGGTTTGGGAAAGGAGGACTGAGAGTACTTGTAGGTGTTGAGAATTACCCGTTGCTGTTGTTTTTCTAATGTGTTGTTAGTAAAGTGTGATTTGTATTGTCTGAGTAATACTATGTATATCTATGTATTCTGGGGCACAACTGATGTGTAGCCCCTCCTATACTTATGTTTCATGATTGGCTCTGTGTGTTCTTGGGCCTAGGGTTTTGCTAGTAGTACGATGGATGATAGTTATGTCCTTTATGTGGAGTGCAATGTCCTAAGTGTGGTTGTTTTGCTGATTTGGGCTGTGGTTCCGTGGTCCCAAATCTCTTTTGATGTGATTGGTTGGGTCATGAGTTTGGTTGTGTTTATAGGTCTTAGTGGTGCAAATTGGGTATATAGTCTATTTGGGTGAAGTTGGGTTCAAGAGGGTCAAAAACTCGGAGCAGTGATTTCTTTGGGAAGAAACTTCCTTGGACAAGGTTCTTGAGCCCAATGTGACCTATCGGAATGGTCTTTGAGTGCCATAGGCTCATTGGTGGCAATTGAAGAAGCTTGGTTCTTTGTTTTGGTCAAAAGGATGGTGTTGAGTGTCCAAAATATCTATATGGAGGTGTTTTGAGTCATGATTGGTGTCTATGGTTAGAGTGTGAGTAGAGTCACCTGTACGCTTTGAAATTGGGTGAATCGGAGGTTGGAGGGAGAAGTTATGCTTGTTGGAAATTGGCTCAGAAAGTCAACAAATGCTGATATGATATCAGCATGTGGTGCCGTGGCGCCGTGTCCCACTGTCCTATTTTCCTTTTTTTTCTAGAATGCTTTGGCGTTATGGTGCTATCCTTTATTTGCCTCCTTTGTGATGTTTTGGGTGTGTTTTATGCCTGCTTTGGGTCTTGGGAGTTTAGGATGTTACACTTTTCAAGCAGCATGGGTTGATGACAAGACTTCCTTAACCATTGCGCATTGATGTCGCGTTCCCCTTCATCTAGGAGAGTATCATGAAGAAGTTTTATGCAATGTCCTTCCTATGGATGTTGCTCATATTTTGTTGGGAAGCCCATGGCTATCTTTTGACCAAGAAGCAGTTTATGAAAGGAAGCAAAGAGATGAAGTATTGGCTTAACTCTCCGGAGGAGAGTTCTTTCAAGTGGGGGAGGATGATGCAGAAGAAATAATTAGATAATTGAGATTTTAAATAATTATTAGGTTATTTAGATTTAATTTATTTTATCTTTTAGGATCTAGTTATTTTTTTTAAATTTATCTTTTACTTTAGGATATAGTTTAGTTTAATATTTATTTTTTTAGATTTAAATTGTCTTGTTCTTTTAGAATTCTAGTTAGATTAGAATTTGGGGTTCTATAAATAAGCCCTAGAACCTCTAATGTATTTCCCCTCCTTTTTAATTTTCTACTCCTCATTTATCTTCTACTCTTCCCCTACCTTGTCCTACATCATATGCTCTTCTACGGAGGAAATTTACTCTCTCTCTCTCCCTCTCTCTCTCTCTCACACACACACACACACACACACAATGAAATATGTATCTGTAATGTTCCCTTGCCAATGACATGCAAGATAATTTCTTATTAATTTTAAAAAGTAGCAACACATTTCCAATATCTATATACAAAATCTGTGTATTATGGCAAAAAAAATCCTGTATATTGGACCGTTGATTGGTATGATCAAATCATTGTGAATTTGGACATCTGAAGTATTGTTAAAGAATAACTATGCGGTGGTTAATCTTTGTAGCCTGATGTAGTATTTAATTTTCTGGTTTTTGTTTAGGTAATAAGGCAATGCAATCCAAGCAATACCCAGATGCGATTGAGTTGTATAACTGTGCAATTGCACTATGTGAAGAGAATGCTGTTTACTACTGCAACAGGTACAAAATAGGTTTACACTGGATTCTTAATTATAGAACCTTTTCCCCCTATAAATGTAAAATGTATGAATGTGGATTGTGGTATGGAATGCCACCTGAAAAATACTTTTCCCCCTCCTCTTTTGTTTTTTGTATCATGTTTAGTTTTCAGTGAATCTTAGAGCATCAAATAATCTGAATTACGTTGTGTTGAGATCAATTTGTATTTCTATTTCTTCTAAGTATTAGAAGAAGTAAGCTTGCTATCAGTATTTTCCTGATGGGGTATCAAATGGTTCCTGAATTTTTAAACATCTACGGTTTGCTGAAGCTGCTCTTATCATGGAGAATGTGTATCAAGGGGATTATGAAAACTCAACTAATTTAGACATCCTTTCCCATTAAGAACAATGGTAAAGCAGTGATAGCAGATTACATCACCCAGAGTGTAGTTATGTCTCATATAGTGGAAAGTTATGCAACATGTTGTGTATATATTATTTGTGAGTATGAGGTTGACATGATAAGCTTATTACAGAATATTAAGGTAATTAAATCTAACAAAGTATGTTATCCTAGTTAGGGTTTAACCAATAACAACTAGTTCAGCCTAGCTAGGTTTTATATTTGAAACTGACATTTTAACTCTAAGTTGTCTGTCTATTCAGCAAATCTACTTCTTTACACAGATTGTGTGCGGGGATAGAGCATATTTGGGATACACAAAAATGAGTGGAATGCCAGTTATGTGGCTTATGCTACTTACTCTAGTCCTAGGATGTTTAATATGCACATTCCTTTTCTTGCAGATATCACTTTCTTTTCTGTATCAGTCCACTTGTTTAAAATTTTTATTTTGTGATTCTTTCTAGAAAAGAATTCTGAACTCTTTATTCAGATAGTACACAGCCTAGGTGTGTTTACACATGCACGCCCACACAGTTATATGCATTTTAAAAGAACTGATCAATCCTATAATTGTGCCTGTAGTTACTCAGCTGATCCACCCAGATAATAACCCTATAATTATGGGATTTAGATCAGCACTCAACATAATTACATTGTTTCCTAATCCAGCATCCTCATGATTACTTAGGACTGGATTGTCCTGATAGCCTTTTCTGATGTTTGATTATTCTCTCTTCAAGGCGAGTTTTCACAAATACCTAAAGGGATTTGAGATCTATGCTGTATTAATGGCATTCTTTGTGTTTTCTGTTTCTTCTCTCTGCCTTTGCTGAGTAGGATACCTTATCCCATGCTCTATTTGTACATGATCTTTTATCCAAAAAAGAAATTTATCATTCTTTATCTGGGTTGGAAGAATATTTTTTGTTGCATGGAAGTTGTTTGGTTTAGAAAACTGCATTATTTTATATTACACGCTGAATATGTAATGTTTCCTCGATTATTATGATGCTTTAGGGCAGCTGCATACACTCAGATCCACAAATATATGGAAGCAATCCAAGATTGTCTTAAATCTATTGAGATTGACCCGAATTATAGCAAGGCATACAGTCGTCTGGGTTTAGCATATTATGCTCAGGGAAATTACAGAGATGCTATTGATAAAGGGTTTAAGAAAGGTTGGTATGATATTCTGTTTCTCTCATTTTACTTTTCCTTTTTCAGCCATCCCATGTTTCTATTTGGGGCTCAAAAGTACTGTGGCTTTACCTTGACAGGGAAGTTCTTTTAATGCTGGGAAGCTATTGATTTCATGAAATTTATTATCATCTCCTGTTACAAATATAACATTGATTGAGATACTCACGCAATGCTAATTGTAAATTTTGGTTGCCTACCTTATCAGGATCATGTCCATCATTAAATTTGGAAGAATTGATTTAATTAAAACTAGAGCAGGACGGTTCTCAATCTAATTTATTACATCATTATGAATTTTGGCTCCAAGCTGGTTAAATTGTTAAATCTAGTGATTCTGCTGAAAATTCAAGTTTTTTTGCTTTAATTTTTATTTTTTTCTCTGCAGCCTTGCTATTGGATCCAAATAATGAGTCTGTTAAAGAAAATATACGGGTTTGTTATCTAGTTTTTTCTTTGTCGTCTTCTTTCTCTTCTTGTTGATGTTGATTATGATGTTAATTGGCCACAGGTTGCTGAGCAAAAATTGATAGAAGCACAGCATCGTGCAGATCACAATCTGGTATGTTCCATAAATTTTAGTGCTTCTTCATTAACTATTTTTAAGTTTTAGCTTTGTATTATATACTGTGTAGATCAGGAATGTGTTGCAACATTAGTAATTATTGAATGGTCTGTTCTTTATTTTTCTCGAAGAAATTTTACTGGTTGAAAGGATATCTCTTTAGAAGCCAAATCATGGCTATATGATTTTCTCCTAGATATTGTGTTCTTTATAAATTCCATTCCCTTTCTCGATTGATTTTATTAATCTGCGATTTTACTCAAATTACTGCCTTTTGCATTAAATACATACATCTAGGGTAGGAATGCAATTTAGCTTTGTTAGCTTCCTCCCATGCACTTTCTGAATGTTTCAATTTGCTTGTGTGCCTGAGAGGTAGTTACCTGTTTCTTTCACGTGCCTTTGTTATTCTTCCCTAAATGATGACATGTCAACAAGTACTGTAAAACTGGAGTTTAAGAGGGAAACAGGTTGTGATTTTTTTATGGATGATGCATATTTGTTCAGCTTCTTATATTTCACTGACACATTAGTATGTTGGTATTTTACATCTATCTTGTATGCCATATATAATATAGCTTGATATTTAATATTCTTATGGCTGCATTGAGTGAAAATCTAATCAAAGAAAAGATACAGTAGGTGTTCTTATAGGAATTGGTAAATCCAGAAACTCAGGTGTGTGAGATTACCAAGGAAATGGATTCATGCTATACCCTCCAGACATTGGGTCCTAGTGTTTCAAACGCAAGCGTTTTATATACCTGAATGAAGATGATATATTGAATGCCTCCCAAGAACATTTTACTTTATGCTTTACAGAATTCAATAACATTTCAGGAGTCTCAGAACCAGTCTGCAGGAGGGTCAAGAAGTAATGCAGCTCCACCGCCATTTAACTCGATGCCATTCAATGCCAACGATCTGGCAAGCATGTTTATGAACATAGCCTCAAACAATGCCAATGCGTATCAAGGACAGAATCCTCAGGAACGGCAAGAAGAAGATAGCAATACCGGTTCAACTAATGAACCTGATATAAGAATCGGGAGCAATATTAATTTAAACTTAAACCAAATTCCTGAGGAGTTGACGGGGGCTTTCAGGTCTGTTATGGAAATGTTATCTGGGGCGGCTCCTCCCGGCCCTGGGCAACAAGATCACTTCAATGGAAGAACTGCGCCAAACTAGGCAGTAGGCTGTTTAACTTCTAGCGTGCTGATGGCTGGTACTGCAATGGTTTTCACAACCTTGTAAATTTTCTTCTTTTTCTTTTTTCATTTTAAATTACTTTACGAGGATTTTTTTTAACATCTTATAGGTCTTCGAGGCACCTTGCTTTTGGGAAAAATTACATGCAAAACATGTAACTAATTGTCGATTGTTCATTTTCTTTGACTTTATCAAGCCAAGCAATAGATTTAGGTTTTGGACGTCAAATTTGCGGAGTCATCCTTTTTTTTTTTTCCGTGAAAGAGTCATTCTTAGTTTAGGCGTGGTAAGCCCTTTTTTTTTAACTACAATAAAAAAAAGAAAGAAATGATTTTGAAGGAAATCGGAAGTTTGGAGAAAGTTGGCATGCCAATGGTGAGGGGTTGTTGGATCTGATTCTCTCCGTGGTTGGAATGATCGGTCCCTGCTTATTTTATTGACTGTGATAATGAGGAATTGTGAATTATAATTTTAATCCGTGTACACAATAAGATTTCATGAAGTCTGATGGGTGAGTCGTTTTTCATCACTTGACTCGCATTTTTGTATGATGCTCTTACATTTTATTTTATTATATATTTGTTATTAACTTTTTATTTTGGGTGAACTGTTATTGACTCTATTATCCTATCTAGAGGCACAAGATAAGACAGGCCATTCTACAGCCCATCTTTGTCATGCGATTGCAAGTTATTAGTACAGATGGGGGTAAAGGTGGGTGAGTGGCTAGTCATCATTACGTTCTCGTGGATCTCCCACCCTTGCATGGAATCCTAGTGTGGCGAACTGAACTCTGCTGTGGTCCCATGTCCCTGGACTCATTCATCGTTCATCGAATTTCCACGTTATTTTTCTTGGCTTCATTTTGCTAATTTATTTATTTGTTAATGGTCAAAGTAGAAATAAGAACGTTGCAATCAACATGCAACATGGGCCGCATGCACCACATCCATATGTTTACTACGTAACCCAGATTTCGAGGCCCACAATCACCCATATAAAACCCTAATCTCTTTTGCCACGCCACGTGGGAGTGGCCCCAAGAGAACACCAATTTAATCTTTTTCTTCTTTTCTGCCCTTTTGTCATCCGGGTGCCTTTGTTCCGGGGTAGCTGGCATACGGTACGTTTCTTCACAAGTCGCTAGTCCGTCACAACGAAGCGGGGAACTAATTCCTTCTGAAACTCCAACCTCCTTCTCCCTCGATCTCTCCGCCCCCGCCAAATCTCAAAGTCTGCTTTGTATATCCGCTCGTTTTAGTCCCTCTGTTCTCCTTCTCTCCTCCCTCCCGTACTTCTCTACTTTTCTTTTCTTCAGACCTCTCATTCCAACTTTCTCCACTGCTTGCTGCTCATTCTAACCCGCTTTGTCTTTGCTTCTTACTCAGAAACTGAAGGTCTTTCTGGATTCCTGTCTTGAATTCTTACATTTTTTTTTGTTTTTCTTGTTTTCTTTAAATTATGCTGCTGAGTCCTATTGGTTTTGTTTGAGTAACTGCACGTCTCATTTGGTTGGTTACGATGTCTTTTTTTTTTTTTTTTAATTTTTGAATTGCCAGCTCTTGAGCCTAATAACCTTCTAATATATTTGTTGCTTCTTAATTGTGTTTTGTGCATGCCTATTAATTTAGTATGAAATTCGCTCGAGTTGTGGCTACCATTGTCCCGGTTGCCCGTCTTTGCTATCTTTAATAGCTGTAATCGAGGAAGAAAATTTTAATTTATTTTGATGTAATTTTCTGTTTCAGGGATTGATTTCGTATATTGTAGAGTGGCCATTCAGTCCTGGAAATGAGTGCCTACATTGTTGGTGTCCTTGTTCCTCTCGTAGTTACTATACTATTCCGGAATTCAAAGAATGTGAAAAGACGTGGCGTGCCCGCGGATGTAGGTGGTGGACCTGGGTTTGCAATTCGGAATCATCGGTTTCCCTCCCCGGTCAGTACGGCCTGGGAAGGTGTAACAACTCTTGCTGAACTTTTTGAGCAGGCTTGCAAGCAGCATCGAGATAGATTTTTTACTTGGGACCCGAAAATTGATCTCGAGGGAGGTTGAAATAACTGAAGACGGAAGGTCTTTTGAGAAGCTCACTTTGGGAGATTATGAGTGGTTGACATATGGGAAAACATTCGAAGCTGTCTGTAATTTTGCCTCGGGTCTAGCAAAGATCGGGCATGTAAAGGAAGAACGAGCCGCAATCTTTGCTGACACAAGGGAAGAATGGTTTATTGCATTACAGGTGTTTGTCTTAAGTACTCGCTAATGTCTAAAAGAAGTATCCTCCCGGGCCTTTCTATCTTCAGTTTTACTCTCAATGTGATACATTTTGTGTTGTATGGAAATTGCGATCTAGTAGACTTGTTACCAGTTTAGTATATTGTTATCTATGAAGTACGGTCACGTGTAAAATGGAGCTGTCATATTTGACGCTACATGACAACGCTTCAGATTTTTTCCTATGTCTGTGTTCCTTATCTATGTTGATGCTTCCTAGATTGTGATCTATTGCTGATCTACTTTTTGCTAAATACAGTTGATCTTTTCTACTTTTGTTCTATCAGGGTTGCTTTAGGCGCAATGTTACTGTTGTGACTATTTATGCATCACTGGGAGATGAAGCTTTATGTCACTCGTTAAATGAGGTTTACTCTCTATCTCTCTTAATTTTCACACTAATCAATTCTGTTTTTCCTTATAAGTGCAGCATCTCCCTGCTTATACTCTGCTATGCTATCAAAGATGATCAAGCCTTGTACGCTTGTTCAGTGCTTAGGCATAGATCTTTGCCATATTGATATTAGTTTGTGTGCATCACTTTCTTGACACTTTCTGGTGACATATATTAAATAGTTATGAACTGAATATATTGGTATTTTTAATTTTTTTGCTTGTGCATCTAGTGTTCTGCTACCCCACTTCAATAAGAGGATTTATCGGGTTCAAACTAATCTAGATCGAGCCAGGTTTAATATATTGTTTTTATAATAATAAAGCAAAGAAAAAAAATTTGGGGGGGGGGCATTTATGTAATTTTCTTATATCTCCCAAGCAGGTCCTTATTTTAGTCCCACCCTTTTTCCTTCCTTTTCTTTCTTTGCCACTCGTTTGTGAACCCAATCATGATCCAACTGCTTAACATAAGATTTCTGGAATTTAAATTTCATTTACCTGTGAAAACTCTGTTTTGTGTAGTTGCCAATTTAGCTTGTAGCTTGTTCTCAGTATGGATATTTACTTTGTAGAATTCTTTCATGGTCCAAGTCTGACATGGACTATTGGACTTGATATATGTTGACAATCATTCTAGTTCCTGCGTTTACTTAATAAAATTTAAAATCTATGCCAGACAGAGGTGACGACTGTGATTTGTGGGCAAAAAGAATTGAGGAAATTGATACATGTAAGTGGACAACTTGACACAGTGAAACGTGTGATATGCATGGATGATGATATCCCCTCTGACACCTCCCCTATTGAGCACGGCTGGACAATCACTTCCTTTGCCAATGTTGAGAGACTTGGTAGAGAAAATCCAGTTGATCCTGATTTACCTCTTTCAGCAGATGTTGCAGTTATAATGTACACAAGTGGAAGTACAGGATTGCCCAAGGTTAGAAGTAATTTTGAATTATGTGTTTCTTCCAGTATCTACTTTTCTCTCCTTTCACTATATTGGTAATCCTAAATACTAATCTTGATGAGATCATAGCCCGGTCTACTGTTTTTCCTTTGATAATACAATTATATCATAAGAAATATTTCTATTGACAATTGAAATATACTGAGTTTCTTGTGTTATTATTTTATTTTTCTATGATTTTATTCTTTTGTTATTTGGTATAGGGAGTGATGATGACACATGGTAATGTCTTGGCAACAGCCTCTGCTGTCATGACAATTGTTCCTAACCTTGGGAACAAGGATATTTACCTAGCATACTTACCAATGGCTCATATTCTTGAATTAGTCGCTGAGGTAGGGGCCACAGTTATCTATACTATTGAGTGGATTGAATAAATATCTCCATTTGAGAGGCATTCTGTTTTCCTTTTTCTAGAGCTCCTTTTCCTCTACTGCATTTTGTAACAAAATTTACTGCTTGTTTTAGAATTTGATTGCAGCTGTTGGAAGTTCCATAGGATATGGATCTCCTTTGACTCTAACTGATACATCAAGCAAGATAAAAAGGGGAACAAAGGGGGATGCAACTGTATTGATGCCAACTTTAATGGCAGCTGTACCAGCCATTCTTGATCGTGTTCGTGATGGAGTGCTTATGAAGGTATTATGAATTATGGCATTTGAATGCAGGCTTGCATATAATGCTTCAGTCGTACTATGTGTGTTGCTGAACTTGTTTCCTGAAATCTTCCTTTTATATCTCAGTCAGTAACCAAGGCTAAAGCTTGACAATGCAGGTAAATGCAACAGGAGGGTTATCCAAGAAATTGTTTGATTTAGCCTACACACGCAGGTTGCAAGCAATTAATGGCAGCTGGTTTGGAGCTTGGGGCTTGGAAAAGGTTCTCTGGGATGCTCTAGTGTTCAAAAAGGTCAGAGCAATTCTGGGCGGTCATATCCGTTTTATACTGTCTGGTGGGGCTCCCCTTTCTAGTGATACCCAAAGATTCATCAATATTTGTCTTGGGTCAGTATTGTCTAACTTTGACAAATCTTCAATCTAGAAGTGAAATGACTGCTTAACAACAAATTGAACATATTTTAGAATTAAGAATGACTTAACAATCCCACATTGACTGTTCTGTCCAACTCTTGATGATGATGTGTCAGTAATATAAATTGTTAGTTTAGTTTCCAAATCAATATCAATAGCCAAAAAATTTTCTTTAGCACATTCGTTTGCAAGGACAGATGCCATAAATGCCCATGTTGTATGGTTTACATAGGGCAGTATTAACTGAAGTCAATAAGAAATGATGCTTCTACAAAATGTTCAAGTGCAAACCCCTGTGTGTGTGTGTGTGTGTGTGTGTTCTCTCCTGTAAATAATATGTCCCAATTGAGCAAGAGTTGATATCAGCAATTATTCAAAATCCTCCTTGGGTCTCATTTCTTTTAATTTTTATATGATGCCTGCCAGGAGTAATATGGCTTGGTAAAGGAAATAGTACCATATTCAATCTTGTGCTTTCCTTTTCTTCTATAGTTTTGGTCCTCCCTTTATTTGTCTCCTCTGTCAATCTTTTATTGGATTGCATTTCCCAGTGCTCCGATTGGTCAAGGGTATGGTCTCACAGAAACTTGTGCCGGCGGGACATTCTCTGATTTTGATGATACATCAGTTGGTCGTGTGGGACCACCTCTTCCTTGCTCATTTATTAAGGTAATTATTTGTGAGAAGGGGCACTGAGCATTGGGGTTGGATAAGTTATGCAAAGCAACCATTCAATATGGTCTTCTATTTGTTGTTGCATGCCATCTACAGTGTGAATACCAGTGGGTTATATTCACCTTTATGGTAAATTTGTTCCAAATTTATCTACTACCTTGTCATTGTTATAAGTCTATCATTGTCTTTGTGTGATAGACTTTGTTGTTAACCAGGGTTGTGATTTATTTGTGGCCAACTATCGATGTGTTTTCAAGATTGCTCTTCTCATCTTTTTCAAATCTCTCTGCTGTCTACTTGTTTGAAAGTGTTGGCCATATTTTATGAAAGCAATTACAACTGTTGGAGGGCCTATGTGGGTGTCAACTATCTTCCTTTTAGATTGCATAAATCTAATCTGAAGTGATTCATTCCCAAAAAATGAATAGAAATAGCTAGAAATCCGCCCTATTCCTTGGGATCTTTAGCATTAGATTTCATGTTTTATTTGGAATCATTATTGATTCACTGCTTAGTATAGCAATGCAACATATAGGAGGCCTCAAGATTTTGGCCAATGAAGAGGCTTCAAGATTAAGTTGTGAGCTTTTAAAGCTATTATTATCTTGTAATGGCTGTTTACATTTGTTAGGTATTTCAAACTATTATTCTATGGTAACATTTAGTATTCTTTATTCAGCTAATCAATTGGCCTGAAGGTGGATATTTGACCAATGATTCACCAATGCCCCGTGGTGAAATTGTAATTGGTGGTCCCAATGTCACTCTTGGATACTTCAAAAATGAAGAAAAGACGAGAGAATCTTATAAGGTATGGCTTCAATTTCCTTTTTCTTTTTTGCTTGGGGGTGAGAAAGGATGAATTATCACTCTTCTTTAGGTTTAATTGTTCCGCTTAGTAAGGTTGGAAGCTGTGACTTGCTTCTTCTTTTTTTTTTTTCCTAATTAAGTTGTATTTACTTTTGTTTCTTCATTGTAAAGGTTGATGAAAGAGGAATGAGATGGTTCTACACTGGTGACATAGGGAGGTTCCATGCAGATGGTTGCCTTGAGATTATTGATCGTAAAAAGGACATAGTTAAACTACAGCATGGTGAATATGTCTCCCTAGGAAAGGTATGGTAGCTATTGGTCGGGGAAACAGACCATTTTTGAGTATTTACCTCATGACTATTCTTGATTGCAGGTTGAGGCAGCTCTTAGTGTCAGCCCCTATGTAGACAATATTATGTTGCATGCTGATCCTTTTCATAGTTATTGTGTGGCACTGGTTGTGGCTTCCCCGTCTGCACTGGAAGAATGGGCTTCAGGGCAAGGCATCGCTTATTCTGATTTTTCAGAATTGTGCAGGAAAGAAGAAACTGTTAAGGAAGTACACGCATCACTTGTAAAGGTATACCTATGCATCAAACTCCTCTAACTACTAATAGTCATGACATTTGAGGATTGAATTTTAGGTCTTGGAAGATGTGTTTTTTTAAAAGGTCCAAGTTGACAGATAAATTTTTAGGCAAACATTAGTACTTCTGCCAGGTATGTTCTGTTCTTGTGGAAAGTAGTATATTACGTTCGGAATTCATGAAATAGAACGGAGGGGAGGAGGGAAGTCCTCTGCATGAGAATATTATTTATTGAGTTTCAATATAGTCTAGAATGTAGTTGTGTTCTCACGATCTCATGAGAATGATACTGCTGATTTACCTTGCAACAAGACATTGAAATGCGTCGCTTGCCAAATTCTTCAGAAACAAGTGGCTGGTTTATTAAAAATGGGAGAATTGCAATTAGGGACCAAAATAACAAATTTATTATAAAATAAGACCTATTAAGATTTATTATCTCAATTTTACTATTTAGTATTTCAAATTTTAACATTTTTTTCAGCTAAAGTTCTTATTTGCAATTAATTTATTATATTGGTCTCTAACTGTAATTCCCTCAATTTTATATGAAAGCCCTTCTTGTTGGTAATGATAAAGATGAAACTAATTTGCAGGAAGCAAAGAAGGCTCGTTTGGAGAAATTTGAGATTCCTGGAAAAATTAAGCTGCTTTCTGACCCGTGGACTCCTGACAGTGGCCTAGTGACTGCAGCTCTCAAGATCAAGAGAGAAGCCATTAGAAAAGCTTTCGCTGAGGAACTGGTGAAGTTATATGCTTCATAAGCTATGAGTATATTTAGATCTGTTTACTCATCCCAATGAACTAAGCTTTTACGGTTTTATTTGTCTTTTTTCCCCTTTCTTGTCTTTTTTGAAGGGGAGGGAGGGGGTCAGGGGGTGATAGGAGCAGGAAAGAAGGTTTTGTATCGTTTCTTTGTTTAGTTACATTTATCACGCGTAGAGAGGCTTATCATCAGATATTTTGCATGCGTAAGTGGTGAATTTTTCGAAACCTTTTAATATGTATTGCTTTTCTAGCTCAAATTTTCTCGACTAACTAAACTAACAATTTGGTATATAAAATGTCAAATTCATTTAGTTTTAGTTCTTTAAACTTAACAAGTTTACAGATTTTTTTGGGAAAAATTAAGTTTACAAGCTAACTGGCACGTTCACTAAATTTTAAAATTTAGTTTGTATGTGGTTTTGTTTTTGGCAATTAAATCGTCAATGTTTAGAGTTGTTTCAGATTTTCTTCGTTATTCCTTCACGATATTTTCATACATATTATATTATGCTACTAGCGAATATCAAATACAGATATATGTTCAGTAAATCAGCTAGCTGTCTTGATATTGATTTTTTGTTTTTTTCGTTTTCCCATGGTTTTCTTTTTTTTTTTTTGGGGGGAAAAAAACCTCCCGGGAGGGGGGGGGGGTGAGGAGGGAGTGATTTTCCTTTTTGAGCCTCAAAAAGGGGTGTGGAAAGAATGGAAGTAATGGATAAGGACTAAGGAGGAAGATTTAGTTGGGAGAAATGAGTTGAATACAAAGTGAAAGATGATTAATGTTGAGGAAAGGCACATCCAAGTTTGGTGGATGATGGATGGGGCTTCACTTGAAAGCCAACCAAATTAGATGCATTCCCACCTTCCCTTCTTCATCCCAATCTGACCACTTGGCTCCTTTGTTTCCATCACCTTTTGTTTTAGGATGTTTCGTTTATTGGCCAAAATAAAAAAGGATGTTTCGTTTCCTTTCATGCATCCTCCGCTCTCCATTCTTCGTCCCCACTACTTTCCCCTTGTCATTTTATTTTTAGTACTTTATACCTCTCTCTCTCTCTCTCTGAAGTTCTTTAAAAGAAAATAATTTTCCTTCCTTTTTCTTTGGTTGAGTGTAGAGGAAGTATGTACATCAACTGTCGAAAATCCTTAATCCTTTTGTGTGTGACACGTTTGACAAAAGTGAAAGAGGGAATATGAAAAGAAGAATTCCTACTCCATCCTTAATCAAACACCTGTAGAGTGTTTTGATTATTTTTCAGTTAAAATATTGAAACATCAAAATTAGTAAGAAATCTTAGTTTTCATTTTCTTCATTATGTCCGAAAAAATGATTAAGACATCAATATACCATAATGTGTGCGTGTGTGAGCACATGAGAGAAGAATATTGGCTTGGACTTGGTCTAATGACTCATATAGTCATCTCAGAATTGTCCGAATAGGTTCATTTTGATTTCATGTAGGTTGACTTTCTTTATTAATGAATTTCTCAGTTGCTGACCCAAAAAAAAAAAATTATGGGAAAGTAAAGTGAATTCATAAATTGGCTTGTAAAAAGTTTAAGTTCTAATTTTCTAAATACTTGGAACGATGCGATCATAAAATACATATGGTATGGGGAAAAAAAAAATACAAGAGTGATATTACTACTTGCAGTCGCATGCTGATTCATTGAAGAAATGAAAGTCCCTTCCTTCCAGCAGCACCCAGTGGGAAGGGTGAACGCGAAATGCCATTTTCTAAGGTGGAGCTGCTTCCTCTATTTATTGTGCCTTTTCCAAAATCAGGGGGCAGTCGCAAATGTTGACCTTATCCACTTGCCACTCAGACCCAAAAAAGAAAAAAGGGAAAATGTCTAAATTTTATGTTTTGGTTTATTTTTAATTTAAATTATTATTTTTAAAAATTAGCCCGATAGCTATTTTTATTTAGTGATGTGTTTTCTAAAACCAAAAAAAGGTATCAAAATAAAAATCGAAGTTAAACTAGTTATATTTAATTTAATTTAAATAATAAAAAATTTTTAATAAAAAAATTAAAGATATTCCTAATTGATAATCTTCCACTCAAACTTCTTTTTCCTTGATTTGGACAATGATAGGCTCTCTAACTCTATTATATATCATTACATAATGCATTCACTTCAATATAAATATATATATATATCAGTTTATAACTTTTTTTTTTATGAATATATCAGTTTATAACTTATTTTTATATGAATAGAGTCCAAGACGAAGTAAACGAACTAAAAGCGCGGGTTTTAATGCAATTGACCCCATACCCCCATTATCACTAACCTACTGACTATTGCCCTTCCTCCTTAAGAATCATACACGTTTTGTCATATGAAGGCGCCGTATTTTATCAAAACATGTCGGTTTTCAAAATGTTGAATTTATTTCATCATATATACTCAGCATTTCTAAGGGAAATCATTGACAATGTGTACAACTAGCATTAAGGAAAAAAAGTACTAAGGAGCAAGTGCAATACAAATTAATTTTCATCATTCAGAGCTTGAATTTATTAATTTAAATTTCAAATCCCAAATCATTGCGTATGATTATCTCTTGCTGAGAAGGGAAATATGTTGTTGGCCAAAAACAAAAAGGGAAATATGTAATTATAACTGGTGAACCAAAAGGGTAAAAGTTGAACCAAAATAAAGAAGTTAAAATCAGTCAGTTACCACATTGCAAACATTTTTCTTGTATTAGTTATAACTTATAACAATAAAAGTATACTTGGACTCCGTCTAAAGCTCAATTTTATTCAACGATTTTAAACATTCAACACATGTAAGATGATATTTTTAGAATATCAGAAAAATCAAACCCAAAATGTTTATCTCCTCCGATACAACCATCTTATACTGCTGTTCAGATTGTCATATTTGGTGGGCCCTGCTCATGATCTTCGTTTGGTTTCCCACCATATATATTTTCAAGAATACATTCCATCTTTCTTTTAAGTTCATATCACGGCATTGGGTTTTCCTTTTCCCTTGACATTCTTCTTCTTTTTCTTCTTCTTCTTCCACTCCACCCTCTTCTCTTCTTCTGTGAACCGTAACATGAACAAAAATGGATTCAGAGATGAAAAATCATGCTGCTATTTCCACCCCAGACAGGTCGTTATTGGGGTTTGTCCCTTATGCTTAAACGAGAGGCTTCTCATATTGGCTGCCAAACAGGGCCTCAATCCCTCTGCCTCCACAAGCAAGCTTCAGACTTCCACACACAGGAAGCCACACGCGTCTTCTATTCACAAGATCTTTGCTTTTGGTTCTCTGTTCAGCCGTCCAGATTCCCAGCACTGGAAATCTCAGACCTATCAGTATGATAATTCCTCTCCTAGTCCAGAAGGTAATACCTTATGTTACCCATATCTTAATTTTTATTATCAATTTTTTTCTTTAAATTTCTTTTTTAATCATGAAGTGGGGAGGGTAGGGGTTATTTTTTCTGAAAAAGAAATCGCCTCCATCATTATTAGAGGAGGATTAACATTGTGCACATGCGTGTGTGTGTGTGTCTTTATGTGCAAGATTAGATTGTTGTGGTGATGGCAATATTTAGCTGCTAAGATATATAGGATTGGTAAGGCCGACAGGAAATGAAGGTTTTCGTTTCATTCATTCTTTTCTGTTTGGCTTGGCGTATGGGACTCAGATGCCAATAGCATTTTGGTACTCAACTGAATGTATTGCAAGATCATGGATGTCGTGGGGAATTAGGGCGCACAAATATCGTGTTTAATTAATGCAGTTGTTCAATACATATATTTTATTTATATATTCCTGTGTCTAATTTTCCCGATCAACAACGAAGTGGAAGCTGGAAACTTCAAATCAACCCATTTTTCTTGTTTCTTTTTTTACCCAATTTTTTTTTTAATAATCCTTGGCCATGCTTGGAACAAATGGGCGTGTATTGCCTTAATCGAGTTCAAATCAATACAGTTCAAATATCAAATTGATGGATTTTTACATCATCCACTGTATACCTAACATGAACAGTGTGATTAGGTACAACTATACTGGTTGATTTAAAAGTCTAAACCAAAAAAGCAGACCCATCCAAGTCTCCTCTGTTAACTTCACTTTTTTTGTTTCTTTTCTCTCTTCCTCTTGTCACGTTTTATTTGTTTTCTATTTTTCTTCCTGGTACCCACAATGACATTCAAAATTTAGCTTTTGCAGAGTCGTTCATATCAATCAAGTTCGAAAAGAATGGGATGGCCTCTTGGGAAAAGAACAGTAACAATGCCACTACGACGAGTATAGAGTATAAAAAGAAGGTAGCTGTAGAGAGCACCAGCACCAGCACCACCACCACAAAGAGCGTGATAGAGCATGGGAAGTCACGTGACGGCCTTAGGTGGCGAAAGAAGATAGGCCACATCTTCCATATCATGAGATGGAAGAGACCCACAAAAAGCAGTGTTGTGGAGGGAGGGAAGAAGGGGAGAAAGGGTTGGATGAGGAGAGGACTTCGCTGACAAAGAGAAGGACCATGGAGTAAAGAAAAAGAAACCCCCTTTCTTCTCCACTATACCATACCTCCCTTTGTGGGGTAGCCCTAATTAAGTGTGACTGTAAAGTTTTAAGATACTATTCACAATATGGTAGGGTTAACATAGCTTTTTCGCTCTCTCAAAAATGCGCTTTAGTTCGCAAAAAAAGAGAAAGAAAAGAGATGAAAAAAGAAAGCTTTTATATGCTTTGAGTACTTGTAATTCTTCTCTCTCTTTTTCTTCCTTTTGTTGTAGACAGTACAGGCTGTAAAATAGTCGTTGAAATTACTTTGGCTTTAAGCTTTATACTTGAAAATAAGATGACTAAACATTTTAAGTATTCCTTTTCGCCTATTGATGCAAATCACCGGATATTAGGTACCCATAATGGAAACAGTGAAGGATACGGGACTTGTCTTAGTGCGAGCGAGCATGTCTCATCGTTCCTTCAATGAGATTTCAAATATCACTGGAATGGGTATTGATTCAATTACAGGAAGGGTAAAGAGAGAACGTTGATCAATTCAATGATGATGAATGAAAATTACGTTCCCACGTGCAAAGCACAGTGCATGCGTGGGAATACAGCCCCTTTAATGGCGTCGTCCCACAAGGCCCATTTGGTTGCCAAGAGAAGGGATAGGGATAGGACCACTGTGAAAGAGGAAAGCTTTATTCGGAGCAGACGAAAAGGACAAGACATGGCCGAATCTTCACCCAACTAATATCAACAACTGTGTATCACAAGAGGGACATGGACATGCAGATGCAGCAAATGTGCGTGTCACCATTTGCATCATAGCAATATATTTACTGGACATTATCATTTAAAATTCTCCGTGTACAAGGGGCATGTATGTATGTGAGTGAATCAAAAAATGTGATTGTGCTAAGATATGAATGAATATTACAGTTTCACGCCTACTCCAAAATATTTGATTCGCTAGCTGGATCTGCTCTTCTGATTGGTGTAGAGAGAGAACGATTGTCCCTTCCTAAAAAGCCTGCATGTGCTCCTCTGGTACAGTGAAGTGGAGTGCATTACACAGGGAAAAAAGTAGATGTGACTGGAATTGAGAAGGAAGAGGGCCAACCCCTCAAAGCCCTATCGAATCCTTAGTCAACACAGCCTTTGAGTGTCCCTTTATTTTTGTTTGGTCGCCAAGCCTCAGGAAAAAGGTTAAGTTATAATATCCCTATACATCTCTCTGTTTCAAACCAGATAAAATATCAATAATGGCAATTGAGACCACCACGTCCTAATAGTTAGGCCTCTGTGTAATCATCACCTATTTGTTTTTTCATCTTTATTTTCTTTTTCTTAATTTCCTTTTCATATCATTCCAAAATTGGAAAAACTTAACATGATGTGATTCATTTCTTCGTTCTCTCCTTTATTCTCATCTCACACGATTGAACCAAATGTGTTAGAATTTCCATTTTTCTCCGCAATTCATTAGAAAACTACGTCACAGCATAAAAATAATCTGCGTAAGTTGACCACAATCCAACTCAATTTTAAATTTATGTTCATTAATCCCAAATGATTGACCCAGTATGCTTTTTTATTTTATTAATTAAGTGCATCCTTAAAGGCGCTCAAGAACACATCTAACACAAATTTGCCCAGCTATGATAGAGGATGAAAAATCCATGTCGATTGATCCGGACTGGAATATATGCCAGCATATATATATATATATATATGTATGTATATATATTAATATTACCTAGCATAGTGGAAGCAAACTGTTGCGATTAATTTGACGAGCTCTTGTTTTTATCGGTCAAGGCAAATTGTAAACACCAAGAAGCTACAGCTTCCCAGAAAGCCATCGAATGTTTCGTAACATCCCAAGTTCATCTCTGACATTGTGAACTCCCATCAGTTCAGGGCAGAGAAACTATAAAATCACATATAACCTAACCTAATCTGTTCATTCGATTCTCAAGAGAGAAATTTCATGCATTACGTACCATTCACCACCACAATGCCTTCCCTTGGTCACCTTCCTCCTCTAATTTTGCTTCCGCTGGCAACCTTACTCGGACGACTTTTTGCCTTAGATGCTTCCATTAATTCATTTTCCATGTACCCTCTCAATTGCTCTCCACAGATCCCAACATGTACTTCCATGCTATGCCACATAAACCACAACCTCACCTTGAAAGAAATTGCGTCTTTTTACTCAGTTAATTCCACCCAAATCAGTCCTATAATCCGGGGAATAATCAAGATTACCTCATCACAGTACCTTGCTCATGCAGAAGCAGCAGTAAACTTAGCGGATATTTCTATGAAACGACCTACAAAGTGAAGGCAAAGGACACTTTTTCTGATATTTCAGAGCAGATTTACAGTGGGCAAGCGTGGCCTGATCAAAGTGGCTTGGTAGTTGATGAGAAAATATGGATACATCTTCTGTGTGGGTGTACAAGAAACAGTTCTCAAATTGTGGTGACATACACAGTACAGCAAAACGATTCAATATCAGGGATTGCTAATCTCTTATCTTCTGATGTGGGTGGGATCCAGAGTCTCAACCGATATCTGCAGCAAAACCCATCTTTCCTAGATGAGGGCTGGCTGTTGTTTGTGCCTATGCACAACAATACAGCTTCTGACTGTCATGCGTGATGAGTAATGTCATATTAATATATGTTTGTGTTCTTGTCATATGGTATTTCAGATTCAGACCTTCGCTGCTTCACATTGTGTCTATTAGAATATTTCTGTTTGGGTGGGGTTTTTTTTAGGGAAGAGGAATAGCTCCTCTTATTTGGTTCATAAATTTGGAGAGATTGGAGGGGATTTAATTTCCCCCAATCCCCTCCTCCATCCCTTTTTTATTCCCTTTAAATTTGGGATTTTTTTTTTGGAGAGAATTGAGTTTTATTACTCAATCCCCTTCAATCCCTTCTTGAACCAAATAAGGTTTTATTAAAATATTTCCGATTCCCTTTCCTTCAGTTGAACCAAACAGACCCTATCGGAAACAACTTTCTGATGAATTCCTTGGTGGAATGTTTTTCAAATTAAAAGAACAATCAAGGAGAATAATCAAGAATCGGGAACGTGAAATTTGGGTTGCGTGTGAAGTTGGAGCCCAGAGAATCACACACGAGATGCTCTGGTCTGAGGTAAGGCAAACCCTAACTGTTAACAAGTGCAGATTGAAAGGTCCTCTTTGTTCCTGTCATCACATCACACGACTCACCCAGCTCTTCCTTCCAAATGGTTATGTTGGATGGACGGAACCCAAAATTGACTACCCAACTTGTGACATTGTCCAGAGGCAGGCCATGACATATTCGCAGTTCCAAGTCCTGTGTTCTCTGGTTATAAACTCTTCACCTCTTTTTTTCTTTTCATAATTTTGTAGCTAATGAATTTTCCTTTACCGTGATCTTCTTTTGCCGACTAGATTGAAATTTTCGTTTCCATTTTTTCTTCCTTGAAAAAGAAAATGTTTGATTTCATCATTCGCAGTTTCGCACCCCTTGCTATACTAATAAATTAATAATACATTTTTTTCTCTTGTTCTCTTGTTCTTGTTCTTTCTATGTCATTCCCAGAAATTTTGCAACAGCACTCACTTCACTTCCCCAGCCCAATGCCCCGCATCTGTCACGCTTTTCAAATTTCAACATATCTCTCACCACTCCTCTTTTTTTTTTTTTTTTAATGAGAATAACTCTCACCACTCTTATATACATACAAGTAATAATAGCTTTTAAATAAGAGGAACACAGAACCCATAATAAAACAGAACTTTTGCATATAAAAATGATTTCTCAGATGATTCGTCTAACCTCGTCGTTTCTGGCGGTCACTATGCAGAGAAAAAATACAATTACTAGCAAGCCTGTCAAGCAAAGAGGCGATTTCCAGATTCTTCAGAAGACGAGGGCTGTAAGGAACGGAGGCGGATGTCATATTTCGTATGATTGGATGCTTCAATGCCTGCAGATGATTCTGTAGCATGTGACACTAGAGGCAAGGTTGAGGTGTGACCATTATACGCATTTCCAATGTGGTTGCCACACTTGCGACATAGAAGCTTACTTCTTCGGCGGAACAAACCCCATGAATGTTTAGAGAAATAAGGCATGCACTGAAGTTCATCGACCCGCATAAATCTGCTAGCATCAATATTTAAGAATGATATGATGCCGCGCTTTATGGATTTCTCATATTTAGAACCAATGGATGAGATGTTCCGGTTAGAAGAGGATAGGTTTAGCTCATACCCACAATTGCCACAGCTGCCAAAAGAAAACAACAAGGATCAAAACAAGAATCATCACAGACAAATTATAATCAAAAGTCCAAAACGACCAGCTCACCTCTTGCAAGGACTGAAAAACATTAAGACCAAAAGTAAAGAATGTATGGAGGGAAAAGATATGGCTTCCATCATAATCACGAAGAGAGATTTTGGAAGGCGTCTGATGGAGCTACGGTTCATTTCTATGAAAGGAAAATGGAATGGAATACTTCTTTTTCATTTTTTTTCCCTCACTCCAAGCCAAATTTTCTTTACCAACACATCCCATGTTGTGCCGTTCAAAGCATTTTCTTTGGCTACCCGTTAGATTTTGGAGAAAAAGTAACAGAAAATTGATGGGAAGCTTAGAAGAGAAAGATAACTCCTCTTTCAAGTTAGGAACCCAAATTCACAGTTTTCCCCAGTTCAGATTTTGGTGAATTTTGTACATATTCTGCTTCTTCAATATTTGTATGAAATGATCTCTCTTGTACTTCTATTCATTAACATTAACATAATAAATCGAAAAATCTTTCCCATGGAAGGGTCCTTATGTCCAGTCAGTTGTTGGATTATGTCAAAGAAGCGAAACAGGATGCTTCCATTTTAAACCTTCCATTTGTAAGTCTAACTACTGTGAAATACAGCTAGAGGCTATGGTTCAGACTCATCCAAATTCATAAAACTAGCAATTTTGTTTCTCCATTTCTTTAAATTTCCTCGACAAAAATAAAATGAAACAAATGTAACAAGAAATAAAATAGATTTCCCCATTCTTTTAGCCGACCTAAGTATCTCATTCAGTTGTTACTAAAAGCAAATGCTCATGTCTGAAGTCCGATCCTTTAATATCCTTTGCCCTCACAATAATACAAAGAAGAGCCAATAAGTGCCTATATATATATATCGCAGATCTTAATATGCATTTCCAGAAAAAATCAGCCAACAGTCCAAGACCTGCTCATGAAAGTGACTAACTAGCCAATCTACAATTAATAACTAGGTTAATTAGCAGTTTATTTTATTGATACAATAATACTAAGACGATAATTCTAAAAATCCCAGCTAAATCAATGAAAAATTAAAAATCACACCTTTCTAATATTTAGATACGGGGACCATTTATCAAGGAGTTCATTTTGGATGCTCATGAAGTACGAGTTCTAAATACTATTACGGTATTACCATTTATATTTCACCACGTAATCTAGCTTTTTTCTATCCCCTGGTGCAAGCCACGTAATCTAATTTTAAATTACAGATAGTTGAATAAAATTGTTAAGACGGAAAATTATTTATGAAAAATATAAATGTCTTTTGTACAGATAGCAAATATTTTTCCATCCAAGTAATTCAAGAACTAAAACCTTGAAACTTAGTGAGTTCAGTCATCAAATATCAGGAGATAAGCATAACGGTTGGGAATTGGCCAGCAATATGACTTATAAGAGAGTAGGCTAATACCCTTATCAGGATCGGCAACACAGAAAATTTAAGAGACAAAACAACCCGTCAATTCAGATTGAATTTCACATTTCTCGAACTAAAATTACTAGTTATCCAAAGCCAACGAATGTAACATGTAGATGACATCCCTCAGGTCCCAATTTCATCAAGGGGCAACGGATTTTCTCACTAACCCAGCAACCCTGTCTCAGAACGAAGCAGAGTTTAAGGAAAAGAGAGTAGAGTGAACCTGTATTGGACATCCCTCTGAGAAGAAGAAAAAGCGGAATGAGTTCTGCTGAAATGACCATCTCTGCTGAGCACCGTTGTGTTCATTAAGGAGGGAGATCAGAAGAAGCTCCGGCAGGTGGCGGTGACGGTGACAGTGATGGTCATTTCGAAAGAGATGCAATGGCCAGAGTCTAGAAAGAACTGATTGCATCCGAAGATTATGAACGAAGGGGTTACCCATCCAGATGATTCGGGTTTTTTTAGGCCAACCAGATGATTCGGGTTTGGATGATGACTTTGACCGCACAAAACCGCTTCACTGCTTCCTCTTACATGCTCCAGAACACTGTCTAAACGACGCAGTTTTAGGAGGATCGGACAACGATATAAAGTAACGCAGGGTTTTCTTATAATGTCCCAGATAATGAAGCATTTGCCAGTAGTCATTTCCTTGGCTCCAGATCACTCACAATCTTGGAAAATATATTGAGTTCTTCTTTCGTATATGGTCTCCAAAATACTTCGGCCTATATAGAAGAGAAAGTTAAACAGAAATACTAAGAATACAACGTTAGGAATTTATCTTGGGTGAGTAGAGTTGAAATACCCTTGCTAAATTCGTTCTTCCCTCTATTTCACTATATGCAATGCAAATGCCAAACACTATGCCTTCCTGCTTCTCTTTGTTCTGGACCGGAGAAAATTACAATGGATTTCATTTGGAATAATATTTTTGTCAGGGAAAAAGTTAGTTAGTCAAGTGGGAGAAAATTGGGATGGACAAGCGTTAAGGTGATTTGTCACATATTGAGCAACAAACATATAATATCAAGTAAAATTTTAAAAATATAAATTTTACATTGATTAAGATTCCAAACTTTTTTTTTTGGCCAGAGGATTCCAATATTTTTAGATATCATATTGGTCCCAAAAAAATTTATAGTGGTTAGATTTAGCGCAAATGTTTTGAAGGACAAACTGATCAAATAATATTTAAACAACTATATCATCACACAAGTTTCAAAATGCACGAATTTCAGGGCAACTGTAATATTACAAAAACTTAGATTTAATTTTATATCCATTGATTGACAATATGTTATATGAAACAACTGGATTTTTCTAATACAAGCAATAATTTCTGTAAGAAATGGGATATAATTTGAATTTACATAGTATGCATTGGATCTACACTATATTTCAATGAAAAAAATATAGTACATAATTTGTATATCGGCACAAGATAAAAAAAAAAGTATAATTGTCCAATTCTCTTCAATAGTATGAAAATAAGATTATAAAATGGAAATGATACATGAAATTAGGATGAGAAACTAGAATGGACTATGTAAGAAATGTGATACAATATGAATTTGCATAGTATTCTTGAATCTATGCTAACAATATTTCTCCGCATGTGATGCGTGGGATGAAGAAAAATTTTAAGTTTTTCACACACATATATATACCTTGTAAAAAAAGAAATAGAGAAACAACTTTTATAGTATAAATTTTAGAATTAAAAGAGAAAAAAATATAGTAGAGTAACTTTGTGCTTTTATCCTAACAATATTAAAATATATTATTAGGTTAACAAAAAAAAAATAAAATATATTATTAGGTAATAATAATAAAATATACAATACATTATTTGTACAATTTTTTTTTTTGTTAAAGTTAATATTGTTTTTTCAAACCCCCAATCCCACCTCTAAATAGATTTGTTGGTTTACACAATTTTTGTTAAAGTTGATTTTTTTTTTGAAAAAAAAAAAAGATCATCCCCCAAAAGAGATTTGTTCTAGCTTCGTCTCTAGTTTCAGTTCAAATTATCCCTTATTTTCTTTTTTGACCAACCAAACAATTATCGCTTACCTCAATACCCCCAACAAAAAACATAGATTTGTTCTAACATTGTCCCTAGCTTCAGTTCAAGTTATCCCTTACATTCTTTTTTGGCCAAACATTTATCCCTTGCCTCAATAACCCTTATAGATTTGTCCATAGATCTGTTCTAGCTTTATCCCTAGTTTCAGTTCAAATCATCTCTTATATTTTTTCTCTGACCAACCAAACAATTATTCCTTACCTCAGTACCTCCAACAAAAGACAGATTTGTTCTAACTTCGTCCCTAGCTTCAGTTCAAATTATCCCTTGCATTCTTTTTTGGCCAAATATTTACCCCTTACCTCAATAGCACCCCTCCCCAAAAAAAAAAACCCCCCGGTTGGTGAAAAAAAAATGGATTTATTCTTATCCTTCACCTCAATATCCCCTAAATACAATTATTATAGCTTCGCCCATAGCCTCAGGTCAAATTATTCCTTACATCCTTTTTTGGCCAAACAATTATCTCTTACCTCAGTAACCCCCAAAGGTAATAATATATGTAATTTAGATTAATTTTATTATACTCAATATTTTGCCAAATACAAACCCATGACCCTAAAGACTAAATTTTGGTAGTTGGTGCACTCTTATTTCACATTCTATTGTATCTCATATATCACAATGTAATATACATGAGGCATTTAAGATGTCTAAGTTTGATGTCACAATAAAAATTTGTCATGAAAAAAGAATATAAATGTAATTTATGAAAGATAATAAGGTTTAAGGAAGCATACCTTTGTGTAGGTCTTAAGTGGGTTTTCGATCAGGGTAGACTTTTTGAAAGCTCAAGCCTGAGCCTAAATAAAGATATGATATAGATCAATAGACCAAACTTAGACTTATGCCTTGTCATATAGGCCTAGCCTGTTTAGGTAAGGTCTAGTCTGATCTAACCTATTTCCACCATTAATGACCACTAGAGAAAGTTGATCCACTTGTACATATTATAATCACCAAAGCAAACGCTTTATCCAATTGAAGAAATCTATCAAACACTAATTACCTACAGAATTAGGAAAAACAGAATGTTGGAGAGTAGATAACATTCAAATAAAACAAATGACACCTAATAATTAACATTCTGTTTAAGTGTATTTTCCAACCCCTGTAACCAAACATTTGTAAAATTTATACTTGTCATTATCGTACACAAATAAAAAAGTACTCAATAGACCTTACTTTTTAGCAAGACAGATAAGTAACATACTAATGGGCAAATCATCTATCCAATAAAAGATGTAATCATGCAAAACAGATAAGTTACATGTTAATGGGAAAACAGTGAAATCATTAAAGGACAGAATCCAAAGAAAAGGACCTCTCATATACAAAACTTGTCCCATTACAATTATCAAGGTTGGTGTCATGATTTTCCTAGTATACGTACTACAATATTTTTGCTCTACAAGAACATTTAAAAAAATGTTGCCATAGATATTAAAATTGTTGCCTAAAAGTATGGGCAACATTTTTCAAGTGTTACTGAAGTGTTGCTTATGCCAGCGTTTATTTATTACATTAGGGAACAATTTTTCAAATTATGTGGTAAATACTATGAAAAATGTTGCCTATGCTATGGGGAATAGGCAACAGTTCTTGGGTGAACATGTGACAAAAATTTTGAAATGTTACTAACAAAGGTTATAGTTAACAAGTGTTACCTAAACTTTGAATAGGAAACAATTTTTAATTGTAAGCATAGATTATAGACAGCATTTTAATCTTCCAATTTTTAATTGTAAGTATATATCATAGACAACACTTTAGACTCCCAATGAGCAACAATTTTCAACTATAAATAAAAATTATAGGCAACACTTTTAACTGTAACCATAACCCCATTTTCAATGCATTTGGCGGCTATTGCTTGAAAGTTAAAGGCAACAATTTACAAATGTAACCTTAATTTAATCATGTTTTTAATCCAAAAAATGATAAAATACTGAATTTATTCTATAACATATTGAGAAAGAGATAATTCAATAATTACTAAATTGATCAACTCCAATAATATCAAATTTCACACATAAAAGGATCACTTGATCAAGCACAAATTCAAACTTAATATTAAATCACCTTTAGTTCCTTCTCACTAGCAATATCATGAGATATTAACAGCTTTCTTACTCTCTCAATTGGATCACGCTGCTACAAACATAATAGCCAAAAAAAGAGAAATGAATAAAGAGAATTTCTCAAAATAAAAATAACAGGATGATTGATACTGAAGAGTATAATAAACCTATCTCATGCTAGAAATCTCATCACGTGTTTGGTATGTGCTGCCAGGATTAGACATGAAGTGGCCATGGTACCTATATGTTTCCATTTCAAGAATCTAAATAGAACAATTGAGATAGAGAAGTTAATCAAAATTTGAAGAAAGAAACTTCAATAATACAATTAGAATAGATAAATTGCCAACAATGATCAATTTCAAGAAACTTATACAACATGACATGCCTATTCATATAAAGTACATAGACATCATCTAAGTCCTAATGGAGGATAAAGTAAGGCTATCACAACGTGACTAATACTCATTGAGGATAATCATACTTTTCTTTCTGTATTTGATGGGAAAAGAACTAACATAAACCCAAAATATGCCATATCATCTAGGAACAAGTTGCTTGGATTAGATCAATTACCCACAGCTACATAGCATTTAATTACTTTTGAGCAAAATCTTTCAAATAGCAAGTGCATATTAACAGAGTTAGATTCTTTCAAGTATTAGCAGAGTTAGACCCTTCAATGTCCATCATTAATTTATTAACTTACAGTGATTGGTGGAAGACATAAGAAAATGAAATTCAATAAATTACCAATGTCAATGGGTATAGAGGACACAAATCAAGGTGACAAGTGACAGCTGACCACTGGTAAGAGGTCAATTTGAGTATCATCATGTGATCAACTTTTTGCAGAAAGGAAAAAGAAGAAAGAAAAGACCTTGACCATTGATAATTTATTTTCAACTTAGTTAATCTCTCAGCAACAAATATCATGCATATAGTAGTGTTCAACAAAATTGTGTATGTGTTTGTGTGTATTGGAAAAATAACTTACTGGAAATGTAGGACTAGATGACTTACAAAAGGATATATTCTCGAGTTGTACAAATCCAAGATATAGACTTGGCCTGCCAGAAAATACTCAATCGGTCAAAGTAACAAATTCATATACCAGAAAGACAGAAATTTTAGACCATAATGTCATTGGCAAAGTCCCTTTAATGACCTTTTCCTTGATGTCCATCAAGAATCTTGATTCAAGATTAATGATCATCACCCTGCATGTTTTTTTGGGCAAAAAAAGAAGGTTACTAAACAAGCAAGTATTACTTAATAGTAAATAATAACTTGTAAATGTATAGGTATGTTGATATATTTAATTGAATAGAAGAAAAATGGATCCATAGAGAAATATTTACATACAAACAAAATCCACACCTTTTTCTGCTAAACAATGATGGAAACCTCCACCTATGTTAATGACCCATCCTCTCTCCTTTGCAAGTTTTGCTGCCAACATAGTTCCTTCAACCTATCCAGAAAAGTAGTGAGACCCTAGTTTCAAAAAAGTTCAATAAACTACAAGAAATAAATAGTCATTGCACTTGCTTCCAAAATGGGAAGAGAACTTTATGCTGCAGAAGACAGTTGGGAAACAATGCCACAAGAGGGACCTATGTTTATGTAGTTTACATTAGTAAATGATATGCATCAATTGTAAGAAGCCTAAAAAAATACCGTTCGAACAAATGACAAGAACTCTGTAAAACTCAAACAAAGCCATGTTGTTCAATGGAAACAACAAAAATAACAAAATCAAAAGACACACAAACCTACCATTGCAACGTACCATATTTTTTATACTATTTGTATGAATATTGGTTTAGACCCATGATTCATTAGAAGATAGACATTGAGAACCACCATTTCAGCAAAAAGGGGAAATGGTAAGTATAGAGGACAAGAAGTAAATGACTAAAGCCTCCAAGCCAATAGAAAATACCTCATGAAAAAAGTCAAAGGAAAATAGAGAATTTTGGAGAATTTGCTATAATGTATTGATATGAGAAATGTACAATATATATACAAAAGAATGAACTAACCTAATAAATACAATATATTTTCTAATAAATGCAAAGATATATACAAATCAATTACAAGTAATGAGATATTGTAGATATTGTCACACCTCAATTATCATAGCGACTTTTGAATTGTTCTTCAGGTTATTCAAGTATAATTCTGAATTAGATTATGTTGCGTTAGGATTAGATAGCCACTCTTTTAAATGAGTTGCTTCCTTAAGAAAAATTCCAAGGATTTGTCTTTCACATTGAAAATCCATCCACAAACATGTTTCACATATATGAAAAATTGTATCACATACATATGAACATGCGAATATGAATGGCAGATTTGAACCTAATCACGTCATATACAAAAATAGAAACAGATACATATGAAAACATCCATATCATAAAAACTATCCATCACATATGAATACATGTTTGAATTTAATCATGTCATATACAAAAACAGAAATAGAATTGTTTAAACAAATTCACAATCAATTCAAAATTCATATTTCGCATACATATATGACATTAGATTCAGAAACCAAATTGAGCAATCATGATTTTCGCATACATATATCACACATATGAATGGCAGATTCAAAAACTCATTTGTGGCATCCGTAATTCGCATATATCACATATATGAATGACAGATTTACAATCAAATTGAAAATTGATTTTAAAATGAATTGGACAGAATTGAGTTCGCACACATATCACATATATTCAATCATATACTTAAGAACTTAATTTAAACAGCCATTGACGTGCCTCTGATGCCACTGTTGGGAATCTCGGTACACGCGCAGCAGAATAACACAACTGAATCCCTCCTGTGGATCTATCAATGTTGCTTAAATAAAGACGTAGAGGAGTGTTTTACCTTAATGAGTGTCTTTTTGGTTCTTTCCACTATTGGATTCTAGAAACTAACGCGTCTAATCAGCTCCCTCTACTGGTATCTACACAAATGGTGAATCCAACTCGAATGGTGTGCTAGCACCACTGTTCACGAACGTTTGAACTCTTTGGGAGTGAAGACTTTCTTCTTTCTCTATGTGCGTTCGTACACTTTCTCTCTCTAGGTGTACAACCGCTCTCTCTCTAGGGTAGAAGGAAACTCTCTTAATTCTGTATCAGATAAACCTAGTCTCTATCGTTATATAGATAGAGTTTAGTATTTGATTAATTTAAATCAATTATTTAAATTAAATCAAATCTTAATTAAATAGATTAGTTTAAATTTAAATCTATCTAATATATTAAATCTAAATTAATTATTTAATCTAAATCCAGAATCAAATCTAAATTTAATTTATCTTATAAATTAAATTCAGATTATCATATTAGTTTAAATTTAAATATATCATATAGAATTAAATTTAAAACTACTTCATTTAAGTTAATTAAATGATATATATATATATATTAAATATATATATATAGTATATCAAACATATATATATATACTTCAAATTTTATAAGATATATCAAATATATTTATAAAATTCCTCCATCCTAAATTAAATGTCAAATTCATTGAATCTAAACACATATTGGGTTTAATGAATTTGGACATTCTAACTCAAGTTGGTCCGTTCTTGTATCTGACCTTGCAGGCCCATATGATGTTGGTAATGGGCCAATGATACTATTATATCCACAAGTCACAAGTGACCTCTAACAAAATATTATTACTACCCAAATCATATGAGATCGGTGATCTGATACAGCCTATCATATAACCTTATCATATCCCTTTTGTCTCACGATATATAGGTCAAATATGAGGCATGGAAACGTCATCCTCATCGTACTCGACCATCACTTTCTCGATCTCCGAGTAGACTGACATAACAAATGGAAATCCTTCCATTCGAGTATAGCCATGCATTTTTCAGTCTCACTCATCAAAGGGCTCAGATATATCTCTCAATTAATTAGAGGGACAAATTTCATTTTGACCATTCATCTTCCTCTATATGAATTTCAACTAAGCCTGATCATAACTTTTATGATCACTTGATTAAAGGTAACTTTTGACTATGCCAAAGCACAATATTCCTCATGTAGGAAGCTATAGTGATCTCAGGTCTGAGGGCTCAGTGACACGGTTATATATATGAAATATGCTTATAACTTAATCCATGCAGTTATCTAATGACGGGTCGATCCAACGCCTGTTCTCTAACATGTACTTATGATTTTGATTTGTATTTTCATATATAATTAACACATAATTAACAATCAAAATCATACTAGTTTTAGTTCATCATTGTTCCCATAAAGATGATTGACTGGGGATGTTTAGGATAAAATGATTTATTCAAGGATATTACTATAAAGAAAAAAATGTAAACAATATAATAATGTAATAAAAGAAGAAAAAGAAAAAAAAACCCTTCTTTTTCATAATGAAGTACAATATCCATAATATAATGATTGGCCTAGAGTACAATCTTTAACAGATCATTCATTTCAAATTGTTGTCCCAAGTAAGTTTTAAGTTCCTGTAGTCCTGTAACATCACTACCTGTAATAATCATATCATCAACATACATGAGGAGTAAGATAATAACACAAGTTGTAATCTGGATAAATATGGCAGAGTCATGAGGGCTGTGAGAGAAACTAAGTTGACTCATTGTAGAACTAAACTTAGCAAACCAAGCATGTGGGGCCTGCTTTAGTCCATAGAGAGTGCAACGGAGGCGACAAGCCTTGTTTGTCGGATGCTGATACCCAGGAGGAGGCATTTTTGACATTTTTGTCCTGTTAAGCACTAGACTTCTTCCTCTAAATCTCCATTCAGAAATTCATTTTTGGCATTCATCTGATGAAGAGTCTAGTGCTTACTAGCAGAAATGGCAAGAAGACTACAGACAGAAGTGATTCGAGCAATAAGAGCAAAAGTCTCCTCATAATCGGTGCCATATTCTTAAGTAAAGCCCTGAGCCACCAAGCGAGCCTTGCATTACTTCAAAGAACCATCCAACTGAGTCTTGTTCTTATAAACTCACCTGCATCCAATTAGAGTCTTACCAAGAAGAAGATTAACAAGGTTCTAAGTGTGCATTTTCTCTAGGGCCAGCAATTCATCATTCATAGCTTGCTGCTAAAGGGGATCACGGGAGGCTTCCTTAAAGGATTAAGGTTCCTGAAACTGAAAGATAGTGGAAAAATAGTGGTAATCATGAACGTAAGAGGGAGGATGTCTTACACGAGTCGGTCTGGTAAAGTCGGATGATACAGTCTTTGTAGACGTAACTTATGCAGGAGGATCAGAGACAGTAAGACCATATGGAGAAGATGAAGTGTCAGGCATGTGAATGAGCTCAGCGAGGAGTTTTGCACTTGAATCACTAAGAAAAAGGTTAATAGAATCTTCTGTAAAAATAGAGGGTAAAGGAGGAGAGATAGAAGAAAGATCAGTCAGGGACGAGAACATAACATGTTCCCAAAAAACACGTCGAGAAATTTGAATGCAACAAGAAATAGGGTCCCAACAATGATAACCCTTATGTTCAGAATCATAACCTAAAACACAATAGACACAGGCACGTGCTTGCGGTTTAGTGATCTCATGAGGGGGAAGAAGAATAAAACAGACACAAGCAAAGACTTTTAGAAGACTATAATATGGAGGAATACCATGAAGGCGTTCAAAAGGAGAGAGGTTACCAAGGATTGAAGAAGGAACTCGATTGATGCAACAGACAGTAGTCATAGCTACTTCACCCCAAAAACATTCAGGACAAGAAGAAGAAATAAGGAAAGCTCGGAAAGCATCAAGGATATGGCGATATTTATGTTCAGCATGACCATTTTACTAAGAATTGTAGGGACAAGAGTATTAAGAAATAGTGCCCTAAGCATCAAGAAAAGTAAGTAATTTGGAATCACGATATTATAAAGCATTATCATGATGAAAAACTTTGATGACTTTAGAAAATTGAGTATGAATTATAGTAGCAAATTTGATATAAATTTCAAGCAACTCAGATTGATTTTTCATTATATATATCCAAGTGAGGCGTGAAAAGTCATCAACAAAAATCACAAAATATCATGATCCTCCTATAGAGGGAGTTGGTGATGGGTCCCAAGCATCAGAGTGAATTAAAATCAAAAGGTGAATTAGCAATAGAGTTATTAAAAGACAAAGCCAGTTGCTTAGCAGTTTGATAGGAAATACAATGCAAAGATTGATTACTAATATGTCCTTGAATACTACTAGAAAGTAAAGGACACAATTTGTTCAAGGAGGGATGAGCAAGACGACAATGCCATAAATCAAAAGACAAGGATGTGGAGGCAGCACACAATCTGAAAGCAAGATCATCAGGAAGGTGTACTGAAGTGAGATTAAACATACATCCAACCTTACGCCCAGTCCCAATAATCTATCTTATCTGAGAATCTATCACAACACAACCACGTTTGTTAAATAATACATTATAACACATATCAACAAGTTGTTCAACAAAAATAAGGTTAAAGCTAATGGCAAGAAAAAATATGTATCATAGATAGATAAGGAAGGTAAAGAAATAGTACCAATGTGATTAACAGGTATTTGACAGTTATCAGCAGTGTGTATGAGATGGGCAGTGGAATTAGGTGACATAAAGGAAAAGAAATTTGCCTGACCAGTCATATGATTGCAACAAGCAGAATAAAAAAACCATGAGGATATATTTGAGGGAGTAGCTAAAGCAGCAGGTGGGCTAGAAGTGCTAGAGATAAGCTTATGAAGCAAAGCCTCAAGGTTAGCAATAGATGATCCCAAAGTAGATTTAGCAGGAGCTTCACTAGTGACAAATAGAGCAAGCTTCGAGGAGGAACTAAACCTAGTTGATCTCTCCTAATCAGTCGTAGGAGGACGAGTGGGACATTGCTCTATGAGATACCCCGCCTTCTTACAATATCTACATAACAAAAGTGGGATAGTTTGCAGCAATATAAGCCTTCTTCTGACAAGTTTTGCACTCCATAAAAGGACACTGATCAAAAGTGTGATTGGACCAAGGGCAGCAATGACAGGACTTAGAATTCCTACTAGAAGTAGCAAAGGCCATTTCAGGAGCATGGTATAGGATACCCAATCAAGTATCTTCGGATCAGAGGCAAGGAAGCACATTCTCAAGAGTGGGAAGTGGACTTTCATGGAGCACAGAAGCCTGAACAGGTTCAAAATCATCAGTAAAGGCCATCAAAAATTGAATGAAGTGAAATTGGTCTCGGTACCTAAAAAAGGCTTGAATATCTTCTTCACATTTGAAAATGGGCTCTAAGTAAGCTAGCTGATCCCAGATGGATTCCATCTTATCAAAAAACTGATACAATGGTTGACCTTTCTCTTGTCGCAGAACACTAAGATTCTTATGCAATTGAAATTGATTGGATAAGTCAAAAGAAGTATAACGACTAGCAAGATGGTCCCATACCTCTTTGGCCATCTCAAAACACCCAATTGTTGATGGATACTAGTAGTAGAGATGTTTCAGAACTATGTAATAATCTGATTATTTTTGCTATTCCAGTCTTCAATGCGTTCATTAAATTTCAAATCAATCTCAGCTACTTCATGAATAGAAAATTTGATATCACCAGTAACATATCTCTATAGCTTTCTACCCTTTAGAAAACCACGCATACTCTCCAACCAGAGATGATAATTAGAACTATTTAAAATGATAGAGATAGGTTGACCAATATTTGATTTTTCCATAATTTGAAAATAGAAAAAATGGCAAAAATTTATGGAAATTGCAGGGAGATATGAATGCAGCAAACAAATCACATGAACATGTTAGCATTGTCAAGACGAGCACGATAGATTAAACGGCAGTTAGAACAGAGGCTGGACGGGTTGGTGAGAGGTCCTAACTGGAAGATCCATGCATTGCGTGTGGAGGCGCATGCGAAGGAGAATGGTTGTTGGACTTGGTAGTTTGGCCAAAATGAGGGTGTTGAACACGATGTTGGGGCGTGTGTGAGTGATTGAACAACAAGGATATATCTAAAACTAGGGGCACGATGACGGCAAAGGGAAAGAAAACTTTGTTTTTCTAAAAAAAATGCCAAAAACAAGATGGAGAGAGAGGCTTTGATACCATGAAAGAAGTTAGAGAAAAAAAGAGAATTTTGAAGAATTTGTCGTAATGTATTGATATGAGAAACGTACAATATATACACAAAAAGAATGAACTAGCCTAATAAATATAATATATTTCCTAATAAATACAAAGATATATACAAATCAATCACAATTAATGAGATATTTTAGATATTGTAACACCTCAATTATCATAGCGACTTTTGAATTGTTCTTCAGGTTATTCAAGTATAATTCTGAATGTATCTGTTAACAATACAAAGAAAGCAAATTTACATGATGCATTTGACTAAAATAGACTAATTTTGTCCCATACATTAATAATTTTTAATCTTTCAGCCTCAAGAAATATACAAATCAGTATGTAAAAGAATCATTCAATTAAACAAATGGCCATGTAATGTAAGCTATAACAATGAGTTAAATATAGAATATTAAGTAATTATTTAACTAATAGCACAAAATTCTATAAATTAGAAGAGATGAGCAGATTTTTTTTCCTTTTAATTTAAAGTGAACCATAACATACTTGAACATTAAAGAAAAAAACATGCACACACACACACAAAGTTCAAAGCCTTGAACATTAAACTCCCTTAATCTACAAAGTGCTCTGCTCAAAATTGAACTTCACCAGCTAAATTCAGTTGATCAACCTGACCATCAAGTTTGCTTATTTGGTTATCATTATGATCTAAATTAACAACAAATCATAGACTACATCTAGGACCTAGCAACCAAACTATTGTTTCCTAGAACTGAACATTGAAATAATCAAAAACAAAAACATGGCTACTCTAGAAGAAAGAAAACTATTGGAACAAGAAATCACAATTGGATACTCTTGTTCATTGGAATACATAACTAAGCCTTGATAACAACTAGAATAAGTTAAACTAAGATAATTTTGCTTGAACCTATAAATCCCCGAAGTGTAATCAAGCAAATGGACACATTACCGACCTAAACCCAAGACAGGACATCTTATTAACTTATTCATTAATTGACTATGGATTTTTCTTCATTATATTTACAAAACATAGAAAATTAGAATAAAAAACCATAAAGTGATCAACGAATCAGCCCACCAATATAAAGTGATTAGAGTCATTATGAGTAGCAAGCAAAATTTGGGTATTGTTACCTGTTTTGAAAATTTGGGTATTTGGGTATTTTAGCTCTTCATATGGCAGCTTGAGATGAACCTACCCATGCTTCAAACGGCAACACACAACCTTTAGATGATGGCTGCTGAAGTATCCACGAATGGCATCGGCTAAAGGCACCCAAAATAGCAAGAACTTTCAAAAATTTCCAAATCTTTCTACAAAAAAACCAATGAATCGAGATGAGAAAGCAACAAAAAGATAAGATGGCAGTGAAATTAGGAGAGGAAGCAACAAATGAAAGTGAAAATGAGGTAATCAAAAGATAGGATGGCAATGAACTGAGGAGAGGAGCAAGCGCGATCAAAAGTCAGAGATTGGAGTGAAGGCTTGTCAATTTTTTTTCCGAAGTAAAGATGAAAATTCCTCTTGTTTTGTCAATAAAATGTATGATTATTAAATTAATACAATTAACAAATTTGCCAATATTACTGCCATACTAAAAAATTGGTGCTAGTTTTAATCCAAAAACAATTGGTACTTGATTGTATCCCAAAAAAAATTCACACTAGTTAATAAAATGAATAAATTTGAGATACATAACATCCACACTAAAAAAAAATTGGGGCTAAATCTTGTATGGGCAAAGTATAGAGATCATTTGTTAAATGTTGCAATAAGAGCATTTTCATAGGTAACATTTTTCCTTTGTTACCTCTTCTAAAGCTATCATGCAACATAAAAAAATGTTGTCTATTTTAGAATAGAGAACATTTTTCAAGTGTTGTCAAGAAATTGGTGCTCAAAGTATCTATAAATAAACAACATTGAAAGAAATGTTGCCCATACGGATAATAGGCAACATTGTTTTAACTATTGAAGATAAAAGTGTTATCGTAAGTAAAAAATGTAGTGAACGCAATGTTGAAAATCTAGATGTTAACCACAAGAATATTTCCTCATATCTTTTTGCTATTTGTTGCATTGCATTTACTTTATTTGTGTTTGGTTTTACATTCCTATTTTCTTGAGCTTTGAATATCTTGAATAAATTGAGATCTCAAGCTTATAAAATATCTTGAATATCCTAATATATCTTGAATTTGTGGCTTTATTTCCTATCCACTATCGCAAAGTTTAATTTCGGCAATATGACCTGCAACCATAGTTTCAAAGTGATTTTTCCTCTTTTTCTTTGCTTCATTGAATTTTGTAAGTGAACTTGCAAGCTAAAATACTATATTCAATCACCACTTCATTTACAAAATTTCATGTATCATGACTTAACATAGCAACATAGACATCCAACCCAAGATAAATTGAAGGAATAAAATCATTGCCAACCTAAATCCTCCTTAACATTTTTATCCTGCAAGATTTCATAGTTAATGTAAATACATATGTACAATCCAATCTACCAAGATTTATATTCTCCACTATCTAGATATATTAGGATCATCATTTCATTAATATAGAGAGGTCAAACAAGGACTTACCTCTCCCTAACAAAGATCAACTAAAAATGTAGAGCCCAATGAAATTGCACCCATAATTCAACAGAGGTAAGACAGATCCAAGATGGAATTTGGATATTTTTTTCATTGAGTAATTCGATTTAAGCCTGCAAAATAATTTTCTTAGAAGATCAATATGTTTCACCAATAGAATTTGACAATTTGTATAACTTGAAAGAGAAAAAATAAATGTTGAATTTGAAAGTAAAAGAAGTAGTAATAAAACATTAACAATCACACATATGGCTTTAGAGTTTTAAATGTTTGGCCTTCAACCAATAACATCTAAAAAAGTTTATAATGCCTACTATAGAAGTTTCTGGGCAACACAATCATTTAGAAAGATTGTAATATGAACTAAACAATCAATAGAATGACCAATATTTAAGATAGAGATTTAAAATTTAACATTTTATCCTTGAGTTAGCTTTAGAATTACAGAGTTTTTTCTTGACCCAGAAAACAAAAATTATTGGGGAAAGATATTATTAACTGAAATGAGCATTCTGCAAGGAATAAAGGCAAAAAAATTTTGAAATAGATAAGCCACACCCAAAAAAAATTTGACAAAGAATTTAGGAAGAATAAGATCGAGCAACATGAAAAGTTGAGAAAAAATGTTGAATTGATCTATGGCTTTAACTCTCTTACACCATCTCTTGCTATTGTTCAGTCTATTTTCACTTAAAATCAACACTTCAAAACCAAAACAAAATGGAAGGAATACAATTAACTGAAAATGTGGGCAAATCTGGTTCATGTGAGAGAGAAGAGATGGTGAGAAAGGGAGAGATAACATTTTCAAAGTAAAAAAAGTTACAACAAGAAAGATCCAAGTAGGAGTACCATTTCTTCCATTGGAAGTGGCATGCATTTCTTCCGTGCTATATCATTTCTTTCCTTTCATTTTTCTTCATTTTGGCAGCTTCTTTATTCTGAACTGCTGAAAGAGATAGAAATACAAAAGAGAAATAAAGAGAGATAGGATGGAGAGAATATATGGACATGAAGAAAGAGAGTAAAAGGGAAGAAAAGGAGGGAAAATAATGAAATCAGACAAAAAAAAAAGAGAAATAAACAAGATTTAATTCAATTTTGAATTTTGAAAAAGTAAAGTTAATCGGGATTTGAAAAGGTGGCTTGGAATTTCAGAAAGCAAAAATAAAATATAAAAAAGGGAAATAAGAAATATAGAAAAAGCACCAAAGGTTGAAAGAAGCAATGAAAAAAATAGGTCTCTAAAAAAGGGAAAGAGAGAAATTAAATGATAGGCACAATTTTGAAATTTGAAATTTGAAGAGTAGAGGGAATATTTTCAAATTTCTCACTCATAAGTATTGCCTGAAATTCACATTAACATAAAAGAGGGAAAATGGGGTGGGAAGATGTGATAATGGAGATAAAATGTCTTTCTTCCTACAATTTTAGAATGTATTAAAAAAATTTACAAATATTAAAAATTTTAGAAAATGGGATATGAGGACATATTAAAAGATATTCCTAATTCATGCTATTAATTTTGTTTTTAGCATAATATTTCTCCAATTAGATTTAGAGATTGAGATCTAAGTATATATTAAAAGATTTTGAAGATATTGATATTATATAATTATATAAAAGAATAAAAATTGAGATTAAATGAGCATTGAAGCCATGTCTCATAAAATAAAAGAGAGTAAATATAAGAATGAGGAACAAAATGCTGAGAAATAAAAAAGAGAAAAATGATTAAGTGTAAGTAGACCCTCCAAAAGACAATGAGAAAAGATGAGCCCACAATTAAAAGAGAAGAGAAAAAAAAATGTGAATGTGGGTCCCATAACTAAAAAAAATTGGTAGGTGGAAAAAATAAAAAAGAAGTAGATGGACATGTGGCAAAATAAGCTTCCATATGCACAAAACTCAACAAATAAGCCAATATTGTTTGACTAATGAACAGCCTCTGCTTATTCTCATTTTAGTGTTTTATAAATAGATTATATAATGTTCCTAATTATTCATTATAGGAAGTATATTATGGGTTTTGTTCAAGACTATAGGGAGGGTCAGAATTGGGAAATAGGGAAGAATGAGGCAAAACCTACTCACGCCACAGTGAGCTTCAGTGGCGCTGTGGTGAGAGATGCTGGATTTAAACTTAGGCCAAGTTAGTGAGATCTCATGTTGTGACAAGCTTATTCTATGTTGTGGTGCCAGTCGCAAAATTTCTTTAAATTAGATCATATCAGACTCACTAGAATAATGGGAAAACGAAGGGGATTTCATGGCTCTACCAGGGTTTCGTCTTTCTGAGGCTGAGGGACACAATTTTGACCTTGGGGAAGTTTACATCTTGCAGGTAGGTGAATCTTCCTCTTCTCCTCTCCGTTTTCTTCAAGTTTTATGGTGGTGGCTTAGGGTTATGTTTGGATTCATTTCCACTAATTAAATTGTGTTTTAATGCTTCAAGGATATGTTATTGAGTGCTTTTAAGTGTTAGGTGTTGGTTTTTCAATGATTAAATGGTATTTGTATCAAACCCTAGCCTCCAACTTAGTGTTTTGCTTAATGTTCAAAATTGTGTCAGTTCATATTTGGTTTTATGAGCTATTTTGGGTGTTTTGGTGTATGGGTTTGCTTGAGGAAGCTTGCTTCAGTCGGTTTTGTATTGGGATATTGAGTTATGTATATTGAAGGTTGAGAATCCATGTTGGTAATAGGGTATTTGGTAATGTGTAGCTTAGAAATTTACTCAATTGAGATTTCCTAACTTCTGGGGAGTATTTGGGAAAAATTATAGTGGTTGGTAAGTGGCTATCGTACTATGTGAAGCATTTGGGTTCCATGGATATTGAATGAATTGGTTGAATTAAAATGGATTGATTGTGTTTATTGGTTTGGAACAATATGGTAATATGATTTTACATCCTTTTGATATGTTGTGGTGGTCTTTATTAGCCTACCGGAGTGCCGTGTGGCTTCAGACGGTTGCGGTAACCAGGGTATATTCCTTATGTTCTTTAATTTGGTTATATATATATATGTTTAACCCTTTTCATATCATGATATGCACTTGTTATGAAATATGTTTTACTCTTTCATATCATGATATGCTTTTGACACGGAATATTGTTGTTTCTTTTTATATCGTGATATGTGCGATTACATAGCTAGTAAGTTTTTTATCCCTGCTCTAAATTATGATGAAAATGGCAATTTGGTTGTAGTAATCATAAAATGTATAAGTATGATGGATATTGACATGTGAATGAGTATTATGCACCCCATGATTTATCATATATGTTCATATGGCATGCTAGCATAATAAATGATAACATGTATTGATATCTTAGCATGCATTGGGCATTGTCACTAGTTATATATTGTTGAGACTTATGGTTATTGGGTGATGATGCTTTAAATACCATGTGGTATGCCAAATCACTAAATAGCAAATGAGGCCTTGTGTTCAAGTGGTACGGCTTGTGTTATCTCAATCACTAAATAGTCATCCTATGCCTAAGAGACTTAGGTGACTATGGATTGAGGTGCACCTTCTTTAAATAGACACCAATTTGGGTGGTTCAAGGAAAGGGGAATCATAGTCCAACCTTTAGTGCAATGGTCTTTGGCCAGGTTATGACTATTGGGAGGAGAGTTTGGTGGTGACCTCATAATTGGCCATCACAGGTCGTTGAAAGGAAGCTACTGGTTATGATTATTTTGTTATGGTAACTAACTCATGGTTCTAATCGTATATTGATGGGAATTGTGTCTACATATCATATACATTGTATTCATTATAAACATTGCATTTGAATATTGTTATGGATTCATGTATTGTTTGTATTGTTAAACCCCTAGTTACTAGGATGTATATCTTATCCTGTGGCTAACAATTTCAGATGAAGGATCCAGTACTAGCAAAGAGAAGGCTTAGCTCTCTTGGAGATTTGGGAGTATACTTATTTTTTAAGGGTAAAGACCCTATGTGTTTCGTTGTTCTTTAGTAATGTGCCAAGTGTAGTAAACATGTGGTATCTTGTGTAACTTAGTCATGCTCTTGTAGTTTCTGCTAGATCTGCATGGTTTGTACCCTTTTTATGCTCCCATGAATACTATAGATGTGGTGTTATGTTGGTGATGTGCTCTAAGGAGTGTATATGTATAAGTTATGACAATATTGGTTGGAAATGAGTTCTGGCATTTAAACCTGTGTTTCATAATGTTTTGGAACCAGGGACTTCTTGTCCCACATGTATTTGGAAGTGCTTAGTTAGGCTCTAAGCTTGTTTGGGTCAAGGGGTGATCATGGGTCGGGTCAGGCCGGGCTGGGTTTGACCCCGACCCGATGCCCGGCCCGAAATTTTTCGGGCCAAGTACCGGGCTGGCTCGATACTATATATCTTTTTTTTTAAATTAAAAAATAAAAAAACTTATTTAATAATAAAAAATATATTTATTTATACTTAAAAATAGATTTTCTTAAAAAATAATCTTAGAAAAAAATAAAATTGTTCAAAATTTATGAATATTTAACCATTATACATTAATTTTTACATAAATATTAAGTTAAAAAATTAATTCAAAATTTAAAAAAATTTGAAACATTAAAATCTTAAAAAGTTTTCATAATATTTACATAATAAATGTATTATATTAAATACATAAAGAAAAAAAAATCTACAAAAATCAATTAAGATATATAAAAAATTAGAAAAAAAATTTAAATATATATATATATGTCGGGCCGGGCTAGGGTTAGAGTGCTTGGCCCTAACCCTAGCCCGGCCCGAAATTTGACCCGGCCCGATTGGCCCGAAGTGGTCGGGCCGGACCGGGCCAACCGGGCCTCGGGCAGGAATGTTTAGCCCTATTTGGGTCCATGGGTCACTCGTGTGATACTGGGTATGTGAGTAGTTAGTGTGAGGTGGGGTTCAAAGAGGTCAAAACCTAGAGAAATGAGTTTTTGGGGAGAAACCTCCTTGAACAAAGTTCTTGAATCCCATGTGACTTGTTTGGATGGTTTTGATAGTCAAAAGATTGGTGGTTGGTGAATTAGAGGGGTTAGTGCTTTGTTTTGGTTCAAAAGAGACCATTTTTGTCTCAAGTGTCTAAAATCTCCATACAAAGATATTTTGAGTCGTGGTTAGTGTCTGTAGTTAGCTAAGGAGTATAATAACTTGTAGTCTTTGTAATTGAGTGAATTGGAGATCAAAATGAGGAGTTATATACATCGGAAGTTAGTCCATTGCATCAACAAATTGCTTATGTATTTGCAGTCAGTGACACTATGGCGCCATATCCATGGCCACTGCGCTGTGTGCTTCGGTCTCCCATCTGAGGTTGGTATAGAATTATGTCACACTAGATGGTATCGCCACAATGCTGCCCTGTTATTTGGTTTTCTTTTGCTGTTGTTCCCTGTACGTTTGTGTCTTGTTTGGGTTTAAGAGATCTAGGATGTTACCAATTATAGATTGATCATACATTTTTTTTTTTGCTAAAGATTGATCATACATTTTGTGTTTATTGGTGTGACCACACTAATCATCCGTTGGAAGACCTCATCTCTAAAGCTCAAAATCTGATTAACAGAAATTGGTCTGTTTGTGTAATTTACAGTTCTAAGAATATTAATGAGTGTGACATTAGCTCAGTTCAACATGCTATTTCTTTTACTGAACATTTATGATATACCTTCTTCCAGTTTTTTTTTTTTTTTTGCTTTCGGGCGCTGCTGGATCGTAGTTGGAATGGTTTTTTAGCCTTCCACCTTTTGTGATTATTTTTTAATGATATTCGTTCCATTCGGGGAAAAAAGTGTAAAGTGCGGGGAAGTTTGCCGCAAATTGTAAGAGCCATAATTTCATCCTCTCGAAAGCATTATATTATATTTTTAAATATAATGTAATTAATTATTAAAATATTGATTTATTTAATATTCAAACTTAAAAATTAACTTAAATTTTATATAATTAATAAACACAATAGTAAGAAATTTATTAAAATAAATAAATAAATAGCATGTTATCTTATATTTGGTAATTGGTAATAATTCGGGTACGTAAATATAATTTATAAAAAATTGTTATCATTTATAAGGTATGAATAATATACCCCATGTTAATTTCTATATAAAATACGGGATCCACGTTCTACTTATAAATCCTATGCTACCAGCATAAATAAACATCAGTCATGCTGTTAAACTCCAAGGAAACTCCCTTATTCTCATGCTAAGTATTATCACCATCGAGGGGTCCATCTCGCTCCGTTTTACGCCATGCTTCCATTTATTCTTTTTCAGCTTTTTTATCATCACATCGTCATTTTCATCCCAATTCTCCTCAACCTATCATGGCCTCACACTCACACTAAAGCATATTACATGATCACATTCATACTCATTGCATGATTGCAGCAAAATCATACCGACACTACGCTCGACTGTGAAATGAAAGATGTCAAAAACTCAAACCCCACCTCTCAAAGTTGAACTCATGGCCATTTGACTCAAATTTTTCATCAATGTTTCAGATAAGATTAGAGAAAGGGATATACAAAGATGTTTGACAGAAATGCAATTCCCTAATCTTAGAAGATGAACAACTAAGTTTTATCCAGTACAACATCCGTCGTCATCTACTCTTCATCCTCGTCCGTAAGGAATTTACCAGTTCCGGGATTCAAAGCAGCCACGAAGAAGAACAGAACATTGAACAACACAAGTGGTTCGATCTCGTTAATGGGTACACCCGTCTCGATGTTGAGCTGGGCCAGAGCTCCTTTTCCAGTGATGATTTCTCCAATCAGGGAAAAAGCGAAACCCAGTTGAGCCAATCTTCCCACAAACAGCTCGTTCGCTTTCGTGAATCCAAACAGAGGACCTAGTCACACCGAAACAAAGCAATTTATTATCCCTCGCGATGCAATCAATTATAAAGAAAGCTGGTTGAGGATAGTCATGAATCTACCTCCTTCTTTGAGACCCAGAGCTGATCTCAAGCCTTTGCCTGGAGAAATGACGGCTCCTTCTATGCCAGTTGGGGGGTCATCGACGAATTTACCACGGTCACCTAGAGCTCCAATGGCTCCTAGAAGGGTGAAAAGGATGAAGAAAAGCAGAAGGGGTTCTGCTTCGTAAATGGGAACTCCAGTTTCCAGATTCAACTGTGCTAGAATACCTTTCCCTGTTATTCCTTCCCCCAACAACGATGCCTGTAATGCGAATTAATGAAGGATGTATGAAGTTCTGTACGATGAATCATCTGCTACTGATACTTAAAAAGACAATTAGCATAGCTCAACGAGTGAAAATAATGTCCAACAGAATTATGTCGCGGCTTAACATAGCATGACTTCACACGAAAAAAACAATAATCTCCCCAATTGTGCTAAAAAGCTAACTTGGGGAAATATCATGCGCTAAGTGACAGAAATCGTAAGATGTTAATTACCGCAAAACCAATCATGGCAACACGACCCACAAAGAGCTCGTTTTCCTTGGTAAATCCAAAGCCTCCAGAGGTGCCAAAGATACCATCTTCAACCTTTGGCTTTGGATTTGGCTTCGTAACCTGTAACGCAATGGAATTCAGGGTGCTCAGCAAGAATACTTATGCAAAAATTTAAAACTAAAACTAAAATGGATACCTTGGATGGGGCTTTGGTCTTCGATTTGAAGAGAGCAAGTGTTTTAAGTGTACTGGATGAAGAGGGAAAAGAAACAGACGGAGTAGGGTTGAGCAAGGGATGAGAAAACTTAGGCCTTAGTCTTTGCCTCTGAAGTTGGAGCGATGAGTCCCTCTTCAAGTCTACAGAATAGTTAGTGCTGACACTGGACATGAGCAACAATGTTTGAGCCATTCCTTCAATAAAAATGCAAATCCTGTTTGCCTCTCTCGCTCTCTTCTTAGAATAACTGCTTTAAATTCAACATTCGAGGAGAAGATTGTTATAGAGTGAACGAACGTGAATTTCTTCTTCTAAATTTCTGGGAGATGTGGATGTGGTGTACGAGTTAATGACAGGCAACTAGAGTGACCACGTATTCCTCTAACATATGTGGTTATGGTGATAATAAGTTAATTTCCTAGTTTCACAAACCATAATTTTTAAGGCCTCTCCTTTCCCTCAATCTTCAGTTTTTTTTGGGCTCGTACGTGTAGTTGGGTATTCTTTCCTCTTTTTTTTTTGCTGTCATGTTTAATTGTTGTGTTTGTGCTAGTATTTGTCGTCTTGGAGGTTGAGTCCTTGGTTGGCGTTATTAGTTCACGATACAATATAAACTGGGAGTTATATGAGCCAGAGCCAGTTGGCTGGGACGTACTGTGGCACGTACTGCATTACGCTAGGCAGGGCTTGTGGTATCCGAAGATGACAAATCCTGATTTGACACGTCCATATAGCGCGCTTGGATTAGATTCTGGATAGAGAACCCCTACTGTCGGGCACAAGGAATCTAAATGGGATGATACTCTGGGCTTTCAGATCCATATTTCAATTCAGTAGAAGGACCTTCAATGAAGTAAAGCCCAAAAGGCCCAATTGTCTTCATTCAACAACAAGCTTAGCCCCAAGTACTCAAATAGGCAGAAAAATGAAAACTACAGCACGTAATGTCGGATCGGATTTACCAAAAAAAAATGTCGGATCGGATATTCATTCATATGGACTAAAAAGAAAATTATCTGATCTAGGGATGACATTCACTGATCCAATTAAAAACTTTTTAAAAAAAAAAAGGGGGTGATGTTGCTTCGAGTGTGTGCGTTGCTTTTACGGCAAGGAGACTAACAGCCATATTAGAGAAATATTAAACAATGAGAGAAGTTGCTTGAGGGAGAAGAAAGTGTCCGGAATCTACCATGTTGTGACCTAACAAGGTCTAGGCTGAAGTGAATAAGAAAACATGAAGCGTCAACACTTCCTATGGGCACGGAGGCCGGTGACCTGACTTGATTTACAAAAGTAAAAAAAATAGAAGTAGAAGGCTTTTAAAGGACGGCATTGTGGAGGATCTTGCGTGGAAGAAAAAAAAAAGTAACAGATGATTAATGCGCTCTTTTTTTTAAAAAAAGAAAGCACGTTAATTGGTCATGAAATGAAACCTTTTACGAGTAGAATAGAAAATCCCTACACCACACTAATACACAAAGGATTATTGTTGGGTAATCACAGTACATCAAACAATGTATAAAAAAAGCAAACATTTATATTAAAACATTTTAATTTTAATTCATTAAAATCCTTGATTTAAATATTTCGGTAGGAGAACATGAACGATGTGGAATTTTTGTGTTTTAGGGTCTGTTTGACAGTGTTCTCTATTTTATTATTCTCAAAACAGTTTTAGAAAATTAGGGCCTGTTTGATTCGTGTTTTTGAAATAGTTTTTCTCTTTTCAGAAACAGAAAAATAAAAAAACAGAAAATTCAGAACAAATTTAAGGTGTTTTGTAGTTTTTGTTCTGAAAAATACAAGAAAAAGTTAAAAACATCTACCTTACTAATGGTAAAGTTATAAATTTTGAATAATTCATCTATCACTCATTGGTTATGATTTTAAGAACAATTATTCAAACAGATTTTTTATTTTCTTGTTTTTAAAACTTATTCTCGAAAACAGTTTTACAAAACTATTTTGAGAACAAGAAAACAGAAAATACTGTCAAATAGACCCTTATTTTTCATAACAAGTTTCAGAAATAAGAAAATAAAAAAATTCATTTAAATAATTATTATCAAAATCATAAATAGTAAGTGTTAAATGAATTATTCGAAATTTATAACTTTTTCATTAATAAGATTAGTATTTTTCACATTTTCTAGTGTTTTCCAGAATAAAAATTATAGAATACTTTAAAGATATTTTGAATTTTCTGTGTTTTTATTTTTCTACTTTTCAGAATAATTTATAAAAAATGAGTTTATCAAACAAGTTTTTCTATTTAAAAAAAAATAAAAACTGTTCTAAAAACATGCCATTTGTTTCACGCGTAAGTGGTAATTAATTAATTATAAATGAAAGGGGAGAGGAAAGATGGGATAACAATGGTACGGACAGTGAGTGGCAGCAGTGAGGGAGTGAGGAGGAGCATCATCATCAGCATCAGCAACGTGGTACGTACATATGCAATTTGCCCCTACTGATGCGTATTGGCCCCACTATGGCTTTTTAAAGCAATTTGTGGTCCCCCCAGCCCAGACGTTGCTCTGGTATCTGCAAGGGTGCCCATTTGAAAAATGTAGATTCTTCTTGCTTTCTCGCCATTTTCATCATCTCCTAAAATCTCCAACATGTCTCCCAAGTTAAGATCCAAAAACACAGAATTTAATTGCATCAACATACAATCCTCAACCTAGTGTCTGCGCTTATTGCTATTTAATATTGTCCGTACAAACGTGTTGTGTTTCTGATTCTGAAACATGTGTTTAGTACAGCGTGATTGTGAGACTGTTCGTCCATCACTACCAATCACACAGTTGTCATCCCCTGAGGCTGCTCACGGTTGCAGTTTGGAAAATCAAACCAAATCGGTTTGGTTCTTCTTGTATCTTGTTCATTCAAAATGTAATTGGTTTAGTTTGATTCAATAATAATCGATTTGATTATGTGGCAAAAAAATAATAATAATCAGTTTGGTTTATTTTAGTTCATATTTTTTTTTATTTTTTTTAAATACTCCATCCGATCCATATTATAAAGTGTTTTGCATGATAAGTTTTTGATTTAAAATATAGGGTGTTAAATATTTTTCTTTCCATTTTACTTATGTTTTTAATTTTTTCTTATTCTTTATTTATAACCATATAATGATAATATAATTGGATATTTAATAAAGATAAAATAAAAAATGTTAGTATTTTTTAATTTTTATATTGATTTCAAATGAAAAAATAATTTCTTTAATATGTGTGTAATTGATATAAAATACTTTATAATATAAATTAAAGAGAGTAGTATCATTCTTAAAAAATTAAATTAAATATGTTACATATAAATTGTTTATGAACACAAATTATATTTAAATAATTTATTAATCAATATACTTTATGAATATTAGAAAAATGAAACAAAATAAGTGTGATTATAGGTAATTTGGTATATTTATATATTATAACTTATTATAATATAGTTATCAGGTGTGATTTGATCTGATTTAGATCTCACTATATTAAAACTGAATTTAAACTAAATTGAGCCAATACTACTAAGGTAAAAACTGAAATAAATCTCATTTCAATTAGGTTTAAATTGTTTTTTGTAATTCAAGTACTAAATTGTAATTTGTTTTAAAAAAAAAGAATCTTTTAGATTCCTAAATTATAATTATTGTTATATATTTTTTGCTCCATTTATACTTGAAAAATAAATATCATTCCATAGGTTCAATTTTTGTCAAGTCAACCAAATTACAATATAGGGGTGTTCAACCAACCTGTCATACCAGGTTAGTCTCATATACTGAGTTAGATTGGGTATCGAATTGAGGACAAACCTAATCTCGTTATGTCCTAGTATATATACAATTTTATATTTTTTAAAAAAAATTTATATAATATTTTTCTTAATACAATATATGAAATAAATTGGTTATATTATTATTATAAATATTTTTAAGAATTTAATTTTTTAATTTAATTTTAAATTGATTTCTTAATATTATATTAAAATAATACATTATTATTATTAAGTATTTATAATTTTCACAAATATTACGTTTGATTATAATATTAGTTTTAAAGAAATATATTTTGAATGAGTGTAATTATATTTTTGTTAATAAATAAAATTAACTTATTTTTTATTTTTAAATACTTTTTAAGATCGGGTTAATCTTGGTTTCATATATCGGGTTGACTTGATTTTTCTAAACCTCACAAAAGATTGGGTATCAAGTTAACTATCAACTCAGTTTTACCCGATCTTTATGTACCCCTAAGTTAACTATCAGTTAACTCATTTTCAATGCCATAAAAAAAAATTCTGCACTTTTCATTGAGATTATTAATAACAAAAACAATAGTACTTAGCTATACTTTGACTACACAACAACTCATATCTGACTCTTTCGCTACAGCTTCCCCCTTTGTTGAGGAGCCCTTCATTCTACTCTCATTTCAATTTCAAATTAAAAACAAGAAAAATTAAGAATTTAAAAATTACTATGTGCTTAAGAGTAGGGGTGTGTGCATGGCAGGGTTGGGCCGTACTTCATTCTTGCCCGAAGCCCTGCCCGTGCACACCCAGGTTAGGCCGGGTTAGGCCGAACCGATACCACATAATTTTTTTAAAATATTAAAAATAAAAAAAAAATTTAACTTTATGTATTAATGAAAAAATTTTAATCATTAATATAAAAGTATATTTTTTTAAAAAATATAATGTTATGATAGAAATTAATTTTCTTAAAAATTATAAATATTTACAACTATACATTATTTTTATATAATATTAAATTAAGAAATCAATTTAAAATTTTAAATAAAATTAAAATATCAAAACCTTACAACATTTTTTATAGTAATTAAATAATAAATATATTATATAAGATATATAGAAAAAACTTATAAAATCAATTAATATATACAAAATAATATATTTTTAAAATAAAACATATATCTATATATAGTTTGGGTTGAGCCGGACAAAACAACCTAACCCGAAACCCGCCCCAACCCAAAATAAAAGCCCGGCCCAGTTGGCCCAATAGAACTGAGCTAACCGGGTCACGAGTTTTCTGCACTGCCCCACTTAAGAGCATTATATTATTCATGTGAACCTTGTTGAAAAGGCAAATGAGACAATTATTTCAGACAAATTTATTGATAAGGATCTTAACTGAAAGTAGAACCATAAAAAACCAACAAAACGGTGGAGCAAGAAAAAGGGGGAAAAAAAAAATGAGAGGTTGGAGCGCCATTTCTGTCAGCGTCCTCAAGTCCTCTTCCATGGGCGGGAACAACAGCTGCTACACTCAACTTCAAATTATGGAGTCATTAATTCATTTTTCTCTGAAAAGCTGAAAAAAGTGTTGGTGGTCGCACCATCTTGAATTTCTACATGTACACTCACATGGCCCTCCTTTTTATAGTCAAAATGACAGTTAATGGCCCTTTTATTTGAAATATATTTAATATTGAAACTTACGCATTTTTAATTAAACAAATCATAAAATTATTGTTCAAAATTTTAAGTTACTTTTTTTTATTTTTTTTCAAAATTATTTTAAAATTTCTTCAACTTCGGTCCTTGATTACAATTTTAAATTTAAAGAGAGAGAGGAGCAAAAAAACAAGAAATAGAAGCCCCCATTATCTGCATCTGCTACCAGCCTTCCACTTCTTTCTTAGTTGTTAATTGTTAATATGAATGCCATTGACATTCTACAGATTTTTGCTGATTCATTTTTAATCCTATTTTGTTGTCGTCAATGCTACCAATGTTTCCTCTCTCCACTTCCGCTTTCTTTCCATCAATGCGATGAACTCTGAACCCTTCCTGTTGGCCTCACGCCTAGCTTTGGTTATTCTCCTGCTGGTCAAAGGTAATCTTTTTTGTTCGTTCTACTGCAGTTCTGCCTTAAATGCTCACAACCGTAAAAGAACTATAATTTTTTCGTTATGTATTTCAATTTCAAATACGATAAGGTGGTGTATTGTGCTCTATAGCTGTGTTAATTACTCATATTTAGGATCTTTTGCATCTGGGTATCCGGTATTATGCTCAACTCGTTCCATTCTCTGCAATAGAAACTGCTTCATATCCTATTTGGTTGGGTTATTGGAATTATTAATTTCATCCTGGGAGGAAAATTGAGCGGTGGGGCTATGTTCATGGAGCTTCGAAAATTCTTCTCCTCCACCTAACACCTGGTATCCAGTCATCCTCAAGCCTGTATTTTTTTTCTTGCAATCTGTGTCTTTAATGTTGGTATGGGGTGAGTTAGAAACAAAGCTGGTCCAGAATAATAAGCTAAGTCATCTTTTCTAGTTAAGCGATTGAGATTGTTGCAGAGGAAGTATCTTTTTGATCTTCTGCTTTCTGAAGTAAAGGCTAGGGGCTAGGGCATGGTTTTTCTCTTGTTTTCTTGAGCGATGGTGGGTTTTGAATGAGCCTCTGAACATTTTGTGTTATTTCTAAAGGATGCCGATGAAACCCCTGCAATTTGGAATCTAATGTGAGATTATTGAAACCCGTGATGGAGAAAAAGAGATGGTCATGGAAGCGGAAATCTTCTGAGAAGAGCTCTGGCAACTCTGAAAGATCAGGATCTGTGTCATCCCATTCTGAGAGATCCTCGGATGAACAGGTAGGCATTCTAGTTTTATGATTCATGAATTTAAATATTTAATTTAATGTGAAAGTCTCGTCCGGAGACAAAAGTTACAGCATCTTACCTATACACGATTCCTGATTATCCCTATTATCTGGTGACTCCGTTAGACATCTACTGTCATTTGTTCCAGTACAATATTTAGCTGCTGGTTTGCGAATGGACCCAGGACCCTGATTGCATTCATGAATGTGAATCACTAGCTATACTACTTGACATTAGTTTTGAATCAGTTATAAATATCATATCTTTAACACTCAGGAAATTGTGATACTGTTACTTTCAGCATGAAGTGGCCATTTTGCTAATATCGAACAAAATGAAGTTTACTACTCCTATTTTTCTTGTACATAATATAAGGTAACACTTAGGAATTTGATAATTTTTCCCCTCATTAATGTAATACATAGTATTGTAAATTGTGTTGAAATAATGAAAATGAGAGTATTTAATGATATTTAATAGGGCTAAAATAAGGATGTTTGAGTTTTTTTTGAAGTATCAATTTTGTCCCTCTCTTTTCTGATATGTCTAGTAATTTTTATTCTTTGAAGCAGGAGGCATTGGGGGAATCTCCTAAAGGAAGCAATCAATCACCTGATGTCACCTCGAAAGGGGAAGCTAGCTCTGAGGATCTTGACTGTAGTTTATCTATCAATACACAAGCATCTGAAGTCACCTCAAAAGCTATACCTGCCACAGATAATGTAAGTGATGGTTCACTAGAAGCTGATGGAAATGATTCAAAAGACAATTTCAAAGATATAAAGGAAGGTGATGTGAATGATGGTCTGAAGAAATTGTCAGAGAAGCTATCTGCGGCGCTTGTTAATGTCAGTGCCAAAGAAGACTTGGTTAAACAGCATGCCAAAGTTGCTGAAGAAGCCATTGCAGGTACAGCTAATGCCATTAATGATTAGTGCATCTTTTAATATTGCTTTTCTCTCCCATCCTTCCTTGGGCATGGGATTACATTGTACGATTCTATCTGAAAATCCATTCATCTGCTAATTGAACAAGCAAACAAGAGTTTCCTCCCCACTAAAGATGGCTAGGTGTTTATTATAGAAATTAAAAGGTAAACTACATTTAAATTATGTTAGTAGTATTTCAGAATCAATCAGGGCTTCGTGTGAAATCTATCTAATGGCTTATGCATTGGTCTAGCATTATACTTACATGATTCTGATTATATATATATTCTTTTTAAAATTATTTCTCTAATTTAGTTCTCTTCTTTAGGTTGGGAAAAGGCTGAAAATGAAGTGGCTGTTTTGAAGAAGCAGCTAGAGGCAGTGGCTTGCAAGAATTCTGCGCTGGAAGATCGAGTCACCCACCTGGATGGCGCACTTAAAGAGTGTGTTAGACAGTTAAGACAGACAAGAGAAGAACAGGAACAAAATATTCATGATGCTGTAGTAAAGAAAACTCATGACTTGGAATCAGTTAAACTTAAACTTGAGAAACAGCTCCTTGAGCTCCAGAGTAAAGTAGATGCTTCTGAAGCCAGATCACCTATTTCAGCTGATCCAGATCTGTACCAAAAGGTTGAACATTTGGAGAAACAGAACTTGACCCTCAAGCATGAGCTTATTGCTCAATTCGAAGAGCTGAAAATCAGGACAATTGAGAGGGACTTGAGCATTCAATCAGCTGAGACAGCTAGCAAACAACACTTAGAAAGCATTAAGAAGGTGGCCAAGCTTGAGGCTGAGTGCCGGAGACTGAAAAACTTGTCCTGTAGAACATCCTCAGTTAATGATCACAAGTCCATTACTTCAGCCTCGATTTGTGTGGAATCTCTCACAGATAGTCAATCTGACAGTGGGGAGAAGCTTAATGCAGTGGACAATATTGATTTCCATAAGATGAATGGCTTAGAATCAAGCAAGTGTGAGCCAAGTTGTTCTGATTCATGGGCATCTGCACTAATTGCTGAGCTTGATCAGTTCAAGAATGAAAAGTGCAGGCAACCCTCTTCCAGTTCAGTGAAAATTGATCTTATGGACGATTTTCTTGAAATGGAACGACTTGCTTCATTACCTGAAACTAAGAATGAAAGTTTTTGCCAGGAACCAGTCATTGCAAATCAATGCATTTATGAAGGAAGATCCCTCAGGGCAGAGCTTGAAAGTATGAATCAGCAAATGTCTGAACTAATAGGGAAGTTGGAGAAGACAGAAGCAGAGAAAGCAGAGCTGGAGATAGCTTTGATGAAAAGTTTTTGCCAGGAACCAGCTTTCGCAAATCAATGCATTTATGAAGAAAGATCCCTCAGAGAAGAGCTTGAAAATATGAACCAGCATATGTCTGAACTAATAGGGAAGTTGGAGAAGACGGAAGCTGAGAAAGCAGAGCTGGAGAAAACTTTGATGAAAAGCTTTTGCCAGGAACCAGTCGTTGCAAATCAATGCATTTATGAAGAAAGATCCCTCAGAGAAGAGCTTGAAAATATGAATCAGCAAATGTCTGAACTGATAGGGAAGTTGGAGAAGGCAGAAGCAGAGAAAGCAGAACTGGAGATAGCTTTGATGAAAAGTGAAGACTGTATTGAGGCATCACAGCTTCAGTTGAGAGAGGCAGAGATGAAATTGGAGGAGTTGCAAAGAGAGCTCGAAGTTGCTTACAAATCAAAGGAAATGATGGAAAATCAACTTGTGACCATGGAGGAAGAGGCACAGAAAATATTTGCTGAGGCGGACTCTCTAGAAGCAGAGGTTGATAAGGAGAGGGCTATGTCAGTTGAAATTGCTATGAAGTGTAAAGAATTAGAAGAAGAACTGGAAATCAAGAAGCAAGAAGAGAACCTCAGGCGTGCAGTTAGCCCAAATGGCGAATTGAAGATAAAGCAGGTAGGTCATCATTGACATCTATGTTACGTGCTTTTTTATAATATAAATAATAAAATGTACATGCAATGGTCAAATCTAGTCTGTACAACCTGTTATCTGATGTAGGTCTCACAAGTACAAACTAAATCCTGACCCTTGCATATACATACACAAGATGGTGCCTGAGAAATTCTTCTGCTTAACACTATAGGGATGATATAGTGATAGACAATTACAACCTACAGCATTCATTTAATGCTGGTAATCTTTTTCTATGCCAGGAGGACCTAGCATTAGCAGCAGGAAAGCTTGCTGAGTGCCAGAAAACGATAGCATCTTTGGGGAATCAGTTGAAATCTCTGGCAACACTAGAAGATTTCCTCATTGACACTGCTAGCATTCCAGAGTTCTCTGCAAGCCCATCACTCGTTGCCCGAGCTGGTGGGGAGACGTGGAAACTGCATTCTAATGATACATTTTCACCTAAAAGAGATTCCAGTTCTTCAAAACTAGCCGAAGGGAGCTCTAGCCCATCATTGAACAAAAATGAAGAAGGCTCACCACCTTCATCTTCTTTATCAACTTCATCAGCCAGCCTACCAAATGTCAGTTCTGAGAGAAGTCGAAATGGCTTTGCAAAATTTTTCTCTCGAACAAAGAGTGGAATTCGACTAGAAATTTAGTTTGGTGGATAGTGAACTAACTAAAATGGATATCATTCATTTATCAAGGTGTACATTAGAGATCTCAGAGTTATCAAAAGAAAGATTTAATGATCCTCCATTAGCACCAATTACAGACTTTTATCTGAAAAAATATTGTTTGTCGTTTATTTTAAAATCTTACTTGTCCGTGGTCTGTCTTGTGACATTTAAACTGAGATTCAAATTGGTGCCTGATGAGCTATTGACGTTCCAGTTCTCTACAGCTGGCCATGCCAACTCTAACCTAACTTGTTAGAAATATTTCGCCGAATACCGTCATTTCATTTCCGTCTTGAAGAATTAATTCGATATCCTATTTTTACTGGCCATATTAGGAGGGAGCTCTACTTGATCCTCATTGTTATGATGCTAAGGGAGCTTTCCTTTTTCTTCCACCTTTGTTTTTACCTCATTGCTGAATACGCTTCTCAATTCTCACTGGGGTGCTAAGGAAACAAACAAGTGGTTTCACTGTTTTATAAATGTGTAAGAAATGGATGAATGTGGAGGGCAAAAATACTCTGATAGTAGTAAATACAAACACCAATTTTTTAGTGAAATAGCAATTCATCATCCCATGCATTGCACAAAAAGATGTGAGACAAAATCATCTAATAAAATCCATTAATTTTGAAATTTAAAAAAATATTCAAATACTCACAAAATAACATATCACGTAATTCAATACAAGTCAAATATCTCAAACTAGCTTCCTACATAATTGATATGTTATATTGATGTGTGTACAAGGGTATCTTCACAGATAGTCACACACTTTGGCTATAAAAGAAACACACTTATTCTGTACATCTACGTATACATTTCTTGGCAGTTACATGCCAAATTGCCAATTAGTAAGATTTTTTTTTCTGAGAGATACAAGGATAACGTTTATGTGGCTATTTGGACAAAGTATAGTTTAAGTAAATAAAACCACAATAATGTGTTAAGTAAGCTGGTTCCATGGTGTAGTCGTTAGCACTCGTGACGTCGAATCCAGTGACCCAAGTTCGACTCCCGGTGGGACCTCTCTTTTTTCCCAAAGGCATATGGGGTTTGATGCACTAAACTTGGACAACTAAGGATATCTTCAATTCTTTATTCACGGTCCAAACACACAAGAAAATTTTAAAACAGGCGTTGAACTAATCTGGATGCCGAAGAAGTCCCTCTTTCTCCAATACGGCTTCATTTACTCTGCTTTTTTATGGTATTATTCTAATACAACAACACAAGCCAAATGATCCAATTATACGATACTTCCTCTAACTCTTAATACAAGATTCTTGTAACCAAATTATACGAATTAAAAATATGAGTTAAAATTAGTTAATTATCTCAATTTATTTAAAAATTACAATATTTTTTTAAAACCATCCACGTTTAATATTTTTTTTTTCTCTATTTAGAATACATTAAATAGGGGCATATTTTGAAAATGTATAATAAATGTTATCTCACATATTGTAAAGAATCCTATATCTATAATCAAAGTAAAAAGCCATATATTTGGGACTGAAAAAAAATTATTTCTGGGGCTTCACTCTCATTCACGATGATTAGTCGGCTGTGACTTTCTCTCTCTCTGGAAAGCATTGAAAAGATCAATACCGAGACCAATATTCAGCAAATTCATGCCAGCCATGCCAAACAGAGCCAAAGGTAGCTCCACACCTCTTCCAAATTTGTGAGCATCCATAATGAGCTTGGCTGTGATCAGAATGTGAGATGCGAGCCTAGCCACAAAGAAGGTGCCCCAATTAAGAAACCATTCTACCTTAACAATTTTGTTCTTTGCATCCCGAAAACCAGCCATCCGTCTCACTTTTCTCACATGCAGAAAGATTGAATGCAGCTGCACCACAAAGAAGTCCTTCATAGTTTAAATACATAGCTTTGCCATGGAATATGCATTATGGTTTAGAACACCACAAATGTTTCTTGACTTAAATAACTGAGGCATACCTCGCAGATAAGAGTAAGAATAAGGTAGTTGATGGTGACATCTCGATATAGGGCAAGGGTAAAGCAAATGAGGAGAACCAGATGGTGCACAAGGATGGAAGGGATCCAACCACTATATAAGTGGTAACGAAGCATATCCCACTGGTCATATGCAAAGTAACCACAGGAAAAACACAATGCTTCATACGCCCATGGCCAAGTACCTTCAACCAATTGTGAGTGGTCAAACATTCCATTTGACCCATTACTTAACCACTGTCTCAACAATATGAAAATCACTGCACAAGACAGAAAGCAGCAAAATCCCCATGAGAAAAGAAATTAAAAAATATCTATAAAATATGAAGCATCATTAGAAATAGAATACGCTAGCAACTAAAACTTTCCTGTAACAAATTTGAACAATATAACTCATTACTTGAGTTTCATAAAATACACGGGAACCTACCTAGTCATCAGTGTAATTCTTAACATTGACTTTTCTTCAACAAATTCACAAAGAAAAACACTTGTAAAATACTAGGACCAGCATTTCATGGGGGCCAACACCTAAATGACAATAAGACCCTAAGGGAACAACCACAGATAGCGAAATGCATTTTCAATTCTACACTGTTTAGAACCCCCTCATCCCCCTGGGTACTGCTGGGGAAAAAATGGAGGGGCATTCACTTGTTATTCAACTGTTTGTCTGACAGAAGGCAACCGATAAAAATGTGCGCAGAGAAAGTCCAAACAGGCTCATAATGCCATATGATTTTCATACCTTATGGGCCTTAACAAATGACTCACAAAATTAAATTTCATATGAAAAAAAAACTAACAAGATAAAGAGAACCATATAAGCCATGCAAGTACAAGGCTGTCCATTTTGGAGTATATAATCAAAGGATTTTCCTATTATCACAAGTAAGCAAATTGCAATTACATAAGTCATAACTTGTTCGCTCGGAGTATCTCTCAAAATAATCACAATCAACGATAAACAATGGGGGGCAAGTTATATTCAGGAACTTTCTCATAATGTAATAATTCACTGGGATTTTCAAAGCTCATATGGTTATTTTATTTTAATGATGCAGTGAATTATTGTAATAAAACTACTGCAAATAATGCAACCTAACTCCCAAAGTAAGTAAATTTTCAGAAATAATTGGAAACTCGTGGATAAAGGGAACCTGAAGCCGAAGTGGTGGTGGAATGAACAAGAGAGACGGAGGTGTTAACAAAAAGAGGGTCTCGAGAGAAGACGACTCGAATGATCCAGTTAGCCGTCTGGTAAAAGAGAGAACCGGCGATGACAAAGAGAAGCTCCGAGCGATTGTTGAATAGAATGTAATACCAAACAGAGCCTAACCAAAGAAGCAGAGTTGCATAGAAGAAACCCCCAACCATGGTGCGATCTCCACCAGAGCTTCCCATCACCATGACACTGTGTTTGGGTGGTGCTTCGTTGTGGAGAACCAGATACTGTGAAAAACACGCATCCAAGAAAATTAGGGTATGTTTGCTTCGAGGGCATGGGTTTTTTTTTTTTAAAGAGAGTTCATGTTTAATTGAAAAAAATAGAGGGAGCTGAGAAGAATTTAATCCATCAAATTCTCTTTTCACCATTTATAAGTTTTTTTTAATTTGGGATTTTTTAAAGAAAATAATATTTATTACTCAATTGTCTCCAATATTTTCTAATCCCTCCTAAACTAAGTAAGTTTTCCTTAAAATTCTTTTAATTTTCTTTCCTTCAATCTCACTGAATAAAAATATTTTAAAATCCCTTCCATATTTTTTCCTTCAATTCTCTTTATTAAAATTTCCCCCAATTCTTTTCTATTCAATCCCCAATTAAATCAAACTCACACTTAGAGAAAACTTATTCTGGGCAGGTAAGTTATAAGAGCTGTGTTTCCAACAAGAAATAGGAAGCCATTATGCTATGTTTGGTATGCTGGAATGGTTTTTTATGGAATCGGAATAGGAAAGATAATGAGAATAAGAATAGAAAAGGGAATAGAAATGGGTGTTAAAAAATCTTAATATATTTTTATTTGATATATGTATTTAAAATGGTAAAAAGACTCAAATGCCCTTTATCTTAAAAAAAATACTATCATTCGCATAATCCAAACCAAGAAATTGACCACCACACTGCCATTGATTATCACCCTGTAGTCGACCACCATACTATTGTGTCCAAGAAATTGCAACCATTTGCACAAACTAGAAGCATGAACAAAAACCTAGGCCATCTAAACAAAGATGAACAAAAAAAATTAAAATCAAAGAAATCCAGAAAAAATTGTAGAACATAAACATTGTAAGAATCGCAAATCATCATCGTGGAAGTCTTCATCATTGCTGGAGGAAACGATGGTGCTAGAGGAGAACTCCATCTTCAAAGACCCAAAAACAAATTTTCAGACACAATCAACAATTTCAAAACCAAATAGTAGCCTTGAAGGGACGGTGAAGAGACGACGTAGATGGGTGGGTGATGGTGTGAAGGAACAACATGGACGAAGAATGAGAATGATGATGGAGAAGGATATAGAGAAAGATGAGAAGGAGTGATCTCGCCGTCTCTTACTACTGTCTGTAGCTCTGACATCACAAAGCAAATATCCGTGTCAATTCTGAGAGCACATAGAACAAATCTAACAGGCTTAGAAGCAGTTCCTACGCGTTGTCGCTATCACTGTGCCCTTTTGCTAGAACAAAACAATGCTTCCATTAGATGGGAGGTGGAAGAAGATTTGTGGCGGCACGGACAAAACGAAGGTGGGTGGAAACTAAATATCAAAAAACACTTTCATGGAAACGAAGGTCACCATCACCGTTGCCATCATCGTCACTATCGTCATCGTCGTCACCATCCCTATTCACAAGTCTCCTGCCAATGCCCTATCATGGAAGGCGCTTCGTTGATGTCTAAGAAATAGGTCAAGGCATAAATGTGAAAAAAAAGAGATTCCATGGAATTACCACAATTCCATCACTCAATTCATGGAATCTGATTTTGGTATTTTTGCTTGAATGAGGATTCCATGGAATTAGGATTCATGCATACCAAACTTGTAAAGATAAGGATTCCTACTCCAATTCCATTTCCCCCCTCCAAATTCCTACATACCAAACATACCATTAAAGTTTATATTTGACATTTTGACTCTTTGAAATTGATTCTTTCGCTTACAAGTTACAATTGAACCCAAAGGTAAGAATACCGACACCCAACATTTAGGGTTATTTTCCCAAATTTTTTTGTTGGGACAATATCGGTTAAGTATTAATTACTTAATAAATTGTGATAATTCGACTTAACATTTATTTGGAGATTTTGGTGGATTTTTTCTTATCAATTTGTATTTAACCTTTTACTAGTATTAATAAAAAGTTATTAAAGTTAATTTTGTTTTATAGTATGTGAAATTAATAACTAATAAATATAATAATATATAACATTTTTAATACATTGATTATAAATTTTATTGTCAGTATGCTAGTAAAGCTAGTATATTTTAATATTCTGTTTTGTGGTTTTGCCTTGTGTTTGAATTGACTTATATTGTTTATAATTTATTAATTGAATATTGATGATTATATTGGCTGATGATGATTTATAAAATTTTATTAATAATTAGAGATTTAATTAAAGAATATGTAGATGTAATGAGTCAAATTAAATCTTAATATTAACATAGTTGTTTTTATTATCTTGATATACTATTGCGTAAATACTATGTGACAAATTAAAGTTGGAAATCCAGACTGGAGTGAAACGGCATTTAGAGTAGAGTTTTTTTTTAAAATAAATGTAGTATTTGTTAATAATGATATAATGTATAGAAAAAACTATGAATAAATAACTAAACAACTTTAAAATAAATAATATGTATAGATACTGATGGGTTGATTTTTTTCATTATATTTTTTTATTACTTTAAAAATATGTGTTATCTTCCCATTAAAATAGTGTAAGCTTTTTTTTTTGTCAAAAATAGTGTAAGCTTAATAGTCAATAGTTAAACATTATATAAACCAACAAATAGGGAAAAATAATGATAATTCTCTTATTATTGTTATTAACAATTAGGGATTTGTATAATTTTTTAAACAAAATTTTTTACATTTTATTTTAGAAACATTTGACAAATTTCTCACCTCAAACTTTTTAAGATATTTGTCAATCGTCAATTGTCGATGTCAACGGTAGAATATGAGCAAGCATATTCCCCAAATCTCATCAAGTACTAATTTAAGAACACAACAAATCCAAAACTCATAACAACCTCATGTTTTCGATGGAATAATATAAGGCAAACCACACTTTTCTGAGGCTAATGAACAATATTGCGTTATGCAGATTTTAATATACTCCTCCCCTCTTAGCGTTTTCTTTTTGGTGTACAAGTGGGGTCTAGGGACCCAAATACTGAAAACAAAACAGAACACAAGAACAAGATCAATTTGCTACATTGCGCAGTTCACCATGACCCGCTATATCCATCTCCATGATCCTTTGCAGTCCGGAAGGTGGAGTAGCTGTGTAATTATAGCCTAACTGTCCGGCTTATCCCTCTTATCGTTATTATAAAGATCTTTTAGAAGTTTTACATACACTTCACAGATCACATTAACTTTTTTTTTTACCAAAATATCTTTAATTTAATACTTTCTTATTTAATGTATTGAGTATTTTCTCTCATGGGTATATTAAGAGTTCACCAAGGACAAAATCGAAATTTTTATAAATTTATTTTTAATTAAATTTAATCAATTTTTTTAATATTAGTTAAAAGAGACTTATAATATATATATATATATATATAAAAGATCAGCTTAAAAGGTCTTCCCCTTTAAGCAAATAGTTAAAGTTTTGATACCTAGTCTTTATGTAAGAAACAAGATTAGTTAGAAGGGCTCTATCCTTATATGTCAAGAAAAATTAAGTCTTACTATTAGAAAGGAAATTTCTAATCAAGCAATGAAAAGAAAAAAGAAGAAAATACTTCTTTCAATCCTTTTCATAAAAAACAATTAACTACCTTACCAAATAAAAAAAATAGTTAAAATTAATTAATTACAATTAATATGTTAAAATATAAAAAATTTTTAAAAAATATTTATATTTAATTGAGTAAACCTTTTAATAATAATCTAATTAACAGGTTGGTGAATGGAATATTTTTTTTTGTGATAAAGGGGTATAAAAAGAAATTATTATTAAATGCATAAGTGAAGATTATTTTTTATTTATAAAAATGTACTGGAGCGATGTATATTTATATTGATGATTGCCGCGGCGGCGCGAGGGGAGGGTGGTGGGGAATGACTTTTCTCTGGGCCTAAATTTGGCACACGAAGGCCTACAATACACCCCACAACACACGATCACCCAGAGCATTTCCGAAGCATCGAAGTTCCACAAAATGACAAAAGACCAACAAGCAGAGGATGGAGAAGATATAGGGCATGTTTGATTCGTTCCAAAACAATTTTTTTATTTTTGGAATCAGAAAAAAAAACTTGTTTAATAAACTTATTTTTTATAAATTATTTTAAAAAATAGAAATAATAGAAAATTCAGAATAATTTTAAGGTGTTTTGTAGTTTTTATTCTAGAAAACACAAGAATAAGTGAAAAATATTCACCTTACTAATGGTAAAATTATAAATTTTGAATAACTCATTTATGTTATGATTTTGAGAACAAATATTTAAACAGATTTTTTTATTTTTAAAATTTATTCTAAAAAATTATTTTATAAAATTATCATGAGCACAAGAAAACCGAAATATTTTCAATGTCCATATTCTCCAATCCGCGCTGGCAAAGCGCAGGGTACCACTGTTGCTAGTGTCTGCCCCTGAAGAACGTGGAAGATGGAGCTGCCACGTACGAAAGCGAAGAGTCCCCGTGGCGCCCCTTAGAAGGCCAGCCGAGATCGCGCGAAACACCAACCGCTGGTCAACAAAATCCCCAAGTTAATACCCCGTCACTATTCTTTTTCTCGCTCTTTCTATTGTCATCTTCGCACCGCCATGATCACCGCAGTAAATGCTGTAGCTCTCTCTTTGCCAATTTCCTTTTGTAGAACATGCAAGCTTGACGCCAAAAAGGTGCGAGCTTCTTCCCTTCGTTCGTCACTGAGGTCTGCTTGGTTGTTCTTGAACATAAACCAAGTTAAAATGACACTCAGCTGGATTTCAATTGTATTAGGGCTTGTGGATTCACGTTGCTGTTTGTTTTACTGCTGAAATTATTGTTTTCCTGTTAAATTCTTAGGGAAACTAGTTGGATCCTAATATAATTTACACGAATTCAAATGGGTTTCCTCTTAGTTTCGTGGAGCTCAATTTTGTTCAAGATAAATTTCTGGTATTGATGGTTGATATTTGAGATTAGCTGTGGCAGACAATATATTGCTCAGCAACATATCGATTGATTTGCTGTGTTTCAGTGCCTAATCCGCCAATCAGGGGTTCATTAAACCTTTAAATATGATCAGTTAGTATAGCTGGGAAGCCCATAATTTCTATTTTGTTCTGTTTCGTCGAGACCTCAAGGAGTATGGTACTTACAGATTACATTTTTGGTGGGCATGATGAATTTCAGTGTTTCAAAGGAAGGTTTAGAGTGTTTGCTGTATTCGAAGAAGATTTAGATAAGAACAACGTATGGGGTGCGCTCTTTGATGTAAGGGATCCAAGATCTAATGTCCCACAGTATAAAGGAAAGTTTTTGGATATATAGCAGGCCCTAGAAGTGGCTAGATATGATATTCAGTACTGTGATTGGCGGGCTCGACAAGATGTGCTTACCAAGTTACCATCATGCTCCTCCATTATGAAAAGGTACTGACTGATTTTAATTGGTGTCCCCCTATCTAAAATATAAGTCTTTGACTAACTGTAGACATACCAAGGGAGTTAATTAATTTAATTTGTTAAAAACTTATATTGTTTTTCAACATTACTCTTAATAGAGCCTCACAAGTTAATCAAAGATAAGGGTGAAAATATTTTTGACTTTATCTAAGTAGAACTTAGATTTTGGACTAAAAATAATTTTAAAACAAGATTTATATTTTGAATCGGAGGAAGTATGGTTTATTTTTAAGTCATGTTTGATATTTGAACAAAGATTTTGTATCTTTTGAATGAGGCTTAGTCTCTATGAAGTTGAATCTTTATGAACTTGACTGACGGATATCTGAATGATATAGTTACTATTTAAACACACTTAATTTCATTTCATGTGATTGGTTTTTTCTGCAAAAATCGGTATAGGTGGTTGATGTCCTTAATCCTCTAGCTCGTGATTATAAGTCAATCAGCACCATGAAAAAAGAGTTAGCAGATTTGCGGGAAGAATTAACACAAGCACATAGACAGGTATAGATCATTAGGAGCTGTAGACAAATTAGCATGAGTTGAAACTGAGGTATCTATCATTCAACTTACTAGGCCCGAAATTGCTTATGAATTTTAAGCTGTGACCGTATTTATGTAACTTATTGAACAAAACAGGTTCATATATCTGAAGCAGGGGTTTCTACTGCTTTAGATAAACTAGCTCACATGGAAGCATTGGTGAATGATAGGCTGTTGCAAGGCAAAAGTACAGCTGAAGTTGACTGGGCATCCTTATCTCCCAACACTTCTGCACAATCTGTTGATATTGATAAGGGAAAACTGCCTCGGAGAAGCTTGAATGTATCAGGTCCAGTTCAATCCTACCATCCCCACTTGAAGAATTTCTGGTACCCTGTTGCTTTCTCCAATGACCTGAAGGATGACGATATGGTAAGTCATTTGTTGGGCTTGTACCTTCTATCTATATCATTCACTTATAAATACTATATTATTTGTCTTGTCTACTTGCATCAATTGAGATTGACTGGAAAATATCATGATAGGATAGTGGAACATTGTCTGAGTAAATAACAGCTTTAAAAAAGGATAAATGGTTGGCTTAGCTTTTAATTGAACTTAAGGTCTCTACCCTAACCTCATTCTATATGAGGTTCTGGAGTGGATTGTGCGTGAGACATCTATATCCTTTTGTTTTTGTTGGCAAATATGACTGACTGCAACAGAGATATTTCACCAGTTATTTTTAGTTTATCCTTTTTAATTGTCTTCTTCTTCTTCCATTTTTCTTTTTGGGGCCAGGGGGGTTTCTGTCATATATGAGGCAATGTTGTATACAGCTCTGGTTTTACACTAGTTACCCTGATCTCTGAATATGAATGTGAATTCTCATGATTCATGAATGTGTTACTACTTTTCTGTTTCAGATCCCAGTTGAATGTTTTGGCAAACCATGGGTTATCTTTAGAGGGAAAGATGGGAAACCAGGATGTGTCCAGAATACCTGTGCACATAGAGCATGTCCCCTCCACCTTGGTTCTGTGAGTGAAGGTGGAATCCAATGCCCCTACCGTGGTATCTAATGACTGAAACAAATTATAACACAACTTTCTCTTTCTTCTGGATACATGTTCATTGGTAGCATGTTACACCCTTTCAATATATCCCATATCCACTTATTCTAGTATGAATGTATGACATCACAAGACTTGCAAATACATATGCATATACTCTGAAAGTTATCATAAGGGTGAATATCATCAGGCTGGGAGTATGCGACTGATGGAAAATGTGAGAAAATGCCATCCACTAGACTGTTAAACGTAAAGATCAAGTCGTTGCCATGTTTTGAGCAAGAGGGGATGATTTGGATTTGGCCTGGCAATGACCCTCCAAGAATCACCCTTCCATCATTACTCCCTCCTTCAGGGTTTGAAGTACATGCTGAGGTACTTCATGAATATAATCCTTCTCCTACGCAAGAAATGCAAGGAGCGATAATTATTATCATATGGTTTTTAAAGAGACCTAGATGGTGCCTCTTTGCATTTGACAGATTGTCATGGAACTTCCCATAAAAGGTATTTGGGTCTCTTTATGGAAGTGACAGTTTAATTCATTATGAATTGATTGTAAACCTTTTAATCTCCATTTGTATAAACATTGTAGTTTCTAGTACACAAAAGGATTCTGTCAAGCAATTAAACAGGCTAATTGATTTTTATTCTTCAAACAATAACTAACTATCATGCTTTGGACCATGTTATCTTGAATGCAATTGAGTGGCTTATTTGTGATCCCTGATCCAAAATTAATCAGCATGCCATATTGTCTTACTCGTCCGGTATTATGAATGAATGAATAATCCAGTATAAGTAGAAGCTATATCTTATGAAATGAATTCGTAGAAACTCTGTCCCTTTTTGTGTATTTGGACTTGCAGCTTGGTGAAATTTTTTACACCTGCATCTGGCCTACAAGGGTACTGGGACCCCTATCCAATTGATATGGAATTTCGACCGCCTTGCATGGTTCTATCAATCATTGGAATTTCAAAGCCTGGGAAACTGGAGGGACAAAACACCAAGCAGTGTGCCACACACCTGCACCAACTTCATGTCTGCTTACCATTGTCAAAACAAAAACAAGATTACTATACAGAATGTCCCTGGATTTTGCACCTCTGCTTAAGCACATACCTTTTATGCAATATCTATGGAGGCATTTTGCAGAACAGGTGTAGTGTTTATTCAATGCATAATTGGGAGGTGGAAAAAAAGGAACAAGGATTAAGTTATGCTCAAAATGGATATCCTTTTTTATCTAAAAGGTTTAATTTAAGCTTGAAGAGGATGCAAAATGCACTGAAATTTAAAAAAAAAAAAACCTGTAACATGCTAGAATGAAGAAGAGACATCAATTCCCACAAACCAATTTGTTGCAGTTTGTTTCATTTATCATGAAGAGGTTCTTCACTTTCATATTCAACTTTGCTTATTGATGTGGTAATGCTGGCATATTATAAGGTTTTAAATGAGGATCTACGTCTAGTGGTAGGGCAGCAAGAACGAATGAACAAAGGTGTTAATATCTGGAACTTCCCGGTTTCATATGACAAGCTTTGGGATAAGGTACAGGCTATGGAGAGATGCCTTGGAGCGAGGAGCTAAGCAACTACCTTCAACAAATAGAATTTTTTCACGACAACTACACAGAGTTAAGTTAGCGATGCTTCTTTGAAACAACCTGGAGTTTGCTTTGCCTCTCGGACCTTATTGCAGTTAAACGTGCCAGTTGGCAGTCAACCTTGCCTTGATTCCTTAAGACACACCAGAAAGGCCATGGCGGAGCTTTTAAATTGATCAGAATCTCCTTTGTAAATTAACAGGAACTGTACACTTCTTTTATTATTTCTGTGCACAGTGACAAATCCATTGTTTTTCTGCATAGCTTTACATTTTGACATATTCACCATCTCAGGTGGTGGCTTAACCACATCCCACAACTGAGGCAGCTCTTGTATAATATATAACATGTTATTCAATAATATGTAAGTTTATCATTCATTTGGAATTACTATTTTAGATTTTCCATTTGATATAAAAATTCGTTTATATATATATATATATATATAATACAGACGAACGCTATTGAACTTTCAATCATCAATTCAATATGACTTCTAAATTGATTCGCTTAAAAATTGTTGATATAAAGAGTGAGATATAAAATCAACCTCATAATTAGAGAATAGTGTAACAAGCTTCTGGCTGTTCCGGCATATTACTCATGGAGCACAGTACTCTGCAATACACCTCATTTGCCATTTTCAAGAGCCGGGAAATCAGACAACAGTTTAGCAGTATATACATTGTAATACAGTAATCTGTAAACCTCAACATAGCCGTACATAAGTAAGTACAAAGGATATACAATGATTTTGGTAACCTATAGGTTTTATACTGGTTTCCAAATTGTAAGCACCTCCTGAAACATCTCAACCATCAGCTCCCTATCTGCATGCCTGAAGAAGTTATTTATTTCTTCTCTTACGTCATATATCTTACCAAAATCAAATAAGAACGTCAAGCATCCTTTTTTTAACTTGTGCAGCTGATAAAGCCAAGCCTCGTGTAGCCTCTCAAGAACATTTCCTGAGTTAAGATCTTCCAATAAGCTCTCCTCACAGGTATCTTTAAGACCAGTAATGTCATATTTATTGGCTGCTCCAAGCAATGCAAGCCGGTGCTTCCAGAAATCTTCTTGTTTTATTGTGCCATATAAGTAACTTAGAAGAGCCATGCAAGATCCTAGTGACATGTCTTCTATGTGGATCGTAGATGACTCTTTCTCCTTCAGGTTGTGATGAAACATGCTCTGAAACACAGGAGAACTTGCAGATAAAACTGCCTTGTGAGCTCTCAATGTACCATCTGCAGTGTTAATAGTGAGATCAGCATGGATGCCCTCATCAAGCATGCGAGAGAGGCATTGGAGGGCACTTTGAGCAGCAATAGATTGCAATTTCCCATCAGATGGCCATATAGAACTAGCTTCTCCACCCTGAGGCGATGATCATAAAACATTAAGAAGCAAGAATTAAAACTTGTTCAGATTGCAGAAGAGTAGCTTTAGATTATACATTTTATGTATCTTGGTCAAATAAGTAGACAAACTCCGCCTATGTAGTATCATAGCCGGTCCCAAGCCCGGGTAAAGGAGGAGGGTTGTGTTAGGCTAAATGGGTGGGAGAAAAGGCTAAGGAGTTAGATACTACTGGTTATAAACTTTGGTATGTAGGGAAGGTTCGAGGAAGGAATGGAGTTGGTATTATTGTGGATAAAGACTGGAAAAAGAATGTGGTAGGAGTCAAAAGGATTGGAGATAGGATCCTATCCTTAAAATTGACTATTGGACAGGATACACTCAATGTTATTAGTGCTTATGCACCTCAAGTAGGGTCGGATGCACATATTAAGGAAAAGTTTTGGGAAGATTTGGAGGGCTTGGTTCAAGATATCCCACAAGAGGAGAAGATCCTCATTGGGGGCGATCTTAATGGTCATGTTGGAAAAGAGACAAGGCAATATATGGGAGTTCACGGCGGTTATGGCTTTGGAGAAGTAAATGAGGAGGGACATTCCATTCTTGATTTTTCAATGGCTTATAACCTAACGATTATAAACACCTGTTTCAAGAACGGGAGGAGCATTTAATTACATATAAGAGTGGAGTCCAAAGGTCGCAAATTGACTTCTTTTTGGTAAGGAACTCAGATAGATCAACTTGTAAAGACTGCAAAGTAATTCCTGGTGAGAGTTTAACTTCACAACATAGGGTCTTGGTCCTTGATGTGATAGTTAAGAACCGTAAACTGAAAAGTCGAAAAGTTTTTAATCCCAGGATTAAGTGGTGACAACTAAAAGGTGAAAAACAAGTGATCTTTACGAGGAAAGTTATGGAGGAAGGTAATTGGGACTTGCAAGGAAGTGCTAATATCTTGTGGAATGAGATGGCTAAAAGGATCAGGGATACCGCTAAAGCAATATTGGGTGAATCCAAAGGTTTTGGACCTAAGGATAAAGAATCTTGGTGGTGGAATGAGAGTGTGCAGGAGAAGGTCAAATATAAGAAAGAGTGTTTCAAAGCCTTGCATCTATGCAATAACGATGAAAATTGGAAATGTTATCGGTTGGCTAAAAAGGAGACTAAGAAAGCAGTGAGTGAGGCTAGAGCTAAAGCTTTTGAGGAATTCTACCAGGATTTAGGAACAAAGAAAGGTGAACATAAGATTTACAAAATTGCCAAGAGGAGGGAAAGAAAGTCAAGAGATTTGGACCAAGTGAGATGTATTAAGGACGAAGAAGGAAAAATTTTAGTTGCAGATGATGATATCAAAGAAAGATGGGGGAGCTACTTTTATAAGCTGTTCAATAATGGATTGGATATGACTATTGATACTGAAGGACTAACAACCCATGAAGATGATCTCAATTTGAATTTCTATCGTAGGATTCGGGTTGGAGAGGTGAAAGAAGCTCTTAAGAGAATAGATAATGGTAAAGCCATTGGTCCTGATGGGATTCCTATCGAAGTTTGGAAGTGCTTAGGAGAGAAGGGGGTTTGGTGGCTCACTAAGTTATTTAACGAGATTTTAAGGTCCAAGAAAATGCCAGAGGAATGGAGGAAGAGCACTCTAGTGCCCATATACAAAAACAAGGGGGATATTCAAAATTGTACTAATTATCGGGGGATAAAACTCATGAGTCACACCATGAAACTCTGGGAAAGAGTGATTGAGTATAGACTCAGGAAGGAGTCTCGTATTTCAGAAAATCAGTTTGGATTTATGCCAGGGCGGTCTACAACAGAGGCTATTTATTTATTAAGGGGTTTGATTGAAAGATATCGGAGTAAAGAGAGGGACTTACATATGGTTTTTATTGATTTGGAAAAAGCCTATGATAGGGTACCAAGAGATGTATTGTGGAAAGCAATGGAGAAGAAAGGGGTCCGGGTGGCTTATATTCGAGCCATAAAGGATATGTATGAGGGGGCAACAACAAGTGTGAGGACCCCTGGAGGTGTGACAAAGGACTTCCCTATAACAATAGGTTTACATCAAGGATCTTCTTTGAGCCCATACCTATTTGATCTGGTTTTGGATGTTCTTACAGAACATATACAAGAAGAAATTCCAAAGTGTATGCTCTTCGCGGATGATATAGTTTTAATTGAGGACTCAAGAGAAGAAGTCAACTCTAAACTTGAATTATGGAGACATACCTTGGAATCAAAAGGTTTCCGTCTGAGTAGGAGTAAGACGGAATATATGCATTGCAAATTTAATAAGAGGCCAATTATAGATGATTCAGAGGTAAAAATTGGAGAGCAAACCATTCCCGAGGTGTCAAAGTTTAAATATTTGGGGTCGATTTTACAGAATAATGGGGAAATTGATGGGGATGTTATGCATAGGATACAAGCTGGGTGGTTAAAGTGGAGGAAAGCAACAGGAGTTATTTGTGACCGCAAGGTGCCTACTAAGCTTAAAGGAAAATTTTACAGAACAGCTATAAGGCCAGCAATGCTATATGGTAGTGAATGTTGGGCTTTGAAAGGACAACAAAAGCATAAGATGGGAGTAGCAGAGATGAGAATGTTGAGATGGATGTGTGGTCGTACAAAATTGGATAAGATACGAAATGAATGTATACGAAGGAAAGTTGGGGTAGCACCTATTGAGGAGAAAATGGTGGAACATCGTTTAAGGTGGTTTGGGCATGTACAAAGAAGAGGGCAAGAGGAGCCAGTGAAGAGAGTTGATCAAATGGCCTGGAGCACGATCAAAAGGCGTAGAGGAAGACCAAAAATGACATTAAGGGAAGTTATAAGGAATGATCTTTTGAGAAATGATCTATCTGAGGAGATGACGTTTGATAGAGCTCATTGGCGTCGTTTGATCCATGTAGCCGACCCCACCTAGTGGGATAAGGCTATTGTTGTTGTTGTTGTTGTTGGTCAAATAAGTAGACAGTTCAAAAGAACAACTGCTATTACATTTCTCTAAAATTTGTTTCACTTACGCCAATGTCATATTAATAAAATTAGAAGTACAGGAACTTACATTCAGAGGACAGATCTTCAGGTCAAGAAATTCAACATCAATAATGAAGCGACCAACAAATGTAGTATCAACAGGCCAGACAAAGTCATCACATGTTCTAAGCAGTCGCTCATGAACTGTGGCATTGCAAGCACATACAAATGAAGGCACAAACTGTGTCAGCAATAGATAATATAATCCAGAAATTGCAATATTTAATTGTATTTTCAACGTTGTTGGATGCCAATTGCAGAGGCTTGAGAGGTCAACAATACGCAAAGCAAAGGTTTTTAACTGCATTGTTCTTTTGTGGACTTTATAAACAAAATAAGCCTCATTCTGTTTCTACATTCTATGCAGATGCAAGGCACTGTTAATTGTGCTATGCTACCCAATTGGATTATTTGAAATTACAAGCCTCAATGCTTGATATTTTGTATTAGTAACCAGGAACAAGATCAACAGCCAAACGTTAGGCCAGCAAGGTAAATTCCGGACAGCAAGAGAAAGTTGATAGAATTTAAGAAGCTGTCGAAAAATAGAGTTGACTTTAGTCTTTAGTCATTAAACCAATGTTTCATTGCAGCATTTTTTATCATGATCTATGGCTTTTGCTTATTTAAGCCCTTCAAAAGTTTTCAAGTTGTAGTTGGTAACACTACTGGCTACCATGATTGATAGATAAAGATGTACTATTAAAGGTGCCGGTCAACTAGCGGCTTGACCATTGGTCAAGAATTCATGTCTTCTTACTTCCTACAACTATAGCAGGTCTTTGACTTCAAACCACTTCTGTGTTGGATTAAACATGTATGGCTACCGCTAAAAGGAACGTAATACAGAACACATTTTCACTTCTCAGTCAGCAAAACAAGGATACGAAGATAAGGATCAACATCGCCCACCAATCTCCCAAGACACAGGAGAAAATATGTTTACCAAGCTGCTTCTAAAAGTCAAATAGTTCCGCGAATCGCAGTAGTCATAGTTATATTAGATATGTAACACTCAGATTCAGAAATACCCAATATCTTCAATGATCATAAACAGTAGAATCAAGTATCGGTGGATACCAGGAGAAATGTAAAATCTGCGGGAAGAGCCGGTATTAGACACTCGAAGAATGAATCGAGCAATTGGTGGTTGTTCCTTAGAAGCCCGGGAAGGCTCTGGAAATAGATGTATGTACAGGTACCTATTCCTCTCTATAGATAAATACCTGGAGATGCCAATCGAACGTGTTTCAAACTCAATTACACATAATCTAGATAGCGGGAGAGAGAGAGGGGAATACCAGTTCCAGATTCCGACCTTGAAAGGATCGGATTTTTTGTAGGAGCAAGGTCCGAAGTTGTCAATTTTCCATTGGGCTAGTCTTGAAATGGTGTCCACCCTTGAATCCGCCATGGTTATTAAGTTTTCTGAAGCTCCGACTTTGGGTAATCACAAAATGCAAAACATCAAATGATAGATCCTCCACGAACAGGAAAGAAATCAAATATCGCAGGTGGACACTGCCTTAATCCGTTTTGACTTGTTTTGCTCTTCTACCCCTTAATGGTTAGCTTACCTAAATACTCAAGTTATCATAGTCATGGCAAGTAAATTTATTTGGCTTGAGTTGTGAAAGAAATTTTTTTTTGCATAAGAGCTGTGAAAGAATTCACGTTTGGTTAGGTAATAAGTTTAGTTATCAATTTTATAAAATTAAGATAACATAAATAAAATTTAAATAAAATAATTTTGTTATAAGTTGTTATATTTATATATTTTTTTTATAAAAATAAATTCTATAAAAAATTTATTAAAATGATAAGGATTAAAAGTATTTTAGATGTATAATATAAAGTAAATTTACTTTTCCTTTTGTAAAACTCATGTTTTATTAAAGGAAAAATAACTTTTCCTTTTCTTTTTTAAAACTACAGTTTAATTCACTATTTATTTTTTAAAAAGGTAGTTTGTGTTTAATAAAACATATTTTCTTAAAAAATCATAGTTAAAAATCATGGTTTCTTTTTAAAAAACGAGAACCAAACATAATAACTTGAAAAAATTTATCATCCAAATAGATTTTTTGTCAAACTTACTTTTACAAAAAGAATATCCAAACATAATAACTTATAACAAACTTACTTGATCTAAACTTTACTTTTACAAACTTCATTTATCTTAACTTAATTTTATAAAACTAAGAACTAAACGGGCCCTAAGTGCCATTTGATTTGTACTTTTACAAATCAAACCATGATTCTTAACTATCATTTTTTTTTCATTTTTATCCAAACAGATTTATAGTAAATTTTTCTACTTTTGTTTAAACTTTATTTTTGTAAACTATGATTATTCTAAAAGACTTTTTACAAAAAAAACAAATCCAAACAGGTATTAATTCATGTATTTATATGAACCCCAATATAAATTGCAGTTATCTTTTCTTTTTTTTAACAGAAATATAAATCTGCATTTACCAACAACTTAAATTGGATGGTTTTCTACCATTTTTATTTTTTTATAGATGTATTAATTGATTAATTGATATATTCATTTTTTTTTGCTACGTTTTTTATTAGTTAAATACAAGGAGCACACCCTCAACAAAACTACATTTAATTCCCTTGCAACACGTAGGGGGACAATTTTCTAGTTATTAAATAAGAAAAATACTTATATGTTTTTTTTATATACATTTCATATTATTTTTTAATTAAAAGTTAACATATGAATTATTTTTTTAATACATTACATATTTAGTTATTAATTATATATTAAAAGTATTAACTTCTTAAACTTAAAAAAATTTTAAAAATCTAAATATTAACTTTTAATTTGAAAATAATACGAAAATCACATAAAAAAAAACTATATAAGTTTAGTGTATTAAATAACATTGATTGACTAATGCTCTGTTTGGATGGAGGGAAGGGAAAGGAGAGGGAGAAATTTTGCTCCCCTCCCTTTGTTTGGTACAAAAATAAGTAGGGGAGGGGAGGGAAAAATTTGTTACAATTTTTTCTCCCTCCCTCAGTTACATTTTCCCCCCAAATTGGGATAATTTGAGGGGAAAATGTATAATTTTGTTTCATCCTGACCAAAATGCCCCTGGAGATTTCAAAAATTCCAACACACCTTCATTATACATCGCAGACCTTGTTCACGCTTTCACACTTTCACTATCGCGTCTCACTGCTCTGGGCGTCCTGTGCTCTCGTCGGCCTTCATTCCAGGCATGTTCCTCGCTGTCGACCTATCCTCCAACCAGAGTTGCTGTTGTCATGTACGGGTTCTAGCCCAAGTTTCACAGACTTTGTTCACGCATTTAGGTTTCACACTTTCTGGTAACGCGTCTCGCTGCTCTGTGCGTCCAGTGCTCTCGTCGGCCTCCACTCTAGCCACCTTCCCCATCGACGACCTCTCCTCTAACCACAGTTGCCACTGTCTCTCCAGCCTAGGTATGATTGTTGCTCTCTCTATTTACTTTTTTTTTCCCTCGAAATTCATGCTTTGATCTACTTCCACAGAATGATTTACTTAAAAATTGATATGCTGATTCTTTACTCTTGATTGTGGCTTTGTTTCGAATCAATTATTTGATTGAAATTTATCAGATTTTTTTTAATTTTTGACATCTAAAATTTATCAAACCCTAACCTGACATTCAGAGGAGAGGTTTTGCATTTCACATGTGTCATACAATGTCTACCTTGACTGCGCAACGAAGTGATAATGAATATGGTCTTTGGTGCATAGATTGGTATATAAATGATGTTGCTAAATTTTGTTGATATTTTGTTGTATGCTTTATAGATGAGTACTTATATGATATTTTGTTGTGGATGCTCTAATATTTAACACTTAGGTGATTGTAAAATATTGGAGCATTCATATATTGCTAAACTTTGTTAGTGTTTAGCATCCATATGCTCTATAGATGAGCACTTATTAGGTGATATTTAGTAAGTAATTTTTTGTTGGATGCTATAATATTTAGTACTTAGGTGATATTTTGTTGGATGCTCTATGGTTAAGCATTTTTGTAAGTGCAACTTGTTAAAATTTGGAAATGATTCCCACATGGTCAGTATTATACTATTTTCCATTTATTATACTATAGCTACTTGTTAATGAAGCATCTATTTTTCTTTGTGATGTTCTTTTATGTGTAATCATGTTATTCCTAATTCTTTTACGTATGGTATGGGAAATCAAACAAATACAATGTCCACTTTGGTTGTTTTATTAATTACTTGGTCAAGAATGTAAAAAATACAACACGCCCATAAGCATTTCCTCCTTATCATGTATGGTATGGGAAATTTAACATGGTTGAGATTGAAAAAAGAAAAGAATATAAATCATTTCCTTCTTATTCAAAAGTTTTTTTAATATTCAAGCTCAAAAAAATACTTTTTTTAATATAGGAAGGAAATATTAAATTAAACATACCAAAGGATAAAAGGGTCAAATTCTAATTATTTTCCTTTCCCTTCCCTGTTAACCCAAACAAGATAACATTAAAATTCCTCCATTAAAATCCCTCATTTTCCCTCCAAACGAGGTAAAATTAAAATCTCTTTTTTTCCCTCCCCTCCCTTTCCCTCCATTAAAATCCCTTCCCTCCCTTTCCTTCCTTTGAACCAAACATAGCATAAGGGAACATATTAAGTTTGGATTACAGTTATTTTTTTTAACAAATTTATCATATATTAATTTTAGACTAAACTTATATATTTTTTTTTATATTTTTTTATTATTTTCTAATTAAAATTTAACAAGTAAATCTTTTAAATTTTTTTAAGTTTAAAAAGTTAATGCTTTTATGTAATTTGCTGAGAAAAATTGAGAACTTAGGTCTCTATTTTATTGATATGGTTGTGCGATACATATAGGGAGAGTTTAAGGTCACATCTAACTATCAAATCTAATCAAATATGACCTTATATCCTAATCAAATCACAGCATATACATAGGATTAGATTCTAATCTCCTAACAAAGGAAATAATCAAAGATAATGAAAAAATACAATCAGAAATTAATTAAATGAAATAAAATAGAATAAACTTGTTTATTTAGTAGGCTGGGCCTACGACTTCTAGGGGTGAGCAAAACTGAACTGAAATCGATCACCGAACCGAACCAAATTAAATTCGGTCTATTTGCTTTTCGGTTTCAGTTTGTTTTTTTTTTTTGGAAATTTCAGTCTAAACAGTTCAATTCGGTCTTTAGTCTTGAGAACCAAATAAACCGAATAATTAATCAATATATATATATAAGATTTTTTAATTTTAGCATGTAAATAATATATAAATATATTAATATATAAAAAACTTAAAAAACACTAAACCAAGCCCAAATAAGTCTATCCTGTGCAAGGTCCATTAAGACTTTAAAACCCATTCTGCCTTAAGCCCCACACAATCCCTAACCCTAATGTCATTGTGAATGTGCCTCAACTATCAAATCTCTCACCTCCTGACCTCCATGCTCCGTCCTTACTCTCTCATCTCTCCCTCACTATTTCAATCTTCCTCTTTGTGTTTTTTTGTCTTCTCTCCCTCACCGTCGTCACTCAACTCTGCATCAGTACCTTACTCTCTAAGTCATTGTTCTCTCTTCCTCTTTACCTATTCTCTCCCTCACCATCGACACTTGGCTATGCCTCAGTGCCTCACTCTCTCTGTTGCTGCTCTCGTCTTAGCCGCATAGCACTCTTCCTCTGCTTACTGCCTCACAATGTCAAACTCAGAAGTCCCTTACCTTATCATTACCTTAGACTCTGCCTCACCTCGCCTCATCGCTGCCTCATGCTCTCTACCTCCCCTTGCCGCCCTTGTTCTTCTGTCCGTCAAAGACTCGAAGCCCATGGTCTTGATCTAATTCTGAGTTGCCTCTTACTCAACCTTGGTCTTCTCCTTCTCTCCGTCAAAGCCTGAGGTATGTCTAAAATTCAGATCTGGGTTTTCTTGATTTGCTTCTAAATTTTTGGTTTCGTATGAATGCTCTTGTGTAAATCAAAGTCCAAATGTTAAATCAAACCCAGTATTTAAGTATCTACTAGCTTCTTTTTTATTTGCTTTTGAATTTCTGGTTATGTTTGAATGCTGCCGAGAACATATTCTTGTTTAAATCAAAGTCCAAAATGTATTTTGTTGGGAATGTAGTTATTTTTCTGCAATGACATTCACAATGAAATAACCAAAATTTCAAACCGAACCGAACCATTATAAATTGGTTCGAAAAAATTTCAATTTTTTGAAAAATTTGGTTCAGTTCAATCAAGAAATTATGCATATTTCGGTTGGTTGGTTTAGGTGATTTTGGCACTGAACCAAACCATATAGATTGATGCTCACCTCTAACGACTTCCAACACTCCCCCTCAAACTGGAGAATAGATATTCATCATTCCCAACTTGCCGGTTAATTCTTTAAACTTGGGCTCTATCACTGACTTGGTGAGTATATCTATCATTTGTTGCCTTGTAAGGATGTACTTTACTTCAACAATTTTGCTTTCTATCTTCTTATTTATGAAATGACGATTAATATCAACATGCTTTATCCTATCATAGTAGACAAGATTCTTTACAATTCTGATTGTTGCCATATTGTCACACAAAACTTTCATTTGTCCATCATAGCTCATCTTCAGCTCCTTAAAGAGCCTTTCAAACCATAAGCCTTCACACAAACTAAGAGCTAAAGCTCTAAGTTCTGCTTCTGCACTACTACAAGATACTACTGATTGCTTTTTACTCCTCCAAGTAACCAAATTTGCCCATACAAATGTGCAATAACTTGTAGTGGACTTTCTGTCGGTGACAGAACATGCCCAATCAGCATTTATGTAAATTTCAATTCCCCTGTGGACTCCATTTTTGAAGTAGAGTCCTTTTCCTGGTGTGAATTTCAAGTATCATAATATCCTGAAAACAGCTATCATATGTTCTTTGTTAGGTTGGTTGGAGAATTGACTCACCACACTCACTGCATGGGCTATGTCAGGTCTTGTGTGAGAGAGACAAATCAAACTACCAAGCATTGATACCTTTCCTTATCAACCAACAGACTATCTTTATTGACGCCAAGTTTGAGGTTCAATTCCATAGGAGTAGCACATGGTCCACACCCAAGCATACCTATCTCATGCAACAAGTTAAGTGTATGCTTTCTCTGTGAAACCACAATTCCAGTCTTTGATCTAGAAACTTCCATTGCTAGGAAATATCTTAATGTTCCTAGGTCCTTTACCTCAAATTCTATTGCTAATATCTTCTTGAGTCTTTCTATCTCACTTGTATCATCACCTGCAAGAATAGCATCATCTACATACACAATTAGAATAGCTAGCTTTCCATCCCTATGCTTGGTGAACAATGTATGATCTGATTGACATTGAGTGTAACCATTCATCTTTACTACCTTAGTAAATCATTCAAACCACGCTCACGGAGATTGCTTTAAACCATACAAGGACTTCCTGAGCTTGCAAAATTTATCCTTGTTATCATCAGCCTTAAATCCAGGGGGAATTTCCATATAAACTTCTTCTTCTAATTTGGCATTTAAAAATGCATTCTTCACATCTAGTTGGTGCAATGACCAATCAAGATTTGTAGCCAATGAAAGAAGCACCTTAATTATGCTAAATTTTGCTACTAGGGCAAGGTTTCCTGATAGTCAATCCCATATGTTTGTGTGGACCCTCTGGCTACAAGTCTAGCCTTATGCTTGTTTAGGCTCCTATCAGGATTGTATTTATTTGTAAGAATCCATCTACAACCAACAATCGCTTTACCCTTTGGTAGCTTTGTCAATCCCCATGTCTTATTTTTCTTCAAGGCCTCCATCTCTTCATAAATAGCATTTCTCCAAGCTGGAATTTGCATGGCCTCATATACATCCTTTGGTAGTTTTTCAGCTGACATATTAGCTATAAAAACCTTCATAGTAGGAGATAATTTTTCATATGAGACAAAGTTACTAATTGGATGCTTAGTACAAGATCTTACCCGCTTTCGTAGTGCAATTGGCCATCCAAGATCATCAAATTGCAGATTTGAGGCTGGGAGAGATGATTGACATGATGTATCTTGACCATCTTCACTTGATTGCTGTGTCGGAACTTGTGCTTGCTGCTATTTAGTGTCTGATAGCACTAATTCTTCATTCTGGATAGATCTGTTGTGACCCTTAAATGATCTCAAATCCTGTGTAAGTTGTTCATGGTTAGTTTCAGGCTGTTCTTGGGGATTATTTGGTTGTTCTGAGTTGGTTTCAAGTTTGGCCAAGGGCTAAAAATAGGATGGCTACACAAAGGTTGGGGTAAGGTCTAGTGAGTAGTCTGGAGAAGCAAAAATAGGCCATTCGTGACTACTACTCTCCCCCTAAATGGGCATTTTTGGGTAATAGGGTTGGTGTTCAACAAACGTAACATCCTAAGAAATATAATACCTTCGAGTATGTGGGTGATAGCATTTGTATCCCTTTTGTGTATGAGAATACCCAACAAACATGCATTTGATAGCTCGAGCTTCTAATTATAAACCTTGTGAAACATGGACAAAGGCTGTGCAACCAAAAAACTTTGAGAGGAAGAGAGTTGATAAGTCTAGTGGAAGGGTATTTTTTAAGAAGAACTTGATAAGGTGTGTGAAAATGAAGGGTTTTTTAGGGTAAGCGATTGATAAGATAAGTAGAGGTCAACATAATATCTCCCCAAAACTGATTAGGAGCATTAGAGGCAATTAAAAGAGATCAAGTCATATCAAGTATTTGTCTATTTTTCCTTTCAAAAATTCCATTTTGTTGTGGTGTACTGGGACAAGAACTTTGGTGATGTATGCCATGTAAGTTTAGAAATTCTTTCAGGGTAGAATTGAAATATTCTTGGCCATTGTTTGTTCTTAAGACCTTGATTTTTGTTTGGAATTGAGTTTCAATCATGGCATGGAAATTTTTTAAGATAGTTGGAACTTCATATTTTTCTTTCAAAAGGTATATCCAAGTTAAACGTGTGTAATCATTAATAAAAGTGACAAACCACCTTACCCCATTAGTACTTGTTATTTGTGAGGTTCCCTACACATCATTGTGAACAAGATTAAAAGGTTGTGTGGGTGTGTATGATCGAGATAGATAATTATTTCGAGTGTGTTTGGCTAAAGAACAAGCTTCACAAGTAAAGAAAGATAAATCTTTATTTGAACATTGAGGGTACAACTTTTTGAAATACTCAATACTAGGATGTCCAGAACGGGAATGCAACAATCTTATTTCATGCAAAACAGACTCAGAAACTTAAGTTGTAGACTTAGGACTAGGTATAATACTAGCCATGCACGCCTTCTATTCACCAGCAACTTTTCTGTGAAAATAGTAGAGATCTCCATCCCTTTCACACCTGCCAATCATCTTCCTGGTCCTCGCATCCTGAAAAACACAGTCATGTGACCTAAAGTTAACATCAAAATTGCTGTGTCTTGTGAGTTTTCCAACTGAAATCAAGTTCCAAGCTAGCTTAGAAACATATAACACATTTGTAAGCACCACATTATCTGATAAGACTACAGTGCCAATACTAGCAACTTCTACACAAGAAGCATAAGCTATTTTTACTACCCATCTTTCTTTACGAGGTCTAATGTCTTTAAATAGTGAACTATATCCTATCATGTGGTCAATTGCACCGGAATCCACTATCCACAAGTTTGGATCATGTCATACCGAGGGAAAAACAACTGAAATCATACCTGACTTGGTTGTAACTAAACTAGTGGTTGTGCTTACTCTAGGGGGCTTTTCATAGTCATGAAGGAGCTTTTGTATTTGATCAATTTGCTCCTTCAATTGATTGTAATCTAGCTTTTGTTCATCGTCACATTCAATAACATAACCACAACTGTCCCTTCTTCCTTTATGTTTGTCTTGGTTTGGGCTACCATGAATCTTCCAACAAGTGTCACGGGTGTGACCCTTTTTGTTGCAATGTTCATAGAAGAGTCAACCACCCTTTTTAGATGTTCCATCACCCGAAGCAACCATCACTAATGATTCACCAATTGGATTTTGGGAACCACCAATGATTCTTTTTCGACTTTCTTCCCTCTTGATTGTTGCAAAAACTTCTCTAATAGATGGAAGTTGAGGATAACTCAGAATTCTGCTTCTTACTTCCTCAAATTCTCCATTCAAACCAAATAGGAATTTATAGATCCGCTCAACTTCAACCAACTTCTGATACTACTTAGAATTCGCAGTGTAGGACCATGCATGAACCTCATATAAATCAATTTGCTACCATAATTGAATCAAGGTATTGTAATACATTATTACTGTCATGTTACCTTACTTTAATTCATGTAACTTTCCCTTGATCTCAAATAGGACAGCAATGTTGGAGGCTAATGAATACAATTCACGAGCTGCATCCCAGATGTCACAAGCAATTTTGTACAACATAAAATTTTGTTCGGTCTCAAGTGTTATAGAATCAACCAGCCATGACATCACCTGGTTATTCTCTATTCGCCATACATCATACTTTGTGTCAGTAGGAGGAGGTGGAGGAGAGCGTTCGTTAATATACTCTTCCTTGCCTCTGCCATGGATGAACATAAGAAAAGACTGAAACCACTACAAATAGTTCTCGCCATCAAGTTTGTGACTTGTGATGAGTGCTGTCAAATCACTTGAAGGCTGCGACTGTGGAATGCTAGTTGTGCATTCATTAGGGTTTGTGGTTTTAGTGTTAAAGGCCATGTATTGGCTGAATTGGATGGCTGGATCAGCCATAGCTCTAATACCATGTAATTTGTTGAGAAAAATTGAGAACTCTCTATTTTATTGATCTGGTTGTGCGATTCATATAGGGAGAGTCTAGGGTTACATCTAACTATCAAATCTAATTAAATTTGATCTTATATCCTAATCAAATCACAGCATATAAATAGAATCAGATTCTAATCTCCTAACAAAGGAAAGGATCAAAGATAATGAAAAAATACAATCAGAAATTAATTAAATAAAATGAAATAGAATAAACTTGTTTATTTAGTGGGTTGGACCTACGACTTCCAACATTTCAATATATAATTAATAAATTAATCTATAATGTATTAAAAAATAATTCACATGTTAACTTTTAATTGAGAAATAATACGAAAAACACATATAGAAAAGTATATAAGTATTTTTTATTAATTTTTATATTATCTTATTCAAATTCCAACAATATAAGGTGGATAAAAGGAGGGTAAGACCTAGATAGAGATCCAAAATTTAAATTTTCTCAATGTAATAAAAAATTAATACTGATAAATAAACTACGAACAATATGACGTTTTTTTTAAATCTTTGGGTCACGTAGTAATCATCAGTTTTTAAATTTCATAGGCAAGTCGGTTAAAACTTTTGAACGTAAAAAATGAATCCGGATTTGAATGTTGAAACTACTTGAAAATGGGCCATTACTCTGGCCCAAAAAATGGAAAATAAAATGAGCCGTACTACCAATGAGGAAGACAAAAGACCTGGCCCAAAAAACAAAAGGAAGAGAAAACTAGAAAATTGCTACATTATATAACATATACTGTTCTGATCTTCCAGAAAGACAACGAAAGGGTATTATTGTAAATTCGTATCTGCGACTCCTATAGGGGGCCTCAATCGAAACGAACAAATCCATTATTGGACGCTGAATCATTTACTTTGATCCGATCTCTACCATCCTCATCTATCATTCCAAAGAGAAGGAGAAGGAAAAGAAAAAGAAGTCCGTGAAAGATGGCAGGTTTCAGCGGCGACGAAACTGCTCCATTCTTCGGCTTCCTCGGTGCCGCTGCTGCCCTCGTCTTCTCCTGTAACTCCCCTGTTTCTTCCATGTCTTGTTCATTTTCTTCTGATCGTTTTCCCCCATAAATACTGCCAAGAATTCAATTAGGGAATTCCTATTGATCATTCTATTGAATATGTGTTTGTTCCTGTGTTTTCCTGCAAGTTTGAAAGAAGTGTCATCGTGACAATTTTGTTTGTTGATCTTAGGTATGGGAGCTGCTTATGGAACTGCAAAGAGTGGAGTAGGCGTAGCTTCCATGGGAGTTATGCGGCCCGAGCTGGTCATGAAATCCATTGTTCCAGTAGTTATGGCTGGAGTGCTGGGTATTTATGGGCTAATTATAGCTGTTATTATTAGTACTGGAATAAACCCCAAGGCTAAATCATACTATCTCTTTGATGGGTATGCCCACTTGTCATCTGGCCTTGCTTGTGGCCTTGCTGGGCTTTCTGCTGGAATGGCAATTGGAATTGTTGGTGATGCTGGAGTTCGGTATGTTTTATTTATCTATTGATTCTTGTTTTTCTTTATATTTTACTAGATCGATCTTTTTTTTTTTTTTGCTCTTTTATTTACTTCTCATGTAGCCTATGGACAGTGCCTTGATATGAAAGCGGGGTTAAGCTATGGTTAAATTAAATATTAATCACTCGAGTTAAGCTGAGCTTGACAATTGTGTATGATGAGTAATCTTTCAATGTTAATGATGTTTGTGAAAAATCGTCTTATTACGTGCCTGCTCTAGCATTCCTTTCTGGCAATGGATGAGTCAGTTGTGTATCCTGATTGAACAGGTAATGGAGATTACTAATGATGGTTTGGCAAGCATGTCTAACCTTAAAAAATATATTTGTTCTTGAAGATTCTCACTCTGTTTAATTGTCTACTTAAATATTGCTGTTTTTTTGCTAGTTCTGCTGTATTTTTTCATATTAACAATTATTCTTCAAGGAGCCAATCGATATAAAATATGAAATTCACAGTAAACTCCACTATTTACTAGCTGTGACCAATACAAGAGAAGATTCTAGATCTTCTTTGACTTTAGTCGTGCCACATGGATGATGTGATATTGTGCCTTTTACCCCCTTTCTAGTTGTTGGCATTTGAATGGTAAATGCATGCACGCGCTTAGATTGAGAAATTCAATTGGACATTTTAATTATTTTCTGGAAATGCGGATTCTCCTTAAATTAAATGTGTTGCAGAAATATTGAGCACAACTTAACCATTCAGCTGAAGGTTGATGTAAATTTTCTCTTATTTATTACTACTTGAGTTTGAGTCGTTTAGTTGCTTGCTTATGTTTAGGCTTAATTTATGTCGTGTTTTTATATCTTGTTATTACCTTCTTGCGTCATTATAATTTGTGTTCGTGTGTTTGTGTGTCGTCTTCAACTTGAATATATGCAATATATGTGGTGCTGCTGACAGAAGGCTCATATAAGTTGTGTTACCAAAAAGAAAGAAGGCTCATAAGTTCCTTTTTTCTTTTTTCTTTTTTTTGGCTTTGTTTATTTTTCAGGGCAAACGCCCAGCAACCAAAGCTGTTTGTTGGTATGATTCTTATATTGATCTTCGCTGAAGCTCTTGCTCTCTACGGCCTCATTGTGGGTATCATTCTCTCATCCCGAGCAGGCCAATCTCGTGCTGAGTAGTTGGAGTATAAATTTGTTTAGATCGTAGGCCATCAAAGTATATGTATTTGGAGCTGTTTGAGCGGAGCGTTTTACTAATTTCATTTATTTTAGTTGGCAACTCCCCTTTCTGAAATCTGGATTCAGTCAATTTTATGTTGTACTTTATTGTGGATTATTCATTTGGATGAATTTATATTGAAATAACGCTAGTTTTAAGTTCTGTGAAACATTCAAAATATTCCTATATACTGTTGAAGTATAGGTGACTTATCTGTTTATGTTGTCTTATGAATTTGCAAACTTCTGGGTATTTTCAAGAGTGTATTCTTGTTCAAGTGTTTCTCAATTTCTTTCTAGTCATCGCCATACAAGAATTCATACGATATAGAACAGTTTTAAATTACTTAAACAAAAAGGATAACATTTAAAATATGTTTTCAAATCTTTAAATTTTTTTTCACAGAACTTTAATTAAAACAAACCATCTTCATATTGTAGGGATAAGACCCATGATTGAACATGAAGAACAGGCTAGTGTTCACGTCTACCTTCAGATCTTGATCCCTCCCAACTTGTCCCCATTAACCTTCTCAAATTATCAAATAAGAGATGTAACAATTCGCACAACTTGACGAGTCAATCCAGTGATTAAATTTACAACACACTTATCGTCGCGTATCTAAACGGGAACAAAATGAAATTAAAAATAACTCCGCAGCTTGAAGGGGGCATCAATATCATCGTCCCCATTGTCATCCATACATATAAATGCACAAATTTGGATGACCTTAGATTGGAATGAACAGATATTTACAAATAACCCATTTCTATTCCAAGGCAACAGTCAACCAGGTACAAAATAATCCATCTTCTCCACAGGCAGATTGAAAACTGACGTCTCCACCTATACATTAAAAAGCAAAAAGTTAGAAGTGTCAAGAGAGGAATTTACTCCCTTTTCCTTAAGTATTATATATCGTTTTCATACATAAATCATTAAGTAGGAAAAGAAAAAAAAAATTCTATTAACAGTAGCATTGATTTGTCATCCACATTACATGCTCATATGTAGATAATTAATGAATTCTGGAAGGCTAGAAAAATCATTAAGTTAAAGAATACTTTGAACTTGTAGCATTAAACTTTAAACAAAAGGAGATGGGAATCAGCCAACAAACAGAAAATAAGATGCAATGCTCACTGATGCAGAAGGCTCATTAATTTTGTATTGCTCGAATCAAGTTGCTCAAGCATGAAAATCCATATTCTAAGGAGAGGGGTAAAAAGACAATAGCGTACCTCATCAAATGGAACAAAGACAAAGGGTGTCATGCCCCTCTTATGTGAGACTGCTGGCACATCTGGGTTGTGTGTTTCGTCATCCTGCCATCCCTCAACAACTCCAAGAATGTCTTCCTCAGGTCCACTGGCCTCACTATTATTCACACCACTAGTGACAAGTGAGATCAAATCCATCCTATTATTGGCCCCAGCAGTTGTCCCTCGTAACCTATACCACATGCAAATCCATAGAAGAAAGCTTAACAGAGTATATTACCGAAAAGAGAGAAGGAGGGGGACGGGCAGGCGGGCAGGTATAGGTGAACTTCACAATTCGTCAGGAAATTCAAATTTAAAACAATGTAATTTAAAACGTGATACAAAACCCTTTTCCTCTTTCTCTAAAACAAGCTAATCACAAACAGATCTCTTCTTTTATTTTTTGGCCAGACACTGACATCCAGGGAGACTAGTTTTGGAAGTTCAGTAAGTATTTCAAAGCACTGATAGCAGCTTCAAGAGCAATGAATGGACATGAACTGAGTCTTCAATTAATCATTTTCATTTTGCACTAAAATATATTCATTATGATATAACAAACTGCCCTTTGTTCAGGTAATTTTCTGTCAATCAAAACTTGCCCCATCATTTTTCTGCTTTCTTTATAAAGCTAGAGCATATGTTATAACACATTATTGTTCACAATTGGCATTCCAATTACTAATTGTTCCATCGTAATTATGTTTTCTTCATAAGCATAAATAAAGATCATTTCTAATTCCATACACAAGAGTATACTCAAACTTCTGGCTGTTTATCAGCATTATGCCATCGATTCGTGAACACTAAATTTCAAATTGGAAAAATTTTGGGATAACCATCTGTTTCTCTTCCAGTTCAATACAAAATCTTAATACCAAGAAAATTTTAGTAACTCTCTTACAAAGAATGAGTATTACAGCACAAACTTATTTTTTGGATAGAATAATAGCACAAGCTAATGACAACCTAAGCAGAGAAAAGAACTGTTTTCTCCGGTTCATGATAATAACTTTTCAAGAAGACATAATATTCAAGTGAATGTATCAAACTACCTTAAGCGAATCCTCAACACAGTAGGCCGCATCCCTGGATACAAGACAGCTGCTTCAACCTGCAGTGATAGTTTAATTAGCTCTGCCTCAACAGCCGCACAAAAGAAATATAACCAATATGGAATACCATTTCTTGAAAGGAAATGTCAGTACAAATATGTTGATAAAGAAGTTTGCAGAAGAAATAAGGAAACAGCCAGCTTAAAAGAAAAGGTTCAATTACTTAATTTGACAAATATTTTAACCTAACCTTGTCATCTGACAATGTGTAGTGGCCACCAAAGACACAGTCTGCCTTAGATGATCGAAAGTTCATGCACTTTACAACATTCTTAATTTTTTGAGAAGAATTCTGTACAGCATAAAATTAGACAATCAGGTACAAGAACAGTATATTTATTGACAAACATATTGAGTAACCACAGAATTATAACCTTATAAAGAAATCGCCCAGAAGGAAAAAATCTCACGTACCGAAAATAGCAGACCTACATGAGGATAAGGGAAAAAAGTTACTAACACAGACTAAGAGAATGCTAATGCAAAGCTATATAATATTTTATATTACTATGAATACAAATATAAATTCTTGTGCATACATATTAGCATCATATTCTGAAAAGAAAAACTTTAAAAGGGTCCACAGAAACTTTGCAGATTCATTTCCTCCTATTATTCCAACATTAACACACACATAGGGTCAAGAGAAATAGCACTCACAACTACAAGGAACAATCTGGAACACAGTACATTGATAATTTTTTCCTTTACACTAATTATCATAACTTTACATCCGTTCCTGCTAATTAGTCATAGGCAAGCATAATTTCTGCTTTGATGTTGGAAGACCGATGAACATGTCATTATAGAATTCTGGGCAGACAACCATTAATTTATAGATATCCTACAAGATCCTGACAGTACATGGAACTATACTTTGCTATCTACAAGACTGATGAGAGACACATTGTACATTCTTGATGGACCGATCACTCAAGCTAGAGCAAGAGGATGTCAGAAGCACTTGAGATCTTTATTCAAGAGGTCAAAGCCAAAGCAGAGCAACGGAGCCTGAAGCTTGGAGCACACAGCCCATGCACCTTGTTACATGCATTCTTTAGGCTTGCACACATGGACTGGAATATTAGACACTTGCTCATTTTAATTTAATTTGATATGGACCAAGACTCATTAATTTGGACTCATTTTATTCTATTTGTGTCAATTACAGTTGAGTGTGTTTTGGGCTTTTTATACAAGCCCATTAGTGTTATTTTTTGCTAAGTTTCATGTTTTGCATTTGTTTCTAATTCTACGTGTGAGTGGTGTTAGTTTTCTAAATGGTCCATATTATAAGATGTTTTCAACTAATTCACACTTCTTAAGAAAAATTGGTTACAAACCTCAACCTTTTAAAAAAAAACCCCAAAATCTCACTTTTACCCTTATTAATTATCAAATTTCACTCCTCTCTTTTTTCCAAGTTACGAAATAGGAAATAAATCAATAGAGGTAAAAAAGTAAACAACTAATAAAAATTAACACAACACCTTATATTTTGAACCAACTAAAAATTCTAGAAGACCTCTTATAATATGGACTGGAGGGAGTGTATGTGTAACACCATTCTTAGTCTCCTTTCTTATAATGAATCTATTAGTGTTTTCTTTATTGCCTATACATATTATGATGTAAGACATTGGGAGTTTCTTATGAATAATATTTTGTGAGTTTTCTCTCAATAGGTTCCATCCAATAACTTGATGTCTCTTTCTAGAGCATTGTTCTTGTGAAATCCTTTTGCCATGTCACACCATCCATTAATGTGTGGCCGACTTTCCTTTTCCCTACAGCCTTTGGCTCACATTTTTTAGCATAAGGTCGTAGGAATTAAAAGAAGAACCCCAGTTTTTCATTGGAAACGGTCCTTGTAACCAAATTTAGTCAAGGTCTCAAGTTTAACATACCTGTGGTTCATATCAAAGACAAAACTTTAAAGTGAACAAAACTAGGGTTATCACATTATTCAGAAGTTATGCAGTGAACTTAAGAGAATCACAGCAGTTTTCATTTCAACGAACATGCTCATTGTAATCATAAAGAAGGTTTTTCAGTAACCAACACACTAAACTCTCCTGTTTAAGATTATGGACAACACCACAAGCATTTTACTCCAAGAACATGCTCTTAAATCAATAGTCAGTCAAAATAGTTGATGGCAAGGGGCAAAAAAGGATGTCCACAGAATAACAGCAAGATTTAACTGCCCCCCGGGGGGGGGGGGTGTGTGGTGTGGTGTGGGCAGCACAACCAGTGTACAAAAGTCCATACCACATGGACCGGATTAGTAGTCTTCCACTCTGCAACTCCAACTCGAATGTAGCTATTCCTACTAACATAAAGGCCTGAGATAAGGGAGCATAAGAAGTTACCAATAAGCAAAAAGGTGAAGAGGAAAAAAGCACTAATCTCTTCTTTCCTTGAAATTACACAGAATTAAATTAAGCCACCTCACACCATTGAACAATTTAAGGAGAACAAAACAAGATTATGAAATAAAAGACAGCTGTTTTTACCATCTGTTCGCAACCTTGGTCTCAAGAGCCACATTTTCCGCCATGAACTCTCATACTTTGAATGAAGGATCTTATAGTTTTCTACTACTCCAGAGAGCTTCATATAAGTGGCTCCAAGTTTAGAAACTATCAATATATAAGCAGTGGGATATTAAATGTCACTCCTCTACTGAGTTTACCTGCCAAGCCTTCAAGCATGCATTGCGCCAATATACAGGGTTACGAATTGTGTACCACCATTTTCGACAGACACAAGATGCCTTTCCCAAGTCATATGGATTCATTCGGGCAAAGACCTAAGAAAGAATTTATATTTGCATCAGCGTTTCTTCCTGTACACAGCTACATACTTTTCTATCAATAAATTATCACTTGTTTAAATTGTTCAGAAATCACTGGAAAAGTCCAAGGAGTCACAGATACATGTTTCAAATAAATTAAAAGATTTAGGACCTATTTTAAGGACAGTTTCTTCTATCAACAACTCAAGGACTCAAGACAATCAAGAAGCACTACCAGGTTAGTTATCAAAAGTACTTTCATGCCAATTTTATTACAAAGAAAAAGTACCTGGATTCAAGAACATAGAAGAGAAAAATACTTCATTTCCTAGGTTAGAGAGAGAAACCATTCAAAAAAATCACACAGCTTATTACCAAAAGTTGTTAACTCTTTGTTCAAAGCAGTTCTACATAATTTTAAAACATGGCTTATCATTCCCATGTCTAACACTTAGGTCACATTTGACTAATCTGAAATAGCACACAATACATTTTACAAGTCCCACACAAAGCATGGTTCCCCCTTCCTATCTCTCTATCCAGAGTCAAGAGTATAATATTACCATATGATGGGTACTCAAGTGGGATAAGGAACCCTCCTTCAAAAACTAGCTATTGAGGTGGAAGAATCAGCCCACTTAAATACCCCATTGAGCATCCTATACTACTCAATGTGGGGCTTGGGCATCTCATACTACCCAAGTCCCCATTAATTGGCTCCCCCTCAGAGTAGACGTCCCAGCAGCTGTACACTACGAGTCTACGATACTTCACTCGACTCACCCGTTGATCATCACCCTCCACCGGTCAAAATCCTTCGTAGGTAGCCCTCTCCAAAACTGTCGATGCCTAGACTCTGATACCATTGATGGGTGCTCAAATGGGATGGGGAATCCCCCAAAAAGCTAGCTATTGAGGTGGGAGAACCAACCCACATAAATACCCATTAAACATCTCATCTTACTCAATGTGAAACTTAGGCATCTCATACTTCCCAAGTCCCCATCACCATACAAGTTTAAGTAAAGATAAAATGAAATTAAAGCAAACAAGAGAGAAGAAGCACACATTGGGTTCTGGGAACAGATGGCAGAGGTGTATTCCAACATCAGCATTTAAAGGCATTGAACTGTTATTATATAAAATTACCCGTAGTCATTTTTAGGTAATGACATAAACTAGAATTTGTTTTCTTCATATGAAATACCTCAGAGAGGATTTCATCAGGTAGGCGACAGTGTATGGGTGCAGAATCCACATAAGGCTTTCTACTAGCACTTCCAACTGGTGCAACAGGTCTCACGTTAACTCCATAAAGATCTGAAACAGAATGCCTGGAGAAAATAAGAAATGAACTTGAACCAGACAAATGCAGCAAGACAACTCAAGAATCAAAACAATTGAAGTGGCAGCACGACACATACCAAGCCAGGGCCTTCTTGTAACAAAGTACTCAACAGTCTTCAGCCTTAAAACAGATTCAACTTCTGGAGGAGCTGTTAACGCAAAATCTGCATGACACAACAAGGAGAATGGCAAAGAGCTATTAGACATAAATAAATGTTGATGAAAATAAAGTAGAAATTCAACTAGCCATGATGTTTGGATGATTAAAATTAAGCTTGTGAATATTCACATGATGCATATGCCAATCATCACTTAATCAAAATTGACAATGTCTTTTGAGTCGTTGGTCTTGGTCGAGAAGTTGTGTTTTTCAGAGTCTAAGTGGGAGTCTTTTTCTTATCGGTATGAGTAAATTACACCCATTGTACTAGTTGCTAGTAACTAGGACACCCTAGAATACTAGTGTTAATTAGTTGTAGCTACTACTAGATAGAATTGAAAAGAAAAAAGAAAAATAAAAATCCCCTGACAATGAATGATCTTATTCCTCAAGGCACGATACCCGATACTCTTGGATCTTATTACTACTTAAAAGGGTCCGTATACACTTGCGGAGTGATATCTTATAAGTTATAACCAGTAAATTTTGTGAAAAGACGAAGATACACTTCAAAGCGTATGGCAGTCGTTGTGAAATTCTTGCAATTCAAGAATATAACAACTCCAATCGGACATACCTAATGTTAATAATTCGTCCAAACAGAACCAACTAATAAAAATTTACAGATAATATGACACATCACAGGAAATTTAGAGTGCCTTCCCTCCTTTCGGAACGCAAACAAATCACACTAAACGAGCATTCAGATCTTGATTTTCACAAAATTCAGTTTCTATTAATCGCAGAAGTTGCTGGCCATGAATGGGTCCCAGAAATAAAATTAGAAAATTATAATAATATGCATTATCAATCATGAAAAGAATAGATCCTAAATTCAGAATCTAGAACAAAGCTGGAAAGGCCCGAAAAATGAACATCATGATTGAGCGGAGGAGGTTCAACTTCAAGTGTCATCATACCTGAAGCCATGACGACTAACAGGGTGAGGTTAGTTCGCGACTTTCCCGGGAAGATTAAGAAAGAGAAAAAGAAGGGCATGGCCTTGAACGCGAAATGTCGTAACCCCAGAGCGAGGGCCATTGCAGACCAGAATTACGATATTTAAGGAAAACATGATTTCAGTGTCCAAAAAAACATATTACTCCCATTTCAGGTTTTTTTTTTTGGAAAATGACCCTCGCGGACCTAAACTTTGAATTAATACATCTTACAAACCAATGATTAGAAGATAATAAAAGAAAGCCATGGTGATAAACTTAATAAAATTTGATTATTAAATAATCTAAATATCTCTTTTGAATGATAATATCATATGGCTGAAAGATATCATATTGCTAAAGAAGAGTATCAAATCCTAAATGAAAGAGTATCAAATTTTTTAAGTTAAATGTTAAATAATATGGGTCGATAATTATAATTTATGAATAAAATTTTATTTTTTAATATAAAATTGAGAAAAATTAATGTCAAATCATAAAATGATACTATTAAATGGTTAATGAGAAGTGTCAAAAATTATGAATAAGACTTCTAATTTTAAAAGTCTGGAATAAGAAACGTCTAATATTTAATATTCATTTTTAGCTTTGATATTTAAATTTCAAAATTTAACACTAATTTTTAATCATTTTACGTTAAATATTTTACACTCATTAAAATTAGAAGTCACGCTCCATTTTTTTAATACTTTTCATCAGTTATTTATCACTACTATTACAGGATTTGACACTAATTTTCATCAATTTTACATCGATAAATAAAATTTCACTTACTAATTACAATTATTTGCTACGTTATTCACTTAATTTTAGAAATTTGACACTTTTACACCCAGGTTTTGACAATCTTTTTTAGCTATTTAACACTATCATTCTATAAAGGGTATTTAGGTAATTAAACAATCATATTTTGTTAAATTTAGGCTTATGGGTCTTTTTTATTGGAATACTTAAATCTCTAAATAACATTAATTTAAAGTTTTGGTCCTAAGCATCATTTTTCTTTTTTTAACCTATTACAGTGTTCTTTAAATATGTCGTTATTCATATTTTTTATTTTTTCAATGATATATTTGGGAAAAAGGTAGATGGTAAAAGTTGTGTTAAAAAAAAAAACTCTCTAATCTCTTGATTAAAAAAATGAAATATATGTAATTTGCAATACTTGTCCGGATCAAAAGTTTATACACACACACACACACAAAATAAGATAATTTAGCATTATGTATTTCTATAAATTATTATTTTAAATAGTATATTTGTATTTTTTTTATATTTTCATCTTATTTTTGTGTTTGTGCTTTTACTTTTAAAATTTAAATATTCTCTTACAATAAAGAAGCAGACTATTCTAATTTATGAAGAATTTTTCATAATTACAAAATTGTAGCAATCGATGTCTCTCATAAATGAGGACCTAATTTTTTTCTCAAAAAAAAAAGTGATCTAATTGATTCCATAATATATATATATATATAAATTATTATATGTTTATATTTGATTTCAAATTTCAAACATTTATATTATATAAAATCTAAGTTGTTTTGTGCAAAATATAGAAAATAGACATTCTATACATCCAATGTACATGATTCCCTGTTGCTGCAGCCATTATATCCCAAGTTCACCTTAAAATATATGATATCGGATATGTATGTTTGGGGCGGCAAAAACCATTCCAAAATCTAGGTTTTGACAAAAATAGAAAAAAAAAAAAAAAAGAAGAAGCTATTTTTGTTTTTTAGGTCAAAATCTAGATTTTGAGATCCCATACTGACACTGCCACCCCCAAATACGCAAGAAATGTGTGGAATAAGCCATGTAATTTATAGTTTGTGAACAATAAAGCATGTCATTGATTTATATTAATACTAATAACATGTTTTATCGGTGTAAATGTAACATACGAAATATGTAGAATAAGTCATCAGAATTTGCTGTAATTTTATATTTATATTATAAATTGAATATGTTGATTTTTTTCTGTTGGGCTTTACATGAATTGGATCCGAACAAAAGCCCGAAACTATTACGGCGGAAACGAGTTGGGGCCAAAAGACAAACAGAAGATATAACAGAAGCTCCGAGGATGTCACCAAAAAAAAGGAAATGGAAGCTCCCAGGAAAACGTAAATGAGGAGTATTATGTGGGGCCGAGCGTGAACTCAGAGACTGGGAGCCCCTCTTGTTTAGGAGGACTGGAGGAGCCTGACGCAAAAACACTTGTGAACTTTGAAGTCCTTGCAACAATCGGCTGGATTGATCATGCAGTTAGAAAATCTAATTAGTATACCCAACGTGTCGTCGTGGCACTTTTTCTGAGCTTATAAGAGTTGAGGTGTCTGATTCCGATGCACTCCTATATTATTTAGATCTCTATCGCCTTATCCCTTTTTATACTCCAAATTCCCCAAATCATGAGAGGCTTCCAGTCCAATGTAAATTTAAAATAATAATAAGAAGAATAATACTGTCAAAGTAAATGATTGACTTTATCAACTTATGTTCAAATTTTTAATCAGTCATCTCTTGTTAACCGTCTATGACCGTTCTAATCTGATTTTGAACCGTCCAAATTTAAAGTTTTTATATTTTACATTTTTAAATAATAAAATCATATCTTTAAATAGTGATAATTATAAAATTATTTTTATTTTAAATTTTGCATTCAATAACATAGAAATTTAAAAATATTAAAATAAATTAAAACCCTTAAATCAGATCACATGGTGCACTAAATGAAATTTCTGATATAAGGAAAACACTTTGGTTGAAATGTTACACTGGACCCCGGAATATTTTATACTTAACAAATATATAAAAAGGAGACATTTATGAGATCAGATACATATATGCTAAAAGTACCCTTTTAGTCTGTTTAATTATAAATAATTAAATGATACAAAATCTATACTCCACTTGTTAATATTAGTTGCATTTTGAAAAATTCTTTTTGTTTCCAAATATAAAGTCACTTGGAAGATTTATGTTGCATTAATTATTTTCTTTTATTTAGATTGTAGTATGCAATTAAGAGGTAACAGCTACATTAAGAGATAAAGAATCAACTTAATATATTTAATTAGGGCAATGGTGTAAGATATTGGAAATTTTTTGTCAAATTTAAAGATATAACCAATTTTTAACTTTTTTTAATATGTATACGATAATTAAAAATGATTTATAGTGAATGGAAGAGAAAGTAAATGAACAAACTTACTATGATTGAGTTGCCTTTTACTATAAAAATATCTGTCTTCATGTGTAACTGAAAATATAATGAATTTTTTATGAACTTATTGATTTATAAATAAAAAAAATTAACACTTTTAGAACTTTAAAAATAATACTTTTGAACTTAACAAGAAAATTTTTATTCACACATCGACCACAAAGTTATACAAAAATAAAGAAGTTTTATTAGACTTGGATAATTTTATAATATTACGATTCAAATGCGTTCCTTTTACAAATGAAGCCAAAAAATCTTTCCAAATGAAAGACACACACATCTATATGCATTTATAGCTCTCATAATTATAATATTTTATATTAAAAATTATAACATTACCATTGATTTGTAATAATTGAATAAACGAATAGACATACTGTCTCCTTTATTAGTAATCAATTATATAGCTTTCGTATATACTACTATTACATTGATTTGGTGAGTACACGTGTCTCCAACTTTTAATGCAACTGAGAACGAGCCTCACTAAATATCTGTCTTTATCTGTAGACTGTAGATCATGGCAAAGCACAGCAAAAAGATTACTTCCATTAGAGCAGAAACAGAATACTTAGAAGATGGAGGCAAAAGTGGAGAAAAACCCTTCCATTTGGACATGTACGAAGGCAGCACGAAGATGGAGACAGAAGGGGAGGAAATTAAATGACAAGCAAGGTGGAAGGTAGAGATGCCTTTGATTTGGCATTAGTGGTGGAAGCCAAAGCCCAGTGTTTTGGTCAGTGTTGGCACCAAAAATCATGAACGAGGTGGAGAACGAGATGGAGGCTTTGATTCGGACATGGAAAATGTTCTACTGCCGTAGAGAGGCCATCGCGAGCTTGAATCTTCAGCGAGACATGGAGAACAACTGGACGAAAACCGGCCTTCACGGCAGAAGGTTGGGACTGAAATTGAAATCTTTAATCCTTTCTTTTAACAAAAAGAAAAGAAAATTTGCACCTCTTTATCAATCTCACAGCCTCTTTGGATTTTACATTTAAACGCTTATAGACACTTTTAAAGTGATGTACCACTTTTATTAAAAATATCCTGGTCTATCATTTCTTTCTCAAAATTAAAATAAATTAAGACAAATTCAAATTGAAAATCATGATATTGAGTACCAACCATTAACCACAAGTTTAACTGTAACATCCTCAAAAAAAAATAGATTAGGGTCATGATTCAATTAGGGATTAAATTGTATAATCTTTATAAAATAATTAATTCTGTAATATTATTTTTTGATTTTGAATTTTTATATTTTTAATTTTTAATATAACCTGTACAAGACCATTAGTTATATAATATTTTCATATTATTTATAAATTAGAATTTTAATTAAAAAACTATTAAAACTTTATTCAGTTACATAATATTCTTATATATAAATGATTTATTAAAATAATAACATCATTTAAGGATCAAGGGCATTTTGGACATTTCAAACCATTATTTATCCATAAGTGATTTTAATCAAATTATCCAAACACATTTCAATTATGGATGATTACTTATGAGATAAAAATATCTAAATACAAATCACTTTTAATATAATTATTTATCATTTTAATTTATTATGGATAAACATTTATCTTCATAATTTATTATGAATAAGTTAATCTAAACACACACTCAGCCATTAGATAAATTTGATGGTGGGTGTAAACACAATGGTGAGGCATGGGACGGGAGGGAATCCAATTTCCCCATACAATTATATGCTCCTCTTAGTTTTTTTTGTTAATTAATGCATTATTTTTCGTTGCCTTTAAATAAACCAGACCACCTTAACTTCTGCTGCAGGATTCTTGGCCGGTGTCTAGGATTCTTGGCCGGTGTCTAGATTCATAACCCAAGAAAATAGCGTCTCCTGGAGCTTCTTTAATTTATAAGAGAATAATAAAGTTTCTTCCATGCAACAAGTTTCCCAGAAAACTGTTTCATATATATAAACTAGATTTGCACCCGTATAATGCACGGGTCATTCAGTTAAAATTTTTTTTTGAAAAAAACATAACAATATGTAATTATATATCTACAGAAAAATAATCATTAGAAAAAAATAGAGAAATATTATTAAGTGTAAGGGATAATACACATATTATCATTCTATATTATTTAACACTTCTCTGACATTTAATATGTTGTCACTTGAATTGTCATTATAATTTATAGTTAATATCTTTAATCCATATCTAATTCATACCTAAAACATAGAGACATAGAAACATAGAGTTGATCATATACAAACATATATGAATAATAAGTACAATCTTACGATGTAGAAATTTTGCCCTAATTCTTATTTATAGACACATAAAAAACTAACATAATAAAGAATCATCATCTCTTCATATTGAATAGTAGTCCACAATCAAATGAAGTCATAAAAACTTCGTATATAAATTTTTAACCCTACATTTGATCTATACATCACCTTAACTAGAAGTACATACTTTTTTCTCAAATGTGAGATATAATCCATAAATTATTGAAGTAGATACTTTTTCAACATCAAGTGATATAGCTTCTCTATTACTTGGTGGAAGATTTGCATATCCATAATTTTGCATGCAACTTTTTGTTACTAAAGATAATGTACGCAATAAAACATAGGAAAGTCATCTTGTAAAGCTATTGGTTCATATATCGTTAGTTATATCAAATAATGCACCTATGGTGAATAGGTTCTACTTTGAAGCTTTAGATTGAAGCCTAAGAGCCCCTTTTGGTTAGTTTTAGAGAATCTAACACCCACCTTAAATCTCATCCTTTAGGAAACCCATATATAAGAATTTAGCATTGACCATTTTATTTTATTTCAGCTCCACTAATGGTGTCTTCTTCCTCCATACCAATTCTCCTTCAACTCTACCATCCCAGTACAAAGTAGAGGTCTCCAACAGCAGGGATGCTGATGGAGCATAACATAACCCCATCTTCTTATAGTTAAACCTCTTGGGCCTGTTTGGTTCATTTCATGACCCTTGGAAAAGGTAGGAATGATATATCTGTTCCCCATGATGTAAGTCTGGTTGCCTATTTTCACTCAAAAAGCAGCAGAGCTCCATTACCTATTTTCAGTGAATCAGAACACCTTCCATGGATCTCATCCTTTAAGGTTGCCATATGTTAGAATTTAGCACTGACCATTACATCCTTCTTCAACTCCACCAATGATATCTTCTTCCTGCATCCCCATCCTCATTCAACTCCACCATCCTTACACAGAGCAGAGGACATTACAACAGCAACACTAATAGAGCACAATTACCACAACATGACCTTATCTTCCCATTGCCAAAGCTCTTGGGCCATTTGGTTAATTTGTTTCATAAGTCTTAGAAAGAGTATGAATGAGATATTGATTCCCACATGATGTATATTTAGTTGTCTATTTTCACTTAGAATGCTCAGTCTTAAGAAAGGTTCATTCCCTATTTCAAGGAATTAGGACACCATCTTGGATCTCATCCTTTACTGCTCCTAAACGTTAAAAGTTGGCATTAATCATCCTATTCTCTATCAGCTCCACCAAGAATGTATTCTTCCTTCATCTCCATCCTCATGTAGCTCTACCATTCTTGTACTGGGTAAAAGACATCAATGATGACAACACTAATGAAGCACATGGTATGTTTGGTTATCTTCCCATAGCCTCATCTTTCCCATTGCCAAATCTCTTGGGGCCTGTTTCATTTGTTTTAAAGGCCTTGGAAAGAGTTTGAATAGGATCTTGATTCCCATATGGTGTGTATTTGGTTATCTATTTTCACTCAGAATGCTTTTCCTTATGAGAGCTTTCTTCCCTATTTTTAGGGAATCGAGACACCCACATTAGATCTCTTCCTTTAGGGTTCCCATATGTTAGAATTTGGTATTAACCATCCTATCCACCTTCAACTCCACCATTAATGTCTTCTTCCTCTATTACAATCTTTATTAAACTCCACCATCCCTGTATAGAGTAGAGCTCACAGATAGTAGTGACATTAATAAAGCATGACATAGTGTGAACACCCCATTTTGTCCGGGTATTTTATTAAAAAAAATAATAATAAAAATTAGAAAAAGAAAGAAATACACAAAAGAAAATAAAACAAAACCCCCTTTTAGGGAAATTAATTTCAAGATAACAGTAAATTTTCCAAAAATTGAAATTAACAATAACAAAGAAAAAATAAAATAAAATAAAAATCCCATCCCTTTATTCAATCTCTCCCATTTTAAGATTGGAAAAAAATAAAAAATGATGATAAAAAAAAATGAAACAAAAAACATATATTAAAAAAAAAAAAGAGGAGGGAGGTTATATTTTGGGCCCAAGATACCACAAGCCCAATTGAGGGCTTGTGGACTTGGACCCAAAAGGTCTATGCCCCAAATAATTAGGGCAGCCGGCAGCCCAAAGAGGCAAGCTGCAGGAGACGTGGAGCAGAGAGACCCACGCACGCGAGAACTGAAGGCCGAAAGCAGTCTGAACACGGAAGCTGTCACGAAGAAAAGAAAGCAGGGAGCCGAAAGTGATCTGGGCGAAAGAAAAAGGAAACAGAGACTGAAAAGGAAAAGAAGGCACAGGAAGGCTGCAGAAACCGAAAGTGTGCATGTAAGGAAAATGGAGAGGGAGCACACGAGAAGAGCAGAGGAGACGTGCACGGTTGGGAGAGCTGAGCACGCGTGAACCAAAAGAAAAGAAAAGTAGAGGACTCGCGAGAATAAAAGGGGGAAGACGATGGAGTGAAAGGAGGCCACAGACTGAAACCGAAAAAGAGGGGAGAGCTGAGGAGATCCGAAGAGAAGACGAGAAGCAGAAGCCGAGCAGGAGGTACCCAAGACCGAAGATTTTGAAGCTGGAAAACTCGAAAGAAAAACCGAGGGAGACCGGAAGAGGGGACGAACCGAGAGTGAAAACAGAGGGAGCAGTGCAGCAAACTCGAAAGAAAAACCGAGGGAGACTGGAAAAGGGGACTGAACCGAGAGAGTGGAACCGAAACTAAAGATGAGGAACAGAGAGACGTGCATGGCAGACACGAGCACAGAGGGAGGCATCAGACTGAAAAGAAAAACCGAGGGAACCACCGAGAAATAGGGGGAGAACCACCGAGGCCGAAGGGGGGAGAGCACTGAAACAAAAAGAAAAGACCAAAGGACTCGCGAAAAACAGAGGGATGCCGAGGACGAGGGAGCAAAAAACCGAGATGCTGAGCACGAGGAGTACGCCGGAGAAACGGAGGAGAAGGTTGAAGAATGCTTACGACTAACTGGAGTTTCGTTTACTCCCAAGGAAACACATAACCAAGGAGGATAAGCTGGAGGTCAATCTGGAGGTCAGTTTGTCTATTTGGTTTTGCATGTTCTCATAGTGTTTGCATTATATTTTAGCTTTTGCATTGCGAAAAGGTCACCTATCAAAATAACTCGTGCCATTGAAAATAGTATTGCACCACTGCCCATTTTTCTGTGTTTACAGCTTAAAAAGATAACCCTTTATGTTGTAAGTTGGGTTGTTAGAGAAGTCAAAAGACTGACGAAGACTACCGAGTAAGTGGATTTAGGTGGTCTTGGTGATGCATATGGAAGACTGCCATTTTATCCACAGTTAAGATATGGTGAATGGTGAATAATTGATTTAGAATCTTCAACAGTATTGCTAAGGGATTTGTTTCATTGAAAAAATAACAATAATAATAAATCAATTATTCTTTTTAAATTATCACCTTATTTTATTTCTCTTTTTTTTTTATTATCACCTTAAAATTATAATAAGGTCTTTATACCGCGAGGTTCAGAACTTTTGCAGGTAATTAAGGAGTCGATCTATCGGGCATGACTGCGAGTCGGCAATAGATGGATTGGTTTTCTTTTTAAAAGAAAAATTTTCAAAAGTATAAAAATATGTTATTTCAAAAGTCAAAAACCAAATAAAAGCATTTTTAAAAATAATGAAAAATAAAAATAAAATATTTTTGAACAAAATAAAATAAGAGTAAGTAAGAAATTAAATTATCTTTTTGCAAATTAAAACGAACCAACTCAACCTCAGAAAATTGTTTTGTTTGCAAAGAGTTAAATTATTTTCAAATAACTTTCTCTTATCACAAAAATTTTATAATTAAAAAATAGTAACCAACTGACACGCATTTTTAGTCCCGAACTACGTGGACTTTGATCCCCATCGTAGGGTACGTAGGCCCCAGGCTCAGATCCTGGGTCAAGTCCGCCTTTGTAAATAAATAAATATTTTCTGATTTATTTAGTGTTTTTTCCCTTAATTTAATAAATATTTCCCAATTTATTTTCTTAAATCCCTTTTTCCTCATTTTTTAAATCTCCTTAAGTTCTAAAGTAATTTATTTTCTTTATTCTATTATCCAAATTTTCTTAATTCCTTTTTCTCTACCCACTTTCTCGCATGTGAATTATAAAAGGAAAACCAAAATATATTTTAAAGCCATATTAATTTACGCAATCAACGTAAGGTAACCGTTCCTAGGAACGGGTGTCGTGGGGTGCCTAACACCTTCCCCACGCACAATTGACTCCCGAATTCAGCTCTGATTACGCAGACCATCCTTTCCTTTTTAATACGGTTTCCCAAGATTTTCCTCAAAATTTTGGTGGCGACTCCTCACAAGTCGGTTTTCACTCGAAAACCAGATTTGTTCTCTTTTTCCTTCCATCGCATTTTTCCGGGTGCGACACATAGCCTCATCTTCCTATTGCCAAACTTAGGGGCCCCTTTGGTTCATTTCATTGGCTTTGGAAAGAGTAAGAATATGATCTTCATTCCATATGGTGTATATTTGGTTGCCTATTTTCATTTGGAATGGTTATACCCTAGAGAGCTCCATTCTTATTTTTAGGGAATTAGGACACCTACCTTTGATTTCATCCTTTAGGATTCCCATATGTTAGAATTTGGCATTGATCATTCCATTCTCTTTTAGTTCCATCAATGACATCTTCCTCCACTACCATCCTCCTTCAACTCCATCATCCCTGTACAGAGTAGTGGTCACTAACAGTAGTAATGTTAGTGGAGTACAAGATAGCCTCATCTTTACATTGCCAAACCTCGTGGGCTTGTTTGGTTCATTTCATGGGCTTTGGAAAGAGTAGGAATGAGATTTTCATTTCATATAGTTTATGTTTAGTTGCCTATTTCATTTAAAATGCTCACTCTTATTTTTAGGAAATCAGGATGCCCACCTTGGATCTTATCCTTTAGGATTCCCATATATCAGAATTCGGCATTAATCATTCTATCTTCCTTTAGTTCCACCAATGGCATCTTCTTCCACTCCTATCCTCCTTTAGCTCTATCATCCCCGTACAAAGCAGAGGTCACCAATAATAGCAATGATGATGGAGCATGACATAGCCTCATCTTCCATCACCAAACCTCTTGGGCCTATTTGGCTCATTTTGAAGGTCTTGGAAAGAGTTGGAATGTGATCCCCATTCCCATGTGTTATATGTTTGACTGCCTATTTTCACCCAAAATTATCATTCCCAAGGAGAGCTTCATTTCATATTTTTAAGGATTCAGGACACCCACTTTGGATCTCATCATTTAACATTCTCATATGTCAGAAATTAACATTAACCATCATATCATGTTGGCTTTTACAATGTCTATAAATAAGAGTTATCTTCCCATTGCTTAACTTCTATCCATGATGCCATTCACTCCCTTGGTTAGATATGGTTGTTGTCCCTCCTGTTGAGGACAAAGTTGAAGAAAATGGAGAGAAGGACAATAATCCTTCCCTGTGTCAAATATGGCTATCCATGTGTTGTCCCTTATGCTAACCTAATTTTGACATTCTCCCTCTTCATTTGACTCCAATATTGATATTGCAATCATTCCTCCCAAATGCTACCTAAGGACACCAATTAACAACAAACCCAAACCATCCTTTGATATATGTATCTTCTCGTCTTCTTCTCAACTGCCCTAGTTTCTTCTTCACAACTTAATATGTTACAACTTACTAAAACTCACGCTTGAGTTAATAATTTGAAATTTAAGTTGTAATTAAATGATGCTATATAACTTAAGGGTTATTTGGTATACTTCCTAGTAAGTTCATACATATTTTGCATGCCTAAATTTTTATTTCCCAAGAGCTTTAAGTTGTTTTTTAAATAAATATATATTATGTTTTATTATTAAGACATAAATATCTTTTTTATTTCATGATTTTTTAAAGAATTAAGGATATTTTTGGAAAAATATGTTAACACTCAAAAAGTAGAACTTTCTTAGGTTTTACATACCAAGTTAAGTCAAACATCATAAGAACTTCTATACTCTTTTTCAACCAAATAAGAATAATTAATCTACTTCCCTGAGAATAGACACCAAGTGACCCCTTATTTAATGATTAAATATATTACAAATCAATGCAAATTGTAAATTCAAATTAGTTTATCAATTTATTTATCTAACAATTTATCAAGTATTAAGGTACATTTTAACAAGTAGTTATTACATATTCGAATTTCATTATTCAAATTTATTAATTAATTACACATATAATCCTTCATCTAATAAAATTAATTGGAATTTGACCTATGCCCAAAATAAATCAAACCAATTAGTAAATTTGCTATTTGAAAGGATTTAATGTTCATTTGGGATAATTTATCACAAATTTTCAATGTGTCATTTATCAATAATTTAGAAATTGTATACTTGCTTTTTAGCTTCTAACTAAATAAAAGAAATTCTTTAATAGCTCAACATATCAAGAGCATAATATCTTGTAAAAAATTTTTTATTTCAAACATTATTTCACTTATCTCTGATCAAGATTAATATGAAATTTTCTTAATATATTTTTCTCATTTAAGTTCATTAGGAAAATAAAAAAATAACCATGCCATGATTTTTTTTTTAAACAACAAAGTTTAGATGGGTTAAGTTCCAAGATCTTACTAGAGTTAAGCCAAGTCTCAAGCTCAAAGAACTTCTCTGGTTCAATGAATGCATATAAAGATACATACAAATTACTCATCAATGATGTCTTTACATTGATAGTGGGATTCATGCCCACATTATAGGATATAAGTCACTTTCTTACCAAATGAACTAACCTTCATTAGTCATGCCATGATTATTTTTATGGACAAAACTATGTGTTGATTTAGGATGTGATTTTAAAATAATTTTCTTTGAGTAAAATGTTAAGAGAATTTTTTACTATATTAATTAAATTTATTGTCATGATAACATTAATAAGTATAAATTTTTTTGTTTGAATTAAGTATAAAAAGTTCACATTTAATGCTTTTGAAATCATGTAATATGGAACTTAGAAAAACTTTATGAGATATGAAAATTATGGAGGTTTTATCTAGTCCCAATGCGAACCATCGGGACATTTTAAATATTAATTGTTCAAATTTTTTATACAATTAATTGTTCAAATTTTTTATACAATTAATTGTTCAAATTTTAATTCAAAATCATTTAGTAATATTTGAATTTAATTCATTTGAATTAAATTAATTAATTTCATAATGGAAAAGAATTAATTTTTTGTTGGCATTTATTACAGATTAAAAAATGAATTCAAAGATATTTTAAAACAAATTCATGAAACCCTAACTTTAATAATAATGAATCAATTGAATTTATTAATTTTCAAACTTATTTATTGATTATATATTTAAACTTATTTATTGAAATTTGAACTAAGCGTTGATAAATTTGAATTAACTTGAATTATTCATTAAATTTTCACATTCAAACTTCAATAATTTTGAAAATTCAGTTGGTGATTTAAAAAATTAATAGAATTTTTTTAATGCAATTCAAAATGCTTTGCTTAAAAATTTATTGCAGTTGTTATAAAAAATTTTATTACGTTTAAATCCACTAATTCAAATTTTTCTTAAAATTAATTTTGCCATTGAATACATGTTTAAATATCTTGCACAAACCAATTGATTAAATATATTTAGTTACTACAAAAATATTTAATTTTTTAAATCTATTTAATGATTAAAAATAGTTAGTTAATTAATTAATTAACATTGAATCTAATTATGTGTGAGTGTGAGTGTGTGTGTGTTTTTTTTTTGGGTTTGTGAAGTGAGTTGGTCGTTGTTTCATTTCTTAAATATGGATTTTTTTTAAATTATAATTCAAATGCTAAATTTATACTCTAGTTTTAAATTTTATTAATAGTTTCACCAAATTTTAATAAATGGATTTCAATATTGATTTAAATCACATTAATTCACAATATGTAACAATTCTTAATACACCAGCTAACTTTTAAACATCATTATAAGAGAATATCAAAGACAAATAACAGATTTCATATAATATAATATAAACATGTATTATTTTATATAAAAACAATTATTGAATTTAACATGATTGAATATAATAAGATTAAATATATAAAATTTTCCTTTGTACATAAAAGAATATTAATGTATCTTATTTTGTTTCAATTAGCAATTAATGAATTAAATATACAATTTTCTTTTCAACATTTTTTGTTGAAATAAATGAACATCACAACAAATTAGAAATCTGACTCTCATAAGACTCATTAATTATATACATAAAAATGTTAATTATTGAATTGAATCCAAAGTTTTAATTGTGATCATAATCCAAAAAACATGGCTTTAAAGTAAAACAATAATTGTAGAGCGTGCTAGAATTGATAGGAAGACAATCCATTAATCACCCAATTGTATAATTAATTCAGCAAATTAATAAAGGGTTGAAAATGGTGAACAAATCAACAGCCACGTTATTGTACCACACCAAATTTCCTTTTTTATTTCAATACACAACATGAATTCAACTTTTTCAATCATACTTATATATATAATAAATATTTATTGCATTTAATAGTAAAATAGGTAGAGACATGACAACACTTTTTTAAAAAAATATTTCTAAGTTATTTATTTAATGAAAATATTAAAAAAGGATAATTCAGTTTTATAGATGCATATGTTTGAAGGGTGTCACTATTAAGAATAATTGATGGAGAGATGCTTTTTGACCTCTCTATAGTGATTTGAGATTTCGGTATGGATTCTCATTATGCATTTGATCTACTACATTTGATCTATATAGTTTATATAGTAGTTATGGGAAAATGAATGCAATGTGAGAGAAGAAGAAAAATAAAAGAAAAGCAAAAAAGGAAAAAGAAATAAAATAAAAAAGAATATTCTAATGATGTTTATATTATAATATTTAATTATAGGACTATTGTAAATTTCAAATGGCTTGAAGAAAATAGTTAATTTATTGTATCTGTCAACTTAATAATTAAAACTTGAATACATAATTAAATGGTAACTAATAAAAATTTATAAAATAAATTGACAAAGTGATATTGGGGGAGGTTCAATAACAAAAAATTTCATCTTGCTGAAATCACTGTCCCGCAAAGCATTTTGTCTTGTAGAAGAGATATCTATACTTTTATGAACCTACTCAATACCTGAAACAAAGTTAGAAAGAATGGGAGAAAATTTAAAAAAAGAAAGAAACAATTACAACGGAATATTTTGCATTATCGTGTCGGAATTTTGAGGAGCCTTTGAGATGAGTTTGTGAATCTGCAAACATTGTGGAAGGACTAATACTTTGGGAATATGCAAAACAGAAAGATTATAAGATATGCATGAATTAAGTTTAAAGTAGTATACCTTATAATGCATGAATAATGAGTGCTTCTAAGAGGTCTTTGTTCATCATCAATGAAGCCTATTAAGGAAATGTAAAGAAAGAGAAAAAGAGGTGAGATGGAAGAACAAAATAGAAGTTATAGAGAACACCAAAAAGGAATGGGAATTACAGAAAATGGCCAAAATTTGTTACTCCTCCAATTGCTTTAAACTATCTATAAATTTCTTCTTTACATTCCCATGCTCTTCCACCTTTTGCAGTCCAAATCTTCTACCTAGCTTGGTGAATTTGCAAATTTTCATCACACTATCTTTAATGAGAAAAGTATTATTTTATGGCCAAAAAATTTTGAAGAGAAAGAGGGAGTTTAAAGTGATGTACTCGTCTAAAAGTATGGCTGAAGGGAAAATACCATAATGTACTTATATCCAATAATTTATCAATTAATCAAAGCAATTTAATATTGATTTGTGTCATATATCTTTACAACTTTTTTTCAAATTGAAAAAACACATAATTGCATAAAGGATGATTGGCATGAGACTTAATGCAAATATGACTTTCAACCGTCATTAAATCATAAATGACAAAATATTAATAGTTAATATAAAAAAATACTATAATTTTTTTTGCCACCATATTATGATGTATTACATAATATATAAACTTAAAGATGAATGATGCGTCAGATTTCATAACAATCAAATATAATTGTAATGAGTTAATATAATTATAAAATAGATTATATTATAAACTTAAATTATTAATATTAAAATTAGTTAATAATTATATAAAGATATTAAATTTTACTCTCAATGTTGATATAACCAAAAACATTAGAAATTTTCACGTTGTAACCTATAATACATTTATTGAATACATGATAAAATGATTAAATTTCAACAAATATAATAATAGAAAAGTAATAAAATTATAGTTTAACATATACTCCAACATCAATTCCTCGTTAAGATATCACAAAAAGGAGTACAAAGAAAAACATATGCATGTACATCTCCAATAGTATCAACGCATGTGGCTCCACAAGTGTATGATATGATCTTAAGTTTTGCCCGACACCAAACATCTGAATGGTGTAAACTCTTCCCTCCCGCAATTTCAACTTAAACTTTCCCCAAAAAAAGTTTCTTGACTTGACCATGGATATGATCTCCCCACATTAATGTTCAAAATTAGTATTATCTCAATAACAATTACAAACAACACAATTAACAATATGATGGACAAATAGTTATATGGGATATATAGATACTTACATCTTCATCCTGGAGAACCTTAATTAAATTGTAAACATTTGGTAAATGTAGATTGGGTATCAATCACAAACGAATTACCCTTACTTTTGTTCGCTAATCATGCCTCAATGGATTAATCACCATGCGAGCATTTTATCGGAAGTCCTTAACTTTCTTCAACATCAATAACAAACTAAAAAAGACTGATGACAATGAGAAATGGTAATCAAGAGAAATTGTTTTAATGGATGACTCCTACTACATTGAATTTATAAATAGGGAGTCATCTATCAATTAATCAAATGACTTAATTATCAAATCAACACATTTAATTTTACCTTTTATCAAATTGGCAATTGTGTATAATACATTATGTTGATGGTGGCATGATTGGTGAAAGAAGGAGTTTAAATCCTTATAAAAGCTAATAATAAATGGGAGATAGTTTGTACGAATACACAGTAATATAAGAATTACCACATTATATGTACGATTATTGTGATATTATTTATTTGTAAACAATAAAACCTTCTTTAAAAAATTTGACAATTTTGATGGTGGTCAGAATTAATATGATATAAATTTGAAATCTACACTACTCCAGAAATAGTTTTTCTTGACGTCTAATAGTTAGCTGTTATAAGAAAAAATGCTAACAAAAATTAGACTGAGACTTTTCTTGGTGGTTATATAAATAACCACTAGCAAAATGTCAGACTTTTCTTGATGGTTTTCATTGAAACTGCCAATAAAAGTCTCTAGAGACTTTTGTTGGCGGTTATATAAATAATTGCCAAGAAAAGTCATAAACAACCATTAGAAAAAGTTTAAGTAACTTTATTTCAAAATAAACACATGGTACGAATTGATATGAATAACCATTGATTAAAAAATTTAATGGTCCAGATTATTTACATAACACCCCTTGCTTTTCTCTTTCCACACCACTTTCTCACTTTTCTCTCCCACACCCACTCCCTTTCTTTTCATGTGTCAAAATCATTTACGTCTTTCCTTCTTCTTCTCTCTCCATACCCCCTCACTTCCTTCTTCTTCAATATGCAGTTTTCCTATCTCCTCCCTCCTTCCTTCATTTCTTTTCTCTCTGCACCCATATTTTTTTTCTTGATCAAATTGAGAGCTACAAGCACAAAGACGATGTATAATACGCACCAGATCTCATAGAGTTATGGATCCTTGTTGTGCACTAGCTTCTAAGTGCCAGATCTAGAACCTTCTTGCTACTAAGGAGCCGACTTTCGAACATATCAACAAAGAGATGACTACATTTTGCTTTTGATCAAAGAGCTAGTGGAGTTGAATTTGTGCAAAGATCTCAAGTACAAGGTGCCAAACATAAAGTTAGTGATGCAAGCAATAGAGTTGCTTGAAAAGGTTTAATTGCTTCACGCAATCTATGGGATAAAGTGGGGGATGAAGATTTTTTCTTCGTGTACAATTTCATTTGTTATTTTCCCAGTGTAATGCCTCTTGATTTTTCCAGTTTAGTTTTTTTTTTTTTAGAATTTTGTTTTGTGCTTCTTCTTCTTCTTCTTTAAATATCCCATCATAAATTTTGATTTTGATAGAAATTCAAATTTGGTTTATGCTAATTTTAATTTTTCTATTTAGTTCTTATCTAAGTGATCTATTGAATTTAAATTTACTAGATATAAATGGGAAATTAGTTATTTCAAATGTTCCTATTTTTTAAAGAAAAAAAAAAGGGAATAAGTTCGTGGTTGTTTAGATCCACCGCCAACAAAAGTAATCAAAATAAAAAGAATATTTTAAATAAAATTTTTTTCCTTTGCAATTTTTTATATAACCGTCAACATATGTCTACTTTTGTTGGCGGCGATTAATAACCACTAGCAAAAGTCTCGACTTTTCTCAGTGTTGGTATTTTTGGCGGCTAATAATCATGAAGAAAAGCCAAAATAATTACTAAGAAAAGTCTATTTTGGTGTAGAAAAGCCAAAATAATAAAAAAAAAACCTATTTTGGTGTAGTGCTAGTAATAAATGTATTTTGTAATTTCTCTTTTATTTACACCATGTACATTAAAAACACCAATCTGTAATGGAAAATAATCAATTAATTGCACCAACACTGATTTAGGGAGATTTAATACAAATCTTACTCTTCTTTTTTCCAAAATTCAATTATGACTTTAAACCCAAAATAACATCAAATCATATATACTTTATCAACATCTACTTAGGAAATACAATAAAATACATTAATATTCAACCAAATAATATGTATTTATGCAAACTTGATTTCCAAGAAAAACTTTTAACACAGTGTAGCATGTCATATTTCAATACAATTAAGTTATCTAATTACTCAAAATATAAATATATCTATACATTAATATTGATGTAAATTAGTATGAATTCTCTTTTAAAATAATTTGATAATGGCACATGTTAAATCATAATATACACCATGATGATTAGGATAAATAAAATATAACACGGTATATCATTTAGACACAAATTTATTTATGGTGTGATAAAAATAAATAAAGTCATCCAAATAATTAACTAAAATTATATTAATTTTACAAAAAACACATAATTGGTGTCCCTATCCAGTAATGGAGACACTAGGGATAATAAATGGTGACTTTTCTTAGTAGAAGAATGATAATCCAGCTTTATCCGTTAAAACGGCCTCTCCTGGGCACTCTGGACGGATCACCTTAGGATTATCAATCTCTGTCCTAAAATAGCCATCATGTATGAACCCTAGAATATCATTACAAGAAAGTTACTGGAAAAATGGATCTGGTTCCGTTTTCTTTCTGATACTCAAGATCCTCCTTAGAGGCGAGAGTAGAGCATACTCGAGAACTAGGATAGACAGGTTAGAGATATATCTACTTCAGAATTCTAGAGAGAGATAAGAGAATTTAGAATTCAAGCATTGTATATTACAAAGGGAGTTTCTGAATGAGTTTCAGCTTATCCCAAGCTTACAAACTGCGTCCCTTATATAGAGTGAGGGACTACAAACTTACAAAACACTCTTATGACTCATCACTTATTATTTTACTTTTAGTACAACCATGGCTGACAAGGTGGCCGACCAACAGACAAACTTTTACATGCTTTTAATAAAGTAAAGTAGCTGAGTCACCATACATATTTAACATGTGACTGTCGGCATAACAAACAAAATACAACAGCTGTTCAAGGTGACAAACTGTGACTGCACACCAAACTGTAGGCCTTCAGTAGCCTAATCTTCTTTCTTGTGAAGTGTCCTATTCACTGTCGTCTTCTTCTGTATCCATGTCACTTTCAGCACGGTATTTTCCTTGTCGGATTAGCATCTCTTGTTGTGCTTTGATTATTTCCAATTCTTCTTCAATAGTTTTCTTTGAAGGTTGTGACGACTGTAGATATTGAGTCCATTCTGGGGTTGTCTCAAGAAACTGCTGAAGAAAATGTGGATCTATCTCATATGGATCCTGGGAATCCATAAAGAATGATGGATCCTGAGAAGCATATGGATTCTTACTGTTAGAGGCTTCTCCTGGGTCTTCTGCTGGAGCGAGACTGAGTTGTGGCCATTCAAAGGAGATGGCTTGGCCGACTGTCATTACTTCATCTGGATCATAAAATTCTCCTGGAAAGGGTCCGAGAGAAGTACAAACTTGATCTTCCTTGTCACCTGCAAAATTATTCAAATCTAACAAAAAGTCTCGTAATTCATTAATAACTTGCTTCTGGCGTAAAGGCCAGTGTAGGGCAGTGCCCCAAAGGTGAGACTGGACAGGGGTGTAAATAAGGCCTTGGTGGTCTGTTTGGTAGGGTTTATGAACAACAAAAAAGGAATAGGCCTTGGTTTTGGAAGAGAGAATATTCTAGAGGTTATTCTCATTGATAGTATTGTACAGTTTTCCTCTCCATATTGCAAGTGGTGCAAACCAGGATAAGAAAATAGATAGGTTGGACCTTTCATTTTTCTTGTCCGTAAGATAATAGTAAGTTTGTTTGGGAGGAAGGGCAATGGCACAGGCAAACAAGGTTGACATTGACCATACGTACCACATAAACTCTGGAGTTATTGGACCTTTAACAAAGGGAATAACCAGATAGGGTAATTGGGGATCAAAGTACTCCGATTTAGGAGTAATACCCGTATCATTCAGGAAGAGATGAAAGTAGAAGAGTAAGGTTTTTCTGGCTAAACTGTTGATCTGGGAAATGGTAGTAGGATGGTGAGATGGAGGGAATACAAGATCATAACTCAGATGAGTCGAAGGAGGAGGATGATTTTTAGGCATTTCTGAAATGGTTAATATGAACAAGGGGTTTTGCCTGAGATGGTTTACTTGATTCTTTAGAAGAGGTCTTGAGAGTAAATCAGCTAGGAGATTGTGTTTCCCTTGGATGTGCTTTACGGAGAATTTATAGCGGGAAAACCAATCTTTCCACCTGAGCAGTTGTTTTTCTAGGAGAATCTTTTTTTTCTGGTTCAGTATGGCTGGAAATGATGTATTGTCCATTTCCACTGTGAAAGGTGTAAAGCTGAGATAAAAGCTTAGCTTTTCAATACCACGTTTTACTGCCAGAATCTCCTTGTAGATGGTATGATAATGTTTCTCTGCAGATTTGAATTCTCCACTGGCGTGAGCACAGTAGTGTCTTTTGTCTCCATCTTGTTCAATCAATACTGCTCCCCAGTGATTTTCACTGGCATCAGTCTGTAAAACCAATTCACCTTTATCAGGAATTTTTAATGGTGGAGGATTTTGAGCAATCTGCTTCAACTTCTTTACTGTCGCAGTTTGCTGATCTGTCCATGGGGGTGCATTCTTTTTTAACATCTTGGACAGCTGGCTTGTATATTTGCTAACGTGTGGAATGAAATCTCGGATATAATTGACCACTCCGAGAAAGCTTTGTATCTGCTTGTTTGTCAGCTTATCAGGAAAATCCAATAGCTTTGTTGCTATATGTGGGCTAGGCTGATATTGTCCAGCTGAGAAAGTCATGCCCACAAATTCTATTTGGGCTAAGCCCATTTGGCTTTTTGAGGCTGAGAGCATAATCCCATACTTCTGAACTATATTATAAAATTGGTCCAGTAGGGTTTTATGGGCATCCACAGTTTCTGAGTATAAAAGGATATCATCTAGGTATATTAAAGCAGAATGTATAATGGGCTCAAAGATTCTGATCATGGCTTTTTGAAATAGTGATGGGGCCGGTTTAAGCCCAAATGGCATAACCGTCCATTGATATTGAGCATTGGGTATACAGAAAGCTGTTTTATACCTGTCTTCTGGATGGACTCCCAATTGCCAGTAACCCGCTTTGAGATCAAATTTGGAGAAGATTTGGGCCTTCTTCAAATGAACAGTTTGGGTATTGATTTTTGGCAATGGAAACTTATCATCTTGGAGGAAGTAGTTCAATGGAGTATAATCTACTACGAACCTTTTCTTCTTCCTTTTCTTTTCTGCATCCTTTTCAACATAAAAAGCATAACAAGCCCATTGCGAAGTTGTGGGCTCTATTAGGCCTTGTGCCAGCAATTCTGCACATTCTGTTCTTGCTAGCTTCAAGTCTTCTTGAGACATTCCTGGATGAGATGCTTTGATAGGATTAATATCCTCATTTCTTTTGAATGGAAGCTTCACAAAGAATTCTTCATTCTTCCATAGTGGATGAGGATGTTTAAAACTCTGATGGTTTTCTGGACATAAAGGTAGCAGCTTATCCCTGAGAGGGATATAATCAGAAGGGACTTGTAGAAGTTCAAATAAGTTGCTAATGGGCTCCCATGGAATGAATTGAGCTTTGTAACGAACTCCTTTTGGGAGTATTTGTAACTTTTTTGCCTTGTGATATACGTCCATTCCAATCAGTAAATCTTTTGTTGGTAAATTGCTGCCCAGTGTTTTTGTCCATACCACACAATTAGGAAAAAACTGAACTCAATCTTCTTTCTGGAAATAAGATTAATGGAGAAATATTTCCCGTCTGCTGAAGAGAAATACTCTTCATGTGGCAACCATTCATCTTCTGGTAGAATGTTAGGATTCATAACACTTCTGCACGAACCTGTGTCCATGAGTCCAATAACTGAGATTGGCCTGGCATACTTCTCTGTCAACACTTGAACTGTGATGTTTGGAGAAGGGATTTCTTTGATAATAGGCTTTACTAGATTAATATTGCAAATTTGGTGATTGCAAGAATAATCTGCCTCTTCTTCTTCTTCAGAACTGGACTCATCTGATTGAGGAATAACAATAACTGTTTGCTCATTTTTCTCATCCTGCTCCTCATAAATTTCTTCAAAATCTTCTTCAGGAGATAAGAGATACATCTCTTGAAGCTTTGTCAGCAGCCTTATCCCTTTCTTAGTCTTATTTGGACATTGTTTTGCGTAATGCCCTTTTTGACCGCAGAGATAACATCTGTTAGAGAATCTGCTGGTTGAAGATGTTCTTTTCTTGAAAAACCTGAAAGGTTTTCGTCTCCTTTTTGAATAGAATTTCTTCTTCTTAGGATACTGGAAGAAATGTGATTTCTTCTTTGATGAGCATGAGCAGGCTTCTTTATCCTTGCATTTGATTTTTAAATCTGGCCTGCTGCAAACTTTGTAAAGACGGGTTTTCTCCTTTAGCACATTCTTAACAAATTTCTGCTGTTCGCATAGTCTGTCTAGTGCTCCTAGGGCCATCTGATAAATCTCTCCGAGAGATATATGCGTCATGTCTCTCTGCAAGGCATTGATGGATTTTTGTATCTCTGGCAACAGTTCTTCTGGCAAAGAGGCTATGAAGACATGTCTCAAATTTACGTCATTGGCTCCTCCTAGCATATAATACTTTTCTGCCATTCTTTTGTAATGCTTCTGCAAATCATGTCTCTCCAGTGAACAGCATTTCATTTCAAAATATTCTTGACGAGCTCTCTTGTCAATGATTCCAAAATCCCCAATGAATTCTTTATGCAAGATACCCAAGAAAGTGGGTATATCATGCTGAGCCATCTGGAGTCTTTGATACTCACTGAGACTGGTAAACCATTCTCTTAGGTTTCCAGTCAGTCTCGATAAGAAGTTAGTCAACACTTCTTGTCTGTTGGCTCCAGGGTCATTCATCTGTACATCTAGCTATGCACCAAATTGATGAAGTTTTTCTCTCCAACGATGATGGGGAAGATCATCAAATGTAAAATATGGACCATTTGAAGATTTGTGAAATCCTTCGTGCCCACTATGAACTGATTCGGTTGTTTCCTGAACCATAGGTTCAGGTTCTTCAACAGCTAAGGCTGGTGTTTCCTCAAATGGAGGTGGATTTATATCAACCATGAATATAGGATGTGGCTTTTCTGATGATGAAGATAGAGAGGAATTAGTGGTTGTGCCAGATTCTGATTCTGAGAAAGATAAATCTCCTTCAAAATCAGTAGAGGGTTCAGACATAGGCTTAATGGTGGCTATGGTTTTATTTTTTGAAAAGTCTTTAGGTGGTGGCTGTCTCTCTGGTGATGATGATGGGGTATGAATCTTCAAGGGTTTTTGTGGAGGTATGTATTCTGGGGTATATGAGGTTGAAGGAAGGGACACTTGGGTTTGAACAGATGTTTGAGGAACTGGAGGAACTGGTTGATGTTTTTGGGTTTGTTGTTTTCTTTCTTTTCTAAGCTGCTAGAAGATTGGATAATTCATTTTGAAAGGTTCTTTAGTTGTGGATGGGAAATATGGTGTGGAGGACACAAAGGGTGGTGTATATAACGGGGTATGGAAAAATGGTTCTTGATGATGTATGGCTGACTGTTTGGCAAAATCTGCCTCAATCCTTTTCAATTCTTCTTTCACATGCTTCAATTCCTGTTCCTTTTGGAAAAATAATGGTCCTGTGTACCTAGCATCAATGTAACCTCTGAGCTCTTGATCAAGCTTCTGAGCTCTGTGAGAGTAGTTCTCATAAATATTTTTGACCGTTTGATCCAGAATATCCAGTTTACTGGAGAACACATCCGTCTTATCATGAAGCTGTTCTAATCGAGTATTTATCCTGTGTAGGACTTTGTTTTGGCTAACTGAATTCTTAGTGTGCCAATTTAAAACTTCTTCAGATTGGGTTGTAGTTCTTGCACCTTGAGGAGTCATTTGGTCTTGCTGAACAAATGGTCGGGAAGTGTATCTGGATGATTCATTAGTCCTTCGTTCTAAAGGAGGAAAATCCTCTTCATATGTAGGACGAATCATTGCTATGCAAGGGAGATCTTGGATAGGCTTTGATGGAATTGTGGGGATGACAGGTTCTGGTAAATAAGTTGAAAAGGTGAAGTCTTCCTTGGAAAAGACTGATGAAGCTAAGTCCGAATGACCTAACTCTTTAAGCATTTGGTGGAAGGTAGTTGGTTTAGGTGTTTCTTTGGGTATCCCTACCCATTCTTTCTTTCTTCGGATATTTTGTTTTGGACCATGATCAAAATCATGATCTTGGCTGGCTTTGAACGATTTGCAGGATGGTTTCTGTTTAAGGTATGGAGTGGGTTTGGGCTGAGAGGTTTGGTCTAAAGTTTTGTTCAGGTCCTTGCCAATGATCCCAATCATAGCAACCACAGTCTGGGTCGTATTCTTCTGGAGCTGCATCCCATACAAAATGACCATGTATTTTTGACACAAAACATGGCTTAGCCTCAGCATCTACTGAATGAATAGGAGCTTTCTCCTTGTGCTTATAGGCTGGATTAATCGTTAGAATTTGCCCTGAATAGGACGCTGGCGGTTGTCCTGGCCTCTTGAAAGTGGATTTTACCATTCCATTCTCTAGGCGTTCTAGGACTGGAGTATCAATAGTATGTACATCCCTACAAGAAGAGTGAAACTCTTTCTCATAGTTGTTGATCCATTCCAGGGGCATAATCTGTGCCAATTCTGTCTTTGGAATTCTCCTGGGTATCTGGATTACAGAGGTATCCGATTGATTGGACACCATGTAGAGTGCATCAGGGGTAGAGTTTGGGAACTCTAAGTTCACTGCATGATCCTGCAGTCTATAGATCATCTGGTGATGGAGAGTAGCCATGATGGCTTTCTCATCCTGTTCTGCTCCATGGATCTGAATTTGTACCTTCAGTCGGTACGGTAAAGTAGCATCATCCAACTTGATATTGAAGTCAGGAGCAATTGTCATAACCACGCTTCCATTGCTGCAAGTGGTAAGGAGTGCACCAATCATAGCGTTGGAGTATGATTTATAAGTGGAGTCAAGAATTGCAACTCTGGCAGTAGCCGGAATGCCTTTTCTTCCATGAAGAGTGAGTACCAATCTAATGGCACCAATATGGATGTGGGTGTATCCCTGCTGTCTCCAGGTATTGATCAGGAGTTGAGGGATCTCCAGTGTAACATACTGTTCTGCTGTTGTGGCTTTGAGTCCACACTGTTCCAGTTTGGAACTTTGGACATATTCTTTCACCTGCGGCCTGGGAGTATGAACAATCCTTGCTATTCTCTGACGAAGAGATCTAGCATAGGTTTTATCCTGAGAGAAGATTGCATAGGGACTGAGTAAGGGTAACTCAGTGTTATCAATACGAACTTCTTCTGGGATATGGGTGATCTCAACAAGATTATCTATCTTGTTGGAAAGGATTCTTTTAACTGAAGAAGGGAGTTTATCTAGGGAGAAGGCTGAAGAAAGTCTAACTGGAGTAGTAGAAATGGAAGTAGATTCTGATAACTCAGTCATGGTATTCTAGAGTTCTCTCTCTATCATTCTTTCATAAATATATCTTCCTTCCTGTCTGGCCTGATTAGGCTCTGATACCACAATTGGTGTCCCTATCCAGTAATGGAGACACTAGGGATAATAAATGGTGACTTTTCTTAGTAGAAGAATGATAATCCAGCTTTATCCGTTAAAACGGCCTCTCCTGGGCACTCTGGACGGATCACCTTAGGATTATCATTGCCAGAAGAACTGTTGCCAGAGATACAAAAATCCATCAATGCCTTGCAGAGAGACATGACGCATATATCTCTCGGAGAGATTTATCAGATGGCCCTAGGAGCACTAGACAGACTATGCGAACAGCAGAAATTTGTTAAGAATGTGCTAAAGGAGAAAACTCATCTTTACAAAGTTTGCAGAAGGCCAGATTTAAAAATCAAATGCAAGGATAAAGAAGCCTGCTCATGCTCATCAAAGAAGAAATCACATTTCTTCCAGTATCCTAAGAAGAAGAAATTCTATTCAAAAAGGAGACGAAAACCTTTCAGGTTTTTCAAGAAAAGAACATCTTCAACCAGCAGATTCTCTAACAGATGTTATCTCTGCGGTCAAAAAGGGCATTACGCAAAACAATGTCCAAATAAGACTAAGAAAGGGATAAGGCTGCTGACAAAGCTTCAAGAGATGTATCTCTTATCTCCTGAAGAAGATTTTGAAGAAATTTATGAGGAGCAGGATGAGAAAAATGAGCAAACAGTTATTGTTATTCCTCAATCAGATGAGTCCAGTTCTGAAGAAGAAGAAGAGGCAGATTATTCTTGCAATCACCAAATTTGCAATATTAATCTAGTAAAGCCTATTATCAAAGAAATCCCTTCTCCAAACATCACAGTTCAAGTGTTGACAGAGAAGTATGCCAGGCCAATCTCAGTTATTGGACTCATGGACACAGGTTCGTGCAGAAGTGTTATGAATCCTAACATTCTACCAGAAGATGAATGGTTGCCACATGAAGAGTATTTCTCTTCAGCAGACGGGAAATATTTCTCCATTAATCTTATTTCCAGAAAGAAGATTGAGTTCAGTTTTTTCCTAATTGTGTGGTATGGACAAAAACACTGGGCAGCAATTTACCAACAAAAGATTTACTGATTGGAATGGACGTATATCACAAGGCAAAAAAGTTACAAATACTCCCAAAAGGAGTTCGTTACAAAGCTCAATTCATTCCATGGGAGCCCATTAGCAACTTATTTGAACTTCTACAAGTCCCTTCTGATTATATCCCTCTCAGGGATAAGCTGCTACCTTTATGTCCAGAAAACCATCAGAGTTTTAAACATCCTCATCCACTATGGAAGAATGAAGAATTCTTTGTGAAGCTTCCATTCAAAAGAAATGAGGATATTAATCCTATCAAAGCATCTCATCCAGGAATGTCTCCAGAAGACTTGAAGCTAGCAAGAACAGAATGTGCAGAATTGCTGGCACAAGGCCTAATAGAGCCCACAACTTCGTAATGGGCTTGTTATGCTTTTTATGTTGAAAAGGATGCAGAAAAGAAAAGGAAGAAGAAAAGGTTCGTAGTAGATTATACTCCATTGAACTACTTCCTCCAAGATGATAAGTTTCCATTACCAAAAATCAATACCCAAACTGTTCATTTGAAGAAGGCCCAAATCTTCTCCAAATTTGATCTCAAAGCGGGTTACTGGCAATTGGGAGTCCATCCAGAAGACAGGTATAAAACAGCTTTCTGTATACCCAATGCTCAATATCAATGGACGGTTATGCCATTTGGGCTTAAACCGGCCCCATCACTATTTCAAAAAGCCATGATCAGAATCTTTGAGCCCATTATACATTCTGCTTTAATATACCTGGATGATATCCTTTTATACTCAGAAACTGTGGATGCCCATAAAACCCTACTGGACCAATTTTATAATATAGTTCAGAAGTATGGGATTATGCTCTCAGCCTCAAAAAGCCAAATGGGCTTAGCCCAAATAGAATTTGTGGGCATGACTTTCTCAGCTGGACAATATCAGCCTAGCCCACATATAGCAACAAAGCTATTGGATTTTCCTGATAAGCTGACAAACAAGCAGATACAAAGCTTTCTCGGAGTGGTCAATTATATCCGAGATTTCATTCCACACGTTAGCAAATATACAAGCCAGCTGTCCAAGATGTTAAAAAAGAATGCACCCCCATGGACAGATCAGCAAACTGCGGCAGTAAAGAAGTTGAAGCAGATTGCTCAAAATCCTCCACCATTAAAAATTCCTGATAAAGGTGAATTGGTTTTACAGACTGATGCCAGTGAAAATCACTGGGGAGCAGTATTGATTGAACAAGATGGAGACAAAAGACACTACTGTGCTCACGCCAGTGGAGAATTCAAATCTGCAGAGAAACATTATCATACCATCTACAAGGAGATTCTGGCAGTAAAACGTGGCATTGAAAAGCTAAGTTTTTATCTCAGCTTTACACCTTTCACAGTGGAAATGGACAATACATCATTTCCAGCCATACTGAACCAGAAAAAAATGATTCTCCCAGAAAAACAACTGCTCAGGTGGAAAGATTGGTTTTCCCGCTATAAATTCTCCGTAAAGCACATCCAAGGGAAACACAATCTCCTAGCTGATTTACTCTCAAGACCTCTTCTAAAGAATCAAGTAAACCATCTCAGGCAAAACCCCTTGTTCATATTAACCATTTCAGAAATGCCTAAAAATCATCCTCCTCCTTCGACTCATCTAAGTTATGATCTTGTATTCCCTCCATCTCACCATCCTACTACCATTTCCCAGATCAACAGTTTAGCCAGAAAAACCTTACTCTTCTACTTTCATCTCTTCCTGAATGATACGGGTATTACTCCTAAACTAGAGTACTTTGATCCCCAATTACCCTATCTGGTTATTCCCTTTGTTAAAGGTCCAATAACTCCAGATTTTATGTGGTAAGTATGATCAATGTCAACCCTGTTTGCCTGTGCCATTGCCCTTCCTCCCAAACAAACTTACCATTATCTTACGGACAAGAAAAATGAAAGGTCCAACCTATCTATTTTCTTATCCTGGTTTGCACCACTTGCAATATGGAGAGGAAAACTGTACAATACCATCAATGAGAATAATCTCTGGAATATTCCCTCTTCCAAAATCAAGGCCTATTCCTTTTTCGTTGTTCATAAACCCTACCAAACAGACCACCAAGACCTTATTTACACCCCTGTCCAATCTCACATTTGGGGCACTGCCCTACACTGGCCTTTATGCCAGAAGCAAGTTATTAATGAATTACGAGACTTTTTGTTAGATTTGAATAATTTTGCAGGTGACAAGGAAGATTAAGTTTGTACTTCTCTCGGACCCTTTTCAGGAGAATTTTATGATTCAGATGAAGTAATGACAGTCGGCCAAGCCAAAAATGTTTATTATAACCTGTCATTTAAGTTTGTACACATTAACCACCCAATTGCAAATTAAATTAATATAATAAATTGGTTTGATGATATAAGATGACACATGGCTAGTTTCAACAGTTTTTTCTATTTTGTCATAATATTGAGGTGGTATATTAAGATTCCTACTTTATGCCCTACTTTTATATATGTATAATATACATATGGATTTTATCTTGATTTTATTTTGTCCATTTTAGTCCCACTCTGGAGCATTCACTTTCTGATACTTTTCAGGTAACGCAGAAAGGAAGAGTACAAATTAGTTTTCTGGGAAAAGGTTAGAACAGTGTACATAGGACTAAAGAAAGAAAGGTGCAGCCCCCGTCCTTTTCATGCCAAAGCTGAGAAAGGAATCCAAAGAAAATTGAAAGACTCGGAAAAGTAAACTGTAATAAAAGTACATAGCTTCAACATACATACATACATGTATTGAAGTTGAAGGTCATGGGGATTACATTATTAGGGTTGATGAGTCATGGTCGGGTATGAATTCATAGACTTGATTTGAAAGCACCCTCTCGTACGTGGCATTGGAAGGACGAGAGTGACATTTCCCTCACACGAAAAATACTATTCAGCCAAACATTCAACAACCCTTGACGTTGACAATGCCATTCTTAAATCCTGACTCATCCATCACCCATTTAATTCATTCATTATCTTGATATCCTCTAAAAAATAGTGACACTTTTTTTTAATAAATAAAATATTTATAACCAGTCACAATCCATCCACCCATAATTAAATAAATAAATATCCTAAATTATACAAATCAAAATTTATATATCATTTCATTAATTTCTACCAATTGTCAATTCGCCTCTCACAAAATTCAAATCCCTTGAATAATTAATTAAAAAAAACTGGATTTACATATATAAGAATGGGAACAAATGGTGAATAGGGTGTGATGAAAGTTAAGTGCCCCAATTAAAAAGGGCGGAGTCGTGGAGGTTAGTTATGAGTCATTGTCCTGGTTTGTGATTTTAGGTGGCGTAGTAATTAGAGCATCATCCATATTTATTATAAATCAAATCATTCAGAGTGGTATCATTGCCATGTATGTCTGTGGTTCCCGTGAAGATAGAGAGAGGATTAAGCCATGCATTATTTATTTTGACATCTCATCTTAATTAATTAATTAATTAAAAGCAGCTGGGCCATCATTTCTCTTTTTCCCTCTTTTCCTACACCTGACTTGTCAACTTTATAAGGTAATTAATCCATACCAACTGGCTTCCTCATCACTCCATGATATCCCAGTAACCCTATCATATTTCTTAGCCCCACCACTACTCTCTGCTTGGCGAGTGTAAGACAAACACAAGAGACGTATAAATGATGCTATTCTATTTTCTACACCCATTTGTAGTTCCTTATACATTGCTTTTTAATTAAATGAGCCTATGCAATTCTTCTACGCTGAATTATGTGCCAATAATTTTTATATGATCTTTAGAATTTGGTAATAATTTTATAAATGTCAAATATGTGCTAATAATTTAATTTTATGCTATTAATTAGTCTATTATTTCATTAAACTGAGCGCGACTTTCCAATGAAAATTAGCACTGAGCATGACTAGACCTAGGCTGAAGCAAACATGTAGCTTGATCTAGTCATCTACCCAAGCTGGGATTGTTACCTTTAACTCACTAGCTCGACTTGGGTAAATCCAGCCCCATAATACTACTAAGGTTGGACTCGATCGGGCTGGGCTAACCCATTCCATTTTTTTTTCTTCAATAAGAAATATATAAATCATCACCACTTCACCCTACGGTGTGCGTACAAATTATTCAAAGATCAGCAACTAGCTAGGCTGACTAGGTTATCGCTTAGTTGAAGGAAACCAGGGATTTGAGGGAGGGCGAGCTAATTAAAACAGTGTATAGTACACATATATTGAGGAAAAAATGGATGAGCGGGTCTGAGGCTTCTAGGACCGAACAACTAGGTATTGCTTAGTCGTAATGACAGTATACTCTTTAAACTTTGCTTACCAAAAAAAAAATGACTCTTTAAACTTTATTTTTGTATTGATAATCCCTTAAAATTCAGATTACAAGGATAAAGATCTATGACATGTCTCATTTTTGTAGCAAAATAATGGATTAATCAATGACGTGATGTTAATCATCGCAGGTTAATTTAAAATTTTACAAAAGCTAATTTGTCAATTTTGAAGGTTAAAACTGTTGTTTGCCCACGACCTACATTTTAAGGGTTAAAAATGTCAATTTAATGAAGTGTAACGTGAGTGGCCCCATGCACCTTATACAGTGCTCCAGACGAGCGAGTTATTCATGATTTGGACTCTCTATACTTTTTATTTTTTGGATTGAATTAGTCTTACTTTTTCAATAATTGAATATTATATATTATTAGATATTTAAAAATAAATTATTATAATTTATAAATATTTAATAATAAATACCTAAATAAGTCTGCTGAGTCAAGATTATTAATGCACGATTCTTCGTTATCTTAAGGAATATTTTTTAAACCTAACTTTTTTGTCGTCTCAAATTAATAAAATGTTACAGATAAAGAAAAAATAAAATTAAAAAAAATCATAGTTTCATTTCATCCCATTATATCATGACTCCATCCTTTCAGTTTATAAGGCACGATTCTAAGAATTTTATATTTTAAAATATAATATATTTTATAGATTATATAGAGTATTTAATTTTGTTTTGTTCAAAATTACCTAAAAAAGAATGAGATTTAAGTAATATTAGGAAATTTAATTCATAAATCATTTATATTAAAAAAATATTATATTAAGATAATTTAAGAAAAGATAAATTTTTTCAATTATTAATTATCATTATTAATCTTGTGTAGTAATTAAAAATATCTTATAAATCATAGGAGCTATAATTAATATTATTATATAAAGAATCCAAACTGCTGTTATTTCATGTCCCATGAACAGGACTACAAAACTTTAGCCTTTCCTGCGGGTTCAATCACAGCCGTAGTAATCTTTGTGACATTATTGAAATGTGCACATTAAGAGACGTGTATTGATTATCTGCAAGTCTCATCGTGCCTTCAATTAAATCTTGAAGCACCAATTCCTTGTTTCATTGGCTGATTCTCACTGTTTGTCTTTGCTTGCTCGGATAAGTTCCATATTTTGATATATATTAGTTACTCCCTCCAATTCAAAATCTATTTTTTTTTGACAAATTACATATAAATTAAGAAAGGGAGTTAGACTATTTAAATTTGTTAAAAACTTATATTATTTTTTAATATTATTCTTAATAAATATAATTTTTAAAATAATTTTCTCTCTTATGAGCTAATTAATAACAAGGATAAATTAAAAAAAATTATTAATATTTTTAACTTTACCTACAGACAACTTATATTTTGATCTAAAAAATTATTTTAAAAGGAAATTTATATTTTGGATAATTGTTTAACTTTTTTAGCCTAGTCAAGATACATTATCAATGCTTCTTAATGATTAATTAAAGCTCCTCCACAAGCAATTAATTGTCCCCATGTAAAATGGATAAACACAGATGATCAAATTCCGACCAAAATAATTAACGTAAATTAAATTGTTCTTTCTTTTTTTATTAGGGGAACGGAAGTAAGCAATGAATCATTTTTTTTTTTCAAAAAAATGGGATTCTTTTAATACAATTACTTGGTATCAGGTACTGCAAGCATGTAATGCATTAAAAAATTGATATCTAACGTGTGAACATTTCCTCTGCTGTGGAGAAAATTGTTGCCATCTACCAGTAATGATTGACGTGTTAGGTTAATTGGCTTGAAAAGATTTCAGCATCTATTTTTTTTTCCCGATATAAAAGCATCTGGCTAATAATTTTGAAGATAAATAAAATCATGTATAGGAAAATAGTTCGTTCATTGGCATGCATGTTAGTAGTATTCGTCCTTGTATACTCTTTATTTAATGCTATTGATTCCCTCCTATCGGGGGAATCTCACCGTAGATTAGGTAAACATTTAAGCAATGTTAATTCTGGAAATATACTCCCTCCAGTCCTATATATAGTATCCTTTGTCCTGGTTTTAAATATAAGATTATTTACAATATATGAGGTAATATTTATTATACATTTCCAAAAAATGCCCCTATTTAATGTATCTAAAAAGAAAGATAAAGAGATTAAATAAGGGTAGTTTTGAAAAAATATTAAAATTTTCAGAAAAATTGAGGTAGTTAATTAGTTTTAATTATAATTCTTAATCCACGTGATTCAGTTAAAAGGGTCTTATATTAAGGATCAGAGGGAGTATAACATAGTACTCTCTTCTCATCTACAAAGGGTTTTATTTTGATTCTAAATAAAAAATATTTTATAATATATGATGCAATATGTATTATATATTTTTAAAAGAGTTTATATTTAATGTATCTCAAAAAAAAAAGATTAAATAATAGTACTTTTAGAAAAATATTGTAATTTTTGAAGAAATTGGGATAATTAACTAACTTTAACTTCTATTATTAATTCGTGTGATTTAGTTAAAATGATTTATATTAAGAATAGAAAGAAATACTAATTTTCAATTAAAAATGTGGATCATTTTTAAATAATGATATAAATCAATAATAAAAGATAATATAAAAAAAATGATAACTAACAAAGATCCTAGAACAGTAGGTAAGTGACTGAATCTTGTAAACATATTATTTTAGGTTCAATTGATATCCTTGGTGCTCACAAAAAAAATTGATGAATATATTCTTTAATTTTAAAGTTTAATTATTGACTTTATAATTTAAGGTTAATTATATACTTACCTCAGCATTTGATTACGGTTACTTCCCTCGCCACACACATATGATGATTCTGTTATTTCTATTAAGGGTAATATAGATAAATAAATGATGTACTCCATAACAAATAAGACATACTGAAATGTTTACTAAAATATATATAATTAACAAACTCTCTAGATGCATGTAAAAATGGGATATATTTAAAAAAATAAATATAAATAGAATATAAAACATTAAACTATTTTTGAAATTTCAGTGATTGAGCAAAGCACGTGTGTTGGCCGAAAAAACAAAAGCAAAGCACCTGTCATGTTGTGAGTTTGCGTGACACAAAACTGTGTTTTGTTTGGCCCGTTTTGAGGGGTAATCCTCGTGTATTTTCAGCCAAAAAAAATTTGTTAAATCTTAAATTTAAGTTATTAAATTACTTTTTCTTTTCTGACAGAAAAGTAGAAAACCATATAATATAATAACTTGATAATACATAAATAAGAAAAAATGAAACGTGCTCACATTCATATCTCAGTGCTTAATTGCTTAAAGAATTAACCATTATGAAGTTTAACGTTAACAAACTAATTCGGCATGAGCAATATACGACGAACTCATAATTGCAATGTTAAAAGGTGCAGTTTAATCCTATTAATATACCAATATATAATATAAAATTTATAATATATCTTAATATTCACAAGTTATCAGTACGATATATAGCTTATTTTCAAAATTTCAGAAAATGTAAAATATGTGTGTACTGCGTGTAACTGTGTATATATACTGTATGTAAAGAATCTGTTCTAATTTTCGGACAATATATCTGTCGAGTGGGTGCACATGCATTTACAAGGTTCCTAATATATATAATATTACCCCTTCATATCTCATTCATAAGAGGACAAAATTTATTCATAAATATTAACAAAAGTAGTTTAAGTTAGTTAAAACTAATTAATTTGTTTCATATTTTAAATTTCTTATAAAATTACTTTAATTTAATTTAATACTAATTTGAATTGCTAATATATTTAACACACTATTATCTCATTTTTGAAAAGTTTTAATGAAAAGTAATTTTGAGAAAAAATTGAATGCACCTTTAAACTCCTTTTTTAAGAGCCTTAATGAAGAGTAATTTTGGTAAAAGAAAATTTAGTGCATCATTAACTCTTTTTTTCCTTTTTATTTAAGACTACTAAAAGGAAAAATTTTTTCTTTACAAATAGGATAGGAGTGAATAATACATTAATCCCAATAACTTAATTATCAAAATTTTTACTCTTTTTATTCCGTATTATAAATAACTTTTAACTGATTTACACATATTAAGAAAAATGGTTAAAAGTAATTAAAATTCTTAAATCTTATAAAATTTATCATAACTTTCAAATATTATCCTCATTAAATTATAATTTATTTTACTTATATTTTTCTTAATCTCTCTGTACCATAATTATTTAAAGAGGGGCAAACATGAATATGAATATTTAATATTCACAAAATAATATATATTTTATACACTTCAATTCTTCTAGAAAATGATTTATAATAGAGATTGGAGAAAATATATAATTATCTTGTATTCTATACAATTAGGTAAGTATTGTCATATTTAGATAAGGCTAGCTTTTAATTTTTTCTATACAATCTCAAACTATCATTAACCCTTATTTAGTTTGAGAGATTTGAAGGAGATAAAAAAATTTTCATTCTTTTTTTTTTTAAGTAAACAAGGGGAGGGGAGCATTTTCTTCCATGTCTCTCCTCTCTAAGTACAAGAAAAAAAAAATGCTCCCTTTCCTTATTTAAAAAAAAATAGAGCAAAATTTTTTTCTTGATTGTTTAAGGATCCTAGATTTTTAAGTGGTAGTCTCCCATCTTCCTTTACCATAAAAATGGGGGAAAATATGCTTTGTAAAACTCAAATCCTCAAATCTTTCCTCCTATCTTTATTATAAAGATTTTTTCAAAACTTTCATTTGATCCAAAATATAAGAAATTATATAATTTTTAGTAGAAATTTATCTTTTTTTACTAGTATTAATTATTATCTTATAAATTAGAAAAAAAGGTAGAAAGAGAGTAAATTTTCAAAATAACTTTTATTGATAATTAATAAGGGTAAAATTGAAATGATGAATTTTTTTTTTAATTTTAAGGTATGTAACCAACTTTTTTTAGTAAGTGTGAAATAGTTGGAAATCCTCTAGACAGGAGGGAGTATACTACTCCATCTTTTTCTTATTATAAGACATATTTTTATTTTTGGAGAATTAATGTTTCAAAATATAAATTAGGGGAAATAACATTTAAGAACCAAAACTTTCAATTAATTTTATTTTAGGAAAAAAAATTGAAAATACCAAAAAAGGACTATGGTCTCAAAGTATTTAAAAATATAAATATGAAATGACCTAAATAACCTTGTAAAAAGGTTTTACACTCAACATCTGCTTTTTACTACTTTTCTTTATAAATTTGACACTGAATATCCCCAATTTTACACTGAATACATATGGAATATGAGTATAAAATTGAAGAAATTTAGTGTCAAATTTATGAAAAAGAGTAGTAAAAAGCAGATATTGAGTAATAAAAAATAGAAGTTGAGTATAAAATTCTGAGACTTATCCAGTGTAAAATTGGGGGGTCTTTAGTGTCAAATCGTAAAATATGAGTAGTAAAACATAGAAGATGAATATAAAATTCTGAGAGTTGAATTCATTATTGTGTCCAGTGTAAAATCGGGGAAGTTCAGTGTTAAATTTTAGAAGAAGAGTAGTAAAAAGCAGATGTTAAGTGTAAAATATTTTAATAAGGGCATTTAGGTAATTTCTTATTTAAAATTTTGATCAATTTGAGACCATGGTCCTTTTATGGTATTTTAAATTTTTTGGTTCTAAAATGAGATTAATTGAAAGTTTTGGTCCTCAAGTGTCATTTCCCCTATAAATTATTTTATGAAATCCATCTATTATTAAATATTTGTTTTTTATTTTTACTTTTGGAAAATACATAAAAGAGTTATGTTGAAGAGATATTAAGAGAGATATATTTAAGATGAGTTATAATTTAATGAGGATAATTTTAAAAATTTAGAGTAATTTTTTATAACATCAAAAATTTTAACTAACTTTTTAGATATGTATAAAATAATTAAATACTCCCTTCGGTCTTTTTTATTAGTTACAAGCTTTTTATGATTATAAATGTAAGTCACCTTCTATGAGTTTTTTAAGTATTAAATATTTTGTTTTTAAAATATTTTTATTTAATCATAAGAGAAATTATAAATTATTTAAATTTGTAGTATTTATTATAAAATAAAAATAAAAAATAAATTAGTTTTAAAATAATTTTAAGAATATAATAAAATTTTTTTAATTTTAATGAATTAGTTAAAAATAAGTTAGAATCACCTCGGGATGAGCATGTCTTAAATAAAGGAATACAGTAAAGGGTAATATGAAAAAATGGAGGAGGAGTTTTTTGGGAAAAAAAAGGGGGCAGGAGAGGGTGTCCGTCAAAGCACAGAGTCAAATACGTCTCACTGAATACGCCCTGGGGTCACATCCCCCGCGTTTCAGACTGCTACTGCAATTACTGGGTGGAATTCTACCCACGTGCTCTATTTGATAGCCTTCTCTCACGTCTCTGGTCTACTCTGCCCAAACCAACAAATATGGTTTTAAATAAATTAATATTTTTAATAAATTAATGCAATCTTGTCATTTTGTTATCACCACGTGTTTAAATTCTCCGGCCTTCATATGATTATTCATCCTCTTCCCCTTCTCCTTCTCCTCCTCCTCTTGTGCTCACCTTCTCTCCGATGGTTTTTCCCCTTCACGCTCCGTTTCCGATGAAGATGAATATTTGGAAATATTCCCTTTCAACGGCGATTTTATTATTCTTATTATATGTTATGACTCCAAAAGACTCGGTGGTCTCACTCGCCCAGCCGATACCTTTCGGCTCTTCCGCTTACGACGGCGCCTTCATCGCCGACCGGAGATGTTACGATCCAGAAGATGACGAGGCAACGACTTCGCTGTCTTCAGCGGTTTGGAAGAACCAGACGCGCCGAGGAACGGCAGTGGCGGAGGACTGCTCGGTGTGGAGCAAGGAGTGCTCGGAGGCGGTGCTGAGCGTAGCGCGGCGGCCGGAGATGGGAGAGTGGTTGAGAAGTGTGAGAAGGAGGATCCATGAGCATCCGGAGCTGGCTTTTGAGGAGTACGAGACGAGCCGTTTGATAAGAGAAGAATTGGATCTGATGGACGTTAGTTATCGATATCCTCTCGCCAAGACTGGAATTCGAGCCTGGATCGGCACCGGGGGGCCACCGTTTGTTGCAATCAGAGCTGACATGGACGCGCTTCCTATTCAGGTTGGCATCGCTTGTACTTTGATTTGCTTGTTATCTGCGTGATTGCCGTTTTGATGATTGACTGATAGAACGAATTTTTTTCTAAACTCTTTCTACAATGTAATTTAGAAAATAGTTATGATGTATTGAATTTTAATTTCAAAAACAATTTATAAGTAATTACTAGATTGATCATTTTTATGTGTTAGATTCTTGTTAATGGGAACATTTTGTATATCTAACATGTATGTAAAGATTCATCTTTTTTTAATGATGACACAGAATATTTATTTATGTGTAGTTCTGATTTGTCCCCTCCTCTTTTGACATAGGGATTACTTGTCATATATGTTATCAGATCTATAACTGTCATATAATGTACTTGATCATGTATTCCCTCCAATTCTTTAATATAATAGCCTTTAATTGAATTACGTCAATTCTTTAATATAATAGCCCGTTAATTGAATTACGCAAATGGAAAGATAGAATATTAAAATTAATTGACTATTTTGATTTTTTTAAAAATTAATATATTTTTCTAAAATTATCATTAATTAATTTTTTTGATGAATTAAATAGAAATATTTTTTAAAAATATGTAATAAATACTATCTTGTATTCTAAAAAGAATATTATATTTATGATCAATGTGAAAAGTTCTATATTTAGAATGAGATAGAGTAATTTGTATTTCCTGCAATAAAAGAAGATAAATATTTTTTTGAATAATAATGTGAAACTTCTATTAATTTGGGTAATATATAAGTGTGGAGTAGGATTATGTATGTAAAATGATGTGTATATATAGAGAGCTTGATTGTAATGTCACAAATGACTAAAGAATTACTTACATATGCAAAATATAAGGAAAAAGTGCCATCCTTGTATGGAGGTTTTAGCAGAATATATATTTTAATTGATTGAAAGTGAAAGTTAATAAGAAGAAAAATGTGTTTTTATGGGGTGGTAGGAGGCGGTGGAATGGGAGTACAAATCTAAAGTTGCCGGCAAAATGCATGCTTGCGGGCACGACGCCCATGTGGCCATGCTGATTGGTGCTGCCAAGATCTTGAAGACTCGTGAGCATTTATTAAAGGTTTGTTCTTTCCGTATCAGCTTCTTTCTGTTGTGTTGTTAGATGTTGATCTTTCATCTTCCACACCCACCTTTCACCTCTCTCACATTTATGTTCATCCCTGCATTCATCCTCTATCATTTCTATTCTCCTTTTTATTACCATTAGCCAACAATTTCACACAAAAGAGAATGACAAGTTCTTCCTAATTCAAAAAATTTTGGTATTCTAAAATATTTAAGGTCAATCGCACAATAGTTAAGCGAAAAAATAGTCTGCCAAAAAAAAAGGAATAATTAAGTACAATTATGCAAATATATATTAAATTGTTTGGTTAAATACATATAAGACAATTGTATGTCTGGAATTGTCGAGTGGAAGCAGGAGTATAGTATTTTATAGTATTTTGTAAGACGAGGATCACATGTAGGTAGGTCGATTTCTCTGAGCCAAACGGTTAGATTGGGGGGGACAAATATGTTTGGATGACATTGGTTCACCGAAAATCCAGGATGGGTTAGCCATATAGGCTACTCTGTGTAATTGTGGACCATATTACCTCATATTTTATCTTATGTTGGAACATATTTGAAGGAATTTATTTTCATTTGAATGGGACAATACTTAAATATAATTTATTAATATTAAGTATAAGATAATTATAAAAAAAGTACTCTTTCCACACCAAAATTGACTCTGAAAATGGCAGAAGTTATGGGATTTAAAGATGCAGAAAACTTTACACATAATAACCCATTTGTCCTACAATGGGGGCTATGTGGTTACATGAGACTCTTGGTTTGGCTCAAAAGTCAAGTTTGTTAATTACTTCCTTTTCCTTCAGTACTAAATATAGTGTATTTTGTCTTAATTCTAAATATAATATTTTTTTTCAGAATACGAGGTAGTATTTATTATATATTTTTAAAAAACTATCTCTATTTAATTTATCCCAAAAAGAGCGAAAGAGATTAATTAATTAAGAGTAATTTTAAAAAATATCTTAATTTTAGAAAAATTAAAATAATTAATTAAATTTAACTTCCATATTTAATTTACTTGATTCAGTTAAAATATTTTTATATTAAGGATTGAAAGGAATACTAATTTTTAAACAAATCATGTACCCTTTCTTTGATCAGCTAAGGGATTTAGAAAAGGAGAGGGAAAGCTTTTTGTTCTATTTTTTGTAAACCAAGTAAAGATAAGAAAGTAAAGAGGAGGGAAAATATCCCCTTCTCTTGTTTAGTTTGGATAAAAAAAATAGGACGAAAATTTTTTTCCAATTCAAATCCCTCCAATTGAAGAGATACCCTTAGAATTCAGTTTTAATGGCTAATATGATTAACCCCTTTTATCTTCTTTTATCTTCTTGCAACTTTATTACATTTCTTTCTTTCAAATTTAGAAGTTTTTTTTTTTAAATCAGATATGGACAACGTTGCTTTTGATTTTGAATTTTCTCTCTTATCCTTTTTTTGGACGTCCTCATTAATTTTCACCAAATATATGCTCATCCTCTTTATTTTTTATTATTTATTTGTTTAGTTATTTACTGAAATATCAACTTTAGGTGTTTGGTCAATTCATTTATATCAACTACGCCTTCGATTACTTTTTATTTTTACCTTTAAAGAAAAAATTTATTTATAGTTATCTGTAATTTTAAATTTTTTAAAAAATATTAATTACAATTTTTTCTAATTATATCCTTATATATTATTTTAAAAATTAAAGATAACATTAATTACTCTTTTAATCTATTTTTTTAATGTCATATTAAAAAATTAAAAAATAATCATAGCATATAAATTGTATTATTTTATTTATATATTAAAATTTTAAAAAACAAATAGAAAAAAAAAATAAGGAATACATTTGAAAGTCAAATTTATTCTTTAGCTTCTTAACTTATAGTACCAAGTTTCAAAGAGACTAGTCTTTAATTTTTACATTTATTTATATATTTCATAAGACACAGCAAACTGAAAGATCACCAGACTGTTCCAGAAATTCATTGCTTAAAAATATTATCAATTTTTAAAAGGGATCTCTCAACTGTATTTTATATATATATATATATACACACACATATATGAAAGGAAATCGTACGGCTTATCCTTTCAGATTTCTTGTCAAGTAAATCATGTGATCGTCAGATTTTTTCTTTTTCATTTATGTTGATTTATGCGAACATAATGATACATAGAGGTGGGAAAAAGATAAATAAGGATCTTTATAGGGGAATATTGATAAATAAATAATATCAAAAAAAAATTTAATTAATTTAAATTAAAAATTCAATTTATAAGAGTATTAAATTTTTAAATAAGGTTCTTAACAAAAATATTTTTAGATATGGATCCTGCCATGTTTTTTTTCCCAGGATGGATTGTGTAGGGGCATATTTTGTCGTAGCTTTATTCTCTCCTCACTAATAAATGAAAACTGACATGCTATGCTAGGTATAATAAATAAATAAATATATAATAACTCAGGTTTTGTTTGGAAAAGATGAATACAGGGAAAAAATATTATAAAAAAAATTTAAATGAGAGAATACCTTGATTATTTTTTTTTTTGGATTTTTCCCTCCTCATGATTTTTCCAGATACAAGTGGAGTGGAGGGTAACATGAGATCCAAAGCCCCGTCTTATGTTTAATAACGTGATTGGAAAACTCTTACTCTCACATGCATATTCATCATGATGAATACGATAGTGAGTTTTAATGACTGATAAATTAGTCCGTTTATTATATTATACAGCACAATGAAGTACATTCATTGCCATTGTTGGTTTGAAAATTTTTAAGTACAACAGTTGTACGAAAGAGGCAACAAATAAGTTGATGATGAATGGAAAAAATTTGGGAATAAAATATATGTATTTACTATCAAATATTTTTTAAGAATTAAACAGTATGGGATTTAAAATAAGTTGTATTGTTCATAATTTATGAATATAATATATTTTTTAATACGTTTTATGATATAATATTCATAAGTAATTATAATCTTTTAAAATTATATATACATGATTAACTATTTCTTTAAAAAAAAAATCCTTAACCTGTTTGTATTAGAGAAATAGCGAAAAAACACTTGAAGACTTTACTGCCGTCATGTCTTAATATAAGAAGAATATAATGTGACAAAATGCTTAACATACTTTTGACAATTTGTTTTTGTAACTAATTATTTGATATATACTATATACTATGTACCTAAAGAATTAAATGTCTTTTATGGGTGGGTATTACGTCCACTCGAATGAATGCTATGATGGATGCCATATATAGACCATTCTGCTCGTCCTATTATTCAAAACCTTTCGTGAAAGGACGGCATCTTCCGCTTTACTGTGTGGGAGAACTTGTTCTGGGATTAATAATAGCTTTAACTAGTGGTGGCTGAAGCTCATAACAATGCTGGCTTTGTCTTGTATTGGCTACAAAAACGTGACTCAGTACTGCCCAGAAGTTTTATTTACCTCCAATTAAAGAGAAAGGAATCTCAAAGTATGGGACCAGTGAAAAGTTATATAACGAGAGCATTGACTTTCCTTTCCGTTGAAACCCACTACCAGAGGGGACAAATTCTGTTTTATAGATGCCTTTCGTACTGATTATTTAGATGAATATAGCTGCCAGTGCCGGTGCGTTTGAAGGTGTAATTAATACAAAAGTTAAATTGGTTTTTTTTTTCACGTTTTAAATTTTGCACTGGCTTCGATCAGAATCCTGTCTAGCTTAATAGGTTTAATTAGAACTCACAGAAAAGTTAGAGTGACGGTGGCAAAATCTTTTTCAGCAGACTTGTTATATACACCAGCAAAAAGCTAATGCTATCCGTGATTGAAAGGCAGGATCTATACTTTGTCTACTAGACTAGAATCATCATCATCATCAGCTCGATTGATCCTTGAGAAATCTTTGCCGCGATTAGCACAAGAGAGTCTATGTGTGCTGATTTTAGGTGCATGCTACTTGGTTCGTCAATGAAGACATAATACATGATACTATTATGTCTGGAAATTTTGACTTATTGACGTCTAGTAAGTTAAGGCGCATGTAGCATCAAACGTCCGTCTTCTTGTAATTAAATTGTGATATATATGTATGTTGTGTCGGTGGTAGGGAACTGTAATTCTGATATTCCAGCCAGCGGAGGAAGCAGGGAATGGAGCAAAGAGAATGATGCAAGAGGGTGCTTTAGAGGATGTGGAGGCTATATTTGCAGTTCATGTGTCCCATGAACATCCAACGGCTATGATTGGATCGAGGCCTGGACCTCTGCTAGCTGGCTGTGGATTCTTCAGGGCTGTCATTAGTGGGAAGAAGGCTCCTGCCGACAACCCACATCACTCTGTTGATCCTGTTCTGGCCGCTTCCGCCATAGTTATCAGCTTACAGGGTATTGTCTCTCGCGAAGCCAATCCATTGGACTCACAGGTCTCCCCTTGTGTGTCTCTCTCTTTCGAAAATCTTTTCAAGACTATGTGTCTATGCCTGTCTGATCCTCTTAAACAATGTCGGTGTTTTACTGATTCAGGTTGTCTCGGTTACTTCATTCAATGGAGGCAATAATCTTGACATGATACCTGATACAGTGGTCCTTGGTGGAACCTTCAGAGCTTTCTCCAACTCTAGCTTTTACCAGCTTCTTGAAAGGATAGAGCAGGTCAGCTTCCCCAGTATGAATTAATTTCTGCTTCTGGTGTTGACAATAAGAACTTACACTGGAAAACTGACAGAGTAATTCGATATTTTTAGACCAAACTGTAAAACAAATATTAATATTGCCTTGAGAAAAACCCGAATACGCTGTAATAAAAAATTTAAAAAAGAAATGCATTACGCGTGGCAGGTGATTGTGGAACAGGCCAGCGTGTACAGATGCTTGGCAGAAGTGGACTTCTTCGAAAAAGAATATACCATATATCCTCCCACAGTGAATGATGACCGAATGTATGAACATGTAAAGAAGGTGTCCATGGATTTGCTGGGTCGATCGAGTTTCAAGGAAGTTCCGCGGATGATGGGCGCCGAAGATTTCTCATTTTACTCGGAGATAGTTCCGGCAGCTTTCTTCTACATCGGCATAAGGAACGAGACATTGGGATCTACTCACACGGGACACTCCCCATATTTTATGATTGACGAAGATGTTCTTCCTATAGGTGCTGCCACTCATGCCGCCATTGCAGAGAGGTACCTCCTTGAACGAGGCTGATGATGTCCACAAATCTTAATCCAATGTGTTTCTCAACCTGTACAAAATTGGTGCAGGCTGCAGACTAGTTTATCCCTTCTTTCCTTTGGCTTCCTAAATTTGTTACCCATTTTTCCCCTGTGAAGGGTAGCCTCATAGAGCACCAAAATCTGCGTAACTTTATTCCATATAAATCAATGAATGTCAGTGGTTGTTCAATGTCTTCCTTATCTAGTCAGTTTGGATAGAGAGTGACAAGAAGGTTCATTTTATTATACCGTTCTAGTGGTGATTGAGCTTGATCCTTCTGTAATCAACTAAATGAGCGAATATTATTGTTGCAAAGCTATTACCACATCGTATTAGGGGCCTGATAAACCAACCCCACCTTTCCCCGCCAAGAGAAAAAGAAGAAGAAAAAAACGGAATCATGTGACGAACTTCATGGACAACGAGACACAATGATGCGAGGCCATTTTCACCTTCTTTCTTCTACATTAATGGAGAGCTTATACGAAAAATTAATCTCCGCGTGGAAGATCATGAGAAAGCAGCTTCCCCGTAATGGATTATCACGTCAGCTATACTGGACCAAGTCAAATTATTAATTATAAATAGCTAAACGGTAATAATAATTCCTGCAAGTTCTACTTTCTTCACAACACCAAGTTCCTGTGCCCTAATATTGATGGCAACAGGCTTCATAACTTTAAATCATTGAGACCTTGCGCCACCACCTCCATTCAACATTATCAAGCATTACAAATACAAACTGCATTCTCTATAAGGAGGAGAACCTGTTTGAAGTTTAGAGATTTACTTCCAAAGATGCACTTCACTATATGGACCAAATACATCACGATTTGGAACAACATCCGACAGCCAAGCACATTATTTCATGTATTAATCAACAACAGACTCATAATTGACATGTCAAGCATTTGATTAAAAAATACAGCATATGTTCAACACAACAGGCTGATAATTGACATGTCAATTGTCAAACATTTCATAGATACTTCAGGCTTTTCAGTCTTATACAATGAACAATGCCCTGCATCATGAGAGACTTTTACCTCTTCCCTCCACACAAAGATCTAGCAGCTTGTAGAGCAAAATATGTAAGGATAATGTCAGCGCCAGCCCGTCGCAGGCACAGTAATGATTCCATCATAACCCTTTCTTCATCAATCATTTTAAGCGCTCCGCCAGCTTTTATCATTGAGTACTCACCGGAAACCTTTGCCATCAAATAAATGAAATTAAGACAAGTTGTGGGATGTGAAGGAAGAAAAAACCAAACATATTTTGTTATTTAATTATATATCTTCTTTCTCACAAAGTTATGAAGAGGTTCTTTCATTTACAAGAATAAGTATGATAACGTGTTAGTTATCCACAGCTTTATATACATAGCAGAAGCTTTACTCCATCAGAAAATCACCGTCGAATAACATTCTAATCTTACATGCATCCATTCCATTGTAATTGATCTAGTTATTATTCATCTTCTATTATCCACACACCATACCCTTATTCCACAAGGACAAAGGAAACGAGGAAGGCAACAAGGAAAGTAGAGTAATCAACAGTAAAACACCTAGAATGTGATAGTTTATAACTGTAAAAATATCATCTTGAATAAAATAGCATGTCAAATAAATTTCTCCATCCTCTTTATCTTCATATTACCTTTTCTTCTCATTTCTTTTCTAATGAAAATCCATTGCCACACAGCATGGAGTTCATATGCCCAAACTGAGTCAAGGAACCCACCGCAATGCCACAAAAAGTAATGATTGTTACAGAGAAAAATTTCCATCTAATCACTTCTTAAAATAATGGGATGGAAAACCTGATTCTGAGCACAATGACAATAGCCATTAAAGCAACCATGCAAGTTGTGCCCCTGACTGACATTAAATTGAAATTGTCTTTTTTTTTTACCACTATTAATAGATTTCAGTCACCTCTAGGAAACTTACAATATGTAGCATTGGTTAAAGTTAATTAAATATCAGATCAATCTTTTAATCAGAAAATTTCTTATTTGGATCTAGAATGAGCCAGAGAAGAACCTGATAAGCTGCAATTGGCAAAGAAGAATTATCCCTCAGCAACCTTATGATATCCAAATAAGGAAGGCCAGGCTTTACCTGCAGATCCATTATGTTTTTCAAGTTTGAGAGAAAATTACAACAACAACAACATTAGCTTTATCCCACTATGTGGGGTCGGCTATATGGATCATACGGCGCCAATAGGCTTTATCAAATAGTTTGAGAGAAAATTACAAAGAAGAAAATGTGTCATGTTATATATGTATGTCAACCAACCAAGAGGATATCGGCTCCTTCGGATTCATCTTCCCGCAATTCAAGTAGAGCCTCTCTATAATTAGCTGGATTCATTTGATAGCTTTTTGTTGGCCAGCCAAGTTGATGAGCAAAGTCAGCATCATCAATGTACTAAGATTTATGACAGTAAGTTTAAGTGAAATAGAACATATGTACATACGTCTTTTTATCACCAAACCGGGGGTTTGAGTCCAGGGCTTCTCTAAAAGGACCATAAAATGAACTAGCATACCTGTTGCACCATTAGAAAAGAGCTTCAGTATGGTGAATTATATACTGGATAAGAAAAAAGTAGTGTTAAGAACATAATCTGCTAAAGCCATCTTGTTAAGATGTTTTTCTGACACAGCTGGATTTTCAAAGACGAAACTTGATAACTAGGACTATAAACAAGCAAGAATGGTGTGGGGTGATTGCACAGAGATACTACATATCTCAAGGAGTTAGAAATGCTATGTGCTACAGAAGGCAGCTAAAAGTGCTTGCATAGTGTATCTATATATGTCAGATATAGAAACTACTGTACCATGGAATAGCTCCACATAAAATTAATCAATGCCAAGCACTTGGAAAATTAGGACATACCTCATGCTACAACAAATAGTTTGGTATAGACCAAAACTAGATCTTCATTAACACATTCTCATCCTTAGATATTGGTGAACAGATTAATGAAATAATGATTCCACACCCAATTGCAAAACGTTTATTCTGTCCAACAGTTTCTTCTTCCGTTGCAAAATTTACATTTATGTCTACGTCTCCTTTACTGACAATAACCTTAGCAATCTTCCAATGCATGCCAACTTAAACAGAAAATGATGGGGAAAAAAATAAAATAAAGGAAATAATCATGTTACAAGATTTACTTTGCTATATAAGACATTATAGAAACATGTTGAAATCCTTCAGCATCAAGAGCTGCCCGCAGTGCTCCTACTCGACCATCCATCATATCACTAGGACTGACAACATCAGCTCCAGCCCGGGCCTTTTGTAGGAGCAACAAAGCCGAAAAAAAAAACAAAGGAAATTAAAAATAATAAATAAAGTCAGTAGGTGATCTTAAAGTGCAAAAAGGAAACCATGCAATTTGTGACTACAGTAGTAACATATGATGACATTCTCTTCTCTTTCTATAACAATGAAACCCAAGTAACCAGCATTAAATTCATTGAAATCTAATTCATAAACAATAATTTTTAATAACCTAAACGTTAACTACATGCAAACACTCACGATTAAATGAGTGATGAAAAACTGCTGAAATTCTTTGCAAAGGCGAATGAACTTTTGGAGGCAAAAGTGGAGGTCACCAGTATATTCTGAGAGTTTAAAAAAAAATTATTACATGGCTACAAGTGAAAATTAAATTTAATACAAGCAGTCAGATTACCTGGGCTACAGCTTGTTTACATAATTGATGAACCGTCTCATCATTCAAAATAACTCCTACAAGATATTAAAGGAACAAATTGCAATAGTGGATTTATGACAGTAACCAAGAAAGGCCTCTTCCTTCAAGAAGAGTTGAAACTATGAAGAATAGCTAATAGCCTTCTACCTATTAAAGTTGTGCCACAAATTTCAAAGTTGATTCAGAGAATCTTAGACAACATTATTTCTGCACTTCCTCACAAGATTTCTGACCACTGAGAAATAAAGATAAATTTGATAGCTTACCATCTTCTCTGACTATACCATCATGTCCATCAGAAGAATAAGGATCCAAGGCAACATCCGTATAGATAACCTGAAGAATGATTATGTAAAAAAGACAATGACTTAAAATACTACAAGCACCACAAATATAATATCCTCAGACAGAGGAGATTATGTTCACTCACAAGATCAGGGTATTTATCCTTCAGCAAACGTATAGCTCGAGGCACTAAACCATTGTCATTGTATGCTTCAACTCCTGAGGGAGACTAAAGCATAAAGGCTGTTACACAAAATCAAGATAAAATAGAAAGCCTATGGTGACAAACAATGAGAGTAGAACCTTCAAAGCATCAGGAACTTTGGGGAAGAGCACAATACTATTAACACCAACATCCCTTGCCTTCGCCACCTGAAATGCAAAATGCTTACTAAGAACTACTAAACTTTAACCACTAGTATAAGAAATAACCAGAATAACATAAATATCAGCCACGAAAGATTGGGAAAATATAAGAAGCAAAAGAATTTCATTGTAGGCCAATATAATCACCAAATGTACAAACTATCAATGGACATCTATAGGGTATAGATAATATCGACCAGGCCATTCTTGACAGATAAAGATAATTTTATGAGCAAAAGACAGCCAGAAGAGGCTACAAGCATCCTATTTATCACAGATGTGCCACGAAAGCAAGACAAGGAAACAGCATAGTCCTGAGCAAAAGTGCTTGGAAATACACATATGCCTAAGAGTGTCAATGGCTCCATGACTCTACAGCATCTCCACAGCGAAGCACGTTTGGGCAGATTAACATGACTACATGAGACTGATTCTACTAGATTTTCAAAATCCCAACCCATTATGTTTCTAGAGTGAAGTCTATAATCATGAACCATTGCTTGAAGTGATAATTCTTAAGACAAAAGAAACATAGCTGTGCACGAATAGAATCAGTAGCAGATAAAAACCTCTTCCACAAGTCCATGTCTCCATCCAAGCCTATAACATCCAGGCATAGCCCCTATTGGTGCGTCCTCCTCACCTGCAAGTTCATATGTTCTTATAATCCAAATCAAAACAGCATTGGCATAGTATAATGCTCACAACAAAATAAGAATGCGCATAATCAGAATATAAACTACATTCGAAGCGTTCAAGTAAAGACGAACCTTCATGAATGAAGAGTGGATACACAAAATTTGCAGGTGATATATTTGTTTCCTGAAAAGCAGCTCTGAGTGCTGCGGACTTACGATTACGACGAGGACGCCTTTGAAGTGGCTGATACAAAGCAATTATTTCTGAGCGAGACGAGCTAATAACCGATAATAGAGCAGAAGTTCAAACAAACTAACAAGATTTATTTCATTTATGGAAAGCATAGTCAAAGCGTGTATTTTTACTAGTACTCAGATGACAATTCAGTTGAACTCTGCACTCACAAGTGAAGGGACCACCGGAGTTCCAGCTGGGGCCGCCGGTTTGGGTGGCACCGGAGGCGCCTCTGGCACGTTGCCTGCCACAACTGCAGCTTCGCATTCTGCATCGCTCAGCCCCAGCTTCTTTATCGACCCCGATACATTGTGGTGCTCGCTTGCTCTTACGACAAAAAGGCGTGAAGGCTGAGACTTCATTGCAGCGCGAACGTTGTTGAGCTTAAAATTTGTGGGCGCTCTAAGACCAACATAGTTCTGGCAATCCAAGCCCTTTACCGTTCTGACAGTAATTGGCGCATTAGCCACGGTCGAAGCCATGAATTGCTAGCAAACAGCTTAGGTCTCTAAATTTCTGTATCATACAAATTCATATCAGCTACCTGAACTTGTACATTTGCTTAGCTAGTTTAACAAGAAAAAAAAGAAATACGAACGTGAAATGAAATCGAATCTCAAAGGCCCAATTTAGAACAAAGGTAGCTTTTGGAATTAGGATCGTTTCACTACTCCGCGGATGCGAAGAAATGCAGTGTAATAGGGGGATATTCCGAGCCAGATCAGCAAGTATAAAAGAATTGGACATTAAAAATCCTACCTAGGATGCAGAGGAGCACAGAAGGGAGGAGGATGGGAAAGAAAGAGGAACAAGACTTATGAAGAGATCCTTATCGGATGGAGTGGAATAGAGATGGCCAATGAGAAGAGAGATGCAGGAAGAAGATAATTGAGGACGCAAACAGAGGATTGACCCACTTTCTAGTTTCTAGTGGGTCCAACTACCCCACCCCCGGCCACTCCACCAACCAACGCACTGCGTGGCTCACGACTCAGTAAGTTGGCCCGGTCTTAGAATCACATTTGTACACTTATTGGGCCGGGCTCAATAAGGTAGGCCCCCTTTAGGGAAGTGAATGGTTTTCATAGTATAAGTAAACGAAAACGAACCAAAAAAAAAAAAAGACATGGAGTGAAAATGGAAGTGAGAATAGACGGATTATAATTTAAAGAAAGAAAAAACAAATCATAAGTTCATAACATATTCACCATGAATCCAGCAATAAAATTAGAAGAAGAACATTTATAGTCGCGAAAACCTGGCAATGAACATGTCCAAACCCAACGAAAACATTTCAAACTCGAACACCTTTGAACCAATCACCATCGTGTTAGACTTTATGTGGTCGTCATGCCCAGCTGAAGAGACAGAGTCTATATTAGAGGTACTACAGGGATAGACAGTATGGGACAAAGGTATAGTAAATCCCTTCAAATCAATGTGGAGTGTTCTTACCAGAAAAGAAAAAAAATTTAGTGGCGCTGACAAGATGCCAACACTCAATTGTCATGTTGGTTTTTCGACGAAATTTAATTCTCCAATATGTAACGACGGGTTTGAAATTGTCTCTGCCATGGAATGAAGTGCAAAATTTGAGGTATATATTTCTTTTTTCGGTAACAAAAATTTGAGGTATATATATATATTTCAAATTAAAATACCTCTTTCTTTTTATGGTTTTATCATTTGAGGTATTTTCAACTACGTACGTTGCAGTAGCAACAAATATATCTCCTTCACTTAAAAGTAAGGTTGTATAATTTAATTGCCACTAATTTGAAATTTGATAATAAATGTTTAATTTTGTGCAACAGAACTCTCTTTCTTTTTTTGTTTGGGTTCAAAATTATTTTAATATCACGTGTCTCTATATAAAATCATAGAACAAATACACCAAACATAACATCTTAAGGGACAGACCTCGTCTGTCATTTTTGTCATTTAACAAGAAGAGTAAAAGGAAATCATTGAACATTGAAGCTTATTACCAGAAAAAAAAAAAAGAAAAAAAGAAACAAAAATTATTGAAGCTAACTAAGAGAGTATGACACTTAATTATTTATGATGCATAGTATATATATACATGTACCTATATTTATCGGTGTTATATAGCCGTTCAAACTCTGATGCGATGAGAGGATGCTGACCCTTCACCCACTGCAACCCATTGCCCTAGTCAAAGGTTGCAACTCCATCACCATTGTCGAAGGTTGCTACCTTCTCCGTCAAACCTTGTTGTGATGAGAGGGTGAAGATGATGGTGGCTCCATGGTCGAGAATGTAAGATGGATGAGGGGCATTTTTGTGAGCAGGGTTATTTTGGTCCTCCAAATTACGGCTCCGAATGGAACAAAAATGTATACTACCCGACGACGGGCAGTATTTTTTCTAATGCCTCTTCATGAAACAATGGGCAAGCTGTATTCTCCGCTCCTAATTATTGCATCTATTTCACATCTTTTTTATAATTGTGTGATGAGTCTTGTTCAAAGAGTGAGGAATGGGGATCAAAATATATAATATCAATACATGACTCTGGTATAAAAAAAAATATCAGTGTAAGACTCATTTCAAATTCTGCGTAATTCATGAACTCACATTTCGTTTATAAGTAAAATAAATATCTATTGTCATTGAAGAATTTTTATTGTTTTAAATTATGGTCTGAAAACTAATTCGAATCAATATACGCAGCGAGTGCAGGTGAGTTAAGAGATGCATTTGGTCGGACTGTGAAAAGCTTCATACGTACGTAGCAGAATATATACTTGGATTTTAGATACAAACATACATACATACACATATTTATATAATAAATACAATATTAATGATAGTGTTTGGAATTAGTCAAAGGAATTGATTCAAAAGTAGGGTCAGTCTAAAACTCGTGGATTTTGACGCTTGAAAATCTTGGATACTTATGACTATCATTGGGATCTAAACATACTGTGATGATAGTATGAAGCCAATCACGGATTCGAAGAAGATCCTAATTGCTAACAAAAGTATGTCTCTTTAAGCCTTTTTCTGATTCTTCCTGTCTGCTCACCAATCTCTTTTATCTTTCTCATTGTGGTTCCAAATTTTGACTAATTATATATACTCCCTCCGGTTCATATTATTAAATATTTTATATGGTAAGTTTTTGGTTCAAAATATAAAGGGCTGAATATTTTTCTTCCAATTTTACTTATGTATTTAATTCTTTTTTATTCCTTATTTATAATTCTACAATAATAATGAAATAATGTATTTAATAAGGGTATAATAGAAAATATTAGTATTTTCTGTATTGATTTTAAGTAAAAAAAATTATTTTCTTATGTATAAAATTAATACAAAATATCTTATAATTTAAATAGAAAAAAAATATACACATATATATATATATATATATGTTGGTTCCTCTTCTTCCAAGTGCTAAGAAGCAAAATATCACATGAGTCAAAAGAAGCAGACAAAAAGTTACTTATTGCTTATTTGGTTTTCCTAATCCTACGTTTGTGGTAAAGTGAAATATACTCCTAAACTTAATTCATCTAAAGCAATCATGATCTTGCTTGTCATTCTTTGATTGAGCCAAACATACTTTTTATAAAGTCGTTTCTAAACATAGCCTAGTCATCTAATAGTAAGAGCAGAATATAAGAATATAAGTATGAGTAGAAGTTTAAAATTCAAACTTTTAATAAGTTGGATGTGATAAAAAAAAGTTACTAATTTTAATTACTAAAAGATTTCAACTTTCTTCTCCTCTTCTTTTTATTTTTTTAATTCTAAGTATAATTCTTACAGAATTTATTATTAAATTTTCTTGTTAAAGATATTTGTTTTAGATCTCACAACCAGGGATATATTTTTTTATTAAACAATTTTGTCAATAAATGTCTAACATTTGTACTTTCTTTTCTTTTTGATATAATTAACCATGATTACATGCAAGATTTTCACATTTTATTTTTCGAGATGAACTCTAACTCGGATTCAAACGACTTTAATTTGATGAACCTTTTGGATTTAGGGATGGCCTGGTTTGTCGTATTAATTTTGAGAGAATCGAGAGCTTTTTAATAGAAGAAAAGGACTGCGCATGCAAACGTTATCCGTTGTGTTCTCATGTGTTTCTGCAGATCCATATGATTAATTAATGTGCGTACATATATACAAATACAATTAATGATCTCTACTGGTTTCAGGAATTAGAAGCTTCACTTTCTGCTTGCGACGTTATCTGCCAAGCAATAAAGCCCTTACATTTCATTCTGCTACTTTGTACTGAATCATATGTACGCACACACTTTTTCCTTCATATACATTAATTAATCACGAAACATCATTATCTTTTTGTCCAACAGAGTTTAATTCAAACGAAGGAACAACTCATGCATTTTTTAATTATTATTATTATAAATGCCAGTTTTTTTTCCCTCTATTTTGGATCCAATGTATATATTCATCTTGCAGATCTTGTTAAGTTTTTTTTGTTATTGTAATAAGACTGATTGGTAAGATAAGAATTTTGTTTTACGGATACTTTAAAATGCCAACTTCAATAAGGAGATGATCGATATCGTTAGTTTTTTTTTTTTTTTTAATTTACTGAGGAGGTCCACATGATGAAAATTCTGCTTTAGTTTGCAGAAAAAGTTATGGACAGTACCAGAAGGGGAAAAAAAAAAAAAAGGGACGGGCATGCATATATGTCCTCCAAGTCTAATTATCCAAATCTTGACGGATTCAAATCTGATCAGATCAATTCATGAAATGGGGACCCCAGTGATGATGTTTTCTCTTATTTTTCTGTTCATCTTTTGGCTTTATATATCGGTCATACGATATCACAAAGCAAGATCTTTAATTTACTCATGAAAGCAATGTTTCTTTCTTATATGTATATGGGCTTTTCAAAGTCTTAAACACAAGATCTTCAATGATCTTGGGAATGACATTCACCAATATATATATATATATATATATTTATATTTTCATCTTAATTTCTTTTTCCCTTAATTTTAAATATATAATACTTCATTTAATCCTTAATATAAGACCATTTTAATTGAATCATGTAGATTAAGAATTGGAATTAAAACTAACTAACTACCTCGATTTCTCCAAAAATCATAACATTTTTTCAAAATTATCCTTATTTAATTTCTCTCTTTTTTTTTGAATACATTAAATATGAGCATTTTTCTGAAAATATATAATAAATACTATCTCATATATTATAAAGGATTTTATATTTATGATCAGGACAAAAAATCCAATATATAAAACCGGAGGAAGTACTATTTGAGTTAGCTTTGTGTAGTGGTAATGGAATGAGAGAGAATTGATTACTTTGATGTAATTTGTCACGACAGTAGTTCACATCCTGGAGACATTGCATATCTTAAATAATTGAAAGCACAAAGGCGTGTTGTTTGTTCTTTAGAAACATTAAGCATTGTGAAAAAAGACAACTCTATATTATACATCATGATATATATATATGAAAGAATTGTTTTAAATAAAATAATAATAATGCAGTTTAAAAGATCACCTTAATATTCTTAAGAAAAATGTCCATATGCTTTTAAAGTCATTGGAAGCAAAAAATTAAATCAATATAAGATACCCATTTATTTTCATAAAACATACCACTTCCTGCAATACCATTTTTGTCCGCAGAAATATGGACGTTGAGATTTGAGCTCATGCAGATCATAAAGCAAAACTATCGATTTTTATTTTTAATTTTTTAGAAGTAAAAAAATGAAACTGATTTTTTTTTATAAAATTTTTAACACTGTTATTTTTTTTATTTCCTTTTTTTTCTGTTGCTGTGTATCCTAAAATCCAAAATCTGCATCTCTTTCTTTCATCAATCAATTTCCTTCAAATTTAGTTATCACAACGGTATCAATTAATTAAATACTATGTCCAAACTAGCCAGAACCTGGCCCCCGAGGATATTAATTAATTAAGTTTTTTTTTCCAACAGAATTAATTAATTAAGTTTACTACCTTATTTATGTTCTCTTTCTGTCATTTTTTAGATATAGGTAAATTTTAAATGATAATCGTAATTCTTTTTTATAAAAAAGATAGTACTTCTACATAATATATGAGAGAATTTTACGAAATATATATATCAAATCATATTTGATTTGATGAAGAATTTGATAAAAAGAAAAATTACGCCTAAATTACGTTCAATGAAATGAAAATGAGGAGAAGTAGATGCCGGACACTTTCATTTTTCGTTTGGTAATATTGAAGGAGCAAATTAAAAATTGTGATTGGAGTGCAAATCGTGAAAATTAAGCTTTAAGTGTATATAGAGTTGATAAAAAATTAGCACTGAGTGTGTGAATTTTGAAGTACTTTCTCCATCTTATTTTATCATTGGCTTTAAAATTTTTTTCATAAACCAATAAAATCATTAGATAACTTTGATTATAGTAAATGTATATTTTACTAAAATATTATCAACTTAAGTATTAAAAATTGACTTATATTTTATTTACCGTTACTTTTAATAAATATTAAAATGAAAAAATAATTAATTTTTTACTAGTACTGGAAAATAACAAAGACATTTAAAATTTTTTAATTGAAATATTTAAAATTTTGTAAAATATCAAATAAAATGCGACCGATGGAGTAGGATAATAAAGGGTTGGTTGGGCCATCCCTTTCGGAAATTGCTTACAACAAAAGAACAAATAAAAAAGGAGCGTACCATTTACCATATCTTATGAAATCTCCCATGATTCGGCTCACACCTACTTAAGGTCAAGATATCGCCCTCATTTTCTTGTGTTATGAATTTGGTGGCCCCACCATTTGATGCCGTTAAGTCAGCATTAATAAAATAATTAGCTGATTAATTACTTTGGAAGAAGCCTACGTAGCTGCATGTATAAATGACAATAGTATTATATTTGGACTAAAGAGCCCTAATTAAACGCATGTCAATTCGCCCATGCAACTTGCATGGAATCCAAATACTACATATTAATAATTACATGTATCATTAATCCAGATATATTTATTCAGCCGAAAAAATAATATATTTTCAGTGCAGCCTTTTCTTCTTCGAGACCTCTCTTTCAATGATCTTCTAGAACTTTTCAGTATTTTTCTTTTTGCAAAATAAAAAAAAAGAAATATAGAGAATATATATATATATATATGTTGAACCCATAATTTTTCTCCATTAACTCATTAATTTCTTGTTGCAGAACTTTCAAGACGCTTTCATTACGTAGTAATTCTGATGAAGAATCTGAGATATTCTTCGTGGGCTTGTAAGAATAAAGTGAATTTTCTTTTCCTTTAGGACGAATTCTCAATACAAATCTATATATGCTTCTACAAAAAAATATACACAAAAAAGACAGATAAATTATACACGAAGCCTTAATTTATACGATTAGTTTGTTTGTATACTCATTAACAAACCAATATCTGCACGTACCATTTTCAAAGTGAGTATAGTTCAAAACTTCTAATATTTTCTCTGGTTCAAAATATAAGTCATGTTTCAAAATTTTATTTTGGTTCAAAATATAAGTTCAATTTTATAATTTCTAGGACATTAAATATTCTTTTTTTTTATTTTACTCTTATCTGTAATTAAATACAAGAAAGATAAGACAGATTTTAAATATCATATATTAAATAAGAGTACTATTGAAAAATAATATTTTTTTACCGATTTAATGAGTAAAACTATTTTTTTATAATATAAGATGGAGTTCAGCTTTATAACCCTATTTTTCAATGAATTTTTTTTCCTAGATCAATCAAATAAAGTAACATGAATTTTGAACAGATGACTCATTCAAGTTTCTTTTTCTTATTGATCCAACTTAATCAGGAAGTTAACAACTATTCTCTCTCTTTCACATATTTGTATATACATATTTTATTGCACGTTGATTGACTTTGATTCCAATAATCACTCACAAGCTCATTGATCATCTCGATCGCTTTTCTTTTCTTTTCTTTTTTTAGTGTTTACTTTATTATTTTGTGTGCCGCGTTGCATGCAGCGTTTCATAAAACACACTGATGAATTGTCCCAACAGAAGAGAACAAAGCCAAAACCAAAAGGAAAAGGAAAAAGGTGAGGAGAATTGGATTGAATTGAATTACCACAAAAAGTTAAAAGTAAGAAAACATACAAAGAAAACCAGGTAAATAAAATTAAATACTACTATCATTGTGGTGTAGATGACAGTGATGTGATCTGACGGTTCATGTGCAACCACGTTACAACACTGTCCTCACTGTCAGACGTATGATTGAGCCTACACATGGAAAGAAGGAACCACGTGGCAGACAACAATTGGGTCCCCCAACCGAGTGTGAGATTAAAAAAAATAGTACCATACTATTATTATGTGAACAAAAGGGTTTTGAACAATCTGAATTCTGACCACGACGGGAAAAACTTTCTGCTTTGGACACCCTCGATGGGAACAGATTCGAAATTTGGGAGATCTAAGAGCAGAAGGGGAAGGGGGCCCCACAAAAGATTATATTTGCACGGACCACACAAGATTTCATATATTTGCTTCGTGGGGTCCTCTTTTTTGGGTCCCCACCCCGCAACAACAACAACCTTTATTCATTTCTTTCTTGTCTCCTTCGTTGTTATTAATTCAGCAAGAACTTTGGTAGTACGTTTTTATTCATCTCTTGAATTGATTCATCTCTATATTATTATTATTACATGACATTCTCACACGGTGGTCCCTGTTTTGGATATAATTTTCATTTCTGTTTGGCCCTTCCTTTTTTTCAGCTCTCTAGCTATAGTCTGTCTTAATCATCGAGCTTGCGTTTTCTGAGTTATTTACCCAAACAAATTAAAGGAATAATTATATATATGTATTGATAATGATAATTAATCCTGTTGTCAGCCATCTGAGTTTAGTTTATACATTGACTTTAAAAGTTTTTTTTTATAATTTTTTGGGTGTAGTGTTGGGTCAGGTCTTGAGCATTGTCAACGTTGCGTCCAAATTCAGGTAAGCTCGTCCTTTAATGTGATATATTTGGTGAGATTTCATCTAGATTTTGCTATTGTTGTTTGCGTAATTCTGGGTTCAAATTAAAACAGCCATACATCAATTATCACAATAACCAACTGTCCAACTTCCTCCTTCTTTCCCATTAATTTCTCATTTATGGATATGGCTCAAAGACAATTTTGGCCTCCCGGCCCTATCAAACCCAACAAATAATTCCAACTTTTACTCAGGTTAATTTATTTCAACATTATTGATTCACCAATCTCTGTATATATGCATTTGTGTTCATTACTTCAATCCATGAGTTGATTGGAGCTTCAATTTCCTCATTCCATAAATCTCATTTCACATTCTTAAAATATAAATATATATATATATATCTTGAAATAATATTGATTAAAGGATTATTTTTTTCTAGTTATAACACTTAATATATAATTATGTTTATTAATATATTAATAATCTAAGAAAAATGAATCAATCACCACGTTATTGTAGGAATATGATTAATGTTCTTCTTGTAATTAACATACGCTTTTTGTGATTAATTGACATATGGACTAATGAATAAGCTTGAACATGTGAACATATATATAAAAATCAATAACTAATATGGTCTACGTTATAAGATTATAATAAAGTGATCATATATAGAATGAGGGTCACATCCTACATTATTCTTGGGCGACTTAATAGGATAAAGTAAGAGAGGCCGGGGTGAGGCTATCTTTTAGTTGTAGCAAAGTCTTACAATTTTATATAAAGCTGTGCTGTGTAAGTGTGCATTTTACTGGGGCAAGATAAAAGTAAAAGCAACAACATATTATACGCTATTATAGATATTTAGACTAGATTTGGATATTAAATATTATATATGCATGGAATTAGAAGAAGATACTTGAATTTAAAATGTGTGTAAAACCACTGAAATAGAATTTTCAAGGAGTAATTGAAAATGATGAATGTTATCCAGAGCCAAAATGAAGGCTGTTTACTTTTCTTTCCATGAGGATGATGACAAAATGGGAAGAATTAAAGATGTTTGGATGTCACAAAAAAAAAAAGATGTTTGGAATAATATTGTTGGAGAGAGGAGGAAAATTAATAAGAGAAAGGAAAATGAAAGAGAGAGAAAGTAGTGTGGAGCGTGTGTGTGGTGGTTGTACCAACGCGATAGAGAGAATCTAGGGAGAGATTTGAAGGCATGAAGGAGCACACACAACAACACACACCACTAACTGTGCCTACACAGTTTTCTGATTTCTCCCATTTCATGCACCCACCTTTCTACTTATTAAAAAGCTACATGACAACCGCATGCCTTCCCCATCTCTCTCTCTTCATAATAATTCTCTCTCTGCTGTGTCTGTGTTTGAGAATTGATATATATATATATATATAGACACACAGTGCTACTCATATATACCGATATATATTGATTCTATTTCTGTGTATATATGTACACGGAGAGATCAGTGACGACTATGACGGAGAATTCCTTGACGTTGAGAATGAAGATGGAGGTGGAATCGGATGTTGAGGATACCTTAAAGCTGCAGAAGGAAGAGGATCTGCAGCATTTCCATGTCTTAGCAGTCGATGACAGTCTCATCGACAGGAAACTTCTGGAGAAGCTCCTTCAAGTGTCTTCTTGCAAAGGTACCCTCCCTTCCTTAATTCTACCTATATATAACTGCTTTTCAATTTCTCTTTCTTAATTCCTCTGGAATTTGAGAGTCTTCTGATTTAATTTATCAAGTTTCTGAGGTTTTATTTTCTTAACTTCCCCCGAAAATTACGCAGTAACGTGTGTGGACTCTGGGGACAAGGCTTTGAAATATCTTGGTCTGCTTGATGATCTTGATAATGCTTCTTCAACTTCTTCAGAATCATCACCTTCTTCTCCTCAGTCACCCCAACAAGAGGTAATATATATTTATAAGTTCATCTTTCTCATCCTCCTTCTATATCCTCCATCTCTATGTGCTTGAGGAGTTCGTTGACTGCATTTTTCAGTAGGGGTTTTCAGTCTGCGCATCTTCTGCTGCTAAATAATGTCTTGGAAGCTTTTTTTTAAATCCATTTTTATGCTCAATTTTACGCATCTGATTCACAGAAATCTCATTAATTGCCGAAAGCCTCCACGTACGGTTTTCTCTTCTTTAAAAAGAATATAGCCATCAGATGGACAAGCATAAACCATTAACAAAGTGATGGAGATGTGGTAATTGGGAACCTTTCTCCTGATTCAATTTTAAATTAGAATTATTTACTTCTCAGAATATAAATGAGTACGAGTACTATAAGAATATAGATAATAAATATTTCTTAACAACATTATATTGAGTTTTCCTCACTAATTACAAAATTTAAAGTGCATTCAAAAAATCGTAATCCTGGTAACAAAAGGATATATCCCTATATATGTATTATATATATATATATATAGTCTACGCTAGTGCTAGCTTGTTAATGATTAAGAATGATTTGAATAAATCACACGTATAATTACTTGGTCGTGGAAATAAAAACCATTTGCGATTAGTTGTTAGCTTCTAGGAGGAAAAGGGACAGTGCGTAGGTTGCTTCAATTTGTTATTATGAGTCAGCATTTGCATAATTCATAGCGAGAAATTCACTATTGATCATCTCTTTCTCTTGTGCTAGCCCATCAATCATGGTTATTTTCTGTTTGCTTTTGGGTACTTAAACTTTAGCCAGATAATAAAAAATAATCCCCACATAGTAACAAGAACTGTTTAATGTGTTGAAATGCAGGCAATGAAAGTGAATTTGATCATGACGGACTACTGCATGCCAGGGATGAGTGGTTATGATTTACTTAAACGAGTCAAGGTCAAATTCCTCATTATTTCCCGACATTTTCCCCTAAATTCCGTCTTTATTTTTTCCGCTCTTTTTTTAGAAACAAATCCATTGAACGACATTAATGGTGCAAATTTAATTAAACACATCCACACTGAAAGACATTCCCTTCCTCAAGGGTTTGTCTTATGCTGCAGGTTCAGTAAACTCTAAAAAGACAGCAAAAGGTTGATTAAGCACATTCAAATTATATCAGTCTATACTTACTTCATTGGGATTTCTTCTGCATCTTCTTTTTATTCTCTCTTGACATAGCTTATGTATAGCTGCAGGGATCTTCTTGGAAAGATGTACCAGTGGTGATCATGTCATCAGAAAATGTACCATCCAGAATCAGCATGTGAGTTTTTTTTTGTATTAATTAAGAAGAAATTATATTAAAGGAATGAAGGCAACGAACGTTGTTGAAATATGCATGTGTGGATCATATATATATATATAGGTGCTTGGAAGGAGGAGCAGAGGAATTTCTACTGAAGCCACTGAAGTTTTCAGATCTGAAGAAGCTTCAGCCGTACCTGGTGAAGTCCCTCAATAACAATAAGAAGAAGAAGAATAACAGTTGTGGTCGTGAAGAAGAATCTGCTAACAGTGACGAATGCGATGTAGCTGCCGACAATGACTGCAATACCAACAGTACTAACAGCAACACTTGCATCACCAAAAGGAAGGCCCTGTCTCCCCAACCTTCTGACAGATCCAGACCCAAAATCAAAGGCTTGGCCCTCCTCTAAAATACTACTATTACTTACTACTACTATTAACTTTAACTATATAATATAATATATAGAGTGAGAGTGAATGTGAGAGAGAGAGAGCGAGACGTTGTTCATGCATATAGATTTATACAGCTTTCTGATTATGATCCTAATGGTTTTCACTTCTGAGAGCTTAATTCGTTCTAAGTGCCTAACGAATACTGGTTCTATTTAGTGTTCATTACCTTGCTCTTCTAATCCACGTACACATTGATCCGTGCGTGCTTCTCACTTCGCGCCACAACATTCCTTCCCCGGTTCACAATCTCAAACGAGTAATCCTTATCCCCACAAAACAAAAAAGGTGTCCTAGTTAATAATATATTAATTGATATATTAAATATTAATATTATCAATATAAAACATAAAATTTATAACAAACCTTACTTACTATCGGGTGATAATCCGTAAATTATATAATTTTTTACTGAGACTCAATATAATGTACAGGACGCCACAATTTAGCTAATAATTAAAGTAAAATCCATTTATCGCGTAGAAATAGATGTAGATCAATAATCTTGATATACTAGTATGTGAATAGTGTGATGCACGGGGTTTATAAGACTTAATGTACTTTTAAAAATGTATAATGATAAAATTATACATGTAAATGGAGAACAAATTAACATTATAAAGCATTTAATATATAAATAATAATAATAAATAATCATAAAGAAAAAGATAATACAAAATCATCAGTTAAGATTATTAAATACTTTTTTATATGCAAAACTTGAAATTATGTCACTTGAATTGCAATCCTGATCTAGGAACAATATTTTCAATCTACTTCAAGATCGATCGTACATGAAATAAAATAACATATACTTATTCATGTGAAAATATAGGTCTTGACAAGTACAAACCAACATTACATAAACTTTACTCTTGACTTTTGATAATGATTATAGCAAAAGTTAACATTATAGGAAATTATTGTCTCTTTATAATAAATGTTAGTCTTGAATATGATTGAATCACAAATATTCAACTTTTCATTTGATCCAGATATGACTTTTGTTTGAAATACATACTTGCCAATTTATGTAACAATGAGACGGGTGTCATTACAAAAACCCAATGATTTGTCAATATTCCTCATGAGAATAATAAGTACTTCAACCTTTAATTTAATATCATAATTAGAAAGATCTGACATTGAAATTCAGTAAAATAAAGTTTATCAACAGAATCCACATTGCTATTTTCTTTTAATATACTACCAACACTATTATTAATACACCACCTCTTCACTAGATAATAAAGATGACATGTATATATTCATTAATTTTATCAACAACAGATAAAGTGGGGGTTAAAATAACTCCATCTTTAAATAAGATGAAATGTTTAAATTCTTATAGAGATTTTTATATGTAGTCTCTACAATTGATTTGATAAGATCGTTTGAGACATTATTCAATGACAAATCATGATGAATCTTAATATCAATGTTCTCATGATTGGTATCAATAATTATTTCATTACCTATACAAAGAATCTAGTCAACGAATTCTTGTATTTCTTAATTGACATTAGATGAATTTGTTGAAAGTAGTCTCATATTTCTTGTGAAAGTAAGGAGTTTACAATGATTTTAGATGTAAGATGAACTAATAGTAGCAAAAACTATATTCTCTCAAGTCCCTCTTAGTATTATAGGCAAAATTTTTCCGAAATCTCCATCAAATATAACTACCTTACCTCCGAAAGGGAGATTCACAACTGAAGAATTGAATAGTTTTAAGATATTCCTTAAGCTATGATCAAGAGCCTCAAAGCAAAATTTGTTGGCCAAATGTGCTTCATCCATATAATTAATGAAGTATGAAACAACAATTTAGCAAGATGATTACCTCACTTTGTATTGCATGTAGTATCTTTATGAACATTACGAGGTATGCCAAATTATAAATGTGCAGCTCTTCTGCTAGGTAGCAATAAAGAAACAATACCACTTGATGTTACATTAATAACAATTTTGCTTCTAGACCTAGAAACTGGTAAGGTTGGCTTGTTACCTAAGAAAATGGTGAATTGAGTAATACAAGATTTTTGTCATTTTTTATGAATAGACCAATTTCATCAAGAGATACAGTAGAACAAGGGTGAACAGAGTATGATGAAGAAGATAGATGAAATAAAAAGATGAAGAGCAATGTACAAAGATTTATCTTGATTCAGCCCAAACCACTTGATTGATGTCTAGCCTTCAAACCACCACTTGAAATTTTTTATTATATCCCACAAGTTTGATCCGAGCACCTATAAAATTTCAGTACATCCTACAAGTTTCAATAGGCATTTGTGAAGCCACTCTCCCCATACCTTTACAAGATGTGTAATTTCCTTAATATTTTCCTACACTAAAATTCTACCTAGAAATTGTAGAAAGAAAAATTACAAAATTAAAACTCTCTTTAGGAGTAGATAATACATTGAAACTTACTTTAATGAGGTGGGTTTAACTCTCAATGCTAACACAGAAATATTTTATATATTGCAACAACATTTTGGTACAAAACTCACTTAAATTCGTTACATATAAGTTCAAATGAGATTCTATTTATAGATTTGTGAATTAACTAGTTATTAGACATAAGTTCTAGTTGTTACTTTACAAAAGAGTCATTCAACAACTACATTAAATGAGTCTGGCATATCAATATTCAAATTTTGAGGCTCAATAGATAAATTTCACAGAGTCAGCATAATTATGTGTTTAACGTTAAACATTGAAATTCGAATTTCAACAAACAAAATTCAAATTTTGAGCTATGATAAGAATTTTAAAGTTAACACGAGGATTGAACATTTGAACTTTTATATTGGAAATTCATTTGTTAGGTTCAAACAGTTACTTCAAGTTTTCACGATGCACTCAAAAAATGAATTTCAAAGACTGAAATTCGTTTATTAGAAGCTTGTTCCAACAAGATAAAAAAGTTCTCACATTGAAGTTTGCACTTTGAAACTCAAAGTTCATCTGTCAGAAGCTGTAACTTTGAACTTATTTTGACATTCACCAATAATCGAATTTCAACTAAGTTTTATGTGAATTTTGTACATTTTCACTAACAATATTTAGTTCAAAATTCGAATTTCACAATCAAAATTCATCTATCAAGGATGAAAACTATGTAACTTCAAATTTTAACAAGTATGAATTTTGCACAAAATAAACATGAATCATAAGCAAAATTCATCTGTTAGCCTAGAATATTCAAATCTAACAAGCTTAAATTTATGCTAACATTCAGATTTACTTAATCTAATTCATTTAAAATATATGGCAACAAAATTAAGTAAATTTCAAAGAGTAAATTGTCTCAAGATCTAAGTGAAAACAAAACATACCTAATAACTAGATCTTGAAAAGTTAACCTCCACTTTCATTTGATCATTTTCATTCTTGGTATACTCCTTGATAATTTTCCACTCTTAGAGCATCTTTTCTCTTCTTCTTCTTCTTTGAGTGAGACATGATATTGGTTTTTGCATAAAATATACATGAATCATAAGCAAAATTCATTTGTTAGCCTAGAATATTCAAATCTAACAAGCTTAAACTCATGTTAACATTCGGATTTACTTAATATAACTCATTTAAAACATATGGTAACAAAATTAAGTAGATTTCAAAGATTAAATTACCTCAAGATCTAAGTGAAAACAAAATATAGCCAATAGTTAGGTCTTCAAAAGTTAACCTCCACTTTTGCTTGATTATTCTCATTCTTGGTATGCTCTTTGTTAATCTTCTACTATTGGAGCATCTTTTCTCTTCTTCTTTGAGTGAGACATGATGTTGTTTTTTGTGCAAAATAAACATAAATCATTAGCAAAAGCCATCTCTTAGCCTATAATATTCAAATCTAACAAGTTTAAACTAATGCTAATATTCAGATTTACTTAATCTAACTTATTTAAAACATATGGTAACAAGATTAAATAAATATCAAAAATTAAATTACCTCAACACCTACGTGAAAATAAAATATACCTAATAGCTAGGTCTTCAAAAGTTAACCTTCACTTTCACTTGATCATTCTCATTCTTGGTGTACTTCCTTCTAATCTTCTACTCCTTGAGCATCTTTTTTTTTCTTCTTTTTTGAGTGAGACATGATATTGGTTTTCCTTTCTTTATTCCAATGCTCACTCTTTCTTCTTAAATAATCCTGCATTTAATGTATTACACTTATGAACCAAATAGTTAGTCCAATTTATATATATAACTTGTATTATAAAATATAAAAATACAGTGGATATATTAATACATAACAAGATATATGTATTATAAATACAATTAAACATATGCTAATACCCATTTTACTTCTTCTATATATATGTTAGACAAATATGATGCATTTATTCTTTATTATTTTACATTTTTCATCCTCAAAACTTATATTATATTAAACTTAACAATCTCCCTCTTTTGGATGATGACAAATTACAAGTGAAAATATCTTTAATGAATGATTAACACTTATAGTGTAGTTTATCTTAGTTATTTCTAAATTAAGCACATGCATATTTTTCACACATTTTCTCCCTCTATTTGACATCAACAAAAAGATTTGAAAAAAAATTCTCCCATAAGTCTTTTCACCCTATTTGTGAGGTTGTACCAGTAAGTACAAATGTCTAAAGTTGTTTCAAGCACATACTAAAGCATAAGTTGAAATGCAAATTATCATTAAAACTTATTATGCACTGCATGTTTAGATTATGCCACTTTTTACTGATATCAAAATTGATACCAATTGTTAGCAATATCAAAACTAATACCAATTGTAACTTGAAACTATTATGATACCAAATATTATAATATTTCTTGTTAAGATGATCATGATATACACACATCATAAGAGATATCTTAGAGTTGAAGAGTTGTTATCTTTTTCCTTTAGAATCAAGGAAAGATGTTGAAACATTATTTGCTCCCTTTAGCAAATTAAGACCAAGCAACAAAACTCTTCACAATAAATGAGGTGAGTTAAAGTATAAACAAATTAATTACAGAAAATGTTCCCATTCAAACTATGCATTTCATATGATAAAACCAAAAAACTATAATGCATCAAATAAGCATGCTCATACAAAAGCACATGATGTAGGCATTCAAGCATTATGATTAAATTTTTTTTGTTAAATTAAAAAGAGCTTTTAAAAAACCTTTACATGCAAATTTTTAAGTTCCCCTCAAACATAAGTAGTTATTCAAACATACATGTTTTTCATATCATCAATCAATATGAAAGAGAAATTATGAAAATCACACAAGTTTGGTTATACAAATAAAAAAATAGACTTATGCATTGAACTTCACAGTAAGTATCATTTGAACAACTACTATACTTTATTTTAATAACCTCATATAACAATACCAACTAAACATATATGAAAACTTGTTAAACACTTACAAATTAACTTGGTTAATAGCTAATTTCTTCCCTTTTCAGTATGAATTCATTTAAGCACATAAGATACTCTATCTTTATCATACTTTCACCACTTAGCCCTAAGAGTACCTGCAAAACAAAAATATATCTTTATCTTTCTTTGGTACTGTTTCTTACTTGGGTCCACTAATGATCAATTTAAACATTTTAAAATTCATATTAGACCAAAGTTCAGCCTTTCCCAAATATAACATATAATCCAATAATTGAATAGGGTAAGTGATGGAGGTTACCAAAGATCATCTCCTTGAGATCTTCTTCTTGACTTTGGTGTGTAGTTGTTCATTTTTCTTCGTTGCATTTGTCGCATCAGTATCCAAGCAACTACTCTTTATTTTCTCAAGGTGAGTGATCTGATTTCTATTTGAAGTCCTTCCTTACGATGAGTGAGAGGTTTGCATCCAATGCTTCTCCTTGTGATTTGCAATTGCAGTTTTAGGAAATTTTCCTCTTCTGTGACTTCTTTCTTGCACCAATATGTTCTTTCTTCTTAGATCTATTCTATACACATGAAACACTAGAAGAACATTTTGGTACCTACTTATTTTTGGATTCAGGAGGATTAGTGGTATTCTTTAGAACCCATTTCATATTTTACTCAAACCCTTTTTCCTTATATTGCACAGATAAGTAATATGCTTATTTTTACCACAATATGCGCATAATTGTTAACTATTATAGTAGGCACAAAGAATTTTAAACAACATTTACTTTTCTCCCTGAACTTACTCATGTAACTAGCACCCAACTTGTCAAACACACTTTTGTTTGCCAAGTGGAATATTCAACTTATCTTTACTTTGAGTGAAATTAGCTATGACTTTAGTTAACTCCTCTTTTTCTTTATGTAATCTATCACATGAATCACAAGAAGAAGTGTGTCTATGGGTTTTACAGATATTTTTTCTAAATCAACTAGTTTCTTTTTAAGTAATTAATTTCATTCTCTTCCAATTCTAATTTATTTTACAAGGAAATCACCTTCTTCTTACTGTGTATAAGTGCTTTTACTAATGCAATTAGTTCATTATGCATTTCATTATAAATATCTTGTAACTCAATAAAAGAAAAATCAAACTCAAATTCAAAATCAATGTTTGATACCTCATTATTGGTCTTAGCCATTAAGTATGAATAGATATCCTCATCATCTTTATCTAAACTATTGCCTCAGATTACAGAGTTGTATGCAACTTTAGCTTTATAATTTTTCCTCTCTGCATTTCTTCCTCCTTATCTCTTTCAGTAGTACTTTAACTTATTTGCATGGCAGGAATGCTTTCGTTCTTGAAACCCTTCTGTCACACCCGGAAAAATGCGACGGAAGGAAAAAAGAGAACAAATCTGGTTTTTGAGTGAAAACCGACTTGTGAGGAGTCACCACCAAAATTTTGAGGAAAATCTTGGAAAACCGAATTGAAGAGAAAAAAGGATGGTCTGCGTAACCAGAGTTGGATTCAGGAGTCAATTGTGTGTGGGGAAGGTGTTAGGCACCCCATAACACCCGTTCCTAGGAACGGTTATCTTACATTGATTGTGTAAATTAATACGGCTTAAAAATATATTTTGGTTTTCCTTTTATCATCCACATGCAAGAATAAGGGTAGAGAAGAAATTAAGAAATTTTGAGAAGTTTGGAAAACAAAAATAAGAAAATAAATTACATTAGAAATTAAGGAGATTTAAAAAAAAAGAAAAGAAATTGGAAAATATTTATTAAATTAAGGGAAAAACACCTAATAAATCAGAAAATATTTATTTATTTATAAAGGCGGACTTGACCCAGGATCAGAGCCTGAGGCCTACGTACCCTGCGATGGGGATCAAAGCCCACGTAGTTCGGGCTAGAAATACGTGTCTGTTAGTTGATATTTTTTAATTTTTGTAATAAGAGAAAGTTGATTGAGAATAATTTACCTTTTTACAAACAAAACTATTTCTGTGATTGAGTTGGTGTGTCTTAATTTGTAAAAGATAATTTAATCCCGCTTACTTACTCTTATTTTATTTTGTTTGAAAATATTTTTTCTTTGATTTTTGAAAAATGATTTTGTTGGATTTTTTACTTTTAAAATAACATATTTTTGTACTTTTGAGAATTTCTCTTTTAAAAGAAAACAAATCCATCTATTGGAGACTCGCAGTCATACCCGATAGATTGACTCCTTAATTACCTGCAGAAGTTATGAACCTCGAGGTATAAAGGTTTTATTTTAAAATGGCGATTAATAATTTATTAGATATTTTAAAATAAAATTTGAAAAACTTGTCACATTATTTTATTTTTTTAAATATAGTTACTTTTTTAAAAGAAAGTTGTTTAACTGATATATCTACGCGGATTCGCAATCTCACGTGACAACTCAGCGGACCAAAATACCTGCGTGGGTTCCGAAGCCTCACGTGATGTGATTATATAGGTAATTATTTATTTATTCATTTTATTACCCTTTTATTTATCTATTAAGAAAATAAACTTTAAGAGCTAAAAAATGTTGGGTCTTACTAGGTGTAATCCCTTGTAGTGTGTCAATACTCCCGTATGGGCTTCTGGTGACAGGCCCACAAAAAAAAATTTGTAGCAGGCCTCACCACCCTTATGAAAATTGATTAAATGTTCATCACCAGAATTGATAATGCCCAACTAGTAAAAGAAATGGGATGGAATATCCACAACATGCAGCCCAGCCCAGAAGAAGAACCATAAACCCATAACAGACTCCCCTATAACGGGCCCAGATCAGGGTTCACGAGGATAATGAGAAAACATGACTGAAAATGCAGCATTCAGAACGGAAAATGCAAAGGATCCTTCCAAGCATCATCTCTCAACTCACACCACACTCTGACAGCTAATATCAACTGCATAATCACTGCCCCGTTCCTTAGGAACGGCTGAAACATTCACTGGGTTTCCACAACACATCAGACTACATTTTCCTAAACCAGTCGGGTATAGAATCTAAGAACTCAAGCAATGGTCGATTAACAGAATAACGAGTGGTGCTTAATGGATAAGGTCTCCTATAAACAATCCCGAATGTCCCAAATTTCAGTCAAAATTTCCAAAGCTAACAACATCAACAAGATTTGTACTTGTACAGATCATTCAAGAGGCAGTATGAATCATCTAAACTCAGGGCTCCAAAGCTCATAAATAAAATTGCAGTGACTCAGAAAAATAAACATTCATCGAAGCGTAAGGCACAATTGAGACGAGAATTACCCAATCCGAGTCTCTACCCCTCAGTTCCCAATTCCTAGCGCACTTTGGCTCAAATTTGGCTTCTTGTCTTCATCCTCTCGCCCTCTGATTTTTGTGCCCAAAATTTCTAGGGCTCCTCCTCTTCCATCTTCCGTTCAGACTCCGGTTTTCCCCCCCGGTTCAGACTCCCTCTAGTTTTTCAGCTGCACACCGTGGCCTCCCACTCGGCTCTGGTTCATACTCCCTCAGCTCCGGTTCTTGAGCTCGCGTTCCCTTGGCTTCTGGGGCTTCGGCATCTCGGATCCTCCCCGTGCTCCTCTAGTTCCCTCTCTCTCTTCGTTTTTTCTCTCTCGGTCTGTGGCTCCCTCTGTTTTTTCCGTGAGTGCTCCGGTCTCCATCGTGCTCCCTCTCGGTCTCTCCTCTGGTCTTTCGAGTTTGCTGCCTCTCCTCTCAATCTCGGTTCAGAATGAAGTCCTCGTTCCCCGGCTCGGACTCCCTCTCCATCGTGCTTCTTTCCGGTTGCTCCCTTTTGATTTTCGGTTCTCCTTGGAGACCCATCCTCGTGCTCCTGTCTTTGCTTTTCAACTCGTCTTCGTGCCGTGTACGCCTCCGGTTCTAGTCTCCCTGCAGCTTTCCTTTTCTTTTCAGTCTTCAGTCTCCCATTGCTCGGTGTCTGCTGCAGCTTTTGCCTTCGGTCCTGCTGCCTCGCGTGTCTCTCCCTCTTCGGATTTTTTTCGTGTCCTCTCCCTCTGGCTTTTCAGCTTTTTCTGATTGCCTCTGCTTTTCTTCAGTTCTGGCATGGGTCACTCCTCTGCCTCCCGTTGCAGCTGCTCCCCTCGCGCTCGTGTCTTTTCTTTCGGGCCCTATTGCCTCTGTTTTTTTTGTTGTTGTTGGAGTTCCTTCGTTGGCCCAGGTCCGAGCCCTTAATTGGGCTCGTGGCACCCTGGGCCAAAATTAACCCCTTTTTTCTTTTTTTCTTTTTTTTTATTTAATTCTTTAATTAATTTCTTTTAATAATTTATTTCTTTTTGTTTGTTGTTGTTGTTTTTGTTTGTTTTTATTATTTTTTTATTTATATTATTTATTATTAAATTTATTTTATTGTATTTTTTTTGTTTTAATTTAGTTTATTATTTTTTTATTATTAATTTTTTTTTATTTTTTTGTTTATTTTTTTATTTATATTATTTATTATTAACTTTATTTTTTTATTTTCATTTTTTTTTATTTTTGTTTGTTTTTTCATTTGGTTTTAGTTTTTTCCTTTTATTTTATTTTTCTTTTATTTTCCCATTTTTTATTGTTATTATTATTCTTTGTTATTTTTTTTTTATAAAATGCCCGGACAAAATGGGGTGTTCACACCTTCTTTTTAATTTTGAGGAATCTACCAAATTTAATTGTTAACTCTTTTACCTTGTCCTCCTTATCATCACTACTGTGATCATCACTTTTATCATCAGTATCATCTTCTTCTTAGCTCTGTGATGTAGTAGCTTTGAACATCAGCATTTTTCTTTTGTTTTGTTAGTCCCACATAAGGTCAAGTCCTCCTTCATATTCAGTAAGGCTTCCAAACAATGCAGTGATAGACTAATATGATTCTCCCCTTGTCTCTTCAATAGCTGTCACTTTGGTTGTCATTCTTTGGGTAGAGCTCTGAATATTTTGCATACTTTCTTTTTCTATGTGTAACTCTTTCCTAAAGCTGCCAGATAATTGATGATATGAGTAAAATGAATTTGGAAATCTTTAATAGACTCACCATTAATCAGCTTGAGCATTTCATATTCTGCTGTGAGAGAGCTGAATCTATTTTCTTTCACTCCCTTAGTTCTTTCATAAGCAATCTCTAGAGTATCCCACATTTCTTTAGTTGTGTTGCAATTTGACACTCTGTAATACTTATCTTAATTTAGGGCACTGACCAATGAGTATTTTTCCTTGAAGTTCAGTAGAACTCTTCGTTTATCTTCATCATTTCACTCTTCTTTTGACTTCTCTTTATATGTGTTGTAATCTATATCTTCTTTAGTACAAAATTACCTTTCTTTATAATAGACCAAATCTCCAAGTCTATAGATTGAAGATATATCTGCATTCTAATCTTCCAATATCCATAGTGTTCTTCACTGAAGCCTGGAGGTCTGTTGATGTTGTTCCCCTATGGTAGTATATTTTCTCCAAAACTAGTCATCTTCCTCCTGAATGATTGGATCTTTTACTTAGAGTCTAAGCTCTGATACCAATTGTTACGTTGATTGGTCATCAAAACTTAATTTAACATTTGTCATCATCAACACTCTTTGGGAACAATATATATGTTAGACAAATAAGATACATTTGTTCCTTATTACTCTACATTTGTTATCATCAAAACTTATATTATATTAAATCTAATAGAAAGAGTATTCCATACATATATTTTACCAGTGTCTCTATATCCATAAACAAAATATATTCCTCCTTCCCAGATTTAACAAGTAACAAAATGTCATCATAAATTTGTAGTTGTTCAGGAGCAAATAAGGTAATCAACGCAGACAATTGATTAGCAAGAGCAGCTCTATCATAACTTAATTCAATCCAGACCAACTTGTTCATACTATGTATGTTTATCATGTTGGGAGAAGACACATGTTAGAAATTACTAAGGCTCTTGTAATTTGATTGCAAAATATTCTCAATCTCCATAAAGGAAAAGTTTCATACTTCTTCATTTGTTAGTAGTAATCCTGTGGAAAAAATACATATTAATATGAAACTCCGTTTATAATAAATTTAAGACTACTTTAGTAATATTTCAGTATAAATATAATTGAATAATCAAATTAATTGTTTATATAAAAATAATTGAGCATATATTAGTTTTCATATAACTAAAACAAACCTTGATTGCCTATAATAAATCTCTATTTATATAATATATCATCATAAGGAACTGCCTTGTTTTCTCCCATACAAAGTCTGGTCTCGACATAGAGTTAGACAAAAGAAAAATACAATATAACCTTCAAAGAAACTCTACAATAACCCAGTGACTTAATTCTATAATTTCATCTATGTACTTTTTATTATCATCTAACAACTTATACACATAACATACATCTCTAAAAATAGGATAAATAATGTCATCCATTGTTTTAATGCTTTCATAAGATATACAATCTCTAACCATAGTTAATAAAGTTCGCAAATAGTATGATTCACTGCTCCCAAGTATCGTGAAGTATAGTATTTCAATTGAAAATCCTTTCTTTCTAAGAGTCCATTCATGGGTCTTCTTTTTGTACACAAGCTTAGTTGGAAATTTATGGTAGTACAAGTTCTTTATCTCATCTTTATACTTAATATTAGCTTGGAACCATGCTAAAAACATGGTGTTCTTGTGATAGCTTCATTCTAGAGCCAAATCAAATGGCTCATCATCATCATCATCAAATACAACTTCTTGTTGATCTAACACATGAAATGATAATCTTTCCACAGAGGTTTCTTGTAATTGATATCAAAATAAAATATTCTCCAAACAGCCTCATAGGAGATAAATATCTATAATCATAGTATAGTTTAATCTCATCATATATTCTTTCATGATTATTGTTATGTGACTCTTTGTAAAAAGTCATTATCACCCTATCATACCCTTTATTCATATACTTAAATAAATACTTAATTGATTGAGTATGATTGTAATGCTCAACATTTATCTGAGCATTATACTTCAACAATAAATATGGATTATATGGTATAACAAGTCTATTGTCTAGTTCAACACCATTTTTTACTATGATTATACCATTATTTGACTTCCTGTACTTGAGATATTTGTAACATCCCTAAAATATTAGATAACTAAAAATGTATAAGGAATTTGCAAAAACAGATAGACACCGTTTTGCTTAAAATAGGGTAAAAAGATTATTTTTCTGATTAGATGAAAAAATGAGAAATTATATTTTTATCCCTAAAAAATATGAAAATGACGATTTTGTACCTTAAAAAAAAAAGTCAAGGCGGTGGACAAGGGGAGGATTGAAGAAAAGTTTATAAATTTTGGGACAAATTACACCTAATGACCTGAAAGTTTTAAAAATTATAAATTTATCCCAGATTAAGGGTATTTTTGTAAATATGAAAAATTATAGTCAAAATGAAGCTCTCAATGAGCTAAGACCATTGGAATATAATATGGAATTTATTGAGATTAAAATAATATTTATTAGGTAATTATGATTTAATATTAATGTCTTACCCGATAAATGTCAGTCTGGACTACAGGAAGAAGCAGTATTCATTCAAGAAAAATATGTGGGTCTTATATTTGGACCAATTGGGATAATTATATTATGGTAATTTTATGATTATAATTAGTATCCCAATAATAGTAAAATATACTGCTAAAGTAGCTTTAATTGTCCAGACCGGTCTAGGATATATCTGGATAAGTAAATAACTAAAATTTTTGGACCAAAATACCCTCCATTTCGTGCTCCACAAGCTGCACATGTCAAAATAGTCATATTTTATTATTTTCATGAAAAAGCTAGAAAAATCAAGTCATTAGGTGGCAAGTTTTCATTGGTTAATGATTTTTATATATACTCCCTCCTTCCTCATGGTTTGGCCGATGAATTAGCAAAGAAAAGAAGGGGAAAAGCTGCAGCAAAGTGATGAGGAAAGAAAGCCACGTGAGGAAGGAGAAGAAAAGGGAAAAAGAGAAGGAAATTCAAGGAAAAAAAATTGGTAAGCTTCTACTTGTAATTTCTATGGTTTCTAGCTTAGATCTTGGGTAGTTTAAGATGGTTTCCTTGAACTTTTCTCCCCTCCTCTTGCTGTTTAGTTTCTGTTTTAATGTGGATTTAGGAAAGAAAGTGATTTTGTGCCATGACTTAAGGAGAAAGCATGAGATTAAGCAAAAGAAAGCAAGTATAGTATGATTTAAGCAAGTTTTGTGAAAAATCAATTTCTTCATCTTAAGAATAGATTTTGGTCAGACTAATAAGGTGGGAAGGATCTGGATTTTCATGTATTTGATGGCAAAAATGAGTTCCTCATGATGAAAAACCTTAAAGACAAGTATTGGCTCAATGATGAGACTTTAGATAAAGAAATTGAGTCTTTAGGGTTTTAATGAGACTTTATGAAGTAGCTACTTGTTCTAGTTGATTGAGCAAGTGTTTAATGATGTTAAGGGACTTGAGGAAGCCTAAGGAGGCTAGTGGAAGCATTAGATTCAAGAGGAAGAGCCAAAGGAATGCTTCAAGGTAGCTAAGTTTCGTATTCTTGCTTTATGTTCTTTCATTGTCTTTCTATGATTAAATTGTGTTGCCATATTGAAATTGTGATTTCCTTAATTGGTCTTGGCTGTTAAATGAGGGGTTTTATTCCCTGGGATGTCCATTTCCTAAGCAGTTATGCTGCCGAATTTTTTATGACTAATATGGCAATTTATTGTTTAAAGGTGATTGTGTGATTATATGTGATCAAATGTGAGTTTATTTGACATGATTGACATAATTGCATGGAATATAACTTACTACTGAGATTGCCCCCAATCTCATCCCCTCAAGTATCCCAAATAACTAGGCACAATCTATGGCAAAGGAGTCCAAAGAAAAGGCAAGGAGAATGAAGAAGAGAATGATGCCTAATGGTGTTTTCAAGCTATGAGTGTATATTTTGAAATTATGTATAAAACCATGTATATGCTTTTAGATCTGTGCCATTGTGCTATTATGTCCTTATGAGCATTTTGAAATGTTTGGCATGGATTTGAAACATGGAATGATCATATGAGCTTGTTATGAAGTCTACTTTGCCATGTTATATTGTTAGAAGTTTATTTTGTAGTAATGAAAGTAAAGTCAATATTGTTTGACCGAGACAGGGTAAGTAAGCCAAGTGTTATATATGCTCTGAAAGTAGAGAGAACAAGCTTTCCAATGAGCTAAAGAACACTTAATTTGGATGTATGCACGATTTATAGTGAAATTTTAAAGTTCAAGATCAAAACTGGACAGTGATGTGAAGGCTGCGAGTCTTACTGAATATATTACTTCTTTTTGAAAAGTGATATAAAATCTCACAGAGCTCCAAAAATTCAGTGTCTTAAATTTATGAAAATATATATCTTTTGAGGTTAATATGCCACTGGTTTGAGTTCAATTGGAGCTGTACAATGAGAGATATACAAGTTTTCCCAAGACTGTTCCAGTAAAAGTGATGTTCTGATCCCTAATCATTCAAATTGATGTTATGCCCTGTATAGACCAAATAAATGTATAATAAAAATATGAGGGTAATTAGACATATTTATCTTTCCAATGACATATAGAATACATGATTTGGCTCAGTATATAGTTAGATATGAATTTTAAAATTTACGGCCAAAATCCTGGAAAAGATAGAAATGACCATTTGTACAGTGTAAGTTTGAGTAATAAACTATACTAATTGGTCAGATTAAATGAAATTTTCATATTTTTATCTTGTATATCATGTTTCTAGCTTCATTTAGAGACTTGAACCACATTGATACGATTTTTCTGGATTAAGTTATGATTTTTCAAAGTTCATCCAAAAAACTTGAGAACCAAATGAATAGTACCACGTTTTTTTTTTATTAAATATTTTGGTTCTACTAATGGTTCAAGCTCTTAATATGGGCAATTTGGACATTGTAAATACTATGATATATGGAAAATATAGATAAAGGTAAGGTGTTACAATATTCATATTCATCTTCATCAATTATTATATTACCATTGAATGTCTTAGCATAATGCTTGAAGCATTGCCCATTAACCATACATAGTGAATTTGGATTCATTATGCCATGTGGTAACAACTTCAAATAGTCTAAGATTCTTATCCTTGTCTAGAATTTCAACTGATATTATTTTGTATATATTGCCTGGCAAAGAGAATTTGTCATTGTTACATAAGCATACTAGAATATAAGAATGTGATAGACCACGCTTTTGGAATTCTATTATGTATAGAGCTACAAAGATAATAAAATATTATTAGTAATATGAAATTTAATATTGCATAAACAAATTAGTAGAAATGTATAAAGAAATCATAAGAATAACACCTGCTTTCACCGTCCCAAATATTTGATTTTTTCGTATGTCTTTTACCATCATGTCTAGCTTTAACTTAAAACTTTTAACTATAGCATTTGGGTGATCCTTGATTCACATAATGTTCTCCTCTAAAAATTTGGTTATTTCAGGCTATTTAGGATTGCATGTAAAGATTATAAATAAGTCTGGATATCCTAATTACTTGCATATTACCATTATATCATGATAATTTTGCACAGTATAATGAAACATCACCATTAAATGATGGAAGAATTATTCTTTTTTCTAATGAGGATGGTGTATTCTCACCTCTCAAGACAATACTTGTAAGGCCTTTGTATAATTCAACTCTAAATTTCTTCTGATTATTTCTTATAGACAACAACGTTTGTCATCTCCTCATGGTAAATAGTAATATGGAATCAGTGGAACACAACAATTTTGGGTTTATAGACTTCCAAGCATTCATTAGATCCAAACATTGCTTTCTCTCGTAACAAATGCTTATCAGTAAATGTAACAATTAATCATGTACCATCGCACAAGCCAAATAATGACTTATCTTTGATTCTCAACAAAAAAAAAATTAGTGATCCAACTTTAAGCCATATTTGATAATTGGACCATTTTAGGAATGTAAACAGGGCTTGATCCTAGCCTAATGCCCAACCTTATGAACTTGGATTAGGCCAAGGCATGGCCAGGTACTAAAGAAATTAACAAAAGCATTAAAAATTAAAAAATATTTTCATTTATTTATAAAAACATAACTATTTTCATCCAACTTATATTTTCTTGGACAATAATGCTAGGATAAAAAGTAAGATTTTCTAAATTTATGAATAGTCAATAATTATATATTATTTTTATATAATATTAAATTAAAAATCAATTTAAAATTTTAAGTAGCATTAAAATAATAAAACTTAAAAGGTCTTCATAATAATCATAAAGATAATTTATTATATAAGTTATATCAAGAAAAAAATCATAGAAAATGAATCAATATTCATAAAAAAGTAGACAAAAGAGAAAAATGTATATATGTATACCGGCCTGAGTTTGATCCTAACACCATTAATAGTTCTTATATCCTTCTATGAAGTAAAACATTTTTAGAGCAAAACATATTCATCATTACATTTTGATAATTTTCTATTGTACATCTTATACCATCTATAAATGATGAAGGAGGAATGATTCTTTTTTTCCATAGAAGATGGTTTAAGGCTAAAAATATTATGTTCAAAATTATGGCATAACTCTAATGCTTAACTGTATCTAGTTATTTCTTATTTATGATAACCTTGAGGATTTTATCTAGTTTCAAGAATATGGGCCTAGTGGGTTTGCCTATATAACCCATAAAATATTGTTTGAGTTGGGAAAAAAATATAATTCATTTAAAAAAAAGTCCACTTTAACTTAGCCCGTTTGGTACATGGATTAAATGGATTGACTAACACAACTTTTTTTATTTTTTATTTTTTTCTTTTTCACAAAATGAATACTGAGTTAGTCACTTTAACTGACTCACTCCCAGCTTTATCCCACTTGTGACTTGTCTTGTTCAGTTGTCCCATTTTAAACCCCAAACCTAACTTCTTATGTTCGTTCGTGGCAATATATCACCCAAGTAGAAACTCTCAATTATCCTTTTCTCCATACTTGGCAACACCCACACTATTGACCAGTCTCCAAAGTCTAACCGTCATCTCTCTCACACCCAAAGCCACAAAACACTAATCCAATCAACCATTCCTTTGCTCGTCAATCTCCTTCCTCACTCCTCAGAGTCTGTAGATCAGCTCTTAATCTTTCACAAAGTTTCTCTATTGGTGTGTGGTGGTAAGATTTTTGCTTCTATGTCACAGACTTTCTCTAGCATTGACATCCTGCAAGATAGCTAATTAATTAGTTTGTTCATCATATCTTGCAGATTTATTTATTTATTTATTACTAGAATCTTGCAATTTTGATTTAGATCACATGACTATATGATTTTTTTAGATAATTAATATAATTAAAAAAATATTTTTATAAGATTTGATATCAATTCAATAAAAAATAAAATTTATCATTTTAAGAAAAAATATTAAATTTTCACCAAATTTTTTTTTTTGAGAAGTGGTTTGCCTATGAAATAACTCTAATAGATATTTTTATTATTTTGCTTTTGATTTTTGTAATGCATAATAAGATAATAAATGCAAAATAAAGTTGGTTATATTTATGTTGATTAAGTCAATTAGTATCGGATTTTTATTTTGTAATTAAGATTGAGAGTTAATTTGCCTTAATTATTTAATTAAAATGGTTTTTAATAATATTTGAATTAACTAACTTGATTTGGCAATTCTTGATTTCATTAGGTTTCGACATGTCATATAATTTACTAAATTTATTAAATATTAATTTTGTTTGTTAATAATAAGGTTTGGACATATTTTCTAAATAAATATTTTTTAGATTATAAATTTATTATATAAATGTATAGATTATTGAATCTTATTATATATTATGGAATAAAAAATCATCAATTTAAATTATATATAATTATCATATATTTGAACTATTTAATTTCAAAATAGATATGAATGAATCGTATGTGAGTATGTGAATGGATAATATAATGATTTTGTAAATAGATGAATTGAATTATAAATTATTCTTCATATATTTTGGATTCCAGTTCCACTAATTCAACTTTTTTTTTTTGCCAACACTAATCAAACATGTATAAATTTGGTTGACTAATGATAAACGTGAGTAGCAATGAGCGTCTAGTCAAATGGTGAGGGGTTTGACCACTCAGAGTTGAGGTTTCGATTCTTGAGCAGTGCAGCAGTGTTAAAAAAATTAAGGCCTCAGAGAGGTTTTCTCATCTATACCAATGGACACCGTAAGGTCCTACATAGCAGGGATTTGGATCAGTTTGGAGTGGATAATGAATCTAAAATATCCAAAATACTGGGTGTTGAAAAAATGACAAACGTGAGTACTCGAAAAATCTCATAACTAATTACATCAATCAAAACCATTCCATTCAACACAAATTCAAAAGAAAAAAAAAACTACACATTAAAATTTAAATGGTCGTTGATTTGAATTACAAATCAAGCCAAATAAATCAATTGAACATTCATTCAACATCAACTACACAACTGATCCAGCTATGAATTAACTATACAAATAAGATCCCTGACAATGTCCTCATTATAAGTAATGTCCCTCAGATCATTGTGTTAATACCGTGCGTTCATTTTTTTGTACAGCAAAGACACACAAATATAAATTAAATACAATGCAAAACAAAAAATGCCCTATATCGAGGTGGACCCACATGTTGCATTTCGCCCCCTCACTTTCTAAGATTTTGAACCCCTGGGAGAAAATGCTGAATAAAAAGAAAACGGTAATAAGAACAATCAGGAATAGAAAGAAAATGACGAAATAGTGATGCAGGGGAGAGATAGAACTGAAAAGGAGATTTATTATATTTGTGTGTCTTTTTATTCCTTTTATTACAGAAAGTTATTTATTTTATATATTACAAAACAACTATTGTTTATTTGTTTATATACTAGATTCATAGTTGGAGACTTTTATACTAGTTAGAATAGTGATTAATTCATTATATATATGACAAAAAAAAAACTCCATGTATATTTGGTTGATTAAAAATATTTTTGATGTGTTTATTTTATACCTATAAAATATTTGTATCTATTTTCACTTCAAAATATTGTGATTTGATATTTTTTAGCATGATTCTGTACAACTTGAAGTATATTTGCATCACAAGAATATTTATAAAGATTTTGAGTTACAAAAAAGTCAAAAAGTTAGAGTTAGATGTAAAATACAAAGTCTATTAACCTCCCTTATATTTCCTCACCCGCTGATAGGTGAGAAGGCGAGAAGAATTCAATATTGTGAGTTGACTTGGCGCCGGGTCATTGAAGAAAGGAAGATGCATTGAGACTTTCCAGATGGAAAAGGAAGGTATGGAGCCGGTGTCAACTCTTGATAGAATAACTGACTTATCTTTTACGCGATTTCATGAGTTTATAAGCTTTTATGGGTTTATGGACTTCTTTTTGTATAAAAAGATGTGAGGGAAACACAAGGGGACATTTAGAAAAACACCCGAAAGCTAGAAAACATGATTCAAACGCATTTGGGAGCAACTAGGAGTAATCTATAGAGAGAGAGTAGGGAGATCTGAGGAGTATTAGGGATAAATTCATTCTCTTCTACTAAAACTCTATCTTCTTATTATTTACACTATAATTTGAGACTTTAGTTTTGATTTAATGTTTATTCCTATATGTGGTTAAATTTCACAGTTATGGTAGAGATGTAGCCTGACTATGATTGATTGGATTTGTTCTTTTTAGTTATGACTCTCTGTATTTATTCTTCAAGTTATATTTAATTTATTTATTTATTATATTTATCTTTCTTATTTGTTCTTATAGATTTTATGCTTGATCACCATAGAGTCTAATTAATAGGTAAACTTGATGGAATGAGAGGTGAAGTGTAAACATAGATCTGGAGAGATAAACATGGATAACTAATCTAGAGATATAATTAGAAATTCATAGTGATATACGTTGTGACTTTCAGGATTTTATTAGAAACTTTAGTTGCGCGAGAGTAAATTAAATCATAATTAAATAATAACTAATTAATCGAGAGGTAATTAGGACACTTTAGGAATAATGGTCACTATAATTATGTGGAATTTAACTAAAGAATAAAATTTAATTATTCCATAAGATGAATCTCAATCTCTTGACACGTCTAATAACGGAATCAAACCTTATACATCGATTTCCAGTCTACTTTTTCCCTTTTGTAATTCAAGTTTCTCAATTTGATTATTATTTACTTTTGAAATTAAAATTTTGGACTAATAAATTTACTACTTCTCTTGATTCGACTTCTGGAATACTTCGAAGAATTTTCTACTACTATGATTGACATTGTATAAAGATCCTGGTCAATTTTATTTATTTATTTATTTATTTACTCTTAATATCTTTTATCCTTTTCACTAATAGATAATTAGGTAATGATATATTTTTTATGATACTCTTTGATATTTTTAATTAAATATTGTAAATTATCTATATTTTGAATAGAAAATAAAAAATTTTTGAAGAGCAAATTAACAACTTGCTTAATATAATTTTTATTCAAAGAATGGTTTGAAATTCTATAAGAGCTCTATAAAAAGGTTTTATCAATTTAATTCAATAATTGACTGGAGTTTAATACAGAAAAAGATTTAATATTTTGTTTGTTTTATTACCTTTTTAAGCCTAAATTTTTTTCACATACATAACAATTGTAATATATGAGTTTATTGTCAATTATTACTATTAATTAATTTTTTTAACTTTTGATCAAACTTTTAATTAAATTGCTTCCACTGACTCAATGTCCTAAATCTATCATTGCCTATATATACACTAATAAATATATAAATTCAAATTGATTGTTCAATTAATATATTTATAGGTGATGGATAAAATAAATAAATTATACCCAACATGATAAATACTCACAATAAAATACAATTGAATGGAATTATGAGAATTTTGCCAAATCCGTTGTTATATATATAATGAATATTATTATCTAATTTTTCGTTAAAATTAGAATATGTGATAAAATTATAAAAAAAAATATTCAAAATTTCCTTCAATATATAACCTTCCTATTTCATTCTCGCCTAAGTTTGTCATGGTTCACGTGCCTCTATCTATAACCATTATCTTAATTAGATTAAAGTTTGGTTGGGGCGTTAATGTATGCACGATCACAAAAATTAATCATTTTCAATGTTCCATCATTAATCAAAGTAAATTAAAATGAATATTTTTTGGTAGAGAAATTAAAATGTAATATTAAAAATTACTAAAGATTAATAATATTTAATTCTAAATCACAACAAATCGTAGTAACTAACCGTATCAATTATTGGCATTATGATACTTACTATTGGTGCCATGATTTTATTATTATGAACTACCCATCTACTTCTTCCAATCTGTATTATAGAATATTTTGTATGATAAGTTTCTGATTCAAAATATATGGGATTGGATATTTTTCTTCTCATTTTACCTCTATCTTTAATTATTCCTTATTCCTCATTTATAACTCTAAGATGATAATAGAATGAAGTATTTAATAAGAGTAAAATGAGAAATGTTGGCATTTTTTGCATTGATTTCCAATAAAAAATGATTTCCTTAATATATATGTAATTGATATAAAATATTTTATAATATGGACTGAAAAAAGTATTTTGCATGGAGTTACCGGTTTAGTATTATATTGAAGCATTAAAACACATTCAGAGGAATATATTATGATACAAATGAGAATAATTGATTTATTAACACATGAAATGCATCTTAAATAACCGATTAATTCAATCACACATAAAAAGATGAAATAGTTAATACACTAACCACTAAAATATATTATGATAGAGATGAGAGAATTAATGCACAATAGTTGATCAAATAATTTTTTTTTATTTGACATTTTGCATAACAATGGGAACACAATATAACATTAGATAATCATAATTGTGGCATTGGAAATCTATTTATATCTTCAAGCGAAGAGCCTCAAGCTTAATCATATTATAAGTCTCCACTTTGTTATTCAAGCACTTTTCCTCCTATGCTAGTGTTAAAGACTTCCTCTTTAATCTTCAACTTCTACCTCCACTTGATATGCCAAAAGATATCATGTAATATAATTGGTTCAGTAGGAGCATAGACTACTCAACATAAATAAATTAGAGAGAAGAATAGAAAAGACCATGGTGACCAATAATAATTAACGCGTATTGTAATAAAAAATATTCCATTTTTTACATTAAAAATCACTAAATTATCTTATATTTTTATATAAATGAGGTTTTCTAAAGTAATTATTATATAGTAGGAATTAATTGGTGATCAATTGCTTGATAATATTCAAGGCGTCAAAATAAAGAGCATTAATTATTGAATTATGTGACTATGAATTATGAGAATTTATAATTAAAAAATTAAATTGAAAATTGTATTATTATTTTTATTAATTTATTAATCTCTTTGGCCCTTTTTATAAAATGTCATCTAGAAGGTTTACTTGGTATTAAATATAAAATATTTTATTTTCCTTCTTTATCTTTAATTATTTTATTATCCACCTCATAAATTTTTATTTTGATATGGTTTTCATTGGTCAATTATTCTTTTGTTATTATTCTCTTGATTGCTAATTTAATGAGATCTATATTATTTTAATTAGTAATAGTAAATTAGAATCTTATGCTAATTTTTTATAATTTTAAGAATATATATAACTAACTCTCCTTAAAAAGGAGAGGAGGGACTATATAGAACCTTAATTAGAAAATTCATTTTTATTTATTGCAGTAATTTGAATTTTTATTTGAAATGGCCATGGTATTTGAATTAAGAATTAAATTAGACAATTTAAACAATTAAAAATTTGATACCCAATTTTCCATATATAATATGTCTTATAGAAAAATATAATGATTTTCATAAAAAAAAAGAAAAATATAATGATATAAATTAGATTGGATTGGATGATAATACGCAATCAATGAAATTCTATTATGATACTTCAACAAAAAATTCATTCAAAAAAGATACTTATCTATTTAAAAAATTGATGTTAATTAATTTTCATTTATTATACACTCAAAGTTTAATTCCAATAGTAATGCTACATAATATATAATTGGTATATTGAAATTTGAATATAATTGTTTAATTAGTTGAGAGATTTAGTTAAAGTTTTAAAATCGATTTCATATCTAAATAATCTTAGTTAAGCCCATTCTGATCACAATTATTATATTTTGGGTAATATACATGGAAAAAATATATCATATTAAAATACAAAAAAAAATACAACAAATTAATATTAAATGCAATACATTAATATTGAAAGTCAAAATCAACTAATACCTATTCAATACTATATAGCAAAATTATAATTTAGACATTATTTAATTTCATTTGTCCAAATCTCAACAAAATCAAACTAAAAATTGCTCTAAAGTTTGGCTCTCACTAATCTTATTTGAGCATGTGTTAATCTCGCTTAGAGACTCACTATATTTTTTGGAATATAAAGGAAAAGAATATATTACATCTAAACTACTGAATATTGGATTGCAAAAACACATAATATATAACTATCCAAACCAAATATTGCATATTTAGATTTTAATATAGACATTAATTATAAAAATTTTCCCATGTATCACCCAATGCAGAATTAGTTAAACCATTTAAAAAATTCAGTATACATAAATATAGAAAAAGATTTAAAATTGAATCAAGCAATTATAATATCCTTGAATTTTCTTACATTTCAAAACTTCGTCATCATAAAGATTTAGACAATTCATCAATTTTTTTTTTCAATGAACAAATTGGATATATTTGTTTTATTGACCATCGAATCTCACCTTATTTAGTCAAATATTACCTATAATTGACATTGGATAAATCAACCTGCGAGAAGTCGATGATCTCATACACCGATGGCCCTCCGGTGGTGCATGTAATATAGTCAACTAAAAAGCAAGAAGCCGCGATCTAGCACAATGTAATGTTTACCTAATTTGCACTGACAAACATACATATAAATGAAAATGATAATATGAATTCAAAATGATAATCAAATTCAGTGGAGAGCACAAATGTATAGTACAGTATATAATGCTAATAACATTGCAATATATGTTATAACATCAAAACTCGATAGAAAACACAAATTTTGAAAACAAATTATCAAAATATCTATAAAAAAGATTAAATGTCTTTCAAACCACGCCACCACGACATCTAAAAATCATAAAATATTAATAGAGAAAAACAAAACACGGAAAAACTAACTTCATCAGTGACATCCTTGATTCCGCATAAAGAAAATATTTAAGATAACCAAATTAAGAATCAATTAAACTGAGCCAGAAAAAGAGAGCCATGCTGGTGATTTGCCTCCGGTTTCAGACATCATTGATGGGATTGAGTCTGAATGGTCCACCGCATAAGATGACAATTTAGAAACCGATTCAATCCAATGGAAGTTTATAGAATAATTAATCTAAAGGAATATGTTGGGATTTTAATCGGGCTAATATCTAGGAAGTTATGTATAATAAAAAAGAAATAGAAGATACAACAAAAATCCTAGTTAACAATTTTAAATTTAATATTCATAAATTTATGGCATATAAAAATAACCCCATTGAAAATAATAATATATTATCATTCGAGATTTTATACATTTTTTATTTAGGATTTTAAATCCATTATCTTTTTAGATTCGATATAATTTATATTATAGTTAGTGTAAAGTTAATAGATTTTCTTATGCATATAAAAATAACACCACTAAAGATAATTTATTATCTTTCAAGATATTATACATTTTTTATTTATGATTTTAAATAAGTTATCCTTTTGGATTTTATATATTTTATATTATAGTTAGTGTAAAGTTAATAGATTCTCCTATTTTAATTGAAATGCTACTATGGTAACATGAGTTCCCAACTTTTGATTCTGCTTTTATATATATAATAAATATTTCATTTTAGACAACTTTTCATAATTTGTGTCACAAAATTATTGGCATAGATATTACGTCGATATTTTTTATTATAATTATAGCTTCTAACAAATTATAATTGAAAAACGAAAATATTTTATATTTAAAATTTTCATCCATAAATAAATGAAAAATATAACTCCGTCTACTTAAATAATGACAAATATTATTCAAAACTTTAAAAATAATCGTGTAAGGATGATAGATAAAAATTGATATAGACTAAATTTTTGAAAAAAAAACATATATCCATAAGTCATTAATTATATGTTGACCTAAATGTATTTTTTTAACTAATATTTCAAATGTTGATCATTCATAACTCATAAGAGACAGTTGTTTATACGTACTAAAACTAATTTTTAGGCTATAAGCATCAATATGTTATAGTTTCTAAAGTGACATTTCCAAAAGGGTTATTAAAGTTGATATACGAGTATATATAATAACTCAGTTAACATTTGATATTATAATTCAATTAATAAATGGTTAAAATATATTTATAAAAAATTGAGTTTAATTTGACATGTATTATAAAAAAATGAAAAACAACGTCCCTATCTGATTTAAGACATATATATAAAAGTTTGAAATTACTTTTTGCATGTTTATTCTATCTAGCCATCTTGAGTTCTAAGACAAAAAGAAAAATTAAAATTTTCGTGTGTATATTTACGCAAGCTTAACCAACTGTTCTGTCCTACCTCCAGATTGCATGTCTGAAAAATCTAATGGCTCTTTTTCTTTTGGTAAAAATAGTAGCTATTTTTTTGTTTTTATTACTCCAGTTCTGCTTCTCTTCCTTCATCGTCTTCACAAAATCTTAAGAAAGCCGTCGTTAATTTTGTTGGTCATGTTATACGCTGGCAAGGATTAAAACCAACGTCAAGCCGGACATAGTACCCAACCAAGTGTGTGTGTGTGTGGGCTCGAATCTCCAGAACAGAGTAATTTAATGGGTCCCACAGAAATGCTGGAAACGTTTTGGGCGTTTTGGCCATTAGCCCGCTCTTTGTAACAACACTGGGATGGAAACGAATCGGGAAATAATGTTATATTTGGTACATTGGACAAAAGTTTCAGGAAAAGGAAAAGGAGGGAAGAAGTCTCACCTAATATGTTAGTGTTAGGTATGTAGTAACTTTAGGCTCTGTTTGGATCTACTTCTGTAACTCCGTTCCAGCTCAAAACTCATTCTTTCAGTTTTTTGTTGCTGTTTGGTTGTTAAATTCAACCACGTTGCTGCCATGAATTCTGGAGAAAAGGGAGTTGAAGGGGAAGCAATCCATTTGTTGCTTTTCAGTTTGGGTTCTTCAGTTTTACCAGTATTTATTTTCAAGTCAGATAAAAATAGATCAATAAAAATGAGAAAAAATAGAAAAATTAGGAAAATAAAATTTCCATAAAATTTATCCTATCTATTGATTAAAATGTCCCTTCAAAATTCTAATTTTTATAGATCATGATTTGTAAAAAAATGTTATATCAGATATATTATGTTCTCAATTAAATAAATGCAAATTTAATTTGAGTCCAAATAAATTAAATTAACCACGAGATAGAGTTTAAACTCAATTTAGAGAAAAATTATGAGTTTTGTCAAAACCAATTTTCAAATAAATCATCCAAATATAAACATGTTAGTCTAAAACCAATTTTTATCATAACTATGTTACAAAACCAATTCTACAAAAACTCATTTTCAACCAATTGAAATCCAAACGGGCCCTTAGGGTCTGTTTGTTATCGCTTTTGAATCTCCGTTTTCAACCCAAAACCACTTATTCCATTTTTTGTGAATGTTTGGGTGGTAAAATGAGTTTTGGTTGCCACCATGATTTTTCTTACAAACGGAGTTGAAGGAGAAGCAGCCAAGCTAATGCTTTTCCATTTTACTTTTTCATTTTTATCTATATTTATTTTAAAGTCAGATAAAAGTAGACCAATAAAAATGATAAAAAATAAAAAAATTAGAAAAATAAAATTTCCATAAAATATTTCCTATTTAATGACTAAAATATCCCTTCAAAATTTTAATTTTTATAGATCATGACCTGTAAGAAAATATTATATCAGATATATTATGTTCTCAATTAAATAAATGTAAATTAAATTTTAGTCCAAGTAAATTAAATTAATCATAAAATAGAGTTTAAGCTCAATTTAGAGAAAAATTATGAGTTTTGTCATAACCAATTTTCAAATAAATCATCCAAATATAAACACGTTAGTCCAAAACTAATTTTTATCATAACTACGTTACAAAACCAATTCTACCAAAACTCATTTTCAACTAACTGAAAACCAAACGGGCCCTTACTTGTCTAAGAAATCACTATTTTCCTTATTTGATGAAAATTGGTTTCTTTCATTGTATCTATGGAAATCATTTTTCTTTTATAGAATCCAAACTTTGTGATCTCATAATTGTTTATTATTTGATAATTTCAACTTTTCTATGTAGGATATAATATATGTTTTAATATATGTTTAGTCCAACATTATTTTTACTGCCATTGATTTTTTTTTAATTTGGGGTATAATATAAGTAAAATTTTTTTTAACTAAATAATTATTGCTATGTTTTATATTTAACAAGAAAGATCAGTATGATGATGAGATTTGTGAAATAAATTAATGAAAAGTAAAAATATTATATTTAAAATTACCGATGAAAATGTTATAAAAATGAACATAAAATATAAAAAAATGAATCATTAACTAATTTAAGACACCATTTTTGGCCAAGTGAAAGAATTATACATCATCTTTTACTGAGACATGTGAAAGTATAGTTTTTATAGAACAGAATGTAAAGAATAAAAACTAGAAAATAAAAAATGAAGGAAAGTTAGATATTGTATTTCATTAATGATGGAAAAATTTATTATTTAAACGTATTATTTTTTTTTCTTGCTTTCCTATCAAATTGTCCTATGCAACTAGAAGAGCATTTCATTTGCCTTCATACCAAATATGATTTGAACTTGAAAAATAGGATCCTATGGAAGGCTCCTTCCCTCTCTCCCTTTTCCTTTCCCTTAAAAATACTTCCATCCTACCAAACATCACCTGAGAGTGCAGCATATTTACAGGGAAACAAATTGCTGTGCGGCGCACAAATTGGCATCTGTCAGCTTGCATGGAAACGAAGGGTATACTATACATATTTGGCTACACCTACATCTGAGTTGGAGACACTCATGACACGGGACATCTTGAGAGAAAGAAACTTTTGTTTACCTGTGGTTGTTTTTGGTTCCCTGTTAGGTCTTGCTTGTATTATTAGGTTATTCAGTTGTTTCTTCTTTTGGGGTCTGGTGACCCCTCCAACTCTACCAAAAAAAAATTGCTTTCATGTTACGTAAATCTAATTATCTGAATTAGTTAAGAGAAGAAACTAAATATCCTCGGGCTTTTTCTTATTTAAAACAAAAATCACTGTCTGGATAATCATGGAATTAAACTAGTAAATTCATTGCCAAATTCTCAAAGCAACCATTGTGGTAAACGGAAGTAAGCCAGTGAAAATTTCTTTCATTTCTAGGTCATCTTATATGTAGGCATTTGCCATATCATGTTATCCTGACCTCGGTTGAAATACTTCACAGATCTGGGTCTGCACGAGGTGGAGGCACAGCTAGGATTAGTGTACTATTGAATGTTGCCGATGATGAATTTCCCCATAGCATCGATTTGAATAACTGGACACATCTCACCATGAATCATAAATTCAGAATTTATAAATAGTACATTTTGTTATGAATTTTATTATATAGAGATAGATACATTGATTTCCCTGGACTCGATTACATTCGCTTAGTACGTGGAGGGTACGCAATATGCATAATATTTTCCGCCATGGGCAGGTTAAGCAGTCTAGCTAGTCTCTCGCACATCAATCAATATCAATCATCATCAAATATATATATTAAAATCCAAGAAGTCGACTCACCTCATATCCACCTCTAGTTATGCTTTAAATCTCCTATCGTACCAACAACGACAATTTACCAGCAAAGTTTTAACTCTCCTCGAAGTGTAATTCCTGGGTCGTAGTTTGATCGCAAATCAGAAATATATTTTATACCTTCAACTATAGCAAATAAAAAAAATATTATACACCTTTAAATTCAAAGTTAAGCAGTCCTATTGATAGGGTCAGGCAGTCGTTAACTCCTCAGGATCGAACCAATTAATGAACCCGCGAAAGACACAGTCCACGTACACGAACTATTTTAAGATTTCATATTTGGTTAACGGAAAATTTACATAATAGGCTAGGAAGTTCTCTATGGTCCAGTTATTTGCGACAGATAACTGATAAGATAGTGACAGGTATACATTCACTGGAATACCCAAAGATACAGCACACTCATGGATGATATAGCGACATAATAATTTAACTCATGTCAAAATTACAGCAGCCATAAATTTTATTACGTTTAAACTACACTACCCAGACGTGAGAGACACTACCATCCATACCAAAAAGATTGTCTCGCCTTTTTCACGAAAATATAGGTAATCACAGAAAACCAACAAGGTCTACGGTAGGCGGAGGGAGATTGCCGCAAAGTTTCACTAACATGTATAACGTAAAGCTATAGAGACATGAAAGATACTAAATGTGACCGACAGTTTCTACATCCTCCGAGAGCAAAACAGCCGCTATCCTGCAAAGGGAAGAGAACTACATATTATATTATGAATGGAGAACTCTGGAAGAATGCTCTTCCAGATAACTCATCTTTCTTGTATGAGTGCGCAGGTACTCACGTGAGAATGGGTAGCTGTTTTAGCCACAAGCATTGTCAGAGCAAAAATATGCCCAAAGTTCGATACAGATATCTTACCATTTCAAAGCTCATCTTTTGCTGGCTCATCTTTGGTTTGTGCTTCTTGCTGAGCAGGTTTATCAGATTTATCACGGTTCTTCTCGATGAAATCTATGATGTCCTCCTTGGTCCTATTGCCATCATACTGTGATATCTTTCCACTGGATGACCTGAAGTACAAAGTTGGATAACCTTGCACATCAAAGGTCTCACTTGGGATATCATTTGCAGTTGCATCCTGGGGTTGACACAAATGAAGTGCAGAACAAAGTTAGGCAAACAACTAATGACATTATAATTGCATCCAAGTGCATTTCTTTGAATTATGCAAACAGTCACAGTTGCTGTTATCTTATTATGTTATATATAGTATGTACAATCATTTTCAAATTAGCTATTATATTGCTGCTTATGCCAATTTGTTAAAAATGATGATTGAAACAAGGGAGAAATACATTTTAACTCCACGAATTAAGGCCTAATTACAATCTCAGTACCTCGATTCTAAAATGTAACAAAATTGCTCACTCATTCTTTAGGAAAATACAGAAGACCCCCACGTGAAATGAGAATCGTACTTTTTTTCTTTTTTGGTGAAATGAGAATGAGTTCTTTTTTTTTTTCCCACCACAAAACGAGAGTTTCAGTTTTTTCCAAATAAATTTTTATTATATTTTAAACTTCACGTAATAAAGTTGTTACTAAGCCTCGATTCAGGATAACCTGTATTTACCCCCTAAAAACAAAAATAATAGCACTAAAGGCCTGAAAAGGGTGTCAATCTTACCAGTTTTGCAATAACAACATCAGCATCATTTTGAAATGAGACTGCAACTTCATCTAATATTGGAGCCAGCTTTTTGCAATGTCCACACCAAGGAGCATAGAATTCCAGCAAAACTGCATCGTAATTGTCACAATTAGTCCAATCAATTAGATCCAATAACTAATATACTGAAAGTATCAATTAATAGTTCGGATGAATAGTTAATGCAGAAGATTACAAACTAAAGAGTACCAAAAATTAACTACCATAACAAGAACTTTAGACATCTTTCCCAAATTAGTCCCAAAGAAAATATGAAGCATGATCATCAGAACCGACTAGAAGCAGTATAATAAGTCGACAAAAACAAAATTCGGGCATATTATGGGAGAACAGCATGTTAAATGGTCTGCACCTAAAGAGCTTCAAGGAATTGCATGGAAAATCTTTGTTCCTCTTAGGCTTGGCCTCTTTTACAAAGAAGCCTGACAGTGCTTTTGGTAATTTTTTGAGTTCAAATTTTCAGCACTGTCAGTAGCCTCTAGAGGGGCTTTCTTTCAGCCCAAAATATCACATTTTGTGCGTCAAGGGGGAGGCTTAACCAAGTGGACCATATAAATCAAGAAGATAAACAAAACAAGCAAATAAACAGGGACAATGGTTGGCTACAACATGATTCCAGCTCCACAGAATCAAAGATTTCAGCGGTAAAATCAAAGCATCTAATTGAAAACAAATGTGCCAAAAAAATAAAAGTCAGGCTAAACGTTGACATACCAGAAATCAAAATATAAAGAGATGCTGCAAGATATATTATTCAATCATCTCTATTGAAGCTCAATTCTCTTTACAAGACAAAAAGAATTACTTTGGTAATGAGGTATTTGATTAGAGAAAAGAGAATGCTAAAATATATTAGACCACTAAGAAGAATAATAACAAATAAAAGAAGCAACAAAGTATACCATTTTTCTGTGAGTTGAAAACAATATCATCAAGACTGTCAGCTACAACCACCTTAACAGGCTCATTGTTAACTTCAGGAATAGGTTCAGATTTCTTATATGGTTGGACCTTACCATCCTGAAATTATAAGTCCAGAGAAAGAGGCGTTCAATGTAGTGTTAACTAAACCTGAGAGAGAGAGAGAGAGGATAAATAAATATCATAAATAAATATCACCTTGTAATCCTTCAACCAAGCGGAAATGTGGTCAGGCTCCACAGTTGGTTTTAAAAATTTCTTTCCATCATTGTGCTGTATGATAATTAGAGGCACTTGGTCTTCCTTGAGTCCAAAATACTGCCATGACCAACCGAATTCATTGTGACAGAAACTGATATTAAACAAACAATAACACAGCGGATATAATTGGATACCAACCTGGAAGGCACCCTGACTAGCCTCAACATCTCCCACCAGAAAGCTTATTCCATCTTGTCTGTATTGCTCAGCAACTTCACGGTATTTTGATTTGAGAGAATCAGCAGCTTCAGCAGTGAAATTGACAAAGAGCATGGCCTACAATTTTATAATTTTAGCTCAAGATTAACAGGAACCCAGGCGGTAAAAGATGGGGTTGAAAAAAGGCAGAGTGTAGTGAAAGAGTACGGATAATAGAGTATAATACGCTGATTTTGCAAAATCATGAAGAGGGTTTTTATCACCAAAAAAGGAAAAAAACGATGGAGAGGGTATTTATGGCAGATGTCACTCGGTCACATAAATCAAACTCATTTTTACAACAATATAGGTGGGATGCATCCTCCTGGCTTCATGTTGAAAATATAGAGATGAAGTTAGATAGCATATTACCTTAGCATTGGGACTATTAAAGAATTTTACGACATATGGGTTGTTGCTTGGTTCATTGTTAAAGACCGTCACAATAGGGAGACTGGTGTCTTCAACAAACTTCTCAAGAGCTTCCACATTGAAATCCTAAAGTCATGAAAAAACCATGCCAGTTATTCGCAATCAGTCAACATAAAATACCACATTACATATAGTTGAAACAGCCTTTGAGCTCCTATCAATAATACCTGGAAATCAACAAAAAGCTCATCAAATGGTTTGAATAATCTAACTATGGGCCCAGTTACAGATGATTCTCCCCGTGGAAGGTATTTGGCATCCAAGGTGTGACCAAAGTCATAGTCAGAGCGCAATTTCTCTGCTAAAGCTGTGAAGTTCTCAAACTCCTCCCCAGAAAATTTCGGGAAAATCCCAACCTGCAATCATAGGAAAGCAAGTTTATATGTCAACTCAAGTCAACAATAAAACAAATGCGTCAAACAAACATAGTGATCAGTTACTTACAATAACAACTTTACTTTCCCCAATTAAAGAACTTGCATCATCAACGGACTTAATTTCATTCGATGCAGGACCACTTTGTTTCTTTAAATACTCAACGATGCCGTCTGCTTCTCGAGGACCCTTGTATTCTTGAACATCCTTTCCCCCATTCCTCAGAATCTTACTTGTTGGGAATCCCCTGACATCAAATTGCGTTGCAAGATCTCTGTTTTTTTCTTCATTGGCATCGACTTTAGCCAACACAACCGGAGGATCATGACTGCTTAGGATAGAAGCAGCTTTCTCATACTGAATAAACAAAAGATGAAAGGAAATCAGTATTTGCATGATCTAACTTAAAGTAATATCAAGAGGAGAAAAAAGGGAGATCAATATTACCTCTGGAGCCAGCTTCTTACAGTGGCCACACCTAAAAAAGAGAAACAGAAAAAGAATGAAAATGCATGCTAATTTGAGAGAAAGAGAATCGTGAAAATATGATTAGATGGACAAGAGCGATAAGTCTGATCCAACTGTTCTAAAAAAGCAGGGCATTACACTTCTCTATATTCAGTATAAATATTTACAATCACTTTAAGCTGTCTAAGAAAATGGATTTTGAGGTAACGACGCTTCTCCTCCCCGGTGCAGAGTTAAGTCAAATTCCGGAGAAAGATGCAGTCAATTCATCAGCTGAAGGCCTAAAACGAAAATTTGACAAATCTAACGAGGATTTCGCTAATTTGAGAATAAAAATCAAAGCAGACTGAAAAAAAAAAGTAAATCAATGCAAATACAAAAATCTATAAAATCCTCGATCCAGAACAGAATCATCGCAAATGAGACAGATATCAGGACCATTAAAGATCAAAGAAAAAAGCAAAGTAACGCCAACTATCATACCAGGGAGCGTAGAACTCAACGACGATGAAATTATGCTTGCTGACAGTATCAGAGAAGTTGGAGTGATCCAAGGTGAGTACGAATTCCTTGCCTTCTGCCTCATCGGCGGAGATCTGAGAGGGAGAAAAGAGGATGAAAGACAGAACGCACATGAAGAGGAAGCAAGAAGAAGCCCTATCCGCCATTGTCATAGAACTCTAATTGAAAAGTTTGCTCCTTCTTTTAATTTCAGACAGGCGGCGGGCAGCGTTGGGTTTTAATGAGAAAGAGCCGCAGTATAGGGGGGTGCAAGGAAGGGACCGAGACAAACATGGGAAGGACACGTGAGCCTATTGAGTTGAGATATTTTAGTGTAAGACCTGAAATTCATCCATCGCATAGTGTATTGAGTGAGCAGCGAATGCACTTGCACCACATGGGCTCTCTTATCTTACGTGGTAAGTCGTGATTCGAGGAGTCTCGTCACAGTAATTGGCATTTTTTAGTCTTGCACCATTTTCTCACTTCTCTGGATGATATGGAATGAAAATTGATTGATTGAGTGTCCAGATGTATGTATCTGAGATGAGATCTACGCTGGCAAAAAAAAAAAAACAGAGAGAGAGAGTTGAGATCCATGACTATGGTAGTTGTTTGTGTCAATGTATCACTTCAAACATAAAGGAAAGCAAATTGTTATTTTTCCTAGTGCCGGCTAATGGTTATGTTTTAAGAATTGGATTAAATATTGATATGAAAATATCATCAAATTACAATTTTTATACTTTAACATTGGTGGTCGTAAAAAATGAAATTATTAAATTATTAAAAAAATAAATTTAAATTGTTCAAGTTTATAATAAATTAAGAAATTCATATAGTAATAATATATTAAATTATTGAATATAATGTTAAAATATTTTAATATGATAACATCATATGACTATAATATTATAAAATGACTATATTTTCTTTATTCTCAGTTATAAAAAACAAATAACTACTTTATCATTATCAAAGAAAAAACAATTTTGGTAATTAAACTCATTAATTGTTATAATTTCAAATTTTTTTCAAACATTGCCTATATTAAAAGTTCAAAATGAGACTAATTAATTATTAATAATTATCAACTCAACCTTAATTATTCAAAGGAAAATGATATTAATTACTTCACAAATTTTATTCATATCTCTTATATTTTGAGACAAATGAAGAGTCCCAAAATTATCTTATAATTGGGGATTTATTTTTATAATTACTAATTTTAAAATAAAAAGGGAAATATTGTTTTTACTCTTTAATAATTTTTATAATTAATAATTTTGGGGAAAATTTAATTTAGGTTAAACTTTACACAATTTTAAAACTGTCCAATTCTCTGAAAACTGTTATGGTTCCTGGCTCAATTTCGATTCCCGATTCAAAGTGGTCCAATTCCTAAAGTGGTTTAAAATTGAAAATCAAGCTGTTTCTTACTCCGAGTGATGATTAGATCAGCTGGTCCGATCCGATTCTCAAAACATTGATTGATAGTAAGGAGTGATCTCTTTCAAGATAGGGAAGGTAAAGGATAACCCTTTATTTCATCCACAACACTTAGAAATCAAACCTTAACCACAAAAATACTAGTGGTGAAGCTTGTAGTTAATTTTTATTTCCATTTTGAAATACACGTGATATCACAACAAAATCACAGTATTTTCATATTTTCTTGGGAGAATTATAGTTAGGAAACAAAATGATAAATTTATTACAGCATATGATATATTACTACTTATTCTCCTAATTTTATTACTTAATATTATAGATTTTGACACTTTTTATCAGTTAAAATCATTTTTTATAATTAATTCACTATTCTAGTTCCTAATTGTAATTCTTTATATTTTCTTTAGGTGACTCCCCTTTTACATGCAACATAGTTTCCTGCCCAATCACTTACTTAAAGTATAAAGGAAAAATTATTAAAATAAAAATCTTTAAATCTCAACCATGATATTAAAATTAAAATTGTATGGTTCAAATCTTATCGAAGTCAAAGCATAAAAGCTTTTCCGACTCTGTTGAGGAATAAATTCTTATTTATATAAAATAAAAAATGTTTTGCTTCCATGGTCTATTTAGGTAGATAGATAAGCTCACTTAAAAGTTGAACATAAAGTCAAACATGGAATAATATTTCCACAATAAGAAGTACTCATTTTCCTGTCTATTCACGTTACTGACTTTTGTCGATTTTTTTCATCTTTTATTAGTAAAAGAAAAAGTAATAAATCACGGTCGATTAAGTTAGGGGTGTGTAATGGGCCCGTCGGCCTGATCAGTCCGGAGTGGCCCGATTATTTTGAGCCGGGTCAAAAAGAGAAAATTACAAACTGAAGGAGGACCGGGCTGGGCCGGGCCGCGGGCCGAGAACATGTCCGGCCCGATATATATATATATATATTTCCAATTTTCTCATATTTTTTTATTTGTTAAAAATATTGAATAATTTTATATAATTATTTTTCCTTCTTATACCTTATGTAATAAATTAATTTTATAATTATAATAGATACGTTTTATTATTCCAATTTTTAATTTTATTTCAAATTTTAAATCTATTTCATAACTTAATATTATATAAAATAAATAATATATAATTGTTGAGTATTTATAATTTTGATAAATGTTACTTTTAACCTAATATTATTTTCTATAAAAATATATTTTAAATGAAACTAGTTATATTTTTATTAAAAAATTTAATTAATTTATTTATTTTTTTAGACCGGGCCAAAACCCGGCCCGGTATTGACCCGGTCCCGGCCCGGTGAAGGACCGGGCCGGGCCGGGCCACGGGCCAAGAAAATTGGCCCGAGGGTGTTTCGGGCCGGACACCGGGCTGAGGTGATGCCCAGTCCGTCCCGGCCCGTGCACACCCTTAGATTAAGTTACACTTTATCAAGAACTATAAAACATAAATGTATAAAAAGCGAAGGAGTAATACACAAGGAATAAAATTATATACAAAGCTTACTTAATTTCTTTTTTCTTTTTCTTTTGAATGGATAACGATGCATTAAAAACAAAAGATTATACAAAGATTACAATATCCTCTCATCATGCTTAATTTCCTTTTTATGTCTGTCTCATTAAATATGGTTTAACTTCACATTTTATGAGATACAAATCTAAAAAATGAGTGGCCACAAAAAATCTGAAAAATGTGACTTTAAATATTTTTTTGGGTAAACAGACTTTAAATATTTTCCTGAAGGGTAAAAGTTGAAAAGTACACTTGAAAAAAGACGTACGGAAGGGAAACCAGGAGCGGGGGAAGTGGGAGCAGAAAGTCATGCTCATAAATCATAATAGACAGCCACAAATTGGTCGGCCAGCGAATTTGTAGAGTACATGGTTTAGTAGCATGGGGCTTACCGGGCAAACTTTTTATTTTTGTCCACTCGACATATTTTTCTGTTACCTTGAAAGATAAATCAGATTTACAACTCACTATAAATTTTATTAATAAAGATAGGTGAAATTGAAAATATATAATCGATAATATTCATTTAATATTCAATATACGGGGACCCACCAAATTTGTAGAAAAAATCTGGTCACGCAGCCATAGGCTCCTTAGTACAATGATAGAAAAAGATGGCCTCGTTTCATTACAGACGAGCTGAGAGACAAACCAACAAAATGAATGCAGAAAGTTGATCCATCGGTCGCCCTGGGAATTTGAAATTTGATCAACTTGTTCCACGAGACCAATCATGCTGCTCCCTCAAGTATTCTACACTACTGGTTAGAGTCGCTACAAAAAATTGGTGAAGCAGATAGTATAGATGTATATACTTGCAGGAGTAAAATCAGGGCCAACCAAGTCCAAGAACACTAAGCAAGGGTAAAAGAGGAAACACGTCAACAAGTGCAGGAAAATGTAGAACTTCCATTTGCCATGAGAATAGAGCATAGTTTAACTCTCTTTAATCATTGTTAAAAACTCTTCTAAGATCTCTGCCCTGCTCCTACCCCATATGCCACAACATCATATACAGTCCCACCTACAACCAATCAACCAATAAATAAATGAATTTTTCTGTACAAAAATCTTTACCTAACTATAAAACAGGTGCTGCAAATTCGACATGATTAGGCACCCCAACCCTCATTGCAGAAACTTGTTCCAGGCAAACCCTCTGAAGGCCTTCCAAGAGTGCCTTTCTAAAGGATAAAGATCTAGCTGCAAAACTTGTCATTAAGTCTAAAATTTCTATGTATCATCCCCTTTCTCTCTGTACTTCCCTCTATAAATCCATCGAATTACCAGCTTTTCTACAAGTTATCAGCATTCTAAAGTCTGACTTGCTCGTGCGCTGTTACCACTTCTGAAGTGAAACTTTCTAATGTCTTGAAAATAGGAACCAAACCTGCCACTAGACCATTAGAAGCTGCATCATGAACCAGCTTAACAGCTTCTTTATGTCTGGCCCTCTCTTCATGCAATCTCTTTCTCATAGAATCTAAATCAACTTTTAGATCATCTAGAGGTGAAACACCACTGTCAGAGGGAACCTGTGACAATGCAGTTTTGCCTCGAACTTTTCCATGTTCATGCACTGATCCTCCCATATCCATGCGCAAAGTTCTGAGCCGCTTCTCAAAGTCTTTTGTGAGATACTCTGCTTTGATCCTTTGGCGTTGCTCCTCATCTTGCCTTTCCCACAGCTCATGCAGTTTCTGAGCAAACTCATTCATGGCGTCTGCCACACCTCTTTCTGATATTCTAGTCATTGCTTGATACCAATCATTGCAAATTATAAAAACTAGTGGAGCACCAATTCGACTGGGAGAGAAAGGGACAACACCGTCAGCGGTTTCTTCAGGTTCCCGATCAAGGCACCTCATGAGCCACTCATTCAAGTTTTCAACATAGGATTTTTGAGTCTTAACCCAATTGTTGAATTGACTGCACCAATTTAGAAGCTCCATTTCAAGTTCTAGGGTAGCCTTCAAACCTGCATCTCTTTGCAAAGCAGTGTTCATCTTAAGAGACCGAGTCTTGCTCTCCATGATTGCTTGGAACTGTTTCCGGTGGCATTTGAGCATGAACTTCCACATTCTAATTAATCTGCTCACAAAGAGGCTATTCATCATATCAAGAATAACAAAAGAGAAAAAATTGATACAGTCACGGACTTCTGACTCCAGTTAAATAAATCATGTTGAGAACCAACTCAATAAAAAATATTGCAAATATTTGAACACAGAAAACTAGTAAATTTTTCCTGCTAATCTATAAAGGACAATAATTAAAATGTAGCTGCAATCGACAAGACCTCGACCACCTCCCAGTTGATGAGATATAATCGTGAAGTCAATTTCTGATCAATTAAACACAAGATGCATGCATCATAATAGCAAGTAAAAGATATAAATCCCAAATATTTGAGGTCAGTAACATAAATTTCTACAAATTAAAAAACTTCAACAACAATTATAAAATGAAATCTCATCCAAATTGTTAGACCTCAGATTTGAATCAACGTCAACTATGATGTCAAACTAAAACTTGACGCTCTCAGAAAATTTGAAAACATATTACCTAAATCAATCTAACATTAAAAAGCATGACACAGCCACACAAATTGACCTCTAAAAGTCTTCTCTTATTATTGAAATTAGAAAAAAATTATCAAGCACTGATAGATAAACATTTGCATGGCCAATAAGTGAAGTAATTTGATACCCTTGAATCAACACTGAAAGTTGAGGCTGCAATTCTTCATCCCTCAATTTATGTATCCTGCTTGATATAGCATCAACACTTCTGATACAAATATTGATTTTTGTATGCAACTTTCTGATTGATGCCTCAGTGGCATCAATTTTACTGGATTCAGCTCCTTGATTATCCAATATTTTCAGTCTCTTGCACTGTTTTTCATAATTAACCCGCAATCTCTCTTCATCCTGAAACCAGTTAAAAAATATGAACATTTAAGAACAAATAGAAACTAGGTATAATGTCATCTTCAGTTCAATTTGAATTATATTATATTCTATTTACATTCTTCCCAATAACATACAAGTATCAAGAGGCAATTATATGATAGGAATATTAGAAGCTTTTGTCCTAGGTTCTTACACATTAAGCTTACAGCAAATCAATTCAGATAGACATCAGTGGCTATGAGAAAATATAACATTTTGAACCATTTAAAGAATAAAAATTTTCAAATAACATCAATAATAAATCATACCTTAACTTCCTTATATAATTTCTTTTCCCAAGCATAGAGTTTCTCCAATGTAGATGAAAGGTTTCCAGGAGCTGTTTCGAAATCTTTCCCAGGTTCCTTGCAATATGCTTTTGCCAATTTCATTGCCTTAGAAGATAAGTGTATTGATGGTCTGGATGAAGGATTTGAGGGTAACTTGGAAGGTGCTACAGTATACAAGATCCTGGAAAAGATAACTGCACAAAACCACACAAGACATATTAGTAAATACATCATACACCATGGTCCTGACTTGAGGCTGATGTTTCAAACTCAAAAAAGAAGAGAGGATAAATAATACCCTCACCCTTCCCAGGGAAAACGAGGGGAAAAAAACTTGGGAGGCTAGGCCAAGGGACTATAAACACTCAAGATGCAAATGAAAAAGGTATTCTTGTTATAACCATTCACATTGCTTATTAATTTCTCATGCGATATGATACAGACTGCAGTCTGTCGATACTTTCTAGATAGTGTGTTTAAGAAGAAAGAAGAAAGTGATTATTGCAAAAGGAAATAATTGAATATAAAGGGTGTTAAATCATATCTTATCCCATGTAATGACTGACACAGCATATTAAAATATACGTTTCTGTAAAAAGTCACAATCTGCTTTAGGGAATAGGGAAGTTTTAATACAACGCAGTTTCACAAAAACTTGCTCCATAAAATGAACTAGATGGCTTCTCCTCACTTATATGGTGGTTTGTATAAGCCAACACGCAAAAGATGCGTGGATCAATCACCTACTTGTCAAATTACAATTTTCTTGTTAATTCTAGTTAGCTATAAGCATGTTGCTGAAGCCAAGAAAAATCAAGCCAAAAATACAAGTAAAATTCAGAGTAGGTTAGCAGGGTGAGAAATGTCTCAGATGCTTGTTCATGTCTCAGCCAAAGTAAATACGTGAATGACTCAGATTAATAGATAGATAAGAGCAATACGTTCAGATTACACAATCCAAAAATCCATCCAAAGGTAAAGCATTCCATAATGAGAGATGAAAGTGGCAAGAAACAGCCTAACAAGAATAAAAATATTAATTGCGTCCATACCCTTAAATGCAGCGCCTCTAGACCGATATGGCGATTTACCAGCCTCAAGCAGCAATGCGACCTCTTTTCCATAACCAGAGGCCGTCTCAAATTCATGTCTAATTTCCTCAACAACCTCTCTAAGATCCCTCGTACCATGAGCAGACAATGTGGTTATGCTACTCAGCTTGGAAGACTCAACATCCACCGCTGTCACAGGCGCATCATCAACCTCAAAACTCACCCCTTTCTTCCGCACCTGCTCTTCTGGAGAGCAATTAGAAACAATTGCATCGCTATCAGGACTGCGCTTAATCTCTCCTTCTTGAGCTGACAATGAACTATCACTGCCATGGAATGGTACTGTCTTGGAACTTCCCTCACTACTGCTTTGCAACGGCACTTCCTTCGAAGTGCCTTCACCGAAATCTTTATCTCTAACTCGTTCTTTGTTGTCGTCAAATTTTTTCTTCTCCTTGAGAACATCCTTCACCACTTCTTGCTCTGTTTCATCTTCCAACTCTGGAATTCCTTCCCTCTCCCTCACTTCCTTCGAATCAGGACTACTTGTGGATGAACCAAACCCGTATTTGCTCTGCGGATAGTAACCGGGGTAACCATTATCGTAAGTGTCAAACACGTTGAGAAAATCCCAAGGGGAGACTACAGGGGGTGAAGGCGGTGCTGGCGGAGGAGCCGGCGAAGATGGACCGGGCTGAGGATTGTATGGATAATCTCCTCGCGGCGGCGAACCCATCTGAAACCCGAAGAAACCAGCATTCCCATACCCACCTTGGTACCCATAAGATGGATCAGACCATTGCCCAGATGCAGCAGCATAACTCTCTGGCTCATCATACACTACTGATTTTCCGGGAGACGCAGACCTTTTCATGTAGTAAGCGTAGGTATTTACCCCGGAATGGCTCCAATCTTGGGGAGGAGGATAGGGATAAGCCGCGTAAGAAGGTCCTCCCTCTTCGCGCTCAGGGCTTTCCTCAATATGTACGTGGCTATCCTCCTCAATGTGAATGTGACCCGTAGAGGAACCCAAGTCAGAGTCAGAATCAGAACCAGATGACAAATTCAAATGAGAACCCTCAAGCTCTTCTTGCTCCGAAGAATTCTCATGAGCCGAATGTGAAATCGAAGTCGAAGAAGACGAATTGAGGTTCTTCCCCTTTAATTTGGCCTTCTTCCCTTTACCTTCATCAGAGGGCAATGTCAGAACCGGAGAGCTAGAGGACAAAGACCCAGTACCAATCACAAGCTCTTCATCAACGAATTTGCGAAGCGCGCCTCCAATATCTCTAAGGGACTGAAAATACGCGACGTGGGCTGCAGCAAGAGCATATCGTTGCTCCGATGCGGCTTTGAGGAACTCCTTCCGTTCTCTGCAAAGGTTTACCACCGGCAAATCGTCCACCTTGGAGGCTCCGCAGCCCATGTCGGAAGCAACCACCACCTAAAAGACCCAAAACGACGACCTGGGTTGTGGAAGAAAGCTTCACCCTCGCTCATTGTCTCCGTACCTGGCCGTACAAATGCAGAGGCAGACGAAGCATCGTGAACAAACCCATATCCAAAACTAATCCCCTCAGCCGGAAAAGGTGATCTTGACAGAGATAAGAAGCGAGCAATAACGGAAAGAAGCACGAGCAGAGCAAGCGCTGAGCAGCATATGAATACATGCTTGGGCTAACTCACAGTGCCTTGCTATATCTATACACTCCACTGTTCATCTCTCAACCTCTGGGTCTCTATTAATAATGGAATGATATAGGCACGGAGGTGAGTGAAATAGATGAGAGAAATCAGACCGTTGAGATGGATGAAGTTGAATGATGACCGTCCAAAGGAGATGGGCAAGATGATGAGAGAACAAGGGGAGTCATTTCCAATCAGTCAAGTTACAGGAGAGATAGAGAAGTAAATTAAATTTCAAAGGGGGTGGAGAAGATGTTATGAAATAAAAAATAGTAGAAATTGGCATGGAGATCGGTAATGTTGGGGATCTGTAACCTTTTTGCTTTGTTCTTGTTGTTTGTTGTTTATTTTATGTTGGGAGGGGGTTTAGATTTCAGAGTTGCAGAGTTGCAGAAGAAGCAGAAGGCTCGCGGAACCCGCCATTGGTAACGGACCCTTTTCATTATTACCATTCTCAGTCTCAGCCTTTTTTTCTCTCTCTCCTTGAATTTCTCTTCGCTTGGGTGCGTTCACGCCTACGCTAACTACAATAACGCCCTGCTAGGCTCATTCCACGTGGTTATTCCCATAGTCAATTAACGTAAATACCCCTGCGTGAAGTGGTGTCCCGCTCGGTATACATTTTCGGCTTTTTTACCTTGTCGGCTATAAAAAACATTTAAAATTTTCAAGTTGAAAGATAATTTTACATATATATATATATATATATAAAAGAGATATCGAAATATAAGTTTTTATTTTTTTTTTCATTGAATGAGGATCCGCCTTTTCCTAAGTCTAGGGTCAGAGGCTATGCCTCACCCCTAACCCCCCAAAAAAAACCCACGCACTGCTCTCCTCTCCAAAAGCTCTTCTTCCTCACTTTTCCCCCTCCTCTCCCCTCTTTTTTTTTTTTTTTTTTTAAATTATACCTATTTTTTATTTTAAATTTTTATTAATACTTTTTTTTAACCACATCAAAATATAAGTAAAAATATATATTAAATAAAATTAATTAATTATACTAATAAAATATATTATTTAATATTATTGAAATTATATAGGTTTTTTTATATTTTGAAAACATATATTTTAATTAAGCTTTTAATATTATTAAGAAAATATTTTTTTATTAATTAAAATTTATCTTACTATACAAAATAACAATAAAAGTAGGATATATTAGCCTTCCTTCAATATTACTAAAATAATATAAATCTCCCCATATTAAAAAATATACATTTTAGTTAAATTTTTAACTCAATTAATGATATAAATAGGAAGAATAAGGGAGAGAGATAAAAAAAATAAGAAGAAATATTAAAGGAAGGGTAACAAAAAAAATTTATCCAATATTCCTTCATTTTTTTTAATTCTCTCTCATGTTCTTCCTATTTATATCATTAATTGAGTTAAAAATTTAACTAAAATATATATTTTTTAATAGGGGGAGATTTATATTATTTTAGTAATATTGAAGGAAGGCTAATATATCCTACTCTTAAGGTTATTTTGTATAGCAATATAAATTTTAATTAATAAAAAATATTTTCTTAATAATATTAAAAGCTTAATTAAACTATATGTTTTCAAAATATAAAAAAACCTATATAATTTCAATAATATTAAATAATATATTTTACTAGTATAATTAATTAATTTTATTTAATATATATTTTTTACTTATATTTTGATGTGGTTAAAAAAATAAAAGTATTAATAGAAATTTGAAACAAAATATAGATATAATTTAAGAAAAAAAAGAAAGAGGGAAGGGAAGGGGGAAAAGTGAGGACGAAGGGCTTTTGGGGAGGGGGAGTAGAGTAGCGCATGGGTTTTGTTGGGGGGGGGGGGGGGGGTAGGGGTCAGGCGTAGCCTCTTACTCTTAGACTTGGGAAAAAAAGGATCTTAGTGTTGGGAAAAAGAGTATCTGGGTGTCTTTGACATTGAGATCTTTCTCATTTAATTAAAAAAAATTAAAAAATTACATTTTGATGTCTCAAACATCGAGATGATTTAAATTGTAATATATGGAAAAATATGTTTCAACTTATAGTATAGTGAGAATTTCAAAATTTTTTTATAATATTAAGATAAATTTTCCTACATTTTCAAACCATGCTCCCATATTTTATGAAGTTTTTGTTATAGCCCTTGGCATTTTGTTGGGGGTACAACCTTTTAATTTGAACCTCCTTATAATAATAATAAAAATGGATGCTAGGTATCCTATGTTATATTCTAAAGAATTTTTTTAAACAACAAAAAAAAGAAGGAGCAAAGTCTGCAGTAGGGTACTTCAAAATAATGCAAATATTTTTAAAAACAAATCATTCTCAATTTAGTTCTAGTATTCTACTCGCTCGATTCAATCTTTATTATAAGAGCATGCATGCATGCATACTTTACAAGGCACATTTGTTTTTCTAAATTCTCTGGATGATGAAAAAGAGTACCCTCTCATGTCTTTTTTATAAAATATTTTTAAGAGTTTTTTTATTCTTTTTATAAAATGTAATAGTGATAATTTTTTTATTTTTACATTTAATCACTAGCCTCATAAATTGTTTCTAAAAAAATTAGATGTTTTATTTCATAATTAATTGGCCCATTTTCTCTCCTACTCATAATAATAATAATAATTAATAATTGAATTATGTTTGCATTATTTTAATTAATAAGAATAAAAATAAAATCTTTTTTTAACCCATATGAGATAGTTACAAACACCTTATAAAAAAATTGGAAAGGGTATCCACTAGTTTGAATTTAAATCATGTGAGATCTCAATTGAAGAAAAACTTTTTTTAATGTGATTTTTCATATACAAAACTTAAAAGTATCGAGTTTTTTATTTGCTGTTGGTAAGGTGTATGGCTAATATTTATTATATTTTACTGACTAATAAATTCACAAATGAAATTTCAGTGGCGAAAAAAAAAAAGAAGAAGTTGAATGAAATTTTCCTTGGTCACTAATGATTCGATCATGCTATTGGCTGCATGTATTTAAGTTCAATAATGCCCCCAACAAAAATTAGTCAGAGCACACGAAACTGTTACATGACCCGGCCATTCGATGTGATGCTTTTAATATGAGAATATTTCTCACCTTTCATTTAGTTTCACCCCAGCACTTGAAAAATATAACAGAAGACAGGAAGAAGAAGAAAATAATAATAATAATAATAAACTGGTTAAGATGAATTACAGTTGAATTGAAATGATTAAAATTGGAACTGCCAAAAAAGAGATGGAATACGTAACTCAAGTGAAAAATGAAACTGTAATAACGACGAAACTGAGACGTACTTATCATGCAAAGCAGGTGCTGCGCTGCGTGCGTTGGGTTGTATTGTAGAGGTGACCACATGAATTAAGGGACCGTACCGGAAAATTGTTTTCGTTCTGGCGGGCACTACATAATCATCCAAAAAATGTCAAAATTATATCTAAGAAACCGTATTTTGTAAATTACAATTAAAAACATTGAAATTGGAATTATCTATAGAATTAAGATTATTAATAAATTTTATGAAATTTTATTATTAAGATGATTTAAGATTATCATTTGTTTTAATTTTTATAATAAAATTAATTAAATTTTATATATTAATTTTAACAAAATTTTGAAAATTTTCAATGTCAATTACACTCTCTTTAAGTGTATTTTAGGGGGGGGGGGGGGGGGTTTGGAAATGGGGACAACACACCACGTCGGTCGGACTTAATCATTGCTCCCACAAGCACTTCCATTCCAGCCATTAGAACCTTATATATGGGGTTCTCGAGTGAGACACACGCCATTCAATTGAATTAAATTAAATTGAAATATTTTTGTTTTTTGAATGTCAAATCTTTTTCTGACGATCGATTTGGATGGAATTAAACGAGGGAATTATTAACACAACATTATTTATTAAATTATTATTTATTCAGTGCCATTAAAATAATTCTAATAGAATGTTGTATGCTTTTTTTTTTTTTGCCAGAAGAATGTCATACTTTCAAACTATACGTTTTAAAATACGTTTTCCCATTACTTATAATTTTCATTTAAAAGCAATGCTTCTAATAAAATGTGAATTTCACACGCATGCCTCAAGTTTAAATGTTTAATACTATATAAATACTTTTTTAATGTTTAATACTATATAAAACATTTTTAATCAAACCACTCAATATCCAATAGTTGTATTAAGCTCTGATTAATGTGAGTCAAGCGAGATATGATTATAAAGGCAATAAAACTCTTCCAACAAATGTTTAATATAATTGCATATTTGGGTCCATTGGTTAAGCTAATAATATTGTAATGCATTTGTAATATTATACAAATACATTAATTGCATATAAAAGCTTGTTGTTTATCGTAATAAACAAAAAAAGAAACTGGCTTTGTTTGGCATGATGGGAACATATTTTAAGGAATGGGAATAAGAATGATAACGATAAAGTATGTTGAATATGTATAAGAATGGAAACAAAATATTTTACATAATGATGTTTGATAAAATAGAATAGAATGGGGTGTCTCTTGATGGTGGCAAGAAAATTAATTTTTAAAGTTTTTTATTTAAAAATTATAAATGATAAAATATGCTTCTCATGCGTCATGCAATTTTTTGCTTTCTTATGTACCAAGCTATGGAATCCTTTATTTTTTTTCATACTGTATTATAATATTTCAATATACCAAACATGACCTAAAGGATAAACTACCAATATTTAGTAAAAAAAAAAAACCAACATAACTGAGGTTGCTTGCCAAAATAATATTTGATAAATAAGTTCCAAGCATTTGGTAATTTTTTCTATTAGTGTTATGGTCACACTAATTATTGTACTAAAGTATTAGATATAAATGTTATGGATTGGATGGTTGGCCAAAAAAAAACTTATGGATTTAATGAATTAGGTGTCCACCGAAAAAAATACTGATTGATATTTTGATGATAATATTAAAATTAATTTTTTTATTAAAACTATGAGTTAAAATAATATTTTTATTTCTTAATTTATTTTAAACAGAACTAAATATGCTTATGTGCATTGCACAAAATTAAAAAAAAATGTTTTTATAACTTGTAAATAATATGCAGCCAAAAAAAACTTGTAAATAATATGATTTTATATTTTTTATTTGATATTAATAATATTGATTAGAACAAAACCTTGGATGTGTGGAAATTTGAGAAAAAGAAAAGCCTGACTAATGGATAGAACCATGGATAATTGATGCACTTAGCAATTTTTATTGGCTGAGCTTGTGACATAAGATATCCATGATGATAATAATTAGATGAATTTTTCATGTATAATATCAAATCTGAACAATGAATAGTATTATTTATTTATAATTATAATTTCTGAATGATGTGATTTTTATACATTTTATATTTTATAATTAATAGTTAAAAATAACAAATTAGCTTATTTCATATTGTTGGAGAGCCGACGTCAGTAATTCGCTGTCAGGGAAAAACACTTTTAAAAGAAAAATTAAATAGCTGGCGATGTCAGTGGTAATTTTTTTTGGTAAAAGAGAGAGAGGGAGAGTTGGATTCTGACAACGCAATTGGGGCCCAAGAAAGGAGACAACGTGGCCCAGAAACGTCATGGTTTTATGATGAAGGAAGAAAAGGACTCCTACTTGGATTAGAAAAGCAAAATCTTACTTTCTGAATGTATAGGAGACTGGTTGTCCTTTTTATACAACTAAAATCTCTAAGTAGACCTAAACCACAAACGGACAGTGAGCTACCACGAATCCCAACTCCCAGAAGTCACACCTAATTTTGTTGCTTTTCAATCTAAATCCCACCACAAAAACACCAATCAATTTAATTTAATTAATCATTTTTTATTCACTTATCTAATAACATCATTCTAACTAGAGTAAGTAAACCATAAGCCTCTTCTTCTTTTAATTATAATCAGCAATGGGTGCGACACAGATAATACATAGCCCAAGGATTTCCAAATGTAGCCGTTTCTTTTTTTTTTGTTACGAGATCCCGATGTTCAAGAAATAACTGGATTTCTTTTTTGCCAATGAATCATAAAAATTAATATTGTAAACTATTTTAAATGAATTATAATTAAAATATTTTTAATTTTCTTTTTTTTTTTCATGAGCATTTAAGAAATTCTTAGACCGACCAGTGAATACTACTTATTTTAAGGTGTGTCTTTTTCAATAAAACTTTTTTCATATATAACTTAGCATTGAATCTAAAATAATATGTTTAAAAAATTCAGTCAACTATCAATTGTAAACCATGGAAGAATTGTATCCCTGTGGGTTAATTTTTTACCAATAATGTAAAATATAAAATATTATGAAATTAATAGTACAAAAATTACACTTAAACCTCTTATTTATTATTGTTTGTTTTCAATTTTATATAATTCTGGATTAACAATAGGCCAGGTCATGAATAGTTTTGAAAAGAGATTATATAAAAAATTTCAAAGGGATTATATAACATTTGTAGTATAATTATAAACAGTTGAGATCGGGAGAGGTTAATGGACGGAAGTTTCTCCTGTAAAGATTGAGATATTGTGTTGGTAAGACGAAGAAAATTTGTGCTTCTCAAATTCCAAAGTTCAAATTCACACCATTCAAACTTTCAAGTTTCAAAATAAACATACGACTACTGTACTTTTCTTTTCCCGGGGGAAGGGCAGGGGAAAAAAAGGGGAAGCAAGGGTCTAAAGTTGGAATTCAATTTCCTCATAGTTGCAAAGTTGAAATTTCAAATTGGAACCGCTCCTGCCATTTCTCTCCAACCCCCCCTCCTGCCAACTTTAATTCTTTTTTTTTTTTTACAATGAAGAAATAGATGTTATGGAGTCACCCAGTTATATAATTGTACAATTTATATTTTTTTTCTTTCCTGTTGTAAAATCATATAACTGCATAAATCCCTTTATAATGCTTTATTATAAAAAAACTTCAAAAATTCCATGACTCTAAAACATCTATTTTATCATTTGTAACTTTTTGGGTTAATAAATAAATAATAGCAAAAATAAGATAGCAGGAGAAAGGCAGGAGAGGGTAAGGCAGGAACCCCATCCCAGCCCATGGTTTGGTTCCCCCGATTGTCAACAACGTAACGCGGAAACTGAATCCAATTCCCATTGGTCAACCTCAAAACAGGTTTTGAGGGCCCCCCCACAAATTAATAGAGTTGTGTATCGTAGTAGAGTACCTCGTCCTTTTTGTCATTTTTTCAACTAATGCTACTACGCACCATTTGCCGTGGCACCTTTATGGCTTCTTTAGTTTTGTTTCAAATTGTGGATTTTTACTTTTACTTTCATTATTATATCCCAAAAAAATAAATTACCTTACGTGTATTTTCTTATTTTAATTTTAAAGCTGATTGAAAAATGAGTTGCTTATCAAATGCCATTTTTATAACCATGAATATATTCATAGAAAACAGACACATAAAGAGAAAGAAAAAGTACGCAAAGCAATTGAAAAGTCAGTCTTCCTTTTATGAGGACATGGGTATGGAAATGGCTTCCTTCTTGTTCATATCCAATCTTCCATGCGTTTGAAGAATCATACTTTTGAATCAATGGGTGTAAGTTGTAGTGAAATAGGTTATAGTTATTTAATTATAATTAATATCTTAGATTTAAAATTGTGTGAATATAGAAAACACCATTGAAAATGTTTCCCTCCATGTGAGACCCAATAAAGTTTGATTTCATTCAAATTAGTCATAATTTTAAGTGGTAATTTGATACCAAATAATTTTATCAAAAAAGAATCATACTTTTGAAATATATATCACAAGGTAGTCTCCACTAAGAGAGAATCAGCTACACTAACACGCAATAAATGGGAATCAAATACCACAAATAGTATCATCATTTATGAAAGGTGTGATCATTGAAGAAAAATTCGTATCACTTTTCATATTTACTCTACCCGACACCATATTTTACTATGTTAATCTTATTGATTCTCCCTCTCTCTCGAAAAGCTTATTCAATTGTATCTCTTTAACTTTCATAATAGTCTGGGAGGATAAACACAACCGCAGGAAAATGCTTGAAAGGTAATAATAAATCGACAAATTATAAATTCTTTTGATAATTATCAGTTGCCATTCATATTGTATTTAATCATATCATGTCTCTTCTGCATCCCCTTTTTCTTCTTTTTTTATGGGATTTGCTTTATTCACCTCATGAAGCAAAAGTGGAAAATTCCTTCTTTTTGAGCATAAATTATTCTGTTCCAAGGGCTAAGCAATCATTTCATGCCAATGTTCTATTTCCCCCTCCCCAAAAATATCATTTTCAAGAATGGTATCTCAACTTTTAATATAACTCTTGGGTCAATTTTGAGCTCCTGATTTACTCAGTACTTGAAAATAAAGTTTGTGCTCTTTACAATATTTCTGTCCTACATTTATGAACTCGTATTTCGCATGTTAAACCGGTGATTGAAAGGATAGAGTCAGATGTGAAAATAAAATTATTTATAATATATTTTTTTAATTTATCATAACATTTCACACCTACTTAAATTTCCGTACTAAATTGATTATTAATAGTATATCAACAAAAGATATGATAAAGTATATTACATTTATTTCATTTAAAACTTGGTTATCTACTTAATATTCGTTGTGTTAGAAGTATCATTGGACTCTCTCGATATATATTACCAAAAAAAATCTTCATCCTACGACATATATAATTCTTTTAAAATTAAAATTATTTAGCTACCATTACCGTTATGCTATAAATAAAATTATATTTATTATTGAAACCTAAGACTAACTTGGTTACTTTTATTCATCGACAGTAAATTACAATTTCATTGGTATAAAAAATAAATTTCACTGTCCAAAAGTAAATAATGGCGAGACTTAGGTAATAAATACATATCAAATACTCCCTTTGGCCTTAAATATGAGATGGCTTCTAAAAGCATTATTTGATTTCAAATATAAGACATTTTATAGGTTGTCCAGTGTATTAATTAGCATTTTCTATTCATATATTGGTCTATAATTAATAGGTGAGAAATAAATATTATGAAAAATAATATAATTAATAAGAATAAATGGTAAAAATATTAAAATTTCATAATAAATTTAACTATTCAACTCGTTTTCTTAAGATATGTGAGGTAGTTGAAAGTATTTTATACTTACTTCACTCTTTTCTATATAAGATATTTTTAACTGTACGTATATTAAAAAATTTAGTTAACTTCATTAAATTTGTATAAAATTTTAATTTTTTTTTAAAATTATCCCAATTTAATTAATAGTATTTTTTCTCTTTTTAAGAGAATGTTATTCAATATATTACTAATTATTGATGTAATTATTCACATTAATATTAATTGTTAACTTTAAACAAATGGCATTTTGAGTAAAAAAAATTTAATAATACAGACAATTCCAAAAACATCTCATATTAAGAATTAAAGAGATATTAAAAAAATTATAAAAAGGACAAGAGGAGTAGTATTTAAGAGTTGGATGATATTTCTAATATATATTTAACTATTTAAGAGTGATCCACTCGAAGTAGTACTTTAATTTTTTTGCGTCAATCATAGTATATTTTAATTTAAGAGATCAGAGTTTTTTTAAAAGAAGTTAAAGTGAAGAGCAGTCAGACTGCTTGACTTTACACGAAAAGAAGAATAATTGGGAATGGGCAGGGGCATTTGCATAAAATAAGGGCATTCACAATTCACCCAACGAAACCCCATTTTTTAAGATGCTGGTTGAGACCAAGTTTTTCAATTTTCAACTATAATTATTGTTGTAAAAATCGGACCGGAAACTGATCCCTAGTCCGGTTCAGTCATAGGTTTCAACCGGTACTGTTTAGAACCGGTCCAAAACCAGTGAAACCGGCCTTGAACTGGTAGAACCGGTCCTGAATCGGTTCTGATTTATTTTTTTTTCAAATTTTTTTAAAAAAATCTTTTTTATTTTTAAGATAAAATAGCATCATTTTTAATATAAAATATATTTTTTTATATATTATAATATTATATAAGTATTATTATGATATATAACTATTAAAAATTATATATTTACTTAATAAATAATAAATAATAAATTATTAATTTATTATTTTAAACTCAAAATATGATTATATATGAATATTAGTTTATTTAAATTAAAATATTGAGTTATGAAACTCATTAATAATTTGTTTGTAGTGAATAATATATTGATAATTGAATATTATTTAGTTTGAGATTTTAATTAAGTTATAAAATTTGTTTAAACTTATATTATTTATTTTAAATATATTATTTTAATCACTACCGGTCCGACCCCGGTTCGACCTCGGTTGAACCATTGAACCTTGAACTAATAACTTGTCCGGTTCAATGTCCGGTCCGGTTCTGACAACAGTGGCTACAACTATATATGTATATATATAGAGAGAGCGAGAGAGAATTAGTTACGAACAAAGGGCAATGAACATATCAGCAAACTAAAGCCATGTGGTATTTGGACGGAGTTATGTAATACTAATAGTGCATCTGCGTGAGTGGTAGAAAAGGGTAAGTAGCTTTGCTCTTGCTTTTATCGTCGAAAGGCTGAAGAAGAGATAAGGAAAAGGGAGAATCTTCATCATTCATCAAGTGAAGTCCCAAAAGCTTCTCAAACGTGATCGATGCATCTACGAGAGCACCAATAACACGAGAACCTTCATGCTTCCAAACTCTGATTTTCCCCAGCTTTCCACTTTTTGGCGATGAAGAAAGAGAGCTATGAATTTCTTAAAGCCTTAAACATCATTTTTAGCTACCCACCACACATGTTAAAAAAAATTTGTTAAACTCATTTAATTTATTTTTCAGTTTTATCCTAATTAAAAAATTACATTATTTTTAATTTTATTTAATAATTTAAATATGACTAATATTTTATACACTACAAATCCTTTTTTCTCGAAAATATATATATATATATATAGTTGAGAAGGAGGGGGGTAAACAACTTGGGTTTACATTTTGACCTGGCCATTTTCCCGTACATTGAGTCATTGACCCAGTAATCTGTCGTACACACCTTTCAAGAAATTCCTAAAGAGCTAGTGCGAGGGTTATTGCCATATTACCCAGAAGAAAACGACTGCTTTCATCTCCATTATTAACAATTTATTTTATTTTTTCTAAACACCTAATGGGGTATCAAAGACCTACGGGCAGTTCAACCGTTCATTGAACAGAACAGACTAATGGGGTCTAGAATAAAATAACAAACCAAAGTAGTTGGCAGTAATTTGGGTGGCCGAAACGATTTACCATTTTCTTTCTTAACCCCAACTTTATACTAGTATAGCTGAATGTCAAATTCAGACTTCAAAGAAACTATAAAGTCTATTTTGTCCCTCTGGTTCTTCCCCTTTTTTACGGGTCCAAAAAAAAAACCACGAAATTCTTATTAGAAAACAGTAGTAAAGATGCTTGATACAATGTTTTCAGACTCGGACTGGACCGGATGGTCAGACTGGACCGGATGGTCGGACCAGTTGGATCACCACCCGGACACTTTTCCGGCTTGTTATGATAGGTTGAGCCGTTTTTAGGGTTGAACCGGATTGGACCGGAGGTTGAGCCGGAAACCGTCTAAGCCGGAACTCGGAACGAGTCATCTAGAACCGGACGGTTCTCTATAAATATATATTTTATTTATAAATTAATTAAAAATTATTATTTTATAATTTTATACGATAGAAAAAAAAATTCCCAAAAATCCCTAATTCTCACTTCTCACTCTCAGTTCAGTTTGCTTCGCACGCAATCACACTCGGCATTGATCACTTCCTCTCTTCCAGTTCCAGAATTCGGAGTTCCATCTCACACTCATTCAGAAGCTCGGTCTCGGCGTCTCGCACTCGACACTTCCACTCTTCCAGTCTCGCACTCGTTGATTGTTCACAAGCTCGGTCCAGCACTCGCAGTCTCGCAGGCTCGTACTCGACACAAAGTCACAGGCCCTAATCATCGCATTCATTCACAAAATCACAAGCTCAGTCTTGTACTCGGCTACTCGCATCACAGATTCGCAGCTACTTGGCCACGTATACTCTCACTCGCACCACCGCAGATCTGCTGTCCTCTCTGCCTTCCTCTGTGGCCACTGTGACTCTGTCTTCGTCTTCCTTTCCCTCCTTGATTGCAACGTGGTGAGTTCGTGTAGTGACCGTGAGTTTATGACTCGTGACCATCTTCCCTTTCTTCCAGGCCTTCACAAGCTTGATCCCTTTCTCCTTTAGCAAATTTCAATTCTCCTCTCCCCTTCTTCTTCTTCCTCCACGGCATTGAGGACAATCACTTTTTCTTGTTTGAAGCTTTGTAACTCCCGAGCCCTAAAAGGCCCTAGCTTTGTGTCTCAGCCTCTGAGGATCTCAGCTCACACCATTAGGACTCAGCTCACACCATTAGGACTCAGCTGGTGAGTTCTATTGAAAAATTTTAGACATCATTATTTAGTTAAGGGACAATTTGAATTGGGCACACCTTGATTTTTATAACTGGGTTTTGACAAGTTTTAGACTTCTAGTGCTCTCAGTTTATGTACTTATATTGGCTGGTTAAGAATTTTGTGTACAAAAAGATTAATGTGATTAATAATAGTGACTAAGTAATAAGGTTCTAGCATCAATCTATATATATATATATGTATCATAATCAAGTATATAGATAGCACTAGAAGAAGAATAAGAAAAAGCAATATGCATGTAAAATTGAACTAATGAAAGGTATATTTATTTTTTCTTTAATTCTTTGGTGACTGGTTTGTTGTTGATTGAATATTAGGTTGCCATCTAAAGTAATGTGTGATCTGTCTTTAATAACTTGGCCTTAATTTTCAAAAGGTTAATTAGAAAAATGTGCAAAGTTGGTATTCGGTAACAAAGTTTAATTTCCAAATGCAGCTTTATTTTCCATTGACGTAATTCCAACCATGGCATCAACCAAAGCATTTGAGTTAAAGAGTCAATAAGGTTCAAACATATGTTCCCGACGTGCTTTGTGTTTGCTATATCTTGTCTAATGCTGAAATTGATACTCTTGTATTGTAGAAAATGTCATCTGAACAAGGTTCCACTGCTGCATCCACACAACCTGTTAGATCAAAGTCAGATCCTACATGGGAGCATTGTCTTGAAGTACCAAAGAAAGCCCCTGGTGGCAAACCTCGCTTAAAATCTTTGTATTGTGCAAAGGAATTTGCTAGTGGGGGAATACATAGAATGAAACAGCACCTTGCTAGAAAAAAAAAAGAGATGTAATCAGTTGTAAAAAGGTCCCTCATGATGTTCACTACCAATTGGAAGAAAATCTTAAAGAGATTGAAGAAAAGAAAAATAAGAAACAAGATAAATGGGAAGAGGACAATCCATATGGCCCTGGTTTCCAACCAAATGAAGGTGATGCTCCAAATATGCAAAAAGTTCCTCCTCTGCAATCTCGAGCAATGGAAAGCCACGAATTGAATGTTCAAACTCCAAATTCATCTAAACTTGGAAAAAGAAAGGTAGATGGAGATATAGGCAACTTCTTCGCCCTAAGAACAACCCCAGGAGCACAGCCAGGAATAAGAAGTGCATTAACAGGTTAAGAAGCTTTGATTAGAACTGACAAGTGTATTGCTAGGTGGTTATATGATTGTTGTATCCCAACAAATGCTGTGAATTCAGTTTACTTTCAACCTATGATAGATGCTATTGCAGCTATTGGCCTTGGTTATGAAGCACCAACTTACCATGCCATAAGAACCAAACTATTGCAAGACATAAAAAATGAAGTTAAGTTAGTAGTTGATCAATATAGAAGCTTTTGGTAAGAGACTGGTTGTACAATCATGGCAGATGGTTGGCAAGATCAAGCAAATATGCAATTGATTAATTTTCTTGTCTACTCTCCTAGGGGAACTATTTTTATTAAACCTGTTGATGCCTCAGACATTGTTAAAGATGCCCAAAATCTTTGCAACTTGTTCATGGACATGGTTGACTTTGCTGGTGCACGTAATGTTGTTCACTTAGTAACTGATAATGCATCTAATTATAAAGCTGCTGGAAGGTTATTAAATGAGAAGTTTCCTTCTATTTTTTGGTCTCCTTGTGCTGCACATTGCTTAAATTTGATTTTAGGAGACATTGGCAAAATGGAGATTGTCACTAGCTTAGTAACCCGTGCATCTATGATTTCAAAATTAATTTACAATCATGCATTTTTACTTGCTTGGTTAAGGAAAAGAGAAGGTTGGATAGAAATCATCCGCCCAAGGCCAACACGGTTTGCTACTATTTTTATTGCTTTGAAAAGCATTTATGAGCACAAGCATGATTTACAAGCCTTAGTAACTAGCTAGACATTTATAGAGTCTAGATATTCTAAAGATCAAAAGGCAAAGGGTGTGACAGTGATTGTGTTAGACAACAAATTTTGGAATGATTGTAAAATTATGGTCCAAATTGTAGCACCACTTATAAGGATGTTGATAATTGTTAATGCTGATGAGTGACCTTCACTTAGGTATGTCTATGATGGCATGTATAGGGCAAGGAAAGCTATAAAGAGTACTTTCATGAACAAAAAATCTTTGTACAAGCCTTATACAAGAATTATCAAGAGAAGGTGGGATAGTAAACTTCGTCAAAAGATTCATGCAGCAGCTTATTTCTTAAATCCTGCATTTTTTTATGATAAGCAAAACTTTTCCAAAAAACCAGAGGTTATGGGAGGATTTCTTGATGTTTTAGAGAAGAAAGTGACTTCTAATAAGACCAAGTTCTTGCAAGAAAGCACGTTTTACCAAGATAGACTTGAAAGCTTCAGTCGTCCATTAGCTCTTCAATCTTCAAAAACAATGCAGCCCGGTAAAGTTTTATCTTTAATATTTCCTATAATGTAACTTCTAGGATATATAATGATTCCTACTTGCCAATATTTATCTTAATTTTTATGTTTAATATGACAGATGAATGGTGGAAATATTTTGGGGATAGTGCTCTAACTGTTAAACAATTGGCTATAAGACTTTAAGCTAAACTTCTTCTTCATCAGGTTGTGAAAGGAATTAGAGTGTTTTTGAAAGAATACACCCTAAGAAAAGGAATAGGTTGGAGCATAAAAGGTTAAATGATCTTGTATTTGTTCACTACAATTTTCATTTGAAGAATAGGTATATTATCCTAAGCTTTAGCCTTTACTTAAATTTGTATATATCATAAGTTTAATTAAATGAGTTCTTATACTTTTGCATTGTCATGTGTTTTAGAGTTGTTAACAAGAAAAGATCTTTTGATCCTATTGATTATGAAAGCATTGATAACATTGAGTCTTGGATTATGGAAAGATGATGAGTCTCCTTCACTTCAATATGATGAGATAGAAGAAGACATGCTTTATGATGAGACAACAATACTAAAAGTTATTTCTCAAGATGCATGTTAGATGTTTTTAGTCATGTTACTTTTTTCTTTAACTTTTATTCTATGTTACTTATTAATTGGGTTTGTACTACTACTTTGTGAAGAACATCAAGAAAGAGGTAATGACGTCGAGGGTGAAGGTGTTGGAGGGCTTGATTTGAATTCATTTCCCTAAGAAGATGTTAACAGTTATAGTGCAGATCCTTCTCAGGAAACTCATGCTTGGTTTGATCAAGATCCACCGGCATTTGACAAGTCATGAAGTTATCCTCAGAAATGAAAAATTCCATTTGAATTATGTAGACATTTATAATTATGTGATCATATGGTGTTATTAGCTATTAATGTTTACTTTTGATGTTATTATGTTGACATTTTAATATTTTATTTTAGAAAATGTGTATTTATTTCTTATATCAATTTTATTAGATATATAATATCATTTTTTATGTAATTATTACATGACCGGTTCGACCGCCGATCTGATTGAACCATGACAACCGTGACCCGATTATATTTCCAATTCAATTCAGGGTCCGGTCTAAACATTGGCTTGACATTCAGAATCTCCCGGCGGGGGGCGGGGCTGTTGTACTAATATTATTAATATTTTGATGCTTGACATTCAGAATTTTGTGGCTAGCAATTAATGATCGCAGGTAACGGCTCCCTTTCTCCCAAAAACAAAAAGTAGTAAAGCATAAAGATACTCTAAAATTCTTCTTAATAATTTTTTTTTATATACTCTGAAGAGAAAATAACACAAAACTAAGTACATGTATTAAACTCATTTTCTCCTTTTAGCTATTATCTCCATTGGCTTTTCTCCGTCCAAACTTCATAAGAAAATCTGGGAGATATGGACCCAAAAAACACAAGTAAACGTCCCAATACGTCAGGATGAAGTCAGACGCAATACAAGATTTAGTCAACGAGGAAATTGGAAGATAGAAATAGACCGCAAGTTATTTTATTAAGCACTTGCCCTTCTAACCAACTCAAATGGACCATTTCAATTTGTCAGTATTTAAAATAATCCAAAAACTCTCCGTTTTCCTTTTGATCGCTAACAACTAGAACCTAACCCACAACTTGCTCAACGGACGGTCTACATCGACGAGTCCCTACGCCACAAATATTTCCTTCAGGCATGTAATGATCAAGTTTCCCTAATTGACTATGTTATAAGGGGGAAGGGTGGGCTATAAGGCATTATATATTACACCGATGTGATTGCGCGGATAGATGTTTCATCCCCGGCCAAGAGAAGAAATAATTAACGGGTTTGTTAATTTCAATTTCTGGTGAGCTGAGAGATATTATTACGCGTCTCTAGCAAGGTTATTTTGCCCAAAAAAAAAAGTTTTAAACCACAGATTGAAAAATTTTTAAATACAGGATAAAGCCACAAGTTAAGAGGTACCGGATGTCCGGATCCACCAACATCTACCTCATGACCACTCTTCTTTTTCCCTGTTCTTTTCCTCCATATCTATCAACTGTCAGTCAGCAGTTTCAAAATTTCAGGGGATTATGAGAGAACTTATTACAGCATTTATACTCATTTATGTTAAAGAGTCTCCATTATATCATGGAAAGACTTGCTAATTGACCATAATTAGAGCAAGCAAGGACATATGCCAATGCAATTATAGAGAACTCGGAAGAAAAAAATTTAGAATGGAAAAATGCCAAAACAGCAATGACCATCATAATATTCAGAAAATACAACAACAACAACAACAACAACAATAGCCTTATCCCACTAGGTGGGGTCAATATTCAGAAAATAGTTTGACTATAATTGCTTATCAGGGTTTCCAGTCATACTCAGCCTAAATCTTCTGCTTCATAACCTCTGACAGCTTCTCTGCAATTCAAACAGGCACACTGTAGAATTTTATTCCTTTCCCTACATTAGAGACTACCAAGTTCAACGTGCGAGATCACAGGATTTGAAAACAGCTTCATTACTTGTATTACTAGACAGAAATTAGCTCAAGAAAACATGACTCATGCTTTCACTCCTGCAACAAAAGGAGGAGAAAAAAGCAGTGAATATATACCAACTTACAATTTCCTCTCCTCTGTCTGAGTCTTTCATGGAGGAATACTTAAAAATTTTCTACAATCATCATCAAAATGAATATCAAGAATTTATAAGTCAAGCAATATTGCAACCTTTTCAGGCAAGTGCTTCACTGCTACAAACTTGTCAAGCTTTCGAAGATACATCATCAATCACAATGCCCTGAAGATCAGATGCAGATGAAGCTCTTCTTAGATAATTTGGTCTAACATCTAGTTATTTGGACAAAACACGCACACAGCATAAGCAGGAAAAAAAGCTAACAGAATTTGCCAAAAAAAGAAAAAAGGTAAGAAGTTATGTAAGCCACAATAGGGCATATTGCTTGGCTATATAAGCATATCCATCTTTTTTTTCAGGCAATAATCACAAAACATCAACAGACATAAACAGACCTCTGGAGGATCGAATTTGGCTCCAAGGTTACTGAGTTTGGCATGAGCTTCAGCATAATCTTTAAAGAATGCTTCCTCATCTTCAGCATACTTTTCCGCATAGACCTGCATATTTATCAATGTATAGTGTCAGATTGTAACCAAAAGTGAGCCATGAATATAAAACCACTTTACCTTAAATGATGGATCCTCAAAGAGAGCAGCATCAGTTGGCAATACCAACAGATCCTCATCCTTTTTTTCTTTGATATCCTATACATAGAAACAACAGTCAGAAGCAAATCATGAACCCCTACGCCCCTACCCTCCAGCTATTGTTATGAAAACACAACAGCATAGTGACTACTGACCTTGAAGTAAGAGTTATCAAACTTCAACCACTGCACTGTCCAAGATTGGCCACCAGGGGCTCCAGGCCCATTATTCTGTCGACAAAGAGATAATGCACATGAAATGGTGAATTAGTTGATAATCAACATATAATCCAACTTTAGGATTAATTGCACAAACTAGATAGATCTGTACAATTAAAGGTGGTTAATAAAATAACAACAATGAAATAAGGGCTGTGAAAAAAGAAGGTATGAAACATATATTCAGATTCCATTTTACTATTTGAGTATATCAAATAGGACGAGTGATTTATGCAGCAAGAACATAGTAACTCAAATTCAGACTAACGACCATGCACTGATAATTTGATAGTGCCTAAAAGGCACATTGAACTGGTGGAAAAAGCTTAATTCACTGGTGATGTCCATTTCAAGTAGGAATTGGTATAGAGTTCAAGTATCCTTGGAAAGCCCCTTCACAGAGTAAACTTTTATATTAAAGTGCAAAATAGAAACTTTCAATCCTTTAAGGCTATAACCACCCCTAGCATGCAATTCCATAGCAAGAAATATTTATTTAGAGTCCAAAACTGACAATTATTCTACAGTAGGGACCACATGTTCACTCCCCAGACTTGTATTCATAAGCCTGTATAAAAAGCTTAATAGTAAGGATTATGGAATATATGAGCAACTCTAATCATAAATGAACTGAATGTTTGGGGAAGTGGAAAAACCATTGTAGGGATATGAAACGTCACATGAATATTTGGTCTTCATATAGTAATGGTGCAGTGTTAGAATGTGGTGGGAGAAAGTTCAAAGGCATATACTTCTACAGACACAAATCTCATAACTTGTGGACAAAAAAAGCTGATAATATACCGTATACTTGGTCTCAGGCTTGCCCCACCCACTACGTTCTGGTCGAGATCTCCCCAGAGTGTGCGCACCAGATAATGCAACTATTTCCTGCAGATGTGGAAAATTGATCATGAACATCACAGGCAAATTTCAAACATCTAAAACGCCACTTTAGATGAAATTATGGAGATTACCTTATCATTTAATCCCATCCTGGAGAACACTTGCCGTAAATGATCAGCAGGTGAAGGGGGGCCAGCAGCTAAACACAGAAAATTTCCAATGATAAGTTTGGTTGACAATGTTAGAAGAAGGAAAATGATTCAATAAAAGGATCAACTAAGACACAGTAAGCCCTAGTCATCCAAAAAGAATACATAACTTAAAATTCTCAGTTTGAATACATCTAGGTTTACATATCAACCATATCCCCAGAAGTGCAGAATTTTACATTGCTAATTAAATATCTCTACAAACTACCAGGAAATTATGGGCTTAAGAACTAGGAAAGTATCTTTTATGATACTAAAATCAACATCTAAGTTTACACATTAATTATATCTCCAGAAATGCAAAATTTTATATTGTTAATTAAATATCTCAACAGACTACCGGGATATTATGGGTTTATGAACTAGGGAAGTATATTTTATGAAACTAAAAACCACAGTAAAAGAGCACTGTAGTCCTAAAACTGGATGTAATGATATTCATGCTGCCCTTGCAAAAATTTTCTGTCATATATATGGGCCCTTTTTTGTTGCTCAAGTATAAATGGATCATATTCATTTCACCTTTTTTCTTTCTATTTGATACAACCCCTCAGTATCAGTCTTTCTAGGAATTTAGCATTATATAAAAAGCTGGATAACAATATCTGCTCAGAAAATTCTCTGATCCCTGTGCAGTCTGACAAGCCACAGGAACCAGAGGAAAAAAATCAGGAAGAACAGAAGTGTTCAAAGAGGAAAAGGGAGGCAATCATGTAAATGTATAATAAAAGGTAAGATCTGACAGGACAAGTACCAAAAAACTAAAACTTCCCGCCTTGAAGGAAAACCACAAGAAAATCCAAAGTAAAATTCTTTGATGATTGTTGTCTTATGCGTACCCCTAATACAGTTAAAGTTCATACTTGTACAATCAAATGCAAGATATAATAAAAGTTTCATTTACAGCGGCATTGTATTCCATCATGGTTCCTACACACACCATAAGAAACATACACCAAGCCCAATTTTTTCTTGGGACAACCAAGCCAGCTCTTCAAAGATGCAGATGGCTTAGCATTTTGAATTTTTTTTTTTAAGTTACTGTCCTGGTGTTTCTTATATTCAAATTAATTGCAGCATAGTCAATCCAACTCCTACAACTGATAGTGATGTAAAGGAGAAAATGTTCTTTCACAAGACAACTCCTAATGCCCAACAGAAATATGTTCCACTTACCAGGAAGCCTCCCTTCTTCAGGGCATTCTTCAGGTCCAGAGACGTCCACTCTTCCATACTTCATAGGGATTTTTGGGCCTCCAGCCTCCTGAAACATACAAGGAATAGATCAATATAATTTTTTTAATTAATTTAAAATGTCCATAGTCTATCCTGAAGCAGAGAAACAAGAAGTACAACCTCTACAGCAGTAGCACTGGCCAACTGAAATAAATCTGCGTATGTCACACCAGAGTATCTGTCTTTGATTGGCTTGAGAAGATTCAATGCATTTACAAGTCCTGAAGTGCATAATCATCAGGCAACATTAATATAAACCAAACTCGGAAATAATCATAATTTAATATAACATTACCAGCATTGGCTGCATGTTTCAGCTCAACTTCAAATCTCAAGCTGCCATTAGCTCCACCTCTATGAGGCCATTCCTCAATATTCTTATTATAAGTACCAGCATCATGCCATCCCAAGCGAATCTATATCACATATAAATCATAAGTTGTCATTGTGATGCATGGATTATAATAAAAATTATGTCACTGTGTCCCAAAGCTGAACCTCCAAGTATAAGGTTGACAAAAATGAGCTCCACAGTGAAAGTAATTTAGATTTGAAGAAAATTTTTGCAGTATGCAACAAATACTAAGGACTGCTTATAAACTGCAAAAGACACAAGTCCACACCTATAACATAACAGTAAACCTTCATAGCATTACAGAAGTATCAAATCTGTTCAAACACTCAAAACAAAGTAACTAATATCCAAGACAGATCACAGCACCTGCAAGATTTTTCATTATAATAGAACAAGTGATCTTAAGTTTCCGGTTACTATGCTCCATTGCTGACCAAAATTATTGGCTTCTTATCTTACACTCAGAATCAATAAATTATCTGCAAGATTTTTCATCATAATTTCGAACAAGTGATCTTAGGTTTCCAGTCATTATGCTACACTTTCTTTCCCACAGTCATTATGCTACATTGCTGACCAAAATTATTGTCTTCTTATGTTAGACTCTGAATCAATAAATTATCACGTATGACAAAACCAGAGGCCAAATAGCATTATAGCTTTTCTTTTGTTCTTTTGTCAAATATTTCCACAAAGAACAGGCAAATTCGATTAATACTTCGGTGACCATTAATTTAACTCTCTTTCATGCATAGAGGATCTTGTAAAATTCCCAAATTAGACATTCCTCATTTTTTCTTCATAAATTGTTTTGATATGTGATAGCACCATGAAAACCATGATCGAAGCGTGCACTACTGCTTCAATGTCATGCAGTTGCAGATAATGTAAGTTCAAAAGCATTATAACAGGTTTATAAGAGAAGAAGATAAATTACTATAAGTACACTGGGACTTCAACAGTTATATCCTTCTAACTGTTGCAAACAATACAAGTTCAAATGCCTCATAACGGGTATAGAAAAGAGGATGATAAATTAATATAAGCACATTGGGGCTTCAATAGTTATATCCTGCTACTAAGCGTTAGTTCAAGGAAAATAGTCGAAAATGTCTTGAATATTACCAATATAGGATGGCAGAACTTAGTGCTGAGAAGCTGCTTAATTTCCTCTCTAGCGCTCTTCAATTGATCAGGATCAGATGCAAACGACTTCGGCGCAGACACTGTGCTGTATCCTCCGCTCGATGCACGAACCTCAGCTCTTCGCTGAAAATCAGAAGTGAATAATGCAAAAAACCAATCGCAAACTCAAGCTTCAGAAAGAGATCAAAAAATCTCGCAGAAACAAACACATTGAATAGAAAGCAATGAAACCTGATGGAGGAAGAGGTGAGAAATGCGAGGAGAGAATCCTGGGCAGTTGAGCGAGGACAGAGAAGAGGATGAAGAGGAGGAGGAGGAGAAGGAAGGTGAACGCAAAGAAGGAGTGAGGGAGACGGAGGCCCTGGAAGCGGCGGAGAAGATGCGAGAAGAGACGGCGGCGGAGCCACCACCAAAAGCAGCCATTCTGGTGGGAGACTGTTGGGATGGTAATGGCAGCGAAAGTGTGAGTGCCACACGTTCAGCCATTTGGATCGGGTTTTATATGGTTTGCCTGCCTGACGATCCTGCGTTTGGATTATGATCTGCCAATACCACGCTGCCACAATGCCCCGAAAACGCAAGGCTGGATTCTGCTTCTTGTTTGGCCCAACGCAGCTATGCTTTTCTATATGACTCTGATGCCGCTCCAACACTTGCTCATATGTATAGACTCATCATATCATGGGGTTTAGACGCTTGCCGGAAGGGGTTTGGTTCAATTAAGCTACCCACAATCCCACGTTTCTGTCCCTTTTTTCTCCTTAATCATGTGTTGATTAATTATTTTTTAATTTATAGGGCCACTACGTGCATACCTTTATATTCTTTATTTATGTTGAATTTAGGATCCGTACTATTAATTAGCAATTAATTAGTTAATATAAAATGATTCATCATGAGAGTGATGTTAAACAGTAAAATATAATTTTCTAAGGTAAAATCAATTTCAATAATCTTTTACATCTCAAAAGAATTGCTTCAATTATAGGCTAGAAATACTTTTGGTGATAAAAAAAAAAATCTCACTGTTCAAATTCCTTGCTTCCTAATCCTATGAGTATTATCCTGTATAAGGTGTTAAAAAGTTTACAGGCGTAAAAACCTGTGTGTGTGAAGAAGGGGTTCAAGTAAAGTGAGTAATAAAAGACAGTGAATGAACACTACTAAAGGGAAAGGAATCTTGCCTAGAATATGAACAGGAGAAGCACAATTGTGATACGAAACCATGCGAAGCTGGAACGTAAGTAATTCCAAGAAAACAGAGGCCATTAAAATCATCATTAGCGTCATGGTCAAAACTAAGAGGTTTGAAAACTTATCCATTCCCAAAAACAAAAAAAAACTTGGTTTGTTGAAACTCCTCAGGTAGTCAGAGGTCTCGCGTTGTCGTGTTCATCCTTTCTTTGGCTCCAAGTAAAACACCACCCAAAAAAAACCTCTCCCTTTTCTAAGTTGTGGCAGTTGCCTAGCTTCTTTAATTATATATTTTCGGAGCAGAAAACCGTGTATAAATTACTAAAATTTTGATCAAATAGACTTGCGTATGTGCATTCCATTGGAGAAAACACAACTTCATTAATACATTAATAGGTCACTTGCTCTTAAAGCATCAAAGTGAAACAAAAATAAAAAGTTCTAAATTTGGTACAGGACAGAGTCGACAGACACGGGATTTTCAACTTTTTGTTCGAATAAATATATGGGTTATTCAATGCGAAATAGAGATTACATATAAAAATATAAGTATATATAATATTATGGCTTGACCTTCCACAATATACTGATTTAAAAAACCTTCTAAAAATCTCCTAATCAAGCCAAAAATTAATGAAAACGAGAAAATATGATTACTCGTAAACAAAAATGAATACTTAAGCTTCTATACTTAAAAATATTTTTTTCCTAACCGAACAAAATAAGTATTTTTTTAACTTATTGTTATTGTATAACTAACTACTTGTCAATATGGTTAACTTATTTTAAGAATTAAAATCTACCTATTTAGATTTTATTAGAAAAAAATATATTAAATATATAAATTTAAATACCTAAAATTTTCTCCAGATCATTTACTTCATCTAGGACTCTTCCATTTTTTAAGTGCAAGAAATAAAAAGTCATTTTTAACTTTGAATAATGAATATTGTAAAATATTAGTTTAAGAATAATATGAAGGATATATTTTCTTGCATATACATGATTACTTATATTAAAAAAAACAATTATTGAAAAAATTGACACAAACTTAATCATATATATATACACATATGTGAATGTGTTAGTATTTTTTGTTATTGAAGACCAATATTCAGTGGTCATAATAAATTTTAACTAATTTAAATTAAGTCAAATTATGTCATATATATTCGACTCCATGAGTATTTAACGTAATTTTATACTCAAAACTTAAATTTATGATCACTAATTAAACTATTACAATTCCCAACCAGCTCAACCAGGCATGGTTGTTAAAAATATTAGTTTATTTTAACTTTTTATTTTTGCTTCCTCAATTATTCAATCGTAAATCTGCCCAAATAAGGTATGCTTGAATTGAGGAGAAGGAAAGAAAACAATAAAGTGATAATAATTTGTTAACAAATGCCACCAGACTTCAAAGTGGCACTAAAAATTGGACCAACTTTCTGACGAGGACTTGCTTGGGATGGCTTACCAGATGTCCACTTTGTTTTGGTTTTCTTCACTTTGCGTTTGCTAGATTTATAAGTATTCTTCATCATAACAGACTCTTTTTATTTTCACTGTGAAAAATTTCATGGTAGGTACCACTTCGTAGAAAAGCATGTTTTGGCAGAAACGTGTCAAGAAAATCTAATGAATTGTGTAGTATGAAATTTTTGCAGGTACTAATTCTCCTGTGAAATTTAATTAATTAAACATTTAACCAAATTTCAAGGACTGATCAATTTTTTCTGCAGATCTAAATAAAAGTATGATATTTAAGACTAAAATATTATACATTACATTCTCTCTTTATAAAGAAGGCACATACATAATCTGCAAATGATACACTTTACAGAGAAGCCAAAGACAAATTGCAAAAGGTCTATGCAAATTAGTCTGGTTTCTAACTATGCGAAAGTACTTTCTTTTGATATCTGTCAAGATTACAAGTATACCATTGGATAATTTATAGTTTAACACTTATGCTATTTGCACTATGAAAGTTTTCATGGAATATATCGCTGTGCACTGTGAATCTCCATCTAAAATTCTATTTAAAAAGAACAAAAAGGCATCTCAAACTTGGTAAAGAAAACACATGAGAAAGTCATCAATCACCCAAAATCTTGTAAACCTGAGATCGTTGATCGGGGGAAAGTTGTGCGGGAAACACCACGAAGAATGTAATTCTCAAGTTTCCCCTCTTTCCTGGATCATGGGAGATTGGCATACCTAAGCCATGGACTATCTTCTCAAGGCCAGGGTATACAATTTGATCCTCCATTCTCAAATCCACGTGTTGTCCCCCTAGTAGTGGGACTGAAATTGTAGAGCCAGTGAGAGCCTTGAGTAAAGGAATTTCTAGGGTTAGCTCTAGATCATCCCCCTCTCTTATAAATAATTCGTGCTTTTTCTCAGAGATGCAATAAATCACGTCTTCTTCGTATGCTCCAAGTCTATCAATCGCTTTTCCTTCAAATTTTATCTTCGTTCCTTTCCTCCATCCTGGCTTTACATTAATCGTTAACACTTCCTCCTCCTCTACAATCTCCCTGTTTACATTCATTCAACCTAAATTCAAATTTTTGTCTATCCTAAAGTCTTAAAGATGGAATCTGTAAAACAAGAAGTAAATAATAATGGAAGGGGATATGAAACGAACCCAGAAGGTGTAGGGATATGTCTAGTGCGGCTGATCTGTTTCTTGCATCCATAGCATAATTCTTCGAGGGTGCATTCGAGGTCTTGTTCGATTGATGGGGGTTTTAGCACACCAGATGAGTTAGAATACATAATCCGACGACTGAGATTGTTTTTGGAATCGCCAGCACTTTTGGGTGTACAAGGGTTGTTGTGTACAGAATCATAGCTCTCCTTTTCCTTCTCCCTCTCCCTCTCCCTCTCCTTGCTTTTAGTGTTAGACGGACGACTAGGCGACGACGTCGTAGTGGTGCGACTCTTTCTGGTCACGTTCTTGGAGAGAGCAGAGATGGAAGGAAAGCACCTATGTAGGCTTTTATGCCAAAATAAATTTCCTTCAGGACTCGTTCCGCCTCTCAACAAGTAGACATGGCATGATCTGAAGCTTTGAGTCGTAAGATCCGAGGGACTTCTCTCCCCTGGGTTTCCTTCTTCAATAACGTCCTGAGTTAGAAATCATAATCAAATCAACGTAAGTTGGGGGCATTTGGATGAAGGAAGGTAACGTTGTCGATCGATGATGTCGTTGTAATAACATGAATAAAGCGAACCATTTTCATAATTAAAAAGAATTTGAATATATATATATATATATAATTTTGCCAGAAAAATAACAAGATATATATAATGCAACAATATAATGTACCTGAGGAAATGAGATTTAGGTGTTTTTTGAGTAATATATAATAAAAAAATAAATAAATGATCAAAATATAACATGTTAGAAAGCATTTATCATCATATAATAGTTAAAGTTGAATAATCATAATGCACTTTACATGATTATACTGAAATCGCATATGAGCTAATTATTTTCTGTATTATTATATATATTTTTTAAAACTTTTTATTTGATTGTCTGCCACCTAATTTCCGTAGCCCTGAACTTGTCCCCCAACCCTCCCCCCGAACACCACGTCACCCCCTCCCCTTATCTTATTTATATTAATAAATATATATACTTATACCATATTATAAATATATATCATAATTATAATTTTATACAAAATAATATAATATATATTTTAATTAAAATATATTTCATTCACATAAAAATATATTTTATATATTCATTAAAATAAATATTTTTTTGAGTATAAAATAATAAAAAAAAATTACCCAAATAAGATATATCGAATAATATTTATCAAAATATAACACACAAAGGTAACCAGTGGTAACACGACTCGAGTCTATACAAAAAAGTTAAACAGTTAACTATACAATTTCAAATCTGACAAATTATTTTTTTTAAAAAAGGGATGTCGCGTGGCCATCCATACGATTTACCCTTTTGCAATATTCAAGAAGACAAAATCGCATGGCTATCCATGCAACTTTGCCTTTATTTTTTTTAAATAATTCATTTTTTAGTTGTTGAATTATTTAAATGGGTTCTCTGATCCTATTTAAATGATCAATATTTTCTACTATACTCAGATCAACTTATTACCCTGTCCAAGTGAGTTTCGACCATTTCCAAATATGATTCTTTGTAGAAAATATTTTGTATAGGGGTCTGAAATTATCTTTTGTATATTAAATAAGTATTAAGAAGATATAAATTTAATTAAAAGTGTAATAAATATTAATTAATAATTAACTATATTTATATAAGTATTGTCCCAAATTTTCTCATCCATAAACTCATATTATATATATACATACTTTATTTTTTAAACATTCAAATATCATATTAAAATTGCATGAAGAGGCAAAATAATCCTTGTATGATACGTTAATTTTTATGATTGAAATTAAAAAAAGTGAAAAATTTAAATAATTACGTATTGTACATGTTAATTTTTTTTTTAAAACTAAACTAAAGAAGTCGAATAGGCAACTATTTGACTTCTTTATTTTTTTAAAAAAAATTATTGTCATAATTTTCTTCAAAATAAATTGGAAAAGAAAAACACATTGTGTATGATAGAACTTCAACAGTGCTAGCATGATACTACAACAGTGCAGGCGTAATACTACAGTAGTTCCTCATTCTATCGCTCTTCTATTTAAAGAGTTGTCTCCTTCATTTTTCGTTGCTCTTCTTCGTTGCAACTCTTCATTTCTAAATAGGGCTCCATTCATCTTCATTCAACAATTTTTGTTAACTTCATATATATTTTGTGTTTTATTGCCACGGTTTCATTCTATATTAAAACTTTTCATCTCAGTACTTATTCTCTTCTTAATTATCAAGTTTTATACTAATATATTTAATTGAATTATACACATGAATAATTATATTACTTAATTTGTGCAATATTATTCTATTTTTCTTCTACATGAGTCCTCCAGTTTCAATTAGTTTCCACAATAGGTGAAATATTAATTTTAGTAAGTATATTTATTTCTTTATTAATGCAAATTGTGATATGATTTTTTCTATTTAGTGTTAATTCTTTTGTTAATATAATATACTTTGTGTAATATAATTTAATTAATTATAATTTATAGTTTTAAAACTTCTTATCATTAAATTTATATTTTTAAAGTTGAAAAAAAAAAGAATGAAGAAGTCGCATGATGCTCTTATAATTAAATTTATATTTTTAAAGTTGAAAAAAAAAGTGAAGAAGTCGCATTCTTCACTCTTTCAAAAGTGACTCCATTAACAAGGAGTCATTTTTTTGGATGCAGCAATCCAACCTGATCAGGAATTATTCCTGACTAGATTTTTTGTAAATAAAATAAAATAATATTTAGTTTTTAATACATGTTTTTTTTTGCATATAATTTGATTTTGAGATCAGAGAAGAAAAAAATTTTATTTTTGTATTAAACTTGACTTTGCAACGTGAGATTGAAAATTTTTGAATGATTTTTGTTTTGAAAAAAACTTAATTTGGTAAAAAAAGTGTATATGTTTTTTTTTATTGCAGTGTGTACTATAAATTTTGTTGTATAGTTAATTTGTTGGGTGATATAGTATTCTTTTTTATTATAATTTAGTTAATCATAATGAAATATTTTTAAATTTTTTTCATTCCTTCTTCACCTTTAGTTTTTTAAGTTTAAGATTTAAAAAAAAAACTTTTACTTTCTGAAAAGTGATTGATGGAGCATGCCTCCCACGTAGAAGCATGCTCCATCTATATAATCTGGTCAGGAATGGATTCCTCACCAGACTAAATAGATAAATATAGCCCAAAAAAAGTTTAAAAAAAAATTTGGTATACACATGACAACAAAGGCATAATGGAATTTTTAGATTTATAGAAAAAATATTTAATTTTTTATAATGATAGACCTTTTTTTTTTTGTAGATGTCTTTCTTGTTACTTTTTTTGTGCGGTAATAATATGAATGAACATAAGTGCAAAATGAAAAAAAACATGATATATTTGTCACTATAGAGTTTGGCCAATTTCTTTTTTAATATTGTTGTATTCATGAAAATAAAAATAGGAAGTGGAATGGACAATACATCAGTGTTTTTGTGCGTATATACAAATGGTCAAATTGTTGATGGCTCAGATGGCGTGGCATTCAAGTCAGGCGAGATGAGAATATTAAGTGTTGATCCAGACATTACTTTGGTTGGACTGAAGCAAGTTGTTGGACAAAATCTCAATCTTTCTCTAAACCAAATTGTGTCAAATTTTGTTTATAGATTTCCAATATCCATAAACTCACTACGGTATCGAGCATGGAAACTACTAGATGATTCTGATGTACAGAGAATGTGGTAAGTGCATTCTTGATTGTCTACTCATTTTACATGTGTAGAGTTATATGCGAACATTTTGACCATCGAACTTGATCATCATCTAGAATTACATCCAATGGAGAATGATGGTAGATATACATTTCCAATGGAAGAAATGCCTATGATTAGCACATTCATGGAAAATTTCCATCCATTTCATCCCTCCCCAGCCGTTGGAGATGCTGGACCATCATGTGCAATGCCTTCAACTGAAAATATCCATCATTTTGAACAGGCTGCAGATGTTAAGAATGATGGACCATCATCTTCTCTTCTTCCAATCAAAGACATCATGGATGACTTTCAGGATGAGGAAGAATAAAATTCTCATGTCAATTGTGACGATGGTAATGACAATAATGATAACGATGATGAGATCAATGAGGACATAAATGAATATGAAGATCCTGCCATTGCTTTCTTGTCAGAGGTTAATGTAAACTCTGCTGTGGCTCCTAATTTCACTGGACTGGGGGATATTCTACCTATCAATGATAACCAAGAGCTATTTCTTGGGCAGATGTTTTGTAATGTTTGCATTTTAAGACGCGCAATTAAGCTATATAATGTTTGAGTGCATCACACATTCAAGGTATATCTTTCAGGTGCAAAATCTCAAGAATTTCGATGTATTAACTATGGAAATAATTGCACCTAGAGAGTGAGGGCTTCTAGGAAAGGAAGTAACACCTTCTGGACTATTACAAAAAAAGAGGACTCTCTTCTTGTATTGTGGCCATGGTAACTGACCGCCCAGATGTCAAAGTTTCCCAAATCATTGAATGAATGCAATCCATGTTTGGGTATACTGTATCATATCGAAAAGCATGGAAGGCAAAACAATTAGCAATCGCCACTGCTTGGGGTAATTAGGAGACTTCATAAGCTTTAATGCCAAAGTGGTTAGCTACAGTTCAATATTTTATGCTTGGATCAATTGTTAAATATAGACATAAACAAACTTCTAATGTTGGTGATGATGGACAGTCTGTTGAGATGTTTCATCAAGCATTTTGGTCGTTCAAACCATGCATTGATGCATTTAAGCATTTGAAGCCCATAGTACAGGTTGATGGAACTTTTTTATATGGGAAATATAAAGGCACATTTCTCATGGCAATATCTCAAGACGGTGATCGAAATGTCGTGCCACTAGCCTTTGCCGTGGTCGAAGGAGAGACTAAATTAGCTTGGTCATGGTTCTTACACCACGTCCATGTCTATGTTGTAAAGAGAAGAAAAAGGATTTTCTTGATATCAGACAAACATCTATCAATTATGGAATCTGTTGCAGACCATCGTGTTGGATGGCAACCATCATACAAATATCATGTTTTTTGTTTGAGGCATGTGGCTTCAAACCTCCATAAAGCACATAGAACAAATTGGCTAAATGAGAAGTTTATAAACATTGGTGAGATTCATAACCCTTGTTAAATCATAAACTATAATTCTAAACATCTTTGCCAATAACTTAGCAATTCTTTACAGGGTATGCATATCAACATACAGTTGTTAACCAACAATTAGAAGAACTAGCATTGGTGCATCTCGTTGCTACCACATGGATTGAAGCCATTAATAAACATCAATGGTCTCGAGCATATGACATTGACGGTCGGCACTATGGCCACATGACAACAAACCTTGCAGAGTGCATGAACGGTGTATTTAAGGGTGTTCAAAGTTTGCCAATTACAGGTTTGGTGAAGGCAACACTCTATTGGGTGAATAGTTAAATGTGCACAACATGTTCAAGTGCAAATAACAGCAGGGCAGATATTTTCTGAGACATTAAACAAGAAACTAGATATAGCTACACAATCTGCATCTACAAGTATTATTCATGACTATGACAGAAGAGCAACATCATTCGAGGTCTCAGAACCATACAATGTCCCAGCTCGTCAATTTGGTCGTCGTTGTAGGCTTAACTTAAGTGAAAAAAATGTGATTATGGAGAGTTCAAGGCAGAAAAGTATCTATGTATGCATGTAATTACTACATGTGCTCATGTAGGCATTAACTTTTTACAATTTGTGGATCCTGTATTCAGGTTGGAATCCATGCAAATGGCTTATAGCGACAAGTTTACACCAATAGGAGATGAGGTACATTGGCCACAATTTGATGGTCCTCATTTGATTCCTGACCCATCAATGATACAGGCAAAAGGTTGCCCTCGGTTAACTCGCATTCGTAATAAGATGGATTGGACCACACCCGGATAACCTAATAAATGCAGGTTATGTAGGCAAATAGGTCACAATCATTTGAATTGTCCACAAACTTCAGCATCTAAACAATAACTTGTATAAAACTATATCATTTGTGAAATGTGAAGAAATTGGGATTATTAATTTCTTGCACTTCTTCAACTTTCTTAATGAAGAAAATAGATTACATTAATATTTTGGGTCATCGCACATTTTATTTTGTATTCATTGCAGAGATATTTCTTAAATGGAGCAGCCACATCAAGTTATTCAACCAGGCCCAGATGATGACTCATTATTATAGCTACAAGCGCGACATATTTCACAGGCAGTATGGAACAATGATGTATGTCAATTTCTTTTACATATTAGTTATTATGCGTATTTGTTAACCATGTTTTCATTTATTGTATAGGTTGATAGGATCCTTATTACTCGACGATTTAGGCACATGGGTGAGCCACCAATACAAATCATCAAATATCTTAGAGAAGCTGGATTTTATGGTGTTGCCCGACTTGGCAAATTTGAGTATAATCGAAGTTTAGTCTCTGCACTTATTGAGAGATGGCGTCCTGAGACTCATTTTTCACACTACATGTGGGAAGTGCACAATAACTTTGGAGGATGTGGCTATACAGTTGGGGCTTCCTTGTGCAGGACTTCCCGTCATTGGGCCCACAGAATATGAATTGGAATGGCCATATGTGTGTGAATGTCACCTTGAAAAACGTCCACCTTCTTCAAACATATACGGACAAAGGCTATTTTTGAGTTGGTTGGAGGAGAATTTTAATTAATTAGATGATAATGCATCAGATATAGACAAACAATGTTTTGCACGTGCATATATTCTCAAACTAATAGGTGGATATCTTATGCCAGATAGATCTGGTCATAGGGTCTATTTAATGTATCTTCCATTATTAGCTAATTTTAAAGATGCTGGAAAATATAGTTGGGGTTCAGCTGTCTTAGCTCACCTATATAGAGAAATGTGCAATACCACTAACCCATCTAAGGTGAATATTGGTGGATGCTTGGCATTACTACATTTATGGGCATGAGATTGCTTTTCCATGCTAGCACCAAAATGACCACCACCACCAAATCCAAAAACTGATGTCTATCCTCTCTTACCACCCCTAGGGTTTAGGTAAGCTAAAAATACACTTTAAATATTTTTTATTCACTTATTATCAAAATCATGCATATTTTAATATGTTCTTTCTTATAATCATAAGTGGAAAAACATACAACTAGCCCCCCATTCTTCACGCTCGGCTTTATGATGTTATAGAAGTTTACTTGATGCAATGGCCGATGGTGAGATCATTTGGCGACCATATGAACCGCTTAGAAATCTTGGCCTAATTCCAGATTATTACTTCAAATCAAGTGACATTTGGCGTGCTTCTATCCCCCTTATATGCTTTCACATTGTAGAATGGCATCCCCTTGATCGTATTCTAAGGCAATTTGGTCTCCAACAACCAATTCCGATAGCCCCGTTTAACTTGGGTGATTTTCACATAACACAGTTGCGAGGGAAAACCTCAGAGAATTGGATGGAAGCTCATAGAATCTTCATTGAAACATGGTTTAATTGGCCTTATGCTACTTCGGATGCTCCACCAGCAAATTAGGTGTTTCATCGTACATCTGAGTACATGCAGTGAAATTGGAGACATACTCGACAGTGGATCCATTCTTCTAATAGTGCGATTGGTTATGTGGTAGCTTTTTTAGTACTTTTCACCATCATTGTATTTTTCCTTGATATAGATAATGTCATAACCTAACAATTTATTATTAATTTCAGGCTGATATAATAGAAGATTTATATAGGCTTGCCATTAATTACCCTCCAGAAACGTCAACTGATTTTCATACGAGAGTTGCTCAAGACCAACGTAACATATTAATTGCAATGAGAGAGCAATGTTTTAACATGGAACCTGATCATGCTCCATCTGCACAAGAGATACCACGTCCCCAAATTCCTCAATGTAGAAGACCAAGTAAGCGACGTAATGATTATTTATCAACCAGACCTCCATTTACTTCTCAAAAAGAATATGAAGAGGAATGGGATCACGCCACTATATCAGCCACATCCAGTACATTTGTAGGGGCCGCTTCTTGTTCTTTCATGCCGCCATCCTCATTGCCCTTGTTTAGTTCTCCCATTCCTGGTTAGTCTGGACCATTTATGTCTTTGTTGGATGACCCAACTTTATTTGGTGCTGAGTACAACATGTATTTCTTTCAACATAATGAGTCATCAAATCAAGCATTTGAGACTTCTCGCCAATCAATTTCTTTGGCTGACTTTACTTGGTTTGATTTAAATACTACACAAACATCATCAAGAGTTGAGTCACCTGAATCGCAGCATACATAAGAAGATATACCACCAGCATGACCATGACGTAATAGAAGAAGAGCAAGATGTGGTACCAGTAGCCATTATGTATAAGGGACCAAATTTTGATATTTAATAATTAATTATCTTTCTCATTTTTATATTTAACCCTTTTTATCAGTTAATTATTAAATTCATATTTTCCTTATCATTCAATTTGCTACTTCATTATAGTGTTATTTTGTTTCTAATCATTATTAATTACTTATTATTAGTTAATTATTAATTAGTATTTTTTCAACTTTTAATTAAATTGACGTCTTTTTAATGATTATTCAACGAAAATAAAAAACAACATTCTTTATTTAATATTTGTTAAAATTTATTAACCAATCATTATTTTTTAATAATATATCAATTATTTATTCACTTATGTTAATTTTTTTAAAACTTTTTTAGTTTAAGTAACTTTCCTTAATGTTTATTTACTAGTCAACAACACTTTATAAATAGAATCAGAGACTTGTGTGCATCAAGTCAAAATACATTATCATTAGTCGACTTTGTTTGTTATGTTTTGGTAAATATTGTTTAATATGTCATATTTCAGTTTTTTTTATTATATTATGCTCAAAAATACCTATTGTCTAACATGTTATATTTCATTCTTTTTTTTTTCTATTTCAATCATAAAAATTAACGTACTATACATGAATTTTTTTGCCTCTTCATGCAATTATAATAAGATATTTGAATATTTAAAAAAAAGCATGTATATATATAATATGAGTTTAGGGATGAGAAAATTTGGGACAACACTCATACAAATATAGTTAATTATTAATTAATATTTGTTGCACTTTTAATTAAATTTATATCTTGTTAATAATTATTTAATGTAAAAAAGATAATTTCATATTACTATACAAAATATTTCCTACAAAGAATCATATTTGAGAATGGTCGAAACTTACTTAGACATGATAGGGAGTTGATCTGAGTATAGTAGGAAATATTGATTATTTAAATAGGATAAGAGAATCTATTTAAATAATCCAACAACTAAAAAATAAATTATTTTAAAAAAAATAAAGGCAAAGTCGCATGGATGGCTATGCGACTTTGCCTTCTTGGAGATTGCGCAGGGGTAAGTCCATGGATGGCCATGCAACTAACCTTTTTCAAAAAAAAAATTGTTAGATATGAAATCACATAACTAGCTGTTCGACTTCTTTATACGAACTCAACTTACGTTGCCACTAGTCGACTTTGTGTGTTATATTTTGATAAATATTATCTGACATGTCATATTTTGATAACTTTTTTATTTTTTTTTATTTTATGCTCAAAAAACCAAATAAATATATATTTTGAATGTATTTTGAAATTATAAATAGATTACATAAAACATATTAAATATATCTCCAAAAATTTTATTTTATATGTATATATATTTTTTGTAATATTTGTACTCATCAAAATAATTTGATTTAATTTGTCAACAAAAATATAATTTTCAAATAATAAGGCCAACTCCCACCTCACCTCATATACCGGGCTAACCCAATCTAACTCAGCATCTTAACAATCAGACCAATCAGATATTGGGTTGACTATTAATCGGTCTTTGCCAAAGAATTCACAATTACTTTAAAAAATTATATTATGTTTCTTTATGTTGAGATTCATACATTTGGCACACTTACTTTTAAAATTGTAGAGGTACTTAATTTTATATTTTTATTTAAACAACTACATTAATATCGTAAAATATTTAAAAGACAAATATTAATATATTTTAAGTAATTTATGATATATCTTTAATCAATTAGGTATATTTTTAATCTTATTTATTTTGATAAGTACAAATATTACAAAAAATATATATACATATAAAATAAAATTTTTGGAGATATATTTCATATGTTTTATATAACCTATTTATAACTTCAAAATACATTTAAAATATTTATTTATTTTAATGAATATATAAAATATATTTTTATGTGAATGAGATATATTTTAATTAAAATATATATTATATTATTTTGTATAAAATTATAATTATAATATAGTATAAGTATATATACTTATTAATATAATTAAGATGAGGGGAGGGGGGTCCGTGGTGTTCAGAGGGGAGGAGGGTTAGGGCCAGGTTCAGGGGTATAGAAATTAGGTGGCAGGCAATGCCAATAAAAAATTTAAAAATATATATATAAAAACAAAGAAGACAATTAGCTCATATGCGATTTTAGTGTAACTGTGTAAAACGCATTATGGTTATTCGACTTTGACTGTTAGATTGTGATAAATACTTTTTGACATGTTATGTTTTGATAATTTATTTATTTATTTTATTATATATTGCTCAAAAAACCGAGATTTGGCGTTGGAGGGTATGCTCTGAATCAACGACGGAAGGGGGGGATTCAGGGGGAAACAATGGTAATTTCTTACAGCTAAACCATTTTCTAAGAAGGTTTTTGTATGATTTGCTTCTGCTGAGATCACGAATGGAGATTACAGGAGAGATGGCCACCATGAGAGAGAGAGAGAGAGAGAGGTTTTGCAGGGTGATCAGGGGGATGGAAGAGTGAAAAACTTGGACGATGATGCATGAAACAACCAAAGATGATTCCTTTTATTAGCAACATCAATTATTAGGACATGGGAATGGCCGCATGGGATTATCCAAAGAAAGTCTTTATTAGATAAACATTTGAAAAAAACAAAAATAATGAGAAAAAAATAGATGATTAGTATAGATTTTTGAATAATAGTGAGAAGGAGTGAGTGGAAATAATGCTGCAGATTGACTAGCAGCTTCTGGCGGAAAAGGGTTGGGTCTCGATGAACAGGCTTCATATATAGCTTGTCTTTTGAATTTGGTTGTTGGGAGAGCAACGTTTGTGTGGGGTGTTGGCTGAGACTACACCTTTTATGTTATCATATATTGTATTTTTGTTGTTTGTTTCTTGTCATACATGTGTTGTAAAGTAGTTGTCTTCTTTGTTGTTTTTCTCCGCTGTCTTTAGGATGAATGTTCTAGTAATCCGTATTTACTCTAAAATATTGATGAATGTGTTAATAATATGAACATGTTTTATGGGAAAAAAAAAACTGACAATGCTTTAGGTTTTAAGAGTATATATTTTGGAATTTATGATTTATTGACTTCACATAGCTGTAGTTTTACTTTTATTAATTTTTAGTGGGAATTGAATAATAGTTAACGTTGAAGCCACCCCCAAAAAAGGAAAAAAAAACTGCAATGAAAGCAGAACTGAGATGAGAAAAAAGGTTATTAATTATTTTACTATTCCTTAATTGATACTATATGCTATAGTGACATAAAAGACTTTAATTTATTGGAAGGCCTTGGACGTGACGTAGGTTGTCTCCTCCGTGGCCTATGCATCCCTGCTGTGGTCTTTTTTTTTTTACTCTTTTTTTATGTCAGAACTCACAAAAATGAGAAAAATGGCCTAGATCTGTTTGTACAGTGATGCAATTATGTAATTTTCAATTTATTAAATAAAATATTATAAAATATAAATTGAATCTTTATAATCATACAATTATGTTGTAGGTGGGAACATAAAATAATTAAAAGAACTATACAATTACATTACTGTGTGATTTTAGGGAGTTTATTTTTCTCACTTGTCAGTTTTGGTGATTTTTTTTTGAAGCTTCCGCAGTAGAGACGCTGTAGTCAATGGCGAACCTTGGGTCTTGAGCCAGTGGAGGCAATTTAATTAAAAATTTCATCAAAAGTTAAAAAAATTAATTAAAAGTAATAATAGACAATCAACTCATACTTTGTAATTATTATGTATGAGAGAAAATTTAGTCATAAAAATGTAATAAAAGAAATAAAATATTTAATCTTTTTCTATATTAAACTCTAGTCAATTGTTGAATTAAATTAGCAAAATCTTCTTATAGAGCTCTTATAGAATTTCCAATCGTTTTTTGAATAAAAATTATATTAAGCAAGTTGTTAATTTTCTCTTCAAAATTTTATTTTATTTTCCATTCAAAATATAGAAAATTTACAATATTTAATTAAAAATATCTAAGAGTATCATAAAAAATATATCATTACCTAATTATCTATTAGTGAAAAGGATAAAAGATATTAAGAGTAAATAAGTAAATAAATAAAAAATAAAATTGATTGGAATCATGTAAATATACATGGTCGATCGTAGTAGTAGAAAGTTCTCCAGAGTATTTCAGAGGTAAAACTCAATAGATGTAGTAAATTTACTAGTCCAAAATTTTAATCGTAAAAGCAAATAACAATCAAATTGAGAAACTCGAATTAGAAAGGAAAGAAATAGACAAGAAACCAATATATAAGTTTTGATTCAATTACTAGAAGAGTTAAGGGATCAGGATTCATCTTATGGAATAGCTAGATTATATTCTTTAATTAGACTCTACACAATTATAGTGACCGTTATTCCCAAAGTATCATAATTATCTTTCCATCAATTAGTCCATATTTAATTAGTATTTAATTCGCTCTCACGTAACTAAAGTTTCTAATCAAATCTTGAAAGTTATAACGCATATTACCATGAAATTCTAATTTTATCTCTAGATTAGTTATGTGTGTTTATCTATTTAGATCTAGGTTCGCTCTTTACTTCTCAGTCTATCAAGTTTACTCATTAAGTAGACTATATGGTGATCAAGCATATAATCCACATGAACAAATAAGAAAGATAAATATAATGAAGAAATAAATTAAATATAGTTTTAAGAATAAATTCAGAGAGTCATAACTAAAGAGAACCAATCCAGTCAGACTACATCTCTACCACTAACTGGGAAATTTAACCACACATATGAATAAACATCAAATCAAATCTAAAGTCTCAAATCATAGTAAAAATAATAAGAAGATAGAGTTCTAATAGAAGAAAATAAATCTATCCTTAATATTTCTTATATCCCCATACTCTCTCTCTATAGATTACTCCTAATTGCTTCCAGATACATTTAAATTGTGTTTTCTGGCCTCCAAGTTTTTTTTTTTAATGTCTCATTTTGTTTTCCTCACGTCTCTTTATATAAAGAAAGTCAAAAAGCCTATAAAATCATGAAATCATTTTAAAGATAAGTCAGTTATTTGTTCATGAGTCAGCGCCGGCTCCATACCTTCCTTCTTCACTCGACAACGTCTCAACGCATCTTCCTTTCTCTTCACGAACTCACTTGGCACTGGCTAAGCTCCTTTCTTCAATGACTCAGCGCCGAGTCAACTTGCAATGTTGAATTCTTCTAGCCTCCTCATATGTTCGCAGGTGAGGAAATATAGGGAAGGCGAATAGACTTCGTATTTTAGGTCTAGCTCCAACTTTTTGGCTTTTTTATAGCTCAAAATCCTTATAAATATTTTTATGATACAAATATATTTCAAATTATGCAGAATTATGCTAAAAAGTATTAGATCACAATATTTTGAGATGAAAATAAATACAAAATATGAGTATTTTGTAAGTATAAAATAAATATATCAAATATATTTTTAATCAACCAAATGTACATTGAGTTTTTTTTTTTGTTATACATATAATGAATTAATGATTATTTTAACTAGTATAAAAGTCTCCAACCATGAATCCAGTATATATAGACAAATAAATAATAGTTGTTTTGTAATATATAAAATAAATAATTTTCTGTAGTAAAAGTAATAAAAAGACATACGAATATAACAAATCTCCTTTTCAGTTCTATCTCTCCCCTGCATCACTATTTTGTCATTTTCTTTCTATTCTTGATTGTTCTTATTACCATTTTCTTCTTATTCAACATTTTCTCCTGGGGGTTCAAAATCTTAGAAAGTAAGGGGGCAAAAGGCAAAAACTTACAACACCTACTTGTTATTTTTCCATGAGTGAGGGAGTCAATTGCAACCACTGGATAACATGTAGGTTTGCCACTGGCCACAGAGGCCACGTATGAGACAACCAGCATTCGACTATTCCTCTCAACCTCTCTTTTGGAAACAACTATTATTATAATTACACTTGTAAATTGTAATGGGACCTTGACATAGGAATTATGAAAGAGATTATGACACTACCGTAGTGAAGAGCTTCGAAAACAGTTAAAATGGATTTTATAGAACAGTTCTCAAGTAGCTATAAAAGTGGTGTGGTAGAAGTATGGCTTTTCAGGATGATTAAAAAATCACCTTAAAAGGTGGACTTTAAAAAATGGTTATTCCCACAACCATCATAGAAAGTAGAAGAAAACAGAGAAAATAGGAGATTTGGGAAACTTTATAGATCAATTGTAATAATGACCATCCTAGAAAGTGGAATTTTTTTTTAAAAAATTACAATTATATATATGCAACCTTATTAAGGTTAATAAAAAAAGTATATATTGCATTGAGAAGTATATGACTTATTTAAATGTATTCTTTGTTTTAATATTTTTAAAACAGTTTTTTAAAAGCATTTTTTAGAACAAGTTTTGGGAAAAAAATAAAAAAAAATCTGTTTAAATCATTATTATGAAAATTATTTCTAAGAACAGAAAAATAAAAAAAAATCATTTGAGAAAATTATTTTAAAAACATGTTTTGAAAATAAAAAAAAACATAAAATTTGTTTGATTCACTTGTTTTATGAAACATTGTTTATAATAATTGACACACTTTTTTACTATAATTTAATATCCATATGGCATTACTAGACTAACTTAATAATAAAATTTTAGTAGAATAAATAATAAATAACATATTTTACCTATATAAATCACATATGCAAAACTAAAATTGACATAATTTTAAATGAAGTTTCAATAATAACATTTTTATAATTAGTACAAGACTAGCTAATTAGAAGAATTGGTATATTCTAACCATATTTAAACTACAAGATGATTGCGAAGTGTTACCATTTTGTGCTGCACTTTCATTAGATAGTTTTGACAAGTTTTCCATATTATAGCCTAGATTTTCTACACTAGTGTTTGTAGCTTGGTCCTCTATTTCTTTAAGATTTATATTCTCACATTCTCTAAATAGCATATCATGTCAACTCCACTTACGTATGTAATTATAAATAGCACAACATGCTATCACAATAAGATGTTGTTTTAAAGGATCATATGATGACATTAATTTTAGAATTGGAAATTGTCTTTAATACTCCAAAAAAACATTTAATTGTCGTTCTTAAAGAAGAATGTCTATAATTAAAAAATTCTTTGAGACTTTTAGCCTTACATCCTCTTTCTCGATATTCTTATGCATGACATTTTTCTCCTCTATATGATGGAAAAAAAATCTCCATTACAAGGATATCTAGAGTCCACAAGATAATATGGTATAGAAACTCTAAGAAAAACTCAAACTTGAGTAAAGAGAATTCTTTTTATTTCTATTTCTAGCTTGCTTCTCTCAACTCATTACAAGCTCTCTATTTATATTGCTCATAAGGGTTATTTTCGTCCACAAACATTAATAAGAAAAAAATGGTTACGAAGGTTAATGGTTCATGGAGGTTTCATGGAGGAGAGTTATGGAGGGGGTTATAGGATTCATGGAGGAAGGTTATGGAGGGGGTTACAAGATGCTATTCATGAAGGAGAGTTATTGCTTCCATTTCATCTTCCTCGGGTTGGAAAGGACTTGCCCTCGAGTCAAACTCAGCATCATCATCAAAATAAGGTGATAGATTAGCAACATTAAAAGTAGCAGAAACACTGTAAGCACCTGGCAACTTAACTTTGTAGGCATTATTGTTGATTTTTGCACCACTTTGAACGATCCGTCAGCTTTAGGGGATAGCTTGGCATTCAGTTGCTTAGGAAAATGTTCTTTCCTCTGATGTATCCAAACTAAGTCTCCCATATTAAAAATCTACTTCCTTCGATGCTTATCGTGCTAATACTTATATTTCAAGTTCTACTTATGAATTCATTCACGAACTTGGCCTTTTGATCTGCATCAGCACTGCAAAATTGCTTGTCAGATGATAGGGTCAAGTCTAATGGGCTGAGTGGATGAACACCATATACCACTTCAAATGGACACCGTCCAGTGGCTTGATTAATTGAGTTATTGTAAGCAAACTTAACCTATGCAAGGACAAGATCCCACTGTTGTAAATTCTTCTTAACATACCTTCGAAGAAGATTTCCCAAAATCCTGTTAATTGCTTCAGTTTAACCATCTGTCTGAAGACGGCTAGCATTGCTAAACTGGAGTTTAGCCCCCATCTTTTTCCACAACATTCTTAAAAGTGACTAAGGAACTTGACATCATGATCAGAGGTGATGGTTTTGGGAATGCTATGTAAGCAAACAATCTCCTTAAAGTATAAATTTGCAACTTGAACCACATCATTGGTCTTTTGACATGGAATGAAATGAGCCATATTTGAAAATCTGTCTACAACAACCATGATGGAATCTTTCTGTCTCTGTGCCTTAGGCAATCTAAGGACAAAGTCCATACTTACATCTTCCCAAGGTATTACTGTATTGGAAGAGGCATGTTTAACTAGGTGTTTTGGCTTTTGGATTTAGCCAAAGGATAGGTTCTGCATCATTGTATATGCTTATTTACGTCCCGTTCAAGTCTTGCCCAGTAAAAATTCTCTTTTACTAAGGCCATAGTTTTGTCTTGACCAAAGTGTCCTACTAATCCACCATTGTGGGCTTCCCAACCGATTGCCTCTTGCAAGAAACATTGAGGAATGCATACGACTTTTTCTCGAAATAAAAATCCTTCATACCTATAGTATTGCTAAAAATGTTGAGTTTCAGTGGCACTCCATGCTTGATGGAAATCAGGATCATGTTTATACAATTCCTTAATGGTCTCAAAACCAACAACTTTGGCTTAAATGGTAGCTAGCAAAGCATGTCGGCGGCTAAGTGCATCAACTACTGAGTTTAAGGTCCCAGCCTGATGCTTAAGCAGGAATAGGCAAGCCTGCAAAGTCTCACTCCAAGCAGCATGTCTACAGTTGATCTTCTGTTGAGAATTTAAATGCTTGAGGGCCTCATGGTTAGAGTACAGGATGAATTCCTTATTCAAGAGATAATGACTCCAATGTTACAAAGCTCAAATGATAGCATAGAACTCCTTATCATAAGTAGAATATTTGAGCTTGGCGTTATTGGGTTTCTCACTGAAAAAGGCTATAGGATGTCCATAGCTTAAGACAGCACAAATTCCAGTTTTGGAGGCATCACAGTTTACTTCATTTTCATATTTCTTGCCAATTGAAAAAGAAATAAGGTAGTGTTTAGTAACTTTTACCTCACTTCCCTTGTGGAGCCACTGTAACTTGTATGGATGTAGGTGAATCTGAGTTGGCAGCTTCAGCTTCTCCACCATGTAGTTTGATACTACATTCTCACAGCTTCCATTGTCAATGACGATGTTACAAATTTTCCCTTGAGTTGTGCAATTGGTATGAAAGATGTTGTGATGTAGCCAAGGCTCATTTTTTGTGGGTGTTATGTGCAAACTCCATCTAATCACTAATAATTCTCCTTGATCTATAGTAATGAGCTTTTCATCATATACTAGTTTATCAAATACAACCTCTTCCTCTTATACTTCTTCAGACACTTCATAAGCTTACTTTTCAATAATGGTGACAACCCTACCGTTGGGACAGTCTGCGACAATGTTCCCAAACTCTTAGCATTTAAAGCATTTGAGTGCTTTAGATCCAAACTCCTTGGTGACTTTTGATAGAGGTTTGCTCGAGGAACTGAGCTACTAGAATTATGTATTGTGGGCATTAAAAAAACTTCTGGAGGAAGAAGGTTGAAATGAGGACCTTCGGGGAATCTACTTCTTAACATGTATGGCTAAACGGATTATGTCGTCTAAAGTCCAATACTATTGAAGTTGGACTAGATGACGATGTTAGTTTTCAACCCTTCGATATATTGGGCTATCGTCAGCTCTTCCTTTTCTTGAATGTCACACTTCATCATGAGCTTATCAAATTTCCTGGTATATTCTTCCACAGATAAAGACTTTCGGGTAGATTTTGTAACTGAATAAAACTATCTTGATAATAATGTTTAGGTAAGAACTTACGTGAGAGCTCATGTCGCATCTTATCCCATGTTCAGATCTTACTTTTTCCTTATCGTTCACGCCTCTTCTTAAGGTTTTTCCACCAAATAAAGGCATGTTTTTTGAGTTTGATGGTGACAATTTTCACCTTCTTGTCGTCTGGTATTTCTTTATATTCAAATATCCATTCAACAGTTTGTAGCCAATCAACGAACTCATCTGGATGCAACTTTCCTTCAAATTCAGGGATTTCCACTTTGATATCATTGTAGCAGACTGTTGGTATCCGAGGACTATGGTTGCCAGCTAATGATGTGTTGCTACTATCTAAGTCTTCTTCTCTTTGCTCTCTTTGTTCCTCCAACTAGATTCGTTAGACATTTACAAGCTTCTATAGTAGTTGAACTCAATTTCATAACTCTTCAATCTCAACTTCATGCACAGGTCTGTGTCTTGGAGGCATTTTGAGAAGTTATGGACCTCACTGCAACTTTCAGAAAGCTAAGGGGTAAAAGTGAAATTTTCAAAAATATATGGGCTAAATTACAATTTTAAAAAGGTGAGGGTCCAAATTGTAATTTCAGAAAGTTTAGGGCACAAAAGTAAAATATTTGAAAGGTGAGGCCAAAAGTGTAAATTATGAAAAGTATAGAGGTAAAAATATAAATATGGAAGAGTTTAGGGGTTAAATTGTAAATATGAAAAGTTCGGCTGACTAGACTTGGGTGACATGGCAGGTGTGATAAGTGGCTAACTGGACAAGTCAGCATGACATGATAGATGATGTCATCATCTTCAACCTTCAGCAAGCTCGTGGCTAGCGCACGGAGCGAGTGACCGGTGCGTGGTATTCCGACGGTGGCGAGTGACAACGTGTGAAGGCGTTTTCCCTTAGAATTATCTTCAATATCCATTGTACACAAGAATTTGTTTAAATATAAGTGAACGTAAATCATGGGAAAATATGAATACAAATATCAAATACATAATGACATAATATTCATAGTTTTGGAAACAATATCAAATACATAACTAGTTTTGGAAACAATATCAAATACATAACTAGTCCTAGCATTCATAGTTTGGAGAAAATATCAAATATATAACTGGTCATAACATTCATAATTACCAAACACAACACATACAAACATAACATTCATAAATAGAAAACATAACGACTACTAACATAGCTCAAATCAAACTATTCAAGCATGTCTTCTTTCTCTATAAAGGCACTGCCATAAATATTTCCTTCCAGGTAGGATCAATAAATTTATCCATTGTCTTCACATAAATCGTGTGGATATCTTCAATCTTGTGAAGAAGAGCAACACATTTGGCAATGGAATAATCAAATGATGTGGGTCCAACACTACTAGCTTTCGTGCTCTTTGCCCTTAACATCTTAACTTTAACTAGGTGAGCTTATGCCCTTGTGTTAAATGCTTTAACCATTGCTTAAATTGCTTCACTTAATTGATCAGACCTACACTCTCTTTTTTATCTGTCGATCAAGGAGCTGAACAATGCCCTTTCTATTACATGTCACATGTTAATTATGTCTCCATCAATGTCATCATCATTTTCTAGGTCTATATAAACTCCATCATTAAAATATTTATCTTGAAGTTAAATCTCATATGAAGAATTTGGTGGATCTTGAGTAGATGAATGATGAAGTACACCAGTAGTAGTTCTTTTATTAAAGAATACGCCTAATAACTGATGATGTTCCATCCCTTGCTTCTTGAATTGAGCAACTTCAGGATATGCCTACAAAAAATATGTACAATCAATAATTTAGCTAATATAAAAATATAATGTAGGAAAAAAAATTCAAATGGTTACATACCAAAATATAATCTCTCCAAACTCTTTCATTAGAAGTAATCGTGTTGGTGTTAGGAGTCCAACCAGATTCAATGTGTTATAACAACAAAGAAAAATTTATATGCTTAATCCACAACCTATTATACTTTTGCTTGATACGTTTTTCATTAAAATAGCACCCACTTATATCATTCAACTTTTTTAACATGTTCTTCCAAACTTTCCATGAAAACACACAATTGTTGTAATTTCTTTTGTTTACTTCTTCAATCATAATGCCTATAAAGCATTTAATTATATGCTTTGGCCAAATTGCATTTTCTGAAAACCCACTAATTGTTATCTATAATATACAAGATTCAATCACTCAATGTCACTTACTGTGACTTTATAAATATTAAATGGACACTATCTGATCATAAACATTAACAGAGGAGACTTTGAATCTCACATTTCAAAATAGCATGATAAAATTTCAAACCCAATATGTGTTTATACAAAGATGAACTAGTAACACTCCAACAATTTACTTTATTTATTTATTAATTATTATTATTATTATTATTATTTGTCGCATCCGGAAAAATGCGATGAAAGGAAAAAAAGAACAAATCGGGTTTCCTTAAGAAGACCGACTTATGAGGAGTCGCAACCAAAATTTTGAGGGAAAATCTTGGAAAACCGAGTTAATGAGGAAAAAGATGGTCTGCATAATCTGAGTTAGATTCGGGAGTTGATTGTGTGTGGAGAAGGTGTTAGGCACCCCACAACACCCGTTCCTAGGAATGGTTGCCTTATATTGATTATGCACATTAATATGGCTTTAAAAGTATTTTGGTTTTCCTTTTATCATTTACATGCGAGAATAAGAATAGAGAAGAATTTAAGAAAATTTGAGAAATTTGAAAAATAAATTAAATTAGAAATTAAGGAGATTTAAAATTGAGGAAAAGGAATTGGGAAAATAAATTGAAAAATATTTATTTATTTACAAAAGGCGGACTTAACTCAGGATCAGAGTCTGGGGCCTACGTACCTTATGATGGGGATTAAAGTCCACGTAGTTCGGGCTAAAAATGTTTTTAATTATAGAATTTTTGTAATAAGAGAAAGTTGATTGAAAATAATTTAACTTTTTGCAAACCAAACAATTTTATGAGATTCAGTTAGTGTGTTTTAATTTGCTAAAGATACTTTAATTCCACTTACTTATTCTTATTTTATTTTATTTGAAAATATCTTTTGTTTTTCTTTAGTTTTTTGAAAATATTTTTATTAGATTTTGTACTTTTGAAAAATCATCATATTTTTTATGCTTTCAAAAATTTTTATTTTTCTCTTTTTTTTATATGAAAAAATCGATCTACCTGTTGTAAACTCGCAGTCGTGCCTAGTAGATTGATTCCTTAATTATCTGCAGAAGTTCTGAACCTCGCGGTACAAAGGTTTTATTATACAAGTAAAGCAAAAAATTAGAAAATACTATTATTCTCCCATTTTGAGATAATGATTATACATTTAAAATAAAATTGGAAAGAAACTTGTCATATTATCAAAAAAAATTTTTTTATGAAATATAATTGTTTTCTTCAAAGAACGTTATTTAACTAATATATCTACGTAGATTCATAATCTTACGTGATAACTCAATAAACTTACATACCTACACGGGTTCCAAAAACTCACGTGGTGTAATTATTAAGTCAATTATAGTGATGATATTATTTTTGAAAGATCATATTAATAATTCCTCTCAACAGGAGTCATCAAAAGATTTTTTTTTTGTATGCGGCGTTTGGATCCATCATTTTGCTTCGGAATTATTTTGTAAATAATTTCCTCATCAATTCCCAAGATTAAAATATTTGACACACATTTAAAAAAATAATAAAAAATAAAAATAAAAAACAAAACTACATGCATTACTGGTCATTATAAGTCTATATATGTACTTCTATTGACTAGAAAACAACTAAACAGTGAGGTCTTTTAGGCGCCTAGCTTAAGATAAAACTTAGATGTGAAATGGGCACCACACAAAGTATTAAGCCAAGGGTATGGACCCATACTTACCACGGGGTGTACTTGAGCATAATTTCGATCATTTATAAATATTTGATGCAAATATTGCCTAAGCTCAAACATCACAAAGGAAAAGCAAAATAGCATAGATTAGAATAAGGATTATAAATCTTTGAGTTAAGCATCAAATTATCTCCCTCTTGTAATGCTTTGTGGAAGTGAACCTAGTAACCATCCCTTGAAATTGTAAAGGACTAGATACTATGCAAGCCTGCTTGACACTTTCTGAACACTAAAAACAACCCATGTCATATCATTTTCCTGTAAGACCAAGGATGTTCTCTTCATTAATTTTAAGATCTGTAAGGCATCATGCATTCAATGATATGAGTTTAGCACATTGTATCCATCGAAGAGGTACATTGCTTTAGTGGTGTTCTATTGAATCCTCTACCTGATTAACAGGACAGTACCATAAGACAGAAGCATGGGGTAACTAGCGTCACAAATTTGGGACTAGTTTCCTAAGACAACAAATGCTCACCCATCATTTAAATCAACCCATGAGTTAAAGTGTATTTACAAACTCCAAAGGACACAAGAAGTTAATGACAAGGAATATCACTTTGTGCAAATCACCGTCATTCCAGGACATCAAAGATAGCCTAAATTCCTCACTGGAACTCCAGACTCACATCAAACAATCAAGAGGAATTGAAACTTACATGACTAGTAATGATTTTTAGCAAACTTTATCAGTAATCAAGTCAAATTAAGGGATGTAAACAGTGGCCTAGCACCCCCATTTTGAATCAATATAATCATTCGACACAGGGCAACTCGACCAGTGATATATCAGAGTAAGAATTTCACAGCAGAACCTGTAATTGCCAACCCAAAATGCCTCAATGATAGAGTACCAATCAATGAGTATTTGGACAAAATTTAAAAGTAACACATTAAAACTCCAGATGAAACTATGATCCAATAGGCAGTTAATGTATTAACTCAAACAATTAGCAACATAGGTTCAACCCATAGAACACCAACACATAGATTCATAGGCCACTTCACGAAAACAAACCCAGAAAAATCAAACCGAAGCCAGAAAATTAAACTGAACCAAGCATTGCCAGTGTGGTAGAAATCGTTCTCGTTGTTCCCTACTACCTTCGCTGCTCTGTTTAGATCCTCCTTCCTTCTACTTCTCTACAATTTCAACTGAGCCTTCTTTCTGCAATCACTCACCGTGTCCTTCTCTTTTTGAAATTTCTCTCCCTCGGTCCCAATTTCACTGCCTTCGTCCTCTTAGGATTACTCCACCCACAAATTCTTCTCTGTTCTTCTAAGCTCTTTTTGTCTAGCCCTTACCGTCTTCCTCTGTTCCATTTTATAGCAGGCTTGCAAGTGAAGGACAGAGGAATTTTGGGCGCATGGCTGCTTTTCACTCCTGATTTCGTGTGCTGTTTGCTTGCTTCCTTGTTCTGTTTCGGCGGCTCCCTCCATTCTTCTCTGTTCTTTAGCCTTTTGTTTGAGCTCTCTCCCTGACTCCCTCTGTTTTCACGGCTCCCTCTGTTCTTTAGTTTGCGTGCTGCTCTCTCTCAGGTGCTTTTTCTCTGTTCTTTTCTCAGTGTCTCTGCTCTTCTCTGGTCGCATCTTCAACTTCTCTGGCCTTCACTCTCGCTCCTCTGTGCAGCTTTCTTTGCTCTCTATGTTCTGTTATTCCTCACGTATTCAGACTCCCTCCGATCTTCCTCTTGTGCACGTCTCCCTCAGCTTTTCTCCTTCGTGGCTCTCTGTCTCCTTCTACAGCTCCCTCTGTTTTGTGCCTCCCTTTTAGTTTCACGTAACTGAGCCCTAATTAGGGCTCAGGGTGAAGTGTGGGCTGAAATGTTGGGTTTCAGTATTTCAAGCCCAATGTTTTAAGCCCCATTAGTTTTTTTTTTTAATTTCATTAGTTTTTTTTTAATTTTTGGAACTTTTTTTATATTATTATTTATTTATTTTATTTTATTTTTCTTGTTTGTCATTTTTTTTGCTTGATAGGATCTAATCTATTTGAAGATTTTTATTATTATTGCTTTCTAAAAGGGTTTTAATTTTAAACTCCTTTCCTCTTTTTTGAAATTTTAGGTCTCAAATTCTAGAAGGAAGAAATTGGATTCAAAGAATATTTTTAGATTTTAGAGGATTTGCATTTATCTTGAAATTATAATTATTAATTTCCCTACCAAAAGGGGAATTTTGTTTTATTTCTTGTGCTTTTCAATTTTATAGTTTTTTTTTATAAAATGTCTGGACAAAATGGGGTGTTCACATTATTATATGACAAGTTGTTAGAGGTGCTTTGGTGCAGTATACTCCTAAGCATGCACATCTATAGTTACAAGTAGTAGTAATAACTAGTATCATGATATTTTGGCCAAGAAAATGCCTATAACATCTATAATTAAGTTAGCCAGCTGCAAATTGGCATGCCATTTTTTTCTACTTTACAACCTTTTTGTTTTATGTCAGAAGAATTTATTAAGTCTTAACATCTCCTTATCATCAGACAACAAAATTGACATTAATGCTAAGGTTCAAATTCCGTGGGGAAGGGACTCTTAGTAGTAATGAGAACTATTGAACAAGTAATCAAGCTACAATATTCACTACAGAAAAACTAACAACGCTGTATAAACCCTAAAACATTAAAAATTTAAAGAAGTTTTTAAGTGCATCTCACCACCAAAATGATGAACAAGCTTCAGGTGTTAGTACCAAAAAGGAGTAAAAAATTTAAGTCTTTACTACAATACCTTTCAATTTTTATTTCTCTTAATTTGTCTCAATTATAACTTTTAGACATTAAATCAATAATCACATATTCATCAAATAAAACTCAAAAATCAAAATTAAGAAATATTGAGAGAACTAAAATCTAATCTAGAGAGCCACATAGGAGTACTACTACTATTAGCTACATCAAAAGCCCAGATAGCTAAAGTGGTCAAGATTGCAATGTTGTCAGCATTCCAATAACATTTAAAACGGGAGTTGCTAACAAAAAAAATGACAAATGTTGAAATAACTAGAGAAAGGGGAATTGAAAGGCATCAAAGTGATTATGGACTTTGGAACACAATATGTAGCAAAGATTGGGGTTGAAAACTCAAAGTAGTGGTACTCAAAACACAATATGTAGCAAAGATTAGGACTTTAGAACACAATCTTATTTTGATAGACTGTAGAGCAACTCGTAGCCTTATAGTATCAATTTAAACATCATTCTGGACTTTAGAACACAATATGCATCTTTTGAAAGGGGTACATACAGTGACTTATAGATCAACGCTAAAACTATAAGCTAAAAGGGGGATTGAAGCCAGACTTGAAACTCAAAAAGGATTGAGGCTAAAAAAGAGGGACCGAAGCTAAATTGAAGATGAGGAGCTAAAAAAATGAAAGCAAGAAAAGAGAAAGAAGAGGAACTCACTGAAGGACAAGAGAGGGCTCATCGACGGCAACTAGCAATTTTTAGCTTGAATGGAGTAAGGAGGGAGAATGGCGGCCTAGGTGAAAGAGAAAAAGGAAGGGTTGGAGAGAAGACGACCAAGTGCTTCTACTTAGGTTGGGGACAAGATGATGAGGAAAGACCAATTAAAATGGCTTCTTTACTGAGATGAAATACAATTTATTCATAATTATAAATATGCCATTAATGAATGTGTTCTCCATGTTTTCACAATTTTGGAGAACAAAAACACCACAAAACATTTTAAAGATGTTTTCTATTTTTTGTATTCTAAAACAGTGTTTTTGTTTTTTTAGTTTTTCAAAATACATTACTAAAAACAACCCATTAAATGAGTTTTTTCTTTTTTTTTTTCTAAAAAAACTATTTTTAAAAACTACAATCAAACAAGTCCCTACTTCCTAACAATTCAATTCCTAATATATTAACACCAATTCTTAATACATTGTAACCAATATGATGGTATCAACATAAATACATTTAACTCTATTTGTTCTTTTACTTTCTGATTGAAAAAAAAAACTATATAGATTATCAAAAAGGGATACAACAAGTATATACATCTAACCATACCTTTGGCAACAAGAGGACAATAACATGTCCTTGTTTTGCCAGCTAAGTAGTTCATCCAACTCTATGTATATAAACATTTGGATCTCGTGGGGGATCATACTATGCACAAATATAGGACAAATTGATTTTTATACCATATTAGATAGCTAATGATACATATCAAGAACAACATTTGAACATCATTTTAGAGTTTAGTTTGATAGCAATACATAATTACAATTAAATAAAGAAGATAAATATAGGCTATAGCAAATGGTAGGATTTACAAGAGTAAAAGCTTTTATAGGACGGTTGCTTAGAAAGTTTAAAACTTAACGTTTTATTTATCACATTTTTAGGATGATTTTTTTAACTGTTTTAAAATGCATTTATAAAAAAAGGTTTTTTTTTAACTAATGTGAATGGCTATGTGAAGTGTTTTATGGAAGATTTGAGAATCATTCTCCACTGTATTCATAATTAATAGAGAATTCAATCACCTTGAGATTTTCCTCTCTTCATTGCTTGTTAAAGGAAAAGTCAAGTTTAGCTTCTTAGTCACGTTTAGGGCTTCTAGCCAATCATCGTGGGCCTATTTGGGCCTGACTCTACTCCATGAGGCATCCTACACTAAGTAGTCGTAATAGCCCTTGGTGATTCAAGGTCAAATTGGATTCCTATCCCCCAACGTGTAATATCTTATTCCTTTTAGTCTAAAATATAAGTCCTTTTTTAGAATATTTTTTGAGACCAAAATATAAGTCCTCTTTAGGTAAAGTAAAAAGTATTAATGATTTTTTTCCTAATTTACCCATGTCATTAATTAGCTCATGAGAGAGAAAGTTATTTAGGAAATTGTATTAATTAAGGGTAATGTTGGAAAACGATATAAATTTTTTACAAATTTAAGTAGTTTAACTCCCTTCCTTATTTTGTGTACACCCTGTCAAAGAGGACTTATATTTTGGACTAGAGGAAGTACTTGTTTTTCCTTTGTCATTGTTCATCAACAACAATATTAGCCTTATCCCACTAAGTGAGGTTGGCTACATGGATCATATGACATCAATAGACTCTATCAAATACCATCCCATTAAGTAAATTATTTATTAAGAGATCACACCTTATAACTTCTCTTAGTGTCTTTCTTGATTTTCCTTTACGCCTTTTAATAGGACTTCAAGCCATTTAATCAACTTTCCTTACTGGCTCCTCTTGTCCTTTTCTTTGTATATGCCCAAATCACTATAAACGATTTTTCACCATTTTCTCCTTGATAGGCGCTACTATGATTTTTCCTTGTATACAATCATTTCGTATCTTATTCATTCTTGTATGATGATACATCCATCTCAACATTCTTATCTCTGCTATGATCGAGTTCCTGTAAGTATACAGGGTCGATCGCAATAATAAAAATATTTCCGGAGTATTCCAGAGGTCGAACCCAAAGGAGGTAGTAAATTTACAGTCCAAACTTTTAATCCCAAAAATTAATTAATAATCAAATTGAGAATTCAAATTTAAAAAGAGAAAAAATAGAAAATAAAATGATGTCTAAGTTTTGATTCAGTTCTAGAAGCGTCAAGGGATCATGATTCACCTTATGAGATAATTAGATTTTATTTCTCAGTTAGACTCTGCATAATTATAGTAACTATTATTTCTAAAGCGTCTTAATTACCTCTCGGTCAATTAGTCCTAATTTAATTAGGATTCAATTCGCTCTCACGCAACTAAATTTTCTAATTAAACCTTGAAAACTACAACATGTATCACCATGAATTCCTAATTCTATTTCTAGATTAGTTATTCATGTTTATCTCTCTAAATCTAGGTTCACTCTTCACCTCTCAGTATATCAAGTTTACTCATTAATTAAATTCTATGATGATCAAGCATAAAATCAACATGAATGAACAAAAGAGATAAATATAATAAAAAGATAAATTAACTATAACTTGAAGAACAAATTAAAGAGTCTTAACTAGAGAAACAAATCCAATCCATCCCAGTCAGGTTACATCCCTACCCCTGACTGGAAAATTTAGCTACTCATAGAAATAAAAATTAAATCATAACTAAAATCTCAAATCACAGTGAAAATAATAAGAAAATAGAGTTATATTAGAGAAGAATAAATCTATCACTAATACTCCCCAAATCTCCTTGCTCTCTTTCTATAAGATGCTCCTAGTTGCTCCCAGATACATTTAGAACCGTGTTCTCTAACTTCTGAGTGTGTTTCTAAATCCCCCATTGTGTTTCTATCGTGTCTTCTTATATAAAAAAAATTTTAAAGGCCCATAAAAGCCCAAATTATCATGAAAACACGTCAAAAACGTGTTTTTATGGACCCCTGTTGCATGACCTGGCGCCAGGTGCTACCAAAATGTATAAAAATGTCAAAATTCGCGTTGACCCAGCGCCGGGTGGGTACTTTTGTACGGACAATGCACTTTTAGCTTCATAACGTCATCAGCTCGTGTTAACAATTTGAGTTCGATTTTCATCATGATAACGTTGAAATTTGGAAAAACACAAAACATGAAAGTTCTAGATCAATGTCTTAGCTTTCCAAATCATCTTAAATCACCTCAATCGAAGTTCATATGTGAGAGTTATGATCAAAATACCAAAAGATATTGAAACTTTTTAGCATGACCGATTTGTAACGTTTTTGCTCCGAATGCTTTCAAATGAGCCTATAACATCATGAAACACAAAAATATGTCAAATCATGCTAAAATATACCAATATAAATGTATTTAGATATAATTTAGAGCTTAAATATGGGTATTTTATATGTATAAAATGGACACATCATGCTACTCCCATATTATGCTCTTGTTGCCCTTTCAAACCTTAACATTCACTACCATATAACATTGTTGACATTATAGCAGTTCGATAAAATTTCCCTTTAAACTTAGAAAGTACCTTATGATCACAAATAACTCCTGAAATTTTTCTTTCCTTTAACCACCCAACTTATATCCTATACATAACATCCCTATCAATTCCACTATCACTCTGTAAAATCGACCACATATACTTAAACTTTGACACTTCTAGAAAGGTTTACTCTCCAATTTTTACCTCTGAATCATTTCTAACTGACTTCTTGTCAAATTTTCAATGCATATATTTTGTTTTACTTCTATTCAAGCGGAAACCTTTTGATTCCAAAGTGTGTCTCTACAACTCAAGTTTTGAGTTGATATCTTCTCTTGAGTTCTCAGTTAAGACTATATCATCTGCGAAAAGCATACACTCAGGAATTTTCTCCTATATAGATTCTATTAGAACATCTAAAACCAAATTAAACAGGTATAGACTTAAAGAAGATCCTTGATGTAAACCTATTCTTATAGGAAAGTTCTTTGTCTCACCTCTAGGAGTTCTCACACTTGTTGTTGCCTCTTCATACATATCATTTATGACTTAAATATAAGCCACATAAACACCTATCTTTTCCATTACTTCCCATAATATATCTCTTGGTACTCTATCATAACTTTTTTTTAAATCAATGAAAACCATATATAAGTCTCTCTCTTTACTCTTGTATCTTTTAATCAGACTCCTTAATAAATAAATAGCCTCTATTGTATACCGTCATAGCATGAATCCAAATAAATTTTCTGAAATATGGGACTATTTTCTTAATTTATAATCTATCACTCTTTTCCAAAGTTTCATGATAGGACTCATAAGTTTTATCCAATGATAATTAGCACAATTCTAAGTATCCCTATGTTTTTATATATAAGCACCAAAGTGTCATTTCTCCATTCCTCTGGCATTTTCTTTAATCTTAAAATCTTGGCTAAAAGCTTAGTTAGCCACAAAGTCTCATTTTCTCCTAAGCACTTTCAAATTTCGATAGGAATACCATCGAAGCCAATAGTTTTACCATTATCCATTCTCTTAACAACTTTTTTTACCTCTCCAACTTGGATCCTACAATAGAAACTCAAATTCAGTTCATCTTTATGAGTTATTAAACTTTCTGTATTACTAGTCATACCCAATCAATCATTGAAGAGCTTATAAAAGTAGTTCTCCCATCTTTTTTTGATATCATTATTAGTAACCAAAACTTTTCATTCCTCATTCTTAATACATCTTACTTGATTCAAATTTTTTGATACGATAGAAACTCAAATTCAGTTCATTTTTGTGAGTTGTTAAACTTTCTATATCACTTGTCATGCCCAATCTATCATTGAAGAGCTTATAAAAGTAGTTCTCCTTTCTTTCTTTGATAACAAAAAATTTTCCTTCCTTATCCTTAATGTATCTTACTTGATCCAAATTTGTTGACTTTCATTCTCTACTCTTGGCAAGTTTGTAAATCTTGCGTTCACTATTTTTTGTTTCTAAATCTTAGTAGAATTTCTTAAAAGCTTTAGATCAAGTCTCGCTCACTGCTTTCTTAGTTTCCTTTCTAGCTAAGCAATAACTCTTCCAATTTTTCTCGTTATTGCACAAGTATAAAGTTTTGAAACACTCTTTTTTAATGTTTAACTTTATCTTGCACACTCTCATTCCACCACTAAGACTTTTTATCTCTAGATTCAAAATTTTTGGATTCACCCAAGACTGCTTTAGCGGTATTTTTAATCATTTTAGTCATCTCATCCCACAAAATGTTAGCACTTCCTTACGAGTCCCAATTATCATTCCCAATACTTTCCTCATAAACATCAATTTTTGCCCACCTTTTAGTTGCCATTACTTGATCCTAGGATTTAAGACTTTTTCGACTTTTCAGTTTATGATTCTTAACCAGTACATCAAGGACCAATATCCTATGTTGTGAAGTTAAACTCTCACAAGGGATCATTTTGTAGTCTTTATAAGTTCTTCTATCTAAATTCCTTACAAAAAAAGAAGTCAATTTGTGAACTTGGGGCTCCACTCTTATATGTGACTAAATGCTCATCTCATTTCTTGAAACAAGTATTCATAATCATAAGGTTATAAGTTATTGAGAAATAAAAAATGGAATGCCCCTCCTCATTTAATTCTCCAAAACCAAAATTGTTTTGAGCTCCCACATATTGCTTTGTCTCTTTTCCGATATGATGATTAAGGTCCCCACCAATGAAAATTTGTTCTTCTTGTGGGATGTCTCGAACCAAACCCTTTAAATTTTCCCAAAATTTATCATTAGTACGTGCTTATGACCCTACTTAAGATGTGTGAGTACTAATAACATTGAAAGTATCATGTCCAATAGTCAATTTTAAGAATAAGATTCTATTCCCATTCCTTCTGACTCCTACCACATTTTTTCCCCAAACTTCATCCACAATAATACGAACTTCATTCCTCCACAATAATATTAACTTCATTCCTTATTCTAACCTCCTCTGCATACCAAAGTTTAAAACTAGTAGTATTTAACTCTTTAATCTTTTCTCCCACCAATTTAGTTTCTTGAAAATACAAGATGTTAATTCTCTTTCGAATCATATCATCTATTATCTTCATATTTTTACCTGTTAAAATACTAATATTTCAAGAATCGAATTTATCATTGTTCATAAAAAAAAGAATGATATTGTTAATTTTTTTGTCAGTTTAATTACAAAAACATATTTTCAGGAAAAAAAAACCTACAAAAACATAAATTACCCTATTTCGTCAGGGAGCTTTTAGAAACTTCTTAGGCTCCTTGAAGTCATCAAAGGCGGCTGACTGAAACTGGAGTCTCCATAGATCCGCTAGCTTGGTCCGTTATGGTCACTTGGATCAGGCTCAATATTCTCAAGCCCATTCTATTTGGACTCGAGTCCACTAGGCCTTGCCTGCCGAGGATAGTCCCTTGATATCATATCATCCTAGCTTGAGCTATCCTGTTTTGTCTTGCCCGTAGGATGGTCAAAGCCAATTGACTACGCCTTTATGAATTTCTGGCATATAAAGATTGAGTTAGTTTATCTATTTACAAATTCAGACCAAAAAATTATTTTTATTATACAAAAACTTTAGAAAATAATATATCATTGTTATTTATTTTAAAAAAAATACGAACATCATTTTTCATGTACAAAACTTTTTTTTTAATTTTTATATTCTGTTTTATTTGTACATCAAACAAAGCTATTTCATTTCGTCTAACCAAAGTTTGATAGACTATGACTTAAATTGTTTGGTTTTTATTTTTAATGAATGGAATTTATATACTATTGCTTTATATATATATATATATATATATTATATTTTGGCCAGATATTTTATTTGTAGTTGGAGAACGCGGTGGAAGAAAAGAAACTATTTGTAGGTATTAATTGTTTATCATTTAAGAAATGTTGAAATAATTGAATAGTATTAACTATTAATAGGATCGTCTATGGCCATTTAGTCCCTTTATAGTTGATATCAGACCAGCGTAGTTCGAGGCTTGAGTTATCCTTTTTTGTCTTGCTGGCATGATTGTCAAAGCCAACAATTGACTACGTCTATATGAATATTTGGCATATATGGATCGGGTTAGTTTTTCTATTTTGCATCAATTTGGTATCTTCAATAAAAAATAAATTATTCAGACTAAAGAAATATTTTTATTATATAAAAATTAAGAAAAATATATATCATTATTATTTATTAAAAAAATATGAACATCGTTTTTCATATATAAAATTTTTATTATATCTTTAAATTCTATTTTATTTGTAGTCGTAGTATATCAAGCAAAACTTTTTTCACTTCGTCTAACCTGAGTTTGATAGACTATAATTCAAATTGATTTGTTTTTTTTTTAAATAAATGGAATTCATATATTATTGCTTTATATTGATCCGCATAAAATAAACTATTTGTAGAACGCGGTAAAAGAAACAATTTGGACGAGTGAGTGTAAGAAATAACTGCGAACTGACTAATCTGAACAAACGACAAAGAATGCTGAATGTGGAGGGAGAGGCACAGGTTACCGCGTTTTAGAAGGCGGACGCGGCCAGTTGGGTTCTTGGAAACTTCCAATTTCAAACTTGTCGTTTCAGTCTGATGGCTCAGTCAGCTCTAAAAAAGTCTCTCCCCCGTCCCCAGTTGAACTCAAAAATCCTATTTGTGTTTTAGAGAATATTATTAATTAATAATAATAAAATTGGGGTTCCGTAATTCATCATTTAAAAGTCCAGCCGGGTCCACTTGTTCCGAACAAAGTAAAAACCAGGGATTGGTTTGGTGACGCTACCATCTACACTCTCTCTGCTCCAGCCTTGAGTGTTCAAATTCCTTCATTGACATTTCCTTCCCCTATTTATCTATTTCATCACATACACAACCTCATCCTCCATAGCTTCCTCCTCCACTAGTATCTGTGACTGCATCCCTTTTATGATGGTAATGGACGTGAAAAGCAGGGGAATCGCATTGCCTCTCTTGCTCTTTCTGGGTTTTTCTGCTATTTTCCCTCTCTGTTTCTCGGAAGCCAATCAACCCCGGATCACCGAAAATCCCCAAGTAACTTTTAATAATCCCAGCGCCTCCTCCGCTGTTTTTCGGGTTCAAGGGAATGTATATCCCCTCGGGTATGTCTGCTTTACCTTTCTTGATCATCGAAATTTTTGTCCTGTGATACTTCTTCATCAAGTAATATCAACTTGCCGTTTCATTGCTCTCTGTATTTTCAAGTTTTTTTTTTAATTTCTTCTGGGGTTTGTCTTTTCTTAGCTCTGACATAAATATATTAATCAGAGTTCTCCAGTTGTTCTAATGTTAGTCCTGCCTTGGAAATTTCAGATTTATCTTGGTTTGTATCGAATTTCTCCGTCGTTTCCATTTTTTTCGGTAACATATCCTTGTGAACCTCCATAGGGTTGCCCGGCCGATCCGTCTCAAACTCCATCACTAATTTCCTCCAAGAATGAATTCATTTTTCTCGTGAAATTTAAACCATAATGATAGATCATCAAAGCATGAGTTTGTTTCTCTATATGCAGGTATTACTCAGTTTCCCTTAACATTGGCAATCCCCCTAAATCCTTTGACCTTGACATTGACTCCGGTAGCGACCTCACTTGGGTACAGTGCGACGCACCATGTAAAGGTTGCACCAAGGTAAACTTGAAATAAATTCAAAGATATTAATAATGGTAGCTGGCAAATTCTGATATATTTTGACAGTATGAATTCATGATATGGCGTGTGTAGCCTCCGAGGGAACTGTATAAGCCGAACAAGAAGAACCTTGTTCTGTGTGGGGACGCCTTGTGTGCAGCGGTTCAGTCATCACCGGGCCATCACTGTCCATCCCAATGCGACTATGAGGTTGAGTATGCAGACCATGGCTCATCTCTGGGTGTGCTGATCCGAGACTACTTTCCCCTCCGGCTCTCCAATGGGTCGGTGGCAGCTCCGAGGGTGGCTTTCGGGTCAGTGATATTTATAGCTGTTTGTATCATTAATTCATGATCACCACTGCTTCCATTTAATTAGTTTCCATTCTCACAAATGAATTGACATGTTGGAGGATATATATATATATATATATAGGTGTCGATACGATCAAAGCCATTCTGGTCCAACACCTCCGCCTTCGACAGCAGGAGTGCTAGGTCTTGGAAATGGCAAGGCAAGCCTTTTGTCGCAGCTTGCTTCTCTGGGTGTGGTTCGCAATGTGGTGGGCCACTGCCTTAGTGGTGGAGGAGGAGGTTTTTTATTTTTTGGAGATCATCTCGTTCCCTCCTCTGGAGTTTCTTGGACACCAATCTTGCCGGGTTCCTCCGTGTAAGTTTCGAAATAAAAAGACCCAAAAGAAATTCTTATTTTGATCCTTGAGGATAGGATAGCATCGTGGTCAGTGTGATACTCCTCTAGAGAATTTGTGGAGAATCAAGCTGATAATGAAGCCATCTCTCCCCCACAAGCAAAATAATTAATTTGGTCAAAATATCAACTTCTTCGTCCTGAGCTAACAGTGAGAACTTAATATCCAATTTTGGCTTCAGAAAACACTACATCTCAGGACCAGCCGATCTGCTTTTCAATGCAAAGCCTACTACAGTTAAGGGCCTTCAAGTTATCTTTGACAGTGGGAGTTCTTACACATACTTCAACTCTCAAGCTTACCAAGCCATTGTTAATACGGTGAGAAGGATATACATGAAAGAAAGAACCCTGATTAGTTTATTTTATATTCATCAACTTAATTTATGGTCCTATACTTGTCATAAGATAACTTATTTTATATAGCGTCTGCCTTCAGCTGGTGATCCTTTTTTGAGTCTTGTATGCGTGATTCAGATAGTTGATGATTTGAAGGGAAAGCCACTGAGCAGAGCAACTTCAGATCCATCCCTTCCAGTTTGCTGGAAGGGTGCGAAGCCATTCAAGTCTTTACGTGATGTCGCCAACCTTTTTAAGCCATTGACACTGAACTTCACAAGGACGAGGAGTGTGCAGCTGCAACTGCCACCACCTTCGTATCTCATTCTCACTGTGAGATATCAGCTACTCGATTCTTCTCTTCCATGGGATTGGATTACCAAATGAAATCATGTTTCTTACAGGGCTGAATCTTCTTTTTCAGAAACATGGCAATGTCTGCTTGGGAATTCTTAACGGAGCTGAAGCTGGACTGGGAAATCTCAACATAATTGGAGGTATGACAGACACACCATCACAAGAATTCCCTTTTCTTTTTGGGTTCTACTTTAATGATATGGTATTTATTTTGCCTCTTGGTTTGAACTTTGAACAGACATCTCTTTACAAGATAAAATGGTGATTTATGACAACGAGAAAAAGCAGATTGGTTGGGTGTCTGCCAATTGTGATAGGCTTCCCAAGTTAAAAACATAAGCCAGTGTTCTGTGGCTGTGCATTGGGCTTTCTTGTATAAACAGTATGGGTGATGGTGGTCTTTTTCCTTGGGCAGCCATTGTGGGTGGTATCTGACCAGATTCTGCGAGCCTGTGACATTGCTTACTGTGAATAAATTGAAAACATAGAATGCCCATATGAAAATTGGTACCCACATGGTATAATTTTTTTACGAAGAAAATAAAATAACAAATAATTTTATATTTGAAAAAATATACATTGTACTTTTAAATAAAAAAATGTAATAAAAGCAATTAGTATCAAATAACAACAATAAAAATATAATAAATATCATATGTTCATAAATTAACTATTTTTTTCTCTTGTGGATCCAAACCGAGCCTTACATTTAAGATTTAAAAAAACAAAAAAACAGCCTTACATGCATATATTACAAGTTTTACTAGTCTCCCATGTGATTTTGTGGTATGTTCTTATTGAACATTCTATATAATGCCATCGAGACACTGTACTCTTTGGTCCATTCATTCATCTTCATCATATATATCAATATATTGCAAATTTTAAACTTCAAGCATCTATATATCTATATATATTTGAAAAGTAGAGGGAAGCTTAGCCATTAACAATGTTGGCTTCTCTCACAAAATACTGTTTTTATGAAGAGTGTTGGCTCAGTTAGTTTTTTTATAATTTTTTAATTTAAATTTTATATTTTTCTTTTTAAATTATACTTTCAATTTTTAAATTTTAAAATCTCTATAACCACCTCCCATTATCTTTAATCTACCTTTTCTTTCTCTTCCTCTCCTCCGATTTTTTTCCTTTTTCTATTTCTTCATTTCAATTTTCTTTATTTTCTAAATTTTCCAATCTTCCGATTTTCAATTTTCTCTTTCAAAATATATTATTAAATTTAATTCATGATTTCTTCTTCTAAAATATTTTGTTTAACATACCTATTTTTTCTCTCCCTCCTCCTAATTTGTCTCCTATTCAGTTTAACCGTCTTATTATCATTTATGATCGAAATCTCTCTCTCTTTAAGTTCTATTTTTTTTTAAAAAAAAATTATTTTCATCATTTAAAATTAGTTTTCTAATTTTTGTAATTTTATATTTATTTTAAAATTAGTTGGTTAATATTAAATTATTTTCATAATTTTAAATTCATTTCAAAATAAGATTGATGTAGAGATATTTTAAAATTAGTTGGTTAATTTTTTTCCAAAAAACTTCTTTTTTTATTATTTTTAAATTTATCTTTAAATGTATTTTTAATTCCCTCTCTCTTATTTTTAACTTCCTTTCCTTGATTATTTTAGTACTTTATCTGATTTTTTAATTTATTTAATATTCAAATTTTATTAATTTAATTTAATTTAATGTACATAAAAAACCTTTAAATTAATTACTTAATAATTAAGTTGCATTAAAAAAATACCACATTTCTTTTGTCACATTTTCTCCCACCTTTGCCATTCTTTCCTCATTCTATAACCGCCTTTCTTCATATTTCTAAGTGTCTGTTTGGATTACTTTTTTATAAAAGATATGTTAAAATAACCACAATTTACAAAAATGAAGTTTGGATAAAAATAAATAAGTTTATCATAAACTTATTTAAATAAAAAAAATAGTAATTAGAAACCATAATTTAGTTTATCAAAAAGATAAATCAAAAGCTTCTCATCTTTCTTTTATTGTCTTTTTCATCTTCCCACCGTTTTCAAGACCAAAACTTTGGTGCCTTGCACATACCCTGGTGAGAAAAAAGACGTGAAGCATGAGTATGATTTATAAACCTCTTTTGCTTTCTTTCTCTAATTTTTCCCTCTGATCTTAATGTTCTCTACTTCCTTTTTCAACGTTGCAAGAAAGCACATATGTAAATTGTAGAAAAGAAAGGTAATCTTTTCACCTGCTTTTGGCTTTAGATTTGTTGCTTTGTTTTTGTAAGTTTACATTTAACATTTGTGCATTTCAAATTTTGTCACATGTTATTATCCTTTCCCATGCGCCCTCTATGTAAGTTTTATTTATTTTAATTACTTGAATTTTAAACATATATCTAACAAAGTACTTTTTAACAAATTGAAGGTGATGAACGTTAAATATTGATCCCATAAGTGGTTTCTCATTTTCTGGTAACTACCTTCCTACCATTTTTCTCTTTTCTCATTTTAATGCTTAAATTATTTTCCATATGTTTTCTAGAATTTTGCCCCTATATTTGTTCTCATATTTTAGGTTGTTTTATTTTTCATGCCACATACCTATAGCACCTTCAAACTAACCATATGGATCAAATTTGCTATAGCGGCATGTCCTTTCTTCTCACTTTTTCCACTGAACCATTCTTCTTTTCCATCTTATTATTGTTTTCTTAATAACATTTGTAAAAGTATATCCTTCGTTTGATCTTGTAATTAATGTAGGTTGTTTCATTTTTCATGTTACGTTTTTTTTCCCCTAGGTGTTGTAGTTTGTGATGGGTTCTGAGAGTAAATTAATTGGATGTTGGTTTGCTGGAAAATTGATTGTGCACGCGAATGTTATTCATATAAGAATATTGCTGAAAGAGTCTTGAAGATTTAGTTAACTCCCTGAATTGAATTTAGATATTTAATTCAAATGGTTGCAAAAAAAGAAAGAATTGAATTTAAGTAATTAATTTCTTTGATCTTTTACTTTTGATAATTTTTTTTACCATTATTTAATTATAGTTATAAATTAAATATATATTTTTGGTGATAAATTCTCCCATATGCTCCGCGCGGGAGAGAAAATTAGTTTAATCACATGGCACAACTTCATCGAGTGTTTAATGAGACATATAAGTAGCACTACTTCGTCGAGTCACTTGTAGTGCCCAGACTAGAGCGAAACCAAGAATTCCTTATCGAAGAGATTGATGCTATTTTTTATGGCTCCATGAAGAATTTAAAAAATGAGCTGTATCATAGGCGTATAAATTTTTTTATTGTAATATAAATTTTATATTTTGTGTTGATTCATATTAATATTAATGATTGTATTAAATTTTGATATTAATGACATGTTACATTTAATTTAGTTTTAATTATTACACAAGTATTTAAAAAGGTTCATAATTTTTCTACATAAAAGTTAAAAGTGTGAAGAAAATGGAGGGGGAAAAAGGATAAGAAGAGAGGTGGCTCTTCTTCACTTGATGTCTAGATTCTTATTCATTTTTTTATTATTTTTTTTCCCTACTTATGGAGGTACTTCCTCCGATCCTTTTTATTAGTTATGTTCTAGAAGATTTTAGTGGTCCTATATGTAAGTCATCTTTTATAAGTTTCTGAAATATTAATTAATTTATTTTAAAAATATCCTTATTTAATTATGAGAGAGAAAATGAATTGTTTAAATTTGTGGTATTTATTAAGAGATAAAGATGAAAATTATATTAAAGATGAAAATTATATTATTTTTAAGATAATTTTAATAATATAATAAATTTTTCTTGGTTTCAAGTTAAAAGTAACTTATATTAAGAATCGGAGTAAATTGTCCAGAAACTAAATTATATATTTCCTTGTTATAATTGAATTACATTTAAGGATTAAAACATGCGCGTGTTTCCCAATGGCAATGGTAAGTTCCAGCTTGCATCAACTACTTCCTCGATTTCGGTATGATAGTTAATAATTAAAAAGAATTTCATCATTTTCTAAATAAGGCTTATTTAATATTCCTTCCAGTCCCTATTATAAAATATTTTAATTATTACACGTGGATTAAGAAAAATTAGTAACAGTCTAAAATTAATAAAAAAAATTTCTGATATTCTCATTTTGTCCCTAAGGAAAGAATAAAAATACATTAAATAGGAGGAGAGAAAAGTTAATTGAGACTTGTAATGAGAGCATTTAATAGGGGTAAAATTGAGACTAAAATTAAACTTATTACTTAACATCTTACATTTTAGACTAGATAAATTTTTTCAATAACACTCTATAATAGGGACCGGAGAGAGTACTAATTAATATAATCAACTCATAAATTAAACTCCTAAACATTAATAAATTCCGTCCTTTAAAAGGGTTACCTGCACTAGGTAATTTATAAAATATACTTTTTTTATTTCAGTTTATAATGCACTTTTAACTACCATATACATACTAAGACAATAATTAGTAACCGAAATTTTTTCCCATTTTTTCCCAAATTATCCTTATTTAATAATACTTTCTACATTAATAAATTACATCTATTTTCTCCTTCATTCTTTTTTTCGAGTTTCCATGAGTCATTGGTAATTGTGAAGAGTAAAGCTTTTGTGAAAAATTCTCTTTCATTCATTTATGATTTGACCAAACCATTAAAGAATTTTCATTAAATATATTGGTAACTGTAGAATATATAAACTTATTTATTATGGACAATACTAAAAATAATAAAAAAACACAATATAATCCGTATAATGCATTATATTTTGAAACATAAATTTCTCATAATAGTACACTATATGACATAACGAAAAAAAAAATTATATTGTAAAATTTCTCAGAAATATACCTCATAAGTCGAAATGGGGGAAGTGTTAATTATTACTACTTCTTCTACTCGTGGTAGATTAGCACTAGTTACTGCAGCTGATTCATACTTAGGCTCTGTTTGGATCTGCTTCTGTAACTCCGTTCCAGCCCAAAACTCATTCTTCCAGTTTTTTGTTGCTGTTTGGTTGTTAAATTCAACCACGTTGCTGCCGTGAATTCTGGAGAAAACGGAGTTGAAGGGAAAGCAATCCATTTGCTACTTTTCAGTTTGGTTCTTCAGTTTTACCAGTATTTATTTTCAAGTCAGATAAAAATATATCAATAAAAATGAGAAAAAATAGAAAAATTAGGAAAATAAAATTTCCATAAAATTTATCCTATCTATTGATTAAAATGTCCCTTCAAAATTCTAATTTTTATAGATCATGATCTGTAAAAAAATGTTATATCAGATATATTATGTTCTCAATTAAATAAATGCAGATTTAATTTAAGTCCAAATAAATTAAATTAACCATGAGATAGAGTTTAAACTCAATTTAGAGAAAAATTATGAGTTTTGTCAAAACCAATTTTCAAATAAATCATCTAAACATAAACACGTTAGTCCAAAACCAATTTTTATCATAATTACGTTATAAAACCAATTCTACAAAAACTCATTTTTACCAACTGAAATCCAAACGGGCCCTTAATATTTGACCAACTGGGGGGCATTGCTTTCGCTGTATTCATGGCCATTTTGGGACTCTTGGTTGGAGGCCATTTTGGGACTCTTAATTGGGAGGATGTCAAGTTGTGTAAAAATATATACTATATTTCCTCATGTCTTAAATACTTTTTATTCTGAATCTCTTACAATATTCGAGATAATATTTATTATATATTTTTAAGAAATATCTCTATTTAATATATTCTAAAAAGAAAAATTAAATAAAAATACTTTTAAAAAATGTTATGATTTTCTAAAAAATAAGATAATTAATTATTTTTAACTTTTACTCTTAATTAACAAGATTTGATTAAAAAAATCTTATATTAAATTACATTAAATAGGAACCGACGAATATTTTTTGGTGTTTTGACAGACAAGTCTTTCTGAGGTCAGATGTGCCTCGCCAATTAAGAACTTACAAAGACATCACCACCACGTGCCATTAAGATGTTTTGACGTTCGTTATAATGAGCAATTGAGGTTGACTATCTTGAACTACAAATGGCCCGTTTGCATTCACTACATAAATCAAGGTTTGGGGTCAAAATCAAGTTTAATAAAGTTTAAATTATGTTTGGCTGAATTTCACTTTTCCGTTGAAGAATCATTTCTGGTGGCAAACCCCGTTTGAAGAAGCTGATGGATTCATGCTTTTCCGTTTTGCTTCTTTATTCTTATCTATATTTATTTTAAAGTCAAATAAAAATAGATTAATAAAAATGATAAAAAATAAAAAAATTAGAAAAATAAAATTTGTATATAATTTTTTCTATTTATTGGCCAAAATGCCTCTTTAAAATTTTAATTTTCATAAATTATGACCTGTAAAAAAATGTTATATCAGATATATTTTGTTCCCAATTAAATAAATATATATTAAATTTTAGTTTAAGAAAATTATATTAATTATAAGATAGAGTTTAAATTCAATTTAAAGGAAAATTATGAGTTTTGTCAAAATTAATTGTCAAATAAATCATCCAAACATAAACACGTTAATGCAAAAACAATTTTTATTATAACTACGTTGCAAAACCAATTCTACCAAAACTCATCTTTAATTAACTGAAAACCAAACGGACCCAAAGCCATTCGGCTCTGTTTGGAACCACGTTCAGCAGAAGACAGACAAGCCCTTGAAAAGATTAACAATCCTGAACAAGAAGCAGCTCAGATTGGATTAGTTGATGAAGATTTCAAGAAGCCGTGTCATCATTTCCAAGGCTGGCAGGGCAGCAGATGGATACTGGCCTTCATTCATGCAAAGTAACCATAACACCTTACATTGGAAGAATCAATCAGGTCGGTTAGTTCAGGTTTTTGCTGTTACTAGTACCAAAATAACTTCAGATCATCTAACCAGGAAAAAGAAAAAAACCTTCAGATCAGCTTGCATTTTAGTGCGTTGAGAATGTGATTGAGTAAAGAATGAAAAAAAAAGAGAGCTTGTTCGTCACAAAGTGGAAATAGCAAATCTGGTCATATCATTTAATCATACTGTGGCTCCCAGGCATAAAAAGTAGCCACTCGACGGTAGAATCATGTGACATGAAATCCTCATTTTAACTTATAATGCGATTTCTTCCTCTGCTTTATGCAGGTAATTCCTATTGACAACCTGTACAATTTGACCATTTTTAAATTACCCACTTCGTGGGAGAGCCTCCTTTCCAAACTGTTGCCTCTGAAAAACTTCCAAAACAAATTTACACTTGTAACTCAAAAAAACTGAACCTCCAGACTGCAAAACTGGACCTTCAACATATGCCAACAATTACAAGAAAAACCAATTACGCTAATTACTTCAGAGCTGCAGCCTGAGTATTCAAAGGTCATCATCAGAGATCCTGTTGGACCATATAATCTCAATTTCAAGAGTTCGGGAAGAACCATCTTTGTTTCTGTCGTGATTAAGACTGAATATTCCACTGTAAACTCCCTCGTTTACCACTTTATCAATTTGGATAGTAACTCTTCCAAGAGTTGCCTGGAGCAAATTAAGCACAAAGTTCCCGTCAGTGACTTCAAAGCAAGAGCATGGATCCATTCACATCAATATGGCAACAAGGGTCAATTACTCATTTTAGTGTGGCCTCCCTCAAAGGCGACTAACATAAAGAATAAAATGGCATGATATGGCATGGTCATTAACGGCAAAAAGAAAAAATGGAGGTCCTACCACCAACGTAGTAAGAATTGCATAAACAATAAGTCAGAGAGTAGTTATTCATTCTTTCGGAACAACAAGCACTCACTCATTACATCAACATGCAGAGAGTGGGAAGTCGCTTGAAGAAGAAATATGAAGTTACCTTCCCAAAAGTATTCTTGCTTTTGCATATGATATACAGCTTCTGACCCTTCGGAGGCACATCAAACGCCCACGTGAATCCTTCTTTCCATTCTGGCGAAATACGATGACTCACAACCTAACAAAAACAGAAATTATGAATGGTAACGGGAAACTAGAAACTTATTAGATCCATTGGAATTATGGGAACTGAAAGTAGAAAATTTTATGTATATCGGAGAAATACTACATTCTTCAGTGTGCCTAAAGATGATTAGTGATTTCAAATAAAATGTTTTGAAACTTCAGATGTGTTGTGGATTGACTAGGGACACAAAGTGAGGTTTGTAATAGTTAAAAACGAATGAATAATAGATTGCAATGAATAACTGAAAAAAATTTTCAGCTAGCTATAAAAAATGGAAGAACTTCAACCAAAAACACGGGCGGAAAAATATTATTGGTGCCATTGCAGTTGCAGGTTTGCAGCCAGCTACTTTATTATTAACGAGGATAATTACCTTGGTTTGTTTGGGAGGACTATTGCCTATTGTTAACTGGCAAAATGCATTTGTACTTCCCATAGCTTGCTTGAGGTTGTTTCCACGTTTAATGGTGACGGTCAAACAACCTGGTAAGCAATGCAGAAGACTATCTGCTCTCTCATGGAAACTTGGGGGACAGGTTTTCATGAGCATTTGCAAAATTGGAATGGCTTCAGCAGCGATCATAGCCTGAGACTTTGCTATATCTATTGGCATTGCTGACCAAGAATGTCTTAGCAAGCACAAAGTGTCTAGTACGGAGTCCTGAGCCACCTCACTACCAGATTTGAGTGCCCCAACCAAATGAGGAATGCAAAGAGTTGCTGCTTCAGACATGTGGAGCTTAGGGAAGTTCATGAAAATGACATGCAGAGTTTTCAAAACCTCTTCATTGATTGTGGCAGTTGACCACAACTCTCTTTCCAGTGCAGCTGCATAACAAACCAATGGCAGGCTATTAAATATTCTGCACAACAAAGGAATGAAAGAAAATTTTGATGCAATGTAATTGATTTGATGCAATGCTCCAGAAAATTTTGGCCCACCATCCATTTTGCTAGAGAGTTAATCTAGAAATCTAAGATGAGAGAGAAGTAAAGACTTAGACAAGGAAAGAGGAAGGAGAAGATAAATTTATCTATTATCATGCATCAAACTGTCTTGAAATTTTTATAGGAGAAAATTATAGATGCAGCTTTTAGATGTTTGCTATTACTTATTAGGTTCTCCAGCAAAAGAAAGACGAGGATATTTTTTAACAGTTCAATTCTTTGTAATTAGGGTTTTCAAAATAGTTTATCTACATATTTATTTACTCATTGGGGGACATTGTAACTAACAACTAATGAACTTTAATTAACTTTATTCAAATTTCAATCACCTAACTAGAAGAAGAGGATGAAGAGCTACTTCCTAAAAGCAAAGACATGTAAATTCATTTGATCTTGGTATTTGACAGCAAAACGTTAAAGCCTTTGCAAAAAATAAATATCTTGGAATTAACACATACAATTCTTGCTTACAACTTTCATCTCTTCTCACAAAAAGTACATGATCCTCATCATTTAAACAAAACAAGAAGGTCTTATGGACAGATGAAGCATTGAAAACAACATAAAACATGATGCATGGGCTCCTGTACGCAGCCCAGAACAATCATAGTTAGCCCTGGAAAAATTCTCAATAAATGCAACACCACTGGCAATTTTCTAGTGTCATTCTTCTTTAAACATTAAAAGATAGTATTTTACATTTGGATTCGCAGATACAAATAAGCAAAGTCATGGACCCTTCAGGGAACTTCAAGGAAAGGTGATACAATAGTCTCTGTAAGCAAGAAGCAAGAGTAATTTGCCAGGGTCTCCATCCTTTTTAAAAACAGCATCCTTAAATGAATTACTACCATTTGCAAGTTAAATAAAGAAAATTAGACAACATAAAAAAGACCACGACTGATTGCCTATAGTCTTGAAAAGCATGACAAAATTAACCTACCTGTTAGAGATCTAATCAGCTCATTTGACACATATTCTTGTAGTGTGTGAGTAGAAAACAAAAATCGGATCAGCAATGCTGCTTGTCCAGCAACTTCTGGATTTGGAGACAGTAGCAGTTCCTGAATCACCAGTATGCCACCAGCTTCTGCAACGGCTCGCCTATTAGTCCTGCTGTTCATGACAAAGTTTTGCAATGCACAAATAGCAACCATCATCATTTCTTCAGTCGGCTGATCTTCAAGTAAGCTTATCAACGCACGACAAGCAGAAACAGAAGCACTGGCTCTAGCATGTCCTTCATGCTGGGAAATATTTCCCAGAGCTAGAGCAGCAAGAAGCTTGCCAGACTGTGATCTGGTCTGTGGATCTAACAGATACTGAGATAAAGGATTTATTGCATACTTAGCTGCCTTCATCTCTCTTATTTTCACATTGTTAAATAGAGCTTCAAGTAATCTGCCAGATGCTTCTTCACATTGATGAGATCTTAGAAGGTCTAACAGAACATCTATAGCTTCTGCTTCCATCATCTGTTCAGCACTTGAAGCATCACTTCTTTCATGAACTATTAGGCCATTAAGAGCTACGTTACTTGTACTCTCAACAGTTGAGTGCAACAGTTTTACAAGAACCACCACAGGAACTTTAAAATAATAATCTGCATTAGAACATAGTACATTAGAAAGAACCAAAGCAGCTGATTCCCAGAGTGCATGCGGTGGCTGAGGATCATCTTGAATAATAACCTTTGCTAGCTCAAAAATGCCTCCTGCGTCAGCAACTGCCTTTGGCCATCTTGTGGAGATTTTCTCCAACGCTTTTATTGCTGTTTGCTGTAAGTTTAGTATTCCAATTCCCGCTAGCTGAACAAGGGGAACAACAGCATTTTTTGTTTTAATATCTTGCTGAAAATGTTCCTGTGCAAGAAGGTGAGACAACAGTTCGGTGCCAAGCTGCTGGATGGCTTGGGATGGGGAGTCCAGGAATGAAATTAAGGGCTCAATAACCTGACTAGGAGTTAGTTTTAAGGTTGCAAGACTTTGCGGCTTTTCCAATATATTTACAAGTGCTTGTAAGGCACTATGCTGTCCCCACAGGTCAAAATCTTGACGGAGCAAGACTTGAAAAAGGGGTTCTACAATTTCTGCAGCTGCTGAACTTCTAGCAATTGCACTACTATTTGTTAAAATGCGGAATAGTTCAGCGATTGTGGAGCACAATGAGCTAGGTGCCAATTCGAGTAACTTCAGACAATTATCAAGAATGCCAGCTTTAACCATTTCTAGTTTGCACGGAGTCCTGTCTTTGCCCAATTTGATAAGAGCAGATATGGTAGCTTCAATCAGCTGATAGTTGGAACCCACAACCAAACTAACAAGGAGATTCACAACATTATAGGCTACTGCAAGCTCCACAAGTTGTTCATCTTCTAACAATCTCTCAAAAGCACAAACCCCAGCTTCTATTGCCATGCCAGAATCAGACTGCATCAGTGACACAAGGGGTTCTATGAATTCCAAGGCAAGTGGATCAGCTCTAATCTTTCTGCTAGCAAAAAGAACAAAGCAAAGTTGTGCAGCATTGATCTTCAGTTCCAAGGATGAAGCAGAAAACAATATCTGGTATAAACTCTGAAGTGGGTTCCCTTCTACATCAGCCAAAAGAGATGCTTTTGAAGAATTTCCAGACGTTAATTTGATTAATGTAATTAGAGCAGCCTCCTGCTCACTGCCTGATGTTGTATTAAGCATGTCAAACAAAGGCTGAACGGCCTGTTTAGCTAATTCTGAGCTTCTAATACTCTTGTCATCAAAAAGTTCATGAAGGGCCCTTGTAGCACTATATCTAGCATTTCTTGATCCAAGACGCAAAACAGCAATGAGTTGGTTCAAGGAACTTGCTGATGCTTCATGTTTAATAATGTCAGAATTGCAAAATAGTACTCTTAATAACTCAGAAATACTGGCCTCAGTTGAGTCTTGAGGGCTCAAAGACAGGTATTTTGTCAAAGCTTCCAAAGCGCCAGCTTCAGCCATGATTATTTTGTTTGTATCACTTCCATCTGCAATGCATGTCAAGAGTTTAACAGCAACTGGTGGAGCACTAGGCCTTTCTGGTATTGGTCTCAAGAGATCCACCAAGAGAGGTATAGATTTCCGTGCAGTAGATCCCACTCTTAAATCTTCAATTTCAAAAAGGTGATTCAAAATAACTTGATCAGGGTTTCGCACCAATGAAAATTCATCTGATAAAGCAACAATGTTTGGCATTTCTGACTCTATATTACCAATCATAGTAATCAATCCAGCAACGGCACCAGAGTTTGCAACAGCAAGATTTATTCCCTTATTACCATTGCAAACAAGACTAGCCATAGCCTGGGCAGAAAAATATTTATATGTCACTTCTTCAGATCGTAGGAGATGAGTGAGAGAAGGTATAATGTGCATTGTTACTGGAGATAGAACAACATTTCCATCTTGAAACAAAATGGCCAGGAGCAAGGCACTGATCCATATTCCTTCTGTATCCTCAAATTCTGCCTGTCAAAAGAACCAGTTATATTATTCATCCCCCAAAATTTTTTGCATGCATGAATAAGACACAAAAAAAATGCCATCAATATGTAGAGCTGCAAGAAGAATAACCAAACATATGAACACCATCAATTTTTTAAAGGAAAAATGTAGCATTGCTTGAGCCATTAGGGTGTTGACTCTTCACTGATCATGCTTCAGCTCCTCATAAACAACAGTCATTATCAAGTACCTAATCTTTTACTTCACTCTGGGGACAAATTATCTAACTACTCCTTTTCACTAAAATGTTAGGACTGACTTAATAAACTGTCAATTTGTAATCTGTATAGACATAATCCTGATATGATGAATGAACAACATCTATATAATTTTCTCCTTTGCTCTTATTTCCCAAATTTTTTTTTGTTTCACACTACCCAATATTTGATCAATCCACCCTAATAATAATTTCCATAAAATACAGGGTGCTAGAGCCTCCAAGTTATTGTAGTTTGGTCTACGACAAATAGACACTTTCAAGCATGCATACTGCAGTAAATGCTTAGGTGGAAAGTGGAAACTTGTGTGTTTGGCATAATGTTTTCCCATATGTTAGCATATCAGTATTCAAGTTGTAGAACTGGATATCTATGAAACAGAAGGCCATCAGAAAGCCCAGAAGAAATAAACAGAAAGGAGAAACTAACTATATTAATGGTTGCTGGAACTTGAATCTTGAAAGCTCAAAGCTGTAATACCTGCGGATTGGAAGTATGGTTTGCAAGCTTGTCAGAGAGAGCCACAAGTCCACCAGCTTCCATAATTGCGAATTTGTTCTTTATGTTGAAAGAAGCAATAATTGAGAGTAACCATAAGGCAACAGTAACACCTGAGACTTTGGTCAGATCAGGAATATCAAGTTGATCAACTTCCTGAAATGCATTTCTCACCATAAAATTTCTAGAAGTTTGTCCTTCAACTTCTAATGAACAGCTATTGTTTTGCTTCAGCATATCAACTAAAGCATTTATTAATGGTTTTAGATACCCAGAATTGTCAAGTTCACCCACTGACAGCTCTTTATGCTCTTTTGCAGCGCAAATAAGTAAGGAAGCCCCTCCAACTTGGACTTCTAAACTGGAGGAGTTCATCATTCTATCAGCTAATGAACTAATGGATCTAGACCTGGCAGCCAACAAATCCCCAAGAACAACTAATTGATCTCCACATAGTCTAGACAGAATTTCAATTCCCTTGTCTTGCACTTGGGGAGGCCCCTCAGCCAGGCAGCATACAAGAGGTTCTAAATTTGATGGCTTTTCGGCAAAAGCAGACCATGGAGTGAAACTGACACCCTGTGTTGTCCTGGCAAGCAGTGCAACTACTTCCAAAGCATCAGCTGCATCAGTTCCACCCATATTCATTGCACTTAAGGAATCAACAAGTGCAAGAACAGTGAAACGGTACTGAGCATCTCCCTTGAGAACATCACCTACAGGAAAATGCTTCAGTAACTGATGAAGTGCACGTGATGCATTTTGTTTACCTTCCAAAGTTCCTTCTGCCAGAACTCTTGTTAAAGATGAAACAACATCTCCTGCCAGAGCTTCAGCAGCAATAGAGGGATCAAAGAGAAGATTGGCCAGTGCGGCAACTGCAGTTTCAGTAGCATCAATAGAGGAAGTTTTGGCCAATTTAATTAGCGGCTTGACATCCTCCTCTCCAATATGAGGCATCTTATTGGCAGATTTACTCTGTGTTGGACGAGACAGAGCACCCAATGCTCGAGCTGACTGAGTTGCAACAACTTGAGTTTTGCTGGTCAAAAGCTTCATGCAAGGAAGCACAATCTCATCAGTAACAAGGAGGCTATCACAAATGTCTTGTCTTGTGCTGAACAAATCAGCTAGGACAGAAGCTGCATGTTCCTGGCTCTCGTCGTCTGATAAGTTAAGAACCTGAACTAGAGATCTCAACCCCTTATTAGCTGCGGAACCCTTTTGCAGGAGGTCCCTCTCTGAAGCCATAGTAAGCACATGACCTAAAACTCGAATTATATGGACCTTTGAGCTTGGAGTGTCCCCCAGAAGCAATGCTAACAATTGATTAATGGTAGCAGAATCAGCTATTCGCACAAGTTTAATCAGTGCCATGGCAGAAGCTTCTTGTCCTCTTGATCCACCAATCTTTAAAAGCCATAAGAATGCTGGTATGGCCCCTGCGCTTTCAACACATGCACGAATATCCTCACTGTGACAGCATAGATTCCACAGAACATGAGCCGCTTCCTCTCTTGCCTTTTGTGATCCTGTCTCCAATAACTGAACCAACTGAGGAATTCCTCCAGCAGCAGTGATTGCCCACTTGCTGTCATCAACCTGGTCAATTAAAATTGATAACAACTGAACTGCATACTCTTGATGCTGCTCACTGGATAGTCCAAGCATTGATATAAGTAACTGGATACCTTCTCTTTTGTTTATGGCCTCCCACATTCCTACCTTATCACAGCACAAGCTTGTCAATGAGAGTATAAGATAGTCCTGCACATCAACAGCAGCCATAGTTATGAGCCCAATAAGAAACTTTTTTGAATCTGCATGATCAAGCCACTTCGACAGATAGATGTTTCCATATAGACTAGCCATGGCCTCTAGTACTCGCTCTTGAATCAGTTTGTTGTCTCGAGGCTTCAATAGTGTCACTAGAATATCCTCTATTTGAGTTGCATCAAAAGGCTTCTCATCAACACCATGTTTTTCCTCAAACACCATCAGTGTATAAGCAAGAGCTCCGATTATATCACCAACTGGTGCAGCAAGGCGAGGAGAATGGGAAAGTTCTCCAAGATATAGTATTAAAGAAGACATGCCACCACAAATATTTGCCAAAGCTTGAGTTGCATGCTCCTGCAGAGCCTGGCCATTTCCTTGCATACACTCTTTAGAAGGAGCAACTATAGCCCCAATAAGAATTGGAACACCATCTGCACTGACAATTGCTTTCTTGGCCCCAGTTGACTTTGATGAAAGGGCCTCTAGAGCATCAGCAGCACTTGCACGCACAGAAATATCATTTTCCTGACCAACAAGCTGAAGCAAGGCTTCGACTGCACCAGATTCTATTACTTTGGGGATGCTATCACTGAAAGCCAGCACCAGTCGTGCTAGTAAAGAAGCTGCATTTGACTGAGCAACAGCATTGTTTGAAGACAAGAGACCCACAATAATATCCACACTTCCAGCTTCCAATGTTGCTTTCCAGTATCTGTCTTTGTCACCACATAGATTTCTCAATGCCCCAGTAATAAAACCCTCCACAACTTTCTCTTGTTTGTTTTTTGGATTGAGTTGATCCCATAAGGTTGGAACTACACCTTCTGTAACAAAAATTTTCATACCAACATGATCATCTGAAAGACCACCAGAGGAAACTTCATATATTGCTTCAGCTGCAGCCTTCCTTGCCTCTGTGGCTTCAGACTTCAAAAGTGACAGTAACGGTGGGATACAACCACCAAGAAGTACTTTTAACCTCAAATCCTCATCTTTGCACAGGATACTTAAAGTGGCAGCGACATTAACTTTTGCTAGAGGGGTTCCATTTCTGAGAATGCTTATGAATAATGGCATTGCTTGGGCATGAGAACCAATAAGTGTTCTAGCATCCTTTCTTGCCCTGGCAATACCTAGCAAACGTGCTGTGATGAATTCCTTCTCAAGTGGTGATGACATGTTGGCATGCAGTTGTTCAACAAAATTAGCAACTCTAGTCATTGTAGATTCTGGATCGTCCATTTCTGCAGCTGGTTTAGTTTCCCTGGATGCAGTGGGTATTAAAATCACTTGTTAGTACTTTCACATCCAGAAATTATGAGTGTCAAGTCAAACTCATTTCAGCCTCATTGATCATCAATCAAACATTTAAAAGAAATCAAACAGATTATAAACAAATTTTGGGTACTAAAAGTTCAAAGCTCATGCATAGCAGTCATCAACAAAATAACTGCTAAGCAGTACAAAACAAAACTAACCTAGTCGAAGATGAAGAATAAATGGACTCCGATGGTTCTGGAGAGGTAGACTTCAACATTTGCTCCATTATGCCACTTAAGCCCTCCTTTTAGGGTGCCTGGAAATCAATCAATAATATTATAATAAAATAGCATAGATTGGTACTGTAAATTTACAATAGAATTGTTATCCGTTTTACTTTCTTAAATTTCTTGGGCCAAAATGTGTGTATTCATTTTGATACCCCTGCAATGCAAGGCAAAGCCTTTTCTAGTTGAACTAAAATTTTAAAACATCCAATCCCAAACCAATGCCTCCCCTCTCCACAAAGAAAAGTTAAAAGAAAGAAAGCGCATAGAGATGTCAAACGAACATGCGTTTATTTCTCCTGTTCTTTAAGTTTTCATAATATAACAATTCACAAGGACCATTTCTAAGCAGAATCAACAAGCAAATCAGCGATCTATCGCATTCTTGTTAGAAAGAGAGAAGAAGCAACTTTGTTAACCAAATCTAGTCTATCAATTGCGATACGTTTAGAGTCCCAACGTAGTAAAATCCACAACATAAGGAAAGCAGTCGAATTGTACAACATAGCTCTCCGATTTGTTGACTGATTCAATAGTAAAAAGTGACCAGCAGTGCATGCCACTACACCACAGTTCAGAAGTCACAGGAACTGGAGATGCTCACCTAGAATCAAAGCCATGATGCGGAAGTATTACACTGGTAAAATCAGATAGAACTCTAGAAGGCCTTGTATCAAATGCGACATCGCGAACTACGCAAAAACGGAATGGATAAAATTTACGAAAATCAAAATTTAAAGTCACGCTAGAGAAGCTACCTCATCAAAATGCAAATGCCGAAGAATTCCCTCCTCCTGACTAGCTCAAAAACCTCATTCATCACAAAACACCTCAATTCACCGCCATTTCTTGTCCAATTTTATTTAAACTGTGAAGCTAGAGTGAGGCTCCACCACTGTGCGGAACAAAAAACAAAAGCCAGCGGATCAAATACTGAATCGAATTCAGATCTCCACACAAGCTCAATAGAAAACATCAGTAAGGATTGAAGGAATTACGTATCAGAGAAGAACCAAAAGAACAAACTGAAAGTGAAAGAAGAAGTAAGTTACTGAAAACGGATCAAAAGAGATGTGTATTACAAACTAGGGATGGAGAAATGTCAATTTGTAGCTCAGGAGAGCGTGGCAGAGGAATTGAATTGCCGAAATTATGAGAATGGGGAATTGAGACATGGTTATTCACTACCTGAGAAGGACGTGGATGATAGCAACGTCAATGGAAGCAAAATTGGAGGTACTAGACATGGAGACAGAGTGAAATGGAGAGGGAGAGGGAGACTCTGAGTTGAGGCCTTTTTGTTTCCTTTTCATGTGTGCGTTATTTTGTTTTTTCCTTCCCCTGCTTCTCGTCCTTTTCTTTTTAATTAATTGATTAATAATATTCACTTTTATAAACATTTTATATAAAAAATTTTTTATTTAAAATATAAAATGTTAGATATTTTTTTATTTATATTTATATTTTTTATTTTTTATTTATAACTTTATAATAATAATAATAATAATATAAAATATTTAATAAAAAATAAAAAAATATTAATATTTTTTACATCAATTTTAGTTAAAAAATAACTTTTTACTATAATGTGAAATAAAAAAAATAATTTTTGGTAGCAGTATTTTTTATCTTTTGAGAGGATTCTTGAATTGATTGTTGGGTAAAATTAAAAAAAGAAAAAAGAATTGTAGAGTGGGTGTAAAATAGGGGTGCCTGAGTCTAGATCTAGGGGGAGCATTTGGAGCAGGGAAGTACGCGGGTATTTCGGAGAGGGTTAGCTCCGTGATGATATTTTCTTACCCTCACATTGCTGTCTTTTTCCTTCTTATCATTATTATTTTGTTGGGGATTTTGACCAATTTTGCTTTTCACTAGGATTAGTAAAAATAGTTTATCCCTTTTTCTTGTTTTGTGGTGGGAGAACTGTGTTTTTATGGATAAGAATGAATATATGCACTCGCATTCCACTTGCTTCAATGGTATTCTTTCCTTCCTTTTTCACCTGTCACGAGTCAACCTCCAAACACTATTTCCTTGTTAACTGTGCATCCTCGTCTTTTTATGAATGCTGAAACGGTGAATCCTCAATCCCAGCCCTTGTGGATTATTATGGATTAGTTTGATTCGTGTTTCTGAGCAGTTTTTTTATTTTTAAAAATAAAAAAATTTATTTAATAAATTTATTTTTTATAAATTATTTTTATAAATAAAAAATAAAAAACTCACAACAATTTTAAATTATTTTGTAGTTTTTATTTTAAAAAATAAATAAAAAATAAAAAATACACACCTTATTAATGGTAAAGTTATAAATTTGGAATAACTCATCTACTACTCACTAGTTATAATTTTAAGAACAATCATTCAAACAGATATTTTTATTTTTTTATTTTCAAAATTTATTTTTAAAAATAATTTTACAAAACTATTTTGAGAATAAAAAATTAAAAAATACTGTCAAATAAGCCCTATTATCCTGCTGGGATATTTTTTCGGAAACTACTATGATGTTATTGATTTCAGTAAGATGAAGGGAAACGAAAGTGACTTTATGAATTCGAGTCGTTTAATTAAAGTCATACGAGTCGTTTAATTTACTATTTTATTCAATAAAAATCGGTAATAATACATTGTTATTATGAATTTGGAAGAGTATTGAATTTATGATAGTGATATGTTATATTTACATTTTTAATCATATAAAAAATTATTGAAAGAATTTTGAAGGAGCGATGTTATATTTACACTATTTTTTGTTTTTTTAATCCAAAAATTAAATAATGCAATTTCAGCTGGTTAATAATAATAATACCAAAAGTGTGATCCAAGTTTCAATATATCGTTATTACCCGACGTACGTTTTACGAAAGATAATAACTATTTCGTTGATTCAGTTTCTCACCCTTTTTAAAATAGGAGATCATTAATTCTGCACTCTTCCATGTCTTGTTCTATAATAATTTTACTTGTTTACCACATTATTGTACGGCCACGGCTATAAAAATTGGGGGAGGTGGGACAGCCACTTATTGTAGACAAGATTAATGTCATATTCCAAAGGTATTAAAATATTAGCGTGCATCTAATTAAATTAACAAACATTATCGTCAAATATCACATACTCGACTTTACTAATATTTCAATGGGTTTAGTTTGTTTGACACATTTTTGTCTGAGATAAGACATAAATTCTGTTAATAATAATTTTTTTTATTTATATCCATACAAGATACACAAAAATTGATACATTTTTTATAGTAAATATATCCTCAAGCTAACTTCTGAGAGTCCCAAAACACTTTTTTCAATTCGAAGAACATTCTCTTTTTTTTTTTTTTGGCCAAGAAAAACATACTCTAACTGCTATACTAAACTAACCTTTTTAAACAAAATGCCTATTAATTTCAAGGTATAAAAAAAATCTGAATAAGGGAACGAGATACATATGCATATTACTTAAAGCCCTTTGGCGTATATATTATATATTATGTTTTTAAATATTATGATATTTAAATTTTTTATATTTATCATAATATATAAATAAATCATCTTTTACATAAAAATAGAATAAACAAGTGTCCATGGATGTGAAATTTCGCCATTTTTTGGGTAGTATACTATATGGTGACGCTCTAAATTCTCAGACGTCTTTAATAATGTCTGAAACCATGAACATCTCAAATAATATAAATTAAAGAAAAGATTTTTTATTGTAGAGCGTGGAAGCTGATTTTTACATAATAATAATAATGAAAAGAATATATGAATTTAAAATAAGATGCAACTTTTTTTTTTAAAAAAAAAAAAGCTTTTAACCTATTTTGCTTTCAATTGAATTATTACGTAGATTATAATAATATAATAATATTATAATTTTTGTATTTGTATAATTTTATGTACAGTGTCGGCAGTCAACTATTTGTGTACAGAAAATGGAAAGGTCCTATGTCCCCCCTCGCCCCCCGAGCTGAGGATTCTCAAGTAAAATGTCTCTCTAGCATTTTAAGAAATGACCCAAAAAATCAAGTGATACATATACTTAATTATCATATTATTTTTATTTGAATTCAAAAGATAATTTATCATTCACTCGAATGAAAGATTCAATTAAAGAAAGGTTAATTTCTTATAATAAAAAATAAAACCCATTACTACACACGTTGGGTGCCAAAATGGGTTGCAAGAAAGAAGGGAAGCAGTAGGATACTGTTGGCTCTTTTTTAAATCTAAAGACAAACAAATAAAATATTAGACATGTTAGCGGTTCAAATCAAATGGATTTCAATATTGGCTTTTAAATTAGACATTATGGGTATTGGAAGTCTTCTACCACAATTACCCCAAATGTTTTAAAAGAAAGTATAGAAAATAAAACACCATAAAGACAAGTACAAATGATAATTTAAGCGACCTAAATTTCAGCGTCAAGTGAGTTTGGGCATACTTAAGTTAGAAAATTCAATCGAGTTTCCTAAATCTAAAATAAACGGAAAAAGCTGGTTTTTCCCCACAAGTGGTGGCGCTCTTAGTTGATGTGAATTGTTGGAGTAATAGATATAGAGATAGATAGCATGCACAAAAACAAATTAGGAATTTGAGTACGTCTATGCATCTTTTGCATTGAGCATCTATGACATATAGAATTAGTCCAAAAGCCGCCAAATCATGTCCTCCATTAGGCCATTGCACTCACCCATTCTGCATGAAGATGAAGGACCACATTTAGCGAGATGTGTGGCATTCGTGTAATGTGGGCTTTTATCATGTGTTTGAAGCCAATGAGTGTTTTCTCATACCCATGTACTGGGTTAAGCCTTCATGAGCACCTTTTTTTGTGTAAACTGATACATTGCTTAATGCATGTATATCACAAGCCTAATTACTAAAGAGAGAAAAGAAACGATTATTATTGTTTTTTCTTATTAAAGAGTAAAATTCAATGACACCGCTACCACTATTCAAGATGCAACAAAAGCTGGTAAGTTGAAGGAATTAACGAAAAAGAAAACACACGTAACGATTGATTGACAGATTGTACGTACTCCCACTGGGGAAAGCTGGAATTATACCCCACACGGGAATCAAAGGTACGTGATTGAAGATTGACACCAGAACAGATATTCAAATCATTATACCTCATTTGAATCAAAACAAACCAACCACATCATTCATTCAAAAGAAAACATACACTCTATATATATATATAGGATCCTTGATCAATATTCTGTGTCTCGAATGGTGTGTGTGTGTGTGTGTATTTATATATATAAAATGTCACAGCATTATTAATTGTGGTTGTCTGCACGTCATTCATATTCAGTACTTCTATCATATGCTGCTCACTCTTTCTCAAAAAGCCAATAACAGTGCCTAGTATATAATTATTTAATTAGAATAGATTCAAAAATATTATTAAATTAAATAGAATAAAATTCTTAAAATAAATTTTTTTATTTATAAAATTCAAACTCAATTTGAGATTTTATTTAAAAGATGTCGCAGGCCTGGCCACTTAATTCAATTATGATTACAATGTTGAAAAATATTTTAATCAATTAATTATGAACACATTTTAGAATATCTCTGACATTTTTAATGATGCATGCACACACAAACATATCAATATTGTCAGTGCAATAGAAATAGAATTTTTTTTCCACCTTATATAATTCAAAACCATGAACGTGGATTTTTTTGTTGTGATCGAAAAACCTATTCGTGCAGGGTAGGAACCCCCATCATTAAGCATCTTGAACAAGCTGCAGCCGATCCTCCTCGTTGAACCCAGATTCAATGCATTTTTATTCTCTCTTAGTATATTGTATGTGTTTATTTTACTTGACATTTTATATTTTCAACATGTTAAGAAATTTATTAAATTCCTCGTACATAATAATATATTGGAGGAACAAGGAGCAGCACATAGCTCACACTGTATAAATAATAGTTTTGTGTTTGCAAACATGATTTCTTTCGTTGAACGATCATATGGAGTTCTGTGTTATGACATAAATTCATCATAATGTTGTCACTTTTCAACCAATTAATGCTTAATTATGGCAAATCAATACCAATTTAAAGTTTATAATTTATAATAAATCATATTAATTGCAAGTCAAGTTATGAATATATAATATAATTCATTCTTCAAATATATAAAACGGACAAAACGGAACTAAAACAACAAAGCATGCTTGTGAATTTTCTTTTTTAACTTTTCCGCCCAGAGATGTTTTAGTAAAACACTTAATTACATATATTTTTTAATATAGCCATTATAGACTGACTAGCTAGATTGTGAGGCTTGTGCACTGTACATAGTGAACCACACCATTTATTAAGTATAATAGATAGATGTATATATTATTACATATATTTTGTATGCAAACCAAAGGGACTTTTTGATTAAAATGCATCAAATTAAAAAAGTAAATATCAATATACACTATTTTTTAAAATATTTATCTAAATACTATAAATTTGGGATCCAATAACAAATCATTTTATGTCAAGCCGATTTATAAATCAGACTTATACATCACGCTTTATTTTTTAACTGGGCATCATGAAGTCAAACTGACACAGTCTAACTTTTATTTTTTTTTTAAAGTACGGTTGCCCAACTTTTTGCTGGGCAGCCTTACTTGCGTTAGTCATCAATTGATGGCTCACCAAATTTTTTTTTAAAATATCCTTTTTTTAATTATATCAATAATTATAATAATAAATATTTTAATAATTATTATAATTATTATGAATAATAATAATAATTTTTAAATAATATTATTATATTAATAAGTGAGTATTATAATAATTAAAAATATACAAATGATAAAAAAATTAAATTTTAAACAATATTTATTATTTAAATTAGGCAATTTGGTTGTCAACAACTAATACTTCTCGCTCCAGTTTATTTAGGAAATTGCCACATAATTCAGCTAAGAGGAAGGACATCAGAAAATTGGATTCAAAAGCACATGAAGTATATTCAATTATGGTTTAGGTGGCATAATGTTATTGTTGAATCACCCAGGGCACATGAGGCATTAGATCGGACATCTGAGCACATGCGATGGTATTGGAGGCATACTTGACGGTGGATCCACCCAGCTAGTGCTGCAATCGGTTTTGCTGTGGCTATCTAACTAAAATCATTGTCTTCATTTTGTTCTATATGAATAATATCATTATATAATAATGTCTTATTGTTGATTTCAGGTCGATATAACTGATGAATTAATTCAACTAAGTATTCAAGACCATTTGCTAATGCCAATTACAGAATATCAACAAAGGGTTATACAGAACTAACAAAACATTAGAATGACATTAAAAGAACAACTGTGACATGGTCCCTCAGCCTGCCCCACCTGCAATTAAGCTACCACGTCCAGTGATTGTCCAAGGAAGACCAAGTAAGTGGCGTGGTAGTTATTTGTCAACTCAACCACCAATTGCGGCTAAAGAAGAAGAGGAACAAAATCACAATGTGGTGAGAGATGAAGAGGAACAAAATCTCCAAACCGCTTCTTCTTCGGATATTTTTACCCAATACCATTACGTGCCAACATCATCCATATCCTAATTAAGCTCTCACAATTCAGACCAACTTGGGCCATTCATATCGTTATTGGAGAATTCACCACTTTTTGAGCCTGAATATAACAACTACCCATTTGAAATAGGTGGACCATCAAATGAAGCCGTACAACAGTCGATTCCTCATATTGAGTCTCTCGTATTTGATCTAAATACCCCACCAGCTACAACTGCTAACGAGTCACTTGAATGTCAACATGAAGAACTCATAAGACAGGGACGACCACAATGTGTTGGAGGAGACCAAAATGTGGTACGGGAAGTCATTATGTATAAGGTAAACCATCTTTTTTTTATAAAAGAAATATTTTTTATCTTTAATTGATATAAAAATTTAGCTTTATTAATTAAACTTCAATAATTACTGATTAATTTATTAAAATAGTTTGTTTAGAAATTAATTTTTTTATCATTTGTATGTTTTTAATTATTATAATACTCACTTATTAATAAAATAATATTATTTAACAATTATTATTATTATTCATAATAATTTTTTAATAATTATAATAATTATTAAAATATTTATTATTATAATTATTGATATAATTAAAAAAAGATATTTAAAAAAAATAAAAAATTTTGTGTCAGTCATCAATTGATGACTTACTTAAGTAAGGCTGCCTAGTAAAAAGCTCAACAGTCTTACCTTAAAAAAAAAATAGAAGTTAGTCAGTGAAGTCGGACTGTGTCAGCGCGACTTCACTGAGCCTAATTAAAAAATAAAACATAATATGTCAGTCCGATTTATACATTACAATTTGTTGTTGGATTCCAAATTTATAGTATTTAGGTAAATATTTTTAAAAATAATATATATTGATATTTTCTTTTTTAATTTGATGCATTTTAATAAAAAGCCAATCAAAGGAGGCCTTGTGAATGATATTAATGCATTAGAATGATAGAAGGTGAAAGTAAATTACATACATATATTATACCCTTCTGGTTCAGGAAAACAAAATGAGTTGATAAAAAGGACAAGAGCGGAGCATCGTTAATAGTATATACTATTATTAGCCACAAGATGCCAAAACTTGTTGGGATATATACAGAGAAAGGTGTCGGACATTGAAGCCTCTTATCAATCATGGCTTATAATACTTCCAGTGGGATTCAACAGTGAGCACTGCCCTCCAAATTACTCGCATCCGAGGGAGTAAAAAACACTCCGTCTGTATATATTATACGATGTGCTAAAAGATTTTTTTTTAGTTCGTAATATAAAGTAAAATGTCATGTAGTAATTTATTTTTTTAATTTATTATTTATTTAATGAATAATTTTCTAACTTATTTTGAAATAATGAAAATGAGTTAAATAAATAAAAGTAAAAATGAGATTTTTTGCTTTTATTTTTTTTAGAAGTTTAATGATATAATAAAATTTTCTTAAAATATATAAAATTATTATAAATATTTTATAATATAGATGGATAAGAGAGAGTATTATGAAAATCGTTGTCTATGTCACCGATTTTTTCATTCTCACACGGGGTGTCAAACTCAAAATTAATTAATGTAACAAATTGTATTATTTATAAATTGTGAATATATAATGTGATTTTTTTAAAAATTTCATAAAGATGAATTAATTAATTTACATTCACTTAATTAGTTAGCTTGACGTGACTCCTTAAAAGGAGCAATATTTTGTAATCTTATCAATTATCGTCCTCCCTAAACTATTCACCTTCGGCTTCCTTCTTATTCGGTGCTGCAGCTGCTTGGGGTTGAGCGCAGTATTTATTCAATCTGAACGTAAAAACCATTTTAAAATTTTCTATTTTTTAATTAAAATTATTATTATTCAAATTCACACTTCAGTTTTTTTTTAATTTTATTCTTTACTTTCACAATTCATTTTATTTTAAATAAAAATTTTACGAGAATAAAAAAGGTAAAATTAAACATCATCTAAATGATGAAAACCAAAATAAAAACAATGTTCATCTCCTATATACATGAATAATGATCAATCCGATTATTTCCCTATTTGATATTTTCATGTACTTATTAAAATTTAATGATTTATTCTGCCAAATTTAAAAAATTTATAAATCAATTTTCCTATTGAATTTCAATATATGCAGTTTTGCGTGTAAAACTAATAAGAAAAGTTTTAGAAAAAGAATAAAAGATGTAATAATTGATGCAGTAAAAAAAAAAAAGCATATTTTAGGAGATATGGAATGGATCTAGCGAAAGCCAGGGAATGAGGGAAGAGAAGGGTGGACCCAAATAAAAAAAAAAAGGAAAAAAGAAAATGACAGAGAGAATGAATCAAGTTGAAGAGAAAGTAAAGGGAGAGGTTGGAAGGAATGAATTGAATGAAATTGGAAGGTTATGCAGAAAAAGACAGAAGGCTCTCCTCAGAAAAAATTGAAAGCAAACGCAGTAACTGGGAAGGTATATCTGATCTGTTAATGTGACAGCACACGTCTGTATCTGTGGATCCATCAGAATCTCTCTTAGCTCCGATGTGGTCTCACACCACTCATCTTCACACTTAAATTGTTCTATTAATTCCCCTTATTGCTTCCCCGGCCCTCTACAGCTACATATAACCTCAACTCTCTCTTCCAATCCATCCCCATCACTACTCTCTCACTCCCTTTGTATTTGACCTCTCTCTCTTTTTTTAATTTAATCGCTTTGCTTGGAATATTTTTGTTTAATTTAATGCATATATGGGTTGGTCAATTTCTTGCCTTTTTTTCTTCTCCATGGGTACGATTAATTTCGTAGTTATGGGGCAAAGTGAATGCCTAAAATTCAATATTTGTTAGGGCTTAACATGCTACTTGGGGCTAAATTCGGATGACAAGTATAAAGTAGAGAATGGATAGGGCCCAAGGATTTAAAAGCTCTCTCTCTCTATATATATATAATAAATATCAAATTATCAAGTAATTCTGAATCTGCTCCACTTCAATTGAATAATTTATCAGATTTTAGATTAATTCAGATCCAGTAAAAAAATGGCAACATTTTTTCTATAAAAAAGGACACAAATATTTTTTTTAATTTTAATTGAGACAAATATATTTAGAGAAATATATGAAAAGTTAGATTTCTTATTTGTTGATTACTCATCTAGTTGTCTATGACCTGGTTTAATGGGTTGGTCAATTTCTTACTTTTTTGCCCCCTTGGGTACGATTTCATTGTCATATATGGGACAAAATGAATGTCTTCACATTCAATATTTGAATGCTCGGATGATAAGCATAAGATAGGATGGCCATAATGTTGAAGGATTTAAATCACCCTGATGTGAAAAAAAGGATCAATATAATAATGTCTACGGATGGAAAAGGATTTTTTTTTTCGCCAGAATGGATGGAAAAGGATTGCTTACGCTAATTCAACGCATACGTAAATTATATCAATTCACCTATTTTTGTTGGCTACCCACATGTCTAATGTCTTTAGGGGTAGTCAAAAATTGGGATAACAATAGAAGGCTGAAACTTTATTTTTCTTTTTTTAATTTAGGGTCACTTTTTCGCTTGTGGCAATTAGTACAAGGTCACGAATTCATAATTTAGGTTTTGATCAATTCTATCATTATCCTCCCTCAACTTGATCTTTGAAAGTTTTTTTTTATTTAACTAATTTTCGAAATTAAAGCAATTGTTTTGACAGACAAACAAGAGATCTTATGTACTTATTAAAAAAATATTATGGATTCACTGAAGTTTCAACCCCAAAAAAAACATTTTTTCCTATAAAAAAAAAGGGCACCAATAATTTTTTCTTTGAATTTTAATTCAACCAACTGTATTTAGAGAACAATATAGAAAAGTTTTGTGTTTAGACTTTAGAGTACTGAATAAAATGAGAGAAGAGTGATTTTTCATGGTTTAATTAAAAGTTTTTACTTATAAATTACTAAATAAAAAATGAAATATTAAATCATCAAGTTACATTTTAAGGTTTCTTACGGGGAATGAAAACTGGAATGATGGAAATCAGAAAAAATGGCAATAAGAAGAGGAAAGAAAGCCACCTGGAGTAGTTGCCTTTGTATAAGATTTAAGTTTTTTTTCTTTTCAAAACCTCCATTGTCTGACCTTTTCCTCTTTTTTCCTTCTTTTGAAAGAACTGTCTGCTTATTTTTTAACATATTCTTTTAAAGGAAAAAAATAGCACTTTGTTGTTTCTGATCGAAATTTCCCCAGCTCTATGCTCTTGGCATAAATGCATATTAAAGCCATGAACTACAGACTTTTTTTCAATCACGTATTTATAAAACAAATTCATATGCTAATTTAGAGAGACATCATCTAACGCCCTCGACTCTTCAAAAAAAAAATCTTCTGTTTAATTAGACTAACGGATTTTCTGGGAATTAAAAAAAAAAACTCATATCTAAACATGAAGTGAGAAGGAGATCAAGAGGGAGGTAAAATTCTGGTGCAGTGTTCTTCTTCCCTTTCTTTGTTTTTTGAAACTTCTCTCCAACGCTTTACCAATTCAGGCCGAGAAGTAAGGATGCAGTGCTTCGGCACTTCCGTCCCCATCCTCTAAAAACAGCAATGGTTTAGCCCTAAAAAACAAAATGGAGAAAAATGGGCTTCTAGATAGCGTCCATCAGGGCCCATAGAGTACATCAAGGCCCACAGGAAACTTTTGGATTTTAGAATGGAATTATAAGTTTAAAGATTTGTTTTTTGGCCACGAAACCTTCTCATACAATATATATGCCTAATTATGTGTGATTAATTCAAAAATAGAATCTTTGATTACAACTTTCACATAAAATATGTTTTTTTCTTTTTACGTCCTCCTATTAGTTTCTCGACATGTCCCAGCTGAAATATTTGTTTATAGTTAATTATTTTAATGAATAACATTTCTATCGAATATATCCAACCAATTTTTAAGTCAATTTACTTTGTTTTTACCAAATTTATATGTTTTCTAGGAAAAGAATTAATTAATGACAATTCCCTGCTCTTTTCTTTAGGATTTCTTTCCCTTCATATTGAAGGGTCACAAAAGTAAAAACCATAACAGAGAATTTTATAAACTAAATCATTATCGTTCTGCAGTTTTATGTGTCTATAATATTGATGACTTTTTCTTAAATAAAATATAGCCGCTGACCATTGAATGAAACATCTGCTACAAATATTAGAAGGTTCAGATGACCTTCCATCACACAACACCATCATGTACTTATCCACAAGAAGTAAACGTACTAATCCTAGAGTAAAACAGAAGTGTAACATACACCTCGGATCGTCCAAACTAATCAATCAATCGACGTCCCAAATCGTTCTATGCCCAATATATGCTACTTTATGTCCCACATATGTGCATTCCCAGCACAAATTATTTTCTTTTGCCTTGGCTAAAAATATTCATCTACGCGCCCGCATTGGCACACTCATGGACCCTCTGTCTCGTGCTGCCGTGCGATACAGCCACTGCCAATATGTCCTACTATCCGTCGTCCGATGCTTCTTTTCCCAACTTCACCACTTCAGAAGGGCTTCGGCGGGTACATGAACATGTACTGCAACGACGACATATGATTGCCGCCCTGAAACTGCGATCCGAATCCATTATTGCCCAGAGTGGCATCCACGTAATTGTACGGAAACTCAAGGTTCTTCTCCCACTCATTCCACTTGGGTTCGCTCTGCACCTCGCTCGCGAACTCCGGCGACACCACGTGCTCCGAACAACTCGAATCCGTGTGCAACTTCGGGATTGAATCCGAAGCGTCAAAGTACATGTAATCGGTCATCGGCGCTTGAGCAGGCGGCGGCGGCGGAGGAAGTGTGCCGCCATGGGTCAAATTCTGTGGTTTCTTCTCCTCGGTTTCTGAGGACTCAGGTTGCCGGCTAAAAGCACTAGGTTGCTTCTCAATGGTGCCTTTCTTGTTGTAGATACGGCAAAGCACCCAGTCGTCAAGCTGCAAAATCAGAATCGTTGGATCAATCATAGCGTTCGAACAGTTTCATCTATCTTTCACTATCTTTGAAAGATAAGAAGGAATCATTTCTATAAATAGACAGCAATAATTGACGGGCACGACTTTCCACTAAATTATTGTACATTCATTATCTTTAGAGGGTTTTGATTCTGCGCTGAATCAGCAACCAACACAAGATTGAGCGAGATGAAGTGACTTCGACAGGTAACGGTTCCATGTTCTACGGTCAGAGAACATCTGGACCGTCCATTTCATATCATTTTCACTAACAAATGTATGCGTGGCCGCCAAAATTCTAGGGCGGGACCCAAATGTGCAAGAAAAATTATTTCCGGAGCCAATGGTCATTACATTCCAGGCTCCCATTGATAAATCTCTGCATTAATCAGAAACAAAATATCTTTCCTATCCCTAATTTGAAATAGTAGAAAATAAATTGGACGGAGGGGTAGTAACGGAAATATACCCTTAGGCTGTTCTTTTTGCGAGCAGAGCGATCTACATCCGCGAGACGATATTCGTGCATGATCCAATTGGTTTTCTCCCCTTTAGGCGCTTTTCCGGCGTAAAATACCAAAGCTTTCTTTATACCAACCGGTTTCGGATGCCCGATGGGTTTATCCGCTCCAGTTGCCTTCCAATACCCGGTTCCCGCTGCCCGGTTAGGCCTCGAGCCGTTCGGATATTTGCGGTCTCTTGGCGAGAAGAAATACCACTCCTTCTCCCCATACAAAGCCATGCCTGTTAAAATCAATATCAATATCAATAATAAAGTAATAAATCTCCATAAACCAGATCATTGGTTAAGCCACTGACACCCAGGAAAGGGGAAGAATGAAGAAGGAAAAGGATTATTACCAGGAAGGTCCCAAGGATCATACTTGTAAAGGTCGATTTCGGCAATAATCGGAACGGCGATTTGCTGCGAAGCACATTTAGGGCAGAGATAGTGCATCACGAGCTCCTCATCCGTTGGATGGAATCTGAAGCCGGGTGGTAGCTGTAGATCTGCCGATGCCATTTTTAAAATTATGGCCTCCTAATGTTTGAACTAACTGTGAATGCCTTCTCGCTCTTTTTTCGCCCACTTTCAAGTCTAGAAGAACAATGGCGGCGCTTGAAACTTAGAACTCAAGGGAGAGGCTTGTATATATAGGCCTCAGAGGGAGACACGTGGCAGGAGAAGCCAGCGGTTTCTAGAAGACACGTGGGCGATAACATTTTTCTGGGTGTGGTGGTGGTGTGAGGGAGAGAGCGCTAAGCTTTGTGTGCTGACGCGTCTGGACACGTGTCGGGCATGGAAGTGGGGTGCGTGCGTGTCGATAACCCACATGAAACGGTTTGGTCATTGCTTACGACACTAGTTTTGGACTGGGGTATCAGTCGGTTCAGACCAGGGCCCTCGGGATTCGCATACAGTCGGCCCGTGGAATTCGATCTCTGGCTCGAATCCTCGCCGCAGACCAACGGTGGGTCAGATTAACACGTCAGTTACAAATCCACTTGCGTTGGATAATCATCATTCCGCGTGATTTATGATTTGTTGCTTCTCAAAGCATTGTGTCCCACCTCACCTCGGTGAGCTTTGGCATACACTCTCTCACTGAGTAGTGAGTACATTCACCCTATAAGCATGCAAATAAGACTAAAAAGTAATAGTACCATTATTAGTTTTTTTGGGTAAAACTACTATTATTAATGTAATTACTTAATGATGGTGATGATAATTATTTTTTTTTTAAAAAACAGAATCATAGATGCCGGTGATTACGGGTAAGGAAGAGGTGGGTATGTCAGGGAAGGAGCAGCCTACAGAAAAGACTGGATTCAACGTTTGGGGTTGGGGCATGTTGGACGTTGAAATACACGGGTGAAGATGTCAACCGGACAAGACCTAGGAAGTTACCAGGTAACCTCCCAGCCCAACTCCCCACATTATTAAATATTACTACTTTTTCTAATTAATTTTTATTTTTAATTTAATAGTAGTAATAAAGTGATGTTAGCAGCCAGCAAGCACGCTCGCCTACCTTTCTGTTTTGAATGTTTTAGTAGTAATAATAATTTTGGTGGGCTGGGACAAAAATCGCTTGGTCATCAGATTGAGGGTAGAGATCAAAGAAGACAAGCGTGGAGTCGTACGGTGGTGACCGGTGCATGCATCCTGTTTCATCGTCTCACTTTCGGTGATCGGTGGTGGCATTATGGCTGTACCGGTACCAGAGTCTACCACCTAACCTGACGCTCCACTTATTCTCCACCACGTGGCCTCCAGTTAGGGACCATCCTCCGAATCCCCCCCACGTCACCCACGGTGTAGATATTTCTCGAACCTTTTTCACGTCCGCACGCGTTTGGAACTTAACTTCCCCTCAAGATTCCTTTTTTTTTTTTTTAAAGAAAAATGATCGCAGCAAGTTCATAAATATCAGAATCAAAGTATGTTTATTAATTTTTGTGGTCAGTAATACCTACGATAAATTTTTGTTAACACGTTTTAGCTAAAACTAGGTGGTGGGATTAGTCGATTTACACGAAACCTAATACAACTTAAAACGTTTTCGGTTTTCTTGTGAATAATGTTTTTTTTAATAATCATGTATAAAGACTTATCCAAATACTCCAGTACTTGCTAATGGCATTAAAAATTTTGACACTGAGTATCATATTTAAATATTGATATTAACTATCACTTTATCAGTTTTAAATACACTTTACAGAACTGGTTGACTTAATTAATAATTTCATTAAATATATTCTAAAGATATAAATTTATTCTCTCTTCGTCATAGCTTTGTTTAATTTCTTGATCACTGACTAAACTATGAGAAGGTGACTCGCTAAGTAATTAAAATTATCAACATGCGAGTTTATATATAGCCTTTTATTTTTCTGCAGTTTTGCCCCTTCTCAAAATATATTTATTTCAAGAACTTGTTAAAGAGAGGTATTGATTTAATTAATCATGAATATGATGTCGTGTTGCCAATTATATTATTGGACTCAATATGAATCGCTCAAGTGATTATTATGTACGTATATAAAATTTTTCATATCATTACATCACGATCACCAATTTTTTTATTAAAATATAACAAATATTGCATAAGAATTATAGAATTATTTACAAAAATTAGATATTGATCATGTTATTATTAAATAATTATATACCTATAATATTTTGGTTAAAAAGTAATAGAGATCATTTTAAGGAATCATGTATGACTTTTGTTTTACAAGGAAAGATGACGGTAAAATATTATTATTAAAAAGTACATAATGAAACGGATTAGTATTACCATGGCATGACGTGTCGCTCATCTACTTGGGCCCCATTGAAGCTGAGTTAACTCCGTTGATTACTCACCTTCGTTAGCCTACTCTTAAGTGCAAGATTAGAGCATGACATAGACTTAATTAAAAAAAATGTCGAATGCCTAAACATAATACATATCATATCCTTTTACCCCCCCCCGGGGATTGGTTAAGCATAGAAAATGAGGGGTAGAGAGATAGGGGAAAATAAAATGGTGAGTAGAGAAAGGTGAGAAAGATAATTTTCTCTTTATATGGTTGACTAAACATAAGAAAATGAAATAAAAAGAAAAATAACTAATTTTAAATTAAGAATAATTTTTTTATTATTTTTAGAAAAATATTTACATATAATAAAACTTGTAATTCTATCATATTATTTATATAATTTTCATATTATATTAATAGATAAAATTAAAATATAATTTTAATTTTATTCTTAATAAAAATATTTGAGGTCTACGCATTTTTTTTCCTTCAAAATTTTATCTTCCTCTCACTTTTCTCTCCATAATCAATTAAAAAAAATATAATTTTCTCTTCAAATTTTCTCTTTATTGTTTTCTCCCCGTTCAAGTCTCTTTTCTCGCCTATCCAAACAAAAGGTTCCTCTATTTTATTCTCCAAACACATGGACGTGAACGTGGACGTGGAAACCATATGCATATGGGTAGGGTACCCAACTACCTTGATTAGAACTAGAAACCTACGCACATGGGTGAGGTGATGGAAATGGAAGCCTTCGGTTTTTTTTTTTGGGGCCAAATTTCTGAGTTTTGTTTGGGTTAATGAAATGTTTACTTGGTAAAATAAGGACCGGAACCTATAATGCACTAATATTTTAAAAAAATATATAAATATATGATACGTATCAAATATAATATATATCGTACCTCACAATACATATTATATACATATTTTTAGTTTTTTTTTTAAATTCTAAAATAACTCAAGATTTTATAAAAAAAACTCAATTGTTAATTTTTTATTTCAGATATCTTTATATTACTTTTAAAATACCTACTTAAAACTCAACTTTCTCATATTTTTTATCTTTACTGCATTAGTTTATTGAATATATATAAAAATTTTATATGTATATATTTCATACCAGATATTTTAAAATTTTAAAATTTGTTATATCCTATAGTATTATGTTATATCTCATACCCATACCCTTATCTTTGTATCATAGATGGAACCTAAACTCTTATGACCAACATCTTTGATTGTCATTCCATTTTTTTTCTTAAATGGAGATTCCAACACTTCTGGAAATAATTATCAATATATATATAAAAATTTTAGAACGCCACACTATTATCAAGTCATAAACAATATGATTTCTTTAACAAACATTTTTTTTTGGACTCCATGCCAAGTATTTTTTTTCCTCATTTAATTCAGTTGATATAGAGATGGATGGATCAGAATTCCTAAATGGTAATGTTTTGAAATTCCTAAACTACCCCGACCTTTTACCCTCGGTCCGCATGGGCCCTGAAATGGCAGGAAATAAAAGATCATTCAAACACTTTATTGTGCGGCTAATGAGGATTTTTTCTTTTTTAATGGAAAAAAAGTTCTATTGCAAAAAAAAAAAAAAGCAAAGTATAAAGGATCCTAGAAGAGACGAGCTAATGAGGCTGTCCTGAATCCAAGTTGCTCTTGCTTGCGCTTTTATTGTGAAGCAATGTTTACTATTTTTCACAAATAAAAATAAGGATATTATACGAGTAGAATGATTTTAAAAATTAAGAAAATTAAAGAAATTAAAATGTTATTATAAACTTAGGAAATTAAAATTAAATGTTTTACACTTTTTTGTTGAATTAATAGATGTAAAAAATATTTTTAATAATTAAAAATAATTCAGCTTTAAAAATAAATTAAAAAATAATAACAAATATTTCAATACTTTTTTATATTAGGAGCATTATTGTCCATCCAAATACAAATGTTTATTCATTTCCATAACATACCAAAGATACTTATATCATTAAATCAAATATCATTATCACATAATATCAAAGATATAAAACTAGATAAAAAAAAAAAGGATGATACAAGACAATTGTATAAACATGAAATGAACTATAAATAGTGTTTGATTTTAAAAAGTTAAATGAGCACGTTGCCTAAAAAGTACCTTGTTAAAAAAAAAAAAGAACTCTCTCCGTAATTATTGGGATGAGGGGATTAACTATGTATTTTTGCTTTATTGTGTTTTATTGTGATGTGTGTGGATAGTGTGTACATTTCAATGTCCCAATGCAATGTAGAAGTGTTAAGTTAAACTAAGAAAAATAAATTTAAAGTTGAATGTTATATATTATTTGACAAAAAGAAATTAAGAGATGGAAACTTTAATTTGTTAATTACGGATAGGCATCTTGAATTAAATTGACTGTCCTAAAATAATTTGAAAAACGTGGTTTATTACATAACGTGAATGAACAAATAAATGGCTGGAGGTATGAGAACCAAACGGACTTGGGGTTAATAGGGCAAGACCCTATTGACACTAATCTTGCCCCGAAAGGCATGCCAGGGCCGAGTGGGTTGGCTTGACCTTTCAAATGAAAGTTTCTTGGTCCAAATCTTATCATCCTTAAGCTGCAAAACTTGTCCAAGTGAAATGAACACGTTCTCTTTTCTCTTATTGGTCCTATCCTTTTGAATGGAAACATCAAAAAGAAGGAAATAGTGGCGGCAGGATTATGACTTCTTGTTATTTTACCGTCAATTCTTCGGAGTTTTTCAGAAAACAATAAAAAGAAAAAGTTTTAAAAGAATAAAAAAAAAGGTACTAGCCGCCGAAAATGCCTCCATTTTTAATTCAATTCCACACTATATTGTTCTTTAGTTTACCAAATTCAACGTTGATAATTAGTCCTTCGCTTTAATTTAACTAAGAGATAATCCACACACTATCCAGTGGAGGCAACTTTTCAATTTGTTCTTGATTTTCAGCCGTTTATATATATATATATATATATATGTATGTATGTATGTATGTATGTATGTATAAGAGATGCTCGCATGCCTAATTCCTTCGTTTAAGTGAATCAAATAAATTGACGTAATTGTCCTTTTCCGAGTTGAACTTCTTCTGCCACACTTGAAAAGTAAAAATTCTTAATTTCGTTCACACCACATAGAACATTTTTTATTCAGCACATGCCATGACTTCTACATTAAGTTAACCTTTGAATTCTACGTATTGGGAGGATAGACATTGAGGATAAGGGTGAGGCTTCCAACAACCCCGCCTCATCTTCATCGCTGATTTGTTTGTTCTTTTTGTCAATGAATTGAAAAGGAGGGGTGGATAATTTTCTTTTCTTTTTCCAAATTTTGATCTTGGAGAGATCTTCAACTCACACATAGGGTATCGGGGTTGACAGGAAAATATGGAAACCCTTGTTTGTGAACCAATATAATTTTAGCTAAATCAATTGGAGTTCTTTCGCAAGAGATGACCACATTTCTTTTGCTAAAGAGCAATATTGCAAGGTAATAGATGTAACTAAGTTTGGTTAGTTTAACTTAAATGCATTTGGTTTAGTTAGTTTGGTTAGTTCTATTAGATGTATATCAGGAATGGCTCAATATAAATTGTATTTCTCTAATTAAAGAATAATAATAATAATAATTTTGGATTAAGATATGGTATCAAACCCACTTACACACTTCCTTTCAAAGTCTTATGAAATTGAAGGACCACTGGCCACAATACCCAAGCATGTGGTGTTAGATCTTTCAATGGAATTTTTGTACAGAGGACATAAGCCAATGTATGGAGGATTGGCTACATTTTTATTCGCATTAGTATTTACACACAACACTTTGCAAAATGATAATGCCAAATGAGAAGCAAATACAGATCCATTTGCTTAACCATCCAAAAATTCATTGGAAAAAGATTTACCAATAGTCCAAACTTTTTATACTAGAGTTATTTAAATGCACGGAATATGAGTGACAGCAAACTCCGTATAGAGTTTTCTTTCTGCCATGTGAGTCAACCGTTTATTTGTTGTGCTGTGTATTTTATTTTGCATAATTGAAGTTTTACTGTTCCTACGTTGGATAGTAGCTTGCAAACCAAACACTATACAACATAGGAACTAGCATTTTGCAAGTTGCATCCAAACAGCCTCTAAAGAAATAGCGGCCAAGCATTTATGGGCCATAGATCTTGCACACCAAGCAGCCTTTTGCAAGTTGCAGAAGTTGGCAAGATGCGTATCAAGCCATTTTGGAATTTAGTCATATAGTATGTACCCAAAACCAAAACTGATACTGTAAAAGTGCTCTCAGATTTTGATTGATATCCTGCTAATTAAAGTACATACATGCATCCTCTAGATCGTTAGTCTATATACAGTACAGATTACAAATTCCATTACGATCTTCAATAATCCTTGTACTTCTTTTGCCTGTGAGTTCCTCTCCTCTTAGTCTTCAGGCCTTTATTCACAAACTTTGATGTCCGAACAACCTTAAGGCCATGAACTGTGCTGTAATGATTGCCATGCCTGATAGCTCTGTCATGGAGATTCTCGCCAATGCTATTCCTTTTGTCATATTTACACCCAGGATGTCCATTGATTTTCAGTCGGGCATGATGATTTCTAGGCCTTAAGGAGTTTCTTAAGTGGGAGCTTTTATAATTCTTCCTCCTACGCGAAAATGATCTGCTCACTTCTCTTGGTCCCAGAGCATAATATGAAAGGCTTTTTTCACTGTAATCTAGTTCACCTGTATCGTAAAACCTTTCCCTTTTCATGAATCTCCTTCGCCGTCTGAGATTGCGTAGCTTAACACAAAAGAAAGTGCAGGAATACTCCCACAGGTGGAACCAACAAGAGAAGCATGCCCATGTAGATCTGCAAATGGTCCACCCAACGCATGCACATATGCCCAGTTTATATGATAGGTAAATGAATAACACGACTGCAAGATGGGAACAAAAACAAACAAACAAGCAAGAAAAGCATATGTTCATTTCCTGTCAATTTGGTGGCACATTGGAATGTGTGTGTGTATGTGTAAAATATTGTTGTCGCTGTTGAAATCACAGAACAGTTATAAAAAAAAAAAACTCACCAATATAAAGCAGAACGAAGACCAAGGCCAGCTTCAGCAAATTGGCAATGCAAAAATTTTCGATGTAACACATGAGATCCCATGTGGGTCCGCATACTGAACTGAAAAAGATTCGAAATATAGCATTATATGAAGCAGCAACTGAAGAATAAGTTAAGTAAAAACAATAACTCTAACATTATTGAAAGAGAGATTTTTTAAGTGGACCTGGCAAAGCAAAATTAAAGAAATGAACTGACTTAGGCTACTCTACAGATTCAAAGTATAGCATCATGCGGATGTCAAAGACTAATAGTATGATAAAATATTGATCTTACCTGCAAGACTTTCCAGAAAGAAAATCAACTGGAGAGCTAAACAGTTTGCCAAGAGCAGTTCCGAAGCCAGAAGCAAAGGATTCAATAACGTTGCCCATCGATTCAGACCATAATTTCAAGTATCACAGACATGTGTGGTTCAACTTCAGAACTGCTTTCAATTCCTGTAACTTCGATGAATTAAAAGAGTGAATTAATGCATAATTTTCGTCATTATAATGAACTTCTAAGACATAGCCATCATTGACTAACATCTCCTTACTGTATGAGGACCGAAAGGGAACCCAAAAAATGTGACTGGAGCGAATGATTCGATAATGTTGCCTATGAATCAGACCATAGATTCAAGAACCACAGAGTTGTATGAGATATTCAGGAACAGATTCCCTTCCCCGTGGCATACCTTTTATTATATAATTCAATTCAATGCACTATTCAAGTTTGAATGAAAAAACAAAAATGAAAGCACATGGCAAAACGCAAAAAAATTCTGTTTTTGTGTCTTCCTATTTTTGACAGTTCATAGAGATGTCTTCTTCCTTCTATTTTAATTTTCCTTACTTTCTAGTTCTGCTCATCGAAAAGCTTAATATCAAATCATCCTTAAGTCTACCAATTTACTTTATCAAAATTAGCCTCTAAATGAAGAAATGCACACAAGTCTGATCAGAAATATTATAACACCAGGCACTGGAAACTAACGGAAAACCAAGGGGGTCGAATAGATTCAAACAAATAAATCATATACAGGAAAACGTTACAAGTTACTTACGTTGTAGTGAGAGACAAATTACGGAGGGACAACCAATTTCTTGTTCAACTCAAACAGGAAGGAGATGAAGATAGAAGGCGATGGTAATTGGTGGGGGAATTTCTCTCCGCGTTCAGGAATTCGTATCAAGTAGAAAATAACCGTTGTTGTTTTTTTTGGCAAAAAGATATAAACTTCTTTGAAATAGGCCCCAAAAAGAAATAGGCCCCTAAATATCCTTCCAAACATTGGCCACATTTCAGTTTATCCACTTTTTTAATTATTATTATTGAAAAAAAAATTTGTTCGCGATTATTTTTGGGCCAACTAACTCTTTGTTCATGCTAAAAAAAAATCGTAGGCCCATACTAAAGGTTCGATTACTCACCGTTAATCTAATGAGCCGTTGATACCATCATATACAAGGTAGGAACAACAACGATAAGGACTTGGAGAAATATAGAACCAACAAAACTTTATCTCAACAACGGTCACGGTTATAGCAATTCACGTATTGGAGGACGGCATTTTATATTTTTGTGAAATCTGTAACTTCAGTTCAGCTTTAAAGATAGCGTATATAATTTTCCTGTTCGTTGCAAAGTGCCCAAGCTATCTCAACTACCATATGGGATGCTCACTGCCCCATATCAGTTTCCCTTTCTTGTTTCTGAGGACGTAAATCGTTATTCGAAAGTGGTTGTAGGAAAGCACACAATGCAGTAACAGAAATATGAAATGTTTCAAGGGATACTCTTTAAGAATAACTTCGCGTGCATAAATCTCCAAGGACAGTACAGCAAAAGATACATCTGACCTTATACGGTACACTTTCAGGTCAACGATGAGAGAATCACTATAGAAGAATAACAGTTATACAGCAGAAAATTGCTGAACCTGCTACATAATCTCCACTCGATACTTGTGTAAATCGTGTTCATCAGAATGCACCACAACTCCCCACGCTTAATCCGTTCTTAGTGTATATTCTCAAGGTCAAGGACATGTTTTGCATGCATTCGTCAATGGTGTTTTAGATGACAAACTCTAGACCTCACCCGTTGCACCTGTTTCTTATTGATTGAAAACATCAAACTGATTGAATTTTGAATAAACCTGGCATCTACTCTACACAATTGGGGCACCCTTATTTTGTGAAAATGGATGGGATACTTACTAAAGGAATAATGGCAACAGTGCGCGTGCGCACACACGAAAAAGAGGTTTCTTTCCTATATGCATGTTCATCGTTTAACAAATACATGTTAAAACCAACTAGTGCAGAAATATGTAACTCAAACTTCCTTTATTACAAAATTGAGTCCAACTATTATTCTCTATTATATGCTCCAGAGTCCAGAACTAACTAACTAACCAAAACAATCAAGTTAAAATACTGCGTTTCACATATTGAAGCAAAATCATCTTTCCTTTTGCCACTAAATTCATGAAAACTAAAAGACAGCAAAGGGAATTTAACATTTTCTTCCTTCATAATGAATAATAAAACTGCAAATTACTAATTACAATATATTTCAGAGAAAGTAAAATGCAAGAAACAACACTGAAGGCCAGCCAAAGAATATTCAACAGTATAACTAATAACCTGATTTAGCTGTTTGGAGATGGTGCTCCACACAGCAGTGCAATATCCTCATGTTCTATCTCGTACATTCTTGGAGGGAGCTTGTCTTGCTCTTGCCTCAAGTCTCTTGCATTTATATCCAGAAATCAGCAGATCTCACACTATACAAGAAAATGTAAATGTTTCAAATAACTGCTGTCTCAGAAGCCAGTCCGCAGTATGTTGAATGCCTAATGTATGAGATCAAGATTGGAAGACTTAAGTTGTTTCTCTTACCAACTTCTACTTCACTGTCTTCTTCTATTGTATACTTGTTCTGTTTGACAGTCCTCAATTGCGGAGGTAGGAGGGCTTTTTGTGAAGGTAATTCAGCGATGAAAAGCAGAGTTTGAGCCCATCCAGCATATTTACCATATTTGCTTACAAATGCATCTGCAACATGACTGCTAAGCTTTGGTGTCAAACGGGAACCTGCAAGCTCAGGTAAGAGGTACTTTGTCGCAATCTTACCCAAATTCAAATATGATATATACAGATTATTACTCAATACTACACAAAAAGAAAAAAGAAGAAATTGCACTCAATAATACACAAAACAATAAAATCCTACCCGCCACACATGAGTGTCAACAGGAATGGCATGATGTTGATCAAGTGAAAAGAGAGCTATGCAAGCGGCCACCTTAGGACCCACTCCAGGTAATGTACAAACGGCGTCTATAACTTCTTGAAGACCCAACATCCGAAGAGATTTAAGCCATTCTTCCCCTCCATCAGGTTTTGATTGCAAAGCATTTACTGTGCCAATTATATATTTGGCCCTGTGACATGCATAATTAAACAAAATGTTAATATCTTTAGTCACGAAGGGAATATGTCAGCATTATGAATACTTGAGGAAGGTGTGCGTGCGTGCATGTGTATTATAGACTGAACATGCTAAATTCAAGTAATCATTAAAAAGACAACACAGGTGTGACAATGATGCACACACGGGTAATGGTTTGGTCTACATGTCCACATATAGAGACAATCATGCATGCAGATTCCCCCCTCCCACTCTCTGTTTTGCTCTCTTAGATTGGGAATTAGCAATCATCAAGAAATAAACAGTACAAAAATGTCAGCATATATACATTAGGACATTGACACGGTCCAAAAAGGAAAGAAGAAAATATTTTAAGAAAGTAAGATTAGTTTGATATTAAGATGGAAGTTTTTGTAGTCATACGAATAGTTCTGTTTAACAGCAGGATACTTCATATCACCAGGAGGTTCTATACAACTTAACCTGTTATAGTACCTCCAATAAGATTTCAGATTCTAACATCAAAATTTCAATCTAGTAATCACTTGCAGCCCAAACATGATAAGTCTTGGCAGCAGGCGTTACCTTATGAGTATCAACAACAAGGCTTTAGCTTCAAAGTAGTAATGAGAAACTGGGTTCATTATTTGCCATTATCAGACAGCCTTTTAATAAAGTGATTGTAAATAAGCAAAAAGGTTAATTTTAGCCCACATTATTATGACTTATCCTTCCTATCCATAATATATTTGTCAGAAATATTCCCATCTACAAAATTGCTAGTGTGACAGAATCAGCACATTAGAACAAAAAATAAAAACACTTTTCCTTTCTTGAAAGATAAACTTCAAATGATGAATATGGGGCTTAAAAGAAGACATCCAGGTATTCTGGCATCTTAGACCCGGCACATTTGGCTCTCATATGTGAAGTTCTACAATTGACTTCCGAAACCAATATCTGTCATACCCAACGCATGGAAGGCACAATGATATATTTTGCTACATTAAGTACGAAACCAATAGCATATAGACGATGTAAAATATGCAAAATTCGAACTTCCATAAAAAAGTGGTAGCTAAAGATTACATACACAACAAAGAACAGAATTTAAATAATAGAACGTTATGGCATCCAACCTGTAACCAAAACCGGCCTTTCTAAGTTCCTCCTCTGAAATCAACGACAGCTGCTCCATAGTGGGGAAAGTATGGAATTTAAAACCTCCAACTATCCCCAAATAATTTCCCAAAGATGAAATGTAATCCACCATTTTGGTAATCCTTTGAATGTTGTTATTGGAAGAACACAGAAACTGAATCAGACACTCAAGTGGGTCCTGCCTAAGCACTCGGGCACCCCCCAAATGGCACGCTAACTCGGCAAACCTGGCATCCGAAGCGGAAAACTCCTTCCATACGTCGGTGATAGAAACACAGGCATTGAGAAAGTCAAGCAAAGCCGTCCTAGCATTAATCTCAGAATCAGTGTGGTGAAGGTAATAACAAACGTCGCCGTTTTCGACGTGCTTGAGAGATATAAGGTGAGACCCAACAACGCCCGTGTACTGTAAATGTCCGGTCTTCTTCCATCGGAAGGTTTGGCCAGTGGGAAAAGTGAGAGGCAAGGAGAGCTCTTGCTGAGCAAGATCGATTGGGATCCACTTCACAGGGTCGGATTTTGAAGACCCATTGAAAGAATCAATGATGGGTTTTGGCTTTCTGGAGCGATAGCAAACGGAGATAGAGGTGGGCTTTGAGTGGCGGGTTTTGGGAAGTGTTTGTGGACTTGGAGGCGTCCAAGGAAGTGGTGGTGGTTTGGAGGAGGGAGAGATTTGTGACGATAAGGTGGATCTTGTTCTTTTCATGACCTGAATCGGACTCAATGAGTGCATCAACGTAGTATGATGATGCACTTCAACGAATCAACGTCAGCGTCGTCGCAGCTCTCCACAACCTCCGGAGTCCGTAGCCGCAGCCGTTGGTAGAAACTAGAGAGAGATTGACATCTCAGGACGGGTCGGGTCAGGGGAATAATGAGCTCATCTTCGTCCTCTTCTTTTTAAGACGCTTTAAGCCTTTAACAATAACAATACTATTATTTTATTGGAAAAAAATAATACCAAACTCGTAATTTATTTCATTAGAACAAAAAAAGAAAAACACCACTATCTGATGGCCCCACTTATTGTGTGAATTGTTTTAAAATGCATTAATAATATTTTGTTGACTTATAAAAAAAAATTGTAGCAAAAAAATTAATTATAGATGCCTAAAAACTCTATTTAAATTCTTTTTAAAAAGAAGGAGGAGACGCTCAAACATGAAAAATTAGAATACAAGGAAAATATTGTGAATTTTGAGTATGGTTGATGGTACAAAAAAAAAAAAAAATTTTGTGTATCGTTATTAGCTGAAAATGTGTGTCCACTATTCTTTTTCTCTCCGTTATATAATTAAATTAAATGCAGGAATTAATTGCACTTACATTACACGTTAAAACGAGTAGTAACTGTAACTAGTAACAGATCCTTTATAGGACGAAGTTATCAGCGTGGCAGTTCCGTAAAATAAAGACGCTCATTCAAAACGTTCTTATGCCTTTGATCAAACAAAGAAAAAAGAAAGTTCTAATATACCTTTATGAACCAAAAAACTCAACAAGAATAAAACTCAAAATCCTTCAAAAGGTAAATTAACATTTCATTAGGAACTTGAATTCACAATCCAATGCATTATCTCCCAAAAAGAGTAGCAGTTTTTTTTGGCTAACGAAAAAGAGTAGCAATTAAATAAATGCTAATTAATAGAATAATCCATCGTGCTATTTTGTAAGAGGATTTTCTTTTTTTATGTACAAGAGGAAATAATGTTTATATGTTAGTAATTAATTTACAGCAATATCTATTTTGAAACTGAAAACAATTATTTAAGGCGTAGAATAGTAAACCCGTTGAAACAATATTTATTTATCACACCAAAAAAATTCATTTTGATAAAAAAATGAATACTAAAAATAATTTTATTTTTATGTACATTATATATCTAAAATTTGCATTACTCTACCTTATTCAAGGTTGTTATTCAATATATACTGCCGACAATTTCCTATTTCCTATAGTATTTGTGATAATTATAAACAAAAATAAGGACATAGTTTGTGCAGAGTTGGATTATTCTTATCCATGTTTGTATTTACCAATGATTAATAATATGTTGATACGTTGTAATATCTTATGTGCGTAGCAGAGAAAATTTAAAAGATGTTAATACTTGATGAAAATGGTCACACACCATATGAAATTTCCAATGTTTAGGGAAATTTTCATCAACTTATATATTTTCTCCATTCCATATTATCATGTATTTTATATTAATTATATCACATATTAAAAAATTATTATTTTTTCAATTGAAATCAATGCAAAAATATCAATATGTCATATTTTATTCTTATCAAATAACTTATTTTATTATTATTGTAGGATTACAAATAAGAAGTAAGAAAAAATTAAAGATAAGAGTAAAACAAAAAAAATATCTAACATTCTATATTTTTATATTTTGAATAAAAAATTTATTATATAAAATATCTTATAATAAGAATAGAAGGGAATAATTAAGTTTGTTATGTATATATATATATATATGTTATTGTTGTTTATTTTATACTTACTGTTATTTATTTAATTTTTTTCCGCCACCCTTATTCATTTTCTTTGTATTTGTATGTAACCAATTTATTTTAATAAGTACAATACTTTAAAAGTTCCAGGAAACAAAATTATACATTATGATTATTATTGTTGATAACTATTATGTATGCTAATTTTTAAGAGCACCGATAAATTACTAGTTTATTATGAAGCTAATATATTTTTTTGCCTGAAAAAAGTTAGCATATTTATTTATATTTCAAAATCTTTTCTTTTCTACATTTAAATCAAAACATTTTCTGAAATTTTGGAATAGTATTTTTGACTTTAAAAGCGATTATTTCTTTTCTACATTTAATTTTTTTTTTCCCACAAGGAAAGGGGGTATTTCTATTTCTTACCATAAATATGGACGGACTTGGGAAAAAAAAAAAAGAACTAAAAAAGACACTTGGTATATTTGAAGTAGCGCGTGTCCAGCACTACCAAATAAGAATGCAGCGTTTGTGTCACTTGGGTATGAAAGGCAAGTAGGCCAGAATTCACTCTCGCATTCTTGTTACATCCATCACGAAGAAAAGCAAACGACAATATATTTACATGTTGCACCGTATGCCAAAGAGCCAAAACCAAAGGCCAAAGCGGAGACCAGAGAGCACTCACTGGGAGAGATCCTCTCTCTCTCTCTCTGCCCCTCTTCCAATTCCACACCCTTTGCGCCAATCAACGACCCCACAATCAAATTTCCCTCTCTCCCTCCCTCCCTTAAACCTCTCCTTACCATGCCAGCTTCCCCTTCAGGTACCTCTCACACAAACCCAAATTCTTTCTCCCTCTCTAAATCCTCGCTTCTTTTCTTTTCCTTTAGGATATGAATGCTATCTGTTTGATTTTTTTTGGGTATATTTTGATCTGATTTTGAATCTTTTGTTTTCAATTTCCCACTTATATTTGGTATTTTGTGGTTTTTAAACCAGAAAACCGAACCAAATGGAGGAAGCGCAAGAGGGAACCCCAAATCAGCAGGCGACAACAGAAGCACGAGGACGAGGACGACGAAGAAGAAGACCCCAATGGCGACGACGACCACCTCGAGCGCGAGGATGATTCCGAGGACCAAACCCAACACCCTAACCCTCAATCCGGTTCTAATTCTCAGGCGCAGCTCGAGATCGAGGTCTTGTCCGACGATGGAGTCCAAATTTCCCAGTTCCCTAGAGTGATCAAGCGCACTGTCAATCGCCCTCACGCATCCGTCACGGCAATTGTCGCTTTGGAGCGAGCAAATGAGTCTGGAGACAACAAGGGCCTCTTGCAGAATTCTCCATTTTTGGAGAATGTGTCGCACGGGCAGCTTCAGGCGCTTTCCACCGTGCCCGCCGATAGTTCAGCTTTGGATCAGGACCGTAACGAGGGAAGTAATTCGGCTTATGTGATCACTCCGCCCCCCGTACTCGAAGGCCGTGGTGTTGTCAAGCGGTTTGGGAGTAGGGTTCTGGTAGTTCCAGTGCATTCAGGTCCCCAGTCCCTCTATTAATTTGCTTTACTTGCTGCTGGTTTACTTTATCAGTACGCTATCTAGCTCTGAGCTGCATAAAACAATAAATACCTACTCAAGTAATTTACCCCTCCAGTGCTGTCACCCAGATCGTAGTTTCGTGGTTTTCTCTGTTCTCTGTTTTCTTTTATCACCAATACTTTCTTTTCTTGGAAGTATGACTGGCACGATACAGCAACACAACAAAATTTGAAGCGTGCACATGTAATTTATAATATATACATGGGGCAATTTCTTTTGTTTGCAAGCCAGATCATAAATGGGGCTGACCTTAGAGTATGTATATTATGTGATATAAATAGGACCCGTGAAAGTCTCCGTCTTCTTTCTTCCCGCATTCAGTATGATTTAAACCCATATGTTCTTAAAAAACAAAATGCATATGTGACGTTTTAATGTGTAGATGGACTTTTTTTTTTGTGTTAAACAGGATGGCATCTTCCTATTGAGATAGTTTAGATTTTTTAGAAAGTCATTTCACTCTTTAATAGGAACTTAGATGGTTTGATGAGCCCAATAATGTGTTGGCTTTTCATTTATGATTTTGAGGTTGGTGGGGTGGACTAGTTTGAGATTTTAGATGCTATTTCCAGTTAAACACAGTAACCTATTTTTAATTGGGGTTTTCTATGAACAGAATGGTTTTCACCAGCTACAGTGCATCGTCTTGAGAGACAAGTAGTGCCACGTTTTTTCTCTGGAAAATCAGCCGATCATACCCCAGAGAAGTACATGGAATGTAGAAACCATATAGTTGCTCGATACATGGAAGACCTGGGGAAGAGGATTACAATTTCTGATTGCCATGGACTGTTAGTTGGGGTTGATAATGAAGATTTAACTCGAATTTTCCGATTCCTTGATCACTGGGGAATCATCAATTACTGTGCTCAGGTGCCAAGTCAAGAGCCTTGGAATGATGAATCCAGCCTAAAGGATGAGACAAGTGGTGAGATTCGTGTGCCACCAGATGCCTTAAAATCTATAGATAGTTTGATCAAATTTGACAAGCCGAAGTGTAAACTCAAAGCAAATGAAATTTATTCATCATTGACAACTCAGAATGCTGATATATCTGATTTGGAGGACAGAATAAGAGAACATCTTTCTGAAAATCAGTGCAATTATTGTTCTCGTCCTCTTCCTGCTGTATACTATCAATCACAAAAAGAGGTACACTGGCTTATAGTTTTGATTTTGTCAGCTTGTCATGAATAATGAGAGAGCATCTATCTTGAAAAGATTGCAACTATTGGTCTTTGTTTTGGGGACTTTTGATCTTGGAAAAAATAATTTTTTTGTGAATCAGCTTCATTATGGGTATTATTCACTCTTGCAGATATAGCAAACTAATTAACCATTCTTTTTCCTAAGCTTATGCAAAAGTAAAGTTTACTCAGATTTGTACAGTGCACTTAATCATTAGTAATGTGATTAATGCAAGATTGTAAATTTAAAGACTTGAAGGCATTAAAGAATAAATATCTTAGTGTTTTTCCCCCTGTTATAAACTGTATTCAAGGAGCCTGCTAGGAGTGGAGAAAACAAAAGAAACGTATAAATTAATCAAGTCAAAAAACTGAAAACCACTTTGTCTTTATTATCTATTCCAAGAAGTATAGAAAGACACCTTTTCCCCGTTCTGTTCAAAATTATAGTGGTAGCCCACATCATGCTATTGGCTTAAGTTCTTCCTGGAACGCTCACTTCTTTTCAACTAGAATTATGCAACTTGGAATCTTCTTCCATGCATCATGAAGTTTCTTACTCTTTATTGTGGCTTTAATCCCTATTCTAATATGTAGGTTATGGTTCAGTTATTATCACATGCTCAAGAACTTGTTCTGTTGCTTATATACGTTTATACTATACATCAATGGCTCTTTGAAAAATGCCTTAGAACTCCTTTATCATGCTATGTAGTTAACATTTCATGTTGCAGGCTGATATTCTTCTCTGCACTGACTGTTTCCATGATGGGAGATTTGTCGTTGGTCATTCAAGTATAGATTTTACAAGAGTCGATTCAACAAGAGATTATGGTGATCTAGATGGGGATAGTTGGACTGATCAAGAAACCTTGCTGCTGCTTGAGGCAATGGAGATTTACAATGAGAATTGGAATGAAATTGCTGAGCATGTTGGTACCAAGTCAAAAGCACAATGTATTCTTCATTTTCTTCGTCTACCCATGGAAGGTGGAAAGCTGGAAAATGTCAATGTTCCAAGAATGTCCTTGTCATCCAATATGTCAAATAGAGATGATTGTGGAAGATCATGTTCAAATTTAAATGGAGATTTAGCAGGTCTTGCTCGCTTATACTTTTCAACCTTCTACTTGTTGTCATATGGTCTTGATTTTGTTTCCGTGCTCCTGCAGGACCTACTCAGAGCATTGATCCTAACAGCCGGCTCCCTTTTGCAAATTCTGATAATCCTGTTATGGCTCTGGTAGGTGATCGGTAATTAATACTTATTTGCACAACTTTTATAATTTCTTAGAAGAATTCACTTATTAAAGCATGCAAATAGGTCTAGGATGTGTATTGGTTACAATGAGTGCATATAAATCTAAACTCTTGTCCTTCACTTATTGCAAATTGCATTGCTCCTATTTTGGAGGAGCAACTTTTTGAAAACAAACACAACAGTTGTCATACTCAAAATCATACTACTTTGAATCTGTACATTTTGTAATAATTCTTGACGTGTGCTCGTAAAAATCATGAAATAGGATATGCTTATGGATAGAAACTTGATATAGAGTCCTAGATAGAGTTTTATATTCTGATTTCTTTTGCTTACTTGGATATTTATGCATCTGGTTTTGGTGGAATTCACTTTTTAGGTTGCCTTTTTGGCCTCTGCTATTGGACCCAGAGTGGCTGCTGCATGTGCACATGCAGCATTAGCAGCATTGTCGGAGAATAATTCTGATAGTACGTCACAGACAGAAGGACCAGGGCATAGTAACAGGTATGTGTAACTGTCATAGATTTGGTATTTTCCAGTTACTATTTTCTAATAGCCCCTAGCCATCCCTACGTCACTGTCCAAAGAATAGAGGTATATCTAATACAGGTGCTTAGTTTTAATCATGATAACTGCCAAGGATCACGTCTTCCTAAGGAGAAGGCCCATGAATGATTATTTTAATATCTCCAACATATAACCCCTCATGCATAGACCTATCATACATTGGTGTAATTTAGTTTAATTTGGACTGGCCAGCTTGGATCGAACTCTTGATCATATGGTTAGAGACTGATGCTATGTTAATAACCAACTCTAAATGAATTGTTAATTGGTATTCTTCACGCTGCAATTAAATATTAAGTTGTTGTGTCATGGTTTGTGGTAGAACTGCAGTGTTAGATAGGGAACATGTAAGCTCTAGTTGAGTTGTTAGGTTTTACCGCTTTTGTGTATGACTTTGTACACAAAATTAAGATTTATTTCTTCTCATTAAGGATGAACTTGGAAAGCATACATAGTAGAGATGGTGGTCCTCTTGGAGAAATTGCAAACACAAATCTGCAAAATGGTAAACGATGGCAGTCTCCTTTATCTTTAGTTGATGTATCATTATGACCCAATCTCTAGTAGGACACATTCTTCAATTCTCTCAAAAAATTTCTTATTATCCCAGAGAACGAGGCAAAAGTACCTGGTTCACAGGGTCCAAACGAGGGAGAGGCCATCCCTCTATCTTCTGAGAGAGTTAAAGATGCTGCTAAGGCAGGCTTGTCTGCTGCAGCTATGAAAGCTAAACTGTTTGCGGATCATGAAGAAAGAGAAATTCAGAGGCTATGTGCTAATATTATAAATCATCAGGTATAGCTGTTGCTTTCTTGATTTTTTCAACTTAATTTTGAGTTGTATTCCTTCTCTTCTCCATCCACTTTCTATCAGAATGCGATACATCACAAGTTAAAGATCACTTGCTGGATTAGATAGATGAAACAGTAGAAGGAAAGTTAAAAATCAGGCTTATAGAGCTACAATTTTGATGAGGTTAAATTGTGTTGGTGGCTTACTTTTCCTGACAGCTGAAAAGATTGGAATTGAAGCTCAAGCAGTTTGCTGAAATTGAAACGTTGTTGATGAAAGAATGTGACCAAGTGGAGAAGACAAGACAAAGGTTTGCTGCTGAACGTTCTCGCCTTTTATCAGCATGGCTTGGATCTGGCGCAGCCACAAACACATCAGGTGTTGGTCCTTCCGCGGTTAGCAACAATAATGGCAATAGTAGACAACAAATGGCCTTCGGTTCTCCTTCACAGCCTAGTGTCTCGGGGTACACAAGTGGCCCACCAGTTCATCCGCATATGTCCTTTGTCCCACGGCCTTCCATGTTTGGTGGGTTAGGGCAAAGGTTACCGCTTTCTATGATACAACAATCACAATCAACTTCTCCGAGCCCCATGTTTAAAGCCCCAAGTAATGTGCAGCCTTCTACCAATCATCCATTGTTGAGGCCTGTATCAGGTACTAACTCTGGTCTAGGTTAATTAGGGAATTAGATGTAAGTTTCGGTGCTTCTATGATGTAGATTTATTTGGTCATTGCTTTCTTCAGCAGTGAAGAGGAAATTAGGTGATGAGTCAAGCGAGTTCTTGTTTTTTTTTTTTTGAAGTTTTGGGAGCCTCTTATTGGTTGCAGTTGATTATGCAACTGTTGCTTAAGGGAAATAAGTGGCGTTTGATATTCCCTGAAGTTCTAGTTTTCCCCGTTGAGGTTCTGCATTTTTAGGATGAGAATTTAAATCCTGTTTAGTTAGCTTACACAACAACAGTTAGCTGCTTGGATTGGAAGAATCATGGTTAAGCCGTGGTGACTAATTGTATCAATTGCCTTGATGTTGTACAATCAAGTACATTATTTCCTTGTTATGCTCTGTTCCATGGGCACAGGGTGGAATGCGTTCGGTTATTCCTGCCTATGTCCATACTTGTCTGCATATAAGTTCAAAATTTTGTGTGCTCTATTCCAAATCAGATAATGAAGTTCAATTGATTCCGTGTCCAAAAGAGTAAATGAGGAGAAATAAAATAGGAATATGAGAGACAAATTATTGTATTGCCAAGCAAAGAAGCGACAATTCACGGAATACAGAGAATTTGACTTATCTGTAATCTACGATTGATTTATTGGCATCGCCAATCACATAAACGCACTGAAACCTGCATCTATCTATTAGTATACATACAACCCTCTTGGTCCTGCAAATCCAAACCCTTTTTGTTTGGTGCCTATTTCTCGCAACAATGACACCAAATCTGAAGCTTTCTGCCAGTGGACGAAATACCCACTTCCTTCATAAATCCATTAAATCTTCTCTAAGAGGAAACCGACCCAATTCCAATTAATCCTTTTCCATCTGGGTTGGCACGACAGGGTCGTTCTGAGTGTCTATAAATGTCTTAACAGTGTCTTTTCTGAAGGTGAGGTAGATAACGGCAACAGCGTAAATGACCATAAAAGGAAATACTATGATCCCAATGAATACATTTACCACCATTGGGAGACCGCTATGAATTAACCAACCCACAAAGCCTGTGCTAAGGTAGTATACGTTAATTCCATTGATTCCAAAGCCTAGGATCCATGAAACCACAATGATCTGCAACCAAAATTTGTAGCATTTCATTTTATCTATTAAACATAGTGGGACTTGTATTTGCAACCTAACTATGGAGAGGAGGGTAACCCACAATTATAGAATTCTTGTGAGGTCCCATCCTGGTACTACTGCTGCTAAACTTGAGTAGTGGGATTAAAGCAAATGGAAGCTCGAACGAAAGTATCATCTGCAAAACCATTTTTACAAAATTATGAGTGGGCATTGGGTTTAATTTCGAAAAGAACATAACATGAAAAAATGATATATTATTTGGAAGAAAGAAAAAAAGAAAAACCAACCGAGGCAATGATAATAAGACGGTCTGCACCCCGAACATCCTCCAATAATGGTGACAATAAGACTAGGTGATATGGCAATACTCCTAGTCATCAAGTTTCTTATCCATCTCTTCATCTTCAGATCCAGGAATCCCTTCGGAGCCAATCAACAACTCCTTTGTTTACAAATTTAGGGAATTTTATTTCAAAATTTTACTTAATGATTTCAAGTGAACTTAATCTACAAAGAATTGAGGAATCAAACAAATAATAAATAAGTATTGTTTATAATTAATTTTGTCTACAAATTCTCTTATAGCTTGGTCCATTTATAATGTTCCAATGCAACATAACAATCGAGTTGAAGTGCTTGATTCAGTTCGCAAAAGACCTGCATGATATACTGCCCTGCATAGGTGCCAGTGATGGCAGAGCTTTGTCCAGAGGCCAGTAGGGCAATGGCATAAACTATTGAGCTGGACCTTCCCAACACATTCTGTAACCATTGAAGAGCATCAAACTTAGGATTGAATTGCATGTGTTATGGCAACTTATGAAGTGAAAAAAAAAAAGTTATAACCTGGAGAAGGAAAGAAACGGAATGTAGGAAGAGATCGCTGCATCTATCTGTTTCTTGAGCTGAAAGGTTCTTGGCAGAGCATACGGTGCCTGATACTGAAACTACCGCGACGTTGATAAGAAATGCTACAAACAGAGCCAACCCATTCTCTAACAGAAAGTATCTACATGCGTCCTGCATAGTGATGTGCAAAGTACAATTTCTCTCAAAATTTCTTAGGCTAATTCAGTACCAAACTCATGAAGATACGTTGGCTTACGTTGACGCCACACACAGTGCTGGGTGCTTTCCTAGAGAACACAAGAGCCGAATGGAGAAAGAGGTTGTGCCTACAATTTGTCACAAACCATATCAAAATGGTGTTTCAGTGGAGAGACACAACAGTTCTGATAGGGCGAAATTCTTAACTATCACTTTGTGTGTGCATTTAATGGTCATAACTTAATTTGCATGTGGTATTTACATACACTATATAATTTAAAGATTTCTCAAGGGTCATAATAAAATTAAAGAAGATCAGAGTACGGCATGACGAGTGCACCGAGAAGTGCCATGGCGTCTCCAGTGGCTCCTTGACCACTAAGTTTTGGAACTAACATTCCCTTCAACACATCAGAAGCCGGTGGTCTTACATAGCTCATTTCCCCAAAGAAACATCCCGCCATTACAAATACTAGGACTGATATTAACAGTTCCAACTTCCTAACCTGCTTAAATATTAACACAAACATTAATCATTTGTTAATATTCTTTTTTCAGAAAGTGATTTCAAGTAATAGTGTAAGGAGGGGAATGTGAGACTGTTTTATAAAGGCATGCAAGTGGACAAAAACACCACTTAATAATAGAAGCAGTTGTGTAAAAGGAAAGTTACGCTAATAATGAGAAAAGTCAATCAGATTTCTCTAAAATGTTGTAAACATTGGTTACGAAGCAAGTAAAACAAAAAAAGGAATGATGTTAAGGAAAACACACGTTATTATAATAGAATTTAAAACAAAAAGAAAAACTCAATAGTAGTTAGCCACATGGATAAGGATAAAAATGATAGACCGTGAACTAAATATCAAATGAAATATTTGATTCAAAGAAAATTAGAAACTTTGGTATGCTTTATTATACTTATATTTTTCATTTCCTAGGGTGTAAAAGTGAAATTGGAATACCCCAAATCTCTGCAGAGAAAGAAGCAAAAAGAGTGGAGAAGCCAGTCGAGAGAACTCCTCCCCACTATGGGATGTGGAACAGTATGTTGAGAGCAAAGGCTGTGCCAACAACTGCACAAGTTTCTATAAAAGCTGATCATAAGTATTACAAGTGATACCAAATGTGTCTTATTTATTTTGAAGCTTAATTTAGTTGGGAAGACAAAAATATTACAAGTACCTTCAGGTATATCAGATGCTATGACAGCAACCTCAGCTAGCAACCACAAGCTGTACTTGACTGGTAGTGGGTACTCCACTTTGCATAAATCTGAAAGGTGTTTCCCTGCCAATTCATTCATGACAATGGAACAATTAGATTTATACGAAATTCGGATGATCATTTCATGCGAACATGACGATCACACAAGAAAAAGAAAATCTTATCTTTGTTAATGTTTATATACTAGTGGTTACGCCAAGATTTGCAGTCAATACTACGTCAAAAATAATTTTTGTTGGAGCTTAATAGTTGGTAGTTAAAGGTGAGAATGCTAACAAGAATGAGGTGGGGGCTTTTGTTGGCGATTCTAGAAATAACCACTAACAAAAGTCTAATATTTTCTTGGTGATTATTTTTGGAACAGCCAACAAAAGCCTCATTTTTATTGGCGATTCGAGAAATAACCGCCAAGAAAATGTTAGACTTTTGTTAACAGTTATTTCTAGAACCATCAATAAAAGTTTTAAAAATTTTATTTTAGAAAAAACATAAGGCATAAATCATTAAGTAAGTTACAAATCAATAATTATAACTGTTGATAAAAAAAGATTTAATGGCTTTCATTTCTTTCCATATCTTTTCCCAATATATTTCTTTCTACACTCACTCATACTTTTTCGTCACTCATTAAACTCCATCACTTTCATATTTTTGAAACATTTCTCTCTCCATAGCTCACTTTCCTTTCCTCTCCTTCTTTTTCCACACCTGCTCCCTTTCTTCGATTTGCAAGCTCCCCCCCCCCCCAAAGACATGTCTTCTTCCTCTTTCATCATCTTCGTATCATCATTCTTCCTCTTTCATTCAAATTTTACCATTCTCTCCTTTTTTGTTTTCTTCTATTCTCTTTTCCCTCAATCAAGATTTTCAAAGCTTGATTCAGATCTTGTACAAATCTCAAAGCATGGTCCAGACCTCATATTGGCACCAACAAATTACGAGCTTCTTCTTTACCTGCGACTATAGCATCTATGTCTATCTTCACTGACAGCCTCATCCTCTCTCATCTCATCTTGGCTCTAAAGCAAGAAAATGAATCTTGAACATGGAAGAAATTTTTAAAGTTTGTAATTTTTTATGACTTAAGGTATAAATATTGATTATGTGGCAAAATTTCTTCTTCTTCTTGTTTATGATTTTTATTTTTTTAGTTGTGGTGTGGTTATGTAAGATTTTAATTAGATCTATTTATAGTTTATGTTGTACATTTTTTTTTTTGCCTTTAGACGATTATGGATTGCTTATTAGGGATGGTTGTAACTTTGATTACGACTTTTTTAAAAAAGAATTATCCTTTGTTGGCATATAACCGTCAAGAAAAAACAAATTTTTTAATAAAAAATTTATCCCTTATTGATGGTTATTTTATAAAACTGCCAACAAAAGTATCCCTATCTCATCACTTAAATAGTTGGCAGTTTTGAACTGCTAACAAAAACTATAAATAATCACCAAAAAAGTCTATTTTTGGTGCAGTGAAATGACTGATTAATGAGTATATATATTAGAGAAAGAGGTAGGAAGATGGACCTCTTGACTAGAGTAGCCTTTATGAACATTAATAGATGGTGTGTCATTGAGGGCTGCTGTACGATTGCTACCTCCTACAACGACCTTGGATGAGATAGCTGCTTCACTATCTTGCTCACGCATGCTTCCCATATCTCTTTTTCTCATAGTTCACAGGTTAATTGTGCACGTGCGTGCGTGTGAATTAAATGATACAAGAGGGGTTGTATTTATATCTGATATAGTCAGACTCAAATGGGGTGAGACTTAATTGATTCCAAGTCCATGCCTAACATGGGTAAATCAATCATGTGCAATGCACTAGAGACAAGACTGTTTCCTCTGTCATAAATCAAAGATTTACTTGACCTTCACCTCATGCTACCCTACCCTTTCTAAGTGCGTTATTTCGAACAGCTTTTGAGTTTATGCTTTTGCCTTATGTGATGATCAGTTGTAATAATCCTTTCCATTCTTTTAGCAAAGTGACAAATATAAGAAACAAAGGAACAAGCCTACTACACACATTCCGTGGTTTCTTTTATAAAAGGAATTGAGCGGACGGCTCGAATTTAAAGATAATGGATGGCTAATAAGATGGATTCACAATCACTTGATGAATTTGGAACCTCTCCTTCCAAATTCCTTCTGCCTCTCTCCTGCCACCCTTCCTTTTCTTTCCTTTTTCTTTTATAAGGAAAAATTACCATTTAGAATCAAGATCTCAATTTAATTATAGAATGTGACATACTGGTTATTTAATCACAAGAAGGGGCCAACTTTTTAAAATTAAATATAAAAAAATATGAAATTACTAAAATTCTCTTATGTGTTATATCCCCCCCCCACCAGCGACCGGTTAATCATCGACCGCCAGTCAACATGGTCAACAGCTGTCGACCACTGGTCAGCTATCGCTGGTGACGGTCAACAGTTGCAGGCGACTGGTCAACATTTATCGAAAAAAATGCCTTACAACTATTTTAATTAGATTTTGCAACTTACTTATTCTAAATTTACAACTTAGTTTTGAAATTTTTATTTTACAATTTGTTTTCCATAATTTATAACTTCTTTACTTTAAATTTGTAATTTATTTTCCACATTTTTATTATGAATTGTTTCAGTGCTTTTGCAACTTCTTTTTTAGATTTTGCAACTTGTTCTGAATTTGCAACTTGTTTTTTAAGTTTTTATTATAAATGGTTTTAATGTTTTATAATTTCCTTTCTAGAATTTAAAACTTATTTACTCTAAATTTGTAATTTATTTTCAAAATTTTTACTATGAATTGTTTCAATATTATTTTACATATTTTGTAATTTGCTTACTCTAAATTTGTAACTCGTTTTTTAAATTTTTATTATCAATTGTTTTAGTAAATATTTTTACTAGTTGCAAAATATATTAAAGAAGTTGTAAGAGTATCGAAAAAATTCATCGTAAAAATTTTGAAAATAAATTGTAAATTCAGAGTAAATAAGTTGTAAATTTAATAAAGAAAGTTATAAAACACTGAAGTCATTCATAATAAAAACTTGGAAAATAAGTTGTAAATTTAGAGTACGTAAGTTGCAAAATCTAAAAAAGAAGTTGTAACAGTACTGAAACAATTTATAGAAAAAATTTGGAAAATAAATTACAAATTTAGAATAAAAAAGTTGTAAATTGTGAAAAAGAAATTACAAAATAAAAATTTGAAAACTAAGTTGTAAATTTAGATCAGGTTGTAAAATCTAGAAAAAAAAATGTAAGGCATTTTTTTCCGCGAACATTGACCGGTCACCAGCTGCCGTTGACCGGCCACTAGAGACCATTGATCGGCGTTGACTAATGGTCAGCAGTAGTTGACCAACGGGCGTCTGTTGTTGACCAATCATTGGTGGGGAAAAATATAACACGTAGGGGTATTTTGATAATTTCATATTTTTATATTTAATTTTAAAAAGTTGATCATTTTTTGTGATTAAATAAACAGTGAATCTAATTTTGTAATTAAATTGAGATCTTGATCTAAATGGTAATTTCCCCTAGCTCAAACTTACAAAAATAAACCTCTTATTCATGCAACATAGAAGTTTTTATTTTATTCTGTATTTTTTTGGCTCATACTGTATAAGTGTATATCTGCTATATGACTATAGAAATATTATTTTTACTATGTAACATTTAAATTAAAGAAAAAAAACTGTACAGTTATATATCGTTGTATGACAATGATCCTAAAAAATCTATTTTTTCATCTATAAACTTAATTGTTAAAAAAATTAGAAAACAAAGAAAAAGGTCATAGGAGGACCATAATATTCTGTTTATTATATATATATATATATAATAATTTCTGACGATAGCTTACATATACTAATTCTACATTCACAAGCGATAGTTTTTCCACCTTATCGGAATACTCATCTCATACTCCATCTGATTAATGCTTTTTATTTTCTTATATGTAAGCTTTAATTTCTCTAATTTCGTTAATTGTTGAGACTAGACGTACATGTCAATATAGTATTTAGACAAAAGGCTTTAACTGACCTAATATATTTTGTATTTTGCAATTAGACGCTGAGTTCTCTATAAATCTACTTTCTTTAGCATAGAAAATGTTGGGAAAATTATGTGAAATAGTCATGATTCATAAGTATACTCTCTATCTCTTAATTAAGAAGAGAGAAAATTACTTTTGTTTGTTTAACATCTTGTATGCTAAAAAGGTAATTTCAAAATGGTCTGCACCTATATACAAAATACCAAATATTAGGTTAGCTATCGTTTTTTATCTAAACATTGCTATACTATATATGTGACCACCGTAAACAATTGATGAAAATTTAGGCTAAAGTCGTTAGCTAACCTGACATTCTATATATAGATATATAGAACACTTGTTTTTTTTTAATAGAAGGGAGCAAACAAAGGAGACTACACGCCAAAAACACTAGGCCTTATGTTTATGCAAATCAATCCAATCCAATCCAATCCCTATACCTACATCTAAAGGCGAATCATTAAACACCATAAACACTAGATATAGAACACCTAGAAACCGCCATCTTTACCATAAAAGATGTTGGGTAAATACTAGTATTTTCGCTAGCTTCCTAATCATAAGAGCATATATTCTTAAATTTATAGCTAGAGGATCATAATTCATAACAATGTACTCTCTTTTGATTAGGAAGAGAAATTTACTCTTGTTTATGAAATACTAAATATTAGGTCAGCTAGTGCCTTCTTTCTAAATTATCACACTGATATTTATGTTTAGTCTCACTAATTTTATTTCCGTTCCGCAGGGAATATTGTAATTCAGTGCTCTTCCCATGTGAAAGATTAATAATCTGTCTTAATATTCTTCTATAAATTAAAACCTACTATATCTTTTGAGATCTCACTTTAATTAACGTATGTGATTAGAAGATGAGAAAAAAAGATCGATTCGATTTTTGTTTCTTAGTCCTACGTAAGAAAATGAATTTAATTTCTACTCTTATGAGTATGAATTTCATAAAAGTGAGACCCGTTTTTCTCTCATTTCTTTTTCTCATTTCAGTAACATTTAATTGAGAGGATATATGTCCTTATCTATATATCGATTAATAATAATCTAATCAATGTTCTCAATTGCAACCATGATAATTTATATATATATATATTTATAATGAAGAAGGTATAATATCTCATACCTTTGACGTCAAACTCACACCAACTTGATTACTTAAAATAGACCTGCAGTGATTAATAGTAACTACTACTTTTGTATAATTGTATTTGGCTATATGCCAAGAAGGCAAGAACGAATTAAGGCCGATGGTATGACATGGTGAACAAATGGGATTTAGTTAAAAAGCGTTTTCAGAGGCCGGCAAGAGTCACTGAGAGAGAGACGATGAAAAATTATTTTAATTATATTAATATATTATTGGGAAAACATGTTCAGCTTAATTGTCATTTTGTTTCATGAAATACATAAGACCACGATGGTTTCCATCCCCCATCAACAGTATCGCTGTTTCTTTTCTCTCTTCATTCCACTTTGGGTGGTACGTAATTCGGTATCTCATATGTTTTAGTTGTGACTGTCTGATAAACGAGGCACCCCTGATGGTGTTTTGGGGAATTTTATTACATTAGAGGGGTACAATTCCTTCTGCTCTAATTTCATCAAATGTTGTTTGATCCGCAAGTCACTATCGCAGTCCCATACTAGTTATAGAAATTTTATTATTAGTGTATTAAAAAAATTAAAAAAAAAATGATGTAGAGGAAAGAACGTGAGTTTTACTGAAGGACGGGGGCCCATCGAGCAATAATTAGAACCAAACTGAGAATTTTTGTCTCTCGGGATTTGCAAATGTGAACGTGCGTTTGTATGGAATGGGAATGGAAAAATAAATCGATAAATAAAAGATAGATCATTGTAGTCACAGAGAAGCGGCAATTCCTTATTCATCAAACACAGAATGTCAAGATCCTCACTATAATTCTACCCTTAACTTCACAGAGAATTTCACTATGATACTAGCTAGCCATGCTTCTCCATTTATTGGCCTTCTTTTTGACATACCCAATCACATAAGCACACTCACTCAAACCTGCATCTAGCTATCACCATTCACACACTCCTTCAGGTCCTGCAAATACAATCCCTTAATCGGAAGCTTCTGGCAAACGCCCTCTTCCTTCCTTCATTCATAAATCCCTTACTCTGGAAGCTGCATATCCATTAAATCTTCTCTAAAAGGAACTCCACCCAGTTCCACTTGCTCCTTTTCCCTCTGGCTTGGCACTTCAGGGTCGTCGTTCTGTGTGTCTATAAATGTCTTAACAGTGTCTTTTCTGAAGGTGAGGTAGATAACGGCAATAATGTAAATGGCCATAAGTGGAAATACTATGATCCCAATGAATACAGTTGCCACCTTCGGGAGACTGCTATGGATTAACCAATCCACAAAGCCTGTGCTGAGGTAGTACACGTTGATCCCAATGATTGCCAACCCTATGATCCATGAAATCACAATGATCTGCCACCAAAATTTGTAACATCTCATTTTATCTATATAGAAAAAAAATAATATTTACAGCTTAACTTCGGACGGGAGGATATATATTAATTATTACTCACAATCATAGAATTCTTGTGAGGTCCCATCTTAGTACTGCTGCTGCTAAACTTGAGTAGTGGAATTAAAGCAAATGGAAGCTCGAACGAAAGTATCATCTGCAAAACCATTCTTGTCAAATTATGAGTGGGCTTTAGGTTTAATTTAGAAAAGAAAATAACAAAAAGAGAATGAAATAATATTTGGAAGAAAGGAGGAAAAAAAAAACCAACTGAGGAAATGATGATAAGGCGGCTTGCACCCTTAGATCCGCCGATAATGGCGACAATAAGACTAGGTGATATGGCAATACACCTAGTCATCAAATTCCGCATCCATTTTTTCATCCTCAGATCCAAGAATCCCTACAAAGCCAAACATCACCTTGTTAATAATAGAAAACATATATACATTTGATATATATATTTGATTTTGAATTGATTTGTTCTGCAAATATTCTATATATATTTAATCCAATTGAACAGGAGAGTTGAAGTGTTTGCTTCATATCTCTATTGACCTGCATGATGTACTGTCCTGCATAGGTGCCAGTGATGGTAGAACTTTGCCCAGAGGCCAGTAGTGCCATGGCATAAACTGTTGAGCTGGACTTTCCCAAGACATTCTGCGACCATTAATTAAAGAACATCAAAATTAGGATTGATTTACATGTTATGGCAACTTTTGGAGTTAATTAAATAAAAGTAAGAACCTTGAGAAGGAAAGAAGCAGAATCAAGCGTGAGATCGCTGCATCTATCAGTATCTTGAGGTGAAAGGTCATTGGCTGAGCACACGGTGCCTGATACTGAAACTACTGCTACGTTTATTAGAAATGCTATAAACAGAGCCACCCCACTCTCTATCAGAAAGTATCTGCATGTGTCCTGCATAGTAAGTATGAAGATTAAGTAAAACTGACTAATGTTGGTTATACAGAAATTAGGCAATTGTGTGAAGTGAATGCATTTGAGTTCAAGCTATGTGACTTTGACATTTCTCTCAAGAAAAATTTTCAGGCAAATTGGGTACCAAACTAATCAAGAAGCGTTGGCTTACATTGATGCCACGTACAGAGCTGGGTACTTTTCTGGAGAGCACAAGTGCAGAATGAAGAAAGAGGTTGTGCCTGCAATTTGTTAGAAAACAAAGTAAAATGATGTTTTAGTGGAAAGACAACACTTGTGATTCAGAAATTCATGCACCATACATTTCGAAAAAGAAAAAAACCAGAGAGAGACATTGAAAGCGACTTAAAAGATTATCACTGTTAAAGAATTCTCTAATGACTTGAGGAAATTAAAAGGGAAGATGCAAGATTACGGCATGACAAGTGCACCAAAAAGGGCAATGGCATCTCCAGTAACTCCTTCACCAGAAAGTTTAGGGAGAAACATTCCCTTCAATACATCAGAAGCTGGTGGTTTTACATAGCTCATTTCGGCAAAGAAGCATCCTGCCATTATAAATACTAGAGTTGATATCAGCAATTCCAGCTTCCTAACCTGCCCAAACACGAACATAAACATTAATCATTTGTTAATATTCCTCTTTCAGAATGTGATTTTGTGCAATAATTTAAGGGGTGGAATGTGATTTTGCTCTGAAAGTGCATGAAAGTGGACAAAAATACCCGCCAAATAATAGCTGCAGTTGCGTGAATGAAAGTAATGCTAAGAGAGAAAAATCAATTCAGTCTTTCTATAAAAACTGATTCAAATATCAGTCACAAATAATTAAAAAATAAAACAAACTAATGATATATGTTAGGACTAGGAGCATGTTGTGGTAATGAAAGTTAAAATAAAAAGAAAACTCCATAGTACTTAATTATGCATATTAAGAGAAAAATGACAGATTGTGAATCAAATTACATAATATCCAGTGAAATACTTGATTCAAAGAAAAGTAGATAAATTGGTGTGCTTTCTTTTATTTTTCATTTCCTGGTTTCTAAAAGTGAAATGAAATAAATACCCCAAATCTCTGGAGACCAAGAAGCAAGAGAGTGGAGAAGCCAGTCATGAGAACTCCAGCCCATAATGGGATGTGGAACAGTATGTCGAGGGCAACAGCTGTGCCAACAACTGCGCAAGTTTCCATAAAAGAATAATGCAAAATAAGTCTTATTTTGGAGTTTTATTTAGCTAGAGGTATTGAAAGAGAACAAAGAGCTTAGTCATTAGTAGTGCCTTCGGCTATATCTGCAGCTATGACAGCAACCTCAGCCAGCAACCACAAGCAGTACTTGACTAGTAATGGGTACTCCACTTTACATAATTCTGAAAGGTGTTTCCCTGCCAACACAACAATTATATTTATAAGAAATTCGGCTGATCATTTCATGTGAGGATGGCCATCACTCAAAAATGGAAATCTTATATCTCTGCACTCTGCTGTTTACATATTTACCAGTGGTTACGCCAAGATTTGCTGCCAATGACTGAATAATAAGAGCAAACAACAGTCCAATAAGTATCACCCATAGCAGCTGCACAACGCAATAAAAAAAAAACAGAATGACAAGGGTATCAATGAGAAACAAGGACAAAATAATGAAGGGTTTCCAGTAAAAAACTTGTCCTTATTTTCTGGGTGTTCTTCTGCATATTTTAATGGTTTGTAACAAATTAAATTGTATCGTTGAGTTCTGTTGCTTGCATTCTCTACCTCATATCTGTAGTTAGCTCCGGCTTGCAGATCAGTTTCCACTAAATCATTACAATAAACAAACAATCATACAAACATTAAGCTGGAAAAAAAAAATTAAGGGGAGAGAGAGAGTTGGTTACTGTTTCCAGGATCAAGGTAAGCCATGGACACCAGAAAACCAGGACCAACATAGGAAAGAAAATCCTTCCACCTCGGTTTCTGTATTTCATTGTAAGTTCCGAAAGAATTATGTATGAGATGAAGCTACTTCCCCTCAAAGTACTAAGTGAGACCCATAATATATTATATATAGATAGATTATATAGAAAGAGTCAGGAAGAGCGACCTTGTGATCAACATTGGTGGCTGGTGTCTCATCGAGTGCTGGTGCTATGCGATTGCTGCCACCCACAAGGACCTTCGATGATATAGCTGCTTCACTATCTTGCTCACTCTGCCTTTCCATCTCTCTCTCTCTCTCTCTCTCTCTCTCTGTGATCTCTAGTTATAGAGCCAGTATGTGTGGATTCAATGAACGTACGACGAAGTACATATATATATATATATACACATAAGAGTAGTGTATTTATATATTATAGTCAAACTCAGAAAGGGTGAGGCTTAATTAGTTAGTTAATTCCAAGTCCTTGCCGCCTAACATTGGGTAAATCAATCATAATTTTTGGCTACCCATTTTTCTTCTGTATAGCCCTGCTTTTGGAGGAGAAGTATAGGAGGAAAGGGAGGGAAATTTCATAAAAATTTTCGCCTAGTGTGGCATAGATGAGTATTACGTACTATTGCATTTTTTCTGAATTCATTTTTCTTCACCTTACACGTCATAAGAGCGTTATTTGCATCAGCCTTTCAAGTTTATTTCTTTTGCCTTCTGTGATGATCAAATGTAATGATCCTTTCCATTCTTTTAATTAACAAAGCAACAAATATAAGGGACAAAGGAATAAACAACACACACACATATATTCTTATTCTTTTAAAAAATATATATTAGAATTAATTAAGAGCTAAAGCTGATTGGACAAGGATCCAGCTGTCACAATTGCACAAGTTGCCTCCGCCGCTCACCATCTATTACACAGAGTTGTTTCAAATTTTATGAGCTAAAATCTATTCTTGGCGTTCTTCTAGCTATCAACTTTTTTTTTTTTTACTTTTTTTAGTTAAAATATATTTTAAATTCTTTAATTTTAATTTCATTTACTTTTAACTCAATCTCTTAATTTTATTTTTAGGTTTTTTATTCTTTGAATTAATTTGATTATTTATTTTAATCTAATTAACAGTCTTATTTTATTTTACTGAAAAATTATTTAAATATTTGATTTAATAAATTTAATTTAAAACATGTTAATTTAATTACGTAGGCCTTGTGCATTGCTCATACTTCTACCTCTCTCTCTCTCTCTGAAGACACGGAGACAGAGTACACTAGTACACACAATAACCCTGATGATGGAATGGCTGTGTAGTGCAACTTGTTTCGACTAATTAAATTAAATACCGATTTCATCGAGGCCGTTATGAGCTCCTGTCATAAACCAAGCAAAACGATAAACGATAAATTAACCAAACTTGAACTATCTATTGTACTTTGTATACGTAGGGCATTTGGTCTTTAATTTTTTGAAAAAATAAGTTAGAATAAATAAAGTTTATAAAAATAAAATTTTAGTAAAAATATATTTATTATAAATTATTATCTTTGGATATTTTTTTTTATAAAAGCAAGAATAACCAAAAATCTATTTAAAAGATAAGAGTTAAAAGTATTTTTAAATATATAATATAAGTCAGCATCCTCATTTTATCAAAATTATGATTTTGGTAACACAAAAATAACTATCTCTTCCTTTTCCAAAATTATAATTTAAACCAATTTTTATTTTGTAGAAAGTCATTTTGTGACCTACCAAACATATCTAATTAGAAACCATAGTTGAAAATCATACCATGGTTTGGTTTTAAAAAAAAAGTAAACCAAACAGGCATTTCCTATTTCATTAAACTATTTAAGTCTTTCATACATAAAAAATAAAAAACATCAACAGTCATATTTAAAGTGGATTTATTAGGATGAAATAGTCACCATAATCATCATTTTGCTTAATACTTCTTCCGGTTCTAAATATAGAACATTTTATCCTGATCTTAAATATAAGATTCTTTACAATATATAAGGTAGTATTTATTATACATTTTTAAAAAATGTCCCTATTTAATATATTCCAAAGAGAGAGATCAAAAGATTAAATAAGGGTAGTTTTGGAAAAAATGTAATTTTCAGAAAAAATCGATGTAGATAACTAACTTCAATTCTCATTCTTAATTTGTATGATTCAGTTAAAATAATTTTATATTAAAAACTGGAATCCCTCAGGTTCTAGATATAAGACATCTTCTAGAAGTATTATTTGGTTCTAAATATAAGACACTTCGTAGTGTTGTCTAGCGCATTAATTATTTCTTTCCTTTCATACCTTTGTTTATAATTAATAGGTGAAAGATAAGTAATATGGAAAGTATAAGAGATAATATAATTAATAAAGGTAAATAGTAAAAAATATTGAAATTTCTTAAAAAATTTAATGATACAATTCCTTTTCTTAAAATATATGAGGTAGTTGAAAATATTTTATATTTAGAATAATTGGGAATATGGACACCCCATATATTTCCAAGTTATACTGTTAGCTTCATATTCTGATCATCGTATAATTAATATGCCAATTCAACTCTTTCAATTAGGGGTGGGGGGAAAAACCCGAACCCAATCCAACCCAAAGAAGTACAACCCGAAAAAACTCGATCTTTTCTGGTACTAAAACTCAATGTTCAGGTCTGGCCACTTGATCGGGTAAGACCAGGCTTCGGGTAACCCTGTCAGACTGGTCTTACCTAGCCTGAGGTATATATAAATTTTCTTATATAATATTTCCAATTTAAAAAATATTAAGAAGTTGGGAATATTTTGAAAAAAAATATAAAAAAAAACTTGGAAGTAAAACTTTTATAAGTTTTAATAAAGAAATATAGTTTCACAAGGTGATATCCAACTTTTCATAACTTGAATTTTTTTAATTAACACCGAATAATCTATTTCTCGATAAGTTTAACTTTATTTATATTTCCTATACCAAGTAACCACTTAACATTTTATTTACCAATTCAATTGATAATATAATATTTAAATTTTCTTTTATTGAGATAAGTATATGTGATTATAACTTAAAAGCAAGTTTGATTTTTCTCAAATTAATAACTATTAGATTTTTCATTTAAATAAATTCATAAGGGTAATATTAAAAAAATCATCTTATTCTATTCATTTTATAATATATTTTAAACAATAATTAAATAAAATATTTTTTTATAAAATTCTCAAATAATGAAATATTTCATTTCCTTTCACCCATTTTCATTCTATTCTACCAAATTGTATTAATAATCATTCTATTCATTTCATCCTAAATTCTCAAAAATATCCTTATATATTTATATTGATTTCTTTTAAAATAATGTTTTTATGGTTTTTTTTCTTTTTTTCTTTTTTTTTTTGGTTAAGAAGCAACATGAATTTTTCTTTAAAAAAAAGGATCAAAACCCGGTCCAACCCGAGTTGGATCAGTCTGACTCGGTCTGATCCGACCCCCCACAAGACCAGACCACAAGCTAATAAAAAACCCGGTCCAACCCGGTCTCCCCCCACCCCTACTTTCAATTGTTAGTTGTGCCCCTTAACTCTCTTATTTTCTTTTTGAAGCAGCCATGTATTATTGCCATATATCCAAAATGTTATATTCTCAACTAATTAACAGACAACATATCATACCAATTAATGAGTGAGACTTGGTTAACTGATATATTTTCTTTTTAGAAATGACAGTTATTTAAAAAAAAATTACCATGCACCTATGATTAAAAATGCATGTTAACATCTTCCTTTGATTTTGGGCATATATATATATATATTTGAAGTATTTTCACTTGGATTATTTTAATATATGGGATGATCTTTTTCTTCTATACAAATTAAAACTCTTAGATCTATTCAAATTTATTAAGTTAAGATTATTCTTTAAGGGCCATCTGAATATATAATTCTTAATATTATATAAAATAACCATAAAAAATCATTTGCAAGCTAATATATTTAGGGGTGTGTGTACAGTTTTTTGGTTCAATTCAGTCTAAAAATTGAATAAATCAAAAACTGAAATGAAGATAAAAAAAAATAATCAAACCAAACCAAAATGGTAAGGAGAACCAAACGAGTTAGGTTAAGTTTTTACAATTCAATTTGAAACTTTAGTTAGAAAAATGACGTAGATCATGAAGTAAAATCCCAAAGCTTCTAAAACATTAAGAAAAGTACAAAGGCCTCCAAAACATTAAAAAATTTTAGAATTATATACATTCCAATACTCCATCTAAATAAGATTAAAAAATATTCCTATATAAAAAAATATAGAATAATATTAACCTCAATAATAACATTATTCATAATGACATCCATCACATTGAATTGAAAAAAAAATTAAGAATTCCAAATCCATTATAAAAAAAGCACTAAGAAAATTAAAAATATTATATCTTGATCTTGCATCAAAAACATAAAAAGCATAATATTATAATAAATTAAACACTCAATAATAATAATAAATAAATATAAAATTCAATTTGGTTCGGTTATTTAAATTTTCCAAAGTCAAAACCGAAACAAACCAAAATAACCAAATTTTTTTAAAAAAATTAATCGAACCAAATCAGATAATCAAATAAACCAAATTAAATATGTTGAATTTAATTTGATTCGGTTTGATCTTTCACACCCCTGAATATATTCAAAATATAATAAAAGATTACATCATGTAACATAAGAAAACTAATACGACAAATATATTGGGTATAAAAATTAACTTCATCATAATAAATTATTGAAGAGTTATCTATAAACAGCATTGAATGTTGTGTTTGTAGATTACCATTCTAATCTCCAATTAGGAATTTCAAACGGACAGAGCAACATATATATGACCATGAGTGAAAACATACTTGAGTAAGCATAGGTCAACATAAATTTTGTCCCTCACTCTTATTTACCGTTAGAGCAAATGATAACATAATATGGAATTACTTTCTGTGCATATTAAATGGCAGCCTTAAATTTGATGGTGTAATTATCATTCATGGGATACATGGGTTTTAGTTACAGTGCGCTACGAACCATTGTATAAACCTAATAATTTATTAAAATTTCTCATCAACATTTGATTTTGCTTTGAAAGTACATGCAAGGGGACAAAAATACCCGCTATCTAATAGCTACAGTTGCGTGAATGAAAGTAATACTAACAGACAAAAATCAATTCGGTCTTTCTAAAAACTGATGGAAATATCAGTCACAAATATTTAAAAAAATAAAACAAACTAATGATATTAGGACTAGAATTAAAACATGTTATAGTAATGAAAATTAAAATAAAAAGAAAACTCCATAGTACTTAATTATGCATATTAAGACAAAAATGTCAGATTGTTAATCAAATTACATAATGTCCAGTGAAATACTTGATTCAAAGAAAAGTGAACAAATTGATGCGCTTTCTTTTGCTTATTTTTCATTTCCTGGTTTCTAAAAGTGAAATGAAATAAATACCCCAAATCTCTGGAGACCAAGACGCAAGAGAGTGGAGAAGCCAGTCATGAGAACTCCAGCCCATGACGGGATGTGGAACAGTAAGTTGAGGGCAAAAGCTGTGCCAACAACTGCGCAAGTTTCCATAAAAAAAATTAATAATAAATGAGTCTTATTTTGGAGTTTAATTTAGTTAAGAGGCATTGAAAGAGAACAAAAAGCTTAGTTAGTAGTAGTACCTACGGCTATATCTGAACCTATGACAGGAACCTCAGCCAGCAACCACAAGCAGTACTTCACCGGTAATGGGTAACTATAATTTACATAATTCTGAAAGGTGTTTTCCTGCCAGTTCAGTCATGCAACACAACAATTAGTACGTGGTAGAATTATATTATATATAAGTGATTATGAGGAGAATTAATTATTTATAATAAATTATGAGAATAAGTGATTATGTCAAAAGTAAATTTTGTTTGGATATTTTTAATTCATAAGTGATTTTGAGAAAAGAAATGTGTTTAGATATTGAGATTTAAGTGATTATTGGATGGACAATGAGAAGAAAAAGTGAAATAAGTGATTATGAGAAAAAAATGATTATCATAAGTTGAAAAAAGTAACTTATGAAAATAATAACTTAAATGGTCATAAGTGATTATTTTGATATGAATTGTATTTGTTTACTGACTGCATAATCACTTTTCTCTACTCTATAACTACTTATAATTTAAACCAAACATGCTCTTATATTTGAACAAGATTCGGCTGATCATTTCATTTGATCGAAATAATCACACACAAAAAAGAAGAAAATCTTATATTTTTTATTGTTTATTATTACCGTTGGCGACCGAATAATGAGTGCAAACAATAGTCCAATAAGCATCATCCATAGCAGCTGCACAAGGCAACAACATGACACCCTCTTAATTAATTTGTCTTAGCTTTTATACACGCTGACGGAAACAAAAAAAAATGAAAAGGGTATCAGTGAGAATCAAGGACAAAATATATAATGAAGGGTTTTGAATATAAAAGCTTGTCCTTCTTTTCTGGGTGTTCTTCTGCATAATTTAATGGCTTGTAATAAATTAAGGGCATTTTGTCTAATAAATTAAGGGCATTTTGTCTGTCATTTGATTAAAAATGAATTTTAGTAGAATTTGTTTTGTAATGTAGTTATAATAAAAATTAGTTTTGAACTAACGCTGTTTATGTTTTGGATGATTTATTTAAAAATTGATTTTGATAAAACTCATAATTTTTCTTTAAATTGAGCTTAAACTCTATTTCATGATTAATTTAATTTACTTAGATTAAAATTTAATATACATTTATTTAATTAAGAATATAATATATCTGATATAATATTTTCTTACAGGTCATGATCCGTAAAAATTAAAATTTTGAAGAGACATTTTGGTCAACAGATAGGAGGAATTTTATGAAAATTTTATTTTTCTAATTTTTTCATTTTTTCTCAATTTTATTGTTCTATTTTTATCTGACTTTAAAGTAAATATAGATAAAAATAAAGAAGCAAAACTGAGAAGCAACCTACAAGCTACTTCTGACTTAATGGAGTTTTGAGAGCAAACTTGATTTCCAACGTGAATCAGATTTGTTGTTAAATATCTTAAAAAACACGGTAAACCACGTTTTGAGCTTAAACTTGGTTTCTCAGGTGAAACCAAAGAGGCCCTAAATTGTATAGTTGAGTTCTGTTGCTTGCATGCTCTACCTCATATCTGTAGTTAATTAGCTCCAGCTTGCAGATCAGTTTCCACTATATCATTACAACAAACAAACAATCATACAAACATTAAGATGGAAAAAAAATTAAGGAGAGAAAAAACACAGAGAGGGAGAGAGAGAGAGAGAGTTACACAGTTTCCAGGGTCAAGGTAAGCCATGGACACCAGAAAACCAGGACCAACATAGGATAGGAAATCCCTCCACGTACCTGGTTTCTGTATTTGATTGCAAGTTCCTAAAGAATTAATATTAAGTAGCAGATGAAGCTACTGCCCATATATAAAAGTACTTAGCGAGACCCATAATATATAGATAGATAGATTATATAGAAAGAGCTAAGTAGAGAGACCTTATAATCAACATTAGTGAATGGTGTCTCATTGAGTGCTGGTGCTATACGATTGCTGCCACCTAAAACGACCCTCGATGACATAGCTGCTTCACTGTCTTGCTCACTCTGCCCTCCCATCTCTCTCTCAATGATCTCTAGTTAAAGCGTGAGTGTGTGGATCAATGAACAATGAACTATGCACACAAACACACAAGAGTGGCCAGTGGCGGAACCAGAAATTTTTTGTTGTGGGGTGTGTTACATGAAAATATAACATATTACTGAATATATATTATAATTATTCTACATGAGTTTTTCATATTTTGTAAACATCAAATTATTTCTTTCATTTTCAATATTATAAGATATTTTTCTCATATAAGTAACCAAATAATTATTTAACTATTCATCTCCCATTTGATTTCAAAGCTGATTGTTAATAATATTCTTAAAACAAGATCATCAAGAAGCTTTTCCATTTCAAATTCCATAAATCATTTTTGCATAAATATAGTCAAGTATTTGTTCTTATATAGATTTAGGTCTTTTAAAAAAAAATTTATCAGCTAGAATCTAGAACTATAATTAATATAATCACATTTAATTTCATAAATAATCAATATACTTGACTATTAGGGCTAATCAGTATACATTATACATAATATGATTGAACATTGTGGGCAATTTATGTATATATAATACATAATATATAAAATATTAAGTTAAACGAGAAAAAATGCCCCCACACTTCAAAACATAGGTCCGCCCCCGAGAGTGGCCTATTAATATATACTATGTCTCCTTAGAAATTTCCTTGCTTGAAGGATATTTTCAATGATGATATCACAACACCAATTCCAACAAAAATCAATCTAGTATTCACCATAATTAAATTTTATGACTTAATTAAAGTCATAAGTTAAATAATACTAAATTATTAATTTATTATTCATCACAAATAAATGATTAATAAGTTTTATAAATTAATATTTAAATTTAAATAAGTTAATATTCATCTATAATTATATTTTGAATTCAAAATAGTCTAACTAATAATTTATTATTATATTATTTATTGAGTAAATTTATAATTTTTAATAATTATATACTCCCTCCGGTCCTATATATAGGATCTTTTATCCTGATCCTAAATATAAGATCTTTTACAATATACGAGGTAATATTTATTATACATTTCCAGAAAAATATTCCTATTTAATGTATTCAAAGAGAAAGAAAGAGAGATTAAATAAGGGTAGTTTTAGAAAAATATTGGGATTTTCAGAGAAATCGTGGTAATTAATTAGTTTTAATTTCAATTCTTAATCTATGTGATTCAGTTAAAAGAGTCTTATATTAAGGATCAGAGGGAGTATTATAATAATTTTTATATAATATTATAATATAAAAAGAAAATATTTTATATTAAAAATATGTTATCTTATCTTAAAAATTAAACAATTTTTAAAAAGATTAAAAAATCAAACCAGTTTACAATTGGTTCCACCAATTTAAACATAGTTTTATTGGTTCTTAATTAGTTCATACCAATTCCTAAAAATAACTGCTTTTCTCCCCTTTGTCTGGATCAAACTTGATACTAATTTTTTATCAAACCAGTTAGTCCGATTTGGTTTACGACAATGCCTATAACAAAGCCAAAAGCAGCTCACCATTATTTTCATTAAATGCTCAAGAGATAATTATAGTTTTTAGTAGTACATACTTTCAAACATAATTATATCTAATTTTGATCCAAACAAGAGTTTTTTTTAAATAGCATATTTAAAATATATTAAAATGCATTGAATGTAAAGTATGTTAAAACTCTTTTAAGGAACTTTTTATCATTCTTCTTCAAAAATAATTAATATCATACTAGTTAAACTCCATTTTTTTTCTAAATTTTAACCAATATTTTAAGAATTTAATCATACTTGATAGTTGGCCCAAAAAAAAAAACATACTTGATATATTTAATATGAAAATAGAGTTCCATGATAATTTTTGCGTAGAGATGTGAATATTTATATTAATTAAGAAATAAATTGTAAAAAAAACGCTACTGTACAAAAATCTATAAATAAATTCTATTCAATCAAAAGTTAACAGATACTTTCATAATAATTAATACATAATTATAAATTAGAACATGATTATAAAAGTTAAATTTTATAATGATACTTTTACATTATTTTTTTTATGTGCACTAAGCTCATTTGATTCAATTATTATAAGAAGTTAGGTGATATAATGAAAAGATATGTAAATAAAATATATAAAAATTTGTTTGATAAGATATTGAGAAAGATGTAAAATTGTTTTATTTTGTATACGTAATTAAACACAGATAAAATTAAGAAAAAGACTAAAACATCCCTATCTTAACAAAATTCCTTCCTCTCCTCCTCTTTCTTCTTCCCATTGTCCGAGGTCTCCATCGCTGGTGAGCTATACATCATCACCAAAGCGAGCAAAATCAACAAAAATTGAACTAGATGGAGACCCATTTACTATGGAAGAGAAAATTGAAAGCCGCTAGATCTAGGAACCTAAAGCAAATCCAAGGAAGCAGCATTCGAATCCCATGATGGGGACGATGTTGGGAATGACGAACCTTGGATAGGGGTTCGAATCCTTCTTTTTTGGTTCAGATATCCATGAAGACACTAGTAATGACGCTGGCGTCGAATCCTTCTTCACTGGTTCAGATCAGTGAAGACGCTGGCGTTCGAATCTGGCGATAGGGACGATGCCGGCGTTCGAATCCCCCCCCCTCACTAGTTTAGATCCATGACGACGCGAGATCCAGGCTTGAAGGAGAGCATCACTGGTTCAGATTCATTGGTGAGGCTAGTGATGGTGATGTGAGGAAGACGATGGCGAAGGTGACGCTGTGATTTCTTTTTTTTTTTTTTTCATGAGGCTAATATTATCTTTTTCTTTCAATTACAATCATGTAATGTCTATTACATCACTTTAGGATAGGTATATTATTTACATTTAGAAAAGTATTATGATTTATGGACATAATCTTATACTCTTATAATTCGGTAAACCAATGTAATTCGGTGATCCAACGCATCCACTAATATAATCTCATTTACATTACATTAATCTAATCAAATTTAAACTAATCAGGCTGTAAAAGTATTCCGAACAGCTGGAGAGTGAAGACTAATCATTTCCATTCTTTTAATAAAGCCACAAACATAATAAACAAAGGAACAAATAAGATATACACACACATATATATATATATATATATGTATATTCTTAATTCTTTTCAAACAAGTTGTTATGTATAATTAGATGTATGACATGTTATAATTGATTACGAGCTACAGTTAATTAATAGGATAAGGTAGCAAATATTTGTATTACTCTACTAACCTCAATTAGCAGTACTTTATTCCGGACAAGCTCTGTCCTGTAAGATCTCCTCTTATCACGTTCCTACTGTGACAGGTTTTATTTTTTTAAATTAAAAATTATAAATAAAAAATAAATTTTTCAATGATCATATAAATATATATTTTGTATGGTTTTAAAATTTTTATTTATTAAAAAAATACAATACAGTAAAAACTAGATTAAACTAGATTTCTGTAGTTTACAGTTTTATATTTTTTTCGTAATTAAAAAAATTAAATAAATTTAAAATTATACAAAAAAATTTACTTTTTATCTATAATTAAAAAAAAGAGAAAAAACTGCAACAACGGAACCGTGAGAATTGGGGTACCCGCAGAAGACTCCCTGCCCCCTTTATTCCGATGAAAGTAATAAAAGCTTACTGGTGTCTGGATTCAACGGTCAAGTATTTCTCCACTGGATCCAACGATTGCACAAGTTGCGTCCGCCACCGACTATCTGGTACAGTTGTACCATCTATCATGTTCATGGCTGACCAGCTTACAGAGAGTTGTTTCCCTTTCATGCTTCTTCTTTCTTCCTATATATTTTTTTCAGTAAATTAAGTTAATTTTTTTAGATTTAATTAAACTCTACCTAATTTTTAAATAAAAGTACACTTTTTTTAATTTTCAACATATACCATAAAAATGTTTTCTTCAATTTCTTATTAGCATCTTTTAATCTGTTACTAATTAATGGGTCCTTTATTAGCATCTTTTTCATGAGCATGAGAGAATTTCCTTCCGGTATTCTATCAACTTTTAATCTTTTACTAGTTAAAATATATTTTTAATTATTTAATTTTATTTCACAAGTAATCATTTGTCACCTATAAAATACTAATATGGGTATGTATATCACATATGATATAATATAATACGAAAGATATGATAATTTTTAAAATTTTAGAATATGAGTACGAAGATATTTCTACATATATATATATATAATATTATTTATGTAATTATTTATATATATAATTAATAAATCTACTCATTAAAAGAAAAATAGTATTAAACATTTTAAAAATTATAGTATAAATATTAAAAATAAGTCATAATATATTTATATTTGAAGTGACACATATGAGTGTAAAGTGGTATTGATTGATACTTATATATAAATATGTTATATGTATCGTATCGTATTGTATTGTATCGTATCATATCTTATATCAAATACGAGTGTATCTACTTTTTAAAGTATCACTGCTTCGTAGTTTGTTATTCTTATTACTTCATCTATAAGCTTTTTTTGATTCGTTGGCCGCAAAAAAAAAAAACTTTTTCATTCAATTCTCTTAATTTTGTTTTAAGTTTTTTAATCTTTGATTTAATTTAATTATTTAATTTCGATTAAAGTTTTATCTTCATTTTTAATTTTATTTTTTTTTTGAATTTATTTTAATCTAATTAATAATCTAGTTTTATTTTACTGGAAATCCATACAAAATTTTATATTTAATAATTTCAATTTAAAACAGGTTAATTTAATTACGTTAGCCTTGTGCATTGATCAAACTTCTTCCACTTGCCAAAAAAGAAAAGAGCATACCTCCTCCTCCTCCTCCTCCTCCTTCTCCCTCCATCTCTCTTTAATTTCTCTACACACACACACACACACACTAATTCTTATCGATGAAATGAATTAAATTAAATACCAATTTCAGAAGCCCGTATGAGCTCTTGTCATGAACCAAACGGAACAATAAACCAAAACTTGGACTATCTGTTGTACTTTGTATTATGTATATTTGATTTGATTAAACTATTGAAGTCTTTTGTTCAAAAGAAAAAAACAAACAAACAAAACGACAAACGATTAAATTTCAAGTTTATTTAATTATTAGGATAACATATACTACACCATAATCATCATTTTGTTTAATAAATACGTAGACCAACATGGCTTCCACATGGTTTCCAGCTTGTACGTACGTACGGTTCCTCTGTTCCCTCTGTCTCTGTCGCTTCATTTTGACTTTGGATGGTGATTTGGTATGCCTTGCCATTGCCAAATATATATATATATATATATATATATGAGATAAAAAACCTCACAATTGGTTGGTGCTGATCATCACACTAAATAACGATATGTAAACACCGCTTATATTTCCAAGTTATATACCCTTAAGCTAAGCTATCCTTATCGATCATCTTATTTTAATTAATGTACATATCAATTCAACTCTTTCAATTGTTAATTTGTTCCATTCCACCTCCCTATTGTCCCTTAAATATCTCTACTTTCTTTTGAAGCAGCCATGTATTATTGCTATATATATATATATATTCTCATATCAAATAACAGACAACATATATATAGGTTAACTTAATCATATATATATATATATATTCTCTTTTGAAATGACACAGCCATTTTAAAAAAATAATACCATGTACTTATCATTAAAAATACATGTTCTTCCTTTGATTTCGTCCCATATATATCTATATTTGAAAGTATTTTAATGGACCGACTTAATATTATATATATATATATTAAGTTTATTCACATCTGTATTAACTATGAGGGAGTATTTTACATAGGTGATGCAATATTAAAACTTGAGCAGTGATTCAATGATGTACAATTGGTTTTATTTTTTGCAAAAACACCCGGTAACCTGGGTCTACCTCACTCAAATTGTGAGGATTTTAACAGGGTCCAAATTAATCCGGATCAAGGCATAACAAGTATCATAAGAGTGGGTATCACTAGCCACTTGCGCTGCTGTGTTCCGTCCAGTTGGTTTTATTCATTATATTGGTCAAACTCTCAACAAATCACAACATTATTATTAGCTGAAAAATATCCAAACTTATCTTCGCATTGTCGACAATTACACGTGCTACATGTATAATTTCATTTCGTTTGGAGAATAAGGAACTTATAATTCTATTGCACATTATGACAAATTATCTTTCAAGTTGAAGTTGTAGTGTAATGAGAGCATCAATGGACAAGTCGTTTATATATAATTTAATTTTTTTTTTAATTGACTAACAATTAACTTTCATGGGTAAAGATAATGATCACTGTCGTTTGTTTATTTGTAACAAATTATTAATTTGATATTTGATATTGTGGACTAATCACTATACTGTCACTTTATACATACTCTGAAAGAGCTCATGTGATATTTAGTTGAATACTATACTAATAATTTTTTTCTTTATTTATGAGACTTTGGTTAAATATTCAAACTTTTGAATTGACATTACTGTTATACATAAGCCACCATATTTTCGACCAGAAAAAATCACGCCATCATCAGCTTGATTGGCTATTAGTGACAACCCATAGGTAAGTATCAACATAATATAAATAAATTATGTACATTCTCTAGTTTTAGTTAGAATTTAGAAATATATATTCATTTGTATTTTATTTTGAAAATACATGCAAATTTTTAAATTAAAAATATAAATTTTACTTAATTTAATTTTAATTTTGAAAAACCTTTTTTACATTTTATAAGGATGAACATTTTAATAAAAAATTTAAAATTCCACTAAAAATATAAATAAAAATTATATAATTACAGTGAAAAAATAATCTATATATTCATAATTTATTCAAATAATATTGGATCCAGATGAAAATGATTGGATAGGACACCGTAGAAAATCAGAAGACTCAGATCAACTCTGCACTCCGATCCAAATTAGTTGTTTTCCAAGCAATTTGAAAGCACACTCTCTAAAGTTAATTTGGTGCATTATTTTTTCAAAAAATATATTTTTTCAAAAAATAAGAGATAGTCTCAAAATTTTAACATTGCTCTTTAATCATAAAATCAATTTTTCTTAAACAAATACGTAAGGTATTGAAAAGAATGAAGGAAAATGAAAAAGAGAATAGATAAACGTTCTAGTTTTGACATTTTCTTTGATGCAAGGTTGAATCAAGAAATTTTCATGTAATATATCTCTGATTTGAGAAAAAATAAATAAAAAGCAACGAAAACTATACTTGAAATTAAATGAATGAACGTGTCAAGGCAAAAATTTCACTTTATTCATTTCAGTGTATTCGTTTCAAGTCAAACAAAATTTTTGGGGCCAAAAATATTAGCATATTATGACAGTAGGTATATACATAGTCGTTTCTTGTTAACCAAAAAAAAAAAGAAAATATATATATATATATATGGGGTCGTTTCTTTATTCATATATGTTTGGGATTTTTTTTTAATCGAATATATGCTTGGGAATTGGGTAAGCAGTCTTGTACAGTTTTGCAAAAGTCAAACATAACTCTGGTCAACGATATTTGTTTGAGAGGGCATCAGTGGATAGTCATTTATAATTTAATCATTGTTTACTAACTTCACTTAGCTTCTCTTTTATTAAGTAAAATTAAGTTGCAGTGTAAGGATAATGATCTCTGTCACTTTATCTATAATTTTCATTTGTTTAAACTAGCTTTCAAGTGATGTTTGCTTAAAAAAAATAATGTAATAATATATAATTTTACTTATGATACTTTAATTTTTTGAACATATTATAATACTTTAATTAAATATTCAAACTTCTGAATTGAACTTATCGTCATTACATCAGCCACCGTAATTTTAAAATATATCATGTTCCCATCAGTATCACCAACTTCGTTGACTATTAGATTTTTATATTAGAATTTTTTTTGTGTGACAAAATGGCCCGATGTAATGAATGGGCCTATTATTAATATGGATTTGGATTGTGAGGTATATTATGTAAATTGGGCTACATGCTCATGGGTTTAAGAAAAGGTGGTTGAGTACAGTAAGGGTGAAGATACATATGTAGGGAACGAATGGGTTTGGGGTCTGTGAATGGAATTATTCAAGTATTCTCTTAAGAGTGATCTTCTTCTCCTTCCCCTAATGTTATATTTCCTTTTGTGACTTCTTATTTCTCTATTCTTCTATTTTCTTCCCTGCTATATTTTCTTTTCGTAACTTTCTGCTTGTATTAGACAGCTTTATGGTTATATGTGGCTTAAATAATATATATTACTTTGTGATATGCTCCATTATTGTAATCTCTTTACTAGTACATTACAATTGGTGCTTTCATTGAACCTTCTGCCCTTATGGATAACGTTGATAATCTTACGGACATACAACTTAGGCTACAACAATGGGTGGAAAAGATGGAATGAAGGTTAATTAAAGCATAGTGATATTTGAAATCAGAAAGTTGTTAATGGTCACTTCATATTTGACATAGTCCCCAAGGCAAAAGCAGCATAATAACTAAATAATCTTGCAACCAAGCCATGAAAAAGAATGAAACAAGGGTGTAAGCACCAGGATCAAAAACCAACCTATGATTGCAATGGTGCTTCACAAGCCAGTGACGTATCGGTTTCATTCCTTTATTTTTCCAATGTTTCTCAAGCTTTAATCTATCTACAACACTGGGTTGTTGATGCTTTGGTTCTGTCATGTGCTGGTTTTCTAATAGTGTAACCATTTTATGTTTTAGTGTTTGACCTTGGACATACTATGAGAGATTGTTGTTGCTTGACTTTGGTTGTTGAGCTAGATCATCTATTTCCTATTTTCAGTGCTGTAATTGAAGCTATATGGGCCTTTGAACTAGATCACCCATTAGATAATTTGGAGGCTGACTTAAACATGTTAGGCATTGAAAACCTTGATTCAACACTTGGATTTAGTCCTTCTATTCTTACTCATGCTATCCTTCTAGATGGGCTACAATCCATTGGTGGTCAATTCAACTTTTATAGTAACCAAAAGATTAAGGTTCTGAGGGAGATTACAATTACATTGTAGTGTCCATATACTATTCCTGCTACATTATTGGGTCTGCTACTTCTGCATTCAATATTTAGATTTTGGATTAACTTGATAAGCATGACAAATTTTGAGTGGTTAAGCCATTCTGAGTCTCACCCTTGGGCTTGTGTATTTAGCTTCACTATATATGAAACTATTTTCCTTTTACATATGTCCACTTGGGGTCCTAAATTCTCAAGTCCTTTCTCTCTTGCATGTGCACTAGTTCTTGGAATAGTTTTTAGATAGCTTCTTACCCATGCATATTAACAGAACAACATTGTAACAACCCTCAACATGTCGCTCTAGACTTAGTCACAAACTAATAAGAAGTTGCCTCATATCTTGTACAACATTGAAGGGATTAAGACCAGAGGAAGAATCAAAATAAGATAAAATTTGAAATAGAAAAATGTCACGCCATGGCGGGGTGCAGGGTCATCACAGCGAGACACTCATAACAAATTTAAATGGTTTCAAGTCAAGAGGTCTCACGCCGCGGTAATCTTGATGGCTCAGCGGCGCGAGTCACGAAAATTGTTTAAATCAAAGCATGAACGAGTTGGACAAAGAAGAGGAAATTGAAGAAGAACAAAGGGAGCTTTGTTAGGACAACAAATTTCTGACATTGGGAGGTAATTTTCAGACCCTATAAGCTTGATTCCTAATTGGTATGTGGATTTACACCATTCTTTTTCCTTTTTCTCTTTAGCTTTGAGATGATTTTTGTTGGTATGCATGAGGACTCAGGTTTGGTCAAATTTCACTGATTAAAATGGTTGTAAAGGGATCAGTCAAGTGTTGTTTAGTGTTATTAAGGTTTGGGTGTGAGTTTAAGAGGGATTATACATGATATATGTGGAACCCTAGCTTTGTATTAAGTATGAAAGCTTGAAATCAGAATTGTAGGTGAATGTTTATGAGTTGGATGGTTGTTTAGGTTTCATTAGTATGTGTTTATGCTACTGAAACCTCAAGTTAAACTTGAATGATGAAATCATGAGTTATAGATTGTTATGTGTTTTGTGTTAATTGAAGGTATAGTGATATTGTGGTGTATAGTAGATTAATTGGAGGTGATTGATTCGTGTTTAGTGGTCCGGAGGCTTGCCAAATCTCCTGTGTGTATTGTGTCAGCATCTCAAGGTAATCAGGTGTTTATCGTATATGTGTGTATCTGTTATTGTGTATATATGTGTGTGTTCATTTTCATACCACGATATTGTGTGATCCTTTTTCATATCGTGGTACATGCATAGCTAATAGAGTTATGGTAAGCCTTTTTTCCTTGTTACTTATATATGATAGATGAGGTGATGACATATATATGTATGCTTATATATATCCCTACATGATAGCATGCTAGCATGATTATTATGTTGATGATGATGAATATATATATATATAGTGACATGTTAGCATGACATCGAGCATCATCACTGTATTGTGCATGGTGAATTAGGTGATAATGATGATATGAGATACCACATGGTATACTGAACCACTAGTGGCCAAGTAGAGGTTGATGATTATACATCCCTGCCACTAAATCCTCTTCTACGGCCAAGAGAGCCAGGTGGCAGTGGATGCACTTTTCCTAAATCACCATCAATTCGGGTGGTCCAGGAAAGGGAAAACCGCGGTCCAATCATTAATGTGGCATTTGGTCGGGTCATGCTAGTGTGCAGTGAGTTTGGTGATGTCTCAGAATCAGTCTTCACCTGTTGTGGGAAGGGAATCACCTATCGAGTATGTCGTGTGATGGTATTAGTTCTAGCGGTGTACAAAAGAGAACATGCATACCATGGCATTTGCATTGTATTATATCATATGCGTTCATTAAGAATATCCTATTATATGTATATATAGTCTGTTGTGTTATGTGCATGATTCCTAGTTACTGGGACTCCGTCTCATACCCTTCATGGCTAACATTTCAAAAAAAGACTCTAGTACTTGTTGGGAGAAGACCACGAAATTGTAGCTTTCTTTGTCATCGGGAGCATCCAAGTTAACTAGTAGCTTTATGTTATTGTTTATGTAATGAATTGTGCCAAGTATTGTTGTATCACTTTTTCTGCTTGTGACTTGTATCTTGGGAGCATTGTATTGAGTGTGAATATGTATTCTTGATGTTATATTATGATGTTGATGAGATGATAAGGAATGTCATGGTTACGTGATGCATGATGACCTGGGCCCTAGTATAGGTTAATGTGTTATTGTGTATGTGGGTATATGTATGTTAAGCTGGGTTGGGTGTATTATGAGCCCAATATGATCCTTGGGTCTCGTATGTGTGTTTTAGGGCATACAACCTATTAGGTAGAGTTGGGGTTTAAATGGGTCAAAACTTGGAGGAGTAATTTCTCCACTATGGAACTTTCTTGGACAAGTTGTTTATGTCGGTTATGACTTGTAGAAATGATCCATTGTTGGCAATTGGCCATTCGTGGCAATGTGAGCATTTAAGTTGTGAGTTTTGCTAAAAAAATGACTAAAACGGTGTTGAGTGTCTAAAATCTCCATACAAAGATGGATTGAGATAAACTTGGTGTCTATAGTTTGATTGAGAGTAGAGTGATTTGTGGAAGTTAGAATCAGATTAATCGGAGATAAAGTTGAGCGCATAAGAAATTTGACCTAAAGATCATCAATTTGCTGATCTGGTTTCTGTCATGGGTGCCGTGGCATAAGGGGTGAGGCCGTGATGCCACACCATTTTGTCTCTATTTCAACTTTATCTAGTGTTGGGTCACACAGCAATGGTATAGTAGCAACCGCAGTGCCATTCTCTGTTTTTGTCTGTATTTTGGGTTCTTTGGTGTTGGTAGTTAAGTTTTAGGATTCTTTTGGTTAGGGTGTTACAAGCATGTTCTTGTTGAGGCTGGTTGTGGAACTTTAGTGTGGCATATATCAAATACACTAACTTATGGTCCGAATGTTGTTGCTATTATCACGACTTCATATAGTACTAACATGACCTTAATTATGGTACTCTTTGTTGTTTTGCTTGTTGGAATTTATGATTTTGTAATTTTTGTTTGGTATACCCATGGAGTTTATGATGCCCATGGTGTTAATTACTCCTCGCAAATACGCCTATATGCCACTCAAGAAATTTCAAATATGCAAAATTGTATGACCAAGATTTTCATGGTGTCACATGCAGTATTTGCTATGGGGAAAAGCAATTTTATTGAAGCACTTTTTTGAGCTCTCACTTTATATGGCATTACTCCTTTTCTTTTGCTATGGGTGGACAACCTTTACTATTTTACAATCCTTTTGGACATATCTTATTGCTTTGCACATAAACTATCTCATCTTTGATCTTAAGGACAAGGTCATTGTCCGTATGGAGTGTAATGTAATGAATGAACCTATTATTAATGTGGATTTGGACTACAATGCAGATTATGTGAATTGGGTTACATGCTCGTGGGCTTAAGAAAAGGTGGTTGAGTATAGTAGGGATGAAAATATATATACGAGGAATGAAAGGGTTTAGGGTTTGTAAATGGAGTTGTTCAAGTCTTCTCTCTAAGTGATCTTCTTCTCCTCCCCTTGATGTTCTATTTCCTTCTACGAATCCTTACATCTCTATTCTTCTATTTTCTTCCCTGCTACTTTTTCTTTTTGCAACTTTCTGCTTGTATCAGATAACTCTATGGTCATATGTGGCTTAAATAATATATATTGCTTTGTGCTGTGCTCCATTATTGTAATCTCTTTACTAGTACATAACACCCAAGCCCCAGATCAAATTCCAAGCCTACACTCCTCACTAATCACACCCCATACATCATCCCATCCTTAAACCCAATTTGTTACTTCTCCCCTAGAAAAAAACTAATTTGTTCGACATCAACATTATATGTGGTACATGTTTGAATTAACTTTTCCATAATTGGTTATGAGGATAAGTGATTTTTCATAATTGATTATGAGGAAAAGTGATTATGTTAAAATTGATTTATGTTTGAATGTTTTTAGTTGAGAAGTAATTTTGAGAAAATAAATATGTTTGGATTTTGGAGATTTAAATGATTATTAGGTGGATAATGAGAAGAAAAAGTGAAATAAGTAATTATGGAAAAGTAGTGTGGGAGGAGAAGTGATTATGATAAACAAAAAAATTTGACTTCTCCTATGACTATTTGAGGTCAAAAAGTGAGTCTTTCAAAAACATGAGTGTTTTTCTGCAAGAATGTTAACCACAACAGGGCTTCTCAGTTGTGTGACTTACTGGGTTTCAATTTTACGCATGATCTTGGCAAGTATCTTGGTGTGCCTCTTCTTCATGAACGAACCAAGAAAGATACATATCAATTTGTGGTTGATAAAGTGAAGCAGCGCCTTAGTACTTGGAAGGCCGACTGCATTTCTTTTGCGGGTAGACATACGTTAGTTTCTTCAGTAATTACAGCCATTCCATCATATCCTATGCAAACTACAAGTCTCGCGATTTCCATTTGTGAAGATATTGATAAGAAAACTTGGGATTTTCTCTGGGGTAACACGGAGGAAAAGAGGAAGATTCACTTAGTTTCTTGGGATGCTATATGTAAGGAGAAGAAGCGAGGGGGGTTGGGTATACGTCATTGTAAATTGCAAAATAAAGCTTTTCTTATGAAGACTGGATGGGGATTGATAAAGGATAAGGATGCTCTTTGGGCCCGAGTGATTAGAAGCAAGTATAAATGTGGGGAAGATTTAATTCCTCAAATTAATAAGCATAGAGTTGGCTCACAGGTTTGGAATGTTATTAAGAATGACTAGGATTTTGTGGCACGGAATTTGGAACGCATCATGTCTAGCAATGGTGACAAGATTGCGAGATGGAAGTTGGAAAAAAATGGATCTTTTTCTATCAAATCCACATATAGATACCTGTCAAAGGATAAAGCTCCTTTGGATAATGTATGGTCAAAAATATGGAAGCTTCATATTCCACAAAGGTGTAAATCCTTTATTTGGACCATGCTTCACAAGAGGCTCCTAACTAATGCTGCTCGAAGATATAGGGGTTTAAGTGAGTCAGATAGATGTAGGTTGTGTCATAACCAGATAAAGGATAGTCTTCACGTCCTCCGTGATTGTCAGCAAACCAGGGAGCTTTGGGGTCTTATTGTTAAATCATCTTTATGAAGTTCTTTCTTTGTTTGTAATTTCCAAGAATGGTGGCAAAGAAATCTTCGAGACAATATGGGAAGTGGTAAGGAGAAATTGTGTGAATTGTTTGTGTTGATTAGTTGGCTTCTTTGGAGTCAACGAAATGAACGAATTTTTGCCATGAAAGGCTCTACGAATGAAAGTATTATTGCTCAAGCTAAAGCTCTACTTGGGTGCATGCATAATGCTCATGATAAACTGTAGTCTGTTAATATTTATGGTGTTACGCCAATGAACCCAATCTTGTCGAGAGTTATTCCTCATGGGTGTATGGCTGCTTATGTTGATGGAGCTTATTCTAGGATTGTTCAGGCGGCTGGATGTGGGATTATTATTAAAGACCATCTTCTTAATGTTGTGGAGATTTCTTTGGTGCGGTTGAGTGATGGAGATGAACTTGAAGCTGACTTACGGGCTTGTCTCTGGGGTCTTAAGAGACTCTGGGATATTGGGAGCAGACATCCATTGATTAGAAGGGATTCTCAAGAGGTGGTGCGATTGGTTAAGGAAGGTTTCAGTGAGACCCATATTCATAGATCGATTTTAATGGAGATCTCCAGTTTTTTACTCAGACATTGGCAAATGGATTTAGAGTCGATACCTTGTGATGCTAATACAGAAGCTAATGCTATAGCTAAGTTTTCCCTCTCTCAGGTTCCTGGTTTTTATCGGCATTCTCTGGAGGACATTCATAGTCTAGTTTGTCTTCTTGATTGATGTTTCTTTGTTTTTTTTCTAGTTGTTTTGTTGTCAGTTCCTTTATTATAAAAAAAATGGTGGTTTGTCTAGCAAATCTCCCATATAAGCAATTATGGGTCCCTATAAGCACTTATTGAAAGTATCTAGTCTTCCTACCAAAAAAAAATTGTAGATTGTCAAAGACACCTTATAGAGCACCAATACATTAAACAAAGTAGAATATCCATATAATGATATGTTACGATATGCATGTTGTGTTTTTATATACATATCAATCTATACCACTTTGAATTAATTTGTATTGTTTTGAATTTTGATAGTAAAATAGGACTTTTGACCAACCACCAACCGTTTAATTCTACTGGTAGAGATTGTACTAGTTTAACCAAATGTTTCAAATTTGAGTCTCAGAAATATAGTCATTTTATATATTTAGTGGTAGAGCTTTATCACTTTTTTAGAGCTTCTAGATAAAGTGAAGTAGATCCAGTATAGCGGATACTCTATATAAAAGAAAATAAGGAGAAGAGGAAAACCTGGGGAAAAAAACATGGGTGAATCAAGTTAAAGAGTTATCTAAATTCACCCATATTTTCTCCCAGTTTTTCTCTCTCCTTTATTTTCTTTCTATTCAAACAATGGGTAAGGGGGAAAAAAGAGAGCTATTTTGGGTTTGTAAGGTATAACCAAAAAAGGATTTCAAGAATGTTTGTAAAATTGTGATGTTTTTACATCTTTTTTTATTGTTGAATGATGTTTTTGTGTTGAGAAAAAAGAACAAAAATTTTATTTATAAGTTGTTTAAAATAGTTTATTCATTTATGTAATTGATTTTAATATTTGTATTGTAATTTTTAGAGTATTTAAAGCACAATTTTTTATTTTAATGAATTAATTTTATCGACTATACATATAGACAGTTTTACATGTAGACATATATCTTGTATCCTAAAATTTAAAAAATATTATATTTTTTATATTGTATTATATCATGTTCGATACACTTATTTGCATGACACTTATATTTGAAACCTAACTCCAGCTCATCTTGGCTAATGTGACCAGCTAACCCATTGGCCTTCCTCCCTACATGCATAACCTAAGCCTCGTCGCCTATCCATCACCTTACGGATTCTTCTTTCCACCCTCACTTAACATTTTTCTTCCTTCCGCCTCCTTTCCCTTCAATTTCCCGACCACAACTTCAGAATCCATTTCAAGTTGAATCAGAAATTTAGACTAGTAGTAAGTGTCAACATGACAACAATAAAATAAATTATATATGCTTTTTATATTTTTATGAAACCATATAAATTAGAGGAGGCCTCCATATTTACACGCAACTCAAGATAAATCTCATAGTTGACAAATTTTTTTGCACAATCTATTTTGTATCATGAAATGCTACGAAAAGAAAATTCACATAATTTTTAAAAAATCTGAGAGGTCGAAACACCTTCTTAAAATTTTTAATATGTAGACTTATTTTAAAGTCCATTTCACACCTGCTAGACTCTTCTAAAATTAACACCATGCAACCTATACATGAATAAATAATGTCACTACAGCAGATCTCATCCTTAACTTTGTTTGATTTATTATTATTTTGTAAAATATTATGTTGAATAAGTTTAACAATATTCTATTATGAACGTTTAACTTTATCAAACTTTTAAGAACTTTAGAAAAGGAAAAAATAAAAAAAAGGTGAAAGGTTTATTTTTTTTTTTGAATCAATGTGACTGACAATTTCCAAATGCTACATTTTTTTTTCTGTGATTATTGAGTGTATCCCCCACTTAAAGACTAATTAATCTTTTTAAAGTGTAAAGATTACCAAACTAGGTTTTGTAGTTTTATTTTTTTCAACAAAATATTTTTTTATAAATACAACTATAAATGAAATTTTATACTTCCAAACACTACATATATATTTTTTGGTAGAAACCACATGTATCCTTTTATTGGAGACAATTCTAATCATGTTTGAGACACTGTCGAGCACTAAATGTGAGTATCTCTCCCAGTAGGAATTTGAATCTTAATTCGTCATATTGTAAAAGACTAACCCCTTCCATTAGACCCAATTCCCACCAGACACTATATTTACACCACAATAGCCGACATCTCTAGCCTCAGAAGAAGCCCAGGATGCATCATTAAAAACAATGAAAAAGAACTCCAGGAGCCTGTATTTTTTTTCCCTAAATTAAATTGGAGAGCAAATCTCAACCGATACTTTAAGGTGCAAAGGATTGTGTTGGACAACATTTCTTTCAAAACAGACCATATCCGGCCCAGGCCCATTCTGAATCACTCACGGGTCGGGGAGAAGACATGTTCGACCAAGGCGACGTGCCCGACGTCGCTGAGTCATGGAATGGCGAGAGAGATTTTCTGGACGACAACGACCACCGAGATAGTGTCTCGAGGTCCGATGGGCAGTCGGATTGAACGACTGGCTTCTCAAGCCTCTTTCTACTTGTCATTCGCCTGAGCAAAGGCGAGAAGAAACAGCCCGTCGACACACTCTCGGGTCGGGCCAGAAGGGGCCTTTCAAACCGCCACCGCTCAGACCGAATCCGTGGACTAGACCGGAAGGAACGGGCTCGGGGCTCCACCGGAGAAAGCACGTAGTACCCAGCAGGCGGCGGCCTCAGCTTCGGTGAAGTCAATTCCGATGATCGGCGATGGTCAAATGACTGCGCCCTCGATGGCGACATCTGCGGCGCAGATGACGGCGGCATAGGTTTGGGGTGATGGTGGCTTTGTGGAGCTCTGGGGACTCCAGGTTTTAACTCCCATTTGAACGGTACAGCTCCAGGCTTCTTGAAAGAATCATCCACAGCCATTGTTGGAGGCTCTTTGAGCAAAAAGTAGAAGCAGACTGAGAAATTTTGTCTCTGGATTTCTAAATTCGAACGGGCATTTATAGGGGATGGGAATGAGAGCGACAAGGTTGATAACGGCGAGATTAAAGGCATGGATTAGTGGAAGTTGGTGGGTCCAAAGTCTGTTTATGAAGCATGACTTTTCTGTTTGTCATGGTACATACCATGTGACTAGGTTTTGTGTTCTTAGACTTTGTGTAAGCAAGTTTTAGATCAAAACGTCTTTTAAGATTTTGATTCCGCTACGTTTGTTCATTCATTTGGTGAGAGGATTTGAAATGAGAAAGTGACTTTTCCTTAGTTAAAGGACGCTAATTTTTCCATTTTTGTTGGCTCCTACGTGTTTATTTCTTACAAGACCCCAGAGCATGAGTCCCAACTCTTAACAACATTTGAATCTTCAAGTTCGTGACTTTCCATTTTCTACCACCATCAAAGGGTACACATTGGACCCACGTGCAATTATTTAGATGAGTATAGCATCATCATAGGCGCCACTCACATTTGAAAATTCAGACCCAGGTATTCTTAACGCATGCTTTATCCTCGTGATGAGCCGAACTTTGTCCCATGCAAACACAAGACATTGGAAAAACCATAACATTTCATAAGTTATTTATAAATATATCACTGGGTGCTTGATTCAATTGGTAACATATTATACTAATTTAATTAAAAGTTTGAAGGATGCAGCCCCTATTACTTAAAAAGGATCTGCCCAACTTAATATTAATTAATCTAGATCTCAATAAATCTTCAAATTAAAAGTGGAATAGGTCTAGGACGTTAGATATATTTAAAACAAAATCTATAAATGTAATGTAGAATATAAAACATAGCCACTTTACCTTACTCACAGGTTGCATTACTGTGCCTACTAGCATTTGATTTTCATTACCTTGTGGATGAGATTGACGGTTCACTAGACAAAGAGTGAGGGTGTCATAATGGCTATGCCTCAATTCCTTATAATATTGCTAATGCAAAGCCAGCAGCGAACAATATATGTATTAGGGACAAATTAAAGTCGTAAATCAACTTGTGTGGTATCAAGGTGAGACCAGAATTCTAATGGAATATCATTTGAAGCACTTTCTGCTTCCTCCTCCTGTAATAATCTCCGGTGTGCGAGCCTCCTCACTATTCACTTATTCTGCAAGATTTATAACCTCATTATTCATTATATAGAGTATCTATATCACATCCCTTAACATTATAAACCTGTCATGGCAGATCGATCAACCGGCACGTTACCAAGTGCTCCACTCTAATTGTATTTCTCCACACAGCGATTACAAGTACACAGATTAAAAGAGAGAAGAAGAAGTTCTAGAATTTCTCTTGTATTTCTCAATATCAAGTATTTACAAGCTTTACATATGACTCACCTATATATACATTAGAGTTATACGGCTAAAAGAACATAGTTAATGATGGAGATCATCTAAGTCATAACCTACAAGTCCAACAATGAAGATCTAATGTCACAAAAGATTTATTACAAACTATTAGAGATCCAATGACTCGAGGCCGAAAAGCTATGAAGGAAGTATTACAAGACTTGGTCCAAAAATTACATGAGGATGAACCCATGTTTGAGGAACAAGAAACTCCTAAACTTATTTTTGAAAAAAAAATAATAATTCTGATTCAAACTCAAGTTTCAAGTGAAGTTCAATTCCCAAATCAAGGCCCAATAATAGAAGAGCTTACTTAATGAGGTATTTTAATTATTTTTAGGATAATTTTTTAGATTTATTTTTTTTTACTTTTAATTGATTTGATTTGATTTAAATTAGGATTATGATAATTTTACGGTTTCCTATTATATTCAAAGGGACCAATCATAGACATAAATTTAATTTAATTTAGTTTGAACTTTATTAAATAGAGTTTATTTTTATTTGATAACTCTTAGAGATTTATTAAGATTTGGTTTCTTTTCCTATTTATAGATCTTTGTAGTGCCAATTTTTTATATTAATGATATTCAGAGTTTACTCAATTAGTGAGTTTCACTAATTCTTTATATTCTTGCTAGAATATAAATTTCGACTTATCAAGAGAATTGATCCTTCTCTTGTGGTATCCCCTTTGGAGTTCTTAAAATCCCTATATTCTATTGGGTTTCAGAGTTTTAATCATCTCTTTCCTTTGGATTCGTACTTCCAATTTGCAGACAACTATACTTTCTGGCTTTCTAAACATTGATTCTAGAGGATCCAGTTAACTGACTTCGACATACAAGTGGGCATATACAAATGGGCTCATATAAGTGGGCCGGGCTTAAACATGCCTATACTCTAACATCGATCACAGTGCCGAAAAAAAACTTAGTAGGCACCGCAAAATCCACAAGCAATTGATTAAGAAATGTGGCCAACATATAATACATGCTGAGAAAACATTTCAAGTAGTGAGAAGCTAACAGAAATTAATCAGTGATTAAATTAATTAACATATTCAAATCCAATTAATCCACAAGCAGGAAACACAAGTGGTCAACCCCTACATATGAAAGGTCGAAAAATTTGGAAAGCTTGAATATTCTCGAAGTACTTAAGAACTTCCGACGAGATATTCAGCGGTCATTGGTAAACTTATCTGCTTTACCCAATTTCTTGGATATTCTTGCCTTCTATTCTTATTCTGATATATCATCAACCTCAACAATGGCCTCATATAACTGACAGAAAAAGAAAAATCCTTTTTGTTTTACTATAAAAGGATGTTGCTCAACGACATCTGCCAAAACAATAAACTAAGTTAGCATCTGAGACTGGATATCCCTCTGCTATGGAATTATAGGCTTCCTTGTTTTCTTAATCAGAATTACCACTTTCTATTGCATGCTGCATGAAATTTCTGCACAACCTCTGCAGAAATGACCAGATAAAATTGACATTTTCACATGTCAGTGCATGGCAGGTTGAAAATGGGCGATACAAAAATAAGCAAGAAGCTGACAGCAATGTTAATAGTAAGTTTGGTCAATAACATTATATAGGGATAGGAAGTCATATTCTAAACTAAACTTTGTCCCTTCACTTTGAAGAAGAAGAACATTGCATAATGACAACAGTATCCAGCTCCTTTGCTTGTGAGAATCATATTTTATTTCAACAAACAAACGGGTTATTTAGAGGCGTAATTTCAAATGGAATCAAATGCAAAGTCTGCAGAATGCAAAAATATATACTTTATAGAGAATGCAAGGTATGCTTCATACAATTTTTATTTTTGTAGATTGGAAAAAATTATGAATTAAAGTACCAAAACAAAACTGCTGACCTTAAGCCTGTCAAAACTCAAAAACATTGGAATATATATAGATATAACAACATTGATTGGAATCAAGTTTATCATGGACACCAAAAAGGTGAGGACCAGGAACAATGCACAACGTTGAGATCAGCCTGTGGCAAAAATATTGGCTAGTCAAATAACATTGTTTGAAAGAAACAGCATTGATAACTCTTTTTTTTTTCCTGTTCCATGCTCAAATCCCACAATCTAAACAGAAAATTGAAATTCAAAACAGAGCTTTCAGTATCAAATATTAAGATTACAAAACCATCTGCATAACTAAATATGACTAGTGCCCCTTCAAATAAATATGCACATACAGGTGCTACTTGATAATGAAGGAAACTTAAGATCAGAATATAAGGGTGCTTATATAGTGGCTTAAGAAGTAGCTTTGATCAAAGCACATAAAAGTTAAAACTTTCAAGTTTCAACCATTATTAATGTAATTTTTCTTGCAAATTCACCTTACAAAAATTAAAGTTTATACTGGGACAGAAAGAATAAGGAGGCTTGACGCTTTGAATCCAATTCTATAACCAATCTAGCTATGCAGACACTTACCTAATGATATTTGGCTCTACCATACAAGTGCTCCAGCAACCTTAATATAACAAAAAAAAAAGGTGAGGAACAGGAAAAGAAAAAGTCACAAATCCAGAAAGTATTTTCTTTAAAAAAAAATGAAATGAAAATGTCAGAGCCAGCTAATGTAATTGCATATAAACAAAAAAAAAAAACAAGAAGAAGAAAAAGAAAAAAGAATCTTGTGACTTTAGAATAAGTTTCCCTCATAGGTCTCGGGTCAAGGCTTTCTGTAAAGTGTACATAGGGACAGGAATGGAAAAGGATCTGGATTTCCTGCTCATAGTTAAAGATGAGTAGGAAGCTCATTTATGAAGTTAGATGCATCTAATGGTTCATATATGACTTACTTAAGCCAATGATGTTGAAACAACATAGTTTTCATTAGTGAAGCAAAGGGGAATATCTAAAGTATTGAACACTTTAAATCCTGACCTTTAAAAGCATTTACTCATTTAAATATGAAAGGCATTCTTCTCTCAATGTGCGGGGTGTTCCAATTGAAGTGGGAAACAGGAAAAAATAAAAAGAAAAAAGAGAATGCCTAAGAGGGTACATTCGGTGCTGATTTTAGATCTGAATCGTTTAAATTAAAACTAGACAATTTAGATTTATTTTATTTTATTATTATATTTTAAATATGTTTATATTTTATTATATGTAGATTATAAAATAAAAATAATTTTATAATTGTCACTTTTAAAAAAGATAGTGTCATCATTTAAAAAAAATTAAAATAAAAAAATTAAATTTAAATTATTTAGATTGAAATTAGATGATTTAGACCTCATCATAGTGATAAGCACCACATGCTCATTAGTGTAATGAGCATGGAAATGAAAGTCCAATACAAAAGAAAACATTTCACTGGAAAGAGAAATAAATAATTACTAGGCATTTAAATCATCGGGCAAAGATTTTAGTAGAGTTCTTTGAGTTTAAGCATGAGATGAAAAAAGTAAAAATAAAAGAGAGAGATAAATGAAACCTACTAATCAAATACAATGTGTAATGTCTGGACATGACTCATCGGTTGAGATAGTGATAGTGTGCATTGCAAATCCAGTGACTTATCGGTTGAGATAAATGAAACCTCACTATGCAACTACATATTCAGTCACAGCTTGCCAGTTTGAACCACATAACAGACTAATCAAATTCCTTGAAATTGTGGAAAAGACAGGCAAATGAAGTTGTTTTGATTCCTTATCCGAACCCAGTTTGAAACCATGGAAAGTAGGCCTTGCCTTAGATCCCACTCCTCTAACAATTTCCAAGCCCAATCTATAGCTATTGCCTTTTCAAACTAACCCACCTCACTATGCAATAAATCAGTTAGGTCCCGTTTGATTACCGGAAAGCTTGGTAATGAAATGGAAATGATTAGAGTGGAATGGATTGAAATAAAATGATAATTAGTATAAATTTGTTTGGTGTGATAATAAGAACGTGGGAATCAAATTTATTCTATCACCAAAATTAAATATAAATAAAAAAGAGGACAAAAATGCCCTTATTCAAATTTTTTTCCCCAACCCTTACCTTGCTCGACCTTCTTGCCACCACCACAGCCACCACCCAACCACCATTGCCATTGCTCCTTCCTCCATCATTCGACCATTTTTTCCTTGTCACAGTAATATAACACACACATTTAGTAAAAGAAAAAAAAATACATAGACCCAGCAAATAAGAAGAAGAATAATGTTCGAATCTGACAAAGAAAAAAATGAAGATGAAAGGGTTCATATAAATATATATATATATATTCAAACTCAAATATGTGAGAATGACATTCAAATTGCCAAATCTGAAGATTAAGCCCCTATTTGGTAGGGGTTTGAGCGGGGAGAGGAGGGGAGGGACTCCCTTCCCCCTGTTTGGATTTAGATGTTTAGGTGGAGGGGAGGGAAGTTGGTTCCCTCCTCCTGTTTGGTTATTCACACTTTCATAGAGGGATGGGGAGTAACTCCCCTCCTCTCCCCCTCCAACGTTTCCCTTCGAAAGTGGGAGGTTTTGGAGGACAACATTATTTATTTTTTTGTTTTACCTTTATTGCCCTCACCATCATTTTTTTGTTGTACGCATTTTCTTTCTCCTTCATCAGCATCGCATCTCTGAACTCACCTCCCAGAGCAAAGCCGAGCATCGTCATCTCTAGTCGAGGAAAGAGTCATCACCCTGCCTCATCATCTCCAGCTGAGCAAGCCTTCTCATCACCACCTAACCTCCGTCACAGGCAATCTAGCAATCTCCATCGCGGCCGTCTGTCAAGTTTCTCCTTTCTCATTACTATTTTTTTTTTCTAGATCTGAAAATCGATTGCCTCGGATCTACTCTTTTCTCTATCATATATTATGAAATCGATCAAATTCCTACGATCTAACAGATAATATCATGACATATTTGCTAGATCTAGCCGACTTGCTATGTCTTATAAGAAATTCAGTTTCTTTGTTTGGGGGAAGGGGTTCACTTATGTCATCAATCCATTGTTGAATGATTCAAATGAGACATTTGGGGGGTTGGGAGGCCATACAGGTTAAATCATACATAACACTGCTGGCCAAATTATGAGAAATAGTTTAACCTTACCACTGAAATTGTGTCACATTTTACCTCCGTTCAGTACTTGTTGTATCTAGTTTTGGTATGGGTTTGGTATAGTTATGGTCGAATGCATCTTTGGATTTAGGTAGCATATGGACTACCATTGGACCTTCACACAGACCTCACCTTTGTCTTTCAATCATATTAATTAAACACTGTAGCTAGCCTCCATAATTATTTATTGTTCTTGTTTTGTATACATATATATAGTATGCATGTATATATAATATCTAAAATTATATAATGTTAATCTATCATTCTTTTGCTTAAATTAATTTTATGATTAAAGATGCTGCTGTTACTTAATAATCAGATCTTTATGTTATATATGGGTCAAGTTTAGTTTTAAAATCAAAGATCACCAGGATTTGAGGCTTAAATTTTGTTTCAATTAGATGATAAACAAACAAAGGCGTTTTAAAGTTTAACTTTTTGTGAGAATATATGCTGGTAGGAGACAAACTGATGTTTTATTGTGTGGCCTTAATTTTCAAAACTCAACTTTTGTTTTGAATATAAAAGTGGTACAGACCTTCAGGTAATGAGGTTTATTTGTCAAGACTTATCCAAAGTATTTAGCTCTTTGGTTAGTACAGAGCTTCACAAATCGATGTGCGTTTGTGTGGCCTTAATTATGCAAATTTCAATCGCATGATTTGCTGGAAAATATGACAATTCTTTATTTATTCTTATCATCTTGTCCATACTCATGATGACCATTGCCCAAAAATTTTCTTTCTTGTTTTGTGGTTCTGGTAAATACTCCATGCACATGCCTTTTTGAGTTTCAAGTAACTACTTTTTTACTATCAAATATATAACTTAGATATAAATCTTTTTTGGCTGATTTGCTATTGATTAATACTTGAATTACATATTACCAACGGTCATTATCAAATTTCATAATTAGTTTCAGTACCAACAACTTGTTTTTCTAAATGTGATGGGTCTTTATGATTAGGCATTTGATATGGCGGACCAAAGAATGAGGGCACTGTTTTCACTTCGTAGACAATACACTTTAATCATTTGCCGATACTTGGATATGCATAGAAGAGTTATAGTTCAACTGATATATGTTCTTGTGTATTACTACTTGGATAAGATGTCTCGAAAAAGAAAAATAAGTTATACTATGGGTTCCAAGAAAGAAAGGGAACGTGCCCAAGTAATGAATCAAATTACTTGTAGTAAAACTGGTCGAGATATTATTAGGATGGGTCCTCAAGCTTTCATAACATTTTGTACTATGTTAGAAAGAGATGGTGGCTTAAAACCAACTAAATATTCTAGTGTCGAAGAACAAGTTGCTAAGACTCTTTACATATTAACACATAAAGTAAAAAATTGTGAAATAACTTTTTGGTTTCAGTGTTCTGGAGAGACAACTAGTCGTCATCTCCATACGGTTTTGAGAGCTATCCTTGAATTAGAAGAAAAATTTCTTGTACAACCTGATGACTCGACGATCCCTCCTAAAATCCATCGTAGTAGTCGATGGATTTCATAAAATTATGATTGTCCAAGAAAAGCAGATTGAGGCACTCATGAATTAACACCTACAGGTTGATGGATCATGAGTAATTCCTACAAGATCTCTGCAAAAGTTAATGCTCTATTCTCGTAGTTTGTCCATTGTAATTAAGCCAAAGTTAAAAGAAAAAAATGGGGCCACACTTATTATGTCGATCATAATTTGGAGCACGTGGAGAGCAATATAATAGTTACTCATAATAAGCCAAAGTCTACATAACCCCGGTTGATGATTCACCTATATGTTACTGTGTTTGTTAGCTATCATCATATTAATTAGTAATAATGGTCCTTGTGAGCTATTATTACAATACATAATGGCGCATTATGCAGTAACTTTGCATACATAATTATACAGTTTACATAGATGTGAATATAAAAGTTAAAAAAAAAAGTTGATTTGAGAAAAAAAAATGAAAGCATGTGAAACATCTTTTTAAAAAAAATAATAGAAGAAAATAATTATTAAAAAATGATGGAAAACAACGTTTTTCTTCAAGGGTAAAATGGTCAACTTATTATTAACTTCCTTCCCCTCTCCTTCCCTCTCCCCCTGAACCAAATAACAAATCAATAAAATTCTTCTCCTCCTCTCTCCTTATCCCCTTCCCTCCCTTTCCCTCCCCTTCCCTTTATCACTTATCTCTCCTTCCATTCTCTCCCCTCCATTAAAATCCCTCCCCTCCCCTCCCTTTCCATCCATCGTACCAAACACACCCTAAGTGGGTTCACTTGAGAGAGAGGGTGACAAACTCAAATTTAGTGGTGGTGGTGGGTGACAGATCTAGCAGTGAAGTGAGTGACAGACATCAAACTCATTATTCTTTTCTTCATCATCAGATAGATCTGACAATGCTTTAACTCCAACGAGGCTTGATCTTGGAGATGTTGCTCGAGGACACACAAATGCTGCCATGGGTCTTAGTGTGTCGGTGGAGGAGGAAGAGTTGCTGGTGAGGAGAGCAAGAGATGTCTACAATGACAAGGTCCACTTGAGTGTTGGTGGGGTTGAACCAAGGAAGGTGATGGTGATGGTTATTTGGGTAAAAAAGATGTTGGAACAGGATTCAGTCACATATCAGATGGAATGAGGATGCCTCCATCTATGGTAATGAGGACTCCATGGGAATGAGGATGTGTGCAACCAAATTGTCTCACTCAATGAAATCCGTACAAGATTCTTTTCCTTTCCCTAGGAATGCCACCAACCAAACAGGCCCTTAGTGCACACACTCACATGAAAACGCCCCTTCATCTCTTTATCTTTCAATTTTTTGAGCCAAACATAACAAAGAATAAAAAATTACCAAAATATAATATGTCAAACTTTATTTACCAAAATAGAACACATAAAGTTGATTGGAGGAAATGCGACTTGTATCCTATATGTAAGTCGACTTGTTGATTATTTTGTTTAATTTATTATTATTATTTTAATGAAAAAATAAGTCGCATGGATGGCCATATAACTTGCTTTTCCAAAAGCTGACATGTGACTTTGCTTTTATTCTTTATTTGAAAAAAAAAATCCTTGCTGTGGGCATGTGGCGACTTATGTTTGTTTTTTAATTCTTAGTATAGGAAATTTAAACACTTTGTTTTTTCCTTTTTTGTTAATTAAACTGACCTCTGCTCGAAACAAATTGTAACAAATGCTCCCTCTGATCCTATTTATAAAGTGTTATTGATCAGTGCATGGGTATTAAGAAAAGTTAGTTATACTCATAAAGTTATAAAAAATTAACATAAATGACAAATTTTGCCCCTACTCCTCAATTAAGTAGTAATAATTATGTAAGGAAAAGACAATGTGTTACTTTGGAAGAGAATAAATGATTGAGTTTTTGAAAACGTATTTGCTAATACGGAAGAGGTTCTCATGAAGGCCAGAGCTACTATCAATGGATCTAACATAGCTAGAATGGGTTTGAAACAGACTAGGATACGTGGTGTGATGAGGGCAGAGGCAGGAGCTTTGGAGTGTGATGAAGGATGGGTCGTTGTACGTGTTGATGGCGCGTTTTCTCAATATATTGGTGCTGCGGGATGTGCAGGTATTGTTCGTGATAGGAATGGTTGCAATTTGGAAGCTTTTATGCTTCATGTAGACAAGGGTGATCCTTTGACGTTGGAGTTTTGGGCTTGCCTTATTAGCCTTCAATGTGCTTGGGATTGTGGTCATCGATAGATTTATCTTTGGAGTGACTGCTTAGAAGCAATTAATTTGATTGGTGGTGGGAATGTGGAAATGCATGAGAATTGCAGCTTGATTATGGAATGTCACGGCATGTTGCAAAGAGATTGGAAGGTGGACGTGGGCTATATAAGACGTGAGGATAATCTTGAAGCGGACTGCCTGGTAAAGAGAACTTTAGATAAAACTTTGGGTCCTCACTTTGTTTTGCTCGATGATTATTGCAATTTTTTTGGTAGCTAGTTAGTCTAGTTGTTTTTTTCTCTTTCCCTATTATTGAAAAAAGAAAAAGAAAAGAGAGTGTGTTAAAATAAGGAACAATTTATGAGACAAAAAAATTATTAAGAATAAGGTAGGAAATTCATATAAAAATCTGACATTACAACTTATAAATAGGACCAAGCAAATATCTTAAGAACACCTTATAAATGGGAACGGAGGAAATATAAATTACTAATAATTAGTATATTGTTAAAAAATAATTATTAGGCAACAAATTTTAACAAATATTAAATAAAGAATATTGGATCATTATTTTTGTTAAATTGAGGAAAAAGACAATTTGGGACCCCATAAAAAAATATTATCATGCCCAAATGAGCTTCCTACTATACTTAAGTGTCTTTTCTACCCTGTCTAAGTGGGTTTCTGGTTTCTACCATTCCCAAATATGATTTTTGTAGGAAATATTTTTTTGTAGGGATCTTAAATTATCTTTTTCCAATTAAATAATCATTAAGGCATAAATTTAATTAAAAGTCCAAAAAATATTAATTAATAATTAACTATGTTTGCATAAGTCTTGTCCTAAATTTTCCTATTCTCTATGCTTCTATTGTATACACATGCTTTGTTTTTTTAACATTTAAACATCACATTGAAATTGCATGCAGAAGCAGAAAATCTCTAAATGCAACATCCAATTTGTATGACTGAAATTTAAAAAAAATAATAATGAAGAAGTTGAATAAAAAGTATTTGGCTTCTTGAATTTTTTTTAAAGCAAAGAGAAGAAGTCAAATATCTACCTATTTGACTTCTTCAATGTTTTAAAAAGTAAAATTGAAGAAGTCGAATAAGTAGCTATTCGACTTCTTTAGTTAAAAAAAAATGTTGCCTTACTTTTTTCAATATAAATAAAAAAAAATTGTGTCTTGTATGGTTTAAACAATGATAGCAAACATCTAGCCCATGATACTACAGGAGTTGCTCTCTTTATTCCTCTTCTATTTAAAGAGTCCTCTTCTTTATTCCTTGTTGCTTCTTTAGTTCTAGCTCTTCATTTCTACACTAGTGCTACATTTTTGCTTGCCACACTTCCATCTTCATTCTCTAATCTTTGTTAACTTCTTGTATGTTCCAGGTTTTATTATCACAGTTTCATTTTACGTTGGAACTTTTCTTCTCACGTTGGTACTTATTTTCTTCTTAATCAATTTTTATCAAGTTTTATACAAGTAGATTTAATTGAATTCTACACCTAAATAATTATATTATTTAATTTATGCAGTATTACTATATTTTTCTTCTATGTGAGCCCTCTAGTTCTATTTAGTTTCCATTTGAGGTTAAATATTAATTTTAGTAAGTGTATTTATTTATTTTATTAATACAATTTGCAATATGATTTTTTTATGCTTAGTGTAATTTTTTTTTACCGATATAGCATTCTTTGTCTAATATAATTTAATTAATCAAAATTTATAATTTATAATTTTCTTCTAATTATCTATTTAGTTTTAACTTAATTTTTTAAGTTAATTTTTTTTCTTAAAAAGAAAAAAAAGTGAAGAAGTCAAATGGCTTTCCATTCGACTTCTTCACTTTCAAAAAAAGTAACTCTACTATGGTGCATACCTCTCCATGTAGAGGTATGTTTCATTTAATCTAGTCAGAAATCCTAATCAAATTTTTGGTCAATTTAACCAAATAAAATTAATATCTAATTTTTTTTATGCCAAAGTTGACTTTTTTTATGTGCAAATAAAATTTTTTAAATAATTTTTAAAAAAATCAATTTAGTAACAAAAACCAAGTATTTTCTTTTTTTTTTCTTTTTGTTCCAAAATCCAATTCTCCACCCCTTCCCCCCCCCTCCCTCTTCATTTTTAAGAGAATGATGTATCAAATCTTAGGTGAAATTTTAATTTTAGTCAGTGTATTTATTTTTTTTATTAATGCACTTTGTAATATATATATATATATATTGTGGGCTGTAATTTTGTTGGCTGATATAGCATTATTTATCTAATATAATTTAATTAATTATAATTTTTAATTTTTTAATTATTTCTTCATTTTTAACTTTTATAAGTTTATTGTTTTTTTTAAGAAAAAAATATTCCATTTGACTTCTTCACTTTATAGAAAAGTGGTTGTGGAGTCACTTTTCTTCACCATCTAATCTAGTCAAGAATCCTGATCAAATTCTTGGTCAATTTAACCAAATAAGTTTACTAATTTTTGAAGTTTGTGTAGTTTTCTATTTTCAATTTTCAAAAGAAAGACGTATCAAATCTTATTTATATCATATTCCTCCATTTCTCATGCTAAAATAGTGTACATGTTGGTGGTGGAAGAAATAGCAACACAACAGTAATCCTAATTTATTTTTTTAAATAATGTAGTTTATATAATTTAGTAGATATTTTTTTTGTTAGTAATATTTATAAAAATAATAATTAATAATTAATTTCAGCAATTCTATTGTACTTTGTTGAATATAAAATGTTGTGTAATTATAAAGTTAATAATAGATTTTAAACTGATTATAAGAACAATATGTAATTTTAAAATTAATATTTAATTTTGGCAATTATAATAATAGACTTTTTTTGTGCATTTCTTTTTTGTTACTTTTTTTTGTGCATTAATAATACAAATGGAAAATAGATGCATAATAGAAAATACATTATATATTTGCCATTGTAGAGTTTACAATTTTTTAAGTATAAAAAAAAAAGAGTTTACAATTTTTTTTAATGTCGCTATATTCATGGAAATAAAAATGGAAAGTGGAATGGATAATAGAATAGTGTTTCTGTGCACATATGCAAATGGTCAAATTGTTGATGGTTTAGATGGCGTGATATTCGAGTGAGATGAGATTAGAATAATAAGTGTTGATTTAGAATAATAAATGTTGATTTAGATTTTCAATATTCACAAACCCACTATGGTACTGAGCATGGAAACTACTAGACAATTCTGATTTACAAAGAATGTGGCAAGTGCATTCTTGACTGTCCACTCAATTTACGTGTGTAGAGTTATATGTGAACATTTTGAACGTGGATGAAATGTCATGCCACTTGTCTTTGTTGTGGTTGAAGGGGAGACTAAATCAGTTTGGTTATAATTCTTATACAACATCCATTTCTGTGTTGCCAAAAGAAGAAAAGGAATTTGATTGATATTAGATAGACATCCATCAATTATGGAATTTATTGTAAACCATTATGTTGGATGGTAACCACCATACAGACATCATATTTTTTGTCTAAGGCATGTGACTTCAAACCTCCACAAAACACACAGAATAAATTGGTTAAAGGAACAAACATTGGTGAGATTCATAACCCTTGTCAAATTATAAACTATATTTCTAAACATCATTGCTAATAACTTTACAATTATCTACATGATATGCATATGAGCGTGTAGTTGTTGATTAACAATTGGAAGAACTCGCATCATTGCATCCCATTGTTGCCAAATGGATTGGAGCCATTAATAAACATCAATGGTGTCGAGCATATGACATTGAGGGTCAGCACTACAATCACATGACAACAAACCTTGCAGAGTGCATGAATGGTGTATTTAAGGGTGTACGAAGTTTGCCAATGACAAGTTTGGTGAAGACGACCTTCTATAGAGTGAATAGTTATTTTGTTAAATGTGTCAAACAAGTTTAAGCACAGATAACAGCGGGGCAGATATTTTTTGAGGCATTAAACAAGAAACTAGAAATAGCTACATAAGCTGCATCTGAATGTATTATTCATGACAACAAAAGAAGAGCGACATCATTTGAGGTCATAGAACCATATAATATCCCAGCTCATCAATTTGGTCATCATTGCAAGCTTAACTTAAGTAAAAAAAAAAACGTGATTGTGGAGACTTCCAAGTAGATAAGTATCCATGTATGCATGTAATAGCTATATGTGCTGGAGTATGCATAGACTCTTTACAATCTATAGATCCTGTATTCATATTAGAATTCATGCAAATGGCTTATAGCAATGAGTTTAGACCAATAGGAGATGAGGTACATTGGCCACTATTTGATGGTCTTCACTTGACTCGTGACCCATCAATGATTCGAGTAAAAGGTCAGCCTTGCTCAACTCGCATTTGTAATGAGATGGATTAAACAGCACCCGGACAACCTAATAAATGTGGGTTATGTGGGAAAATAGGTCACAATCGCTGAAATTGTCCACAGGCTTTAGCATCTAGACAATAATTTGTATGAAACTATATCATTTGTGAAATGTAAAGAAATTTGTACTATTAATTTCTTGCACTTTTTTTTTAACTTTCTTAATGAAGAAAATATATTACATTAATATTTTGAGATATCACACATTTTATACTCCATTTATCATAGGGATATTCCTTAAATGGAGCAGCCACATCAAGTCATTCAACCAGGCCCAGATGATGACTCATTATTATATCTACAAGCGTGACATATTTTACAGGTAGTGTGGAACAACAATTTAAGTAAATTTCTTTAACATATTACTAATAATTGTTATTCTTATTTATTAATCAAGTTTCCTTTGATTGTATAGGTTGATAGGATCCTTATTACTTGGCAATTCAAGGAAATGGGTGAGCCATCGATCCAAATCATCGAATATATTAGACAAGTTGGATTTTATGGTATTGCTCGATTTAGCAAATTTGAGTATGTTTAAAGTTTGGTCTCTACACTTATTAAGAGGTAGTGTCCTAAGATTCATACTTTTCATACTACACGTGGAGAAAGCACCATAACTTTAGAGGATGTAGCTATACAGTTGGGCCTTTCTTGTATAGGACTTTCAGTTATTGGGCCCATAGAATATGAATTGGAATGGCCAAATATGTGTGAATGCCACCTTGAAAAAAGTCCACCTTCTTTGAACATATACAGACAAAGGCTATTTATGAGTTGATTGGAAGAAAATTTTAGTCAATTGGAAGCTTATGCATCAGATGTGAACATACAATGTCTTATACTTGCATATATCCTCAGCTTAATAAGTGGATAACTTATACTAGATAGATCTAATCATAAGATTTATTTAATGTATCTTCCATTATTACTAAATTTTGAATATGCTGGAAAATATGGTTGGGACTTAGTAGTGTTAGCTCATATGTGCAGAGAAATGTGCAATGCCACTGACCCTTTTAAGGTGAATATTGGTGGCTGCTTAGCATTACTACATTTATGGGCATGGGATCGCTTTTCCATCTTAGCACTAGAGTGACTAGCACCACTAAATCTAAACATTGATGTTTATCCTCTTTTACCACCCCTGGGGTTTATGTATGCTAAAAATATGCTTTAATAACTTCGCATTAACTTATCATCAAAATCATGCATATTTTAACATGTTCTTTATTATAATCATGGGTGGAAAAACACACAACTCCCCCCCCCGGCTCAACTTTACAATGTTATAGAAGTTTACTTGATGCAATAACCAATAATGAAATCATTTGGTAACCTTATGAACATCTTAAAAATCTTGATCTCATTCCATATTATTGCTTAGAATTAAGTAACATTTGGTGTGCTTTTATCCCCCTTATATGCTTTCACATAGTAGAATGGTGTCACCTTGATCTTGTTTTAAAACAATTTGGTCTCCAGCAATCAATTCCGATGGCCTTGGTTAACTTGGACGATTTTCACACAACACAACTGCGAGGGAAAACCTCAGAAAATTGGATGGAGGCTTACAAAATCTTTATTAAAGCATGGTTTAATTGGCCTTATGCTACTAGCAATACTCCTCAAGTAAATGAGGTGTTTCATCATACATTCAAGTACATGCAGTGGTATTGGAGACATACTTGGTGATAGATCTATCCTTCTAGTAGTACGACTAGTTATGTGGTAATTTTTTTATTACTTTTCACCATCATTGTATTTTTCCTTGATATAGACAACGTCATAACCTAAAACTTTATTATTAATTCCATACTAATATAACAGAAGATTTGTATAGGCTTGTCATTGTTGAATCAAGAGTTTTGATGATTCCAAACCAACATTCAAGAGCTTGGATTGAAGATATCAAAGGAGATCAAAGCTGTCTCAAGTGAAGATTTTCTAAGCTCTTGTTGTTAGATCTTTTGTAGGATCCTTAGTTTTTGTTATGACTGGGTAAAAGATTTTGATTTGAAGAAAAGATGTTTTCAAACTTTGATTTTATGTTAAATCTTTAAATATTTGAAAAACACCCACAAACAGACGAAGGTTGAAAGTTTAAGCTAAACTGTCAAGTTGGAAATTCGAACTTTGCCTTTGGAAATTCGAATTTCGAGCTAAAACTGAATAAGTCTGAAGAGATGGCTCTCTGTCAGACGAATTTTGGCTGTTCAAAATTCGAATTTTCATCTAGTCTGAAAGAGGCCTTTTGGTAAACAGACGAACTTCACACTTTCAAAATTCGAATTTCAAGTAAAATGAAGTTTGTAAAAACCAAAGAAATTCGTCTGAAATTATGATAAAGTGCATCTGAAATCAAAATGAAATTGAGTTTGATAAATACTCTCTGACAGACGAATTTTGAACTTCCAACATTCGAATTTTCATATAAGTATGAAAGATGCCTCTTTGCAACAGACGAACTTTGAGTCTTCAAAATTTGAATTTCAAACAAAACAAAAATTGAGAAAATAGAAGAAATTCGTCTGAAACTATGTTAAAGTTCATCTGAGATCAAGAATGATTTAAGTTTCAAAACTGCTCTCTGACAGACGAACTTTGAACATTAAAATTCGAATTTCAGAAGCTAAGTTCTTGAGTCTGTTAAAGTGAAACATTGACATACGAATGATAAGAACTTGCAACATTCGAATGATGAAATTAGTCTGGAAAGAGTCTCTCTGACAGACGAATTTCACCCTTCCAAAATTTGAATTTCGAAGAAAGTAATCTACTGTGTCTCTTAAACATTCAGTGCACAGATGAATTTTGGGATATCAAAATTCGAATTTCGAAGGCACTGTAGAAAATTGAAAACACTGTTCACACTTAACCGAAAAAATTTCTTCTTGAAAATTCGTATGTCACATTGTGAAAATGTTTTGTAAGTTTCAAAATTCGAATTTCAATTCATGAACAGACGAACTTCGTGCTGTAACGTTGGAAGCTTTAATCTTCGGTTCCTTCGAAATTCATCTGTTGACCAACCAAAATGCGAATTTCAGTATGTCAGAAACATTAAATGCGGTTGGTAAACGGATAGTTTTTCAGAGTAACCGTTGGATAACTTTCCCAACGGATAGATTTAATCTCTAACGGATATTTGAGACCTAAATCTATAAATACAACATCATTTGAAGTTGTGGGAAACGAATCAAACTTGTATATTCCGAATTTCTGCTAAATCTTCTTCTCAAAAGCTTTTACCCTCTCAACTTCTATACTTGTACTTAAACTTTCATATCTACTCTTTTCAAGAGAGTTATTTCATTGTAATCAATCTACTCTTCATCTTGGAGATAGAATTACTTGTGAGGGGTATTCACAAGGGGATTGGGAAGCACATAGTAAAAGTGCTTGGAGAGTTTGAGAGAGCTCAGAAACATAGCATACTCGTGTACTGTGGCCCTAGCAAGAAGCCCATTGAAATTCTTACTGTATAGTGGATAAATCTCAAGAGGTGTCTTGGGGACTGGATGTAGGTCAAGTGGAAAGACCGAACCAGGATAAATTACTGAGTCTTCTTCTCCCTATCTTTACTTTTTAGCTTGCTCTGTTTTACGCATTGTTTTCATTATATTGTGATATCTTCACTTACTTCACTTTTTGCAGAAAAATTTCAATCTTCCCAATTCACTCCCCCTCTTGGGAAGTCAGCCTTGCTAACAAGTGGTATCAGAGCCCGGATTCCCATTCAAAGGAACTCACAGTCCGGGAATTAAGATGGCTGGCTTTGGAGAGAGTATACTTCCTGAAGGAAACAACACTAACAGACCACCAGGCTTCAGTGGAGAGCATTATGGATATTGGAAGATTAGGATGCAGATATACCTCCAATCAATTGATCTTGACATCTGGTCAGTCATTGAAAAAGGAGATTTCGTCCCAATGGCTCTAACTGAAGATGGAAGACACAAAGAGAAGCTAGAAGCAGAGTGGAATGATGAAGACAGAAGGAAAGTCCTACTGAACTTCAAAGCAAAGCATTGTTTGGTCAGTGCCCTGAACCAGGATGAATTCTACAGAGTCTCACAATGCACCACTGCAAAAGGAATGTGGGATACTCTACAGATTGCACATGAAGGAACATCTGGAGTTAGGGAGAACAGACTGAACACATGCATTGGGGAGTATGAAAGCTTCAGAATGACTGAAGGAGAAACTGTAAAGGAGCTCCAAAAGAGATTCACTCTTATTGTGAATCAACTGAAAAGCTTGGGAAAAGAATACACACAGTCTGAGAAAGTAAGAAAGATACTCAGAGCTCTCCCTCTGGAATGGCAGCCCAAGGTGACAACTATAGAAGAAGCCAGAGGAGAATCAATGGCTTCTGTCACAGCTCTCTTCGACAGCCTTGAGGAGTATGAAGGAAAAATCAAAGCACTCAAGGAAGCTGGGCTGGACAGAAAGAAGAAAGGCCTTACCCTCAAAGCTGCTGATGAAAAGGAAGAAGAATCTGACGAAGGAGATGAGCTGGATAAGGAAACTCTGGCCATGATGGTCAGAAAATTTGGAAGATTCTACAGCAAGAAGAAGAACAAGAGATTCTTCATGAAAGGAGTGGCTGGAGAAAATAAGAAAGACACAAAAGAACCTGTGACTTGCTATGAGTGCAAGAAGCAGGGACACATAAAGTGGGACTGCCCCCAATTCATCAAGAAACAAGAAAAAGAAAAGAAAGCTGCTGACAAAGGGAAGAAGAAGAAAGCCTACATCTCATCCATATGGGGCAACAGCTCAGATGAGGATGAGATTGCCAACATTTGTCTAATGGCACTTGCTTCTGAAGAAGTCACACCATCATGCAGCAGTGATCAAGAAGAAGAGGTATATGAATCTGAACCTTCCTATTCTGAATTACTGGATGCATTTCATGAGCTTCATGATGAATTTATTAAAATTGCTAAAGAACTGAAATTGGCAAAGGAAAAGATAAGCAAGCTGGAGTCTCAAAGCATAGTTTCTAAAACTGCCACTTTACCTACTTCTGAATCTGTTTGCTGCACTTCATGCACTGAACTTAAGCGAACTAATGATTATTTAATTAAAAGCATGTCTAGGCTCACTAGAGATAAAGATATGTTGTTTGCATTAATGGGGAGCCAAAGAATATCACAAGGAAAAGCTGGTCTTGGCTATGATCCATGTGCTGTCAAAGAAAAGATTAGGAAGAAAAATCAAAATGCATATATGAGACACTTTGTGCATGCTGAGAGCAATAAAAAGGAAAATGATGTATCACCTCACATTGAAACATATGATCAACCAAGGCATACTAGACAAAAATATTATCTGCATTGTTTTCTTCCTGCTTCTCAATCTAGCAGTCCTTTCACTACCTGTCATTTCTGTAACAAAAAGGGACATACTTCCAGTTCTTGTGCTTTGAAGAAAAATGGACTTGGCAGGAAAGTTAAATGGATTCCCAAAGGTGCATCTGCATCTAGGGAAATAACTACTGACAGAAAAGGACCCAAGCAAATTTGGGTACCTAAAAGGAAAACATAAACCTTGTTTTGCAGGTCTGTCTCAAAGCTAAGAAAAGCAACAAATGGTATATGGACAGTGCCTGCTCAAGTCACATGACTGGTGATAAGGAGAAGTTCATCACTCTTAGAGACAAGAAGGGAGGAAAGGTGACCTTTGGAGGTGATCAATACGGCAAAATTGTTGGTATTGGCATTGTGGGCAAAAATCCAGAAACATCCATTGAAGAAGTGTTGTTTGTAATTGGCCTCAACCACAATTTGCTGAGCGTAAGTCAGACCTGTGACAGAGGAAACTGGGTGCTGTTTGACTGAAAGTTTTGCCTGGTCATCAGAAAAAGTGATCACAAAGTAATCCTCAAAGCTCAAAGGGATGGTAACTGTTATACTATTGACCTTGATGAACTTCCTCCCTTGGACTCTGTATGTTTAATAAGCCAGGATAATGATAGTTGGCTATGGCATAGGAGATTAGCTCATGTTAACATGAATCAATTGTCTAAACTGATTAAAAATGAGCTAGTAAGTGGTCTACCTAAAATATCTTTTGAAAATGATAAAGAATGTGATGCATGCCTAAGAGGAAAACAAACTAAATCATCCTTCAAATCTAAAAATGTAGTTACCACAACAAGACCACTTGAATTGTTGCATATGGACTTAATTGGACCATCCAGGGTGAAAAGTCTTGGTGGTAATCTGTATGTGCTTGTAATTGTAGATGATTATTCTAGATTCACTTGGATATTGTTTCTTTCCTCTAAAAGTGATACCTTTGATGCATTTGTAACCTTAGCTAAGAAAGTGCAAAATGAGAAAGGTATTTCTATTGTGTCTATCAGGTCAGACCATGGAAGAGAATTTGAAAATGCATACTTCCTGGAGTACTGCAATGAGCATGGGATTGACCACAACTTCTCAGCACCAAGAACTCCTCAACAAAATGGAGTGGTGGAAAGGAAGAACAGAACCATTGGAGAGATGGCTAGAGCTATGCTAAATGAGAAGGAACTCTCTCAAGTGTTCTGGGCTAATGCAGTGAATACAGCAAGCTACATCATAAACAAAGCCTACATCAGACCAATCCTTGGGAAGACTCCATATAAACTGTACAAGGGAAGAAAGCCAAATCTGTCACACCTCCATGTGTTTGGGTGCAAATGCTTCATTCACAACAATGGGAAAGAAAATCTGGGTAAGTTTGATGCCAAATCCGATGAAGGTATATTTTTGGGCTATTCAAGTAGGAGTAAGGCTTATAGGGTTTATAATAAAAGATCAAATGTAGTAGAAGAATCAGTGCATGTAGTTTTCATTGAAAATGAAACTGTTTCAAAACATGTTACCAATAAGGATGATCTTACTTTCAATTTTGAAAAACTGGGAATTTCTGACAAAAGTAAAACTGAACCTCCAAAGATATCTGAATCTTTTGGTACAGAGGAAGATATCCAGGAGCAAGAGTTTGATAAAGAAAATAATGAAGAAACAGCTCAAGAACTCCCTAGAGCTTGGAGATATCAAAGGAATCACCCTGTTGATCAAGTAATAGGGAATGTTCAAGAGAAAGTCAAAACCAGAAAATATTTAAGGGATCAGATGCTCAACTGTGCTTTCATTTCTCAAATTGAACCCAAATGTACTGAAGAAGTCTTAACTGATGAATACTGGATTATGGCTATGCAAGATGAATTAAATCAATTTGAAAGAAATCAAGTTTAGAATTTAGTATCTAGACCCAAAAATCATCCTGTTATTGGTACCAAATGGGTTTTCAGAAATAAACTTGATGAATCTGGAACAATAATCAGAAATAAAGCTAGATTAGTTGCTAAAGGGTATAATCAAGAAGAAGGTATTGATTTTGAAGAAACCTTTGCACCAGTAGCTAGATTAGAGGCTATAAGAATACTGCTAGCATATGCATGCATGAAAAATATTTTATTATATCAAATGGATGTAAAGAGTGCTTTTCTGAATGGATATATCATGGAAAAGGTTTATGTTGATCAACCTCCAGGTTTTGAGGACTCTACAAAACCAAACCATATTTATAAACTAAAGAAAGCTCTCTATGGTTTAAAACAGGCCCTTAGAGCATAGTATGAGAGACTGAGCAATTTTCTGACTGAAAAGGGGTTTAACAGAGGCAAAATTGACACAACCTTATTTACTAAGAAAGAAAATAAAGATTTACTAATTGTTCAAATCTATGTTAATGATATTATTTTTGGTGCTACTAATGAAACCCTTTGCAAGAAATTCTCTGAGTTAATGCAGGGAGAATTCGAGATGTCTATGATAGGTGAACTCAATTTCTTCCTTGGATTACAAATCAGACAGCTTAATGATGGTATCTTTCTCAGTCAATCCAAGTATCTAAAGGAGCTGTTAAAGAAGTTTGAAATGGAGAATGTCAAGCCAATGGGAACACCAATGACTACTGCAACCAAACTGGACATGGATGAGAATAAGAAGATGTTTGACATTACTCAGTACAGAAGAATGATTGGATCCCTGCTGTACCTAACTGCCAGCAGACCTGACATTATGTTCAGTGTCTGCATGTGTGCAAGGTTCCAATCATGCCCCAAAGAAACCCATGCAACAACTGTGAAAAGAATTTTTAGATATCTTATTGGAACATCACAGATGGGTCTTTGGTATCCAAAAGGCAATGGAGAAGATCTCAAAGGATACACTGATGCTGATTTTGCAAGATCCAAAACTGATAGAAAAAGCACAAGTGGAACCTGTCAGTTCCTTGGAGGATCCCTGGTTTCATGGTTCAGCAAAAAGCAAAACAGTGTGGCCTTATCTACTGCAGAAGCTGAGTATGCTGCAGCTGGAAGCTGTTGTGCCCAAGTTATCTGGATGAAACAGCAACTTGAAGATCTTGAGATTAAAATAAAAGAGATACCAATCATGTGTGACAACCAAAGTGCTATAAATATCACCAAGAATCCTGTCATGCATTCAAGGACGAAACATATTGAAGTTAGGCACCACTTCATAAGAGATCACGTTCTGAAAGGAGAAGTTAGACTGGAGTACATTCCAACAGAGGATCAAGTTGCTGATATACTCATAAAACCTCTATCAAAAGACAGACACTGCAAAATAAGGAGAGAATTGGGAATGGTAAATCCCAATGAATTGTAAGTCATTTTTGTGCAATTCTGTCTTTAGAATTTTTAATATAAGAATAAACTCTAACTTGAGCATCGGAGTATATTTTAGTGTAGTTGCAGGTGCTACTTGTGAAAATCAATGGCTAAAAGTTTGAAAGATTGGAGCACTCCAGATTGGAACAACCAGAAAATGAAGTGAATGATAATTATTCTAAGTTCTGGATCCATTCTGTAAGTTTTTAAAGTTTAAATTTGTATGTTGTTTGATTGCTAGATGAATTTCATTGATAATATGTGTTTTTAAACTGATCAACATGGTCAACATTCGAATTTTAGTTGACCAACAGACGAACTTTGGCCTGTTATGCCTTGGAACAGTTCTCAGTAATGCCTCGAAATTCGTCTGTTGAAGCTTGAAAGTTCAAATTTTCAAAATCAGAAATTTCAAAGTTATGATTGTCCATCACTGCTACACAAATTATTACTTCTTAATATACGAATCTTGGACAATCTTTACAAAAGTTGAAAAATTCGAATTTTCAGTTCAAAATTCGTCTGTTGAATCATGTCCATCATGTTGAATTATTGAAAGATGCAGTTCTGCATGTTTAAATTCGTCTGTTGTTTGATAGTTTGATTGATGCCTGCCTTTTTCTTTTCAACATTCGAACTTTGGTGGAACAAAATTCGTCTGTTGTGCTTGTATTGCTTGTTTCAAGCCACTGTCAGACGAACTTTCAGGATGAAAATTTGTCTGTCAGTAAGCTATGCTGAACGGTTTAACTTGTAACTACCCGAAGTTCAAATTTTGACCCCTCAAAATTCGTCTGTCAGATGGTTACACACGTTAAATGCAACAGTTTTCCTCAGAACAGACGCAACCCTATTTGTAACCTCTCTAAGTCTGTTCTGATTCTCTCTTTAATCCTCTTAATTTTTGTCCAAAAACCGTCATTCTTCACCATTTAAACTTCCATTCGCATCCCATAAACCTTTCCTTAACCACATTCTGCATCATTCCACTGAAAAATGGCGAGAGTAAAGATCCCTGAAGCAGGACAAGCTGGAACTCGGCCAAAAAGAACGGTCAAATCTCAATATGCTACAAAGGAAGGAGAGAAATCCAAGAGAAAGGCCGAACCCAATAAAGCTACCCCTTCTAAACGCCAGAAATCATCATCCAAGGCAGATTCACAGAAAACTGGACCTTCCTCATCAAAAACTGCGGTCCCTTCGGCTGATACTGCTACTGTGGCTTCCTCCTCTTCTACACAATCTGGAGAATTTGAGCTTACTACACTGCCACTTTGGAGCACTCCTGAGATTCAAGAAGAGTTTTCTGCCAAGTTTTCCAGCAAAAAGGTAATCAAGCCTCACTGTGTAAATATGGAGCAATTTTTGATATCCAATAACTTTGATGCTGCATTATGGTTGATAAGATATAAAAACCTGTTGGAAATTGCTAAAAAATATGATGATGAAGTAGTGAAGACTTGGTATGCCTCTCTTCAATATAACAGCAAGAAAAAGAAATGGGAGGTCACTTTGAGATCAAGGACCATCTGGCTTGCTGATGAAACAATCAATGAAGTGCTGGAAATCCCAGGGCAAGATGGGCTGAAAATTGACATCACAGCCTCTGGGTATATGGATGAGGCAAGCACAGCTGATGAAGAAGGTGGATCCTTTCTGAACTACAAAGAGAGCACCATTTTGGACACCTTATTCAGGAGAAGGGAGAACAGGCCAACGATAAATCTGTTGAAGCCCACAGACCTAAGTGTACAAGTCAGGATCCTACACTACATAGTGTCCAGGATCATATTCAACAAGGGTGGCAGCTTCAACTTGATAACAAGGGCAGAGGCTCATGTGATGACTGCTATCATACGTGGGAAGCTCATTAACATGGGTCATATCATCCTTCAGAGAATGATAAAGGCAAGGGATCAAAGGAAGGATTCCACACTCCCCTATGCTGCAATTATTTCAAGAATCCTGCAGCATGCTAGGATTCAACACATTGAGAAGGGAAAAAGGGAAACTTACTGAGGCATTCAAAGAGGAGGAACTGCAAAGGATGGGCATTGAAAGAGATGAAGGACGATGGGTTGGAAAGGGAGCAGGGAAATCTGAAGACTTGTTCTTTGTTGCTGATGCATCCCTCCAACAAGAAGGAACTTCCGAGGCCCCTGGCAGATCTGTACCTCAGCCTTCTCAGCCAATCCCATCTCCCTCCAGGCCTACTCACCCTCCTTCCACTCCCTCCTCACGGGCCAAGCCAACAAAGGTCACTGAGTTGTTTGACAGTCTGTCAACACTCATTCTCAGCATTAGAGATGAGCAAAATTCCAAATTTGCTCATCTACAAGATCAGATCCATCAGTTGGCTGTAAATATGAAGGTGGTGGCTGATGCCTATGAAGAGATAAGAAATGCTATTCCTACCACTTCAGCTCCACCTCAGCCTGATGTCCCTGAGCCTACTCTGTCTCCATCCCCTGTGCCTCCAAGTCCCTTCGAGATTGCCTCCTCTGACCATGATGATGATGATATAGATGATGCTGGTGTAATGAGAACACCAAGTCCTGGTCCACCCTTGGACTATGGATTGGAAGAAGAAGGTCTCCAAGATACAAGCCCTCATGAGCCCATGCAAGAAGATGCTTAGGAATCAATTCTGTCAATTCAAGAAACTGAGCAAGTTGAAAGACTGGTTGCAGCCATTTCAACCTCCTCTATGCAAGAAACAGTGAGCACTGAAGAAAGGAGCCTTGTACCTGTTGTTAACTATGTTGTCATTGCTCACAATGCTCTACTAGAAGCTCAGAGGAGAAGGCTGGAAGAAATGTTTCCTCCTACTAAACCAGCTTCTTCCTTTCTTGCTGCCTATGGACTTACAGAGGAACAAAGAGCTCAACTAGCTCTTTCCAGACAAGCAATGCAGCAGCTGCTGGAAATCTCTGACGAGGAGACAAGCACTGAGCCACTAGGTGATCCTGAAATCCCTTTTGCTCCTGTGCCCCTTCGTGCTATTCCTGTCTCTCAGATCCCTCCTCCGGCTGATTTTGTTGGTCTTCCTGATGATGTCAAAAAGGGGGAGAAGTCTGGGCAAACTGGAAAGCCTGCTGCTAAGCAATCTGGGAAAGGGAAAGGGAAATCCTACAGCAAGAAGGCCAAGTCCAAGAAGAAATGATTGGAGTTTAGGCTTAAGTCCTATTGCTGTATTTTGTACTTTGTTCTTTTTGTGTTTTGGATTTGATGTTTGAACTTTGATTAATTTATTTCTGTACAAGCAACTCTTGATTAAATGAATGGATCCCTTTGTTGCAATGTTTTGTGCCTTAAATCTCTTCACTTAATCTGTTGATTTGATATCTTATGCATATGTTGAGGGGGAGCTTGTGAAAGCAAACCTAAGTACTAATCCAGTTTGTAAGTTATTTTGTCATCATCAAAAAGGGGGATAATGTTGAATCAAGAGTTTTGATGATTCCAAACCAACATTCAAGAGCTTGGATTGAAGATATCAAAGGAGATCAAAGCTGTCTCAAGTGAAGATTTTCTAAGCTCTTGCTGTTAGATCTTTTGTAGGATCCTTAGTTTTTGTTATGACTGGGTAAAAGATTTTGATTTGAAGAAAAGATGTTTTCAAACTTTGATTTTATGTTAAATCTTTAAATATTTGAAAAATACCCACAAACAGACGAAGGTTGAAAGTTTAAGCTAAACTGTCAAGTTGGAAATTCAAACTTTGCCTTTGGAAATTTGAATTTCGAGCTAAAACTGAATAAGTCTGAAGAGATGGCTCTCTGTCAGACGAATTTTGGCTATTCAAAATTTGAATTTTCATCTAGTCTGAAAGAGGCCTTTTGGTAAACAGACGAACTTCACACTTTTAAAATTCGAATTTCAAGTAAAATGAAGTTTGTAAAAACCAAAGAAATTTGTTTGAAATTATGATAAAGTGCATCTGAAATCAAAATGAAATTGAGTTTGATAAATGCTCTCTGACAGACGAATTTTGAACTTCCAACATTCAAATTTTCATATAAGTCTGAAAGATGCCTCTTTGCAACAGACGAACTTTGAGTCTTCAAAATTCGAATTTCAAACAAAACAAAAATTGAGAAAATAGAAGAAATTCGTCTGAAACTATGTTAAAGTTCATCTGAGATCAAGAATGATTTAAGTTTCAAAACTGCTCTCTGACAGACGAACTTTGAACATTAAAATTCGAATTTCAGAAGCTAAGTTCTTGAGTCTGTTAAAGTGAAACATTGACATACGAATGATAAGAACTTGCAACATTCGAATGATGAAATTAGTCTGGAAAGAGTCTCTCTGACAGACGAATTTCACCCTTCCAAAATTCGAATTTTGAAGAAAGTAATCTACTGTGTCTCTTAAACATTCAGTGCACAGACGAATTTTGGGATATCAAAATTCGAATTTCGAAGGCACTGTAGAAAATTGAAAACACTGTTCACACTTAACCGAAAAAATTTCTTCTTGAAAATTCGTATGTCACATTGTGAAAATGTTTTGTAAGTTTCAAAATTTGAATTTCAATTCATGAACAGACGAACTTCGTGCTGTAACGTTGGAAGCTTTAATCTTCGGTTCCTTCGAAATTTGTCTGTTGACCAACCAAAATTCGAATTTCAGTATGTCAGAAACATTAAATGCGGTTGGTAAACGGATAGTTTTTCAGAGTAACCGTTGGATAACTTCCCCAACGGATAGATTTAATCTCTAACGGATATTTGAGACCTAAATCTATAAATACAACATCATTTGAAGTTGTGGGAAACGAATCAAACTTGTATATTCCGAATTTCTGCTAAATCTTCTTCTCAAAAGCTTTTACCCTCTCAACTTCTATACTTGTACTTAAACTTTCATATCTACTCTTTTCAAGAGAGTTATTTCATTGTAATCAATCTACTCTTCATCTTGGAGATAGAATTACTTGTGAGGGGTATTCACAAGGGGATTGGGAAGCATATAGTAAAAGTGCTTGGAGAGTTTGAGAGAGCTCAGAAACAGAGTATACTCGTGTACTGTGGCCCTAGCAAGAAGCCCATTGAAATTCTTGCTGTATAGTGGATAAATCTCAAGAGGTATCTTGGGGACTGGATGTAGGTCAAGTGGAAAGACCGAACCAGGATAAATTACTGAGTCTTCTTCTCCCTATCTTTACTTTTCAGCTTGCTCTGTTTTACGCATTGTTTTCATTATATTGTGATATCTTCACTTACTTCACTTTGTGCAGAAAAATTTCAATCTTCTCAATTCACCCCCCTCTTGGGAAGTCAGCCTTGCTAACAAGTGGTATCAGAGCCCGGATTCCCATTCAAAGGAACTCACAGTCCGGGAATTAAGAAAAGTCATCATTAAGAGCAAAATGTCCAACCAAAATTGTCATTGGTCATTTTCTTCCTCCACGACATTTTCATTGGCAAAAAGTCATGCATCATCATCTTCCACTACTAAAAAAATTGATATTAATGATGGACAAATTTGTCATTACACGCCAAATTTCATCACTAATTTTAGATTTAGTGATGAAATTTCCATCACTAAATCCCTCAGAAATATGACATCACTAATTCAAATGACAGATACATATCCGTTACTAATTTTGTGATGAAAATATCCATCACTAAAATAAAATAAATCCGTCATTGATTTTTTTGTTGAATCTTTTGTCTTAGTTGTCCCTTCTTTCCTACTCCAGATTACAACTCTCAATCTTCAACACCCATGTTCTCTTATGTTTAATGAGAGATTGCATTCCAAAGTCCTGAACCAAGATCTCAAATGCTTGAAGCCTTAAACACTTTCATATTATCAGTTGAGCTATGAGAATGATTCACTCTTTATACTTAAATTTTAATATATATATATATATATATACACACACACACATTATTTAATTGGAAAATGAAATTTAAGCAAAAATATGTTTTCTTATTTTAATCAGAAGTTTGATACACCAATATACTAAATTTATATTTAGTTATTTATTTTTATTTTCATTAATTTTGATAATAAAAAAGTTATCATTAATTTGTGACGAGGTAGTGACAAATGCATGCGTATCACTAACGGTGTGAAATTGAAGAAAAATATATATGACAATGTTCAACATTTATTATTAATATGTCTTTTAGTGATGATAATGAGTAATGAGAAACTTTCTGTCACTTAATGTGTAAATTTTAAATTAGAAATGACAACTTTTACTATTTGTTAGATTGTCACTAATTCGTCATTAATGTCTAAATTTAGTGATGAAATTTTGTTTATGACAAAAATTTCATTACTAATTCGTATTTTTTTAATAGTGTTCAGAGAATGCGGGGAAGCCAATGGCTATGTCTTGACAAATGGTGAGGAAGAGAGCGCCTCTTGCTAACTTGACCAATCTAAAGAATTTCACTCACACTGCTCCACGAAACTCGATCATTAACTATTCTGGTATTGAGTTTTTTCATCGTTTTTCACTTCTTTAGATACCTGAAAAGTGCGCGAGAAAGTAAGAAACTGAACGTTTCTTCTTTCTTAGCTCTTTCATAGTTTAGTATCAAATATTATAATTCCCAGCTAGTCCTTTCAAGATTAGATTACCTGCTATTTGCATGAAATTCAAATCCTTAGTGGGTTTTATTTGTTTTGAAACCACTAATAATGATTTATTTTCTTCTTGCAATGGAAAAGCACCTTGTTCAGGAACTTTCGGCAAGAAATCCAGGGGAGTAGAAGAAAATCAATTTATCTCCAAAAATCAACCCTAAGCTCATCTTAACCTAACATAAGAAATATTTTGGTTGAATGTTTGCTTGCAACCAGAGTCTGTGTTTGATTTCATTTAGTTTTAGTTTTAGTTAAATTTTCATGTTTAAAATGACTTTTTCTTGTGTTAAGAATTTTTTTATTTGTTAATTAATTTGAGTAACTTTAGTGGATTTTGTACACAAAGTCTCAAGAATGAATCATAACATTCATTTACTGTTAATAAATAGTGAAATGTAATTTGTTATAAATCTCAAATGTGGTATTGAATTAATATTAATTGATTAATTAGTCAAATGAGAGTGAAGATTGTATACATTGCCTATAATAATATAATGTTTTAATTATGAGCTGAAACTATCATTTTTATAAATTATTAGTATTAATTTAATTAATTATTATTAAAAACTCAATTATATTTATATAATAAATTTTAAATTAAAACTTATTTTCTGGGTCAATACACAAGTTTAACCATAATTATTTTTCATTTTGTTTCAGCTACTCTAAGTCTCCAATGTTGCTTGAAATTTGAATTAAAAATAGTCTTTGCAAAGGTCCCTTCTTTTTCATTAATTGATATTAAAGCTATTTGAACTTCAAAGTTGCTGCATAACCATGGTCGTTACATTTATATTATACACACACACACACATATATATATATATGTTTTATCTTCATTATATATATATATATATATTTTATCTTCATTGCAAAAGGTAAGGTTTTGTAATTCAAGGTACCATGTGCAACTAAAATCTCCAAGACAAGCAAGGAAGTCAAATGTTAAATCAAGCACAGTTGTTTTGCCTAAGGTTAGTTCATTTACACAAAAGGGTGAAGCTGCTCCTGCAATTGCAGCTTTCACTGTTCGGGTTCCTACCAACTTGGATGCAAAATCAAGTGCCATGGTTTTTCCTGAGGTTGCTTCTCTTCCACGAAAGGATGAAAGCTACCCCTACACTTTCCACTTTCCACTTCTGCTGTCCCCCTTACAAGCAGCAGGATGTTTCTCCTGGTAAATCAGATGGACTGTGTCTACTTGCAATTCATTCGACAGTCCTAAAGTTGAATATGTGGACGACGACGTGTTTCAGCTGTTGAGCATGTTTGGTTGATGTTTTCAAAAATGAAATTATAGTTTTTAATCATAATTTTTCAAAAAGATATGTTTAAATAAACATAAACTATCTTTTTAAAAAATAAAAAGTGAATTAAATTATAATTTTAAAAAAAGAGATAGATACTAACTTTATATTATACATTTAAAAATATTTTTAACTCTTATTATACAAATATTTTTTTTTGTCAAATAATGGTTTTGTAAAAAAAAATATCTAAACATAACAACTTGCAATAAATTTACTTTTACTAAACTTTATTTTTACAAACTTCATTTATTCTAACTTATTTTTACAAATAAATTGGTAGAAAGGCATTGAGCATTCTCAACATCTTTGGTGATAAAGATGCAACAGGTTTCATGTTGTTTTCTTTACTTTTCCTTGTCACTAGTCTCTTATGCCTTATTGTTTCATTTTGCTGTTGCAATTTTGTTTTTGAAGTCAAATAATGTAATTTTATTGCTTATTTGCGGGTAATGGTTGTAACAAAGATAAAGTCTTTGTTTGGATATGTTCTTTATTTCAATATTCTCAAAATAGTTTTGTACAATTATTTTCTAAAAAAGTTGAGAGTAAAAAAAAAAATCTGATTGAATAATTGCTACTAAAATTATAATTAACAAATGTTAAATAGGTTATTCAAAATTTATAACTTTATCATTTTTCATCTTTTCTTATATTTTTTATAAAAAAAAATACATAACACCCTAAAAAATATTCTGACTTTTCTATCTTTTTATTTTTCTTATTTTTTAAAATATTTTATAAAAAACAGATTTATTAAACGATTACGTGAATGAAAGAGGCCGATACGTGTTAATCAGATGGAGAGAGAAGACAAGATTGTCAATGTCGATAGTAATTACAGGGAATCCACAACTCTGCGCCACCTTTGCTTGTGACATCTACAAGCATTAGCGCGCATCTGAAGATAATTCTCTTTTTCCCAGATTAAACAATGACTTCTGTTCTGTTCTTATTTCCCAAGTGGAATACAATTGCAGCGTCCTTGTCAGTTGTCCCCAGAATTAGCGAAATTTTACATTTCTAGATTTGCCCCATGAATAACAGTCATGTACTCTGTTTCTATTGTTCTGATCTTTTTTTTTTTTTTTTCCAATTTCTTCAATTAGGCAAAGAAACGGCCTTCTAGATATTACATGGAGAGAATTCAAAAGGACATAAATCCCAGCATGCGTGCTATATTGATTGGCTGGCTTGTGGAGGTAATATTTATTCAAAGTGTTCTGTGCTTTGTTGGAGACCAATATATAACACTAATAATGGTAATGTTAAATTATTCACTGGCCAACTTAGTCCACTGAAATAAAGGAATCCTTGACATGATGTTAGAGCTCATGTTTTGTATTAACTGCAGGTAGCTGAAGAGTGTCGGCTTATGCCTGATACATTGTATTTGTTAATGAACTACATAGATCGGTATCTTTCAGGGAATGCTATGAATAGGCAAAATCTACAATCACTTGGAGTTGCCTGCATGATGATTGCCTCGTAAGGAATCCTAAGAATATACTTCCTTTCTCATATATGTTATGTGTTTGATGGAATTTCTTCCATTCTTCCACTAGTATGGGAATAGACATGCACTCACAATATTTTCATTTTCTTGACAGTAAAGATGAGGAGATTTGCGCGCCTCAGGTAGAAGAATTTTGTTACATAACTGATAATACGTACTTCAAAGAAGAGTTCATTGTTCAATTCTTTCCCCAGCATCTATATTTCCATTTATTTCTTTGATTTGTCATATTTGAAGCGTACATAACTCAAAAAACAAATCGTTGATGCATATTTTGCAAATGGAATCTACGGCCTTGAATTATCTTAAATTCAAAATGACGACCCCAATAATTAAATGCTTCTTGAGGTAGCAGCTAGCCAATAATGACCATCACATAGGAGCTTTAGAGGGTACCTTCCTTTTCCACGTCTAATTCATATAACTGCTTTTTTTTCCTCAAGTACTTCAAGTATTAGCCCATGATGATGGATTAATGTGATGATTTCTCAGGCCCCATCTTTACAATTGGAGTGCTTGGCGAACCACATTGCCGAACTGTCTCTCTTGGAGTACAACATGCTCTGTTATGGTCCATCACTCATAGCTGGTTCTGCAATTTTCCTTGCCAAATATCTACTCTTTCCTTCAAAGAAACCATGGGTATACGCCACCTAACAACAAAGACTCTATCTTCCATCATAACACAAAGTGAATATATTCTTGTATCACATACATAGCTTTAACTTGCTGTTTCTGTTTGCAACAGACTTCCACATTGGAACATTATACGCTTTAGCAGCCTTCTGATTTGTGTGACTGCGTAATGGATCACCATCGTCTCTGTTGTCACACCCGTACTTCTAATTTACCTGCTATTCGAGAGAAAAACAGTCAACACAAGGTAACCGAACACACCTATATCCTAGTTGACATGTTGTTAGTCCATTTGGTTATAAGCTATTTGCTTGACTTCTTACTCATATTTCATTCATGTTTCAGTACAAATTTGAGGCTAAGAAGTACACTCCTCCATCAATACCTCAGGAATTTTTCCAAAACTGATCACAGAGGAATCCACGTTAGTTGTCCAATTCTCAGATGGATAGGCTTAGTAGTTTGACCTGACTAGATGAGACTAGACCTAGTGTAAATGTTGGATTCTTCTTTCTTTCCCTCCATCTACCCTGTATAATGTAGTTTTTACCTTTCCTTCTCTGCTCTCAGCCTTTCGTTGCAGAGCCAATATTAATGTGCATTGTAGTGGGGATTCTGTTGATTCCCCATAATTCACCCACAAATAGATCAACAAGAGGTTTTTTTAGCAGAATACAGTTCACAAGCAAAAAATTCGCCAAAATATATGTCAAAAGTATTTATCAGTATACAACATTCAAAATTTGAATTAAGATGCTTTGACTTGAATTATATAAAGAAAATCGAGTTGCAGCCATCAATTATATTTTATATTTACTTTTCAAAAAATTAAAAGCGAAGGCTTCCTTTTAAAAATTTTAAGGGGTCAGGCGTAAACCTGAGGTGACCCCTATCTACTTCTTTTTTCAAATCTATCCCCACCCCAATCCCATTCCCTCGTCCCTCCTCCACCTCCTAAATCTTAATCCACCTTTATTATTTTTATTTTTAATATCATATAATAAAATAATATTTTAATATTGTATATTATTCAACATTTCAAGTATATACAATAAAATATATTCAAATATTGTATAATTTAATAAATATATAGTTATAAATGTATATCTTTATGAATCTATGATTACAAATATGTAATATGTATATATATTATAGTATATAGTTGTGGTATTTCTCCCTTTGATCAAAATCTCACATCTTCACTAGATCTTAGTAAACTCATAAGTAGTGCGTAGTTTTGTTGGTTGGCGATGTGTGAGCTGATTTAACTAGTGGTGTATGCAATTATGTAGATTTACTAGTTGAGATAGGGAGAACTTTGCTACTCTTACGGTCTTATCCTTTTTTACTCCAATTAGCTAACGTGACTACCGAATACCTGATAACTCAATTCAAATAATAATGATGATGATGATAATGATAATGATAATGAAGCTTGAAATTAATGATTAAATTTTTAATATGTACATATTTTATATAATATATATTTATAATATTTCCCCTTTGATCAAAATCTTTTACCTAGATGTTAATAACTTGGTACTTTTTGGCATGCTGCATTTTGATAAATTTTTTGCTTGTTTATTGTAAAAAACCCTTTAAATAGAGCAACCTTGTATTATTATTATTGTAAGTGACTCCACTTAAAGAAAGTCCCTTCACTTTTGTACTGTTATAAGAAAATCGTTGGTGCAATCCTCGTTAAAAGAGACAGGAAGATGAAAGAATGACTACAACAACTTCTCAAATTGTACGTTTTAATTTTGATACAACTATAGACTGCCAACCATCTCATCTCATCAGATTAGTAGGATCAAGATGGCTTTTGTTCGAGATACCTGATATATACATATAGTTAATTAATACATGACCAAAAAGAAAACTTGTAAACTTAGGGTACCAAACTATTATTTAGCAGCTGGTAAATGGTGACGTGTACAAAATTTACAGCAAAAAAAAATAGCCATCCTTTTATACTTTCATACACCACACTTCACTTCAGCAGTAGCAGCCACACCTAGAATGCTGCTTGTGTTGGGAAGGTTATTGAGCCAATGGCAATCTTCAAATGAGCAATAAGGTCCATGATTTGGATCCTCCACGTTGATAGGGGGAATGTACTTGGGGGACCAAGCAGGGGTACCATCCTCATATGAATTATGGGTCAGTCTCTTTATACCCGACCCGTCCAAATTAACGGTATGGATCTCACCATATGGCTGGTAATGATGCGGGTTTGATATTGGCTCAGCTGATATACCCGAATAGTCTGAGGTGAACGCTACACTCTTCCCATCTGGGCTGAAATACGGGTGGTTTGTCCTCCCTCCTGACCCGCTTTGAATCAGCTTCCTCAGTCCGGTTCCATTCGGATGGATCAGATACAACTCGAAGCTCCCGCTTCCTGGGTCTTCTCGGTCCGATGCAAAAGCGATCCAATCACCATCCGGCGACCAACTGCACATCGTGTCCGTCCATGGACCTTCCGTTAACCTCTGAAGCCCACTTCTCTCTCCATCAACGGAATCCATTATGTATAGATTCTTATGGCCTGATCGACCGGACCTGAACACGATCCATTTACCATCAGGTGAGGGTGAGGGGAAAGCGTTGTTTTTCCCGTCTAGGGTCAATCTCTTGTGACTAAACTGATCATCATCAACGTAGATGGAGATGACATCAACTTGCGAGCTCTCAGACGCAAACGTGGGTCCAGTGGCTGTGTAGATAATTCCTGGACGAACCCGGTCCCACGAGGTCGAGAAGGCCATTGCATCGGAAACCTTACGCAGGTTCGATCCGTCCCGGTTCACAACATAAACCCCAGGCATATCAACGTAAGCGATTCGATCTCCTGATGGTGAGAAGACCGGAAACGAACCGGTGAATCGGAAAAGAGTGAGGCCGGGTACCGGACTTCGGACATTCTCCAGCATGAACTGGGGAGTCTCCTTTCTATTGGGTTCTCCTCTGCATTTATGGTACCCGACCCGCGAAGCATCGGGCGAAATAAACGGGTTAAGGTGGTGAGTGCGGGGCGAGACCAAACGAGTCAGTTCCTTGAACTCGTTCTTAACTAGGTCAAACAACTCGATGTGTCGAAAGCTCGAGCTTGGTCTTCTCGTTGCTACTGCGATGAAATTCTTGTTTCCGGGTGAGGTTGCGGGTGTGAACGCATGGAGACCTGGTGGGGTGACCCGTTCAACCTTCACGGAATCGGTGGAAATCGCCCCGTCAGAAGGTAAAATTGCTCGGTACACACTCCACCATTGATCATCCCCTCTCCGATGAAAGTAAATAGTACGATCGTCCACCCAACTTGGCCAACCTCCGTGTTCAACCACTTTAACCCGTTGAGTTCCATCACGAGTCAAGAAAACGTAGATATCCGTAGTGAGATCTTCCACCTCACCTGTCCAACCTTGCTCACCGTACGAAGCTACGGCGGTGAAAATCCCAGACGGTGAAACTGCGGGGCTGAAATCTGCAACCCCGTAAGGAGTGAGTCTCCGAGTCGAACCAGATTTCACGTGGGTCGAATAAACCGCAGCCCAACTGGCCCTAGGCACCCCAGGATTCTCGTGGGTCGACACATACACCAAATACTCTCCAGTCAAAGTGGGCTTATCTTTCATGGAAACTCGCTTCTCGTTCAGGTCATTAGCCAATAAAGGGACTTGAACCCTATTTGCGACGGATTCAAGTGCTGATCTCCTTCTGCTTCTGGTATTTGCAGTATCCTCGTAACAAACGGCATCGTAGTATATGTTAGAGATGCCATCAACTCTTTCGGTGACATAAATGAGTTGCAGAGGAGGAGGATAGGTGCGGACCCGGATGGTTGTATGATTGGGTAAGAGGGAGAGGAGGAGGGAGGAAGAAGAGGGGGAAGGGAAGTGGCCGTTAAAATTGACGGAGTGGCCATCAGTGAGTCGAATTTCGCGGTAAGGTTTGGGCTGGTCTAGAATTGGGAGGGAGTAGATGTCAAAGGCGTAGTAAGATCTGCCCAGGGTAGTGAAGATGATGCTGGTGCCACCGGAAGTATCGTGGTCCGCAGTTGCAGAGGATAGAAATAGTAGGAAAATAAGTAAAAAGCACAGAGAAGATAAGTTGAGAGCTTCCATGGTTTCAATGGTTCCCCAAGCCTGCAGGTATTTTTGGTTCAGTCGCTGGAAAATGAGCTTGGTGCATAATAACGAACAGGAGGGAAAAAGATGTTAATTTTATCAAAAGAAAAAGATGTTAAAAGAAGATAGATAAAAGTGGGTCCTACATATGCTACGTGTCATCCGCATGCGAGGGATAGGGTAAATAATTGAGTATTGGTGGGACCAACCGATCAACTTGACTTGATGATGTCACCGATGATTCTCGATTCTTGGTGCAATTTGGGTTGGATTTTTTATGGGCAGATTTGTAACGGGCATCTAAGTTTCTCTTCACCCATTTATTTGGATATATTATTAATGAAAATGATACCAAATCCAGGAAGCCGGACGATAAAATCTTACTACTGTTAATGAATAAAAACTTAAAAAAAAAGGTAAATCTTGATATTGTCCATTTTCTTCGGATAAGTTTAGTATACGTTTGAATATCATTCGCCACTGGAGGGGTTTTTAATGATGTGCGGTGAGACCATCATAATTTGGAACTAAAATAATAAAATATCCTAATTAGCAATTTTATGGGCTTTCTTTTGTTTTTTTGATAAAATTTATGGGCATTCTCTTAATCCCACTGGAAAATTGGAAAGTTTATTCTTTTACAAAACAGTGACGAGTACAGGCCCATGCAATATGAATGGCAATATAGCTCTTGTCATCCTTGCCACCTATTATGATCCACTAACCCATCAATGAAATAGTTGGCCCAAAAAACCACCATTGAGAAAAAAAATTTCTTTGAAAATATTAAGTAGTTTGAGAGGAAAATACTTATATTTTTTTAAGTTCTTTTCATGTTATTTTTTAATTAAAAATTAATATGAAAATTATTTTTAATATATTATAGATTTAGTCATTAATTATATATTAAAAATATTAGCTTTTTAAACTTAAAAAAATTTAAACAATCTATATGTTAAATTTAATTGAAAAATAATATGAAAAGCATATAAGTTTATCCAAGAAACCCACCTATCACCAATAAAAAGAAAGTTTGAAAAACATTGTGTGTCTTTACCAAAATTTCCTTACAATATTGTAAAGCTTCAACGTATGATTTTTTTTTATTTGAAGTCTCAATAATTCACTTATCATTAGAAGGAAAATAGGGGAAGAAGAATACCAAAAAGAAAAATAAGGATAAACCTAGATAAGAGGGTGTCTGAGTTCCTTCTTATTTTCTTTCCAAATTTTCCTCCCCTTCTATTTTCCTCTCATCCAAACATAAGGTCCCTTTTAACTTTGGTCCCCAAAAAAAAATTTTTTGTAACTGTTTCTCCAATCCTCCATTGCATCCAATTAGGAAGAGACAGATGAGCAGAGCAGGGATGTCCATCTTCCGTTCTCCGCACAACATCTCATAATTTCACGTTCAGTGACCCGGGCCTCATAATATCTTTCAAAGACGATATTTCCGATCAAATATGCGGATTGAGAATATAATTGCAATTTGTTATGAAATTTATATGCTATTTCCTCTCAATTGTTTTATTTAAGGAGATGAAATATCTGAAAGTTTAGCGGATCAGATTTCAACCGAAAAAAACTCAAATAAAATTGTATTTAAATATTATCAAAATCAACATGCTATTATCATAACAAAAATTGTATTCAAATTTTTTTTTTGGAATACAAAGGAATTATTTAAATGATTCTCTTTTTTATCATGTTTTTCATAATCCCAGTTAGGGAAGGCACTCTCGTAACCACTAATAGGACACCAAATTTCAGTAGTCAAGAATTCATCTTGTACTTTTGGCGACCTCTAAGAGCCTAGCACCTAGGACCCTGGGAATGAGCTAACCACTGGACACTCAGAAAACTTAGTTATGTTGTCTCTCTAAGTGGAGGGAATCTCCCTACTATAAAATTGTCATTAATACAGGATTTGAGCAGCAAGGGAACTCGAACACTCACCCACGGGGAGCTGAAAGCCTTGGTCGTTTTTATCATTTCAGATTTCTGTGATCTGTCCAAACTTCCGAAGTTCCAAACCCTTACTCAGCTAATGGATTTGCACTGAGTTTTTTTTGTTTTGTTACAATCACTGTCACTATGCGTTTCTGATGGCCTAATCCCCAAAAGAAAAGCCCAAGCCCATTCTTTTGGACTTCCACCTCCACTCTTGGAGCATGCACAGGCGGCAGCCGCCGTGTCGCACTCCGGTCAACAATACACTCCTCCGTCCTCACGACACGAAGTTGGCAAATACACTCCCAGTCTCTCACAAGAACAATCGATTGAATCGAACAGAGGCTAGCTTCTCCACACCATTCGAAGATACCGCACCAGTAACAACAGAGAAGCTCTGCCGGCCGGCGCATCTGGCAGGTAAACATTTTTTGCCTTTCTCTTCTCGCATGCTTCTGTTGACTTTTCAAGCTAAAGTTGGAGACCATTTTAGTTTAGTCTTACAAAATGAGTAGAAATAGAACATAACAATAACCCCACTGAACCATTATCACTGCTATAAAAAAACTTGTTGATGGGGTGAAGGGAATGGGCATATGCAGCGACTGTCGGAAATGGGTTCATTGTAGACGGCATCGTTGATTCTCCCTGCTCCGTTATACAGCGAAGAGCATTTAGCTGCCGCAATTTCTCTCTGACCCTTCTTGTCTTCCTCGAGAAGACTATGAAATCAATCTCACATTGGTAATCTTGATAGTTTTGCCTCTCCAAATTGTCTTTTTCCTCCTTTCTCTCTTTTCCAAGTGATTGATGCTTCGTAGATGAATTTTCAGGATTCATAGCTTTATTTCTGTGCTCTCTATGTTTCACCTGTCAACAATAGTAGGTTTTTAAAAAGTACAAAATGCATGATACTTTCCAGGTATGTGTACTGCCGTATTACATGCCCATCCGTCTCAGATACATATCTGGCACTGATACTTATGCCAGAATGAAGTATCCATGCTTCAATCATGCCTCTTTTCATTTGCTCTGCTATTTAGTTTGTAGTTGTTCAGATCAATAATGTGAATTTGTTTGATCAGTTTTCTGTCTCTTTCTGTCAAAACTTTGCAAAGAAATGCACTCTAAGAAGAACAAACTTATATTTTATTATATAATATCAAACTTTATCATTGCATCTGAAGCCCTTGATAATTTTTCAATGATTCAGGTAAACTGTGACTCTGTTTTGGTCAAGCAATGATTAAACTTTTTGACCCCAGAAGAAAAGTATACTCTAATTGGAGGATTTTTGCCAAAACATACAGTGCAAGTGGACAAGTGCAGGATATTTCTGATTTAACTAGAAAATTATGCAAGGTTATAATGTCCTCTCCGACTTTAGCACTTGATACTGCTCTTAATCAGACTGGAATTAGAGTTTCACCAGATATAGTTGAGAATGTCCTTAAGAGATTTGAGAATGCTGGTATGGTGGCATATCAGTTTTTTGAATGGGCTGGGAAGCAGCGAAATTACTCACACAGCATCAGGGCATACCACACAGTGATCGAATCTTTGGCAAAGATAAGACAGTATCAGATCATGTGGGACATGGTAAATGCTATGAAGAAAAAGGAGATGCTCAATGTTGAGACCTTTTGTATTATTATGAGAAAGTATGCTAGGGCTCAGAAGGTAGATGAAGCAATTTACACATTTAATGTCATGGAAAAGTATAATATATCTCCAAATCTTGCTGCATTCAATGGTTTGCTGAGTGCTTTATGCAAGTCCAAGAATGTAAGGAAGGCTCAAGAGATCTTTGACGGTACGAAGGATAGATTTGTTCCAGACTCAAAAACTTACAGCATATTGCTTGAGGGATGGGGAAAGGCTCCAAATCTTCCAAAAGCACGAGAGATTTACAGAGAAATGGCTGACAAGGGATGCAACCCTGATATAGTCACCTATGGCATAATGGTTGACATTCTTTGCAAGGCAGGTAGAGTTGATGAGGCTGTTGAGGTTGTTAAGGATATGGATGCCAACAATTGCAGGCCAACATCTTTCATCTATAGTGTCCTGGTTCATACATATGGAGTTGAACATCGGATTGAAGATGCTATTGATATTTTCCTAGAGATGGAAAGGAATGGAATTAAGGCAGATACTGTGGTTTATAATGCTTTGGTCAGTGCTTTTTGTAAAGTAAACAAATTTAAAAATGTGTATATGGTCTTAAATGAAATGGAACGCAAGGGTATCACTCCTAATTCAAGGACCTATAACATAATCATAAGCAGCTTGATTAGTCATGATGAGAGTGATGAGGCTTATACTGTCTTCCGCAGGATGATCAAGTCTTGTGAACCAGATGCTGACACTTATACAATGATGATAAAAATGTTTTGTGAGAGAAATGAACTGGAGGAGGCTCTGAAAATATGGAGGTATATGAGGTCAAAACGATTTGTCCCTAGCATGCACACTTTTTCAGTCCTTATAAATGGGCTGTGTGAGATGGGCAATGTTACAAAAGCTTGTGTTTTGTTGGAGGATATGATAGAGAAGGGAATTCGGCCATCAGGTGTCACATTTGGGAAGCTAAGACAACTGCTTATTAAGGAAGGGAGAGAAGATGTGCTCAAATTTCTTCAGGAGAAGATGAATCTTCTTGTCAAGGAGCCTCTATGTGATTAAAAAGCATTGCAGGAAACCAAAACTCTTAACGTATTATGTGTGTTGAGACAATTAGTTTTGCAGTCAAGACTGTTGGATTTCAATGCCTGGGAATAGCTGTCAATTAGCCTGAATATTAGCTTTTAACAAACCAACTTTTCCTCTTAACTGGCTCTGGCTACAGTTGTTTGAATATTTGTCAATTAGCCTCGAAATTTACCTTTTACATCAAAGTCTGCCAGTTTCTGATTATAATCCACAAAGAGCTGCCACATACTGCTGCATCATTAGTAACTTTTTAAATTCATTGATGATAGACACATTGCAATGAGTGTGGAGGTTACTGCAGATGACACTTTGGTCCATTTAGCATATTTCCATAGCGTGGAGAAAGTAAGGTTGAGTTTGGAACAATCAGCTGAACATTCGCTGAAGTAGTCAAAAGTCAAAACAAGCAAGGAATCTGGAATTGGAAGTAGGGGATACGGAATTAAGAAGCTGTCAAAACAACATGCAGAGCTTGCTTTTTTTTCCATTGGAGTTATGAGAAGGTCGCTTAAAAATGGTGCATAATTACCGGGGTTTACACATGATCATGTATTTCGGTTTAATGCTTGTCCCGGATCATGGAGCAAATGGAATCCTAAGGTTTCCCTGGGAATCTGTAAAGTATTTTAGTATAAGGACAAGAGGTTACCTACTGCTTTGTAACTAACAATGTACCCTTTTTCCTTTGTTGGGGAGAACAAAGGCCTCCTTTGGTTATCAAGGTGCAAATGGAATCCTATTCCACATTCAGAGTATGGTTTTTATCATGTCCTTGTAATTATTATTCAATAACATGATTTTTTCTGAGTAGGAATAAGGTCATTCCTCATTGTTAGAATAACTTTTTTCAGTTCATTCTCTATATTAAACAAAGAGTATATCTATGCCTGCACTTTTTTCCTCTTTGCGAAGTTCTATGCCTAATTTTATACTTGTTTGCAGCAGATAAAGAATCAACATTTTTATGGGTAAAGATCAAAACTGTTACGCGGTGCTATATAAAGATTAAAGTGGTAAAGGTTAGCAGCAGATCAGGAATGTGTTAATTTCGTAAAGAATTCCCTTGTCAAATCATATGGCCCAAAGACCACCAGATAAATAAACACTTTGTGATCTTTTGAGTCAACATATTCATTTTTTGATGGGAAACGTATAAGATCTTATGTAGGGCCGTTGTAGGCGAGTACATCACTACATTCAAAATTGTACCAGAGAGAATTTGACAATGATGAATATGGGAATTCTTTCCTTTCTCCAAAATATTACTTATTGAAATGGAAGAATTAACTCTCTTAAATATTTTATACTAAGATACTCAAGTGAAGTGAACAAAATTCTCCCCTAAAAGCAAATTTTTTATGTGAGAGAACCAACCATCTTAATATTTCATAAATATTTTCTACTACTCAAGTCTTGATTGGATTGCTATATATAATAGAACAAAAAATAAAATTAAAAAATATTTTATAGATGAAAAGTAAAACACATTTTTAAATAAAAATAATGATATAAAGATTGAGTTCTGTGATCTTAATAACTTTAGAATAACAAAAATTGGTTGAGTGCTCCAATTAAACTTGGTTCGTGGCCTGGCTAACATTGACCATATATTACAAGTCATCCCAGACTTGGATTTTAAGCAAATTAAGGCCAACATAATAATAAAAGACTATGAGCTGAGAAATTAAGGCCATTATTATTATCATTATTATTAACGTTAATATCTCTATAACTTATTTTTATATATTTTATCGGTAAGTCAATGGCACCTTTAGCTAATTTGCATAGCCTTATCTTAACATGACAAAACCATATCACTAAAAGAATGGTTTTGGCTTCATGTCCTCACCATCACTTGTATAATAAATCACCATCGGTTGCTTTTAAAAATTAATTAGCTGAAGAAGTAAAATGTAAGAATTGACAAGTTATAATTAAATAGTAAGTAAGACAAGGGAATGGTTGACTTGAACTAGTCCTGTTTTGGGAAGAGTAACGACGGATCACTCACGCAACATTTCAAGAAAGTTGATGGACAGAACTTTTGTATTGTATATTTTTGTAAAATATCTTCATCATTAATTTTTTTTAGGCAACAAGCTTTTTAGGCAATATGATAAATATATATATCGACAAGGATCAAGCTTTCTTTTATTTTGATAAGAATATACCATTTGTAAAGAAGTCTTGTTTTCTACTTTTTATAAAAAAAAAAACGAATTAGTGGTTTTATGAAAAGATCCATTGAAGTCAGATTTTCGTTCTTAAAGTTGTGTTTATAATTTTTTCCCCTTATGTTCAAAAAGTTTTGTGAGTTGTATCATAAGAACCTATCAAAGTTAATTAGGGTAGATCTTACTCCCTTCGGTCCATAATATAGGGTGTGGGACTCATTTCACGTCTATTAAGAAAGTTAAAAAATATCATTAAATATATGAAAAGTTTCAAATTTATCCCTATTTATTGAGAAAATATTAAAATGATTAAATTAAATAATTACCTATATACTTTACAAATGTAAGAGAGAGAAAAAAAAATCAACTTACACAATTAAATATAATGAGGGTAAATTTGTCCATTTAGGTTCCTATACCTTATATCGTGGACTAAAGAAAAATAGATCACACACCCTATATTGTGGACCGGAGAGAGTACCATTTAAAAAGTTTTTATTAAAAAAAATTAAAGATTATCCACCCTCACAGTAGCTACTAGTGGTATTTCATCACAAAATCATAACACATATTTTAAATTTAAAAATAAAAAATACAATCCCTCAGGAAAAGTGTCATCACATGGAAGAAGAATAAAATATGGTTTGATGAAGAAAAATGGGAATTGAAATTAGGAAACAGACACAGATGGTGCCCCACAAGCGGGACATTCGCGAAACCCTATATTCAGTTACTAGGTACTGTTAGTTATTCAACCCGGCAATGTTGTTTTTAATAATAATACTCATAGTCTCAACCAGTTTTTATTATAAGGGTCTTCTTCAAGATCTTTATTAATCTTTAATATGAGAGTTTTTGTAGAATTTAGGAAAACATTAATGTATGACTTTTACAAATGTTTTTGATAATTTTAACTCTCTCTAATAGGATGGAGATTAATAATTTTTATTAAGAGTATTTTATAAATATTATAGTAATTTTTAACAAAATTAAAAATTTCAATTAATTTTAACTACTTGTCTTAATTTATGTGATTTAGTTAAAAGGTCTTTATAAAAAAAATGAGTAGATGGAATATTTATGTTATGCTATTCAAAGTTTATGTTCTTCCATTTCTTTTCTTTGATTGAAGTAAGTTATACTATTAATTTAATTTAATTATATTTCTTATTTTTTATATGAATATTTATTTATATTCAACTCTCCTAACGTTGATATAAATTGAAAGTTTTTCTAATTGTTTTCGTGAAAAGGTCTGTTTTTATATAATATGAAACGGTAGGTTTTTTTTAATACAAAATTAATTACTTTTAAGTTGAAAAGAAGTACATATGATGCAGGAAGTTAATTTGATCTAGGAGAAAGAAAACGAAAAGCAATAACCTAACATAGGTTTTAATATTTCTTATTAAACATTGGATATTTTAATACTAATATAATAAATTAAATTCATAACAAAAATTTTTATTATTAAACATTTACTCCATCCATTCTTTAATATAGGGAACAAAAAACAAAATTATACATATAAAAAAGTAATAAATTTGTCTGGAATATAAAATAGTTTTAAAAAATATTCTTATTTAATATTAATAATTTTTACATTATGTAATTAATATAAATAAATTGTACTATTAATTTTTTAAAAAATATTATATTAATTAGAAATATTTTTTAAAAAATTATTAAATATATTATACTTCCACCGGTCCTAGTTATAAGATCATTTGTCCTGATCCTAAATATAAGATCATTTACAATATACGAGATAGTATTTATTATACATTTCCAAAAAATGTCCATATTTAATGTATTCAAAGAGAAAGAGAAAGAGATTAAATAAGGGTAGTTTTGAAAAAATGTTGGGATTTTCGGAGAAATCGAGGTAGTTAATTAGTTTTAATTATAATTCTTAATCTACGTGATTCGGTTAAAAGGATCTTATATTAAGGAGAAAGGGAGTATAAACTATTTGCATTTTTTATATTTTAAAATATAAAGAAATTTTCATTATTTCTTATCTAGTGGTACTAACGAACGGAGGGAGTAATAATAAAGATTTAAAAAACTCTTGACATTCAATGATTTAAAGGCATAGCACTTTTCTGCCAAGTTAGTTGATAAACTAAATAAAAAATAGTTTAAGGGGTCAAGCTTGCTTCGTGGACAGGACACTGATTTGAAGGTAGAATGCATGGAACGTATCCATTGAATTACTTTACTGCTTAAAGAGCGTGTTTAAGAGAAGCGGCCAATTCTTCAACTTGGTTTGCAATTATGTTGTACCATTTAGATTATCCTTTTATAAAAAATTTATTAGGATAAGTATAGTTTATAATAATAAAATTTAAATAAAAGTAGAAAAATTTACCATAAATCCATTTATTAGATAAAAAATTTATAATTAAAAATTATATATTTTGATTTATAAAATTATAAATCAAACAAGTTATGAGATTATTTGTTTCGTAGAAGTAGAGTGATTTGAGTATAAAAAATATTACAATATAAAAATATTAATATTTTATTGTTAGCCTTAATTGAAATATTGGATACAAGCTTTCGCATCATTGTTTCGAATAACTACAAATTTTTTTTTCAATTTTATTTGTTATTTAAAAAATTTTAAACATTCTATTTTATTTATTTTTTTCCGTCCTTAACATAATTCATTTTCAACTAACTCACCAAAATCAAGAAAAGGTAGTTACAACATTAAAATTATCTTAAAATTGATGTGGTTTTTATCTTTATCCATAATAAATACCATAAATTTAAACAATTTACACACTATATATCACTCATAAATAAGGATATTTTAGAAATAATGCAATTAATGCTCTAAAAATTTATGAAAGATAACCTATATTTAAAATTACAAAAAACTTCTAGAACATAACTAATAATAAAAAGGACCATACGGAGTATGGTTTTAGAAAACCAACGAAGCATTAACTTTTTTTCCTCCAATTATACTCATATTTATTTCCTAACCATTAAATCAACTACTTAAGTGGATGGATGAAATAACTAGGCCAATATCAAGAGTCATTACTTATTTAATTAAGAGCAATACAGTAAAATTACATCATTTTTCACTTATTTGTTGTCTTTTTTAATTTTTGTATCAAAATCTTAAGCAACATATAAAATGAAATGAATGGAGTAATATTGTAATGTGTTATTTCGGTTTGAGATGTATTTTGAAAATTGCAAAAAACAAAATTATGTTGATTAGATTGTGTTAAAAAAATAGAAATAAAAAAAATCATGTGTAACATTTCAACATAGGACTTTTAGTGTCAACACAAAAATACTCTCTCAAGTTCTTTTTATTAGTCACATTTTAAAAACTTTTTATGGTCTTAAATATAAATCACCTTCCATAAGTTTTTAAAATACTAATTGTTTTATTTCCAAAATGTCCCTGTTTATGAGTAAGAGAGAGAGAATTATTTGAATTTGTGGTATATTTATTAGGGATAAAAATAAAAATCATATCAATTTTAATGTTTTAACAAACTTTTATCGGTTCTAATTAGTTAGTTGAAAGCGACTTACATTAAGGATAGGATGGAGTAATAAAACAAATTCTTAAGTAATATCATACTCATAATATGTATGAGTTAAGTAATTGCCCCATTGCCTCAAAACAATTGATATTTTAGGTTTTTTTTTCTTTATTTTAAAATAATTATCATTTTATAATTTTTAAAATAATATTAATTATTTTTTGAAAAATTTACCCTTAATAATAATACCATTAATAAGTAGTTTAGGTGTTCGTAAATAATAGTATTATAGTAAATATACTCATATTTTGTTAATCATTATGTTATTTATTACTCCATTTAGTTCTCCTTATAAGGGGAAAAACTATCTCATGTGTATTTAAAAAAAGTAATTTTAGTTATTTAAAGTTAATTAATTTATCTCACATTTTAAAATTTAATATTAATTTGAATTATTAATATGTTTTATCTCTCTCGCACAAACAACTTAATGAAGAATAATTTGGGGAAAAAAATTAATGCAATGTTAACTCTTTCCCCCCCTTATATTTAAAACCACGAAAAAAAAAATTTCCCTTATAAATAGGAGTGGAGGGAGTAGCTTTTTTTAATATATATATATATATATATGTGTGTGTGTGTGTGTGTGTGTGTGTGTGTGTGTGTGTGTACAACTTCAAAATGTCAATTATTTTGAAGCAAAAGGAGTATTATAATGATTTCAAATTTAAACTACTCTCTCAATCCTATATTATATAACATTTTACAAACTTTTTTGTTCCATAATATGAGACTCTTTATAGGATTTAATGGAGCATTTATGAGTTTTTTCCAACAATAACCTTCATAAATTCGTTTTTTTACTATCCAACTCTTTGTTTTCTAAAAAAAGTCAAAGGAATTAATAAAGAGTATTTTTGAAAGGACAATACCCTCTCTTGTCCTTAATATAAGACTCTTTCATTGAATCACATGAATTAAGAATGTGATTTAAAATTAGTTAATTACTTCCTCTTATCATTTTTATTAGTTATGTTTTAGAAGTTTTTTGTGGTCTTAAATATATGTTACCTTCCGTGAATTTTTTGAGAATTAATTGCATTATTTTTAAAATGCCTTTATTTATGAGCAAGAGAAAGTACATGGATTGTTTAAATTTGTAGTATGGGCAAAGATAGAAATCACATCAATTTTAAGATAATTTTAATGTTGTTATGAACTTTTCTTGATTTCAATAAGTTGGTTGAAAGCGACTTATATTAATAATCAGATGTGGTACTTTGATTTTTCCAAAAATTAAGAGATTTTTCAAAAACTATCTTTATTTAATCTCTTTCTCTCTTTTTAAGATAAATTAAATATGAGCATTTTTTGAAAATACGTTATAAATATCACCTTCTATTTTGAAAAGAATATCATATTTAGAAGTAAAATAAAAGATCTTATATTTTGGACTAAAGGTAGTAATTGTTTTTTCAAAAATCAATATTTCCAACTACCTTTAACATACTCCATCCGGTCCTATTTATAACGGACTTTCCGGAATTTTTTTTTGTCATTTTTATAAGAGACTTTATAATATTTTGTAGGGTTTTTCCTATTTTGCCCTTATTATTTATTTTTTCTCGTAAATTGATATTGGACTTTTTGGATGAAAAAGACATTCTCAATTAGTCAAATGATATTTAATGTGGATTGCATTATTATATTAAATAGGGATAAAAAATGAATGTTTGGTTTTTTTTTTAGGATTTTAAGAAGATAACTAGTTTTCTTAATCTACGTAAAGTAGTTGAAAGTTCCTTATAATAAGAACCGGAGGGAGTATTTCTTAATACTACCTTAATCATATTTTAGATATATGTTGGTTAAAAGTTTTGGCACAAAGATTAAAAAAGACAATAAATATTAATGAATGATATGATTTTAATTAATTATTTTTAATTATTACTCATTTATTAGTCATACCTTTGATTTTTTGGAATTACATATTATTAATTACTTAATAGTACAATTGGAAAAAAGTAATTAATTCTTCATTGATATCTAAAAATAAGATATAAAACGACACATTTAAAATTTTTTATAATAAAATATAAAATCAGACAAAGGGAGTATATGTGATTTTTGTAAAACATCTTATAATATACTCCCTTTGGTTTTTTACTCACGTAGATTAAGAAAATTAGTTGTATTTTTAATTTTTTTTTTAAATAAACATTGCTTTTATACTCCTATTAATTAAAATAATGCAATTCCTACTAGAAAAATTAAATTTAGTGAGGGATCACTCATCCCTCACTAAATAATTTAAATAACGAGGAAATTAACTATGAATTGTAAGTTTGTAGCTGTTGTTAAATTTAACAAGGGAATTAGCAAAGAATATCATTTCCTTCCTCACTAAATTATTATGAATAGCGAGGAATTTAGCAAGGATTTGTCCCTCAGACATTTTTTAAAATTAATTTTAATAGATTAAAATTATTTTATTAAAAACTTAATTTTAATGAATTTTTTTAATAATTAAGTTATAAAATTATTTTTATCAGTTAATTATCTTAAATTAATAAAAATAGTTAAATTAATTTTTTATAACTTGTTGGCAAAAAATGAAAATGTAAATTTATTTATTACAAAATTCAAAATATAAAGTATTTTATAATATTAATAATTGAAATTATAATATATTTTTATTTTTTAACAATATATTAATTTATAAATATATATATATGTATTAGTGTGTAGATAAATAATATATATTTAATATTTCATATAAAGACAATAAATACATTCCAATTCAATTGGCAAAAATTTGAATATAAAATGACTAAGAGTAGGAGGTCATGGGTTTGAATCTAAGTAAACACATATTTGAAATCATTATATGACATGACAATGATGTGGCCGTGTTCATTTCTCTCTAAATTTAGAGAGAGAGTAAATCCCTTGCTAATTTAAAGAGAAAATTAACTTATCTCTCGTTAAATTTAGTTATGCGATTTATAGCAACCAAATTAGTGAAGAATAAAATTTCTCGCTATTTTCAATTTTGGCGAGGAAAAAATGAAATTTAGCGAGGGATTTGTCTCGCTAAATTGTTTTTTTATAGTAGTGAATCTTCATTAAACTAGGCTCTTGATATTTACTATATGGGAAAAAGTGTGAAACTAATTAAAAAATGAGTTAAAAATATTATTTAACCTAAAATTAACCAATCAAACATGAGTCCATCAGAAATTTCATTCGACCTGTATAGATAACAATTTATGAGATTAAGAAATAAAAAATGGGAATAAAAATAGAATAATATTAGTTAATATTGTAAAGTGTCTTATAAAAAGAATAAAAAAATTTTTGAATGATGCTTTATAAAAAAATCTAAGAAATATAATCGAGGGATTATATTAAATGAAAATAATGGGTGAAGAAAGTCGTTATTACAAATAAAGTTGACCTCGTAAAGAGTGCTTCATCGATCTATTGATGTGGAGAATTGATGAAGAAGCAGAATATACCTTCAGAATGGTTGAGTTAGGAAGGAAGACGCAAGTGAAGACAAGTGTGAAACATCAACAGATAAAAAAGTGGGCAACACCGACCACCCCAAGCCTTTCAATATTTAATTCAAAATAATAGTACTGTTCAACTGTTCATCACTCAGAGTTAGGCATAGGTTGAGATGAATGATGATGGTATTATATATATATATATATATATATATAAAGCCTTAGACCAATTCTGCAGTTGTCGCGGAGAAAACATCATCTACTCAGCGCCCATGTGCTCCTCCTCTCTGCATGTGTGTGTATTGATCACAAATTTAAAATTGCAGTCTCACAATTCTCAAATTCAGCTAATTAAAGCTACAGTAAGCATTCTCATGCATGCATTTGGCCCGTTTTCACCGCTGCCTGCTGGCCTGGGGCAATGTATCATTCCATTTTTATTTTCTTCCTTCGATCTCAAATATAGTATACATACATTTGTGAGAAACTTTTAGCCTTTATCTAGAATGAGAGAAAAATAAGGAGAGAAATATTATAAGAAAAAATAAGGATGAATCTAGACACTTGAATGTTTAAATTCCTTATTATTTTCTTTCTGAATTTTCCTTTTCCTTCTATTTTCCTTTCATCTAAATGAAAAGATATGGTCTAAAATATAAGTTACTCCCTCCGGTCCACATTATAAGGTATTTTATATTAATTACATGTATATTAAGAAAATCACTTTTTCAACTCAAATCAATGTAAAAAGTACATGCATTTTCTATTTTACCCTTATTAAATATCACATTCTATTATCATTGGAGAATTATAAATGAAGAGAGATAAAGCATTAAATACATGGGTAAAATGAAAAAAATATATATAATGCCCTATATTTTGGATCAAAAATTTGTCATATAATATGACTTATAATATGGACTGGAGGGAGTACCTTTTAGAATTTTTGCATAACTAAATATTTGCTTTCCAAAAATATCCTTCATTACAATAAAAGTACGAGAACAAAATTTGACATTCACAATGGAGGAAGGTCAACAACCAGTTAAGAACAAATTTGATAAAAATATATATATTTTGCTACAAATTTAATTAGCTTAACTAACTTTAACTATTTTTATTAGTTTATGTGAAATAGGTAATAGTGCCTTACATTTGAGATTAGAGAAAGTACAAATTGATATTATAGTTTGGATTACGATATTAATATTAATATCAATATTATCAATATAAAATATAAAAAAATGCAAATAATTAATCATATTATTTACAAATTATGACTCATTTCTGAGTTTATATGAAAGTGTAGGGCTAGTCTACACTTATATGTTAATATTTAAAGATATACGTGCCTAGCTACATACCATCAGCAAACATACATACATGTTCTTATCTGAGCAATTAATGTTTCTACTTGTAGTTTTTATAATATTTCTTGTCTCAAACAAAAAATTACTCCCTCTATTTCTTATTATTATTTTTTTGTAAACATTCCTATTACAATACATGTTATTAAAGGATTCAAGTATGTAAAATAGTATAAAATAATTCACAAGTATTAAATATTTATTTTTATGTTTGGTTCTCATTAAACAACTATGGTAGAGGGAAATTTAGATAAATACTATCATTAAAGTTTTGGTAAATTAGTTTTTCAAAGTTTGAGAATTTTATTTATTTTTAACAGTTTTTCTTAATATGTGTACAGTTAAACATAATTTATAATAAAATAAGTATTAACATATCAAACATGTTCTTATTCTATTATTGGTTGTGACATGTCTCTTGATAAGTTTGACCTCCTTGAAGTGAACAATATTATAAAGGCATCTACTCTCTCCATTTTTAAATAATTATTATTTTGAAGTTTTGTACGCAAATTTAGGAAACCAATAAATAACCTAAGAAGTACCAAAATGCAAGTTATCTATATGCCATATTAAATTCAAGGGGTTAATTGGTTCATTGTCAATGATATACTATTAATTTTCATCGATAAAATAATAAACTAATAACATGGGAGTTATATGTATAAATTTAAAAATAAAAAAATTATCATCAAAATTTTAAAATGAGGAAAATTACATTTGCACATGATCTAATATTTAAAAGGATTCTATGTAATTTAGCCCTTAAAAATAAAAGAATAAAGTGAAAGAAAATTATAAAATTTTTATAGATCTATGGAAGAGTATATGAAGATTTGTTTGTGATTGCAAATCATTTACACCCTGTTTAGTCGGTGTAAGGGAAGGAATTTCCTTTCTTTTATGCAAAATTTTAGACGTATAAGATTTATTATAATAATTATTTTTTATTAAAAACCAAAATCATATGTTTAAAAATTATTTTTTTATTTACAATTTTCAAATTCATTTCATTTAGCTAACGATAATGGACGCCTATACATAAGAGCAGTACCATCCAAATAAGGTGGCTCTGGCGATCTGATATTATCTAATCGATCTGTTTTTATTACGTTAACGTAACAAACTATTTTTAGGAAGTCCATATCTCAGCTTACAAAGTCTTACCAACTTTTTAGCCATTCAAATGTTAAATCCGATAATTGCATAACTGAAACTTGGAAAGGTAAATTAGACCCATCTCTCTCTCTCTCTCTCTATTTTCCCTCCAAAATTTAACTAACTGAAAAAAAAAAGTTATTTGCAGATGTTATCAAAATGAAAAAAAGTTGTTTACAGACAAAAGTATTCACAGCTCGTGTTGTACCAAAATTTTTCTTTCCGAAACTCTCTAAATTTAAATTTACTGATAAAAATTTAAAATATGACATTTGCACTGACTCTGAAAATGAAAATCAGTCTCTTTATACTTTTTATACTTTTTTCGATCCACAGTATAAGTCCTATTTAACTAATTACACAGGAATCAATAAAGATATTTTTACTCATTAAATCTATAAAAAAATACATTATTTTTCAATAATATCCTTATTTAATGCATTACATTTAAAGTTTGATATCTCTCTTACATTTAATTATATATAAGAGTAAAATAGGAAAAAAATATTTAATATCCTAAAAATTACTAAATAAGACTTATATTTTAGACAAAAAGTTTTTTTGGATTGAATGGAGTACTTTATATTAAATGTTGATGAGAAATAGTTTATCTAACAATTATCAATACATCAAAATATAGATCCATTTTTTCATTTGAATTTTTCATAAATATAGTCTATATATATAGTGTATATAATTATTTTGATTTAGTATATCCACCAAGTTACATACACTGATTCAATTAATTTTCTAACTGTACTGTCCAAATTAGTGCTAAGAAATTCACAACCTCAAGTCCTTAAAAAATTTAACACAGCTAGCCACGTATAAGAAATCAAAGGAAGAAGGTGATTAAGAAGCATGCCTGCCTAAAGCTATCAGCGAATAAAAAAGTATGAAGGATTGAAGTTTGAGATCAGAAAGCCAGCGCTGGCACTGAACAACAGTTTTGTCTTCATATAATAATGCAACAAAACACAATCCATACGACGTGACCTGAAAGGTGTGTGTGTGTGTATATATAAACCACATCATATTTGTATCAAAGAAGCATGCCAGTGCCAGTAATGCAATCAGAAACCACACATTATATGGATTAATTCTGAACTTGACACTGGTCTACAAGTACTACAAGTACAGCCATGGATGAGTTAAGTTAATTTGTAAGCTTGAGTTCTTGATCTGAAGGCCATATCGTCTCGCCCCTCAGAAATGTATCATAGCATTCGGACAAATGGAATCAAATCGGACCGCATAACTCCGCGCTAGTTCTTAACTACAGATCATTAATGTCAGGCGAAAAAAAAAATTACAGATCATTCATGAATTATGATACTTATAATACTAGTATGTTGTGACACATTATGTCAAATCATTTGCTTAAAGTTATAAAAAAAAATATTAAAAATGTCAATTTTGAGAAGTTGACGACGTATTAAATTAGAGGAATCTGATTGTGATTCAATATATTTTTAATGCCTTGACCCTGCGTTCCTTTACCCTGCACTACGCCTACAAATCTGTGTGTTAACTTTTTCTTTATTTATTTACTATTTTAATATATGATTGACAATTGTCAAGATGCAACATGGCATGTGTAAAGGTCAATTGGGAGGAGTAGTACAAAGCAATGTGGGCAGTTTAACATGATAAGAGTCGTCGGCAGAGATTTCAAGTATAAGCAAAATTACCATTAATTCATTCTGAGTCTAGAAAGCAGAAATTAAACTAACCATATAGTGTTTGTCGCCCTCTTCATGGGACTGAAAAAGTATTGAACTATTGATCTAATCTCTAGATTAGTGAATGGATTGCGTAGATTAGCAAAACACATGTTCAATTAATTTTTAAGGACTTGTTAGTAAATGAGAGATTAGTCATGTCCATCAACTTAGATCAAGTCTTACTAAATATGAAAGGAGTTTCATGAAATAAAAAATTGAAAGAGAAATCAATTTAGAAACCAAAACTAGCCTTTTCATACAAATTTCTTTCTCTTCTCCTTCTCGTTTTTCATTTTCTTTATAATTGACTAATTCCCACTAAACATGAGCTTGATTCTCTTGTGTTTGAACTTGGCTCTTGGTATTTGCTCTACATAAGGAAGATAGCTATAATTTCTGTTTTACTAAATATAACAATAATTATAAGTACTTAATTCTAAAAATTGGTATTAAAGTGATGTCAAACCCTAAAAGTGTATATTGAAGATTGTGCTGTATTCAAGTCCTGGTTGCTTGGCTACTCGGATATTTACAAGTAGGGACAAATGTTTCTTCTCAACAAATATGTCCCTCCACGTGTTCAAATCTTCTCCCAACTCCATATCATTTTAAAATAAAACTCCGTCCACATTTAAATAAAGATTACTTGCAACTTTCGCGGAAGCCTTTAAACTATTTAAATTTGATTTAGATAATTTAAATTTATTATTTCTTTTATGCTGAATCATTTATTTTTAATTCAAAAAAAATAAAATATATGATAAGTTTACAAATATGTTTAATGTTTTTTAAAAAAATAAAAATTTAAACTATCTAATTTATTTAACATAACTCATTCCGATGTCAACTCAAATAACCAATGTATATTGAGAGTGTAGCTGGTGTAGCAATGATTTAAGGATGATGTGGATGTGTGAACCGTGAATAAATTAATGATTGGAAAATTAATGAGACGCATCACCTGAAAAGGGATCGTTCTGTGTTGTAGGCTCCAAGCAGTAGCTCACACATCGACCATTGACTCCCTCTTTTTATTTATTATTTATTTCAAAGCGTCACCGTCCCTGACCTGACTCTAACGGCTGATTTCTTTTCTAAGCAAACCAATAATCTGGTCCTGACATCCAAGTAGGCGGGAAGCTTTGGCTATAAACAGGCAACGGAGCCTCTTTGATCAACCACATTCAAACTCTCATACTTCCTTCCTTTCTTCAACAAAGCCTCCCAAATATATATATCTCTCTCTTTCTATCGCTACTCTGTACCTTTGTTAATTATTTTCATTGAAATGGCCGTCCCTGTGATCGATTTCTCAAAGCTTAATGGGGAAGAAAGGGTAAAAACTATGGCTCAGATGGCAGATGGGTTTGAAGAATGGGGGTTTTTCCAGGTACGTACCTATTTAGAATTAGAATATGCATGCCTTCCTATTATATATTAGTGGTGATTCTACTATGCCAGAAAATTAATCACGCTATTTGCAGTTGATCAACCATGGTATTCCTGAGGAGCTTCTGGAGAGAGTGAAGAAGGTGTGCTCTGAGTGCTATCAGCTGGAAAGAGAGGAAAATTTCAAGAACTCTACCACATTGAAGCTGTTAAACGAATTGGTTGAGAACAAGAGTGGTGACAAGCTAGAGAGTGTGGACTGGGAGGATGTCTTCAGTCTCCTGGATGATAACGAATGGCCTGAAAGGACACCTGGATTCAGGTATATATACGCACACAGAAAAATCAATCAATGATCTTTCACTGACCATGCAATTTCTCATCTTATCCATAATTTCATGCATGTAAACTACTATTTTCTCCTTTACCCGAAAACTATTCTGGTATAATTCAAGCAAACTGTATAGCTAATTATCTTAATTCATCCATGATATAAACATGTCTTCAATATATAAGCTTAACATACATACATACATGTATATATATGTATATATATATGACAGGGAAACCATGGCAGAATATCGAAGGGAGCTAAAGAAATTGGCTGAGAAAGTGATGGAAGTGATGGATGAGAACTTAGGATTACCCGAAGGATACATCAAGAAGGCATTCAACGGAGGGGATGGAGACAAGGCCTTCTTCGGAACCAAGGTGAGCCACTACCCACCATGCCCCAATCCAGAGCTCCTTTACGGCCTGCGAGCTCACACCGATGCCGGAGGCATCATCCTACTGTTCCAAGACGACAAGGTGGGTGGCCTTCAGATGCTCAAAGAGGGGCAATGGATTGACGTTCAACCATTGCAGAATGCTATAGTCATCAACGTCGGAGATCAGATCGAGGTGCTGAGCAATGGCCGATACAAGAGTTGCTGGCACAGAGTTCTGGCCACTCCGGATGGGAACAGAAGATCGATCGCTTCGTTCTATAATCCGTCGTTGCAAGCCACCATATGCCCTGCGCCGCAATTGCTGGAGAAAGAAAGCGAACAAGTGGATCACGCTTACCCTAAATTTGTATTTGGGGATTACATGTCTGTTTATGCCCAGCAGAAGTTCCTCGCGAAGGAACCAAGGTTTCAAGCCGTTAGAGCCATGTGAGAAAAAATCGCTCGTAAATTTCCAAAGCCAATTACTTTCGCCTTTCTTTGCTTTTTTTTTTTTTAATTATTCGTTTGGGTTTATGGGTCTTGTATTGTGATATAAGGAGTACCTGGTGAAAGGGAATAGTAGCTGGGCTTGATATTTCCTCCTTGAATGTAAGGGCAGAATAAGATACCGCAAGTAATATTAATGTTTGTATTTTCTTTTGTAATTTATTATTTTCCACGTGACTGTGGAAACTAAAGTGCGTCCTGCATTGTACAATATGCACTTACATTAATTCTACTACTATTTAAAGTCAACGGCTACAAATTCCCTTCTTTTCCTTTTTTACAGTTGCGCTGGTGATTGTGCTCGTAATTCATGCACATATAATTATGGGACAATTACAATTAAAGATCAGTAAAATGAATTAATTATAAAGAAAAATTTCACTTAGTAAAAAATATTAAAATCTGAAATACTTAATAGTAAAATTGGGGAATAAATAGTAATAGATTCTATTTTATAATAAATTTATTATTTTGGTATTAAACTGTAATTCTCCCTATAATTATTTCAAAAATGACATATACCCATTAATAAATGTCTGCCTACTATAATATTTACTCGTCATGTCGACGGACAATGCCTAAACAAATATTTTCTTTTTCCTCTGGCAAAGCATCTCCGTCGGCATTATCATGGGTTGAAATATCCCAACAACAGTCACTTTTGCATCTTATGCAGATATATAGCTCGGGAGGAGGTCCAGAGAGCCAAAAACTAAAAAATCTCAACATAAAATCATGAACAGGAAAATAGATATTTTATAACAAGTCTGATGACAAAAGAACTATGCTCAGCTTCGACCTATCTAAGCATTGTTGCGCGAATTTATACCAACGGACCAATCAAAATTTCCCCACAGAGAGAGAGAGAGTCTAGCAGATAATTGTTTAGATGCACTAATGCTATGCTCCAAGACAAAAGTTTACTGCCTTTCAAAATTTTTGGTATGCAGGAACATCTTGCCAGTGTGATACTATATTGAAGTCAGTGGCAAACCCCATTTTTACCTGGGAAACCAATGTAAGTAACTCGTAATTTCCACTATTACCAAGTTGTGTAATTTCAATGTATAATCTGTACAGGAATTACAATAAATAAACTCCATCTTCAGAGTTTATAGGGCCTTCTGATCAAGCCTTTCATTCCAATTTAGGCAGCGAATCAAACTACGAAACCAGTCCCCTGTTTGGTCAAATTTGTTAACCGTTGGAAGCGGATGCTGACTCATGTATATATAGACAGAATCTCCTCTTGAAAGTTGCTGCCTTCTCTTCCCATCAAAGGAAATCCATGCATTGCTTCTTGCATCCTCTGGAATCTGTGAATAATAAACCCCAATTAACTTGCACCCTAATTAGTAATTACTAGAGCATAAATTATCAAATTACTCCTTAACCGCTAATTCTAAATCATGCAAAAGAACTGAATACCTAAATATAATACTCCTAATTATCTTATATCGTCATTCACCGCATACTTTTATGACACATGCCTTGAAAAACTGAGTGTATCTTTTATGGAAACTTATTTTGGCACGGAAGATGAATTATGAACAAAGAAACAATAACATTGAATTTTGGAAAATTAGATATCCAATATGATATTGTTTCTAATTTTAGAATAATGATTAACTTCACCTTTAGTTCAAGTCGAGCAGAATCTGGAAGAATAACTGGTCTAAATGAGAGTGAATGCGGACATATTGGGGTAAACAGCATGCAGGGAACATTTGGATGGACCTGCAGTTTTCTTAGTCATTAGATTAAATCAACAAGGAAAAAAATTCACGAGATCAGGTCAAAGCATCATCTATATCATACTAGTGAAGAATTGCCATCAAACTAGTAGAAGCTGGTTTACGAACTTGAATAAGTTATATTTCAAAAAATATACAAGGTGAGCTAGAGGTCCCTGTACAAATATAAACCATAGAATAAACTAGTAGAAGCTGGTTTACGAACTTGAATAAGTTATATTTCAAAAAATATACAAGGTGAGCTAGAGGTCCCTGTACAAATATAAACCATAGAATGGTGCCTCTTTGGATATCAGCCTGTATCAACCATGCACACGTGGAAAAACCAGAATGTTCATGATTACATCTTTTCAGTAACTTGATTCTTTCTACAGATGTTCACTATGAGTCACATGATGAACCTAATTACAATGGGAAGCATGGCCGACAAATATCTTTTTCTTTGATGTATAAGGCTAATGCAACGAAAATAGTGTTGAGATGATGCCTCTTTAATGGGAAGGAGAACTATTTCTTTTTTTTTTTTTTTTTACCAACGGAAGGAGAACTATTTCAGATGAGCATATATTTCTCAAAGAGGGAAATAACAGGGATAAATAAAAATAGAAAGTTCACAAAACCAAATTTGAATATCACCACCACAAGGATTTCAAACATTAGCAAAAATATTGGTCAAAACGAGTAAAATATTCATTAACATTAATTCACCCAGGTCACGGTTAAACAGAGAAATCAAAAAATTAAATGAAGAGCATTGGAAGCTTGGTGAAATAATCTACAGTAGATGGCAGTCATACAATTGAGCAAATCTAGCTTCGTTCAGCCAATTTATGGACCTTGATGATTTAAGCAAGCAACACAAAAGGGAAGGTAAATATTTAGTCTTCACAATTTCTTGTTTCTGGTCCCTCAAAGTTCAGCTTTGACAAATTTCATCTGAGAGACTTCTGACTGTGGTGCTCAATGGGACTGACACTAATGATCAGTCACAGGTGCAGGGTCCTTGCAAGGCCATTTCCCCTGATTATGTACGATAGAGGTTCAGAAATAAATAGCCGTCTCTCTTTTTTTTTTTTTTGGCACCATGAGGTAGCAGGGCAACCTTGAAGTACATTGTTTGGCTGTTCGAAGATTTTCAATCTGCCTTCCTAACTGTGTATATGGTCTTGATACTTTGAGGAGGTGTTTGATCGGTGCATTGGAAAGGTAATCTCTTACCATTAAATAAAAAATGAGATATGTAATAATTATTATATCCTTGTTATTATTATTTAAAAGTAACTGTACTTTATCATTATTATTTTTTATTCAGGGGCATCAAAAACATCTCTCATACACAAAATCATTTTTTCTATCTCATTTCATTTTGCATACCAAAAGACAAAAGCTACAGGTATTATCAAGAGCTGTAAGCAACAAAGTATTAAGCATTGTGAGCTGAAATCAGCAAAATAGTTGAGAAAAAAATAGAGGATTAAAAGATTATGATTGTTTTTAAGTATCAATAAAACATAAACAGCCTCATTCAGTTATCTTAATTTTAACAGGTGCAAAATCCATAGAACTATGAACAAAGCTGAAGCACAAGCTTTACCATAGAACCTCCAGCAGCTGTAGAATAGGCAGTACTTCCTGTAGGGGTGGCCACAATAACTCCATCGCCTTGTACCTGAAGGACAGGGTAGTTATCCCTCAGAAAGGTTGACAGTGCTTCATAAGTGTGTCTAGAGATACGAAATATAAGAAACTGATGGTTCTCATCACAGAAAGTGCATGCTATATAGATGTTTAGAGCATGAGTGAAACTCACCTTGGTTATAAGCCGATCATGCTCATAGCACTCAATCTTTGAAAGGTATGGATTAGAACCCCGATCAATGACAACCTCATTAAGAACATCAAACACTTTCGCTGGCACAGCTTTACCCTTGCGAAAAATTTCACATTGGAGACGCAATCTAAGAGTGATATATACACCATCTCGGGTAGTATTTCCATGAATGACTTGTCGTAAGTCCTGCTTGTAATCATCAAACTATACAGAGAAAACAGGATGTAAACCCAACAATGATCACATAGCTGCCTATATTGCTTTTATCGCAAAAGAAACTATGAATTTCCAAAAGCTTACATTATGAGATGTTAGGAAACCAAGAGAGCCAAGGTTGAATGATACAACAGGGGGAACAGCACCTCTAAAAAGATTTGAAGCATGCAGTATAACACCATCTCCCCCCAAGCACGCCACAAAGTCTACTTTCTCATGTAGATCACTGAATCAAGGCATTTAACATGGCAAGCAACTTTTCAATGGACAACCATATCAGAAAATACTGTTAAGTTATTGTATTCCAGCTCACAAACTCCAGTACCTGGTATCCTGACTATAAAAAGTCTGGACAAATCCAAACCCTGGAATTCTAGCAAATATATCATGCACATCAGGTTCCACAACAACATTCATTTTTTCTTGGTGATATAAGAAAGAAGCCACCTGCAGATTAGATACAGAAATTATGCTGAGAATGAATTTAGTCAAAAATAGTAATAAAAAAATCCCCTGATAACAGATTATTAATTGTACACCAATTTAAGAATGGGTTATAACGCATTTGATAAATATACAATTAATTTTGCAGGTAGAATAATCAAAGAAGGAACTCACTAATACATATGCGTAATAAAGAAAAGACACAAATTTTAATTCTTGAGTTGTTAAAAATTTTAAACAGGTGGCAAAATATGCAAATACTGGGTTGCATTTTGAACAACTCATTTCACAAACGCATTAATGCCAACTAGGGCAATGTAATAACAAACTTAAAAAAATGTTTGATACCCCAGCCAAGCCATTAGTACACTGAACAGAATATCAATCAGTCAAAATAACAAATAGCTGAAAATTTGTTTTAGATAAGGGGAAAACACTTAGAGCTAAATTTAAGCCTAATATGATTAAAAAGATTTGTAAATAATCCTGCCCCAATTATGTGATATTAGGTATATAAGTTTTGCGCAGGATACGACTAGAAGTATTTTAGACTAGAAACAACACCAGCAGTTCCAGATACTATCTTCCAATTCTTTCACAAGTGATTTGTTATGAAATATCAAGTTTAGAAACTGATATTTAGACTTGAGTTACCAAAGAGGCAAAGAGGACTATTGATTTGCACAGCATGCATGCTTTTAGGTCTTAGAGTCCACGAAAAGGGTTATTACCTCTTTTGCTTCTTCCATCAATTCTTCCCCAAGTTTTTTCAACAATAATACAGTTTTTGGTGCAGATTTCCACATAAGCATCTGTTGTTGGGTGCTAGGGTGAGTGAAAGCCAAAGAAGATTCAGTCACCTTTTCTCTAGTACATGAGTAACCATCTGTTCGTACTAAGAACATCTCTGCTTTCTTCCTTGACTGCACCCTCACAACACCTGTTGAAGATGCACACATATTCCCCTCAATGGCTCCCAAATCTTCTTCACCTAAAGCTAACCTAGCCTCAGCAATGTCATCTCCAACCTTTGGAGATTTACTAGTGACATGATCACTATCAGTGCTCATAATGCTGGAGACGTTGGTTTTAAACACAGGATATGTTTCCATATTACTAGATCCATTTGCTGTTGTCCGAACAGAACTAGAAGTACTTCCAGCCCCTAAAGTTGTATTCCCATCAATTGTAATCTGTGCCTCTCCAGAAGGATAATCCACATGAGCAGACCCATTGGAACTTCCAGGCTCAACAAGTTTGGGTAAGGAATTATCAACATTGCTGACAATCGTGTCTCCCTGCAACCTTACAATATGCATGTTTCTTGAATGTGGTAAGCTTTCCAATCCTCTAATCTGATTTCTGAAATAAGAAGGTGGTGAGATCTTCCTATTTCCAAGAAAGTTGGACATCTCCCTTTTGGAAAAGATATCACAAGGAGGAACCTGAGCTTTTAAAGGGTTAGTCATCCAGGAGAAACTTGAAAAAGATCCTGCCCCATTAGATGTGGAAAGGGTTTCCGATATTGTCTTATCTCCAGAAATAGATCCACTCAAAGCCCCATTGCTTTGTGTATTTTTGTTATCCTTCTTTGGAGAGGCACTTTTGTCCAATGTTCCAACAGAACCATGTGCTGCACCCAGATCCTCTTGCAATGAATTGTTATTCTTTTCTAGGAAGGATCCCTTTGCAGCCAGCAAAGAATCCTGAAGTTTTCCGGATCCCTTTGTATAGCATGATACCATGTCATTGGAAGTAACTACTTGATTAGAAACTAACTGTGATGCAGAGCGAGTCATGTACTGCCTCCATCTGGAAACCATGGCAGATGTTCTCCAAACTCCTTCCTTGCTGTGAAGATAGATGGGCCCTTTGCTGTCATCACAAACATAAGATGCAAACCTCACAACCTGTTCCATTTTAGGTGCAGTCCGAACTTCAACTGGGATTTTGACCAATTCAATTTTCCCCCAGGCAATAGCATCATGAATGGCTGCTTGATAGAAGTTATCTTTTACAGTTTCTGCTCTGAGATCTATAATGGTTTTATATCCTTTATCCAGTAACCATTTCAGGCCTTCTTCTGTTACCTGGCCTCCTGTCCAAAAAACTGCCTCAGAATCTTTGGATCCTGCGTTCTCTGTGGAAGCAGAAAAACAAACAGGACTCCAGTTTGCAAATAAAGTATGGCAAGGATCATTCTCCTTGCGAGGAAAACCTGAATCATAGCAGACGTTCTTCAGTCTCTGAAGTTTTCTCCACACATTTATGCTTCGATCATCATCAGATATCAGATAGTTCTCAAGAGCTACATGCAAGCTCTCACAACACCTTTTCATCTCACTCCTAAACGTAGCAAGTGGGGGGAGATTATCCTCCATTGTGCTAACCTGTACACCGTGAAAGGAATTCATGACTGAGGATCTTCCAGAAAGAATATCCTCCCTACCTTTGTTCATAAGGGATACCATACATCCCAGGACAGAGACTATTTTATCTTCAAATTGAGGTTTCTCATCTGATGGGATCTCATATGAGACACTGCATTCACCAGTAAATGGATTGCATAAAGCATCCATTAATGCAGAGTGAAGCCTTTCAGAGTTCCTAAAGATCCTACAATATGCTTCAATTTCAGCAATATCACCCGGAATCGGACCCATCCAAGGCAGTTGTGATGGATCATGGTATTGGAAAGAATTCAAGTTCTGAAAGTAATAATATCAAAAATAAATTTAAAGAATGATGTAAGTCTCTATGGTTTGAATCTTTTCCTAGAGTCAATTCTAAAATTTACAGAGAGCAATAATAGTGCAATAAATCACATACAGAAAAAAATACTCAAATTTGAATTACATATTCTAAACTTCAGAACTATTCAGCAATAGGTTGCTTAAAGAGTGGACATTAACTAATAAAATGCAAGCAAATGCTTCATCAAATGGAATGCATCAGGGTTGACAAAGGGCACATTCTGTAAGAGGAATTTAAGGAATGACAGAGACAATCAAAATGCAGAGATGTCAAGGTACCAATCTCATAAATAATTTTAGGAGGAATATGTAATTTAAGCTTCAAGAGTATCTGGAAGGAAGGACAAGTAAAACAATTTGCTCATGCGCATGATTGCTTAAGAAGCCGAATAAATATGAGCACAGAGTTCACAAATGGCAAGTCTGGATAATAATTAACTTCAAACTAGAAAAGAATATGCATACTTAAATGGAAAAAAGGATTTTGAAATTCCTAAGGGAAAAAGGTGCATGAAAACACATGAGGAAATTTCACAATCTAAAAGCAACCACTTCAGCAAGCTCAAATTCATTTGAGTAACCAAATTCATATCATATGTGAACCGGTCTCGAATAAATTGGCCTTTCCCCACGAATTAGAATATGACCATACAAATCAATCGATGGCAATGAAAAATAAATGAATCATCTACAATAGCACAACTATTTTAGTAACTCGAAACAGTAATACTCCAGTTTTCTCATGATTGGATTTAGTTAATGAACTGAATTCGAGAAGCAGTTTTCGAAAGAAATTACAAACTAGCGACTTCAAAATTAACATATCATCCATCCAACCAAGACGAACTTAGCTGAAATAGTGGTAGTGAAGCAAATGACCTGAGTGTCCAACCCGAAATTCAAGGAAAATGACTTGGAGAGCTCCGCGTTGACAACGAACTTGAGGTGTCTCCTGACCCTTCCCTTATTCCTCTGCCACTCGAACCTGAGCCCCAACCCAAAACAGAAGACTTTGCCATTGCCTGAGGAAGCAGAAGGCTTACAGAAAAAGAGATACGAAGGTGAAAACACTGGAGTCGCCGGAGAAGGGGGCAGATTCACGTCGACGGAGAATGCCATATGGCACGTGTAGAGACATGCCACCATTGAAGCTAACAAAGGATCCGGTTTTTTTGTAATTATAATTATTCGTCGATGAATTTCTATTGGGCCAGTTATTTTGTTTGGATGGCGAGAAAATGTGGTCGTTAGTGGAAACTGGCGGGGGATATTGGATTTGCATCAAAATTAATTTGGTGGTCGACGCATCATTTCTCGTTTCCATGGCATTCCCATTGCCATTACTTATCCTCCATCCTTCATGGTGTGATGTCGTATTTTATTTTTTTCTCATTATAAGTATTAATATGTGTTTTATGAATTCATATATTGAATTAAGTATATTTATTTTTGTTTTTCCTTTTTTTAACTTTATTTTCCTGTTTATTCATCAACTGTGAAATCTAAATTATCCAAATTAGAAAAATTTTCGTTGGATGTTCAAAAACTCAGTTATATGGGCCTCACATCACTCAATTATCCAAATTTGTATTGTTGTCTCTCTTCTATATTGCACTTGCACGAAAAAAGATCTTTAGTTGAACAAATACAACCTCATATCATATATACTTTAAATAAAAACAAACATATTATTGTTATAAAAAAAATTATTATTTAGACACTTGCATTATTTTAAAAAGGCTGTAATGCAGATGGCTCCCCCAAGACTGTAATGCAGATGGCTCCCCCAAGAAAAAGGCCGCAGTGCAGTGATTTAGCTTGTAGAGTGCACAGCCCTCGAGTCTTTTAAAAGATAATTAGTCACCAAAAAATAAAATAAATATAAACATGTTTATTGAAATAGATTTAATTGTAACTTACTTTTTTACCAAACAAACAAAGATGCGTATCTATTAATTTTACAAGAACAAAGTATAATTTTTCAAAACAATAGAATCTATCATTTTTTAAAAATTATTAGGCATTCACTGTTAAGAAACTTTGCACATATAAAATCTGTTTTGTCCATCGGGGCGTTTGAGGCTGTTAATTCCCTACTTTCGTAGGGCTTAATATTTATTTCCATCTGCTAGAATAATGATTATTTAATCCTGAAATATGAGCATCCTTTCTCCCCCTTTACGAGCACACAGTTCCCGAGAATGTCCAACAAACTTTGTCTTTGCAGCAGCACAAAAACACTAACAAATTATGCAGTTCAGTTTCGTACTGAGGAGCAGTGTAGGACGAAGATAACGCAGTTTGCTGCTCTATCACCAACAAATCTTATATTTCTAAAGGCCTTAACATTTAATTACAAAAATGGCAACAATTAGTAGCCAGAATTCAATTTTAGGATGGGGGGATTCTACAGAAAAAAATATGATTAAAAAACAAACGAAACCCTGAGATAAACAGGCACGTTTAGCGTAAATACACGTTGTTGACATCGTGTTAACTCGACTGTTCAAGACCTGAGAGCGATGTTGGCTGAATATTTGACTTGTGGGGAAGACTTGCAGACTGCTTTAAAGACTTGGACCTTTCTTCTCCCTGTAGAGAAGCAGGCTTCTCAGGACGAAACTGAGTTCCTTCCAACTCCAATTCTGGTTTCCTCTTCACCTTCTTTGTTAAAACACCATCCGCAACCCTAACTTCTTCCAGATTGATTGAACTTCCCTTCGCTTTCTCCTGTTTTGGACCATTCACCAGCGGACTGGGGACCCCAACCGTGGTAATTGTACTAGAAACTGGCTTGTTCACCAAAGTAAATGCATGAGTGCTCGATTCTGGTGCTGATCTCTCCCGCATGTTCTGTTGTGATGCAACTGAACTAGGATCAAATCGAACAGTCTCCTCTTGCTGAGATGCCAACATCTTTTTACTCTTAACTTTTTCATGATCCTAGCAAGTAAATCAATGAAATAGACATCAACTAAAAAAGATCATGTACAAAGTTGAGATACTTCTTGTGCAAACAAAACTAAGAGGAAGTGTTTTGGTTCTTGTAGTTGTATCAATGGCTTAGATGATGTCATATCTGAATCATGAAAGACCAATGTTTCTCTGTTCCATTATAAAGTAGGTCATTCAGTATCCAACACCATTCCCCCCCCCCCCCCAAAAAAAAAACTAAATAAATAAATAAAAGAAAAGAAAAATTAACCCACATTCAAAGATAATTTAAGCATACCTTGTGTCTGATGTACAGTGCTTTGCGCCTCTCTTTTGCCCTGCAAATTGCTTTTTTAATTCCACGGTTGTCCATGTGACCATTTGGCCATAATTCCGCAAGCTGAACAAGGAATGAGAAATTAAAGGGTTAAAGAAAAGAACATAACACAGTAAATAAAGAGCTGCCCCAAATTCCTTTCTAGGAAATTCAATTGGGCATAGCTGACGATACATATTTAAACAATATTTCCATAAAATCAACTAACAAAGTACTCCTGAAACAGCAGAATTTATTCTTGGGGAAGAAAACATCCAATTGAGAGTCGGGGAAGTTATCATATGACAAAGTGAGGGGCTTTTGTAGGACCATAAAATTCTCAACACGGGGTTCTAACTTATTGTCTTGATGGAATGGAGGAGGGGTTTAGATAGCATAGTGCATGCTATTATTTTAGATGCAGTTAATATGTAACGTAAGTTTAACTTACATTAGGATGCAGTGAGATGATACCAAAACAAATAGAGATGGGGAGAACCACAGAAGAAAAAATGTGATTAAGTTTATGGTCATCCGCATCATTATACAATCCCAGAAAAACACAACTTGCACAGCCCAATAATCTTTAGTAAAAAAATTCAAAGCACCTCAGCATACAGTTTTCTGATTTGTGGGCCTGCATCATCATCCAACCCCTAGAACAATTGCAAATAACATGTCATTAAAGAGCATTCTTCACACCCAAAAAATTTTAAAAAATAAGCATTTAAAGCTAAAACTTTCAGTACATCAACAAAAAGATCATAGAGATCACAAATCTTGTCCTCCAATGCAGCATGCATCCTTTTATCTAATGCTTTTTCATCAGGGCCAAATTCTTGGAAGTTACCAGAAGCTGAAGCTTGTTGCTGTTGCTGAAATGCCCAAAAAAAAAAACCACTAAAGCATGATGCATCTCACATTAAATTACCAAAAGAGTGAATCTCAAATATGATTGTAAAAGGATCATCTAAGTGCAGACCAAGCATCAGAAAACAAGACATACACAATAAAATTTAGTACTACAATCAAGACAAATCAAACCCCACAAAAATATCAATTAGACAAATGATCCATCTGCAAGCATGCCTTAAACCTTGATAACCAAAGTGGCCAGTGCACATATGAGTTCACAATTCGCACCCAATTAAAAAGAATGAAAAGTAATTCTTAATGGAACAATTGAAAAAAATAAATAAATAGTGATGAAGTAGTAAAGTGAGTAATGAATACAGAGAGAATAAAGAAGTACCTTACAAGAGCCATTATAAGCTCATCAGATTTAAGTGAAAATAAAAAGCATATATACCTTGGGTTCCAGAGATGGGGCCTGCATCTTAATCATCTCAACAACTTCCTTCTTTATGTTTTGAAACCTATCATCTTTCTCCTGCTTTGCTGACAGACCCATACTGATCATGGCTTTTAAGTTTCTCTGTAGCAGGAAGACATCACATGAGAGGACAAGTAGTTTCAGGCGTAAAGGGAACCTAAATATACTTATACAACCATAAATATAGACAAAGAAAAGAACTAAGACAAAATCATTAAGCCAATAAGCTACTAATGGCAGGGATGGGTCTCTAGTCTCTACTCCACAAGAGAAAGCAATTTATCATCATATTGGCAAAGTTCTATCATTTCAAAATAAGTAGTCATAGCCACATCATGTTGAAATACTCAAGCAGAAGTCAAAAAAGGGGAAAAGGAAAGGGAAGGTTATCTTTTCAGAAGTTCCTAGAGTAGTCCCTCAATCTAAAGATTGAACGGAACATGCACATTATAGATTGCAAATCTAACTCACCCCAAAAAAATAGATTCCAAATCTAAATAATACATAACCCACGGTTCTATCAAACATATAATGCTGGAGTTCTGCTTTACTTATGAAGTGACCATGTCACATACATAACTCCAGTGTTATAAAAACATACCTAATTACAACAACTTGCACAAAAGCAGGGGAATAGGGAACAGTAGGCTGACTTCAAGAAAAAAATAGCACTTAAATTAACTATGGGGTCTGACAACTGATAGTAATCTCCAGACAATTATCTAGTAATTTCTCGAATTGAAGCACCAAAATAACCATTACCAACATCAACAATAACAAATTCAACTTAGAAATACACCCAGTCGAAATTATACATTGTCAGCAAGAAATGGGGTTAGAGGGCAGTAAACGTATAAGATGAAGCAACGAATACTAAAGGATTATCTCTATATATTTAAGAGGCTGCAACACCTTTAATGTTCTGAGCTGAATCAAGTGCCCCAGAATACTCATAAGACGGTTGATTAACTCCTTTGATACTTTCCCATGGCTTGCCTGCTGCAGCAGAAAACACAGTTAATATCAAATTATTTACAGCCCTAATGTAACAATAGAATATAATATTGTGCACGTCTCAGGAGGTGTAAAAATATTTTTATAAGAGAATAATTGATGGAAAATAAATGAAGGAAGTACATATGTTGGAGGATAAGGAATTCAGAAAAAAAAAAAGCTTAAATGACTCAAATAACCAACAAAACCATCCAATGAATTTGCAAATCAGTTAATAAAAAATAATTATTGAGAAGTTCCTTGAAATTTACATTTGCATGTACCGCTAATCTAGCAACTTTAGCAAGCTTTAGCTTTATTTCTCTAGGCAACCTCCTTTTGACTGCCTGGGATGTAGTATCAGCCTCCTGGTTTTCCATTGCAGGTGGCCGCGCTGTAATGTTAACCCAAAAAAAAACTTAGCATTTGCATGAAACACCCCATAATTCATATCCATGAGAAATGCAGAATTCACAATAGCATCAGAACTTACATTCAGCAACCATCTTCTCTAACTCTCTAATAGTCTTTTCAAGCATTGAAGTTTTTGGCCTAACACTAGAACCTTCTTTCTTGTGCGTGTATGGCAATTTCTGCAAAACATTCAAACAAATGTGACAACCACAAGCACAAATAGATCCTATATTAAGAATTGTATCTCTGCCTTAAAAAGCAGTGACAAGAATATTCAAATAGCAGAACTCAATTGTCATAGATTTCATCATGAGTGGTCACATTGTCACAATAGTTAGAAAACTGAAAAATTTATATCATACGAGGTCATGAAGAAGACATTACAAAGATATCTCAGTCTGTTATAATCTTCCTTCCAATTTCTTTGCGCATGCTACAATAAATTTGAGTAGCTTATATTTTATATGATGGAGTATGCTCCATGAGTCATGGCAGCCAAGATAACGAATCAGGTGAGAGGGTTGAAGCAATACTGTGATGGAATTAAGAATCCATGCCTAAAACCTATATGATAAATGCCATAAGATTGTTACTTGTTAATTGTTATTCCTGCACGAATGACAGAGACTCGCATTTTCTTTTGCCTTATTCTTCAGCTCAATTGTAGTGGAATTCAGAGCTCACATTGTCCAAGGTAAAGCATACAATGCCTCAGTGCAGTTTTGATCTATCGCTGGCAAAAGAAATTGGTTCTAAACGGAGCATGCTTATTTGGAGGGTAGTTCCTGCTGGCAAAATGGGATGCTTGTGGCATGAGAAGAAGCACCCTTTCGTTTAGTAGCAAAAAAGAATTGATGGAAATACCGCAGAGGACTTTTTTTCTTTTTGTGTAAAAGAGAGAGAGAGAGAGAGAGAGAAATTTGGCTATCCCCAGAAATCTTCCATTTGCCAAAGACAGAATGCAAACAGAACTAAGGCCACACAAAAGAAAAAAATAACGGACAACAACAGGGAAGCAAAAGAAATAAACTCACCGTTGCTTGCATGGCAATCTTTCCCTCAGACAAGTTAAGATCTGGCAGTTCACAGGCGCCATTTTTTTCTTTTGACTGAACTCTATTTTCCACACCATCAATACTAGTTGCAGGTCTTCCAGGTTGGGATTTGGAATGCGCAAAAGCACTTTTTTCATGGTATTTCTTTTGAGAAGCATCAAATGATCCACTCACATCTTTGTATTTGTCACTCAAATTCCTGGATTGAAGATTTCCTACATTCTGCTTATCAATATCCTTTGTGTCTGACACAGACGGAGGAGCATTATCATTTGATGCATTCAAAGAGACAGCAGGATCAGAAATTGGTTTAGTATCAGCAATATTCTTCTTTGAACAGGCTTCCAATTGATTCCGAAATTTCAATTCATCATAATGTTCAATAGAGACAGGCAATGTCTTTTTCATTAGCAATGATGCTGCCTTTCCAGCTGCAGTCTTGTTCACTCTTCCATGTTTATTTGATCCTTTACCATCATGACTTTGACCAGAATTCTTCAATATATCTTTTCTCCGCCTTTTCTTTGGTTGCTGGTTTGGTAATACCAGAGGTTCATTTCTGGTAATAGTGAAAGAAACAAATGAAAAAGTGAGAATGATAAGGAACTTCTAAAACTTGATTTATTTACTTTAACCTGAACTTAATAAATTTGGAAAACCATTGCAACAATTGCAGGCAAATGTCATAGTAAAGAATATTTACCATAAACCAAGTAACAACAAAAATGTGGTCAAGAAAAATGACAAAAGGAAATATTGTGAGTTTGTGACAGAATGACAAGAATTTTAAATTTTAAATAAAAGATATATTAATAATGGTACTCCAAGCCCACTGAGAATTGTGTTATTCGACAGTGAAGAAGATGAAGTGAGAATGATAGACCGAATTTCAGCAATGAAACCAGATCAATTTGAAACTAACAACTAAATCTTTTTATTTTTGTAAAAAATTTACTAGAGAGAAGAAAGACCATACAATATAAGAGGCGTGAGTATCTAATATCCTCCTTAACAGAATATATAGGGATTTCTGAGTTCTGACAACAAACTTTATATAGGCTCATACGATGACAATCTTTTGTTAAGTAAAAATGATAGATGTAAACGGATAAGAAGATCTTCTAAAAAAAAAAAAATCAAGAAGCCAACTTTGTGTTCAACTCAGAATATCTCTCTGTGGTCAAGGGAAGCAATTACAATCCCATTTTAATAATTGATCAAACAGACCAAGTTAATGTTTAATAATTAAAATATATATATATAAGGGAAAAAAAAAATTAATGAAAAGGTGCAAAGCTAATCTAGCAGCTTGGACATCACAATCTGAACAACATCAACCTTGATCCTAAACTTTGATCTTGCAAGCAATAGCCATTTACAGAAATTAAACACACCATAAAAAAACTCACATGCGTTCCAACTTTCCCCTGTTCACAAAGAATCCATCATGTTTGATTGTGGAATTATCAACCTCAAAATATTCATCCTGCACAGTGGATAGTTTAAGGACATAACAAAAGCAAGAGACAAGTAAAAAATCCCAATATACAGAAGAATCTAATTTCTGTCAGCAATCAAAGATCAACAAATACATAACCCAAAGCTATATACAAAGATAGCTACCAGCTCAGCATCATCAATGAAAGAGTCTTCTGTATCATATTGATCATCATCTGGAACGTCAAGTAGATCGTCCTCATCACTGCTATCCTTGCCCTGAATTGATCAGTTCCCATTATTACAAAATTTATGAAGCTTAAATACACATCTATGAATCTATGGTCAAAGTCAAAACTAAATGATTCTGATAAAGAGTAGAGTGTAACAATCACAGTAAGAAAAATTTACATACCATGTAAAGACGTTCAATCTTCTCTATTACAGCACTGAACCGATGTGGGAAAGCATCATCTTTTGCTTCATTTTCAGTAGGTTGTCCCTGAAAAAGATAAGCAAAGGCTTGTAAGAAACTGAGTAAAGCACACTACCAAATACAATTTCAACAAGACAATAAACTGGAATTTACACAGGTAGACACGTTCCCAGGTGCAAAATAAGACAAAGACATTGTATATGACATGCCACTTTTAATCCATTCCTCGATTAACTTGAATTCAGATATTACTATATTTAATAAAATTTCATATTATTCATCTAAAAATAATTCAGACATAAGATCCATACAACAAGTTAGAAAATAAAAATCAAAATAAGAACACCTAAAAGTATCAAAAGACTCAAGTATGATTCAAATACAAGCACAAGGCAGGAATGGATATTTAGAAGTTTATATACGGTAACTAGAAAATGCTACAATGTACAATATACATGCTCCTAACCCGTCAAGGCCTAGTAGATCACCAATGAACCAGTTGTGTCGCCTGAGCTAGATAGAAAAGGCCGCTCAGAAAAATCAAGAAATGCAGAGGGAAACAAGTATAAACTTGCACCATACTAAGAACAATACCAAAACATGAAAAAAGAATATCAGGTTTTTACTAGAAAGAAAAACCCTGCCTATAATTTCAATCAAACCAAATGAAAATGCAAATTGCCAAATGGAGTAAAGAGCTTATTTTCCTCACATTAATTTAAAAAATCAAGAACCTTGCCTATAGGACTAGTTTGCATAACTAGAAAAATCAAGAATCATATACAGGTTATTCCATCTTACCACTTCACAATAAGTAACATGTTATCAAACTTCACCAAGTCTGGCAAATATTCCAGTAGAATATGTATGAACTAGAATATGCACAAAAATTCAAAATTATTTTTTGTTGGTAAAAACTAAAAAGATTTCCAGATTACCATAACTCTCCCCCCAAAAAAAAAAACAACAACATTATTAGCCTTATCCCACTAGGTAAGGTCAGCTACATGGATCATTCAATGCCATTGAGCTCTATCAATAATTATCTTTTTAAATAAATCATTTATTGAAACATCTCATCTTATAACCTCTATTAGTATCCTTTTTTATCTCCCTCTATGCATTTATCTAAAGCTAAAAGTCATATGATCAACTCTCCTTATTAATTCCTCTACTCCTTTTCATTATACCTGTCCAAACCACTTTAAACAATTTTCCACCATTTTCTCCTCGATAAGTACTACTACAACTTTTCTCCTCGTAAAATCATTTCTTATCTCATATATTTTTGTATAGCCACACATCCACTTTAACATTCTTATTTCTATAACTCCCATCTAATGCTTTTGTTGACCCCAACATTCACTGCCATCAAACATTACTACCCTTATAGCAATTCGATAAATAAGTTTGGTAGTCACCTTGCAATCACAAAAAAAAAACCCCAAAAAAGATTTTTTAGAACCATTATAAAACCCCTTTAATTTTAAATTAATCAGCAGGATTCCTGAATTCAACTCCCATGCACGCAAACGGCATAAATACATAGTTGACAAGTTTCATATGGCTAACTAAATGAAAAATAAAACCCACGACTTACTGAGCAAGATACAGCCCGTAGTAAAAAGATACAGCCAATGGTTATCTCTTAACTACAAGTCAGCAGTGCATTTAGAAATTCAGAAAGACCACGACTTCGAAGATTGATCTAGAAGGATGCACATTAAATGAATGAGTAATTAAGAAGTCTCACAGGAGCAATTCTGGTCTCCAGGGCGGGGTGTGCGGTGGTTAGATGTTCGGGGGCCAAAGTGGATCCATTAACCTTGCTAGAGTCTTTCATCAGCTTCTTCCAGGAGACGATAGTAGTCTCCGCGGGCCGGAGCTCCACCGTGAACATTTGGCGGTCGCCCTTTTTAACGAACGAGGAAGAAGCCCTGGACGAATCGCCACCACCTCCACCGAGGGGAGCCTTCTCTTCCTCCATCCAACAGGGTTGGTATCGTCGCAAATTGTTGAGCCTTGATAAGAAGATTCAAAAATTAGGGTATGAGAAACACAGGAGAAACAACCTGCCCAATAAAGAATAGGGAATAGGCTGAGGAGTCGCAGAGGGAGAAAATGCGCGGGATTCCAAAATAAAGAAATTACGGGGAAGGAGGAAAAATAAGAAAAATAAAAAGGAACCTGAATGGTTTTAACTGAAATTCGACTTCTTCGTAAAAAAATTTTCTTCCTCTTTCTTTCCCGAGAAAACGAGGGAAGGAAAGAATACCGGGTCGGGTGTAATTCGGGCCCAGAACCCTTCCAACCCTTAAACCTGTAACGGGAGAGACCCAACGAGGTGGAAATCAGTAATGGTACGGTAGCTTGTGTCAAGTATCGCCACGGTTGCTTCTCCTGTGTCGAGAGCTTCCTTTTTTTTTGGACCAGTGTTGAGAGCTCCTTGAGGGATGGATGTTCACGGTGTGTGGAGTGCAATTGAATGAAATGGGATGTGATGTTGACGGTTTGGGATGATGTAAGAATATATTTTTTAACCATGTATATGATATTGAGAATGGTGAAAACTAATACCCCCTTTTTTATATTATATAAGGTTTTAAATCATAAATCAGATAATATAATTAATATGCTGTAACTTCTTTTCAATTTTTTTAAAATAATATCTTTTAATAATAAGAAAATAAAAAAGTTATTAATATTATTTTTAACGTTTAAAATAATAAATAAAAATATCATTAAAAAATAGTAATTGATTATGTTTTAAAATTTCAAAGAAGTATATAAATATAAATAAACCTTTAAAAAACAGATGGAATAATTTTTAAATGAAATTAGAAAACAAAAATAAAAAAAACTAGAATACCATTGAACAAAAATAATTTTCCAACCCTCCTAATCCTTCTCTTCATTGCTAGAGAATCTAATGCTAGAAAATCAAACTCAATAATGAATTAGATTTAAGATTTAATTCCAGGTATTTAATCAGAAATAGAAACCAATGCAAGATTCAATCAAATATGTCACTCACTCAAACGAAAATTAAAAAATGAAAGAAGACGATGAAGCTTGATAGAGATGTGCACCTTAGAAATCGGACATCACTCTTTGCGCCTCCCGCCAGCACCACCATGGGGAAGAAGATGGTGAAGCTCGATAGAGATGTGAATGGAAGTTGCAAACTCTGAAGTTGATGGAAATTGAAAGTCACTTTTTGCTATTCATTGTTCTTTAGCGTTGCTTCTTAAGTGATGCTTTTGGAGGGACAATGAAGAGGGGTGGGTTTAGTTTTGAGCTTGTCAAAAATAGAGTCTACGTACAATAGATTTTATAATGTAATTGTAGTAAAAATTGATTTTACAAATTTGGGTATAATAGATTTTGCAATGTAATTATAATGAAAAATAGTTTTGATATAATGTTATTTGTGTTTGGAATTTGGATGCTATACTTTAAAATTGATTTTGGCAAAAATAATTTATGTTTAGATGATTTTTATTAAAAATAATTTTAAATGTATAATGATTGAAAAAGATATGAGTTTAATATATAATATTAAATGCAAGATTCAAAAAATTAGATTGGATCGACTGATTAGACTGAGAACTAGTGTATGATGTGGTCCAAATATAGCAAACAATTGGTCAGTCTCAAAATCAGTGGAAAACCAGTTGAATTAATCATGAACCAAAATAAAACCAATTAAATAGGTCAAATTTTTTAAGATAAAATAGCATTATTTTTAATACTAAATAGTATTAATTTTTATATAAATATTTTTTATATTATAATATTGTATAAGCATTATTATAATACACGATTATTAATAATGATAAATTTACCTAACAAATAATATGAAAATAGAATATTAATTGATTATTTTAAATTTAAAATATAATTATAGATAAATATTAACTTGTTTAAATTTTAATATTAGATTATGAAAATTATTAATAATATTTTTTAATTTTTTATATAAAATATAAAATTAAATTTTATTAATTTTATTACTATTAGTTTAATTTCGTTTAAATCACGATTGAACTATTGAATCTTGAATTAATGTATTAACCAATTTAATGTCTGGTTCAATTTTTAATATCATGTTTAAATGACAAAATAAGTTGTATATGATATTTTCATTAAATAATTAAGTATAGAAATTTTTTTATCTTAATTAAGTATGCAATTCTAAAGGTTGAATTTGTTCATAGGAAATCTACTAATATGTTTTAATTGATTCTCATAAAAAGATATATGTTTCAATTGATTAATCATAAAAACTATATTTAATATTTAATATAAAAATATAAGAAATAAAATTAAAAGAAGTGCCAAAAATCAAAGGAATATAATTTTATGAATAAACTAAATATTTAATATGTTTCAATCACTTTCTTTGAAGAGTATTTAAAGGGAGAAAAGGAGACTGGAGGCAATCAAATCCCCTCTCTTTATTTAATTCATAAAATAAGAGAGTTCCTCATTTCCATTTTAAAACACCCTAAATTAAAGTTTTTTTTATGAGACTCAATCCCCTCTTAAATTAAATAAGATTTTATTAAAAAAATTTTAATCATTTCTCCTCCCGTCCCACCAAATAAGAAAATTTTAAAATCCCTCTAACCACTTTTATTAAAAATTCGTGTAATCCCTTTTCCCGGTGACCAAAGACCAAAGGGATGCAATTTTAGTCTGACTTTAAATTGGCCAAGTCCATAGTATTCTCGTGCAATTGCAATGGTTTTCCAGGGGCATCAAGGCCTTCAAATTTGGAGCCATAAAACTTGAGATTGCTTGGGACATTGTTGGGGCTTCGTGAATGTGGCGCTATTTGTTTCTCCGGCTGATGAAGCTTCATCTTTGGCGAAGTTCTGATGAGATCGATCATAATTGAGGCCAATTTTAGTGTTGAGACAATTTGTCAAGGCTTATTAGAAGGATTCTAGCATTTTCGAAACTGTCTCCCTTCTCAATGCTTCATCTCCAAAAAAACACAAGCATCCCAAAATTCCATTACGGAGTTTCACACCCTGTTGAGGTTTTCAAGCAACAAAAATGGATGTGGATCGATCTTTCTTGCTCGATATGGAGACTTGTTGAGATCTTAAAAGCCAAGCAACAGAAGAAATGCCTTGGAGAGTTGAGAGGTCGTTTACGATAATTGCGATAATAATTAATGCAATGAGCTAGCTGGTTGAGCTAACTGCTTCTGCTTCAACTGGGTTTGAAGGAAAAATGAGTTTCCAACATGAATCAATCCAGACACCAAACATATCAGAAAAGTAGCAAAGTTCAGTTTTGGGTTCAAACTCAATTTCAAACGTGAACCAAATAGGCCCGAAAGATGTGGGGGTGAGGAAGCATAACGAAAAGTAGATCAACACATCCATCTAAGCTATGACGATTGTTGGTACCAGATGAGGAGTAGACCCATCAAAGGAGACAAAGAACAAATACCAAATGTGAGGGACAATGGAAGACTATAAGGGAAAAGGACAAGCTTATATGAGACATTCCGTAGCTAGAATTATGATTCTCTCCAAATGTGGATGGCTTTGGGTATCCTTAAAATGTGGCAATCCAGTTGGTAGATGATTCTTGAATGCTAGAGTTAACTGAATATACTAGATGCTTGAATCGGAAGCTTATTTGCATTCTTTGGATTCTATGGAAACGAACCAACCTTGAACTTAAGCATCAAATGGCTGGAGTAATTGAGAGAGGAAATTAGCCTTCTTAGAAAGCAAAGCAATTACATCCAATCTAATTGGTTTACTACAAAAGGAAAATGTTTCCACAGAGTTGGAAACCCAGCTTTCCATATCATTTGAGAAGTGAAAGCCAGATAATATTTCTACTTCCGCATTTATATTCTCTACATTTTTCCAAAGATGGGCACACCATGTATTTTTTTTCCCAGACGACATTGCTTTGGGTATTTAAATCTCAAGTGTATTTTCTCTTTCTATTATTTTTCTATCATCAAGATCAAAGATAGTATCATGGGAAAAAATGCTTCCTACGGTAAAAAGAATATAAGAATAAATGGCGAATTGAATCTTGGCTTGTTTTGTTGGATGGCAAACAACATAAAAAATGGCAGTAAAATTAAGAGAAGAAAGCAAATATTTTGTCTATGAGTTTAAACAACGAAAAATGTCATCGTTTTATAGATATGCATGGCATATATATATATATATATATATAGGAGGTATGGAGGATATGAATTCTACAATACTAATATTTTATTACCCATTAAACTCTTTAACATTAAAAGGGGTATTTTAATGTTGAAAAATATATATTTTAAAACAATAATTTAAATTTTCTAGAAAATAGAAAGTGAAACAAGCAAATTTAATTTCCCATGACAAGTTGAAACAAGCAACCTCTTAATAAATTAGTAATGGGAATTAGTAACTAACTAATTAGTAATAGTAATTATCAACAGTTAGCAATTATTTTTCACATATGAATTTTAAAAATAATTATCATGAATAATTTAAGTTCAAATTTAAATTATTCAAGCATAATATAACCCATTCAAATCATGTCTTATTTTATTTTTAAGAAAATAAAAGGTTATACTTATATTTTTTGTTTTGGTGGTAAACAAATGTTAGGGTAAGTTTGAGATTTTAGTACAGAATGGAATTGAACGATCATTAATAGAATAGTGTGAAATGGAATAGAATAAAGTAGAACAGAACATAGTATTTCATTGTTTGAAAATTTTATAAAGAAAAAGAACAATTTTGTTTAACCACTATTTGAGAATTATTATAAAATGGATATAATAGAATGAGTTATAAACTTTTTATTTTAATATTACCCTTATAAATTAATTTAAACAAAAGAATTAGTGGTTATTAGTTCAAGAAAAACTAAATTTATTTTTAAGTTATAATCAAATATTTATCTTGATAAAAATATGCAACTGTGAAGCAAATTTGTAAACAAACATTAATTAAAAGATAAACAATTTTGATGAAAAAAGAAATAAGATTATATATTAAATAGATACAAGAACAAAATATTCACCTAGCAAGGAGAATAAGAAGCATATACGATGTAATGAAAGGAGTGAAAGAAAAGATGTTGAAATGGGAATGAGAGAATAATGAAATGTGTGAAACATATTTGTCTAAAAATGAAGATAATTTTATAATTATGATATTAATTTTAACTAATTTCATCCTTGATCTCTAAATTCAAGGATAGAAAAAATTGAATGGTTGCGGAAAACTTAGGAGGCTAATAAAACTCTTAAATATATACTTACACATATGCCACGTAATTGGGCCTTTTTATGCAAATAGGTACGACACAATAATCTTGTTTAAAATTGTTGGGAAAGATTTTTTTTCAAAAAAAAAAAAGAATTATGTGTGAAACTGGTTACAACAATGAAGAGTAAGAAAATTAGAATTTAATAATTTATAATGTTATAATTTACAATATTTTATAATTGTAATTATGATTTTAATTATAATTTAATGGAAATTATATTTTAAAATCAAAATAACAAATTTATTACAAAATATGACCTGCTACTACTCATTTTTCTAATTTAATACTTAATATTTTAAATTTTAATATTTTGTATCACATAAAATTTTTCTTTGTAATTAATTTACTTTACCAATTCTAATTGCAATTCCCCCAATAATCTATGATGGAACTGTGATTTTTCCCCTCTCTTTTTGCAATGGAGCAGTGGAAGTTACACGTCCCATTAGAAACGAAAATGAACTGGTGTGTTGCGATCTTTCCCATTGTTAGGGGACTTGAAAGTGGATTGAGCGACATCAAATAAACAAATCTATAAACTTTGCGTGATTATCATTATTATCTTATAAAATTATATTAGATGGTGGGAGTGTGTCTTATATGGAGGCAAATTGCGACATTCCATAAATTTATTACATATATAAAAATTAGATATAAATTTATAATGTTGAAACCAACCATCCTATTAATCTTGTGGAATAAATTCCCTCCGTCCCATTTTATTTATGATTTTGAGATTTTTCATGTAAATTAATAAAATTATTAAATAAGTTATGTTATATTAAAATTCAATAATGTTTTATCAAATATTCTTGAACTAAATGCTAAAAAAATTTTATATTCAGCACAACAAATAATTAATACTTTATTAATAATATAAATAATAAATAAATTATGCCATTTACAATTTTACCAATGGCATTGCGGATTTAAACCTCTCCTCCCTCTCCCTGGATAGCAACAAAGAGGAGCGTCAATTCGAAATGGGAGATATTTTTGCACGGACACTCACCATTCTAAAACACCAGATATTCTCATTCATCACCACCGTTGTTATCAGGGACAGTCAATTCTTGCACAGCTTGGCGTTGCCCAACGATGTTGAATATATATACTCATGGATTTACATAACTATATTCAGCCTGACTTTTCACTCCTAATTTAACATTGATTTAAGATTATGTTTGACGGTACTTATATAGTTAATTATTTAGTACTTATATATCTCAATGTTAATTTGTTCGTTGCTGAATTAAATATGATTTATATTATGCAAAATTTTATAAAAAAAGGTGGTTTAAAGGCTGCTTATCATCTACCCTCCCACTCTAATTTAAATTTAAATTTAAATAATTATTATAGCATGAATAAATTGAATACACTCCATTCATTAAAAATTCATAAATTTGTTTTTAAATTGCAACAGGAAGTCAATTTAAATTAATGTTTAAATTAGAGTTGATATATGGCAACGTTAGTTTGTAGCTATTCAGTGTTATATCTCACAAAACTTCATAGTTAAACCGTAACTTAGATGCTCGAAAAATTAATGTCAGATGTTTAAACCATATTTAGATGTTTAAAAATATAAAGTGATTAAAGAGTATTTATTTATTTGTCATACAGTGTTTTATTTACCCGTGAATTATAGATTTTTTTTATATATATAAGAGTATTTATCAAATCTTATCGATGGTGAAAAAAAAAATCCCATCTAATAATTCATATAAATTTCAAAAAAAAAAAAAACTATTCATTAGATACTTTCAAGCTATAACGGTTCATCTATCCTGAATGTTATGTTAATTCTCCGTTTTTAAATTTCTCTCTCTCTCTCTCTCTTTTTTTTTTTGCCAAACTTCACATTTCAATCTCATGCAACACTTAATTCATTGTTCTCCTCTCTTTCACACTCTCGATTTTTCCCGCAAATCAAATGCGTGCAATATGTCTTTTTTTTTTACACTAAAAGTATTTCATATATTAAATCTTAAATAATATATTTAATAAATCTAATTATCTACCAATTATATTAAATTTTGTTGTTAGTGCAAGCTGTACATCTTCATTAATAAACATATAGCATATTTTTTAATTTTAATTATTGTTTGAAACAGAAAAATTAATTTTCTTTTGTTGACGGACATTTTATTTTATAAATTCTTGCCCATTTAAAATTCAGTCACAAAATCATGAGTTGTGAAGACTCAGCTTGTGGTCATAGAATCCCTATACCAGAGTCCAGACATACGTATGTGTTCTTCATCCACATCCAAGTTTATGCATTTCTTTAAACGGAGTTTTTAAAATTTTTTTAGCCAAAAAATGCCTCATGTATGACTATCAACAAAAAATTACAAAGCAGGGACCATAAATTTAGATACTTGCAATTGCAATGTTGTAGATAAGAATATAAAAATACAATTAGGAGAGGTAAAACTAATTTTAATAATATCTATATTTTAAAGGATTAATTTTTTATTATCAAATAGAAATACCCTGGATGCTTATCATAATAATATAGTTTGAATTATATGATTTCTAAAGGATGGTGGAAGCCTTAAACCATAATATAATTCAATAATAATAACAACAATAATAACTAATAAAATTGTAGAAGGGACACTAATGAAAACCCCTGGGTGTAATGGATTCGCATGAAAATATTCCAATTAAAAAATAACATGATTCTGCTCCCAAATGATGGAGAATTTTATTGTTGGCCAATAAAAAAAAATGATGGAGATTTTTATTGGCCAGAATGCCTTTCTTTCAAGTTAGGACAGGTGTCCTGCGAAGAACTATAAAGCGAGTAACCTCAGGCTCTATGCCTCCGCGAAGATACGTGTAGGGTAAAACGGACTAATCAACCTAGAATTGATAAAAGCCGTCTCCGGGTGAAGCCACCTTCTCCCTTTTTTTCTTCTTCGTTGGTGCCCTCCCCCTCTCCCTCCCTCTCTCTCTCTAGACTTCGTTTTGTTGACGACACCAACTCTCTCTTTCTCTCTCTGCGCGCGCGACGCAGACCCAACTTCCTCTCTCTACCCTGCCCAGCGGGGGAAATATCATTTTTTAATACAATTGCTGGAAAGAACAATCTTCCATCCTGGGCTGGTATTTTCTTATTTCATGTAATCTACTTGCTGCCCAAGTTTTATTTTTATTCCTTACCAAGGCATTTTTTTTTGTTTCTTAATTTTCACAATGTTTTGTTGACAATTGTGTATATCGGGAACACATGGGTCTGTCTGCATTCCCTAGCGAAATTCTGAATGTTTGGTTTTTGTTATTTATTTATTTATTTTTTGGGTGCAGAGGGCCTCAGGAGAATGCTGCTTTTTAGGGTTTTCTCTGTGGGCTCTCATTTTTCTGAGAGCTCCGATTCACGTACTGATATTAACTTTTGCTTTGATGAAGGTAGCGGTGAATGAAAGCAGTTTTGTTAATGGATTTAGTGTAATACATTGTACTCGGTTTGGTGATTTCCTCTTTTCTGAAATATAATTCTAACCCGATATGCTGTTAACCAGTGACAGGTTAATGGTAGTCTGCTCGATTAGAATGATTTATTGAAATTGCGATGGGCTCATGTGGGAAATCAAGCATATTAGATGATGCCTCAGGTGAGCAGCATTTATGCTCAGAGTTTCCGTTGCAATCTATTCCTGTGCAACGGTCCTGTTCAGTAGTAACTTGCAATGAAGGTTGTATGAATTCGTCTAGAAACGTCCACACTGGGTCTGCAAGCCCCATTGATGTTTTGCAGATGTCCAGAGATTCTTTTTTGAGGATAAACGAAAGTGAAAATACTATGTTACAACGGTCCTGTCCAGTAGCAACTTGCAATGCGTTGGACTCTAATGTTGAGCGCTCCAATGTGATGGAAGGCTGTACGAATTTGTCTGGAGAGGTTGATACAGGGTCTCCAAGCCCTATTGATGTTCCAGAGATGTCCAGAGATTCATTGTTGACAGTGAACAAAAATGAAAATACTGATATGTTGCAACAGTCCTGTCCAGTAGTAACTTGCAATGTGTTGGACTTTAATGTTGAGTGCTCCAATGTGATGGAAGGCTGTATGAATTCGTCTAGAGAAGTCCACACAGGGTCTGCAAGCCCTATTGATGTTCCAGAGATGTCTAGAGATCCATTAGTAACTTGCAATGCTTTGGACTCTTATGTTGAGCACTCCAATATGATGGAAAGTTGTATGAATTCATCTAGAGAGGTCCATACTGGGTCTTCTAGCCCTATTGATGCTCCAGAAATGTCCAGAGATTCATTGTTGATGGTGAACAAAAATGAAGATACTGATATATTACAACGGTCCTGTCCAGTTGTAACTTGCAATGCATTGGACTCTAATGTTGAGCACTCCAATATGATGGAAGGTTGTATGAATTCGTCTAGAGGGGGCCACATTGGGTCTGCAAGCCCTGCCGATGTACTTGAGATGTCCAGAGATTCATTGTTGATGGTGAACAAAAATGAAAATACTGAGATGTTGCTTCTGGAGAAGACCTTGGACAGTGATAGTCAGATTTGTCCGAGCATATTTTGTGACCAAATTAAAGTTTCTAACCTAGAAAGTTTCAGGTTGGTCTCAGAAGGAAAACCTCACACCAAAGATGGCCTCGAAATGCCATCAGACTTCATATTGACCAGTGGTTCACCAAAGGATTGTGTTCAGCAGGGTGAGCACACGGATGAGGAGAGCAACATATTCCCTTCTACAGGAGTTTCTTTAGCAATCATGGAAGATGAAAATGATGCTGGTTTACCAACTGGCTACCTAGTTTATTGCCACCAACAAAGTGAACAAGAGGACATAATGAGGAATGCTGATCCATTGTTGGAGGTTGTGAACAAATGTGATTTGATATGTGGGATTGAAGCTGATGCTTGCAAGCAGACTCATTCACAGGGTAGTGAAGTACCTACAGATGTAATATATACTGAAGTAGAGGGCGTAAGTGATCAGCTGCATGATCAAAAAGATGGTGGTGATGGCAATAGTCCTTGTAAAGACTTTGTTGCTAAAGAAAGTATCATTGATACACATGTCCAAGTATTCTCCTCACCTGGCCGCCAAAGGATCTTGGGGAGTTTGCCTGTAGCTGATTCACCTGACGAGGCTGCCCACTTGGAGAAGGGGATTGATAAGACTGATACTGATGTTGATGCGGAAGATGTTATAAAAGTTATGGGAAAAAATAATGATGTTATGAATGAAATAAATGTTGAAATGAAGAACAATATATTGCAAGTTGATGTTAATGCCTCTCGGTTGAATGACAGTTCCTCAGAAAAGGATGCCAACTGTACCTTGAGAAAAACATTTCTTCCTGAATTAGATCTTCCTTCTGTTGATTATGTCAGCAGTAGCTCTTCAAAGGATGTGCCTGATCTTCTCAAGGAGGCTAATGATTCCATCAGTTATTGTAGCCTTGTGGGCAATTCTGGACAGGCAGATGGTATTAGGAAAGATATTATAAAAGTTGATTGTACCCCTGAAAGCAAGTATTCTGACAATGTGTCTGTGCCACCTCGAAGGAATAGTCGAAGGAGTAAATCTGGTCATAAGGCACAGACCAAAAGGGCTTCGAGAAAATGCAAGAACAAAGCCAGTGTGCCACTCCTAGGTGGGGATATGAAGATAATCTTGGAGGCTGCTAGAAAGAAAAGAAGCTGTTTCTCTAAACCAGCTCGTTCTTCTATCTGGGGATTGGTAGGAAACATTAATAAGTTTTTTGTACAGGATAATGAGCTTGGCATTGATGAAGTTATGTGTCAAGGATCAGGGAAGGTGCGAGGTGCCCATAAAAGTGGCAAGAGAAATAAGAATGGTGCAATTTCTGGCTCAGTGAGTTCAATGAAGAAGTGTGGTGCTTCAATGACTCGTGTTCGTCTGAAGATTAAACTGGGGAAAGAAGTTCATTTAAGCTGCTCAGATGTCTTAGTTCCTGAGGTTCTGAATAGCTCAGGTTCTGCTTCTAACGTGGATCCTGGTTCAGGCTCCCATGAAGTAAACAACAATGCTGGGGATAAATTTTCAGTAGAGGTTGCAGTAAGCAAGTTTGAATCTTTAAAAAACAACCTGGACAAGGGTGCTCTCGTTCTGAATGGACAAATGGCAAATCACCATTTAGAAACTGCTGCAACAACAGAAAAGTCAGATGGGGTTGCAGAGGAACTTTGTCTTATGATTCCTCCAGAGAGGATAGCTGCACCATTGAGAGAGGTGGTTGATAAGGTTATGGATCCTGGAACTTCACCTGATTCGGAAGTTATCAATTCAATTCCTGAAGTCCAGGTTGGAGAACGACACCAGCAAGGTTTGCATGATGCTATTCTTGATTCTTCTAAAGTGTCCAATTCTCTTGTGGGGGTTTCTGGTTGCAGGAGAGGGAAAAAGATAGACAAGCATACATCTTCAAATAGTTCTATTGTTGAAGATGGATCACAGGGTCCACCAAGGAAAAATAAAACTAAGCACTCAAAGAATCGTGGATGTAAAAAAAATTCCAATGATGTGGTTTGCTCCATGGATTTGCATACTTCCACTGATATAAATGTTGCAAGCAACTTAGTAAGCCAGAAAGAATCATCCACAGAACCACTGCTGCTATCTGGAGAGATTGAACTTGAAGACACCACTGAGGCTTTGAAAGTCAAAAGTAGCATGAAAGTTAAGACAACTTGCATCCTGAATGTTGATCATGAGCTTTCAGAATCCCAGGGCATTGAGAATTTGCCGTCTTCTGCAAGATCCTCTGGGCGTAAACTTCCTAAAAGTCTTACATCTTGTAAAGTCAGCATTCCCAAATCAAAAGCTTCTGATTCAATGAGCCAGAAAAAGACTGGTAGCAGACGAAGGGAGAAACAGCTGAAACCTATTAAGAAGAGTGAAGTTAAGGGAAGAGGTGTCTCTGAAAAGGTTATCTGCGAAGCAGAAGATCGCCTGCATGCAGGTAGCTTTCTGATGAGAACATTGAATGCACTTTGCAAGTGTGATTGTATTCTTATCTGCATTTTGAATACTTATTTTACAGAACTAAGTCTTTCATGTTTATCTAAATTTTACAGGTTTTAATTGTTTTTTAATCTGTTTGTTAATTGGTTTGAGCATTTACATGCACGAAGTTTTCTTATGATGTAACAGAACATGGTGTTGAGGGAAATTATGAATTGGATGCTGTTGGAAAAATTAATGCTGGTGACAACAAGGTATCAGTGAATGGATCCGATTCGGAGATGGTTCTAGGTAGTGGGTTGGAGGAACAGCATCCATCACCTCATAATGCATGGGTGCGCTGTGATGATTGTCATAAATGGCGACGTATTCCTGTTGATCTTGCAGACCTAATTGAAGATACAAAGTGCACCTGGTATACCAATTTCATAGTACACTTTTATTTTGCATGGTCCTTGCATAGAAGCTGGATATGTGAATATGGTATATGAATGTATTTGTCAGTTCACTCACTCAAATTAGAAAATCATATGCCATTTATGTTGATAATACAGTATGTAGTAATAAAGAGCAACTTATTATGCCCAATGTTGCCTGTACTCATGAAGCATTACTTGAATGTTTGGTGTGAAATCTCTGTATGTTGTCTTTTTTGCTATGATCTTAACTTCTTTCTGGTTGGTAAAGGATGCCTAATAAAGTATTGATGACTTGATTAATGATCCCTAACAAGAATGCAAAGTGTTGACTGGCAATTCATATTGCAAAAGATCACTTACATGTCTGCGTTAACCTATTTATGACTATTATGAAATAAAATGGCATTTATTCATGACGTAGTATTTTCCCTTTTTTCTATCTTTGCTGTCTACTATCATGGTTTGGGAGGATTTTGTCCTCCTTCCTTTTATTCCTTCTCTCTTTTGGTGAAATCTTTTATTAAAAAATAAAAACTGAGTTCAAAGTATGATATAGGACCGGAAAGAAAAGGGGGAGGTGGAAGGAGAAAGAAGGATAAATAGAAAGATAAAAGGGAGAAAGGGAAGGAAAATGAGGAGGAAATAGATAATAATAACTCTAGATAATCAAACAATCAAGTCTGACATAAGAGAATAACATAAGGTTATTATATGAAGCCCAAAACACAATAACTTAAAGTAAAAGAAAGAATAATAAAGGAAGCAACTTTAGATAAAAGAAAGCCTAATAAATGAAACAAAATAAAGTCACAAAATAAATTTTTAAAAACTTAAAATAAATCTTTCCAAATTTCTAATCACTAGAGGTGTATGTCTGGTTTATCATTGTTTGGAAATTGATTGATGTTTCATTGGTTAGTGATTAATTGACCATGTAACAGGAGTCATTATCTTTGAGTTTCTCGTTGCAATAGCTTCATTCTAGTATTCATTGTGGTATTGACGGTCATATTATATATATGTAGTTACTAGTTAGTTTCTCCTCTCTTAATTCATTAATTGTATGTTGTATAAGAGCCAATTGCCTTGTCCATTATTCCTAATTTTGTTAACTAACCGGCATCTTGTCATGTTTGATTTTCTTTTAGGACCTGTAAGGATAGCAATGATAAAGCCTTTTCTGATTGCTCTATTCCCCAAGAGAAGTCAAATGCAGAGATCAACGCAGAGTTGGGGTTATCAGATGCATCAGGTGAAGAAGATGCTTACGAAGGCTGTAAAAATTATAAGAAATTGGAATATCAACAACCAACCGGTAAGTGATATAGATTAGTAGAGAATCAGGAATTAAAGGTTAAAGCTAGGCTGTTTTTGGGATGTCATTTCATCCTGATTCATTAATCTTACTTTCTGTCTGAGGTGTTTTTTTTTTTTTTGCAGTTCATCAGGAGTCAACTTTTACCCATATTCTTACGAATGAGTTTCTGCACCGCAGTGGCAAAACTCAGACTATTGATGAGGTTCAAAATGGTTCTAATTCTTTTTCTATTTAACATATTATATGGTGAGCTGAAAGAGGCTTCTGCTGGCAGCTCACCAGCATCAACCTGAATAGTATTGCATGACTGTATGACTTGCACCATTGTATTTTTGGCTAATAGAAGGAATTTTTTGGTAATTGTTAATAGAAGAAATTTAATTAGAAAGAAAGAGGGATCAGAGGACAAGGAGGAAAGGTTTTGGTCCTTAAACTGGGGAAGAAACATGGTTCAAACAATCTTATGCAGTACTGCTAAGGAACTTTCCAATCCCTGTTCTGTATCTTTTGAAGCTGGGCATCACATTGATAAAGGGAGTAGGACTATTTTTCCTTGATTCTCTCAGTTGCTCTGGCCCTCCCAAGAAGAAGACTTGTTCCTTGGACCCCTCCTATTCTTTCACCAATAAATTTTACTTCATTACTTGATTTGGACTCCTAGTCAAAGCCTAGTCCACATCTTATCTTTCTGGAAGGTTAAAAGTCACTTTAAGGTCAAGGCTGTAGGGCAATCTGCAATATTGAATAGGATCAACCGTTATAATTTTTATTGGTACATGGACGAAGGAGAGCTTTGTCCCCCAAACGGCTGTGTTTTATTTTTGGAGTTTGCAGACTAGCAGTCATTTTTCCCAGTGTGAGGTTGCTTGAAAATTTTGGAATAAACAATTTAGCTTCTCCAAGGAGTTTTCCCAGCCATTTTGGGGAACTTCATTTCTACTTTATTTTGGGGGTTCGTGGGGGAGGAGGGGGTGTAAGTCTGATGGTTCTTATGCTATTACCCTTGAAGGATAGAATGTTTTCATGATTAGCTAAACCAAGAAAAGTAGGGACTAGGGAGTGCAAATGATTGGAGAAACTGGGAATGATAGAAGGGAATGGAAACCCTAAACTTTGATAAGGATAGTGATGAGCGGGAGGTAGGGGCAGTGGAGAGAACATTCCCTTGTAACTAACTTGTCACATGGTGTGTGAGGAGTTGTGCAAGGAGGGCTGTTGTGGCTAATATATTGGTTGTGGGGTTGGTGTAGGAGAGGGAAGGGAAAATCATTTGCTTATTGGAGAGTCCCTGGTCTCTAGAATATCAGAGGAATACTTTATCTTGCTTCTTACTTATTGTCATCTTCTTCTACTTACTGTAAGCACTGTAATCTATCCTATGCCGTTTTCCTCAGTGGGCAAGGATATTGTAACTCTGTCCAATAAGTTATCACAAATTTGTTGTGGTTTCATCGTTGTTTTTGTTGAAGCGCACTATATTTTCTGGGGTACGGTGTATTTGGATACAGTGGATGGCCAGTATGTTTGAGTGCTTTTTATATTTATCCATTCTATGTGGGACAAGGAGGTTTCCTTGTCTGACTTGCTGAGGGAATAGGAGCTCTGATTAGTTGATTTTATTTTTTTGTATGATTCCTTGTCCTCCTTTCTTATGTCTTTTTGTTCTTTTAATAAATATTTTGTTCATAAAAAGGACAGTGTCATCATTGTACATTTGAACCAGATTTGGCTGACATGAAGGAGATATTTGATGGAAACCCAGTTGAAGATATTTTATGTTTTATTGATTTTATTGTGTTGTGATGGGTATCTTAGTGGGATGGAGAACCCTCCCCCAAAAGCTAGCTATTGAGGTGGAAGAACTAATCCACTTATATATCCCATTGAGCATCCCATATTACTCAATGTGAAATTTGGGTATCCCATACTACCCAAGTCGCCATCAATTGATGGGTATTCAAGTGGATGAGGAACCCTCCCCCAAAAAAGCTACTTTTGGGAGAGGTTTCCCCATCCCATTTGGATACTCATCAATGGTATCAGAGCCTAGATGTCAACGGTTCCGGAGAGGGCCTCCTACGGAGGGTTCTAACCGATGGAGGGTTTTGACTGAGAACGGAGTCGAGTGAAGTGTCACCGAATGAAGTGCAGTAGTGTGCAGCCGCCGGGATGTTGGCTTTTAAGGGGGCAAATTGATGGGAACTTGGATAGTATAGAATGTCCAAGTCCCACGTTGAGTAGTATGAGCTACTCAATGGGGTATATAAGTGGGTTAGTTCTCCCATCTCAATAGCTATCTTTTGGGGGAGGGCTCCCTATTCCACTTGGATGCCCATCATGTTGTAATTATCTTTATTTTAAAAATTAATTTTTCTCTAAATTGTTTTAAATTAGATATCCAGTTTAGGATTAAGTTAGTTTGAATTATTATATTATTTTAATATTTTAATAATTAGAAGTAGATCTCGTGCGTTGCATGGAGTCTAAGGTGAATCGTACTGTTTATTACTAATAAATAGTGCAGCTTCCTATAGATTTTATTATATATACCGATGATTGTACATAGAATCACTTGTTTAGCTGCTTTGCATGAAGCATCAGTTAAGTTGGTGCATAGGTTTTCTCCACTTTTCTCACTATTCAGTAGTCACTACTTAACATATTTAGTTTTCTCTTTGATTAAGTTGCATGTTTAATCATGGCTGGATAGCACTGAAGTTTCAATTAAGCTTGTCAAATTTGTAAATTTACGCATCAATTTTATACTCTTTACTCATTGTACTCTTGAACTTATATCAGATAATGGTTTGCCATTGTAAACCACCATCAGAAGATCGGTTTGGTTGTGGGGATGAATGTCTAAATCGGATGCTTAACATTGAATGTGTTCAAGGAACCTGCCCATGTGGGGATCTTTGTTCAAATCAGCAGGTATATAAAGAATAAACTATTTATTCTTCCACTGCAAAGATACTTTTGACTGCCTCACTGCCGTTTTGTGTGAAGGACATCATTGTAATCTAAATGTTTTATTTCAGTTCCAGCGACGCAAGTATGCTAGCTTGGCGTGGTTTAAATGTGGGAAAAAAGGTTATGGGTTGAAGGCACTTGAGGATATATCTAAAGGGCAGTTTCTTATTGAATATGTTGGTGAGGTGAGTTGAACAATACTTTGCCTCTTTCTGTGTTATCCCCTTACTTTATTGAATATTTGATGATGAGATTTTTCCTGAAGCTGAATTATTGAAGCTTGGAACCGTTTTGATGGTTTTGTGCTATATTCTACTGTAACTTATAGGCAAGAAAGAATTGGAACGATCTTTAACTTAGTCATGATGCAGTCAAGTTGGATCTGCCACCTGCTCCCTTCCCTCTTTTCCTCCACAGATTTTAGTTGTGCATCTTTCACACCTTTATCTTCTTTGTTCCCTCAAGACTCAATATTGTGAATCATTTCATGTGTTAGCAGATGGTACAGGTTAGGCTGATATGGTTTGTGTTGACCAGTACCATATGTTCCAAGGAGATAAGGAAGAAAGTAGTTTGACCTGCCTCCATTTGTAGAATTGGCATTGCCTTTTGAATAGTGTTAAAGAGACACCAAAAAATTTATGCTTTTAGCTATATTCCAGAAAAATAATGTGTTTATCTCAAGTGCAGGCCCTTATGGGAAAGACTATTTGCCCTCAATCATAGACTGAGCACAGGGTTACTACTTCCTTTTGGTTACATTAATCGTAGTGATGGAGGTGGATGGATTGAGTTTGATGCATTTATAAGTTGTAACCACTCAACCTGATGGTTTATGCTTTTAGTTTGGCTCTTCTAGGGCTAATGAACTGCTTATATCTAAAATAAACTTACGCTGCATGTTAAGGATTGAAAAAGGGTAATATAAGCTGAATGGATTTTTTTGATTGGAGTATGTTATTTCTTGTACAGTTGGCATCAACCCTGTTATTCATATTTAGGTGTATTGAAGCGGGTGTGTATTTGTGTTTGAATACTTGATGTGGTTTCATGCACGCATAATTGATCTTTGTTGTAATGTATTTAATTTATCATTTGAGCAGGTGCTTGATATGCATGCTTATGAGGCACGGCAAAGAGAGTATGCTTTCAAGGGTCACCGGCATTTCTACTTCATGACCTTGAATGGCAGCGAGGTACGAATTTAACAGCTATTTATTTTAATTGAACCAACATTTTTAGTTTTAGGATACGAAACACTGATTTACAATTAGAGCTTTGTCATTTCAAAATTGGAGTCATATATTGATGGAAACTTCACAAACCCTATCAGAACAGAACACCTATTGAGCTATATATTGCTGAAACAACACAATGAGCATGGTGACACTGATATAGAGACAGAAAATACTCCTTGGACAGAAGTTTACAGCACACTGTCACACACTGGAACCAACAATTTTCCCCTAGATATAACTGGACAAAGACACCCTTACTACTGAAATAGATGCACCTTCTAAGACAAAAGGTTACAACCCCAACACTCACACTAACTATTACCACTCACTATTCCCAGCTTCATACTAATCACGGCAATACAAACTCCTAACACATACACTCAGCACCAAATCCAGATCCAAAATTCTGTCTGCCTACTTCTTTCTCAGCTTTTCATTTACATACCCCTGTCAACTACACTTTAACTGTTACCCCCTACCTCTTCATCATCACCCTTCTTTTGCTCCTTCACTTTTCAATTCTTCTGCTTATAAACTCTCAGGTCATTTGTTTGGACCATCAGTTCCACCTTTTCTGCCCGTGGCTTTCTTTTGCTCCTGTTGTATGTATTGTTGGCAGCGGTGGATTGGGATCCATCATTATTTTGTTGTGTCACGTGTTTGTACTACCTTGTGCCTCATAGGTGCTTCTTAGGTATTATGGATGCTGAGTGCCGTTATTGCCTATTCTGTGGGTTTGCTTTAGTTGAAGGTGTGTCACATATCATTGTTACTTTTAGTCTGTGCCTTCTATTCATCCTATATGCTAAGAAGATATTCTCCTTCTCTCTCCCCCTTCCCATAAAAAGAAAAAAATGATACAAGAAAACTTCATATATATATATAAATATGGGAATAGGCTTCTTTTTCATTCAATCTCTGCACTTTCCATGCACAAGCAAAGTGTCAGTGCACCTACATCATATTGCCTTTATATCCTCTTCCCTCCCAAAAGAAGTGCTGTAGTGAAATTATGGGAACTCAGAAACCACCTCAGGACCTTGAGATGTTGAAGCTGATAGTACAGTGTGTATCATCTTTGCTTTGGCACATTCGTTGAATGGATGATCAATTTAAGGTATTTCGTGGTTTTTAGCTTGTTTTCAATATGGTCTTCTTGGTATTTTGCTGTTAGTAGTAAACCAAATGGACTGTGTTGAAAACTTGTTTCTTAGGCGATTCTTGCTGAGATAAGTGAATAGATCTTCTGAATTGTGTTTTGAAACTTAAGATGCTGGGTTTGTTGAATAATTACTGACACAAACTGAATGCAGCTTGCTTGGGATATAACTGATTGAGTCTCTTTCCTCCGACGTTGAATTTTCAGTGATGCCTGTTTCTTTGACTTTGTCCATATAGTGGGCTGGGAGTTGAGGAAGTGAATGTGGAAAGTATGAATTCAGGTTTCTTTTGTTGGGCCTGAATATATGCTAGTACTGGACAGTGTGAGGAAAATCTAGTATCACACCATAGTCTATTGCACCTAATTTTATGTTGTCCACATGATACATAATCCGAACATGCAATAAAGTTTGTCTACATTTGAATGGTGTCCTTGTGTTGTTCTCTCAACGATATTTGTAATTTGCAATTTCCCCTCGTTATTTTAGCAGCACTATGTTATCTTCCTTGCTGAATATATTTCTTCGATTATTTTGTGAGTTCTTCATTCCTATTCACATTTGTATATTTTCAGGTGATAGATGCAAGTGCAAAAGGAAACTTGGGACGTTTCATTAATCATAGTTGTGATCCTAATTGTCGTACAGAAAAGGTGAATACATCATCTATCTCAGCGCTAGATCTGAAATTCAATATATTTAATTATTGTCATTCTTTTTACCTTTGCTTGTGCATCACTCAACCCTTTTTTCATTTTCTCATTTTGGGACAGTGGATGGTGAATGGTGAAATCTGTATTGGACTTTTTGCATTGAGGGATATTAAACAGGTGTGCTTGCAAACTGTACTCTTTGTATTGTGTCAATTCTGTGTTCTTTGTGCTCTGGGTTTCACATACCTGGACCTACTGTTCTTAAATGTGGGGAAAAACAAACCCTTCCAGATTATCTTAGTGTTGCAAGACCCTGCAATAAGGAGGAAAACGATCTGGTTAGGATCAATTAATCCTTATTGAATCATAAGATTGTAAGATCTAACCATTAAATGATAAAAATCTTGAAAACATTGCATGATTCACGCTTAGATTTGTCATTTTTGCAGAGCCAGATACATCTCTAAGCATCTAAGTTGATGAAATGATTGTATTGAATTCTTTTCAGTATTATGACATGTAGAGGTTAGGTTACTAGGGAAACCAAAAAGGGGGGGATTGGAAATAAAAAAGGGGGGGGGGGGGCTGTGGGTTTTGTGTTTTAAGATTTTTTATGCTCATGGATTAGAAGTATTCCCTGCCAACAGTTAGACTATTCTCCCTTGATGTTTAGTGTTTCAGGATTTACATTGGTTGTATGGAGGGTTTGTGGTCATATTGTCTTACCTTGTGACTTGTAATATGTATGTAATTGCTGATGTCCTTGGCTATGTGCCTGTGAAAGTATAATTCTGTCCAGCTAATCTTCTTTTCATCTACGATCCCCAGGATGAAGAGGTGACATTTGATTACAACTATGTAAGGGTTTTTGGTGCTGCTGCCAAAAAATGTTATTGCGGTTCACCAATATGTCGGGGTTATATTGGTGGTGGTGATCCGCTTAATGCTGAAGTCATTGTTCAAGGTGATTCAGATGAGGAATTTCCAGAACCAGTGATGCTTACTGATGATGGTGAAATTGAAGACAGTATGCCTAGATCTGATGCTATGCACGCCAAAAGGAATTTGTTAAAAGACAGAGATCTAGTTGACAAGTCCAGAAGTGCTCTAGTGCCAGGTGATAATCAGGAGAAAGAGAACTCTATAGACCCATCTTCTGCTATTTCCTTGTTGCACTGCCCATTAGAAATGGAAGATTCAATGGGCAAGTTGCCATCTTCTGACGTGGAAGATTCCCAACAAATGAAGGATGTAATTAGTAAATCCGTGCCTCCTGTGCAACAAGGATATGCATTGGAATCAGAACTTCCTGACAAAATTTCTTCCATCCAAAGAATGGAGACTTCTACTGCCCCTGTTAGCAAAGTGATATCAAATTTTATTAAGAAAAAGAGGGAATCCAAGTCTGAAATAGTTGGAGACAGGCCTGGATTTCCAAAATCACATCTGCTTGTGAAGACTTCTCGAGCAAGTGGTTCTGTTAAAAAGGGAAAGGTTCATGCAAATCATTCAAATGGTCTCAAAGCTGAGATGACAGCCAACAGATTTCAGGTAGCATCAATTAAACCTAAAAGGGTGGTGGAAAGTTCTTCCAATGGCCGTTTTGAAGCAGGTTTGTCTTTCTTATTTATTTTGGTATTGTCTAACATGGCTACTGCAATAAGAAATTTGTGAAGCAGCTAATCCTTCTCAATACCTGCAGTTCAGGAGAAACTTAAGGAGTTGTTGGATGAAGATGGAGAAGGAGGAATAAGCAAAAGAAAAGTGAGTAACCTTTATATTCGTTATCCAATCAACATGATAATTGGTACTAGGCATATTTATTTGGAAGCTTGTTCATGCATACATGGCCCAATGTTCTTTCCAGCAATTTTGATTTAGTTATTTTAGGAAGCAAGAATCTTCAACCTCTGTTCTTTAATATTTTTTTGTAATTAACTATTATTATTTTTAAGCTAATATTGTGTAGACATTATTCTCTGTTCTTGCATGCACAAGGGCTTTCTGCTTTTCTTCATTACCATCATATGATAACATATTATGTCTTCCTTTTCTTTGATTTTGGTCTTTGCTCTGAACTCCCCTTATTTTTGAGGTATCCTTGCCACCTTGGCAGCTTTATTAATAAAATTAGTTTTTCACCTTTTTTATCTTTAAAAGGATGCAACCAAAGGCTACTTAAAGCTTCTGCTTCTCACTGTGGCATCAGATGACAGGAATAATGGTGAAGCAATTCAAAGGTCCTCTATTTTTGTTTTTTCCCCAGTAATCATATGTTGAGAATTATTTATGCTTTACAGACATGTAAACAGTTTGTAAAGGAATGTTTTGATTGCAGCAATCGAGATCTTTCCATGATCCTTGGTGCCCTTCTGAAAACAAAATCTAGAGCAGTGCTGAATGATATAATTAACAAGAATGGTAACATATACTTGCTGGATATCAATGCAATTCCCCAAACCACCCCCTCCTGGGCGGGCTTTTGGTTTAATTATTGCAAAAGATGACTAAATCTTTGTCTTTCAGGTTTACAGATGTTGCATAACATAATGAAGCAGTACAGGCGGGATTTCAAGAAAACTCCAATACTACGGAAGCTTCTTAAGGTGATTTAGATTGAAAAATACCTTCACATTTCGTAGCAGTTATCTGCACTTTACCTTAGAGATCAAGTATATTTAACCATTACTAAGCTACTGCATGTCATTGAATTATTTTCTTAATATATTATCCATAATGAATCAAATTGAATAATTTCTGCCTGAAAGTTGTGAAAATTTTAACTTAGTGTATCCCCTTTTTTTTTAGACCAGCCCTTTTTTTTGGACCAGGACTTAGTGTATTCCTTCAACTCTAAGTTTTCTTGTAAATTCCATGATAAGCATTTATCTTGCGGGCTCCCAATATTTCTGAGGGCAAATATTTGGAGAATATTATGGATTTTTTTTCTTATTCTTCTTCTTCTTCTCTCTCTCTCTCACACGCACAATTTTTTTAAGTAAAGATGTGCAGTAATTCCTAGTGTTATTGTCTATTTTTTAAGGCGAGATATGAATTTTTCTATGCAATGGAGCATCTGTGGGAGGTTCTGATTATTTGAGTTGCTAAAAGAATCAATTCTCATAACTGAAATATATGATGATAACTTACATCAAAGAATGACATGCATTTAATTACAGCATTGAATTTACTGAACTTTGTATTCTTGGGTATCATGCTGTCAGTCCTGTCTATAAAAAGCACGAATATATTTTCTGAGACCTGGTTGGTTTTAGATAATAGCCTAAGCTGAAGTGATTTGATATTTATCTATCAATATCTTATTGGCTTTGGAGGTTAGGATATAGGAAGGTTAATCTGTTAGTTACTAATTTGGTACATAGATGTGACTCCACCATACATGCATTTATTTATTTTTTCCTATCAACCTTATTTTCCAGGTCTTAGAGCACCTAGCAGCAAGCAAGATATTGACATTTGAACACATTAATGGCGGCCCCCCTTGTCGTGGAATGGAGAGGTGAGAAAATGTCATCTTTGCCCCATTTTTCTAGCTTTACCAAACTAATTGTAGGAAAGTTGGTTAACTTGAACAAAATTTTGTTGCCTAATGGAGCTGAATTTGATTCGATAACAAAGTTGTAAATTTATGGCTTTTTTGGCAAATTACAGTAATCTCCCTTGAAGCTTGGCTAAACTATACCCAATACCTGTATTGTTCTTAAAAATTACACTTGGCTTTCTTTCAATTAATTTTCTGTCAATGAAGTTAACTTTTTACACGACATGCATTTCTTCAACAAATAAAATTACTTAACTCTATCTTATATTATGAATAAAAGCAGTCTCATGTTAGAGTTTAAAATTGACTTGATTAACTTTACTATCATATAAGAATAAAATCAGTCTCATGTTGTCTCGAAAGTTGACTTGTTTGATGGGAAGTGAATTGGAGGGGAGGTCTCTGCAATACATGTCAAATGTTAGGGGAGCTTAGTGTAACTTTCGAAACAAGAAGGGTATTAGGTGTAATTTAGCCAACCTTAAGAGGAAAATTGTATAATTTACTCTTTTTAATAGTGATTTGTTTTGTATATTATGAATGACTAAACTAACAGGAAAAAAATGATGTGAATTAATTAGAAGCATGAAACGTGTTGGTAAGCGCTCAAACTGATTAGGAGAAATAAGAGAACGAAGGAAATAAATCTACTAAGAAAGATAGAGCAAGAATCTCACTCTAAGAATTCTTAATAGCCAAAGACGTGGAGAATCTCCGAATGGGATAAACTGGGATATTATTTCTCAATGACTAGCTTCTGAAGTTGCTAGCCTATTTAAAGAGCTGGAAATACATTCGAAATAAGTAAATAAGTCCCTAAAATCTCTGAAACAGACTCCAACGGCTAGAAAATAACAAACTGAACGTAGGAACCACTTCAACGGACATTATGGTTCCTTATTCTGCTAACCAGACTCCTAAAATCACTCTAAACAATTATTCAAAAATAAATTGAAGTAATCAACAGCAAAAAAAAAAAAAAATTTAGTTCAGTTTCTGACGCTTTCACCTTCTGAAATAAGTCTGCACTGGTTTCTTAACATGTATTAAACCAGAACTTTCCCCTCCTATTAAATGGAAAGAAAGTTGAAAGTTGGGGTTAATGGATGGAATAGTTTTTTAATGGTTAGCCCAAATCTGAACAATTAAAAATATCGTTGAAGCACCAATGAGGTCTTGATATAATTGCTAGATAGCTGAGTCCCTTAAATATGTTGTCCTGAATTTGATCCCTAGCCACGTGTCTAGAAAAAGTTTTATTGAGAAAGGCAAAACCCATTTCGGTAATCTCTACATCTTGAAAGGATTAATTTTCGATTATTGGTTGAAGGATACCCTTGGTGCTCACAAAAAAAAAATAGTTGGAGTTGATGTTCACTTAAAATATCTTAGCATTTTAGCTCTCTTTCACACATTATGACCTAATTGATATTGTGAACTAGCCAAGGACTTGAAATATTATTCTAATCTACTTTTTGTTTTGAACTCAGACAACATCTATAAGATACTCTTATTGGTGTAATCTATTTTGGCTGTTAGTGGACATGTATATTATTCCATGTCCAGCATGATTGAGATTTTTTTAATTGCTGACTGCTGTTTTCATCATAATTGGTTTTATCTGCAGCTTTAGGGAGTCCATGTTGTCTCTGACAGAGCATGATGACAAACAGGTATGTGTTGCACTAATTTGTTCATATCTGCTTTATTTCAATATAAGCTTAGTCAGGTCATGTGTCTATCGCTTTCTACTATCAGCATGTCTGTGGAAACATGTTGGGAATTTTTTAGCCCCACGGGAACTTGTTTTTCTCGGGTGAGGAGAACCTTAATCCTTGAGTGTTTTCACCATTCATTTTGAACTTTTAGGTCCATCAAATTGCTCGAAGCTTTCGGGACAGATGGATTCGAAAACCTTTCAGAAGACATGGTTATGTGGACCGAGATGATTTTAAGGTAGAATCTCATAGGAATTTTAACTGCAATAGATTTTCAGCATCACAGAACCATAGGCGGGAGCCAGATGTTAGACCTACAGAAGCAATAGATTGTGTCCAGCAATCAAAACCTGTGACAACTTCAGTAGATGCTGGTGCCCAGGAGGGCTGCTCTGCATTGTCTTTAGATGGGTGTAAAATTGATGGGATGAAAAGGCGCAAGCGTAAAAGCAGATGGGATCAACCGGCAGAGTCAATTTCAGATTTATCATCTAGCCCATGTAAGAAACAAAATGTTGACTCTGGGCTATTAATGCACACTGATGCAGCCACCACCTCTTCTGATGGAAATCAGAATGTTAGCGAGGATTTTCCCCCAGGGTTTTCGTGCCCTGTTCAACCACAATTGGGTTCTTTGAATGCTTCGACACACTCTGGTGATCTTGCTTTGCAAAATGTGGGCAACCCCCCAGATACAGTAATTGGACATCCAAAGGAGAAATTTAATTCTCGCATGTCTGTCTCATACGGAATACCATTATCTTTTGTCCAGCAGTTTGGCACACCTCATGCGGAAATATCAGAGAGTTGGGTCACTGCACCAGGTGTGCCTTTCAGCCCATTTCCTCCACTGCCCCCCTATCCACGGGATCATAAAGACTGTCAGCCTTCTAGTTCTACTAATGCTGCAGCTGTAGATCAACCTGTTGAAGTTCAGCAAGGGGATATGAGTGGTACAGTTAGTTGTTACTCTGATGATATGACTCCCAGCACAACAGATACAAGCCGTGAAGACATTGATCTTCCACATGAAGATGATAAACAACTTCATAAACGTTTGAAAGATTCCTCTTGTGATTTGGGAAGGAGGTACTTTAGGCAGCAAAAATGGAGTAATTCAAAAATACATCGACCATGGTTCAGGAGGAATGCGTGGGGATGTAGTAATGGGAACAACACCACTGGTAGTATATGCAGTGAAAGCGTAGGAGATGAACCAAATGAGTCAAAAGTTTCATATTCTTCAGAGGACGTAATCTGTAGAGCGGAGGAAGGTGTCAATAATGTTTAATATAATAACATTCTCAGCAGCAAAACCTACATTCATCACAGGAATTTTTTTTCCTTCGATATACATTAATATATTGTCAATTCATTTGTTCCAATTCAATGAAAATTTGGTTCAATTTCAGAATTCAACCTTGTCAAAAGCTCCATACCTGAAGGGAAGTTATACCATTCCGCATTTTGCTGTTTGAATATTGATCGTACCAAATCTTCGCGAGGTAGGTGTTTCTCTTTACAAATGATTTCTGATAATATGGCGTGCCAGTGACTAGCTGTATTGGTGAAATGTGGATAGGAAGATCTGTTTGTTAAATTAAATTTCTCTATCTAAGCTAAAAGGTATATTCAGAACTGAAAGGAATATGAAATGAGACATTATATCTACTATCATGTATTTGACAAAGTTGACAAATAGGAGCCCTTCTATCATATTACTTCCACGTTCTTAATTGTCAGAAAAATTAGCAAGTAATAACGTGTTGATCTATGTTTCTTAGACCAACGAAAGCTAGCAGGCTTGCATATGAGGTCAGGGTTGGTTTTTGTTCCCATTTGACTAGGTGTTAATATGTCTCAAGTTCTAAAGAATCTTCTGCGTCTAACAGAATTGGATCAAACGGCTTTTAAGATTTTGGTTTTGGTAATGAGGCAATGTCAACTTCATTTTCCCTTTCTTTTCTGCAAAATGTTGAATTTGTTTTCCCTGATGCTGTATTCTATTTTCTCCTTCCTCATCCGCTCTTCTGGCTGTAGGCATCTCCTTGGGATGACGTGCTTGAGCATGTGCTCTCTCTCCTTTTCGGGGAAAAAGAAATGGGAATCAATTTCAACAGATAGTTTTTAGTACTTGCTTCATATTTTTTTTGCTAGGCTTATGCAATTTGGAATCTGAGAAACAAAAAAGAAAAAAAAAAACAAAGAAAGAGAGAGAACTTGGTTAAGATGGGAAAACTGCATAACTGGACAACTGTTTATTTTTGTTTGATGGCTGAAAAATGTTAGAAGGATTAACATGTAATGGAATTTTATTTTGAGTAACTAATGCGCTTAATAACTTTTTAGGATTAGAACTAAATGACTATAAAAATTCAAGAACTAAATTATTAGTTTAGTTAAGGAATGCATTACATAGAACTTGTTACCAAGGCTGGATCTGGAAGTCCTCAATTTTAAGGATAAGATATTTATCAATGAATTTAACTTTGTTGGATCAATTGGAAATAGTTGTTTGTTATCACATCACAAATATATAAATATCAAAATAATTCAACAGCAGAGCACTCATCTGAAGAGATGAAGCTCCATGTATCAAAGTCCCAATTAGAGAGGCACCTTTTTGTTAATGTTTTGGTCGATAAGATTTGTGATACAGGATCCGTGATGACCGGGTGGAGACGCGTGTATAAAAAGCCATAATTCATATCGGAATCTTCAAGAGTTGTTAGTTTCTTCATTAACCGTGTTTCCTAGTCCTCGCGTTACCCCTTGTTTCTGTCCTATTGAAATTTTATATGCATGCGCTTAATATGCTTTTTACGTTTTGGCACATCTTTAGATTCAAATCTGCGTTGTTTGAGAATCTACAAGAGTTTGCTTTAGGATAGGATTTGAAAGGAGAGTATTTTTTTCACTTACCATTACTTATCTTCTTTCATTGTTATTTAGCGTTTGGCTGCTCAATGTGATCGGAGAAGAAATTTGGTGAGATTAGTTTCAAGGAGCTTCGTCCTTTGCTTTTTAAAAAAAAAGGATTTTTGCCTGTAATCTATCTCCTTTGCTCTAGCATCTGAAATCGTAACGTATTGACTACAAAAATGTGCATAAGCACACCCATGTTGATGGATATACAATCATATAATATAAATCATGCCTTTTCTTGCTTTGTGATCGCCACTCAATACATGAGACATATTTTGGTGGTAGAAATTAAACATGGATATGCACACCAAGCTTCCTGTCACATCATTCAAGCAAAAAGCTTACTATTCCCCTTGTGGAGTAATAAATCATCTCTTAGGAGTGCTAACATAACATACTTTTAAAAGCCACAAAAGCTCATAAAAGGTAACTTCCGAGGAGCCAATGGGGTTTGAACAATCAACAAGAAACTGAGGAAGACTCGATTAGCCTTGATGCCAAGTACTTTCTTAATGCAACTGCCTTTACAAAGATCAAATTTATTGTACACACAAGAAACAGAAGCCTTAAGAAAAGACGAACTTAAATTATCAGTAGATAGTAGGCACAAAACATGGTGAAGCAAACAGGTAAATGATTACAAATGCAAAATTTGCTTTATCTTTCTTCTCTGTTGACGGATAACAACAGCATGACCAGACCAAATATCCTATCAAGGCTATGCATCCCTTGATCCCCCTCTCATCTCATTCTGAAACAGATCCCCCAAAAAGAAGCAAAAGAAAAAAGAGGAAAAAGCAAAAAACTACCCATCTTCTCCCAGCACCTTAGACAATTCACCATCACGTATGAGAAACAGAAAAAAGTATATTATGAATACTCCTTTTTCTCAAAAATACAAAAGGCTCTATTCATTTATTCAGCCAACCGAGTCACATGTCTATGCACTTCGCTAGTATTTCTTTAGCAAACTTCGGATGCGAATAAAGCACCACGTTTTCAATAACATTTTGTGCTTTCTCCAACCATCAAAATACTTGCCAATCACTTTTTTATAACTAGGTCTCTGCTGAACCAAAAGCCAGTACTCAGCAGTATTTGGCCTGTCAGCTATGTACTCATGTTCTAAATCCAAGAGCACTAAACGAGCCAACACAGGAATGAGCATCACATCGGCCATGGTGAAGTCTTGACCTGCTAAATAAGGGGTTTCACCAAGCTGTCTCTCCACTTCATCAAGAAGCATAACCAAGTGCTCCCTGCTCCTCCTCAACACATCAGGGTCTTTTAACTTTTCTTCTGTCTGATAAGCTTCTCTCAACTTCCTGTGGTAAGCTCCAGCCAACTCAGGGGATTCAGACATTCGAGCGATCACTACTCGCCTTATAAACTTGGAAGTGTCAAGGCGATATTTCTCTGGTACATGGGAGAGGGTGAAGAACTTAGGATCCCACTCTTGTATCTTTCTCATCCATTCAACAACTTCCCTGCCACTAACACCGATACCCTCAGAGCCAGAGGAAACCTCAGCAATTCTTTCTATGTACCTGAAAGCCCAATGGAGTTTTAAACCTTTTGCTTGTTATAAATGAATTTATAGGCAAATGCAGATTTAATGTCTTATTCACCCTAGGTGAACAGAGGGCTCAATGATTAAGTTTTATGAAGAAATAATATAAATTTGTCCATTATCTCAAGTGTATGCTGCCTCAAGGGAAAGATTTTGGAGAGTCAATAGCGGATTTGTTAGCAAGAAGTTATAACCTTTTTCTTTTTTATAATTTCAAAGACCACATAGCTCTTGAAAAAGGTACCAGTCCTTTTAATAAATCCATTCAAGTCAAGGATAAAAGAAATGATAGAAGTGTGAAGAATAGGACGTACTGGATTATATCAATAGTTTCGTAAAGGATGTGAGAACCATTTTGGAAAACGGGTAGCCTCCCACTAGGATTCATCTTGAAGAATAAGGCATCCAAATTCTTGCCTGTAATGGGATTGACATGGTAAGACGTATAATCAATGCCTTTCTCTTCCAATGCAAGCCTCACCTTCTGGCTGTTCAAATCAAAAGGATGATGATAAAACTGCATTCTATTATCGGCTCTTAGAAAGAATGTTCCAGTTACTGCTAAATATTAAGTGAAGTTGCACCAGCTCCAGAGATCACACAGAAGGCATAGAGATAGTACATCGACGTCTTATCTGAAAAAGAATCATTTCCAAATTGTTATTAAGAACCATCCTATATGATAACTCAATTTCTTTTACAGAAGCTTATGAATTATACAACAAACCAGAGGATCAAACAATATGAGATTAAACGTGGTGCGACCTAGGAGGGGAAAAAAAAAGCAGCTTTCTCTAGTCACTATAAATATCACTTGGTGTGGAAACCAATAAGCTTTGACCGAATATCACTTATGTCGTCACCAGGGATTGAAAGATCCGTGTTCAAATCCCAGTCAGTGCCAAAAGTAATTAAGTAAAAGAAACTGAAACGAATAGCTAACAGGTGATGAAAGCCTCCAAGTAAAGTCAATACAGGGGAAAAAAGAAAAAGAAAAAGAAACCAGAGACTGTAATATGAATAACTCCGCCTCCCAAAAACCACAACTTAGTAATTTTGGTTGGAGGAAAACATCCCTTTAACAACTTTGTTTCCCCCTATGCTTACCAAGTTCTAATACTTACAACAATAAGGCAATCACCTAAAATTTCTTCAGTGCATGAAGCATAGAATTTGTGCTCATTAGGATTCAGGGTAACAAGAAGGCTTCATTCAGGCACAGATAAGGAACAAGCGAACCAGCCAACTATAACTTGATGATCGATCAGGAATTAATCCAGCACAGAACAGAACATGTGTAACTTGATGAAAGGGAAATAATTTAATTCAAATAATTGCAATAAGAAGACATAATATTACTTTCAAACACTTAAAACAAAGTAATTTAAAAAACAAACCAATCAATTCACTCGATTACGCGGAAAACGGTAATTACGTTCAGAACTCCTAAACCAGCCAAAACACGATTAGGAAGATATGAAAATAGATAACCTTGGGCAAAAGCAAGTAGAAAAGCTTAAAAAAGAGTTAAAGAGCATGCAAAGCAAGTCCGCAGATCAAAACGAACCAGGAAGTGAAGAAAATCAACAAGAAGTTAAAAGAACATCAGGGAGACACGAGAGAAATACCCAGACAATAGTTGGAGCAAAGATGCTAGCGTAAGGGGGCTTTTGGGAAAAAGAAAAAAGAAAAAAAAATAGCGAACAGCGAGGAAAGGTGAATGCTGGCCAGGAAGGCCTGAGAGTGGAAAGAGAAGAGAGAAGAAGCTCGAATCAGAACGCAACAATTTAAGACAGCGAGTGAGAAGATTCCAGACAACCAACTGCAACTCTAATAAACGCGTAAAGCCACTCGCTCATCCTTGGTAGACTAGACACGTTCTCATAATATAAATTTCCCATCTAATTTTATTATAGACTTGTTACATCATCTTTTGACTCCCGAACCAGTCTTCTTCACTAAAATTCATGAAGTTGCATATTTTTCTATTGAAGCTGTTATTGTTGAGGACTTTTTGAAAAGAAGGCGAAAATCATAGAAAAATTCTAAAGCCCTAAAATAATTATTATAAAATGCTAAAACTCTAAAAAATTATAGCCAAGTCTTAATGGTCCTTAACTAAAATGAAGTTACTAAAATGTCCTTTCATGAAACGCATTTGTTAAATCAGACGATACGCTAAATCTTTCCCTCTGTGAAGCTAAACCAGGCCCATTGTTCTTCGTTCCCGGTCATCAAATTCGTACAATCATTGGTCACACCCGTCATTGTCAAGTCACCAGTCATGCCCATCGTTCTCCTTCACGTCGTTCAGCTCAAAATCTTTCTTTGGAAGCTTTCTTCTTCCTATTGATTTGCCTCAACTTGGTCTCGTTATTATTACTTGTTTGTTTTGCAATGGTAAAGTTCAAGGCCAGATTGTTTTTATGTGACAGTGGAGTTCATGGTCGAATTAGATGGTTTAATGCAACACTTGGGGAAAACACATATCAAAATCAACACAACAATATGAGCTCTTTCAGCTATCCTATTTCCTTCTAGCTATCAAAAATTGAATTGCTCCCCAAGCATTCCTGATACTCATGATCTTCTGCCATAGCAAACTCTTTCAGCAATTTACCTCTGTAATTCTCATAGACATCTGGGCGCTCTCAAAAGGCTTATTTTCGATCGTTACCATGTGATTCTTATTAACTAGATCAAAACTAAAATCAACTTACAGGTTTGAGTTTGATTTTGTCTTTCATCATGCTGAACTTTATCTACTAATTAAAGCTATTTCTGTTTGTATTCGTTATTCTTTTCCATGTTTAATATTTCAACTTTGTATGCGAAGGAGAATGATGGGCGTGACTGGTGACTTGAGAACGACGGGTGTGACCGATTGTTGTAAACATTCGATGACTGAGAATGAAGAACGACGGGCTTGCTTCAGCTTGCAGGGGGAAAGATTTAGGGCATCATCTAATTCAGCACATGCGTTTAATGAAAGGGCATTTCATTTATTTTCATTTTAGTTAAGGACCATTAGAATTTGACTGTAGGTTTTTAGGGTTTTGAAGTTTTGTAATGATTATTTTAAGGTTTTGAGATTTTTTTGTGATTTTTCCAAAAGAAAAGAAAATTTCATTTTAAATAAATTTTTATACGCAACAAACAATTTATTTTGACTCTGACTGATTAGACTCTCACCTAAACTTTTCTTCCATGTCAATCATTTAAACTCAAGTGGTAAAATAAAGCCAAGGAAAAAAAATATTGTTTCCATGACTAAAACCTTTTCTTTTTTCATTATGGGCCTATAACTAGAAAGTTTCCAATGTGAAGAGATCCATTTAAAAAAAAAACCATGTGGGTTTAAAGAACCCACATTTGACCATTGGACAAAATATAGGTGGATCTGAATGAAAGGCAAACATCTCTTGTTTTGAAGAACAGCTAATTGAATTAAAAAAAAAGAAGAAGAACTAATAATTTTTACCCAAAAAAAGAAGAAGAAGAACTACTAATAATCTCTCAAATGAAGAAGAAGAAGAGCTAATAAGGCATATCTTTGTTATATATTTTTTTTAGGGATATTCGGTATGTTTCATGTTTAACTCAACAGAAATTCATACTTAAGTTTCAATATTTTTAATATGCTGTGTGATTTAATTTGTTTTTGAATCAGAGTCATGCAATTTAGGTTTAACTTTTTTTTTGGTTCAAGATTACAGTTGAGATTTTTAATTTCAGACAAAATGCACTGATATGTATTATTAAAATAATTTAGATTTCAAAGCTAAAACTATCTCAGCAAGCTGGGTACCTGGTAGTTGGAAGTTTAGATTAAAGGATTGCACATTTGGTCCTCTTATTTTACAAAAAAAAGGAAATAAATAAAACCTCACTTGTTAAATAAGTCTCCTCCCCAAATGGAAGCGGTGCCACGAATATCGCTATCATGTTCATGGTTTGGGCCACAAAATTGTGATACCTAAATTGATATAACAACCAACTCTCATAAATAAATCAAAACCTTCCCTTTCTACTTCCAAGAAAAGCTCCGAATTTTTCACCCAAAAAAAAAACTCTGAACCAACCTACTTCCCTTTCAATAGTCACGTTCGCCAATTGCTCCAGCCATTCATTTTTTATTAAAAAAAAAAAATCTGGCTCCTTCTTTCAGCTCCCCTTCATTTTATTTTCTTCTTGTTTTTTCCCATTTTTAATGAATTAGTTGATACACATATGGTTCAATTTTTGAACTTCATTTTACCCTAATTATTAATAAATAAATGAATAAGTGCAAGTGACCAATGTTATTTTTTTTTTGTGCATGCACAAGGATATAGCTAATTGATAGTTAAAGAATAATATTTTTTTAGATGTAGATATAATTAAAGTAAATTTTGTCAGCGTTAATACTTGTCAGATTTCACTTGATAATGTGTAGTCTATACAAAATTAGACAAAATAAAAGAAAGTATATCTCCAACAACCCCTAGGGACAATTCCAACCTCTTAATAAGAGATATTTCCTTTTTTTTAGTCATTTCCGATTTGTCTGGAAATTCATTTCTAGAAAGTTCCTGGAGGGCTCTTTTAATATGCTTGACAGTTGTGGCAAAAAAAAAAAAAAAGATTGAGACTGTTTTCAGATTCGCTTTAAATTCTTTTACCTGTGCGGAAAACGTTTTGACCGTATTATACGGATGGAAGTTATGAGAGGTTTTGGAGAATAGGATGAAATGATTTGGAGAAGGCAGGTGTTGACTGTTGACGTTACCAAGGAAGGTTTTGTTGTGTGAGAAGTTGGTAAGCTTCGCTTCAATGTCTCTCTCCTTGTCTTGTTATGCAGAAAACGAAATTGAAGGGATGGGGTGCATTGCCATTTACCAAAATATATTTTGTTTTTGCCAATTCTCAGTTAGTAAGTCCCTTGTATGTTACTCCTCCATAAATAGAAGGATATTCCAGATTATGTTCCCCCACTTATTAATATTTATATTCTCCTCATTATATGTATTATAAAATATTTTATATCAATTATACTCATATTAAAAAAATTATTTTTTTAATTAAAATTAATATAAAAAGTATTCATATTTCTTATTTTACCCTCATTAAATATTACATTTTATTATTATTATAGGCCTATAAATAAGGAGAGAGGAAGTATTAAAAACAAAAAAAAATAAAAAAAATATATATATAATATTCTATATTTTGGACCAAAAACTTGTGAGATAAAATATTTTATAATATAGACAGGGAGAATAATATATAATAAATGGCACTGTAAAGATAATAATAGAAGTTGTTGACTAAAGATTTTGGATTGATTACAGTGGATGACGTTAATTAAGGGGATCATTCATTATAATCACAATACAAATTGTACGTACCGATTAATCCTATATTAAAAAAAAAACAAATTGACCACTTTGATTTAGGGTTGGTCAATGGGAGCAGGAGGGAGGAAGAAATTTTAATTTTATGTATTTGAATTTGTTGAAGGAGGGAAGAGAAGAGATTTTAATGTTACTTTATTTGATTTAAGAAATTAGAAAAAATAATAATAAAGGGGTAATTATATGCTTATTCATTTTAAGTTTTTTTTTAATTTCAATTCATCTTTATTTTATTTTAAAAAAATAACATACTCTATGTTAAATTTTTGAATCATTTTAAATGATTGAGAGACTAAGCATTTAAATTATGTAGAGGATTTTGTGCTGAATTTTTTATCTTAGGTCCTTTTTTTTTTCTTTTGTGAATCTTATTTATATTTTTTTTATGGAAAAACAAAATTTTGCCCAATGACTCAGTAGAGCTAAAAGAAGATAAAAAAAACTTATGATATATTTACAAACTAGACTCTAATGACACTCTTATAATTGATAAGAGGACCTAAACCCATATTTTTGTAAAATATGAAATTAATCCTTATTAAATGGATCAACTTTTATTACTTCATTTGTAATTTTTCATTTAACTAATAGTACATGTCATATACATATACAGAAATTTATGGCAATTATTTAAATTTAGAAAAAAATTATAAAATAACATATAATTCAAGATAAAATCATATTTTTTATGAATGGATATGAATATTCTAAATTTGATGATGGTGACTTTACATAAATTTAATTAAATTTGGAAAGAGAGAGAGAATAAAGGCGTGTTTGGTTTGAATATATTGAAGTTTTTTAAAGGGAGGGAAGATGATTAAATCCCTTCCCCTTGTAATTTTTTTAATTAATTCTCTCTAATTTTTTTAGCCACATAAATGGAGGAGATTAAATTCATTCCCTATCTTTTTATAAATTTTCTTTAAATTGGAGTTTTTTTTAAGAAAGATAATATTTATTACTCAATCCTCTTTTGAATCAAATAAAATTTCATTAAAATCCTCTCCTCTCTAATCCTACCAAATAAATAAATTTTAAAATCCCTCTAATCACTTTCACTTCAATCCTCTTCATTAAAAATTTCTCTAATACTCTCCCCTCCAATCCTCTTTATTAAACCAAATACACCCTAAAAGTACATATGTATAAACTTTTAATTTTTTCTATCTGCTGTAATTTAATTAACTTTCACCTAGCTGCAACAAATTCAATTAATTAATTAAATTAAAATTAAAATAAAAGAGAGAGATAGATAGTATACGCCACTGAGAGGGACGAGGTCTTTGTTTAGGAAGTCGGATTAGAGCAGATGGTCGAAGAATTTAGTATGGGGAAGATAAAAAATCTATATACAATAGAAGGTTACAGTATTTTGAGGAAGAAAACAAAAAAAAAAAACAGCCCAAAACAACACCTTGAAAATAATGAGAAAGGATGAGGGCAGTTTAGTCCTCAAAATTTTAAATTTATTTTTTAAATTTATAAATCGTAATTATAACACACACTTTTCACAAATCGTGATACTCAATTACGTTTTCTTATTTAACTGTTCCAGCACAAAACGAAATTCTACATTACAATTTCTCAAAAGTACTGTATATTGGTAAATTTTTTTTATTGTTATATTTTGATCAAAGAGCCTAAAAAATCTATATACAATAAAAGGTTACAGTACTGTGAGGAAGAAAACAAAAAAACAGTCCAAAACAACACCTTGAAAATAATGAGAGAGGATGAGGGCAGTTTAGTCCTCAAAATTTTAATAGTTTATTCTTCCCTTAAATCCCTCACTTTCGGAAGAAAAAAAAAAAAGAGAAAATCTTAAATTTTTTCCCCCTTTTCTCTGATATCATTAAAGCTTTGATTTTAATATATAAAGATTATTGAATGAGTTGTTTTCATACGTAGTTAAAAATCAAACTTCAAACCTTTTTTCATATCTATAGTAAAAAATTAAATTCTAATCAACATACTTTAGAAATCAAATCATCTGCCAATTATGCTGGATTTTGTTAGTGACAAAATATCAACTTTTGAAATCAAAACATCATCGTCATCTTTATTTATAATAAATAATAAAATAAATACACATATCATTATTAATTAGAAAAAAGGCCAGCCAAGCAGGTCAGTTTGTTTAACCTGTATTTTAAGTGAGTCAGATCAGAATTGATCCGCTTTGAAATAGGTTGTAATTTTTTTTTTAACAAATTACAACCTATTCCATCCTTTTTTTCGGGTTTGAGTTACATTAGTCAACTCATTGAGTTGGATCTTGCTAGCTCTAGTTCGTCCCTCCAGTTCGATTCCCACGTTTTAAGAACATAAACGTAATAATATTTCCAGGCGGTAAATAAACAAACTTCATTTTTTAGACTAAATTATTAAATTAAGTGATATTAAATTAAATGATTTTAATGCGAAGCGAAGAGAATGGGGCTCCACCCTGTTGATCTGCCATTTCTGTATGGGATGAATGGTGATCAACCTACCAAGACTAGCATTTCAGCCATGCTCTCTTTTGATCTTTTCTACTTTTTATTCCGTCAATATTCCCAATTTACTAACATGTGGGTTTAATTCTTATTGCTTAAAAATTATAATCGATCGAGTTTTTCTTTTCAAAAAACCATTTTAGATATATTAACAAAATAGATTTGAAAAAAGTATCAATTGTTTCTAAAAAGTGAGTTTTATATTTTAAAAGACCAAACTAAATAGGCCTATCAATGGAAGGAAGAATTAGAGATGTACAAAAATTAAGTAGGAACATCTTGATAGTCAACTCAATTGCTATTTTTGTGAAGTTGGGTTACCCCAATATACAAGACTAGATTTAACCCAGTTCCTACAAATTATTTAAAAATAAAAAATAAATTGATAAATTAATTTATTTTTAGTTAAATGCCAAGGGTATCCTCTAGAATAAACTAATGTATAATCATATTTATTAGCAAGGGTATCCCTAGAATGAATTAATTTATTTAAATAAATTAATTTATTTATTAGTAAAAATATAATTATATTGATTCAAAATATATTTCCTTGAAAAATAATATTAGTATTAAAAGTGATATTTTTTAAAATTATTAATACTCAATAATTATGTATTAATTTTTACATAATATTAAGAAATTAATTTAAAATTTTAAATAAAATTAAGAGATTGAAATCTTAAAAATATTTATGATAATGATAAAATTAATTTATTACATATAATGTATCAAGAAAAACAATTATATGAAATCAATTAATATTTATAAAAAAAATAAATTATCTATATACATCAGGTTGGGTGTGACTGGGCTTGATCTCAACTCAGTGTCCAATTTAGCCAGATCTTCAGACCAACTCGATATATTAGGTAGTATCGAGACTATCAAACTAGTTGCACACCTCTAGAAAGAATATGAAGTGAAATTAGATTTGGATTTTTTTTTTTGGGGCTAGGCGGACTCCCAAGGGATTTGTCTTGCAAGGGGAGGGAGAAAAGAAAAAAAAACTAGGTTAAAAAAATCAGAACAGACATTGAACCAATCAAGACATTAATTCAAAGTTCAGTGATTCAACCATGGTTTAATTAGAATTAAATTTGTGGTAATAAATTTAATAATTTTATATATTATATAGAAAATTCAAAATATTATTAATAAGTTTTATAATTTAATATTAGAATTTAAACAAGTTAATATTCATATATAACTATATTTTAAATTGAAAATAGTCAATTCATATTTTATTTTTATATTATTTGTTAAGTAAATTTATCATTATTAATAATTATGTATCATAATAATACTTATATAATATTATAATATAGAAAGAAAAAATTTATACTAAAAATAATCTTATTTTATTTTAAAAACTAAAAAAAATAAAAAAATTAGATCAATTTAACTAGTTTTGTATTAATTCAATATCCATTCATAATCGATTGGACTAATTTTCTATCAATTTTTATTAATTCTAAAAATAATTAATTATCATTTATGACGAGATTGAATTTGACATCAATTCTGAGTATCATTGATGAAATTGGTCAGCGAGATATAATTTTTTAACTCAAGAAACACGAGGACAAGTTGGTGGGGGAGGTGGGATATTTCCACAAAAGGCACGTGAAATAAGAAAGGCCACCGACAGTGGGTGTTGCTCCCACTTGCTACTGTCGTTAATTAATCACTTTCACTTAAATTAGGCCCCCTCTTGCCATTAGCAGTAGGTAATATCTAGTTCTCCAACCACAAGGCCTTCTGCACTATTATATCTACCTAGTAGGTAATTAGTAATATGATTCAAATCTAACTATTTATATAATTTAAATCCTTTTTTCATTAATTCTAATCATTCATTTATATATGTATTGTACTTGGCACCATGATGATACGATATTTATATGTATGCATGATTTACTTATATATGATTTGATCCATGTAAATTTTAATTTTTAAACAAAGTTCTCATATGGAGAACATTAAATGATCATTTTTATATTAAAATAATAAATATTTCAAACAAAAAAAAAGTTAAGACTTAAACCAAAACTAAGTTGATATTCAAATCATATTTAGATCGTCTAAATATTAAACATGACGCAGGGTAACGATAGCGACAACTGCTCTTTCATAATAATAATAATAATAATGGGGAATCCTAATTCCCCCTTGTGGGGTACCATACCATTTTTGAACCAATACCGTCTACTGAATCAAACCAACGCCTCCTTTCTCCCATATCCTCGCCTTCAACATAATTATCCAAAAAAAAAAAATCTTTCAATATGTTTCATATGCAATTAGATCAATCAACTCTCATCAACCAACATTGCATTGTAGAAACTGATGATCATCCTCCTCCCTTTCTTTTTCATTTTTAATTTGAAATATTCTTTTACTTAATTAAACATTACTTGCACCATTTAGTAATGTTTTAAAAATTAGACCGAATTCAGATGTTGAATTAGAAATGCTATCAAGTTATGATTTTTATGATTTAACCAATTAAACTAATAATGTAATAATTAATTAAAATAATATTATATATAATAATATATGTATAAAAATAAAATTTTAAATTGTTAAAAATATAAATTTAATTAGTACAAGTTCATAATAAGTTCATAAGCCTACATAATAATAATAATAATAATATATGTTAAATTATTGTAAATAATATTAAAACATTTTAACATAGTAATATTATATAACTACAATATTATAAAATGACTGTACAATACAATGAAATTTTTTATTTTTATGATTAGTAATTTTAAAATAAAAAGAAAATTAATTTTTTATTTTATAATAATTTTTAAAATTAATAATTTTGATAAAAAATAAATTTTGGTTAAATTTTATACAAATTAAAAATTTATCCGATTATCTAAAAAGTGCTCTTATGACTAAAAAATAAGTTTAAAATAACCTGCAATTCATAAAATATTTAAAACTGAAAAATGAGTTACTGTTCTGCTCGGATGACAACAATGCTATTTAAAAGCATTGTGTTTCGGCCCTTTTTTGGGTATTTAAAGTGATGCTTGTGGTGGTTCGCCTTTTTCTCAGAAAAAAAATCACCATAATTAACTTTAAGAAAAAAAAACGACATACTACAAAGGAAGGGGGGTTTAAGGTGGCGATCGAATGCGGCCACGTGGGACATCCAAAACTGTTGACACGTGGACGAGCCTTCATGCGGATTCCCGTGATGACTCAGTGCTCCACGTGGCAACACGAGAGGAAGCAGGGTTTAAGGTGGGTCCTAGACTGGGCTTCCTCACGAGTAAGGGGTTAGAAGGTTGATGACGTCCAATTATCCCCACCGCCCAAAGCTATGAATATGAATTATCAGCATTTTATTTTTCTACAATAATTAATAATTTGTCATTTTCCTTTTTTTTCTTTTATACTGGAAGAAAGCAAAAGTAATTTGTCATTTTCCTTACTCTGCATTACTTGTAGCATTTAATTTAATTAATTTAAATGTAAGTTTGGCGGCTTCAATTTTTTATACTTTGTTGTTGGTCAAAAAATAACTGAATTTTCAAGTTACCATGAACTGATCGTCATAATCCTCTGGACACCTGTCAAAAACTGTTTCTGTTCACTGAGCAGCCAAAAATGCCATAAAATAATAATAAAAATGAACTGAGTGAAGTTTAAGTTGTTAACATTTACAGTTTTAAGCGTCCCTTTCCTTGCAAATACGTTGTCTTGCTTGTCATCCGTGGTCTTTTTTTAAAAATTAAAAACTTCTACTTTAAATTTTGCTTTATATGTATAAAAGAAATTTATCAATGTGCGTATCAGACGGCTTACTTACAATGAATATAATTAACGCAATATGATGATATCATTATAAATAGAAATTCTTTTAATTCAATACATAAAATAGAAAGATATTATGTAAAGATTGAAAGCGAAGCAAGTAATAATGTAGTGCGAAGTCACTTTATTGAAAGAGACAGAAAAAATTATTTCTATATAATTATTTATCTATAAAGGGCCACAGTTTTGCCTCATGAATCCTTCTGCCTTTTCTTGCGTCTTGATAGTAACATTTACCTAGTTTCGCTTACCTCAAGTCCTTCTATTGATCTAATAATATTGTCTCCAAACTAATCTCCATCATCTTGACTCCATAACCTACTATATTAATTAGCCTCTGATTATAATTGCATAAAACAAAATTATATATTAACATCTAATGCAATATTCTTCATAAAATAATTAAAAAAAAAAACTAACACAGGGAATTAGCCACAATGTCAAATGTCAATCGGGTGGGGGGCCCAGTAGTTAAGTCATGGTGCATCGAAACTTGTTAGGGCCTTGCTCGAAACGTTTTAAAGGGCAATGATAAGCAAGTTAAAACCACTTCATCAAGGTAGGCTTAGGCTGTGAGTAGTTGTGGTTGTAGCCTATAATTCATTTTCTCTTCTAGAGTGGTTGCGCGCGTGCACGTGCGAGCCTCGACCTCAGAGCGATTAAGCAAACCCGAAGACGGTTGAATTGAAGCCAAGCCCCCCCTTCTGTCCTCGCTTCCAAACTCGCGAAGGCTCAAATATTATGAGCCTTGCATTGCGTAAGAACTCCAACCACCGGCAACAAAACGACAGATTTCGCTCATTTTGACGGGATTGCTGAAACTGAACCGTATCATGAGAATGCTGCAAGCGGGCCTAGCCGGAGAAGGCAGCGATGGAAAATCAAGTGGTCGAACGGTGTTGGTGGGAGTGAAGTTGGATTCTCCCAGCAGGGAGTTGCTCACATGGGCTCTGGTTAAAGTCGCTCAGCCTGGTGATATTGTGGTTGCTCTTCATGTTCTTGGGGACGATGGTAAGTGAATTTTTGGTTTCAGCATTCGGTTCTTCTGGCTTTTCTTGCTTCTGGCTTTCGTGGATTGAATTGGATTTTGACTGGTTTTGGTGACATGACTCTTGTATAGAAATTGTGAGCCGAGACGGGAAGGCGTCGCTTCTTTCGCTTGTCAAAGCATTTGACTCTGTTCTTGCTGTTTATGAAGGTTTCTGCAATTTGAAACAGGTTTAATTCCCACTATTTCTCCTACTCTTGCTAAACCTTTTGATTCATATACAAGCTTTTTTCGTCGGCTAAAATGCAATTCGGCTGCTCTCTGCGAATTGCTTATTCTTCAGTCCAGCAAAACTTTCTCATTTTTGCTTCCTCTTGTAAAAGACGGATCAGCTTAACTGATTTCAGGTTATAGTTTCGTTTAAAATGATTGAAAATTTAGTTTGCATTCACTAAATGTAAAATATGGGATTTTTGTGGCAATGATACAGGTGGATCTCAAGCTTAAAATCTGCAGAGGTTCATCAATCCGGAAAATCTTAGTCCGAGAAGCAAACGCCTATTGTGCAACTCATATCATACTGGGAACTGCTCAAGGCCTTCGTAAAATCAGGACATCTACCTCCGTAGCTAAGTACTGTGCCAAGAAGCTATCCCAGGACCGCTGGGTTATTGCTGTCAATAATGGAAAAGTTGTATTCAAGAGAGAAGGCTCATCACCAGCGCCTGTTGACTTGCAAGGTTTTGAATTTTTCTTATTTAAGAGCATTGTGAATTTCATGGATACTGTAGAACTCTCATTCATCAAATTGTTGCAGGAATAGATACTCATGGCAGAAATGGCTTGCTTGCGTCAATTCACCGGACATTCAGTTCTAGTTCCAAAGTTCTAAACGATGACAACACAGGAATACTGGACAAGGGTGCTTGCAAAACTTCCGATAACAGCTTAGCTAAGGCCTTTCTTGATTTTACAGAAATCGTTCCGAAACGGAGCTGCTCACTTTGTGGTCCAGCATATGCATTGCCAAATTCTGCTTGCAACCAATATGCTGAAGAGTCTTCTGCAGGCGACAGTGATAAAGAGAATTCTTTGTCTATAGTGCTTGCACAGACGACAGAGGCAGCATCAAGTGCTAGCATTCCGTCAGTCAGAGAATTGCCTGAACAAAAACCTGGTTGGCCACTACTACACAGGACAATTTCATCAGGTCGGCAATCTCCCTGCAGGTCATTGGTGCGCCAGATCTCAGTGGTTCAGTGGGCAATGCAGTTACCCAGTAGAAATCTTTCATATGCTGCCGATGGTGTTCACAAACAACCCAGTTCTGATCCTGGTCATTATCAATCTTTGGCTTTAGATAGCTCGAGCGGTGCTATTGTTCCTGTAAATGCTGAAATAAGGACTGCCCCTTCGCCTGATCACAATTTAAGGAAAACTCCCAAAGAATTGGAGGGTCTTCATGAAAAATACTCATCAACCTGCAGAATGTTTGAGTACCAGGAACTTTTATTGGCAACTTCAAATTTCTTGCCTGGTGAGTTATAAAACAAATCTGATTCTTTCTGTTCAATTTGTCAAAAAGTAATTTGTTTTTTTAACGTGTTCACCTATATGATATCAGAAAATTTGATTGGGAAAGGAGGAAGTAGTCAGGTCTATAGAGGCTGCCTTCCTGATGGCAAGGAACTAGCAGTTAAGATCTTAAAGCCTTCTGATGACGTTTTAAAGGAGTTTCTTTTGGAAATAGAAATTATCACTACCCTGCATCACAAAAACATTATTTCTCTCCTGGGATTCTGTTTTGAGGATGGCAATCTTCTTTTGGTGTATGATTTCTTATCAAGAGGAAGCCTTGAAGAGAATCTTCATGGTACACAAACACCCAACTAATTACATTTCATGGTCTTGGCAACTTTATTTACATATTTTTGTTCATGTCTAAATAGGGAGCAAGAAAAATCCCCTTGTGTTTGGTTGGACTGAGAGGTATAAGGTGGCAGTTGGCGTTGCTGAGGCTTTGGATTATCTGCATAATAGAGATGCTCAACCTGTGATTCACAGGGATGTAAAATCATCAAATGTATTACTATCTGAGGATTTTGAACCCCAGGTAATTTACCTTCTAGTATAGTGATTTCCATAATTTGAATTATATGCATTAGTGAATCATCAATCTTTTCTGCTTACTTTTCTGAAGCTATCTGATTTTGGACTTGCCAAATGGGCATCAACCTCATCATCTCATATAACCTGCACAGACGTTGCTGGAACCTTTGGGTTTGTACTTTCAACTCCCACATACCTTTACCATCCAATCTTATCCGTAAATTTATTACTTTACTTTCTTCAAAGAGAAAGTACTCATGAAGTAGTCCTAAACTTTGGGTTCACTTGTTTGTGTAGTTACTTGGCTCCAGAGTATTTCATGTATGGCAAAGTAAATGCTAAGATTGATGTCTACGCATTTGGAGTCGTACTCCTTGAGCTTCTAACAGGAAGAAAGCCCATAAGTGGTGATTATCCTAAAGGTCAAGAGAGCCTCGTCATGTGGGTATGTCTATGCAATCATAATTCCAGCCTCTGCTCCTCTACTTCTTTATCATATGTCGTGGTCCAATAATAATAATTAAAAAAAATCTCTTTTCAGGCAAGTCCAATTCTGAATAGTGGAAAAGTTGCACATTTATTAGATCCAAGCTTGGGCGATAACTTTGATCAGGACCAGATGGAGAGGATGGTCTTGGCAGCCACGCTTTGCGTCAGACGTGCTCCAAGAGCTAGGCCTCAAATGAGCCTTGTAAGTGATCTATACTTCATAAAAAAATAAAGTCTACCATGTGACTATGCCGTACAAAATTTGCACAAAGTCATTTGATCCGATGGGGATGTATGTTTGCTGGAAAACGACCTGACTTGATTTATTTTGCTTATACTACATCATGCGGTTCTACAATTGTAGTAATCATAGCTTACTCCTTGTCTTTATTCTCTTGTTTGAACGCTGTGTAATATTCTCACTCTCCGTCAGTGCATTGAAATTCAATATGTATATTATTGTTGGATCGCAGATCACAAAGCTCCTTCAAGGTGATGCTGATGTAATTAAGTGGGCAAGGTTAGAAGTTAACGCTTCTAAAGCATCAGAAACGCATGAGGATGAAGCTTGTCCACCTTCTAATCTACAGTCACATCTCAATCTAGCATTTCTTGATGTGGAGGATGACTCACTCTCCATGTGCAGTATTGAACAGAATGTCTCGTTAGAAGACTACTTGAGGGGCAGGTGGAGCCGCTCATCAAGCTTTGACTGAGCAAAATTATGCTAGAAGAAACTCTATCCTTTTATCTGATGGATTTGTAGATAAAGTTTCCTTAACTTGCCTCTTCTATTTGCCTTTCTATGCTTTCTCTATGGGATTGCATAAATGGGTTTAGGATGAGAGGTTGTTCGTGTGCCCTCCTCCTTACCTTGATTGTCAGGAAAGTGAGCCTATAAATTTGGGGCTATTTTCCTTTACGATGTTAATCTACCTGAAATGGTATCAGTTTTAATCCTTTATCTAGATCAGATAAAGTTGTAACGGCAAAAGCCTCAAAGATGAACAAGTTGTATCATTGCTTCGATGCTGCTCAATAAGGCTGAGAGCAATTTTGTGTGTCATGCTGGGTCTGTTTTTAATTACTGTGCCTTGATTTAAGCAGTTGAATATTCTGAAGCCTGACAATTTCTTCACTGATAACAATTTTGATTATGAATTTGTCTAAACTCACTCGTGAGTTGTTAACTTAATGCATATTATAATTCTACGGCTAAACTAAAAATAGAAGGACTTATCCAGTGCCCTTCTTAATCAAAATTTGTGATAATAGAAATTTTAGACTTGCATGACTTTTTTTGTAATTTTTAAAATTTCATTAATTTATTTAATTAGTAATTTTTTTTGTTTATTTTCTACTCTCTATATTGATATGCGTTTATGATCAAAAGGAGAGAAGTTAAGATTATATCATATATAAAAAAGTTATTTAATTTTTTTACTAGCTTTTGTTATGTTTAAAATATAAAATATATTCTTTAATTTTAGAAAAAAATTGACCAGCAGTCAGTGATACTTGTCAATTTGTATCCTTTATTATACTGGCAAGAAAGAGGTCTGACTTGGTCGCTCACAACTGCTGAAATTTGAATCCTTTATGAAGTCAGCCTTGCGAATTAAACTCCTTACGATAAGTATTATAAATTTAAACTTGATCACTTTTATAATACTTTTTAAAATATGACATATATTAAATAGACATTTTAAAATTTGTACTCTTACCGTAAATATACATGATTTATCTTTGAATTTATACCAAATATAAAAATGGCGAATATATAATATAAATAATTGGATTTTTTGGACGTCTGACAAATTGTTCCCCGATATTGGTAACCTTGCATATTATAATTCTAGGGATAAACTAAAAATAAAAGGAATAATATGGACATTCAGGGAATACGAAGGACTTATTCAGCATACGTGTTAATCTAAATTGGAAGACCTGGAATATAATTATTAGACGAAGAAGAAGATTTACATGACTTTCGTTTTTTTGCCAAGCAGCCAATGATAATTATCAATTTGCAATCCTTGATTATATCAACTAGAGATCTTGAATTGAAGTTCTAAAATTACAATCGTGTTAAATATTTGGCTTGACGTGGATTAGTTTGGACTTGGATAAATTCCTTTGTAGTGAGGTATGTTATGATATTGGGCAGATTAAATTTCTCACAATAAATATGGTAAATGTAACTTGTATGATTCATCTATATATATAAGATAATAACTTTAATTAGTTTGATTTAATTTCTTATAAATCTAAAATATTTATCATATTTATATGAATTATAGTTATTTTTTGAATTGAATATATTAATTATAGCTTAATTTGCAATTATCTTTATCCATTCAAATTAAAATTATCTTTAGAAGAGTACAGAAAATTAAAAGATAATAAATTTAATATGAGAATTCTATAAATATAATTTAAATAAATATGATTCAAACTAAAAGTTAATTAAGAACTTCAAGTTATTAATTTTGAAAAAATAAAATTAAAACTTACATATACTGAGGCAGCAAATTGATCAATATAGAATTTTAATTTTAGAAGAATATCAAAAATTAAAAGATAATAAAAAAGATAATAAATTGAATCACTTTAATTTTTTATATATCTGAAATATTTGTTATATTTATATTATTTTTTCTGTATCCAATAATTTAATTTGTAATCATCTTTATTCATCTAAGTTAATTCGATTAGAGTACCTATCTATCTATAGGAGAATGGAGGTCTTTATTCCAAAGCCTAATTTCGCCGGCCTGTACCACGAAAGATTACAATTCTTTAAACGTTCCCGGTTGAAGAAAAAGGAGCATTCATGTTCTCCAAATTCTCTTTTTATAGTTTAATTTTCAGAGTATTTATTATTAATTTCCATGGAGATGGAGTTTCAAGACTTCAGATGGATATGGGCCAAGCAATCGTCATGATAGATAGTGCATATTATCCTGTCTCACTGGCACCGGCCTGCCTGATGGTTGATTCAATAAGTTGAGATGAGAAACGATGATTCGTTTTCCAAGTCAAACGCGGCTACCACGTTAACATATACCCCTCCCTCAAAGCACGAACCTTTACCAAAAGCAGTTTACTTGCAAGACCCCGCCAGCATATTCGCAAGAGTCCCAGAAGGCACCCAGTGGAAGCTTGGATCTCCAACACTCTGGATGGATCATCCCTCCCACTTCCATCACCAGCATCAGCACCCAAGGTATGCTCCTCTTCCTCCTCATCACCTCCGCCATTCACAGTTCCCCGACGATCCCCGTTTGCGCCCTCACAACCTTCCTCCCCCACCGCCGCCTCCGGCACCAACTCTTCCACCCCCTCGCGCTCCTCCGTCTCTCCCCTATCGAACCATCCGCACCCCTCCTCCACCACATCATCATCCCTACAATCCTCATCAATCCCAGTTCTCTTTCAACGGCCCCAACTATGCCCACCGTTCGGTTGACGAAGAGCGCCCGGTACCTGCTAACCACCCTCATGATTTCACCCACTCACAGAGGGTTTCTAATCGGATCATTATTGATAATGACCGTCCTTGCCATAGTCTACCTGATTTCGACCATCGTAATACCGATAACCGCATTGGTGGTGGTTGGAATCCACCGAGGGTTTTGTCAGATAATCGGCCGTCGAGGCCTTACCCTCCCGTTGACTATGACCGGGAATTGCATCATCAGCACCCATTGAACCACAAAATAGCGGCGCCATATCCCCCAATTGATAAGCTTAGGTATAATTCAGAGGGCAGCTCGAGGGCAAGAGTTGATCACATTAATGGGTATGAAGTTAAAACAAGGGAGGAGTTTGCATGGGGTAGAGGTGATGAGAAATATTATCGCCGCGGGGATTTTGGATCGAATCTCGAAGCATCTAGTCAGACTACATTATCAAGGGACATTGATTCCAAAACTGGAGATTATGTTCATTTGTACGGCGGGGAACGGGACAACGAAATATCTAGGGGTATTAGAAGAGATGGACTTGGTGATAGCAAGAGGTGGGTAAATGATAGGAAGGCCCCTAGAGACCCACACAGTTCATCTTTTGAATTGGGAAATAATGAGAACGGTGCTTGTGGTGATTGTATTCGGGTAATCTCCGGGAAGTATTATGGTTCAGAATTGGGCAGATATAATAATAGAGGGAACAGGGAATCTGCTCATGAATTTACTCGCTCTCCAAAGAAACCAATTCAGAAAAAGAGTGCACTTCTTAGAATTCAAATGGCAAAACCAAATCATAAGAACCGTGAGACTGAACAGTTACATTATGGCAGCTATGGTGATGATCCCAACACTAGTTCCTTTCGAGGTAAAGATCAATTTGAATATTCAGGTTTTGGGATCAAAGCAGAAGAGAGAGAAGGAAGCCCTGTTGAGCTTGATATTTCTTTTAAATCAAATTCTCTGGTGGCCAAAGCTATTGTGGCACCTTCAAGTTCTGCAATTGTTTCTGATGCAGATATCACCTCTGTTTCTGATACGGACCTGACTCCAGCGGAAAAGGGAAAAAAAGGTTTGGTCTCTGACAGTGATTCTCCTGCTTTAAAACCTGCCAAAGCATCTATGGCTGCTGTAAACAAAGGTAGCTCACCATGCAAGGTGAATGGCATCCATAGTTCTAGCAAGGAATTCAACTTACCAAAGAAGGTATCTGATAGTTGTTCTCAGCCTTGTGCTAATGCAACTACCAATTGTCATGGAAAAAATGAGGGCACACAAAACCCTAAGGGAATTGTTTCAGATGAAATTGCCAATGCTTGTTCTGTTAAAACATCTCCAAAGGTTGCTAAGAAGAAAAAAATTGTAAAGAAAGTGGTGAAGAAAGTTTTGAATCCTAATTTAAAAGTGTCAAGTTCTGCATCATCAAAAAATATGCCAGATGGAACTGTGAAAACAGATAGTGTCAGTCCTTCATTTACTTCTGGATCTGACAAAACTGAAACTACTTTAAACGAGAGAATCACTGCTGTTGACAAGGTGTCCTTGCCTGATAGCTTGCTGTCTTCTCCAAAGGAAGGGCATCTGCTGCCTGATAACAGAAAGGAAGATATACCTCTGCAGAGTATAGGGCCACATACCAGGTCAGAACAGCATGAGACTGTTGATAACGCTGATATAAGGCTAGTAGCTAGAATTGAAAGAAGTGAAAGCATTTCTTATTCTCCATTGGGTTCTTTGAGTGTTCAAGAGGAAAAGAATGATTTTGATTATCCATATACAGGTGATTTCATCCATGGCTTGCATAGTACTCCAAATACTGACAAGCCTTCTAAGACTGAGTTACCAAATGGAAGCACTTTTTCTGATATCATTAACGTGGATGATGTTAATATGCAACTTTGTCAGAATGAAGGGTCCCTATCACCTCAGCAGTATTCAAAGGTACAATGTCTACAGAATCAGTGTCAGGTAGAAGATGATGATAAGAACTGCAGACTTTCAACATCGGCTGAGATTGTAATTAACATGGATGCTATAAACACATGTAATTCTGCTAATGATAGAGCGGCATGCTTGAGTTCTAATGACCTTACTGGTAGTGCGCAAAAGAATATTACAGTTTCTGACTTTGGAAATGATGGCAACGTAGAAAGCAAAAGTAAAGCCCTTACATTAACTGAGAATGCTATTTTAGAAGAAAATCTGGAGACTTTCTCCCATGCACCAAGCTGTGGAATGGATGATCTTTCTAATTCTGGCAAAACTAGGATTCCAGATGGTCCAGAATGCCTAAAGCATTCCAAAGCACCCATGCATGTTTCTGATGATGGCCCTTCTAATTCAGAAGAGAATATTATGGATCCCCATGGTGTTATTGTCAAAGATTCTGGAAAGCAGGCATCCCCTGTGGATGTCACTGTATCTCCTGAAAATTGTACAGAAGAACAGTCCCCAAATGCTAATTTTTTTCTTAGATTTGTTGAAGAGGATACAAATATGTCTAAAAAGAGAAAAGTTGAGACACATTTAAATTTTTCAAGTTCAAATATTGGGGGCATATCTCCAGATCCAATACATACAGTTAGCCTTTCAAATGTGCATACAACTTTAAGTCTGTTGAAGGATCCAAGTCCTTCGGAAGTTTTAAATCCATATGTTCAAAGCTCAGATTTTTGCTTACAATCCAGCACAGGTGGCGTTACTGGTTTACACGAGAAAGGGGAGGTTTCAAAGGTTGAAGTTTATTTTGAAAGTAATGGCAGTAACAATGCAAATAAGGCTTCACAAATGTCTAAAATAAATGAAGTCTGTACTAGTCGCCTGAATGTCAATTTATGTCGATCTGATCTTTGTGATGCAATTGTGGTTGCCACATCTTGTGCCCAAGTTCCTATTAGTATTAGTGATAATAATGAGACACACCGGAAAGAGGTTGCATTTTCAAGCATGGCTAAACTTTCTACTTCTCCATCCCCGTCAAATCCAGAGAGTAGTGCTGAATTGTGCAGCAATAGTTTGGTTGGAGGATCTGTCAAGTCTGTGGATGCAAATACAAATATTATGAAGTTTGAATGTTCCAAATTGCGGCACCCAGGCATTGACTGCCATTCACTTCTTGAGGACTTGGCAATTCCAAATGATCAGTTTCCAGTGTTGGAAAATGAGCAGAAAGAAAATTCTCTTCCAGTTGTGCCTATAAACAATACTCAAAAGGACATTTTGGTTTCTGTAAATACTGAGAAAGAAAATATTGATATAAAGGCTGTAGAAAAATGTGAGTCTAGAGAATTTGTAGAAAGATCTCCAAGTGCTGATATGGAATCCAGTGATCTTCAAACAAAGGATGATTTAACTCTTGAGCATGGCTCTATGTCCTGCCCAGTTGATACTGATGCCGTAACCATTAGTAACTGCAATAGAGTATCAGATACCTTTTCTCCAGGGACCACACCTGACATACTTGATAGAAGGATTTCAGATTGTCAAGCAATCCAAAATAAAAGCATTCCAGGGGATGAGGACAATGCCAGTAGCAGTTCTACAGTTGAACAGGTTTCTGACTTGCCTGCGTCTACATTGTATTCACAGAATACTATAAAAAATATGAAGTCAAATCCTTCAACTAGACATGATAACCTGATCACAGGGAAGATAATGACACAGCCTTTGCAAATTGATTCCAAAGTTATGACTCAAGGACTGAATTCATCTTGTTCGGAATTAAATTGGGGCAAAAACCACTCAGGTTCGGTCATTCCTACTACTATCCGGGGTCGATCCTATTTAATTTTCCCCAAGTCAAAGACATCTGCATCATCAACCCATGTTTCAAGACTTCGAACTTGGCATCGTACAGGTAATAATTCTGGTTCTCTACTGGGAAACAAGCCTGTGGCAGTATTTGTTCCTCCCAAAAGGTCAATTTCAGAGAAGAAAGGGAACTTTCAAAATACTTCTTACATTCGTAAAGGTAACAACAGTCTTGTAAGGAAACACACTACAGTTTCCACTTTACCACAAGGCTCTACTAATCTGTCTTCCTCTTTGGGGTCTGATGAATTTCGAAAGAGCACAGGATCTGAAAGTAAGGTTGACATCTCAGATCAAAGCAATCTCTTGAAAACAAGATTGACACATGCTCCTCTGGAGAGGCAAAGAACACCTCCGCTACCCATTGACACTAAGTTACCTAATCATACAGCAACCTCGTGCTTACCTAATCATACAGCAGCCTCATGTGAGGAGAATAAATCTTCCTCATTAATAGAACCCTTATCCAATGCTTCCTGTGATAATGCATCAGAACCTAGAAACTCTATGGAACCTTGTGATGCTCTAAACTCTGCTGAGGATGCACTAAAGTTGGATGAAACTGTTGAAAATCTAACTGTTCCATTGAATGACGTGGAAAGCCAAGTTGAAGCTAATGATGGGAATGCATCTTTGAATTCAAAGAGAATAGTCTATGTAAAGCGCAAATCAAATCAGTTGGTTGCAACTTCAAATTCTTTTGAACTTTCTGTTACTACTGATGACAATGCCCAAATGGCCTCTTCCGATGGCTACTACAAGAGGAGCAAAAATCAGTTAGTTAGGACTACATTCGAAAATCAAATCAACCAGACAGTTGCGATACCCACTTTAAACTCTGATGGTCAAGGGGCTTGTAAGGCTGTTTGCAGCAGGAGGTTTAGTAAGAGGCGGCTACAGAAGGGTATGCATGAATAACTCATTAAGTGGCCACATTAATCTCTCAGTGCTTATGTAATTCCAGTCCGGAGAATGTATTGTGAACTGATTATTCTTCTTTGTGCTTGTGGCTGTAGTAGATATGATTGAGAAATTCTGTGATTTACATTTTAGCTCCATCACTAGACTGCTTTCTGTCCACGGTTGTGTGGCAGTTGCTAAATATACTCATGCTATATATATATATATATCTTAGGCTTAATGTTCTTTTGGTCTTAGATATCTATTTAGATCAGGATTCCAGGTTCTTTGAAATATCAGCTTTTCAGTTCTATGTTAGTTTTGACCCCTTATAGCAATTTTCAAATTTCTTTTTTATTTTTCTTTATTTATGTGTTTGTTTGCTGAACTAAGAGAGACTCATTTTGTTAATGTTTCCTATCATTCTCAGCCACCATGCTTTAATTACTTTCTGTCGAGGAATCAGGAATTTGTTGTGCATTTCCATTTTTTAGTTCCTGTTGTCTTTAGTAGTGGTTAGATAAACAATTAACATTAGACTTCATATGCAGTTGTGGCAAGGTCATGCAAACCTTCGAGAGCCTCCTTGGTGTGGACACTCTGTGACGCAAATTCATCCAAAAATGACAGTGACTCTCTGCATTGTCAGAAGGTTCTGCCTCACTTGTTTCCATGGAAAAGAGCAACATATTTAAGGAGTTTTATTCATAATCCAGCTTTGAGCTCCAATTCTGGCTCATTATCTGCAATCAGGTACTTGATCATGTTTCTTTCTCAAAATTTACTGATTTTATTTATTTATTTATTTTTATTTTGTGCTCTATTGTTGGTCTCAGCCATAGTCAATTGCAATGGTCAATTATTGTTTTTATTTCAGCAAGAAATTGGTTCTGTTGAGGAAGAGGGATGCTGTTTATACTAGGTCAAACCATGGATTTTCCCTTCGGAAATCCAAGGTATTAGGTGTTGGTGGATCTAGTCTAAAATGGTCAAAATCCATTGAGAAGTCTTCAAAGAAAGCGAATGAGGTTAGTTTAGCTTTTGATACATTTGGTATATTGGGATTTTCCCGTTGAAGTTTATATTGTGATTTAGGTATAGTTTTTTCAAGTAGAATAGATTTTTCTTCTTAAAACTATTATGATCATTACAGGAAGCCACACTTGCAGTTGCTGCAGTAGAGAAGAAAAAGAGAGAGCAGAAAGATGTTGCTTGTATCAGTTCTCGGGCAAAGAGTAAGAAAAGCATTCCTTCCACATGACTTATTCATGTTTGCTGTGTTGCATGTTGTGGGCATTCCATGTTCTTGATTTTCTGTGTGTTACTCTGACTTTAAAATTGGTGGTTGATTAGGAGAACGTATATTTCGTATTGGGTCAGTTCGTTACAGAATGGACTCTTCTGGGAGGACACTTCATAGGATCTCAGGTGCTCGACCTTTAATTTATTTCTTGGATGTTGCATGACTTTCACCTTTCATATGCCCTACTTTTTTTAATGTCTTATAATTACCTAAATGAATACACAGGTTTTGAGCTTGTTAATTGAATGTCAGAAGAACACTAAATCTATCGATTTAACAATTAACAATTATCATTTTGTTGGTTGAATCTTATGGATATGTAATGGGTTATGATGCCTTTTCAATTTTCCCTTCTGGTTGATTTCTCTTAGAAATTATATCCACAGCAATTAGTAGTTTAGTATGTATCTTAAAGTTATGCTTTAATTTTTAGATCTCATATGGATAAGTAGCTTAAGTACATATTGCCATTTGGGCGATCTAAAATAAACTAATCTTAATATACACTCCAAGAGGTGTCTATGTTTTAATTGGAAAAATAAACCGATGGTGACACACTTATTCTCAAGTGTCAAAGCAGCTTGCAGCTTAGTTGATTTGAACTTTCCCATGTACACTTTTTTTTTTGGAGTATTGACAATAGCATTAATCATCAACGATTACATAAAGCACGAGCAAGTCACACCGTTCCTATCCCCCATGCACATCTTTTGATAAGCATCAATTTCAGCATAAAGTGGCTTTATAAGTTCTTGTTAATATCTAATCCAAACACATATAATACAATTAATAAGTGTTTATTGGAGTAGATAAGCTATTAATAGGCCCATCAAAATGAGGGATGACTGATCTAATGAGGTGGTGGTCCGAGATCGAATTCTGACACCACTAAACTCCTCTTTTAGTCTCCATGATGGTAATATTCTCTGAATTATGAATTTTTGGAACTTGTAATGTTTTCTGTTTTCTCTTCCATAGTTCTTTTTTCTCTCAACATGTTGTATCGAATATTTGGCTATCTTTCTCCGAGAAAAAAAGGCAATTTTTTTAAAATACGTTGTTGGACTAATAATGCTCTTTGTAATTGTAGATGATGAGTCTCTGCCCTCTGCTTCACTCCGTTTTGGTTTGCATGTGAAAAGTTCTTATATTCCAAGGAGACTAGTGATTGGAAATGATGAGTATGTGCTTTATTTATATTTATTTTAATTTATTTGAAGTTACCGTCAATTAGTAGCCTTTTACTATTTCATTCATCTTTTATACTTTTGTGTATATAAATGATAGCGTTTTCAACATCCACAGATATGTCCGAATTGGCAATGGTCATCAGCTTATCAGAGACCCAAAGAAGCGAACTCGAATATTGGCTAATGAAAAAATTAGATGGAGTTTACACACAGCTAGACAGCGGTTGGCTCGAAAGCAGAAGTATTGCCAGTTCTTTACTAGATTTGGGAAATGTAACAAGGATGACAGGAAGTGTCCCTATATTCATGATCCCTCAAAAATTGCTGTCTGTACTAAGTTTCTGAACGGTTTATGTTCCAATCCCAACTGCAAATTGACTCATAAGGTTCTGTTATATATCAAGTCCAAGGAACTATATGTGGTACACTGTATTTACTGATCTGTCAAGAGTCAAAGGTTAATTTGTTTTTTTGTTACTTTTTTTTTTGGTGTGCAGGTTATTCCGGAGAGAATGCCTGATTGCTCTTATTTTTTGCAAGGTGTACTGAGGAAAGTTTTTTCTTTCTTTTGAGTGATTAATGTGAAATTATTATACTAACAATTTGCATGGCAGGTTTATGCACAAACAGCAATTGCCCCTATAGACATGTCAATGTGAACCCTAAAGCATCCGTTTGTGAAGGATTTCTTAGGGGATATTGTGCCAATGGCAATGAGGTATTTAGTTATCATGTTGAATTTTCAATTGAATTAGTGGATAATCGAAATGTTGAACTTTCTTTTCACTGAAATCAGTCATATGATCATATTAATGTTTGTACATGCCATGTTTGTTTCATTGCACTATTATATTTAAGGAAACAGATTGTGTAACTTCAATTTGATGATTTAATGTAGTTATGTTCTTTATGGTCAAACTGACTTTCAGCTCGTCGAGTATGACACCTTAGGAATGTTATTCAGTTTTGACTGCAGTTCTTAGCCTTAGTTGCTTGATTTCTGAGTCTATTGATGTTCTGTCAAGATTGTATGGACATTTATCTCGTGTCTATAATTTGTAATAAATAGTTTCTTTACTCTGGGAAGCTTTGCATTGGTTACTAGCAACCATGCCCTAACGCATCCAATTCCTCCCTCATGTACATGTGATCTTGCACTGAAATTGTGTTATATAATGTGATCTCCCAGTGTCGGAAGAAGCACACCTATGTCTGCCCTACGTTTGAAGCAACAGGAAGCTGTACTCAAGGGACGAAGTGCAAACTTCACCACCCCCGAAAACAAGGCAAGGGAAAGAAAAGGAAGAGATCCGTGGATCAGAGGAGGAACTGTAAAAGGCGATACTTTGGTTCTTTACCAATTGATGTTTCTGAACCTGGGACGATGGTTGTAGCTCCAAGGCAAGGGGAACAAAATAAGTATGAACTTGAAGGGGAACTTGCAGACTATATCAGCCTCGATGTTGACGATGAAGAAGTTGCAGAAATCCTTGGACAACCAAGCGAGCAATCAACATTGTGTGACAGTGAACCCTTGGATATGCTTTTGGATGATGAGGAAGAACTCATTAAACCGGTTCTGATAATGAAAAAGGATAACAGAGCGCAGGCGTCTCCAGTGTGATAGCCCCCAGGTGAGGCAAGTGGCAAGAGACTCAACTTTCAGGGCATTTGTGAAGGTAATGCAAATTTCTTTTTATTGTTACTGTTTTATCATCTGCTTGGCTGATTTTCAATTTAATGCTCTCCTAGCGCCTATTTTTATTAGTTTAACATTGTAGTTGTACAGTATCATGAAATATGTTACAGATAGAGAAAGATAAGCTGCTCCAATAAGAGCAGTTCTGGGAATTCTGTGAACTGAATGTTTCATTCGCCTCTTCTTTTTTTTTTTGTCCCAAGGAAGGTGAAAAAGATTATATTACGCTCAAAAATTAATATACATGAGGGGCAAGTACCCTAAACAAAAAGCTGTTAAAACAAATGGAACAAACAGCAAAAAGAAAACAGCCCTCAACTAAAAGATATTAAATTTTCTTCCTACCATCTTAGTATACCTATTCTTGCCTATGAGCAAATATTCACACTTGTTGACTCTCAAGTTATTAAATATATTAGAACAAATTTGAGTACTATTAGAGAGTTTCTGCTTAAAAAATTTCTAGAGAGCATAAATTGTAGTACAGAACACACCTGCCCTAAGAATGATAACCCTAATAATGATAATGTTAGCAGCACCACCCGCACCAGATAGCATATGAAGGATGAATCTCCAGTTTTGAAGAAACGAGCGGGTACATTCACAAGGTTTACAGATTTTTTCTTGACCAGACTGGTTACAGATTACGTACCAACTAATGGGCTAATCTTTGTGTTTTACGGTGGTATCCGTTAATCAATTGATATTAATGTTACTCTCTCTATGCCTCTCCACTCTTTTAACCAACTCAAGCGAAATAAAAAGTTTTGGGTTAGAGTTAATTAATTACTTTAATTTTTTTAAAAATTATAATATTTTTTAAAAATTATTTTTAATTAATTTTTTTCTCTTTTTGAAATATATTAAATAGTAGTATTTTTTAAAAAAATATATTAAAATTTTTATTTCATATACTGTAAAGAGTTTTATAGTTAATATTTAAGACTGAAAGAAGTAATATATATTGTAATGTAATTATAAAAACTAAATCAATTTATACTGTTAATATGCGATTGAACTTTCGTTTCTATGTTTTACAAATAGAGAAAATTGATATCTTTATATATTCAAAGTATTTCTGTCCAATTAAATTAGAATAAATGAATTTAAAAATGATAATAATAATAATAATTATTAGTTGTACAATAAATGATGCATTTAAAAATTTAATTTACTTGTTGAAATATATGTTTTTTTGGCCAACAAATATAAGTTTAAGTATCTAACTACAAATATAAGTTTGAGTGTCTTAACTTTTTCCTAGGAGTTTGAAATCTTGTTGGATTAAATAGGGATCAAATCCTTCTAGTGTAACAGCAAAAGATTATATCAATGTCAACACATGACCGAATTTATTTTTTCCATATGAGTATACTTCAGCTCAATAATGCTGCCCGTCATGCCCTTCGGTCTTATCGTATAGCTAAGTCGAGAGATTCAGTAAATGACTTTACTTTCTTTTCAATCAATATATAATACGAAATTCATATTAAATATTGTTCATAAATTATGAAAACTATGATTTTCTTTTAAAAAATTTCTATATAATATACAGAGTTGACATTTAGTTATATAAAATTTAAGAATAAAAATAAAAGTATAGTAAAAAATTGATTGTAAACGAAATTATATCTGGTAAAAAAAAAACTTATATATCATTGAAGAATTTCTCATACCTTTAGATGTATGACAAAATAATAATTTTGGGGTTTTATTACGTAGCAGTGATGCGTAAGGAGAGAAAGAGAGTCTGCGTAGCGCGCTGCGTAGTAGTGAGTTACATGGCAGAGAATCCCAGGGAGTTTAGAAAGAACAATGATGGATGTGCATGATTGTTAGCATAGAATATGCTCTTGGCATTAGCATATGCTTATTCCATTATTTCTTTATTCTTCCCCTTTCAACTTTTATACATACAACGTTGCAAAGCGCTTTCGAGCTTTTAAAAAAACTAAATTTTAATATCTTAAAGGTTAATTTTTTAAGGGGAGAATTACTATTTAGAACCAAGATTATGATTTTATTAAATTTCCATATTAGAAGTTTGTGAAATTAGAAAAATAGACCTCTAATTCTTAAAGATTGAATATTACTAAAATACCCTTATAAATATCAAATTGGCTATATGGATTTGCAACTTCTTACTTATATTTTGTAATTTTCATATTCTAATTTTATAACTTATTTTTTAAATTTTGACATGAAGTAATCAAATTTTAATCTTATAAGCATCTAAGTGACATTAGGGATTTGTAGTTTCTTACTCAAATTTTACAACTCTCATGTTTTGATTTCACAACTTAGTTTTTGAATTTTAACATGAAGTAATCGGATTTTAACTATCAAAGTGACACCGAATTTGTAATTTCTTACTCAAATTTTACAACTCCCATATTTTGATTTTGCAAATTATTTTTCAAATTTTAACAATGAGTAATAGAATTTTAATGTTATAAGCATCAAATTGGTTTGAAGGATTTGCAACTTCCAACTTAAATTTTGTAATTCTCATATTTTGATTTTAGAATTTATTTTTTAAATTTTAACATAAAGTAATAAAATTTTAACGTTATAAGTATCAAATTGACTCCAAAGATTTGTAACTTTTTACTCAAATTATGCAATTTCTATGTTCTGATTTTGCAACTTGTTTTTTTAAAATTTTAACATAAAGTAATTAGATTTTAACTTTATAAACATCAAAATGACTCTAGGGATTTGTAACTTCTTATTCAAATTTTACAACTCTCATGTTCTGATTTTACAATTTATTTTTTGAATTTTAAAATAAAGTTATCAAATTTTAACCTTCAATAAGGGTATTTTAATAATCTTCACTTCAAATTAATTTGTTTTAAGGAACAAAGGTCTATTTTTTTTAATTTCACAAACTTTTGGTCCTAAAATTTAATAAAATTATGATCTTGGTTCTAAATAGTAATTCTCTCTCTTTTTTAACTTATATATATAAATTTAAATATCAGCAAAAATTAATACTTGAATAATTAAATTAAAATAATATAATTATCAAAGGCATAGAGTTGGTAACTATTAATCAATAGTTAGGATTATATACAATCAAGTAGTTAGGATTTATTGAGTGCAGCTCATTTTAAAAAAAAATTCCAAACACTCTCAAAGATTGAAGTAATCTGATTTTGTAAATAATTGAATCCCTATCATGAAACGAGTCCAATCATGCCAAACAAAATGAATGATAAAAGAGGAAGTTTGAACATGGCAATGGCATAAGCGTAAATCAAACATATCATCAGCAGGCCAACACATGATTGAATAATAAATGACTTGGTGAATAAAATGCCATGCCATCACTTAATATGCTATCTATCTATGAGAGGAAACAGTACTATGCAATACCCATATTAGATCTCATAATAATTTTATTTTAAATTTTGGTCATCCATCAGTTTTATTTATCACTCTCAATATGGTTTTTACTTTTTGTTGAATTTTTATTCGGTTTCTTTTCTAGTTTTCTATTTTCAACTCCAACAAAGCCAATATGTATTCTATTCTAACTCATTTCAACACTCCTTTTTTATTTTATATGTGGACCATATTATATCTCCTTTTAAAAGGAGAAGAAAGGTGTAGCTGAGTAATTGAGTGGGACCCAATTAACTAACGATATCGGACTTACCGGTATCAACAAATAACAGATTATAAGTCTAGATTCGACAAACAACTCCAAAGAATAAAAGTTGGGATTTTGACCGAAATGCTGTAATAAAAAAATTTATATCCCAAAATCCTGTAAGAATGAAACATATTAATGAAATACTATAATCGGACCAATCTCTGTCTTTCAAACCGAAATTGTATCCTTTCAATATATTTTCTTTTAAAAACAACCCTTGCCCACGCCCATAATCTCCAACCCCATCACCCTACGCTTTTCCCCTGCAGCATCTCAGCTCCCTCCCCCCAAGAGAAATCATTGAACAATTATATATGTAATTTATTATTTTAATATTAGTTAGAATATATAAAAATATATATATCCAAAGGCATATATAAATATAATTTTTAACTAAAATATAAATAATTAAAAATATATATAATTATAGCTATAAATGTTTAATTTCATTCACTTTTTTAATATATTTATAATGTATGCCTCGTTGATCCAAATATAACAATAAAAAAAAATTTACCAATATACAACAATCTAAAAAATATTTACCAATATACAATACTTTTGAGAAATCGTAGTCTGGAGTTCCGTTTTGGGTTGGAGCAGTTGAACAAGAAAGCGTAATCAAGTAACATGATTTGTTAAAATCGTAACTTACATTTACGATTTATAAATTTTTTAAAAAATATATATAATCAAGTACATATATGACATGGCCGACTTTAAGTAAAAGGTTGCAATGCCAGTCAAAGCTGACTAGCACTACTGCATTAGGCTGCCATGAAGTAATGTAACTCTGCTCCATGGCAGCATTAGTTTATTAAATAAATAAATATATATATATATATATATTTGCTGCATGCAGCAATGTTTGGTCATTTAATACTGTTATATGTAGCGTTGATTGATGCAACGCTGTGCCTACAATATTGCATCAATCAGTGTAGGTAGCTGTAGAAATTAGGGAGTTCCTGTGTGATGCTACAGAAACAATTGGTTTTGATTATATAAAAGGTCTCAATTTTGATAGATCATGAATTTTTCTTCACTATTGAATCTCCATACTTCAGTTACTCCTCTTCAGACTTCTTTTTCACTGTTTTTCCCTTCGTTTGAAGCAGAAAAATTTGTTGGATCGTTCAATCTCAGCTGAGAGCTAGTTTCTTGATGTTTCACTCAACAATATCTATCTTGATCTTCACTCATTTTTCTACAAATTTTATACCAGAATACAAGTAAATATATTTTGTTATATATTACATACATCTAATTTTATAACCTAATTATCTAGTTTATTTTGATTTTATTGCATAATATTAGGTTGTTAGATTTTTAAGAAGAAGTGGTTAATATTTTTATGAGGGTTCAAATCATGCTCTTACTCATCTTGTAATTTTGCACACCATGGTTAAATCATAATTGAGCTAACTGAGTGTATTAATTAACATTAAGCTACCATTAAGTAAGAGAGAGTAGGTAAGAGACAAGGAAAGTAAGAAAAGCATGAATCTAATTTAATGAAATCACTTTTTCATTTGTTATTTTTGTGTTATATATTTGTCATTTATTTAGGAAACCACCATTAGTTTTCATTTTTTGAGGTGAAATAATTTATTTTTTATTTTTATTTATTATTATGAGTTTATAATTTTGTAGAAATTTTTATTTATCAAATGTACTATTTATTTATCTTAAAACATGATTTAAGATATGCGAATTACAATTTTTTTTTTGGCATTCAAACCATGTATCAATGCATTTGGTCATGTAAAACTTATCATCTAGGTTGATGGAACTTTCCTGTATGGAAAATATAAAGGCACGTTTCTTATGGCTGTAACACAGGATGGTGACCGTAATGTTGTACCACTTGCATTCGCTATTGTTGAAGGGGAGACAAAAGTTATTTAGACATGGTTCTTATATTACGTGCACCAATGTATCGTTAAGAGTAGAACCAGGATATGTTTAATTTCTGATAGACATCCTTCAATCATATCTGCAGTTACAAGTGAACCTGTTGGATGGTAAGTAGTACAAGGATATCATGTTTTTTGCCTACGGCATGTGGCCGCTAACCTCCACAAAGCACATGGAACGAACTAGTTGAAGGAAAAGTTCATAAATATCGGTGAGTGTTGATCACTTTGTTCACATAAATTAACATGTGATTATGAAATTAGTAACTATAAATTTCTAATTATTTGCAGGCTATGCATATCAGTGCCATTAAATCAACTAACAATTGGAAGAGATTGTATCGACTCATCCACCTATAGCTGCTTGGATTGCCAACATCCCGATAGAAAAATGGTCTCGCACATATGACAGTGGGATCCAACGTTACGGTCACATGACAACAAACCTTACTGAATGCATGAATGATGTTTTTAAAGATGTTTGGAGTTTGCCAATTACTGGTATTATGAAGGCTACCATGTATAGAGTCAACAACTATTTTGTCAAACGTGCCCAACAAGTGTATGCACAAATAGCTGCTAGACAAGTATATTCTGAGACATTGAACAGAAAGTTAGAAATGACAACACAGGATGCTTCTGCATGCATTGTTCGCATATATGATAGAAGAGAAACATCATTTGGAGTTGTTGAGCCATACAATGTTCAACTCCATCAATTTAGTTGTTGTTGCAAAGTAAATTTGAATGAAAGAACATATGACTGTGGAGAATTTTAGGTGCAGAAGTATCCATGCATGCATGTCATTGCAGCATGTACCTTCGTACAAGTAGACCATTTGCAATTTGTGGATCTGGTTTTCAGATTAGAAACCACGAGCCTTGCTTATAGTAACAAGTTCCATCTGATAGGTGACAAGGTTCATTGGCCAGAAACTGATATTCCAAGTTTGATCCCGGACCCTGCAATGATTAGAGAAAAAGGTAATTCTCTTTCAACTCATATACGTAACAAAATGGATTAGACTATGACCAGACAACCTAATAAGTGTGGACTATATAGGCATATAAGCCATAATCGTTCCACTTGTCCACAATGTCAAGCCTCTAGATGTTAATTTGTATACTTCCCCATATTTTTAAGATTTTTCAAATATATGGATATGACATTTTTTAAATATTGCACAAGGCATGGAAATTGTTAATTGTAATTGCTTGTATGAGTTTATTATAGTGACTGTATTAGATTGTGCTTTGTTTTTAATTAACTAAAAAAATTGCAGAGACAGTTCTTAAATGGCACAATCATAGCACATCATTAACCCAAGTCCAGAGGACAATTCACTATTATATTTACAACCACGGCATATTTCTGAGGCTGTGTGGACTCAAAATGTAAGTAACTTTTTTTCACAAGTAATTATCAATTGTTCATAATCATTAGATATTTTATTTTGACTTTTTCAGGTCAATCAGATTCTTCAAACTCGAAGAGTCATGCACAAAGACCGATTAATTGAGCCACCAATCCAAATTGTGCCTTACCTTATTCATAAAGAATTCTATGGAATTGCTAGAATAGGCCAGTTTGAGTATAATCTGGCTTCAATTTTAGCAATTGTTGAGAGATGGCATCAGGAGACCTATACTTTCCATATGTCCCATGGAGAATACATAATTACTTTACAAGATATGACAATTCAATTGGGCCTTCCTTGTGAAGGACTACCTATGAGTAGTAATATAGACTTAGATTAGGCTAATGTTTGTCACATGAGACTTGACATTATACTACCTGTAGAGTATATATATGGACAGAGGATACTAGTTGCTTGGCTAGCAGAACACTTTCCTAACCTTGATGATGATGCAGATGAATTACAAGTATAAAGATTCACTCATGCATACATACTCCAGTTGATTGGTGGACTTTTAATGCCAGACAGGTCAAGCCATAAGATTTATTTAATGTGCCTCCCATTGCTTTAGGATCTCTCAAGTTCTAGCCAATATTCTTGGGGTTCTGTAGTATTAGCACACTTATTTAGAGAATTATGCAATGTTGCAAACCAAACAGAGCGGGGGATAGGTGGATGTATGACATTATTCCATCTCTGGGTATGAGATTGTTTCCCAATGTTAACACCAAAATGAGCTCTACTGACAAATCCACGTACATATATTTATCTTCTATTATCACCATTGGGATTTAGGTATGCTTAATTTGCACTCCAACTATTTGATTTTGACTTATTATTTTAACCATACAAATTTTAACAAGTTCTTTCATGTCATTATAGATGGAAGAAGGTTGGAGGACAACCTCGTCCTATTAATGAGGTGTTGCACACTTATAGGTTGCTTGATGCAATGGGAGAGGAAGACATAGTCTGCTAGCCTTATGAATCTCCAATGGTTTAGCAATTAATTCCAGGATATTGCTTAGAGTCACCACAAATTTGGCGAGTTTCAGTACCATTGATATGCTTTCATATAATTAAATGACATCATCCTGATCGTGTGCTTAGGCAATTTGGTCTTCAATAACCAATACCTATCCCCCTAGTTTGTTTAGGAAATTGCCATACAATCCAACTAAGAGGAAGAACATCAGAAAATTGGATTCAAAAGCACATGGAGTATATTACATTATGGTTTAGGTGGCATAATGTTATTGTTGAATCACCTGTGGCACATGAAGCATTAGATTATAGATTTGAGTACATGCGATGATATTGGAGACACACTTGATGGTGGATCTACCCTTGTAGTGCAGCAACCGATTTTGTGGTCAACATCTAAAATCATTATCTTCTTATCTTGTTTTATATGGATAATGTCATTAACTAATAATGTCTTATTATTGATTTTAAGTCGATATAGCTGATGAATTGATTCAGCTAAGTATTCAAGACCCTTTGTGTTGAATCAAGTATTTTTTATGATTCAAAACCAACTGGAGTTTGGATGGAAGATATCAAAGGTGTACAAGATATCTCAAATGAAGAAATTCAGAAATCCAGGAAGAATTGAGAACAAAATTAGTTTGTAGGATTTTTCACTGTAATCACATGAGTAAAATGCTTTGATTCTTCACCCAAATGTTTTTAAAATGTGTTTTTTCAACAAACCCCATGTTAACTTATGACATATTTGAAAAATACTCATTAACAAACGAATTTTGAGGTGTTAAACTTGAAATGTTACTTTGAAAATTTGAATTTTGATAACTGAAATTCGAACTTTGGATTGAAAATATGTAAGTCTGAAAAGAGGTTCATCTGACAGATAAATTTTAGCCTTTGAAAATTCAAATTTTGTGTGAAACACAAACTGTGAAAAATGAAAAATTCATCTGAAGATATGTCAAAGTTCATCTGAAAGTGAAGTTTAAAAAGAGTTCCAAGTCAGTCATTTGACAGATGAACTTTGATTTTGAAAATTCAAACTTTGGAAAGATAGTTTATAAGTCTGTTCAAATACTTTTCTGACAGATAAATTTTAGTCTTCAGAAATTCAAACTTTGAATTGAGTCTGATAAAAGATCTCTCTGGAAGATGAATTTTGGTATTTGAAAATTTGAATTTCGAAAAGAAGAACCTTTGAGCCATATTGAGTTGCTTATTAACAGACAAATTTTGGGTACCAAAATTCAAACTTCGAAGGCACTGTAGTAATATGGAACAACTGTTCACACTTACTAAAAGAACTTTTTAAACTTGAAAATTCATATGTTCCAACATAAAAATATTTGTCAAAGATGAAAATTCAAATTTTACTTTAGAACAAACGAACTTCGAAGTTCAATGTTAAAGCTTTTAGCTTATGGTCTCTCCGAAATTCATCTGTTGATACCCCAACATTCGAACTTTGGATGTAAGATGCATTAAATGCGGTTGGTGAATGGATGGTTTTTGCAGAGTAACTGTTGGGTAACGTCTCTAACACCTAGATTTTGTCTCTACTGTATAATTAAGACATAAATCTATAAATAAAACTTCATTTGAAGGTGTAGGTAATGATTTTACATTGTATATATTGTAACTCTGCCAAATTCTTTAGACAAAACTTTTTACTCTTCCACACTTCATAAACTGCTCTTCAACTATCATATACACTCTAATTTAGAGAGTTCATTTGTTGTAATCAATCTTATCTTCCTTTGGAAGAAAGATTTTCTTGTGAAAGGACTTCACAAGGGATTTGAGAAGCACTTAGTTAGAGTGCAGAGAGTGAGATTGTAAGCTCTTGGAACAGAGCATTAAGCTGTACTGAGGTATTACAAGAAGCCCACTGAATTCTTGCAAGATAGTAGAAAATCTCAAGTGGTAGCTTAAGGACTGGAAGTAGGTCAAGAGATAGAGGACGAACCACGATAAATTTTTGTGTCCTTCTTCTCATACTTTGCTTATTACCTTATTATTTCTTGTACTCTATTTTTCGCAATATTTTGCTTTCACTGCTTTCTTGTAATTTTGCAGAAAATTTTCAAACTTCTCAATTCACTACCATCTTGGGAAGCCAGCAGAACTAACAAGTGGTATTAAAGCCTGGTTTCCCAAGCAAAGGATCTAACAATCCAAGAAAATCAATAGCTGGTTTTGGAGAGAGTATTCTACCAGAGGAAACAATACAAATAGACCTCCTGGTTTCAGTGGAGAATACTATGGATACTGGAAGATGAGAATGCAAATCTATTTCTAATCTATTGATTTGGACATCTGGTCTGTCATCCAAAAGGGGGATTTTGTCCCAATAAAGTTGCAAGATGATGACAAATACAAAGAGAAGCCAAAAGATGAATGGAATGAGAAAGATAAGAGAAGAGTCCTGCTGAACTTTAAGGCAAAACATTACTTGGTTAGTGCACTCAACCAAGATGAATTCTATAGAGTGTCACAATGTACCACAACCAAGGGTATGTGGGACACTCTAGAAATCACTCATGAAGGAACCACTGGAGTAAGGGAGAATAAATTGAACTCCTACATTAGTGAGTATGAAAGTTTCAGAATGGTAGAAGATGAGAATATCAAAGAACTGCAAAAGAGATTCACCCTTATTGTGAATTAACTGAAGAGTCTTGGCAAGGAATACACTTAGCTAGAGAAAGTCAGAAAAATCCTTAGAGCTCAAAGTCAGAAAAATCCTTGGAGTTTTTCCTCTGGAATGACAACCAAAAGTAACAGCAATAGAAGAAGCCAGAGGAGAGTCAATGGGTTCTGTCACAACACTCTTTAATAGCCTAAAAGAATATGAGGGAAAAATAAAGGTTCTCAAGGATGCAGGTCAAGACAGGAAGAAGAAAGGCCTTGCTTTAAAAGTTGCAGAAGAAAAAGAAGAGGAGTCTGATGATGATGAAGAACTAGATGAAGAGACTCTGGCTATGATGATCAGAAAATTTGGAAGATTCTATAACAAGAGAAATAAAAGATTCTTCAAGAAAGGAGCAACTAGAGATAACAAGAAAGAAGGCAAAGAGCCAATCACATGCTATGAATATAAAAAGCAAGAGCACATCAAATGAGATTATCCACAATTTCTAAAGAAGCAAGAGAAGGACAAGAAAGCCGTTGACAAGGGTAAAAAGAAGAGGGCATACATCTCATCAATCTAGGGTAAAAGCTCAGACGAAGAAGATGAGGATGAGGAAGAAATTGCTAATATCTGCTTGATGGCACTTGTATCTGAAGAGACTCCAAGCTGATCTAATAGTGATCATGAAGATGAGGTATATGAATCTGAACCTTCCTATTCTAAATTGCTTGATGTATTTCATGATCTGTATGATGAGTTCATTAAAATTGTTAAAGAACTAAAATAGGCTAAGAAAAGGAATAGCAAGTTAGAATCTAATTGTCAAGTCTTTGACACTGCATCTTTACATAAAACTGAATCTGCTTGCTGTATATCATGCATTGAACTGAAGCAGATCAATGAGTATCTTTTGAAGAGTATGGCTAGACTCACTAAGGGCAAAGATATGTTGTTTACTTTGTTGGGAAGTCAGAAAATTGCATAAGGAAAAGTTGAACTTGGCTATGATCCTTGTGCAGTTAAGGAAAAGAATAAAAAGAGAAATCAAAATCTGTATATGAGGCATTTTGTGCTTGATGATGGACATGAAAAGAAAAGTCACACTTCAAAACGTATTGAATCCTATGTCCAATCAAAATATGTGAAACAAAAGTATTATCTGCATCACAATCTAACAGTCCCTTTATCACCTGTCACTTCTGTAACAAAAAGAGACATGTTTCCAGTTTATGTTTGTTGAAAAAAAGATAGACTTGACAAGAAGATAGAATGGATTCCCAAAGGTACATTTGTATCTAGGGAAAATGCCACTAACAAAAAAGGACCTAAGTAAATTTGGGTAACTAGAAAGAAAAACTGAATCTTGTTTTGCAGGTTTGTCTTAGAGTAAGAAAAAACAAGAAATGGTATATGGACAGTGCTTGCTCAAGCCATATGACTAGTGATAAGGAGAAGCTCATCATCCTTAGAGACAATATAGGTAGAAATGTGACTTTTGGAGATGATCAGTATGATAAAATAGTTGACATTGTTATTGTGGGCAAGAATCCTGAAACATTTAGGGAATCTAGGTAAGTTTGATGCCAAATCAGATGAAGGTATATTTCTTGGCTATTCAAGTAGAGGTAAAGCATATAGAGTTTTCAATAAAAAAGACTAAGACTATGGAAGAATTTGTGTATGTTGTGTTTATTGAAAATGAAACTGTTTCCAAGCATGTCATTAATGAAGATGATCTTATCTCCAACTTTAAGAACTTGAATCTTTCTGGAGAAGATAAAATTGAACCTCCAAAAATATTTGAATCTACCAATGTAGGGGAAGTTATTCAGGAGAAAGATTTTGAATATGAAAATAATGAAGAAATATCTCAAGAACTCCCTAGAGCTTGGAGATATCAAAGAAATCATCCAGTTGATCAAGTGATTGAGGATGTTTAAGAGAATGTTAAAACCAGAAGACAACTTAGGAATCAAATAAACAACTATGCATTCATTTCTCAAATTGAACCTAAGTATGCTGAAGAAACCTTAACTGATGAATATTGGATACTAGCTATGCAAGATAAACTAAATCAGTTTGAAAGAAATCAAGTTTGAGATTTAGTACCTAGACCTAAAGATCACCCTATTATTGGCACTAAATGAGTTTTCAGAAATAAACTTGATGAATTAGGAACAATCATCAGAAATAAAGCAAGATTAGTTACCAAAGGATATAATCAAGAAGAAGGTATTGATTATTAGGAAACTTTTGCTCCAGTTGCAAGATTGGAAGCAATAAGAATTCTCTTGGCCTATGCATACATGAAAAATATAATGTTATATCAAATGGATGTAAAAAATGCTTTTCTGAATGGATATATCATGGAAGAGGTTTATGTTGATCAACCTTCAGGTTTTGAGGATTCAACAAAACCAAACCATGTCTATAAACTGAAAAAAAAAACTCTTTATGGCTTAAAACAAGCTCCTAGAGTATGGTATGAAATGCTAAGTAACTTTCTAACTGAAAAGAGATTTAATAGAGAAAAAGTAGATACGACTTTATTCACCAAGAAAGAGAATAAAGACTTATTTATTGTTCAAATCTATGTTGATGATATTATATTTGGTGCTACTAATGAATCTCTTTGCAAGAATTTCTCTAAACTAATGCAAGGTGAATTTGAAATGTCAATTATGGGTAGGGTCAACTTCTTCCTTGGACTGCCAATTAAGTAATGTGATGATGACATCTTCCTCAATCAATCAAAATATCTGAAAGAGTTGCTAAAAAGTTTGGCATGGAAAACGCCAAGTCAATGTGGACTACTATGGCTACTGCAACAAAGCTTAATATGGATGAAGGAGGAAAGACTTTGACACAACTCAATATAGGAGAATGATTGACTCTTTGCTATATCTAACAGCTAGGGGACCTGATATTATGTTCAGTGTCTATATGTGTGCAAGGTTCCAATCATATCCCAAAGAATCCCATGCAACAGCTGTGAAAAAAATTTTAAGATATCTAATTGGAACATCACAAATGAGACTGTGGTATCCAAAAGGCAATTGAGAGGAACTCACGGGATATACTGATGCTGACTTTGCTGGATCCAAAACTGATAGAAAAAGCACAAGTGGAACGTGTAAGTTTCTTGGAGGATCCTTGGTCTCATGGTTTAGCAAGAAGCAGAACAGTATGACTCTTTCCATAGTAGAAGCTGAATATGTTGCAGCTAGCAGCTTTTGTGCTCAAGTCCTTTGGATGAAGTAGTAACTTGAAGATTTTGAGATTGAGATGAAGGAAATACCAATAAAGTGTGATAATCAAAGTGTTATCAACATCATAAAGAATCCTGTCATGCATTCAAGGATAAAGCATATTGAAGTAAGGCATTACTTCATAAGGGATCATGTTTTAAAAGGAGGCATCAAATTGGAATACATCCCTACTGAAGATCAAATTACAGACATTTTGACTAAGCCTCTTGCAGAAGATAGACATTGCAAAATTATATGGAAATTAGGAATGGTAAATCCTAATGAATTGTAAGCAAATCTTTATCTGAATTTTTTTAAAGTTTTGATATCAAATTAATGCTAATTTTGCCATCGGAGTGTGTTTAAGATGTTTTGTAGGTACTCCACATTTGTTTACATGATAAAAAATCTGTATACTAGAGTTAATCAGACCTGTACAATCAAAAGATACTGAAGGAAGCTGAAAATTTGAACTTTCAGACCATATCTGTAAGTTCAGAAACTTGAAATTCGCATTTTAAATGATTATTAGATGAATTTTCATGTTGAATTGTGTTTTTAGATGAATTAGCATGCGCAACATTCGAACTTAAATACTCATCAAACAAATTTAAGTTGTTTACACAATGTAACAGTACTTTCATAACCCTCGAAATTCATTTGTTGGAAGATGGAAATTCAAATTTCCAAAATTTAATGTGAATGTCACCTTGCTCAAAATGCATCTTATACGGGTTTCCATATCTCAAAATACGAATTTTTTGAGACACTTTACAAAACTTTAAAATTTGAATTTTTGATATCTAAATTCGTCTGTTGAAATTTGCTTTCATGATAAGTCTCTATAAGACAGATTTTCATAGGTAAAATTAGTTTGTTACTTGTTTTGCTCGTATTTGGCTGTTGTGGGAATTTGTGAAATTCGAACTATAATGATTCAAAGTTCATCTATTTCTTCTTGTTCTTTAAACTCAACTTCTATCAGATGAACTTCAAGATGAAAATTCATCTGTCAGAAAACCTCGCCTTGTGGGATAACTCATAACTGTTCAAAATTCAAATTTTGACTCTATTCGTCTCTTTCTTAAGTCTGTTCAAATTCTCTCTTAAATTCCCATTAACTCTATTCGTGAATCCTCTTTTCCCGCCAATTAAACTTATTTTCACACCTTATAAACCCATTCTTTGCATCTTTCTGCATCATTAACTTATGAGAATGATAAGAGTTAAGAATTCGAAAGTTGGAAAAGGGGAGTCATGACCAAAGAGAGCAGTCAAATCTTAATACGCCTCCAAGGAAGTTGAAACTAAGAAAAGGAAGGGCAAATTTAGCAAAGAAACTCCTTCCAAGAAACAAAAATCAACTCCCAAGAAAGATTCAAAGAAAGCTGCTCCTACTCCCTCGAAGAAACCTGAGCATGTTGTACCTGCTGCTCCTGTTCCTTCTACTTCTTCTTCATCCTCCAGCACTGAGTTTGGAGAATACCAATTGACCATGCAGCCATTGTGAAGCAATGCCTATATTTTGGGAGAATATACTACCAAGTTTGTCAGTAAAAAGGGAATTAAGTCTCATTGTGTAAATATGGAAGACTTCCTTATTTCCAACAATTTTGATGCTGGGCTATAGATGATTAGATACAAGAATTTGTTAGAAATTTTGGAAAGATATAATGATGAGGTTGTTAAGACCTGGTATGCCTCCCTGAAGTACAATGAAAAGAAGGAAAAATGGGAAGTAAATGTAAGGTCTAGGACCATCTGGCTGACAGATGAGATCTTCAATGAGGTACTAGAGATCCCCGGGCTGGATGGATTGAAAATTGACATTTCTACCTCAAAATACATGGATGAAGATGAGCTGCAGAAGAGTAAAGGGGTCCTTTCCTGAATTACAAAGAAAGCACTGTACTGAACACATTGTTCAGAAGAAAAGAGAACATGCCATCTCTGAGTTTGTTGAGCCCATTGACCTCAGTGCCCAAAGTCAGAATCCTACATTACATTGTGTCTAGGATTATATTCAACAAAGGAGGCAATTTTAATCTGATCACAAGGGCTGAAGCACATGTGATGATAGCAATCATGTGTGGCAAGCTGATCAATATAGGCAATATCATACTTTAACGCATGATTAAGGCAAGAGATTAGAGGAAAGATTCCATCCTGCCATATGCCTCAATCATCTCCAAGATACTTCAGTACGCCAGGATCTAACAGCTGGAAAAAGGAAAGGGCAAGCCTACTGAAGCCTTGAAAGAGGAAGAATTGCAAAGGATAGGGATAGAAAGGAAGGATGACAGATGGATTGGCAAGGGAACTAGGAAAACAGAAGATCTATTCTTTAAGGATGATGGCTCCCAACAACAAGCAGGAGCCTCTGAGGCTACTTCACCTTCACAGTCTATACCTCAGCCTTCTTAGCCTGTTTCATCTCCATCTCAGCCCACTCAGACACCGAGGCCATCTACTCCTTCCACCTAAGCCAAGCCAACCAAGATCACTGAGTTGTATGACAGTCTGTCTGCACTCATGCTGAGTATCAGATATGAGCAAAATGCTAAGTTTGTTCATCTGCAAGATTGGATTTTCCAATTGGCAAAGAACATAAAAGTGGCTGCTAATGCATATGGGGACATTAGAAGTGCTTTTGTATCTACATCAGTTCTCCTTCAGCCAGGACCCTTTGAGCCTATCAAATCTCCCACTCTTGATCCTCCAAGCCCATTTGAGCTAGACTCTCCTGAACCAGATGATGATACAAATGTTGTTGCTGAGGCTACTAACACATTAGCCACTCCACAGGCCTCCAGCAATGAGCTAAACCCTGGTCCACCCTTGGACTATGGCATGGAGGAAGAAGCTTCTCAAGAAATAGGCTCCCATAAGCCTATTGCTGAAAATGCTCAGGATTCAATTCTTTCTATTCAAGAATCTGAGCAAGTGAAGAAACTGGTGGCAGCCATTTCTATAACACCATTTGTCGCACCCGGAAAAATGCGACGGAAGGAAAAAAGAGAACAAATCTGGTTTTCGAGTGAAAATCGACTTGTGAGGAGTCGCCACCAAAATTTTGAGGAAAATCTTGGGAAACCAAATTGAAGAGGAAAGGATAATCTGCGTAACCAGAGCTGGATTTGGGAGTCAATTGTGCGTGGAGAAGGTGTTAGGCACCCCACGACACCCGTTCCTTGGAACGGTTACCTTACATTGATTGCGTAAATTAATATGGCTTAAAAATGTATTTTGGTTTTCTTTTATCGTTCACATGCGAGAGAAAGGATAGAGAAAAAAGAAAATTTGGAAAACAAAATAAAGAAAATAATTAAATTGGAATTAGTGATATTCAAGCAAAATGAGAAAAAGGGTTTGAGAAAACAAATTGGGAAACATTTATTAAATTAAGGGAAAAAACACCAAATAAATCAGAAAATATTTATTTTTTACAAAGGCGGACTTGACCCAGGATCAGAGCCTGGGGCCTACGTACCCTGCGATGGGGATCAAAGTCCACGTAGTTCGGGACTAGAAATGCATGTCAGTTGGTTGATATATTTTTTAATTTTGGTAAGAAGAGAAAGTTAATGGAAAATAATTTAACTTTTTGAAAACAAAACAATTTTCTGAGATTGAGTTGGTGGGTTTTAATTTACAAAAAGACAATTTAATTCCGCTTACTTACTCTTATTTTATTTTGTTTTAAACTATTTTTTTTTCTTTAATTTTTGGAAGTGCATTTATTTGATTTTTTTTAATTTTTGAAATAACATATTTTGTATATTTTTGAGAATTTTTCTTTTAAAAGAAAATCAATCCATCCATTGCAGGCTCGCAGGCACCCCCAATAGACTGATTCCTTAATTACCTGCAGAAGTTCTAAACCTCGCGGTATAAAGGTTTTATTATATCATTCAAGCAAAAATTTAGAAAATACTACTATATATTTTTTCAGATGAAAATTTTATTATACATTTTTGGATAAAATTGAAAAAACTTGTTAAGCTATCATAATTTATTTATTTCTTTTTCTTGAAATATAATTACTTTCTTAAAAAGAGTTATTTAACTGATATATCTACGTGAATTCGTAATCTCCCTCAATAACTCAGTAAACCCGAATACCTGTGTGAGTTCCAAAAACCTCACGTGGTGTGGTGATTTAAATCAATTATTTCTATTTTTGTAAAATAGCTAAATCTTCGGTTTGAGACATTGTAAAATTTGTATGAAAATATAATATCAATACCTACTTCCTCTGAAATGAGTAATTTAGAGAAAAGACTTTATTCATTTCTTATATTTTGCGATGCCCTTCACCATTCTTATTATCGCTCTCAAAATACATGCCCTTGTTGAAAAGTAGAGTTTATTTCAAAATAATCCTTTTAACCCCCATGTATCTATATGAACTTACCGTTTCACATGATAAGTAGTGAATCAAAATACCGGCAAAAATTCTAAAACCTCCGGGATACAATGATTTTAAATAATCGTAAAATATAAAGGTGTGAGAATCTTAGATAATTTGGCTGCTTTCTCATTTTAAAGGGCATTGAAGATTTTGTAGATCAAAAGTTGTTTATTTCAACAAACAAGTTAAATCTTTATTTACGTGGACTCGCAGTTGCGCGTGATAACTTGGTTAATTCTAATGCTTGCATGAATTCAGAAAAACTCATGTGGCATAGTCATTAAATACTTTTCCGAATATATCATTAGTCCAAATATTATCATCTTTTGGCCACGTACGTTTTATTCAATAAAAATAATAATAATAATTATTACAATGATAATAGTCTCTGGTGCCCAGTTGAGTATATTGCATGATTTTAACACCAGAAAGCAAATCAGTGGGTGAAAGAAAAAAAATAAAAAATAAAAAAAACACAAAAACGAATTGAGAGAAGAAAACTCAGGCCCAAACAAAAAAAAAACTCATAGGCCCAAACAAGCAAAAAACCATAGGCCCCAAAAACATAAAACTCATAGGCCCAAACAAGCAAAAAACCATAGGCCCCAAAAAAACATAAAACTCATAGGCCCCAAAAAAACTCATAGGAACACAAAGCAAGCCCACGAAGAAAAGAACAAAGAAAATCTTGTAGCGGGCCTCTCAGCTTCAGACCCAAAGGAAAAACAGACCAAAATGATTACCCCCAACACTTCTAGGCCCCGCCTATAAAGAGAAGCAAGTACCCCCAACCAACATCTCACTGATGGGCCCATAAGACACCGGACCAACATTTACGAGGCCTAGTGGCCAAATTCTTTACTTCCTTTAGACCCATACAATTTATTCCCAGAATTAACCCAGCTATCAAGCAAGCCCCGAAACAAGCAGCCACTGGGTTCCCAATAATTCAAAACCCCACACTCCTGAGCCAATAGAACATGATGCCTAAAGGCCCGAGTGACTGGGTAATGAACAGAGGAAGAACAACGCTTGAACACATAGGTTTCCTATAGCAAAATTAAGTGTCCCCATTCCCAGTTGAGGTGTTCAAAGATAACCAGGTTAGCATGTGTCATTCAGAAGGCTGCATGAACAATTTACATCCATGCTTCCCAAAGTTCAGTAACTAGATTATGGAACCCCGCAAAAATTCATCGAGATACATGGCACGATCTAGACTAGAATTACTCCCTAATCCTAAATCTCTGCTAAGAGACCCGTGTCCCATGCGTGGCAATTAGAAACAGAAACAAAATTCCCCCAAGAATTTTCATCACCAGGGCCTAAATTGATGATACAAGAGCTGTCTAAGCATGCATGAGAAGGGACGAAAATCCTTCAACAATCCAGTATTTGCAGTACAGACTCAATTTAACAAAAATCTAAAAATTGAAATAAAAAATTTTACCGAGACCGGATCTCTGCAACCCGGTGATTAATTGCTCGAGCTTGGTCCTCCGGCTTCGTCCGCCCTCACCCCGGCAGCTCTCTCTCTTCCTCTCTTGATCACAAGCTCATTGCCTCTCTTGTTCGGATCTCACAGTGGCTCTGAGATTTCTCCTCAGGTTTTCGTTCCTTGGAATTTCTAGGGCTTCCTCCTCCTTCCCCCCCTCTAATTCTTCGGTTCCTTCTCTTTTATAGAGCTCTCGAGCGTGGTCCCCTCCTGCAGCTTTTCCTTCTGCTATCATGCCTCCTACAGCTTTTCCTTTGCTGCGTGTTCCTTCTATGATTTTAACCATGCACTTCTCCCTCTGTTTCTATCCTTTCGTGTTCGGCTCCCCTTCTCTGACCCCCTCTGCTTCCTCTTTTTGGTCTGCGGCTCTGTCTTTGCCCGGTCTCGTGTGCCTGCTACTCCCTCGGTTTCATCGCCTTTCCTCGATTCATCGCGGCGTAGGTCTCCCTCCTGCAGCTTTTCCCCTCGCGGCCATGCCTCCTGCAGCTTTCTCGGTGGCCCTCGCTCCCTCTGTCATCCTTTGTACACGGTTCCCTCGGCTTCGTCTTCCCCTGGCTCTCGGGTGCCCGCCTTCGCCATTTCAGGAACTAAGCCCTAATTGGGGCTTGTGGTGAAGTGTGGGCTGGTGCTGGGCTTCAGCATTTTAAGCCCAGTACCTCGAGCCCCAAAACACTTCCCTCTGCTACTGTTTTTTTTTTGTTCCAGCTTTGTAATTGTGGGCTTCCAGTGTTTCAAGCCCGCTAAATCATTTTTTTAAAACATATATGTTTATTTATTTATTTATTATTATTATTATTATTTTATTTTATATTTTCATTTTCATTTTCTTTTGTTTTCTTTTATTTTATTTATATATATATTTTTTGGTTATATTTGTATATTAATTTTATTTAATTCTTACATCTTTCTTCTTATTTTTGTTGTTTTTTTTCATTTGGACATTATTATTTATTATTAACTTTTTTTCATTTTATTTATTCATCATCATTTTATTTATTTATTTATTTATTTATTATTATTATTTTTTTAAAATGCCCGGGCAAAATGGGGTGTTCACACCATTCATATACGCTACCCTGAATAAGGAGAAAAGCATTGTACCGTACGTGGATCTTGCAACTATTACACATGATGCTATTGTGAAGCTAAAAAACAAAGGCTTGATAAGATGTTCCCTCCTCTTGCTCCTCATCTCTCTTCTCCTCAATATGTCATGAACTTAGCAGGAAGGGTCAGATTTGCTAATCTTCAGAAGAAAATTCAGGAAATAATTGAAGATGCTGAGGATGACGTGCTTGCAACATCACCTCCTGTACCTCTTCCTCAGCTTCATCCTGAACTGCTTTTTGTTCTTGTGCCTCTTCGAGCAATTCCTGTATCCCAGATAGCTCTTCCTGCCATTCATGTTCAAGTTCTTGATGATGTTAAAAAGGGGGAGAAGTCATTTGAGCAAATTGGGAAAACTGCTGAGGAACCATTTGGCAAGATCTACAACAAGAAGTCCAAGCCTGAGAAGAAGTGATTAGAAGATAGGATTGTTTGGTTTTTCTTGTATTAATGTTTATATTTTTCTGTATCTCTTTTATAATGAATGATAATGTTGTCCTTGAATTATGTGTTTGCAATGTCATATCTCTGTACTAAAACTTTGAATGAATTAATGAGATTCTCTATTTGATCTATTATACATGTTGCACTTATCTTTGAATTTTAATGCATATGTTGAGGGGGAGCTCTTAGAAGCAAATCCAAGTACTAATCTAGTTTGTAAGTTATTTTGTCATCATAAAAAAGGGGGAGATGTTGAATTAAGTGTTTTTGATGATTCCAAACCAACTGAAGCTTAGAAAGAAGATATCAGATGTGTACAAGATATCTCAAGTGAAGAAATCCAAGAAGAATTGAGAACAAAACTAGTTTGTAGGATTTTTCATTGTATTCACATGAGTAAAAAGCTTTGATTCTTCACCTAAATGTTTTTAAAATGTGTTTTTCAACAAATCCTATGTTAACTTATAACAGATTTTAAAAATACTAATTAACAAACGAATTTTGAGGTGTTAAATTTGAAATGTTACTTTAAAAATTTGAATTTTGATAACTGAAATTCGAACTTTGAATTGAAAATATGTAAGTCTGAAAAGAGGTTCATCTGACAGACAAATTTCAGCCTTTGAAAATTCAAATTTTGGGTGAAACACAAACTGTGAAAAATGAAAAATTCATTTGAAGATATGTCAAAGTTCATCTGAAAGTGAAGTTTAAAAAGAGTTCCAAGTTAGTTCTCTGACAAACGAACTTTGATTTTGAAATTTGAACTTTTCAGAAATTCGAACTTTGAATTAAGTCTGATAAGAGATTTCTCTGATAGATGAACTTTAGTATTTGAAAATTTGAATTTTGAAAAGAAGAACCTTTGAGCCATATTGAGTTGCTTATTGACAGACAAATTTTGGGTACCGAAATTCAAACTTCCAAGGCTTGTCATATATACTCTAATTTAGAGAGTTCATTTGTTGTAATCAATCTTATCTTTATCTAGAAGAAAGATTTTCGTGTGATAGGATTTCACAAGGGGTTTGGGAAGCACTTAGTTAGAGTGCAGAGAGTGAGATTGTAAGCTCTTGGAATAGAGTATCAAGCTGTATTGAGGCATTGGAAGAAGCCCACCAAATTCTTACAAGATAGTGAAAAATCTCAAGTGGTAACTTGAGGACTGGAAGTAGGTCAAAAGATAGAGACCGAACTAGGATAAATTCTTGTGTCCTTTTTCTCATACTTTGCTTATTACTTTACTACTTCTTACATTATGTTTTTCGGCATATTTTACTTTCATTGCTTTCTTGTAATTTTGCAGAAAATTTTCAAACTTCCCAATTTACCCCTATCTTGGAAAGCCAACAGAACTAACACTTTGCCGATGCCAATCGGGGAATATCAACAAAGGGTAATACGAGACCAATAAAATATTAGAATGATATTAAGAGAACAACACTACAATATAATCCCTCAGCCTGCTCCACCTACAATTGAGCTAGCATGTCCAGTGATTACTCAGGGTAGACCAAGTAAACAATGTGGTGGCTATTTGTTAACTCAACCACCGGTTGCGACTGAAGAAGAAGAGGAACAAACTCAACATGTGGTGGGAGATGTTAAGGAATCAAATCCTGGAGCCGTTTCTTCTTCAGATATTTATACTCAATACCATTACATGCCACCGTCATCTGTATCTCAATTAACCTTGCCCAATTTACATCAATTTGGGTCATTTATGTCTTTATTGGAGAATTCAACATTTTGTGAGCCCGAGTATAACTTATTCATTTGAAGTTGGTGGGTTATCAATTGAAGTGTTTATGACTTCCCAGCAGTCAATTCCTCCAATTGAGTCACTTGTATTTGATCTAAATACTCCACCGTCTATATTTGCCAGTAAGTCATCTAAATTTCAACATGAAGAAGAGCCTATAAGACAGGGTCAACCACAACGTGCTCAGAGAAGACCAAGATGTGGTACAAGAAGTCATTATGAATAAGGTTAACAATTTCTTTTTTTTGTGAAATAAAATTTTTTTACCTTTAATTGTTGTGAAAATTTGGTTTTATTAATTAAAATTTAATAATTATTAATTAATTTGTTAACAAAGTTTATGTTTAAAAATTAATTTTTTATTATTTACAAGTTTTTAATTAATACTTCATCTATTTCATTATATATTGCACTTTTTTGATAAATCTTTATTTTATAATATAGTGCACTTTGCCGATTACATAATGTATTTTTTCTCTCTTCAACATTGCTCCTAACTAGTAGACTCAAATATTCTCCGTTACTAAAATGTTTCCAAAGGTTCAATGCATTTAATGAGAGCAATTTAGGAAAAGGTGGAAAAATTTTTTAGTTACTAATTGTGTCTTGGTACGTGAGTGGTAGCTAAAAGTGCACTATAAACTATAACAACTAGAGTATACTCCCTCCGATGCACATTATAAGATATTTTGTATCAATTATACGTATATTAAGAAAATTATTTTTTTACTTGAAATCAACACAAAAAGTACTTATATTTCCTATTTCGCCTTTATTATATACCTCATTATTTTATTATTAGGTTATAAATCAGGAGTTTGGAAGCATTAAAAATATGGATAACATGAAAAGAAAAATATTCGATGCCCTATATTTTAGACAAATAACTTTTCATATAAAATGTCTTATAATATGGATCAAATAAAGTATCTATTATACTCAATTATTAATTATTATCTAACAATTATTATTATTATTTTTAACAATTATTATAATTATTATCTAATAATTATTAATCATTACCTTATATTAATCATTGTGTAATAAATTATTATAATAATTAATCTTAAAACCAAAATTGTCACGTATATAATTTATTGTAAAAACTAAAATCATGAGACAAAATCATGACACATAATTATTGCCTAATAATTTATTGTCACACGTATCATTAAAAGTAAAATTGTCACATATAATGCAAATCGTAGGCATCTTCACGATTTGCATCATCTCTTAAAAAAAATTATTGCAAATCATGAAATTGCATCACAATTTGCCTAAATTGTTAATTTTAAAAAAATAAACATAAAAAATGTAAGCTGATATTATGATTTTAAGTATAACATCTTGATAAATTTTATAAAAGTTGTTGTATATGGGTAATATTATTATAAGTGTAGTATTTTGCTCATTTATCCATAAAAGTTACTGTCCATTTTTTGATCCGCATCAAATTCCGGTAGCTTCGGTTTTAATTCACGGAAATGGTCCCAAAAATTAAAACTTGATGTAAATCCTGAAGCGTGGATTACTTTTTCTTTCATTTTTTTCCCCGATAATATAAGCGTGGTTTCTAGTACTACTTCTGTGAGTTCTTGTTCTGAATCCACCCCCGTTAGCCTCTCTTCCAGCTGTGTGATTTCTCTCCTCTTTGTTTTCAATTCAATGGCTTCCACACTTGATTCCACCACTGACAAGCTCTCCAAGCTCGGTGTCAATGGCGAATTCGCTTCTTCCGCACCCAACCTCAAGAAAAATCTTCACCTTCAGTCGCCGGAACAGGTATTCTATAATATATATGTCATGCATGCCTTGGCTTCTTTAATTTTGGGTTTTATTTTTCCCTGCGGGATGGTTTTGATTTGATTTTGGGGTGGCGGACGCAGGTTGAACTCGCTAAGATGTTGCTGGAGATGGGTCAAAGTCATCTTTTTGAACATTGGGCAGAGCCGGGTGTCGATGACGCCCAAAAGAAAGGATTTTTTGAGCAGGTAGGGCTTCTGGATCGGCAGGCGGTACTTTTGCATTTCATAATTCAATTTGGATCCTACACACACACACACTATATATATATAGATATATATATATATATAATTGTTAGTTTATTCGGCTTGCTATGAGTAAATGGTAATTTACCAGCCTTCTGGTGGGGTAGGCATTTGAAGTATTCAAGAGAACGGGATTACTGACAGATCCCGGTGTGCCTGACAGAAATAAGCTGGGATTCTACTATACATTTCCGTTTCTCTTTCAACAATGTATCAATCTTTTTTTTTCAAAAGCAAAAAAGAAAAAGAATGTATCAATCCTGAAAGAGGTTTCTATGAAATACTTTGTTGAGATAGTGGCAGAATTTTTCCCCCCTCGGAGCCATAGTGGATGGACCACACTTTTTTGCATCGCTCTCTACCTTCAGTTCCGTTTTTTGTAGGTGGCGCGTCTGAATTCAAGCTATCCTGGTGGCTTGGCATCATATATTAAAACCGCTAGAAGACTCTTGGCTGATTCAAAAGCTGGAAAGAACCCATATGATGGGTTCACACCTTCTGTGAGTGAAAACATATCATTGCTGTAAAGTCTATATTACATTGCATACCGTCCTAATAATTTAATCTACTGATATTAAACATATGCTGAATGGCTAACATTACAATTTCAGCTGGTAGGGAGGTTGTTACTATTGTTTCCGAATGGAAACCGAATATTTCCCCTTATTTTAGTTTTTACAATATATGCTATTCCATTGTTTGACACTTCACACTTAGCTCTTGCTTCCTCAAGTAAAAGTTGCAATTCATTTTTAAATCTGGAAGTATAAGCTGATTTGAGTGGGACAATCTGTTGCTCTGTGTTCCTTTACATAAATCCCGAACTTCAGTTATACCTTTCCATGTACTGAAAAGGATGGAAGTCTGAAAGAAACATGGAGCAGAAATGGAACTCCTTTGTTCAGGATAGGACAGATTAGTTTTCTTTTGGATTGCATTAATATAACTGAATCAGACAATAGCCTAACACTCTTGAGTTTGCTGGGAAAGTTGTGTAATTATCTCATAAGAGAATCAGCATCTATTTATGATTTTAAGAAGTGGATCATCTTCTCTTGTATCTTGGTTTCTGGCTTAAGGAGAAAGTACTTCTTTACTGGGATGTCAAGTCCAAGCAGTGTCTGACACTCGTCAATGATGATAGATTTGAAATTCTTAGGGCACAAACCCTTCGCTTATGGTCAAAGATTTCTTGAAGATCATTTGTAGTCATATCTCATGATCCTTTCTGGAGGTCAACTCAGAAAATTATTTGGCAAATTAATCTTTGTTCAGATTTACAGACTCTTCTTTGCAGGGTGTTGCTTTTTCCTTTGCATGCCTTGTGACATACAAATCTGACTTGTAACTCCTGATTTTTCTTTGCATATAATAATTACACATCCAATTTCGTCTTTGCTTCAGTTGATTTCTTTTTTTAATTTATTCTTTACTTTAGATTAAACCCATTGATATACCTGACAGAAGTTTCTCTGTGTTGTACCTGAGCCTGAGGTCTGCTTCTTTTTTGCTGATTACTGAATAGTTGACAGCTACTTCTGATAACAAATTAGAGATAACTTGGCTATAGGCATGCTGTTTTTATTATATATATATATATATATATTTAATTATTCTTTGATACATGGCAGAGATAAATACTTACATAGGTAGATAATGTCTACATTACAGACGTAGAGAAGACATATACTCACAGAGATGTAGATATGTCTCAAATCATTCATGATGCCATTTTCTTCATTATAGGATGTAGGAATACTGGATTTTTTTTTTTCTTTAAACATTTTTTGTATGTAATTTTTTCTTTTGATACAGTCGACATTGCATGCTTACAAATGTGCAAAGGAATTCTTGGTATGGACATGGATCCTATCACTAAATAAGTAAAGGTTGTTTGACAATGATTTTGCAGGTTCCATCTGGTGAGACTTTGACATTTGCTGATGATAACTTCATCAATTTCGAGGAAACAGGAGTAAAGGAAGCCAGGAGAGCTGCATTTGTTCTTGTGGCAGGTGGTCTTGGGGAGCGTCTTGGATACAATGGGATTAAGGTATGCCTTCTCACTCTATATAAGCACTAGTGGCATCTAATCTATGTCAGTATATCGAATGAACCAGTCTCAAGTATAAACTCTATCCAATACTGCAGTATTATGACTGATGAGGTCATAAGACCTGCACCTTTTCTCTGTTCTTTTTGTGAATGATTTTTATTGCCCTCCCCTGATTGTTGTAATCTTCTCGCTAAGGTGACTGGTTTAATAATTTTCATAGCTTTGGCAGTAATCCTTTGCCCTTAGAATAAAACTTCCCTGCTTTCTAATCTCTGATCTTTTGATTATCTTTTCTTAGTCCTGTGGACAATGAGGGGCTTATTACCTTCTAATAATGCTTTGCCATGCAAGTTTTGTGCAAAACTGCAGCATAGACTATTATTTATTGGGGATTATTTCTGATTCTCAGCCATTGCCTGTCCATCTTGCAGGTTGCTCTTCCTGTTGAAACCACTATTGGAACATGCTTTGTACAGCATTACATTGAATCTATATTGGCTCTTCAAGAAGCCAGCTATAAACTCTCGCAAGGTTAGTCTTTATTGTCATCATGAAACAGAATTAGAGTCATATCTCTCCAGTTATGGTTATAATTCTATGAAGAAAGGTGTGGCAGTTTTTTGTCCTGCACCATCATGTAGTTATTAATTTTAATTATTATGTTCAATAGTCCATTATACTAATGCTGCTTCTTTTCAATCTATAGGTGAAAGCCAGGCACAGATTCCTTTTGTTATTATGACATCTGATGACACACATGAGTGCACCTTAAAGCTTTTGGAATCAAATTCTTACTTTGGTATGCAACCTACGCAAGTAAAACTATTAAAGCAGGTATTGCTTTAGATACCTTATGAGAAGTGTAACATTTCTTTAAAATGGTTTTCTCAACTGGTTTTAAAAAATTATATTTCAGGAAAAAGTAGCATGCTTAGATGATAATGATGCAAGACTTGCAGTGGATCCAAAAAACAAATACAAAATTCAGGTAATGTTGCCTTTGGTGCAATCATAATTGTATGACTGAGAAGTTTATCTAGCAAAGCAAAGGGCAATGAATTAATTGTGTTACATAAACCTCAAAGTTTATCTAGCAAAGCAGAGGGCAATGAATTAATTGTGTTAGATAAACCTCAAATTTAATATTTTCAAAGAAAGTGAGGTTGATCAAGGATTTCTTTCTTCGCAGACAAAACCTCATGGCCATGGTGATGTGCATGCACTTCTTTATTCTAGTGGTCTTCTAAAAGTATGGTATGACGCAAATACTTTGCTGGTCTCTCGTTTTGTGTCTTCAATTTCATTTTTGTTTCCACATTTAAATTAATTTAGCTATATCTCAAAAGTTAGAAAATGTTATCAGTTGGTTTACTTGATTTTGTCTTTTCATGTATCTAAGTAAATATCACTGTGTTTTGAATTTTGAAACCAATTAAGATCATGAGAAAGTCTTTTTATATGAATGGGAATGTTGGATGATACTTTGCCATGTTTCTAAGCTTGCAAGTTGTTGTCTAGAATTCCTGGAAAAAATAAAGGGCTATGGTATTTTTGTCTTTTAATGATGTTCTAATCTAAGTTTATATTGTGATCTGCATTTGTCAGGCATGATGCTGGTTTGAAATGGGTTCTCTTTTTCCAAGATACAAACGGACTTTTGTTCAAGGTTTGTTTGTTTCACATTCTGTTCAGTTACACTTTCCTTGTTTGCTTATTAATATCATTTGAATATTAATTGCCTAGCATTTTGAGGGTACAGGCTGTTCCAGCAGCACTAGGAGTCAGTGCTTCCAAACAGTACCATGTTAACTCTCTTGCTGTACCTCGAAAAGCTAAAGAAGCTATTGGAGGAATTACCAAACTCTCACACTCTGATGGTAACTACTAATTGTTTCTTCACTAATATTCAAAGAAAAAACCATGGTGATTGTTTTCATTTTTTGACCAAGGAAGAATGTTTATTATTTTCCCCAGATAAACAGATAAAGGCAATGTAAAAACATTGTTTCTGTGTGGTTTTTAATTGGAAAGTTGCATCCTGGACCAGAACTATTCAATCTTCTTTTTTCTGACGACACAGAGAGAGAGAGAAAGGGAGAGAGAGAGAGAGATCAGATGAGACAATGAGAGAAAGAGAGAATTTGTGGGAAAATAATTTCTTTTCCTTAAAAAAATGGGTACTGTACAGGGGTATATATATACACAGAGCAATAAACGAGAAGTGAAATAAATTCCTGATTCCCCAACTAATTCCCACTAAGTAACGGTAATAAGGCAACAATGGCTAGAAAATAATTAGGATTTCAACACTCCCCCTCAAGTTGGATTATAGATATTAATCATGTCCAACTTGCCAATTGATCCTTTGGAAGTATGACAAGGCAGTCCTTTGGTGAGGATGTTTGCTATTTGTTCTTTTGTAGATATGTAGATCATGCAAATGGTTCCTTCAATTTTTTCTTTGATAAAATGTCTATCAACCTCCAAATGTTTGGTTCTGTCATGTTGCACAAGGTTTAGAGAGATGTTAATTGCAGCCTTATTATCACAATAAAGTTTAATGGGTAAATTGACATCAATTTTCAGTTTTTCAATTAACTCTTAATCCATAATCCTCACATATCCCTTGTGCAACTGCTCTAAACTCAGCTTTGGCACTACTTCTTGCTACAACATTCTGTTTCTTGCTTCCCCATGTTTCAAGATTGCCCCATACAAAGGTACAGTATCCAGAAGTAGATCTTCTATCATTTGTTGATCCTGCCCAATCAACATCAGTAAACTCTCCTTATCAATTGGTTTCCCAAATTTTTGGCTTGTTCACCCTTTTTGGAACACAATCCTTGCTCAGGTGAACCCTTTAAGTACCTTAAGATCTTATAGACAACATTGAGATGTATTTCTATAGGAGTGTGCGTGTATTGACTTACCACAGTCATTGCAAATGCAATGTCAGGCCATGTGCATGATAAGTATATGAGTTTTCCAACCAATCTTTGATAACTCTCCTTATCAATTGGTTTTCCAAATTTTTCAATTCTTTTCCCGGCTTCAATAGGAGTATCACTTGGCTTAAAGCCAAGCATTCCAGTTTCTTCAAGAAGATCTAGTTTGTATTTTCGTTGTGACACAATAATTCCTTTCTTTGATCGAGCTATTTCCATCCCCAAGAAATACTTTATTTATCCTAGATCTTTAACTTCAAATTCAGTTGCAAGGACATTTTTTAATCTCTTCATTTCTTCATTGTCGTCTCTTGTGAGAATAATATCATCCACATAAACTATTAAAATAGTTTTCTTCCCTTCCTTATGTCTAATGAATGATGTATGATTAGTTTGCCCTTGTTGGTAGCCTTCTCCTTTAAGAACTTTTGTAAATCTCTCAAACTATGCACTAGGAGACTGTTTTAAACCATACATGGATTTTTTCAGTTTACATACTTGAGTCTTTTGCTTTTCTTCGTATAGACCAGGAGGGAGAGTCATATAAACTTCTTTGGTCAGATCTCCATTTAGGAAGGCATTTTTAATATCAAATTGCTGAAGAGGCCAATCTAAGTTGGCAGCAAGAGAAAAAAGAACTCTGATAGTATTGAGTTTTGCTACCGAAGCAAATGTTTCAATGTAGTATATGCCATAGGTTTGAGTGAATCCTTTTGCAACAAGACGAGCTTTATATCTTTCCACAGTGCTATCAGCCTTTACTTTTATTGTGAACACTCACTTGCATCTCACAGGTTGTTTTCCTAGAGGTAGATCAACAATCTCCCAAGTTTTATTTTTCTCCAAAACTCTCATTTCTTCTATGACAGCATTTTTCCACTTGGGTGAACTAAGAGCTTCTTGTATATTTCTTGGAATTTTTGTCCTGTCAAGGTTAGTAGTAAAGGCATGAAAATCTGCAGATAAAGTATTATAGGATACAAAATTTTTAATTGGATGAAGAGTACAAGAGCAAGTAGGTTTTCTTAGAGCAATAGGGAGATCTAAGTCAGAAATTTCACCAATATTTGTTCTTTCTTGAGAATCTTCTTGAGGAGCATCAGATCTCATTATAGGTTCAGGCTCAGGTGGTGTGTCAGAGTCCTAATGGTTAATATTCAATTTTTTCCTTTGTGAGTATACTTGAAGTTCCTTGTCTACCTCTCCCCCTGTATTAGAGCCCTCTTTATTTTTAGATTTTGAAGAGGTGGTGGGGATGTCAGTAGCAATGATAGTTGAAGGTAATTGTTCAAGAATAATAATGTCTTCCTTTTGTTCATTGTGCCAAGTTTGAGATTCATTGTTATTCTCCCCTTGAATTGAAGACTTGGAATAGAAAGGTGTTTCTTCAAAGAATGTAACATCCATGGTGATAAAAGTTCTTTTTGAATATTGCTCATAACATTTATATCCTTTTTGTGATAAAAAGTATTCAATAAAAACACATTCAATAACACGAGAATCAAATTTAGATTTTTGAGTGTCGAGTGATTATGAACAAAGGAAGTACAACCAAATATTTTTAAGGGTAAGTTAGACCCAAGACGAGAATTTGGAAACATTTCATGAAATTTTTTAAGAGAGGTAGCAAAAGATAATACTTTACTTGGCATTCGACTAATAAGATAAGTGGCAGTAAGAATGGCATCATCCCAATAGAAAGTAGGAAGATTAAAGGTAAACAACAGGGCTCTTGCAACTTCAAGAAGATGTCTATTTTTTCTTATAACAACTTCATTTTGTTGTGGAGTATAGCTACAGGAGCTTTGATGCATAATCCCCTGTTTCTTAAGAAATGTGCCTAAAGTTTTGTTAAAAAATTCTGTACCATTATCAGTAAAATTTGAACTTTTTCATTAAATTGTGTCAGAATCATAGAGCAGAAATTAATAAAAATATTTGGAACTTCGGTTTTTTCTTCAAACAAATATATCCAACATAAACGAGTATGATTATTAATAAAAGAGATAAACCACTTAGTTTGAGAACAATTAGTTATGCGAGAAGGACCCATATATCACTATGAATAATAGTAAAAGGCTTAGTTGGCATACATTTTGATAGAGGAAATGAGGCTCTATGATGTTTAGCAAGTCCACAAACTTCACATTGAATATCAATAGTTTCTTTATTGCAACAGAGGTTGGGAAATACGTGACATAGATACTTAAAATTAGGGTGGCCTAGTCTCAAGTGCCATAACATAAGATAACTGTTCTTCGAATAGTGATAGAATTGCAGGAACTCCTAGAAATTATTTCACTCACTTCAGCGTCATGGAAATAATATAATGCATCAAACTCTTTAGCACTGTCAATCGTCTTCCCCAATAATAGGTCCTGAAAAATACAATTAGAGGGTGGGAAATTAACAGAGCAATTAGATTGTTTGGTTATCTTACTTACAGATAGTAAGTTGCAGTCTAATTCAGGAACATGTAAGACATTTTTTAAAATAATAGTCTTAGATATACGTATGTTCCTTATTCCAGCAAGTGGTGCAAAAGTAACATCAACAAGTTTAACATTCAAAGTTTTATTAGTAAATGGTTTATACTCTTCAAACAAGTCACGAGAATCAATCATATGATCAAAAGCACCAAAGTCAACAATCCAAATGTTACCTTTGCATGAGCATTTTAAAGCTTTAATAAAGTTACCTTTATGAGCTATAGATGCAGTGGCAACCTGTCTCTGTGCTTGTCCTGAGCTTTGAAGAGCTGAAAGCATTTCTAAAATCTTCTCTAATTGTTTATTTGAAGTGTTGGAAACTCCAGGCTTATTCCCATCACCCAATCTATTAGCTGTAGTGCTTGCATAAGCTTGATGACCACCAATATTTCTCCGTCGCTTCCAATCTGCAGGTTTTCCATGAATTTCCCAACAACTATCTTTTGAATGCCCTGCCTTTTTGCATTGTTCATACCAAGGGCGATATCTTTGTTGCTTTCCTGTGTTATTACTAGTGGTGCTTTTTGATAATGGTGCTGAGGCTTCTGGAGCAATCATCTTATCTTCTTTCAGCATTACCCTTCGTCTCGCCTCTTCATGCCTTATCTCAGCAAAAGCTTCTCTTGGTGAAGGGAGAGGGGTTCTGGCTAGGATTCTGCTTCGCACATCATCAAGGCTTTTGTTTAGACCAGCCAAAAATTCAAATACTCATTCTTTCTCCACTCTTTTTCTGGACAAAACACAATCATCGAAGCACTTCCATTCTTCTTCACTATATGAATCAAGCTTTTGACATAGGGACATAATTTCGACCCAATATTCATTAACATCTCGGTCTCCCTGTTTTAGTTGCTAGAGCCGGGTCTTTATGTCAAACACCCGTGCTGCATTTTCCCCATCAGAGTATATTTCCCTAACGGCATCCCAAACATCCTTTGTAGTCCCAAGGAACATAAAGGTGCAACGAATAGATGGAAGCATAGCATTGGTGAGCCACTGTGTTACAAGAGAGTTGTCAGCCTACCATTGCATATGTTCGGCATCATTATCTCTAGTGGGTGCTTTCACTGTACTGGTGAGATAACCAATTTTCCCTCTGCCTTTGATGGCAAGTCTCATAGCCCTTGCCCAATCTTCAGAATTTCTTCCGTCGAATTTTTCGACGGTGAGAAGATAGGAGGAGTTATCAATACTGGATCCTCCAATAGGTTGAGCATTGCTTGACCTTGACTCGATCCTGTACTAGAAGTCAAGCTGTTGTCTGATAATTTGTCGGTCATGTTCAATCGGTGGGTCAGACTCTAATTTTTAATAGAGCTTTGATACCATATTGACAATATATATAGAGAGAGATAGATATTGGGTGAGATAATGAGAGAAAGAGAGAATTTGTGGGGAAATAATTTCTTTTCCTTAAAAAAATGGGTACTGTACAGGGGTATATATACACAGAGCTATAAATGAGAAGTGAAATAAATTCCTAATTCCCCAACTAATTCCCACTTAGTAACGGTAATAAGGCAACAATGGCTAGAAAATAATTAGGATTTCAACACTCTTTCAGGTGGACCTTGTGAATAACACTAGCTTTAACATTTGACTATTAATTTAATTCTGTCATTTCACTCTCAGGGAGGACAATGGTAATAAACGTGGAATACAATCAGTTAGATCCTCTCCTTAGGGCAACTGGTTTCCCTGATGGTGATGTCAATGCTGAGACAGGCTACTCCCCCTTTCCAGGAAATATAAACCAAGTAATCTCATAAATTCACTTTTGCCACCTTTTTCATTTAACTACTGTTGGTCTATGTAATGGTATTCTTCTAATCTGCACTCGTAGCTTAACATACTGTGTGACTTGTGGGCATTCAGTTCATAATTTACGTTTGGAATACTAGAAATTTCTGGCTGATTTCATGCCCAGATGTCTGATTTGATGTATCTGGTAGACCATGCAGTCTAAAAGTGGTGCAGGATTGTCATTTATGTTATGATATAGATTTGTGAAATGTGATCTGCCTTGTGAGACAATAGCATGCAACATGGAACCGCAAACACCCCCCACCCGGGAAAAAAAAGGGAAAAAAAGAGCAGACATTTGATAATTATGGTTTTGTTGCTGTTTCTGTTGTTTGATCAAACTGCTTTATCTATTTGTTAATATATCATTTTATTTTAACAGTTAATTTTGGAACTTGATTCTTACATTGAAGAGCTCACAAAAACTGGAGGTGCCATAACAGAGTTTGTTAACCCAAAGTACTTCTTCATATATTCACTATACTTGTTTGTTACTTTAAAACACTTCATTGTAATATGCTTTAATTTTTTTTTAATTAAATTCTGCATTCAAATTGTTTGATCCATTAGAGTTTGCCTTAATTTTCATTGAACTTATTGGATAAATTCCAGATAGTGCAATCCTAGTCAGCAAATTTTATGGTAGAATAAGAATTATTTTGTTTGGAACAAAATTCATAAACAGTCAATTCTTTCATGCTATTATTGAAGAAAAATACACTTGTCAAACTTGCTGCTTGCTTATATGACTACACTGTTCTAAAATTGGAACTTATTTAACTGACAAATTTTGAAGTTATAGGCCACATTTCATTGGAAACTTATTAGATTATTTTAATCATAAAGCCTGTTAAAAATTACTTGAGTAAGTTTATATTAATTGGATAGGAATATAAATAAGTAGCAATGTAAATTTGATTTTTCCTATATGTAATTCAGTGACTCCATTCCGATACACTGTAACTAAAAATAAAGTCTGTAAGGCTCTTATGGATTGTGGTTACTTTTTTATGTTTTCTAACTTTGCAATATCATATCATCAGTCCTATATTTTCTATCTGCAGGTATAAGGATTCCAGCAAAACATCATTTAAGTCATCAACTCGACTTGAATGTATGATGCAAGACTATCCAAAAACATTGCCCCCATCCGCAAGGGTTGGATTCACGGTAAATAATCTTTTCAGTATGTAGTGATGGCATTTTCTGCTGACTTGGTAACAGTTCAATAATGAAGAGATGTTTCGGTAGTTATGCTGCATACTAGCTTACTGAATCCATGTAACTATATAGGTGATGGACGCATGGCTCGCTTATGCACCTGTAAAGAACAACCCTGAAGATGCTGCTAAGGTACAATTACATGCAGTAGTTGTTGCGGGGCTTGACCTTATGCTGTTTTGTGAAGTAATGCAGGACGTCTAAAGCTCACAGATGAAGAAATACCCATTAGAATAAATAATAAAATGGAAAATAAGTCTTTTATGCTTAATTTCATATTTAATTATATGTAGTATTTTCAGGCCAAAAAAAATTGTATGTAGTATTTAATTCAAGATAGAGTGCATAGAATTAACCAACAGTTCAGTCTGAGTTGGAAAATTTTGATATAAAATAGGATGGGAGAAAGTGTTTTGTATAACGGTAAAAAATTCACTGAAATATCCTTAATCACTAAAAAGTTTTCCTGAAAGGGATTATATCTGATATTATTTTTATTTAACTGAAGGTACCAAAGGGAAATCCATACCATAGTGCAACCTCTGGAGAAATGGCAATCTATCGTGCCAACAGCCTTGTCCTTAAAAAGGTAATATACTCCCTTGTCATTAGGTCTTCAGTTCCATGATGCGTAGGTGTTGATCTCCTACTCAATGCATTGGATTAGAAGATGAGATATGAAACCCAACTCTTCCAAAATACCATCTCAATCTCACTGCTGAAGAACCTAGAGCGCATTTGGTTTTTGCATTTTTAAAGTTCTCTTAACTCATTCTATTAAAGCACTAGCAGGAGGAGACTTGGTCTTCCCCCAATATAGTCAATGCAAATAGTCATTCAACTTTTGATTGATCAATTAACATAACTATAAATGGTGATTATATGACTCTACCTGTTAATGTTTGTCTCTTCTGTTTCTTTATATTGACAAGTTACTGGTTTGAGTATGTAATCTTGTCCTCCATTCTTCTTAGAAAGAGTCGAGGGCTTCAGGCTTAAAAGTTGAAGTTGTTAACCAAATAATTCAAATTAATTTCATAAGATTACTGTTTTTCTGCAAAGGTTTGCATGTTCTGTTGCGCAGGTATAGAGAAACTCATTGTAGACCAGTCTTATAATTTTTTTTAATAAAACAATTGGGGGACTCTTTGTATTCATCTTAGTGTAATATATTCATATTGTAAACTTTTTGAAATCCACGTGTTCCTTGGAGATGGATGTTAATTCTAAGATTATGAGTTAGACCTTTTTCTTTCTCCTTTGTTCTCCTCAACTCAAAAAAACTCTTAAGAGTTAAGAGTGGCTTCCATATCTGGAAGGGGATTAAATGAATTCATTCGAATTCCAACTGTTTTTTGGTTGGTTGGGGAGAAAAAATACATGTTAAAGCTTGCCAGCCCTTATGGCAGATGTGCATATGAATTGGCTTGATGCAAACTTAACATTGTTTTTTTTCCCCCTATTTCCTTTAAATTTGTATGGGATTAGAGTATGAAAAAACTTCATGAGTTTGAGAGTGGAATACGCTAACGTTTTTCTTCTTTCTAGGACTGCTAGGCAAAGTGAGGCAATTCTTATTTGCAATGTTGCTAAATTACTGGTGTATTGTACCTAGCAGGCAAACATCAGTGCCAAGATTCCTTTTGCTAAAACTCAAATTCAGGCAATATAACCAATTCTCTTTACTTTTATTATTATTATTTTTTTCTGCCAGGCTGGTGTACAGGTACCAGATCCAGTGTTGCAGGTTTTTAATGGGCAAGAGGTTGAAGTGTGGCCCCGTATTGTATGGAAGCCAAAATGGGGTCTGACCTTTTCTCAGATCAAGAGCAAAATCAGTGGGAATTCCTCAATATCTCAGAGGTCTACATTAGCCATAAAGGGTCAAAATGTCTTTCTGGAGAATCTGTCCTTAGACGGGGCTTTAATTATTGATGCTGTTGATGATGCTGAGGTATGGTAGAACAAAATTTGCTTCATTGTGTGTTTTGAAAATTTTCCAAGATCCATAGTAGCTGCAGCTTAGGGATGAATCATAAGTGTTTGACAGTCAAGGGTAGGGAGAGAGATAAAAAGTAAAAACCAGATTTAGTTCAAGCTATTGAGGTGTTTGATATCATGTTCTCTAATAAATAATAAAATACATAATACGTGAGAGAAGTTCATCAAAATTCTCAATCATATGGCGCTTAGGTTATTTTGCAAATAGCTTAAAATTTTTGCTTAATTTCTTATTTCTGTTGAAAAGATGATTGGAAGAGAGACGGGCGGGAGAAAATGGAAGAGATCTCAATGGTAATCTCAACTCCACAATATAGATTGAGAACCCAACTTGACAGTTCTAATTTAATTTAGAATATCCCGATCAACTATTGGACGAATAAATGCCTTGTGATGCATTTCCAACATGATGCTCAAAATTACTACATGATGTAGATATTTCAATTCTCCACTTAATTATTCCCATCAATATTAATTTTTAATTATGGGAATTTTGATACGAGGAAGGCGATCATCTTATCTTTGGATGAATGTTGTTAATGGAAATAGATTAGATTTTGGAATGATTATATGTAATGTGTTTAAATAGGTGAAGGTAGGTGGTTCTGTGCAAAACAAGGGCTGGACCCTTGAAGCTGTGGACTGCAAAGATAAGGCGGAGGCTGAGGTAGTAAGAATCAGGGGCCTTAAAATCAACAAGATTGAGCAATTGGAGAAGAAATACTCAGAGCCTGGCAAATTCTCCCTGACGTCTTAAAGTTGAATCACTTGCAAGTTTAAGTTTTGGCCCTCCTGCAATATTCTTTATTCTTTTTGACTCTTGTAACATTTTTACCTGGCTTTGAGACTGACCTTTTGTTGATAGTAATAATGGGTGGGTTCCCAGTGGTCACGGAAGACTTGGTTGGGTAAGGATTTATCACTTTTTATTTATTTATATATTTTTTCCTTCTTGTGGAACAGTGGCAAATGGCAATTGTATTTAACTCGTTCTAAAATAATCGGTATATATTAGAAAGATGTTAAAAAACAACCAACATATATTATAAAACCAAAACCAATGTATCATGTTCGTTCTCTATTTTTTTGATGTCGCTTTTTTTTCTGGGAACGACTGGATGATCTAGTTTTTATTTAAAAATGCAAATATATAGAGTGGAAGTTAAAAACGGAGTTAATTTAATTAAAGGACACATATGGTACTCCGGCATTTCAACGCGCAACCCAGTACGTAAGACCAAGTCACGAGCTGCCCCATCAGCACCGCCAAGAGCCAAAAATACCCCTCAGAAGTTAACCCAAAAACAAACTCTAATCATCGTCTTCCTAACTCTATACTGTCTCCAATTCAAATATTTTATATTAATTATATATATATTAAAAAATATTTTTTATATAAAATTAATATAAAAATATTTATATTTTTTATTTTTTTATTATTAAATATCTCATTCTATTATTATTGAATGATTATAAATAAGAAATAGATGAGAATTAAAAACAGAAATAAAATAAAAAAAATATCCAACATTTTATATTTCAAATAAAAAATTTATTATACAAAATTTAGGAGAAATAATTATTAATTAATTGATGATCAATTTGTCATTATGCCACGAAAACAATTGGTGTGGGCCACATCACTACCCATAGCCAAATAGAGTCCTGACACGTGTTCCTTTTGAAAAAGACCCCGACACGTTGTGAACACGCGGTTGGATAGGTAATATGCCTCTGACGTCGTTGATCAATCATCAAGGATGTGAAATATTTTGACCCCTCCATACAACAAAGGTGATTGACTTCTATGCCCAAGACGAAAAGATTTTGACCAACACGTTCGTGGAAATGAAGAGACCTCCGCCTCGTACCAATCCAAAATGTTTGCTTCTTTCAAAGCAATCCCTGCGAAACTTCCTGGTGTTTGCTCCGATCATGCTTTGAACACATCCAAATCCATTTAATTTAGACTCACCTTGTACTTCCCCGTACGTACGGGCACCAAGCTCACCAAACTCAATTGCCGTAATAGACTTGAGGGCCTCTCTTATATTAATATACGCACCCCCCATGTCTCCCCATGAAACATAGATCTACGTATTATGTCTTCCCTCAGCCGCAATGATTTGCAGAGGATTTTTGAGAAGCTGGACAAGAAGGGCGATGGTTTTGTTAGCCTTGAGAATCTAAATAGATTACTGGAGAGTGTGGGTTTTCATTTTGGTGCAGAGGAGGTTGAGGATCTAGTGGGGAAGACGAAACTTAACTTGAACGAGTTCTTGATGTTTTACGACTCCATATCAAGCAGAAGCACTGGGGAGAGCAAGGGGGGTGAAGAAGAAGAGGACGAGTGGGACCTTGTGAAGGCGTTCGACGTGTTTGATATGGATGGAGATGGATTCATCAGCAGCCAAGAGCTGGAGTGCGTGCTGAAAAGGCTTGGCTTGTGGGACCCCAAGAGCTGCAAAGATTGCGCCACCATGATCGGCATTTACGACGCCAATTTCGATGGGCTGCTTGATTTCCAGGAATTCAAGAACATGATGTTGCTTACCATCCCTTGAACTAACTATTAACTATAACCTTCTATTCTTATTTTAGTTTTACTCTCTGCTTCTATATCCTGCGGATCCCTTTCCTTCGTAACCAAAAACTTAAGCCTTCTCCATTTGCATGTGTGTATGTGTGTATATATGCCTTCTCTGACTGCCTATAATCGTTGACATAATAAGCCTTCCAAGGATTAATGGAAGCAAGCAAGGAGGATCCAAACAACCTGTAGGAGTATCCTTTGTGATGCATTAATCTTGAAACTCTGTAATACTTCCTCATGCTTCAATCTTTTAAAGCTTCCATGAACTTCCTTTTTTCTTTTCCCCCTGCAAACCACGTATCATCCAGCAAATATGATCATTTTGATACTTGAAATTTTTTTTTAAATTAGTCTTTCAGAAATCGTTTTAATAATTCAGCGTAAGCAAACCGCGCGCTAATATATAATTTAAACTTATTTGAATAATGTTTTCTTTGAAAATGGTATCATTTTAAAATTTCATATAACAATTACTTCAACACAATTTCAATATAATTTTTTGAGTCAAACAGATAAACCATTTTAATTGAAAAAATTAGAATTAAATAATCTAAAACAAATTTTAAAGATGCTTTAGAAAATATTTTTTTAACTTACCAATTTGCAAAACAACATCCTCTAAACCACCAACGGCAAAAAACCAATTGCGTAGGTTGTAGTGGGGTGGATAGCTTAGCTATCTTATTGCTTGCTACATCAATGAGATGGAAAGTGACAACTCTGGAATGGGATTCTCGTGAATAAAATTTAAACTGTCTAGCTAAAATTTGAATGGTCTATCATCAATGTTTTAAATTTTTTATTTTTCGTTTTTATTGATAATTATGTTTTAATTAAAAGTGAGAAAATTATTTTTATTTTATATTCTATATTCTTAAAATAAAAAATTTCAAAAATTTAAAAAAATATATAAATAACCGAATATTAATATGAACTGTTCAAATCTAAGATAGTTTTCCATGCTCATACTTGAGTATTGGCACGAAATATAAATTTTTATTGCTCCACTATCCTGGTGCTACTGCAATCAAATGGAAAGTTACAAGGGATTTGGTTTATCTTCATTATTTTTGATCTACTTTTTCTTCATTTTTTATTTGAATAATTGGATTAATTTTGAATGTTACAGATTCAATATTTTACAAAGTGATTTTTTCACGTTTTCTCTAATAAATTATTTAGATAAAATTTTAATATTTTAGATTTATTCATTTATTTTTATAATTTAATATTTTAATAATAGTTTTATAAAATATTGGATTTGAACCCTCAAATTTAATCCAATGGTTCTTTTGAGAAATGGAGATGAAGTAAAATAGTAAGGGAAGTGAAAAGAAGCCAAATCAGACAATAGGATTGTTTATTTATTTATTTATTTTTTTTGTCAAGGGCAATATTTAGAGTTTAAACACTTTTAATATAGCAAAACAGTATATATAGAAACTTATTAAATAAAATATAATCATTGAGGTTCTATATAAAACTATAAATACATTTTTCATGTGCATTGTAAAGATTGTGAATAATATATCACAATATTTATAACTAATAAATTATGCTACTTACGATATATTTTATATAGATATAGGTATGGACGGGCATCTAAGATTAAAAAAATATAAATTTATATATATATTTAACAAATTTAGGGCATAAATATGAGATAAAAAATATAAATTTATGTATATATTTAGCTGGTTTTATCCAATCTCATAAGTTTAATTAAATAAAAAAATAAATTAATATATCAAAGATACAACATATAAAAAAATTGGAGTTTCAAACAAGCATTTGAAAATTAATATAATGATATTTAAAACAAGAAATTAAAAATTGAATTTTTTAATAAGATTTTAAGTTATTTTTGAACTTTTTGAAAAAAGAAATGCTAAGAATATATAAAGCGAGAAATCAAAAATTGAAAATTTTTTAAAATGATTTTAAGTCATTTTTGAACTTTTTGAAAAAGAAATGCTAAAGGTACATATATGATACAAATTATGAAGTATAATACATGTGTTATATCTCATATGTATCAGATATTGGTACATCCATTTTTTTAAAGTATTAATGTAAGAGAACATAAATGCTTTCTTATATAATGCGTGAAACTTGAAAAATGAGTAGTATTATTCATAACTTATAAATAATGTAATTTTTTTATATATTTTATATTACCTATTGACATCAATCTGAATAATAATATGTTAACAATTTATTTTGTTTATTTACAACAGACTTTTCATTTTCTCTGCTCAAAATTATGGGTCTCATTTGATTGGGTGCAATATACATTACTTTTTTTTTTTGGTCAAACGTAATATACATTACAATTGGGAAAGGAAATGGAAATAGATTTTACTTTTGTATATATGTCTGGATTCAATGGAATCAAAGTCCACACCTGACATGTGTGGGAATGATGATCCCATCATCCTATGATGGAATAGATATCGTGTTTTTAAGAATGAATGTTAAAATTATTATAATATTAGCTATCATAAACAAACCAAAATCATCCGAACGCCATCATGCAATTATTAAGAATGTATTTTGATTGAAATTGGAGATATATACGACCAATGGGGGGTGAGCTAGAGATATGGAAGAAGAAATTTGCTGGGCTGAGTGAATGTATTTTGAGGATGGAAATAAAATTTTATTATTAATATTTTTTAAAAAAATAATTTTACAATTTCAAAAAAAATTTAGTATTTTTACTAAATATACGTAATTTTTTACTGATTAAAAATTAATTAATAATAAATATTTTAACATAGTGTCATCATGTATACCAGAGATATTATGGTTATTTTATGGACTTTTCTTTTGAACCTGATATTATTCTTATCCAGCTATAAAATATTAAAGATAATGATTTTATTCCATCAAAACTCATTCTCCTTTTGACAATAAAAATTGGTTTAGTCAGTAAGGGATTTGCTTATAGCTTTTAATAGCATGAGTTTGACTATCGCCTATTCAATAACCAAAGGAGGTGTCAGGTGAGTTCATATTATCCCAACATCCTCCCACCAGAATACCACAACGCCGTTCATCATCATACAAAATACATTTTTTTATGTGATATGTAAAAGAGATAATAATTTAGCAATGAACATGTAGCTTAGTTGATTGAAATTGTAATAGGTTAGTGGTTAAAAGTTTGAGTCCTAACTAAATATATGGTGATTCAATAAAAAAATCATGCGTTGGTAAAAAAAGGAAAATAATGCTAATCATAATTAGCACTAATGTGGATCACCGGCATTGTACAAAAGTCTGATAAATAAGGTATGCTCTTATAATTTATAAATAATATGGTTTATTTATATATACTCTATTTTTTATTTTTTATTTAAAATTTTAGTACATAAATTAAAAAATATAATTAATATTTTAAATTTTTTTAATTTTTTAATATGTCTTTAACGAGTGAATAAATAAAAATGAGTAATTAATATTATTTTTAATTTTTAAAATAAAAATTATAATTATAATAAAAAATAAATAATGTTATTTTAAAATTTAAAAATTATAAATAAATAAAAGGGAATAAAAATAAAAATTTCTTCAAAACCCACGATGAATATTTATATATAGATATAATATTACTAATATATTGATTGTTACTCAGAATCGGTCGGGCTCTCCCGCAAGCCACGTCTGCTGTCATCTGTTGTCGCATTTCCCAAAACTCATCGGTCCCAACAAATTTTTGTTCAATTCAATGGTACGTAGCAAAGCTCTTACACGGTTCAGGTACTAGTAATTACCATTTGGAAAAAAAAGTGGGCAAAAAATTATTTAAAAAAAATTAAAGAAAGCTCTTCCTCATGCCCCCACTACATTATTCCTATAGTAGTAAATATAAGAAATATTTGTTAAAAGTACTATTTATTCTCCAATACTTCCTATAATCTTATATCTAAGATATTTTATTATAATTCTGAATATAAAATTTTATTATATATTTTTAAAAAAATATTCTTATTTAATGTATTTAAAGAAAAAAAAAATTAAATAAGAGTAGTTATGAAAAAATATTGAGATTTTTAAAAAAATTAAAATAATTAATTAATTTTAACTTTTATTCTTAACTTACATTATTTGATTAAAAAATCTTATATTAAGAATGAAAGAAAATATAAAATATTTTGTAATATTATTTAATTTATTAATTATTTTTTATATTTTTAATTTATAAAAAGATAAATGTTATAAAAAATAATATAATTAATAAATATAAAAAATAAAAAAATATTAATATTTTTTAATAAATTTAATAATAAAACTCCGCTCTAAGCATACGACATACGCGATACGCGAAATGGTTAAAAGTAGGAGGAAGTACTAATCTACTGCCTAGCTACTCAGCAGCAGCAGAGTAGTAACCTAAATCCATGATCATCATTATTGTATGTATTCGTTTACGTCGTCGTTACTTGTACGGACATCCCCTCTTCCGACTGTCATCTCCTTCCCCCTCTAATTCTTCATTCTTTCGGCCTCCGTTCTCCGTTTTCCTTCACTTCCTCGAGATAACTTAAGCCTCGTAATATAGCGTGCAATTTTCTCCTTCTGGTTCTCCTACTAGGTTGGCCATGACATTCTCGGACATTTTATCCGTTGATCTGCTTAAAACCTCTGCTTTCTTGAAACTTACGGCGTCTATCCTCTTCTCACTATCCCTCATATTCGTCTTGAACCATTACTCTTCCTCTTACTCCCCCCGCACCTTCTTCTCCGGCTCCGCTTCCGGCGAGCTGAATTCTTCCGCTACCATTTCGTCGCCGGAGCGATCTCCGGTTCCACCAGCACCTCGCCAGAAAGAATTCGTGGTGCCTCCGCTGCCGCCTGTGGAGAGGATGGGCGTTGTGGACGACAACGGTGTGATGTCAGATGACTTCAAAATTGGAGAGCTTGATGCGGGTTTGATGCAGGAACTGGGGAATTTGAGTGAGATACGAGAGGAGAAAGAGGAGGAAAATGATGTCAGAGTTAGGGTTGAGAGGTATAAGGTTTGTGACCCGAGCATGACTGATTACATACCTTGCTTGGACAATGAGGAATTTATCAAGAGGCTGAATTCGAGCCAGAGCCAGAGGGGAGAAAAGTATGAGCGGCATTGTCCCGAAGAAGGGAAGGGGCTTAATTGCTTGGTGGCAAGGCCGAAGGGGTACAAGAGTCCAATACCCTGGCCGAAGAGCAGAGATGAGGTACTTTTCGAGTTGGAACTGCGTAAGTTTATCAGTTATTTATCTTTTTCTTGTTTTGCGAAGATTGAATGTAATTTTAATCGCATGATGTGCAATTTTGTTTCTGAACTTGTTCCCCTTTTTTCATTGCGTACTTGTCATGGTGGTCATGCGTGTAACGAGAACTATCTATCTGATGCAGAGATTGCAGAAGGGTCTTATTTGGGTCCTGTTTGAGGCTTTACTGCACTCTATTTTTAACGTGTAAAGTATTGAACTGGAGTTTATGCCTTAGGAGAGGTTAAATGAGCGGTAGCTAGTTAATTGGTATGGGAGATAAACTAAAATAAATCTGGCAGCAGTTCATAGTCCTTGTACAGTTAGACATCCACAATGGTTAGCATGGGCATCAAATTTTCTGAACCTTCATCATTAACGTAATCTCGAAAGAGTATTCTTCATTTCACGTCTCATGCATTTAAAGTCATGATTCAATGGTTAACGTGCTGATTTTCAAATTTAAACACTTTTTCTTTTGGTATTCATATGAACATATAAATTCTATTTCAGTAGATGCTTTTATTTCATTATTGCACGTTGTGACTCTTTCTCATTGAATCAGATTGATAAGAGAAGGTTTCAAGTTAATTTATATGCAATGACAGGTCTGGTTCAGTAATGTACCCCATACACGTCTTGTTGAAGATAAAGGCGGCCAAAATTGGATATCTATAAAGAAGGATAAATTTGTTTTTCCTGGTGGTGGCACACAATTTATTCATGGTGCGGATAAATACCTGGATCAGATTTCTGCGGTTGGTGTCAATTTTATTCAGATATTTATTGATACATAGCATAGACGCAACACTGGGATCATTTGAAATTGAATGTGCAGATGGTTCCTGACATTGCATTTGGATACAACACCCGGGTTGCTTTAGACATTGGCTGTGGAGTAGCAAGTTTTGGTGCCTTTTTGATGCAACGTAATGTCACCACTCTTTCAATAGCACCAAAAGATGTTCATGAAAACCAGATTCAGTTTGCTCTAGAGCGTGGTATTCCTGCCATGGTAGCAGCTTTTGCTACACACCGTTTGCAGTTCCCTAGCCAGGCTTTTGACCTGATTCATTGTTCAAGATGCAGAATCAATTGGACTCGTGATGGTATTACTTTTCCTCTCTTGCTCTATTCTGTTTAACTCATTAATCCCTTACCTCTGGTGCCTAGAGGGAATTAGAGTAAAATATTCAGTACCATGAGTTTCTCAGTATTAACTTTCCCTTTTTTCTTAAATTTTTTTTTTAAAAGAAAAAGATATGTGCTGAATGAGATGACTGAAGCATCTGTGAAAGGTTTAATACCTTCTATAGAATACTTCATATTTTAACCCTGGGGCTGAAAAAAAAAAAAAGAAAGAAAGACGGATATACTTGCATTTACAATTAGCTCTGTAGCTATAGTTCTTTGCACTGATATCCTGTTTTTCCTCGCCTTCCATGAAGATGGAATTTTGCTTTTGGAGGTTGACAGGCTGCTGAGAGCAGGTAGATACTTTGTCTGGGCGGCACAACCTGTTTACAAACACGAAGAGATCCTCCAAGATCAATGGAAAGGTATCTCAACTGATCAACTTTTCTAGTCAACGATTTGATGTTGCACTCTTGAGAATCTTCCTAAACCTAATTCTATTTGATAACCCCAGGTCTGTGAGGTCCAAAATATTTAAATGACCTGAATATTGATTTCTTCATATATGTAGCTTCTTTTTTTGAAATCATGGTTTTTGGATTTATTAAATAACAGAAATGGAGAACCTAACTGCCCGCATTTGCTGGAAACTTGTGAGAAAGGAGGGATATATTGCTATATGGCAGAAACCACTGAACAATAGCTGCTACCTTAGTCGTGAAATTGATGTGCAGCCTCCAATTTGTGACTCCAATGATGATCGAGATGAAGTTTGGTATGTCCCAAACTCCCAATCATAGTGTTTTTATTCTTAGGTTTAAGCAACATATTTGTTAATTTTTTGTCCTTATGATGCTTGAACTCAAATGCAAAGGCTATAGAGTGAAAGGTGTTAAAGATTAAATGTCTCCCAAATTGGTTTTCTCAAATTTTATTTATGGAATTATGGCATTTTGGAACTTATACTTGGATTCTTTATATAATAAACAAGACTAGAAAGTTTAAATTAGGTGATTACTCCTTAAGAGAAAAATATGAAGCATAATGAACCACTCAGATTAAGATAGAATTCCTAGCTAGTCCATAGAAGGATAAATCTTAGTAGATCATCTGGAATATTGAGAGTAATTAACTCGATAAAAATTTTGGGTATAGAATTATATTTGATGAATGAATATCAAAACTCATGATAGCCAGAAAGATTTTGCAGGTATACTGATCTTAAGGGATGCATCTCTAAATTACCTAGTAGTGCTTATGGAGCTATTGTTTCTGAGTGGCCTGCACGCCTCCATCAACCACCAGACAGACTACAAAGCATTAAAATGGATGCTCATATATCCAGAAAGGAACTCTTCAAGGCTGAATCAAAATATTGGAAGGAAATAATCGATAGCTATATTAGAGCTTACCATTGGAAGGAGTACAACCTAAGAAATGTTATGGACATGAGGGCAGGTTTTGGGGGGTATGGAATAAGCTATTGCTTTCTTTTTGTGTTCTTCATTTCATTTATTAGTGATGGTTTTTTGAAGAACGATTTTCTAGCCGTGCATTTATTCTTGTGTGTCTGATGAGTCACTTTCTTTTGTCAATAACAGGTTTGCTGCAGCGCTGCATGATCTTCAGATTGATTGCTGGGTTATGAATGTTGTTCCTGTTAGTGAATTCAATTCGTTGCCTGTTATATATGACCGTGGACTGATAGGAGTCATGCATGATTGGTATGAGATTTGTGTTTATGATTTTGTTAAGTTGCTTTCATTCTAGCTATAGATTTGCTTGGCGATGTCATGCAACTTATACTAAAGTTAACATTGCCATAATACAGATCCAAACAAACCATATTGGCATATGAATTCTAAAGGACCTTCTTGATTTCTGTGGAACTTGAAAGAACAATGATCAACAAATCTAGTCTTGGAGATTGTTTACAGTAAAGTATTTTGTAAATAATCAATTCAGATTTTGGATCTCATCTTCTTTTAAGCTTTTATTAAAAAAAAAAAAACCAGATTTAAGTCTCTAGGTTTGAAATTCTTTTGAAACTGTTTTCTGGAAACATATTAAACCATACCATATGCTTCGTTGTGATTTATTTTCACTTTGTCTACTCTGAAAAAATTAATGATTTTCTTTAAATGTGCTTTGCAGTTTGACTTCTGTGGGTTGACAGCCCTCTAAGAATGCTTAACATTTTCTGTGAACACATAATACCACTGGCCATTGTGCCCCTTGGGAGGCATTTGAGTTGAAACTGGTAAAACAAATGGTAGATCAGGATGAAACTTACAGAGCCTGATAAATGAATATATAAAACTGCACAGCTAAATGCCACCCAAAAACAGGGGATACGATAGTCAAAACTTGATGCTAGATATTTCATGTTATCTTGTGTTTAGTGACTTTTATGTTATGGAATATATCCTGCTTTATTCTTCTTGTCGTCGTCGTCATCTGTATTATTATTGTTGTTGTTTTTGTCATGTTGGTAGGTGTGAACCGTTTGACACATACCCAAGAACCTATGATTTGCTGCATGCGGCAGGTCTTTTTTCTGCTGAGAAAAAGAGGTATGTCAATTTGTCCATGCTTTTATCCCTCTCTCTCTCTCTCTCACTCTCTTTTTTTCTTTTCTTTTCTTTTCCTTTTTGGTTGATACCTTCGTATTATATACAACCACCATTGTTGGCGTTTGAAAAATTCGTTTGTCTCAGGAAAAGGTGTAATATCTCAACTATCATGTTGGAGATGGATCGAATGTTAAGACCAGGCGGGCGTGTATATATTCGTGACTCCATTTATGTTATCAGTGAACTTGAAGAAATTGCAAGTGCCATGGGATGGGTAAATTTCCGGCATGATGTTGGCGAAGGTCCCTATGCTAGCTGGAAGATATTAAGATCTGAGAAGCGCTTCTAACAAAGCTTAATTGTGTCAATAATAACGAAGAAAATCATGTAGATGCTCACACAAAAGGAATATGATAACTATATCTGAAATCCCATGGAGGGCCAGAAGTAGGCTACAACTAAGCAATGGCACATTTCTCTTCAAAAGCCGATTTAGTACTAGGCAAAAATCTGGAATCCCTGCCAAGAAGTCCTTATTAAGATGTACTTTCCAAATTTTTTTTTTTAATGCTAGGGATCATTCTTTTGATGCTAGCAAGCAAACGGGTTCAAGGACAAGCTGGAAAGAGGTTTGGTTTTAGTAAGCTTTTGTGACTGCAATTTGCATCTCTTAATGTTTTGTAAAGATTGATGGATAGCATAGTATTAAAAACTGGATCGAACTGATGGATTGGATTAGGAATTGATGCTAGATTCGGTCTGGATATAGGGAGAAATCGAGCAAGCTTAGAGCCAATGAGAATTAGTGGAAAGCTGGTTACGAACCGGTACCGATAATGAATCGGTTGAAGTGGTTGAATTTTTAATTTTTTTAAATGTTTTTTAATTTTTAAGGTAAAATAGCATTATTTTAATATTAAATAATATTATTTTTTGTATAACTAGATTATTTGCCCTGTGCATAAATCATAATTTTAAAAAAATTAAATATAAATAAATGAATTTATAATTGATTTTAAAATTTGTAGAAAGAAATAGAGATAATTGGGAGGGAAGTAAAGATAGTGGAGAATATAAATATTTTATAATTTTTAATTGGAATAAAAAAGTTAATGTAAAAAATAAAATAAAAGGAAATTGAGATAATGGGAGGAAAGTTATAATCATGGGAAGGATTTTAAATCTTTTATAATTTAAGTAAAAATTCATAAATATGCTTATAAATAGTAATTTTCCTTTTGAAATATTAGTATATAAGGAATTTTTTTCTTTTTATATTATAATATTTTATAAGTATTATTATAATACATAATTATTAATAATAATAAATTTACTTAATAAATAATATGAAAATAAAATGTTAGTTAACTATTTTGAATTTAAAATATGATTATAGATAAACATTAACTTATTTAAATTTTAATATTATGTTATTAATTTTTTTTATTTTTATATAATATATAACATGAAATTAAAAAATTATTAATTTTATTATTACGAATTTAATTCTGGCTTGACTAGCCTTGACCGGTTTAATTTCCTGTCCAAATTTTTAATGGAGAGCTTCGAAGAATTGTTGGGTGATGCCCAGATGTGTCGGCTAGGAATTAGGAGCTCTAAGTGATCTTATTTGGTTGGGGTCAAGGAACTAACATTGTTTTTATCACTGCTTTAATGCTACGCTAAAGTGGCCCTTTTCTGGTAACGGGGAATTGAATACTATAAGTAGGTGATTGGGATTCAACCCAGCATTGAGGTTAATGGTGTTTCATCCAATTTGGTTTGCAACAATTTGAAAGCATGGAAAAGAAAAGAGACAAAATGCATATTTCATTGGAGCTTTTTCTTTCCTTTCCAAGAGAGGTTATTCCCATGTTCGATGGAAAAGAATTTCATCTCAAAATTAATAGAATCTAAGTGGTAAAGGACTTTAAAGTCTCGAGCTTTTAAGTATTGTTGATGAAAAAAATTTTGAATGGAAAAACTATGATAATATGTGTTGATGAAGCCAATTAGGATTAGGCCCAAAATTATAGTTTTTATCTTATCTATCTGCTATTATCTTTTAGTATTTTTCACTAATATGATATTAGGATCGATTTGACATGTTTTGAGATTTATTTCCTAATTTATTGATATTAGTCGAGATATGTGACTAAATCTAGTCCTATTTATATTTTCTTCATATCAATGAAATAATACAAGGCAATGTTACCACTCTTTCCTACAACTTCATGGTATTAAAGTGGGCGTCATGATGACTTTCAGGGACATTGTGATTCATGGGATGCCGAGGACATTCACCATTGGTGATGATAGTAACAAGTCTTAGTAGGGTGGAGATAGCTCTCAAACACATTCCATTATTCAGCAAGAAAGGGATCCAATTGCAACTTCTGTACCATCTTTGGGAAGGAATTTTTGCTGGAAACTCTTCAACAAATGCTAATTTCTCACAAGTTCAATGAGAACAATTGGCTTCAATGGTCAAGAAACATTCTTATGTTCGTTCGTGGCAAGGGGAAGGAGCATTATCTGACCAAAACCAAACCTCTAGCACCAAGAGAACTCAATTATGATAAGTGGGTCAACGGGAACAATATTGTCATGACTTGGCTTATAAATTCCATGACACTTGAAACCAATGAAAACTACTAGTTGGCCACATCTGCTCGCGAGATTTGGGAATCGGCAAGAAGGCTCTATGTTGTAAAAGAGACCATAGTTGTAGTATACCAATTGGAGTAGTCACTTGAAGGCCTAAAAAAAGGTGAGAAGACCGTGACTCAATACTACAGCTCACTGAATAGGATTTGGCAGCGAGTTGATCTCTATGAGATGCGTCATTGGAAGTGTCATGATGATGGACAATGCTTCAGGCAGTATATTAATAGGAGGAAAACCTATAGGTTTCTATTAGGGGTTAATGATCATTTTGAATAAGTTAGAGGATGGATTATGGGAACCAGGCCATTCCCAACCCTTGAAGAAGCCTTTAATATTGTCAAATGCAAGGAAAGCCACAAAGAACTGACCTTTAACATTGAAAGTTCACCAAAATTAGCTCTTGTGACTGAAAGCTCAGCTATAATTGCTAAGAGTGGATAAAACATTGAAGCAAAAGGTAAGAAAGGGTCAAAGCACTGTGACCACTACAATAAGAGTGGTCATACTCAAGATACTTGTTGGAAAATTCATGGCAAAGCACCCAACAATCACCAAAAAGATAAGGTAGAACAAAAGGCTCTAGTTGCAAATACTGATAGCGAGGGTGCATACTTGAATAAGGAAGAATTAGAGTTCTTAAGGAAGATTCTTGATAAGCAATCTTCACAAAGTGATAAAAATACTCCTTCTGTAACTCTTGCTCAAGCAGGTATATATCTTACAGTTAATTGCACTTTGAACAGTAATACATACTAAGAATCTATGGGTTGTCAACTCAGGTGCTATAGATCATATTTCAATTTTTAGAGAGCTTTTCATTGAATCCCAAATCAATTGTAGATATTCTATTGTTAAAGTGGCTAATGGTACCTATGCTAAGGTACATCGGATGGGTACAATCATGATCCTGAAAAATATAATCATTACAAATGTCTTATATGTGTTTGAGATTGAGTGTAATCTGCTGTCTGTGAAGAGAATAGTAAAACAGTTGACTTGTAGCATTAATTTCTTTGATGAATTATGTATTTTTTAGGATTTGGTTTCGAGGAAGAGGATTGGCAATGCTAAGGAATGAGAATGTTTATATTATCTAGAAGGATCAAAGATAGAAGATTCTTGCAAGAATAAAGAAGATTTTGTTGTTGCTCTAGCTACTTCTAATAATGATGTCTTCTAATAATGATGTAACTTTGTGGCATTATATAGGTTAGGCCACCCTAGTTTCAATTATATGAAATTTATGTTTTCTCAAAATTTTAACAATAAAAGTAATTTTGATTTTCAATATGAAATTTGTCCACTTGACAAACTCACAAAGAATTCATACTCCTGTGACCCTATAAGCCTACTCAACCATTTGCTCTTATACATAATGATGTGTGGGATCTATCTAAGGTTCTAACTTCATCTAGGCTAAATGGTTCTTAACTTTCATTGATGACCATACTCCTTTGACTTGGATATTTCTTATGAGGGAAAAGTCTAAGGTTCCACAAATTTTTTAGAAATTTCATATGTTTGTCAAAACTCAATTCTAGACCACTATAAAACTTTTAAGGAGTGATAATAGTAGAGAATATGTTAACAATAATATTAAAGAGTATCTTGAGAATCATGGCATAAAACACCAAACTTCTTGTGTTAAGACTCCTTAACAAAATGGGGTAGTTAAACAGAAAAATTGACATCTCCTAAAAGTTGATAGAGCTCTCATGCTTACTCACAATGTCCTTAAACATTTTTGGGGCAATGCAGTCTTAACTTCAGCTTATCTCATCAATAGAATGCCTTAAAAAACTCTACAATTCCAATCCCCTATCCAGAAATTTGAAGAATTTTATCGAAACTCTTCTCTTGTTCTATCTATAGTTCTATACCTTAAAGAGTCTTTGGATGTGTTGCATTTATGTATGACAAACACGGGGGAAAACTTGATCCTAGGGATGTTAAATGCATATTTCTTGGGTACTCTTCCACTCAAAAAGGTTATAATTGTTTTTCTCCTGAAATTAAGAAATGGTATGTCTCTATTAATGTAAAATTTTTTGAAACTCAGTCTTACTATCCCAAATTAACCACTCAAAGGGAGACTATGGATAATGATTAGTCAATTTGTGAGTCATATAGTCTTGAGATGAGTCTTGAACCTTCCATTGGACCCCAAATAGTACTTAGTCCTACTTCCTATGAGTTTCCTCATTAAATCTTTCAACTAGCTAATACGCCCCCCTTTGAACCCCAAACAAAGCCTGTTCTTAACAATCCCAGTCCCATTGAAAAGGACCACCTCAACTTAGAAAATAGTCCCATCAGTTCCAACACCAGTCCTAAACAAAGCTTTAAGATGTTGCCTATGATAGATTTGGATGATATAGTTGAGAAAGAGGGAGGCCGTGAGTTGATCCAACTCTATACAAGGAGGAACATTGGAGGTGAATAGTAGCAGTGCAATAAAAATATAGATAACTCCATTCCAAGACAAAGCCAAAAATCTGAACTAGAGACAAGTCTTGAAGAGTTGCCAATTGCTCTAAGGAAAGGAAAGGAAAGAGAGCTTGTACACAACATCCGATTGGTAAGTTAGTCTCCTATGCTAGACTTTCATTTGATATGAAGTCTTTTGTTATAAATGTATCTCAAGAAAAATTACCGAATACATTTCAAGAAGCAGTTGAAGATCCAAAGTGGAAAGAAGCTATGTATGAAGAACTTCCAAAGTGGAAAGAAGCTATAAATGAAGAACTAAGTGCTATTGAAAAGAATAAGACTTGGAAACTAATTGACTTGCCAAGAGGAAAGAAAATAGGTGGATGCAAATGGGTTTTTGCTGTTAAATATAACCTTGATGGTAGTGTGAATAGGTATAAGGTTAGACTTGTTGCAAAAGGGTTCACTCAAACTCAAGGTTAGGACTACCAAGAGACTTCTGCACCAGTAGCTAAATTAAACATTATAAAAGTATGATTATCACTCATTGTGAATCTATATTGGCCACTACACCAGTTAGTGTGAAAAATGTCTTTTTGAATGGAGACTTGGATGAAGATGATGAAAGACCCACTTGAAATCCGTCAAATGAACCTCTAACAATTTCGAAATTGCCCAGGGAAGTGCTAAAATCAAGCAAGAATGCACAAACAACAAAGCAAACACAAGGGGAGGAAATATATGAATATGAAAATTAACAAGAAAATAATGCACCAAAATAACAAGAAAATAAGAAAAATATGTTGGCTAGTGGAATAAGACTCTAAGAGAATCTATTCCTTCAATCCTAATTTCGGAATACCACAAAGGAAGACCACTCCTTTAATAAGTTTAAGAATCCTCTCAAGAACATAAGTCATACAAGAGAAAACTTACAAGAAAAGAACATAAGTTCTGAAAATTTATTCTTATGAATCTTTCAATTGAACACAAGTGGCTCCTTATATAAAGGAATAAGGCAACAAAAATCCTAGGCTAAAACAAAAAAAGAAATAAAATAAAAATATAAAAAATAATCAAATCTAATCAATCATAAAGAAGTCCTTACAATCTAAATGAAAAAGGAAACAAAACATTCTGCAAATCAATCAAAAAGTGGTTCCTTTCTTGTTAAAACTAATAGAAAATTCCATGGCTTAATATTTAAAAGTAGGAAATAATCAAAACTTAATCTCCAAAACCAAGTGCCCGTTTGGTTTTCAATTAGTAAAAAATGACTTTTTGGTAGAATTGGTTTTGCAAGATAATTATGATAAAAATTGATTTTAGACTAACATGTTTATATTTGGATGATTTATTTAAAAATTGATTTTGACAAAACTCATAATTTTTCTTCAAATTGAGCTTAAACTCTATCCCATAATTAATTTAATTTACTTAAACTAAAATTTAATTCGCATTTATTTAATTGAGAATATAATATATCTAATATAACATTTTCTTACAAGTTATAGTCTATGGAGATTAAAATTCTGAAAGGGCATTTTGGTCATTTGATAGGAGAAATTTTATGAAAATTTTATTTTTTGAATTTTTCTATTTTTTTCTTATTTTTATTGGTCCATGTTTATTTGAATTTATTTTAATTGATACATAATTAATACTCAACTACAGTCTGTAATGAAAAAGCAACCTCCAAGCTGCTTCAGCCAAAAATGAGTTTCCAACCTCAACTACTTTTCCAACATAGAAGTGATATGATAACCAAACATATTATTTTCATTGCAAAATTGGTTTTGGAATCAAACTTAGTTCCAGAAGTAGATCTAAACAGGCCAATAATCTTTGACCAGGTGGTCTTTATTCTAAATATTAAATAAAAAATTATTATAAAATCACATTAAAAACGCCAGTTTTAAGGAGACACATGGTTGGTACATGTTCTTTTGAGCTAACTATTCTGAACTTGGATCTTGTATGGAAAACATAAAAAAATATGCCTCTTAGCTCTATATGGGTTGCAACTTGACTCAAATAAATGGGCTCACACTCATGTAGCTCATAGATCATTTTTGCTTGAGTTATTGGGCCACATATGCTTTTTCATGGAACTTTAGCCTCTCGAGCTAAATTTCCACATGATAAAGTTTTCTTTTTATACTCTACAATTTGTTTGACGACCTCTAATGTTTCATGGCCTAAGCGTACTTTATTAGAAGAAGTATATATGGAAGTGCCACTAAGGTTTAAGAGTTCAGAAAATTCCACTAAGTTATGTAAACTTCATAATTTTTTATATGGCTTGAAGCAATTACCAAGGGCATGGTCTAAGAGATTTACTAATGCAGTTAGGACTCTTGGATACTCAGAATATCAAAGAGATCAAACTCTCTTTGTTAGGCATTGTGGTACTAAGATAACTATTTCAATTGTCTATGTTGATGATATTGTGGTTACTAGAAATGATCCTGAAGAAATAATGAAATTAAAAAGGAACCTAGCAACTGAATTTGAAGCTAAGGACCTAGGGAAATTGAGGTATTTCCTAGGAAAGGAAGTAGCTAGGTTAAGGCAAGGCATTAGTGTCTCACAGGAAGAAATTGGGATGGTAGGTGTTAAGCCAGCTGATACACCTATAGATATGAATTGTAAAGTAGAAATTAAGGAGGGAGATGCTCTAGTAGATAAAGGGATGTACTAGAGATTAGTTGGTAAATTGATTTACTTGTCATATACACAACCAAATATAAGTTTTCTAGTCAGTGTAGTTAGTCAATTCATGAACCATCCTCATGAAGAACATTTGAGTGTTGTTTATAGGATTTTGAAGTACTTGAAGTCAACTTCAAGTGAGGGCTTGTTGTTTGAAAATAGAGACAACAAAGGAGTTGATATTTATACTGAAGTAGATTGGGTAGGCTAAAAAACTGATAGTAGATCTACCTCAAGTTATTGTACCTACATTTGAGGTAATCTTGTAACTTGGAGAAGCAAGAAACAATCTATTGTGTTTAGGAGTTCAGCAAAAGCAGAATATCGTGCCTTAGCCCATGTGATTTGTGAAGGAATATGGATAATGAGGTTATTGCATGAACTTAGACTTGATATGACCATGCCTATGAAGACTTGGTGTGACAACATGGCATCTAAAAAAGATTGTTTAGAATCCTATTTATCGTGACAGGACAAAATATGTTGAAATTTATAGGAATTCATAAAAGAAAAATAATATTTACTCTCCAGCTTGAGGGTGAGTACTGACAAAGTCCATTAGAGCTTAAACTCAAAATTATAGTTTTTATCTTATCTTTTTGTTATTATCTTTTAGTATCTTTTATTGATATGATAATAGAAGTTAATTAGGATAGATTTGATATTATTTAAGATTTATTTCCTAATTTCTAGGGATTATTTGAGATATATGACTAAACATCTAAACCTAGTTTTATTTATATTTTCTTTATATCAATGAAATATTACATGGCAGTGTTACCACTATTTCGTGCACCTTCAATATGAATAAAATATATAGCACGTGTCTTGATTTTCCTTTTTGGTAAAAAATGTATTATTTCATTGAACAGGCGAAATGTCATCTAAAATTTCATCTCAAATATTTATTATTATTTATTTTAACAATTTTTTTTTATATAAATAACCTCTTAAGCTTTTTGTTTTGGCCAATAACCTCTTGCACTTAAAACTCATGATAGTATTATTAATTATAGATAACTAAAATTTGAAATGAGTTATATTGTTTATAGCTTATGGATAATGTGATTCATTATAAATTTTAATTTATATTGATTGATTCTAAATTTGGGATAATGTTAACTTTTTTATATAAATTGCCTTTGTTCATATTATGATAATAGCTTATGTATCCTTTATCTTTTTTTGTTACTTTTAAATATGAGACTTTTATTCTCCAATATTCTTCCCCTCACTTTTCTTTTAATCATGTTAACTTTTGTATAACTTTATGCCTCATCTTGTCCATATCACCTTATATTTAAAAAATAATTTTATACATCAACATATACATACCCCATCTATTTCAAAATATTTGTCATTTTAAAATTCTTTTTATTTCAAATTATTTTTAGATCATTTTATCCTTCATTAATTTTAATAATAGTAGGTAAGACAAGTGCTTATCCAGAAAATAAAACAAAATAAACAAAAATATTTTAGTTAAATACTATTAAATTTTGCTACAATATAAATTGTTTAATAACTTTTTTCTAATTTATGTACATAACCTTAAATGATAGATATTTTAAAATGGAGGGAGTAAAACCCAGTGAAAGCCACACTAATGATTTTTTTCTTTTGGCCAGGGAAAGTCACACTGATGATTAAAAAGCCATGATCAGTGTAAGTTCCTACTATCTTGGGATCCATCATTTGTTGCACAGGTCCGAAATCTAGTCTCAATCAAAAGATGATATAAATTATATCTCCACAAAAATGCCCAGGAGATGTGACCGACAAGTTGAAACAAACTTAGGGGATTCAATTGACCGGGTATGCTAACACTACAATCATTGACATTTTAGATACCCGCAGAATGTCAATACTATCAAACTTGAAGCTGCTATTTCTTTTTGAATGATTTCTTGCTGGCTGCAGTATTAACCTGTTTGGAGAGATAAGCTTCATAGATTTCAACCACCATACGAGGGTTACTCGCCACTAGATCGTCATACTCCTCATGTTTAAAAAATTTGTCAATGTTGTCTATGATTAATGCCAAGGCTGCATCTAGCAATTGCTTGGCATTGTGTTGGTGAGCAAATGCATAATTGGCGACTGCTTTTTCCCAGTTCAATCTGGCCATCAGAAACTTTTCACAATATGCCTTGAGATGCTTCACCTGATACTTCTCAGCTAAAACTAACAGATCACAGGCCATTTGGTCATCAAGGCATGCTTCTGCAGTGTATAAATAGTCAACAAAGGCACGAAGAGCTTCGTATGATACATCACTAATTTTTATGGTACCACTTCGTCTTTCCTCCATGTCATTTTCAAGCATTGCTCTGAAAACTGGGGAGCGACTCACCTAATCACATAATATACACAAGATATCATCAAGTTCAGTATGAATAGGGGGGAAAATGTGAGAGAACCCATTACATCACATAACAATATAATTATCCTATCAACAGCTTGGCAACTTCGGTTTTTTTTTTTTTGGATCTTTTTACACCCAAAATGATCAAGGAAAAAAACTTATAAACATGCTATAATTAGAATACATGTCGCTTTGGTCAAAGATAAAGCAATCCGTATCCTCTTCTACATTTACAAAAGTGAATGCATATAGTACATTCGGAGATAAACTGAAAAAAGATGATGAGAATAATGATGAGATATGAACCCCATATATAATCAGATTCCTTTAAGTCACTTTCTTTTCAAATGTATGAATGGACCATGCTGACATTTTTTTTAACTGATTTACGGATCATGCAAGAGTCAGTACTTAAAATCCATACAGTATGGACTGCTTTAGATGAGCATCTCACACAATCACATGAGAGTCCATAAACAGAATTCCCAAGTTGAAAAGAAGGGAACCCAGATTTAGAAGAAAGAACCGTCAATAATGCTACTAGCTATTCCAAGGAAACTTAAATGATAATGTTTAATGTCCTATCCATGATTCATATTGACAGCTGACACTCAGGCCAAAAAAATAGTACTTGACAGCTGACATGGCAATTATAAGATTGTATGCACGTTTTGATGAAAATCTCACCACCGGATCTCTCACAGCTAGCCTTTTTCAGGAACAATACAGCATTAAATTCAACAACTAGTTGAAGATCTTGCAAGGAATTCTTAGGATTCTTTTATAGCCTCAAAGCACTAAACCTTCATATGCTCCAAGATATGAAACATTGCTGATTTCTTCAAAAGTATTAAACAGGTAAAAGCAAGCATACCGAGTTTCTCAAATTCTTTGGTGATTGATACAAATTAAACTAAGAGGGAGAAACAAAAATGAGAGATGATCTAGACTTATATTGCTTCCAAATATGTTGTTTGCTACTTCACTTTCCTCGCTTATTTTCACCACAACCAAGCACACCCAAAATGTGTATGATTCCCTCTTATCTAGAGTGCTGAAGAAGATCAAATTGCTTGCCTAAGCGCTAATGAACATTGATAATCTTAAAGGATGCATCACCTTATTGAGTGCTTTTAACAGCAGAGCTGAAAGCAATGAAACCCTTAACAAGAATAATTTCACATGAATACAAGATAACAATTCTTTTACCAGGCTCAGTCTAGAGAATACAGTTATCCGACCAAATCAATAGCTTGATATTAGTAACAAATCCAATTACAATCATCTTAGTACCCCGATTTATTTGTTGAAAATATGAAAACTGATGTCAACAGGTAAACGATAAAAAAGCATGTTATTGTTAACTAATATTAATGCTAAAACCCCACAGCTAGAAGAAGAGAAAACTCCCGCTCCTCTAGTGAATAAGCAAAGGTAGCTTACAAAGAAAGCAGGACATGCCACAAGGATCCATGGACCAAATATTCAATCGATCATATCCATAAAATTCCCTTTTTTTCTTTCGAAGATTCAAATCAAAGTCGAGTAGAATCACACTGCGATGAATAAAATAAAAATCCAAATTTAGCCTCTACCCTAGTGGATAGCCATATGTTAAATCGAAATAGCACTGCTAAGTTTAATGGAAAATTCGCGATAAAACAACTTAATAAGCAGACACTCACCAGAACAGCTTTGTGAGCCGGAACAGTCAGAGAGGGTACATCAGAACCCTCATCGGAAGGGACCAAATTCACGTCAGTATCGGAGCGATGATGATGATCAACAGGAGACAAGAGGCTGAGGAAGGCAACTTTGGCCTTCAAGTCGTCGATCTCAGTCTTGAGCTCCTCCTCGGTTTCGTTGGCTTCTTCGTAGCACTCCTTGCAGGTGCCGGCGTCTCCTAGGACGTAATAATCCTGGCACGAAAGGCATACCATAATTTGCATTGATGAGTTTTCGTCATCGCTTCCCGGAAACTCCCCAAACAGGGACATTGGGCGTGAGCCAGTGATCCGCTGAATCCCACACTATTTTGACCCTGGAAGTGGACATGGCTTTTGGATTTAGAAGGGAAAAGTTATCGAAAAAGAAAAGAAAAAAAGAGACGGTATAAAATAAAAAAGAAATCTTAGGGCTTGTTTAGTTTTTTAAAAACAGAAAACACGTAAAATTTATTTGATAAATCTATTTTTTATAAACTGTTATGAAAAATAAAAAAATAAAAGAATAGAAAACTCATAACACCTTTGAGGCGTTTTGTAGTTTTTGTTCTGGAAAACACAAGGAAATGTGAGAAACATTCATCTCATTAATGGTAACATTATAAATTTTGAATAACTCATCTATCACTCACTAATTATAATTTTAAAAATAATTATTTAAATAAATTTTTTTATTTTCTTGTTTTCAAAATTTATTTTTAAAAACAATTTTATAAAACTATTTTCAGAATAATAAAACAGAATATAATGTTAAACATGCCCTTACACTCTGTTATATTGTCTTCTATAGACATATTTATATTTTACTTTGAAATAAAAAAGAACAGTAGTTTATGCAGCTAAGAGTCCTTGGAATTTGTTTTTAAAATTTTTTGCCAACAGAAGAGTCCATGGATTTGGAAGGACAACTAATACTCTTTCTTATTTCTTTCCACGAACCTACATATGAAATTTACATATTGCAGACTGCTAAAGAACCATCTCATGTTGCTTTTGCATCATATTCTTTCTCATTTCGTCTGTAGGAATCTTGTAAAATTAACAAAGATGGACAAGAATGCTCTCTGCAATTGAGGAGGATGTCTCATAGACTACCGAATGAAGCTATTGGGCATGCAGATGTCCCGTGGAATGGATGTTCTGGTTGTAGCGACGCAAATGGCCATAGTGTAATAGAGATGTGTCAGAATATCCCTCAGCTGTTCCTTAGATACTTTCTTGGACAATAGAGAAAGGTTTATTTTTACGCGTAAGGTTTTATTTGGAATGGAAGAAAATAAAGAAAAAGAAAAATTAAAAATGATTAAACTCAAACGAAAGGAAAAGTACTGTCGAGACTATTTCGATTAAAAGTCATGTCTAAATCTTCGTTTGCAGGTAGAGCAAACCCTTATAACTTCCTTGTCAAATCACTCAAGTTTCATACTTTGGATGTCATTGTGTTATACAATGCGTTTTGTCTTTTTTTGTTTTTTAATGCCTTTATGCAAGCAATGCTTTTTCCTTACAATTAAGGTGGCGGTTTCAGGGCACAGCACATTTGAACATGAAACTAGAGATAAAATTTATAATTTCCACTTTGCTATATCATTGGCTGATTATGCAGATACAATGACAAACTTGATCTCTAAACTTCCGATAGATTTCATCTAGGATCACTCCTATAGCAGTAGTTGACTTGGTGCTTTGTCTAAAAATCAGGAGATATTTTCTCCGAACTCCCAATCCTCTTGACATCCGCCTTTATTCTATGCTTTCTCTGAAATATTTTCTTTGATAAATCTTAGAAACCTGGAATCTGACTCTCAAATAAAACCAGAGCTGAACAAAGACAGAGGTATGTATAAAATTTGCACTTGCAGGCATTGTGGAGAAAAGGCAGATGGATTAGACTGTTTTTTCTGTGATTCATGTGAGAAGATGCACCACGTCTCCTGTATTGAGCCAGCTGTTAAAGTGATACTGATACCCCATGAAAGTTGGTACTGTGATGATTGCGTTGCTTATGGAATTGGATCTCCAGATAAGAATTGTGGGGTATGTGAAAGGCTGAATTTTTCGAAGACACTGCATGACACTGTTGATGAGAGCATAACTATAGATGGGGAAACACTCATATTGGAAGAGAATTCAACTTGTAAAATTGACAGGGAGAGGTGGTAAAAATAAGTCTATTTGCAAAATCTGTGGCAATGAGGTGATGATGAACGCAAGAAAATTTGTTGCCACACTTGCTGCCCCAGTAAATTCTACCATTTAAGGTGTTTGACAAGTAAGCAGTCAAAGTCATATGGTCCCTGTTGGTTCTGCCCTTCTTGTTTATGCCACTTTGCCTCACTGAGAGAGATGATGATCAGATTGTTCTCTGTGATGCCTGTGATCATGCATAACACATCTACTGCATGCAACCACCACGAACTTCTATACCAAAGGGGAAATGGTTCTGCAGATACGCCAGGCTAAGAAGGTGTATGAAAGTAACAGGTTCAGAAGAAAGAGTTCAAAATGATTCGAAGCCAATTGGAAATTTCAGAAAGGTATTGAATATTGGATATGGACGGGAATTGGAGAAAAGGGAAGGAATGGACAAGCTTTTAACTGCTGCCAAGACTCTGAACAGTGAAGATGTGCTTTTATCTGCAGCCAACACCCTGGTTTCTGGAGAGAACTTGGCTGTAAAGAACATGAATTTTTATAATTTGTAGCATACACTTGAACTACTAATACCCAGTTATTTCACATTTGATGCATTATTTTGGATGACCGATATTTTAATAAGCTGTAAAACTCTGGTAGATTGTACTGACTTCTGGATACATGCCATGGAAAAGACGGGATCATAGATAGGATTTTAAAGAGCAACAGGCATCACCAGGAACTGCGATGTGTAGTCTTTTAAAGTGTAAGCAGTTGTGGTTGATGTGGACATTTAATTAGCTTAGCTTGTTTTCAATTCTTAAAGAGTACAAAAATTGGGGTTGAGACGTTAACAGATGTTTCCGTAGATTGTATTCATCACTTGAAATTTCAGATATGAAGTGGAGTTTAACCTGGGGTGTGGCTGTTTGAAAGCTTTGGTCATGGAGAAACCAAAGTATTTTCAATGATAATTTTTCAAGGCCATATGATCCAGCTTCTAGTGTTTTATCGGCCAGGAAGTACTTTACACAAGAGCAGGATGTGATTAAAATGTGCAGAAGTCATAAGCTTTCTGTCAAGGAGAACAAATGGATACCCCCATCTGCTAGATGGATTAAGGTTAACACTGATGCGGCGGTTACAGCAAATGATGAAGCTGCAGGCTGTGCAGGTTTACTCAGATGTTGATGGGAACTGGATTGTGGGTTTATAAAATTTTTGGGATCTTGCTCACCTTTAGAAGCTGAGGAATGTGGGGTTCTTATAGGTATGGAAACTGCTTGGAATCATGGTTTTAAAAGTCGTGCGTTTTGAAATCAAAGTTCAACCTTGTCAACCAAGCATGGAAAGAACCATGGAGGAGTTCAACATCAGATTCAGGCTTTGATCAAGCTTGTCCGCATTTTCATAGTATGACGCATCATATGACTGCGTGTTTAACCGTATTAAATATATCGTAATGTGATTCTTATCATTCCACCAATGTCTACTAACTGGGTGTGCGGCATTTTCTTATTCTTATTCCATTGAAGCTTTCAAGAGTTGAGATTAGCTGCAAAACTTAATGCACCAGCTTTTTCTATTAATATTAAATACAAGTGGAGTTTCAATCCTCTACTGCCATAGAGGATCTCCCACAACCTTCCATCAGTGTTACATCAGCTTAACTATGATCAGACCTGTTCATGCCAAAGAATTTCATGGGCATCCAGAAGCTGAGAACACAACTGCGATCATCAAATATCACGAGATACTTTTCTCCCCTTCAGCATCTTCAGGCGCTTTCATCTTTTTCACCTACCACATAACGATTTTTAGTATCACTCAAGCCTGCAGAGTGGAGTTGCTTTCTCCTCTTTACAAGATGTAATGCAGTTTTTCTGTCTTCTTGAGCATCCGCACAATCAGGCTGCACATGACAATAAACTTTGCGAGATATCAAAATGAAAACAGATGGAAAGATGCATTAGTGATATAATTCAAGTATCAGAAGGGATGCATTCACCTGGGACAATAGCCAAATTTTCTATTAAAACGCTACAGGCCCAGTTGTGTGTGTGTGTAATGAATAACTGCTATTTAAAATGGAAGTCCTAATCAGCCAGAATGAATAGGTTAGCTGCTTGAAAAATTTATCATTTAGCTTCATGTAGATCTGTAAAATAATAAACTTCTCCAACTGAAAATTATATTGGGATGATATCAACCATGGATCAATCAATCCTATTCTACTTTCCATATTGCATGATTCACCAGTATGATCAGATTCGTGCAACATCAAAACCAAAAATAAGGACTAATGATGTTCTTAAAGATTAACCTTGATAGATAGGGTTCTGTCAAAGCTCTCGATAGCACTATCAGGCTCGCCAAAATTTAGCTGTGCCCTGCCAAGCGTGACCCATGCCTGGAGAGATCAAGTTATGTATGAACTTAAGAATCAAAAGTTAGAAAGAGATTAATCCGTTATCAACCAATAAGAGAGCATCTTAAGCACCATTATTTTAGTCTAAACAACAGACAAAAGCATTCATATGTCCAACAAATACAATTCAACGGTGATTTTGTTTTCTAATACAAATTAAAATGACAATGTACCGAGACAAAAGATATAAGCCAAGAGCAGGCATAAATAGAACTAAAAAGGAAAGAAGAAACCGTGCAGCATCTAGAGGAATTTCATGTCACTGAAAAAAACTTAAAACTAAATTGGGCTTGAGAGGAGTACCAATCCAGCAAAGTTCAGTTCTAAGTTGCTACAACTCTCTGCTTGTCTCAAATAAGAGAAATATGTTACTTGGTTTTGAATCTAACAGCCTGGACTTGCAATGCTAACTACTTTCCAACATGAAATTCTCCTTTATCACTTTTAAGACACATCATAACAACAGATACAAATCAATAATGTAAAATGTAGGTATTCTGTGTACATGCTCATAATACTGACTTCTAAAAGTGTATTTATTAATATGCAATGAGCAGAAGTGGTCTATGTGTAGACTGGAACATGACTACAAGAACCGCCCAAGCAGCCAAGGGTTGCTATACATATTGCAATATTAAAAAGAATTTGAGCTTCATAAAAAGAAAACCAGACTTTATTAATCAAATTGACCATATATAGAACAAGATCGAAGCCTCTATATTAGGCTGAGAAGCATCTGAAAAGATCTTTCAAATGCCACAAATCAACTATGAAGCTCTGAAAAACAAAATTTCTAGTCCACAAGTACAGATGAAGTATTATAGATAATTATGGCAAAAATATTATAAGCCGTTTGTAGAGAATTCTAAAGGATCTTTCTCTTAAAGTATGCACTAATAATATAAGCATCATACCTCAGCCCATGATGGCTCCAATTCCGTAGCTCCTGCCAAACAGAAGCATTAAATGAGCATATTGCAAGCACTAACCCAATAATGCTTTGATTAAATATATGACAAAAAAATTTGGCCTCCAAACTCCAAAACATGATTAAAATTATAGACAGAACAGCTTCCAGTGTCAGTCCAGCGGAGCTTTTCAAGATTAAGAATCCAGGGGATTATAACACCAAATAAAATAAAAGGTAGAAGAAATTGTTCATTTATTACATTGAAACTTGAAATTCAAGATATAATTACATACACTTAAAATACACAAGATTAAGAATAAAGAGCAGGGACACACGCATTGCAGCCTTTAAAGCATTCCATGAATCTCCAATTTCCAGTAGAACTTGGGCCTTCTGTTCATGTAAAACTGCAACTTCAGGTGTCAGTGTCAGAGCAGACTCCCATTTACCCAATGCTTCCCGGTACTTCCCATCCTGTATGAAAGGATATGGTATAAGAAAAAAGACATGATTGTCACTGCATGTAAGAATTGTTCGCCATTGTTGAAGTCATGAAAATCAGAAAAAGAGATTCAACTTTCCAAGAGTATTGGAATGAATAAAAACAAAATTTCCAAGCGAAAGATATCAAAGAGCTAAACAGAAAAGCCACAGAGGAAAATTTTATGCAGAAAAAATGTAGCAAAACATTGGAGAATTATCAAAATAAGCAAAACTTGCACATTAGATTATAGAAAATTGCAGGTAGTAACAAGAAGAATGAGCATTTTACCCCAAAATATTGTTTATCTAAATGAAGTGAAAACGGAAAACTATTCAAGAGCCAAGACCCTTTATTTAAAACATTTACTTTTGTGAGACAGTAAATTCATCTAATCCCTTTGCAACCATATCATACTTCATTGCTTCTCTATATCTTTCCCAAATTACAGAAGGCGCAAATATCTACTAAGATACAATATATCTTGGTGAGATGTACCTCTTCGCCAATGATATCATTATACAACAATGTAAGTTTTAACAGATCCTTATTCCAAATGTGATGACTTCTCCACAAAATCCAACACAAAAGGAATTTTCAAAAAATGTGGGAGGTTAAGATAAAGTTCTCCTAGCAATGTAAACCGACCAGACTAATACTCTTTTCAAACTGATTATACACGATTAGCCCAATTGCTGAATAGAATGGAGAGGGTCATATTTAATAGAATGAGGTGGAATGATAGGTTTGGAAGAGAAATTTGAGAATATACACAGAAAGAACACGTGGGAATTGTTGCAACAACTTGAACTCTTCCATCTACTCATAATGAGGCTTTTTATTAAGCAGCTATTGAATATTATTATAAGAAGGGTTACTAAAACAGAAGCTTGAGAACTCAGCTCTGCCGCGAAACATAAATTTTCCTTCCCAGTTCAAGAATGGGTGCAAAGTGAATTAGTGAGTATGAAAATGCCATTTAGGTTAGATAACGAAGGGAAATTGATAACCACTTTCGAAATGTAAAAAATCAAACTTAGCTGAAGTCACCAGCGATGAAGCCAAAATGCTAGGCCCAAAGGTGCGACAAAAGGCATTATTCACACATGGTAATGCAAAGGGATATGTAATAGTACTATCAGCAAACAACTCGCTAATTAAACGTTACCTTCGCCTTGGTAAACCGTAATTAATTCTCTGTCCCCACCTCCACCCGAAAGGGGAAAAAAAAGAAAAAACTCAAACACACACGCCCCAAAAGAAAAAAACAAAAATACTAATAACAGAGAGATGTGGTTAGTGGTAGTACTTCAGCAAGCTTGTCTCCTTGAGCTTGAAATTCTTTGGCCAGACGTCTTGCTTGCGACAAGTCACAGTGATGGGGACTATTTGGGTCTACGGATTGGTCAGAGTTGCATGCTCCGATTTCGGCATCTTTATCGGAGAGCGTATGATCATGGTGTTGGTGAGGAATCTCATCCTTCTGTTGATGCTCAAAAGGGAGATGACTGAAGTTGGACACCGCCGATAAAGAGCGTTTTTTGTTGCTCTTCCACGTCACTTTCATTTTCCTATTTTCTTCTTCGAATTCTTCTCGTCTTTCTCAAATTCTCCTACCTCCCTTATTTCTATTCTAATTTCTACGCCTCCCCGCGATCTTCAATGTTTCTCCATAAATCTTCAATCTTGTGAGGCCTAGTAACTTTATAACGAGCCCACTTTCGCCTTTCCTTATCTTGGGTCTGAAGATGGAAACCCAAGTACATGAATTTGGGCCTATGCAAATTCACATGACCCAACCGTAAAAGAACCACGTAGTAATTGTACAGAATTCCAGCAAAAGATTATCGGACAGAAAAATTAGGTGTTCCGTGTTCTTATGCATTACATTAAATCTAAAAAATTAGCCTATTGTTTAGGCGTTATCATAGATTTTACATTTTATTTTGAATTAATATTGAACAATATTAATAATATTTTCTTATAATTTGTAAAGAATTTAGAGAAATTAAACTTATTCATCATTATAATCCTTAATTATAATATTATTTATAAAAAAAAGTCGTTTAATAATCTGCTTTTTATCAACTACTATACAAAATAAAAAATAGGAATTTATTTTTAAAAACAAAAACTAGAAGCAACTTTTCAAATTTGACAAAAAAAATCCGTTTATTTTTTAAAAATCCAATAACAAATAAAAGAAACGTTTAAAAAAATATTTAGAGATATTTTTAAATTACTCCTTAACTTTTAAAATTTGACAACAAAATCTTCTAAACTTTCGAATTTGTGTAAATAACCCCTTCCGTCAATTAGTCCGTTAATTCATTAATCAAGACGATATATCAATGACAAAATACACTCTTTTTTCTTTTTTTTTTTATGCCACAATGACGATACACTCTTTTAAATCTTATCATTTGTTTTTTGGACAGGTTACATTATGTAGTATTAAATTTTAAATAAAATTACAAGATAAAGGAACAAAATTAAATAGGTGCGCGCTTGAGTTGGGTCATCATCTCCAAGAGTTCAACCTTGATCATCGCTCACAATTTCTCAGGAAGGGAAAAAAAAAAAAGTGGGGCAGCTTAATGAAAAATAGGTTATTAGAGAAAGTACGTGGCTCCAAATTCTGACCATATTATTAGCAACAGCACCACGTAACTACTAGAAAGCACTACTCAAAACACAAGTAATGAAAGATCCGGAAACTATACTGTTATTCTAAACTCTAAGTATAGTACTTTGATAGTTTTATATGTACCAAACTATCTAATACTTCTAATTATATAATGGGATGGACCAAGGCCCAAATACAATAGATTCACAAATACAATTGAATCAGAGAATACAATAACACTAACATTTCCCCTGCTACATTTTTTAAATCACGTCTTGTCATTGTCAGACTTGTCAGAATAGACATGAGTAAAATCTACCTCTGGAGCTATCACATTGAGTTTGTTTTTCAAATAAGCAAATAAAGCATTGGGAAAAGGCTTCGTAAGTAAATCAACCACCGGTTCTAAAGAGGATACATAACACACCTGTATCTCACCATTCATAAGTTTTTTCTAATAAAATGAAGATCTAGCTCAATGTGTTTTGTCTTAGAATGAAGCACTGGATTTGCTGCTAATGATACTGTGCCAAAATTATCAACTCAAATCATAGGAACACCTACTAAAGAAATATGCATTTCTCTATGTAGAGCTTGAAGCCAAACAACATCAGGTAGAGCATTAGCCAGACTCCGATGTTTGGCTTATGTTGTGTGGATCTAGCAATAATAGGCTATTTTCTAGAAGTCCGCACAATTGGATTAGGATCTAGAAAGGTACAAAAACCACTTGTTGAGCATCTATCGTCTCTATTACTCTCCCAATCAGCATCAGCACAAGCTTGAATTGTAAGCTGTGAAGCAGGTTTAAAAAAAAATCCATGATGTACTGTCCCATTCAGATAGCAAAGTACTCTCTTAACACAATTTCAATGTGTTGCAAGAGGATGCTGCATGAATTGATTGAGACGATTAATTGTGAATGCTATATCAAGTCGAGTATAATAAATATATTGTAAAGCACCTAAAATACTCTTATATTGCTTGGCATCAACTGCATCACTTGGCATCAACTGCATCAGTTCCATCATCTTTGACCAAGTTCAAATTAGTGGCCATTGGAGTTGCGCATGATTTAAGGGCAAAGCCAAGGAAGAATCTTCCACATAGCAAGGGACATACCGTACAGTCAAATGAGGTTCTCAAATCCTGACCTGTTTTATTAATTTTCTTTCAACTCATATGCAATGTCACATGGGCCTCCATGACTTCATCGTTAATAGTAGAAAGAAAAGAAGCATAAATATTCTAATTCGAGCATGTCAAGCAATCAATATACATCAGTGTGTAGATAAAATAACAACTCACCCATGGAGTTATTAACATCATATTTACGTGGTACTGATGCTAAGAACATGCATGGTTGGGATATGAAATCATCTATTTATCTGTGTAGTTCATAGTTTAGTTGTATCATAAGAGTTGTTTCTTGCATTATTTTTTTTTTCCTAAAAAAGAAAGGGAAAGTCGTTTGAATTCTTTATAATATAAGGGGTTTCAGTATTTCTCTATTTAAGATATCAATCTTCTATTGTATTTTTTCTTTTATTGTTATATTACAAAAATTCTATTGTATCTAGGTATTGTCATGTATATAATAGAAGTTTGGTAGTTAAAATGTTGAAAAGTTATATGAGTTATTTGTGATTGCAAAATGTTTATGGTACTTAAAGGAAAATTTTATTAAATTATTATATAAAAATGGATAAGATATAAAATGATTGTATATAAGAAAAAATTGAAGTAATACCTATTAAGAAGAAAATGATTGAAAATCATTTAAAGTGATTTAGATATATACAAGGAAGAAATTCGGATGAGTCAATGAAGAGAATTGATTAAATGACTTTTAATTCTAAAAAAAAGGTATAGAGAGATATCAAAAAAGACGCTAAAATAAATTATAAGATAGGATCTCTTTATAAATGATTTATCTAAAGGGATAATTTTTGATAAAATTTAGTAATACCATATAATCTAAATAGCTGACCTTACTTAATATGATAAGACTAATATTATTGTAAATTAGAATTGTTTTACTCTCTTTTTTTTATTTTTAAATTTTTTTGGCCAACTTGTCTTGAACTTCTAGAATATATAGAATGGACAGATAGAATTTTAAAGAAAACAAGACCACAATTCTGTTGTATAAAATCTAAAGTCACAGTGGAACTTCTTTTGAAACCGTGGAGTTGAAAACTGCCTCTACGCGCCACGTGTTCCCATTTCAAATCCTACGAAAAGCTTGAGACCTTTTGGGGCCCAACATCAACATTGGCTGGCGCATAACGACTCTGCATCTGTTTGGTTTGACTGTTAAAATCAAATTTTGAGTAAAAACTTGGTTTAATTTGTTTTGCATGATATTTGGTATTTTTTTTTCCAGTTTTCCTTGAAAAATAACTACTTCTCCGTTCTACTTTTTTATTCTAATTTATATTTATTTTTAGGTTAAATAAAAATAAACCAATAAAAATAAAAAAAAATAGAAAAATTAAAAAAATAAATTTTTTATAAAATTTCTTTTATCTAATGACTAAAATGTCCCTTCAAAATTTTAATCTCTATGAACTATAATTTGTAAAAAAATGTTATACCGGATATATTATGTTCTTAATTAAATAAATACAGATTAAATTTTAGTTCAAATAAATAAAATTAATCATAGGATAGAGTTTAAGATCAATTTTAAGAAAAATTATGAGTTTTGTTAAAACTAATTTTCAAATAAGTCATTCAAACATAAACACATTATTTCAAAATCAATTTTTATTATAACTACGTTACAAAACCAATTATACCAAAACTTATTTCTGATTAATTGAAAACCAAACGGGTTCAAATCTGTCTCTTCTTCAAAACGTTTTGGATATACTAATTTTTAAAATAATTGTGACTTTAAAATTATGTATATAAATTAAAAAAAATTAATAAATAGTTTAAAAATTAAAAAAATTGTGATTATATTTTATTTTAATACCCATATTAATTATAAGATATTTCTTAATATTGCTCTTTTTTTTCATTATTTTTGAAAAATAAATTTATCTAAATATAATTAAAACACTCTTAAAGTCTCTAAAGTAAAAATTATTTTAAAAAAGAGAAAATATTATTTACAGAATTTTATGCAATTGTATCAACCTTGTTGAAAAGAAAAGAAAATCAAAAGCTAGAAAAAAACAAATCATGGTCAGTGATGGACCCGAGGAAATGGAAAAGCTTAAAATAATAGTCAAGATATTCAAACAGGACATATCCAAAGGATGGAAATTCCAGCTAATTATCCTCATTCAAAAGAGGGTTGTTCAAAAGTACCCAATCCTCATTCAAGCTAAATACTCACATATGGAGACCCACATACTTTTTATTTGATTTGTAATCCCTAATTAATTAGTCACACATTTTTTTAATTATTATTTTTATTTTAACTGTAATAATAAAGTGAAATTTGAAATGAATAATCTTACCATGAAAGCATGTTTAGTTTGTATATTAAAAATAATTCGGAGGGTTTCAAGTTGATTAGTTGTACAAAAATGACATTTTGAAACTCTCAACCTCACAAATAATTAAAACACACACCAAAATTAAAAAATATACCCTCCTTATTTCATATTATAAGTCACTTTTAATTACTTCACGTGGATTAAAAAAATGAGTTAAATACTAGTTTTGTCATTAAATTTATTAAAAGTTATATATATTTTTTTAAATTACCCTTAATTAAATGTAGTTATTATTTCTAGCTAGTCTATCTAAATTAATTGCAAAAAAAAAATATTTTTTAAAAAAAGTATTAAATAATCTAATTATTCTATAAAGTGACTTATATTTAAAAATATAAAAATTTTAAAAAATGTGACTTTATAATAATAAACAGATGGAGTACTTAATATCAAAACTTATAACAAGTGATATAATTTATATGTAAGTGATAAATAGTGTGACTTATTTTTCAAACATTTTACAACCCCAAAACCAACAAAAAAAAAAACCAAAACAAAGCAACTAGACCCCAGGCCAAGTTAATTAAACTTGACAAATTAATAAAAATAGGCATCACACGTTTTCAAAGCATCGCAATAATCAGGGTGTAATATTAGGCAAATTTTGATACCACAAGATTATTTTCGTTAAAATTTAAATATTTTGATATCGCAAGACAAGATCTTCTAGCATTTCGTGTGCGGCGGATCCAAAATTGATGGTTGATTAGGAAGTTATACATATGAATTGTAACAGTATCGATATAGATACGCTTTAATTAGATGTATGCTTTACCAGGCTTAAATAAAAATGAGCTTTTGGCAGCCGCCAATATTGACGAAGAAGAATGGAAAAGAGTCGGAGACCGGATGTTCTTCTTCTTCTTCTTCTCAGAGGCAATTTGATTTTTAGTTAGTTAAAAATAAATTTTATTAAAATTAATTTCATAACATAACATAGTTATAATAAAAATTAATTTTATACTGATATATTTATGTTTGAATAATTTATTTAAAAATTAGTTTTGATAAACTCATAATTCTTTTTTAAATTGAGATTAAATTCTATCCCATAATTAATTTAATTTCTTGAACTAAAATTTAATTTAAATTTATTTAATTAAAAATAAAATATATTTGATATAACATTTTCTTGCAGATTATGATTTATGAAAATTAGAATTTTAAAGGGACATTTTGGTTAATAGATAGGAAAAATGTTATGAAAATTTTATTTTCTTAATTTTTTTATTTTTTCTCATTTTTATTAGTATATTTTTATCTGATTTTAAAATAAATACAAATAAAAATGAAAAAGTAAAATGGAAAAGCAAAGATGGATTTGCTTCCTAGGAACCCGTTTGAGAGCTAAAATGCATTGTCAACAGGATCATTAAGGGCCTGTTTGGTTTGTATTTTTGCAAACCAAACTATAGTTTCTAACCATAATTTTTTTCTTTTTCATCCAAACAGGTTTTTAGTAAACTTCTCTATTTTTATCCAAACTTTATTTTTGTAAACTGTGGTTATTCTAAAAGTACTTTTACAAAAAGGCAAATTAAACGAGCACTAAATCGAAGCCAAACGCAATTTATTTGAATTAAACTCATTTCTTTTGTCAAACTTTGTTTCAAACGGCTCTCCAAACAGGCTCTAAACCCTTGACCGTGAGAAATATTCAAAACAGGTGCTTGTAAAAGTTCAGAAGCAAAGGTAATTTTTCTCATTCAGCAAATGAAGTGCACAAATGTTTATATATATAGGTGTGGGATTACAGCTACGTTAGAAATTAACTACTTTCTAACTTAACTGATCACTGTTAATTACTCACATAATAAACTAAGCTAGGTCTCAAACTGCGTATACTCTCTCTACAGTACTAATCCACAATTTTCTCTTTGAATAGTGTTACCTAAAATAAGTTTTTATTTGGAAAGCTATCTGTAGGGATCAAATAAAAAACTCAAGACAGACTCTTCCAGTTATTTTAGTTAGTTAATTAGTTACGTACTGAGAAAGTGCATGCTTATTTCTTTGTATAAAAAAAATAACTTTACAATGTATACTATATAAGTTCTGCTCAACATATTTTTTCCTCACAATAAAAGATTGCTTCCCCCTTTAAATTTTGTATGTCTGATATTATTTTTGTTCAATTAAAAAATATTACTCTGACAATATGACCAAATTAAAGAAAAAAAGAGCTAATAGCATATGTTTCATTGAGTCATGGATTGCTCCTATTCTTCACGTGGACTAGGACAATTTGATTGGTTCTTAAAAATGTGTAATAAACTTAATAAATTAATAAATATAATAAAATTTTAAATAAGTCATGCTATTTGTAATTAAAAAATAATGTAGCTAACTTCTTATACTCTATATATGCAAATAGACATAAAAACGCATCCATATTTATACCAAAAGCGGTGCCTACAAGTCAAGGCTTTGTTCATTCGTTGTTGATTCAACTTCCCTACTCATTTTTTGATGGTTGATAAAGACATCTCTGTAGTGACCATCCGAAAAGAACTCCATCACCGATTGATATATTTTAAATGTGAAATGAAATTAATAAATAAACACACTGTGTAGACGTTTTTGTGGGATAATATATATATATATATGAAAGTATATTAAATGGGATTATATATGTATTTTCCGTTGTCTTGTAATTGGGTTGTTGTTTTTGTTTTGTCTTCAAACAGTACGTTTAAAATGACTTCATGAGAGATTTTCCCTGTTTGGGACTTGTTAGTTCGAATTAGTTAAAATCCAAAGTGCTAAACAATACTAAATGGTCTTCCCCAACAAAAAGAAAAAGAAAACTAGGCTTAATCTGAGACACAAGGAAAAGCCAACCAATTCAAGTGGACAAGCTCTTGATTTTCCAGTTTGGACCGCCCCACGTATATTACTATTTCCTGTAATTCTTAATATAAGAATATTTTAATCTAATTATATAAATTGAGAATGTAAGTTAAAATTAATTAATTATATTAATTTATCTGAAAATTAATATTTTTTTAAAATTTTTCTTATTTAATTTTTTTTTCTCTCTTTAAAATATATTAAATAAATCTATTTCTTAAAAATATAAAATAAATACTATTTTATATATTATAAATGGTTAAATCAAATCAAAAGATTTTATATTTAAGATAAAAGTAGTAATCTAATAGATATAATTGGGAAACCGTTGGAAATTTCGACAATGTCACGTAGGATAGTATAATTAGATTCTCAGCCACTTAGCGCTTGTCTTCCCCTTTAGAGCAGGGTGGGCCTCTCTTATGCGTACAATGACCCAATCTCGATTCATTCTTTACCATTTTTCTTTTCTTGGTGATAGATTGATCTTTGGCGTATACTCCCTCCAATCCATATAGCCATATAGGATGTGGGATTTATTTTTATACCTATTAAGAAAATTAAAAAATATTATTAAATATATTAAAAGTTTTAAATTTATTCTTATTTATTAAGAAAATATTAAAATAATTAATTAAGTAATTAACTATGTGCTTTACAAGTGTAAGAGAGAGAGAAAAAACCAACTTACACAATTAAATATAATAAGGATAAATTTGTCCATTTAAATTCTTACACTTTATATTATGAATTAAAAAAATAGGTTCCATATCTTATATTATTGACCGGAGAGAGTACTATTTATTTAAAAGCGAGAGAGAGTTCGCTCCTTGCATAATTTATTCTTAACTAGCCCATATTTGCCACGTCCATATAGGAAAAATTATCAAGGTACCAGTCACTACCTGATCGAACAATATACCTTTGCCTTCTCTAGAAATTACCATAATTTACAAGGGAAGCTGTTAGTCTTATATAATTAGCACGTGTTCAATTGCAGAAGTGAAGGAATAAAGCATTGCGGGATTGATGAGTAAGAAAACACCAAGTGGGAGCGACACTAGGACTATTAGGGTCCGTTTGGTTTTGAGTTAATTAAAAATGAGTTTAAGTAGAATTGATTTTGTAATATAGTTATAATAAAAATTGATTTTGGACTAACGTGTTTATATTTGGATGATTTATTTGAAAATTGGTTTTGACAAAACTCATAATTTTTCTCTAAATTGACCTTAAACTCTATCTCATGATTAATTTAATTTTCTTGGATTAAAATTTAATCTGTATTTATTTAATTGGAAACAAAATATATCTGATATAAAATTTTCTTACAGTCATGATCTATGGAAATTAAAATTTTGAAAGAATATTTTAGTTGAAAAAATTTTATGAAAATTTTATTTTTTCACTTTTTTATGACGGAAAAGCAATGATCGATTTGCTTATTTGGAAAGGGGTTTGACAACATAAATTATTCTCAAACGGGGAAAAGTAAAATTCAGCCAAATATACCCCAATTTATGAAACTTGGTTTTGACCTCGAACCTTAATTTATGTAGATCTTGGTTTACGCAGTGAAGCCAAACACACCTTTAATTGAAGATTTTGCTTTACGTTCAGTAGTGTGAACGGGATCACAAGATAAAGAGTAAGTTTGAACAGGAATATTTTGGGTGTGTAAGCAGCATTAGAACACTCACCCAGGTGGGGTCCATATAACTTGCGACTGATTTTCGAGGATAGTCCTGCCCTTTTTCCTTTCCCATCGTCGTTCTTATAAGTTTAAAAAGGGAAGAGAAGCCCAGAACAGAAGAAAGTGCAGGTGGATAGAAGTAGAAGGCAACGAAGTTCAGTGGTGAGGATGGACAAAACTTCCAAATCAGAGGTTCGCAAGTGGAAGAAGACCAAAGCATCTGTGATTCCTGCTCCCAGGAAATCAGTGAAGAGAATGATGCTCGAGAGAGTGATTTGTTTGTTTTCCTCTCAAGGAAAGACATCCGACAGCCTCCGTGACTGCTCCGACATCACTACTCCTTCGATCAAAGCGTCGCCGTCCAGGAACATGAAACGCATATATGCTGCTACCCACGATAGTTGAATCACAAGAAACGCATCGTCTTCGAGGATCATCAACTAGGTTCTATTCTATCATAGGGATTTCATTTTCTGCATAGCCTCTGTTTCTTGTTGTCGTAATGTAATTCCACGTTTTAGTATGTATTTTATCTACGATTCAATCTCCCGCAGTTGGTTTACAAACACACAGATTTACATATATGCATCATTGTGGGCTTTAGATGTTTCGATTTGAACAGCGAGGACCAATCTAATTACTCTGACTGCAAAACGAGGTCCTTTTCTAAGGAAATGAATCCCATTAAATTTGGAGATCCAACATGAAAGGTTTTATCAGGAGAGTATAAGTTAGTGTCCCACGAATAATGGAATATTCATGACGTCAAACTGATCAAACTCAGAGTATCGCATGGAGAGTAGAAAAGCAGAGCATACAAGCTAAGGATCTTTTTGAATTCAACTAACTATAATTTTGCTCATATATTTCGTCGGAAATTTCCACTCACGATTTATGTATTAAAATTATGTAAGAGGCATTGCTTAAAACTTGAGAACTTGTTAATTTTACTTTCACAAGTGCCCACGCCTTTCGCCACCTAAATCCTGGGTTTGTTCTGATTAATTAAACTGCAAACTCCTCGCCAGAATGATCAATATCCCATTTCTGTAAACCCTCGGTTGGAAAATGGTATGGTCAAGTCTGGTTTAATTGGCGTTTTTTTTTTTTCACCCTAATGATCAGCGACCTTTTTAATAGGACACGTAATCGCATTTTAAGTTACATTTCACTAAAAAAGGGCGGGTTGTCAGTTCGCTCTCTTTATTTTTCTATCCACACAAAATTATCACTGAAATTAAGACATAAAATAATTAAAAAAAAAAGAAACAAGGAGCAAATTATAAGATATTAGATCAAAATGATTAAGAGACAAGTAGCAATATATGAGATAATATTAATACATCCTTTGTAAGCAGAGGAAGGATGTCTATCTGAATTGTTGAATGTCTGACAAGAAAAGGCAGAAAACTAACAAAGCTGGGAGGAAAAAAGTGGAGGGGTCCTCAGATGAGTAGCGCCAATGAGATCTTTGAAGTGATTACCTGATCGGGTTGGGGTCTCTCCTGCGAGACCCCAATTTACCATGCTGCTGTTATGGTAGATTTTTTTTTTATGCACTTTTAAAATTAAATGTTACATATAAAACATATCATTTTTAGAGATATAAAGTAATGTTTTTGTGCATTTTTATATAGTTTTTATTCTCCTAATGCTATAAAATTGAAACAGGAACTCTACAGTTTTACTGCAGTTATAAAGTGATACAATAGTAGAGCAAAAATATATTAAAAAATAAAATATACATAAATACATAATCACTTGACTCTATAAAGTATATCTTTTTATCCATAATATTTAATTTTAAAAATTGAAAAACTCAAAGCAGCAATTGTAGTACCATGGCAAAACGGGGCCTCGTAGGAGAGACCCAGTTCCAAAGTCATCATCATTTTATCCTTTGTCATATTCAGAAATTAAAGGAGATGAGGAGGATTCTTAGGACAAAAGAACAGCATAGGAGAACCATTTTTGTGTTGGAGAACTCTATTGGGTAATGAAAGGATCCTCCGAATCGTTTAATCCTTGGAATTCAGGATCCCTTTTTGTAATTTTCATTTTTGAAGGCAAAGAATTTTAATAAATATTGAAAAGTAAGAATGGTAACGCCAAATTATTAAAAGTGATACCCTTCCCCTTTTATTGTGAACGAAAAATATGAATAGTTGAATCTGATTTCCTTCAATCGGCATTTTGCTATCAATGTTTAATCGAAAGGCAGGGCAGAAATTCAAAGGGGAAGGGTATCACTCTAAGTTGGAAAGGACAAAGGGAGGATGAGTGAGCTCCACGTCCAAGGTGAGCGTTATGTTCTTCTATGGATGGCTGCCACAATGCATATGCTCAACCTCATTTGTCTTTTTTTTTTTTACCCTTTTCTTTTTTCTTTCAAGCCTTTTCATTCTTTTTGATCTTGACTAACACAGACTTTAGTATTTTTTTTTCATTATTTATTTTAATTTATATATATCAAATAGAGTTTATATAATTGATTGATAAAAAAATTGACAAAAAATATCGTTGGTATATAAAACGTTTTATTAGAAAAAATAAAACTTATTTAAGAGATCTTTATGCATTGTTTGGTTAGGAGAATTTGTAAGAAATAAATGAATAAAAATAAAAAACAAATGAACAAGAATGAAAAAAAAATTTGTAAGGAATAAGAGGGATTTTGCAGCCCTCCCTCTATTAGGTGGAAAAAATTTGTAAGAGGGGAATGAAATTTTTTTTAACATTTTTCCTTCCTCCTGCTTTTATCACTCTCCCCTAAATTTGGGGGAGGGGGATGTATATTTTTATGTGATTGTAACCAAAATACCCTTCTCATTTCCCATTATTCCCACCGTGTCCCCCTTTTTTTGTGTAATTATGAAATGGTTTATTGTAAGTCTAGGCTTCAAAACTATAAAGCATACCAATTTTCAACTATATAAATGGCTATTTTATAAAATTATGACTATTTTTTTAATGATAAGTTTCATTGTCATATTCTTATTTAATTTTTCTTTTGGCCATTATATTCTAATAGGAGAAATTTCCTTAAATATAATAAGGTATAATACTTGATTTATAATTATTTTTCCTCTTCTCTCCTCCATATCATAAACCAAATAAAGTAACATTAAAATTCCTCCATTAAAATCCTTTCTTTTTCTTTTAAAAAAAGTAAAATTAAAATTTCTTCTTTTTCCTTTCCTCCTTTTCCTTTCATTAAAGTCCATCCCCTATTTCCTTTGGTTGAACCCAGCATAGTCTTATCCTTCAAAAGAATTAATCTTCAACTGTTGGTTGGGAATACCATTGATACAAAAGAAAAAGAATTTGACAAAAGAAAAAATAATTATATATTATTTTTATATTTTTATTAACAATTATATATTAGGTTGTGCGTTGCATAAAACATGAAAAATGTATTGTACTATTCACCGCTAATCAACAAGACGACTTAATGTAAATTTCATTATATATATTAGATCAAAATGATGAAGAGAAAAGTAGCAATATATATATATATATAGAGAGAGAGAGAGAGAGAGAGAGAGAAGATAATACATCCTTTGTAGGCTGAGATTGGATTTCTATTTGAATTGTTGAATATCTGACAAGAAAAGGCAGAAAACTAACAAAGTTGGGAGGGAAAAAGCAAAATAAAAGGGGAGAGAGAAAATAAAATATATTTTCACATGGGAAAATGACACATAAGTACTTCTGGGGACAAAAATTTCAAAAATTATGCAATAAAGTTGCGTAATTATTATGAGATACTAATATACTTTTTTTATAAATATTGTTATTCAATAAATAGATAATTTTACCTCTTCATCTTTTTCCCATTTCTTTCATCTTGCCTCCCATGTTCTGCCTTTCTCTCCTCCTGTCTGATGCCTCCTTCCTCCTCTTTCCCCTTCCTCCTCTTTCTTCCCTCTTCCTTTCTCTACATCTTCAGCAACTCACCTCTTCCACCACTACTGTCAGCATTTCTCCCCATAACGTCGACAACATAGAAGCTATGCTATGCTCAACTCATTGACCTTCTTACTGGCAACCAAGGTGAACCCAAATTTGAGATTGTCCTCCCTTCCTCTCTTGCTTGACCCAGATCTAAGATTGTCCTCTCTTCCTCTCTAATCTAAGATCACCCTCTGCCTTCCCTTACCATCCTCATATGCCTTTAAAGTTGCTGATGTCATGATTTGAGAGGAGGGAGCTCAGATCTATGTCAAGACCACCAAGTTGCCAATGTCATGATCTTCACAATTTGCCTTCAAAGCCCAAATCTTCCTCTGTGATTTTCTTTTCCTTTTTTTTTTGTTGCTATTACTTCCTATATTTATCTATGATTTTCTTTTGTATTTGGTGGCTAACATTTCTTCTTCTTTTTTATTTTGGTTTGCTAACTTGAAATATTATGGATTTGGTGGTATAAAACTTTCACAAAATAGAAATGTACACGATCAGTTGTAAATTTATGTGAATCAGTAGCAAATTAATTTTTTAACTTAACTTGAAAATATACATCTATTAATTGCAAATATAATTAGATCATATGTAAATTTAGGTGAATCAATTGTAAATGTATCGGGTTTACTTGGCTAATTTGATTTAGAAAATATATGTATATTAGTTGCAAATATAGGTGGATCATTTGGAAATTTAGGTATATCAGTTGTATATGTATCTGGGTTTACTTTGTTAATTTGACTTAGAAACTAAACATAGATCTATTAATTGCAAATTGTCAATTATCAGTTACAAATTATTCATTGTCAGTTGTAAATAGGCGATGGTCAACCATAAGAGGGGATTCTTCTGATGGTCAACTACAACAATAGCAGAAGCTCTACACTGCTGTTCTGGTCGACCATCAGAGGGACCTCCTCTGATGATCAACCATCTCCTTAGTTGCAAATTTACCAGCATCCATATAAAATTACTAGACATTGATTGCAAATGAATATATTTAATTAATTAATAATTTTAGCACAAATGGAGAAAGGGTAAAATGGTCATTTTATAGGCAAAAAATAATTCAAAATAAATTACCTTGATATCTCATAGTAATTTTGCAAGTTTAATGTATATTTTTTAAAATTTTTATCTCCAGAGACATTTAACTCTCATTTTTCCTTTTCACATTGTTGAAGAGTGGTCCTCATATTAATAGCGACAATGAAATCGTTAAAGTGATCATCCTTTTATCTTATGTCATATTCAGAAATAAAAGGAGATGAGGAGGAATCTTAGAAAACAAGAACAGGGGAGGAGAACCATTTTTGTGTTGGAGAACTCTATTAGGTAAGGAAAGGGTCCTCTGAACTATTTTTAGTCCTTGAAATTTAGGATCCCCTTTTTTGTAATTTTTTCATTTTTAAAGCAAAGTATTTTAATAAATGTTGTAAAGTAAGAGCAGTGTTGTAAAAATCAAATCGGACTAGTTGGACATTAAACCAGTGCCAAGTTTGATCCAGACGAATGTCATGACCAAATGGTTTAGCAATTGATGCAACTTGGGTTTGAATCAGCTGAATTGATTGTGAATCAGTTTGATTTTTAAATTTTTAAAAAATATTTTTTAAAGCATTTTTTTGTTTTAAAGATAAAATAACATCATTTTTAGTATAAAATATTTTTTGTATTATAATATTATATAATCATTTCATGATATATAATTATTGAAAATTATAAAGTTACTTAACAATTAATATAATAATGTATTATTAGTTGATTATTTTGAACTTAAAATGTGATTATAGATAAATATTAATTTATTTATATTTAAATATTGAGTTATGAAACTAATTAATAATTTACTTGTGGTGAATAATAGATTCATAATTTAGTACTTTTAACTTGATGTTTTAATTAAGTTATAAAATTTGTTTAAACTTATGTTATTTGTTTAAAATATATTATTTTAATTACTACCGGTCAAACCCTGATTATGTATCAGTCGAACCATTAAATCTTAAATCAACGTCTTATTTGATTCAATATTTAATCCGATTCTAATAACATTGAATAAAAGTGGCGACACCAAATTATTAAAAGTGATACCCTCTTCCTTTTATCGTGACCAATCCGATTCACCATGACACATCTGCTAGTGTTGTAGTCTTTTAAGTTATATATATGTTTGTTATTATGTTTACTTGTGCGTCTCTATTTATGTCCCTGTGAGAGCTATTCATATTTAGTAAAATTTTAGAAATATCATCATCTTTTTTCTTTCTTTTTTTCTTTGTTTCACCAATAAATCTGGATGGCCCAGATTTTTTTAAAAATTTTAATGTTTTTTAATTATTCTAATTTTAAAAATACAAAATATAAATTAAAAATAATCTCTTAACTATAAAGTTTTTTTAAAATAATTTTTATAATAAAATAAAATAAAAATAAAATGTAAAATATAGACCACTAATATTCAATATGGACGGTCCAGATTTACTCAAGCAGAAGAGAAATTAGATCTTGTTGGATGTGTGATTACAAATTTTATTTCTTGTAATTAAAATATATTTTATAATAGAACACCAAAATAATGCTCATATATATATGTCTCCAAATGCTCATTTTAGAAAATTGAAAGAATGCACAACAATACACAAAATTTGTAATAGAATTAGCAAAATTTGTGATGAATTTTGGCTTTATGATGGATTTGTGAAATTTTCATCACAAAATCTATCACAAACTGACAATTTTTTTGAAGTATGATGAACAAGCCCAAATACAAAACTATGCAAAAGTAAGCAATAAATACATGCCATATTAGAAAATAACATTGAACATAGCATTTCAAGGCATGACGGCATTTTTTTTTTTTTTATGAAAAGATATGATCACTCTCACATGTAGTTGCAAAATGGTTAATGACCATACTCTCAAAGGACATAGTGAAACACTTATATGAATGGTTAGCAGTTCATCGAATGAACCACTTGAATACATGTATCTCAGTTTATATTCGTCAATACATAGATGAATTATAATTAGATGAGTGCATCCTGCACTACTAAAAGAAACATTTTTACATTAGTCATTCTTATTTAAGTGACGTAGAAAATTAATTGACTATTTATAGTAGCGCTGCTCTTAGTTATCATGCATATATATGAACCAACTTCGAAGTTTTTTATTGGATGAGCCAATAAACATATATTACACCATTAATTACATGCACATGACCTTGCTCATCGAATGAACTAAGCAACTTCTAAAGATGTTAAAAATATAAGATTAATAATACCAGGGAATTCGCTACTAATTGTATAACGAAAATTTTTAAACAGGTTTTTCAACAATATTTCATAAAGTCAGATGATTTCTCATTCATATTCCAGTAGTTTCATACATCACAAAGTTAAATACGGGGGAAATCTTCCATTTACTTTCTCTATTATACATAGAAGGTGTGTTTAATCCTTTGCTCATTCAACATTATGAGGTTCATTAATCCTTGGTTTATTGGATGTACTACTTGAGGATTACATCCATCTGACCATGTTTTTAAAAATACAGATGCATGAGCGACTTTTAATGGATGAACTAAAAATTTTTCATCCTACTATTTTTGTCATCAATTCATGTACATAAACAAATTAATTTCGATGTTATTCAGTAGGTGAACCACTAATTAATCATTCCAGTATTAGTACAAGTATATGAACTAGCTAATTGGATGAACCCGTGCAATTTTTAGAAGATAAAAAATTAGATAACATGCCATATATAGTTGGGCCAACGTGCTATACATCTATGTAAGAAGGCCACTACTAGTTTCATTTGTGTGTTATACGCACAAAGGCAATATGGGTTCGAGTGTGTTAGTGTGTGAAAAGAAGCATGAGGAGAAGAAAGTAGCAGGAGAAGTTGTGTTTGATCCATCTGAGCATGGCAAGAAGATTGATTTGCCCAAGAACTTTGTATGGTCGAAGGAGTACCTGGTTGAGGCCCAGGAAGAGTTGCAGGCACCTGTTATAGATCTCGAAGGAGTCGTGAAAGGGGACCCGGAGGCCATTCTTCATGGTGATCAATCACGGAGTTGATGATTTTCTTATCAAGCAGGTGTATGAGCATGTGGATGTTTTCTTTAAGCAACCAGTTGACTTAAAATTAAAGGCTCGCAAAATCCCTGGTATTCCATGGGGATATTCAGGTGCCCACGCTGAGCGCTTCTCCTCCAATCTTGCCTGGAAGGAGACCTTCTCTTTCCCCTTCCAGCATGATGCTTCGCACACTGCGGTCACTGACTACTTCATCTCCACCTTAGGACAGGAGTTTCAAGAATCCGGGTAATTCATTGCTTAGATTATTGGTATTCTAATAAACACATACGTACCATTCATACATGTAGAGAAAACATGGAGTTGTCATATTTTAGTTACGTTGCAGGAACGTTTTTCAGAAGTATTGCGAAGCAATGAGGGATTTAGGGATGAAGCTACTGGAGGTGCTAGCAGTAAGCTTAGGGGTGGACAGGATGTATTACAGGGACTTTTTCTCAGATGGATGCTCCATAATGAGATGCAACTACTACCCCTACTGCCAAGTGCCCGCTGAAGTCCTCGGCACGGGACCGCATTGTGACCCGACCTCAGTCACTGTACTTCACCAAGATCATGTTGGAGGATTGGAAGTTTTTACTCGTAACAAGTGGCACACTGTTTCACCTGTTCCCAATTCCTTTGTCATTAACATTGGTGATAACTTCATGGTACGTCCTTCCAACCTATAGCCCATATACTTACTATACTACTTGCTTTTAGCATCCTACATTGTGGTCAATATATAGCATTGGTTTCAAGATAGTAGGATCTATGTTGTCCAGTTTGCGATCCCGTGCACTTTAGGCACTACCAAATACTAATTAAATTATATAATGTTGAGCATAGAGAAAGAATGATGGTCACGTATATATGAATGTGGAATGTGCAGGCATTAACAAATGGGAGGTACAAGAGTAGCCGGCACAGGGCAGTGGTGAACAAACACAGAGAGGAGGTCCTTGGCTTTCTTTATGTGCCCAAATGGAGAAAGGGTTATCGAACCCCCTTCCGATGTCGTGCGCACTGATGGGACAAGGAGGTACCCTGATTTCCCATGGTCTGAACTGCTTAATTTCACACAAAGGCACTACCGAGTCGATGAATTTACCTTCCCGAACTTCATCAAGTTCCTATCCTCTAAGCCTCAAAGCGTTTCTACTTAGCCCTTCCTTCTAAGTTTTCTCTCTCACACCTTTGCTTCTTTTATAGAATAAAGAATAAGATGCTGTGAGATACTTTATCCTTTCGTCCATGTGTTGTCTTATGCTCTTTTGCTTGTTTTCCATAATAAAAAAGCCTGTAAGATACTTTACCTTTCGTCTGTGTTGTCTTGTGCTCTTATTTTCCATAATAAAAAAAATCTGATGTTGCGTCAGGTCAAAAATTTATTATGTGATGCTAGTACTATTCCATATATTAATCATAATCTCTCCCTCTATTTTCTAATCGTATTTATTTCATTCCAAACAACTATTTTAATTAAGTTCACACTCTTAAATTCACTGCAATTAGTAAGAAATAGAACCAGGAAAACAAAGGGAAAAGTTGATATTTTGTATACATTTTAATTATATATTGAAATTGAAAAAAAAGAGGCATAACAATAAAAAAGTAAAGAATTATAATGTCAATAATTTGTTTAATTTTAAACAAACAAGTAATGAATAGGCATGATTACTTTCGTATTTATTGATGTCACCGTTATTTTTTATTTCAAATAATTTAGTTATTTATTTTTTATTATTTTAAAGAAAATATTTATCTATGTGTAAATGCACGGAGTTGAGGTTAATTGGTTGTAAAATACCATCTTACATTTTTTTGTGAATTTTTACCCTGACAAAAAGTATGATCAATGAAACTCAAAAGAATTTTGCAGAACACTGTAATATGAAATTTAATATTATGATCAATGTAAAGTAATTGATTTTTTATGACTATATTTGATATTTTAAAATACTAAAAGGAATAGTTAAGAGAATTTAGAAGGCGAATTTAAGAAGTTTATTTTGAGAAACTAAAATTATACGTATGACATTTTTCAAAGGGAAATGATTGCCCCTATAGGAGGATGCTATTTCCTCTTACAATCCTTATTTTCGTTATAGCTGTAACTCGTAGCTACAAGTTATTAATTTGTTTTTCTAAAATTCAAGGATAAGCAGAAATTAAATTTGAGTCAATTACAATTAAATTAGACAATTAATCAAGGTTATCATAACTGAAGAATTATTTCCACTCCTCAAGTATATCCAACCTAACCGCAAGAAAAATTATCTAGTTTCATACGATACATCTCTAATCACTCATGAGCAATTTCCAACCGTCCTGGATTCTTACCAAACTTCAGCTATTTTCACTCCCCAGTTATCTCCAACTTGACCTCAAGAAAGTCCTCAGCATTTGGATTCTATATTTGGAACATCTTCTCAACTATTTCTAAAGATTCTAGAATAATTTCCATCGAAGATTCTGAGCATGTTTGGTAAAATTTTTTCAGAGCCCAAACCTTAGTTTTGAGCCCAAAAAGTGATTCTTCAATTGTCTCATTATGTTTGGATGCTGCAGCTAGAGCTTCAGAAAAAAGTGATTATAGCCCAAAATAGATTCTGAGCATAAGTTGAGGAGAGAAGCTTTTCCAGTGGTCAGAATGGATTTTCTATCCGTTGAAGCATTTAATGCCAAAATTAAATACAAGTAACCAATACATTAATGGCCTTTTTTTATTTCTTGGAGTCCGGAGTTGCCCCGAGCTCCTCCATACATCGGCAACATTTGTTTCAATGATGGAGAGCGTGTGGTTTTTCCAGCATCGTGGAGCTCGTCCTTCACCAACAACTTCTTCATAGCCTCCGGTGTTATAGATCCGGTCCCAGCATGTCTGTTTTCGGGCTTATACTTCTCCTTCTTCACCACGACCCCTGTTTGCAGATCCGGTGGACAACGGCCTCCATCAACCTCGGTGCTTCTTCTTCAACCTTTGAGCATCTTCAACCGGTGAGTTCCATTGTTATGGATCCGGTCTCGGTGTATTTGTTTTCTGCTTAAGCTTCTACTTCACTGCGACCCCTGTTCGTAGATCTGGTGGAGAATGACCTCCATCAACCTCCAAGCTTCTTCTTCAACCTCCAAGCATCCTCAACCGGCGAGTTTCATTGCTTTCTCAGCCACCTCCGTCAACCTCGAATTTGAGCATTTAATGGTAACAAATCTTCTTCCTCTCAGACCTCTGTTATAGATCCGGTGACTCTGTGTGTGTGAGACTCTGTTTTGAACCTGTTTGTAAAATCAGGGATTCTAATTTCTTTAGGAAAACCTCTCATGGAAAGTGGATCCCTTGCAAGCCTACCGAAAAAGAAGTTGTTAACATTAACCTGCAAGAACTTGATGCACAAGGTCTTGCTTCAGAGGTACATAATGGGTGGACAAATGACGTTTATTAAATGTTTCTAATAGGAAAATTTTGTATTTGGTTTCTCTTATATGACATAATGGCCATGCAAGGAGAGAGATGGATTAAAAAACAAATTGCTTCTATAATCTCTCTTCTGCGATGACCATCGTGTACATGGGATAATTATGTGCTAAGCATGCCATCAACTGAAGGAATTTCATTAAAAATCTTAAGATAATGGCTTAACTTCTCTTTAATAGTTTGAAACTAATTAGAAAGTTGATTTCATGAATCCTTGTTCAAATTCTGATGAGATAAGAGATCCAGTAGGGAGGATTCCTAAGAAGAAAGAAGAAATTAAGAAGAGAATCTATTAATCTGTATGTCATGTTTATGGTGCTATGGTCTGATTTTATTGGTAATTCAAAACAGAGAATATTTGTTGTTGGTACTCTATTAATCCTGACAATAAATTTTGTTCTTTATCAAGTGTGCAAGTGATTCAATGTCTCTCTTGTAATTATCTTCATTTTAATTTTGGGAATTGATGACCAGATTGTGCCACCACTGATAACAAGAGCTGATTTTGATAAAGTATCAAAAAAAGCAGAAGCCAACAGTAAGTAAAGCTGATCCCAAGGTGCATGAGAGATTCACCCAGGAGTTTGGAGAGGAGGGTTGATTGCTATTATCTAAGGTAATAAGTAGTCACTTTTGGGCATTATATGTACCTATTATAAGTAGTCAGCTTGGTGTGCAGATCCCGTTGGTGTGCGACCTATATCAACGTCTGAGCTTCTTCATCAACCGCCTCTGTTCTTCTTCATCAACCTCCATCAATGGCCGACCTTCATTGTTCAAGTGCGTCTTCTGGGATTGCAAGGTTAGTTTATTTATTTATTTATGTCTTGTTTGAAAGATGCTGACTTTAGAGCCTAAACCTGTATTGTAAAAGTCATCAACCCTTGCTTATTGTAAAAACTAAAAACTAAAAAAGTAGAGCATTTGGGGTCGTGGGGCCAAGCTGCTCATGAAGCTAAAATCCCCATTAGAAAATGTTATTTCTCCCCAATGAAGCATAATTGATAAGGCTGTATGGTTTTTGAATTAGGTCTGTATAATGAAAGAAATATGTCATATAATAGTCATTCCACCTATCACTGAAGATGATGCTGATTTAAAAAAAAAAAGAGCAATAATTGTTATTATGAGTTTGATTTAGGGATTAAGCAATTAAACATGGTTGAAAATGATGCCACAAATTGTTATAACTAACCCTATTGCTTCACTGGTTGACACAACATTCATTGGCCAAATAGGTATTTTCATGTCATTAATTTATTTTATCATGGTTTATGGTCAAATTAAACTTGGGGATTTTGTATGCTCCAGTGGTGGTTATTTAATTGTGGGATATGATGTTTGATTAGCATCTTTTTCACCTTGTTATTTGGAGTTGCTGAATTTAAATGGTTTTATGATATAGGTATTTATCTATGTGTATTGGTTGGATTAGTATCTTTTCTTCATTTATGAGGTTGGATTAATTCCCCCTTGTCTTGTTCATGTTTTTGTTTCCTTGCATATGGATGGTTTGGATCCTTTTCTTATTATGGATGTTTTTGTAATAGAATCATGAGTAATGATAAGGCAAAGGCAAGTTGGGACATTAAAACGACTGAAATTTTAATCAAATTGTGCTTGCAACAAGTCCATAAAGGGCAACGGCATGGAACTACTTATACAAAAACAACATGGAGAGAAATAGGTTCTATTAGCAAGGCTGACTTCCCAAGAGGGGGGTGAATTGGGAAGATTGAAATTTTTCTGCACAAAGTGAAATGGGTGAAGATAGCATAGTGTAATGGAAGCAACGTATAAAACAGAGCAAGCAGAAAAGTAAAGATAAGGAGAAGAAGACTCAGTAATTTATCTTGGTTCGGTCTATCCACTTGACCTACGTCCAGTCCCCAAGACAACTCTTGAGATTTTTCACTATACAGCAAGAGTTCAACGAGCTTCTTGCTAATGCCATAGTACAACGAGTATGCTCTGTTTCTGGAGCTTTCTCAATCTCTCTAAGCACTTCTACAATGTGCTTCCCAATCCCCTTGTGATTTCCCCTCACAAGTAAATCTATCTTCCAGATGAAGAGTAGATTATTTACAAAGATATAACTCTCTTGAATAGAGTAGATATGAAGGTTAAAGTACAGATATTGAAGTTGAGAGGATAAAAGCTTTTGAGAAGAAGATTTGGCAGAAATTCGGTATACACAAGTTTTTTTCTCTATCCATAACTTTAAATGAAGTTATATTTATAGATTTAGGTCTCAAATGTCCATTAGTGACAAAATCTATCTGTTAGGGAAGTTATCCAACGGCTACTCTGAAAAACTATCCGTTAACCAACCACATTTAATGCTTCTGACATACTGAAATTCAAATTTTGTTTGATCAACAGACGAATTTTGAAGGAACCGAAGGTTAAAGCTTTCAACGTTACAACACGAAGTTCGTCTGTTCATTAAGTGAAATTCAAATTTTGAAACTTACAAAATATTTTCACAATGTGACATACGAATTTTCAAGAAGAAAGTTTTTCAGTTAAGTGTGAACAGTGTTTTCAATTTTCTACAGTGCCTTCGAAATTCGAATTTTGGAATCCCAAAATTCGTCTGTCTTTAGAACGTTCAAGGAGGCACAGTAGTTCACTTTCTTCGAAATTCGAATGTTGAAGGACTGAAGTTCGTCTGTTAGAGAGATTCTTTTTAGACTAACTTCAACATTCGAAGTTATAAAGCTCTGTCATTCGTATGTCAACATTTCATTTCAACAGACTCACAACCTGAGCTTCTGAAATTCGAATTTTAATGTTCAAAGTTTGTCTGACTGAAAGCAGTTTTGAAACTTAAATTATTCTTGATCTCAGATGAACTTTAACATTGTTTCAGACAAATTTCTTCCATTTTCATAAGTTGTGTTTTGTCTGAAATTCGAATTTTGAAGACTTAAAGTTCGTCTGTTTCAAAGAAGCTCCTTTCAGACTTATATGAAAATTTGAATGTTGAAAAGCCAAAGTTCGTCTGTCAGAGAGCATTTTTCAAACTCAATTTCTTCTTGATTTCAGATGAACTTCAACATTATTTTAGACGAATTTCTTTGGTTTTCACAAACTGCATTTTATCTGAAATTCAAATTTTGGAGATGTGAAGTTCGTCTGTCACTAAAAAACTTCTTTCAGACTTTGATGAAAATTCGAATATTGGAGAATCAAAATACGTCTGACAGAGAGACATCTCTTCAGACTTATTTAGTTTTAGTTCGAAATTCGAATTTCTAAAGGCAAAGTTCGAATTTCCAATATGACAGTTCAGTTTAAACTTTCAAACTTTGTTTGTTTGTGGGTATTTTTCAAATAAGTCAAGATTTAACATAAAATCAAGGTTAAAAAAAAATCTTTTCTTAAAATCAAAATCTTTTACCCTCATTTAAACATAACAAAAGATCCTACAGAAGATCTAGCAGCTATTACTCAGAAATTCTTCACTTGAAACACTTTGATCTCCTATGATATCTTCAATCCAAGCTCTTGGATGTTAGTTTGGAATCATGAAAACTCTTGATTCAACAGGTTCTAGATTTAAAGAACAAACCGGTAGGAGCTATGATAGGGGACAACTTGAAAATAAGTTGGATTCCTTTCAAAAAGAGTGGATGAGATGGTGCAAATTGTTTGAGAAAGGGACAGGTTTAGGATGGAAGCTTGACACGTATACAGTAGATGCACCTGATAGCTGGTGGGCTGAAAAGCAAGAGGTATGTAATTGTGAATTTGGAGTTATAAGCTTTATATTCATTGTGTAATATATAACAAATGAATGATTGTAAACATATAGGCAAATCCACTATATGCAAAATACAGATATAAAGGACTCCTATTCAAAGATGAATTAACAATTGTATTCAAAAGTGTGGTGGCAACTGGACAACAAGCATGGGCACCCTCATCTCAAAGATTACCTAATGAGGTAGAAGAAGATGATGATGTGTATCGTCCTACCTTAGACTTAGAGGAAGGATTCAGGGACAGTGAGGAGGAGCTTCAAAATCCTACTCCTGGAATTAGTGCTGGAATTAGTACTGAATTTGGAGATATTAACTTAAACACTTCGCAAGGGTGGTCTAGTGAAAGAAGCATTGGAAAGAGAAAAAGGGTGCGAGCTTCTGAAGGATAGAAAAAGCAGAAAGCCCCGAATGCAAGACATTTAGTTGATGCAATTAGTAGAATTGCTGATGCCCAGGAGTCATGAGGAAAACAGCAGGTTGAAACATCTATGGGTCAAGCGATGAATGAACTAGGCACAATAGAGGCTATCACAATGGATTTGGAGTGGCATTCCCAATGTTGTGAACTCCTTTCGGACCCAATGAAGAGGGAGATATTTTTAAAATTGAGACCACATGAGGACAAATTGATGACATGGTTGAAGTTTGCAGCTTATAGAATTTAGGATGTCATTTATGCTTTAGTTTAGTACTTTGCTTCTTTTCTTTTTTGTTATGAACTTTGCTGTTTGAACTTTATTTTCTTTTATGTTGGATAAACTTTGTTTTATATGGAGCTTTTGAATTTATCTAATATTATTGAACTTTTAGGAAGTCTATTGTTTAAAGAATTACTTTATTTTCCAACTTATAGGTACAAATAATAAAATAAGTGACTCTTCTGATGATGACTTGGATCGAGCTGCACAGGTGAGTACACTGGTTGGGTTGTATGCTTTTAAATATTTATGTAAAGAGCCATGAAGAACTAGTCAGTATACAGGCGATTTGTGGGTGGATGAAATTTTATAAGGACATCCAATTCGTTGTTATGAGATGTTTCGAATGGAGAAGAAGGTATTTGATTAACTTTGCAATGAATTAGTAGAACATGGATTGGAAACAAAGTAAGCAGATGAGAGTGCAAGAAATGATTGTGATATTTTTAAACACAGTTGAATATGGGGTTGGAAATAGGATGCTGCAAGAAAGATTTCAACACTCATGAGAGACTATAAGTAGACATTTTCATGAAGTTCTAGTGGCATCCCTTAGACTATCAATGAGATACATCAAGCCACGAGATAGCAGATTTTGTGATATATCACAAAAAATATAACATGATTGTTGATATTAGCCATTTTTCATGAATTCTATAAGAGCTATTAATGGAACCCATATCCCATGCATTGTTAGTCCCATAGAACAGCCAAGATTTATTGGAAGAAAAGGATATCCAACGTAAAATGTAATGGTTGTATGTGATTGGGATATGTGCTTCACTTTTGTATTAGCCGGATGGGAAGGAACCGCACACGATGCTTGTGTTTTTGAGAATGCCCTTACAACTCCTTCCATGAATTTTCCACATCCGCCGCCTGGTATGTTTCTTGTAAATACAAGTATTTATTATTTCAGTTGAAATCATAAACGATTTACAAAATTTTCATTGGTTATTAGGTAAATATTACTTGGTAGATGTTGGTTACCCAATACCAACAGGATATCTTGGTCCATATAAATGTGAGCGCTACCACCTGCCAGAATTTAGGCATACTCATGGATTTGCTAACCCGAATGAAACATTTAATTATTTCCATTCAAGCTTAAGAAGCACAATAGAAAGAACTTTTGGAGTTTGGAAAAATAGGTTTGCAATTTTATGTAGAATGCCCAGGTTCAAATTAGATACACAAGTTCTGATAGTTTATGCAACAATGGCTATACATAACTTCATTAGAAGGAAATCTAAAACAAATTCTAAGTTCTTGTGTTATGAAAATGAAAATATAGTTGAGCATGAAGATACTGATCGTACTAATGAGCATCGCGCATCATCATTAAGTCTAACTATGGCCTCTTCAAGAGATATGGATATTACTCGTGATTTAATTTGAAATCAAATTGTACAATATTTGAAAAAGAATTAGTTATGTTATATTATTAAGTTCCTTATACCAATATCAATTTATTTAGTTTAAAAATTAAAAGTGTTTTATAGGCTTTCTTTCATATTATTTGTAATTTATAATTTTAAGTAAAAATTATCAATCAATTTTTTACACATAAAATCATTATACATTCAAAAGTGCTTATCAATGAGATAATCGAAATATGTTTAGTTTTGCAAAATCACTTTTGAGTTAAAAACATCCAAACATGAATTAATTTTCACAACAGCTATTCTAACTAAAATTACTTCTGCAAAATCTATTCTTCTCAAAATCATTTTTGTAAATGTTTTCCCAAACATGCACTCTGTTACTTCCATTACCGTGATTATCTTTTTTTTTTCTACCAAGATTACCGTGATTATCTTAAAGCAATCATATTTTCATCATTGCTAACAATCTCTCTCTCTATTTTTTTTTTCAATAGAGAGGTTGCTTACTTTAGTGTCTTTATTTGGACCTTAGGTTGCATTTTTTAAATATTGGATTTGGTGGGTAACAAATCCCAATTTTCCCCCCCTTTTTGGACAATCAATTCTAGGCATATGTTTGTTTCTTAACTATGTAAGATCCATATAAAATTTAAAATAAAATAAATATAAATTGTTACTATTATTGAAAATCATATTCTCTAGAATTCTGGGAGGTGAATACATTAAATTATTTTGTAGATATATTGTCGAAAGGATTTCTATAAGCATGAGATACTCACTACAAAAAAACAGACTTTTAGTGACGACTTTTGACGATGACCATTTGTGTCACACTTTCAACGATGACAGAAAAAGTTATCACCGAAAGTCACACTTTCAGCAACAACCTTTTGTATTGTCACCAAAAGTCACACTTTCAGCGACGACTTTTTGTATCGTCACCAAAAGTTACACTTTCAGTGACGACTTTTTCTATTATCACCAAAAGCATACTTTCAGCGACGACTTTTTCTGTCGTCGCCAAAAGTCATACTTTCAGTGGCGACTATGTTGCTGCCAAAGCTAATTTTTTTGAATTTTTATTATTTTTACTTTAAAAATTAATAAATAACATATTGAAATAATAATTGTATTATGTTGATACAATTTTATAATAAAAAATAAGATATTCTACATATATTTTATATTATAAAGAATATCTAATATCTTTAGTTAAAGTCAAAGTATTTTACTATTTCCTTTTATTTGATTTTTTTATCAAATTTATTTGAATTATTTTAAACATTTTGAAAATGCTTTGTTTCTGCTTGAGATGAAAGACTTGAATGGTCAAACTATTGAATTTATTCCACATTTATCTTTACTTTTCCTTCATTTTAATTAATGAAATATGTTATTCTTATTAGGATAAATTTTTTTAATAAATAGAGGGATTGATAACACTAATAAAAGAAAATTAGGAGGACAAGCTAATATCTAATTATCTAATATGATCAATCCTATATTTGGAGAAATTTTTATTAGGCTAAGTAATTAATTGCTAATATATTTAACATATAAATTAATATTAACGTTATTTATTACTAATAACAATTGATGAAGCAGTAATGTATCAAAACAATAATCAGTAATTAATTGACCGAGTCAAATTAGGTTTCGAGCAACGTTCTCAAATCACTTGGTTTGACCCGGCCTAAAGGTTTTTTTTTTTTTTATATTTATATGTAATTTCATCAAGTATTAAACATATTTTGTTGAGAATGCCATAATAGTAGAAGTTCAATTTTCTAATTTTCTTTAAAAAAAATAAAAAATGGATATATATATATATATATATATAAAATACTCGACCAAAACTTCGAGTCAGACCACGAGTTGGTATAAAATCTACTCCAACCTAATCTCATCCCACCTCTAATATATATTAAACATATATAATATAATTTATAAAATAAAATAATATATGATATATATTATATGATATGACTATGCGAAAAATAACATAAAATAATATAATATTAATATATATGGATCATAAATATTATATATTTAAAAATAAAAATAAATTTAAAAGTTAGCTAGAAAACAATTTTTTCTTGTCAAAAAAATATATTTATAGGAAAATTATTTGAGATTTAAAATAAAAAATTATAATATAAATATTCATATAAATATAATATAATATTTTATGAAATTAATAATTGAAAATAAAACAAATGTGTATTTTTTAATAATATATTGATTTATAAATATATGTGTGTGTATTAGTGTGTAAATAAATAATATATATTTAATATTTCATATAAAAACTGCAAGTACATTTCAGTTCAACTGGCAAAAGAGTGAATATAAGACTTTAAGAGTAAGAGGTCATGAGTCTAAAATCTAAGTGAACACATTTGAAAGCATTATATGATGTGGCGGTGATGTGGTGGTGACATGGTGTGGCCTTGGAGTGACGTGGCAGTGATGTGGTATAGACCAAGGGTGACGTAGCGGTGACGTGGCGTGACCCTGATGATTATGTGACAATGGTGTTTAAAAGACTTTTGGTGGCAACTAAATGTCGTCGCCAAATGTCAACTTACAATGATAACAATTTGGTCGTTGTCAAAAGTCAACTTTCAGCAATGACATATGATAACTTTCGGCAACGACAATTTACATGTTCAGCGACAACTATTTTCGTAGCCAAATGGCTACTTTTGGCAGTGACATCTTTTGTTGTCGCTGAAACTTTCGGTGACAAGATTTATGATGACGACAAAATTGTCGTCGCTAAAAGTTTTTGAAATCGACATTTTGACTTTCGGCGACGACTTTTGTCCTCGCCAAAAGTCAAATTTTTTGTAGTGACTAGTTGATAATTTGATCCCAAAGTTTGAGCTTTCCTCACTATCACACAAGAATTCAATAGATGTCATGCAGAAAAAAGTAAGCATCGTCCCATCCTTCATTGGTGGGAAAAAAAAGAAAAAGAATTGAAAGCAAATAGAAATTATATACACATATTAGTGCAAATCGAATATTATAAAATAATATTAATTTAATGATAATCTTTTATGAATTTCCTTCTCATTTCCAAATATGAAATTATTAGTAGCTAGTTAGTGGTATTAATTTAAGAAGGCATTGCAATTTGTTGGTTGCAACCCTTAAAATCAAATAGACGATAAATGTTAACAAAAAATGGTGTAAACATATAGTTTCATTATGATAATTTACATCCCACACAAGCTGATTCTATTATATCATTAAGTGCAATAAGTATTTTAGGGTCGGTTTGGTTCCTAGAATAACCGAGAATGGAATGAAATAGAATAGATTGGTCGTCAAAATCAAAAACAAAATTAGATGTTGAAATCGATTCGATCATGGTATTGGTTGATGAGGAGAGGAGGTTGGTGGACGAGAGGAAGTCGAAGGTAAATAAAAGAGATGAAGGTAAAGAAGACGAGGTTGCTGGAGGAGAGTAAGTTGGTTCAGAAAAGGATTTTTGAAAATGGAAATGAGAAAAAATAGGAATCAAAATGGTAATTCTCATTCTTATGAGTGCCCTCATTTCATATAGAGTTTAGATTTTCACTTCATTGTACAACTAAATAGTTTAATCTTTGGAATAGGATGCAGAATCTCATTCTCAAACCCCTTTGAAATTGAATCAAACAAATCTTTTTAGTCCATTTATATTTATTTTTATTTAATCAATTTTATTTTTAAAAAATTTTTTCTATCTCCCTAATTAATATCATACCAAAAAAATTTATAGTTATCATTATTCTATTTCTGACTATTTCATTTCATTCCCGATCATTTCGGCATCCTAACGGGCCTTAATGTGTTAATTATTTCCCGGGATATATCATGACTAATAAACGTTTGTCTGTTTAAGTTATGTATGTGTGCGCTGTTTAAGTTATGTATGTATGCGTGTGTGGGGCGCGCGCATAAGAACAAGGTAGATAAAGTATTGATGGTAATGGTATGTATAGGCGCAAAATTACTTATCTAATTCCATTTGTTGGCCTCCATATAAAAGCTGACGCAAATGAAATCACAACTTTCAATTGTAGCACATATTTCATTCTCATTACACATGCATCAAAATAATGGCACGTTATTGCATATTCTCGCACAAATTATTAGCTTTTAAAAGTCCAGAAGACAAGGAACATATTCAACTAATTTGTATATGTTAATTTCGGTCATAATTCAACAGCCTTGAACAAGTGCATAGATGAGCAACATTTTGGAAGTGACATCCCAAAATTTTATTTCTTATAAATTCAATATATATATTCTATATTGAAATATTATTACAGTGTGCATGCTTTTCAGTTGCTTTTGTTAAAAGATTGGAAGGTCGAGAGTGTTGCATTGCTATTTTATGGATATGGTTTTTTCTGTTTAAATTTTTTTTCTAATTTAGTATTTAAGCTATTTTTCTTGGTGTGGTAATTTGCTAAAATTAAATTTATAAATTCCACAGAAAAACTGTTTACAACATATATATATATATACACACTTATATCATTGTAGAATTTCAGTAATATTATTATCTTTTAATATTTCCATTAATTTTTTAACCTTAGAAAGGTAAGTTTTTTATTGCCATTGCATCAATTAAATTTTTTTCTCGCTATATCCATATCTCTATCTCCCTTTTGTATGTGTGTTTGTTTTTATCATTTAGACATTAATTATAGTAAGGTTAATTCATCTAAAAAATATGATTTTCAATTGTCATATATAAGTCGTTTGCCTTTTGTTACAAAAAAAAAAATCTTTTGCCTTTTCAATTCAATAGTTAGCATGTTCCATAAATGCATGTACATAGTACCCATATTAAACATTTGCATGCCACTTCACTTAATTTTTTGTTTTATGTTCATTTTTTTTTTTGGGATTATATTGACACAACTCTCATTTTTGTTTATTTCTAGTGGAGAATGAGTTGCATTTGAATATACTCTAACTCTATAAATACACACAGTATGAGAAAATAAAGTTGAATAAAACACTTCATGGCATGATTACGGGATCAAACCTATATGCTACATTTGTTTTTCAAAATCATTTTGTGGAATGAGAGTAAAATGTGAATGAGAATGAGAATATGAACAAAAATTGAACAAATTAGATAAGTATATTTGATACGTAATGAAAAAGAATATATATTTATATTTAGTTGGATAATAGTATCCTTAATATAAAAATATATTAAAACATTACATAACTTTTTTAATGATTTAAAATATTTTTATATTTCTAATTAAAAATATTAAAATATTTAATTTTATTTTCATTAATTTATAAAAATATTTTAATTTTCTTAATTTGATAAAATATTTTATTTAAAAAATTCCTTATTCTTATTTATGAAAATAGTAAAAATGATTTATTTGCAATATTAATGAGCCATGAATTAGAAGGATGGTCCATGAGAAAGAAATTGTGGTTGGCAATTGGTTGTCCCCTCCTTTTGTTCTCAAGTCACCATTGCATGGTGGTAAAAAAAAAGTCACCATTGCATCCAATCACGTGGCAGTGATATTTTGGACATTATAACAACCATTCCCAGGAATTTCAATGATTCCATCTATTTTGAGATAGAATGATCATTCCTAGACCTACCAGAATGAGGATTGCCATTGGAATGGAATAGAAACTATTCCAACCAACCAAACATGCCAAGGCCTATTACAATCCTTATTCCATTCTATTCTACACAGTGTTGATTCTTACCAACCATACACATTCGTTATATAATTACATTCATTTTGCAAAAGGAAATAGCTTAATACTTTGTTTACTATATATGAAAAGAATATTCAACAATATGTTCATTGGATGAACCATTGGAATACATGTATCTCACTCTATTTTCATTGATACTTATACATGAATCAATTTTAAAGTTGTTCATTACATGATATGCATTTCACCCTTAATACATGTATATGTATTAGTTTGCTTATCAAACAAACTAATGCAACTTTTGAAGATGTAAATTATTGTAAATTAGGTGGAAAAAAATTATTGTAAATTATATAAGATTAGAAATTTATACCAAGGACTTCCTACCAATCGTATAATGAAGATTTTTTAATGTTGAAAACAAAATTATTGATAATATTTCATAAAGTCAGTAATTATAAAGTCATTGAAGCAAATTTTAGTGCTCTACAACTATCACTAAAGCTAGTTTTAGTGGCAATTAACCCGAACCGCTAGTAATGTTGACAATTGTAATTTTCCCCAATAAAACCGCCTTTAACATTGGGGTTTTTATAATTAAAGTTGTCAGTTAAACTTGTTTTAGTAGGAAGTTTTAAAACTACCAACGGAGATTGGATCTAGCGAAAGAGCTTAGTCCCTCACAATGTGACGAATTAAAGTTCGAATCCCCACTAAGAAAGATACTCACATTTAGTGCCTGACTGTGTCACGAACAGGATTGCCTCCAATAGAAGGATACCTGTGGTTTGTCCAAAAAAAAAAAAGGAAGCTATAAAACTATCACTAAAGAATCGCCACTAAACATGATATATTTTTTAGTATCGTTTTTATATCCTTTCTCTATTGATTTCTATATTGTACAAAGAATGTGCATTTAATCCTTTACTCATTCAACATTATGAGGTTTAGTCATCATTGCTTGATGCATTGCTTGAATACAGGCATCTCATTTTGTATTTGTAAAAACATATGCATGAACGACTTTTAATGAATGAAATAATGAAATGCAATCTACTCTTTTTGTAATGAAGATAGGCCATGAACAACTTTTAATGTTATTGGGTGGATGAATCATTGACTAAACATACTAATATTAGTAGTTGGCCAAAACAATACTAATATTAATGCATACATGTATATGAACTAGCCATAATTGGAAAAACCCAGGCAACATTCAAAGATAAAAATTATGTAACATGGGCCTAACTTGCTAGACATCTATATAAGAAGCTCACTGCTAGTTTCATTTGTGTGGTATACGCACAAAGGCAATATGGGTTCAAGTGTGTTAGTGTGTGAACAAAAGCATGAGGAGAAGAAAGAAACAGGAGAAGTTGTATTTGATCCATCTGAGCATGGAAAGAAGATTGATCTGCCCAAAAACTTTGTATGGTCGAAGGAGTACTTGGTTGAGGCCCAAGAAGAGCTGCAGGCACCAGTCATAGACCTCGAAGGAGTTGTGAGAGGGGACCCACAGGCCATCGATCGGGCTGCTGAGCTCGTAAAGGAGGCCTGTGAAGCCCACGGCTTCTTCATGGTGATCAATCATGGAGTTGATGATTTTCTCATCAAGCAGGTGTATGAGCATGTGGATGTTTTCTTTAAGCAACCAGTTGACTTAAAATTAAAGGCTCGCAAAATTCCTGGTATTCCATGGGGGTACTCAGGTGCCCACGCTGAGCGCTTCTCCTCCAATCTTGCCTGGAAGGAGACCTTCTCTTTCCCCTTCCAGCATGATGCTTCGCACACTGCGGTCACTGACTACTTCATCTCCACCTTAGGACAGGAGTTTCAAGAATCCGGGTAATTCATTGCTTAGATTATTGGTATTCTAATAAACACATACGTACCATTCATACATGTAGAGAAAACATGGAGTTGTCATATTTTAGTTACGTTGCAGGAACGTTTTTCAGAAGTATTGCGAAGCAATGAGGGATTTAGGGATGAAGCTACTGGAGGTGCTAGCAGTAAGCTTAGGGGTGGACAGGATGTATTACAGGGACTTTTTCTCAGATGGATGCTCCATAATGAGATGCAACTACTACCCCTACTGCCAAGTGCCCACTGAAGTCCTCGGCACGGGACCGCATTGTGACCCGACCTCAGTCACTGTACTTCACCAAGATCATGTTGGAGGATTGGAAGTTTTTACTCGTAACAAGTGGCACACTGTTTCACCTGTTCCCAATTCCTTTGTCATTAACATTGGTGATACCTTCATGGTACGTCCTTCCAACCTATATTCCATATACTTACTATACTACTTGCTTTTAGCATCCTACATTGTGGTCAATATATAGCATTGGTTTCAAGATAGTAGGATCTATGTTGTCCAGTTTGCGATCCCGTGCACTTTAGGCACTACCAAATACTAATTAAATTATATAATGTTGAGCATAGAGAAAGAATGATGGTCACGTATATATGAATGTGGAATGTGCAGGCATTAACAAATGGGAGGTACAAGAGTAGCCGGCACAGGGCAGTGGTGAACAAACACAAAGAGAGGAGGTCCTTGGCTTTCTTTATGTGCCCAAATGGAGAAAGGGTTATCGAACCCCCTTCCGATGTCGTGCGCACTGATGGGACAAGGAGGTACCCTGATTTCCCATGGTCTGAACTGCTTAATTTCACACAAAGGCACTACCGAGTCGATGAATTTACCTTCCCGAACTTCATCAAGTTCCTATCCTCTAAGCCTCAAAGCGTTTCTACTTAGCCCTCCCTTCTAAGTTTTCCCTCTCACACCTTTGCTTCTTTTATGGAATAAAGAATAAGATGCTGTGAGATACTTTATCCTTTCGTCCATGTGTTGTCTTATGCTCTTTTGCTTGTTTTCCAATCTACTTGTTGTCTTGTGCTCTTTTACTTTTCCACAATAAAAATTCTAATATTGTGTAAGGCCAAAAAAATTATTATGTGATGCTAGTACTATTCCATGTATTAATTTTGATCTCTCGCTCTATTTTCTCTACGTGGTGATTTCATTGCAAACTACTGCTTTAAGTTCACACTCTTAAATTCACTGCAACCACTGCGAGTTGAACCAGGAAGAAGGGAAAAGTTTATATTTAGTATACATTTTAATGTTTGTTTTTTATATAATTAAATTTTATGTCGAATAAAATTAAAAATGATTGAAATTAAAAAATAGAGGCATAATAATAAAAAAGTAAGGAATGATAATATAGATATTTTTTTTTTAATTTTAAGTAAACAAGTAATGGATAGAGACATGATTATTTTGCTATTTATTAATGTCACTATGATTTTTTATTTCAAACAATTTTTTAAATTTTTTATTATTTTAAAGAAAATCTTTGTCTCTGTGTAAATGCATGGAGTGTTCAGGCTAGTTATAAAATACCTTTTACATTTTTATATGAAATTTTATTTTTACCATTAGAAAAAAAAGAATGCTCAATGAAACTAAAAAGAATTCTGTAGAAAATTGTATTATGAAATTTACTATTGTGATCAATGTGAGAAGTAATTTATTTTTTGATGAATATTTTTAATAATTTAAGATTTAAAATATTAAAAGGAATAGTTAAAAGAATTGTGGAAGAGGAAAATTTAAGAAATTCATTTTAAAAAATAAAATTATATGCATGACACTTTTTAAAGGGAATGATTGCCGCTATATATAGGAGGAGGCTTATTTCACTCAGTCCTCATTTTCATTGTAACTGTAATGTAACTAGTTGCTGCAGCCTACAAGTTATTAATTTGTTTTTTCTAAAATTCGAGGGATAAGTTGAAATTAAATTTGAGTCAGATACAGTCAAATCAAACAATTATTCATGGTTATCATGACTTAGATCGTAACTGAGGAACTATTTCCACTCCTCAAGTATATCCAACCTGACCGTAAAAAAGATAATCTAGTTTTATAAGATACATTTCTAACCACTCTTGAGCAATTTCCAGCCATCCCTGATTCCAATCAAATTTCAACATTTTTACTCCCCAAGTATCTCCAACCTGACCTCAAGAAATTCGTCAACATTTGGACTCTATTTTTTTTCAACCACTCCTCAGCTAAACATTTCAAAATAATTTCCTTCCAAGATTTAGATATTTCAAATACCATGGTCACTACACCAAAAAATAAAAAGAATAGTTGGCATTTTTTTTTACTTTTATGGCATTTCCCAAATGTCATATATTCCCACGCTAATAAAAAAAGATATTTTAGTTGACGTTTTATAAACATCAATTAAAGTTATCTTTAATTAACTTTTCAATATAAATATCAACTAAAGTTCACATTAGATAGCGTTTATTGTTATAAATGCCAACTAAAGTGTTAACTTTAGTTGGTATTTATACAGAAATGCCAACTAAGTTGGTACTCTAGTTGGCACTTTAGTTGGTGTATCTTTATAAAATGCCACCTTTTATTATTATTTTTTTTTAAAAATAAGTGGGAAATGCCAACTAAAACTAGTTTTTTTTTTTGAAAAATTAGTTCATTTTATTCCTATAACTTGTATTTACAACCAGCAGCCTACAGTTTACAATCTATACTTTTTCCCCAATTAGTATATACCTAACTTGTATTTACATCAACAACTAAGATGAATTTTCTAATATTTTGCAATGTGTCCAATATACAAACTATACCAACAAAACTATACTCAAGTTTTAAACAACTATACCAACAAAAACAATATGTCTAAAACTACCAACAACTTAACATATAAGCATGTATAAAGTTGCATCACCTTGTCTTTTTGTTCCATCATCACCACCTTATCTTTATGTTTCACCTTTTTCTCACAACATCAACACTTGCACCATATAAGCAAAAGTTATATTGACATTGTCTCAATTCTTTTACAAAGTTAGTCATAATAAAAACAAGTTAATCAGTTACCTCTCTCTTCACAAGCACTTATCAATCATGTGTACTTACACTACTCTTCAATGAGTTTCTCAATTTAAGTATCAGAGTATTCATGATAATAGGTATCGGGGAAGTACTATAAATTAAAATATCATACATAAGTGAAATTGGTGAAATTTTATAAGCATTAATGTAATCTAGTGGAATTACATATCATACCTGGGATCAAGCTATGACCATATGTGATTATATCCTTCATGAATAACATCACATAGTATCCATAATTATTATCATTTGGTTGTGTTGGACACTAAAGGAAAAAAATTATATTAATTACAATAAGGGAATGTTAATTTCAACAATTGATTGAATATAAATTTATACATATCGTATTCTTTTCCATTTATATAACAAGGGAGCTGGAGGTTTCATTATTTTGCCCTTATTGTTATTTCTACACTCTCGTGTTGCCTGAAATTTTGACACGGCACTATTAATTATAAGAAATAAAAACTTAATATAGTGGAAAAAATTTAATATAACCAAAACTTAATTTGAATTATTACATAGAAGTATAAAAAATTAAATGCATTGAAAATAAGTAATTATTAATTCTTACTTATTAATTATCCCCATTATTTGTTAGCTAAGTTTTGGATTATAATTCAAAGGATTCTAAAAGTATATGGTCAACTCCAATGAATTGATAGCAATTGACAAAGATAGAGAATTTAATATGCATTTGCTGTAAACTTAAAATCTGAATTTTGACTTCAGTTAGCAGGAGAGTAATTTGAATATGATTTTATTTGTGTAAAAAAAGAAAGACCGTATTTTTTTAAGTGTGTATAAAACTGAATTTTTTATGCAGATTAGTATTTAAGATCCATTTTAATTTTTCCTACAAGTTTAAAAGCCTGCTGGCCCTATATTAGTTGGATTGCTTCCCAGTCAAGTCCTAAGCACTTTACGTTTGATAAATTGAGAGTTGTTCGTCGTGCTAAAAGTTAAAACCATTTACAAGCACTGATAGTTGGATGATTATTTTGGTGTGAAAATTTCCAATCTTGGTCACTATTAGGGACTATATTTTCCTTCACCAATATCATAATTCCAGTGTAATAGTATGCTCAACACAATCTCAGAAAGCTGTACAAAAATTTGGGATATAATTTGTGGGTCCGTCAACAATCTAATAAAAGTGAAGGCAATAATTCACAAAATGTAGTTAATATTAAAAAAAAATGGGAGTTCAAGTCTAGCCAAGATACTACGTAGCAACCAAGAAAATAACACCTACATCACACCGAAAAAGACCCATTCAGAAGCTAGTGTAGCTTTCTGAGTACCCATTGATGCTCAAAATAGGCAAAGGAAAAAGAAAGGAAAAACAAAAGCATATGAATAAGAAGGAGAAAAATAACGCCGAAGAGAGAGTCAAGTAATTGCAAGACACAAAAATTACCTAGATGAAATCGTCATTCCCATAACCATCACAAATTACCAAGAAACAAAGTGTACAACAAAAATCAATTTACAAAATTGAAGTGTAGAAGAGGGAGAAGAGAGAAGTGTACTAATGATTTAGGTCTCAACTTTGATGGAGAGGACCAAGCTTCAATGGAGAGCACATATGCTCGATGAAGAGCATGACACTTGTTTGGAGAGACACCGGCAGTGAACTTTGATGATGGGCTTGAGAATGATGTGATGCCATGCAAGAAGTGAGGCCATGGAAGGCAGACCTTGCTAGCTATTAATGGTGGTCTCTAATCTCTGTTTGTAAGAAGTGACGCCGTGTGAGGGAAGACTAAACCCTAATGCATCTTAATTTTTATTTTTTTTAATTTTTAAATAACTTTATGCCAACTAAAGGTTATCAATTTAGTTGGTTGAAAGGCCAACTAAGCTTCTTAATTTTAATTTTTAAAAATTTTAAATATATTTAGTTGGCATTTAAAGTAGAAATGCCAACTAATATTTTTCATTTTTTTTAGTTTAATTTTTTAATCACTTTAGTTGGCTTTTAAAGTGGAAATGCCAACTAAGTTTTCTAATTTTATTTTTTTCAATTACTAAATAAATTTAGTTGCCGTTTCAAGTGGAAATGTCAACTAATATTTTTTGAATTTTTATTTTAGTTTTAACTTTTAAATTGTTTTCATTGCCATTTTTACTGGAAACACCAACTAAATTTTTTTAGTTTTATTTGTTTTTAATTTATAAATGCCTTAGTTGTCGTTTCCTTTAGAAAGACCAACTAATTTATTCCACCCTTTTTTTAAAATTATTTTTAAATTATTTTAGTTGGCGTTAAAGTGAAAATGTCAACTATAATCACGACCTTTAGTTGGTATTTACACAATAAACACCAACTAAAGTACTCTATATTTTGCCATTGTTAACATTTTCTTAGAAAATGCCAACTATTGAGTGCAATAAAAAGCCATTTTTTAGGTAGTTGATTATATTAATAAGCAAGGGGATGATGATCATTGCACACATTCTCTTTTCCTTAAGAGAAGTTACTTGTTCCTTTAGTGTCTCTATTTGGACCTTAGGTCACAATTTTTAAATACTGGATCTGGTTGGCACCAAATCACAATTTTCTGTTTTTTCAGACGAATGATTCTAAGCTCTGGCCAAAAAAAGAAAGAAAATGATTCTAAGCATATATTTATTCCCAAGCTGTGTAAGATCCATATAAAATTTAAAATAAAATAAATATAAATTGTTATTATTATTGAGAGTCATATCCTCTAAAATTCTTGAATATGACTATATTAAATTATTCCGTAGATGCATTGTCAAAAGGGTTTTTTAAGCAATATGAGATACTACTTGATAATTTGATCCCAAAATTTTGAACCTTGCTCACTATTACACAAGTATTTAAAGATATCATGCAGAAATATATAGTAGGCATCGTCCCATTCTTCATTGGTGAAAAAAAAAAAAAGAAAAAGAATTGGAAGCAAGTAGAAATTATACACATTAATTAATGCAAACTGAATATTATAAAATAATATTAATTTGATGGTAATCTTTTATGAATTTCTTTATCATTTACAAATATGAAATTAGGAGCTAGTTGGTAATATTAATTTAAAAAGGTATTGCAATTTGTTGGTTGCAACCTTTTTTTAATAAAAAAATTAGAGAATAAATGTTAACATAACATGGTGTAAATATATAGTTTCATTAAGATATTTTACGTGTCGCACAAGTTGATTCTATTATATCTTTAGGGAAATTAAACCTCTAGTTCTTATTTCTTATGGTTTCATCCTATTTTGAAGTTGGACCTCATAGTTTATTATTATTTTTTTAAAACTCATCCCTAATGTTTATACCGTTAGAGAAGTTAATCCCTACGGCAGCCAGGTGTTCTAGATGCCGTTAAAAATTCGCTGAGGTAACTGATTGCATTAAGGTGACAAGGCTAGCTTCAGCCTCCAGGAGACCATTCGAAAGGCTAGCTTCAGCCTCCAGGAGACCATTCGAAAGGCTACCTCTATTCACAAGTAGTGAGAACAGAGATAATGGCAGGCTAGGCGACACCCAAGACCGTTCAAAAGGCTCCCTTTGTTTCATTAGTAGCTAGAACAAATAGCAATAATCAAAATGGCGAGACCTCAATAAGATTAAGAGGATAAAGTTTGCTCGGCAGAAGCAATAATCAAAAGGTGGGAACCTCAATAATCAAAATCATGGCTCCACATGTGTATAGTGAAACACAAATCTTATGGCTCAAACCCTTGCGAAACTTTATCCATAACCAATACACACACACACACACACACTATATATATATTCTTCCCTTCTCTTTGTTTCATCCAAACTTTTTTCTATTCCTCCAAACATTTTCCCATAAAACCCAAACCTTTGAACCAGATTCCACCAATATTGATCCTGCAACAGTTCGTGAACCTGTTTTTCTAACCTTTCCACAATTGCTGGAAACACGCATTCAAATTCTTTAATTGGGTTGAAGGGGAATACCACTTACAACTCCCTACCGATAAATATAATCATATGATGGACATCCTTGGTAAGTTCTTCAAGTTTCAACTTTCATGGGATTTGATTCAATGCATGCAGCAAAAGCCATGTTCTCTTCCAAACCTTTGAACATTTCGATTCATGTTTAAACATTATGTTTCGGCCATCTAGTTAATGAAATGATAGAGATCACATATGAAAAGCTGCACCTATTTAATTTAATGGATGAAAATTCGTACTGTAATCTTATTGAGGGCGAGTGAGGAATTTACCAAGAAATGACCACTTCATCCTGGATGATGAAGTTGACGGGACAAAGTTCATCATCTGCAGATGAGGAAGGAGGGGGGAAAACTAGGAGGAGGATGAAGAAGAACGAAAGAGAGACATTGACCGTGCCGTTTTGTTATTTTCCTAGTCTTGCACGGGTTGTCTAATGTATTCGAATTGTCTTGGGTGTTGCATTCAACTAGCCTTGTCAGCTTCCACGTGTTCCATGCAATCAGCCACCTCAATGGTTATAATTGCCTTTATCACGGGAAATTCTTAGGTACTCTGAGTGTACCATGTCATCCCAACTCTATCCAATAAAATTTGTCCAAATCCACATGTCATTAATTTTTAATTTTTTAATAATTTTTTTAAAAAGATCTCTGTGACTTTATGGATTTCTCATTCTCTCCTATATTTCTATCAACATCTTGTCCACTTCGCGACCATGAGGAGCGCCCCGCCGCTGTCTTCACAGAGGGGCTGAGAGAAAAAGCTCCGCCGCCCATCGTCTTGACAGAAGGGCTAAGGGAAACAGCTCCGCCACCGTCGTGGTCGTCACAAGTGCGGCCTATTGTATCGACTGGCTGGGTTATTTTTCTTTCCTGGGTCAAAGCAACATTGTTCACGGTTTCTATCTCTCTCCTTCTCCACACGAAACCTCAACAATCAGATGGGACGGTCGTTCCTGATGAGCCGACAAAGACTGGCCGGTCGTGGGAGACGAGGACCCGAAGCTCCGATGAATAAAAACATATAAAAAGACTTCAAAGGCACAAACTTTACCTTCCTTCCACTTCAAATTAATTATCCTTTTCATTCTCCACAAGGCGTTGATTTCTTTTAGGGGTGTTGTTATTTCTTCCTCAACAATTTCCATCATGTCAGAAGTTTTTCTCATGGAAGTCGAATTTTGCTGTTATCCTGGAAAAGAAATCAAAAGACAGTTTTTTTAGTACAAAATTACAAAGCTAGTTGAATGGTCCACAATAAAACTCTTTGCCTTGAAGCATGCTTTTGTTAGTTTGCAGAAGCCGTGTTTTTCTGATGGTGAAGAAATTTTTTAAAGAGTACAGAGATTAATTGATAGTTCCAATTTTCTAGAGCCGCTCTTCTGAAGGCGCACTGGCAAAAAAAAAAAAAGATATTTTGGTGTAAAAGAAGAGGGAGAGGGGAGAGAGAGAGAGAGAGGACGGGGAAAGAATTGAATAAGAGAGAGAAGCGTTTGGAAAGATGTGTGGATTTATGGGAAAGGGGTGAGCATGGGCAGATTCAGGGCCGGGTTTGCCCATTCTTGAGGACCGGTGTTCAATTAGAGCAGGTATAGTTGAGTGTTATCGGTGCAGCAATAGGAAAAATGTGATAAAAAGAAAAAAGAGAACAGAATTAAGATAAATCGAGCTCCTTAAAGAAAATTGATTTGTGATGAGTCGTCATCAAAATTTTGAGAAAAAATCTTGGAAAATTGAATTAGGAAGAGAAATGATGGTATGTGTAGTCAGAGTTGGATTTGAGAGTCAATTGTACGTGGAAAAAGTATTAGGCACCTCATAACACTCATTTCTGGGAACAGTTACCTCACGTTGTATAAATTAATATGACTTAAAAAGTATCATTCACTTGCGAGAATAAGGGTAAAAAAAAAAGAAATTAAAGAAATTTGGGGAATTTGAAAAATAAAATAAAAAGAATAAATTAAATTAAAAATTAAGAAGATTTAGGAAAAAATGAGGAAAAGAAATTTAGGAAAATAAATGGAAAAAATATTTATTTATTTATAAGGGCGGATTTGACCCAGGATCATAGCCCTTAGGCCTAGAAATGCGTGTTAATTGGTTGATATATTTTTTTAATTATAAAATTTTTGTGGTAAAAGAAATTTAATTGAAAATAATTTAACTTTGTAAAACAATATTCTAAGATTGAGTTGGTGTGTTTCAATTTATAAAAAATAATTTAATTCCACTTACTTACTCTTATTTTATTTTTTTTTAATAATATTTCTTTCATTTTTTTATTTTTTAAAAATGATATATTTTGTACTTTTGGGAATTTTCTTTAAAAGAAAATGAAAATCAATCTATCTGTTACAAACTCGCAGTCGTGCTCGTTAGATCTATTCCTTAATTACCTGCGAAAGTTCTAAATCTCTCTATATAAAGGTTTTATTATAAATTTTTAAATAAAATAGGAAAAAACTTGTTATATTATCATAATTCATAATTATTTTCTTAAAAGAAAGTTCAATCGGTACGTTTATGTGAATTCACAATCTTGCATGACAACACAGTTAACCAGCATACCTGCCTAGGTTTTGGAAACCTCACGTGGTGTGGTTACTAAGTCAATTATTTCTATTATTATTTATTTTTTTAAATAAAAAAATAACTAGATATTATGTATATTTTATTGAAAAATTATACAACTAAGAGTTATTTATTTCTCTTAACGAATACAACTCACTCATCTAAATCATATACTTACGTGGACTTATAAACTCACGCGATATGATTAATTAAAATGCCTGTATGGGTTCAAAAACCTCATGTGACGCAATTATAGGCAATTATTTATTTATTCGTTTATTAGTTTTGTTTTTTTTATTTATGTTATAAGAAAATTAAATTTTAGTAAAACCGTTGGGACCTATTATGTGTATACCTTTATAAGGTACTCATGCACCCCTGTGGGCTCACAATGTCAAGCCCATATGGAAACAAATCAAAAATAATTCATAACAAACTTCTCAACATAAGGCCCATAAAAAAAGCCCTCAAATATAACAATTTTCCTAATGTCCAGCCCACAAGAAAAACAGAACAAAATATTCAAACAAACTTTCTAATGTCCAGCCCATAATAAACAAAACAAAATAACAAACTTTCCAATGTCCAGCCAAAAGAATAGAACAAACTAACAAACTTCCCGAAGTCCGGCCCATAAAAATATTCATAATAAACTCCTTTGAAGCTTTATCTTTCGACTCACGCAATGTTCTAACAGCTAACACCCAATTCCCTAACCACGGTACTATTCCTTATTTTTAGACACACTGTACAATTTTTCATCGAATTTTGAATAGTTAAATGTGCGAAAAACTGAAGCAGTCATTTGGTTTCCACAATGAATCAAACCACATTTTCCTAAACCCGTTGAGTATGAAGCCGAAGAGCTCAAACAATTATCAATTAACAGAGAAACAAGCAATGCTGATAGAAAGGGTCTCCTATAAACAAGCTCGAATGTCCTAATTTCCAGTTAAGGTTTTCAAAGCTAACAAAATCAACAAGATTTGTATAAACCGTTCAGAAGAAAGTATGAATAATCTAAATCCAGGATTCCAAAACTCGTAAACAGGATTGGGGAAACCCAGAAAAATAAGCATTAATCGAAGTATAAGGCATAATTGAGATGAGAATTACCCAATCCTAAATCTCTGCCACTCAATTCTCAATTCCTAGCATACCTTGTCTCAAATTTGGCCTCCTATCTTCGTCTCCCTGATCTCTTCTTCCCTCGAAGGTTCTCGTCCTCGGTTTACAACCGAGTGTTTCTCAGTTTCTCCAGAATTTCACCTCAATGCTCCTTGAACTTTTTCCATGTGTCGCAAACTCTCTTCTATTCCTCTCGACTTCTCTGAAATTACTCATTATCCCCCCTCTTTTTGCAATTTCCCTCTCGGTCCTTTTATAGAGTTCCCGCGAATGAAGGAGAAGAGATCTTGAGCGCATGGTTGCCCCCTTTCATATCCTGATTCCATGCACTGCCTACCTGCTCCCCTGTTCCTGTTGCTTGCAACTGTGCCAGCCACCTTTGCCTCCTCTACTCTGCCATGGCAATTACAGAGTGATGGGCCTAACCTCGTTCTGTTGCGTCCTGGCTTTAATTCTCTAACTTCTTTTCTCCTACAGTCTCTCTCCCGCGGCTCCCTCTGCTTCCTGGTCACCCATGTCAAGCTCCCTTTGGCTTTTATTTTCATCCTCTTCGTTAGTCGACACTTTTGTCTCTTGCTCGTGACTCCCTGTCTTTTCTTCGATCTCTACTTTGCTTCTTTGCTCAAACCTCGCGTATTCCGACTCCCTCCGATCTTCCTCTCATGCACGTCTTCCTCTGCTCCCCTATGCTTTTCTCTCTCACGGCTCTCTGTCTCCTTTTGTAACTCCCTCTATTCTGTGCATCCCCTTCAATCTCACGTATCTGAGCCCTAATTAAGACTCATGGTGAAGTGTGAGCTAAAATGCTGGGCTTCAGCATTTCAAGCCCAGTGTTTTAAGCCCCAACAATTTTTTTTATTTCATTAGTTTTTTTTATTTAGTTTAATTTTTAAAACTTTTTTTTAATCTTATTTTATATTATTATGTTTTTTTTTACTTGACAAGATCTAATCTATTTGAAGATTTTTATTATTATTGCTTTCTTTTAAGACTAAAAGGATTTTAATTTTAAACTTCTTTTCTTTTTTTTTATTTGAAATTTTAGGTCTCAAATTCTAGAAGGAAGAAATTGATTCAAAGAATATTTTTAGATTTTGGAAGATTTGAATTTATCTTGAAATTAAATTATAATTATTAATTTCCCTACCTAAAAGGGAATTTTGTTTTATTTCTTGTGCTTTTCAATTTTATAGTTTTTTTTTAAAATACCTGGACAAAATGGGGTGTTCACAATTGGGTTAGGATACCGAGTTTATCGGGTCTATAGCAAAAATCAATAAAAATGAAAAGTGAGATGCATGATAAGATTTGGTGAAAGAAACAACAGGAAAAATACAGATCTATAACATAAACAAAGAAAAGCTTTAGATTTGAGAATAACAACATATATAAACTTGAAGGAGGATGGGAAATGAGATCTGGAAAACACATAAAGCCAAAACAAATAAACAAACACATATATGAGATGGCATATTTGGTGAGATCCAAAGGATGATAATGAAGAGGCAGCAAAGGAGAAGGTGGCGACCGAGATGTAACTGAAATTTGAGGGAGATGGTGGCAACAACTGAGATCTGAGATGAGGTGCCAAACCACTTAGTTGAGATGTTTGAGAAAGGGAGAGAGAAGTGAGAAGTCGATGAAGAAGGAGGGGAGGAGAGGCCACTGAATGTGATATGTGAGATAGAGGAAGGAAGAGAGAAGCAAGAGGTAAAGTGAGGGGACAATAAGAGTGTGATGTAATAAGTGAAAAAAAAAAAAGAGGAATGGATTTTTTTTAATATATTGGAATGGGCTGGTCTTGGATAAATAAAGCCATTGGTGTAACCCGTAACCCGAATTGGCCCGATAATTGTGTTTTCGAGTTGGTTTGGGCCAGGTTGGGTTAATTTAGTTGGGTGGGTTGTGCTCACCCCTAATGGAATCACTATGTGATATGTTAGTTTTGTATTGGGAAGAGTAAAATTGACATGGTACTCCTAATATATCTAAGAGTTCCTTGTTTATTACACTTAGCTGCTTTAGAGACTTCTTGCTACCAATTGGAAAAAAAGAAGGATATTAACTTCTCTAACAGTGAAAACCAGTGTTGTCAGAACCGAATCGAATTAGCCAATTCGATGAGAAATCAATATTAGGTCCAATCTAGTTACATAGCACGATCGGTACGTAGGTTTCGAAACCGATCGAGAATCGACCAAGCCAATCCCAATTTTATTTTCTTAAAAAAATTTTAAAACATTTTTCTAGTTTTTAAGACAAAATAATATCATTTTTAGTACAAAATATTTTTTATATTATAATATTATATAAATATTATTATGATATATAATTATTGTAAATTATAAATTTACTTAACTTTCAATAATGTATTTATGATATATAATAATATGATAATGGATTACTAGTTGACTATTTTGAACTCAAAATGTAATTATGAATTAATATTAACTTATTTAGATTTAAATATTAAATTATGAAACTTATTGATAATTTGTTTATGGTAAATAATATATTGATAATTTAATATTATTTAGTTTGAGACTTTCATTAAACCATAAAATTTATTTAAACTTGTATTATTTGTTTAAAATATATTATTTTAATCGCTACCAGTCCAACTTCGATTAAATAACAGTTGAACTTTTTAACCTTAAATCAGTGTCTTACCCGATTCAATGTCCGGTTTAGTTTTGACAACATTGGTGAAAACATTAGGCATGGGTTAAAAAATTGAACTATGAGGACCAATTTCAAAGTAAAGTGAAATTAGAGGGACTAAGAGTTTCATTTTCCCATATCTTAAAGTGCAATAAGTACTTTAATGTGTTAATTATTTCCTAAGATATACCACGACTTGTAAACATTTGTTTTTTGAAGTTATGTATGTTTGTATGTAGCGCATAAGAATAAGGCGGAAAGAATATTGATGGTAACGGTATGTATAATCACAAAATTCCCTATCTAATTCCATTCAGTGGCCTCCACGTGAAAGCTGACTCTAAGAAAAATCATAACTTTCAATTTTAATTTTTAACACATATTTCATACTAATTACAAATGCATCAAAACAATGGCAAGTTATTGTATATTCTCGCACAAATTATTGGCTCTTAAAAGTCCAAAAGACATTGAACATTCAACTAATTTGTGCATGTTAACTTCGGTCATAATTCAATAGCCTTGAACAAGTGCACATATGAGCAACATGTTGAAAGTGCGATTCCAAAATTTTATTTCTTATAAATTCAATATATTTTATAATAATAAATCATTATAACGTGCAGGCTTCTTCAGTTACTCTTGTTAAGAGATTGGAAGGTAGAGAGTGTTGAATTGCTATTTATCGATATGGGTTTTTCTGTCTAACTTTTTTTCTATTAATTTATGCTGTTTTTCTCATTGTATTAATTTGCTAAAATTAAATGATAATTTCCACATAAAATCTGTTTACAACATATACATATATCATCGTAGAATTTCAATAATATTATTCGGTTTGAATATTTCTAGCAATCTTCTAATTACCTTGGAAAGATAAACTTTTTATTCTCATCACGTCAATTTAAATTTTTTTCCTGGTTATCTCCATCTCTTTTTCTACCTTTACGTGTGTTTGTGTCTTTTGTCTTTTAGCAATTAATTGTAGTATGGTTCAAATAATCTCAAAAATATGATTTTCAATTTTCATACACAAGATTTGCCTTTTCAATTCAATTGTTTGCATGTTCCACAAACGCATGTATGGTACACATGCCGAGCATTTACATACCATTTGCACCTTTTTGTTCTCTTTAAATTGTTTACATTTTGTGGGATTTCGTTCACAACTCTCCTTTTGTTTTTCTTTCAAGTGGTGAATGAGTTGCATTTGCATATATCCAAGCTCTAAATATATGCCGTATGAAAAAAATAATATTGCATAAAGCACTTCATGGCTTGATTGCGGGATCAAATCTTTATATATTTGTTCATTGTACAAAAGGAAATATATTTAATATACTTTGTTTACTGTACATAGAAAATTTAGCAATCTGTTCGCTGGATGTACCATTTGAATACATGCATCTCACTCTATTTTCATAAATACATATGCATGGATCACTTAATTAATTGGATTAATGTATCATACTCCAGACATATATATGAATCAATATTAAAGTTGTTCATTACATAGCCACTAAAAATATATATTTCACCATTTATTCATGTATATGGATATGCTTATCAAATAAACTAATGCAACTTTTAAAGATGTAATTTATTGTAAATTATATAAAATTAAAAATATCAAAGACATCCTACCATTGGTTTAACCAGAATTTTTTAATGTTGAAAATAAAACTCTCAGATAATATTTCATCAAGTCAATAAAGCCATTAAAGCAATTTAGTGACAGCTTTTCAACCACCTCTAAAGCTAGCTTTAGTGGCAGTTAACATGAATCGTCACCAATGCTGGTGGTTGTACTTTTTTTCCATTGAAAACATTGATGGCACCAATGATTTTAATAAAACTATTACTTAAACTTGTTTTAGTGGCAATTTTTAAAAGTGTCACTAAAGAACTGTCATAAAAACCAAAAACATGCTTTTAGAGTCTATTCATACCTTCATAGTTTTATACATGGCAAAATCATATAAAGAGGGAAGTCATTTTATATCTTCTATAATGTATATAGAAGGTGATCATTTGCTCATTCAACATTATAAGGTGTAGTCATCATTGGTTTATTGGATGCATTGATTGAATACATTCATCTCAATTGACATTTAGAAAACATGCATGAATGACTTTTAATAGATGAATTAATGAAATGCATCCTACTTTTTTGTCATGTAAAGGCTAGTCATGAAAAACTTTTACAATTATTTGGTAGATGAGATATTGACTAAACATGCCAATATTAGTAGCTAGCCAAAAATAATATACCAATATTCGTACATACATACATGTATATGAATAACATATAATTGGATAAACACATGCGACTTTCAAAGATAAAATTTATATAACATGTCATACTTGGGCCTAACTTGCTATACATCTATATGAGAAGCTTATTGCTAATTTCATTTGTGTTATATATATGCACAAAGGCAATATGGGTTCATGAGTTAGTGTGTGAACAAAAGCATGAGGAGAAGAAAGAAGGAGGAGAAGCTGTGTTTAATCCATTTGAGCATGGCAAGAAGATTGATTTGCCCAAGAACTTTGTATGGTTGAAGGAGTACTTAGTTGAGGCCAAAGAAGAGCTACAAGCACTAGTTATAGATCTTGAAGGAGTCATAAAAGGGGACCTGCAAGCCATCGAGCGGGCTGCTGAACTTGTAAAAGAGGCTTGTGGAGCCCACAACTTCTTCATGGTGATCAATCATGGAGTTGATGATTTTCTCATCAAGCAAGTGTATGAGCATGTGGATGTTTTCTTTAAGCAACCAGTTGACTTAAAATTAAAGGCTAGCAAAATCCCTGGTATCCCATGTGGGTATTCAGGTGCCTAGGCTGAGCGCTTCTCCTCTAATCTCACTTGGAAGGAGACCTTTTCTTTCCTTTTTCAACATGATGCTTTGCACATCGCGATCACTAACTATTTTGTCTCCACCTTAGGGTAGGACTTTCACGAATCTGGGGAATTCATTCATTACTTAGATTATTGGTTTTCTATAAACATATACGTACCATGCATACATACTTGTAGAGAAAACATGGAGTATGTTGTCATATTTTAATTAGCTTGCAAGGTGGTTTTTCAAAAGTACTGTGAAGCAATGAGGGATTTAGGGATGAAGCTATTGGAGGTACTAGCAATAAGCTTGGGGGTGGAAAGGATGTTACAAGGACTTTTTCTCAGATGGATGCTCCATAATGAGATACAACTACTACCCCTACTGCCAAGTACCTACTAAAGTTCTCGACACAGGATCGCATTGTGACCTAACCTTAGTCACTGTACTTCACCAAGATCATGTTGGAGGACTAGAAGTTCTTACTCATAACAAATGGCACATTGTTTCACCGGTTACCAATTCCTTTGTCGTTAACATTGGTGATACCTTCATGTTACTCCTTCCTACCTATTTTCCATATACTAATTGAACTACTTGCTTTTAGCACCCTTCATTGTAATCAATATATATCATTTGTTTTGAGATATATTAGTAGGATCAATTTCAAGCTTGCTGGCTATCCCATGCACTTTAGGCACTTTCAAATACTAATTAAATTATATATTGTTGTACATAGAGAAAGAATGATGGTAACAATGTGGATTGTGTAGGCATTAACAAATATGAGGTATACAAGAGTAGTCGGCATAGGGCAGTGGTGAACAAACACAAAGAGAAGAGGCCTTTGGTGTTCTTTATGTGCCCAAATGGACAAAGCATGATCAAACCCCCTTCGGATATCATGTGCATTGATGGGACAAGCAAGTGCCTAATTTCCCATGGTCTGAACTGCTTAATTTCACACAAAGGCAATACCAAGTTGATGAATTTACCCTCCCAAACTTCATCAAGTTCCTATCCTCCAAGCCTTAAACCATTTCTACTTAACCCTTCCTTCAATCTTAGTTTTCTCTTATGCTCATTCTCTCTTTTTTGTACTATAAAGAATATGTTGTGTTGTTACTATTATATTGCCGGTAATATTGATCACATGTATTATTGGCACTTCACCCTCTTACGTTTTGTCTTATGCTGTTTTGCATGTTTTCTACAATAAAGAATAAAGATGGTGTGGTGTTAGTGCTATTACGAGTATTAATTATAATGTCTCCTCTAGTTTCTTTGAAGATTTCATTCAAACTTACTGCTCTAAATGACTTTATATTCTTAAATTTACGTATCAATTCAATATCATTAACATTACTATATATCAATATTGAGAATGTTTAATTATGAGCTCATAAGGTACAAATGCTAATTAATTGTTTCTCTTTAACATAGATGTCATACCCGTCTTACAAATGTAGGTACAGGGGGAATTAAGTTTGTCTCTGCAATCCATCTAATAATGAGCCCAACCGAAACTGTTTCTAGGCAAATTTTCACTTCACTGTGGAATGAGGTAGATCCTGCAACAACCTACCTTCAAACACCTCAAATTTATCTCTCTAAACACCAAAACAGCAAAAAACTCGGGTTGGGGCTAGAATTCTACGGAGCCGTGGTATGCTACAATACCACCATGGCCTCAGCCGGGCAATAGCACTTGGCACCATAGCATCTATAGTGATGTTGCGACGTGAATTGGACAGAAGCGTGTGGCACCATAATACCCCTTTGCTGATACAACATCAGCAAATTTCAACTTCTCAAGGTGAACTTCCGACACGCATAATTTTATGCTCCGATCTCCGATTGACCTAATTCTAACTCTTACAAGTTAAATCTATCTCCATTTAAAGATTTTAGACATCTAACACCATTTTGGCTATTTTTAACCAAAACTTACCTCAAACCTCTTCTAATTGCCACCAAAGGCAATTTGATCATCATGGACCACTCACACAGGTCCTAATTAACTCAATCAACTTATTCAAAGAGGTTTCACCTTCAAAGAGATTTTACCTCAAAAGAACCACTCCTATGAGATTTGATCCCTTTGAATCCCAAATTCACATAATGGGTTACATGCCCAAATCTCACACACATAGCCCAAAATCCCCTTTGGGTTTACACCTAAAACCAACTCGACTTTTAACCACCCATACCAACACCAATGACCCATACCCGGGTCTATTTCATCACCACACACATACACACTCATACATGCATTCAACCATAACAATCTCATGATCAGCGTCACATATCATTCATTATCATCAACATACATCCATATCGCTACACAACATCATTGTCATCATAAGGATTACATACATCCTATCCTACTTGGCACAATATACACATAGACATTACACATACTACCATGACTTGAATATTCCCTTGTCCAACACACTACTTCCTTGTCTTTTCTGGACTAGTGCCAGAACCTTTACCTGAAATGTTAGTTCATGAGAAAGGAGTGTGAGACAAAGTCTCAGTAATCAGGGACAACCACAAGCAACATATATATAACTCATACAATAATGCACAATGAAATGGAATAGAATGCATACCTCGCTCGCACACAGCTAGAACCATGAACTGGTATTATCACAGGATATTTCATACAAGTGACTCCCTTCCAACAGTCCGTGAAGACTAATTTCGGGACATCACTAAGCTCACCTCACATTAGTGCACCCGATCAAAGATAATACTAATGCTTGGATCGTGACCCTCCTTCCCATTGATCACCACAGATTAGTGGTGATTTTAGAGAACGTACAGTCCACTGCTGCCTTTCTTTTCTGGCCATTGGAGAAGATTTAGCGATATGGATCACATCCTTATTTCACCTATATCATATCTCATCATATCATATCATATATAATCATCACCACCCGATCCACATTTCCTCACAATACTATGTGGTGATGTACATGTCATATCATCATGTAATAATCATCATCATGTATCTCAATGTCATGCTATGAGCTCATAAAATGTTACATCATTATCATATACAATCATTATCACGTACTATAATGCCTTGTCATATGCATACCATGATATATAGAAAAAACATGCACACACATATCAATATCATGGTATAAACGAAAACAAGCATATATACACATATATATTAACATATAATACACACAATACAAACACCCAGTTACCTCAGGTTGCCAATACCACACACATAGATTCCACAAACTTCTCAAATTGTCCAACACGACTTGTACTCCTGTGGTCAACCAAATAATCTCTACAATACTATAATACCTCAATCAACATATTACATAACTTAACCAAAATCCATAACTCAACCAATTATACTTAACTCATCATTCCATTAGCATAATCTTATTCCAATAAACCCCAAACAACTATCTAAACCTTATCCTATCACATACAATTTGGATTTTTTACTCCCTCAAGCAATTCTAGCCTAGGGTTCCACTTAAACCCATCATAAGCACTAAATCACACTTCATTAATTCCATTTCATCCATTTTAATCGGTGGGATTCAGCCAAAACCAAAAAATCCCAACATATATTCGAAAAATCCAACTCAAAACCGAAGAAAAATGAAAAGGGATGAACAAGAACCATGTACCAATCAAGATCGAAGCTCCCAAATGCTGAAAATCACTTCCAATGACCAAAAATCCAAAGCTCTAGCTCTGCTTCTTCATTCTCCCTCCTTTTCTCTCTCGTTCTCGTTCTCAGTCGAACTGAAATGTTTCTGATTTAAACAAATTTCCCAACTCTCGCCGCGGCTTCAGTAAGTCCACCGCAAAGCGAGTGTTCTTGACTTAAAAATTCTTATGCAATTCAATCTCGTCCACCACGGCGGCCCTATGTCTTGCCACGGCATGGAGCTCCTCTGTTTAAATTTTGGCTTTTCCTCCATCCTGGTTCCTCTGGTCCTGCACATATCATTAATTATACTTCATTAGCTAGAGACTAAGTTAGGGATAATGTAATAAGGGTTGTTACAGTTCTCCCTCTCTTTCTCTCTGCTTCATCAATTGAAATGTTTCTGGTTTATAGGAATCTAAAGTTTGGCGCCACAACGTGAAGCCTTTTTTGTTCAAAAATTTTCCATAGCTGAAGCTCATTCACCACGGTGAGCCTATGTCTCGCCATGGCATGGAGCTCCTCTGCCTCCACTTTACTCTTATCTTCACCATAATTCCTCTAATCCTGCACACATCGTCAATTCTACTTCAATAGCTAGAGACTAAGTTCGGAATAATGTAATAAGGATTGTTATAGATCCCAACTCCAACTTTAGATGATTAATTTGTGAGTAAAATCTTGAGACAAAATCTTCCCTTTCGCGCTACTGTATTCTTGACTATGCCATAATTTTTTTCATTTGGTTTGAGCCTAATGAAATAAGAGAGGTAGGGAAGAAATACATATTAGTCGAGGATATTCTTCCATTGATGAAAACTAAATGACATATAGTGACACCACAGGCAGATGGAATAAAATCACAATCTCGGACTATACTCACTGGTTCACCGTAGAAGCATTCAGAGAAAGAATTTTTTTCTCTTCTATTTTTATCGAGAGAAGGAAAGAAAACTGAGAGCCTTCTTGATTTTTCTAGAGAGGAATTTTTAAGAATACACTTTACGGATGTACTAATGCTCTAGCACTTTAATTCTCTCTATCGTGGAATATATGAGATCGATTTCAAATAATCGTTCCCTTCCTGTATTAAAAATGCACAATAAGCTTTAATTAATATTGGGCTTGGGCTTCTATTTTGTTTCACCCAATAAGGGTGGATTTGATTGTGTAACCCAATAGAACCATTCAACACAATTGAGCAGCATCATATTAAGTGCTTAAGATTATAATTTTATGCAAAGGTTGCTTGGTTGGGTGTTTGTAAGGAAGGGAAGATAGACTTTTCGGAAAATAGATAATTTACTTGGTTCATCAAAAGATAGATGTTTAATTTTCAGGAATTTGGAAACCCAACTTAATTAATTAGTTGAACTTTAGTTACAGCAAATTAGATTAAATTTTTATTTTTAGAATATTTTTATTATAATTTTGTATTAATACATTATGAAAATTTTATTAAAATATATATATTATTGTTATTTAAATCAATTATCAATTTATTTGGCCAATAAATCAATTTTCAGTTAACACAATTACCCTTTATTGAAATAAAAGAGTTAAAAATAAGAGCAATAAATATCATATATATTCATTTTAAAAATATTTTTTTAACAAATTCAAACTCAAGTGAGAATAATTAAAAAGCATGAGCAACTAAAGAAGCGAGGCCACTGACACAACTGTTTGAAATGGCTTCCGGGGCGTCGATGAGTTACCAGAAATTAATTCCAAGGCTGTTTCTAATTCATGGAAAAAAAATAGAATGTTGGACAAGTGCTTGGAGAGGAATTGAAAAGAGAAATTGATTGCTACTAAACTCTTACAGCACCCATTCCTCATCAAGAAATTCAATTAAAAAAATTTAACACGAATTATAATCAAGAATCCAATTCAAGTTTACCCACAGGCATACTTGAGTAGGATTTTTCGGAATTCCGTGGATGAATCATAAACGAATGAGAATTCAATTGATACAAGAATTGAAAATGATCAAATTTAATTCTTGATTATTCCAAGAGCATTGGTCAGCAAAACTCAAAATTTATGTACAAAAGTTTATTAGCAGCCACAAAGAACCAGCCATTAACATCGAAGTTTCCTTTCATTAGAGATTGTTTATGGACTTCATGGGGATTAAGATTGTTAGAAATTAGCTGCCCACATTTGCAAAATATGTGGTTTCTTAGCCATTGGGATATTTTGTTTTCAATAAGGGTAATATGGTATTTGAACATTTAATTCTTAGTCTTTAAATCCTTTAAAATAAATATACATTTTATGGTCCTTCACAATAAATATTAGCTGCTATGATCCCGCATTATAATTTTATCAAAATTTTCCCTATTTTAATGAGATTTTGCTAACCAAATCAAATCAACATCCAATTATTGGCTTTTGGAGAAAAGAGGAAAGTAAAGATACATATATATATATATATATATAGTGTTTTTCTTAACATTATGAAATAAAAATGTACTTATGTCTTTAAAGTTAAAAATAATTTAAATTTCTTAAAAAATATAAAAGTAAGACAAGCACATCAATTATGAGCTTGTTAGAAAAATACTTCCTCAATTATTTTTTTATAAAATTTTTTTAACTAAATCACATGAATGAATTAAGATTAAAGCATGTAGTTAAAATTAGTTAAAAAATTTGATTTTGAAAAAAAAATTACTATAATATTACTAAAATACCTTTAATAAAAGCCATCAACCTCTATCTCATATTAATACTTGAAGATGAAAAAAAGTTAAAACTATCAGGAGTATTTACGGATAGTATACATTAATGTTTCATTGAATTTTACAAAGACCTTTATATTGAGAACCATGAAAATCTTCTAGAAAGGTTTTTATATTAAGGATCTAATGATGTAACTTATTAGAAAATATGATAAGTTAAAACAAGCAAACCAATACATTCCAAAGGATGTCTCTTGCCGTTTCCATCCTACCTCTTCTTTATCTTTTTTCTTTTTTTTGTCATTTTTGAAACCAAAACTTATAATAAAAATTAAACTTTTTTGAGTCATACATTAATATAATTATACAGTTTTTATTTTTATTTAAAATAAAATATTATGAAGTAGAAACTGAATTGACACAACCGTCTAATTGTGTAGAATTAAATTAATTTTCAAGAATTGCAAGATAGTGCAATCCAAGTTCTCTCAATAACCATTGAATCTAATTAATTAAATTAGGAAAGTTAAACTAATTAACAAAACAAAGCAAGTGAATGAGGGTTTTCTGTATTGAAATTAAATTCAATTAATTAACTAACCAAAATTAATTAAAAAGCAATTAAAGTAAAAGTAACAGACAAATGATCAAAATATGTAACCAACTACAAGTTAATCCCCTAATACTTAATCATCCTCATCCTTCTCATAAATTTATTAAAATGATTAAATTTCCACCTCCTTGTATGCACAAAAAATTTGCTTTAAATGGTCATTTAGAGACTAATTACTATTGAAATTGAAATTAATTAAAATCTTAATTAATTAACAAATTAGCAGCAATATCAATTCAATCACCGCCAGAAATAGAGCTTAAACAATCACATAAACTCAGTATAATCATTCTTTAATCACTACATCAATCGAATACAGTAACTATTAACTTCAAATAAAGTTATATTATCCAAATTTATACTGTGTTTTTACTCCAATCGGTAGCAAAATAGAACTGATTTAAATAAAAGAAATGAATGAAAATAAAGAAACCAAACTAGAATAATACACTAAGTAATTTATAGATTCAGATTATGCATTAGGTTCAAAATATTGTAGCTAATTACAAAGAAAATTTAGTAACCCATGGATAAATAAGGATAAGCACGAGAAGAAAACAAAGCCATGTAGGCACCGAAAAAAAATGGAAGAGAAGAAGCTAAAAAATTTCCTTCAACACCGTTGCTCCTTCAATCTCGCACAATCGCACGGACCCAGGCCTCCATCATTTCTTTTCTTTCTGCGCTTCGCTTCGTCCCTCCTGTCTGTGTCGGCTACGAGTAAAAAAAATCCGATCCTTTTCTCTGCCGCCTCATCCCTCCTCTAGCCCTTCCCTAATATTATTTTATTGAATGGACAAAATTAAAACTATAAATAATTGCAAGATGAAATTTAACTATTAAAATTCTCAAGATGTGAATTTAATCCAAGTCCAAAATTATCCACTTCATGATTTTCAATGAATCTCCAAATATCTGTAAAAATATAAGATAGAATTAATCAATTCTCAAAAAAGAAAAATATAATATTCACAATTTAAACCCAAAATTCCCTTAATTAATCAGTTAATTCAATTAATATCAAAATTGGCTAATTAAAATAAAATTATATCAAATTAATTCATTTAGCCATAATTATTTAACAAAAGACTAAGAAAAAAGGGGTTAAATTATATGAAAAATGAGATTTATCATGAATCTTTGTAGTTATACAGTTATGTAGTTATGTACCAGTAAAAGAAGACATGAAAAATAGAAACTGCAAAATTATGTGACCACATAATCCCAAGAAGTCCATTTTTTATTTGTAAGTTTTGGTGTCAAAAAATTTAAAAATAAAAAGGGTGGCAAGAGAGTGACAGGAGAGAAAGGGACAGGAGAGTTAAACTAATAAGGATGACTATTGCTACATATAACTTAAACTAATAAGAATCCTATTAAAGTTATAAGCAGGAATATAATAAGGATGATGTTGTAAACAAGAAGAATAGGAATCCTAATACGGCATCTCTGTTTTTTTTTTGGGCCGATTCCTAACACGGCTTTAGAATTGCGTAAATGGCTAAAAGTCAAACAGGCCTGCGATTAAAGAAAAAAAAAAGGATGCAGAACCTACTTCGTGGTTGCATTTATGTCCATTCGAAAAGAAAAGATGGTTTAATAATTCGTATACCAAATTCGTGACTGCCATGCCATATCCTGAAATTTGAGTTCCTACTCTTCTAGTTGATGTTCAAACCAATGGATTGAGTCCACAAAGTTTACCATATTAAATATGAGAGTTCTTAGATACTTAAATTTATATACATGATATATTTATATTAAATTAAATCAAAATATGAGGATTTTAAGTTTGAAAATAAATTAATGATATAAATAACAAAAGCCAGTTATAGATTAAATCATACATGAAAAATTCACTTGCCCTGATTTGATTGGATTACAATATCTAGAATATGAGTTTAAGTTTCTAAATTTTTTTCCTATTAAATATATGGATAGCCTTTCAATATATAAATTTAAAAAAAAAATTGGACCTATTCTTTCAACTTACAGGGATTCTTTAATTTGTAGTTACAAGCAAAGATGCCAACAAACAACGACATAAATTCAAAAAACCAATCCAACGTCATTGTAAATTCAATTTAAGGCCCATTTTATTTCCAGTTTTATAAAATTAAGTTAAAATAAATAAAATTTGTAAATAAAGTTTAGATAAAGAAAGTTTGTTATAAGTTGTTATGTTTAAAAATTCTTTTTATAAAAATAAGTTTGACAAAAAATCTGTTTGAATGATAAAAGTTAAAAATATTTTTAAATGTATAATATAGAGTAAATTTACTTTTTATTTTCCAAAATTCATGTTTTGTTAAAGAAAAAGTAACTTTTTTCTCTCCTTTTTTCAAATTACAATTTAATTCACCCTTCAATTTTAAAAAAGCAGTTTGTGTTTGCCTAAACATATTTTTTTAAAAAATTAAAAACCATGATTCTTTTTTATAGCACTTTTATTTTCTAGGTTATAACTTTTAAGAAAGAAATGGGAATATGTCAAGAAGAAGAACGCATTAGTCCGGTACTATGAAACCTTTTGTCAACGTATACCGCCGTACGTCATTAACGACGACAAATTTGAGATAAAATGTCCAGTAGCAACGGTTACGTCGGTAGCGGGTCAGGCAGAACCCGGTTGCAGCAGCGCCTGCGGCGACCTTAACATCCCGTACCCATTCGGAACAAGTGAAGGGTGCTACAGAGATGAAAATTTCTTCATATCCTGCGACACCTCCTCTGCTAAACCAACAGCAAATTACTCCAATGGCAACATTCAAGTGCTGAACATCTCTCTCGACGGTGAATCACGCTTCTCCGGGTGGGTTGGCTGGGATTGCTACGCTCCCTCTCGCTTCCGGAACTTCATATACTTTCAACTTCGTCGGTTTGCTATCTCCAACACCAAGAACTAGTTCACCGTCATCGGCTGCGATACCTAAGCTTTCATTGTTTATTTTTGGGGAAGAAAATTCTCCACTGGCTGTGCCTCCATTTGCAGCAGCGTCAAAGACGTGGTCAATGGACCCCTTGATTGACATTTGTCATTCCATCCGACTCAATCCAAATCCAAATTAGTCCGATACGATAAATTCTTCAGTTGTGAAAGAGGTTGTTGAAGTGAGCTAAGTTCAGAATACACGGTGAGACAAAATACAAACGATATATCGGAAGCTCATGCCAAAAAAATTAAAGCACCCCATTTTCCATGAAATTCAATTAAAATTTAACATGAAAGATATTCAAGAATTAATCCAATTCAAGTTTACCCACAGGCATACTTGAGGAGTGTTTTTTGTAATTCCATGGATGAATCATAAACTCATGAGAATTTAACTGATACAAGAATTGAAGTTGATAAAATCTATTCCTTAAGTATTAACCATTGGGTATTTTGTTTTAAATAAGGGTAATATGGTCTTTGTCCTTTTAATAATTAGTCTTTAGGTTTTTCAAATAAATATAATTCTTATGTTTATTTATAATAAATATTAGCCCCCATTCATCCTTCAATGTAATTCTACCAATTTTTTTTTCTATTTAAATGAAATTTTGCTAACAAAGGCAAATCAAAATCTAATTATTGGCTTCTGTTGAAAAGAGGAAAATAAATGGTGTTTTCTATAACATTATGAAATAAAAAATTTACTTATGTAATTGAAATTAAAAAATATAATTTGAACTTTTTAAAAATTAAAATTAAAATAAATTATGATCGTGCTAAAAAAAAATGGCTTTTCAGAAAGTGTGATAAATTGAAATAAGCAAACCAATATATTCCTATATATATAACTTGAACTAATGTGGATGTATTGCAGGTCAAAAAAGGATGATATTGCAAACAATAAGAATTAGAATCCTAATACGGCTATTGAACTGCGTAAATGGCTAAAAGTCAAACAGGCCTTCTAGAGAGAAGAAGAAGAAGAAGAACCTTTGTGGCCGAAAAGAAAAAATTGAAGAAGAACCTATTGGGTGCTTACATTTATCTCTATTCGGAAGAAAAAGATGGTTTAATTCGTATATAGTACAAAATTCTTGACTGCCAATGTCATATCCACAAATTTGCGTGTCAAATGATGGTCAAAGAAAGTTAAAGATATTAAATAGAGCTAACCGTTCAATATAAAAATTGGACCTATTCTTTTGGACGTGTCTCTGCAGCGAAATCCCTTCTTGTCACGGTCGTGCCGTGGGCCGCGGCACGATTTTTATTTTTTTTTATTTTTTAAAATTAAAAATTATAAATAAAAAGTAGATTTTTTAAAAATAATGTAAATATATATTTTGTATAATTTTAAATTTTTTATTTATTAAAAAAATATTATATAGCAAAAACTGGATCAAACTGAATTTCTATCATTTTCAATTTTGTGCAGTTTTTTAATAATTAAAAAAATATCAAATAAATCAAAACTGGATAAAATATAGATCTACATAATTTCTGAAAAACCTACTTCTTATCGATAATTTTTAATTTTAAGAAAAAAAATAGGGGAAACTACACAACATGACCGTGATAGTTAGTCTCTGCAGGAGAAACCCGACCCAGGGGCATCGGTCTTTGGACAACCAAAAATATGCCGACAAATAAAATTGAACCATTTAATTTATACCAAAAATTTAAAAAGAAAATTGAACCATTTGTTATTAAAAAAAAATACCAAGCAACCATCATTGTAGATTCAATTTATTTTGTACATTATAATTTTAAGAAGAAATGAAAATCGACGCTGGGAATATGTCAACAAGACGAACCCAGGACTACTAAACCTATTGTCAACGTAAACGGGTGTAAGTCGTGAATGAACAACGACAATTTGAGATAAAATAAAAAATGTTGAAAGTGGGGCGTCATGACCATAATAATATAGCCATAAAAGGATCAGAATTGGAGATAGAGAAATCAGTGAAGACGAATTCCCTGATTTGGTGCGTAATTATGAAGTCAAGTGGTGTAATCGCATTGAGCTTGTTCATCATAGTTGCAGTAGCAGCGGTTACAACGGTGGCGGGTCAGGCCAAACCCGGTTGCAGCAGTGCCTGCGGCGACCTTAACATCCCGTACCCATTCGGAACAAGTGAAGGGTGCTACAGAGACGAAAATTTCTTCATATCCTGCGACACCTCCTCTGCTAAACCAACAGCAAATTACTCCAATGGCAACATTCAAGTGCTGAACATCTCTCTCGACGGTGAATCACGCTTCTCCGGGTGGGTTGGCTGGGATTGCTACGCTCCCTCTCGCTTCCGGAACTTCATATACTTTCAACTTCGTCGGTTTGCTATATCCAACACCAAGAACAAGTTCACGGTCATCGGCTGCGACACCTACGCTTTCATTAATGATTTTTGGGGAAGAAGGTTCCAAACTGGCTGTACCTCCGTTTGCAGCAGCGTGGCGGACGTGGTCAACGGAAGTTGCTCTGGTATCGGCTGCTGCCAGACCAGTTTTCCCACAGGAAACATGGGTTACAATATCAGCATATTCAGCTATCACAACCACTCTACAGTGCTGGACTTTAATCCTTGCAGCTATGCTTTTGTGGTCGAAGACGGTGCTTACAATTCCTCATCTCTAGACCTTCTGGATCTGCGAGGGAAAAGAGATTTTCCTATGATCATTGATTGGGCTATTTGGGATGCGAATTGCTCTGAAGCAATCAAGAATAGAAGCAGCTATGCTTGCAAGGACAACAGTTTCTGCGTGGATTCCCAAAATCCACCCGGCTATCTCTGCAGATGCAATGATGGGTTTCAAGGGAATCCTTACCTTTCAGGTTCTGAGGGCTGCCAAGGTATGATTTTTCCTCCACGATATTACATTTATTAGAGATTCCTAGGATAGTTTCTTAATCCCCACTGTGTTACGCCTACAAATTTGCAGACATCGACGAGTGCAGCAACAGCACATTAAATCTCTGCAGTCAAACGTGCCAAAATTTGTACGGCACCTACAATTGTTCTTGTCTACCGGGATACAAAGGCGACGGTTTCAAGAACGGAACAGGTTGCGTCTTAGAGGATAAACCCAATAATGTCCCAGTCACTGAAGTTGCTCTAGGTGAGTTTACATCTTTGGCTACCACCATTATATAATCCATCTCTTTTGCAACATTTAAAATCTCCAGAGGTTCAATGGGTCTTATGAATGTCAAAATAAAAACATTCTACGATCTTGCCACGTAAGCCTCCTCTGTCTCTAGATGATTTCACATGTTTATCCGGTATTATAGTATTTATTTTTACATGTTCCGCCGCTATTTTGTGATTGAAACTGGAACTGTCATTCAGTTTTACTTACATTTCTGTTAACATAAATTTCTATCTCCATTGGTATTGTGCTACTTGGAATGACATGCTTGAATGTGATTAACTGGTAGGCATCAGCGTATTCCTCTTGGTTCTTGGAGTTGTCATATCCTCCTTGTGTTGGGTAGGAAGGAAAAGAAAGCTCATAAACATCAGAAAGAAGTTCTTTGAGGAAAACGGGGGTCTCTTGCTTCAGGAACAACTTTCCGAGCGACAAGGTTTAGGTTACAATGAAATGGCGAAGCTATTTAGTGAAGAGGAGCTTAAAGAAGCCACAGATAACTTCCATGAGAGCAAAATTCTTGGGCGTGGAGGCCAAGGAACAGTTTACGAAGGAATATTATCAGATAAAAGAATGGTTGCCATTAAGAAGTCTAGAATAGCAGAGCAGAGCCAAGTCAAAGATTTCATCAACGAAGTGCTTGTACTCTCGCAAATAAACCACAGGAATGTGGTCAAGCTTTTGGGCTGTTGTTTGGAAACTGAAGTTCCACTGCTAGTTTATGAGTTTGTTCCTAATAATACTCTGCTCCACCATATAGACCCATCAATGAGAACATCATGTCTTCCATGGGAGACTCGGCTAAGGATAGCTGCTGAATCTGCTGCAGCCATATCATACCTGCATTCTGCAGCTTCCATTCCTATCATTCACAGGGATATAAAGTCCACTAACATACTCTTGGATCACAATTATACAGCAAAAGTATCTGATTTTGGTGCCTCTAGGTTGGTTCCTCTAGACCGAACTCAAATCACTACACTTGTGCAAGGGACATTAGGATACTTGGACCCTGAGTACCTACAAACCAGCCAGTTAAGTGAGAAAAGCGATGTTTATAGCTTCGGGGTGGTGCTTATGGAGTTGTTGACTGGGCAGAAGGTGGTTGAAGTGAACAGGCCAGAAGAAGACAGAAATCTAGCTATGTACTTTGTTTCTTCGATGAAAAATGAGCGTTTGCTTGAGATTCTCGACAGTAGAGTGTTGGATGAGAAAAATGTAGGGCAACTTAAGGAAGTCTCTGTATTGGCAAGTAGATGTGTAAGAGTAAAGGGGGAAGACAGGCCAACCATGAAGGAAGTATCATTGGAGCTAGAACGGCTAATAGCTAAGGAGAAGCATCCGTGGGATGGAAACTACTTAAATTCAGAGGAAACTGAATACTTGCTTGGTCCAACATACGGAACTGAAGGCAGTACTAGCAATTCCGTGGGGTTTGAAAGCATAGGAAACCAACTTGCGCTTGAGATGGAAAGTGGACGCTGATTTTTTGTGTTTGTTGAAGCACTATACTTTTGTTTCCGTTTATCTAACAGTAATTCTGTGATCAATTTAGATATACTGACCAATTAGTATGCATTTTTAGAGCTGTAAATAGTTGCATGATCGATCATCAACTACTGAAATCTTCTTAATTCTGTGGTTTCTTTCTTTTACTCTCTCTGACAAGGATCTTTTATTTTGTGGTGTAATTCAGTTAGAATCTTATTGCAAAGGATGTAAAAAGGTCTTGGTTGAAAGATCTTCCACTAATAATGGACAACGCTTCACCTGCTAAATGCTATTGTCAGCTTAGGAAGGCCCTTCTATCTTATTTTCTTACAAATCATTAATCACCAATCACTGACTGGAGCAGTACACCAAAAAAAAAAAATCACTGACTGGAGCAAACTGAAGCAACCATAAATCGGGAAACATTATTAGAAAGGGAAAAGTATTGAATCCACGGGAATCAGTCATTTTTAATGTCTTTGTAAGTGCTCGTATACCGAGTGATAGTAATTGCACATACGCTGTAAGATTGGTAGACTTGAAGGCCTTTCTAGTCAGCATTTTGAAACCAGCATCTAAAAATTGTCCAGAATCATATTTGCTTCATATAGGCATCAATTTGTTCTGCCTAATGATTTTTAGGCACATAATGTCTAGAAGTAGAATTACACATGGAACAATGTTTTCATCATACTTTACATCGATTGGAATAACATGTTTAATTTTTTGAATTGACACAAACAAAAGCAAGCAAAAGATTAACCAGAAATAACCTAAAACCATTATGATCTTGAAATTTATGTAGCAAGAGGCAATATGCTGTACAGAAACTAAATCATATTTCAACAACGCATCGGTTTGTTGTAGTCGTTATAACCAGGAACGTCTATGCTTACTCCTATACAATCATTCATAACTTTGGTGCATAGAAATATAGTTTTATTGTATGTTTCTGTAATCATGCAATAGATTGGAAATTTTGTTCGTTCAAGTTGTTGGAAGTACATGAGATCAGAATTCAGGGATACAGTATTCGTAGCAAAAGTCAGAGCAAGAATGATGAAAGCATAACATCGCCACTGATATCGATGGAACAAACAAGATGCTGTTTAAGGAGTTTCCAATATGGAATTAAAAGCTGTTTCAATTTTTTTATGCAAAGCCATTGGCTGTACTTGAATACTTGCCCAGAAAATTGAGAATCCATGAGCTTTACATAATATATTATTGAGGTAAATATAACTGATGACGAGAATGTTTCATGAAACCTATACAGCGACCTGGCGTGTAGTAAAGTTGAAATGTTTCCAAGGAATTATAGGTCTTGTTACCTCTCCCGCCACCATATCTAATTCATACTAAAATTGTTGTTGTTGATTTATTTCTGCTGTCTAATGATAAGTAGGTACTCGATCATCTTTACATGAAACTCTAAATATCGTCAGACCAAGATGAATCAATCTTCAAGAGTGTGATTCTGTTTATAAGCAGCTTGTCAGACGAATCTTAGGGACGGATTGACAAAACTTCAGCGCTGTGTTGAGACTGCGATTTGCACAGTTAGAGAGGACTGTATAACACTGGAGCTTGAATTGCAATACTAGACCTTTCCATCTGACGAAGTAAGAGTATGATCAGTTTTGAAGGCTGTGGAAGACGATGTAAGAGTATGATCAGTTGATACAGAATTGGTGCCTCTGGAGGGAGAAGAGGAAGGAGCAGGTAGCTTCTTGGGCAGCATCTGTTCCCAAAATTCCTTGGGCAATCTTGACCCTTCTGATAGAACCACAAGAGCAAGCAGAGTGAAGAGCAAGCAGTGGTGCCTCCAAGAACCTAACATGATGAAGATGACTGAGGAATGCTGCTACTGCTACCACACCAGGAATTTGTGCAGAGAGTGCCTTCTTTCCTTTAACTTTCAAAAAGAGGAACTTTAAAGTTTGTGGCAGGAAACATGTTCAGTATTATAGGGAGGCTGCCAACTTTGTTTGTTCGGGGAAGGATGAGTGAATGGCAGACAGTAAGGTATTTGATAATGTTGAACCGTTAAGCAATCCACGTTGTTGCTCTCATTGTCTAATGCACTTGTAGATTCTGAGTGTGCATGTGTGAGGAATTCCAGAAATATGTTTTAAATTCTCACTCTGGACCCCCACACCCTTAGTATGTTGGATGATATTATTTAATTCTTCATGTGTCTGAATTGATATCTTGGTCGTCAGACTTGTTTCAAAGCGTATCAAATCAGTAATGTCACTGCTTTAACCATGATAATATTTTTTGTTACCTGACGAACTTTTTTCCCTTTAAAGGCTCCTCCTGTCTCTTGAAGAATCGGTAACATTTTCTAGCTTAGTAAGCCATATATATTGTCTTAGGCATAGGATTAGAACACAAATGAAGCATTGATTCAAGCCGTCTAATCCCTAGTAATTTTTATATTATTATTAGTATTGGCTTTGAATTCCAATCATGCAAACACGAGGAAAGTGCTCTTTTTCAATTAGTTTCACAAGGTTCAAAAGCTAGACCGGAAAAAAGCTTATTGATACTTTTGTAGGCTGCTTTCCCAACAAGGGAATGTATTAAGTGGAGAAAGATAATGGCTCCCATGGTGGCAGTGGAATGTTGATATGATTTTTTTATATGAAAAGGATACTGTTTAGAGACATCCCTCTCATTTTTATTGGGTCAAAAAGATACACTCTTCTTGGGAGAATATGCATGAAAAAATAATAAACAAACGCACTACAAATGTAGATATTGCATTAGGGTGGTTCAAGAACTCTGTATTTGAGTTAGTGGCTAATCTACTCCATAGCTGATCGGTTCTGCCCCCATTAAAATTTAACTTTTTTATTTTCTTAAAAAAATACTCAAATTTACTTTAGAAAATCTAAAGATGTAAGAAAATTTAATTTGAAAATCCAAGGTTTAGGTATCCTTAAAAAATATGTGTCTATTGATTTATATCTTTTAAATAAAAATTTTGTAATTGGTTGATGTCTTTTGATTTTGTAAAAAGAATTACACTTTATTATTTAATTTTGTTCTTTTTTTTTCTTTTGAGAAAACGATTTTAGGAAAGCTTTTAAATATGAAAGAAATATCTCTAAATTTTATATTAACCCTAGAGAATATCTTGACTAGCATTAGTTTCTATAATGAAAATCATTATCATTTATAGTTTCTTAAATAAGATATTAATATAGAGATTATTGGTGTTTCTTGTGGCAAAAAATAAAAAAAAATTAGGAAAGAAGGAATTTTAGAAGGACAAAAGAGATATTATTAATATTAATTTCAGACTTCTTAGGATATATTTTAAAAGATATGAATTGTCACAGTGAAAATTGATATCACTTATAGTCTCTTAATTAAGACACTAGGTGTCTACAGAAATAATTAGTATCCTTGTGGCATACTTTAAATCAATTTTATTGAAAAGTCAAATGGTTCGCAATCCCTTTTTACAATAACCAAACAAACCATGGGCTACAAGCAAGATCATCTCAGTTACAGAATGTGGCTTACAACGTTCATTATAATTGAAAGCACACAGAAGCCAAAACAAAAAACAGGTTTCCCATGCTTTTTGAAAAACTCATGGTGAACTTCAATGTTCACCTTACACCTAGCTATGCATAAAAGAATCTTCCATTTATTTGCCACCGGGTTATATGCAGAACGAACATTCAAATAAGAGTATATCATTGAAAAATTTAGTGACTTACTCCAACTTCTTCTCGCAATTCTCTAGGTTTTTTTAGTGTCTCTCTTTGGGTATTTTTTTTTTATGCCTAAAGCTCTCTATGGTTTTTTTGTTGATACCTAAAGCTCTCTCTCCCCCTCTTTACACCCTTTAATTACAGAGGAGCTTGCTATTCATTTTCTTAATTTGAAATATTTTAAATTTTAAAGATAAGAATCATATAAGGATAACATCTTGATCTCCTAATTTTTTAAAAATTATTGAATCCTATTTAAGAGATATTTATTAATTTAATTCATTTTTCTTCTTAATTTATACTATTTATATATTTTTTTCAAATCCTATGATAGGAAAGTTAGCCAGATTCTTAAAAGATAATCTCTTGTTTTCTTTTCTTTTATTTTTGTTTTTATATATTTTAATCAAAGATAATCTTCAAATTTTACTCTATAATCTTTAAAAATAACCCAAATAATATTTTATATTTAAATATTCTAAAATATTATGGATTTATTTTACTATTTTTCCTATAAACCCTAATAGAAACATTTTTTTATGTATTTATTTTTTTTTATTAAATGGACCAAACAAAATAAGGTTTTCATCCTCTCTATGCTACAAAATGATCATTTTTTTTTATTTCTTTCCAGGTTTGCCACAGCGCAAAAGTTTGAATTCATAATTGGTGCTTTTAAATTATACTTCCACATTAACTAACTTTGATTGGAATGAACATAATAAGCTTGTATGATTGAACACTTATTTAATAAAAAATGTTGAATGACATCAAGCAGAAACAGAGAAGAATTGAAGTAGAACAATTGCTGTCCTGCATCGAAATATAAAATGGGGTGGTGGCCAAGCATGCCCATGAATGTGTAGCTAAATTGGAAAGAGTATGGGGATAAAAGCTAATATGATTAGCAGCGCAGTTGGAAGGTGTAAGTGGTAGGGTCACTTCTTTCTTAAACTGCTGTAATGTCGCCACCCACCATTACTTCTCTTTTTCTCAATACAATTTTTTCACTTTCTTGTAGCAATTCAACAACAAAAGTGCATAATAATATAGTCAAAACAACTAGAATCATTAGTCTAATCCATACTAAAGAATATATAATCTGCACTTAAAATTGTTAACATTTTGCAGTGAGGAATTAGGAATGGAAGTATTGAAATTAGGTAGTTCTGTTTTCTTATACACGTGCCGTTAAGTCAACCTAGAGAACCATAAATGTCAGTACGCCACATACCCCGGCATGTGTATGTGATATTAGTCATATCTTAGTCCTCACAAATCACATCGATGTTGGTAATAATGTGTTTGGAATAATTCGCTATCGATATCAAATTAGGCACTTTGGGATTATGGCATCGCCGTTTGACAATTCTGATCTGTTCAGACCATTAATGTAAAGAGATCAGAGACCATTGCTCCGATGCATTTAGTTCTTTGATATACAATGTACTACAAGATAAACCACCTCATACTTTACTGTGAGCTACCAAATTCAATACAAACAATAGACATGAATATATGAATTTGAATTGGTGTAGGTACTCAGGGACAAACCACATCAGAAGGATCCTAAAACAACCATAAAATGGTCAGCTCGGTAATCTGAAGCAAAATCCCATGAACATCATTCAAAATTGCCTATCAGGACGGGAAGGAGATGAGGTCTCGGATTTTGTGAAGTCCATTAGATGTTTGAAACAGGCATCTTATGGCTTCTCTTTTCTCGTAGGGGTAAAAAAATTCAGAGACAGATTCTGTGTTGGTCTGACCAAACTGTCATAAGAAGAACTGGATCCGCTATTTGAATGAGACAAATCATGATGGTCAAAAAGGTTTTGTCTCTGATTATAACTTGAACGTGGTGGTGGAAGGACCACAGGAGATTGGATGTCCTGGGGAGCTGGAAGAAGGCTTTCTGTAGATTTGCTTATGGAAGATGGTTCTTCATCATACACAGGCTCTCTGTTAAAAGCAGGCCATGAAGTACTCGTCATTGATGAGATAGGATTAGGGCTAGAATTATGTGGAACAGTAAATGGCGTGGGGTCCTTCAACAGAGAGGAATCATCTGCGCTATATGCATCACCACTTAGATAGTCAATCATCCCAGTCCTAGAGTCACGGAAGACCGGCTTCCTTGGTGCTGGTGGAGGAGGAAGAAGTGGACTTACTCTCGCTGGTACTGCCCTGTCATTGGCTGGTTTCTGGCTCTCTGAATAGGTATTTCTTGATGACCTGCAATCATGGTTATATACACCATTAGTTAAAGAGAAGAAACTGGTGAGTAAGAGAACGAGAAAGGAAAGGGAAGGACTACATATCGACAACAGAATGTACAAATGAAAGTATATTGGCCTTCATATGCCTCCTTATAACTGCATATTAGGCAGGCAATGTAAGATAAAGCAATTGTCAGTAAGATTTAACATGATGCAGAAATTTGCAATTACCTGCGGGCCAGTTGGCCAAGATCATCTTCTGATTCATCATCCTCATGGTTTACGTTCACAAGTGGCAGAACTGAAGTTCCTTTTCCTCTTGCATCCGCATTAGGAGTTCCTTTTGCAATATCATCATGTTGAGAAAGAACTCGCTGCAGGCTGTCATTCAGTGCCAGTCTTAGATTTAAAAGCTCCTCATCCCTGGAAGTGAAACAAAAGTAACTGTCATTCTTCTTAGTTACACACGAAAAAGAGGACTCAATCAATCTATTTAAACTATATCTTACACTGTATTGTTCACGAGAACCATGACATGCTTTTGACAATCACGGCATTGATCAACAAGATCAACAATCACTTCTTGCTTTACACCCTGCCATGTTATCCAATATAAGATTATATAAAAATAATATTGAACAAGCAAAAGCAGTAGATTTTGAAATTGTGTTAGTTCAACCCTTGCAAGAAATGTGAACCCCCACCAATTCAAGTCTCCTCCATCTAAAAACGTTTATAGATCAGTACACTCTTAAACCTTGATTAAATAGAATGTCAATCCAGAAGTCAGGAATTGCTATTAAGCCTGTCATAAAACCAAGTCAAATTTATTGCGCACGTCAATCATTTATGGCATAGAATCAGGGAAAAGAAAAGGATCAAGAAGTAAAGATCTATCAGAGCTCTGAATGGAGCATGACAGAAAGTTTTGGTTCTTTAAATTTTATAAGTAACTTGATGCTGGTTTATTAGTGTTAGTAAAGGACAGTTTCAAGTTAAGGACTGAACTATAATTAGCTTGATGTTGTGCACTTGTGCTTATTACAATATTGTAGAGCACGGTCTTAAGACGGATGAGAAATATGAATTTCAAGGCCACACATCCAAAAGGGAAAAGAAACAATTAAAAAAAGCCTTGGAGTAGCACTGAAACTTCTAAGAATCTCACCATAAACAACTTCACACTTCATGAGATCTCAGCTCAAAAAGAAGTAATTTTGTTGAAATTGTTATTAATCAGAAGCTGCCTACTTCTCATGATAACCACTCGCTTATTTCAATTTGCCATAATGGGAAATCCAAGATCCAGAACTCCATAGAGCTACATGTAGTAAAATATTAGAATGCAAAGAGAAAGCAGCAACTTCCAAGTTCAAACATATAGTTTGACAAGAAGCAAACTGTCTAGAAGTTCCGGAATGAAGATGGCAGGAAAGAAACAGATAAGAAAAAAAAATTTTCACCTCGGGATTTTTAGGATCCAAGGCATTAAGCATTTCCATCAATAAGTCTACTAGTCCTTGACCATTTTGAATATCTGACAAACTGATTATAAACAAATTTAGCAAAACAGGAATGGCACTAATAACCATTTTCTCAATAAATGAAAAGAAGTTAAGTAGAGGAGAGAGGATGGAAAAATTCCTCGTGGAACAACCAGAAAATAAACAAAACCTGAGAACAAAAGAAAAGAGTATTAGCCCAAAAGAACTCTCCAATCCCCCTCCCTGTACATCTGTAAGAGAAAAACCCCTGATAAACCATCACCACTTGTGTTTCATAAATTAAACATCACCATGCCTTAAGATAGTGAATCCCTTGTGATTAGACTAATTTCCATGTAGAATAGAACTTTCTCCATAGAATAGCCAAATTTTACAGTAGACAAATTCAGGAGGATATCATACTTTATGGAGGGGAAGACATCACAGTAATTGAAATAAAAGACAAATGTAGGCGTGTAAGGTTTTAGCAATATTCCATATATTTGTATAGATTTCAAACCAAAACTGAGTTCCAAAATTAACAGATTAGGACAACTTAAAGGCAGCAAAGAAAAAAGTTTACAAGGTCATACAAATGAAGATAATGTTGAATAAAACTCTAGGGATACAATTAATTCTCGGATAGTAAGGTAAAAAGCCAGCGTGTAACCACTAAGGCGTCTAGGACAACTCCGAATGAAATCATTTTATTCATATAAAGATTATTATACATGGGAAATTCACAAGCAAAGGTGTCCATGGTAGTGATAGTCACATGATATATAACGTGCAGCAAAGGACCCACCCAAAGAATATATTGGGGAAATATTTATACTTCCTTCCAGGAGACACTTATGGTCATGGACTGCATGGCATAGCAGCATCAGCATAGTGCAATGTATGGTAGCTATGCAATTGTGATCTAAATAAGCCCAATACTTTCTCCTCTTTCATTGCTTTCTTACTCTCTTTTTCTTCTTTGGTTCGAAATTCATTGCAGTGACAACAAATAAATTTATTACCACTAATGAATAGCCATAAAACATAAATTGACGCAACAGAAAACTACCAGTAGAAATCAGGGAACTTAAACAGAAGCATGCAAAATGAAAAATCCAGAAACAGCAATTTTATAGTAATTGTGAATCGTGATTAAGAGAATGCAATTAGTTATACTTTTGGGTTTATTAGATGGAAGCAGTAACGGAATTGCTCTGTTGATTTCTTACACAAAGTTAATAGTCTAAAAATGACAAACTGTTAGCCACACACAACATACAAAAGGATTAGAGCATTAAGAATATCATGCAATTCAAAGACTACCTAAGGCCAGAAGCATCTGACTGAAGAGAAGCCTGAATACCAGCATCATCACATTGTGCAACAGAGTCAACAATTGGCTGGGTTAGAGGAGGAGTGAAAAATGGTACACTATTCTCTTCTGGAGGAGGAAATTCAAATCCAGCAGACTGTAAATCATTAAAAATTATCGCATCCAGAAACAAAATATCAATGTGATGGTAGCCAGCAACTTGATGCTAAATAGTTTTGACAGGAGGTTTTGATTTATATGCTCTAAAAAAAAAGTCAAAGCATGCAAGCCCCTAACTTTTTGGAAGCCTATGACAATACGACCAGCTTATTGAAGATACCAGCCAAAGAAAAAACATTGATGACATGTGGATCCTAATAATAGATTATGACACATCTTTATTGAGTCCAGGCTAATTTGATTTTGATCCTGGAATTAAAGTGGCAACTACATGAGTAAGAGTACATGATGCATCGTTATCAGAGAATCCATTATACAAGCAGCAAAATCAAAAGAACTCTAGAATGAAAGCATTAACAACCATCTCGCAGCACTAGTATACATTCAAAAAAATGTCAATTCAATTCATATCCATTGTCAGTAGAATAATTTCTCGCCAAATGCAGATAAATGCTCAAAAAGTAACAAGTAGAAGCAACAGAAAAAAAAATTACATTTAATTCATTGTATGCTGCATAGTACTGGGGATATTTTCCAGTTCGACCCCCTAGAGCTTCTTGCCATGCATTAATTAATATCAGCATCTTTTCCCTCACATTTAAGGCAGGCTGTACATTAAGAATGTTGGCAGACTGAAATAAGCGAATTGAAGAAGAAAATTCAGCATAAATAGACAGTATGCACCTTCTTCTTCACTATCTTAACCATTTCCTGCAAGATATCCTGCTGAATGGTCTGGAATACATGTTCACCACAATTTTTGCTAAGGGTCTCTAATGCCTACATCAAATATTCCAATACAAAACATCCATTTTAGGTAAATTACACACTTCATCCAATAGTATATTAAAATTCAATAATTATCCAAACTAGATTTTGGGCTGGTTGGAAGTCACACTGTTCATGAGTAGCCGTAAACATTGCAGCTTCCGCTGACTTTTATATATATATATTTTGATGTACCAATTACATGGAAAAGAAAAGAAATACTAACAAAAAGAGCCAAAAGTTCTATTTGGGGATTTTTATTACTCAAACGCTTTTTAAGTATCTTTATTGCATCCTTTGCTTGCCTGCAAATTTAGTTTAAGCGCAACAAAGAAGATCAGTGATAATGTAATTTAAGGAATCCAACAGTTACATCAAAACTAAGCAACAATTTCAAATTCAACTTGAAGAATGGTCCTTTTCAGCAATGGAATTTAAGCTCTTATTTTACGACTGCAGAGTACTGATGTCAGTTAAAAATAAAAAATCAATCTTAGTTATATTTGCAAGATGTTAATAGGGACTCAACGTCATTAAATCCCTCCCCTTTTGATGCTCTCTAAATGGGAACAAAATTTAGCAAGGGCTAAAAGCTTTAAGAAATTGCATATCGCTCACAAATGATTTGACCCTTTTAGCATAGAATGCGAGAATTTACTAGAAGGATAAATAACAAACACAATGATCGACAAATAGATGCTTGCTTACTATAGTGGTGTGGGCAGCTTCATCATATAACATAGGCTAACCAGTTTGATTGTTCAGAGCATGTAAACCAGCAGAGAACTTTATTCAGCAAACAAGTGAAGACAAATCTTATCTACCCATATTCCACCACGGTATAAGAGGAATAAAGAAGCTACCACAAAGGTGTCTGTATTCTAGAATTAAAAGGTTTTATTCCTTGGGGAATTATATTACCAACCAACTTTCAGAAACATTGTGCCAATTTCATACTTTCATGTATATACTCGACTGAAGGTGTAAAATTTACACTTCTAAAGCAATAGATTTGTCCCCAAGCACTGAAGTTTGCCGAGAAGTTAAAGACGCGTGCTTTAAAGAATTGCCATCCATCCATGTGTTAAGCAGAAGAATAATACCTGGGGACCGTATTAATGATATCACACAACTCTATGTTAACTGCCCAATCTGGGCCTATCAGCATGTCACTAGTTGCCCTCTCTGCGCAGGTTGCTGCGTTAGTTGCCATTTCTCACTGATTCCGGTCAAGTCTTTATTTTGAAACTTCACCAATGGAAATATCAAGATAAGATTAATAAGGCAATCAGCCTTCAAAATGAAGCTCAAGCAATATACGCCACAAAAAACTGTAGAGGGCGTCATTAAAAGTACTACTTGACAATGTTGACTTTAAAAGATTTAAAGTTCAAAATCGAAAAGAAAATAATGCAGCGGGAAGAAAAGGCCCACCTCTTGAAACAGGAATTTTAGCTAAAACCTAAATGATTAACCCGATCAGATGATTGACACCGGAAAAAACACGATCAACTCGCCAAATAAATAAATAAATGACAAATAATAACCTGAAAATGTTGAGCCAAGTAATAAGGCTGTGGATTGAAAAAGTAAGCTCAAAATTGAAATGGTAGAGGAATATGGATCCAATGTCGTGAATGCATCCCCAAATTGGGAAGCAAATAAGGAGGAAAACAATCAGATGATGAGAAAGTACCTTAAAAATAAGGGGAGAAGGCAACAACATAAAAGTTGGAGGCCATCAACGATCAGCGACTGTATTAGAGAAGGGGTATACGAGCATCAAATCATACGAATTCCAATTGGACTTGGGTTGTCGCAACCACAACATGAAAACATCAGAAAAGGTACCTGTCAAGAACCGCACAACAGAGTCGGAATCAGAGGGAGTGATTATGAGGATCTTTTGTATTTATCTATGTGTATGCCAATAATTGAAGAGAATAAAACTAATCAGTGATCACTAATTGAGTAGAAGATTTGGATCATGGCCTTTTTAGCATTATTATGGTGAATGATTATTGCGGAATTAATCACGGTATTTTGAAGTTTTCTTTCTTTTTTTTGGAATTCTGCTGGGGGGTGGGAAAATATCCAAATTCCAATCCCTGATGACCCTGAGTCAAAAGAGTGATCATTATAATACGTATTTATCATTTTTTTTTTTAATTTCTTCTTCTGTTTCATCACACGGGAGTGAAAGCCGGAAAGAAGAGGCGTTGTTTATTTTCTTTTGGCATGTGAAAGACACATGGTTGACGCCGAGCTTGAATCTCGGATATTGAAATTAGAATTTTTTAAATATATTTTTGGCACAGGATTTTAATGTAATGATGTTGACTCTGGCAAAAAAACATTAATGTAATGTTATTTACTATTTATATATAAAATTTTGCCTTTACAATCGCGTGTAATATTACTTCCTGCTCATTTGCTTCGGTCCTTAATCATGAGAAAATCGTCCTTCCATTTACCAAAAGAGAAAAAAAAATGTGAGTAAAAATACCGGCGTGGGAGCAAACCTTAACACTGTTTGGAACTCTCATAAGTGAGAAGTAAGTATGTATAAATATGTAGATTAGGAGATAAATAATATTAAATTATTATCCATATTTGATAATTTTATCCAATTCTTTAAGTATATTTGGTTAAAGAAAAAATTATCAAAATTTTTATAATTATTTCTTAAATTATGACATTTACTTTGGTCATAGTACCTTTTTTTTTCTTCATAGTTGCATCATCAATAATTCATTCAATTTTAATTCAAAGGGTTTCAACCATAGTTATGAGAATTGGATCTAATCGACCAGTTCACCAATTGAATCAGGAACAAATCTCTTATCTAGTCCGATAGTCATAAAATTGAGAATGATAGAATCAATTTAAAACCACTATAACTAGCCTAAACTGGTGAATCAGTAAGAACTAGTCTAGAAAAAATTAAAGCTAAAAAATTTTAAGAAAATATTATACTAAAGCAATTTTGGCCCATAATACGTTACCATCAAAACCCTGTCTCTAAGGCCCAAAATGACTTTATTATTAGATGCTTAGCCCATCAATATACATTTATTAACATAAGGGCATTTACGTGCGGTTTGATTCAATTTAAAAAAAAAATTAAATCGAACCAAACCAATTAATTTGACTTTTTCTTAGATGTTATCAATTTAAAATGTAATTGGTTTAATTCGATTTAATAATCGGTTTGATTTAAACTTGGTTTATGCTTTTTGAAATTTTTTAAATAACATTATTCTTCAAAAATTAAATTAAATATGTTACATATAGATACTTTATGAATTTAAATTATATCTAAATAATTTACTAACCAATATACTTTATGAATATTAAAAAAGTGAAACAAAATAAGTGTGATCACAAGTAATTTGACATATTTATATATTATAATTTATTATAATATAGTTATTAGGTATGATTTAGTTTGATTCATATATTTTTGCACTCAAACCATACTAAACCCAATTTGAGACTTGTCTTTTATAACTTAACTTTTTTCTTTTGGCATTCCCTTCCATGTTTACTCATTATTTTTGTTTACTTTTTGAATAAGTACATACTCTTAATTTTTATGATATCTATTATATATCTATATTTTAATTTTGAACTTAATCATTTTAATTTATCTTTAATATGACTTTTAAAAGTACTTTATAACAAACTCCTCTAGCTTTTCTCTCTTTTTTTTAATCAATCTTTACTCATTTTTTTTTCTTAATTTTTTTACATGATAGCATCATTTTAATCTTTATAATACATATTATTTATTTATATTTTAATTTTAAGTTTAATCATTTTAATGTAACTTTAAGATGGTTCTTAAAAGTGTATGATAACATAGGATTATGCCCCATTTTTATATTTTGAATGGTTAATTTTTTTATCTTTTAAGTATATATCATTTAAAATACATTACTTAAATTACAAACAGTCCGGCCCTCAGTTAGACCAATGAAACTTGAATCAGTACCTCCGCTTATCCTATGACCCATTTTCTTGACATTGCTTTCAACCACTAAGAGAAAAAAACATTAACAGAAAGCAACAGCAAACTGGAAAATATACCAAAAAGACTAGCCAACGCCGGTCTTGCAAGTCTGAGATGAAAGGCAATCAGCAGCAGGAGCACAAGAAGCACCTTCTGACCTCAGAACAGAACCAGCATCTTGAGCACAAGAAGCTTTTGCCTTGTTGACTGCTATATTTAATGGAACTTTTTATACTGTAGATATTTAATGAGCATTTGATTGCTTTATTTAATGAGCATTTTTTCCGGCCATGTATTTATAATCAAACATATGAACTGTCCATTCTGGGACATATGATAAAATTGGAACAATATAGATAAAATTAGCATAATCCTTACGCAAGGAAAATCACATAGGAGCTAGGAGGAAAACAATATTTTTTGTGAGTAAGGAGGAAAACATTATTGGACACTCCAACATACTCCTTAGCGGCCCGAAAGGTAGGGAGGAGCACAATCTGTTAAGTTATGTAATGGACTTGCAGCCCAAGGGGCAAGCTGCAATATGATAGTGTGTCTTCATGAGGGAGGGCATTAGATGCTCAATCACCAAAAAAAGAGAGAGAGAGAGAAAGGATATTATTTGTGACTAGGTTGAATTGATTTTATTTTTTTGGTCACTACGTTGAATTAAATTTTAATTTCAAAATGTTTATAAATTATAAATATAACATTATCTCCGAGGTTTTAAGCAAAACAAAAACATTAAATTTTAATTAAAATTAACTTTACGATGACGCATTGATCCCAATCTGACACAAAATTAAGCTGACAAATAAATATTTGGAGAGGTATTATACAGACAAGCTCGAACTTCTGAGTTGAATTTTAGTCCAAATGTTATCATCAAGTCAAGTATGTCGATATATGGATGCCTCATCATAATATTACAGGTAGCACTCTGAAATGTAACCCATGGGTCATCAGAACTACAGGATGCAGCTGTACCTTCCTGTTCATTGAAGGGGCAAAGAGCCTGAAGGAGGCAACGACAGATAAAACACAGTAATATATTCCTTCTATTCACTCGCACTCCGACTTGCATACTTGATACTTCTGCTTCTGTCTGCCCCGTCACGTCTACATATCTGAAAACTGTAATTACATGAATATATATATATGTATACCATGTGGTTTTCTGGTTCCTCAAACATCGGATGCATCTCTCATTTCTGCGTTAGGCTTTTGGGTTTGCGAATCAAAGACATGAAAGGCCAGCACCCCTCCCCACTGCTCTCGCGCCTGCATCGCACCCAAAAAAAAAAAATCTTAGTAGCTAATGATAACGAGCACGTGATCTTACACGTTGAAGAAAATATTGTGTTTAACGTGCTTAGTCTGAAATCCCTAGCTCCCATCTCAATAATTCCTCATCCAGTGCCTAACGAGCCAAACTTGAATTTAGCTAACCAACAAGACCTAGCTGTACAAGCTCACTTGTCCTCATCTTTCTATGTGATTGTCGGCTTCATAATTTGGCTTAACCATCTCTTTTCTTAAAATGCCACAAATCCAAAGTGGATTTGATTGAATGAAGTCCTTAAAAGTAACACCAAAGCACTTTATTTATTTAAACACATCAATCCCTTTAACCGTGACTCCACAGTGTTAAAAGACGTCAAAGCAAACCCACTCTGCCCGACAGTCTGTGCAGGCTTTAGCTTTTTGATCTTTGACTCTGTCACTGAGTAGAGTTTTAACGTCTTGTAATTACAGAGACTCCAAGAAAATTTTATACTCATATTTCACATAAACATACTGTCAAGGATAAACTGCTGAATGCTTGATCAGAACCCAAAAAAGAAAAATTGCAATGGAAGATCTACTTAGTTCCAGTCCTAGTAAAACTATAAACACATAAAAGGGTTAAATAAATATATACAACATCCCTATGTTTCATGTGCATTTGTGAAGAGCCTTTTATCCAATCTATCACTTATTGTGAAGAAATATCAGTAGCTTTAGTCGAATTTAAAATAAGAGATGTAGAATTTGAATCTCCATGAGCCACTCTAAGTAGTTCTGTCATCCACTCTGTCAATATTATACTAATAGTAATACTAATTAAACTAGCCTTTCTATTCTTATTTTGGTCTAAAATTTGAAGATACCTGCTATTACTTCTGCTGCTGCTGCTACTAGAGCTTTTCATGCTCCCGCTGTTGATACTGGACACGCCACTATCACTCTTCCCTGATGCTGAAAGGCTCTTCTTTTTCCACCACTCCTTATCAGTGGCCTTCACGGATCCCTCAGAAACCGAAGGCCTCGGAGAGACCTTTGAACTGCCATTTGCCGACGATTCATTTTTCTTCTTCTTCTTCTTAGATCCCAAAGATGCAGGGAACATCATCTTTAGGTAGAAGCCACCGCTATCCATGTTTCCGCTTCTCTTCACCTTTTTCATACTATTTTCCCTTTTTTGACCGTGTTTGTTATTGAAATTCCTGTCGTCCGTGGTATTTTCGTCTCGAGCGTCGATCCAGGGCTTCTCGACGAGATCTTTCAGAGAGAGCTCGTAATTGGACTCGGGCATATTTTTCACCATTTCCATGAGTTCCTTTTGGCCTCTGGCAACGGCTTGGGTTCTGGAAGCAGGAGAGAGACTTCGATAATAGTTCTTGCGTTGTTGGGGGCTTCTGGGTGGACTCGTTCTCCATAGAGGCGGGGAGCAAATACCTGAATCATCATCCACGCCCTTCGATTGCGTTCCGAGTGGCACGTCCATAACATTCCTGCTAAGTTGGCCGCCATAACTATGAGTTAATCGAAAAGAATTGGCGGGTTGGTCTGTTCTTAGGTCGAACATAGCCACTTTGTGGTTGAATTTATTCAATGGAATTGTGTTTGTAGAGACGGGGGAGGGGTGATAGAAGCAGTAATATATGCGGAGCGAGCAGGGGGATCGAGGCTGAAAGGGGATGTTGATAATTTCTTGGTGAGTAAGTTTTGAAAGGGAGAGCGAGATTGGGGAGGCAAAAGTCAAAGGGATTCTAGATGGTGGTGGACATTGGGCCAACCTTTCCCACAAATCCTCCAGCTTTGTCTTTTGTTTTATTGTGGAAGTATTATTTTCAATTTTCTTGAATTTGATATGTAACGTTTCTCACTACTCCAACCTCAACATAACGTTTTAAAAATCCAACTTGGCATTGAACTAGAAATATTATGAAATTATAGTTTTTTATGTTTTAATCAGTTAGATTATTGGTAATATAATAATTAAATAAAAATAATATTATATATAATAACATATGAAAAAAATATCAAATTATTAAGAAAATAAATTTAAGTAATCCAAATTTATAATAAATTAAGAAATTTACATAATAATAATATATATTAAATCATTGAACATAATACTAAAATAATTCAATATAATAATATTATATAACTATAACATTATAAAATAACTATATTCCTTCAATTTCCAATTATAAGAAATAAATAACTACTTTATAAGTATCAAGAAAAAAATAGTTTTAATAATTAAACTCATTAATTATGCTATAATTTCAGTTTTTTTTCCAAAATTGCCTATATTAAAAGTTGAGAGTGAGACTAATTAATTATTGGTAATTATCAACAAAAACTTAATTATTTAAGGGTATAAAAAGAAAATGATATTAATTACTTTACAAATTTTATTAATGTCTATTATATTTTGAGACAAATAAAGAGTTCTAAAATTCTCTTATAATTAGGAATAGAGTATAATATAATTAAAATTTTCATTTTTATAATTAGTAATTTTAAAATAGGAAGGGCAATATTATTTTTACTTTTAAATAATTTTTATAATTAATAATTTTGGAAAAAAATTAAATTTATGTTAAATTTTACATAATTTAAAAAACCATCCAATTCTCTGAAAATCGTCTCGATTCTTGGCTCAAAAGCCGGTTCAAAACAGTCAAATCCAGTTCAACTCCTAAAATGGTTTAAAGCTGAAACTGAGCCATTTTTATCTCCGAGTGATGGTCCAACTATCCAATCCGGTTCGGTTCTCAAAACATTACTTCAACACTCTCATTTTTCAAAAACAACTTATATTCCAAAATATAAGACATCTTATGATGCCAATAGGTTTCTAACATAGTAGGTAGATAGTTGCATGTTCTAAGCATGCTATCTTAAGATTGATTCCTAGTTTTGTATATGGAAAACAATCTTATTGGGAGATGCAAAACCTACTTTAGTGATCTTTACTCCTCAAAAAATTAGTTTTTGACTGTTAGTTAAGAATACTCTTGGTAGGCAGGTTAAGAAAAATTTATTACATTTTTAAATTTTTCAAAAGGGAGTTAAAAATTCTATTTTACCCTTATTAATTAGAATAATGTAAACATAATTCAATTAACAATTATTATAATGAGTAAGAGAGAGAAAATGAGACAACCAATAGAACTGTCAGAACAAGCTTTAACATGTAGGTTAGAAAAATCTTGTGTTAGAAAAATCATAGCCCATATTAATTGAAGCGGCCTTTTTTTCATTTCGAACCATTTAATTCACATGCTAAACGGGCTAACCTGCCAAACTTGTAAATTAGCCTGTTTAGCCTGCTTTTTTATTTTTTATTTTTCCCACTTAGAAATGAGGAAGCGAATGCAAAATATTTGTTTTCATTCTTAAAGAAAGATTCAAACAATATTGATAAAGCTAATACTTCATGAATTATGATGTTGAATGAACATTGTGTGACTCCAAATTAAGAAAAGATATATTAGTATGTATGTATTAATATATTTTGTTTAAAGTTGGAATTGAAATTGCCTCATACTTGGAGTTGGTAGTTGGATAGATACTTGGAATGAGAATTGGCAATTTGTCCATGCTTCATGTTTAATGTTGTTAAATTGTGTTGTGATGCTTAGATAATTAATATGTATTAATGTATTTTGATCAATTATTGGTATATGATTTCCATTTCTAATTTAATTATTTTGGTCAATTGATGGTGTGTGGTTTCAATTGATGGTAATGTTTAGGTTATTCAAGTGGTAAAATAAATTGAAAAAATATATTAATAAATGGCAGGTGGCAAAAAAAATTTGAAAAGGAAAAATATTAATATATGGCGTGCAACCCATGATGGTAGTCCCGAGATTTAAATTAAAGGTAGAAGTTTAAATATTAAATTGAGGGTATTTGTGAAAAATATTTTCAATTTGTGACAAGTTTAAAATGGCTACCTACTTTTAATTGATTTTCTTAATATTAATGCAGTAGTTATTTATAGCTTACACTCTATTAGTTCTAAGATATATGGTTTTTTTCTTGGTTCTAAATATAAGATTATTTTTTAGAATACGAGATAGTATTTATTACATATTTTTAAAAAATATTCTTATTTAATTCATTTTAAAGGGAGATAAAAAGAAATTAATTAAAGGTAGTTTTGAAAAAATATTTTAATTTTTAAAAAAATCAAGATAGTTAACTAATTTTAACTCTTATCATTAATTCATGCATGTGATTGTATTAAAATGGTTTATATATTCAATAAGTATTAAATTACACACCCAATGAATCCTCATGGAAGAAGAGAAGCCTGGTTTTTAAGTTGTTTGCAGCATTAACAACGACCATAAAACATGATTATTAAAGAGGCCTTGCGCTCCTCTTAAATGGGGTTGTTGCCTTGTTGAAATTATTTGTCCATTACGTGCATACTGCACTGTATGCATAAAGTATCAAAAGGCTTGCACGTGCTGCACAATGAATGCGCATAGGGACATTATCATCAATATAAGAGATTTTATTATGAGAGATTGGACTATTAGGATTAACCATATATTCAAAGAAGCTAACAAATGCGCTAAGTACCTTATACTAGCTACACATGGAACCGACATCAAATTTGTGTTGTTTTAACATCTACGGATTGATTGTAGGCACTTTTTTAGATTTCGACACAGGGAGGAGAATTGTTCTCTTATCATATTTTCCTCTATGCTCGCGGGTTGTCCCAGTCTTCTTTTCTTTGAAAAAAAAAAAAAGTTTCATAAGGCTTGGATATCGAGATTTGGATAGGAATCAATCATTTTGTCTTTGTACGCAGTGCCTTGGGGGACAATCGTCGTTGCCTTCTCGGTTACGGATCTCTCTCCCCCTACTTTATCACTTTGCTAAAATTAATACATACTCTCTCTCTCTCTCTCTCTCTCTCTCTCTCTCTCTCTCTCTCTCTCTCTCTCTCTCTCTCTCTCTCTCTCTCTCTCTTCCTTAATATAAAATATAAGAAATAAAATCACATAAATTGAAAAGTAATAAATTTATCATAAATATAAAATAATTTTTAAAAATATTTTTATTTAATATTAATAACTCTTTTATCACACAATTAATATAAATAAATTATATTAAAAATATACTACCTCAATTAAAGATATTTTAAAAAAAAATTATCAAATATATTAGACAAATCTTATATATCTCTTATATTTTACACGAAAACTCTCCTAATTAATCTTTATATTAAAGACACGGCGGAAGTACCTAATATCATAGGATAATACATCATGCCCCTGTATGGCTCTTTCTGCCTGAGACCTTGAGAGTACTATTTCGGGAATTTCTTTTACAATGTGTGTTATGTTTGAGATCCACATCATGATAGTATTAAATACTAGGGAAAATAACATTTAGTACCAAAATTTTAAATTAAATATAGTAAAATGTCTTACAGTTTTTTTAATAGTAAATATAGAATAAAGTAGTAGTAAATTCATGATATTCAATAGTAAAAAAATTGTAAATTCCCTTACTATATTTAATTCAAAATTTTAGCTCCTAAATATCATTTTCTCTAAATACTACCTCCAACGTCAAATATAAAAGGGAAGGAATAACTAATTCACATATCATAGTAGTTAAAAATAGTTAATTATTTTAAACATGCTCCAAATTAAAAATGTTTCTTGCAAAATACCCTTAAATAAATGTATATATTAATTTTTTATTGCAGGAAAACATTTGACAAAATGTTAATCCATATTTAATAAGAGATATGATTGAAAAATAAATAAATAAATACAGAGAATATATAAATCATATTTTTCCCTTACATTTGAAATTGAATGTCGTATTAAACTAAATTCTCATCTTGCATCCCTCTCTGTAGTTACAATATTAAAACTAAAAAACGTCCAGAAGAAGCAAGGAAATATGTTGATCACTCCTGGCTTTTTCATTTGTAGCCGCCATAGTTAAATTTTCATCTTCTTTACCAGGACCCCCGAATGGTTTATATCAAATACCTCTTCAGAATTTTTGCATGGCCATTTTATTTTTATTTGTCCGGTTCAAAATCCCTTTCTTCATTATTCCCTCCGGTTCCACCCATACCTACAATTATCATTACAATTTTATTAGCTCGAACCTATAATTGGAATTAAAGATTCTGAGTGGTCTCTCCCTCCTTCCTTATAAGTAAATTCATTTTTGCTTATTTACGATTTATGATCATAATCAAATTTCAAATGGAGGAGCGCTTCGAAACCCATTTTGATGTGGACAGGAATTAATAATGTCCGCTACCACTAAATTCGTCTTCCTTTAAAACGTTTAAAAAAATCTTCTTGTTGAATTTGCTCACCTCATCAAGTGGACAATTCTCAAACAGCTTTTTCCTATCTTCTTTTGATAGAAAAGCACACAAAGCAATCTTACATAAAAGTCATTTCTTAAAAATATTTAAATTATACAACTATTAATTTCTTTTTCTTTTAACAAAATGAAATGATGCAAATATATTAATTTCTTCTATGATAAAAATGAATTACACAATTACACATATTCTGAAACAAACTATTGTTACATATATTATTTCTTCATATTATTTAAGTAACATAATGAGTATTAAATATGAAATCGACCAATGTTAATTAAAACAAATGAATTTTTATATTTAATGAAATAACTTACTGTTTTTTTAAGTAATTTCATTATATGTTACCTCCAAGAGTCTCTTAAAAAATTTAAATATTAATTTATTTACCTTATACACTAATAGGAAAAGTTCATTTGAGGAGGAAGGTAGGAGTGGGCAAAGATTTGAAAAGTATTAAATTAAAAATAGGGGGCAAGGTGAGAAATGATGTTGGTCTTAGCAAAGGGGTTAGGTTTTGTTTAAGTATAATGTCTTAAATTCAAAACTGGATCTATGGGGAAAGTTATCTCCATTTGGCACTTGATTTTATTTAATCTAAATCTATTAGAGTTCAATGCAACTTTGTATATCAGGTAATTTGTTTTAAAAAAAAAGATTGACTAAAAGGTTTATACTTTTTTTTTTGGTATCCAACAAAAAAAGGTAGATGAATAGACAATGGCAAAATGACAGCTAAGAACCTTTTTAAGTAAAATACCAATTAAGGACAAAGATTCTTTAATGGTAAAAAATTTTTATGGATCAAAATGGTCCTAATGACCAAATTGGATGCTCAGTTAGAAAATGTTTTATAAAAAAAGAAGAAAAATTATGAAAGTTAAGTTAGAAGAATTTTCAATTAAAACATTTTTGTCAAGTTAATTCTTAATTTTTAAAAGATGAAAGTACAATTTTAAAAATTGAATATGCAAAGCTAAATTGTAACAACTCAATTAGAAGAGTTTCCACTTAAATATTTTTGGTATATTGATTCTTGGCTGTAAAAAATGAAAGCTCAATTAAAAAATTTTTTATATACTCCTTCAGGTCCAAAATTTACTTATATTTAACAATAGAGGGAGTATAAAAAATGAAAATCACAGAATTATTTGAAAGAGTTTTTACATTAAATCAGTACGTAGGAACATTTTGATCCATAGTCTTTTAATTCAGTGAAAAATTTTAGCTTGTTAATTAATTTAATATTTTAAAATTTTAAAATTTTCAACTCTCATCACTCATTATTTGATTAACAAGTTTCCAATATTTTCATGTGATAGATTATGTGGTGCATCCGGGATTTTCATTTGATGCTAGCAGATCTACACAATCTAATTTTAATCTAGATTAAAGTCTTTTATTTTTATTTTTTTAAATAATAACATTATTTTTTAAAAATATATTAAAAATATAAATAAATTTAAATTATTTAATTTTAATTTAGATGATCTAAATTGGTGACAGATATTAGATGCTCATCATTAAATTTGGGTGCTCATGAAATGAATTTCCGTGTGAGTCACGACTGACGAGCCAAACAGAGGCAGACGGGTATGAAATTTTCTGTTGGACGTGCCAAGAAGAATTTTGAGGCAAATTAATCGATGGCGTACTTTGCCAAATGCTTGCCCGCCTGGTTCCCTCCATTTGAGTGGGTCTCCTCCCTCCTCACCAAAACCTATCGTATATGATATCATTATTTCTTACCACCCGCCCTTTAATTGGGACTGTTCGGGTAATAAAACAAAAAAAAACCGGAGTGCTGAGGTTTTTTCTTTTATTTGAAGTAAGGTTAACAAAATTATACCGGATATTGATTTGATCAAAGCACTTATTTAAGATTTAATATTTAATCATAATTCAATCAGAATTAAATCGGTGATAATAAATTTAATAACTTTTTAATTTTATATATTATATAGAAAATTAAAAATATTATTAATGAGTTTCATAATCTAATATTTAAATTTAAATAAATTAATATTCATCTATAAGTATATTTTGAATTGAAAATAGTTAATTAATATTCTATTTTCATATTATTTGTTAAGTAAATTTATCATTATTAATAATTATGTATCATAATAATGCTTATACAATATTATAATGTAAAAAAATTTATACAAAAAATAATGCTACCTAATACTAAAAATAATATTATTTTATTTTAAAAACTAAAAAAGAATTAAAAATTAGACCGGTTCAACTGATTTTGTATCAGTTCGATCGATTTTCCACCAATTTTCATTGGTTTTGAAAACATAAAGTCGATATTTATGATCGGACTAGACCTGTCATTGGTTCCCAATCCTACTATTCAAACTGGCCAATCTAATTCAGCTTTTCGAACCGAAAGTTCTCTATGTTTCATTAGAGGTGGGATACAATTTGACCTGACCTTTAAATAGGTCAGGTTCAGGTCTACAAGCAAGTTTATTTACTTAAATAAGTATGATATATTTAAGTAAGATCTAGTTTAAAGTCTCTCAAGTCAAGCCTATTTATCCTTTTTTTAACATTTTATATATTACATATAAATATAATATAATATATAAATTAAATTAGTTTTATTTTTATTATAATATAATATTACATTTTTATTTTCAATCACTTAACCTACACCTAGCGACTTCCCTTCCATTGGTATCCTTGACTGCCTCCTTTTTAAAATTGCTTTCAAAAGTCTTAAACCCTAAGAAGCCTTCCACTGCTGCGCCTTCATTCCTCACATCTCAACCTCCCTCCATGATGGTCTCAACTCTGTGATGACCTCTATCATAATCAGTCTCTCTCATCTCTCCTACTAGCGGTTTTCCTTGCTGCCTTGTTGAAGCTCCACCGATGGTCTCTCTCTCCCTTTTACTCTATTTGACTATCTGAAGATCTTCTTCTCTCCATTTTGCTGGTATGTTGGGTAGATTTTCAATCCTCTTTTTCTAGTTCCTTTGAGGTGACATAGGCTTAGTTTACTTTGTAGTGATGAGATCAAAGCCACATGAGAATGATGACACAGATTTGTAATTTTCTCTCTTTCTCTCTCCATGTGGAAAAAAGCTGATTAAATTTAAGTATATTTTATGATTTGTTTGTGTTGTACTGTGAAGACTCTCTTACTGTTATTGTTAGGCTTTGGTTTAATGATGTCACACTCGAAAAATGTGACATGAATGTGTGACATGAATGGTGCACAGAGAAACAAAAAGATAAATAGGGTTTCTAAATGAAAATCAATTGAAGAGAAACTGTCGTCAAAATTTTGAGGAGAATCTTGAAAAACCAATTTTAAGTGGAAAATATGGTCTGCGTAAAAAGAGATAAGTTCAGGAGTCAATTGTATATGGAGAAGGTGTTAAGCACCTCATAACACCCGTTCGTGAAAAGGGTTATCTTAAGTTGATTGTATAAATCATTATGACTTTAAAATTATCTTTGTTATCCTTTGATAATTCATATACCCAAGTCAAATTAAAAAAATTAAGAAATTAAACTAAGAGAGTGAAATTGAAAAAAAAAAAGAAATTAAGATAAGAGAAAATATTCTTTATTTATAAAGGTAAATTTAATTTACACTTGTACTGAAAATAAAAATCCATGTAGTTCAAGATAGAAATACATATCACTAGGTTAGTGAATTTTAATAAAATATATTTTTGTTGAAAAGTCTAAGTTAGTAAAAATAATTTATCTTCTACAAACAAAATGATTTCTAAACTTGGTTAGTTGGTGTGTTTAAATTTATAAAAGATGATTTGATTTCACTTCCTTAATCTCATCATTTTTCTTTTTTCTTAATTTTTTTAGATTTTTGTTTTGAAAATATGCTTTTATTTGAAAATTGCAAAATTCCTAAGGGATGAAATTCAAAAGATTATTTTTTTAGAATGAACTTCACTTGGGAATAATTAAACCCTTTGGGATTTAATAATTTCAACTTTTTTTGTGATTTTTTCATTAAAACAGAAAACTCAACTTCTAAAAATTCTAAAAGGCATACATTTTCTCAAAATATTTTATATTTTTCAAAGATTGAGCCCATTTAAAAACTTAATTAAAATGCTTTTTATCTTCAATTATTTTTTGGATTTTTAAAAAATCTCAAAATCTTTTGGATTTTTCAAATATAATAAAAAATATTTGAAAGATATTTGTGATATTTGAAAACAGATTTCTTGTTTTAGTCTTTATTAAAAGAGTAAATTTGAGAAAGAATTTTTCTTTTTTGAAAATTCGTTATCTGTTTCTTTTCCTAAAAATATCATTGGATTTTACTTATTTCTTAAGAAAATTTAAAAATGACCAAAATCATGGATATGTTTTAGTCTTCACATGATCTCTAACAATCAACTCCTTTTATTAGAGGAGATTCTAGATCCCACATGGTAATTCTATAAAATAATTGTTTAATCGTATTAAAGGCAATCAGAAGCTTTCTCTTTTATTGTTTTTTATTTAACTTCTAAGTAAAAAGTTGGAAAAAAGACCAAACCAATTTTGAGTATAACCAGGAGAGATATTTTAGTCTGAAACCTTTAGGCTTGATTAAATTATCTATTGTTTTAATGTATAACAGGGGCTTGATGTATAAACTTATATAATACATTATTTACACCAAACAAATTATAAGCTCATAATATATTGTATTAATTTATACAATTAGGCCTTATACAGTATACCAAACGGTCTCTTAGTAGTATTATGAGTAAATCTATTGGCATATTCATTTATTTCTTTGAAAATATGGTTCAAAATAATTGTCCAATCTCACATCAAAAGATGTCTAATTTTGCAAAAATAAGAATCATTGAGCTTTTCTATCAAATCAACATTAATTAATATGTGCAATAAACTTCTGTTTTGAGGGTCTTAGGCTTTGTTGGGAAGAGCAATTTTAGAAAGTGACTATTGTGATGAAGTTTCCTAAAGCCCTTAATATGATCTATGTTGAATCAAAAGTTTTAATGATTCAAAACAATAAGAGTTTAGAAGGAGAATATCAAATGAGCATGAAAGTATAAAGTGAATATCAAGTGAAGAATTAGTTTTTATGATTTCTTACTATTTATACTAGATAAAAAGATTTACATCTTACTTATGTATGTTACTATAGTATTCAAACGAGTTATTTCAAAGTTATTTGATCTTAGCATGTGTTATAACTGAAAAATATTGGCTAATAAATGAATTTTACTATTTGACTCATGTTTATTTTGTGTAAAATTTACACTTTACTTATTAAAATTTGAAGTTACAAAAGTTTAATCTCTAATAGACAAATTTTAGTTTTGAAATTTAGATTTCAGGTCAAATATAGTTAGTGAAAATGTGCAAAATTCACATGAAATTTGGTTAAAATTTAACTGTTGGTGAAGTTCAAAGTCACAGTCTTTGACAGACGAATTTTGAGCTTCAAAATATAAACTTCAAAGTGAGAGCTTGCATGTCTTGTTGGATCATGCCTATAATAGATAAACTTTGCAGTATAAAATTCAAATTTCGTGATAAAGAACTTTTGTGTCACATTGAACATGCATCTGACAGATGAATTTTAGCTTATGATATTTGAATTTTGAAATTCTATGTGAAAATTTGAGGAAGTTATTCAATCTCTTAATATGCATTTTTAATATGAAAATTTGCATGAATCAACATTTGATATTTTTTATAAACTCAAAATTCAAATGTTATTTAGTAACAGACGAATTTTGGAGTTAACATTAAAGTTTTAACTTTTTGTCTCTATGAAATTTGTCTATTGAGCCCCAAAATTTAAACTTTAGTGTGTTAAACGCATTAAATGATTGTTGAACAGCTATTTTTGCAAAGTAACTATTGATTAATATCTCTAACAGCTAGATCTTGTATCTAACAATTAGTTAAACCACAAATTTATAAATAGAACTTTATTTGAAATTGTGAGTAACGAATTTAAGTCTGCTATTACAAAAACTCTGCTGAAATTGTGTTAAAAATTTTTCACCTATACACTTCATTTATTGTTCTTCAACTTTCATATATACTCTATTTAAGAGAGTTTTCATTTTTATAATAAATATTTTCTTCATCTAGAAGAAAAATTTTTTGTGAGGGGATTTACAAAGTGGTAAAGGAATTACTAGTGAGAGTAATTGAGAAACTTTTTGTACTCTTATATCAGGGCACAAGTATTGTACTATGGTATTGTAAAGAACCAACTGAATTCTTATTGATGGTGGAAAATCTCAAGTAGTGACTTGATGACTGGATGTAGATCAAGTGGATTGTATCGAATCAGAATAAATCACTGAATTTTTCTCTTCTTAAATCTCTTATATTCAATTTTCATTATAGTCTATTTTTCTGCAATTTTTTGCTTTTACTGCTATATTGTTTTTTTACAGAAAAATTTCACACTTCCTAATTCACCTTCATCTTGGGAAGTTAGCATTCCTAACAATCTTTAAAGATAATTCAACAACAAAAAATGCAAGAATTTTAATTGAACATATCAGAGTTTTCCTTGCTAAGGATTAGAGCATCTTACTGGAACAAGTTTACCAATAAGCTAATGAGTGCAAACTACATGGCCAAATTAGCGCACAATCTTCAGGATAATTTCTGCTTGTTTACAGAGCTACGGGCAAGTTGTGATTCGCGAATATTTAGTTGAATTAGATAAATGGAGAATGTAGTGGGCTCTTGCCTTCCCCTTCTTATATTGCTTGCTTTTTTTCTTTTAATTAAAAACTTATTTTTTTTTCTTTTTCTCCCCTCATTTACATGTTATCTTCCCATTAAACTGACTTATCAATCATCATACCCCTGCACATAATCACCTTATGATGCCTCTTATTTATTTATTTTTAAATTTTTGGGCTGGGGTTGTGGTGGGTTTGTCTACATTAATACTAGTTGGCTCAAATATGGTAAAATATGTATATACTGGCTTGACCTCTATTTTACCAGTTTGAGTTAGGTGGCCAGGTTTTACTGGGTAAACCCGGTTATGTATATACAATGGAGAGTCACAAAGAAGGTTAGAAGAAAATGAAACTAAACAAACCACAAGACAAACTCCATTACAGATAGTCCAGAAGCATATAAAGAATTTGACTCCTTCATACACAAAACACTAGAAGAAAGCCACCATGTATATAACACAATGAGATCTGAGCAACAAAATGAAGCAAAGAAGAATAAGAGGTGAGATCTGAGAACAGTGTCGAAGAGGAAGAAAGATTTGCTGATAGTGCCACAGTGACATTTGAGGACGATGGTGATGGCGAGATCTAAGGATGATGGTGAGGACAATCACATAAGAGGCTGAGATCTAAAAGCTTTTGTTGACTACGAGATGTTCGAAAATGGTTTAAAGGTGAGAGTGATATATCTATTTTATACCTATAAAATATCTACATTTAGTATCTATTTGCGTCTTAATATAACATAATTTGATACTTTTTGGCATGATTTTGCATAAATTTGAGTATATTTGCATCACGGGAATAGTTTTAAGGAGTTTTAAGCTATAGAGAGCCAAAAGGTCGGAGCAAAATGTAAAATACAAAGTCCATTTAGTTTTCCCATATTTTCTCACCTGTGGTTAGGTAAGAAGGCAAAGAGGAAGTTTTTCAGTGAGTAGACCCAACGTCAGGTCCACCACTGAAGGCATCCAACTGGCGTTGGATAGGTTTGGCCCTTGGAAGAATGATGCATTGAAGGCGGTGCCATGTGGAGAAAAATAAGTTGGACCTGGCACTGGCTTATCTCCATACATTGGCTTATTTTTCACACACATACGTGATTTTTCATGGGCTTATGGGCTTTTGGATCTCCTCTATATAAAGAGATGTGAGGAAAACATTAGAAAACATTGAGTCACTCACCCAAAGGTAAGAAAACACTGTTCAAAGCATTCTGGGATAGCTGTGAGCAATCTACAAGAGAGAGAGCAAGGAATTGGGAGAGTATAGGAGCAAGATGTATTCTTTTTCATTATGAATTCTTTTTTCTTATTATTCTCATTATGATTTAGGATTTTAGCTGTGATTTGATGTCCATTCCTATGTGTGTCTAAACTTTCCAGTCAGAGCAAGAAATGTAGCTTGATTGAGATTGACTGGATTTGTTTTCTTTAATTATAACTCTCAGGATTTGTTGTTCGAGTTATATTTAATTTGTTTCTTCCATTATATTTACCAGTCAGAGCTAGAGATGTAGCTTGATTGAGATTGATTAGATTTATTTTCTTTAATTATGACTCTCAGGATTTGCTTTTCAAGTTATATTTAATTTATTTCTTCCATTATATTTATTTCTTTTATTCATTCATATGGATTTTAAGTTTGATCATTATAGAGTCTAATTAATGGATAAACTCAATGAATTGAGGGGTCAATAGTGAGTCTATATCTAAAGAGATAAACACGAATAATTAATCTACAGATAGAAATAGAAATTTATGGTGACATACGTTGTGGCTTTTAAGGTTGGATTAGGAGTTTTGATTACGCGAGAGCCAATTGAATCCTAATTGAATAAAGATTAATTGACCGAAATATAATTAAGAAACTTTAGAAACAACAATTACTATAATTATGTAGAGTCTAATTAAATAGTGAAATTTAGTCATTCCATAAGATAAAACACAATCCCTTGATACTTTGTGCGATTGAATTACTCTTCTTATTTGCTTTGATGTTCTTCATATCCTTATTTTCCCTTCTTCTCAAATATTTTTCCTTATTGACTGAAATTAATCAATTGAGTAAACCACGATCTTCCTTGAGTACGACTCCAGAAATACTCTGAGATATTTTTTATATTGTGATTGTCTCTATATACTTATAGGTTCCGATTCAAATGAAAAAGGCTTTCAGCTAATGACAGCAAGAATAGATAGGAAATTCTAGAAGATGGAGGAGTTAGAAGATTGAGAAGGCAAAGAATGTAGGTCGGCGCTTCTAATTTGGTGGAGTGTGGATAGGTTGGGTGAGATAGGCTGTTTTTTTAATAGATTGAGATAGGTTAAATTTAATTAGAAAATACAGAGAAGCAGGCTGGTCCGAGCTATTTAAGAAAGGATGCCGAACCCGCAGCCAGAACCTGCCTGGAAATTTTGAACCCAATGAATGTTGGGTTGGATAGAGTTGATTGGGTGACTGAGCCGATGCTCACCCTTATATGCAAGAGATTTGGACTCCAAATAGATTTTGTAGGGCTTATGATGGAGGAGTCTTTAAGGAATATTAATAATCTTTATGCATTATACTTCCATTATGTGATTTCTGGAAGTAATCATAAAAATTTCTCCTTTCGAAAAAAGAAGCACTAGAAAATTTATATTTCAATCATGGCCTTTTGGTTCTTTGATTATCATCCATTATATTGATTACTCCCTGAGTGAATTCTTTTGAATCTTTTTGATGATTATAATAAGCAACTATGTTAATTGTTTTTTTTTTTTTTGCTACAACCGCTTAGTTCTCCAATTTTTCTTATTGACTACATAAACTTTTAGTTCATAGATTAAAAGTAATATATATTTTTCCCCTTCAATAACCACTTAAAATTGTTTATCATAGCATATTAAACTTTTTCCTTTGCCATGAATGATAGATTTTATTTTAACATATCTAGAATCATTTGTGCCATTTAACTTAAAATATGTCAATATAAGTAATGAAACAAGGTCAGTTACAGAGGTAGACAGCATTGCAGTGGTCACCAAGCTTTGGGAGATTTGGATGCTAGCCTTCTCCTAGCCTTAGTGCTGATGTGCTTGCAATGGAGAATTCCCCTTTCCCAGTGACTCAACAATCGTCTAGACATTGAGTTGTTCATGCCCTCTAAACTTACTGGGACTCCCAATATCTTGAGACTTTGGGCGCTTGTCTTTCCTGCTTCTCGTCTTAGGCGGCATGCTTCTTTGACACTCATCCCTCCGAGCATGCGAAAGGTTATTGACACTTTTTGGATCTAATGGTGAACAATAAGAATGTTAGGCATGCCAGAGATATGGTGACTTAAATGGTAAATAAACTTGACTCTTAAATCAAACATTGTAGGCACTTAGAATCATCTTTTACCACAATTTTCCCGAATATTCAAAGAACTACAGATAATAATAATGAACAAAATACATTGGGAACTAATTGAAACATAACAAATTGAAAATATTTGAAGAACCTAGGTCTCGGCATCGTAAGAGCCTGGGCACACTCGAACCTCTGTGATTCGAATGAATCTCTAATGACTAATCTTAGGATTATGAGATGTTGCGGAGGTAATAGATCATTAGAGTGATGATTAGGTTGCCGTAGGGCTGATAAATGCTTCGGTAGCTTGATGCTATTGATGAGAGTAATGTCTATTTGTGCATGGTTGGGTGCCCGTTTATTGAGATGGCTACCTTTTATGGTAATGTAGGTCGGTCTGCCTTTAAGCTTAGATCGCATTTTCCCATGTTGCCGGAAATTGCTCCTTCCTCCTATGATTGTTATCACGTTAGCACCCATGTCCCTGTTTTCCGTGCTAGTGATTCATGAAGCTGAAGGAAATGTTTCACACACACACACACATTAAAAAATTAAATCATATTTTTAGGCAAAAATATTAATTGATATTTGAATGAATAGATTAAATTGAAATTGTCTTTTTAAATTTAAATTGGATTTGATGAACGTTTTCAAATTGATTAGTCAGATATTAGTACAATAATTAAATCTATTATGATTTCAAAATTTAAATGTATCTTTGCCCGTAAAAAATTAAAAGTATATGTATCAAATTTTTTTCGGAAAATAGAAAGTATCAAATTATTCTTAAAAATGTAGATCAATGTTTGAATTTTTAATCAAATTTAAATTATAATTTGAAACTCATATCTATTTTTAATATTGATTGATTTAAAATAAAACTTTTACATTTTATCGGTTTAAAGTTATTATAGTTAAATAAATATGTAGTTATAATTACCAATTATATAGTTAATTTAGGCTGAGGAAGCAAGGAATTGCTATTTCTCATTTGTTTTTTCGCGGAAGATTTTATTCTTTTTGCTGAGGCTAGTTTGGAACAAGCTAGACTAAGGCAATTCTGGATGATTTTTGTGTTGCTTCTGGTGAGAAAGTGAATCCAGTGAAGTCAAGGATTTTTGTCTCCAAAAATGTGAATCACATCCGTGTTAAATTAGGAATTGAGTGATTTTATAGGTTTCTCTCCCACAGGGAACTTGGGAAAGTATCTTGGTATGCCATTGCATCATGATGGAGTTACAAAAAGTCCGTATATTTATATTTTGGAGAGGATGGATAATCGTTTATCGAGTTGGAAGGAATTCTCTCTCGCTGGCAGCTCGTCATACTCTTGTGTCCTCAGTGGTGTTAGCCATTCCGTCTTATGCTATGCAAACAACTCCTTTACCTAGTTCTACGTGTCAGGAGATTGATAAGAGGTATAGGAATTTTTTTTCTGGGGCAGTAGCAGTACTAACCGTAAAAGTACATCTTGTGGCTTGGGGTATTGTTTGTAGGAAAAAATAACAAAGGGGGCTTGGGGTTACGGCATACTAAACTCTAGAACAATGTGTTCATATCCACACTTGGTTGGGGGTCGGTGAAACGGAGAGATGCACTTTGGGTACAATTTATGCGGGAGAAATACAAATGTGGAAATGACATTATTCCTGTGATAGATAAGCGACGGAATGGTACTTGGGCTTGGGTAGGCATCAAGAATGCTTCGGAAAATACTCAGAATGGTATTGCCTTGAAGATTGGTAGTGGAAGACAAGTGTATTTTTGGACGGATGTATGGGTGCCCAGGTTGGATGCATTAAAGAAGTTCGTTGTGAGGGACAAAACACCTGAAATGCTTTCATGGAGAGTGGTGGATTGCATATCTAGTTCGGGGGAGTGGGAATTGTGTAAGTTTGCTTCCTATCTTCCACCACATGTTGTTTGGGAGCTATCCCATGTTGCAGTTGGTTCAAGACGGGATTAAGAGGATGTGTCGGTATGGAGTTAATCTTCAAATGGGAAGTTCTCGATGAAGACAACTTATGCTAGTGGGGGTCTACATAATCATAATGAGCATAGGGCAATCTGGAGAGATGTTTGGAAGTCAAGGTTCCTCAGTGCTGTCGTGTTTCTGTGGTTATGTTGACACGATAGGCTTCTCACCAATTTAGCTAAAGTGTCGTGTGGGTTGCATGATTCAAGTGTGTGCAAGATATGTAGAGGGTTCAGGAGGACCTGTTTCATGCTCTCCGTGGTTGCTCTCAGGCGAGTTGTTTATGGCGGACGTTCATTCTTGTGGAGATTCAAGATGAGTTAATTCTTCGTATTCCATGATCATAGGAGATGGATTCAATGGAATTTAAGGTTGAAAGTGGGTGTAGAGGGAGTACCTTAGGGTGTTTGGTTTCCCATTGCGTGCAGGAATATATGGCTCTTAGGGAATGAGAAAATCTTTCCGAATGCGAGCTGCTGTTGATCCTAATGAGTTTCAAGCTAAAACTTGTGCTTGTGTTGCTTGGTTAGTTAAAGAGATGGCTTACGTTGATCCTTTGCAAGGAGATAAGGTGCAGCGGAAACATCCCTTTGAAGGTATGGTTAAAGTGAATGTCAATGGAGCGTCTAGCTCAAGAACGGCCGGGCATGGTGTGTGTGGAGGAGTGGCAAGGAATCATGATGAGAGGTTTTATATATGTGTTTCATAAGTACAAGGAGTAGTTTTCATGCAGAAACTTGGGGTGTGTTATGGGGCTTGAAGATGGCATGGGACATGGGTTTTCGATCGGTATGTATTGTGTGATTGTTATGAAGTTGTCCAGGCAGTTACTATGGGTATCTTGGAGGGGCATTGTGATCGTGAGTTGTTTGACCAAACTCAGATGCTCAAGGACTAAGGTTGGACTATCATCGTGGAGTGCTGTGACCGTGAAGCAAATGGTGTCGCGGATTTGTCTTGCGAAGGAGGCTTTATTGTGTGCTCCGGGTGCTACCCTTTTTACTTATCCTCTCTAGTTTTATTTTACAGGATTCAGATCGGGACTCTGCTTCTCTTCAAGGGCTGGTGCTTTTATTGCTAGCTGATTCTCCTTGTTGGTAAAAAAAATGATTGCTTCTTGAAAATGATATTATTTCTATTTTTGGCCAAAAATATGATTTTATCTTATTGATTTCCAAAATACATACCTAATTTATACATTCATTTTAAATACTCTTTTAAAAAATTGGTAAATGCACATTTTTAGTCCCTTAATTTTACAATGGGTTTTATTTTGATCCCATAACTTTATTTTTCTTTTTAATTCTTTAATTTTCAAAATACAATAATTTTTTTTCCTATCACTAACATTATTAATAGAAAATACTAACAATACATTCTCAAATGCTAATTGCTCAAATGCTTGCACCTTTATCGGCCTTATTTTTTATGACAAAAAATTTAAAGGTTAAGATTCTGTTAAAAAATTGGTTATTTGTAATTGTTTATTTTTAATTTTTTAATTTAATTGAAAATGTTTTAAGACCCAAGATATAATAAATGAATACATAATGACATTAATGATTTGATTATGAAGATTGACATGTTAACATTGTATTATATTTTGTCAATAATTTTTATTAATATAATTAATGATATTAGTAATAGAAAAAGTTTCATTTGCATTTTGAAAATAAAGTTTAATTAAGGGATTAAAAATAAAAAAATAAATTTAAGGAATAAAAGTGACACCATGTTTAATTAGGTTACAAAAAGTGTGATTTTACTTAAAAAATTATATATACATATTTTAAATTATCGTCAATTAAATTTTGATTTTGATTGATAGTTTCTAAATGTGATTAAATGTAATTAATGATTATTGTTTCGGTTTAAAATTTATTTAATATTGTGGTTTTGGAAATTTTCGCATTTACTAATTCAATTTATTATAATTTTCAATTTTTAAAAACTATAATAATCTACTGGGTTGGAATGGATGTTTAGATAAAAATTTACTTTAAAAACTCATTTAATAAATCTGAGGACTGATGTTTTGATAAAATTTTTTTGAATAGTTTTCATTCAAATCCAGAAATAAATTTAATATAAATATTTCCAACAAAAAATAATCCAATGATTATTTTTAATATCCAATTTTTGTTATAAAACAAATTCTGCCAAAAACAATTACCAGAAAATTACATAATTAATAAAGATTAATATGTTGTACACATTTGGAATTATTTGAGTTTATATTTGTTTACGTGATAAAATTTGTAATGAACTAAATAATTAAATTTTAAATTATAAATCATTCAAAACTTAGGCAAATTAATGATTGGGTCACAGACAAGACGTTTACGGTATACATTTAATTGGGTCATTGAAGAACAGAATGGGCCAGATATACGTGGCCTGCAAACTTATTCACGCAAAAGATTAAGAAACGAATAGTGACATGTTCAATGACTCGTATTCCACGTGGACAATGAAAGCCCTCCATGTCGATAGTGACATGTTCTCCATGTGTCGTCCATGTTAGTAGTGAAATGTACTCCATGTTGTACCCTACGTGTCTGCCACATTGTCATTGATGTGTCGGCACGTTATCACTAACTTGTAAGCCATGTCATGCATGACGTGTTGGCCATGCAGACAATAACGTGTCAGCCACGTAGGCTTTGACATGTTGGCCATGTCAATCATGACGTATCAACCACGTTGTGGCTTACACGTATGACACCTTAACGATGAGTGAATGACTGCAGGATGGTGACTGGACTATGTTGATGACCTGGCATTAGAATTGGAAAGACACGTGGAGTATGACTGGCGTTCAAACTGATGGGCCAATGAGGTGTTGGATGATGTTTCTGAATACGTAATAGAGCCGATCCATTTGTGATGCAACATAGCCCGGATCTTTTGCTTTCGGCATTTATTTGAAGCCCAGTTTGTATTGGGCCGAATTTTTATAACCTACTTAGAGCAATACTGCCATTCTTTTTATAAAACATAAAAATATATATATATATATATTTATATTATATATATAAATATATAAAAACCACTGTTTTGAATGTATATAACCACTTGGTGCTATGCGTTTATATATATATATTTAATAATTTTATTATTATATATAATTATACATTAATGTAAATGCATTTATATATATATAGATATACATTATATTTATATATTTACATGAGAAATATTAACTATATTGATGTAAATGCATTGATGTAAAATTATATTATATTTATATAAAGTTATACATTGATGTAAATCCATTTATATATATGCACACATTGGTGCTGTGTTTCTATAATTAGCAAACCGAGATCATAATAAAGTATTTATGTCTTCTATGTTTTAATGGCCCAGAAAAAATCAAAATATTTATATTTATCTGTAAACTATATTGATGTAGATACACTAATTATGTCTTCTATTTATGATTATATTTTTCACATCTAATTATATCTAATAATTTCTTAACCAAATATCTAATAATTATATATATATGGTTTGCCTATAGATATATAATTTTTGGTCGTATTATGCATCCATGAAAAAAAAACATTACAAACACCACAATAATCGAAGCCAAAAAAGAAGAAAAAACAAACACCCTAAAGCACAACCTAGGAAATGAAAAAAAGAAAATAACCTACATACAGCCTAAACAAAACAAAAAACAAATCAACCAATACCATCTCTCTTAGCAGCCAAACCAGCCTCTTATGCCAAAGACATCATAACCCTTTTAGAATTAACTACCAAAACAGACAAAAAGAGGGAAATGCTTCATGAAACCACTCAAGTGATACATTTCCCTTGCACCAGAAGATGCTAACATGTCAGCAACAAAGTTACCAATCATGGTGTCATGAGGATGTTCACAGGTGTGATTAGAGGTGTCAAATTATGACAGACCTAAAAGCTCAATTTGACATATGGGCTTGTAAATGCAAGCCTGAGCACGTGAAATCGGGCCTCCAGACTAGCCCGCGAGCTTTTTTTATTTTTTTCGTTCTTTTTTAAAAATTTTTATATAATTATTTAAATTAATACAACTAATTATTATCATACTTGATAAAAAACTAATATAATATTTAAATTTTATAATTTATATATCACTAATTAATAAAATAATATATATTTTTTAATATTTAAAAAAATGAAAAAAAAGAAATTGGGCTTTCGGGCCAGCCCATGGCCCACTCGGGCCAACTTGCTACAAGCCGGGCTCAAAAAGCTCGAATTATATTTTGATACTGAAAATTGAGGCCTAGCCCGCTCATTTCTTCAGACTTTTCGGGCCGGTTATCAGGCTTGGCCCATTTTGACAGCTCTAAGTGTGGTTTGGTTCGGTTTTGAACAAAAATGAAATCGAACCAAACCAATTAGTTTGCCTTTTATTGAGATCTTGTCAATTTGAATTCTAAATAGTTTAGTTCCGTTTAACAATCAGTTTGGTTTAGATTTGGTTTAGGTTAATTTGACCTTTTCACAAAAAAAAAATCCTTCTTTAGAAATTAAATTAAATAGGTTCTATATAGATATTTTATAAACACAAATTATATCTAAAGAATTTACTAACCAATATACTTTATGAAGATTTACTTTCTTCCTTCCTAAGCAATAAATATTTTGTAAATTATAATCTTATTCATTACATCATGATTTGCTAACTCTTTTTTTATTAATATTGGTAAAAGGCCAATCCAGAAAAGGCATAGTAAAAAAGCTATGTATAGTTGATTTTTTTTTTTGGGAATGGGAGACATTTTATTAAAGGATCTGCGTATAGCTGATGTTGAGGAACAAGAAGTGCATTTTCTTAACACTTGGTCAACATCATCAATGTCTCTCAAATCATAGGTTTGTTTCTTTTACTTTTAAAGTCATTTGACTCCCCTTTAATAAATATATTTCTTGTGTTAAGAGTTATATTATCAAAGTGAGTATAAATTTCAATGATTCACTCATTGCATCAGTTGCAACAACTTGCAATATATCTCTAGTTTATTTTTTTTCCAAACACTTCAATTAGATCTAAATCAAAACTCAACACAGTCATATAATAATCAATAAGTTCACATGCACAAAATATATCTAGACTAAAAATATCATTCTCATTTGTCATCTCATATGCACTAAATATCATCTGTCATGACATATATCAAAATATACATATTCGAACTTAACAAAAAAATTGAAGTTCCAGCAGGTGAAATTATCCACAAAATAGATTAGCCACCTTTGATAATATTATGCTTCCAAGCTCTAACATCCTTTTAACATGTTAGTCTGGCAAGTTCCTGTTGAAATTTTCCCATCAAGATAGCAAGTGAAATTATCCAAAAAAGGAAGAAGAAAAGATTAGTCTTGAATTGGCCACCATTCTAACATCATGCTTAAGGTTTAGGATATCTGAAAAGAAGAAAAAATGTTAGAACATGGATTTAATAAATTTAATAATAGTGAAAAATAATTATAATAAAATACAATTCATGTTACTTACATGTACAAATGAAGATAATTGAAAATTCTTAGTAGTTAATATTCATCAATCATCATCATCATTTAGAACAACGACATCAAGATTTGTTAACAAAGGTACAACAAAAGAAATATGAATAAGGCATACAATTTATATCTAGTGAAATCAAATTTTTTTAAATCTCTTATTTATAATAATATTACCTAATTCTATTTTCTCAATTTCTTCCACCTCCTCTTCAGTATCACTTGACAAAGGGTTAGATAGAAACCAATTTTTTGCATAAACAAGGGCTTCAACTATCTTGGCACCCAATGAACTTCTATATTCATTTAGTATATGACCATTGTTGCCAAAAGCAGCTTCAAAGGCTACAGTGGACACAAGTATAGCCAACACATCCTTAGCAATTTGTCCAATGGCAAGATGCTTAGAGGAATTCACTTTCCACCAATTAAGGATGTCAAATTTTGTACTCATTTTTTCTATGCTTTCCATCGAATAGAGGTCCACTTCTAATTAATTTTGAAGATTATCATCTTCATTCATGACTTTATCAAACTCCATTGCATATGACTTCTTTTCAAGAACTTCATGAGAAGCAACTTCCTTGCCTTGGGGTTGAGTATTGGCGGCAACTTTTTTGAGCCATGAAAAGACTTATAGCTTTCATACATTTTGATAAGTAGCTCTTTCACTCACCCAGTATAAAATTTAGCCATGTCTTCATTATAAAGTTTTTTCAAACTTTATCCCACAAACCTCAACTTATATTTAGGATCAAGCACCATAGCTACAAATATCATCATATTCACATTTTAACATCCCCCCAATACTTGTCATATTTTGTTTTCATTTTTATAGCCATTGAGCTTAATAAAGGATCATCACTTTCACACATATTATTCAAGGTTCTCACCACAAAGCAAAAGTCATGAAAATATTGAGATGATCTTACAAATAATGAACTAGACACATTTTTAGTTACATCAAAAAGGATTTTCAAGAACTTCACAAAAACACGTGCTTTATCCCAATCTTCAGTAGTTGAAGGTCCTACCTTATCTAAGGCAAAGGCAACATCTTTTTCTTCTAGCCTCTTGAATGCCTTTTGAAACTTCAAGGCACTTTCAAGCATAATGTAAGTGGAGTTCCATGTAGTAGGACAATCTAGTTTCACAATTTCCTCTTCTTGAATTCTTGTTTGCTCCACACAAGATTCAAATTATCCCCCAACTTAAAAAACAATTTTCAATCACTTCACTAATAGGGCCACCCTTATGATTAGTTACTTGGCAAAAATTCAAAATTCTTTTTTGCAATTTCCATTCATCATCAATGAAATGCCTAATAAGACATAAATAACTCATGCTTTGTACTGATGTTCAGCAATCAGTAGTTAGGCAAGCACTTTGATGAGAATGTCTAAATACACTCTTTAACTTAGCTTGTTCAGATAAAAAAAGATTCCAACATTCTTTAGCTATTGTAATACGTGATGGGAGAGGAAATAGAGGCTATGCAACACTCATAAAATATTTTTTTTATGCTCAACACTCATAAAATATTGAAAGCCTTATCCCTCAACAAATTTAAATGGCAATTTATCAAATTATCATTCCTGCAAGTGCTTGCCCATAAGAATTAAGGTTAAATGTTACTCTCTTCAAACTAGTTGCACAAGTCTCTCCATACTCTTTTCTTTTTGGTTGGAAAGAAAGTACATGTTGTTTTGAATCTTTATTTCCAACAGCAATTTTTTTACGTCAAGATTCGAAATGGGTTGTCATGTTTGATGTTCCATTTCTTTTTTTGTGACATCCAAAGTCCATCCCACACCAATTATATTTAGCTCAGGTATTCAGGATTGCAACCTTCAATTAATATAAAATGATTCCAAACCCAAGATTGAAATCTAGTTCGTTTTCTTTTGCCTTAATTATTGTTTGGATCTTGTCGCTTCTCTTTTTCTTTCTCTTATCCCTTCTTTTGATTTGAGATTTTGTTCGTTGATCTGTAGCAGGTGGAGCAGAAGAAGTGATAAGAGCTGATTGGTTAGTTTTAGATTGATCATCTTCGATAACATCTGGTAAATCCATATATGTTTCTTGCTACATAAAAACAAAAAAGAATCATGAGATAAAAAAATTATTTTATAGAAAACTAAAACCACACCACATTAACATCCAATTTAAAAAATTTACCTCAATATCATTCATACTGAAATTCAAAAAAATATCCTATGCAACAACAAAAAATCAATTTAGCAACGTCACATTTTGAGCTTATTTAACAAAATAATAAATTTAATCATGTCAAAGTACAAGTGGTCCCTCCTCCTACTTAAAAGACTGAGTTTTCATGCGGTTCCCTTAGTCTTTAGTTTATACCCATTTGCATATTTTTTATCCAATTGTCAGGCAATGTTAATTTTTAATTCAGAGGTTTCACAAGAAGTTAACATGGTGAGGACATTATAATATTTTTACATAAGTGCATTATTATTTCTTTTTCATATGTCAGCACCATTTTTTATTATATCTCATTCATGAAAAAGCATCTTTTTCCTATTTTTTCTTTGGTCTTTGCCTTGCTGATATATATATATATATAAAACAAAAAATGAAGCAATCACCCAAGCCAAAGACTAAGCATGCCAATGGACAAATTAGAACTTTGAGATAGAATAAAATAGAACCAAGTAAGCAACTAGCGATGATGCACAGAGCAAGCAAAGAATGGGTATTATGTAGAATAAAATAGAACCAAGCAACAAAAAATAGAACATTGAGAAAGCAATGATGCACAAAATAGAATCAACAAGGAAGTAATGCATATAGCCACAGACGATGCAAGCCACAGACCAGGCGAACTAGAACCAAACGAGAAAGATGAAGGGGTTATGGAAAATGAGCAAGACACATAAATAGACAAAATTGAAGAATGAGATTGATTAGACTATGGGGTTTTGGCATTTTCAAGTTGAAGAACTGTAGAATGGCGATTGGTGATAAAGTCCAAGTTGTGTGTTCTAGGGAGTTTTGAATTGAAGTGAAGAGTGAAGATTGAAGACAGCAGAGACTTGGGATTTGGGAATTGGGTGGGATCGAACTTTATATGATAGCGTTATGAAAGTAAAGTGAAAGAGGATTGGGAACTTTAAATTAGGTTGGGCTGCTTATTTTGTCATGGGCTTCTTATATGTAAGATATATGTTTAATGGGTATTATGTTATGGGCTTGTTAATGTTACTATGTTATACTATAACTCATAATTATAATTATAATATATTTAGTAGGTGTGGTTCGGTTCAGTTTAGGTTATTGATTTCTAAAATCAAACTTGACCAAGTCGAGTAGGTTCCAATAGAGCAAAAATCGAAATAGGCCTAATTTTCATTCGATTTTGATCGATTCTCTTTGGTTTGGTTCAGTCAATTTGGTTCATTTTGAATACCCTTAGTTATGATGTCCTTTATCGCAACCAAACACTTCCAATCACAACCTTCCAAATTATTCTGCATCAACCAATTATATAAAACTTCACAGTCCATCTTGATGTAGCACTTCAAATCATCAAACTATTTGCAAATCATTAAGGCTTCCTTCATTATTAGGCATTATGCTATTATTGCAAATTCTACAGAGACCTTCAAACATAAACCACCCCTAAACTCACCCTTACTACCCTTGCAAACAACTCCAACACTACCTCTCCTATTCTTCAAGAAAGAGCCATCAATATTAATTTCGCTAACTCTTTCTTGAGGCAGTTCCCATGACAATGCTCTTCTTTTCATAGTAGAATTCCTTTTGATAGCAGAAGTTTCTAAGCAGCTTGCTCTATCGAACTCATTAACTAGCTTACTTGCTCGCTCGATCACCTTACCACCATTAACCTTTTCTGCATTAAACACCCATCCACACTTTCCTTGCCAGATCCCCTAACAAATAGTAGCAAGTAATGCCATACCACCCTTATCCAATTTACCTCTGTGTAGGAGCATGTCTTCACACTATCTTTCAATACTAGAAATCTGATCTCTACTAATATGCAAATTTAAAGCCTTGCCAAACCAACAATGATTAGCCTAAGGACCAAAAAAATAAAAGATGCTTAACTGACTCATCCTTTTCAAAACAAATAAAACATAAAGCCTCCTTAGCACAATTTCTCCTAAACACCATGATGTTCGATTACATTTCCTAGCTTCCAAAAAAGAACATCTAGGAAAGTATAATCCCTTTAAGGCTTGACACCATAAATCTTGAGGCTTTTGTAAAATCCTCCAAGACATTTTACTAAAAGGGCCTTACTAAAATCTTGAAAACTTCTAAAACCCATGCCACCCTCACTCTTCTTTCTCACCATCAGACTCCTCCAGCTTTTGTGACATCCGGGCGCTGACGAGGGCGGGGAGTGATCACCGGTGCAAGAAAAGTAGGGGTTAGATAAAATAATGAGGATAAAGTAATGAGACACCAACAATGAACGACTCCTTGTAGGCTTCTAAGTGGGAAGGGCATATGAATGAATCGAATACATACCAAAATGAGAGGGATCCAGAGACTGTATAGGTATGAGACTATACGGTTAATGATAGCTTAAAAAAATTGATAGGTACTACCTATGCCAACAAGGTGCACCTATCTTTTCTGTAGCCTATCCCTTAAGAACTTCTCAGTTAAGCATGCTTGACTTGAAGCAATTATGGGATGGGTGACCTCCTGGGAAGGAGGTGTGTGAGTGAGGACAAAGCACACTGAAATGACTTGTGTTGGTTTGTGGGGATAGTCGTCTATCACAAAGAAACGACTGGACATTACAGGTGGTATCAGAGCCCATCCTCTCTCAGTACGGTATGGTTCGGGGATGAACCAAGCGGAAGCTGGTGAGCATGTGACATCCGGGCTCTAACGAGGACAGGGAGTGATCGCCGGTGCAAGAAAAGTAGGGGTCAGATAAAGTAATGAGGTACCGACAAGGAGCGGCTCCTGGCAGGCTTCCAAGCGGGAGGGACATATGAATGAATCGAATACATACCGGAACGAGAGGGATCCAGAGATTGTATAGGTATGGGACTACATGGTTAAGGATAGCTTAAAGAAATTGATAGGTACTACTTATACGAACAATGTGTACCTACCTTTTCGGTAACCTATCCCTTAAGAACTCCTCAGTTAAGCATGCTTGACTTGGAGCAATTATGGGATGGGTGACCTCCTGGGAAGGAGGTGTGTGAGTGAGGACAAAGCACACCGAAATGGCTTATGTTGGTTTGTGGGGACAGTTGTCAATCTCAAAGAAGCGACCGGACGTTACAGCTTTTCTAATGAATTCTACTTCTATCAGCTTCATTTTGACCCCACCAAAAATAAAAAATAAGCCTATCCAATTTAACATAAGATTTCTTTAGATAAGCAAAGCAAGACATATAATAGACAGGAATAGAATTTGCTAGTGTTTTTATAAGAACCTCCTTACCTATAAAAGTTAATAACCTTTCCTTCCATCCCTGAATTTTTGACCCTACCTTACTTCTAACAAAAAGCAAGAAGCTTTTGATCTTCCCCATATAACCAACAAACCAAAGTAATTCCTTGGATTTACAATTACTTTAATTCTATCTTTCACATTGTTAGTAGCATTACTAGAGAAAAAACACAAGATTTCTCTAAGTTCATTTCCCATCCAAAGGTAGCACAAAGCTTCTCCAAAATATTCCTCAAAACAATACAATTCTTTGCATCAGCCTTAACAAAGAATAAAGCATCATTGACAAAGAAGCAATGAGAGAGAACATGTCCAAATCTAGAAAGTTTTGTACGTTTTAAAGCACCAAAATCAACATGAGATTGCACCATATTAGACAAGACATTGGATAACTTCAATATTAAATAGATAAAAATCCACATAATTATGAATGATAAAAGCCCAAAATCGATTAAGAGACTCCAACCAAACCCTTGCTCTAAATCACATCATATAAATGTATTCACAATAAAACAACAAACATAATAAATAAAAGGAGTGAAACAAAAACATTAGAGAATACAAGAAAGGCACCTTCCACCATTGTTATTGTCATCGCTCTTGCTATCGTAGATGTTGGGGATTTGATTCAAAATCTGGTGGAACAAATCTCTATAGAAAATCAGGAACTCAGTTAGCAAAAAATTAGGAGCCAATTTGTTTATGTTAATTTTTTTTGTTTCAGCAAATAAGCATGTGTTTATTACTTCCTTTATTTTTTGATTTCTAGTTGCTATAACATCTATATATACTAATTGCTGCTAGTTATAGAGCACTAGAAAATAAAACAAAGCATTTTACCTTTGCACCTTCTATCTTTGTCTCTATTTTTTTCCTACATTTTTGCTCTGCATTTTTCCCTTTTAAGCAAGCAGATTAGTATCAAAGTCGTGTTACGGTCAAGCTAGGGTGTTTATGGTAGCAAATGGTAATGTAGTAAGCATCTCACAACCTTCTATACCCATCTTTAAAAATGTAAACCATGAGTTCTAGAGCATCAAGATGAAGACCTTATTCAAGTCTCAAGAAGTATAGGACCTGGTAAAGAATAGGTATAAGGAGAATGATGATGAGGTTCGATTGAAAGAAAACAAAAGAGAGATTCAAAGGCTTTTTTTTTCATCCAGCAAGCAGTAGATGGCTCTATCTTCTTAAAAATTATAGCAGCTTTAATAGCAAAGGAAGCTTGGATAATCCTATGAACCTCTTTTCATGGCTTATCTACGGTGGTTTGACTCAACTTGCAGATCTTCATCATGAATTTCAAAACTTGTGGATGAGGAATGAAGAATCAATACATAAGTTTATGATCAGGGTAGCAACAATTGTTAATCAAATAAGGTCTTTTGGAGAAGATATCTCAAAGAAGTTGGTGGTGACACAAGTATTATAGAGCCTACCCGCTAAGTTTGATCATGTAGTTGCAGCTGTTAAGGAGTCTAAGAACTTGTCAACTTATACATTTGATGAGTTAATGGGTTCTTTTCAATCACATGAGGTAAGGATTGACAAAAAAGAAGAGAAGAATGAAGAAAAGGCATTTCAAGCAAAAGGAAAAGGTGTAAAGGAGCATGAAAAAGCAGCAAGTCATGGAAAGGGCAGAGGAGGTTTTAGAGGAAGGCACTTCCATCGTGGCAGAGGAGGTGGTAGAGGATCTAAGCACAAATATAGAAATAACAACAAAAGCAACATTCAGTGTCATAATTGCAAGAAATATGGCCATGTGAAAGTTGATTACTAGTTTAAAGATAAGCAAGCAAATTTTACATAAGAAAGCCACAAAGAAAGTTGGCTATTTATGGCTTAATGTGATGTAACTGACACACAATGAAGAGTTTGGTTTGCGGATAGTAGTTTTTCCAATCATATGATAGGCAACAAGTCTCTCTTCAAACACCTTGATGAGACTTTAAAGAAGAAGGTCAAGTTAGGAGATGATCAAGTGATGTAATATAAATGGATGGGAACAGTAGCCATCACAACTAGCCAAGGTAAAACAAGGCTTTTATATAATGTTCAATATGTTCCCAACCTTGCATATGATCTGTTGAGTGTAAGACAAATGATTAATACTTGATATTGAGTCTTGTTTGATGATGAAGAATGTATCATCAAGGATAAAAAGTCGAGTCAAGTGGTGGCAAGGGTGAAAATGACAAGGAACAAAATATTTCCCCTTGAAGTCTCCAATGTAGAAGAATTTTCCTTGATGGTTGGAGAACGAGATGAGTTCAAGCGGTGGCATCTACACTATGGACACTTAAATGATAAGGGATTGCAGCTGTTGGAGAGAAAAGGCATGGTTTATGGATTGCCAAAAAATCTATACTTGATACTTGTGAAGGTTGTATTTATGACAAGTGTTTCACCTGGAAAAATGCAACAAAAGGAAAAGAAGACAGGGGTGAGACAAATTGGGTTTCCTGAAGAAAACTGACTTGTGATGAGTCATAACCAAAATTTTGAGGGGAAATCTTGGAAAACCGAAATGAGGAAAATGATGGTTTACGTAGTCAGAGTTAGGTTCGGGAGTCGATTGTGCATGGAAAATGTATTAGGCACCCTACAACACTCGTTTCTAAGAACGGTTACATTACATTGATTATGCAAATTAATATGGTTTAAAAAAATATTTTGGTTTTCCTTTTATTATTCACATGCGAGGATAAGGGTAGAAAAGAAAAGAAATTAAGAAAATTAAGGAAATTCAAAGGACAAAATAAAGGAAAGGAATTTAAGAAAATTAAATTGAAAAATATCTGTTAAGTTAAGGAAATTTGATAAAATGAATTAAGAAAATAAATTGGAAAAATATTTATTTATTTACAAGGGCGGACTTGACTTAGGATCAGAGCCTAGGGCCTACATACCCTGCGATGAGAATCAAGGTCCATGTAGTTCGAGCTAAAAATGTGTGTAACTGGATTGGTGTTTTTTAATTGCAATTTTTGTACAATTTTGTAATAAGAGAAAGTTGATTGAAAATAATTTCCTTTTTGCAAACAACGATTTTCTGAAATTTGAATTAGTGTGTTTTAACTTGTAAAAGATAATTTAATTTCGCTTACTTCCTCTGATTTTATTTTGTTTGAAAATATTTTTTTCTTTATTTTTCTTTAATTTTTGAAAATGCTTTTATTGGATTTTTTGACTTTTGAAATAATATATTTTTGTCCTTTTGAGAAATTTTCCTTTTTTTTTCTTTAAAAAAAAATCAATCTATATGTTGCAGACTTGCAGTTATATCCAATAGATCAATTTCTTAAGTACCTACAGAAGTTTTAAAACTCGCGACATAAATGTTTTATTAAACATTAAAAGCTAAAATTTAAAGAATACTATTATTCTTCGATTTTCAATTAATGATTTTATTATACATTTGAAATTAAGATTGGAAAAAACTTGTTACATTATCATAATTTATTTTTTATGAAATATAATTATTTTCTTAAAAGAAAGTTATTTAACTGATATATCTACGTGGATTCGCAATACCACGCGACAACTCAGTAAACTTAGATATCTACATAGGTTCCAAAAACTCACGTGATGTAATTAGTATGCCAATTATCTATTTATTATTTTTGTGAGAAAATAAAATTTTTAATGGAAAGGTCATTGGGTCCTATTATAAGTGTGCCTTCATAATGCACTCTGCAGCTCTGTAGGCTCACACGGTGTGATTGTTTTAGGGGTCTGCGAAAGCTCTAGAAACCTTCGTGACCAATTTTAAAAGCAAACAAGAAGAATATATTATGACAAATATTTATAAACATATAAAATTTTGTGATGGTGTGTGTTAATATGAAAGCTTGGATAACTTAAACACAATCCTAAGATGAGGAGATGCAAACTTTCATGTCTTTCTTTTGTCTTCCTTTGTTTCGAAGTTGATAGCTTACATTTCCCATGCTTGGCTTGATGACAATGGCCTTGATTTCTCCCAAACTTGGTTTATGCTCCTATGGTGCTCAAGAGAAGATAAAAGAGGAATGGATTAGTATTCACCTTAAAATTAAGCCAAGACGTCAAGAATAATATTCCTTTATAGAAGACCAAAACTATTATCACTTAGGAAGTCCAAATCATTATTCCTCCATAAAGATGTTGCCACGGATTATTGTTTCAAGTCAATGAAAGAATCATCAAGCTCACAACAACAAAAATACAGGGGATTTGAGCCAAAAAATGTGGATAAATGCACTCCTTTCATGTAAGAGCAAAAAGGGCAATAGAATACATAATTTGTGTATAAACATGGCCCTAAAGGAAACATTTCAGATTCAAGCCAAGAACTATACATACAACTAGATGACTACTAGCTTTTTTCATGGAAAACATAGTCAAATGGACATTTTAAAGGTTTAAAACCATACTATATCCACGTAGTAATAAATCCAACGTTTATGACAAATAATCATGATGTATGACCATTTCTCATTGACAACAAAAGTATCCACACATTCAGCAGCCAAATCAAGACTTTTTGGGTGAGAAAAATGTAGTCTTATGGTCAATTTCCAGCCCTATAATGATGTATAAACATGTGGCAACCAAATTACTGCTTAGGTACAGAAAATTATGACCCTAAGACCACTCTAAAAGCCTAAACCTACAACTGATTGGAGATATACAACAATAAAGTCAAGGTTTCCCTAGAAAAACTTGGTCACATGACCACTTTAGGTGTTTAAAAGCAAGTGGACGTTTGCAGCAACCAAACACATCATATGCAAGGAGCGTTGACCTGTGATAGCCTTTCTAGGTATAATACAGAACCAACAAGTTTGTGAAAGCAAAGACAAGCTTGTAATGTCAAAGTAAGGTGCAATGAGTGTGACTTGGAGCTAGAAACAAGAACATTAATGCAACATCTAAAACAAACCTTTTCATGCAAAAACCAAAGTTGAATGAGTATTTCATTAAGCTCAAGCATAATCTGTGCAGCAACAGAATTTCTCAAGCTCAAATCAAAGCCAAATAATCACTTTCCAAAGCTTAAAGTTAGTCCTATGCACTCATGTAGCAGCAATAAGTTACAACAAGCTTCTTGTGCAAAAATGAAACCAATAAGACCTATTTTTGCTCTTAGGCGAGTCAATCCTAATGCTATTCACACACAAGAGTATAATGCATTCCCATAACTCATTCTAGCACTCTCTTGATAATCCACAAGATCTTTGAGTGGTGTTTACACACAAGACAAGCTAACCCTCTATCGAGCATTTTTCGAACACTTGAGAGACACACTCAAAAGCAAGCATTGAGCATTGCAATTTTCCTATTCTGAATGCTAGACATTAACCAGAAAGCTAAATCAACACTGCATGATATCTTGGTACGAAAACAGCAAATAAGACTAAAAGTTATCCGGCTTTCCCACAAATCACATTTCTTAACCAAAGCACCCAACTTTAGGCAGTTCAATGTCATTTTGAAACATTCAATCTTTGGCAAGAGTGAAACAAATAAGAGTGGAAGAATGTTACAAAGAGGTCGTACACATGGATTTGAAGAAAAGGCTTCAGGCAGGGTATACACTACCCAAAGACAAACTAGGTGTCTAGTTTTAATCTAAAAGTAACACATAATAATGTAAACAGACTAGACCACATCCACCATTGCTACCACATCCACCATTGCTAGTTATGATCGTCAGGAACAATATTGACAACATTTCTAAACACTACAAAAATGAGCATTAGACCAAAAATAGCAAGGGAAAAGAGGATTCCCATATCATCATAAAACCAAACTCATGATTCCCGTAAAGTGAAAATTTCAATAATACAACACTGCCGATACAAAATCCCAGATGAGTCAAAAACAGAGTACGAACTATGTGGCTACGGCAACTAACTTTTGAAAACAAAGTTTTGAGTCAGTCTTGATCAAAAACTTCCAACCCGTGGATAAAAAGCTAAGTTTTTAGGATAGAAATTATCGATTCAAGACTTGAGCTTCTTTCTTTTTCCTCGGCTTTACTTCCTCATTCGAAGGTTCATGTCCTCTGTTTGCACTCGAACACTCTCAGCTTCTCAAAATTTCGTCTTGCCTCTTTTGTCTCCGCTCAAGCTCTCCTCTCTTCTCGTCCGTGTCCCCTCGGCCTCTGACCCTAGGATTTTCAATCCCATACTTCTTGAGGGTTTTTCTTTTCTGTAATTGCTTATCATCTCCACTTTTGCCCTCCCTCATTCCTTGGTGTCTTCGTTCTCCTTTATAGCAGCTCCGCGAGTGGCTTCTTGTCCAAAACCAAGTGCGTTGTTGCTTCCTTCTTTCTTCACTCTCACTCATGCTCTGTCCCTTTGGTTCCCTCTGTCCTTCGTGCACTTCTTCCTCTATGCTTCCATGCTGCTGCCCTCTTAGACTTTCTCTGCTCCACGCCTTTACTCCCTCTGTTTTTGATAGAATAAGGGTTAGGCATGACTTGCAAGAGTTTGGAGCGGAGCATGGAGAACTTGGAAGACTTGATCAAAGTGCTAAATATAAAGCCCAAGTTTAAGTGAGATCATCAACTCCAAAATATAAGTTTCAGATCCAAGCCCAATAGGAGCCCATTGAAGGAGGTTAATTAAAATATCATGTGCTTCATTAAAAGAGCATGTGACTTAGACATTAATGGGCTTAATTAGTATTAATTTCGTTTTTATTAATTATGGGCTGAACTTTGTTAATTAATAAAGCCCAATTAGTTAATTAGTAGTCTTTTTGATAGCCCACCTTGTAAATAAACATGTCATGTGCCAAACATGTGATTTTATTAATGTGTTGGCATGTTTATAAGGGTTTAGGTATTATTTTATTATTATTTTTTTGAATTTTCGTTATTTTATTTTAGGGCTTTATATTATTAGTTTCCTAGGTCCAATAGGAGTGTTGTTTGGGGCTAAAGTCTCCTAATTCTATTAGGATTACTTAAGCCCAAATTAATTAGGGTTTCTAGGCTTATTATGTTAGATTTTACCTTACCTATTTAAGGCTAACTTTCATGTACGTTTTTTTAGATTTGAATGATTAAAGTTTCAGACTTTGTGAGTTTATCTTGCGTTCTTTGAGTACTATGATAAAACTATGACTTATCAAGGAATTGGTAAATCCTTGTGGCGTCACCAGAAGTAGGGTTCAAGAGACCGGTTCTCTTGGGTTCTAATTTTCCTAGACCAACATATCTTGTGTACTTTCTTGATTATTCTCATCTTTGTGTGTCTTTCTTCTTACTATTTTTCAATTTTCCAGTCTTTGTGTCCCTTGTTTCGCAAAGATCCGGGTGTCATACATATAAAAGTGGGTTCTTTGGACGGGTTCTAAAAGGGTTCACTTATCATTTGGTATCAGGGCTTTGGTTTGCAAATCAATGTGTGTTTCCTATTTTGCTTGTTTCCTTGTTTCAATCCATCTTCGTTGCTTTAAAAAAAAATTCGCTTTACTGTTCATAACCGTACAGATTTTCACTGTTCCCCTGCACTGTTTTGTACTGTTCCGTTTTTGCCAGCACTGTTTTGTTTTCACTGTTCACCTAACACTGTTTCCCATCACTGTGCATCGTACTGTTCCGGACTGTTTTTCGCTATTACTGTTCCCCGTCACTGTTTCATGCACTGTTCATGAACTGTTTTCGAGTACTGTTCACGGTTACTGTTCAAAAATCTGAGAAAAAAAGATAGATTGATTGCTGCACAAAAAAAAAAGGAATATAGCAACAACTGAAAAAAAATATCAGAAAAAAAAAATTAAAAAAAATTCTGAAAAAAAAAAGTGAGATTTATTGCTGCAAAAAAAAAAAATATATATATATATATATAGCAGCAACAATAAAAAAAAGGTAGTAAAAAAAATATTATTTGATTGGATTTGATTTGAGGTTTGATTGACTTAATTTATCAACTTTGGTGGCAAGTCTCATTAAAATATTTATAATTTCTCTTTCCTTCAGATTTTTTTCCTTATCAGTTCCTACAAATTGTCATCCTTCTTTGTTCTATTTCCTTCATATATTTCTCTTGTTGGAAATTTCAGTTCCTTTGTGCTCATTTTATGTTGGTTATTGTTTAATTAAATTAGGATCTTTGAGAATTTCAATTTTGAACTTTTGTTTTCTGTGATTGCCACTTCTTTAAAATTGATTTCTTTTTTATTGAAGTTGTGGTTTTAATTTAGCACTCTCATAAGAAAGCGAGCTTTGAGTGGGAAAAGGCAGAAGAGAAATTGCATCATATTTGAAAAAGTCTTGATAAAGTGTGAAACACGAGTGCATTTGCATTATTTGAGTAAAACACGTGAGAGAGTGTGTGAGGTCCCTATTTCTTTCTCTTTGTTTTACACTAACATTTCAGATTATAAACATGACTGTTGGAGAAGTTGATTTTAAGATCTTATTAAGGACTTTCAATTATCAAATTAAGGAAGTAAATGCAAAATTGGATCGCCTAGAGTTTCCTTCTAAAACTAAAGCAAGGCGTAATCCAAAGGTTCCTGCTCACACATATGTTATTAGCAAGATCAAACTGAAGATCCCACTATTTCATGGTGAGAAAAATCCTGACGTTTACTTGGATTGGGAAAGAAAAGTTGAACAAGCCTTCGCATGTTGCAACTACTCCGAAATAGAGAAAGCACAGTGTGCATACCTTCGATTAGGTAAAAAGGTTGTTGCTTGGTGGAAATGAGTGGAAACTAGACGAGCTGCAAATGGAGAACCTTCCATTATAACATGGAATGAAATTAGAGCAATCTTGAGGCCAAAATACATGACATCCAAAGCTGAAAGTGTAGTTGAACATTCCAAGGAGATGCAAATGCCCGTGGTCCAAGATTCATGTGATTTCCACATGGAGAAAGATGATCAAGTGGATGATAATATTGCTACCACTTCAACAACTGATGATGTAACGAGAGAATCCACTACAGGTATGCCTAATCCTCAGAACTCTAATATTAATGTCTCTTGTGATTTAAGATGTGATAATTCTAGTAAAATGAATAATGTTGCTTACATTGATGATATCCCTTGTGTTGAAACAATTGAATTGAAATCTGAAATGAGATGTGCTGAACTTGAGAATCCCAATGAATTTAATGTTATTAATTGTGATAATGAGATTGAACATGATATCTTGCTAAAACTTGAAGAGAGAATTAGTCCAGATGTTGATAGTGTTGTGTTAGAAGGCTTAGATGATTCTAGTTGTGCTTCTAGTGTGCAAATTGAAAATAATGTTGTAGCACAATTGGAAAAGGAATTGCATAATGTTGCTTGTGCTTATGCGCAAAATTATCATTGTTTGCATCCTTTAGTTGAAAATCATTATTCATATGCTATTAATGATTTGATGGAAAATTCTTTGGATGGTAGCATATTAGTTTCAAGTAGTGCTAATAGTGTGATTCCTTTGGAAATTAGATCTTATGATTGCATTGATGAGATTGAGCATATTGACATGGTGATTGGAATTTTAGACTATGATGTTAGCTTGAATGGGTATGATAGAAACTGTTATCATGTTTTGGAAAAAGTCCATAAACTATTGCCATGTATTCATTTGTGCCAAAATCATAAGAACTTGAAAAGTGAGCTAGAGTGGAAAAATGAGAGAAGAAAAGAGAGATGTAGGAGAGAAAGTGTCCAGAAAAATAAAAAGAATGCAAAAAGAGTAAGAGAGAAGAGAAGTGAGAAAAGAGTGAAAAAGAGGAGGAAAAAGAGAAAAGAAAAAGAGAGTTTGAGGAAGAATGAGAGTGAAAGTAAGCCTAAAGTAGTTTGTATAAAACTCCTTCCTTCTTCATCTCATCTTTCTTATGTGTCTTCATTGTGTTTGCTTCTTCATTCTCATTATGTTTCTAACTTCCTTAAATTATGTCATCCATCATTGTTGCATGAGTCCGCAATTTCTTTTGAGTCCAAATTGCATGAATCAATAATGAGTTCATTAGTTACTTTAGTGCCTTCTTTCTCTAGTTTATCCTTCTATGTCATTCCATCTCATCATCATAATGTTTTGTATTTCCTATGCATTTGTGAAGTAGTTCCTATACATTTTAAGTTTTATGTTGCTTGTGTGTTTCATAAATCATGTGCTTTCATGCTCCATTGTTGGCATTGTGTCCCATCTCATCCACATAAGTCTATTATGTTCCAGTCTCTTTCTAGTTCATTCTCTTCTTTTGGTTTTATGTTAGTATGTACTTCTTTAGTCATTACTTCTTTATCTTTGTCTTACCATTGTGCATCATCATTTAATATTAAATCTGTCCAGATTTTGAGTTTATTGCATTATAATCACATCTGCCCAGATTTCATCTCGTATGATCTTTCTCATGCATTAGTTTCAATTAAGTCCTTTTGTGTCAAGTTTTGTCCCCATATCATTTCCCATGAATCCGCTAACACCTTGGTTCCATTTAAGTTTTGTTGTTTCGAATTGGTGTTTAGCTATTTATTACAGGTTTTGAGTGAGGTTGATGAAAGCTCTTGTTTTCCAATCCATGAAAATGAGTTGTATGTGATTCAAACAAATGGATTGCATAGTAAGGTTTTTTATCCTGGAGATTGGTTACAAAAGCTTAGAGAAACATTTAAAGCCAATTTGCAACCAAGGGAGAATATTGTCTTCCAAGTTAATGTGAAGATCAAAGCCACAAAGCAACAATTAAGTCTAAAAGGTAAGTATACTCCTTGTTATCTATTTGATGCTTTTAATCGTTTCCTTTCTTTCCACGTAGATTATGGAGATTCGAGGACGAATCCTTTCGAGGAGGGAGGGAATGATAGAATAAGGGTTAGGCATGACTTACAAGAGTTTGGAGTGGAGCATGGAGAACTTGGAAGACTTGATCAAAGTGCTAAATATAAAGCCCAAGTTTAAGTGAGATCATCAACTCCAAAATATAAGTTTCAGATCCAAGCCCAATAGGAGCCCATTGAAGGAGGTTAATTAAAATATCATGTGCTTCATTAAAAGAGCATGTGACTTAGACATTAATGGGTTTAATTAGTATTAATTTCATTTTTATTAATTATGGGCTGAACTTTGTTAATTAATAAAGCCCAATTAGTTAATTAGTAGTCTTTTTGATAGCCCACCTTGTAAATAAACATGTCATGTGCCAAACATGTGATTTTATTAATGTGTTGGCATGTTTATAAGGGCTTAGGTATTATTTTATTTTTTTTTTTTGAATTTTCATTATTTTATTTTAGGGCTTTATTTTATTAGTTTCCTAGGTCCAATAGGAGTGTTGTTTGGGCCTAAAGTCTTCTAATCCTATTAGGATTACTTAAGCCCAAATTAATTAGGGTTTCTAGGCTTATTAGGTTAGATTTTACCTTGCCTATTTAAGGCTAACTTTCATGTACGTTTTTTTAGATTTGAATGATTAAAGTTTCAGACTTTGTGAGTTTATCTTGCGTTCTTGGAGTGCTATGATAAAACTATGACTTATCAAGGAATTGGTAAATCCTTGTGGCGTCACCGGAACTAGGGTTCAAGAGACCGGTTCTCTTGGGTTCTAATTTTCCTAGACCAACATATCTTATGTGCTTTCTTGATTATTCTCATCTTTGTGTGTCTTTCTTCTTACTATTTTTCAATTTTCCAGTCTTTGTGTCCCTTGTTTCGCAAAGATCCGGGTGTCATACACATAAAAGTGGGTTCTTTGGACGGGTTCCAAAAGAGTTCACTTATAAGTTTTTCTCTCAGTCTCTCTACTCTTCCCTGGTCTTCTTTGCCTCCATCATGCTCAGACTCCCTCTCGTCTCATCCGTGCTTGAGCCCTCTCAGGTCAGCCCCCTCCCTTTTTCCCCTTTTTGTTTTTAATTTTATTATTTTATTATTTTTTAATTAATTTTAAATTAAAAAATTTTTCAATTAATTTTTTTTATTTTAAAGTAAGTATTTTGAGTTTTTTTTATACTTCTCAAATATTAAATTTTTTGAAAAATGTTGGATTTTTGAAAAATCAAAATAAAGAGATAGGATTTTGAAACTTCTAAGAACAAGTAGATTAGATTTGGATAGTGATTTTGTAGATTTTGAAAGATTTACATTTATCTTGAAATTAAATTATAATTATTAATTTCCACACAGAAAAAGGAATTTTGTTTTATTTCTTTTGTTTTTCATTTTTTGTAATTTTGTTTTTTTTTAAATGCTCGGATAAAATATGTATTCACAACAAGCAAAATAGAAAGTCTTTTCCTATTGGGAAGGCATGGAGTACTAAGACGTGTCTTTAGTTAATTCATTCAAATTTATGCAATCCTATGAATACTTAGTGCCCATTTGGTTCAATTATATAGGGAATCAGGTAATGTGATGTGAAGGGTGTGAGGGAATGTAATGTGAAGATAATTGCACAAGAATTTGTTTGGTATGATATTTTAAAGATAAGGGGATAATGTTTATTTTTTATTAAATAAAAATACATATAAATATGAAATACCATTTTATCCTTAGTTAAAAAAAAAAACCCTCCCAATCATTCTCCTCCCCAGTAGCACCACTGTGGCTACCACTTCTACACCAACATCTGACCATCAATCACACCGCTCAACTCAAACCTTCCCACCCCTTAGCCCCAAATCAATGAATCAGTAAAAATATGAAAAAAAAAAAGAATGGAGATGAAGATGACAATTTGCAACGAAGATAACGGTGTTAAAACTGTGGATGCCAGTTTAAACTCATCTTCGGCATCCTCCATCTTTCACCTCCATCTTTTTTCCTCCTCAGTCATGAACATGTACCTAGATCTGAGAGTTTGAACAGATTCATGTATGAGAACTCAAATCTTCTGTGACGATGACCAAGATAGTGGACGGAACAGGTGGGAGAGGCTCGGAGGAGTAAGGGAGGTGGAGACTGATGCCAGAGATGGCAGAAGGGATGAGTGGGAAAGGTTCAAAGCAGTGAGAAAGGTGAAGACCGATGCCAAAGATGGTGGAAGGAACGGGTGGGAGAGGCTCGAAGGAGTGAGGGGAGGTGGAGGCTGACACCGGAGATGGTGGAAGTAACGGGTGGGAGAGGCTTGGAGGAGTAAGGGAGGGTGAAGGGTAACGCCAGAAATGGTAGATGGAACTGGTGGGAGAGTCTCATAGGAGTGAGGGAGGGTGGAGGCCGATGGGATGGGGTGGGGTAGGTGGAGGCCAATAGGGATGGGGTAGAGGTTGATGCTAGGTTTTGGTGATGTCAATTTTTTTTTAATAAAGGGTAATGTAGTCATTTCCCCTCCTTTTACACTAGTGTGAAGGCCTTCACATTCAAAAATGAGTGAGAAGCAAATTACAGCAATTATGGTGATGAAGATCACGTAAGGTGATGGTAATCACATGTGTTAGGACCAACCAAACAGGACATCTAGTGTGATGTGAAGATATACCCCTCACATAACCCCCTTCTGTAAACCAACCAGACAGGGTGTAAAGGTTAGGTGGAAGCTATTATTTCCTATTGTTCACTAATGATTTTAGTAGAATAAGCTAGGTATATTTCCTAAAATTCAAATTAGAAATATTTGAAAATTTTAGGAAATTTAAAGCCATGGTTGAGAAGCAAAGTAGTGTAAGCATTAAAGTTCTGCATACATATAAGGGAGGCTAATTTCTTTCGATAGAATTCATCTAATTCTATGAAGGAAATGGGATATAGCATGAATTGACAGCATCTTACACACCAAAATAAAATAGTGTTGTAGAATGCAAAAACAAAACAGAAGTAGAAATGGCATGGAGCTTGCTGAAAGGTAAAGGCCTTTTGAATATAGATTGGGCAAAAGCTATAGTAACTACAGTTTATTTGCTAAATCTATCCCCAACAAAAGTTGTCGAAGATTGTATTCCTTATAAAGCATAGAAGGGAAGGAAACATAATGTAAGCCACTTAAAAGTTTTTGGTTGCATTGCTAATGCTTTAGTTAATTCTCAAAATTGCCAAAAACTAGATGAAAAGTCACATAACTGTATTTTTATTGGTTATCATTTTGAGTCCAAAGCATAGAAATTGCATGACCCTATCATTGGCAAGATAATTGTCGGTAGAAATATGGTGTTTGTTGAAGATGCAAGCTAAAATTAGGGTGGTTAAAGCACCTAGAATAGCAAAGAAGATTGGTTGCAAGTTCCATTAATTAAGGAAAACAACATAACCTCAATTAATCCACAAATTACTTCAAGCTCAAGTAATAGGAGTCCTGCAACTATACCTTTAAAATTCAGTTCTTGCATAGCATGTGAATCATCAGAGGAGACACTGCCAAGGAAATTCAGATCATTTAGGGAGATTTATGAAAATGATGAGTTTGCATTATTAGCTTCAGACCCTACAACTTATGAAGAGGCAACAGGCAAAGAAGTATGGAGGAAGGTAATAAAAGAAGAGCTCATGTCCATAGAAAATAATTCAACATTGGAGTTGACATATTTGCCACAAGGAAAAAATGTCACAGGCTTGAATTGGATTTTCAAAACAAAATTCTGTGCAGATGGAAATGCTCAAAAGCATAAAGCTCATTTTGTGGCAAAAGGATATACTCAACAGCAAGGAAAGGACTTTGATGAAACTTTTTCACTGGTGGCTCGATTTAAGACAGTTAGATTGCTTCTAGCAGTAGGAGCTCAACTAAAATGGAAGGTGTATCAATTTGATGTCAGATCAGCATTCCTCAATGGTAAGCTTGAAAAAGAAGTTTATGTTTCACAACCTAAAGGTTTTGTGATTCATGGAAAGAAGAAGAAAGTTTACAAGCTAATGAAAACACTTTATGGCTAGAAGCAAGCCCCATGGGCTTGGTACAGTAAGATAGATGCCTATTTTTAGCAAAAGGGATTTGCAAGAAGTGAGAATGAGCCTACTCTTTATCTAAAGAAGCAAAGTACTACTGATTACATCATAGTTTGTTTATATGTAGATGATATAAACTATATGGGCTTAAATTCTGCACTATTAAAAGAGTTTAAAGTCAGCATGATGAGCAAATTTAATATGATAGATTTGGGTTTATTACACTATTTTTTGAAATTATGCAAGATGAAGTTGGAATATTTATTTGTCGAAGGAAGTACGCAGCTGATTTGTTAAAGAAGTTCAACATGTCAAATTGCAAGACTGTGGCTACTCCAATGAATGAGAATTAGAAATTGTAGCAGAGCTAAAAAAGACAATCAGAAGATGTTCATAAGCTTGGTTGGAGAATTAATCTACTTAACACACATAAGACTAGACATTTTTTTTTCGGTTGGTGTTGGGTCAAGGTTTATGAGCAGTCCATCAATGCAGCATTTTTAGCGCAACAAAAAGGATCTTGAGATGTATTGCAGGAACATTGAACTATGGAATTTGGTATACTCCTGTAACCAATTTCAGATTGATTGGCTTTAGTGATAGTGACTAGACAAGCTCATTGGATGATAGGAAGAGCACCTCTAGGAATGTTTTTGGACTACGATCAGGTGCAGTCACCTGGATGTCTAAGAAACAAGCAACTGCTGCCCTATCAACAACAAAGGCAGAATATATAGTAACCAATTTTTGGGCAATATTAAACTAGGAACTCAGTTAGTGAAACAACAGGAGCCAATTTGTCTATGTTAATTTTTTTTTTGTTTCAGCAAATAAGCATGTGTTTATTATTTCCTTTATTTTCTGATTTCTAGTTGCTACAACGTCTATATATACTGATTGCTCCCAGATGCAGAGCACTAGAAAATAAAGCATAGCATTTTACCCCTGCACCTGTTGTCTTTGTCTCTAATTTTTTCATACATTTTTGCTTTGCGTTTTTCCCTTTTAAGCCAACAGTAGAGGCTGCCTTCACCTCAGGTTGCTCTATTCGTCGATGGGTAGAGGGTCTTTGTTTTCATGGTAGTTACATTTTGTAGGAAAAATTAAATAGAGATATGTATTTTTTAAAAACAATACATATAGCTTAAAAGAAATTATTGGAGTATTTAAAAAGTACAATAACCTACATCTTAATCTTAGAGCATCCAGTCAGCAAAAAAAAAAAAATCTTAGAGTACCTAGAAGGATTGAAATTGTTTGCCTTTAACTTCAATCGATTCTTCTGTCAAAATTAGGTTCAAGATACATAAAAATCTCTATCAACATTAAGCATCCTTATTCCTCTTTTGTTATTTTAGGCCTAGAAATGTGGTTCGTAAATTTCTAGGATTTTAAGTTAGAGTTCAAAGGAGAAATATAAAAGTGCAAAGAGGGTCACAAGTAGGTATGTGGGTGGATTTAAGAAAGAGGAGGAAGAGAACACAAGGGGAAGGAAGAATCCAGATCAGTGAATGGAACATTAGAGTTTGCCGGAAAGGATGACAATAGAATATCTTCTTCCTCCTCCAATTGTAAGCACTGGAGTTCATTAGAGACGATGACAGCAGATTGTCATGCTCTCCCCGGGTCACCGACTCACCAGTAGGAAGATGAAAGAAGAAGAAGAAAGGAAGGAGAGAAAAAATCGACAAAAGATTTTGGAGACCCATTTTAGGGACTGCTTTTTTTTTTTTCTAGAAAGACATTAAAGGGAGCCAAACAAATAACCCACCTGCACAGTACTAACTACAATTAAGTATGTGAATTCTTAAACTAAATGCACCTAAATGATTTGTTTTAAATGTAATTATTAAAATTAAAATTAAGTGAAATTAATTAAATTAAATGTAATAAATTAATGCAACTAATTAAACTATAATGTAACCAAAATACAAATCTTAAACTAGTTCTAAATGAAATGAAATGCAAACGAAACTAAACTAACTAAATGCAACCTAAAATGTTAACTAACTACTAAAATAAAATGCTGATAAATTTTAATGCAAATGCAACTATTTTTTTTTCTTTTTTATGAGATGCAATGCAAGTTACTTAAATGTGCAAGTGAAAATGTCAATTACCAACTAAGATTTGGGTAGGGGGTTTTGCAAACAATTAAAGAGGAAATAAAAACAAGGAAGTTTGCAATTAAATCTAAATTAAAACAAACAGTTAATTATTAGCTTCAAACATAAGAATGAATCACTCAATTAGATCCAACCAAGCAATTTTAGTACCAATAATGATATTCCTAACTTAACATTAATTGAATTAATCAAAATAACACCAAATTATGTTATAAATTCAAATATACCTGGACTACAAGGTAAATATATTCAAATCAACATTCATTTTTCCAAAATGATATATACAATGCTAATTCAACAAATCTTAACAATCCAACCATCCAACCATTATCAAATACAAATTCCAACAAATTCAAGCTTAAAACCCAAGTTAAATGTGAATAAAAATTGCAAGAATCTAGAAAAACATCCCAAACATCAAATTAGGTTTCATTAATGTCCAAACTTAGCTACCCTTTTATCTCCTCCACAGTTAGACAACCAAGAAATTACTCCCTCAGACGAAAATAGCTCCAAGAAAAATCAAGACAGATCTGGCTATGATGAAATAGACAAGAATATATTGATCCAAGCACGTGAATAGAGAAGCAATGGCGGCAGCAAGCTAAGATTCACATACCCACTTTGTCTCCTTGGAAGTTTTTGTTCAGCCAAAACGAGTTGGATGAGACATAGTGGGTGTATGGTAAAATGAAGATGAAGGAAGATGGGAATGGTGGGGAAGGGATCGAAAATGGTGTGGTGTGGAGGAACAAGGGTGAGTTTGGTTTCAAGAAAATGGTGTGAGGGAGAAACATATGAACCCATAAAAGTAAATTCAGATAATTGACAAATAAAAATGAGGAAAAATGAGAAAATTGGGAAAATAAAATTGTCATAAAATTCTTTCAATCTAATGACCAAAACACCTCTTCAAAAATTTCAATATCCATGGATCATGACCTACAAAAAAATATTACATCAAAGAGACTATGCTTCAAATTAAATAAAATGTAATATCTATCAAATTAAATTTTGATTCAATTAAATTAAATTAATTATGTGAAATGATAAAAAATAAAGAAAATAAAATGCTAAGAAATAAATTTCTAAGACTCTTTGACAATTTTGCCTATGAATGAGTCAATTTTTAATCTTTTCTTTAATCACAATCAAACCACAAATGACATACAATCACCTAGAAAATTATTAATTAAAATAAAATATGAAAAATTAAATCATTGGAATAATTAGAAAGGTAAAAATAATCACAATTAAAACCTGATTCTCACAAATTATCCCAAAATTCTCATATTCAAAATTAAGGTTAATTGCAAAAATATTATCTTAAACATATAAAATTAGCCAAAATTGCTTAAATAAAAAAAATAAAAATAATAAAAATTCATGGTTATCAATAAGAAATAACCAAAAATAGTTAAGAAGAAGAATTATGCCATGGCTTTGTATGATATTTTTAATGTGAAACTATACTATTTTCTATGGAGAAAAGAATCATTCCTCCTTCATCATTTATAGTTGGTGTAAGAAATACAATTTAAAATTACCAATATGCAATGATGAACATGTTTGGCTTTGAAAATGTTTTACAGTTATGTTTTTATTAGTAAATGAAAATATTTTTTAATTTTTAATAATTTTACAAAAAATATATATTTAAAATTTAAGGATATAAGGACTATTAATTGTGTTGGGGTCAAACTCAACCCAATATACATATATTATTTTACATATATATATATATATAACTTTTTTGTCTACTTTTTTTTATGAATATTGATTTATTTTATATGGTTTTTCTTTATATAACTTGCATAATAAATTCACTTTATGATTATTATGAAGACTTAAGATTTTATTCTGTTAATGGTATTTAAAATTTTAAATTTATTTTTAACTTAATATTATATAAAAATAATGTATAATTATTGACTATTCATAAATTAAGGAAATCTTACATTTAATCTTAACATTATTGTCTTCAAAAATATATGTAGATGAAGGTAGTTATATTTTTTATTAATAAATGAAAATATTTTTAAGTTTTTTATACTTTTATTAATTTCTTTAGTATTATGTCACAACCTAGCCCAATGCCTTGGCCCGAGTCGGGTGATCATAGGGTCGGGCATTGGGCTGGGGTTAAAGTCCGTTCACAGAATTAGAATTGCTTAATTATAAGATTTAACTTAAAGTTGGATCACCAAATATTTTGTTGAGAAATAGTGATAAGTCATTACTTGGCTTGTCTGATGGTACATGATTTATTATTACATTTATTGGTAAGCAATTTTTACAAGACAAAGTGATGTTTGGATCTAATGAATGATCTAAGTCTATAAATACAAAATTATGTGTTCATGTATTCTATATTACTATCCAATATGAGAAAATGACGGTTCCCTTTTATGTTGCTTTTGCAATAACCATGAATAAAAAAGAGTTAGGGGCAAAGTTTGTCTGATGTTGAATTGCACTTGTCTCTAACGTTATGTCGCTTGGTCCCAAGCACAAAGTAAACATGATTTAAATATGTTAATTATTAGTCAAGATGGCAAAGCAATAAAGAAGTGTCAATAATCTATTCTGGTGAGTGGCACATTATGGCTTAAATTTAATTCGAATTTTTATTTTGGTTTTTTAATATTTAATTTTCTTTAATATAATGTTACTATTTTGTCAAACGTTTTGTTAAATTTAAATGTTTTCTCAGTATTTATTTTTTATATAGGTCCACCTAATAAACCCGTGTATCGCAGGGGTACACATTAAGTTAAAAACTGAAATTTGATATGAATACATACATGAGACACTACTATATAGAAGACTTTCAATGATGATTAAAAAAGATTTTTAAGGATAGTTTTTGTATAGTGGCAGAAAGTATAATTTTTCAGGACGGTTACAAAAATATCCATCCTTCGAAAGAGAGAGAAAATTAAAATAATACATTTCTATCTGACTTTCAAGGTTGGTTATGACATTAGCCGTCCTTAAAGTCACATTTAAGGATGGTTATTACACACAACCTAATATCAAAACACAAGTAGTAAGGGTTGCAGTTTATAACCATTTAAAACACAAAATGCATTAGCACTGATAGAACGTAGACAGCAAATTTTTATATATAAGGATAGGAGGGCGACCTTTATGAAAGCCAAGTTGATAGCTTGGGCTGCTTCTCGCGTGGAATTGAGGACTTATTTTAAAATTGATGTAAACTATAGAAATCAATAGCTTAATCTTCTCACTAAACAAATATGAAAGTTTCACTTCAGTTGGGCATTTAGCAATCTTATTTTAAAATAACTCTACTTTCTTCCATTATTTTCTCATTGGCTCTTCTCTTCTTTCTCTGTCATGAGATTCATCCAACAGTAAAAAATTCATAAAAATTAAATGAAAGAAAATAACCAACTAGATAGGATCAAATTAGTTTTAAAAAAAAACCCACATATCATAAATTAGTAATCCTTAGAAATTAAGAACTTCCTTCTTAATACATACATATATATATACATCCACACGTATAATCCAACACTTACACATACGCTAGTTGAGATAATTTAAAGCCAATTCCGATCATTACATATAGCTGTGGGTTGCAAAAAGAAATAACCCCAAATGGTGGCCGTAAATTAGTAATCCTTAGAAATTAAGTAGTTCCTTGTTATGAACATATAGACATTCATATATAATCCAACGCCTATATATATACATATCTATATATACACAAACAGGCTGAGATGACTCAGAGCCAATTCTGATTCATGAAATATAGCCATGGGCAGCATTTGCTCCAGTAGAGGCAAGAAGAAAGACAACATCAAGAGAAACAAATTAATCTTTACTAATACATTATTGTAGTTCAACTTAAAATTTTACGCGTGCCTATCATATCAGAAGGTTCAAGTTTGCAGTTCCAAATAAGAAGAACCCCTACCCCTCTCTTTTTCCATGCAAACTTAAACAAAAATTAACATATTGGATGAGAATATTCTCCCCTGTATAGTCCAGACTTCTCCAAAATTTAGGCAAGGAAGGATAAAGTGAAACAAAATTCTTGAAAATTTATAAAGGTGAATATGCAAACAATTAATCTCACTCCAAATATTAAAACTATAAAATTCACCCAAACATTTCAACAGCGACATCCACCACTAACAAAATTAAAATTCCCAATGGTGCCACTGATAGAGACAATGAATAGAACAAGGACAAAGGTAGGTGAAAATAGAATGAGTACCTGGGGAAAATGCAGCCATTGATGTGGGACAGATAGATGTCGCTTCAGGTCAGAAAGCACCTGCACAGTGGTGCCACGGAGCAATTGGAAGAAGAGGAATGGAGGAAGTGGTGCCACAGAGCGATGCAGAGCACTGATAGAGTTGTGGTGGTGGCGAGAGTACCAAATCACCGGGAAATAGGTTTCTTTGAAGAGCCACGTCCTTAGTGTTCGCCGGCAATGAGCTCCGATGAAGGTGTGGTGGCGAGAGTACCGAATCAAAGCATAGAGCTCTGGGAGCAGCTTCAATGGTGTGCGGCCGCTTCGGGTTCAACTACGAGACTACCAAAGAAGAAGCTGTGAATGCGAGTTGGGAGAGAGCGCGATGGTGGGAGTGGAAGCAAAAATCAGTGATAGTGGGAGGTGAGAGTGAGCGAAATATTAAACGAAACCCACTGTGTACTGAACATAAAAGCAGAGTAGCTGGTAAAAAAAAAAAACCATAAGAGCACGGTTCCAACATCTACCCGTTCTTGAAAATTATTTTGCTTCAACATATGAGAACGATTCCAAATATAACCATCCTTAAAAACTCTTAAGTTAAAAACTTAACAACTTATTTACAAAAATACCACTTATCACATTTTCTATATAGTTTACTCAAACAACCGTTCTTTGATGTGGTCCTCAAATTGCTTTTTTGTATCAGTGAGACTTAGCATTTAATTTTTTGGTCAAAGATGTATAATATTATAGGATCATCCTTTTGCTATTATTACCTACATTCTATTAACAGGTGATCACATAGGCCTGGTCTGGTTGAAGAAGGGAAGATATTATATTTGATTTGTTCAATTTTGTGAAATGCATGTACATACTATACAAACAAATGTTTAATACTATTTTTGTACCCTGAATTTTTTTTTTAAGAGATGCCTTTTGATGCTTATTTATTCAAGCATGTGATTGTCTATTGATATTGAGAAGCTACACAGCCAAAGCCCATAGGGTATAAGAAGAGGGGCCCAACATTTTTTAGGTACGAATAGGCCCACACAACCTTCATATTAAACTCTATTAGGCTATTAATCTTTTTTGGCCCAAAAGATGTTTGATTCTTATCATTTGTTGATTGAGCGCTTCCAAAAAATTTCAAATCCACCAATGGTTTTTGTTTTTAGACCGCTAATATTTGAAAACGTGAATCGTTTAAAGTGTATGATTTTTTCAGTAGTTTTTTAATTGAAAAGATTGCTCCTACTTTTTTAATTTAAGAAACAATTGCAATTACAATCAACTAGAAAGCAAAAACAACCAAAACAACTACAACTGACAAACATCAAACCTACTACCCTCATAAACATTAATAACACCAAGATCTAATTCCACCTGATTCCACCAAGGATTCCAACTATTCGGCATCTTCTTAACCTAAACTTGTCAGAAATTGCTCATGAGATTCTTAATGTCTAGAAGCATAATCTCTGCCTCAGGTGCCTTCATTTTTAGATTTGTAATCACTCCAACCAATTGGGAGTTACATATGACAATTGATAAGCAGGTATGTCTGACTAATCCGAATTGTAGATCTTGTTACTTGTGAATCCAATTGATCATTCTCTTGAGCTCCTAAAATGAAAAAACTAAATAATTGCCGTGATGACAATTTTTGGAGAATAATTTTACAATTTGATTATCAAACCTGAATCTCCCAGCCATAGCCATAGGATGACTGTTTGGTGACTAGAATAAATAAGCTGCACTGTTTGAACACAAGGCCCAGTGTGCTATTTAGCGGATTGGCATACCACGTGGTATTTAAAGCACTATCACCCAATAACCATATGTTTCAATAACTTATAACCAGTGAAAATGTCCTATGCATGTTAACATATCAACATGTACCATTCTCTATCATGCTAGTATGTCATACAAACATACATTATAAATCATGGGTTGCATGACAATCATTGCATGTCAACATTCATCATACATATATATTTCATGTTCACTACCATCCGTTGCCATATCCGTCATAATATATAGTAGAGATAGAGAACTTACTAGCTATGTAATAGTACATATCATGATACAAAAAGGAACATCTATGATCCATGCTAAGAGGTATATCATGATATGAAAGAACAAAATATATTATATAAAGAATGCATATCATGATATGAAAAAAATTAAGCATATATAATCAAATAAGACCACAAGAAGATACACCTCGATTACCTCAATCTTTCGAATCCACTCAATACCTCGGTAGGTCAAAGGGAACAACAACCACTATAATACAATAAAAGGATGCAAGAACATATTACCACATTGTCCCAAACCAATGCACACAATCCAATTCATAGTAATCCAATCAATATACCAAGGAGCTCATAATTCAAACATCTATAATCACTTACTGTAACACCTTAGCTTAAGACCATGTTTTTTATTTATTGGACCTCACTTAAGTCCATTAAATCATGTGTAGAAGTTTGGTATACCAAGGAGTGCATCTAATTCACTTCAGATTTAAATAGATTTCGCGACTAGTGCCACAATGCTAGTTAAGCTAACCCAGCCCAAGCCCATTTCGAGCGTTAGTGCTGTGACGCCATTGCTTCCTACCTTCTAAATTACCTTTTGCTCAATTTTGACCCTTCCTTTAGTCCCTCCAATCCTGCACAATTCAGTAATCTCCTTCTTATAGTTAATAATTAAGGCTGTTACATCGTCCTTACCTTATAAAAATTTCATCTTCAAAATTTTAACCACATATCTCAGTGAAAGAGGTGAGGATAGCTCCTTTGCATCAATTCCTCTATCTCCCAAGTCGCTTCACCTGATGTCAAACCCGTCCACAAGACCTTTATTAACTTAATCATCTTATTCCTCAACTGCTGCACCTTTGAATCTATAATCCTTTTCAGCTTGACTTCAAACAACAAATCTTCCTGTAGCTGCACCTCTTCATGCTCGATGATATGTGATGGATCCATGATAATCATGAATTTTTATTATTTTTATTCTCCTTATTCAAGCATTTTTAATATTGAATTTTTGCTAATTTTATGTGATTTAGATGATATTCAAGTAATTAGCCTTAATTTGTAATAAATGAGAATTTTAAGTAATTAGCCCTTTAGTAGTATACTTTCTTTAAAGTCAGTCATAAGTTCTCTCGGATGGTGAAATCTTTCAGCTTGGAGTTCAAGCTTTAATACCACTTGTTAGGATGCTGGCTTCCCAAAAGGGGATAAATTGGGAAGTTTAAGATTTTTCTACAAAATCACAAGTTCACAGTGAAAGCAAAAGCCTGCAAAAAAAAAAAGAATACAATGAAATTGAATATAAATATAAGATAAAAGAAGAGTAGACTCAGAAATTTACCCTAATTCGATCTAATCCACTTGATCTACGTCTAGTCCTTAAACCACCACTTGAAATTTTCACTATCAATAAGAATTAAATAGGCTCCTTGTAATGCCTCAGTACAATACACATGTTCTGTTCTAAAAACACTAAAATTTCTCACTTAACATTCTTACAAGTGTTTCCTAATATCATTTGTGATTCCTTTCACAAAGAATCTTTCTTCCAGATAAAGAAAAGATTTTACACAAAATAAATACTCTCTAAAATAGAGTAGATATGAAAGTTATAGTACAATAGATGCAGTATGTGGGTGAAAAAGCTTTGACACATGAATTTAGCATAGTTATTGCAAAGACAAACTTAAATTCATTACCCGCAATTTCAAATGAAGTTCTATTTATAAATTTGTGACTTAATTAGTTGTTAGACACAAGATCTAGTTGTTAGAGACTTTAACCAACATTACTCTACAGAAATAGCCGTTCACCAACTGCATTTAATGCATTTGATACACCAAAATTTGAATTTTGGGGTTCAACAAACAAATTTCAGAGATTAAAAGTTAAGGACTTCAACGTTGAACTTCAAAATTCGTCTGTTCAAATATGACATTCGAATTTCGAGTTTGTTAAAGATATCTCATATTAGATCATACGAATTCTCATATTAAAAGTGTATTTGTTGAGTTTAAGCAGTTTGTCTTACAGTTTCACAGCGCACTTGAAATTCGAATTTCAAAAACTGAAATTCGTCTATTGAACTACAAAGTTCATCTGTCAGAGGTATACTCTAATGAGACTCAGAAGTTCTCAATTTGAAATTCAAACTTTGAGACTTAAAGTTCGTCGATCAGAGGTAGTGACAGTGAACTCATTTTGAATTTCTCTAACATTCGAATTTTGATAAAGATTCATACAAATTTTGCACATTTTCACTAATAATACTTAGCTCAAAATTCAAATTTCAGAACTGAAATTCATCTATCAGAGATAAAATCTCTGTAATTTTGAATTTCACAAAGCAAAGTTCAAATTTTATACAAAATATACATAAGTCAAATATGAAATTCGTCTGTTAGTCAGTATTTTTTAATTTTAACACACTAACATAGGATAACTATAAAATAACTTGTTTAAATACTGTGGTAACATAAATAAATAAGAATCAAAGTTTTTTATCCAGTGTATATAGTAAAAAATTCTAAAAACTAAATCTTCACTTATTATTCACTGGATTTTTCCACTTTATTTTTTCATATTCCTTTGATAGTCTCCTTTCCAAAATTTAGTTGTTTGGAATCATCAAAACTTCTAATTCAACAATCATGGCTTCCGTCCTCATATCTATGTGCACCATTGCATAATCTATGTGAAGCCAAATGACCCTCATCATTGCTTGATCTGTCCTCTAAACATGAGTGCATCATTGCCTTATCTATGTCCACCATCCTCAACGATGCTAGATTTGTTATTAAAAATTGCTTTTGTTTGCCATGATTTTCTTCTTCATCTTGGGTTTAATTATGTAGTTTTGGAGTTACTTTTGTGATATATGATACCGATGGAGAAATTTGGGATTTGTGGTTTTTTTTGTTAAATGGGATTTGGGGTTTTTGTTACTGTTGTCATAATCAATCTTCATGGTAAAGAAATGAAAGGATATCATGTTCTATATTTCTAGTGTATGCCTACTAAATGTTCAACTAAATGCTTTAAGAAGGGGATTAACTTGGTTATGATCTGGGTGTCCTTAAGTTTAAAGATTTAACCAAAACTTTACTTTTAATTGCTTTGCAAGTTTGTTATGTCACCATGAAGCTGAGTCTATGATTAGGATTTGTGCTTTTTTGTAAGATGGGATTTGGGGTTTTGATTTTCTTATTATGAGAGTAGTTGAAAAATAACCTCTGTTTTTTTTTTGGGATTTTCTCTTTTAACATGTTGGTTATTATGTTAATCAGTAAGTTAATATTTTAGTGTCCATATGAAAAAAAAAAGTTGTAGCCAACTGAAACCCAATCCAGTCCAAGCCAGCTCAATTCGGCCTATGAACCTAGCTAGACTAAACAAGATCACGAGTTCATGGATTGAACTTGACCCCCCTACAAGACTAGGCTTCAAGTTGCTAGTGAACTTGGTCTAACCCGATCTCTCCCTACCCTGAACTTGCGCTATCTTCCAAACCCTCTTTGTTTTTCGTTGTAGTTGATTATGAATTAAAAAAAATTGAATCATATAAGGGTGGAAGCAAGGTTTTGGGATTTGCAAGTACGCCTCTCTTTCAAAATTAGTGACGGTGCGAGGATGAGCTAATCCGGCTTTTCCTCATCCTCTTCTCTTCCTCCTCTTCTCTTAATATTTCTTTTAATTGTTTAAATTAAATTTTAACAAGCTTAAACTAGTTATTTATTTGTTAAATAATATGATTATTAAAATATTAAATTTGCATTATCATCATTTAATTTGAATAATGAAAAAAATTACAAATGAAGCGTAGAGAAACTATAAAACTAAAATAAGAAAAATAATTAAAATACTATTGTAATGTTAGGCTATTAATAGTTTAATATTCTTACAAGAATAGTCTCATATTAGTCAAAATTCAATATGTCTTCATTATTATTGTAAAAAAAATTTAAATCAAATAAACTAATAATTTTTATCTTTTCAATACACTTTATTTAAGTATTTCTTTATTACATTATCTAAATATTTAAATTAATGATATTCAAAAGAATATAAATAATATGTCACTCTAAATTACTACATGCAATATGTAATATAAGTTATTTCTAACAACTTTATTCATATTAAGAAAATTAGTTATAGTTAATTAAAAACATTAAATTTGTCATAAATTTCTATTTCTTTACAAAATTAGCCCTCATTAAAGTTGTTTAGTTGTAACCTCAGTAATTGTACAGTGCAAATAGTAAGGGTATTAGTGGATGAAAAAAAAAAAGCTCCTAGTATTTTTGAATTGTGACTTATAATTTATACCAAAAAATACTTATAAGAAGTGACTTATATTATAGGTCAGAGAGAGTATGTATGTAATAACATTTCTAAAAATTAATTATTGGAATGGATATTAGGAACTGATATTTACTATAAGGAATCATAAAAATCATAATTAAATTGAGGGACCAACCAAAAAAAAGTTATTAATGGACACAGATGCCCTTTACTTCCTCTTCCATTATATTTTCTTATCCACATTCATGTTTGTGATTGTAGGAGGGCAGTGACCCCTAATTTCAATATCTATAAAAATCAAGGGTTGGAATGGATATTAGGAACTAATATTTAGTATAAGGAATCATAAAAATTATAATTAAATTAAGGGACCAACAAAAAAAAAAGTTATTGATGGGCACAAATGCCCTTTACTTTCTCCTCCATTATCTTTTCTGATCCACGTTCATGTTTGTGTATTGTAGGAGGGCAGTGACCCCTAATTTCAATATCTATAAAAATCAAGGGTTGGAATGGATATTAGGAACTAATATTTAGTATAAGGAATCATAAAAATTATAATTAAATTAAGGGACCAACAAAAAAAAAGTTATTGATGGGCACAAATGCCCTTTACTTTCTCCTCCAATATCTTTTCTGATCCACGTTCATGTTTGTGTGTTGTAGGAGGGCAGTGACCCCTACTTTCAAGATCTAAAAAAATAAAGGATTGCAATGGATATTAGGAACCAATATTCAATAGAAGGAATCATAAAAATTATAATTAAATTGAGGGACCAACCAAAAAAAAATTATTAATGGACAAAAATGCCCTTTAGTTCCTCCTCCATTATCTTTTCTAATCCACATTCATGGTTGTGTATTGTAGGAAAGCAGTGACCTCTAATTTCAAGATCTAGTTTTATAGTACTTTCTAAACATATGCCATGTTTGGTTCATGGAAATGTTTTTAAAGGAAGTGGAACAGGAAGAGGAAGTGAAATTGAAAATAGAAGTGAGGTTTAAAAATGTGTTTGGCATGTTTACATAAACCTAGTATAATTTTTAATTGATATATCTGTTTCTATTATGAAATGATAAAAACACTAGTCTCAATATATAAAAAAACAAAAAACTTATTCTATCAAACCCTAGTTGCTAGCAATAATCACCATTTTTGTAAACACAACATCCTAGACCCACCATGAACCGCCATTTTCTTAGGCCAAATCCATCAACAATTAACAAGAACCAACAAGACCAGATTTGTGAAGAACCCAGATTCATGACCTTACACATACAATTTCTCAAAGATCCCACAAAGACCAGATTCATGACCTAGAAATCAGTTTCACATACACCAATTTTGAAGACATTTGACCTATCAATTTTGAAAGGTTATATAACCATAAGTTTCCATCAACTATCGAAGAACCCTCAATCGGTGAACTCAAGAACCATTTTCACATAGGTCTTCCTTAAATTGAAAGAGAAGTGATGGAAAGGTGCTTGTATAGGTCTTCTTCATATTTGAGCATGAGGTTTGACGGCAATAGAGACCATCATCAACATCAATCAAATACCAAAAAATATATCTCCCACACATTGTCGATGGCATTACTATAAACTTGCCATCCTCCTCACCATGATTGTCAAGTGTCAACCTTGCCATAAATGTCATTCTCACCACCACCGGTGTCCTCCTCTTCGACATCTACTAAAGCCATACAAAAATGGCCATCTTCCACAATGCGATAGGGTTAAGCAAATAGATGGGGTAAAATGTTATATATATTTAATTAATATTTATTATTTAAAGTTATTCAAATTATATATTTATATTGTTTGTTTAGTTAAATATATCTTAGCTGAGTGTGGTCTTTATCTTTAAAAGAAGATATTGTTAGTTGAATGATTTTAGGGGATAAGAGATAAATTCTATGATAATTTTATCTTTATCTTTATTTGAATTCAAATTTAAATTTAAATTTTATAACCGATAATGACTAAAGTTATTATAGAGACAGTCTAAGTTGAGTTTAACACACACTCTAATTCCTGGACTAGTTGAGGTTAAATCACAACCTCATCATTGAGTCTCATAACTAGTTGAAAGAACTGTCTGTCTAGATTATTTTTTTCTTATGTTTTCTTCTAATTGCTTTTCTTTTGTGATTTCATATATAATATTTAGATCGTGTATCTCTGGGAATATCTGCATCAAATCATTTAACATGTTGAGAGGTATTTATAAATCTTTCACTGCTCTTATAATTTTGTGAGAAAATTCACATATAAAATTTTGTTTAAAATTGAATTTATCTCATATGTGGTATCATAGCTTAACACACTCAAAGACCTCTGCCTGCATTCATTGAAATTACAGCGCGTTTCTAACATCACTGAATAATTGTTTTTTTAAAAAAAACTTTTATGATAATTTCTTCTATTGTCGATCAATGAAACTAGCCATGTTTAGTGAAAACTAGCTATAGGTAAATAATTGTCATGATCATTCGGAAAATTTTGAGCCATATTTCATAGTTTTTGGATTGGAAAACTTGAAGAAGTAAAATCACCATAGTCAAAATTTTGGAATTTGATGAAATAATCATTGCCTTTAAATCGCCACTGTTTTCTTGTTCTATTGCCATTAAAACTATCGGGAGTGGTGCTCGAAAACGGTGGAAATCATTGGGTAGAACGGCGGGTCAGATTTCGGATCGCATAGATGCATGGTTCGGGTCTACAGAACTGACGAGTGAGCGAGATGACCCAAATGACCCTGCAATTTGGCTACATGCCTAAGTGGCATGTTGTTTTGTGTCTTGGGATGACGTCTTCCTCCTGTGCGCGCGACGACATCATTACGCAGCAAGGGAAATGCTGCATTTCACTTATCCATAATGGAGTGAGTAGGTTTTTGCAGAATGGGCTTCTATGTTTCTGGGCCTGTTTTTTCTGAAATATGGGCCTCATCCTATTTTTGTTTTTTTACTCGTTGGACTTCTAACAAAAATGGAATTGACTGACTAGGCTTTCAGCAATGGGCTTAAATTTCTGTTTTTAATTTGTAAAAGTTCATTTTGGGCCTAATTTCTTGTTATAAATTTTTGGAAATAATTTTAGTGCATATTTGTGATGAAATTCTATTTGAGCTAGAATTTTATGTTATTTAATTTTCATAATTTTATATGTGGTTCAATTCGTTGTTTCTAATTTTTTTGAATCATACTTATATATTGGATCATAAATGTTGTTTGATCATTTACTTTTTGTGTAATTTTAATTGTTTAAAAATTTGGATAATTAATTTTGGATTATTAAAAAAAAATTTCAATATATATATATTATTTGTGTTATTTAATTGTCTATGACTTGGAAAATTTTATTTAAGAAATTATAATACTATTTTGGTTTTTTCAAAATAATCAAGTTATTTATAACTCAAAATTAAATTTAAATAATTATTGGGCACATTAACTAAATACAGTAGTTAGAGAATTTGTTTAATTATTTAATCACATGATTGTTTGGTTGATTAAATTAATTATTGTGCATATATATGATTTTTAAATGCACATAATTTATGATATTTTGTAATTATTATATATTTAATTAAGTAGAAAAAATTATTTAAAATTGTTACATGCATTATTAATTTAATAAAATCACATATTGATTTAAAATATCAATTATACTTAAATATGTAGTTGTAATTTATCTTTACCCACAGGTAAATAATTACAATTGCACATTTAATTAGGATGAAATAGAATTGTTTTGTGTTTCCTAAATAGCCCACAGGTATTAAGGAGTATAAATGTATTCTAGTTTCATCAAAGTTAATTGGGCAAAATCTTGCACATTTATGATTTAATCATATAGGGAGAATTTGTAGTTAATTAGTCATATATTCAATTTAATTAATTGATTAATTAAATGATTATCATCGTGTGATGCCTATATGAGTGCATTTATATATCCTTGTGAATATAATTATTCTTGATATCTTGTGATTAGCATGTATAGTTAAAGAATAGCCATAGCATCCTTATATAACCATATGCATGCATTCCTGACTTGTATTAACAAACAATGATGTCACATAAGGACTTAAAGACATTAATTCTAACTAAATATGCAATTATAACATGTCTTTATGCACATATAGATAGTTATAAATATATATATATATATATATTTAATTATGATGAAATAGAAGTTGTCTTGTGATTTCTAAGTAGCCCTGTGGTATTAGAAAGTATGAATGCATTCTAATTTCATCATAAATTATACATAAGTTCATGTTATGCTAAAATCTCTACCCACAGTAAGATTTTGGTTATATGGAATTCATATTCATCTTGAATTACATCAATATGCATATATTTTAAATGTAATGGATGGTTACCTCATATTAAGTTGATGTAAGTATAATTAAAGTTGAATCCTGAAAATGTAGTGTTATTATCATCTCATAAGTTATTATTTGATTAGGAATAACTATAGAACCTAAAGGAAAAAATCTTTGATTCTAAGAGATTTTAACTTAAAAGTTATTGTACCTACTAATATTAGTATGAGATAATATTGTATGAATGATAAGAGTAATACTATCATTTTAATATAATAATAATGAAATATCAATACATAGCTAAACATATGGGTACATAATTGATTTGAAAATGTCAAGATCCATTTATAGGTAATTGATTAAATTTTGATATAAGTCACTATGTGGTATTCTAACTATAAAGTAGTTTTTCATAAAATAAATAGACATTCAAGGTATGTAACAACATACCATAAAGATGAGAGAGATAACTACTAGCTTGAGTATCTTAGGATAAGAGATCTTCATCAATCTTGGTGCAAATAATCATTAATTAGATATCTTATCAATATGGGCCATTATAGATTTCTCATGACACACATAAGGGGACATGTACAATAAATATTTATTCAACATATGTGTGGAAGAAAAATTGGGCTCAAATTTAGACAAAAATGATATTCTAATAAAGAATCATTTTGTTATTAATTCCAAGAATATAAATCATGAAGATAGAGGCATATAAAAAATAATTATCTTACAAAAGATCTTATTGGAGAATAATAATTATACTTTTTTCTTTAATGTGTTTTAAATTTCATTTCAGCGTTCAAAAAATTGGACCGGATAGTCTGGTTCGACCGGTTCCTGATACCAGGTTCGGTTCGGTCATAGAGCTCAACTACTCCGTTTCAGAACCGGTAGAAAACCAATCAAATCGGTCTCGAACCAGTGATGAACCGGTTAAACTGGTTTTATTTTTTAATTATTTAAAAAATTCTTAAAAAATTTTTAAATTTTTTTTTATTTTTTTAAAATAAAATAACATTATTTTTAGTACTAAATAGTATTATTTTTTGTATAAATTTTTTTCTTTCTATATTATAATATTGTACAAATATTATTATAATATATAATTATTAATAATGATAAATTTACTTAACAAATAATATGAAAAAAATATTAATTGACTATTTTGAATTCAAAATATATTTATAAATGAATCTAAACTTATTTAGATTTTAATATTAGGTTGTGAAACTTATTAATAATATTTTTCATTTTCTATATAATGTATAAAATTAAAAAATTATTAAATTTATTACTATCGGTTTAATTCTGATTGAACCATGGTTGAACCATTGAATCTTGAATCAGTATCTTGACTAGTTCAATGCTCAGTTTGATTTTTTGAACCACGTCTCATTTAATTAAATCATATCATGAATAAAAATTCTTTCATTATATGATAAAGGAGAATATCAATATCTCCATTCAAGAGAGTTAACAAGGTTTATAAAAAATGAGATTATTTGATCTCAAAGAATTATTAACTCTAATCCGTATATGAATTGCATTAAAGATTAAGAAAACATATATGCCTGGAAGAATTTAATTGCAAAAGATTATGCATACTAATGTCTAGTCCTTGTATTTATGTTCTAATTGTTTAGAATGATTCATTCTCTTTTTATTGTTAATTTCTCACAATTCACGAATATTACTTGCTTCATAATTAAGATAAGACATTTGATGCCTTAATGAGGATGCAGAGCAAAAGTAGAGAGTTAATCCGGTAAACAGTTAATATAGTGAAATCAAATAAGAGTTGATATCATGTGATAAGTATATTAGTGATATATAGACAATTTCACATAAGACAACGATATGCATTTAAATAAGGTCCCAACATTCGTTGTTTTGGAATCAATTACATCTTTTGAAACCCACAAGGTTGGAGTTTTAATTTTAATTATTCTCTCTCATGAAGTTGTCTTATAAAGGTAAGAATGAATGGAAGCAATTCCTCAAGGCAGTCATTGCTTGTTTGGATAAAAATGCAAAGAAACCTGAAGGATAAAAGTTACAATGTTTATCACATACAGAATGTGTAGAATTTAAGAATGCCAAATTTATTAGAGAATATCATAATTAGTGAGAGTGATCAATCATACGACTAAGTCATAAGGGTTGTTAACACCTTATTTTGTCCAATCTTTATAAAAAAATGTGTAATTAAAATTGATGCAAGTTTTCTTTTTATTATCAATGTGAATTCAAACTGTTATAAAATAAATGGAAAACTAATAAAATAAAATATTAACAAAAATAATGGGATCTTGAAAAAGGAAGAATAAGGAAAAACAACACAAACATGAAAAAATAATAATAATAAATAAAATAAAAAATTAATTACTTAAAATTAATTAACTGAAATAAAAAAATTAAGTAAATTACAAAACAATAAAAAGAAAAAAAGAAAAAAGAGAGAGAAAGAGCTGAAGGGCTTAAAATACTGGGCATGAAATGCTAAAGCCCAGCATTTCAAGCCCATAAACACCCTGAGCCCTAATTAGGGCTCAGGCACTCAAGCACGATGGAAGGTGAGAAATAGAGGGAGCCACGGAGGGTGAGATAGAAAGAAGAACAGAGGGAGCCGTAAGGTTTGCGCATGAGAGGCAGACCACAGAAAAGATCAGAGGGAGTCTCAGGTACGCGAGCAAAGAGACCAAAGAAAAGGATAGAGGGAGGTGTGGGGTCTGAGCAGAGAAGCAGAACAGAAAGGCCAAAGAAAAGACAAAGGGAGACGTGGGTGAGAGGCAAAAGTGTTGACTAATGAAGAGGATGAAAAGAAAAGCAGAGAGAGCTCACACGAGAGGCTCATACATGAAAGCTAGAAAAGCTGAAGATGCAAACAGAAAAGGAAATCCCCACTACTCCATACCTCCATTGCAGAGAAAGGTGGCTGGTGTGGTTGCAAGTAACCGGAATAGGGAAGCAGGTAGGCTGCGCATGAAAGCAAGGCTGAAAAGGTGTAGAAAGCAATCACGCGCGGGAGGCTTCATTTTCTTCTACTCGAGGGAACTCTATAAAAGAACCGAGAGGGCAATTGCAGATGGGACCCTAAAAAAATTCAAAAGAGAAAGATACGAGGAGCAATTACAGAAAGGTGGAGAAAAAAGCAAAGGAAAATTTTTTAGGAGACATGGACGAGGAGAGAGGAGAGCTTGAGCAGAGACAATGAGAGGTAGGGTGAAATTTGGAGAATCTGAGTAATACTCGGATACGAACAAAGGACGTGAATCCTCGAAGGAGGAAGAGATCAAGGGGACTTCAACAGATAATTTGTATTTTAAATGTAAAGCTTTAATCAGCAGGCTATATTAGTAGGCTTGGAATACAGGATTGGGTATTTGGTTTTGTCAATATTTGGTGCTAAAGCTTGCATTTAAGCCTGGATGGCAATCAGACTTCTTTAAGTCCTGATATGTCTAGTTACAATTTCCGTTTGGGGTGGTCTTTCCTCTACCTTCGTTGGCATGCACCTTTTGTTTTGAGGCTTCTGGGTGTCTGTCCAGTCAAAATAGTCTATCCCCTCTGTATTCATTGCTCATGGCGTGCCTAAACTTTGAGTTGCCTGAACTGTGAGAAGAATATCATAATCGTATATAGGGTTGCATTCTGTACCAAGAGGAAACATATGCCTAGTAACGCTTTAGAAGGAATTGATTAGAGCTAGATGATAATGAGCTTAGGAATCTAATTCAAAACTGGTTTTTAGTTGCTCTGTGTGCTAGATAATTCTGGTTACACCGTGGTTTTGTTAACGTGAGTGAACAGTTATCACATCCTGGGCTCATTGTGTTCAATAAATTCTTAGTTACGTACTAGGCCTATGTTCTTTATTTTGCTAATAGTATCCAACCTTGATGACATAAGATCTTGAGGAAGGAAATTCTTGGGCCTATGAGTTTTGGAAGGTATGAGGAAAGATAGTTTTGAGCCTATGAGTTTTGTTCTTTTCATTTGTTTTGCCCACTGATTTATTCCCTGGTATTAAATTAATATAACGTGCTTAAATGTCAAAGGGTGTTGAGAATTAATTTTTTTTAATATATATGTGATAAAAAACAACAATAGCAAAAATGATAACGACCCTACAAAAACAACTAATGAAGTTTTTGAACCCATGCGTTGTCACACGAAACTGCAAGCCCACGTAAATATGAGTTGGATGTGAAACTTGTGTTTTCTAAAAAATACATACCCTTATGTTTTGCAAGTTTTCATGGTAAAATTTTCTTACAAAAATTCATTATTATACCCCAAAGATTTTAGAATTTTCGCAGATATTTTGATTTACTAATTATCACGTGAGACTATGAGTCCACGCAGATATTAGTTGGTTAGGTAACTTAATTTAAAATAAGATCTACTTTTCAATGAGTAAATATATTTCGAAAGTAATAATAAAAAATAACTTATGATGTTTCCAAATATATGATGTGAATAAAAACATTTTCCTTAGTTACTTGTTTTAAGAAGAAAGGTATAATAGTATTGTTTATTTATTTTATTAAAATAAAAAAATATAACAGCAAAAAATAATAAAATAAAATAAATAATGGGCATAATAATTACATCACGTGAGTTTTTGGAACCCATGTAGGTATCTAAGTTTACTGAGTTGTCACGTGATATAGCGAATCCACATAGATATATCAATTAAGTAACTTTCTTTTGAGAAAACAATTATATTTCATGAAAAAAATAAATTTTGATAATATAACAAGTTTCTTTCGAATTTTATAATAAAACCTTTATATCGCGAGGTTTAGAACTTCCACTGGTAACTAAGAAATCGATTTATTGTGCACGACCGCGAGTTTGCAACAGTGGATCGTTTTCATTTTCTTTTAAAAGAAAATTTTCCAAAAGTACAAAATATATCATTTTTAAAAAAATAAAAAAATAAAAAAATATTTTTTTCAAAACAAAATAAAATAGGAGAAAGTAAACGGAATTAAATTATCTTTTGGCATATTAAAATGCATCAACTCAATCTCAGAAAATATTTTGTTTGTAAAAAAGTTAAATTATTTTCCATTAACTTTCTTTTATCACAAAAATTTCATAATTAAAAAATATCAACTAACTGACACGCATTTCTAGTACCTAAACTATGTGGATTTTGATCCCCATTGTAGGGTACGTAGATACCAGACTCTGATTCTGGGTTAAGTCCGCCCTTGTAAATAAATAAATATTTTTCAATTTATTTTCTCAATTCTTTTTCCTCATTTCTCCTAAATCCCCTTAATTTTTAAATTAATTCATTCTCTCTATTTTGTTTTCCAAATTTCCCAAATTTTCTCAATTTCTTTTTTCCCATTTTTTTAAACTCCTTAATTTTCAATTTAATTTATTCTTTTTATTTTTTTTTCCAAATTTTCCAAATGTTCTTAACTTCTTTTTTCTCTACTCTTATTTTCGCATGTGAATGATAAAAGGAAAATCAAAATATTTTTTAAAACCATATTAATTTACACAATCAACGTAAGGTAACCGTTTCAAGAAACGGATGTTGTAGGGTGCCTAACACCTTCCCCACGCACAATTGACTCCCGAATCCAACTCTGATTACACATACTATCCTTTTCCTCCTCAATTCAATTTTCCAAGATTTTCCCTCAAAATTTTAGTGGTGACTCCTGACAAGTCAGTTTTCGTCAAAAAACCCGATTTATCTCTTTTTTTCTCCTTGCACCATTTGTGTCGCATTTTTTCCGGGTGCGATAAGGGTCATCATATATTGATAAATAAACACACCAATTATGGGGAACATAGTTTTACAATAAATTTATATTGATAAGTAAATGTGAAATATAATGAAGTTCCTAAAATCTAATGTTTTTGTAATCACATCAAATAATTTTTGTAATTTCAAATCTAACAACTTTTTGTAATTCCTTGTATTTTCTTCTAACTACTTTTTATTTTTGTAATTTCAAATATAATATTTAGATCGTCTAACTCTAGAAATATTTGCATCAAATAATTTTGTATGACAAGATGTATTTATAAATCTACCACAATTCTTATAATTTTGTAAGAAAATTCATATATGAAATTTTATTTAAAATTAAATTTGTCTTACATAAAAATATCTATACATAATGGTCCACACATATACACTTCCATGGAAATTGATGACTTCCATCATCCCCCATGAGGAACTATCTTCGCCTTCAATCACACAGAACAAGCAACAAGATGGAATCCGGCTCTATTTGCACTACCCTGGTCCCAGTTACTGCGTACCAAATGGGGCATAGGGTAAAAGTGGCAGTGGTTTGTCCGGCAAATGTTGCCACCATCCAGCTAAGGATTGGTCCGTCATTGGTGTTCCCACAAAATGCACTGCTTCTACCTACTGCTAGGGACGGATGCAAGTATAGCATTGATGTTCTCACATAATGCAGTGCTTCTACCCACCACCAGGGACGGACGCAAATGCTAGCTTGGGGGCCCTTCCCCCTACCCCCTACCCCTTTCCAAAAGCAATTTTTTTAAATACTTTATGTATATACAGTTAAGAAGAAAAATTATTTTAGATCCCCCATGGCCCATTAAAATTTTATGATACAACTTTGAAATCCAAGCCCAGATGATATCACACGACTATTCAATTATCTAGTATCATTTTTTTTTTTATAAACTATCTTGTATTATACTAGTATTTATTCTTAGCGAAAAAAGAAAAAAAAGATACTAGTATTTATTCAGCCTAAAACTACAAGCGCAAACATAAATGAATGATAGCTAGAAATGGGAAAACCTAATTATCTACAATTTGACCTATATAAAATCTAACCTGACTTAATCTATTCGATTAAATAGATTAAATTCAGATCTACAGATAAGTCTATTATTATTATTATTATTATTATTTAATGTTATTTAATATATATAATATAATTAATATAAATTAATTTTTTAAATGCCCTTATTTCTTTGTTGAATTGAAATAGGTGTAGAGATATGTGTTATATGTGTTGAAACATCTTTTCTCATTGATTTTTGTATTGACACATTTTTGTGGGTTAGAGTAACTGAGCTAACATATAAGAAGTCACGTATCAACAAGATTATAAAAAAAGAGAGGTGGGTGAGATTTATAAAAGTAAAGAGATTAACTAATTTTTCATTGTATTACTTACACATATAAGTTATATAATAAATATATATAGATTATGTATTTGGTAACTATAAGTTTAAAATTTGGAGTTTTTTTTTAAAATTAAATTCATGGTCTTTTTTGTTCATTTTACTTTTTAATATGTCTTTAAATAGGTTTAATGTGAGACTAGAGTTTTAGGAAGCTCATACTTAAATCTAAAACGAAAACTTATATAAATTAATAGTTCATACTCTAACTTTAGAATTATAATATATATATGATTTATTTTATTAAAACTTAACCCATTTCCACGTGATCGGATAAGTCCCACACCGTTAAGACCACCTTATGAGCGGGTTCCAACCCTACTTACGACTATGAAACCACCTCGCTACCCTACCCCACCCGGAAGTAGATCTGGGCACCACATGCACATGTTTTTTTAATAATATTTTATTAGTATCATGCCGCATGCCGTTTCATTCTTTCTTTCTTCTTTCCTTTTCTATTTTTTTTTTACAAAAATACCTAAATGAAGTACATCACTTTTTTTTACCAGTAAATACATTTTTTCCTCCTTACCTCCTACCTGAAAAAAATATCAGTATTTTAAATAATTATCAACTATAAAATAGAAGGTTGTTGAAAAAATTTAAAATAGATTATATTTTCTTACAATTATATGGTATCCAGTACTACTAGATTATATTCAAATATTATTAGATTCAATAAGATAGCTTTTAACATGATTTTTTCATTCATAATATTTAAACTCTCAACCTTATTTAAGGGTAATTAATTTCCTTTTATTTAACCCAACCACGTTGGTATAAAATAAAAAAATATTATCAATTATATTAATACATAAAATTTAGATACATTTTGTTTTATAAAAATATTAACAGTAAAATTAAAATAAAATTACATTTGAATTGTCCAATTTTAATATAAAACAAAATGTATTTAAATTTTCAATTTTGTGTATTAATATAATTAGTAATATTTTTTTTATTTTATACTTCCTTCAATCACAAATAAAAGAAAAAAAATACTTCACACACACGTGCTAATATTGTTCATTTAATTTATAGTAAAACATGTATTTGTTCTAAAATTACCCTAAATTAATAATCATTTTTTAACACTATATTAATTAATAATTATTCAAAAGTATAACTTTTCCCAAATGAAAGAACGGTATTATCAGAATATCCTATTTATTGCACCAAATATCTACACTTTTTTCTGATATTCTGAATCAATACAATACTCTCAAAATTTTTTTATATTTGATATAAGATGCAGTACCAACATAGTTGAGTTAAATAAAAAGAACTCAACTCTCTTAGATAAGGTGGAATTTAAACATTATGGATGGAAAAAATTATATTAGGAGAACTACCCATAATTTAGCTTGAATACTTAAATCTAATTTAATAGCATCAGATAGTTGTATAAAAACATATTTTATTTTTAATTTTTTAAACAACTTTTTATTTTATTGTTGATAATTGTTTAAATTATTAGGTAGGAGTATGGTCAAAAAAAAGTATTAGGTAGAAGGAAAAAATATTTATTCGTAAAAAAAGAGCTCGTGGCATAAATATAAGAAAATATCATTTAAAGAAGATATGCAGGGATCCACCCCAAACCCCACCCCGACCCCAAACCCCACCCCTCAATCCTCGTTGATGTATCAAACCCCTCAATCCTCGTTGATGTATCAATTATCGCAATCTCCCCTTTGCTTCTTCTCTCTCTTTCTACTATTTTCTTCTAATTATTCACTTCTATTTCAAGATTATTCGCTCCGCACAACCCTTTAATTGCATTATTTTGTATATGAAAAAATTAATTTGTTCCCAAACAATATAAATGAACCACTTTCAAATTATAATGACATTGTTTTAGTTAAATATAAAACTAATAAACAAAATAATAATAATAACATTCACAAAATTAATTAATGAGAATAAAAATATTATCTCAAACACTAATCTGAATAAAAACTATTTGGTAAATGCTAATTCTATTAAAAAAATTGTCAAGAAAATAGAACCATAGAACTTAACTAGTGTAAGTCTTACACATTATATTTAGTTAAAAAAAGTGTTGTATTATTATGACTTATGAATAACTTAATTTATTAGAATTTTATATTATATATAAAAGATTATACATAAATATGAATATATAGATAGGGATTTGTAACTGCCCGTCCTTGAGATAAGCACAAAAAGATCCCGTACAACGTTAACGGGGATTGAGGGAAAGAGTATTGGCATATGAGATGGATGCGTTCACGGTTCTTAATGGGCATTGCGTACTGCTGTTTAATACTTATGATAGTTCACATCCAATGTTGATTTGATTTGAACATTTCAATTTGTTTTAATTTTAATAATTTAATTTAATAATTTTGATTTTTTTTATTATATAAAAATAGTTCAAAAGCTTATTACTATTCAAGCACCTTAACTTATTTCACATTTTTCACCCCTGCTATTCAAGGATATTCACGAGCCAGACATCATCTTAGCCCGATGTCCGACCCAGAACACCCCTGAGCCAAGAAAAGTTAGCTCACGGCCCTGCTTGGCCCGGGTCTACTATGAAGCACTGGGCCGGGTTTGGCCCAGTATAAAAATATAAAATAAAAAAAGTTGATTTAATTTTTTAATAAAAAATATAATCAGTTTCATTTAAAATATATTCTTAAAGAAAATAATATTGGGTTAAATAGTAATATTTATTAAAATTATAAATACTCAACAATTATACATTATTTATTTTTATATAATATTAAGTTAAGAAATGAATTTAAATTTTGAAATAAAATTAAAGATTGAAATAATAAAATATATTTACTATAATTATAAAATTAATTTATTACATGAGGCAAATGAAAGAAAAACAATTATATAAAATTATTCAATATTTTTAATAAATAAAAGAAAATTGAAAAATTGGAAAAATCATTTATACAGGGTGGGGTCAGCACAGGCTTGTGACTTTCCTGAGGCCAAGCTCGACCAAGTCCTCTTTTTGGTCTGGTTTACTTTCATGTCTAGATTTTCCCTTTTCGGCTCGGCCTAAAATGACCAGACCACACCGGGCCAACCAGACCACCGGACCCATTGAACAGTCTTAGTGCTATTTCATAGTAAAGCTGAGAATCTGGGCTGGCATGATCCATATGGGTTAGACCCAAAAGCCCATTTTTGAAATATATCTTATTTTTTCAAGTTCAAACCATATCTTATTTTTCTTAAACGCTAAAATGAAAATCCCATCTAAATTAACATATATAAAATAATATAAATTTTTTTATGTACATAATTATTTAATTTAATACAACTAAAGCTAACTAAATAGTAATAATTATCATCATTTATCATCACCACCAAAATTATTATCCAAGATAAAGTTTAAAAACATCATAAAAAAATTCTGGCTAAACGAGCCGGCCCAAAGTCCTTATAGGCTGGTCCCCTTTTTTGCTAGACCTAACAAGCTCGAGTCTAGAAGCTTATTTTTTATACGGTATCCAAAATTTCTAATCCAACCATTTGTTTTCTTTAGGTTAAATGACTTAACCAATCAAGCTTGACCTATATACTTTGCTCTATTTACATATAGCTATAATTAAAATTATTTCATCATATATATATATAGTACTTTTTTAAAAAAGTATGAATTATTATTTCAGAGTAAGGGCGTGAAGCACAATTTTTTTGGGCGGTGGGAGGTGGGAAATGTGAATTTCGTGCAGAAGCAGCAGAGGTGAGAGAAGTAGGAGTTGGGACATTTAAAAATTGGAAAGACAGGGAGCAACCACCATTCATCTATGCACGCTTTTATACTATTTTACTTTAGAAATTCAAAGGTGTGCTGTGCTGTATATCCAAGTTTCTAAGCTAAAGCCTATACGTTTGCCCATCAAAGTGGGATATGTTCGGAGTAGGAGTTGATAATCCCATCCCCATGTGAAGAATAATTAAATAAAGAAGAGATGAGCTGCCATATTAGTAATTACAAGCGTTTTGTTGACTATATATATATATATATATATATTTTTTTTTATCCATGTTATAAGACATTTTATATGATAAATTTTTTATCCAAAATATAAAATATAAAATATTTTTCTTTTTATGTTACCCATGACTTTAATGCTTCCTCTCTCTTCATTTATAATTCTACAAAGATAATAAAATAGAGTATTTAATAAGAGTAAAATAGAAAATATTGATATTTTTTATATTGATTTCAGTTGAAAAAATAATTTTTTTAATATACATATAATTATTACAAAATATCTTATAATATGAATCAGAGGAAGTATAGCTATACCCCTCCTTCCTCGCAACAACTTCCCGTTGCATCCACACCTCCACCCTTCTAAATGGAGTCTTCACAATTAAGCTTTGTGCTATGCTCCAATTCACGACAACTATCTCTCAAACAATCCCCTTTTTCTTTTTATTATTGCATCTTATCTTCCCTGTGGATAGGCATATCCATGCTGCCATGATGGAAGCCTCCTCATCCTTCTGCCTAACCCCACTCCTCCTTATCACCAACCTCTTATTTGTACATATCTGTCAAACAAAAAAAAAACTTTATTTATACATATACATATATATTCATATATTCCGAATTCAATTCAATATTAATTTCTTTTCTATAATCCACCATTTTTAACAAAACTATATATCATCCATATAAAATTTAATAAGTGTAAGAAAAAATACTGTTCACAAATTATAAACCGTGTAACTTATTTTGAGTTCCATTCAAATATATGAAACCCAACTAATTTAATTTTTTATGGACGTTATTTATTCATATTTATCAACAATATCATGCTCCTTGCTTTGTAATACAAATTGACAACCATACAGTCACCCATTTAAACTAATATCATATTTAGATTAATTAAATTATTAAATAATTCAGTTCTCAAAATATTATGTTCGTTTTCCAAAATACAAAATTTATCAATTTAATTCTTTAAACATTTCCTTTCAATTGAAATATATAAATTATAATCCATACAAATTTTCCCATTTAATAAATAAAATTCTATATAGTCACTCAGTCTTTCCCTCACAATTTGTTACTCTCCCAAGTAACATTTCTCCGCAGAAGAGTATGCGTAATTTTGGCCCGAAAAGTTTTAACCAAAAAAAAAATTGGTTCAACAGCATTTTGTCAAGTAACTAGGAGGGGTTTCATTCATGTATCTGCACGATATTTAAGATAAGCCAGCTTGTAGACAAGACCCTGTATATATTTTGATGATAGTAACACTTAACTAAGTTTACATACTGAATTAATGTCAAATAAAATTTCTGTTTAAATAATAAAAAAATTGCTTAACGAAGGAATCATTTAAATTAGTAAAAATTGTTTAGACACTAAACAAAAAAAACATTATTTTTGAAAGTAAGTTAAGAAAAAAAAAAACTTCAAAAACTGAATTCTTTGTTTACCCTATATATTAACATTACCATAGACTTTTGAGTGTTAATCATCAATGCTCATCACTTTGACAAAATTTGAATCACCCAATTTTAATTTAAATGGTCGATATTTAAATTTTTTTTTATTTTTTTAAATGATAATATTATTTTTAGAAAGTGATAATTATAAAATTATCATTATTTTAAATTCTGAATATAATAAAATAAAAATATATTAAAAATATAATACTATAATTAAATTAAATCTAAGAGCCAATGCATTTTAAGTTACCATGCAGTCGCTTATCGAGAGGATAAGTAATGAATCTGCTTCCAAAATCATTCCTTAATCCTTGTTAATGATTTAATGGATTAAATCTATTATTATTATGATGATGATGATGATGCCAAGTCAGAGATCAATTAAAATAGAATATCCTCGACGTGTAGGGGAGGGAGAGGACGAAAGAATGAAAGACTCCAACACAACATAGTGGACAAGAGACGATTAAGTGCGTGAGAAAGAAGGGTTTCTCCGTCATCGTTTGTCATCTTTGCCTTTGTGGTTTTCACAGAAAATTTAGGCAGTTCCGTCGTCCTCACGGTGGCATTATAGTGCAATGGCGATGTGGCTATCGGGAAGATCCAGAACCATAATTCAGCACCTTCCCAAAAGGATGGCTTTGTTTGCACTTCTTAATCACTCTTCTTCTTCTTCTGCTTCATCTTCTTCATCGTTGATACCGATGCCATTTGTCGAGCCTCCGTTACTGGGTAATCGAAGATTAAACCCCCTTTTCTCCTTTTCGCGTCATGAATCCACCAAAGCTCAGATCCAGTTTCAGCAACCCTATGTCGTTGAAGACGATGACAGTCAGGTAATCATTTTACGAATTAGTAGCTTCGCTATACTCTGTTAGCCTTCACCTATTTAGCTCTTCAAGATTAGATCATGCCAGAATATATATATATATATATATCAAACAACAAATTAATTAATTCTCAGGGGTCGGTCCAGAGCATTCATTAGTTTTCCAATTGATCAATCGTCGATTATGGAATGCTTACACGGGAAAATCATTTAGCTCTCCTTTTCATTAATGAATTGGAAATTACTTCACCTGATCAGTAATCAACAACAGACCCTCCTTCTGCACATTGGACCCCTGTCATGCTCTAAAATTTAAAACCATTACTATCTATGAATTCATTTCTTTATTTTAAGATATTTTTTCCTCTGTTTCTTTGAATATGCTGTAGTATGCAATAGATTCGAATTACTTTTTGTGTAATTGACATAAGATGGGTTTAGTTGGCTTTGGATTCGGTGCGTGGCGCAATCCACGCACCAAGTACGTGGCCTGGCTGAGAGCTGTTTTTCTTTTAAAAGCAAAAAAAAGGAGGAGAAAGACAGAGAGTGGGGGAAACACGCACCCGGTGGCGCAGCGCCACGCACTGAAAAGGGCGCCGGTTTAGTTGCGTATCTTCAAATTCCGGTCAACACTGTGGCCCAAAAAAAGATAAAAGAAAAGAAAACAATCAGGTCAACAGAGATTTGAAAAAGGACGAGATGGATGAACACGTTTAATTTTTTTATTATTATATCATAATGATAATAATAATAATAATAATAATAATTAATGTCTGGATCAGAGTTGGTGGGAGGGGAGGGATTTGTCAGTGATAATGACAATTTACATTATTAGTTACTAATTATTATTGATTTGGGTTGAAGCTTGATGAGCCACAAGCTAAATACTATCTCCAAGAATTTATTTGATCTTATTTATAATATGATGTTGTGTTATTTTTTTATTTAAATTTTTTTATTTTTTATTTAATAATTTTTTTGTCTCATCAATTATTTTATTTTTTAATTAATAGGGATAAAATTAAAAATTTATACTATTTTTTTATAAATTTGAGAGTATAATTATATCTCTTTAATACCTATATAATAAAAAATAACATCTTATAAATGAGATCAGAGAAATATAAAATATAAAATTTATAAATAGTTATAGTAGTAATAAATTATTCTCTATAGACTATATTATATAAGATTTTTAACTATTTTAGCTTATTAACAAAAGTTAATTATACATCTTAAAATTTAAAAAAAAAATCTAATATTTTAATTTTATCTTTATTAATTATCAATAAAAATTATTTTAAAAATTCGTCCTATATTTTTTAGTATGTAAGATAATAATCAAAAGGGATTAAAATGATAAACTTTTACGTAAAAATTAAAAAAATTTTTATATTTTAGATAAAATAAAAATTATACAGGAACCTTACAATATAAATATAAATAGGAGAAAATATAAAAATATGATATATTTTTCTAGTTTCTTGAGCCTCACTAAAAAAATTTTAGTATATTATACTGTTCACAAGCCTGCTGCTCGAGTTATGTGCAGAGCACAATACAACTTACATTACTAGGCAAAGTTTGTTAGAATTTACCAATTAACATTAATCATATTTCAATTAAAAGAATTGGTAGCAATTTTATGAATAATTAAAATTAAATTCGTTAAAATCATTCAATTGGGATGAAAAAAATACAGATAAACCTTATTTAGCTTTGCATTTATTTTCTTTTTTTTCTAACTATCTCTTTTTTTCTGATTGATCTAACAAGTCAGTATGGGGTGAACTACTGTGTCAGGTCATTGATTTTCCCGGAGGCAAAGTTGGATTTACTTCTGAAATGAGATTCATTTCCGAGTTTGCCGAGAAACGAGTGCCCTGTTTTCGAGTTCTTGATGACGATGGAGTGCCCGAGCCGTACAGCAATTATATACAGGTATAGCGGCAACCAAAGTCTGTGTCTTTCATCTTGCTTTTCCACAGCACTGATAGATAGTTGATCAATGTATTGAGCATGGCTTTGATAGGTCAGCAAGGAGACGGCTGTAAAGATGTACTCTGACATGGTCACCCTTCAAATCATGGACACCGTATTCTATGAAGTCCAGAGGCAAGGAAGAATCTCCTTCTACCTCACGTCAATGGGAGAAGAAGCAGTTAACATTGCTTCTGCAGCTGCACTTTCGGCTGATGACGTTATATTGCCTCAGGTTTGCCTACTCTCTTCACCTCTCTCTCTCTCATCAGCTCGCTGATCACTAAGACAAATTGGGTTATTTGGGTTCATTGATTACAAGTTCTCTTCTGGTTAACTGATGGTTCATAATCTGAGCATGAATTTGGGACATTCTTTGTTCTGCTAGTACCGAGAGCCTGGAGTGCTACTGTGGCGTGGCTTTACACTGCAAGAGTTTGCGAACCAGTTGATGGGAAACGAAGCTGATTTTGGAAAAGGCAAGCAGATGCCTATACACTATGGATCTAACAAGCACAATTACTTCACTATCTCATCCCCCATCGCGTAAGATATTTCTAAATGCACATTGTAATGCAACTTTTAATTATAGGCCATCTTATGGGTAGCTTGGACTCTCAGAAAATGTCAATGTTGCTTTTGCTGAAAACAAAAATACAGAACACAGCTTCCTCAAGCTGCGGGCGTTGCCTATGCCCTTAAAATGGACGGGAAAAAAGCATGCGCTGTCACTTATTTCGGTGATGGCGGCTCCAGTGAGGTTGCTGATCACTAATGTCCTTTTCAATATTAGTATCTTGTTGCTCTTTCTAACCTCAAACATTGCAGGGAGATTTCCATGCCGCTCTGAATTTTGCAGCCGTAATGGAAGCTCCTGTTATATTTATCTGCCGCAACAATGGATGGGCCATCAGTACCCCCATAGAAGAACAGTTTCGAAGTACTCCTTTTTATACCCGCCCCATTTGATGTCATATCTCACACTGCTCCAAACTCTAAATTTACCAAATCTGTCATATTCGGGTCTGTTTGATGTATATCAGATATTGGGGCTCTTGGAAACTTAATGTTTATTTCTCTCTTGTTTAAAAGGTGATGGTGTCGCAGTTAAAGGTCGGGCATATGGGATCCGGAGTATCAGAGTAGATGGAAATGATGCAATTGCTGTTTATAGTGCAGTTCATACTGCTCGTGAAATGGCTGTAAATGAGAATAGGCCAGTTTTAATTGAGGTGTGATTGAAACTCCCCTGCTTTTTCTTTTCCTTTCTTTCTTTTTTTGCTTTGCTTTTTGGCCTGAAACAAACCATTGTGTTGATAACTTCCAGGCACTCACGTATAGAGCAGGACACCACTCTACATCAGATGACTCGACCAAGTATCGGTCAATTGATGAGATTGAATATTGGAAAATGGCACGAAACCCTGTAAATAGATTCAAGAGATGGGTAGAAAGGAATGGTTGGTGGGACGACGAGGATGAACTGGAGCTTCGAAACAGCGTCAAGAAGCAGGTCAGTTTCAAAATTTATCCGTCTTTTCTATTAAACCTAGCTGTTTTTTTTACGTTCCACATGATTTTCACTATTTTTCTACAGTTGTTGCTAGCGATTCAGGTAGCAGAGAAAACACAGAAACCGGCTCTTGAGGAACTTTTCAATGATCTGTATGACCAAGTGCCGTCAAATCTGCGGGAGCAAGAGAGACTACTTAGGGAAACCATTAAGAACCATCCCGAAGACTACCCTTCTGATGTTCCTCTGTAAATCTTACCATTTCAGGGATCAAATAAGGATAAACTAGTGTGTCCTGGACTGGACTTGGTACTACTTTTAAATGAGGTGAAAGCTCTTATCCTCCACGTCAGAGAGAAGTGAGTATATGTATATAAATTAGGATCATTTGGCAAGAAAAACAAAGTACTTGATAATACATGTACATCCATTTAAGAATCTGTTGAATCCGGCTTTTTTTACCTCAATCCTATGAAAAGAATTTGAAATTTTCAATATACTACAAGTTAAAAAATATTTTTTTATATATTATATTTTTAATTATTTCGGTGTCTAAGACACTAAAAGGTAAGATTTTTACTTTTTTTTTGATACTAAGATCCTTCTTTTCCCAAGTCTAGGAATAGAGACTATGCTTGGCCTCTACCCCTACCTAAAAAAAAAAACAAAACCCACGCGCTACTCCCCCTCCCCAAAACCCTTCCTCCTCATTTTTCCCCCTCTCCTCCCCCTCTTTCTTTTTTTTTTTTTTTCAAATTATACCTATTTTTTGTTTCAAATTTTTATTAATACTTCTATTTTTTTTAACCACATTAAAATATAAGTAGAAATATATATTAAATAAAATTAGTTAATTATACTAGTAAAATATATTATTCAATATTATTGAAATTATATAGGTTTTTTTATATTTTAAAAACATATATTTAATTTAGCTTTTAATATTATTAAGAAAATATTTTTTATTAATTAAAATTTATATTACTATGCAAAATAACCATGAGAATAGGATATATTAGCCTTCCTTTAATATTACTAAAATAATATAAATCTCCCCCTATTAAAAAATATGCATTTTAGTTAAATGTTTAACTCAATTAATGATATAAATAGGAAGAACAAGGGAGAGAGATAAAAAAAATATGAAAGAATATTAAAGGAAGGGTAATAAAAAAATTTTATTCAATATTCCTTCATATTTTTTTTATCTCTCTCCATTGTTCTTCCTATTTATATCATTAACTGAATTAAAAATTTAACTAAAATATATATATTTTTTAATAGGAGGATATTTATATTATTTTAGTAATATTGAAGGAAGGCTAATATATCCTATTCTTATGGTTATTTTGTATAGTAATATAAATTTTAATTAATAAAAAATATTTTCTTAATAATATTAAAAGCTTAATTAAAATATATGTTTTCAAAATATAAAAAAACATATATAATTTTAATAATATTGAATAATATATTTTACTAGTATAATTAATTAATTTTATTTAATATATATTTTTGCTTATATTTTGATGTGGTTAAAAAAATAAAAATATTAATAAAAATTTAAAATAAAAAATAGGTATAATTTAAAAAACAAAGAAAGAGAGGAGGGGGAGGGGGAGTAGTGCGTGGGTTTTGTTTTGGGGGGGCATAAGGGTAGAGGTCAGACATAGCCTATGATCCCTAGACCTGGGAAAAGGAGGACACTGCTCCTCATTCAATGAAAAAAAAAATTAAAAACTTACATTTTGATGTCTCAGACATGGAGATGATTTAAATTATAGTATATGAGGAAGTATTTTTTAACTTGTAATATATTGAAAATTTTGAATTTTTTTTATAATATTGAGGTAAATTTTCCGTTGAATCCTATCTTACATACTATTATAGCCTGCCCGCCTCTCACAGCTCTTTTGACTTATCCATGTAAACCGACGCATGAAACAGGTAGATGAAGTTAACCAATAAATCATATGGTATGGATCCAATCTGTGAGTCATAAAGATGCACACAAATTTTAGGGTTTGGGATACACCCAAGAGTTCAATACATTTTTTAAAATTAAATTTTGCTACATCAATCAAATTTTGTAATTGACAATATTTGCAAAACATGCATTTTTTTTTTGTCATCCAATTTTATTTAAGGTTTCATTTGGTTTTTTTAACTTTATTTAGTTTTAATTTAATTTTTAATTTTTCATAATATGGTTTAACCTGATGAGATTAAAAGATAAAATAAAACTTAAAAAATAATATCATAAGATTATATTAAAATTTTAAAAATTAAATATGAAAAGTTCATTTTAACCCGAGAATATATATTATCAGTTTGTCACATATTTCACCCGAGTCAACTCTAACTTTCGGACAAGAGACTCCTTATTAATTAAAGAATCCGATCCACGGCTGAATGGAGGTGCCCCTTGAACATCTAGGATTAGAAAAATTGGCAATGATTGTAATGTTATTCAAGTATCGTCTTTTTGGGGACAAGTAAAAGCCCTGCCAGACACCCCGAAAAAAAAAAAACAAAAAAAAGAAATTAAGGTGATCATACGTGTGCCCTATCAAGATTAAAGTATGCCTTTAAAATATTAATGTTCCCTGAAAATTTGCGTGAGATTGACTTGCTGGACAACAAATATCGTTATTGAGTGTATATCATATTGTCATTTTCACCGCAAAATGTCAAACTGGTTTTTGATTCTTTTTTATTTTAATTGAAGTAGGATGTGGCTTAAAATTCAGGAACAAGTATGACGGCTAGACAATGAATGGGCAAGGAAAGTCAAATTCGTTATGCTTTAATTATAATCTTCCATGGCTCTGACCTTTTTCATTGAATTACATGGGAATTAAAGATACGAGTTAAAGTTAATTAACTATCTCAATTTATCTGAGAATTATGATATTTTTTTAAATTATTCTTATTTAATATCTTTCTCTCTCTTTGGGACACATTAAATATAGATATTTTTTAGAAATGTATAATAAATACAATCCCATATACTATAAATGATCTTATATTTAAAATCAAAATAAAATGCCTTATATTTAGGATTGGAGAAAATACTTCTTTTAACCATGATCAAGTCTTTATATAGCACAAATATTAAAAAAATCTCCTCACAAGCAGCAATGTACATCTAACAACAAAATGGATCAGTGAGATTCATGGATCCAAGTATCATAATTAATTAACACCGTAGGGGATGGCAGAAAAAACTTTTGCTGACATGATGGAATAGAAAATTGCTAGTTCAGCATGAACTTTGAAATGGAAGAGTAATGAAACAGATAGAACCATCCATTCCCTTAACTCCCATAACCTTTAGTAATTACAAAAGTAAGCAATGAATGGCTAAAGTAACTCCCATAACACTCTAATAAAACATTTGTAACCCCTATCTACGCTTAATGCCTTGTCTAGCCCACTTAGAGTAGTATAAAAGGGGCTCATAGTCTAGAGTTCATCATCAAACAATTCAGAACAAACAATTCAAAAAGATTTCTTTCCTTTTGAAAGTGTGTTCTTTTTCTCTTGTCGAGTTTTGTGCTAGTTTGGTATCAGAGCCAAGTTGAGAATCCAGAGAGTAAGAGGAGTGAGGAGAGAGTTTCAGAAGAATTGCCTGAGAGTTGAGAGTTTCAGAGGAATCATTATTGCTCTACTCGAAACTCCACATTCCAGCCATTTTTCGAAGGAACTGATCTTACCATCGTACTCGAAAGGCAGGAAAACCTTGGAAATGAGTTCACTGCTGCCAAGACCCGCCTCCACACGTCACCACACGTCACCGCTGGAAAGCCACGCATCGGTCACTTTGTCCACACACCTACTGAAAGTTGAAGATGATGACATCATCTGCCACAACATCCTAACATGTCCAGTCAGCAACAGCTCAGCCACTCAATGTTTGCCACGTGTCACGTCTGCCATGTTACCCAATCCCAGTCATCCAAACTTTTCATATTTACAGTTTGACTCCTAAACTCTTCCATATCTACATTTTGCCCCTATACTTTTCATAATTTACACTTTTTCCCCTCATCTTTCTGATATTTCACTTTTCCCTTGAACTATCTGAAATTACACTTTGGCCCCTAAACCTTTTAAAATTACAATTTTTACCCTTAATTTTTTTTATAATTACAAGTTTACCCTTATATTTTTTTAGAATTTTACTTTTACCCCTCATCTTTCTGAAAGTTGTAGTTAGGCCCATAATTTCTCAAAATGCCTCCAAGATGCATACCTATGCATGAAGTTGAGATTGAAAAGTTGAGAAATCGAGTCAACTGTTACAGGACCTTGTCAATATCCAATAAATCCAATTGGAGAAACAAAGAGGGAAAAGAGAAGAAGACTCGGATAGTAGCAACACACCATCAGCTGGCAACCGCCATCCTCAGAGACCAACAATCTGCTACAATGATATCAAAGTGGAAATCCCTGAATTTGAAGGAAAGTTGCAAGCAGATAATTTCATTGATTGGCTATAAACTGTTGAACAGGTATTTGAGTATAAAAAAGTACTAGATGACCAGCAAGTGAAAATTGTTGCCATCAAACTCAAAAAATATGCCTCCATTTGGTGGGAAAACCTTAAGAAAAGGCATGAACGAGAAGGGAAAAGTAAGATCCAAACGTGGGACAAGATGTGACGCGAGCTCTCATGTAAATTCTTACTTGAACATTATTATCAAGATAGTTTTATTCAATTGCAAAATCTATGCCAAAAGTCTCTGTTTATGTAAGAATATACAAGGAAATTTGAGAAACTCATGATGAAGTGTGATATTTAAGAAAAGGAAGAGCATACGATAGCCTGATATCTTGGAGGGTTAAACATTAACATCGCCCATCCAGTCCAACTGCAACAGTATTGAACTTTAGATGACGTAATCCGTCTAGCCATACGTGTTGAGAAGTAGATTCCCTGAAGGTTCATTTCAACCTTCTTTCTCTAGAATTTTTTCTAATGCCCACAATACATAATTCCAGCAGCCTAATTCCTCGAGCAAGCCTCCACCAAAAGGCACCAAAGGGTTTGGTTCTAAAGCACCCAAATGTTTTAAATGCCAAGGGTTTGGGCACATCGTCGTGGATTGTCCCAACCATAGGGTTGTCACCATTATTAAAGAGCAAGCTTATGAAGTATCTAAAGAAGTACAGGAGGAAGAGCCCGTATTTGATGAACCAGTATATGATGAAGAGTTCATTTTTGTAGATCAAGGAGAATCGCTGGTGATTAGATGAAGTTTGCACATAGCGTCCACAAAAGAAGAGCCTTGGCTACGTCACAACATCTTCCATACCTATTGAACGACTCAAGGGAAAGTTTTTGAATCATTGACAATGGAAGTTGTGAGAATGTAGTATCAAACTAGATGGTGGAGAAACTAAAGCTGTCAACTCAGGATTACCAACATCCATATAAGTTACAGTGATTCCACAAGGGAAGTGAGGTAAAAGATACTAAATGATGCCTTGTTTCTTTTTCAATTGGTAAGAAATATGAAGATGAAGCCTAGTGTGATGTTGTATCCATGAATGCTTGCCATCTACTTCTTGGAAGACCATGGCAATATGATCATTGTGCTATGTATGATGGATATGCAAATACCTATTCTTTTGTGAAGAATGGGGTGAACATCAAGTTAGCCCCATTATAACCTAGTGAACACAACAAAAATGAGTCCAAGTTGTCAGTGTCTTTAGTTGCCAAATAGCAGATTAAAGTGACGAAAGTAGAAGCCCATTCTATGGATTCATTCTATTGTTTGAAGCAAATGATAGATCCATTATTCCTTCTAGAATTGAACAGTTGCTAGCTGAGTTTACAGATGTGATCTCAGATGAGATTCTTCCAGGATTGCTGCTTATGAGAGACATCCAACATGCAATGAACTTTGTTCTAGGAGTAGTGGTTCCTAACAAGCCTGCTTACAAAATGGGTCCACAGGAACATGCTAAGGTTTAGTGGCAAGTTGAAGAGTTACTGAAGAAAGGATTGATTCGTGAGAGTGTTAGTCGCTATGTTGTACCTGTACTTGTAGTACCCAAGAAGGATGGAAATTGGAGAATGTGCATTGATTGTTGAGTAGCCAACAAGATCACAATCAAATATCAGTTTCCAATTCCTCGGCTTGATGATATGTTGATCAGTTACATGGTGCTGCTATCTTTTCTAAGATTGACCTCCGTAGCAGATACCATCAAATCCAAATTTGATTGGGAGATGAGTGAAAGACTGCCTTCAAAACAAGAGATGGACTTTATGAGTGGATTGTGATGCCTTTCGGTTTGTCTAATACTTCTAGCACATTCATGCGTTTAATGAATCAGGTAATTTGACCCTTCATCGGCAAGTTTGTTATTGTTCACTTTGACAACATTCTTATTTACAGTAAGAATCAAGAGAAGCACTTAGAGCACCTACGACAAGTCTTACAAACTCTACAAGAACAAAAATTTTATGCCAATATGAATAAGTACACTTTCTTGATTGATAAAGTTATTTTCTTGGGCTATATCATTACTGCGTAAGGTGTTCAAGTCGACTCCAACAAAGTTGAGGCCATCAATAGTTGTCCAACCCTGAGATCTGTCCAAGAAGTTTGAAGTTTCCACAGATTAGCTTCTTTTTACAGGAGATTCATCTGAAATTTTATCTTCATTGCTGCACCACTCATAGATTGCATCAAAGAAGATAAATTTCAGTGGATAGAACAAGCCCATAAAAGCTTTGAAGAGTTGAAGAAGCATTTGATTGAAGTGTCTTTATTAGCCCTTCCTAATTTTGACCAAGTATTCGAAGTTAGCTGTGATGCCTCTAACACTAGAATTGGTGCTATCTTAATCCAAGAAGGACATCCTATTGCCTTTTTTAGTGAGAAACTCAATGACATCAAGCTCAAATATTCTACTTATGATAAACAGTTCCATGTCCTTGTACGAGCTTTGCAACACTAGAGTCATTATTTGCCGAGTAAGGAATTCATCCTGTACTTTGACCATGAGGCCCTCAAGCATTTGAATTTCCAACAAAAGATCAAGCACAAACATGCTACTTGGAGTGAGACTTTGCAGGCTTACCCATTCCTGCTTAAGCATAAAGCTGGGACCTTGAACTTCGTAGCTATAACACATTATACTATGACCCATTTCCCATGTATTAGATCATTTTAGAGTCCAAATATAATTGAGGAGAAGCTTGAATCAATTTAATTTCAAAAACAGAATTTTCAATTTTCTGTTGGTAATTTCCATTTTACCTGATGAATTTTGAAAATTCATAACTAAATCTAAAAAAATTATCTTAAGGTGATTCAAGTCTCTAAAGATAGATAAATGATTCTATACATGGGAAAAATAGGAAATAGAGAAAATACTTGGCCAAATTATACAGTTTATTCCTTAAAAAGTACTGTAGATTTGGTTATTTCTGAAAATTTCTGATTTTGGTAATAACTTTGAAAAATCGTACTTCCTTCTATTCTGGACCAAATCATACATACTGTTAATCATACCAAATTACATCATTTCAGCACCTTTTTCTGTTGTTACGTATTCATATATGTACATACTTGATGCTCAGGTTAGGAAAATGTGAATTGTAATCCTAATGATGCTAATGATGCATGATAGCATATTTTTATCTGATGATGCATTATTTTTATCTCCATGAAAGAATTTTAAATCCTCATCTTTATTGTAGGCCTAATAGGAAAGCATGGGATAAGATTGGATTGGAGTACCTTTGGGAGAACACTGAAGAAAAGAGGGAATGAGCTTCTGGAGAGTCCACGCCGCGGCTGAAAGAATGAGGCCGCGGCCTAAAGCAGACAGTGACAAACAAAGGGTTAAGCCCAAATTCACCAAGTCGCGGCCAGGATCCTGTAGCCGCGGCGCGAACCCTCGTCAGCAAAACGCAGAGCTTCACTCGAACGTAGTATTTGAGGGGAGAGCGAGGGCACGAGAGAGGACACTTCGGGGAGAAGCTTGGGAGTGCTAGGGTTTAAATCTTGAAGGAGATTGAAGCCAACGTGGGGGTTCGAGGAGATTGAAGCTTCCATCTTGGTTCTCTTGCATCTCTTTCCTTCCTGTTTGCTTCAGCTTTATTCAATAATGCTATTGATTGGGATACGTATGGTTATGATGTTGTTGAGCATGACTGGCTAGTACTCCATCTCTAGGATTATTCTGAACTCTTGTATGGATTGAATATTCGTTTCTTTATTATAATTGTGATTAATGCAATCGTTATGGTGATTTAACTCTAATCGTAATGCTTCTTATTGCTTGGCCATCAATAAGATTGTCCAGTTTATTTAAGTTATGCTTGAGAGAGTTAACTTACATAGAGAATTGGAGTTTGATCATATGAGAACTTGAAGCTTGCTGAGTTAAGTAACGAGTTTTGTTAGTGGGATAGAGATATACTCACTAACCTCATATAGTGAATTAGGATTTGAAGTGAATGTGAGAGTTTAATTAACTAGTAAGAGATTATTTGATTAATTAAACTGAACAGCTATTTGGAGATTCGAGAGAGCACAAATAGTTAAAATAGCATCCTGACTAGCATAATTTTACATTAAGAACAATTATAAAAAAAGAGCTTAAGTGGGTATTCATGAAATACAAGGGGAATGGATAATTCTAGATCTTTTCGAATTTCACAAATCCTAATTATCCTTGCTACTGATCTCATACGCTTTTTAGGCTTAGTTGATATTAATTGAATAGCAAACTTTTAATTGATGTAGCTCAAATTGATCGAAAATGCAATGTTCAACGTTTGACCACTTTGTGATCTAAGTCCCTGTGGAAACGATACTCACTCATCACTTTACTAGACCTCGGCCAGTATACTTGCGGTTTATCTTGGTGGTGAACAAGTTTTTGGCGCCGTTGCCGGGGACTTAGACTCAAAAGTTCTTTGGTCAACCTTAGACTTGTGTTAGTAGATTAAGTTTGAGTTATAGATAGGGAAATAGATACTTTGTGTAATTTAGACTTATACACTTTTTATTTTTCTTATTAGCTTGATACTTGTTTGTTGTTTTTGGCTGGTAGGTACCTATCTCACGCGCATGCAAGGCTTGGATCCCGATAGATTTGAAGTGATTCTGGAGGGTGAGAATATCTTTGAAGGAGGCACTCCTAATACTCATACTCCGGAACCTCAAGAAACTCCAACCATGAATGACGGTGAGGCGGATGAAAATGATGTCCGGACTCTTGATGACTTCATCAGTAGAGAGAATGAGGGTTATCATTCTAGTATCCGCATGCCGGATATCCAAGCTCGGAATTTTGAAGTCAAGCAAACGATGCTGCAGTTGCTACAAATGAATGGGCAATTTGGTGGAACATATGCGGAGGATCCCAATGCTCATTTGACTACCTTTGTGGAGGTGTGTGACTCGTTCAAGCAAAATGGTGTTTCTAAGGATGCTTTGAGATTGAGGCTCTTCCCCTTGTCATTAAGAGATAAAGCAAAGGCATGGCTCAATTCTCTTCCAGAGCAATCTATTGATAATTGGGATGAGTTAGCAAGGAGATTCAGAGCGAGATTTTTTCCTCGGGGCCGTAGAGCCTCTCTTCGGGGTGAACTTCTATCTTTTGAGCAAGAGCCGGGTGAACTCTTCCATGAAGCATGGGAGCGATTTAAAGATAAAATGAAGCAATGCCCCAATCACGCATAGCAAAAATGGGTGTTACTTGAAGCCTTTTGGAATGGCCTTGATGATGACTCCTTGAATATGCTAGATGCGGCATCTAATGGGACTATTGGAAACATGACAGTGAATGAGCTCTACAAATTGTATGAGAATCTTGCTGCAAACACAATGCAAAAAGCCAATAGAAGGAGAACCATAAAGAAGAAAGATTATTCACAAGCCGCTAGCTCCACGAATGAAATCCTAGATCATTTGAATGCTTTGAATCGGAGGTTTGACAATTTGGAGATGCAAGTAAAGAGAGGAAATGCTATGGGGGTTAATGCCATTCAATCTGCTATGGGTTGTGAGCAATGTGGGGAAGGACATGGCATGGAGCAATGTCCCTATGCTATGGAGAATGTGAACTACTTGAACAACTTTCAAAGAGGGCCAAACAATCCGCAAAACAATCCTTTCTCACAAACCTATAATCCGGGGTGGCGGAATCACCCTAACTTCTCTTGGAGTCAAGGACAAAAGATGAATCAACCTTCCTCATCCGGCATACGACCTAATCACCCTCCCGGTTTCCAACCTCAAGCTAGGCAATTTCTCATTAAGGAGGAAGAATCTAAAATGGAGAAAATGTTGTCTCAAATTCTAGCCAACCAAGAAACTGCAAGAGCAGAAACCAAGGCCACTTTTGCCATACATGAGACGGCAATTAAGAATCTTGAAGTGCAAATGGGTAGTATGGCTTCCCAACTGAATGCTTTGCAAAAAGGTGGGCTACCTAGTGACACAATTCCTAATCCGAGGAGAGAGGGCAAGGAGGAATGTAAGGCGGTTACCTTGAGGAGTGGTAAACAATTGCCTGAGATCATTGATCCTAAGGTGAACGATGGAGGTGATGAGGGAGTAGTTGTGCAAGAGGAGAATGAGAGCAGGAAAGAAGAAATTGTGAAAAATAGTGGGGAAGAAAATGGCGTTGAGGGAGATAAAAGAGAGGTAGAAGGAAAAGATGACAACAATGGTGAAAAATTGAGTGGAGAGAAAAGAAAGCAAGAAGAAATCATCAAAAAAATGACACCGCCTCTACCTTTCCCCCGAAGGTTCAAGAAGCAAAAAGAAGATAAACAATTCAAGAAATTCTTAGATATCTTCAAGCAGTTGCATATTAATCTTCCTCTAACTGATGCTTTAGAGCAAATGCCCGCATATGTGAAGTTCTTGAAAGACATGTTGTCAAAGAAGAGAAGATTTAATGAGTTCGAAACGGTAGCTTTGACCAAAAGTTGCACCGATATCATCAAGAATTTACCACAGAAGTTGAGTGATCCGGGTAGCTTCGTGGTTCCATGTGAAATGGGTAAAATGACCATCGGAAGGGCCTTATGTGATTTGGGCTCCAGTGTGAATCTCTTGCCTCTTTCTGTCTTCAAGAAAATGCAATTGGGTGAAGCAAGACCAACTACTGTGACGTTGCAATTGGCAGATAGAAGCTTGGTTTATCCAAAAGGGATAATTGAGGATGTGCTTGTGAGAGTGGGTAAGTTCATCTTTCCTGCGGATTTCATCATTCTAGATTGCGAGGTAGATCAGGAAATGCCTCTCATTCTAGGGCGTCCTTTCTTAGCCACTGGTAGAGCCCTTATTGATGTGGAAAAAGGGGAGATTACATGGAGAGTTGGTGAAGAAAAGTTGACATTTAATATGTTCAAGGCCATTAAGGCACCCAATGAACCAGAGGAATGTTGCTTTACTGACGTCATTGATCAAGTAGTACATGAGGAATTCCACAAGTCAATAGCTCAAGACCCGTTGGAAGCTCTCTTAATTGGGTGTAAAATGGAAGGAGAAGAATTTGAAGAATATTTGGCTTTGATAAATGCCTCATCGACCATCTCTAAAAAGCGCATCGCATTTGAGTCTTTGGACGCTTCTTCTATTGAAAAAACTCCATTGAAGCCATCTCTTGTTGAGCCACCCACTCTCGAATTGAAAGCACTCCCAACTCATTTAAAATATGTTTATTTGGGAGGAGACAATACATTGCCGGTCATAATTGCTTCTGATTTGAATGAAGATCAAGAGAGGCAACTTTTAAATGTTTTAAAGGCATATAAGCGAGCTATTGGGTGGACCATTGCAGATATAAAGGGGATTAGTCCATCAATCTGTATGCACAAAATTTTCTTGGAGGATAACCACAAGACATCCATAGAACATCAACGAAAGTTGAATCCCATCATGAAGGATGTGGTCAAGAAGGAAATTCTGAAGTGGTTAGATGCAGGGATTGTGTATCCTATCTCTGATAGTTCTTGGGTGAGCCCAGTCCAATGTGTCCCAAAAAAGGGAGGCATGACTGTAGTGGCTAACACCCATAATGAACTTATCCCTACTCGTACTGTTACTGGTTGGAGAGTGTGCATGGACTACCGCAAGCTAAATGCCGCCACACGGAAAGATCACTTCCCCCTACCTTTCATTGATCAAATGCTCGATAGATTGGCCGGCAAGGACTTCTTCTGTTTTTTGGATGGCTATTCGGGATATAATCAAATTGCCATTGCTCCAGAGGACCAAGAAAAGACCACCTTCACTTGTCCATATGGCACATTTGCATTTCGGAGGATGCCCTTTGGTCTATGTAACGCACCGGCAACTTTTCAAAGGTGTATGATGTCCATATTCGCTGATATGATTGAAAAGACTATGGAGGTGTTTATGGATGATTTCTCGGTGTTCGGGGAATCTTTTGACGAATGCCTTTACAATCTAGCAGATGTCTTAAAACGATGTGAAGAAACCAATCTTGTACTCAATTGGGAGAAATGTCATTTCATGGTGCGTGAAGGCATTGTACTGGGCCATAAGGTGTCTAAAAATGGCTTAGAAGTTGATAAAGCAAAGATTGAGGTGATTGACCAACTGCCTCCACCCACCAACGTGAAGGGTATCCGAAGCTTCCTTGGTCATGCGGGTTTCTATCGTCGCTTCATCAAAGACTTCTCCAAGATAGCTAAGCCTTTATGCCTCTTGTTGGAGAAGGATGTGGAGTTTAAATTTGGCGAAAAGTGTCTTGAGGCTTTTGAAGAACTCAAAAGAAGATTAGTAGAAGCACCAGTCATTGTAGCTCCTGATTGGAACCTTCCATTCGATATAATGTGTGATGCTAGTGACTTTGCCATGGGGGCTGTTTTGGGTCAGAGAAAAGACAAGATTTTTCACCCCATATACTATGCTAGCAAAACTCTTGATGATGCTCAAGAGAATTACACGACCACAGAGAAGGAGATGCTAGCCATAGTGTTTGCTTTTGGCAAATTTAGGCCATATCTTGTTGGTGCTAAGGTAACAGTATTCACTGATCACGCTGCCATTAAGTATCTATTTAGCAAGAAGGAGTCAAAGGGGCGGTTGATAAGATGGGTTTTATTGCTGCAAGAGTTTGACTTAGAGATTGTTGACAAAAAGGGCTCAGAAAACCAAGTGGCAGACCATCTGTCAAGATTGGACAGCAATGCACAAATTGATGATGAAGGTGCCATCCATGAAAAATTTCCTGATGAACAACTCTTTGCTATTGAGGATGTAATGGATCCTTGGTATGCTGACATTGTAAACTATTTGGCTTGTGATGTGACACCCCCTGATTTGAAGCCATATCAATTGAAGAAATTCTTGCATGAAGCAAAATACTATATCTGGGATGAGCCTTACCTCTTTAGGCGATGTGCAGATTCGTTGATTAGACGGTGTGTACCAGAAAGTGAGCAACAAGCAATACTTCATGGCTGCCATGATTCTGAATATGGAGGGCATTTTGGGGGGGAGAAAACAGCAGCCAAGGTGCTTCAATGTGGTTTCTTCTGGCCAACTCTATTCAAAGACTCGTACGAGTTTGTGCTTAAGTGTGATAGATGTCAAAGAGTGGGAAACATCTCTAGGAGAAATGAAATGCCCCTCACCAACATCCTTGAAGTGGAGTTATTTGATGTTTGGGGGATAGACTTTATGGGACCACTGCCCAAATCCTTCAATAATCAATATATTCTCGTGGCAGTGGATTATGTCTCCAAATGGGTGGAAGCCACTGCTTGTGTGGCTAATGATGCTAAAACGGTGATTAAGTTCTTGAAGAAGCACATCTTCACCAGATTTGGAACTCCATGAGCCATTATCAGTGACGGGGGTACTCATTTCTGTAACAGCCAATTTCGAGCTCTCTTGAGAAAATATGGTGTGAAGCACAAAGTGGCCCTTGCCTACCATCCTCAGTCCAATGGGCAAGCTGAAATTTCAAATAGAGAGATCAAAACCATTCTAGAGAAGACTGTGGGTGTAACTAGGCGGGATTGGGCTGCTAAACTTGATGATGCATTGTGGGCATATCGCACAGCCTATAAAACGCCCATTGGGATGTCACCATACCGACTTGTCTTTGGCAAGGCTTGTCACTTGCCCATAGAGTTAGAGCATAGTGCTTATTGGGCCATAAAAAAGCTCAATTTTGATATGAAGGTGGTAGGTGAAAGAAGATTACTGCAGTTGAATGAACTTGAAGAATTACGTCTCAATGCTTACGAGAGCTCAAGGCTATATAAGGAAAGAACAAAGAAGTTACATGATCAGAGAATTCTGCCTAAAGCCTTTGTGCCAGGCCAAAAGGTGCTCCTTTACAACTCACGGCTTAAATTGTTTCCAGGCAAGCTCAAATCCAGGTGGTCAGGACCATTCACCGTGATTCAAACCTTTTCTCATGGAGCTGTGGAACTAGTAGGAAATGATGGTGAAAAGTTCAAGGTTAATGGACAGAGACTTAAGCATTATTTGGGCGGAGACGTGGATCGTCAAACCTCTACCCTCCATCTGTCAGAGCATAGCTAGTGTGGTGAACAGTCGGGCTGGCGACTATAAAACTAGCGCTTCTTGGGAGGCAACCCAAACTCTGTAACGTGTATCTTGCATTGTTATATTAGTGATGTGTCTTGTACAGTTGATTTTCTATTTGTTCTTGGTTCGTGGTTTTAATGTAGGTAGAGTCAGTGCAGCTCTGGACCCCAAGAAAACAAATTCATGACAAAGATCAAAGCAATACTGAAGTGGACATGGCATATCAATAGGGAAGTCACTAAACTCAATTCTCAGTTCAAATCCCATGTCTGCATGTACTGGTGATAGCTAAGCTTTGCAGACTGATTTTGAGCAACTTACTAAACGATTTTTAAGCATGAACAATTGAGCATGATTGAAAAGTGCTAAGCTGTAGTAATGGAATTGAATAGAATTTGAAAGATGGCCTGTGCTTTTGATTGCCATTGTGTGCCTATCTTAATTGTTGTAAACATGAGGTGAGGAATGTGTTTCTCAAGTGTGTTTACTGCTGCTTAACCAGAGACTCAGAAAGAATATTACGCCGCGGCCTGATATTACATAGCCGTGGTGAAAAAGAAACAGAGAGGACCTCATTCTGGGTGTCTCCACGCCGCGGCCCAAGAAACATGGCCGCGGCTAAAAAAGTCCAGAAGAGGGAATTTCTGGGTTTCTCTACGCCGCGGCCCAAGAAACATAGCCGCGGCGTACTGCTGCCCATGCCCGCGAACCACGATTTTCGCCGCGGCCATTGGTTTTTAGCCGCGGCGAAACCTGACAGAAGACTTAAAAGACAGCCTTCCCCGCGTGTTCTAAACCCTAAATTCATTTTACCTCTTCGAGCCGCAGCATCTCTCCTCACCTCCATCTCCGGCCTCCGCCCCTGTCCCCTCAATCCCTCACCGAAATCCAACCAAATCCATCTCCCTCGGACTTCATCACCCTCCCTCGCATCCCTCGCCTCCAAACCCACACCCCCATACCTCCACGATCCCATTCCCTCGGACCACCCACCGTAGCCCCACCCACACCTTCGGCCAAGCTCGGTGCTCCTTCTCCATTTTTTTTCCAACGTCTCCTCGGTCAACGTGGGTTGGTGGCCTCTCTCCACCTCCTTGCCTCTCTGCTCAATTTTGGGTAACGCTCCCACCCTCAATTGAGCTCAGTTGTAGAATATTCATAGGCTGGGTTGTACAGTTTGTGTGTCCAATTTTATTTGTCCAATAGGCAGTATTTGGGTCTTATGGATTCCAGCTGGTTTGAAAATTTAGCTTGAGTCTGATTGGAGTCTTTTGGCTGTTGATATTGACTCTGTGTCGAGACCATTTGCATGCAATTTGCCTATGTTTGGGATTGTAGGCCGGTGTTAAATACTTTATTCTTATGTTGACCTGTGGTCCCATGCTTTGTCGCCCTCATGTCTGCCATTTGCCATTACTTTATAACTCTTCCCATGTTTTGCTGCTGGACTGTGTCCATTGTTCTGCCTCTTGGTGGTCCCCTGTTGTCGCTTATCGTGAGTGGTTCCTTTTGTTAATTGTCTTCAGCTTATTATGCTATTTTGTATGTTGGTGGGTCAGGCTATTGTCTTCAACTTGTAGTAGGTCTCTTGTTTGTAGCCTGTTGTGGTCCCACGGTTAAGTTGTGCTTCTGTCTTTTGAGGTCTATGGGCTGGCTGTCCTTTTTCTGTCCAATGATTACTTCTTTGCAGGTATGGCCCGCACGAAACGAGCTACTCGATCACAGGCAGCACCTCCGCCTCCACCCCCACCTCAGCCTGAACAACCAGAAGAAGAGGAAAGAGTAGAGCTTGATAAACCCCGACCTCTCATTTTGGAGAAATACTTCCCCTATAATAGTGACCTACGATTTTGGCAAGGGATAGAGGCCTACGGGTTTGGATTCTTGGCAGGGAAACGAGAAGGAGGATCTCTCACTATGGTCCGAGAGTTTTGTGCGGAGGCAGAAAAACGCACCTCTGTGCGGTGCAAGGTGCGGGGCACGTGGGTTGAAATTACTAAGTCCCTCATCCAGTCAACCTTCCAAATCCCTGTTGTGACCAATTGTAGGTATCGGTATTTTACTGAGAACACTGACGAGGTACCTTATCAGGGCATTGCCGAGCTGATTACTTTACCGGGCCGGGCCCATTGGCACATTGTTGATGGCGTCCCCCGTCACATCAAGCGGGCCCACTTGCATCGAACAGCGCGGTACTGGCTACACTTTATCTGTAATAATCTTGTACCAGTCAGCCATTTGAGTGATGTTAATCGGGAACGGGCCCTCCTCATTTACTTATTCATACGCGGAGAGTCTGTAGATGCCGCCCAGCTCATTTTTGATTATCTCAAGAATTCGGTCCCCAAGGCACATCTACCCATTGGATTTCCTCATTTCATCTCGGGGTTGTGCATAAAGGCAGGAGTGCCCCTGACACTGCAAAGGGTGGAACTCTTCCCACACAAGCAAGAGTTCAACTATGACTCCATCAGAGTAGCTGACATGGTGGACAGCCACTGGCTGAGCACGGAGAGGTGGCACCCATTGAGCAGCCTGCACCACCATCACCACCACGACCTGCTGAGGAGTATACGATGGAGCGCTTATTTCTTTATTTGCAGCAGGTCCATCAGGACGTCCGGCACATCAGTACCTCTCAAGCCAGGATGGACAGAAACATCCGGCGGCTGGCCCAGCATATGCAGGTCCCTCTATCCCCAGAGGACACAGCAGGACCGTCAGGGCATGGGGGGATGCCCGGAGTACAGGACCCCTCATATGACAGCTAGCACTAGACTTTTCTTTTGTCTTGTTCTACTTTTGCTCTTTGTTTAGAACTCTTATTCCTAGTCTTTTCATTGTCGTCCATTATTTATGTTGCAGTTTTCATCTCTTTCTGTGAACCTTGGTTTTAGTTGTTGGCTGGAACTCACTCTGTTGCAATTCTTGGATTAGTTTGATTTCTTTAGTTGAGACATTAGTTGCTGCGCTTAGTTATTGCTTTAACTGCTTTTGCATATTCTTTTTGTCCTTTCATGCAGTTTTATCTGTTTGTCTTGTGATACTGTGTGAGAGATGCCCCTCATTTTACCCCGGTGCACTAGTCCTAACATTGAGGACAATGTCCCATTTAAGTTTGGGGGTGAGGGATGCTTTTGTTTGTTGGGCTGAAGTGATGTGGCTTTAAACTTTTACCATTACTCTTCCTCCTTTCAAATTTTTACTTTGAGCTAGATTGTTGAGTTATCTTTTGAATTGAATGCATGAACCCAATGATTGTGGAGTGTTTTAAATTATAGATTTCTCAGGAAGGGTATGTAATGCGTATAGCTACTTGAATTACAATGTCAATTTCTGGTTTTATGGTGATTTTGAAGAAACTTTCTGCGCACAATAATTGAGGAACAATTTGAATGCTTGTATTAAGAGAGAATAGTAGCAAATTGATGTGCATAGATTGTTTGAATGTCATCACTCTAGAACCTATCTTGGAACCTCTTAAGGCTAATCAAGGACTTCATGTATTTATGGGAAATGATTTGGGCATTCTTTAAAATGCGTTTGAGCCTTTCATGCCTACCATGAGGAATATTTAATCACTTGATCCCCATTTGAGCCTTAAATTGAAAAACCATGTGAATTTTCTTGTGAGAACCCTATATGAAACCTTATCCACTTAGCCTGAAAAACCATAAATTACCCTTAATCTTGAGATAATTGATAAGTCATGAGTGGTGAGTAGAGATGGTGAAGGCAGGGGAAATGAGGTAAATTGTATATTTGGGGTACAAGATTAATTGTGCTTGGGTATATTAGTTGCACACTCTGAAAAAAAAAAAAAAAACTATCGAAAATGAGCAAAAGTCAAAGAATGTTTGTGGTGCAGATGCTCATTAAGAGATAAGTTTGGGGGGTTTGTTACTTGGTTTCATATAGTATCTCAAAGTTCAAAATAAGGAAGAGAGATGATATGTAATGCATCATTTATCTCAAGATATTTGCTATCCCTCTTACCTCTTCATTTCAGTAAGCTATTAAACCTGGCCACGCTACAAGCCTAAAAGTCCCATTGATCTCAAGGGTATATGGTGGTTATCTTATAAGTGGAGAGGGGGGAAAAGGGTTAGGCATATGAAGTGTTGATGTTGAAGCATCTTATGCAGATTGGAGTGTTGTTTTCAATCTTGATACTTGTAGGAAAGTTGCTCTTTGATTAATCACACACACACTCTTTGAAATTTCTAAAAAACTGGTTATTGGATTGAAAGTCATGTAGCTATGGTCATTTGACTCATTTCTTTGTTATTTATTTTCAGTGGCACTTGGTGAGAAGAAAGTTCATGCTATTATAGTAATTAGATAACTTATGCAATCTAGCTGGTTTTCTTCATTCAGTTTACTCGAGGACGAGTAATTGTTTAAGTTTGGGGGTGTGTTAATCATACCAAATTACATCATTTCAGCACCTTTTTCTGTTGTTACGTATTCATATATGTACATACTTGATGCTCAGGTTAGGAAAATGTGAATTGTAATCCTAATGATGCTAATGATGCATGATAGCATATTTTTATCTGATGATGCATTATTTTTATCTCCATGAAAGAATTTTAAATCCTCATCTTTATTGTAGGCCTAATAGGAAAGCATGGGATAAGATTGGATTGGAGTACCTTTGGGAGAACACTGAAGAAAAGAGGGAATGAGCTTCTGGAGAGTCCACGCCGCGGCTGAAAGAATGAGGCCGCGGCCTAAAGCAGACAGTGACAAACAAAGGGTTAAGCCCAAATTCACCAAGCCGCGGCCAGGATCCTGTAGCCGCGGCGCGAACCCTCGTCAGCAAAACGCAGAGCTTCACTCGAACGTAGTATTTGAGGGGAGAGCGAGGGCACGAGAGAGGACACTTGGGGGAGAAGCTTGGGAGTGCTAGGGTTTAAATCTTGAAGGAGATTGAAGCCAACGTGGGGGTTCGAGGAGATTGAAGCTTCCATCTTGGTTCTCTTGCATCTCTTTCCTTCCTGTTTGCTTCAGCTTTATTCAATAATGCTATTGATTGGGATACGTATGGTTATGATGTTGTTGAGCATGACTGGCTAGTACTCCATCTCTAGGATTATTCTGAACTCTTGTATGGATTGAATATTCGTTTCTTTATTATAATTGTGATTAATGCAATCGTTATGGTGATTTAACTCTAATCGTAATGCTTCTTATTGCTTGGCCATCAATAAGATTGTCCAGTTTATTTAAGTTATGCTTGAGAGAGTTAACTTACATAGAGAATTGGAGTTTGATCATATGAGAACTTGAAGCTTGCTGAGTTAAGTAACGAGTTTTGTTAGTGGGATAGAGATATACTCACTAACCTCATATAGTGAATTAGGATTTGAAGTGAATGTGAGAGTTTAATTAACTAGTAAGAGATTATTTGATTAATTAAACTGAACAGCTATTTGGAGATTCGAGAGAGCACAAATAGTTAAAATAGCATCCTGACTAGCATAATTTTGCATTAAGAACAATTATAAAAAAAGAGCTTAAGTGGGTATTCATGAAATACAAGGGGAATGGATAATTCTAGATCTTTTCGAATTTCACAAATCCTAATTATCCTTGCTACTGATCTCATACGCTTTTTAGGCTTAGTTGATATTAATTGAATAGCAAACTTTTAATTGATGTAGCTCAAATTGATCGAAAATGCAATGTTCAACGTTTGACCACTTTGTGATCTAAGTCCCTGTGGAAACGATACTCACTCATCACTTTACTAGACCTCGGCCCGTATACTTGCGGTTTATCTTGGTGGTGAACACATACTTTATGTTATTTGAAAGATCTATATGTCTATTTTCTAGACATATTTTTCTTATACATTTATTTCACTTGCACAGACATGACATTAACTTAAATCATAAAGGGTTAGAATTCAACTTTTACTGGAACAGTTTTGAGAATACCTCCATATCTTCTATTATGTAGCTCCAATTACCTCCAAATCAATGACATATGAAAGTTAAAACATAGATCTTTCTATAAATGTAAACCACTAAATTTTTGGAGCTTTTTGTGATTTTCTATTATCTTTTAAAATTTCTAGTACCTAACTTTTAGTTTCCAGTTTTCCCAATATTGCCCTGTTATGAACCCTAAATTTGAAAATTCACCATAAATTGTACACTTATCCAATTTAGGTGTTCCTTAACTCTATGGAAAGCTCACTCCATCTAATTTAGAGCATATAAACTACTTAAGCTAATTGCCCTGTCTTACATGAACAGTACTTATGTTCTCTTAGACTACTTAAGATGAGCCTTTCCATTCCTAATTTATCGAAATAAGCTTCATAACATTTTCACATCATCATTAATTGCACCAATTCCATACATAACATATCATAGTACATTAAGAATCATAATAGCATAGAGATACAGACCACATGGCATATACATGGTTTTTCATAATATCCCTAAATACAATGTGATAGCTTGAATTATCAATTCAAGCATTAATTCCCTTTTCTTGCTCCATAGCTCCCTTGTCTTCAATGCCATTACTTGTACCTAATGTAGTTTTCATTTTTGAAAGGTGAGATTCATTGAATTTCAGTAGCATTCACCATTCATGCAATCATATTATTACATTAAGCATATAATTATCATAAAACATCAAGTGAATACTTTTAAACATTTATACCATAATATTTTACAAAAATTTCGGCAGAGTTTCATTTTATATTTTGGACATCCCAGGGTCTCAAAACACCTCAATTAACTCAACCAACATTCTCAAAGCATCACAAATCATCGTATCAAACAATATTCAAGTCATCAATTTCATTGAAAATCACATGACAATATAAGAGAATAATAAGTAAATTGCTACCTTCATGTTTTCTCTTACTCCTCCACTTGATATCAATACTCCCAGTAGCTTCCTTGGGCTTCTTCAAGTCTTAATGCATCATCAAATAACTACTCAAGCTAATGGTTCTATGACTTCCTTCAAAAAATGTTTATGAAATCCTAATTCTTCAAAAATTCACCAAAAATTCATTCCTAGCTCAAAAATGATGAATAATACCTCCATTCCATGTAATTTTTCATGAAGAATCAAAATATGGCATTAGAATTACCAAATTCCATCTCTAAATATTGTTACTGTTCATTCCGAAATAAGCTTCAAAACCCTAGAAATTTTACTTTCTTAATCTTAAGCTTTTTCTTAATTTCATCACTTGCCTTAAGCTAATTCCATCAGGAGGAATCTATTTTTGGGGCCAAAATTCTGAAATTCCATCTTCATATTAAATCCTACTTAGGCCAAAAATAACATAAAAATTGGAGGAAAATATTTACTCTAAACTAGTTGCAATAACTTGTGATTTTATACTTCTAGTCATCTTGCTATATCTTTTCCTATATTTATTTGGTTTAAACTCCACTTTCTCTCTCCAAATCCTCCATGGATGAAACTTTCATGGTGAAAGGAGAGGATAATACTTCATAAAATCAAACCAAGCAACTCAAGGAATAAACTTGAGGTGGCATAGATCTTACCTTTGATCTTGAATCTTCAAGCTTGCCAACTTTGCCTTCTCTTTTCTCTCTTCTTTCTCTCTTTCTTTCTTGTGTTTTTCCCTCTCTATTTGCTGTTGAACTAAGTGCTGAATGGTGAAGAGAGTAATTAAGTGGCTTAATGACATGCTAATCATGGTTAATTAGTTAAAGTAACCATGCTTACTTTTTTGACAAAAAGTGACTACTTCTTGGAGAAGTTTTACCAAACAAGTTTGCTACCAAAGCTGCCCCAAATTCTCACCCAATGAGAGTTCTTTAAGTGTCCAGTCTGCTCAATTTTTTCTGGCCCAGATATATCATGAACCGGGTAATTTTTAATTGTACCGATAAAACTACTTTTTACAATAATTTAACATTTTTGAGCTACAAGACTATTCTAAATTTATTTTTATAATTTCATAATTATCCTATCCTAAATGGTATCTGTGTATGACTCATATCCTATCCCAATTTTTTTTTAACTGTCTCTAGGGCCCACAGTCTACTTTATCAATATTTAGTTACTTTTAGATATTTGGTACTGATTATTTTTTTATTCTTAAATATTAACCTTCAGTGTCATATACCATTGGACTTCTCTTGTTGAGGGCTTCGTTTTGACAGTAATTTTATATATTTATAAAATTACCCCTGACTTAAGGTTAAATTATAATTTCTGAAACTTTTGGGTCATTAGGTGTAATTTTTTCTAAGGACTTTTTAACTTCTTCCTCACGCGATTTTTATTGCGACGTCATTTTTATAATTTTTTAAGGGAAAAATATAATTTCTTATTTTTTCATTCAACCGAGAAAATGACCTTTTTGCCATTTTTCATACAAAACGGTGTTAGTCCATTTTTGCAAATTTTCTATGTATTTCTAGATATTTTAGCTTTCTTGAGATATTACAATATGATGCACTTAGCCACCGACATGCTTTGCTAGCTATCATTCAAGCCAAAGTTGTTGGTTTTTAGACCATCAAGGAATTGTACAAAGATGATCTTGATTTCCATCAAGTATGGAGTACCACTAAAACTCAACCTTTTTAGCAATACTACAAGCATGAAGGATTTTTATTTCAAGGAAAAATCCTATGCATTCCTTAATGTTCGTTACGAGAGGTAATCATTTAGGAAGCCAATAATGGTGGATTAGCAAAACACTTTGGTCGAGACAAAACTGTGGCCTTGGTGAAAGAAAATTTTTATTAGCCAAAACTTGAACGAAATGTCAACAGGCATATACAAAGATGTAGAACCTGTCATTTAGCTAAATCTAAGAGTCAAAACACTGGGTTATACATGCCTCTGCCAGTTTTAGAAGCCCTTTGGGAAAATGTGAGCATAGATTTTGTCCTTGGACTACCTCGAACCCAGCAACAAAAAGATTCTACCATGGTTATTGGGGATAGATTCTCAAAGATGGTCTATTTTATTCCATGCCAGAAGACAAATGATATTGTTCAAGTTGCATATTTGTAATTCAAGGAGATTGTTCGACTCCATGGCATTCCAAAAACTATTACATCTGATCATGATATCAAATTCCTTAGCCACTTTTGGAGAACGATATGGAAAAAGATGGGGACTAAACTCCAGTTTAGCAATGCTAGCCATCCTCAGATAGATGGTCAAACCGAAACAATTAACAGAATTTTGGGAAATCTTCTCTGAAGTTTTGTTGGGAAGAATTTGAAGCAGTGGGATCTTGTACTTGTCCAAGTTGAATTTGCCTATAATAATTTTGTCAATCAAGCTACAGGAAAGTGTCCATTTGAAGTGGTATATGGTGCTCCTCCACTCAACCCATTGGACTTGACCCCGTCATTTGACAAGCAATTTTATAGTACCGATACAGATCAAAGGGCCAAGGAAATCAAGAAGTTGTACAAGCAAGTTTGTAAATGAATTCAGAAGCAGAATTTGAAATATAAGTCTCAGCGTGACAAACATCAAAGGCGGTAGACTTTTAATGAGGGAGACTTGGTTTGAATATATTTGAGAAAAGAACATTTTTCCAAGCAACCAAATGCCAAATTGTCTCCTAGAGCTGATGGACCATTCAAGGTAGTGTAAAAAATAAACAACAATGCCTATAAGGTAGAACTACCAGGTTATAGAGTCTCTGCCATCTTCAATGTTGCTGATCTATCTCCGTACTTTGACGATGATGCCGAGCTTGACTTAAGGGCGAGTCCCGTCCAACCTGAGGAGGATAAAACGGAAGAGTAATGAAATGAACAATACCATCCATTCCCTTAACTCCCATAACTTTTAGCAATTACAAAGGCAAGCAATGAATGGCTAAAGTAACTCCTGTAACACCCCAATAACGTATTTGTAACCCCCTATCTACGTTTAATGCCTTGTCTAGCCCACTCAGAGTAGTATAAAAGGGGCTCATAGTCTAGAGTTCATCATCAAGCAATTTAGAACAAACAAGTTAGAAAGATTTCTTTCCCTATGAGAGTGTGTTCTTTTTCTCTTGTCGAGTTCTATGCCAAACTTTCTGCCACTTCAAATACGATGCATTATGGTTATAATCTTGGTTTCATTGACTCTGGTATGACTCACAGAATGATATTGAATAAATAATTGTCAGCCCACTTCCCATATAAGTTTAATTTATTGTCAAACTTTTATAATAATCAGTACTTGACTTTGAATTAAATTATATAAATTAAGATAGATAGTTAAAATTAGTTTAAAGTTAAAATTTTGTTAAAATTACTATAATATTCCTAAATTGCCCTCAATAAGAGTCAATAACCACTACTCAACTTTGAATTAAATTACACAAATTAAAAATTAAGGTAGGTAGTTAAAATTAGTTAAAAGTTGTAATTTTGTTAAAATTATCGTCATATTTCTAAAGTACCCTTAATAAGAGTCAATAACCTTTAATGCTTTGAGAGATAAGTTAAGAATATCAAAAGTATTTATAAAAATTATACATTAATATTTACTAAATTTTACAAAAACACCTATATGAAGCACTAAAATGCTTTTTTTTAGAAGAACGGGAAGTAGGGAGTAACAGCCAAAGGTGAATTTCATTCATTTTAGATATGGAAAATTTTCAAGTCTAGTCCAAAAGTGAATATATCATGAATCAATCTGTCAAATGAAGAAACAATCGAGACACAATACTAATTCATAATTGTTTTTGTAAAAGCGATGTTGAAGCAGGGAAGTATGCAGGGAACGAGATTTCAAATAGTTTCATACTGAAAAATAGGGAATCTGGGATCTTTGGAGGATTTACAAATACTCATTTCTGAGTCTGAAATGGAATCTGTCTTCTAGCCTCTGGTACTGAAATGGAGCCATGAAGTATTCTTATCGTTACAAGCCTAAACTCCTACTGTTACGAAACTTAATGGCCAAATAATAATTACCACAATAAGCAATTTGTAACTCTCCCTTAATGGCCATCATTAGCAACTAGTAACAACCGTAACCCCTTTCTATTTTATTAAATGCTTTGTTTAAGATGATCAATATAGATAGGCTTCAAGTTGTTCAATGAGAAAAAAAAGAGGAATAACACGGTAAGTTGTTTCTTTCAAGAGTGTCTTTTTTTGAGTTCTATGCCATTTTGGTTTCAGAGCGAGGTTAGAGAGAGTCCAGGAGCCGAGCAAAGCGAGAGATCCATCAGAGAGTGGCCTGAAAATGAGTAACTGTCGTTACCACCATTGTCGGAATTCAATTCCGATCACTTTTTAGCCAAACGGACATCACCATCACGCTTAGAAGGTTGGAAAACCCAAGCCTGGAAAATTTCGCCGATGTCTGAAGCCGAGCGCGCCCCCACACGGATCTGTCGTTGACGTTCCACAAGCCGCACGCACCCGCTAGAGGTTGAAGATGATGACATCATTTGCCACGTCATCCTGGCTTGTCCAGTCAGCGATAAATCAGCCACCTAGTGTCTGCCACATGTCAATTCAGCCACGTCACCCTGCCCAGTAAGCCAAACTTCTCATATTTACAGTGTGATCCCATAAACTCTTTCATATTTATATTTTTACCCCTATTTTTTATATTTACATTTTAGCCCCGAAACTATCCAAAATTACATTTTTGACCCATTAACTTCCTAAAATTATAATTTGGCCCTAAACTTTTCAAAATTGCAATTTGACCCCATATTTTTCCAAAATTACAGTCCCACCTCAAACTTTCTTAAAATTCCTTTTCCACCCATATACCCCATAAAATTACCTTTTCACCCCTATACTTGTTAATTGTTTTTGCCTAAGCCCTAACCTTGTAGAAAAGGCCGAAAAAAAAAACCTTCAGGACGCAGGAATGTACAAGACGTTGCGATGGACGAGATGAGACATTGAATACGAGACTTGGAGGCTACCATAGAAATGCAGCGAGCTTTGCTAGAAACTCGCAGAGAAAACCTAGAAGGTGATTCGAGTAGCAGCAGTTCGTCATCCACTGACAACTATCGCTGTCCTCGACAACAATTATTCCGCTCTAGTGACATCAAAGTAGACATTCCTAAATTTGAGGGAAGACTCTATCCAGACGAGTTTGTAGATTGACTTCAAATTGATGAGCAAGTACTTAAATATAAGAAGACTCCAGACGGACAGAAAGTCAAGATTGTCGCCCTTAAACTCAAGAATCATGCTTTCATATGGTGGGAAAACCTCAAACGGAAGCGAGTACGCAAGGGAAGGGCATATAGCCTCAAACTGTCCTACTCGGAGGGTTGTCACCATTAGGGAAGGGCAAGTTTATGAAGCACGTGGGGAAGATGAAAAGGAGACTACATTTTATGAAATCGAACCAGTATATGATGAGAAGATTACACCTGCAGATCAGGGAGAGGCTTTGGTTATTAGAAGAAGTCTGCATGCAGCTATAGTTAAGAAAGAACTCTGGCTATGACGCAATATTTTTCACACATGTTGCACTGCCCAGGGCAAAATTTGTAATGTCATCATTGACAGTAGGAGCTGTGAAAATGTAGTGTTTGACTACATGGTGCAAAAATTGAAGCTATCAACGCACGACCATCTGCATCCTTACAAGCTTCACTAGCTTAATAGTAGAAGAGAGGTAAAAGTCTCTAAGCAATGTCTTGTTACTCTCTCTATTAGGAACATGTATTGTGACAACATTTTGTGTGATGTTGTTCCCATGGATGCATGCCACTTTCTTTTAGGATACCATGGCAATATGATCGATATACTCTGCATGATGGACGTACAAACACCTACTCTTTTACTTAAGATGGTGTCAAGATCAAGCTAGTACCCCTACCGCCTAATGAGTTTAGCAAAGCCTCGACAGAAGCTAAGCCATTGGTGACTTTGATGACCAAGGAAGAGTTCAAGGTGATGAAATCTAAAGCCCATACGATGAGTTTCATACTGGTACTTGAGGCAAACAGTGAGTCCACTATCTCGCTAGGAGTATGCCCTTATTGTCCGAGTTTCTAGACTTGATAGCTGATGAGATACCACTCGGGTTGCCACCCATGAGAGACATACAACACGCCATTAATTTTGTTCCTAGAGCAGTCATTCCTAACAAGCCTGCTTATAGGATGAGTCCTCAGGAACATGCCGAAATCCAGTGACAAGTTGAAGAACTGCTGAAGAAAGGGCTGGTGTGGGAAAGTGTTAGCCCTTGTACTGTACCTATTCTGCTAGTACCCAAGAAAGATGGGAGTTGGAGAATGTGCATCAATTACTGAGCTGTTAACAAAATTACTATCAAGTATCAGTTTTCGATACCCCCACTCAATGACATGTTAGACCAGCTGTATGGTGCCATTATTTTTTCCAAGATTGACCTTCGTAGTGGGTATCACCAAACTCGGATTCGGCCAGGAGACGAATGGAAGACCGCCTTCAAGACAAGAGATGACTTGTATGAGTGGAATGTGATGCCTTTTGGACTGACCAATGCCCCTAGCATATTCATGCGCCTGATGAATCAGGTATTGCAACCCTTCACTGGAAAATTTATTGTTATTTACTTTGATGACATTCTTATTTATAGCAAGAGTCAGGAAGAACATTTTCATCACTTACGGCAAGTCTTACAAGCCTTACGAGACTAAAAGCTTTTTGCCAATCTAAAGAAGTGCTTATTTCTCGCCAATAAAGTTGCTTTCTTGGGGTATATCATCACTGCAAAAGGAGTTCGAGTTTATCCGAGTAAAATTGAAGCCATTAATAGCTGGCCAGTTCCAAGATCTCTTCAAGAACTTTGAAGCTTCCATGGATTAGCTTCTTTCTATAGGAGATTCATCCATAATTTTAGCTCTATTGCTACACCTCTCACAGATTGTACTAAGGGAGACAAATTTCAGTGGACAGAGCAAGCTCAGAGGAGTTTTGAGGAGCTAAAGAAGCAGTTGACTGAAGCTCCCATCTTAGCTCTTCCAAATTTTGACCAGGTGTTTGAAGTTAGCTGTGATGCATCTAACACTGGAATTGGTGCTGTCTTAAGCCAGGAAGGCCATCCCATTGCCTTTTTCAGTGAGAAACTCAATGATGCCAAAATCAGGTATTCTACTTATGATAAAGAATTCTATGCCATTGTCCGAGCTCTGCAACATTGGTGTTACTATCTCTTGAACAAAGAATTCATACTTTTTTCGGATCATGAAGCCCTAAAGTATTTGAACTCTCAACAAAAGATCAGCCGCAAACATGCCCATTGGAGTGAAATCTTGCATCTTATCCCTTCCTCATTAAGCATAAGGCTGGAATTTTAAACTCTGTAGCTGATGCTCTTAGCCATCGACATGTTTTGCTAACAATAATGCAGGCTAAAGTTATTGGTTTTGAACTTATCAAGGAGCTATACTGGGATGACCCTGATTTCTGTGGAGTGTGGGAAGCTACTACCGATCAATCATTCCACCAGTATTACCGACATGATGAGTTTTTATTCTGAGGTAAAACCTTATGCATTCCACGGGGTTATTTGAGAGAGGCGATAATTTGGGAAGCTCACAATAGAGGATTAGCTGGTTATTTTGGTAGAGACAAGACAATTGATTTGGTCAAAGAGAATTTCTATTGGCTAAGGCTTGAACGAGATGTCAACCGGTATATACAGCGATGCCGAATATGTCATTTGGCTAAGACTAAGGGGCAAAATACAGGATTATACATGCCATTGCCGGTTCCAGAAGCGTTGTGGAAAGATATGAGCATAGATTTTGTTATTGATTTACCCCAAACACAGAGGCAAAATGATTCCATCATGGTTGTTGTGGATCGATTTTTAAAGATGGCCTATTTCATTCCATGCCAGAAGACAATGACAGAGTTCAAGTTGCAGATTTGTACTTCAAAGAGATTATCCGTATCCATGGCATTCCTAAGACTATCACCTCTAATTGTAATGTCAAGTTTCTCAGCCACTTTTGGCGGACGCTATGGAAGAAAATGGGAACTAAGCTCCAATTTAGCAGCGCTAGTAATCCATAGACGGACGGTCAAACTTAAGCTATTAACAGAGTTTTGGGCATTCTTCTTCGAAGTTTTGTGGGGAAGAATTTGAAGCAGTAGGACCTCGTTCTTACTCAAGTTGAATTTGCCTACAATAATTCTGTTAATCAAGCAACTAGGAAGTGTCCATTTGAAGTTGTTTACAGCACTCGTCCCCTTAGTCCACTAGACTTGATCCCATCACTTGATAAGCAGCAGTATAGTTCTGATGCAGATCAAAGGGCTAAGGAAATCAAGAAGTTGCATGAACAAGTTCGTAAAAGAATCCAGAAGCATAATTTCAAACTCAAGACACAGCGAGACAAGCATTGGAAGCAACAGATCTTTAATGTGAGAGACTTGGTTTGGATACATCTCAGAAAAGAGTGTTTTCCTAAACAACCCAATGACAAGTTATCTCCTAGAACTGATGGTCCATTCAAAATTGTGCAAAAGATCAACAATAATACTTACAAGGTGGAGTTGCCTAATGCTTATGGTGTCTCTGCCACCTTCAATATGGCTAATCTTTCTCTGTACATTGACGAAGATACTGAGTTTGACTCGAGGAGGATGAAACGGAGCCATGAAGTATTCTTACCATTACAAGCCTAAACTCCTACTGTTATGAAACTTAATGGCCAAATAATAATTTCTACAATAAGCAATATGTAACTCTCCCTTAATGGCCATGATTAGCAGCTAGTAACAACCATAATCCCTTTGTTTTTTACTAAATGCTTTGTCTAAAATGATCAATATAAATAGGCTTCAAGTTGTTCAATAAGGAAAAAAAAAATTACACAGTAAGTTGTTTCTTTCAAGAGCGTTTTTTTTTTAGTTCCCTGCCAGGTACTCTTCGCAATCGGCACTATTGAAGACGGCAGTTTTCCTGAACCTTCAGCTTCCGAAGAATATCCTGAGGATATTTTCTTGGTATCATTCGAATGTTCTTGACGGTCCAATTGATCGAGAGAGAGAAGAGAGTTCCATCGATAGGGTAAGTCGGATAGAAGAAGACGAAGCTCCTGCTCTGGAATCTTTAGACAATCTATCTCAGTCTTCGGTATCATGTCTCGTACTTTTATTAGAAGTCCAAGCTGTAAACTGCATTCGCATAACAAAACGTAACAGAATTTGGAGGAAATATACTTGAGATTTGAAGACCCATGTTCTGGGATTAATACCCAATGGAGAGCCCAGATACACCCTCTTATGTCGTCATTGCATGTGATGCCACCAAAAATCGCAGTGAGACCGACATCAAGCTCATAGTTGATAACGTTCAAAACAAGAGTGGGATTCTCAGTGCAGGTCACAAATTGCTTGTGCTCGGCGTCCTGTATAAGGTGCTACACCCCAGTAAGTATTAAAAGAACTGATATATATATATATATATATGGATGGGTTGAGTGTGTCAATGACTGAATTTACTTGATGAGTTCTAATATGGTTAGTCATAATATATGAACCAGGCTGTCCCATTGTACTTGTGAATCGTGATTGCATGCTTTGATGATGGTTCTGCTATGATATTGACTCGGTACTAAATCATTTAAGAGAAGATTGAAAATTTGAGTTTTAGGAATTCAATGGATCTACTTGAGCGTTAATATTGAAGGAAAGTTACTAATACAATTTCCCATCGCCTCTGAATATGTAGTATATATATCGTCTACTGATCGTATGTGTCTTTGTGTTGCTTCCTTTGGATTAAAACTAACAGTGGGGTACCAGACGTTAGCATGCCCTGAGTCCTTTGCCGGCACAAACCTTCGTGCAATGGAGGAAGAAGTTAGGAGGAAAGTGGATGTATATGCAAGCATGCTTTTGCCAAGTTACGACGTTTGCGAAAAGGAGGGGGTAATATGAACTTCCACAACTTTGCTACGATTTCTAAAGAATACTGAATGCTTAATTAGTGACCTCCTGAATCCAACATATTTAAGTTTGACCATATATATGACGCTTTGCTTCATCATTGGTTGTTACAAACATCACTTTTTAAGCAAGTGGCTTAAAGTAAACATCTGATCAGTCATGAGATATGGTTTGTTCATGGTGCCAATGTTAAATCTATGTTCAGGTTAGCATTGAAGTCAAAATCACCGCAGGTTTTCCAGTTAAACAGGTTATTTTACAAGAGGTTGCACACCATAATGCAGCTTGGATAATACTCGATAGGTATTGGTTTCTAGCACTCGTAAATGAGGACTACCTCTTACATTTGACTGATGATTTTTATATCTGAGCTGTCAATGAGGATAATAGAACTTCCCCTTCAGTTCTTTTTTGTATACTTCCCCTTCATATTTGACTAGGCAAATTTGAACAGGCATCTTCAAAGAGACCTGAGATATCATTTGAACAAGATACCGTGTAAGGTTGCATTGGCTAAAGATGATCTCACTGTGGAGGCCTGGACATCTCATCATTCACGGGAAGCAGATGTCACGGATCACAAGCCTGTCCATTATCTGTCCCATATTGTTTCATTATCAGATTTTCATGGTATTGAAGACCCCGAGCATTCTATCATCTCTTGCAGAAGTTATCCCTCATCTTCTATCTCTTATGACGGCTCTGATTTGCATAAGAGCAATACAAAATACTCAAATGCTAGCAGGTCACGTGACAACATTTCTTCATCAGATTTTGGATTTGCTACAAAGCAAGAAAAATCAAGTGAGCCTATCTGATTTTAATTTCTAACAATTTATACAATTTCCCTGTCTTAAAAAATTCATGGGCTAAAGCTCACTTTTTGTCCTCAAGTTTCATTTTTGTGGGTTATGTTTAATAAATGATTCAATTCAATCCTTTCGTCTGAGCTGGCTAAAACCAGTAGAGCAAATGAAAACCATTCAAAGTGTTCCGAGTTTGCTATGGTTTGATTTGAAGAGATTCCATTTGCATGATTTGCTTTGCTTCGTTTTTTGCCAGTTCACCTTGTGATGTAACCCAACTTTCTCCACTGCTTAGAAGAAACCGCTAAGGATGTTGGAAACTAGGAGGCTGATACCATGATTGGATCAAAAAAGAAAAAAAAAACTTATATATCATCAAATGAGCCATACCTACAATTACAGTCACACTGTATATATATGAACTCTCATAAGTGTATACATATAAGAGATACATAAATGTGAGTTGGTTACAATCAGAAAATAAGGGCTAATACTAGGCTTATATGCTTATAACTTTGGCTTCTTTAAACATTTGACTTTGTGCTTTATCAGCCCTTATTTTCTACATGAACTAGCTCATAGTATTGTTTTTTTTTTGGGCCAATGAACTTGTTCATAGTAATAAATAAGAATCGTAATTTTCTTCCAGGTATTAGCACCAAAGGCCAATATAGAGATTCCACTTCTTCTCAGACGGCCCAAAACCAAAACAAATATGGCTTCCTTCCAAAATCTTCAGATGCACCAATTCTTTGTGCTGGCTGTGGGACAAGGACGAAATTGCACACGAAGGAATCAAGCTATTCTGATATACAACAGGCGACAAATAATTTTTCAAATGATAACTTATTGGGTGAAGGTGGATATGGTCATGTATACATGGGAGTGCTTAGAGACGGACAGAAAATTGCTGCCAAGGTGAGAAAAGAAGAAAGCAAGCAAGGGTTTTCTGAGTTCCATTCTGAGATTTATGTCTTAAGTTTTGCTCGACACAAGAATATAGTGATGCTGTTAGGTTACTGTTGCAAGGAAAGGCAAAATATTCTGGTGTATGAATACATTTGCAATAAATCTCTTGACTGGCATCTATATGGTAAGTACTTAATTACAGGTTTATTTGGGTGTGCATCAATTTTTTGTCTCTGCATTTCAAAACCTTTGTATAAATGTACATCCATATAGATTTTCTCAAAATGGGGAGGCATTTATTTGTAGATAAGAACGCAAAAGTTCTTGAGTGGCGCCAAAGATATGCCATTGCCATAGGAACTGCAAAGGGGTTGCGTTTTCTGCATGAGGAATGCCGTGGAGGTCCCATCATTCACCGAGATATGCGACCAAGCAATATACTTCTCACTCATGACTTTGTTCCCATGGTACAGCAACATAATTGATCCCATTCTCAATTTTGGTAAACGATGAGGCCCTTGTTTCCATTCCCATTTATTTGGGAACCTCAGTTTTATTTGTTGTTGCCATATTTGTCCGTCTCTTAAGTTTCAGTAGCACAAGTTATCGTGGTGTATATAGAAGGAAATACGAAAGAGAAGGATGATAAGATTAATACAAAATATGTGCCTCCAAGTAACTTTGAGCAATTTACTGATGGATGGTTTGAATAAGTGATGTCTTCTGAATGCAGCTAGGTGATTTCGGTCTTGCCAAATGGAAGACGGGTGATGAGACAATGCGAACAAGGATAATGGGCACATTAGGGTGAGGATCTGTTTTATTTAGCACACCAACTTACATATAAGTTTTTCTGGATCTAAGTTTATGAAACAGAAATCATCATAGACAGGCTTTTTAATCGATGCAGATACCTTGCTCCTGAGTATGCTGAAGATGGCATTGTTTCTGTGCGGACAGATGTGTATGCGTATGGCATTGTTCTGTTACAATTGATATCAGGACGGAAGGTGGTTAATGACAATCATCTAGAACAACTCTCTCTCCGACAATGGGTATGTTCTGTCATTCGTATCTTTAATTACATATTTTCAAAAACTCTCGTCCACTTTCTTTGCGTATTCGTGTTTTTCTATCAAGCGTAAGCATGCATGAAATCAACAAGATTCTGTTCCCATCTTAATTACAACCCTGCTAAGCTTGATAATATTATATGTTGGTGGAAATCTTAGGCGGAGCCATTGATTAAGAAGTTGGCTTTAAGTGAACTCGTTGACGCTCGTCTTGGGGAATCATATGACACATGCGAATTATACATCATGGCCAAAGCAGCATACTTCTGTATCCAAAGAAACCCCCAGATGAGACCATCCATGGGAAAGGTAAATTATTAACTTGACTTAGAACATGATCAGTAGGAGCCTTTCTGATCTTTGAGGTTAATGGATACTTGTTTTCTTTTGTTCCTGTCCGACACTATTTTTTATATCACTGCTTCCATATATTTTCGTTTCTACGTCAAAATCTCAATTCACGGCTTCTGTTGATTTCAGGTTGTTCGACTTCTAGAGGGAGAACCTGACCACTTCGCCACTGTAGGAGATAAATTTGAACCAAGTTAGTTCAAGTGAAGAAAAAGTTCGGTTCGGCATTTCATCATCATGCTCTGTTGGATGTCATCCACGTTTTGTGGCTTCTCTCCTTTCCAGAATCTTTGTATCAGTTTCTCCCGTTTCGGGGTAGGGAGATATATTGTAGTTATACATAATATTATGAAACAAATGCAGAGAATACTATATTTTAATTTATTTCTTGCGGGACAAAACGGATAGTCATTAAGTCACAAGTGTCCTCAAGTGCTTGAAGGACGATTTCCACCACCCATTGTGGTAGGATCACTTCATTATACTAAACTAATTAGTGGATCATACTAGTATAAAAAAATGGGATTAATTAATCATGTTACATGAAACGTGGATAGTCCAAGGCGTATAGAATAAAAATCTACAATAAAAATATACCAAATGGGCTTTTTTAATATTTTTTGGTGGAAAAATTAAACCTTCCTAGTATACTTTTTTCAAGAGGATAGTGCGGTGTACAGAAGGCATAGTCGTCCACGCTGCACAATAACCCCAGAAGTTGGAGGCGACAAGAGCAGTGACCACAAGTTGCGCATATGCAAAGGGAATCTTTAGGGCTTTGTCTTGCTTTGCTCCACTCATCAAAATCTAAGTCTTAGATTCTGTAGATAGTGACGCACTCGGCACTTTATGCCATGAACCACCAAAGCTGTCTTGGCTTTTCACTTTGTCCTTCCTCCATATACTCCCAATACTCAGCTGATTCCCCACGATGCATTTGCATTAATTAAATGCTCTTGAAAAGACCTCGTAACTATTACCAGCCAAGGGGTGTGTGTGTGTGTATTTCAGATGTAATCTCTGCTTCTGAAGGCTTTATGATGTAAGTTAAAACCACTTTGGGCATGGAAGCTAGAGGCATTAGACGTGTATATACACACACACAAACATACACATACATGCATAGGGCATGTTCTAAAATGTCTTTAGAATACCATTGAATGTGGTGCCTTGTTAATGTTTTCTAGGACTATTGCTTCTTGGACTGTCCTTGAAAGAACTTTGTAGGATAGTCTGACAACTATTCTAAAAAATATAACTTTCTATCATATCTACTTTTATAATTACGTAAAAATCATTTTAAAAATTTATTTTCAATCGTTCTAGAAAGGTTTTTTCACACCAATAATGAAAGAGAGGATGGAAAAAATAGACTTTTCCAAACAAAAGTTGTGCTGTAAATATGGATAGGCGAGTTTCTGAACCACAATTGTTGTTATTGGTGAGACTAATGATGCATGCATATGGAAGCTCTAACCAAAATCAAGACAAAGTGAATATCATCAATTCTACAAATGTAATGAACTTAGACAAAAAAGATATGGTTGACAAGTATAAGACCTTGGAAAGACGGAAATGAAAGAGGAATTGAAGTTAAATTTGAACAATATAATAAGGAGATGTAGGAAGGAGTGGGTCCTGATAGGAAAGTGACTGACAGCTAATAAATGAGAATGTGTGGTGGATTTCCCCCCATCTCCTACTGCAATGAAGGACAACACAACGCTTCAATTTTGTTTCATTCTCTCTTCTTCCTACTCTATCTCCACAAAACTAACATACTCAAAAGTTAACGATTACTCTCACCTAAGCAAGGATTTCCTCTATATTAAGAAATATTTATTTTATTTTTAAATTAAAAAAAATTAAAATTAAAAAAAAAAATTTATCAGTTAAAATTTTTAATTTTACTTCTATTAATTTCACCAATTTCATTAAATATAACACAAGTTATAATACTAATATTATGATAAATGAAAAATAAAAATAATAAATAATTATATGTTACTTTATATTACAAGATAAAAAAAAATACTTCATATTATTTTATAATATGAGATGGAAAAAGTATATTAAAAGAAATAAATCGTTCATGATTAATAATTCATAAAGAAAAATAGCTTCAAAATCATCCATAATTATTATGCCATGTAGTACTATTTACGTTTGAAATCTCTCGTTCTTTAGACCTTCAATTCCGATAACATTTATCGAAATTACTCCTTCCATTTCCAAATAATTATTACTTTCGAGTTAAATGTATATTTTAAGAAAACCAATAAATAGCCTAAAATAGTACTTCATTCATCCCATTTTATTAGTTCATATAAAAATTTTTAAATGTCTCAATTTGATTATCATTTGACATTATCAATGAAGTATTAATTATTTTTATACCTTCTTTTGTCATTCATTAAAAAAAATAATAGGAGAAATATTAGTCATTTTGTAGTATTTAATTAAAGGATATTTTAGTAAAGTATTATTAAATTTTACTGTGATCTATCTTAATTAATAATTCCATTAATTTGTGTAAAAAACCTCAAAATGACAAATAAAATGGGATGTAGTGAATAACAAAATGCAATGGTATTTTAATAAAATATCCATATTTATTATGTTTTAGTAACAACTAGTATAAATTATTCTCTATTTTCAGATAATGGACATTTTGGAATTATATACATAAATTAAGAAAGTTAATAAATAGTCTAAGAATTAATAAAATGTCATTGTATTTCACTGTATTACCCTTATTAATATTGCAGTATTCTTTAATACTTCTTTCTACATTCATTACAATTGAAGAATAAAATTGTCAAAAAAAATAATTAATACTATTTTCAAATTCTAAAGTAACAATTGTTTGAAGATAAAGTAAAATGTCCAAATTGTCAATTATTGAAAAATGGAGGGAGTATGTTTTGTTATTGAAGAGCAACAAAGTTAAAAGAATAATTAATATCTTATTAAAATTCTAAAGTAATAATTATTTAAAAACAAAGTAACAAGTGTTTGAAATGAAGGGTGTGCAAAAGCGTCGAAGAATTCAAATCCCTGATATGTCTTTTTTCCCCCCTTACTTCCAAGACCTAACATTTCCAATGTAATTAAATTAAATGGAAAAAAAGAGTTAAAATATTTTCTATATTCCATATCTTTTGTAGTTGAAGAGTTTTGATTTTGTTTTAAATCTTTCATTAGATTAGGTTATTTTAATTAAATTTCTCGTAAAATTAAATATAATAAATAATTTCTTGCTTTGTTTGGAAAAACCTTAAATTACAAAAGATAAGAAATGGAGGAAGTAATAATTTCTTGAAGAAAAAATGGTGTAAAACTAATTATCTATCCAAGAATGGAAACGGGCTTGTTTAATATAGTACTTCTAGCATCCTGACAATATAAACAAGCATTACAGAAGATAGAATGAAAAGTGCTGAGATTTTAAGGTCTTACTCACATATAATTAAAAAATATAATTAAGATATTATTCTAAATTTTTTAAAAATTTTTTAATATAACGATAAGAGTGTAAAACAATTAGTGAATATAAAAGTATAATTGAAAAAATTGATAATTAATATTATCTTAAACTTTAAAATGACATATAAATAGAAATGTAAAATGGGAAAAATTGGGTTTTGATATAAAAAAATTAAAATATTTTATTTTTGGTACCACAGTTCATTAAAAAAAAAAGATTACAGCTGCTTCGGTTTTGACTTTATGGATACGCTATTAATTGCATGATTTATAATTTATTACATGATTCTAATGGATTGTCTCAGAACAAATAGCTAGGGACCATATCAAATATAATAATTAAGAATAAGTGAATCTTGTGATAAATAATATAAACGGCAAAGCGATGTGATTCTAAAGCTTTTTTTTTCCTCCAAAAAAAAAACTAAACTAAACTTTGTATGGTCGTCCATTTACTTGTGAACTACAAAAGGCTATCAACGTCCTTAACGAGCCGATTCCTTTGTAAACATTAGAAACCTTGAAAAAATCTGCCATGTTACTCTTAAAGTATTAAAAATTGAACTAACAAAGTCATTCAAGATTTAATGATTCAATCATGATTGAATTATAATTAAATCGATAGTAATAAAATTAAGAAAATGCACTATTATTCATAATTTAAATAAATTAATATTTATTCATAATCATATTTTAAACTCAAAATAGTCCATTAATATTTTATTTTTATATTATTTATTAAGTAAATTTATCATCATTAATAATTATGTATCATAATAATACTTATATAATATTATAATATGAAAAGAAAAAAATATTATATACAAAAATAATGTTATTTAATACTAAAAATAATATTATTTTATTTTAAAAACTTAAAAAATAAAAAATAAAAATAAAAAATTCTAACTAGTTCAACCGGTTTATTATCGGTTTTCACCCATTTAAAGCCGGTTTGACCAATTTCCACTAGTTCTAGAATCATCTAGTTCCTTTTTTCATCTAGATCAAATCTAATATCAGTTCCTAATTAAATCGGCTAGTTTAGTCCGATTTTTCATACACTAACATTTTCCCCTCTTTTGGCATTTTTTGGGCTATGCGGTGGTTTTCTTTCTCTTGCCCTCTCATCGCTGCCTTCTTTTTCTTACCCATAAAAAATTACAAGGGGGAATTAGATTCTCCCTTAAATAATTTACCGTTCCAGTTTTGAATTTCAAATTTTATTTTGATAGTCAATAATGAAAAATATTTATAATATATATTACCCTACTATTGTAAATTTTTATATTGTTATTCTTCATTAATTTATCAATTTTCACCTTTTAAGTAAAAAAATGGAGTCCTAAAACAATGAGAATCGTGAAATGAGGTGGCCTACTTAGTCCATGCCAAAATATGGTTGGTTATGTAGTTTATAATACACACACACACACACACACACACATACCTGTATAATATACACACACTGTCACTAATATGAAAATCTCAAATGAAGTGTTGGAAATTGCCACATTGGAGGTATATGCGTCACGTGGCATCACTTCAACTCGTTAACTTTAGAGGGCCTAGTATAAAATGTTCCATATATTTTATCCTATGTATTGTTTTGTTTTCTTTGGTTAAAGGATTTTTTTTTAAATGAAAAACGAATCTACTATTAACACAAAAGAATAGAGAGTCTATAAAAAATTACATTATCCTTTATCATCACTACCTTGTAACACCAAGGTGGGAGCTGATCACAAGTATACAAATCAGAAGTAAAATCATAAGTGTTGCCAGATAAAATATGGGTTAGCTTTCATAAACATGAAATTTACATTAACATTTCAGTTCCTTTGGTTAACGGATTTAATTTGAATCTGTTCATATCCCACTTCATACTTGCTACTTGAATTAATTTCAAGTCACTCTATCATATGTTTGTCTTTTCATTATATTGTGCAACTATATGACTAAGAAAAATTCAATTTTTATTTTATAGTTAGCATTGATTTTAAAAAGTAAAAATTGAAAAATTGGCTAAAAGTACAACATGGAAAATTTGTTTTTCTAACGTGTAAGCTCTATTTTTGGAAGGAATATCTTCTAATGCGAGTTTGCAGATATTCCCTCCATTCTCTACTATAAATTATTTTTAATTTTTTTACACATATAAAAAAAATAATTAAAATAATTAAATTTTATAAAATTTACCATAACTTTTCACTATTACCCTTATTAAATTATACTTATTTTAATTATCTTTTTGTTAATCTTTCTCCACAATAATTATTTAATGCGGGATAAACATGAAAATGAACATTTAATATTTATAAAATAACTTATTTTATATACGTAAATTTTAATAAAATATAATTTATAATAGATAATAGAAGAAATATTTGTTATGCCACTAGAAGACAGCCTTTAGGCAAGAGCAACAAAGAGAGGATGGGTGATGGGTGTTTTAAATGGGCGCCTGGTTCTCTGTTGCTGTCAACAACAACTGTTTTGGGGTGTTTGGTTTGCATTTTTACAAACCAAACTGTACTTTCTAATCATCATTTTCTTCTTTTTTATCCAAACAATTTTTCAGTAAACTTCTCTACTTTTATCCAAACTTCATTTTTGTAAACTGTGGTTATTCTAAAAGTACTTTTACAAAAAGGTAAACCAAACGGGCATTTTGATGCAAACAACTACTTTTTTTTTATAGTAAATATTGATCATTCACATTTAATTTGGATGGTCAAAATTTTATATATTTTTTTAAAAATTTTTAATGTCTGATCATTATTATTATTAATTTGTAATTACAAAATTATTTTCATTTTTCATAAGGTAATTTTAAAATAAATATACTGCCTCTGGTCCTTAATATAAGATCATTTTAACCGAATTATGCGAATTAAAAATTAGAATTAAAACTAATTAACTATCTCGATTTATCTGAAAATTCCAACATTTTTCCAAAACTATCCTTATTTAATCTCTTTCTCTTTGCATACATTAAATAGAGGCATTTTTTTGGAAATGCATAATAAATACTACCTCGTATATTATAAAAGGTATTATATTTAGGATCAGGATCAAAGATCTCAATAGAAGCGGAGGGAAGGGAGTTTAATTTTGTAGTGAAAAAAAAGATATATATATATATATATACACACACGAAATTTGGAGTCTACAGATTTAATTTGACGGTCCAAATGTGGTGAAGGGAGAGGTGTTGTGAGGGGTGGATGGAAGGAGGGCAGGATCAGGATGATGAGTGTGGGACTGGGGGGGTAATACGACAGGTCCTAAGGGGGGCACCACCACCATGGATGTTGTCCTGCTAACGTCCATATCTATCTCCATTGCCAGAGGGGGAGAGAGAGAGAGTATCCAAAAAAACAAAAAAGAAAGGAAGAAGGGCATGATGCACTGCACGCGTTGGCAAATGGGTGACTCACCACCCAACACAACACTAATAGTGGCGCCATCTTATGCTACTGCTGCAACTCTCTCCTCTGCTGCACCTGAAATTCTTTATTTATTTATTTATTTTATTTTTTGGGAATAGAAATTCTTTATTTATTTAAGCCCCTTTCCTTCCCTATCCTTCACACTCCATGTAGGAAAAAAAAAAGGTTCCTTTTTCTTCTCTTATATATATATATATTCATAGGCAGAGAATGAGAGCGAGGTGAGTGGTATTCCGACGTCAAAAGCCCCACCATATTCTCAAAGGTTTCTCTCTCCTATGCTCCTCTTTCTCATCTCTGTCCCCTTCTGTGTGTATATATATATTGATTTCAGTCTGCATCTCTGTGTTTCAAGGATGTAAAGGTTGCACAGCAATAGAGCAGCGCAGTGGTAATGTAATTGAGGTTTGTGTGGCTGCTCGAATCTTGCGCCGCCTCCTCGTTTTGGTATCCAAAGCCCAACTCCCAAAGGTAGGTACTCTTTCTCTTCTTTTATTTATTTAGTATTCATTTTCCCCTGCTCTACTGATATCATATCTCCACTCTTCTAATTAATCCCTCCTCCATCTCCTCCTCCTCCTCTTCTTCTATTCTTATCGTCCATGTCCTTCCCTTGCCTTGGGCGTTTGCCTATTACTATTTATTACCTAAAACAATCATCCATCCGTGGGGGCTTAGGCTTCATCTCTCCCTCTCCAATTCCAATTTTATGGTTCGAATCATTCCCCCAATTTCTGTCTCCCTCTTGTTGCCCGCCTACCTTGTTGGATTCTCCTCCTTACCTTTTTTCTTGCTCACCCTCATTCATATATACACATATATCAACATATATCACAACTCTTTCTCTCTATGTATGTATAAGATAATGTCCCCAGTTCATAAATTTCATGTTAAAGTACTTTTAAATTATATTCATTTTTACTGCTAAAGTAACTATCCTTCCATTAATAATCAAATTTTCAAAACTATTGTTTTAATTACAATCCTTATACTTTTTTATTGTTGAAACATTAATTTGTTGAATATATACATAAATTTATATGTATCTCATCTCTCTCATATCAGTATTTTAAAACTTTAAAATTTATCATATACCCTTACCCATATCCTTTTTTTTTTTTATCAAGTATCCGTATATCATAACTACCTATTGGCTAAATTTTTAAGATCATATTAAAAAAATTAAAAAGTTGTTTCAAAAGAAATTTTAAAAAGAAATTAAGGGATTATTTAATTATCTGCCCCTTAATTAAAATCTATTCTAACAAAATTCTCTTTACTTTAAATTGTAAAAAAATTCTTTTAATTAAATTCTGAATTCATTCGCATGAGATGAAGAAATCAATATCATGAATACTGATATTGATTAATATCAATATAAAACATACAATTTATAGCATATCCACCTAATTGGATAAAACAATTTGTTTTGTCTTCAAGAAATATTTGCCTTAATTAAGATAAAACTATTTTCTAGGGATGAAAAACAAATTTAAATAAAATAAAAGAATATGAATGAAGTCCATTTTAATTTATTATTTAGTTATTTTTTAATCTTTCTCCACCTACATTTCATGCATATTTAGTTGAATTCCATTTTCTCTTGAATAAATTCTCCTTATTTCTTGAACGAGAAAATCGATTGAATTTTGCTAGTGCAAGTATCGTTGCCGTACGGGGGCAAAAGAAGGGCGTTGGTATTTTGGTGGTGAGAATTCCAAATCTTGAAATAATTTATTTACCCATTTTGATGATGATGGCACCGCCGTCTTCGATGTAACATGTGTGATTGTTAACTCTTCAAACAAAGAACCCCAAGATTTCCTTTAAAGTTGGAATCAAAATCTTTACGTCACATTAGACACCTTTTGTGGTCGGATTAGGTTTATTGAGATTCTCCGTTGCCCACTATGTGTTTGCTGTTGTTTTAGAACGAGTCCCTCCATCTAGGAATTAAAAGTCTTGTTGGGAATAAAATAGTTTTATAGAATTATTTTTTAGAATAAATTTTGAAAAAAAATTTTAAAAAAAATCTGTTTAAATAATTATTTCTAAAATCATAACTAGCAATACTAAATAATTTGATCAAAATTTATAGTTTTATTATTAATAAGGACGGTATTTTTTTTTTTATATTTTTCAAAATAAAAAATCTAAAACGTGTTTTGAATTTTCTGTTTTTCTATTTTTGTATTTTCCAAAGCATTTTATAAAATACAAACTTATCAAAAAAAATTTTTTTATGTTTTTATTTTAAAAACAAAAAAAATATTTATAAAAACATGATTCAAATATGCCCAAAATTTCTTTATGTCGTTTGTTAATTTTCCGTGTTTTCCCGTTATACGTGAAGGTGATCAAGAAAATTGATAACAACACCGAGTCAGATGGACCATTTTGCGTTTTAATCCAATCACATGGGAAACTTTGGTTATGCTTTTTGCCTTTTTCTGCTTTGCTTGGCAGAAAAGTAAAAGGTTGAAGCTTTCCAGTTCCTATCTATATGTATTATGTGTCTAATTGCCTAATAACAAACTCATGAGTTTTTCTTCTTTCGTACCCCTCTAATTTTTTACGCCAAAAATGTCTCCTGTCACTGGGTGATTCGATGATTCTTCGACTAGTATTTATTCTTCTCTCGGTCTCTGTCTCCGTCTCACACCACGCATTTCCTAATCAACTGGACTCAGCACGTTCTCTATTTGCCTACTTTTTCTTAAAATCACGTTCAAAGGCCAAGAACAAAAGTAAATTCCCTAGTTTTAGTACGCAATGACAAAAGAGATACACCTGTCTTTCTTGGCCAACAAAGATACACCCTTATCTAAGTTTTGATTGCTGCATTGGAGTAACTACGACATTTGACTGAGTCCTTCTTGAAAAACATCCCATCTTCTTTCTCTTTTGCTCACACGAATATGATACTGAATTACTGCTTTTAGATGACCCTTGGGTGAAACTGCTTTTTCAAACCTCATTCCAATCATATTGCAAAACTTGAACTTCAATACACGCTAATATGCCTCAAAGTATTGTTCCCTTCACTGTACTGTTCAGTCCAGAAATAATTGGTCTTGTATTATATCTTTTTTCTTTTGCTTCTTCTAGCTCGCCACAAAACTCATGCAGTGTAACATCTAGAGATTTGGATCAGGCTGTACTCGTTCTTTTTTTCTCTTCTAACCAGACAGGAGTTTTGCACTTTCATCCAGGGAAAGCAGACATTTTTGTTGGGAGGAGAAGTTAAATATTAAAATGGCTAAAGTTTGCTGGCCATACTTTGATCCTGAGTATGAGAATTTCAGCAATAGAATCAATCCTCCAAGGTTCACTTTTATCTTCCAGTGCATTATATTTTTCCCCTCATCAGACTGCTAGTTAAAATAGCCTATTTAGGAAAAGAGCATTACATGGTAGTATTCATGGATATTTAAGGAGTTTTGGCACCTACCTGACTTAATTGAGCCATAAAGGAATATAAAAGGAACAAAACACTTTGGGGGAAAAGTCTCAGAAGAATTATCATGTTGATATGAACAGGCCCTTTTTGGAAGGAAGTGATCACCGAAACAAAACCAAGTGGAGTCAGGGTTTTAGCACCTTGTGGAATTGGGGTTTATGGTGGGATTTTCTAATACCATAAAAGAAGTGACTTGTTAATGAGGATATATGTTTGTGATTGCAGGGTCTCTGTGGACAATGCTAGTTGTCATGATTGCACCCTAATCAAGGTATAATTTCTCCAACTCTTGGTTCAAGCTTTTTTCATGGCCTTATTGTGATGTGATTTACCATCAGTGCCTGCGAAGAAACATAGCCTGTGTTGTACCCAAAAATGCCCTTTGGTTTTTGTCTTACTTAGACCCTACAATTTTTCTCTTTTTCCAATTTATATTGATTTTAACTCTAGTTTTATTGTGAGATGATACTACTTTCTGGATTGCGTGAGATTAATCTGTCCTTTAGAAATTATTATTTTAGCAATCTTTTCTTTTATTTTCTATTATTGAAGTTCAGGTAGCAGGAGTAATTTTGAACTGAAATCTTATTGAACGGATTGAAATCCTACCACATCCACTACATGGCTAAAATAGGTTTTTCATTCCTTAGAAAAAGTTCAGCATGTTAAAATGCAACAACCACTTCATCATCACGACTCATATTTCTTTTTTGGTTAATCTTGGAAGAATTATTCGTGGAAATTTGTTGACAAAATTATTAGATAGTGCAATCCTCATTCCAATTGATGAATTCTCTTTTTATTAAAAAATGCAGGTTGATAGTGTTAACAAACCAGGAATTCTGCTGGAGGTTGTACAAATTCTTACTGACCTTGACTTTGTAATCACCAAAGCTTACATTTCTTCTGATGGTGGATGGTTTATGGATGGTAAGCTCCAATCTTATACATGCCTAAGCACTCCCCTTCTGAATCAGGTAATTAATTAACATGTTCGATCTATTGCATAAATAGTATTTCATGTCACGGATCAGCAGGGAAAGAAGATAACAGACAGCAAAACCATTGATTTCATAGAGAAGGTATACTTCCTTCTTTCTCCTGTATGTTTATATAATGTTTTCTTCAACTAGACCCAAGTATGACAGTGATATAAACACTTGAAAAATTCAAAATTATTGAAGTAATGCGTTGACTTTTTACAATAATTTTTCTTATTATTTTTCTAAGATAGGTTTTCTAAGAAATAAGATATATGTGTCCCCGAAAAGGGGTAATACTATTTCTGCTCTGTCCAAGTATAGGTGGCAGTAAAATCCATTACATGGGTTCACGCAAGTTTAAAACTGGATATGGCCTCTACTTTTTAGTCAAATGCATTTTGAAAGTTGGAGAGAAACCAATATGACCTCCGCTTTTCCATTATTAATTGGAAATCATATACTGATGTTACTCATAAAATCAAGACTCTTTAATGAGTGCAGTGAGTGTGGCTGTGGAAGGAGAAGTTAGTAAACAGTTTTCCATACTAATGGGCACTTATAATTAAACTGAGGATAGCTAGTACTAAGAGCTACTTCTTAACAGTTTTTCTTACAATAGGCTCTAGGACCCAAGGGCCAGAGCAATGAGGGGGTGAAGGGTTGGCCAGGCAAACAAGTTGGGGTGCACTCGATTGGTGATCATACTGCCATTGAGCTCATTGGCAGAGACCGCCCAGGTCTTTTATCTGAGATCTCAGCTGTGATTGCCAGCCTCCATATTAATGTGGTTGCAGCTGAGGTTTGGACTCATAATAGGCGAATAGCCTGTGTTCTTTATGTCAATGATGGTACTAGTCGATCAGTGGATGCCCCTAACAGATTATCTCTCATGGAGGAGCAGCTCAAAAATATCCTACGTGGATGTGAGGATGATGAGAAAGTAGCCCGCACCAATTTCTCCATGGGTTTCACCCATACGGATCGGCGACTCCACCAAATGCTGTTTGCTGATCGTGATTATGAATGTGCTGTGGTGACAACAGACGTTGGTTATCCTCCCTATTTCAGGCCACAAATCACAATAGAGCATTGTGAAGAGAAAGGGTACTCAATTGTTAGTGTCAGGTGCAGAGATCGAGCCAAATTGATGTTCGACATTGTTTGCACTCTCACTGACATGCAATATGTTGTTTTCCATGCCACAATTTCATCAGATGCCCCTTATGCATCCCAGGTAAATTATATTCTTGTATATCAGTATATGCAGTACCCAATTCTATATATCTAGTTATGTGCTCGTCTCTCATGGAAGATGTGTAAAGATTTTATTGGAGTAACCGAACTGTGCAATACTTGCTAACTTGTAGGAGTACTTTATCCGGCACATGGATGGATGCACACTTGATACTGAAGGAGAGAAAGAAAGGGTCATCAAATGTATTGAAGCTGCTATTCAAAGAAGAGTAAGCGAGGTAATGTGCACTTCGTAATTGATTTCCACATGCTTCAATAAACCCTTACAATGAAGATGACAGAGTTGAACTTCTGGTTCTCAGCTCTGAGTAAGCCTTCCATCGCATGTTCTGTCAAGAAAACTGGTTTGTCGAGATGGTTTTTAGCACTCTCATTTTGTACAGTAATTGTTTTCCCTTTACCTTGAATACACCCTTGGTCAATAGACTTTCTGCTGACTTCACGAATCTAATGTTCTTTTGTTGTTCATGCTCGCTTACTCTTCGTTTCTGGGTACGTCACATTTTTAGGGAAATTTTCCACTCGTCCTTAGTATATAGTATGTGATTCCACAACTCAAAAAGTTTTCTGGATTTGATAAGCTTGATGCATTTTGGATCTGCAGCTATGTACTTGTATTGATCCAATGGTACGGGGCTAAGTTGTACTGAGTTGCATCTGATCATAAAGTCCACTATTCAGTGACAGCGATGGCCTATTGCGTTGAGTAGAGATTAGAACCTATTTGCTCCACGTAATTTCATCCGCATCCCTGTAATCCTTAAACTGAAGAATGCAGGTTAACAAAGAAGCATGTAGCATAATTTGCAAGTTGAGCTTATGAATAACAACCAGATTATTAGTCACATTGCAGCCCAGAAGATTATCATGTTCCTTATTTGACATTTTTATGTGACATTAATAATATTGAGGAAGAAGAGGTCTGACCTGTGAATAATGGACGCAGGGAGTAAGCCTGGAGCTGTGCGCAAAGGATAGAGTGGGTTTGCTATCTGAAGTGACGAGGATTCTAAGAGAGAATGGGTTGACAGTGTGTAGAGCGGGGGTATCTACGGTGGGGGAGAAAGCAGTGAATGTGTTTTATGTGAGAGATGCTTCTGGAAATCCAGTGGACACAAAGGCTGTAGAAGCACTTCGGAAAGAGATAGGGGAAACAACGATGATCAATGTGAAGAAGATACCTGGGGCCAATGCCAATGTATCTGAGAACCACAGAGGATGGGCTAAAACGGGCTTCTTCTTTGGGAATTTGCTGGAAAGGTTCTTGAATTGAGACATTGGACAGTCATTGCTTGCTTGCTTCTGATTCTGAGAGGTATTATCACTTATGCATACATCTAACAATAACATAGTGTTAAGTCCCAATGGGCTGTGTGTTATTTATTACTCTGTAAAGATCCAGAAGTGCTTTGCTTGAAACTCATATCCCTCCTCCATACCTGACCCATGTTTCGTTTCTCCTGTTTTATATCTCCTTTACATTCTCTTCTTACATTTTCAGCTTCTACTGGCAGTATTTTGCCTTTTATTAACCGTTGAGAAAGTACTCCTAGCCTATTTGGATTCACTTAAGATAATCAATCATCAGCCTCAAAATCAAAATCGATTATCTTAAATAAAAGCAACAAATTGTTACTTCTAGATAATTGATTTTTTAGGCTCATATTCAACTGTTTAAGTGAACTCAAACAGGCACTACACCTTCTACAATGTCATGTTTGATCAACTTTGTGAAAACATTCTTTAGTGGCCAAAAAAAAAAACCAACGGCAAAACTTTATTCTATGAGCGTGCTATGGAGCCTACTTGAAAACGCGAAAAATAAATAAATACATAAAAACTGAAGTGAAGCTTTCACTTGAAAGAAGAATTCTTCAGCGTCAAAATCCTGCTTGGGACTTTGTGGGTTATTGTTTAGTTAGATGCGAAGAACTGGTGAAGTCTAAGGACGTATTTCACGGCTGTTTTCAAAATAATTTTTTTTATTTTTAAAAATAGAAAAATTTGTTTGGTAAATTTGTTTTTTAGAAAATGTTTTAAAAAACAGAAAAATAAAAAAATAAAAAAAATTCAGAATATTTTTAAGATGTATAATTTTTGTTTTAAAAAATATAAAAAATATGAAAAATATTTACTTCATTAATGATAAAGTTATAAATTTTGAATAACTCATTTAATACTTACTACTTATAATTTTGATAACAATTATTTAAATAAATTTTTTTATTTTCTTGTTTCCAAAACATATTCTCAAAAACAGTCTTATAAAATTATTTTAAAAATAATAAAATAAAAAATACTCTCAAACAAGTCCAAATTCATGATCCAGGATTTGTTCTTTTGGCCAGACATGATCCGGGTTTGAAATAACAATATAGTTCAGTTCCTGAAGAATACATTCAATAAAAAAAAAAAAACTTAATTGAGGTGAAGGCAGCCCAGCATATGGGTCTTGCAAAGTTGAACATGACTTTTTCTTCTTTCGTTTAAGAAGTTGTGTACTACAAATACCGAAAAGAAAAAGTTGTGTACTAAAGTACATTTTTTTTAATCAAAGTTTACTAAACTACGTAATGCTTTGTTCACCAAAAGTAAAGTACACAATGCGTTAAAATATGCTGTTGAAATTATATAATTGAATTAGAAATCGAACCAAATTGAACAATTAGACCATCACTTAGAGACCAAAATGACTCATTTTTTAGTTTTAAATCATTTTAGAGATTAGATTAAATTACATCGCTTTGAATTAACTTTTGAACTGGAAACTTAAGTAGTTTTTAAAGAACCGGACGATTTATTAAATTGTATAAAATTTAATTTATATTTAATTTTTACCAAAATTATTAGAAAGTAAAAATACTACTTTTTCTATTTTAAAATTACTAATTATAAAAATAAAAAATTTCATTACATTATGTGGTCATTTTATAATATTATGATCATGTAGTATTATTATGTTGAAATAATTTAATATTACTTTAAATGATTTAATATATATTATTATCATGTGAACTTTTTAATTTATTATGAACTTAAATTATTTAAATTTATTTTTTAACAATTTAATTTTTTTTTATAAATATATTATTATATATATTATTATTTTTATTTCATTATTATTAATTTGAACGTGAGACTAACCGATTGAATTATAAAAACTGAGACTTATTAGCATTTCCAGTTCAATTGTTTTAACTTCAGTTTTAAAAACATTGCTTTTAGAATAAAATTATTTGAGTAGAGCAATCCTAGTCAATATACGCAAGCGGCGAACCAATGAATCATTTGCATCTTTAAATTTTAATTTTAATTTGAGCCGTAATATTAGCCGGATTGATAATGACTTTGAATTCATCCAAATTCAAATCGTTCTTTGCCCAAATTATTCATCAAAGACTCTTGAATCTTCATTCATAACCTTACATCACTAAATTATGACAGCACAGGCTAACCAACCACCTTTTTCAATGTCTTACGCAATATATTCGTATCGACATTATAGACAATGAGGACAACATGTAAGAGGACATTTGATGCGAGAAGAAAACGAATTATTATTATCATAAAAAATAAATATAGAATATTTATTGTGTGTATGTATAATATATCGTTAACCAGTAACGTATTTTGGGGGGGGTGGAGGGGAAACGATTTGAAGAATCTGGTAAATGGTTTGGGTAGGCAAAGAATGTAGCAGACTTCATGCTTCCAGTTTTAGCGATGCATGCAGTTAGCAGTACGACGGGCTAACTCACCCTCGAATTTTCTTTTTGAAACCTGAATGAATGGCATTCAATGCATTTACATTTGGGAAAATTATATTTCAAATGTAATAACGATGGATGATATATGTGAAATATTAATTTTTTTTTCGGTGGGATGAAATATTAATTTTAACGTCTATATGGATTGATTGAGAGCTGAAAACTGAATCAAAATTGGTTGAGATGGCAAAATAACTTTATTGGCCAAAATCCTTCACATGTTTATGGGAGAGGACTCATATTTCCCATCACTTTCTCGTTTCCATTTTGAACGAAACAGATAGATAGTTTATTTTTTTATTTTTTAAATATATACTAAAGATTTCTGTTTATTAATGTAGAAGATTCAAATTTTGATATTTGTGATTAAATATTACTTCATAATATGTGCTTATAAGATAATAAATAGTACAAAATAATGGTACGATCAGATGAAATTTGGGGAAAAAAAAAACTATCTGAATTTTGTTTTTTTAATTTTCCATGACAAATGGACCGGATGAAAATACACTCCTCGGTGATATATACTGTAACAGCCCGTTATCCTTCACGATAGATGATGGCCCATCTCATGATTGAAAACATTGAAGGAAGTGAGATAAAGCTAATGCGATAAGATGAGAAAAATGAATAAAAAAGAAAAGGAAAGGAACATAGGAAAAAAAAAGGTGACATTTGGTTGCACCGGAAGGGAAAATAATTTGATGTGTAAATTTATATGTAATTGGATGAAAATAAAGAGGTAATAGAAAATGAAGTAGAGTAAATGACTATAATAGCCTTAGCATAAAAAATAATAAATGATTATTTTTTATTATTAATAACATGTATAAAGCGTTTGATAACTATTTTAATTATCATTTATAATAAATTAATAAAATTTGTTCTTTTAATTATCAATAATTACATAATTTAAATTTAAAGAATTCCACATTTATTTTTAAACTATTACTAATGAGAAAATAAATAAAAACACGCTTTCAATTTTTAAATCAAATAAACAATTTGTACAATTTTAATTTATAAATATAAAAAGAATACAATAATTAACAAGAAAAAGAAATTACTAGTGTGTTCTAAGCCAACATCCCATAATGATGTAGTCTTGAGATTGGGTACTTCCGTTTAGGGGTGAGCAATCGGTTTTTTGGTAGAAAATCAAAAAAAGTGAATACCAAAATAACACATTATATTAAATCAAACCTAATTGAATAAGGTAAAAAAAACAAACCGAAGTGAACCGACATATTTCGATTTAAATTAGTTTAACTTATTCAATTTGAGCTTTTAATGGACCTTTGCTTAAAAAAAAGAAAAAGACAATTTACTTCACCATGCAAATAAGTAATGTATATTCAACAAGAAGTTTATATAATATAAAACAGACATTCTAAATGGGGCTGGCACGCCCCACTTCACAATATCCTACTACTGCAAGTTTCCATTCTTGACTTATTCATAGACAAGCATTTTAAATTATAGAAAACTAGTTATAAGCTAACAGATAATCATGTCTATTACTAATTTGTTTCTACTACTATTTTTCTGAGTAGATAGAATAATACCTTTGAGCACTTTCTCCGCAATACTCTAGTAGACCCACCAAATTTTTATGCCTTCAAATCTAGAAATAACTCAATATATAAAATATATTCCACATCACAATTAATAATTTAGTCCAATCCACCATTTAAACAAAATTTAAAAACACAATCCACTTAGGGGCGGACCCACGTTGTATGCTATGGGGCAGCTGCCCTCACTAAACAAATATAATTTTTTATTGTTAAAGGAAAAATTCTATGCATGACCCCTCTAAAAATTTCATTTGCCACCACCACCCAGCAAAATTTCATATGTTCCTTCCTTAAAAATACCAATTGCTCCTATTTAATTCTTTACAACCTTAAACATATGTATTTAAAAATATAATCTCTTACATTGATTATAAATATAAATTATATAAAAATAACAAAAATATATTTTTTATTTTAATAAAATTTATTTGTATATTAATTTAATAAACATTTAAAATTATACCTTGAAAAAACATTAAAACTTATATTAGACACAAATTTTGTCCCCATTAACAAATTTTTCTAGATCCGCCACTAAATCTACCATTTATCCAACCCATTAATAATATTTAGAAAGTTGAAACATTAAAAAATATAAATTAAAGTCTTTATTCTCCAACCAGGTAACAACAGAGTATAATTGATAACATTATAATAAGGTGCCAAAGGATTTTGCCACTCTCTAAAGTTCAACCTATGTTAAAAAAAAATAAAATAACCAACCACATGTATTAATCAATAATAAAATTATATAGAGAGGAAAAATTTAATTTACCTAAATAATAATAGTCTATGATATGTCAACAATTGATTTCAAAGCAATTTTTTTTAAAATCTACAAGTAAATAAAAGTATAATTATATTGATAACTTATAAGAAAATCAATTTTTAACAATAAAATTAATGTGTGTGAAGATAAAAAAATGTAAGATTACCTTTATCCATTGGTTGAAAATCATCCAAATCTTCTTCTATTTCAATCGGAAGACAATGTAGAAGCCAATCTTGAGCAAAAATAAGAGATTGCACAACCTTAAAAGTCAAAGAACTCCTAAATACATTAAGAACTCGTCCTCCAGTGCTGAATGTAGACTTGAAGGCAACTGTAAAAATTGGGATAGCCAAAACATCCTTTGCAAAACGTGAAAGAATAGGGAATCTAGGGCTGTTTAACTTTCACCAATTCAAAATGTCAAAATTATCTCTATCCATCTCAATTCTTCATTTAAGTATCTTTCAACTTTCATTCTACTAGTTTTTCCACCAAGACACTCAATTATGAATTTTTTCTTTTCCGATTCAAATAATTTTCTCACATTTGCAGCAGGGTCATCATCATCAACATCAGCTTCTAATTCAGCCAAAAGTTTCTCCTTTTCAATTTTTGTATGAGAAATCATTTCTTTGTATTCATTATACAAAGAAAATAATGCATCATTCACTTGTATCTCCAATTGTTCACCAACTTCACTAGCATACATTATGGAAAGTGTATATTGCATCCACTCCAATTTATATCAACAATCAAGAATAGCAGCAACATAAATAGGCTGGTTCATCTTTGAACGATTTCCCCAATATTTGTCATATTTTTCTTTCATTTTATCAGACATTGATGCTAATTCCCAATCATCAATTTTTTTCCACTCATCCAACAAGCGATATAACATATAAATTTCATGGAAAAAGCTATTGGATGTCATAAATAAAGAACCAAAAATATGCAATATCAACTCATAAAAATGACTTAAAAGCATCACCATCTTCTTAATATTGACCCTATCATTAATAGCAGGCACCCATGCCCACATTCGAGATCAATTCAAATGTAACGATCTTTATCCTCAAACCTCTTGAAGATAGCTTCAAATTTTTAGGCTATCTCCAACAATAAATTGGTGGAGTGGAGTTCCACCTAATAGAGATATTCAAACTCAATAATTACTTATTTTGAATCTTTTCATCATCACAACTCTCTTTAAACTTTTTCATCCTAAGAAGGGACTGCCTAACAAAACGAACGGCCTCTCTAACTTTTTTAATTGAACTTCCTACTTCTTTCAACCCATCAACAATAATTAAATTGATTATATGAGCAACACATCTCATATGTAAGAACTTACATTTCATAATAGAACAACCCCAATTGGTATTTTTTTTCTTTCAAATACATAACAGTGACATCATTAGAACTTGCATTGTCCACCGTGATAGTGAATACCCTATCAATTTCCCACTCAAGCAAATATTTTTAATTTCTATTCCAATCTCTCTCCCCTTATGACTGGAAATTAGAATGAAATTTAAAATCCTCTTGTTCAAGTTCCAATTATTATCTATAAAATGTGCTATAATGCACATGTAATTGATTATTTGAATAGAAATCCAAGTGTTTGTAGTAAGGCAAACTATTTGTTTCTTGTTAATTAAATAATCCTTGAATTTAATCTTTTCATCCATATAAATCCCAAAACAATCACATGACACGGTCCATCTAGAAGGAATCTTAAATCTAGGTTGAGCAGCAGATATGTCACACCTGAAACGCGACATGGATGGCGCGGAAAATGAAAAAAAAAAGGATAGAAACCATCCTTCACGATGAAAACCGATTCTTGAGGAATCACCACCAAAATTTTAAGGGAAATTTTGGAAAACCAAAAGAAAAAGGAAAAAGATGGTCTGCAAATTAAAGTTGGGTTTGGAAGTATGATTGTGAGTGGAGAAGATATTAAGCACTTCCACAACATCCGTTTCTAAGAACGGTTACCTTAAGTTGATTATGCAATTTTTATGGCTTTTAAAAATTATTTTAATTGCCCTTTAATCATTCACATGCAAAAAAATAAAAATAAAAAAAAGGGAAATGAAAAAATAAAAAATAAAATAAGAATATGAGAAATTGGGAAAAATAAAATAAGAGAAAAAATTATTTATTTACAAGAGCGGACTTGATCAGAATCAGAGTCTGGGACTTACGTACCCTGTGATAGGAATCAAAATCAACGTAATTCGAACTAAAAATACGTGTCATTGGGTTATTTTTTTATCATATATATTTTTTGAAAAGAGAAGTTTATAAAAAATAATTTATCTTTCCACAAAGAAAACATTTTTCAAAATTGGTTGGTGTGCTTTAATTTATAAAGGATAAATTAATTTCAATTATTTTCTCTTATCATTCATTTTTTTAAAGAACAATCAATTCTTAAAAAGGAGAATATATGTTTTTCCTCAATGTAGAAGATATGAATAGAATTATATGTGATTTTGAATATTTTCATTTTTAATTTGAAAAGGAAAATTTGAAAAAAAAAATTTTTACAAAATAAAATCAATTAGTTTATACGGTGACTTTACCACTCATAATCTGCTCATTGATACCTAGATATCCACAGTGATGCTACTTGTGGCAAATAGGCGTAAAGAATAAAAAAGGTTTGAAGGGAAACAAATAATTTTGAATAAATTATTTTTATTTTCTTTTTTATTATGGACATAAATAGGATCCCCTCAACACATATTTATTTATTTAAAAGAAAATTATTAAGAAGAATTTAAAATATAATTATTAAATAAATTTCCAAAAAGAAATAAACAGCATATATGATGACTTTATCACTCACAAGTTGTTGATCGATATCTAAATACCCACGATATTACCACTCAAGGTAGATAAGTGAAAAGGATAAAAGCTTAGAGAAAAATGAATAATTTTTACTTAAATTATTTTTATTTCCTTATTTCAAATCATGAGATAAAAATGTAATTAGAGAATCCCCTCTTTTTTGTATAAATAATTTTTATTTAAATTATTTTTATTTCCTTATTTCAAATTATGAAGTAAAAAATGCAATAAGAAAATCCCCTTTTATTATTATTATTTTTATTTTTATGATTTCATGACCATAAGAATGAAACAAAACGTGCACCTCATTTAATCTATATAAACTATTGTTACGGCTCAAATTAATTGCCACAGTGAACACTAAAGCCTTATATCAATTTGAGAATAGGCCACATGCACGTCTCACACAAGGCCAACATTGGGTTAAAAAAAAAAAACCAGTCACAAAGGAGAGATAAACTGCAAAACCATCCCGTAAAAAGCACATAAATTGATTTTCTTCAATAATTCAGAATCCATAACATAAAAGGTCTTTCTTATGAACTGCACGAACTTCAAACCAAAATTGCTAATAAGATTCTGTCCAGAAATCAGTAACATCAAACGAGTTCACAACTCCAGTGACCATCAATATAAAGCATTTCCCAGATGAAAACACAATTCCTCTATAACGGGTCAAAGCTCACGACAAAAGGAAAAAGCCCTCTAAGGATCAATCCTTCAAACCCATACAAAAGCTTCTTTTAGTGAACCATTACTAAAATAAAATTAGACTTAAAATCATCGTAAGAATCATTAGTCATTTTATCAGATTTTCAAATAGCTAGATTACATAAGTCATCTTATCCAAAATGGATTTCCTCACTGAGCGTATCAAACAAACCTTTTTATGGACAAAGTAAATACAGAACATGATCCATTGGGGGAAACAAGGTAATGCTAGAAGAAAAAAGCACACTAACAATCCACTCAGGAGGATCGATGGTTTGCTAAGTGCAAAAAGCAAGAAAAGACACTACTAAACATTCATTTTTGAGAAGAGACCGAGGTATCACAGTTTAGAAATAGAATATCAATAGACCCAGTGCCCAGCAAACCGTGAAATGAGATTCGAATTGAAATAGAAAATTACCAAATCAAAGTCTCTGTTTGAACTTACTCCTCCTACATTCCTGGTGATCAGCAACTCAAACTCGGCCCTCTGTCTCCATCTTCCTTCATTCCTTCATCTCTTTTCCTTTCCCAAACACCTCCCTAGAAAATTTCTCACCATCCTTGGCCTTTGCTTCTTCTTCCTCAGAATCCCTTGCTCCTGCCTTTCACTCTCAGAATCGACCTTCCTCTCTTTGCTTCTTAATTTTTCTCTAACTGCTCTCCTTCTCTGTCTCATTCCCTTTCTCCAAAATAGTTCCCCTCCTCCTCTCTTTTCTTTTTCGCCTCTATTTATAGTCGAAAATTTCTTACCATAGGTGGGATGGCCAGTTGGTGACTTAAAACGAATCTTCCATTTGTGTGCTCCAAATCAAAACCTTCGTTTCTCAAATTTCCAGACAGTCTCAATTTCTTGTATATTTGCCTCTCTGTATCGCTGCTTCATCTCCTACAAATTAGCCCCTTGAGCCTTTGATTTCTTCTCTGCCTCTGCATCCCTAGGCTCCTCTGTATCACTGCATTCTTCTGTGTTTTCCTTTGTCGCGATTGATGTGATGAAATTGACAAGAGATGTGCCTTGCCCATTGAGAAAGATACCCGATGCCTTAGACAGCGATGGAAGAAGGGCTTTGGGGAATGATTCATCGTTGACTCTACTAATTTGATTTTCGTGTTCTTGCTCCTAAACCCTAACCTCCCTAACTTCCTCTGCATCTCTGCTTTTTATCACACAAGAGGAAACAAGCTTTCTGTCTCTCCCGGTCAAACGCTGAGCTTCAGCCTTTGACTCAATTAAAAAGAAAATTTATTTTTCTTTTTTTTTTAAACATGATCTCCTTTTCTCTTTTTTTCTTCTCTTCCCTTTTTTTTTTATATATAAAGATATATTTTTTGTCATTTAGAAAAAAATATTTTGCTCTTTCTCTTTCTTTTTTTATTTTTTTTTAAATCTTATAAGAAAAATGTTAGATTTGGATAAGAAGCCTAAAAGAAAGGAATAGGAATTTTTTCTTTTTTAAGACTACAAGGTAGGATTTTTATTTTTGAGAATCCTAACAAAAAAGGAATTAATTTTTGTTTTTATTTTTTTTTTGTTTTTTTTTAATTCTAAAAAAAGAGGATTGGATTTGGATAAGAATACTAAAAGAAAGGAATAGGATTTTTCTTTTTTCTTTTTAAAACTAAAAGGTAGGATTTTTATTTTGAGAATCCTAAGAGAAAGGAAATTATTTTTTTTTTAAATTCTGAAAAAGAGGGATTAGATTTGGAGAATATATTTTTTGAATTTTTCTTTAATTTTAAAAAATTTGTGTTCAAATTAGAATTCAAATGAAGATTTGCATCCTCTTTTTTTCCCTTAATTTTTGGTAAACACTCAGATAAAATACGATGTTCACAAGATATGAACCGCTTAAATCCTACCCCGTTAACAAATTTGAAAGGCAACTCATCAGTAATGATCACGCATACAAAGTCTTTCCTAATGGCTTTTTTATCAAATTTCCAACTAGTAAAGACTACATCATCATATGTAGTAAAATTCAAGTGTGATTGTCTAGGTTCTTCAAGAGGAGGTCTTTTCTTATAGACAGCCATATGGTTTTTCAGTAAAATAATTCCATTCTTTTTTTAATCACAATGAAATTCTCTTTCAAAGTAATTGCACTTATCTTTAACTTCATTTTTCTCATGTCGCACCCGATTTTTAATTTTCCAAAAACAAAAAATTAAAAGAAAGTAGAGTCGCCATCACAATTTTTGAAAGGGAAATTTTAGAAAACCTTTTTAGAAAAAAAAACATGGTCTACGAAACATAAAGAGTTTGGGAGTCGATTGCGTCATGGGAAAGATGTTAGGCACCCCATAATACCTATTCATAAGAACGGTTACCTTAAATTGATTATATAAAATCAATATGGCCTTAGAATTATTTTAATTACCTTTATAAAATATGAACAAAGAAACAAGAAAAATAAAATAAATAAATAAATAAATAAAGTGGATTTATTTACAAAGGCGGACTTGACCTAGAATAATAGTCAAGGGCCTACGTACCCTAATATAGAGATCAAAGTTCACGTAGTCCAAGTGTAAAAATTCATCTCAATGAGTTTGTATTTTTTAAGAAAAATTATATATATTTGTTATTTTCGAAAATTGAATTATATATATTATATAAAAATTACTTAGCTATTTATTTATTAGTTGTTAATAAACCCACGGAGATTCCCAAAATTTCACGTGTTCACTAATTAGTTTATATATCTATGGAAGTTTCTAAAAACCTCACATAAAATAACTTAAAATTATATTTAAAGGAATATTTTTGTTCAAAACTTTATCAAAATTGAGAAAATCTTTTTTAAAAAAAATATTTTCCATAAAAAAATGCATAATTTAATTATTATACCAACGGAAGCACATCGCAACACGCGATAAATTTATTAATCCAAACATTCGTGGAGGTTTCAAAAACCCCATCAGGCAAAAATAAATAAATATATATATATATATTTAATGAGAAAATATCATATTATCATAATAGCATGATGGAATAAGAATAATGTAATCAATCACCTAACTATCATTATTATAAAGCACATAAAAGTTACCTCCTTTAAAGTTATATGTGTCTTTTACCACAACTTTGAAGGATAGATATTTCAATTGAATTCCGTGGTCTTGAAAGAAAAGTTGTAATAATCTAATACCATAATGTTTTGGAGAAAAGAAAAAAAAAAGAAAGAAAAGAAATAAAGAAAAATAAATAAAAAAAGAAGGAAAATGAGAATAAAGAACGTGAGAAAAAAAAAGAAAAAAGGAAATGAGAAGGAGAAAAAAAATAAAAAGAAAATGAAAGAGAAAAACTGAGAAGAAAGAAGTTAAAAACAAAAAAAAAACTCATTACAATGGTTATGTCAGAAAGAATATCATGAAGTGTCATTCCATTAATTTAGCCAACGTTTTCGACAAGTATGGTCATAATCATGTAGTTATATACCTTGACTTATGGAATAGAAATTATCATAAAGTAGAACAAATTTATCCATAATCAATGAGAATACACTTCTATCTTTTTTAAAAATATTCATGGATATGAGTAATTTATCTTTAGGACCTCACCAAAATATCACACTTTGGGGTCTATAGAAACAAATTGAAAAGATAAAAACAAAATACATAACAAGCATACCTCCACCTATTAGGTGTTCATCGGTGAGAATAAATTGTTTTATAAACCTCTCAAAGCATCAACTTTGGAATCCATGGAAGTATTCAAAAAGAGAAAAAGATAGTAGATCCCATTCTAAAATAAAAATATTCTACCCTTTAGAAAATCTCAACTATGCAGGGAGATGAAAATGAAGAAGAAAATAAGAAATTTCCTACCTTAAGCCTTATTGAAAAAACCAACACCCACTCTCACATTTATCTTCACTCTCATGTCATCCTCGCGTACCCTTTCTCTTTCTCTCCATTTCTTCTTTTTCTTTTCTTCTTCACTCTCTTCTCATCTTGCCTCTATTTATAGTGCCAAAAAGTAAATCATTCAATTAATGCTCTAAAATCACAAAAATCTCTTTTATTATTTTTCTTTGATATTCACATCGAGATTGATTGATTTGCTTTATTTTTTTTCATATTAATTTGATATCAAATCTCAATCAATAATTTATTACTTTTTCTTTTAGTTTTATGAAAATCTCAAAAAGGAGAAAATCATAACTCCTCAAAATATGACAATCTTTGAGAGATATTATTATTTTTTACTATTTTATTTTATGTAAATTTTTTTCTTTTCATATTTATTAAAAAAATTATTTTTTTAAAGGAACTCGGATAAAATACGATGTTCACAGTTGCCCCTCTTTACTTGTTTCTTAGGTGAGAAAGAGAAAATATGTTGGTTTTGAAGTTCTCACATGAAGAACAAGTAAAGACATGAACACCTATTTTGTCCCTCCATGCAATGCAAAAATGACACTAGACTTAGCCCTAGTATGAATTAAAGCTACTATGCATGCAATGCAGTGAAGCGACTAGATTGCCTTTGACTTGACTAAGCTACCATGGTCAACTTATATTCTTACTAGTTTGGTCCATTCAAATTTTTTAGGAATAAGAACCATTTAAGGTTTTACTTTGTTCCTTTTTCACCATACAGGTGTTTGCTATCACAGCGAAGAGCCATAAAACTATTTGAGATTTGGAATCTAGTCATTTTGTCATACACACTATTCAAATAAACAATGACATGTGAGTACCCAGTATATGGTGAACAAAAATAGCTAGTTAAGCGAATTGAAAATTTTAATATTAAAAGGCATTCCCTTTAGTCATGCATGAGCCATTTGCGGTCATCAAAAGTCTTCTCTTTCTATCTCTTTATTTAAGATTAGCCCTCTTGGTTATCAAATTGGACCCGAATCCAAAATTTTCCATCACTTTACCTAAGCCCGTGGGTCCTTAACATTACTGAATATTTTCTAATATCTCCAGTGTGCCCAAATAAAATAGGAACTCAACTTCTTATTTATATGTCTTTAATTGTTTTAGAATTAGATAGTAAGAATAGAATAATACATACCCACCCATAGCAACAAGTAAATTTCACCTTATTTGGACTCATGCTCTAGTGCAATGAAATCATTAGGGATTCTTTTAGTTTCCCCATACATTTTATACTTCACTTTTATTGGGGACATTTTTTTTCTTGTGTCGTTATGTGCTCTTTTGACCCGAAGATAAAACATTTGTGATGCAGACCCTTGATTACTCAAGCTTATATAACTTGCTACACCAAGATGCTATTAGCATACTCATAGCTTATACTACACTGTTTGAAGCAAAGGACAACACTTTTTGGTGAAATTCCCTGATTATTGAACACTTCTCAAGTCAGTAGAGTGGATATATATATTTTGCATTTATTTTCCTTTTGGGTTTTTCCAACCTGATTCATTTTCCTCAAGGTAGATTTTTATGGGTCTATACAGGGAATTCTATTATAGCTCTAACATGGGTATATAAAATTTCACTCTCTTTTCTCTAACTCTTGTAGGTTTTCGTAGGCGTTAAGATCACCAAAGTGAGCTTTGCCTCTCTCGACAAAGTCTTTTCCATATACACGACCAGGAATCCAATTCTGGATAGCATGCTTAAGGGACCCAGCTGTCTGCCAACTGTACCGAACCTTGTTGGTTAACCCCTATGGATTTGATTATACTCAATTATGTTTAAGAATTCTTGACTTATTTTGGCACACTAAAATCAACTAGAATTTTCAACCATATAAAGGATCTCCACTTTATTTGACTAGTAGTGATGGTATATTCTCTAAGTCCTTTCTTAGTTGTTATTTTCTTTACATTTCATTTTCAAATCCTCCTGACTCACATGTCATTGTGTCCATACAATAGCCAATGGAGTTTTCTTTAGAAATACTATTTTATTCGCTTGGCCAACTATTCCCATTTCCCACAAACTGGGTTGTGGAGTTAAAGAAAAAAAGTTTTGCATGTGACTTCTAACTTACTTCATTGTCACAATATTAAAGAGATAACCAAAGCAATGCCTTAGTGGTTTTCAAAATGTGTATTTAAAACTAAGGACCAAACACAACAAGGACAATGATGAACATCTATGCATGTGATGCAATGAAGAACAGACTCTTACTATAACTAAGCTATATGCGCCTAAGATGGATAGTCAAATGAGGATTATTTGGCTCAATATAATTGAGTGACCAAACAAAATGTCAAGTTAATGAGATGATCCTCTTTACTTAGTGACTAACGGAGAATATTGAAAGATTAAGCCGTACGACATTCACCACTTATGAGTAAGTGAAGATGAAACATTGTATTATGTTTAAAGATAAAAATAAAGTGCAATGTTAGATGGAAGTAAGGTGCCTATTTTCATAGGACTTTGGTAAATACCTGCCATTACAGGGCTTTTGGTGCCAGCCAAGACTAGACTTTGGCGATAATGAAGTGTCTATTTTCATAGGATTTTGGTGGATGCTTACCATTATAGGGCTTTTAGTGCCAGCCAAGACTGAACTTTAGCGATAGTGAAGTACCTATTTTCATAGGACTTTGGTAGATGTCTACCGTTACAATGCTTTGGGTGCCAGCCAAGACTAAACTTTAGCGATAGTGAAGTGCCTATTTTTATAGGACTTTGCTGGAGGCCTGTCGTTACAGGGCTTTGGGTGCCAGTTGAAACTGGACTTTGGCGGTAGTGAAGTGCCTATTTTTATAGGACTTTGGTGGAGGCCTGCCATTACAGGGCTTTGGGTGCCAGCTGAAACTGGACTTTAGCGGTAGTGAAGTACCTATTTTTACAGGACTTTGGTGGAGGCCTGCCATTACATGGTTTTGGGTGCCAGCCAAAACTGGACTTTGGTGGTAGTGAAATGCCTATTTTTATAGGACTTAGGTGGAGGCCTGCCATTATAGGGCTTTGAGTGCCAGCAAAAACTGGACTTTGACAGTAGTAAAGTGCCTATTTTTATAGGACTTTTGTAAATACCTGTCATTACAAGGCTTTAAAAAAGAGGGGCCAGCCGGAACTGGGCTTTGAAGGGGTTTGTTGTTACAGGGCTTTGAAAAAAGAGGGGCCAGTTGGAACTGGGCTTTAAGGGGACTTGTCATTACAGAGCTTTGAAAATGAAAGGCTAGCAGGAACTGGGCTTTGAGGGGCTTGCCGTTATAGGGCTTTAAAAAAAGAAGGGCCAGCCAGAATTAGGCTTTGAGGGGCCTGCCATTACAGGGCTTTGAAAAAGAGGAGCCAACCGAAACTTGGCTTTGAGAGGCCTAACATTATTAATATTAGTATGCAATGCATGTAAATTAAGTGTAGGGTGTATACAAAATGATATTGGACTTTCAAAGCCAAATACTCTTGCTTTATTTTTTCCAAATATGAAAGATGAGTGAAGAATGTAAAATTTCTCTTTTGATTTGGAAACAGGTTAGACATGCCTCGTGGGGATGAATGCACTGTATGCTATGAATGATGAATGAAAGGGAGAAGATTTTGACATTTCATTTTGTCCCAATCTTGTGCCATGCATGTATGTATATAATGCACATTATATGGATTTTGTTCTTTTGCCCTAGTCTAGGTGAAAGCTTACGTGTAAGACAAGACTTTCTTTTACTTTTATTTCTCCTGGTCCAAATAAAGACTCAATGGATAAAGAATGAAAAAAAAAGAAAACGCATGATTTGCCCTAATCTAAAAATGGATACTCATTGAATGATTAGTAAAAGATGTAAGATTTATCTTTTGATTTTTTTATTTACCCCAATCTATATGGAGATTTATTTTGATGCAATGTATGCAATGAATGATAAAACTATGATGCAAGATTTATTTTTTTATTTTTTAGTTTGCCCTAATCTAGATAAAGGCTTATTTTGATGCAATGTATACAATGAATGATAAAAGCATGATGCAAGATTTACTTTTGTTTTCTCCAATCTATATGAAGACTTATTGAATGATTAGTGAAAGATGCAAGATTTATTTTTTGATTTTTTTGTTTGCCCCAATCTAGATGGAGGCCTATTTTAATGCAGTGGAGGATGTATGAGTTATGCAAATTCGATTCCCTATCTACTCCATTATGGATGAAAGTTTATTCTAATGCAATACATGAAATGGATGCAAACATTCTACTTTACAAAAAAAAAACCTTCATCATTTTGTGCAAAGTACATACACATGAGTTACTCGATGCATATAGAGGGGAGAAGGAAAATGTGTCTGCTTATGCATGTCATGTTTGATGCAATCGATGCCCAAGAATATAGGATCTTGACATGAAAATAGGAAAGTCAATACTTACCCTAATGAGGAAATTCATCCAAACGAATGACTTTTGAATATACTTTGACTAAATGGATATAATCAACATAAGAAGGCTATAGTTTTAATTTTCATAACCGAGATGAACTCATTTAGTCATTTTTCAAGACAATTTCTTGGCCCAACTTCATACCATCCTTTTTGATCAATTTTAATCTCTAATTCTTGAGAAGTTAATGATCAAGTCCTACTCTTACTTTATTAAACAATGTCAATGCAGTCATGCATGAAGTTGAATTTAATGGGATGTTATGAATGAAGAAACATATGACCATTTGTATAAAGGAGATTTTGGATGAATAGATATAGAGTAATAGAACTGGAAAATGCCCAAATTCTACTATGAAGATTTCTTGAAAAAAGAAAAATGAATGGGAAATGAAGTGATAAAATTGGAAAATGTTGATATTCTATGCTGGTATCCACTTTTCTGGAAGTGAACTAATGATATGCAAAGAAATGTAACTGAAAAGATGCCATAATCCTACACTAGGAGCATTTCATTTGAGCAATCAAAATGTTCTTTTAAAAACAATGGCAAAATGGGCAAACACACATTTCTTGGCTAAAATATTCCCTTTCAGAATACTACAATCGATATGAGTAAAAGATTTTTACTCCGAGCTTTGCCTTTGCACCAGTTAAGTTACCTTGGACTTGGAACCCTCTTTCAATGAAAAACTATCCTACTGATTTTTAAAACAAGTTAAATCTTAATGAAGACTTTTAGAGTTGGTAACTTGGTCAAGGTGAATGCGTTTTTGAAAATAAAAGGGATATTAGGTTCAAAACACCCCACCCTTATCAATCCTTCCACTAATCACCTTCACACTACTTCTCTAACAAGATTTTATACTGAAACTCACTTACCAAAAGAGAATATTTTAGGTTTGTAATATTGGTTCGAAGAAGAGAGTTGCAGGTTAAGAACATAAGGATTTCAAAGGCTCAAATATTAAGATGGGATTAAAATGAGTAGGGTATTAAAGGCTTATTACAATGAGAAAGGTTACAAAGGCTCAAATGTTCATGTGGGACAAAAATTAAGGTGGTTGTACTATGAAAATGGTTACAAAGGCTTGAGTATTCTTGTGGGACTATGATGAGAAATTTACTTTAGAAAACCTGCAATCTTGCAAAACTTGATGCCTCCTTAAAGCCTCAATTGGGAGAACTTTTCTTCAGCAAAAATCTTTTATTCTATTTTCACTTCTCATTCAATGAAAGTAATTTGCTTAAGGATTTTTTCTTTTTCTTTTCCATAATAGCTTCTGTTTTTTCTTTGGGAGAATTCTACTTTGTTATTCTCTCTCCCTTGCTTACTTTTCCAATATCTTCTGCCTGGCTTTTATTATTGATTTTACCCATTATAACATCAAGATTGCTATTTTGTAATTATTCTTTTTTTTATCAATATTAAGGGACAGAAAGAGGTTTTCAAAAGCAAAAAGTGGCTGAAAATGGTTAGGAAATATTTAGGGTAGGCAAAAAGAAAAAAATTGATCCTCTCTTGACATTTGAATTTTTTAACATAAAAATATGTTAGATACTTTCAATAACCGCTATTATTGGTTCAATTGTAATGCCTCATGTCCTCAATTCAACTTGTTTGTGGGACTTTTTTTTTCATCTTTTTCTTTTTTTGGAAAAAAATAGAAAAAAAAACTGGGGCAACATATTTTGCTTCATGTTTCATCTATTTCTCACATCAATTGAAGTGTTTTTATTTGGAATATTGAACAAAATACGACAATGGATGAATGCTTTCCGAGAAATTGACAACATCAACAGACTAGTAGGAGGGAAGATGGAAATACATGACCATAACATCAATAAAGTTAGTCTCAGTACTAGATCTTCACATAGTTTGATGAAGATATGACACATTAGAGACCCACTTTTTTTAAAAAATGGTCTTATTTGTGAAGGGTATGATTTGAATTATTTTGGGGTATCTTTTGTAAGTGTCTTAAAAGAGCAAGTCCCCCAACCCTTAAAGAAATTAGTTCTTCCTATGCTTATATGAGTGATGAATAATTTTCTTATGGTCATGGAGAAGCTTAGATACAACCTTTTGACCCAAAGGCTCATGTTGACTTCCCATCTTAAGGAACCAATAATCCTATATTTCACAAATTTCACAATCTCTATCATGATATACAAAATGATCATGCATGTGAATGCATGCTCATTATGTTATACAACTGATGAATTGATTAGTGCATTGATTCTGGTCCATTATCACAAAGGAATTATGAGATTCTTTAGCTTTTGTTTAGGTGTGTTTCAAGATTGGACTTTTGAATGATAGGTGGCAAGGTGGTATGTTTACTAGATAGGTCTAGGAGTACATGAACTTTTGTTTTTATCAAAACTCCTGTTGATTCTCATGACCATAGATAATTAGATATAAGGCTTTGGTTGTTTTAGTCACAAGCTTGATTAGTTAAAATATTAGTATGCTACTTTTGGATCCTTATTACACATGATTAATTTATGGAAGACCAAATCTCTCCAGATTTAGGTCATAACTTTTGTAAACCTACAAATATGTTAACCAATTAGATTTTGGTTTTTTGTTTTGTTTTGCTTTATTTTAATCTTTATTTATTTATTTTTATTAATTTTGACGCCAGGTTTAGATGGAAGATCACTTCTTCTTGGTATTTATTATTATTAAGAAAGGGAATTATGATTTTGTTTTATTCATACCTTTTGAAAATTAAGTGCCTAATATCATTAATGATGCTCATGCCATATACATTTAAGATTATGCCCTTTTAGCATGTTATCAAAGTGACGAGTGAAAACCCACTTTCTTCTGGATTTTTATTTGTATTATGGTGGGGAAGTAAATAATTAATGAAGGATCAAAATCCCTACACAATTAATGTGGACAAGATTGTATCTTTTAACATGTATATTTACTTGCTAGTTAAGACTTCCTTTGAAAAAAATTGGAAGGGAATTTCTCACCTCAACTAGGTGTTTATTGCATCATAAGGAAATAGAAATGACACTTAACCTACCAAAGATCAATATCCAAACCTGATAATACATTAAGATCTTATCCCTAAAATTTCATAGAAGATTGTCAATGGCAATTTAGTTTAATTTTATTTATTATTTTTAATGATAATTAACTAATGAAGGATCAATATCCAAACGTGATTAATACCTTAGGATTTTATCTCTAAAATTTGATGGAAGATTGTTAATGGTGATTTAATTTGATTTTGAGTTAATATTTATTAATGAAACTTAATTAACAAATGATCAACATCCCAACATGTTTAATGTCTTAAGATCTTATCCCTAAAATTTGATAGAAGATTATCAATGGTGATTTAGTTTACTTTTATTTATTATTTTTAATGATAATTAACTAACGAATGATCAACATCCAAACTTGATTAATACAACAACAACAACAATAGCCTTATCCCACTATGTGGGGTCGGCTACATGGATCAAACGACGCCAATGAGCTCTATCAAACGCTATCTCCTCAGATAGATCATTTCTCAAAAGGTCATTCCTTATAACTTCCCTTAATGTCTTTTTTGGTCTTTCTCTATGCCTTTTAATTGGGCTCCAGGCCATTTGATCAACTCTCTTCACTGGCTCCTCTTGTCCTCTTCTTTGTACATGCCTAAACCACCTTAAATGATGTTCCACCATTTTCTCCTCAATAGGTGCTACCCAAACTTTCCTTCGTATACATTCATTTCGTATCTTATCCAATTTTGTATGACCACACATCCATCTCAACATTCTCATCTCTGTTACTCCTATCTTATGCTCTTGTTGTCCTTTCAAAGCCCAACATTCACTACCATATAGCATTGCTGGCCTTATAGCTGTTCTGTAAAATTTTCCTTTAAGCTTAGTAGGCACCTTGCGGTCACAAATAACTCCTATTGCTTTTCTCCACTTTAACCACCCAGCTTGTATCCTATGCATAACATCCCCATCAATTTTACCATTATTCTCTAAAATCGACCCCAAATATTTAAACTTTGACACCTCAGGGATGATTTGCTCTCTAATTTTTACCTCTGAATCATCTATAATTGGCCTCTTATTAAATTTGCAATGCATATATTCCGTTTTACTCTTACTCAGACGGAAACCTTTTGATTTCAAAGTATGTCTACATACACTTTGGAATTTCTTCTTGTATATGTTCTGTAAGAACATCCAAAACCAGATCAAATAGGTATGGACTCAAAAAAGATCCTTGATGTAAGCCTATTGTTATAGGGAAGTCCTTTGTCACACCTCCAGGGGTCCTCACACTTGTTGTTGCCCCCTCATACATATCCTTTATGACTCGAATATAAGTCACCCAAACACATTTCTTCTCTATTGCTTTCCACAATACATCTCTTGGTACCATATCATAGGCTTTTTCCAAATCAATAAAAACCATATGCAAGTCCCTCTCTTTACTCCGGTATCTTTCAATCAAACCTCTTAATAAATAAATAACCTATGTTGTAGACCGCCCTAGCATAAATCCAAACTGGTTTTCTGAAATACGAGACTCCTTCCTGAGTCTATACTCAATCACTCTTTCCCAGAGTTTCATGGTGTGACTCATGAGTTTTATCCCCCGATAATTAGTACAATTTTGAATATCCCCCTTGTTTTTATATATGGGCACTAGAGTGCTCTTCCTCCATTCCTCTGGTATTTTTTTGGACCTTAAAATCTTGTTAAATAACTTAGTGAGCCACCAAACCCCTTTCTCTTCTAAGCACTTCCAAACTTCGATAGGAATATCATCAGGACCAATGGCTTTACCATTATCTATTCTCTTAAGAGCTTCTTTCACCTCTCCAACCCGAATCCTACGATAGAAATTCAAATTGAGATCATCTTCATGGGTTGTTAGTCCTTCAGTATCAATAGTCATATCCAATCCATTATTGAACATCTTATAAAAGTAGCTCCCCCATCTTTCTTTGATATCATCATCTGCAACTAAATTTTTTCCTTCTTCGTCCTTAATGCATCTTACTTGGTCCAAATCTCTTGACTTTCTTTCCCTCCTCTTGGCAATTTTGTAAATCTTATGTTCACCATTATTTGTTCCTAAATCCTGATAGAATTCCTCAATACCTTAAAAAAATCTTATTCCTAAAATTTGATGGAAGATTGCCAAGGTGATTCAGTTTTTTTTAGTTATGATTTATTGATGACAATTATCCAACAATAAATCAATATCCAAACGTGATTAATGCCATAGAATCTTTATTCTTAATAGAATATTACCAAGGTAATTTAGTTTGCTTTTAAGTTATTATTTATTAATGACACTTAACTAATGGAGAATCAATATCCAAATGTGATTAATGCCTTAAGATCTTATTGCTAAAATTTGATGGACAATTACCAAGGTGATATAGTTTCCTTTTTTAGTTATTATTTATTAATAATAATTAACCGATTAAAGATCAACATCCAAATTGGATTAATGTCTTAAGATATTTATTCCTAAAATTTAATAGAAGATTGCCAAGGTGATTAAATTTTTTTTTGTTATTGTATATTAATGATAATTAACCAATGGACGATCAATATCTAAATGTGATTAATATCTTAAGATCTTTATCTATAAGATTTGATGGAAGATTGCCAACGTGATTTAGTTCACTTTTTTAGTTATTATTTATTGATGACAATTAACCAATAGAGGATCAAAATCCAAATGTGATTAAGGTCTTAGAATCTTTATCCCTAAAACTTGATAGAATATTGCCAAGGCAATTTAGTTTGCTTTTAGTTATTATTGTTTTTCTTTATAACTTACTAATGAAACTAATTTACCCATTAGGTAGAAATTCCCACCTTGATGAGCAAAAGGAAAACTATTAGCTTGGGAAAAGTTAACAATGCTAAATTTTTTTAAGTTGTTAATTATATCTCTCATATCAAAATGAATCACTTAAGCTTCTAGGTACACTAAAAAAAAATTCCTAATCCTGATAAAGTTATCCCTTAACAGGAAGAATGTAAGGTGCTCATAATCTATTTAAGGTCGAGGACCCATAAACAAGCGTTAGGTTGCTAATGCATACACCATCATCGTGTTGTACCACGTTATGCGAAGATTTTGATACACACTCTAGTGGCGAGGCAACAATATGTCACCTTTTTCTATGTTTGTTTTTTTTTTTTAATAATGATATGCTTTGACAAAAACAAAATATGCTCTCCTTTTGCCCTATTGTGGTATAAGTCCTAGGATATAGAGATATTTAGCCTAAAGAAAGTTGAATACTAACTAACTGGTTGGTTACTAGGGTTTATTTATTAATGTCCCAGTTTTTAGGGTTGGTATATTGTCCTAATAAGGTCTCCAAGCTGCCCCCACCATAAAGGTGAAGACTCCATTAGTAAACTTGATTCACTGAAAATTCAAAAGTTTCATGGAAACCAACTTTATAAAATGGGTAACTGCATAGACAAAGTCTTCATAGTAACCTCCTAAGGTTCCAAAAACTCTATGGGGAAACCATTACAAACTTCACTAACCTAGGGTACTCACAGACCCAGGTATAGGCCCCAAAACGTGTGTGGGGGTAATGTGTAAGTGCTAAGTGTGTGAAGAGAGCATACATACTTGAGACCGACAAATTACCTAACTCTCATCTACTAAGTAGATAACAATAAGAGAAATATATAAAACAATATACAATAAGCACATTATTCATACAATAAAATGAAATTATATATCCTAATCATATGAGACAAACAATATTGAAAATAAATAAAAGGAAAGGTGATTAAAATAAAATTAAGGCCATAAAATTTTGTCGAACCAATTTATATAGGCTTGACTCTCAAACAGTCCCCAGTGGAGTTATTAAACTATCGCACCCAATTTTTAATTTTCCAAAAATGAAAAATTAAAATAAAGTAGAGCCGCCGCCAAAATTTTTAAAAGGAAAATTTTGAAAAACCTTTTTAAAAAAAATACATGGTCTACGAAATACAAAGAGTTCAGGAGTCCATTGTGTCTTGGGGAAGGTGTTAGGTACCCTATAACATCCATTCATAAGAATGGTTACCTTAAATTGATTATACAAAATCAATGTGGCTTTAGAATTATTTTAATTACCTTTATAAAAAATGTACAGAGAAACAAGAAAAATAAAATAAAATAATGAATAAAATGGATCTATTTACAAAGACAAATTTGACCTAGAATAACAGTCTAGGGCTTACGTACCCTAATATAGGGATCAAAGCCCACATAGTTCAGATGTAAAAACTCATCTCAATAGGTTTGTGGTTTTTAAGAAAAATTATATATATTTTTTATTTTTTAAAATTGAATTATATATATTATATAAAAATTATTTAGCTATTTATTTATTACTTATTAATAAATTCACAGAGATTCCCAAAATCCCACGTGTTCACTAACTGGATTATATATCTATGAAAATTTTTGAAAACCTTACATAAAATAACTTGAAAATATATTATAAAATTATATTTAAAGGAATATTTTTGTTCAAAATTTTATCAAAATTGAGAAAATATTTGGAGGGTGAGAGGTCTTCCTTATCTATTCCCCCTATCCCATATTATAAAGCAGCATAAATGATTTTTCTTGTCCTATAATATAAGACAATATATAATAATTTATCATTTTTATCCTTCATTTATTGTATTATTAGTATTGTAACTTGTGCTATACTCCCTCCAATGCATATTACAGGGCATTTAGTATGAAAAGTTTCTGATCCAAAATATAGGATATTTGATATTTGTTTTCCATTTTACACTTATCTTTATTCTTTTATACTCCTCCGTTATAATCATATAATGATAATAGAATGAGATATTTAATAAGAGTAAAATAGAAAATGTTAATAATTTTTACATATGTGTGTAATTGATATAAATATCTTATAATTTGGATTAGAAAGAGTATTTAATGAAAGAAGTAAAATTAATACAAGTAAAATTAGAAATTTTAGTTTATTTTCAGAAGTTTAAGGATGTAATAAATGTTTCTTAATATATGTGAAATTACTCCTATTACCTTATAATGTGAGACAAAGAGTGTATATATATATATCCATGAAAAGAGATTACCATTTGATAGAAAGAGGGAGCCAGCTTTCTTTTCCTTTCCATAAGCCTAAATTCACTAAACCAAACGGTTGACTATTTTTAATTATAGAGGCATTGGTGGAATCCAAGATGCTGCTCAATTATTGCCTTCACGAACTTTACAACCTCTTATATATATATATATATATATATATATATATATAACATCCACCACTAACATTCTCGATAGAATATGTATCCAGACGTGAACTAGTCCAAGATTCAAAGGCATGTCCTATGCAGCCATAAAGATATCACTCTATGATGTAAAATATGCATGGAAAGAAGCAAAGCCATATATAACCAGATGTCCCGAATAGAAAGCAAGTGCCAAAAGTTGCACTCCCTCATCCCTTACCCTTCGTTTAGATAAGGGAAAAAATAGGATGGGAGGAAAATTGGAGGGAAAATACAAGTGAATCTAAACAACCCCTTAACTTGGTTCATTCATGTTACCCCCCTACCCCCCCAAAAAAATCTCATCTCCCACGTATTTTCTTAAATGAAGCCTTAGTTTGATTAGTCATTGATGTATCTATTTTATAATTATAAAACATCCATATTTTATGTTGTTTTTCCATTGAAAATATTGAGTTTTGATATATTTTTTGCATGATTCTATATAATTTAAATATATTTGCATCTTAGGAATTTTATGAGGAAATTTGAGCATTTTTAGAGTCCAAAATGTGAAGAAAGACGTGTAATCAAGAGTCCATCCGGTCCTAATTAATTTCCTCACCCGCGGGCGGGTGAGGAGGCGTAAAGGATTCTAATTTTCATATTGACCTGGAGCCGGGTCAAGTGAAGAAAGATCAGACAGCGCCGAGTGAAGAAGTAGAAAAGGAAAAAAATAAATCATACACCCGGTGCCGGGTGAACTAAAATCTTTCCATACAGTGCCAGGTGAAATTGTTTAAGATGTCTACTTTATCTGATCAACAAACAACACGTGGTCTATAAATAAAAAGTTTTTGGACGCAAAGAGCATACAATCACTCATTCTAAAACCCTAGAAAAGCTATTCTGAAGTCTTTGAAGCTTAGAGGGAGCATTCTGATAGTAGATTTAGAGAAACTGAAGGCGTAGTGAGGTTGAATCATTCTCTTCATCTACTACTTTTCTTTCTTTAGCTTTTATTCTAATATTTTGGGGAATTATTATTGTCTTGCTATTGAGAACGATATTTTTGTATAACTAATTCTTCCAGTAAGAGGTAGAGATGTAGTCTAATTGTGATTGAATAAAGTTTTATGTTGAGATTATGACTCTTGTTTTGTAATTTAATTCTTTCAATATGTTTATGTTTAATTATATCTATTTCTTTTGTTCTTCCTTGCAAATTTTGTAACTGGTCACCATAAAATTCATTCTGTGGGTAAATTTGATAGACTGAGAGGTGAAAAGTAAATATAGACACAGAGAGATAGACATAAACAACAATTTTAGAGATAGAATGTGATGTTTATAGTGACTTTAGTTATGGTTTCAAGATTTAATTAGAAATTTCGGTTGCACGAAAGTGAATTAAAACTTAATTAAATACAGATTAATTGACTGAGAGATAATTAGAACAATTTAAAAATAAATGTCACTATGATTATAAAAAGAGTCAATGTAAGAGTAAGTTTTAATTATCCCAGGTAGGTAAAACCTAATCCCCTAACATTCTTAGTGATTAAATTAAACTCAACATATTTGTTTTTCTATATTGATTTTACTTTAATCTTTTCTTGACTTTTCATAAATTTTTCTTCTTGACTAAAATTAATTATTTGAGTGAGTCATACCCTCCTATGGGTTCAACTCCGAAATACTCTGGACTTTTTATTACTATGATCGACATATACTTATAAGATTCCGATCAGTTATATCTATTCATGTATACATGCTTGGAGTTAATTAACAATACTAAGTTTGAAACCAGATTTCTTGGTGATTTCTTTTTCCCGAGTCTAAATTAATGAATCAATTAGAGTCCACTTGGTATAGAGAAGTATGGAGAAGAAGTTCAATTTATTAGAAAGTGAATTAATCGCTTTTACTTGATTACAAAAAAATATATAACTTTTTAGGAAGTTAAACTTAAATCAAAAAGTAAAACTTTTCAAGTAAACATAAGAAAGTTTTACTTCCCAAGTTATTTATAATAATTTTTTAAATATATTCTTATCATCTTAATATTTTTTTTAAAAGAAAGGTATTAATGTCATTAACCTTAAAATATAATATATTTATCTTAAAAGTAATTTAAATTCCTTAGGAATCAAAAAATGAAATAGGCAAGTTAAAATAGAACTTCTCACTAAGTATAACTATCAAGCAGTTAGTTTCTAAAAAATATACCAGATGAGCCCATAGGCATCATATATAAGCTGTTTAACGAAGTATATGTCACTATCCAGGAATATTTTGCGTCGTACTTTTTCTTGTGTGTTTTAAAAGTTCAAAGAAGTATTAATAAATATTATGTCCAAATTTACCCTTTACATGTAAATACTCTTTATTCACTTTTAGAAATTTAATTAACTATTAATGCAAGGATAAATTTAAAAAGTTAAATTAAGTTTTTGGAAAATCAATAACTAATTTTAACTAGCTTCATAAATGAATAGGGTGGATGAGTATTAAAATGCAGAAATTAAATTAAGTGTTTAATGTGAAAATTAATACCATCTCTCTCCAAAATCCAAATGACGGATACCAGAGGGAAGGCCAATTAATAATAATAATAATATCTGAACTAGAGGGACGCTCCGGCAATATTATGGTGCATTTTGCGGACGTAAAAGAAGTCAAATCCAAGAGAAACTTAATTATTTCTAGATGAATACTTGGTTCTTCTAATTACTTTACATAAATTAAGAAAATTAGTTACTTTCTCTGATTTTATATATAAAGTTTTTTATTTAGATCCTAAATATAAGATATTTTACAATATATGAGATGATATTTATTATATATTTCTAAAAAATACTACTATTTAACATATCTAAAAAGAAAAAAAGAGAGATTAAATAAAGATAGTTTTGAAAATATATTAAATTTTTTAAAGAAATTGAGATAGTTAATTAGTTTTAACTTCTATTCTTAATATTCGTAATTCGGTTAAAAGTGTCTTATATTAAAAATCAGAAAAAATATTTTCTTAAAATTTTAGAAAAAATAATACATTTCTTTTTTATCTTTATTTAACATAATAATACAATTCACATTAAATATTATTTGACTAATTAAAAGTGATTTTTTTATCCAAAAAAATCTAATAAAAAAATAAATAATAAGAATAAAATAAAATAAATTTTATAAAATATTATAAAATCCCTTATTACAAAAAATAAAAACTTTTGAAAAGTACTCTTTAAAAAAAAAAAAAAAGGATCAGAAGGAGGATACTAGAGAGATGTGCGTGGTGAAAAATAGAAAAGGGGCTAACGAACCGTGATGTTAGCTGAAACCAACGGTGGTGATGCGCCTTAATTATGAGCTGCGCGACTCTTCCATCAGATTAACGGAAACACTATCTACAAAAGCGACAACGACCCGCCTGTGCGCCTTTTGATGGCGATATTTTCAGAATGCGTCTAACCTCAACTGTGTAGACTGTATATATTGTGATAATCCTATAAACTTTCATAAAAGAAGAAAATGGTGAAGCTTGATGCATGCGCTTGAGCATGCAGAACACACACACATTAATTTAATGCATTTTAACATTAATGAGGAAATCAAGGATCCTCGGAGGTATATTTTATATACATTTTAACATTAAGAATTATTCCTTCCCTTCCGTCAAAACATTGCTACGATGTGAATATGCATCGCAACCCAACGGCATCAGACTCCATGGTAACACGTGGACTCCTGCTGATCATCCCAATTCAGAAATTAAATTTTACATATATACTAATTTAAAAAAGGGAAATATAAAAATTGCATTTCATAAATAGTAAAATGACTTTATTAAAAAAAAAAAAAACTTCACATATTTATAGAGAGAGCTCTAACATTTCTAGTTCCCTTTCTCATTTTCATTTTAAACCAAACGGATAGATAGTGTATCTTTTTATTTTTTTTAATACATACTAAAGATTTCTGCTTATTAATGTAGAAGATTCAAACTTTGGTACTTGTGATTAAATACTACTTCATAATCTATACTTATAAGATAATAAATAGCAAAAAATAATGGTAAGATTAGATGAAATTTTGAAAAAAACAATCTGAATTTATTTTCTTTTGAATATTTAATGATAAATGGACCGGATGAAAATACGCGTCTCGGTGATATGATATGTAATAGCCCGTGAAGTACATGGATTAGGTGGCACATCTCATAATTGAAACCGTGGGAAGGAAGTGAGATAAGGCAAATGCGATAAGATGAGAAAAAGGAATAAAAAGGAGAAGGAAAGGAACATAGTGAAAAAAAAGGTGACATTTAATTGCAATGAAAGAGAAAATAATTTGATGTGTAAATTTATATGCAGTTGTATGAAAATAGAGAGGGAATAGAAAACGAGAAGAAGAGTAAATGACTATAATAGCGTTAGCATTATAATAATATATGATTATTTTTTATTATTAATGACATATATAAAGTGTTAGATAACTATTTTAATTATTATTTATAATAAATTAATAAAATTTGTTCTTTTAATTATCAATAATTACAAAATTTAAATTTAAAGAATTCCATATTTATTTTTTAAGTGATCAAATCATATTTTTAAAAAGTGAGTTATAAAATCATTTTTACTTCAAATTTTGTATCTAATATCCTAACAACTTGAAAATATAAAGACAAATTAAAACTTTTAAATCTGAGCCATTCAAATTAGATTTGAATGGTTTATATGTGCAATGATTAGAGTCCCGGCCACAATTACAAAGTGAGAGGGGACCTAACCCCCCTCAGATTTTTTTTGTCCAAAATATATGTATAATATTTTAGTCAAAATACTAAGAAGAGCAATTTGGTCTCTCCCAGATTCAAACCGTAGACTAGAGAGAAGATACCATAGCAAAGAATCCACTCATACCAACGAGTAATTACCAAGTGAATACTGTTGTATCCTCCTAATTTCCTTGGCCGCACTGTTGGTTCCATCAATATTTGGAGGCTGAGAGGTCTTCCATATATATATATATGTCCATGAAAAGAGATTACCGTTGGAAAGAAAGAGGGAGACCAGCTTTCTTTTCCTTTCCATAAGCCTAAATTCGCTAAACCAAACGGCTCCCTATTCTCAATTATAGGATATAGAGGCATCGATGGGGTTCAAGTTGCTGCTCAATTATTGCCTCCACGAACTTTACAACCTCTTGCATATATATATATATATATATATATATATAACATCCACACTGATATTCTTGATAGAATATATATGTATCCAGACGTGAACTAGCCCAAGATTCAAAGGCATGTCCTACGCAGCCATAAAGATATTACGATAAGATGTAAAATATGCATGGAAAGAAGCAAAGCCATGTATAACCAGACGTCAAGAACAGAAAGCAAGTGCCAAAAGCTTCACACCCTCATCCTTTAGTTTGATTAGTCATACCTATTCGTGTATACGTACTCAAAATTACTAATTAAGTTTGAAACCAGATTTCTCGATAATTTCTTTTTCCCGAGTCTAAATTAATGAATCAATTAGAGTCCGCTTGAAATGGGGATATAGAGGATACGTATAAGTTGAATTTTCCGGAGAAGTAGAATAATTTCTTTTACTTGATTAAAAAATAAAAAACGTAACTTCTTAAAAAGTTAGGTTTAACTTAAAAAATAGAACTTTTCAAGCAAAAAAACTTAAGAAAGTTCTACTTCCCAAATTATTTACAGTGATTTTTCAAAAATGTCCTTATCATCTTAATATATGTTTTTTTTAAAAAAAGTATTAATTCATTAACCTTAAAATATAATATATTTATTTAAAAATTAATTTAAACATCCCAAAAGAATCAAAAAATGAAATAAGCAAGTTAGAATAGATCTTCTTGAAAAACTAACTTCCTGAGAAGTATAGTTATTACCTAGCGAACCTTTAGGCATCATATATGAAGTGTTTAATGAAGTATATATATCACAATCCATGAATATTTTGCACTTTCTTGTCCTTTATATCAGGTGTTTTGAAAGTTTTTTGAAGTATTAATAAATATTTTGTCCAAATTTACCCTTTACACATAAACACTCTTTATTCACTTTTAGAAATTTAATTAAATATTAATGCAAGGATAAATTTGAAAAGTTAAATTAAGTTTTTAGAAAATCAATGATATCAACTACCTCTCTTATCCCAAATATAAGTCATATTTCAAATATTTATTTTTGTTTAAAATATAAGTCCTATTTAATATATAATTTCTAGGAAATTAAATATTTTTTTTTTCTATTTTACTCTTATCTGCAATTAAATATAGGAAAAATAATAAACTTTAAATATAATACATTAAATAGGCATATTATTGGAAAAGAATATATTTTTTCACAGATTAAATGAATAAAATTATCTTTTTTAATTTGTATGCAGCTAGCAATGACTTATATGTTGCACTGGAGAGAATAAAATTTTAACTAACTTTCTTGAAGTTTAAAATCACCTGGGGAGTAGTTTTAACTAGCTTTCTCAAAGTTTAAATTCACCTTATAAATAGTACAAATGGAGTATTAAAATGCAGAAATTAAATTAAGTGTTGTACGTAAAAATTAATACCATCTCTCACCAAAACCCAAATGACCGAGACCAGAGAGAAGGCCAATCAATAATAATATCTGAATTAGAGGGACCCTCCAGCAGTGATGCATTTTGTGGACGTCCCCCTCAAAGGAAGTCAAATCCGAGAGAAGCTTAAATATACGAGAGAGATGTGCGTGGTGGTGAACAATGAAAAAGGGATAAGGAAACATATATTATTAGCGTAAACTAACGGTGGTGATGCATCTTAATTATGAGCTGCACTGCCCCACTCTTCCATCAATTAGCGGAAACACTATCTACAAAAGCGACAAGGAACCGCATCTGTGCCTTTTGATGGTCATTCTTTCACAATGCGTCTATAACAATATACTTTGTGTGTATATATATATATAAATTGTTATAATCTCATAAAATTCAAAAAGGAAGAAAATGGTGAAGCTTGATGCCTGCCCTTGAGCATGCAAAACACACACACAAATTAATTTAATGCATTTTAACATTAATGAGGGAATCAGGTGGAATGATAAGCAAGGTATATATATATATATATATACACTAATTATTTGCCCTGTCTTGCTACAATTGGTTTAATTATTGAACCGCATGAAATGATTGGAGTGGTAGTGGTCAAGTAGTGTATTAATTTTTTTATCAAAAAGTGCTTACTAAATTTAAAGTGAAATAAAAAGCACGTATGTAAAGATAACATGATGATAGAGTTAGCTAGTATTGTTTAAGTATCACTCTCTCCTCTTATCCATAATATAAATTATTTCTAATAATTTCACATACTCTATTTTAAGAAAATTTTGTTATATTCTTGTACTTCTAAAAGAAAGTTAAAAATTTTACTTTTATCCTTATTTAATTCACTCATTTTTATCATTATAGCATAAATTATAAAATTAGTCATTAAATAAATAAAAAATAAAAATAGTAAATTAGTATTTGATATTTTATATGATGACAAAAAAAAGACATCTTAAAATATGATATGCTCTCTCTGTTCTGTTATATGATCGATGTATTTTTTTAAGAAAATTTATATTTCATAATATAGTATACACTCTACGTGATGGCAAATTTTATATATATATATATATATATATATATTATTATCACGTAATTTTGGCCCTTCCCAATTCATTCGTCTTGTTCCGCCGCTGGATAATACCCATCAGAAATGATAAGTACTGAATGAAAATTTTATCTCAAGAATCTCAGTCTTTGTATCCTCCTAATTTCCTTGGCCGCACTGTTGGTTCCATCAATATTTGGAGGCTGAGAGGTCTTCCATATATATATATATGTCCATGAAAAGAGATTACCGTTGGAAAGAAAGAGGGAGACCAGCTTTCTTTTCCTTTCCATAAGCCTAAATTCGCTAAACCAAACGGCTCCCTACTTTCAATTATAGGATAGAGGCATCGATGGGGTAGTCCAAGTTGCTGCTCAATTATTGCCTCCACGAACTTTACAGCCTCTTGCGTATACAAACATCCACACTGATATTCTTGATAGAATATGTATCTAGACGTGAACTAGTCCAAGATTCAAAGGCATGTCCTGCGCAGCCATGAAGATATTACGATAAGATGTAAAATATGCATGGAAAGAAGCAAAGCCATGTATAACCAGACGTCAAGAACAGAAAGCAAGTGCCAAAGCTGCACACCCTCATCCTTTAGTTTGATTAGTCATACCTATTCGTGTATACGTACTTGGAGTTATTCAATATTACTAATTAAGTTTGAAACCAGATTTCTCGATAATTTCTTTTCCCGAGTCTAAATTAATGAATCAATTAGAGTCCGCTTAAAATGGGGATATAGAGGATAAGATTAATTTTCTGGAGAAGTAGATTAATTTCTTTCACTTGATTAAAAAATAAAAAATGTAACTTCTTAAAAAGTTAGGCTTAACTTCAAAAATAGAACTTTTCAAGTAAAAAATTTAAGAAAGTTCTACTTCCCAAATTATTTACAGTGATTTTTCAAAAATATCCTTATCATCTTAATATATATTTTTTAATAAAAAAGTATTAATGTCATTAACCTTAAAATATAATATATTTATTTAAAAATTAATTTAAACATCACAGGAATCAAAAAATGAAATAAGCAAGGTCGAATAGATCTTCTTGAAAAACTAACTTCCTGAGAAGTATAGTTATTGAGAAATTATTTCTCAAAAAATATACCCACAATCCATGAATATTTTGCACAGTACTTTTTCTTGTACTTTATATAAGGTGTTTTGAAGGTTTTTTGAAGTATTAATAAATATTTTGTCCAAATTTACCCTTTACACATAAATACTCTTTATTCACTTTTAGAAATTTAATTAACTATTAATGCAAGGATAAATTTGAAAAGTTAAATTAAGTTTTTAGAAAATCAATGATATCAACTACCTCTCTTATCCCAAATATAAGTCATATTTCAAATATTTATTTTTGTTTAAATATAAGTCCTATTTAATATATAATTTCTAGGAAATTAAATATTTTTTTTCTATTTTACTCTCATCTGCAATTAAATGTAGGAGAAATAACAAACTTTAAATGTAATACATTAAATAGGCATATTATTGGAAAATAATATATTTTTTCACAGATTAAATGAATAAAATTATCTTTTTTAATTTGTATGCAGCTAGCAATGACTTATACGTTGCACTGGAGAGAATAAATTTTAAATAACTTTCTTGAAGTTTAAAATCACCTGGGGAGTAGTTTTAACTAGCTTTCTCAAAGTTTAACTTCACCTTATAGGTAGTACCAATGGAGTATTAAAATGCAGAAATTAAATTAAGTGTTGTACGTAAAAATTAATACCATCTCTCTCCAAAACCCAAATGATCGAGACCAGAGGGAAGGCCAATCAATAATAATATCTGAATTAGAGGGACCCTCCAGCAGTGATGCATTTTGTGGACGTCCCCCTCAAAGGAAGTCAAATCCGAGAGAAGCTTAAATATACGAGAGAGATGTGCGTGGTGGTGAACAATGAAAAAGGGATAAGGAAACATATATTATTAGCGTAAACTAACGGTGGTGATGCATCTTAATTATGAGCTGCGCGACTCTTCCATCAGTTAACGGAAACACTATCTACAAAAGCGACAACGACCCGCCTCTGTGCCTTTTTGATGGCCATTCTTCCACAATGCGTCTGTAATAATCAACTCTGCGTGTGTATATATATTGTTATAATCTTATAAAATTTAAAAAAGAAGAAAATGGTGAAGCTTGATGCCTGCCCCTGATCATGAGCATGCAAAACACACACACAAAAATTAATTTAATACATTTTAACATTAATGAGGGAATCAGGTGGAATGATAAGCGAACAGATTCTTGGAGGTATATTATATATATATATATATATATACTAATTATTTGCCCTGACTTGCTACAATTGATTTAATTATGGAGCCGCATGGAATGATTGGAGTGGTAGTGGTCACGTAGTGTATTAATTTTTTTTCAAAAGGTGCTTACTAAATTTAAAGTGAAATAAAAATCACGTATGTAAAGATAACATGATGATAGAGTTAGCTAGCATTGTTTAAGTATCACTCTCTCCTCTTATCTATAATATAAATTATTTCTAATAATTTCACATACTCTATTTTAAGAAAATTTTGTTATATTCTTGTACTTCTAAAAGAAAGTTACAAATTTTACTTTTATCCTTATTTAATTCACTCATTTTTATCATTATAGCATAAATTATAAAATTAGTTATTAAATAAATAAAAAATAAAAATAGTAAATTAGTATTTGATATTTTATATGATGACAAAAAAAAAACATCTTAAAATATGATATATTCTCTCTGTTATGTTATATGATGTACTTTTTTTAAGAAATTTATATTTCATAACATAGTACATTCTACGGATTACGTAACGTAATTTTTTCCTCTTTTCAATATTACCCATAATTAATAGACCCCAAATATTTGTTTATTATTAAAGTATTTTATTCTCAAAACATTTAATGAGGATAATTTAAGAAAAGGTGAAAATTTTTGTTAGTTATTAATTATTGTTTTGATTTGTGTATGGTAATTAAAAATACACTATAAATTAAAATAAAAAAATATATAAATAAAAAAAAATAATTAATAGAAGGGAGACTTGAAAACTGATGTGGAAGTAAAGGAAAGCAAGTGCAGGAGAGTGAGGGGGAAAGGGAGTCCAATATGGCAAGAGGACATGTCATGGTTGGTTTGGTCCCATTCTAATTCCCCACACGAACATAAAATTGATAGGCATCATCGCCAATTGCGTCAATTAAATAATTAATCAATCTCCTTATCACACGCACAGCAGCAAACGCTTGAACTCTTGGTTGGACTTTGTTCCCCGTGTCGCTATCACTAGCTGCCTGGGTCCCAATATATATATATATATACACACACGTCTCAATTCAAAATATTAATCTTTTTTTTTTAAATTATTTTTTATCTAAAATATAAGTGATATATATTTAGATAAATTTAAAAATGTTAATTATTTTTAAATTTATTTTTATTTTTAATTAATTTATGAAAAAATTATCATGATATTTATTTTTATTAAGAATAATATTAAAAAATAATATAATTTTTTATAAATTTAATTAGTTTAATTTTTTACTTTATCTATATATAATTAATTAAATAATACTTATATGTTCGGTTAGAGAAAATATATACCTGTCCATATCTAATAAGCTGCAGATTATTTACATGAGAAAAAAAAAAGAGCTATTATTCATACCGACAAACAAGTTGTCATTTTTGATAAAGCTTCCATGTTTATCTTCGATTTATCGCATTAAAAAGTTTAAAGACACAGATAAGTGCGATAGGGCCAGCTAGCCCTGTCAACAGTTAGGGATGTGACATTTTATTTTTGTTTCTATCAAATAAATTCAAAATTGAGAAAAAACCAAACCGGTATACAGTTGAAAATTTCATGTTTCTGAATAATATATCATCAAATAGGACAATACATATATTGAAATACGACTAACCCTGCATACGACGTCTGTCTCAATCGACCTTTCAATTTTTTTTGTTGACGTTCCTTACATGGGACTAATTCTACGCTTCTAGCCAAATCCCTTATGCCTTGTTTGGTTCATGAGGTATTGTTCCATAAATAAGAATGAAGGTGAGAGTTGAAATGGAAATGGGTTTGATGAAAAAGAAAAGTATAATTGATACACCTTTTATTTCTTATTATAATCCCCTTCCAAAAACTTTTCATGTTCCTTAATGCAATACTCTGTTCAAAATGTATGAAGCATTTATTATTATTTTTTAAATATATGCCCTTTATAGCTATTGCATTGGAAGAAGGTTTTTTTTTTTTGGTACTTTTCTTTCATGTGCAGAAAAGAAAAAAGTCATTTTTTTGTGGCACCAGCATTTAAACATAGAATCACAAGGTTAAGCTTTTAACACTGTCACATTTGACTTAGATTGGTGCTTAATTGTTGGCGATTATTTAAAAAAACACTGAGAAAAGTAAGTAGAGAGGATTTGAATATGGTTATTGAGATAATCACCGGTTATTCAAATAATTGTATAAAAAAGTGTCAACTAAATTTTTTTTTCAAAAAAATAAAACATAGGCAATCATAACAGGAAACACAAAGAAGGATATTAAATTTTTGTTTGCAGTTATTAACTTAACCGCTATCTTTTCATTTTCCTTTTAAATTTTTTATTTATATTCACAGAATACTTCACCTCTTTGCCCTATCTCTCTTCGAAACACAGTGTGCCTCCTTGCCTAATAAACACATAATCTACCTCCTTGCCTTATCTCCCTCAAGAAGATCTCGATAGTGACCTCCACCACTCTATCCTCAACCTCCATCACTCTGTCCTTCTTCTATGCCCTAGCTCACCAAGTCCCCTGAAGTCATCATCACCAACTACAACCAAGTTCGTGATCAAGATACAGTTGTTCTCTCAAGCCCTAATCGCTATGCTCTCATGTCATTCCCTTTATTTCCATTGCCTTTTACCATCATCTAGACCTCATCTAGCCTTGTCCTCATCTTGTGGCTCATCTCTCACATCTCCCTCTTGAATGTGTGTGAACCCTAGATGCCACACTTCTAGGGATTTTCATCTCTGCTGTCTGCTTCCTCCTTTTTTTCGCCATGCTTACCATTCTCTTAAGTATGAATCCTTCCAAAAGGCAAGATGACTTTGTAAGTTCCTCAGTTTCTACATTTTTTCATTAATTGGTATTATTTTTATTCTATTTGAAATCCAATTTTTGGTTGCTCAGCCATGATGGTTGTATCTTGCTTATATTTTGAAAGATTCTTGCTTTCCTCTTTTGCCATGGCTTTGAACACCTTATATTATAACATATTGAATGAAGATTGAAGATAGCTTAGATTAGGAGAAAGGGCCTTCAATTCAGCTTGTATAGTTCATATTCTAAGCTAGTACATTGAATCCTCTAGTATATGAATACTCAAACAATCTATCATTGAATCAGACAATAATCTCTTGCATGAATCCAGATTCTAGAGTACTGAATTGAAACTATGGAGAGAAGGATGTTAGATAAGCTAAATGATTTTATATGCTTGTGATTGTGCTTGGAATTATTGGCATTTTCTATTCTCTTTTAGGAATATAAGAATATATGTATATCTAGTTTCATTTTTCATTAGTTAAGTCTACCATGTCTTAATTACAATCTTTACATCAATTTCCATATGTGAATTATTAAACAAACAATTGTTCTATTTTGTGATCACTTTCTCTATAAATTCATAGATTGTTTGTGCTAAATGGCAGTTGCTTGGAGAAACGACTAGAGGAGTGTCTATTGAAGCAAGTGAAGTTGTAAGATTTGAAAGATCTTATAATTTATGGATATGCTTTGCACAAATGGTTGGCTTCAATGTAATATGCATATAACCCCCACGTTAATTTTGTAAGGAATTTAAACAAGCTTGGGTTCAATGTAATATGTATGTAACCCCTGCGGTTCCATTTGAATTGATGAAATTGCCAATGTTTATCAGGATCTTTTGCATGTCATACAAAATGTATCTTTTGTTAAAATTAAAAATTGATTTGAAACTTTTGTATTGATGCAAGTGTATCAAACATCGCTACCTTGAATGCAAATCTCCACTTGATAAGCCGGCTTTGTGCCTGCTATGCTGTAGATTGTGCTCTCCAAGTTGGAAATCATGCTGTAGGTTTATTTTTCACCTAGTTCATCATTTTTTTTTTAACAACTTATGCTTTGAAATGCATGTAAGCATTTAAAGTTTCATTTTATTTTGGTTAACCTTTGCTTTTATCTTCATAATGTCTTTTAGTTTCACATATTAGTATTATGACGTCCCAAACTTTTAGGGACTTAATAGCATCTTTAAGTTTGAACTCTGAAACCCCATTATACTATTCTGTGGTGTATAAGGATCCTTTTCCAACTTGATGTTAAAACATACATATTGCTTGTGAGTCTCATATGCCTAGGTTAGTATCATATTGCAGCCACATCTTCTTTGGTTATGAACTAGAATCCTTTATAAAGTCATAATTTATGTATATGCTTTGCATGAGTCCTCCATGAACATTTGCTGTTTTTTATCCTTATTTTAAGCTTAAAAAATGCTATTTAAAAATGCTTTGGAGGGAATTCTGAATCTGACACGAGGGGCTATTGACTATTGGATGTGAGATGTGAAAAGATATTCTTAGGTTAATTACTTCTCAATATTCCTTGAAGGGCTTCATATCATTTTCATTGTCATTGTGCTATTAATGATAAAAGGAAGCAAATAGATTCTGAAGCAAAGATCAGAGGATTCGACTTCAACATGTCGACACTATAGATTATTTGTATAGACATGATAAGAAATACTCTAGGAGGTATGTATATATTTCTAGCCAAGACTATGGATATTCATGTTAATTTTCCCCCCAAAATTCTAATATTTGTGCAGGTATCTAATGATTTGATTTCTTAATTTCCCTTGTATACTTTTTTATTGTGGAAATATATATTAGTTTAGAATAGAATCATGAATGAAAATTATTCCATCTTTTGTTCTTCTATTTGAGTGTGTAAAGGAGATTGTTTCTGAAAATAAGAGATTAAATGGGTTAGGAATTGGTGCTACTGATGGTCCCATATCTCTTGATGATTTTTGAAGCCTCCAAAGATTAAACATGGTGGGTTTGATTTAGAACAATTAAAGTAGTGATTGGAGCATCTCTTTTTTATAATGGTATCTAATATTGTTGTTTGCAAGAACTGAGAAAGCAATTAGAGAATTAGGAACTAATATTTTTCTACTAGATTTAACTATTGGTTTGGCTTAACATTTTTTTTTCCTTTCATATTGTTTCTGACTTTGAGGATATCATCATCAAAGAAGAAAATGAATGGAATACCTATCAAGCTCACAAATGTCAAAAGAAGTTGATCTCAAGCATTGTTACACTGTATGTCTTGCATCCTCTGTTGTACTTTCTATTGGTAAATGTTGTATATTCAATTTTGGTGTTTTGATGACTTTGGCATTGTCATACTGTAATTTGTTTTCTTCAATGATGTTGTGCAAGTCCTATACTCTAAAGTGGAAATTAACTTATAAAGTAGTTTTCGTATTTTTAATCTTCAATGCCACCTTCTCATTTATTTCCTTATAATGTGATAGGCAGCCAAACTTTGTAATCTGCTGGCAGTAAAAAACTAGCATTGTAGGGGATGGATTTAAAACTGAGACTAATAATCTCATATTGTTGCTGCTTTTATAAATTGTCTTTTGGACTTAAATACTTCAAACTTTACACTGGCATCCTCTATTTGCTCCAAGCAAGTTGAGATGATGCAAGAAAAGTTTATAGAAAAGCTAGAAGAGGCGCAGACTGCATGGTATGGGGGATTTTAAAATTAACATTGATGGCTCTTTCATGGATGAAGGGATGGTTGGTGTGGGAGTCCTATGCTATTTGTTTTTTGATTTTAGGATGTATTTTAGGTTAGTTTTGGTTTTTTCTTTTTAGTTTGTATCTTAGTGTTTTTTTTTTCTTTTTTTCTACAACTATTTGTAATCTTTGTTTAAATATTGATAAAATTATTCTTTTAGTGCAAAAAAAGGTGTAACAATTTTTATGTCAGAATGGCCTTGTATTGCAGGTGGATCTGATATACTTTAAAAAATTGCAAAGTAATTTAAAAAAATGCTTTCGCTGGTAATTGCTTAATATAATTGCCAACAAAAGTATTGAAAAATAAAATATTATTTTAAATCCAAAAAACTTTTCTTTGTAGTTTTTTTATATAATTGCCAACGAATGTCTATTTTCCTTGGCAATTATTAACCACCAATAAAAGTCTCACCTTTTCTCGGTGCTGGAATATTTGGTGGCTCATAACTACCCAAGAAAAATAAAAAACCGATAAGAAAGACTTGTTTTTGTGTAGTGTAAAGACATACCATGAGAGCCAAAATTGTTAGTAAAAGAAAGTCACTTTTAATGACTTTTTTTTTTCTTTTGCCAAAACTTTTAATGAGTTTATTTAAGAGTAATTTTAGAATGTTGTAATAAATTTTTATAAAAAATAAAACATTAACTAATTTTAATCACTCCCTCACAACCAAACATTCTCTCTCTATTACCTATTATAAGATATATTTTCAGAAAATTAAGGTTTCAAAATATAATTCATTTTATGAAATCTATATATCATTTAATATTTGTTTTCCATTTTTATCATTTTTTTGGAAATATTAAAGTTATAATAGAGAAAAATTAAGAGAAATATATTTAAGATGAATTATAATTTAATGAGGATAATTTTAAAAAGTTATGATACACAGCTTTTAACTAATTTTCTAAATATATATAAGATAAATAAATAGGATTTATAATAAAAAATAGAAAGAGTATCGTTACATTGTCATCAAGGGATGAAAGTATTCCAGCCTGTATATCTGAATTCATAATTGGGAAAACTAGCCTATTATTCATGTAATATTAAATATGTTCAAATTTTTTTTTATATAAAACACATGTCTATTAAATTATGCTATAAAATAATAAAATACATAATTTAGTATAAGTTAAATATATCAAATTATAATACTATTTATAATCAAATTAAACAAATTATGTTTTGAAATTTAACTTTTCTTAAATTTTACTTGGGAAGTAATAGTTTTAAGAATTAAGTTCAATTTTTGAAAAATTAATAATACATTTTAATATTGTTTGTTTAAAAGGACAAATGTTATTTACTATATTTGTTTCTCGTTCGATTTTAAAAATTTCATATATCAAATTATAATATGAAAAATTGTGTTTTTCTAATTTTTTATATAGAATTTGTGACAAATACAAAATTTTTCTTCTTCTCGCACGTTGCATAGGAGAAAAAATTTAATTTTTATCCAAAATGCTTGCTCTAATTTTTAACACGTGACTCTTTTAATATAATCATGTTAAATAATTTGAGTAATTAAAATTAGTTAATAATCTTAATTTATTTTTTTAAAAAATTATAATTTTTCCAAACTACTCTTATAAAAAGCCAATTATTATACTAGTGGGCGGACTTACCAACTGGTGTTGGTTCTAATAGAAGGGAATAAGGTTGATTAAGCATGATTTTTTAATGTTTGAAACTGTACGGATATAGACACAGTTTTTGGAGAGCTTCTTCCATTTAGGGCCAAACACAACTTAATTCAAATCAGTCGGAATCTAAAATAGTGACTAGGTGTCATATGATTCTACCAAATAAATAGGATAAGTGAGCTCTATTTTCTATAGCATTTTAAGATAAATTAAATAAGTATTTTAATAAATTTATTTTGCATTTTAAAAAGAATTTTATATCTGTAATCCAGTAAAAATATCCCATTTTGGAAACCTATAGGAGTAATAATAATGAGTTTATTTTAAAAAAAAAAATCTAACTTTATTCACCTCATTTCCACCATGTCAAGTGGATTGGGTGGATCCATCGAGAGAGAACATGACAGCAATTTCCACTCTGCAGTGGCATTGAAGGGTGTTCACTCTTCATAATGCAACTGAGCAACAGCACCCCCACTCAGCTATCCCCACTTTTCAGGGTGCGGTTTCGGTTTTATACAAATGGAAACTTCTACTCACTCCTCTCTCTCGCCCAATCTTACTAAATTCGCTTCCCTCTCCCTCTCATTCACCCATCATCACTAATTTCCTTCTTTTCTTTCTTCTCTAAAATTTCTTTTTAATAAAATTTTTTTATCATGCGTTTTCTTTTCTTTTCTGCTGTCTCTGCTGCTGACCTGACCACTGACCTCCATTCTCAATCAAATTACACTACTTTACTTGGGACCCACTTCACGTGTCACATCACTCTTCCTTCACTAACACGTGGCATTGCACGCATCGCTTACTCTCCCCTGGCCGTACGTTTCTCCTCCTTCACCTTTCTTCTTTCCTTGTTCTTCTCAATATTTTGAGCCTCGTTTCCCTCTTTTACTTCTAGCGCACATTTCACTTTGCGCACAAACGAACGAACTTCTCTCCTTTGTTGGCGGCCAAGCGAAAGCATTTTCCCTTTGTTCCTCTCTTCCTTTCTCAGTTGGGTAATGATCCTGAGTTCTGTGCTTTCCATCTCTTGATCATCGGTTCTGTGTTTATGTATTTTCTACCGCCTCTCAGTTGATTTTCCTTGCAAAGTTTCATGCTTTTGCAACCTTCTTACTTTCATTTTAAAAGCGTGATTGCTTCTTTGTGCCGCCATCTTATTTGACTACTAAATGTTTGATGTTTGATTTTTATTTTGCACAGCTATGTTCTAATTGCTCGACCCTTCCACTTTAATTTGAGATCCTTCATTGGTTTATCTAAGTATTTCAAATTTGATAAAAGGGTTCTCAATCTGCAAAGAAGGGTTATTTGATTATCATACTGTGATCTGGAGTTCGATTTATGTGATTGAGGAATAGGGTATGGCTATTTATGTAATGTGCAGAATCCTTTGCACCGTACGAGATAATTTATCTTTGGGTTCCTTTCTCCGCCTATTATTACCTGTGGCTTGGCACGGTTTTCATGTTTCGTTGTATTTGTCGTTTCCCAGGCGCAATTTTCGAAAGAACAAGTCTTGGAAATTGTTTAATTCCTATCCGTCTTTCCTTGTGAATTCTGATATTTCTAATACCGTTTTCTGGTTACAGAAACGAGGAAGTGAGGAGCTTGAAGGACGGTGTGGTTCGGACTGAAAGTGAAATGGTGGGGAAGGAAAACTTTAGGACTGAGGATTTGAACTTGTGCTTTGAGAAGCTTATGATGGTAACTGGCGGCGGAAAAGGTGGTAAAGGAGTGAAAATGGAGGGTGAGGCGATTTCAAGATGGAAAGATATTCCAGTGGAGCTTTTGATGCAAATTTTGGGACTTGTGGATGATCAGACGGTGATCACAGCTTCTGGTGTCTGTCGTGGGTGGAGAGATGCTATTTGCTTTGGTCTTACCCGTTTATCACTTTCATGGTATTCGTTCTTTTCGCTTGTAAAGGTTTATTTCTTAAGGCTATTATTCTTTGATTGCAGCGAAAAAGAGGATGCCTTCATGTTCTCTATTTCATTACAGTTTAATATATTTCTTGCATTTTACCTCATTTCTTTTGTGTACTTTGGGAATTGACTAATCTTCTTTACGAATTGCGAGTCGCAAACTACGAACGGCGTGCTGGTAGAGCTGTTTATATCTTCAACCGTTTAAGAATGAGCTAGGATTTTTTTGTGAGAACGTATAGGCTATTATGGGGTTGAACAAGGACCCCTAGATTACTGAGTGAAGTAAATAGGTGTTTTAAGGATTCTCGCTTTGGTGTGCTTTAAATCTCAAATTTCTATGAGTTGTTCGTGTAAGTTGGATTTGAAGTGTTTGGCTATTATCGAGGTCAGCATACACAGTTTGTTTGAAGCCAGTAAGCTGTATGAACCTTGTAGGCATATTTTCGTGTTCATATCATAAGCTTTCTCTCATACCTTATGAATTGCAAGAAGCAATAGCCAAATATAGATTCTCATTTATGCACCGCTGGTCACTTTACTAAAGAATTAATTTTCCGGACTGAATCTGCTAAGCTTTAATTTATACGCCTAGATTCTATTAAATCATTAGTTTCTGCAAGTCTGAGTGTATTTTGTATAGGAACCCCTGGTTGTTGGTCTTTTGTGGTTATGCACAATGCTCTCAAATTCTTCTAAGAAAACTGGTATTTACTTCATGCCTTGACTATTTCAGTTCATAAAAAGTCTTACATGGCAATAACACAGTTACATAACCCCTCTCTTCAGGTGCAGCAAGAACATGAATGACTTGGTCCTGTTTCTTGCTCCTAAATTCACAAAATTGCAAACTCTGATCCTTCGTCAATCAATGCCTCAGCTGGAGGATAACGCGGTTGAGAGTATTGCAAATTGCTGTCATGACCTGCAGATCCTGGACCTGAGCAAAAGTTTCAAGCTGACTGATCGTTCACTGTATGCTTTAGCCCACGGTTGTCCCGATCTCACAAAACTGAATATCAGCGGGTGTTCAGCATTTAGTGACTCTGCTCTGGCATACCTGGGCAGCTTCTGCAGAAAATTGAAAGTCTTAAATCTCTGTGGATGTGTGAAAGCTACATCAGACACTGCATTGCAGGTACCTACACCTACCTATATTTGTGATACTAGTTGGTTGGTATGGTTTTCATCACCGTTTAAGAAACTGAGATGTTTACAAGGTTGTTATAACCAACATGCAGGCAATTGGACGCTACTGCCATGAGTTGCAGTCTTTGAACCTTGGATGGTGTGAGAATGTGGGGGATGTTGGAGTGATGAGTTTAGCAGAAGGGTGCCCTGATCTTAGAAAACTGGACTTGTGTGGCTGTGTGTGTATAACAGGTAAAGTAGCTGTAGCTGATAAAAAGGGTGAATGTGTAGAATGAATGAGCTAGGGGTTGTTAATGGGAATGAATTGATTTGATTGCAGATGAGAGTGTGATTGCATTGGCAAACAGGTGCCGTCGTCTGAGGTCACTGGGGCTGTACTACTGCCAAAACATCACAGACAGGGCAATGTATTCATTGGCACGGCAGAGTCAGAGAGGGAAGGAGGAGGAGGAGGAAGGGCTGAGGAGTCTGAACATAAGCCAATGCACAGCACTCACACCCTCGGCGGTTCAGGCGGTGTGCGACTCGTTCCCAGCTCTTCACACATGCTCCGGCAGGCATTCCCTCATCATGAGTGGCTGTCTCAGCTTGACGTCCGTGCATTGTGCTTGTGCTATCCAGGCACATCGTCCAATCACCACTCTTCCTCATCCTGCTCACTGACCCTTCCATTCCATTTCAGCAACTGACCTTCAAGCATTCTGCTAATCTCTGTAAGAGCAGGGTTGCCATTTCCCTCCCTCTTGTTCATGTACAACAGCTTAAATTTCTGTGTCCGGATTATATATGAAGCCTCGGACTTTGCACCGAATAGAGAAGCAGGGCTTTTGCTAGGTGGATATATTTATGGTGAGAAATAGACTGGGGGTGCTTGAAAAGGAGAAGACTTGCTAGATACCTAAGCTTTTATATTTAAAATATTTTTACCCAATCAACTCCAAATCCATTTAACAATGCGCATAATAAAAGTTGGTTAAAAATTAAGTTATATATGAGCAAAAAATAATTGTTTTCATTCAATCAAAATAAAGTATTTTAATTATATAAGATCATATCGTGTAAGTTTAATTTTTTGTTTTGGGAAATTGGAAAATTATTCTATTATATGATCGCATAGAAACGAAAAACAAATTTATTGTTAGTCTGATTAGCATGGATTTTTTTATTATTGTAGAAAAATACTAAAGACAATATTTTTTTTAATTTTATTTTACGTGTTAAATGACGTTTTACTAGAATAGAATCTAATCTGAATATCTCTCTATCATTTTTTCAGTAGGTTCGTTTCTTTCTCGATTTTAACAAGGCGTACTTTAGCGTTTTTTTTTCCCCCAATTAAAGTTGAGAATGGTAAAGTGTGATTGAGTGAGTTGATATTTAAAAGTAGAGACATATTTTGAGGGGGAAATGCCATGCCATTGCCAGGTGGGAATAGGAGGAGGAAATGAAGAGTTTGGCTCATCATCAGCACGATTTCATTTTCAGGAGCAGTCTTCTTTATGTGAAAAATGAAATATAGAACAAATATATTGCAAAACAAGAATTGAGAAAGACGTTCAGAAAAAAAAAATATATATATATATATATGTAGTTTTTTTTTAGGGAAGAAAAGGAAAGGAAAAAGGGATGGCTCCCCGCACATGAAGGAATGGGGACCTATCTTTTGGAAATCACTTGCTGGGTCATTCATACTCATAGCTCTACTCACTCCAACCCCAACATCACCCCTCCCTCCCATCTCATGGCCTTCTTTCAGATGAAACAAAAATAGAGAAGAAGAATAGTAGGAAAAAAAAAAAAAGAAGAAATTTAAATAAAGAGATGTCTAAATTTTCTCTTATTTTCTTTCCCTGCTTTCCTCCTTATCCAAACGAAGGGTATGTTTAACTTTACACCTTGGACCTTCCGCTGTATGTATTGTAACACTATAAGACATAGTGACAAGAAGAAATGGGATATTCTATGCTTTACATTTTGAATTTAATTATACTCACATTTTAATTTCTTCTTTTTTTTTTTCCTTTCTATGCATCTCATTTTATTTAAGTGCACACATTCAATTTTTTCTCTATTTTCCTCTCAATTCTAAAAGCATCTAGTCCCCTCATAGGCACACTTTCATATAAAAGAGGGTAGGCATATGTCCCCTCATTTTGAGAAAAATTACATGCAGCTATTATAAGCAGACATTTTGACACCCAAAAAAAAAACAAACCTATTTTTAAGATTCTGAACAGTTGAACCTACTCCGTCCGAACTAAAATATATTTGAGTCCAAAAAATATATTAACTTAAATATAATAAACTCAAAATATTGAACCCATTAAATTTAAGCTTGCAGATAATTTTTACAAAAAGAAAGTATCATTATTTCATTTTTACTTCTCTGCTTTTTATTTTTAAAAGCTCAAATCAAACTAGTTTTTTAATAACTAAGTAACCTAAGACACATGTGGTGCTTGTGAGATAAATACAATCTAATGATTTTTTTTATTATTATAGACAATTTTATGAAGGAGGGAAGGGTTCACAAACCATTAAGGGTTGTTGATCTTCCCATAAACAAGTTACCAATTAAGACTTTAGTTACATTGTTGGGGTTGAATCCACATCCTAAAGGTCACAGAATTGGACAACTTGCACCAACCTACATTGGTGACTGTCAAATGATTCCACAAGATGATTATTTAAATGATTTCAAAATATAAAATTTTTTACCAAAAAATAAATAAATAAAATTATGTAGAGAATAATTATAAATAACATAATTTATTTGATTGTGCATATATATATATATATATTTTATATGGTTTTAGTATTTACTTATTTAAATTCATATATTAATAATCATTGTCAATTATTAATATTTTAAAATTAAATTGCCTCCAACCTAGTGTCCTAGATTTGCCACAGGCTCCGCTCATCTTAATAATTCCACTCTCTCCTCCACCTTCCCCTCACAACTTTCCCACGTCTATATCTCCCTTCCTGTACTTTTAGCATGTGATTGAGAGTTTTTTTCTTAATAAAATGGACCGAAGTGGAATAATTAAAGGGAGTAGATCATTATTTAAATGAATTTTTTATAAGTGAATGGGATGGCAAGGGAGGGCCTTTCAAACCCTTTTTACCCATTTAAAATCTAATTTTTATTATCTCCAAATTGAGGGGTCACAGATGGAATATCTTGGGGTTTATATTACATTTACAAAATTATCTCAAATCTTATTAAAACATATATATATCTAATAATATTTATCATTGATTTCTTTTTCATCACTCTCATTCTCTTCACTATATAGAGTTATGCTCTAATATCTCAATTACATTAAGCTTTCCTCTCAATCTCTTTATAGTCTGAGGGTTTTTAATTTTTTTTCTATTGAGGACTTTGAATTTAAAAATGGTGAATATTTTTTTCTCTAACAAATTGTATTGTAATGTTATATATTTATAAAGAATAACAAACAAAAAAAATCTTATTGTATAAAGGCAACTTGGGAAAAAATATTTGAAATTTATTCAAAAATATTTTGTATTTTTTAATTAAAGTAATTTCATATTTTTATCTAAATTAAATTATAAAGATAATATGGGAAATAAAATATTATAAACCATTCTATTTCATTAATTTTATAATAACTTTCAAATAATGATTAAATAAAACCGCTCATTTTCATTTTAAAACTCTCAAACTATGAAATATTATATTCCATTTCATTCTATTCTATTCCGTTTCATTCTATTTATTTTATTAATAATCATTCCATTCCATAGCATATTAAACTCCAAAACATATCCTTAATCCTGCCACACCCCTAAGAAAAAAAAATATACACACACACGTAAGCAAACTCCCAAACTTTAATTTCGAGGTTGTTTTGTCAGTCTTTCAAAATATCTATTATTGTTTTCTATTAGTGATTCGGCTTCTCTATTTTTTTTTCTTTTGGATTAAAAATTGTACTTTCGTTGGGCTCCAGCCTCATTCGTTTTGTTTTATTTTTATCTTTTTATTTTTATTTTCTTTGCGGGGGAGTCTTTCAGCGTGGAACTATTCGTTTGTGGGGAGTGAAAGCAACGTCAAGGTCTCAAAAGCCGAATGTTGGACTCGCGTCGATGACTGTACCGCCATGTTTCTTTCTTGTATCTTCCTGTTGAAGCAAGATGCATCCAGATAGAGATACAAGAGACTTTCCATTATTCTACCTCGTTATATCTATCTGGATTGTTCTTCTGATTTGGACAACTGCTCTGGACGTTCTAGAGTTTGAGATTCTCCACCCTCCCACAAATTGACACCCCCTATTCTTTATTTTTGACAATGCTGTAGAGCAGGAGTATTAACGTCTATTTGATAATGTTTTTTATTTTATTATTTTTAAAATAATTTTGTAAAATTATTTTTGAGACTAGATTTTGAAAATAAAAAAATTTATTTGAATAATTGTTCTCAAAATTATAACTAATAAGTGTTAAATAAGTTATTTAAAATTTATAACTTTCCCATTAATGAGGTAGATATTTTTCATCTTTTATTATATTTTTCAAAGCAAAAACTACACAATATTTTAAAAATATTCTGAATTTTATATTTTTTTATTTTTCTATTTTTTAGAATATTTTATAAAAAATAGATTTACCAAATAAGTTGTTTTATTTTTTTATTTTTAAAAATAAAAAAAAACTGTTTTAGAAATAATTGCTAAACAGGGCGCTTAGTCTACGCCGTAATTGAAATTTTAAAAAAAAAAAAGCATTCTATAAAAAGGTTTGAAGCTGGTGAATCGCCAGTCTGATATCGACATACTACACTGAATGACCCACTGCAAGCAGCTATTGATTTTATTCTTTTCCACGTTTGTTCAGCAAATGGACATGGCCCCTAATTTTTTCACTCATGCAATCAATAATTGCGGCCAAAACACAACGACCAGAATTAAATAGGTAGGTAGGTAACAACATTATATAAAATTGTAAGATAGACTAGATCGCAAGAACAATATAATGTGGCCGTTAGAAGAATAGTAGTCCTTAATAATTTTGATACATGACTGGAGTATAGAGTTGTGTATATGCATAGGAACCTTCTATATTTTCCAAGCTTTCTAAACCTATATACCAAAGAGGAGTTACCATGTAACAAAAAAATAAAATTGAAAAATAATGAGAGCTGTGGATCACAAATATTTCTTGGGCAACAGTGATGGATGCGTTCTTAGGTAATCAACTAGCACAAAACATGATGAGGATGCACCATTATCTAACTACATTTAACAGGGTATGATGCATATCCTTTCAATATTATGATCTTAGTCATCTCACAAGCGAGCACAAATGTTAACAAGGGCTGAATGTATGTTCCGATCATGACCCCTCACCATCATCATCATCATCATTTAATATGGGATCATTTGTTCCTGTAAACTATCTCTTCGTCGTCCACATCAAATGCTGGATTGCAAAGGCATTTGAACAGCCTACCTATACCCTGCAGAAACAGAAGCAGAATCAACATGTACACCCGGTTGCGAAATCAGAGTTTCTACAGGGTGCAACTGCACGGAAGCAAAAATTTAGGCAATACTGATGCGAAAGCACACGATATATTAGCTTTAAATAACCATATGACCATGACATTGCCTGAGTGAAAAAGGGCGTTCGATAGGAAAGTGCTCTTGGCGATTCATCGCCCTCAGAAGAATCTGAACTGCTTCCTTCGTCATCAGAATCAGAAGCAATTTTCTTCTTCGATGCCGCTCCTCCTTTTGAGTTCTTTTCCTGATAAAAGCCCATCATTTTCTTTAGTCCTAAACATAAAGTAGCACCTCACCAACCTGAATATTGGCTTATTTTACACACATGGAACTGTGGTATTTATTTAGAATTCAGAGTACATTGTGGCCTCCAATTAAGCAGTAACGTACTTTGCATAATAGCTAAAGTGTTTACCTGAAATAACTTTCCAAGAATTTTGAGAGCGTTGGCACGGACTTTCAGTTCTTCTTTCTTAACGTTATTTTCCCTTAGAACCTGCAGCAATTTTTATAGAACTGGATAAAAAACTCCTTGCCTTTTCCATTTCTTTTGATCTTCAATAAGGTGATAAATTTCTAATCTTAGGACAAAATTCATATCTACAAGTATCACTTCATCAGATAACATCTAAGCATAACCGTCTCTAACAGGCTACCAATTCCTCATCATCAGGATAAAAGACATGGAAGATGGAATACAAAAGCCTGTTTCACAATCAACAACTAGCAATATCAGATATTGTGGAATAAATGATTATCAGATTATATATAGTTGGAAGAACTCACCATTTGACAGACACGTACCAGGGTTACTTCTATGTCCACTACATTCAACTTCCATAAGGAATTCATTAGTGTATCCTTATTAAGGCGAATATGAGATTCAACATCATTTTCAGGGCCACTACCATCCATTTTAAATTGCTTGTGGATGTCTTCTTGAAGCTGCAGCAGCTGAAATGCACCTAAATATTTTGGCCCAACAAAATTAGATATCAAATTACAAGAAAATTTTGAAAGAAATAACTGATGTTCAATAAAGAAGTCACCAAACAGAACGGCCTTCAAGTATACCTTTAGCGGCTGTGAATTGTGATTTCCAGAAATGTCCTTTATGTCGAACCCATTCAGCTAAAAAAGGCACTCCAAGATAAATGGCTTTTTTCCCTAATTCTAGTGATGCCTGTCTTGAATAAATATAGCCGACGGTGTGTAACATATCAAGTCCGAAATCTACATTCAAAGTCAATGAAAACTATTTGTTATACCATTTAATGTGCTCGAAATATTACATGCTATAACGCAAGTTTTACAATAATATATCGCTACTATGCACTCAAGACATTGTTCATCAGTTCTTGATCTACAGGATAAGACTTGAAAAAATGGCATTGGGGTTTTGATAACAAGTTGTAATCAACTATTTCAAATTTCAGTAAGCAAGAAGTTCCTTGTGACCTGATTTCTATATGTGGCACTTATTTATCTATGGCATATGTCATTATGAACATTTCCACTATGTCCCTAGTTGAAAGGAATGGACAGTTGGAAGTCTCAGTAACCTGCATGAGAAAGTCGTCTGGCTTCAGATTCTGCGCGCTGCAAAAATCCCCTCTTATCACCACGGACATATCGATCAAGAAAATCTTTTAAAAAGCTTGCTAGTTTTTCTTCCCTTTCTCTTTGCACAGCCTACATTAGGTTGATGCACACCATACATGCACTATGAGCCAAACGAGGTTAACTTTTATTTGCTCAAATTCATGATATAAAACAGAATTAATGTACAATGTCATAGTCATCTCATCTCATCTCTGGAATTACGTTTTATCCACATATAATGTTAAAAGAATGAATATATCACTAAATGATGTAACACAAATGTTAAGGATAGTATTGTTGTTGCTTGCCATACATACACACACTGAATTGTTAAACATAAGTTACCTTCAACTTTTCGTGTAGTTTATCTGGATCTTCACTTTCATCAGCCATTCCAGAAGAAGTCATTGATGCAGCATTGAGATGCCCTACATAGTCCTCAAATAATTCACTTCCAAAGAGTAGGGCAAAGACAGCCATCGGGTCAAGCATAGTTTCTCTGTAAAATAAACCGTTAACTTTTCAAGAAAACATCTTTAAGGAAGATAATGAATGAGGACAATAAAAAGGGGTCTATATAGATGATCTTTTTATTCTTGTCAGTTTTACTATATTGTACCAAACATCTTTTATTCACTTTTTAAAAAAAAAATTTCCGATCTTTGAGATCACTTTCCTTCTTCCTTTTGAGTCAAAAATTGCTAATAAATTCTTAGTTAAAGTGATACTAATCTCCATAAAAAAAAGTGATGCTAATCAATAAAAAATTCTGTGAATTCAATAAAAGTAAATTTGTTATTCCAATATATAAATAAGATGCCTATCATGGCTCTGTGCTGCACCGCTATTATTAATCAATACAACTTCAGCATTTGTACCTCTATGTTGTAGCGATAAAGCATTTGAGAATACAAAAAACATAATGTGCTGTACTACGTACTTTCAAAGAAAAGGAAAAAAAGTTAGTCATGCCTAATTGGATGCGCAGCAACTTTAGCGGCATGGTAAAAGTTCAAAGCTAAAATTGCGCACCTTCAGTCAAACAAGACTAATAATATATTTGGATTCATTTTTTGTAATCAATTATAAGCCTTAAAATCAATTATGGAGAAGTAAAAGCAATTATTTGTTATTTTCCATAATCAATTATTACTTCTCTAATCGTGATTCCAAATCGAGTCTCCTGCAACTAATATCACCAGTTTTCTACAAATACAGAAAAGGTATGCCAGAGATTAAGGTTTAACAGAGCATTATCTGTACTGTACCTAGACACCGAATGTTTTCCATTTTGATTGTATGCGTTCCTTTGCACTGGATCGCTTAAAATTTGATAAGCTTCGCCCAAAACCTGCCAATGTCAGATGGGTATATCTATATTGATAAGGAACCATATAGGAAAGGATGTTTTATTGTACTATATCCATTATTACTTTATCCAAAAGTTACTACTACGTATAAAATGAATAGATCGCAACTTTGATGCAGCAGACTTGCCTGAAATTTTTGAGCAGCCTGAGGATCGTTTGGGTTTTTATCCGGATGAACTTGCATTGCCTGCAGCAGTAACAACACACATTTTCTTAAATTGAAAAGATAAAAGAAACTCTGGAAAACCTAAATCTCATCAGGATCAGGCCCATAAAAAATACTCAGTTTATGAGTGTTGAGATTGGAAAATCAAGCAGAACAAAAAAAATAAAAACGTGAGTTATGTATCAAATCACAAGAAAACAGAGATTGACAAGACAATGAAGAACCGAAGGATTAATTAGAGATTAATCAGCGGGCTGAGGATGAGATCCAAACCTTGTGGTAGTAAGCCCTTCGAATTTCCACGTCTGAAGCAGAGGGACTAACCCCGAGGATATCATAATACTCAGTTTCCTTAACCATAGTTGATAAAAACAGAAAGGCAAGGAAGAAATGGAGAGCGATTGGGAAGGAAGAAGGTCAGAGAACAAAATATGAAGCAAGAGGGGAGTGAGAAAGGTGGACGAAAGACAAGGGAGTCCCACGAGCCTCACCTCGCCTTTCCAGTTCTGCTCATAAATATTCTAATTCGTCAAAACCGCTTTTTCGCGGGAGGACACAGTATTTTAACTGCCCCTTTTCAACATGACAGAGCTGCAGTGGGCCTAGGCCCATCTGTATAAGCTATTATAGCTGGGAATGGAATGGAATTAATGAGCTTTGGTTTGAAACTAAAGTGGGCTTTTAGTGGGATAGGAACTGTTGAATATATGTTGTTCGATGGTTCCAGAAATGTTGGGATTTAATCAAATATTTACTTAATCCCTCTTATTCATTATAAGATGTTTTCTATAATAATTTTTTTTTATTCGCAGTATAAGTTGTTAGATATGTTTTTTTTAATTTTATTATTTTTATATAAAATAGAATATCTAATAAAGGTAAAATTGAACATATAAAATAAAAGATTTAGTATAAGTAAAATTGAGTATTTAATAAGAGTAAAATAAAAAAATTTTATATTTTTTTCATGAATTTCAGATAAAAAAATAATTTTCTTAATATATGAATACAAAACATCTTATTTTATAATATGGAGTGGAGGAGTATTTAGTATTTCCTCATCATTTTTTAATAAACACAAAAGAGAAAAGAAAAAGGTCCTACCGGGAGTCGAACCCAGGTCGCTGGATTCAAAGCCCAGAGTGCTAACCACTACACCATAGAACCACGCATACGGATTTGTCGGGAAACTGTTAAACTTTTCAGTAGAACGTATTTTTTTACTCTCGAATTCAAATTCCATTTCAATTCATGTTCAGTTTCTTTAGCAACGTTAAACACGAATGCTCTTCTTTTCTAAATTTTTGGCCATGATTTCCAAGCCAAACATCTATATTTTATTTTTTTTACCACTACACAAGTCTTTTTCTTTCTTTTTTGTGATTTTGGACTTCAAACATTAAGCATTCTATTTGCAGTAATTTCATACTCATTGCCCCATTTTCCATTATATATTTTCCAGATTTTCATTTACTATCTAACTAAAGGTGGGTACGGAATCTACTCCCATGTTTACTATAGTTAGGGTTTATGAACTATTTGGATAGGGAATCTAATCCCGTATTTACTATAGTTAGGACCTATTATCCGGACTTCAAGGTATATATAAATGTATATTTGGAGAAATAAAAATAAAATAAAATGCAGAATGTCTTTGGAATGCTGTAGAGAGAAGTTTGAGAAAAGCAAGCCATCAATGCAGAGGAGATCTATAGAAGCTGTCTGGAAATTTCCTGGCAATGGAGAATTTATAAGTTGAACGCGGAGGAAGCTATAGCATAGATAGGAATGACAGAGGTGAGAGTATGGTGAGGCTGCGATGGGGATGGTAGGTAGGAACGATAGAGGTGAGGTGTGTATATATATATACATGGTTGATTCATGGAACGAAAAGGTGCAGGCAAGTTCTGCCATAATGGCTCAACTTATGGGCTATGGCCATTAGATTTCTAGTAGTAAGGCAGGGCAGGTGTCTTGTGTGGAAACGGACGTCACAACTGCATCGTGAAGGGCGAGGGTGATTGGAGGGCCATGACTTTATATATGAGAGGATGTGACAAGCATGCATTGTATAGATGCCGTCTAAATTTGTGTGTTTTTCTTTGGTTAGAAGAACAGGTAACAATGCTGCACATTGGGTGGCTGCTCAAGCCGTGAAGGGAGTGAGTCCTCATGGATGGGTTAATCAACCACCGTCTCCTCTGGCACTCATGTTGGAGAATGGAGAGGGCTAGCTCAATTGCAGGCTTTCAGATTCTCTGATAAAGGTAGATCGGGTATTGGGTCAGGTTTTACATGGGTACGTAGTTTTTCTTTTCCTTCTTTTTTAAATTATTTATATCTGAATGTTACTTTGAACTCTTACTAATCTAAATCAAGTTGTATCAGCCCCCAAACAGTCGAAAACTCTTTCAAAAATATCTATTGTATTTACAAGATCTTGAACTCGAGGTATTATACTTAACAAGTTAAGTGTTCTTAACTCTTTCAACTAAATTATATGGATATGTAGTTGGACTAAATAGTTTGCATCTCATACTTTGTTCTACTTTTGTTTTAATTAAAGAGCGAGAAACAACACATAAATAAAATTTATTTAGCGATGGACCTCACAAAGTTTATGCTTATCTTCTTTATAAAAGTAAACAAAAATATCCAAATCGGTTACCTAATTAACTTTAGCTTGGTGCATTACATAATTGGAACATGCACAATATATAGTACGTAAGGGATTAATTGCAAAATGCAAACATCCTTGCTTACGATGAATATAATCACAAATAACATAAATGGGCGTGGTTATACCTCAAATTACTACAAAACGATTCCTTATCTGCAGTTACTCGATTTTTCCTTTTTAAGAAAAAGGTCAAAACAGAAAAGCAAGGCATATACAGAGAAAAAGAATATATTATGCCTATCGTCGGAGTTGTTGAAATGAGAATCGAAATAGGGATCTCCCCCTTCTTTCGTAAATTAAAGCCGATATTGCCTTTTGCCTCTTTATTCAAGGCATTTACACACTTACATCTAAACCGATCGAGGGTGAAAGCCTGATAGGCTCATTGAACTAAAAACAATGGAAACAAAACGGAAACCCTAATCTGTCACTGATGGATCCTCTCCATTTGATTTGAAAAATGGTGGCATCAAACCAAATATTTATTTATCAAATCATCATTATAAATAAGCAATGTGACCTTGTTTGTAAGAGCATTCTAATCATACTAATAAAGTTAAATTATTACATAAAATATTTTGTCCATTTATAAATTGTTTTCTTAATCATTTAATCACAACCACAATGAATTATTGATTGTGTATGGAGAGAGGAATAGAATGAAAAATCTTTTGACAATTACAATCAGTGAATGAGTTATGTATGCAGAGAGAGGTATGAAAAGAAAATTCTATGACAATCCCAATCAATTAATCTATTTACAGAGTATATGGCAATATTTGCGTCGCCCACAAAATCCGTGCTAAATTAAGCCATCAATTTCACCGGCAAGTCAGCTCCAAACTGCATCTCCAATTGCAGATGTTATATATTTAGCAGCCGTTCTGACAACAACCTAAAAACCGAAACAAAGAAGCCTATAATTACGAGAAAATTCATACCTAACCCAAATCCATGGAGGAAGTGCAGGTTCTGATCATAGGTGCAGGACCTGCTGGAATAGCAGTCTCCGCTTGCCTCAACAGGCTCCACATCTGCAACATCGTCTTAGAAAGAGAGGACTGCCTTGCTCCTCTATGGCGGAAAAGAACCTACGATCGCCTCAAGCTTCATCTGGGTAAAGAGTTCTGCAACCTTCCTCACATGCCCTTTCCTCCTCGTACGCCCACCTTCGTCCCTAGGGTTACTTTCTTGCGATACATCGATAGTTACGTCCACCGTTTCGACGTCAAGATAAAATGCAATCGATTCGTAGAGTCGGCCTCCATGATCAACGAAAATAACGCGACATGGAAAGTGTTTGTGAAGGACACATCGTCCAACGCTACCGAAGTTTATACTAGCAAGTTTCTGGTGGTGGCAACCGGTGAGAATAGTGAAGGGTACATTCCTGAAGTGCCAGGGCTTGACAGCTTTGAAGGACAATACATGCATTGCAGTAAGTATCTGAATGGAAGAGATTTGTACGATAAGAATGTGTTGGTGGTGGGGGGTGGGAATTCGGGAATGGAGATTGCTTATGATCTCACAAACTGGGGTGCTGATACATCTATTGTTGTGAGAAACTCAGTGCATATCCTAACTAAGGAAATGGTAAACATTGGATTGCATATGATCAAATACTTTCCGGTGGAAACTGCAGATAAAATGACGGTGCTTATGAGTAAGATCAAGTATGGGAATTTGTCGGCGTATGGGCTTCGTAGGCCAAGGGAGGGACCCTTTGCTCTCAAATCATCAACTGGTCGTTCTGCAACCATTGATGTTGGATGCGTGGACAAAATTAAGGCAGGCATAATAACGGTAGTTATACATATCTTAGATCTTGAGCAGGAACTGATTGTGTGTGTGTGTGTATATGTATTTTATACCTATACATACATATGATATAAATTAAATTAACTTGGTGATTGTGTATGATTTTTGTCTAGGTTTTTCCTGCTATCACAAGCATCCGGAACAAAACAGTGGAATTTGAAGACGGAAGGTGGGGTCAATTTGACAATATTGTCTTCGCTACAGGATACAGAAGCACAGTGTTGAAGTGGCTTCAGGACTACAAGAGCCTGTTCAAGGAGAATGGAATGCCTAAACGAAGATATCCAGATCACTGGAAAGGAGAAAATGGACTCTACTGCGCTGGATTTGGGAGTCGTGGCTTACAAGGCATTTCTGATGATGCAAAACAAATAGCAGATCACATCTGTCTCGCTCTCAATAATTCAGAAATGCAGGGTGCCATCGGTGCTTAGCCCAACTTCTCTTATTCCCTCGGTTTCTTTCTATTTTTTTTAATGTCGAAAGCCACTTTACATTTGAGTTTTTTTCGTACGTACTTGATATCTTGGACTTATATTTGAGTTAATTTCTCTCTCTGCTTTTTTCTATAAAATAAAATAAGTAAACTTATCTTCTATTTGAGTTTTATCATATAAAATATTATGATATATAACACACACGTGCAGTTTATATTATTACCTGTTTGGATAAATGGTGAAACATCTGAAAAATACTTTTAGATAGTTATAATTACTCTTGTAACATTGAGAGACTCTTTGGATAAAAATTTGAAAATCATGATATACACTGAATTTTACAATTAATCAGTTACATTGTCACACTACTACAAATTTGGGAATAGTTGGTGTTTTTTTTCAAATTTATTGGCGTTTTAAAAACACCATTTAATAATGCGCTGATGAAAGTCTTTAAATTACAATGGCGTTTGAAAAACGCCAACGTTTCTTAAGTATTTAGTCGGCGTTTATTGGTAAACGCCAACTAAAGTGAGACTTTAGTTGGCGTTTTTGTTCTAAACGCCAACTAAAACCTCAATACACGTTGGCGTTTTTAAATAAAACGCCAACTAAAGTTTCACTTTAGTTGGCGTTTATTTATAAACGCCAATTTTTATTAAGGTTTTATTTGGCGTTTGGAACAAAAACGCCAACTAAAGTCTCACTTTAGTTGGCGTTTACCAATAAACGCCAACGTTTTTCGGCAATATGGATCGTATACCCACCGGCATCATATGCTCCATCAAAACATGACAATCATGAGACTTGAGACCCTTCAACTTCAAGTCTTTCATAGATACAAGGTTCTTGATATTTGATGAGTACCCCTCCGGAACTTTAACTCCATCAAGGAATTCACAAAGAGATACTTTTTCTTTTCTAGATAAAGTATAAGCAGCTGGTGGAAGATAAGTACGCCGTTTGTCCTTGATCGGTGCCAATTCTCCTCTAATTCCCATAGCAACCAAATCCAGTCTCGCCTTCTTACCATCTTTGGTCTTTCCCTTCACATTGAGTAACGTACCAATAATGTTATCACATACATTTTTTTCTATGTGCATCACATCAAGGAAGTGCCTCACATACAAGGACTTCCAATATGGCAAATCAAAGAAAATTGACCTTTTCTTCCACCCACTTGTCCTAAGGTGTTTGGCAAAAGGTTTCCCAAAGTTGTTAGTCAAATGTTGTACCTTTCGAAACAGGTCCTCACCGCTTAACGGAACAGGTTCTCTTCCGTCTTCTATATTCCCATCAAATGCTTTTCTCCACCCTCTATAACGATGTCCCTGATGCAAAAATCTCCGATGCCCAAGAAAGACAAATTTCCCACCATGCTCCAACCGAATCGATTGCGTGCCTTCTTCACATATAGGGCAACCAAATTCTCCTTTGATACTATATCCAGACAAATTCCCATACGCTGGAAAATCATTAATTGTACCAAACAGCATAGCTCTCAAATTGAATGCTTCCTTCCTATACCCATCATACACCTCTACACCACTCTCCCATAATAGCTTCAAGTCATCAATTAGTGGAGCCAAGTATACATCTATATCATTTTCGGGTTGTTTAGGTCCAGAAATTAACAAAGACAACATCATGAATTTTCGCTTCATGCATAGCCACGGAGGCAAGTTATAAATCACCAAAATCACGGGCCATGTACTGTGTGTACTACTTTGCATACCATGCGGGTTCATTCCATCAGTAGATAATGAAAGACGTAGGTTTCTAGCTTCTGCCCCGAAATCTTCATAGTCACGATCAATTAATTTCCATTGTGGAGAATCTGCAGGATGTCTAAGCTTCCCATCTTTAATTCTATCATTTGCATGCCATGTCAAGAGCTTCGCATTCTCCACACTGTTGTACATGCGTCTAAATCTAGGTATGATGGGAAAATACCAAACTACCTTCACTGGACTCGATTCTTTCTTCTTATAACGTTGGGCATTGCATTTAGGACACTTGTCTAATGATGCAAATTCCTTCCGAAATAAGATGCAATCGTTAGGACAAGCATGTATCCTCTCATAGCTCATCCCTATGGAGCTTAACATTCGTTTAGCCTCATATGTTCGGCTAGGAAGCTCATTATCCTCTGGCAGCATATCCTTCAAAAGTGCAAGCAATTCTGTGAAGCTCTTATCACTCCATCCATTGCCTGCTTTCAAGTTGTATAGCTTCAACACAGCTGACAATATCGTGAACTTAATGCATCCAGAGTACAATGGATTTTCTGCATCCCTCTTCAACCTATCAAACATCCCCGGACAATCCTTAAGTTCATCCTCAATCACATTGGTCATCTCTTCAAGATGATCGGCCTCAAGTGTGCTTGTGTCGAAATCATTCGATCTACAGCTCCCACTATACGTATTACTGCTATAATCATTATTCGTCTCACCATGCCTTGTCCATCGTGTGTAGCTTCGATCAATTCCATTACAAATTAAATGTGATTCCAAGTCAGTTGCACTAACCAGCCTCCCATAGCAACACTTCAAGCAAGGGCATATAATTTTTTCGGGGTTATCAACATGCTCAACTGCAAACCTAACAAACTCTTTCACTCCATCCCAATATTTCTGAGTCAAACGATTCGCAGACATCCATTTCCGATCCATACTTTTATTAAGTTGTGTAACCTTTTATAACTTCTGTATAAATTTTGGCAGTGATCTTCCCAAGTTGAGCCTCCCAATAATTCTACAATACAACACCAACTTACAGTCCACGTTATTTCATATGGATTAAATACCATAACCCCATGATTAATACATTAATATTCTTGCTACATAAAAAAAACTAGATTCATTAATTGTACTACAATTATTTGTTTTTCCTAACTTTACTTTCTGATTTATTAAAGCATATGTTACTTTTCAAGTCCTTAACTAGCAAAAATATTCAACAACATAGACAAAAAAAGAGTTCCAATTATATGTTGCCAACCATCCAAATCAACTATCCATAGCTTTTCATTTACTAAATTATAACTTTGAGAGACAAACCGGCAGCATTACAACTAAAGAACCATAGCATTAACCACTTAGCAAAAATCACCTGACTTAGCTAACTAATACAAAACTCTTACATAAACATAATCAGGAAGCATACCTCAGACAAAGTAGATATCTGATGGGCTAGCACTACAAATTCTGTCAATATGAAACAAACGCACCAATGACACCTTCATACAAGTGAAGCAACAAGTTAAATGAAGGTCAACCACAAAGTAGTTTGGTGGTGCGTCCACATATGCATGTATGAGTAAGGAAAGATATATATATATATATATAGTAAAATAACACTATTATTATAGAAAAAAATTAAAATAAAAACTATAAATCTAAAACATGTAAATTAAAATTAAACGGTCCAAATTCACCCAGAATGATGAGTATTGGGTACTCATACATAATCAAATTACCACTCATGGAGATGCTCTCGGTGGTTCAATTTCTTTTAGCCCAATTAGGAACAGTTTGATACAGAATAGACATAATGGTCAACAAACAAAATCAAGATATATGGATTATATTAAAAAAAAAAAACCAAGATAATATGGTGGTTGATTGTATAGTATATGTGGGGATCCAGGTTTCGACATTTCTTCAATGAACTAATTACAAATTGACAGAAACAGTATGGGCAATGACTCATATATGAATTTGACAGAAACAGCCACGAATATGAGAGCGTCAGTGGGACAATATGGGGTTACCTCAAAGCTGGCCACCGTTCGCTGTTGGGTCTGGGAGGGATTTCGAGTTCCTTTGAGAGAATGGAACTGGGCCTCTTTCACTCCATTCACCGTGACCGTTGACAGGGAGAGACGCTACGAGATCAAGCGATTTCAGGTTGAAGGGTATTTCGGAGGAACAATGCCGTGGGGGAAGAGGAAAGAGTGTAAACTTTCGACGCGTTGTGGCCGAAGAGCTGTGCCAGAACAGAGCTATGGCAGAGGAACAGCTTCAGAGCATGGTGGGAAAGAAGACGGCACAATTCTGAGAAAATGTGATGTAGGGTTCTGAGAAGAGTTTTAAAACAACTTAGTTAGCGTTTAACAATTAAACGCTAACTAAACATAATATACATGGCGTTTATTATGTAAACGCCATCTAATATTCATAACTTAGATGGCGTTTATGTGATAAACGCCATATGAAATTTATACTTAGATGGCGTTTAAATATTAAATGCCAACTAAAAGTTTAAAATAAATTAAAAAAAAATTTTCGGTGGACCTTATATGGCGTTTATGAAATAAACGCCATCTAATAATTTATATTATTTTATTAATTTAGATGGCATTTTTATTATAAACGCCATATAATGTCTGAAATTAGTTAGCGTTTATTATAAAACGCCAACTTTAGTTTTACATTATGACTTTAGATGGCGTTTATCTTTAAACGCCATCTAAAGTTCCAAAAATAGATGGCGTTTATTTTTTACACGCCATCTAAAACTGGACTTTAGTTGGCGTTTATTTTGTAAACGCGAACTAATGCGCTTGGTTTGCTTTTTATTGGCGTTTTTCTAAATAAACGCCAACTATTCAGCGCCAATAAATTCTGAATCTGGCGTAGTGTCATTTTATAGAAGTAAAATTTTTTGTTTGGGAAAATCACTTCTACCAATTTTGAGTATTTAGTTAAAATGTTTCTTTTAAAAATGATTTAACTTCAAATATTTTAAATTCAAAAGTGATTTTATAAATAACATCCAAATAAAACCAATTCTCTTAAAGTCATTTTAAAAAAAAATTTAAACAAAAATTACAATGAATCAAACTTATATTTTGTCTTCATCAATTTTCAAAGGCACTTACTTTTAGCCTTTTTGCAATATTAGCATTGGTGATCTTGACTTCTCCAATATTGTTTAAACGTCATTAAAGCGCAACTCTGAGAAAGGAATATTAATACTGGTGTGGCAGATATGTCCACGAATCTCTCAAATCTTCTTAACATGTACAACTTTAAATAGTGGAGAAAAATTTTTTAACCCAACATGAGTTTTTTTTTTGAAATGGTGGGTAAGAATAGTGAAGAAAAAAACAACCGAAGATATGCCACCATGTCAAAGAAAGAGTTTAGCATGTGCTTAGTAAAAAGAAAAAATTGGGAGTTGGTATGAATAGTCTTTGACACTGTATTTTCTTCCATCTGCACGTACGGCACACAAGACATGACGCGTTGGTGCAAACCATTGCCACTAATTAATAGCCAAGCCTGTTCCAATCCATTCCTCTGCCATTTTTTCTTACTCCTTCTTGCTATCACACCCTTTCCAGGATAAAAAATAAAATTAGTTAACTATTTTTTTCAAAAATTAAGATATTTTTTAAAATTATTTTTATTTAATTTTTTTATTTTTTCTTTTAGGAAGAATTAAATACATATATTTTTAAAAAATATATAATAAATATTATTTTATATTTTAAAAAGAGCCTTATCAAAACAAAGTGTTGTATATTTAATTAGGATAGGAGGGAGTATAATCCTACCCATTTGGAAAGGTGAGTAGTGTCCTTTTCTGTCACTTGCTCGTCGTTATACTTTTCACTTCTCACATTAATCCAATTGGAAAATGCACTGGTGGATGGATGGAAGAAAACGAGTGGGGAGAAAAGTCTCCTAAGAAATTATGGGGTCCAAATTCTCTTGTAATTAATTTATATTGAAGCCGTGTCAGATTGTCAGGACATGTTCCACAAACAGCTGATAAAGTTTTACTCTGTGAACATTGAACAAACCGATAAAAAGCAAATCCAAATTTAGAAGTAGTACTAATATCTTACGAAAATTAACTGGCAGTCTCGTATTCCAGAGCATGAAAATACAAGGTGGAAGATAATCCTTGGAATTAACTACATACACCATGCTGGTGTGGCAGATACATACATATACGTCTATAATATCTAATATCTATCGGTCAAACATCGTATTGCTCCAGCTGAACATCTTTGGCCTTCAACGGCACATACTCTCCTAAATACACTTCCAGGTGATCCGATAAAGCCGACTTGTCAATATTCTCATGGTGATAGGACTTGCAAACAAAATACAGCACCGTTTGGACCACAAGCCCAAGCAGGAAAAACCCAGACAATAACAAGAAACATAGGATTGCATACGCTGTTCTGTCGACGGAGCCCAACCTCCATCCGTGCACCACCACCGCCTTGAACAGAACCCGAATCAGAATAAACGTAACATTGAGCTTTAAGAATATCACTATGGCCAACCCCATCTTCCCCTTTATCAATTCCTTGCTCTTTATCATGGCCTGCACCCCGAACGACTCCTCCAACACCGACACAACGCTAGCCAATTGCCAAACCACAGTCAAATACACAAATCCAGCGAAATACAATATGATTATGATCACAAAGATAGCAATCCCTCCGTTTCTGGCTCCGATGGTGAGTACCCATATGATTACAGCTAAGAGTGCCATGATGTTGTAAGCGAAAAAGGCAGCGAAGGCGCACAAGAAAGTTACCATGAGGCGTTTCCAGACCTTGGGGACGACGCTCATGACTTTTCTGAAAGTAACGTCTCTGGCGGTGTAGATGGAGGCGATGGTGTAGACGACGGCAGAGGTGGATAGGAGAGAGAAGATGAGGAGGAGAGTGAAATAGAAGAGCTCGAAGAGCCAGAAGGTGGTCCATTCGGAATGGAGAAGGTCGGAGAGCTTCTCGTAGCGGGGTGAGCCCGAACGAGTATTACTCATTTCTTGGGTGTTGTACATGATTTTCTTGGAGAGGAGGTTGATGACTTCTAAGTGGATGAGGAAGATGAAGGAGAAAGGGAGGATGAGAGTAAGGGTGATCTGGGTGAAGATCTTTCTCCATGAGGATATGATCTTGAAGGATTCTGTGAAGACTCCAAAGAGACCCAGAAATTGCATCTCTTCTTGTTCCCTGTCCATGGTCGCTGCAGTTGCAGAGATGGGGGACGGCGAGGGTGAGATAAGTTTATGAGGACGGGCAGATAAGAAGACTAGGACTAGATCAATGGTAAATATAATATGATATGAGCAAGTGGATTTGGCAACAGGCAGAGTAGACCGAAAATTGGATTGGGAACATATATTTTTTTTATAGTTCAATGACCAAATTACCCCTGTTTCTTAAATCAACCTGATAGTCAATGGCTCGATTACAAAAGACATTCTTTTCCCATTCAGATCTAATTCTTCTTCGCCTGATATATCGTCTCTGAAAACTTATTATATGCAGTGAGTTTAATTAATTTTTACCCGGCTTCTGTCTTAAGGCCTTATTTTATGTTTTAATTTTATGTCTAATATATAATAAAATAATAAAAAACTTTAATTGATTTGGAGAATTAAGGATTAAATATTTGCATTTTTCTTTATATATATATATATACATATTTATTATGTTTAGCTCTGATCACGTAATTGGTTTTAGTTTTGGGGAAAAAAGTGGGCAGTCGTTAATCGATTAGTAAACATCACTTACTTGCTGGAAAAGTTTCATCCAAATTTTCAATTGGAAAAGTGTTTTTTTTTTTTAATAATGTTCTTTCTCTGAATTATTCCAATGCTTCTGGAAAAAGCCTTCCATCAAACAAAATACACTGATAATGCCATTTGTGCACAATACACTTAATTTTAACTATTTGAATTCAATATGTAACAATATATTTGTAGTATATAATAATTAGTATTGGATAATTTTTTATTGAATTATTATTTGGTAAGGATATAAAATTCCGGCAAAAAAAAGATATAAAATATATGGGGTATTTTATATAGTGATTGTTTTATTTTGTTGCCAGGTAAATAATAATTACTTACATATAAATCCTTAAAACATAAGGTTATATTTGGTATGTGAAAAAGTGTTCTCTGAAAAAAGAATAGGAAAAAAGATCCATAACTAAATATGTTTGGAATACCAGAAAATAGATTACTAGAAAAGTTACTTTCCTATAATTATAAGAAAGTGATTTTCTCAAACAAAAATTTTGGAAATGACTTACTTATTTAGGAAAGTAAATTTTTTTATTGAAAAAAATCATTCTTGATAAAATAACTTAAAGACAAAAATAATAATAATTCTAATTACCAAACATACTTTGTTTCAGAAAAAAATTTTTAGAAAGACTCCATCCAAATTTTTAGAAAACTCTTTCTCATTTTTATTTCTGTTTCCTTTTCCCAATCCTATTCCCATTTTATTCCAAATGTAACCTAAAGGTCAAAAACCTCTAGGCTCTAGCAAGCTGATTTATTTTCATATTAATATTTCTAAACATTTATAACTATAATACAAAGAGATTTTGAAAGACAACTCTTCGGTGTACAATTTTCGAAATTAAAAGGATAAAAGGGTTCACTTCACACAGGCCCGCATGTCAAATGAGACAGGCAGTAGTTAAGTCGGCTTAGACAATAATAATGGCAATTGCGTAATTAAGGAGACAAGGAGTGGTGTTAGTGGAGAAGCAGAAAAATTTGTTCCCATTGCCACCTCATAGGACGGCGAAGACTTGCTAGGCTGGTCATTCACGTTGTCTGAGATGACTTTGAATATTCAGAAGGCCGTGCCGTCTTTATATTCAAACTCGTTTTTTTTCGGAAATATTATTCAATTTTGAAATTTTGAATTAAAAAGCTTTGGATTCATCGACTCTAGTCAACGCCTCAGTATCAATACCCATCTGATCTCTTCCATTCTTCCAAATTTCCTACTTTCTTTTTTTTGGCCAACCCAAATTTCCTACGTTCTTGATAAAATGCCAGAAGATATTACCTCCTTCCTTTAACATAAAGTATTTTATATAATAAATTTTTAATAAAAAATATAAAATATCAGATATTTTTTATTCATTTTATCTTTATTTTTTATTTTTTTATTTCTTATTTATAACTTCATAATAATAATAGAATATAGTATTTAATAAGGATAAAATAAGAAATATTGATACTTTTAATATTAATTTCAGATAAAAAAATAATTTTCTTAACCTATTCATAATTGATATAAAATACTTTATAATATGAATAAAAAGAATTAATTGTTAAGCCAAATAAGAATATGTCACAAGCCAAGCTTTTTCTGTTTCTAGTATTTAACGTGGAAAAGATGGGATAATAAGCACGTGGCAATCTCAGTTTGTTTTATTAACCCTCAAAAAAATAGTTGATCGATCCGCCATGGGGGAATTCGCTTTGTGAGTATGAAATTTAAGATTATTATAATTTTTATTTTTGTCCAAAATTTATGGAAATATTTTTGTTACTTTTTAAAATTTTTTTATGAAATTTAAGATTATTAAAAATTTAAAAGGTTTCAGAGAAACTCTCAAATCTCAATTATTCATTAATCACAGAGCAAATTGCAAGGTTTTTTTTTTTATGGACATGCAATGTTTATAATACAAATGGATCGCAACAGAAGACAGGCCCGCTAGGCCCAACAATGCCCAACGGCTATAAACAGAACTGAACAAACAAGTAATAGGCTTCACATCAATTTTTGAATGTGTTGATGATTACCTAATTTAAAGTGATGGAGTTTACACTCATAAAAACGAAAGTGATGGAGCTTCGTTAGGTAATGGAAAAAATGCCAATCAAACGCATTTTCTGAGATAATGTTATTAAGATCACCTTCACATATCTCCTTATAAGCAAACCAAACGGATTGTTAGATTTGTATGGACAGATTCTGGATTCTGGAGCTGCTCATAGTTTAGTTTTGATGAGGGAAAAATTTTATGTATGGGCCATCAATTGTGAATGGGAATTTTTGTAGGGTCCAATCCCACTTCCCCTTTTCTCTTCCAATAACATCATCATTTTAAACCTCACCAAGAGTGCTATTAAATGGGTCCATGACATTATCTTGGCCCATTCTATTTACTCCATCAGTTCTAAATTATAACTATTTTGTATAATAAATTTCTAGTCTAAAATATAAGATGTTAAATATTTTTCTTTTCATTTTATTTCTATCTTTAATTTTTTTCCCACTCTTCATTTATAACCCTACAATATGTGATATTTAATAAGAGTAAAATAGAAAATGTTGGTGCTTTTTGTATTAATTTCATATGAAAAAGTAATTTTCTTAATATACATGTAATGATACAAAATATTTTATAATATGAATCAGAAAGAGCATAAAAAATAAAGTCTTGCTTTAATTTTAGCTCGGGTATTTTTTTTTTAATTGTTTTAGAGATCCACCATCATTGAAGTTGGAAGAACTTACTTGAATTCAAAAGAAGGATGAAAATAAAAGATGAGTATTAGAAGGGAAATCAGCACTTGACGGCATAATTCAATGGTGACTGAGGAACAAACTGAGTATAGAGAGATGTTAAGTTTGAAGTTGAATGAAGCAATCCAAAGCACAGATTTGTAGACTATATATAGCTAGCTAGAGTTTGATACAGATTTCTAATCCAGATAGATATATAGAGTCCGTGACTTGGATTCGGACTAACTCTCCTCTGTCCAACATATCTCTGACTTAAACAAACTGACAGCCGATTGGTCAAGGAAACCATATATATGCATATTACATACTATGAAACCACTAATTACTAGCCAGCGTTCACTACTGGCTATACGTTGTATATATAGATGATGGAGGCTTCCAACACTCACATGCTCACAAACACTAACAGAAACATTATCCAGATGCTTGCTCATATAGTATATTATTAAAGGGCTTAATCACACTGCATTGATTGCAAGTCTCATCCCAGATTGGCAGTGCCCAGCATTGCTGCAAATGAAGTAGTTCTGTCCTCGCGCCAGCCTTATTTGGTCCTTCCCCGAACTGAACACCTTGGCACCCGCCGGAGCACTGCAGCTGCTGTACCCATTTCTGTTCACCGCCACCAAATTGTGGGCCGTCGCGTCGTAGTTGAATACTGCCATTCATCATTAGTCAATGATCGTCACGATCGTTATGAATATATTCTAGCTAGGAAAAGCATGTAACGGTAACGGTGAAAAGTTAATAATAAGCAAGTGGTGACACACAAGAAGTACTCACTGAGGACATCTCCGGCGCTGAATCTCTTCCCTTTGGGCCAAGTATCAGTGTTGAAACTCCAACCGCCAGGGCCTCCCACCGTGTAAGTTGCTGCATTTGCGGCTTCCAGCTGGACCAGCAGGCATAGTAGCGCCACCCACGTCACTACTACACTTGGAGCTGCACTACCTCTTCCCTCGTACATTCTCTCCCTCTCTCTCTGATCGGCAACTTGAAGAGCTTCTTAGCCTATCTCACAAGTTTGATTGCAAGCTAGGCAGATGGAAGCTTATAAAGAGGACGGTATGGTCAAAACGTGGTTGAAACGTTAACAACGGAGTAATTAGGGGGGGGGGGGGGAATGACATAATGTGGATTTGGATGCTTCTCATACATAATTTTATTTGTTAATTTTAATTTGAATGGTAGGGATAAGTGATTGTTATTTTAAATAAAATATATTATTTATTTTAATAATAACTATAAATATGCATTATAGATTGTTTTTAAAAAATCTATTCATAATAATAAATAAAAACTATTAAAATCAAATACATTATCCATTTATAAATTATTTTTTCAATTATTTAATTACAATCAATGGAAGATATTGCATATAGAGATATGTATGGAGAGAAAGTATAGAGAGAATTCTAATCCGGTTTGGTGATCTTCATAATAAGTTCTACTCCTTTCAATCTTTTTTATTAGTCACATTCTCGAAGTTTTTTATAGTTCTAAATGTAAGTCACATTTTATGAGTTTTTAAAGCATTAATTACTTTATTTCCAAAATACCCTTATTTAATTATGAGAGAGAATGTTGATTGTTTGAATTTGTAGTATTTATTAGAGAGTAAAGATAAAAAACACATTAATTTTAAGATAATTTTAATGATATAATAAACTTATTTTAGTTTTGATCTTAGTTTTGATGAATTAGTTAGAAATAATTTACATAAAACATGTGATGGACTACTTTAATTGAAGCAATTTAAAAAAATAGGCAAGTTGATAAATGAGAGGGTTGGTGCGAATCACTAGATAAAAGAATAGCCTTTGGGATGGGGAAGCAGTTGTAGCATGAATTTAGGAAAATAATTGAGGGGTTTGGGTGGGGATATGATTAAAGTGATTACACTATTTTTACCCATAAAAAAAGTGATTACACTATCAACGACCATGGCTGCCTTTTATAGATCACATGAAGGTTTTCTTTAGCCCACCCGTGAAACTCGATTGAACACCACTTATACCTACTGCTTCTCTGTCAGCCCCTCTCTCTCTCCCCCCAAGACACTTCGAATTTTGGCCCATCCTAATCTCTCCCATTTATATTATAAAGTATTTTGAAAAATTTTTTAAGTCATAATATAAGTTGTTATATAGTGATTTGTTATTTTTATCCCCTATTTATTATATTATTAGTATTGTAACTTGTATTATATTTAATTACATGAATGAAATCAATAGGGATAAATTGGAAATTTTGATTTTTTTTCCTGAAGTTTAAAAATGGAATAAAAGTTTCTTAATATGCATGAAAGTAATTCCAACACCTTATAATATAGATTGGAGGGAGTACTTTTATTCGAATTCCCAAATCACTACAAAAAAAAGTCCATTTAGCTACGAATTTTAGAGACGGATTAAAATCTGTCACTATTAGAGACGAAAATAGAGACGGATAACAAATTTTTTCAGCAAAATAACTTTCTTTCATATTAAAAATAATGGAAAAGTATTAGAGACGGAGTTTGAGACGGGTATATATCGTTTCTAATAAAATTCATCTCTAAATCCGTATCTAATAATATGATAGAGACAGACTTAGTAACAACTAATTTTTCATCGCTAAAATAAAAAAGTCCGTCTCTATATCCGTCTCTAAAAATATCCTATTATTTCTTGAAAATTCTTTAACATTTAGAGATAAATTTTGTGACGGATGTTTTTAATTTATTGTGATGGATAAAAATTTGTTACTAAACCTATCTCTAATTTTTTTTGAGATGGATTTAGATACATATTTTTAGTGAATGTAACAATAAATGTCTTGCCCTAAATTCATCTCTAATATCTATTTAGAGATGAACTTAGAGACACATTTGTAATGAACGCAGCAGCGGGTGCCTTGTCTGTCTCTAAATTAGCCTCTAATTCACATTTAGAGACGGATTTAGATACGGATTTTTTTTTAAATTATTGCAATTTTATATAGTATTATTTTTTAATATTGTAATATGTTAATTTAAATTTTGAGAGATATTTTCAAATTTTGGGTATTTTTTAAATATTATAGTATGTTAAATGGACCAAACTCATGAGTTAACTAATTTAAGTTAAGTGAATTGTATTTCTAATCATATTAAAAGACATTTCAAAAAGCAACCTTAAACTAAACCACCAGAATCCTAAAACCTAATGTTTCTTTTATTTTTTTAGGAGCATGCTAGGTAGTTAATGGAAGAAGATCGAGAAATTGAGAATATAGGATGAGAATGAAAAATAAGAAATGAAGGAGAGAGGAGATATATAGAGAACTTTAAGATTAGAAATAGTAAAATGAAACTAAAGGAAGCGTTGAAGTTTTAAGAAATTTTAGACTAAAAGAGAACGTAAGCAATTTTATCATAGATGACATTTAATTGTCCTGGTAATTAACAAATATATAGAATTAATTAATATTAAACAATATTTTTTATTTAATTAGTAATCCATATGTTGATAAATTTTTTATATTGGATATGTTTATAGAATTGATTTCAAAAAAAAGTTTATCTTTAATAATATCATTTGGTTTAAAATATCTAAGTAGATTATCTTAATTTTATTAATTTATTTTACTTTGAATTAATAAGTTAATTTTTAATTCTATTTCATGATAATAATTTCAAAAAATTGTGATAACAATAAATTTATTATAAACTTATTAATCATTAATTCTTTCTAAATTAACATTCTTTTGAGAATTTACATCTACATTTTAAAATTAAAGTTAAAAGTAATAATGATACTAAAAAATAAATCAAATAAAATTTCAATCATTTTTCATTAGGAATCCATAATTAAATTTATGGTATAAATAATAAAAAGATATATTCCTTTCTAAATTTAAAATGGATATATATAATACTTAACCAAGACTTTGGGTTAGATCATGGACTGACATAAAACTCGATCATATGTGGTTCCCTCCCACCTCTAATATATATTAAGCATATATATAATATAATTTATTAAATAATATAAAATATGATATATATATATATTATATGATATGACTATGCAAAAAATAACATAATAAAATATTAAAATATATGGATCATAAACATAATATATATAATTATTTTTATTTACAAATAAAAATTAAATTTAAAAGTCGGCTAGGAAAATATTTTTTTTCTTTCCAAAGAAAAAATATATATTTATAGAAAAATTATTTAAGATCTAAACAAAATAATATAAATATTCATATAAATATAAATATATATATATATATAAATAAAATATTTTATGATATTAATAATTGAATATAAAACATATGTGTATTTTTTAATAATATATTGACTTATAAATATATATGTTTATATATTGATGTGTAGATAAATAATATATATTTAATATTACATATAGAGACTACAGAAACATTTCAGTTCAACTGGCAACATGATGACTACAAAGGTATTGGAAGTAAGAGGTCATGACTTCGAACCTGGGTGAGACACATTTGAAGCTATTAATATGATATGGTACTACAAATGACATACCAGTGATGGGCTAGGGGGTGAAGTGGCTAATGATTATATTCTATTTTTATTATTTTATTTAATTATTTTTAACAATTTTAGTAACAAATTTTGATTGAGATTAGAGATGAATTTGTTTTATTTAGAGACGGAATAAATCCGTCTCTAAATAAAGACGGATGAGTTAATCTCTCTCTAATTATTTAGCGACGCCACTTTTAGAGACGACTTAAATGTTGTCTCAAAATTCGTCTCTAATAAATTAGAGACGAATTTTGAGTTATTTAGTGACAGATTTTGGCCATCTCTAAATACCTCTTTTTTTGTAGTGAATGCTATGTTCGATACTCCCTCCTTCCAATCATAGATACATGGTCATTTGTCTTAATTCTAAATATATGACCCTTAAGGGTAGAAGAGTAGAGAGATATAGAGATTCAATAAAGGTAATTTTGTAAAAATTTGATTTTCAAAAAATTTAAAATAGTTAACTAACTTTAATTTTTACTTTTAATCCTTATCATACAGTTAAAATGGTCATATATTAAGGATTAGAAAAATTAGATTATTACTCTCTCTGATCCTTTTTATTAGTTACATTCTAGAAAATTTTTGTGATCATAAATAGAGATTATCTTCCTTGAGTTTTTGAAGTAGTAATAGTTTTATTTCCAAAATACCCTTATTTATGAATAAGAGAGAGAATTGATTGTTTGAATTTATGGTAATATTTATTAGGGATAAAGATGAAAATCATATTAATTTTAAGATAATTTTAATGTTATAACAAACTTTCTTTGGTTCTTAGTTGAAGATAACTTAATTATATTAAGGATAAGAGGGAGTATGTTTCATTTTTATTATAATCTTGTTAGTGTTATTATCATATTATTTTTTGAGGATATATTTGTTTATATCATTTTAAATTGTTATCTTAATATTATTAGTATTCAATCAAATATTTGAATAAAATTACATTTTTATTTGTGTATATTAATTATACTAAACATAATAAATTTTATTATATTCATATTCTTATTTTCTTTCTAATTTGATTCAAAATAATTACGCCTTTCATCACCACCATTCCCCTTGATCAAGCGTGCTAGAATAATTCCTTATAATAGTCACTAGTGACTAGATATGGTATATACTCCCTTGGTTCCTTAATATAAGGGATAAGAGACAAAATCACACATACCAAGAAAAGTAATAAATTTGTCTGAAATATAAAGTAGTTTCCAAAAATACCCTCATTTAATGCTAATAACTCTTCCATCATACAATTAATACAAATGAATTACTCTACATTGAAAACATACCATCTTAATTAGGAACATTTTTGGAAAAAATCATTAAATACATCAGACAAACCCCATGTGTTCCTTATATTTTGAAACACGAAAACTCCCTTAATTGTCCCTTATATTAAGGAACGGAGGGAGTAAGAATCAAGAATTCCGTCCCATTTACTAATATAAAGTTGGGAATGATTAAAACGATTACATGCAATATAATATAAATAAGAAAATAGTACAGCTTACATACAAAGAAAAGAAAACGAAGGAAACCTAGATAGGAGGTTCTCTGTATCAAATAATAGAGGTCTTAAAAGCCAAGATAAAGAACCCTCGCTAAATAGCAACTTAGAAAGATTAGATCTATTACAAGAAATAAAAATAGGAAAAGTGCAAGGGTTACAAATGTAAGATTGCAATGACATCCAAATAAGAATTTGAGGAAGAACTTCCAACAGGCTTCTGCATCTTCCAAAGGCAGTGGCGGACCTATATGTATATTAGGGGAGTCAGCTGATACCCCTCAACTTGAAAAAATTATATGTTATAGCTTTAAATTTTAGCATTTTGACACCATTAATTTTAATATTTTGATCCCACTAAATTCAAGTTTTATTTCTTTTTACCTCTAAACTTAAGTTTTGAATATGTTTTAGATCAATTTTTTTTAATACATAGTTCAAAATTTTTGTGAAGATTTTATTAAGTCTAATAAAAACAATGTTGAGGTGATCTACAAGAGGAGAGATCAACTAATTTAAACTCTCAAATAATTTTTATAACAAATGTCATTTTATATTTCTAAAATCTAAATTAGTAAGGGAGAGAGTTGAGAGACTATTAAATTAAGTCTCCTTCAGATTATATCGTACCCACTACTGACCCCAAATCCTAGATCCGCTACTGTCCAAAGGCATGGTTGAAATTCTTCGACTAGAACCACCGATGGCGAGAGTTATAAGAAATTTTTTTTAAAAGTATAATTGATTATTCTAAATTAAAGAACTTTATATATCTTTTCCTTTGCCACATGAACATTTCCCCTAATTTAATGTAATTTTTTAAAAAAATACCTTATACATAAATAATGAAATGCCTCAATCAAAAGTCTGCAGATTCCTGAATACTAGCTAGCTAGATGTTAAAAGTTTAAGAAAGTAGTTTTAAATCTTTAAACTTGGAAAAAGAAATATTGTTTATAAAATCTGAAATTAAAATGACATATTCATATTTTTTAACAAAAAGAAATAGACTATTTTCTCTGACCTTTTATATAAGTTACATTATAGAAGAACTTTATAGTTCCAAATATAAGTCACTTTGTAAAAATTTATGAAGTATTAATTATTTTATTCTAAAAATGTCTTTCTTAAAAATTATTTTATGAAACATTAATTGTTTTAAAAAGTTTAAATATATGGTATTAATTAGGGGTAAGAATGAAAATCAAAATAAATATTAGACAATTTTATTAATGCAACTAATTTTTCTTTGTTCTTGCGACATAATTGGAAGTGATTTATATTAAATATCTTAGGAAAAGAAATTGTTCCAATCTTTAATTTATGACATCATGTCATTTGCACAAACTTTGATGGATTATTGAAAATATTCTAGTTTCTAGACTTCTAGATGATTGCAAGAAGACTAGTCAGTTGAAGGTGGATTGATTATCCTATGGACAAAAAATCCACGGAAGCCCGAGATATTGGATCAACCATTCATTCAGTCTAAATTATTCAAATGTCGATCATTCGTCCATCCACGCGGTACCCTCTGGTTCTGTATTGTTATCCTCACATATAGAAATGTGGAGTTGATTATATCATACTTTCTAACAACTTGAAGAGGAAGATACATTAATTTGGTGTATTGAACAAGGATGTGTGTGTTCACCCAAAAAGAACGAAAACAGATATTTGTGTGTGTATTGGCTCCTCCATTTTTAAACAATTATTTTAGCATTATTTTTAAATAATTGATCTTTTATAATTTGAATAAAGTATTAATTATTTTTTGTTACTCCCTCCGTTCCATTTTATTTATCTTTTAAGGTTTTGGCACAAGAATTAAAAAAAACAATAAATAACCTAATGAATGATATAATTTTACTAAATTGTCTTTAATTAATATTTATTTACTATTCATACTATTAGTTTCTTGAAACCATATACTATTAAATGCTTAAAGGTATAGTTGGAAAAAAATTAATTTTTCAATGGTTTTCTATAACGACAAATAAAATAGAATATTTAAAATTCTCTAAAATGATACATAAGATAGGATGGAGGGAGTATTTTACTCTTTAATAATGAAAAATATAACCCTTCAAGCTATTCGTTACTAATAAAAACAAAATAAATAAGGGTATTTTAGTAAAATATTATTATATTTTTTATATTATTTATTAGTTTTCTTAACCTATATGAATACTTCTTTCGCTCTTAAATATAAAACACCTTCTAGAAACATTATTTAATCCCAAATATAAGATATTTTGCAGGGTTTCCTAGTGTATATTAAAATTTCTTAACAAATTTAATAATTCAACCCATTTTTTAATAATACATGAGTTAATTGAAAGTATCATATATTTAAAATTGAATTGAAGTAACTCTATAAATGACAATTGTTTGAAATTGAAGGGAGCATCTATTAAACAATTGTGGAATTTAATATAGAAACTTCAATAGTATTCTCAAGGAATATTCCAAGGAAGATAAAAAAAAAAAGAGTGCTGATTAATGCTTTTCTATTCTTATTCTTATTCTAAATCATTTTTAATCAATTTACATGAATTAAAAAAGTTGGTTATAATTAGCCAATAGTGTTAAATTTATTATAAATTACTTCCTCTGTACATAAATATAGGGCATTTTTACCTTGATCTTAAATATATGACTATTTACAGTATATGAGGTAGTATTTATTATACATTAAAAAAAGCCCTTATTTAATGAATGTCAAAGAGAGAAAGAAAAAGAGATTAAATTAGGATAGTCTTAAAAAAATGTTATAATTTTAAAAGAAATTGAAGTAATTAACTAATTTTAACTCTTATTTTTAATCTGTGTGATTCGATTAAAATAATTTTATATTAAAGACAGGAGGGAGTATCTTAATTTTCCAAAATTACCAATAAAAACTTCTAAAATATGGACTGAGGAAGAGAGATAGATGATGAGCAAAATAGAAAAAAAGTAGAAATAAGTGAAGAGAGTTATCTGAAGTGATTTATGACTCATTGATATTTGAAGTGATTTATATCAAAGACCAAGAAAAATATTTAGAAAGTGACTCACAATAAAAGCCCAGACAAAAAAATATATATCACATATAAATGTTGAGTACTACTTTCTTTATCTTATTTTATATGTTATTTTATAAAATTTTAAATATCTAAATTTATCTGTTATTTTATATTATTGATAAAATATTAATGTTTTATAACTATTTTATCCCTTATTAAAAATAATAGTAGAAAAAGTATAAGTTTTGTTTTAATATTTAAGTCAAGAATATTTTGATAGAATATCGTTAAATTTAACTATGATTTAAGTTTAATAATTTTAAAGATCTATGTTTGAAATATCAAAGATAGAAATAAAATTAGATGGACTAAGTGTACTTTAGAAAGAAGGTGAATGGGCACCAAAGATACGGTCCATATGGAAGATCCCCAAGGAGGGCGCCCCTGAACCTAAACAGGTTGGGGGTGACAAAATTTCGTTATCTCTATTATTCTTTATATGAATTCAGAATTACTTGTTGTCAAAAGGCCAGAATAATTTTACATTGACTATAAGGGAGAAATCGTTTAAAATTCACTGAAGTGATAGATTTATGCTAACCACCGCTTGATAGTTAAGTTGGGGGATTAATATCAACCACAAATTACGAATATCGCATTCATTTGATGCAAATATCATTGACGGTGCCAAGAAAATTGATGCAAAAATATGTGTGTATATATTCCAGGAGATGGAAAGGTCTATTATGTGTAAGATTCGCCTATATATTACCAAATTGTGGGATTAATTAAGCAAATTAAGTGATACAGTCGATGGTCTCTGTGATCTATTAACTCGATCTGTTCCAAGTTTCCAAGCGTCGGTCAAATATAGCGGGTGACTATACAAACCTATATATGATAAATGTCAATGAAAATGGCGCTACTGGGAAGAAAATATTTCCGTATTTATGAATTATATTATGTGTGTACTTATTGAGGAATTACATGAAAGTGATACATCGATCTGAGATGTTGAATATACAAGACATTCTATTTCATTAATTCCCAGTTAGAAAGTCATGAGGGTGAGTCATTCTTTTTCCAATTGCCGACAATGTTTTGACTCTTTGTTTTTAATCAAAATATTCATTAATTTCATAACTACTTCAAACCAAAACAGTACATTATAACTAAAAGCAATCTGCAGAACAAGAAGAAGCACCAGAAAAACATAAAAACCAAAAGCAGACAGAAAAAGAAAATTAAAAAGAAGTGCTACCAACACACCCTGGATCTCTTTCCGGAGGAATGCTGAGAAGGAGTGGTGGTATGTCCAGTTCACCAAACCAGCCCCGTGTGGCTGATACATGTACTACCAATTAAGGCAAAATGCACAGTCATTCCCCTCACAATTTCATAGCCATGCATCCAGCAAATCCTCAACAATCTAGCACATTAAATCAAATATAAAATATGATCTTAATTATCAGTAATAATCTTAAAGTTCTACAGTAATCTAATTTTATCAAATCCTATTTTCACATCACATCAAAATCGCCCCTATTATTGTTGCAGTACCACATATTGTAGCCGATATATATCCCTTCCTCACTTTGTACTAAATTTTAACTTCTGTACTTTTTAATGCTTGCATGCATATATATATATATATATATATCACTCTATTAAATATATATAAACATTTTCAATGGACTTGTAATCTTATCCATAGGCAATTAGATTGAGGATATGGGATTTGACATTCCTTAAGTAAAATCTTATTGTCAAATATTGTGTATAAAAAATTATGTTGAGAGAACTTTCATGATCAGGTGAGACTCAACATAACTTAAATTTGAATTATTTTACATCAGTGAGCAATTTCTACATATAACTAAATACAAATGTGAGCATCGTGTTCTGTATAGAACTCAAAATAAAGTACTTATAAGAGAATGTGAATAATGCGGTTCTTTTTTTAGCTAAGTAAAGTTATAGAACAAGATAAAACTATTTAATACGGGTTTTTAGAATTTTTAATATATATATATATATAATTTTTCGGCCAGATATATTGATCTGGTTTATATACTACTCTTTTTGGTAAGCAATTATATACTACGTAATATGAGTAACTAACAAATGCCATTAGAATTTTTATTTTATATTAATGTACTCTTTTTTTTTTTCATTTCCAATATCGTGCATCTCTCTCTCTCATCCTTCTTTTTTTTTTGCAGTATGTATTGTGGACATGGCTTAATTAACTCCGATCATACTTCTGTACCACCATTTAATTTAATTTATTCTCAAATGTTGACCAATATATATTCTATTGAATGTTCTCTCTGCAGAAATTAAATTTCAAAATTATGGTCATGAATTTATTGCTGTATATTTTTCTGAGAATGTGAATAAGAAAAAAAATCGATGTTTAACTGTTTATAATTAACTATATTCCGTAAGTCGTCCAGCAGAATCTCATCACAGTCCTCCCATATTCCTCTAAATTTATTGGCTTTGTGTCCGAATTGATAGTTATGACATCATTGTTTGATTGCTGCAGCGACCATTTACATCAGAATAATGTAGAAATTACAATACTCTTCGCTATCCGGCCAAATATATAGTAGGGTACCCCCACCAAATCCTGTTTTACAGCATTTAATTTCTATTATATAATATTGATATAATTTACATTGTAGTTGTCTGTTAATTTGTTCACTTCATAGTCATACACGCACAAACTTTGCGGAAAAGGGAAAAACAACAGAAGAGATGCACATGCACGATATTCATTTATACAGTTGCACTATACTGATATGACAACCTTCCATTTAATTAGTGTAATATATTAATGAATAAAAGTTAACGATTTTAAAACGCTTGCTAATATCATTTTTAATTTTTTTAATAATAGAACATTATATTAAATTATTTTTATAATTTAATGTTACGTAAGTATCTTTGATAATTAAATTTTTATAAGACTGTCCTCAAACATCTTACACAATTTAATTAAGTGTTGTCCTATACATCGATGCGGCAGTAAATGGACGCACCTGGTATCTATCACCTTTTGCTCTCTACGAAAGCTAGTTAGAAGTGAGAACCTGACACTAAGAGAAATCCAGTCAAAATCTAATTAAAAACCTTCATTACCTATCTTTGATCCATACTCAAATTTTAATTTGTTCCTTAAATGGAACATATAAAAGACCTGCAACACATCTTGCACATTTCATAAGAACAAAAAAGCTTGATTCTCGTTCACTCTAATTACAAAACCGATAGGAAAAGAGCAACCTGCCATACTTAATTCAAACGCTAACACATAAACCACATGCGCATAATTTACTTCATATCTGGGGACTCGAGATGCTAATTAATTACTTCATATTGGAGATACGAAAGCTAGCTAGCTAGAGAGCTAAACTAGTCATATGAATAATATGAAGTTAAATAAATACTTCACTGGTTGTTACGACGATGAGACACCCACGCCAAGAAAATCAATGAAAGGAACTTCTCTGTGTTCATCTGCTTGCTCTTGTTCCGCAGAAGCCCTCTTATTCGCAAATGTGGATGAGGCGTCGCATAAATTCATCAAGTCCTTCTTTATTGTCCTATTTCTCCCATCTTCGCCAGCACAACCTAGGACTGGTCCATAAGACCCTGGGACAAACTTCCTGTAATTTGGTAGAATGCTGCCGTACGATGATGCAGAACTTGGATAAATTCTGTAAAGATATCTATCTGAACTCTTTGAACATTCTGAGAAGTAAATGTTAAAGCAGGGGTTGAAGTAATTATTATCCTTGCCTTGTTTCGCCATGGATGCGAAATTCCAAGAGGGAGAATAGTCTGCAATGATTCTACTTTTATCCAGGTTCCGGAAGTCAAAGAATGTTTGGGAACTAAACAAGTCTTGGGATTTTGATCTTTTGTTGCAAGAGGAAGTGTTACTGGAAGAATCATTGTAAACGTCTTGGAAGACTCTCTTCCCGCTTAACTTGGATTGCTCTCTTTGCTTTCGTGCCATAATAACATGCCAGTGATTCTTCACAGCGTTGTCAGTTCGACCAGGAAAAAGCCTCGCTATCAGCGCCCACTTGTTTCCATGAATGCGGTGAGCTGCCAGAAGCCTTTCTTCTTCTTCTTCTGTAAATGGCCTCCTGTTAATTCTCGGATCAAGCTGGTTAAACCACCTTAATCTGCAACTTTTCCCTACAGTCGCGGAAACCCCAAAACAAAATCAATTAATACGAACATAAGATTTATGTAGGTTTCTCACAGGCATATATATATATATAACTTCCATATATGCTATGCACGCCCGCGCGCACATATATATCCTCAATAATCTCACACTCAGGCAGTGTAATAGTATATTCAATCGGAAACCCTTGAAGAAAAATATGATGTTTTTCATTAGCTTCTTGGGAGAAATTAAAGAAATTCAATCCAGCTTAAATAAGAAATTACCTGATCTTCCTTGGAGCTTCTCAGCAATTGAATTCCAGTTCTGGGCACCATATTGTTCGACAAGTTGCCGGAGCTTCTCATCCTCGGCGGGCCGCCAGTGGCCACGGGGACAAGTCCTGGAGTCCTGATCACCTGCTGAAGCAGTTGCTACAAAAGAAGAATCTTCCATGGCAGGTAGAGTTAACTATTGTGGAGGCCTCCAATTCGCTGCAACAATTCTTCAGGGTCAAGCACACCAGAGGGAGAAGTCGAGAAGAAGATATATAAGAAAGTGGACGAGGATCTCCTGGGGTTGGTTAATTAGGGTTATGGATGGGAAGTCACTTTTGTTGGCTTTACACGATATATATTGCCCCCATATATCTACATGTATATATTATGTAGTTGTAGCTACAAAATGACCTTCTTGTTATGTCATTATTGGTCCTTGCAACTTCCTTATCAGATTCCTCTCTTTACTATTCCTGTTCGTTTTCAATTCCCCAACTATTCTAATTAAGACCACGGTACCACGTTATATCAAATCCATTTTGTTTGGTTACCGTATAGTTTTTACTAAAGGGACATCTCTCCTTGATCGAAGACTCGTCAATTATTTCATTCCAACATCTTTCATTATTAAGTCACACAGACACTCAATTCCTTGAACTTAAGGGCACAATACTATCAATTGTGACCTTCATTTAATGAAGCAGTTCCTAAGCAATACAATGGTTGTTGCATAATTACCAATTTTATTTAAATTTAATTATAATCACATATTTTCAAAATATTCATAACCAAGGGTCGATAATATATGTATGGTGTGCATAACTTTCATCTATTTTTGCCTATATATGGATGGTATATACGTACAATTATTTACTATACAAGTCTTCATGCTATCACTCTATAACTAATGGAGAAGTATATATCAACGCAATATTCACCGTCAATTGAACTTTTTTTAGTAAAATAGGATCAACTGTTGTCTTAACTCAAACTCGTGTGGCAGATGAAACTAATAAGCCTGTATATATGTTAATAATTAATGTTTAACTTTGATGAGCTTTAAAAGTGTCCCTTAAAATGGTCAGAGGAATGTGCTTACGAAAATATTCATCCCCTACGTCGTAAATGCATGGAAAAATAAGCACCCGCTCTGACAAAAGTATGTTCTATTTGAGTATATATATCGACAATGAAAATTAATTTACCTGGCTTTCGGGTCCACGGAGCAGAAATGTGGAACTAACTTTGGCGCTACTTAATTCACAGTTCCAATTTCCCTTTTTCTTAATGATGTGCTCATGAGCCTAGCTAGTGCGTAACATCTCTAGTTTAAAGTTTTAAAAAATAAAATAAAAACTTCGTATCTAAAAAATTTAATCGGCACCATTTCTTTTTTGATTCTCGCTATATAACGCTCTTCTATATATTATTCAAATAATTATAGGCAGTGGTCAGCCTAATAAGCTGTCAAACCCGAAATAATTTTGTGCATGGGAAAAAATTAAACAACACATGCGATATAAGAATGTTAAGCAAAAGTTTTCTATTTTTGTTTTCTTAAACGCCATGTTGATCTAAGTAATTCTGACCAGTGGATTAATTCAATGAACCTGACAAACACGAGAGTCATCCAATATGACTTTTGTTTTATTTTGATGGGGAAGGAACTGACAATTGTCATGATCAGTTTAATCTTAAGGTTTAATTCAAATGCCGTGTAAGTATAATATTAGGAAAACTACTTCTAAACCGTCTGCCTTTGTTTTCCATACTTCAATTCCATGCAGATGGCAAGTCAAATAAAACATTATAACAATAATGAAGTAAATATTATTATAATTGTTTCTTTACCGAATGAGATTTCATACAACCACGAAATCGAATACTTATCTTCCCTTCTGAATCTGAATAGTTTGAGCGCATTAACATCGAAATTGATCGGTTAAACAGTAAACCGGCAAGAATTCTCAGCAGTGGACTAACCATCCAACCAAATTGACTCTTATTTCATTATAACACTCAACTTGGACTACGAATGTGGACAAGTGGACAAATTTAATTTGGTATAACCTGGGATCGTTTGTTTAAGTTATGCATTGATCCGAGCTTTGATTTTTAATAGCCATTTTGTTGGAAGCTGATTTTTGTATCATCTGAAGCATAATATTGTCATATCGTGGTGTACAGTTGGTATTCGATTATATTATATATATCTCAATATTACGTTTCTTGAATATGTTTGAACTTTAAAACTCACATGTTTCATATGGCTTCGATTTATTTATTTTCATCGAGCAAATTAAATCAAATTTAAGTGTACAGGTATAGGTCCTAAATCGGAACAGATGTGGTAATTTTAGTTAAAATTAATTAGAAGCACAAAAACTAGAAACATGGTTTTCTCTATGTAAAACCTTATTGGTTGCTAAACTTTGAGCATAAATATTCCCTTGTCCTTTTTTATAAGAACTTTTTTAATTAAATCACATGGATTATGATAAGTAATTAAAATTAGTTAAAAATATTGATTTTATAAAAAAATTATTATAACATTTTTAAAATATATCTTTAATAAAAGTTATTAATCTCTATCTATATTAATACGTGGAAAAAGAGAAAGTTAAAAGTATTAAGAGCATTTGTGAAAACTTATTAATACTTCAATAAATTTTGAAAAAGCTCATATATTAACAATCATAAAAATTTTTTAGAAAGACCGTCATATTAAGGATAGGAGGAATATATATAGCTGTGTTATTATTCATAAACTTAAGTAATTCATTTCAAGAATACCTAAGAGTCGATTTAATTTGGGCTACCTTTTGCCATTATTTTAATTGAAACTATATATGTTATTCAATGTACTACTTCCTCTAATCCAAAATGTAAGACATCTTCAGCATATCTTTTATTTTAAAATGCAAGAGGCAAATGACTTCTGCTTAATAAATTAATATATGTTTTCCAGTTTTACTTTTAATTAAGATAGACTTATTATTATAAAACATGAATTAGAAAAGAGTTAAGTGTGAACCTTAAATTAAGAGTATTTGTGGGAAAAAAATTCCTTTGTGATATATTTAAAATATTTGACTTTTTTTTTTATAATTTAGTTATTTATCTCTTACATTTTAAAAGAGAGATAGTAGTATTTTTACTCATAACTAACAGCTAGTAATCAATATACTTTCTTCATTCCATATTATATGGTAATATTTGAGGTTTCATGTATGTTAATAAATGAAAATAACATTCTTAAATTTTTCACAAAAAACCCAAACATCACAATTTACAATACTCATCTTTTTATAATTCCAACACAATTTACAATACTCTATATTGCCTTATATTAATGAAAAAAAAATCTCATTACATTAATGTAAATATGACAAATAAGATCATATTATCTTATATTATAGGAATAAAAAAAAATCTTATTAGCTATCTTATAATATGAGATAGAGAGAGTATAGCATAGTTGACCAAGGTCAGAATGACTAATTAATTCCATACCAAAGTCATTGTAATCCTCCAAACATAGTTGCTATAGTCATAACTGCGTAACCATAATTAATCCCCTTTAATTTGAAGTCTTATATTCAATTTTCCACGTAGGGAATTGAAATTTTCACTTTGACCCATCATACACCTGTTAACCAATAGCATTCTGGCATACCACACCTGAAGAATAGTATTTCTTAACCATTGCTTTTGGTGCATGCAATCTTAAATACATAATAAATAAATAAAAATTAATCAATCCTTGGAGGCATCAGAGTTTGATTAGTCTGGTGACCGAGATTATCAAACTGATTACAGATGAAAACAAGATGAACTGTCCAAATAATTAATGGTACAAGAAGCAATATTGCTTAACTCAGTAAAGTTCCAATAAAGGAATTAATAGGCCAAGTTGAGGTGGTCTCTCAAATTTGAAAATGACTTCAACTAAACCCTGAAGTTCAATTCTGATTTGGATGAATATGGAATCTTAAACCCATAAAAAAGGATGAGTTAAAGGTATATCAGAAGACGACAAGTTTTCACTTACTTGAAATACAGTTTTCCTGCACCACTTTTAGCATGATATACTATAAGGTTATCTGACAGTACTCCAAACCCTTTCATCAAGTGGGATCCTATGCATAGGAATGTTATAAGCAACTTGAGGATGGACTTTACCTCAATTTACATCAGAATATTACTTTGTTTTATATGATGCACCTGCTACTAGCTAGTTATTAGTTACAACTTACAACATGGGGCAATCAGTGCTCTGTCCTAGAGTTTGAGGCCGTAACATCCTTAAATATGGTGGAATTTGTCACCGTTCACAATGGGTAATTAAGAGAAAGAAAGCAGTAATTATATATATATAAGACAGAAGTCATTTTCAGTAGAGCTGTTTAGGAAGTCACCTTAACAAGTAACGTTGTTGTATTATATCAGTCACGAAGTGTCATTTTATACGTGGTTTGATTTGAAGCTAATTATGCCAACGGCAACGGAGAAGTAGACAGTTAAAAAATGATGTCTCTCTTTCTCCATGAGTTGTGTCAGTGTGAGTGTGTGAAGAAGAAGCACAAACAGTAGGGTTTGAAATAGCTTTCAAACAGGGAACATTAGGGAGAGCGTTTTAGTTACTTGCACAGGCAAATATCCATTTCTCTCCTTCAACTGTCTTTATATGAAAACCATAATATACCTTTTTCTCTCACCTTCCCACGTAACCTAAGCAACCCACACCACACTTTCATCATCATAACCCACACCGTAATTTGACACCAACAGCCCCTCAAATTCCTCAACAAACTACTTTGACTCTTTCTTTCTCTATACAATTACAATTACAACCCTACCTTCTCTAACCATACTTCAGTTTATGTCCCCTATATTTGTCTTCATTTAATTTTTGAAAAATTGTAATTTGGTTAACCAGCTATATGTAGTATCCGATTCACTTTAATTATAATTTTATCGACTTAATTTTAGCACGGGTCGAGTGTACGAGGGATTTGCCTACAAATTTCTCCTTTCTTAATTAGTACAAGCCACTTGATCATGGCATAGATCAGTTCACATCGATTGGTGTGGCTGAAAGCCAGAAAATGAAGTCGACATTTGAAACTTCTCTGCAAGTCCCTTAATTTGTTTTGAACCTATTTTTCACATGCTTTTCTTGCTGGGATTGTTGAAAGAAATATCTTTTTCTTTTTTTAATTCCCATTTTTCCAGCAGCCTCATGATGGGGAAAAAATGAAGAAGGAAAATTTTCAACTTCACATATGCAAGACTTGACGTGTAAAATCCGACAAGGGGTGAAGTAGCCCACAAGGATAAATTTGTGAATTGGACCCTGCAATTTCTTGATGTCGTCAGCATACAAAACTAACCTCAATAAAAACCCAGTAAGATAATGTAAGTCTACATTTGTAAGGCCCATATATATATATATATATGTATGTGATGTGTTTAATTTTATAGGCCAAGTACAGTTCGTTGGTAATTGTGGTGGCTTGCTTTCTTGTCTCGTAGTCTCAACCAACAGCGACATCCCCCATTCTCCGCTGTGATATGCCTCCTAATGTTATTCCGTAGTGCCCCAAGATAACGACACTTCACCCACTACATCCTTTAATTATTAACGTTTAAATTCTCTCAACTAATTATAAATTTCACAGCTCCAGTCAATTTGTCTTACTTAAAATAAGTTATAGATTAATTCATGATTATGGGCTTTGATTAATTACCACTTAGTATTAAGAAGCCCAAAAACCAAACCCCAACCAATAAAAGCGGGCAGCATTTGTACTATGTACACGAGCCGACCTTTCGATGGAGCTAAGGATATATTGTTTTTTTTTTGTTTTTATATCAACAAGAAAAAATATCATTAATAAAGGCCGTACAATTAGTCTCATGAGAACAAAAACTAATGCAAGCAAATTAACCAATGCTAGGACGGGGAGAAGGAGACCCAATATGAGATAAACTGGAATCTTTACTGTGAATATTAGAAATTTTAAAAGGTAGTATAAAATCATACAAAATTTTAAAAATTCAGTAACTTCCATGCTTGGAAAGCTTAATATCTTAAGAATGAAATGTCTTACATAATGATAAATATGTAAATTTTTTTAGAACTGTTCAATAAAGGTAGTATTTTGACCCTTAATAACTTAAGTTAATAGCATGCTATGAACAAACTGAATAAATGTACATGAAAAATATGTATAGGAAGTAGATATATAGGGTTTTCAAATAATATAAAGATTACATGAAATGGCTCAGGATAAAGGGAGATATAGATTTTAAAAATTAAGGACATATTCTTGAGAGGATATAAAATGACCAAATGCTCAGTAAATTTTGAAGAATAAACTATATGAATTGGTCTAATGAATGTTTTTATTCATATTTTTACCATATAAAGAATGATTTAAACTATTTTTAGAGATTAAATTACCTTCATATGATTTTTCTAAAATTAATTATGATTTTTTAAAGTTCAACTCAGAAAAAGAAGTTGACCAAATGTATGGTGACATGAAATTTTTAATTTTTTTGTTTTGGTCCCTAATATGATTCAAGCTTCTAATCATAACTGAATATATTAAAATAAAGTTTAATACATGAAAAATAATGTCTTAAACAAAGGTGTTACAAAAAAACTGCTTTAGAATCCTGGTATATATATTAACCCAATGTTCATTAATAAGAACTTTGTCTAACTTGCAAAATATGCACTAACCATTAGTACATCGATTATTCCAAGTGAATTTACAACCTTACCATTTCATGTCCATTAAACTACAAGTCTCAATGCAATTCATAAAATCTATGACTTCACAAAGTTGAACAAGGGCCCCACCCACTTTTTCATTATCTTCCAAAATACAGTTAAAATCACCTAGAATAATTCAAGGAGCAATAGTTATATTTGCAATATCAATCAAATTCTCTCAGAAAGAAACTCGATTATTAGCCTGATTATGAGCATACATAACAGTAAAATAAAAGTTCATACTAGTCATAATATCATCAACACAACAATGGATAAATTGATAACTTTTACCAATCATCTTTACATAAAAAAAAAGTCCCTCTTCCACATGATCCAGAGTCTTCCCCATGAACAATACTTTGGATTGTTAACATTTCCAAGTGGGACCAAAATTAGCCATACTTTTGTCAAAATTTGTGTTGTTAACTTTGGTTTTAGCAAATCCAAAAAGACCTATATTCTCTTTAAAACAAAGGTATTTAACTTCCCTTTGTTTTTTTGGACTATTAAACCCTCTAATATTCCGCATACCAATGTAAGCCATTTGGAGTTACCTGGTTGAGTGGACTAAGCATCTCATTACCCTTATTGTTGGCATCCTCTTTGTCATTCCCATCATTACCTGTACCTTTATTACTGCTTACTTCAACTATTGGTTGAGTCATAGGACACTTTTCTTTTCTTCTACTAATAATTAGCCATTGTTGTTCCGAGAAGACTAGGGATAGATTGCAAGGAGTAACAATATGAGCTTCAGTTTCATGTAGGGCCTCATTCTTGCTAAGGTTCCCATTTTGTTTAGGGACCCAAATTTTTGTGACTTCTCTTTTTCCTACATTCATCTTGTTTATAACCAAAACAATGACAACTATTGCAAAAGACTAGTTTCCATTCAAAGTAGATAATCTGCTCAACTATCTCATCATATTCATTCTCAAAATACACACAATTAGCGTACTCCCCATTCACTTTCACCTCCACAAGGACACAAGCATAACTCACTCTATCTTTATTCACTATCAACTTGTCAGTCATGATAAGCATACCAATCAAACTAGCAATTTTCCCCAAGGTACTTTGTTCCCAATATTTCAAGTGCAACCCTAGGAATTGGGCCTAGACAAAAACTCTGCTAACATTTCCTTTTGATTCAACATCATCAGTACAAAAAGAGGTAAAATTAGCAGATATATGCTTAAGAAGAGGAGGAGGGGTAACCCAACCACCTAGGCATACCTCCTTCAGAGTTGCTTTGGCTAGCCAATCAGCAACACCATTTGCAACTCTAGGAATCCATGAAAAGCAATGGTTTCTTTAGGATTTCCTTGAAGCAAGGATATTATGAAAGATAGCATCACTACGCCACTCAAGAGAAACAAGATTAGCGTTGATGGAATTAATTGGAGGGAAGCAATCCAATTCAAAAAGTATATTATCAAGTTGATTATCCACGACATATTGAACAACATGTAAGATAGCAAGAGATTCAACCATCATTGCAGAATAAGCCAACATTTTAAATTGAAACCACCAAGTAAAATCTCATGACAATCTCTAACCACAAAGGAAATTGTAGCTTTTCCTGTCTTATTGTCAAAAGCCCCATCAGAATTAATTTTGAGATAATTAAAAGGGGGAGACTTCCACGAGTTCATATCAGTTGCTAGAGTGTTCAATTCCTTCTTTGAGTACAAACCATTTAAATTCCAATATTCATTCACCACTTCCTTTGTGTGCTTAATGATGAAAGATAGATCGAGGGCAGCTTTCTCATAAACCTAATGACATCTGTTTTTCCATATAAGCCACAAAATAGCAGCAATTAAAGCTCTTTGTCTATCATCAAATTTCAAATTAAAAAAAACACCAATAGAGTCACTTGTCAAAGTGAGAAACCTGATATTCTGAAATACTTAAGGTTAAAGACCATGCAAACCAGATAGTTTTCTCCCAATCACAATGAAGAAACAAATGCTCGATGAATTCAACATTAGATTCACATAATGGGTACAACCTAGATGGAACACAATGACATTTGTAAGGGGATTCAAAGGTTGGAAGGGAACTAAAGAGGATTTTCCAAAGAAAGAAATTGATCTTTGTTGGCACCTTGATATTCCAAATGGAAAGCCATAATTCTCTTGGAACAGAGTAGGAACAAGTAGGTTTAGAATTTAATAATTTTGCATTTAATTAATGATTTAGCAATAGTGTATCCATCTTTGACAGAGTAAGTTCCTTTTTTGTTTCCTATCCAAACCGTCTTATCTTCTTTGTTAGGAAGGGTTCTAATGATATTTAATATGGTATCACTTTCCATTCTATTGAGCCATGAGCGAATGAAGGATATATCCCATGCATTATTATGAGTAATACTAGCAAACTTTAGATTACTTAGATGTTCCATAGAACAATGGGATATAAGTCTCATACCTGGTAAAGAAAGGATCCATGGATCTGTCCAGAAGTTAGTATACAAGCCATTTCCAATTCTGATGCATACATTCCCTTCCAACAGGGTTCTTCTAGCAAGAATACTATTCCAGATCCAAGAAGGTCGAGAACCTCTACCTGCACTCATAAAATTACCATTTGGGAAATAAATACCCTTCAATATTTTAACCTAGAAATCATTGGGATTTTGTAAGATTCTCCAACCAATTTTAGCAAGTAGAGCCAAATTGACATTAGCAAAATCCTTGAAGCCTAAACCTCCCTCTGCCTTTGAAATTTTAAGTTTGTCTTTTGAGACCCAATGAATTTTCTTAGCATTTTCATAACTGCCCTACCAAAAATTAGAAATAATTTAATCCAAAGATTGACAAGTGCTTTTTGAAAATAAGAAACAAGACATGGGATAAACAGGGATAACATTTGCTACTGATTTGATTAAAATCTCTTTTCTTGTAATGGATAGAAAATTTTTATCCCAGCTATGAACATTGTATTTTGTCCAAACATTCAATAAATTAGACTTTAAAATAAAAATAAAATAATAGAAAAACAATAGTAATAAAAAATTCCCTTTTATTTAAGAAAATTAGTAATTATCATTCAAGACAAATGCAAATCTTATAAAATAAAAAAATCATGCAAGTTAAAATTTCAAATTTTAAATTTAATCAGGAAAAAGAAGAAATTCAAAATTCAAAATCCCTTTAACCTTAAATTTGGTGAATCTCCTTTTCTCTTACTAAAAAAAATAATAATGAAGATCTTTAAATAAAATTGGATCTTGCTCAAAAAATAATAAAGAGATAAAAAGGAAAAATAGAACAAAAGGGGGGAAAGAAGAAGAGGAAAAGTAAAGTCTGGGGAGGCTTAATGCTGACGACAGAGTGTTCCAACCCCAAAACTAAAAGTAATAATAAGCAAAAAGAAAAAAACAAACAAACAAACAATTTTTTTTCTAAAACACTAAAGCTCAGCATTTTAGCCAAATGACTACTAGCCTTGATTGACAGTGGCTTATGGATGAGAGACGGAGCAGAGTCCTCAAGGAGCTGAGAAAAGTGAGACAGAGCACGGTGAGGCATGAAAGCAAAGTGCGAATGCTAGTGAGAGATAGAACTTGAGAGCGCCAAAAATGACAAAGAAAGCCCCTCCACTACTCTGTACTTAGTACAACAAAGTAGTAGAGGAGAGTAAGTAGCGGACAACCAAGAAATTGGATGAGGAAGGACATTCAAAATGTGTGAACTTGGAAAAAGAAGCAAGGCAGCAACCACTCACTTGATTCCATTCGTTTCTCCACCCACAATCTCTTATGAAAGGGAGGAGGTGTGAGGAATATGGAGAACTGGAGGGAGCCACTAAGAAAATAAAAAACTTAATCGAAAGGGAGGCCAAACGCAAAGAAGAAGCAAGAGATGAAGTAAAAAGGTTACAGTGTGAAATTTCAAGAAGCTGAGAGTATTTGAGTACAAACAAAGGAACGGAGGTGAAGAAGAAGGAAGGAGATTTGAAGGAAAGGTCAAGTTGCAAGGGACCTTCGTCTGTCAGAGATTTCTATTTGCCAAAGTTGAAACATAATTCATCTTCTAGGGATTGTATCTATATCCTGCCCATGAGGGGGAGTCACCATGACCTACTTTAATCCTTTTAGCTTTTGGCAAATTCCATGACTCATTTGCAATTCTTTTAAGATTAAAATTATCAAATTTTCCAGCGAAGGCAGATATTTCAAAACCACCAGTGAAGTAGACATTCTCATCTGCCATTGTTTCCTCGGGGCTATCTTCATTTGGATGTTCAATAGTGTAGGAGCATTAAGTATAAGGTATACTAAGTATTTTGGGCTTTGGAGTAGGACATAAATTTTTAAAGCCCAAGTTTTCTTTGTAACTTGCAAAAGGATTTTTAAAATGGACCTGATTGAGACTGAAAGAATGGCTTGAGTCTACAAGCTTTTTTTTTTTCACGTGATTTGAACTTTCTCTGCAAAAATTCTATTTTGATTTCTGAGGCAATAGGGTTTTCTAGAAAATGAGCATTGCCATTAAAGATTTGGTCATTATTTCTTCCATTGCCTATGTTCTCATTTCTTGAGGTCGTATCTTTGACTTCTCCAATCATCTGGGAAGATGAGATGTCATCAAAGCTTCTAAAGTGACTATTACCATCCTTCACCTGTAACTGGAGTTTGAATTCAAGTTCTGGCCAATCAACACCTTCAAGGATTACAATGTTAGAAAAAGCTATAGTTGCTAGTGCAATATGTTTAGATTATTGCTTAACATGCTGCTATGCATTACTTGTCTTCATGGCCTATGACTCGACATTTATAACAAAAGGTGGCTAGTTTCTCATATCTAACTCTAATCCAAAGTTTTAGCAGCTCTTGACGATAAACCTAAAAGCCAGTAATAAGAGGGATGTTAATGTTTACCTCAATGCGAATTCTAATAACATACCTTGTTAATCCTCTATCAAGAAGAGGATCCTCATAAGCAATGATGTTCCCAATTTTACACCCAAGCTTTAAAATATTATTTCTGTCCATTGCTCCAGGAGGAACTCCATGGAATTGAACCAAGAAGTCACATTTTGACATGGATACTTCATGCACTAGATAATATAAAGGCCCAGTCTTCAGCACTAGTTGGAAACCATCTATGTTTCACAAGCCATCTTTGAGAGCTTTTATCATATTTTCCTTGCCATCAAACTTAAAAATATATAGATTGACTTTACCACCTTCATTTACCTTCAATTGTCCATGCTCCATCCCCTAGGCACAAAGACACGCATTCACAACTCTCTGTTTTGAAACTAGTTTATGAGTAATCACTTTTCCTAAAAGTGAGAATTGAGTTCTTAAAGGGGACTCACTTATAGATGGATCAAGGAAGAAGTCTTGGGAGGAATCTTCTTTATCTACTAGATGAGTTTCCAAATCCATTCGGTCAAAGCAACAAAGACTACAATGTAGTTTGAGATGAAAGTGATTGAAAAGGACAAGAGGATGGTAAAACCCAAAAGGGCAGAGATACTCAATGCCTATTTGGTTGGATTACATTTGGGGGTATATGAAGGGTTGGAGATCACATCACTATCATTTATGGTGTTTGGTTGCCATTACCACATGAGATCACCATTACATAATGTGCACCACTTCACCACAATTTATGTAAATTAATGCCTTCACTCTCAAATTGCTGTGGGAAGGCATTCACACTATTGTAAAGGGACGTGATATTCCCATATTACCCATTACATATTCACCAAAATCAACTCGTGCAAACTACCTCCGGTGACCTCCCTACTTTGATCCTCTTCCTCTCTTCTTCTTCCTCCCTTCGTCCTTCTCCCTTCCTCCCTCAACCTTTGACTTGTTCAATGACATCTCCTCCATCTTCAACAGTGCCATTATCTCCATCGTCTACACCACCACATTCAACCACACTATCCACCACCATCTCCTCTTCCTCCCTCTTCATGCTATCCACCATCACCATCATCTCCTTGTCCTCTATCATCATTCCAAATTTGAACTTCCTTTGACACTCCTCGCATTGTCTTCCACCTGTCCCGCTTCCTTCGTCTTTTAAATCTTGAACCCACAAATCTAGTTTTATGCAACCTAGATTTGCTTCAAACCCACGGCATCCTTTGATCTGTGACCTCCATATATGGTGTCCTTCAATCTTTGTCCTTTATGATGGTCAAAGCCCAAATTGTGGTGGTGGAGGCCATTAGATTTCATCGTCCACTTCATCTTCTTCCCTCTAATCATTGAATCCTAAGAATATGTGTTGTATTGTGTGTTAATCTTTGGATATGTTGATCTGCTTTGTTAATCAATAATGGTGATAACGCCGCTGGGGAAGGAGAATGGCAACAAAGGAATTTTTTTTTTAAATCCAGGGGTACTTTAGCCCTTTCCAATTTATTGATGTTTAATTAAATGTAAAATGCAAATTTATTTCATACATCACTAATATCATATTAAACAAACTTATATATAATTATCTTCACATCACATTCTTCCTATCACATTACCTAATTCCTCTAATAATTAAACCAAACAGGCTGTCAGAGATAAAGAAAATACTCTCTCGAGAAGAGAAGGAAAGCTCTCACTGGGGAGAGAGTAGTCAAGGATATATTGCTTTATGATTAGGAAATTATATAAGTTATAGTTACTTGTTAAAACTGACTCCATATAAGAGTCTGTATACAGGGGCATCTGAGGCATGCTTATAACATAAGAATGACATGCTACCTTCTTGGCATTACAATGACATACTTGCACAGGAATATGGATCATTAATACTTGGACCATATATAGTGCTGGGTTCTTTTGATGCTGATTATCACCAAAGACTACTTGTGCGTTTAACGGCCATAATCCATCTCATCGATTTGTTAATCATCATACCCCTAAAAAATTGCTAATCGCTAGCCCTTGCATTGACTTGATATGGCGACAGGCACATAGAATGCTGGTGTTTATTGATCCAGTGGAATTAATCTTTTAAACCATGATTTCTTGTAATATATCATTACGGGCTTTTATCTATTTGTGTTTTGTTTTTTAAAAAAAGTTTAATCGCTTAATGTTTTGTGTGTTTTTATTTCATTTATTGGCTTTCAAGTACTACTGTACTTTAACCCCCAAAAAAAAAATACCACTGATCTAATTTCTCATAGTAAAAGCATTACATGTCTAAATTCATAATTTATTGATTCTTTGAGAAGTAGCTTTATCTGCCCATTTATATATCTGCCCATAGTAAAAGCAATACAAACTCATACGAATTAACATTAATTCATATGAGAGTTGAGAACTTCTAGATTGCATTGAATTTTAAAAGAAATATTCCCTTTTTTTAATTTTTTTTTCTAAATTTATATAGATAAAGAGACAGCTTAACTATCCTTTCTTATAAGTCAAACATACTTTTTCATGCATTTTACAAAATTTGATGGATAAACCACACCATTCTTGGATAATAAGTTACTCCCTCTGATATTTAATATAAGATTATTTTAATTGAATTATACGGATTAAAGATGGAAGTTAAAGTTCGTTAACTACTTCAATTTCTCTGAAAATTATATTTTTCCAAAACTATCCTTATTCAATTTCTTTCTCTCTGTTTGAGATACATTAAATAGAGACATTTTTTGGAAATGCATAATAAATACTATTTAGTATACGCTAAAAGACTCTATATTTAGAATTATAATAAAAAACCCTTATATTTAGGATTGGAGGAAGTATACAATTTGTTGTTGGCAAAAAAAAGTTATATAATTTGTTATAAATTTTATATTTTATATTGACATATCAATATCAATCAATATAAAATTTATAACAAACTACTACCTCAAGTTCTCAATCAATACAAAATATAAAATTTACAACAAACTCCTACCTCCAGTTCCAAATATAAGATATAAATAATTAATTTACACAGATCAAGAAATATAGTTAAAATAAGTTGGGATCATTAAATTTATTATAAATTCAAATTAGTTTTAAAAGATGTCCACATTTAATGTTTAACCTTTATATCTTATAATCATTGAAATTTAATTTAATTTATTTATTTAATGAAAAAAAATTGGAAAAAACAATTAAATGCATCAAACAACACATAGTTACATCTTATATTTTAGACTAAGTAAAACATCTCAAATATATATTTTATATTTAGGACTAGGGAGAATATATTATACACAACTTATGAATAACAGGACACATTATTCATATTCGGTGTAATACATGATCAGTCCACATAATGTTTTCTATTTACCGTCGACATGATTTTCAATAAAAAGATTATAGGATTTTTTTTTTGTGAGAGATTATAAGGGCACATATTTAACCTAGGTATAGTCCATGAATAGAATCCAAACCCACGTCTTGAAGTTGCCCTATATTTATGTTGGGCTGTGAGGCCCGTGGCCTACAATTTTTGGTCAAAGTTCAGGCCCATCTTCTGCCGGTGATAAAACACTCTTTCCTTTTGTCCAGTGTTTTTACTTGATATTTTATTTATTACTCTCTTTGTTTCAAAATATATGAGATTTTTTTAAATTTTTTTTGTTTCAAAGTGTAAGAGATAAATAATTTTTTTCTGATAAATTAATTTTTTTTTTAATTTTACCCTTAATTAAAGTAGATTTATTATTACGAGGTATGAGTTAAATGAAAATATTAAATGAAGATATTTATGAAAAAAAAATTTCTTTATGACATATTTAGGATATTTCACTATTTTCTTGATTTAATAATTTAGTTATTTAATTCTTACATTTTATAACAAAGAGAGTATTTGGACATATTTGAGTATTACTAAAATACTAAAATATGATCCAAAGCCTAAGTGTAATATTGCAATAATGCATAAAGCCATAAGGCCATGTTTGGTACATGGAAATGAGAGCTTTGGGATGGGAATGAGAGAGATTATGAAATGATGTGTGTTTGTTATGAATGATTGAAATGGCATCGGAATGGCTAATTCCCTTGTATGAGGGAATCAACAAGCCTACAAGTGGCTTAGGGAATGAGAAGCCAGGAATGGGGACCAAAATTTTTGGGCAAAAATGCCCTTAACTTAAACACCAAATTACTCCAATCCGTTGCCCCTAACTTCTTCCTCTCCATTCGATGTTGACACCAAGTCACCCTAAGCTCTTCTCTCAATGATAGCGACAACAATGACAACTGCAACAATGACGGTGATGACAACATCAATAACGATCATGCTCAATGCTCAAGCTCTACCGCTGTCAAGCACCTACCTTCATCTTCTTTGTCACTGAGCTTTCCCTTCGCCATCGAGCACCCACATCTAGATTTGAACCTTAGTTGATGACTACCTTTGATTTCTTCAGATTTGACATTGTTGAGCTTCTCCTTCTCCACCAAGCTCCTCCATTGCCTTCTTCACCTCGATTTCTACAAATCATATCTTTTTTTTTTCCTTCTTTGATTGGCCTATTTGCTGTATGGATAGAGGAAGGAGAGTGGCTAAGGAAGATGGTGGTGATGGTAGTCACTGGCAACGGACAAGGGAAGAAGAGTAGGTGAGGAAGATGGTGGTGATGGTAGTCATTGATGACAAACAGAGGAAGGAGGGTGGCTGAGGAAGATGGTGGTGACTGTAGTCACTTGTGACGGATGACGAAAGAAGAATAAAGGGATTTTTTTTTAATTTGAGGGCATTTTAGTCATTTTTGTAATTTTTATCTCTTTTTTTATTCATATCACATTTTTTTAACATATATTAAACATACATTTCAAACTCATTCTCATCCTCAATCACATTCTCATTCTATTAAAAATCATTCTACACACCAAATGGGTCGTTTTGCTGCATAGATCCTATGAGTAGTGTTCTGACATGGTGACAATCTAGCTACTCTTTTTTTTTTCTTTTTTGCTGTTAGTATTATCATATTAAGTGCAATAATGTAATGAATCACCACCACTTTTTTTTTTTGGAAAAATTGTAATTTCATGATATGGGTGAAATATTTATATTTTCATAATCTAAAAAATTCTAACTTGGACATAAAAAATTTCAATTGAGACTTGAAAATGTCCAATAAAGACTCAAAAAATTTTATGTAAACTAAAAATTTCCAAATCCAAAATTTCAAATGTGAAATTTCATTCCTAATGAAATTTTTTTGTCTTTATTAGATATTTTCACTCTCAATTGGAATTTTTTAAGTTCAAATTAAATTTTTTCATATCATGAAAATATAAATATTTCTCTTGATTGTCATAAAATTACAATTTCCCATTTTTATATATTTTTCATCACATTTTTTACTGAATATATTTTTATCACATTAACTTTTTTTTAGCTTTGCATATTGGTGTTTCTTAACCAACCTTGTTAAAAAAAATTGATCTTATAAAACTATTTAGTAAATTTTTGTAATCAAATTTTAATATATATTTTTTATTGAATTATAATATTTGTTTATCAAAATATTTATTTGACAAAATTTTTTTATTTGGGTTAATTATTTTATAAAAATTAGGTTAGTTAATTTTTTATGATATATTATCTTTGAGTACATATAATAATCATACTAAATAAAAAATTGTGTCAAGTAAATATTTATGAAAAATTTAAAGTAAATATTTATAAAAATTGAAATTAAAAATTTATGTATTTAAAAAAATCCCCAAATATGTATTCAAAGATATTATATTATAAAAAATTAACTAACCTAATTTTTATAAAAAATAACTCAAATAGAAAATTTTGTTAAGTAAATATTTTGATAAACAAATATAATAATTCAATAAAAATATATATTAGAATTTGATTTAAAAAATTTACTAAATAAATTTATAAGATTAAATTTTTTAGAACATGATGTTAGAAAGAATCATTGTGCAATGCTAAATAAAGTTAATATGATAAAAAATATATTTAGTAAAAATGTGATAACAATATATAAAAAAGGGAAATTTACAATTTCATGATAGGTGAAATATTTATATTTTTATTAAAAATTTTAATTTGGACTTAAAAAATTTTAATTGAGACATGAAAATATTCAATAAACACCCAAAAATTCAGTAGGAGAGAAATTTTACGAGTGAAATTTTGAATTTGAAAATGTTGAGTTTACGTAAAATTTTTTGAGTGGGACATTTTCACATTTTAGTTAAAATTTTTTAAATTCAAATTAGAATTTTTCAGATAATAAAAATATAAATATTTCATCCCTATTATAAAAATTTAATTTTTCAAAAAAAATGGTGGTTATTTTTCAAAATTAATTTGAATTAAATAAATTTTCAATTTTTTAATCTTGTTTTTTATTTTTGAAGTATTTACATTTCTCTTTCTTGATTAAAATACACTTCTTTCTTCTTTTCTTTTCTTTTTTTTTAATATTCTCTTTCTACTAATTGTACTGATATCATACGACAATATGTGTGGAGTATACTCCAATTTCTGTACAAAAAGAGGCAGGCACCTAACTTATTGGGGTCGCTCAAAGTTTGCAACTTGGGATCATATGAACGCTGATTCAACTTTCTGCATTGTCGGGTACAATCCACACTTGATAATTTGACCAATCAATTATTTTTCATTGCTTTGCCCAAAACCGTGTCTCTAAATAAACTCCATGGTCGCCTCCTTCACAAACAATTAATTAAATTAAATTAAATACACCCTCCAAACCAAACTCTCCCAACTCTCTCATCCCTTTTCCCCCTCCCCCCAATGACATTATTATTATATCCTTTTGATAGACACGCCAAAATTATTATAATACGGTACCAACTATGTTGATTTTCTCACTTAGCCATTATTTCAATAATTTATACACATTGATATATCAAATTGATTCACCAGCCATAACCATCTTTCTATATATATATATATATATATATCTACATGGAATTTTCCTGCCATCTTCCTGCATATATATGGCGCCTCTCCCCTTTTCTTAACTAGTAGATCAAAATGCCTCAAGATGTAATCAATTCATGTAAGGCTTTTAAACTAATGATATATATCCCCTTTATCATTTTATTAGTTAACCGACATAATTAAACAAGAATGAGTAAGCAAAATCGATGAAACGAGAAAGAAGATAACTTTAAATACACAACTCAAGCATTAAACATTTTGTTTTTTTAATGAGTGGAAGGTTTCAACTTTGTTAATAGTTGATTTGATCTGTTAGGATAAGGGGGAAAGAGGGATGATAAGGACTTAACGTTAAGAAATTAAGAGTTGTGTGGGTTTTAACTTCTTGGATCTATCCTCCAATTTCCACCTCTCTCTCAGTGACATGTTAGATTCATTTCCCACTAGGAATTGTAAAACCGTTGGATATATACATTTGTCGACCCCCACTACGTTTAATTTTAAAAACAAAATAACAAGGTTAATTATTTACAACAACAAGTAGCTAGTTTGAGAGCACGTAGTTTTCACCTTTGTTGACAAAAACATAATATCGTCATTTTCCGCTAGAGAGAATGATAGAGGGTATGCATGTCTTTTCACCCTTTTAGAGGTTGTATTCTATACTTGCTTGGTTCCTCTCATTTAATTTGTCATTTTAAAAAATTTTAAATGTCTCAATTATTTTACATTACCATATGTTTTTTATTATTTATTTAAAATAATAGCAAGTGAAATATGAGCTTTTTCTTAATATTTAATTTAAAAATATTTTAATAAAATATTATTAAATTTTATTATAATTTAGTTGATTTAATAATTTTATTTTAAAATATCAAATAAAATGGAAACAGAGGGAGGGAGTAGTTTCTAACGCGGCTGAAGAAATTCGTCCCTCATTGTCCACCAATATTGGTGTACCAAGTAAGGTCTCATCCATGATAAGCAACTTTGACTTTGTCATAAAGCATCTCCTTTTTTTTTTTTTTTGAAATTTAAAAGCCCCACCATTTCACGCCCACAGCCTTCCGTTCATTCCACTGCGTGATGTAGATCCCATGTCAGCATATGCTGTACAATTTGACGTTCCATTCTCACCAGCCATCACTCACTGTTAGTAACTTATGATTATGATGATCATTCTGATTCTCTTCAATCTCAGTGATTACCTCTCTCCATTGATATTTTTAAGAATTACTCCCATTTATCTTTAATATATATGATAAAAAAAATTATACAGACCATAATAAATTTATCTAAAATATAAAATAAATTTTAAAAATATTCTTATTTAATATTAATAACTTTTACATTATATAATTAATATAATTAAATTATATTAAAAAATATCATCTTAATTAAAAATATTTAAAAAAAATCATTATATACGTTAAACAAACTTACAAGTTTTTTATATTTTTAAATATAAAAATTTTTTAATTTATTTTTTATATTGAAGAATAAAAGGAGTACATGATTTTGTAGGATTTAACTATAGTATATACATGTTTCAATTATTGAATATCATCTCCTTTCTCTTTTTTAGTTGAGAAAAAATATCCCATGCCATCATTCTAATACTGAAATGCTATATGAACAAAATATATTTTCATATTACTCATATTGGGGAAGCTCGCCTAATATATATATATACACACACTATATGTGTGTGTAAATGACAATTTTATGACCGCTGAAGATTATTAGTTAAAATTGCATCAAACTAGGATGTAACCCAGGTACCCAAAAAAAAAAAACATGATGGATGCTTGTAGTATCTCCACCAATACACTCAACGCGTATGCGATAATCTCTCGTTTAGTCAAACGAGTTGGTAGAGACAAACATAAATAGAAATGAAGGGGAAAAATAAGTGAGATGCACACAGAAATGATAAACTATTGATTCCGGTGATTGTTGAGAAGTTTCTTTTAATTCTGGTTAGGAAGTCTTTGGTGAGTTTCCCCCACTTTCTTCCCACTTATCGAATTTCGGAAGTTGGAATTTTTGTCCTGATTGCTTTTTATTGGAATATCAATCTGTTCATATTCTATCATTGAATTTTTGGATCTCCCTTAACTAACCTTTCATTTTCTTTTTAAGATCGAAGTTTTATGTATTTGTTGGCTTTTGGATCATCTCTCAGAGTTCGTTCTTATTCCCTAACCCTATGCTCTGTTAATTTTTGATTGCCCTCTAAATTGTTGCTTTTAAGCCTACCTGCTTTCACAATTGAAACATTTTTTTAATATATAAGCGAGTCACAGAGAGGGAGTCTTAGTCTTTTGGAGTTGGTTATCATCTCTCTGCCTCCTTGTTCAAAAACTCAAGCTTTCTTCTTCCTTCGGAGACAATCCTTAGCTCCATCTTCATTTTCTCGTGTACCTCCCAGAATATGACGATTGATATGGTCTATCGTCTTCTTGCTTTCTAATTGCATCAGGTATAGCTGTTCTGCAGAGACTGTTTTAAAAAATTAGATTCATTTTAATTTTTTTTCCCCTTTAAAGTTCTGTGACAGGTGTTTTGGATATTCCTATTTGTTAGTAATTGATTGTCAGTCGTCGAAAGATGCCAATCATTCTCGTGATTATAGATACAAAAGGAAGGGCAGCGAATAGGACTTTGATTTCTACTGCCTTCTTGGTGTTTGTTAGAATTCATTGTTCTAAGGAAGTGTTCATTCCAAAGGGTTTTGTCTGACATTTTCTGTTTTTGCACTTGATGTATATATCTACTCTTCTTTTGGGTTGGAATTTCAAGGAAAGGATTTTTGGTAGGGAGTAGTTTGTTAAAAATTAAATACTATTTCTTCATATTGGATTTTAGCCCGCCGATTCTCTCAGCTAAGGGCAAACAAAGCAATACATCCTATCCAAACCCCAAAGTTTTTTATTCAGGATCGCTTTTGTGTGGGTAATCCATATCTGAACCTCTGTTATTGCATGAACCCCATTCCTTAACTTCCCAATTTGCTTTTCAGAGTAGGAATTTCGTTTTGGCATTCTGCCTAGAGCTGATATATTTTATGAAAAGAGCAAATGGTTCGTCAGCCTCGGAAATTCCTTAATTTTTTAGTTAGACATTAGAGCCCCATGGCTCAGCAGTCTTCAGACATTTAACTTGTGCTCAGATTTAAGATTAAGTTGAATGTCAGAAAATTTGTAGATTCAACTGAGAATTTTGATTTCTACAGCATTCTGTTAGATTTCAATGATGCACCTGTAAGTATAGGCTGATTTTGGATAATGGTGTATACTGTGAAACACAGAGATCTTTAATTATTTTATATTGGTCTACCAGTTGTGCTGTAGCCACTCTGTTAGAAAATACGAATGGTATGAAGCTCTTTTCTGTGAAAACTTTAACTACTTTTTCCAATTCCTATTTCACTGAAATGACTAGTTTTTGTAGAAGAGGGACGTTTAAAATTCATATTTTTGGCCGAAAAAGTGAGATCATTGGTTGTACTAAATACATTCATCCGTAGTGGGTCAAGGTTCTGTCCAATTTTGACGAACACCATTGAATAGAACTTGCTCATCATTTCGGATGAAAACTTGTTTGGCTTGGTACATGTTGAACTGTAAACCAGCTGATCTTTGAAGTGGTATTGACCTGTCACTGAAACTAATAAATCGCAAGTGTCTATCTTGTAGTGTCTTATGTATATAGTTTTGTTCTAAATGAAAGGGTCTTCTAAATTTATTTTTTCTCCCTTTGTCTCTACCATCTGAATGCAGGAATTGAAGATTCAACAAGATCCCATTGGTGAGTGGTTTGGCCTGGCGTACAATTTCTTCAGGTGAAAAAAAAAGGAGATAAATTTCAGTAATTTTAAAGGATTTAAGAATTTAATAGCATTTTCCTGGCTCATTTATGTAATATCTTGGATACAGGCTGAAATTCTATGTGAGCTGATTGAACAAAAGGTGAACCATGTCATTAGTTAGATCTGCGGAGCTGGCCACTACACCTTATAGAAATGCCAAGCTCTACTCAATCAAGGAAACTGATGTTAGGCCTGGCTTTTCCTCCCAAATTTTTGGTCCTGATAAGCACAGAACCATGTACATAACAGATTCTTACTCCAGTGAGAGTTATGAGAAGTACTTTCAAGATTCACCAACCGAAGAACTGATAGAACCATCTACTTCCGGCATCTCAGGAAACTCCCTGCCTGATGACTCTTCCTATCTGGTTGGAGGTAGTTCAGGAGCTTCTGTAGTTACTAACAACAACAACCCATTTGATATTTCTTTTGTGTCCATGAGACATGGTGTTTCCTGTCAGTCCAACTTTGGATCAGATTGCTTGGAAAATGGAAGCCCAGATCCACTTGACTTTGATGGTCCAATGAAATTAAAACTCCAAGAATTGGAGAGGGCACTGCTTAATGATGACAACGATGATGATGGTGAGGAATGCATACTTGCAACTATTCAAAGCATGGATATTGATGCTGAGTGGGCTGATCCCGTCCAGAATATGCGGCACCATGACTCACCAAAAGAGTCTTCGTCTTCAGATTCCAACCTTAGTAGCATTAGCAGTATCTCTTCTCGGTCCCCAAAGCAATTGCTTTTAGAATGTGCAGGCGCGCTTTCAGAAGGACATGTAGAGGAAGCATCTTCTATGATAAATGAACTCCGGCAGATGGTATCAATTCAGGGAGATCCTCCCCAGAGGACTGCAGCCTACATGGTTGAAGGACTTGCGGCTCGTATTGCTGAATCTGGCAGCAGTATTTATAAAGCACTAAAATGCAAGGAACCTCCTTCTTCAGACCGTCTGGCAGCCATGCAAATACTGTTTGAGGTGTGCCCATGTTTCAAATTTGGATTTATTGCTGCAAACGGTGCAATTACAGAGGCAGTTCAAGATGAAAAGAAGGTCCATATAATAGATTTTGACATCAATCAAGGAAATCAATACATAACACTTATACAAGCACTTGCTTCAAGGCCAGGTAAGCCACCCCATGTGAGATTGACAGGGGTTGATGATCCTGAGTCTGTCCAGCGATCTGTTGGAGGCCTAAAGATCATAGGACAAAGACTCGAAAAACTGGCAGAAATACTTGGATTGCCATTTGAATTTCGAGCAGTGGCATCAAGGTCCTCCCTTGTCACTCCATCGATGCTCGATTGTCATCCTGGGGAAGCACTTGTGGTGAATTTTGCATTCCAGCTTCATCACATGCTAGATGAGAGTGTTTCAACAGTAAATGAACGAGACCAACTGCTTCGCATGGTTAAGAGCCTGAATCCAACACTTGTGACCGTTGTTGAACAAGACATGAACACCAATACCACTCCATTTTTCCCAAGATTTGTTGAAGCCTACAATTACTACTCTGCTGTATTTGAGTCACTGGACGCAACTCTTACTAGAGAGAGTCAGGACAGAATGAATGTTGAAAGGCAATGCCTAGCAAGGGACATTGTCAATATTGTTGCATGCGAAGGTGAGTATAGGATTGAACGTTATGAAGTTGCGGGAAAATGGAGAGCAAGGATGGAAATGGCTGGCCTCACGACATCCCCAATGAGCGACAATGTGACTGATGCAATTCAGAAACTCATTAAGCAGTATTGTGACAGGTACAAGATGAAGGATGTGATGGGTGCACTTCATTTTGGGTGGGAAGACAAGAACTTGATTGTTGCTTCAGCATGGAGGTGACCAAATTCATTCTTCTATTACTCGAGAGACAATGGTGGTGAGATTGTAGTTTTTGCTTGTTTATTCTGTATGTTAATGGGTTGTCTAGACGCATACTGACGTTAAATCTTCAGCTAATATGGAACTTTCATGTCATATATAAATGCTTGACTTCTTGATGAGGAGTTACCTGACATCATAGAACTGTTATTCTTGACTTCTTTGTTAGTGTAATTTCCGTCTCCGATTACTATTTTCACTTTAGCTGAAAATCAGATTACTAATACTACAGAAACAACTAAAATTATTGCTAATGAAAAAGCCAACTTACTATATATGTAAAATGTTAAGCGACTGACTATTAAACAGGTTAATGTTTTAGACAGCCTATGGTGGAATTTCTGCTCTCACAATGATTGCTTCTGTGAAAAGCGTCATATTGAGATTCACTGTTAAGAATAAAAGGAGACAAGAAAAAAAAGGGGTTCAAATTAGCTAGTTTTTTCTTCCAATTCTACTGGTCCCAGGAGTTCCAACTACCTGTTTGTCGTGCACAGCAGGAAGATGACTTGTGCTGTTACGTAAAATGGATTTTAGTCTTAGCCATAACGCAACGGTCAAGCTTAGATAATGAAACTGCATATGTCATCAAAACAATATTAAAATTTATAATTTCCATGGCAAAGGGTGCAAGACAAATAACGTATTTACAATAACTACTTGCCGTGTCCATTATTGAAATTCAAGGCCAAAGTCGTCGCGCTAGCACTCCCAACACAAACCCTAATCACAATTCAGTACTTAATTCATTCAAATCTTGTTCTCATAGTTCTCTAAGGGCCTGTTTGGTTTATCTTTTGATAAACTAGACCATAGTTTCTAACTATCATTTTTCTTAAAGTTATCTAAACAGATTTGTGGTAAACTTCTCTACTTTTATTCAAACTTTATTTTTATAAACTGTGATTATTCTAAACGAACCAAGGAATTTTAAGCTGAATCTCCTGAGACTGGTGAGAGCACTAGTGCCTTTTATATTCTGAAAAGATCCCATCTATTCAAGTTCTTATATTATTATTATTATTATTAAAAAAATATTTTATATTTAACAATGAAATTTTTATACTTATTTTTTCATAATTTTACACCAATGAAATTTAAATGTAGTTTTTAGAGTTTTGAGATTTTATAATAATTATTTTAATATTTTGGGATTTTTCTGTAATTTTCTATTTTTTTGATTTCTTTTCTGTAATTTTCTCTAAGAAATAAAAGAGCAACATAAATAAGTGTATCCAAGCTTACTCATTGTTGGTTAAAAAGAAAAGAGCTGGCTCACCCAGTCTTAAAGCCCAAAAGAAATGCTAACCCAAAAAAAAACCCAAAAGAACCAACGGACTTGGAAGCTGCGTGCTATTAATTTTTAGAATAAAAGAAAAAGCATAAGAAATGGGCTTGAGCCCAAAAAAGCATAGGCTTGGACCCGAAAAAAATTCGTAATCGAGAAGGGTATTAACAAAACAGAAGGTATTAACCGAAGAAGAAGAAGATCGAGAGAGCACGAAAAGGGGAGCGGAGCGGAATCAAAAGTAAAGGAATTCTGAAACAGGAAAGTAGGCTGTGGCAGGAGAGAGAAAGAGAGATGTCGAGGACGCTGGTGCAGCCGATAGGGCAGAAGAGGCTGACAAACGTGGCGGTGGTCCGTCTGAAGAAGCACGGGATGCGCTTCGAGATCGCCTGCTATCCAAACACGGTCCTTTCTTGGCGTTCTGGCGTGTAAGCTTCCCTCTCCCTCCTCTCTCTGAACCATAGCCTTGGAATTAGCAGAATTCTTTGGTTCAGACCTATGCTCCGTCTTGTACCCAAAAATTAAACAAGAACAATAATATTGGAACTTGCAAATGGTTTTTGACTTATTGGTTTATGCAATCTTTAGTGGACAATCATTCGGGCGTTTCTTTAGTTGCACTTTGAATCCTTATTCTCTACCGTCTTTATGTCGTATGATGAGCGTAACAAGCTCTGAGTACGAATTAATTTAGTCAGTTTTAGCAATCTATTTTGATCAAATCGGTGCAAGTGTTTGGAGGGTATTTTCTAGTCATTTTTCTGTGGCAGGCTCAAGGAATGCATTTTTTAGTTGCATTGACTGTCATGTTATGGTGTTTCAAGCTAATATTTCTCTTCATTTTGAGTCCTCCTGTCAACAGGAGTATTTAAGTCCATCCACGTCGCTTATTAAGGTTTCCTGCATAACCAAGCATGCCTGTATCTGCGGTTAAATATATTAGCGCCATCTTTAATTTGAAGACAGCGTTGCATGATTGAACATGACAAGTGATGCGTTTTCATTACTTTGGTTAATGTAATTTGTGTTTTTGACATCAGTCAACTGAAATGACTTTGGAACAGGGAGAAAGATCCGGATGAAGTATTGCAGTCGCATACTGTTTATTCAAATGTTTCAAAAGGAATTCTAGCAAAGTCAAAGGATTTAGTTGCTGCCTTTGGGACTGATGACCAGTCAAAAATATGTTTGGAGGTCTGTCAAAGTTTATTTGAAAGTACATTTAGTTTACCTCTGGTTTTTATATAATTTTTTCCTATTCACTTGACAGATTTTAAAGAAAGGAGAGCTTCAGGTTGCTGGGAAAGAGAGGGAATCTATTCTGTCGAATCAATTCAGGGATATTGCAACCATTGTTATGCAAAAGACATACAATCCTGAAACTCAACGCCCTTACACAATCAATATGATTGAAAGACTGATGCGCGAAATTCATTTTGCCTTGGACCCAAATAGCAGTTCAAAGAAGCAGGTCATTTTGCTTTTAGTCTTCTAGTTATTTTTAAAGGCATCTGGTTGACATCATTTGTCAAGTTATTCTATGACACCATGAAGTGTGAACGCATTCAAAGATGATGTTCTCACAAATAATGATTATCATATGAAAAAACAGTTTACTTTATGTGGCCAGAGTTTTTAAATCATTAACAACATTGTTGATATCTTTTTTTTGTCCCACCCTATTTAATGATCTAATCTGTTGATTGGATTTAAGTTCTATTCATTAACATTTAACATTAAGTCCTCTTATTTTTTCTGTTTTAATTAACTGAAGTGTTCTCAAAAATTGTTATAAAGGCTCTGGAAGTTATTCAAGAACTTCAAAAGCACTTTCCAATTAAACGGTGCCCACTAAGAATACGAGTTGCTGCTCCAGAGGAGGAAGTACATTCTCTGCTAGATAAGCTGAATGCTCTGAAGGCCAACATCATTTCCAAAGAAGCATCTGCCAGTCAGTTGTCTGTTGTAAGTTCCAATGCCTCCAGCTTTTGTACAGAAGTTCAGTACATGGTTTGGATAAGCATCTGCTAGGCAGTTGTCTGTTGTGAGTTCCAATTCCTCCAGTTTTTGTACAGAAGCTCAGTACATGGTTTGAATCCATTTTTTTATTTCAACTGCAATGGTTTTTCTACAAGCTAACTCTTAGCTTTGTGCCTGTTAAATTTAAGGGTGTCATCGTGCTCAGTGGTTTAGACTTTAAATGCATTATTCTCTCGTCAATAGAAGGTGTGATTGAGATATACTCAAACCTCATTTCATAAAAATTAGAAACAACATGGCTAAGTAGTTTTAAAGTCAGTTTATTTTGTTGAATATTTCGCATGTGGCTGCTGTTGCATACAGCCTTCTTTAATGTGTAAAACATGGGAGAATATTAACATATAGATTTTATGATATAGTTATCATGCTAGATGTCAGACCTATCAATGTATGACAATGTAGGAGTTTCTTCATTTGGTCTGCATCTGTTTGAGGCACGCACTCTAAATTATTGATGATTGAGAGACATTTTTATGTTTTCATTTGCGAAGCAGTGTTTGACATGGATTGTCGAAATGTAAGATCTTTCTAAAGATGTGGGTTGGGTGGATCTACATATATGCATATGGATAAATGTTATTGTCAATGTTGACTGGTTATGAATTTCTCTGTATACTATTGATTGGGTCGCAGATATTTGAATTGGAGCCTGGTCTTTATAAAGATTGTCATGACTTTGTTATGAACAAAATACATGGAAGATTTGAAGTTCTTGCTCACTCTCTTTATGTGGATGGTGATACCCATGTGGAACAATACAATGATCACGACGATCTACCTGCTCCGTTGCCTAAAGAAACTCGTGAGTCTGTGCTTGAACTGAATGAAAAACTACAGAAGCAGACAATTTCTACCACGACTGGGCCTAGTGAGGGACAACAAAAGCAAAACAAGTGCAGCACATGTAGTGTTTCTTTTGAAAACCCTATGCTGTACAGGGAACACCATAAGAGCGACTGGCACAAGCACAATATGAAGCGCAAGACCAGGCAACTCCCTCCCCTCAGTGAGGAAGACTGTATCGCGGACATGGATCTTGGTGACTCAAAATCTGATTTGAAGGATTATTCTTTTTGAGTGTTATCGGATGGTATGATGTAACGGGTAATCACAATGCATAGTGTCTTGTTTATACTTAGGTCAATTTTGACGGGAAGTACTGAACCGTTGTAACATAGAACTCTGTTAGCACCCGTTTTGGTCCATAGTTTTCTTGTATTGAGAACTTAGCCTGCGTGATGTGCTGAAAATGAAAGGCAACGGAGGATATGAGAAAAAACGGGTCATTCTCTTGCATCCTTTAGCATCGTTAAACTTGTGTCAATATATGAGATTGAGAACCATAATTTCTTTCTTGGTTAGGGAACAATCACATTTCTTGCATAAATATTGACATTTTAAGGATCTCATCATCAGACACAGTGATCTTTTTAAGACTTTGTTTCGTGGTATGTGATTGATTGATATAAGTAATGTCTTTAAGAAGATAGTTGTATATTGTGATTATCCTGAATCTATAATGTACTTTCCCTTTTTCTTAATATAAGAGACAAATTGGAGAGTTTCATGTTTTACAATATAAAAAATATATGGGTTTATTTGTTGTATTTAATATTTTTTTAAAAAAATATCACTAATTAAGATGACATTTTTTTACCAAAAATTACTAATATAATTTATTTATATTAATTACATTATGTAAAAGTTATTAATATTAAATTATGGTAATTTTTTAAATTATTTATATTTCAAACAAATTTATTATTTTTTTTTATGTGTGTAATTTTGTCTTTTATCTTTTATATTAGGGAATTGAGAGAGTAATGTTTATGCTGTATAGTTTAATTTATTTCCAAAAATTAAATTCTATGCCTATATGTTGTATGAGGTTTGAAATAAATTGCAATATTAATTACTTGTCAATAATGACTTTTATAAATTTTATATTATATATAAAATACATATGAAATCATTTTTTAATGCCAAAAGCATTTCCATTTTCTGTTCAAATCAAGGAATGCTTAATTTAGCATTATTGAAACCAAATTTTATGGTTCATTCCCGAACACTAGTCATGGCTTATTTGCTCCTTCATCTAATTGTTTGGCACCATACAATGTTTTATTCCCTTTGATTCTATATATAAAACCCTTTTAATTGAATCATACTAATTAAGAAATGAAGTTAATTGTATTATTGTCTCCAAAAATCACCACTTTCTTCCAAAAACACCCTTACTCAATACTACTATCTCTCTTCTCTCTCATTATATACCATTTCATTGGAAACAAGTTGTCATCTAATTATACCATATCAAAAAAATGAGTTCCCATTTCATTTATAAGATTCATTCTCTCTCCTCCAACTATAATTCTTCTTCCACTATAATTGAAACTTGAACTCTCCCACTAGGGCTCTATTTGTTTTTGCTTTTAAAACTCCGTTTCAGCTCAAAACCAATTTTCCCATTTTTTGTTAGTGTTTGGGTGTTAAAATGGGACCACGTTGCCACTGTGAATTTCGCTCAAAACTGAGTTGAGAGAGAAGCAATTCATTTGATGCTTTTCCGTTTGCTTCTTCATTTTTGTTAGTATTTATTTTAAAGTCAAATAAAAATATACCAATAAAAATGAGAAAAAATAAAAAATTAGGAAAATAAAATTTTCATAAAAATTTTCCTATTTATTGACCAAAATGTCCCTTCAAAATTTTAATTTTTATAGATCATGACCTGTAAGAAAATGTTATATCAGATACATTATGTTCTCAATTAAATAAATGTAAATTGAATTTTAATTCAAGTAAATTAAATTAATCATGAGATAGAGTTTAAGTTCAATTTTGAGAAAAATTATGAGTTTTGTTAAAACCAATTTTCAAATAAATAATCCAAACATAAACACGTTAGTTCAAAACCAATTTTTATTATAACTACGTTACAAAACCAATTCTACCAAAACTCATTTTTAACCAACTGAAAACCAAACGGGCTCTAGATTTACACAATTACACTTTCAACATTTCGTTGAGATTAAAAATTTGGAACTCTCCCACCAAGATTTACACTTTCAAATTTTGTTATAATAAGCTTAAAAAATTTTGAATTGTTTCCAATTTTATTCTTTAAAGCAATGACCTCAACAATGAACCTGGACTTCCAGTGATCTTCCCATCAACATTTACATCTTTCTTGGACCCCATCAAATGATTTCGCAAATAGATTTAAACCTTCCTTTCACTAATTCACAAAATGATGATAAGTTCAATTAGTTCCTAAATCTAAATATTAGTTGTATTTCTAAAAGTGCTAAAGATGACAAGAATCAATTGGTTGAAACAGAAGTAGAGCACATTGAAACTTTGGACTTAAACAAGCCATGCTCAGAAGATGTCGAAGTTGAGCATGGTGGGTGGTGAGATAGTTTGAGGCACGTGGGATTGAACTAATAAGAATGGTGCTTTAGAAGTTCATAAAGGTCCTCCATTAAATAATGACAGAAAAAAGATAATAGTGGGTGGCAGTATTTGGGATGAAATTAATAAGGGTATTTTTTGTAACATGTAATAAGTATTACCTTGTTTATTGAAAAAAAATCATATATTTAGGATTAAAGCAAAATGTCATGAATTTTTCCCAAGGTTTGATCAAAAGCTTCTAGAACATTACAGAGACATCTTGAAGAGGCTTAATCACTTTGGAATTATGTAGATAATTCTAAAACATTGTGCATTTCTCCTGTACATATGTTTCTAGAAAGTTCTTTGTAAATATCTAGTGGAAAAATCTAAAGAATCAATGTAGGTCGTTAGATTAAATTGATATTCACTGTCCATTAAGGAGGTTGGAAAGTTCTAGAATCAAGGGGAGGCTTATATATACTCCATCACTCCTCATTTGTAAGCATCCAACATTTGAGTGCATTTGAGAATTCTCTCAAATTCTCTCTCTCTTTGTGTGTGTGCTCTTAAGTGTTCTCTTGTTGTCTGATCTTCCCTACTTGAGGGTTAGGCTAACTTAGCGTGAGATCAAGAGACAAGCTAAGACTGACACAAGTCAAGGAGAGGAAGTTCCAAGACCATGACAACGTGGTATCAGAGCTTTAGTTCAAGAGAACCTTGTTCGAGCTTTGTTCCATGGGCAAGGATGTCGGATGAGACAAGAGTACTCAACCAAGAGGTATGGGGTAAGAAGACCCAACCTACCTACCAAGGAAGCAAGAAGAGTCGAAGCACTAATAAGATAAGTGCCGAGGACCTCGCTTCTCTTTCGATTCAAGTTGAACACCTAGAGGAAGACTTGTTAGAGGTGACCAGCAAGGTTGAGAAGCTTGAGGGATATTTCACAACCCTTGAGACCCATACATTGGATGAGCTTGAGGGTCTTAGGGTTATTGTGGAGAAGCTTAAGAACTCTGAGGAGTAACGGCTAAAGCTATGAAGACATTGGAGGTAAATGTGATGGATGTCATCACAATCATGCAGCGGTAGTTGGATGTACTCAATACTTCCTTGGAGAGTCAAGGCAGGAACCCACTAGTGGCTAGAACTAGTAGAGTAAGGGAAGTAAAGTTGGATCTTCCTCGATCAAAGGAGTTCAAGGGTGTTCGTGATGCTAAGGAGGTGGAGAACTTCCTATGGCAAATGAAATGTTATGTGGAAAGCTTGGGGCTGAACGATGACCAAGCTAAGGTATGTACTGCTTTTTTGTTCCTCATTGATAATGCTATGTTATGGTGGCGTAGAAAGCATGCAGACATGGAGAAGAGCCTTTGCACCATTAACACCTAGAAAGATTTCAAGAATGAATTAAAGAGGCAACTCCCAAAGAACGTGGTCTATGAGGCATACAAGAAGCTAAGGGAGTTCAAGCATAAGACCACTATCTCCAGCTATGTGAAGGAGTTCACAACCTTGATGCTCCAGATTCCCAACTTGAGCAGTGAGGATCTTCTCTTCTATTTCATTGATGGCCTTCAAAACTAGGCCAAGCATGAGTTGCAGTATCGGGGTGTGAAGAACATTAATGAAGCTATAGTCGTGGCTGAAAGTCTCACTGACTACCAGAAGAAAAAAAGTGAATAGTCCAAGCTCAAGTCTCCCAAACCTAATAATCAAGGTAAAGGTAGGGGAGACAAGAGTTAGGGGGTGAACAAGGGTCGAGACAACAAGCCACCACAAAAGAAGTATGAAAATCAGAAGAAGAACTTTAACAACAACATCAGTTGCTTTGTGTGCAAGAGTCCTCACTGCATGAAGAATTGTCCGAAGCTAGGTAGCATGGCTGCCATTGTCGAGGAACAAGAGGCACAACAAGGTGAAAATATGGATTTGGGTTCCCTTTGACTCCTTAATGCCTTGAAGTTCAAGCCCTCATCCACACCCACTAAAAGCACAGGGTTGATGAATGTAGAGGCAAAGCTGAATGTGAAGTTTGTCTCAATCATGGTGGACACAAGGGCCGGCAATAACTTTATTGCTCTAGAGGAGGCCAAGAGGATTAGTTTCAAGGTTGTGGTAGGAGAAGGAATGGTGAAAGCTGTCAACTTTCCTCCTAAACCAATTCATGGCATAGCTCAAGGGGTTGAGTTGTGCTTGGAAGTGTAGAGTGATAAGGCGAATCTCATAGTCGCTTCTATGGATAACTAACAAGGTTGTGCTTGGCCAGGAGTTCATAAGAAAGTATAATATCTTCCCTATGCCCTATTACAATGTCTTATGTGTCCTAGACCAGGGAATTGCTACCATGATACCTATAACAAGTAGGTGTAGCAGGAATTAGTTGTCAGCCATGCAAGTGAAGAAGGGCTTTAAAAGGGGAGAAGTTATATACCTAGCATCCTTGAAGGAGGTAGATCTTGGGGAGAAGATGAGTGAAGATCTTCCCTTGATCATCCAGCATGTTCTAGAGGAAAACCATGACATGATGCCACCAGAGCTACCAAAGAAACTCCCACCTCGCCAGGAGGTGGATCATAGGATTAAGTTGAAATCGGGAGCTAAGCTACCAGCCATGGCACCATATAGGATGACACCACCAGAACTAGAGGAATTACGAAAGCAACTTAAGGAGTTGATTGATGCGGGATATATACAACCATCCAAGGCACCCTTATGAGGCGCTGGTCTTGTTCTAGAAGAAGCAAGATGGATCATTGCGGTTGTGTATCGATTACCGGGCTCTCAATAAGGTAACCATCAAGAGCAAATATCATATTCCTTTGATAGCTGACTTGTTTGACAGGTTAGGGAAGGCAAGGTACTTCTCCAAGTTAGACTTGAGGTCAGGGTATCATCAAGTTCGGATTGCTGAAGGAGATGAACCCAAGACTACTTGTGTCACACACTATGGGTCTTTTGAGTGGTTGGTGATGCCTTTCAGACTAACCAATTCACCAACCATGTTTTGCACTCTCATGAACAAGATCTTTCATCCATATCTTGATCGGTTCGTAGTAGTATACTTAGATGACATTATTATCTATAGTAACTCATTGGAGGAGCATGCTGAGCACCTATGAATTGTGTTCAAGACCCTATATGGGAATGAATTGTATGTGAAAGAGGAGAAGTATTCCTTTGTGAAGGAAGAGGTGAACTTCCGTAGGCATGTCATATCCCAAGGGACTTTGCGCATGGAGGGAAGAATATCAAGTAGTGGGAGCCTCCAACTCAAGTGGCAGAGTTGAGATCTTTCCTGGGACTAGTTAATTACTACAGGCGGTTCATTAAGGGCTTCTCCGCTAAAGCGACCCCTCTCACTAAGTTGTTGAAGAAAAACAAGCCATGGACGTGGACCGAAGAATGCCAAAAGGCTTTTAAGGATCTAAAGATGGCAGTGACAGAGAAACTATGTTGGTTGTCTCGGACTTCACGAAGCCTTTTGAGGTACACAACGATGCCTTTGACTTTGCTATAGAAGAAGTCTTAATGCAAGAGAGGCATCCTATTACATTTGAGAGTTGGAAGCTCAATGATATCAAGAGGTAGTACACGATATAGGAGAAGGAGATGACGACGGCCATGGTTCATTGTTTACGCACTTGGAGGCATTATTTGCTAGGGGCATGGTTTGTGATCAAAACCGATAATGTGGCAACAAGCTACTTCCAGAGTCAGAAAAAGCTCACCTTTAAGCAAGCAAAGTGGCAAGATTTCTTGGCTGAATTTGATTATGTGATGGAGTACAAGCCGGGAACAGTAAATGTAATTACTGATGCTTTAAGCAGGAAGGCTAAACTAGCAGCTATAAGCCGAGCTAGTAGGAACTTGAACACTAAGATCAAGCAAGGTATTACTCAAGACCCTCTAGCCCAGCAGGTTGTGGAGTTGGATAAGGAGGGCAAGACCAAGAGGCTCTGGGTTGAGTATAAACTCCTCTATACAATGGAAGAAGACTTCTTGTTCCTAAATAGGACAACCTATGAAAGGACTTGATCAAGGAGTGTCATGGCTCCAAATAGGCTAGTCACCAAGGACAGAGGCAGACCCTGGCATTTTTGGAAGCTGCCTATTATTGGCCTCACATGAGAGATGATATGGAGGCCTATGTGAAGACTTGTCTTGTGTGCCAATAGGACAAGGTAAACAACCAACTTCCTGCAGGATTGTTAGAGCTGTTACCTACACCAAGCCAATCATGGGAAAGTGTCTCCATGGATTTCATCTCGACATTACCTAAGTCCAAGGGGTTTGTTTCTATCATGGTGGTAGCAAATCGACTCTCCAAGTATGGGACTTTCATTCCATCCTTGACAAACTATACAGTAGAGGAAGCAGCTCACTTATTCTTCAAGAACGTGCTGAAGTTTTGGGGATTGCCCAAGACTATCATTAGTGACCGAGATCCTCATTTCACGGGCAAATTGTGGACTGAGTTTTTCAAGCTATTGGGGACAAAGTTGCATTTCTTCACTAGTTTTCACCCTTAGACAAATGGGCAGGTGAAAAGGGTGAATGATATGGAGGCCTATGTGAAGACTTGTCTTGTGTGCCAACACGATAAGGTAGACAACCAACTTCCCTCAAGATTGTTAAAGCTATTACCTACACCAAGCCAACCATGGGAAAGTGTCTCCATGGATTTCATCTCGGCATTACCTAAGTCCAAGGGGTTTGGTTACATCATGGTGGTAGTGGATATATTCTCCAAGTATGGAACTTTCATTCCATCCTCAATGAACTATACAGCAGAGGAAGTGACTCACTTATTCTTCAAGAATGTGATGAAGTTTTGGGATTGCCGAAGACTATCATTAGTGACCTAGATCCTCATTTCACAGGCAAGCTATGGACTGAGTTTTTAAAGCTATTGGGGACAAATTTGCATTTCTTTACTAGTTTTCACCCTTAGACGAATGGGCAGACAGAAAGGGCGAATGCTTTTGTTGGAGTGCTATCTCCAGCATTTTGTGAGTGTCAACTAGAAGGATTTGGCTAAGTTGCTTGATGTGGTCCAATTCTCTTATAACCTATAGAGGAGCGAGTCCACAGAAAAGAGTCCCTTTGAAGTGGTGATAGGACAACAACCTTTAACCCCCATGCCCTTGCAACCACATATAAGGGCAAGAGTCCAAGAACCTTCCATATGGCTAAATCTTGGCATGAGCAAGCCAATGAGACTAGATTCTTCTTGGTCAAGGCAGCTAAGAGAATGAAGAAGTTTGCTGACAGAAGGAGGCGAGCAATAAAGTTTCAAGTGGGAGACATGATGATGGTGAAACTTCTCCCACAACATTTCAAGGCCTTCAGAAAGGTTCACAAAGGCCTCATTCGAAAAATTGAGGGGCCATACACGATGTTGCATAAGGTCAGGAAGGTCTCCTACAAGGTGGATTTACCATCTAATTTGAAGATTCATCCTGTCTTCCACATGAGTATGCTCAAGCGTTTCCATGAAAACAAAGATAAGTCAGATCGAGGAATCTCCACCAGAGCACCACTTGTGACAACCAAGTCTTATGATAGACAAGTTAAGGAAATACTTGCTCACAGGGTCGTGCGACGAAAGAGAGTACCCCCAAGTACTCAATACTTGGCAAAGTGGAAGGGACAGCCAAAGAGCGAGACAACCTTGGAATCATAAGAAGACCTTTGGCAATTTGAAGACCACCTATGCCGGTACAGAAACTTAGCAGTGACGAGGACGTTATCGAAATAAGTAGAGGAGAGTGTCACAAAGTTTTCCTGGGATTTGATCAAAAGCCTCTAGAACATTCCGAAAACATGTTGAAGAGGCTTGATCACTTTGGAATTATGTAGATAATTCTAAAACATTATGAATTTTCCTTATACATTGTTTCTAGAGAATTTTTTTATAAATATCTAGTGAAAAAATCTAGAAAATCAATATAGACCGTTAGATTAAATTGATATCCACCATTCATTGAGAAGATGGGAAAGCTCTAGAACTAAAAGGAGGCTTATATATACCCCCTCCCTCCCCATTTGTAAGCTTCCGATATTTGAGTGCATTTAAGAATTTTCTCAAACTCTCACTCTCTCTATGCTCGAGTGTTCTTTTATTGTCTTGTCTTATCTTTCATTTAAGAGTTGGGCTAACATAGCATGAAATCAAGAGTGTTAACCAAGTTAAAACCAACTCAACTCAAGGAAGGAGAATTTCTAAGACCTTGACAAAAAAATCATATATAAATATGCATAGGACTGAAGCGGGTATTGATCATTATTTTTACATCCCTGGTGTATAATACTTCCCTCTCAAATGTAAATTTCAAATGTAAATCATGACGGGACGGGTCACTATTTCTAGTTATATTATATAAAATTATATAAATGGTCGGAGGTATAACAAATCTCAAAGTCCTTTACAAAGCCAACACTACCAACTCCCAACAGCCCCCCACACCAACCCACCCCAAAAATATGAAAAGAAAAATTAAAAAAAAAAAAAAAGAGAGAGAGAACACAAACAAAAGAAAAGAAAGAAGCCGCACTCTTTTCACCGTCTTTCTTGGTTCACCAGTCTCAACACTGCCATCTTTCAAAAACATAACAATCAAATCAAAAGCAGCAGCATCGCCACTTTCCTCCGTAGCCTTAATAAGACCACTCCAGCAAAGAAACTGGATAGCATTTAATTCTATACTACCAACATGCTGCTGCTGCTGCTGTCTGTACCACTAGTCTCACGACCAGCCAACAAATTTTCATTATCACATTTGGAAAACAAACGTAACAGAACGGGATATTGGGCCCCATAACTATCCAATTGATTTCTGCCACCGTCGGGTGCAGAAGGTAGTTCTACTGCTGCTTATACAGCACAAGCAGAAGTCAGTCAATAGCCTGAACATCCATCGATCTGGCAGAGGCTCTCATAGTCATGGGGACTGTTTCCAATCAAATTGAAGATTATTAAAAGCATTCACTGCTCCCAGCCCACCAAGTAATTGATTTGACAAATCCTGTTGATTCATAGCTTGGTCCTGAGCCACAGGTGCCATTCCTCCCCTCCCATTGATGACTGAATTATAAGCAGGTTGACCAAGCCCACCACCCGTTGTTGCAAATCTGCCAACCCCAAAACCTGAATTACTGTTCACAGCCCCATTACCCACCAGGTAGTTCCCACTGTTGAGACCTGTATTGTTACTCGCTGGAAGAATCCCATTTACATTTTTCACATCATTTCCAAAAGAACCAACATCTCCCATTCCAACTGTGCCATTAACTTTAACCTGGGTGGACGTCATCATGTCATGTATTATTTTCTGGACCGAACTTTGAGTATCCGTAGGGTCAGCTTCACTAGAGAAAGACGGCAGCTGTTGAGGCAAGGACACATTTGCTGGTGCATTCATTGTACTTGGGTGATTAGCAGCGGCTAAGGCAGAGTGAGATGTCTGTGGGGGGTTGTTGGATGGAGGCGTTGGTGCTTGAACAGATGATAGGCTTGGTTGTACCCATGGTACTGTACAGGATGAACCTGGGGATGAAATCTGAACGTAACTACCTCCACACGGACTGTTGGTACTGATCATTGAATTCTGTTGTCCAGAATTCATAGAGTTCTGATGGAAAGGTCCACCAATGGTGCTTGTGGTGGTGAATGCAGATGCCGAGTTGACCGAGGTATTTAAACCAGCCACACCATTGCTTGAAGCAATTTGCATGGCAGTAGCTTGAACTGAATTTTGATCACCATTTGAATTATCGACCACCATTTGCTGTTGTTTTTGTTGCGGCTGCTGTAATTGATCTTCATTCTGTTGTGTTTGACTCTCGAGTCCGACTGAACCACTTGTTCTCCGAGGGAATTTGGTCAAGCTCTCTGAATGAAGCAAAAACAATGAAATCAATCATCACCATTCAACCATCTGTATGACAATTATCTCAATCAAAACAGCAGAGAGCAAAAGCAGCTCTTAAAATTATAACCTCGGAGGACTTCAGTTATTCTCTAAATGACAAAATATTATAGAAATATAGTTCACCACCAAAACTATGTCATGGATAGCAAAATTCACTCCATGCTGAGATTCTCAAGCAAGTTCAGTCAACTAGTATTAACCTATTGAGCACAATCATTACTGTTCACATCTTCAGTTATGTTATAGTTCATAAGACTTCTCACCAGAGAATCCTTGACCTTCCAATCAGAAATTGGTATATTCTAATTTTTAGAAAGGACCTGATATTTGAAGATTTGGAGACTCAACTATACTCGATCTATCCTCATTAACCTTTCAAACATACTATTTTTTTTTTTCTTCGGAAGGTTTTTCCATCTTATATTAAGAGGCTTCTTAAACCACCAAAATCCTAATAGCTGATTTTTTTTTTGGGTAAATTTAATAACTGAATTTTAATGTAACAAAAACCACAACAGATACAGAGTTCCACAAGCTCAAGTCTCCAGGAAATTGTTTCTATAAACTAGAGATTAAATGAAATTCCCAGATATTGCTCAACAAGTAGAGACAAGAAGTTTGCTAAACTAAAACAAAACCAATGTCCAAAGTAACGCAGGTAACTATATCTATTCAGGCTTGTGATTTCTACTAAGAAAATTCAGTTTAAGACTGGTAACAACTAAAAAGAACGCAACACAATATGGGACTAAATAGGGAGACAGCTAATAATAAACTACGCAAAATGATAAGTGAACCTACCCATAGGTCCAGTCCCTGTTTCTTTGTTGTAATCTATCAAGTCTTTCATACTATTTACCACTTCAGATATCTGCAACAAATCCAACACGAAAAGGGGGAAGGAGGGAGCAAGAAGCCAAGTTTGTGAGGTATAATAGACACTCGTCAAGTTTATTTAAAAACATAGAACTGATAAATTCATAACTTTTTAGACTGATATACAATTTGCTATTTAATTAATCCAGTATCCACGGAAAGAAAGAGAACTTTTCTTCTCCTTTTTCCTGACCTTGGCAATCACTCCCACAAAAACTTAAGAAAAGAAAGACAGAACTACAGAAAAACTCAGGAACCACACCCAGGTCCCAAGTCCTCTCACAAAGAAGGGAGATGACCTCCTGAAAGACAGAAAGATCAGAGCAAAAGAAAAACAAAAGTGCAAAGCTCATTCAGTGTCACATATTTCTAAAACTCATTAAACAAATATGGAACTCTAAAAGGATAAAAAGGAATAATTGTCCAACATATGCAGACTAAATAGAAATAGTATACAGCAAGAATGAATTTGAGGGCTGCCCTTGAAGAGATCTGAATCCAAGTAAACCATCAAACTAACAAGGGTGAAAACTGTTAGACCAAAGCCACAATAATGCCACTAACCCTTACGACCAAAACTTTGAACCTCACATATATGTGGGATCTTATCAAGCATAAAACTCAGAAGTAGGATGACAAAAATTTGTGCGAAGGCAATTAATAATGGCCGATCTCCTGATGCAAGCTTTTTCGAAAGACTAACACGTCAGTTGCAGGAAGATTCATTAAAATAATGAAAAATTATATAAATCATATGTGCATCCGCTATCAGGCCGGAAAGAACAGTTAACCAATGTCTATTACACAAAAGTAGCCCAAGCAAAAAAATTAGCTAACCGCTAAATCCAAAATATAAAATAAAAATCTCTGTCAATTAAAGTATTTAACTCACAATGAGCATTAAACTTTCCATACAGATAAACCCCTACAAGAAAAACATTACCTGTAGACAACGCACATATCTCTTTGTATATCCTAAATCATTAACTAACGGCACTTCTAAAGTTTTTGCCAATTGACGGGCCGAAGCAACAAACCTGAAAAAGAAGCTTAGTAATTTATGATAAGGGCAAGCAAGTCTAATTTAGACCATAAAAAAATCAAGAGAAAGTCTCAGTGCCTGCCAAACTATAGACACACCCAAAAAAAAAAACCAAAAATTATTTGTTGAAAGAGGAAATGGTTGCATAGGCATAAATGCTAAAACTCAATGTTAAGAAAATTGGACCAGTCATTGGACCGGATAAGGCATCAGTTCAAGATTTAATGGCTTGATCAGAGTTGGACTGGTTGTAATTAATAAGGTCTACAAAGATTAAAAATAATGTTATCACGTAAAGAAGAAAGTTCAAGAAATAAAAAAAAGGGCAAAGATTACAGAAAAAGAAAACAAGAGCTAAAAAAGAGCAAGGGTACGAACATTTGTTATGAAGCACTTTTAAGAATCATATTAAAGTTAAATTAAAAGGATTAAGTTTAAAAATAAAATATAGATCAATAATAGATATCACAAATATTACAAATATTAAAATGATGTTATCACATAAATAAAAAAGATTCAAGAAATAACCCCAAGAAAAAAAAAGAGCAAACAGGTGTCTTTAAAATGATATCACCAATTGTTTGTGTAAAATATCTCTGTTATCAAGCATTTTTAAAAGGGCATAGTAAAACAAAATTAAAATTTCAAGATTAAAAAAAAATACAGATAATTAATTGGAATTACAAATACAAAAGAGTTCTCTTTATATTAAAAAAAAATCATGAGATAAGCCCAAAAAAATTTCAACAATCAACGAATAAAAAATTAAGAAAAGCGAAAAGGAGCAATTGGTTGTTGGGACTTTGGAAGGAAGCAAGTCCCACATCAGTCAAGTGAGGGCACAGTGTGAGTGGGCTTATGTATAAAAAGGAAACGGGCCTCACATTTACTTGTAACTTGTAAATGAGACTGAGCATTCTTACAGAAGAAGAAAATAAATGCTCGGGACCCACAGTAATTATTCCTCTCTCTTAAGAATTTTTCTTTTTCTTTTTTTAACATTTTTATTAAGACCGGTCTGTTACTACCGGTTATGACTAGTTATACCTGTTCTTTATTAGTCTAATTTTACATGAGAACCAGACCGAATAAGAGACTAGTTCCTAGTCCAACCGGTTGAACTAGCCGATCTGGTCCGGTTTGGTTCTCATAACATTGCTAAAACTTTCATCATAAACCTGGATAAAAATTTGTATTGTGAAGCAAACACAATACAATTTGGGCACACACCAAGTGCAAGTCAGAATTAAATAACTTCTTAAAAAAAATAGAAAAGACAAAATGAGAGACTAGAAACTCCATTTTGATGAGATAGTTAACGCAATTCCTGATTTATTTTTGCCTTTACATTCAGCATTTTTTTTTAGAAAATAGTTTAGGTCTGTAGGATACTTAGACTATATGGCAGTACTGTTATGTTTTTCTTCAGAGGCATATCAAAATTAAAAAGTGACAAATTTTAGGATTTCAATATATATATATATATGTGTATGCATGCATACATATTGGTATATATAGACATGTGGGTAGGACACAACACCTGCGTGTGTGTGTGTGTGTGGTTGGGAGGGGGGGGGTCATGGCCAATAAGTTTTAGCAATTTGACATGTCAATGTCTAAGTGTCCATGTCATCACAATTAATAATTAGGAAAAATCCACTCAAGGAGAACACATAAAAAAAGGACTTACATATTGCAATTATTTTGTATCTCCGGAACAGATAACTTGGGAGTTGTATTTTGAGTAAAAGTCTGGTATTTTTGAGCAGCTGCTCCAAGTTGACTAACCTGAATAATTGGGGGAAAAAAAAGTGTATAACAACTTGTCAGCAGAAACAACAGACTAAAGGCAAAAGCAATCACTAATCTATTAAGTATTATCTAAGAAACAACTTCAGCATTACAAAGGGCCCTCACAAGAAATGTAATTTAGCATGACCATAAAAACACAGGTTGAGTGGGGATTAGTAAACATCCAATCAAGTTACAAACTCAAAACTAACAGTAGTCATGTCGCGTCACATTAAATTCAAACAAACATATTAAGCCCAACATTGAAAATAAAATATACACCATTGATTACAGCTGGATATCATTAAGCATCTTTAAGTGCCAAAATATTTTAAAATATATATATAATGGATCTATCCAATCAATCAGCAAGCTATCTTTGTCCATCTAACCAGAAAGACTAATTATTCAAATGACAAATGCTTCTTGTAAGAGCGTTTATCTGAAGAGTAACCTGTGGTATTAACAATCTTCTTGGGATAAGCTCTTCATGACACCGAGCACAAAATTCCCAAGAGCATATCTGCAAAAGAAATAATAAACACAAGAATGTCAATAAAAAGTATCCAAGCATCATTTAATTAAAACAGGAAAGATATAATATCCATCAATAACCTTCAGGTCAGGAGAGAAAACTATTCGCAACTGACCATCGCGTACAACACGAAGTTGCTCAAAAACACTTTCTTGTATTGCTTTTGCATAATCCAGAACAATCTGACCAGAGGAATTATGATATTCTCGTGGCATGTCAACATACAGTAGTTCTTCTAAAGTCCCACTTTCATACTTTATTTTAAAAAGTCTAGGAAGAACCTCAACAGTTGCTTCTGAAAATATGATGAACAACATAACCAATAAAAAAAGAACAGTGAGCAAGATTAAATTTTTAAACTGCCCATACATTAAAGGAAAACTTAAGGTACAAACGGTAGAGAGCTAGCATAAACAGAAGAAATACTGGAAAGAGAATAAAAACATACCAAACCCACGGCCAGGTCTGCGATTACATATTTCACAATGCCATGCATCCTGCAAATTTTGTAAGAATACTCATATTAGTTGTAAATAACACTTAGTATAGATAAACCCAAAACAGTTATTCCATAAATCCCATTGCCACTTTATCGTAAAATTAAAGGCCATAGTTGACATAACTAAATGGCAATCAGAACAACCAAAAGAAGGTGCCAATAGCTGAGTATAGTACAATGGGCATCATTCAATAATTAAGATTTAAGATACTAGCTCAGATAAGGTTATCCAGGCCTTAGAAATAGTTAAGGAGATTTTCTCTAACAGCAAACCTGGGGAAAAACTCCAGTTGCTTGTCTACCACTTCCATACATTGAAACACACCACTTCTTTTTGGCATTAGGAGCAAAATATTCAGCAACAAATTTCCTCCAGAACTCAATATTGTTATCCTACATAAAATAAAGCACAAAGCCATCTTTACAACAAAGAACGTAAACAGATCAATGGCAGTAACCAGAACAATACTTACTTCAGGTCTATGCTGCTGCTGATACATATAATGTGTCAGCCGTCTAGCACACATTCCAGGTTCATAAACTGGCCTAACAGGAGACCTTGAAGAAATATTCTGCTGCTGTAGTTGAGAACGTTGCTGAGGCATTGCCTTTAAGAGCTGCTGCTGTTGTATTTGCATGAGTCTCTGTTGGTGTAAGAGATTCATATGAGCAGCAGCCTGAGGGGGTTGCCTTGACATTTGAAGGAATTGCTGTTGTTGCTGCTGATGCAAAAATAATGGTTGATCGGAATGCGGGGGTTCCATTTTTACTGGTGCCAAACTTGTGATTGTTTGAATTTGCTGTGGCTCCAATTTCACTGGAGCAAGATTTCTCAAAGATTGCAAATGCTGCTGCTGCTGCTGCCCCAGTTGATCATTGTTTGCCTGGGGCTCTAACTTTACCAGTCCAATGCCCCCTAATCCTTCCCGAACAGATTGAAAATGTTGCTGCTGTTGTTGCTGATTATTGCGAGGAGCAGAGAACTGTTGCAATGCTGGCTGATTATGTTGGAAGTTGTGAGCTTCAAGTGGTTGGGAATGCTGTTGTTCCTGCAACAGCTGATTACCAGAAAGATTTGAAAATTGTGGACCCTGAACAGATGAACTCGGGTTTACCATATTCAATTGTATAAACGATGATGCAGTATTATTGAAACTCATTCCATTGGCCACACCTGAGAGCGGATCTCTTTCAGCTCCAGAATCAACACCTCCACATTGACTACTTCCAGACCCAGAGAGCCTAGAATCCGGAACACTGCTTGGGAAAGATTGATTCAGAATAGAAGATACATTGGACATATTGCCTAGCATATTCATATTGTTAAACTGATTATGCGGTGACATGAGTGAAGGGAAAGAAGTCTGGGAAGACACAGGACCCCCTTGAGCTCGAATTATTCCAGAATTTGATCGCAGAAGGGAAGGGGGGACAGAGTGGGCACCACCAATCGGAGGGGGTGGTCCAGAAGGTACCATCTTTTCTATACAAAGATGTTCAAACAATCACCTAAGCAGGACAACTAAGTATATAAAGCATTAGTTCAACAAACTACAATTATACGATAGCTTGTAAGAAACTGGGCACACAGCTCAACCCAAATAGCATTTCAACCCAAAATCCAAGGCCATAGGCTTTAAAGCCTTTACTTTGCACCAACTGAAATGAGTAAGAATTGCTCCAGAGCATGTGGTGTTGAGTTTTATCAAATACAAGCCCATAGAAAACCAAAACCGGGAAACAATCTTTGATTCTGCACAGTAAAATTGCGCTACCTCTGTTAAACGGGCAACATTCCAATGGTTTTTGCGTGAATAACTGCACAATGCATGACTTTTCAAATCCGACTCATCAGCCATTGCACAGAGACTAACCAAGAAAAATTCACTACAAGACCACAATTCCAAATTATAACACTATCACAAGAATAATAAAGCCTTCGGAAAATACAAGCAGTGCTTCAAGAAAAGCATCTCCCAACAGACAATGATTGCTAGTTACCCTGCAATCACTCTCAAAACAGAGCCAGCAATTTTAACTTTGCTTCTTTCTGGCAAGTCTAAATTCCAATCTCGCAACCTAAATACAACGATTGAAAAGCGTAAGATAGAAACTTACTCAGACTATGATACAATTTCTGCCTTTCTGGAAGAGCTGTGCACGGAGAAAGAAAGAAAAAAGAAAAGACAAAAAAAAAGAAAAGATCTAAAAGGCCACGATCGAGCCGTAGCTCAAGCGAATCAGCGATCCAGAAAGCAGAATGGAATGCAGTAAACTTGCAAGAACTCACCAGGCCTTGAAATTGAACAGTGAAAACCCCAATAACTGAGAAGGATATAATCAAGAACGCCACTAGTAACTGATCAAAGAAGTGACGATAACAAAAGCTTTAAATTTTCGCAAGTAATTTGTTTTTCTTGAATCGCACTAAATCTAATCCAGTTCAGTTGTGTAGGGAATCTAATCCAGTTCGGTTGTGTAGGGTTTGGCAGTGTAAGCTGCTCATGAGGTTCTCTCAGTAAACGAACTCTTCTTTTGCTGTGGGTGAGGGAACAAAAAGAGAGCCGAAAAGAACTAAAAGAGGAGAGAGAAAGCCTTGTGGACGTCAAAATTGTATTCGATCGAATTGAATTTTCTTCATTCGTTCTTTTTCATTCTCAATTTTTCTCTTTCTTCTTATACTCTCCAGCTGTCTTGAGAAATGAAGTCAATTCTAATCCCAGCTTGTTGACGTACACATACACCACCACAACTATCATCGTCACCATCATCATTGATCATCAATAACTGCAACATCCCATCCCCACCGTCCGATCAGCGTTAAGAATGCAGATTTTCTTAATTGCAGTGATGCCCTCTGTTATTCATTATTTGTAGAGTTGCCACTAATTTGCATATTATCAACGTTGTTCTATATTGTTTTGTTTATTAAATCTTTTGATTTAACCAACTTATATCGATGTGAATAGTAGAAGTTCCCGCAGCAAATAATTGAGAATTAAATTTCTAACATTTGCCTCTAAAGTAGACTTAGGAGATATTCATTTACTCTCATTTTTTATTGACAACCAAGAAAGAAAACAATGTTTTAAAAATTATAGAGTATTCACAGTCTAGTATTTAAAATGCAGTTGGATTGATGTTGAATTATTATTTAAATGTAATATATATAGTATTATACAATTAAATAAGTTAGTAATAAATATCATAATTTTTTTAAAAAAATAAACATTTATACTTTAAAATAGAAAAAAAAAACTTACTTTGACAAGTTAAATCACTTTACTTTTCTTTCTTTGTATTTTTTTGTCCGAAGTTAAATCACTTGACATATCATGGCAAGACCATGTCAAATTGATTTCAGACGCATCATTTTAAACAACAAAAATAAAAATTAATTTTGACTAGTTAAATATTAAATTTATTAAATTACTTTTTATTGGATTTTTTTGCTTGCTTCAATTTCTAGAGTCAAATTGATCCATTACATGAGTTCGACCACTCATTAATTCTGTTTCACCTTTATAATGTTGTTTTGAAATTTTTGATTGAGCAATGAATTAAAAATATTTGGACTATGATGATAAGGAAATTGGCTTTTAAAATATAATAAATCATTGTGCAAAAAGACGGTAAAGAAACTTAACATATGCAACAGAAAAAAAAACATATGATTTTTTCTTTTTTTTGTGTTATTTTTCAATTAAAAATTAATATGTAGACTTTTTTAACAACTATAAATTTATTCATTAACTATATACGATGATGACTATACCTATGATATCTTAAGGGAAAAAAAAAAAGCTCATATGTTAACCTTTAATTAAAAAATAGCACCAAAAATATATAAGAAAAAGCAAGTTTTCACCCCAAGCAATTAGGCTATTATGCAGCTGACCTGTAATTAGCACAATGTCATGTGAACTTGTTCATGCTGCTGATTGTTGTATCATATCTTACTTGTGTGCTAGCTCTTCATATGCTTCCTATTTAGGTGTTGAATGAACTAAAACATTAATAGGGAAAGGAAAATGGCTTTACATTACCTGATTGTGTTTGGTTGGACATTACCTAATTACATCTTTGAACCTATTTCCCTAACAATCTAAAAGTAGTTTGCCAACATAAAAGTTGAGGCTTGCGCATTACATGGAATAAAAAAATCAGATTACCCTTTACAAACATAAAAATGACACCTCCATCATCTACCAAATTTGCGACCAGTTGCCGCCATCTTCATCTTCTATGTGCTTCACTCCGATAGTGATGTCAATGGTCTCCACTGATTTTGTTGGCATCAACCATCACCGACCTTCACTTCCAACAAAAGTAAGTTTGACAAAATAATTATGAAATAAAAGTACATTTACAAATTGAAAAGTAACTTCTTTAGTCTATTAGTCTATTAGCTAAAAGTATGTTTAGAGGTAAAAGTAAATTTACATAAAGTTAGTCAAAAATATGTTTGCAAACGTAAATTAACCTAACTGAATGATAAATCAAACAAGTTTTAAGAAGTAAATAAAAGAAAGAAGAAAAATGGGATTAATAAATGAGGGTATAGTTGGAAAAAAATTTTCATGCATTGGATTTGTAAATTAACAATAACTATGAAACAAAATAGAAAAGGAAAAAGATCAGTGAGGACCCATGAGTAAAAATATTTTCCAATCAGGACCCCATTTGAAAATTCTTAAGTACCATCAACTGAATTTTCAAATGAGATAAACTAAATTTCTAGTTTATCCCAAGTCCTCAATTGTCTTTTTCCAAAATAGAAAACTTAGTTAAACAATAATAAATAGGGAGAATTGATTTTTTGGTATAGAAAATAAAGATATTTGGTTTGTGGGAGGTAAGAGAAAGTTAATTGTATTTTAGGACTAGGGGTATAATGGGCATATTAAAAATAATGTTGAAATGATCAAATTGCCCTTATATTCTAATGAGAGGAAAAAAAATATAGAGAGAGAGAGAGAGAAGGAGCCTGATTAAGACAAAATCTAGGATTGAAGGAAATTGAATTGAGAACGAATGCATGCAGGATGTTGAGAATGAAGAAGAGAACGATGGTGAGAATGATGGAGGCAACAGTGAAGGATACGACAGTGCAAGCCATTGTCCATTAAAGGAAGCATCGTTTACGGTGAGCAGCAACTTCCATGGTCGGAAGTTTAGTTCGCATCATTCGAACTCTATAACCAAGCTTGCTCTCTTGTCTCTCTGCCATCAAACCCTCGTATGTCCGCTATCAAGCCCTTACTTTACTCATCTCTCTACCATCAAACCCTCATCTCTCTAATGCTCTCCACCATCAAACCCTCTTAGATTCTGGATGCTTAATGTTGGATGTTGTGGATATTTTGATGGATCATTTTATAGATTGAATGAATATGTAAATGACCTATGTTAATGAAATGATGAAATGATGCTTGATTGCTGTTATACCTCTTTTGATGCATCTTTGTGATGGATTTCGTTGGTTGTTTTGCATGTTTGGAAGTGTTATCATTTTTTTTAAAAATAGTCAATCATACCCCAATTTAAACAAAAAACAAAGCATTATGTTGGTTGACTAGATTTTAAGAACAGTGGAAAAAAAATAGTCAACCAACCCAAACTAAAACTAAAATAAGCCATTATGTTGGTTGACCATATTTTTTAAAATAATAGTTCAAGGTTTAGGAGTTTTATTCACATTTGGTCAAAGGAAAAAGATGGATGACCAGGCCCCCAGTTAAAACTAAAAGAAACCATTATATTGGTTGACCACATTTTTGAAATGATGGTTCAGGAATTTGATGCACACTTAGTTAGAGGAAAAAATAGTCGACTCATTGTTATTATGCACATTGATGCATATTTATTGATAGCATGTCTTTAAAATGATTGGAATTGGATGTTTACGAAAAACAATTAACTACTTGAATTAATTTTTCAAGTTATAATTTTGATGTGGTTGATCATTTTTTCTAAAACCTCATCCATGTTAATGAAAAATGGTCGACTACCTACATTAATTTTTTTAGTTGTAATTTTGGTATGATCGACCATTTTTTCTGTCATCTCAAAGGCCATGTGTGCAAGCAAGCTGAAACCTCACCCATACCTATAAAAAACATTCGACCACTCAAATTGATTTTTTCAGTTACAATTTTGATGTGTTCAACTGTTTTTATGTCACCTTACTCATGCCCATGAAAAATGATCAATCATCCAAATTGATTTTTCCGGTTATAATTTCAATGTGATCGATCATTTTTTCTATCACCTTAAAGGCCATGTGTGCATGTTAGCTGAAATCTCACGTATGCCCATAAAAAATAGTCGACCACCTGAATTGATTTTTCCAATTATAATTTTGATTTGGTCAACCATTTTTCTGTCACTCCACCTATGCCCATGAAAAATGGTCGACCACTTGAATTGATTTTTTGAGTTGTAATTTTGATGTGGTTAACCATGTTTTTGTCACATCAATTAAACATAATGGATACCGACCCACTTGATGATACTATTCATACTATTATTCATGGAGTTTAAATTGTTATTCATTGAATCTAACACAATATTAATAGAGTCTAACTTGTTGTTACCAGATTCTTATATTGCACAAATAGGATTCTCTACTGCATGTATAGGAATCCCATTTGGAAACACTGTTAATACGGTTATTTGTGGAGTCTAAATTGTTATTTGTGGAGTCCAACACATTATAACTGGAGTCTAACTTGCACAATTTAGATTATCTATTATACATAGGAAACCCACTTAGAGATGTTGTTCATGCAGCTATTCGTGGATCTAAAGCTTTATTAGTGGAGTCTAACTTGCACGATTTGGATCCTCCATTTACACATAGGAAGCCCACTTGAAGATACTGTTTATGCTACTATTTATGGAGTCTAACACCTTATTAATGAAGCAAAACTTACACAACTTGGATTCTCTATTATACATAGGAAGCCCATTTGGAGATATTATTCATTATGTTACTCGTGGAGTCTAACGTGTTATTAGTAGAGTCTAATTTATTATTATTGGATTCATATGTTACACGACTTGGATTCTCTATTGCACATATAGGAATCTAACTTGAAAATACTATTAATGCTATGTAGTTTAAATTGTTATTTGTGTTGAATCAAATGTTTTGATGATTCCAAACCAATTAGAACTTGGAAAGAAGATATCAAAAGTATACAAAAGATCTCAAGTGAAGAAATCTAAGAAAAAATGAGTATAAGATTAGATGTAGAATTTCTCATCTTATTCACATGAGTAAAAGACTTTGATATTATGCACAATTGTTTCAAAAATATGTTTTCACATTAACTCATGAAGTATTTAAAAAATACCCACTAACAGATGAATTTTGAAGTGTTAAACTTGATATGTTACTTTGAAAATTTGAATTTTGATAACTAAAATTCAAATTTCGGATTTAAAATATGTTAGTTTGAAAAAAGGTTCCTCTGACAGATGAACTTCAATCTTTGAAAATTTGAATTTTGGATAAAATACAATCTGTGAAAAATGAAAAATTCGTCTAAAGATATGTCAAAAGTCATTTGAAAGTAAAGTTTGAAAAGAGTTTCAAGTCAGTTCTCTGACAGACGAACTTTGATTTTGAAAAATTCAAACTTTGGAAAGATAGTTTATAAGTCTGTTCAAATGCTCTTCTGACAGACGAACTTCAGTCTTCAAAAATTTGAACTTTGAATTAAGTCTGATAAGAGATTTCTCTGACAGACGAACTTTGATTTTTGAACATTGAAATTTAAAAAAAAAATCTTTTGTGCCATATTGAGTTGCCACTGACAAACAAATTTTGGACACCAAAATTCGAATCTTGAACGCACTATAGCAATATAGAACAACTGTTCACACTTACCAGAAGAACTTTAAACTTGAAAATTCATATGCTCCAACATAGAAACATTTGTCAAAAATGAAAATTTGAATTTTACTTTAGAACAGACGAACTTCGAAATTCAATGTTAAAGATTTTAACTTACAGTCTCTGTGAAATTCATCTGTTGACTCCACAAAATTAGGACCTTGGATGTCAGACGCATTAAATGCGATTAGTGAACGAATAGTTTTACAAAGTAACTATTAAGTAATAACTCTAATAGCTAGATCTTGTCTCTAACGAATAGTTAAGACATAAATCTATAAATAAAACTTCATTTAAAAGTGTGGATAACGATTTTATATTGTATATACTGAAACTCTACAAAATTCTTTAGTCAAAATTTTCTACTCTCACATACTTCCTATCTTGTATTTCAACTGTTATATTTACTCTAAGTCAGAAAGTTTTTTTGCTGTAAATAATCTCATATTCATCTGGAAGATAGATATTCTCGTGAGGGGATTTCACAAGGGATTTGGGAAGCACTAAGATAGAGTTCAAAGAGTGAAACTACAAACTCTTAGAATATAGCATAGAGTTGTATTGTGGCATTGCAAGAAATCCAATGAATTCTTGCACGATAATGAAAAATCTCAAGTGGTTGCTTGAGAATTGGACATAAGTCAAGAGATAGAGACCGAACTAGGATAAATATTTCTGTCTTCTCTTCCCTTATCTTGATTTTCACTTTGACATATTATGTATTCTGTTTTTCTGTCACTCTTGCTTTCACTGTTTTTTTACACTTTTACATAAAATTTTAATCTTTCCAATTTACCCTCCTCTTAGGAAACCAACAAATCTAACAATTTGTGAAGTCCAACCTTTATTAATGGAGTCTAACTTGCACAACTTGAATTCTCTATTACACATAGAAGCCCACTTGGAGATACTGTTCATACTACTATTTGTGAAGTATAGCATGTTATTAGTGGAGTCTAACTTGAACAATTTAAATTCTTTATTACATATAAGAAGCCCACTTAGAGATACTATTCATATTGCTATTCGTGGAGTCTAAATTGTTATTCGTAGAGTCTAACACGTTATTAGTGGAGTATAACTTGTTATTATTGGGTTCCTATCTTGCACAAATTGGATTCTCTATTACACATATAGGAATTCCACTTGAAAATACTATTAATGCTATTTTTTGTGGAATCTAACACGTTATTACTAGAGTCTAACTTGCATAACTTGGATTCTCTATTACACATAGGAAGCCCACTTGGAGATGTTGCTATTCATTGAGTTTAACATGTTATTAGTGAAGTATAAATTGTTATTAATGGAGTCAATTATTATACGTTGAGTCTAACACATTATTAGTGAAATCCAACTTATTATTCATGGGTATGGGTGACGTGACTACAAAAACGATTGACCATGCCAAACTTATAACTGAAAAAATCAATTTGGATGGTCAACTTTTTTTCATAAGCATGGGTGAGGTTTCAGCAAACCTGCATACTTGGTGTCTAAGGTGGCTGCCAAAAAATCACATCAAAATTATAACTAGAAAAATCCAATTGGGTGGTTAACCATTTTTCATGAGTATGAGTAAAGTGATAAAAAAACATCATAATTGAAAAAATTAATTCGAGCAGTCGATCGTTTTTCATGGTTATAGTTAAGGTTTCAACTAACCTGCATACTTATCCTCTGAGGTGATTGCAAAAATGGTCAACCGCATCAAAATTATAATTGAAAAAATCTAATCGGGGTGATCAATAGTTTTTCATGAGTATGGGTGACAGAAAAATAATCGACCACATTAAAATTATAATTGGAAAAATCAATTCAAGTGGTTAACCATTTTTGAAAAACATCCAATTCCAATCATTTTAAAGATATGCCATCAATAAATATGCATCAACATACATAATAGTAACTAATCTATTTTGCCATATCAGTCCCATAAAACAATTCCAATCATTCCACCTATTTTTCCTTTACAGGGTTGCCCCATAATGGCTCCAAAAGAATTATCTACCTACTATATTAGGATTTGAGGTGCTATTTGTTGAATAAGAAGTTTTGATGATTTTAAACAATTAGAGCTTGGAAGGAGAATATCAAAGAAACATAAAAGCATAAAATGAAGAAATCTAGTGAAGATCAAGTGAAGAATTAGTTTTTAAGATTTCTCACTATGTACACTAAGTAAAAAGCTTTAAATCATACTTATTTATGTTATCACAATATTCAAATGAGTTATTTTAAAGCTATCTAATATTAGCATGTGTTAAAATTAATAAATATTGGCTAACAGATGAATTTTGCTATTTGAATCATGGTTATTTTGTGCAAAATTTGCACTTTTCTTGTTAAAGTTCGACATTATAGAAGTTTAATCTCTGATAGATGAATTTTAGTGGTGAAATTTGAATTTCGAGCTAAATATAGTTAGTAAAAGTGTGAAAAATTTGCATGAAATTTAGTTACGAATGTTGGTGAAGTTTTAAGTGAATTTAAAGTTACAGCCTTTAACAGACGAACTTGAAGCTTTAAAGTGCAAACTTTGAAGTGAGAACTTGTATATCTTATTAGAGCATATCTCTTATAGATTAACTTTGTAGTATAAAATACAAATTTCGTAGAAAAGAACTTTTGTATCACATTGAACATACCTCTGAAGATGAATTTCAATTTCTGAAATTCGAATTTCGAAATTCTATGTGAAAACTTGAGGAAGCTGTTCAATTTCTTTAGACACACTTTCAATATAAAAATTTATATAAATTAACATTGGGTATATTTTACAAACTCGAAATTCGAATGTCACTCAGTAACAGAAGAATTTTGAAATTCAACGTTAAAGTACTTAACCTTCTGTCTCTATGAAATTCGTCTGTTGACCCCCCAAAATTTGAACTTTGATGTGTAAGATACATTTAATATGGTTAGTAAATGGCTATTTTTTAAAGTAACCATTAGTTAATGTCTCTAACGGTTAAATCTTGTATCTAAGGACTAGTTATGTCACAAATTTATAAATAGAATTTTATTTAAAGTTGTGGACAATATATTTAAGTCTAATATTGTAAAAACTCTGCTGAAATTTTGTGTTAAAAGTTTTTCACCTGTACACTTCATTTATTACACTTCAACTATCATATCTACTATGTTTAGGAGAATTTTTATTTTTGTAACAAATCTTTTCTTTATCTGAAAGAATGATTCTTTATGAGAGGATTCATAAAGGGATAAAGAGAATCACTAGTAAGAGTGATTAAGAGACTTTCTGTATTTTTAGAATAGAGTACATGTATTGTATTGTAACATTGTAAAGAGCCCACTGAATTCTTATTGATAGTGGAAAATCTCAAGAAGTGACTTGAGGACTAGACAGAAGTCAAGTATATTGGATCGAACAAGGATAAATTACTGAATATTTCTTTTCCCATATCTCTTATATTCAATTTTCATTATACTCTATTTTTCTGTAAACTTTTACTTTCACTACTATATTGTATTTTTGCAAAAAAATTTCATACTTCTCAATTCACTCCTCTTTAGAAGCCAACATTCCTAACATTATTTCCTTTTTAACTAGTTATTTATAAAATGGTCCATCACCATATTAGGATTTCTCTGTTATTTAAGTTAACTGGTCAACCAATTTCTCTTAGGAATTCCACATAATTCTATATTGAAAAAGTAAGCTTCGAATGCCTATGTCAAGTGTAGACTAGTCGACCACCATATTGCAATTTCTTTGTTATTTAAGTTAATTAGTCAACTAATTTCCTTCAAAAATTCCACATAACTAGCCATCCTTAACAACAAGGACAAACACAAAGTCTAACACCTTGAATCTTTGATAATCAAATTATAGAATCTAATAGCTTGAATCATACATCTTAGAAGGACTCAAATTTCAATTAAAAAAATGGTAAAATTGGTGTTGAAGATAATAACGATGTAATGGAGATGGCAAAGGCAAGGTGTTCAAAGATGATGACGGATCATCATGAGGACATTAGATCTATTTCTATTATTGTCTAAGTTGTTTGAAGACGATGCTGCTTATAGTCGTTGGGCCTTCATTTGAAAATGGTAATGGTAACAGTTGAAGAGAAAGAGCATAAAGAGAGGGAGGTAATAGTCATTGGTGGTGTAGCTATTCATGGAACTAGAAGGTCAAGAGAGGGAGGTAAGGGTTGTCGATTGGCTATGATGGATGAGGAAGATGATTGGAGAGGGAGGTAAGGGTTGTTGATGGAGAATGATGAAGATGATAGGGGTTGAGCAATCAAACGGGGGCTTCAACCTTATTTTTTTTTCACTAAAACAAAAAGGCATTTTGGTCAATTCCATGCTCCTTTTTCTATTCCCATCATTACCTTAGTCCCAAAAGCCAAATATTTTTTGCTTACATCCCTAAAACCAAATATTTTCATTTTCCATTACCAAAAGCTAATTCTCCCTACTAAATACGATGGAGGGAGTATTTATTAAGTGCAAATTATATCAATATATCAATAACATGCAAATTATATTATTCATAAATTATGAATAACACAATTTATTCTTTGAATTTCATAAAAAAAAAACAAAAAAAAGTGTGTCTCTTGTCACACCCGAAAATGAGATGCAGACAATGTGCAGAAGAGAAAGAAAATAAAAAAAAGAAACAAATCAGATTTTTGGACGAAAATCGACTTGTGAGGAGTTGCCACCAAAATTTTAAAAGGAAATTCTGGAAAATCAAATTAAGGAGGAAAAGGATGGTCTATGTAGTTAGAGTTTGATTCAAGAGTCAATTGTGCGTGGGGAGATGTTAGGCGCCTTATAACACCCATTCCTAAAAATAGTTATCTTAAATTGATTATACAAATTAATAAGGCTTTAAAAGTATTTTAGTTATTCTTTAATGATTCATGTGGGAGAGAAAGGAAAAAGATTAAAGAAATTAAGGAAATTTGAAAAAGAAATAAAGAAAAAAAATTAAAAAAATCAAGGAGATTTGGAATCAGAAATGAGGAAAAGAGACTAAGAAAATAATTGGAAAATATTTATTTATTTACAATGATGGATTTGACCCAAAATTAGAGTCTGAGACCTATGTATCCTGCGATAAGGATCAAAATCGATGTACTTCAAGCTAAAAATGCATGTATGTGCATTTGTATTTCCTAATTATAATTTTTCCATAAGAAAAAGTTAATTGAAAATAATTTATCAATTTACAGACAAAACAATTTTCTGAAATTAAGTTGGTATTTTAATTTGCAAAAGATAATTTTAACTTCGTTTACTTACTCTTACTTATTTAATTTTGAAAATATGTTTTTTTTATTTTTGGTTTTGGAAATGATATATTTTTTTTGTACTTTTAGGATTTTATTAAATGAAAAAGAAGACCAATTTATTTGCTGCAGACTCACAACCATGCATGATAGATCAGTTCCTCGAGCACCTATGGAAGCTCTAAAAGAAACCTTCATGTTATAAAGGTTTTATTTAAAATAATTTAGAAAATATTTTTAAAAAAATTCTTAAAAGTGCCTTTCAAACAAACATTATAAATTTTAATAAATTGAGTGCAACTTGACCGATATATCTACGTAGATTCGTTATCTCACACGACAATACAGTTAACCAAGACACCTGTGAAAGTTCTAAAACCTCCGTGGTATAGTTGTTTGTGAAATTATTATAGACGATGAAGGTTCCATTGTTTGAATAACTTTTTATTATATAAAAAAGTATAAACTACATTATTATTATTATTTTAGTTTTTTATACATATATTATTGAAAATTCCTATGATGAAGAGTTATTTATTTTAATGAACGCAACTCACTCGTCTAACTCATATGTCTATGTGAACTCGCAGACTCATGTGACAATATGGTTAATTAGAATACTTGCATGGGTTCAAAAACTACATGTGTTGCTTCTCTTCAAAATTGGAAAGAGAAATTTTACATGGATAGGCCATTGGAGCCTACCATTAAGGATGCAAATTTATCATTATGCTCATGTAGCCCCCCTTGGACTCACACAGCAATTGATTACCCTAAGCATCTACGAAAGTTCAATAACCTTCACGACAACTTTAATATATATATATATATATAAAAGAAACTTAAAGTCATACACAAATTTGTCCATGTGTGTGATAATGTGCAAATCCAAGTAATAGTTTACTCCAATACAATGAAAGAGTTATATAAGAGACGAGAAAGATGATTAAACTGTTTTGCTTTATTCTCCACTCTCCCCCTTGCTTTGATGATGAAGGCCTTGATTTCTCTCTAACTTGATTCATGCTCCCGTGATGCTCGCAAGGAAATAAAAGAGAGAAACATTCATCTTAAAAATTTGGAACAAAAAACTAAAATAATTCCTTATAAAAGAACAAAGACCACATGCTAATAAGAAGCAATGTCGTCATTCATACGGGGCTAAATACTATCAAAACGTTTAACACATTTGAACAAGCATCTTCTAGCTAACATACACCTAAGTAAGGCAAGCTTTTGGGGTGGAATCAAGACCCCCTTATTGACATATGCCCAGAAAGGGAATTTAAGATTCCAAAATTCTTATGCAAACATACGAACACATAGGATACTTTTAATCTCAAAATAGTGAGCAAATCAAGCATTAAGTGGGATCAAGCTTGATCAAGTGAGAAATCATTAATGTGCAAAATTTTCTTAGAGACAAAATAACCCCAAATATTTAAGCCAACACTAATTCCAACAATAGTATTATATAATAAGTGAACTCCTATGGAATCAATCTAAAAAACTCACTTGAAGTGAATGACACTCGGATCGTTGCAATTACAAGGAATATGAAAACTGGAAAATAGAGAACAATAAGAAGAAGATGCACAAAGAAGGGAATAAGCAAGAAAAACACAAAAGATATATTGGACTAGGAGAATTAGAACCCAAGAGAATCGGCCTCTTGAAACCTAGTTTCGATGACTCCACAAGGAAAGATCAATTCCTTGATAAACCATAGTTCACTCAGCACTCAAAGAATACAAGAGAAACTCACAAAGTATGAAATTCTATTCATGAAATCTGAAAAAAGCACATAAAAGATAGCCTTAAATAAATAAGGTAAAATTTAATCTAATAAGCCTAGAAAACCTAATTAATTTGAGCCCAAGTAATCTTAAAGGGATTAGGAGACTTTGGGCTTAAATAACACTCCTATTAAACCTAGGAAACTAGTAATATAAAACCCTAAAATAAAATTATGAAAATTTATTAGAAAATAATAAAAATAAGGCCTAAGCCCTTATAAACATGTCATCATATTAATGAAATCACATATTTGGTACATGATATACTTATTTATAAAGTGGGCTACAAAAAAGACTACTAACTAACTAAATAGACTTTATTAATTAACAAAGTTCAGCTCATAATTAATAAAAATAAAATTAACACTAATTAGGCCCATTCACCTCCAAGTCACATGTTCTTTAAGTGAGTCACATGCTTTTTAAATGAGTTCTTTATGTTAGGCTTGATTTTGGGCTTGAATTTGAAACTTCTATATATGATAACTTAATTATGCCATTCTTGTGTGCAAAGGCTCCATCTCAAGTTGCTTGTTGATTACACCATTCAAGTCTTCTTTCATTGCCTTAGCTCTGGATCTCGTCATTGGGCTTCTCATGCTTTGTAATGGATCAATTATCTTCTACTTTTAGATCATATGTTTAGCCTTTTTTTTTCTCCAATGTCTTGAGCTTGCTCCATACTTCATAGCATGCTTGCATTATTCTCTTCCTCCTGAGAAGGATTTGTCCTCGAATTTGAAATGTCAAAAGGAAAAAGGTCAAAGACATTAAATGTTGCACTTACGTTACCATATGAACTAGGCAAATCTATGTTGTAGGCATTATCATTTATCCACTCCAAGACTTGAAATGGTTCATCGCCATGTGGGTGCAACCTTTGTTCAAGAAACCTCTCCTTGTGCAAATGAATCCACACCCAATTATTAGGCTAAAAAACAACCTTCATACAACCTTTGTTAGCTTGATGAGCATATTGTTCATTTTCCCACTCGATATTTGCCTGGACTTTAGCATGTAAATCTTGCACAAATTTAGCTTTCTGTGCACCATCAAGGTCAGTAAACTCATGGGAAAGTAAAGGAAGCAAATCCAATGGAGTCAAAGGATTAAAACCATATACTATCTAAAAAGGAGAAAAATTAGTGGTAGAATGCACAATATGATTGTAAGCAAACTCAATATGTGATAAACATTTTTTCCAATTTTTAAGATTCTTTTGGATTACAACACGCAAAAGAGAAAAAAGAATTCTATTATCAACCTCAGTTTGCCCATCAGTCTGAGAATGTGCAATAGTAAAAAACATAAGCTTAGTACATAATTTAGCCCACAAAGTTCAGCAAAAATGATTCAAGAACTTAACATCATGATCACTAACAATAGACCTAGGTAAATCGTATAATCTAACAACCTCCTTAAAGAACAAATTAGAAATATGCATAGCATCATGAGTTTTTGCATACGCAATAAAATGAGCTATCTTCCTAAATCGATCAACAACAACAAAGATACTATCCTTTCCTGTGGAAGACCTAGACAATCCAATCACAAAATCCATAGAAATACTCAGCTAAGGATGCGAAGGAATAGGTAATGGAGTGTATAAACCATGTGGATACACTTTAGACTTAGCATGCTTGCATACAATGCACTTGCACAAACAGATATGACATCCTTTCGCATATGTGGCCAATAAATGCTCTTTTAAAACAACTAAAGTCTTTTCAATCCCAAAATGTCTCGTTAAACCACCCCTGTTAGACTCAAGAACCAACAATTCAAGTATAGAACAAACAAGTACACATAGTTTATTCTTTTTAAACAAGAAGTCATCAAAATGAAAATAGTCATCAACACCATGCTTCTCACAAAGTTTTCAAACATCAGCTAAGTCAACATCACATTTATACATGCTTTTCAAAGATTCAAAACCAATCAATTTAACTTGCATAGATATAATGAGACTATACCTCCTAGACAATGCATTAACAATAACATTCTCTTTTCCATGCTTATGTTTCAAAATGTAAGGAAATGATTCAATAAATTCAAATCACACGGCATGCCTCTTATTAAGCTTATGCTGGGTCTTAAGGTATTTCAAGCTTTCATGATCAAAATACAAAATAAATTCCCTAGACCACAAATAATGTTGCCAATGTTCTAAGGTTCTTTTAAGTGCATAAAACTCTATATCATAGGTAGAATAATTCAAACATGCACCACCTAACTTTTTACTAAAGTATGCAATCAATCTAGCCTCTTGCATCAAGATAGCACTAATTCCAATTCCATATGCATCACATTTTACCTCAAAAACCTTAGAAAAATCATGAAATACAAGTAAAGGGGCATTGATTAACTTATCTTTCAAAGTTTGAAAAGCCCTCTCTTGTGCCTTTACACCACATTCTTCTTTAACAACTCATTTAGAGGTGTAGAAATGGTTGAGAAGTCTCCAACAAATCTCCAGTAGAAACTACCTAACCCATGAAAACTTCTCACATCATTTGCATTCCTTGGTATAGGCTATTCGCAGATTGCTTTCACCTTCTCCTCATCCACGTGAACACCATCAGCACCTACAATAAAACCAAGGGAAACAACAAAATCCAAAGAGAAAGAACACTTCTCTAGATTCGTGAAGAGTTTATTCTCACGTAAAATCACAAAAACGGCACACAAATGCCCAATATGCTCATCTAGACTCTTGGAAAACACAAGAATATCATCAAAGTAAACTACAACAAATTTCTCTATGTAGGGGTGAAACATATAATTCATAAGACACATAAATATGCTTGGGGCATTAGTCAAGCCAAAAGGCATGACTAACCACTCATACAACCCATATTTGGTCTTAAAAGTAGTCTTCCACTCATTCCCGTCATTTATGCAAATCTAGTGATAACCACTCCTAAGATCTATTTTAGAAAAGACACATGTGCTATGTAACTCATCTAACATGTCATCAAGTATAGGAATAAGATATCTATATTTAACTATGATTTTGTTGATGACTCGACAATCCACACACATTTGTCATTTGCCATCTTTTTTAGGCACAAGAATTACTGGAACAGCACATTGACCAAGACTTTATCTTACAAACCCCTTTTTCATCACTCTTCAACTTGCCTCTGAATCTCCTTAATCTCCTCAAGATTTACCATATATGCAGATTGATTTGGAATTGCTGCTCTGGAAATGAAATCAATTCCATGCTCAATGCCTCTAATGGGAGGCAACCCATCTGATATCTCCTCCAAGAACAAGTCATTGTATTCCTGTAACAAACTTAGAACACTAGATGGAAGAGAGTTATCAAGGTCAAAAACAGTCAAATACACATCCTTATACATCAATACAAAGGATGTTTCAGAAAACAATGCTCTCTTAATCCCTCTTCTTCTCAAACAATGTTACCTTACTCTTAATACTTTTTCTTTTTCTTACTTTCTCTCTTTTCTTTTCATCTTACTCTCTTTTCTCTCTTTATCACGCTCTTTCTTTTCTTTCTCTCTCACACTACATTCTTGCGTGATTCTTCTTTGATCTTCAAGAGCTTACACTGGACTAAAAGATGGTTTTGTTATTATGCATAAGAGAATATCTGTTAGTGTACCCATCATATTTAATCCTTATATCAAATTACCAAGGCCTACCAAGTAACAAATGGCCAGTATTCATAGGTGCAATATCACATAATACTTCATCATTAAAACTATCTATTGAAAATGCTACATTCACTTGTCTAGTTACCTTAGCATCCCCACTTTCATTAAACCAAAATAAATTATAAGGTGTGGGGTGCCTCACAATCGGCAAACATAGCTTTCCAACTAACAAGATACTAGCTAAGTTAGTGCAACTACCATTATCAATGATGAGAGTAAATTCCTTGTTATTAATGAAACACCTGGTGTGGAACAAGTTCTCACATTGCTGTCTTTCTAGATCCTCCTTTGGATTTATATTAAGAGCTCATCTGGAAACTAGCACTTTGCCAACGACAACATTAGCTATCTCTATATCTGAACCATCATCTCCATGAGAGCTCCTTTTGGCCTCATCTTCCTCTCCACTGCTACTAGCCACACAATCATTCTTAAGAACCATCATATTCCTCTTATTGGGACATAGTGTAGTAACATGATCAAAGCCTGGACATTTAAAACACTTAATTTTAGAGGAATCAAAAGAGGAAGGTTTAGAAAACTTACCTGTAGATGCCTTTAACTTGCTTTCCTCCTTTGGCTTGGTCTCACCTTTGGACTTGAAAGGCATATTATACTCTTTGTTGGATCTAGCAAATGATTTCACTTTCTGTTTTACCTTCAAGTACCTCTCCACTTTAATAGCCTTATGCAATAACTCCTCCATATTGAGGTAGTTTTGCATCTCAACCTCAGCAACAATCTCAAGATTTAATCCTCTAAGGAATCTAGCCATTGTTTGTTCAGGATCTTCATCCACATTGACTTTTATCATAGAAATCTCCATCTCCTAGTAATATTCCTCCACACTCATAGATCCTTACTTGAGTTTCTGAAGCTTCATGTGTACATCCCTATAATAATGATTAGGCACATATCGTTTCCTCATAATTGTTTTTATCTCGTGCCATGTCCTAACCGGACCCTCTCTAGTTCTCCTCCTAGTAATATACAACTGATTCCATGAAATACTAATATAATCAGTAAACTCAGCAGCAGCCAATCTTACCTTACTTTTTCTCAGGGTATGAATTGCATTCAAACACAAGCTCCACACGCCTTTCCTACTCTAAGTAGGTATCAGGATAATTGTTCCCTTGGAAAGAGGGGAATCTTCATTTTTGCATTAGCAAGGGAATCTTGTTGGTGCTCTTGATTATTTATAGTTGCATGTTGGTTTTGTCTAGTTCTTCTTGGTTGTATCTCTTTCTCCTCAAATTTAGTTCCTACTTCTTCCTCACCATCATTAGAATATATCACATGGTTCTTTCCTCGTCTTGTCTTAGAATAAGAAGGGAAAGCTTCAATCACATCTAATCTTGTACTCAATTTCTTGAATTGATCATTTATTGAGTCCATGAAGAGCTTTCAATTTGGAATTTGAGGTTTGCTACCACCAGACATATTTTGAGGATCTGAAATGTTAGTGAAAATCAAGAAGAAAATGGACCTTGCCACTCCCTCACATATTTCACTTAAAATAATGTGAATACGCTCGTATTTCACATTAAATCAAGACTTTTTTAAATATGATGCAATTTCTCTCTTGTCTTTTTCCACTCAAAGCTTGTTTTTTTATGAGAATGCTAAATAAAATCACAACTTCAATCAAAAGAAAATCAGTTTTTAAAGAAATAGCAATCACAGAAAATTAAAGTTTTCAAAGATTCTAATTTAATTAAGCAATGACCAACACAAAATGGCACAAAGGAATTGAAATTTCTAATAAGAGGAAAGAAATTTAGGTGCTAGAAATCAAAGAAAAATAGTAGCAAATAGAACAAAGAAGGATGAAAATTAGGAAGGAAATTGATAAGGAAAGACAAATTATAGAGATTTAATGGGACTTGCCACTAAAGTTGATAAATTAAGTCAATCAAGTCTCAAATCAAATCCAATCAAATAATTTTTTTTTAATTTTTTTATTATTCTTTTTTTTTGCTATTATATTCTTTTTTTTTTTGTAGCAGTCAATCTCTCTCTCTTTTCATATTTTTTCTTTTTTTTTTAATTTTTTTTAATTTGGGCAATTCACACTAGAAGCAAAACTAAAACACACTAAGTTGGGCTACCTGAGTTTCAATCACATCCCAACTCTTTTTTTAAATTTATTTTTATTTATTTTTATTATTTGTTTATACTTTTTTTATTTTATATGCATATATTTTTTTTATTTGTTTGTTTTGTTTTATTTTTTTTTTTAATATTAGAAAGATATGATTTTATTTTTGCTTATCCTAAAAGAAAGGAAAATGATTTGATTGATTTGAAAAAACTTAAAAAAAGGGATAGGATTTTTGAAAATCCTAAAAGAAAATAAATTAGATTTGGAGAGTGATTTTCTTGAAATTTATTCAGGGATTTTTCATTCAAATTAACGGGAAATTCTAAAGAAAATTTTTTATATTTTTCTTTTGAAAATCCTAAAAAAAAGGGTTGGATTTAGAGAATATATATTTTATTTTTTTTTATTTTATAAAATTTGCATTCAAATTGACATTAAAAGAAAAATTTGTATCGATTTTTTTTTCTAATTTTATGTATAAAATCGGAACAAAATAAGGTATTTACATCTATTAATTAATATTAAAAAAAAAAACCTGAAACACAACAATGGATGCTTTTAGCTTTTCTTGTGAGATTGAGCGCCTTCATGTTTATCACGGACGTCATTTTCTCCTTCAGCATGTGCACAATTACAGTTCCTCACCCTCACAAACTTTTCTTTTTATTACATAAACCTCGATAATTTTTTGATTACTCATCCTCTCAAACTTTGAGTCGTCTATAATTCTGCGGTTTACTCATCAAAAGGGAGCAACACAAAGAAGTCAACGACATGGATACAATCCGAAGGTAGCGGATGCTGCTCGTATGGATATGCACTTCATCATATAATATTATTATATATGCTAACTTTCCATCCAAATTAACAAGTCAGCGATAAATTAATGTGTGCAGGGGAAAACTTAAACCTACCCAAATGCAAGACCCCGGTGATCAGCGTACTAGAATTATTGTTAATTTGATATCATCTACGTATATTCTTGAATTACCTGGAGTTGTGAGCTTTGAAGGCATGCATTGAGTCAACAAGTGAGGATGCATTTTGAGGATGGAATAAATTTGTTTCAGACGTACTATAAAAAGCTCGCTTAGATTTGATTTCTTGATTACCAAGGCATATCAGCATGCTCCTCCCCCACCCGTATTATAAAATATTTTATAAACAATTTTTCATTTCATTATAATATAAGATTTTTTATAAAATTTTAGTGGGATATTTATGAGACTTTTCAATCCAACAATAATTTTCATAAATTCACTCTATAACTAATCACCTTTTTCTTAAATAAAAATCAATGAAATTAATAAAAATATTTTTGTCAAATAAAATAATTTTTGACAAAAATTAAGATTTCTAATTATTTTTAATTATCTTTTTTAATATATGTGATTTTTTTTAATACATGACCAAGGCAGTTTAATAGTAATGTGGTGAGGGGTGGCCCCCTATGCCTACATTTTTTACTCATATTATTGCTTTTTGTATATGGCGGCGGGGACTATCAGCTGTAAATTAAAAAAGAAATAAATTAAAACTAAATAGCATGGGACTATCAGCTGAATATGTGCAGGTAGTTAAAACTTAAAAGACATTCTTGGGGTCAAATCAACTTTAGGGGTGACACTGATGCATCAACCACATTTCCGTATCCTCCAAAGTATTTGACCAAAAGCCATACTAAGATAAGATATATGGACCTGACTGGGCCCGTCCTTCTGCCTCCTTTTTTCTGTCCAGGCCTAATACACGCACTTACTCTTTGAACTAAGGGAAATTGCAATTTCATGAAAGTTGAAAAAAATATTTATATTTTTATGATATGAAAAATTTTAATTTTAATTTTACAAATTTTAACTGAGACATAAAAATATTTAATAAATATTTAAAAATTTTTATGTAGACAAATATCCATTCTAACCTTAAAAATTTTGAATTTACACTAAATTTTTCTGATTTTTATTGAAAATTTTTATGTATTAGTTGAAATTTTTTTTATCATAAAAGTGTAAATATTTTCCCAAACTATCATAAAATTATAATTTCCCCTTTAAACAAACTTCCTACACATATTCATAGATTAGCCAATAGTCAGCTTCTGGAGAGGGAAGGCACCGGCAATATTCTTCCCCAATATTTTATCCTCTAGCTATCCATGTATGTCTTTGCAAGTGTAATTAGTCTCTCTCTGAAAAAAATTTTCAAAATGAAGTGGTGCTTCGTAGTATTAAAAAAGATTATTTTTTTTGTATTAATTAAAGGATTCATAAATTATTTAGAAAGACACTTGAAATGGTTAATCCAAGGTCACAATATTCATAAATTATAAAGTTCATAAAATATGAAAAGGAAGTGTTGTTTATCTACATTCAATTTACATACATTATTTATGAATTATCACAATATACACACATTTGGTGTATGTATGTGTCTCTTTATTAAAAAAATCATTTTCAAGAAACACCTTTTTCATTATCTATAAATAGCCCACAGTTTTCTATGATTTCATTCATTCACATACAGTATCTTTCAACTAACTCTATTTCATTGTATCTATCATTATCTCTATTTTTACTAAGGGGCGATTTGATTTACCTTTTGATAAATCAAACCATGGTTTCTAATCATCATTTTTCCTAAAGTTATCCAAACAGGTTTGTGATAAACTTTTCTACTTTTATCCAAACTTCATTTTTATAAACTATGGTTATTCTAAACAACCTTTTACAAAAAAAACAAACTAAATGATCACTAACACAAACTTACTCACCTTTATTGTTTGGTAAACAAATGATAAAAGTAAGTTATCACTTTATAAAAGTTAATGTTGTCATTAAGATTTGAATTTTAAAAGGACAACGCCTATTGAATGGTTTTTATTTTATCTTACAAAAAATTTACCATTAACCCAAATTGTGCCCAATATTTTGAAATTAATAAGAGGTTAATTAAGTTTAAAGCAAAGTGTCATCCACAATTTAAAGATTTTATGCATAATTGTTTTTTCAATCTCCTCTTCTATGCTTCAGAAATTCATTTCTAGAAGCACTTTCTGTTTTTCTTGTTTGGCCTTCATTAAGATATCCCAAAAAGAGGTGGTGCCTCCAATTGGATGGCCCAAGTATATTGAACCCAATTCATCGGAAGCTTAATTTAACTCAAATGTCTTGAACTTATTGGCCATGGGAATACTTCATCACCACCACTATGCCCAAAAAAAAAGAGGCATATTAAAAAAAATAACAAAAATTAACCAAGCACATTATATCTCAGAGTCACAGTTCACACAGTTGAGAAAAAAATAGCTTTTTTAAAAAAGAATATATTTCTCACATTAAAAAAATAAGTTGTATTTTATTTGACTTTCCAATATTAATGTTTTTTATTTGTTACGCTTTAAGTTAAAAATGTGCTATTTATAGGTTCCAACAATAAATAATTTTGTGAATGATAAAATGATGAATAGTTTCATTAATATATATAGTTTGTTCTTTTTCTTTTCTTTTTATTTTTTAAAAGTTTAGGCAAATTATGTTTCAAGATTTACAAGACCATGCCTCAAAATATAAAATGTGCTTATAAAGGCATTTACATATTACCTACCAATAGGGCTCTTATGTTGGTAGTGAGATATATTCCAACCCACCTCCTTGGATTAAGAGAAATATATTAAATTTTGCTTAACCAGTGGAATAAACAAATTAGAAGGGGAAAATTATTGAAGGGGAGATAGGTGATTGAAAAGGAGAAATAAGTGAGAATTAGTGGTAGACTAAGGTAATTTCCAGATAAAAGAAGGGTGAAAATAAGAAACAAAAGAGAATAAGGGGAAGTTGTGGAGGGAGGGAGGAAGAGTGGCAGCCCCTGGGGGATGAGGTGCGTTAAGGTTATAGAAGAAGAGGGAAAGAAGGCTGTATTCATCTGATGACATGCCATTTGTATTACCCCTTCTGTTTCTTCCCCGCCATGGCTGCCACGTTCATTGTTCAGTTGCAAACACAGCTGTTCCCTCTTCATAATAATGACAGTCAAAGATGCCCCCTCCCTCTCCTTTTTTTCCTTATTTCACTCTTACTCTCTCTCTTTTTTCTCCCTCTATTTAATTTAATTTCACAGCCATTCACTCTACCATGAATTAAGCTTCAACCACTCTCTCAATCAATGGAGAAGCCCTCATCCACCCCGCCATTCCCTCAACCCACTCTCGAAAGGAAGCCTTCCATTGATTCTGAACCTAAGACCTTGCTTGAGCATGAAATGCAGCTTGCCAGGGTTTGATTTCTCTCTCTCCTTCCTTCCCTTTTTATCCTTCATCTTCGTTCGGTCGACATATATGTATATATATATATATATATATATCTTCTTCACTTTTTCTTTTCTTTTCGTTTCCTTTGCTTGTCATGCTGCAGGAGGCAGCTATCAAAATCATGAATACTCACACCAAAGAAGAAGCTCTCAAAATATTCCTGGAGGTAATACTCGTCTTTTACTCCTTATATATATATATATATATATATAAATGCCACCCTCTTTCTCCGTTACAAGATCTACTATACATCAGCAAAGATTAAAGATGATACACACACAGCGTCACATATGATCAAAAGCATGAACGAAAATGAAATCTCAGATATTTGTGAAATCTTAGAATATTTGAGTTCTTAATTAATTTCTTCGTCAGATTATGAAAAGTTTATGCGCTGATGAAACAATGCTGGTTGGTTGGTTTTAGGGTTTGGTCCCAGTTACAATCTCCAAGCAAGCAAAAGAGGAAGCTGTCATGTCCGACGGTGATGAAGCTTAGAATTTGGTTGGATCAGATTGCTAGCTAGCTTCAAGTTGAGGGGTTACAACAAGCTTGCTCAATAGTTTGTATGTCTTTTTATCGAACCGGCTTTTTTTCCCCCTTATATAAGAAGCTGTAGTTAATTGATCAGTACTTGCAACTGTTGAATGTTCTTGTTGAACCAGTGTTTATTATTTTAAAACTGTAAGACTTCATCCATGTTGCTCATTTACAAATCTCTTCCCCGTTTGATCAATTAAAAATTAAATTAAATTAAACGGGTCTTCTCTTCCACAGGCACCATAAATGCAATTAATTGGAGGTATTGCAGACGCAGCAGCTAGCTTGAAAAACATATTGTTAAAAAATTGGCGATTCATTAATTATAAATTATCATTTCCAAGAAAGACACTTTTTGCATTCTAACCTGGGTCACAACTCAGGAATGAATGTTGAATGAGTTCTATTGAGTTAAAAAGATCACTTAAACAAGTTGAACTCGTATACTGATATAGTATCTCTCCCCTGAAAGAAATTTAAAATAGGATAATTTGGCAAGATATATATGAAACCCAATACTGATAATTTACTCCCCAATTGAAGTATAAATCTCTTTATTGAAGAAGACGGATACGCTAAACTTTTGAATTTCCACAATTTAAAATACAAGGAAAAACATGCTTTGCTAAAGATGCATTCATTTCATGATTCACCTGATCGCCACCTTGTCCAACATATCAATGCCAGGCAATGTCGACTAATTTAATTTTGGCATTAACATTTCGTCTCTATTTTCAGTGATGTGTTTTACTGATCATGATACCATGATTTATTGGATTTTATTACTTTACTTCAGCGTAAAAGTTTTTGTTTCTTATTTCCTTGCTTGGAATTAATGAAAATTAATTAAAATTAAATTAGATAGAGAAAGCAATTTCAAGACAAATATTTAGTATAAAATTTACTCGACACCAACAACAATCGACGAACATTAAATTAATAAAATTTAAAACAGCAGAAAGCCAGTTGTTATAGCTACACAAAAAGTACCATTGTATCGTATTATATTGTGCATAATAAATTATTTTTGTTCTATTCTATGCAACTTATTTTAGAAGAAGTGATAGTGATATTTTCATATTATAAAATTATTTATAGCAATACATATGTAGTTGTTTTTTTGAACAAAATGCGCACAGAAATGAGATTATTCAATTATATGTGGTTATTTGATTAATTATGATTAGCTTTTAATTAGCAGATGTACGTGTTTTTTACATATAGAATGAAAAGTAAGAATAGGATTAGAAGGGGATATAGGATATGGAGACTGAATTTTAAAGAATAAAATGGTGTCAGTCAGCCGATCATTGGATTTTCAAATTATACTATGGTCCTATATACAAATTAGTAGAAGTGACCCTCTATTTTCTACTGAAAAATATGATCAGTGAAGGAGGAAATCCAATACGAAGTAGCACCCTCATAAAATCCACCATTTAAACCAGACATAGAAATGTACAAATGACTTGCTTAGGCTTAATTAGCTGGCCTTAATTTTAATATGAAGACACAGATTATATCTGACTTAAAAATAGAGTAATATGCAATAATAAAGTTAAACCTAATAATTAAGAATAACGCATTGGGGTCATATATATGGTTGTGTAAAGCGTGAGGGAGCGATTTGCGTTTGGGTTCAGAATCAATGGAGTAGGGGAAAAGCAACAGTGTTGTGAGTTGGCTGCAGAGAAGAATAAATCGAGAGACAAAGTTAATTAGTGGGACCTACAAAAGTCCGAAGTTTCTTTGTCAAGATCCCTAAGAAAGGAAAGGGGATACAGATAAGCGTACCATCAACGTGAGAGGAAGCAGGGCTGCATTGCGTGAGGCTGGACCAATATTCCTGATATGATTCCTTCTCATCCAAAGCTCTCAAGTATTCACACCACTAAGCACACCAATGACGACGGTTAATTATTATCACATTGAGCTTTGGCATCATATGTACAAATTATTAATTAAGTATATTTCTGTTCAATTATGCCAAATCTCTGCCTGCTTGATCACTCTCATAATTAATCACAACGCAACCCCCTATCCTAATATCAATTCCTTAGCTGCCCATAGCTTGATTGCAAAGCTGGCTACCTCACGTGCATATTGTGTGCTCATCGGACGAGGTTGCAATTTAGAGTTCAGACAAAGCGATCGAGGTTAGATTCCAAATGCACTCAGAGCATCGATCTCCACGTACTCCATATATATATATGTCTATTAAAAACCTAATACGGTTTAACTGTTGGCATCCCCATCCTAGGTCTTCCCGAGAACAACTCTTCTGTTTAAACACACCTGTCCTTCTGCCTTTGCTCTCTTCTAATGGCTTTAAGCAGGCGACCGGCAAGGTTTGAAAGCCGACATTCCATGCAATCCAGGACTAAGACCATCACCCAGGAAAAGCTGGACTTACTAAGGGTTTGTGTTTTATATTTTATATAATCGTGTATATATATATATATATATATTATTCTTATGTATGATTGATATATAGATTTCTATCTTTGTAGGCTGCAGCTGCAAGGGTCTATATCAATGACGAGGAAAAACCCAGCGACTCCTCGACGGTAGTTAAGGAATATATACATGTGTGTGTGTGGTGTAGTATATAGTAGTACATATAACAAAGAAGTGTCGTCGCGCGGGGTAGTGTTCAAATGTTGCAGATAATTAGGCTCAAATTAAAGTTCATTTAGAATTGAATTAATTAATGGTAGATTGAATCATGCGAATGTGTTTATTTGGATTAATTGACAGGAGGCGAACAAAGCCACAGCAGCTGCTGGGGTTGAAATTGAAAATGCGAACGCGGAGGAAGCAGATCCAGACCATGGAGTAAAACTGCTTGCAGCAGCTGCCGTTGAAATGGCTAAAGCGCAGGAAAAATGAAGACCCAATATATATATCAATGTTAGGGAAAAACAACTTTCAATATTCAGCATTGTTTCGTCAATTATTTTAAAGTATTTGGAAAGATCTATATATATGTGCACTTAAAGTTTCATCCCTGAAAAATTATTAGTTTTGACATACCCTTACATGTGTGTGTGTGTGTGTACGTTTATGTCTATCATTGCATGGCATGACCATTCCGTCAAAATATACAGACGAACCCTAAATGTGATAAATGATAAAGTACTGTGACGTTGCTTTGACGATAGAAAAAGAGCAGGTTGGCACAACACGTATAAGGGTGTGTGTGTTACAGCCAATGCAATAATCCTGTTCGCGTTGGACACTCATCTCTGCCCGCCTACTCAAACGCAACAAGTTTAAGGATTCCACCCCGACCAACGCTTTCATAACTTACAAATACTAATATGCATGCAACAAAAACATGGTATATTATGTAGTTATAATATGACTAATTTTATGTTCACACACATTTATATATTATGTGACATTTTAATTAAGTTAATAAATATTGGTTCTTGGCTTATTTTATCGCATCATCGTATGAAAGGAAATAATACTATCGCATATTGTCTTCTCTTCTTCGTTTATAATATTTATTACAAAGACTATATATACAAGGATTAAAAACATTGCATGTTTACAAACAATAATTGCCTAAACAAAATCCTTCTTCATTTAAATTTTAGTTTGAGTGTAAGGAATCTCTACAAAGTTTCATTCAGAGTTCATGAAGAGAGTAATACAAAGAACAGAAGTGCATATGGGTTCTCTCTCTCTCCCCCTCCCCCACTTAGTATGTTCTTTCATGTTTAACTTAATTTCTCATCAACCGCTCTAAAAGATGTAATTAAACACATGAATTGAGAAGGACAGAGGGGACCGACGCCGAGAAAGAAGGTTGTGTTGGATCAGTTAAAAGTACACAGAGAAGAGAGAGAGAGCGAGAGATTATTGTATACTCCTAAGATGACACATATCATTTTATACTAACTTCAATAAGAGAAATATTTTGAAAATAAAAGAATATAGGTGCATTTGAACTACAAAAAATTATAATTTTATTTAATCTAAAATGTTTTTATTAGATGTAATATAGACAAATTATATGGTATTCCAATAGAATAATAATTTTTAGGGAATTACATTTTAGAACCAAAATAACAAATTTATTATGAAATAGAACCTTATCATTAGTTATTTTCTCAATTTTACTATTCAATTATCCAGTTTTACCACTTTATGTTAGTTATAAAAGCCTTTCTTTATTGTTGATTTCCTGCACTAATCCTTTATTGTGATTCTTCCATAATTTTCTTGGAAAACGAGAGAAGGCCAATATACGTGAGGTGGCATTGTAGCAGCCCAGTCTGGCTAATGTGTATATATATATATATATATATGCACGTATATGTATATGCAGGCTGTCATTGAGATGCACTCGAGCAAGAAATTACTGCCCAAGCATTTTCTGCCGCTGTAAGAAATTTTGTTAGAAAAACAATATTTTACTCAGGAGTAGTCTTGGAGCAGTCACGTATATTTGAATCCCCTCCTCATCTTACATGTGTATAGATAGGAGATATTCATCTTATTTAGATAAATATATATATATATAAGATGGTACAGATTTCATTTTGTTTTATAGTCAAAATTTTATTTTTTATTTTAATGCGAGTATCATGTAATATTTAAAATAAGCTTATAATCACAAATCAAGTTGTGCATTTGGTAATCATATTGGAGAAGTTTTTAGACGGACTTCTTGCTTTATAAGGAAGGTACGGAGTCAGTTGATTAAACCTTGTTTGCGGGAGCGGCAGGTGCTTCCCATTGCGGGTCCCATTCGGTTTTTCATCTTTGGGTTCGGAATCTTTGTAACAAATAATTTTACCTCTGCATTACAGGAATGTTGAATCTAAAATGTGTAGATTATAATACCAAAAAGGAAAGCATAAACCAACAGAACAGCTTGAGTTAATTTGCAAGCAAAAAATAAGAAGCCCAATTTGGACCCATATATAAATAAAACAAGATGCCCATTTATGCTTTGATTTCATGTTTATTGACAACGGTCCAAATAAACCCAATAAACCGAACCAGTACACGTTAAATTTTAAATCATAAATTTGGCTCGGAGAACAAACGAGAAAATGACTAGAAAAAGAAAGCTCATAATAGATGCCAAGATATTATTTTGCCTTGACATCTATTATTATCATGAAGTGTAACTTATGAGGGGAAGATAGAAGATATCAATATCTATATTGTATTAGATTCACATAGACTTGTTCACCCAGGAAAAAAAAAAAAGAACTCAGACTTAATCGAAGCATATCCTTGATTCTCTCTTTCTCTTTAACAGCGGTACACATTAGAGGATCCATACAAACAAAATTATACCATCACACACACACACACACACACCCTTCACTCTCGTTCTTTCTCGTTACTTTTTTTAAGAGCGCAGTTTTCTTTTTTGGCCAAAATAAGAGCAGTTCACTTTAAAAGATCCATATAATTATTCTCATGAGTCGCTGACCATCGTCTTGAATGTTTGATGGTGGCCAATGTTGTTTAAAATGATTGGCATTGGCTTTGATTTTCTTCAAGATTGACTTAAAAAGTTGAAACAAAATTGGGCCCCAAGTTCAGACCTAAAATTGTTTTGACTTAAAAATTCTAATTTTTAAATTAGGAAAAGCCTATGAATGCCCCACGCTACACGAGAAAAGATCTCATGATAGTCAATACGGGTCCTCACCACCCATCAAGGCATGGACTTCTTTGACTTATATTGTTACTTTAGAGGGTGAGAATGTTACTGATTGTGAACCAATATTATTGGGTTATTTACTGAGTCTTTAGACCAAGAGCTCGATCATTTGATATGCAGAATAAAATATAATAGAAAAGGAAATGGAGTGAAAACAACATATATATAGATATATATATATATATATATATGTATATAGGAAAATGACAGGCCATTCTAGACTCACCGCCGAGTGGGTCCTTGTGATTCTGTTTTTTAGTAATGTTTCCCAGCTCGGCGATGCTGCACTCCCCATCTAAGCTAAACAATATCCACGTCGATAACGTGCTCTGTGATGTTAATTGACAAAGCACGCAGTTGGTCCCCACCCCACTCTATGTGGACCACTCAACACTCTGTCCAATTATATATATGGAATTATATGAGACCCTTCGATCTCTACATATCTCTCTTTTCGAAAAGGACATTTTTGCAGAATTTAATCACATATCATTGTTAATTATTACGATCATGGTATCGCTATGTAGTCAAATTACACCTTCGGGGTTTTTCCCCCACCCACATCAAAACACATCACTTGCTTATGGGTCGAGAATTGTAATAGCCAACTAACACTTGGACGACTATGAGAAGGGGAGTACTCTGGAGCTTACACATGTTCTAGGTAGACACGTACGTCCTTCTTCAACTCCATTATTATTGACTCGGTATTACTTCTGATGTCGGGGGTTTTGCGGCGCCCATCTCCATAGATTCCTTCTCATCTTTGATCGCCGTCGTGTCCTTCTTCGACCCGCCTTTCCTGTCACGGTATATCATGTACAATATCAGCTGCATGGCCCCCAGAGCCGAACCGACACCGTTTGGTACCTGCAAAACAACGAATCCCCATAAAAGTTTCTTTGTCTCTTAGCCATTCTAAAATTACTGTCACAGCCATTGGTACTTACTGCGACAAATGGGTCGCGGCCCAACAGCCCAAAGATGAACCAGGAAGTACCACACAGAAACACGAACAACGACAAGAAGAAAGGCATGAACTCCACGCTCTTTGTTTTGATCACTAGCCTCTGCATTCAATGCCACTGGGCAACAGTCACATGGGTTCGATGGCTTTGATTGAATCCAAAAATTAGAAACTTGCGCTTAAGCTTACCATGATGGAGAGGGGTGACCCATACATGATGATGGAAAATATGGCGGCGGCGAAGCCGCAGAAGAGCTTTCTGGGGTTGCCGTGGAGGGCGAAGAGAGAGATGAAGGCGACGGCAGAGAAGACTGTGAGAACCAGCGCGAATAACCCAAGAATCTTAGCCTTCTCCTTCTTGGGTGCGAAAATGACGAAGATCAGAACGTATATGGTTTCAATTACGGCTCCGGTGCCGTTGATGGTTGTGACCAGTATGTTGTGAGGGGACACAAACGGTAGGCCATACCTGTGAGATTATATTAATTAAAGAACTTCGAAATTGAAACTTAACCGTATAGAGTCAACCCATTTAATTTCTGCTTTTTCCTTTTTGAACTAACTGGACAAAAATATAGAAAAGAAGAATAGTACGTGCAGAGAAAAGATAAGGATATCGTTTTGTTGGCCAAGATTATGAAATTGAGTGTGTGAGAAATCTACCTTGGTATTAACCGAACACTTAATCATACGAATTAATTAATGAGCCCACATATGTGATCCTTTATGACATTAATTAATTAGACCATCAGATGCATGTACGAAGGCGTAATGACTATAATACCATCTTAAATAGAGTGCACGTGATGTAACTGACTGGAGTCCTGGGGGTGGAAAGGAGAAAGAAAGAAAGGAAACACTTGGAAGGACCGAGAAGATTACCAAGCAGAAAGGAGGTTGTTCAACAAAGTCATGACGTAAGGAATTCCCGAGAACTTCTCCGTGGATTTGTTCTTTATAATTCTCTTGAACGTAATCCTGCAAACCCAAAATTTCTCACAAAACTTTCACCCACAAATGGCAGCTTTGTATACAAACATGTAAAGAAAACTAACTAAAAGAAGAGAGTTTAAACTTTCTGCAATCGTCTTTATGACGTATAAAGAGAATAAAGAACGGAAAAAGCTTCACATGGCATAAGGAAAAGAAGAGAAGTTCAGAGTGGGGAAATAGCGCGAGCGAAATTTGATGAGATAAAGGAAACACGAGATGCCTACAGTGGAGCCAAGAAGAGGAAAAGAGCAGAAGCATTTCCTGGATCAAATCAGAAAAAGATGAAAGAGAAGAGTAAGAATCCAAAAGAAGAATCAGAAAACAGAAAATGATGAAACACCCACCAAATATGCCGAACAAGAAGTGCGCAATTTCCATGATCTTGAAGCTTTGGTATTTTGAACCTTGTATTCGAAAATGGATAGAGAATTATGGTGGAGAAAGAATGGAAGTGAAGAAAGAATGCTTGTTTCTTTAGAAACGGTAACAGGAAGGGATGAGTATATATAGGAAAAGAAGGAATCACAAGGTTCTTTAGGTGTAAATACGAGTAGAGTAGTGATTGATCTTATCCGTCAAATTCGATCATGAGAACCGTTTCCAGCGTGCACTCATGGATGGTGGGTATGGGTATGGGTAGGTCACTCATGTTTTTAGCCGTTTTTTTTTTCCTCATTATTATTTTTTTTAATTTCAGCACATTCATTGACGAAAAAAAATTTATGACAAATAATTTTTTAAAATTGATCTTTATTTATATAAAGTTCAATGAATGAGGTATCTCAAATAATTATCAATATTATTTCTTTTCTTATATTTGGAGATTTTAAATCCGTATGTGTGACGGCACACCGCATGGCAGATCTCATTTTATCATTATTATCTTTTATCAATATAATTTACAATATTGATGACTGATAGTAGGGTGGAATAGCCATAGGTATTGTATATTGGGCGAGCTTAACTATAAAAGAATAACATAAATAAAATTCAGGAATATTTAGAAGAACGATGGGAATGGACAGAAGTAGGGGTGGGCTTGGCTTGGTGTGTTTAATTTGGTCAGACAGCAGTGGTGCTAAGCTAACTGTATCTGAAGTAACGCAAAACGAAATGAATTTATCAGTCACGGACTGAACCAAAGCAGTGGCAAGCATCACAACAGACGCTTTTCATTTATTAGTGATTTCAATCATACCCATATACATTTTCTGTTATATTATAACAATTTTTTTTAGAAAAAAGAAATCACCAATCATTTTATCTTGGTGGGCTATGAATATATTTTTGGTTCACCCTTGATGTGTTTAACAAAGCCCATATATTTGACCCAGCTCCATTATTTAGTATTATTGTAAAATGTTAAATTGTGGGTTGTTAGAAGTAATTTTTGAATTCAAAATTCAAAAGATCATAAAAGGTGGTTATGTTCGTGGATGTCATAGGAGTTAGGGCATTATGGAGAAACCACCACTTTAAGGTAACGCCTGGTACATCAGAAGTTGTTTCATGAACAAGAAATGGGAAAAAAAGTTACTGCTTAAACGAGTTTGATATGCGAAAAAAAAAAATTTTGTGGGAAAACTATTTTTCTTATTTTGTGTGAATTAGCTTTAAAAAAAATAAAAAAGTGATTATTTTCCTGGAATTAAAATTTAAGAGAAATTTATTTTTTTAAACACTTTTAAAAAAAAATATTTGTCATTTACTTATTTCTTTTATTTTTTATTTTTAAATACTTTTATTTTTCTATTAATGTACCAAACATACATTTAAATTGTAAAGTTATTTTCTAGAAAAATCTCTTCTCATTCCCCTCCATGTTGATATTTTATACTAAACATAGCATAAGTTTATGTTTGGATGCAGAATTTCCTAACCTCCACGATTTTTAGTTTGAAATTGTGGTAAGGAAAGTGGGACGAAAACTCATAAAGTAAAACTACAATTAGCAGATACGCTGTACTCTCATTTACTCCTGAAAAGGTGATTTATTATGGAAATCACAAGGAAAGTCCAAAGTGATTTTTTCTTTTCCACGTAGATACTCAAGTATAATATTTGACATTATATCAGATGCACTTTTCTAGTTTTCTTTTTACGTTTGCATATTTATAATTATAATTATAAATAGTAAAATTTGTCATAAATTTTAGGAAAAAACTTACACCCTATTTAGTTTAATTACTAAGGGTCAAAAGATGTAATAGGAAGAGATATAAATAAAATATGGGAGATTTTATTTGATAAGATATTGAAAGATGTATGAAATAGATTTATTTTTTATATTTAATTAAACATAAATAAAATTGAAAAGACTAAAATGCCCTTATGTTTAAAAAATATTCCTTTCCCTCCTCCTTGTCTTCCTAGTCACCATCATTGTCCATTCAAAACACCATCATCTCTATCACCTGTAAGCCATACTCATCACCAAAATAGAAAAAATCAACAAAATAAAACTAGATCTAGAAACCCATTTAAGAAATCAAAACTCGATTAAGATAGCCACCAAATTTGGAACCCACAATCGAATTCGGCAAAGCAAATCCAGTCTGGTGAAGCTACGTTTGAATCTGGCGATGGGGAGGTTTGTGATGTGGTAGTGAAGCAAATTCGACAACACAAGATCTAGTTCATGGCAAGATAGTGGTGTGACGATGGGGATTGTCGTGGCAAGAGAAGACCACGCAAGCAGACAGACCAAATCAGGTGAGGCCAAAGTGGGGAAGATGATGACTTAAGTGAGGCTCGCCGAAATGATCCAAGTGCCGAACTAGGGTCTATTGCGCAATTAGGCCAAATTTGGTGAGGGTCGCTGGTAGGGTTGTGTTGAATCAAAAGTTTTGATGATTCCAAACCAGCATGCAAGAGCTTGGATTGAAGATATCAAAGGAGCTTAAAGTGTTTCAAGTGAAGGATTTCTAAGTAATTGCTACTAGATCTACTGTAGGATCTTTAGCTTTAGTTTTGACATGGGTAAAAGATTTTGATTTGATGGAAAAACGTTTTAAAACCTTGATCTTATGTTAGATTATGAAATATTTGAAAAATACCCACCAATAGAGGAAGTTTGAAAAGTTTATATTGAACTGTCATGTTGGAAATTCGAACTTTGCCGTTGGAAATTCAAATTTCGAGCTGAAACTGAATAAATCTGAAGAGATTCTTCTCTGACAGACGAATTTTGATTTACCAAAATTCGAATTTTCATATGAGCCAAAAAGAAGCTTCTTAGAGACAGAAGAACTTCAAATCTTCAAAATTCAAATTTCAGACAAAACACAAATTATGAAAATGGAAGAAATTCGTCTGAAACAATGTTAAAGTTCATCTGAGATCAAGAATAATTTAAGTTTCAAAACTGCTTTCTGTCAGACGAACTTTGAATATTAAAATTCGAATTTCAGAAGTTAAGGTTGTGAGTCTGTTGGAATGAAATGTTGACATACGAATGACAGAGTTTCGTAACTTCGAATGTTGAGGTTAGTCTGAAAAGAATCTCTCTAACAGACGAACTTCACTCCTTCAAAATTCGAATTTCGAAGAAAGTGAACTACTGTGCCTCCTTGAACGTTCTATAAACAGACGAATTTTGGGGTTCCAAAATTCGAATTGCGAAGGCACTGTAGAAAATTGAAAACACTGTTCACACTTAACCGAAAAACTTTCTTTTTGAAAATTCGTATATCGCATTGTGAAAATATTTTGTAAGTTTCAAAATTCGAATTTCACTTCATGAACAGACGAACTTCAATGTTTCAACGTTGGAAGTCTTAACTTTCGGTTCCTTCGAAATTCGTCTGTTGACCAACCAAAATTCGAATTTCAGCATGTCAGAAGCATTAAATGTGGTTGGTTAACGGATAGTTTTTCAAAGTAACCGTTGGATAACTTCCCCAACGGATAGATTTTGTCTCTAACGGACATTTGAGACCTAAATCTATAAATATAACATCATTTAAAGTTGTGGGTAATGAATCTAACTTGTATATACTGAAATTCTGCCAAATCTTCTCAAAAAGCTTTTACCCTCTCAACTTCAATATCTGTACTTTAACCTTCATATCTACTCTATTCAAGAGAGTTATATCTTTGTAAACAATCTACTCTTCATCTGGAAGATAGATTTACTTGTGAGGGGAAATCGCAAGGGGATTGGAAAGCACATTGTAGAAGTGCTTAGAGAGATTGAGAAAGCTCCAGAAACAGAGCATACTCGTTATACTGTGGCATTAGCAAGAAGCTCGTTGAATTCTTGCTGTATAGTGAAAAATCTCAAGAGTTGTCTTGAGGACTGGACGTAGGTCAAGTGGATAGACCGAACCAGGATAAATTACTGAGTCTTCCTCTCCTTATCTTTACTTTTCAGCTTGTTCTGTTTTATACGTTGCTTCCATTACACTGTGCTATCTTCACCCATTTCACTTTGTGCAGAAAAATTTCAATCTTCTCAATTCACCCCCTCTTAGGAAGTCAGCATTGCTAACAGGTTGAGCACAAACCTGCCAACCCAATTAAACTAGACTGGACCACCCCAAGCCAACCTGGTATCTAAAAGGTTGGGCTGATCCAAGTTATAGGTTGGATCAGTGGGCTAAGTCACCTTGGATCAGCCCATTCATATATTTTCTTTATTAAAGTATCAATTAAATATTTTTTTTTCATAAATCTATCTCTATCAATATCACACCTCTATCATATTTTTCCCTCTTTCACACTTTCCCCCACCTCTCTCTCCCTTTCTCATGCATTTTTTGAGAAAGTTTCTTGATGCCTCTCCCTCTCCCACATATCCCATTCTCATATTGATATATTCTTAGTGATTGTGGCTCAGTGGCCTTTACCTCTCCCACACACCTCCTAATTTCTAATTCTAACTGTTAATCAATATGTTGCATGATTGTCACCATTATTATCTTGTGCTTCTCAAATCTCGTTGTTGCTATCTTGTTTCTTAGATCTTATCATCTCCATCTAGCATCTCAAATCTCACTATTGCCATCCTGTATCTCAAATCTCGTGTTGCAGTTGTCTCCTCTGCCTCTTCTTTGTTGTCGTCATCAATTATCACTGTCCTTAGATCCACCATCCATAGATCTTGTTTGCTGCTATGTGTTTTTGTTTGTTTCTCATATCTGTTGTCCTTGCATTTTACCATTATTGACATGTTATTCATAGATTTAGCTTGGCAATCAAACCTTCTTTTGCTATTATTTATGTGTTTTTGTTGCCATTCTAGATCTATATCTCATTTTGTTAGCTCTGCGCTTTTTCCGTATATTCATTTGCGGCTCCTTCCTATTCTTTTTTTTATTTGTGCAAAAAACCCGATAAACTTGATGATCCAACCTGAGTAAACCCGGATGTACTCAATCTATTCCTGAGCTGGGGTGCAGGTTTGCATGAACCCATCCTGGTCCAACCCATGTACACCCCTAGTTGCAGAATGACTAAGATAAGGTCAATAAAGGTAGGGAAGATGATAGCAAAGGTGAGGTCTAGATATGGAGGTTTAGAGAGTGTCGAACTAATATGGGTGTAATTCTTAGTTTTGATAAAGGTATTATGGTCTTTTTATTCTCATTTACATCAATTAATTCGAATTACATCGGTTTTTTGTGGGTGAAGCCATTTATATGTTAGCTTGTAATCAATTTCACATATGTAATTCGGATTACATGAGTTTTGGCAAACCAAGCGCAACAATTCCTATGTTGTAAACCCGTTTACATCCCTTCACATATTCTGTAAACGAATCAAATGGGGTGTTAGGTACTTAATTTTATATACTTAACATATTTTAATTCAATCAAATCAAAACAAGTGGATTTTTTCATGTATTATTTATTCTATAACTAGTTTTTGTTATTTATATTGTTAATTTACTTTATAAATTTCAAATCCACGTATTTTTATTTTATTTGATATAAGTAGACTAAGTATATAAATTGAAGTATATAAGCCTTCTCCTAAATTTTGTTATATATGTGTGTGTGTGTGTATCATAGTATTATCCCCTTGTTGCCTTATTAGTTTGCCTTCTATATAATATAATTCATAACTAATAAATTATATAATAACTCACCAAAACTTATATATTTATTAATTATTGTGTTATGTCCATTTTTTAAAAAGAAAATAAGTTATTGATAATCATAATAAAGTTTTGATTTGATAATTGCTTTTATTATGAAATAAATTATCAAGATGTATACAGAAAAAAATTACACTAAAAATATCTACTGTGAATGACCATAAAAATTATAATTGTATCAAATTGACTATTACATCTTCAAAAAAATGTAATTTTTTAGTTTTTTTCCTTTTTTTTTTGTTATTGCCTTTTTGCTTTCCTTCACCTGTAGGGCGACTCTTTCTTGTTGGCAAGGTGACAACTGACAGGGGATTGGTGCTCCAACAGGGCAGCCTCTGTTGGATTGGGTGGTTTTCCAGTGCCACAGCTGACCCAGCGGGCTTATGTGCAAGCAAATGGTGCGCATTTCTGCTAGACCATAGATGCTATGATATGTGTATATATATTTCCTCACTGTTAAAATAATTATTATTTTAATTTTTTTATATTTTAAAATAATTATCACATTCCAATTTTTGAGATAATATTAATAATTTTTTACAAGTTTACAATCTAATAATAACACAGAAAAGAAAAGCATTAAAATGTATTATATAATTAATAAGAATATTATAATAAATATAATTAAATTTTGTTAGTTTTTAGACTATTTATTAGTTTTCCTAATTTACATATATATATATATAATATAAAACTGAGGGAGTATATATATATATATATATATATATGTCTACTTTTATAATCAGCATCAATGTATAGCAAAGAAGGAAAAGAAGAAATGATTCAAATGTCAAGCTTTATGTCATTAAAAACAGCAGTCAATACCGAAGTAACTCTAAACTGCTAATATTAAACAAACAAAAGTAAAATGTATTATATAATTAATAAGAATATTATAATAAAATATAATTAAATTTTGTTGGTTTTTGGACTATTTATTAGTTTTCCTAATTTGCATATATAATATAAAAGGGAGGGAGTATATATATATGTCTACTTTTATTAGGGGTGTGCACGGGTCGAGTTAGGTCGGGCCGGCCGGCCCGGAACTACATAATTTTTTAAAATATTAAAAATAAAATAAAAACTAACTTTATGTATTAAAGAAAAAATTTTAATTATTAATGTAAAAGTAGATTTATTTAAAAATATAATGTTATGATAGAAATGAATTTTTTAAAAAAATTATAAATATTTACAACTATATATTATTTTTATATAATATTAAATTAAGAAATCAATTTAAAATTTTAAATAAAATTAAAATATCAAAACTTTACAAAGTTTTTTTTAGTAATCAAATAAAAAATATATTATATAAGATATATAGAAAAAAAATCTTATAAAATTAATTAATATATACAAAATAATAGATTTTTTTTAAAAGAAAACATATACATATATATAATTCGGGTTGAGTCGAATAAAACAAACCTAGTCCAAAGTCCGACTTAACTTGAAATGAAGTCAGTCTCAATTGGCCCAATAAAATCGGGTTGGCCAAGCCAACCGGTTCATGAATTTATTTGCACAATGGTAACTTTTATAATCTGTATCAATGTATAGCAAAGAAGGAAAAGAAGAAATGATTCAAACGTCAAAGCTTTATGTCATTAAAAACAGCAGTCAAATACGGAAGTAACTCTAAACTGCTAATATTTAACAAACAAAAGTAAAACTCGGTCTCACAGGAGTTGGGCTGATTTTATGTATATACGTCCGTTGGCAGATTCTTTTTTAGACAAAATTCACAAAAAGAAAATCTTCATTTAAAGAGCTTTATTAATTAACATTATCTGTGCCTTAATCACTAACTCATTGGTCCCATTCCCATACTTTCTATGTTTGATTCAGCCAAGTCACATAAACCACTCCACTCTTGAACTTTTCAACTTCGGTGGCCAGCAAAAACAAGCCTCAAGGACCGGAGAAGGATGAACTGTACTAAACTGATGAACTTATTGCAACACCCGTCACGATTGCGGATCCCTGTCCTGTCAATGTCATCTTCTTTAACTTAATTATAATTTTTATTCATTGATTATTATTAAAGGGCACTTAAGCCAATTAACTTTTAGTCTCATTAAAATTATAATTTTTGTAGTTACTCATAGCTAGATTCCATGTGGAACCCGCTTCAGTACACCAAACAAGTAAAAAATAGAATTTTACTTCTACTTCCACTTCCAGACCTCCGAGTTCAGTGTACCAGACGAGATGTAGTATTTCTTTGTTTCTTAGAATTTTTCCACACGCATATAATTAAATTAGTCATGTAATGGTTGATGATTGAAGCATGAAAATATTTAGCTGAATAAAGGGATTTCCCAATATGAATTGAATTGACATTACAGCTTGAAGTGACCATCCCACCTGTTACCATTAAGATTCCATGGGCATGGCATTAAATTAAATTAAAATAAAAGCAACCGGGAAAGTATGTCCAGACTTTTCCCATCATTGTCAACGTGTCACTATCCCATCTTACACGTGTAAGTATAACAGCAGTCCTTAATATCCATTTCATCCCTAGACTATTCGATTCTTATCTAAACTTACTGAACTTGTTAGTGGTGAAAACAAGTGTGAATTGAGTAGAAATAGTATATGGCAGTTGAATTTATAAATTAGCGTCCTAAATATTTAATGACAAGAAAATGCTTTCAATTCTTTATGATTATTCATTTGATTGTTTCCCATACTCCGTGGGATTCTATCAATAGTTCAATCTCATTATATTTTATACCGAGTCGTACTCATTGCAGTAACAGAAACACCCAAAGTGGCCGCTGATTTTTACTGTTTCAACACCGCACCATGCACAAGATCGAGCTAAAATAATGAGATTGGACTTGGAGCCACATGATGTCATTTTTCTTATAAAAAAGAATATATCAGAGAGTAAGAGAAATACATCATCAAGATGTGATTTTGCCTCGACAGGACGATACTTGTGGATTACTCAAATTGCGTACTAATGAACAAAACAAAATTGCCAACCTTCACCACCCACAAGATGCTTTGCTTTGCGTTCCTTTTTTTTCTTTTCCAGTTTTCATGTCTCCACCGAATACAAGCTGTTCAGATCAGCACGTTTCATTCCAATTCCAACACATCTTATTTACAGGAGACCATACAAATATCTATATATTAAACCAACTTATTTGAGGTTAGAATAACAGTTCTTTCCACAGGCTGAACTCCCTTTTTTTTTGGCTTTTTTTGAATTCTGGGACCTTTAACATCCGTAAATGATCCACGACTTATACTGCGTCAATGATGAAGGTTAAATGGTCAAGTATTTCATCTCAATAGAATCACTCGCAGATGCTTCCTAAATGCAAGTAACTTTCAGAAGCATCATTATTAGTTCCATGTATGCATCATTCCCACCCTGTGCCTTGTCCCTTTCCATTTTTCGAATAAGCTACTCGTTCAAGCAAGTTCAACGATCCATGTTTTTCTCTGGCAGTCTATATCTCACACTAGCGAACACCTTATCTTGATACCTCTATCATCAATTATTAAGCTTTTGACGTTTCTCCTAGAGCTTCCACTTGAACCACTATATCCAGCTCAGAGTCTCAAGCTTCTGCGGGGGAGGAAGGTTGGAGCTAGCAGACATAATTGCCCTATAGAGCCATATTCTACTCCACACATTATTTTGGAAACTGAGAGCTTTTAATTGACTACCTCCACATGAATATGTTAATGCCCTTTTCACGTTTCTAGAATTGATTGGTTATGTTCCTGCAGGTATTATTTTGAAGTCAATCGATGCATGCTTCATAAGGTTACCGACAAAATTAAGGAGTCCTGTGGCCTCGATGGAGATATAAATTTTAAAAATTGAATGGCAGAATATTAATCACATCTACATCTAGTCATGGACTGTACCATCATGGCGACGTGTTTGAACTTCAATTATGCTACAGTTCACCCATTATGTTGTGATCGTCTTGTTGATTCCCAACCAGCATTATAGGCAGCATTTCATCGTTAAATTTATATTAAAAGGACGAAGAACCAGAATGTTAGAATAAGGTTAGATATAGGATAGGAAGGATTTTACCTGCTAAGTGGATACGGCGGGCAGCTTTATATTTCAAATTGATGACAACAGTAGTTCGTCGTTGATTTTCCTCGAGAATCTGGGGTTCCATTATAGCAGTCATAGTTAGAAAACGATGCTACCCTTTGGGATGTTAACTTCCACTGCCAGATGTCAGAGTGAAAAGGACAACAAACCAGAATGTAGGTGAGTGGGGAAAGGAATGGTTAAAAAACCAAGGATTATATTTATGAAGAATAGAAAAGAGTTGTTTCTTTTTCAGCTACAGGGGCCTGTCCTGTGCCAAGGAGATAGGAGCTTTATATTCCCAGTATGTCATGACAAGCCTAGTCAAAATAGGATGAGAAATTGCTTGTTTCGGTGAAACATGAGAAGAAAGGATAAACAAGTGTGTAACAACTTTTCTTGTGGTTTCGTGAAGTTGCTCCTTTCATTTCTCTAAATAAATGATGAACAGTCGCTGAGTTTTTCCAATGATCAAATTGAACGAATGAGTCCCAAAACGGGGGGGGTGGAATGGAATCTCCAAAAACATGTAATCTAGAACAAGTTGAAATGGAGGATTGGCAACGGCAAAAAGTGTATCGAGTGGGGGCAAGTGCATGGAAATGCTCCTGAACACTTCTGCAAAGTTCTGGATCTCTTACTGCACAAACAAAGAACTTGAAAAGAATAAATCTTGAAACAGATCGATCGACAACGATGACACCGCTGAGGAGATTACAAAAAATTCTTATTTCCACAACTGATGAACCAGATGAGTGGATTTGGACACGTAGTAATAATGGTGATTATGACGTTGAGCATGGTTATGATATGCTGGGCAGAGTGAAAATTAACTTTCAAGATTGTGGAGTTTAGGATCAACCCAAACTGTTCGATCGAGAGGTTTTATAGAAGATGAAAATGCCTCGGAGATTAAGATTGTTCGTTTGGAATTTAATGAAGGATGCTCTGCCAATAAAAGTCAATAATCGGAAGCATCATTTCAGCATGATGTAGTTTGCCTATTGTGTCATAAAAAATAACTGAGATTGCTCATCGTCTTTTCGTAGTGCATTTCTGCCAAGACTGATTGAACAAGGTAGGTTATTTTTTTTATTTTTTCCTTAAATGAAAGAAAGCAGGTTCTTTACGCTATTACTTATTTACTTTAGCTGATTTGTGCTGAGGTGAAGAGACAAAAAAAACAACGAGAGATTTTCGTTATTTTACAAAAGACAGGGATGAGTTTTTCACACCATGAACTACTCTTTTCTTCCATCAGTTAGTTCGAAAAAACTCAGTAAAAAAAGTTTTAAAAAAATCTCAATAGCCACCCTTTGTCGTTTTAAAGAAACCTTTTGTCTTTTTTTTGCTTCTCTAATTTAATTTAAAATTAAAAAAATAACTAAATTTTTTTTTAATAAAAAACAGGTTACTCCCAAACTTAGTGTGCATTTGCTTTTCAATTAGTTAAAAATGAGTTTTGATATAATTGATTTTATAATATAATTATGATAAAAATTGGTTTTGCACTAACATATTTATGTTTAAATAATTTATTTAAAAATTAATTTTGATAAAAGTGATTAAATTTAAATGATTTTAATCAAAAATATTTTTAGTGTAATAAATTTTTTCAACTTTTAATAATAATTTTTTTCAATATCTATTTAATGAATATATATATATATATGTATGTTTGTCTTAAAAAAATAAAAGTTCAAAATTATTTACTTTATTTTTATTATTTTAACTCATAATTTTTCTTCAAATTGAATTTAAACTCATTTCATGATTAATTTAATTTTTTTAGACTAAAATTTAATTTATATTTATTTAAGTGAAAACATAATATATCTGAGATAACATTTTCTTATAATTTATAATTTATAGAGATTAAAATTTTGAGGGTGCATTTTGATCATTAGGTAAGAGAAATTTTATAAAAATTTTATTTTTCTAATTTTTTTATTTTTCTTATTTTTATTGATTTATTTTATCTGATTTTATTTTAATTAATATATAATTAATGCTCAACCGTATTATATCAACAAAAGCTCCTTCCAAGCTGATTCGGCGGAGGCTTCATTTTCGGCCACAATCCCTTTTCAAATCGTACAAGAGGAAAGATAGCCAAATATGTTATTTTAATTAGGAAACTGATTTTGAACCTAAACTCAGTTCTGAATCCAGATCCATACAGGCTCTTAATAACCAACTTAATAAAATTAATTCTTTTATCAAATAGAATTGGGCCCTGAGTTTGAATCCCAATCCATCAAAGGGTGGATACAACTAATAAGCCAACAGGAGTATTGGGCTTGGGCGATAGCGAGAGAGACAAATTTGCGGATGCTTCTTCCAATGCAGCCGCGAATCCGGCCAAGTTTACTCTTTTTATACTAAAGCAAGCATCGAAGATTTGTTTGGGTACGCCATAAATAACCTCTGTGAGTGTAATTGCTTTTGTTATCCTCCAGGTGTCGTATTTTATTTTTCGTTGTAGAAAATTGATAAAAGTATGTTTTTACTACCTTTAACTTTATATTAGATTTTATCTTAATTTTTTAATTTTATTTTATTTTTTTTTAATTTTTCAACTTTTAAAATATAATAAAAATCTTTTCTATTATTAATTCGGTTAACTATATTAGTAAAAAATACTGACAAATCATTTTTAAATAGTAATAAAATATTTTCTAAATGTTTACATATTTATCCAAATTATTTTTTTGTAACAAAAAATATCTAAGATTAAGGTTTTGTATAAATATTTATTATTTGTAATTATTTATTTTTAATCTTTTAATCTAATTAAAAAATATTTTATACTCAAGATTAATAAGAAATATCAATGACTTGACAGTAAAAATTAACATGTCAATATTGAATAATGTTTTGTCAACACTTTTTATTAACATAATTAATGGTGTTAGTAATAGGGAATCTTTTGATTATATTTTAAAAATTAAATGATTAAAAAGAAATAAAATAAAACTGAGAGATTTAGAAGAAACTAAGTGAAGAATTGAGGGACCGAAAGTGTGCTTTTACCTAGAAAATTTTATATGTCTCAAATTATTTGTCATGTTAAAAAAGGAATTATATTTTTTCCATTTTATCCTTCATTAAAAACAGTAGTAGGTAAAGTACAAGTCATCTTTTAACATTTAATTCAAACATATTTTAATAAAATATTATCAAATTCTACTATAAACTAACAAACTAGGTTATTTGATTTTATTGGTTTGTGTAAAAAATCTTAAAATAACTGATAAAATAAGATATACAGAGTATTAATTAATTTTACAAAGTGACAGAATAATTACAGCTAACATTTTCTTATATTTATATTGCCCAAACAACTATGGAATTATGTCCCACAAATAGCCAAAAATCGAAAATAATGGATCTAACTCCTCTACTAATCCAAGATATTAGTAGAGCATGCTCATCTTATCCAAGGAATAAAAAATCGGATTAAACCGGTCAGTTCAATTGGTCGAATTAAGAACCTGTGTCAAGTCTTGTCCGGTCATAAATCACGACTGGCTATGCTTAAGACCAGCGAAAACTAGTTGAGCTAGTCAACTCTTTTTTTATATTTTTGAATTTTTTTAGTTTTAAAGATAAAATAGCATTATTTTTAGTATTAAGTAGCATTATTTTTGTATAATTTTTTTTCTATATTATAACATTGTACAAGCATTATTATTATGCATAATTATTAATAATGATACATTTATTAAACAAATAATATGAAAACAAAATATTAATTGACTATTTTGAATTCAAAATATGATTATAGATAAATATTAACTTATTTATATTTTAATATTAGGTTATGAAGCTTATTAATAACATTTTTAATTTTATATATAATATATAAAATTAAATAACTATTAAATTTATTATCATTAGTTTAATTTCGGTTAAACCATGGTTGAACTATTAAACCTCTAACCAATGGCTTGACCAATTCAATATCCAATCCGGTTTTTTAAACCTTGATTTTATCTTAGCCATTAATTTGGACAAATCTTGACTGTCCAAATTAGGGGTATTCATGACATGATAAAAAATTAAGCCAAACTGGACTAGGCACCGGGCTAGTTAGGCTGGCCCAATACCAAATAACTTTTTTTAAAACATTAAAAATAAAAAATAAACTTTATTTATTAACAAAAATATACTTGTTTATATAAAAAAATAAATTTTCTTGAAAAATAATGTTGGGGGAAAAAATTACATTTTTAAAAGCAATGACTATTCAGTAATTATATATTATTTTGACAAATGTTAAGTTAAAAATTCAATTTTAATTTTTAAACAAAATTGAAACATTAAAATCTTAAAATTTTTTTATGATAATTATATAGTAAATATACTACATAAGATACATAAAAAAAATCCTATAAAATAAATCATTATATATAAAATAATAGGAAAAAAATAAAAAATACATATAGGTCAAGCCAGGTAGGGTTAATAGAACTTGGTCCAAAGCCCCATTTGGCCCAAAAATGAATAAGGAACAAATACATCATATTTAATGCAAAACAAATGTATTAACATGACAAATGTAGAGTAAAAATGAACAAATGCATCATATTTATCCAACATATATTTTGTTCTTAAAAGAAGTAAAATATGCATTAACATGTGTTTAATTATGTTTATAATGCACATAGCATGTTTTGTACTAATATATCCACTGTGCTTTTATATTTTATAATACAAGTTGGATATATAAATTAAATTAACTACTTGATTTGTAAGTGTAATACATTAACTGTAGGATTGTTCAAGAAGGAATAGTAAGTATTGGAATAAAGAAAAGAAAATTAATATCATGTCTCACTCGAATAAAAAAAGAAAGAGAAAGGAAGCTTCAAGAATTAAATCTTAGAAGGAAGCATACCAAGAATAGAATGATCAAGTAAAAGTGGAGTTTGATTTTTAAAGATCTCGCTATTAGGTATATTTTGGTTTCACTTAGGTCTTGACATGGTTTAATCTTTAAAATTTATTTAATCTTGTTACCATATGTCTTAAGTAAATTAGATTAAGTAAATCTAATGTTAGCATGTGTTAAAGTTGAAGTATATTGACTAACAGACGAATTTTGCTATTTGACTTATGTTTATTTTATGCAAAATTTACAATTTACTTATTGAAATTAGAAGTTACAAAGGTTTTATTTCTGATAAACAAATTTTAGTTTTGAAATTCGAATTTTGAGCTAAGTATAGTTAGTGAAAGTGTGCAAAATTCACATGAAACTTAGTTGAAATTCGACTATTGTTGAATTTGAAAATAAGTTCAAAGTCATAGCCTATGACTGATGAACTTTAAATTTCAAAGTGCGAACTTCGAAGTAAAAAGCTTTTGTGTCAAGTTAAATAGGCCTCCGACAGATGAATTTTAACTTTTGAAATTTGAATTTCGATTGTATTGTGAAAACTTGAAGCAATTATTTAAACTCAACAGGCGCATTTCTAATATAAAAATTCGTACAAACTAACGTGGTTATCAGTTATAAATTTGAAATTTGAATGTCACTTAGTAATAGACAAATTTCAAGATTCAACATTAAACACATAACTATGCTGACTTTACGAAATTCGTCTATTAACCCCAAAATTCGAATGTTGGCATGTCAAACGCATTTAATACAGTTGTTAAACAGCTCTTTTTGTAAAGTAATGGTTAAAACTTGTGTCTAACGAATAGATCTTGTATCTAACAAATCTATAAATAGAATTTCATTTGAATATATAGGTAATAAATTTAAGTGAGTTATATATTAAAATACTGCTGCAATGGATAAAATTATTTTGTGTGAGTATTCAAAGCTAAATTCACCTCATTAAAGTAAGTTTCAATGTATTATCTATTCTTAAAGAAAGTTTTTTTTTTCTGTAATCTTTGTTTTCACAATTTTTGGGTAGAATTTGAATATGTGGAAATACTAAGGGAATTACATATCTTGTAGGGATGTGGGGAGAGTGGTTTCACAAGTGCTTAGTGAAACTTATGGGATGTACTGAGACTTCACAAATACCTGGATCAAAGTTGTGGAATATAATAAAAATCTCAAGTGTTTGCTTGAGGACTGGACGTAGATCAAGTGGTTTAATTTGAACCAGTATAAATCTTTATGTCTTGATCTTCATCTTCTCATCTCATCTATTTACTTCATCATACTCTATTCACCCCTATTTTGCTACATCTCTTGGTGAAACTGGGCTATTCATAAAAAAAGGTAAAAATCTTGTATCACCTAATTCATCTCTTTTCATGAGTGACTAGCCAACCTAGCACATCTTAGTTCACAATCTTGCTTATGGGAAAGCTTATTTCTAGCATTTGGGAACTTAGTCGGTGAAATTGGGTATCTCAGTAGCAACTTTAAACATATAATCATATTATCACATTGACTTTGAAATCATTGAAAACATTTCATAAATTTTCATAAAACATCTAACAAATTCCATGTTGCTTTTCAAAACTTTGGCATAAAATCATCATAAAAATAATAGAATATTCAAGTAAACATTTAAAATATGTCAATCATTTATAAAAACATATATCATTCAACATTGATATCATATGCAATAACATAAAAGTAGTACAAGTTACTATCTCAGGACTTTAACTTTTTCTTTAACCTTTATTTTAATCTTCACTCCTTTACCTAAGTTTAGCCTTGAAGCCTTGCTTCAATTTTCTTCTTTCTCTTCAAGCTTTCCCCTCTCTCTTTCCCTTTTCCTTCTCTTCTCTTTCTCTTCCTTTTTGTCTTCCTTCTTTCTTTCTCTCTTCCTCTCCCTCTCTATTGACGCCATTCTCTCTCTCTCCCTCTCTTCGTCACGTTAATTTGGAGAATGAAGGTAGGGTGAGAGTGTCTTATACTAGCCGCCAAAAACTTGGTCTCCAAGTTACTTCTTCTTGCTTCCCAAGTTATCCTTCTTTCCTTGCAAGTTCTTATGACATCATCCTTATTACATCACACTTATGGCCTCATCTTATGACATCATATTTTATGACATCATCCTACTAATTATGACATCATAATTAGCATACTAAAATTCCATTTTTGCCTCTTCAATTCCAGCCAAGAGAAAGACTAGAGGGAGACACATTTTTCTATCCTAAAATATCCTTTAGGCATGTCTAAAGAGAAACTAGAGAGAATAATTTTTCTTTGAACCAAAATGCTTTTATATTATCTGTGCACATACTTTTCCTTCAATTTCACATTCCTCAATTTTTCGCATTTGAGCATCTCAATATTTTCCCATATTAATTTTGAAATTATTCGTTAATTTTCATAAAAATTTCAAAATTAATTATGTTCAAGGGCCAAGCTCATATTTTGTTTCAATCAAGGCTCAAACATATATTCTTCTAAGGACCTTAGAAAAACTTAATTTTAGTCAAGGACCATTTACTTTTTTGCTCTACAATCACATCCTTATGCATTATACACTACAAAAAAAATGCCCATTTAATTACGAATTTTAGAGATAGATTAAAATCTGTCACCATTAGAGACGAAAATAGAGATGGATAACAAATTTTTTTTAGCAAAATAACTTTCTTTCATATTAAAAATAATGGAAAAGTATTAGAGACGGAGTTTGAGACGGGTATATATCGTTTCTAATAAAATCCGTCTCTAAATCCGTATATAATAATATGATAGAGACAGACTTAGTAAGAACTAATTTTTCATCTCTAAAATAAAAAAGTCCGTCTCTATATTCGTCTCTAAAAATATCCTATTATTTCTTGAAATTTCTTTAACATTTAGAGATGAATTTTGTGATGGATATTTTTAATTTATTGTGATGGATAAAAATTTGTCACTAAACCTATTTCTAATTTTTTTTAGGTGGATTTAGATACGTATTTTTAGTGAATGCAACAATAAATGTCTTGCCCTAAATTCATCTAGAATATCTATTTAGAGATGAACTTAGAGACGCATTTATAATGAACGCAGCAACGGGTGTCTTGTATGTCTCTAAATTAGTCTCTAATTCACATTTAGAGACGGATTTAGATACAGATTTTTTTTTAAATTACTTCAATTTTATATAGTATTATTTTTTAATATTGTAATATGTTAATTTAAATTTTGAGAGATATTTTCAAATTTTGGGTATTTTTTAAATATTATAGTATGTTAAATGGACCAAACTCATGAGTTAACTAATTTAAGTTAAGTGAATTGTATTTCTAATCATATTAAAAGATATTTCAAAAAGCGACCTTAAACTAAACCACCAGAATCCTAAAACCTAATGTTTCTTTTATTTTTTTAGGAGCATACTTAGTAGTTGATGGAAGAAGATCGGGAAATTGAGAATATAGGATGAGAATGAAAAATAAAAAATGAAGGAGAGAGGAGATATATAGAGAACTTTAAGATTAGAAATAGTAAAATGAAATTAAAGGAAGCGTTGATATTTTAAGAAATTTTAGACTAAAAGAGAACGTAAGCAATTTTATCATAGATGACATTTAATTGTCCTAGTAATTAACAAATATCTAGAATCAATTAATATTAAATAATATTTTTTATTTAATTAGTAATCCATATGTTGATAAATTTTTTATATTGGATATGTTTGTAGAATTGATTTAAAAAAAGTTTATCTTTAATAATATCATTTGGTTTAAAATATCTAAGTAGATTATTTTAATTTTATTAATTTATTTTACTTTGAATTAATAAGTTAATTTTTAATTCTATTTCATGATAATAATTTCAAAAAATTGTGACAACAATAAATTTATTATAAACTTATTAATCATTAATTCTTTCTAAATCAACCTTCTTTTGAGAATTTACATCTACATTTTAAAATTAAAGTTAAAAGTAATAATGATACTAAAAAATAAATCAAATCAAAATCAAATAAAATTTCAATCCTTTTTCATTAGGAATCCATAATTAAATTTATGGTGTAAATAATAAAAAGATATGTTCCTTTCTAAATTTAAAATAGATATATATAATACTTAATCAAGACTTTGGGTTAGATCATGGACTGACATAAAACTCGATCATATCTAGTTCCCTCCCACCTCTAATATATATTAAGCATATATATATAATATAATTTATTAAATAATATAAAATAGGATATATATATATATATATTATATGATATGACTATGCAAAAAATAACATAATAAAATATTAAAACATATGGATCATAAACATAATATATATAATTATTTTTATTTACAAATAAAAATTAAATTTAAAATTCGGCTAGGAAAATAATTTTTTTCTTTCCAAAGAAAAAAAAATATATTTATAGGAAAATTATTTAAGATCTAAACAAAATAATATAAATATTCATATAAATATAAATATATATAAATAAAATATTTAATGATATTAATAATTGAATATAAAACATATGTGTATTTTTTAATAATATATTGACTTATAAATATATATGTTTATATATTAGTGTGTAGATAAATAATATATATTTAATATTATATATACAGACTGCAGAAACATTTCAGTTCAACTGGCAACATGACGAACCTGCGTGAGACACATTTGAAGCTATTAATATGATATGGCACTACAAATGACATACCACTGATGTGTTATTATTTTATTTGATTATTTTTAACAATTTTGGTAACAAATTTTGATTGAGATTAGAGATGAATTTGTTTTATTTAGAGACGGAATAAATCCGTCTCTAAATAGAGACGGATGAGTTAATCTCTCTCTAATTATTTAGCGACGTCACTTTTAGAGACGACTAAAATTTTATCTCTAAATTTGTCTCTAATAGATTAGAGATGAATTTTGAGTTATTTAGTGACAGATTTTGGCCATCTTTAAATATCTTTTTTTTTTTGGTAGTGATACAGAATAATCGCTTATTATTCGATGCATAAAAATTTGGGATGTTATATTGGATTAGCAAAGGAGATAATCTCTTATTATTCTATACATAAAACTTCGGGATGTTACACTTGGATTAGCAGAGCAGTCAGACTTGGAAAGACAGAGTTCAAACAGAATAGTGATGCCATTGGTGGGATTTGATCCTATAACCTCCCTCTATCTAAGGAGTACAAGTGTCGCTAAGCCGATAGGGTATTGACAATTCACCGTCATTAGCCTTCTCCGTTATTTGCAAGCAACTTTAAACAAGGAAAATGAAGAATTTACTTCGAAAATAAGTGCGGCTAATTAGTTAATTGATGGGAAAAGGAATAGATCGTACGTGCAGGACCCAAAAGAAAAAAAAAGAGGTGATACTCGATGACTTTGACTAAATGTTGACCCCAAAAGATAAAAAAGAAGTGGCAACAGTTAACACCATTGAATTCGCAGAATAAAAAAACTTGACAAGAGGATGGGGTTGGTTTGGTTGCTAGTCCAACATGGGCAGCAGAGTACTGGGTACGGGAGAGATATGAAACAAAGAAAAGAAAACAGAGGGGATTGATGGAGACGAGGCATGCATACACGCAGTGCTGTGTCTATACGTCCCAACGTCACACGCCATGTCGTTTCACTATCACTTGCTCCAAAACGGGACAAGTTTTGCCTCCGTTTCCCCAGACCATGCCAACTCTATAAGCTCAGTTAGTGCAGGCTCTGCTCATGCATGATACGGACGTGTGCCAGTGTATATCAGACTCTTTTGACTCCTATTAAGTCATCTACTCGCCTCTATTTATCTATCTGGTCTTGGACGCGTCGTATATATGAATAAAGCAACAATATATATATATATGTCTGCTTTGATCATCACAATTCTAATCTAGTAGTAAGGTTTCGCTCAAAATGAAAAAGCTGGCTGCAAATGAAGAAAAGGAGGTCAATCTTTCGTGTATCTACACATTCGAAGCAATCATCCTTGGAAACTGCTGGCAAACTTTGCGGACGCAAATATTGGGCTTTTTTATTTTCTTTCATCTCTTTAACAATCACTTTGCGAAGCTGCAGACTGCAACTATGAGAGATTTGGCCTACACTTGTTGTTGGTCATATCATGTATAAATTTAATATAAACTCGATCGAATGTTGAAATTATATGACCCCGCAGCGCCAACGCATTATACAGTAAATAAATTAAACAATATAAACAGATTTAAAAAATTTTATTCAATTACAAACAAAGAATTGTTTGTTTCGTTTTCTTAATATTTTTGGTTTTAAGTCTTATGCCTAAAATTATATGATCTTAGATTGCAGTTTGTGATTTTTTATTTATTTTTCACATTTTTTGTTTCTATTTTCTTTGTAACCTCTGTAACCATGTTATTTCTCAATTATATGCGAGATTATTATATTAATAAAATTTAAAGGTTCTATCTTCTTTCTCATTTAAAAAAAAAAATAACGTGAGAGAATGTGTATTTTTATTAATTAGTCTTGAAAGTGACAAAAAAATAACAAATTTACACATAATGCGTTCACAGAGAGTAGATACCCTTTCGCATATTGAAGTCCATTTTCGTACGTGTTCGGTTTTTCGAATTATTTGTTCAAGAGTTCTATTTAATTTTGTATGCCCTTTTTGCCTTTGGCAAATGTAACCTAGGCTGAGCTCCAGCCTAGCATCAATCAAATTTTTCCACATAAAAATGAACGGAATCAGAAACACCTAATCGATTATTAACCCCAGACAAGCGTAATCACCGGCCGCTAAGCACGCCAACATGTCCTTTCTATATATTGCCTTTCATTCATCCACCTTCCTCGCTCACAACTAAAGTCACATCGTCGTCCTCCTCCTCCTCCAGTGATCCAAGCCGAAAAGATGATAACAGCAGATGATTTCTACCACGTGATGTGCGCAATGGTTCCCTTGTACTGCGCAATGCTCTTAGCCTATGCTTCTGTGAAATGGTGCAAGATATTCACCCCCGACCAATGCTCCGGCATCAATCGCTTCGTCGCCGTCTTCGCCGTCCCCGTCCTCTCCTTCCACTTCATCTCTAACAACAACCCCTACCAAATGGACTCCAAATTCATCATTGCCGACACCATCTCCAAGCTCCTCGTCCTCCTCTTCCTCTCTCTCTGGGCCATCTTCTTCTCCGCCGGCACCTTGGACTGGCTCATAACCCTCTTCTCCCTCGCTACTTTGCCCAACACTCTCGTCATGGGCATCCCATTGCTCCAAGCCATGTACGGCCCCTTCACCCAGCCCCTCATGGTTCAACTTGTTGTACTTCAATGCATCATATGGTATGTTATCATTGTTCTATTTATTTTGTTTATCCCGTAAACCACATAGCTCATCACTTCACTTGGAACAGTAATTAGTTCTAGTAATATGAGCAAAGCGGTCCAAGTTCCATCCTTGTGCTGTATTAAAATTCTACCTAATGCCTTTCAGGTACACTCTCCTGCTGTTTTTGTTTGAATACAGAGCTGCCACCCTTTTGATCCACACCCACTTTCCTGGGCCTACGGCTGCTTCTATAACCCAATTCGAGATCGACGGTGACGTCATATCCCTCGACGGGCGTGACGTGCCACTTCGAACTGAGTCTGAAACCGACAACCATGGGCGTATCCATGTGCGGATCCGGCGGTCAACGTCCTCTGCCCCTGACTCCGCCTTATCTTCGTCGATAGGCCTCACTCCCAGACCCTCGAGCTTGTCCAATGCGGATATCTTCTCCGTCAACACGCCACTTCAGTTGCATGAGTTTCACAGTGCTGTTGCAGAGGCAACGGCGGGAGGAGTTGGTCATGACATTGTGTTTGGGCACAGCGACCTGGGATTTGGGTACCCGTCCGCCAGCCCTAGGTTGTCCGGGTATGCGTCGTCGGATGCGTACTCGCTCCAGCCAACTCCACGGCGGTCGAATTTTAACGAATTGGAGGGCACAACGACGTTGAGCCCGCCGGTGTGGTCAAGGTCCCCGATATCCAGTGGGAGGATAAACCGGCAGTCACCAGTGGCATTTTCGGGGGTGAGGATGGTGTGCGAATCGCCGACGGGAAAGTATCAGGGCGGAGAGAGACAAGGATGCAAAGACATTGCTGGGTCGCCGTCAGGTACGTACGGGCGGTTCTATTTTTAAAGTGGTTTATAACATTTGTGCTGTAAGTATACATCGTCGTTATCTGGTACGTAATGGGAAGACCAATACATGTTTTATTGGTTGTCCGGACACCATGGGTCAGAAACACGTCAAAAAATTGAACCCACGTGGATTTTTGGAGGTGTGGGAGTACGTTTGTTCCCTCATGGCCATAGAATATATGTCCCTGAAACAATTTGGGCACACCTTCATTGAATTTATTTTCTTATAATGCTTTGCCTAGGCATACCTTTGGTTAAGCATTTAATGGGTGCTTATTATACTTTGGTATGGTTAGATTTTCTTTTAGGTATTTATGAACGAATCAAAGGATTGTAACATATTAATATGCTCTATAGTGTTATAAAGGGACACAGGATCTCTCCAGTGGAGACCCCCTCACCTCTCCTGTCACGGTGTTGCCATGGTCCCTGTATCCCTTTATAATACTATAGACCATATTAATATGTTATAATCCTTATACCTAAAAGAAAATATAATCATACCAAAGTATAATGATATGCTCTATAGCCTGCCGGTCGACAGACAGGTGGTCCCTTCCACCTTCATACCTCTAGTCTTTAAATTCGGAACAATGAGATTGATAAAAAAAATGAAATATAGAAATTAATTGATAAAGCGGTGAGTGAGCAATATGGAATAATTTACTTTGATGCGAAAGTTTGCCAACTTTGGCCTAGTCACGAGCATAATCGATGGTAGTCATCATTGGAAAGGAGCACGTGTGACATGATGGACCGAGAAGATTTTATTCCACTAGAGGAGGTGAATGGCGTAGAATCCCTGTACCATTATAACACCGAATCATAATTGTAGGAAACCCAGGGTTTGATTTTAAAATTATATATGTCTAATTAATTCTTCCTTTATTTAGTTACAATAATGTGACAGGAGATTTAATTAGGTGCTTGTTAATTTATTTTATATATGGGTGATTTTTTTTCGCATATATATATATGTGTGTGTGTGTGTGTAAAATTACAGAGAAGGAAATAAGCTTTAGAGACAGCTGCACGAAGATGTCAATGGGGGAGGAAGCGGGTGGGGCCAAAGAAGCACAAAGAATGCCAGGGGCGCTGGTGATGATAAGGCTAATTCTGGTGGTGGTTGGGAGAAAACTCTCCCGGAACCCTAATACATATTCGAGTGCGCTAGGGCTTCTTTGGTCTCTCATCTCCTTCAAGTAAGTAGTGGCACCCATTAATATTATTTCGGATTATTATTGCAAAAAAGCGTAAACATGCTAAGTGAATTACATTTTCATTAATTATATATATACACACTTGGGAATTAATTGCAGATGGAACGTGGAAATGCCGATTTTGGTCAAATCTTCCATCAAAATTATTTCGGATGCAGGTCTTGGGATGGCTATGTTCAGCTTAGGTATATTAATTACCAAAATAGTAAAATTATATTATAAAATTAATTACCAAAATAGTAAAATTGTATTATAAAAGAGTGCATGAAGAAGATATAGAGATTATTATAATTAATCTGTGACGGTAAACGTAAACAGGGCTGTTCATGGCCCTTCAGCCACGGATCATAGCGTGCGGCACAAAAAGAGCAGCGATGGGAATGGGAATCCGCTTCATCGGGGGGCCAATAGTAATGTCTGCCGCCTCCATTGCTATGGGCTTGAAAGGACCCAAACTCCATACTGCCATTGTCCAGGTTCTATATATATATATATATATTCTAATTCTATTCTTATAATGTTATATATTATATATACCACTAATTCCTTCCTACTATCTGTTTGCTTTGGCTTTTCCTCCTCAGGCTGCCCTTCCTCAAGGCATTGTACCATTCGTGTTTGCAAGAGAATATGGGCTCCATCCTGATATTTTGAGCACTGGGTGAGTTTATTACGTGTGTGTGAGAGAGTTATGTCACTAGCATCCATTATTTTCCACGTTAATTTCATTTTTTGAATTTATTATAAATGTTTTCAGTCGGAAATAAAAAGAGAACTTCTAAGAAATGAGTATGTCCATATATATAACATTCCAATTATTCATGTTTTTAGAGTGCAAATTTATTTTGAAAGACAAAAGCCAACATTCAATTGTGTGCTTGCATCTTTGCGTACATGCATGCATGCTAGCTAGCTTTGAATGCTTTAGTGCAATTAATGGACTTATTGATCACAAATTGATGCTCTTTGTTGATTGTTAATTTAGAAATGAGAGCCCCAAATAATGGCACTGATAGGTGATATCATACTCTCAATTTACTGAACTCTCAAACTATCCCACGAAATGAAATAATTATTACTCAGCTATAGGATACCGAATCTCTGTCAACCACTATATATGTTATTATTATCAGTGACAAATATAGACACATAGAATTCGGACACACACAATTATGAACTTTAAAAGTATGAAAATCCATTTGCCTTTTGTTGATGAATTTCTTGTGTGCATTTTTTGAGCCCTCGATCGCTTTCTTTTACTTATATATCCATTATTAGTATGGAAAAGTTTTTACTGCTCAACATTTACTAGGTCTTTTACGTTATCATTATAAACCTATATAAGGCATGGTAGTACTGATTGATTCGTAAAGTCAAAGGCTAGCGTTACATGTATAACTCTGTTCATTAACTACGGAGTCTATATATCCGCCTATTAATTATATCTACTTAGTTTTTCCTCTTTTTTCTCTCTTTTTTTTTTTGTCAGGGTTATCTTCGGCATGTTAGTTTCCTTACCCGTAACGCTGTTATATTACATCTTTCTCGGCCTCTGAGATTCTGCTGATGAAGAAGGTCACAAGCTCAAACTAGACCTGAAAAAGTGACTAGGTATACACTAGCATGCATTTTCAATAAAGCTAAAGGAGCGCCTAAACCATATATAATAACCCTACGAGAACAGCTAGCTAGGAGCTGTGGTGAGAATATCCGAAAGCTTCAATGTTCCTTCATGATTCTGTCCACACCGACCAGCACTAGCTTATGCCCCATGATTCCGGGTTATTATGATATCAGACAAAAATGAAGGGTTTCCATTGTCGCAGTAACCACCTGCGGAGAAGGTTGACTTGGATGCGTCCAACAGTCAGTAAAGTTGAAAAAGCCTAAAAGGTTTTTATGGTCGTCCAAACTAGAGAGGATGTGACAAGATGACGCACGCATGCAGTAGCTATGGTTCATAGATTTTATGGGGCAACATGTCTGACTACATATTTTAGTGGGAGCCGAAAGGAAATGTATTATCATGATTCATGATTATGGGGGCAGACTTGCTGTCCTATTGTTGGAGTTTGCTTCATTTTGCGCGAATTACAGATGAAATGTTGGGTCCAAAGAAAGAATATAGGAAGGATAATTAATTAGCCAAAAATTAATGACACTCTTGGTGAATATTTCTTCTCTGCATATCAAGCCAATGGGAAAATGATTGGTTGTATGTGAGACGATTGACGAAGAGGAGGTTTAAATGAACGGTTATATATACACCTATAAAACTAATTAGGTTATGTTCAAGCAAACTACCAAAGAAAAATTCAAGGGGATTAGGCGCTGTTTGGCTGAAGGTATATATTCATGTTAATTTTCTAAAAATAAATCTTGTGAAATTAAGTTTGCCAGTGCTTTGTAAAAATTTTTCCATAAAGTTTTTTAGGATTTTATATTTTTCATCATAATATAATATTATATATATTAGATGAACTGATAATATATTTTATGGAGTATGAAGTATTAGTTTATAATTTATGAATATTGGACGACTTGCGTTAGATACTTTTAAAATGTCATATCATTCATACTTTCACTAATAAAGATAGTCTAAACTCTAAATCAAATAAATTATTTTTTAATCTTTTCTATGCATATATATTTTTCTCTTTTTTTTTGGTAACAATATATATTTTTCTCTTTATTAATATATTCATTTTTTTATATTTTCCATACTTTTAGACTATTTTTATAGGAGAAAATTGTGTGAATTCATTGCACATTGTTAAGGGTATGAGGAAAGTGATACGCTATTTATGATCTATAGGACTTAATTATAAATAGTGTTACTTATCTTGTTGATATGAATTTTATATTATATAGGTGGGCTCTTATATATTATTTGGAGTTCAATAAATAAATCGCATACACCAATTATGAATTTTAAAGAATATGACTTTTTATATGTGTTATATTTCATATTGACATCAATGATATGAATTACATGTGAAAATGCGACCATGTAATATTTTATCCTCCACAAGGGATTTAACTTTCGGGTTATAAGTTCGCTCTTTTGTTTTTTTAATCAAGTTAGAATTCGGGGCGTTCTCATTAAGTCATTCGCGGCCATCATCCCTATTTGGGCCATTGGACCTAATAACCTTTTCTTCTGTGAATTGTCTTCTTACTGGGCTTCTTGTTAGACCCAGAAAGATTCGTAAATAACTAAATACATCTCTCCAAAATCAGCTGTTTTCTTCCAAAAAAAAATCTGTTGATTTCCACTTGAGATGCTTTTGGTTCGATTCTCAGATGCCACCAATAATAGAAGGGTTTTTTTTTTGGGACCAATGATCTTGACCAAGTTTAATTGCGCTTGTTAACAAAGTTGTATTTTTTCGGGGACGACAAAGAAAGATTATTTTATTTAATAGTTGAGGCCGAGTCGAGTACGTCAACTTGACCAGGTGGAGAATGATTGACTGGGATGTCAATCCCCGAATTCATGTAGTTTGAGCCTCTTGTTTCATTGAATGTCGAAAAAAAGGGTTGAATACGTCAATTTCAAAGCTGTTGCTCTTTCCTTTTTTCCTAAATCCTAATACAAGAGTGGGGATTTGTATACGCATGGAATTCAAAATTACTTGTTTATTATTTTTTATCAATTAAATTTACAGAATTGGAGAAAACCAAAATTATTTGTTAATAATTTATGGATAAATGAATAAAAGGATTCTCAATAATCAACTTTTTTTAATGGAAAACGTATCTATTACTCATAAAAACCAAAAGTAGTATTTATAAATGTTTACATGATTCTTTCATCATTCGTCACCTTATGGCACGAATGTGGGAATTGATCACAGATATAAAAATCAGAGGTATTATCCCTAGTAACTCTATTTAGAATACACGCTAGTTGATTAGCTTCCTTGAACATATAACAATCTCTAACATTCCATTCCTAGTCAAAAGAGTTGTAGGTTGGTCAATAACATCTTGGGTGAGATTCCCTCACTTTTGGTTTGAGAGATTTGGGAAGTAGAAGGATTGGAAAAAAATTTTTTTATTATATTTTTTTCTCAAATCAAATAAAGAGAGTGAACAATTTTCCTTCTGTCTTTAGACAAAAAAGAAAGGAAAGAATTAGATTGAAAATACTTATTTTTCTTGCTTAATTTAAAAAAAATAAGGTAAAATATTTTCTTCCCCTCTCCAAAATCCCTTAAACTGAACAAAGCCTAAGAGGTAGAAGGATTACGCACAATCAATAAAAATGCTCAGGCTCCAGATTTGTCTATTCCAACACAAGTTAAGGCCGTTTATGATTCCCTTGACTCTTGTGGTGACTAGTGGTAGGATTCCTATGTTAACCTTAAATCCATATGTACAATTTCCTCCATAGTCCCTGACGACTCCACTATTAGTGCCAAATCCGTAGTTGTTATTTTTGCCATTAATATCAATTCTGTAGCCACCTTGACTTGCTGGGTACCACTTACATGAAGGATGCCCATTCTGACTCCTTAATGTTTTAATGTAACTAGTTATCCACCCGTGCTATGCATGGAATTTTTCAGAAATAAAAAATTTTAATGTATACTCACTTTAATTATAATATAATGATTTAGAACAATAATATGTTTATAAATAAAAAAAAAACATAAAATATATAATAAAAATGTAAAACAAAACTAAACATATAAATAGAAATTTTAAAAAATATATTAATATAAAATGTTATATCTAAAGAAAAATAACCACTAAAAATATTGGTTTAATTTTAAATTATCCAACAATTCTCTTTACATAATATTTGACGTGAGATGATAAAATTTCTCACCACTAAAAAATGCCCATATAATTTATGGCATGTGGTTTTTATTTTTTTGGGCTAGATTTTAGGCTCGTGGTTGACTTCTCATTGCTAACACTTTCTATTTCAAAATTCAAAATAGTTTTATTATTTTTTCATGTAAATGTTTTTAATATTTATTTGTATAAATTTGAATAATAATATATTTTTGCAATTTAATCAAATTAGAGTGAATAAGTATAAATATATTGTATAACATTTCAATAGGCTTACAAAATCCCTACAATTATATGAGATATTAAAAAATGTCATCATCAATCAATCTATGTGTAGGACAACGTATATTAATAAAATTTGATTGAAAAATATTGAAAATTTATAAAAAAAAATAATTTAGGTTAAATTTCAATTATTATTTTTTAGATGAATTTTATAACCAAAAGACATTGAGAATTACAAAATTTAAATCATTCCAATAAAAAATTGCAAAATTTAGTTGAAAATATTTTTTAGTTGAATATTAAAAATATTTAAATTTAATTTGAACCCTAAATTTAAATAAACTTCATCAAACCATAAATTTAAAAATAAACAAGAAATTAAATTTATCAATTTAATTATTTATTAATTATGTATTTAAATCTATTTAAAAAAAAATTTACCTAAAACTTGATTAATTGAAGTTGGTACTAGAGCCTCTCTCTCCGTCTTGTTTTTAGCATATTTTTTTTTAGAAAAACAAATTTTTCTTTCCCTTTGTTGTCACTGTACCCTAGCTTTCAGATTTGTCCTTCCTCATTGTTCAATCACACATGCGCTCCAGCATTGCGTTTAGCACCCTTACATCAGTTGGACCACCAAGTCTGACAGCCTTTCTCCTCCACACGTGCCTCCACAAGCCGTGCATGGATTTTTCGATCAACACTTCTCACTGGCGAGTCTAGCCTCTGTTCCAACCGTCGTTCAATCTGTCGTGCTCATCTTGACAATGCTAACATGTTTGTGTGATCTATTTGCTGCACTCATACCTTCCTACAATTTCCATAATTTTTTTTGCCATTTTTTCTATTTTCAAATTATGAAAAAAATCATATATTGGTCAACCTATCTGTGTCATTTTAAATGGCTCCAATTATCATCTTTGGTTGGAGAGTATGTGTGGTTTTCTAAAGAGCAGGAAGCTATGGACATATGTTATTAGTGATATCAAATTTCCTATTCATGAAGTAGCTGAGACTGATTTGAAATTTAATGAATGCATTGAAGACTGGGATAGCAAAAATAATCAAATTATCACATGGTCCCAAAACACCTCTACTGCTAGTATCCATTAACAATTTGGGCATTTTGAGACGGCCAATAAGGTATGGGACCATCTTATTAGTCTTTATACTTCTTTTGATTTGTCCAACCAGTTGTAGTTATAGAAGAATCTCAGTGTTCTGCGACAAGAGAAAGGTCAATCAATGTATAAGCTTTTTACTAAGATGAAATATATCTGGGATCAACTGGCTTACTCAGAGCTCATTTTCAAATGTGAGAAAGATGCTCAAGCCTTTTTTAGTTACCAAGATCGACTATGCCTCATTCAATTTTTGATAGCCCTTACTGATGATTTTGAACCTGTTTGGGCTTCTTTCCATCAAAGTTCACTTCCCACTCTTAAGGATGTGCTTCCTCGCCTCCGATCTGAAGAGACTCGGTTGGGTCTCTTGTACTGTGCTCTTGAAATGACCTTTGCTGCTTCTAGCAAGAATTCTAAGTCCTATTGCCGTGGTCCTTAGTCTAATCACACTCTTGATCAATGTCCATTTATTGAGTTCAGAACTTGTCTGAAGAAAGGTCATATTACTGCAAACTGTCCCACTTTGTTTTGTAGATATTGTAAGAAGACGGGGCATCTCATAGAGCAATGTCCCACTCGTCCTCCTAAGATTGATTAGGGGAGATCAACTAGGTCTGGTTTCTCCTCCAAGCCTGCTTTATTTATCACTAGTGAAGCTCCTGCTGAATCTACTTCTAGATCATCCACTGCTGATCTTGAGACTTTGCTTCACAAGCTTATCTCTAGCACTTCTAGCCCACTTGTTGCCTTAGCTACTCTCTCAGGTACATCCTCATGGTTTTTTGATTCTACTTATTGCAATCATATGACTGGTCAGGAAAATTTCCTTTCCTTTATATCACCTAATTTCACTGTCCATCCCATACATACTACTGATAACTCTCAAATGCTTCTCAATCACATTGGTACTATTTCTTTACCTTCCTTATCTGTCCATGATGTATATTTTGTTCCTGCCATTACCTTTAACCTTATTTCTATTGGATAAATTGTTGATATGAGTTATGACGTATTATTTAACAAACGTGGTTGCGTTGTGATGGATTTTAAGACAAGACATATTATCAGAACTGGGTGTAAGGTTGGATGTATATTTGAGCTCACTTCAATGCATCTTCCTAATGTTCCTACTTCCAGATTGTGTGCTGCCTCCACATCTTCATTCTTTGATTTATGGCATTATCGTCTTGCTCATCATTTCTTGAACAAATTGCGTCCTTTACTTTCTAGTGGTGTTCTAGGACATACTAGTGATCAGTCTTTGTATGGTATTTTTTGTCAAACTACCAAGCAACCAGCTTTGTCTTTTAATAAAAATGATTCTATTGCTGATTCACCTTTTGATTTAATTCACTATGATATTTTGGGCTCATCGCCTACTCCTTTTATGGGAGGACCATCATACTTTGTGATTTTTGTTGATGACTTTTTGGCAATCATTTGGATATATATGATGAAAAATCGATCTGAGTTACTGAAATTTATATTAAATTTGCTACTATGATTCATACTTAATTTTCTAAAGTCATCAAAGTTTTTCGTTGTGATAATACTTTAGAATTTCGTGATTCCAAATTGCTTACCTATCTTGATGCTCAAGGCACCATTTCTCAATATTCTTGTCCTTACACTTCTCAATAAAATGGTCGTGCTGAACTTAAACATCGCCACATCCTTGATGCTATTGAGCCTTACTTATTTTTTCTTCTTATCCTGAATGTTTTTGGGGTGAAGCAGCTATGACTGCTATCTATTGCATCAATCGAGTTCCTTCTTTTGTCCTTGGTAAGCTCTCTCCTTTTGAACGTCTTCATGGTATTCCTCCAAATTATAGTCTTCTGAAAGTCTTTGCTTGTGTCTGTTTTGTTCTTCTTCCCCTTATAAGATCACTAAACTAAAAGCATGTGCCCGTGTTTGTTGTTTTCTAGGTTATGATTATGAGTATAAGGGTTATCATTGTTGGGACCCTATTTTTCGTCGCATTCAAATTTCTCGACATGTTTTTAGGAACATGTTTTGTTCTCATCCTTGACTGATCTTTCCTCTGTCGCTCCTCCTTCACCCTCTATTTTTACAGATTCTTTTGTTGACCTTTTTCCTAGTGACTTAAGTGTAGAACCCCTTGTTGAGCTCATTCACACGCCTAACACTACACCCTCTCCAGATGGTCTTACTATCTCTGATCCTCCTGCACAAGTTACATCTACTGAGCCTATATCATCCGACTTTACCAGACTGACTCATGTAAGACATCCTCCTTCTTACCTTCGTGATTACCACTATTTTTCCACTATCCTTCGGTTTCAAGAACCTCAATCCTATATGGAAGCCTCCCATGATCCCTTTTGGTTGCAAGCTATGAATGATGAATTACAAGCCCCAGAGAAAATGCATACATACGATTTTGTTAATCTTCCTTCGAATAAGACTCTAGTTGGATGCATATGGGTTTACAAGAACAAGACTCATTCGAATGGTTCTTTGAAGCAACGCAAGGATCGCTTGGTGGCCCAGGACTTTGCTCAAGAATACGGTGTCGACCATGAGGAGACTTTTGCTCTTTTTGCTTGAATCACTTTTGTCCGCAGTCTTCTTGCCATTTTTGCTGTAAAGCACTGGACTTTTCATCAAATGGATGTAAAAAATTCCTTTTTGAATGGATATTTAGAAGAAGAAGTCTATATGAAGCCTCCTCCTAGGTATAACCATCTAACAAACAAGTTTGTTGCCTCTATCGTGCTCTCTATGTACTAAAGCAGGCTCTCCTTTCTTGGTTTGCTAAGTTTGGTTCTACAATGAGTCAACTTGGTTTCTCTTGTAGCATTCATGACTTTGCCCTGTTTATCCAGGCTACAACTTGTGGTATTGTCTTGCTCCTCCTGTATGTTGACAATATGATTATCACATGTGATGATGGTATAGGAGTACAAGAACCTAAGACTTACTTGGGACAACAATTTGAAATGAAGAATCTTGGACATTTGAGCTATTTTCTTGATCTTGAGGTACACCATGGGAATGATGGCATCTCCTTTTCCTAAGCTAAGTACGCCTCTAATTTGATATCCCGAGCATGTTTTTCTGATAGAGAGATTGAGAATACTCCCATAAAACCTAGTGTTCATTTCACTCCTTATGATGGAACCTTGTTGGAGAATCCCATGCACTACCGCCAATTGGTTGGAGGATTCATTTATCTTACTATGACTCATTCAAACATTGCCTATACTGTTCACACTGTTAGCCAGTTCATATCTAAGACCTGGACCACTCACTATGTAGCTATCCTTCGTATTATCCTGAATGTTAAGGGTACTCTATATTGTGGCCTCCATTTTTCTACTCGCTTCTATCTTGCTCTACGGGCCTACTCTGATGCTGATTGGGGAGGTGATTATAATGATCGACAGTCTACCATTGGTTTTTGGATCTTCCTTAGTGATTCTCTTATCTCTTGGAGAAGTAAGAAGCAAACCTTAGCCTCTTGCTCCAGCGCTAAATCAGAATATCATGCTCTAGCAGACACAACTATTGAAGTTCTTTGGCTTCGCTAACTACTTGATGATATGGGATCATCTCAAACCTCCTCAATTGATATCTATTGTGATAGTCAAGCTGTTATGAAGATTGCTCACAATTATGTGTTTTATAAGCGGACTAAGTATATTGAAATCGACTGTCATTTTACTCGGTAATATGTTGTTCGAAACTTATTTTTTAGTTGGCCATGTTCAGGCAATTATATGCTAAAAAATAACATGCTTCAGCACTCCCATAATCAACTATTAAAATTATGAGAGAAGATTGGGAAGAAAAGGGTGCTAGAGGCTTTTTTTTTTTGTGAAAACACATTTTTTCCCATAATTTTATTTCCTTTTAATTCTTTAATTTTTTTAAAAAAATTACTATTATTAATTTCATTAATAGAAAATGCTGACAATGGAATCTCAAATGCTAACATATTTATCTAACATATTTTTTATGATAAAAGAATCCTAATATTAAGGTTTTATTTAAAAGCTAAATATTTGTAATTATTTTATTTTTAATTTTTCAATTCAATTTAAAAGTGTTTTGAATCTAAGATTAATGAATCTATAATGATATTAATGACTTCATTATAAAAATTGGTCTATTAACATTGAATAATACTTTTTCAGTATATGAGAATACTTTATCAGTATTTTCTATTAATATAATTAACTATGTTAGTAATAGGAAAATTTTTTATTGCATTTTAAAAATTAAAGGATTAAAATTAAAACTAGTATGAAATTAAAGGACCAAAAGTGATTTCTTGCTTCTTTTTTTTTTTTTTAACTAGCCATGAGATTTCAATGATAAAGGACTATATATGGGGAAGTCTCTCCTAATCCGAGAAGCCCTCAAATATATTCAGCTTAGAATAACGACTTAGCTAGAAGTTTGTTATTAATTGTTAAGAGGAACTTAAGGTTCCTAGGGAGTTGGTTCAAGTTATAAAGGCCTGTATCACTTCTCCTTTTATGCAAATTTTGTGGAATGGTAGTAGAGTTTATGCTTTTCATCCTACCAGGTGTATAAGAAAAGGTGACTCTATTTCACCCTATCTTTTTGTTATTTGCATTAAAAAATTAGCTCATTTTATTCAGGAAGCGATAAATAAAGGGCAATGGAGACCAATTAGACTAAATAAGAATGGACCTCCTGTGTCTCATTTGTTCTTTGCTGACGACTTGGTCATTTTTGCTTAAGCTAGACTTGATAAGGTGGAGGTTATTAAGAGATGCCTTGATGATTTTTGTAAAGCCTCTGAGCAACATGTCAGCCAAGCAAAGACGAAAGTTTTCTTCTCTCAAAATGTCAACCACAACGTTAGAACTCATCTGAGTGAGGCCTTGGGCTTTAGGAGAATGGATGACTTAGGGAAGTATTTGGGAGTCCCTCTTCACCATCGAAGGGTGACAAAAGATACTTACTAATTTGTCATTGACAAAATTAGAGAAAGATTGAGTAGATGGAAAATGAAATTTCTATCTTTTGCTGGACGTCATACACTTGTTAAGACTGTTGTCTCTGCTATACCAAACTATGTGATGCAAACTACCCTTCTTCTTGCAAAGTGTTGTGATGATATAGATAAAGCTGCCAGGAGCTTCTTATGGGGATCAACTGTAGAAAGGAAGAGAACTCACTTAATTGCATGGAATAAAGTTTTCCAAGATAAGAAGAATGGGGGACTTGGGATTAGACCCTCTGCTCAACAAAACCAAGCCCTTATCATGAAGTTAGGATAGGGACTGACTACAAAACGAGATGCTTTATGGGTTCGGGTGGTAAGGGGTAAATATGGATGTGGAGAGGACCTCCTTCCTAATATTGATTCTAGGAAAATGGGCTCCCCTGTGTGGAGTGGTATAAAATCCATTTGGGAACAGGTTTCGAGAGGCATGGAAGTTGGGAATAGGGATGGAGGTCAATTTGTCCAGTGGAAGCATGAGAAACATGGTGACTTCACTGTCCGATCTGCTTTTAATCTTCTTAATACTCTGGACCATAACCATGAGCACATGTGCGGTAAATTGTGGAGGTTACGGATTCCTCAAAGATGCAAGACTCACTTATGGATTGTCCTTCATGATCGTCTTTTAACAAATGAGAACAAAAGACGAAGAGGTCTTCACCAGGATGGTTTTTGTGATGTATGCCCGAACGTGAAAGAAGATACCATTCATGTGCTTCGGGATTGCTCTAAAGCTCGAGCTGCTTGGATTCCTGGGCTTGAACCGGAATATGCCAATCATTTTTTTGGTATGAATCTGCAAGAATGGGTCTCGAGTAACTTGAAGACAAGTCGACATGGTAGATCTAGAGGATGGGAAGAGTTCTTTAGCATCATGTGCTGGGTCTTATGGAAGCGCAGGAATGAACAGGTACATGATCACGTTGAACAAGATGCCATGACTTGTACTGCAGAAGCTAGGGCTATCTTAGCTTCTATGCACAACTCAAAATATAAACTCTTCAGCAACAATAACAGTTGCATGGGGCTTGAACCAGATCGTCTGAATGCTGGTTTGAATAGTGACTGGTGCTGTTTATATGTTGATGGAGCTTTCTCTCACCGCACCCATGCCGTTGGATGTGGAGGAATGATTCAGACTCACAACGGGACTCTTAAAGAAGCCTTTATGTTTCGTATGGAGGAAGGTGATGAACTACCGGCAGAATTGTGGGGTTGTCTCTTGGGGTTGAAAAGAGCTTGGGAAGGAGGATGGAAGAAGGTGATGTTATTCGGTGATGCCTCTGAGGCTGTTAAGGGAATCCATGCATACTGCTGACTTAGAGAGATATTCTGAACGTACTCTCATCCTGGAAATACAAAATATGATGGCTAGAGATTGGGAGGTCCGTGTTAGTTGCATCGGGCGGGAAGATAATCTATTTGCAGACTTCTTTGCAAAAAGGGCACTCTCTAATGCTGTGGGACTCCATCTTCCTGGTGACATAGCGGATAATATGTCTAAGGAGAATGGTATGACTTAGCTTTGTGTTTTTTCTTTTTTCTGTTTTAGCTTTTCCTGTTTATATAAAAAAAAAAGAATAACGACTTTGGTTATTATTAAAATTTATATCCGTAATCATTAGTTGACTAGTTAAGCTCACTAATCCTCAATTGCTCACCACTAGCAAGATTATCTCCGAAAAATAAGAACCACTCAATTGAGATATTTTAATATTTAAATGAAAAATAATGAATCAAAATTTTTTATTTAATTTTGAATATAAATATATTTCAATGTTTAAAGAAATATAAAATATCCAAATTGAAGTTTCCTGAAGTATAATATTTTTTTAAACATTTTTAATAAAAATTAATCTCCATGATTAAAATCATATTTTATATAATAAGAAAAAGTAAAACACTAAGAAATTTAAATTATTATCCATATACTCCCTTCAATTCTCAATATAGACACTTTTAACTACTTATTGAAATCAAGAAAAGTTAATTATATTAAAAAGATTGTCTAAAAATTGTTTCAATTTTCATTTTTACCCCTAATAAATACCATAAATTTAATATAATATTGTATTCTTTAAAGTAAATAAGTAATTAATGTTCAATGAAATAATTTTCAAGAAGAGCATTTATTAAATAAACTAATTAATACTCCATAAACTAATGCATAATGATTTATATCTAAGACTATAAAATCTTTTTAGAATGTGACTTATATAAAAGACCAAAGGGAGTACAATATAAAAATTCTAACAAATCACAATTTTCACACTAATGCATAATATGACTCTTTCCTCAAATAATGTAGTAGAAGAGACCTACACCAATTATGTTATATAAAAGTGAAATTTGATATTAATATACAATCATTGTTCATCCTTTTTTTGTTGAAGTTGTAACCTATTTTTTGTTGAAATTTTTTATTTCCTGTGTATTTACACAAATAAGCCCTCTTTAGTTTGTAATAAGTGTGTAGACCCAAAAAATATATTTTCATTTCTACTTGCTTGACCAAGATTAGTTAGAATCTAAAATGATTATTAGATATCATGTGATTCAATAAAAAAATGTTTTCATTGAAATTTTGGTTTTGAATAAATCCGAGCAACTATTTGAAATCTGTCATCTATATATGCATTTAATAACTTTCCAAACTGTTTGTTCTTGATGTGGTTAAACTCTGTTTTGGCATGTGCTTCAGGACATATCCTGAACAACTGAGAATCATAGAATGGAAAATATTGGGGATCATTTTCTTGTTATTTTCTGTGAGAAAAGGAGTCTAATTATTTCTTCAGAGCTCTAGTAACCCAAATTGAAAATTGATTTTACAGCCGAACTTCTTCCTTTTTTTTTTCTTGTTTACTTTTTATCCTCCATTCCTAGTAGTTCCCATTCTTGTTCCTTTTAATATAATTTTTCCTAAACTTTTCCAAACTTTTAAGTTATTAAAATAAATTCTTAAAATTTAAAGTAATACTCTATTATAAGCAAGCTTATTAATTCACTTATAAAAAATTAATTTTTTTCATTTAGAATAGATAAAAAAATTATCTGTGATAAAAAAAAGATGAAAAAGTTTTATTGATTCCAAGTGAAAAGAAAAATTACTAGAGTTTTTAGTGTCTATTTAATTAAATGGACCTAAAGCAGAAAAAAAAAATAAAGTACATCTGAAGTAAGAGAGAGAGAGAGAGAGAAGAATGATGCGTGAAAATACAAAAGGTAAATTTTGTACATGTTGAGTATTTTAAAATGAAATATACTATTACTACGTCTTTGTTTGGTCGAATTTACAAAATCTGTTAGCAAATTTGTCAAATATTAGTATCTTAAAATTTAACAAAATATCCTAACTTGAAAATCATATGAGTGGAATTTCAGAATTCTTTACTATGATTTCCTCAATATGAAAAACAATTGAATTGAAGCAATAGATGCGTTGGTTAATATGGAAGGGGCCTAAGTCCCTTAATCATTATTACAACAAAATAATCATTTTCTCATAATCAAAATCTGTGAAAAAAAAAAGATAAAATCCGTGAGAAAGTATTTTCTCATAGAATTTCTCACAGATAATGAAGCGTGAGAAAATCAACCATGGGAAAAATTTATTTCTCACAAAATTTAGTCGTGAGAAATAGTTCTCATAGAATTTATACATATTTCTCATGGATTTTAGTTTGTGAGAAATTTCTCACAATAACATCAACCATGAGAAATTTCTCACAGAACTTTGAATGTGAGAAATTGTTCATGGATCTATTTCGATGAGAATTTCTCACAGATTTTGTTATGTGAGAAACTTCTCACACAACAAAATCTATGAAAAATTTCATGAGAAATTTTAAAAAAAAATCTCAAAAAAAATTAAACACAATGTTAAAAATCTAATATGTGAAGTAATAATTTAATGCAAAAATTTTAATTAATTGATATATAGTAAGATACAATTATTTTCTAAAAGTCTAATATAAACTAATACCTAAGATACAATTAGTTTCCAAGAAACAATTTAACATAAAATAATACCTAAGATACAATTATACTGATGATATTAATCCAGTATTCCTACTGTGAAGAACTCGAGCACCATAACTGAGGGTGTAGCAGTGTTGGCAAATCAAGTCTCCCTTAAGAGCTGCATATTATAGTAAGTTTAAGTAACAAACAAATAAAAGATAGTCAGTCACTTAGCATATATATATATATGGCATATAAATTTTTTGCCAATGCAGGCAGTATAAATCCAAAGACACCGGCAAAATTAAAAAAATATTTATATAACATACAAGAACACAAGCAAAATTAAGATATACTAATGCATGCAATAGAAATCCAAAAACATGCATAACATAATGAGTACCAGAACAAATTTATCTTGCAAGGACAATTGGACATTGCATATTCCAAATCAATATTTCAATGCTTAGGCTATTTATTATCTAGTGCTAATGTTGCACGTACATATATCAAAAAGCAGGCAATAAGGTCAACAAAGTACATACCAATAGATGGCTAATCAATAGATAAGTAAAAGCCAAACTGACTCAACTAAAACATAAGCATATCAATTTCAAAGTAGTCATCAACAATGTCCCATATAATTCATAATAAAAAGCAGAGTAGCTCAAAACAATTATCTTGGACAAGACTAATTATAACTCGCGTGGAAAGAAGCTCGACTCATTTTCTTATACTTTTACTTTCCTATTGTTATAAATATATTATGATTATAATTTTATTTGAGCCTTTTATGATTTAAATATTTTTCAACTTAATTTTATAAAGCATTCTTTAAGTTCATATTTCATAACATTCTCCCATCAATGCACTGTTTATGCTTAATGGCTAGAATAATGCGATTTCCACCCTTTATATATTTATGTTCATATATATAATTTTCTACCTATATATATATTGATTTGTGCATGAACATTTAGAATCACATTACTATTAGTTTTTATATGGACAAAAATTCGTGGACATATCAACAAAAGGGAAAAAAAAGAGCTTAATCTACACCTGAGATTTGAATGGTATCAAATTAAACATTTGGACTACCCCCACTGTCGGATCATCTATGATTTTTCCTCTCATATTTTGGGCTTAATTTTGAGTGAGGTTTAGTAAAATCTTAGTTATAAAGTCCTAACTTCTTTCACCCAAGACCAAAAAAAAAATGTCTTACTACCTTTTTACCACTAGATCCGCAATAGGTTACTCACTCCCATCCTTCCTCTGTGAAGCATTGTGATGATTTCTTAGGAACTGAATAACTAATTAAAACAGAGCCTTTGTACCGGAGGAGCAGTCTAATTAAAATAGAGCAGAGCCCAACAAAAAGAAAAATCAGAATGAACCAACAAAAAATATGGAGATTCACCAAATCATATGTCTATAACAAAACCAGAGGGAAGAATAGTTAAGAAAAGAAACTCATCAGCAGAGTTACAGGAATTGGCATGCAAGATCAACTTCCAATGATGGATAGGATCAGATCGATGCTCAATATTATGTTAAGGGAGATTTCGTAGGAAAAATGGACACTCCTTCAAAAACGTTTCCATTATCAAGAGGAAGGATTCCACACTAATGCAAGATTTATGTAACCATATTAATTAGTTAAGTAACTATGTACACATCACATAAAACATAGCTGTCAAAGGGAAAGGGCACCTACGATGCTTACACCCCTTGGTTCCAAGAGCCAAGAAGTTCCTAAAAATCTATTCCTCAAGTGATGTATGGTGCACAAATATGGAGGTAACAAGAGAAAAGGATAAATTATTACAGAACAATTAAAGTTAGCTATTACCAATCACTAAAATAATTAACAATAGAAAAACAAAATCTGTAAGCTGCTATTTTAATCGCTAGAGAACAACACTTAGCAGTCCCAAACAAGTCATATTGTTCTCTAAGTTGGTCTTCAACCCAACAAGCAATAAAAAACATAATACCTGTCATGTCCATATAATTAGTAATGATCTTACAAAATGTTGCTCTAATGTCTAAACTAAAAGGTATTGCAGGATTTTTAAGCAAAGCTAATTATGTACTTGTTCCATTTTCATCCTATCCCATTCACTCGCCCCTCTAGATTACACTCATCCCATTTTTATTTAAATAGAAAGGCTTGCTTTATAGTGATTATACAAGTGTCGAATAATCTGCTTTTGATATTCTGGCCCTAAAACAACATTAAGAGCTCTTGTTATATAACGATAAATGCAAATGGCTTATGATATGAAGCCAATATTTATAAGTTAGCAAGTCATTGTATAGAGAAAAACTATACTAGAGTTTTTCCATAAGAAAAGATTAATGTTAGAAATTTTTCTTGGCATTCTATATTCAAGTAACAGTCCACTGTACATTTTTTAAATAGTTACATCACAATGAAAAATGAATTAAATGAAAGAATCATGGGAGACTTAATGAAAAAATGAACTAGCTTTCATTGTTATTCAAGCAATCCAACAAACACCTTATGTGCAGCTAAACCATGACTAAATTTTAAACTCCATAGAATGCAATTCTTTACCCCATCAACATCAAAACATCATTCAAGATTTCAAACTCCACTTGATAAATTTTTGGACAAGGTAAGTGAGTTTAGATTTCTCTGAAAATCTATCTCACAAATCTAGCACAAATTTCATAAAACTATTCTTAAGATCAGAAATTTTTTTCTAAATCAAAGAGGGAGAGAGAGAGAATACTCATGGCAAAGAGAGAATCGAAGGGTGACAGTGACCATGACGCTGATGATGGTGGAAGGCAGAGCTATACACAAACATGGTGAGGAGACAAATTCCATGACAATGAAATGAAGATACAAACTCCAAAATTGAACGACAATGGTCCATGGTAGGGAAGAAGCTTGGCGTCCGTTCTGCTCAAGGAAGAAGCTCTTGACAATGCTTAACCAACTCTACTCCTCTCCTGTCAATGCTGAAAGCTTGAAGTTAGGGCACCTCTTTCTGCTAGAGAGACCAAAGAGTGGCCAGGAGAAACGAGTAAGTTGTGGTGTGAATTCAAGGGCGAATAAAAAATAAAAATTTCATCTTCACGGGTCTTCAAAATTTCATTCCAGGGTCTCCTTACAAAAAAAAAATTAATTCCAAGGGTGAATGTGTGTGGGCTTTTTTTTAATAATTTAATTATCTTTTAAAAAATCATTTAATTAGGGGTGAAAATTAATTTTTCCCAACAAGTTTTAAAAATTAATTTAATTATTTTTCTTAAATTAAATACTTTATCTGATGAAAAATAGTTTCCATGACTTAATTATTTTTTAAAAAAATATTTTTTATTAATAAAAATTAATTGTTTAATAAAAATAATTTTTAGAGCTATAATCTACTCTTAGTCCTTTAATTTTGCAATAATTTCTTTTTTATCTTTAATTTTAATTATAATCCTAGAACTTTAAAAATATATTAAATCTTTCTAATTCTTAACACTTTAAACAAATTAATGGAAAATACTTATTTTGTCATTTTTAAAACTATGTCAATAAAAAGAGACACAACCCACTATTAAAAATTATCCATTCATTTTTTATTAATATTTTTTGATGGCTTATTTTTTAATATTTTAAAATCTTAAAATAAGTTATTACCGTCTTACAATAGAAACGTAGATTTATTATGTACAAAAGAAAAATTGTGCTTTCATGCTCTTAATTTCTTATAAGAAATAATTATTAGGAAGCTTTATTTTAAAATAAAATCTATTACAAAATTAAATGACTAAAAGTTTACGTTAGCCTAATTTTTAATCAATTAAAATTAATAAAAATAATTTTTAGTGAGGAATAAAAGAAGCCTTGCTAATTTCCTCAATAATGACATTTCTCTCAATGAGGAATGAAACTTCCTCACTAATTACCTCTTTTTTATCTAGGAAATTTGAAATTAGGGCTTTAGCCACTTTGTACAATTGGGCAAATGCACATTAATTATAATTTGGTAGACAAAAATAACATTTGAAATTAATTGGTTCTATGGTAAAGTGGTCATTTCATTCTTCTGTTAAGACAGGGCTTTGAATCCAAGCTTGGTAGTAATTTTAATTATTTTTTACTGTGAAAAAATTTCTCACGACCTACACCCATGAGAACTTTTCATGGATACAAACACCGTGAGAATTTCTCACACTGTAATATCCGTGAGAAATGCAATATACAAAAAATGGAAGCACTGATACAAAAGTTTTCTCATGGCCTACATCCATGAGAAATTCTCATGGACACAAACATCGTGAGAATTTCTCACATTATGATATCAGTGAGAAATACAATATGCAAAAAATGAAAGTGTTGATACAAAAAATTTCTCACAGCTTTTATTCTGTGAGAAATTCTCATGCACAAGTGTCCGTGAGAAATATAATGTGAAATAAAAAAATGATAAAACTCTAAATGTCTCACGAAATGGCAAGATGTGAGAAATTCTTATGGATATGTTAATTGAGAGAAATTTTCATGGCTTTACTTCCATGAGAAGATTTATTTAATAATTTTTTAGCTTTATTTTTTCATTTTCAAGTGTTCTCGCAATATTTTCTCAGGGATTGCTTCCGTGAAAAACTTTGGCACCAACTTCCCGCCACAATACGCAAAAAAATTGACGGATTTTCTCATACATTTTCTCACATATTCTTCTCTCTACCACATTTCAATGAGAAAATCCTTGAGAAACATCTTTTAAGTGATCTTCCATGAGAAATTCTATGAGAAGTTCTTTCAAATATTGTGGTTGTGAGAAAAATCCATGAGAAAACACTTGTTTTGGTGTAGTAATAGGTTCGATCCCTACGACGATGGGAATAGAAAAGATGTATTTAGGAGATCTACCCCTCGTTTGGGGCTCCATTCGGGTTGAATCTGGATTAATCAGAGCTATTAGCGTCAGATACTATATGATTTACTACCCAAAAAAAAAAGAAAAGATTTAACGTGGCATAAATAACTGATACAAATGGAAGTAACCAATAAAAACGGAAATTCAGCACAATGAGAGCCAAAGTTAGATTCAAACCTTAGGCTGGTTCTAGGTTCAAACCAATCAATGAGTGTTGATAGTAAACTTATTAAGAACACTTAGATGTTCATGAGAAGCACAAGAGTAAATTGTTGAGAGAGTTTACCTTAGCATGGTATGAATTTTTGGAATGTTTGAGAAGCAATATGATGTTTAATAGTTGTAAGAGTTGAGTTAGGACCTGTTTGAATTCCTCTCATAATCACTTACAGAAGGAAATAATTACTTATTTTGCAAAATTGCTAAATACACTAACTTTTCAATAAGCACTTATACCTCAAATAAGTTATTATAGAAAAAATTGATTTTTTTTGCTTAGAATTATCACTTACCCTCTTATAATCACTTATTTTACTTTTCCTTCTCATTATCCACCAAATAATTACTTAAACCCCCAAAATTTGAACACATTTATTTTTTCAAAATCATTTCTCGGCTAAAAACATCCAAATGTAAATAACTTTTGACATAATTACTTATCATCATGATCAATTATGGAAAATCACTTGTCCTCATAATTAATTATGAAAAAATTAATCCTAACATGTACCTAATTGATTGTAGATATGGTGTCCTTCGTTGCTTGTGCCTCCCCCTTTATATGGATATTTTTTTGATAAAATGATCATATACAAATATATTAAAATAAAAGGATATAGAGATACAAGGATAAGCCAGGAAATAAAAGAGTAAAAACTAAAGTTGCCAAGGAGGTAAATAATGTTATAAATGAAAGGCCTTAAAGACCAATGTAAAGAACCTCCCTTGGCCAAAAAAGATAAAAGTCTAGATTTATTGCAAGTAACAAGGATAAGACCAAGGATTATCAACAAAATGTTGAGCCGAAATCCATATAAGAGTGCATCTCAAGGCTTCCAAAGGACTTCTACATCTACTAAAGCTATGATAGAAACTCTTAAACTAACACCAATTAAGTCTCGAATCAATTGAAAATGTGAGATTGCAATGGACCTTCTAGATTCTTCTTTCTTTTTTGACATTCAAATAGGAAAACCAACTAGGATGAACCAAGCAAAATGTCGAATCATAAGAAAAATTCTGGAAATTACGCAAAGAAGCAGAAGAAAAATAATAATATAAAGAATCTCATTGTAGAGTAGTATTGTAGGCCAACTTCAATCAGTTTACCGCATGAATCACATTAATGGGATCCTATTTCTTTCCCTTATGAATGGCTTCATTTCTCTCTTTCCAAATATAATAAAAAATAAAAAAAGCTTTAGCAACAATAGATTAATCAAAGATCTAAAGTAAAAAATGATTGGTCCATTTATTGAAATTAGCAAGGCTGTGAAAATTAACTTTATAGCCCAGAGAAGAACCAAACCAAACAGCTCTTGCAAAGTCATATTTTAAGAAAAGATGCTCTTGAGATTCCATATTATCACCACAAAAGAAGCAAGATTGATTAATATTCAGATGGTGCTCCATTAAAGTGACTTTCAATGGAAGAGAGTTGGTTATTGGTCTCCATGAAAAAGTAACACTTTTTTGGGCAACATAAGTTTTCCATAAAGACTTCCAAATAATCAAAGCAATTCTATAAGAACAAAAATCTTTTATTAGGAAATTATATGCATTTGAAATTGAGTAGTTACCATCATGACAAAGTTTCCATTTAAGTTTGTCCTTGCCACTTGGAAGCAAAGAGAAAGGCATATTGATAATAGTAGAAGCATCTTGATGAGGAAAATAAAGTTCTTGAATAAGACATTTATTCTAGGAACCTAAATCATGCAAAATAAGATCTCCAATTGATGAAATGGTAATTGGGTGATCTAACTGCATATGCCACCAAAAGTGGTTAAATAAAGAAATGTCACTCCCATTACTTATGCTCTAACACAAATTATTCATGATAAGATCTTAAACTTTAAAGATCCCTTTCTAATGCTAGGAGATACAAGATCTTCTATGTAGACATCTTCATCCTTATTAGGCCAAAATTTTGGTGCCAAAACTTTAACCAAAAGAAGTGAGTTCTCACCTGACAAAAGTCTCGAAACTTGCTTAGCAAGAAGAGCTTGGTTAAAGTTTTTCATGAGTTTGAGAAAAAGACCACCCCAATCCCTAGGAATGCAAAGCTTCTCCCAACTTAAAAGATGAATAGAGTTTTGATTCAAAGAATTCCTCCAAAAGAAATTGGCCATAATCTTGTCAATTTTATGACAAACACACTTTCGAAAGAGGATACATAAGAAAGGGCAAACCATGTATGAATTAATAACAAATTTTAGAAGAGTTGCTCTTCCCGTTTGTGAAAGATAATTGGCTTTCCAAAGTTGCAACTTGTTTTGTACCCGATCAATAATTTCCATATACATCTAACTTTTTTCTCTTCCAATGTTCACATATTTTCAAGGTATTTTTCCAATTTTGATGCAAACTTAGAATTGAACAAATCAAGAATCTCCTTCCTCCTTTGATTAAGTTTACAAGGACTAAAGACCAAAAGGCTCTTGTGATAATTGAATTTATGCCTTGAAACATAGCAGTAAGTATATAGAATACTATGAATAGTATGAATGGTCTCATCAGTATTTTTAAAGAAAATCAAAGTGTCATCCACATACATTAGATGAGTAAGTGGGAAAGAATCTTTGAAAATTTTAAGACCTTTCCAATGACCAAGAAATTTAGCTTTTGAAATCAAACAAGAAAGTACATTGGCACAAAGAAGAAAGAGATAAGGAGATAAAGGATTCCCTTTCCTTAAACCTTGTCTTGGCTTGAAAATGTCAAAGACTGAACCATTGATTAGAACTTGATAATGAATAGATTCAACATAGCTCATGATCATGTTAATCCATCTCAAAGGAAAGTGCATCTAAAGAAGAATAGCCTTGAGAAAATCCCAAGAAACTTTATCAAAGGCTTTGGAAACATCTAATTTGTAAGCCCACCAACATTTTTTATTTTTTCTTTTTTTATACTTTATCATCTAGTATCCTGGGGTATCCTAAGTTCATTACCCACCCCAGACTAATTTGGATCCCACTGTGTAGATCTTTACAGCAGCTCATGGGTATCGATGGGAAGACCTCTTTAAGGCTTTAACTTTTTTAATGCTGCTACATCCCTCAGGAATCGAAACCTCGAGCTTAAAGAAGCAATATGGACAAGCAACTCGTTCTAGAAACAAAGTGCTCGATCTAGCCTTTCCACCACATGCTTTTCATCCTTTCTATTGTTGGTCCAAGTGAACCACCCATCATTAGGTATTACATCAATCAGTTGACATTCATTAATTAAGAATGCAAATTGTGTGAAGTAGAGAAACTAACTATTTTAGCTGGAGAAACTACTTGGTTAAAATCACCATTGATCAACCATGGCAGATTAATTAAAGAATTGGTAGACCTAGTCCAATTCTATAATCAATGACGGTGATGAAAGGAAGGGAAACCATAAACACAAGTCACATAAGCAAACAAGCCACTAGAATTACGAACACCAAGATGCATCTAGTGAGGGGAAGAATCAATTACTTTAAAAGATAAATCAGACAAGCAGACAACAAAAAATCCCACAACTACTTATGGGTTGTTTGGTTGCTTCACATTGGAGGTTAAGTGAGAGGTTTGGTTTCACATCACACCACTTGACATTTTTGGTTAATCTTAATACAAGGGAAGAGCTTTACATAACGTGATTCATGCTCATAGGAATTAAAGTGATTAGCCTCCATCAATTTTCCTATGTGAAGGCCATTACAATGGTGTAAAAAGACTGGAAATGATGATATTACCCTTTAAAAAAACCTTATTACATCAACAAAGCACAAAAATCTCCTCTAAGTTCATTCGTTCATCCTTTCTCCCTCTTTCGTTCATCATTCCATCGATGTCTCCAACATCATCTATCACTGTCTATTATGCTACCTTTTTCCTCTTCACCTGAGCTAGTCCGTTGCTATTTGAGCTCATCCTCGTCCTCTCTAGCAAGACCTATCCTTTATTTTCCTTCTTCCTCGCTAGACCCATTTCCTTCATCCTCATCCTCTTTGGCTAAACCCACCAAGAGATATCATCCTTCACCTCGTGTTAGGGGTAGCAAACTGTCTGGGCTAGCTTCATCATCAGGGGTGGCTGCTTCACCGATAGCTTCCTCTCCTGCACGAGGACGATAAACTGGAAAAGGAAAGAAGATATCTCATCTAGATCTACAAATCTTTGATTTCAACCATTACCAGATCTTCCCAGTTCTCCAAATCTTTGATTTCACTAGTGGATTTTGTTGATTTGTGTTGGATTATTCATGGGTGAGGGTGATGGATGTTGATCGGAGAACCTTCTACATTGAGAAAGGTGTTCGATTAGGGAAGGAGATTTTTTTAAGCTAGGAACAAAACAGTACTTTCATACTTTTTAATTTAATAAAAAATAAACATTATCCCCTTATCTCTAATGTTATACCAAACAAACCACATATGTAATCATTATTCTATTACATCCCTTCATACCCTTCTCATCATATTATATAATCTCCTATGTAATTGAACCGAACAAACTATTAAGAAGCCTAGCCGCTTCATTCAAAAAAACCAAAGTTTCCATAAAAAAAAGAAAAGTAGGTTTATACTTACTTATTAGCGTACGGATTTTTTGAATTGTCGAGGCCATACGCAACCCTCAATAGTTCCAACTAATAACGATCATCGTGCTTGAGGAGGCTTTTATGAAAAACTTCCTAGTTAGCACAGTAGTCAGAGTAAACCATAAGATAAGTGACAATAGAAGTCCAAATAAAATTGAAACTATCTTCATATAAGAAAATTTTCCTCTTAGACATCGGCTCAAAATCAGTACCATCATGAGGATATGGTCTCACTAGTGTTGAACTCAACTTTAGATAGAGCAACCAAAGAGGACACAACAAAAGTATCCTTCTTCACCAATTTCAATCCTAAAGAAAATTTAGGCTTTGACAATAAAATATGATTAAGAGGATCTTCTTTAGAAAGTGGATCAGGGGCCTTCACACAAGAAAGCTTCATGGACTTAATAGGATCAACATTTAATCTCAGCTTATGAATAAGTCTTTCTTTCTTGAAAGGAGTCGGAAGTTCATTCCAATTTAATTGATTCATAAACCTTTTACCTTTGGAATTAGTTGAAGAAACATTTAGAGGAGATTTGATGATCTTCCTTCTTTTACCTTCACTTTTACTTTCCTCCATTTTTCCGTGCTCTAACCATTTTTCCTTTTGTTTTTTATGTGAAATCCTTAAAGGGGACCATTTCCTTTTCTTTACAGGCATGTATAACTCAAATAATGTGCAACTTCCCTTCTCTCAACATTCCAAACACTCCAAAATTCTACTTTCACTTTTCACAATATCAAGTTCCTTTGATACTGATTCTTCAAAGCGAGGCTTTCCTTTATATGGATGTTGACTTGAGCTTATCTGATGTAATTTCCTTGTGCACCCTGCTCGCCCCCATACTTTACTATGCCTTTGGTAACAATGATACACTTGGCTCGTAACAATTTTTAAATAAGATTTTGGCCCCCCATTTCATGTTTCATTTTCAATTTAACCCATCAAGCTCTGATCCGTCCCCATGTGTCATGATTGTACAATCTGGATGTACTCTTGAATCGTGTTGCTCTTTCTCCATCTTCATCCCCACATTTTCATTTTTTCTTGCTGCTAAATTCACTTCTCTTTACACGCGAAATAATCAAAATTAAATAGGTGCATTTCTTTTGAGCTTGGCGCATTTCAATTTTGACCCGTTGCTGGCCCACTGATTTTGATCCAAACACTTTTAAAATAATTTCTTATTTAAAAAATTATATCTTGTTTGCTTTTTCTTATGAATGATTTCAAATTGAGATTGCAAAGCTTACTTTTTATATTATTGATTTTATATTGACACATGGTTGTAAATATTTACATTCATTTTTTATGCATTATTTTTTGGCAATAAACATCTTTTAACAATATGTGATAAAATGATAAGAAATTTATTTTAATAATATGTCTAATAACACGTATTCTGGTTTAGTTTACATTTATGTTTAAAAAAATTTAATAATTTTGTGGAGAATACAATTTTTTTTGTTAAAAAATTATTTGTAGCATAGTCAAATAAAGTAAAGAACACTTTCTTATTGTTAAAAAAAAAACGATTTCATGGGCAGACGATATTTTTGTTTTTGTTTTTATTTGAATTAAGTGGGGCCTGGGGCCCAAGGACAGACCATCCGATACATTCAATTAGCAACCAAATCCGGCAACGTTGGAAGATGACATAAAAACACATCCAATTTGAAAAATTTGGAAAAAAAAAATGTTAAACTCTTCTCTCCATTGAATATTCGCTTCTCAATTGAGGCGTGCTCATGGAATAGTGTTCTTATCCCGAGTTCCCAACGCCGACACGTTGGTATTTAGAATATATTTAAGAAGTGAGATATTACTAAAGAAAAAAACTTAAATACATTTAATGTATTTATAAATTTTAATTTTAAAATAATTAAAAGTATTGATAATGAAAGTTAGTTACAAAATAAATAATAGTAAAAAGATATATACTTATTTTGATTTAATTAGAAATAAGTAACCAAGTATGTAAATTTAAGTAATTAAGCTTTTCCCACATTAAACATTTTGATTACTAAAAACTGTATGTGTCAAATAAATTAGTAGTTTTTAAAATTTGTTGAATGTAGATATATTTTTATTAAAATAATTTTTAGTTTTTTTATATAAACTGTTTTTATTGAAAGATAATATTTTAAATGACTATGACATCAAGAGTCTCACTCACAATTGACTAGTATCCATAAACGACATTTTTTTTTCAATTTCAATAGTATCTGAACCGCATGATTCGATTGGAAATTCGACTCCGGTCCAAAAAGAAAAAAAGAATAATTGGATTCGACCAATTGGCCTAAAATAATTAAAATAAAGCTTATTTAATGAGTTGTATTTTTTGATTCGGAAAAATTAATTTTTTGATCCCCATACTCTACATTTTTTTTTTAATTTAGTCCATCTAGTTTCAAAATTTTGATCACAATAAATTGCCGCAAAAGCAACGATGAAGGCAGATAATACTGCGTACATTGTGTAAAGTCTTCCCTGAGCTTCAAAATCATCACCTTCGTACGGTCACTTTCTCAGCTGCCTCCTTCCCATGGCCTCGTCCCCGGGCGAGAAAATGGAGGGGACTTCTTAGTTTATTCCTATGGGTATGGCCGAGGGCCCTGGGGATCCTATTTCCAAAGCAATCGACCCTATTCCTTTCATGGATGTTGAATCCAACTCTAAGCCTCCAAAAGTTTCAACCTATCCCCCCCTGTCGTACAAGAACACTCTCTTGGGTCACTCTGATATGGAAACCGACTCCAACAACACCAAGGAGACTCTTGAAGCTTGGCTTGCTGAGGAGGAGAATGTAACTCCGGAGTATATGGCGGAGCTCGAAAAACTGAAAAAAATTTATCCTGAGGTTGGGGTAACGAATGATGAATGGATAAGCTATGTCTCGCCTTGGAAGGATGCACTAGTTATCTCTCTCCTTGGCAGGAGGCTCACTTACAGAGTCATGAAAGATCGGCTCTGTCGGCTTTGGGGATTGACAGATCTGGAACTTACAGAAGTAGAGAACAACTATTACTTAGTCAAGCTACGGAACAATCAGGAGTACGACAAAGTACTTACAGGGGGTCCTTGGGTCATACAAGGGCATTATCTCGTGATTCAACGCTGGACCCCAAATTTCTGCCCTGCCGCAAAGACACTAAGCAATGTTGCTGTCTGGGTTCACATCCCTAGCTTACCTCTATACTATTGCAATGAAAGATATCTTCGGAAGCTGGGTAATGTTATAGGAAGAACCATTAAGGTGGATCCAAATACACTTGCCCAGGTAAGTAACAGGGTGGACAGGGCTTGCTATGCACGAATTAGCGTGGAAATAGACCTCAGGAAAAAACTAATCTCCAAAGTCATAACTCGCAAAGCGGTGTTCCCTGTGGAATATGAAGGACTTAACATCATCTGCTTTGGCTGCGGTAGATATGGTCACCGTAAGGAAGAATGCACTCAGTGTTCTCCTCCATCGAACACCAATGAAAGCACCCAGAGCACAGGAACAAATAGTTTTACTCCGCAAAAAATGCCAAGCTTTGTAACTGCTGAACGCCATAGGAATATTCCAGTGGATGAAGAATATGGCCCTTGGATGGTGGTGAAACGGAACCCGAGGACAAGACAACAGTGACCCGTGACAACTCCCTTAGAAGAGAAGACAACTGGCAGACAAGCGGCGCCTCAGAAAAGTCAAATAAATCCTTCTTCCTCACGTTTTGCAGTACTTTCAGATTTGATGGGAAGTGATGACAGAACTGAGGCACAGCAGAATTACACTGAAGTGGGAAAAGAAGAAGCACTCACTGAGAATGGAGCCAAGGACACGTCAGTCAAAGGAAAGGAAAAAGTGTCAGACTGGAGCTTCAATCCTAATGTCAATGCAGCCCATTTCAACTTTGTAGCAAAGAAGCCCAAAAGAAAATCTAACAGCATTCGAAAACCCAAGCAGAACGGTGAAAAACCATCTAGTCAAGTTAGTGGCCTCAAGAGAGAAACTAGTAGCAAACCAAAGATACTTTCACCAATTCAGAGGAAAAAGGCGACTACCAGGATCCACCGTGTGGTGCTGGGCTCACCAACCAAGTCTGGGCCTTTGGATTTTGGGCCAGAAACCAAGCACGTTCAACCTGAAGAAATTTCTGCTAGTCAAAGCCCACCACCAATCCCTCCCTCAGATGCAACGACGAACTTGGACTCTTTGGTGAGCTCTCTCCACCCAAACTGGCCTCCTGACCCAAATATCCATATTAGAGAAGCTCAATATACCCCTCCAGTGAGGATGGATGAAGAAGCTCGATTAATGACGCCTCAAGATGAGGAGTTCAACTCCTGTGATGAAGCCGCCCAATAAGGCTTCCTGCTCATCTCCTTTCTTCCTCCCCTTGTCTTATGGAAGTAGTCATGTGGAATTGCAGGGGAGCGGCGAGCAAGACGTTCCCCCTCAGAATTAAGGACTTACTGCAACGCAAGAAAACTCAAATCTTAATTCTGGTGGAAACAAGATTAAGTGGACCTAAGACGGATGATGTTTGCCGTAGATTGGGCTTCGACCGATGGATTCGAGTTGAGGCGACTGGATATGCAAGGGGCATTTGGATGCTCTGGGACACCTCAGTAGTCGAGATCAAATATGGTTTCTCTACCACCCAGCTCCTCCATTGCAAGGTAAGTTTCAAAAACTCTCACTTATCTTTTTGGCTCTCATCGATCTATGCAGAACCGAATCTAATTGGGAGAAAACATCTTTGGACGGATATCGACAATATCGCTGCAAAAATGACGGAGCCTTGGCTTATAATCGGAGATTTCAATGCCTATCTCTCTTCTTCTGACAAAGTAGGTGGAGCACCCCCTCACTCACAATCTATGAGGGATTTCTCCACTTGCATTCATTCTTCACATCTATTAGAGATCAACACCACAAGGAGCTATTTCACATGGGAGAATGGGACTATCAAAGAAAAACTAGATTGGGCTTTCTGTAATGTTCAATGGCGTATCAACCATCCTAACTCTGTTATTCACCACTTGACCAAATTTGGTTCCGATCACAGGCCTCTCTATCTTGTGGAAAATCCTTGTAGCTTGATAATGCAGCAGCAAAGGTCTTTCAAATATCAAGCAGCTTGGTCCCTTGAAGACGATTTTGTTGACATCATAAAAAATTCTTGGCTCAATGTTGACTGGCTAGAGGGTGTGTCTAGATTTGCTAGCAAAGCTTCAACATGGAACCGCAATAAAATAGGGAACTTGCCTTTCAAAAAGAGAAAACTTCTCGAGAGACTAGAAGAAGTTGATATGGCTAGAGCAAATGCTGACAGCCCAACCTTGCAAAATCTGGAGAAAAATCTCTGGATTGCCTATAACTGTGTCCTTGACCAGGAAGAGCTGATTTGGTACCAAAAGTCAAGATGCAGCTGGCTAGCTTGGGGAGATAGAAACACAAAATTTTTTCATGCCTCCACTCTTATTAAACGCCAAAAGCAAAGGATTGAGTCTCTCAAAAATGATGCTGAGGAGTGGGTCTATGATCACTTCAAATTAAAAGATTTGGCCATTAACTATTACAAGAACCTTTTCACTAGTCAGAGAGGCTCTCCCATCACCCACCAATATGGGAACTCCTTCCCCCCCTTTCAACAGAGGAGCTTAATTTTCTCCAGAAACCAGTTACGGATGAGGAGATTAAAGATGCTATGTCTAACCTGGGTGCCTTCAAAGCACCAGGACCTGATGGGATACCTGCTTTCTTTTTCCAGAAACACTGGGATGTCATAGGCAAGAAGATGTGCACCCTAGTAAAAGAGATGTTTGATGACCCTAGCAACATTAAATCCCTGAATGATACCAACCTGGTTCTAATTCCCAAAAAGGATAAACCTGAAGTGTTGAAGGATTTCAGGCCAATTTCTCTGTGTAATGTTAGCTACAAGATTATCTCAAAAGTTATAGCTTGCAGACTAAAAAGTATCCTAAGTAAGATCATTGGACAACACCAGTGGAGCTTCATTGCTGGGCGGCATAGCAGTGATAACATCATCATAGCCCAAGAAGTTATTCACACAATGAGAACGAAGAAAGGGAAAAAGGGTTTCATGGCAGTCAAAGTCGATCTTGAGAAAGCCTTTGACCGTCTCGAATGGCCCTTCATTCATCAAACTTTATCATTGTTGGGCATTCCCAACTCCTTTCTAAAAGTTATCATGGCATGCATTGAAACTCCTACTATGAAAGTCCTATGGAATGGTGATGCTTCTCATGGTTTTACCCCTTCAAGAGGCATAAGACAGGGGGACCCTATCTCCCCTTACATCTTTATCATTTGCATGGAAAGGCTTAGCCATATCATTGAACAAGAGGTGATCTCAAGCAAGTGGAAACCAATCAAACTCTCACCAAGAGGCCCCCCATTAACTCACCTCTTCTTTGCAGATGACTTAGTTCTCTTTGCTGAAGCTTCTACCCAACAAATTGGAGTTATCAATAGATGCCTTAATGCCTTCTGTGAAATGTCAGGACAAAAGATGAATCTTACTAAAACACATCTTTTTTGCTCGAGAAATGTGCACTACTCCAGAGCAATAGAGCTTAGCAGAATACTGGGAGTTAACCTCTCTGGCAACCTCGGCAAATATCTCGGCATCCCTCTGCTACACAAGCGTGTCACCTCTTCAGTCTTTACACCAATCCTGGAAAAAATGAATAAGAAGCTTTCAGGATGGAAAATGGGTTCTCTTACTCTTGCAGGCCGTTCTACTCTTATTAAGGCTGTTCTATTAGCGTTACCCTCCCACTTCATGCAAACGATGCTTCTTCCTAAAAAAGTGATCACCGAAGTGGAAAAAACAAGCAGAGCCTTCTTATGGGGGAGTTCTAGCCACAACAAAAAGCTTCATCTGGTATCTTGGCAAGAAGTGACAAAAAGTAAGCAAGTGGGAGGCCTTGGCATTAAAGACCTTGCTAAGCACAATGAGGCTTTTATTATGAAACTCTGCTAGAACCTCTTGACAAATGATCAAGCTTTGTGGGTCCGTGTCCTAAAAAGCAAGTATACATGTGGGGAGAACCCCTTGCCAACAGTCAGGAAAAAAAGGTCATCCTCTTATACTTGGCAGAGTATTGTCTCGGTTTGGCAATCCTTTGTGAATGGTCTTGGTAAGCAAATTGGAAATGGCTTGAACACGCTTTTCTGGTTGGATACTTGGCTACCTTTCAAGGAGCCTCTTATCACCCATGTGATGAAATTTGATGCTTTCTTTAACCCAACAGCCTCAGTGTCCGATGTCATCACAGCCACTGGTGCTTGGAACCTCCAACAACTTTCAAGCTATCTACCAAAGCACATCATTGATCAACTGGGCAATGTTACCTCACCATCCCCAAGAAAAGGAAATGATAAGCTTACATGGTTGCAATCGAGTGACGGTAACTTCTCTATCTCATCAGCTTATCAATTTCTCATGGAGGATAGTCACAACAATATAGACCCCTTCTGGAAGAACTTGTGGAGATGGCCGGTGCCTGAAAAAATAAAAACCTTTCTTTGGCTAGCTTATCATAACAGACTCCACACTGCCTCCCTTCGTGCTAAGCGCAAACTTCTCCATGCAAATACTTGCCCTTTAGGCTGTCAATCTGAAGAAACTACTCTACACGCCCTCAGAGATTGCCATTATGCCACTGCAGTTTGGAACTTGCTTTTAAATCAATGCTTCAAACGAGAATTTATGAATATGAACCTTGAAGATTGGCTGAAGTGGAACTACAAATCCTCAGCAAGTACCCCCAGTGTGGCTCATGTTGATTGGAAGATCATTTTCGGGTACACTTGTTGGATGATTTGGACTACTAGATGCAGGTCTCTTTTCTAAAAGGTGAATACTGACACTCTTGATCCATTGTGCACCTACCACTCCATGGTCCAACGAACTAAACAAGATATAAGATTTCTTGAATTGCTAGGATCACATACTCCTCACCCTCTCACTAGTCCAGCAGTTTGGAACCCTCCTCCACAAGGCTCTGTGAGATTAGATTGCAGTGGCTATGTTGGGAATAATGGTATTCATGGTTGTGGTGGCCTCATTAGAGACAGTAATGGCTGCTGGATTTTGGGCTATAATTTCAGCATGGAAAGTGTCCCTCTATTAATTGCAGAGATATGTGCAATTTTGCAAGGTCTCAGACATTGTTGGAATTTAGGCTACAAGCATGTTGAAATTTTCTCTGATAATGTAGATGCTATCAGGAGCTTAACCAGATGGGACAATTGCAACCATCCGTATGAAGATCTCATTCAAGACACAAGAAATCTCATCAACAAAGATTGAGATGCTCATATTAATTACACTCATAGAAAGGCCAACTGTTGTGCTAGGAAATTGGCCCTTTTTGCCACACACTCTACTCACCTTTCCCTTTGTACATATCCCCAACCCCCCTCCTTTTTGTTCAGGGAGTTGGATTTTGACAGGAGTGGTCATTAAGCACTCCTTTTGTATTGTGTTACCTTTTTGAGTAATAGACTTTCTCTTCAGCCAAAAAAAAAAATTTTGATCACAATCCTTCTAGTTTCCAACGTCATGAACGTTAATCCTCCAACTGAATCATGGTTTGATCAAAGGTCTCTCACTATGCCACGTGTCCTTCTAGAGTTAAAATCTGACATGGCTAACATTTTGCTTCGCTAGCTTATATGTACGATGAAGTATGATGAGCTTTGCATTATGTGGCCTAGACCCCTATCGATTAGATGGTGAGTAGATTGTAAACTTTTTTCATTCCAATACATTCTAGCTTTCAGTCTCGTAGGTTCTTTGGCTATTGTTAGCATTTGTCACTTGCTGCCATACGACCACCACTTGAATCTCCTTCAAAAGCTTACGTCATTGGCCTATTGCCTATTTGATTTTTTTTTAAATTATTATTTTTAACTATAATTTTTAAGAAATTGTGTTTGATTAAATATAAATTATTTTTTTAAAAAATAAAAAGTGAGTTAAATTGTAATTTTAAAAAATAAAAAAAATTATTTTTTTATAAAATATTGATTTTAAAAAAAATAAATAAATTTATTATATATTATATATCTAAAATTATTTTTTAACTCTTATTTTTTAAAAAAAATTTTTAATAAACTTATTTTTATAAAAAAGAACATCTAAACATAATAACTTATAATAAACTTATTTTATTTAAATTTTATTTTTATAAATTTTATTTATTTTAATTTCTTTTTACAAAATTAAAAAGGAAATTATAATTTTATGCATGTGAGTATATTATTTGATCTAAAAACCAAGACCACAACAATCATAATCACCTTATCTATTGAGATGTTCAAGTTTTGTCACCGGTCCAGTTATTTTTAATTTTTTAAGAAGAAACTTGAGATAAATAACTACAAAAATCATTTTGGCTAAAAGAGACTAGACATTTCTTATTTTAAAAAAATTAAATCCTTATGTGTATGGTGGTTGGCAACTAACAGCGGTGCAATTGGGTGAGTATACTATAGTGTCATGTAATGTAATTTAATGAATTATATTTGCATTTGTTTGACTTGATATATGAGGCATGAGAAATAAATTTATTTATTTTATTAAATTAAACATAAATAATTAAAAAAATCTAAATTATTCTTGAAAGTGGTGGTGTTAAGTTGGTGACCAATGACAACAGCGGTGGACAACTACCATCATCAGTGGTGTGGTGATGGTGGCTGGCAATTAGCGGTAACAAAAGGCAAGATGAAGGAGGATGAAAAGGTATGGAGGAGTATTTGTGAAATGTAATTTGGTCTTTTCATTTCAATTACAATTATGTAATACCCAATATATGACTTTTGAGAGTCAAATCATTTGTAGCCTGGGTATAAATATAATTTGTTCAACTAAGGGCAGCTCAAGGGGTTGCTGTAGCCCCTGTATTTGTATAGCTGAAGAGGTCCAATCAGAAGGAGATCCGGACACAACCAAACAAACTTACTTTGGTTCCTTTTTATTTTTAAAGAAGTCCTGATTTTTAATTATGATTTTTTAAGAAGTTGTATTTGATCCAACATAAATTGTTTTTTTAAAAAATAAAAAGTAGGTTAAGTTGTGATTTTGAAAAATAAGAAAAAAAGTTACTTTTTCTTTAACAAAATATTGATTTTAGAAAAGAAGAAGTAAATTTACTCTATATTATATATCTAAAATTACTTTTAACTGTTATCATACAAATAGATTTTTATTTAAACTTATTTTTGCAAAAAGAATATTCAAACATAACAACTTATAACAAACTTACTTTATCTAAATTTTATTTTTATAAATTTTATTTATTCTAACTTATTTTTACAAAATTAAAAATTAAATGGACGCTTAATTAACTTTAGAACTTTCAGTCTTCATCCTGCCAAACATATTTCTGCTCTTCAAGCTGCTCACCTTCACACATAACATCTTTTGTTGCTATCTACAAAGTCTCCATGGTAATAATAGCAAGCATGTTTGAATCATTGCTTGTTTCTATTGAATGAACTTGTTTGAGTTGTCAATTGAGAGAGTGGATTTATCAGACAGAAAATTTTAACAAAATAATCCATGGAAATGCACTAGAGATATAATTTCTATACATTATACTATTTACATTCCATGTGTAAATGTCATCATCTTTTTCACTATACTCTATTCTCAACCTATAAAGCAGAGCTTTCTCTTTTTGTACAATACACTTTTATAGTTTTATATTTATTTCTAAGACATAATTAGTTATTAAGTAAAGTTATTAGAAGGAAAGGGAAGGGAATAGAGTTGGCATCCATGCTACGGCTATTATATAAATATACATATATATATATATGAAAGAATAAATAGATAAGGAAGACATACATACCGATCGAGATTGTATTCTTCCACACAGAGAGAATGAAGAATTCCAGGCGGTAGAAACAAAATCACTCGGACTTTGTTCACTGGTTCACCGCAGATACACTCAGGAAAGAAAATTGAGAGGAAGAGAGTGAGAGCATTTTTTCATAGAGGAAGAGAGAGAGAGAGTCTCAGAGAGAATTCACCAAAAGTTCGCTTGTAGATCAGAGAGTCACTTTTTGAAAATAACTCTGAAAACTCTCCTTCACGTATGCACACACGTTACTGTTTTTTCTCCGAGCGTGCGTTGTGTGGGAACAGTTAACATTAACTGTTCCCTCCCTCTCTTATCAAATTAATATTAAATAAAATAATTTTATTTTATTTTGGGTTTGAGCCCTTATGTTTGGGCTCTCAATTTCTACCCATCAAGGGTGAAACCCAACATCTCCTACTCACACTTGATAGGTTAACCTCTTATAATTCTTTCTTTCCATTTCATACTAAGTGTTTTACAGTGACCGCATGGGCATGACGTCTATAATTAGGTATTCTTATACTAGAAATCCTTTTCAAGGACCAGTATAGAATTACCTTATGTATTTCGCATTTATCTTGTTCATGTATTATGCTTTGAATGTCCTAGATTTACCCATATACACTTTCATCCATGGCAAATCTAATTCCTCATAAGTTTATATATAAACTTAGATTGCCTAACTCTTGTATACTTAGTGTCTACGCTTAAGATGTTAACATCATAACTTCTTAACGGACATGTCTTAGACACCAGTATAAGTGTGTATATATTCAGATAATCTTCCTTTTATCCATATTTCATTTCAATATGAAACAATTGCTTTCCTAGCATAAGACCTTTTGATCGAATTTATCATAATCATTGGATATATGCTAAAGTAGCTAACATTGAATCATTTTCCATGAAAATGTCAAAGTCATAAGGACATTAATGATAGGATTTATTCCTCTCTGGAACTCACACAATAATGAAGCAGGGATCTATTCACTTACTTCCCATTTGCAGTTTTAAAAACACATGCAGTATGAATTACATATTACGATGTTACTCTTATCACATAAGAGCGTATGTCGATTTTGTTTTTGTTCTTAACACCGTATAGATTTAAATTCAGACACACACGGTGTCTAAGCTTAATTCTACCCATGCTTCCACTTATCATAATGTCTTTGTTGGAGAATTCTCATATGGTTACATGTATTATGGATTGTGGGTATCCATAATTCAATCCAAAATTTATATTTATTAGATCTCATCCCTACTTATTCTCTACTTTTTTGTCGGGGCGACTTATTTTATATTGTTTAACTATCATATCTGTCATCTTGCAGATTTACTAGTGAATACAAAAAAATGTCTTATCTTTGCCCACTCTCCATGAGTGTCAAAGGCAGTTGCTCGTGTGAGAAAGCTAACCTTATCAACATGTACAACATACTAGACATTGTATATTTTTCAGAAGTATATGTACTCAAATGACTCAATTATAGAAAAATGCACTCAATTTTATTCATATAATTTCAAAATTCAAAGATAGCCATTCTTTGATAGCTATAATCGATTTTAGACTATTTCCGGCTAATAGTATATCATCCACATAAAGGGATAATATCACAAGATTCTTTTCAAAATTCTTGATGTATACACAGTGGTCCTCGTCGATCATCTGGAAATCGTACAAGGTTATAGCTTGGTGAAACTTCAAATACCACTGTCTGGATGATTGTTTAAGTCCGTAAATGGATCTTTTTAACTTGCAGACTTTATTCTCTTTCCCTTTCTCAATGAAACATAATAATTGTTGTATATAGATTTCTTCAGCTAATTCATCATTCAAAAATGCGGTTTTTACATCCATCTGATGTAATTCTAGATTTAAACTTGCTACTATTGCCAGAATTAGTCTTATGGAGTTAAAACGCACAACAGGTGAAAAAGTATCTTCATAATCTATACCTTCCTGTTGAGTATATCCTTTTGCCACTAATCGAGCCTTGTATCGTTCAATCGATCCATCCGCATTTCTCTTAATTTTCAGAATCCATTTATTCCCAGTTGCCTTACATCCAGATGGAAGATTGACCAAATCCCAGACTTAGTTTATCCTTTATGAATTCATTTCCTCTTCCATTGCTTTCTTCCATTCATTACTAGTAGCGCATGATAAAGCCTCATGTATTGAATTAGGCTCATCATAATCTTGTGGGGTAACTATAAATGCAGTCCCTTCTATTGGGAAACATCTCTTTGGTACACTTTGTTTGTTACTTCTCCACAGTGAGATCTCTTGTAAGTTGTTCTGTTCTTGAACAGAATCTTGTACTTGTCCTTGTGAGCTCCCACTAGAATTAAGAGGTTGATGTATATAAATTTATTCCTCAGTTTCTTCATGTATCTCATAAAGAAATACAGTACGATCTACCTCACCCCTGCTAGGAAATTCGTTTTCTAGAAATGTTGCATCTCTAGATTCTATTTCAGTGACACTTCCATCCTAGTTTTCTCCAATGAAAACGTAACCCTTAGATTATTCAGAGTATCCAATAAAGATACATTTCTTCCCTCTTGGACCTATTTTTCCATATTTGTGGGAAGTATCATGGATATAAGCTGCCAACCCCAAGAGTTTTAAAATATTTAAATCCAGCGTATGATTTGTCTATAGCTCATAGGGTGTTGATGTGACCGACTTTGAAGGCACACGGTTAAGTATGAAGGCAACTGTTAAAATTACATCTCCCCATTACGAAATGGGTAGATTAGCTTATGCCATCATGGACCTAACCATGTCTAGTAATGTTCTATTTCTTCTTTCGACTACACCATTTTGTTGTGTAGTGCCAGGGATTGTAAGTTGCCTCACTATTCCCTTTTCTTCACAGAGCTTTTTGAATTGATCCGTTAAATATTCACGTTCGCGATCGGTTCTTAATGCTTTGATTTTCAGCTAAGTTCATGTATCGTCTAAAACATTCTAGTGCTTTAGATTTATGTGACATCAAATAGACATAACCAAATCGCAAGTAATCATCAATGAAAGTGATGAAATAAACAGCTCCATGTTTTTCCCTCACACTCATAGGACCACAAACATCTGAATGGATTAATTGCAATGGAGTTTCTGCCCTAGTTCCAGTTCCAAATGGTTTTCTAGTTGCTTTTCCAGCCGGGCAATGCTCACACAAGGACATTTCTATTTTATCAATTGCACCTAGCAATCCTTCTTTAACTAGTTTAATCATTCTATTTTGATTAATATGTCCTAGCCTAGCATGCCAAGCATTCATATCAACATTTGAATTGGAAGAAGTTGCAAAGCAATCATGCATATAAAATACATCAACAATGTCCATAACAAAGAACTTCTTTGAAAGAAAAGCTAAACCATAAAAGGTTGTCCTTAATGAAATGTGTGCTACTTTATCATGGAAATTTACATTAAACCCATAAATTAATAAGCAGGAAATAGAAACTAAGTTCCGTTGGATGTCAGGTGTATGGAGTACATCATAGAGGATTAAGGTTTTTCCACCTCGCAAAGTTAATTTGCAGGTTCCTATGCCTTTTACCTCAATTCTCGCATTGTTACCAACATAAAGCCACTTGCTTTGATTCGGCAACCGACGGTACTCTGTAAAGGATCCTCGATCCCTGCTCATGTGGTCTATGGAGCCTGAGTCAATTATCCAAGAAGAAGAAATAGTTTCTTTAAAAAAAACAGTACTTGAAACATAAGACATATGTGAATTAACATAATTCACTAATATCTTTTCACGTTCATTTTGCTCAGGTCAGTCTCTTGCAAAATGACCCATTTTCAGGCAGGAATAGCACTTAACTTTACTCAGGTCAGTCTTCTTCTTCTTTCCGCCTTTCTTCCCTCTTTTCTTAAAAGGTTTATTTCCCTTTTTAAATTTCAGGCCATTCTTCTTACCCTTTCTTTGATATTTCTTGCCCTTTTTGAAATTGGGCTTAGGGTTAGAAGTTCCTGCTTCTTCAGTCAGATAGGCTTGTCCAAATGCTCTGTAGGCCTCTAGATGTTCATTTTCAAGCTCCAGTTGTTTCGCCACATCACTAAAAGTGTTTATATTCTCATTATGGGTTAAGTTGACTTTCATGTGTTCCCAACTTGAAGGGAGTGACCTTATGACAGCCTGGATTTGCTGTTCATCAGACAATTCATGCCCAGCTTCCTTCAGTTCTCTGATCATGCTGGCCATCTCTCGTAGATGCTATTTCATAGGAGCATTAGGCCTTAACTTGTAAGTATCAAACTTAATTGTCAGCCTTCTAAGTTTAGTGGTAGAGGTACCTTCAAACTTATCCTTTAATGCCGTCCACATGGCTTGTGCAGTTGAATATTTCTCATACTCACACATTAGGTCATTGGCCATAGTGTCGAGCATAGTTATACGTGCTATGTTGTTCTTCTTTTTCCAGGCCAAGAGACCTCTTAGTCTCTCCTATGCTGGGCAGTATTGCCAGCTTTGGGTTGTGCCATGACTACAGTCAGTGGTTTAATAGTATCTTGTTCTTCCAATAGATATGAAACATTTCGGTGCCAGATATCCCAATTATCCCCATTTAGTTTATCTTCCTTATTCAGCTCAGTCATTATACTCTTGGTCGCTATTCTCAAATCAGTTACTAGACTATCCCACATAAAGAATTTCTATTATTGAGCTGAACTAAAGAATATATTAATAAAATATACATGTAGCACAGTACTCTATATACAATATCATATACTTGTATTATTTCTTATGAGAACAATAATAATTCCATTAGTTCCATAATTAGGAGACCACAAGTGTATCTCCCATCACACGAAGGCTAGTGTTACTATTATTTTCTATTAAGATTTTAATACAAGTACTAGAATAATTAATTCAAAAAAAACTCGTATTTTAAGAGCTCCCACTCAAATAAAGCATATATTAAAAAGTATTAAATCCATACAAGACCATAGTCATTGTACAAAAAATAAATAAATAAAAAATATACATAAATCAAACAGGAACACAGAAATTAATAATTTTCCTCTTAAGAATGCGATTCGATATTTTCATCGCTCTATTAATCGCATCGACCCAGGTGTAATCTGAATATTTCTTGTTTTGTGTATTCAGATTTTCTTTTAATTTAATAATGACATTCGCAAAGAACTCAGCATCTTCCATATTCACCACAAAGTGTGAATACTTTGCAAGAATTGAATACAAGTTTTTTAAATGTTTTATTTTTGTTGCATCCCTATTTGTTATGTTTTGTGCTACAAAGTGAGTAAGGGGTTGATCTATTTCTTGATCTTCAATTTTAGGCTCTTCAAAAATAATTTCATCTTCCTTTGACCCATTTGAACTTCAAACCTTTCGTTAAATAAGGGAGGACATTATCATCAAAACTGAGCTATTACATGATGTGATTTAGCATGATCAATTCTTATTTCCGCAACTTAGTTTATGAGTACAGCCTGTGGTACCTGCTATTGATATTGCCTCAAAGATGAAATTTCAACTCTGATTTCCTGAGGCTGTCTCTGAGTGTCTAAGGTTCACTGTAACTTTTCAATAATCCTTTGCTATTGATCTCATCTATTCATAATAACTTGCAAATGATCACCCTGTGGTGTCTTTTCTTGTTCAGGCGTCTTTACTCTTATTTGTCTCCTGATGCGAACCACTTTAAATTCATTATAATCTATTCATAAATATTTAATAACTATACTCAAAGAATACATATAGATATAAACATAATACTTTTTCATAATTAAACTTTGTACATAAGGCCGTATAATCTCATTACATTATCATTTCATTATACTTTTTACTTGGAGTCTAACTTTATGTGGCAACAGCAGATGGGGGTATAGGGCTTCAGTCTTTTGGAGCCAGTTTGGAGCCAGTACTTGTTCATTAGCTCCTACTAGCTGATGATTTAACCTGATATCCATTTGTATGCAATAAGCTGTAGCATATTCTTCTAGACTGCCAAACAATACACTGTCCAGCTTGGCTTTAACACTAGTCCAGAAGAAATCATTAGGGCTTTCATTGACTAATGTATCTATCCATCATGGCTCCAGATAATATACCCCTTTACGTGCTAGAAAGCCCTTGACCTTAGCAATTTCATATAGGAAATATAACATATGCTTAGGCCCTTCAAGATATGCTTTACTTTCCTTGAAACACTTCAATATACCTTATCTTTTGTATTAATCGGACTGTCATTACTAGAGTTATCTGGATCTAGTAAAATCTCAGCCTCATAGTCCTTACCTTTTGCAGCTACCATTCCTGGTTTCTAAACTTAAACAAGAAGAGCTAGAACAGCTTGCAATGTGACTTCTTTATCAAATTCAGATCCAGTTGGATAAGGTCCAACATTAACCTTGGGCTTGTCTGAATTTCCTATCAGTAACTTGTTTGAGCCAATACTTACCTCCATCTTTTTCATCTCTAGCTTAGGGATCACCCATCTCTCATGGTTAGGATCCCAGCTATTGTTTGAGAGAAATATCTTATCTATCTCAATACACAATAGCAATCCTTGTCAATAACTAGTTCAAAGGAATATTAATAACTAATATATTCCTTTCTTTGAACTTAACTATTTTGACCCAAATATAATGCTCTAAGAGCCTAAACCTTCGGCTCTGATACCAAAAAGTGTAACACCTTATATTAGGGTCTATTTCCCATATATTAGATCATTTTAGATGTCTTTCATCATGGTTTAGAGACTAAAATCATAATATAATAAAATCAGAATTTTACAAAATTTAGGGTACTGTTCATTTGGCATTTTCTCTTTTACCCGATGAACTTTGAAAATTCATAACTTAATCTAGGAAAATCATCTTGAGCTGATTCAAGTCTCTAAAATTTTCTTAAATTCAGATCTACATGGGAAAAACATAAAACAGTAACATCATTGGGCCAATTTGTACAGTAATTCATGGACATTTACTATTCATTTGGCCAATTTGCTATGTTTCAGTTTTCTGACCTCAAATTTGAAAAATTATATCTCCTTCTATTCTGTTCCAAACTATGCATAATCTATGTCATTTGAAAGCTCTACATGTATAATTAATGACATATTTTTATTATACATTTATTTCCCTTACACAGAGCATAACTTTAACTTAAGTCATGAAGAGTCAAAATTTGACTCTTACTTGAACAATTTTAGGAAAAACTCCATATCTCCTATTATATAGCTTCAATTAACTCCAAATCAGTGGCATACGAAACTTAAAACATAGAAATTTTTATACATATAAATTACTGAATTTTTGGAGCTTTGTACTATTTTATATTATCCTTTGAATTTTCCAGTACTTACTTTCCAGATTTCAGTTTTCCCATTCTTGGCCTGTTATGAACCCTGACTTCAAAAATTCATTATAATTCATACATTTATCCAATTTATGTGTTCTTTAGCTCTATAAAAATCTTGTTATGTCTACTTTAAGAGCATGTATAACACTTTTATAGGATGCTCTGTTTAGAATAGAGTTCCCCTGCTCAAATCAATACTGGTCATCTCCAACGAACTTATGCCATAACTTACATGATAAGCTTCATAACACATTTACATTGACATTTAGTGCTCCAATTTAATGCATAATATCATAGAGGACTTAAAAGAATATATCCAAGGCATCAAACAGGATTTATCCCCTTTCATACAAATTTATAAAGATTCCCAAAACATAGCATCAAGACTTGCATAATAATATCATTAATCATTCTCTTCTTCTTTGCCTTTAGCTCTTTGCCTCCCTTGGATTTCTTCCATAACTTGGATCTATCATGTTATTATTTGGGTGATGAGATTTTGGAAATCTCAGTAGCTAGTCACATCTCAAACATTTACATTATCATGCATGCTAAAAAACTTTCAAAATATCATAGCAATCATTTCAAGGCATAAATCACCATAGCGTTTATAAAAATTTCAGCATTATAACGGCATAGAAAATGGACATCTCGGGTACTATCCCTTTCATAAAAACAGCCAAACCAGTCTCAAACATCATAAAAACAATATGGCAAGTCATCATTCACAATAAAATATAGCAAGACAATATAATGCGAGAAAAAGTAACTATGCTACCTCATGAAACTTTATACCTTTCCTCTTTGATTCAACCATTTCAAGGACTTCCTTAAGCTTTCTCACACCCTATTGCATCACCAAATATCAAATAAATTAACTTAAACTAAGGGTTAGTTCATAAGAACTTTAAACTAATGGTTCTATGACTTTCTTCAATTCATGAAACCCTAATTCTTCAAAAATTCACCAAAAATTCATTTCTAAATAAAAAATGATGAATTATACCTCCATTTCATGTAATTTTTCATGAGAAATCCAAATATGGCCTCAGAATGACCAAATTCCATTTCTAACTCGGTTATTGTTCGTTCTGAATTAACTTCAAAAACCTAAAAATTTCACTTCCTTAATCTTAAGCTTTTTCATGAAACCATCACTTGTTCTTAAGGTTTTCCACCATGAGGAACTCATTTTTGGCATCAAAAACATGAAATTCCAACTCTAAGTGTGAACAGTAACTGGTCCAAAATCAGGGAAATTCAAGAAAAATTACTACACTTTGTTATACAACAAACCACTTGCATATTCGAGCTTTAAATGTGTAGTCTAGCATTTCCCCTATGATTTTTGGTTGGTAAATTTATTTCCTTGCTAAATCATGTTTGAATGAACCCTAAGAGGAAGAGGAAGAAAATCTACTCTATGAACCATGCTTTAAACACCATGAACTACAAGCTTGGAGTAGTAGAAGACACTTACCAACTTGAGCTCTTGAACTTCCTCTTGAGTTTCCTCTTTTCCTTCTCTCTTTTCTCTCTTCTTCCTTGAGTTTTTCTTTTCTGGTTTGGTTCTGGAAATGGACATGCAGAATGGGTGGAAATGGGTGGTTAAGTGACTTAATCATATAGCTTAATCATAGTTAACACTTAACCACCTTAAGTTACTTTCTGATAAAAAAATTCAGCTCCTTCTTTAAGAAGTTTTCTCAACCTTTTTGAGATGATTGGTGGGCTTCATGGGCTGCAGCAAAAGTCACGCATGGGTGAGAGAGAAGTGTCCAAAATTTGCCCAATTTTCCTGATCCAGATATACCTCAGTTCAGGTACTTTTTAACTGTACCGATAAAAACGTCTTTATACTATTTTAGCATTTTTGGGATGTAGGACTATTCTAATTTTATTTTTATATTTCCATAATTATACTGTCCCAAATGATATCTGTATATGGCTCATATCCAGACCTGGTTTACTATTACTTTTAGACACTCGGTACTGATTATTTATTTATTCTTGAACATTAACCCTCAGTGACATATACCATTGGACTTCTCTCGTCGAGGGCTTCATTTTGGTAGTAATTTTTCATATTTACAAAATTACCCTTGACCTGGGATTAAATTATAATTTCTGAAACTTTTAGGTCATTAGGTATAATTTTTCCCAACACTTTTCTATTTTCTTTCTCCCCATAAATTTTTTAGTTTTTAGGACGTAGATGTCCTTTTCATAATTTCTTAAGGGTAAAAATATAATTTTTTTCATTTTTCCATTCAACCGGGAAAAATAACCTCCTTGCCCTTTTTTACGCAAAACGGTGTCTGTCTGTTTTTGTAAAATCCTTTTATATTTCTAGATATTTTAGCTTTATTGGGATGTTACATCCTCCACGTGGTCCAATCATGTGTTGATGGGCCCCACGTGCCATGCCAGTAATCCTAACACTTTTTTTTTAATGAGCCTAATGTCTCGGCCCAAAAAAAGTTTTTTAATAGGGCCGAATGATGCCGGCCCATAAAAAATTATTTTTTTTTGTTTTTTTTTCTTGTTGGGCTGGTCTGTTGTGGCCCAAATTTTTTTTTAATACGCAGCCTATTGTCAGTTTTGGTTTTTTTTTTAAGACAAAACGACGTGTCGCTGAGGTCATCCCTGACCTCCTGCCTGGTCAACCCGACCTGGTACAGACCCGCGAACTCGCCACCATTTTTTGCCGTTTTCTTCTTCGTCCGGTGTTCGTTTGAGGCGATCTTGGTGTCTTTTTTCTCGTCTCGTCATCCTCTACATGATGGTGGCCTCCTTTTGTCCAAAAAATTGTGATTTTAATAAACCTAATTTTTTGAATTTCCTTCGCAGACGAAACATTTTTCGGCATCCAGTGTTCATTTAATGCAATTTTTAGTAGCTTTTATTCGTATCTTTATTCTCATGTTGGTGTACATATTTTCTAGGAAGGGATTATTTTTACAGAACTAAAAAGTTGCACCGTGTATAAATTTTTTTTAAAATTTTGAGATCCCCTATATCGAATCCTATTTGCATATCTTATGAGTATAAACAGTATACAAAATTATACAAAAAAAAACTCATAAGAAAAACTACACCATATGCAAATTATGGAACTCAGAGAAATAATTTCTTATTTTCAAGTGAAAATTTTTGCAGCGGATATAGATTTTCGTTGAATCTAAACTCATGCTCTGATGCCAATAAAAGAATAAATAGATAGGGAAGACATACATACTGATCGAGATTGTATTCTTCCACACAGAGAGAATGAAGAATTCCAGGCGGTAGAAATAAAATCACTCGGACTTTGTTCACTGGTTCACCGCAGATACACTCAGGAAAGAAAATTGAGAGGAAAAGAGTGAGAGCGTTTTTTTCAAAGAGGAAGAGAGAGAGAGTCTCACAGAGAGAATTCACCAAAAGTTCACTTGTAGATCAGAGAGTCACTTTTTGAAAATAACTCTAAAAACTCTCCTTCACATACGCACACACGTTACTGTTTTTTCTCCGAGCATGCGTTGTGTGGGAACAGTTAACATTAACCGTTCCTTCCCTCTCTTATCAAATTAATATTAAATAAAATAATTTTATTTTATTTTGGATTTGGGCCCTTATGTTTGGGCTCTCAATTTCTACTCATCAAGGGTGAAACCCAACAATATCTATATATATTTCATTCGTTCTAGAGCTTTGACGTTGATTGTAGATTGCTTGACAATATCCTCAATGACATTTTGCAGCGAGAGATTTAGAAGTACGCTCATGGTGAAACTAGAAATTAAAATAAAAAATTTTATATGTTATCATGATTAGGCTCCATAAACTATGATAATTATAAGCATAAAACTACACACTATATACCACTAGCTTCCATTTAAATATTCAACATGTTATCCTATTATTAAAGGAAAAAACAAATTCATTTATTTATCCTTTTGATTGTGGTCAATGCTTATGGAAGCCCAACACAAGTAAATCCTGAACCAAACCAATGAATATGGAAGTTGACATGGTTTGTAAAAGTTCTTTAAAGCTTCCTATGGCTTGCGCCAAAATGGAAGTTGGATATGTGGTGTTTGGAGAATATTAATCCCATCAGAATCATTATGCTACACAATGATCGAGATTCTGTAAGTATACATGGTTGATTATAGTAGTAAAAAGTTCTCTAAAGTATTCTAGAGGTCAAACTCAAGGGAGGTAGTAAATTTAATAGTTCAAAATTTTAATCTCAAAAGCAAATAACAATCAAATTGAGAAACTCAAATTAAAAAAGAAAGAAATAGAAAGGAAACCATGTATGAGTTTTGATTTAATTACTAGAAGTGTTAAGGGATTCGAGTTTATGAGATAACTATATTCTATTCTTTAGTTAGACTATATACAATTATAGTGAACACCATTACTCCTAAAGTATTATAATTACCTTTCAATAAAGGATTCAATTTGCTTTCACGCAACGAAAGTTTTTAATCAAACATTGAAGTCACAACACAAATCACTAAGAATTTCTAATTTTATCTCTAGATTAGTTATCCGTGTTTATCTATCTAGATCTAGGTTCACTCTTCAACTTTCAGTCTATCAAGTTTGCCTACTAATTAGACTCTTTGATAATCAAGCATAAAATCCACATAAACAAACAAGAGAAATAAATATAATGAAGAAACAAACTAAATATAACTTACAAGACAAATCTAAAGAGTCATAATCAAAGAGAAAAAATCTAGTCAATTATAGTCAAGCTACATCCCTACCCCTGACTGGAAAATTTAGACACAGATAATGTCACACCCAAAAAAATATGACGTGGACAACACGCAGAGAAAGTGGAAAAAGAGAAAGAGACAAATTGAGTTTCCGAACGAAAACCAACTTATCAGCGAGCCACCACCAAAATTTTGAGGAGAAATCTTGGGAAATCGAATTAAAAAGGAAAATGATAGTCCGTGTAATATTCCTATTTTTATGGGATATTATAAAATGAATAAAAGATGAGAAACGAAGTAAGACAAAAAGGCTATATATATAATCGGGCTTTAGAAGGAATTAATTTTTCATTTAATTTTCAGAAGAAGTTATGTTCGGTCCTTAATTGAAATTAATTTTCCATAAGGGCCTTGATAGAAATTAATTCCAAAACTTACCCTGGAAAATATGTAATATACCACTTGAATGAAAGCCCACTCCAAGCTGAGCGCAACGGAACAAGTATTGTATTCCCAAGAGGTCCAGGTTAAGAGATAAACCAATTTGAAGTTAATGTGAATAGTAAAAAAGAAATAATAAAAAATTAGTCTTTGGGTTAAATTACAAGAAAGTGCCCAAAAAAATGAATAATTATATTTTAACCTGGCTTAAAAGCAAAACGGTCATATCCCTGGTAAAGGAATAAAATGTGAAAATTTTATTTTATTCCCAAGGGAAAAATGTTGATAGAATACAATATATAGAGAAGCAGCTAAAACCGATTAACACAGAAAGAAACGGAAAATACAAACTGGTCATTTTTTCTGGTTAGATAAGAAAATGAGAAAATCATAATTTTTCCCACAAAAATGAAAATACGTTGCAAGTTAGTCCCCAAAAGAAGGAGTTTTATTGCAAATTAGTCCTTGGGGAAAATTTCGAAAAAAACCCAAAAGTTTAAAGAATTATAAATTAGCCCGAGTTAGAGGCATTTTTGTAAATATGAAAAATTATAGTCAAAATGAAGCTCTCCATGAGTTAGACCCAATGAAATATAGTATGTGTTAGCAAGGCTGACTTCCCAAAGGGGGGTGAATTAGGAAGATTGAAATTTTTCTGCACAAAGTGAGATAAGTGAAGGTAGCACAATTTAAAGGAAGCAACGTATAAAACAGAGTAAGTTGAAAAGTAAAGATAGGGAGTAGAAGACTCAGTGATTTATCCTGGTTCGGTCTAACCACTTGACCTACGTCCAGTCCCAAGACCACTCTTGAGATTTTTCACTATATAGTAAGAATTCAACGGGCTTCTTACTAATGCCACAGTATAATGAGTATGCTCTGTTTTCTGGAGCCTTCTCACTCTCTCTAAGCACTTATACAATGTGTTTCCCAATCCCCTTGTGATTTCCCCTCACAAGTAAATCTATCTTCCAGATGAAGAGTAGATTGTTTACAATGATATAACTCTCTTGAATAGAGTAGATATGGAGGTTAAAGTACAGATATTGAAGCTAGAGGGTAAAAGCTCTTGAGAAGAAGTTTTGACAGAAATTCAGTATATACAAGTTAGATTCATTACCCACAACTTCAAAAGTTGTTGTATTTATAGATTTAGGTCTCAAATGTCCGTTAGAGACTTAATCTATCCATTGGAGAAGTTATCCAACGGTTACTCTGAAAAACTATATGTTAACCAACCGCATTTAATGCTTCTGATATACTGAAATTCAAATTTTGGTTGGTCAACAGACGAATTTCGAAGGAACCGAAGGTTAAAGCTTCCAACGTTACAGTACGAAGTTCGTCTGTCCATGAAATGAAATTCGAATTTTTAAACTTACAGAACATTTTCACAATGTGACATACGAATTTTCAAGAAGAAAGTTTTTCAGTTAAGTGTGAACAGTATTTTCAATTTGCTACAGTGCCCTCGAAATTCAAATTTTGGAAGCCCAAAATTCGTCTGTTCCCAGTAAGTGAAAAGGAGACACAGTAGTTCACTTTCTTCAAAATTCGAATGTTGAAGAGTGAAATTCGTCTGTCAGAGAGACTTTTTTCAGACTAACTTCATCATTCGAATGTTGCAAGTTCTTATCATTCGTATGTCAATGTTTCACTTCAACAGACTCAAGAACTTAGCTTCTAAAATTCGAATTTCAATGTTCAAAGTTCGTCTGTCAGAGAGCAGTTTTGAAACTTAAATCATTCTTGATCTCAGATGAACTTTAACATATTTTCATACGAATTTCTTCTATTTTCTCAAGTTTTGTTTTGTCTGAAATTCGAATTTTGAAGATCCAAAGTTCGTATGTTTCAAAGAAACTTCTTTCAGACTTAGATGAAAATTCGAATGTTGGGAAGCCAAAATTCGTCTGTCAGAGAGCATTTATCAAACTCAATTTCTTTTGATTTCAGATGCACTTTATCATAGTTTTAGACGAATTTCTTTGATTTTCACAAACTTCATTTTACTTGAAATTCGAATTTTGAAAGTGTGAAGTTTGTCTGTTACCAAAAAGACTTCTTTTAGATTTGTATGAAAATTTGAATTTTGAACAACCAAAATTCGTCTGACAGAGAGCCATCTCTTCAGACTTATTCAGTTTTAGCTCGAAATTCGAATTTTCTAAGGCAAAATTCGAATTTCCAACTTGACAGTTCAGTTTAAACTTTCAAACTTTGTCTGTTTGTGTGTGTTTTTCAAATAAGTAAAAATTTAATTTCAAATCAAGGTTTGAAAACATCTTTTTCTCAAATCAAAATCTTTTACCCAATCACAACTAAAACTAAAGATTCTATAAAAGATCTAACAGCAAATACTCAGAAAATCTTCACTTGAAACAACTTTGATCTCCTTTGATATCTTCAATCCAAGCTTTTGAGTGTTGGTTTGGAATCATCAAAACTCTTGATTCAACAGTATGAAATTTATTAAGGTCAAAATAATATTTATTGGGTGATTAGGATTCATTATTAATATTTTACCCGATAAAAGTCAATTTGAATTGCAGGAAGAGGCTGTATTAATTTAAGATAAATTATTGGACCTTAATAAAATATATTTTGTGTCTAGATAATGATTTTGGACCAAAAGTAATTGTTGGATAATCTTGTACCAATTTAATGACAATTTTGGTAAAAATACTCAATCGGTATGAGTAAATTTAATCGGTAAAGTGTATTTTGGTCCATTAAAGTTTATAAAGCAATTTCTGGCAAAAAATAGGGTGAGACACGTCTGAATGAGCAGATGGGATACAAATGGAATTATGTGAAAAGCTTTTATGTTATAAAGTAACCAAAGTTAAAAAGATTAATCATGATTAAACTTGCCATTAGATATCTTTCCTAAAAGCCTTGAGTTAAGTGATTAGCCTTCTTTTCCACCTCCATTCATGTTTGAAACTGCAGCAAGAAGAGGAGAGAAGCACAAAAAGAAGTTGAAGCCAAGAAGCAAGAGCTATAAGAAAAGTTTGGTTCTCAAACTTCTAAGGTATATTTCTATGGTCACCACCTTTTACATACTTGAGTTTTGTGGTTTTTTATGAAGTATTTTCTCCTCTTTCACCACTAAAATTTCTGACCTAGAGAGAGAGTAGAGAGAGAAAATTGTGCCATGAATAAACCAATCCATAAAAAGTGAAGCATATGTCACAAGATGCAAGATTATGACATTGATTTCAAAGATTGATGAGTTATTATTTTTCAACAATTTTCTCTATTTTTATGCTATTTAGGGTTTGTGAAAGGAAACGGAATTTCAAGTTTTTGACCCTAAAAATGGATTCCTTGGGTCCAAAATAGGTAGATAAAATTATGTTGTACAAGAAAATGCAAAAGGAAAGCAAAGTGAAAAATTAGAATTAAAGTGAGCTCTTTATGAAGGATGTCATGTAATTAATGACTTAAGATCTTGTTTTATGATGTAATAGGGTTCCAAGAAATGTTTTAAGATCAATGGAAGTGTCCAAAAAGTTTGGAGATCATTGAAAAGCAAGAAGGTAGTTATTTTCCCTATTATGCTTAATGTTGTTATACTTTGTTTTCATGATAATATGACTATGCCATATAGTTCTTTGAATGCTGTATGATGTATTTTCAATGTTGGCTGAATGTTTGAAGGGTTTTATGACCATAGGATATCTATTTTACAAAGTGTTACCATACCAAAATTTTTATGGAATTGTATGACATAATATGAAGTTATGATTTTTATTAATGATTTTATGAAATGATATGATGATGTGAATGCATAATTGGGTGTAACTACTGAGATTCTTTGAATCTCATTCCTTTCCAAATATTAACTATGTTAGGGCAAGGACATGGAAGTATTCAAACAAATGCAAGGGAAATGAAGAAGACGATGGAGAATTACTTGATTTTGCAAGTTATAATGTTAAGTTGAGAAAGTATGAGAAGAAACTCTATAATTATACATGATTATGTTCCTTAATGTCCTCTTATGATGTTATGTGTGGATTTGGAACAATAAATGTTGATGCATAAGGTTTATGAAGTTTATTATATGACTTATGGCATAATTATGAACAAGATAACTAGTATTGATTTGAGCAAGGGAACTCTATTTGAAATAGAGCATCCTATATAAGTTTTATATGTGCTCTTAAATTAGACAGAACAAGATTTTCACAGAGCTAAAGAACACATAAATTGGACAAGTGTATGATTTATAATGAAATTTTGAAGTTAGGATTCAAAACTGGACAGTATTAGAAAAAATGGAACTTACACTGTGAACACTGGATTTTTCAAAAGGTACTATAAAATTATGTATAGCTCCAAAAATTCAGTGACTTGTATTTATGGAAATATCCAAGTATTAGGAAACAAATGCCACTGGTTTGAAACCATTTGGAGCTATAAAGAAGGAGTTATGTACTTTCTCCTAAAACTGTTTCAGTAGAGGTAGTGTTCTAATCCATAATAGTTAAGTTAATATTATGCCCTATACAAGTGTAATAAATGTACAAGAAAAATATTTCTAGAAAGTAGACTTACAGGGCTTTCCAATGACATAAGGAATGCATAACTTGGCTCAGGGTAGGGTGAGATATGAATTTTTAAATATAAGGCCAAAATCCTGGGGAAGATAAAATGACTGAATGTACAGTAAATGTTTGAGAAATAATCTGTATAAATTGGTCAAGAGAATGCTATGTTTCATATTTTTTCCATATATAAAAGGATTTTATCTATTTTTAGATACTTGAATCACTATGAAATGATTTTTCTAGAATTAGTTATGAATTTTCAAAGTTCAATCGGCCAAGTGGAAACTACCATATGAACAGTAACTGAAAGTTTGGAAATTCTGATTTTCATTCTTATGTGATCCAAACTTAGGATCAAGTATAATCAGACTTAAAAGGAATTTAATTCATAGGAAATGAGTTTAAAAGTAAGGTGTTATAGTCTGCGTAGTTAGAGTTGGGTGCGGAAATTGATTGTGCATGGGGAAGGTGTTACGTACTCGATGACATCCATTTCTAATAATTGTTACCATAAGCTAATTGTGTAAATTAATATAACTTTAAAAATTATTTTGGTTATCTTTTAATTGTTCACATGCAAAAATAAGGGTAGAAAGGAAAGAAATTAAAGAAAATTTGGGAAATCTAAGAAGCAAAATAAAGAAGATAAATTAAATTAAAAATTAGGAAGATTTGGAATCAAAATGAGGAAAAATATTGAAAAATATTTATTTATTTACAGGGTGGATTTGACCCAAAATCAGAGTCTGGGGCCTACGTACTCTGCGATAGAGATTAAAGTCCACGTAATTCAGGTTAAAAATGTGTGTCATTTGGTTGATATTTTTTAATTGTAATTTTTGAAATAAGAGAAAGTTACTCAAAAATAATTTACCATTTTGCAAATAAAACAATTTTCTGAAATTTGAATTGGTGTATTTTAATTTGTAAAAGATAACTTAATTTTGTTTACATACTCTTATTTTTAGTTAATTTTGAAATATTTTTTTCTTTAGTTTTTGAAAATACTTATTTGATTTTTGACTTTTGAAATGATATATGTTTTTATACTTTTGAGAATTTTTCCTTTTTATAAAAAAAAGAAAACCGATCTATCTACCACCAACTCGCAATTATGCCCAATAGATCGATTCCTTAAGTACCTGCGGAAATTCTAAATCTTGCGGCATAAAGGTTTTATTATACTTTTAAGGTAAAAATTTAGGAAATACCATTATTATTCATTTTCCATATAATGATTTTATTATATTTTTTAAGATCAATTTTGTAGAAATCCTGTTATGCTATTATTATTCATCTTTTATGAAATACAATTATTTTCTCAAAATAAAAAATACCTTTCAAACAATTATTATACATTTTAATAAATTTTGTGTAACATGACCAGTATGTGTACGTGAATTCGCAATCTTACGTGACAATACGATTAATCAGAATACCTGAATAGGTTCTAGAAACCTCACATGGTGTGATTGTATAGGTAATTATTTATTTATTCATTTTATTATTATTATTTTATTTATTATTTTTATAAGAAAATAAAATTTTGAAAGGAAAGGTCATTGAAACCTATTATAAGTACACCTTCATAATACACTCATACAATCCTGTGACCTCACACAGTGTAATTATTTTAAGGGTCTGCAAAAGCTCTAGAAATCTTCATGGCCCATTTTAAAAGCAAATAAGAAGAACATATATTATGACAAATATTTACAAACATGTATGATTTTGTGATAGTGTGTGTTAATATGCAACCTCAAGTAATTTAAACACAATCATAAGATGAGGAGATACAAACTCTTATGTCTTCCTTTGCTTCAAAGATAATAGCCTAATTTTTAAGCTTGATCCATGCTCTCGTAATGCTTTTTTGCTTGCCTTTGTGTTTCTCTCTTACCTTGATGAAGATGACTCACTCTTTTTAAGCTTGATTTCACACTCCCATGATGCTCAAAAGAAAATAAGAAGACATGAATTAATTTCCAACTTAAAAGTTCCATCAATAAACTATCATAAATACCCCAAATCTTTGTTCAAATATGTTAGAAAACTAATTGTAGCCATGATGCCTCAGAGTCATGCAATCTAGCTAGATTACCCTTGTTATTTGGACTCAAATAAGCAAACCTAACTTGCACAACGACTTGATACAAGCCCCACAATTGAATTCAAGTAAATGCTTCATATTAGTAGGTTGAGAATGTAACTTTGAATGATAAAGTTCAGTGAGTAGTATTTTTGAAAAGAAGGACCATTCATTGCTCTTGAGATTTCCTTTATAAACAATTATCTCACACTTTTCAGAATACCCATATATCAACGAAATTGAATCTTTTCTTTTTTTTATGATATATGCTAAGATGATTATTCAAGGCACTCAAAACTAAATGAACACGTACAGCAACGAAGTTGGGGCTTTTGGATTATTAAAAATGGCTATGTGATCAATTTGAAGAGTGTAAATCATAACCCCTATATTCATAACAATATTCTAATTCCAATACAAGGACAAGCAAAGCTTTCAGATCAAAGTATTATATTCATCAACTATTCTACCCCCTAAAGCATTTATACTCAACATCATGCTAGTCCAAAGTGATATGAAATACACCCATGGGCCTCTAGGCACAAAATGTAATTAAGGGTTCCATTTAGATCTTGATTAGACATAAGCTAGAAAATCTGGTTTAGCCCTTTATAAATGGAGAATGTATTGAATGCTAAATAACACATTCGATTAAAGTTATCCACCTTCTCAAATCCCAGCAAGCATGATAAAGGCTTGAACAATGCAAGCCAAACCAAATACTTGGTAAATATCATCTCCTAATCCAATAAACTCTCATAAGCATTTTAGCACACACTTGAAAGGCATGCTTTAAAAGGAACATATAATGGGAATTATCATTCCATCATGAGCATCAAATGTGAGACAGAGTACTTGAAGGAAATGCTCAACATCATACATCGAGTTTTATGTATATTGGCAAATTATCAAGCTCTCATTCCTCATATATTAAGTGTAAAACTAAGACAAAGGAAAATTTACATGCTAGATAACATAAAAATCCACAAAGCATTCTGATGGAGATCATCCAAGCCATAACCTCTAAGTCCAACAATGGAGATCCAATGGTCCAAAGAATCCATTACAAGCTATTGGAGGTCTAATGACTCGAGGCTAAACTAAAACTATGAAACAAGCATTACAATACTTGATCCAAAAATTACCTGAAGATGAGCCCATATTTGAAGAGCAAGAGGCTTCTAAGCCCATTGTTGGAAAAAAAATAATTCTTATTCAAACCCAAGTTTCAAGTTAGGCCAAATTCCCGAATCAAGGCCCAATAATAGAAGATCTTACTTAATGGTGTATTTTCATTATTTTTAGGATAATTTTTCAGATTTATTTTATTTTAATTGATTTGATTTATTTTGTTTTTATTTAAATTAGGATTAGAACAATTTTGAGGTTTCCTATTTGTATTCTAAGGGATCAATCATAGACTTAGATTTAATTTAATTTAATTTAAACTTTATTAAATAGAGCTTATCTTTATCTAATAACACTTAGAGATTCATTAGGATTTAGTTTTCTTTTCCTATTCGTAGACCTTTGTAGTGCTTCTTTTTTTACAGATTAATGATATTCAGAATTTATTCAACTAGTGAGTTTCACTAGTTCTTTATGTTCTTCCTAGAATACAAATTTTGACTTATCAAGAGAATAAATATCTCTCTTGTGGGGTCCCCTCTAAAGTTCTTAGAATCCCCATATTCTATTAGATTTCGAAGTTTTAATCATCTCTTCCCTTTGGGTTCGTCCTTCCGCTTTGCAGACAACTCGGCCTTCTGAGTTCCTAGGGCATTGATCCTAAGGGTCCACATCATATTCACAGCTCACATCGACTGCATATCAACAAACCATTTTCCAAAAATTAAATATTCACTCTAGAGCATTCCATCGATGGCATAGATAAAACCAATAAGAGTGAATGGATATACTTGAATAAGTGTGTTCTTTCCGATTTCGTAGACCTCTTCCTTCACCTTTAGACGTTACTCCTTTTCTTTGTCTTTTTTATGTTCTACTTTAGCATTCCTCTGCTCCAATTGCTCCAACGTTGCTGTATGCTCTCTCCCTGTGATTGCTCCTCCGTAGACTCGCCTCCAGGCTCTTTTCCTTTAATCGCCTCTCGTTCCACTCTTCCTCGCTCTCAATCACTCTTTCTCATGTTCGCCCCTATTTCACCTTAGCTCCCTTTTTTTTCTGCCTCCATCCTACTCTGCCTCTTTTTCCCCTCTCCACTTCTTTTCCCTTCGACTTATTTCACGCCTTCCTTTTCACCTTGCCTCCACTACTCTTTGATACCAGGTATGGAGTAGCAGAGTGCTCACCTTTTGTCACTTTTAGCTCATGCTCCTATCTCTGTCTCTCTCACTCGCATAGCTTTGCCCTCTCGGCCTCATGTTTGCATCCTGTGTGAGCCTTTCCAACGTGCTCTGACCCACCTTTGGCTGAAACACAGCGTTTCAGCCAAAAGTTGATTATTTAATTAAAAAGACTGTGTTTCAGCCAAAAGTTGATTATTTAATTAAAAAGAAACAATTTTAATCCTTTTTTAAATTTTTAATTATTATTTATTTATTTATTTTATTTGTTTGGCAAGATCTAATCTATTTAAAGATCTTTATTATTATTGCTTTCTTTTAAGACTAAAAGGATTTTAATTTTAAATTTCATTTTTTTATTTGAAATTTAGACCTCAAATTCTATAAGGAAGATATTGGATTCAAAGAGTGATCTTTTTCTTAGATTTTGGAAGATTTACATTTATCTTGAAATTAAATGAAAATCACTAATTCCCTTACACGAAATGGAATTTTTATTTCTTTTGTTTTTTCAAATTTTTATAATAATTTTTTTAACATGCCCAGACAAAACGGGTGTTCACACATAGAAATCAAAACAAAACTAAAATCTCAAATCATGATAAAAATAATAAGAAGAAAGAGTTTATAGTATAAGAGAATAAATATATGTTTAACACTTCCTAAATATTTTTTCTTTATCCCTATAGATTGCTCCTAGTTGCTCCCAGATACGTTTGACTTGTGTTCTCTAGCCTCCAGATGCTTTTTTGAATGAATCTCTTGTGTTTCCCTTGCATCATATTTATAATAGAGCAAGAATATTAGGCCTTCAAGTCAATTTACACGTTAAAAACATGTTTTTATGGACTTCTGGTGCTTGACCAACGATGGGTGGTTCATGGAGCGTAAAATCATCATTTTTCAAGTTGACTCAGGGTCGACTAAGTTTGACTTGGCACCAAGTGGATGCTTGGTGCAGAAAATTGCTTCGTTCAGCTTTCAACAAGTCGCCAGCTCATGTAAAAACTTTGAACTTGATTTTTGCCTTGATAATGTTGGAATTTGGAAAAATTCAAAATATGAAAGTTGTAAGTCTATGTCTTAGATCAGAGTTTAGATGTGAGAGCTATGGCCAAAATACTGACAGGTGTCAGAACTTTTTAGCATGAATGATTTGTAATGTTTTTACTCTGAATGCTAATGAGCTTATAACTCCATAAAATATCAAAATGTATAAAATCATGTTACAATATACCAATGTAACTATATTTATATGCAATTCAGAGCTTAAATATGGGTATTATATATATGTATATATATAATAGACACATCAAATTCCCCCACATTTGAACATTTACTTGTCATCAAGCTAAACTAAAATTATGCTACTGTCAAAAAATCATCTTCTAGAGTCATCAAACTCACTCCTTTTACTAGCGATAGTTCATCACCAATATAGGCAAAAGAAGTACTCAACAAATTACAAATTAGATTCAATAGCAATCCACTTATCATTCTCATTCATCTATGAGACTTTAGTATGTATGTGTGTGCCTAGCACGTGATAAATGCAGACATCTAATCAAGCAAGAGGGAGAAAAATTACAACACTTATTTTAGAGTTTAAAATATCTCAATCAATTGTGCATAAACCTCAACTTAACTCATGTGCAATGGTTCTCAACAAGGATTTATTTATTTATTTTTCCGTACATTGTGCTTCAATTTTATTTAAGGGCTTATTTATTTTTCTTGGGTCGTTATGCTCTCTTTTGATGTGAAGATCTTGCATTTGTTATACATACCCCCAGTTACTCGGGCTACATAACCTACTACATCAAGATGCCTTTGACACACTTATAACTCATACAGCACCATTTGATGTGAAGGACAATGTTTTTTGGTGAAACCCCTCAGTTACTAAATACAGGTCAAGCCAGCGGAGTGGATTTTTTTTTTCTTTAGCCTTGAATCATCTCTCCAACCAAATAAACAATTTATACACAACAATTGAAAATACTCAAGCTCAGAAATAAATGTATAATCCAACTTTCTACAAACTCAATCACTTATTTACATCTACTACATGCTAAGTTATAGTTCTCAATTTTATAGTCTCAAGGCTCATGTTCCTCATTTGCAAATTAACTACCTTACCTCATTAAGCACAAAAATGAGTATCCTATGGTGATAGATAAAATTACTAGCTCACAAATATAAGCAGAATAAATCCAAATTGTGTAGAATTTTTCAAATTTTAGCACATTAGCACAATTCTTCAGAACAAGTCAAATAAGAGCAACTAATAAATTTCCCCCACAATTAGATCCAACATTATCCTTAATGTTACAGGGAATAAAATAAAAAATAAAGGAATTGAGACTCCTCTTATTTGTTGGTAATACTTAAAATACTCTTTGGAGTCCCTAGTATTTGTTCCAAGCTCGTTTTCATCATTATTAAGTTTAATATAATATAAGTTTTGATGATGACAAATATAGAGTAATAAGGAACAAATACATCATATTTGTCTAACATATATTTTATTTCTAAAAGAAGTAAAATGTACATTTACATGTATTTAATTATGTTAATAATGTATATATCATGTTATGTACTAATATATCTACTGTGCTATTATATTTAACAATATAACCTGGATATATAAATATAACTAGCTACTTGGTTGTAAGTGTAATATATTAAATATAGAATTATCCAAGAAGAAAAAGTTAAGTATTGAAATAAAAAAGAAAAATTAATATCATGTCTCACTCAAAGAAGGAAGAGTGAAAGAATGCTCTAAGAATGGAAGAACAGAAGGGAGCATGCCAAGAATGAAATGACCAATTAAAGGTGGAGCTCATCTTTTGAAGATCTAACTATTAGGTATATTTTGTTTTTACTTAAGTCTTGAGGTGGTTTAATCTTTAAAATTTACTTAATCTTATTACCATATGTCTTAAATGAGTTAAATTAAGTAAATTTGAATGTTCGCATTAGTTTAAACTTGTTAGATTTGAACATCCTAGCTTAGCCAATGAATTTTGTTTATGATTCATATTTATTTGGTGCAAAATTCGCACCTTACTTGTTGAAATTCGAAGTTATAGAGTTCTCACCTCTAATAGATAAATTTTGATTGTGAAATTTGAATTTCTAATTAAATATAATTAGTGAAAGTATGTAAAATTCGCATGAAATTTAGTTAAAAATTGATTGTTGGTGAAGTTCAAAGCCACTTCTTCTGATAAATGAACTTTGGACTTCAAAGTACGAATTTTGAAGTGAGAACTTTTGTATTATGTTGAACATGCCTCTGATAGATGAATTTCAATCCATAAAATTTGAAATTTTGTATCTGAAATTCGAATTTCAAGGTGTATTGTGAAAATTTGAAGCAATTATTCAAACCCAACAAATGCACTTCCAACATGAAAGCTTGAATGTTGAAGCCTTGAGCTAACTTTTGAATTATTATCATAGATCGAAATTCAAATTTTGCCTACTGAAATTCAAATTTCAAGATTCAACAATAAACATATAATTATGCTGACTTTGTGAAATTCATTTATTAAGTCTTAAAATTTGAATGTTGTTATGTTAGATGTATTTAATGTGGTTGTTAAACGGCTCTTTTACAGAGTAACAGCTAGAATTTGTGTCTAACAACTAGTTAAACTACAAATCTATAAATATGACCTTATTTAAACTTATGAGTAATGAATTTAAGTGAGTTTTGTACCGAAATGTTACTGCAGTATATAAAATTATTCTGTGTGAGTATTCAAAGCTAAACACACTTTATTAGAGTGAGTTTCAATGTTTTATTTACTCTTAAAGAGAGTATCTATTATATAATCTTTCCTTCTACAAATTTCTGGGTAGAATATTAGTGTGGGAAAACACTAAGCGAATTATATATCTTGTAAGAATGAGGAGGGAGTGACTTCATAAGTGTCTAAATCAAACTTATGGGTTATAGTGAAAATCTCAAATGGTAGCTTAAGCACTGGACGTAAGCCAAGTTGTTTGGGCTGAACTAGTATAAATTCTTATGCCTAATCCTTTATTTTCTTATTTCATCTATATCTTTCATTATACTCTATTTATCCCTATTCTGCTATAATATTTGGTGAAATTGGATTGCACTTGAAAAAAGACAAAAAATCTTGTATTACCTAATTTACCCCCTCTTCAGTGACCAACTATCCTAACAACCATAATCAAGTTAATTCTTCAAACAATCTTGAGGGAGGGAGTTTGGCGTAACGAGAGCAAGAAAACAAAAATAGAAAATAAAATAAAATAAAAATGAAAATGAAAATGAAAATGAAAAAAAATGTTGGGTTGCCTCCTAATAAGCGTTAAATTTAACGCCGATAGCCAGATAAACTAGGAAATCAAGAGATGGTGTCATTTGAAGTCTTTGAACCAAGCCCCTTAGATCAAGGAATCGATTTTTTCCTCCATTTCAATTGCATCCCCCACTTAGAGGGATTCTTTATGATAAAAGTTAGTACCAGTTAATCCATTTGGATTACATGATTGCCTTTTTTCTTACCAAGACTAGGTGGTGCCACTTTTTGCTTGATTTTAACTTCCTCTCCAACAGCTTTCTGAAAAGTACCTTTATCATTATCTAAAGATCTGGAAGGAAATTCCAATTCTTGTTTTTGAAGAACCTACATCACATCTATGCTACATCAATTCTTTTTAAGAGTATGAATTTATGAAGCATTAGTGAAATCAAATTCCTTAATCTCGTTCCTTACTCTAAATATCAATTTTCCCTTTGACACATCAATTAAGGCACCTGCAGTAGATAGGAATGATTTTCTTAGGCTTAGAGAGACATATATTTCATCTTTTAACTCTAAAACCATAAAATCAGCAAGAATATAGGGTTCACCAACTTTTACCAAAACATTCTCGACCACTTCTATAAGGTACTGAAGAAATTGGTTTGCCAGTTTGAGTGTGACATTTATGGGCATCAAATTGGTAATTCCTAGTTCCTTGCAAGGAGAGTAAGGCATCAAGTTAATACATGCACGTAAATCACATAAACAATTATCAATGATATTAGAACTAAAAGTGCAAGGAATAGAAAAACTCCTTGGATCTTTTAATTTTAGAGGTAGCTTTCTTTGCAATATGACACACGCTCCTCTGTTAAAGTTATTGTAGCACACTCTTCGAGCTTCTTTTGTTGGAGATAAGAGTCTTGACATATCTACCATAATTAGGCATCTTAGTCAAAACTTCAATGAATGGAATGTTAACTTGCAACTTTTTAATATCTTAATGAATTTTTGGAAACTTTCATCATGCTTTTCCTTTTTCAACCTTTGTGGAAAAAGTATAGAAGGTAATAAGGCTTTGCTTCAGGGACTTGACTACCTCCTTCAACCTTTGACTTACAGCTCCCTCCTTCTTTTTCTTGCTCCTTTATCTCATTCTTAATTCATTTTTTCTTTATCTAACTTGTCACTCTCTTTTACCTTCTCCCCACACTTACAACCATCACACTTTCTTTAGGATTAATTTCTGTGTTGCTAGGGAACTTTCCTGGACTTTTATCAACCACCAGATTAGTAGATGATTCACCTGGGCTTTTATGTTTAGGATCACAACTTGAATAACATTATTAGTAGTGATCTAATTAGTCATGAATTGATCAAAATTTTTATTAACAACTACTTAGCCAACCATGAATTGATCCAGATTTTTATTAATAATTGCTTAGCCAACCATAAATTGAAAGAACATCTCCTCTAGCTGAAGAGTCTTTCCTATGAATGGTGCAGGTAACTGAGGGGTGGTTTAAGTCTTCTATTGTTGAAATCCTAGTGGTGTTGGTAGACTTTTCTAGGAAAAGTTTGGAAGATTTCACCACCCAGGATTATATGTGTTTAAAAAGGGATCATTCTTGCTTTACATTTATTGTGAACGCTCAACATTTGATCCTATATAGTTAACTCCAGCCGTCCCTTCAATCATATGCACACATGTGTCAGCACTATAACCTGAACTACCATATGCAAAGCATGATTCTTTAGGAAGAATAGAAGTATTGCTCTGTTGTTGAAAAAGGAGGTCAATGTGTTGACTTAACTTCTCTAACTATGCAGATACATCAGGGTAAGAGTTAATTTTGTTTATAGATGCTCTCCTACTTCGTACTCCCTTTTGTCTAGTTTGAGTTGCCACTTGATTATAAATATTCATCATCTTGTCTCCTATCAGATTACCATCTACTGCAGCAATGTTCACTAAAGACTAGGAGGCATAACACAAAGCATTGTGAAATAACCTAGAAATCATCATATCATTAAGCCCATATTGTGGGCATTCATTTAAGAAATCCGTAAATTGATCCCATGGTTCATAAAAAGGCTCACCTTCCAACTGTGTAAAAAGATAAATGTTGTTACTCAAATCTACAATCCTCTGAGAGGAATAAAACTTGGCAATGAATGCATCGTGGGTCTCTCTCTATGATGTTAAACAATTTTCAAGTAGATTTAGGAGCCATCATTAAGCATTTTTCTTCAAGCAAAGTTGAAGCAACTCCTTTTAAGTTCCTCTAGAGTCAGACCATTTGGAGGAAGTTGGTCAATCCTATTATAGAAATCCTTTAGAAAACTCAATGCATCTTCACTTATTCGCCCATGAAATTATAGCAATAAGTTTAAGTGAGTTATCTTAAACTTGTAGTTCTTTGCATTGTCAGATAGACTGTCATAAACCGCAGGCTGATCTGCATCCCTCCAAAGTGGATTAGCTTGAGCCCCAGCAGACATTACTTCATTAGCCATCTTATGTATCCTTCTAGCTCAGTTCTCCTTGTAAGCACGTTCAATTTTAGGATTAATAGCAATCAACTCAGAAGTACTATTAAGGCTTTTAGATATTAATAACATGCAGCAATAGATAGAAAAGAAATAAGAGGAAAGAAAAAAAATATTTTTTAATTTTTCAAATATTTTTTTATATTTTTTTAAAAGACTAATAAATCCGTTGACCTTGCTAACAATGGCGCCAAACACTTGATCGGGATTCTACGAGTATATAAGGTCAATCGTAGTAGTAGAAAATTCTTCGGAGCATTCCAAAAGTCAAACCCAAGAAAGGTAGTAAATTTATCAGTTCAAAATTTTAATCCAAAAAGAAAAAAACAATCAAATTGAGAAACTCAAATTAAAAAGGAAAGAAATAGAAAGGAAATCGTTGTATGAATTTTGATTCAGTTACTAGAAATGTCAAGAGAGCACGATTTACCTTATGGGATAACTAGATTCTATTTTTTAGTTAAACTCTATATAATTATAGTGGCCGTTATTCCTAAAATATCATAATTACCTCTTGGTCAATTAGTTCTTATTCAATTAAATTCAATTCGTTTTCTCATAACTAAAGTTCCTAATCAAATCTTGAAGTTACAACATTGTTAGTTAGGCTGACTTCCCAAGAGGGGGGTGAATTGGGAAGATTAAAAATTTTCTGCACAAAGTGAAAACAATGAAGAAAGCAAGGTATGACAGAAAAACAGAGTATAAAGCAGTAAGATGAAAGAGTAGTGATAGAGAGAAGAAAAACTTTGATATTTATCCTGGTTCGGTCTCTCCTCTTGACCTACATCCAGTCTTCAAGACACCACTTGAGATTTTTCTCTATTCAGCAAGAATTCAACGGGCTTCTTGCAAATGCCACAGTACAATGTCAGTGCTCTGTTTTCTAGAGCTCACTCAATCACTTTCTGCACTTTCACAAAGTGCTTTACAATCCCTTGTGATATCTCCTCACAAGAAAATCTATCTTCTAGATGAAGATTAGATTGTTTACAAAGATAAAAAACTCTCTTGAATAGAGTGAATATGAAAATTGAAGTACAAGTATTGAAGTAAGAGGGTAAAAGTCCTTGAGTAGAAAATTTGGCAGAGTTTCAGTATATACAAAGTTTAATTCGTTACCCACAACTTCAAATGATGTTATATTTATAGATTTAGGTCTCAAATGTCCGTTAGAGACAAAATCTATCAATTGGAGAAGTTATCCAACGGTTACTCTGAAAAACTATTCGTTAACCAACCATATTTAATGCTTCTGACATACTGAAATTCAAATTTCAGTTGGTCAACAGACGAATTTCGAAGGAACCGAAGGTTAAAGCTTCCAACGTTAAAATACTGAAGTTCGTCTGTTCATGAAGTGAAATTCGAATTTTGAAACTTAGAAAGTGTTTCTATGTTGTGACATACGAATTTTCAAGAAGAAAGTTTTTCTGTTAAGTGTGAACAGTATTTTCAATTTGCTACAGTGCCCTCGAAATTCAAATTTTGGAACCCCAAAATTCGTCCGTCCGTAGCATGTTCAAGAAGCACAGTAGTTCATTTTCTTTCGAAATTTGAATTTTAAAAGAGTGAAGTTTGCCTGTCAGAGAGACCTCTTTTCATACTTACTTCAACATTCGAATTTGTAAATATTGTCCTTCGTATGTCATCATATCATTTCAACAGACTCACAACTTTAGCTTCTGAAATTCAAATTTTCATGTTCAAAGTTCGTCTGTCAGTAGGCAATCTTTGAAACTCAATATAATCTTGATTTCAGATGAACTTTAACATTGTTTCAGATGAATTTCTTCAGTTTTCATAAGTTTCATTTTGTCTAAAATTCGAATGTTCAAAACTCAAAGTTTGTCTATTGCTCAACAGCTTCTTTCAAACACTTATAAAAATTTGAATTTTGGAAAATCAAAATTCGTCTGTCAGAGAAGCATCTCTTCAAACTTATTCAGTTTTAACTCGAAATTCGAATTTTCAAAGTCAAAGTTCGAATTTCCAATATGACAGTTCAATGTAAACTTTTCAAACTTCGTCTATTGGTAGGTATTTTTCAAATATTTCATGATTTAACATAAAATCAAGTTTTTAAAACATCTTTTCATCAAATCAAAGTCTTTTACCCATATTTAAAACATAACTAATGATCCTACAACAAATCTTGCACTGATTACTCTGAACTTCTTCACTTGAAACATTTTGAGCTCCTTTGATATATTCATTCTAAGCTCTTTGAATGTTAGTTTGGAATCATCAAAACTCTAGATTCAACAAACATAAGTTACCACGAATTCCTAATTCTATTTCTAGATAAGTTATCCATATTTATTTCTTTAAGTCTAGATTCATTATTCATCTCTCAATCCATCAAGTTTACCCATTAATTAGACTTTATAGTGATTAAGTATAAAATCCATATGAATGAATAGGAGAGATAAATATAATGAAGAAACATGTTAAATATAACTTGAAGAATGAATTTAAAGATTCATAACTAAGAAGAATAAATCCAGTCAATTTCAATTAAGCTACATCCCTACTGGGAAATTTATGCACACATAGAAATCAAAACAGAACTAAAATCTCAAATCATGATAAAATAACAAGAAGAAAGAGTTTATAGTATAAGAGAATAAATCTATCTCTAATACTCTTTATATCTTCTTACTCTATTTCTATAGATTGATCGTAGTTGTTCGAAATATGTTTGAACTGTGTTCTCTAGCCTCCGGGTGCTTTTCTAAATGAATCTCTTTGGTTTCCCTTGTGTCATATTTATAATGGAGCAAGAATACTTGGCCCCTAAGTCAGTTTACGCTTCAAATATGTGTTTTTACGGACTTCTGGTGCTTGACCTAGTGTTGGGTGGTTCCTTAAGCGTAAAATCATCAGTTTTTTAGTTAACCTGGGGCCGACTGAGTTTGACCCGGCATCAGGTGGATACTTGGTATATAAAACTACTTCGTTCAACTTCAAACAAGTCACTAGCTCGTGTAGATAATTTAAACTCGATTGTCACCATGATAACATTAGAATTTGAAAAAACTCAAAACATAAAAATTGTTACTCTATGTCTTAGCTTTCCAAATATCTTAAATCATCTCAATTGAAGTTCATATGTGACAGTTATGGTCAAAATACCGATAGATATCAAAACTTTTCAGTATAAACGATTTGTAATATTTTTACTTTAAATGCTTTCAAATGAACCTATAATACCATGAAACACTAAAATATGTAAAATCATACTAAAATATATCAATATAATCATATTTATAAGTAATTTAGAATTTAAATATAGATATTTTATATGTATAAAATTGTCATATCAAACAACTAACGTGCTTTCAAAGGGGGATCTTACAGGTTGCACATGGCTATGCATAGTAGTAGTTTAGTGTTTTGCTTCCTTTGTATTTTTCTTTTTTGGGTTGCCCCATGGTCATTAACACAAAGGAAAAAATGCCACACTATTGATATCTCCCTATGAAAATATCACTAAAGATGTGCAGATGCCGACAAAACCTGCTACCCCAATAAAAGTGAAGTTTCTATGCGCATGCGTGTACCAATTCACCTCCATAACCCTTTCATGAAACTCCCCATTACCAAACCTCTTGCTCATCGTTTCCCTTAGCCTGATGCTTTTCTCTTGAAAATGTCTCACCATTAATAGTGTGTTTTTTTCTACATTAGCATGCCATTTATCCAGTTCAGCAAATTGTTGATGTCGTTTGGGCCTCTGTCAAGCTCAAGGATGAATTTACTACCGGTAGCAAAGTTCCAGGATCAACGCTTTAACGGAGAGAGAGTTCGAGGATGCACTTAAAAAGTTTTATACTTCAAGGACTAACCTGGAAACTCGTGTATACTTTAGGGATTAAAAGTTTAATGTTATCTTTCTTTTTTAATAAAAATGGAAAAGTTACGATAGACCTTGGTCGAGCTTGTCTGGCATGGATTGGGTCTCTTTTTTTAAGCTCCCGCCACCTTCCTGTCCCTTTAATTTTTTTTCTTTTTTTTTATTTTTAATTTTTAAATATTTTTGTTTAGAAATAAAAAATAATTTTTTATAATCATATAATTATAAAATTAAATTTTTTATTTTTTTCTTAGTTTAAGTATTATACAGTAAAAATTGGTATTTTATAATCATATAATTATAAAATATGAGAAAAAATATAAAACAAAATAAAATAATATAAAGACATGTATGATCCAAATGAAATATGATATCTATAATTTTAAAATTAAAAAAAAATAATTTCTCCAGCCGTAGGGTAGCGGGGAAGACCCCCATCCGGGGCCCTGATACAAAGCAAATTAGTGGGCCAGAATCGAGAAAAGCGGCAGAGGGACGCGAAAGGCTTGCCTAAACGTTTCACACTGTAAAGCACGGGATCGCGTGGCGCTCCCTCTTGAATCCACGGCGCCCCCTGGAATTCAATCCCCACCATCACACTCGGTATTCTATTACCTTCCAAATACCGTCAAAACCCATTTCCCTTCTGTACAGGCGGTGGTATTCTGGTCCATTCCACCCCTCTTTCTACCCCTATATATAACCTCCCTCCCTCCCTCTCTCTTCCTCACCTCATTCTTTGTCACTCATCATTTGTCTCCGTCCTACATTTGTCTGTTCATTCGTCTTCGTCCTTTTTAGCCATGTCCAGCACAGTTGGTCAGGTCATCAAGTGCAAAGGTTCGGCCCCATCGCCATCCGATCCTCCTTTTTGGTTTACACTCTTATTTTCTTCATCTTTCTTTCATTCTCACTTCTAGCATATTTTAAATTTATTCATTCATCTTCTCTCCTGATGATCTGTTACTCTACGCTTCTTTCTTCCTTTCTTTCTCTTATTGTTTCTGATTCACTCTTGGGGTTAAAATTCTTATAACTGAAATTTATTGATTACCTTCAACTTTGGTCACTCTAGTGGCTTCAACACCTTTGATTATTTCATTCCATCATTGGATCGCGTGTTATGGGGTCAATTTTTCTTTTGTCTCATGTTTTCCTAATGTGAAATATTCATCTATGATCACGATGTTCTTTGTTTTCATGGTTATTGGAAATGAAGACTTTGTTTTTTTCCCTTTGTTGATCCTTTTGAACTAGTAAGGTTTTGGCTGCCCTTCTTGTCAAAACAAATTATGGGATTTATATTCTCATCTTCTGGATTATGGGTTTTGTTTTTGTTGTTGTTCTTACTAATTATGCGGTCGTATTGCTAATCGCATTAATATTCGTAAATTGTAGCTGCGGTGGCATGGGAAGCTGGCAAGCCGCTTGTGATCGATGAAGTAGAGGTAGCACCACCACAGGCTGGTGAAGTGCGTTTGAAGATCCTTTTTACCTCTCTTTGCCACACTGATGTTTACTTCTGGGAAGCCAAGGTAGTATAATTACTTCACATCCATTTCCTTCAATGTTTTTCGCTGAGGACTCAAACCTTACTAATTACATTGAGAGCTAACAAAACTACTTTCAGTAATAAACATAACTGCTCTCTCTGTCATAACTGGGGAATTTTCTTTTCAGTCGTTCGATTCTATGTCCCAGAATCATCCTCGTTCACTCATTTTCTCTGCCTGATCTGAAGTTATTTTTGTTTTTCCTCATTTCAGGGCCAGACTCCATTGTTTCCTCGTATATTTGGTCATGAAGCTGGAGGGTATGTTTCTCCTGTAGATATTGATGACAGATCAAATTATTTTTTTTTTTTTGGGGGGCTTCGAGTACTCATTTAACTTGATATGATCTATTGGTTTGATTTTGAATTCTGACATAGATTGCTTTGTATCAAATTCTCTTGCTCTAAAATCTAGATTGTACCATTTTACGAGTGACTATTTCTTCGAATTCTAACAAGATGGAGAAACAGAGAAGGAGAGAAAGAAAGAAAAGTTAATTCATTTGGTTGATGCATTCCATCATAGATTGCTCATGATTAAATTATGGCGATGTTATACAGAATCGTGGAGAGCGTTGGCGAGGGTGTAACTCATCTGAAACCAGGAGACCATGCCCTCCCTGTATTCACAGGGGAATGTGGGGACTGTCCACATTGCAAGTCTGAGGAGAGCAACATGTGCGACCTTCTCAGGATCAACACCGACCGGGGTGTTATGCTCAACGACGGCAAGACAAGATTCTCTAAAAACGGACAGCCCATACACCACTTTGTTGGAACTTCCACATTTAGTGAATACACCGTTGTTCATGCTGGATGCGTTGCAAAGATCAACCCTGCTGCCCCACTTGACAAAGTTTGTATTCTTAGTTGCGGAATTTGCACAGGTTTGAAAGTTCCCATGATGTTGTACAAAATATAGCAAAACTAGCCAGGTGGTCCTCCTTTTTAACATAAAAATCTTTTTGATTTATGCCTGTAGGTCTTGGTGCTACTATTAACGTTGCAAAACCTAAGCCTGGGTCTACCGTTGCAGTCTTTGGACTGGGAGCTGTTGGCCTTGCTGTATGTTGTTGTCCCATTTTATTTTGTTTATAGTGCAATTCTTTAGCAACTAGTCAAGGAGCTTATTAATTCCCGCTCTTGTTTTTGTTTTGAATTTCAGGCTTGTGAAGGAGCAAGGATTTCTGGTGCATCGAAAATCATTGGGGTGGATCTAGTTTCCAGCCGATTTGAATTAGGTAAATTTTTTTCTTTTTCAGATGTTTTAAAAATTCGTCATTGCTCTTTACCTATTATTAGGTAAAATTTTTTCTTTTTCAGATGTTTTGAAAATTCGTCATTGCTCTTTACTTATTATTGATGGTGGTCTCCATTTCTCTTGTTGGCAGCCAAAAAATTTGGGGTCACTCACTTCGTCAACCCAAAAGAACATGACAAACCTGTTCAACAGGTTAGTTTATAGACAATGTGGTGAAGTTTATTGTATTTCATAGTTTCTTATTCTCTTCAATTCGATGATTGAGACGGTGAATTTTATTGGCGAAACAGGTAATAGCTGAAATGACTAATGGAGGAGTAGACCGTGCTGTTGAATGTACTGGAAGCATCCAAGCCATGATTTCAGCATTCGAATGTGTTCACGATGTACGTACTCAGAATCCCCAGGATTGATCTCTTACAGTTGCTATATTCTTATTAATCTTTCCCCTTTGAAATGCTTCTTCTCAGGGTTGGGGTGTCGCTGTACTTGTTGGTGTTCCAAGCAAAGATGACGCATTCAAAACTCATCCTATGAACTTCTTGAACGAGAGGACTCTGAAGGGTACTTTCTATGGTAACTATAAACCCCGCACCGATCTTCCTAATGTTGTGGAGAAGTACATGAGAAAGGTAAGTCTGTGTGTAAACTGTGTAATCTTCATCTTCTGAGAAATGGGTAAACTTTATGTAAGTTGCTAATTTGTTATATTGGTATTGCAGGAGCTTGAACTGGAGAAGTTCATCACGCACACAGTCCCATTCTCAGAGATTAACAAGGCATTTGATTATATGCTGAGAGGGGAGTCCATCAGGTGCATCATCCGTATGCAAGATTGAGATCATGAATGATAATGATGGGATAAGCTCTGGTGGGAGAACGCCGTTTGTGTCTGCTTGTGGGAACGAGAATAAATTTTATATGTAATCCTCTTACATGGGTTATGAGCATTATGTGCGGTGTGTGAATCTACGAGTTTTTGGTTCTTGAATTGCACCTTTGGTGACTTATGACCAGAAATTCGACGCGTACTTCTCATTTTTCTGTTCATCCATCAGAAATACTTCTTATTCCGATGGTACTCTCAGCTTGTTTGATCCTGCCGACAGACTCATTTCCTAGATTAATTCATAGTTGATGGAGTGTTAAAATAATACTTGAGGTTAAAGATATTCTAATCAGGTTATGTCGCCAACACAAATCTTGTGAATAAAATTCGAGGGTAAATTGTCTTCGTCTTCTTTTTTTTTTTTGGACCAGGAGTCTGCCATCTTCTCTTGATACATAATTTGTGTTGCAAGTAATTAAAATTAAAAAAAGGTACAAAATATCACAGAATATTTAATAAAGGAAAATATGATGAATTGCATCAAATGCATTAAAATAATAACACTTGCATGATGGGAAACATTTTTTTTTCTTATTCTTCTTTTCTTTTTTAACCAAGTCTACCATCTTCTCTTGAGACATAATTTGTATAGCAAGTAATTAAAATTAAAAAAGTATAGAATATCACAAAATATTTGATTAAGAAAAATATGAATTGTACAAAATGCATTAAAATAATACTCTCTATTATCCTATTTATAAAAAAAAAATTCTTCTGGTGATCTAGAAAAGGTTCAGGGTGTATTAAATTTTTGTTCTCAAAATTACTCTTCAGAGATTGAATGCATTAACAATTTAAATAGTATTAAATTAAATAAAAATAATTTTTAAAAAAAATTAAAATGTAAGATAAATTAATTAGTTTTAACTAACTAAAATTACTTTTTATATTCATAATATCCTTGAGTATTTTTTTTCCATATAAACAGGAACACAGGGAGTATGAATTATGAACTCGTTGGCACATATACATATAAAATTATTCACAGAGAATTTATAAGATTTACTTAAATTCAATACTAATAATTTTTTTCACTTGTGAAAGTTATAAAAATGATGTTCTTTGCGTATTTTGTATTTATTCTTTAAATTAATATAATCATTTTTTCAAAAAATGTAAGAATAAAATAGCATATTTTTAAATACTATCAAATTTAAATATTTATTCATAAATTTAAGCGTTTTGATCCCAAAATACATGTTATATAAAAATTGTAAACTCCCTTCTTATTTGGCAAAAAAAAAATCCCTTCTTATTCATGTACAACATGAAAATAAATTTGTTTGCATTTCCATCATTACACTTCCAAAAACACATAAAATATGAAAAAAGAATTATTGGTGGACTAATATTAAAATGAGTTATAAAAAGTATGCATCTTCTATATTTGTATTAAAAAGTATTACAAATAGAATTAATATTAATATATAATATAAAATTTACAAGAAGTGGTAATATTTATAAACCACTGCTCTTTTTTAAACTTTATATTAATTTTTTATTTTCTAATCTCTCACCACACACTCATTGCCTTTTGTATAATTTTTTTTCTGTATTGTTTTATACATTTTAACAGGATTTAAATATTAAAAATAATTATATTTTATAAATTTTAAAATTATTAAATATTTCCTACATCAGGAAATGACATCTAGTGTACTTTAAATTAAAAATAGAATGTACTTAATTTGTTTGTTATTTTACTTTTCTTTGTATTAGGTACTAGATTAGCGCCGCAATAATTCTGGTGGTGGAGAAATAGTAGAAGAAGAAAAATTTTAAAAAAAATTAAAAGAAACCTAAATATTATTTTACCTATATTTTTTCTTGTAATATTCTTTTCTTTTTATTTTCTTCTCACTTTAAACAAAGTTTAAATGAAGGACCAATTAAATTAGCCTCTTTTCTTTTTATCTTTATTTTTTTTTTGGGGATTAAGAGCATCTCTTAGATTGCAATGACCAAACTCTTTTCCGGTAGTTAGAGGAAAGAATATGTCTCTTCTAACTATATTTGCTTAAAAATTAAGAATTAAACTCCAATCAGTCATAATTTGAGAATTCCAATTATTCATGCCAACATGAGTTAAAAAATTAGTCTCATTATTTTTTATAAATTGATTAGTTATTTACTTTTTTGTGGATTATTAAATTAAATTTTGATGAGAATGGATATATACTCCAGTCCTAATACTTTTATTTTGAGATTTCAACTTTTTTTCTAAGTTTTCGGAATTTTTGATTATTTGTTCTTATTAAAAGTGAAAAAACTAATAAAATTTGACTTAACAATAAAACAAGTCCAATTTGAACCCAAAAAAAAATTTAGATTGCTATTTCCTCTTATTATTCATCTTATAAGATATGAGGAAAAAAAAATTTTAGTTCATAACATAATATAAGATATCATCCAAATTTTGATTGTTTTACCCCTAACTTACTTATTTGTGTTAGAGTAATTAAAAGAATGGTATCTGTCTCTAATTAATAGGATTTCCTTTTCTTAAAGTTTAAGAATATAATAAAAAAATTTTAATATACATAAAAATAATTATAAGGACGAAAGAGAAACCAAATTATATTATATCACAAGCACAAAGAATAATATCTAATAACAATTAAATATTTCGTAAAGTTATTAACGTGAAACATAAATACAGCTTTTTCCTAAATTAATTTAGAAATATTTTTGTTTTAAAGTGTAGATGGCTTGTTTCTGACATTTACAACAAAAACAAGCAACTCAGAGTACCAAAGACTTCTCAAACAAAATAGTGTGGGAGTAAATGAAAGGCCCCAAAAGTCTCAACTATTTCCCATTCATTCCATCGAAGACAGAAAGGCATAATCTCTGTATGACACACAATTTATGTAGTTTTCTTTCAAGTAAGTACCAACTACAGCAGATTTTCACTTTATCAAGGCCACCTCTTTGTTGAAGATCCAGCTGAATCTCACGCCATGAGCCTCCATCTTGCGCGCTTTCTCATCGGCTCGCTCTTGCAACTTTCTAATCCTCGGCGCTAGTCCACACACGAAATCCTGTGCGCGCTTCCCCTCGCTCGTCAACCCTTCCAGCTTCGCCAATCTCCACCGTCCGATCAAAAACTCCAAAATGTCTGCGTAGTCATTGGCCGTGTACACTCCCATCCGCTGCGCCACCGCAGAGAAATGCTCGAATAGACGTGGGTCCTTCCCGTCGTACATCAAATGGGCTGGCATAGTAATTTTCTTGTGCATCATATCAGCGATGGCTAGCATCGCACCCGTGGGGTCCACTTCTAGGAGCTTCTCGACGATTCTCGCGTAGGCATTCTCGTGGCGCTTCTCGTCTGCTGCGATGGTGCCACATATGCGCGCCAGCACTGGATCACCCCCCTCCTTTGCTAACCGAGCCGTGTTGCCGTGTGACACAAAGGTGGCTCGCTCTTGAAACGACGTGTAAACGAATCCCAAATATGGGTTGTTTTCTGTCCCCGGATCCTGCCATTCGTTTCAAATTATTTATTCTCTGTTAATTTTTATAAGAATTACACATATGTGATAATAATGGTCATGGATGAAGAAAAAAAACCAATTATAGTTTAACATACAATAATATTAACAAACTTGTAATGTCATTTCAAGATTTAGTGATTTTCTTTTCTTTTCTTTTCTTTTCTTTTTTAGCATTTTGTTAATAAATCTGTTTACTGGAATGATCACTTCAAATTCCAATCAAATCCTTGTAATCCATTATTTATTAACACGAAAATAGAAAACAAAAGAGAAGAAACAGAAACTCTCACCATCCCAGCTCCAATCAAATACTGGACGGTCTTCTCGACCATGAGCATATCAACCCGACCCGACAAATAGAGATAGGTTCTGAGCAAATCCCCGTGCCTATTCTCCTCGGCAGTCCAAGAACGGGTCCAAACGGCCCACGGATCCGAGCCTGCTCCGGTCTCGTCCCCGACCGCATCCAGGTTGTTTATCATGCTCTGATACGTAGGCAATGCATCCTCCGTAATCATGTCACCCACCAGAACCACGAAGTACTCATCCGGAAGCTCGGCCGTCCGATCGCGCAAGGCCTTCACTTGATCCATGAATTCATCGAACGGCAACGAAGAGTCAGGCACGAAGTTCTGTGGTTGCCAGCTGTTCTCCACAGGCTTCAGAAGCGGCAGAAGCCCCTCCGATGCCCAGCGTTCCAGTGACTTGAAAACTTCTGCCTTTTCCGCCGGCATTGAGTGGGTCTTTCGATTCTTGACGGGAGTGGCCACGGCGGAGATTGGTGGTGGAGATCGTAGCCCGAAGGCTTGGGTCGGTGATAGGAGATGGCGGCTTGTTCGATATCGGCCCCTCGGAGCCCATGCTTGGGTGGTGAGGTAGCGGCAGCTCTGCATGGTGGAGACTTTGATTAATCCCGTGCGGTTGGCTTGCAGCAGTTGCTACTCGTGATATGTTACAGTGGGGGTGAGGAGTGATTTTATATGAGGTGGAACTTCGAATGGGGGCTTCATTTGAGAAATAATTTCGTGAATGCCATTTCTAAAACTTAGAAGTTAGTTGGCTAAAGCTTTGACGAATGTGAATATCTCAATCATTAATCTGTCATTTGCTCATATGTTTGAGTTTGCATGATATTTGGGGATAAGGATATTATTGTAATTACAGGCGGGGAAAAAATTAACGATAGGGGCGGGAAAGGGTCGAAAGTAGAAGATGGTGGATTTTACAAAACAGGGGGTGCTGTGGTTTTGGGTCGAATTGGAAGAGAGAATTTCCGATTCCTGTGGATTTTAAACTGGTTTTGTGAGGCTGTTTAAATCTTTATTTGCCACCACATTTTCTACTTTTCTAGTTGTCGGGTTATTATTATTATTATTATTCCCTTACATAATGTTTCCGTGAAGTTGAGATTAATTTCAAGTCGACCCTGTCAGAAAAACAAGTTAAATAAAATGAATTTCAAATAAACAAATATAAAATGCGATACTAAAAACCTAAGAATCACCGAAGATTCACTGCAATATTATTATTATTCTATATCTCTATTTTTATATGTTAAAATTTCCCTTTCTTTTATAACAAATTTCCTTTCTTCCCCTTCTTTGCGTTTTAATTCGGAATGGGTTAACAGTAACAGCATAAACGGCATAGTTTAATAAAAATAATATTCAGATAAAAAAATAGAAATAATAAAACTTGAAAATTAAATAAATAAAAAAGGAAAGGCCTTTTAAACTTTTGTGACTTAGTAAGGAATACACTAGGAAGCTAACCTAATCAGGCCTAATATCCAGGCCACCAATATCACGCAAGTATTGTAGATTCGGAACTGTGCGAAGAATGATATTACTTGTAAGTTTTATTATACATGTTAATGCATTATTGAATAAGTTTGAAAATGAAAGGCCTCTGTACGTGAAAAGTGTCTTGTTGAAAGAGAATAGGAAAAAAAAGTTTCAAACTAAACACGTTTAATAGCTGGATGGTAGGAGCGGTAGTTTCCTAAAATTATGGATAACACAAGGAAAGGGTCTTCTTTCATAGGAAAGCAATTTTTTATAAAATCATCCTTAATAAAATAACTTAAAAAGACAAAATTATTATCAACCTAATTTTACAAATATTTTTAATGAAAAAATAAACCTTCTTAACTGGTATATCAAACACAAATTGAACAAAATGACGTTACCAAAAAGAGTCTTTCCCATTTTCACATCTCATATTTTATACCAAAGCTACCCTCAAAGAATTAAATGTATATAGGAAAATTATGGAGGTGACTCAGGATGTGTTTGAATTAATTTATATATAAGTGATTATGAGAATTAATATTTATTCATAATAGATTATGAGAATAAGTGATTATGTTAAAAATTATTTGTATATTTTTATCTCATAAATGATTTTGAGAAAAGAAATATGTTTGGATATTAGGAATTTAAGTGATTATTAGATAGATAATGAGAAGAAAAAGTAAAATAAGTGATTATAAAATGATAAGTGATTATCATAAGTTGAAAAAAAATAACTTATGAAAATAATCACTTAAATGACAATAAGGGATTATTCATACTTGGATATGTTTGACAACTGATTCTCATAATCATTTTTTTTCCTCCATAATCACTTTTTTCTTGAATCCAAACATACATTAAGAAAAGAAAAAAAATTAAGAATATATAAAGGATCTAAATTAAAAGAACTCTCTTTTTCTTCATACAAAGAATGTAAAAGAAGCAATATAATAATATATGCTAACGAAATAGAATATTTTCTATTTTTTTCTTTCGGAACAAATTGCTTCTGGCCTAGCCAAACTAAGTTCTTTTTTTTTTTTTTCTCCTCCCGTTAAAATTTCTCTCTGTCAAACTTAAATGAACTGACTTGTGAGAGATAAGAATGGAATGGCGTGAGTGGGTCACAGTTATTCATCAATGGACGGACGAGTAGTGTTGGGCAATCGGCGGCCTCGCACGAAAGAGCTGAAAAGATGAAGAGACCTGGAAGGCTGTGCATATGGCACCATGTGAGCAGCCCCTCTCACCGTCGCAAACGTTAGCAAATTTCCATATTCGGTGGCCCAACCTCCAACCTACGACCACCCACCAACACCCATCAGTTCATGCAACCAAAAAAGAAAAAAACATGCAACTTACTTACGCTAGTACACAAATTTTCCAAGTACCTGCCCTTTGTGGAACCATGCTCCATATGGAACCGTGATGTTCAACTTCATCTCATCCGCTAGTTCACGAACCAGTGTTCTCGAACCCATTAATGGCACCACAGAGTCTTGGTCTCCACTGTGGTCAATTCATTTCATAATATTCCAAATTACATACTAACAGTATATACCAAACATTATTAGCAATGCTCTTTGTTGTGTGTGTGTTTTACCTGAAAACCCAAACTGGGATTCTATTTTGAACGATCCTTTTGAGGATAGGAAGGATATTGATGTTCCCATCAATATCGCTATAATTTAAAATGCTGTGCAATAAAGAACAAGTGAAATATCAGTCACACACTTTTTTCAGATTTTTACATGCAAGCAGGTATTACACTAAACTTACACGCTGCACATAGACCAGGGATAAGGTAGATTGGTACGATTTGCATGCAGTGCCTTCTGAACCTCAGGGAGATTCAAATAGAAACGTCTTTCCAGAGACATACAAACATCTACACCCAAACTCATTCTAGTAGCCTACACAAAAAGTAGGGTGATTTCTGCACGTGAATTCACTTCAAAGCATGGTTGAATCAAGTATCACCAGAATAGAAACAGAGGACAAGAATTACCATCTTTTTCAATCTCAGTTCTTGTTCAACGATGGATGGATAGCAAACATCCACAATCACATCATAATTGTTTATGTATTCGCCAACGATGCGATTTGCCTCAGATATGGCGCGGTTGCATGAATGGGACACATTGTGAGGACTTGCAAAGACATAATCATCAAAGTCGCACTCGTTCATAACGGCAAGGCCAACTTCATCGGAAATCATTCCGTGTGACCAGAAGAATTCATATGTTGCTGGAATGTCCCGATCCAGTCTCAGAAGTGGGTTTCCAATCTAACCATGGAATGCCAAGGGAAAATGAATATAAGACCAATTTTCTGACTTCAACGAGATAACGAAGGACTAGTTGAGATGAAAGAAAAATAAATTATCAAAGGAATGGGAACATTGGATCTTACAGCAACTCCCTTAATATTGAATTTGAAATCACTTGAAGCGTCATTATGGTTTAGTAGAGCATTAGCCAACTGTGGTATGTAATGTCCTGAATAGCAAACAAAATTACCGAATGAAAAAAGGGAAAAAAAATATATATATATATATATATGTATATTATGGGGACAGCCAGACAGGACAATAAGAGATCACCTAACTGAGCTTTGGAATATTTTGAAACACGAGATTAGCATTTGAAATTCCAAATGTTTAAATAATTGAAAAGAATTGGGATTTTGTAAGGAATTGTGCTGTTGGACCTGCATAGCTTTCTCCTGTAAGGAACAGCTCCCTTGTTCTGAATGTTGGAAATTTGTCGAACCATTTCAACATGAATAAATACATATCATTGGCTGCAAGAAAAATCAAAAGTACATTCTTAGAAGAAAGTATTCAGGATATTCTCATAGCCCTATATTTTGAATCTCTAAATCTTCAATAAGAATGTTAAAAAGCAACGACTCAGATGGAAATAAAATATAGTTTTAAAGGAAAATAGGCATCATCTTTACCGGCGGAAGCATCTCCGCAGTTATAATCTGAAGTTGTATTTGAGTACGACCATCCAACTCCGGCAGGGGATTCCACAAACAAGAGGTTAGATGCTGTGAATGAAAGACAGCATGTTAGAAATCAATGTGCAGCGAAACTTTGCGAAATCAAAAGGCAAACTCATGTTAAAGAGTTGTAAGTAGCGTACCTCTATTCCAAGACATTGAATTTCTTCGCAGACCACGGCCATCACCCTGAGGATAAAAGGGGCCCAATTCAGTGAAGGCACCTCCCCCAATGGAGGAACATCCCGGTCCTGAAACAGGTAAACAAACACATGGCAGTTGGATCAAGTCGTAAAACCCAGGGAAGTAAGCCATATCCCCACGTTTAAAAATTCAGTCCTGTGTAATTTTGCAGAGAATCTGAATTTTGGTAATTCTAGTTGCGTTTCAAAAGTTTGAACAATCCCATGGATAAAATTGCAGAAATATTATCGTCATATGCATATTCAATGATTCTCAGTCTCCAGTGTCTACAGATGAACAGATTTACATATAATTCACCATAACGGGGAAAAAAAGGAAACCCCATCTCTCGTGGTTGGTTTTCTTTTTTAAACAGGCGGAATTCCTTTGACATGTCTGCTTCAGCGACGGGCTAACAAAATCTCAGAAAGAAAGAATCTCTACAGATTGATTTGATGTAGCCGTTGTGATTTTTCAAAAAAAAGGTAGATTGTTTTTTTTTTTGTAGAAGCTTCAGTCAGCCATGAACAAATGCAGTACAGAAGTTGAGTAATAGACCGCAAACAAAGGTCATTTCAAATCCTTGATCCACAGGATCTGCAAAACCCTATAACAGTCACAGCGGTGCGAGCAAAGAGGATTTTATATCGAGAGTAAGACAATTCGGAACCCGAATTGGTAGGGACAAGCGGACAAAAACATGGCATCTAATCAATTGAGAAACAAATAAACATGGAACAACCATTCGTACACCTAAAAAGAACAAAAAGATTAAAAAGAACAGCGAAAAGGTAACTCAAAACAAGATATTGAGATTCAATTAAAGAGTAAGGGTTACGAACCTCCATTGAGCCAGAGGGTAAGGGGCTTCTGGTCGGGGTCCTTATCTGCCTCCACAAAGTAGTAGAACAAACTCCTTCCATGGCTGACATCTACATCAACATACCCAGCATACTGACGAAACTCAACCTTGGGTTGACCCGGCAAACTCACCACCAGATCTTCTGAAGGATATCCTTCGACCAAACACCATGCATTGGCCAACACAATCAAAATCCCAATCAACCAACACCTACCCATTCCAAGAATTCCAATACCTGGCACAAAACCCACCCCTTATCCAAACCCCTCCACTTGGCTAAATATACTAGTAAATCCAACGCGCTCCTGCCTGCAGAAAAGCCAACTTTTATTTAAAAGAAATGAATGAAATTATGATATTTTATCTTTTATAACCAGATTCTGTTACGAAAGGCACGTGAATCAGGGTTTCCTTAACAAAAAAACGCACATTCATTTCATACCTCAAGATCTGAAGTACATCGAATATGCCTCAAAAATCGCACATAGAGATATCCCGAGAATGGAGACGCTAGAAACTAGAAAGTAGTTGGCAAATGAGAGCTGGATTCAGCCAAGTGATTTTTGGTCTTACTTGGGGCAGTATCACCTAGAGGAGCAGGTAGCTTCTGAAAAATTACCCTAAAAAAAAAGAGGAAATTTAGGACATGATAATATTTTCTGTTTTATTATTCTTAAATAGATTTATAAAATTGTTTTTGATAATAAATTTTAAAAATAAAAAAATAAAAAAATTTATTTAAATAGTTGTTCTAAAAATCATAACTAATGAATGATAGATGAGTTATTTAAAATTTATAACTTTATTTTATAATTTTATCATTAGTGAGGTGGATATTTTTCACCTTTTATTTTTCAAAATAAAAACTATAAAACATCTTAAAATTGTTTTATATTTTTTATTTTTTTATTTTTTTTATTTTTTAAAATAATTTATAAAAAATAAGTTTATTAAATAAGTTTTTTAAAATTTTTTATTTTTTAAAATAAAAAAACTGTTTCGAGACAAAGCACCTTATTCGGAGTATCAACGACACAGCCATGATTGAACACATGTCACGCATACAAGTTGATAAGATAATTGTTGAGAAGTCTAAGAAAGTCAAAACGCAGTTGATATGTGCTTGGAATTGTGGAACTACTTTGCCGCTTCATGATTCCGTATTGTCAGCAACCAATGCTACAGTCCAATCAGTGTTGACCGACGAGAGAAGGAAAAACTGAGTTCCTATTTTACCCCCAAAAGAAGAAATGCTAAACGACGGGACGGACCTCTCAGTTTTCAGAGACGGAACGAAATATTAAACCGTTTGTGACCTTTCGCTTTTTGTTTCTCACTTTATTTTATAGGTAACATTGTGTATCTCACTTTAGTGGGGCCCACTAATACTTTGCTTTCTACTAAAAATAAAAAAATAGAAGCACAAAAGAAGGGGATAAAGCAGCAAAAACACTTGAGAACCATTACAAATTACAATCACGCGCGCGGCTCAAAGTGACGAAAGCAAGTTACTCGATGCTCATAATATCATTATGCACCTCAAGCTAACTTGCTGTAAACGGACGATTTCATTTACAAGGTACTTCCTCTATTTTTTATTATAAAACATATTTTAAAAAAATTAAAGTTATAAAATCTATATATTATTTCATATCTGTCTTTTATTTTTATCTTTATGAGAAATATCCAAAAGAATTATAGTAAAAAAAAGATTAAAAGAGATATATTAAAATAAGTTATAATTAAATAAAAATAATTTCAGAAAGTTAGAATAATTTTTTAAACTATTAAGACTTTCAACTAATTTTCTAAATATGTGTAAGATAGGTAAATATGACTTACAATAGAAAATAGAGAAAGCATTATTGATCAGTGTACGAGTATTAAGAAGGGTTAGATATACTCTCAGAGTTATAAAAAATTAATATAAACTTTCAATTTTACTTCTATTTCTTATTCAAGTCGTAATAATTGTAAGGAAAGAGAGTCTATTAAAGTAAGGAACAATTTATGAGACAATAAAATTAGAGAGTAAAATAAGAAATTTATATGAAATTCTAATATTACACCTTATAAATAGAATCAGATAAATTTTCAAAATAACACCTTATAAATAAAATGAAATAAATAGTTATAATGAAACTAGTAGGCAAAGGATTCTACTTTTACTCATGAAATTGACCCAATTATTTCGAAGGACAATAAGACATTTGTTTTAATGGGTCACTAGAAATTTTAGATTTTAGTTACATAGAATTATTTTTTATGGAATGAGAAGGGATTGGAAATGAAAATAAACTTTAAATGTATATTTGATATATTAATGAATGATGATGGGAATAACATAAAAAATATAAAATGACTGAAATGCTCTTAGATTAAAAAAATTCTCCTCCTTTCTTATTTTTTTTTCTTCCCTTGCAGGCCATAGCCACCACCATTATCTTCCTTTAGCCAAAGCCACTACCACAGTTACCACAAACAAGCCAATTGCAAGAAAAAAAAAATTGGTGATGGATTTGTCACCACATACGAGCCACCACAGCCATTAGGAAGGCACGACGAGGGTGAGAAGTTTCTAAACTGTCAACACAAATCGGGGGTGAGAAGTCAATAGCTAGTCAACAATAGCAAAATGAGAAGGCTTAGTGTGGCAGGTCGGCAACTTGAAGGCAGCCTCTATAATGTCTTGTCCTTTTTAAACACATCTTGAAGGGGTGTGTAAAGATCGCATGGGATTGAGTTGATAGTCAATTCGAGCTTTGTGCTTTGTAAGGCTAAGTTAAACCAGTACACAATCTGGCCTGGTCATTGCCAATTATTTAAAAATAAATAATAAATTATTTTTATTTATTAATAAAAATATAATTACATTCATTCAAAACAAATTTCTTTGAAAAATACTCCTTCATGTCTATATTATAAGGTATTTTGTATAATAAGTTTTAGTTCAAAATATAGGGTATTGGATATGTTTCTTCCCATTTTACATTTGTCTTTAATTCTATTTTACTCCTCATTTATAACCCTAAAATAATAATGAAATATGGTATTTAATAAGGATAAAATAAGAAATATCAGTACTTTTTACGTTAATTGCATATGAGAAAATAATTTTCTTAATATGCGTGTAATTAATACAAAAAACTTTATAATGTGGATCAAAGTGAATAATATTAGGATTAAAAGTAATATTTTTTAAAATTATAAATACTTAATAATCATACAGTTAACTTTACATAATATTAAGAAATTAATTTAAAATTTTAAATAAAATTAAAAGATTGAAATATTAAAAATATTGATCATAATGATAAAATTAATTTATTATATATGATGTATCAAGAAAAACAATGATATGAAATTAAATCATATTTATAATTTTTTTAAAATAAAATTAATATACACAGCGGGCTAGTGGGATTGGATTTGACCTTAATTTGATTGCCAACTCAATATACAGAGTAGGATTGGACTTACTGAGCTATAGGGTTAGTTGAACACCCAACTTAAAGTAGCAGTTTAGGAGAATTCTAGTTATAAACTTTTTGCATGTTTCTACCAAACTTCAGATATGCAAAAAAAAGCATATTATTTTACCAAAAGAAAAAAAGAAGAACATATCGCAAATTTTGAGTAAATAAGTTGTGAATATGAAAATTTAAATTGTAAATTTATGAAATCTTTACCAATTTAAATTCCAACCTTCCATATTAAAAAAATTCAAAAAATGAGTTAGAAATTTCAAATAAACAACTTACAAATACGGGAATTCAAATTATGAATTTCTAAAATTCATATACCACTAATATGGCTCTAGCACCAGCAGGTCCATCATTGGCAACATCAACAGGAGGGGAGAGTCAAGATATAAAGATATTTTTATTTTCTTATTTTGACCAACAAGATATATTTAGGCCCTATTTGATGCTATTTCCAAAAATAGTTTTTCTGTTTTCGAAAATAGAAAACTCAGAAAACTTGTTTGGTAAACCTGTTTTTTATAAACTGTTTTGGAAAACAGAAAAATAAAAGAACAGAAAACTCAGAACACCTTTTAGGTATTTTTTAGTTTTTGTTCTGGAAAATATAAGGAAGGGTGAGAAACATCCACCTCATTAATGTCAAAGTTATAAATTTTGAATAACTTATCTATTACTCACTAATTATGATTTTGAGAACAATTATTCAAACAGATTTTTTTATTTTTTTGTTTTCAAAACTTATTCTTGAAAACAGTTTTACAAAACTGTTTTTGAGAATAGAAAACAGAAAACACTGTCAAACAGGCCCTTATTATCTAACCATTCATTTTTTTTAAGACCATTAGTATGTTATTATAATGTTTTAAACTTTCGATCCTAAATTATAATTAATGTCATACTTTGGTTCCCAACTGTGATTCCACAAAAGAAAAATTTATCCCTTGTTTGAATCCCACAATGCATCAATTTAAGAGAGAAAGACATTTAAGGACCTCCATACAAAAATATTGACAAATGAACAGTACAAGTGCTGAATTCAGCTGATTCGAGTTGAGAATTCAATTTATAAGAGTACTGAATTTTTAATCTGAGTCCTTGGAAGGGAATATATTCATATAGGGGTCCTTAAATGTCTTTCTCCCTAAATTTAAATTAGTGAGTAACCAAATCAGGGGGAAAAAACGGAATAACTAAGCGCACTAAGCTTCAAGATCACAACGCGACCAGAGCGTCTGTAGTTCTTTACCTTCAAAGCCTTTTTATTTTGGCCCAATACCTTCAACGCGTTACCTCCCATTAATGATGACTATACTACTGGGCATGGGCCCTCTTTATTTGGGAAAAAAAATATAAACATGCAACTACAAGAAGAAATGCAAAATAACTAACCAAAAGGGAAAAATATGCAAAAGAAAAAAGGTCAAATATGATCAAGAAAACTAGAAAATATTCTGCCCAAGTGCCATTCCAAGCCTGAAGGTCAAAGCCGCATAGCCAACACAATCAAGAAAGATCCATGGAAAAGATGCAACTCAGTTAAAAAGAACGGAGAACTCACCCAAAAAAAAGAAAGAAAGAAAGAACGGAGAAAACTTTGCTGAGTAAATGCAATTTATGGAAAATTTTTAACCTAGTTACAAGAGAGCAGCACATGAGGACAAATATTGTATGTTGCGATTATGTATAAATTACAAGGACTACGGAAGCATGAAAAATAATCAACTTAGAAGGAAGAGAGAGATTTGGTAGCGAAAGCAGGAGGTGAATTTGTAACTGTAGCATTATCTGTCCAATTCTTTTCGCCCCAGTGCCATAACATGCTCTCCCAGAAGCAGAAATCCTCGAAGCATTTTTTCAAACGCTTGTCTTTTATCTTAATTTTCCAGTGACCATCAGTATAGTTCCCTTTCTCTGCTTGTCTACGATCCCACTCTAATTGTGCCTTCTGCTTGGACCTAAGCAAACAGAACTTCTGTAAATTCTCTGGCATGGCATCATGCACCTTCCACCATGTTGCATGAGCTACATCACTAGCAAACTCCCGCAGAATGTCCACATTCCAGTTGCAGTCATAATCTCTGAAGCAAAGCCAGGGTTTATTACCCAAATAATGGAGGACATAAAGAATTGGAGGATCAGCTCCGAAGAGACGAGTTTTCATCTCTTTTTTCTCTTCCTCATCACCTTCCCAGAAGTGCTTTAAAAAGTTCATGCGTTTTGGAATCCGATGCCACCACGTGAATATTTCATTCAGATACCCCTGGTCCCCACCATTGTAGGAGACAATCTCATTAATGTGATCCATTAGCAATTGAAATGTACAATGTGATGGTTCGATTACCATTACTCCCGAGTTGAAAAGGGTGGCATTATTTCCTATGGCTGATATCTCAGGCATCTCAAAGAGGAAATCAATATTTCTCAGTATAAGCAGGTCAGCATCAATAAAAATTATTCTGTCATATTCCGTTAGCTGCCAGAGGCGGAATTTGCTATAGTTCCACTCATTGTATGCCTCTGGTTCTGCTTTTGGGTTCCTGATTCTCTTAATAGTATGAATCTTCCATCCTGCAGCCTCCAGGCCCCCCCTATGATAGTCGCTAATTGTTTCATCTACTAAAATCACAAGATCCCTTGTTGAACCAGTCATGCGAATACTCTGAGCTGCAACAATGGCTCCACAAACATATACATGTGCAGAGTGCAGGATGGTCGCATATGCTTCTCGGTGTGCCCTTTCCGAGTAAAAATTTTCTATTAGAATTTAAAAATATGCAGTTAGTCTCCTATCAAAATATCAAGAAAACCTTGTAAAACTTAAAATTCAACAGAATAATGTACTTTCAATAGCTATCCTGGCCGATTTTTGTTCCAAATGGCACATCCAGATTTTACTTCATTAACACACTACATGATTTTAAAGATGGAGACACCAGATGACCAGGTTCAATAAACAAAAATCCCTTGCTTTCTCTGATATCAAGCATGAAATTTGTACAGACAATAAAACTTGTATCTTGGAAATATTTGAGTTATATTAGTCCTTGGAATATGACAGTAATATCCCCCAACTCCAAATATGCATTCATCATGCTCCTGATTTTAATTTTTATTCACTAGAAGAAAGTGATCTAGTATACTTCCATCGCATATTTTAGCAAGTGTTGCTAAAACATCAAGAAGATGCAAACTTATTTTTTGAGAGGCGGAGAGGGAAGGGGGAGTAAAACCACAAGATCAAAGTTCTATTCTTTTTCTGTTCTTTTTTTTTTTTGGGCCTGAACACATGAGCATAATATAGAAGCACAAGAAACTAATTTAAAACGGACCTTTAGCAGTAAGAGGAACTGATAGTTCACATGATCCCACTGGCAGCTGTAGCTTAGCTCTCAGATTATGCAGGTTAGGTTCATAAAGCCATGCATTCCCTTCACGTTGAATGAGTTCCTTGCAGGTAAAGAAATTTGGGGTAGGGAAGCAGTCAGTGACAAAAAGCACACGCACTGGATGATACCCTTTGGAGGAGACTGCAAGCCTTGCTGCCTCAAGCTGCAGGTGCAAACGAGCCACATCTCTCGACCATCTCCCTGACTTGTTGCAGGGAAGCTTGACAGCAATAAGATCAAGCCTTGGTTTTCCAGGTACTTGAATTTTTGGTAGTGTAGGACAAACAGGAACCTCAAATTCTTCTTCTTCATCTATCCATTCAGGGTACAGGACTTCCCATGTAATGTTACTTAAAGCATAGCTCAGGTGCAGAACTATGTGCTCAGCATCAGGTATCAGCTGTTTCCAGTTATCAATCTCACTTTCATTAAAGTTTAACAAGCCAACGCCCTGATATGAGCTCATATCTGTCAATTTTGCAAGAACTTTCGATATTTGGCCCCACTCAACATTTAGAAGTGAAACATAACGTTGATCAGTAGTATCAAACTCTCTTTTCCATTTGTCAACAAAAGTTGTTCTGCAGCGGCAAAAATTTCCTCAATAACATAATAAAAGAAGCACATGAATATACAAATAAATCATTTTTCATGATTGAAAGGCATCAATTGTCATTGTAAACCAAGAAGAGGATGAGAAAAGAAGACTCAGAGTCTTTAACTTAATACACAGAAAAAGTATAGGATCATTACAAAATAATGATCCATATTTAGATACAATAACTGAATGTTAAAGCTTCAGACATGAAGGAGGTGAGCACACTCCTCCAATCCAGAAAAGTCCAAGATCAGAAAGAAAGAGACATGATAGCAGGAAACAACCAGAGCCTAAAATATGACAATACAATGAAATGTCAAAGCACAGTGAAAAAAATACACATACCTTGCCATAGACCTTGACAGAGGATCAGTGTTATAAATTGCCGGAGGATGGAAAATTGTGACTAAAGTTCCTAATAAAATAATAACCATGACCAATTTCCAGGTACGGTTGCAATTTATACTCCTATCCTGAAATGGAGCATGTAATGCCTTCTCAACATCTTTAAAGTATCTACTTCTTTGAGATCTTCTCTTGTTAGCATCTTCACTGCACCAATTAAGGAAAATAAAATGCTTTTGTACATGCAGAAGAGAAAGAGAGAGAAGGATTGCCCAGGAAGCAATAAAGGGAACAGCAAGAATATAAAGCATATGGTCCAATTTCATGCCATTATCAACACATACAAATAAGCTTATAAGCATGTATGTTTGAAAGGTGAAGTTTCTTCATCGCCATTCACAAACAAATTGAATATGAAATATGAAACAGATTCTCAAAGCGTTACAAATTACTGCCTGCACCTACTTGTAAACTGTCATCCAGCCTTCGATAAACTTTAATAATCAATATATAACCTCTATCTGTTCTAACATAAAAGTATACTAGCATGATATCAAGAATAAAATAACAGAGCAGGTGGCTTTCACCAGATAGCTGAGTCAGTTGACAAGTGCTATACATTATTTTCCCTTTTTTCTTTTTGGTTTTGGTTTTTTTCTTTTTTTTTTGGGGGGGGGGGGGGTGGGAGTTTCACAGAGATAGAATGATACAGTGTTTAACATCCTAATAATTGATTATTAAGTAATCAAAATGATCATGAAATCTAAAAGAATGAGGCAAGTAAATGATAACACTAGTCCACATTTGTGCTGCCTATACCGAGTCACGTTAGTGTGTGGTGGCCATGGGAAGGTAATTTTTTTACATTACAGCACAGAATTATCCTCAGCAGCACATAATTCAACAACAGGTGTTGGTTAGTGCAAAAGAACGCTCGTCCCCTAACAAATATTAAAATCAACAACTAAAGATCCATTTCAGGACCCATTATGTCAAGTTTTCTATATTATAAATTCAAGGGGACGAATGGAAAGGAAATAGTTCCCTTATTTGAAAATTCTAAACTTCAAAGAGGGGAACAGGATAGGAGTAGAACAATTCTCTCCCCCCCCCCCCCTGCCACAAGGGTGGGAATGATCGTTTCTCTAGAAGACGGGGAAAAACTAGCAATTTATTGTTGAACCCCGTAATGAATTAATTCAAAAGCTTGATAAGGGCTATATTGAAATTTTAAATTTCTAACATTTCCCCTTCTCCTTGTTTTGGTGCATTAAGCATCCCCTTCATCCGTCTTTTTCAAAACTTCCAAATATTTTTTTTATTTGAACAGTCAATATGAATATATAAATATTAAAATGACATACAATTTCATCCCAGAAATATTTACAAGACAAAATAGGGGAGCTAAGACGAAATATTTTAAGAACTGGTTCTCTTACAAAGACATCCCGTATCGAAGGCCAGCCAACTATTGCAAATTTTTTAAGTATGATTAATATTAATGTAGCAACAGAACCATAGACCCACGAACCGAAACACAAACCACAGTTGTTTTATTGTTTTTAACTTTGTTCAGTAGGACGACTTAAGTCCTAAGAAACTAAACTGCAACGAGAAAGGGAAAAAGTGAAATAATGCAACGGGCGAAAGATAAGTATGACTGACTTAGTTGAGGCCGACGGTCGGTACCGTGGCTCTACGATGTTTGGGGAGGATCCTCTCATCCAGTTTCAGCCGAAGCAGTGGTAAGGTAGCGTCTGAATTCGATCTACGAGACAATAAACGAAATGCAAAATCAAAACCGACGTGTAAATAACAGAGCAAAGGGAGAGTACTTCAATTTGGGTGGTAAAAACAACCTGAAATTAAATACACGCCAGCTGTGAATATCGATAAGTGCGTTTGAGACCAGTGATCTACACTGATATGCGCTTCTGACGAAGTAACAGAATCTTCCGAAGGCAGCAAAAGGAACTTGAAATTCAACTCGATACAGTTACTGGACTGGAGAAAGAAAATAACCCTAAACTCCGATCAAGAATAATGGTGGAAGCCAAGAGCAGATATGACCGCAAAATAGGGAACCAAGACGGAACCTGTAAGAATTGAGAAGAAAACGGTCAGAGGCGATGATTACGTTTTGTTCCCCTCAGCCGCCTGTAGCTGCCTAATTTATTAAGATATGAATGTTCTCCCTTTAAATTATACTTTTCCAATTTCTGAAGTTGGAGAAATTTTGCTTCCTTTTCTAAATCTTAACTGAGAAAAGAGTAATAAGAACTCATGAGATTTTGGAAGATGAGCGTAAGCAAGTGCAAAACCAATTATTAAGGAATACACCATTCAGAGCAAGCTTTTCCTTAATATTTTTTAAGCAACTGTAGTTAAACCTTTTCTTTTATAACTATTTTGAATTTGAATTTGATAATTTCACGTAACATTATATGAGATACAAATAAAATAAAATGGCTCTAATATGTTTTTTTTTCATTTTTATGTTGAAAGATTTCATTTTTAATTGTAATGAAATTAATTGGTATCTTTGTACACACATCGTTGTTGAAAATAATTCCGTGTGCTGATATGCATGTGACAACCTTTATATGTGATTTTTTTTTAACTTTTAAATTATTAATTACCAAATTATACTCACAAATGTATACAGTGAATTAAGAATCTGTTTTTATTTTTTAATTTCACGAAATGTTTACATCCGAAGTGATAAGTCCAAAGGACTTGTCAATGATAATGAGACTATGATAACGAATTGCCTAATTATCAATTATAATAAACGATTAGTTTTGGTGATAAAGCTCTAGCCTACCTACCTAATCTTTTAAACAATTATTAAGCAGATTCGTTGGGCTGGCGATGGCGCCCAATGCCAAATGGATTAGCCGGCCATTTCGGGGGCAAAAAAAAAAAACAAAAGCAATTGGAATGGAAGGTTAACTGGAAACCATCTGTGTTCTGACTCTTCTGATGCGTCAAATAATGGATCCAGAAATGCTGCTGTTAAAAGGTGACCTTTAGATTAATCCTACAGTTAATTTAATGTCATGTTGTTGTCGTATTAAGTTCTATACTAAATCCTGCAGCCAAAGTTGTGATTGAATCATTAATCTTGCTGAATTAAAAAATAATAGATAAATGACTGCATCACAATGGAAACGTTGCCCACACCATTTCACTTCCAATTGGTTCCCGTTACGCAAATACAACTTGAAAAATATGACAATTTGAAGGATTTAAGTTTACCAGTTAGCAAAGTAATAATTCAGGAGTTAGAGTCATTTAAATATAATATCTTAAATTTGACACAATATAAATATAGAAAATATTTTTAGGAAAATTTTCAAATAAGGCCAATTATAAATTAATTCAAATTAATCATAATTCAAAATGATAACAATATAACAACCAGCTATTAAAAATAAAAAATAATAGACAACATACTAGATCAGATGGAACCATCTTGATAAACTATGGAGGCTACTGCCCCCACAATTTTCTTTTGTTTAGCTTGTGTGTGTTATATTATGTGTAATGTATAGCAATTACCCCCAATATTTTTTTGCCATGAAAAAAACTAATTGCCCCCAATATTCAAGTATATTAATTCTTAGTTATGAAACTAATTATGATTATATTGATTTTATTTCTAAGTTCTAGATATGAAAAAATTTCTCAAAAGAAAATCTATATTAGAACAATCTGCTTATGCATTTGATAAATGTACATTAAATCCATCTATGATTTTTTTTTATTTGATTTGAAAAAGTTTCCTAATGATCCTGTTTAAGGATATTATTAAGAATCGAGTGCGAAATTATATTGGAAATGAAGGATTGAACGGTTGTTTGATTATTTATATAAAGAAAATAATTTATAATATTCACTTGTAAAGACTAACTATGATGTCCATTCATAATTTTAATAATAATGTGTTTTATTTTTAATGCTTTACATGTGCATGTCTTGCCCCCACAATAAAAATTTTTTTAATCCACCACTAATCACTCGAATCATTGTTCACACCATTTTATTTCCAATTGGTTCATTTACTGCATTAAGTAATTTTATCCAATTTTATAAATTTATTTTTTTTATCATTAATTTTATAAATTTATTTAAAAAAAAAAAAGAAAGGTTTAGTAGTGCCGGGGCATTAATTAGCTACAAGATGAATTTAAGAGCCACCATTTATCTGTCTTTCCCCCTTCAAAGAGTAGGGAATTTGGATTTCTCAAATCCGCTAATGGTTTGGCTGGGTAAAAAGAAATCCGCTATCATTGCTCTTTTTGGCTTAATTTCATGATTCAAGCATTAAAATTCATCATCTTTATTTTTTCTCTATATAAAATGTAAGATTTTTCTCATAACTCGAGTTGGAGGCTTCATTTCTCCATCTATCTTGACTTCTTTTTTTCTTTTTTGGCCACATCTTGAGTTGAAAGACATAAAAATAAGGACTTGAACTTCATTATATCAACTTCAAAATATAATAAAATGTTTCTTTAATTCTTTGACGAGGATACAATGTTAGCTTTTATACGTCAATGAACCATATAATGAAATATATAATATTCAGTTTAACCTTTTTATTTCTGAAGTCACTCTAGAGACCCTTTTTTTTTTCACCGTGTCAATCTAATTTTCACATGAAAAATGGAAGGAATAAGACACTATGATTGAGATTTAAACATTTGACCAAATTTGTAAGCTTGCTAAGGAAAAAGAAGTCTAAATGTTTCGTTAATTTAGTTATCAGAGTTGCTTGACCCAACCATGGCCATAATTAAAGAAAATTAAGAAAAACTTATAATTACAAGATAGTAATACCTTGCGTTATAGTAATAAATATATCAGACCATCCTTGCTAATCTATCTAGTAGTATCAGTAGGTTGCGTTGTGGTAACTATTACAATTGTGGTTTAGAAATGAAATGGAAACTTAACTTTCATTAATCACATCATCAGTATATATATACAATGCGTTAACTTAACTAAAAAAAAACAAACTAATTACAATAAAACCAATTTCTAACTAATCAGAAACTAACTCTATTAGTTGTTAGAAGACTCTAACCATTCTCTAACTCTGTTACTCCCCCCGCCCTCATGTAGTGTAAATATTAGCAACTTGGTCTTGAGTTCATAAGGGAAGAAGATGGATGATGCCAGCCTAAGGCTTCTCTTGAACAAGATGACAGTCCAATTCGATATGCTTGGTTCTTTCATGAAATGATGGATTTGCTGCTATGTGAATGGCTGCCTGATTATCATAGAAAATAGTTGCTAGAGTAGGATGGGGAATATGCAAATCATGGAGCAAATATAATAACCATTGAAGCTTATAAGTAACAGCACCAAAGGCCCTATATTCTGCTTCAGAAGAAGAGTGTGAGACAGTGCTTTGTTTCTTAGATTTCAAAAAAATAAGGGCATTATCATAAAAAACATAAAATTAAGTAATAGACTTCCTGGAATCTAAACACCCAGCCCAATGAGAATCACTAAATGCTTAAAGCTTCAAAGTAGAAGTAGAAGGGAAAAAGAGGCCTTTGCCAGGAGAGCTCTTAATATAATTCAAAACTCTATAAAAGCAGCTTGTAAATGAGGAAGCCTTAAAGCAACCATGAACTAACTTAATTGTTGAATAGCAAAACAAATATCTCGACGAGTAGTGGTGAGATAAAGAAGTCAACCAACAAGCCTTTTATATGCAGAAACATCATCAATTGGAGTACCATCATCTTTGGTCAACTTGGTGGACCAATCCATAGGAGTAGTAGCTGGCTTACAAGCTAGAAAACCACTGTCAGATAAGACATTAAGAGCAAATTTCCATTGATAGAGTGCAATACCTTTAGATGAATGAGCAATCTCTAAACCAAGGAAAATTTTGAGAGAACCAAGATCCTTGATTTTAAATTGACTATAAAGAACATGCTTAATGGACTAAATTTCAAAATAATTGTTGCTTGCCAAGACTACATCATCCACATAAACCAATAAAGCAGTGAACAAATTATCAGTGTTCTTGATAAACAAAGAATAATCAGCTTTGGATTGTACATAACCAGATGAAACAAGGGCAGTAGACAATTTGGCAAACCATTGTCGGCTAGCTTGTTTTAAATCATAAAGAGATTTCTACAACTTGCAAAAAAGATTTGGATTGATAGAGGAAATACCTTGGGGAAGAACCATGTACACTTCCTCATGAAGATCACCATGAAGGAAGGCATTATTAACATCTAATTGTTCCAAATACCATTGATTTGTAGCAGCCAAAGCTAAAAGTAATCGAATAATGGTTAACTTTGCCACAAGAGAAAAAGTATCAAAGAAATCAATACCTTCTATTTGAGTGTAGCCTTTAGCTACTAAACGCTCTTTATATTGCTCAATACTAACATCCGCCTTATGTTTGATTTTATACACCCACTCACAACCAATAGGTTGTTTATCTTTGGGAAGTTCAATTAAAATCTAAGTATTATTTTGCTCTAAAACTGAGATTTTAGCTTGCATAGCTTGCCTCCACTCATCATATTAAATAGCTTGTTTGTAAATTTTAGGCTCAATAAGAATAGAAATAGAAAGAGAAAAATTTTTATGAGAAGAAGACAAGTGGTCATATGAAAGAACAGAAGACAAAGGATAGAAGATATTTGAATTAGTAGAAGAGGATGGAGCTAAAGTTTGAAGGAAGCAATGATAGTCTTGCAAGTAAGAAGTAGGTTTGTGAGATCAATGAGATTTTCTAAGAGGTAAAGAAATATCATGGAGATGAGAAGCGAAAGAAGTAGAAGGAGAGGAAATAATAACTGGTGAAGAAAAAGGAGAATCAAAAGAAGGGAGAACAAAATCAGAAAGTGAAGTAGTTGAAGAAGTAACTGGTGAAATAGAAGAAGGTTTAAAAAACAAGTCATTTAGATAATCTTGAATCTGAATAGATTGTGGCATAGGAATAGAGTTAGTAGAACAATTAGATGGAGAAGAAGAAAAAGGAAAAATAAACTCATAGAAGATAACATCTCTACTAATGAAAATTTCATGTGTATGAAGATCAAGTAAAATATAACCTTTAGTGCCAGTCTTAAAACCAAGGAAGACACAGATCGTTTATCAAATTTGGTTTTGTGAGTAGTAGAAGTATAGGCATAAGAAAGAGAACCAAAAACTCAAAGTTTAGAAAAATCAGGAGATTGATTATAAAGAAGCTCATAAGGAGACTTGTTTTGTAAAAGAGGAGAAGGCAACCTACTGATGAGATATACAGCATGTGTTATTGCATAAGACCAATAAGCAAGAGGTAAAGAACTTTGAAAAATTAAAGCTCGGGCTACATTAAAAATATGTTGATATTTATGCTCAACCATACTATTTTCTTCAGGTGTTTCCACACAAGAAGTTTAATGTAAAATTCCTTTAGAAGCAAAAAATGTACTGATGTTAAACCTTGGACCATTATCAAATTGAATTATTTGAATTTTAGAAGAAAATTGATTTTGTAAGAAATTGATGAGTTGTTCAAGATGAGTTCTTGTTTCAGATTTTAAATGCATCAGAAAAACCCAAGTATGCCATGTATAATCATCAATAATAGTAAGAAAATTATGAAAACCCTAAATAAACATGACATGAAAAGGTCCCCAAATGTCAACATGAAGTAAAGCAAAAGGTTGAGAAGTTTTAGTAACACTTGATGAAAAGGGTAATTTCTTTTGCTTAGCAAAATGACAAACATCACAATTTTGATTAGAATGTTTATAAGAAAGAAAAGGGAATTGTTTTTCAAGTATATGATAAACTGAATGAGAAACATGACCTAATCTCATATGCCACAAATCAAAATTTTTAAAGACAGAGGTCTAGGCTAAATGAAGGACAATAGGTAACTAAAACTAACTTGCAAGTTGACTTGCAGACTTATATAAAATGTATAATCCTTGTTGAACTTTAGCTGAACCCATCGTCTTCCAGTAATTAAGGTCCTGAATAAGACAATGTGTGGAAAGAAAAATGAGACAACAACTAATATGCAAAGTAAGTTTAGTAACTGCGATGAGATTGAAATCAAAGTGTGGTAAGTATAGAACATTAAGCAAGTAACAATTAGAGGATAAGTGTATAGTGCCTGAATAATGGGATAGAACTATAGAACCATCAGGGAGTTTAACTTGTATAGGAGCTATTCTTTTAATAAAAGCAAAACTAGACATAGAAGAACAAATATGATTAGTGGCTCCATTGTTAATAACCCAAAGCAAATCTATTTTTGAATCAGGTAAGTCAGAAGGATTACCTGGAATAAAAGAAGTACCAGACTTAGCAATAATTTAAGAAGCTGTTAAAACATGATTTAGTTGATGAGTAGTTGATGAAGTAGAAGCAGGTGTTTGCACTAAAGCAAGCAAATTTTGATATTGATCATAAGTAAATGACATAGACGCAATTCGAGTAAGTGTATAAGAATCATTTTCGGGTATAACATTTTGACTAGTTCCAGCAGAATCATGAGTAGCCAATTGATTAATTGTTGCATTTCTAGTTCTATATCCTGGAGGAAAACCATGCTTTTTTTTAGCATGTTTCAATGGTATGGCCCCACTTACCACATAATGTACAGAATTTTGAAAAATTTCTTCTAGGACCATTTGATCATCTTTGAGCTTACTAAGAAGAATCTAACCATGGTGTTGTTCGATTAATAAAAATAATAGGTTCGAGAACTCCAACCATTTCTCTCTCTTGTTGAGCCATGAGAAAAAATGATTAATATTTGGAATTAGGTCTAACAACATAATCTATCATTTTACTGTAGAAAATCGTTTATTTAATCCCTTCAAAAACCAAATCACACAATCTTGCTATTCATATTCATGCGCTAATCTCACAGCACCATAAGAACATGTAAGAGCACAGGTACAATGAGGTAAAGGTCAAAATACCAACAACTCATCCCAAAAGATCTTAAGTTTGGTGTAATATTTTGGAACAGAGAAATCACCTTCCTTCAACTAATAAAGCTCTTTTTGCAACTCTGAAATTTGAAAAATATCATGTTGCTAAAAATGATCTTGCAAATCACTCCAAACTTCATAAGCTTTATCAATCCACATCGCACTCCAAACAATAGTAGTAGATAATGAACGTGACAACCACGCAGCAACTAAAGTATTGCATCAACGCTAAGCAGGATAGATCATATCTGTTTGGCTAGGCATCTGAATGCTACCATCGATGAAATCAAACTTATTCTTTGAAAGTAGAGCAACCTTCTTCGCTCTGACCCATTGATGATAATTTGGACCAGTTAAAGATGGTAAGACAAGAACGAGAGCTAGATTCTCATTTGGATGAACATAATAACAACTTGTCGGATCTTGTTGCACCTCCAATGATTGAGAGGTAGCCATCGTTGATTGATCAGAATTCATGAGGCAGAACACAAGAATAATCAAGAAAGAGAAATCTTGATACAAGAATAAGGCTTTGATGGAAACAAAAAAAAAATGAAAAGAAAGAAAAGTACATAGGTCTAAAAAGAAGAGCTTCAATGGCGGGATTACTAAGAAACAAAAAGAAAGGAAGAAAGAAGGTGGAAATGACATTTGTGACCCATTTGCTCTAATACCAAATTACAATTGTAGTTCAAAAATGAAATGGGAACTTAACTTTCATTAATCACATCATCAGTATATATATACAATACGTTAACTTAACTCAAAAGAAAACAAACTAATTACAATAAAATCAATTTCTAACTAATCAAAAACTAACTCTGTTAGCTATTAGAAGACTCTAACCAAGCTTTAACTCTGCTGGTAACTTTTTTGTTTCTAATTTATAATTTGACCTTTTTGTAAAAAAAAAATCTATCTAATAGTAGAAGATTCAAATTTAGTGTACGTTTGGATACACGATTTGAACTCCATTTTCAAACCCAAACATGGTTATTTAGATGGACATTCATTTTGGTTGTTTTTGTCATCATGTTGCCAGACAGGGTTAGGGCACAAAACTCATTTTTACCCAAAGCAACTCAACACTTGCTTCTCCATTGGAATTTTTGTGGTTGAGTAGTAATGGCACAATAAAATAATCCCAACAATCTCTTATACCAAAGATACCCTTTGAAGTAGTGGGGAGATGAAATTTCCTCAATGGCATTTCTTCAACCCGGTGGCCTTTAACATGTAATATTATCAAATTTATTTAATTTAAAAAATAAAACTTATTATTTAAGGAACAAAGCTATCTTAAATTTTTTTAAATAGATCAAATTATATGGTATAAACAGTTTATTTTGTTATTTAATATTATATTATAACGCTCATATCTTTTTCAGTAATTACATATCTCAAAGTGCTTTTGATTAAAATATTCTAAACATAACCACTAATGTCAAAATCAATTTTGAAATAAAGTATCCAAATATAAAAATATTAGTCTAAAACCAATTTTCACTACAACTATGTTACAAAATTAATTCTACCAAAACTCCATTTTGACAAACTGAAAACCAAACAGGCCTTTTGTCCATAGCTCAAGTTTATGCATAATGTGCCATGTGCTTGTTTTCCTTCTTAGTCCTTACCATGACAATCATTTTAGTGTTTTTTAATAAAAACTAACCAAAATAATATTGAATTCAACACACTCAATAAAATAAAAACAATATATTGTAAAATTAAAAGAGAAAAAAGCGCAGATTCAACTCCTTATAAAATCTTTTAACGAATCAAACATCTCACATAAATCCTCTTTTCCATCTCTAATGGTAATAACCAAGGTTTTGAAAATTGGATCGGATTACCTGATTCAACAAAAAAACTAGTCCCAAGTTCAATTCTAAAAAAAGCTTAAAATCAGGACTAATAAGAAGTGGTCAATAACTAGGGTAACTAATCAAAGACCAGCTAAATCGGTCATAACCAGACAAGCCAATGATAACTTGATTTACATTAAATACCTTGGACCATAAGCTTATACCAAGAAAGCCTAGCCAAACTTGCAAAAGACTGAGTCCTCTTCCTTTATATGGATTTCGCTCTCATCCTCTTTTATTTTTTCAATTGATGTGGGACTTTAATAAAAAACCATTACGCCATATTTAAGTTTTATTGGTACTTAATAGTTGTTGTTTATTTCTAAAAACACCAATAAAAATCTAAACTAAAAGATTAGTTGGCGTTTATTGAATTAACACTAACTAAAGTAAAGACTTTAGTTAGCACTTGTTAAAAAAATAGCAATAAAATATTAAAGTTGGCGTTTCTTAAACAAACACCAATTAAAGTCCTTACTTATTTTAGTTGGCGTTTGTTTAGGATATTTATTTTAAAAAAATACTAAACACACAAATTGATAGTCTGGATCATTGATTAGGAAAACATCAATGAATCAAATTATATTATCTTTTTCTTACTTATCTCTCTCTCTTTTACTCTATTTTTCTTTTTGTAAGCTTACGCACTCGTCTCTCTCTATTCAGATTTTCAGCCCCTTCTTCCTCCATCACCCCTCTCTCTTCTCTCACCAACGATTGTCAGCTACTTCTTCCTTCCTCACCTCTCTCTCTTATTCTCCACTAGTTGTTGCACTTCAAGACAGACAAAGATGGTGAGAAGCATAAGAACATTTCAGCTATGAGGTGATTGTACTTCCCCTTCGAGTGCTCCTCAAATCACCACTACAAAATAAGCTCCATGTTCTTCGAGTGCTCCATTGTGAGGGATTTGCTGAGAGAAGGGATATTTGAGCGGTGGATGGAGAGAGGTAGAAGAAGTAGAGTTGGGTTGTCTTCGCTTCGCACCAGATCTGGGTTGGTTCTTGTTGGCCAATCTCTTCTATTCACTGCAAGCGAACTAAGGAAAGTAGAGGATGGAGCCAAGGAACTGTGAGAGAGGACTTTGAAGTTGCAACGAAGATTCTAGTCTGGGATTTTCCCGTGGCTTTTTCTTTTGGTCTGATTGTGGCTTTTTTTTCTTCTTTCTTTTTGAAAAAAATTCATAGAACCTAAAGCAATTTAATCTTCACTGTACACTAATATTGTTGGTTTATCTAATAAGACTCTATTTCCAAGTTGTCTATTAATATTGTCAAATTGTCCCCATATGGAAATGATATTACATTCTTCTCTTCATCTCCGTAGCTCTAGTAAGATTTAGGCAAAATATATGAAATATGACATATTTTAATTCTAGTAAATTGGAATTGTGATGCTTGGGAATAGAACAATGATTGCAATTTTTTTTAAAAAAAATAGAAAAGTTGGCATTTGTTTGAGAAATGCCAACTAAAACTAGTTAGTTGGTGTTTTCACAAATGCTGAAAAAATTGTCTTCCCTTTTATCAGCACTCAAATACATGGTGTTTTTCAAACACTAAGTAAAGGTAAAATAAACATCAGGTATTTTTATTTTTTGTGTAGCGTACAATATCATTATTTATTTCATTACTCCCTTTTTCTTCCTTTAATAATCTTACACCCCCTCTCTTTCTCTCTCTCCTAAACGAGTTGGCTTAAAATTTAAAGTCATAGCTATAGATTTAAGATATAAAAAGCCCTTTAACCTTGCACATATGAAAGTTCGTGTCCAATTTTATGTCACTACTTTTGAGACTGGGAAGTAACAAAACTAGTATGTTTTTTTAGCATAAATTTGTGGAAAAAATTTGCTGAGTTTTTAAATTAAATTAATTTTTCTAGTCATTTTATTCATGTGTTTTGAGTAATTTTAATTTGATTCTTTTACAATAAAAGTAAACATGTTTTAGTATATGCCATATATTGATCTAAAATAAATATTTAATGTCTTTAAAGTATCATTTGGTATGAACATTGCCACATTGGTATCATAAAAATAAAACATAAGTATAATAATGGTAAACATGATTAAATAATTATAAAAATATATTAATTTACTTATAATTAGTTTGATTCTGGTTTGATCCTGTATGATTACGATTAAATCATTACATCTTAAATTATTGTCTTGATTAGTTAATTTAATAACCGATCCAGTTTTCTTTACTAATAACCAAACCAGCATGTCCTCCTTAAGTTAGATCTCTCCACATAAGCCATTAAAACCACCAATTTGAGTTTAGAAATTATCCCAACAATTATCCAAAAATACCAAGAGGACAACCTTTTAAGACTATTAGTGCATGTATGAAAAAAGATCATGCATTCAATACTCAAAGCTTTCAGAATCATAGGAGGCAAAAATTGCATTAAACTAGCAGGGACTCAAAATAAGAGTCAATTACTTCATATGTAGGTAGATAAATCCAAAGGAGGAAAATAAAGCTCAATTCCAAGGTCAGAATATTTTTTCCAGGAATGACTCCAATGTTGAAATCTATAATATAAAGACTATAGAGTATATGAGGTTCATGGAGAAAATACAAGGTTCAAAATCTAAATAGCTATGACATGATAAAGCTGGCAATTTTAATACATGTTTATTTTTTCCTTAGTGCAGTCACAAATGAATAATTATCTAGAAATAAGAATTTATTGTTTCTTATATAAGATAATTTTGGAATTCATATACTACTTTTGAACGTGATCCAAATATGTTGAATAAGAATTATAAAATCATATAAATATTTTATTATATAAATAACTAGATTTTTCTTTTCACATAGATGTGCGGGAAGAAGTAAAAATGTTTTATTTAATTTTAAAAAATATTAAATTAAAAAAATCTTATCATTAATTCCCCATAAAAATGGAATGCAAGAAAAAATAAATAAATAAAAGAACAGAACCCAATATAGAGTCATGCTATTTACCTCGTGAGTAGTGCCATTGGCTTCTACTTTATATTATATTATATTGATGATTTATAAATACATAACTATAAAATTTAGAAAAAGTTATATTTTTATTTGCTATGAATATAATTAAATAAGCTTTTCTAAATATTGATGATCTAAGCAATATTAATAAAGAATAAATTATGTAAAATGAAAAAAAAAATCAGTGGCCCAACAAAACAAAAAATAATCATGAGTACAATAGGTTAACTTTTTTGAAATTTTAATTTTTCCAATAAATAATTTTATTACATTATCTCAAAGTTACTGGGATTCTATTCTTTTTTGTAGAGGAAACGTAGCCGGATCTAATTTTCCCAAAAAACAAAAAAGTTATGCCACTCCCACTAGAAAGAGCTGGCATGCTAAAACGGCGCGTCGAACTTACTCTCCTCTTCCTCGCCGCAGATCTGAATCCCTCCCTAATTCGCCCCAACTGCAATTGAACTCTCTCCTCTTGATCATCACGACCCAAGAGCTGCGAGGACTAGTCCGAGTTTAATTCGTAAAATGGTGCTGATATCGGCTGCACGAGATTATATCAACCGGATGTTGCAGGACATCTCTGGCATGAAAGTTCTCATCCTAGATTCTCAGACGGCAAGTCCTTAACTTACCAACATTATTTTAGAATTTTGAGGAAACTGATCAAATATAGTGAAATAAATTTTTCTCGTGTTGTTGCTATTGTTTGATGTCCAGAATGCGAAGTGCTAAGCATGACTAAGTGAAACAGTTGTGTTGGCTTCTGTTGGATCAACTTTTGTTTCTATATTTTTTCGTTTTGGCCTTTTGGCTACAGATTATGAATGTGGTTGAGTGCCATTTCTGGGCTTTCTGTTAACCCATGTTCAAATTCCCATGATTTGATGTTTGATATACGGTTATAGCTAAGCTATTATGTTTTTATGGCGTGCTCATATAATTTTTCCCCCGCATTTCTTGCGGGTCATGGTTAAACTTTCTTTAGTTGGAGGTTTGGAAGTCCCTTGAGATATACAATCACACTTGTATATTGCCTCTTATGGCACTTTGTTTCCCTCCGAAAATGGATTGAAGGAAGATATTGCTTTTTTGAAAAACACTGCAGTTTTGACGAGGTCCAATATTATTTAAGTACATTTTTCATCTTTGTTGCAAGGGAAATAAAATTATGATGCTTCCCACGATGGTTTGGTTTTTATTGACAACATCCTCATTTAATCTCATGTAGTCATGCTTATAATATTGATAAACTTATAGAGCCATTCACCTTTGGTCCTATATATCCAGTGCCTCAACCTGCCAAAGGAACTCAGTTTCTAGAATTTGCTGCTTTCATGTTGTTAAGGAGGAAATCTGTGGTTGTGATGTTGAGTGCATATCTTTCTCAAATGGATGCAGGTAAGTATTGTGAGTGTTGTTTATTCACAATCAGATCTTCTCCAGAAAGAAGTATTTTTGGTAGAGCTAATAAATTCCATTTCCAAGTCAAATGAATCAATGTCACATCTCAAGGCTGTTTACTTCCTTCGACCTACGTCGGAGAACATCCAACATTTGCGCCATCAGCTAGCTAGTCCTAGATTTGGAGAGTATCATTTATGTAAGGTTCTTTAAATTTCTTTGGAATATCTGTAAGCTATGGAGCTATACTTCTATATAAATTTGATTACAATCTTCTTAGGTTTTGTTACCTTTGTAGTAATATTCTTCCATTGATTTGAAGCACTTTGTGAATCCATTCTGAAATTACAGTTTTCTCCAACATATTGAAGGACACTCAGATTCACATACTTGCTGATTCAGATGAACAGGAACTTGTCCAGCAAGTTCAGGTAACTGCTTATAAGCTTATTCTTGCACTATCTCTCTAGCTTTTGATCCATTAGGTGCTTTTTACTTCGCTATTTTATGATCTTTGAGCTGTGTTCAGAAAACTTTTGTTAAATTTTTGGCAGTGAAATCTCAGATGTTGGGATTTGTGTTACATAATCAAATCCTGATATAATTGCTATTCTGATTATCCAGGAGTTCTATGCAGATTTTGTTGCAATTGATCCTTATCATTTCACTTTGAATTTGCCTTCAAATTATATTTATATGCTCCCAGCAGTAGTGGATCCTTCAGCGCTGCAGAGCTTCTGTGATCAAGTTGTTGATGGCATTGCAGCTATTTTTTTGGCATTAAAACGAAGACCAGTAATTAGATATCAGAAAACATCTGACATTGCAAAAAGGATGGCACATGAAACAGCTGTGAGTAAAATTTCTTCCATAACTATGAAATCATATTATCTTACTCGTTAACTTATCTTCAAACACACAATAACAAATTTTGATGTAACATGTTTTCTCCATAGTTGGCTACTTATATGTTTTCTATGTGAAGGCACGGGATTTTGCTATGAGTTTAAGCTTTGACATCTTCATGATTTCTATGATTCTCAGTCATGCAATGAGTGTCTCTCCTTGCAAATGCATACTTCCATGCATGCCTTCAGGCAACAAATGTGCATCTATTTGTTTCTTTTGCTGAAAATGCATGATTGTGCAATTAACAGATCATATATAGCATGGTGATTGCACTGGCATATCTAATCGAAAACTAATAGACATAATTGGGCTTGAAACAGAAGCTGATGTACCAGCAAGAAAGTGGTCTTTTTGATTTTAGGCGGACAGGAGTTTCTCCATTGTTTTTAGTGATTGACAGGAGGGATGATCCTGTAACCCCATTGTTAAACCAATGGACCTATCAGGTATCTGCAGGTTTAGCCTATGAGTCTAGTGCTTTCTAACAAACATATAGGTATAAATATATATATACACACATACATAAATACACACGAACACACATGGTTAACCTGATATTCTGTTTATTCATATAATTAATTTTTGTTTATGGACTATATATTACAGGCAATGGTTCATGAATTGATAGGAATCCAAGACAACAAAGTGGACTTGAAATCCGTTGGTAAATTTCCAAAGGACCAGGAGGTTGGCTGCATTTCTTATCATGAGTTATAATGTCAGCATGTAGAAATCTGATATTTGCCCTGATTGGAAAGCAACTTATGTTCTATTCATTGCTACAGGAGGTTGTGCTGTCATCAGAACAGGATTCCTTTTTCAAGGTCAACATGCATGAGAATTTTGGGGATATAGGAATGAATATCAAGCGGTTGGTTGATCAATTTCAGCAAGTGGCAAAAAGTAACCAGAACATCCAGACAATAGGTTTGTACTATATATTATTTAATATTTCAGAAGCTGCTACAAGTTTAACATTTACTAGTGCTGGTGGCATAATAAATAATATATGATTCACTGATTTTATGCTTTGATTCTTTCCAGAGGATATGGCCAAATTTGTTGACAATTACCCTGAGTACAGAAAAATGCATGGAAATGTGTCCAAACATGTGACTTTGGTAACAGAAATGAGCAAGATAGTTGAAGAGAGAAAACTTATGTTAGTTTCACAAACAGAGCAAGAATTGGCTTGCAATGGAGGACAAGGGGCTGCATTTGAGGTATATCTTTTGTGGTCTTAACCTTTGAAAGTTGAAACATTATTACTTATACTTACTTTTATTAAACTTTGAGCTTTAAACGTTATTTGGAACTAAATAGTTTTGAGTTTGCCCTTTTTCTTTTGTTCATTGCACGTCGGACTTTTTAAGCTTTTTTGTGCAGTTCTAATGCAGTCAGAGAAGTCTTCTATTGCAGTAGCAGCTTTTTCATTTTAGTTATGATATCTCTTAGGACATCTCATACTTCTGCTTGTTATTGTTCTGTCCTTTGCCTTTGTATATTGCAATGTTTTATATTATTTTCTTATAAAGCTAACATGTTGATGAATCAAAAGGGTTATCTTCAGTAATAAGTAAGAAGTACGAATTTAAATGCATTTATTGTGTAAGCCTTTAAGGCCAAATAAATGGCTTAATCAGAATCTACAGGGAAGAATTTCTATTCGAGTTTCCCTGGTTTCCCTTACATGATCAATCAACCCAAAGCTCATTATCTTAATTGCATCAAGTGGCCTTTCAAACTGATCAAATAAATGATATAGCCTGGTTTTGGATTCCGTATGCATGGAATCTTTAGGCTTTTGGGCTTTGGGTGTTTGAAAGCACAGGAAATGAAAGGAATAACAGAATACTTTCCTTTGCCTTGCTTGGATGCTTAAATATAATGGATGGGACAGAAAGGGATAGCACCCATATGGAGGAACTGCAAATATGGATGTTAGGGATTTGGTGTGGCACTTGGTGCTTTTTAAGTCTCACCTTCTCTTTCTTTAAAAGAAATCTCCTGAACAAGAGAGATGTAGTAACCTTTACTTTTCCTTCTCCTCTTTACTCTCATTTCCTTCCATTTAAGCATTGGGTTACATTTTGTAATATGTAGAATTAGAGTGCTGCAGTTTGAAAGATAAGAGAAGGACCCTAAGGCTCGGACATTTATCAAAATTATGCTTCTTAGGTGAAACTACAAACAACGAAATATCTCAGAGAAGATAATTCAGGCGCTTCAAGCTACTCTTCCCAATAAGAAAATCATGGAAAATTAGAATTTCAAGGAAATACTACTTGCATTAGCCAATAAAAAAAATCTTTGGGCAGGGTTTTATGATTCTCTGTGCCACTAATAAAGATGATAATACTTATGAAGACAAACCTGATAAGTTGCACTGAAACCAACCTAATCTTTGACTCCTAACATGCAAACCTTTGTAACACGCCTTGTTAATGTCAAATTTTGGCCCTACTTGTTTCTTTTGTTGAACAGCCATATATGATAATTACAAAGATGACTGCAGCTTAACTTTCCCTCTTGATTTCATCATTCTGCATCATAAATGTCATCAACAAAAAAGATAATAAAGTTCCCAATGGTGGCTGGGGCAGTGTTGAGAATTGCCAAATAATATTGCAGTACACTTGTGAAGTTAGGATGATTCTCCACGGCAGTGTTAAGAATGTAAAATTCCATGTAATAGTGTTTAGTTTCACTAGGCCACTGATTCATGTTAAACTTAACAGATTGTATGGTATCTAAGGCAATACTGTGCCTTGTCTCTTGTAGTGCTGATAGCATATTTAAACTAGCATAGGTAATGTAAAAAAAAAAAAATAGTAAAATACTCTAACTTCTCGTGTTTTGCCTTAATTATAGCGACTGCCCCTCTATTTTGAAAATCTACACTGGCTTTCCCTGAAATTAAAAGGTATGTTACCCAAAACATCCTTCTATTTTTTAGATTCCATTTCTATCCATCCAATAGTTAATGAATTGTTAATTTACCCAATTTAATTTTTTTTAGACCAAAATGTCCGTCCTTGACATAAATATTTATTAATATTTTTCAACACATCTTTTAACTTTTTAACTTTTAACTAGAATGAGTTCTATGTATTTACATGGATCTAGAGATGAATCGTGCTATTTACGGTTTGTGAACAATACAACTTCTTACATTTTTTTATATTTATTGATTTGATATATTTTTATTTTAATATAAATTTTATTAATTTTTAAAATTTAACATTTTCAAATTCATTTATTTAAATATTACTATAATTAATTTTTTAAAATTGTTTAATAAATATGTTATATTGTTAATGTCAAATCAATAGGAAATATTGTCATGAAATATAAATATTTTAAATTTATTTACATGTGATTGGGATAGAAATTAGAGATTTTAGATTATAAGGGTAAATTAATAATTTTAAATACTTTAATATAAATTTTAATTGATAAAAAGGTATTTTAGAATCTTTGACAAAATATTCTTAACAAAGTTAAAAATTAGATTGAAGTGTAGGTTGTGAAAATAGAGGGGAGGTCTCAATAATTTTAACAATACTAAAAGGAGGTTAATGTATTTTATTCTAGAAAAATTAAGTGATGGAATATTAAAGACCTATTGATCCATAACTTGTGGGCTGGAAAATCCCAGGGCCTGTTAGAAGGGCATGATGACAAAATATAGTGCATGGGGGCTGGACAGCTATGTATTTTCTGTGATGAGGGGTCCAGAGGAAAGAAAAGGGTTGGGTGCTGTACATGTCACAGGGGACATGAGTGGGATGAGCTGGAGAGGGGAGAGAGAGATTGTGGTTGGAAGGGTATATATAGTGGTTTGAGGGCTGTGAGAAAGCAAGGAAGAATTTGGCTTAGTGTGAGGAGAGTCCTTAGCCTCTCAGATGCTTGGGGAGTGATTTCTTTTCCTTATATATATATATATATATGCATATATTTTTTTTATATTTATTTTGGTGTCTTTATATTCTGCTCAAGTGTAGCTGTAATCACATCCTTATTCATTCCTCTTAATGAAATAGGATTAATTTCTGTTCTATTGCCCAAGTTTTATAGCGGAAGGATATTTCAGCTTTATTTTAGTTTTGGGTTCCATCACCTATGCTAGGATTTAGTTAATTTAGTTTATTTGAAGTAGTTTGAATAAGGATTTTATCTTTTAGGATGTAAGTATTTTATATTAACTAGGTTTAGGACTAAGGCTCTATAAATAGCCTTAGGGTTATTGAATTCTTCTGGCATTTGAATAAAGTTTGAGTCTCTTATTTCTCTCTTCTCCCTCCTTTTTCGCTATTTTCTCCCTCTTTCTTCTTCTCCCACCCTCTTTCCCCTTGTCCTACATAAGGACTTCTGCTTTTTGCTTACTTTTTTCCAGGCAGTGACAAATCTATTAAGCAATGAAAGCATATCAGATGTTGATCGGTTACGTTTGGTCATGTTGTATGCTTTGCGATATGAGAAAGACAACCCGGTTCAATTAATGCACCTTTTCAACAAACTGGCTTCCCGATCAGCCAAGTACAAACCTGGGGTAGATTAACAAAGCAGTTACCTTTCTGATTACCTGTAATTTTGTTTTATTCTTTAATTTTTCCTGGGTTGTTATGAAAATCCACACCATCAAGGATGCATATTGTACTATTGGTCCTTTATTATTGAGGCCATCCAACTTAAAATCCTAGACATTTGATTAGATTATATCTGGTTGCTGCTCCTTTTCTTATCGTTTTTGTATTCCAGAGAGTAAAGTTTTACAGTTCACTAGATTCTGTTAAGGAGAGCAGCAACGCAGCATATGTGATGGATGCTACTGTTTGTGTCTGCATGATAAAGTCACTGATACTGATATCTTTGCTATGGTGAAACAGTTTGTTCAGTTCCTTTTGAAGCAAGCAGGTATTGACAAGAGAACAGGCGATCTTTATGGAAATCGAGATCTACTGAATATTGCCCGTAATATGGCCCGTGGATTGAAGGTCTGCATAGAGCATTTATAATTGCTATGCCATTTGCTTGATTAAGTGGATTTTGATAAACAAACTTGTTTTCTGGTTTTTGCTGTAGGGTGTTGAGAATGTTTACACTCAGCACCAGCCACTTATATTCCAAACCATGGAAAGTATTGTTAAAGGGCGGTTGAGAGATGTGGACTACCCACTTGTTGGGAATCACTTTCAACAAGGAAGGTTTGTTTTTATTGTGCACATTTCATTTATATCTTATTTGTTTGAATAAAAAATTATATCTTATTTGTGCATTTCTAAATTTCATATCTTTTTTCTGTCTCATCAACTATCTATGATGTCATTACAATGTTACATGGTTTCTCGATAATGCAATATTTGATTGAAAAAAAGAAGAAGAAAAGAATAGAAAGCTTCTCGTACTAATAAGTTTGGTCATGAAGGAGGCAACTTGTCATGATTTACATATTGAACGGATTTCACATTATTTAGGTAAGATAGACTTGATCTTGATGACGTATAAGTGAAGGTGCGCATGAAAAATTCCTTATTGATCATCTGAAAACGGGTCTGTTGTCCAATAAAATGATATATTACACAACTAGTGTCTGTATAGATTTCTGATATTTATGTATGATAATTACTATAGCATTGTGGAATAATCTTGGTTGTATTTTTATTGATGCGTCCATGGAAAGCAGGCCACAGGAAGTCGTTATCTTTGTTGTTGGTGGGACAACATATGAGGAGTCACGTTCTGTTGCTTTACAAAATGCCAGCAACTCTGGAATTCGGTTCATACTTGGAGGCTCTGTGGTTCTTAATTCCAAGAGGTAATGGAGATAGTTTGTATTTGATCAGTGTGAGTGGAGACTTTTTTGTCTGCCAATTTTGCATTCCGTGGATATGTTTGGTTTTTTATTGGTTGACGGTACTTTAGTTGACTGATCACATCCAACTAGTTAAAACTAGGTACCAATGGGGATTTCTTGGCATTAGATGTGTAGTGGATGGATTTGCAGGTTCCTTAGGGACTTGGAAGAAGCTCAAAGGGTGTCTCGCTCAAGCACCTCCGTTATTTGAGGTTTATACGGTCGCCTTCTGCATCTTGATGACATGGAGAAGTCCTACATATTCACTTGGAGTAGTCTGGCCCCTGCATGTCTTGGAAAAATCGCTAGCGGTGCTTGATGAGGGTTATCAAAACTCACTGTATTATTGCTTCAGAAGACGGTCAAAAACACTGACAACGATAGATACTACTAGTTGGCACCTTGGAAGTAAATGGGGAACTGGGATATTGGAAGATGAGAATTACACGGAACATATAGGTACATAAAACAATATATTAATAAAACTTTTGATTTGTGTCATTTGTGTAGTTTTCCATCTTCATTTCCGCTAATCAATGTTTAAAATGGTTGCTGTGTAGGAACGATTTTATAATCAAGGAATGAATTGTTCTATTTTTTTGTAAACTAATAGCAACGTATATTCCTCTGGTAAATTACCGGCGTATTTCTCACTGTACTGTCGAAGCTAAATGTTACTCGGTTATGATTACGAGTTATGATGTTCAAGTTGTTTCAAAATTCCTATATTGCATTGTATCAATACACACGCTTGCGTGTGTATATAAAATTTTGTAGGAAGTGATGCGATTCATTAATTATGAACAATTTGCTTTATTTTAGACACTAATGTGTTTTATTTTAGCCTTATTGTAATGTAGGGATCCACATCTAATTATACACAAATTTTGAGATTTATCCACAAGTTTAGAATTGGTGAGTAGTCTTATGCTGTGATTAGTACACATGCAAGGCTTGTCATGAGTCAAGCATTTTGTGGCTGCTGAGTATTGTCTTATTAGCTCTGCAGCTTCCATTCTATGGATCATTCTGTTTCTGTGGGAGATGCTTCCCTTTCTCACTCTTTTGGTGAAATTTACATTCTGCCTTGAATTGGGTTAGATGGCTTCTTCTTTTGGCACCCTCTAAATGTAGGAGGACAAGACAACTTGCCCTGTTGACATTTGATTTCTCGCCTTGTCAGGCTACCTTTTCTAGACAATAAAAATAAGATTGTCCCATATGCTGATTACCTCTAGTTCTATACAAGCTTAAATTTAGGAGTGTTTTTTTTTTTTGATAATTTATTATTTCAATAAATTATAATATGTGTAACTCTTTAAGCTTAATGATATGAAACTTAAAAATTACATGTTTATTTACAATATACTTGTCCTATTACTAACATTATTTGACAGCAAATTACTCATACGTTTTTTCGAATTGTTTCTATCATAGTAAAAAACGTTTAATTTTATATATAAAAAATAGTATTAATAAACTTACAATATTTAAATTCAAACAAGTGAATGCAAGAAAATGACTTGATCCTCTATATAAGACTCTTTGTAAAATCTAGGAAGTATTTTAATATATTTTCTTTTAATTTTTGCTCTTACTAATTAAGATGAAGAAAGAGTGATTAAAGAAACAATTAAGGAGAGAGAATGATACTTTTTTAACATAGGGGTAATCTTAACAAGTGGTTATAATCTTTTAAAATTTAGAAAATGTTAACTAAAACTAACTAATTATAAGGACTTTCAGGATGGTCCGACAAGGATAATCAGTTCTGCCTGACCAGTGATCTACCGAAATATGGTACATAGCATCCATCAAAGCACTTAATCTCTTTAGCTAGCTTTGATAATAGACATATATGAAGATCTCTCCGTGTCATGTCTCCGGCAATCACCATAATTCCATCTTTCAGATACGCTTTTTTCAACGTAATTACATAAATACCTGCAACAAGGTCTTGGATAGTAGACAGCATACTTTAGTTACCCCCAGAGATGTGTAAAAGTGCACAATTCATTCTAAAATTTTTCTTCCGTTATGTTGTTATGAATAAAAACCATGATATTAAAAATTAGATCAGTTATTGAACTGGTCAAAATATTGATTTAAGGTTTAATAATTTAATTATAGTTAAATCATAATAAAACCAGTGATAAAATTAATATTTTTTTAATTTTATATGTAATATATTATTAAAAATTATTAATAAATTTTATAATATAATATTAAAATCTAAATAAATTAATATTTATCCATAATTATATTTTAAATTTAAAATAGTTAAGTAATATTCTATTTTTTTATTATTTGTCAAGTAAATTTATTATTATTGATAACTATGTATCATAATGATGCTTATACAATATTATAATGTAGAAAGAAAAAATGTGTACAAAAATAATGCTATTTAGTGATAAAATAATATTATTTTATTTTAAAAACTTAAAAAATTTAAAAAAATAAAAAAATTATGACTAGTTCAAACCGGTTTGTGGACTCATTCACAATTAGTTTTTATCGGTTCAAACTTAGTTTCATTGGTTCTAAAATCCTCCAATCTAGCTAATCTTTCGGACCCGGACCTGTCACTTGTTCTCGGTTGAATCAACCGGTCTGATCCGATTTTTAATACATTAATAAAAAACAATATATTCTAGATACTTAAGTTTTTATATTGAATTATTTTAAATTTTACACCCATAATAATAATAATAATAAGAAGAAGAAGATATTTTGCTTAAATCTTTTTAAAAATTTACAAATAAAAAGTCTCAAAGCATAGATCCACTACATTAAAGAATCTTATCTAGCAATGTTCAAAAAATTTGATCGGACCATACTGTTCGACTTGTTGAACCAAGAAACGGTGCCAAGTCTGGTCCAGTTATAAATGTCGATAGATTGTTTATAGAATCGATGAGAACCGGTCACGATCTGAGTGAAGTTTTCAAAAATTTTTTTAAAATATTTTAGTTTTTAAAATAAAATAATATTATTTTTAATATTAAGTAGTATTATTTTTATATAAATTTTTTCTTTCTATATAATAATATTGTATAAGTATTATTATGAGACATAATTAATAATAATAAATTTATTTAATAAATAATATGAAAATAGAATATTAATTAATTATTTTGAATTCAAAATATGATTATAGATGAATATTAATTTTTTTTAATTTAACTATTAGATTGTGAAATTTATTAATAATATTTTAATTTTTTATATAATATATAAAATTTTAAAAAATATTATTTTTAATTTAATTTTAATTAAATTATTAAATTTTAAATAAGTGTTTTATCGGTGTTTAATATCTAGATTGAATTTTTTGACCTTGCTATGTATGCAGAATGATACTATTAATTAAGGCCACTGAGATTTTGGGCTAAAATTTCAGCTTTGCAGAGACTGATGGGTTTTCATCTCACATTGCATTGGGCAAAGGCAATGGGAGGGAGCCGCCGTATGCTAAAATATCCTGTCACTGTCATTACCTCCTCTTCTCATGGCTCTATCAATCAACACCATCCATAATTTAATTTATAAGGTTCAACAAGAATACCAGAGAATATATACATATATACACACACACACACACAATTATACACACAGAAATTGGTTTGTTCGAGACTGAATTATGCATCCAGGCCCTTCCTTCTCAGAACTCAAATCCTCTTTTTTCTTTTTTCAATTCCATGATCATGGAAAGACTGTCTCCAACAGTTATATTGTAATTCACTGCCTTTCATACTCTTTTGATATTCTTCCATATAACATATAGAGACAAACCCGAATCTCATATAGCGGAAAAGCAGATTTACTTGAACTATTTACATGTCAAGTGCGGAGAGACGTACCAATAGCGATAAATTAATTAATGATTAATGAAAGCCACACGTAACGTAGCTTTATACTGAACTTGGGACACTCTTGTAATTACATTTTTGGTTCGAGTTTGGTTCAGAGATTTGAAAAAAAAAATAGGAAGGGTGTTAAAATAATATTTAAAAGCTGTAAAGTGGACCAAGTCTTTAAAAATGAAATAAATAAAGATATTAGTAGATTATGGTTTGATTATTTTAAATATGAGATTAGGAAGTTGTTAATCCATGATTTTAGGGATTTTAGGAGTTTATTTTGTGTTACATCCAAACCCTATTTAAATAGTAGCATAATGAATAAAATATTATTCCTCTGAGTTATATTTTTTCTACTATATTTTTCCTTCTACGTCTTTATGTTCCAAAACCAACAAATTGGTACAAGAGCATTAGTCTTTGAGAGACTTTTTGATGGCAGCAATATCCAACATGGGCCATTAAAATGAAAGTTCATCTAGAAGCTTTTGATCTCTGGGAGGCTGTGGAGAAAGGCTATGAAATTACTCCACTACCTAAAAATCCTACAATAGCTCAATTGAAATTCCACAAAGAAAGGAAGTCAAGGAGTCAAAAGCAAAGCCTACCTATTTTTTGCCATGTCAAATACAATATTCACAAAGATCATGAATTTGGAGTCTGCAAAAGGCATTTGGGACTTCCTTAAAGCACAATATCAAGGGAGTGAAAGAACTAAAAACATGCAAGTGCTCAACTTGATTAGAGATTTGAAATATAGAAGATGAAAGAGCCAGAAACCGTCAAAGACTACTTTGAGAGATTACTAAGCATAGTAAACAATGTGAGATTGCTTGGTAAGGATTTTCCTGATAAACGAATTATACAAAAAATTCTTGTAATTGTGTATGAAAAATATGAATCTAAAATATCTTCCTTGAAAGAATCAAAGAATTTATCAATTATATCCTTGGAAGAATTAGTGAGTGCGTTGCAGGCACAAGAGCAAAGGAGATTGTTGAGGTAGGAGGGAACTATAGAAGGTGCTTTTCATGCAAAAGTGCAAAACTCAAGAGGAGGCAAGAAGAATGATAACAAAGATGAGATTTTTCCATCTAGTCAACACTGCAAAAAGATAAACCATCCACAAAGAAGGTGTTGGTGGAGAACCGACATGAAATACAATAAATGTGGATAAATGGGACATGTGGAAAGAATATACAAGTCACAACAACAAATGAATGTTGCTGCAGAAGAAGATCAAGAGGAGCAATTGTTTGTTGCAACTAATATTGCATCGACAACAATTCAAGTGATTCATGGCTAATAGACAGTGGATGCACACACCATGTGACATATGATCACATGCTTTTTCATGGAGCTGGATAGAACTTTAATTTCCAAAGTTAGAATTGGAAATGATGAATATATATCAGTCAGAAGCAAAGGAATTGTGGTCATAGAAAGCCTATCATATTTATGATGTTTTGTATGTGCCTGATATTAATCAAAGTTTACTTGGTGTTGTACAGCTTATTGAAAAATGCTACAAAGTAATATTTGAAGATAGATGGTTTACAATTACTCATGCAAGTAGCAAACAGGTATTTAAAGTGAAGATGAAAGCAAATGGTTTTGTTCTAAATCTGAAGCAGGAAGAGCTTAATGATTTTGAGGATACTGTTTCTCAATCTATTGGTTCAATTTCTCTTGAAAGTTCTGACATGACAGAAGCACAAAGTCAAGAGTTAAAAGTTTCCGAAGCCTAGACTCTCAATTTTAGTTTTTGATGTTCATACAAAGGTTGAAGAGATGAAGCGTGGAAGAAAAAAGAAGAAAAACAAAAACAAGAATGCTAAAAGAAAAGCTCATAAGAAGAAATCTAAATCATATGAACAAGAAACTTTTACAGCTATTAAGACAAGGAGGACTGTTAAGATAATGCTTAAAAGCTGTAAAGTGGACCAAGTCTTTACAAATAAAATAAATAAAGAAATTAGTAGATTTGGTTTGATTATTTGAAATATTAGATTAGGAAGTTGTTATGCCATGATTTTAGGGATTTTAGGAGTTTATTTGAATTTATGTTACTTTCAAACTCTATTTAAATAGCAGCATGATGAATAAAATATTATTCCTCTAAGTTATATTTTCTTTACTATATTTTTCCTTATTTGTCTTTATTATGCTCTAAAACTAATAAAGGGGATAAAATTTTTTTCATTTTATTCTATTTTTTTTTCTAAATCAAATAAAGTGATGAAAGTATTTTTCCTCGTATTCCTCCCTCTATCTTATCTGAAGAGGGGAGAAAAATTTTTCTCCCTGTTTTTTTAAAAAAAGAATAAATTTAAAAATTTTCTCTCGCCTCTCATTCCTTCTAAAAGTTTAAAATCATATGTAAGTCCTTGCATATTATATGAGAAAATAACCAATCCCTGTTCATTATGGATTTTATTTACACCCAAAAACACAATCCCTCAAGCCTTAAACTTCTTAAAAATTTCTTTTAGACTTTTCATTCCCAAGAATGTGTTCCATATTATAATAACTAGTTACATTCCCCTTCAACAGTTATTTTTTAGGCTGAAGAAAAATAAAGAAATAAAAAATCGATCCCACGGCTTGAGCGCACATCAGTAATTAGATATCAGAGATCCCAAAAATTACTCCTTCTGCCTATAAAGTATATAAAATAACATAAGTAATAATGAGAGGAATCTAGTTTCCACTACATTCAGTAATTTGACCCTCTTGTGAGTTGTGTCATCCATATCCATGCATGTCAATGCCTCTTGTATATACTGTGAAAACAAAACTCTGCACCCGAGGAGATTTCTTGACAATATATACAGATTTATATCTCAGAAACATCCAAAAAATGCTTCTCTTTTCAATCCATATTATATATAATAGGTTTTTAATTTAAAATATGAGATATTAAATATTTTTCTTCTCATTTTATTTCTATTTTTAATTTTTCCTTAATTTTTATTTATAACCGTAGAATGATAATAGAATGAAATATTTAATAAAGATAAAATAAGAGATATTAATATGTATAACATTGATTTAAGATGAAAAATAATTTTCTTAATATGCGTATAATTAATATAAAATATTTTATAATAAACCAGACGGAAAAATTGAGAAAGAAGATCTAAGATAATTACTGAACAGTTAAAATTTCAAAAACACTTTAATTAGCTGAAATAGATCCATGATATACTAGTGTTTCCCAGGGCCAAAAAAAAGATTCAAAATTGGGGCAGCACACATGTTTTACTTATTTGAACACATCAGCTAGCCCATTCCTACCTCTCCAAATAGGGTATTAATTAAGAGATTTCATTTCGGATCTTCTTGCAGTCTTGGGAAAGCCACTTGGATTTCATGTAAGTGGCTTTTCTCCATGGAGGGATGTGAAGGCTTTTCTCTTTCAGCGATTTCCTTGGAGCTGAACACATCAGAGATATTATCTTGCCCAATCTTGCTTCGGTCCCAACAAAAATCAAAGGAAGCGTGTCAGTGAGCTCTTGGTATGCTCTCGTAGGTTTTGCCAGCTCAAACTGTGACCTGAACTCCATATCCACTACCACCCTTGTTGCTTTCCCTCCAATATTCTTCTCCATCATCACGTCTATGAATTCATTCTCACCTGTGAACTGAAAAACTAAATGAATGCAAACATATCAGAAGTTGATACATGATGAGATTCGAAAAAGCTCATGTTTGCCGATCGACAAGAGTTCAGAAAACCTTCAGGACTATTAAAACTGGATAACCACGAAGTTTTACAAAGAGAAGCTTCATAGCCATCCATCCTCAGTTTCATCACCACCAGCTTCTTCAAATTGGGAGCACTAGGCGCACCTTCATCTGCAAACTTCAAAACCCTTCCAATGCAAGAATCTCAACTTCAATATCTGTGACCTCCCATAAAATTTCCTATATAAAACAAATATAGATGTGGGGACATTTAAGTGGATATATATATACACACACAGGACAGCGAGAACAGGGAAACGATATTGAGATGAGAAACCTGTAAGGGGATGCATCCGGGCTTGTGAATTTCAGAGAGGGCCTTGGAAGTAACAACTGTTTCGGATTCAAATTCAATGAAATCTCTGACCATTTGAAGCAGCTGATCCTCTGTCAAGCTACCCATTCTCTTGCCTCCAGTTTCCACCCATTCAATAATGTTGCTTTTGGGGGAATATAAAGTGAGAGTGATTGACTTGGCCAGGGTTGAGTGTGACTGTGGTATGATCCTATATCTCATTTCTTAGGAGGTGCATGGCTTTGATTTAGAAATTCGAATATGACAAAATGACATGTCAACTCGTAATGACGTGAAAACATAATAGAAAAAACTAAACTTGCCGTATATTTCTCGCACTGAAGAAATTTAATGATTCCGTTTTTAAAATAGAACTACCAGCATACTACCCCCTTTCCTCGCCTATCATTTTTTCATTACCAGTACATATGTCCAAGGGTGTGTTTGGGAGAGTTCAGCCCTAAGAGATGTTTGGTGAATATCAAAGAAATATGTAAACTTTATCATATTTAACCGTAATTATCGTTTCAATTTTATTCTTGTATTTGATTTCAAGTTACGTATCTACAATTCCCTTAAAAACTGCATCTTAAACAAGACAGATTTCACATGAAATTGACTTTGCTTTTGCTCCCCTCATTTTATTTTTATTTTTTACTTATGATTCTTTCCTGTAAACGTGGCCTCTCGGGCGCAGGCTTGTTAGTTCCAACAAATTATTAATTACATTGTGGCACAAGAATTTTAGAATTGACTAATACGCATTGACTTCCAATTTATTAATTAATTTGAGAGAGAAGAACTTTAGAATTGACTAATCGCATTGATATTGAATTTACTTTGATCCATCGTTATGAATTTTCATTATTTATGAATTAGGGTATGGTATTTTATTTAATCCTTAATATAAAACTCTTTTAACCAAATCATATGGATTAAGGATAAGTATTAAAGTTAATTAATTACCATATCTAAAAAATCACATTTTTTTTCAAAACTAGCCTCATTAATTTGTCTTTCTCTCTCATTACCATTTCATTAAATATGGATATTTTTTTATAACACATAATAAATTCTACCTTATATTTAATGCAAAAGAATTTTATGTTTAGAATAAAGGTAAAGTTTTTTAATTTAGGATTATATGGATATTGAGATAGAAATCCCAGTAGGTTGGAATGTGGGCTGGGCGTTTAACATATTATTACAGTGGGCCTACCTGGTATGAAATTAATGAGGCCCAAGTGGGGAAAAGAAAGAGCAGGAGTCAAAAATCCAAAAGAGATGCCCGGTTTCCATGCACGTTTACATTAGCCATTCATGCATTCTCCCATATTTCACATGCTCTAGCAATTTGCTTGGGACACTTTCACACATTTGTTCCTCAAATACTTTCCAGATATGACTTTTATCAAAGGAAAAAAGAAATCTGACAATAATAGTCTTAAATTAAGTTTGCAAGTTGCAACAAATAATAGTATCTGACAATAAGAGCTTCAATGTAATGCATTATGCATCCATTCCCTCTAAACTTGAACAGCCTAGTAAGAGAATAGTATGTGGGTCCTGATTCTCTTAATTTTAATTAGACATGGGCCTTTTTATGATCTTGTACAGTCTATTCTGTTTCTGAATATGATAATAACTAATAATTAGTTGGAGCCAATCAAACCACGGGCAAAGTTTCAGACATCAGCTTCTTCCTCTTCTTCTTCTTCTTGTTTTTCTTCTTTTTTTTCCCCTTCAATGGGTACATTTAAAGTGGCCTTGGCTAGGGAGGTGAAAATACTTATTCATGATTACATCATACTATCTCTGGTCCTTATTATAGATTATATTTTATAAGGTTTTTATATTGAAAGTTGTTTGTTGACTTTAATTTTAAAATTTAATATGTAAATTCATCAAGAGAGATAAATTACTTTTAATTATTTTTCTTAATATATGTGAAATAATTAAAAATAATTTATAATAAAAAATGGAGGTTGTATCATTTGTATCATTTGTACCTTTTGTTGTTATTATTATTATTATTATTATTATTATTTTGTTAGAATTACTATTATAGTGATAGAAAAAGTATTATGTGGGTTTTTTTTAAATAAAAGATTATGGATAAAACTATACAAAGGAGAGCCCTAAGTTCTTTGTAAATTAAGCTTTATTAACCCTTTACAACAGGAGGATCAGTGAAAGTAAAAAAAAAATGGATATCAAGCTTTTGAGCAAATTCAGGAAGCCAATTAGCACACAGTGACGGATCCAAAGGGGGGCACGTGGGGCTGAGGGGCGATCTGCCCCCCATGATCCTCATCAGCCTTTGTAGTCTATATGATTTACTTTGTAAAAAAATGCTGAAATAAATTTGAGCCCCCAGATTTAATTATTTAGAATTTGAGCCCCCATCCATTCATTTCTAAATCCATCCGTCACTGTCAGCACATGTATGGATTTTCTTATAAATTTAAATGAATTTCATATTCCAGTCCTTGGGAGAAGATTTTTTATATCCTCTCCATAGCTTTGTGTTAATTCTCCAACGACCTTATTCCTGGTACATGTGGGGCCTTAATCAGATAAGGCAATAAATTCTGTCCACACACATGGTGGTGGTTGTCTGCATCTACTTCAATTTTTGTTGAAGTTCCCACAAAGACGAAAAAAAAAAAGGTTCCCAGAAGGAAGCAAATTAATCATCCACTAAGTGGGGTCTAAACCCGCAAACCCATCCAAGTTATAATGAGTTTAGAAAAAGTAACTTTTTATTTTAAATAAAAAAAAAGACGAGATACAATCCTTTTAAAAAAAAATTCCTTTTTTAATATAATTAAATCAAATTTCATATATAATCAATGATGGTGTGTTAGGATCAAGAGTATGCAATTGAAAAATAAAAACAAATGTTAAAAAATGACTGTTGCGTTTGATTGTTCCACTCTAATTGATTGCTTGAATGAGATCCTCTTCCCTTCTTTACCTATCTCTTCAACTATTTTAGAAATTGCTTTGTAGGCCAAAAGGGAATGGTCTATCAGGTTCATTCACATTTCTTGTGATGTGTCTATTTTATACCTATAAAATACTCACATTTGATATTATTTTACTTGAAAAATATTAAGTTTTGATGTTAAAATTACATGATTCTATTTAAATTGAGATATATTTGCATCTCAGGAAAAATTGAAGGACAAATGGGGATTTTAGAGTAAAAGAAGAAGACAAAAAGACACAGAAAATCCATACGGTTCATATTTATCACTCTCACCCGGCCGCGGGTGAGGAGGCGTGAGGCTCTAGAATTTCGAGTTGACCTGGCGCCGGGTCAACCAAAACATTAATCCACCCGGCGCCGGGTGGATCACGGAGAAGCAATTCAAAATTGTTCACTCGGCGCCGGATGGACAAAAATGACATCATACGGCGCCGGGTGAAGGAGTTAACTGAATTTTAAATAATTGTTCCGTGAGCGTAGTACGAGATATATATATAAGTTTGGAAAGGAAAAAGGAAGGAGATCACGATCACGAGCCCTAGAAGATTTATTCCAATTTCTCTGGAGCTAAGAGAGACTATTCTGAAGGCAAATCTGGGAGGACTGAAGGCGTAGTGAGGCTGAATCTTTCTATTCTTCCACTATTTTTCGTTCTTTAGATTTTGTTTAGATGATCTGGGAGATTATTCTTATGTTGAATTTAAGAACCATGTTTATGCGTAGCTAATCTTCCCAGTTAGGGATAGGAATGTAGTCTAACTGGGATTGATTAGAGTTTACTTTGGATTATGACTTTTGTTTATGATTGAACTTTTCTAATATATGTATGTTTGATTATATCTATCTCTTTTGTGCTTTATTGGGGATTTTGTGATTGGCCATCATAAAATTCATTCTGTGGGTAAACTTGATAGACTGAAAGGTAAAGAGTGAGCCTAAACCTAGAGAGATAGACATAAACAATAATTCTAGAGATAGAATTAGAGATTTATGCTGACTTTAGTTATAACTTCAAGATTTAATTAGGGATTTTAGTTGCACGAGAGTGAATTAAAACCTGATTAAATACAGACTAATTGACTGAAAGGTAATTAGGATAAATTAGAAATAACTGTTACTATAATTATAAGGAGTCAAATTAAGAGTAACTTTAGTTGTTCTAGGAAGATGAAACCCAATTCTCTAACGCTCTCAGTGATTGAATTAAACTCAAACCCTTGCTTTTATTGTTAATTTCTCTTAGTTTAGAATTTGATTAACGTTTCACAAATTGTTTGTTTCGACTAAAATTATTTAATTGAGTAAATCATAACCTCCCTTGGGTTTGACCTCTAGAATACTCCGGAGATATTTTTATTATTGCGATCGACCCTGTATACTTGCAGGATATCTCGATCAAGTTTTTGGCTCCGTTGTCGGGGAAGGCTAACGATTTGCTGAATTATTAATTTTAGTCTTTCTTTTTTTCTCTCATTGATTTTATTGAATTTACTTTTCTCTTCCATGTTATTGAGATCCAAAAGTCTCAATAGTACTTCTGATTTGACTCCTATTAATTTCGAAATTGAACGTGCTTGCAGGGCAAATCGAGCTAGAAGAAGAGAGATGGCTCAAAATGATCGTGCGAATCATGATAATCTTGATAACATCAATAACCTGCTTGAAGATGATCAAATAATCCCGCATAGAAATCCAATTGTTCAAAATCCAAATCGTCTATTTTTGAGGGATGCTGACAAACCTGCAGTGTATGACAGTTCCTCTTGTATCAGGCTATCTGACAACGCAAAGAACTATGAGTTTAAGACCACTCACTTAAACTCTTTGACAAACTTTCATGGTCGAATGGGTGAAGACGCATTGGGTTTCCTGAAGGACTTTTACAATCGCATTGATCAACTTCTTCCTAATGGTCTGACTTCAGAGGAACTTAAGATGAGATGCTTCAATTTTTGCATGAAGGATAGTGCTCGAAAGATGGATTCTTAATCTACCAGAAAACTCCTTGACATCATGGAGGGAGATCTACGATGCATTCATTGCCAAGTTTTATTCTCCTCAGAGGACTGTAGATCTGAGGGATAAGATATATCTCTTTGCACAACTCGATGGTGAGCCTTTCTGTGAAGCTTGGGATCGATTCAAGGATTACTTATATGAGTGTCCTCACCGTGGATTTCAAGATATGATGCTTGCTAAACTGTTTTATAATGCTTTAAACCCTACCTCCCAGTCTCTAGTGGATATTGCTGCAAGGGATGGTAATTTAACTGCTGAAGAGATGATAAATATCTATGATCAAGTGGCAACTCAGACCAGACAAAAAGGAGTACGAGACAGGAGAGTACCTGTCAATGAAGTTAACTCTCGCTTTGATGTGTCTGCACAGCTAGAGAAGCTAAATCAACGCATAGAACTTCTTTCCAACAACAGAGCAATAATCCTAATCTTCCTAAAGAGTCATGCTCTGCATGCAGGGGTTCAGGCCATATTGCGGACACATGTGTGCATATGATTGAAAGGAATGCAGAAGTCAATTATATGGGTTCCAATGCAGAACGTCCACAACTAATGCAAAGGAAAAATGATCTATATTCAAACACATATAATCCTGGGTGGCAAAATCATCCAAACTTCTCTTGGAAAAATCCATCAACACCACCAGGATTTCAGCAGCATAAGACTCAGGCACCCCCTCAGTTTCCTACATCATCTACAGGGAAGACTCCGCAGTTAGAGGATATATTCTCCCAGATCTTAGCTGGTCAAGCTTCCACTAACGAAAATCTGGATCAGTTCATGGTTAGTCAAGTAGCGGTAAACAAGAATTTTGATCAATTCATGGCTAGCCAAGTCACTACAAACAATGCCACTCAAGTTGCAATTCGAAATATGGAAGTTCAGATGAATAACCTGGCTAAATTAGTGGCTGAAAGGAATCCAGGGCAGTTTCCTAGTAACACAAAGGTGAACCCGAAAGAAGAAGCTATGACAATTACATTGAGAAGTGGAAAGGAGTTAAAAGAAGCTGTGAGAGAAGAACGAAATTCAAAGGAAAAAGATGAGAGTTTGAAAAAGGGCGCACACAAGAAGGATAATGAGGAACTTAATTCCAAAGATGTTGCTTAGGAGCATCCTATACCTCCTGAAGTTAAACCATACGTTCCTCCTATTCCTTTTCCACAACGCCTTCAAAAGAAGATGTAGGATGTCAAGTTTAAGAAGTTCCTGGATATGTTCAAAAAGCTTTGCATCAACATCACCTTTGCTGAAGTACTAGCGAATATGCCATCTTATGTCAAATTCCTCAAGGAGCTAGTATCTAACAAGAAAAGTCTAGAAGATTGTGCTTTAGTGCCTTTAAATGAAGAATGTAGTGCCATTCTGCAAAAGAAGTTGCCACAAAAGCTAAAGGATCCAGGGAGTTTCTCCATTCCATGTGTTATCGGCTTTCAACTTGTTAAACATTGTTTATGTGATCTTGGAGCAGGTATAAAATTTATTTCCCTATTCTTTGTGTAAGAAACTCGAGGTTACAGAGCTGAAGCCCACAGGTATGACTCTATAATTGGCCGACATATCAGTACGATATCCAATGGGAATCATGGAGGATGTGCTCGTAAAAGTCGGTAATCTTATTATTCTTGCTGATTTCGTAGTATTGGATATTGATGATGATTTAGATGTGTCTTTAATTCTTGGAAGGTCATTCTTGTTAACTGCTGGGGCCTTGATTGATGTGCCTGCTAGAAAAATAATTTTGAGAGTAGGTGATGAGCGAGAAGAATTTCAATTTTCAAGGGCTATGAAATTTCATGAAACTAAAGCATCTTGCTTTAGAGTTGATATAATTGATAAACTAGTTGAAGAACATGCTGTCAAACATTTATATAAAGATCCTTTAGAAGCATGCATTGCATTGAACTTTAATGAACAGGTGGAAGATGTTAATTTTATTGATTCTGTGAAGAAATTAGAAGGTTCAGGTCTTATATATACATCACAATTTAGAAAATTTGAGGCATTAGGACAAGGGAAGTCACTTCCACCACCTTCTGAACAATCATCTCCTCAAGTTGAGTTAAAACAACTTCCATCTCATTTGAAATATGCATTTTTGGGAAACTCTAGTAGCTTTCCTGTCATTGTCTCTGCTAATTTAAATTCTGAGCAGGAAGAAAAATTGTTGAGAATTCTAAGGGAGCATAGAACGGCTATTGGCTGGAGCATCTCTGACATAAAGGGTATTAGCCCTTCACTTTGTGTGCACAGGATTTTAATGGAGGAAAATTTTACACCAAAAGTTTAGCATCAACGGAGATTGAATCCTAATATGAAAGAAGTTGTACGCGTTGAGATTCTCAAGCTCATTGATGCAGGTATAATTTATCCAATTTCTGATAGTTCTTGGGTAAGTCCTGTGCAGGTTGTTCCAAAGAAGGGTGGAATAACAGTGGTTCCAAATGAGAAGAATGAACTCATTCCTACAACAACGGTTACTGGCTGACGTGTTTGTATTGATTATAGGAAATTAAATGAGGCGACACCCAAAGACCACTTTCCTTCGCCATTTATTGATAATATGCTCGAGAGACTGGCTGGGCATGACTATTACTGTTTCCTTGATGGGTATTCAGGATATTTTTAGATCCCCATTGCCCCTGAAGATCAAGAAAAGACCATATTTACTTGTCCCTATGGCACCTTTGCATATAGGAGGATGCCTTTTGGCCTTTGCAATGCACTTGCTACCTTTCAACGGTGCATGATGGCTATTTTTTCTAACATGGTTGAGGATATAATTGAAGTTTTCATGGATGATTTTTCTGTGTTTGACCACTCTTATGATATCTGTTTGTCTAATCTAGCAAGAGTTTTGCAGAGATGCAAGGAGAAAAATCTAGTGCTCAATTGGGAAAAATGCCACTTCATGGTGACTGAAGGTATAGTTTTGGGCCACAAAATTTCTGTAAAAGGGATTGAGGTAGATCGTGCTAAAGTAGAGGTTATGGAAAACTTACCTCCTCCCACAACGGTAAAAGCTGTTTGGAGTTTCCTTGGACATGCAGGTTTTTATAGGCGCTTCATTAAGGATTTTGCTAAAATTGCTAAGCCTTTAACTAACCTACTTGTCCAAGATGTTCCTTTTATCTTTGATGATAGTTGTTTGAATGCTTTCAATTATTTGAAGAAGGCCTTAATTTCTGCTCATATTGTTGTGTCCCCTGACTATAGCATTCCTTTTGAATTGATGTGTGACGCTAGTGATTATGCTATTGGAGCAGTATTAGGACAAAGAAAAGACAAGAAGTTGCATGTGATTTATTATGCAAGTAGAGTCTTAGATGATACACAGCTCAATTATGCTACCACTGAAAAAGAATTTTTGGCTGTGGTGTGTGCTTTAGATAAGTTTAGATCCTATCTTGCTCTTTCAAAGGTCATTATTTACATTGATCATGCAGCTATTAGATACTTGATGCAAAAAAAATTTGACTGGGAATCAGATGGATTTTACTTTTGCAAGAATTTGACTGGGAAATTAAAGATAAAAAGGGCTCTGAAAACTTGGTTGCTGACCACTTGTCTAGATTAGAGCATGTGCCTAAATCTGATATTCCTATTAGGGAGGAATTCCCTGATGAAAAATTGTGGGCACTAGATCCGTTATTTTTGCCTTGGTTTGCTGACATTGCTAATTTTCTAGTTGCAGACATTATTCCAGAGGATCTAAATTTTCATCAGAGGAAGAGATTTTTAGCAGAGGTTAGACACTATCTTTGGGATGATCCATTACTTTTCAGGCGATGCGCTGATGGTATTATAAGAAGTGTACCAGAGGTGGAGATGACTCCTATCTTAGAACATTGCTATTCCTCTCCATATGGAGGACATCATGGTCCTGACAAGATAGTTGCAAAGGTGTTGCAAAGTGGATTCTATTGGCCTACCCTTTTCAAGGATGCACGAACCTTTGTGACAAAATGTGACAGGTGCCAGAGGATAGGTTCCATTAGTAAGCGTCATGAGATGCCACAGACTGGAATTCTGGAAGTTGAGCCCTTTGATGTTTGGGGACTTGACTTTATGGGTCCCTTTCCTCCTTCTAACGGTAACTTGTACATTTTAGTTGGTGTTGATTATGTCACTAAGTGGGTAGAAGCAATTGCACTGTCTAATAACACTACCGCTAGTGTGGTTAAGTTTGTGAAACAGTTGTTTGCTAGATTTGGTGTCCCCCGAGCCTTTATTTGTGATAATGGGGTGCATTTTTAGAATTATCAATTTAAATCCCTATTAAAGAAATATGGGTGTCATCTTAAAACTAGCATTACTTACCATCCTCAAACTAGTGGGCAGGTTAAAGTTTCTAATAGGGAACTCAAAGGCATTCTAGAGAAGACTGTTAATGCATCTCGAAAAGATTGGTCACAAAAATTAAATGATGCATTATGGGCATATAGGACTGCATTTAAAACACCTCTAGGAATGTCTCCCTATAGATTGGTCTATGGAAAATCTTGCCACCGCCCTGTAGAGCTAGAGCACCATGCATATTGGTGCTATACGTACTCTTAATTATGACTTGAAAGCTACAGGTGAGCAAAGGTTACTCCAATTGACTGAGTTGGATGAAATTAGAAGGGAATCTTTTAAGAATGCTCGCATTTATAAGGAGCGAACCAAGGCTTGGCATGACAAAAGGATTCTAAAGAGAGAATTTAAGGTTGGACAGAAAGTGTTATTATTCAATTCACGGCTTAAATTTTTTCCAGGAAAATTAAAATCCAGATGGTCGGGACCATTTAAAGTTACTGATGTGCGTTCTTATGGGGCTGTGGAAGTTCAAGGACCTGATGGAAATCATTTTGTAGTTAATGGTCAGAGGCTTAAGATCTATTATGAAGGGGAATCAGTTGATGCACCACAATCAGTGCCTCTAAATAAAGTTTGACATCCTTGCCATGGCTTAGTCTAGCTATAGACATTAAATTTAGCGCTTGTTGGGAGGCAACTCAATCTTTCTTCCTGTCTTTATTTTTCTCTTTTCTTTCAATCTGTTTCATAATGACTTTTAGGTTCGAAATCATGAGCGTGGAACTCGTCTCCAAGCCAATACAAGGTTCAGCAACAATTCTGGGAAGTTTCTAACCCCCTTAATTCTTTCATTTTTATGCTTCATTCTAAGTGTGGGGGAAAGTATCAGCTCTTTAAGAAATTTTTTTTTCAAGGGTAAAAAGAATGTTTCAAAAAATAAAAAAAAATGTAGGGGCACGAAGAAGGAGTTGACCCGGTGCCGGGTCCATTAATTTGGATCCAGCTGGCGCTGGTATAAAAAAAAAAGGCATTTGTACACCCAGCACCGAGTCTATTAAATTGGACCCACCTGGCGCCGGGTGGTCTCGTTTAAACAGAGAAGACTTCTTCCTTGTCAGTTTTTTTTCGGCCGGTTCCTCTTCTTTTCTCACCGGCGTCTTCCTTCCACCACCCAAAGCCAAGTTTTTGGCCATTTCTCTTCATCCCTCACCTATTTCTCCTCATTTCCACCGTTTAAATCCCATCCCCCTCAAGATCCACCGATTGGTTTTTGGTTTTACGCCCTTCCACTGTGGTTATAGCCATCTTATCACATTGGGTGAATTTTACTCTGGCTTTTCGCGTTTGAGGGAGAGGGTTCTGAGTTTAAGTAATAAATTTTTTAGCTTTAACATCATCTGGGCTTAAGGTATGTTTATTTCCCTTGGTTTCTTTCACTGCTGTTACCATTGTTGAAATGGGATACTAAAGAAGCAACTTAAAACCTTTGCTCTATATTGAATGATCTTTTTGGATGAGCGATTAGAAATAGCAATAGGCTGAATTATTGCACCTGGATAATTTGAGAATTGTGATTGAAAAATGCCACTGGTTGCTCTCTGCTTTTGACGTCCCTTAAGAATGATTGTTGTATTTTATTTGTGCATGGCTCTGTTGCAACTTGATAATGCTTGCTGATGTGTAAAGAATTTGTTCTTGGACTTTTCTTAGTTAGGACTGTCTTGACTCTTTACCGGCACGTATATTTGCTTTGTTTGTCATAGGGTCCCATTTAAGTGTTGAATTGACTGTCTGAAATTCATACTAGGCCCCATTAATTGTTACTGATATGAGTAATCTCATGCATGTTTGTGTGGTTCATCCTTCCCATTATATTTATTATTATTCTCTTGAGTGGGACCATTACTATTGTTTGTTTTTGGGATTTGGTGATTGAGGGTTGATTGTGAGCTTGACTTTCACATTAGTTTTTGTCCTATATGCATTGAATTTTTTTTGCTTTTTAGGCACACATATGGCAAGCGCCAGTACATCTCACTCAGCAGCTGCTCCACCTCCACCTCACTCACATAGATTTACAAGTGCCGATAATGAAGCCTGGTATAATGCAAGAAAGGACAACCCATTCATTTATGAGAAGACTATCCATCCAGCAATTGAAGATCAATTTCATCTGAGCCAATTCTATCAACGATTTGGATGGAACGGTATTCTCATATTATATGGACCTGTAAACACCCCATTTTGTCCGGGCATTTTACAAAAAGTAACAAAAAAAATAATAATAATAATAAAAGAAGAAAAGAAATAAAATAAAATAAACTAAAAAAAATGAATGAAAAAATAATAATAATATTAACAAAAAAATAATTAAAAAAAAAGGGGGAGGGGGTAATATTAGGCCCAAATACCACGAGCCCACAATTGGACTCGTGGGCTTGGACCAAAGGTGCAGCAGACAAAAAAGGAAAAAGAAGCTGGGCAGCACGCGTGAGACAAGGGACAAAGAAGCACCAGGCTGAAAAAGAAAAAGGAGAGGCCGAGGAAGGCGAGAGACAGAGGCAGAGAACTGGCAGCCGAGAACAGAGGAAGAGACCAGACAGAGCATGCGTGCGGGCAGAGGGAGCCGTGCAAGGACGGAGAAACAGAGGGAGCTGCAGAAAGCCTGAGAGAGCAGTGCACGGGGTCCGAAAAAGAAAGGGCACGATAAAGAGGAAAAAGCTGAGGATGATGGAAAAAAATAGAGGGGACTGAACAGAGAAAGGGAGAGGGCAGCGAAGAAGCAGACGGAGGCTGAGAGAGAAAAAACCAAAAGCTCAAGGTGGGGGCAAGACAACCGAAAAGCTGGGGGGAGAAAACTGAAACCAAAACCGAAAACAGAGGAAGCTGCGAGATTAAGAGAGGCGGGAGAGCAGCGGCAGGCCAAAGAAAGAAAAACAGAAGAAACCGAGGGAGGTCGGGCACCAGAAAAGAGCGGAGGAGGCCGGAGCTCCAGAAAAGAGACGGTGAAGCTGGATCCACCGGAAGTGAGTGAACCGAAGGGCCCGAGAGATTCCAAGGACCGAAAAACAAAGGGGGGGGGGGGAAGCTCACGCAAAACAGGGGAGAGACTGGACCGTACTTGCAGGAGCCGAGCAGAGAATCACGAAGGTAATGTCTCCTTGCTCTTACTGATTTCCTCTTTGCTGCAATGTTGATAATTGGTTAACCGAAATGCATAGGTATTGTTGGGCTTACTGTGTACTTAGAGTGGTCATACTCTTTGCTTTTCTAGAGTCCGCACATGAAATGTTTGACAAAATGCTTGTATGAGATGTAACTTACATGAGAACGGTGACAAGCTTAGTAAGAGTCAATGCTTGATTGATAACTCTGGACTTATGCAATTGCTGCAAGGCGTAGCTTGAGTTTGGGTTTAAAACTGATCACGTGAATATGTTTTATGAGAAATCCGGTTTTAAATTACTGCTTATGGATGTCCCGGTTTGGGCTTGTAAATGGTGATGACAAATAGTTTAAGCACGAAGATTATTTCATATGGTTTTGTCTCACTGCATAAATCTTCGTCGCTAGACACCATCACGTGAGCTGTGTTCCAAACTTGTGAATGAACTACTGTTGTGAGTTTTGAAAACCCATGTGATATAGTGCTGAGTTATTATGCTTTAATCCATTGTATGAGTCTTGTTAAGTTTGAAAGTAAACGCTTATTTATGTTTCGCATACTCTGTGAAGTTTTGTTGCCTTCCACTAAAAAATGGAGCCAAATGGCTATGTCGTTAGGCTAAAGTAAGTGGGAATGCATGTTGCTTGCTGGCTCATGGTTATACTTTGGGTTTCTATTTCTAAGTCCTCCTTGTCATACCCCTTGTGCATGAGAAAAGCTTGTGTTCATAACGTTACAAACTAGTCGGTCATGCGTTGTGTGGTCTGATCATTAAGGTTAGATTCTTTGGTTTAAATCCGATCAAACATATGGCTTAAATAGCATGGAGGGCTAAGGATATTGGCTTTAACTCCTGTATATCTCCTCCCGGTTATGCAAAAGTGAACGGGTTGAGCTGAGGTTTCCAAAAGCTTCTTTGATAATTTTACTATTGTCATTAGTAACTTTTGTTGTTTGGCCATAAAAATGCATTGCTAATTTCCTTGTTTCCTATTTGTTTCTTGCATCGGCATCACGTGAGGATTCCATTCTGGCCTTCTGGGAAGATAAAAAAGAAGTCGATGAGCAATGTGGATACCAAGGGGGAGACCAATGAAGAAGCTTTTCGCATGGGAGCATGGAGCAAGCTAGAGAGAAATTAAGGCCCTCATCACCAAAACAAGGGGGAGGAGAGTGGAGAATAAAACAAAATAGTTTGACCCCTTTCTCTATCTTTTATACAACTCTTTTATTGTAGTAGGTCAAAACTACTACTTGAGTTCGCACAGTAACACACACCATCATAGAATCATACTTGTTTGTAAACATTCGGCATATTTTATTTACTTTAAAAAAAAAAAATTGGTCACGAAGGCTTCCAGAACTTTCGCAGGCCCCTAAAATAATCGCACCGTGTAAGCCTAAGGGGCTACATGAGTGTATTATAAAAGTATATTTATAATTGGTCCCAATGACCTTTCCTTTCAAAATACCTTTTTCTCATAAAAAGTAAATAAGACAATAAAATAATAAAATAAATAAATAATTGATTGGCTCATATAACTACACCATGTGAGTTTTAAGAACCCACGCAGGTATTTAAGTTTACGGAGTTATCACGTGAGATTGCGAATCCACTTAGATATATTAGTTAAATGACTCTTGTTAAGAAAATAATTATATTTCAAAACATAAATTATGATATCTTGACAGGTTTTTCCCAATTTTAGCTAAAAATATAATAAAATTTTCTTTTGAAAAAATATAGTAGTATTTTCTAAAGTTTTGCATTAAAAGTTAATAAAACCTTTATGCCGCGAGGGTTCAGAACCCTCGCAGGTAATTCAGGAATCGGTTTATCGGGCATGACTGTGAGTCTGCGCCAGATAAATTGGTTTTCATTTTTTATAAAACAAAAAAAGAAAAAGAAAAATTTTCAAAAGAGAAAAATGTGATGGTTTTCCAAAAGTACAAAAATATATCATTTTAAAACAAAGAATCAAAGAAAAACAAAAAATATTTTCACACAAAATAAAATAAGAGTAAGTAAGCGGAATTGAATTGTCTTTTACAAATTAAAGCACACCAACTCAATCTCAGAAAATTATTTTGTTTGCAAAAAAAATTAAATTATTTTCCATTAACTTTCTCTTATTACAAAAATAAAAAAAATATATATCAACCAACAGACACGCATTTCTAGTCCCTAACTACGTGGACTTTGATCCCCATCGCAGGGTACGTAGGCCCCAGGCTCTGATCCTGGGTCAAGTCCGCCTTTGTAAAAGAATAAATATTTTCTAATTTATTTGGTGTTTTTTCTCTTAATTTAATAAATATTTTTCCAATTTATTCTCTCAATTCCTTTTCCTCATTTTGCTTAAATATCCTTAATTTTAATTTAATTTATTTTCTTTATTTTGTTTTCCAAACTTTCTTAATTTCTTTTTTCTCTACCCATTTTCTCGCATGTGATTTATAAAAGGAAAACCAAAATATATTTTTAAGCCATATTAATTTACACAATCAATGTAAGGTAACCGTTCCTAGGAACGGGTGTTGTGGGGTGCCTAACACCTTCCCACACACAATCGACTCACAAATCCAACTCTGGTTACGCAGACCATCCTTTCCTCTTTAATGCGGTTTCCCAAGATTTTCCTCAAAATTTTGGTGGCGACTCCTCACAAGTCGGTTTTCACTCGAAAACCAGATTTGTTCTCCTTTTTCCTTTCGTCGCATTTTTCCGGGTGCGACAGGACCTCACTATCCTGACTTGGTTAAACAATTCTATGCCAACATTGAACAGAAGGACTCGAAAACTGAACAGAGCATAGTTTCATCAGTCAAGGGAATTCCAGTAATCATCACACCTGAGCAGTATCTCAGCTCTTAGGACTTCCTCAATAGGGCCCTATTTTCAATTCTACTGGGGATTGGATTTCTTCGGATCCCACTTGGAATATTCTCCACGCCATGAACTATCTTCAGATCCAGTGGGCGTCCACCAGGGGTACTCAAAGGCAAGCCCTTCTTGCAAAGTCTTTGGCCATTCCTCATAGGTTACTTGTATATCTCATGAGCTTTAATATTATATCGCGCGCAAGCAGTCTGAATGCAGTACGATTCATCGACTTGTACTTCCTTCACAAGATGACACACGGTATGGGGAACATCCCAGGGATACCACTGGCCCATATCATCATCCGCTCTATCAGGGAAGTCGTCCAGGCCAAATGCAAAAAGACGGCTTTCTTATTCCCTGTCCTGATTAATGTTTTGATGGAGGCTGCTGGAGTTGATGTGAGTGGGAAGGTAGCCCGAACGCCAACTGATAACGATGTCTTATCTAAGAAGACACTTGGCTCCCTGGGATATATAAAAGTGGATGGGATTTGGAGAAGAAGAGGTGGAGGACCACCACAACCAGTGCCGGAAGCACAAGACATGGTCGAGGCTGAGGCTGCCCCAGAACAACCAGCTGAGAAACCCGAACCATCACAACCAGCTGTCTAGGTTCAGCAACCACGACCTAAGAGCAGCCTGCTGAAGCGCCTTTTCAAAAAGATCACCTGCACAGAGAAGACAATTGAGGAAATGAGACAAGAACAAGCTGAACGTGATAGGAGAGATGAGGAGCATCGACAACGTACTGAGGCGCTGCTACATCAGCTGATCCAGGCTAGACAGCCTCCACCACCATGATTTCGATCATTTAGTTTTTCTTTGTCGTAGAGTCTTTCCCTTTCTTTTTCTTTTTTTTTCTAATTAAGTAGATTTTTTTTCTTTTGATTGTCTTTTGATCTACTCCACCCCTTCCCTTTGAGTTTTTGTATAACCAGAATAGTACCTGAGATGCAGTTGCAAAACAATTAGAGAAAACTAAACCACCACCAGCATACGCCAGGGAAGTATTAGTTTTCTTTTCACTTATCTTGTCTATCATTTTTTAACACTGAGGACAGTGTTCGTGCTAAGTGTGGGGGGAGCATAAATTAGAAAAAATATATATAAAAAAAATTTAGGTGACTAAGAAATTTTTTTTTTCTAATTTATTCTTTGCATTTATTTCTAATTTTGAATTTACAATCTTCTATTTCCTACTATTTAAGTACATTTGCTATCTTGAAAGTTGTGAGTTTAAGCTTCATTATCAACTAAGTGAGATAGACAGCCAATTATAATAAGAAAGAAATCATGAAACCCAAAATTGAGCACAATAGATAGCTTATGAGCAGTGAAAATAAGTAGTCGAATAAGTAAGATAGTGAATTATATATTTATTTTTGAACTTGCTTAGTTTCAATTAGAATTTATGAGTATTATCATTTGTGAGACATGACTCAGGAAGCTGAAAGAAAAATGTGAGACCATCTGAGTAACCGGGGGTACGCATCATAAATGCGAGACCATCTGGCATAGAACTCACAAAACACTCTTTGAAAGAAAACACTTGCTGTATTATTGCTTGCCTTTCATTGCCATCTGGGAGCCTAGTTATACTGAACATCGTAGACAAAGCATTTAGTAAAAAATGAGGGGTTACGGTGGTTACTATATGCTAATCATGGCCATTAAGTTTTGTAACAGTAGGAGGTTATGCTTGTAATGATGAATAATTCATGGCTCCGTTTCATACTCCCTGGGTTGGGAATGACTCGTCCTCGAGTCAAACTCAGTATCTTCATCAATGTATGGAGAAAGATCAGCCACATTGAAGGTAGCTGAAACCCCATAGGCACCAGGTAATTCCACCTTATAAGCATTGTTATTGATCTTTTGTACAATCTTGAAAGGACCATCAGCTCTAGGAGACAACTTGGCATTGGGTTGTTTAGGAAAACGCTCTTTTCTTAGATGTATCCAAACCAAGTTTCCCACATTAAAGATCTGTTGCTTCCGATGCTTGTCTCGCTGTGTCTTGAGTTTGAAGTTCTGCTTCTGGATTCTTTCACGAACTTGTTCATTCAACTTCTTGATTTCCTTAGCCCTTTGATCGGCATCAAAACTATACTGCTGCTTATCAAGTGAAGGGGTTAAGTCTAGTGGGCTAAGGGGATGAGTGCCGTAAACAACTTCAAACGGACACTTTCCAGTTGCTTGATTAACAGAATTATTGTAGGCAAATTCAACTTGATCAAGAACAAGGTCCCACTACTTCAAATTCTTTCCCACGAAACTTCGAAGAAGATTTCCCAAAAATCTGTTAATAGCTTCAGTTTGTCTGTCCGTCTGTGGATGGCCAGTACTGCTAAATTGGAGCTTAGTTCCCATCTTCTTCCATAACGTCCTCCAAAAGTGGCTCAGGAACTTAACATCACGATCAGAAGTAATAGTTTTTGGAATTCCATGGAGACGAACAATCTCTTTGAAGTACAAATCTGCAACTTGCATCGCATCATTGGTCTTTTGACATGGAATAAAATAGTCCATCTTTGAAAATCAATCCACAACAACCATGATGGAATATTTTTGCCTTTGTGTTCGGGGTAAACCAAGAACAAAATCCATGCTCACATCTTCCCACGGTGCTTCTAGAACCAGTAGTGGCATGTATGATCCTGTATTTTGCCCTTTTGTCTTAGCCAAATGACATATTCGGCATCGCTGTATATGCCGGTTGACATCTCGTTCAAGTCTTGGCCAATAGAAATTCTCTTTGACCAGATCAACTGTCTTGTCTCTGCCAAAATGACCAGCTAATCCTCCATCATGAGCTTCCCAAATTATTGCCTCCCTCAACGAACCCTGAGGAATACATAGAGTTTTACCTCAGAATAAAAAACCATCATGTTGGTAATACTGGTGGAACGATTGATCGGCAGTAGCTTCCTATACTCCACGAAAATCAGGGTCATCCTGGTACAGCTCCTTGACAAGATCAAAACCAATAACTTTGGCCTTCATTGTTGTTAGTAACACATGTCGACGACTAAGAGCATCAGCTACATAATTTAAAATCCCAGCCTTATGCTTAATGAGGAAAGGATACGATTGCAAGATTTTACTCCAACGGGCATGTTTGCAACTGACCTTTTGTTGAGAGTTCAAATACTTTAGGGCTTTATGATCTGAAAAAAGTATGAACTCTTTGTTCAGGAGATAGTGACTCCAGTGTTGTAGAGCTCGGACCATGGCATAAAATTCTTTATCATAAGTAGAATACTTGAGTTTCGCATCATTGAGTTTCTCACTAAAAAAGGCAATAGGATGACCTTCCTGGCTTAAAACAACGCCAATTCTAGTATTGGAGGCATCACAGTTAACCTCAAACACCTGGTCAAAATTTGGAAGCACTAGGACGGGAGCTTCAATCAATCGCTTCTTTAGCTCCTCAAAACTCCTCTGAGCTTGTTTCGTCCACTGAAATTTGTCTCCCTTGGTGTAATCTGTGAGGGGTGCAGCAATAGAGCTAAAATTGTGAATGAACCTCCTGTAGAAAGAAGCTAATCCGTGGAAGCTTCGAACTTCCTGGAGAGATTTTGGAACTGGCCAGCTATTAATGACTTCAACTTTACTTGGATCAACTCGAACACCTTCTGCGGTGATGATATATCCCAAGAAAACAAATTCATTGGCGAGAAAGGTACACTTCTTTAGATTGGCAAAAAGCTTTTGGCCTCGCAGTGCTTTCAAGACTTGCCGTAAGTGATCGAAATGTTCTTCCTGACTCTGGCTGTAAATAAGAATGTCATCAAAGTAAATAACAACAAATTTGCCGGTGAAGGGTCGCAATACCTAATTCATTAGACGCATGAATGTGCTAGGGGCATTGGTCAGTCCAAAAGGCATCACATTCCACTCATATAAGCCATCTCTAGTCTTAAAGGCGGTCTTCCATTCATCTTCTGGACAAATCCAAATTTGGTGATACCCACTATGAAGGTCAATCTTGGAAAAAATAGTGGCACCATGCAGCTGGTCTAACATGTCATCAAGTCGGGGTATCGGAAACCGATACTTGATAGTAATTTTGTTAATAGCTCGGCAATCGATGCACATTCTCCAACTTCTATCTTTCTTGGGTACTAACAAAACAAGTACAACACAATGGCTAACACTTTCCCGAACCAGCCCTTTCTTCAGCAGTTCTTCAACTTGTCGCTGGACTTCGGTATGTTCCTGAGGACTCATCCTATAAGCAGGCTTGTTATGAATGACTACTCCTGGAACAAAATCAATGGCGTGCTGTATGTAACGCATAGGTGGCAACCCGGGTAGTATCTCATCAGCTATCACGTCTGGAAACTCTGATAATAAAGGCATAACTGCTGATGAGATGATGGACTCACTGTTTACCTCGAGTACCAGTATGAAACTCATTGTCTGGGTTTCAAATTTCATCACTTTGAACTCTTCTTTCGTCATCAAAGTCACCAATGGCTTAGCTTCTGTTGAAGCTTTGCTAAACTCACTAGGCGGTAGAGGCGCTGGCTTGATCTTGACACCGTCTTTAGTGAAAAAGTAGGTATTTGTATGTCCATCATGCAGAGCATATCGATCATATTGCCATGGCCTCCCCAAAAGAAGGTGGCATGCATCCATGGGAACAATATCACACAAAACATCGTCACAATATCTGTTCCCAATAGAAAAAGTAACAAGACATTGCTTAGAGACTTTTACCTCGCTTCCAGTATTAAGCCAGTGAAGCTTGTAAGGATGCAGGTGGTCATGTGTTGGTATCTTCAACTTCTGCACCATATAGTCAAACACTATATTTTCATAGCTCCCACTGTCAATAATGACATTACAAACTTTGCCCTGGGCAGTGCAACGGGTGTGAAAAATATTGCGTCATAGCTAGGGTTCTTCCTTAACTACAGCTACATGTAGACTTCGTCTGATAACCAAAGCCTCTCCCTGATCTGCAGGTGTAATCTCCTCGTCATATACTGGTTCGGCTTCATAAAATGTAGTCTCTTCTTCATCTTCCTCAGGTGTTTCATAAACTTGCCCTTCCCTAATGGTGATAACCCTCCGAGTAGGACAGTCTGAGGTGATGTGACCAAATCCTTGGCATTTAAAGCATCGGGGTGCTTTAGAGGCAGATTCCTTGATAGTATTTAGTGGAGACTTGTGCGTAGTGCTCGGCTGTGGCTTGCCTGATGAAGTGGGTTGAAATTCTGCCTTACGACCATCAAAATAACCCCTAGAGGAAGAAAGTTGATAAGAAGGCCTCTTGGGTGTTTGTTTCTCGATACGGATGGCTAGGTGAATCACATCATCCAAAGCCTAATACTACTGAAGCTGGACTAGATGACTAATGTCAGCGTTTAACCCTGCAAGATAATGAGCTATCGTTTGCTCCTCCTTCTCCTATATGTCATACTTCATCATAAGTTTTTCAAATTCTCTAGTGAATTCTTCTATAGACAAGGACTTCTGTCGAAGATTCTGCAATTGGATAAAATTATCCTGGTGGTAATGTTCCGGTAGAAACTTTCGGGTGAGCTGTCGTCTCATTTTCTCCCAAGTCTCAATCTTGCGCTTTCCCTCTCGTACTCGCTTCCGTTTGAGATTCTCCCACCATATGGAAGCATGCTTCTTGAGTTTAAGAGCAACTATCTTGACTTTTTGTCTGTCTGGAATCTTTTTGTATTCAAATATTTGCTCAACAGTTTGAAGCTAATCTACAAACTCATCTGGCTGGAGTCTTCCCTCAAATTTCGGAATGTCTACTTTGATGTCACTAGAGCGGAATGGTTGTTGTTGAGGTCGGCGATGGTTGTCAGTGGATGATGAACTACTGCTACCTGAATCACCTTTTGGATTTTCTTTACGAGTTTCTAGTAAAGCCCACTATAATTCTACGGTAGCTTCCAATTCTTGTATTCGACGTCTTATCTCGTCCATTGCAATGTCCTATACATTCCTGCGTCTTGGAGGCATTTTTTTTCCTTTTTTGGAAGATTAGGACTTAGGCAAAACAATTAAAAGTATAGGGGTGAAAAGGTAATTTGCTGGGGTATAGAGGTGGGAAAAAAATTTTAAAAAATATGGGGTAGAATTGTAATTTTAGGAAAATATGGGGCCAAAATTGTTATTTCAAAAATTTTAGGGCCACAATTGCAATTTTTAGGAAGTAACGGGGTCAAAATGAAGTTTTGAAAAGATTATGGGCAAAAATGTAAATACTGAAAGTATAGGGGCAAATATAAATATGAAAAAGTTTAGGGGTTAAACTGTAAATATAAGAAGTTTGGCTGACTGGGCAGTGGGACGTGGCAAAGTGACATGTGGCAGACACTGGGTGGCTGATCTGTCGCTGACTGGACAGGTCAGGATGACATGGCAGATGACGTCATCATCTTCAACATCCAGCAGGCGCATGCGTCCTGTGGATCAACGGTGACGGCATGTGGAGTTCCGGCAGGTGCGTGGAGTGTCCAACGGCGGCAAAACTCGCCAGTCAGAGGTTTTCCGGCCTTCCAAGCTTGATGGTGATGTTCGTTTGCCTGAAAAATGACTGGAAATGGATTCTGACCTCTGCGACGGCGGTGATTGCTCACTTTCAGGTTGTTTTCCAATGGCTCTCTCACTCTTCTTGGTTTATGGACTCTCTCTAACCGGCCTCTGATACCAAAAAATGGCACAGAACTCACAAAACACTCTTTGAAAGAAAACACTTGCTGTATTATTGCTTGCCTTTCATTGAACATTTGGGAGCCTATTTCTACTGAACATCGTAGACAAAGCATTTAGTAAAAAGGGAGGGGTTACGGTGGTTACTATATGCTAATCATGGCCATTAAGGGAGAGTTACAAAGTGATTATTATTTGGCCATTAAGTTTTGTAACAGTAGGAGGTTATACTTGTAATGATGAATAATTCATGGCTCCGTTTCATCTTCGCGTCAAAAGGGCGCATGATGGCCAAAGAAAAGCAATGATCCCCAGATAAAATTGAAGCACAAAATGTGCGGGGAAAAATAATATTCGAAAAATGCATTAGAGCATGAAATAAAACCTGAAGATCTCTTGTTCTTAAATTGATACTCGTATGATTTTAAATTGAGATGTTGCAAGTTCCTAAATAAGTATCGCAATTTTCAATCCACTTGTTTGGCTGGTTATTGACACTAATTATGGGTTGGTCAGCACACACACACCATTGGGTTAGTGAATATGAGTAAGAACTTGTTGGCTGGATATTAAGCTTAGTATTTCATTTATACATTGTACTCTTTGACTAGATAGGTAGTATATTGTCCTTAAAATTTGAAAATAGGTGGATGTGAATTTTATGTAGAAAAATTCTTTGATTTTATGCTTAGTGTTTGCTTGAGGACAAGCAAAAGTTCAAGTGTGTGGGGATTTGATGTGTCTATTTTATACCTATAAAATACCCACATTTGATATTATTTTACTTGAAAAATATTAAGCTTTGATGTTAAAATTACATGATTCTATTTAAATTGAGATATATTTGCATCTCAGGAAAAACTGAAGGACAAATGGGGATTTTAGAGTGAAAGAAGAAGACAAAAAGACACAAAAAATCCATACGGTTCACATTTATCACTCTTACCCGGCCACGGGTGAGGAGGCGTGAGGCTCCAGAATTTCGAGTTGACCCGGCCCTGGGTCAACCAAAACATTAATCCACCAGGCGCCGAGTGGATCACGAAGAAGCAATTCAAAATTGTTCACCCGGCGCCGGATGGACAAAAATGACATCATACGGCGCCGGGTGAAGGAGTTAATTGAATTTTAAATAATTGTTCCGTAAGCGTAGTACGATATATATATATATATATATCGTACTATATATATAAGTTTGGAAAGGAAAAAAGAAGGAGATCACGATCACGAGCCCTAGAAGATTTATTCCAATTTCTCTGGAGCTAAGAGAGAGCATTCTGAAGGCAAATTTGGGAGGACTGAAGGCGTAGTAAGGCTGAATCTTTCTATTCTTCTACTATTTTTCTTTCTTTAGATTTTGTTCAAATGATCTGGGAGATTATTCTTATGTTGAATTTAAGAACCATGTTTATGTGTAGCTAATCTTCCCAGTTAGGGATAGGAATGTAGTCTAACTGGGATTGATTAGAGTTTACTCTGGATTATGACTCTTGTTTATGATTGAACTTTTCCAATATATGTATGTTTGATTATATCTATCTCTTTTGTGCTTTATTGGGGATTTTGTGATTGGCCACCATAAAATTCATTCTGTGGATAAACTTGATAGACTGAAAGGTGAAGAGTAAGCCTAAACCTAGAGAGATAGACATAAACAATAATTCTAAAGATAGAATTAGAGGTTTATGGTAACTTTAGTTATAACTTCAAGATTTAATTAGGGATTTTAGTTGCACGATAGTGAATTAAAACCTGATTAAATACAGACTAATTGACTGAAAGGTAATTAGGATAAATTAGAAATAACTGTCACTATAATTATAAGGAGTTAAGTTAAGAGTAACTTTAGTTGTTTCAGGAAGATGAAACCCAATTCCCTAACACTCTCAGTGATTGAATTAAACTCAAACCCTTGCTTTTATTGTTAATTTCTCTTACTTTAGAATTTGATTAACGTTTCACAAATTGTTTGTTCTGACTGAAATTATTTAATTGAGTAAATCATAACCTCCCTTGGGTTCGACCTCTGGAATACCCTGGAGATATTTTTATTACTACGATCGACCCTGTATACTTGTAGGATATCCCAATCACCTTGCCTCATAAATGTGTCTATTGCTTCCCTCCATTTCTAAAAACTTTGATTTTAGGCTTTTCAAAATATTTCACAATATTTGTTATTTTAAAATTTTAATAAAATATTGATTACTTATTTTATTATTTTATCCTTCATTAATATCAAATAGATCATTTAAGATAATATTTTTTTTGATAAAATGAAGAGAACATTTAAATTAAGATCATTTTATTAAAATACCATTAAATTTTATAATATTTTAAATTATTTAATAGGTTTATTAGTCAGTGTGAAAAATCCTAAACCAATAATTTTTATGGAGCGAAGGCAATAATAAACTCGCCAAGCTAGGAGATTCTGTTGAACATGACACCTTCTTTGCTTTTGATATCCCCGAAGATCTTAAGGATTGTACTTTCTGATTTGTATGGGAACTTGATTCCCCTTGATTCTACTAGCTTGTCATTTTTGGGCTAAGCTCTATTTTCTTCTTATGTTCATATAGGTGGATTTCCATTAAGTCTTAATTACTCAGACTTCCCTGAATCCATTAAGAATTTAACTCATCCTGAACACTAAGTTCTTCTTATATGCACTAGTTACGGAATGGTTAAATGTCTACTTTAGTGTCCAGTCACTTATCAATAACTAGTTATTACCCATTGAACCTTTAAACCAGATTTGGTCCAGTTAAAGGTTGAGTTTCCATTACTGGTGATTGATGTTTACGGGGTTCAATCCTATTCCTCTTGATGTTTTGTTAACTAATTCTTTATTGAGTCATTTTGCAAAAGGATCAGCCAAGTTTTCACTTGTTTTTACATATTGAATTGTAATTACTCCATCAGAAATTAATTGCCTCACATATTCATGCCTTAGGCTTATATGTCTAGATTTACCATTGTAAATTTTGTTAAATGCCCTAGACATTGTAGCCTCACTGTCACAATGTAAAGAGATGGCTGGCATCGGCTGTGGCCACAGCTTTATTTCCAACAATAAATTCCTCAACCACTCTCCCTCTTTACATGCAGATGCTAAGGCAATAAATTTTGATTTCATCGTAGAATGATTTATACAAGTCTGTTTCTTTGATGCCCAGGAGATTGCTCCTCCTGCTAGGGTGAATATCCACCCTGAAGTTGACTTACTATCATATGCACCAATTATCCAACTAGCATCAGTGTAACCTTTCAAAACTACTAGAAATTTATTGTAAAGCAGTCCTAGATTAATTATTTTCTTTAGATATGCTAAGACCCTTGTAATTCCTTTCCAGTGTTATGTTCCTAGATTACTAGTATGTCTTGAAAGTTTGCATACTGCAAAAGCTATATCAGGTTTAGTACAATGCATTGCATACATCAAACTCCCAATAGCACTAGCATATTCTAGTTGAGCCACTGATCTATTATTATTTTCTGTTAAATGATGTGATGAATCAAAGGGGGTATTTGCCTCTTTTATATTTAAATGTTGAAACTTGTTCAAAATTTTATTAACATAGTGAGATTGATCTAGAGAAAAACCTCCACTATGCCGCTTAACTTTGATCCCTAAAATAATATCTACTTCTTCAAGATCTTTCATCTTAAATTGTGAGGATAAAAATTTTTTAGTCTCATTTATTGCAACCATACTAGTTCCAAAGATAAGCATGTCATCTACATATAAACAAATAATAACTTCATACTCACTAGTGAACTTTAGATAAACATACTTATCTACATTATTATGTTTAAAACCATGAGACAATATAATATAATCAAACTTTTTAGGCCACTGCTTAGGAGCATGTTTTAAACCATACAAAGATCTAGTTTATTTGCAAACTGTCTTTTCATTTCTAGGAAGTACAAAGCCTTTTAGTTGTTCCATATACACTTTTTCTTCTAATTCACCATTTAAAAATACTGTTTTCACATCCATTTGATGCACAAACAAATTATTAATAGATGCTAAAGCAAATAAAACTCTAATAGAAGTAACTCTAGCAACTGGTACATATGTATCAAAATAATCAATTCCTTCTTTTTGTTTAAAATCTTTACTAACCAACCTAGCTTTAAATATTTGAATAGAGCCATTAGTATTATATTTCCATCTAAAAACCCATTTGCAACCAATAGGTTTTGACCCTTCAGGCAAATCAACTAATTACCAAGTTTTATTAGACAACAATAAATCCATTTCATTATTTATAGCTTTTTTTTTCCAGAAACTTAAGTCTCTAGACATCAATGCTTTCATATATGTTTTAGGATCTTCTTCAATACTTAAAAGAATAGGAATTTGTCTTAACACTGGTTTTCTATCACTTTCAACTACGAAGACTATTGCTTGAGAATTAATAAAATCAGAATCTAAATATTTTTCTTTCCTTGCTCTCTGACTTCTTCTAGGTTCAAATTCAAAATGAAGTTCTACTAATTCATTTCTTACAGATGTAGACTCTTCATGCTCTTTATTTTGAAACAAATCAGTTTGTACTGGATTAAAAACAAATTTTCCTTCAAAAAAATTCAACATCTCGTGATTCAACAATTACATTAGAATCAATATCTAAGAGTCTATAGGCTTTTGAATTTTCTGCATGTCCTACAAATATACTTTTCAAAGCTCTTGGTCCTAATTTAGCTCTTTTATGTTTTGGAACTTTGTAAAATACAAGATATCCCCAATCTCTTAAATAATTTAAATTCGATTTTCTATCTTTCCATAACTTATAAGAAGTGCATTTTATTGATTTTGAAATAACCCTATTAAGAATATGGTTAGCAGTTAACAAAGCCTCACCCTACAAATTCATGGGAGTTTTTGCATTCAGAATCATTGCATTTACCATTTCTACTCAAGTTCTATTTTTTCTTTCTGCTAAACCATTTTGTTAAGGTGTATAAGGAGCACTCATTTGGTGAATAATATCATTATTTTCTCAAAATTGTGAAAAATCTGTAGAAAAATATTTTCCTCCTCTATCACTTTTTAAAATCTTTATCTTCTTTTCTTTTTGGTTTTCAATAACATTCTTAAAGTTTAAAAGCATCTCAAGAGCTTGATCTTTTGTCTTCATCAAATAAATATAAGTAAATCTTGAAAAATCATCTATAAATGTTATAAAATATCTGTTTCCTCCTCTTGTTAAAATACTATTTAACTCACAGATATCAAAATAAATAAGTTCTAAAATTTCTAAACTTCTTTGAATAGAAGGAAAAGGTTTTCTTACTATTTTAGCTTGTACACAAATTTCACATTTGTTATTCTTATTATTTTCATAGGAAATTAATCCATTTTTAGACATATGTGCTATTGTTCTATAATTAACATGTCCTAATCTATCATGCCACAAAGTAAAAGATTGATCAAGCATATAAACAGAAATTGAATCATTCTTATTAATGCTTATCTTGAATATTTCATAAAAAACATAACCCTTGCCCACAAATACCCCATTTTTAGAGATAATAATCTTATCAGCCTCTAAAACAGCTTTCAGCCCCTTTCCAGACAAAACACTTACAGACACAAAATTCTTTCTAATTTCTAGAACATGAAGTACATTCTGCAGAATCATCTTCTTTCCAGAAGTAAATTGTAACTCAACACTGCCTCTTCCAAGTACATTTATTGTGCTTCCATTGCCCGCAATCACATGCTACTCTTGTTGAGCAATTTCATAATTCTTGAATAGATTTCTGTCATGACATACATAAACTGTTGCTCCAGAATCATACCACCAGTCAAACAACTTTACAGTAGCAGCCATATTTAATTTTGAAATCATACCAATGTGCATATCAGAAACCATGGCAATAATTTCATCACATTTTGTATCCACCATGTTTGCACTATTGGTAGTTTCGTTCCTTGGCTTTTTCTTATATCTGCAATCCTTTTTAATATGTCATTTCTTTCCACAAACAAAACAAGATTTTTGAGTCTTGAATTGTTTTCCAGAACTGAAACTAGTAGGCTCGAGGTTCTTTCTCTTGTTGTTGTTATTTCCAGGAAAATTTTGATTTTCATGACCTCCAGCAGCCACATAGTTAACTTTGGTTTGAGATTCTAAATGCTTCTTTTGTAAGACATGAGTTTCTTGTTTAATCCTTAAATTTTTCAGAATCTGATCCAAAGTAAAACTTTCTGTGGTGTGCAGCAACTTTTTTCTGAATTCATGCCAAGTAGGAGATACTTTTGCAATAATTGCACCTACTTGCACTGACTCTGGAATATCCACCTTAATATCTTTCAATTTAGAAACTTTAATCTGTAAATCATGAACTTGATCTAAAATGTTAACAGTGTCTTGCAATTTGTAATCAAAATACTGCATAATCAGAAACTTATCTATTCCTTGCTTTTCTGTGTTGTATTTGGCCTCCAATGCATCCCAGATCTGTTTTGGTGATCAGAAGGATGAGTAAAGATCATACAATCGGTTTGACAGTGTGTTCAGAATATGGCTACGACATAGCCCTTTATCTTCTTCCTTCTTCTTGCTTCTAGCCTTAACTTCTTCACTTTCATCATTACTTGGTTCAACAAGAGGCTCCAGACCAGGATCAAGCAGATACGAAATTTTCATGGCAGTCAGCAAAACATCATTTTGTCCTGTTACCTATTGAAATTCGTTCCATCAAGATGATCCAATTTGATTAAGTCCTGGTTCATGACCTTGAATGCTGATTCCTAGGTGGCCTCCAATGATCAATCAAAATAAATTAACAGCTTAAGATTGTTAGAAACAATATATGAAAATAACCGGTGCTCAGAAATGTATGATAACACATTTTTCTTAAGATGTTATTCGCCCCCACTAGGTTTACTGCAGGGATTCGATGAATCACCTCTAGGAGTTATTTTAAGTACCAAAGATATCTGATAACAACTTCAGATACCTTGAAACACATAATGAAACAGAGAGATTGTGAGTAAGAGAAGAGAACATGAGAGATACTTTTACTCTCTAGTCTGATCATTTTATAATAGTAGAAAACAGAAAATTAAAACGTTGTTGATAAACCTGTTCGTTTCTGAGCATTGTATTTGAAACGTTGTTGTCAAATTGAAACAGAATATCAAATAACATGTTTCAGAATGTACTATTTCAGAATATTGTTATTTGAAATTCTGTTTCTGAAAAAAATGATTAATTAACAAATATTAATTTTAAATTCATACCAGACCATATCTACACCGTTAGATCAATCTAATGATCACAACCCGCCACGTGCAAAGTGCTAAATGCTTTAAATATTAAATAAATAATATTTAAATCTACTTAACATTTTTCCCTCAATAATTATTTTTAACATGCTTTGTCTTCTTCCTCTTATATTCACTTCATAAGCTTTACTCCCATCCAATGTGGGACTCTAGTTTTCAAACTATCTCTAACAATCCTCCACTTAGTTTGAAAAGCTAAATGTTCTCTGTAAACATAAGAATATGCATAATAGCATGTGTCTCTTGACTTGAACCTGTTAATAATGTAAGTACTTCAAGGTATTAATAAGTAGATAGTTACTTAACTGCATTGAACCACAACTTTAGTGTTAATACCGGAAATACCACATTCTTATATTCATTTCGTTTTGCATAGACTTCCTGCACTTTTATGGCCACGTGCTCATCCTAGACTTTTCATGAACATTTCAAGAATTACCCTTGAATTCTTGTAAGAAACGGCACCACTTATAAGAAAAAATGTTAAAATAAATCATATAAACTAAATAATTTTTTGGAAGTCATGACACAAATGATTTTCATGCGTCTTTCATGATTTTTAATGCTAATTAGTTTGTCCTTTTATAATACGTTACACAAGAAATATCAGGAGGTCCCATATGTTGTCAAGAATTTGATTATCCTTCACTTTTCAACTATTTATTCAAATTTTATTCAGTGACTGATTTTTGGAACCTCATGCTGGGTTCAAATATAAATAAGAAAAATAAAAAAAATCATATTAGATAAAATAAAACCAGATAAGAGGTATATAAGTGAAAAAAAAAAATTATGGACCCAATGAAGAAAAATCCAATGAATTTTCTCAATGTCTTGTACTTTCCTGAGTCCCAGTTGCAGTATCGAAATTGAACTTTGATAATAATAGTAATAATAAATCACCATCGCCATCATCATCATCATCGTCATCATGATGTAAATCATGTAAGTGATTAGGTATAATCATGGAAAGATAGACCCAACTGAAACAGAGCCCACATTCGTCCCTATTTATAATAGATGACTCAATGGTTAAGTGCAATCATGTTGAGGAGAATTCTTATAAATAAATTATTACCATGTGAGCAGGAGGTATAAAAGTCTCATGAAATGGCTCAAGATTATGTTAAGACAAATTCACTTACATATTTGCCCTGAGAGTTTAACGAAAAAAGAAGGATCATCTCCAAAGTCTCAATCTCTTCCAGCTGCTAGCACCGACTGGTCCTTTTTCTTCTATCACTCTGATTACCACTTGTTTCTTTTTCCATGATCAATTAAAGTTGTTCTCTTTTGGCCCTTTCTTCTTAGAGAGTCCTAATCTTTTGGCGCACCTTGAGATATTTTCTTCTTCAAAGATGAATGACGATACTTTCCTCTGCAATTGGTTGCTATTCCATCACCATGATTTACCTTCGTTCTCTTATTTTTCTGAGCCATCCTTTTGTTATGTTAATTTGTCATTAGCAAAATTGTGTTTGTCATTCTTAGGATTCCGATGATACTTGTCTTTTATTTGACCAGGTCAGAGTTCCACCTAAACTAAAATTTCATTTGGTTTTGACAGGTAAACAGTCACATTTTTCCATGCAGAATTTTCTTGCCTCAGTTTCCAAGTCAAAGTATTGGGATATTTGGTCTGGCAAATTCATTTTGCATTGCTTCATTTACAGAGGGCATTATTAAAACCCGAAGTTTAAGTCGAACATAACTCACTCTTGCGCCAAGTTATGGAGGACAAGTATCGCACCTTCTTGCATGAAGACACAAAGAAGAACACCAGATGGAAATTTGGTGCCCCTCCTAATTATGATGTTGTCAACAAGCTCTTTGAAGAAGGCAGAACCAAGGTATCTCTCCTTTGTGTAAGAGCGCGCGCGTGTGTTTGTGTCTAGTTAGAGAGTAAAAGAGTATGCTAGGAATAATGAGTTTGTTAATATTGATCTTAATTTTATATTATGCTTTTCTGAAAGGTATGGCCTCCCGGTTCACTGGAGGAGAAGGTGCAGACTCTCGTAAAAAATTGGGAAATGGAAAATTTCCACAAGGCAGATCCTCGCCAGTACAGGACAATGAACCCAGAGAAATATACTTCCAGCCTAAACGGTAACATAGCACAACTAACAACTTAGCATGATTCTATACCTTTAAACTTGAGGATTTTAAGTCAGTATGCTGTGGAAGCAAGCTTAATTGTGTGAGCAATCACTCTTCACAGGAATGAAGCCTATAACTATTGAAGAAAAGAAGAAGCTTGGTGGAGGGTATAACCCTCTCCTGCAGACCTCCCTGCCAGAGAAATTGAGGTTATACAATCCAGATGAAGAAACAGCAGAGTCATCCCACAAAGCTTTTACAACTACCTTTCCACGAGGGTTTGCTTTGGAGATTGTCCAAGTGTATTGTGGACCACCAGTGATTGTTTTCAAATTCAGGCATTGGGGTTACATGGAGGGTCCTTTCAAAGGCCATGCCCCAACTGGAGAAAAGATTGAATTATATGGAATGGGTATTTTCACGGTAAATAGCTTTAACCTAAACTAAAAAACAAAGTAACTATATCTTTCTTCTTATTCGGCAATATCTCTTTGCGGCTACAGTTGGACGAGGATGAGAAAATAGTGAAGGTGGAGTTCTTTTACGATCATGCCCAACTGCTTGGACCTCTCTCCAAGGGCCCTGTCTCTGATGGCTCTGCTGTTTCAAGCTGTCCTGTCCTGAGGAATACTGGGTAGAACCCCCATAAGTTTCTACTCAAACTTGAATAAATTATCTGAGTTCTTCATTCAGTTTAAGGTTGTGTTATGGCTTATGACTACGTATATGTTAAGAGATGAGTCATTCATACAAATAACTGAAACGGGTTCACTCATGTTATCGTACACAATGCTTCTATGAGACAATGAATAACTCTGAACATAACGTAGAAGGAATCAAAGTCTAAATCGTTATCTTGAGAACCTTAAAATCAAACCACAAGCCATACTACGAACTAAGAAAATCCTAAAATTGTTTATTTTTCTACTCTCTACTTTTAATGATGAGGAATTTTCTCAAACCCATTCTATATCATATGCTCGGTATTTTCTCAAACCAGAAAAAGTAACTGACTATTAAGATGAAACCAAGAAAGAGTAACATACCAGCTTGTTTTTTGATAGTCCGTGGGTTCATGGGTTCGTAGTTCTCAATGTCGAGCGTTCTCCATCGCCAGCGTTCACAATCATCTTCTTTCACGACTTGTGAACGACTTCAGGGCAGTGTGGGTTCCAATCAAAGAAAGTCAGGGCGAATTGGGGTTCGACCAGAAAAGAACCTTTGGTATTTAAACAATATTTTGCAATGTTATGGTTCTTTATTCACATCAAGTTACTATTTTGGTCTGTAATTGACATTCTTCCATTTTAATTAAACATGAGCATTTTTAACTTTTTATTATATTGTACAGTACAGTCTATTCGGCTTCTAAAGATGATAACACAAGTTGGAGCCAATCAAACTACCGGCAAAGTTTCACAGTTTTTTCAATGATAATAAGGCCACACACGTGGTGTTGGCTATTTGTTTGTCCGCATCTCTGCTTGGTTCAATGTTTCCAAAAAGAATGCAAATTAATTAACCATATCGGCTACCACCAACCACCTTTGACCACTATTGATCATCTTCAATCGTCGTTAACTGCTCTTAACCACTACCATTGATTGTTGACTATCATCAAATGTTGTCAATTATCATCGGCCACCGTTGACTATTATTGACTATGGCCAACCATTGTCCATCACCATGGACCACTCCCACCCACAATTAACCACTACTAACTATTGTTGACTATTATCAATCACCGCTGACCACTAAAAACTATTATGGATCACTACCAATTATTACCAACCACTGTTGACCTCCATTGTTTACCACTTAATGTTATTTTGTCTCTTGTGAGCTACCACTATCTGTCATTGTCTATCGATGTCCTCTAAATCCAAATAAATTTTTTATTATTTTGTTTAGGTGAGATTTTCAAATCAAATTATTTAAATATTTTTTTTTGTTTTCAAAACTTGTTTTGGGAAATAGTTTCGTAAAACTGTTTTGAAAGCATAAATATAGTGAAGGTAATTAAACATGTCCTTAACTTTTTATTTTTATTTTTAAATTAAAAAAAGGCAAGATGCAATTCTTTAAAGAAATTCCTCTTTTTTTTATAGAATTAAAATAAATTTCATATAAATTGAGTGATAACGTATTAGGATCAATACTCGATAGTATACAATTCGCAAATAAAAACAAATGTTAAAATAAATCATATAAACTAAATAATTTTTTTGGAATTAATAAGGCAAATAATTTTTATGTGTCTTTCATGATTCTTAATGTGCTAACTAGTTGTCTTTTTATTATCCTTGTATGATTCATACGTTATGCAAGAAATATCAGGAGGTCACATATGTCGTCAAAACTTTGATTATATTTATCCTTCACTTTTCTACTGTTTATTCAAATTTTATTCAGGGACTCATATTTGGAACCTAATGCTGGGATCAAATATAAATAAAAATGAAAAAATAGATTATATAAAATCAAACTAGATAAGAAAAAAATTGTGTAGCAGCAAAAGATGAAACCTTAGAACATGTGTTCCTTGGCTGCTTTTGCTCAAGCAATTTGGTTTGGATGTCCGTTATAATTAAGAATAGATTATATCCCATCCCTTTATAAGATAATCGATTGTAGGGTTGGTTCGCTGGAATCAATACTGAGGATTCCTATCAGATTTTTGTAACAAAAATGATAATCTGCACAATTCATCTGATTTGGATGCCCGGAATAACGCTATTTATAGAGGAGGACTTACCTAGCTATCACTCCAATGGAGGTAATAAATTACAACCTCCACTCATATATATATATATATAGATATATATAAGTCACATTTTATGAGTAATTATTGTTCTTAATATATGAGTTATTTTAAAGAATCAATGAAGTATTAAAGATTTGTTTTCCAAAGTTGTCCTTTTTAATTATGAGAGATTGAATAATCAAAATAATTAGGTAGAAAGGGATTGAGAGAAAGTAATTAAAATGGGTAAGAATTTAATGAGTTTAAATAAAGTTAATTTTAAATAAGGGTAAATTTGAAAAGTTATGATAATTTTTTAAAAATTTAAGGCTATAAATTAATTTTTACAAAATTTCCTGATTTATATAAATTAATTAAAAATGACTTGTACATACAAATATAGGTATGTTTATGGGCAGATTTTGCATGACAACAACATAAGCTGGACACTTGGCATTTCAGCCAAAAATCTAAAAGCTGGATTAGGAAATTTTATGGGGCACTTTGGGAGCTAAGGAATATTCTGCGGGCGATCCAACATACAGGAATTGCAGGAGAAAAGAACAAGAATTTTTCAATCATCGAGCCTTCCTTCGACCACCTTGAGAGAGATTTTTTTTTTCTTCAAAGATGAAGGGGCTATAGCTTCCTGTGTCAAGTTGCTATTCCATTTGATGATGATATGATGATTTACATTATTCTCTTATTTTTCTGAGCCATCCCTTTATTATCATATTGGTGTCATTAACAAAATTGTGATTATTACCATTCTTATGTTGCTGTCGTTTACTTGACCAAGTCAGAGAACCACCTACACTAAAAACTTCATTTGGTTTTGGCAGGTTAACAATCACATTTTTCCCTGTAGAATCTTCGTGCCTCAGTAGTAATATTTGTTTCGAATTCGAATTTGGTTGGGCTGGCAAATTCATTTTGCATTTGTGTATATTGAAGAAGTTTACAAAGGGTCAATGTAAGCTAGCAGTTGGTAAGAGTGTAACTCATCCTATAAAAATGTGAGTTTAAATTCTACTATTAATATAAAAACTTTATTAGTGAATAATCAGTAAGTACTTCTGAAAATATATTTTGAGTCTTAAAACTTGTTCTGACCCTTGTGAGTGACAATGATCAGTGAATGAAAAATCAGACCGGACTTACTAGTTTAAGTGTTTAACTGATTGGACCGTGAACCATTATGAAGTTTAGTTTAGATGAAGAAGGAAACCAGAGAATTCTAGAATCGGTGAAAACTGATCAAAAATCGATCAAACTGGCTGTGAATTGGTGAAAATCAATAATCAACCGGTTGAGAATTGGTTAAATTGATAAGAATTTTTTTAATATTTTAAAAATTTTAAAATAAAATAACATTATTTTTAATACTAAATAGCACTACTTTTTGTGTAAATATTTTTTCTTTCTATATGATAATATTATATAAGTATTATTATAATACATAATTATTAATAATAATAAATTTATTTAACAAATAAGATAAAAATAGAATATTAATTGAGTATTTTGAGTTCAAAATATGATTATAGATGGATATCAACTTATTCAGATTATTAATAATGATAAATTTACTTAATTTTATTATTACTAGTTTAAATTACAGTCTAACCACTGTTGAACCATTGAATTTTAAATAACTATTTTGATTGGTTCAATGATCGGTCCAACTTTTAATACTTTGACCATGATTCAATTCACCCAAACTCTTCACTGATAGAAAAAATATGGAGGGCATTATTATTATTATTATTATTATTATTTTACCAATTAAATTTATGAGACTCATCTAAATATAAGTCCAAGGACGCTTATCTCTTGACCTATTCACACACTCACATTATGTGGCGCTTAAGGAATGCATTATTAAAACCCGAAGTTTAAGTTGAACGTAACTCACTCTCGCATGAAGCTATGGAGAACAAGTATCGCACCTACTTACAGGGAGACGCAGAGAAGAACACCAAATGGACATTTGGTGCCCCTCCTAATTATGATGTTGTCAACAAACTCTTTGAAGAAAGAAAAACAAAGGCCTCTCTCTCTCCCGCCATTGTGTGTGTGTGTCAAGTTAGAGTAAAAGAAGATGCTAGTAATAGTAAGTCTGTTGATGTCAATCTTATATACTCTGCTTTTTTTCCTTTTTGGAAAGTGTGTTCATCGGGTTCACTCAAGGAGAAGGTGCTGACTTTTCTAAAGAATTGGGAAATGGAAAATTTCCACAAGGCAGATCCTCGCCAGTACAGGACAATGAACCCAGAGAAATATACTTCCAGCCTAAACGGTAACATAGCACAACTAACAACTTAGCATGATTCTATACCTTTAAACTTGAGGATTTTAAGTCAGTATGCTGTGGAAGCAAGCTTAATTGTGTGAGCAATCACTCTTCACAGGAATGAAGCCTATAACTATTGAAGAAAAGAAGAAGCTTGGTGGAGGGTATAACCCTCTCCTGCAGACCTCCCTGCCAGAGAAATTGAGGTTATACAATCCAGATGAAGAAACAGCAGAGTCATCCCACAAAGCTTTTACAACTACCTTTCCACGAGGGTTTGCTTTGGAGATTGTCCAAGTGTATTGTGGACCACCAGTGATTGTTTTCAAATTCAGGCATTGGGGTTACATGGAGGGTCCTTTCAAAGGCCATGCCCCAACTGGAGAAAAGATTGAATTATATGGAATGGGTATTTTCACGGTAAATAGCTTTAACCTAAACTAAAAAACAAAGTAACTATATCTTTCTTCTTATTCGGCAATATCTCTTCGTGGCTACAGTTGGACGAGGATGAGAAAATAGTGAAGGTGGAGTTCTTTTACGATCATGCCCAAATGCTTGGACCTCTCTTCAAGGCCACTGTCTCTAATGGCTCTAGTGAAGGTGCTGTTTCAAGCTGTCCTATCCAGAAGAACACTGGGTAGGGGCCCCACAAATTTCTACTCAAACTTGAATAAATTATCTGAGTTCTTCAATCAGTTTGTGGTTGTATTATGCGTGATTTATGACTATGTCACGTCCCTCCACCGTCCGATAAAAAAAAAATGCTATCAACTTTGCATGCTTAATTATATGAAATTTATTACGAGAAAGTAGGAGCAGATAAGTGCAGATGTTCACTCTAATTTGGGGTGGAAACCAAATACCTTTATTTCCGAGTATTTGGGGTACGAATGGTGAAAATTTGGAGTTAGCTTCCCTTGAAAACATTTTCAAATAGAGATGATTATGTACCAGTCTTATGAAAGCGTAGGACCATCAGAAAGCATCTCTAAAAAACCTTAACTAATCAGTAATCCTATAAAGTTTCAATTTTCAACTATATAGGGCTGGGACGGCGGATTCTTATTAGAGAAATCACAGTAACGGATCAAAATAGCAACTTCGTTACAATTTATAACCAAAATGTTTGAAAATTGGAATAAGAGACCGAAAGTTCTAAAATCAACAAAAATAAAAGGTTACATTACAAAAATAGCCTTATTAAATTTGTTAGAAAACTCCATTCTTCCCTATTAAAAATTGGAGGGTGAACTATGAACTGCTTGTTACTAAATTAAAAATCTAGAAATTCAAGTTACAAATTATTGGAACTTTTAAATAATTCACAAGTTAATTTTCAACCTTGTTATTAAATAGTGAGGAGTGAGTTAGAAATTGCTTGTTAACAAGTTGCAAATATGGGAATTTAAGTTACAAATTCATAAAAGTTTTGAACAATTCACAAGTTAATTTCTTTTCTTCCTTATTATAAAATGGAGTGTGAGTTGCAAATTACTAGTTACGAAATTGCAAATATGGAAAACCAAGTTACAAATTCTTGAAACTATAAAACAAACTAATTTCCATTCTTCCTTATGAAAAAGTGGGGAGAGTTATAAATTGATCATTACTTAGCTGCAAATTTAAGAAACCAAATTACAAATTATTGGAATTTTTGAATAATTCACAAGTTATTTTCTAATCTTCATTATTAAAAAGTGGAGGATGAGTACCAAATTATTTTTTATGAAGCTGCAAATCCGTGAAGTTAAATTGCAACTTATTGGAATTCATGAACACTTAATTTTCAATTTTTATTATTAAATAGTAGAAAATAAGTTGCAAATTATTCATTTCTAAGTTACAAATGTGGGAAATCAAATTGCAAAATCTCGAAGGCCAATACTATAATATTGGGGTGAGGGTAATTTGGTAATTTGCCAATAATTTTATAGTTTTGGAAAGAGGAAGAATGAATCACCGACATAGATCTTATAGTTTTGACCATATCACTTATAGTTTATTTAATTCAATAAAATTTACGTAATTATAAGTGATAGGGAGTTAAATTTACGTAATTATAGTTTTGACCATATCACTTATAGGAAGGGATTATGCATCACTGATAGGGAGTTAATCCGATTTCATGAGGAAAAAGGAATATAATTTGTTAGGAGTAGGTGGACTTATATTTTGCCTTTATGAACACGACAGACCGAGTAAATTAGAGAGGATCATGCTAAAAGCTAATGAAGGATCGATATATCGAGTAAGGGAGGAGGATTAGCTGGAAAGGAAACAAACAAAACAAAAGGGCAAACAACATAAAAGGATGGATATAACTTGTAGAAGATCTTATGGCGTTTGAACTATCGGAATCTCTTCCATCAGATTTTTTTTTTCTTTTCTTTTTCTTTTTCTTTCTTTTTTTTTTTTGGCTTCAGGGTAACATAATGTATAAGTGTCAATTTCAAGACGATGCGCATTATAAACAATTTTGCTCATAATAACTTCAATAGGAGAATAGCCCATGGAAAAATTTATGTCTCATGGGGGATACCATGCTCTAAATATGCCCATATGAATTAAAGGGATCAAACTCTGGATGATCTCTTATGCGTTGCACGTTTTTTTTTTTTTGGTTTTGTTTACCCAGACCTTCTACCAATGCCTTTTATGGACATCAAACTTCATTTGATCACCCTTTTTTTTTTCACGAATTCTATCTATGATCTTCAATATTGGTTTTGATGTAATAAATTAGGAATTTTCTAGTTTATTAAAATATCTTCAGGACTTGTTTTTTAAAACTTTGCTTTACCTATTAGGCCAACAACCTTGGCAATTTTAGTTAGCTGGTAGATCATTATCAAACACCAAAGAAGCAGGTCATTTCCAACATCAACAGAAGGGTGGATATACCAGTAATAGTAATTTAATATGAATTCTTTTATGGAATATAATTTAATATAAAATAGAAGTATGCTCCATGGAATTTGAGATGAACCTCACTGATTTGGACTAAAAAATAGTACAACTTCCCATAGATTTGATTACACACACACACACACACCTATCTGGTAAAGCAAATTTCCACTATGGGAAGCAAACCATCCTATGACAGATCAAAATTAGAGGCGAGGATAACCATTAGATCGGTACTGGCGCAAAGCTGTTACTTTCAGCACTATGTGTTCAAGGGCCAAGGTAGGCCACGAGTAACCCACAGGCCTAGGCTCCTCTAGTCATTATGAAGGCATTAAAACAGAGAGTAATACTTAGTGGCAAAAAATAAATAAAACAGCGAGTAATAGTTACCATTGATTTCACAGATAATAAAAAGAATTTGATTTCTCCTTTCCCACGCTTATACCGAACAAGGTGAGGAGGCAAAAATATAAGCATATAGTTTTCGCTTTGCCAGGAGAGAATTTCATTCATTTTTCTCCGACGCATGTCTTTTCAATTCAAATACTAACACCATGTGTCATCTTCCATAGCATCGGAACTTAAAGACAAATGATCATGTATGTAAATCATACTGCCAAGAAGAAACTATGACATTGTTAGCTTATTGGAAAAATAACAAATCAAACTGAAATAAGACAGTGCTGAAGGATTATTGCAGAACCATCGCGAAAATATATTGCTTTGGCATCATTCATTACAGTTAACATAAAAGCGCTCTTTTATTTGCATGCCATAAAAAACTCAAACAATATAAGTTCAGGAGAAAACACAATGCACTGTCTGCAGATACGCAAAAGCATCATTTAAAACAGACAATTACATGTTTCTATGCTCTTTGCTCAACATACGAACCTGCAAGTCCAGAAGTTCCAAGAACCGATACCTGCAATGAAAACCCCATATTAGACAGAAAATTGTAAGCTGTAATCATTTATAATACAGGGGACAGATTAGACAGAAAATTGGAATGTGCAATCATTTATAATACAGGGGACAGATTAGACAGAAAAATGGAATCTGCAATCATTTATAATACTGGAGAAAGATTACACACACACACCAAAAATAAGGACGACCAAAGGAACAGGGATGAACAAATGATATACCAGTAAATGTGCCACAACATTCAGCTAAACATTTTTCAAGGAAAAAGGAAAAATGATCAATCTTGTGCTAAATTCGAAATATAACTAGATATACATGTGGCTAGTGCCATAATGTACAGGCAGCGGGAAAGAAAAGAAGATACCTTTCCCCACTCAGAACCAAGGCCACTGCATCTCATTTTCAAGTGTATCATCTTTGTGCCCAGCTCCGTTTCCACCTTCTTCCGCAGGTAGCTTTCATCAGTCCCAAATGAACTCAAATAAATGGTGTAACGATCAAAAACAGTTCGAAGTGCATTCTTTATATAATCAGGTGTGGGCTTTGCATCCTAAAACAATTATTAAAATTTCAGACTATCACAACGGGAGAATGGGAAGTTAATGCAATGATTTGTAACTTCTCAGAAAAATGTACATTTACATACCTCACCACTTACGCCAATGCTGTCATCAATTTCCATTTTTAAGGTAACTAGTATCCCACTGAACTCTTCAACAGCTTCTGCAGCACGGAAAACATTTTCCACAACATCCTTGCCAGCTTTGTCATCAGTATTTCCAGTTAGAGCTGTCTTCACATCATAAATGACAGCATCAGGGAGCTCATCCCAATTTGTAGCCATCAAATCCTTGAAAGCATTTAGTAGCTTAGGGTCTTTAATTTCAGGCAAGTGGGTTACATCTGCACTATAAAATCGCACATTTCCTAAGCCTGTTGAAAGAGGAGACCTGCATTCTGCAGATGTTTTAACAGAAAACCAGTTCAGCATATCATTGCCACCTCTAAGAATTCCAAAAATCTATAAGTCACATGCATGTAGATGCCAGGTATTCTAGCTATGATTTCACTGTCCAACTTTATTCTTAAAGGAAAGAAATGCCACTATAACCATAAGGAACTTAAACAAAAAAAAAAGTTGGTTCAATTTCCACTCTGACCAATAACACAAAGTAAAGATGATAATATGCTTTCTACAGCATGGCCACAAAAGCAAGCTCATTAACTGTGAGAATGAGTGGAATTTCCAGCTAAAAACTACTAGATATGATTTGTAGAGCCTAATTGGATTGGAACATTCCCCAAAAAAGGTCACAGATACAAAGTAGAAACTATTGACAAATTGCTTCAGAAACTAGTATTATCATGTCCAGATTAAAGACCCAGACCGTCAAAACAGGATTCCAACTTCATTATAAAAAGGAAGAACACAAACTTCTTTCTGATTATGGAAAAATTGAACAGTCGTTTGCTCCAATCTAGACCCATATAATCACACTCACTTCAAGAGATTCAATTCTGGAATTATATGACAAAGTCACGGAAATAAAGAAGCTATCCAATTCGTGGTCAGCAGTATAATCGCATGGCATGAATGTATGAGGAAATTATAAATATTATTCTAGGAAAAAAAATATAAATGTGAATTTTAAGTTGTTATTCCTTTGGAAGTGCCACGTTAGTATATTAATCATTAAATAACCAATCAGATATCATCACAGTGTAAAGCAAGTCAAAATCAATTTTTTTTAATAAGAAATCCCATAGACTTAATACATGCTTGCTTTCTCGAATCCTTCCTGCTGTGCAAAATATAATTTTGTGCACGAATTTCATCCCCAATAATTCCCCTTTAGAAAAAGGAATGTCGTCCCACTAGTAGATTCGATTCTATCTGAAAACCACAATTCATTTCTGCAAGAACTGTAGAATATGACAAAAGCAACAAAAAAATTGCACTGAAATCAAAATACTAAGCGATGAAGAGACTACCTGAAGGGAGACGATCAGCCGAAGAAGAGACATGTGAGGGAGATAGGTTAAAAAAGGTACGAACAGCTAAATAGTCGCGGTAGCGAGTAGGGCCGGTGCGAAGATGAAGATTATTGTTGGAAGAGAAACGATAAGATCTGGAAGATAGTGATCGGAAAAGGGATCTAAAAGCCACCACTTTCTCCATCTTTCTTTTCACTTCCACCTAGCGGCCAGACGGAACTGGAGAAGCTGTGAGGCTTGATTGCGACCAGTATTACAGAGCAGACTCCCGTTCAAAATTTTTTTTTTAAAAAAAGGAAATTACCCTCTCATCCAAGTGGTTGACGATACCAAAAAAAAAAAATTAGAACACTTCAATCATAGAATGAAGTTGAACTTATCCACTCGCTGATAAAAAAAAAAAAACATGAATTTTATCCAATTCAAATTTAACTTCAAATAATAAAATAAATTATTCACTTAAATAATAAAAAAATTATATCATAATTATTTTCATACTTTTTATTTTTTTAAAAAAACTTATGCTATTCTTCAAAAGCATAATTTTTTATAAATTATATTTTAAATCTTTTAACTTTAATATTATAAGAAATATTTTTTTGTAAATATTTAGGACTGAGAGAAATGATCATATCATCAATATTAATATTAATATATATTTTAAAATATATAAAAAATACATTATTTATTAGTTAAAAACAGTACCATCCATATATTTTGGTTAAAATAATAATAAATAAAAAGTTAGGTCACTCAGGCCCGTGATTGACCGATGGGCCAAGCTAGACAAGTCCAAACAACTTGTGTCTTATATATTTGCAGTTCAGTGACCCAGATGGCCTTTCTTGTTTCTTGGGCAATGTCTTTGCTGGGTGCACCCAGAAAGATAAGTATTTCACAGAAAAACAAATTATAGGTGTGAATGGAAAACATTGCTTAGGAGAGAACAATCCTTAAATGGCGATCAGATTTCTTAATTAGATTTCTCGAAAGATTATTCTGATAATTTCAAGTAGGGGATATGAGTTCACCAAAAAAACATTATATCCCTGTATAAAAAAAAATTATTAGTCCATACGCCGTAGTCAATTCGAATAGCCTATAACTACAAGTTTCGTATTCGCGCATTGCCTGTCTACTAACATTATCCACACCACACCACACCACACTAGGGGACGACAACCCCTTTCCCCTGAAATATCATACATACTACTGTTACTCCTAATCCTCTCTCTGCTCCTTCCTTCTTTCTCCCACTATGGACTCAAGCCCTTCCCCTTCTCCCAATCCCGACGTTGTCTCTGAATTCTCTGGATTCCTCCGTGTCTTCAAAGACGGCAGGGTTGAGCGGTTCAGAGGTACCGATTTTATTCCCCCCTCCTCAGACGCCGACGCTGCCGTTTCTTCCAAGGACGTCACCCTTCGCATCCCGTTGGGTCAGAGGCAGTGGATCCGGAAAGAAAGGCATTGGTGGATCGATTATGGCCATACATGTGCCCATCCATGCCAGACAACGACGACCCACGGGTTAACCCGCTAGCGGACGGAGCCCCCAGCTTGGCATGGTTGGGCTGTGGAAGGGTGTTGGTGTGTGTGGCGGAGAAAGACATACTGCGTGACAGAGGGTGGCTCTACTATAACACATTGAGTCGGAGCGGGTGGGCTGGGGTGGTGGAAATCCACGAGACCCAAGAAGAGGGTCATTGTTTTCATTTGCATAATCTGGGCTGCAACAAGGCCCAAGATTTGATCCAAGGCTTGGCTGACTTCTTCAACAGAGATATGTCTCCTTTACTTTAAGTTAACCTTAAAAAATAAGTTAATTTCGATGTTACTCTTTGACTTTGTTATGTTGTTGCTGGCAGCCTGGCAGCTAAAAATATATTAATATGGAATTATGAGTCAGACGACCCTCAATTAATGAATGGTTGCTTCTTTCGTCGTCCAGCTCAATGTCCAAAGGTACAGCTTTCTCTTTGGGCCTACCTGCGATCATATGAAAAGCACGACGATTAAACAACCATTTCGATAGATTAAACAACTGATGCAGGCATGCAAGCTTGATGAATTGAATTAGTTTGAATAATGGTGGCGCATAATCATTCCACGCACTTTACATGGATGCACGGTTCATTTTTGGTGTTATCCCACTTGATACCTGTCTGCAAGTCTTCTGTCTCTGGTTTCGGTTATCTTTCTGTTGCATCTTGTTGGTTGCCCATTATTTAAATCCATAAATATAGGGACATACAAATTCTCTCATTCCATTGTTTATCAACTAAGATACCATAAGAATCCTAAAAATTTTTAAAAAGATTAGAACCAAAACTATTGGAAATGAGTACAACTTTGTTTCGTTTGAATGTCATTGGATAGTTAACCAGCTTAATTTAAGTTTTTGCAATATTTTTTTATTACGTTTTTACTAAATCATATACTAGTTATTACAAAATATATACTCTTTCGGCCAATTTAAAAAAAAAAAACAACTAAAAAGAGAAGAACTATTCTTGGTCAGAACTCGTACAGCTCAACAGCAAGAAGACGCAATTAAATTAATTTCTAGTATTGATGTCTTTCATAAGAGTGGGAAATCGAAGACATAAAGTGCTTTCTTATCGCCACTTTTCCATTAGTTAGTTTCTTTGACCATCTCCGCCGCACTCGATACTCCCAAATGGATTCAGGCAATCCAGAAATCTCAATCGAGGTTCCTCCTTACCTTCGAGTACATAAGGACGGAACCGTGGAGAGAATAGCGGGCACCCAAGTTGCCCCTCCCGGCTTGGATCCTCAGACCAATGTTATATCCAAAGACATCCTCATCATACCCGAAACTGGTGTGACAGCCAGGCTATATCGTCCCAACTCCGCCGCCAAAACTCCTCAGAAGCTTCCTTTACTCATCTACTATCATGGTGGGGCCTTTTGTATATCTTCGGCCTCCGATCCTTTTTACCATAACTCCCTCAACATCCTCGTAGCAGAGGCTAACCTTGTTGCTGTGTCTGTCAACTATAGATTGGCACCAGAGCATCCACTCCCAGTTGCACACCAAGATTCCTGGGCTGCGCTTCAGTGGGTCGCGTCTCATGCCAGAGAAAACCGTGAAGACCATGAAAGCTGGCTCAAGGACAACGTTGACTTTGATAGGGTGTTCTTGGGAGGTGACAGCGCAGGCGCCAATATTTCACACTTCCTGGCCCTCAGGTTGCATGCCTCCGACTTCAAGGTTTCTGGTATTGTTCTGTTGAATCCTTATTTCTGGGGTAAGGAGCCAATTGGTGTGGAGATTACAGATAAAGCGAGGAAGGAGATGGTGGACAAGTGGTGGGATTTTGTGTGTCCGTCGGAGAAAGGGAACGATGACCCACTTATCAACCCGTGTGTGGAGGAAGCTCCGCGTTTGGAGGGGTTGGGTTGCAATAAGGTGCTTGTCACTATTGCGGAGAAAGACATACTGAGGGAAAGAGGAGAGCTATATCATACGAAACTGTTGAGCAGCGGTTGGAAGGGAAGCGCGGAACTGTATGAGACGGAAGGGGAGGATCACGTGTTTCATATCTTCAATCCTAATAGCGACAAAGCCAAGAGCTTAATTAAACGCATTGCTTCTCTCGTCAACGAACAGTAAAGCTCAAGGGGCAGGCTATCCGGCCCGTATCTATTGGGACCCGCATTTACAATAATGTTGTTTCCTTGAGTTCACTCGTGAATTCTGAGTTTGATCTTCTCTAATTTGACCGTCACAGTTCATGTGGTTTGTTTTCACTTCTTCCAATTGTTGTTCCATTTCCCTTCCATGTTGCATGTTCTACAAGTAGGTTGTTGCAGATCTTGAAATTTAATGTTTTAACCAATGTTAATACAGCTTTTTTATTAAGCAATCCCTTCGGTGGGTATTTTATTTTGAACTGTTAATTCCTTCTGCTTCTGCCCATTTGGTTTCTAGTTTATCAAAAAAAAATTTTGATGGAATAGATTTTACATTGTAGTTATAGTACAAATTAATTTTGAATTACTATAATTTGTATGTGAATGCTTTACTTGAAAATTTGTTTTAGTAAAAATGGTTATGTTTGAATAATTTTAATAAAAAACACTTAATGTATAATAAATTCCTTTAATTACCACAATAATGCTACGACCTTAGTTAGCCAATGAAGAAATAATCCCACAGCCATTTTTGCTTAAATCTAATTTTAAGAGAGAACCAAGTTTTCAATGGAATCTATCAAATACACTGAAATACATTAAAAAATAATAATAATAAAACCCAATTTTGGGTCAGAATTTGGTATTTTGGTTTATAATGTGAAACCAAATTGGCACTAAGTTACCACATGATGGGATTCTACAGGTCACGTATATATACTCGAAAGAACTTTCAAGACATCAACTTCTTCCCAAAAAAAGCCTAAAAGAAAAAATGATCACCACAATGTCTCTAAGCAGAGAAATTGAAACTTGAAAGGACAAATGAACTTGAAAAATTGAAACGACGAATTGAAACTTGATAGGACAAATGAAATGCATAAACGACTGCTGGACATCATCAGCATGGTTATTGTATGACCCTAAATCTAAAATACAACGGTATCTAGCATCATTCCCAAAGTCTGAACAATATTTGAAGACATCAAATTGGAAACGTGCTCTTCAAGGTGCTTCTTAGCATCTTGCCTTCCCACGTTAGCAATTGCAAGCTTTTCTGGCGGAAGCTCATCCTCCTCTTGCACCGCCTTGTTGTACTTCATGGCTAAATTTAGCATCTCCTGTATCACCCAAGAACATCAAAAAGGATAATTAACTGCCGTGGGTGGGAAATAAGCTACAATTAAAAAATTCTTGCCCATCTTTCAAGTAACATTAAAACATTTTAATAAATGAAGAATTACACGACTCTCTGTCCTTATCCTCATCACATTGGCCGTGATGAAGACTATAAAAGCCAGCAGGTAACATAACAGAAAGCAAAGGTGTATGTTTCCAAATGATCCTCTGACTGTGTTAGGAAAATCGCTGATTGAGTATGAACATATATTTTAAATTGTTGAACTGCAAATAGGAAGAGAGATGCAGGTGGCTTGCGTTTAAACAAGCTGTCTGGCAAAGTATCTAGAATATGCACAGGGTGATCAAAGACTATTTATGCCTTTAGTGTAGTCTCAAACACGCACTCACATTCAAAAATGAGAAAAAGAAAAAGAACAACAAAAAAAAAAAGCCGAAGCAGGAAAAAGAAAAAAAAAGGATCAGAAAGAAAAGAACATATCTATCTCTACATCCATTTCAAAACAGCTCTTAAATTACCTGGACAGTCTGTTCATTAGTTTTGGAATGTGAATCAAAGCGCCTAAGTGTCAAACCATCAGTCCATTTCTTCTTGTGAAGGTTAAGTAACATCTTCTCTTCCAGCTCATTCTTCCTGTAATTGATTGCTATGGAATAGTAATGTCGGTTCAAGCCATGGATCAAAGCCTAGAAAGGGGAACAATAAGTCATCAGAGACTCAAAATCATCAAACGCAAAAAGAAAAAGAAAGTAGTGCAGAAGAGCAGCTGTCGAAGAGTGTATGCATAAAACTCACTTGTATAGATGGCTTATTAAGATGACCAAGGTTAGATGTTGTTTGCCGTGGTTCCTGACCCAGCATCATAGTTTGTGGATTGATAAGCCTAAAAGCATCAATCACCACCTTGCCTTTAACACTTTGGATAGGATCAACCACCACAGCCACAGCACGTTGATTCAAAGCCTCAAAACTCTGCATTAGATAAAGCATGAAAGTAGATTATGCATGAGTTTCTGAAAACTGCAGGTGCTATCCTAAGAGTTTTCATGTCTCAGTTTACTGAGTACGTCAATTGTCCCCAATTTCTATCTCTAATTCTCATCACTTATTTTTAATTATATCATTCCCCGTCAGTCATAACTCATAATTACATAAGCTAAGTTGCTTTAAAATTCTAATATAACAATGACTTCTATAACACAAGAATTGTTCATAGAATGTCATGAAAAGAAGTTGAAACCTGTTGTGTATTTATGTCCACTCCAGATAGCCAACAACCAAATCCCGGATGGGAATGATACCATCCCACAACCATCTCCGGTCTGCAACAAAGTGCCAGTTTCATTTAACTGATGTGACCAGAATTACATTCAGTGCAATACAAGTATAGAACAATAAGTAAGAAAAAAGATTAAGTGAATGTTCAATAATAAATGTATCAACTTTAATGGAAGGGTTAAACAAAAGGGCAAAATTCAACAATGTTAATTTGTGAGTAATTATATTCCTGCGTATTAGCCTAGAACTGTGAGCTTAACTCTTCAATATTAAGGATAAGTATGAGCTTAGAATTAAGAAGGGAAAGCAGAAAATTTTTAACAAGCAAAAGGATACTGCAACACAAGAAATGCTTAAAAATAATTCAGGACAAGTCGGCAGTAATTCATATGGTCTTTGCCAAATCTTCCCAGAAGAAAAATGAAGTGCAGAAAACTCGCAGCTATAGATTCAAGAATTGATAAATGAGCATAAATATTTCAACGAATATAGGAAGCAAATCAAAGGGAAAACAAAAATACCTTCCAGTCTGCTTCAGCATATCGAGCATGTTAGTCTGGAAAACATGATCCACAGCTTCAACACTAACACCAGTACCACTCTGTGGCATCGCAAAGACATCTACGACGCGGACAGTATACTCATCCACAAACTCTCCCAACATCAAGCCCATCACTTCCATGGGAACACCAGCCCTTCCTGTAAATTTCGTCGCAGTCAAAATTATTAGCGATAACAAAAAAGAAAACTGCCGAAGGATTTAAAAGACCATACTTTTGAAGGGGCAGAAGAATTAAACACAAGCAAGTAATCATTGATGCTCCCATATTAGGGTTTCAAATCCGTGACATTAGTGACAAACCAACAAAAAACCTGGACCCCTAACGTTACCGGAATTAAAGGGAAAAAAGAGCAACCCGAAGCTAAAATCCTCAAATTCGTCTATGTTCGACTGCATTCAGTGGGAATCAAACAAAGAAGGAAAGAAGTCGAGAAGAGCATACCGTGTTTAAGCATTTTGAGAAGGGCCAACGAAGAGATATAAACCTGCTCAGCTGAATCAAGGGTGGGTGAATCAGGGGGCGGATGCCCCAACGCGCCTCCTGCACCTGCGAACATCCTTTGAAGCCTCTCCATACCTGACATATTCTCTCAACTCCTTGCAGACTGATAGAATGAAACACTAGCTGCTTTTCTTTAGAAGCAAGATTTCTCCGAAGGTGTTGGTGTCAGGGATTCAAAGTAACCGTGAAGAATAGAAAACAGATGGCCTAATCAAGTGAAATACATATAGCCCCCAAAACAAAAATCTTAAATACAAATATCGGCCCATTAATTTATTTTGGGCTTGGGCTTACTCCTGTAAAGGAAATTGTAACCATAGAGATGTAGCAATTAATGGGTCATTTCCTAGTCAGCGCCAGACCATTTAAGGTCCGAAAAATGCGAGCTCTCACATGTTTTTTCAGCTACCTGGCCCCATTATATTACCAATTACCAAATGGAATATGGCCGCCTTCTTTCCGCTACTTTTTTTTTTTTTTTTTAGCGAATGGGATTTTATTGGCTTCACAAATATCACCTATCTTGATGTAGTTCCACATAGAGCTGGGACTTTAGTGCAATAAGTTATAAGATATTCTGGGATTACAATCCCATCCTACTATAATGTAATTTGTTTATTGTTGGATTCTGCCCTCCTTTATATAAAAGAAAAAAGTAATACAACAAAAACCAAGACATACAGAGCAGGCAGAAAAAAAAAACCTAGCTAACAAATCCCTGGATCAAAATATTTGACAGTTCCTGAGTTAGATTAAAAAAAGGAGGGCATTAAATTTCAACAATTCAAATTTAATATTAATATTTTACAAATATCTTGTGAAATATAAAAAGTTAATTTGGACAATTAAAATTTGATGTCCAAAATTTATAGGGAAGTTTCAGCAAAGAGAAAACTAGACTCTAAATTGCCTTTCAACGTGATAGATGACTGTCCTCTTTGGAGGCCCTGATTATTTTCAAATGTGGTAAAATTTACGCTTTATGTAAATCATGAATAGTGTGCTCTTTCATATGTTTAATAAACTTCAACATCCTTATGTTTAATAAACCTAGTGTGTTCTATTCTATCCTGTTAGTTATATAGGAGTTGCTAGTTGCCAATTAAGTTGTCTTTTTAATTATTTAAAAATATATTAAAGATAGATCTTTAATTAATTAGAATTAACAATATACACACCCATACAATATACATAGATATATTTGATATAAAAAATATTTACAACTACTTTTTACATATATATTGAAATTCTAAATTTGTACTACATTTTTTCATATATGAACCATCTTCAATTGTATTTATAAAATGGATAATTTTATTACAACATTAGAAGTAATGTCCTATGTTTGTAATAAATAAAATTTTAAATTAATTACGAGTGGCAATACATGACATTTCAAAACCATTTGGACATGAAGAGAAATAAAATAATAATGTTCTAAGTTTGTATAAATAAAATCATGTTTTAGATTAATTATCAAATAATCAATACTAACTATCAAAATAAATAAAATATGGAGTCCCATGCTGCATCCATGACTGGAATCATTTTAAAACCATCGGGACATGAAGAGAAACAAACGTAAGATGAGGAAGGTATACCTACAAAAAGTCGTGGGGGCATGACAATGCATACTCACATGCACCCTTAGCAGGTATACATATAGACACACACGCACGCACACACACACATATATAGCAAAACCTATAGGTCATATTGTTGAGTAGAAATCATGGCAGTAAATATTTTGGTTGATTTTGTTATCAAAATTATTTCAAATAAACATTGGATAATAAGAATATTTAGGATTATTAGCAAAATTTCAAATAAATGCCAGATTATAAGAAGATTAATTTAGAATTCACAAGTTACAACTGATTAGAAAGGTAAAAATTTTGGAATAAAAATGTAACATCTAATTAAATATTTTACTAATTAAAAAAAATATACATAGCTTAATATTATAACAAAACGCATACATACAGAAGCTAAAATATTTAATTACACCATATATCTATGATAATACGGTTGGTTATGATTAATCATATCTAATGATGATTTGGGAATTATTTTTACGAGTTATAAAATCAAAGCATAAGTCTCATATCCGAATCTAACTTTAAATCTTATATCCAAACCTAACTTCAAAGCAGATAGTCAAAGCAAATCTATATGGAAGCACCGAATTGCAAGAGAACCCTATCAAAGATGTGGAGCTCAACTAACATAGGTACTCACACACACACACACACAGACACACACACACACATCTTACACGCAAACATACATATATTGTTTTATAAGCCAAGCCATGATTCCTTGCTTCCCATCTTTAGACAGAGTTGAGCCCTGGACTAGTTGTGTGTGATCTTAAATTGTTTTTTAGCATGGACGTGTGATCTCAAATTTATACACGTAGCCAGTCTTATGAAAAGTTGGGAGAGGGGCAATGAATTTAATTAGAAAGTAACATGCTACGGGTAGTTTCATCACAAAAAAATTAAAATTGAAAAAAACATACAGAATCATGTAAGCTGAGAATTTAATTTTATGAAAGATTTGCATCATCTCCATATTTCTCTCTTTTAAAGATCACTAATTGTGACATTAAACCAAATATATTGTGATTGTTAGTTAAGTTCTTTCTTTGGAAAACCAAGCACAATTGCCGGAATGATTCCCATTGTATACCTCACTCTAATCAATACGTAGTTAAGATAGAGCAAAAATGAAACCCAACTGAACAAATGAACTAAAAAGAAGCTCATCGTGGGGAGGTGGTGGTATCGCCAACAAAAATGGTGAATGGCTAGTTGGTTTCTATCAGAATTTTGGTTCTTGTTTGATTGAAGAAGTTGAAGCTAGAGCCATTTCGAAAGGATTGGAGTAATCTTGGGAATATGGATTTAGACATATACAAGTAGAATCTGATGTAGCAAACTTAATTCATAAGCTAAAAAATGGAAGTTTCAATCTCCAAACAATAAGGTCTACAATCCGCCTGATCTATAGTATTATGGCTAGACAATGGGATGTCAAATTATAAGATATTAACAAACTTGTAAATTCTATGGCTGATATATTAGCAAATGTAACAACCCTCATTATACTATTCTGAATTTAGCCTTAAGCTAATAGGAAGTGTACTTGTTAATGTGTGTAGGATTGGAGAAACCAGGATTGGAGAAATTATCCAAATGGGACAAACCTAAAAATGAAAATAGAGAAGGGTCACACCGCAGTGAGGTACAGGGCTGTTGTAGCGAGACAATCATGGAAACTTAAAAATTTTCTAGGCTAAGAGCACTCGCGCCGTGACGAACTTGCCTACCGTCGTGGTGTCAGACCAAAAATTTGTTTACATCAGAAACATCTTAGTCGGCTGAGTGACAGAGAAACAGAGGGAGAAATGAAGAGCAATGCTAGGGTTCAAGATTTTTGACATTTGAGAGTGATTTTCAGATGATGGGAGCTTGATTGCAAGTGGGTAAGTGTTTCTTACTCTTCCATTTCCATTTTTCTTCAGTTTTTGAGATGATTTTTCTGATATATATGCTAGGTTTCTGGTTTTGGCCGAATCCTACATATTAAAATGGATGTAATGGGATCAGTGAAGTGTGATTTAGTATTAATGATGCTCATGTATGAGTTTTAGAGGGAGTATATGTGATTTATGCCTAACCCTGGTTGGAATTGCTTGAGGGAGTGTGAAATCTAAATTCGAAGTGTTGATACATGATTTGAATGGTTATATGGGGTTCATTGATGTATGAAAATGTGGTTGAAACCTTGAATTAAGCCTAAATAGTTGAATTATGGAATTTGGATAATTATGCTACATGTTAATAAAAGATATTATGGTATTGTAAAGATTGTTTGATTGATTAGAGGAGTTCAAGTCATGGGTTGACAATTCAAGAAGCTTGTGGAATCCGTGTATAACTAGTACAAATATGACTTTTTAGATTGGTTGGAATGAGTCTTTTAGATCGGTTTCCGTGCTGATGTAGAAATGGCCGATATAAAAAGTATAATTTTTTGGATCAGACTTTAAACTAATCTTGAAACAACTTTCTAGATCGATTGTATTAGTACTCGATCTAGAAAGTTGAATTTCAAGAGTGGTGTTAATGAAATCACCGATCCAGAATTCTCATATTCTATATCCGTTAATAATACAACCGATCTAGAAAGTATACTTTCTAGATCTCTTGTATATACAACCAATCTAGAATGTTGATTGTTTTTTTTAATAAAATTTGATATGAAATTTACATACATCCTACCTGTTACAAAAAATAAGAGACACTACACAGACATATTCTAGCACCAACAATGACAACCAATTTAATATATAAAACTTGTATTATAACATTTAGACAATCATCAACTACTAATTTCTCTAATGCAATCGTGAGATTGAAGAAGTCATAATGAAAAAACAAAAGAAAAAGATGAAAACTCAAAGTGCTTCACCACTACTAGTAAAAATCAATCTTAATTCATACTGTTAATGAACAACCTTTCATCCTTGCCATCAAATTGCAATATTAGCTATAATTAGAACTACTCCAACCATTCAAAGTGAAAGAGGAAAACCAACGTGGCATCAAACTTTAATCAAGCACAAATTGTAGAGGATTAAATGACTTGTCTCATAGAACTCCTAGAACCAACTTTTAAAGAAGATATGATCACATCTACAACATCATCAATAACACTCTTTTTTTATAAGCAACTAAAGAAAACCAAAACAAACAGGGCTACCTAACCCCTACAAGTTTCTCTTCTAATGTACAAGTGATCCATAGCCAAAAACTCAAAGCACCATGGTTGTAAATTTCTGAGGAAGAATCCACTGTCAATGTAAACAATTCAACAACATATGAACATAAATGAAGATAAATTCTAAGACAATAAGAGTGATGGAAACTTGGTATCATACTACTATAACTAGAGGGATTTACACCTCAAAACTTTACAGCAGTAACAACAACAAAATACAGTCATAATCCCTAAGGTATAGATACTAACACAGAACAGCAAATTACAAGAAGCAAATGGGTTACAAAACAAACCATACTTTTGAACATTTGAGAGGCTAGGGTACTCTCCCACAACAGAAACCAAACTTTCCAATGTCCAGTCTTTGCATTTGCCTATGACTCAAAAACCCACCCAAAGACCTATCATACTCATGCCTATACTGTCATTGATAGTGTAGTTGGCTGGTATTGGTTTGACAGCTATTCATTTATTCATAACACATTCATTATGTAGTATATAATTAAATCATTGAAGTGAAAGCATTTTATACAACTTTCTGATTCTAGTACATCACAACTCTTGAATGAAATAAATTGATCAAAGTTACTAGTTGTATATGTATCTTCAAGTTCAATATTGAAACATATGTTAAGCATGTGTAACAATTCAAAAGGTTGAAAGGCAATCAAATCAATAGGAAGTATATATACACTGCCATATAATACTTGAGTCCTCAAAGTTGGTTCTAGGGACTTAAAAGTTGAAAAAAGGACTAGAAAAACAATTAGGACAAACCAAAAGCCCAAAAAATTCACTAGTTCTTCAAATTTGTGATATTGTATAGCTAGACTTGCAATTTAAGGGAACAAGTATTGAAAATTCAGCATTCAATACAATCAATGAAACATTCAAAATAAAACAACAAATAGACCATCACCTTTGAATAGTGACTATAATTAGGTCTTACCTTTAAAGCATAGTGATCTCTAAAAAATAATTTGCCCAACGGCTTTGAATGTCTTCGATTTCCTCATTAGAAAAGCATTCCTTAATGTTGAATGTCTGTATATTCAAAGCCCATAAAAAAAAATAAAATCACAAAAGAATAAAACTAATTTGTGTAAAATATAATTACCTTTTCAAATGATTCAACAACGCCTAAAGTGATGATCTCATACATATATTTCAACACATAGAATCTATACTCTAGGCTATCTATAGGTTGTTTACGAATCTACAAATGAACAAAGAATGACCATAATGAGAAAGAGGGAATGGTTGTTCCAGAAAGTGCTTAGATTCAAGATACTTACCTCGGGGTAGACCCAGTTGACCTTCTTTAGCTGACGTGGGCGCTTACCCCCCAATACTTGGTCAGTATCTAGAGCCCTATAATCAAATACATGCAAAAAATTATATTATGTACTAATAAATATCATAAATCAATGTTTTTCATGAATACACTTACGCTTCAATCATAGTCATGAAATCCTTCCTTGGTTTATGCCATAACGAGCAAACCATCTGTTTGAGGGGAAAGAACCATCAATTGCCAATGGATCCTACATATAACATCCTAAAAAAGTTAAAATATTTAGAAACATATTGGGAATTTGCAAAAACGGGCAGGTATCGTTTTGCGTGAAAAAAAAAAAAGGAAAAAATGTCATTTTTCCTAGTTGGATGAAAAAATAAAAAATTGTTTTTTCCCTAGAAAATTATAAAAATGACATCCATGTCCCAAAATTATTAAATATTACATGGAGGAGGAATAGAAATGCCTTGGGAAAAATTACACCAAATGACCCAGAAGTTTCAGAAATTGTAATTTAACCCCGGGTCAAGGTTAATTTTGTAAATATACAAAATTACTGTCAAAATGAAGCCCTCGATGAGAGAAGTCCAATGATATATGGCACTGAGGGTTAATATTTAAGAATAAAAAAATAATCAGTGTCGAATGTCCAAAAGTAACAGTAAACCGATAAAGTAAACTGTGGATCCCACTGATAATTAAAAGGTATAAGGGATAGGATATGGGCCGTATATAGATACCATTTGGTACAGGATAATTAATAAAATATAATAATAAAATTGGAATAGTCTTATAGCCAAAAAATGCTAATTTACTATAAAAAGCAGTTTTATCGGTACGGTTAAAAATTATCCAATTCAGGATATATCTGGACCAAGAAAAATTGAACAATTTTAGACACTTAAAACACTCTCTCTAGGCATATGGACAACTCACTTTTTTGGCCAAAACTTCTAAAGAAGGCTTGGATTTTTTTGGCCAAACTACTTGTTGAAGAAGGCTTGACTTTTGGCTAGTGAAAGTGATCAATGTTAAGTGAGTAATTAGTGAATGATTAGGCCATTTAATCCCTCTCTTTCCTATCTATTCTAAATGTGGCCTTCAGCAGTAAAACATAGAGAGAGAAACACAAGAAAGAAAGAGAGAAAGAGGAAGAGAAAAGAGAAGGCAAAGTTACAAGGCTTGGAGGCTAAAGCATCAAGGTAAAATTCTACCATCTCCATCTTGTGTTTTCAAGCATATAGGAAGAGATTTATGGAGTTTTCTTTCCTCTTTAGCCTCTGAAAATTTTGTCCATAAGAGAGGGAAGAGAGATAAAGTGAAGCTTTCATGAAATAATCAAAGAAAAATGCAAGACTAGGTACCAAGTAGCATGAAACCATAGATTGAAGCAAGTTTTGGGAAGCAAATAATTTTCTAAAATTTTCCATGAATTTTGGTCAGAAACGGGTTGTTTTTAGAGTTATAATTTCATGTTTTTGACCCAAAAAATGGATTCCTTGGGTCCAAATTGGTCAAGTACAAGTGATGGACTCAAGAAAAACTCAAAGGAAAACTAAATGGAAAAGTTAGGGTTTAGTGTGTATGGTGTTGTGTAATTCTTGAAACCAGTGGCTAAAAGGCTTGAATGGTGATATTTATAGGTTCAAGGAAGCTTAATCAAGCCAAAGAATAGGTGCACAAAGTTTGGAAAGGAAGAGAATACATTAAGGTAGTAATTTACCTATTTATACTTATTGTTATCAAACTTGAATTTCATGAACTTGTTGCTATGCCATATGTATATAATAACACTTTTTGATCATTTGTGATGAATGGCTGAGTTGATTGATGAGATTTATGACCTCTGGATGTCCAAATCTTAAAATGAAACTTTGCTGAAATTTTTAGGAAATGTAAGTTTCAAGTGATAATTTGATGTTTTATTGATGTTTCCATGAATTGTGTGATAACATAATTGTATGAATGGGTTGTTACTACTGAGATTCTTTGAATCTCATTCCCCTTCAATGACTAACCATGCTAGGGAAACAATGGAAAAAGGTCTAAGGAAGGAGTTAGTTTCATGAAGAAGCTAATGAAGAGTAGATGATGTTGCAAGCCATTATGTTATAATGTGAATGGTTATTGGTGCCTTGCTTTTGTATGAAATTGGAAAATAGTGAATATTATGTTAATTTTGTACAAAATGTATGAGAATTTTCAGTTCTGTATATTGTGATATGACGTTATGTTCTACCAAGTTTCATGCCAAAAAGAGTTCATTTGCATGGGTTTTGGCAAGCAAATTGCAATATAGATTGAAACAGAGTATTTTCCAGATGTATTTCCTAAGCTCACCCTTGTTATATACTTAGTGTGAGGTTAGGTTTATGGGATTTTTATAGAAAATAGAGGGCATCTCGAGTTTTAAAATGACACCTAATTCACCCCATTTAGAGTTGTATACAATTAATTGTGATTTTTCAAAGTGAAGGTTCAAAACAAGGCAAGAATGAGAAAACTGAAAACTAAAAGTTAGGTACTGAAAAATTCAAAAGATAATATAAAATATACATAGCTTCAAAAATTTAGTGGTAAATGTATAGAAATTTATATGTTTTGAGTTTCATATGCCACTGATTTGGAGGTAAACAGAGCCATATAATAGAAGATATGGAGTTTTTCCCAAAATTGTTCCAGTAAAATTTGAATTCCAACCCTTCATGATTTAAGTTAAAGTTATGTCCTGTATAAGTGAAATAAATATATAAAAAAAATATGTCTAGAAGTAGACATATATAGCTTTTAAATGACATAGAGTATACATGATTTGGTCATGAATAGAATGAAATATGATTTTTTCAACATTGAGGTTAGAAAACTGGAAGGTAGAAAAATGATCAAATAAATAGTAAATGTCCATGAAATTTACTATTAAAATTGGCCCAATGAAGTTACTGTTTCATATTTTTTCCATGTATATTTGAATTTAATATAATTTTAGAGACTTGAATTACTTCGAGATGATTTTTCTAGATTTAGTTATGAATTTTCAAAGTTTATCGGGTAAAATGGAGTTTGCCAAAAGAACAGTACCTCAAATTTTGAAAAATTCTGTTTTTATTATAATATGATTCTAGTTTCTAAGTTATGATGAAAGACATCTAATATAATCTAATACATGGGAAATGGGCCCTAATATAAGGTATTATACTACAAAATAGGGAATGGATTACATAAAGTCATAATATCATATTAATTACAATATTTTTCTTAGCCATTGTCGCACCGAGAAAAATGCGACGAAAGGAAAAAAAAGACAAAATAGACAAATCAGGTTTTATAGCAAAAATTGACTTGTGAGGAGTCGCCACCGAAATTTTAAGGGAAAATCTTGGAAAATCGAATTAGGAAGGAAAATGATGCTCTGCGTAATCAAAGTTGAATTCAGGAGTCGATTGTGTGTGGGGAAGGTATTAGGCACCCCACAACATCTATTCCTAGGAACAAATACCTTACGTTGATTGTGCAAATTAATATGGTTTTAAAAGTATTTTAATTTTTCTTTTATCATTCACATGTGAGAATAGGGGTAGAAAAGAAAAGAAATTAAAGAAACTTGGGGAATTTGAAAAACAAAATAAAGAGAGTAAATTAAATTAAAAATTAAGGAGGTTTAGAAAAAAATGAGGAGAAGGAATTTAAGAAAATAAATTGAAAAATATTTATTTATTTACAAAGGCGGACTTGACCCAGGATCAGAGTCTGGGGCCTACATACCCTGCGATGGGAATCAAAGTCCACATAGTTCGGGACTAAAAATGCATGTCAGTTGGTTGATATTTTTTAATTGTAATTTTTGTAATAAGAGAAAATTAATTGAGAATAATTTATCTTTTTACAAACAAAACAATTTTTTGAGATTGAGTTGGTCTATTTTAATTTGCAAAAGATAATTTAATTCCGCTTACTTACTCTTATTTTATTTTATTTGAAATTATTTTTTTCTTCTTATTTTACAAAATACTTTTATTTGGTTTTTTGACTTTTGAAATAATATATTTTTGTACTTTGAGGAATTTTTTTTTAAAAAAAAGAAAATCAATCTACCTCTTACAGACTCGCAGTCATGCCTGACAGATCGATTCCTTAAGTACCTGCAGAAATTCTAAACCTTACGCTATAAAGGTTTTATTATATTTCAAAATGCCATATAATAATTTTATTAGATATTTTCAAATAAAGTTTGTAAAACTTGTTATATTATTATTGTTTATTATTTTTTTCTAGTTCTTTCATAATGAGAAATCGTCTGACTCGTACATCTATGTGAATTCGCAATCTCATGCAACAGCTCAGTAAACTAGATACCTGCGTGGGTTCCAAAAACCCACATGGTGTGGTTATTAAGTCAATTATTTCTATTATTTTTATTTTTTTAACTGTAAAGGTTTCCTATTGAATCTTTAAAGCCCATTTTCCTAACATGTTGACCCAAGCCTTCCTGCTTCATAAATTATTAGTTCTAACAAGATAGAATGCCACAAAGTTTATCATGGTTTGTTCTTTAGTAATTTTATAAACACAAAAATAAATAAAAATTGAAACTAAATGATAAAACCAACACCTACCCAGTATTTGATCTACTAAAAAATTATCAACAAGGATGCAATCACTGTCTCCTTTGGATAAACAAGTGCCATTCAAAGTATTTGGTCGATCCATATTTAGCACATAGACTCATTCCTCAAAGCATACGAATATCAACCTAGTATTGGACAGGCAGCCATGTCCAAAAAGCACAAAAGGAGGGGAACAATGGGGGGCTATCAAACGAAATTGCAAAGCAACTCAAAATTAAGATTTTGAACTATTTTTTCTAGGCTTGAATCTTCTGCTCTAAATAGATTGAAATGCTCCAATGACTTGTAATAAACCGAAATACCAACAGACCTTCCCCATATCTCTCATGCTTACAAAAATGTTGGTACAATTCAAAACATGTTGAAACAAACTTTATACAAGAGCAGACAATCTCAGAAAACAAAACAACTTTCCCCCATGATGTGAGCATTATACGAATTCTTCCAAACACATCTTATACTCAAATTAAGAGAATAGAGATCAACTACATAACACACCAAATGTAGTTTAATGTCAATCCCAAACTAGAAAGGAGTACACAAGTAGCAAATGAAACTATTATATGACTAGGCCATGTAACAAGTAAGGAGGTATGTCGACAATGAAGAAGCAGAGGAAAAGTAGGAAAATATATATACATATATAAATAAATAAGATGCAGAGAAGCCATATCTCAAAATCGGGGTTTCAACACCAAATTACCAGTTGATGAACCTTGAGACTTTGTATTTGACAGCTCCACTCCCCATCTGAACTTCCGTAATCTCTTCCTTCTTCATCAATCTCGTTCTCCTTTGTTCCAGTGATTCTGTGAACACCGTATTTTGTCCAAGTAATTTTTAAAATATATATAAATATAATAATAATAAGAATAATAATAATAAAATAATAATAAATAAATAAATAAAAAATAGAAAATGCCAAAAAAAAAGAAAAAAAAAAGAAAAGATTAAAAAAAAAGCAAAAGATAAATAAAACAAAAAATAAATTAATTAATTAAAAAAAAGAATGGTTTTAACTTGGGCTGAAAGGGTTTCAACCCAAGTGGACCTGAGCCCATTTGGGGTTCAGGTCCGATCTCACCCTGAGCCCTAATAGAGGGTTCAGGCGTGAGACACAAAGGTGAGGGGGGCGCAGGAAAAGTGAGGCCAGCCGCAAAAGAAAAAGGAGGGGCCATGGGAGAGAGAAAAGGCGGGAGAAAAAGAGGAAGAGGGAGCTAGGAGGAAAAAGGAGAGGAGGCCGCAGTTGAGAGAGAGGGAGGGAGGTGCCGTGGGAGAGAAAAAGGGCAGAGAAAAGAAGAGGAACTCTGAGAGCGTGAGAGACTGAGAAAGAAACCATGGGAGTGAGAGCGAGAGACAGAGGGAGCCCTAACCTAAGGCTCTGGCGAGACACCGCGGGAAAGCCACGGTGCGGAGGTGAGGAAGAGAGGAGGCCGCCGAGCACGAGAAATAGAGGAGAGCTGGCCCCGGGCAGAGAAGAGAGACGGAGAAGCTGCAGAGAGAAGGAGGGGCTGTGGGAGAGAGAAAAGGCAGAGAGAAAAAGGGAGGGGAGTTGACCGCGAGCTGAGAAGAGAAGGGCCGTGAGGATTTGGAAGCAGAGAAGCTGCAGGGAGAGGAAACTCGAAGTAGAGAAGACCGAGAAGCAAAGAGGGGAGCTGTGAGGGATGCTAAACCAGAGCTGAGGGAGTCTGAAATGGAGACCAAGTGAGTATGAACCAGAGCCGAGTGTGGAGGCCGCTAGCATAGGAAAATCAGAGAGAGGAAGAGAGAGCCTTAGGGCTCGGCTGAAGGCAAACCAGAGGAGGGGAGCAAAGAAATAGAGGGAACCATGGATGCCCGTGAGGAAGCTGAAACAGAGTGAGCTAGGGGAGAGGCAGCCGCGTGGGAGGTTGAAAGAGTATAAACAAAAGAGAGGACGAGCAGAATGAAGCTAGGAGTCGAGGTTGAAGAAAAGAGGCATCTTGGGACCCAGAGGTAATTTCTTGATTCTGAGATTCCTTTTCATACGAATCCTTAGGTAGATTTGGCTTGTCTATTCTTCCCTTGCTGGTTCTCTATTTCATTTTGATCAGTTTGGTTGCTGGTTTGATCTTACATCTTGTTTATACTATCATTGATTAGTGATCTGTCTTCAGAAAGCTCATTTGTGTAAGTGTTCTTCTGATATGCCATTATTGGTGCCCTATTTCTGGTTGCTGCATCTAAGATGGGATGAATTCACTAGTTTGGTTGGTATATTGGAGCTCTGTTTTATTGCCAGTAGTCATCCTAGGGTTTGCCGTGTTATTTTTCAATATTATTGAGTTTGGTGAGATTATACCTTGCTCTCTGTTCTTGGGTTTGGCATTGTGGGGTTGTTTTTGTTTGTGTTTGATTGGAGTTTAAGTTTGGAATATGTTTGTGATGCCGAGTCCTGTGTTAGCTTGAGGTGGTTACTATGAGTTGTAATGATGCGTTGTATTTGATTTAGATTACCATTTGAGTATGAATTGGTCAAATCCACTTTGAATAATTGTTGTGACTCAGATATCGTAAGTACCATAGTTTGTATTCTGGTGTCAAATATGTGCATACCTTGTTGGATAACATGCTATATTGTAGACCTAGATGCGTTAAGGAAAATAGATGCTGGGTTTATCTTACCATGAGTCAGGTTCAATTCTTGATAAGTTTTAACTTACATAGATATATAAAAGTTTCCAAATTTTTTGACCATGCATATATCTTTTAAGAATGATCATGACTTGATTTTATAAGTGAATGCTTTCTTATTCCTCTTGCTGGTTGTGACCCATAGAATTATACATAAGAGTTCAATGGGAAGTATGACACGTGTATAACAAATGGAAAAGATTAAATCAAGTTTGGGGTTCTTGTGATTTCTCTTATTTTATGGCCCAATGTGATTAGGCTAATAGGAGAATTGTATAGCTCGCGCCTTTCTTTTCTCTAAGCCCATTCACTTCTCAATGGTCACTAGATTCTGGTTTTTGTATTGAGTATAGGCTTGGCAAATATGGTTTTTGTAACTTGATATGGAGTTATTTGTTTTTAAGAAAAGCTTGCATAGTAAGGATTTCTCACTTGAAAGCTTGATCTCACATAACGGATTAAAAGTATCTCGTGTGTTCATATGTTTGCATAACGGATTGCTTCTTATTAGCATGTGATATTTGTTCTTTAACAGCAATTACCTTGTTTCCTTCTGCCCCAAAATTTAAGATGAATAATCCTGTTTTATTTTTTTTCGAGCCATATGGGAGCATATACTAAGTTTGGGAGAAATCGAGGCCATTGCCACCAAGCCAAGCAGCAGGGGAAGTGGAAGCTATCAACTTTGAGGCAAAGGAAAAGAAAATGAAGAGACTAGAGTTTGCATCTTTTCATCTCATGGTTGGGTGCAAATTATTTGAATTTGCGCTAGCACACACCCTGATAGATTGTATTTGGTTTTTATGTTTTGTTATTTTTATTTCTGATTTTGGTTTTTATTTGATCATGAATGTTTCTTCTTTTCACCTTTAGAGTTTGCCACGAGAGACCAATTCTCTGTGTGCCTATAGAGTGTCAGTCAATTATACCATGAGTGAGGAGTTGCCATGGTATAAACGTTGGCTAAATCTTATTTTTATTTTATTTATTTATTTATTTATTTATTTTTGTATACATTTATGAGTACCAATGGTTTTTTTTTTATAAAAATAAATGATTCAATGAGAGTCATTTATTTCAAATTTTTATTTTTGCCTTTATGTTCTGAGTGCTAACACCGTGAACATTTAGGTGTTAATTAGCGAGTTGTGAGTGATAAAGTCACCACAGATCCCGATTAGTTCTTTTTTCTAAAAAGAAAATAAATAAATAAATAAAAATAAATAATATACATATATATAAGTCATATTTTTAAATTCTTTTTATCACTTTTCTTCTTATAAAAATGCGTCACCATGGTCATATTTATTAAAATAAAAATGATTTATGTAAATTTTATTTTTCTAATTTTATCTCCTAAGCCAGTTACTTTTCTACTCCGAGTGGTAACACCGGGGATGTTTAAGTATTAATCAACAATTTGTGAGTGATAAAGTCGCCACATATGCTGATTATTTTTCTTCAAAAATATGTATGTACTAATCACACTTTTGAATTCTTTATAATAAAACTAATAATAATAATAATAATTATTTGTTCAAAAAATTTATTTGTTTTCATTTGAACTCTTCTTATGCCTTTTGTCTCGAGTAACACTACCATGGACACTTAGGTATCAAGGGGTAAATGTGAGTGATAAAGTCACCACATGAGCCAATTGATTTTATTATGTAAAAATAAAATTGTTTTCAAATATTTTATTTTCAAATAAAAATGTTCAAATCACACAAAACTTTAATCATATTTTCTAAATTGAGGAAAAATATATCTTCTCTTTTAAAAACTGATTAAACCAAAAATAAATAAATGAGAAGGGTAAGTAATGAAAATTAATCTGTCTTTTACAAATTAAAACACACCAACTAATTCCAAAAATTGTTTTCTTTGTGGAAAGACAAATTATTTTCCATAAACCTCTCTTTTTTCAAAGAATATATAAAATAAAAAACTCCAACCCAGTAAAACGCATTTTTAGTCCGAACTATGTCGACTTTGATCCCTATCGCAGGGTACGTAGGCCCTAGACTCTAATTCTGGATCAAGTCCGCCTTTGTAAATAAATAAATATTTTATTATTTATTTGGTGTTTTTTCTCTTCATTTAATAAATATTTACTAATTTATTTTTCAAGTCCACTCTTGTAAATAAATAATATTTTCCTATTATTTTACTTTTCCCAACCTCTCATATTTTTATTTTATTCTTTATTTTCATTTTTACATTTTTCTTGTTTTTATATTTATTTGTGCATGTGAATGGTAAAAGAGCAACCAAAATAAATTTGTAAAAAGCCATAAAAATTGCATGATCAACCTAAGGTAACCATTCTTAGGAACGGGTGTTGTGGAGGTGCCTAACACCTTCCCCACTAGCAATCGTACTCCCGAACCCAACTCTAATTCGCATACCATCCTTATCCCTTTTTTGTTTTTTGTTCCGGTTTTCCAAAATTTCCCTCAAAAATTTTGGTGGCGACTCCCTCCGAAATCGGCCTCTATCATGTGGGCCGATTTCTCTTTTTCTTTCATTTCCCGCGCCATTCGCGTCGCATTTTTGGGTGTAACAGATTCCCTCTCTCGTGTTTTACTCAGGCACAGACCACACTCGAGCCCTAGCTTCTTCAGCCTATGTCAATTTCCAAGCTCTGCCTCTGCTTTCCATCTCAATCCCTCAGTCTCGTGTCCTTCTCTTTGGAATTTCTCTGGATTTCTCCCTGCTTCTCTCTTAATCTCCTCTCCACGGCTCTTCGTGCTCATCTCCCCCTATTTTCTCGCTCACCTCCCTTTTTTTTTTTGGGCCTCCTCCATTTTATCTCCATCATGCTCAGCCTCCCTTTGTCCCTCCTTCTCGTGCACGTCTCCTTCTGCCTCTTCTGTGCTCGGCTCCCCTGCAGTTTTCTTTTATCTTTCATGCACGTCTCCCTCTGTTCCTGCGGCCCCCTCCATTTCTGCGGCTCCCTCCATTCTTTTTCAGCCTTTCATGCTTGAGCCATAGGGCTCAGGTTTTTTTTGGGGCTCAGCCCCGCTTTTTTTTAATTTAATATTTTTTTATATTATTTTATTTCATATGCAATTTTCTTTTATTTTTTCTTTGTTTTTCCTTTTTCTCTTTTATTTTTATTATTATTATTTTTTGTATAGTTTTCTTTTTTTTTATCTCTGTTTTTTTAAACATTAACCCCTTTTGAAATAGATAAGATTTTTGAAGAGTCAAGATAATGGGGTAGGATTTTTTTTTAAGACTATAAAGATAGGACTTTTTTTTTTATCATAAAAGATAGGCAAACACTTTGATTGATTTAAAAGATTAAAAGAAAGGAATGTGATTTTTGAAAACCTTAAAAATGATTGGATTTTGAGAACATATGTTTTTATTTATTATTTTTTTTAATTTTTATAAAATAGCATTTAAATTGACATTAAAAGGAAAATTTGTATTGATTTTTCTGTAATTTTATGTATGAAGCCCGGACAAAATACAGTGTTTACACCCATGATGATACTGTGCTAGTAAACATTTATCCTTGCATTCTAAGATCCTAGATCGAATGTAAGCTCTTATCTCATCTGTCTTGTTCCCTACATCTTGAATGTGTTATGGGCATATGAATCCATACTTATCACTTTTTCCCTTTAGGATGCAAAGGCGATGGAGATACCTATGATATTGCAAATACATGAGTTTTAAGAGTTGAATGTTTAGATATTCATCTAGGAATAAAAATATACTTACATAATCCATAATTGGATAATCGATATGTTCATCATATCCTTCATCATGAACTCTATCAAATCTTTCTTGGAAATATAGAATTCATAGTCTTTGTCATCATCCATAATCCCTTTACCCCTAAAAATCCTTAATAGGACTCGTAATTTTCATTGCTGCTACACACAAACGTGTCATTGGATCCATCTGGGGTTAGGACTGAGGAATTGAAGCAAGTTCCTTAGATAAGGCAATTTCATAATTAAGTAAGCCATGATTAATAAAAATTATATACTATATCAAATTTGAAATATGAGAAAAACACAAGGTAATAATAACATTTTTCGTACCTTAGCTGGAACAACTTGGACCAATCTTCTTGGCCATAAAATAAAATTTTTGAGTGCTTGCCCCACTATTTGAACCTCACCATTAGGGTATGGTACTGGTGCATTCTCAACTTCAATTCGTTCAACTGACACCCTCACTTGATCTTCTTTGATTTGTTGGTGGTGGAGGGTTGGACCCAACTTGTATATTTTTCCATAAGCAACTAAATGCCTATGAGGATCCTTTAGATAGAGCTCACATGCTTCTCTAGTATCTTGGCTTGGATGATCCTCTGTTACTACACCAGAACACAACCCCCTTTTGTGCTATCAACTACAGGAGAATCATTCCTGTCGTTAGGTGTGTGTTGTGAAGGCATTGCTTAGGTGGCCAAAATGGACAGCATTTCCTCCCTTATAACTGCCATTTGTGTTGCCACCTGTGCTGCCATATGTCTCGACACTACATCTTCCATCTCCTCCCTTGACACCATTCTTGAGCAATGGCGTGAAGGTGGTCCAAAGTACTTCCTAATGCCTACTCCTCTTCCACTCACATGCCACTGTGCTTTTCTTTCCCTATAGCAATGGCCAAAATGTCCTTCCTTCTAGTAGGAGTAAAGGTTCCCTGGGTGTACTGCTCTTGAAGAGAATCCTGTAAAGCAAAATAACAAACATACTTAGCACTTGAATTGCTAAAGCAATATAATACATTTGATTGATAGTAAATTACTTACAATCTTCTCTACAACTAAATGTGCCTCCTTAGAGACATACTCTCTTTTCTTTGTCATATGAGCCAACTTTCATTTCTCATGGCGAGTGACTAGATATGGAGGAGAAATAACGACAGATGGGTTAGCTTGAGTGGCTTCTTCTTGCTACTTCAACTTCTTTTCCATAATCTTTTCTTCAAGCATGTCATAACCTCCGCGAGACAATGTGTAGGGGTACAAATTTTTTGCTTGTATCTCTTTAGCTTTCTCTCTTTTCTCCTGTTAACAATAAATGGTAAGTTGAAGTAAAAAAAATCAATAAATAATAAAATGATTTCATTTCCATATTCTTTGTTTACTAACTACAAATGTAGGATCTATCTGTTTTTTGTAAAAAGAATGCCACATCTCTTCATCAAGAAACTAATACTCTAAGCAAGGATTTCCATCCTTCAAATGTGCAAAAAATGTATCTAGAGGAGAGGCTAGTCTTGAAAGCCTTCCAACACTCCCCTGCATCTTGTATCAACTTAGTCTTCAACTTATCATTGAGAGGAACATCATAGGTAAGCTACAATTCCCACACATACAAGGAAGTTAATGATATCGATAAAATTAGTGGCTAGAAAGATATTTAAGTAAATAGTGATATACCGTGATACTTCTCCAAATCCGATCCTTCATAATATCAAGGATGTCTTCCCATTTGTCGACCAAGATGCTTGTCTTACTACGTCCCATAAGAGCGATAAAACTCTTAAACCTCTTCTTATTAGGCCCTCTTGGATTCCAGCTATGATCAAATTGAATATTTATCCTCTGTTCAGTACTATGACCAAGGGTCAGCTCCTTCAAATGTGTGCCACGTTTACCCTTTTTATGGGTAGATTGACTAACTTGCCCGCTCTAAGTATCATTACTAGTGGGATTCTCTATGTGCTTGTTAGACAATAAGATAATTAAACTATGAAATAAGATAAGTAACAAACATAATTCAATATATGAAATAAGATAAATTAAATACCATTAACTATGAAATAAGATAAATTAAAGATCATTAAACTATGAAATAAGATGAGTAACCAACATAATTCAATTTATGAAATAAGATAAATTAAATATCATTAAACTATGAAATAAGATAAGAAACAAACTATAAAATAAGTACAAGACCTTGAAAAATCATCTTTAGTATCTTAATCTTCTTTCATGTCCGAATATTCTCCCATATCCCTTCTTCATGATCCTCTCTTGTAGCATGTAAATTACCTACTTCATCTTCTTCATTCAATTCCGGTAGCCTTGATAAGAAAGGAAGAATTTCACAAAGATCAAAACTTGATTCATCATTCTTATCACTAGCAATAAGCCTTTTCCTTTGGAGAACCACATACCACCTTTTATCAGCTGGATCAGTGACATAAAACACTTGTTTTGCTTGCTATGCCATGATAAAGGACTCCTCCTTATAACCCATCCTATTAAGATCTATTAATGTAAATCCTAGTTCATCTATTCAAACACCATTATTACTATCAACCCACTTACATTTGAAAACATGAACTTTAAACTTAATGTAGTCCACCTCCCAAATGTCTTCAATAACCCCAAAATAAGATATGGCTGCCAATATAGGGTTTTTATCTTTAGAACTACAAAAATGCATTGATTCAGCTACTACCATAATCCCACTATATTGCATAGTACTCTTATCATCCTGGGCTTTTGTATAGAAGGAATACCCATTAACGTCATATCCACTCCAACATACGATCTCAAATTGAGGCCCATCAGCTAACCATCTTATCGTTTCAAAAACATTATCTTCCTTCATAACTTGTTCATTGAACCATGATCTGAAAGTCTTGTTGTGCTCATTCACCAACCATTTATCACTCTTCCGAGGATTTGTTGCCTTTATAATGCTTTTTTATGTGTGGCCAAGTAAGGCTAAACTTCATCAGTATTATTTAATATATATAGATGTGCTTGTAGTACTTCTTCACAACCTATGCTCTTCACTCTTATCCCATGTGTACCCTTACTTGAACCTTTTCCCTTATGGTGAGACTTAGGTAGTCCAACAGCTTCTGCTTCGAACAAGTACTCGGTGCTAAAATCAACAGCTTCTTCAGCAACATATCTTTCAACAATAGATGTTTCAGGCCGATGTGGATTCTTCACATACCCTTTTATGATTTTCATGTAACGCTCAAATGGATACATCCACCGTAAAGAGACAGGGCCAAACATCCTTATCTCCCTTACTATATGAACAATTAAATGTACCATGATGTAAAAAAATGAAGGTGGAAAGTACATCTCAAGTTGACACAAGATAATAGCAGCATCTTTCTCTAATTCATCCAATTTCTGGGGGTCAATGACTTTGCTACATATGGCATTGAAGAAGAAGCATAGTCTGATTATAGTTTGCCTCAGTTTACTTTATAGCGTGATGCCCCACATTTCAGATAAACATGCAGCACTTCATACTCGTTTCTATATAATATGCAATCATTAGGGCAAGCATGAAATTTTTTATACTCCATACCCATTAGGCACAAGATTTTCACCTCATAGTTATGATCCGGTAGTTCATTATCTTCGGGAAGCATGTTTGTCAAAAACTCAAGCAACTCTATAAAACTTTTATCACTCCACCCATTTCTCACTTTCAAGTTGATCAATCTTAACACCGCTGACAACCGTGTAAAAGTAGTGCACCTGGGTATAAAGGCTTCTCTACATCACTGCACAAGCGATCATATACATGTATTCGCTCGAAGGCCTCTACTCTAACATCACGAATCATGTCCTCTAATCGATCCTCCATATCCACATTAACTTCTACCTGTTGTGATATACTTGGCATTTCTAATTCACCATGCCATATCCATTCTATATACCTTTTGTTGAACCTATCACAAAGTACATGCTTTCTTATTTCTGCAATGCTTAATTGCCTCTCATTCAGACATTTTACACATGGACAATAAAACGTTCCATTATTATTAGGAACATTTCTTTTAGCAAATTCCAAAAACTCTTCCACCCCATTCTCATATTTGTCACTTGTTCGTCTGACATTCATCCAACTACGATCCATGACTACATAAAGGAAATTAGAGTTAACAAGTTATCTTCAATTACATCACAACTTCTTTTCACAATACCAGAAAATTCACAATATAATTCTAGCCACCAACAATCTTTTAGCAAAACAACCATTGCTTAACTATAACAGGAGAAATCACAACTTAATACTAACATTGCAGGAATATTGCCTTTTTCTATGCCCAAAATTTTCACACAGAATGGCAAGAAACTTTAGGACCTAAACACCATTGACCTAAAAGAATAGGCGGATTTTAAATCTACAAAGAAGTTAAAAGTATCAATAAATAGTTAGTTATAAGGTAATTAGACACCTTACCTCTAGAACCTTAAGGGAATGCAAATCCTTTAACCTTTTTTAGATAAATCAACTGTAGTAACTGCTTAGTTCCTTTTTGCTCGACTTTTTCGTCTAGGCTTCCTACTCAATCCCCTTCACCTACAATGAACATGATTTAGATGCATAGGAAAAATTTTCCAAGTCACAAGTTCTTAGAGGTTTCCACAACCTTTTGTCATTAAATATATTAGTCCCCATCCTACCCCTTCAATGAAAAGACAACCATAAGAGAAACAAATTTTAGAACAACTACACACTTTGCCACGATCCACCAAAGAGTTTAATAAGTTTCTTTTGCAGTGAAATTAAGATAAAAGTTTCATATGTATATAACTAAAACTCACACATCATAAATATGAATGCATTTTAATACTTTAGTTGTATTTGAATCCATGGTAATATCTTAATATCAGCAATTGAATATTTTCACTGGAAAGCTTGTGGGATCCAAATAAGGAGGAGTAATTATCCTAGTCTAGTTTGTAAATATGGCTAAAATTTAATCCTAAAAAAAGTGAAGTCATTATTTTCCTTTTAAAACTTGAAAAGAATCATTAGTTCTAGTATTTTTGAAACATGTAGAATCAAATTTTGGCAACATCTTTTACATAAAAGTAAAATATATAGCATTAACATTAAAGAATAAAAGAAAAATCATTGATAATAACACAACTAATAACTCAAAAATAGTTATATCCTAGGTATTTTCTCATCATTTAATGTTAAAAGAAAAAGCATTCAACTTTTGATTGTGTTTTGAATTTTTTAATGTTAATTTTAGTGTCATATATTTTAATTACCATAAATTATTATTATAATTAAAATTGTATTAAAATAAAAAAAGTAAAATAAAAAGCATTGACAATAACATAACTAATAACTCTAAAAATAATTAAATCCCATGTATTTGAAAATGACGCACTGGTAGTGGGGAAAAAAATGACACAATGGATACAAATTAGTTGTTTAAGCCTACTGCACCATAAAAAAAATACAAATGTTTTCAAACAAGTAAACTTTTGGCCATATCTTTATAAACTCAAGCCCAACCTTTCATATTTGAAATTTTTATTAAAGGATTTTTTAAGTTCATATCAAATTTTTAGATTAGATCCGTTCCAAACAAATTTTCTAATCCATAGTGAAGTCTATTTTTTAATAATTGTACAAGCTTGGATTGATAAGAAGGCCCATGAGATGAGGGCTAGTGGGAAAGCATTTCTCTGTAGGCCACTTGAAAAGTCTAAAGAATAATCCAATTCGAAATTAATTATACTTCCAAATCTTAGAATTCATCATTATCAAGCCACATTAAAAAATAAACCATTATAACGATAAACCAATGGAAACAGAGAAAAACAACCTCATGCAAACCCAAATGTTCTTTACAGAGGGAAAAAATGAAAAAGGAAATAAAAAGAACCAACTTTTGATGATCAATAGTAATGTCTTTTCATTTTCAAATTTAGTATACTTTAGAAGCATTATATGATTAACTCAGTGTTTGCACACATCCATAAAAAAAATCTCTTTATTGAGTAAGAAGTAACAGCTGCCATTTGGCAAGTAAATAATCCCAAAACCATTATGAATTTAGTCAGCCCAAAACAAAAAATTATAAATATACATTTTTTGCCCAAAAAAATGAATATACATATTTTTTTAATAATAGCTATTCAATATTTGATATTATTAATTAATTTGAATTCAAACATTGTCAAATTTTAAGTGACAAATAATTCTTTTAGTATGGGTTTTTTTTAATCACAAAGTTTAAACCTAAACCACCAATATACATACTCTATTAACTACCTGTTGATGTTGATGCTTGATGCAGTGTTTTTATTTCTTTTCTAAGTCCAAACTGTACCCATAATTATGGTCAAAGAAAAGAATATATATACATAAAACACACGCACGCACGCACAATAACTAATGTTGAAATTGGGTTAAACTTCATATTCTTGCTTGAGAGTTGAACTTTAAGTATTAAAGTGAACAACTTCTTTCCTTTCCTAATCCCAACACATCTAACAAATTATCACATGCAAATAATGTTTTTTTCCCTTTCCACCTATAGTCCCAAAACACAGCTACATAGGTAGATTCACAGATAGCATAAAAAAAAAGGAAGTTGAATAAGCAGCTTAAGTTACTTGGGATTCTTCATCAATATAATACTACTCTTCATCAAGATCTTATTAAGGGGCAAGAACCTCACCCTATAGTTCTTCCATGGAGCATGCCATACAGGACGTGGCCATTTACTTGGGATTCTTTCCATTAAAGCAGATATTGACAAATTCATGTAATGTAAAAACCATTTAGTTAAATAAGATCATGCCACAGAATTTCAATCAAGAGTCATATATAATTAAAATCCTACAATGTAAATGCAAACACAAATATTGAGAAAACAACACAAGATAAAGAACATAACCAATATTTTAAATATTATACTCTTTGCTGAGAATATAACGAGCATCCATAACTACAAATTGCAAATCATTCTTGAGTCTCTTAAGTTATACAAGGGATAAGAAGAGCAACAACCTTTCAGATGAACTAGGGGCAAAGATAACAGCTGTACTTTTGCTTGGAAAACCAGTATCATTCCTATTGAGAAACAAAAGCATGAGCATGATGTGATTTTAATAAAATCTTTTTTAAAAGCCCTGCATGCTGGGTATGTCACAACCAACAAAGGAGAGAACAAGTATGCATCACTGAATCAATATAATTAATTCCTCCCTCTAACAATAGAGAATATTTTCAAGTAATCAAAATCTCCACATGATAAAAAATAAATGAAAAGAAATGTCAAATGGAAAATAGAATTTCATAAGGCATGGAATTGCATCTTTCTCATTTTTTGAAAATAAAATACCTTCCCTTTTTATCTTAGTTAAGTTATATAATATTTAAGCTTCTTAAAAAATCCTCCTAAGTTGATGAAATTTTGAAATCCATAACTTTCTCCAGGTTCATGTAAAACAAACAGGCCTTTCAAATGATACTTTGGAATGTCACATTAATTAGATTATCTAGCAAACCACAAAATTTTCCAGAAGATAATGGTTCTCAACAGTTATGGAAGGTTTCTATTTCAAAGGTTACAAAAAAGAATAATCTAAGTACCACAAGAAAAATGCTGGGATGAGAGGGAGTACTTATGGTGTTGGAACTAGCATAGATGAACCAACAACCAAAGCTTTTTGTGCAGCTCCTTTCTAGGGATCTTTGGAATCTTCTGGACCTATGAACAATGACAAGGAACAAATATAAGCATTTATAGCCTTAATAAATAGCCTTTATAATTGATTTTAGAAGAATTTCATAACAAAATGCTACATTATGTAGCTCACAAAGTGAAAACAGTGACATAAGTGTAAAAGTTCCTTGAACAGGACTAGTTAAACTCAAATAGACCTACAACAAATGGCACAATAAAGCAAAGTGTGATGAAGACCAAAAAAATGGAGGAACAAAGGTGACAGAGGGACATGTAAACCTTAGCTGCTAAAGCCCCTTTCTATATCAGTAGAAGAGGGGTACAATATAATACATAAAAATCTCCAAATATAGTATCCTTATATTCTCTAATTCTAAGTAAATCTTCATAACTCAAACTAGCTTTCAATTTTGTTTCCTTTTCTTTCCTAACCACTATAATGTGTCTAAGATAACCTCCAGCACACGTTAAGAACATTACATGGTCCAATATTTTTGTATGCTATAAAGTTCTTCTCTTCAATGTATGCTATTAGTAATGTACTCACTTAATGCATTGTTGTTGTCCTTCTTCTCTTGTTTTTTTTTTAAACATGAAAAGGTAACAAAAAGCTTCAAAGAATTACAACAAATGGCAAAAACCAAATAGACTATTGGAGATTATCTCCATACCATCTAAAGTCCTCAAATGTAATAAAAATTAGAAAACTAACAAGCATAGTCCAAAACAAGCAATTAATGTGATCTACTAATCTGCCATTATGGTTACAGAAAATGCCCTAATCTACTAGTTGCACACTCTTTCAAGTTTGTCTAGCACATGATGCCAAGTAAGGTCAGAAATCCCTTCAATATTGATTTGTTATAATGGTTCCCTGAACTCTATCCTTACAAAACACATGTTCAACCTTCAGATGATAAATGCCATGAACAACATGAGCATGCAAATAATCACAAAAAATTGACCGTACAACAAAAATGAACAATCCATTACTACACATTTCATTAACACCAAATAGCCCTGTGGGGATTAATTCAAATTGAAAAAAAAAAGGTTTCTTGCATTTTTAGTTAATTAAAATATATGATTATTTCCATCTGAATTCATTTTCTTTCATAATCTTAAGTTTATTTTGGGTCCTTTGAATAACTTATTACACCAAATATTTCTGCAAAATTTCAATTAAAGACAAAACATTGTTGAAGATGTTTCAGTACATTTGTTCAATAATATTCAGAGGATAGAATCACACCTGGTGGTATATGTTGGTAGTGGCCTCTACACTTTTATAGTATTTGCCATTACATTTGAGGCAAACTTAACATATATTTTAAGATTAACCTTAGCCTACACATGCCACTTCAAAAGTGTCAGTATGTGCCTTGAAATCAAATGTTAAAAATAATAGACAACTAATAGTATATAATTCTAGACAAGCATATGGTCCAAATTTCGAAGCAGCTGATAAACAAATAAATTGGACAAACCTTGAGCCTCCCATTTTTTGTGCTAAAGAGCAATCTAATTCAATAAATAACATCATTACAAGCCACCAAATAAAAGCTTCATCAATTTCCTTTTTGTTTCATATTACCAAATTTCTAAAAGTGTTTCTTCCTTTTGCTGAGAATATGATTTTTGTGCATAACCATTTTATATTGTATTTTGCAGCAACAATCTATTCTAAGATGCAAGTTTTTGAACATTATAATGATCAGCTAAAAAAATAATAATATAGTTATGCTTTTTCCCCTTGTGGTAACCGTAGAAGCTCTAAATTGTCTTGGAATAAAAAGTGTAAAAAAAGACAAGGAAAGCCCATCAATTATATGATTAGATTTTATTTTACTGCCTCTCGTCTTTGTAGACCTTTGTTCTGAATTTTTCTAATGCCTTTTGAATATGGGTGCTCATGTGTCAATTTATGTTGAGCATCACGTCTATAACACCTCTCATATGTGCCCATTTCCCATGTATTTAATCATTCTAAATTCCATTTATATCATAGTAGGATCTTGAATCATAATAAAAGCCATAATAAATTTTTCTCAACTTTGGGCACTGTTCATTTAATAGAATTTATTTATTCCAATTAAACTTTGGAAAATCATAACTAAATCAATAAAAATCGTATGCATGTGATTCAAGTTTCTAGGGATAGCTTATAACTTTATCTACATGGGAAAAATATAAGTCAGAGCAATGATAGTATACAGGAAACTCCATGAATTTTCATAATTTATACGAAAACTGCAAAAATAATCATTTTAATTGGGATTAAATATAAAAATCCGCCAAATATTGCACACACATCCAATCTGAGTGTTCTTTAGACCATTGGAAAGCTCTTCCTGTCTACTTTTAAACCATATACATCATTCATGTTTTATATATCAAAAGTCCAAACAGTAGCATATTTACTCTATATAGGTCAAGATGACCATTTATATCTTACTACTTTGCCAACAAAAGCCATAAAATATTTACATGGCCAAACATCATTTCCATGCTATACCATACTTTAGCTAAGACCTAAGGCATCATAAATACTTGAAGAAACATACTTAACATCATATTTATAAAATTACACAAAAGGTCAAAACTCATGGCCATTGCTAGAATTATCAAGTTAATGGTCAAATTCTTTCTCCTTTCCTTTCTCTTCCTTGGTGGTCTTGCCATTGTTGCTACCTATTCATGGTTAATATTTGGAAGGGTGAGATTCAAAGAATCTCAGTAGTTAATACCCAACATTCCACCACATAATCACATTAAGCATGAAAACATCAAGATAACACATTTTGAATACATTAACACATTTGCGTTATATGAATTCATAACATTTTTGGTAGAGTTTCATTTTGAAAAATAGACATTCTAGGCTCTCAATGCCCCTCAATCAACTCAGCCAATACACATAAATCATCTTAAAATATCATTGCAATCATATGACAAGGCATAAAGCACATTGAAAATAACTATGATAACATAATGCTAGTATGGGAAATTAACTACCTTATGATGCTCCCTTACTTTTCAAACTTGGTATGACACTTTTTGAGCCTCTTAACACTTCCTTGAACCTAATCATATCATTATTGAACCAATTTAGCTATTGGTTTTTCGGAATTATACAATACCATAACACTAAAACCCAAATTTTTCACTTAGCTTTCCTTTGATCTTTCTTTGTACAACACACTTGTTCTTAAGGTTTTAAACCATGGGAAATCCATTTTTGAGGTCAAAATCATGAAATTACAAGTCTAAATACTCCCCTTGTTCTGGCCAAAATTGTCTCAAAATGTTTGAAAAAAATTTCCTTCAGATCACTTCAAACCATCCATGGATTCATGCTTCTAATGGATAATCTAAGCTTTCCCTTAAGTTTAATGGTTCAAAACTTATTCCTATTGCTAGATCACTTTTTTGGCTGAAACCCTAAGATAGAAAAGAAGCAAACTAATCCATAAATCATGCTTTGAAAAGCATAGATAGTAAGCTTAGGGTAGTAATAGGCAAGCTTACCAATTTGTGCTTTGATTTTCCCTTGGTTCCTCTTCCTTTTCTTCCTTCTTTTCCCCTTCCTTTTCTTGTGTTTTTTTCTGGTTTGTTTTGGCTTCTGGTCACGCGTGAATGGTGAGGAAAGAGAAGGGTTTAAATAGTTTATTAAGTAGCTAATGATGTAGCTAGTCATGGTTAACTTTTGCTAACCCTTAATTACCTTTTTTTTAACATACTTCTTCAAGAAGTATTCCAAAAATAATATAATATTGCTTTATGTCACATGGCTACAGGAAGTCACGTGTGGGGGAGCTTAAGGTGTCCAAAAATTGCCCAATTTTCCTGATCTAGATATACCTCAATCAGAGTACTTTTTAGTCGTACTGATAAAATCGTCTTTATACTAATTTAGCATTTTTGGGATACAGAACTATTCTAATTTTATTTTTATATTTCTATAATTATCCTGTCCCAAATGGTATCTGTGTATGACTCATATCCTGATCCGATTTCTTTTTAACTATCGGTAGGACCCACAGTTTACTTTATCGGTTTATTATTATTTTCGAACACTCGGCACTAATTATTTCTTTATTTTTTAACATTAACCCTCAATGTGATATACCATTAGACTTCTCTCATTGAGGGCTTCATTTTGATAGTAATTTTATATATTTACAAAATTGCCCTTAACCCAGGGTTAAATTATAATTTTTGAAACTTTCGGGTCATTAGGTGTAATTTTCTCCAAGACTTTTCTATTTTTTTCCCATGTAAATTTTAATATTTTTGGGACATGGATATCATTTTTATATTTCTTTAGGGAAAAATATAATTTTCACATTTCTCCGTCGGACCAGGGAAAAATGATCTCTTTGCCCTATTTCATACAAAACGGTGTCTGTCCGTTTTGGCGAATTCCTTACACATTTTACATTATCATCACTTATATTCTCTTTCATCACCTAGTATCCAGTGAAATTTTGGGATATTATAAATCAGTCTAATGCTTCGGTCAAAACACATACAAGTTGAATTTTTCAACCCTTGACCCAACTTTTCCAAGAATGACCTAGTGTTAGACAGAACTAAATATTGCCAACACCCAATTCAATGCTCGGTCTAACCCAATTAGAGGAAGGTTTTTACAAAGAGGTAAATCAATGTCAATAGAAGTTGATGATATTCTGACAAAGTTATATATCTACTTTCACAAACTATATCAGCAACAAATCCCAAATCAGCAGTAACAATTAAGGAAAAAGAAATTAACAAATGGCAGTCAATTACAGGGGAAAAAGGGAAGGAAAACAAAGAGATGCTTGTTGAAACAAGAGTTTTGATGATTCCAAACCAACATTCAAAAGCTTGGATTGAAGATATCAAAGGAGATCAAAGCTGTCTAAAGTGAAGATTTTCTGAGTATTTGTTATTAGATCTCTTGTAGAATCTTAGTTTTTGTTATGATTGGGTAAAAGATTTTGATTTGAAGAAAAGATGTTTTTAAACTTTGATTTTATGTTAAATCTTTAAATATTTGAAAAACACCCACAAACAGACGAAGGTTGAAAGTTTAAACTAAACTGTCAAGTTGGAAATTCGAACTTTGCCTTTGGAAATTCGAATTTCGAGCTAAAACTGAATAAGTCTGAAGAGATGGCTCTCTGTCAGACGAATTTTGGCTGTTCAAAATTTGAATTTTTGTCTAGTCTGAAAGAGGCCTTTTGGTAACAGACGAACTTCACACTTTCAAAATTCGAATTTCAAGTAAAATGAAGTTTGTAAAAACCAAAGAAATTCGTCTGAAACTATGATAAAGTGCATCTGAAATCAAAATGAAATTGAGTTTGATAAATGCTCTCTGACAGACGAATTTTGAACTTCCAACATTCAAATTTTCATATAAGTCTGAAAGATGCTTCTTTGCAACAGACGAACTTTGAGTCTTCAAAATTCAAATTTCAAACAAAACAAAACTTGAGAAAATGGAAGAAATTCGTCTGAAACTATGTTAAAGTTCACCTGAGATCAAGAGTGATTTAAGTTTCAAAACTGCTCTCTGACAGACGAACTTTGAACATTAAAATTTGAATTTCAGAAGCTAAGTTCTTGAGTCTGTTGAAATGAAACATTGACATACGAATGATGTGAACTTGCAACATTCGAATGATGAAGTTAGTATGAAAAGAGTCTCTCTGACAGACGAACTTTACTCTTCAACATTCGAATTTAGAAGAAAATGAACTAGTGTGCCTCCTTTTCACGTACTGAGAACAGACGAATTTTGGGCTTCCAAAATTTGAATTTCAAGGGCACTGTAGAAAATTAAAAACACTGTTCACACTTAACCGAAAAACTTTCTTCTTGAAAATTCGTATGTCACATTGTGAAAATGTTTTGTAAGTTTCAAAATTTGAATTTCACTTCATAAACAGACGAACTTCGTGCTGTAACGTTAGAAGCTTTAATCTTTGGTTCCTTCGAAATTCGTCTGTTGACCAACCAAAATTCAAATTTCAGTATGTCAGAAACATTAAATGCGGTTGGTAAACGGATAGTTTTTCAGAGTAATCGTTGGATAACTTTCCCAACGGATAGATTTAGTCTCTAACGGATATTTGAGACCTAAATCTATAAATACAACATCATTTGAAGTTGTGGGTAACGAATCAAACTTGTATATACCGAATTTCTACTAAATCTTCTTCTCAAAAGCTTTTACCCTCTCAACTTCTATACTTGCACTTAAACTTTCATATCTACTCTTTTCAAGAGAGTTATTTCATTGTAATCAATCTACTCTTCATCTGGAAGATAGATTTACTTGTGAGGGGTATTCACAAGGGGATTGGGAAGCACATAGTGAAAGTGCTTGGAGAGTTTGAGAGAGCTCAGAAACAGAGCATACTGAGTCTTCTTCTCCCTATCTTTAGCAAGAAGCCCATTGAAATTCTTGCTGTATAGTGGATAAATCTCAAGAGGTGTCTTGGGGACTGGATGTAGGTCAAGTGGAAAGACCGAACCAGGATAAATTACTGAGTCTTCTTCTCCCTATCTTTACTTTTCAGCTTGCTCTGTTTTACGCATTGTTTTCATTATATTGTGATATCTTCACTTACTTCACTTTGTGCAGAAAAATTTCAATCTTCCCAATTCACCCCCCCTCTTGGGAAGTCAGCCTTGCTAACAATGCTAACCTGAATTGCAAGCTCTAAACTTCTATGGACCCATGACCCCAAGACGCCTTCATAGTAACGAGGAAGAAGAACAAATTTTTTTCACGTGTGGTCACGACTAACAGCAAATTGAAACAAAATATACCCACCAAGACCCACGATGTCCTACTACGATGTCACGACATTTTCAACCCACCAAGATGTAACCCGTAGTGAGGAAGAAAATGACGGCCAATGAAGTTAGATCAGTGATGGGTTGCCAATGACTGTGTAAGTGGAATTGGGGTTCAAGGTGGGGTCAAATCTCAAAGGAGTGGTTTTTTTAAGGTGAAACCCTTTAGACAAGTTGATTGAGTCAAATAAGACATATGTGAATGGTCATTGAGTGCTACATTGCCTTTGGTGGCAAATGAATGTGTAAAGTTGAGTTTTGTCCAAAAAATGGCCAAAACGGTATTGTGTGTCCAAAATTTCCATATAAAGATGGATTCAAGTGATATTGGTGTCTATAGTTAGATTAAGACAAGATTGACTCATAGGAGTTGGAATCAAGTCAATCGGAGGTTGAAGTATAAAATTATATGCATTGGAAATTCACTCTAAAAACTTAGAATTTGCTAATATGGTATCAACAAAGGGTGTTGTGGCACCAGAAGCCAAACCATGGTGCCAGTCACCTCTATTTGAAAAAAAATTGGAACCTAAGAGCTTCCATGCCACAGCAGCACTGAAGAGGCTATGACACCATACCATGATATTCCTCTTCTAGTTCAGTTTGCCTAGTTTTTCGATATTTTTAGTGAAATATGAAAGTGTGTTGGAGTAGGATGTTACAACAAACATGAGATCTTCCTCTATAAGTCATGCTTGTCACCTCAATATTCATGACACTCCTAGGTGTGCTGAGATTCTGGTGTAAAAAGATAGATTGGGATTTTTATCCCCTCAAATGTAACTTAGTGTTTTTTGAGCTCTGTGCCTCATTTCTTTACTAAAAAGACAAGCGTTGAGCATGTACAATGCACTATTATTCAAAATTTTACAGCCAGAAAATAAAATCGATTAGGGTAGACTTGCTTGATTGTTTACACATGAATCTCCACAGTGATAACTACAGAGTAAGAACAGGAAACATTGATAGTTTGGAATTTTGTTTGATTGGAATTTGGTTGATTATTGTTAGGCCTTGTTAGTTATATTTCTGTGAATATCATATCTTGTCTGACCTATATATTAACAAAAATGTCTCTTTTAGGGGTTCACATGAAAAAGTGATAGGAAATTATTAATTTCCCAAGACCAAGTAATAATTAATGATAGTAGAGATCATTTCCCCTGAGAATTTGTAACACTAGTGACTATGTATCAAGTAGTTACTTTCTCTCAAACAGATCAAACAAGCTAGCAATTGAGATACAATACTAAATGTAAATATGAGCAAACTACTAATGATGATTCCAATCAAATAAAGAGACAATCTAGCCTAGCAATTGAGACTTTTTTTTTGTCAAAAAAATCTAGGCTTACTAATCCACTAGTTGCTTTATCGATGTTTTGATTAGATTGAATGAATGATTACTATTAGTTCTTTAATTAATCCAGAGTCCTCTAATGCATGTAGGTTCTTTCGATCAACCCACACACTTGTCCTATGACAATTATATAATTCCTAATATCAATTAACTTAAATGAACCACTATCGTTCTACTCTGTTAAGACCACGCATGGCCCCTAGGTATATTCCTATCTCAGACCAACAAAGCAGTGAAAGAAGAAGCAGAAGCCTTAACAAAAAGAGAATAATTAGATGTAGATTGATGATAGCCTTTACAAATTAAGGCATCAAATAGCTTATGGTACCATTAACAACTAGCTTGTTTAAGCCGTAAAGTTTGACTTCTCAAGCTTACAGACAAGAATAAAATTAGTATTATAAAGGCCATGAGGAGGAATCATGTAAACTTCTTCATCCAAATCGCCATGAAGGAAAGCATTATTTATATCTAGCTATTGAAGAAACCACTTATGTGCAACAGCCAAAGCTAAAAGAACCCTAACAGCTATTAACTTGGCTATAGGAGAGAAAGTATCAAAATAATCAATATTAGGTTTAATATAATATAAGTTTTAATGATAACAAATGTAGAGTAATAAGGAAAAAATGCATCATAATTGTCTAACATATATTTTGTTCCTAAAAAGAAGTAAAATGTGCATTAGCATGTTTTAATTATGTTTATAATGCATATATCATGCTATGTACTAATATATCCACTATACTTTTATATTTTATAATATAAGTTAAATAAATAAATTGGACCAACTACTTGGTTTGTAAGTGTAATACATGCCAAGAATGGAAATGACCAAATGAAAGTGAGCATTGAAATAAAGAAAGAAAAATCAACATCATATCTCACTCAAAGAAGAAAAAGAGAAAGGATGCTCCAAGAATGGAAGATCAAAAGGGAGCAAACTAAGAATGGGAATAACCAAGTGAAAGTGAAGCTTAACTTTTGAAGACCCAGCTACTAAGTATATTTTATTTTCACTTAAGTCTTGAAGTGGTTTAGTGTTTGAAATTTACTTAATCTTATTACCATATATCTTAAATGAGTTAGATTAAGTAAATTTGAATATTAGTATGAGTTTAAGCTTGTTAGAATTGAATATTCTAGACTAATAGATGAATTTTGCTTATGATTCATGTTTATTTTAAGCAAAATTTGTATTTGTTGAAGTTTGAAGTTATAGAGGTTTAATCTCTGATAGATGAATTTTGAATCTGAAATTCAAATTTTGGACTAAGTATAGCTAGTGAAAGTGTGCAAAATTCACATGAAACTTAGTTGAAATTCAACTATTGGTGAAGTTCAAAGTGAGTTTAAAGCCACAGCTACTTATAGACAAACTTTGAGTTTCAAAGTGCAAAATTTGAAGTGAGAACTTTTGGATATTGTTGAAACAAGTTTCTGATAGATGAATTTCAATTTTGTAATTCAAATTTTGAGTGCATTGTTAAGACTTGATGCAAGTGTTCAAACCCAACAAACACATTTTCAACATGAAAGTTCAAATGTTCAAGTCTCTAGCTAACTTTGAAATTTTTATCATAGCTCAAAATTTGAATTTTGCCTGCTAAAATTTGAATTTCAAGGTTCAATGTTAAACAAATAACTATGCTAACTTTGCAAAATTCATCTATTGAGCCTTAAAATTCGAATATTGATGTGTTAGATGCAATTAATGCTGTTGTTGAACAATTTTTTTGTAGAGTAATGATTAGAACTTGTGTCTAACGGATAAATCTTGTATCTAACGGATAAATCTTGTGTCTAACGACTAGCTAAACCACAAATCTATAAATAGAACTTCATTTGAACTTATCGGTAACGAATTTAAGTGAGTTATATGCCAAAATGCTGCTACAATATTTAAAATCTTTATGTGTTAACATTGAAAGTTAAATTCACCTTATTAGAGTGAGCATTAATATATTATCCATTCTTAAAGAAAATTTCATTTCTATAATCGTTCTTTCTATAATTTTGGGGTAGAATCTTAATGTGGGGAAACACTAAAGGAATTACACATCTTGTAAGGCTGTGAGGAAAGTGATTTTACAAGTGTCTAGTGAAGCTTGTAGGATATATTGAGGTTTCACAAGTATCTGGAACAAACTTATGGGATATAGTAAAAAATCTCAAATGGTAGCTTGAGGACTAAACGTAGGCCAAATGGTTTAGGCTTAAACCAATATGAATTATTGTGTATTGATCTTCATCCTCTCATTTTATCTATCTACTTCATTATACTCTACTCATCCCTTTTTTACTACAATATTTGGTGAAATTGAGTTGTACTTCAAAAGAGGCAAAAATATTGCATTACCCAATTCACTCTCTTCTTAGGTGACTAATTAACCTAATAATTGGTATCAAAGCTTGAACTCCCAACTAAAGGATTTCACCATCTGGGAGAGCTCGTAGCTGGCTTTGGAGAAAATATACTACCACAGGGGAACAATAATAATAGACCTTTAGACTTTAGTGGAGAACACTATGGTTACTAAAAGATGCAAATGGAGATATATCTTCAATCCATAAACCTAGAGATCTATTCTATAATAAAGAAGGGTGATTTTGTGCCAATGCAAATATAGATGATGGCACATACAAAGAGAAGTCAGAAGAAGAACAAAACGATGAAGATAAATGAAGAGTTCTACTGAACTTTAAGGCAAAACACTTATTGGTCAGTGCTTTAAATCAAAATGAGTTCTACAGAATATCATATTGTAATACAACTAAGGAAATATTGGATATTCTAGAGATTGCTCATGAAGGAATCAAGGGAATGAAGGAAAACAAACTTAGCTTTCTCATAGTAGAATATAAAATATTCAAGATGTGTGGGAGTAGCAAAACAAAAGAAAAACACTGATGTTCAAAGCTATTACATCATAAATATAAGAAGATGATGATACTAATGAAGAGAGTAATGATGAGGAGGACGAGCTAAAACTAATGACCATCAAATTTGGCAAATTTCTCGAAATATAAAAGAAGGAGCTTCAGGAACAAAAGCAATCTTGCCATGCAAATAAACTGAAATGCCATTCAAAGAGACAAGAAGGAAGATATGTAGAGAGGAAGAATCATGAAGCTAAAGCTGCATACAACCCTACAATCTAAGGTAACAGTTCAAATGAAGAAGATGAAAATACCTATCTGTGCTTAATGGCTAAGACCAATAATGAGATATCAAATTTTGAGTCTAAATCTGATTCTAATTTTTCTTTTGATGAGTTGCAAGATACCAATAATGAAATACATGATAAACTGATTGCATTAGCAAAAGTACTTGCATATAGTAAGAAGAAAGTGATTTTCTTAGAAAATAAATTAGAATTAGAAAAGAATGAAAATGGATCACTTAAAAAGAAAATAGTTTATCTAGAAAACATCTGTGAAACCCACACACACACACTTCCTTATGATTCATGTGATAGATTAAATAAAGAAAAAGATAAGTTAACTAAAGACATATCCAATTTCACCCAAGGTAAAGTTAAGTTGAATATTTCACTTAGCAAACAAAAAAGTATGTTTGATAAGTTGGATGCTGGCTACATAAATGAGTCTAAGGAGAAAAGTAAATGTTTTTTGAAATTCTTTGTGCCTACTGTCATGCCTAGCTTACCATAACGTACATATTGTGGTAAAAATGAGATATAGCTTATCTATGCAATATAAGGAAAAATGGTTTGAGTAAAAGTATGAAATGGGTTCCAAAGAATATCACTAATCTTCCTGGACCCAAAAACAAGTGGGTACCAAGATGTTCGTCTAGTTTTTCATGTATACAGAATAAGTCCAAGAAGAAAGAACACATTGGTGCAAGAAAGAAGTCATAGAAAAGGAAAGCTTCTCAAAATTCTAAAGCTGTAATTGGAAATCACGAGGAGAAGCATTAGAATAAAACCTCTCACTCATCTCAAGGAAGCAACTCAAATAGAAATCAAATCACTTACCTTGAGAAGAGAAAGAGCATAAACTTAAGAAGTAATGGTTTGTATGCAAAAGGGAGACATGAACAATACTGCACTACATACAAGCCAAAAATAACAAAGAGATGATCTTTGGTAACCTCTGTCACTTACTCTATTCAATTATTAGATTATATGTTATATTTGGGTAAGACTGAACTTTGGTCCACTATAAATTTTAAATGATTAAATTGATCATTATTGGACCCAAGTAAGAAATGGTACTAAAGAAAGAAAATGATATTTTTTTTTCATTTGTTTTACAGGTACCCCTTGAGTTAAGTGGTGAAAGTCTAATAAAGATGGAGAATCTAATATGTTTAAATAGATTCATACTGAAAAGAGAAGAAGCTAGCTATTAACCAAGCTAGTTTATAAGTGTTTAACAAGTTTTTAGATATGCTTGGTTGGTGCTATATTTGAGGTTATTAAAATAACATATGTTCCTTGTTCAAATGATGAACTATTTGAATATGTTGGTGTTTACTATGAAGTTCAATGTCTACACAAGTCCGTTTCTTTATTTGTATAATCAAATTTGTGTGCTTTTCATAATTTCTCTTACATATTGATTTTTATTTGAGCTGTGATCTTAAATATATTTATGCTTGAATAAATGCTCATGCTTAATGGAGAGCTTATAACTTTGCATATAAAGTTTTTTTAAAAGCTCTTTTTAATTTAACCAAAAAAAAATTTCAATCATAATGCTTGAATGTCTACATCATCTGTTTTTGTATAAATTTGCTTGTTTAATACATTGTCCTTTCTTGGTTTTATCATTTGAAATGTATAGTTTGAGGGTGAATATTTTCTGTAATTAATTTGTTCATACTTTAGCTCACCTTATTTTATTGTAAAGAGTTTTATTACTTAGTCTTAATTTGTTATTTTGTTAAAGGGAGCAAATAATGTTTCAATATATCTCTTTAATCCTTAAGGAAGAAGGTAACAACTCTTTATTTTGTAATACCTCTTGTGATGTATGTATATCATAATCATATTAACAAAAAATATTATAACATTTGGTATCATAATAGTTTCAAGAAACAATTGGTATTAGTTTTTATAGCACTAACAATTGATATTAGTAAAAATTAGCATAATCTGAATATGCAGTGCATAATAAGTTTTGATAATGATTTGCATTTCAGCTTGTGTTGCAATGTATGCTTGAAACAATCCTAAACATCTGTACTTATTAGTAGAACCTCACAAATTGTGCAAGAAGAATTGTGAGAGAATTTTTCTTCAAACCCTTTTATTGATGTCAAATAGGGGGAGAAATTGTGTGAAAAATATGCATGTACTTAATCTGGAACTATATGAAATGAACTATATCATATTTGCTCATTATCATTAAACATATTTTTTCACTAGTGATTTGTCATCATAAAAAAGGAGGAGATTATTAGGTTTAATATAATATAAGTTTTGATAATAACAAATGTAAAGTAATAAGGAACAAATGCATCATATTTGTCTAAAATATATTTTGTTCCTAAAAGAAGTAAAATATGTATTATCATGTTTTAATTGTGTTTATAATGCATATATCATGCTATGTACTAATATATCCAATATACTCTTATATTTTATAATACAAGATGGATATATAAATTGGACTAACTACTTGGTTTATAAGTGTAATATATTAAATGTAGGATTGTTTAAGAAAGAAAAGCGAGTATTAGAATAAAGAAAGAAAAATTAACATCATGTCTCACTGAAAGGAGAAGAAAATAAAGACGGCTCCAAGAATAGAATATCAAAAGGGACCATACTAAGAATGAGAATGACTAAATAAAAGTAGGGCTTGACTTTTGAAAACGAAGCTATTAGATATATTTTGTTTTTACTTAGGTCTTAAGGTGGTTTAATGTATGAAATTTACTTAATCTTGTTACTATACATCTTAAATGAGTTAAATTAAGTAAATTGGGACATTAGCATGTGTTTAACTTTGTTAGATTTGAACATTCTAAGCTAAAAGACAAATTTTGCTTATAATTCATGTTTATTTTGTATAGAATTCGCACTTTACTTGTTGAAATTTGAAGTTATAGATGTTTAATCTCTGAGAGACAAATTTCAAGTTCAAATTCACATGAAACTTAGTTAAAATTTGACTGTTGGTGAAGTTCAAAGTTATAGCCTCTGACAAACAAACTTTGAGTTTCAAAATTCAAACTTTGAAGTGAGAACTTTTGTGTCTTGTTAAAACAAGCCTCTAACAAATAAATTTCAGTTTTGAAATTCAAATTTTGAGTGCATTGTGAAAACTTGAAACAACTGTTCAAACTAAATAAACACATTTTCAATATAAAAGTTTAAATATTCAAATCTCAAGCTAACTTTGAAATTTTTATCATAGCTCAAAATTTGAATTTTGCTTGCTGAAATTCAAATTTCAAGGTTCAACATTATATAAATAATTATGCTGATTTTGCAAAATTCATCTATTGAGTCTTAAAATTTAAATGTTGATGTGTCAAACACAATTAATACAGTTATTGAACGGTTCTTTTATAGAGTAACAACTAGAACTTGTGTTTAATGGATAAATCTTGTATCTAACAACTAGTTAAACCACAAATTTATAAATAAAACTTCATTTGAATTTATGAGTAATGAATTTAAGTGAGTTATGTGCCAAAATACTACTTTAATATATAAAATCTTTCTGTGTTAGCATTGAGAGTTAAATCTATCTCATTAGAGTGAGTTTCAATGTATTATCCACTCTTAAAAAGAGTTTCAATTCTATAATTTTTTTCTATAATTTCTGGGTAGAATCTTAGTGGGGTAAACACTAAAGGAATTACACATCTTATAAGAGTATGAGGAGAGTGGTTTCATAAGTGCCTAGTGAAACTTGTGAGATGTATCAATACTTCACAAGTGCCCAAATAAAATTTGTGGGATGCGGTATAAAATTTCAAGTGATGGTTTGAGACTGAACATAGTCCAAGTGGTTTGGGTTAAATTAGTATAAATTCTTGTGTATTGCTTTTCATCCTCTCATTTCATTTATCTACTTCATCATACTCTACTTAACCCTATTTTGCTGCAATATTTGGTGAAATTGGATTATACTTCAAAAGAGGTGAAAATCTTGCATCACACAATTCACCCCCCTCTTGGGTGACTAGCCAACATAACAATCAATACCTTCTGTTTGAGTATAACCTTTAGCCACTAGCAATGCTTTGTATCTGTTAATGGAACATCTGAATTATACTTAATTTTATATACCCACTTACATCCAATAAGATGTTTCCCGGTTGGTAGAGCAATGAGTGTCCAAGTATGATTGTCCTTCAAGGCCTTAAATTTGGCTGTCATGGTATTTCACCCCTCCTCAAATTTTAACAGCTTGAACATAAGTTTTAGGTTTTGTCTAAGAAGAGATACTAAAGCCAAGCTTGCAATAAGCAGGAGAAACACGAGAATAATAAACAAAAGAAGAGATCATAGAATAGAGAGTACCATTAGAAAAAAATTGAGGACAAGTTGAGGCATGAAAGGTGTAATAATCATGCAAATAAGCAGGTGGTTTATAAGGTCTTATAGAGTGTCTAAGTGGAAGAGGATAAACAGGAATAGGAGCAAGAGAAGGTGAAGATTCATGCAGGAGAACCAGTTTAAAAAATGATAGGGGAAGAAGGATCAGAAACAGAATCAAATGCAATAGGAGAAAAACTAGGTGTATTGAAAGGAATAGAAGTAGAAGATTCTGAAATAGAGGAACAAGATGGAGTAAAAGTATCAATGTCATCGAGAATAGTAGTACCCTAAGAAGGAAAGAAAGAAGTTTCATAATTGGGATCTAACTGATTATTGCAATATAGAAAAAAATTTGTAAAAAATAACATATCGAGATATGAAAAGAGCTTTATTTGAAAGATCAAGTAGTATGTAACCTTTAGTTCCAAAAGGATGACTGAGAAAAAAAAATTTTCAAGCTTGGAAATCAAATTTTGTTCTATGTATACTAGAGGTTGATGCAAAACATAAAGAACCAAATACTCAAATCAGTAAAATTGGCATTACCATAAAATAACTATTGTATGTCTATTATTTATTTTTGTTAAAAAAATAGATATAAAAAATTGGCTAGTGGTATTTTTGTGAATAAATTGGTAAGTTTCAAATCTTCTACATCTATTTTTAAAGAAATAAACATAAAAAGCTTATCATTTATAGCTTTTTTAAAAAACATAGATGTGATACTAATTTTATCTATTTTTTATTTTATTTTTAATATATTACAATTACATCTGGTTTATGAAAAATAGACATAAGAGCTTTTTTGTCCTTTTTTTTAATCCTCTCATAGCCTTCCAACCCTTCATCACTGCTTCACCCAAATGCTCCACCCACTCCCTCACTCAGTTTCAAAGCCTCAACCTCTTCTTCCTCCATTAAACTTTTGGTCATCATTAGCTTGGGTCATCATTCTCTATCATGATCGTCGTGGGTTATCTATCTCTGTTAAATTGTGGTTATGGGTCACCCATCTTCAAAACCTTATTTATGTCGTCATTCTCCTCCCATCTTCAAACCCTAACTCGCTCCATCTTTCCCCTCCCATCTTCAAACCCTAACCCATGTCGTCATTCTTTTCCTATCTTTGAACCTATGGTTCAGTGGTCATTATTCAAGCTTGAGCGCCATTGTCTCACTTGTCATTGCCTGTGCTTGAGTGGTTGTCCTTGGTGGCATTCTCAAACTCTTCATAAGCACGATCATTACGCCGTTTATTTCACTTCCTCCTTTGATTTAGGGTTCAACATGATCAAGTCACCATTTAGCTATAATTTCTTGATTCTAAACTCAAGTGAATTTTTATTTATTTGTTTATTTCTCTATACCTTATATTGCTTTTTCTCCCCTCCATTTATTCTATTAATGCATTTGTTTTGTTGCAACACAAGTCAGAGGGTGAACATGAAGCAAGCAAAAGGCTAAAAACACAATATTTGATTAAAGTAGAAGGTTTTAATAGAGGCAACAAGCAGATTCTTCTTATAGGTATTTGTTGAGATTCTTCTTAATGATTATCTAAATTGGTAGATCATTTTATTTGTGGCATTAAGTAGTGGGAAGTTTCTAAATGAATTAAGCCCAAATGTATGGTACCATAAAGTGATCAAATGAAGTGATATGTTTTTAGTGGTGATGATTCAATTTTCTCTCTCTTTTAGCACAAGAAAAGCATATATGAAGAAAGATAAACAAATAAATAAAAGAGGAAGATTCTACAAGTTGTTTCCATTCAAGGAAGTTAGGATTTAAACTATATACAAATGGTAATGGGAAAATTCAGTAGGGCTTATATCTCTTCTATCCTACTTTACTTTATAATGTCATCAAGAACAAGATTTAGGCCAAGTTTCAGTGGTGGGATAAGGTTAATGAGGTATAATTTTGTAAACTCCTCATTTCCTCTTCATGTACAATGATATAAGAATTTTATGATTAGGAAAACTTTTTCAAGATAGAGCATGAACTTCCATTTCTTGCTGGCCTATGATAGTTTATTGATTTTAACTAGATTATTTCTTGTTCCTATTTAATCGTGAATTTTTGCTTTGTTGTTGTTCTGGGCAATTTCAATTTTATGCCATGGCCCAATTTTAACATGTGGGATTGTGTTTATGTAGAGTGTAAAAGGTTTGTAGTTTGCTAATGTTGTATGTAATTCATCATATTGACCTATGTGCCTAGTACTTGCTATGGATTTTGCCTAATGCATGTCGTAACTGTATAACAATTCTTTGGAATACTTTATTCTAGATATGATGGTGTGATTGGTGTGGTGCTTCTATACATATCCAACAACTACTCTCTAGTGATCAAGGTCTTTGAGCAATTGGCTGCTATGCCTACTTTTTGGTTTAGGGCTCATTGAGATTTGAGTCCTGTAGTTAGGAGCTGATACCTTTGTAAAAAGGTATGTGTTTCGGTTTTAGAAGGAGAGTTAAATCTAATGTGTTTAACTGGTAGTTAATGTTTCAAGATCTTGAATGTGATTGGTGACTTATTTAGTCCCTCATTAATTTTCATTCTAATGTTTTATTTAAAGAAACTTTGATTATTATTTAGGACCTCTGCTGCATTTTGTTTCATTGTAACTAATGATATGCGACCCCTCCCATGAAAGAGAAAATATGGATTGCATTATATGGTAAAGGTTGGATTTTTTTTTCCTTTTACTTCTGATGAACATAGGGCACTTGCAGTACTCCATTAATGAGAGAATATGAGTTTCAATTTGTTGGTATAATCTGTAATGCATTGATGTCTTTGTTGGGTGTTTTCATGTGCTTCTATCTACTTTTCTTCTTGTGGGGTTTGGAAAAAGTGCTACGATTTATAGGAGTATTTTGTGTGAATTAGAAGTTTCAACAGACAATTCTTAGCTCAACTTGGATGTTATGTTTTTTCATTGGTGTGTCCTCTCTTTTGGCTGGTAGTATACATATATTCTGATGCACTTATTTTTTTTGTTTATATTATTAGGTGTTGTTCCCTTCCCTATTGATGTTCCTTACTTAAAGGAGCTTGGTGTTCAAGGAGTCATCACATTGAATGATTCATATGAGACCTTGGTGCCAACCATACTTTATCATGTGAGTGTTCTGTATATAGTTTTTTTTTTTTTGCTGCTTATTATGAATGTCTCACACTTCACATTTAATAGAAACATACACCATGTCTATTTATATGTTCATAATTAGATATCTTGATTCTTGACTGCAAAAGTGCAAACAACCGCGCAAGGTTTCCACCCATTATAGCTTCTAGGAACTTATAGTACAAAGGCTACTTTTCTTTTGAAAACTAAAATCACAATTGAGGTAAGCTTCACACTTATAATCATAAGATGAATCTTTGATCAAGGTTGGTTCAGTCTAATAGGGAGGAGGTGGCAGCATGATACCATTATAATTATCAAATAACCAGATGCAGTTTGAGACTAATTATTATCATTCCTTATCTATTATTATGAAGCCAACATTTAACTTTAAAGCCCATGGCTCTTCAAGGTAATTATAGTGTTAACCATACCAAAGTACATCTTTTCAGCATATTTTCCTTGAGTTATGGATACATTGGATACATATTTGTACATATTAGATACTCAAGATAGGAAAATGTGCAATCTGACTCTAATAATGCATTGTAGTATGTTTTTGCTCTATTTTGTATTATTTTGCTCTTAATTGGATCCCATAGTAGATTATGAATTTTTATCTTTGTTACAGGCCTTATGTGAAGAATATTGAAGCTACTCAAGCCCCTTTTTATAGCTAAAATACTAGGAAAAGAATGAGACCTTACACCTCGATCATAATTTGAGAAGAAGAAAGCAAAGAACGAAGTTGGCTTCAGAAGCAGTTGAAGCCATGACATGGGAACATGAAGCCACGATGTGATTCAAACAGTGATGATTGACACTACGGCATGATATTGTGAAGCTGTAGCTTGAATCACATAGAATCGAATGAAGCGGCGGCATAGATCAGACCGCTGCGGCACCATCTTTTCATAAGCAAAATGCTGAGTTTCATTTTCACGAAGTAGCTCAAGGGTTTTGAGATGTATTCAGGTTCCTTTGTCTATGTTCTCATTCTAGATGAGCCAGAGGCATTTGAAAGGCTTGGCTCTGCTATGGTTTGCATTCAAGTGTGAAAAATCAAGCTTGTGGTGGAGAAAAGTAAGGAAATTGAGCCCCTTTTTTGGTTTCTTATCTTCTTATCCGTTTATTTTCTTGTATTTTGCCATGGGTTCAATTGTAGTTGTGACTTCATTGTAGATTTAAGTAGCTAAACAAGTATCTCTAGGGTTATTTTAAACTCTTGTATGGATTAAATACTATTTCTCCTTTATATTTGTGATTCATGAAATGATTATGTTAGTTTAACACTATACTTAATGCTTCTTGTTGTTTGGCCACCAATGGGATTGTTGGATTAACTTAATTAATGCTTGAAAAAACTAGATTAAATGTAAAACTTGAGTTAAACCGTGTGAGAACTTGTAACTTACTTTATTGAGTGAATGGTTGTGTTGGTAAGATAGAGATATACTTGCTAGCCTCGCATAGTTACACTAGGATTTGAATTGAAATTAAGGGTTTAATTAATTAAGAGATTAATTGGTTAATTGAGTTATGCACCTAATTAGAGTCTTGAGAGAACACATTTAGGTATTGTAAAATCTTGGCTAGCATGGTCAATCATTGAAAACATATATAAAAAGAGTTAATTGAGTATTTAAGAAATACAAGAGAGAGAAATAATCTTAGGTCTTAATTGCATCTTAGTTTTTCCTAGTAAATCCTCTAATTAAGTAGTTTCTTTTAGTGTTGATATTTTCTTTAAATAGTAATCAATTTACTATTTGCTCAAATTAATTAAAAATACGAAGTCTAATATTTGACCCCTTTTGATCCAAGCTCTTGAGAGACGATATTTTACTTATCATTTTACTATTACCTCAGCCCATATGCTTATGGTAAAGCTCGGTGGCAAACTTGTAGGAATTGGAAATCTTAATTTTATTTAACTAATATCTCATTTAGCCTTTGGAAATCATACAAATTGCTCTACTTTTATTTAATTAATATCAATTCAGTTCAATCTGTCAATGTTCCTTACTTGTTTGAAACCATTTGGATGGCTAACTCCATTATTCTTTTATGTTTCAGTCATGTTTGGCTGAGATATTGAGCCTGTTGCTTTAAAAGATTTTTCTAGTCCTTTGAAATATTATCATCTGCTAGAATCTAGAGCTTGAAGGATACGTGTGCTAATTAATATTTTGCTAAGGAGGAAATTAGCATGTTGTGCTCGGCTAACCAACAGCTTTCAAGTATGGTTTATTGGTTCTATGTTTTTAGGATTTTGAGTGATCTTTCTTCTTATAACACAGCCCTTATAGTTCAACCTTATTATAGCAAGCAAGGTTACAGAGAGCATATTGCAATGCCATGGTAAGTTGATTTCTTATTTCAGTTGATTACAATTTCTTCTAGTTAATACTTGTTTGATGTTAGTAATATTTTGAATCATTTAGCTTCTTTTACATATTCACCTATTCTCACTATATTGAATTTCATGGATTATATTCCCTTACTCAACATTATATCTACTTGTTCTTTATTTTAATTTGGTTTAGTTTCTTAACATTATATATATATATATATTAAGAAGTAGAAATGATAGCACATTAAAAATGCTATTATTATTTAAAGTTTCGTGATCAAAACAAGAAAGAGCATACCATCTAGATTGCTATGATTATGATGTAGTAAAAGAGCTTAGTTGCTGAAATCTTCTCAAATGTGTAGATATGTAGGAGCAAGATGAAGAAAACTACATTGTTACAGAAAGTAATGTTGGAGTTCAGCAAACAGCACAATCATTTATGTGAGATACTAGGTGATTAGGATCCTGCAAGTATACATGGTCGATCACAGTAATAAAAAGTCTCAGCGGTATTTCAAAGGTCGAACCCAAGGAAAGTAGTAAATTTATCAGTCTAAACTTTTAATCCTAAAAGTAAGTGATAATTAATTAAGAACTCAAATTAAAAAGGAAAGAAATAGAAAACAAAATGAAGTCTAATTCAATTCTAGAAGCATCAAGGGATTAGGATTTACCTTATGGGATAATTAGATTATATTCCTTAGTTAAACTTTGCATAATTATAGTAACCGTTATTTCTAAAGCGTCCTAATTACCTTTCGGTCAATTAGTCCTTATTGTTAGCAGGGCTGACTTCCCAAGAGGGGGGTGAATTGGGAACATTGAAATTTTTCTGTACAAAGTGAAGTAAGTGAAGATATCACAATATAATGAAAACAATGCGTAAAACAGAGCAAGCTGAAAAGTAAAGATAGGGAGAAGAAGACTCAGTAATTTATCCTGGTTCGGTCTTTCCACTTGACCTACATCCAGTCCCCAAGACACCTCTTGAGATTTATCCACTATACAGCAAGAATTTCAATGGGCTTCTTGCTAGGGCCACAATACACGAGTATGCTCTGTTTCTGAGCTCTCTCAAACTCTCCAAGCACTTTCACTATGTGCTTCCCAATCCCCTTGTGAATACCCCTCACAAGTAAATCTATCTCCAAGATGAAGAGTAGATTGATTACAATGAAATAACTCTCTTGAAAAGAGTATATATGAAAGTTTAAGTGCAAGTATAGAAGTTGAGAGGGTAAAAGCTTTTGAGAAGAAGATTTAGCAGAAATTCGGTATATACAAGTTTGATTCGTTACCCACAACTTCAAATGATGTTGTATTTATAGATTTAGGTCTCAAATATCCGTTAGAGACTAAATCTATCCGTTGGGGAAGTTATCCAACGATTACTCTGAAAAACTATCTGTTTACCAACCGCATTTAATGTTTCTGACATACTGAAATTCGAATTTTGGTTGGTCAACAGACGAATTTCGAAGGAACCGAAGATTAAAGCTTCCAACGTTACAGCACGAAGTTCGTCTGTTCATGAATTGAAATTCAAATTTTGAAACTTACAAAACATTTTCACAATGTGACATACGAATTTCCAAGAAGAAAGTTTTTTTGGTTAAGTGTGAACAGTGTTTTCAATTTTCCACAGTGCCTTCAAAATTCGAATTTTGGTATCCCAAAATTCGTCTATCCACTGAATGTTTAAGAGACACAGTAGATTACTTTCTTTGAAATTCGAATTTTGGAAGGGTGAAATTCGTCTGTCAGAGAGACTCTTTCCAGACTAATTTCATCATTCGAATGTTGCAAGTTCTTATCATTCGTATGACAATGTTTCACTTTAACAGACTCAAGAACTTAGCTTCTTGAAATTCGAATTTTAATGTTCAAAGTTCGTCTGTCAGAGAGCATTTTTGAAACTTAAATCATTCTTGATCTCAGATGAACTTTAACATAGTTTTAGACGAATTTCTTCTATTTTCTCAATTTTTGTTTTGTTTGAAATTCGAATTTTGAAGACTCAAAGTTCGTCTGTTGCAAAGAGGCATCTTTCAGACTTATATGAAAATTCGAATGTTGGAAGTTTAAAATTTGTCTGTCAGAGAGCATTTATCAAACTCAATTTCATTTTGATTTCAGATGCACTTTATCATAATTTCAGACGAATTTCTTTGGTTTTTACAAACTTCATTTTACTTGAAATTCGAATTTTGAAAGTGTGAAGTTCGTCTGTTTATCAAAAGGCCTCTTTCAGACTAGATGAAAATTTGAATTTTGAACAGCCAAAATTCGTCTGACAGAGAGCCATCTCTTCAGACTTATTCAGTTTTAGCTCGAAATTCGAATTTCCAAAGGCAAAGTTCGAATTTCCAACTTGACAGTTTAGCTTAAACTTTCAACCTTCGTCTGTTTGTGGGTGTTTTTCAAATATTTAAAGATTTAACATAAAATCAAATTTTGAAAACATCTTTTCTTCAAATCAAAATCTTTTACCCAGTCATAACAAAAACTAAGGATCCTACAAAAGATCTAACAGCAAGAACTCAGAAAATCTTCACTTGAGACAGCTTTGATCTCCTTTGATATCTTCAATCCAAGCTCTTGAATGTTAGTTTGGAATCATCAAAACTCTTGATTCAACATTCCTTATTTAATTAGAAAATAATTTACTCTCGTGTAACTAAAATTCCTAATTAAACCTTGAAAACTACAACGTATATCACCACAAATTCTTAATTTTATCTCTAGATTAGTTATGCATGTTTACCTCTCTAAATCTATGTTCACTCTTCATCTCTTAATCAATTATATTAGATATACTGGCTTCCCAATAGAAGGTGAATTGGAAAGATTAAAATTTTCTGCAAATGTGTAAGAGAGCAGTGAAAGCAAAAGTGACAGTAAAACAGAGTATAAAATATATCCAAGTGAAAAACAAGATAAGGGAAGAGAATACACAAAAATTTATCCTAGTACAGTCTCTTTATCTTGACCTACGTCCAGTCCTCAAGATACCACTTGAGATTTTCCTCTATCTTGCAAGAATTCGAAGTTCGAATTTTGTTGCCTAAAATTTGTCTATCAGTGAGCAACTCAATATGATACAAAAGTTCTTCTTTTCGAAATTTGAATTTTCAAATATCAAAGTTCGTTTATCAAAGAGATCTTTTATCAGACTTAATTCAAAATTCGAATTTCTGAAAACTAAAGCTCGTCTGTCAGAAAAGCATTTGAACAGGCTTATAAACTATCTTTCCAAAGTTCAAATTTTTCAAAATAAAAGTTCATCTATCAGAGGACTGACTTAGAACTCTTTTCAAACTTTACTTTTAGATGAACTTTGACATATCTTCAGACGAATTTTTCATTTTTCATAGTTTGTGTTTTACTCGAAATTCAAATTTTCCAAGATGAAATTTGTCTGTCAAATGGACCTCTTTTCAAACTAATATATTTTCAATTCGAAGTTCGAATTTCAGATATCAAAATTCGAATTTTCAAAGTAACATATCAAGTGTAACACTCTAAAATTCATCTGATAGTGAGTATTTTTCAAATACTTCATGGGTTATTGTAAAAACACATTTTTAAACCTTTGTCTGCAAGATCAAAGCCTTTTACTCATGTGAATACAATAAGAAATCCTACATCTAATCTTAAACTCATTTTTCTTGGATTTTTTCATTTGAGATCTTTTGCACACCTTTGATATCTTCCTTCCAAGTTCTAGTTAGTTTGAAATCATCAAAACACTTGATTCAACACATTAAGTTTATCTATTAATTAGATTCTATGGTGATCAAGTATAAAATCTACATGAAAGAACAAAAGAGATCAATATAATAAAAAGATAAATTAATTATAACTTGAAGAACAAATCCACAGAGTCTTAACTTAGAGAAAAACAAATCCAATATATCCCAATCAGGCTATATCTCTACCTCTGACTGGAAAATTTAGCTACTCATAGAATTAGAAATCAAATCAAAACTAAAATCTCAAACCATGATAAGAATAATAAGAAGGAAGAGTTTATAAAGAAAAATATACTCTTGCTTCAGTACTCCCCAAATCTCCTTACTTTTTCTCTATAGATTGTTTCTAGTTGCTCCTAGATGAGTTTTGAACCGAGTTCTCTGGCCTCTGAGAGTGTTTCTGAATCTCCTCTTGTATTTCTCTTGCGTCCTATTTATAATATAGAGAGAATACTTAGCTTATAGGCTAGTTTACGTGTCAAAAAAGTGTTTTTGTGAGCTTTTTCACCTTGACCCAACGCCGAGTGGCCTTATAATCATTTAATACGGTGTCAGGTGCTTCTGAAAGTCAGAAAAACTTAAAATTTGCATTGACCCGGCACTGGGTGAGTTTGATCCGGTGCCGAGTGGATGATAGCCACAGAAAACTCATTCGTTTAGCTTTAGAAAGTCACCAGCTCATATTAACAATTTGAGTTCAATTTTCACCATGATAACATTAGAATTTGGGAAAACTCAAAACATGAAAGTTGTAGCTCTATATCTTATCTTTCCAAAGCATCTTAATTCACCTCAATCGAAGTTTATATGTGAGAGTTATGGTCAAAATACCAAAGAGTGTGAAAACTTTTCAACATGAACGATCTGTAACATTTTTACTCCAAATGCTTTCAAATGAGTCTATAACACCATAAAACTCCAAAATATATCAAATAATGCTAAAATATATCAATGTAAATATATTTAGATATAATTTGGAGCTTAAATGTTGATATTTTATAGGTATAAAATAGACATATTGCTAGGATTAACTAGTTAGCGAAGGTCCTCCACTTAGTAATAAGGGAAATTGTGATTTTTTCTTCCTTGTGACATTGACATAGACAATTTTTTTGCTCTACACTTGTTTTTTTGGTTTTATATATATATATATATTCTTTCTTAAGTTTTGTCTATATGTCATGAATAAAGAAAGAATATTATCTCATTTATAATGAAGACAAGTTATATATGTAATACCAAGTTTCTTATTTCTTGGAAGATTCCTTTTTTTCTTTCTTTTTTTTTTTTCTCTTGTTGCATCAAACTGGAAATTATGTAACAGCATTTAAAGCTATCTAATGCGGAAGGCACCTTTTAGTTGCATGCCTTTTTTTTCTTAAAAAAAATAAATTTAGGGCTTTTTTTTTAAAAAAAAAAAGACTTAAAAAGGTTGTCTTTTACTTCTGTTTTTTAAGAGACATAAAAAGTTACATAAAAAGTATAACTTTTTATGTCTCTAGCTTTTATGCCTCTTAAAAACAGACATAAAATCCCCAAAAGTACAAACATTAAAGGTATTTTGTAGCAATGTGGGTGGTTTTTGAAATAACTTTTGATAAGGAGTAAAATTGCTTATGATAGGAGAAGGCAAACGATTGATAATGTAAACAGCATGAGAGACAGCATATGACCAATAAACCTTAGGTAAATGAGATTGAAATAATAATGCCCAAGCAACATTGAGTATATGTTGGTGTTTCCTCCTCATAACACCATTTTGTTGTGGAGTTTCAACACAAGAAGTTTGATGAATAATACCTATAAAATTATAAAAGGAAGGCATTAAAAATTCATTCCCATTATCATATCATAATGTTTGCAGTTTTGTGTCAAATTGCATCTCAACATAAGCAATGAAATTTTGCACAAGCATTCTAGTTTCATATTTTGCTTTCATGAAGAAAACCCATGTATAATGAGAAAAATCACCAACCAAGGTTAAAAAATACTTATAACCATGAAATGAAGAAACAGAAAATGGAACACAAATGTCTACATGAAGTAAAGAAAAGATTTTATTACTAATAGAATTGCTTACAAGAAAAGAAAGCCTTTTTTGTTTTGCCATATGACATGTGTCACAAGGTCGTAAAGTGTCATTACAAGAAATGAAAGGAAATTGCTTTTGTAACAGCTACAATTTGGAAAAAGAAATATGTCCTGATCGTAAATGCCAAAGTTTGTTTCTGATGAGGAAGAAGAAATAGATGACTGTTGAGAAGCAACATTAAGAGAAACTGGTTTGATGACAAAACCTGCTGCATTTTGAAGAAGATATAATCCTTCACAAGCGTTAGCTAAACCAAATGTTTTCCATGGTGTGATCCACTGGATAAGATAATGATAGTGGAAGAAAATGAGGCAACAGTCAATGGTAGCCGTCAATTTAGTACCAGATAAAAGATTGAAAATGAACTCAGATGTATAAATAACATCATATATAATGGGGGAATCTGAAAATTTTATGACACGAAAAATGCGAGCAATGACTTGAGAACCATTGGGAAGTGTAATGGGAGTAGGAGTAATTTCACAATAAGAATAAAAGTAATCAAGGAAAGAGCATACGTGATCAGTGGCTCCTGTGTCCGTAATCCATGATTGATCAATAAATTTGTGGTAAGAATATATTTACCTGAAGTAGTGTCATGCCGAATTGGAATATTAGCCCTAATATGATGAAGAGAATATGTAGTGGGAATAGAAGTAGGAGAAAGAGAAGATTTAGCTTTAGTTTGTAATAGTGACAGTATCTTTTGATATTGCTCATTAGTAAACTAAGGAGTAGGTAAAAGATCACTCGAGCTTTCATTGTCAACCTTTGTAATGATCCCTCCAGTATTCACATATTGCACAAAAGCAATAGTCAAAGAGTTTACATTGTTGGATCTATAAGAGGGTGGAAACCCATGCTTTCTATAGCATGTATCAATAGTGTGCCCGTCAATTTCCACAATAAGTACAAACTTTAGTGCTACCATTTGGTTTGTTGAACTGATTCTTGAAGTTCATACCTCTATTCTACAGAATCTTTGGTCCAAGACCTTTGCTAATTAAAGCCTTAGCTTCAAAAGGATAGAGCATCTCCCTCTCCTGCTGTAACACGAGAAAGTATCTTGTTAATATTCAGCAATGGTTCAATCAACATAATTTGGGACTTCACAGAAGAAAATCGTTCATTAAGTCCCTTTAAGAATCTGATAGCATAATCTTGCTCACGATAAACCCTAGCACTTGTTCCAACTTAGCATCTATAAGCAGGTTCACATGAACAGGATCTAATCGGCTGTAGAGTAGTGTACTCATCCCACAAGATCTTCAATTGAGTAAAATATTCGTTCACCAATAGTTCCCCTTGCTTCAGATTGTAAATCTCTTCCTGAATCTCTGCAATTCGAAATAGATCCTCTTAAGAGTATCGATCTTTCGTGTCATTCCAAATATTATATGCTTTGTCAATCCAAAACACACTGTGCATGATCGTGTAAGAGAGACGCTTAGTGAGCCAAGCTCCTACCATCGTATTACACCTCTCCCAAGCAACATACAAAGGATTAGAAGGATCTGGTGCTAGAATCGAACCATAGATGAATTTTAGTTTATTCTTGGAAAGCAGAGCCATTCGCATGGATCTTGCCCAAGAATAGTAATTAGAGCCGACAAGTGGAGGAGAGACGAGAATTAAGGTAGGATCCTCATTTGGGTGCAAACAGAAAGGACTAGCCGGATTGAGAGAAGGATCATTATTCTGCTATGACGAGATCAATCCACTAGCTTGACTGGAGGAATCCATGGTAGTTCAGAAAATTATGAAAGAGGAAGAAAGAAGTAGAAGAAGAGGATGCGCAAATGATTGCTCTAATACCATATGACAAAATTGATTAGAGTAGAGCGGAAATACATATGATGAGAAAATTGAGATTTGCATTGATTCTTCACTTTGTAGTACATTTATAGTTTACACAGTAACAGAAAACAGTTGTACTGAAATAAAGCCTAACAAATTACTTATAATGCTTAACAAACTAAATGCAAAATCAACATAAGTTAATGACTCCAAAGAAAATTTAACCATTTTCTTTGTGATACTCTATTAATCACAAGGCAACAAGTCTTTGCAATAATATATATTTTTCAAATTATATGGATTTTGATCCTTATTAAACATGGTATATAGATCTGAGACTCTAAATCAATCAACTTAGGGTAATCATTTTTATATATTGGTGATGTAAGGTACTTAACATCTTTCCCATACCTAAGCCCGGAACCGCTTCTCCTGGGATAGTGATTCTGCAAACCTGCGCAGGAGCATAACTAACAAGGTCGTGACAAGATCTAGCACAACTTTTAACAAATATGTACAAGTTTTTGTTGGTTTTCAAACCTTTTCAGAGCCTGCTCGTTGGTCTCGTGGCTGCAAGGTTGATAACTACCGGTCTCCAAGTTAACCCGAGAAACAGGTTTTTTTAACAACTTCTCGCCAATTTCAACAAGATCATTCAAATTTTTCCGTGTGGCTATGTCGACAGAAGAAGCTTGTCCAAATAACGTATCATCCTGCAATTATACAGTCCGTTGAGGTGATTGATAAAAGCAAGAGCTTTTGGGAGAAAATAAGCGATCACATGAATAGGAAATTGCATTCGAGGACCTGAATTCGGAGGTAACTTTTCTGGGAAGAGAGGGCTTTAAAAACCACAGAGAGATGATAGTTAACCATATCGGCACCAGCCTGATTGTATACGTCAACCAAGGGGGTAGAACCGTCGCCGGTTAACCACCCCCAGATGCCCCATTTAGCTGCTTCAATCGCACTGTACTTATGCGCATTGTCGGACCCGGTTCCTAAAGATATCACTAAGAATCGATCATATTCCAAAGGTCTTATGGAAACGTAGTCAGGGCTACTTTCAATGATTTCTTTTGTCACTTCCCCAATGGCAACCAGTGCCTGCAATAACGCAGTATGTACGATTGAAACTTAATTTACTATGTTAATTTCCATTTTTTCAGAGATATCCAATAGATTCTATACGAGAAGTTTAGAGAGGCAATGGAAAGACACGATGCGCGCGTACCGGGTTATTTGCAGCGACTCCGCCGTCTATGAGATTGAACTCTCTCATCACTTTGCCTTTGGCGTCCTTTGTTTGAAAATAATGAGCTGGAAAATAGGTCGGTGCTGCTGAAGTTGCAATGCATATATCCGAGAGCAGGGCGTCTAGGCTTGGGTTTTTCTTCACCTGTGAAATCCATAACATAATAAGTTAAAAAAGAACTTTCTTATTCTCTAAGCATGGGAGATCATCCTTGGCCTTAGTTATCGGCTTCATTTTCTGAAGGAAAAAGCATAAAACAAGAAGGAAAGCATATGACGGGAGTATAGAGGTGATGGAGATGCGAACCTGAAAGCTGGAAAAGATGGTGGGTTGAAGGTTCTTGATGTCGAAGGTTGGGATAACAACATTTGTTAGTGTCTGGTTCAGTTTCGTTTCACCAAGGTTTCCCTTAACCAAGCGATGTAAATACTTGCCGTCGTACTTTGGTCCGGATAGAGCCTTGACGATGTTTGCAACATGACGAAAAAATTTACATCTGTTTGCCACACATCAATGTTTCATTGTTTTGATGAGAATCATGAACATTTAAAATGACCAATGGCAGCACGTACAATGGCAAATCAGCATATATATTACTGAGTTTACTTGTTTTGTGGGAAGATTTTGGGGCTATTTTCGAGGTAAAAGTTCTTAATATCTGTGGCTGCAAATAGTGGTCGGTTCTCTTCATTTGGCGCAGCTAACATGGCAGTCACTAAGCCGCCTGTGCTTGTTCCCGCAATCACATCAAAATAGTCCGCCAGTCTAGCATCTTTGCCGTCCAATTTCTGTGCATCATACATTTGTTTATATAAATGAATTAATACAGTGACATATGTACGTAACAGTTATGCTTTCTGCTAAGCTCATATATAGTTTGTCAGAGTGAGACAATGATAATCAATGTTATTAGACACGGCTTAGCTTACATGTGTAGTAAGTAAGTTTATGTGATCAATTAATGAAAACTTGGGCATGGGGAGAATCATATGCAGTAGTTTATATATATATTATGAGCATGAGAATGAGAAACCTGTGATGGTGGTAATTAAGTAGCAAGGCTGTACCTGAAGCTCGGATTCAAGGAAACCAAGGATAACTGCAGGAATGAGTCCCCTTATACCACCTCCGTCGATACTAAGCACCGTAATTAGCTTTCCGTACTTTTGGGGTACTAATTCCATGTGCGTCAAATATAATATATATATATATATCTAGCAGGGATCAAAGAACCTTAAAGGGAAAACTGAGAGAATTTGGAATTCTTATATACACTTAAGATATATATATATGTGCCACAGAAGGAAGAGAAACAAGTCTATATATATATATATATATATATATATATACAGACTACAAATCCAAAAAGTGGTTTCAACGACCTTACGTACAATTTGCTTCGATATTAATGCTGCGCCTGGAATAGCAGTTGTGTGGCCTTGTCAAGAAAGACTCTTAGGTTTGAAGATTAGTGCATGTTTGGTGATTATTTTGTAAACATAACATAATTTTTAATCATGATTTTTTAAAAAACCTATTTGGTCAAATATAGATGAAACATAAACTGATTTTTTAAAAAATAAAAAGTGAGTTAAACTGTAATTTTGAAAAAGTAGGGAAAAAGTTACTTTTACTTTAACAAAACGTAGGTTTTGAAAAAAGGAAAATAAATTTACTCTATATTATATATTTAAAAGTATTTTTAATTCATATCATTTAAATAGATTTTTTGTCAAACTTACTTTTACAAAAAAAAATACTCAAACATAACAACTTCCAATAAATTTACTTTATCTAAATTTCATTTTTATAAATTTTATTTATTTTAACTTAATTTCATAAAATGAAAAATTAAACGGCACTTAGGTTACACAGCAAAATGACGTCCCGGATACAAAACATTGTACCTATTAGCGCAAACCCTGGTGCCTACATTGATTATATCGTAAGCCTGTATTTATATCTTCAAAAAAACATTTCTTTCGGGGCCCGGCTTAATTAAAGGCAGTTCAACAATGAGACCACTTTTGGTGATCGTCACTTTCTGAACAGTCTTAGATCAAATTTGAAGGATTCAGTTTTTATTATATTTTTTATTATATTTTTATTTTATTAGATATAAAATTTAAAATAAATTTAATTTTACAATTGTCACTTTTTTAAAAAATATTACTATTATGTAAAAAATTAAAATAAAAAATTATAAATCTGGACTATTAAATTTTAAATTGGACAGTCTAAATCCATCCAGGGTGGTGAGCATTGGGTGCTCATTGTGATAAACACCCAATCCGAATTCATTCAACAATGAGGTTGAATATTCAAACACGTCTAGTAATATACACATATATAATTATAAAGATGAAAAAAACGTGAATATAAAAATTTTTGAGAACGCAAAACGTGATTTCTTCCTGTTTTTTTTTTTGGGTTATCATATAACATTTGATATACATATTCTTATAGTATACAAGACCTGTACGCACGAGCGTTAGCGTGTATCACGAAGTAGACGACGTGCGGATGATCAAAAGTGCTACATCTCATCTCTCATTCGGGATACAGTTCTTTAACTAGGTGGATATTTCACAACAAATTGAAAACTTTTTCCATGTAGTAAACAAAATTTGAAAAGTTAATTATTATTTTTATAATAAAGTAGTAATTATTATAAAGTTTATATTTATATTGATAAATTCAAAATTAGCATTAAAAATGCTCTTGGCTAAATTTTTATTTAGCGACAAATCTAACCTGGCAATAGACATTTTCGCATCATTATATAGTTATAGTCCCAAAAATGGGTACGGGTTTGCCTTGATATGCTCTTCCTTATTTCTCCCTCGCGATGGAATATTTAATTGGCCTCTGTTATCCAGCTCTCAACTTCCTGTGGGTTTGATTTACTTCATAAATATTTCTTTCCACATTCCATGTCTGCTTTTTTGCGTCCTATGCAACTAGTTAAAGTTCAGTTTGGTTAGCCAAAAGAATGGATAGGGTATAAAATGTTTAGCTCTGTAATTATTATTCAATTATTTTTATTTATTACTATTTTCTAAAAGACAGCGATATAATAATTTTCTTATCTTTAAAATAACCATATCAATAATGATGTTCGTTTGTAAGAGTTGTATAATGAATAATAAATAAAGAGAAAAATGTGAAGCCGCATCCATTATTGCTACTACAACTGCATACAACGATGAGAAAATGTCTACTGCCACGTCAGATTCACATCTGCCACGTTCAGAGGATCTATTCTACTACTTATGGTAGAGATCACTGATTGTTACTTTAAATAAAATATATCATTTATTTTAATAATAATCTTAAATAAGCATTATAAATTATTTTTAAGAAACTTCAACTCATAACAATAAATGTAAACTATTAAATAAAATATATTATTTATTTATAGATTATTTTTTTAATCATTATACCATGCAATCAATAAAAAAGATCATGTAAGAAGAGAAGTATGAAGAGAAAGTATGAAGAGGATCCAAATCCACTACTTGGTTCTCAAGTGCCTTATGAGTAGGGCCCATTCTATGTTCTTCGCAGCGATGGTGGACTGGACGGATATGGAATAGGAAAACCATTTCACATCAGATAGAACATAAATTTATTTTAGGCTAAATTATACATAATATTTCAGAATTTTGGGTTGTGTAAATAATTTCTTTGACTTTTAAATATTGATCATGAATGCATGAAGTTTTATACTCTAATCCTTTTTAAAAGGTTTCTTCTATAAGTTTCTTTTTATAAGGTGTTATATAATATAATAAGATAATTTTTCTTTTCTACCCTTACATTTAATTACTAACCTCATAAATTTTTTCTTGAAAAAAGTATGTATTTTGCTTCATAATTGTGTGACTCATTTTTTCTTTCTTGTTCATAATAATAATTGTTACTTGAATTATATTTATATTATTTTAATTAATAAGGGTAAAAATGATTTATTCAACTCCCTTTTAAGATGACCTAACAAACTTTTCTTAATTTATATGAAATAGTTGCAAATATCTTATAAAAAAGGATTCAATGAAGTATTTATATATAAATAACTTTCTTATCATTAATTTGTCCGCTATTCTACTAATGGAACGCAGCATAATAAAAAAATTATCTGTACATAAATTTAGACAGTTATTTTACATATAACTCAAAGCTTGGAATGTAATGTCCACAAAATGTGAAGCCATAGCATCTGCACATCCATTTGCAGAACGAGGTTTATGTAAGAGAGACCTTAAAATCCAAATCCTTCCCACAAGTTCACAGAGATAAGCCAACAAACGATTATATACCTTCAGACCAAGAAGTTTGGCAGGAGGCTTGTCCTAGTCTGATGGAGGACTTGGATTGACTTGGGATCCTGGTGACTAGCTTCCTTTGTGTATTATTTACTTATTTTTTGTTAACTTCCTTTGTGTATTTTGTTCTTTCTGTTTTTTTCGGTTTCCTTTGGGCTTTGAGCCTTTCTTTGTTTTACCAAAAACATGTTTGTAAAATGTATGATGAACTAATTAATAGCATGGGCCAGGTTATTTATACAAATTAAAATGTTTAGGAGGATTTCTTATCAAGTTTTGAATCTCAATTTGCATATAACTCAACTTTCATGCAAGCTTTGTATATAATTTAGCCATACTTTTATCATATATTTATATTTTACACGTTAATTAAAAATAAAAAGTAAAAAAAAAACACCCTAACGGTATTTTGATCAGTCAATTGACTATATTTATGGAAGATTAACAATCTTTACAAGAGAAGATGAGATAGTAATTAAATTGCTTTTTAACTCTCAAGTTACTATCCAATCCAGTAGCTAATGAAGAATGGAGGAGAAAACTGCATAAAGAAATGAGATTGACTAATTTAGCTACCGATGAACAATAAGCTAATTAGAATCTGAGCGCAAACTGATAGATAGACATCAAATTATTCGATGGCTTTGCGTAAGGCCATGTTGGTGGTGTGTGGAGACCTCATTTCTCGGAGTCTCCTCTCATGGGAAAGCAGTTTCGCAAACCTGAAGGATTAATCAAAACCAGAAATTTTATCGAATTAGTAAACTCTGAGTCAGAACAGATACAGCCATATATAATTAATGGACCCATTCACACATTTATCTTACCTCACGAGAGCTTCCTCATTGGTCCCCCCATTCTCTATTGGCTCAAATTGACCAGTTTCCAAGTTTACCCTACCGACAGGTTTCTTCAATAGCCTTTCCCCAATTTGTTCCAGCTTCTGCAAGTTCTCTGTTGTAGCAATATCAACCGAAGAATCCGTACCCATCAATGTATCATCCTGCAAGTTGTTGCATTCAACAAATTTAATTAGTCCAATTTATTCGTTATCAGTTATGCTATATATTTTCGTTGAAGTTAATTAGGACCTGTATTCGGAGGTAATGATCTTCGGAATGAAGTGCTTGAGTGACAGTCGCAACATGGAAATCAACCATATCTGCACTGGATTGAGTGAACACATCCACTAAAGGAGTGGAACCGCCGTGGGTTAGCCAATCCAGTATCCCCCATCTGGCTGCTATGTTTGCAGTGATTTTTTGTTCGTTCTTGGGCGTGCCCGTCCCTAATGAGATTATTAGCAAGCGACCAATTTCCAAAGGCTTGATTGGGAAGAAGTCAGGATTATCGTCAATTATCTGTTTGGTTATTTGGTTCATAGCCACTAGAGTCTGGACCCAAAACAAAGCAATTAATGACTCACTTAGGGATAAATACTTTCCATACTAAGTAAGATCCCTACGTACTAATGCAATATTGTAATTGATTAACGATATATACCGGATTATTTGCGGCTACACCGCCGTCAATTAGGTTGAATTCACGTTCTTTGCCATTGGCGTCTTGGTTCTTGAAGTGGTGGGCAGGAAGATAGGTGGGAGCAGCCGCTGTGCTGATGCATATGTCAGCGAGTCTCGCATTCAAGCAGGGAGACCTCTTGATCTGTATTAATTTCAATATTAATTAGGCCTTGATTATTAAGTTTTTCTCTCCTTGTTCAAATAAATTGTATCGAACTTCTCTAGACGTTAGCCTCTATAAATCATATGTAAATCAAACTACAAATATCATATTTAGATTTAGATTTAAAATTAAAACATGACTCTTTCTTTTATTTTTATAAAGAGAGATACATACACGTATAGATGCAGAAAAGCCTAAAGTCAAGTAAACCACATTTTACTATGATCTTTAAAGTGTTGAAAAGGACTTGTAGCCACCTGCCCGTGAATCTTACGTGACATTTACAGATGGACATGGTTGGCTCAATTAAAGCCAAGTGATCAGATATGATAAATCAAAACAATTACTACATATTGTTCACCAAAAAAAAAAGTATCACGTACTCCCTCCATTTCGCTATTGTAATTTTCCTGAGCAATTTATGTTTCATAATATAGTACATTTTATGAATTATGTAGTGTATTTTTTTTTCTTTTTAAAATTACCTTTGACTAACATATAAGTCCAAGTATTTATTTATTATTAAAGTGTTTTATTTCTGATGTATTTAATAAGGGTAATTTGTAAAAAGATGGAAAGTTCTTTTAGTTATTATTATCTTGGTCTATACGCGGTAGTTAAAAATGTACTATAAACTGAAGTAAAAAAGTACTCTCTCCGTTCCTTAATATAAGGGACAATTTGGAGAGTTTTCGTGTTTCAAAATAAAAGAGACACATAGGGTTTGTTTGGTGTATTTAATGATTTTTTTTCAAAAATATCTCCATTTAAGATTATATGTTTTCAATATAATTTATTTGTATTAATTGTATGATGGAAGAGTTATTAATATTAGATGAGGGTATTTTTGGAAACTATTTTATATTTCAGACAAATTTATTGCTTTTCTTAGTCTGTGTAATTTTTTCTTTTATCCCTTATATTAAGGAATAGAGGAAGTATTTCTTAGTCATTAATTACTCTGGAAAAATTTTCAACTGCCAAAGTCGGGGTATGCAATAGATGAACGAAACTATTAAATTAATTACCCCTGTATGTATGTCGAAGGTGAAAATATAGAGTCTTATGAAGAGATGGAGTGGAGACCTGGTAAGAACTAAAAATGGTTGGCTGCAAGTTCTGGATGTCGAACGTGGGGATGACAACGTTGGTGAGTGTCTGGTTTAAACGAGTTTCTCCCAGCTTCTCTCTGACGATCCAGTGCAGGTAATTCCCATCGTATTTGGGTCCTCCAAGTGATCTGATTACTTTTGCTATCGCCATCGCACATAGCCCTCTGCCCAATCAAAATAGAATTTCAATAGTTTTCTCAAATATCATCAAATATAAGTAAGTTATGTCCAATATTAATTTTAAACAGAAGAAATAAATGTGAATAATTATACCTATGTTGAGGGAAAATTCTTGGGCAGTGCTCCAGATAAAAGGGTTTGATATCCTTAGCAGCAAAAACTGGGCGATTGTTTTCATTTGGAGCAGTTAACATGGCCGTCACAAGACCACCCGTGCTTGTTCCTGCAATCACGTCGAAATAGTCTGCGAGTCTTGCATCCTCCCCATCCAGCTCCTGCGTGCATGTCAAGATCCAGCTTAAAAATGTATGTTCGTGTGCGCGTCTTAAATAATTGAAGACAGTTACAATTCATACAAAATTGAAGTATATTTGATATATATATATATATATATATGGCACATCCATGCTTCTCTCGAGAATTAGTTTCTTAAACAGTGGTGATCAGATAGTATGAAAATATTGTATACAAATATACCTGGAGTTTAGATTCGAGGAAAGCAAGAATAGTGGCGGGGATTATGCCCCTAATACCACCGCCATCGATGCTCAGAATGGTTACGAAGTTCCCATAAGTTGGGGGCTGAATTTGTTCAACGGATGACGTTGATCTTTCCATATTGACTTGATGCATAAGGTCTGCAAGATCTGATGGTAAGGAAAAAGGTGAAAGCAAGCACTGGTTGGTTATGATATTTAATTCTTGAACAGGCAAACGTACGTGGTATTTATGAGGGAGAACCACCACTTTTCCTATGGAAGTTGGAATATGGGAATCGTGTGGGGATGAGTTTGAAATTTTAGTAGAGATACAAGGAATGATAAGAAGGAAGACCGAGTCAGAGGAGGCTGCACAGAACACGAGTTTGTTAAATATCTTACCCCCTATTTGAAGGAAAGGAAGATAGAAGGGAGATGAAAATTCAAGAAAAAGTAAGAAGGAACTCAAATATTTCTTTATCTAGATTAATTTTTTTTTCTCTTCCTAATATTTTTCTCCCTCTATTTTCCTTCTATTTCAAATAAAGTCTTATGCTCGAAACTAACTCGAAGCACAAACAATAGATTCAGACTGCATAATTTTCTTACTTGATTGAAGCTTTCGGACATTAAAGAAGACAAACAGCAATGACTCCTTCAACCATGGACCGAACCGTTACAAGTCTTGTGTGTGTTACGTACTGTTGTGTGGCTCTGAATAAACGTAAAGCATTCTCATCCTGGCTTGCTAATATCACGCGCTCTCATTCCTGGGCCTGGGGATTTCCGATCGAGTTATCCACGACCTCACCAAACCTCAGTTTCAAAATGAGGTTTGATTGGCTAAACAATTTTCCAAACATGCACGAATGTGACTCCTTGAGCACCCAAACAGGTTTTTTGAGAAAAATATAATAAAAAAATAAAGTATTTATGAAAGCATATCCAGTCAAATGTTATTTACCAAAATGTAACCTACAAAGTAGATTTTTGGGTGTATTGACGTGGCCAATTACAAGGAAGTGGTTTTTTGAGTAAAATATAACAAAAAAAGAAAGTATTTGCCAAAACATATCAAGTGAGATGTTATTTACAAAAATGAAACATATAAAGTCGATTTTTGGGCGTACGATGCAGCTAATTACAATGAAGTTAATTTTCAAATATTCGTCTTGATTTTGTTTTATTTTTTAGAACAAATATTCAACTTTGCTTGTGTAACTTTTTATTTTAAGAAAAAGCAAAGAAGTCGAATAACACACATTCAACTTCTTTAATTTTGTCTGCAAAAGCGAAGAAGTCCAATGAAAGGCATTGGACTTCTTCAGTTTTTTTTTTCTTCTTTTAAATCATGAAGCTAAAATTGATTTGGGAAAAAGATATTTTATGCCCACATAAAAAAATATTAATGAAAAAGGACCTTTAATTTTTTAAATTAAAAAAAAACCTAGGTCCTTAGTCGGAAAAATAATAATAATGGGTGGACAAAATTACTCTTATAAATTCTTCCAAATAAAATAAACTAAATTTTTAAATTAATTGGATTAATTTTCTACATGGATTAAATTAAATTTTCAAATAGGTTGAACTAATTTTTTAAGTAAAGTGAACAAAATTTTCAAAGTGGATTAAACTAGATTTGCAAGTTAATTAAATTAAATTTCCAAGTAAAGTAAACTAATTTTTAAAATAGACTGAAATAAATTTTTAAGTGAATTAAACTAAATTTTCAAGTAAATTTGATGGCTTGTCATGTTGAAATGAGTACATGTTGTACTCGGCATAAAATAATATTTGATTATTGAGTAAAGACATAAATGATTTATAGTGATGAGTTCAATCTATCTTCATGAAACCTATGTAGCTTTCTCATTCCTTATCAATATGAATCATTTATGTGTTTACTTGATAACCCAACATTATTTTATGATGAGTACAATATACTCTATCCGGTCCACATTATAAGATATTTTGTATTAATTACACGCATATTAATAAAATCATTTTTTCACCTAAAATCAATGTAAAAAGTACTTATATTTTCTATTTTACTCTTATTAAATACCCATTTTATTATCATTATAGGGTTATAAATGAGGAGTATATAAGCATTAAAGATAGTGGTAAAATAGGAAAAAAAATATTAAATACCCTATATTTTGGACCAAAATATATCATATAAAATGTCTTATAATATGGACTAGAGGGAGTATATTAATTTTAACATGGTTAGCTGTCAAATCTAGTTAGAAATTTAGTTCACTTTACTTAAAAATTATTTTAATTCACTTAAAAATTATTTTATTTTATTTATTTCACTTGAAAATTTAATCCAGTCAATTTAAAAATTTAGTTCAATACACTTAACAAAATTAGTTCATTCCATTTGAAAATTTATTAGTTCACTCCACTTAAAAAATTAGTTCAACTTACTTAGAAATTTAGTTCAATATACTTAGAAAATTAGTTCAACCAACTTGAAAATTTAGTTTATTCTATTTGGAAAAAATTATAAAGGTAACACGTATTATTATTATTTTTCCTATTAAGAACTAGGTCCTTTTGGGGATTTAAAAAAATCAGATGTTCTTTTTTATCAATATTTTTCTTATGTGGTCATAAAATATCTTTCTCCCAATTCATTTGAAGCTTCATGATTAAAAATAAAACTGAACAACGACAAAAGTGAAGAAGTCCAATGTATGGTATTCGACTTCTTTGCTTTTTTCTTAAAATTTACAAATTACAAAAGAAAAAATGAATATTTGTTTATAAAAATAAAACAAAATCAAGTCAAATGTTTAAGAATTGACTTCCTTGGGTGGTTTATTCAGTAAAATATAATAAAAAATGTATTTACCAAAACATATCAAGTCAAATGTTATTTACCAAGATGTATCATACAAAGTTGATTTTTTGGTGTGTAACATAGTTAACTACAAGCAAGTTGGTTCTCAAATATTTGACTTGATTTTGTTTTATGTTTTAAACAAATATTCAACTTTGCTTTTCTAATTTTTCTCTTTAAGAAAAAGCAAAGAAGTCGAATACCACACATTCGACTTCTTTACTTTTGTCAGCAAAAGTGAAGGAGTCGTTTTCATTTTTTTTTTTTTCTAAATCATGAAGCTTAAAATGATATTTTATCACCACGTAAGAAAAATATTGATAAAAAAGAACCTCTAATTTTTTAAATCCCCCAAAAGGACCTGAGTTTTTAGAAGGGAAAATAATAATAATTAATGGTCAAAATTATCCTTATAATTTTTTTTAAGTAGAATAAACTAAATTTTTAAATTGATTAAAATAATTTTTTTAAGTAAATTGAACTAAATTTTCTAATGGGTTGAACTAATTTTCTAAGTAAATTGAATGAAATTTTCAAGCGAAATAAACTAATTTTTTAAGTGTATTGAACTAAATTTTCAAATTGAATTATTTAAATTTTTTAGCAATATGAACTGATTTTTTTAAATAGATTGAAGTAATTTTTTAAGTGGATTGAACTAAATTTTCAAAAGAATTTGATAGTTTACCACGTTGAAATTAGTATATGTTGTAGTCGGCATAAAATAATGTTAGGTGTCAAATCAAAATATAAATGATTCATATTTATGACGAATGAGAAAGATAAATAGGTTCCGTGAAGATGGATTAAACTCATCGATTTGAATCATTTATGTCTTTACTCAATCACCCAACATTATTTTATACCGACTATAACGTGTACTCATTTTAACATGGCAAGCCATCAAATTTACTTGAACATTTAGCTTAATTCACTTATAAATTTACTTTAATCTATTTAAAAAATTGGTTTATTTTACTTAAAAATTTAATTCAATAAACTTAGAAAATTAGTTCATTCCATTTGAAAATTTAGCTCACTTTACTTAGAAAATTAGTTCAATCAATTTAAAAATTTAATTTAATTCACGTAGAAAATTAATTCGATCAACTAAAAAATTTAGTTTATTTTATGTAAAAAAATTATAAGGGTAATTTTATACACTTATTATTATTATTATTATTATTATTATTATTATTATTATTATTATTCATACTAAGACTCAGTTCTTTTTTGGGATTTAAAAAATTAGAGGTTCTTTTTTATCCAATATTTTTATTATGTAGTCATAAAATATCTTTATCCCAAATCATTTTAAGCTTCATGATTTAGAAAAAAAAAAACTAAAGGAGTCCAATACCCTTTCATTCGACTTCTTCTTTACTTTTGCTCGAATGTGTGGTATTCGACTTCTTTGCTTTTTCTTAAAAAGAAAATACAAAAGCAAAGTTGAATATTTGTTTAAAAAAGTAAAACAAATTCAAGTTGAATATTTGAGAATCGACTCCCAACGTCGCACACCCGCAAATAACATTTGACTTGATACGTTTTGGTAAATACTTTTTTTTATTATATTTTACTCAAAAAAACTACCTAAATGTTACTAATTCTTTTTCTGAGGTTTTTTGAGTGAAATATAATAAAAAAAATAAAGTATTTACTAAAACATATCAAGTTAAATGTTATTTATCAAAATTTAACACAAAAAGTCAATTTTTGAGTGTGCCACGTTGGAAGTCGATTCTCAAATATTCCACTTGATTTTGTTTTATTTTTTTAAACAAATATCCAACTTTGCTTTTGTAATTTTTTTTTTGAAGAAAAAGCAAAGAAGTCTAATACCACACATTCGACTTCTTTACTTTTGTCAGCAAAAGTGAAGAAGCCGAATGAAAGGTTTTCCACTTCTTCAGCTTTTTTTTTTTTTTAAATCGTGAATCTTAAAATGATATGGGAAATAGATATTTGGAAAAATTATTTAAAAATTTCAAAATATGAAAATATTTACTTGAAGGTCCTAACACTAAAAAATATTATACTCAAGTCCTATGTTTCGAAAAATAAGTATAAAAAATTTTAATATTGAGTATAAAATTGTGGAGTATGAGTATAAAATATTCTAATATAATTTTACACTCAACATTGAAATTTTTTATACTCATTTTTCATGATTTTATACTTATTTTTCAGGATTTTATACTGATTTTGACCATAGGATTTGAGTATAATATTTTTTTGTGTTGGAAATTTCAAGTAAGTATTTTCATGTTTTAGTATTTAATAGTGATTTTTCCTAAATATTTTATAATCACATAAGAAAAATATTAATAAAAAACAATCTCTAATTTTTTAAATCCAAAAAAAGACCTGGGTCTTTAGTAGGAAAAATAATAATAATGAGTAGATAAAAATTACTTTTATAATTTTTTTAGTAGAATAAAATAAATTTCAAAGTGGATTGAATTAATTTTCTAAATAAATTGAAACAAATTTTCAAATGGGTTGAAACAATTTTCCAAGTAAAGTGAACTAAATTTTCTAGTGAAATGAGCTAATTTTCTAAGTGGATTGAATTAAATTTTCAAGTTAATTAAATTAAATTTCTAAGTGAAATAAACTAATTTTTAAAATAGACTAAAATAAATTTCCAAGTGGATTTGATGGCTCACTATATTGAAATGAGTACGTATTGTAGTAAGTATAAAATAATGTTGGGTTATTAAGTAAAAACATAAATGATTTAGATTGATGAGTTTAATCCATCTTCATGAACCTATTTAGCTTTCTCATTTCTTATTAATCTAAATCATTTATGTCTTTATTTGTTATCCCAATATTATTTTATGCCGAGTACAACATGTCCATTTGGAAATTTAGTTTACTTTACTTGAAAATTTAGTTTAATTCACTTAAAAAATTATTTCAATTTATTTCAAAAAATTGTTCATTTCACTTGCAAATTTAGTTCAATACATTTAGAAAATTAATTCATTCCACTTGAAAATTTATTAGTTTACTCCACTTAGAAAATTAGTTCAATCCACCTGAAAAAAAATTATAAAGGTAATTTTATCTGCTAATTATTATTATTTTTTTTCTACAAAGGACCCATGCCTTTAGGGGGATTTAAAAAAATTTGAAATTTTTTCATCAATATTTTTCTCATGTGGTCATAAAATATTTTTTTTGCCATACCATTTTGAGCTTCATGATTTAAATAAAAAGAACAACTTCTTCACTTTTGCTAACAGAAGTAAAGAGGACGAATGTGTTAGTTCTACTAGCTTCTCAAGAGGGAGTAAATTGGAAAGTTTGAAAATTTTTTGCAAAATTATAAAAGAGCAGTGAAAGCAAAAATTGCAGAAAAACAAAGTACAAAATGTAATAAGACAATAAGCAAGGTATAAGAAGGATACAAGAATTTATTCTGATTTGGTCTCTTTCTCTTGACCTACGTCCAATCCTCAAGCTACCACTTGAGATTTTCCACTATCTTGCAAGAATTCAGTGGGTTCCTTGTAATATCACAATATAACTTTATATTCTGTTCCAAGAACTTATAGTGTTACTCTCTGCACGCTAGCTAAGTGCTTCTCAAATCCCTCCAGATGAAGATAAGATTGTTTACAATAAGAGAAACTATCTAATACAGAGTATGTTTGACAGTTGAAGAGTAATAAATGAGGTGTGTGAGAGTAAAAGGTTTTGACTGAAGAATTTGACAGAGTTTTAGTATATATATATTGTAAAATTTGTTTTTCACACCTTCAAATGAAGTTTTATTTATAGATTTATGTCTTAATTATAGGTTAGAGACAAGATTTAGCCATTAGAGGCATTACCCAACAGTTACTTTGCAAAATTATCCATTTACCAACCGCATTTAATGCATCTAACATCCAAAATTCGAATTTTGGGGTGTTAACAGATGAATTTCACAGAGTTCATAAGTTAAAGACTTTAACGTTGAATTTCGAAGTTCATTTATTTAAAAATAAAATTCGAATTTTCATTTTGACAAATATTTACCATGTTGGAACATACGAAATTTTAAGTTTAAAGTTCCTTTGAAAAGTGTGAACAGCTATTTCATATTGTTACAATACATTCAAAATTTGAATTTTGATGTCCAAAATTTGTCTGTCAGTAAACAACTCAATATGGCACAAAAGTTATTCTTTTCAAAATTCAAATTTTGAGCCTTCAAAGTTCGTCTGTCAGAGAGACCTCTTGTCATATTTATACATTTTCATTCCAAAATTCGAATTTTCAAAAACCAAAATTCGTCTGTCAGAGAGACCTCTTATCAGACTTATACACTTTCATTCCAAAGTTTGAACTTTCAAAACTAAAGTTTGTCTATTAGAGGGATTGACTTAGAACCCTTTTTACACTCTAATTTTAGTTGAACTTCATCAAGGTTTTAGACGCATTTTTCATTTTTCACAAATTATGCTTGGCTCGAAATTTGATTTTTCACAGGCTGAAATTCGTCTGTTAGAGGCAACAACTTTGTAAGTTCAAATTTCAGGTATCAAAGTTCTGTTAGTGAGTATTTTTCATATATATCGTAAATTAATATAGAATATATGTTGAAAAACACATTTTAAAAATATTGGGTGAAAAATCAAAGCTTTTTAATTTTGTAAATACAGTAAGAATCCTATAAACTAATCTTGTGCTCATTTCTTCATGGATTTCTTCACTTGAGATCTCTTGTACTCTTTTGATATCTTCCTTCTAAACTCCAATTGTTTGAAATCATAAAAAACATTTGATTAAACAGAATGTACGTGCTATTCGACTTCTTTTTTTTCTTAAAAGAAAAAAATTACAAAAGCAAAGTTGAATATTTGTTTAAAAAAAATTAAGTCAAATATTTGAGAATCGACTTTCTTATAATTGGGAATTTACATTAGGTGCTTATCGGTGTCATGAGCATCTTATGCCCATCAATCAGAGAAAATTTGGACCGTCCAAATTTAATCTGAATGGTCTAGATTTACAGTTTTTTATTTTGATTTTTTTACATAATAATAATAATATTTTTTTAAAAAAATAATAGTTATAAAATTATCTTTATTTGATATTTTATATTTAATAAAATAAAAATATATTAAAAATATAATTATAAAATATAATTAAATCTGGACCGTCCAAATTTGATCTAGATGGTCCAGACATATGATGAGCATAGTGTGCTCATCATTTGTGATGAGCATGCTCTTTGTAATCAGCACCTCGCACATCAAAAAGATGACTTTGCATGGTACATTTTGATAAATAACATTTGACTTGATATGTTTTGGTAAATATTTTTTTATTATATTTTACTCAAAAAATTTTTTTCCTTCATGGTTATTGGTTTTTCCTGAGTTGTTGATATATATATATATATGTGTGTGTGTGTGTGTGTGAGAGAGAAATTCCACAGATAATATAATTACAATCCGTCTTATATATATTAACAGCCTCTTTTTAAAAATTATTATTTTTTATAGTTTTTAAATTTATTTAATATTTAAAATTCCTGTTTACTATATTTTTCATATGCTTTTTTTTTATCAAATAATATAATTATTTCCAAAAAGTTGCCTCCTTATCGTTTTTATTTTCTTATAATTTTTATTTCTTTTTTAATGTGAAAGTAACTCTGTTTTTTTTGTTTTTAAAAAAAAATTTACCAACATATTTTTAATATTTTCAGAGGAATGAGAACTTTGCAACATATTTTAAAAGAAAGCTATGCAATTTTATTTTTAATTTTAAATTTCAAAATTTTTAACTCTATTTTTTTTAAAAGTAATTACGTTTACTTTTTCATTTTTTTAAATATCTATTTTTTCCAACATATTTTAAAAATAATATCTACATTTTTTTTACCAACAGAAATTTCATTCAACATAACAGAAAGGTACAAAAAACCAGGCAAAAACAAATAGTTCATCAACGTAAACAAACGGAAACTGTGAAAATAAAGCAAAATGGAAAGAACCTGCACTAAAAAATTTAACAGAAAAAAATAAACGAAAGACCAAACAAACTGGACTGAAAAAGAGACTACTTTAACCAACACCCTCACGGTCATTGGTTGATGCATCAGGCTGCTTTCAGTCCTCCCATGTTCTGCAGAATCTTCATGAAGAATAGACATCATACGAGTGGTGGTGTACTCACCCATCATTGCGGGTCCACAACCTTTGAAGCGAATCCTGCTAAAAAATCAGCAGCTCGGTTACTTTCCCGTTTGACTAACGAAGTCAGCGGCTCGGTTACTTTCCCGTTTGACCAACGAAGGGCCTGTTTGGTTTTACCAAATCAAACCAAATTATAATTTTTAACTATTATTTTTTTTTATCTAAATAGATTTATAATAAATTTCTTTATTTTTATCCAAACTTTATTTTTATAGATTATGATTATTCTAAGACCTTTTACAAAAAGATAATTCAAATGAATATGAAAAAATTAAATGTGACGGAGATTCTACATCACTTAGGACTACCTCTAACAACCATTTTCATTGCTAACAGCATCCCTCACAATTTCGCTTATCTAAGAATGTCTTAAGTTAAGCACAGTCTAACTCTATTATCACAGATTGAAACCGTGAAGCAATTTCCAGTGCTTTGTCAAAGGCTGAGTTCTGCAGCAAAAGCAGGGTCTAACCTGTACTTTCTCCATCCAGCCACCAAGGAAGACCGTATGTTGATTGACCTTGAAATGCAGCATCGCAGTTAATTTTGATGATACGACGATCTGCATGTCTCACTCTCGCTCATGCACACAGGACATCTTGGATCAACTCGACATCTTCTTTTGTATATACAGGGCTTCATTGGTTGCAAATGCGCCATTCAAGGCTCGCCACATGTAATGTTTCACGTTTGGTGGAACCCTAAATCCCCAAACTTGCTACCACAAAATACTGGGTGGCATAAAAGAGCTAGAAGGACCTCGTAAACTTCGTCTATCAATTTCATCAGCATGTAACCTCTACCCCAGTTTGACTTTATATATCCCATCCTTGGCATTTGACCATACAAGCCTGTCAGGATGATCACCCCTTGGCAAAGCTACCTGTTATATTAGCCGTTATAAAAATATCGATATTTTTTTTTATTAAAGACATGCAAGTATATAAGCCTTTATGACCTGTGTTATATTAGCCGTTATGAGCAACTTCCAAGCCACTATTATTGTATATGTGATCCTACATGGCTCAATACGGTACTCTTGCAATTAATCCATTTATTCCCAATGTTTCTAATTCTGTAAAAATTATCGTATGATTGGGATGAAATGCAGATTAAAATGTATATATTTATTACACTACACCAAAATTAACTTTTCTTGACAATTATTTTCAATTTTTTTTAGCAGTTTTGAATACCAACAATCTTAGCACCAAGAATGGAGTAGCTTTCATTAGCAGTTTTTAATCGCCAACAAAAAGTACCTTTATTGGTGGTTCTACACATGTAACAACCATCAACAAATGATCTATTTTTATTAAAATAAATTGGATAAAAAAGAAAATCTGCAAATGACAATGGAAAGAAGTATGAAGATATCATTTGCAATAGACAAACACTACAAGAAATTATAATGGAGAAAAAGCATCACAATTAACAACTGCAGAAGTTACAATGAAAAGAGTACAACACGGCAAAATTAATTCCAAAACTGTTTTGGGAAGAAGAATTGAGGGAAGTAAACAAATATGGATCCCTACCAGTCGTGTGGAGCAGCCATCATGTTGTTGTGTGGTAAGGCAGCTGAAAAAGGAGTGGCCACCAAACATCGCAGAACCTCCAATAATAAACCTCCTCACCATCACCTTCATAGATCTGCAGTTATAAGCATCCTTGTCTTTGTAGTTGTGGTGGTACTGAAGGAGCGTAGATCTGTACCGTGAAGGAGTCTAGATATGAAGAAACGAGATTAACTTTCTTTACCGTGAAGGAGCATGGATTTGTATTGTGAAGGAGCGTTGGGGATCTTTATCGTGAGGAAGAGGTGTAGGAAGACGAGAAAGAGGTGAATTTGTTGTTGCACAGAAGGTAGAGGAGGAAGTTGATGGCTTTTGGGAAGAAAGAAAAGAGAGAAAGTTTTCGCGAAGAGAGAAAGGAGTGTGAGAGGTCAGAGAAAAGAAAAAGAAGTGTGAGGGAAAGAGATGGAGAAAAAGGAAGGCCATTAGATCTTTTAGCGATAGTTATAATTATTGATCTATAACTTACTTACTCGTGTTTTGTGCTTTTTCTAAAATAAAGTTGTTAAAACTTTTATTGGTGATTATTTCTAAAACCTCCAATAAAAGTGAAGTTAAGACTTTTATTGGTAGTTCTACCAAGAAAAGTCTAACCATTATTGGTAGTTATTTCTCAAATTGTTAACAAAAGTTTCCGCCTCATTTATGTTAATGTTTTCTCTTATAACTATTAACTATTAGTTGCTAAGAAAAATCATTTTTGACGTAGTGTTATGTTCCTGGCATTATCACATTGCTATATTATATATATATATATAGATCATGACCTGTTCTTAGTTAAGTCTCAAAAATTTTCGAAAGAGATTGTGTATTCATACGAAGGGAATGCTTCCAAGTAATTCAAATGCTTTTAAATAAATTGAACTCCGAAACAAACAAAAAGTATCATTGAAACAAATGATAAACTGGTGGCCCCAAAAAAAGAAGAAAAACTGACTTATATTTCATATTTATGACAAACGTTAAAACCCTTAAGCATACATAAACTGACTTTTATTGAAAGACAATTTGTGAAGCACATGCACACACGGTGAAGGAATTACAATTGATATGGAAAATGAATTAAGATCGAATGAAATTGACTAATAGTTTTATTACAGAAAAGTGTTAAATAATCTGATGGTAACCAAAGCACGCGCGTGGGGAAAGGGAAACTAGATAGACAAAGTACTAGGCCTTGCTGCCTTGCTGGTGTGTGGAGATTTCATTTCGCGCAGTCTCCTTTCTTGGGAAAGTATTTTTGCAAACCTGCAAAAGATATCCAAACAAATTAATAACTTAGTATGGATTTTCAATTTTTTTTTGTGAAACAAATTTTTAATTATATTTAAGTATTTAAGTTTAAGTAAATATAATTTTCCGACTAGCAATAGGTTCTGAAGGTATTTACAGCATAACATATATATCTTACTTTTTGAGAGCATCCTCATTGGTCCCTCCATTTTGGACGGCTTCAAACACACCAGTCTCTAAATTGACTCTGGAGATTGTTTTCTTCAAGAGCTCTTCACCAACTTGGCCCAGTTTTTGCAGATTCTCTTGTGTAGAAATATCAACCGAAGAAACTGTACTGGTCAACGTATCATCCTGCGTTTTGCCGCCACCAGCAAATCATTCAATTCTCATATCAAAATATGCATATATTTTATGCAATTCAACAAAAATGAAAATGCAATAAAAGAATATATATATTTTAAATTTTATTCGTACATTAATATTAGTGCATAGATACTAATAGGCATACATATTTTGTGTATATATATATACCTGTATCCGAAGGTAGTTATCTTGTGAATGAAGGGCTTGGGTGACGGTAGCTAAATGGAAATCGACAAGATCAGCACTGGATTGAGTAAACACATCGATCAAAGGAGTAGAGCCACCGTGGGTTAACCAATCTAACGTTCCCCACTTGGCAGCCATTTTTGCGTTGAACTTTTGCTCATTCTTGGGTGTGCCAGTGCCTATTGAGATTATAAGGAAGCGACCATAATCCATGGGCTTGATGGCAAAGAAATCAGGATCTTCTTTGATGATCTGCTTCGTTACTTCGTTCAAGGCAACCAAAGTCTGGATCATTATAAGGGAGAAAAAAATGTTAAATAGGGATTCATCTAATATAAATATGTTCTTCGAAAAATAAATAAGTGGGATAGTAGTTTCATGTAGTTGGTGAAGATTTAATACAACATACGGGGTTATTTGCAGCAACACCTCCATCAATAAGATTGAATTCGTGGACGTTGCCTTCAGGATCTTGGTTCTTGAAGTGGTAGCCAGGAAGATAAGTAGGTGCAGCTGAGGTGCTGATGCATATGTCAGAGAGTCGAGCATCTAAACCTGGAGACTTCTTCATCTGATAAGATGAGAATATGGTTGGCTGCAGCGCCTTTATGTCAAAGGTGGGAATGACAACGTTGGTGAGTGTCTCGTGCAACCGAGTTTCTCCCAACGTCTGTCTTACCACCCCATGAAGGTATTCACCATCGTACTTGGGACCACTCATTGATTTGATCAATTTTCCGATTGGTCCAAACGGGAATCTGGAAATTCATTCGTCAGTAGGTTAGAAATTAATCAGAAGTAGATCGAATTGGTCTAAATGTTTTATTAAAATTTAAACAGATAAACGAGATCGTTGTTTCTATGTGTATATACTTTTGTGGGAATATCTTAGGACAGTGCTCCAGGTAAAAGGGCTTGATATCCTTGGCAGCAAAAAGTGGTCGCTTCTTTTCATTTGGAGCGGAAAGCATGGCGGTTACAAGACCACCCGTGCTGGTTCCTGCAATCACGTCAAAGTAATCCGCCAGCCTTGCTTCTTCGCCGTCCAGTTCCTGCATGCCCGTCCAAATTTTTGTGACATATTTAATTTATCTATCAACTTTAAATTTAATCTAATTAGAAATTAATTTGTATACGCAATGACATGAAATTAAATTTATGTTATAAACACAAAAATTGTTGCACTGCAGACACAATAAGATATTCATGCTTAATTAAAGACCACATGCATTAAAACCCCCACAGAAAAACGGATGCGTTCCAAATATATATATATATATATGTACGTATACATGTATATATGAACATATATATGGTTTTATACCTGGAGTTGAGATTCGAGGAATTCGAGAATGGTGGCAGGGATGATGCCCCTAATACCACCTCCATCGATGCTGAGAATGGTGACTAAGTTTCCATAGGTTGGGGGTTGAATCTGTAGAAGGGATGACTTTGTTCTCTCCATAGGTATTTGATCGATCACTGGGTGCGTGTTTATATCGAAAGGAATGCTAAAGAAAATGCGGAAGGTAGCAGATGGTAAGGTAGCAAGTTAAGTTTTATCACAAGGGAAGTGTCGAGATATATGGTAAAGGGAAGATTCAGATTTTGGTTATTTGATAAATTCCTCGGCATAACGTTCTATTTATAGTGAGATATGTGGTATGCATGAGAATCAAGAATGTAAAGTTCAAATTAAGGCGAGGAATGTTCAAGGAAATTCCAAAGGATGGAGGTGGCAAGAATGAGAATAGTAAAAGCATGGACTGTGTCCAATAATTTAATCTGCAACTCAGTCAATGAGGCTTGAGATAGATACATCCACATCCAGACCCCGCGTTGAATATTCCCATGGCTCGTTTCGTGGATAACTGACTGTACGGCGGCGTCATAAGATTGATTAAATTAGTGATAAGGGGAGGGGACAAGTCTTGTGTAAAGACTATTGTTATGTTTGGTAGGATTGAATCATTTTTTAGGAAAATAGAAATGGAGAAGGAAAGGGATGAAGCCTCCATGGAAAGATTGTTTTTAAGCCAAAAATATATTTGGTATGGTGAAATAAATCAAGGATTTTTGTTATCTTAAAAGTTTGGTATGATGTAGTTATCAATGGAAAGAAAGAAACCAAAATAACTAAATGACATAAATATTTATAACTAAAATATCTAAATTGTGTCTTCAAAATCATTAGTAATTTCTTAATAAAATGAAAACCCTTTCACGTCTCAGTCCCTGCCAATATTATTTTTATATTTTATTATTGGAGACTTTTATTTTATTTTTATAAATAAAAAATTATCCTTTTTATTTTTTATTTTAGAAAATGTCAATAATTTCCCCCTGGTCATTGTTTTCTCCTAATAGCCTATTAGATAATAGTTAATGAGTATATTGTACAGTAGTATGTGTTTCTTCTTTTCTTGATTTTTCATTATTATATTTTTTAAAAAAACTGAAAATTTTCCTTCAGACATATTAATCTAAAACTAATCTTCATTTTATGCACATGTAGGAGGATATAAATTTTTTAAACCATTAAAAATTTTTAAAAAAAATTAATTTATGAAAGGGGCAAAAAATTGTTGTAACATTAGATAAGGAAGGTTAAATTTTGAAACATATTTTTTTTTTCGTTGCAGAAAGTTAGTTTCCAAACTTTGGATAAAGGAACTAAACTTCTTTTTGATGGAAACCCAAATTCAAAGTTAAATCCATTTCACCAAAACATACAAATATGACAATTTCTCCTTCTTATTCTACCTCTTGTAATCACTCTTACCACGATATGGCATATGTTATATAGTTTTGACATAAGCACTAGTCTTCGCCCTAGGATATTCTGAAGTCTCCACGCGCTAGCTGTGTGCACGCATTGACTGCCCCTTTCCCTTATCACGTTAATCTCATTATTATTTTCTATTATTAGATACTTTCATCTATTTTATAAACATTAAAAAACATGGTTAAAAATAGTTAAAATTTTTTAATTTTACAAAATTTATTATAACTTCTCAATATTGTTCTCATTAAATTATAATACATCTATAATACTCAAAATATAACTTATATTTTATATGTTTGAATTCTTATTGAAACTATCTTATAATATTGGGAGAACAATGCTCTCTTTGGGATGCTTCATAAGTGTATATATATACATATATATGAAGTTCTACTTCCCTTTTTTTTTTCCCGAAACTGACCGTTCTACTTGTTATTTGTTTGGTTGATTGTAACGAACGATAACAGGTGACCAACTTTATCTTGTCGATCGGATACGCTATGGAAACGCAAATTCTTTCATGGGCTTTGAGCAAATTCCAACGCCGAACATTACTTGCCATTATCGTTACTCTTACCTGCTGAACAAGATCATCGCGATTACTTCTAAATTGTTTTTGTTTTTCCTAAAAATAAAGTTGGAAATTAATGGCTGATCATGGTTTAAAGCAATTATTTATTCAAAAATTTCGTATTAAAATTCTCGTTTAAATTTATAATGCTTTATTTATATTTATCGATATATGTATATATATCACTTGCTTGTAGTAGACCAAAAAAAAAAAACTACTTCCCATTTCTTTTCATCTGTCGTTTTGGATTTCAACACACAAAATCAACATGTTGGAGTTTCTTTTAAATTTTTTATTATGCTCTTTAGAATATACTAAAAAAGCAATTAATTAATGTCGTATATCTTTGACTTTTAAAATTACAAATAAAAGTATAATTGAAAAATAATAATTAATGTAATTTTAAAATTTTAAAATAACAAAGATGTTCGCAATCACTGCTAGATTGTTTTTGTTTTTCTGAAAAAAAAAATTGGACATTAATGGTTGGTCATGGTTAAAAGCAACGATTTATTCAAACGTTTCGTATTAATATTTTAATTTGTTTGTTTGTCAGGTTAAAAATACTTAGGCAAAAAAAACCCCTCCATTCTTTTCTGTTTTTCATTTACTCTCTGATTAGTTTGAAGGATTTAAAGGGGAGAAAAAGAAAATTTTTTATCCTATTTTTTTTCAAATTGAATAAGGGGAAGCACTTTTTCTTCCTCCCTAGATAAGAGGGAGAGAAGGAGAGGCCTATGTTTGGTTTGAAAAAAAATAGAATGGAAAATTTTTTCCCCCTTTTCCTTTCCTCCAAATCTTTTGAACCAAATTGACTCTTAATATTGTCTTCAAATTTTAAAATGATATATAAAGAGAAATAATTTTTTTCTTAGAAAATGACTGATAAAATGAAGAAAAGGAGTATTTATCATGTGCTTGTCATTTATTAAATTAAATCCGACATTAAATGGCCTGATAATTATATTAAAAAGAAATTTAGTGAGTGGTTCTAGAAAAAAAGAAAGTTTAGTGGGTGGTTTGGTCGCTTAGGAGAACCCTGACTATGACCGTATGGCAATTAGGACAACCCCGGCCCTTCCAGTTTTTTATTTATCCAATTCAGTTGATCCACTGAGTTGCCATTTAGACCAACCACAAGAGATCAGAGAGAACGAATGTGAATGTGATTCATTCATCTTGGAGTTGGCAAAAGGTGATTCAATGATTGGTGTTAAAATTTGTTTAAGAAAATGGTACTCCTTCCATTTTCTTGTTTAGTGAAAAATAAAATTTTAAAATATAAATAACTTTGTGAAAGTTAATAATTATTTAATATTTTTTTATTTTTATCCATGATGACCTCAATTAAAGTAGATACTTGACATTTTCTTATAGTGGAAAAAATTAAAAGATATGGTAGTAATTAAAATAAGGTAATTTAATTAAATTAATTTTGGAAAGTTATGATAATTTTTGAAAAAAAAATAAAGTATGCAACTAGATTTAACTACTCTCCTTAATGGGAATGAAGTAGCTAAATTAGCCTTATATTTTGAAATTGAGAGAGTACCCTATAACATTTATTAGTTATAATAATAATTTTTAATAATTTTAATAATTAATTTTTTTATGAAGTTAAAGTTATCGTTAATATTTTTCAAACTTATCAATGATTTTGAAAGTAATTGCTTGGTGAAATTGATTGGAGTTAGATAAAAATGGTTTTGGATGAAAATAATTGTGAAAATTGATTTTGAATAAAAATAATTTTGATTGATCACAATTTCTATTTGAAAACTTTTTGTCTAAAAAATGATTTGGAGAGAATTTATTTTGTTTAAATATTATTTAGCAAAATCATTTTTGGATTTAAAATACTTGGAATTAAATAACTTTTGAAAAAAAATTAATTAAATATTTGAAATTAACAAAACATGATTTCTTAATGAAGAAGCAAAACAAATTTCACCTTTGCAAAAGCATGTTATAATCGTAAATTCCGGGCATATCATGATTTTTTTAACTCACTTATCCAAATAATCTCTCAATATTACAAACGTGATTACAAAACGCTTATCCAAACAAGCACTTGATGTTGGCAGAAAAAAGAAAGTAATTTTATAAATTTATAATTATAAAAATTTATTATTTTATAATTATGAATTTATACGATTATGTTTTAAGAAATTTTTAAAACATAAGTTATAGCATAGAAAATGCTAATGATAATTTTATAAATTATAAAAAAAAATTTAATCATTTTAAGAAAATCAATTTAAAATTTTAAAAAATAATTATTATTTTATATAATTATTTAAATTTCATCGCTCTTAAAAACATTAGGCTGATCTCTTTTTTTTTTCTTATAAGAATTAGGCTTCTCTGATTTTGTTTTCATTTGATTATGCAGCTCCAATTTCCATAGAAGCATTAATGAGGGCGTCCGGCGTCCCGGCATGGACTCAACCTTAATTCTGACGATTGAGAAATGAATTGACATGACAGAATTGTGATTAGTATTTTAAACAAAACTAGAAGTGTTAACCCGCGCTATACACGGGTAAAATTTTTTGCCCCATGTCTTTTCTTTGTTTTTTCTTTTCTATGTAATATACCAATTTTGATTTGAGATTCTCTGGTTGGTGATAGTGTTGGTTCGTGATAGTATTTGTGGGAATTGTTTTTAATGATGTTCTTATAGCAATTGGTATGGTTTATATCTAACTAAAAATGATATATATGATATATGTTGTAGGTTATATTCAGTGTAGTTTTTTTAATTCTAAGTATGAGAGAATTATTAGTTCCGAGTTGGAGATCTTATTTATATTATCACTCCCAGTATGGAAGTTGTAATATATATATTCTTTTTTTCTTTTTCTTTTTTTAAAAAAACAAAAGTTATTTTAAAATTCAGAAGCCGATCAAATTTTACCCCTGATCCTGTTCCATTGTGAATTCCACTCCATTAGAGCTTCCTATTTAACTGCATCGATTATTCATGGGCAAAGTGCATAGTCAAAAACTCATAAGTCAATTTGTACAATCAATATAATTGGATTTTAAATAAGTTTTATGATGTTAAAAAATGACAGGTAGAAATGAAGTTAAAAAATATAATTAATATTTAAAATAATATTAAGAAGTTCAAAATATGCAAAATTAATACTACACCAAAAATGATCTTTATTTGGATTTATTTTCTATTTTTATTAGCGTTTCCAAAACACCAATTATTCGAGCGCTGATAAATGGAGGTAATGGCTTGATTGGTGTTCATAAACGCAAATTAAAATGGGATTTTGTTAGCATCCATATTACAAACACTAAGAAAAAAGCCTACTTTACATGGCGTTTATAATGCAAAAGCCAACTTTTCCTTTCTTTTTTTTTTTTTTAAATTTTGTATTACAACATCTTAAAATGACATCATGACCCCCTAACATTTATGAGAAAAGGGTGTTACCACGCCTTAAAATGGCATCACAACATTGTGGGAGAGGAGTGCGCCTTGAAATTTGTGGGAGAAGCTAGAGTGCTAGTGCACTCTAAAAATGGTGTCATGATAGGCGTTGCATAGAAGAGGACCTAGTTGTTAACAAACCTAGATTGTTTCAATTGAAGAAAACCATATATAAGAAATCATCAACTCAATCTGCATCAATTGATACTATGATAAAAATAGAGGAACAAATGGACCAGAACTTAGATAACAAAATTTCTACATAATCTATAGAAACCACCAACAATTTGTACACATTCAAGGTTCGGTCTCATTATTCTACTCTGTCACAAAGCTTCAATGACTCCCATGGCCGAGTCAAAACCCATATATGATCCATTGTTCCTTCTCATGTTGCTTTATCTTGTGTCATTCTTGTCTCTCTCTTTTGCCGACAACAACAATGAAGATGGAAGGACTAGACAACAACAATGAAGATGGAAGGACCAGTGTGGTAGAAGGAGGCCAGGTTGGAGATCAACATGAGTAGTGGAGTGCAAATCCAAAGGATGAGAAGAGTGATTTGTGAACAATAGGGAGAGAAGAGTGATTTGAGCCAAAGAGGAAGGGAGAGAGAAGCAAATTGCAAATGGGGAAGATGTGCACTCTGTGAAGAATTGAGCAACTAGAATAGAGAAAAGTATATGAGCATGTGAGCCATTAGATTATTTTTTATCAACAGCCATGGTTATTGATCCATGCCTTATCTTTTAAAAAAAAATTTAAAACAATAAATAGTTGGTGTTTGCTAACAAACACCAATAGTTGGCAATTTTATCTAACAAATGCCAATAAAAGTATTAGGTATTGTGGGGGTTCGATTCTTCTAGCCCCTATTTTAGTTGGCCTTTTCTTAAAAAAGTGCTAGCTTTTTATTGCTAATAAATCCCAATTTTGGCGTAGTATAAAACTTAAAATTCATATTAAAGGACCTAATTTTTTTGTCCCTGAAAAGGACTAATTTTAAATAAAATCATTGGTATATTGAGACAAAATATAAAATTTATAACAATTTGAATAAATAATTATGAATAATGAGACTTATTTTAAATAACTAAAATAATAAAAAAATCTCTCCTTTTGACCCTCAAAAGTATCCAAACATAATGCTCTATTTGATTAATCTTAATCTTATCATATAACATATAAATACATAAATATTGTATTACAAAGTACATATATATTTATTGAAGGATTTTTTTAATCATTTGCCACATGTTTCTTTTTTCCTTTTCTTCTCAGTTCTAGAATTCTCTTTGACCTAGGGCAACCTTGTTTCCTCTAATTGTCCCCTTCTTTCATCAAAGCCATGTCTTTTCTGTGTTGGGATGCTTTCTCTATTGAGATGCTAGCATTATTGTTGCCCGAGTTGGGCTTGGACACCTCATGAAACACTTTGTTGTTCTTGTTCCTTGATGTGAAGATTATGAGTGGTACCTTCCCATTGCTACCCGTTGAACGGCTCTTCTTGCACGGCCTCCTCAATAATGATGATGATGACGGCGGTGATGATTTGGGATCCCATACGTAATGGGTCCTTTAACTTAGATTTGTCACTCTGTCAATTGTACCCACCTAAAAGAGGAGAAGTTCAATAATGATTCTAATGACGGCAATAGAAAATCGTAAGGTAGAAATATGAAACTCAAACCCTATGCATACCTGCGTTAAACGATGGCAAATCCACAAGTTCTGTTTCAAAATTTTCGAGCTTTGGTGCCGTTGCTTAACATCTTCAATCTTCAACCTTCTTCATGTTGAATCCACAGTCTTTGTGGGTTTTCAAGCTTGTCTAGTTTAAGCTTCTCCACATTCCATAGCCTTGTCCTCAGCATCTTCTTGACATTCTTCTCCCCCCAAATGTTTTGAGGTCTGAATCCTAATTTAAAAAATGTAAGTTCTAATTTAAAAATCCTAATTATAGATAGAAGGTACCATTGTCAAATATGCAATCGTTAATTTGCTTACCTTTTTGGAGAAGAATAATTGAGCAGTATGTTTTACATTTTTCTCCTTTACCTCTTTTTATCAAGTTATTAGCCTTTGGTTGTTTCACTTTCTTGTGACACTTAGTTCATCATGATGCTTAATACCAAATTATCTTGGTAGCAAACATTGAACATATCTTCATAGCATGAGGTATTAATATTGATTAGATTCTTTAAAATGCTCGTGTTTGCATGTTCTTGCTCCTTCTTTCTTTTCCATGCACATTACTTGCTCTTTTATAGTGTGTAACTCATCTAAGCATGTTCTCAAAATGGCTACAAAAGCACTCCCTGGAATTTATCTAAGTTCTTGTAGCTCTTGCGTCAACATGAGCAATTTATTCCGTGATTCAATTTTCATCTCTTCTACAAAGTTAATATACTTTTCGAAACTCTAACAAAGTTCACTTGTTGACTGTCTAACTATCTTTTTTTATGCTTATACTCAAATTACTTTGTTAAATTGTTAGTACACATGTTTAAACCGAAAGTAAGGATCTATAACTTCAATTAAAATTGATAGAATTTTTAAAGTTTCCCTAGAAACAGATTCATTACCTATTGTCAATTGGTGCAATTCCTTATTTGTTTGACAATGAAGAATGATATAAATTCCAACATGTATGTGAGAGCAAATTTGCAGTGTATGGTACATGCCTTGAATTTAGCCTTTTATTTTTGTGTTCTATGATAATTAAATGTATTAGTTCTTCTTCCTTTCCTTTATAGGAACAGTGAGTCCTCTACCTTCTCATTGAGGTTCTTCAAAGTCTTGCAAGGAGAGTGGTAAAATGGGAAGAATCAAAAGCTGAGTCAAAAAGAGATTTTTGAGCACCTCCAAAAAAATGATGTAGCACAAAGTGGAAAATTGAAGAATGACAATGAAGATTAAAGAAGATCATATTCAACAAAGAATGAAAAAAAATTCTAGAAAGAAGATTGTAAGGGGAGGAAATGAAGATAGTAACCAAGAGGCAACTTACATCCTCCATAATCCACCAATGACCAAGACCATTAAGGTTATATAAATAGTAACACCATGATCAAGTACTTGCAACATTTATATCTTCTATAATCTATCCTCTACCAAGAGCCCCTCTAGGTATAAGGCTTTGCATTAACAAATACATCAAATCATTGAAGCAAGCAAATTATGAAGCTGGTACAACCTTACCATTGACATACCCTTACTATACTTGAAACAAATAGTGTGAATCCAAGCGGACCATAGTGGAAAATGGCAAGTAAGAGAGAAAGAGATTTGTAATTAAGGAGGTGGAGGATTTGAATGGAAGATTATAAAGGAATCAAGAAAAAGAAGATGAAGAGTTGGCTTCTAATGTGTTGAACTTAATGGATAGTCTACCCTTGATGGGCTAATTGAGTAGAATAAGCCTAATAAGTTGTAAAAAGATATATTTTAATATTTTGATATATTAGAAGTCCAACATCGGTTAAGTCAATAAAAGTGTTTTATTAACTTACGTATATTAAGTGTATAAAAAAATTGCCTATATTAAGAAATCCTACATTGCCTAATTCAAGGTAAGACCTCTTATGAATTCCACAAGGGATGAAGAAGTTTTTATGCACTCTAGAGACTCATGTAAAGTTTCTCTATAGAAAATCCTAGATACATAGTATCTAGGTATTCTCTCTTTTTCTTTCCTCTATGTGAGTATGAAAGTGCGGTGTTTCTATTATGAAAACTAGAATTAGGTTCCATATCATGATTTAACTTTCACCGCATGAATTATGGTGTCTAGAGTATGTGGAGATTCAGCATGGAGCCATAGGTAAGTATCTCCACCTTCTTATAGTTAACACAATGGAAGCCAAGTTATTGGCTTCTTGCGAAAGCCAAATGGTTGGATTCATGCAGAAGCCAAATTGAGGATGTCAACTTCACAAATAAGGGAAATTGTTGGAGAAGTTTTAAGCGGCTTCCATGAAGCCTCCTATCATTCACTTGGGGCAAATTGTTGGTGAAGTTTGTAACATCCTATATTCACCAACCCTAAACATACCCAAATGAATATAGAAACATGGAAAGGTAGACCAACTGATGGGGTGGCACTATGGCCAGCACTGTAGTACCATGGTGAGGGGCATTCCTAGAGAAAAAGGAGATGGAACCTAAGATGGTTAGCACCACAGCCATAGTTATAGAGCCACAGTGCTAATGACAGAACTTGCATCAGCAGTTTGCTAATGCACTCAACAAACTTTAGACGCGCATAATTTCATGCTTCGACCTCTAACTGACCCGATTCTAAAACCTACAGGTCACTCTAATTTTATTTTAGTCTTAAACACCAGCTATACCTCAAAACACCTTTGTATAAAGATTTTAGACATTCAGAACCACATTGATCACTTTTTGACCAAAACAAAAGAAATAATGCCTCCAATTGCCACAAATGGGCAATTGGCACCCATTGATCCTTCTTACAAGTTACATTCTATGCAAGAAATTCATCTAAGAAGGTTTCAACTTGAAGAAACCACTCCTCAGAGTTTTGAGCTTCTTGGACCCCAAGTCAAGCTAATTGGTTATATGCCCATTTTATACACCAAGAGCCCAATAAATGTACTAGCTCATAATTAAGACATACATACCCAAAGGGACTTAGGGTTACCCATTTGAAGTCCAATACAATCAAATATTAGAGATTGGAAACATCACATACCACACCTAGAACATAATTGGTATTCATCTCATCACTAACATAACCATAGTCTCATCAACACACAAAGGGCCATAAACCACACATAAAGTGTATAAGAGAGGCCATACTATAGTTTGACCCTGGGATAATGGAGATAAATCAAGTATACATAACGTTACACAATAGTATGAATGACACTTTACTAACGATATAAATAAAGTAATAACAAGAAGGGGATATACCCCAATACCTACGAGTACTCTCAATCTTCCTTACTCATGCCCTCCATGGTTTTCTTTTTGTTAGAGTTGGATCCTTCATTTGGGAATTGTTAACCACAAGGTGAGACATATGTTCCAGTAACCAAGGGTACATACATATAAATAAACACAAATAATGGAATGTTAACATGCTCTCATAAAAATATTCAATGCTATATCCAATTTGAATGCAATATGTATGAGATGCAGATGCTAGTCCCAACGATACATGGCTAAAACCATGAACTAGTTATCATGACAAGGTGACCTTAACTAGTAGCCCCCTTCTAACAACCCATGATGGTCGATTCCGGGGTTACCACCTAGCTCCCCTCCTAATAGTCTTAACCTGGCCAAAGGTCAATACAATAAAGGTTGGATCATGACTCTTCTTCCCTTAAACCACTTGAATTTGTGGCTATTTAGAGAAGGTGTACTCTAATTCATAGCCACCTGAGTCCCGGCCATAGGACGACTATTTGGTGACTGAAATATCATAAGTTGTACCACCAAAATACAAGACATCACGTGCTATTTAGCGGATTGACATATCACGTGGTATATAGAGTATTGTCACCCAAACCATATGTCTTTCCGATGCATAACAAGTGACAATGTCTGATGCATGCTAACATAATAATACATACTATCTTCCATAGTACTAGCATGCCATAAAATCATATGTGAGAAGTCATGGGGTGCATAATCACTATTACATGTTGATATTCATTCATAACATATGTATATCATGTTCACTATCATCAATAGTCATATCAGCACAATATAGAGTATGGATAGAGAACTTACTAGTCGTGTAACTACACATATCATGATATGAAAATGAATACCCATAATCTATACTAAATGCTTATCATGATATGAAAAAGACACAACGTAATACATCAAGCATGCATATCATAATATGAAAAGGATTAGCTATATATTTATATATAATCAAATAGAAACATAGGATAAGACACCTCGGTTACCTCAACCGTCCAACCCACTCGACACCTCGGTAGGTTAAAAGGAGCAACCACCACCAATGCAACACTTTCTAAATACAGTCTGGAGAGTCAAAAGATCCCAATTAAGTAGTATCACGACTTATACATAATCAAATTCTCATTACCATCACAAATTACCAATCCTTATTATATACAATCATCAATCTCAAGCACCAACTGGCTGTAACAAAGCAACCCAAAGTGTACCTATACATCAAAACATCCACAATAACTCATAAAACTACAATTACATCACCACAAATTTGGATTTCCAAAGATATCAACATTTAAGAGTTAGGGTTTGGGAAATATACCACTTAACCACCGTAAAATCAACACCCAAGCCATAGTAACGTCCAACAATATGTCTAGAACACATTTAAACACAATTTAATCGGTGGAACTCAATCCAAACTAGAACCCTAGCCCAAAATCATGAAAAATCTTCAGTAAAACTTGAAGAGAAACGAAGAGGAGAGTTAAGAGATGGCTTACCAACAAGATTTGAGCTTCCAAATGCTAAAAATCGAACCCCCAAGGTCAGAAATACAAAGCCCTAGCAGATCACCTACGTTTTCCTTCATTTGTCCTCTTCTTTGGCGTTTGGTTCGACCTCTGGTTTTAACAAATCACACGACTGGCGTTGCGACGTCAGTGTTTACTAACTTGATGCCATTGCTCCTCTACCGTGGTGCCATTGCTCCTGACCACAGCATGATGCCTTCTATCCTACTTTTCCTTTTTTTCTTAATTTTGATAATTTCCTCCGATCTTGTCCCTATGTTCTTATACCATTGAGTTAAATTCTTTAGAAATTTAGTAACTATGGTCATTACAAAGTTTTAAGTGGCTTCCATGACAAGCAACATGTGATCGGCCTTGGAGAAGAAGGCACCATTGGAATCCAACACAAGAAATATGGAAATTAAGTTGAATCCTGATCAAATAAGGATAATAAAAATTGAATTTAAACTAAATAGTATTGGGGATAGTATTGTGTCTTGATGAATAGTTAACCACATATATAGCTATATTTAACTTTTATATATATAAGATAAGATTTTAAACACATTTCCAGCTTTGGCAAAAAGAAAAAAACACACCTTTCCAACTTTGGTAAAAAGAAAAAAAAAATCACATTTCCAGCCTGTTGCTAGTTATCCAGAATCAGATTTAGGAACAGCTTTCACGGTATTTTGTAATTTTAATTGTCCGAGACACCTGTTTAATTGCTCAAAATTCCTTTACTTACACTCATCAGCTGTGTGGTCCACGAATTAATTGGTAATTGAGAACTGATAGCGAAAGCTATGTCTACTTGGACAGCTACTATTTTTCACAAAGTGTGGGCAATTATATATTTAATCAAGTGAAATAATATTGATCGAATGATCATGATGTATAACAATAATAATGACAGTCTCGAACGAAATAGTGGGCTACCCTAGCCTCACTGACGTCTATACCAAGTTATGGAGTTTTATATAGGAGGGAGTTTCAGGTTTGTCAGACTGACGTTATAAGCGATCCATAACGAGGGTGTCCTTGTCACAATTAAGGGGCATGTTTGGTCCTGTTTTTATTTTTAAAAATAAAAAATAAAATATTTTGTTTAATAAATCTGATTTTTATAAATTATTTTAAAAAATAAAAAAATAAAAAAATAGAAAATATAAAATAATTTTAAAGTATTTTATAGTTTTTATTCTGAAAAATACAAGATAAAGTGAAAAATACACACTTCATTAATAATAAAATTATAAATTTTGAATAGCTTATTTATCACTCACTAGTTATGACTTTGAGAATAATTATTCAATCAAATTTTTTTATTTTTTTATTTTTAAAACTTATTCTCAAAAATAAGTTTTATCCCAAAATTATTTTAAAACTAATAAAATAGAAAATACTGTATACCATAATTTACTTTACTGCGACCCAATTTGTTTTTGCGTACTAATTGAATATGTTTCGTAATGTATGTAAAAAACTAGTTGGAGTCACATGGGGACCATATTTCACTTGTGGTTCTGGTACACACATTTTTAACCTGACAAACAAACAAATTTCATCTTTTACCTTGTTTTTATTTTTACCAGACATCTTTTACTATTTCATTATTTCTATAGTAAGAGAAGATTAGGTCACAATTTGTTGCTGACATGCACATTAATTAATTATAGAGTCAATTTTTACTCAACTATTATTTAGTTCTTTTTTATTTAAATTAGTTATGTAAAGATAATTTACTTTTCAACAACAAAAATTGCTAATCAAAATTGTACATCCGTGGATAATTTTTTCTATTAATAATAAAAGTTCATTCGTAATGTAAAGTTCATTTGTGATTGCTGTTACTAAATGCGTTTTAAAAAAAAAATCAGAAGTCACGGTCCCTTTAAAGCCAAGCTACGAAATGTCAAGGTCAAATTAGGATATCGGTTGATGATTGATGATGGATCTGTCGTGTGGACGATTTCCTGCGTGGGACACATAATTTTTGTCTGTACCTAAAGAATTTTCATTTTCCAATATTAAAATTCGTTGAGTCCATACACCATACATGTACTTACTTTATGGTCGATGTCTCATTTATATTACATGTTCCGAGATAACAAAATTACCTCCAAGTTTTTTTCTGGTACAAAAAAAATTACTTTATTGTCATTATCAAAATTTTTGGTATTCGTTACAGATAAACGTGACAGTGCATATAAAAAAAAACAAAGAAACATTGACACATATATTATTTTGTAAATTAAGAGGATGGGGCATAGATTATCAAATTCAATTGCCATCATAATCATTAAATCATCAAGCAGAGCATACTTCTTTATATGTAATTTTATTGAAAGAAAATTACATATGTACATGTACATAAAATGAGGGGAAAACACAGACTTATAATATTTTTTTGGTACACAATCACAAATGACAGGGAAAATAAATGGAATTAACTAATTTTATTACAGAAGAATGGGAAATAATCAAATGGTAATTCTAATTAAGGGCGTGGGGAAACTAGATAGACAAAGTTTGAGGCCTTGCTGGTATGTGGAGATTTCATTTCCCGCAGTCTCCTTTCTTGGGAAAGTATTTTTGCAAACCTGCAAAAAAGATTTTTTTACTATTTAAGTAAATATAATTTTATGATTTGCAATAAATTTTACAGCTATTAAGATTCTATAATACATAGAGTAGTTGGCAAAAAAAAAAAATCTATGATATACTATATCTTACCTTTTGAGAGCATCCTCATTGGTCCCCCCATTTTGGACGGGTTCACATTGACCAGTTTCTAAATTGACTCTAGAGACTGGTTTCTTCAACAGCTCTTCACCAATTTGGCCCAGTTTTTCCAGATTCTCTTTTGTAGAAATGTCAACAGAACAAACTGTACTGGTCAACGTATCATCCTGCATTTTGCCACCACCAGCAAATTATTAAATTCACGGATGGAAGTATATGTATTTTAAATTATCTTCTTTGTTTTTGTCAAAAAACGCACGAAATAATACATTCAAATGGTAAAAAATGTAGAGTAGAGATAAAAAGAATAATGATAGAATAAATAGAGTCACACAGCCTAATGCACGTGCTAGGGTATTATTCGTGTGGCTTGTATGAAATTTTATAAACATATAGACATAGATTTTATCACCACATTAGGATATATTGTGTGTGCATGTGCATATATATATATATATATACCTGTATCCGAAGGTAGTTATCTTGTGAATGAAGGGCTTGAGTGACAGTCGCTAAATGGAAATCGACGAGATCAGCACTGGATTGACTAAACACATCGATCAAAGGAGTAGAACCACCGTGGGTTAACCAATCCAACATTCCCCACTTGGCAGCCATTTGTGCATTGAATTTTTGCTCATTCTTGCGCGTGCCAGTGCCTATTGAGATTATGAGGAAGCGACCATAATCCATGGGCTTGATGGGAAAGAAATCAGGATCTTCATTGATAATCTGCTTCGTTACTTGGTTCAACGCAACTAAAGTCTGAATCATTACAGAAAAATGAAAATTATTTAGGGATGCATCTAATCTAAATAAATATATACATATAATAAATAAATTAGTGGCGTATGATGTTATGTAGTTGGTGAAGATTTAATACAACATACGGGATTATTTGCAGCAACACCACCATCAATAAGATTGAATTCGTGGACGTTGCCTTCAGGGTCTTGGTTCTTGAAGTGGTAACCAGGAAGATAGGTCGGTGCAGCTGAGGTGCTGATGCATATGTCAGAGAGTCGAGCATCCAAACAAGGAGACTTCTTTATCTGATAAGATGAGAATATGATTGGCTGTAATGCCTTTATGTCAAAGGTGGTAATGACAACGTTGGTGAGTGTCTCGTGCAACCGAGTTTCTCCCAGCTTCTGTCGCACCACCCCGTGAAGGTATTTCCCGTCGTACTTGGGACCACACAATGATCTGAATAATTTTCCCATTGGTCCAAGTGGAAATCTGCACATTCATTCGTAAGTTGGTCAGAATCAGATCACGTAGCTGGGTTTAAAATTTTGACAGAAAGAGACATATATAGGAGTTTCTCGATATATACATACTTTTGTGGGAATATCTTAGGACAGTGCTCCAGGTAAAAGGGTTTAATATCCTTGGCAGCAAAAAGTGGTCGCTTCTTTTCATTTGGAGCGGAAAGCATGGCGGTTACAAGACCCCCCGTGCTGGTTCCTGCAATCACATCAAAGTAGTCTGCTAGCCTTGCTTCTTCACCGTCCAGCTCCTGCATGCACGTCCAGATCGATTGTTATAATATGTTTCATTTATTCATCAACTTTCAATGTATTCATAGTATTAATATGTTTAGAAAATTAATATATTTGCATGAGACACCCTCAGCAAATATATGTATATACAAGTATGAAGATTTATACCTGGAGTTGAGATTCGAGGAATTCGAGAATGGTGGCCGGGATGATGCCCCTAATGCCACCTCCATCGATGCTGAGAATGGTGACTAAGTTTCCAAAGGTTGGGGGTTGAATTTGTAGAAGGGATGACTTTGTTCTCTCCATATATATATAGTTATGGATCACTACGTGAAAAATGGAAAACAAATGCGAGCTTATATCCAAATGAATGCTAAAGAAAACGTGGAAGCTAGCTAGCAGATGGTAAGGTAGCTAGTTATGTTTTCAAGCAAGGTAACAAGTCTCGAGAAAGAAGTTCAATTTATGTGCCGAAGGGATGATTCAGGTTTTGGTTATTTGCTTTCCTCTGCTCAACGTCCTATTTATAGTGGCATATGTGATGCAAACAATTTGAATTTCAAATTAAGACGAGAGGAATCTTCAAGGAAGTACCTTACGGTAGTATGAATCGAATTGGTAAGAGGCATGGAATGGGTCCAATATTCATTCCAGTTTTTAATAATTGAGATAAATTATCCACATCCAGTCTCACGTTGAATTGAATATTCTAAAGCCCAAACAGTCTTTTTCCCCTAAAAATTTGCAGCATAATTGTCCCCTATCACTGGAGACCAACGGACGACGATACGGCTACGTCATAGGTTAGATTAGTGACAAGGGATTGGGATGGCGACAAGTCTTCTCTGGAGACCAAGTTTGAGTTTGCTACAAGCAATAATTAATTATCGTCCTCGGATAATCTTCACGCACCCGTGCTCGCGTGACCCACCCCTCTTTCCCTTTCGTACATTCTCTTCTCGCTTGCCAAAGTGGTGCATAATACATGTGACGGTCCGTTAGTTGTTTGTTCGACTATTTCTACGTTCTGACATGGCATAACTTGTAGCTAATTTTATTTTGTCAGATACGTAATGGGAAGTAATTACTGGGTATAATTAACATGCTTTGAGAGCTAGTTCCTCAGTGAAATGTTATCAAACATATATACCATGGCTCATCACGATTTTCCCTGCTGAACAAGATTTTCGGAATTACTCAATTGGTGATGTACACACACGCACAAACAAACAAACACACACACACACACACACACTTGTCAATTTCGTCGAGTTAATGTTAAAAGTTTAGTGGATATGGTGGCAAAGATTTGGTTATTGAGCTATACTTAACCCCGATTACTACAATTAGGACTGCACCTTCCTGTTTTACATTATTCATTCGACCACTAGCCTAGGTCCAGAGAGACCGAATTATAATGCCATTCATGTCTTCTTTTTTTTTTTTTTTTTTATTTTGGCGCCGATTCATCTCGAAATCGATAAATGGTGATTTGAGTATTATTAAATATTAAACGGAGCACTTGTTCCGCCGTAGTGTTTTGTCTTGTGTTGTGTGTACATGATTCTTTGTTTCATCAAAATATTTATATATATACTCCCTCTATACTTTGAAAGCACCTACCTTAGTCCAAAATATAATGTATATATGCAGGTTATTTGGTACATTTAATTTTTTTATACTACCCCTTAATTAGTTTGCATATGAGAGAGAAAATAGTAAGGGATCATTAATTATATGATATATATGAGTTTTAGGTATTAAATGGGCATATTTTTAGAAACAAAATTGCATGTGTCAAATTTAATAATCCTAAATGCTTTTGACTGTTTTTTTATATCTTTGTAAAGTAAGTATTTATTTCTTATATTCGAGAAAAAATGGAATATGTATATATATATATAGATTTTCCCTCCGTATGTATATTCCCTCTATCCTATATTATAAGGCAATAGAATTATTTTTAAGCATACTAAGAAATTTTTATTATATTTTTAAATTTCTAAAAAAATAAAAATTTTTAATTTTATCCCTATTAATTTCACTTCTTTTATTAAATACACTACAAGTTATAATATTAGTAATATAATAAATAAGATAAAAATAAAAAAAAATTATATTATATTATAAGATAAAAAAAAGCCACTCATGCTGTATTATAATATGAGGCGGGCATGGAGTTTATATTTGATCGGTTATTCCTAGCCCATACGCTAACATGTAGCCTATCTTCTTTTGCTGGACACGCAATTGGAACGTAGATATACGGTGCTTTGAGCTAGTTCGGCAGCAGTCACATGTTGAACAACTTTATCGGAATGCTTGTATATTTTGTCCCCTTTTTATTTTTGGGACATAAGCGGTCTTCTTTTTGGCCATCTGACTTGAGTAGTTGAATTGGCTTAAAGCAACATATTATATGGAAAACTTTCGCCTTACATTAACTTTCACGTTGACATTAATTAATCTTATCTCATGGCTATCTATTTGTATTTATACTTCATTACATTCATATACTTCTTGTGTTCTAAAATATAATAAATAAATAATTAAATTATTAAAATTAAAAAATATTTAAACATTTTAAATATGTTACAAAGAAATTTTTTTTTACAAATATTCTCATTTAATATTCTAAATTAACTCTCAGTTAACTCTTATAATAATAAACGCCAATTTGGACCTTGAATTGCAGTTTTATATTATTCTATTCATCCACTAACTTGTCGTTATACCTAGCACCACAAAAGTTAAAAGAGAGAAAAAGTATAAGAGGGAGAGAGAATAGATGATAAATTTTACTAATTTACTACGGAATTGGTAAATTATACTAATAATTTTAATTCAACAAAGTTTGAGAAGTAATACTTTTTGCACTGGTTTTTTTTTTTAAATGCTCTTTGTATCGGTGACGGTGCAGCAGTCTATTCATGGCATGGTCCACTTTCAATGAGAGGTACACGTATGGTGACATGTGCTGCCATTCTTATGCAAGAGGCAGGGAGGGGTATTTAGGTTATCACATGTCATTGAGATATCAGCCAGCCAAGCATTGCATCTTGAGCATTAGCGAGACATGCAGTGCCAGAAATTCATTAAGGAAATCTGCCAAATTAAAGCAGGAATCGAAATGAATAATTCAGATTATTAAGGAAGGATTAACGTATATATGTATTGCAATGATTAAATTGCACAATGTTATAAAGTTCTGCGGATGATATTTTCAATACGTATTCCAAAGAATGTGTGAGTATATAGATAAGAAAGTAAGGATTTCTTACTGCCACTTGTATTAGGCAGTTTTGTCTAATCCCGTAAGTTCATTTGACCAAAAGAAAAAAAGAAGCATGTGTGTATGAGTGGAAAAAAATCAGAGTGGGAAAGAGTCTTACATGCTTGGAGTCCTCACTGAAAGGTGAAGGTTTTTAAATCCCACATCAGTGAAAAATATGTGTGTGAGAGAGAGAGTATATAGGTTAGAAGGCAGGAGCTTTATGCGTTAAGTAGTTTTATTCAATCTTGTACGTTTATTTTGCCCAAAAAAAAATTTATGTATTCCCAAGAGGGAAAACATCAACAAAGAGAACTCTCAAATTTTTAATTCTTGATCCAAATTTTTTTTTAAATTCTTAAGAAAAAAAAATGTACCATCTCTTTTCAAATTATCATTTTTTTCTTATAATTAACTTTCGCTTGCAAGTATATGCTAAATGAAAACTCCAATTTACTCCTTTCGCTTCTTTTTATTAGTTATATTTTAAAAACTTTTTATAATCCTAAATATAAGTTATTTTTATAAGTTTTTAACGTATTAATTGCTTTATTTCTAAATTACCTCTATTTATGAGTAAGAGAGAGTAAATTATTTGAATTTATAAAATACTTACTAGAGATAAAAATAGAAATCATATCAATTTAATATTTTAACAAACTTTTGTAGATTCTCATGAGTAAAGTGACTTATATTAAAAAAGTGAGGGAGTATATACAAAATGTTGAAAAACACAAGTTCGTTTTGTTAGCAAGGCTGACTTCCCAAGAGGGGGGGTGAATTGGAAAAATTAAAATTTTTCTGCATAAAGTGAAGTAAGTGAAGATATCACAATATAATGAAAACAATGCGTAAAACAGAGCAAGCTGAAAAGTAAAGATAGGGAGAAGAAGACTCAGTAATTTATCCTGGTTTGGTCTTTCCACTTGACCTACATCCAGTTCCCAAGACACCTCTTGAGATTTATCCACTATACAGCAAGAATTTCAATGGGCTTCTTGCTAGGGCCACAGTACACGAGTATGCTCTGTTTCTGAGCTCTCTCAAACTCTCCAAGCACTTTCACTATGTGCTTCCCAATCCCCTTGTGAATACCCCTCACAAGTAAATCTATCTTCCAGATGAAGAGTAGATTGATTATAATGAAATAACTCTCTTGTAAAGAGTAGATATGAAGGTTTAAGTACAAGTAGAGAAGTTGAGAGGGTAAAAGCTTTTGAGGAGAAGATTTAGCAGAAATTCGGTATATACAAGTTTGATTCGTTACCCACAACTTCAAATGATGTTGTATTTATAGATTTAGGTCTCGAATATCCGTTAGAGACTAAATCTATCCGCTGGGGAAGTTATCCAACGGTTACTCTGAAAAACTATCCGTTTACCAACCGTATTTAATGTTTCTGACATACTGAAATTCGAATTTTGATTGGTCAACAGACGAATTTCGAAGGAACCAAAGATTAAAGCTTCCAACGTTACAGCATGAAGTTCGTCTGTTCATGAAGTGAAATTCAAATTTTGAAACTAACAAAACATTTTCACAATGTGACATACGAATTTTCAAGAAGAAAGTTTTTCGGTTAAGTGTGAACAGTGTTTTCAATTTTCTACAGTGCCATCGAAATTCGAATTTTGGATCCCCAAAATTCGTCTGTCCATTGAACGTTTAAAGGGGCACAGTAGATTACTTTCTTCAAAATTCGAATTTTGAAGAGTAAAGTTCGTCTGTCAGAGAGACTCTTTTCAGACTAACTTCATCATTCGAATGTTGCAAGTTCACATCATTCGTATGTCAATGTTTCATTTCAACAGACTCAAGAACTTAGCTTCTGAAATTCGAATTTTAGTGTTCAAAGTTCGTTTGTCAGAGAGCAGTTTTGAAACTTAAATCATTCTTGATCTCAGATGAACTTTAACATAGTTTCAGACGAATTTCTTCTATTTTCTCAATTTTTGTTTTGTTCAAAATTCGAACTTTGAAGACTCAAAGTTCGTCTGTTGCAAAGAAGCATCTATCAGACTTATATGAAAATTCGAATGTTGCAAGTTCAAAATTCGTCTGTCAGAGAGCATTTATCAAACTCAATTTCATTTTGATTTCAGATGCATTTTATTATAGTTTCAGACGAATTTCTTTGGTTTTTACAAACTTCATTTTACTTGAAATTCGAATTTTGAAAGTGTGAAATTCGTCTGTTACCAAAAGGCCTCTTTCAGACTAGATGAAAATTCGAATTTTGAACAACCAAAATTCATCTGACAGAGAGCCATCTCTTCAGACTTATTCAGTTTTAGCTTGAAATTCGAATTTCCAACTTGACAGTTTAGCTTAAACTTTCAACCTTCGTCTGTTTGTGGGTGTTTTTCAAATATTTAAAGATTTAACATAAAATCAAAGTTTGAAAACATCTTTTCTTCAAATCAAAATCTTTTACCCAGTCATAACAAAAACTAAGGATCCTACAAAAGATCTAACAGTAAGAACTCAGAAAATCTTCACTTGAGACAGCTTTGATCTCCTTTGATATCTTCAATCCAAACTCTTGAATGTTGGTTTGGAATCATCAAAACTCTTGATTCAACACGTTTGGCATCAATCACGATGTCATCCCCCTGTCACAAAATGTCAAAAACAAACTTTCTTGCCAACCATGCACTCTTGTCCTTGCATGTCTGGAGCTCATGTTTTGGACTACCCACCGGCAGGCTTAATTGACTATTAACGCCTTCTGTTATTAAAAAAAAATGTTCTACATTAGTGGGGAAAAGAAAAAAAATAAAAAAACTACATGTGGAAGTAATTAAAGATTTTGATCAATTCCATGATTTACATCAAAATTTTGTACAGTGCAACGTCAACATGTAACGATCCCGAAATCGAGACGGAAGAGAAAGGTTCAAACTTCAAAGCAGGATGCATTTATATAAAACGGTGTGTGATTAATTAATGGGGAGAAGGGTGTCCAGCCAAGCAGCCATCATGCTGCCACCCAATGTTGTTTTAAAATCAGATCAGATGGTCGGATCGGTTTAACTATGAACAAAAAAAAACTATCAATTATTCTAAAATTTTGAACCATTTTTTGAGGTTGAATCGGAGGAGATCGTTTCAAATCAGTTTTTAAGTTGAAAATTAGAATTGAGTTAGAAATTGAGACGGGTTTTAACAAACTAACCGATTTTGTAAATTGAGTTAAATTTAACTGAAACTTGATTTCTTTTACTAAAATTATTAATTAAAAAAATTATTAAAGAATGAAAATCCTATTTCTCTTCCTATTTGGCAATCTCAATCTCATCTCTACTCATTCTCACTGCTACAGTGTCATTATAAATTGAAGACATCTAAAACCAAATTTTGTTCTTACCACCTCATTGTTATTATGTTAACTTATTAGTATACTACTTTCAATAATTTAACATATATTATTATTTGAGATTATTAACACATTATGAACTTGGATTATTTAAGTTTATTTTCAAGTTATTTAAAATGTGAGAAGTTATTTCTTCTACATATACTATTATATATATAATATTATGTTTTATTTAATTTATTACAACACTAATTTAATCACTGGTATAATCAGTTAAACTATAAAAACTGTAATCCAATGATATTTCTGATTCGACGTCTAGTCCAATTTTTAAAATATTAACGTCACCATGTTGCTGGCGGCTTTTTTTTAATTTTTAAATTATCACTTCCTTATTAAAAAATATACCCCATAGATTCATAGAGTTATGTATTTGAATAGTTTTTATCTTCATAATATCTTTTTTCTCCACTATGCTGTATAGCTGCAGAAATCCAGTATCTTTTTTCTCCACTATACTCTATAGCTGCAGAAATCCATTCTACTCTTGTAGCATTTTTTTAATTGCACAAATATATAATTGGATGATTCCAGAAAGTGCATTTTCTCATTAATAAGCTTTAATTTTGAAAAGAAAATAGGGGACCACGCATGGTGCAGGATACACACCTCTCCCTGTAATAGGCTCGGCCTCTCTAATTTTGATGACTTTTCAATCGATTTTTCTCTAACTAATCATACTTTTATATTTTTCATCAATCAGAACTTACCAATAGAATAATATTGATAAGAGTATTTATTTAATACTCTCTTAGTCTCTTTATCAACTCCACTTAATAAGATAAGACTAATAGTATTGTTGTTGTCGTCACTTAGTCCCTCTCATTGCTTTAACATATCACTTTTAATTAACTTATATAGATTAAAAAATTTTATTAAAATTACTCCCTCTATTCCCTTTTATTTATCATTTAAAATTTGTTCAACATATAGAATAAAAAATATAATTAATATGTTATTTTTTATTTTTTAATATACCTTAAGGGAATGTATAGATAAAAAAGAATAATAAATATTATTTGACTATTAAGATGATAAATAATGATATAATTGAAAAAATAATAATAAATATTACCTTGAAATTTTAGAATGGCGAATAATTAGAAATATTTTTTTTGCAAATGTGACGGATAAAAAAGTGGAGGGAGTCATTCACACATATTATAGTTTGTTAAAATTAGTTGGTAGGTCTTATTGCACTGAAAAAAAAAAAGAAATAGTTGACATTTATTTTTTTTACTTTTATTAGCATTTTAAAATTCTCAATTATTCTAGCGCCAATTAAAAATGGGACTTTAAAATGCCAATTAAATTCATTTTAATTGGCGTTTGTGCCAACTAAAAGGGATACAAACACCAATTAAAGTGAGTATTTTAGTTGACAACACAAATGCTAACTTTTTTATAAGTTAGGTAAATGACAACAAAAGCCAATATTAAAAAAAAAAGTAATTATATATATTCCTCTATTGAACCCATTGGCAAAAACAAATATCTCACATTAAAAATATACATTTTGACAATTCAATTATAAAAATAATTACAATAGAAAGATTAATTATAGAAAATATAGGAATGTTAACTATATAAAATACGAAGTTTGTAAAGTTTATTGCGGCTATAAGAAACATCTTGTGGGCAATTTTTCCCATTGACACTCATCCAATCTCTCTTTTCAAAATAGAAATTACTTTGCAACTATAAAAACTACTAGTAAATATCCAGAGTATGTCAGGTACTACTAAAGGAATAAATGAACATCTAAGAAAAAAAAAGAATAAATGAACAATTATATATCAAATTTCACCCCAATTATATATTAAACTCACCAAAAATAACTCCAATTATATATCAAACACATAATTGAGAGATAAAAATTTCATGAGTGTCCTATGCACGAGGATCAAATCTTCAAAGATTGCCTTGAGAAGTGCTTCTTTTTCGAACTTACCTAAAAGCAGTTAACAGCAAAATTCACATAACATACTCAAATAGCCGTAAATAAAATCAATTGAGTTCTCATGGCAAATCTTCAGAGTTGTTACTTATAACAAAGGAAAAGATACAGGACCATAAGATGTTTGAGAGAGAATCAAACGACTGAAACTAAAAGAATAGTTTCACTGTAAAAAAACAAAGAAGCATTACTTGTTCTCAGTATCTTGCCAACATTGATGCAAAGTAGTCATGACAATTTAGCATGGTTATTATTACAGCTTCGAAGGTTTCTGGTCCAGCCCCATGGGTCATCAGAGATGTACTGTGTGACTTGACTCACGTTCAAGTAGATATTAAGTCCCCTGAAAATTTTTTTAAAAAAATGCATATTCAGATTCATATGCTCAAATAACATTTGGTTGTCAAAAGAAACGTTTAGCAGACATTAAATTGTTTGTATCATTTTTCCCTCATTGTGTCTCTGAGCCAGATTCAAACCAGAGGACCACACTGGCCCAGAAAAATTCATCAAGCCAACAAGCCATTAGGAAAACTAGCAATATGTTGTATCCTGGCTCTCTTTATTATGGTTAGGATTAGGATTATATCGTATCCTTGATATTAAGGTGTCATGGCAATCTACTGTCCAAACTATAAGAAGTCTCACAAGTGACTTTCACTATTGCTGACATAGGGAACAGAACCATACCATTCTCCTAGTTCACGACCGAAGCCACTACGTTTTTTGCCTCCCCATGGGGCTTGAGTGAAGCATGGCTGAAAGCAATTGATCCAAACAATCCCAGCCTGGAAAGCCTGCGGAGAAACAATAAATTTAATAACAGAATTAAACCTATTATTTGGTCACTTTAATGACAATCTAGGATGTCTCAACTTGGTTACACGATCACACCTGTCTAGATCGTTTGATATTACAGCTGCACCCAATCAATTTGATAACAACCTACGAGTAAAGGAAAAAGATTTAAAGGTCAAAGTAATACAAACCAATTCCCAGACAATCATAAACGCACTGGGTGTCATTTGCTAGCTCAATAGCTTCTTCCTCATTACTAAACGTTTTTACAGCAAGAACAGGTCCAAAAACTTCTCTCCAAATTTGCATGGAGGTAGTCCCATCAATTATAACGGTTGGTTCAACAAAAAATGCCTTCTTTAAACGGTGCCATTTATTTGGAAAAATACTCAAATTTTGTGATAAGAAGAAATAATAACAGTGAGAATTGATACAACAGAGGATTATATCATACCTCAGGGCTTGCAATGATTAGGTTCTCTGTCACTAGCCATTGATGCAAAGTAGAAGTCTTAACACTAAACTTGACACAAGATATGCTCAGACATAAACAGATCAAGTAAAAAAAAAATGAAAATTCCAAATATTGTTTGAAGTATTACATCATATTAAAAGGGGTGTCCACTGCCCAAGACAAGCAAGAATTTTATGAGTGTTTCTTAATAGTACATAGCAGTCATTGTGTAATGCAATTGACAGCAATAGATAGGTGCAAGAAAATTTCAAAAAATCATGAATGGTAGTAAGAAAGGATACAGTTCAAATTGTCAACAAGTTTCAAAGGTGAGAGAATTCTTCCAGCAAATTTTAATGAAAGTTCAATGTGATCACGAAGAACACAGAATCCATCAACACCACCTGAAAGTCCCTCCAGAAATCAAAACCTCACAACAAAAATAGGACACTATGTGTACTTAAGAGAATAGCATTCAAGATAAGAAATTAAGCCTCACAGTTTTGCTTTATTGAGTACGTGTTTTCTCTCTCTTCGTTAAAATCACAGCATCAATTCAATAGAAAAAGAAAAAATTAAGAAATTAAAGAAAAGCGAAAGCAGGGCTATGTGAGCTGTAAACAAGCCAGAAATTTAAAAAACAAAAAACTTATATGAAAGCATGTTAAAGAGTAGGCGTCAAAGAAGCAAATTTATGACCCAAAAAACAACAAAACAAAAATATATACATAATCCCCCTGGCTGATATATAGCCAATTTGATCTTTGTCAAAGACCTTGAATGCCTCTTTCTGCTCCTCTTCTGCATCAGTTTCCTGAAAATAGAACACAAATTAGTTTTTTTTTTTTTTTCACATATGCACCCGGTATCCTGGAGCTTACCTCACTCGAGCTGTGAGGATTTCAATGCGAATCAGACTAATCCGGATCGAGGCCTGACAGGCACCATAAGGGTGGGCGCCCCTACTATACCACGCTACTGCATTCCCACGTCTCGAATCTAAAACCTGTGGTTAATTAGAACGACTCCTGCCAATCGATCTAAGCATTCGGTAGTACAAATCAGTTTAGTTTGAATGGTTACAAAGACAGAAAAAAGTGTAAAGAAGTAAATGGTCCAAGAGAATAGTTTTTTATCCAAAACACTAGTAGGAAGCTATATTATGGTTAATACTAAACACTTGAGGGATTAGCAAAGCAACCCTGAAGTTTTTAAACTCTAGACAGCAATATATCTGTGAAGAAACATGAGCCTTCTGATCTGACACATCAAAGCAATATTGGTATTGTCTACCTACAATATTATTATCAAGAACAATTCTGGTGGTCAGCAAAGTTCAGATGAGTCTAGTTTCCACCAACTCAAGCTGAAACACAAAAGTAGTGGGGAAGAACAGGCTTGCATGGGTACCCGCACCCAGTTCCTGATTTTCAAATTATCCTTTCAAGTAACTCACAGGTGCATCATCCAGAAACATCATTAATTGAGAAGAAAAATAATAAATAATGGATTGCTTTGATTTGATAAGAGAATGGCGCAAAGTACCATATGAGTGTATAAGATATATTATCCACAACAATTAATCAATTTGAAGCAAGAACCGAAGCTATAACTAAGAAATACATATGTGATGACTATGGTAAGAAGCTCTCCCGTTCCCTTCCTCTTGCCCCAACAAAAGCCATTTACAGTACATGATTCTATCCTATTGCTCCTTCATTTCTTGCTTGCTCCTTTTTTTCCTAACCTTCATTATAAAACTATGACGGAAGTAAGTTTTAAAATATAAATATAAACACACACACACACACACACACACACAAGAGCTTTCATCTGAACTCATGAAAACACAGGGTCAAAGGAAATAAAAGTGATAAGAAGTCAATTTTTCCATTTTTGGAACCGAATCCAATATTAAAATAAAGAAATTTAAACATATATTTTATTAAATTGAAGCAGACCAACTTGCAAAACTCTCTTGGTAAAACAAAACTGTAAGTGAATGCATCTCTCATTAAACAAATGCATCAGACCGAGAAAGCAAAAGAGCAGGACATATAAAACCATCTTAGTCATTGAAGATACAAACAGCAAGTAAAAAAGAATAATTAAATTTATATTTCTAAAATCGAAGCAATTACTCAAACAGAATGAAGAAAATTTTTCAAGATTTGATGAAGATAAACTCCAAGAATGAAGAAAAGAAAGGGCACAAATCTAAGAATCTGAACTTGTACACCAAGAAACTAGTGATAGTGCCCTAGTAGATACATGATTTGCGAAAGGGTAATCCAAGAAAGTCGAGGATCGAAGGCTTCTAAAGCAGACAACCACACCATGGTCAGTCACAAAGGAGAAGGCAATGTGGGTGTGTAGGTTTCACAGAGAGGGCTTAAGAGAAGATCTAATTATTAAATGTGGGTGTGTAGGTTTCACAAATCTAACTATTAAATACCTTAGTTAGCATTTATACATGAAACACCAACTAATGTATTTTTATATATTTTTTTATTTTTAAAACATCTTAGTTGATTTTTGTTTGGAAGTGCTGTAAACCTTCTTTAACTGGTTGTGGCAATATATCCTTGATGGGACCGAAATAATTCCACCATTTAATAAACTATTGTGCAAAATTGTAGGTAATTTTCTGGTTAAAGTAGATGAACCAGGTGTGGCATCAGTATTTATTTTGATACCAAAAGGTATTATACCAGACATCAATGTAATAATCTCAATAGTTCTACCCAATTGGATAAAAAAGTTGAGAAAATTTCTTAGGTTTATTGAGATTTTGGCCCCATTCTGAAGGGGTAAGAACTTTTAAAATTTGAATGGTTGTATGAGTATAAGTGTTGCTATCAGATGGGTCAGGATGATGTTTAATGACAACAGAGTTGGTGTTTATGAGGATGAACTCATAGAATCTTTGGGTTTTGTTTGGTGCAAATGGCTTGAAATGGAATCCTAAAGGAAAAATCTTTGGAGTAACATAGTTTGGATTCTTTTCAAACAATTCTAGTTCAATTTGAATAATAGTCATAGGTTTGTCCAACTTGGAAATATAGCTGGTTTTATTTTTAGTTTGTTGGACAGTGGAAATAAATGTTGGTTGGGTAGGAGTAATGGCCTTTTTATTTTTTGGATTAATGGTAATTTGTTTATTCTTAAGGTTTTCGATCATAAGGGATATAAGGTCTCCCTGATTATCATTGTCTTCTTCTTCCTCAGCTATATCAGCCCAGGATTTGGTTGGTAAATGGGTTAATCCTCGGACAGCTAAGGCTTGGAGTGTTTCAATTGGGAAGGCATAATCTGCCTTGGTTTCTTTAGACTTGGATTTTGGGGTTTCTTTGGTTTGTGAGGTTTTTGCCATTGGCTTAGCAGGGTTTGAAGAGGTTGGTTTCTGGGTAGATGACCCAGTTTGAGTCTGTGACATGAGGTTTGGGGTAGAAGACCCGGTTGAGAATTGGGTTAATATTTGCACCATATCTATTTTTGCTTTCCTTTTGTCCTTCTTTGGAGGCATTATTACCTTCCTTGCAAAAATTCCCTGGTGAGATAATCTAGGAGAGAGTTTGTATTGCCCTTTATATATTCAATGTCAAAATAAAAAACACTTAATATGGCTTGTGAACGGGCAAAAATCTATTTTGATGCAATAGTTTTAACATCTTTTTGCAAAACTTCTTTTGCAGATTTACAATCAACTCTGACTAAAAACTTTTGGCTTAATAAATCACTCTGGAATTTTGTAATATACAAAACAATAGCTAAGATTTCTTTTTTGATGGTTGAATAATTTTGTTGAGTTGGATTCCAGTGCTTTGATGTGAAAGTAATAATGCTTTCTTTCTCATCAAGGTGCTGTTTAAGGATTTGCTCATACCCAATGTCAAAGGCATCAGTTTCCACTATTCTAAGAGCACGTAGGTTGGGTAAAGCAAGGCATGGAGCTTTTTAACTTGTGATTTGATTTGTTTGACAATGGTGGTATGGGTGTCTATCTATACAGGTGGGTTTTTCTTGAGGCGATAATGAAGGGGTTTGATAAGATTGTTTAATTGTGGGACAAAATCTCCTACATAATTCATACAACCTAAAAAACATTGTAGTTAGGTTTTGTCAAGGATTTGATCAGGAAATTTATCAGCAAATTGGATAGTTCTATCAATAGGAGTAATCATACCTTGATAGATATGATGCCTTGAAAATCAGATTTTTGTTTGAAAAAGACTGATCTTTGTTTTTGAAACAACAAGACCATTTCTTTTGGCTACATTTACAAAGATATATGTATATATATATGTTTAAAATATTGGTCAATAGATTGGGAAAAAACTTCAACATCATTAATATAAACAACGATAAATTTAGTGTAAGAATTAAAAATTTCATTCATGATTCATTGAAATTCAGAAGGAGCATTTTTTAATCCAAAAGGCATAACATTCCATTCATAGTGTCCAAAAGGGACAGTGAAGGCAGTTTTATAATGATCTTTTTCAGAAATTTGAATATGCTAAAAATCAGATTTCATGTCAAATTTTGAAAAGATTTTGGCTGAATAGAGACGGTTAAGAAGATCTTTCTTGTTTGGGATAGGATACCTAATCCACTGAAGAGCTTGATTAAGAGGTCTGTAGTTAATAACTAACTTTGGAGTTCCTCGTTCTTTTTCTGCATTCTTATTAACATCAGAAGTAGTACATGACCAATGACTTCAACTTTTTCTGATTAGCTTCTTATCAAGAAGATCTTGGATTTCACTTTGACAAAACACAAGGAGTTCTTAGTTCATTTGGATAGGTTGAGCTTTGGTTGCAATTTGTGTTTCTTGGAACCCCTTTTCCATAAGGCAACTCTACATAATGTTTCTTTCTTTCCCAAAAAGCATTTGGAAGATTTGAACATATGGATTTTTGAATATGGTCAAAGAGTTCTTGGACTTTCTTTTGAATTGATAGTTGGGCCAATTGGATTTCAATATTTTTGAAAGAAACTTCTTCTTTCAGGAAATTGATTTAGTTTTCCCTAAGAAGAATAGTGTTAAATTCTTTAGCTATGGGTTTTTTGATAAATGCAAAAAGAATAGATTTTCCTAGATATTCAATGGTTACTCTGTTTTCATCCATCTTAAAAGGGAAAAGTTTGGAGACAAAAGGTTTTCCTAGGATAATTTTGTTTTTAATGTCTCTTACTAAGGTAAAAGGGGTTTTGATTTGATAACCTTGGTTTTCTACAATAGCAATGGTTACTTTGTATGTTATTTAGAGTGGACTACCATTGTAAGTATTAAGACGTTCTTTGGTTTTTTCAAAATGTTAGGTTAGGACAAGACCTTCTAATATACAGTTAGAGGCTGCTCCTGTATCAAATAAGGCCATTTCTTCAAGAACAAAATTATGGTTGATAATTATTTTGACTTTCATATAAAACGTTTGAAATTTTATCCTTGTTATTAAATTAAGGAAAGGCTCAGAAAGTTCTTCCTCATTTTCCTCATCAGATTGGGCTGGATCATTGGGTTTGGTGAATTTTATTTGCTCAATCATTTAGGCTTGTGTTTCTTGTTGGGGCTTAAGATTCTTGATCTTTATTTTGAGATTATTTATTTCATGTTGAAGGTCTTGGAGAGTAGTAGGTTTAGGTGTATGGTTAAATCTTTTTAGTGTGTCAGTCAGGCTGTATTTGTTGGCTACTGTAGGAAGTTTTAGGGTTGAAGTTTGTGGTTTTGTATTTTCTTCGAATATTTCTTTTAATCTATTAAGATAATATTATTTTTCTTTGGAGTCAAGCAAGGTACAAATGACTTCAAGTAAGAAGTCTTGTTCTTTCATGATTACATTAATTTCACTATCTGAAGAAGAAATGTCATCACTTTGGGCTTGGTTAAAGGTTTCGAAGGGTGAGGATTCTTGGATTAGGTTAAGGTTATCAGAGGATTGGTCATCACTATCTTCTTCTGAAGTGTTTATCATTAGGTTATTAAGTTGTTGAAGGACAGGTTCATCAAAGTTAAGGGCTCTAATTCTCTTGTTTAACCTACAATATTTGGATATATGTCCAGGTTTACCACACCTAAAACATGTTATTTACTTTTTAGGAAAGTCAATTAGAGGTTTGGATCTAAATTCTCCTTTTAGTTTGCGAGGTAGGGTATTGAACTTATATTTTTGGTATGAAGGTATTTATGATTTTTTGTGATAATATTTTTGTGGGGATTTGGATTTGGACTTATATTTCTTACAAGGTGCAAATCCAAATTGCTCCCAAAAAGATCCTAAATCTTTTTTATTTTGGGCTCTTTCCTTGGCTAATTGATGATTAATTTTATCATCTTGGCAGATTTTCAAGGCAACCTTTTGAACATAAGCTATGAGTTAGCCATAACTTAAGTGCTCATAAGGGATTGTTCCATTGGCTTGGTTTTTAATTTTTTTCTCTAACCTTATCTCCTAAGGATTTTGGGAGGTTGGTAAGGAATTTTTCTTTCCAAAATGGTTGTTGACTATTTTCATGAGTATAAACTCTGGTTAAAAAGGAATCTCTATACCACCTAAAATCAGCAAGGGTCCTACATTTGAGGTTTGAAAGGAGTTTGGCGGATTTGTCTTTCCATAAGGAAAGATCTCCTATAAAATGTTGAACTATGGTAAAGATTAATGTATTGACAGCATCAGGGATATATTCTCCATTTTCCTTAATTGGTGTACCATCAGGCTCGACATTTATGGCATTTAAGATTTGGAGTTTTTCTTCAGGTGAAACATAATTATCCCACCATCCTCTGAGTTGCTCGGAAAATCCAGCAACAAGGATGTTAGCAATGGCTTCTACGGAATAATTTGTGAGGTTTGGTGAGCTGTGCTAACCATGGTCATGTGTTGGAGGGTGGTTAGTATGTTATACTCAGTTTGGCCATCAATATTCCACTCATAAATATTATTGGCACTAAAATGTTTAAAGGTTTGGTTTGGGTGTTCTTCTAGTGAGAGGTCACGGGCAATGGCTTTGGGATAATAATATTTTGAAGGAGTTTTCCAATTAAAAGATGTTTGGTTAATTTAGGGAATGTCCTCATGTTCGGAGGATGAAGTTGTATTGGTTTGGACGTTAATAGTCTGGGATGAAGTTCTAGAAGTTTGTGGAGAATTCAGGATAACTAATGTTTTGTCAAATATTTTAAGTTAGTCATTTATTTTCTTAAGAAGGTTACTAGGATGATTTTCAAATTCTTTTCTGACTTTGACAGGAATATGAAATGGCTTAAATAATGGAGGTTCAATAATGGGTTTTGTTGTAGAACTGGTTGAAGGTAAAGATGTTGATGGAACGTCAGATGGTTTAGAAATAAGGTATTCTCCTATGGTTTGGAGATATTCATTTGTATAATTGTTTTGGTCCATAATATTTTGGATATCTTTTGGAGAAAAGGCTTTATCAATTTGTTTGAATTTAAAAGGGGCGACCATAACTGGGGTTTGTTTTTCATCAGTGAGATAGGTAATTAATATGGTTTTGGAAGAAGGAAATTCAGATTCTAAAACATCTCCTTTAGAGGTTTGCCAAAATTTTTTGGCTACCTTGATCATGCTCGCAAATGGATATTCCAAAGCGTAAGCTTCAAATCATTCAAAAAATGGAATATTCATTTGGACCATTTCAAGGAATTTGTAAAATTTTTCTTGAATTTGTTTTCTCTTTTTTCCTTTGAAATTCTCAAAAAACCAATTTCTGGCAAGCTGATTTTCCTCTGCATAAAATTCCTTTTGTAAAAGAGGTTTATCTATTTGAAATTTGGTTAAAATAGTATTTACCTCTTCAAAAGGTTCATGCAAGGAAGTGTAAGTCAGAGATGGCATAGATCTCTGTTCTTGCTAATCTCTTTGATAAGTTGGTCTAGGAATATTTGAAGAAGTATCTAATCCTTAAAGGTGAATAGTGGATTGGACACTAGATGGAGAAGCACTCTATGGGAAGGTTTGAGGTATTGAAGATATAGAATGCCTTGGTAATTCCAAGGCTACTGTTCCGTAATCATCATTTGATAGGAATATTCGAGTATTAGCCCTAGAAGTTCCACTAAAGGACCTTTGACTTCTTTCAAAGGCTATGGTAATGGATTCATTTGAACTTTGGGAAATAGATCTAATTTCCAGAGTTGGCATTAGTATGGATGGAGAGCCTCTCTCCATTAACCATGGTTTTGGTAGAATAACATCTTCCCATATAATTATTTTTGGAATATGGATATGGGCTCTGGAATGTTAGTTAAGAATACGGTTGCGTGACCAGATTCTTGAGGTATTTGAATACAAGAGGTTAGGGAATTCACAAGTTTATAAGAGATTCTATAGATTAAGGCAACTGAGATAGATCCAGGCTTCATATGGAATCCATTTAATTTTACATTTAATGTAAGATCATCTACAATATGCTTATTAGCTAGATGAAAAAGACTATTTGGAAAACTGTTAAAATAAATTGGTCCATCATGAAGACTTGCTTCTACCATGCCTAAGAGAGAGTCAATAAATTTATCATGTCTAGTATCTCTAAGGCAAAGAGGACAATAAATGTTTAATCCTCTCCTAACTAGAGGTTTGATGGCAACTTGGACACATCCTATGTGCAAATATTTATAGTGTTTTCTATGTTGTTTGATAGAGTTAAGGGATAAAAGAGTGAATTCTTCTTTATCGGGTTTAACAGGAATGACTTCTTCACCAGTTTTGATAATATAATCAGATTTGGTGAAGAATCTTCCTTCTGGTTTATAGAGGAGGTCTTTATCGACTTGGAAATGATCCAGTCATCTATTTCTTGGTTAATATTTTGGAAATTGATTTCTTCATTGAAAATATTGGTTGATATGGTTGCTTCGGGTTCATTGATGGAGGAAGAGCTAGGAATAGAAGAGCGACGAGAAAGGGTAAGAGATTGGATGAGACAAATCTCCCATTTTGATATCATTTCCATCAGGATCCATAGAAATATAAAGCAAGAAAGTGAGTCAAAAAATTACTATTCAAATTAAATATTAAGATCCAATACTATTTTTGGCAACTCAATCCTAGCCAATGATTTTAAAATGAATAATATACTATAGAACATCCATGCATATGAGTTTCTACGGAAGTCTAGACTTACAACCCTATCCATTGGGATTTATTGTCATAACCTCACAATATCATGAATATTTTATAGACATTAGAACATTACTTCACTCATAGAATGGAACGTACTATAGGATTTAGTAAGTAAATAGTATTAAAATGTTAATACTTAACTTGATAAAGTAAATCTTGACTAAGATTCTATCAATACATTCCTATTTTCCCTTAGGGCTCTGATACCAAGTGATGGGGAGTAGAGGAAGGAAAAGAAAAGAAGTAGGAAGCAGTCGGACTACTCAAAGAAATGTTAGTATAACAAGCTAATAATGTATATGAAATATAGAAACTTCAAAAGAAGAACATAAAGTATAAATACAAGAAAATAAAATGCAGAAAGCTTAAAATAATGCTAGATCGGTGGTAGTCTGCACAGTCTAGACAATGAAAATAAAGTGTAGGAAAGTTAAACAAATGTCAGAACAGTGATAGTCTGCATAGTCTAGATGGAAGATGAAAAGGTTAATGATAAAGCAAAGATATGGTTAATGAAAATTATTATTGAAAGAGAAAGTAGAAGGCTTATAAAGAAATTCTCTTTGAAAATCTCTCTCTAACTCTCTTTATAAATTTGTTATATCCCTTGAAATGGACCTTACATGCCTATTTAAAGAAATTCTAGGTTATATCCAACGACTATAATTAATAAAACGGTTGGGGTGAAATCTGATCTTCAACATTCAACAGTCAGCATTTGATGGTCAGGATCTTCCAGTCAGATTATGAATAGTTCTAATCAACAACCAACTACCGATCAATGGTCAATGCATGAATAGTAACTTTGACCTTTTTGACTTCTTTTTTTTTTAATAATTGTCTGCTAGGTTAATGTCAGTCTTCTGCCAGGTTAATGGTGAAAAAGTCTTCTTCATTATCTGAATGTGCACTGGATGATAGGTTTGATGATGATGGTCTCTGTTCACTTTCCAGAAGAAGAAGAGCTTGTTTAATTGGTTGACAAATGTCTGTTTGTCAGAGGTTGAGGTCAAGTAGGCATGAATTTGGTTTAAGAAACTTACTATTTTCTGAGGTAATTAACCATTGTGGGTTGTTTCCCAACCATATTTTAACTGCATTGATGTTTGCTTTACTTGGGTTAAAGTTTGCATACCGCTTGATGTATGGTATTCTTTGGAGGGTTAGGAGCCTAGTTACTAGACTTGTTGTACCTGTAATGTTAAGCAAAGATCCAGGATATGGATAGTTTAGAGAAGAAATGTAGCAACATAGGGAAATGGTTGTCAACAAATTATTAGGAAACACCAACTAAGATTACCAACTTTAGTTGGCATTTCTAGAATAAAAATGAGGAGGGTAAAAACGAGAAGGGTGAAAGCAGTAAGTCAAAGTCATATCACGACACCTTAAACTTGCTCATGATGGATAGAGGGTCTAAAGACGGCGTAAAAGGATTCACAAGTGATGGAGGTAGCCTACAAGATGCAAGCAGGGTAACCCAAACTCTCAAGGATTGTGAACGAGGATTTCGGAAACTAGAATCTAGAAGGAGAAGATCACGGAGGGACATAAAGATTCTGAGCAATCCTTACTGAAGAATAAGGCTGATATGATTTTTGTAATGCCCCTCATGATATTTTTCTTGGCATTGAGTTCAGGACCGAGGAAACAAGACGGAGGAAGGCTCAAGTGGAGTCTGAAGGAGCTTCACGCCGCGGCGAGGAGCAAAGCCGCCATGGCGAGAAGCTTTCCAGTGGCATTGTTCTGGATAATTTGGTGGAGCCGCGGTGAGAGTCGTAAAAATTGTTTAAATCCGGATCAGTCAGACGCGAAAGAAAAGAAAGAAAACGAAAGGAGCGACGCAGAGAGACGAGGAGCAGTGCTAGGGTTCGGCATTTTCGGTGTCCCAGAGTGATTCTCGTCCATTGGGAGCTTGGATTCAAGTTGGTAAGCGTTCCCTACTCCTCTCTCTTCATTTTCTTCGGTTTAGATTTTGGGGTTTTCGGTTGTAAGGTTGGATTTCCGAGTTGGGGTGAAATCCACCGATTGAAATGGGTGATTTGAGGTTAATGGAACGTGTTTTGGTATTCTTGTTGCTTGAATGTGAGTTTTGAAGGGATTATGTGTGTTTAGAGCTTAACCCTAGGTTGTTTTCGGTAATGGCTCTTAGGAATCCGAGGTGTCTGAGATTGTATGGTGTTTGAGTAATCCCTAAGAGCTTATTGATGCATGAAAAGGGTGTTGGAACCTTGTGTTAGGTTAATGTGGTTGAATTGTGATGTTTGGTTATATGGTGTATTGTGTTAATGGAAGAATTATGGCATTGTTAGGGTGGTTGGCTAATCGAGAGGGGTTCACGTGTACTGGACAGTTCCAGGAAGCTTGTGGAACTCGTGTGCATGTGGTAACGACAATTGAGGTAACCGGGTGTTTGTTTATATTATGTTGACTATGTTATACGATAGTACATGTATTTGTATATATATATACGTGTTTCATTCATACCACGATATCGATGTGGTTGTGTGTACCGTTTTTATATATATATATCGTGGTATGTATACTAATAGATGATGGTTATGACTATGATGATGTTATGGTGATGATGATATGATATGTTGCATACATGACATTATGATGATGATATGATGATACATGAGCATCACCACATAACATTGTGAGATTGTGATGTATGGTGGATGTAGTGGTGATGACGTGATGGTGGTATGATGTATGATGATGTATATATATGTTAGGGAGGATAAGGTTGGATTATATATATATATGTTAGGGAGGATAAGGTTGGATTATATACATACATGTTAGGGAGGATAAGGTTGGATTATATATATATGTTAGGGAGGATAAGGATGGATGATATATGTGTTAGGGAGGATAAGGATGGAGTCCCTGTGAGGGCGACATGCATGATTTTCATTTCATATTGCATTCATGATTTGTGTGAGATATATGTATATATATATATATTGTGTGTGGTTGTTGTTCCCGGTTACTGAGACATTGTCTCACCCCCTTTCCCATAAACTAACCTTTCAGGTGACGGTTCTGGCACTAGTCCTGAGAAGACGCGGGAGTAGTTGTGTACGTGGAAATAGTCTATGTAGCGTGTGTATTCTGTAATGGTATTTTGTGCCAAGTAGGATAGAGAATAGTTTGTAATGAATATATGACAGGGTTGAGACTGGCTATGTATGGATGTTTATGTATGTGGTATGTATGGTTGAATGTTGTTGAGATGTATATGTGATAGTTTTTGGGAGTCCAGAGTGTTGTTGGGCCTTGTTGGTCTGTGTAAGGGCCTGTAGCCCATTTGGTCAAGTTGGGTTGCAAGGGGTCAAATCTCAGAGGAGTGGTTCATTTGAGGTGAAACCTCTTTGAACAGGTTTGTTTGAGGAATTGGGACCTGTATGAATGGTCTCTGAGCGACCAGTTGCCTTTGGTGGCAATTGGAGGGGGCTCGTGGTGAGTTTTGGTCAATAAGTGGCCAAAACTGAGTCAAGGGTCCAGTATCTCCATACGGAGTTGGATTAAGGTAAAAGTAGTGTCTGTGGATAGATGAGGGCTAGATTGACTTGTAGGAGTTGGAATCGAGTTAATCGGAGGTCGGAGCATAAAGTTATGCGCGTCAGAAGTTTGCCCCGGTGTTGAATTTGCTGATATGGTATATCAGAAGGGGGCGCCGCGGCGAAGGAAGGTAGGCCGCGGCCCCAGCCCAGTTTTTCATGTTTGTGAGTTGTTTCCGCAGTGTTGAGGCATTGGGGAGTTGTTTTGAGATGTCAGGGTTATGTTTAGGTCATTTTGAAGTTTTGGTTCAGACGGGAGGTGTCAGGTGGTAGGACGTTACATTTTAGTATCAGAGCAATGGTTTTGGGCCATTGTTTCTGCTTGAAGTACTACTTGGCACTTGTTTTGAATACATAGACTATATTCCCACAGTAATGCGAGTCCAGAACCGTATAATTGAATGTGTTGCTGTTATTCTATGTAGGAAGAATGTCCCGAAGAGGAAGGTAGAGTAACAGTGATCTGATGAGGCAGATGCATGAGATGTTGACTGGCCTCAGTAATCAGGTGAATACTCAGGGAGAAACGTTGAATAGGTTGCAAGAGAGAATTGATAGGCAAGAACAAGGGGATGTGAATGAAGAAGCCGAAATGTTTGTGGATCTGAATGCAGGAGAGGATGAAACTATGGTGGAACTTGAGAGAGCCCTAAGGGTTGGAAGAAAGGGTGTCTCCTCACAGCTGAAGGACTTTCAGAAGTTTAATCCTCCTGCTTTCGAAGGTACCATGGATGTGTCGCAGGCAGAGAATTGGATTGAACAGATGGAGAACATCTTCAGTGTGATGGATTGCACTTCAGAGCAAAGGGTGCAGCTGGCGACATTTAAGCTTGAGAAGAAGGCTAAGAGATGGTGGAGGAGTATTCTCCCAAGTGTTGAAGTGATGAGTCCTCCTATGAATTGGGGACTGTTTAAGGAATGGTTCTTTGCACATTACGTCCCTCCAGTCTTAATTATGCAAAAGGAAGCCGAGTTTCTAACTTTTCAACAAGGGAATCTGTCAGCAGATGACTACATTGATCAGTTCTTGGACTTTGCAAAATATTCCACGTATCTGAATAATTATCCTGACGATAAGTGGATGGCTCAGAGGTTGTTTGAGGGTGCCCATCCCGAGATTAAGGAGCGGCTATCTATGGTGGAGTTTGTGTCCTTCGAGGATTTCTGTGTGAAGATTCGTGCCTTGTATAGACGAATGAAGGAAGCTGAGGAGCACAGAAAGAATTCCATGATTCAGGCCTTTTCTCATCTAGGACCTACAGGAGGAATCAGTAAAGGAAGTGGTTCAGGCAGCGGTACCAGTGGTGGTAGTACAGGTTCTAGTGGAGGAAGAGGTCGCCATAATCGAGGTCGTCATGGTAGAGGAAGGGGCAGGTTTGGACGAGACCAGTCCAATAGAGGTCGGTTTGGCAGAGGACCCTTTTATTGAGGTGGCTTTGAACAAGGGAGTTCCAGTCAGAATGAGTATGTAGGAAGGGACTCCGCTCCATCTCAATACAGTTCTGGTAGTGGATCAAATCCGTGCACAAAATGCGGGTTTAGTCATGGTGACCGTCCGTGTTTGGTTTGTTTCAATTGTGGGAAACCGGGTCATATGTCACGGAATTATTGGGAGCCCTGGCGTGAAGATGCGACAAGAAGGCCTACGATGCCTGGACGAGTTTTCACCATCACTCGACAAGAAGCAGATGCAGCGCCTAATTTGATTAGAGGTAAACTTAAACTCAATGGTTACTCTATTCATGCTTTGTTTGACTCAGGTGCATCGCATTCCTTCATTTCTTTTGATTGTGCTCGGAGATTGGGTATTGTGGCAATGGAGTTGCCTTTTGAATTGTCGGTAGCCACACCCACGGGAGTTTCATTAAGAACTGCTCAAGCTTGTTTGAATTGTATGGTTCGTTTTGAACATCGAAGCACTACCCTGGATCTGATTTATTTGCCGTTGCAAGAGATTGATGTGATAATTGGGATGGACTGGTTAGAGGCGAATAATGCCATTCTCGACTGTGCTCGGAAGACTGTGTCTTTGCCGATGAATATCCCTAGTGTGGAAGGGGATGAGAATATGTGTTTGTCCTTTGCCCAAGCTGACAGGTATTTGAAGAAAGGATGTCAAGGGTTTCTGGTTTTCTTCTCTGTGAAAGTGGATATGCAAGGTGGTGTCGAAAGATATCCGGTTGTGAATGAATTTCCTGATGTGTTTCCAGAGGAGATTACTGGTTTACCCCCACGGCGAGAACTGGAGTTTTCCATCAATTTGGTGCTCGAGACTAGTCCTATTTCGAAAGCTCCATATCGAATGGCGCCGTCTGAATTGAAAGAGTTGAAGAAACAGATTGAGGATTTGTTGAAGAGAGGTTTTATCAGACCTAGTGTCTTGCCTTGGGGAGCTCCAGTGTTGTTTGTCAAGAACAAGGATGGTAGCCTTAGATTGTGCATTGATTACAGGCAGCTGAACCGGGTGACGATCAAGAATAAATATCCTTTGCCTAGGATTGAAGACTTGATTGATCAGTTGGCAGGTGCCTCTGTATTCTCTAAAATCGATTTGAGGTCAGGATACCATCAATTATGAGTACGTGCTGAGGATGTGCCTAAAACGGCATTTCGGACTCGATATGGTCATTATGAGTTTCTTGTGATGCCATTCGGGTTGACAAATGCCCCGACAATCTTCATGGATTATATGAACAGGGTGTTTCGGCCCTATTTAGATAAGTTTGTGGTGGTTTTCATTGATGACATTCTGGTTTACTCCAAGAGTGAGGAAGAGCATGCACATCATCTTCGGATTGTGTTGCAAGTATTGCGGGATCACTAACTGTATGCTAAACTCAGTAAGTGTGAGTTTTGGCTACGGGAGGTGAAATTTCTGGGTCATGTGATTTCTGTAGAAGGTGTAGCTGTAGACCCTAGTAAAGTGGAAGCGGTGTTGAATTGGGAGAGACCACAATCGGTGACTGAAATTCGGAGTTTTCTGGGATTGGCTAGATATTACCGAAGGTTCATTAAGGGATTCTCTCAACTTGTTATGCCATTGACTAGACTCATCCGTAAGGATCGATCTTTCATTTGGGATGATAGGTGTGAGAGAGCATTCCAGGAGCTGAAGGTTTGTCTAACGTCCACCCCAGTGCTCATTATCCCTAACCTGTCAGAGCCGTTCACTATTTATACGGACGCCTCTAAGAAGGGTTTAGGGTGTGTTCTGATGCAGCAAGGCAGAGTTGTAGCGTATGCTTCAAGACAGTTGAGGCCTCATGAGGAGAACTATCCTACTCATGACCTTGAGCTAGCGGCTGTAGTGTTTGCGTTGAAATTATGGAGGCATTATCTCTATGGCGCTCAGTTTGAGGTATTCAGTGATCACAAGAGTTTGAAGTATTTGTTTGATCAGAAAGAATTGAACATGAGGCAAAGGCGTTGGGTTGAGTTCCTTGTGGACTATGAGTTTGCTTTGAAGTATCATCCTGAGAAAGCCAATGTTGTGGCAGATGCATTGAGTAGAAAGTCAATCCATATGGCCATAATGATGTTGAGAGAGCAATAGTTGCTGGAAAGCCTAAGAGATATGAAGTTATCCATCAATGTCCATCCTGGAGTACTAGTAATGAGTTCCATCAGTGTATCAAGCGATTTATTGAGGAACATTTGCTATGCTCAGATGGAGGATGACTATCTGTTGGGCATTCGAGAACAGGTTGAAATGGCGGAGACCCAGGACTTTGATATTCTGGAGGATGGTATCATCTGGTATCGGGGTCGGATTTGTGTGCCAAACGTTACGGGGTTGCGTAAGATTATTTTGGAGGAAGCTCACAAGAGCAAGTACACTATTCACCCAGGTACCACTAAGATGTACCAGGATTTGAAGCGTGGTTATTGGTGGCCAGGCATGAAAAAGGACATCACAGAGTTTGTGGTAAGATGTCTAATTTGTCAGAAGGTAAAAATTGAGCACTAATTGCCTGCTGGTGTATTGCAATCTTTGGAGATCCCGGAGTGGAAATGGGACAGCATTTCCATGGATTTTGTAATGGGATTACCGAGGACCTCTTCAGGACACAATGCGATATGGGTCATTGTGGACAGGTTGACGAAGTCGGCCCATTTTCTTCCGATTCGGGAAACTATTTCAATGGATAAGTTGGCCCAGCTGTATGTAAATGAGATAGTAAGGCTGCATGGAGTCCTGATAAATATTGTGTCGGACAGAGATCCTAGGTTTACGTATAGGTTTTGGAAATCTCTTCAGGAGGCCATGGGTACGAAATTGAGTTTCAGTACTGCTTATCACCCTCAATCAAATGGGCAGACTGAAAGGACTATTCAGACTCTGGAGGACATGCTGCGGGCATATGTTCTGGAGAACAAAGGCAATTGGGATCAGTTTCTGCCGTTGGTTGAATTTGCCTACAACAACAGTTTTCACTCGAGTTTGCAAATGGCTCCGTATGAAGCGTTGTATGGCAGAAGGTGCAGATCATCATTGTGTTGGGTTGAACTTGGTGAAAGGAGTCTTTTGGGCCCAGATATTGTGGATCAAACCTCTCGGCAGATAGAGAGTATTCGTCAGAAGCTTCTTACAGCTCAGAGTCGGCAAAAGAGTTACGCGGACAGAAGGAGAAAACCATTGGAGTTTGATGTTGGGGATCACGTATTTTTGAAGGCCACTCCTACTACTGGTGTTGGAAGATCGATTCGAGCCAAGAAGCTTACTCCAAAGTATATGGGTCCATATCAAATTCTTGAACGAATTGGGCCAGTAGCGTATCGAGTGGCGCTACCGCCTAGTCTTGCTAGGTTGCATGATGTTTTCCACGTGTCTCAACTCAAGAAGTATCATCCGGATCCGTCTCATATAATTGATGATGAAGTAGTTCAAGTACGAGAGAATCTGACTTTTGAGGTCACACCGTTGCAAATTTTGGATGTAAAGGAAAAGCAGTTGAGGAATAAGACCATAAAATTGGTAAAGGTCCTTTGGAGCGGTTTGATGTCCAATGATGTCACGTGGGAAACTGAAGATTCTATACGAAGGAAGCATCCAGAGTTTTTTTGCTTGAGGTAAGAGTTGAAATTTCGAGGACGAAATTTTTATAAGGAGGGGAGAGTGTAATGCCCCTCATGATATTTTTCTTAGCATTGAGTTCAGGACCGAGGAAACAAGACGGAGGAAGGCTCAAGTGGAGTCTGAAGGAGCTCCACGCTGCGGCGAGGAGTAGAGCCGCCGTGGTGAGAAGCTTTCCAGTGGCATTGTTCTGGATAATTTGGTGGAGCCGCGGTGAGAGTCGTAAAAATTATTTAAATCCGGATCAGTCGGACGCGAAAGAAAAGAAAGAAAACGAAAGGAACGACGCAGAGAGACGAGGAGCAGTGCTAGGGTTCGGCATTTTCGGTGTCCCAGAGTGATTCTCGTCCATTGGGAGCTTGGATTCAAGTTGGTAAGCGTTCCCTACTCCTCTCTCTTCATTTTCTTCGGTTTAGATTTTGGGGTTTTCGGTTGTAAGGTTGGATTTCCGAGTTGGGGTGAAATCCACCGATTGAAATGGGTGATTTGAGGTTAATGGAACGTGTTTTGGTATTCTTGTTGCTTGAATGTGAGTTTTGAGGGATTATGTGTGTTTAGAGCTTAACCCTAGGTTGTTTTCGGTAATGGCTCTTAGGAATCCGAGGTGTCTGAGATTGTATGGTGTTTGAGTAATCCCTAAGAGCTTATTGATGCATGAAAAGGGTGTTGGAACCTTGGGTTAGGTTAATGTGGTTGAATTGTGATGTTTGGTTATATGGTGTATTGTGTTAATAGAAGAATTATGGCATTGTTAGGGTGGTTGGTTAATCGAGAGGGGTTCACATGTACTGGACAGTTCCAGGAAGCTTGTGGAACTCGTGTGCATGTGGTAACGACAATTGAGGTAACCGGGTGTTTGTTTATATTATGTTGACTATGTTATACGATAGTACATGTATTTGTATATATATATATATGCGTGTTTCATTCATACCACGATATCGATGTGGTTGTGTGTACCGTTTATATATATATATATCGTGGTATGTATACTAATAGATGATGGTTATGACTATGATGATGTTATGGTGATGATGATATGATATGTTGGATACATGACATTATGATGATGATATGATGATACATGAGCATCACCACATAACATTGTGAGATTGTGATGTATGGTGGATGTAGTAGTGATGACGTGATGGTGGTATGATGTATGATGATGTATATATATGTTAGGGAGGACAAGGTTGGATTATATATATATATGTGAGGGAGGATAAGGTTGGATTATATACATACATGTTAGGGAGGATAAGGTTGGATTATGTATATATGTTAGGGAGGATAAGGATGGATGATATATGTGTTAGGGAGGATAAGGATGGAGTCCCTATGAGGGTGACATGCATGATTTTCATTTCATATTGCATTCATGATTTGTGTGAGATATATGTATATATATATATTGTGTGTGGTTGTTGTTCCAAGTTACTGAGACATTGTCTCACCCCCTTTCCCATAAACTAACCTTTCAGGTGACGGTTCTGGCACTAGTCCTGAGAAGACGCGGGAGTAGCTGTGTACGTGGGAATAGTCTATGTAGCGTGTGTATTCTGTAATGGTATTTTGTGCCAAGTAGGATAGAGAATGGTTTGTAATGAATATATGACAGGGTTGAGACTGGCTATGTATGGATGTTTATGTATGTGGTATGTATGGTTGAATGTTGTTGAGATGTATGTGTGACAGTTTTTGGGAGTCCAGAGTGTTGTTGGGCCTTGTTGGTCTGTGTAAGGGCCTGTAGCCCATTTGGTCAAGTTGGGTTGCAAGGGGTCAAATCTCAGAGGAGTGGTTCCTTTGAGGTGAAACCTTTTTGAACAGGTTTGTTTGAGGAATTGGGACCTGTATGAATGGTCTCTGAGCGACCAGTTGCCTTTGGTGGCATTTGGAGGGGGCTCATGGTGAGTTTTGGTCAATAAGTGGCCAAAACTGAGTCAGGGGTCCAGTATCTCCATACGGAGTTGGATTAAGGTAAAAGTGGTGTCTGTGGATAGATAGGGGCTAGATTGACTTGTAGGAGTTGGAATCGAGTCAATCGGAGGTCGGAGCATAAAGTTATGCGCGTCAGAAGTTTGCCCCGGTGTTGAATTTGCTGATATGGTATATCAGAAGGGGGTGCCACGGCGAAGGAAGGTAGGCCGCGGCCTCAGCCCAGTTTTTCATGTTTGTGAGTTGTTTCCGCAGTGTTGAGGCATTGGGGAGTTGTTTTGAGATGTCAGGGTTATGTTTGGGTCATTTTGAAGTTTTGGTCAGACGGGAGGTGTCAGGAGGTAGGATGTTACAATTTTTAAAGCAAATGTTCTACATATGCCCAAAAATAGTGGAAATATTTTAAGGGATAGTAAGAGAAAACCAAATATGGGAAGGAAACACGTGTTTTGCAGAGACATTACTATTGTAAGAAAAATTAGGTCCCAATTGGGCTAACTAATAATAACCAACCCACCCTTATTTCAATGGACCAAGGGAACTAGACCAATCATATGTCCATGGACCAAGTGAATTGCCCTTTAATTAGAGATAGTGCAGCCCAGATGCTCTCTATCCAGAGCCAAGCCAAGGTTTCAAACAGCTTCTCGGCCCTAGCATGTGATGATGGGCCTAACTAATGTGCTAAAATCATTAATGGGCTCCCTATGGATTATGCTACACCCAATGGACTGAGGATTATTTCTAAAACTATGAGCCAAGACATGGTGGCAAATGATTTACAAACAGATGTGAGTTCTCCTCAGACTAAAATGGGTACCTCGAACCCAAATCCAATGGTACGTGTTTCTCATGAATTGTCTAGTATGGAACACTAGAGGCATTGGCTCCAAATCCTTTCCTATTCTCATACGAGGCATGAAGTGTAAGGTTTGGTAGGTCGCTCAAAAAGGGAGTGAATTGGGTGGTGTAAGATTTTCACCTTTTTGGAGCATAGCTTAATTTCACCAGATATGTAGCAAAATAGGGATGAACAGAGTGTGAAAAAATTGATAGATGAAATGTGTAGATGAATAGCAAGACATAGAAATATATACTGGTTCAGCCTAAATCACTTGGCCTACTTTCAGTCCCCAAGCTATCACCTGAGATTTTCACTATATCCCACAAATTTGATCAGGAAATTTGTGAAGCCTCAGTATATCCCGCAAGTTTCAGTAAGTACTTGTAAAGCTACTTTCCTCATACCCTTACAAGATATGTATTTCCCTTAGTGTTATCCCCACACTAAGATTCTACTCAGAAAATAGTAGAAAAGAATGAATACAGAATTGAAACTCTCTTTTAGAGTAGATGATACATTGACAGCTCACTCTAATGAGGTAGGTGTAACTATGAATGTTGATACATAAAGATTTTATAAATTATAGCAGTATTTTGGCATAAACTCATTTAAATTCATTACCCATGAGTTCAAATGAGGTCAATTTATACATTTGTGGCTTATCTATTCGTTAGATACAAGATCTATCTGTTAGACACAAGTTATAGTTATTACTCTGCAAAAGAGCCATTAACCAGCAGCATTAGATGCATTTGACAAACCAAAATTCGAATTGTAAAGCTTAATAGACGAATTTCGCAGAGTCAGCATAGTTATATGTTTAACATTGAACCTTGAAATTCGTCTGTTACAAAGTGACATTTGAATTTCGAGTTTACAAAGAATACCTCATATGAGTTCATGCGAATTTTCATATTAAAAGTGCATATGTTGGGTTTGAACAGTTGCTTCAAGTTTTCACAATGTACATTGAAATTAAAATTTCAGAGACTGAAATTAGAATTTCAGATATTGAAATTTAAATTTCAAAGACTGAAATTAGAATTTTAGATATTGAAATTCAAATTTCAGAGATTGAAATTCATTTATTAGAGGTCGAAATTTGAATTTTAAAGATTGAAATTTGTCTATCAAAGGCATGTTTAAGTTCTCACAATGCACTTCGAAATTAGAATTTCAAAAATCAAAATTCATCTATCAAGAGACTGAAATTCATCTATTAGATAAATGTTCCAATCATTGTGACTTTTTGCATACTTTTATTAATAATACTTAGTTTAAAATTTGAATTTCACAACTGAAATTCGTCTATCATAGATGAAAGCTTTGTAACTTCGAATTTTACCAAGCAAAATTTGAATTTTACACAAAATAAGCATGAATCATAGTTAAAATTCGTCTATTAGCTAATATTTCTCAATTCTAACACATGTTAACATCGGACTTATTTAATCTGTATCATTTAAAATATATGGTAACAAGATTAGGTAAATTTCAAAGATTAAACCACTTTCATATGGTCATTTCATTCTCGGCATGCTCCATTCTAATCTTCAATACTTGAAGCATCATTTCTCTTCTTTTTCTTTGAGTGAGACACGATGTTGATTTCCCTTTTTTTTATTCTAATGCTCACTCTTTCTACTTGAATAATCCTACATTTAATGTATTACACTTACAAATCAAGTAGTTAGTCTAATTTATATATCGTACTTGTATTATATAATATAAGACAACAATGAATATATTGATACATAGCATGATATATGCATTTTAAACTCAATTAAGCACATGCTGCATATTTTACTTCTTTAAGGAATATTATATATGTTAGACACATTTGATACATTTGTTCTTTATTACCCTATATTTGTCAGCATCAAAACTTATATTATATTAAACCTAATATGAAGCAGAATTATAATGTCGATATTTTTGCTATTTTGGAGACTCATTCTAGTGGGAACAAAGCAAGGAGTATTGCTAGATCTCCTAGCTTTTGTCATTGGGAAATTATAAATGCTGAAGGTTTCATCAGTAGTGTGTGGGTTATGTGGGATGATGACAAATGGAGTATACATGTTATTTGCAGGTCTAAGTAGTTTATTCACCTACAGATTATGAATGGAACTGATTGCTTTGCTCTTACTTGTGTTTATGCTAGTCCTAGTCTTATCAAACGACGTACCTTGTGGAATGATTTATGTGAAATTCATTCTCTGGTTTAGGGTCCTTGGTGTCTTGGGGGTGACTTTAATAGTATTTTGCTGGGGAATGAACATGTTTCGAATAATCCTAGGCTTAATGCCTTTGATCATGAATTTATTCGAGTTGTGAAAGAACTGGGCTTGATTGCCCTTAGCTGTAAAGGCCTATTTTTTACCTGGCATCGCAACAGGTGTCAAAGCAAGTTGGATTAGGCACTGGGTAATGGAGCTTTCTTAGAAACTTTTCCAATGTCTTCTATCATAAATTTATTTTGGTACACATCTAATCACAGGCCTATCTTGCTCAAACTTAGACTGAACCCTCCTTGGGGTCATAGACTGCGTCCCTCTCTTCTGTTGGCATCCTGGCTTCTATTCAATAGCTTTACTCAGCTGGTTAAAAACTCTTGGGCCTAGAATAAGGGATGGGGCGATAATGTTAGGAACTTCACCCTTAAGGCCTAATCTTGGCAACATGAGGTCTATAGGCATATTGGTCGACAGAAGAGGCATCTTTTTGGTAGGTTGGATGGGATTGACAGAGAATTATGATCTGATGGTAGATTTTTATCTTTGGAGCAACTTCAATCCTCTTTGTGGGTGGAACTTGAATCAATTCTTCTTCAAAAGGAGCTTATGTGGGCTAAAAAGGCAAGATGTGATTAGTATACACTTAGAGACAGGAATTCTAGATACTTCTATCTACGAGCTAATACAAGATGAAGATTCAATTTTATAGAAGCCCTAAAGGATGATCAAGGGAAGTGGATTTATGATACAAATGATATTAAAGATATGGCTTCATCCTTCTTCAATGACCTTTTTATAGACCGATATTCTAAGCATTGGCCTTGGCCTGGATCCTTTACTTTCCTAAGACTAAGTGGTGGTTAGTTATGTAACACCCCTAATGACTTTGTTTTGGTATTGTGTGCAGAACCGGAGGAAATAGGACAAAGAAAGACTTAAGTGGAGGAAAAATTAAGCTCCACATCGTGGCTAGAAGCAAGGCCATCGCGGCAAGAGCAAGTCTAGTGGCGTTCCTTCAGCTAAAACACGGTGGTGCTGCAGCGGACTTATCTGAGGCCGTGGCAAGAGTTAGGTTTTTGGTTTAAATCAGAAACATTTTAGAAGAATAGAAGGAAAGAAACAAAGGGGAGAGAAGGAGAAGAACGTAGGAGCTGTGCTAGGGTTTGAGTTTTCCAAGCTTTGGAAGTGATTTTCGGATCTTAAGAGCTGGGATTCACATGGGTAAGTGATTTCTACTCCTTTCTCACCATTTTCTTCGGTCTAAATTTGGGGTTTTTCAATTATGAGTTGGGATTTCCAGTTTGGAATGAAATCCACGATTGAAATTGATGATATGGGGTTAAAGAAGTGTGTTTTGTTGTTCTTGTTGCTTGGATGTGAGTTTTGAAGAGTTTATGCATGATTTGAGCTTAACCGTAGGTTGTTTTCGGTTAAGGCTCTTGGGAATCCGAAGTGTATGAGATTGTTTGGTGTTTGAATGGTTCCTAGGAGCTTAATGATGCATGAAAGGGGTGTTGGAATCTTGGGTTAGGCTAAATTGGTTGAATTGTGATGTTTGGTTTAATAGTATAATGTGTTAATTGAGGAATTGTGATATTGTGAAGGTTGTTTGGTTAACTAAGAGGGGTTCAAGCATGTTGAACAACTCGAGAAGTTCGTGGAATTCACGTGTATGATATTGACACTTGAGGTAACCGGTGTTTGTTTGTATCATATTGTTTATATTGTATGATGTTACGTATATTTGTATATATATGCATGTTTCTTTCATACCACGATATATATGTGTTTGCGTGTATTGTTTTCTATATATCGTGGTGTGCACACAGCTAGATGATGATTATGATGACTATGATGATTAGAGATGATGATGTTGATGTGACATGACATGATGCATGCATGACATTGTGACATATGATGATGATGATTATATGATGATATGAGCATCACCACATGGCATTGTGAGATTGTGATATATGGTGGATTGGCTGGTGATGACGATACGATATGATATATGATGATATGAGATATGATTAAGGAGGATAAGGATGAGATCCCTGTCACTAAATCCTCCCCTATGGTCAGGGGAGCCAAGCAGCAGTGGACTGCAGCTTCCCTAAATCACCACCTATTTGAGGTGGTCTAGGGGAAGGAGAGCCACGGTCCGAGTACTAGTATAACTTTTGACTGGGTTGCATTAGTGTAAGTTGAGCTTGGTGATATCCCGAAATCAGTCTTCATGAACTGTTAGAATGGAATTACCTATATGAAATGTCCTGGTATGACGATAGCCTATGGTTCTAACTGTGTGCAAGGGAGACATGCATTCCATTCACTTCACATTGTATTCATGACTATATGAGATATATGTGTGTGTGTGTGTGTGGTTGTCACCAGTTACTGAAACATTATCTCACACCCCTCTCCTATGAACTAACCTTTCAGGTGACGGTTCCGGTACTAGTCCTGAGAAGCCGAAGGAGTAGCATCGGACGTGGGAACACTAGGTCTATGTAGTATATATGTGTTTTGGATATATATCGTGTGCCAAGTAGGATAGACGATTTTGTAATGAATGTATGACATGGATAAGGATTGTTATGGATGGATGTACATATGGTTATGAATGTGGATTTATGTTGTATGTGATGTGTATGTTGTATTATAATGATTACATGGTTTTGGATGTTGGGAAGTCAGTATGGTGGTGTTTGTGAGCCCAGAGTGTATTTGGGACTCATTGGTGTGTTTTAGGGCCTGTAGTCTATTTTGTCAAGTTGGGATTCAAAGAGGTCAAATTACAGAAGAGTGGTTCCTTTGAGATGAAATCTCCTTGGACAAGTTGGATTGGGGGTTTGGATCTATATGAGTGGTCTTTGTGTGACCATTTGCCTTTGGTGGCAATTGGAGGTGGTTAGTGGTGAGTTTTGGTCAATAAGTGGCTGAAATGGTGTCTAGTGTCTAGAATCTCTATACGAAGTTTGATTGAGGTAAAAATGGTGTCTATGGGCAGATTGAGACTAGATTGACTTTTAGGAGTTGGAATCAGATCAATTAGAGGTCGGAATATAAAGTTATGCACGTCGGAAGTTCACCCTGGAGTATAAAAGTTGCTGGTATAGAAAACCAGTAGGGGGCACCGCGACGATAGGAAGCAGGCCGCGGTGCCATGAAGTCCAGTAGCGTAGTGAGACAAGGGAGTTCTGGAGCCACTGCGAAACTGTAGCAACTGCGGCCCCAGCCCAGTTTTTGGTGTTGTTTGGTTCATTTCCGCTATTTTGATGTTTCGGGAAGTTGTTTTGAAATGTTTGGGTTGCGTTTGGATGGATTTTGAAGTTTGTGGTCGAGTCTAGAGGAGTTTGGAGATAGGGTGTTATATTTTGGTTTCAGAGTAATTTTTTTGGGTCATTGTTTCTGCTTGAAGTACTACTTGGCACAATTTGAAATACATAGACTATATTCCCACTACAATGCTAGTCCAGAAACATATAATTGAATCTGTTGTTACTTGTGTGTAGCAAGAGTGTCACTCAGAGGAAGACCGAGTAACAGTGATCTTATGTGGCAGATACATGAGAAGTTGGCTAGCCTCAGTAATTAAGTAAATACTTAGGGGGAGACATTGAACAGGTTGCAAGAGCAAACGAATAGGTAACAACAGGGTGTTATGGATAAAGAGATTGGATAGTTTGTGGACTTGATTGCAAGAAAGGATGAGAATGAGAATGTGGTGGAGACTGAGAGAGCCCCAAGAGTTGGAAGAAGGGGTATCTCTTCATAGTTAAAGGACTTTTAGAAGTTCAATCCCCCGGCTTTCGAAGGTACCATAGATGTTTCACTGGCTGAGAATTGGATAGAATAATTGGAGAACATCTTCAGTGTAATGGATTGCATCTAGGAGCAAAGGGTACAACTGGCGGCATTTAAGCTTGAGAAGAAGGATAAGCGTTGGTGGAGAAGTGTTCTCCCAAGTGTTGAAGTGATAAATCCTCATATGAATTGGGATCAATTTAAGGAATGGTTCTTTACACACTACGTCCCTCTAGCCCTAATGATGCAAAAAGAGGCCAAGTTCCTAGCTTTTCAACAAGGAAATCTGTCGGTGGATGACTACATTGATTAATTTTTGGACTTAGCCAAGTATTCCACTTATCTGAATAATTACCCTAATGATAGGTGGATCGCTCAAAGGTTGTTTGAGGGAGCCCATCCAGAGATTAAAGAGCGGCTATTTGTGGTAGAGTTTGTGTCCTTTGAGGACTTGTGTGCTAAGATATGTGCCCTATACAGACGGATGAAGGAGGCTGAGGAGCATAGAAGGAATTCTATGATTCGAGCCTTTTCTCACCTAGGACCTACAGGAGGAATCAGTAAAGGAAGTGGTTCAAGTAGTGGTAGCAGTGGTGGCAGTATAGGTTTTAGTGGAGGAAGAGGTCACTATAATAGAGGCCGCCATGGTAGAGGAAGATGCAGGTTTGGCAGAGATCAATGCAACAGAGTCGGTTTAGCAGAGGACCCTTTTAGCAAGGAGGCTTTGAACAGGGAAGTTCCAGTTAGAGTGAGTATGCAGGGAGAGATTCAGCTCCATCCTAGTATGGTTCAAGTAGTGCATCAAATTTGTGCACAAAATGCAGGTTTAGCCATGGTGACAGTTTGTGCTTGATTTGTTTTAATTGTGGGAGACCGGGACATATTGCACGAAGTTGTCATGAGCCAAAGCGTGAAGATGTGATGAGGAGGCCCATGATGCTCAGATGAGTCTTTGCCATCACCCGACAGGAAGAGGATGCAGCACCTAGCTTGATTATAGGTAAATTTAAACTCAATGGTTACTTTATTTATGCTTTGTTTGACTCAGGTGCATAGCATTTCTTTATTTCTTTTGATTGTCCTCGGAGATTGGGTATTATGGTAATGGAGTTGCCTTTTGAGTTGTCAATATCCACACCTACAGGAGTTTCATTAAGAACTACTCAAGCTTGTCTAAATTGTGTGGTTCATTTTGAACACTGAAGCATTACCCTAGATCTAATCTGTTTGCTATTGCAAGATATTGATGTGAAAATTGGGATGGATTGGTAGGAGGTGAATAATGTCATTCTCAATTGTGCTCAGACGACTGTGTCTTTGCCGATAAATTTCCCTAGTGTTGAAGGGGATGAGAATATTTGTCTGTCCTTTGCCCAAACTAATAGGTATCTGAAGAAAGGATGTCAAGGGTTTCTGGTTTTCTTCTCTGTGAACATGGATATGGAAGGTGGTGTCAAAAGATACTCAGTTGCGAATGAATACCCTGATGTATTTCCAGAAGAGATTACCGATTTGTCACCACCACGAGAACTGGAGTTTTCCATTGAATTGGTGCCCGGGATAAGTCCTATTTTAAAGGCTCCATATCAAATAGTGCCGTCTGAATTGAAGGAACTCAAGGAGCAGATTAAGGATTTATTAAAAAGGGGTTTTATCAGACCTAGTGTCTCGCCTTGGAGAGCTCTAGTGTTATTTGTCAAGAAGAAGGATGGTAGCCCCAAATTGTGTATTAATTACAGGCAACTGAACTGAGTGACGATTAAGAACAAATATCCTTTGCCTAGGATTGAAGACTCGATTGATCAGTTAGCAGGTACCTCCATTTTCTCTAAAATGGATTTGAGGTCAGGATACCATCAATTGTGAGTGCGTGCTGAAGATGTGTCTAAAACGACATTTTGAACTCGATATGGTCATTATGAGTTTCTTGTGATGTCGTTTGGGTTTACCAACGCCTCGGCAATTTTCATGGATTACATGAATAGGGTGTTTCAGCCGTATTTGGATATATTTGTGGTGGTGTTTATTGCTGACATTTTGATCTACTCCAAGAGTGAGGAAGAGCATGCACTCTATCCTCAGATTGTGTTGCAAGTATTGCGGGATCACTAACTGTATGCTAAGCTCAGTAAATGCTAGTTTTGTCTACGAGAGGTGAAATTTCTGGGTCATGTGATTTTTGCAGAAGGAGTAGTAGTAGACCCTAGTAAGGTTAAAGTGGTGTTGAATTGGGAGAGACTGCGATCGGTGACTGAAATTCAGATTTTTCTAGGATTGGCTGGATGCTACCAAAGGTTCATTAAGGGAATCTCTCAGCTTGTTATGCCATTGACTAGACTCACCCGTAAGGATTGATCTTTCATTTGGGATGACAGATGTAAGAGAGCATTCCAAGAGCTAAAGGTTTGTTTGACGTCCACCTCAGTGCTCATTATCCCTAACCCATCAAAACTATTCACAGTTTACACGAACGCCTCTAAAAAGGGTTTAGGGTGTGTTTTGATGCAGCAAGGTAGAGTTGTGGCGTATGCTTTAAGACAGTTGAAGCCTCATGAGGAGAACTATCCTACTCACGACCTTGAGCCAGCGGTTGTAGTGTTTGCTTTGAAATTGTGGAGGCATTATCTTTATGGTGCTCAGTTCGAGGTGTTCAGTGATCACAAAAGTTAGAAATATTTGTTTGATCAAAAGGAATTAAACATGAGGCAAAGGCGTTGGGTTGAGTTCCTGGTGGACTATGAGTTTGCTTTGAAGTATCATCTTAAGAAAGCCAATGTTGTGGTGGATGCGTTAAGTAGAAAGTCGATCCATATGGCCATAATGATGATAAGGGAACAACAGTTACTGGAGAGCCTGAGAGATATGAAGTTATCCATTAATGTCCATCCTGGAGTACTAGTAATGAGTTCCATCGGTATATCAAGTGATTTGTTGAGAAATATTTACTATGCTTAGTTGGAGGATGACTATCTTTTGGGCATTCGGGAACAGATTGAAATGGCGAAGACCCAGGAGTTTGATATACTGGAGGATGGTATCATCCAGTACCGTGCTCTGATTTATGTGCCATATGTTGCGAGGTTGCTAGAAATCATTTTGGAGGAAGCTCATAAGAGCAGGTACACTGTTCACCAGGTACCACTAAGATGTACCAAGATCTGAATCGTGGTTATTGATGGCTAGGTATGAAAAAGGACATCACAGAGTATGTAGCAAGTTGTCTAATTTGTCAGAAGATAAAGATTGAGCACCAATTACCTGCAGGTATGTTGCAATCTTTAGAGATCCCGGAGTGTAAATGGGATAACGTTTACATGGATTTTGTGATGGGATTATCGAGGACCTCTTCAGGACACAATAGAATATGGGTTATTGCGGATAGGTTGACAAAGTTGGCCCATTTTCTTCCAATTCAGGAAAATATTTTGATGGATAAGTTGGCCCAGTTGTATATGAATGAGATTATGAGGCTGCATGGAGTCCCAATGAATATTGTGTTGGACAGAGATCTAGGTTTACATCTAGGTTTTGGAAATCTCTTCAGAAGGCTATGGGTACGAAATTGAGTTTCAGTGCTGCTTATCACCCTCAATCTAATAGGTAGATTGAAAGGATAATTCAAACTCTGGAGGACATGCTACGGACATGTGTTCTACAAAACAAAGGCAATTAGGATAAGTTTCTATCGTTGGTTGAATTTGCCTACAACAACAGTTTTCACTCAAGTTTACAAATGGCTCTGTATGAAGCGTTGTATGGCAAGAAGTATAGTTTGCCATTGTGTTGGGTTTAACTCGAAGAAATGAGTCTCTTGGGCCTGAATATTGTGTATTAAACCGCTCGACAAATCGAGAGTATTCGTCAGAAGCTTCTTACTGCTCAGAGTTGGCAGAAGAGTTATGTAGATATAAGGAGGAGACCATTGGAGGATGATGTGGGAGATCATGTGTTTTTAAAGGTCACTCCTACTACTGGTGTTGAAAGATCAATTCGAGCGAAGAAGCTCACACTGCAATATATGGGTCAATACCAAATTCTGGAGCGAATTGGGCCAGTAATGTATCTAGTGGCGCTATCGCCTAATCTTGCTGGATTGCACGATGTTTTCCACGTGTCTCAACTAAAAAAAAATTCACCCGGATCCGTCTCATGTAATTGACAATGAGGTAGTTCAAGTACGAGAGGATTTGTCTTTTGAGGTCACGCCGTTGCAAATTCTTGATGTGAAGGAGAAATGGTTGAGGAATAAGACCATAACATTGATAAAGGTCTTATGGAGTGGCTTGACATCCAATGATGTCACGTGGGAGGTAGAAGAATCCATGCGAATGAGGTATCCAGAACTTTTTACTTGAGTTAAGAGTGGAAATTTCGAGGATGAAATTTTTATAAGGAAGGAAGAGTGTAACACCCCTCATGACTTTATTTTAGCATTGTGTGCAGAACCGGAGGAAATAGGATAGAGGAAGGCTTAATTGGAGGAAAAATTGAGCTCCACGCCACGGCTAGAAGCAGGACCGCCACTACGAGAGCAAGTCCAGTGGTGTTGTTTCAGATGAAACACGATGGCGTCATGACAGACTTATCTAAGGCTGCGGTGAGAGTCGGGTTTCTGGTTTAAATGAGAAACATTTCGAATGAACAGAAAGAAAGAAATGAAGGGGAGCGAAGAAGAAGAACAGAGGAGCTGTGCTAGGGTTTGATTTTTCCAGGCTTTGGAATTGATTTTCGGACCTCAAGAACTTGGATTCACATAGATAAGTGATCTCTACTCCTCCATCTCCTTTTTCTTCGGTTTAAATTTGGGGTTTTTCAGTTATGAGTTGGGATTTTTTGTTTGGGATGGAATCCACCAATTGAAATGGATGATATGGGGTTCAGGAAGTGTGTTTTGGTGTTCTTATTGCTTGGATGTGAGTTTTGAAGGGTTTATGCATGATTTGAGCTTAACCCTAGGTTATTTTTAGTTAAGGCTCTTCGGAATCCGAAGTATATGGGATTGTTTGGTGTTTGAATGGTTTTTAGGAGCTTAATGATACATAAAAGGGGTGTTGGAATCTTGAGTTAGGCTAAATTAGTTGAATTGTGATGTTTGGTTTAATAGTATATTGTGTTAATTGAGGAATTATGATATTATGAAGGTTGTTTGGTTAACCAAGAGGGGTTCAAGCATGTTGGACAACTCGAGAAGTTCATGGAATTTGGATGTGTGGTATTGACACTTGAGGTAACTGGGTGTTTGTTTATATTGTATTATTTGTATTGTATGATGTTACGTATATTTGTATATATATGCATGTTTCTTTCATATCACGATATATATGTGTTTGTGTGTATTGTTTTTTATATATCGTGGTATGCACATAGCTAGATGATGATTATGATGATTAGAGATGATGATGTTGTGGTGACATGACATGATGCATGCATGACATTGTGACATATGATGATGATGATTATATAATGATATGAGCATCACCACATGGCATTGTGAGATTGTGATATATGATGGATTGGGTGGTGATGACGTTACGATATGATATATGATGATATGAAATATGATTATATGAGATATGATTAAGGAGGATAAGGATAGGATCCTTGTTGCTAAATCCTCCTGATGGAAATCTAAAAGGCATTCAAAAGATCCATAGCTACTCGTGGAAAGAGCCCATTTACCTTAATGGATTGGTTGCATCTCTAAGGCGTAATCCAAGGACCAATATGGTGTTTCCAAGTCTCAATCCAAGTTCAAATGAATTGATCCACCAAAAGACTATGTTTTGGAGAGCCTATGGACAAATGAGTTATTCAAGAGCTTACAAGAGCAATTTGTAGCTTATATTATTACATTGAAGGCCCATAGTACCAATATGTACATGAACAAGTCTAATGGAACCTTAAGTATTCTTATTCAAGCCCAAATGCAAGCTCTTCTAGCCCATGAAATTAATGTGACATGAATAGTATTTTGAGTTCATTAATTAGTTATTTATTTGTGTTTTGTTTTATGTTTAAGTGGGTAAAGTTTGAATTATTTAAATAAGCTCATTTGTGGAGTCTTTATTGGGTTCCTAATTATATTTCCAAGGGCTCAAATTAGTATTTTAAGTATCTAATTAGGTCCATTATGACTACTTGGCTCTCAAGTATATCATAAATTAGGTAAGTTTTTTAGTCAAACATGTCACTTTCTTTGCGGCTCTCAAAAAGTGACATTTTTAAAGTAATTTTCATATTTATTTAGTATTATCTAGTGTCTTCTAGGATATTCTTGCTTAGTTAGCAAGTTGGAATATTTTAGAGTGATTCAGTTTCCAAATAAGTGAGATTCTTACAGTCTTACTAGATTTAGTATTAGAATTTCAGTAATTTCCTATTATTTAGAGTCCCTTAGCTTTAGGAATGATTAGTTGCCTATTTTATGAGATCCTCTAATCATTCTAAGGGATTCTAGAGGTCATTCTAAATATATGTATTTAGACCTGCGTTTTTTTTAACAAGTTGAATAAGAATTATTTTCCATCAGTTCTCTTGTGTGAGGATTATCTGAATTTATGTTCTCTTGAGAATTTGTGACCTACCAACCGGAGTGATCAATTGAGTGGCTGTCATCATTAGAGCTTAGGAACGAATTTCCTTGGTTCTAGCACGTGATCATCAACTTGTTCTTGTTCATGAGATTGTTTTTGCTGTATTTTCTGGTTTGCTTAGTCATCCACCAAGAGGGCCATATCACCTCCTCTATGGCCAGGGGAGTTAGGTGGCAGTAGACTACACCTTCCCTAAATCACCACTATTTCGAGGTGGTCCAGGGGAAGGAGAGCCACGGTTCAAGCACTAATGTAACCTTTGACCTGGTTGCATTAGTGTAAGGTGAGCTTGGTGATGTCCCGAAATCAGTCTTCATTAACTATTAGAAGGGAATTACCTATATGAAATGTCCTAGTATGACGATAGCCTATGGTTCTAACTGTGTGTTAGGGAGACATGCATTCCATTCATTTCACATTGTATTCATGACTATATGAGATATATGTGTGTGTGTGTGGTTGTCACCAGTTACTGAAACATTGTCTCACACCCCTCTCCTATGAACTAACCTTTCAGGTGACGGTTCTGGTACTAGTCCTGAGAAGCCGAAGGAGTAGCATCGGACGTGGGAACACTAGGTCTATGTAGTATATATGTGCTTTGGATATATATCGTGTGCCAAGTAGGATAGACAATTTTGTAATGAATATATGACATGGATAAGGATTGTTATGGATGGATGTACATATGGTTATGAATGTGGAATTGTGTTGTATGTGATGTATATGTTGTATTGTCGTGGTTACATGGTTTTGGATGTTGGGAAGTCAGTATGGCGGTGTTTGTGAGCCTAGAGTGTATTTGGGACTCATTGGTGTGTTTTAGGGCCTGTAGCCTATTTTGTCAAGTTGGGATTCAAAGAGGTCAAATTACAGAAGAGTGGTTCCTTTGAGATGAAATCTCCTTGGACAAGTTGGTTTGGGGGTTTTGGACCTATATGAGTGGTCTTTGAGTGACCATTTGCCTTTGGTGGCAATTGGAGGTGGTTAGTGATAAGTTTTGGTCAATAAGTGGCCAAAATGGTGTCTGGTATCCAAAATCTCCATACGGAGTTTGATTGAGATGAAAGTGGTGTCTATGGATAGATTGAGACTAAATTGACTTGTAGGAGTTAGAATCAAATCAATCAGAGGTCGAAGCATAAAGTTATGCTCATCGAAAGTTTGCCCCAGAGTATGGAAGTTGCTAGTATAGAAATCCAGTAGGAGGCGCCATAGCACCAAGAAGCAGGCCGCGTTGCCATGAAGTCCAGTAGCGTGGTGAGATAGGGGAGATCTAGAGCCGCGGCAGTATTGTAGCAGCCGTGGCTCCAGCCTAGTTTTTGGTATTGTTTGGTTCGTTTCCGTTGTTCTAAAGTTTTTGGAAGTTGTTTTGAGATGTTTGGGTTGCGTTTGGTTGGATTTTGAAGTTTATGATCGAGTTTGAAGGTGTTTAGAGGTAGGGTGTTATAAGCTTCATTCTCAATTTAATGAAGTGACCGGCGAAGACATTCAGGGAGCATTATTTACTATGAGACCTTTAAAGGCCCCAGGCCGTGATGGTTTGCATGCAATCTTTTTTCACAACCAGTAGGAGCAGGTGGGCTTGTCAATTCTTGATTTTGTGTAGACGATTTTTAGGAATCTGGAAATAATAAAGGAAGTGAACGCCATTTTTATCACTTTAATTCCCAAAAAAGAGCAGCCTGAGAATATCATAGACTTCCAACCAATTAGCTTAATCAATATGATCTACAAAATTGTGATTGAAGTTCTGGCTATTAAGATCAACCCCTTCTTCAACATGTCATCTACCGTAGTCAATGTAGTTTTATTTCGGGAAGGATTAGCTCTAATAACATTGTTGTTGCCCAGGAAGTCATTCATAGTATGAGGACTATGACAGGAAAAAATCATGGCTATCAAAATTGATCTTGTAAAAGCATATGACAGGTTTAAGTGGAGCTTCATCGGGGTTTGTTTAAGGGAATTAGCTTTACTCAACACTCTCATTAAGGTTATTGAAGGTTGCATCACCACCCCTACGTTGCAAATTCTATGGAATGGTAGCCCCTCTAATACTTTCACTTCCACACGAGGTATACACCAAGGGGATCAGCTATCTTCGTATCTTTTTGTGATCAGCATGGAGTAGCTTGCTCATTTAATGCAACAGATTGTGAATGCTAACTTTTGGAAGCCTATTAGATCATGGAAAAATAGGATTCCAATATCTCATTTATTTTTTACTGATGATGTTGTCTTATTCTCTAAAGCCAGTTTGTCTCAAGCATTGGTTATTAAAATTGTCTTGATTCCTTTTGTAGTGCCTCAGGACAGAAGGCAAGCCAGCTGAAGACTCGAATTTTCTTTTCGCATAATGTTAATCACAATGTCGAGTCTCACATAAGTGATCGTTTGGGCTTTCCATATACTTGTGACCTTTGGGAAATTTTTGGGTGTCCTCTTGCATCATAAAAGGGTTGATAAGAGCACGTACCAATATGTTCTTGACCGTGTTTATAGTAGGCTAAGTGGCTGGAAGACAAATTTCTTATCACTTGCGGGCAGACAAACCCTTGCTTCCTTGGTTATTTCATCTATACCAATGTACCCCATGCAGACTGCTCCTTTACCTCCTGGCTGTTGTGAGGAAATTGATAAAGTGGCTCGTGGCTTTCTGTGGGGTTCTACAAGGGAAAAAAAATGACCGCACCTCATCTCTTGGGGTAGAATTTGTACTGAGAAGAAGGAAGGAGGTCTTGTTCTCAAGCATTACAAACTTCAGAATCAAGCCTTCATGATGAAGCTAGGATGGGGCCTTACTCATAATAGAGATGCTCTTTGTTCCAAAGTTATCAGCTGAAAACACCGCTGTGGGGATGACATACTTCCTTCCATTGATAGTAACCAGACTGGTTCAAGAGTGTATCAGGGAATTAAAACAACTTGGGATAAGACTTTACGGGGGATTGAAATGGTTAACAGTCCCAGCGGCATTCAGGATGTCCGGTGGAGATTCGAAAAGCATGGAGGCTTTACTATTAGGTCTGTGTATCACTCCCTTCTCCCAGAACCTGAACCGTATAGCACTCGATGGAGTAAAATCTGGAAGTTGAGAATTCCTCAACAGTGTCATCTATTTGCATGGCAGATGACACATGATCGTATTCTGCATAATAGTGAAAAGTGGCGACACGGACTACATGAAAATGGGCACTGTTCTTTGTGCCCTGAGCACCAAGAGGACTCGATTCATATTTTGCGTGATTGCACCCTAGCCAGCAATACTTGGAATGAACTCCTCACCCATTCTGAAGCCCGTTGGTTTTTTAGCTCAAGTTTCGAAGAATGGTGAGACAGAAATCTTTGGAACCAATATCACAGCAGTAGGGGGCAATGGAATGAGTTATTTGAGATTATTTGCTGGATAATTGGGCAAGAAAGAAATGCCAGAGTTTTCGATAATGCACTCTCAACCCCCAAAAAGATCATTGCAGAGGCTGTGGCATGTCTCCGATGCATGACAACGGGTTGCACTAAGCTCCGGTGAACTCACTTGCCTAACAGACATTCCCTTGCGGATGCTCTCAAGATAACTACTGTAGTTCCCTAAAATTTATGTGGATGGGGCATTCTCTCATGCTACGGGCAAGGCCGGGTGTGGAGGAGTGATTTACATGGATAAGCAAACTATTAGGGAAGGTTTCATGCTCAAGCTACATGTAAGTGACAGCTTTGCTGCTGAGGTCTGGGGCTATGAGATGGGCTTGAAACGAGCCTGGGATCTTGGTCTAAGACACGTTGCTCTTTTCTGTGATGCGACTGAGGTGGTCTCCTGTATCCGAGAAGTAGATATTGATTTGCATGAACACGCCACTTTGTTGCAAGAAGCTCATTGGATCATCAACAAAAATTACGATTAAGCTGAATGTGATTTGTAGAGGCTCAAATTGGCAAGCTGATACCTTAGCCAAAGCTGCTCTTTCTACTATGCCTGTACTTCATTTTCTAAACCAGCTGGAGACCAAATATTTCACCCGACGCGGCAGCATCACCAAGCTCGCTTGCTTATTTCCTTCACTTTTTTTTTTTTGCTTTGTCTCGTTCCTTCCAACTTTATAAAAAAAAGGGCTAGAATAGGTAGGTAGTCATAACTACTCCTGCTGCTATGTATAAATAAAATATTTTTTTTTGTGATCCTATTTATTTATAAAAAAAATAAAAGAGAGTTAATGTTATATTAATTTATTTAATTAAAATTATCCTCATTAATATTATTGAGAATTACGAGGCATATCTTTGAAAGGATTTGAGAGAACAATTAATTAAGTTACAGTAATTTTGAAAGAAATTGAAATTTTGAGATAAATTAATTATTTTTAATTAATTTTAACTCTTTTTTTAATATCGATGAAGTAATTTTTTTTTATAAATAAAACTGGAAAGAGTAAATAGGAAGAAAGCAAGCCTTTACCAAGAAAACAAAATTATTGTCATCTTTTTGACTTTTTTTTTTAAAGAAATACATTTGATTTTAAAAAGTTATCATTTACTATTGTAAATTTGCAATATTCATGATTGATCGTAGAATATTACTCGTGATAACTGCCGGTCAAAAACATTACTCATTATGATTATTATAATTATTTATGGCACGAGGGCATTCGTTCCGTCGTTCGTGATAGAATAACTCAATTTTCAACGTTGGACCTAACCGCACATGCCTCTAGAGTTTCATATATATATAATATATATATATATATATATATCATCATCATGAGTATTATAATTGTGGCATGGATTACATGTTGCTATCATTCACTTTTTTTTTTGGGCTATATAAGCACAGGATTATTGAGCACTAAATGCATGATTTTTTTTACCCGCTAAATAAATTATTATTAAAAATTAAGCCCTTGTTATTTGAAAAGAAAAAAAAATTATCATCATCCTTTTGATTTTTTTTTTAAGAAACATATCTGATTTTTAAAAAATTATCATTTACTATTGCAAATTTGCAATATTCATCATTGATGGTAGAATATTACTCGATATGATTGCTGGTCAAAAAAATTATTTATTATGATTATTATAATTATTTATGGCACGAGGGCATTCATTCGTGATAGAATAACTCAATTTTCAACATTTGACCTTATCTCAAATACCTCTAGAGTTTCATATATATATATATATATATATCATCATTATGAGTATTATAATTGTTGCATGGAATTTATGTTACTATCATTCACTTTTTTTTTTTGGGCTATATAAGCACAGGATTATTGAGCACTAAATACATGATTTTTTTTACGTGCTAAATAAATTATTATTAAAAATTAAAACCCTGTTATTTGAAAAGAAAAAAAATTATTGTCCTCCTTTTGATTTTTTTAAGAAACACATTTGATTTGAAAAAAATTATCATTTACTATTGCAAATTTGCAATATTCATTATTGATGGTAGAATACTACTTATTATAATTGCTGGTCAAAAAAAATATTCATTATGATTATTATAATTATTTATGGCACGAGGGCATTCTTTCGTGGTAGAATAAGTCAATTTTCAGCGCTTGGCCTAACTTCGAATGCCTCTAATGTTTCATATATCATCATTATGAGTATTATAATTGTGGCATGGAATTCATGTTGCTATCATTCACTTTTTTTCAGGCTATATAAGCACAGGATTATTGAGCACTAAATACATGATTTTTTTTATAATTGAACCGGCTAACACCACCCGGTTCAATTATAAAAACTTATTTCATGAAGAATATGAATGATACCTATGATTGATTGAGCAATAGATTGCAAAGAGAAAAGAGACTGATTAATCTTGGAATGACACAATTGCCTTGGAAAATCCCTGATTTGAAATGCAAATCTCAGAAAAAATGAATTTGAATTTGTATTTATAAAGTCTAAAAGGTATTCAAATTTACAACTTTGAAAAAGAAAGGAAAGAAAGAAGAGGGTTACAAATATTTTATGGTAAGGTAGAATTCTTCCAGCAACATGGCCACAAGGGGAAGGTACACTTTAAGATACAAGCATGGAAAAAGTAGTTAGTGGTAATCCTAAGTAACTATATTTTGTAACACTCCTCACGATATTATTTTGGTATTGTATTTAGGATCGGAGAAAACAGGACGGAGGAAAGGTTCAAGTGGAGTCTGAAAGAGCTCCACGCTGCAGCGAGAGGCATTCCAGCGGCACTATTTTAGCTGAACATGGTGGAGCCACGGCGAGGTGTGTTAAGGCCGCGCGAGGATTGGGAATTTTGTTTAAATCCAGATCATTTTAGAAGATCGGAAAGAAAGAAATGGAGGAGAAATCGAGGGAGCTTTGCAAGGGTTCGTGTTTTCCGGCATCTAAGAGCGATTTATGGACGAAAAGAGGTTGGATCCAAGTTAGTAAGTGTTCTCTACTCCTCCCTTTCCATTTTTCTTCTGTTGAAATTGGGATTTTTCTGTTTTGAGGTTGGATTTCCGGTGTGAGATGAAATCCACCAATTGAAATGGATGAAATAGGGTTAAGGAAGTGTATTTTAGTGTTCTTGTTGCTTGGATATGAGTTTTGAAGGGATTATATGTGTTTTGAGCTTAACTCTAGGTTGTTTTCGGTTAGGGCTCTTGGGAATCTGAAGTGTATGTGTTTGAGTAGTGTTTGAATGGTCCATAAGAGCTTATTGATGCATGAAAGGGGTGTTGGAACCTTGGGTTAGACTTAAAGTGGTTGAATTGCGGAAATTGGATGTTTGGTATATTGTGTTAATGGAAGAATTGTGTTATTGTGAAGGTTGTTTGATTAATTGAGAAGGGTTCAAGCGTGTTGGACAATTCAAGAAAGCTTGTGGAATTCGTGTAAGTGTGGTATTGACAACTTGAGGTAACCGGGTGTTTGTTTGTATTGTTTATATGGTATGATAGTACATATATTTGTGTATATATGCATGTTTCTTTCATACCATGATATTGATGTGTTTGTGTGTATTGTTTTCTATATATCGTGGTATGCACACAGATAGATGATGGTTATAATGATGATTAGAGATGATGATATTGACATGATATGGCTTGATGCATACATGACATTATGATGTGATGATAATGATTATATCATGATACTTGAGCATCATCACATGGCATTGTGAGACTGAGATATATGTCGGATTGGATGGTGATGATGTGATGATGATATGATGCATGATGATATATATATATATATATTTTAGGGAGAATAAGGATGAAATATATATTTGTTAGGGAGCATAAGAATGGATTATATATGTTAGGGAGGATAAGGATGGATGATACATGTTAGGGAGGATAAGGATAGGGGTCCCTGTGAAGGCGACATGCATTCTATTTATTTCATATTGCATTCATGATTTGTGTGAGATATATGTGTATATATATATATATGAGTGTGTGGTTGTTCCCGGTTACTGAGACATTGTCTCACACCCCTCTCCCATGAACTAATGTTTTAGGTGACTGTTCTAGCTCTGGTCCTGAACAGCCGAAGGAGTAGCAGCGGATGTGGGAATACTAGGTCTATGTAGTATTTGTAATTTTGGATATGTATCTTGTGCCAAGTATGATATAATAGGTTGTAATGTATGTACGACATTGGGAGTATTGCTATGGATGAATGTGTGTATGGTTATATGTGAAAAAGAGGTTGTTTGTGGTATGTATGTTGTGCGTATGCGCTATATGGTGAAAGGTGTTTTTGGGCTTGATTGGTGTGTTTGAGGGTCTGTAGCCCGTTTTGTCAAGTTGGGGTTCAAGGGAGTCAAATCTCAAAGAAGTGGTTCCTTTGGGGTGAAACCTCTTTGAACAAGTTGGTTTGGGAGTTTTGGACCTATAGGATTGGTCTCTGAGCGACCAGTGGCCTCTGGGGGCAATTAGAGGTAGTTGGTGGTGAGTTTTGGTCAAAAGTGGTCAAAACAATGTCAAGAGTCCAAAATCTCCATGCGGAGTTGGATTGAGGTGAAAGTGGTGTCTATGGATAGATTGGGACTAGATTGACTTGTAGAATTTAGAATCAAGTCAATTGGAGGTCGGAGCATAAAGATATGCGTGTCGGAAGTTCACCTCGACGTTGAGTTTTTGCTGATGTGGAAATCAGCATGGGGCGTCGCGGCTCCAGAGTCCAAGCTGAGGCCCCAGTGAAGACAATAGCGATGTAGAGACAGGAGAGGCCGGAGCCGTGGCGGTACTGTAACGGTCGCGGCCCCATCCTAGTTTTTGTTGTCGTTTGGTTCGTTTCTGCTGTCTGGAAGGTTTGGGAAGTTGTTTTGAGCTGTTTGGGTTGTATTTGGTTGGATTTTGAAGTTTTTGGTTAATTCAGGAAGTATCTGGAGGTAGAATGTTACATATTTGGTATTCCATTTTCTGCTATAAATTCAACATTACAATCTTCAATAACTTCATTCTTATTGATTCCATCAATGGGCAAGGAAGGTAGTGTTTGGATTCTCTCTATTGATATGATCCTCCATTGTGCTTTAAGAGAGGCAAAAAGACAAAATGACTCGTTGAGATTTGATGTGCATGACCTATATTTCAGGATCCATTGTTTTATTATTATTTTTTCTGTTTGGTTTTAAAGAAGAAGAATGTAGAATCAAAATAGTCTTCCAACTAAGAATTTAAAAAATTTAGACTAAAAATATAATTAAAAGAACCTTGAAATTGAGACTATCTAGATCAAAAAGGAATCACCAAGATTTCCTTTTGCCTCACTTGAGGCTCAATGGACATCTAAATCTCATACTCCAACAATATGGACAGAGGTTGAGCAAAGTAATGTTTCGATTTAAGAAGAAAAAGAACAAGAACTAGATACATTTTTCATTACTGATTTCATCACTCCAAATTTGTAATGGAACCAACAAGATCATCAAATACATAAAGACAAAGACCTTCATTGATTTATGCAAAAACAAAGAGACACAAGGAAAAGAACATCTTTCTTTTTTATTAAAAAACTAAAGAAAAAACAAAAAATATGGTATTAATCCTACTATCAGCTGGAGAGCTCTTTGGTCCTTTGCAAGTGCTTTTTACAGGCCCTATTGCAATCCAAACACGTGGTTTGTGCTATGCAAGTGTGAAGTTATTGAATGTAAAATTGAAAGTAATTACCAATGGAACACCGAATTATTAATACTCATGTATTCAAACATACCAATTAAGATATATATCATACAAAAGAAACAAAAAAGAAAAAAAAATCTAGTTTGTGCCATATTATTGAAAAAAATATTTGTGCTAAATTCCAAACTTCAAAAGAAAGGTGTTTCAAAAAAAAAAGTATCTTAATTAGCATGTTAGACATTTCAAGAGCCATTCACATGGTATCCACACATTATGTGGACCACAGATATATATATATATATATATATATTCCCACACATGCTACAAATGCTCTTATTCTACAACTCTTAAAATAATATCCTAACTGCCCTATAATACATGTTTAATTAGGCTTTACTATAGCTAGGAACCACCATGCACGTGGCCACCAATTAATGGTTCTATTTTGACTATACAAATTTTTTTTATAAATTATTTTTGAAATGCCAAAATTTTCAGACATCTTTCCAAGTCTTTGAAAAAACCATGATCACGTGATCCCTTAATTATAACAGCCCAATTCCTTAAAAATATCAATAGATATTTTCAAGGCAATATAGATTTAGTCACATGCAACAAGAATGGATTCTTTCACATATAAACATATATATATACACATACATATACATACATACATGCATTTAGATAGAGATAGAGAGATAAGACCGTGGTGACTTGGATTGATTTGTTTACTTTTATTTATTAGTCATATATTTGTTCCTATCTAAATCTCATTGCTAATATAAATGAAAATAAACCATGGTTGACAAATTATTTATTCTGGTAAACAAATCAGACACCAAAAATAAGAAGCATTTTAATTTTTAATGGGTAGGGAAGATAGTATTTGGATCTTCTCCATTGATAGGATCCTCCATAATGGGCAGGGAAGGTAGTATTTCTGATAAATACTTATGAATGGATTTGTAAAAGTTTCATGAATAGAAGTATGATCAAGTACTAAAAAACTGAAGGTGAATAAAATTTCAAAGGATCGATGAAACTACTACTTTAGAAGATTTCTTTTCCCTAGTTATTGCTTTCTTAAACAAGAATAAGATAGCTCAAGAGTTAAGAGAAATCACTCCAAGTCATTTTGTTAAGTTAAATGGGAGGGGATCCCATTTTAGTATTCCAATAAAAGTTGATTCAATTGATAAAGATGCGACCTTGGTCCTATAAGCCTTCAGGAATCAACCCACCTAAATTTTCTTTAATAAATAAAAAATGCTATTTGCGAAAGCATGTGATATATAACAAACAAAAAGGAGTTAAAATGAAAGGCAATGTCGTGAATCTAAAGTCTTAAGGGACCCATAATACAAAATACCTAATTTTAATCCCAGAACAGCGTATAGACTATTCACTAATCACCATCACATCTTTAATCAAGTTCACATCAATGATAAACATCTGCTCCATAATGGATAGTTTTATTAATGATTCTTTAAATGAATGTGCTTTTAATGATTCAACTACAAAGTAGACTCTATAGGAGAGGAATAGTATCACGTTAAGTTAATTTCTAGTCTGAACTTAAATATTGGTATCCAAAAAATATGAAGTGCGGAAATGTAACAGTGATGTGTTTGTTGCAATTGGATTGGTGAAAAAGTAACAAAGGAAGACATACGCACATGCCAAAACTAGTTAACTCCACCTACTTCCTAGATTTAAGATATTCACCACTTTAAGTTATCTATGACTATGGCATGTGTGTTTGCCTCTTAAGATATCTATGACTATGACTATTGCCCTCTCTGCTTCTTTTATTTTTTAAATGTTCTTATTTTACTCCCCTCGTAGTTCTATTATATCATAAAGTTTTAAATGGAAGTGTAGTTGCAAAAATATTGACTAGTCTGACTCATAAATTTGATTGTGTGGTTGTTGTAGTTAAAAAAGTCTGAAAATTTATCTATTTATTTCCCTTTCATGATTTATGAATGTGGCCATTGACCTATAAAATCCCAACTCAACTTGAAAATATGTAAGGGAAAAGTGGCCTGTGCCTTTTCCAAGAAGCACTAGCATCTGCACTAAAGAACTATTTCAGTTAGACTCACAAATCATCCTCCCCCACTCTTTACTTAAATAGCAAGCTTATACTCCAAAGGTTTTGAAGCAAGTCATAGAATTGTGTTCACCAATCACCATAGTCTTAGAAGGGTGAGATTAGAATCATTTACTCCCTGAATCATATTTCCCAAACTCATGGGGCATTAAGTTACCTCTTCTAAACACTACAACAAGATAGGCAAAATTTGCGACAGAAATTTGAGACGGAAAATGTTCTGTCCCAAATCCATGGCATGTTTTTCACAAATTCTGTCACAAACTTTTCTGACGGAGTTTGTGATGGACCAATTCCATCTCAAACATTTGTGATGGAATTTGTGATGAAATTGTTTGTCACAAAATACATCCGTCACAAAGTCGTCACAATGCTATCACAAAATGTCAACATTTAAAAAAAATTAATTCCAATTCTTTGGGATGGGCAATTTTATCACAAATGTCGTCACTATATTTTAGGGATAACTTATCCCTTATTTGTGGCGGAATTTGCAATAGATTTGCAACAAATTTGTGATGGAAAGGGTTCCATCACAAATGTCCATCACAAAATGAGTCAAAATATTTAATTTTAATTATTTAAAAATATGGTATTAATTACAATTTGCATAATTATATTTCATATACTCAAAATTATATATTTATGTAAACATATTTATTAACATAATATACAAAATTATATATTTATGATTTTAATTTTTATATAATCAAATATTATATAATTATATATATGTAATTATATAATGTATTCTTAATTAATTTATTTTTTAGGGCCTAAATGATAATGATATTTACTGGATTGAGTATAAGTATATGGTTATAATGTTTTTCTTAAGGGAATTGTTTTTTAACCTTAGACAAAGAAACTCCAACTTCCAAATTTTAGTTTTCAACTCCAATTTGTTTGACTCCTAGTTAACTCCATCTCTTGAATTCCCATATTCTCAAACTCTCTTGACCACTCTTGCAAACTCAATCTCTTTTCTCTTAATCTCTCACACTTAAATCTCTTTAGTCTCTTTAACCAATAAGTTCTTGTCCAACTCATCTTAAACAAAAACAATTGATCACCATTTTGAATCCTAACAATTGTCTTTGTACAAAAGCAATCTATTTTATTATTAATCTATTATTACTATATACTATAATCGTAATTTATACATAATTGTTAATACTACGGTATTATATATCTTCTCTAGGTTCAACTTAGTTTTTGCACCTTGGGTGTGTGAGTAGCTTTTTTATATAAAGGATATGTTTATTTTTAAATATAAATACATATACTTCTATTAACATATCAAACACCGGTGATGGTGATGGATGGAGCAACAATATAAGGTCCCTCCAACTTTCTATGTAGTATATACACTCCTTTCCCCTTCCAAACAATATATATACATATATGTATGTGAATATATATGTATCTTTTATTTATATATTTAAATAGAAACAAAATATATTTTTAATAGTCTATTAAAACATTTATATTATTGATTAGTATTAAATTTTTATTCCCCACAAAAAAATATTAATTTTTATTAATAAAAAATGACACTTAATATTTATATTACGCGTATCAATCCATTTTCTTAGTTCTTATAAAAATTGGGCATATGCATGAATATAGATTTGTAGTTCTTATACAATGACATAAGTAAATGTATTAAAAATATGAATTTGCTATGTATTTTTATGTAATATAAATATTTTAGAAATATAGTTTAACTTTATATATTTTTAATTTTTAAACATATATAATAATATATATTTTTTTCATCAAATAATTATTATAATAATAAAATTGGTATATGACGCGGTCTCATTTTCATTCCCTCCCTCACTTATTTTGTTCCCTCCAGTCATTATTTTTGTAAAATTCCCAAATAGAAAACCCTAACCCTTTGCCTCTCACCCTCACAAACAAGTCGAGCGTCTCTTATTCTCACTTGTTGCACACCTCGTCATTCTTCATCTCGCTCAATCTGTTGTGGCCTAAGCTTGTCCTTTTCCTTGCAGCTGAAAGAGACAAATTGGAGCTTACTTAGGTTCGTCTCTTCTTATGTCTCCTGCTCTTATTACCAATTTGCTTTTTTGTAGTTAGCTTTCAAAGATTTTGTCCTATGGTGAATTAAAAATAGGTTCCATGCTTCTAAAAGTGGGTGAAAGGGAGAGTGGGTCTGCCTAAAGGGAAGAGTGGGTCTACCACTCATTTGAATATTGCATCTCCATTCTGAATGATAGACGAGTAAAGGGTAATTATTTATGGCAATAGAAGAGCTTGAGAGGAAATTTTGTCAGAGATATTAAAATTGAAATGATTATTTTAAACTCGAGATTGTTTTGCACTTTTCTTTTCTTTTTTTCTTTTTAACTTGAAACTTTGCTATTGCGTGTTACGTGATGTTCTGTTTCTATAGGTTAGATGCAAATTTTTTATATTAGAACTAACTTATTGGACTAGGATACTATACTTTTTTGTTAATTTATAATTTGCTAGACTATAAAAAGTGAAGGCTTTAAAAGTTTTTGAGGCCCAAGCCATTGAAGCTAGTGAGAAAGAAAAGGTAATGTATTCTCACCATTTGCCTTTACCCACAGTGAAACGATTGGGACTACAATTTAATTGGACTATACATTTAGTTAATTAATAACTATCTAAATTAAATATATGGCTGAAAATCTTCAATATATATATCGTTATAGGCTTATTATTTTGTCAAAATGTTATGCCAATTTAATTGATGCTTGATTATGTGATCTATTAGTGAGTTACTGGATTATTCTTGTGAAAGTGCCAGATTAGTATGCTAGTAGTTTCAGATTAAGACATTTTCAGGTAACGAGTTCATATTTTCTATTATACTTTTATTAGATAAACAAAGAGGTATTTACAAACTTAACTAATCAATTCTAACACCCCCACGTCTAACCCATCATTGCATAGACGAGAAGCAACCACGAGTTCAATTTGGTTTGGAAATTCATAAACTATAGCAACCAAATAAGCATATGAAGGATGCCAGACAAGTCAACTGACGCAAAAAATCATGGACAAAAGGTAAGGAGATCATGACCAAAGTCTTGTATCAAGGCAATACTATCTCCTAATCACATAAAGCTCTCATAAGCATTTTATCAAACACATGGCTAGCAAACTTTGAAGAAATAAAGAACAAGATCATCAAATCACCATAGCACCCGAAACATATATGGCACAGGCTACAACACTTGATGACTGGCCTCAGGAAAGTGTAAGAACCATCGTTACCTGTATGAGAACCGAAATGTTGATCCATTCTAATGCTCGTGGCCTCCTTTGTTCTCCCGTGCTCTCTCGGTTTCTGCAGCTCCTCTGTTTCTTTCCTCTCGGCCACCTCTATTTGTCTTCACTTGTGTCCTTTCCCCCACGGCCTTCCTCTGTTTTTTTTCTCTCAGCCTCCCTCTGTTCGTCTCTTCCCCCCGCGGCCTCACTCGCGCAGCTTCCCCTCCTCCTTTTTTCCCACTTTCTCAGCCGCTCCTGTCTCGTCTTCTCAGCCCCCCTCTATTTTTTTTTTCTCCTCTCGGCCTCCCTCTGTTTGTCTCTTGGTCTCTACTCCTCCAGATATCACTCTCTCTCTGTTTCTCATCTCCCCGCAGCTCCTTCTCATTCTTTTTCTCTCTCCGTCTCTTCTCGTCTGTCTCACGCGGCCAGCCCTCTTCTCTCCCTCTTCCTCTGCCCTCACCTCTCTTCTAGCTCATACTTCCTCACCTTCATGTCTTCGTCCCTCTCCATTTTCCTTCCTCGTGGCCCCCTTGCTTTATTTTCTTCTTCCCGGCTCCTTTGGCTAATGTTCGCGGTCCCCTTCTGTTTTTCTCTCTGGATCTCCCTAGATTTTTTTCTCGAACTCTCCACCGTGGCTCCCTCTATTTTTCTTCACTCACTCACCGTGGCTCCCTTTTCTCTCTGCCTTTCTGCCTCTCTGCTTTTCCCTCTAAGCTCCACCGCGGCTCCCTCAGTTCGGTCTCCCTTCAACTCCACCGCGGCTCCCTCAGTTTTCTTTCAGCCGAGTCCTCAGTCTCCAGATCTCTCTTTATTTTCTTTGCTCTCTTTTTCTTTTTCTCGGCCGTCTCTCTCTCTTTCCTTTTTTCTTTCCTTCTCTCCCCCCTCCTCCGCGGCTGCCTCTATTTTTTTCCTCAAACCCTAGCTCCCCCCTCTTATGTCTCATGCCTGAGCCCTCTATTAGTGCTCAAGGTGAGCTCGGACCTGAGCCCCCAAATGGGCTCAGGTCCACCTTGGGCTGAAACAATTTCAGCCCAAGGTTAAAACCCTTCTTTTTTTTTTTATTTTGTTTTTAATCTTTTCTTTCTTTCTTTCTTTCTTTTTTGACATTTTCTATTATTTATTTATTCATTTATTATTATTATTTTATCTTTATTATTATTATTATATTTATGTATATTTTTAAAATTACCTGGACAAAATACGGTGTTCACAGCTTTCTATGACATGTTACATGCTACACAACAACCCTTGTGGGAAGGGTGTGATGATTGGTCTAAACTTTTAGCAGCTGTACATTTCCAAAGCATTAAGGAAAACTCCAACATTTCACAACAAACCTACAATAATCTTTCATGGTTTATGAGGGCAACATAACCTAAAAATACTCATTTGCCACCAAACTTGTACCAAAGAAAGAAGTTGGTGTCTAAGCTAGGGCTTGGTTATGTGAAGATTGATTATTGTGTGAATGGGTGTATGCTATATTTTAAAGATGATTTGAATGCAACTAATTGTAAGTTTTGTGGTGAAGCAAGGTATTCTACAAGAAAAAATAGTGGAAGAAAAAAGAAAATTGCAAACAAGCAATTGTGGTTCCTACCACTAATTCCTAGACTTCAATGATTATTTGTATATGAAAAAATAGCAAAGGAAATGTGGTGGCACTATGGGAATCATCAAGATTTTGGTGTCCTTTGTAACACCCCTCATGACTTTGTTTTGACATTGTGTGTAGAATCGGAGGAAAACAGGATGGAGGAAGGCTCAAGTGGAAGAAAATTGAGCTCCACGCCACGGCTTGGACCAGGGCCGTCGCGGTGAGAAGAGTTCCAGAATGAGGTTTCCGACTGAAAGCACCGGTACCGCAGTGAACTTACTCAAAGCTGCAGAGAGAATCAAGATTTTTGTTTAAATCCGGATCATTTTAATACAACGAACGAAGGAGAAATGGAGGAGAACGAGGGAGCTCTGCTAGGGTTTGAAGATTTTGGCCATTGGGAGTGTTTTCTGGTGTCGAAAAGCTTGGATTCAAGTTGGTAAGTGATTTCTACTCCTCCCTCGCCATTTTCTTTGGTTGAAACTTGGGATTTTTAGGTGATAAGTTTGGGTCATCGGTTTTGGCCAAAATCCACCGATTGAAATGGATGAAATAGGATTAAGTGTGTTTTGTGTTCTTGTTGTTTGGATGTGAGTTTTGAAGGTTTTATGCATGATTTGAGCTTAACCCTAAGTTGTTTTCGGTTATGGCTCTTGGGAATCCGAATTGTATATGGTTGAGTAGTGTTTGAATGGTTCTCAAGAGCTTATTGATGCGTGAAAGGGGTGTTGAAACCTTGGATTAGGCTAAATTGGTTGAATTGTGATGTTTGATTTATTGGTATATATGGTTAATTGAGGAATTGTGATATTGTGAAGGTTATTTGGTTAACCGAGAGGGGTTCAAGCGTGTTGGACAACTCGAAAAGTTCATGGAATCCACGTGTATGGTATTGACAATTGAGATAACCGGGTATTTGTTTGTATTATATTGTTTATATGGTATGATAGTATATATATTTGTATATATATATGCATGTTTCTTTTATACCACGATATAGATGTATTTGTGTGTACTATTTTCTATATATCGTGGTATGCACACAGCTAGATAATGACTATGATGATTAGAGAAGATGATGTTGATATGATATGACATGATGCATGCATGACATTGTGACATATGATGATGATGATTATATGATGATTTGAGCATCACCACATAACATTGTGAGATTGTGACATATGGCGGATTGGGTGATGATGACAATACGATATGATATATGATGATATGAAATATGATTAGGGAGGATAAGGATGGGATCCCTATCATTAAATCCTCCCCTATGGCTAAGGGAGTTAGGTAGCAATGGATTACACCTTCCCTAAATCACCACCAATTTGAGGTGGTCCAGGGGAAGGAGAGCCACGGTCCAAGCACTAGTATAACCTTTGGCCAGGCTGCATTAGTGTAAGGAGAGCTTGGTGATGTCCCGGAATCAGTCTTCACCGACTGTTGGAAGGGAATTACCTATATGAAATATCATGTTATGACGATAGCCCATGGTTCTAGCTGTATGCGAGGGAGACATGTATTCCATTTATTTCACATTGCATTTATGGATTGTATGAGATATATATATATATATGGTGTGTGGTTGTTTCCGGTTACTGAGACATTGTCTCACACCCCTCTCCCATGAACTAACCTTTCAGGTGACGGTTCTAGCACTAGTTTAGAGAAGACGCGTGAGTAGCATCGAACGTGGGGATACTAGGTCTATGTAGTTTTGTGTAATTTGGATTTGTAACTTGTGCCAAGTAGAATAGAATATTTTGTAATGAATGTATGATATGGATATGGATTGTATGGATAGATGTTGTATGTATGGTTATGTATGTGGAATTGTGTATTTTGTATTATGGCATTTATATGGTTTTGGATGTTGAGAAGTCAGTATGGTGGTGTTTGTGAGCCCAGAGTGGATTTGGGCCTAGTTTGTGTGTTTTAGGGCTTGTAGCCCGTTTTGTCAAGTTAGGGTTCAAGGGGGTCAAATCTCAGAGGAGTGGTCCCTTTAAGGTGAAATCTCTTTGGACAAGTTGGTTTATGGCTTTTAGATCTGTATGAACGGTCTTTAAGTGAGCATTTGCCTTTTGTGGCAATTTGAGGTTGTTAGTGGTGAGTTTTGATTAATAAGTGGCCAAAACGGTGTCAGGGGTCCAGAATCTCCATATAGAGTTGGATTGAGGTGAATTTGGTGTCTATGGATAAATTGGGACTAGATTAACTTGTAAGAGTTGGAATCAAGTCAATCGGAGGTCAGAGAATAAAGTTCTGTGCGTCAGAAGTTCGCCCCAATGGTTAAAGTTTACTGGTATAGAAAACCAGCAGAGGGCACCGCGGCACCAGGAAGCAGGCCACGGCGCCACGCAGTCTAGTAATGTGGTTAAAACAAGGGAGGTCTGGAACTACGACGGTACTGTAGCGGCCATGGCTCCAGCCCAGTTTTTTGTGCTGTTTGGTTCATTTCCGCTATTTTGAAGTTTTGGGAAGTTGTTTTGAAATGTTTAGGTTGCGTTTGTTTGGTTTTTGAAGGTTTTGGCCAAGTCTAGAGGTAATTGGGAGTAGGTTGTTACATCCTTTCACACCCCTTTGATGAAGAAGAATGGAAGGCATTTGATAGCATACACCCTGACTTTGCAAGTGATCTGCGAAATGTACGACTTGGAGTGTGTGTTGATGGCTTTACACCATTTGGCCAATCAGGGAAAAATTATTCTTGTTAGCCAGTGATCATCACTCCATACAATCTACCACCAACGATGTGTATGCAACAAGAGTATATGTTTCTCACATTGATTATCCCTGGTCCAAAGAATCCCAAAGGGAAAATAGATGTTTATTTGCAACCATTGGTAGATGAACTAAATTTATTGTGGGTTAAGGATGTGCTAACATATGATTCCTCATTGAGACAAAACTTTCAAATACGTGCTGCATTGTTATGGACAATCAATGACTTCCCAGTGTATGGCATGTTGTCTGGTTGGATGACATCAGGGAGATTATCATGTCCTATATGTATTGATAACACAAAATCATTTCAGTTAAAATATGGCAAGAAAACATCTTTTTAGTGTACCTATCAGTATTAAAGAATAGTCACATAATTACAATGATTTTTATTTTCTGCTTTGTTGACTTGTATATTTTGGACAAATATGGCTTGAGTGTTTGTTGACTTATATATTTTGCTTCTTTTTTATAAGAAAGTCTTTGGTAATTCCAATGTTACTTAAATTAGATCATCTTCTTCCTCTCTCTCTCTTTTGCCTTTATATATCGTATTCTTTATGAGATTGTTTGTGTAATAATTCGAATATAAGGAATTCCTTATATTTCAATATTAGGCTTTTTGCTTCAATGATATATTCTGTCACAAATTATTAAAGGGGCTGTAATTATTTTATATAATTAAGCATTGTGTCCAACTCCTTGTATTCTATGTAATTCTTATCATAATATATGATTATTAGATCATAATTAAACTTAATATTACTTTCTTCTATAAACTGATTTCATGGAGCTATTGTCAACTGAAGGAGACTCTGCTGATGAAATAGAACTGTGGTTAAGGGCTGTTGGAGGTAGGAATAAGAAGGGTCAGATTTTTGGTCTTGGATCTGAGGCTCCCTCCATTTATGCCTCTTGTTCTACTAGGATGTCCAACTCCTCTCATATTAAGACTTAATCCTAATGTTAAGAGTGAGCTACAGAGATGTCTTGATGTTTTGACAGATCAACATGAGAGACTTATATCTCTTTTACATGATACACAAGAAGAAATTCAGTAGCAGAGACAAGAAATTAATAATTTGAAGACACATATGCACCCAGACTTGGCAACTCAGCATGCAAATGAAGATGACTCAAACAATGAGCATCATTCTCCTCTTGCTTAGTAGTTATTACTAGACTTCTATCTATTACTAGACTTCTATTTTATTTTGTTGGATTGTTGGGTTTTTTGTAGTTATGATGTGAATCATACATTTAAACTACTATTTTGAAGGGAACCCTACTAATATTTGTTAGATTGATGGATTTTATGGGATGAATTTATGTGAAAAATATGTATTTCATATTATCATCACATTCAAGTTGTTCCAGTTTATGGGTTTCATCATACGATTTTTTCAGGTATTAGAAATAGTTAAAATTGCAAAACAGAATTAAAATTATTAAATTTGTGGCGAATTTTTCCATATCAATTCTGTTGCAACTTTGCCATGAAATTTGTGACGGAATTTGCCATGGATTAATATTTGTTGCAAATCCCATCTCAAGAATTGCAGCGACACTTGAGATGAAATTTGCCATGGGTTTTGTGACTAAATTATCCGTCACAAGTTATGTTGCAAAGTTGGAATAGGCTATTCTTGGAGCTTTGTAACGGAATTAATTTCATCACAAACTCCATCGCAAAGTTGGAATATGCTATCCCGATAATTTTGGGACGGAATAAAATTCATCACAAATTCCATCCCAAATTTTGGGATGAAATGGTTTTTTTCGTGGCAAAGTGTTTCCGATTAGCTTATTTGCCACAGACAAAATTCCATCTCAAACTCCGTGGCAACACTATTTGCGATGGAATTTCTTTCAAATTCCATCTCAAAATCTGTCGTAAATCACCTGTTTTGTTGTAGTGAAAGAAGACTAAATTTTTGGTGGTGCTATTGAATATCCTTCAGCGTATACTATAGTTTGGCCTAATGCAGCTAAGAGTGTTTGCTTTGCTAACCCAATCTACAACTTTGATTGCAAATAATGACAATAATAATAACATTAATAATACTGAGAAGAAAGCCCACCAGATTATTTCAATAGAAATGCCGATATTGCAACGTGAAGTAGACAAATTAGATATTGAGGTTCACAGTCAGTTGCAGCAACAAAGAGTCCCTTGATGTGATTCTTTTTCATCTCTTGGCTGTTTTTACCATATTCCTGTAGACATTTAGAAATAAGGGCAAATTAGTATCAAACTCTAGCAAATAGCAACATTTTAGTAGTCAACAAGAAGATCAAAATAAATCCCTCTTTTTTATTCTCTCATACCCTATCAGTATTCAAGCTACTGAACAAATTTGAAAGGCCAAATAGTGCACACACATGAACATCAAACACACTTAGATTTCCAAGTTTTTGTTCAATAATAAATCTAACATCCATGGTAGTGATAGTCATTGGTGGACAAAATACATAAAACAAACTGCAGGGATCCTTTTTCATTTTCCTAGATAAAAATTTGAGGTTTTGTGAGTAGAATATGAAATTATCAAGTGAGTCTAGCAAAATCAAAGATGCTTAGCCAAAATCAATATACCCAAATGAGTCTAGGATGAAGAGGGCTTGCTTTGTGTCTACCGAAATCAGTATACTATAGAGCAAGCTTGGAAATTGATGATGAGGGCTTGCTTAGTTTTGGCTAATAGATAGAGCTCACTTGGTGAAAATCGACACACCACTAGTGTCTAACAAGGAATTGACATGGTAAGAAATTCCATCAATGAAATTCTGACGCCCACACAGCAACAAACAAATGCACTGATTAGGGCTTGCTTACATAGATAGAGGAATGGTGGCATAAGAGGAATGGTGGCATAAGTTAGGGCATGCTCAAATGAATGGTGAGGCCGAAGAGGAATAGAGGAATGACGAGCTTGGAGAGGAATGTTTGAATGGCAAGCTCAAACATGAATGGAAGAACGAAGGGTTTAGACACGTACGAGAGACAAGGAGAGAAAAGTTGGAGTTCAAAGTTATTGGCTGAGGGACTCTGCCTTCAATTTTCAATCTTACCCAATACTTACTTTGGTTACTTCTTCAACTGACATGGAAATTATGTTCTTTTTAAAATAAAATTTTAATTTATTTTTATTTTTCAATTACTACTTTGGTTTTAATTTAAACCAACGTAGATATTCATATTTCTATATTAGTTATAAGTACAACCAACGTAAATATTTCAATCACTTTGAATTTTTTAACAAAAATGCCACCACTTATTTATCTACGCAGGTTATTTACATAACCAACATAAAAATTACGATGTAAAAATTGCTTTTTCCACTAGTGATGTTAACTTATTAGTATACTATTTTCAACAATTTATCATATATTATTTTTGTTTATTAATTTAACATATATTATTATGTGAGATTATTAACTCATTATGAAATTGGACTATTTAAGTTTATTTTTAAATTATTTAAAATTGGACATTTTATTTCTTCTACATATATTATTATATATATAATATTATTTTTTATTTAATTTATTACATCATCAATTCGACTATCGGTATAACTGGTTGAACCATAAAAACTATAATCCCGTGACATTCCTGACTTGACATCTGGTTCAATTCTTAAAATATTGATGCCACCATATTGCTAGTGGCTTTTTTTTTTTAATTTTTTAAATTAACACTTCCTTATTAAAAAATATACCCCATAGATTCATGCAGTTAAGTATTTGTGTAGTTTTTATCTTTATAATATCTTTTTTCTCCACTATACTGTATAGCTGCAAAAATCCAATTTCTACTCTTGTAGCATTTTTTTAATTGCGCAAATACATAATTGGATGGTTCTAGAAAGTGCATTTTCTCATTAATAAGCTTTAATTTCAAAAAGAAAATAGGGGACGGTAGCATGGTGGCAAGATACACCCCTCTCCTTATATTAGGCTCAGCTTCTCTAACTTTGATGAATTTTCGATTGTTCTTTCTCTAGTTAATCATATTTTTATATTTTTCATCAATCAGAAGTTTCCTTAAGAATAATATTGATAAGAGTATTTATTTAATACTCCCCTTAGTGCCTCTCATTGTTTTATCATGTCACTTTTAATTAACTTACATAGTTTGAAAAATTTTATTAAAATTACTCCCTCCGTTCTCTTTTATTTATCATTTAAAATTTTTTTAACACATAAATTAAAAAATATAATTAATATGTTATTTTTTTTATTTTTAATATACCCTTCAAGGAATGTATAGATAAAAAAGAATAATAAATGTTATTTTTGACTATTAAGATGATAAATAAAGATGTAATTGAAAAAATAGCAATAAATATTATCTTGAAATTTTAGAATGGTAAATAATTAGCATTTTTTTTTTGCAGATGTGACGGATAAAAAAGCGGAGGGAGTCATTCACAGATATTATAGTTTTTTAAAATTAGTTTATAGGCCTTATCGGAAGATACAAAATTCATTTTAGTAATTTTTATATTTTGAAGGGATTAATTTTTAATTATTGGTTGAAAAATATACTCTTAGTGCTAAAAACAAAGTTGATAGTCTTATTTTTTAAAAAAAAGATTACATTAACTCTTTCTAAAATTACCTTTTCGATTTATTGTGAACAAAAATCACTTCAATAAGATTGGTTATTGGGGAAGTTATCACTGCTAGAAAAACTGAAAAATTAATTGGAAAGTGTATAGTAGTAAAGCATAATTTTTTAAAAATTAAAGGTAAATTATTTGAAAAAAAATAAATTAAAAGTAAATTTAGAAAAAATTTAATCATAGATATATTTTAAAAAATATCATATATATAAAGAACCAGCTAACAAAAATTTCCAAAAAGTAGTGACTTTGAAAAAGCGCTAGAAGAGATACGTAATCGTAACTAAATAGGGAGAAGGACAAGCCCCTACGAAGAAAACAAAATTATCGTCATCCTTTCGACTCTTTTTTTTTTTTTTTTGAGAAACACATTTGATTTTAAAAAATTATCATTTACTATTGCAAATTTGCAATATTCATTATTGATTGTAGAATATTCAATATTACTCTTTATGATTGCTGGTAAAAAATTACTCATTATGATTATTATAATTATTTATGGCACGAGGGGATTCGTTCGTGATAGAATAACTCAATTTTCAAGGTTTGGCCTAACTTCAAATGCCTCAAATGTTTCATATATCATCATTATGAGTATTATAATTGTGGCACGGAATTCATGTTGCTATCATTCACTTTTTTTCGGGCTATATAAGCACAGGATTATATATTGAGCACTAAATACATGATTTTTTTACCTGCTAAATAAATTATTATTAAAAGATAAACCCTTGTTATTTGGAAAATAAAAACACACACAAAAACTCCCTGCGCATCTGAAAAATATATACTTATTGCCATGTATGGCCAATCCAACGGTGAGGAGAAGGGAGCTTATGACAGAGGAGATACTTATGTGGATGAGGGAAGTTCTCACGTGATTGTTGAGAAGGGAAGCGTGGGAGCAGCACGCACTCAGGAGGGATTGCGTCGTAGCAGCCGAGTAAAGAATCCAACGTGGAAGATAAGGATAGAAAGAGCATGGGGTCCAATAGGAAAGGGCGTGGTGAACTGAGTATCTTTTAGCCGTTGTATCTCAATAATTGTGCTCATTGTTACCGTTGTGATTGTAAAACAATCCTTAGAGGCAAATTAATATTGTCGAGAAATACCATTCTCCTTTTCATTCTGTTAGTTCATCATGACACTTACTCCCTCCGTTCTTTAATATAAGAGGCAAGAGACAAAATTACACAGACTAAAAATAATAATAAATTTGTCAGAAATATAAAGTAATTTCCAAAAATACCCTCATTTAATGTTAATAACTCTTTCATAATACAATTAATACAAATAAATTATATTAAAAACATACTATCTTAATTAGGAATATTTTGGGAAAAAGGCATTAAATACACCAAATAAACCTTATGTGTCCCTTATATTTTGAAACATGGAAACTCTCCCAATTGTCCCTTATATTAAGGAACGGCGGAAATATGTTATATCAAATACACATATAATACAAGAGGAGTATGGATAAGAACCTTAAAATTAAAAAATATTCTTTTGATGAGATAATATAAACAATTATTTTCATAATGAATATCAACAACTTAAGATATCTAAATTCGGGCCAAGAACTAAAACATTTAAAGTCCGCAATCTGTGTGTTATGGATTTTTTTTTCTGGCCATCCTTTGTTTGTCATCATATGGAAAAGAACTCACAAATAAAAAAATATTGAATAGCAACGAAGGGGTTTTCAGTTCTACTATGATATAAGTATCTTCCAGTTCCTGAACAGAAGTTGGTCTGTTTCTATTGGGCATGTCAATTCAGTTTTATAATATTTAAAAAACATAATTTTAGTAAATTGATATCATTAAGATGTTTCAAGGACTAAATTAATGGAAAAAATTATATATATATATATATTTTATGCCCAAAAGGGGGGAAAAGTTACCTTAGAACTGCGTTGCAGGAGCTTATTAGTTTCCTCCTCCATCTTCTGCAAAAGCTCAGGTGGTAGAGAAGATATGGCATGAAAACCCAAGATAATATAGAGCGATTTCCTTGCAAATAAATCAGCTGCTCTATTAGCTTCGTGAGCCACACATGCCACAACCACACCTCCCAGCATCTAGTCAACATACTTCCTTGATCTTCATTCGAGAAATAAGTCATATTGTATGAATAGTTGTGAACACCGTATTTTGTCCGGGTAATTTTAAAAACATATATAAATATAATAATAAAAAATAAAATAATAATAAAATAATAATAGATGAATAAATAAATAATAGAAAATATAAAGAATGAGAGAGAAGAAAAAAGAGAAAGAAACAAAAAAATAAATAAATAAATGAACCAAAGCTAAAAAAAATTATTATTAAAAAAATTAAATTAAATTAAATTAAAATTATTTTGGGCCGAGATTTGGCCCAAAATCTGAAATATAAAAAAAAAAACAAGAAGAGTTTTGGGGCCAAAATTCGGCCCGGAAACCGAAATACATATAAAAAAAAAGAAGTTTGGGCTGAAACCTAGGTTTTAAAAATAAAAAAAAAGAAAGGACCCTGTTGGGCTGAAATCATTTCAGCCCAAAAGCTCACAAGCCAGTGGAGGGCTCGTGAGCCAGTCCAGACCGAGCCCTTCAGGGCTCGATGCAGAGGGAGCCCTTTAGGGCTCAAGGGGAAATGGGGAACGAGGAGGGTGAGCTCAGCCGCGGAGCCTCAGAAACAAAGGCAGCCACGAGGAGAGGAACCAGAGGGAGTGGCCGTAAGGTGCAAGGAGGAGGAAGGCAGCTACGAGCTCGGGCAGAGAAGGAGGAGGGAGCTGTGTGAGTGGGATTTAAAGGAGGGGAGCCGTGAGGAATAGAGAGAAATTGTCAAAGAGAGCAAGGGGAGCAGTGGGCTGCGAAAAGAAAAGACGGAGAGAGTCGAGAGCTCAGAGGAAAAGCAAGGAGGCCGCGACCGAGGGAGCATGAACGAGCTCAGAAGGAGAGCCGCGAGGATTTTGAGACACGGGAGGAGGGAGCCACCGTAGATCCGCGTGAGGAAAAAGCGAAAGGAGAGACCAGTCACGATTCACGCTGGTGAAAGACAGGGAGGCTGAGAGCTCGGGGCACCGGGTGAGCTTTGGGCAGAGGCTGAACTGGAAGGAACCTTTAGGGCTTAGCCGAAGGAATACTGAGGGAGCTCAGGCACGGGAGGAAAAGTAGCGAGGATGAAAACAGGACGAAGGTGCCGTGAGAAAAGGCAAGAGAGGCAGAGGATGGACCCCGTGTTGAAGCAGGGGACGAGGAGAGGGGCAACCACAATGGCCCCGTACGTGTGTCAGAGCAGGAGAGAGCGAAAGCTACGTTCTGGACCGAGAGTGGGCAGGAGGGGCACGAAACGACAAAGGAACGTCTCCCCTATGTTGTACCTGGTACGGCAGCGTGGTGGCAAAGATGGGGATGCACAAGGGAACGAGTGAGACAGAGCAGAAGGAAGAGAAATTGAGGACGAAAAGGAAAGGAGGGAGCCACGCGCTCGGTTTTGGGATGGTGAAGCCAGTTGCCGAGGCCCTATAAAAGAAGGCCATCTGAAGAAGCACCGGGGGGGATTTTTTGGGAAGGCTGAAGAACCCTTGAATTGGAGAAACAGAGAAGGGAGTCCAATGGCGAGGCATCAGTGAGACCGAGAGAGGAGGAAGCCGAGGCAGAAGAAAGCGAAAGATCTTCAATTAGTAAGCATGGTTTACAGACACTGAGTTGGGTTTTGTTTAACTGGTTTATGATTCTGGTTCGAATACTGTTTATTGTGGATATTAGACTAGATGCTCAGTTTTTATGGTTGATTAGAATCTCGTAGGCTGGGATATGATTTCATTTTCTCAACCTACCGAATGTGTTCTGGTTAATTAATGTTTCCATTTTGAAGTTTTTTAATTGGCTGAGAGTGATGGAATGAATTCAAGAATAAGCCTTGTTGGTTATCTAAAAGTGTCCAGTGAATTCTGTCTTGTTATTGATTAGTCAAAGTTGGCTGATAGGTTCGTTTATGTTGATGTGAGCTTTGTTGGAATTAGGATTTGATTTTAGGATTGAATAATTGCTTATTCATGCTTTGTATGCCCCTGGGGATTTTCTGGATTTTGTTGATTCAAGAGTTGATGTCATACTCCTTGCGACTTGTCTGTTGGGGATGGAATTCTATAGTTTGAAGTTGTATGGACCGAAGTTGTTAGCATTTGAAAATCTAGTTTATAATTGTGTTCTAAAATTTATGTTGTCTCTGTGGATTGCTCTTGGCAATGCCTTTGCTCATAAGAAGGAGCTCGTTTGCCCAATCTGGATACTGTCATGATTTCACATATTCATTATGATCCTTTGCATTTTGTTGTCTTTTATTTCTTTTGGTTGCTTAATAACGTCATCATACATGGGCTGATGGACTAGATGATTTGCAATGCTTTGTTCCGTCATGATGTGAACTCCCAAATCTTGTGGTGAGTTTCTGATTCCAAAAGTTAAGGCCACAAGATTGGAATCACTTAGTTCATACAATCAGGTGCCCTTTTTGTTTCCTCTTGGTGTTTGCTTGTATGCTATACCCCTGGATATGACATTTTGTTTGGCCCGCGTTTATTATTTTGAGCCTTGATAAATTACATTAATGGGATGAATGTTGGAAATTGTTTAGATCTATTCGCCTGAAAGCTGGATTTTGGCGCTGTAATTTTGTGGTGTGGATATGAGCCAAATATTTGAATTGTGTTAGGGTCTACCCCGAGGGACTAAGTCTTCGTGGGTAAGTAAGGTGTCAGTCAAAGGGTGCCATGAGCAAGGAGTTGCCATGGTGCTCACGTAGGTTAACCTTCAAATGTTTTGAGTTCCGATGATTTCTTTATTTTTATAATAACAATAGATGAGTAAAATAAAAAATAAACAATTTAAATGAATAAAAATTTCCTTTGCAAATTTTCTTTACCTTTATGCTTTGAGTAGTAATATTTTGAGTGTTTGAACACCAATCAGTAAATTATGAGTGACCAAATCACCATATATGCTGTTTGGTTAGAAATTGACTTTCGAGAACAAAAACATGGATAAAAGTGTTACCTTAATTACTTTTTTTTTATTTATTAGTATTATTATTATTATTTTTTCAAGTTTTTTTGAGAACGATCTTTAATTATTTAATAAGAAAATGCAAGTAATTTATAAATAAAGAGTAATATAAATAATCTTAAAATAAATAGATAAATGATATATTTCGGATGTATTAACTTTATCTTAAATCCCTTTGTCAAATTTTTTAAGTAATTGAAAAAAATTTATTTTCTAATTGCCCTTTTCATTGTATAATTTGAAATAAAGAAATAAAATAATTTGGATAAGGATTATTCGTGTCCTTCCAAATTTTTACTTTCCTTACTTATTTACCACGAGTGGTAACACCGTGGAGGTTTAAGGGTTAATCAGCAATTTGTGAGTGACAAAATCACCACATATGTTGATTATTTTTAGACGCTTTCCTCTTAATGACCTCATAAAACTATTCATACTAAAATTATTTATTTTCCTCCAATTTTTATCTCTAATTTTCTTTTTATTTCATAAAAATAAAAAATAAAACAATTATTATAAATTTTTTGTTTTCATTGAGACTTTTATCCCTTATTTGCCACGAGTGGCATCACCGTGAGCATATATGCGTAAATCAGTAACTTGTGAGTGAAGAAGTCACCACATATGCTGATTTTAATTTTTCAAAACATTAATAATGATCACATTTATTAATTTTTTTTAAATAAATAGGTGTCAAAATGATTTTTATAATAATAAAAAAAAATAAAAAAATATTTGTATAAAGAAAAAATTTATTTGTTTTCTGTCGAACTTTTTGTACCTTTTTGTCTCGAGTAACACTACCGTGGACACCTTGGTATCAATTGGTAAATGTGAGTGATAAAGTCACCACATGAGCCAATTGGTTTTATTTTATGAAAATAAAATTGTTTTCAAATATTTCCTTTTTCGAATCAAAATAAAATATTTAAAATCACGCATAATTTTAATACTATTTTTTTTAGAAAAAACACATATTCTTTGTTTTTAGGAATTGATTTTGTGGAACCAAAAAAAAAATGAAAAGAGCAAGTAATGAGAATTAATCTGTCTTTTACAAATTAAAACATACCAACCAATTCTGAAAATTGTTTTCTTTGTGGAAAGACAAAATTATTTTCTATAAACCTCTTTTTTCAAAGAATATATAAAATATAAAATACAAACCTAGTGACACGTTTTTTAGTCCGAACTACGTCGACTTTAATCCCTATCGCAGGGTGTGAGCAAGGCTGACTTCCCAAGAGGGGGGTGAATTGGGAAGATTGAAAATTTTCTGCACAAAGTGAAATGGGTGAAGATAGCACTGTGTAATGGAAGCAACGTATAAAACAGAGCAAGCTGAAAAGTAAAGATAGGGAGTAGAAGACTCAGTAATTTATCCTAGTTCGATCTATCCACTTGACCTACATCTAGTTCCCAAGATAACTCTTGAGATTTTTCCACTATACAGCAAGAATTCAATGGGCTTCTTGCTAATGCCACAGTACAACGAGTATGCTCTGTTTCTGGAGCTTTCTCAATCTCTCTAAGCACTTATACAATGTGCTTCTCAATCCCCTTGTGATTTCACCTCACAAGTAAATCTATCTTCCAGATGAAGAGTAGATTGTTTACAAAGATATAACTCTCTTGAATAGAGTAGATATGAAGGTTAAAGTACAAATATTGAAGTTGAGAGGGTAAAAAGCTTTGAGAAGAAGATTTGGCAGAAATTCGGTATATATAAGTTTGATTCGTTTTTCACAACTTCAAATGATGTTGTATTTATAGATTTTTGGTCCTAACTATTTGTTAGAGACTAAATCTATCCGTTGGGGAAGTTATCCAATGGTTACTCTGAAAAACTATCCATTTACCAACTGCATTTAATGTTTCTGACATACTGAAATTCGAATTTTGGTTGGTCAACGGACGAATTTCAAAGAAACCGAAGGTTAAAGCTTCCAATGTTATAGCACGAAGTTCGTCGGTTCAAGAAGTGAAATTCAAATTTTGAAACTTACAGAACATTTTCACAATGTGACATACGAATTTTCAAGAAGAAAGTTTTTCGGTTAAGTGTGAATAGTGTTTTCAATTTTCTACAGTGCCTTCGAAATTCGAATTTTGGAAGCCCAAAATTTGTCTGTCTGTAGAACGTTCAAAGAGGCACAGTAGATCACTTTCCTCAAAATTTGAACTTTGAATGAGTGAAGTTCCTCTGTTAGAGTGACTCTTTTCAGACTAACTTCAACATTCGAAGTTACAAAACTCTGTCATTCGTATGTCAATTTTTCATTTCAACAGACTCACAACCTTAGCTTCTGAAATTCGAATTTTAATGTTTGAAGTTCGTCTGACAGAAAGCAATTTTGAAACTTAAATTATTCTTGATCTCAGATGAACTTTAACAATATTTCAGACGAATTTCTTCCATTTTCATAAGTTGTGTTTTGTCTGAAATTCGAATTTTGAAGAGTCAAAGTTCGTCTGTTTCAAAAAAGCTTCTTTCAGACTTATATGAAAATTCGAATGTTGGAAAATCAAAGTTCGTCTGTCAAATAGTATTTTTGAAACTCAATTTCATCTTGATTTTAGATGAACATCAACATTATTTCAGATAAATTTCTTCAGTTTTCTCAAACTGCATTTTATCTGAAATTCGAATTTTGAATATGAGAAGTTCGTCTGTCACTAAAAGGCTTCTTTCAAACTTGTATGAAAATTCGAATTTTGGAGAATCAAAATTCGTCCGACAGAGAGACATCTCTTAAGACTTATTCAGTTTTAACTCGAAATTCGAATTTCTAAAGGTAAAGTTCGAATTTCCAATATGACAGTTCAGTTTAAACTTTCAAACTTTGTCTGTTTGTGGTTATTTTTCAAATAAGTCAAGATTTAACATAAAAACAAGGTTTAAAAACATCTTTTCTTAAAATCAAAATCTTTTACCCTTATTTAAACATAACAAAAGATCCTACAGAAGATCTAGCAACAATTACTCAGAGATTCTTCACTTGAAACACTTTGATCTCCTTTGATATCTTCAATCCAAGCTCTTGGATGTTAGTTTGGAATCATCAAAACTCTTGATTCAACATTCTCCCCCTTTTTGATGATGACAAAACAACTTACAAACTGGATTAGTACTTGGGTTTTGCTTTTTACAAGCTCCCCCTCAACATATGCATTATATTTCAAAAGATATCATATACAACAGATCAAGTAAAGATATTCAAAGAGTAATATGCACAAAACATTGCACCAAAGAAATCCATTCATTTAATCAAGAGTTTCTATATAGAAACCAAATTAAACAAAGTTCTAATATTCAATACGAAATGCAAACACAGAAACACAAAGCACTGCAAGAGGACTCAAGCCTAATTTCTAAGCAAATATTCAATCATTTCTTCTTGGGCTTGGTCTTCTTGCTGTACGTTTTCCCTTTCCCAGATTGCCCAGCAACAGACTTTCCAGTTTGCCCAGTCTTTTCCTCCTTTTTGGCATCATCAGGAAGGCCAACAAAATCCATTGGAGGAGGAATCTGAGAGATAGGAACAGCTCGAAGAGGGACAGGAGCAAAAGGAATTTCTGGCTGTACTGATGTAGGAGGCTCCGAAAGCTCGAGACTTGCTTCTTCATCATCAAAGATCTCAAGCAACTCTTGCATTTACTGCCTGGAAAGAGCTAGTTGAGCTCTCTGTTCCTCTAAAAGCCCATACACAGCAAGAGAAGGAGAAGCTGGTTTAGCAGGAGGAAACATTTCTTCCAGCTTTCTCCTCTGAACTTGCAGCAGAGCATTGTGAGCAATGGCAAGATAATCAACAACAGGTACAATGCTCCTTTCCTCATTGCTTGCACCTTCCTGCATATAAGAGGTTGAAATGGCTGCAACCAGTCTTTCAACTTGCTCTGATTCTTGAATGGACAGAATTGAATCCTGAGCATCTTCTTGCATAGGCTCAGGAAGGCTTGTTTCTTGAAGTCCTTCTTCTTCCAATCCATAGTCCAAGGGTGGACCAGGACTTAGTGTCCTCATTACACCAGCACCATCTATATCATCATCATGGTCAGAGGAGGCAATCTCGAAGGGGTTTGGAGGCTCAGGAGTTGGAGATTGGACAGGCATAAAGGACCCTGGCTGAGGTAGAGCTGAAGTGATAGGGATTGCACTTCTGATCTCTTCATAAGCATCAGCCACCACCTTCATGTTCACAGCCAACTAATGGATCTGATCTTGCAGATGAGCAAATTTGGCATTTTGCTCATCTCTGACGCTGAGAATGAGTGTAGACAAGCTGTCATACAACTCAGTGATCTTGGTTGGCTTGGCCCGTGAGGAGGGAGTGGAAGGAATATGAGTGGGCTTTGAGGGAGATGGGATAGGCATAGAGGGCTGAGTGGTAAGTCTGGTAGGAGCCTCAGAAGTACCCTCTTGCTGTAGGGAGGCACCTTCAACAAAGAAGAGATCTTCAGTTCTTCCTGCTCCCTTTCCAACCCATCTTCCTTCATCCTTTTCAATGCCCATTCTTTGCAGTTCTTCCTCCTTGAAGATTTCAGTGGGCTTGCCCTTCCCTTTCTCAATATGCTGAATTCTGGCATACTGCAGAATTCTGGAGATGATAGCAGCATAGGGGAGTGTGGAGTCCTTCCTCTGATCTCTAGCCTTGATCATGCGTTGGAGAATGAGATGTCCCATATTAACCAGTTTTCCACGCATGATTGCAGCCATGACATGTGCCTCTGCCCTTGTTATCAAGTTGAAGCTGCCTCCTTTGTTGAATATAATCCTGGACACTATGTAGTGTAGGATCCTCACTTGAACACTGAGGTCTGTGGGCTTCAACGCATTTATTGATGGCCAATTCTCCCTCCTTCTGAACAATGTGCTCAGAATAGTACTCTCCTTGTAGTTCAGAGAGGGACCACCTTCTTCATCAGCCATATTTGCCTCATCCATGTACCCAGAGGAATTGATGTCAATCTTGAGTCCATCTTGCCCAGGGATCTCCAGCACCTCGTTGAATGTTTCATCAGTAGGCCAAATGGTCCTAGACCTTAGATTGACTGCCCACTTCTTCTTTTTGCTGTTGAACTTCAAGGAAGCATACCATGACTTTACTACCTCATCATCATATCTCTCTAATACTTCCAATAGATTCTTGTATCTCATCATCCATATACCAGCATCAAAATTATTAGAGACCAAGAAATCTTCCAAATTTACACAATATGGCTTAATTACCTTTTAATTGGCAAATTTGCTGGAGTATGCTTCTTGAATCTGAGGAGTGCTCCATAGTGGCAGTGTGGTAAGCTCGTACTCTCCAGATTAAGTACTGAAGGATGAAGTGGAAGCAACAGCAGCAGCTTCTGAAGGAACTGGAACCGAAGGTTCTGCACTTTTTGGTGAGGAGGGTCCAGCTTTCTGAGAATCTGCTTTGGATGCAGTCTTTTGGCGTTTAGTAGGAGTTGCCTTACTGGATTCGGCTTTTCTCTTTGATTTCTCTCCTTCCTTCAAGGCATATTGTGATTTAACATTCCTCTTTGGTCGGGCCTTAGCTTTCTCTGTTCCAGGATTCTTGACTCTCGCCATTTCTTGGATGAATGATGCTAAATGTGGCTTAGAATAGATTTTAAATGATGCAAAAGGAAGTTTAATCGGTGAGAAGTGGCAGTTTTTGGTCAGAATTGAACAGAATTGATGAGAGAATTAGAACAGACTCAGAGGAGTTAAGAATAAGGTTACGTCTGTTCTTTGGAAAACCGTCGGATTTAACGTATGAAATCGTCTGACAGACGAATTTTGAGGGTTCAAAATTTGAACTTTGGGCAATTACAAGTTAAACCGTTCAGCAAAGCTTACTGACAGACGAATTTTCTTCTGAAAGTTCATCTAACAGTGGCTTGGAACAAGCAATACAAGCACAACAGATGAATTTTGTTCCAACAAAGTTCAAATGTTGATGAGTAAACAGCAGGCAACAAACAAAACATCAACCAATAGATGAATTAAGCATGCAGAACTTCATCTTTCACGCATTCAACATGAAGAACATGATTCAACAGACGAATTTTGAACTGAAAATTCGAATTTTTCAACTTTTGTAAAGGTTGTCCAACATTCATATGTTAAGAAGTGAAAATTAGTATAACAGTGATGGACAATCATAACTATGAAATTTTTGTTTTTGAAAATTCGAACTTCCAAGATCCAACAGACGAATTTCGAGGCATCACCGAGAACTGTTCCAAGGCATAACAGGCCGAAGTTCATTTGTTAGTCAACTAAAATTCGAATGTTGACCACGTTGACCAGTTTATGAAGCAAAATACGTCTAACACACATTAAAATACGAATTTCATCTTTAAAAACTTACAGAATGGATCCAGAACTTAGAATTTTCATTATTTACTTCACTTTCTGGTTGTTCCATTCTGGTGTGCTCCAATCTTCAAGTTTATTGCCATTGAATCTTGTGGGGAGCACCTGCAACTTAAATTAAACATACTCCGATGCTAAAGTTAGAATTTATCTTAAAGATGAAACCTTTGAAAAGAAGATTGCAAGAGAATAACTTACAGTTCACTGGGATTTACCATACCCAATTCTCTTATTTTGCAATGCCTGTCTTCTGATAGAGGCTTTGTGAGTATATCAGCAACTTGATCCTCTGTTGGGATGTACTCCAATCTGACTTCTCCTTTCAGAACGTGATCCCTTATGAAGTGGTGCTTAACTTCAATATGTTTCATCCTTGAGTGCATGACAGGATTTTTGGTGATATTTATGGCACTTTGGTTGTCACACATGATTGGTATCTCTTTCATTTTAACCTCAAGATCTTCAAGCTGCTGCTTCATCCAGATGACTTGGGCACAACAGCTTCCAGCTGCAACATACTCAGCTTCTGTAGTGGATAAGGCCACACTGTTTTGCTTTTTGCTGAACCATGAAACCAGGGATCCTCTAAGAAACTGACAAGTTCCACTTGTGCTTTTTCTGTCAGTTTTAGATCCTGCAAAATCAGCATCAGTGTATCCTTTGAGATCTTCTCCATTGCCTTTTGGATAACAAAGACCCATCTGCGATGTTCTAATAAGATATCTGAATATTCTTTTCACAGCTGTTGCATGGGTTTCTTTGGGACATGATTGGAACCTGGCACACATACAGACACTGAACATAATGTCAGGTCTGCTGGCAGTCAAGTACAGCAGGGATCCAATCATTCTTCTGTACTGAGTAATATCAAACATCTTCCCATTCTCATCCATGTCCAGTTTGGTTGCAGTAGCCATTGGTGTTCCCATTGGCTTGGCATTCTCCATTCCAAACTTCTTTAGCAGCTCCTTTAGATACTTGGATTGACTGAGAAAGATATCATCATCAAGCTGTCTGATTTGCAGTCCAAGAAAGAAGTTGAGTTCACCCATCATGGACATCTCAAATTCTCCTTACATTAACTCAGAGAATTTCTTGCAAAGAGCTTTATTAGTGGCACCGAAAATAATATCATCAACATAGATTTGAACAATTAGTAAATCTTTATTTTCTTTCTTAGTGAATAGAGTTGTGTCAACTTTGCCTCTATTGAACCCCTTTTCTGTTAGAAAATTGCTAAGTCTTTCATACCATGCTCTAGGGGCTTGTTTTAAATCATCAAGAGCTTTCTTTAGTTTATAAACATGGTTTGGTTTTGTAGAATCCTCAAAACCAGGAGGTTGATCTACATAAACCTCTTCCATGATATATCCATTTAGAAAGGCACTCTTTACATCTATTTGATACAGTAAAATATTTTTCATGCATGCATATGCTAGCAGTATTCTTATAGCTTCTAATCTAGCTACTGGTGCAAAGGTTTCTTCAAAATCAATACCTTCTTCCTGATTATACCCTTTAGCAACCAATCTAGCTTTATTTCTGATTATTGTTCCAGATTCATCAAGTTTATTTCTGAAAACTCATTTGGTACCAATGACAGGATGATTTTTGGGCCTAGGCACTAAATCCCAAACTTGATTTCTTTCAAACTGATTTAGTTCATTTTGCATAGCTAAAATCTAGTATTCATCAGTTAAGGCTTCTCCAGCACATTTGGGTTCAATTTGAGAAATGAAAGCGCAGTTGAGCATTTGATCCCTTAACTGTTTTCTGGTTTTGACTCTCTCTTGAACATTCCCTATCACTTGATCAACAGGATAATTCCTTTGATATCTCCAAGCTCTAGGGAGTTCTTGAGATGTTTCTTCATTAATTTCTTCATCAAACTCTTTCTCCTAGATATCTTCCTCTATGTTAACAGATTCAGATATCTTTGGAGGTTCAGTTTTGCTTTTATCAGAAATACCCATTTTTTCAAAATTGAAAGCAAGATCATCCTCATTGGTAACATGTTTTGAGACAGTTTCATTTTCAATGAAAACCACATGCACAGATTCTTCTACCACATTTGATCTTTTATTATAAACTCTATATGCCTTACTCCTACTTGAATAGCCCAGAAATATACCTTCATTGGATTTGGCATCAAACTTACCCAGACTTTCTTTCCCATTGTTGTGGATGAAGCATTTGCATCCGATCACATGGAGATAGGACAGATTTGGCTTTCTTCCCTTGTATAGCTCGTATGGAGTCTTCCCAAGGATTGGTCTGATGTAGGCTCTGTTTATGATGTAGCCTGCTGTATTCACTGCATCAGCCCAAAACACTTGAGAGAGTTCCTTCTCATTCAACATAGCTCTAGCCATCTCTCCAATAGTTCTGTTCTTCCTTTCTACTAACCCATTCTGTTGAGGGGTTCTTGGAGCTGAGAAGTTGTGGTCAATCCCATGCTCATTGCAATACTCCAGGAAGTATGCATTTTCAAACTCTCTTCCATGATCTGACCTGATTGACACAATAGAAATACCTTTCTCATTTTACACTTTCTTAGCTAAGGTTACAAATGCATCAAAGGTATCACTTTTAGAGGAAAGAAATAATGTCCAAGTGAATCTAAAATATTCATCTACAATTACAAGCACATACAGGTTACCACCAAGACTTTTCACCATAGATGGTCCAATTAAGTCCATATGCAGCAATTCAAGTGGTCTAGTTGTGGTAACTACATTTTTAGATTTAAAAGATGATTTAGTTTGTTTCCCTCTTATGCATGCATCACATTCTTTGTCCTTTTCAAAAGATATTTTTGGCAGGCCAGTTACTAGCTCATTTTTAACCAGTTTAGACAATTGATTCATGTTAACATGAGCTAATCTCCTATGCCATAACCAACTAGCATTATCCTGACCAATTAAACATACAGAATCCAAGGGAGGAAGTTCATCAAGATCAATAGTATAACAGTTACCATCCCTTTGAGCTTTGAGGATTACTTTGTGATCACTTTTTCTGATGACCAGGCAAAACTTTGAGTCAAACAGCACCCAATTTCCTTTATCACAGGTCTGACTCACGCTCAGCAAATTGTGGTTGAGGCCAATCACAAATAGCACCTCTTCAATGGATATTTCCGGATTGCCCACAATGCCAATACCAACAACTTTGCCGTATTGATCACCTCCAAAGGTCACCTTTCCTCCTTTCTTGTCTCTAAGGGTGATGAACTTCTCCTTATCACCAGTTATGTGACTTGAGCAGGCACTGTCCATATACCATTTGTTGCTCTTCTTAGCTTTGAGACAGACCTGCAAAACAATGTTTATGTTTTTCTTTTAGGTACCCAAATTTGCTTGGGTCCTTTTTGGTCAGTAGATTTTTCCCTAGATACAGATGCAACTTTGGGAACCCATTCAACTTTCCTGCCAAGTCCATTTTTCTTTAAAGCACAGGAACTGGAAATATGTCCCATTTTGTTACAGAAATGACAGGTAGTGAAGGGACTGCTATATTAAGAAGCAGGAAGAAAATAATACAGATAATACTTTTATCTTGCATGCTTTGGTTGATTATATGTTTCAATGTGAGATGACATGTGATCTTTCTTTCTGTTGCTCTCAGCATGCACAAAATGTCTCATGTATGTGTTCTGGTTTTTCTTCCTAATCTTTTCCTTGACAGCACATGGATTATAGCCAAGACCAGCTTTTCCTTGTGATATCTTTTGACTCCCCATTAAGGCAAATAACATGTCTTTACCTCTAGTGAGCCTAGACATGCTTTTTACTAAGTAATCATTAGTTTGCTTTAGATTAATGCATGAAGTACAGCAAACAGATTCAGCAATAGGTAAAGAGGTAATTTCAGAAATGTTGCTTTGAGATTCCAGTTTATAAATCTTTCTCTTTGCTCGTTTTAGTTCTTTAGCAACTTTAATAAAATCATCATGAAATTCATAAAATGCATCAAGTAACTCAGAATGGGAAGGTTCAGATTCATATACCTCTTCTTCCTGATCACTGCTGTATGAGGGATTGGCTTCTTCAGAAGCAAGTGCCATCAGGAAGATGTTGGCAATCTCTTCCTCATCTGAGTTGTTGCCTCAGATTGACGAGATGTAGGCTTTCTTCTTCTTCCTTTTGTCAGCAGTTTTCTTTCCTTTCTCTTGCTTCTTTAGGAATTGAGGACAATCCCATTTGATATGTCCCTGCTTCTTGCACTCATAGCAAGTCACAGGTTCTTTTGCCTCTCTCTTGCTCTCTCCAGCTGCTCCCTTCTTGAAGATTCTCTTGTTTCTCTTTTTGCTATAGAATCTTCCGAATTTTCTGACCATCATAGCCAGAGTTTCTTCATCCAGCTCATCTCCTTCATCAGATTCTTCTTCCTTTTCATCAGCAGCTTTGAGGGCAAGGCCTTTCTTCTTTCTGTCCAGCCCAGCTTCCTTGAGAGCTTTGATTTTTCCTTCATACTCCTCAAGGCTGCCGAAGAGAGCTGTGACAGAGGCCATTGATTCTCCTCTGGCTTCCTCTATTACTGTCACCTTGGGCTGCCATTCCAGAGGGAGAGCTCTGAGTATCTTTCTTACTTTTTCAGACTGAGTGTATTCCTTTCCCAGGCTCTTCAATTGATTCACAATGAGAGTGAATCTCTTTTGGAGCTCCTTTACAGTTTCTCTTTCAGCCATTCTGAAGCTTTCATACTCTCCAATGCATGTGTTCAGTCTGTTTTCCCTGACCCCAGTTGTTCCTTCATGTGCAATCTGCAGAGTGTCCCATATCCCTTTTGCAGTGGAGCATTGTGAGACTCTATAGAATTCGTCCTAGTTCAGGGCACTGACTAAACAATGCTTTGCTTTGAAATTTAGCAGGACTCTCCTTTTGTCTTCCTCATTCCACTCTGCTTCTAGCTTCTCTTTGTGTCTTCCATCTTCAGTTAGAGTCATTGGGATGAAATCTCCTTTCTCAATGACTGACCATATATCAAGATCAATTGATTGGAGGTAAATCTGCATCCTCATCTTCCAGTACCCATAATGTTCTCCACTAAAGCCTGGTGGTCTACTAGTGTTGTTCCCTTCAGGAAGTATGCTTTCTCCAAAGCCAGCCATCTTAATTCCCGGACTGTGAGATCCTTTGAGTGGGAATCCGGGCTCTGATACCACTTGTTAGCAAGGCTGACTTCCCAAGAAGAGGGGTGAATTGGGAAGATTGAAAATTTTCTGCACAAAGTGAAATGGGTGAAGATAGCACTGTGTAATGGAAGCAACGTATAAAACAGAGCAAGCTGAAAAGTAAAGATAGGGAGTAGAAGACTCAGTAATTTATCCTGGTTCGGTCTATCCACTTGACCTACGTCCAGTCCCCAAGATAACTCTTGAGATTTTTTCATTATATAGCAAGAATTCAACGGGCTTCTTGCTAATGCCACAGTACAATGAGTATGCTCTGTTTCTGGAGCTTTCTCAATCTCTCTAAGCACTTATACAATGTGCTTCTCAATCCCCTTGTGATTTCCCCTCACAAGTAAATATATCTTCCAGATGAAGAGTAGATTGTTTACAAAGATATAACTCTCTTGAATAGAGTAGATATGAAGGTTAAAGTACAAATATTGAAGTTGAGAGGTAAAAAGCTTTGAGAAGAAGATTTGGCAGAAATTCGGTATATATAAATTTGATTCGTTTTTCACAACTTCAAATGATATTGTATTTATAGATTTTTGGTCCTAACTATTCGTTAGAGACTAAATCTATCCGTTGGGGAAGTTATCCAACGGTTACTCTGAAAAACTATCCGTTTACCAACCGTATTTAATGTTTCTGATATACTGAAATTCGAATTTTGGTTGGTTAACAGACGAATTTCAAAGGAACCGAAGGTTAAAGCCTCCAATGTTACAGCACGAAGTTCGTCTGTTCATGAAGTGAAATTCAAATTTTGAAACTTACAGAACATTTTCACAATGTGACATACAAATTTTCAAGAAGAAAGTTTTTCGGTTAAGTGTAAACAGTGGTTTCAATTTTCTACAGTGCCTTCGAAATTCAAATTTTGGAATCCCAAAATTCGTCTGTCTGTAGAACGTTCAAAGAGGCACAGTAGATCACTTTCCTCAAAATTCGAACTTTGAATGAGTGAAGTTCGTCTGTCAGAGTGACTCTTTTCAGACTAACTTCAACATTCGAAGTTACAAAACTCTGTCATTCGTATGTCAATTTTTCTTTTCAACAGACTCACAACTTTAGCTTCTGAAATTTGAATTTTAATGTTTGAAGTTCGTCTGACAGAAAGCAATTTTGAAACTTAAATTATTCTTGATCTCAGATGAACTTTAACAATGTTTCAGATGAATTTCTTCCATTTTCATAAGTTGTGTTTTGTCTGAAATTCGAATTTTGAAGAGTCAAAGTTCATCTGTTTCAAAGAAACTTCTTTCAGACTTATATGAAAATTTGAATGTTGGAAAATCAAAGTTCGTCTGTCAGATAGTATTTTTGAAACTCAATTTCATCTTGATTTTAGATGAACATCAACATTATTTCAGACGAATTTCTTCGGTTTTCTCAAACTGCATTTTATCTGAAATTTGAATTTTGAATATGAGAAGTTCGTCTATCACTAAAAGGCTTCTTTCAGACTTGGATGAAAATTTGAATTTTGGAGAATCAAAATTCATCTAACAGAGAGACATCTCTTCAGACTTATTCAGTTTTAGCTTGAAATTTAAATTTCCAAAGGTAAAGTTCAAATTTCCAATATGACAGTTCAGTTTAAACTTTCAAACTTTGTCTGTTTGTGGGTATTTTTCAAATAAGTCAAGATTTAACATAAAAACAAGGTTTAAAAACATCTTTTCTTAAAATCAAAATCTTTTACCCTCATTTAAACATAACAAAAGATCCTACAGAAAATCTACACTACGCCAGATTTGAAAATAATAGACGCCTAATAGTAGGCGGTTATATTAAAAAATATTTAAAAAAATATGCCTGGGGGATTTGTAGGCGGTTATTTAAATAACCGCCTACAAAAAGTTAATATTTGTAGGCGGTTTATTACATAACCGCCTACAAATTTATTATCAAATGACAAAAAAAAATTAATAACATAGTAGGCGGTTATTTTAATAACCGCCTACTTTTATTTAATTATAATAATATTAATTAAATTAATAAAACCAAAAGTATGCGGTTATTTGTTATAACCGCCTACTTTTGTTGCACTCTACCCTATTACATCACTTTTGAGCTATTCCCATTGGCCTCGTTACTGACTCCACAGAAGTTCTCTCCCTTTGATTTTGCGGCTTCTTCAAGTACGTGTGAGCATTTTGCGGCTTCTTCAAGTTCGGGTCAGCATTCTGCGGCTTCTTCAAGAGTTCGTGTCCATATTCGCTCTGTCTCCAACCTCCATCTTGAGGTTCTGTGCTTGCTTGCTTGCTCTGTCTCCTGCAGCATTCTGCGTTGGTGGCTTGTCAAGCTTCGTGTTCGTGCTCTCCATCTTCGTGTTCGTGTCCGTGTTTGTGTCCGTGTACTTGTTCGAGTTTTATGGCTTCCGTGCGCTATGTCGATGGGTAGTCCAAGTTTGTTCGTGCTTGCAATCTCTGGTTACCAGAGAACCCAACTATTTTGAACTCCTACAGGTCAGCACCTCACCTCCACTTTTCTGTTTCCCATCAATTTCTCCTTCCATTCGTCATCCCTGCTCATGATTCAACGTATGCCTTCTAGGTGTTTGCTAAAATGCCTATATGAGATGTGTTCCTAAATCCAAATCATTATTATTGCTTAGGATTCATAGCTGCTCTGTTGAAAGGGTTATATTCTAAGCTGGAAATATATAGTGGCAGGAATGTTCTCACTTTTAGAACCATTATTCAGTCTTCGGAGTAGTGACTGTGTTAGATTTTGTTGGTTTATTTGCTGGTCCATTATTTCTTTTGCCATCCAACTTCGAATTTTCCAGTTTTTCAGCCTTCTCTAACACCTCTCCAAGTGACTCAATCACCTTATTTCTCTCTTCTACATCATCTAATTTTTCATTACCAAATTGCTTAGTAGCTTTGGAGGGATCCCACCCTTCAGAATTTGTACCTAACATGGAGTTACCCTTGGTCTCTGAAGACTTCAATACCGGCTTTAGAGGAGGCTTAAGGACAAAACCATCACTATTATCTCCAGTAACTGTATTCCCTCTATCACCGTTAGAGTCAAGGGCCACTGTATTGCCTTGGTCAGATATGAAATCAGTCGTACTCACTGAATATCTACAAAGGGAAGGAGACACAATGCTATGTCCTTCTACCCTTAAAGTTTCCTCCAGATAGGGAAACTCTCCTTCCAAACGAGTGGGTCCTTCCAGAGGAACTTGCTCCAACTAGACCTCCCAAACTGACTGGGGAAGCAAGAGAAGCTATTGCTCCTTGAGCGTTGCCCACCATTATAAGCATTGAACTCCCAACAACAACACAATAGGTTCTAAATGTTCTCACACCTAGCAATTCCTCATTCTACACTCTGTTTAAGTTTCAGTGAATTGGAACTATAACCTACTAAATAATTTAACCTACCCTGAAACAAAAAACCTCAGAAAACAGATAAATTAAGAGCAATATATCACTGCCCTTAATAAAATGAGCAGGGTATGATACCTCGACTACAAAGATTGAAACTGTGTCAATTAGAGGCACAACCTATTCAGGGTACTGCGTAGTGACATCCCAATTATAGAAGCAACGCATGGGTGTGTAGATGGAAGAGGGGAAGCAAGAAAGGAAGGAAATATGGATGTTATTTTGAGGCTGAGGTTATTGGGAGGGAGGGATAATATATGGTGTGGGCCGAAGAAGCTGAGACAATTGGGAATGTGTGGATGGTTCTCCGCCTGTCAAATTTTGTTCATGTGATTAGGATTTCTCTCTCTTTCTTTCTTTGTTTTATTTTTAATTCGTGGCTTCTAAAGCACCTTTCTTCTACTCCATATTTAAAACTCCGTGGGCAAAAACATTAAATAAATAAATAAATTGTGCAACTTTTTTTTGGCCAACAAATAAACTATTCTTACATATTAAATTATATTATTTATAATGTATAATAAGTGCAAAATTTTTAAAACTTACCCACCCTAATTTTAATTACTGAAATTTAAATTTAAAAAAAGAAAAATAATAAGTATTTTAATTTATTAATTAACATTAGTATAATTATTAATTTATTTAATTACTTAATATTTTAGTTTAGTAAAATATTATAATTATAATTATAAATAAATGTAAGATTTTTATATATTGATACGATAATGATAATGATAATGATAATGATAATGATAATTGATAATAATAAGCTATAAAACATTGATAATATAAGAAGACATGCATGTATTTGATATATATTAAATATAATATTTATATCATATATAGATTCTTAATATTTTCTTTTAAAAAATTTTAAACTAACTTAACTCTTATAGTAAGACATTAACTTTACTGTTCATTTATGTCCTGTTTTAAATTTTTTAGTGTTCAAACTTGTATTTCATTGAGATTTCTCATCACAGACATATTTCTTCTTATTCTTATAGCATATACACCTAGTTTAACAAATATAATATGGTTTAAATCTTAAATTGACTTCTCGACTTATTTAAATCAACATGGGTGGGCCTTGGCCATTTTAGGTTTCAATTTACTACTTTACTATATAACTTGTGTTCTTACATTCTCATCATCTTAATGTCATTTCTAAGACATCATCAAGCATATAGAACCATTATTAACTCATTGAATTCATCATATTCATGTCATGATCTAAACTTCCCTTAGCCCCCTAAATCTTTGGTGAGTCAAATTTTAACACTTTCATATATTAAACTAGTTTAGAAATTTTTCTTAACTTTATACTCTTATGTAATGCAGGTTGAACATGTCATTGTGGTTATTACATATTAGCTATTTCAATTAGCTTTTTAATTTAGAAGCTTTGAGGCAACAAAATAAGGGGCTAAACTAAAGGGGATAGTATAGTACAAGGTTATAAGGTACGTTATTCTTGCTTTCAAAGTTATTGAAAATGGTCGTGTTGAATGATTGTTATACTAATTGACCGATGTTTGATTTGCATGTTAATATCTTCAATGGAAGTCATATGGTGAAGTTTTGATTGGAAATGATTGAATGAAATTTGATAGTCATAGTTTGATCAAATTTCAACAAGCCCAGGAAACTTTCTTTTCCAAGTCGTTATGTTGCCGATTTCCTTTTGAACTATATCATTATAATGCCATGTATTAATATCTAATAGCATGAAATATAGTTACTTTATTAATTAGAAGTAATTTGATGATTGGAAATGATTGGGTACATGGTTGCTGCTATGATTGGTTGAAATTTACTACTTTTTGTATGAATAAAGGGCTTAAGGCTTGGGAAACTCTCATTTCTATGTTGTTATGCTACTGAATTTTCTTTAAAAATTAGTTTATGGTTGCCAGAAATAGTCCATGGTTGAATCATGTATTACTTTAATGTCCTAGAATAAAGACAGTCCTTATGTTTGAAGATAGCTTAGTTTATCTAGGATTGGTTGGAAGATGCTAGTGCTTATAATTGATGAGTCTAACTTTTTGTGAGTTGTTGCTGTAGAATTATTGGAACCATCAACTTCTAGGGGAGGCTCTGCCGAAATTTGTACACATTATGGATAGGAATTGGATGCATGCAAATCGTTTGAGTAAGGAATATTGGGATGGAGTGAAAGAGTTTGTTAGGTTTGCAGTTGAGCATGCTAATAACCCCGACAAAATTATATGCCCCTGCTTAAAGTGTTGTTTTGGAAGGCTAGTTAGTTCAGATAAGTTGGAAGAACATTTAGTGTGTAATGGAATCGATCGAAGTTATACCCATTGGACAAAACATGGTGAGACAAATGATGGGTATAGTGATTTGGGGACAAGTAGGAGCTTTGGATCTAATGATTTTTATACAAGTACATTTGACGATGACCGTCTTCAAGAGATGACAAATGCGATTGAAGATGAGCTTCAGGATTGTCCTGAGATGTTTGAGAGGTTAAAAGCCGATGCAGAAAAACCATTATATCCTGGTTGTACTAAATTCATGATATTATCAACTGTGTTAAAGTTATACAACTTGAAAGCAGGGAATGGATGGAGTGATAAGAGCTTCACAGAATTACTTGCATTTTTGAAAGATATGCTGCCACAACATAATGAGCTTCCAAGCCGAACATATGAGGCTAAACGAATGTTATGTTCTATTGGAATGAGCTATGAGAGGATACATGCTTGTCCTAATGACTGTGTTTTATTCCGAAAAGAATATGTATTATTAAACAAGTGTCCTAAATGCAATGCCCCACGATACAAAAAAAAAAGAATCGAGTCCAACGAAGGTGGTATGGTATTTTCCCATCATACCTAGATTTAGACGCATGTACAGTAGCGCAGAAATTGCAAAGCTCTTGACATGGCATGCAGATGAAAGAATTCAAGATGGAAAACTTCGACATCCTGCAGATTCTCCACAATGGAAAAGAATTGATCGTGAATATGAAGATTTCGGGGAAGAAGATAGAAACTTGCGCCTTGCTTTATCTACTGATGGAATGAATCCGCATGGCATGCAAAGTAGTACCCACAGTACATGGCCTGTTATTTTGTTGATTTATAACCTCCCACCATGGCTATGCATGAAGCGGAAGTTTATGATGTTGTCTATGTTAATTTCTGGACCCAAACAACCTGGAAATGATATAGACGTATATTGGGCTCCATTAATTGAAGATTTGAAACTATTGTGGGAGAAGGGTGTGGAGATGTATGACAAATATAGGGAAGAAACATTTAAGTTAAGAGCTATGCTGTTTGGTACAATTAATGATTTTCCAACATATGGTAATTTATCAGGTTACAGTATCAAAGGAGTGTTTGGATGTCCTATATGCGAAGAAGGCACACATACCATACGGTTGGAACATGGTGGGAAATTTGTCTTCCTAAGACATCGTAGATTTTTGCCTCTGGGACATCGTTACAGGTGATGGAAAAAAGCCTTTAATGGGAATACAGAAGAAGGGAGTGAACCTTTGCCATTAAGTGGTGAGGATATGTTTGACAAGGTGAAGGATTTGAATAACAATTTCGAGAAGCCTTTTGCAAAACACCTTGGGACTAGTGGGTGGAAGAAAAAGTCAATTTTCTTTGAATTACCATATTGGAAGTCTTTATATGTGAGACACTTCCTTGATGTCATGCATATAGAGAAAAATGTATGTGATAGCATCATTGGTACGTTGCTTAATGTGCCGGGAAAGACCAAAGATGGCGTTAAGGCAAGGTTGGACTTGGTTGCAATGGAAATAAGAGGAGAATTGGCACCGGTGAAGGGGAAATGCCGTACTTATCTACCTCCTGCAGCATATACTCTCTCTAGAAAGGAGAAAATCACTTTTTGTGAGTTTCTTAATGGAGTTAAGGTCCCAGAGGGATACTCCTCAAACATTAGGAATCTTGTATCTATGAAAGACTTGAAGTTGAAGGGCTTAAAGTCTCATGATTGCCATGTTCTATTGGAGAATTTGATGCCGGTCGCTATCCGATCTATTTTGCCCAAAAAGGTTCGAGGCACAATCACAAAATTATGTTTATTCTTCAAATCCATTTGTAGCAAAGTGATTGACCCCGTTGAGTTGCCAAGGTTGTAAAGACAAATTGTTGTGACTTTGTGCGAACTTGAGATGTATTTCCCGCCTTCATTTTTTGACATGATGATTCACCTAACAGTTCACTTGGTTAGAGAGACACAATTGTGTGGCCCAGCTTATATGAGATGGATGTACCCTATTGAGCGTTACATGAAGGTATTAAAAGGATATGTGAAAAACCGAAGTAGACCAGAGGGTTGTATTGTTGAACGGTACATAGCTGAAGAAGCTGTTGAATTCTGTACTAAATACTTATCCAATGTTGATCATATTGGGCTTCCAAAGTCTCGTCACATTGGGAGAACAGATAGGGAAGGGATTCTTGGAAATGATATAGTTAGCATCTCCAGGACACAGTGGGAGCAAGCTCATTTGTATGTTCTGCATAACTCCGATGAGGTTGAGCTATATGTGGAAATGCACAAGGAGAAACTTAGAAGTTTAAACCCCTACAAGAATGAGAGTTGGATATCAAAGGAACACAATCGGGTTTTTATAAATTGGTTGAGACATCACATTATTTTGGAGGTGGAGAGAAATCCTAGTTCAGTTTCAGAAAGGTTACGATGGTTAGCTAACGGTCCAAGCATGCGTGTCATATCTTACGACGGTTATCTTATTAACGGCTACACATTCTATACGAAAGAGCAGGATGATCGGAGCACAATGCAAAATAGTGGGGCAACTCTTATAGCTTAATCAATGCATATTTCTAGTGTCAAAGACAAAAACCCTATTTTTGCAAATATGACATACTTTGGGGTAATTGATCGCATATGGAAATTGGATTATATCTTGTTTCAGGTACCAGTCTTTCGTTGTAAGTGGGTTGACAACAAAAATGGTCTTCGAGTTGATCAAACAGGGTTCATTCAAGTGGATCTTAACAAGGTGGGGTATAGAGATGAACCTTTTATTTTAGCATCCCAAGCTCAACAGGTGTTTTTTGTCTCCGATCCTGCTAATAAGAAGTTGTCTATTGTTATGTTAACAAATAAAATAATTGACAACCAAAAAGATATTGAAAGTCATCAAGATGCAAATATTGAGGATGATCCTTTTGTAGGGACATCAATTGATACTGATTATACTGGAAATGATGCCTTGTATGTGAGAGATGATCATCAAGAGGGTATTTGGATCATAAAGAGAAGACAAATCAGAAAGAGGAACAGGTTTGAGTTTGAATTTTGTGTGTTTGAATTTTTTACTAGTTGTGTTATTCATCTTATTTGTGCGAACTTTTGCCTAAATCTTGTTATTTTCCTTTCTATGTATTAATGTCTTGTTTGTTTGATTGATATTACAGGTAAATGTCTTCCTCTTCTGATTATGATAGTGATCCGATGAATGTGGATCCCAGTAATGTTAACAAACGGGTTGAGAAAGAGTTAGAGAAGCATCATCGTGGGTTGACCATCTTGAAAGAGGTCTCACGGGCAAGAGATAGTGGTCAGAAGATCCATGTGGTGTGGAATCGTAGAGGCCACCCAATAAAAGATGGTGGAAAAAAATTAAGTAGCTACATTGGAATAGCTGCGAAGATGAATGTACCTATAGCAAGTAGCCAATGGAAGGACTGGAGGAAAGTTCCTGAGGCTATGAAAGACTTGATTTTCAAGGATATAGCGGTAAACAGCTTATTATAATTATCTTGTAATGTTTTTCCTATGTGGTTATACTTTTATAATTAATCTTGGTACTTTGTTTTGTAGTTGGGATTTGACATCGATGAGTGCCATAGAGATTTCATATATAAGAAGGCTGGAGTATCGATGCGAGCTTTTCAATATATCCTTACAAAAAGATTTTTGAGAGATCTAGATAGTAACATCCTTGAGCATCCACCTACATTATTTGAAGTCTACATGAATCAAGAAGACTGGGATGTTTTTACGGGTATCCGCCGTGAGCAATCTTTCAAAGTAATCCTTTTTTACATGTTAGTTGTTAATTCTATTCTAATGCTATATGTGTCTAGCTATTTCATTTCAGATTTTTGTTTTTTACAGATATTAAGTCAGCAAAATAGTGAAAGGGCCAAGTGTCAACAGTACCCTTATAGAGCTGGCCGTCTTGGATACTCGGGTATAGAGGATAAGATGGTACGTGTCTATAGATCTTATTTATATGAATATATTTTCCTTATAAATACTTACAAATGAGTTATTTATGTTATTACATAGCATTCTCAAGAGGGATCTGAAGGTGGCCCTTTAACCAAGCGTCATGTGCTATGGGCAGAATCAAGAAAGAACAAGGAAGGGATTATTGACAATGAAAACGTCAAACAAGTTTGTGATAAAATTGTAAGTCTTACATTATTATTTGCATTTTCAATCATTTATAATATATTTCTATAAAATAATATATTTCTTATTATTTTTTTGCTTTCACAGGCTACCCTTGTAGAGTCCATGCCTGAAGGCATTGAGGAAGACACAGGGCTTGATGTGCTAGGCAAGGCATTAGGGCTCCCTGAGCACCCTGGTCGTGTTAGGGGTGCCGGGTTTGGTGTTTCTAAGAAAGCATATTTTGGGACTCAACACCGCTCATCGTCATACTCTGCAGCTAAGGTTGCTCAATTAGAGGCAACTCAATTTGAGATGGAGAGAAAATTAGCCATGTTGACAGATTTGGTGCAAACACAAGCTGCAGTACTGAAGCAAATACAGTCATCACAGGTCGCATCAACAAGCCCTAGTGTCAAGGATAGCTGCCCTCTTCCATTTGAGCATCTCCCTGAGGTAATTGCTTTTCCAATCAAGTTCATAGTTTTTTTGGACATGTTTAACTTATTTTTTGCTATTGGTATAGGGCGTATCATACTGTCAATTATGGTTGGATCGCCCTACTAGACGTGTGGTTGCAGAGGGGCATGTGGAAAACACAGGAGGCGTCATTCACAATCAAGCCCTACCTGAAGGCCATGTGAGAGTATCGATTGATGTCCCCAAAGAGGAGAATGCTGTATTGCCAATTCCTACCCAAGATGCGGATAAGGTAGGACAAGCAGTGGGTAGTTATGTAGCATGGCCAATGAACCTCATTACCCTTGCTCCATCTGTACAGGTATGTCAATTGACACTTTATTATAATTTGCTACTGTGTAATCACTAGTTCATCCCAAATTGACCAACTTTGTTGCATAGGCAAAAGGAAAGCGTGTTCTAGGGTCCGGGCAATCCAAAGAGTCAATCATTGCACCGATGAAGAGACCACCCGGACCTAATGTTAATTTAAGGAAAAGCCGCAAGTACTTGAAAGGATTAGTGAGCATAGGGCAATGGGAGATTATAGAAATTGAGTATGATATAGGGATCTATAATAAGAGGATAACTGAAATGATCACCGAAGAAGTTATCCTATTCATGGTGGATCATCAATGGCTTGGGGCTGCGAATATTAACATATACATCAGGTACTCAAACTAACATAAATGAACTACTTTCCAACTAACCTTTCATTTGAGTGTGATATTAATACACAATTTTTTTTCATTTTAGGTACTTGTATGAAAAATTTTTTGTCCCTGCCAATCTTACTAGCAAATTTGTGTTCCTCCACCCCCAAGATATATCATCTTTTTGTAGAGGTTTGATGCCCCAGAAGAAGATCACAGAACAATCTCAAGAAATTGCGGATGTGTTCAAGGCAAGAGCCGATAAGGAAGTATTATTTTTGGCACCTTTTCATCAAGGGTCAGTAACTTGTTGCTAAAATATTAAATGATGACTTTAGTTGTTGTGAACTGCCCAGTTATAATTTGTTGATGTTAATTATTTTTTCGTCAGAGAACATTGGATGTTGATTGTCATCAACCCAGTAAAGCCAAAAATATATTATTTAGACTCCGGAAAACAAACAGGGCCAGAGAACCGCATCCAAATGATGGAAATGTTCAACAAGTAAGAATAAGTTTTTTTTTTAACTTTTGTATATGTCTCCATGGTAATTCAAAGTTATGCTTATATTAATGTTCTTTTCTCATGGTTAACAGTGCTGTGAAGATGTTTCGAGCAGACCGAGGGCTTAATGACAAGAAGCAACAATCATATAAATGGACATCAATAAAGGTATTTATAGAATAATATTTAAGCAATTATTTATTGTAATTGACATTAATCTTCATATATAATATGTATGTATATATTTTTGTTTAGTGTCCGAAGCAAGCTAATGGTATCGATTGTGCATATTATGTACTGAAATTCATGAAAGATATCGTAATGCATGGCCAAAGCTCTATCCCGGTCACGGTATGTAATTCCATTTCATGCAATTACATTAATGCTTATAACTTTTGACCATTTTTTAGTAATGTCATTTTATTAATTTCTTCATGATATTTTAACTTGTATAGTACTTCCCGGATACCTACTGTGATGAGTACTCCAAAAATCAAATCAATGAAGTCATCACAGAGTGGAGTGATTATGTGGCTGAAATCTACCTAACTAGAGAGGAGGATGAGGAGGGATCAGAGTAATTGATTAGTTTGTTGTTGCTAGAGTCCGTTGGGAAAAATCTGGTATTTTATGATTTCTTTTTATACTTTTAAAGTATATAGTTTTATAATATGTTATAAGATTATATCATACTTTTTCTGTTTTGGATCATTTGGTGAGGAAGTCCCAACTCCCAACGTTCTTAATTTCCATTTGGGGCTCTTAAGAGTATTGCTAAAGTGTAATATAAAGTATAATTTAAGAACAAATTGTACTTCAAATGATGGATGGGCTTTGATTTTGCTCGGAAAGCTATGTATGTACTGCTGTATGGGTTGTTGTTGTATCATTGTTCATGGAGCTGCTAGGTTTCTCCACACAGAAGTGGATAACTATTGGTGATGGACTATATTCACATGGCCCGTTCTTTCTTTCTTTCCTTCTGTTGTTGTTATTATTATTATTATTATTATTATTATTTTCTCTATTAGAGTCTAAGGGGAGATTAGTGCTTGGGTTGGCACTATAAATTCAAAAACAAACATCATCTTTCCCTGACAATTAAGCGTTAGAGTAAGACAAGAAGCCTTCTTTATAGCCAAAGTCTCACTTGTGTGATCTGTCTCTTTCTTCTTAATAAGAGGCCCAGGATTATATTGAGAGAAAGAGAGAGAGAATGGAGGGAAGAAAGGAGTATCCGAAAGAAATGAAGATATATCACTGATGTTGGAGAGGCATACCTTTAAACCCTCAGAAGCATGGCGGAATGAGAGTTGCAGTTTTTGTTCTTGGTATCTCTCTTTCTCTCTCTCTCTTCTTTGATCAATACATAGAACTTTAGTATCAAACTCATCTCAATCAGAGTGTTGTTGCCAATAAATTTTGGTGAGTCATTCTTGTGTCACAGTGGGTGTATTACTATGAAGTTTGTTTGTTAACTTTTGAGTGAGTCTTATTGGCACTAGTGTGAGATATTGTTGTGATTATATTTGATGTAACCTCCTGTCTAAGGAGTCTATTTTCTGTTTCCACATTAGTGCAGTGTTATTAGTATTATGCTAGCAACATATAGCAAGGTTCCTATGAGAAAATAAGTGCAATTTACTAATTGATATTTTCATTGAAATGAAAATTCTCAATTGAGAAAATAATTGGTAATTTGCATATCTTGGTTCAACATCTTATTCTTTCTTAACTATATATATTTATTCCCATGCCATTACATTGGTTAAAACATAAATGTGAATCGTTTTTGTGTTGTAGGTATTTGGTTAGTTAGAGGGAAGGGCCATTGCCAATATTAAGAGCTTAAATTTCTTCATGGGAGTTGATTGGAGCTCATCTAAGAGTAAATTTGGAAGGATGACTTTGGTGGAGGCTCTAGGATAGCAGATTTGGGATTGTATGAAGCTCGACAGCATAACCTTCTATCTAGATAATTTTCATGTATTGCAATATGACATTTTATTTATGGTGTTTGAAGCATTGTTTAGATGTTGTTTTTTCTTATTTTATCGTTTTGTAGTGTCAATGTATTGTTTATGTATGATATGTAAATTGATATTAATTTGTAAATACTTTTTAATGTAATACATTTTATTTTTTGTTAATGGATTTAACAGGTTGCATATATTTTGATACGAGACTGAACTACTTTCAAAATTTTTTTTTAAAAAATATATAAATTTAGTAGGCGGTTATCTGAATAACCGCCTACAAAGGTCCACTTTTGTAGGCGGTTATTAAAATAACCGCCTACAAAAATGGACTTTTGTATGCGGTTATTTATATAACCGCATACAAAGGTTGACTTTCGTAGGCGGTTATCTAGATAACCGCCTACGAAATCCCACCTTTGTTGGCGGTTTTAACCGCCTACAAAAGTGTCCACTTTACGTTGGCACTCGCATAGTAAGCGGTTCATAACCGCCAATAATAGCTAAAAATAACCGCCTATAAAACCCTTTTCTGGCGTAGTGCTAGCAGCAATTACTCAGAGATTCTTCACTTGAAACACGTTGATCTCCTTTGATATTTTCAATCCAAGCTCTTGGATGTTAGTTTGGAATCATCAAAACTCTTGATTCAACATTGGGTACGTAGGCCCCAGACTCTCATTTTGGGTCAAGTCCACTTTTGTAAATAAATAACATTTTTCTCTTAATTTATCTTTCCCAACTTCTCATATTTTCATATTATTCTTTATTTACACTTTTACATTTTTCATATTTTTATATTTATTTTTGCATGTAAATGGTAAAAGGGCAGTCAAAATAAATTTATAAAAAGCCATAAAAATTGCATAATCAACCTAAGGTAACCGTTCTTAGGAACGGGTGTTGTGGGGGTGCCTAACACCTTCTGCACTCACAATCGTACTCCCAAACCCAACTCTGATTCACAGACCATCCTTATCCCTTTTTGTTTTTTGTTTCGGTTTTCCAAAATTTCCTTCAAAATTTTGGTGGCAACTCCCTCGAAATCGGTCCCTATCGTATGGGCCGATTTCCCTCTTTTTTTCTTTACCACCGCGCCATATGCGTCGCATCTCCGGGTGTGACAATAGTGCCATTTTTTTATATATATTTTATATTATATATATGGAATAATAATATTGATATTGATTGGCTTCTTTAATTTTCAAGAGCTTCCTGCAAGGGGCACTTATCTCTAGACTAGACTATGGCTTAGTCTTGGAAAAAAAAAAAACTATGATTTAGTGTAAAATTTATGTTCGACTAGCTGCCATACTTCATTGTGCACTGCTATGTACTTGCTGGCAATATTGTGTTCCAAGAATCATCATTCCGTGAAGAAAAACGATAAAATACAGAAAACGTATATATTCATCACGCTTAATCTAAAAAATCATATTATATAAACACCTAATATATCTATTATTCCTATCATATAATATACTTTATTTAAATTCATAAGATGTTCTTCACAGAATTGATCAATATTCTGTCATTCTCTTTTCTTTTAATTTTCCCAACTAATGTCTATCCTCCAATTGGGGCTCCCCATCCAAACTTTTTCTTTCTGTGCTTCCATTTTTACCAATTTTTCTGCGAAAAAATTGTACAAGCCACGGGTACATTTCACGTGCTGCTAGGAACTCCACAACGGTATTTTTATAAGTTTGTATTCAGAATAAGCGATTTATTATAAATTGTAATCGTAATATATACTGGCTTTTCATATTGAAAGCGAACACTAACAGATCGGAGAGTAAATTTTCTTGATAAAATAATACTACAACCTAACAGGTCTTGAATCTTGAATGAGACCCACGGAATTTGAAAGGACTTCTACATCATAAACTTTGGAATTAAGTAAATTAACAATGTCAACAGTTACAATATGAATCTTTTAATCATACATACAGCGATCTTATGATCGGCTGAATTTATTTTAACTTGAAACATTGCAGGCGATTGGTGCATTGGACTGCTTGTCTGGCGAACGGGAACTCACAGCGATCGCACATGTACATTGATTTATTAAACACAAATTAACATCACACACGACACACAGATGAAGAAGTTTCCTACATAGTTTCTTGGATTCCTAAGCTTGCCCATTGGTAGCTCTTGATTTTCGAAGCCACCTCTCTTCAGATAATTGTTTGGCAAACCTACAATAAATTCAACAGTAAATATAGTCTTTTTTGTAAAATATAACCATTGCTATATTGAACGTCAAATTAAGATAAATTTATTTATTTTTTAATACCTTTTGAGGGCCTCGGCATTAGTCTCATGGTTAGCAACTTCATAAACTCCAGTTTGCAAGTTAACCCTAGAAACTGGTTTATTCAACAAATCTTCACCAACTTTGACGAGACCCTTCAAATTCTGGTCCGTGGTCTCATCCACCGAAGACAAGTCGCCAATTAAAGTATCATCCTGCAGATTTCGTTCAACACACAACAGACTTCGTGACCAAGTGCTAAATATTGTTGTAGTTTTGCCTTAATTAATCTATATAACAAGTTAAATAGAATTAAATAAAAATATTATCAAAAGAACCTGGATGCGGAGGTAGTTCTTTTCAGAGTAGAGAGCTCGAAAAACAGAGGCAAGGTGGAAGTCAACCATGTCAGCACTGGCTTGGCTAAAACAATCGATTAAGGGGGTGGAACCCTTGGTGGCTAGCCAACTCAGGATGCCCCAATCAGCAGCCTCTTCAGCAGTGTATCGATATTCCTGTTTGTGATTCCCCGTTCCTAACGATATCACCAAAAACCTATCGTATTGCATCGGTGCTACCCCAAACTCTTTCCTTTCCTCTTCGCTGATTCTGTTTGTCACTTCTGCCATCGCTACCAGAGTCTGCAAGGGCACATCTCCCACACTTGCATCATGTCGTATTAGTTAATTAAGTTATCAAGTTTTAATTAATTATTCTATTGATCAATGAGGGGCTCATCTTTTCCAGATGTGACGTAGAGTTTTATATAAATTTATTATTATTAATTTATCACCACGTACCGGGTTATTTGCTGCAACGCCACCGTCTATAAGGTTAAACTCCCGGACCACGTTGTCTTTGCCTTTGGTTTCAAAATAATGAGCCGGAAGATACGTCGGTGCTGCGGATGTCGCAATGCATATGTCTGACATCAAGGCATCTAATTCTGGCCTCCTCTTCAGCTGTTCCACATGTGTAAGATAAACTTACAGAAGTGAAGAAATATGGAAATTAACTTTAACGTTACAGTGCGGAAGAGAATATATATTTAAAAGGTCGAACCTTGAAACTGGAAAAGATGGTGGGTTGAATGAGCTTGATGTCAAATGTTGGGATGACCACATTTGTCAGTGTCTGGTGCAATTTTGTGTCTTTCAGTTTCTCCCTAAGAAGGCGATGTAAATACTTGCCGTCATACTTTGGTCCTGACAGAGATTTGCCGAGTTTCACCAAGTCGGAGAGAAATTGTCTATAAATTTGACGGTAGCATTAATTACTGTGATAATTAATTATTACAAACTAACAAGAATATATATATAACTGAATGTAAAGTTAATTAGAGTATTAACTGATGCTGGGGGAAGATATTCGGGCCATGCTCGAGGTAGAAGTCCTTGATATCTTTGGCGGCGTACAATGGTCTATTCTTTTCATTTGGGGCAGTCACCATTGCTGTCAATAAGCCCCCAGTACTTGTTCCAGCAATTACATCAAAATAATCCACCAATCTTGCATCCTCACCATCCAGCTTCTGCATCGACAATATATCAAAGCGACGCTGGTAAGTGTTCACGTCATATATATATATATATATATTATAGAACTAGTGTAGCTAATTTGTGCGCGCGGACACAAATTAAAGCCATTAATTCAATAGAAATTTATGGATTGAATAATATGGTTTGGACATGCCTGAAGCTCTGATTCAAGGAAAGCAAGAATAATTCCGGGAATGATTCCCCTAATACCACCCCCATCAATGCTAAGCACGGTAACTAGGTTTCCGCTGCTCGGAGGTACGGTGGCCATCTAAGTTTGAAAGGCTAGGAGGGGCAAAAAACCAGAGTATTCACTTAGAAACTCTTTATAATGTAAGGAGAATGCGCTGCTTCTGTGGCTTTGATGGACCAGTTCCTATGACTATTTATAGGCATCCAACATTAATACAGCCATCAACTACGCACGACACTCCATTTTATTACCTTGATTTTTTCGTGTTGAAATTTTATATTGAAATTTCAATATATACCTCACGTTTTAACCATGATCTTAAATCCCACGCAGTGAAACAGTTCGATCCCATTAGCAGGCTAAAAAAAAGTAATAATCTAAGAATGATTATGTCTTCTTTTTTAAAAAAAAATAAGAAAAAGAAAAATCGAGTTTGTTAATTACGATTTAATGGTTATTAAATACAAATTAGTATTTTATTAACAATTATTTAAAATGTTGTTTTATCCAATAATCAATAACTCTTACTCCCCCTGTCCTATTTTATTTGTCTTTTAAGATTTTGGTACAAAAATTAAGAAAAACAATAAATAACTTAATAAATTATGTAATTCTACTAAATTGTTCTTAATTATTATTCCTTTACTATTCATACTATTAGTTTTTTGAAATATTATATTATTAAATGTTTAAGGGTATAGTTGAAAAAAATAATTAATTTTTTATTGATTTTCTAAAATGAGATATTTAAATTTTTTTTAAAATGACACCTAAAATGAAACTGAGGGAATAAAGGAATTATTTTTTTGTGTAGCATATGATATAATTATAAATAATAGTAAATATATTAACGTAAATAAAATGCTACTCCCTCCTGTCCTATATATTGGACTTTTTATCCTAATCCTGAATATAAGACCATTTACAATATATGATATAGTATTTATCATACATTTTTCAAAAAATACTTCTATTTAATATATCCAAAAAAAGAGAGAAAGATGTTAAATAAGGGTAGTTCTGAAAAAATAGAGATTTTTAAAAAAATTAAGATAATTAATTAATTTTAACTCTTATTCTTAATTCACATTATTCGGTTAAAATAATTATAGATTAAGGATAAGATAAAGTATTAATTATTAAAAAATATAGTATTTGGTTTTTTTTTTTTGGGGGGGGGGGGGGGGGGAGAAGGTTCACGGTTCACGACGTTGTCATTATAATTATCGTCCATCCATCGATGTCTTTGATGCAGAAATGTACAAGGTAACAATGAATTAAGCAATAGGGTAGTATCATGCAGCATTTTTTTAATTACCACGTGTTCTTTCAATCAAATTATCACGCCTTAAATTAAAATAATATGGCCAATAAACAGTAAATAATTAAATCGTGGGTTCGCTTTGTCTCATCCATTGAATATATGGGGGCCCACTGATGTAGTTTCCCCAAGTTAGTAATTAGAAAATGTTATTATTCGATGATGATGGTCAAAGGTAAAAAAGAGATGAGCCGACCCTGGTTGGTGCCGGGTGACCATCACGAAAAAAATAATTATCATGAGGATCAATGCTCACCTACCACTCCAACTCCCTCTACGCCAAACCCCCCCCCCCCCCTCTCTCTCTATGTATTTTTTTTTATTTTTTTGTAAACAATGTGGCCAAAGCCCAACAAATCAACTATTATTCAGAGCAGTACAGGGAGAATCACCCCTAAAACATCCATATACAGTAACTACATTAGTTCAGCAGGAGGTTTCAAATTGAAGTTTACTTGCCACTCAGCACAAGCATTGATCTGTTGTTGGATTTACCATCTGACAAAATTTCCTTCGCTGTAGGTGTGCTTGATCCTCAGCTGCCAGCTCACATCGCATTCCTTTCTAATCAAATCAATCAATCTGTTGTTGGATTTACCATCATGCCACGCCTTTTGTAACATGAAGACAACAGCAGCAGAGTCACTTTTAATTCCCACACTACAATATCCCAATTAATTTCTTTAACATCCTAATACCCAACAATGCTCCCCAAAGTTCTGCAGTGATATCAGAACAACTACCCAGGTTCAACGCATAATCACACAGTGCCGGAGGCAGGACCCGGTGTCACGGGGTTGAATTAATTTTAAAAATTAATATTTTAATAATTAAAAATAATATTTTGATAATGAAAATTTTCCAATTTTTCTTTACTAAAAATTATGTTGAGTGAGTTGACCTGATTTTTTTTTGTAAATAACTATTTTTGTATTTTATCTCGATCATTAAGATAATATGTTAAAATTTTAATTCGATCTCCATGGTGTTATGATAATTTCTCTAAATTAATCTTAACTTGTTGAATATTTGATTCACAAATTTTAATAAAGGTTGTTGCTTGTTGTTACAAAAACAAAAGTTGTTCTACGTTTGATAGCAATTTTCTTGTAAAAAATCTTTCCATTTCTATTTAAAATAGAGAATTTGAAATTATTTAATTAAAAATATCCTTAATTAAAGAACAACATAGTAAATTCATCCAACAAAATCAAGATTATTATTTGGTTAGTTTTTTATTAGAAAAATTTAGTTTGATTAGGGTTGGGTCTCGAAAAAAGTTTAGAAAAATAAATTCAGTTTAGTGATTTTTAGATTTAAGTTTAATGGGCTTATTTGGGTGACTTGGATATCAAATTTTGGGTCAAAGTTTATTAGGTTTGAGATAAATTAATATGTGGATTGAATTAAAAGTTAAATGAAAGGAATATTTGAGGGCCAAGGTGTGAAAAGTATGAAAAATAGAGGGTGCAAAATGTTATAACCTATGGCTACTAGTTGTAATTTTCCCAAATGATATGCCCACCCTCACATATGTAACTGTAACATCCTAAATCCAAAAGACCCTAACTAAATATAGACATGAAGGAGAAATAGCTAGCAAAGGTGGCAGGATGAAAGGGTAGCACTACAGCACCAATGCATACTGGACAAAATGAAGAATGGGATAGTGGAATATATGGCACTGCGACACCAACAATAGAACATGCATCGCAACAAATTGGCTTCTTATGTGCATAACTCCTCCCTTCAACCTCCTATAGATCACTTTACTCATATTCTAACTATAGACACTAACCATGACTCAAAATACCACCATATGAAGATTTTAGACACCCACCACCAAATTGGTCATTTTTTACCAAAATGAGAAACCAAAAGTCCATTAATTGCTACCAATAAGCTTTTGATAGTCAGTGACCATTCCAACAAGTCACATAAGACCCAAACACCATGTTCAAGGAGATCTCACCCTAAAGAAATCACTCCTTCGAGTTTTGACCCCCATGAACCCAACTCCACACCAATGGATGATATACCCAATTCACGTAAACAGGATCCAAGATCCCGACTGAACTCAACACCCAATGAATTCCATCCAATGGAACATGGGACTATAGGTCCCAACCCAAATTCAACAAGATAGCATACTTGGGACATTATAGATCACATGCTAAGTATACTTACCACAAAACATATCACATATTCAGTCTTGAGTCCAAGACTACATCAATCAAACAACCATGGAATGTAAAGGAGTTTAAGAGGGGTTATGCATCAATCTAGCTTGTATACACACAAGTACACAACAGTTTACACCTAGAATGGCACAATACAAAAACTAACACTTTACTAAAAGACTAGCAAACAACAACCATACAGGAGCATAGTCTCTGACACCTGTGAGTACTCTCAATTCTTTCATTACTATTGCTGGATCTTTCACCTAGGATTGTTAGCCACGGGGAGAGACAAACATCCCAATAACCAGGGGTTTACATAAACATACATATGAATATGATCATGCTTTCAAATCATAATTTAGATATAACGCTCACATGAATGCAATGCACATGATATGCAGACATAAATTTCATCAATACATGGCTAAAACTATGAGCTAGTTACTATGACAATGTAATATTGATCAGTAGCCCCTTTCCAACTACCTGTGACGGCCGATTCCGGGGTTACTACCTAGCTCTCATCCCAATAGTCATGACCCGGCCAAAGGTCACTGTACTAAAGGTTGGATCATGGCACTTGTTCCCTTGAACCACCTGAATTGATGGCTATTTAGAGATGGTATATCTCAATTCATAGCTACTTGAGTCTCCCAGCCATATGACGACTATTTAGTGACTGGAATAATACAAGCCGCACAACCTGAGCACAAGGCCTCCTGTACTATTTAACAGATTGGCATACCATATGATATTTAGAGCATCATCACCCAAGCCATATGTCTCAACAACTTATAATATGTAACAATGCCCTATGTATGCTAACATATCAACATGTATCATTTTATATCATGCTAGCATGTCATATGATCATACATAATAAATCATAGGTTGCATGTCAATCATTTCATATCAACATTCATCATACTGGTATATATATCATGTTTACTATCATCATAATGCCATTTTCATCATAACTCAAGATAGGGATAAAGAACTCACTAGCCGTGTAACCGCACATATCATGATATGGAAAAGAATTAATGACCATATCCACACTACGAAGCATATCATGATATAAAAGAGTGAAACATATACATAAATATACAACATGTGCATATCATGATATGAAAAGAATTAGACATATATATATAATGAATCCAAAAATATAGAAAAGACACCTTAGTTACCTCAATCGTCCGAACTCACTCAACACCACAGTAGGCCAAAAAGGACAATAATCATTACAATACATCAAAGGATCCAAGATTATGTCACCACATGTCCCAAACCAAAATACACAATCAAAACATAATAATCCAATCAATCCAACCAAGGAGTCCATAATTCAAACATCAACATAACCACTTACGAACCAGTTCAATGCTTTCAAATATTTCCTGGAGTTAAAATATCTCAATTGAGCAAGTAAACAACCTACGTAACACCAAATTCCCATTACCAACACAATTTTCCAACCCTTAGTATACTCAATTGTCAACCTAAAGTACAAACCAGCTGAAACAAAGCTTTTTTAAGCAAAGTCATACACAAAAATACTCAAAATAACACATAGAACCATATTTATACTCAAACAACTTTGGATTTCCAAAAAATGTCAAGAGTTGAGGGTTAAGGTTTAGTAAATATCCCACTTAAGCACTTAAAATCCTTAACCCAAAGCTTACACATATCCAACAACACATCAATGAAGCATTTAAACTCATTTTAATCGATGGAAATATAACCCAAGTCGAAACCTTAGCTTATACATTGAAAAACTACTGAAAATCTTGAGGACAAACAGAAGAGGAGAAGTGAAGGATGACTTACTAATAAGAATCAAGCCTCCAAACTCATTTCGAGCCCAAGTCTAGCTTCTCACGACATCGCGACCTTGCAGCCCGCCTCGGTGTCATTGCTTTCTGCCTCTTTCACTCTTTTTACTCAATTTTAATACTCCTTCTGGTTCTAGTCCCTCCAGTCCTGTATGATTCAACAATGTCCTTCTTGGAATTAGGAAACAAGGTCATTACAATAACCACATATGTAATAACCCTCATTACACTATCCCGAACTTAGTCTCGAGCTAATATGAAGTATACTTGATTATGTGCGTAGGACCGGAGGAACCAAGACCGGAGAAATGATCTAAACAGGATAAATATGAAATTTGAAATAGAGAAGGGTCACGTCGTGGCACGGTACAGGGCCACACATCGAGACACTTATGGCAACTCGAAAATTTTCTAGGCCGAGAGCACTCGTGCCATGGTGAGCTTACTGGCGCCATGGCTAGAGTTGTGAAATCTATTTAAATTAGACAAGTTGTAGTCGACAGAAAAAAAAAGAGAACAAAGGAAAAAAGGAAGAACTGTACTAGGGTTTGAGGATCTCAATCTTGGGAGGTGATATCTGGACATAGGAAGGTTGATTAGTTGTTGGTAAGTGATCTTGCTTTTTCTCTTCGCTTTTCCTTTCATTTTTGGTTTGGAATCGGTGGGAGTATGCTAGGTTTCAAGTTTATAGATTATTCGACCAATTAAAATGCTTGTATTGATGTTATTGAAGTATTATTTAGTGTTCTAATGCTTTGGGTATAGGTTTTGGTGGGATTGTGATGAATTTGAGTGGAATCCTAAGTTGATTTTGGTTGAGAAAGTTGGAATCCGAGATGTATAAGGATGTTTATGATGTGGATGGTTAATTAAAGCTTATTAGTATGTAATTTTGTTGTTGGAACTATACGGTAAGCTTAAATAGCTAAATTATGGATTTTGGATGTTATGAGTAGCATGCTAATTGGGAGTGTTATGACATTGTAGTGTTGTTTGACTGATCAGAGGAGTTCAAGTCATGGTTGAGAATTCGAAAGCTTGTGAGAACCGTGTGTATGGTGTCGACAATTTAAGGTAACTGGGTGTTTATGATATATGTATGTTATGTTGATATATATATATATATGCATGTTCCTATTCGTACCACGATATTGTTTGTGTATGTGTATAGTTTCTTCTATATATCATGGTATGTACATGGCTATTTGTATATGATGATGATGATGAATATGATGTGTTATATGATTTTGTAGCATCCCCACACCATTGCTTGCTAGCATGACCATGATGATGAATATGATGATATATATATATATTTAGAGGCATGTTGACCTGGTATTGACATCATTACCATTTGATGCATATTGTGAGGTGGATGTTGGGGTGATGATGAGATGAGATGTGATATGATAATGATATGAGAAATGATGATGATTGATATGATATGATGAAATATCTCTGCTACTAAATACTTTTCTATGGCTAGGAAAGTCAAGTGCTAGTGGATTTGTGGATGCACCTTCCCTAAATCACCACCAATTCGGGTGGTCTAAGAGAAGGAGAACCACAGTCTGAGTATTAGTGTAACCTTTGGCCAGGTTGCATTAGCGTGAGGTGAGCTTGGTGATGTCTTAAAATCAATCTTCACCAACTGTTAGAAGGGAATCACCTATCGAGTATGTATTATGTTGTTGCTAGCCCGTGGTTCTAGTCGTGTACGAAGAAGAACATGCATACCATGTCATTTTGTATTGCATTGCACCAGGCTCATATATGTGTGAATTGCCGATATCTATTGCATGTGTTTGTTCGTAGTTACTGAGACTTTCTCTTACACTCCCCTGTGGCTAGCATTTTAGGTGAAGATTTTAGTACTAGTCTAGAGAAGACAAAGGAGTCATCCTCTTTGGTGTTGGAAACATCCAAGTCAATAATAGTTATGTTATTATCTATGTTATAGATTGTGCCAAATGAATTTCACAACCATATGTTGCTTCCTTAGACCCTGCGCCCATCAAATTTATTACCTAAATGGATAATATACCAAACATATTTCAAAATTACCATTACAGGTTCTTCAGGCAAAACAAATTTAGAATCGAATTTCCGCTTATTCCTCCAATTCCATAGATGCCAACAACAGACCGCAAACAAAAAATGCTAATCATCCATGTTATCATGCAAATTATCATAATACCACTCTCTACAATGAGATTAAAGAAATCAAAACATACCTCATCTTTACCTAAAGCTTCCTAAACTCATTTAGCAAACTCACAGTCTCTTAAGACATTTAGAACAGTTTCCTCTTCCTTCTGACACCTACAACAAATCGAAGAGCCACCTAGAATCTTGTTTTTTCTAGCTGAAATTAAAAGTTTTTCACGTACATCAATCCATAAAAAAAATTTTAAATTCTTCTAGGACCATTCCATTTCCATATTCTTTTCTAGATCCTTTCCGCATGTATCACACTCCTATTATTTAAGATATCATACATACTTGCTGTAGAATACTCTCCAAGAACATTTCTCCCCACTTAATTACATCTACACCTTCCAAAGCATTAGGTACAGATATAGCTCTAATCTTCATTAAAATATGATTCGGTAGAAATTCTTCAAATAATTGCCAATTCGAATCATCTTCCTCAATAATCATGTTTTTTACCTTAGCTTGCAAAAGCTCATCATCAATTTCTTGTGAGCATTGTTCTTTTAGACATATTTTATTAACACACCATCTATCTTCCCAAAAATTAATTAAACTCCCATCTCTTAACTCCTATTTTGATATTATCAATTAGGAAAGGCTAGATCCTTCCCAAATTTTCCAAAGGACTGAATCAGAATCTTTTACATTGCAACCACAATTTAAATCAGCCCCTCTTCCATACTCACCAATAAGAACTTTTGAACAGAGAATGTCAGGTATTTTCAACACATTCCAACCAATTCTTCCCATGAGAGCATCATTCATCATAGTCATTTCATTCAAGCCATAGCTGCCTTGTTCTTTAGGTTTGCATAAAGTATCCCATCATATTGCATGTATTTTCCGCCTTGTTCTTTAGAGCCCAAAATGAAATTCCTTTGTACTCTCTTAATTTCTTTGCACACTCCCAAAGGAATATGTGCATTCTACATTTGAAAATTAAAACATTATCTTGAGAGGTAACTAACTGAACTAAAGTTAGTCTTCCAGCCAATGACAAACATTGACTCTTCCAACCACTTAGCTTCTTATGAACCTTATCCACAAGAATTGAAACTTGGTTCTGAAAATCCTCCCATTAGTGATAAAAGCATCCAAATATCTTCCCAACTCATTCGTCTTCTTAAAGCCATAAATATCACAAGTACTCTTTTGCAACTACTGTGATACATTCTTTGAGAAAAAATATTGGTTTTCTGAACATTAATATTTTGTCCAAAAGTCCTACAAAAAAGCTCCAAGCAATCTAATACATTACCAATCTACTCATTGCTTGCCTCACAAAATAACAATAGATCATCCGCAAACATCAATTGCGAGATCGGTGTACTACTCCTTCCTATTCTCACAGGCTTCTACTTTCCTACCTTAATCACATCCGCGAGAATATAAGATAACTTCTCCATTCTAATCACAAACAAGTAAGATGATATAAGATCCCCTTGTCTCATTCCTCTAAAGGGATAAGAGTCATCCTTCTTAACACCATTCTATAGAACAACCATACTCACAATTTTCATGCAAAATTCAATGATACGAATGATATGATTAGGATCCTCACCTCTTCAAGCACCTTCAATATGAAGTTTCAATTTATTCAATCATATACTTTCTCCAAATCTATCTTGATTGTCATAAACCCCTTCTTCCCATTCATCCTAGCCATAGAATGAGCCATTTCTCTAGCTATTACAATATTATCTTGACTATTCCTTTCAGGTAAAAAACTAGTCTAATAAGGTGAAAAAAGCTTGTCCATGATTGGTTTCAACCTATTCACCAGGACCTTCATTAACCCCTTGTACAAAACATTACAAAGGCCATAGGCCTAAATTGAGCTACAGTTTTAGGTTGATAAATTTATTGTATGATAACCAAAAGAGTTTTATTGACCTCAATTATTTTGTTTGGCTCGATCCACAAAATTTCAATCCATTGCATCGCAGAATCACTGTCGCACCTAGAAAAATGCAACAAAAGAAAAACAAGACAAATCAAAAAGAGAAAAGAAAAAGAGACAAATTGGGTTTCCTTACAAAAACTGACCTGTGAGGAGGAGTTGCCACCAAAATTTTGAGGAAAAATCTTGGGAAATAGAATTAATGAAGGGAAAGGATGGTCTGCGTAGTCAGAGTTTAGTTCGGGAGTCGATTATGTATGAGGAAGGTGTTATGCACCCCACAACACCCGTTCCTAGGAATGGATACCTTACGTTGATTGTGCAAATTAATATGACTTTAAAAATATTTTGATTTTCTTTTTATTATTCACATGCGAGAATAAAGGTAAACAAGAAAAGAGATTAAAGAAATTAAAGAAATTTGAAAAACCAAATAAAAAAATAAATTAACTTGGAAAAATCAAGGAAATTTGTAATACAAATGAGGAAAAAGAATTATGAAAATAAAGTGAAAAATATTTATTTATTTACAACGGCGGACTTGACTCAGGATCAGAGCCTGGAGCCTATATACCTTACGATAAAGATCAAAATTCACGTAATTCGGCTAGAAATGTGTATCACTGGGTTGATATTTTCTTAATTGTGATTTTGTAATAAGAGAAAACTAATTGAAAATAATTTATCAATTTGCAAACAAAACGATTTTTGAATTTTGGATTACTGTGTTTTAATTTGCAAAAGATAACTTAATTTTGCTTACTTACTCTTATTTTTATTTAATTTTGAAAATACATTTTTTTGACTTTTGAAATGATATATGTTGTTGTACTTTTGAAAATATTTCCCTCTAAAAAAGAAAACCGATCTACCTGTTACCGACTCGCAATCACGCCCGAGAAATCGATTTCTTAAGTACCTGTGAAAGTTCTAAACCTCCCGACATAAATGTTTTATTATATTTTTAGGACGATAATTTAGAAAATACTATTATTATTTGTTTTTAATATAATAAGTTATTTATATATTTTAAAATAAAATTTGAAAAACTTGTTATGTTATTATTTATTTTTTTATGAAATAAAATTGTTTTATAAAGAGAAATTGTCTAACTATACATCTACGTGGACTCGCAATCTCACGCGATAATATGATCAACCAGAATACCTACAAAAGTTCCAAAACCTCCGTGGTATGGTTATTTGGCAATTATTTATTTATTCATTTCATTATTATTTTTATTTTATTTATTATTTCATGAGAAAATAAAATTTTGAATAGAAAGGTCATTAGGACCTATTATAAACATATCTTCATAATATACTCGTGTAGCCAGCCCCCTAGACTCACAGTGTAATTGTTTTAAGGGTCTGCAAAAGCTTTAAAAACCATCATGACCAAATTTTAAAAGCAAACAAGAAGAATATATTATGATAAATATTTGTCAACATGTAGGACTTGGTGATGGTGTGTGCTAATGTGCAGGTTACATTACTTCAGATATTACGACAAAAATATTTATAGGAGATGAGATAAAGAAACAAAATAAATTTTCTTTTCTTTCTCCTTTGCTCTGGAGATGATAGCTTCTCCATTTTCCATGCTTGGCTAGATAACAATGGCCTTGATTTCTCCCAAACTTGATTCATGCTCCCATGGTGCTCGAAAAAGATAAAAGAGGATTAGTAATCTCCTTGAGGAACCTTCTCAACTAAAAATCAGGTACACTCATAATGCAAATCCTTAAGATTCAGGTTGTATTAAATTTCAGCCCAAAAGCCTAATATGATGGACATAATCCAAACTTCAAAACACGGGACTTAAACATTATAACCACTCTTATATTGATTTGTCCCCATTGTTCAAGAAAGCCAATTTAAGACAACATAAGATGGCACACAATATTCCTGACTTTCAAACCCACCAATGAATTATAATGCCTAGTTCCAAAGTCCCTAAACCCTATCATGGATATCTAGAGTTCCATTTAGAAGCTAAATGTAATAAGAATACTCTATAAATCAGATAGTACGTACGTATAAACCTTGCATATCAGCAAAAGTGAATTTTCCATCCAAAACTAGAACCATAGAAATCTTTTTCTTAACCAAAATGGAACTTAAGTAGCCAACAACTAAATTGAAATCTTAGTGTGTCAAACAATGGGCATAAAGTTCAGTTTAGAGACTCAAAACATGTTTCATATGTACAGCAAATACTCCTAACCTTTAAATGGAAAGAACATGGGAAAATGGTTCACTTATGGGCATAAAACACAACATAAACATGTAGCACACTAAACTCTTTTTTTTTTTTTGGGCATGGAAAATCATGGAGGTGTGACCCCTCATTGTTATAACTACGTGTAATCATGCAGCAACCAAATCAGTGCTTAGGCATATAAAACATAAGGTCATATGATTACTTGAGAAACCTAAAACTAAATAGACATGTGTTATAGCTAATCCAATCATCGACTGAAAGGAACATGGCCATGAAGTAGAACCGATGAGCTTGTAACAATGAAGACAAGTTTAGAATATCAAAGTAAGGAGTAATGAGCATGACATGGAGCTATAAACAAAAACATTAATGCAACACCTAAAACAAACCTTCTCATGCAAAACCAAAGTTGAATGCGAATTTCACTAAGCTCAAGTAAAATTTATGCAGCAACAGAATTTCTCAAGCTCAAATCAAAGCCAAATGATCACTTTCCAAAGCCTGAAGTTAGTCCTATGCACCAATGTAGCAGCAATGAGTTACAGCAAACTTCTTACACGTAAGTGAAACCAATAATACCTATTTTTGCGCTTAGGCGAGTCAATCTTAATGCTATTCACACACAAGTAGTAATAAGAGTTGTTATCTCAAACCATTAACAACAACCCCATATTTCATCAAATGGTATACTGAACTCTTGATCAGACAAGTATAGGCACCAAAATCAAGCTTTCATGAGCATCAGAGTATAAAGCCAGGAGGCCTTTAAAGTTATGCTTACAAACTTATGATGATGACAAAGTCAGAAAGCAACTAAAGTTCCAACTAGATCCTTGAACCCATAAATGAATCACCTTTCAAGCATTTTGTCAATCATTTGGCAGGAAAGTTTTAAACAAGCACAGGACATAAGATTTTTTCTTTCTTTCTCTCAATCTTTTCCTGAATATTTCGCTTGCTTGGCTTCCCTCTATAAAATCAGAAGCTCTCTTCCTTAGTTATCCCCTTTTTTTCACACCCAAAATAGAAATAGAAATTATGAAGGAAAAATGAGAAACCGAGCAATGTTCATGAATATTAAATAGAAATAGATGAAATTGAATAATAACAAAAAAGTAACGAGAGGGGTCATTACCTATGTAGGTAACCCAAATCCAAATCCATGTGTTGCTTGCACGCTACTTTCATTTTTCCTTCACCTAGGTCCAATATGTTTTGATGTATCTTCGATATTTCTGCTTTTGAATCTTTGCACCTCTATCTCTTCCCTTCTTCAATCGCTTGGACTCCCCCCTTTTATCTCGGCTGTGTTGCTATTGATGGACTCTTCTCTCTCTGACTTCACTGGCTCTTTCTTTTCTGCTTTCAATCTTACTCTCCTTTTCTTTTCGTGCTTGCCCAGACTCCCTTCACCATCGTGCTCTATTCCTTCCTTCATTTGGCTTTACTCTGTCTCACCCTGTGCTCATCCTCTGAAATTTGGCCTTCCTTGTGCAATTGCCTCATGATCCTTTTGTAGGATTTCCGCGAGTGGAAGAAATTGAAGTCTCCTAAGTGCATGATTGCTTTCTCAGACCTTTTGCCTATCTTTTGCTCTGCTCCTCTATCCCAGTTGTTTGTAACCACACCAAACGCCTTTGCCTCCTCTACTCTGCTATGGTAGGTATGAAGTAGTGGGGAGGATCTCCTTTTGTCACGTCCTTGCCTTCTCTCGCTCTGCTTTTTTGCCTTCTTCATGCATTCTCTCCTTCTTTTTTCAGAGCCCTCCATTAGCTCCCTCTACTTCTTGTGCCTAAGCCTTAAATTAGGGCTCAGGTCCTTTTGGGTTGAAACGCTAAGTTTCAGAGTTTCAGCCCCTTCCTTTTTTAAAATTTTTTTTAATTAATTAACAATTTTTATATTATTTTATTTTAATGGAAATTTTTTTAATTTTTAATTAGTTTTTATTTTATTTTTATTTTATATTTTTTGTTGTTTTCTTTTATGTTTTTGTTATTTGTTTTTTTCCCCCTTTTTCAAAATCCCATTAGAAATTTTTTATATTTAATTAGATTTTTTTAATTAATTAACTTAATTTTTTTAATTAATTAACTTAATTTTTTTTGCTTTTATTTTTATACTCAGACAAAATACAGTGTTCACAGTTGGCCCTCTTTTGAATTCTTCTCTTTGTAATTTTCTTCCCAATCTTCTCAACTCAACAACCTTTACATACCCCTTGCTTTGATTAGTACTATGCCATCTTCTATCCATAACCTCATCACAGAATAGTTGTTGATAGAAGGATTGAATCATTTGCACCATCTCTATTTCATCATCAATAGACTGTCCATCCTTTTTTTTCAACATCTTAATTCTATTTCTTCTTCTTCTCACCAAGGTCTTATTATGATAATACCTTTTATTTCAATCACCCTCATTAATCCACCTACCTCTTGATTTTTTATACCACATTACTTCTTCTTGCAACAAAGTTTCGCTAAGTTCTTTTTCAAGCTCTTGCTTCAGCTGAATAAGAAATGGATTTTCCCTCTTATTAATACTCTTCTATATACCATAAATTCTCTAAGTTAAACTCCTTTTCCTTCTTTCTATCCCGTCAAACGCTTCTTTATTCAACTTTCTCAATGGCTCTTACAATAATTTCAAAGCAGTGCGCATTTCATTCCACTAAACCACTGCTCTCTCAAAAAATCTTTAAATGTTCATGAAGAAGCCAAGCAGCTTCAAATCTAAATGGTCTTTCTCCTTTACTTCCATGCAATGGATTCATATATGCTAAAATGGGATGATGATTAGAATTAATTCTAGCAATCACCTTTACTTCACAATTATTAAATTTTTCCTCCCATTGTATATTACATAGACATCTATCTAACCTTTTATACACTCTATCAAGACCATGCCATTTAGGACCCTTCCAAGTGAAAAAAAGGACCCTTAGCATCAAGATCAATTAGATTACATCTATTAATCCAATCTCTGAATCTGTTACATCTATTGCCATTAACTCTTGAACCACCTCTTTATTCTAGAGGAGAAGTTATCTCATTAAAATCACCAGCAACTATCTATGGCTATGAAATTGTCACAACTACTCTACGCACTACAAAAAATTTGATTTTTGGCGGCGACAAAAGTCGCCGCTGAAAGAAGGAATTTCGCCGCCAAAAGTTTTTAGCGGCGACATTTTTGTCGCCACCATGTCGCCGCCACAAATCCCGTTACCAAAAGTTTGGCGACGATAAAAATGTCGCCGCCAAAAGTTGACATTTAGTGGTGAAAAGAGTTGTCGCTAAAAATATAAATTGTCGACGCCAAATATTTCTCATTTGGCGACAACATTTAGTCGCCGCTGAAAATTTATTATTTGGCGACAACATTTAGTCGCCGCTGAAAGTCGTTTCGCCATGTCATCACCATGTCAGCCACTGGACCCCACCACGTAACCACCACTGGCCGGCCGCCACGTCACCACCGCCATCGGACCACCACCACCGCCGGTCGGCCGCGACGTCATCGGATCGCCGCCGCCGGCCGGCCCCCACCGGACCGCCGCCATGTCATCGGACCGCCAAATGGACGCCAAGTCACCACCGTCGGTCGGCCGCCGTCGGACCACCGCGACGTCATTGGACCACCGTCGCCGACCGGTCGGCCGCCGTCGGACCACCGCCGTGTCATCGGACCGCCGCCGCCGGCCGGCCCCCACCGGACCGCCGCCATGTCATCGGACCGCCACGTCATCGGACTGCTGCCACGTCACCACCCCCAAACGGACGCCACGTCACCTCTCATATCACCACCGCCACGTCATATATTTGTTTCAAATGTGCGTTCACCTTGGTTCGAACCCCTGACCTGTTGCTTGCAATGCCTTTGTGTTTACTTTTTTGCCAGTTGAGCTGAAATGCACCTGCAGTTTTTATTTAAGATATTTAATATATATTGTTTATCTACTCACTAATACACACATATATATTTATAAATCAATATTATTATTAAAAAACACACATATATTTTATTTTCAATTATTAATATCGTTAAATATTTTATTTATATACATATATATTTATATTATATTTTTTATTTTATGTTATGACATATCATATATATCATATATTATATTATTTGATAAGTTATATTATATATATGCTTAATATATATATATATATAATATAATGTAATAGAAAATTGTTAAAAAATCATTAAAATAAATATTATAATTTTGATTGTCATATGATTTTAAAAAATGCAATAAATTCAATATATTATTACTTCATCAAAATTATTATTGGTAATAAATAATATTAATATTAATTTATATGTTAAAAATATTAGAAATTAAATTAACCTAATAAGAATTCCTCCAAATATAGGGTTGATCACATTAAATAATTAGGGATTAGTTTATCTTCCTATTTTTTTTTTGAGTTATCAATCCCTTTATGAATTAAAAAAAATTATCCTAATAAGAATAACATATTTCATTAATTAGGATTAGGAAAAGTAAAAATAAATATAGATAGAATTCAATATTCAACATTTCAAATCTTTAATCTCCGGTATAGATAAAGTACTTTCAAAATGTCCAGAATATTTTACATGAAAAAATAGTAAACTACTTTACCTTTAAATAAAGATACTAGATAATATAAAATATATATTAAATATCTAATTACTTATAATAAAAATGTATAAATAAAACACAATTATTATTTTAATATGTTATTTATTAATTTTTAAAATGAAAATAGCAAAAATTTACAAAATTACCTTTGGCGGCGACATTAAAAAGTCGCCGCTGAAAGAGTGCTTTCAGCGGCGATTAACCAAGTCGCCGCTGAAAGTCACTCTTTCAGCGGCAACCATTTTCAGTTGCCGCTGAAAGATAGACTTTCAGCGGCGACCATTTTCAGTCGCCGCTGAAAGTCTGTCTTTCAGTGGCGACTTGTTTAATCGCCGCTGAAAGTTAGTCTTTTAGCGGCGACTAAAAAAGGTCGCCGCTGAAAGTCCGTCTTTCAGCGGCAACTGAAAATGGTCGCCGCTGAAAGGCTAACTTTCAGCAGCGACTTATTTGATCGCCGCAAAAACACTGACTTTCGGCGGCGACTCTTTTTGGTCGCCGCGGAAAGTGTGTTTTCAGCGGTGACTCTTTTAGTCGCCGCGGAAAGTGTGTTTTCAGCGGCGACCTTTTTTTATCGCCGCCAAAAGTCGTCACTTAAGATCTATTTTTTTGTAGTGACGTAATTCATCCCACAACAATTGTCTCTTATTATCATGAGGACTTGCATTGACAGCAGTAAAAAGACAATAAACTGCATTTACTATGCTAAGTTTACAATGAACAAACTAATCATGTTGTTCAATAACCTCCACCTACAACAAATCCTCATTCCATATAAGCCAAATGCCAACCAAATAGCCCACAGCTTCTTGTCTGACAGAAAATTTAAATCCCAAACTCTTCACAACATTTCTTTCTCTTCCACCACTGATTCTAGATTCTAAAACCACCACTAATACTAGTTTTTGTTACTTAACCATGTTTTTGAAGGAACTAGCAAAACCTTTGCTAGCAGCCCTTCTACAATTCCATATTATAATCTTCATACAAGAAAAGAAAGGGGACTGCTAATTAAAATTAGTAATAGAAATACAATCCTCTTCATCCATGTCAACACTGTCTGTATCACGCCCCATAGTGTCACCATATTCACTTTTATTTTTAGTATCATCCTCTTCATCTAGCTCTACTATATCTACCCAAGAAGTGTTATCACCTGCATAGCCCTGCAATAGTCTTCTATCAATACTAGGATTGCTAAATCTTTCCTTATACTCCACTGTTTTGGCTTTGGTAGTCCTTTTATTAGGAACTGCCTCCCTATTCAAAGCCTTGTGGCTTATACTAGACTTCTAATCACCTCTATCACTCCTTTTAGTTGAAGCTATCAAATTAGTCTTCACATGTTTATATCTAAGCATATAACTCTTTTTGCTCTTTGTTGTTATATCAGTCAGCGGTTCATTTTTTGCCTCTAAATTCTCCTCATTCAACCCCCTAGAACAGCAAATCTCGATCTGCTTACATTATTCTCAGAAGTAGCTTTTTGCTTCCTCTGCCTTCAAGGCTTTTGAACTACCTTCCATAAACTTCCCTCCACCTCAGTGTGAGTTTCTTCTATAATAGGAGAATCAATATTGTCGTTATCCACATTAACATTTTGAGTATCCTCAGTCATCACATTGGTATTATCTTTTCTCTAATTGCAGTTATCCTTCAAATGCCCAAATTTCCCACAAGTCAAACACAAGAAGTGCGTACTTTCATACTCAATGGATTTTTGCATACCATTTATACATAAAAAAGGTAGCAAAGGCTTTCTTAGGTCATGTTCAACACATACTTTTGCAAATCTACATGTTACTCTCAAAGCAATATTCATGTCAATCTTCAAGATTCTACCAATAGAATTACCAATATTAAACAGAAGCTTTTTATCATAGAATTCTCTCGTAATGCTTGGTAATTTGAACAAATAGCAGTTTTAATAATAACCTCCTTTTTGGGATCAAACTCAGGTTTCCATCTCATAACACATGTAAGTATCAAGCACAGTCCATGGCCCATATGTTAACATAACCTCATAATCCTCACTACTATGGAAATCCACCATAAAGAAATCATTATCTATATCCACAACTCTAACTCACCCTCCTCTAGCCCAGAGTTGATTCAATTTCTTATTCAAAAAATTAAGCCCTATTTTACGTCCCAACAATTTTACAATCAATGTTTTATGGTAGGGCTTAATCATTTACTCCATTTCTTTTTCATCAATGATGAAATTAGGGCATATAAGGTCAGAGTTATCTACTGTAACGCTGCTCAAAGGATTCAAAATAGAGTTAAATCTTGTAACATCATCATCTCGATCATCCGCTTTCTCTTCATCTTCATCAGTCAAGAAGAACCAGTCCTCAGCCTTCTGATTCTTGTTCAATAGTGCCTCTTTGTAGGATTACCTTTCATGAGCAGCATCCACCTTCATGGAATCATCTTCCATCCAATCCTCAATTCTCGGCACTAGAGATTCCTCTCCAGAGAATTGCCGATCATCGTTATGAATTTTCTTCTTACTCCATTCCAGCCCATCTCTCCCCTCTTCCATCAACTTCGCCTCAATCATCATACTGAACCCACCAATTGTCACCACCTTCCCACTCATTGACTCATAAATATATTATTAATATAATACAGAATGGAAGAGAATAGTATTTTTCACACTTGAGTTATTGATGATAATTACAGACTTTGGATATATAACACATAAAAAACAATTACATAGACACGAGTAGGCAAAATACGAGAGAAGCTGATGTAACAAAATGCATTAGCAGAACTATTCTATCATAATTAACAACAATGCAATTATGTGTCATTAGAGATGGAATGTTGTGCTGATATGGGTATGCATGTCGCACCCAATTTTTAATCCAAAATAAAAATGAAGTCGCCACCAAAATTGTGAGGAAAAATTCTGGAAAACCTAAAGGATAGAAAAGGATGGTCTACAAATAAAAGAGTTAGGTTCGGGAGTCAGTTGCGTGTAAGGAAGGTGTTAAGCATCCTACGCCACCCATTCGAGAGAATGATTACCCTAAATTCATTATGCAATAATAATAAGGCCTTGATTATTATTTTAATTATCCTTGTTAATTATATGTGATTATCTAACCAAAAAGATGAGGAAAAATATAAAAATAAAGATGGACTTGACCTAGAATTGGAGTCTAGGGCCTACATAACTTTAAAAGGGATCAAAGTTTACGTAGTTCGGAGTAGAAATACATGTCTATTGATTTGTGTCTTTAAAGTGAAAATTTTGTGATTGGTTGGTGTCTTTTAGTTTTGTTAAAGGAATGATTTATTCTTTATTATCTAATTTAATTTTATTTGTTTTTGAAGAAAGAGATTTTATTTTTTGTCTTATTTAAAAATATTATTCTTAAAACAATTTTAGATTTAAAACTGAAATATACTTTTTGAAATATTATTATTATGGGTTGCTAAAAAATTACATGGGTATCTATGGTGAAAATTAGTATCACTCATAGCTTCTTAAATAATATTTTAAATACACATAGAAACAATCGGTGTGGCAAACAATGAAAACAATTAGAAAAGGAAAAATTTTTGAAGTACAAGAGAGATTTTTTTTAAATATTATTAATATTAATTTCAGATTTTTTCAAATTTTAAAATGTATGAGTAATTATAGCAAAAATTGGTACTGCTTATAGTCTCTTAGTTAAGACTATAGGTATCCACAGAGAATTAGTATCCCTCATGGTATGAGAAAATAAAAATAGAAGAGTGAAAACCATTGATTAATTTTAATGCAAGACACATAAAAATCCAGACAATTATAAGATACAAACATGAGTAAGTCATACTAACATCATCATAAAGCAACAACATGTGACTAGCCCCATATATTATGAGAAGGTATGCCATGTTCAACTTATGCAAAAAACACGAGGCAAAAAAAAAAAAAGAATAATGATTGTACCATTAAAGCACCTCATCCCAAAATGAATTCACGTTTCACGGATGCAAGAAAGTGGGAGCCTTGAGACTCAATTCCTATGTTTGCACACGTATACATGTATTTACAGAACAAGTAGGTGAATGAATGTAAAATAAGAAGACCCAAATTTACCTATACTTGACTCAATCTTGCCTACTTTGTATTTGCACTGCCTCCACCCTCCTCTTCTCTGGCTCTTAAGCCCTCTATTTATAGAAGATCTTACCATTCATGTTTTTAATTTGAAATATTTTAAATTTTGAAGATAAGAATCCTATCGAAATAATATCTTGATTTTTCTAATCTTTTTAAAGATTATTGAATCTCATTTAAAAGATACTTATTATTATTGATTTAATTTTTTTGTATTATTTTTATATTTTTTTCAAATCCTATGGACAGGGAAGTTAGTAAGATTTTAAAAGATAACCTCTTGATTTCTTTTATTCTATTTTTGTTTTTATTTATCAAAAGATAATCTTCAAGTTTTGCTCTGTAATCTTTAAAGATAATCCAAGAATATTTTATATTTTAATCTCTTTCAAATTTTTAAATCTTCTAGAATATTATGGATTTACTATTTTTCCTATGAATCATAACAGAAACGTCTTCTTTTATATATTTATTGTTTTTTATTAAATAGGCCGGACAAAATATGATGTTTATAGTATACTTATCTGTGATATAAATGTTATTAGAAAGTAAAGGACAAACAATGAGGAAAAAAAATGATCAAGGAGTAGCTGGCTAGCTCTATCAATGCAAAAGAAAAAGAAAAAAGAAGCTAGTTAGCTCATCTATCTATATTTAATTTTATATATTTTATGTAAGTTCATAGCAAGCAAGGGCAGAACCAGGAGTAGCCCATGATACATAGATATGAGTATAGATATCGGGTATTAGGTCTAACAAAATATAATACGTTGGATATGATAAATTTTAAAATTTTAGGATGGCTACGAAATATATATATATATATTCAACAAATTAATATATCAAAGACAAAAATAAAATATACAAAAGTTTGATTTCTAAACAAGTGCTTTAAACGTATATAATATGAAGATATTTAAAATAAGAAACTAAAAATTGAGTTTTCTTATAAAATTTAAGTTATTTTGAAATTTTGTGAAGAAAAAAAATAAAGATATGTTGTACATATCATAAAGTACAGTACAAGTATCATATTTAATAAATATTGGATATGGATACATCTTTTTTGAAGTATCAATACCATATAGTCAATAATATGTTAGGGGAAAAATTTTTTTGAAAAAAAATATACTTTCATATATAATTTATTATTTTATTTTAAATATTTATTTTATTAATAATTATAATTGTATCTTAGTAAAATTATTAATAATAGTAATAAATATTAAAAATAATAAATTATATATATATTTTAAATTTAGTCACATAGTTATATGGTTAATTTATTCGTTTTGACAAGGTTACATATGTTGAATTTGATCAGAATTTGCGTTATTTATATACAACAGTAAATTGTTAGAAGTGGTCGTGTTTTTGCTATTCTTTCATGGAAATTTTGGCGTTAAAAACTGGAGGCCACGTGGGTCTGCCACTCATGCCAAGCTACATTATTAATAAATTATAGATAATAATACAACGTATTATATTAAACTTATAATGCATGCATGTCCCTTCTTATTAATTATATTACTTTTACATGAATCATGACTCACGAGGCACTCAAAAAATATGCTCATAATATCTTGTATATTAGAATGTCAATATCATAGTGAAGTCTATTTGAACTATAATTAACCTTGTTATGTATACAAAATAATTGTCACGCATTAATATTATATCATTATATGCTCTGTGTGTGTGTGTGAATCGTTTAACATCCAGGCAACGTGACATGAAGATCTGAAATATTGTTTTATAAAATGGATCGATAAGACACTTTATGCAACTTGTATAAAATATAATTTATAAAATATCATTATATCTAATTTATTGATGTGTGTATGTATTAAGTATATGATAAAAACAAAGAAAAATTAATCTGCAGGGTCCTATAATTTATCTCAATTTTCAAATAGGTCCCTATGGTTCAAAAGTTTAGAAGGGGCTCCATATACTTTTTTATGCTTACAAAGTTAATCTTCATAATTTCTAAAGTTTGACCCAATCCCTGATGTGTTGACATCGCAAAACAGAGCTAACAGATTTGATGGCATGGAAGACGGAGATTCTGAATGTGATGCTGATAAGGCTAAATAACACACCTGGCTGCCACTCTATTGAAGTTAATAGATTTAAGATTTTTATTTAGAAAACCAAAAACCTGTGATATTTAGTGGTAATTCCCTAATGCAATCGTGTCTTCTTCTTCTTCTTCTTCTTCTTTTTTTTTTTTTCTAAAGTTGATTTTTATAGGGATAAAGTATGTTTTGATCCTTAAAATTTTTCTAAATTTTCTTATTGGTTCTTGTGCTATTGTTTTGATTAAATAGCTCATTATAGTTTTATATCACTAAAAAGTTGGTCTTAATATTTTGAAAACTCAGTAATTCAATTCTTTTGTCATCCAGATGGCATTAATGTAGTCAAAATTGAAATAATGTGGTTAATAGTTAACTGATTTGGACTAATACATATACTATTAAGGTTTAATGGACTGTACTTTTATTTGAAAAATGTAAAGACATAACAATAAAAATCTGAATCATCAGTTGATATTTTGTTTTCTTTTTAAAATATACAGTCCATTTAGCTTTAATAATTTATTTATCAATCCAAGTCAATTGATTATTAGTTATGTCATCTCAATTTTGACAATATTAATGTCATCTTAGAGAATAGAGAGATTTAACAACTACTACACATAACCCTAATTTACATCGGTTATTTTAACATTTTTAAATTAATTTTAAAAGTGATGTAGAAGCTGACGATGTAGAAAATCTAATTATTTACATCAGTTAAAAAACTGATGTAGAAACATATGCTTTACATCGGTTTCTATTAAAAAATGAACGTAACTTTGAATTTTTTTTTATACTAAAATAAAAGCAATTTATATCTAGACTTAAATTTACAATCAAATTTCTAAAAAAGCTGAGCAAATTTGGCAGTCACAACAGCAATAGTAATTTCATAGCATATAAGTTTTATGCATAAACTAAAATATATCTTAAAATTAAGTAACCAATCCAAATCCGACTAAACTATATATTTATAAATATAGTTGACATTCACAAATAATACTTAGAGAACTTTTGGTGTAGAAAATCTAATAAAATGAAGCTAGCCAACAACAAAAACTAATAAAAAAGAAGGCAGTAAGAAAAAAAAATGGCATTGTATAAGTAAGAGAGAAACCATTCAATCTTGAAGTGATTATGCCTTAGTTGATTGGTGTATAGTCTCAAGCAACTGGGATGTTTTCAAACCTAATGCTCCACACACTAAAAGAAAGCAATGTCATAATAAAATAGTTAGAAACACTAAATAATAACAAATCAAGCATTAGAGCATAGAAGCAATTTGAAGTGCCAAGCTCAAAAATTATTTAGTATTAAAAATAGAAAAAGTACAACAAAACCAGAAAAGTAAAATCAAAATTACTTTAGTTAACCATAAATTACTTCTTATCAAGTATAGAATGATCTGCAAATTCAAGAAGAGGGGAGGCACTTGTATCATAACCAACCATTTGAGTACGAGTTAAATTTTTGGAAAGCAAGTGCCTGCAATAAACTACATGCACTAAACCATTTAGCTTTCTAGGAAAGAAAAGCATATTTCTATGATCTTGAAGAGTGACAAACAAAATAACCTATGTATAGCTGTTAAGCTTAGCTCTTATAAGAGATGCATAGTACCTTTCCATTCATCCTTTCCAAAGCCAATTGCACAAAGTATTCATTGACTAACCAAATATATATAACCAATTCCTAGGAACTTCCCAGATTCTCTATCCATGAGAAGCTTGACTGCAATATGACAATGAACAATTCAAATTAAACAACAACGAATTCAGATGAAGTTCACCTCTGAACTTGAATGTATGCTTGATTGACAATAATGGATAAGAAGAGAAAAAAAGGAAACTTTTCATTTTTTCCCTTTAAATCAAATTTTCCTTTCCTCTTTCCTTCACCATTCTTATCAATCCAAATTTATCCTAAGATTTCCAAACATAGAAGTTGAATGAAAGGAAATAATTATATGTCTGTAGCCAACATAACTTAAGAAGTAACACTTCAATAAAGATTGCATTGCATCACAACATTCTCAGCCAATGAAGTATACAAGCAAAAAAGATGTTATCACCTTGAGTAACTTCACCAAACTCTAAAAATGACTTCACCAAGCATCCTACAGAAGTTGACAGACGAAGCCATGCATTGTTCCCCCCTTAAGACTTGAGAAAAATGACCCATCACTACATATATATTGTAAAACTTCAATGAGACAAAATCTTTGCATCCATATCATTTATTAATCAAGATAGCTTACCACATCATTCTCACATGTTTAAGAATTGAAACAAGGAGGTCCTTACTCTCTTCACTTTTTTTTTCAAGAACATTAATTTGGCAACAAACCTGTAAGATCTTTCACAGAAATGATATAACACACAATCACAACCAAGTATAGTAGCAGAATTGCAAAAATGTGACAATATAGCTATGGATTCCTAAGGAAAGAACATTATTTCTCCTACAAGTTCATAATTGTCTCTTGGCATTTCTAGGAAAAAATGTGCATGACACTCCCAGGTAGTAGGAAATCATTTTGAATGGCATATATAAGCTCTCATCTTCATGAAATTTAAACAAAGAAGCAGACATCAAGTTAAGTCCTTATAACAAGAACAATGTCGAATAAAATTTTTGAATTGCCTCGCCATTTCTAATCCCTTCATCATATCTTCAATATTGTTCAATATCAAAGTGTTAAAATAAAAATAAATTAGGGATACCTTTAATGAAGAATTTATCTGGAGAATACATATTGAATTCCACAAAAGGATTGGAGTTGAAACTGTAGCTGTACCAAAAGAATGAAAAGGGGTCATAGCAAAGAGTGGGGGATGAGGCACAGAAATTGATAGTGAAGTAAACATTGGATAAAATGGGTGCTTTAGAAACAGAGACTCTTGAGATTGATGATTTTGAAATCGAGATCCCTCACAAAATAGCTTGACTTGACCAGTAATTACAGAGAAAAAAAATGAAAAGAAAAAAACTCACTGTGGCAGTGGAGACGAAGACCGAAGAGTACAGCACAAGGGAGTGGAGTGGAGTTGGAACACCATGCGTTTTCAAGTGAGGGAGAAAACTAACAACAAAGGCCAATGTAAAATGCATGGGAGGGAACTTGGATCTTTCATTAAGATGGATGACAACAGCATAGGAGGGAGGAGATGACCGCGTGAGAGAGGGAAGCCATGTGGGAGGCAGGGAGAAGACCACGTGCAAGAGGAAAGCTGAAATTTGAAGAGAGAAAAGGAAGTCGCATGGGATTTTCAAGTGAGAAAGGGAAGCTGAAATTTAAGTTTTCAATGTTTACATAGGTTTTTTTTATTTATATCGGTTTTTTATATAAAAACGATGCAAATACTTTTTTCTTTATAAAATCATATTTCTATACAAATATTATAATATAAAAATCTAATTATAATCATATAGTTTTATATTATTTATATATTTTTATTTAATTATGTTAAAGAATTAATATATTAATAGTGTAATAATTTTTATTTATTTAAATTTAATATATTATTTTACTTTCTTAAGAAATTACACTTCTATCTACTTGCAAATTTAAGTTGGTCTTGTACTAAAAAATATAAAGATGGACAAAAAAAATGAAAACATGTTTATGTCAATTTTTTTTTTAAAATCGACATAAATAATAAAAATAAATACTAAACAAATATATTAAAATATTTTGTAATTGATTATATTATATAATTATATTTTTACTTAATTGTATTAATACAATTTTTTTAGGATGAACATATTTATATCAGTTTTATTAAAAACGAATGTAAAAAGATATAAACTGATAAATTTATTTACAAAATTACCGCTAGTCATCATTTTATATCGGTTTTTTTTAACTAATGTAAATAACCAATGTAAAAAGCACTTTTTTTAGTAGTGAACTACTGAATTTTTGAAATATCGAAGATAAACTCTTTAATGATATAAAATTATAAGAAGTTAATTAACCAAAATAAAAAACCCAAGGATCAATATGAAAATTTGAGGACCAAAAGGTCCTTTATCCTTTTTTTTTAAAGAAAATTACTTTACCATGTCACTTAATTTTAAATGATTTGGCTGTTTTTAATTAAAAAAAAATATAATGTGGCTGCCACATATATAAACTTAATCCTCCAAATCAACAATTTTGTTAAAAACATTAAGCCATGCCAACACTTCAAGGATGCGGATTCAAACTTTCAAAAATGTGAGGACTAACTTTATAAATTATAACCATAGGAAAATCATAAGGAGAGCTTTACAAAGTTTTAAATTACTAGGGATCTATTCGAAAATTGAAGCAAATTATAAGGACTTGCAGGTTACTTTTCCCTAAAAGCAATGAAGACATAAATGTAGAGGCCATTATCTTAAAGATTTGACAATTGGACAAAATTCTTACTTGGAGATCTTCAAAAGATAATATATCAATATAAAATATTCAAAAACTATACTCCCTCCATCTCATATTATAACTATAAAATAATGGGAGGAATTTCACATATATTAAGAAATATTTATAATATTCTTAAACTTCTAAAAAATTCAAAATTTTCAATTTTACCCCTATTAATTTCATTTATTTCCTTAAATATAATATAGGTTACCATTCTAATAATACAACAAATGAAGAATAAAAATGATAAATCATTGCATGTTGTCTTATATTATGGGAAAAGAAAAATCACTACTATAAAAGTGGGCTTTTGGGACATTTGTTTTCAACTTCTAGAACATTTTTTAAACGTACCATATATGACCGTTGTAGAAGAATTTGGGAACATTTTATTTTTTGTTGGAATTGTTCCTGAATATTGCTCTTCGGACATGCTTCCAGTTAAAAAATGTTCACAAATACCAGTTTGGAAGCATGCTTCTTAATCCAAAATGATCCTTCACACTCATTTTTGGGAACGTTTCTTAATAGGAAGCGTGCCCAGTTATTAGTCTTTGTGCACATCTCTATCTTGAAACATTCCCCCAAATTTATTTTTTTAAAAAATATATATATACTTTTTTATTAATGTCCTGTTTCAATCGTTTCATTAATCCCACAATACAAAATTAAATAATTCCACACTACATGCATAGAAAGTAGAAAGTATAAACCTTAGGGAAAAAAAAAGTTCATATTCATTACTATTAATGTATCAATATCAACTTACCAATTCCTGATAAATAAAATTGTAACACAAATATCTCTAAACAATATCTCAAACATTATAAATAATCTATAAATTACATTTTTTTAACATGTATTTTGCCCATTCTTCTATGACTTCTTGTATGTCTTTTTTAGAGTATCCATAACTATCTCCCAGGATCAATCTAAGTATAGGCATCTTGGCCTGAAATTTTTTGTTGATAAGAGATAGTAATGAAACAAGGGAAACAAGAATGAAACAAAGAATTGTTAAATATGATATCTAAATGCCTGCCAAGTTACAAAATAACTAATAGATCACAAATATTCCTAAAACTTTTGAAATTAAATTGAAACCATGAGTCTATGATGGTTGTGTAAGAAAAGGATGGAAATTAAGTAAAGTAGCTAGAGAAGTGTTAATTGGTGAGCCTAGAGCAATATCCCTAACTTGTTTTAATTTTCAAAGAAAAAAAAAACAAAGCAAATACATCTAATCATCAAGTAATACATTAACTTTTTGAATAATTTCAAAATTTTATAATCCATGGCAAATACAAGTAAGCATCAGAAGTAGTGGAGTGCCTTGTTCAACAGATTCAATGACCAAAGCAATTCTGAGAAGTCTTCACTCTTCATCATTTTGAAGAATGGTAATCTGCAACCAAAAGTTAATTAGCAAAAGGAGTGGACTTCACCAACTTCAATGCATTCTAGTTCCAAAAATGGTGATCAAAGAATTAACAAACTTAATCAGTAGTTGACTGTGATATAATCCTAGATCTCCCTATAATCCAGGTCTGATTATTCTACTAAAATAGAAAAAATAATGTTAACAATAATCACATGCACTAGCAAATCTAATTCTATCGATTCCAACTTTGCTATGAATGATTTCATTAAATCAAAACAGAGTTGCCTATTTGAATTTCGAAAATCTATATATATATATATATAACATACCAAGGAATTAAGGGTTTGGTTGCAAAGACAGCAGTACAAAATGCCTATACTAATTGATGTCAAAATGTAACAACTGTAAGGAGGGGATCTAGTTCTAGTCATAGTTAGAATGATATGTACTATTGACTGCAATAACAACTTAAAAATGCATGTCATATTTCAACAGAAAACACAAACTGAACGGCATATATCCCTATTGGTAAATCAGGATTAGTCTTATATCTCTAACTGGAATAAAAAATTCAATTAAAGATTCCAATTTTAGGACTTGTAGCCAGATTACGCAGAGCAAAACACAGGTACACTTTGCTATGTGCTAATTAATACTAACTAATTACGCTTCAATCAAAGGAAAAATAAATACCTACTACTATATATCAAGCATTTTCTGGTTTTTCACTTCATTAGACCAAGCAGAATCAATATAGACAACTTCCCAAAGAATGAATCAATACAGAAAAAAAAAAAAACATCATAGTTTAAATAGCAAGTCACCAAAGAGCATGATCTACAAAAAAAATAAATACCTCCAACTGTATGTGATCACTGCAACTAATATAGCTAATATATTTGATCTGAAATTGCAAAATTATTCTCTGCTTTACCCATTGACGATTCATTTTATTTTTTTTGTTGAAGTTAAATCATACAGTTTGTTATTTGATAGGATTCTATTGATTGTGCCAGTGGAAAGGGTATGATATACTTGTGAATCTGCAAGTTTCTTATGCAAACATTAAAACCAATTGGTTGCATTTAAAAAAAAAAAAAGAAAAAGAAACTTACAATTGAAACGTAGTATTTGTTTGAAACATTTGAGGTTCAGTTGATAGTCTATTCAAATCTGATTCCGATATCTTTATAAGTTTTTCAAACGTAAAATGGTTAACTAAAAGTGTTTTCAAGCATTTACAGCTAAAAGGATGAAAATCCAATTGTCTTTCCAAAGGTAGGTAGGTTGAAGTTAAAAATCATAAGGACTTTATTATAGATTTTTTTTAAACTCTAAGAACCAAATTGCTAAAAAAAGCAAAGCTGTACGGAGTAATGCAGCTTTTCCTTGCTTATATTAAACCAATAGAATCATCACAATCTTCCTCATGCTAGAAAATTGACAGACTTATTCTAATGCCCCTAATCGACAGACACGCTAAATATTTAATAAAGGATATAAAAAAGGAAATGAGAAGGATTCAAATTATTAAAAAAAAGAACAAACCTAGTAACTAAGGTGGTAACAAGATTAACCAACCTAAAAAATGAAACAACAATGCTTTACCAGATGGATACGAGAATGATAAGAGTCAATAAAATGGTATCTGTAGATCAAAACTTTGTAGCCTTCTTTGTTAGGTTTTTGTGGTATGGTACCCTAGATTGGACATTGAAATTGTAAACTAAAAATAAGGTATCATTGCAACTTGACCATCCTTGCTGCTTCTTTCTCTACTTTGACAATTTTCACAAGAAAAGGTACATAATGACAAAATTGATTATAACTTTTTGTTGTAAATATTAGTCAAATAATAATAATAATAATAATAATAATAATAATAATAATGAATGGTGTGATGTTTTAGTTCGAGTTATTATTTTGCTCAAAAAATCATTACTGTTGAAATACTTTGTTTACATTTCTTTTAAGAAACTATACCATTGAATCAAAAAACAACTCTAGGAAATATCACAGACGCACTACATCCATCCATGAAAGTAAAGATCAAATTTTTGCTCTGCCAAGTGCTAACTAAAATAAGTCAAATAGAAAATATCATAAACATGCCAATCAAAGAGGAAATCAAAGATTAAAACTGAAAATTCAAATAAAATGGGCTAAAGAAGCTTAAGTCAAATAAAATGGGCTAGAAGTGGACATATTCAGCAACAAAGAATAGAGAAAACAAATATGAACAAAATTTATGACTAAAATGACAAACTCTCTAAGAACAAAACAAACTGAATAAGAACATAGCAGTACGAAAATTATCAATGCAAAGTCAATAATCAATTTCAAGCTGTGAGAATGCATCGGGTGCTCCATCTATCCAAGGCAATCAAATTAAGAAACCCAAAGTACTTTAAATCGACAAAAAGGAAAAGTGAATTTGGTTTTCAAATTGAAACAAAATTAGAATCAAGAGTTAAGAATGTACCAAAATGGAAGGAGGATAGAAGTATGAATAGACGTCAGAATTGATGAGGACTTCGAAGGAATTAGAATGTCTTCAGCCCTAGCATGAATTGCCAACTATCTAAAATCAAATTGAAATCAGAAACAAGAAAAACTAGAACAAATCAAAAAAGTAAGAGATCGAGAAGAAAAAGAACAAATGCTTATGAATACAAAATTGATGAGACTCCTGAGGAATTCGACACCAGAGTACACAGTTGAGAAGGTCGAAGGCGAGGTTAGGGTTTGGTGAAGGTGAGGTTGAGGGAGTGTCAAGCAATACAAAGTGAGGTAGGGCTTGGTAAGGGTGGCAACGATGAGCAGAGAACGATTGGAAGAACAGTAAAGATGAAGACAAGAGCGGTGGTAGTGAGATTGTGCCGGTGACGGGAAGGAACACTACCGTTGCTGAATGAAGGTAGGAGAAAGTGAAGGGAGAGGATGGCAATTAAGAAAAGGGTTTGATGCACAGGAGAAAAAGAGTGCAATGTGAGTGAGAGCCAAGACTGCTTCGGTGAGATGTCGATGGGTTGATCCAAAAATGAGTGAGAGAGCAAGAAAGGTTTGAAGACGAGAGGAAAAGATTTTCTCGATCCAGACAGCAATAGTCTAGTTTTATTTTTCAGATGTTTGAAAATAAAAAAAAAATTGAACAGGGAACGCTTATTAAAAGTAAAGTTCCCCAAAGTTTATAGCCTTCGGGAACCTTTATTTTCTTAAACGTTTCCGAAGGCGTTTCCGGAAACTTTATTGTCGGAAGGTCAGAATTTAGGGAACGCTTTCTTCTACAAACGTGCCAGAAGTTTAACCTCCAAGAACGTTTGAGAAATAAAACGTTCCCGAAGGCATTTTTGGACACGTTTTCTAGTAAAACGTTACCCAATATGCGTTCTTAAATCTAAATTCTATAGCAGTGAATCTTTCATATTACATGAGACGGAGGAAGTCCTCTTATAAATAGTATAGCTTCTTTGGGTTTCATGTAAACTTTGTTTATTTTCTTATTCATTGACTGCTTTTTCACAAGTTTTAAATGTTAGACAAATAATTATTTTAAACAAATTTTTAAGTTATTAATTAACTCCTGTGTATCACACAACAAAAAAAGGACTAATTCTCTATATTATTACCATTATTAACATGAGATGAAATAGACCTCTACAAGATGGTGTATCTTAAAAACTTGGCTGGATTTGTTTAGAAAATTCACATTAAAGTTAGGTTCAAAACCTGAACTTGATATTTCTTAAATTTTTTGAATTAGTTCATAATTAGGGGGGAAAAAGCAAGCCTGTTTCCTTTTTTGATTTGAATTCGTTGTCAACTTTTTCCTTTAGTAATTAGTCACTCATTGTCTCTTGAAAAATTTAAAAAAAAGGCAACTTTTAAGAATTTGGAATAAAATGACCAAGTCAGATTGCAAGGCAACACTTTAGGTTAGTAATATTTATTGTTGGCCTTTTTCAGACAATTAATGTCTATGATTACTAATGTGTATTAAAAAAAACACTAGAGTACTAATGTTCTATTAAAGTCTAAAATTACATACTGGTTAAGAAAAGAAAAAACATTACATAGTACAACTTTTAGGCAACTTTTTCTTCAATCGCATTTCTATCCATAAAAGAACTTATAAAAAGAGGTCAGCAGAGAAATCTCCCGACTAAATGGCTACACCCGCTTTCTAATGTATGGTAAGTCAATTAGCGGCTTAAACGATAGGTTTAGGTTACGTTTGAAAAAGCTTAAAATTGAATGAAATGGAATAATTATTAAAAGAATGAAATAAAATGGAATATAATGCTTTATTATTTGGGAATAGTTTTATAGAGAAAGTGAATAATCTCATTTAACTATTGTTTGTGAGGAATCTAATTTCTTTGCTACTTTGCAACAATAGCAAAGAAATACCCTTGCAAAGCAACATGTTTGAACCCTCCAAATCTAATATAGGCATTTTAGATTTTATACATATAATTTTTAAAAAATTCAATTTTTCATTTTGGACAATACATTATATAAAATAAAGCTAATCTTCTAACTATCAACTTTAAAAAAATGATAACTAACCATTAAAAAACTAAATGAAGGAAATATAAAATATGAATTATCCAAATCGAATTTGGCAGGTGCAAATGTCGCCACTGAGGTGCCGCTCTTTGAACAGCAACAAAGGATTTAATTCCATTTTTGAGTTAATAAAAGAATAAAATGAAAATAATTATAACTTTTTTTGATATTATCCTTATGAATTAATTTATGATGAAGGGTGTGAATGAATATTTATTTTAAATATAGTTAATAATTAATAATTGTTTAAAAATTATTATATTTGGAAAAAATGAATTGCGCGCTAATATGGGATATGAAAAGTTGCAAAATTTTAATAAATGCTCCATGCGAATGTCTTCCATAAATAGTTATTCTCAATCAACATAACCTCGATTAAATTGCAAAGACCATCAATGAGAGGTTATTTGGTTTTTCTAGATCCTTTGATTTGATTTATTTATGATATTAAATTATTATATCATCCAATTTTATCATATGTACCCGAAGGGATAAAATTATTATATTATCAACTATACTACTGGAGAATGAACTAATATTAAAATATCATATTATTAGCAAACAACTAGAGACAGACTATATATTTGATATTAGTTTGGGAAAAAAATTAAATTTGGTTTTAAGTTATAATAGGAGTTTTATTTTAATAAAAGAAAATTCAGTCATTGGTTGAATTTGTGATAAGACATTAATAAATAAAAGAGGCAATGTAGGTTGGAGAGAAAAGAGGGAATGTGCATTAAATAAATATGACAAAAAAAATAAAACATCAATGAGATTGTTTTTTTAACGTGGGAGCACCGGGCTCAGTATCATAACTCCAAAGGCAACATGGGTGAAGTAAATGGGTCATGGCTCAATATCATAACTGCAATGTAACTTTATAAATCAGCTCAGTTCATTAAAGCCATTCAGGCCCAAGAAAAAGTCCATACAAAGCCTATTAACAAACCCATATTTTGTGGGAGCCTAAAAACTGAAGTCTTGAACACGCAGATTCTCCGCAGATTCTCGGGGCAAAATTCCTTATATAGACCCTCCTTACCGTCTTTCCTATTTTGTTGTATTTACAAAGGCGAGTCCTGCTCCCGCCATCTTCGTCTGTAACTTCTGAAAACATAATTTGGAGAATGAAGAAAGACTAAACTTTCTTCTCCTTCTCCTTTCCCTTTCCTTTCTTTTTTTTTTTATTTTTTTCTTCCCATTTTTTTAAAATCTTTTTAACTCCTAATGATCCATAACACAAGCATTAGGAAATTCGGATTAATTATAATAATAAATTGCTAAGGCGAAAAAAATGCATCGTTTTTGTTTTAGAATCCGACGCTATGTTCGCCCTTATCATCCTCGCCACATTTCTGCCTCATCTTCTTCTTTTTCCAAAAAACCAATTAAACCAACTTACTATGTGGAAAATGTTCCAATTGTCCCTCCCCCAGTTCATCACGACCATCTCCCTGCCTTCGTCTCTCCTTTCTCAATCTCATCGTTCTCTCGTAGTTTCGCGATTACCATATCTGCTACTTTGCTTTCCGCATTATTTGCCTCTGTTGCCTACCTTTCTTCTGATTACCGGCAATCCAACGATAAACCCTCTAATCCTCTCCATGCTGGCATAGAACACGCCATACACAAGTCCAGCAACTCCTTCAACAAGATTTTCCATCGCATCAAACGCACGAGTGTGGCTGCTTCCGTCCTCTGGCAGTCATTGACCTCGGTGTTGTCTTCAGCCAATCATGAGGTTCGTTCTAGTTTCGAGATTCGTGTCACAGCGTTGCTCTCTGACATTGCTGCCGTAAATTCTAATCGCAAGGTTGCAATCGTCGGGGCTGGTGGTGGATTGGTTGCTTGAATCGGTGGCCGTTGCCAAGGATGGCGGTGGCGTTCAGACCGAATCGGTGAGAGCGCTTGCTTATTTGATTGCAGATCTAAATGTATCTGCTATTGTGCTTGGGCGGCCTCATGCCATTCCAAATCTCCTAAAGTTTATGTTTTCTTGTCATTCTCGGCGCCTGAAGAAGGTAGCTCTCTATGTGGGTTATATTTTTGGATTATAATTTCCGTGTCATTGATTAATCTTAACACGTAGTTTATGGTTGGCATTGGCTAAGTGAGCACCCATTGATGTTATCAGAAAGTGTTTTGAGTTTATTGTAAATTGTTATGCGCATTGCAACGAGCGCTTTCATATGGGTTTGTAACTATCGTGTATGTATTGTAATGTCTCTTGCTCAGCGTAAGGATTGTTTTTCTTAGATGCATAACACTTGATCATTGTGTTGTATTATATTGTTTATGCTCTGGCTACTGTAAATTTAATGATTTATCAAATTAATGCAAACTTCACTCCTGATATTGTTGATGCATTTTTATTCTGGTTTTGACATCGGCCACATGACGCAATTTTCTATGGGTGTTGCTTTCAAGGCGAAATTCATTTGATATTTCTAATTCTCTGAAAGGTAGGAGCATGCTTGTGACTACCATCATGGATATTGTTACTTCCAGCTGTGACAAAGTAGAAGAGATATCTTTTAAGCCACCTTTGACTGGAAATGCTGATACCAGAGATATAGCAGCTGCCTTGCAAGTAGTTGAGGAAGGTTGTTTGCACTTGGATGAGCCAAGTGGAAGTGAAGGTGATGAAGATGGTGGAATAGGGAGGAAAGGGATTGGAATCAAAATACTTGAAGGTACTACAGTTTTAGGACTTTCGAGGACCAGCTGGCTATTGGAGTTGGATAACACTGATTATAGCCAAGCAGAGCCAGTAAAGCATCATGCTCCTAAAACTCGTGTTACAAAGTAAGAATGATGATTTACTTGCACATGCGAATATGCCTTCCGCTGTCGTCCCTGGTATCTGGGATGATTTGCACTGGGAACATGTTGCAGTTCCTTTTGCCACGTGGGCATTGGCAAATTGGGCAATGGCATCACAGGCAAATCAATCTTGTATTCAAGAACTGGATAAAGATGGATATGCTATCATGTCTGCCTTGATGGTCCCTGAGAGATCTGTGAGATGGCATGCAAGTTTGGTGGCACAATTACTATTGGAGGATCGTAAAATGCCTTTGAATGATTCTGTTTCTGATTTGAGTTTCAGGCTTCTTTCTACTATATCTGAGGCATGTAAGCATGAAGACATTTCATTGGCTCAGGTGGCTTTGTCTGCCTTTCTGTTATCTGTTGAGAGGAGTCGTGGGGCACAGAATATAGTGATGGAAAAGGGTCTTAACACAATGAGAGACATTGCCAAGCAGACAACAGAGCATACACAGGTGCAAGAAGCAATAACAAAGACTTTAGAACTTCTCTGCACTGGAGAACTGCATCTATCCCTTCAAGAAGGTCAAAAGTGGTCAGGAATTCTTCTTCCCTGGGTTTTTGGAAAATTCTCCTCTGATGCAATGCGATCTTCAGCTATAAAGATTCTTTCTTAGATCCTTGAAGATTATGGACCATTTTCTGTACCAGTTTCTCAAGGATGGTTGGCAATGTTGCTAACTGAAGTCCAAAGTTCAATCAAGAAATCACGTGATAAAGGCACTAGTCCCAAAAGTGAGAAAGTAAAGGTAAGCACATCTTTTTCATCCTTTTTCATCTGATTAGTGAAAAGGTCAAAATTACAGTTCTCAGTTCTTATAGTTATCCAGTTTTACTACTGCAACCCCAAGTCAGTGACTAAATATGCTTTTAGCTATGTTGACAAGTGGAAGGTAACTAAATTTTTGCAGACTTTGATCAGTGACTCAAATGTTGCATCTGCTGCACAAGTAACAAGTCAGTTAACTGGTGCTGTTGTTAATCTAGCAGCTAAACAAATGGAACCAATTGCTTCTGATTCTTTGGAAGCATTCCTACTATCAAATTTCTTTCTCTGGATCCTTTCTTAGGTCTATTGAAAAAATTAAAGAAAGATAGTCTGCCAAAATTTGATGCTGCAAATTCTGCTTTGGCAACCTTGAAAGGAATTAAAGCTTTAACTGAAGTCTGTGCCGGAGACTTTCAACACCAAGACATGATTGTTGATTTGGGTATTTTGTGTTTGCTAAGGCGCTTTTTGTTAAGTGATGATTATGAGAAACTAGCTGCTAATGAAGCATATGATGCATCTAGACCTCATGAGGGGCATGAGCAGAATTCAGATATTGATGATGAATCATCTATGACCAAAATAAATGATTCATCTAGTGTTCGAGTTCCACCTACAGCTCATATCCGTAGGCATGCAGCTCAGCTATTGACCATCCTCTCAAACCTTCCCAAAGTCCAGAAGATCATCATAGCTGATGAAACTTGGTGTAAATGGCTTGACGATTGTGCTAACGGTAGGATTTCTGGTTGTCAAGACCTTAAGATGCTAAGTTATGCCAAGGCAGCACTGCTAAATATATTTTGCAATTACCAGTTTAATGAGAAAACTGAAAATCGAAACTCATTTGACACTGGTGTACTAACTAACAAGAACTTGTGCCCCTGTTTTGATGACATGATATTCTTGATAAATCCTCATCTTCCTGTCTGGAAATGTCCCAAAGAAATAGGTAAAAAATATACTGTCTCAAAGGACATATCTGTTGCTAATTCTGATAATGGGGTTGGTACCAAACAGCCAAATGGTGGTAGCTACATCAATTCTATGGATTCATCTGAAAGCAGCCCAGATGTGAAGTTCCCTTCAATAGATGTTGTTTTTGTCCATGGCCTCCGTAGTGGGCCTTACAAGAGTTGGCGCATAGCTGAGGACAAGTCCTCAACTCAGTCTACCTTGGTGGAGAAGATTGATCGGGAGGCAGGAAAGCTTGGAACCTTCTGGCTTGCTGAATGGCTTTCCAGTGATTTTCCTGAGGCTCGCATGTTTGCCCTGAAGTACAAGGTATACTTTAGTAAGATTATGAAATTTTTGCCTTATAAATCTTGGATTTAATTTCCTGTTCGCTCTCTTAGCTTTTGTAGGGCATTTCTTGTGGTGGGGATCACCATTATTGCTTAACTTTCAAATAAATGCTTTACGCAGACTAATCTCACACAGTGGTCTGGAGCTAGCCTACCACTTCAGGTTAGACTTTCTTCATTACGCATATATCTATATTGGGCTACGTACAATCTCATATTAGGGTTTTCATCCTCTATGAGCCTTGATAGGGATCGTAAAAAATTTTCATTCTAATGTTATGTCAGTTATGGATTTGCAATCAATATCAAACACTCTGACTTGCAGTCACAGCAATGGTTTCTCTGTGTGTATTGAAGTCGTGTTTGTTAATAATTTCATATTGTAGAAGTGATGCAGTCAATGTTAGTACTTACATAACCCGTGCTTAAATGGAAACTTATTTTAGGGATTCTGGTGGGATGATAAAGTAGAATTATAAATGATTTTCTGTTGCACCATGAGTTAAGTGCACTACCTACTTATTTTCGCTACCAAAAAAATTAGTAAATACTGGATCCTAATTCAGGCAACTTTTGGTACTATCTGCCTTGATGCTACATCCATAAGCTAGTTGGATAAGTTGTAGACTCTTTGGAAGTTGAAGCTGAAAGCTGTGTCAAATTAATTATTTTTTCTGTCAAAGATTGTGGTTATTTGTTATTGTATAATCACTGCTATTCTGCCTTTCACAATTCCTACAATGCTCATCCTTATCCCTTTTTCAGTTTTACCCACAAAAAGCTTGTTCCTCTGGGAACAAACTTTCACTGGTCAAACCCTTCTGTGCATTATCTCAGTCTGCCTATTTCTTAAGTTCAAAATCAAGCCTTACTATCCCATGCAGTATAGATATAGTAGGCTGGCTTCCTGTGTCCACCCTACATCGCTGCTCTCAAACCTTCTCTTTTCTTGTTGCTTTGATTACCATTAGCAATTTAGCATTTAAGTTCACACATCTGTTTACTGAAATATGCAGGAAGTGAGCTCTATGCTGTTGGAGAAGCTTGTTGCTGTAGGAATTAGGGATCGGCCAGTTGTATTCGTGGCTCACAGGTGAGTATGATCTCTGGAGCTAGGATAAATGTTCCATGCGCTAGCATGCTGGATTTGTGTGTGCTCTAACAAGAATCCGGTTTAATTTCATGATTGTGATGCATCTTTTTGACTGTACAAGTGATTCTTGCTTCATGGGATATTTATCCAACCCTAATCTATTTGGCAGCAAGGGTGGTTGATGCTATTTGAACTTATACTACTACGTCTTACTCTAGCTATTATAGATCATTGACTTCCACCTTAGGATTCCTTCTGGAGAAAAAAATTTTATTTTTTTAATTATTCATTTTTATAAACTAACTCCTACCCAAGCCCAGATAAAGGAGAAGGGTTGTGTGAGGGCCTTGACAATTAAGGTAAAATTTTGTCGAATCTCTATCATATGGATCAAGGACGTTTTTGTGCTAAGACTAGGTCGTTACCTAAAAGTAACGCATTGTATGGCTTGAATGTAGAGTTAAATGAGCTAGAACTGCTACATCGGCGCCCCGGTGTATTGTTAAATGAGCAAGGGTTCCCACATCATTCTAGATGGATGTGAGTAAAGAAGTTAGCCCAGTTGAGTAAGATTCAGTTTGGTTCTTGGGATATTGGTAATTTAATAGGTAGATCTATAGAGGTAGTGGATGTTATGATTCAAAGGAAAATTAACATATTGTGTCTTCAAGAAAATAAATGGGTGGGAGAAAAGGTTAAATAGCTAGACACTACTAGTTTTAAATTTTGACACGTAGGGAAGGTCAGAGTAAGGAATGAAGTTGGTATTATTGTAGACAAAGTTTGGAAAAAAAATGTGATGGGTAGTCAAAAGGATTGGAGATGAGATCTTATCCTTAAAATTTACTATTGGACACGTACTATTAATGTTATTAGTTCTTACACAACTCAAGTAAGGTTAATAGCACATATTAAGGATAAATTTTGAGAAGATTTGGAGGACTTGGTTCGAGACATCCCACAAGAGGAAAAAATCTTCAAGAGGGGCATTCTATTCTTGATTTTTTAGTAGCTTATAACCTCACGATTATGAACACTTGTTTCAAGAAACAGGAGGAGCATTTAATCATCTATAAGAGTGGAGTTCAAAGGTCGCAAATTGATTTTTTTTTGGTAAGGAATTCTGATAGAAGAACTTGTAAAGATTGCAAAGTGATCCCTAGTGAGAACTTAACTTCATAATATAGGGTCTTGGTCCTTGATATGCTGGTTAAGAGTCAAAAAACCTTAAATCTTAGGATCAAGTGGTGGCAACTAAAAGGTGAGTAACAATTTACCTTTATGAGAAAAGTGTTGGAGGAAGGTAATTGGGACTTGTAAGAAAGTAGCAGAGATGAGAATGTTAAGATGGATGCGTGGTCATATAAGAATGGATGTGATATAAAATGATTATATATGAGGGAAAATCAAAGTAGCACATATCAAGGAAAAAATTGTGGAAAATCATTTAAGGTAATTTGAGTATGTACAAAGAAAAGAATAAAAGGAGCCAGTGAGGAGAATTGATCAAATAACTTGGAGCCTTATTAAAAGACTTAGAGAAAAACCAAGAAGAACATTAAAAAAGATGATAAAGCGTGATCTCTTAATAAATGATTTATTTGGAGATATGTTGTTTGATAGAGTCCATTTCGTATGATCTATGTAGTCGATCCCATTTAGTGAGATAAGGTTAATGTTGTTGTTTTTATATTCATTTTTATAAACTGTTATTCTATGCTGTTACTGAAGGTTTTAAGCACCTAGACCTAGTTAATCAAACATCACTTCGTTTTTGTATAGTTTCTCTGTACGCTTCATGGTTTGATATAATTAATGGTTTTCCATTGTCGGCAGTATGGGGGGCCTGGTTGCGAAGCAGATTCTTTATAAAGCAAAGGAGGAAGGTTTTGATGACCTTGTAAAAAATACGATAGGAATAGTATGTTTTAACTCCTAAACTAAAAACATGCTTTTGTTCACAATGTTTTTTCTAGATCTTTGTGCGGTTCTTCATTTTTTTACACTTCATTTTGGATTTAGGTTTTCTATAGCTGCCCACATTTTGGTAGCAAACTAGCGGATATGCCTTGGAGAATGGGCCTTGTGCTTCGCCCTGCTCCAACGGCTAGTATCTGAAGTTACCTGCTCTTGTACTGCAGTAAATGTCGAATTTAACTATTTTTTTTTTTGGCCTCATTAATTGCTGTGTATGGAAGACTATTAATTGTTTTATAATGCTTCATAGATAGGGGAGCTGAGAAGTGGGTCTTCATAAGAAAGGGATGCTTGATGTTCTCAGCTTTTACGAGGTAATCAATTTAAGTTCAGTCTGTGACTCTGTATTTTTGTGATTATTTAGTCAGTGATTGTTGTTTTGCAGACCACAGTAACTCCGATAGTTGAAGGTTATGGTGGATGGGCCTTGAGAATGGAAATTGTATCAATAGAATCGGCCTATCCTGGATCTGGCGAACTAGTTGTAAGTGTATTCTCACTTTACAGTTGACAAGATAGAGAAAACGGAAAAAAGGAAAATAAATATGCCTAATAAGTCTCGTTTTTTATCTTTATGGAAAAATAGAATGCATGAATTACTGGCATTGCCTCACAGTTGTGTCGTGTCTTTTATAAATCTTATTTGCATAACATTGGTAGCTGAGTTATTTTTGTGTATTCTCTCGTATTAACCTGCTTGAAAGATTGAAGAAGTCTTATATTGATAGCCACAAGTAATTTTTGTAGCACTTAAGTGGCATCATTCTTCTTCCTTACAAGTTGATTTTTAAGGGGGGTTCCTAATGTTAATTTTAACCTCTATCAATTGGTATAAAAAATGGATCAACCGCTAAGGACTGCCTGCGAAGGATGCCACCTGATAGTCAGAGTTGGTGTGTGCGCTCCTCTGGGGCAGCCCAATGATTGCGTCCCACATTGAGTAACCGCAAATAGTTCTTGTGGTACAAGTGGCCTGGTTTTTTCCTCTTACAAGTTCGTTTTTAAGGAGGTTCTCGATGGTGGCTTAGCTATCTATTAGTAGCACAAGGAAAACAATATTAAATTTGGTTCATAGCACTCGTAGTGTAACAGCTGTAAGATGTTAAAGCTAAAGGATTAGAATGACATAAAGGATGACCACCTGGGGTAGTTCAGGTGGTGAAAATGGAGTGGAACGTACGTAGTGACCAAAGTTCTGTTAGGAACCAATGAAATTCTCCCAGAAAAAAAAAATCAGAACAGAAAAATCAAACCAAATGGGGTAACTTGAGTTTTGATATTCCACTTAACAAGTATTAAAACTTTCGAGTTCCATCCCAGCACCCCTATTGCCCTAAACACATAAATGTAGCAACAAAACACAGCTGACAGAGGCTACTGATACAATCCTGCTTCACATCACAAAACTACATCACAGATGATACAATTGACACAACTGTCCGAATCCTAGCAAAGAAGATGAACAATGAGACTTAAACACTTTCAAACACACATTAGAAGCCAGCAGAACAGAACTAATCCTCAAGAACATTCTTGTTTGTCAACTTTTCAGAGGTTGGCTCTCTCCACCAAGACACAACCACAACAACATTAGTGTCATCTCACTAAATAAGGTCGGCTACATGGATCATATAATACTAATAAACTTTATCAAACACCATCTCTTTAGATAAATTATTTATCAAGAGGTCACTCTCTCCACCAAGACCTGACTGAAATTTTTCTTCCCTCCATTTTCTCTACAGCTTTTATCTTTATATACCCCTTTCAACAACTCTTTAACTGCTCCCTTCTACCTCTACCTTTGCTCCTCTACCTCCTTTTTTGGTCTTATTTGGTGATTTACCTTTATGTGTTCTACCGAACCAGTGGTCTCACTTTTTCTGCCCTTTTTGCCACTCCCTTATGTCTGCCTCATGGCAACTGTTACTTGAGTTCCATCAAGTTGAAATTCTCGTGATGTAATAAATGAAAAAGAATGATATAAAGGATAAAAAAAGCAATTGAAATGGTGCGGGCAAAGTTAACATGATATGATATGTTCCATGATTCAAGCAAGTTGATAAATCTTAATATCATCTTTTATCCAGTGACTGGATTTGCTTTTGCACCTCCTATGCTGTCATGTATTTTTGTTACTTGGCTGCAATAAATGATTCAATTTGTGTCAACTTCTGTTCTGCTGTTAAATGGTTTCTTCACCTTCATTTATTCTGAATTCTGGAAACAGGTATTGGAGTCTACTGATCATATAAATTCTTGCAAACCATTGAGCCGCTCGGACCCTTCTTATGGGGAGACATTAGAGTTCATACGGAAATTAACAGCTTATACTTGAGCCGATTCTGCTAGATTGGGACAATAATGTATATATAGATGTATATATAAATGTACAGAAGTTAGGAGTTCAGGCATGTTTTTTTCTGCCACGTGCAGGAAATCCTCAGATGTCATGGAGGGTTCAACTTGATTTCATCATGTTTAACGAATCACATGTTCATGGGTGACGAAACTGGAATTCTCTTAGAAATGGTTAGGAGATTACTGCGATTTTTATTGGGCTTTGCCGAAGTCGTACATTTTTGCGTTCCTCACTCCATCTTTCTTATATATGTTGCAGGAGAGCAGTGAGCTTCCCTTACCTCTCGGCTCTCGGGGGAATGTAATTTGCTGACTAGGGTCCTTTGTACATAACAGGAAACTTCAATTGTAACGAGAATCTGTAAATCCTTGGCCAAAAGAAAAAATAATCCGTATATTCATATCTCATACTTTCTTTACATCTATACTCTAATTCATTATGATTTTTATTAATCGGCAAGTTAATTTTTTTTAATTTATAATAACTATCTGAATTCGTAGCCAAGGCAAGATGTAGTTTCTCTTCTTTTTTGTTTTTTTTGACCAACAAGGCAAGATGTAGTTTGTGATGGTGTCTTACCGTCGTTTTGATCAGCGAAAAAGGCTCTGGAGCGGGAAGCAATTTCTTAATTTGAGCAAGGTCCTTCCCCTTATAAATTATTTTGTTAAATATATTCATTTATAATTTTTTGTCTTTTAAAATACTTTTGGAATTACCAATAGCAGAGGTGATATGTTAAATTAATAAAAATGTTGTTGTCCAAAAATTGATCCCTTTTTTATGCGTTATTTTTTATTAGTTTTGACATGGTATTCTCAGAACTTGTCTTAAATTGCTATAAGAACGACTGTTGTGTGGTTGGGACTTGCACTCATTTTGGGTGGGGTTTGATTTTCACATTAGTGAGTGAGAAGTGTGCGTATTTAAATAAGAAATTCTATCATTTGGATACTACCAAATTAGGTGGTTTTCTCAGTTAAAAAAACAAATAAAAAAATTTGATATATTCCCTTGTTCTTCGTATTCTCAGTTGTTGAAAACCAAAGTAGGACTTGAGCTGGTTCGGAATTCGGAAATGATAATATCTGATTAACATTTGCCTAATGTGGTCGAAAATTTGAAGTGGCAAAAATGGTTCTTTTCTTTATTATTAATATATCATAAGAGTTTAAACTCTAGTTATTATTTATATTCTCGTTGCATCCTTGTTAGCTTATCTAGCTCCAAGTATATATGCAAAAAATGTTAAAAAATAAATAACTAGAGTTAAAAAAAAATATAAAATGGAAAAAGGACGATAACTCCTTCTTTGAGGGGCACAATAAATCAGTTGTTAGTACTCTCCATTTTTTTTTTCCTTGACTCTGTTTAGTTGATAAATACACACTTATCCAAAAATATTTTAAGTCAATTAAGAAAAAAATTGCATTAAAAAAGTCTTCCATTTTTTTCTAAAATTTCTGTGTCCTCTCATAAAAATATTTTAAATCAACTATGAAAAATATTTCTCAAAAGAAAATGGCTAAAAGTGGCCCCAAGAAAGGAAAAAAAATATTAAAATTAGCCTTCCAAATTTAATAAAAAGAATGGCTAAAACATGTAATAATTTTTTTATAAAAAACTTATTTGCAGTTTCTTAGATTTTGTCATTAAGTTTTTCAATTAAATATAATAAATATATATTTTTAAATAATAATGTGACAAATAATTTTAAAATAGTTATAGATTTTTTAATTAAATTATCTCTCTGCCATATGTTTGAGAATTGGCCACCCAATTATATGTCGATTGAAAAATTTGGTAATAAAAATATGAAAATTATAATCGATACTTCAAAAAGGTAGATGCACTCATATCTTATACACGATACGATACAATACTTGTATCATATTTATGCATACATATCTATTCATACCACTTTGTACCGTACCACTGCAAATTTTTATATTAAAATAGGATTATTTGAAATTGTTATAAATATTTTATAATTTATTTTAACATTTATACTATATTTTTTTGAATATTTAATACTCATTTTTATCTTAATAGGTAAATTTATTAATTATATATATGAATAATATTATATATGTATAAATTGTAACATCCCAAGAAAGCTAAAATATGTAAAAATGGACAGACACCATTTTGCATGAAAAAGAACAAAGAGATTATTTTTCCCGGTTGAATGAAAAATAAGAAAATTATATTTTTACCCTCAAAAAATTATGAAAAGTATATCCATGTCCTAAAAACTTTAAAATTTACGTGAGATTGACATAGAAAAGTCTTGGGAAAAATTATACCTAATAACCTGAAAGTTTCAGAAATTATAATTTAATCTCGAGTTAGGGGTAATTTTATAAATATATAAAATTACTGTCAAAACGAAGCCCTCGACGAGAGAAGTCTAATAGTATATGGCACTGAGGGTTAATATTCAAGAATAAAGAAATAATCAGTGCCGAGTGTCCAAAAGTAACAGTAAACCGATAAAGTAAACTATGGGCCCTACCAATGGTTAAAAAGAAATTAGATCAGGATATGAGTCATACACGGATATCATTTGGGACAGGATAATTATGAAAATATAAAAATAAAATTAGAATAATCCTGTATCCCAAAAATGTTAAATTACTGTAAAGACAATTTTATCGGTACGATTAAAAAGTTTCCAGATTGAGGTACATCTAGATCAGGAAAATTGGACAGTTTTTGGACACTTCTCTCTCTCCCATGCGTGACTTTTCTGCAGCCATGTGACACAAAGAATATTATATTATTTTAAGAATACTTCTTGAAGAAGTATGTAATAAAGTAATTGGGTATTAGCAAAAAAGTAATCATGGTTAAGCCATTTAATTAAGTCCATTAACCACTCATTTTTACACCATTCTGCACGCGTGAACCAGCAGCAAAATAGAAGAGGAAAACCAGAAAAGAAAACGCAAGAAAGAGGAAGGAAAAGGAGGGAGAAAGGAAAGAGGAATCAAGAGGAATTCAAGAATCAAATTGGTAAACTTGCATACTACTACCCTAAGCTTACTATCTATGGTTTTCAAAGCATAATTTATGGTTTAGTTTGTTTCCTTTCTATCTTAGGGTTTCATTCAAACATGATTTAGCAAGGAAATAAGTTTACAAACCATAAATCATGGGGGAAATGCTAGACCACACATTTAAAGCATGAATATGCAAGTGGTTTATTGTATAACAAAGTGTAGAATTTTTCTTGAATTTCGCTGATTTTTGACGAGTTACTGTTCACACTTAGAGTTGGAATTTCATGTTTTTGATGCCAAAAATGAGTTCCTCATGGTGGAAAACCTTAGGAACAAGTGATGGTTTCATGAAAAAGCTTAAGGTTAAGGAAGTGAAATTTTTAGGTTTTTTGAAGTTAATTCGGAATGAACAGTAACTGAGTTAGAAATGGAATTTGGTCATTCTGAGGCCATATTTGGATTCCTCATGAAAAATTACATGAAATAGAGGTATAATTCATCATTTTTGAGTTAAAAATGAATTTTTGGTGAATTTTTAAAGAATTAGGGTTTCATGAATTGAAGAAAGTCATGGAACCATTAGTTTAAAGTTCTTATGAACTAACCCTTGGTTCAAGTTGATTTATTTGATATTTGGTGATGCATTAGGGTGTGAGAAAGCTTAAGGAAGTCCTTGAAATAGTTGAACCAAAGAGGAAAGACATAAAGTTTCATGAGGTAGCATAGTTACTTTTTCTCACATTATATTGTCTTGCTATATTATACTGTGAATGATGACTTGCCATATTGTTTTTATGATGTTTGAGACTGGTATTGGCTGATTTTATGAAAGGGATAATACCCGGGATGTCCACTTTATATGCTGTTATAATGCCGAAATTTTTATAAACGATATAGTGATTTATGCCTTGAAATGATTGTTATGATGTTTTGAAGGTTTTATAGCATGCATGATAATATAATTGTTTGAGATGTGACTAGCTACTGGGATTTTCAAAATCTCATCACCCAAATAATAACATGATAGGTCCAAGTTATAGAAGAAATCCAAGGGAGGCAAAGAGCTAAAGGAAAAGAGGAAGAGAATGATGAATGATATTATTATGCAAGTCTTGATGTTATGTTTTGGGAATTTGTATAAATTCGTATGAAAGGGGATAAATCCTGTTTGATGCCTTGAATATATTCTTTTAAGTCCTCTATGATATTATGCATGAAATTGGAGCACTAAATGTCAATGTCAATGTGTTATGAAGCTTATCATATAAGTTATGGCATAAGTTCATTGGAGATAACCAGTATTGATTTGAGCAGGGGAACTCTATCTGAAACAGAGTATCCTATAAAAGTATTATGCATTCTTTTAAAGTAGACAGAACAAGCTTTTCATAGAGCCAAAGAGTACCTAAATTGGATAAATGTATGAATTATAATGAATTTTTGAAGTCAGGGTTTAGAACAGGGCAAGAAGGGGAAAACTGAAATCTGGAAAGTAAGTACTGAAAAATTCAAAGGATAATATAAAATCATACAAAGCTCTAAAAATTCAGTGGTTTACATGAATAAAAAGATCTATGTTTTAAGTTTCGTATGCCACTGATTTGGAGTTAACTGGAGCTATATAATAGGAGATATCGAGTTTTTCCCAAAACTGTTCCAGTAAGAGTCAAATTCTGACCCTTCATGACTTAAGTTAAAGTTATGCCCTGTGTAAGTGAAATAAATGTATAATAAAAATATGTCATTAAGTATACATGTAGAGCTTTCAAATGACATAGATTATACATAGTTTGGAACAGAATAGAAGGAGATATAATTTTTCAAAGTTGAGGTCAGAAAACTGGAACAGAGCAAATTGACCAAATGAACAGTAACAGTCCACGAAATTACTGTACAAATTGGCCCAATGATGTTACTGTTTTATATTTTTCCCATGTAGATCTGAATTTAAGAAAATTTTAGAGACTGGAATCAGCTCAAGATGATTTTTCTAGATTAAGTTATGAATTTTCAAAGTTCATCGGGTAAAAGAGAAAATGCCAAATGAACAGTACCCTGAATTTTGTAAAATTCTGATTTTGGCATATTATGATTTTAGTCTCTAAACCATGATGAAAGATATCTAAAATAATCTAATACATGAGAAATGGGCCCTAATATGAGGTGTTACATAAATTGCTCTCGCACCTGTATTCTAAAATTTTAAAAATTTACCGTATTTTTCATGTCATGCTGTATTATATCCAATACAAATATCCATATCGGTTCTACATAGTTTATAACAAATGACTAAAGAAGTGACCAGTTAGGGTGAAGCACATCTCCAAGAAGAAAATGTGAGTGCAAAGTGGCAAACGTATGATGAAGGATTTAGGTAGTGTTTGTCATGTCTTACGTTTCTACTATCTTTCCCATAATTGATACCTCTTGCGGAAGTCTCCTACAGCTATTTAAAAACTTGAACTATTGAAATTTTCAAAAAATGTTAACAACTGTCAATGGGTACTGTTCACTCATTTGTAGACCGATTTTCAAATATTCATAGTTAAATATAGAAAAAATCATATTGCAATAGTTCTAGTCTCTAAACATACATAGCTCTTTATGGGAAAAATATGAAAATGGATTTTTATCACTCATATTTATATAATTTATTTATTTAAATTTACTATTTATTTTCATCTTCCAGTTTCTATTCAAATTCTAAACCTTAACTCGGGAAATTCATATCTCAAACTATACAAAGCCAATTCATGTAAAATAGTATTGTTTGAAAGCTATGTTGGTCTAGTTTTCATACATGTAAATTTCACATGATGATCATATGCCTACTAGACAAAACCAGTTACTGAACCTTTAGTGTACCAAATTTAATTGTAAGCATTTACACGAATTTATACATTACACAAAACACAGGCAGCAACTTAACAATAAAAGCAGCATAGATCTTGCTCCTTCATTCTTCCATGCTCACATTCATTTTTTTGGAATGACTTGCCCTAGCATTTTGGGAACTAGAGGAGTGAGATTCGGGGGAATCTCAATGCTAACATTGCATAGGCAACCACATTATTACATCAATTTGAAAACATCATAAGCATTACCTAAACCATTACATAAAACTTCACAAAACAAGTAAAATACCATGTTGTCTACATAAATTTTGGTAGAGTTTTGTCATAAAAATAGGACATTTTGAACCAAGCTCTTGGCATATAAACAGCCAACTAGTAAAAAAAAACACATATTGCACAACATGGAAACATTTTATAAATCATATACAATAACATAAAACTATACAATTTACTACCTTGGAGTTTTATACTTTTTCCTTTAATTCTTATTTTGAACCTCCACTTGCAAGACCTCCTTGGCCTTTGTAGAAGCCTAACAACATCATAGAATTATGCTAAATACCTTGCTAACAAAATTTGATCCTAAGCATGCATTTTTTATCCTAATTATTGACATGGTATAAATCAACTTTAACCTTAATTCCTTTGATCAATATTGTCTATCTTAAACCTAGGGAACATATTAGAATCATTTGCTCCATCAAAATTCATAACCTGGGCCATGATTTCTCTTGGCCGAAACCATCTTGAAGAAAACCCAAACTGAAAAGCTTCATTATTTACTCAATTACACATGCATACTAAACATTTATCATCATCATGAATCCATTTCCTAACTTAGTTTTACAAAACAAAGATCGCTTCATACAACTCCCTTCAAACCCGTGGCCTAGCTAGCATCATACATAAGGGAGAATTTTCCTAGTTTTTCTTCATGCAAAGTACTTGAAATATCACAAAGAATGGAAGAGGAAAACTTTACCTTCGCTTGCCTGATCTCTCTTCTTGAATTTCTTCCTCTTTTCCTCAGTTTCCTTCCTTCCTTTTCTCTCTTTCTTTTCCTTTCTTCCTTCCCCGCCTCTCTCTCAGTTTCTTTCTCTCTCTCTCTCCCTTCTTCCTCGCCCCACTTGCTCTCTTGCTAGCCACTGCAATGTGTGGTAAAATGGAAGGACATGGATTGGGATTTTATATGCCTCTTGAATTAATTCCAACCATCCATGTGTTGTCTCATCCAATGGTCCATAATGCAAGCCTTGCCTTCCAAGCCACTAGTCATTTCCTTGCTCAATTATGACATCATAATTTGCTCATATAAAATCTTGGCCATTAATCTTTACTATATATATAAACCAATGGATGAGATTCCCCAATAACAAAAAGTCAAAAACCAATGGATGAGATTAATCCACATAGGATAAATGAAAGGCTTCTCCAAGAAGCTTGTAATTATTACATCATCTTGCTCCTCCTTTATGATGTCATAATTCATCACAATTGAAATCCCCAAAATGCCTTTTACCACTCAGCCAAGGAGTGTGTGTGAGAGAGAGAGAATAATTCTTCCAATATTGCCCTATACTATTCAAACATGAGAGAGAATAAAGAGAGAAATAATTTTTTGAACCAAAATACCCTTGTACAATCCAAATCATATCTTTATATTTTTCTCTATCTAGAATATTTTCTATTTGCATTTTCTAGTGGACTTACCACTTTTCCTCTTACTTTTACATGTGAGGTATACTTGACTTTCTACTTCTGACTTTTTGTGGGGTCCACATATTGTTGTATTGATATTTTCATTTATACTCCGTATCCCTTACCATCCAGGATAATAAAAGATTATTATTTTTTTATAATTTTGAAATTAATTATAATTAAAGACCAAGTTTGTATTTTATTCTAACCAAAATCCAAATATAATTCCTTCTAAGGATTACAAAAGAATTTAATTCCAATTAAGGATCAAATAATCTTGCCCTCTCTAAACATTACATTGATCCAATATCTTTTCCAACTACACTTTTTACATATCAATTCATGTATCTTATAATAAATATTCTCATGACACATTTAAGAAATTGAGGATCTTACAATGTTTTTGGGAGTTTTATTTTAGATAGAGTAGAATCTACAAGCATATCTAATATCCCAATAACTCAAGCCATTATCTGGAAGCATTTGCTAAGCCAAGTGAAATATAGTAAATGATGGTTTTTAAGCCAATTTTAGCCATAATAAATCCAATTTTCAAGACTTCTCAAATTGGAGGTCAATGATAAAATAGTCCTGTGTGAATAACATAATTACAAAATAGCTCCCAATCTATTAAAACACATTTTGGTGATGTTTGACATACTCCCACCCCCATAAAAAATCTCATATTTTGGCAGTATTATGTGTCCAAGGGTGTTAACGGGTCCAGCATCACTTGAGCCCAAAACCTGAACTGGAACACCCTTGAGTTGAAAAATTCAACTTTTTAAGACTCATTTAGTTTTCCGTTAGTTAAAAATGAGTTTTGGTAAAATTGATTTTGCAATATAGTTATGATAAAAATTAGTTTTACACTAACGCATTTGTGTTTGGATAATTTATTTAAAAACTGATTTTAACAAAAACTCATAATTTTTCTCTAAATTGAGCTTAAACTCTATGTTATAATTAATTTAATTTCCTTGGACTAAAATTTAATCTGTAATTATTTAATTGGGAATAACGTATATCTGATATAACATTTTCTTACAGGTTATCATTTATGAAAATTAAAATTTTGAAGGGACATTTTGGTCAATAGATAAAAGAAATTTTATGAAAATTTTATTTTTTCTCAATTTTAGAAAAGTATCTATCCAACTACCTCTCCCTCAACTTTATTTTGAGCATAAATCATGGTGGCAACATGATAGTATTTTGACACCCGAACATCAACAAAAAGTGAGAAACTTGGTTTTGGGCTGGAACGGGTTTATGAAGGTAGAAACAAACAGGCACTTAATTTCAAATGAAAAATTAAGTTAGGCTTAATATTGTCTTGTGTCTTCCCTCTCCACTCCAGATTTGAGTCTGTAAGTATGAGGGATATCTTCGTTTTAGGCCCTTTGTAAGTATGAGTGATATCTTCGTTTTAGGCCCATAGCACCCCGGCTAATCCAAAATCCTGTGTCCAAATGTTTGTGCTCATTCCATTCCTTGCTTCATAATACTCCCATTTATTTATAGTGCCGTAACCAAAATTGACCTCAATGTTTCAAGAGTAAGCCAAAAAAAAAATCTGACCTTTTCTTTCGTCATATATTTCTCAATCCTAAAAGAAAACAAATACCTTCTTTCCATACAATCTTTCCTTTTTCCTCTGATCCCTACCATTTTTGTGGATATCGTAAATGGCAACCAAAATAAGGTCCGGTGATCTCTGTTTTCATATTGTTTCTCTGTTATCCTGGTCAAACCTACTATTTTTTGTGCTATATTCCATTAACTCTGATTCTTTTTCACAGAAACAATGACATATCTCTTGTAACTCTCGACAATGACAGGACTCAGGAGACATAAAATCCGTTAAGAAATCTCCATTAACGCTAAGGTTAGTAGTTTTAGTCATCGCGTCGTTTTGTGCAGTATACATTTGCTCTCTCTGCGTCGGGCAAAGAACTATTCACACGATCAGCATCTTACTTGAAATCAAAGGCGTGAAACAGTCATGTAACTTTTCTGCCATCGAAGCATCGGAAGTCCCATACTTGCATTATCCACAACCCAAGACATTCACAGGTATATTTTGATGTGTGGCTTCAGTATAATTAGTTAGTTAATTAATTAGTTTAGATTATGGCATCATTGGTGATGAATGCGCAGAGCGGAGTGTGCTTGCAATCCGGTTCGGTTTTTTTTTATTATTTCGGCGCAAAGATGTGGGAGCGGATGGTTTGAGACGTTGTTAAATAGTCACATGAATATAAGCTCCAATGGAGAAGTGTTCTCTATAGGCAAAAGAAGGGAAAACATGTCTTCCATTTTGAACACAATGGACAAAGTGTACCATCTTGATTGGTTCTCTAGTGCTTCCAAGAATGAGTGCTCTGCTGCTTTGGCCTTCAAGTGGATGTTTGATCAGGTGGATAATAAATAATCTTTTAAATTTTGCATTGCCAAAATATATATATATATGTGAATATTGTATTCTGTACGTACATATTTTGATATGATGCTTCAGGGTTTGATGGAAAATCACGAAGAGATAAAGGAATACTTGGACATACTTGGACAGAAGACGAGTTTCTATAATATTTCTTTTCAGAAGGAACTTGCTGCGAAGAATGGCGTCGGTGCTGGTCAATATCTACGACAAAGGCACAAAGCCACTGAATGGAACCCACAAGTCTCACGTTCACTCTCCAGAGGAGGTGTGTATATATATATATATATCTTGTGAATCTATCAGCATGTCGTTCTTAAAATGAATGAAGTACGCAGGCTGAAATTCTAGCCAAGTGCAAACCACGGATGAATATCACCTCACTGATACCAGAGCTGAAGCAAATAGAGGAGACAGCCGCAGAAGCCATTGAATACACACTGTTCTCTACTACGAAGATCTTGTCCACAACCGCACTGTAATAACACGTGTGCTGCAAGTGCCACACTATTAATGGCTTAAACTTTGTTATGTCTCTTATATATTAATTAATGTCAGTCCTTCTATTTTCTGCCCAGAAACTGAAGGATGTTCAAGAATTTCCAAGAATGCCATATAGAGATCTGCAGAGCCTTCAGGTGAAGATACATGTTGCCCCCTTATCAAAGCAAATTGAGAACTGGGACCAAGTGAAGAAAGCACTGGAAGGGACGCCTTACCAGAGTTTTCTCCAGTCAGACTAATCAAACAAATTTTGTCATAGACCATCATTTTTCATTCTTCAATGCACATTGTAAATAAGCAAATTGTCATCTTGGCGCTTTCTGTAGGTCATTTGAGATGAATCCAGCATACCTAGGGATCCCAACAATTTAATTCTGAATTAAAATTGTAGCACTTAAGTCATCATTCTAATCAAAATTTATCCATACTAAAGACAGCCAAGAGGTGGGGTTTGAGAAACCAAAAAGTGCAATACATGCTCCTCTGACATGGAACAAGTCATGAGTCCGAATTTCCTGCATATCCTTATGGATAATGTATTTACTGCATATTTCATTTCAACTCAGATTTGATTTGAATGTCTTTTTTTTTGGGCATTTTTATCTTAAAAATTATTTTTTAAGCTGATAATTTAAAAATTGTTATTATGTTATTTTTTCCTAACATAAAAAGTATTAAATTTAATCTGATGAAACCGGTTATCATTATTTAGACTTAATAATGAGTCAGGTTGCTTAAAAAATGAATTGGATTCATAAAAATGATTGAACTCAAGTTGACATACTCCGTTTTTTTTTTGTACAAAATTTATTCAAATAAAAAATATGTATTAAATAGACATTCCCAGATATTTATATGGTAACATATTCTTCTTTCAATGCATGACAAATTCAAATATACTAGATAGGTCTCCTGTGCCTTTTTTTTTGTGTAAACAATGGTGGGCTAAACCCAAGTAATACACATTACATCAAAGAGGGAATAAGCCCCAAAAAATCATTAGACACCGGATCATCCACGAACATAGGAGGATAACTTAAATGGGTCATGCTCTTCCTCTTGATTCTAGCATAATATGTGCAAGAACATAGCCAAACAGTTGGCATTTCGGCTAATGTATCCGATTTTCACCAGCCAATTTCTGCTTAAGAGTTCCTTAAGTAGCATCATGACATAATTCACTCCCTAAGGCAGAAGCGAATTACACATAACATCCTCCAGCAGTTGTAGAGAATCAGATTCCAATTCAATCTTCCGACGGCCAAGCTCCCAAGCAAGCTGAAGGCCCTCCACCATAACTTTTAGGTCTATGCAAAATTTAAAAAATAAATTATATTATTTGTAACTTATGAGTAGTATAATTTGTTATAAATTTTATATTAATCAATGATATTGATAGTTACCAGACTTGAATGCTATTTGGGCCTCTTGTCGCACCTAACTTTTTGGGGCCAAAAGTAGGGCCTAATTTGTCCAAAGAAACTATGATAAAGTCTCGGTCTTTTTGGAACACAATATACCTTTTATTAAAAACACAATTATCATCATCATTAACATTTAACGGCAACGATTTTTTTATAAAAAAATTATATAATTTTAAACAATTTAGATAATACATTTTTACTTTAAAAACTTAATAATAAATATTATTAAAATGAGGAATATTGTTTTAAAACTTAATAATGACATCAATCTTTAAAGTATTATATTTTTTTTCGAAAAAAAAATCTTTTGTCTAAAATTTTATAAAATAAAATGTGAGCCATAGGCAAAACACAAGGATCCTACCATAATTTATATCGTTAAAGAACGAGGCTTAGGTACATTTACTTCGAGCAGGACCTCTCCTGCCGGACAGACTTCCGGCCCTGGCTAATCTATTGTCGCCGAACTTATATTGGTTTTTAACTATCTATCATCGTCGAACTAAAATTGCACTAGGGTCTTAAGCGTATCTCAGATTGCAGTAACTACTCTCTCTCTCTCTGTTTTTTTCTTGTTTTTTAGATTGCTTCCTAAATAACGTTACAGGTATGAGAACCAGATCATTGAACTGGCCTGTTTGCTGATGTTGCATTATCATTCTTATCTGTTCGTTCAATAACAAAACGGTCGACAATTTTAACAGTATGTATTGGATCCTGGTGGGCTGAAGCTGCTCTCCATTTGCTGGGAAACCTTCTCAAATGGCTCATCTGTTGAGGATTTTTCTGCTCTCCCTCCCAGTCAGCGTCAAGCTTCCACTCCTTTGGCACCTGCGTGTCTAATGTGTTAGTACTGTTACATAAACCCAAGATAAATCAAAATTCAAGCCCAACCGAAAACTAGATTAAGGTAATGAACATTGATTTTTGTTGGGAGCAGTCATGATTCTGACAAGCTCTTATTAGTTCTGGAAACTATCTAATTATACCAAATCACAAGGACGTTTCAATAATTACATAAGAAAAGCCAATTTTTTTGCACCCGAAAATCTACAATGGAACTCAGCCAGAAGGGGAGGGAGAATTGCTTTTGTTTTCATTTATATGTTTCCTTTGGGAGACAAGGAGTGGAGAGAGAGAGTAAAATATTAAGCAAACATCAACAAGTTTTTCCCCCTTTAAATTACCGCACAATATTATCAGAATAACAGAGGTTTGTTTCGAAAAGAAGGAAGAACTTTTGTCTAGAACATTAAAGAAATTGGGTGTCATATTGCTGCAGTTAAGAATAGAATTGACAAGAAGAGGAGAAGAAAGAGACAGAAGAGTAGAGAGACAAGAAAAGTGAGAAAGAAGAAATGATCACAATACACAAGCCCATCCTCAAAGGAATTAGCCACATATATCCCGATATCAACTAACAGCTGAAAATGGTTATAGCCAAAGGACAACATTACCCACAAAACAAAATATAAATGACTGCAAAATCCTCAAAGTAAAACGATGTGTATCAGAGAAAAAGCTGCGCAATAGATACCTAAGTCGTTACTGCTTGGTATCTCACCCAAAGGAAGCGCAATTCAACATCTCACCTTAAGGGTGTGTTTGGTTCAATGGAAGGGAGGGGAGAGATTCTTTTGGGGGAGGGAAGGGAAGGGGAGGGGGAGGATCCCTTGTTTGGTTTGAATGAAGGGGGGAAAAGGAGAGGGGAGGGGAGAGATTTTAAGAGTAGTTTAGGAATATAATTTTTTTATAAAATTAATTTTGTCCCTATAAATTTTATCTACAAGCCTCCCCTCCAAAACCCTCCACTTTTGAAGGGAAGGAAGAGGAGGAGAGGCAAAGGCAACTCCCCTCTTATTTGGTTTAGAAAAAAATGAAAAGAGGGGAGGTGAGCAACTTCCTTCCCATTCAAAATCCCTGAACCAGAAGGTAAATCAGTAATTTGATAAATAATGGTTCTTACCTTATCAACAGCCAGAGTGAAAACTTCAAGATCACCATCAGATTTAATGTGAAATCGAGTGAATGCCTTGTAATTAGCAATTCGAAGAGACGAGAAGGCTTCATCAAAGTGTATGTGAAGCCAGTTTATGCAAATATACAGGTAGCTTCCAAACACTAGGGAAACAACAGGAGTCGAAAAGACCCAAAAATAAAGGAAGATGGATGCATAATATATCACAGCACCCCCTCGAGAGAGAGACTCCATTCCGTTCTTGCAAATATTGTTTCTCGTAACAGCCATGACCTGAGAAAATATTCTCCTTCAGTTAAAATTTACCCAGGATGAAAGGAAGGATCAGACTTTTGAAAGCAGAACTTTTTTACCTCTGGAACATCAAATGCTGACATTAAATACTTGATACATGCTGGATAAAGACCAAATGTCCATTGTTCAATGCGAGCACGAAGACCAGTAGGATCAGGAAACTGCTCACTTTCCACTGATCTATACCACTGATATAAAGTGTGATAACCTGGTTTACACAAAAGTTCTCATATGATATACCCTTAAATATTGTGACACAGCCAGAATCCTACTTCGCAAAGCATTGATTTTTCCCCCCATTTTCATATCTATTGTAATGATAATAGTAACTGGAACTCAGTTCATCATCATGAAATGGGAATTATTATATTATCAAAGCCAAGTAACTGAGCATCTGATATTGAAATGTATAACAAAAGTGATTTCATATATATATATATATAGTGGGAAAAAAAAATACATATATATATCAATATATATCTTGAGATTTAAGCGGTATAAAAGATTCCACCAACACAAGTCATCCAACAAGAAGAGAAACTGAAACCTAACCTGAAGTTGCCAGTAGTTTATGCTGGATACATGTCTCAACACCAAGTTCTAGAAGTAACATAAGAATCATTGCTGCTGTGAGGTGAGCAGAAACATGAAGAACTCCAATTACTGCTCGTTTCTTCCGTGACAGTTTAGTTGGTACAAAAGAGTATGCTGTAATCAGCAGTAGTATAGCTCCCGCTAATGACACATAAGAATGCTCCAAAATGTATATAAATCCATTCCATGCAGTGCCAAAGAAACTCCTCAATTGACCAGAGAATGAATCATCTTGCAGAATGTGATTGAGCTTACACTAGAAAACAAGTACAAGAGAATAGTCGCACTTTACTTTATCACCTAGTCATAAGTAATATGCTAAACTCTGCCTACATTACAAGACAAAGCAGAGAAAGACAGTAATGGCTCAACAGGTATAATTAAAACTAGAATTTTTCTGCAATGTGCAGGTTTTCCAAGCAATTTATGTTAAATTTTTATTGAATAATAAAAATTAATTAAAAATAAAAGATCCATGTAATGAAAACATGTTAATAATAGCCCTGACTGAAATTTCAAAATACTATTTAATATTGTAACCTAATATGCAAGATAAACATTAACAAAAAAATATCAAAGAAAAGTATATTACCAAATACAGTAAGGTAGTCCATCAAAAGTGAAAATGAATGCAAACATACATAGAGGAATTATGAGTCATTAAAGAACTCATTTTATTTACAAAACTTTGTGAGGAAATTGGAATAAATCTGGAAATAACAAAGAAATGGCTCACCTGTGGAAACATTGAAAAGACCAGTACAAAATATATAATGCCACCAATAAAATCAAATTGCCAATTCTTCTTTCGAAATTTTAGGATATTTCCTAATGCAATCTGCATCAAATCATAAACATGTAATAACGTTATGTTCTAGAAAGAGGATACACAATATGAATTTGGAAATGAGCAACTATTAATGCTCCACATACCCTGCTTGAATCTTCAAAGGATGGATATGCAGCCTTGCATTCATAGGAAACTCCATGAAATTTTGCAAATTTACTGAAAACATGAGTGGGATGCAGAAAAGCTCCACCACAACCATTTATGAGTAGATGGTGAACATGGACTGGCCCATCCGATTTTACATGAGAATGACGCATATAATGATGCAAGTCACCAGCCATTCGAAGTTTACATCTTCCTCTTAGATAATCACAAACCAGGTGTGAAACATTCTTTCCAGAGACGGCATTCCAATACCAATCAAGGATCCAATTAGGTTCATGCGTTATAATGATTACGGAGTCATCCTCTTGAACCTTGATTAAACATCACATGAGGTTTTATGCTCAATCAGTGGACAACACCAAAAATGAAGCACAAGGCAATACAGTCCACATTCTCTTTGGCATAGTGCAATCCAGATTGGAGGGCCAGTCACATACATATAAAGGAGAAGCATATAAAAATCTGCTAATCAGAGCTTTAACCATAGCACGGATCAGAGATTCAAAGGCAAGAGAGTAATAACTGGAATAAAGCATCTAGATCGGACAATCTTAGAAAGAACAAATAATGAAATATGGAATCAGTAAAAATAAGGCCTAAAAAAGTTCTATGAGCCCCATCGGGAACTCTCTTACATGATGGTAAATATGATAACAACAAACATAAGTCAATTCACACTTGTATCAATATTCTTTTATCTCAAAAATATTTTATAACCAGACTACCACATAACTAACTGAATGTTATGTCTCAAAATGCTGACATTTTTTATCATTCCACTGAAATTTTTTTACAGTGTAATCATCTAAAACAAGTAGACAACAGATGATAATATAGAACACCAATTCTTAAAGCCAAACTTTGAACACAAAAAGCTTTTACCAAGTATTCTGCCAACGAATCAAAATGATTCAAAAGCCAGAAGAATATACCTTTTCCTTCACCAGTTCTGAAAAGAATTTGAATTGATAAACATCAATATCACCATGAAGCGCTAAATCAAGCCCAAAAATCCACCATCCTTTAGGGAGTTGCAAAGCAAAGTAACTCTTTTTCTGCGGCATGAACCACCCACCTAACCAACTTTTATGACATATATACCTCATAAAGGTCTGAAGTCCATCAAACCAATCTGTGAAGCAAAAAACAGAATGTTAGTTTGTGATAAGAAAATTTGCGTTTCTCAAAAGGTAGGGTTAGATATAAAGAGCAAAATATATATAACATTCAATAAATAACAGCAGCAGATAAATGAAAAGAAAATATAATTTATTCCATAAAATCCTCGAAAACAAATATACAATTTGGAAGGGCTCAAGCTAAGAGCTAAGACTAACCATGATTTCCAGGAATAACAAAACACTGAGGTCCATTGTACTGCTTTAATGCAGCCCCATTGGGTACCTCAGGCTTGTTTACAGCTATTTGCTCTGCTTTATACCATGGAGGCGGTTGGAGAGCATACTCAAAAGGAACAAAAAGACGCCTTTCATATGTGAATGCTGATGGATTAGGATACCTATAACAGAACATAGAGAAAGTTATTGCACAAATACACATGCACACACAAAAATAAGCCTAAAGAACATTTTTCTTTTTGTGAATGTTCTAGCTTCTACAATCTCATGCATAACAAAATACAAATCACACCATGCCTTAAATCAGAGACAACTAAACTCTAGAGACCATTATAGATCAGAGTGCTCTATGCTAAAACTCAAAACAAGAATTTGTGGACATGTTTGATTCAAGACAAATAATATCTGAAACTTCAAATGCTAACTACAAAGGTCCTTTAGGCTAATTGAGAAGACAGGGTTGTGGTCCCACACGAAGCTAACATATTTCAAACAAGCCCAGAAATCAATTCCACATAAATGCCCCAATAATCAGTTATCTAGTAGCTGCAAAGGTGTTGGTGCCATAAAGAAAATAGTCACAGGCTCACAGCAACCTAACTGATGCCACATAAGTTACCAGGTACAGAAACTTCCAAAGGCAAGGTGGTAGAGATTGTGGCAATCACAATATCATAGTCCTGGAAATAAAGTTAAAATGAAATATAGAAGTACTAGATTCTGCACGAGAATCAAACTGAGACCATGATATTCTTTCTGATCCAGAATACCTTCCTCAAACTTGGATTTACAGTTAAATCCACATATTTTATTACTTCGAAATACCAATAGGACACCAGTTTTTTAGTACTCCCAATTTCCTAGAAACCAAAATATGACTGAGGAGCAAAAATAAGCCTACTCACATAACCCTATCAGAAATACAATATCACATGATAATAATACTTCTAATCTTGAATAATTACTTCATCTATGTCATTACTGAAGCAAGACATAAGTTTAGAACATTGGGTGTAGTCCTGTTGTCCTTTCAAGCTGTTGGGTAATATAAATATTATATCACCTTTTGATTATGAATCTTTCACAAAAATGTTCAAGGATAAACAAAATCAAAGACTGAAGAGTGGAGACTCAGAGTGGTACACATAGAATGCAAAAATCCAATAATCATTATCAGAGTCCACTTTTATTCACCATACCATAGCTGTTAAATCTGTCTATCAGTGTATCACTTTTTATATGCTGATTAAGACACAGGTTACCTTACTGCCTTCTAACAAAATTCTAATTAACTTCTCTCAACTCTTCTTTCTAACAAAATTCTAATTAACTTCTCAGTCTTCTCTCAACTCTTCTCTATCACTATGTATTTTATAATTCCCGCATAATACAGAGCTCCATCAATTGTTGCCAAGAAGCTCAATAGTAATAACAAATTAAATCATGTGGCCATCACCACCAAAAAAGAAAAAGTGTTGCCAACTTACGCAAGATCACCTCCAATAAGTAGCAAGTTTCCACGTTGTAAGGTAAACACAGAATCACCTTCCCTGAGACGAATGGAAGGCTGAGCAAGAAGCCGAGCAATGGCATAAGATGAATTCCCACCATCACCAGTATCAGCCATAAAGTCAAACCAAAAATCATCCTTTTCACTAAAATGATCATATAAAAGATCACCTTGTTGATCTCCATCATTAGCCTTGCTCATTGCTGCCTGTTAATGAAAATAAGACTTGCTAAAAATAATATTCTGTTGACAAGGCTAAGGATGAATACAAAGTAAACTTCATTCGAATCTGAGAATAAAAGGTCATCAACTGGAAAGCTAAGACAGAAAGGTTACATAACATGACTTGTCATCATACACAAAACTTAACCAAAAGAATATAAGGTGTAATTTTATCAAAGAAAAAAATAATATAAGGTGTAATTCAGCAACCTCTCCACATGATATAATAATGTACTCAGAAACTTTAAATCTAAATCTGGAGACCAGCGAACACAAAGTATACAAAAATTATTTTCCCTGTCAAAAATACGAAATTTACTACTTCATATTTGAAATATCTATTCTATCTATTGATCGGCTTGTGAGAACACTCATCATTTAGCCTTTCAAAACATGGCATCTTGTTCCCAAATCCTAATGGATGAAAAGTTCTACTTACAAGGTCATTGGCAACAACTAAACGGAAAAACTTCAAGAAAAGAAAAAAGAGTTCAAGTTTGACAGAAGATTTGGTGTGACTGATGAGAAGCCCCAAAAAAGTACCCAATCCTTTGCATATCCAAACACTTATGAATAAGCATGTCAGAGAACACAAAGTACTGTTAAAGCTATACATTCCAAAGACATATTGGCAATAAACTATAAACAATGGGTGAGGAAAAACAACTGTATTTCATAGAATACAATGCACTGTTACTTAAGCACATCAAGCTGTAAATTCTAAGGGCATAATGACACTAAATAAGGAACAGCAGCTAAGGAAATAAAGAATTCTACCTGCATCATACGCATGTCAAAGCGTCCAACAAAGACAGTTACTGAGACCAAGAGATCAAAGACAGTTTTGAATAAATCAGCTGATGTTCTGCATCATTTTATTCAGAGGAAGTGTGAGCAACCAATTCAGGATCATCTCAACACATAGAAAAATAATAAAAAGAAGCTAAATATGAGTAAACAGATGTTGATACATACCCCGAGTACCAAGGAACCATGTCCAAAAAGTTAGGCTTCATCTGCTTTTTCTTTAGTTTCTCGTATTCTTTAACTGATAAAGGGTGAGAGAGAGCCCACCTATATAATTTTATGACATAAAAACATGGATCTGAAGTAAAATACAGACAAGGATGCCTATACTATGAAATGTGCAATCTGCCCAGCATAATTTGTGTAAATAAATTTCTCATCACGGACATAGATTAGGTTTACTAATCAGAGAACTGACAAGTTAACATCAATTAAACCACCAATTAGATCAAATATGATGTCATTAATCTCTATTATACTTTGATCCAGGAAAAAAATCATACTTCATTCAAGCGGATAATATTTATGACATCAGAAAACCAGTATAAACAACTACTCACCCTGTTGATCTTTCAACTACATAATTTGCAATGTAAAGTCCAATAAATGTTGCCCAAAGTGAGTAGATGGGAGAAATTCCATCTGATGAATCAGGGCATGATCCATTGCAAGCTAACTAAAACACCAAAAGAATTTAGTTACAACCGTGTAATGTTGATAAGATTCATAAGATGGCAATGGACTCAGATATAAGTCACAAATCAACAGATTGTATAAATGTATAAATTTTATAATGATAATGAGTACCTCGCCATAAATAACCCACTTGGACAAAAGAGGATAATCACTTGCAGATCCAACTGGAGCAAACCAAGATGAGCAGACCTCGTCCTTCAATTCATTCATCCGTATGAACTTTGCAAGCCATGTGTTTCTCTCTTCTTTCTTCCAAAAAGAAAACCAATAAGAATTTCTTCGATCAAGGGGTCTTCTTCTCAAGATAGCACGGTTACCACAATGACTATAAAATACACAGCATGCCACACTAAGCACCTAATAAAGAAAAAAGTATTAGAAGATTATTGTGTCTTAGAAAGACAAGAACAGCATCTTCCAAACTTACAGCACAGTTTTGAAGAATGGTCAAGATCTCTGGCCTTTTTCCAGCCACACGTGAAACGAGGCCAATGTACCAGAGGCCAAGGAATATAATGTGGAAGACAAATAGAAATAAGATAGACGAGAGATAGATTGTCAGAAATAGAGACAAATTCATCCTCAAATCCACCCCCATTGACTGAAAGCTAGGAAGATGATACACAGCTGCCACTAAAATCCAGGCTATGTACCTGAAAAGTGGATACAAATTTCTCACTGACCTCATATTTCTTCTAGAGAAACTAGATAACAAATAAACATGCATACTGTCATATATATTTAAGAAGAAATGCAAATGAAATAAGACACAGCTTAGGACAAAACTCACCAGCGACTGAAATTTGAATAGCTTGGCTTGATAGTCTTCCTTATAAATGGTGATGAAAAGAAATAAAAGAACCCCAACAGACAAGCATACATAGACCACCACTTAATATTATTGTCTAATTTTTCTACAAGAGTGTGAATATTGTCAGATGAGATGAAAAAAAGGCAACCCACTACAACAGCAATTATGGCATGGCGAGAATGCTCGTGAGGATAAGGGTAAGTATGGGTCAGAATAGTTCTAACCCTCTCCATTTTGAGTGTGTCAAGAAGACCAGCACACTGTTTCTCTGAACTCATCCCAACCTCTAAAAGAATATATACTTAGTATATTACAATTCTTACAGTAAAGTGTATTTCAGGACACCCAGAATACCAAGGAGAACGGCACCACAATCCTGTGCATGAAGCAAATAACAATAATAGGATTAGCATTAACAACAATAGCATCACCATTAATGCCAAGAGCAACAACAATGTCCATATGGCAAGACAAGCGTGGATTATATCCACTAAAGTAAATAATAAACTACATGACTACCAGCAACGATGACAAGTTGACAACAGGAACAAAAGAAAGGAGGTGTCTTAATAATGTCCTTAACCATACTAACTGAAATTCGTCCATAGATTATCTTTTACCAATTAAATATTGTCCTTAACCATACTAACTGAAATTCGTCCATAGATTATCTTTTTACCAATTAAATATTGTCTAGAATCATTCTCCTCCAACATTATGATTGATTTTTCTAGCTAGCCTTTCTTTGCTTCTTCAACTTAAATATTCTCATAATTTCATTTCCGGACATTTTTGTGCATACGAAGTTTATGGTTCACTATTCACATCTCCGACTACAATGTCAATTCCTTAACTATAGATAAAACAACCCTAAGCGTAAGCTGAGACATTCATTTCTTATGATGACCACTTTTGTACTGCGAAGCATAGTTGTGTAATAAAGAAAAGAACGACACTTAACAAACGAAACTAGTAACAAACTGATAGTGCCCAAACACGAAAGAAAATAGCAGTGAAGGAGCTTACGATCTCACGGTGCAACAACAACTAAAGAAACTAGTTGTTAACATAACAAGCAAAGAAACAGTGGGACTGGCATGCGTAAATTATTACAAGGCAGAGTTAAGAAAACTACAAATTCAGGTTCTATTGAGCAATTGCATTTGGAGAAACAATTATACAGTTAAAACAACCAAATTTAGTAAAGAACTGAAGCCCTAATTTCTTTTTCTTCATCTACATGGTTCGAGAAAAGCAATCACAGAAAGCACTATCTTTAGAAATGAAGTCTTCAAAATACGGTTGAACTGCGGGACGCAAAAGCTCATTCAAGAAAAAGCAATAATAACAAAACAAAAAATGAAAGTCAGAAAAAGCATCGCAAAGAAAATATCGATGTCGAACAGCAGTCACAGGCTCACAGCAATAATCTTCACGAGCGATGTTTAAATTGTTTAAAAAAAAAAAACAAGCGCAGAATTTATGGAGAAGGTACCTTAGAGTAGGGGAGATGAAATGAAGGAAGAAACCAAAAAGCGTGCACGTGGAAGGAAGTAATATGAGAAGAAGCAAACCGACTTGGTATCTGGGAATGTCTGTGAGGATCATAACAACGGCATATTCTTTTTTGAATCACAACCGGGGCCAACCCATTACTTTGCCCAGCGCGAAGAATGAGGCAAGAAGTTAGACGTAGAACTACGCAATTGACATTGACGCGTAATATGTCTATCGCTTGAGGATCCAGATTTGAAAATTCTGCACTTCCTTCCCATCCCAGTTCTCATGTGTCACGTGTTGTGTTTGGGCCTTTAGTTATATATAATATAATTAATGTGTAGAGGCCCAAACCACCAAAATAGGATTTAATCTTTATGATTCCCTTTCACAAAAATACAATAACCGTATGATACCCTCACAGGCTCACGAGAGCTGGTCCGTCAATTGTGGGTCTAAGTGTCTGTTTTTCTTAGTCTGGCTAAAAACTTCGGACCATCTTTTCTTGGAAGTGGCGGGAAAAACCTGATATTGGCTCAAAAGAGATATATTTAGTATTTGCATTTACATGCCTAAAAGATAAAGATATATGTTGTAATTGGCGCAATCCATAGCTGCAAAACCTTTCGGCAGCTGCATGTGACCTTTTTTCCGATTTTTTCCATAGACTTGCTTTGTTAAATTTTAAATGACTTTTTTGCCAAAACAAACGTAAAATTAAATAAATTTTCATCAAAAGTTAAAAATTAAAATCACCTTACATGTACCGAAAAAAAAAATCAAATCACCTTACAGTTTCAGCATATTACATCCATACAAAATAGTTTTTATATGGACAAAATTTGGTACTTAACCTTATATCCATTATGTCCATTTCTCCTAATTACATCTTATCAGGTGGATTAATTTTTTCCAATTCATCATTTAACCTCCCTTTAACTCTTAACCCTGTTAACCTACTGCTAACGGAAAATTTTCGGGAAAAAAATGACACTGCACTTTTGGCGCCGGCGTTGCTATACTCCTCTGATTAAAGAATTTGGAGAACACTTTCTTCTGAATATTATTATGTCTCTTCTTCTGCTGTATGTCCTGCTATGGTATCTAATTTCTAGTGAGTTTGGTCTTGATTCACAAAAGCACAATAATAGAGAGCGGTTTTGTGCTTCCAATATTGACGTAGATATATGGGACACCAAGTTTGAGATTGGGAATGCTTGTGACGGAGGGAGGGAGGGAGGGGGAGAGGATGCAATTTAGAAGAATAATAGAGAGGACAAAGTCAAACACCAGCGGTGAGATTGAGAATCTGACGAGAGAGTGACACAAGGATGCAGCCAAGAAGAACCAGTTGGAACGCCGCAAAAATGCTGGATCTGAGGGTAGCAAATTACGTTTTTTATTTAATTAGATAACCATGAATATTAACAAAGCTTAAGAGGTTAAGTAATGAGTTGAAAGAATAATCCATATGACAAAATATAATTGGAGAATTGGATACAATTGTTATAAGATTAAGTACCTAATGTGTGTGTGTATATATATATATATATATCAATAGTTTTAAGGTTTTGTCCCTATATTAATAGATAAAATGCTATAGCTGTGTGTGTAATGTATATATATCAATAACATTATTGTAACTAATGCTTTTAAGCTACTATCATTTCTATTCTTTTTATTCCCCTGCTTCTCAATCCATTTATCCATTAATGTATTTTGGAATAAATGTATTCGAGATTAAAATAATATACTTACAAAATAACAAAGCTACAAAAAATATTTTTAATATTTGTAAAACATTATTTTATCAAATATATAATTAAATTACTAACCTGTGAAATTATATTATCACTATTTTATTTTTTTGGCAAGTTGCTTAAGGAAGTGAAAATTTCTCAAAAATAGTTAAAATGGCCATTTTTTTTTCGGGCAAGTAAAATGGCCATGATAGAAATATAGTTCTTACCACTCAAAGATTAGCCTTTTTTCCTCTTTCCTGTTTCTCTATGCTCTCATTGTGTAACTATGCCTACTTTTGTGCTAGCTGTTGAATGTATATGATACGTCTAAAGTCTATAAATTTTTTAGAATCAAATTTTGTTTGTTAATTAATATTTGCAAGGAACAATAGAAATATATAGAATATAACTAGCACCTCAGGGTATTTTTTTAAGAACTCTAATGCTTTGTTTGGATGGGAGGAAAAAATGAGAGGAGATAAAATGGAGGAGAGGGAAAAGTAAGGAGAGAATGTTTTCTCTTCATATGTTTGGATGAGAGGAGAAAATATGGGGGAGAGAAAATTTATTTATTTTGTTAGGACTATAATATCCCTATTGTTTATATAACTTAATATATATTATATAACTATTTCAAATAAACATGTATATTTATGTCAAAAAAATGAAAATTGAACTAACTCATATAATGACATTTTGACACATTATTTTATGAAAAAATAATTTTATCGTGTATTAAAAATTAATTACAATGAAAACCTTGAAAAAAAAAGCTTTTCTTTTTTATTTTATTTATTATATTCTTAGGATGACTAGATATCTTTTTAATTATATGAACTAGTAGTTGCGAGATTAGAATTTCAGGAATTAAAAATATAAATACTACATATTCAAGTAAAAACCCTACTTAGGTTTTATTTCACACAAACAAACAAAAATCATCCATTATATAATATGATATTTCATATTATATATGTGGCATAGAGGGAGTATATATATGATATTTCATTAGATATTTATAGCTTTCTTTAATAGTTTTTATGTATCTGTTATATAAATATATATATATATATATATATATGTACGTACAGTTACAAATAAAAGAATTTATCCCTGAATTCATCATCACAGTGATAACTATTTCACCTTAATACTATTCAATTCTTCAAAGTTTGAAAGTTGTAATTAATAATTGAAATGCAATAGACGACATTGCCATTTGTCAAAACACAAATCCAACAATCAAAAATCATTTTAACATCAGATTACAAACACAAACAAGTTCTACAATACCATAGGACAAAAGTAGTATATAATTTGACAAAATTTAATCCTATCTTTCCATGATGCTTCCATTTCACTTTTCTGGTAATGCATATCCACTATCGTCTTATAGTAAAGTTGAATGGTTCCAACCTAGTAAACTCCAGCATCAGACATCATCTTGCACAATATTTGTAGCCGCATATGACGTGGAACCCCAAAAAAGGTGCGCTTGTTTCTTTCTTCATTATATAAGAAGAAGTAACATTTTAGCTTTTGGTCTTCAATTATTCCAATTTTCTCAATTGCTACCCATACTTCCTCTTCACTATAATGACAGGGCCTACTCTTTTCAAGTATTGCAAGACTTTTTTCAGCAATTTGAACTTGCTTCTCAACAACGGCAACAGATTTATCATGAACCATGTTACCATCTCTCAAAACATCAACTAGTTCCATAATGCCTACTGTCATTTTTTCACACCTTTGTTCAATGGCATCAATCATTACTGCCTTACGCTTCTATCCTTTAGATATTGATTGGTTTGAGGTCCCATCTGTTGTACTACACTCCATGTTAGTTGTAGAGTTTGTCATATCATTCTGGAAATTAAACTCACCTTCAAAAGAATCATTCAAGTCAATGCACTCACGTTACCACCATTTAACCTTATCCTTAGCACTTTCAGCATGTTTTCCTGTAGCCATATCAGCACCAAACAATTCATACAGCCTATCATAATATAATACAGGTGTATTCTTCCACTTTCTTGCATTTGGTTTTGTTTGCAACCATAAAAAAAAAGGTAGTATCCAAATCAGCTAAATTTGGCACCTCTAGCCACTAAAAAAAAACTATGAGTTACTACACAAAATATGCCCATTCTTACATCTGCACAAACGTTGAAACCTTTAGTTACATGAACACTAATCACTCGTAGTTATAGCCAAAAGGAATTCCAGCAATTTTCACAGCCTCACATGAATTAGGAGTAAATAAGTGAGATTTAAAATGGGATCTCAGAGATAGAGGTGAGTAAATAAGTGAAAGGATGGAGAGGTATTTAAGGTGCGTAACTACGAAGAAACTTAGAAATTCAAAAGATACAAAGAAAGATGGGAAAGAGAGAAGAGAGAAGAGTAGTGGAGTAGTAGTTAATGGTAGAGAGTACAGTATGCGTTGGACTGGAGAAACAAGGAACTTTGGCAGAAAAAAAAAAAAGGAAGAAGAAGAAGAAACAAGGAACAATAATACTGAAAAATCAATATAGTGGTGATATCCAGAATAGAACAGAACAAAACAGCAAAGAATCAATATCTTAGAGATGTGACTACTGTGTCTATATATAACAAGCAATTGAAGAACAAATATTATTATTTCTATTATACTTATAATTATAGAGGAAGGCTTTTTTAATTCTTTCACATTTATCTACACCAAGGGCATTATATAAGCCACTGATCTTGAAAGACAAATCTTTAGTGATAAGAGTATATCATCAAGGAGATCTATTTGTCTAGGAATATTATATTATCAAAGTAAAGTAATATAGTGATAGGCCATGATATATAGCACCTTAAATACTTCTCCATCCTTGCATGCATATACCCACTTTCAACTTTGAACAATTTTGTGCTAGCGATATGAAATAAGAAAAAAAGACTAATAATGTTACTCACCTCAATCAAGTCATTCCAAACCCCACTTTCAGCTTCAAACAATTTGGTGCTAAGACTCCATGTAAATCCACTTAATCCATTAAACAAATCATAAAGCTCTGCAAATCTTTGTGACAATGTCTTCTTTCTATTCTTCAAATGTTGCTTTGTTATGTGAGGCCCAAATTAATTATGAAGAGATTGCAACATATTATCATATGCAAATGTTGAAAATGTACCATTGGGATGGTTTCCTTTCATCATCTTTTCCAATAAAGCATCAATGAAAGCTTCATCCATTTTGGGTGTCCATTGCAAATTGTCCTTTGTAGAATCCTTGCTTTTTGGTGCCATTATTCAATCTACATGAAGGAAATACTCAATTTGAAATAGTCATAATACAAGGCAAAATGTCATAAAAAAAGGTAAACACAACCACGTTGAAACTGTACAAAAAACTCTCATTTGATAAGTCAAATTATGTGAAAAGGTATCATTTGAGACTTTCTTTCTATAAAACAACTACTACCTTTTAATTTTGAAAGAAAAAAACACTAAATTAAGATCCATGCGGGTAGTCAAGCCACATATGAGCTGCTATGTTATCTCTTATAATTGATCATTGTCTATAGTCTTCCTCTTGATTTTGTGCAGAATTATCATCTTCATCATCAATGGCATCAAGTAACAGTTCATGATCAACTTCAGCAATTAGGTCCTCATCATGATCACACCCATCAAAAAATTATGTAATATGCAACATGCTATAACAATGCCAGTCATGGTTTGGAATGAATAATGAGGTTCGGTGCCACTAACTATTATCAAAAATCTGTTTTTTAGAACACCAAATGTTCTTTCAATCACATTTCGCAATGAGACATGTCGATGGTTGAAAATTTCTCTTGCATGCTATGGTGATCTTGTTAAATATTCTTTCAAATGATAACGAACCCCTCTGTAAGGTGTTAGTAGACCATGCTTGAGTGGAAAACCTACATCCCCAAGATAAAATTTCCCTGAACCAAATAAAGATTATCAACTATTAAAATAGGAGATGATAGAACTAATTGGAGAAGATAAAGGAAATAAAACAAACCTTGGGGAAATATAAGATTATCTTCTCTTAATAATGCATTTTTCAAAATTCTTGAATCTGAAGCTGTTCCTTCCCAGCCAGCCAACACATAAGTAAATTTCATATCAAAAGAACATGCAGCAAAAACATTTTTGGTGGGGTAATCCTTCCGCCCTCGACATCAAGCTGCTTCTTTTCTTAGCACTTTCACCCGAACATGAGTTCCATCTATTGCTCCAATGCAATCCTATTATTTAAAATTGGTAATAGGTAAAATATATCTTAAACTATAACAAATTTATTTTATTTACAATTAAGATACATGGGCATAAATATAAAAGCATACCTTAAAATATGGGTAGAATCTACTATTGTTGAGAATCTGAGGAGGAACCTCTAATCCAGAAGGCTGCACAAGAAACTCAGCTTCAAGTGATACAATGGCTCATAATACATTATGAAAATGATGGCTAATAGTCTCCCCCGATCGACTAAAGTAGAAGGCTATGGTTCTATTTTTGACATTATGTCCTAATATGTGGAGGAATTTAGCCACTTGTTCCCCAACTATAACATGACAAGAGTCTTTAACTCTACCAGTGTTTCGGAGTTTCACACATAACACTTGAAATGCTTGTGGGCCCATGCGAAGAACATCACGGCACTTTTTTGTCTCTTGTAACTGTTTCATCAATTGTTTCCTCATGCTCTCTCTTTCAATTTTTCCATCAATTATAGACCTATTAACTTGTTTTGACATCTCGCCTAACAAATAAATTGCATGTACAATAAAGCAAATAAGTTGCACCACACACCTACGCCTATGCCTTTCCCAATCTTGTAACATATGGTTCAAGTTATGTTCTTCATTTGCCACTCCAAAATTTATTAACTCTTTAACTTTGCACTCAAAATCATAAATATCCCCCTCAACATCCTTGGCCACTTCTTCATTAATATGGTTGTTCATCTTCCACTGACTTCTGGTCAACTGAGATCCACTGGCCTAACATAATCCTAAATAAAAATAACTTTTTATTTTCATAAAGCCACATGAGAGAGGTTTCATACCTAACTCTCTTTGAAAAGTCAAGAATGATTTGAGGTCTGAAGGATGAATATCTATTTTGGCATAAATGTTTCTAATGCTTAAGCAATTAGAAGCAGCAGCTAATTATAATGCATGAAAACATAAATAAAAAGTATATGGTTTATGTCTCTTGACTCTACATGTACAAAGCTATGATGCTATAACATGCTCTCATGGACACACACAAAGACTAGCCGAAGTGCACATGCAGAGTCAAGAAACAATTGATGGAAATGAGAAAGAGACCTGTATGATTTTTTTATGGTTCTAAATAAAGTGTTTGGGATGGTGAAGACTCAAGTTCTTAGTACAAAGTTAGTTCCCCCTCTTGGAAACGCCTACCACTTGGTGGCAGAGGACAAGCGGCAACATGTTATTTCAGCCATGCGTAAGGGTGGGAATTTTATAGCATTCCAAGTACAACATGTCTGTGAGCCTTTTTTTTTTGTGAAAGTGTCTGTGAGGCTTTGATCAAGCTCATAGGCTACAAAGGCCCATAACCATGTCAACTTGCCATTGAATCAATAACCAACCCTTGAAGCTCCACTTTTCAATGTCACCCACCCATTTTGAACGGACTCTTGCATTTACTCTTCCCTTAAAATAATTTCACCAATCTCCAATAAAACCATATAAAACCCCTCTGGCCCTGCATTAATTTTTTTAACTGGCCATAAATTTTTTATGAGGCCATTATTTTATATTTTATACTAGTAGTATTTTATACATTATGATTTGAAATATCAAAATACTAACAACAATTGAAAGTAACTAAGCTCTCATTTTACACTCTATGATGATTTATATAATTTTGTCAAATACTTATAACACGTAAAACATAGCTCAACAACCCATATTTATAAGAAAACTCTAAAAGCATCTTCTCATTAAAAATACCATTCAGGCAAAAAAAAAATAAAAATACCATAAACTAACGTGAAAGATTGGAATTTTCCTTAAACACAATTTGGAAACCAAATGTTGCATACATGAGCCCAATTGATAGTCCAATTCATCGATAGACCATGCATCAGTTGGGCTTGGACATAGAGCCTAATAAGACATCACAACAAACAACCTTCAACAAATGTGGTAATATCACATGAAAGCATACCAGAGGAGTTCGGGGGGAATGTATACCAAAACTTGTAGAAGACTTTATTTTTTTGTACTTCTTATTGCCAGACTCTTGTAATTTTATAATAAAATATATACCCTATTCTATATATTAGTATTATCTTCTTCACAAAATATAGTCAAACACGCTATCCAAAAACCAACCTTACTCTTGTAGCTAATATAATTCAGCACCAAATGTTATTCTGTAATAACTTTTATATTGAGTCTCTAGCAGCTTGACCTGTTAGTCATTTGTTATTTAAAAGAAATGAAAAAAAAGAAAAAAAAAACAAACCTGAATAAACAAAAGCCTTATATATATGTCTTTATCAGTTTGTTTTTGTCTTGCCCTCTAATCAAACGTTATGTCACCAAATGACGCTTTCTTTCGTGGAAGACTCTACAATGCATTATATATATATGTTGCATGCATGCAACTTCTCTGGTGACATAATAATAATAATCTTAATAATTCAGTCAATTCAATGTAGTGTAAGATAGAAAAGTAATCAATCAATTTATTAATATGGTGAAGATTTTTAGCACCGGTTTTAATAAGTCTGGACTTTTTGTAACAAACACATATTAATTAAAGTAGAAACGATAGCAGATTAGAAAGGCCAAAATTTTGAAGCCACATAAATCATTTTACTGAGATGTCTAGTAGAAGAGAGGAGAGGAGGGTGAAGATGAAGATGAAGATAAAGGGGCTGTCATTGGAACTTGAAGCAGTAGCTATAATGTTGAGAGTGGGTCAGTGTAGGCTCTGGATCTAATGTAATTGACAACCTTCTCTCTCAATTTCTCATCACACACACATACACACAAGGACTCGTATATATTACCAGACACACAACGTACAAAACAAGTTATGCAATCAATCTGGCGTATAATTAACATATGTCAAAGTCATGTTGATAGTTATTACTAGGACAGGAAACTGAACTGCTACTAAATTACAGCCCCAATCAGAAATCGGCAAAGGAAATGGGGGAAAGAAAAACAAAGAATAAATTGAAGACTGAAAAATTGTGAATCGAAGGAGAGAGAAGGAAAAGAGAAAATTGTCTTACCTTGGAGTAGAGTAGGGTTCAAAATTTGATCTGCGAGTAGAGATCGATCAATCAAATAGAGAAATGCTCACCAACGAATGAAGCAATGCTGATGAACAGAGCAAGGCTGATGAATGGAGACAATGATGTCGAGGAGATCAGAAATCCACAAAGGAAGTGTGGGAGAGGAAAACAGATCGAAGGAGAGAGAAGAAAATGAGAAAATCGTCTCACCTTGGAGTGGAGTAGCGTTTGAAATTTGATCTGCGAGAAGAGACCAATCGAATGAAGAAACGCCACCAATGAACAAAGCAATGCCGATGAATGGAGTAGCGCCGACGAACGAAGCAATGCTAATGAATGGAGACAGTGGCGTCGAGGAGAACACGGGTGACGTTGTGGAGAAGGGAAGAAAATGATCGAGCTGGTGTTATGCAATGTGAGGGTCAATTTTGGAAAATAAATTTTCCTCTTAATCTCTCCATTCGGAGGGAGAAAATTTGAGAGGAAAAGTACATAAGCCTGACTTATTTTTTTTCCTCCCAGTTTTCCTCCCTCCCTCTTTTTCTTTTCAATCCAAATAGGTGAAAATCAATTTTTCCCCTTTCTTCCTTCCTATTTTTCTCTTCCCCCTATTTCTCCTCCCATCCAAACAGAGGGTAAAAGAAGTTGTTTTTTTAATTTCTTTTAATTTTTAATATTTTTTATTAATGTTGGTTTAAAATAGTCTTATAATATGAGAGAATAGGGAGTAGACAGTGAATCAGGAATGATATAATATTAAAAAAAAAATTCTAAAACATGCAATAGTCAAAAGGACCCTGAGTTAAAAAAAAAAAAAAAAACAAGACAAAAGCCCTCCCGAAAAAAGGAAATTTGGGTGGGAATGTAGGTCCGCATATGGGGACAAGGGTCTTGCTACTGCTAATGGATAAAAGCATTTGCCGTCTTAAATATTTAATAAACGTAAAAGGAGTAAAAGCTATAAATAATTTTGTAGACAAAAATTTAACTACTATTTATAAAACCAAAATGCATAAATTGTACTATAATCTTTCTCAAAGTATATGGAATAAGGTTCTAAATTTGAATTAAAAAATTCAAAGAAGATTTTTTTCCCCACATAGTATGACTGTCAATTTTTTCGCCATGTTTGGATTAATGTTCTCAGGAGGGATAAATTAAAAATAATCACCATTTTCAAATTGAAAAATAGAGTATAGCATTGAGGACTGTCAAAGGTTTTTTTTTCTTTTTTTGGTAATAAAAATGGGAATGAGGGAAGGCCGAAAAAGCAAATGATGAATGAAAAACAGAAAGAAGTAATTTTCTGAAATTCATCGTTCAATGTGTAGTCCATTCTAGTAATTTTCTAAATTGTAGAGGGAAATTTTCTATGTGCTTTGTGTGAGCAAGAAAATTTTAAATGGCATTATCCTCTTATTTTAAATAAATTATCATAATTATCATAATCAAATATATGTTCCATCTGACACAAAAATTTAAAGGCACAAAATATATTGACAAACTACGGAAAGTGTTATTCTTGCTGCCAATACCAGAAAATGAAGATGATGGTAAAATATTTAATGTATTACAATTTGCATTCTTTTTTCCTATAATTAATCTAATCATCTATGCATTTTTTATAATGAATGTAGAGCACATTGTCTTCATTCCCTTGTGATTTGAATGAAAAATTTAACTTTACAATTTCTTAATTTTCTTTTTTTATCACCTCTTTAAACAACCACATATAAACTAATTTGTAATATTAAAAAACTCCTTCGTGCAATATTTTCCATTTTATTAATAGTTACTTATTTATTAATTTTTCCTCTAAAACCATGTAACATGGATTGAATAAAATTCTTAAATGGTAATTCCATTTTATTGCTGTGTGTAGGGTGTTTTTCTCTGGCTTAATTGCTGTCAACCATTCCTTTGGTTTACCCCTAAATTTCAGTACTTTCTTTTTTTCTGTCTAAAATTTCCCTTCCCATTATCCTTCGGTTTGGGGAGGAGCTCATTTGCTGAATTATGTCTGTTCCTACAATTGATAATGATATTTATTTCTGGTGACAAACTACCCAATATCTAAGGGCGAATTTAAGGGACCAGTATGGTCCATGGTGCTCCCAAAGTTTTAATTTTTATTTTAGATTTTGTATTTTTTATTAAATTTTTATATTACATATGCATAATGTATTTTTTATACTTAAAATTCATATTTTGACTCTAAAAGCATATTAAACATTAAAAAGTTAACATACTCTTTCTCTTATATATATATATATATATTATGGAATTTTAATTTGATCTCCTAACACAAAGATTCTAATAGAGTTGAACATTATTATCTTGTTGATATATTCACTATTATTATATATTGTCACTAAAAAAAATTAAATAGTAGCAATGAGTAAACAACTAAATTTCTTGTATTAAATACAATTTTAGATGCTAAGGATATATTCAAATCATTTAATATCAGTGATATTTGCAATCTTGTTAAAAAATTTTACTTTCCATATATTTTACCAAGAAAATATTCAATTGAAATATAAATTATAACATTATGAATTTGATGTGTCCAAAGACCCAAATTTTCAGAACGTATGTCTATTACTGGTGAATCATGATAAAAGTTTGTTGTAATATCTCTATTTTTATGAGATATTATAAAATGAATAAAATATGATAAACAAAGCGAGACGAAAATGTTATATATAATCGAGTTTTAGAAGAAATTAATTTCTCATCTAATTTTCTAAATAAGTTATGTTTTGTCCTTAATTGGAATTAATTTTTCATAAGGTTCTTAGCAAAAATTAATTCCAGAATTTACCCCGGAAAATATACAATATACCACTTGAATGAATGTCCGCTCTAATCCAAGCACAACGATATAAATATTATATTTTTGGGAAGTCCAAACCAATTTGGAGTTAATGTGAATAGTAAAAAAGAAATAATGAAAAATTAGTCTTTGGGTAAAATTACACGAAAGTGCCTAAAAGAATGAATAATTACATTCTAACCTGACTTAAAAGCAAAACGGTCATTTTTTAAATTAGAAGTAAAATGTGAATAATGAATTAAAGGCCCAAAAATGTAAATGTTGACATTGTAAAATGCAAAAGAAATTGGGAAAAATGGAGAGACATCGTTAAGCGTAAAGAAGGGTAAAAAAGTTATTTTTCCTGGTTAAACAGAAAAATGATAAAATTATATTTTGACCTCAAAAATTAAGAATATTTATAATTTAGTCCATGAAGGAAAGAATTCACGAAATGAAAATAAGTTTGAGAAAAATTAAAGTTAATGATCCAAAAGTTCTAAAAATTATAACTTACCCCGAGTTGAGGGTATTTTTATAAATATGAAAAATTATAGTCAAAATGAAGCTTCTAATGAGATAAACTGAATGGAATGCTGATTGGCATTTAATAAAGTCAGTATGGATTTATTATGGGTATTTACAATAAAAAGTCAGTATTATAACGATAAATGTTATTTGGACTATCGAAAAAGTAGCATTGGGTTAAGGACAGTAAATGGACCTCATCCAAAAATAATTTGGGACAATATGATGATTTTAATATAAAAGTAATTTTTGTATGATCCTGTACCAATTTAATGACGATTACGGTAAAAATATTTATTCGGTATAGGTAAAATTTATCGGTAAAGGGTATTTTGGTCCAGGAAAATTCAAGAAATAATTTCAGACAAAATTAATCTTAATGTGGCTTAATTTATAGCTTAATGGACATGGATAAAATTTATTTAAATGATTTTCGTAAAACTTCTTGGAGAAGGCATGATTTTTTGACCAAAAAGTAATCTTGATTAGTTGGATGATTAACAAGTTAATGAAGTAACCTAATCTCTCTCTCCCCTCCCATTTCAGAGTGAGTGGCAGCTGCAGCCATGTGATGAAAGTCAATTTTAAATAATATATGGGAAATACTTCTTCAAGAAGTATTGAAAAAAAAAAAGAAGATAGTCCAAGTTGAGGTGGCAAGTAACTACCTTTATCTCATTTCTTTTTCGGGCATCCACGAGCTGCACAAGTGAGTGAGAGAGAGAGAGAGAGCCTCTGAACAGTAAATGAGAAGAGCAAAACGTGAAAGGAAGAGAAGGAAATGGGAAAGAAGAAAAGAGAAGCAAAACTTGAAAGTTGGAGATCAAGTTGTAAGGTAAGGTCCCTACTACCTCAAGCTTGTAGTTTTAAGTAGTTTAACATTGTATCATGAAGTAATTTCTCTCCTCCCACATCTCTAAGAGTTCAGCCATGGAGTTTTAGCGATAGAAAGTGGAGCTTTAATCAAATAAATCTAGGGAAAAGCTTACACAAGTTCCAAGAAGCAAGAATCTATAAGTTATTACAAGTTTCATGAAGTGGTATTTTTTTCTCCAATTTTCTCCACAATTTCAGTCAAACTAGGGTTATAAATAGAGATGGAATTTCAAACTTTTAACCCCAAAAATGAGTTCCTCATGGCCCAAACCCTTAAGAACAACCCTTGGTTCAAAGAAAAACCAAGAAGAAAGCAAAGAAAAAAATTTAAGGGTTTAGTGAGTATTGTGTGAAGTTGGACCAAGAACCAATAGTTTATATGCTTCATTGGTGTTATATTTAGATCCAAGGAAGCTTAAGGAAGTGTTTGGAAGAAGAACAACTCAAAGGAAAAGAGAGTGGGAGCATTGGAATCAAGTTGAAAGGCAAAGGAAAGCAATAATGGTAGCATAGTCTATTTCTTACTTATGTTATTGTATATTATTTCTATGTTATAATCTCATTGCCATATTGTTGTTATGTTGTTGTGAGATTGGTTTGGCTGTTTTTATGAAAGGGTCCTAACCCTTGGATGTCTATTTTATAAAGAGAGACCATGCCCAAATTTTTATGAACCATTATGACTTATTATATGCTTGAATGGGTGAATTGTTATGATTTAAGTTTTATGCATATATGATAATGTAATTGCATGACATATGACTTGCTACTGAGATTCCATAATCTCACCATTCCAAATACTAATCATGCTAGGGTAAGGATATGAAAGTAACCAAGGAAGAAGGCAGGAAGAAGGCAGGAAGAAGGCAAGAAGAATGAAGAAGCATGATATTTATGTGATTTGTGGGTATTTTAATGTATTATTATGGCATAATGTATAAAATTGCATGAGAAATACATAATGTATTTCTGTAACTATATCCCTTTGAGCATTATGGAGTGATATGTATGGATTTGGCATAAGGAATGATGATGTAATCATGTTATGAAACTCATTTTGCCAAGATAAGAATGGAAATGCTCAATTAGAAACACTCTGGGAATAACGAAGGTATTGATCATATGAAACAGGGTATAATACATGAGTATTATATATGCTCAAAAAGCATATAGAATGAGCTTTTCATAAATCCAAAGATCACTTAAATTGGATAAGAATACAATTTATAATGAATTTTAGAAATTAGGGTTCAGAACAGGGCAATGTAGAGAAAAACTGGAACTTTTGCCATGAACACTGGAAAATTAAAAATGTGATATAAAATCATACAAAACTCCAAAAATTTAGTGATTTATATTTATAGAATGGTTTGTGTTTTAAGTTTCATATGCCACTGATTTGGAGGTAATTGGAGCAATATGATAGGAGATATGAAGGTTTTCTCAAAACTGTTCCAGCAAAAGTGAAATCCTGACCCTTTATGATTTAAGTTAACATCATGCCCTATGTAAGTAAAATAAATGTATAAGAAAAATATGTCTAAAAAGTGTACATTCAAGGATTTCATATGACATAAAGAAGGTATGATTTGACTTAGGATATAATAAGATATGAATTTTTAAATATAAAGCCAAAATTCTGGGAAAGAGAAAATGACCAAATATACAGTAAATGTTTGAGAAATAAATTGTATGAATTGGTCAAAAGAATACTTTGTTTCATATTTTTTTCATGTATAAAATCTTTTTATCTATTTTTAGAGAATTGAATCACTTTGAGATGATTTTTCTATAATTAGTTATGCATTTCCGAAGTTTATCGGGTAAAATGGAAAATGCACGATAAATAGTACCCGAAATAAAGAAAATTCTATTTTAAAATTTTTTTGCAATCAAGTCTCTAATCATGCAATAATAGACATAATTAGAGTCCAATACATAGAAAATGAATATAAGTTTAAGGTGTTACATTTGTAGATATTGGAAAGTCCAATTTCTATCATTTAATTAATAGATTACTATGTACTACAGTTTGCGTTGACTTTTCTAGTGGTGGGCCTTTTTTAGTTATGAAAATTATTAAGCCTATGCTTTACAATAAGAAAGAAGATGATTTTCTTACTAATTATATGATTATTTATATTAAAAAAAAGATTGCTAAAAAGTTTACTAGTTTACTATATATATATATATATGATAATTGATGATTTTTTATGCTATGAAATATCAATGTACACAATTTAAAAAATGAAGGTACATATGTTTTTTCTTTTTAGTGAAAGATGCATGTTTGTTTTAATTATATATTTAAAAAATTGACATGAATATGTTAAAATATTTATATATAATAATTTGTTTCATACTTTACATGTTAAATTTTTTCTTCAATTACTATATATGCATTTTAATCTCAGTTCCCCTCATAATTTAATTCTAGCTCCACCCCTGGTATTACCTAACGGACTAGTTCAAATTCAAGTAAGGTCAAGTCTTAATTGGGTGGATGCTTTTCTAATATGTTTTTTTCTCATTCACAAAACTTAAACTTCAAACCTAGCTAAGGGGTTATTGGGGGAAGTTTATTTTTCACAAACCAAATATTTTATTACAAAGTTCCAGGTTCTGATGGCATTCATTTATTTAACTTCTTAGTCCCCTCGTTTTCCTCATTAAAGATCCAAACATGAGAAAGGGAAATTTCCTTCATTTTCAATCCGAACATAGGAAGAGTCTCCTCCCTTCATGTAGCATCCCTTCCCTTTTCATATGAACACACGATCAGTGCAAAAGATTTTGGACTTATAGTTCATTGTGTCTTACTTTACAGTCAATATCATACAGAAGACTTGGGCAAGAGACTTTGGTCCCCCAAATTTTGGCTTTGCAAGATTCAAAATAACTACAAAATTTCGCTTGAATTCATATCATATGGATTTTTATGAACCTATCTTCATCCTTTGCTGATAAAGGTGCAGGGGTTTTCTTATTATATTTCTTTGGGTAATTTGGGCCTTTTAGATGCTTTAAGAGTAGTGGACAGATAATCTTAGGCATTCTTTATTAAATAAACATTCATTTCTCTACGTGATGTCAGTTTGGGCTTGGCGTGTGATGTTTATTTCTGCTTTTGGAATACCTTTTCATGTTGTAGGCTTCTTCATGCCTCTGGTTTCTACGCATCCTACTAATCTGGAGCTGATTAGTAGCCAACAAGTGACCTGCCTAGAGAACTAAAAAATACAATAAGATTCAAATAGAAAACAAAATGACCAAGGACAAGAAGAAAAAATACTCATAAAAAACCTAACTATAGAGATGCTACCAAAGTAAATCACGCCTTGGATAAGTCTAACATTGTATTCTTAGAAGAATACAAAAACATAAGTATTAAACTTGCTAAAAAAATACTTTTATTTAACTCTTCTAGAGAAAATGTATTACATAGGGGTTTTTATATAAGTAAAATATGAAAAATCTAATTCCAAAATAATGCTTCGGGTTTAAGTAATCCTAATTGATGTAAAAAAAAATCTAAAAAAAAAACTAATAATCCATATACTTAAAATAAAAAACAAAAATTCAAAGAAAAATAATGAAATTGATATTCTAATTTTATCATTATTAGATAATCTCCTTAAGTATAAGGATTTTCTTTAACTTAATAATCAAGTTTATCTAATAGATCTTTTTATTCTAATTTAAATCTGACCAATAACTTATTAGATAAAAAGATGATTTGGATGGTTTCCAAAATCCCTAGAGCTGAAAAGATTAATTCAAAAGGAGTTATAACCGTGGAAGGAGGTTGACCAAGTGAATGATAGAGAATGAGCTATGGATATTGTGAAGAATTTTGTGTTTTTCTATCTTAGCTTTAGTTTTGAGGTGGTAAAACTTTTAACTTACTTAATTTTATTATCGTTGATCTTAAATGGGCAGATATTTAATATTTGGTAACAAGCTCAACGTTTTTAAACTTGTTTTGACACCAAAACTATCTTATTCTACCAAACATAGGTGGATTTCCTGACAATCACTTGTTCTTAGACTTGTCTTTACTTATGGTAAGGTGCTTGTCCTACCAAGATCCCTATATTGTCATGAAATCATGAAGAGAAGCAGAAAAAGGAGATTAAGATGCAAGCTACCATAATAAAGGCCTTAGCAATTACCAAGGCAAGGAGGAAATTGTTGGACACTTGCCTTAAAATTGCTAAGATATTTGTTATCGAATAATTTGTTAGTTGCTGAATAATTGGTCAAATGACCAAGATTTTAGGAATTTTTCTGATTTTTAGGAGTTAGTTTAAATTTGGCCAGATAATGCTCATGTTAATGCTATGTGTATCAGCTCTATATATTGAATAAAGCAAATGCATATTTTAACACCTAAAAAAATAAAACAACTCTTTGTTTATACTATGCACATATGCCCACTGTTCCCTATTAGCCAATTCATAAAGTCCCATTCTTCTTTGCCTTTCTTTATATCATATACCAACAAATTGGATTTTCACAATGTTGTGTTTACTATTTTACAACTTGTCATGACAAAACTTTGAAAAGAAAAAGAAAGGCTCTTGGGTTCTCGATTTTATAACAAATTCCCTAAGTCATCATGAAATCGTGCTCTCTAGAAAGTAGGCCAACCTTTCTTCAATCAGCTTATCACGAAAAGACCCTCAGCTTGTCCTACCAAAGTGGATTTTCAAAAACCAAGTTTTAATGGATTTAAGCTTGTCATAACAAGTAGTAACATTCAAGGAAACTTATTCTAACTATCTTGAATATTAACTTTAGTGTTTCCTTAGGTTAATGGCTTGTCTTGACAATTGTGGTAGGTTATCATGAAATCGTTCCTGAGCTTTGCTTCTACAACCTAGAATAATGCTTGATTTTCTGACAAAGTACCTATTTTGTTATGACAACCTGATTCAACGTTCAGAGATATGTCTAATAGCTAGTTAGCTTATCCTACCAATCTACCTACCTTATCCTACCAAACTCTAATATATATTAAATGCAGTAGGTGAATAGTAAATCAAGCTTAGTAACAGTTAATTAATGTCTTAAACAGTTAGATTTCCTTAAACTCTATATATAGGACCACGTTTAAGGTGATGAGTAATATTATTAAGTGAAATTACATCTAAACTTTGATGAAATCTTTATTGTTTTCATTTAAAGTCTTACCAAATCTCTTAAAGAACATTTATTGTTCATCATTGTTTTATCCACTCTTAAAGAGAAATATCATTTGTTGTAATCATTCTTTCTACATTGGGTAGAATTGTTTTAGTGTAAGGAAATACTAAGGGAGTTTGTAAACACACTTATTGGGTGTGAGAAGTGAGATTGAGTAGCTCTGGTTTGAGCTAAAAGTGTATTGCGGTTTTTGAAAGAATCCATTCAAATCTTATAAGGATAGTGGATAAATCTCAAATGGAAGTTTGAAAACTAGACGTAAGTTAAATGGAGAGATTGAAACATGATAAATATTTGTATTTAATTCTCACTTTCTTAGCTCTTTTCATTTTTGTCATTGTGCTATGTTTTTGTGTTGTAGTATTGTTGCATTATATTTCCTCTTTATGCAGAAAACTTTAAAAGCCCAATTCATCCCCTCTTAAGCATTCCAGCTACACTTTCATAACTTTGGTATTTAGAAAATATAAATTGAAAGTCAACAAAATAAGCAAACAAACAAAATTATCTAAACAAATTTTAAAAATTCCTTACAAGGGATCACGTGAGCAGCACCAAAGGATCTTTGAGACTTCTCTCCATCACATCTCTTTATGTTCTATCCTTGGAGTGGGATATAGATTTGCTGATAAAGTGAAAATTTGTGGAATTTTGAAGGTATAAGGATATGGTGATAATGCTCACCAGAATAATACAATTGAAAATAAAAAAGCTTTAATTTATTAAAAATAAATGAATCTAATTATTATAACAAGATACATGAGGGCAATTGTTGAAATACATTCATAGAAGATAGAGATATTTAAGCTCTCAAGTAATTAAGTGATAAAGTCTGCTTAAACAGAAAAAAGGAAATGGCTAAAACATAGGAGATGAACCCCGATAAGTAAAATATAATGAATATTGTAATAAAATTAAAGCAATTTTCTCCAATGGAATTCTATTTTCTGTTACAAATTAATAACATAAAAAAGAAAGCACTCTTAATCCTTTAATCATATATTAGATTTCATTTTGGTCACTTAACTTTATTTTATTTCTTTTTAATTTTTTAACTTTTAAAATATAATCAAAAGTTTCCTTATCATTAATACCGTTAACTATGTCAATAAAAAATGCTAACAAAATATTCTCAAATATTGACAAAGTATTTTCAAATACCTAACACATTTATCTAACTCAATTTTTATGAAAAAATCATAAAATTAAGATTTTGTTTAGAAGTTAATTATTTGTAAATATTTATTTTTAATTTTTCAGTTTAATTTAAAAATATTTAAAACATAAGATTAATGAATACATAATAATATTAATGATTTGGTAGTGAAAATTGACATGTGTCAATATTAAATAATAATTTATTAGTAATTGGGGTTAATATAGTTAACAGTGTTAGTATTAGGGAAACTTTTGATTATATTTTGAAAAATAATTAAAAAAAATAAAATAAAGTTATAAGATCAAAATGAAATCCAGTATAAAATTAAAAAATTAAAAGTGTGTTTTTGCCAAATAAAAATTAATACTTTAATATTTTTTAAGGATATTATTATCATTTGCTCATATTTCCTTTCAATTTTTTGTTTTGTTTTCAACAAACCAAACATGGAAATGAGACGAAATTTTCATTCCTTTCAAAGTCATATCAAACATAAGGATGGGTTTACAAGATTCCATTTTACCGAGGCCACTTTCATTCCCACAAAACCATTCCATTTGAGAAAATGAGACTAGGATGACATATAGTCATATGACTGATATTTAACAGCATATTGAATGAGATTTAATGACAGGGACTACATTAAAATTACAATGATAGAGATCTATACAGATTAAATTAAAAATTGAGTAAGATTATATTTATGAGGACCAATATTTCAATACAGTGAGAATTTTATTTCTAGCAACAGAAAACTTGAGTGCCAAGTGGCTGAAAAATGTGATTAATCATAAATCTGTAGATTTATGTTTATTATTAATGTGTTTTGGCTCCCAGGAGGCTGGAAGACCGTGAAGCTGCTGAGAAGTATTGTGCTGAGATTGGCAGAGCAGACGCTTACATGCACTTTGTCTTCCTTTTACCCATTGAATGATTTCTTTATGTACAACTTTCTAAAAGTGCATGTTTTATAATAGTCTTTTGTCCTTTTCCTTAATGTTGTAATGACATCAGGCTGCTTGAAATGTATTTGGATCCACAAGATGGCAAGGATCCAATGTTTACTGCTGCCGTTTGCCTTCTCCATGATCATGGAGAAATATTGGATCCATTGCAAGTTCTGGAGGTACTAAATTCATTCTTTTTTTATAGTAGATTTAAGATACCAAGTGCACGGCTGAAAAAAAAATTCATTCTTTACCAGTAAACATAGAGGAACATTATTCTTATGTCAAAATAAATAATATAATTCTTAGTGTTCCGTTTTCAATCCTTGTAAAAAAAAAAAGTAGTGGGAGTGTTTCAGCATCAAGATTAGAGGAATAATTATTTGCTGAAGACAGATGAGATAATTTTATATAAACGAATAAATAATCCCTTATAAAAACCACAAGGATACATGAACCTGATATTAATTAACGAATTCGCCATAAACCTTAAGAGTATGACAGTCATGGATAGGTTGTTACTTTTTTAGATAAAGGGTTATAACAGATGTAAATTTAATTGCAGAATTTTACTCATTCTGCTTCTGTATTGTGAATTTTGGGAATATAGTCTTAATGAAAGTTTGGCCTTTATGACAGAAACTGTCATCAGATATGCCTCTTCAACTTGCTTCTGGGACTTTATTAAGAATGTTAAGGGCCCGAGTTCATCACCATCGTCAAAGGGCAGGTACTTGAACTATGTTTTCCCTCTTCGCTTAATGGGCTTTTCATTTTCACATTGTGACATGTATTTCCTTTATAACTTTCCTGATAAAAGAAGACATATTATCAGAGAGAAAAGTGAAGAAATATAACTAGGGGAAGAACCACAAGTCTTACAAAATATATGAAAAGGAGGGTAAAAATAATGTTTCTGAATATTTTTTGTTTTGTAACCACAAGCATTGCAAAGCTGACCAATGTTTCTGAATATTGGAGATTAGCGACCCCCTTAAAACAACCATGGGATGAACCAAAGTGAGTCAGTAAACACAACCTTACTCCATTATAAATGCAAGTGTGAATAATTGCTTTCTAGCCAAATACGCCAAAGAATTGGTTGTCACTGTCTTAAAGCTTTATGCACAAATCATTCAACTGCTGTCTCAGAAGAACTTTTCTGTGTCTATAATGGTAGCACAAGGCAAAAAAAAAATAAAATGAAGTTTTGGATCCTTACGACGGAACTTGGATGGTGCATATGGGAATAGGTTATTAACTTATTATCAAGAATGGGTAACTCTCAGTCATGAAGCTCTGCTCATGTGAATTTGATATGGGGAGCATCCCCCAGATTCTGGTGGCTGTAAATTTTTTGGTTCCTCATAGTACGTAGTATCTGGAATTCTAGATCGTTCTTATATGGCCATAATTTAACAGTATCCCCTGTTTCTGTGAGTCAGTGACAGTTCCTTTTTCATTTGAAGATTTTCTTCTAGTATGACTTGTATCTGGCTTTTCTTAAAGAAGGAAGAAGGGGGAAAAAGAAGAACAAGATAACTACGTAACGAAAGAGGAATATACATAATGTTAGCAGCAGAAAAGTCATTCTTCTTGGTCTTCTAGTTTTGTATTTTATGATTGTTAGCCTCAGTTCATGTATACTTTTGTGGTCAACAAATGTTATGATCCGATATTTTTGTAACTTAGTGTTTCTTTCTCAGATCATGCATAGCCTTTCCCATGCTGTAGACATAGATGCAAGATTGTCAAGATTGGAGGAAAGATCAAGGCATGCACAGATCAATGATAGGAGTCTCTGTGATTCCTGTCATGCACGCCATGGTACCAAGTTATTTGCTATGTACCCTCATGATACCATTGTTTGTTACAAGGTTTGTGCTTTTCTATCTTCTCTCAATGAATGTTTATAAGCTTCTGTACCAACCATGCATGCCCTACCTCATTTACAATCATGCAGCTATGTGTAATTTTACAACTTATGTGCATGTTTGAGCAACAAAATATATGATTGAGGTGCAAAGCTTTTTTTCCTCCAGAATTTAAAAAAATGATAGTACGAGAAGCCACACTATTCACAATTGTGGAGTCAACCAAAAATTTCCTCAAAAAGGAATTGCTTATTCCTCCACAGTACGGCTTCCTAGAGTTTTTAATTGATACATATATTTGTGTCCTTAATGATTTGATTCTTTTTATTATCATACACAATTTTTTTGGCAATCTAACAATGGAGAATTTATTGGGGAAAAAAGGGATAGTTTTGACCTCCCAAAGGATCAAACTCTCCTTATCTATAAGTATTATACAAGCTGTGAACAAGATGCAAACAGAACTGATATATTGGATTTAAGCATCAAAATCAAATGGATATCCAAGAGAAATTCAGTATGTAACAAAAGTTCGGAAGAATTTGTGGCACTACTTTGCTCATAATGCTTCATAACACCAATCAAATACGTCTTCTCTTTGGAAGCCGGCAGCCATTATGGGGGACTCGAGTGCTATCTTCAATGTATACAATTGGATTCCTATCTGCTCGAGAATCAGTATAGCCCTCTCTCCAGCTTACTATTGCTTGCCTCTTTTTCTTAAAATAAGTAAATCCTATCACTTTCATGACAACAGATTTCAATCCAAATTTTCTAGCCCTTCGTCCAACTTCTTCAGCTGTAGCTTCAGCAGCATACTTGGCAAGTTTTTGCCCTCCTTTCATTTCTTTCAAACACCCAGTTGAGGCCTTAAGTTTTACATTTCCTTTAGAATCCGTCACAGTAACAAAGGTATTGTTACGCAATAACTTTATATGAACAAAATCATGTTCATGCTCTAAATTATACCTAGAGAGTTCAGCACCCCCCATAACAACCTTTCCATCTGTCTCTAGAATACTTCTCACAAAATCCATAGGTGTGGAATTCGTCTTAGTCTCAGAATCAGTCTGGCTGACGGGATTTATACTTCTTTGAGAGTCCAAATTCAAACCATGGGAAGCATTAACATTTTCACCCAGATTAAAACCACGGGAAGCATTGACATTTTCACCCAGACCACGGGAAGCATTAACATTTTCATTCAAAGTGTTCCACCCTAAATTCATACTTGAAGATCCTCTGACATGTTCTGCAGTTTCAAAAGATTGAGTAACCCCCATCAGACAATCACATGCAAAACAAACTCTGTGTGGATCGATTATTCACTAGCAAATAACATCAAGTGTTACTTCAAATCTGTAACACACTATCTGCTTTCCTGATTTTGTACTTTTAGAAATCTAATTTAACCATCACATAAAGATGAATTGAATGTACTAACAAGCAGGAAAACTTACATGGATAGAAGACACAATTTGAAAATCATGACACAATTAAATACATAGTGCTTTTTAGCCAGAAAATATAGTGTCTGAAAGTAATTTGAAATGTTGTGCCATATCGAACAGAACAATCAGTGCTTCATCGAGGTTATTCTTATTCAATCTAGAGTTTTAATAGCCAATTCAGGCAGACAAAAAATACAAAAAGTAATCATTAAATGATAAATAAATCAACCAATACATCAATCTGCCCCCAACCCACCGTTTTCATTCCTAACACTTGCTTAATTTCCAATGATTTTCTTTTCCTCAACTCTCAACAGTCACACAGGGGAACTTTCAGCTAATCTACGCAGGTCTCAAAGTTCACGTCAATCATCTACTTTCAAAACTTTAACTATCAACTAAAAGGCTTAAAAAATTACCATTATTTTGCAGTAACCCCAAGAAGCACTTGTAAAAGCACAGAGACTCCCGGGATCCATGAGAGCTTAGTGTAACTAAACTACCATAGCTTCGAACTGAATGTTTGGCCTCAAGAAGAGAAAGCAGAGACGAAGCAGGGGAGGATCGACTAGCATTGCGAACGAAAGAGAGACAAAGATGCATACTCCTTCTAGGGTTTTTCCTGGTTAGATCCTCGCCACTAGGGATGCTTGTCACTGCAATATCATTGTTCACAAAATGAGACTCATGATAGAGATCCGATATTCTGCTTGCGAATTTTGAATGCCCCCGAAAGGCTAACCCAACTTTTTCAGAGACTTATATATAAATTTTATTTCAAAAAAAGAAGAATGAAAGTTCGGTGAATTGAAAGTAAAAAACAATTCTTTTTTTAGTGTACCCAACTTCATCATTACTCGGTTCGTCCCATTAACTTGAAAAAAAAAACACTTTATTTTACCATGTAAATTATATTTATTTATCTCACGTCTATTAAGAAAATATTAATTTTTTTCAAAATTTTCATAATTTTTTTAAAGTATTCTTATTAAATTGAAATAAAAATTAATTATTCTCTCTTCCTATATTTTTTTTATTTTTTTTTATCACTATTGCATACTATAAAAAATTGAGATAAAATTGAAAAAATATTAAATTATTTCTAACTTTTATAAAGTAACTTATATTTTAAAACATTAATCCCCACTTAATCCGTTTTACATTTTGAATAAGAGGGAATATTTAAGAGAGATCACTAAATTAATCCCTCGTGTGTCATTCTCTATCGACTTCATCTAAACAAATCCAAAATGTGCTTATGATCGAGGGAGTATTTAAGAGAAATCATTAAATTGATCCTATGCATGTCATTCTGAAACCGAGGGAGTATTTAAGGGATTTAAAATTTTTTTAGTTGAAAATTTTATAAGATGGACATGAAAACTTACATAATGGAGCTAAACATTACATATTCCCTTATTTACAATCCTCAAATAAAAATTAACAAGAGGGAGTTAAATTTTACAACATAGACCTAAAATTTTTTTGAGTTGAAAAAATTACAAGATGGACATGAAAATTTACAAGGAAGAGTTAAAAATTACATATTCCCTTATTTACAAACCTAAAGTGAAAATGTAAAATTTTTAAAGTTGAAAAATTTACAACCTGAACATGAAAATTTACACGATGGAGTTGAAAATTACATGTTTCCTGATTTATAACCTTCAAGTGAAAATTAATAAAATGGAGCTAAAATTTTACAAGGTGTACCTAAAATTGACTACATTGACCTAAAAATTTGCAACTTGAAACTCAGAACCCATGAGGGACCACAATTCAAAACACACAATAGTATTGTTCTAAGGTTATTCATCAGCATCTAAACTCTTCCCAAACCTTTTATCTCACAAATCGTGTCCTCCTTTCACTGTGCATGCCTTTGCCACCATTAAATCATCAACCTCCGCAGTCAAAACTGCTCCCAGAATTTCCACTGGACAATCCATGCTGTGCCTTAGTTTCTTCATCAACTACTCAGCATTGATAGCAAAGGGAGGCGAAAGCACAAACCTCACATGAAGCATACGTTGCCTTTGTCATCATCATCATCCCGCCACTCTTATTACAAATGCTGCAAAGTTGGAACGAGTGGGTTTGCTGGGCGACAGGTGCTCCGTAGCCAGTATATTCATTTCCCTATCCTCTAGACCAAACAATTTGACATTATGCATAGGTTAGCGCAGCACAAAAAGTTCCTAAAGTTGGAGCTACACTATACTCCCAAATTTATATAGGTATTCTATTCAAACTTATCATTTGATAAGGATATGATAAAGATTACCATTAGAGTTAAGGGAGTTTCCATGGAGATTGATTGCACTACACTTGTTGGTATTCAAGATTTACCCAGTATTGATGAGCCTCATTTCATAGAGAAGCTATCATTGATCAGGAGTCTAGAGGGTTATAATCATTTGAAGTATATTATTGCACTGATAGGAGTGAATGAAGTGGCAACAAGCTACCAATTTCTTCCTACAAATCTCCCAAATATGGAGAAGTCCCACACTACATATTTGCGCATACATTTTTTAACGAGTTTGGGAGCTATGCAACTTGCAAGGAAGCAGAGATTGTCATGATATACTGTTTGAGAGAATGAATGGACTTCAACCTATCATTTTTCATACTAAATTGTATGGTAGCTTGTGCATGGAAGAAAGGTAGTCCCTTCCCATATACCTCTTTAGTGACAATGATTCTAAAGCATTTTTTTGTGGAACTATTGGAGGAACAGATGATGCCTCTAGAATACATTGGAGTTGATAGTCTATACCGAATGGGATACTAAAAGGACAATCAAGACTGGAAGAAGATAAGGAGGAGGAGAACTGTAGATGTTGAGGATTGTGACGATCCTGCCAAATTGTCTACATCACAATTTGTAGATTGGCTAGGGTAGTTGGAGACTAAAGTTTAGGGGATAAATGATGAAGTGCATGAGATCTTGGAGTAGGCTCATTGTCAATCTTAATGATCCATGGTTTTGTAATGATGATTTCCAAGTTGGCTTGTGGAAGTTAGTATTTAATGGACAGATGGTTGTGCTTGTGTAAGTTAGTATGTGCAACTTTTTGAAAGTTGAAATGTTGATTTTGTAGTTGGCACTTCTTATGAGCCAAATAGACCTTTAATATGTTTTGTACTATGGCACATATAATGGTTACTAGATCTATATGTATTTTAACCTGTCTATTTTCATAAGGTGGTTCAATTTATGTGTTAATTTTGTTGTTGGAAGTATGTATTTTTGGTAGTGTATTGATTTAATTTTAGTTCAATTTCTAAATTAGTCAGCTGCTTCTGTTCATTTAACTTGAACCTGGGGTCCTTGCTTATATAACAATCTGAAGTTAAAAAATTGGTCTACTACCAACTTTATGTGATTACAATTCAAACTCGTAATTGGTTAACTACTTTTTTAATCATAACTTAAAATAAGGGTCCTTGTTGAACCCAAGGTCCTTGTTCATATAAGAGTCTAAAGTGTAAAAAATTGCAAATAGTAGCATTCAATTCATACTGAGAATGGATGGAGAAATAGAAGAATCACTCTCTACCTTACCTCTATATGTTCTAGATTGAAATCTATATTGTGTCAAAAATAAACTAAAATTGACATATGCTCTTATGTAATAAGAGAGACACTGTAGTATTCAATTCATACTGCATGTGTTTAAGAACCACAATTGAGAAACAAGTGAATATATCTTTCCTTTATTACTGTGTGAGTCCTAGAAAGGAACAAAATCCTTTCATAAATACACTTACTTCTTTGACATTATCATGGAGATATGATTCAATGTTTGCTGCCTTAGCATATGTCATATGGTTATGATAATTTGATGTGGAAGAGTTATGCAGGGAAAGCAACTGTTTCATATTCAAGTGATATATGGGCAAAAGAAAGATTACCTGGAAATATACATACATATGCTAATGTCTAAGACATGTTCGTTATGAGATTATTTTGTTAACATCATAAACGTGGATGCTATACATAAAAGAAAGGCAATATGGGTTTTGCTAAAAACTTGAGAGGGATTAAATTTGTGATGAGTAAAAGTGTATATGCGTAAATCTATAACTGTTAGATTTGGCTGGTCATCTAAAAGGGGGGTGAATTGAGTGATGTAAGATTTTTACCCTTTTTGGATCACAATCCAAATTTACTAGATGTACAGTAAAATAAGGACAAACAGAGAGAGTTAAGGGCAACAATTAAGGAGAGAAGATAAAGAGTAAAACACAAGAATTTATATTGGTTCGACCTAAATCACTTGACTTACGTTCAGTCCCTAAGTCACCATTTGAGATTTTCTTTTATATCCCACAAGTTTGATTTGAGCACTTATGAAATCTCAGTACATCCCACAAATTTCAATTGGCACTTATGAAGCCACTCTCACCATGTCCTTACAAAATGTGTAATTTCCATTATGGCTTGTTTGGTATGCTGGAATGGTTTTTGATGAAATGGGAATAGGAAACAGAATAGGAAAGAGAATGGAAATAGAGTTTAAAAGTATGTTTGGTATGGAATAAAATTTTAATGGAATCCTAATATAAATTTTATTTGGTATGTGATTTTTTATATGGAAAAGAAATTATAATATATGAAAAGGCATTAATGTCCCCGAATTAAAAATAAAAAAATCATAAAAAAGATCCCTAGCTTGTCGAGTTGAACCAAGAACGCTTATCCCCATCGATACTTCTCTCCCGCTCGATTAAGCACCCATGCACAGTAGACCTCACCATCAGACCATGTCGGACCGTTCTTAGACCACTGTCGTCGTTCTTCGAATAGCGTCCTATCTTAGGTGTTGTACAAGCTAGACCCTTCTCTCAGCTGTAGAAGAAATAAGCGCCCTGGGGTTTTTTGGCTTGTCAAATTCGGTTAGAGTCATCTTTATTTTGAAACTCTTATTTTACGATTTCTTTTGTGCTTTATATGTGTGTAGGTGCAAGCCTAATGCCTAGGCTTTGAAAAGATGGAACAAAGGAGAAACTGTACACTTTACCTTTTAATGCCAAATAATCATCAATATAATCAATATAAAAATTACAAAGATCTGTACTACATTTAATGTGTAAATAGAAACGAACGTCCTTGGGGTTTTTTGGCTTGTCAAATTTGGTTAGAGTCATCTTCATTTTGAAACTCTTATATGTTATTTTCATCTCTTTTGTAGTTATCTGGCCAATATTGTTATTCTTTCTTCAAAAGTCTTGCTACGCTTGAATTAGTACTTTGATTCATTGATTCTGGTTGAAGCATTAAGTTTTGAATTTATAATTTATTTATTCATTTATGTAAGTGATATGCTTTTTGGCACATGTACTATGTCTGTAAATACAAGATTGCCTTTTAGTTATTTCCATTGGCGAGATAATATGCCATTGAAGAGTTTTAATCAACTATTTTGGTGTCTGTAAATACAAAACTTTTCACAGAATTGAGGTTATCTAACATTAAAAATTAAGCAAGAACATTACCTATTAAAGTTGCATTGAGTTTACATGTATTAGCGAAAAACATGAGACTACCAGTGAATTTGGGGAAGCTCCAATCAAAAGCCATGATCCCTAATGGAAATCAAATTACTTCCTTGCCAAATTAATGTAATTCCCTTTGTGAAATAAATGAGTTTTTTCATAATAAAATTTGGTTATCTTATTTTCTTCCATTATATTGACATTTGCTTGATGGAATGCCTCTCTGTTGCCAAACTGTAATCTTTGTCCTTTCCCTCCTAAGTGGGTCAATTGGTGAGGCTTAAACACTTATCCATATTAGGGAGTTCATTAATAGGCTTGTTTGCTATTATTAGTAGCTTGCAAAATGTAAGAACTTATAATCAGTGAAGCCTGAATACTATGTAATTATTCTACTACTTCCTGTTATTTTTTAATTTGGAGCATTTATTATTTAGAGAAGTTTATGATCAATTTAGTTGTTTAATTTGAGCAGTTGAGTTCATCTATTTTCTGTTGGTAAGTAATGATATAATTTTAATTGCTTCTCTTTGGAAGAAGTACAAGCCAATAGTATGCTTCTGATTAGCTTTCTTTATGCATTGCATGAGCGTTATAAATTTGTAATGCAAGTTGCGGGTGCATGTGCTCTGGGGAGGACTCTTCCCTTGTCAAAGAGAATGAAAGATTTATTCCATTGATGTACTCTTTATTTTATTTGGTTTTTTGTTATTCTGTTATGTTATCCTCCATTTTGTGACATGTATCTTTCTCTTCATGATACTTTCCATTTGATATAGATTCATAATCTTTAACTATAAAGTGTAGAACTGATGTGCAGGTAGAAATTGGGATTCCTATGTAGTCGCATGCTATGTGCTAAAAAAGTTGTAGATGGGAACAAACTAATTTTAAATAGGAGAAACATTTTTGGATGAAATATTATTTAGGTGTACTTGACAATGGGATCTTCAGTTTAGGAGAACCTAATGGGTATTAATCAAGTCAATATTTGATTAACTCATTAACCACTCTTTGTGCACTAAAATATCATCACTAGAAATTTTGAAGTTTTATTTCTCCCTGCCATTTTGTGAGCAAAGCTTTTATTTTCTTTTAAACTATTTTTGGATGTTTAAAGGTGTCATTTATTTATTATTTTTTTCTTTACTTAATAAAAATACAAAAGACATGCTTTTTAGTCTATACTATTAATTTAGTTCTTTTGAAGAGATACATGTTATTGGTTCTTGAATCTAGTGAAAATTATTCTTTGTTAATGTTTTTCAGCAATGGATAAAGATGAATGTAGCAGACAAGCTAGTAAGCATGTTTGGACTCCTGAGGAGGATGCAATGCTTGTTGAGTGCATTGTTGAGTTATGTCATGAAGGATTATATATGGTTGACAACAAGTTTAGGATTGGTTACTTAAGCTGTTTGGAAAAGAAGATAGAGCAAAGGCTTGCAGGAACTAAAATTAAGGAAGTTTGTATAAATTTTTGCCTAAAGACTCTTAAATCATTGTGTTATTATATCTTTGACATGCTAGATGGGCCAAATGCACATGGGTTTGAATGGGACTCTGTAAATAACCGTGTCATAGCAATGGAAGATGTATGGAATCAATATCTTATGGTAAGGTTGTCGACTTAGCATGTTTCTTTTACTATTATAAATTTTTAGTATTCTATATATTTGACATTTGTTTATATTTATTGACAGGTTAATAGGCAGGCCGTCATATTAAGAAACATGACATTTTCCCACTTTCAACAATTATGTATTATGCTTGGACTAAACTAATATGCTGCTTCTTATGCTTTGTATTGGAACTATGGATGAAAATATTATGTTAATGTAATTTTTGGTAATTGTTAACTAGGATGAACAATACTTGTGGCAGTTATCAATGTAATTATCTAATGTCAACGAAGGGATAATTTGTTGACTAGTGAATGGTGTTTGTCTTATGTTATGTCAATTTAATTATTTGTATTTGTTAACTATGAAAGATTATCTTCTTGTGGCAAAGCAAAGTGGAAAAATATGACTTGTGCAAGAAAAAAAATTATCTTCTTGTGAAAAAAGATATGACCATAAACCATGAGCTTCAATTATGCATCTATGTGAAATATGGTAATGGACATAGAAGAAAAATATATGTGAAAGGGAGACAACAAATATAAAAAAAAAAAGGCTATTTCTAATATAAATTTTAAATGTAAGTTAATTTATTAAAAGACTATTTAAATTTTATACCAAGTAGAATAATACTATTGAAGTATAGATTTTAAATATTTATTTGATAAAACCAAGACATGTAACTTTGTTGGCCAAAAAGATAAACACATTTATTGTATTTTACATGTTACAAATTTTTCTATAAAAGTTATTTGTCTCGTTGTCTCCTTCTCATGTTGTTACCATTTATATCTTTTTTTTATTTAATTAATGGGCAGTAGAATCACTAACAAAGAAAAGACAATTAAGCTCAAGTCATAATTCAATATCCATTCCATTCATGGTCAATATTTCTAGTTTCCATATGTTCAACTTGTGTAGAATATCCACTAAATACTACCTATTGTGACAAAAGGTAGTGATTCTATACAAAATATCTGCATAAATTGAAGCCTGCACATACATATATACATAAGGTAGCAATGATTTCATACACAAAAAGGCTACCTACCATGACAGAACCAAAAAATATATATTTGTCATGATTGACAATGCAGATTAAGCTATATCTAAATCAAAAAAGAAGTAGCTTCCATGACCTACACATTTATGTTTGCAAGTATTTTGCGAACCACAGTTGCCTTAGCCTTATCTGGGAGGCTAGGGAATCCAACCAATACTTTATCATCAGCCACCATTTTGAGATATGCATTAGTGTGTTCATCTTCAGTAAATTCTTCAACTTTCATAAGCTCACTATATAGAGTCTCTCTCTGTGCATCTAACATTGCCTCTCGAGCCAACTTGTCTGAGTGAGATGCCAAATGATTAGAGGAATCCTTGATGTCCTGGGAAATGGCAGTTAACATCTCTTTAACTACATCAGATGCAATTTCATCATGGTCACCACTAGTTCTTCTCCTTTTCCTAGAACTAGAAGTGCCACCATTTGTGTTTTGTGATGGGCCCTCTAAGATTGCAATTGATGGGTCTATCTCAAATTCAAAGTCTTCATCATCATCAACCTCATCAACATTGGCATCAGGCATACCACCTCCATTGTCATCAGTGACATCAGCATAGTTTATTGCCTCTCTTCCCGTTGCTCTATCTTTTCCAAATACATTACATAACACATCAAAGAGAGGAAAGGATTTGCCACGGAATTGAGCAGCCTTCTTGTGACTCTATAAATAAGAAAAATGACACATCAAATTCAAAATGCATCAACTATAACTATATTAAAAAGAACATGGGTTTATAACAATGTTTAACCTTGATATATTTGTCCCATACTGGCTTTTCAGCAGTCACACATTGTTTATTTGGATCCCATCTAAATTCAGAAGTGTTTGCACCACATAACATATCATAAACAATGCTCCAGCTAGCTTTCAAGGTCTTTAAGTGAGATGTTATGTGACGATTACCTAGCAACCCACATCCAGGTGACTTCTCCTCTAGTAGTTTTTGAACCTTCTTCAAACCTCCAGACTTAAATCCATTATCTCCAACTAAAATCCCATCATCACGAAGCTCTTGTAAGCATTGCACAAGCAATGCGTCCTCCTCAGGTGTCCACTGATGATGTACTGGCTTTGATGAACTATCACCTGCCATGATCTTCCTTAAACAATGAACGTTATTATTAGCAAATAAAAAAAACTTTACTCACTAAGTATGATGCACCATAAATAATAGCGTGTATTCACTAATATAATGCACCATAAATAACAGCCTACATTCACTAATATATTGCACCATAAATAATTTAAAGCATCCAAAAAATACAAATATCCATAATTTTCATAGTACATATACCATACAGAAGTGTCATATAAAGCATCCTAACTATACAAATATCCATATAACATATTAAAGTATCATATAATTATAAAAAATATTAAAGTATCATAGGCTTAACATCTATACTAGGTAACTATTCCAATCCTCCCACACTATCTCTATGGCTCATAAAGTAAGCAAACATTTCATTTGCCAATGTCTCACAAAAGTTACTCCATGCATATGATGTCTCAATTGTTTGAATAGGAGGTATGTCTACATTATAGCTATTTGTCTCCATTGAATCTATCTCAACCTCAAGTGGATCTTCTCCTTGTTGACGGATCAAATTATGAAGGAGACAACATGTTATAATAACTTGGTTATGGGTTTGAACAGGGTAGAACAAAGGACTTCTAAGAATTGCCCAACGTAATTTCAACATCCCAAAACACCATTCAATGACGTTACGTGCAGATGAGTGCCTCATATTAAAGTGCTCATGTGGAGTTAAAGGTTGTCGTCCATCCCTCCAATTGCTTAAGTGGTATCGTTGGCCTCGAAAAGGGCAAAGAATCCTTCACAATTTGTATATCCTGCATCAACCAAGTAATATTGGCCTACATAATGAGAGAAATTGATAAGTAAATGCCCTTTACTATGCTAATAATGAATTAAATTTTACATACATTACCTTGAGGTACTTTCAACCCATTCCTACGAGTGATTGCATCTCGCAAAACTTTCCTATCAACTATTGAACCTTCCCAACCTGCTAACACATATATGAATTGTGCATCTGGGGAGCAAAATCCTAACACGTTTGTAGTTATTTCTCCCTTTCGATTTCTATATCTTGCTTTGTCAGCCATGGGAACTTCACTTTAACATGGGTTCCATCAAGAGCACCTAAACAATACTGCAATAGACATATAACCAACTAAATGAACAAATAATTAAATTATATAATTCATTTAAGCCATGATTTTTTTCTATAGCAATATATGACATGATTTAGATATGAGATTAACTTCAACCACCTCCATTTCTCATCCACTGAATCCTCAGAAATTGGCTCAGGCTTCTTAAAGAGCTCTCCACCCAATTTCATCATGGCAGTTAACATTGAATTAAAATACCTACTAATAGTTTCACCAGATCTTCCAAAATAATATTATATAACTCTATTCTTTACATGATGAGCAATAATATGTAGGAACATTGCCACTTGCTCATCAACCAACATGTTTTTGGTTGATTTTAGACCTCCTATGGTATCAAGCATAACACATAGCTTGTCAAATGTAGCCCTCTTCATTCTAATATGGTTGTAACAAGTTATGTCACTACTATAAATCAAGTTTCAAAGGTGAACTCTGTTAGCATAAAAGTCTACAGTGTATGGCCTGCGACTAATATGACACCTATGCATGGCTATAGTGACACAAATGGCCAAAAAACATTGATGCATAGCATGAACAACACGTAACCACCAAATTAGTAGATGAACTATCAAATCTCTCAATTTTGGATCCATAAATGTAGGTTCAAAATTAGAATGTAATAACTGCCATGAACATTTCTATAACCAAAAGTAAGTTCAATTATAATCAAAATATACTAAAATAGATAAAGGCAAGCTAAATGAGGAGACATAGGAGAATATCCACAATTTTAAATATTCAACAAATAGCTACAACACATATTACATGCTTCTAGTGGAGAAATACCTCAGTATGTCCTATAGCAAACTCACAAAAAGGGGCAAACATAATGGCTTAAAATAAATCATGAGCTTTATGGGCCAAGGTATAAGCTCTCTGTGCTTTAAAACGTCAAACTTCTGCTACTTTTATTTTTGCTAAACCTGACTACGAATGAAATTTCTAGTTTTATATAATGAAACAAAACCAAAGTATGAAATATTCAAGCTTGGAATATAGGAGATACTCATGTATAATCATTTGTTTAATATATTATTTTTTAGATTAATATATTTTTTAACTAATCCTCCTAATTTATAAATAAAGGGAATTTTTCTAAGCCTCCTATTCACTACTTAGTAGTTGTGAGTTCTCAAGCACACCCAATTGAATGACCGAATATCTTTGAGCCAAGATTCCAAATGCAAAATCTATATAATAATATTATCACGACTATATAGCCATTATCTACCACAAGAGATCAAATACCCTTCGATTTCACCATTTTTTTTTTCTTAACATTACATCTAAAGACTACCATCTGGGTATGAAGTCAAGAAACTTCATATCATGATTTTGTTCATCATCATCTTTCACCAGAAACTTACCTTGTAGTTGAGAAGTTGTGAGTTCTCAAGCACACCGTGTTGCCATCCACAACTCGCTGTCGGTTGTCACTTTCTTTGTCACACATTGTCACTTTCTCCGTCGCTCACTCCTTCTCTCAATGATGAAGTGAGATGTGATGGGTAAAATAAAGTTTGGGCAAGGTTAAGGCAAAATATTACTAAGGCAAAATTGTTAATACAAATATTTTATGAGGGTAAACTTGTCTGAAAAGATATGATTCCCGGGAGCCATCACGATTCTTTACAATTTGTCATAGAAATCCATTCCATTCATTTTGCCTGAATCATCAATACCAGTAATTTTATTTCAATTGTACCAAACATCACTAAGTCATGATTCCTTTTCCAATTCCTTTTCCATCTTCAAGATTCCACCACACCAAACACAGTGTTAGTATTTCCCCACACTAAGATTCTATCCTAAAATTGTAGAAAGAATGATTATAGAATTGAAACTCTTTTTAAAAGTAGATGATACATTGAAAGCTCACATTATTGATGTGAGTTTTTCAAAGAATGCTAACACATAAAGATTTTATGTATTGGAATAGTATTTTAGCATAAACTTTCTTAACATTATTACCCATAAGTTCAAATGATATTCTATTTATAGATTTTTAGCATAACTAGACATTAGACACAAGATCTATCTGTTAGACACAAGTTTTAACCATTACTCTGCAAAAAGAGCAGCTCACCAGCTGCATTAAATGCGTCTATCTTTCCAAAATTTGAATTTTGAGGCTTAACAGATGAATTTTACAGAGACAGCATATTTATATATTTAACGTTGAATTTCGTAAATTCGTCTATTACAAAGTGAAATTTGAATTTTAAGTTCGTCAAAGTTAACTCATATTAGTTCATGTGAATTTTTATATTGAAAGTGCATCTGTTAAAGCTTGAACAATTGTCTCAAGTTTTCACAAAGCACTCAAAATTAAAGCTTAAACAATTGTCTCAAGTTTTCACAAAGCACTCAAAATTCGAGTTTCAGAAGTTGAAATTTATTTATTAGAGGCTTATTCAACATGGCACAAAAGTCCTCTCTTCGAAATTTGACTGTTAAACTTTAAAGTTTGTCTGTCAGAGACATCCTCCAATAAGACTCACAAGTTCTCATTTTAAAATTCGCACTTTTAAGTTAAAAGTTTGTCTATTAGAGAGGATGACTCTGAACTCTCTTTGAACTTCATCAACATTCAAATTTTGAATGAGTTTCATACGAATTTTGTACATATCCACAAATAATACTTAGCTCAAAATTCAAATTTCATGACTAAAATTTGTTTATCATAGATAAAACCTCTGTATATTTGAATTTCTTCAAGCAAAGTCTGAATTTTGTACAAACTACACATAAGTCAATAGTAAAATTCATCAATTACCCAATATGTCTTAATTCTAACATGTGCTAACAATATATTTACTTAATCTAACTTTTTTAAAACATATGATAACAAGATTAAGTAAGTTTCAAAGATTAAAACCACATCAAGACCTAAGTGAAAACAAAATATACTTAATAACTATGTTTTCAATGGTTGAACTCTACTTTTACTCGGTCATTTCCTTCTTAGCATGCGTCCTTCCAATCATCAATTCTTGGAGCATCATTTCTCTTCTCCTTTCTTGAGTGAAGTATGATATTGATTTTCATTTCTTTATTCTAATACTCACTCTTCCTACTTGGATCATCCTACATTTAATATATTACACTTACAAATCAAGTGGTTAGTTCAATTTATATATTCAACTTGTATTATATAATATAAGAGCACAATAGATATATTGATATATAGCATAATATATGCACTATAAACTTAATTAAGTACATACTAATATGTATTTTACTTCTTTAAGGAATATTATATTTCTTTACATTTATTATCATCAAAACTTATATTATATTAATCATAACAATCTCCCCCTTTGTATGATGACAAATCACTAGTGGAAAATATGCTCAATGAATGATTAACACAAATAATACAGTTTACTTTAGATAATTCCAAATTAAGCACATGCATATTTTTCACATAACTTCTCCCCCTATTTGATAGAAATAAAAAGGTTTGAAGAATAACAGATATTTCTTCTCCCCCTATTTGTAAGGTTGTATTTGTAAGCACAAATGTCTGGGGTTGTTTCAAGCACACACTGAAGCACAAACTGAAATACAAATTATCATCAAAACTTATTATGCACTACATGTTCAGATTACACCAATTTTTACTAATATCAAAATTGATACCAATTGTTGGTGATATTAAAACTAATACTAGTTGTTGCTTGAAACTATTATGATACCAATTGTTATGATGTTTCTTGTTAAGGTGATAATGATATGCACACATTCCAAGAGATATCTTAAAGTTGAAGAGTCGTTGCTTTCTTCCTTCAGGATTAATGAGAGATTAAGCAACTAAAACTTTTCACAATAAAGTTAGGTGAGTTAAGGTGTAAACAATTTGATTTTAGAAAATACTCTCCCTCAAGCTACACATTTCTTATGATAAAACCAAATAGCATAATGCACCAGATAAGTATGTTCATATGAGAGAACATGATTGATATTTTCCTTTTAAATCTAAAAGGCTTTTGAAAACCTTTTCATGCAAAGCTATAAACTCCCCTTAAGTATGAACACTTATTCAAACACGCATGCTTTTCGTATCATTAGTCAGTAAGCAAGAGAAATTATGAAAAGTAAACAAGTTTGGTTATACAAATAAAGAAATGGATTTGTACAAACATTAAACTTCACAGTAAGCATCAACAAATCTAGATAATTTATTATTTGAACAAGGACCATACTTTATTTTAATAATCTCATGTATCAGCACCAACAAAGCATATTCAAAGACCAGTTAAACACTTACAAACTAACTTGGTTACTAACTAGTATCTTCCCTTTTCAATATGATTCCAATTAAGCTCAGCAGATACTCCATCTTTGTGAGACTTTTACTATTTAACTTAAGGAGTACCTGTAAAAGCAAAAGGAAAATCTTTTTCTTTCTTTGGTACCCTTTCTTACTAGGGTCCATTAATGATCAGTTTAAACATTTTACCATACATATGGGATCAAAGTTTAATCTTACCCAATTTTATATATATAATGCAATGATTGAAAAGGGTAAGAGTTAGAGGTTACCAAAAATCATTTCCTTATTATTCTTGGCATGTATGCAGTGTAGTATTACTCATTTCTTCCTTTTGTATATAGGCCAAGAAATATACTAACAAGGACATTTGAGGCATTATACACGAACAAGAAATATACTAGACACATAGGATTGTTTTAATACTAGTTTTGAAAAAGGATTTCTAGCTATGTTATACCGATACTTCAAAAAGGAAGATATACTTGTGTCCGATATGTATTGGATACGATACTCGTACCATACTTCACTATACGTATCATTAGTTTTTCTTCTTCAAAATGTTTTAAAATAACATAAATCTTATAAAAAAAATTCAAGTTTTGTTTCTTATTTTAGATATCTTTATAATACTCTTAAAATACATATTTAGAACTCAAATCTTTTTATATTTTTTATGTTTGACATATTAATATATATAAATTTTATATAAATATATCTCGTACCCATATTTTAAAATTTTAAAATTTATTGTATACGACATATTGTATCGCATCAGATTAATTTGACATATCATATCTCTTGTACCCAAATTTGTGCATCATAGATTCTAGTATAAAAATACCCAAGCATAGACGTCATGTCCATACAATTACAATAGAGCACTTAGTATGAAATCGAGAGAAAGAATTGCACATAGTTAATCTATCAAGTGCGAGTACGAGATGTTAAAAAATTAGGTCTACCTATACTGGATTAGGTTCCTAAAGTCCAAAAGTCTAATAGGAAGTCCAACTCTATTGCATTTAATAAATTATTATTTTTCTTTAAATTTAGAGTTGGTTATTTATTTTTGAATTTGAAATTCAAAAATTAAATGGGGAGGTTACCAGAAGTTTATCAATTAACTTAACGGTTACACAAATTATGGGATATGGGTTGTAACCATTATGTAAATTCTCACCAAGAAAAGAACACAAGAAAAAAAAATTGCTCCATGCTCTTTGAACTCCTTTTTGTTCTCTTTCTTTCTAAGCCCGGTGTATCTACTATGAAAATTAGTTTGAAGTTTCAATTGGACTCAAACTACCATATGATTTCTTTCAAAGGATTGGACGCATATACACAACAAATACATTTTCTATACTCTACTTATTTTCCCTTCATTAATGGTTTTTATTAAAAGTATTTTAGGAATGTTATAATAATTTTTGGCAAAATCAAAGTTTCTAAATAATTTTAACTATTTGCATTGATTCATGTGATTCGATTAAAATGCCTTTATAAAAAGAATTGGAGAAAATATAACTCTTGGTCCAAATTATACAATGAAGGAATTATGCTTTTTCGTCATGTAAAGATAAGAATCCATATCATCCACAAAAATTATATTGATTTTTATCTGTACACAACAAACCACTAATCACTTGGTTTAATTAGTAAGGTGATGTGCCTTCTTAACCTCAATTTTATGAAAGCTCAACTTATAATCAGAACAATCATGAGTTCCTACGATCCTTTTCCACAATTTGCCCAAGTACAAGTACTAGGATAGAACAAGAAATAGATGAACGAAGTAGAAATTTGGAACAAAAGAAAGCTTGGAACCAAACTAGTATTATGAAATTATTAGTAATCGGAGTGGAAATAGGTTAGGACTTTGTTAGAAGCCTACGTCTGGGCCTAATTTATTTAACAAAATAGGCCAAATTTAGGCCTACATGGCCTATTTACTTAAATAGGTATGTGCTGAAGCTATCAAGATATGCTTGTTTATTTATTTTTTAACATTTTATATATAATATAAATTTATAATCTATAATTTAAAAGAATTTCATTTTTATTATAATTTAAAATTTAAAATTATATTTGTATTTTCAAGCAAACCATGATGACCCATTTGGTTTGCTGAAACCTAAAAGAAAGGACATCAATTTCTAGAGGCTGAAACGTTTGGTTGCCATGCACAAGAATGAACAATGGTAAGGTCAGGAGAGTTATCTTTTACAAAGGAGAGAAGTTTCATCCCAAAGATGGTAAGCGACATGCTTCCAAGAAAAGAGAGGTGGTCAGTCAACAGCCACAAAAAGCTTGAGTCATGACAAACCTTGCATGTGCATTGGTCACAGCATAAGATTGACTACTCACCGACTCTAAAGTTGTGGATTAATCTCAAAATTTGTGAATGACTAGATATGGATCCTTGCATTACACGAAGTTTGAAATAAAACACATTGTTCATAATTAATGAATCGTATCATTTCCTATAAAATTTTATATATACAAGCACGCGTGTGTGTTGATACAATGCAATGTAGGAATTTTGAAACAACATGAACACCATAACTCGTAATCATAACCAAATAACATATAGCTTTGACAGTACAGTGAGAAATAGGCTAGAAATTTACTAAAGGAATATACATTGCTATTAGTATACAAAAAAATAGCACAATTCATTCTTTGATTATACAATCTTTCCTATACAGCAATCATTTTAAACGTTTATTAGCTAAAATGAAGATGAAAAACTACACAAATCACACAAATCAAAAGTTATATATATTATATTTTTTAATGTACCTATATGTTTCGTGTAATTCTCAGCTTCCAATATCCCAGTTCCCCATTTACGTCCAAGGTGCCAACCAGTAGTATCTATTGTTGTTAGTGTTTTTGACCGTCTTCTGAAGCAACAATAGATTGAGTTTTGATAATCCTCATCAAGCACCGCTCGGGATTTTTCCAAGACATGCTGGGGCCAGACAACTCCAAGTGAATATGCAGGACTTCTCTATGTCATCAAGATGTAAAAGGAGACCATATAAACCTCAAATAATGGAGGGGCTTGAACAAGATACCCTTTGAGCTTCTTCCAAGTCCCTAAGGAATCTGCAAATCCATCCAATACACATCTAATGCCAAGAAATCCACATTGGTACCTAGTGTAAACTAGTTGGATGCGATCTTGCAGTCAGCTAAAGTATCATCAACCAATAAAAAACCAAACATATCCATGGAATGCAAAATTGGCAGACAAAAAAGTCTACACTCACACTGATCAAATACAAACTATCTCCATTACCTCTTGGAATTAAGAACCACATAGCCTCCAAGTATGAACTGAATTCCAAAGTTGTTGGCATTTTGTAAAGCAACAGAACATGACTCCTGATATGTTATCCCACCAACAACAAAGATAACGACTTCCTGTGGCTTGCTTTCCGTGGATGCATCAATAAAAAAACAACCAAGATTGTTCCACAATGCTATAGTAATTATCATACATAAATCTCATAAATCTATATAAACACCAGTTGTGTAATATATCATTTTATTAGCCCTGTTTTCAGATGATCTATGAGAAGTTTTCCATGTGCACCTTCACTTATATGTCATTGTACCTAAATGCCAAATCCGTTCAATATATAAATCATGATAGGTTGCCACCTTGATGACCAAACTTAAACGAGACACCCGTTTGAGTTAGTACTAAAAGCTTGACATTAATTAAGATTGAATTTTAGTCAAATATCATTTGATTAAAGTTAATTTATATTAATGACAGGAATATAAATATGACAAAACAACCAATGCAACACTTTGGTAACTGACTAGTTTGAGTTAGTACTGGAAGCTTTCTTTTCTTTTTCTTTTCTTTTTTTTTTCTTGCATAATTGAGAAACCATGTGATATAAACCCTTTAAAGACATGTCTTGAGTAACTCAGAAAATATAGAGTAGTAGAAGAACTTGACTCAAGAGATTCAAAAGATAATCAGTTAAAACTCTAAAAAAACTTATCTCTATATCCTTAATTATAACATGCCCACAAGGTTGATCACTTAACACGATAGGTCCACAAAGTTAAGAGGAAAGGGGAGAGAGATAGAAAATAAGAGGAAAAAAATGAAAAAACTTAGTAAATTCTTACTAAAAGTGCATAATAATATTATTCCACTATTTCTCGAAAGAGAATGTATTACATAGATGTTTTTATATATGCAAAATAAAAAAAATGCTAAAACAATTAGGAACACTTAGGGTTTAAGTAATCCTATTGATCTAAGAAATCTAAAAAATATATCTAATTATAAAAAAATCTAATAATAAAACTGAGAATTAAAAAATAATACTAAAATTAATATTTTAATCATAACACTATTAGATAATTTCTTTAAATTTAGGAAATATCCTCAAAAGATATCTAATAAATTTATTTATTCTAATTTAGATCTAATTAATGATTTTGATCCTAACAAAATATAAATTGGAAGTCAACAAAATAAATAAATAAATAAAATTATCTAAACAAGAACGTCTAAAAATTCATTATAAGGGATTATCTGGATAAGGTTTAAGGATCTTTGAAATGTCTTCTTGATCTCCTTCATTCCCCTTTCCTCAAAAGATTCGTCCTTGATTCTTTGTAGGTTAACTTGATGTGCTTCTTTTATTTCAATTTCCACATATGCTTTTGCATAGAGAGATAGAACTCAAGGAAAGAGAAGGGGAAAAATAGGAGACAATAGAAGACCTTGGGAAGAGAGAAAATTTCAAATAACTAATACTATTCAATTCATCAACCAAGTCTGCAATTCGAATTATAATAACAATTATTTATAGGACTTAATATAACTTTCTAGAAAATTAACACAATCTAATAAAATAAGAAATAACTTAACCTAAGACTCAATTCATTGAGATTATAATAATCTCACTTATTTGGAAATTTCATAAAAACTAAAATTGACCTAAACTTAAAAAAATTAAAAAATAGAAAATAAATAAAATATAAAATATAAATCCTAAAAAATCTAAAAAATATTCTAAATATTGTATTAAAATAACTTTTATTTAAAATCTTAATTTATTGATTCTCCATTTCTCCATCTCCACCATGTAACATTGTAATGAAATCATTGATAGATGATGAGACAGAAAAAAGACATATTCTAAAATGCACAAATAAGATATGAATCAAATGTACACAATAGAAACAAAGGGCCTATTTGATTTGATAAACCTATTTTATATAAAATGTTCTAAAAAATGAAAAAAATAAAAGAACAGAAAACTCTGAATATTTTTAAGATGTTCCGCAGCTTTTGTTCTGGAAAACACAAGAAAAAGTGAAAAATACACACCTCATTAATGACAAAGTTATAAATTTTGAATAATTCATTTGATATTTACTAATTATAATTTTTGTAACAATTATTTCAACAAATTTTTTTTATTTTCTTGTTTCCATAACTTGTTCTGGAAAACAGTTTTATAAAATTATTTTAAAAATAATAAAACAAAAAATGCTATCAAACAGGCACAATCCTTCCTCAACCGGGCAAGTAGGTAGTCAACATTTCTCAACCGTCCTTTAACAATACTTTCCATGGTTTGGAATATAAGTAGCCGGTGCTGAGTGTAAACATTCTCAACGGCCTACACCTACAGCAAATACCAGAAAACAAGTTTGTATATCAAAATCACACTTGATCATGTAAATGGCATAGCGATGGTGCTGGAAGCCTATAGACGAAAAAGGCAGATGTTGTACAGGGTCACGTTTTGCTATTTGAGAAACAATAATTTTAAAATATCTATCTAATATCTATCTAAATTGGAGGATCAAGCCGAACTGTTGGCTTTTACATAGTGATGGCTTTAGTAATTGGGCTCCATGCATTTGCAATATCTTCATGACATGTGTTTTCTTTGTTTTTCGATTTTGCCACATGCAAGCACAAGTTTTTTTTTTCAAGTTTCACTCATATGGACACTCATTCTTGGAAAGGCGTAGGCCCAGTTATTGTCAAGTTTTTCGGACTCAGCAAGTTCTCTTCATTCCTTCTTGGTTATGAGTGGGACCCACTTCTCCTCCAAAACTTCAGACCCTAAATTGTATGTTCATTTCCTCTCATGGTGTCGTGGGACCTACCTTTTATTTTGTTTTTTATTAATTAACATACCAACCCCTAAAAATATATAACAAAATCATTAATGAACCAAACTCTGCGTCATTTCTACTCCACCACATGCCTTCTAGCTGCTTCGCATTTGCTCCAGGAAAACCTGTTGGAAGCTTTCGATTAGGACTTTTAGATCATGACACACCATTTCTTCTGTTGGAGATTTCACTTTGAATTCCATTAGCACCATAGGCAAATTGGGTGCTACAGAAGATCAAGGATAAATAGGTAAGATCCGTCATCCCTAACTCATTGTTTTGGTGCTTTGAAACCCACAAGGATTTTTTCGGCCTGAAATTTCCTATCATTTCTACTTATTTGAGGAAATTCTAAGAAGATATACCATCTCCCCTTAGTTTAGCATTTTGTAGCAGTTTATTCTTCATCTTTCACCTTGAAGGCCTTTTTATTGTGCTTGTGGCCAAATAGTATATGTAAATAAAGTGCCTTTCCATTAGAAAAAAAGTATCTTTTTAGCCACCACATGTCCAATTTAATAGCTTTTTCAATTTTTTTTGTCAAATTAAATTATTTTTTTCATTTTGAAAATTTATTAATGACTACTATATTTGGTTTGGCAAACAATATTTTTTATTAACATATGCAAATTGTTGTGCCATTAGGGTACTAATACATATATATATATATCATTACACAATGTCCAATTTAACTATTAATAATAATATTGATATATGTTACTAATACATATATTGTCAACATCAAGATAGGTAGCATTCCTTCCCATATTGAGATTCAAATTCACATTTAAATTCAAATTATTTCAGGGTTTACAATTTCTATTTCTAATTTCGATTTCAGATTGAGAAAGATATATTCCCTCTTTGGATTTCAAATTTCACATTCAAAATTTCAAATTTCAAATTAGAATTACTAACCCATCTTACACTCCTTCAGTTTACAATAAGTTAACAGTATTCCCCTCGAAATTTGAAATACCAATTAGAAACCACCTATTTATACGTCCTTTGGCCTATATTAGATAACAACTCCTTCTATTTTGTCATTTTTTTTGTTCCTTTACTTTCTCGTACCCTACTTTCTGTTCGAATCAGCATTTCCTCCCTGTTCGGCTATTCATTCTTTAAATTAGTTGATATGGCAGATATGGTGAATATGACAGATGAGGAGCATGAGCTTCTCAAAGATATGGATCGTTCGAAGAAAACCTGGAGAATCATTGTTAGGGTTTGGCGAAGATGGACTGTTGATAATGAAGATGGCCCTAGAAGCTTCCCATCAATTAATATGGTACTGGTCGACAAGAAGGTATATTGTTTGTCTATTGTTGTTAGGTGTTTAGTCTATTCATGTTAATTTCACACTCATTACTCATCATGCTTATGTAATCTTTTGTAATAGGGGACTAAAATACAAGCTAGCAACTCAAACCGTGATCTGCTTAACACATATCACACAGAACCTACGGAAAGGAAATGTTATTTGATAAAAAATTTCAACGTATCCGATAACAAAGGTCAATATCATGCAACAAGTCATGCTTTCAGGATCACTTTTAATTTGTCCACCTATGTTCAATCGAAAGAGGCAACACTTCCTACTTGATGCTACAATTTTCTACCCATATCATAGATTGTAAATGGAAGACCATGCACGGATGTTCTAATAGGTCAAGTTTGTTCTGTTTCTTGCATTTCAAATTCTGTAGCAATGCACGAGTTGACAGATACATTATTGCTATTTTGAGTTCATCAGTAGTTTTCAATTTTTTTTCTACAGATGTTGTCGATTTCCTTAAGAACTTTGGGCAGCTAGATGAATTTCATAGAAATAACCAAAGCCATAAAAAACTATGCTTTAGTCGTGCCGACCATGAGTATGCTTAACTTTTAATGGTTGTAGTCTGCTTTTAATTTATTGACATATATTTGAGTATAATTGGAAACATTTTTTCCTTTCATGTTTAGGGATAATTCTGTGAATATTGTCCTCTTTGGGGAGTGTGCATATGATGCTTGTTGCTCCAAGGAATTAGATATGGAACCCCCTATAGTTGTTGTCTTGGAACATGCTCGGCTGAAACTGAATAATGGTAAGCTTATTTCATCTGATTCAATTAACATTCATCTTATTGCTATACATCCTTATGTTGCTATGTTGTATGCAGGGATACTTGAACTTGCCAACTCATGGTCTACAACTAGAGTTTTGTTCAATCCAGATATTCCAGAAGTCATAGAACTCATAGCAAGGTCTTAATGGACTCTATATATTCTATTAGTTAAATAATACAACATTTACATATGCTTTATGTGTTTTTCTTTAATCTGATTGCATGTGTCCACTTCAAGCAGGTTGCCATTGTCCACCTCCAACACCACAACTAAGACACCAACCTTCACTCAAGAGATTTAACCATACCAGAGTTCACCCATTACTACAAATCTTCTAACCTATCCAAGAAGGTACACAATATGTCAACTGCTATCAAAATGCTAGGTGCATTATACTTCATTCTTACTTTCTTTTAAAACTTTCCTCCACCTCATCCTTGATTCAATTGATGAGTCAAATCATTTCTCAGAGTACAATTCTGTGACTATGGCTAATATTGAAAAGGTTGAGACTAACTTTGGTTGGATGTATGATGGATGCACTCACTGTTCTGCCAAACCCAAGTTTAAGAATAATATACCCCATTGCTTTGGATGCAAAAAGGATTCCCCTGCTGTTGAACCAAAGTCAGATTCATTCTCATCCATTTAAACTCATTTTTTATGTTTCATATCTTTCTATATCTATTTCAGTTGCATGACAAATCACCCTTTCTTTGTAGGTTTATAGTATACTATTTTGTATCTGATGGCACAAGCACTACATCAATTGTGTTCTTCGATTGCTTAGCCAGCAAATTGCTTCATGTTTTTGCCAAAGAGTTGAAAGACAAGCTGGACCAGGTTATGACAGTTATTTGTTTCTAAGCAATGTATTTCTTTAATAGTGATGTTTGCTGATTAGTCTTGTATGCAGAATAAAAGGCCCTACTCATTTCCTAGGAACCTTGAAAACTTAGTACAGTAAAAGGTGATTTTAAAGGGCAAATTGGATTATCAAAATTTGAACAGAAAGTTCCATACCTGTTGTGTCTTAGACTACAACAATGAAGAGGACCAAGTGCAAAGATTCATATATTCAGTTGAAGATGTCTTTTATCTTTTTTGAGAACCTTCATGGATACAATGTGGTTAAATATCTGCTTACACTTTGCTCTTGGCTTAAATTTGTGCAGGATTCCCTGTTATCAGGTGGTAATGTCATCTCAAGTCCTTTTCTACTTGAATCAAGCTCTCCATTAGGAGATAGTGACACCATATGCTCTACTCCAATTAGGTCATCCGTATCCCAAAATGGTGTTGAGTTTGATCATCCAAACATTGATAACATGACTATTGCTGAATTTGTAACACCTTTGCATTCAAACAAGAAAGCTAGATGTCATGTCAAAAGGTGAATGGATGATTGCCAATCAATTGGCATGGCAAAGATGTCAACACCTAATTTGTCCACAACTAAACCCAACAAAATTGTAAAGTAGGAAAAGAACGACTGAGAAGGAAGAAAGGTCATCTGTGTTAGGCAAAGCATGTTGTATGTTAAAGGGAGTTGTAGGTTTTTGTATTAAAGCCCAATTGTGTTACTCTTCTTTATGTCTTGGGCGCTAGTCTGAATTAGACGTAGTATGAATTAGGTGTAGTATCAAAGCTCAGTTGTGTTACTCTTCTTTATGTCTTAGGTGTTAGTATGAATTAGGTGTAGTCATTAGCACACATGTGGGCTTTGGAGGTTTTTGGATAAAAGTCCATCTATGTTAGTGATATCAATAATTTGGAATTTGGATCTGACAACTATGTACAACCAGACTGGAGCCCAAAAAATGATAATCTTTTGTAATTTATATAACTTCTCTTTATACACCTCTATCTGAGGACAAGTGGAACTTATGCTTAATATTTGGTTTGTTTGAGTTTGTTTATATGTTTTTCTTTACCATTGCTTACCAAAAAAACATAAATATAACTTATCCTTGTGCTAACGATAATTGGGCCATGAATTATATAATTGATGATCTTCATTTACTGTTTCAATTAGGCCATTAAGATTTCTACAGCACAATACTAGTTGACATTTTTTGTGATATTGGATTTCTCCCCTCATTCTACACAACAATTTCAATTATCAATCACAAACCTCTTATTTGGCCATCATTTGGGCCATGTCAGATAGTAGCTTCTTTCTATTCCACTATAATGAAGCCCCGATGATTTATTATGCATTCTTCCACTATAATGAAGCCTAACACAAAATACAATTGTCTTACTATTTTATTAGTTCTTAAGTTAATTATTAATTAAGTAATAACCGATAAATAATAAACAACCCTCCATGTATATAATTCATGTTTTGCAAAAGGTACCTTTGTTTGGGCCATTAAAATTTGTACGCCACATGAACAACTCTCATTTCTTCCTTTTCATTCCATCTGAAGCCAATTATTTATTATGCATTATTTCATTACCATGAAGCCCAGTACTAGAAACATGAGTATTACTATTGTTACTATCAATTCATTAATTGATTATTAATTAATTAAGTAATAAATATAAAAAAAACGTGACCATAATTAATTAGCTACAAGATTTTCAATTCATTATCTGTGTATCCTATTTTTGTTGACTCATTCCTATTAATTCATATCTAATTAAGTAATTAACTAAGTTATGCATATTTTTATTTGAATATGACCAATAGAATGAAGCCCACTATAGAATTAAACAATATTGCTATTATTACTATTAATTAATTAATTAATTAATTTATAATTTCAGTGATAAAGAATAAGCAAGTTTCCATGATTGTAAATTATAACTATCATCATTGTTAAACAAAATTATAACTGCAATTGAAATACACAGTAAACAAGTCCTACCGATAAGAAACTAATATAAAATATAATCGAGCTTATATGCAATAAATGGAAGTCATTTAATGCAACCACACATTGATGAAAGCTATGCATCGAAACTTAAGAAGTACTTGGTGGAAAAAGCAATGAAAGGCTAAGATTATTTCAGACAAGGATTGTGTTCAATCTGAAGGGCTTAGATTATTAGTAGGCAACATATTTCAGATTTTCCTTCAAGCAATCGCTTGTCCACCAAAAAATCTTAGATCAGTATTGAACAATAAATGCTATCATAGTGTGCCATGCCTTTGATATGACAACTACATAGTCTAACAAATACTAGCTTTTTTACAAGCACAAAAATAGCTCCTCAATTAAAAAAGCAGTCAGTTGGGAATTAAAAAAAATAAATCGTTGTCTATACTAACCTCAGAAGTCTAATCAAATTAAGCATTGGCTTCCAAGTTATCCTCACAATTTCCCTTCACCAAAATTCCACAAAGCAATGAAGCATTTCCCGTTTTTACCTTTTTTCCATTATATTCCTTCACTTGCAAGTCTACCAGAATAATTTCATCATGGTTTCTGATTAAGGATGGTTCAGGTCTATCAAAAGAATTTTGACGCAAGTAAGGATTCAATTTCAGCAAAGTCTAATGACTCAATCTACTTATGGAGTTCGAAGATTGATTAATGCCTTCTTAGCTGAGTTAATATCAACTTGATTAGATGTGGACAAATCAGTAATAGATATGAGTAGCTAAGTCCCAACAAATCTTTTTCATGTCTTATTTGCTTCTTTCACTTTTCATATGTCTCTACTACACTGCATTAATTTGTAAGACCTCATCGAACCATTAATGCATCAGTACCATCAGTTTTTTCATCTATCACTAATGCAAATATCTACTTCCCATGATAGTAAATGCTATACTTATCAAGATGTCTAAGAGAAGCAGGACAAGTTGTCGGTTATATTCCATGCACCAATTTCTCCAAGAAAACAATTCCATTAATGATATTGGTAGATAACTTTTTGTTAGCTACAACTGATTGACCATAGTCTATCTATGTAATTGAGATTTTCTTTATTGATGTAGAAAGTACTCCTCAGATCCCAACAACTGTATTTAATGAGGACCAATTCACACAACCAAGTTCAACTTCTTCCGAAAATGCCATGATCTATAATAATTGTCCTCTACATCGACAAATACTTGCAGACATTACAAATATCAAGAAAAATTTAATTAACAGCTTTAATGTTGTAGAGCTTACAGGTTCTGATTTTTTCTAATGTGGATATTGTTTTTTGATTTGTTACATGCTTATACATTGTCTCATTTTCCAAAAACAAACCATAGAAAATATATTAGAATTACTTGCAGTTTGTAATATAAATGTATAAGACCTAGACCCACGTCAAAGACACTAATGATTCTGCTCAAATTCCTTTCCTGTAGATGCTACTCAATCTCCTTTCACACCTCCTAATTCATCCATTCAAGATCAATCTCTTCTAGCCAAATTTGATTTTACCAATAGAACTCAGAAGTCAATCAACACTTCTCTTGTCCCACAGCCAATAGGTTTGCTAAATTCTTTTTCAACTCTTCACTTAAGTATCAATTTGTATTGCAAATTGGTAACCATTTCAATTTTAGATGTTTACTATTACTATAGATACTATAGATTACCTTTTCAACTCCAAGCATTATTTCGTGAGTTATGTGATGGTGTTTTAATATTCATGTATATGACAACATACTTTAGTGGACAACAATACAAGAAAGACAATACTAACTTTGTTCTATATGTTATTCTGCCGTTGCTACTGATTTTCCTTCCCCACTTACTGCTCTATCTAATGAAGATCAACTTCTCCCACCAAGATTTGTTTGTAGGAATGGAAGAACGAGGTCAATGCTCAATTCTAGAGTCCACGAACAAACATGTTAGTTTCTTTATATTTCAGTTGATATGCAAGTCCCAGACTTGTTTGTTCTTAATATCTTTAATAATAACTTAGGCTCATAAAGATAATCAAGTTATATTTTTTAAATTATAAGTAGCAATTAAACGCTACAATAATAACATTTATTTGAACAACTATGACAAGGGAGTTCAAAAAATTATAGTTCTGCAGTTGTTGGACCATCTAACAAAGAATATATTATTATAATTATGGATATGCAAAAATTGTGAATCTATATTGTTATTGTTTCATTTCTGATCAAATAAATAGTCAATGAATGAATTAATGATATGCATCTCAAATCAATAGGGTTATATTCTGTTCAATCTAGATCTACCAGTATTAACTAACTTTGTGACTTAACTTTCAATATATACAACCTTCTATTCCTTCATATATTGCTTGGCATTCTTTTTGACCGTCTTAAGGTATTTGCCTAAACTCATTCTAATGCTCACCATACTTAATAGGCTATGATGTACTAATTGATGACAACCAAGATATTGATGCAGATAAGTTAGAAAAAGGGAACTTCTCTAAATGATTATCTAGTTATGGTACATGTTGACCATGCATACAAAGTCATTTGTTTATTAGGTTCAGTTTGTGTACTTTTGATGCACTAAACCATTTGTCTATTTTAACAAGTTACCTAGATGAAGGTAACCCAACTTACATTTGCAAATTTTGTGGAACATGGATGTGGTACAATGAAAGAATTAAAAAAGGCCCTAAAAGTGCAGCTCTATCATTCTACCTTTGTTGTGGTAATGGTAAAATCCAATTGCCACTAATGCTAGACCCACCCCTTTACCTAAAAAAGCTATTCTTCGACAAGAAGACACTTGAATCCAAGAAATTCTTGTTAAATATCCACAGTTACAATAATATGTTCTCATTCACATCCATGGGAGGATAGATTAACCATTCAATCAACACAGGTAAAGGTCCATATAGTTTTGTTTTATTAAGACATAATTACCATATGATTGGTAGCCTACTACCCCCTGAAGGACAAAAGCATGTTTACTCTTAGCTATATATATATATATATGATAGAGACCACGAAATACAAAATCAAATTTCAGTTGTCAAGTATGGACCCACTTTCTACTTATATCAGCATATTTGAAACATGTCATTTATATTAATACAGCTCTTCCTTCCTAATGAACATAGTATTTACTACAGTAAGCATCAGAAAAATGATAAGATCGACTCAGATATTGCACACAATATCATGCTTGAATTAGATGCAGTTAATATCTATGTCAAAGAGTATAAACTAGCTTCCAATATGCTCCACGCAAATGACCAGTTGGATATCAAGCTATGTCTTTTGTCCAAAAGAGACAAGAATGCAGGGACTTACAACTTACCAACTTCGTCTGAGTTTGTAGCACTTATAGTTGGTGAATTAGACATGTCATACAATACAAGAGACATAATTGTTGAAAAGAGATAAGGAGAATTAAAACGAATTAGTGAAACACATGCAAGATATCTACCATTGTAATACCCTCTTTTGTTCCCTTTTGGCAAAGATGGGTATAGAGATGATATCCCACATAAAGATTCAAACTTACAAAGAAAACACAAAAGAGAAAGTGTGACAATCAGAGAATATCTCGCTTACAGATTGATGTCTAGGCACAATGAAGTCTCATTGTTGTTATCAGGGAAGAAATTACTATAACAATTCATTATTGATGGTTATACAATGATGGAATCACAACACCTCCAATTCATACGAACTCATCAAAAGGAGTTATGTGTGGACATGTATTAAGGTATATCTGAAGCTGTCGTTAGAGGAGATACAATTGCCTCATCAATTGGTAAACAGGTAATATTACCATCATCATTTGCAGGAGGTGCTAGGTACTTAATCTAGACATACCATGATGCAATGGCAAATTGTCGTTGGGGTTGGATTTCCTGACCTATTCCTTACCTTCACATGTAATCCGAATTAGCCAGAACTCAAAAGATATTGTGAAGAAAACTCACTCAGCTCACCTGACGAAGCAGAAAACATTTTTAGAGTATTTAAAATGAAGTTACAGAGCCTGCTAGCAGTCATTAAACAAAAGAAGATCTTCAAGAAATTCCGCACAGGCAAGTTTCTCAACTCTAAGGAATTTAAATCAATATGCCATTCCCCCCCTTTTTTATTCTCTATATTACCATGTTACTTTATGACTCAATGACCTTGAAATTTAAATTCAATCATGTTTAATTGTTTTATTGCAAAAATTTATACAATAGAATTTCAGAAAAGAGGACTCCCCCATGCACATATACTACTTTTCCTAGATAAGCCCGACAAGATCAAGACACCTCAACAAGTTGACAAAGTAATTAAAGCTAAAATACCAAACAAGGATAAATCTCCCCTCTTGTATGAACTTGTATAGAATTATATGATTCATGAACCTTATGGAAATATAAATCCTACGTCCCCTTGCATGAAGGATAAGAAATGAAGTAAACACTTCCCAAAAAAGAACCACACTCACACAACTCTTGATGAAGAAGGATACCTAACTTACCAAAGAAGGGAAGATGGCAAATATGTGGAGAAGGATGGTATGCCATTGGACAATAGATTTGTTGTCCCTTATAATCCTTAGTTGCTCATGATGTTCCAAGCACACCTAAATGTTGAAAAGGTGAACCAATCCAGAATAGTCAAGTATTTGTTCAAATATGTCAGCAAAGGTAATGACCATGTCATTGCAACACTATACCAAAATGATTCAAGGGAATAATGTCATTGATGAAATCAAGCAATACTATGATTGCCATTACATCTCTGCCTATGAAGTAGCTTGGAGGATATTTGGTTTTGATACAAATCATAGATATCCTCCAATAGAAAGGCTAACTTTCCACCTACCAGGACAGCAATCTATAGTGTACAATGCAACAGATGATCTTCCTAAGTTGCTTAAGTCACAAACCGTCAAAGAATCAATGTTTCTTGCTTAGATAATTTGCAATGCAAATAACACAACTGCAAGAACTCTTATTTATGCAGAGTTTTCACATTTCTTTGTCTATGACCGTAAAAAGCGAGAATGGAGACTTACAAAAAAAGGATTTTTTGTTGGTAGGTTGCACCATGTTCCACCATCAACAGGTGAACTTTATTATCTCAAAATCCTGCTTAACAAAGTTAACAGTCTAAAGTCATTTGATGTGATAACAAGTAAATGAAAGAGAGAAAAAGAATAGGAAAATTGCCATGTATATTAATCTAAAGAACTTACAATATATAGACAAAAGAAATAGCGCATGTAATAAATACAAAATGCGTCTAATCAATACAGAATATTTCCTAATGAATATAAAGATATACAAATCAATCAAAGATATATACAAATCTAGCACAATAAATGAGATTTTGTTAACATGATGATATCAAAATAGTCAACAACATTGTCTATCCTTCATTCAGCGAAGCATACTATGCATTAGGATTGCTTAGCGATGAACAAGAGTACATTTATGGAATCAAAGAAGCATCAATTTGGGCTTTAGGATACTATCTACGTAAGCTATTTGCTAGCATGCTTTTATCAAATTGCTTGAGCAAACTAGGATTTGTTTGGAAGGAAACTTCTAAGTTATTATCTGAAGATCTCCACTATATTCCACATGCTAATAAAAATTATACAGGTAAACATGTTCAACTTAACTGTCCTAACACATATTTACAATTGCAAGTAAACCTTCCTCCCATGTTTAAGATATTCCAGTCTCAATATATAGTGTATCAAACAGGCAGTCAAACCTAATCATTAGGTAATGAATAACTACTTCCCATAAACTCACTTATATATCGTAGTTTGGCATATCATTTATTCTAAAAAAAAAAAATACCACACTTTAGCTTGAAAAAAATATATTAACTCAAACTAATTAAGACTCCCTTGCTTTTCCATAAAAGCTTAAACAACTGTCAAAATTTCAAAGCCAAATATCCCTAATAACTGATTTACAAATATTTTTTTCCAGATTTTGATCAGTAAGTAGTATAGTGTCAATAGTAACCCTTTAAAATTTTAGATTAAACAATATTAAGATGTCAATACCTAAAAAACACTGAGTAGTCCACTCAATTGCACATACACATCATCAGTCTTTTTTACTATGAACATAATATTTTTATTCACATTAGTATATATTACTTTATTGCAATGAACATGTTATTTCACGTACTAATGCATCTCTATCACCATTAATGAACATATGCTAGTAATTAATGTCTTTGTGTTCCTTGTCTTCAAATCCACCAATTACATCTAAAAAAAGGGAAGTTGCTGCATTACTTGACATCCAGAAGACATTGCAAAAAAAATGGCAAAAGTTTACAACAATACTTGCAAGTAAGCAATGACATGGAGATTAGCATAACAGACTATTCTAATTACCTCATCTTGGATGAACTTAATATTGACAGGCATGCCTTACAAGTTCAATCCTAGCAGCTAATGTGTTCTATAACATCTGAACAGAAGTTCATATTTGACACAGTAATCCAACATACACAATTCCCTACACATAAATTCTTCTTTGTCTATGGGTATGGAGGAATAGGGAAAACATTCTTATGGAATGCCTTATCATCAACACTAAGAGCTCAAGGGAATATAGTCATCAATGTTGCATCAAGTGGCATTGCGGCAACATTGTTACCAAGAGGAAGAACAGCATATTCAAGATTTGCTATCCCTATTGAAATTCATGAAGAATCAATTTGTAATATAAAGCAAAACTCTGACTTGGCTAACTTACTTAGAAAGACAAAGCTAATTATCTAGGATGAAGCACCCATGGTGAAGAAATATGCCATTGAAGCCTTTGATAGGTACATGCGTGACTTAATGAGATTTGAGATCCCTAACAGCTATGATCTACCTTTTGGGGGCAAGTGTGTTGTCATGGGAGGAAACTTTCACCAAATACTTCCTGTCATCCCAAAAGCTATAAGAGCTAACATAGTAATCAACACAATTAAATCATCACATCTCTAGAACCATTGTGAGCTTTTCCAGCAAACGATCAACATGTGACTGCAATCATCTGGAATAGCTACTAATCAAAACCAATTGAAACAATTCTCTCAATGGCAACTTGATATAAGTAGCGGTAATATAGGAACCTCAGAGGATGGCATAAATGAAGTTGAAATTCCATAGGAGCTATTGATAACTCAGTACAATGATCCATTAGAAAGCATTGTTCTTGCTGTTTATCCAGACCTATGCCACAACTTGTCAAACCCAGCTTACTTTACAGATAGGGCAATACTTGCACCAAATATTGAAACGGTGACACAAATTAATGACTTCATTTGCTTATCACTACCTGGAGAAAGCATAGATTTCTTTAGTTCTGATTCAATTTGCAAGACCAGCTGTGAGTGTGATTCATTTGACCAGCTTTATCGTACATAATTTTTAAATGGCATAAATAGTTCTGGCATACCACCTCATAAACTAACACTCAAAAAGTTGGTGCACCAATCATGCTTCTAAGGAACATTGACCAATCATGTGGCCTTTACAATGGTACTCGTCTACGAATCACTAAACTTGGTAACCATGTCATCTAAGCAAAAACATTGAATGGCTCACGTCCAAACCAAAAAGTCCTTATCCATCGAATGGACATGAATCCCTCAGAGTCACGATGGCCCTTTAAAATGCAAAGACAACAGTTTCCCATTGCACTTTCATTTGCAATGACAATCAATAAGAGCCAAGGACAATCTCTTCAGCACATGCATCTACTTACCAAAGCATGTTTTTACTTATGGCCAACTTTATGTTGCTTTATCTACAATCAAAAAGATTGATGGTCTCCAAATCTGGGTGCATGATTCTAACAACAAACATATGGACAGGACAATAATGTTGTCTACCAAGAAGTATTCCAAAATTTAATGCCATAAGATCCATCAAAGATATTGTTCGACTAAGGTTAGCATCTAATTAACTATACTAATAAATTAGTCACACCTACTGCTTTAGTACACTTTAATTTTTAAATCAAATATTTTATCTTCTCTTACTTCATTCATTACCACGATTATAATTATCCTTTTTCTATATTCAACAGGTTGCATTGTCCCAACCACCAACTTGTAAGATCAGCTACCACTTTTTTCCAGCCAAACATGGTAAATCTCTCAAGTCAACGTTATGTTCTTTATCTTTTATTCAATACTACTCTCACTTAATATGTTATAATCAGTAAGCTTCCAACTATTCGTTCCACACACCAACTTCACTCACGGCCCATTTTTTCCATAACATTATCCTTACTTTTTTACTTCCGCAACAACATCATCTTTCTTATTAAATACTACTTCAGAATTACATGTTACTATAATTAACATTCCCTCATTACAATTTATTTGTTTCCCTCACGCCTATTGTCTAGAATTCAAAGTTATAGAAATCTTTTTCACTTAACATTACTTTGTTCTTCCCTATTGTAGGTTCGCATGGTTCCAGCCAAAAAACAAACAGTTCTCTTCACGATCAGAATCTTCAGTGACAACTTTTTGTTGATTCTACATTGTACTTCACTTCTTCGTTAATATTATCAGTTGTCCATTGATATCGTATACTATCATACTTTTTTACCAACTTTGACAACAACTATAATATCAATACCTAACTTATTCAGTCAGAGTGAAAAATTATTACTGTAAATTGCATCAGTTCATACTTGACCATAGTATTATTTAACATCACACCAACACAAACACCTTGCCACCTTCACTAATTCTTTCACTTTGAACAATAAAATGACGCTGGAGATAATTTCTAGTTTAAAAGAAAAGGAAGAAGAAACAGATGGAGAAAATATATTAAAATAATCATTTTCATTTTTATTGAAAATAATTATGGATTTTAAAATAAAAATTATTACTTTTTTGTAATTAAAAATAACTATACCTATTTTATCATATTTTATTAATTTATAGTAAAGATAATTGAAGTTAGTTATTTTAATTTAATACATTTTATTGTTAAAAAATTATATTTTATAATCTTTAAATAAAAGAAAATTTTGAAAATTTCATATTTTATTCTCATTTCTTTTTTATCTTTTATATAAATCAAATAATTTTTCTATCACCAAAACATTTTTCTTTTCCATAGCCAAATACCTATTCTTTCCCCTTAAACATCTCTCCTCCCCTTTCCGGACGCCGTTTTCGTGCGCGGCGTAAATCCATGCACGAGCTGCACGGACAGAGATAAATTACTGTTCCTCCCTCTTTGTTTTTTAATTTATTAAAAAAAGAAAAAAAAAACCCTCCTTTCACAAACCACCGCATACGCCCGTGCGTGGCACGCACGGAATCGGCTCCCCTTCCTTTCCTTTTCCACGGTTTATTTTCTGTGAACCAAACGGGCCTAAGTATCCTTACACGGTCGCCGCGCCTAATCCCGTCATGCACATCGCCTTCATCCGCCTCTATAACTCCATTGCTCTCTCAAGAAACCCTAACTCTACTGCAGTGCTACCTCCACCACTCTGGAGTGACAGTGACGATCACCATCGCCCATCGGTCTCTCTTGTGTCTCTGACTCCATGACCAGTGACGACCTTCATCGCCTCGCAGTCTCGCACAGTCGCCTCTGTTTTCCGAAGCTCCGCCTCTGGAGGTAGCCTCACATAGCCTCGCATACTCCTTGACCGGTGACGCCCTCCAATTCTAGACGCCTCTCTCGTCTCTCCGATCATTTTCATCGCCTCGCACAGCCTTGCAGAGCTCCATTGCTCCAGTTGCTCCGCACCTTCATCACCATTTTCATCGCAAATAAGCCTTCGACATCTGAGTTCCCAAGTTTTCAGAAAGATATCTGTCTACTTTGATCTCCTTAGGATATGACACATGGAATTATTTTTAGAATATATAAATCACAAAGACTGAATCTTGTATTGTCCGCTTAATCTTGTACTCCCTCCCTTATTAATCACAGAAGAGAACAAGAATGGTAATAAATTTATCTATAATATAAAATAGTTTCCAAAAGTTCAAACATTTAATTTCCAAAAGTTTCATCATTTAATCCTTTATATTTTTTAGATTATGAATTAATACAAATAAATTATACAATTAACTTAAAAAAAAAGTCATTTTAAATAGAAATATTTTTAAAAAAATTATTAAATATAATAAATAAATTTCTACATCTATTGTTCCTTTTATTAAGTGAGGGAGGGAGTATCTCTTTATGACATATGGAATTATTTCAAATTCATTAAATAGCCATTTGAGATGAAATGGATACACAAGTGCTTCATATTTAAGTGTGTGTGGCCTGGAGTTATAGAAAACTTTCTCTGCAAAATCTAGAAGAGAAAAATACAAACTTGAATATGCAATCAACTAAGTGGCCTGGAGTTTTCAAAAATGACCACTATTATCCAACTATTGTAAAGCCTGCATCTAACTCTTGCTGCATCAGGTGTGGCAAATTGCTTGCAATTTTCATTCTATCTCCTCCTTATCGTTTTTCATATTTGCCAAGGATTTAATCAATCCGATAACAGCTGCAACCCTGCATGTTCACTATTTTCTAACAGTTTATATATATATAACACTTGGCTAAATCTTGTATTGTCTGCTTTGGGTGCAGACCAGAAAAAAGTAGTAGCACATCTGCGCCCCTTCTTTTTTCCCTTCGTGATTTTAATACTCAAGTATATAAATAATCAGACACTAAATATTATATTTCTCTGCCTTCTGATTCACCTTCAAAATAGAGGTCAGGAAATCTCATTGTCCTTCCTTGTTTTTCATATATACATGGTGTATCAAATATTTTAGTTGGTTTTGGACCCCATCACTATATTCTTGGCCAAGGGAAGAACGCTTGCTTGTCACTGTTGCTCCTGCTCTGAGGTTTGCTGATAGTGAGTTTCTCATATTTTTCATTATTCAATAAGCTGCATGTTTATATTATATTACTCCATGTGCATTAATGACTTCAATTTATTAATAATGCATTCACGCTATATGTGCAGGTCAAGTCTATCTAATGGAAAGTAACAACAACACAATTGAATTCTCTGCTCAAGCAAACTAATGAGCATGTTCCAACTAGTTCAAGTCAGCTTCATGACACTAACATTGTTGTTCTTGCAACCACTGTTGATTTCTTTTCAATGTAATTATTAGTTCTAAATGCTTTTCTCTGGTTTGTTAAACACCGAAACCATAGTTAGGTTTGCTTCTGGATTCTCTGTTTCTGCATCAATGGTTATTCTATAGTCTCCCTTGTCTTGTGCCCTTGCAATGGCCATTACTCATATAGCATAATATTGTGGGAATTTGACATATGTTTGACGATGTATAATCTCAGATTACTTGAATTCACAAGATTTTCTTTTCCCTTACATTGTATTGGGTCCATGTTGATATCTACTCATCTTAGATACAAGGAGTCTTTCGATTTGTCTGATGCAATGTCTCAGCTTCAGTGTCAATCTATATCGTTGCTTGTTGGAAGGAAATGTTGCTGGTAACGTTGCTGGAAGCAGATGCTGCCGGTAACACTGTTTCAGTGTGTTGGATATTTAATGTTATTGCATTGGCTGGAATGGCAGTGGTTATACGGATAAATGACCATGCCATATATTTTCTTTTCTCTTTGGCAAGTCACTGATAATATAACCCAGATTTTATTAGATGGATGTATCAGAAGTAAGCTCTGTATGCTTTAAAAGACTTGTTTAAAGGCCTAGACCTATTTCAATACTATTTAAAGATCTATTAAATAGAAATTTAGTAGGCATTTAAATAGATATCAAGTTAGGTCAGACATTTTAAAGGCTCAGACTTGAGCATAAAATAAAGTCTTGTACAACCTAAAAGATTAGGCTTAGGCTTTAGGCCTATAATACAAGTCTGACTTGTTTAGGTAAAACTTGACCTAACTTAATATGTTTTCACCAAATAGACCCTCTCTTGATGAGCCTATCACCGTGAGTTGGCGACGGTGAGCTGATACCAGCAAAGACAAAGCTCCTTCCCCAGCGGATACTATGAATTCGATTATGTCGATAATTGAAGACGAGAGAAATCCTCTTCCTCTCATTTGCTTCTGGTTTTAACTATTAGAGTTCTAGTACCAGCCTCTCAACACTTGTTCCCCTTTCACTCTTCCTTTCTCTTGACTTGCTGTTGCGTACTGTATAGTACATTGCGAGCTTATCACTGAGCCTGTTCTTGGAATATGATTTGGTAACTTGATTCTTCTATTTAATTTTTTGTTAGTGTAATTGTTAATGTTGATTTCTTGGCCATTTGTTGATCATGTTGTTAATACTTGAATTCCAACTCAATTGCACGATTACCATCCTTCATACTACTAATTCTGAGTGAATATTCTGATTTTTGTTTGTTAACTAACACTGACTTTTAAAATTGGTTACTGTTGGTTCTATTGAGCTAATTGACTTCAATTTTCTAGACTTGGGCTAATATGATCTGGTAGACGTCAAATTGCATAGTAGGTGCTCAACGAAATTCCTGATAAGAACAAAGAGAGAGCTTAAGCTAAACATGGGAAAGAAAGGAGGAGCAAAAAGGTTACCAAATTCAACGTCTGGGTCTCATACTCCGATATCATTAAGGGAAGAAGCCAGAGGGAAATTGCAGAAAAAGGCTAGCTCAAATGTCAAGTCAATGTTGAAGCTTGATCACTTGAAAAGCGTAGCAGTATGGGCGAGTACAGAAGCTTCCATACCACCTTTAGGTGCCTTTTATGGGCAATGTCTCACTAGTGCTGAAGAGGCCATGGGTGTACCACCGGATCCTTATTTAATAACTTGTGAAAGGTCTGCTTTTCCCTTTGCTTTTTCTACAGTCTTTTTACTTGCGTGGTTGATTCTCTGTGTTTTTATTTTAATCTTTTCTTGGTTGTGTTTCTATGTGATTATTTAGTTCGGAAACATCAACCTGTGTGATGACTGTAGTAGGTTTATCACTTCCCTGTATGGAAGTATGCTGTGGATCTTTGTTAGTGATGGAATTTTATGATGATGAAAGAAAAGTTGTAAAGGTATTAGGCTAACAATAGCTTTTGGTTATAATTTATGGCACTAATGATATCAGGAAGAAATCTAGTTTGTATGATCTGCTAAATTACTTGGTGTATCTAGTTGACTCACTCAACACTCATAATTTTTATAATAGAGACTATGAAGTATGTATACCGACCATGATTATCATTTAACTCCTCTACGGATGTGAAATTTTTCTACATCCAGGCTTTAACTGTACTGTACAAATTGAGAAGAACAGAACAAAGGCCAAGCATAGGCGCAAGAAGTATGCCAATGTCACTCAAAACAATGTGGTGTGCAAGTGTCACTTTTGTTCACAACAAAATCTGAAGAAAGGGACTTTCAAGGGATATTTGAAGGAGATATGCCCACCAGAAGAGAAATCATCGATGGAATCGAAACATCGAAAAACCCCGACACATGAATCTGGCAGAGTATAGAAAGCCATCTTGAGCAAAGATGAAGCCAAAGAAACATATATGTTTGCTTCACAAGTTACAACCATGGATCCTCCCACAATAGACAGTCCATCAACACCACCAGTTAAAAGTCCTACTACTTCTGCTACTACTTCATTGTTGGAAGCAAAAGAAAGAGAAATAGGTTGGCATCTAATAAAACTATTGAACCTGCGAGCATGTCTGCTGAAGTTGGTGCAGAAAAAGCAGTTACCACATCAAGCAAAAGAAGAAAATCTTGGACTAGTTTGAAAGAAATTGCTCAGAGCAGCAAGCAAAACAGCCGCATTGCTAATTTATCTATTCCGTTCTTCTTTTAAATGGGAAAATGCTCTTTATATTGGAAGAGCTAGCAATTTGAAGCACTGATTTATTTTCTTTTATTTTATTTTTTCTTCGATGCTTCTATTGATTATGTTCAAAAATCTTTTTTCTATAATAACTCTCTTTGAAAAGATAGATTTTTTTGTGGTGTTAATACATAATATAGGGAAAATTACATACAAATACCAAGGATGAGAGTACTTTTTAAAATGGTACCTAAATTTGGTATAATTCTAAAATCATACCGCGGTATGCTAGGAAGTACGAATATGGCATAACGGAAAACGCTCCCATACTTGACACGTATCTGGTACAGACAAGCATAATGTAAATACGTCCCCCAACCAACAACTCCAAAACCCACTTTGTGTAGCTCATGGTATCTGGTGTAGATTGCACAGCAACTTCTAGAATTACGGTGGCTCCTACATGGGTTGGTAAGAATATGACCCCTATAATGTGGAAAGATTGACATATGACAATTTGGTTTAGTAGGCAAAATGAAATGAAATGGAAGGAGATGAAATGGAATTGAATTGGGAAAAAAAAAAGAAGAAGAAGAAGTGACTTTTAGACGTGAAATATTATGCGTTCCTGGATAAAAAATTAATAATAGAAGGAAATCGTTGTTGATGAATAATGATTACAAAATTATAATAAATATCTCACACCATGATTATGGTACGGTAGTAAAGAATTCCTTTTTCATTGTGCCAATGGATGTCACAAGATCTGCGTGACTGTTTGGATTTTTTTTTTAAATATTTTTTAATATAATTATAGTTTATAAAAATAAAATTTAGATAAAAATAAAAAAATTTATTAAAATATATTTAGTTAAAAAAAATATAATTAGAAATCACGATTTAATTTATAAAAATATAAACTAAATATGTTAAAACATTAATAACGTTAACAAGACGTCTTATTTGTTCTCTTATGTTTGACACTTAAATTCACCTTTTGGTCATAGTATGAGTTTTATTCATTTCAGTTTTGGTTAATATTGTGTTAAATATTCAAAATAATGTCAAAATTTTTCAATGTGGTATATTCAAAATAATCTGAAAGTATGAAATTATTTATAATTGAATTTTGTCTTGACTCTGGTTACTGGTGCTTGTTAGACAGTATATTGTGAAGATTTTTAAACTCTACTCAAATTTGAGGGAATAAATTAGAGAAAAATACTTATGTGACTAAGGGTGTTTTTATTTTATGATCCATCATCCATCAAATTCTCGAGTTCTAAATTGTATATAATTAACTAAACTATTATCATCTTATATTGTCAAAACCAATGTACAAAAAGCAATTGAACCTGCATGTCTGCTAAAGTTGGTGAAGAAAAAGCAGTTAGCTATCAAGCAAAAGAAGAGAAAATTTTGGACTAGTTTGAAAGAAATTGCTCAGAGCAACAAGCAAAGCAACCGGATTACTAATTTATCTATTCCATTCATCTTTTAAATGGGAAAATGCTCTTTATATTGGAAGAGCTAGCAATTTGAAGCACTGATTTATTTTCTTTCTTCGAAGCTTCTATTGATTATGCCGAACAGTCTTTTTTTTTTTTTAAATAACTCCCTCTTGGCGTGAAAATCGAAAGGATAGATTTTTTTTTATGGTGTTAATATATAGTATAGGGAAAGTTACATATAAATATCACATAGGAGAATTATTTTCAAAATAGTACCTAAATTTGGTGTAATTCCAAAATCATACCATGATATGTAATGGGGGATAAATTTTTTAGTTAAAAAGATCAAAATGCCTCTGCCCTATTAACATTTATAATTAATTTCTATTGAATTATAATTGACTCATAAATTTACAACGACTACTCATTGATTTGTAATTAACAATATTTTTTGTGAACACTAATAATATTCTCAGCTATCAGCTGAAAACTAATTCTTTTAAGGCATAGAGATCATTTAAGTAGGTTTTACATTTTTTAATAAAATTCTTTTTCATACACATGGCTATATTAAACTTAAGATAGTATGCTTAAAGAATCAAACAATCTTACCAACTGTAGCAGAGTCTTATTAATCATATATTATTTACAATGAATCATGACTTATTATTATTTGCAATTAATTTCTATTAATTTACAACTAACTTTTGTTAGCAGGGTAGGACATTTTGGTCTTTTCAATTAAAAAGCTTATTTCCCATTATATACCATTGTATGATTATGAAATCAAACCAAATTTAAGTATCAGTTTGGAAATAACTCCTTATAATGGTATTTATATGTAATTTTCTCTATAGCATATTGTTGAGTTTTGTTCGACAAATTTTTGTACAAACTTCAAAGTATGCTCTTTTTTTTCGATCAAATCAAAGTATGCTCTAATGCAGTTCAATCAGCCGTATTAAAAGTTCATACTGCCGATAAAGTTTCCTTTCCTTGGTATGTTAATAATTATTACAAGATAAAGGTCTTTATTTGTAGTTTTACTTACCATACTCCAAGCACCTTAGTCAAACCTATCAAGGGGTTGTGATAAAGGATTTACAAGTGAAACATTATCGGGTTGGTAACATTATATCGATATCACTTTTTTTTTCAATACTCGGTTTGACATCATATCAATAAATTCATAAATGATATATAAATAATAATAAATGCTTTTAATCATTATATTTTGTCGTTTGAAAGTTAAATGATAAACACTATTATTATAATACATATTGATGTATATTGATTTGATTTTTTTGACCCATTATTTTTCAAAAATTTTATGTTATTTTTTAAAGAAATTCTAAACAAGTACCCAGTTAAACAATTTGATTTGCCAATAAAAATTAGTCTAGTTGCTAATTATGACACCATGTTATCTTGATCGATATAATTTTTTATAATAATCGGTTTGACTTCATATTAATAAATTATAAATATTAATAAATAGTAAATAAATAATTTTAATCATTTATATTTATATCGTTTCAAAGTTAAATGATAAACACTATTATTATATTATTTATTGACATATGTTGACGTATTTTTCAACCCATTGATTTTTTTATTTTATGTTTTTTAAATATTCTAAACAAGCGAATGATTAAACAATTCGATTTCTCTTCATTGCATTTTCTCTCCATTTCCTTTTTACTGAAGTTTTAGATAATTAACATAAAAAAGATAAAAAAATTGGGTGGTATATTAATTTAATTTGTTTATTTTTTAGCATTTAAATTTTATAAAAGTATATATAAAATAAAACCATTTAAGTTTAATCTTATCCGTTTAACTCTCCCTTCAGGAGGATTTGTCCTCTCCTTCCTTCTCTTTTCATCCAATTTCCTCTTTTTATTTAAACTAGCAGTGCACATGATGGTTCTAGTAAATCAATATTGTAATATATATATATAATGTAAAAAAAAAAATTAATGATACTTTTGACATACATAAGAAATAAGTTAATCTTTGTGTTGATAAATGTAAAAATTTTATATGAGAATATATGTAAACATTATGTGAAAATGTTGTAAATAAGTTTTCAGATATATAGACATGACGATGATTTTGATAGAATCATAAAAAAAATATTTAATAGGAGATATCTTATTGAATCGTTAGAGTTCTCTTTCATTGTTAGGCACAATTATTTTATCACTTATAGCAATTGTCCAATTAGCAAATTATTATACTTCTCTATTAATTTCTATTGAATTCATACCCATTAATTCATGACCTGTAGTAAATTTTCTCATAATAAATTGACCCATTTAAATCATGACTTGTGGTGGATTAACTTGTTTATTATGTAATTCATAATGTGTTGACTTGTTCAATCAATAATTTGTAATAGGTTGACTCATTTAGCCTATTATAATGAATCTACTATTAATTAGTATCATACAAATGCGGTGCATGGGATATTTTAGTATATTTTGTCAAAAAGATAGCTTTAATATATATGTATAACAACCCCAATTAAATTGTTCTAGACATATATTTGGATTAATTGAAGAATATTATTGGAAATGCATAAGATCAGAGGGGCCAGGATTAAAGGAAATAAGTACAGGATAAAGTAGCAGAATTTTTAGGATAGTAATGAGTAGCATCGTAGTGAGCTTACCCTACGTCACCGCACTAGCTACAAAATTTGTATAAATTAGGACTCAAACCAGCTTGCCAAAGCAACAACTTAAGGAGGTTCTGCACACCATCTTTGCTAGGGTTTAACATTCTGGGCTAGAGATTGAGATTTTGGAGCTTTGGGAGGCTTGAATTTTCAAGGCAACATAGTTTTCTCATCTTTCTTCCCTCTTTTCTCAAGGTTTAATGGTGGCTTTTTGTGGGTTATGTTTGGGCTTCAGATTTCTTGAGGTTTGGCTGAAATATTTTGTGTTTAAATGTCTCAATGAAGTGTTGAAAAGCATCCTCAAGCTTTGAGTTTGAGTTTTTGGGTGTTAAGCTTGTGAATTCTGAAACCCTAACCTCTTTCTTTGAGAATTTTTGTGGTGTACAAAATTTTTGAGTTGTTTTATGTTATGAGAAGCTAATTTAGGGTTAATGAAGAGTAGGTATGGTGGTGGTTTCTTGATTGTGTAGTGTAGAAGCTTGGAATCACAATTCTTGGTCATTTGGAGGCTATGCCAACACTTGATTTGTGTGCTTGATGGTTGTGTGGGGTGTGTATGCTTTGTTAAGGTTTCTATACTCCAAGAAGTTGTTAGGAAGCAATGAATCCTTCAGTGAGTGACTAATTGGTTCTATAAGGCAATTGGGTCTAGTAGGTGTATGGGGCTCTAGTAGTTGGAAATGCTTAATTGGGGTTTTCAAAGTTCTATTGGGTTTGTTTCATGTTTATAGCATTGTATATTGACTTGTATTGTATCCTTTTTGTGTGTGTGTAGTTCGATCTCTAACAGTCTATCAAGCTATTGTGAATTCAGGCAACTTGAGGTAACCAGGGAGTAATTTTTACTTATATGCTTTAAGCTTTTTGTATCATGATATTCATGTTGGCATGACTAGTAAGTTTTTTGTACTCTATATTTTCTTTGAGTTTATGGAAAGTAAATGGAAATGGCTAAACTTATATATATTCATGTATGATAGAGCTTGAGATATGATTATTGTGTATTCTCATGTTTATATTCTGTATGATATATTAGTGCTAGCATGGTAGAATAAATGATGGAATGGCATGCTAATATGACATATTGGCATTGTCACTGTTTATTATATGTATTGAGCATGGTTTGGTTAGGTGATGGTGTCAGTAATTACCACGTAGTATGCCGATCTATTAAATGGCATACGAGACCTTGTATCCAGGTGGTAAGGCTGGTGTTACCCCTATTACTAAATAGTCATCTTTTGGCTGAGAAATTCAGGTAGCTGTGGATTGGGGGTGCACCTTTTCTAAATGGCCATCAATTTATTTGATCCAGGGGAATAAGAGTCATAATCTAATCATTAGTGTAATGGCTTCTACCTGAGTCATGAATAGTGAAATGAGAGCTTAGTGGTTATCCCAGAATCGGCCTTCATGGGTCGTTGGCGGGGGGCTACTTGTTGGGTTTACCATGTAATGATAACTAGCCCATGATTCTAGTCGTAATCTTTGTAAGTTCCATTACATATCACGTGTATTGCATCACTTCATTTACTTGAGTATGTAGAAATGTATCTTGAAATTCTATGCTTGTTTTGAGTTGTCTTTAGTTATTAGGATTTTGTCTCATCCCCTTTGTGATGAATATTTTCAAGTGTAAACACCCTATTTTATTCGAGCATTAAATAAATTAAACTTTAAAATGAAAAATAAACAAATTAATTAATTAATTAATAAAGAAACAAAAATCCCTTTTTAATTAGGTAAATTAGTAAATATCTCCCATTCCCAAGATAAATGTAAGTTCTAAAAATAATAAAAAAATCAAAAATTAAAAATTAAAATCCAAATCACTCTCAAGATTACAAAAGGAAATTAAAGAAAATTCTCTTTGAAATCCTAAATCTATTTGCTTTTATGAATAAAGTAAATAATGATTAGAATAAAATAAAGAGGCGAACAAGGAAAAGGGAAAACTAAAAAGAAAAAAGAGAAAAAGTAGAGTTAGGATGAAATTTGGGCTGAGTGTAAGTGGCCCAATCTTCCAACCCCAAAACCAAAAAAAAAAACAAAATAAAACATTTTGGGCTCAAAATACTGATTTAGCATTTCAGCCCAAGCATCCATGAGTCCAATTGAAAGGGGGCTCATGGACAAGAACCGAGGGAAGCTCAGGCGTGAAGCAGAGAAGACGAGAGCGAGAAATAAAGGATGAGCCATGATGGCTCCATATGTGAGCGTGAAAGCGAAGCAGGGAGAGTGAGATCGCGAGTAAGGAAGAAGTTAAGGGGCTAGAAGTAGACAAGAAAAATTCCTCCACTAATCCATTCCTAACAAATTTGAGTAGTGGAGGTGAGGGATCATCCAAATGAGCACAAAATTGGGCATCTAACGCAGACCAGAGAAAAAAATGGCACCAAAGAAAGAGGCCAAAAAACCCTAGGAAGCATAGGATTGTGACGGAAAGAGAGAAAGGAATTGACGCTAAAAACCCTAATAGAGAGGAGAGAAAGCTACGGAACAACCGAAGGAAGCAAAAGTGAAATTGAAGCCAAAAGGAAAAGAAGCAGTGAACGAGTTATAAAACAAGGGAGGTGAAGTAGAACAAATCAAACAAAGAAGGAATCCACACAATAGGGGTGCACGAGTTCAAGAATGCATCCAGCATTATTTGGGTCAGTTTGGTTTCCTTTCTATTTTGTTTAATAAAAAAAATTAAGCTTGACCCAATGCTTTCCCCTACAATGCTCAATGTTCTGCGATAAATATGGTTTTATTGTTAATTGGAATTTTGATAGTTGATTAGTTAAACCCCATTTACCCTGCTGTGTCAAGGATTCATTTTGGCCTTTTGGTGCTCTTTAGAACCATGCCACATGAGATTTTTAGAACTCACGCATATATTTAGGTTAACTACTTTGTCATATGAGATTGCAAGTCTATGTAAGCATTCGAGTTAAAGCCGAGTAACTTAGGCTTACTAAAATAACTAACAATTATTTATAAATTTCTTTAAAAATATACATATATATACACATGTTTTATAAGATTTTAAATAAATATAATAATAATATTTTTTGGATCTTTGAAAATAATAATATCAAATGATAAAACTTTCATATCGTAAAAATATAATTGGCTAAGAAACCATACCCCGAAGGTTTTGGAACTTTCATAGAGATTTTAATTAACTATATCGTTGCATAGGATCGAGAGTCCATATAGACGTATCGGTCAAATTATGTATGATTCATTAAAATGTAATAATTATTGATGAGATGAATTTCTTTTAAAAAAATTATATTTCCATAATAATAAATAAAAATGAAATAAGATACTCTTTTGCCTTTTTGTTTTTCCTTATTTTAATATAATAAAATCCTTACGTGGAGGTTTTTAGAGCTTCTATAGATATTTAACGAATCAATCCATTAACCATAATGGCAAGTCTACAATAGGAAAATAGATTCTAAAATAAAAAAAATTAATTAGAATAAAAAAATAATTTCCCAAAAATGCAAAAAAACAAGGTAATATATTTCAAAAGCCAAAAAAATAAAAGCATTTTAAAAATTAAAAAAATATTTAGAAGAGTAAGTAAGCAAAATTAAATTATCATTTGCAAATTAAAATATACCAATCCAAATGTCAAAGAATCATTTTGTTTGCAAAATAATAAATCATTTTCAATTAGTTTTCTTTTATTACAAAATTATAAAAAAATAACCAACCAATTGACATATATTTCTATCACAAACTACATAAACTTTGATCCCTACCGTAGGATATGTAAGCCCCAAATTCTGATTCCGAGTCAAGTCTGTCCTTGCAAATAAATAATTTTTTTAATTTTATTTTATTAATTTCTTCTCTTTATTTTATTTTCCAAATCTCCTTAATGTCCTTATATTATTTCCTTTCTACCTTTTTTAGCAAGTGAATGATAAGGGGGATAATCAAAATACTTTTAAAACCATATTAATTTGTACAATCAACTTAATATAACCGCTCTTAGAAATGGATGTCGTAGGATGCCTAATTTTTTTTCACGCACAATTGACTCCCAAACACATCTCTATCAACGCATATCATCCTTTTCCATTCTAAATTGGTTTTACTAAAATTTTTTCTCAAAATTTTGATGGCGACTACTGATAAGTCAATTTTTGTTTGGAAACCCGCTTTGTCTCTCTTCTTCCTTTTGGGCGCACTATCCGCATCTCATTTCTAGGTGCAGCATCTAGCAAAGGCTCTAGTATTGACAAAGGGAAGGCTAAGAAGAGACCTAGCTTTCCTTTGGTAGCTACGAGGATATTTGAGACAATAGCTGTTGTTTTTTGTATTGACCTCTTGGGAGCACATATTATACTATTTTAGTATTGTGTCAAGTGTAGGGCATCCATTTGATGCCATAAGTACCATTGTATCATGAGATCCTTGAGTTTGCCTTTAAATCTTGTAATCATGCATGACTTGTACCTCTTAGAACCCCCGTGATTAACATGTAGTTATATTGTGTTTGGACATGTCCGACATGTTTAATTTGATATGCTTGTTTGGGTTTTTGAAGGGTTTATACCCTATTTAATGCCTTGTGATGGTTGTTGTTGGTCATGGTTGTGAAACTTAGGGAACAAGGTCCATTCGTAGTACTACTATGTCATGACTCAAAATGTTAGTTGCCCTAAGTATATTTTGATGAGATAGAGTGGTTCATAAGGTTAGTTTTGAGTTTTCATGGGTTTTTTGAAAAATGGGTACATAACTCATTAGTTAAAAAATTTCTAATGTAATTTGTAGGCTTTGATGTGTGAATTGAAGATCTACATTAAGAGTTATGCACATTAAAAGTAGGGTTCAAAAATTAGAAGGTTGCTATCATAGATAGTAGTAGGGGGTGGGCGCTGCAGTGCCACAATCACTAGCCATGGCACCACTACATACTGTTGCCCTAGTTGTTTTCTTGCGTGTTGTCTACCTTGTCCTCATTTGGTTTGATGTGTCTTGATTTAAAAAATATCATATAGTTCTCATAAATAATCAAGATTTAAATAGATTAATAAATATAAGTTTAAAAGAAAATAATCAAATTACATTTTAAAATTGATGTATTTGTTTGATTTGATAGAATTATTATAACATTTTTTTGGGATGCTAAAACTTGAAAATAAGATATATGGCATGGTGTATTTAATATATATGCATAGATTCACATATTATCTTATAATATTTTAATTTAAATTAGTCAAAACTCAATGTGATTTCAGAAAATCTTCTATTGACATTAAAAAACACACACATATGTACTGTGCAAAGAAATATTGTCATAATTAAAGGTTCATCTTATGCAATTATCGAACGTTCATATTGATGCATATTAATTGTGTAACATGGTGCCTCTTTCGAAAGTGAGACAATTTTGTTAAAGTACCTTTCAAAAAATAAAATTATAAACCGTCAAAAAATTTTCACGGAAAAATAAAGTGATATAGGATGAAGTGATAAGCTATGCATCATATTGTTTTAAGGTAAGAGTAGAGCTGAGGATGTAAATCTGTGGTCCGGTCCAACCCGATCCTATCGGACTAATCAGGTTGGGCCGGGCTTTGGACTAACATTGGTTTGTTCATCCCAACTCATAATTTATATCTGCTTTTTTTTTTAAATCTATTATTTTATATATATATATAAATTGATTTTATAAGTTTTTTTTCTATATATCTTATATAATACATTTATTATTTGATTATTATGAAATTTTTTTTAAGATTTTGGTATTTTAATTTTATTTAAAATTTTAAATTGATTTCTTAATTTAATATTATATGAAAATAATGTATAGTTGTAAATATTCATAATTTTTAAAAAATTAATTTTTATCATAACATTATTTTTAAGAGAATATATTTTTACATTAATAATTTATTTTTTTGTTAATACATAAAGTTAGCTTTTTTTATTTTTAATATTTTAAAAAATTATTTGGTACCGGACTGATCTGACCCGATTTGATACCTAGTCTGATTTACCCCAAGTATTATCAAGCCAAGTAATAGATGGGGTGAAGTCTAACCTAACTCGACCTGTGCACATCCTAGATAAGAGTCTCTTTCATATTGTACAAAATCCCTTCTATTTAATTTTCTCTTTCAAAACCTTTTAATCAAATCCCCTATTCCCAAATTCAAAGGATACCATATAGATCTCTAATTCTCTATATTGCATCTAAATTCACATAAGAGATATATGATAGGAATCTCTTAATCCCCCTCATAAGTGCTATGTAAAACTTATATAAATAAGTGTGTCAAATACAATATAATATGATATAAAAAATGTAATAATTTTTAAAATTTTATAATATGGGTACGAGGGATATTTATATATATTATTTATATAATTATTTATATGTATAATTAATAAATATACTCATTAAAAAAAATAAGTATTAAATATTATAAAAATTATAATATAAATATTAAAATAAATCATAAAATATTTATAATAAATTCAAATGGTCAAATTTTACTCTAAAATTTAAAGAGATACAAATGGATACAAAATAGTACGAATGTATATGTATATATAAGTACAATACGTTTATTATATCGTGTATCAGATATGGATGCATTTACTTTTTTTAAAGTGTCGATGCTTCATAGCATAAGAGTATAAGCTTCGCATATTTGTATTCATCATTTTCTAGGTGTCCAATGGGTTATGCTTAGTCAAAATAATAGAAAATAAAACAATTAAATAGAGAAGCAAATGAATTTAAATTAAAAGAAGGAAAACAGAAGCAAACAACTAAAATTAATGAAATTACTTTTTTGGCCTTCAAAAAGTTTTTAGACAGTATACTTCATATTGGAGAAAGACGTGAAGAAGGGATTTGCAAATAGACAAATATAATATAAATAATTACAACATCATTACAGAAGATTACCTCTTGTCTCAACCACAGCAATGCATATATGCAAAAGTCTTCATTTAAAATAGGATTACCTTCGTTTTCATTTCATATTATCGAATTAAGGATCGAAATGTGAGATTCACGAAAAAAAAAAGAAGAAAGAAATCAAGTAAAAAATTATATTATATTTTATTTCTAAAAATCAATCACTTTCAAATATTAAATTAATTAATAAAGATTACTTGTAAAAAATATAATGAAAATTCTTATGTTAACAATTTTTGTAACATTATAATTAATAAAATATTCCATCGGGCCACTTGAAAGTAATGGTCATATTAGTGTTTTTTACCATATTAAGAAAATTTTGAGGTGCGGTTTACACCCATAATTAAAAAATTTCTAATGTAGTTTGTAGGCTTCGATGAATTGAAGATCTACGTTAGGAGTTATGCACAAAAGAAGTAGGGTTCAAAAATTAGAAAGTTGATATCATAGATGGCCGTACGGGGTGCCGCAGCGCCACAATCACTAGCCATGGCACCATTGCATACTGTTGCCCTGGTTGTTTTCTTGCGTGCTGTCTACCTGTCCTCATTTGGTTTGATGTGTCTTGATTTAAAAAATATCATATAGTTGTCATAAATAATCAAGATCTAAATAGATTAATAAATATAAGCTTAAAAGAAAATAATCAAATTACATTTTAAAATTGATGTATTTGTTTGATTTGATAGAATTATTATAACATTTTTTTGGGATGCTAAAACTTGAAAATAAGATATATGGCATGGTGTATTTAATATATATGCATAGATTCACGTATTATCTTATAATATTTTGCTCAATGTGATTTCGGAAAATCTTCTATTGACATTAATAAAAACACACATATGTACTGTACAAAGAAATATTAACAATAAAAAAATACACATATGTAGTGTACAAAGAAATATTGTTATAATTAAAGGTTCATCTTATGCAATTAAAGAACGTTCATATATATGCATATTAATTGTGTAACATGGTGCCTCTTTCGAAAGTGAGATAATTTTGTTAAAGTACCTTTCAAAAAATAAAATTATAAACCGTCAAAAAATTTTCACGGAAAAATAAAGTGATATATGATGAGGTGATACACTATGCATCATTTTGTTTAAAGGTAAGAGTAGTGCTGTGTATATAAATTCGTGGTCTGGTTCAACTCGATTCTATTGGGTCAATCATGTTAGGCTGGACTTTGAACTAGCTTTGGTTTGTTCGTTCTAACCCATAATATATATATGCTTTTTTTAAAAAAAAATCTATTATTTTATATATGAATTGATTTTATAAGTTTTTTCTATATATCTTATATAATATATTTATTATTTGATTATTATGAAAAACTTTTTAAGGTTTTGATATTTTAATTTTATTTAAAAATTTAAATTGATTTCTTAATTTAATATTATATAAAAATAATATATAGTTGTAAATATTTATAACTTTTAAGAAATTAATTTCTATCATAACATTATTTTTTAAGAAAATATATTTTTACATTAATAATTTATTTTTTTGTTAATACATAAAGTTAGCTTTTTTATTTTATTTTTAATATTTTAAAAAATTATTTGGTACCGGACTGATCCGACCCGATTTGATACCTAGTCTGATTTACCCCAAGTATTATCAAGCCAAGTAATAGATGGGGTGAAGTCTAACCTAACTCGACCTGTGCACATCCTAGATAAGAGTCTCTTTCATATTGTACAAAATCCCTTCTATTTAATTTTCTCTTTCAAAACCTTTTAATCAAATCCCCTATTCCCAAATTCAAAGGATACCATATAGATCTCTAATTCTCTATATTGCATCTAAATTCACATAAGAGATATATGATAGGAATCTCTTAATCCCCCTCATAAGTGCTATGTAAAACTTATATAAATAAGTGTGTCAAATACAATATAATATGATATAAAAAATGTAATAATTTTTAAAATTTTATAATATGGGTACGAGGGATATTTATATATATTATTTATATAATTATTTATATGTATAATTAATAAATATACTCATTAAAAAAATAAGTATTAAATATTATAAAAATTATAATATAAATATTAAAATAAATCATAAAATATTTATAATAAATTCAAATGGTCAAATTTTACTCTAAAATTTAAAGAGATACAAATGGATACAAAATAGTACGAATGTATATGTATATATAAGTATAATACGTTTATTATATCGTGTATCAGATATGGATGCATTTACTTTTTTTAAAGTGTCGATGCTTCATAGCATAAGAGTATAAGCTTCGCATATTTGTATTCATATTTTCTAGGTGTCCAATGGGTTATGCTTAGTCAAAATAATAGAAAATAAAACAATTAAATAGAGAAGCAAATGAATTTAAATTAAAAGAAGGAAAACAGAAGCAAACAACTAAAATTAATGAAATTACTTTTTTGGCCTTCAAAAAGTTTTTAGACAGTATACTTCATATTGGAGAAAGACGTGAAGAAGGGATTTGCAAATAGACAAATATAATATAAATAATTACAACATCATTACAGAAGATTACCTCTTGTCTCTACCACTGCATTACCTCTTGTCTCAACCACTGCATTGCATACATGCAAAAGTCTTCATTTAAAATAGGATTACCTTCGTTTTCATTTCATATTATCGAATTAAGGATCGAAATATGAGATTCACGAAAAAAAAAAGGAAAGAAATCAAGTAAAAAATTATATTATATTTTATTTCGAAAAATCAGTCACTTTCAAATATTAAACTAATTAATAATAATAAAGATTACTTGTAAAAAATATAATGAAAATTCTGGCGTTAACAATTTTTGCAAAATTATAATTAATAAAATATTCCACCCACTTGAAAGTAATGGGCATATTAGTGTTTTTCATCATATTAAGAAAATTATTAAATAATATATAACTTAATAAAATCCCCTTAAATTGAAGGCATCTCAATCCCTCTTGCCCTCAATCCCTCTTTTATATACCTTGCAGGGCAAGTAAACAAAGTGGTTTTTAGATTGCCCTTGCAATAGAAACCAAAACAAAACAGCATCTGTGCATCTCTTTTATATAACTTGCAGGGCAAGTAAACAAAGTGGTTTTTAGATTGCCCTTGCAATAGAAACCAAAACAAAACAGCATCTGTGCATCGGAAAAATACAAAACAACGTTTGAAGTATAATACGATCGTGGCAGCCTGCCAGCAGATTTGGACACGTCAATGTTGATCTAGCAGTATTTTTCCCTACTTTATTTTTCTTCGTATTCATCACAATAAATAAATCTTGGTCAAAAAAATCATAATAAATAAATCAGAACATGTCATTTTCCATAGTAACCTGTGCCATGGACAATCTAATCGATTTCTTCAAAAGATTTTTTTTCAAAAAAAAGTTTAAAAAACTAACCACACTTTCAACCTAGCCAAATCACAGTGTCACATCACACTGTCAATAATTATTACAATACCAAACAGTTTCTTAAAAAAATATTTATAAGAGATTAAGTAATATGATTCAATTAAAATTTAAATACAATAAATTATTGAAATTATAGATATGGGTAATTAATGGTCGAAAACTGAGTTAAACCAATCATATTAACCGAAATAATCTAATCAAAATAAATTAACATTAAGGTGTGATTTAGATTTTACAATTTAAGCTATTTGATTTGGTTTGATTTTAAATCTTTAATAAGTAAATTAAATTACACCAAACTTGATATATATTATTTTATTAATTATTTTTTTTATGAGATATGAATATTTTATTTTGGATATAAAAATATTTTTTCAAATACTAAATTCATTATTTGAACAATTTATCCTTAATTTGTGGCCAAAAAATTATTCTTAATTTGAATTAATTTTATGTTTAAAAATATAAAAAAGAAATGACATATAAGTATAATCTATAAATACTATATAGAGTACACCCTTTCATCTTAAATATATAGTTTTTTATTTTAATTTTAAATATAGAACATTTTTCACAATACAAGATAATACTTATTATACATTATTCCCTTCGGTCCTATAAATAGGATCTTTTATCCTGATCCTAAATATAAGACCATTTACAATATATGAGATAGTATTTATTATAGATTTTCAAAAAATGCCTATATTTAATGTATACAAAGAAAAAGATAGAGAGATTAAATAAAGATAATTTTGGAAAAATGTTGAGATTTTTGGAAAAATTGAAGTAGTTAATTAGTTTTAATTTCAATTCTTAATTCGCATAACTTGGTTAAAATGATCTTATATTAAGGATCAGAGGGAGTATAAAAAAATCTTATATTAACTACATGAGGAAGTATATAAGTAATTTAGCATCTTAAAATATTTTAATTGAAAACTAAAACTATGAAATCTACTTTTTGATCTTTTTTTCTTTAAGGCATGTTTTGTTTTAATAATTTAATTTTATTATAATCTTTAAACTTCTAAAATGTTATAAAAAAATTGTAATTGTTAAAAATGATGATGTGGCATATTTAAAAAATTAATAGTATTATAATTATAACCATGAGTGAAAAAAATCTTGTAATTGTAATTAAAATGATTTTAAATTCTTATAATAAATAATTACCACCTTTAAAATAAAATATAAATTAAAATATAACTTTAAAATAAATAATTATTTTAAATTATTAAAAATAAAAAAATATAATTTAATGAGGAAATAAAATAAAAATTGTATTACCAATTTTTTGTTATCTTTTTCATCAACAATTATGAAAAATAACTAAAATGAAACACACATAACTTATATTTATTTATTTTTAAGCTATAGTTATTAGTTTTAAGACTCTATAATAATTATTTTTTTTAAAGTTATACTTTATTTTAAGATCTTATAATTATTTATTATAATATTTAAAAATTATTATAAATTTTTTTATTATATTTTAGAAATTAAAGAGTTATAATAAAATTAAAAGGTAAAAATAAAATATAGATTAAAAGAATATTTTAGCTAAACTAAAATGTACTTTCTCCGTTTCTTAATATAAGAAATAATTGAGGAAGTTTCTGTATTTCAAAATATAATAAATTTATGAGGTTTATTTAGTATATTTAATATTTTTTTAAAAAAATATTCTTAATTAAGATGATATATTTTTAATATAATTTATTTATATTAATTATATAATGAAATATTTGTTAACATTAAATGAAAATATTTTTAAAAATTATTTTATATTTTAAATAAATTTTTTATTTTTTTTAATTTATGTAATTTTATTTTTTATTTTTTATATTAAGAAGGAGGGAGTATATGTGTCAGACCTAAAGTTGCGCTGTACACGAAAGATCCCCTGCTCGTCGAATTAATGCGAATGGAATTGTGAGAGAGATTCCCCCTTTAGCTTCGACTGAAATCGATAATGGCTATGGAAGCAGACAAGGATTGTTGGTCGGGCATCTTTTTTGCCAGGTCACTTTCACTGAAGTTAAAGAACCTTTTTTGTCCTTTGCAAATTCAAAATGAGTGTAATGAATGAAAATATGAATATACTTTCTTTTCGTACTCTTCCATTTATTATTTTAAAATTTTTTATACATATCTATAAAATTATTTAATAATATGTAAAATTTAATAATATTTTATTAAAATATTTTTAAATTAAATATTAAAAGAAAACTCATATTTCACTTATCATTATTTTTAATAAAATAAAAATAAAAAATAATTGATATTTTATTAATAATAAAAAATAATAGATAAATTGAGATATTTAAAATTTTTTAAAATAATAAATAAAATAAGACAAAAAGAATAATAAAATAGATTTCCAAGGGCAACCAGGCTCACACTGGGATTTATGTGAATTATGGTTGACTCACCAATCCACTCCCCCTGTTCAAGAATATTCCTCATAAAAGTTGAAATTTCAAGAGTTTGATGGTAAATTACAAGTGGGTGATTAAAAGATTGTTATAAAAAGCTTCATTAAATGTCATTATATGAATATGAAGCAAATTTGAGGATCTACAATTATTCATTAGGACACGAATAATATAAAATACTTAATATTTGGAGTTAGAAGTTGAAAATGCAGTACAAACGTTTTAACAACCAAAACAAGAAAAAAAAAACCACACGAAGCAAAAGAAAATTGCTATAATTTTAAAATATAGGATAAATTTAACCATCCCATCTCACTCCTATCAATAAAAATAGTTAAAGTTAGTTATATATATTAATTTTTTAAAAAAATTATTATAATTTTTTAAAATTATCCTCATTAAATTACTAAATTTTAATTACTATTATCTCTTTTTAATCTCTCTCCACAAAAAAAAGTCAAATATCAACTTTAATTAAGATTTATCATAAATGGGGGTAAAAATAAAAAAATAATATTAAATGATTGATAACTTTCATAAAGTAATTTATATTTTAAAATCTTATTCTCTACTAAATTCGCTCTATATTTTAAAATGAGGGAATAATTATGATATTAAATCAAATATCCCTATCTGTCCATATTATAAGAGGTCTTTTAGAATCTTTAGTTGATAAAAAATATAAGATGTTATATTAATTTTTATTAGCAATTTATTTTTTTACCTCTTGATTTATTATCTATTTTGCAACTTAGAAAAAAGAGGAATGAAAATTGATAATTAATAAAGATTAATGTGAAATGTTGGGATTTTTTTAAAAAAATTTGAGATTTGTAACTAATTTTTCATAAAAAAAATATGAATTAGTTAAACATCCCTCGTAACATGAATCAAATAGAGTATATTATTAGTGGCCAAACCAAAACAAAAGGGGTATATTATTAATTTAATTATTATTTTAAATATAAATTATGATATTAATTTTAAATATATTCCACTAATGTTAAATACTTTATCTAATTCATATTATAAGACATTTTGTATTAAATATAATTACATTAAAAAAATTATTTTTTATTTAAAATTTATAAAAAATACTATTATTTTTTATTTTCTCTTTATTAAATATATTTTATTATTATTTTTATCTAAAATTAGTAGTGAGAAAAAATTAAATATGAGTAAAAAATATTTAATAATCAAAATCTTATCATATAAAATATCTATAACCTGTAATATGGAGGAGGGAGTAATCAAGGATACTGTGTCCGGCACGATAAAGGTGAGCGTGACTTGTGCATCTTGTAAAGTGTGACCTTTGCTTCTTTCCAAATTTTTTTGTCGTTTCTCTTTTTCTGTCTATCAATGTGAATCATTAGCGTCTGGATATGAGCACGATGCTCATCTCTTAACAAGAGGCGCTAGATGCATCGGATGGGTCCCATACGGCTAACTCGAGGCAAGGACACGGAAACCCCATAACTTTTTTTTTGGGGAAAAAATCCTGCAATTTTTCGCAGTTCTTAATTTTCAATGAAGTAAGAATACATTAAAAAAACAGTTATTGTACTTCTTCTCCTCTCAGTGACAGACATCCTGCCGTGAAAATTCCTTTTTCTTTTTGTGTGTGAGATTTTTTTTTTGTTCCATGAAAGTGTGTGTGAGAGTGTTGAATTCATGATATTTGTTGCGTGAGTTAGAGAGTATTTTGGTTTTTTGAAAGTTTGTGTTTGCCGTTTGTCTTCATTTTTTAGATCCACCCACTATGGTTCATTAGGTGCTTGTGAGAGTGTAAAGCTATCATCCACTGATAGCACTATAGTCTTTTTTTCTGCTTCGTCAATCTATATCTTAATACCTCTCATTGGAGTATGGCGGTGGGAGGCTAAGGGAGTGGAGTCCGACGTTGAGGGAGGAATAGAAGAGGAAGGGAAGGGAAACTCATCAAAATCGAAGATGAAGGATGATTTCCGAACGTCGGTTGGGAAGGAATTGAATGGGGGAAGCGTGGTGGGGAAAGGACGGTGGAAGAGGGACGAAGCTCACGCAAGGGAGACGGCGGAGGGAATTCAGGCGAGACAATCCCAAACATTTTTCGCCTGGACGAGTCCGGGGTGGCAAAAGGTGTGAGAGAAGTTATCAGTAAATGAACAGGCAGGATAGATATGTCGAAGATGGATGCCCGGGATTTGTTTTGGATGGATCTGATGGCTCTTTGTCAACTCAAGAGATGCGCATCCTGCTCATCTGCAGGAAAGCCTGGTCCTGAATTATCATGACTACTGTAATTTTTTTTATCATAGGAATTAAAAAATATAATTAATATATTAGATTATTTTTTAAATTTATGAGAAATAATGATATAAGTGAAACTTTTCAACAGAGCCAGTAATTAATAATTAATAATGCTCTGCAAATTTCAAAACACGTAACAATAACAAATACATTTAGATTTGACTACTTCGTGTTTTTCTTTTCCCTCTTGTGGTAACTTGAAAAAAATAGTGACACTGACATCCAAACAGTTTTGGTGCAGGTGTATATACTACTATAAATACAGGTCTCCCAGAATTGGTTCTTGCTCATTCGATGTGAGAAATTTTTTCCTATAACTCCAAAACAGCAATGACTACCCAGGCAGACCTCCTTCAACATGTTCATAGAGAGCCCTTGGTCACCACAATTGCATTGGGTGGTTTCTTTCTGTTGCTATTCATCTTCTTCCTCAGAAAATTCAACAGTTCTTCGAAGAGCAATCATTCTAAACTTCCTTTAGTGCCAGGTATTACTAGTGTTGTAATTTATATGCAGATTAGAGTTCTTTTGGCCTTTCCGACCTTGAATCTCAAACGATGTTACCGAACTTGCTAAAATTTCTCCACTGATAGGAATATCAATTCAATTAATTATATAATCAGGTTCTCTGTGAATTCGAGCATTAATGATGCGATTGCATGAAATGATTGGGTGAAATTACTATTGCAGAGGTTGCAGGGCGGCTACCCCTTGTCGGGAATCTGCTGCAACTGAAGGAGAAGAAACCTCACAAGACGTTCACGCGGTGGGCTGAGCAATATGGACCCATTTATTCCCTCCGAGCTGGTGCTTCCACTCTTATTGTTCTCAACACCGCCGAAGTTGCCAAGGAGGTCTTTACTCTATATAACATATATATGTATCAATATGTTGGTTGAATTTACTGTATAAGTCATTGGGAAGTGCTATTTCTTTTCGCAATTACTAGCCTAAATCCTGTTAGAGGCAGAGGAATAACGATCTTGATTGTACCTCAATACAGTCCGTGTGATTTCTTTGTATTTTTGGATAATTAGCCTCTGATTTCTGTGGTTGTTTCAGGCGATGGTGACCAGATATTCTTCCATTTCAACAAGGAAGCTGTCAAATGCGCTTACGATTCTGACTGCTGATAAATGTATGGTTGCTATGAGTGACTACAATGAGTTTCACAAAACGGTTAAAAGACATATTCTTACCAACCTCTTGGGCGGGAACGCACAGGTTGTTACAATAGCTTTCTGGTTACCTTTTGAGTGTTTGTGCATGGGAAATTCTTTTTCTTTGTTTGCCAAAGAAGCTCTGTGAGATCTATCTTCTTCTTCTTTTTGATTTTTTCAAATATTCAGAAGCAACACCGCGGCCACAGAGAAGTCATGATGGAAAACATGTCAAAGCAATTCAGTGAACATGTGAAGACCTCCCCCAATCAGGCTGTAAATTTCAGGAATATATTTGCGTCTGAACTCTTTGAACTTGCCGTGAAGCAGGTGGGTTTTTCATTGCATGTATTACACACACAAACACACATCTGTACTTTTCTCATTATTGAGAGACTATTAGTAGACTAAGCACGATGGAATTTACAGGCTCTGGGACAGGTCGTTGATGCCATTTACGTGGAGGAGCTTGGCGATACCTTAACAAAAGATGAGATATATAAGCTTCTAGTGCTTGACTTTATGGAGGGTGCAATTGAGGTGGATTGGCGAGATTTCTTCCCGTATCTGAAATGGGTTCCAAATAAGAGTATGGAGAAAAAAATCCGCAGAATCGATTTTCGCAGAAAAGTGGTTATGAAGGCATTGATCAGCGAGCAGAAAAAGCGAATTGCATCTGGAAAGGTAGGTCTGCCTAAGATATTATTACTGCAACTTTGTGCTAAGAACTATGATGGTGGTTTGCCTAATTCATCTGATGGAATGTAATAGGAAGTAAATAGTTACATTGACTATCTGTTATCATCCTCGGAAGCAAAAGAGCTTCCGGAAGACCAAATTCTTATGATGCTTTGGGAGCCCATTATTGAGACATCAGATACGACATTAATAACCACAGAATGGGCTATGTATGAACTTGCTAAAGACAAAAGCCGACAGGTCCTTTGTTTTCCTTTTTTTTTTTTTCCCAGCAATCTTCTGGTCCGAGCATTCACTCAATTCTCGCATTGTATTGGTATCACAGGAACGTCTGTATCATGAGCTCCGAAATGTTTGTGGAAGTGAAAAGGTCACCGAAGACCAGTTATCTAAGCTACCATATTTAGGGGCTGTTTTCCAAGAAACCTTAAGGAAGCATAGTCCGGTTCCAGTTGTCCCACTTAGATATGTCCACGAAGATACCCAAGTGGGAGGATATCACATTCCCGCAGGAAGCGAGGTCAATTGATGTTTTGAATTTAATTACTTTCTTAGGTTTGTGTGTCTGAATATGATGAAAAATATATATTGACATTGACATTCTCATGTTGAACAGGTAGCAATAAATATATATGGCTGTAACACGGATAAGAAGAAGTGGGAAGATCCCTTCGAGTGGAAGCCGGAGAGATTTCTGGATGAGAGATATGACACTATGGATTTGTACAAGACGATGGCCTTTGGAGCAGGAAAGAGGGTGTGTTCAGGCAGCCTTCAGGCTTCATTAATAGTTTGCATTGCAATTGGCAGATTTGTTCAGGACTTTGAGTGGGCGCTCCTTGAAGGGGAAGAAGACAACGTGGATACTATGGGCCTAACCACACACAAGCTCTACCCCCTTCATGTGAAAGTCAAGCCTAGAAATCAATCGGGATGATTGAGTAATGCTAGATTAGCTCTACATTTCACCAGTGCATGCATCTCTTGAGCGTTGTGAAAAACTATATAAGAAAGAGATTCCTAGTGGAATAAAATAGTCAGTACCTGTAAGGGAAAAAAGAACTACTAATATTATAATATGGTCTAATGAGCTCTAATGAATAAGTATTACATTACTGCAAGTTTTCTATGCTTTCCCTGTGTTGTTACTTAGTTCAACTTAATTCATCCAAATTATTTTGGGAATGGGATTATCGCACAGTTCTAATCGCTTTCAATAATTAATGAATAATTCCTATCTTAAAGTCGCTTTCAAGACTTGGAATCAAAACTTTTTTTGCCACTAAAACTCGAACCAATTAAGTCATTTTTTATTGTGGTAGGATGATAATTATATTCCCTCTATTTTATTTTGATTGTCATCTTAAAAAATTTTAAATATCTCAATTTGCTTCAAAATAACATTCAAAATATAATAGAGGGAAATTAACTCTGTCAATGTGATTTTTTTTCTTTTCATAAGGCTTGAACTCAAAATCTTATTTAAAATGTATTGAATCCAATATCACTCAACATAACCAATATTGAACCAATAAGGTCATGACCTTGTGTATGAAAAAGGCATTATTGTGAGGTAAAACTCATTTCGGTAATCTTTACTTTTTAAAGGAAACAATCTTTAACTGTGGCTGGGGAATACTCTTAATACTCATCTTTAAAAAAAAAAACATAACCAAAATTGATAGCGGCCCTATTTATATTTGGGCCTAAATATTATTTATTTTGATGTACTTTATTTGTTCAATTTATGTCAAATTCATCATTTCATACATCCATAAAAAAGGTGTTAGAATACATAAGAAAATTTGAGAAGTGTTTTGGAAACGCTAAAGGCATGTTTGGTATGCTGGAATTCTCTTCAAGGAAAGGGAAAATGAAAAGGAAACCCAAAAATATTGGGTTTGGTACATGTGAATGACTTTTCTTGGAAAAGGCAGAATCCAACATTTAAGGGGCGTTCTATTGGGGTTATGATGGAAAGCGAGATTGTTCCCAGAAAGACACATTTTAGGACCATTTTACCCCTGTTAAATTACCATAATTCCAAGCTCATTGTTCAAAGTTTCATCTTCAACTTTTCCACTGTCCCACTTGCAAATCCAACTGTCTTCCACATTCACTATCAAGGTCATCTTTGTCATCTCTTCACCTTCACCATCCTCAACCGTTGACCTTCTACAACTATCAACACTGAGCTTCACCGTCACCATCATAGCAGATTAGGGTATCATTGAAGACGAGAAAATAGAAATCAAAATAGAATTAAAATCCTAAATCATGATGAAAATAATAAGAAGAAAGAGTTCTAGTAGAAGAGAATGAATCTATTTCTAATACTTCTCAGATCCTATTGCTCTCTCTCTAAATTGCTCTTAATTGCTCCTAGATGCGTTCGAACCATGTTCTCTAGCCTTGAGTGCTTTTCTAAATGTCCCCTTGTGTTTTCCTCATATCTCTTTTATATAGAGAAAGTCCAGAAGTTCATTCAAACCCAAAATATCACGAAACCGTGTAAACTCCCTCGAGATAAGCTGACATTAGATATTTTTAATTTTTTCCATTCAGCGCTGGATTGAATGGTATCTTTCAACCTCAACAACAAATCCACCCGGCATCGGCTAGTTGTTTTGCTTTGTTGACCCAATACCAAGTCCTTTTGTAATCTGTAATTCTTCTCAACTTTTCACCTATCCGCCGGTGATAAAATATGAGGGGAGTAGATGGATTTCATATTTTACGTCTAACTCCAACTTTTTGGCTCTATGTAGCTCGAAATTCTCATAAATATTCCTGCGATGCAAATATACTCCAAGCTAGGCACAATCATGCCAAAAAGTATCAAATTATAATATTTTGAGATAAAAATAAATACTAAACATGAGTATTTTTTATGTATAAAATAGACACATCAGAGCTCTACCATTAACATTGTTGTAGATCTGGGTATCATCGAGCTCCACTGTCAACATCATCCACCATCGAAGCTACCATCAAATTGAAACTAACAATGCTACTTCTGGGCATCATGCTTCTTCTTTTTATTTTTTCACTTTTTTATATTTATGATTTGTTCTATTTTTCATGATTCAGAATCTTTCTTTTAATTTGGGTTTGTGATTTTATGATTTCAAAATCTGTTTATTATTTTATGTTGGATTTAAATCTGGCTCTTGGCTAGGCGATGAGAAGAGTTGGGATGAAGAAGACAATGGTAGGGATATTATTGTAAGTTTATATTTTAAAACTTTCATTCTATCATTAATATACGTATACCAAACAAAATTTACATAACGATCCTATTAATTTCTGACGTACCAAACATATTTTTAAAACATATTCTCATTTACTTTTGTTATCCCCTTTCCCATTTTCTCCTCTTCTCATCTCATTAAAAATCATTCCAATAATACCAAACATACCCTAAATAAATTGAGAGGAACGACAAAAGCCGGGTGAGAATTTGAACATCAGAAACGACAAAAGCCGGGAGAGAAATTGGAATTAGGTGAGGTTCTAGCATGCTGCCATGTGTGTCGGAGTCATTCTAGCATTCATTATTGTTCTGCAAATTCCATGTTACCATCAATAATATACTGAATAAATGTGGAAAAATTTAATAAATGATTGTGTACCTCAAAACCTATGCTAGTCGGTCCAAAAATTAAAAGTGCACAACATTTGTAGTATTTTATTGCGTTCAATATAAAAGGAATCATGGTTAAGCACCTGGTCCACGTTCCTTCCCATCGGGCATGTCTCGTGTTTAGGGCCTTTGGACATCCAATTAAGGAATGGAATCCCAAACCACCAAAACATTATTTAAACTTTACGATTCTCTCAAAAGCTAACCAGAGCAAGTCCTTTTATTGTGGGTCTGTTTTATTGGGCCTGCATTCTATTGTGGGTCTAACGTCAAAGTCGCACAGTTGCAGTGACGGAAAAAAATTTAGGAGTCCTCCAGCTAGGATATATGCAGAAGAAGAATTTTTTTTTCCAGTGCAGAAATCTCTAGTTTCTAAATAAAAGTATTCATTCGCACAATCCATGGCTGGAACTTGGAAGACATTACAGGAGTTGGATGTGATCTTTTTTCCCCATAAACATACTTTGTTAAATTTTAATGGATTTTTTTTCCAAAAAAGACAAAATTAATTTTTTGTCAAATTTTGAAAATTAAAATCACTTAATAATTTCAGTAGATTAAATCATTACAAAATAATTTTTATACACTTCATGTAACTTTTCAATTGTACTTATTTTTTTTCATTAACTTAGTTTCTAATAAAATTAATTCAGTTGAGTCTATAAAATTTCTTTTTAACTTGTTGAAATTAGGACATTTATCTTTTTTTTTTGTCAACAATAAATTATAAACATCATATCAAGCTCTCAAAATTTATTAGAATTTATCATTTTTTAATTAATAGTAACACATTGTAAAATCTATATAATAATTTGCATAATTACTCATAAGTTATAGATTTTGTGACTCAGATCTAACTATTAGAAATTGGAAAATGCTAGAGCCAAATGTTATTTCTTTTGTATTTTTTGTTAAGAAAGGTTATGTAAACGGCAGAGATAGTGGATCCTTTCCATATATAAGTACTAAATCCTTGGGTTACCCTGATGGAATTAATTAGTAAAATTAAAACATTTAGATGCAAAACGTGCTTTAAGTTAAACAATAGTTAACCTAAAGTGTTCATTAAAATACGCTTTCATTTATTTTATATAAATAAAATAGCATGAAGTGAGAGATCATTATAGTGCAGTACTTGATGGGGTCCATCCAGTTGCATTGGGTGGTGCTGGATATATGGAACTTCCCCAACTTGAGGAGCCAACCCCAGAAAATATTCAACAGCCTGCTTTAATGCCCACTGGAATGACCCTTGATGCAAATTGAAAGTTGAAACCATTATCAAATTCATTTGACTAATAACGAATTTTTTTCTCTCATGAAATTAACTGTAAAATAAAAGAAAAGAGAAGGGTCCACAGGTATCTAAGTGGGGTTAAGAAGCTTATGCACCTTTCTTTTACTAGCCATGGGATTCAAGTTTTAGTGCGAGTTTGGTCAAGATCACTTGCACTTTTAGTAACATATCTAGACATTTGAGGTGGGCAGAATCTCTAGTAGGTCCAACTGTTCTATTAATATTTCTTCTCTGATCTTTTGGCGCTTTGTAGATCTAATTAATTAGCTTGGAAGATCTATATATATAGCTATATGTGCTGGTTGTTAAAGAGCTCCACAAAATAATCATCATAGAGCGTTAGCACTTCCTAACTAGACTTGGAAAATATTATACCTTCGATCCGTAATATAATATACGGTTTTACAACATTCTCAGGTATCTTCATGAAAATTATATAATTCTAGATAATTAATTAGGACACGGCTTTAGATTAAAGAGAGAGGAAAAAAAAACATTTTCTGCATGCATATAAAGTTCGCGCTGGAAACATCAACCTCGATCTTCTAATTTGCCCCACTATGTTTGTGTTGGACTATCTCACGCTAATTGTAGTGTTCAACTAAATAACTTGATCTACAAAATTCCAGTTCCTGAGTCCTACAAGCAAGTCCCTAATTTGTCCATAAAGATACCCCACAAATCTTCCACTTGATTCTCGTAATAATTGCTGTATGACCTAATGTAAGTATAGTCGAATGGGGCAGTAAATATACCCATTTCATCAGAATTCCTAAGCTCAATGATATAATGTGGTCAATAATGGTGGAAATTAATAGACTGCAAAAACCATATTTGCATATTGCACCAACATATATGATTACCTAAAGGAATCCAACATTCGAACTAGCTATATTAAAATAATACTGGGTACCTTATATATATGGACTAAACTTTTATACTGATTGTATGACGTAAACCACTTATTTCAAGAGACATTTACTTAAAAAAAATCTCAACGTTTAATGATAATATAATCTATAGTTAAATTAAACTAAACTCATCAAATGGAATTGTCGCGCCGTTAATAATATGTACTGAACTGATTGGTACTTAATTGTTACAATTTGGTTGCAAGGGGTAGTACTAGTACACATTGTTAGTTGCTATTTTGTTTAGTTGTGGGGACATGGGCAAGATGGAAAAGGTGGACAAATAGTAGGGCTGCTGGAGTAATAGTAAGCCCCACTACTACATATATAGAATCAGACCATTTTCAACTGGGCAAATGAATCAATGGGGTCAACGTTCATGTCTAACTAGGACACTTCAATTAATTTCTTCAATACCCCAATGGTAACACACATCAAGTATAAGTGACGGATCATAGATACTCTCTCAGTTTTTTTTTATAAGGTGGTTGACATAGGTATTAATGAAAATTACTTATATTTTTAAATTTATAAAACAAAGTATACGATTCCAATTTTACTTTTAGTACTTAAAATAATATAAATCTCATTAAATTAGCTATTATTATCTGGAAAAAGAGAGAATCTTAACAAAAATATACTCTTTTCATCCTTGAATATAAGGAGTAAATAACTACTTTATCAATATAATTGAAAAAATAGTTTTGTTAGTTAAACTCACTCATTATGCTACAATTTGAATTATATTTTAAAAAATGCTCATATTAAAAGTCCGAAGTAGAGCTACAAATGATTACAACTTAATTAATTACTGGTAATTAGTGAAGGGTATAAAAGGAAAACTATATTAATTACTCAAGAAATTTACTCCATATTTCTTATATTTTGAAATAAAAGAACAGTTTATTCCAAAATTTTCTTATTATTAGGGACCGAGCGAGTAATTGATCAATCAAAATAATTTTAAAGATTTTAATCAAATCATAATATACCAATTAAAATCCTACTTATCATAACAATTTATAAGGTGGAAATTAAATAATTAAGGGTCAAAAGGAAAAATCATATCATAATATTAGGTAAAACCTTATATTGAGAGAAAAAACCACCTAAAAAAATCTTATAAAAGGACATGAGGAAGTAGACATATAGTTGCCTCCAATAACTTGATTGGAGCTGGGAATCTAGCTAGGGTCGCCGCCCAAATTCTCCCCAAATTCAGAAGTTGGGTTCGTACCAAAAACGTCTAATCAGGATGGGGTTAGTGGATGCCGTTGTATCGCACTATTGTTGAATCTTGGTGAATCAGTATGTTCCAGCTGACCTCTCAACCCAAATATGTTGCATGGAACATGCAGAAACAGGGTTTGGACAAATTGATGAACAACACACTAGAAGATACTCTTGCCCTTTCCAACCCTGCCAAACGGAATCTTTTGACAGGAAGCATCATCATGCAATCGTTTACATTCACCATTCAGCATTTAATTTCTTCCCACTTTTTCATTAATTTATATATATGTCATTTAGAAAAATAATAATAATAATAATAATAATAATTTGCACTACCGAGGCCTCTCCCATCTTCGATCGGCTATATATAACCCTCTGCACATTCAATATTCTGCAACCAACACTTCACACGCTAGCTCTACTTCCTCCCATATACTTACCCTCTCTCTCCCAAATTAAGTCCCTAATTATTTAGTACTCTAAAAGAGTCATAATGGCCAATTCGAAACTTGTCTGTTTTGCTGTTTTCCTTTTTCTTGCTCTAATGTTTTCTCATGCAATTTTATCTGCCGTAGGAAAGCCACTGAAAACACAGGAGAACAATGAACAACATGTCACACCCTACGCAAACAGCGTGAAAGAAGCGGCCACCACGGTTACAGATGAAGTAGCTTCTGAGCCTGGGACCGAACCAGAATCCCAGAATGGGCATGATGATGACCAGCTTCACAAATGGATCGACGATTTCCGACCAACGGATCCAGGTCACAGTCCCGGTGCCGGCCATGGCCACCAGCCATCCCCAAGGCCGTAGGTGACGGTGTCCATTGGGATATATATGATACATCTGCACACACACGTGTCACGTGTGCATGATTATTGTTATGGTAATTAATATGTCATGTATTGAAGTTGCCTTAAGAAATATTAGACATATCATATCACAGTACATGACCTTTACGTAGTTCATGCTTTGGTGTGTTCCTTTATACTTACTGTGTGTGTGTGTGTGTGTGTATATAGCGTGCTTTTATAATTATCGCTAGCTAGCTACTTATGTGTTTATCTTCTGCTGAATTGTAAATATTTCATATTATGATATAATTACCTTGATAATAAATTCGTCGTAACTTTGATTCTGGCTGTTATATATACTCACTCTTTTTGTTCGAGGGGCCAGTGAACAGAACGCTCACTGCACCTTCTCCCCCACGTAGAGTATAACACGCGCACAAATATATATAGTCTTGTATAAAGTTTAATTACGTTTTCTCTTCACATATTTAATTTTTAATAAAACGTCCTGCGAGGGTTCCACCTAATTATATATTCTTGAAATTCTATAGAAAAAAAAAAGGTAGCGAGAGATTTTGATTAAAAATTTGATGATAAAAAGTAAAAAACAAAAATATATTGTTTAATTTGATTATTAATCTCCTTCTTATTTTTTAATCATTTTATTCTCTCTCTCTCCTTTCTTTATTTTTTTGAATGAAAAGCAAATCTATTACTCACAAAATATGTATAAGGGAGAATGGCCAATTACCCATTTCTATCAATTTCCAGAGCCTTCAAACTAAAAGTGGGGCTTGCTGCAAAGTATAAAAGAATTGAGGATAATCAAAAGTATTATGAGCTAATAGAAGAGCAACCCTATTAGCTGCCCCATACATGAACTTAATTGAAACAGTCCAGCTTTTAAACAAAAGAAAAGCTTGTGAGTATCAAGAATAATATCTTCATCAAAAGGATGGTTCATGACATCATAACAAGTGAGAAAAGTGACTTTTAACGTCAGTTGAAATGACGATGGGGAAAGAATTTTCTACGTCAGTTGAAATGAAGATAGGGAAAGAATTTTCTAATTGAATCACGGGTTGGTCACTTCCTTTATTTGAACATTTTAAACTAAAAGCGTTTAGAATTGAACCGAATCAAACTGATGGCACAGAATCAAATTGAAGAAAATAATCAAAACCAAATGAAAAATAAGTTTATTTTGATTTTTGCCCCATTTAAACTGACACAAATTGGTTCAAATTTGGTTTTGAAGATAAAAAACTTAAACCAAACTGAATCATATATACTAAATATATTATAATTATAATTATGAGTTATAATATAACATAATAACATGCCCATATCATATAATACCCATTAAATATATATCTTATATATAAGAAGTTCATGACAAAATAAGCAGCCCAACCTAATTCACAGTTCCCATATTCCTCTTTTCACTTTGCCTTCATAATACTGCTGTATATTAAATAAGCCCATAACATAATATAACCATTAAATATGTTTTTGAAAAAGGATTTCTTTTTTTAAAAAATCAATTTAGTATGATTCAAACATAAACCAAACTGATTATAATTCAAATAGATGAAGCTCCAAGAAAATATAAACCAATTGATTTAATTCAGTTTAATTTTTATTCAAAATCAAATCACTCACAACATTGCATTCTTAAACACTTTACCTCACCCTCAAACCAAGGAAAAACATTTTTGTTTCCTCATTAAAAAAAAAACAGTTTTGTTTCCGTGGTTTTCCGTAACATCGATCCAGCCATTCCCATCTATCTTTTCTTTTTTAAAATTCTTTCTTTACTTTAAACTGAATCCATTCCCATCTATTCAAAAAATAAAAAATGTCAGTCCAAATATCTATCCCAAGGGTGGACAGAGAAGAACAAATGATGATTCTTGGGATTAATTAACACGTTGTCTTCAAAAGGACGACGTACGGTTGGCGAATTCGCATGAATAAGTCTGTTAAAACCATCGCCCACAGGAAGAGGGTTGAGGGATATGATGGAAGGAAGGAATGAATGCGTACAATACGACAAGTTCAGTTCTTATGAAAGCAGTCACCCCTCGCCCCCAATGACTTCTATATATATATATATATATACACATAGCGTAGCTTTACCTCCTCCTCTCACTCTAAGGAAAGCAAAATATTTTAATTATTTGCCGAACAAACTTGTACATTCATTCATTAAATTAAACGCAGGGTTTATTACAAAATCTAACCACAATATTTATGACAAAAATTTATTAAAAATAATTGTATGATCACTTTCGTAACTGAAAATGAACTTCATTACAATTTTGACAACTTTCTTTTTTCTTTTTTTTTTATCTACAGTAAATGAGAAAACACGGGTGATCAGTTCTGACACCTTAAAATAACGATTTTGAGTATCAGTTAATTAAATTAGCTATAATTTTTAGAATTATTACTATTTTTTCTTTTTTAAGTTGTAACTTATCTTTTTGAATTTTAAAAACCAATTTGAATCAGTTTCCAATTTTAGGATCACGAGTTTGAAGATCAGTTAGTTACTAGTAGGACATCAAATGAATATCACCTAATCTCCTATTAGTTACAACTTACTTTTTTTGAATCTTATAAAAATTTTTATTCAAGGATAAGCTGATCTCTTCACGTTATTTCTCAAATCTGAGTCTTTAAGATTTTTTTTATAAAAACAAATTAAAATCTCTCATTGATATTGATATTGATTTAATTTTTGGATCCTAAAATGCCATTTTTTTTTCATCTTTTTCTTAGAACACATATCTGATTCCTAGGAAATTCCCATTTGGTTAGGTGTGTCACTCCCTCCCTGCTATAGCTGACGTGAGTGCCTGCGTGCCTGCATATGAACGAATGAAAGTAATTGTTCATAAAAAAAATATAATGAAAAAAAAGGAAAAACAAGAGAAAATATCCACCGGGAGAGCCAGGGGACGACGAAGCCAAGGCAGGCTGGCGGCGGATCGTGAGGAGAAGTGAAGCAAGCATTCCGGACTCGATGCAAATCCCTCATTCTTAGATCGGACGGTCAAGATCCAACCCCATCCTTTAATCCGACGGCCAAAACGACAAACCGCGTTTATGAAGCCAACCCATGAATCCGTCATCCTCAAACGCCGTTACCCCGACCTCTTCTCTTTTACTCTCCCTGCCTCTTTAGTCCTTATTCTCTACAATCCAGATTCACTACCTCGCTCTCTCGGAGAACCAAGTTGCCGTTTTTGATGTTTCTTTCCGTATTTGGTGTCTTAACATTTGAATTTGCCATATTCTTTTTTAGACATCAATAACATACTAATTAATTAAGATGCCATCAACCGGCTCTGATGATTCCAAACAGCCGGAACAGAATCAACGGCAACAGCAAGCGCAGGCGCCTCCACAGGCCGTGCCACTTCCGCGGCAGTGGATGCCTATGCAGTATCCAGCGGCGGCTGTGGTAATGCAGCATCACATGTTGCCACCTCATCATTACGCGCCGCCGCAGCCCTATATGCCTTACCACCACCAGTACCCGCAGCTGCAGCATCAGCACGTACCTCACCCCCATCAGCATCAGGGATCCGGCGGCGATAATAAGACCATATGGGTCGGCGATTTGCATCATTGGATGGACGAAAATTATCTTCATCGTTGCTTCGCTTCCACGGGCGAGGTCCTATATTTCTTTCTTTGATATATTTCTTCGCTTTTACTTACTCGTGTGCTATTTATACTTGTCAATTGCTACTCGTTCACATGGACGTCAAAGATATACATATAATATGCATACATATGTATATACTTAGATTTCAATCGTCGTTACAATCTCAGGTGCTTCCGAATTAGGAAATATATGATTGTAGTAATAGTTTTTCTGGTGTTTCAACCTTTTAGGTTGCAAGTTTGGCTTATTATCTCGTGTTTGAACCTCAACGGCATGGATTTTTTTTTTTTTTATGGATATTGTTTATCTTGAAATTGAAGTGTGAATGAAGAAAGGAGGCGAGAGTGTCCTGAAAGTGCACAGGAAATGTAGGAGTCATATATAGAATGTGCTTAGTTGAATGATTTTTTTGGTCAAAGTAAGAATGAAATATTTAAGACAATGCTTTCGGCTATTTTTTCATTTGTTATTGATATGTACTAAATCTATAGTGTGTAAGGTAGAACCCAACCAAGAAAAAATTTACCAATTATTGCTGTGTGTGTCGTACATACACTCTGCAGATTTCCTCCATTAAGGTTATTCGCAATAAGCAGACTGGGCTATCAGAAGGTTATGGATTTGTGGAATTCTATTCGCACGGTACAGCAGAGAACGTATTACAGAATTATGCTGGCATTCTGATGCCCAATACAGAACAACCTTTTCGCCTGAACTGGGCAACATTTAGCACGGGAGACAAGCGTTCAAATAATAATGTTGCCGATCTTTCTATATTTGTAGGAGATTTAGCTGCAGATGTTACTGATAGCCTGTTGCATGAAACTTTTGCTAGAAAATACCCTTCTGTTAAAGCTGCAAAAGTTGTTTTTGATGCCAGTACTGGCCGTTCAAAGGGTTATGGTTTCGTCAGGTTTGGAGATGAAAAAGAGAGGTCACAGGCTTTGATTGAAATGAATGGTGTTTATTGCTCTACCAGGCCCATGCGTGTTGGTGCTGCAACCCCAAGGAAATCATCCGGCTATCAACAAGGTTCTTTCCTTCTAAGTCCTGATGTCCGAAATATTAAACATTAGACATGCAGAGTAAAAAAAGAAAAAGGACTACATTCAACTCAAAGATACATACATAGTTTCCCCTTAACATTATTTGTTCTGCTTCACAGTGTCGTTGATGAACTGTGACTAAATTTTTATTTCTCATATGAATTACAAGACTAAACCTAAGGTTTAACTGTTGATATTTAAAATGGTACTGTCATATTGTAGATGATTTAGTTCCTTGAAATAGACAACTATTTCTTTTGCAGAGTATTGAAATGAAATTGAATGGTTAATTTTTCTTTTGACTTATAAGGTGATTCTAATTATGTGCCATTCTCAAGCTTCAATTTGATTCTTTTGGTGTGGGGTGTGATGTTCTTTGTGCCTGAGTAGAGATTTGTTATCTTTTAGAACTATTTGAATCGATATATCCCTTTATTTTCTCTCACCCTTCTTGTCTTGATGACTAGATATTTAAGGTTGTCTTGTATTAACAACATCTTTTATTTTGACTTATTCCTTGTGGTTTGAACTGCATAGTGCTTCAGAAGTTTGTACTATCTACCAGGTGGGTACTGAATTTCTAATTCCTTGGTTTGTTTAGGAGGCCATTTGTCTAATGGTACATCCAGCCAATCTGAAGCAGACTCAGCAAACACAACTGTGAGCTCTTGAGCTCTTATTTTTACATTTTAGCAAAATTTGACCATTTATCTATGGCTAACCCATGAATCATTGTAGATATTTGTTGGAGGACTCGACCCGAATGTTACAGATGATGATCTTAGGCAGCCATTTTCCCAGTATGGTGAGATAGCCTCTGTGAAGATACCCGTTGGAAAAGGATGTGGCTTTGTAGAATTTGTAAACAGGTAAAAGTTCCGTTCCTCTCTATCCTTTTGCAGATTCACATATTAATAATCTGCTCTCTGATCATTTCATTTATGTGGTCACCGATCACTGCATCATCACTTTGATCAATATTTTCAGAAGTAATGCTGAAGAGGCATTGCAGAAGCTTAATGGGACAGCGATTGGCAAGCAAACAGTTCGTCTTTCTTGGGGCCGCAATCCAGCAAATAAGCAGGCAAGCTCAATCTCTCTCACTCTCATGCAATACCCACACTAATTCACATTGGGGTAGCCTGTCAATCTACAGAAATAAGCATCATTTAATGATAAAATTTTTCACTCAGGCGTACTGTATACAGTTTCTTTAAAGAAAGTAGTTATACTCATCCCCAACTGCTTTTATCATTTTGAGAAAAATATACAAAAACATTTTGAAACTATTTTTGTTATCCTTTAAACACCAACCTGGTATAGAGTCCACTTGGATAAAACTTTAGTTTCTATTACTGAGTTATCTTAAATTTGCAAGTGCGGCTGTACTTTCTCATTTGGTATCTTTGGGTGGCAGTCGAGAATAATGGATATTGGGAGCCCCTGGAATGGGGGGTATTATGGAGGTCCTGTTTATGATGGATATGGATATGCTATGCCACCTCATCATGACCCTAGCATATATGCTGCTGCTGCTTATGGGGCATACCCTGTGTATGGAGGCCATCAACAGCAAGTAAGTTGAGTAGGAGCTCTCAAGAGTGTCTTGTTTGAATGGGCAAATTCGCTCGCTCTCACTTGGTAACTCGCTTCTTCTGTTGAATTCCTCAGGTCCCCTCCTAATTGTGGAGTGGACCTGAATTTTGACATCCTTAGGTGGTAGTTGTAGGGATCCAAATTGAACATTTGTTGAGACTTGTAGGACCACGTAATCAGGATCTTAAACTTGTTTACGGAAATAAGTATCTTTTAAGTTCACTTGCGTTGCATTTCTTCTCTGCACTTTACGTCCTAGCTTGGGTAGCTGTTCTTTTCTGTGAAAAAAATTGTGTTTTATTGTTGATTTTTTTTGACTAAAAATGGCACGTGAAAAAGCCTTTTTATTGTGTTGAATTGAATGTAGACTTCAATTTTTTATTTATTTCTTTAAAATTGATGCCGAAGAAAATATTTTAATAAATAAGAATGCGGTAATTTACAAAATATATTCATATGATGAAAGCTTTTTTATTAATAATAATAATCAGTCCTATGCTTGTTGGCTAAAATTTAGGTTTGTTCTTAAACTCTGCTAAATTTGGACCATACATATTTGGGTTTACACATGCTGGCTCTTCGTCTTGGCTCTGTCTCTCAGATCTCGGGCCCCCAGCTAATGTTTCTTGCTAGTTGGGCCCAACGCCAATTCTCGTAATGGCCTACTAGCCATGGACTCAAGCCAAGACCTAATATGTTATATGCAGTATTTTTTGTTGGTCAATGAAACGGGGCGCTAGGCCCAAATTAAGTCAAATTTTTACAACACACGATGGGGGCTGAAGCCCCTTGTAGTATGCATGCAGTATTTATTAACTTTTTAACTTCATATAACAGCATTTACTTTCAAACCCTAAAAAATAGTAGGGGATTGTTACCCAAATTTTGTCCAGTCCTATAAATCCATTTAGTTTAAAAAAAAAAACAGAGGGGGGAGAAAAACAATATACATGAGACTGTAGACGAGAATCCAAATGTGAAGGGGTTATTTCCCAAGTTTGGTAAAGCTTAAACGTCATAATTCATATAAAGGTGAGACGTATTAGCTTTCCGGAAATTGATCACCTGGGAGAGCGTTAGACAGAATACCGGTTGGTCGCATGTTGGGCCACGCTCACTTCACAATGGCATTGCCCAGCTTTATTACATTAACGTAAAGCAGAAGGCGCCAATTGTATCCCCAAAAAAAAAAGTAGAAAGCGCCAAAAAAAGGGAGCATCCATATTTCCATACCAGAAGTGGCATAATCCAAGGAAAGTCCAAAGGCATGCCGACAAGAAATGGTTTCAGATTCAGCATTAGCTATTAAAGCTCTGTTACTAATTTTTTCCTCGAGCTTGTCTCATTTACAGTCTGTAACCCATCTCCCTCTCCACCACCCTTCCTATTCATTGACATTTATCTCTCATTTCCATGTTCTTGGGGTTGTTCATTAAAGGTCCCCTCTTTTGGGTATCTACTTCTACGTTTCTATTGGCCTTTTCTATCCTAGCTTGCTGTCCTTGCCATAGGAAGGTAACCTGTCTTAATCTCATACATTAGCTTCCACATTACCTCCATTTTACATATTGGCCCTATGTCGTGTCTTTCAAATACAAGACAAACTTCATGTCAAAGTCCAGCTAGCTGGTTGTTCACTCACCCTTCGTTCGGATTTGGTAGCTACGACTATGGAAATATCGACCTCAACCAAAATTTCCCTCTAGTTAGTTAGTCTGGTTTTCTTTAGGTTTATACTCTCGTTAAATAATTAATCATAGTTTTGGCAGGGTGGGGTGGAAGGACAAAAATGAAAAAGCTTATTGCAACCTGAGAGTAAAAGTAAACTTACAAAAGCATGCAGCTACTTTTCACCTTTTGCCAGTGGCAGCAGGAAAAAGTCCTGTTGTTGACAGGTATATCTAAAGTAGAAGCCCAGAAACCCATGGCCATGGACGCACCAGAATCACCAGCTTCCAAAGGCAGAATCACTCCACTGCCACTACATGTATTGATTGAATGCTGAACATGTGGGAATGGGCATGAATGCAAGATGATTAGTAACATAAGTTGGTGTGCCTCGCTGTAAAAACAGGGAAGACGTACAATTGAAGTTTAATTATGTTGGGCAATCATAATAATAAATGGGAAAAGGGAATGTGAAAGGATAAGCATGGATAAGAGTAAAGGACAATGATTTCTGATGCAGAAAGATTCAACTTCACTCCATAAAGCTTATATATAAAGCTAAAGTTAAGGGTAGATGAATGAGGAATACTATGCTATGTGGCACGTCTTTATAAGATGCGACGGAATCCGGAGCGCCACCAACCAACAACACTCGCAACAATAAGCCTAGCACTACCATACTAGGTACTAGTATACTTGTTTCAATTTTCAAGGCCAGGAAATTGTTTACTGTGTATACTCTATATCCAGCAATGTAATTATGAATGAATGTAGTGAACAAAAGTTGAAAATAATTTGAAGATTCTGAATTATTGCAGTATACTTAGAAGCAGGGGTGAGATGTGTGTGTGTGTGGGAGAAGAAAAGTGGGATGGGTGATGTTGGTCTTTGGTGGGTCTGAGTGTCTTGTACTGTATTGAAACAGCCGAGGCAGGCAGAGGGACACTGGCTAGCTAGCTCATCGACCAGAAAGAGATTCCGCTTAATTATGCTTTTTCCACCACAAAGCGGATATTTACTGTGCTTTCCATTAACCCCACCATGTAACCATCACCCAGTAGTGCTATGGATATGGATATTGACTTCCTTGCAGTCATAATTAATAGAATCTTTCGGGGATGTGATTTAGTTTCACTTTCAGGGATTTACCAGATATGCATATGTAAAATGAATGATCTTGATAGTGAGTGCTAAGGGTAAATTGACGCTGGTTGGTAGAAATGAAAAAGATACCATTATTAGTTGGCAAGTTCCATGTGCACAAGATGATTAATTAGAACTGGGACGTATCACTATTAGTTACCAAGTTCTTCTCTATGGAAATAGACAACGGAGCGACCTCATTTGTCCTCACTGACATCAACCATTTAAGATTTCATTAAATTTACCTGTATCTCCTCCTTTTTTTTTTTTTTATATATTGATAGGAAAACACTCAACTCTAAATCAATGATAATATATCTTGTATTTCTCTAAACTGATATAATATATATTTTTTTGGTGAGTAATATATTTATTTACTTGAATGCAAAAATTTATTATCATCAAATCAATTTGCAAACTTGGCGTCTAATATAAACTTTGATTAGTAACTTTTTTTTTTTAATGTTCCATATGATTTGTATTTGTGATGATAATCCTCTCTCCTTTTTCCTCTTCTATCCTTTTCTATTTTTTTTTTATCTAAACCATTTTAGTTTAGTATTTTATTTAGACTGTTAAAAATTGATCTTAATTGTGCAAGAATGAAGTGGAGAGAAGTAAAGAAAAATTGGGAAGTATATAAACCAAAATAAATTTTCCATTTTCTTTTCTATTTTTGGTGAATGTGGTTTTGATGGTTGAGATTAAACAACTCAATCCAATGTTGCAGAGATATTCAAAATATATTTTAAAGATAAATTCTTACACATTATTCCTTTACCATTCAGAATATATTTATTTTAGAGGGAATAAAATATATTAATATAAGTATAAATAAAAAATTGCATCTAGTGCACATCTTTGCTTGTAATTGAAAAGATGTATACCAAAGTTATAAAAAATAATATTTTACTTTAAAAAACTTAAAATAAAATAATAAGATTTGGATAATTTAGATTTATTTAGACAAATTTGGATACATATAAATACTTTGGAATCGGATCATTGTACCCAAGAAAAATTGGATCACGTTTGATGTATTTTAAATTTTAATAAAGAATCCAATAAATTAACATTTACTATTTAAATTTAAATTTATTGACAAGAAAATAAATAGAACATAAGTTAATTCACGAACAAGATAATAAATTTAACGATTTTTGTGATAGTTGTTTTGAAGAAATCTCTGTTATCAAAACCTTTTGAATTGCGCTCACCCAAAAAAAAAAAAGAAAGCACTCTTGAATTGGGAAAATCTCATCTTATAATCGGTAATTAGTCATTTTTGCGTAAATCTATACTATAATTAAATTAATGATTGCTCACACACAACACAAATTATTAAAATAAAGAATTATTTCCATTCTTCAAAGTCTGCTTAAATGGAAAATCCATTGCTCGTGCATTTCACTTTCGCCTTGCACCTAATGATTGACCTCTTAAGCGCTTGGAATTGATAATTGATAATATTATAAATCTTAAGGAATGGGCACAAATATTATTGCCACTGAAGTCAGCTCAGTTTGCCTGTGAGAAGATCAAATCCATTTAAACTAAACAAAAAGCTAAAGAAAAAAAAAATCAGTGAGCTTTCAAGCAGTATTAATAAATTATCGTTTTCTTGCAAAGATGAACTTTAATTATAGACGTCAAACGTCAAGTTGTGATTTGGGGTCTCTGTCACGTGGTTGCGGATGGAGAAATGATTTTTTTTTTTTTAATTATGAAATCGTTCCATAAATAATACAGGCTCGTCCTATTTAGTACTGAACTCTTAATTGTGAGAATCATGTGATTAGTGCGGCTTTTGTACAGCGAAAACAAACCCTGAAATCTTAATCTGACTCAGTTGCGTAACAAGAATCTAATTTAATACACCCACCGCACCGACAATAACCATCGAAACGCGTTATGACTACAAAAAGAAACCGAATTTTGGATGCATTCATCAAAATTGGATATTGCTTCCGGAGTCAACACACTGATGATTCTGCTTTTGTTTTTGCTCGCTTCCAAGTTTTCTTCGTTTTAGTGAGAAAGCAGAGTCACATATGATATGTAAACTTGAATGAATATTTGGAAACGACAATGAAGGGAAGTGGGAAAAAAATGGGAATCTAAACTCCACATACATGTAACTTGTAGCAAAAGGTAAGACCTACCTCTATCTTATTTCTTACTCTCTCTGTAAGTGTATGTAATTCAGAGGATCTTATCTTAAATGATATGAGGTTTAAGATAATTTGATCAGAGAAAAAAAAACAGGGGAGGAACAGAGTGTTAATTCAGGATGCATAGTGCACAACTGTAGGTACAGGGCGTGGTTGCGTACGGTCTTCTACTTACCTTGCAAATTGGGTGCACATATTGTCTTTTCCCCCATCTCTCTCCGTCTTATTTTCTTCTTTTCTATAATAAAATATATATTCTCCCGAGTCAAGCGATTAAGGCCATGCCGGTGGATTCACCCCCCACCTCCCATCCTCTTCTCTCTTAGATTTCACGCTATTACCACTTCCCTTTTGCTTCTGGGTATAGCAATCTACTTTCTGCAACTCTGCTGCTCAGTTTGTGATCAGGGCTTCCTCCGCCTCCATTGAGGTTTTCCTTCGGAGCTCTGACTAATGATACTCTCCTGCTTCATTGTTGTCTTACAGTACGCTATTTGATAATTAACCTGCAGGTTCGATCTTTATATATAAAGCACCTACTTATGGTATTAATGAACTTGTTTTCTTACAAATGGATGCTGTTTATACCAAGTTGACTTGTGGATTTAAACGGGCTGCAGTTTTGGTATAATTGGAAACCATGAATACCAGAGTCAGAACTAGGCTTCAGCCTATCAGAGCTCCAATGGCGCTTGAAAAAGTAATCTTAAGTTGCTCATTCTGCATTTCTTTCTATAGCCAGAACAGAGTATAAGCACAATAATGAATGAAATGTATGCCTTTCGTACTGTAGATGAAGTTTATAATTATTAAATTATTATAGCGTGAGATTTGTCATTGTAAAATATGGCTTCGGCTTCGATGAGCACAGCTTGTCGAAAGATCCAAGAAATTCTCAAAAAGAAAAGTCCACGACGGGCCTGTCTACCCAAATCAAGGTGGAATGGAGGGAAAACAGTGACAACTGTGTCACTGAGTCTCAGGATTTCAAATGTCTAGTTACCATTATTTAATCTTCGTTGTTTGAGTTATGTATTGTAATGCACTGATGGATCCTAACTTAGTCGCCGTGGAATGAAAAGGCAGAGATGCAGGCAAGAGCAGCTAAAGGCGGAAAAGCATCAAGCAGAGAAAGAAAATTGGCTTTGCAACAAGATGTATCGACACTTTTTCTTCTGCGATTTTTATTTTTTGGGTTTTATTTTCGATAGATGATAACGGAGGTGAATACTCCGTCATTCAGGTTGATAAGTTGAAGAAGAAGCTCAGGCATGAAGAGAATATCCACAGGGCATTGGAGAGGGCTTTAAACAGGCCTTTGGGAGCTCTGCCTCGTCTTCCTCCTTATCTCCCTCCTTTTGTTAGTAAATATTTCTCCTTTTTTATTGCTCCTTACGATTGAAAGAGGATTGACAGAAATTTGGTTGCTGATAGGAGTCTTTAAATATGTAGATACTAGCGCTGCTGGCGGAAGTGGCGATTCTGGAAGAGGAAGTGGGGAGGCTTGAAGAGCAGGTCGTGAATTTGAGACAGGACATGTACGAGGAAGCTGTGTACATGTCATCTTCTAGAAGGAGAATGGAGCATTTGTCTCATCTCAACAATGCAAATTCAACTGACAGTCCCAAGCTTGATAAATTGAAGTCTTTTCCCCAAACAGTAACGAATTCTACCACATCACATCCGCGTGAGCATTATGTTTCACACTCACTGACTTAGCTTAAACTGTCTCTGTTTAGAGCATAGATTTCTTGAGGTACGTTCTCACTTGGATTGTGCTTCTTGATTGTCCTGCCAGAGGATAAACATGGAAAGGAGAATCGATCTTTTACTAATTCTTCTAAGAGCAGCGATAAATCGAAATGTACAGGCAAAACGACCAAAAGTCCAATTACGAAACTTTACGTTGACAATAAATCAGTGCAGAAACGCAGGTATCCTCCAACGAGGCAGGTACGCATAGAAATTGTTTTCAGTTGTGTGATAGGAGTAGGTTAAAGGAAACTTTTAATGTCAAACGATGTGAGTTTTCCCTTTCCAATTGTGCAGCCAGAAGCAAGGTTGAATGACCAGCCAATTGCAGAAATAAGAAATCCGAGTGCACATGAAAAATCACCCGGAGATGAAAGCCCAAATACAATATCTGAAAATATTGTCAAGTGTTTATCAAACATTCTCTTGAGAATGAGTTCAGTGAAGAATATTGGTCCCGCAGATGATACACCATCCTTAAGGGATCTGAATACTCGAAACTCTGTTGAAGGAACAGAATTTTGGGATCCTTATGGTATCTGTTCCGAGTTTGGAATGAGGGATATTGGTCCTTACAAGCAATTATGTGCAATTGAAGCTAAATCTTTCAATCCAAAAAGAACAGCAAATTCTCAGTTTTTACTATGTCGATTGAAGTATGTCTTGTTCAATCCAAACTAGACTACATATTGCTCTTTCCGTGTACGCATGTTAATTATTATAAGATAAAGCATAGTAGTTTCCTGAAATTTGCAGAATTCTTCTTCGAAAACTTGCGTCTGTCAGCTTAGAGAACCTCAACTATCAGGAGAAGCTTGCATTCTGGATCAACACTTATAACTCCTGCATGATGAATGTAAGTCAGTTAGGTCTATTAGAGTACCATTAAGCATTATCTAAATCTAAATGTTCCTTTTCTTCACTAATAATTTATTTTAGATATTGTGCTGATCTATTACTATAAAGGAAAGTGTCTGAAGGATAAAATTTCAACTTTGCTTCAGGCAGTCATAGAGAATGGAGTCCCAGAGAGTCCTGAAATGGTTGTGGCGCTGATGCGGAGGGTATAAGAGCCAGTTGGGAATGTTAATTTTTTTTCCTAGCTATAATATAGCACGTGTGTGCTCAATTTATGTGATAATTTCTTGTTACTCAGGCAACAATAAATGTGGGCGGATATATGGTAAGCCCAACCACCATAGAACATTGCATCCTGAGGCTTCCTTATCACTGGAAATTGGTAAGTCCTGTCCATTTCATTTCATCTCTGGCTTATCTTCTATATAGGTGGGATGGGAATATAAGATTCACCAAAAGCTTCTTAATTATCGACAAATGCCAAAACAGGCATTTTCCAAGGGAGCGAAGAATCATGAAATGACAGCAAGAAGCACATTTGGACTGGAATTATCAGAACCCCTGGTCACATTTGCACTCTCCTGTGGAACTTGGTCTTCTCCAGCAGTAAGTGTATGACTATCTAGTTTATCAAGCTTTCTCTATTATATGTATGTTGAAAGCAGCCAGTAGCTATTTATTAATTTTTTTTAACTTACAATAAGCTCTTTAATTTCATGGCTTGAATTTTGTGTGTGTTGTGCCGTGGCTGATTTATGAGCAATGTGATATGAAGGTGAAAGTTTACTCGGCATCCCAGGTTGAGAACGAACTGGAAGTGGCAAAAAGAGAGTATCTACAGGCAGCTGTTGGAATTTCAGCAACCAAGTTTGCAATCACAAAACTGCTGAGTTGGTATTTACTGGACTTTGCAAAAGACTTGGAGTCTTTGCTGGATTGGATTTGCCTCCAGTTACCAAGTGAACTAGGGAAAGAAGCCATTAATTTCCTCGAGAAAAGGAAAACCGAGTCCCTCTCTCAATTTGTACAAATTATGCCCTATGAATTCAGCTTTAGATTCCTGATATGCACATAATTTACTTGTTTCCTGCCTATGATCTCATTTTTCTTAGGCCGTACAGTTTCAGTTTTGTAGATCATATCATACGTAATAAAGAATGAAAATGATCATCATCCATTTGTTCTGAGTACAATTTCCTGCTCTGAGCCATAGAAAGTCATCCCTTTATGATCTGAGAAATATAGACTCGTATAAATCAAATTAGGTAGTCTATGGTTCTATCCTTCAGTCACTAAATCTTACCTACTCCGTTCCATTGGAATCTGAACTGGGGACCTCCACGTTGTTAGCATGTCAGTGCTGAAGAATCATGATATGACTTGAATGATTCAATGGTCCCCTACCCTTTTTACGATCTCACTCTGCAACACACTAATTTTGAATTGAATTGCGTTAAATGAACAATAGATTGATCCAGAAGTGCATGGAGTATTGTGAAGCAAAGAGAGGAAGTTGTGATGATGCATTGAATTTGGTTGTATATAAGAGGAGGCCACATTCCACCATTTGCAAGCGGATGAACAACATGGGTACAGATATGTATGGCTGGCACTGGAGGGTACAGAAAGTTCCAAAAATACTCCCAACAGAGTCAAGGCAACACGCATGCGAACTTCGGTGGCTATTGACACGCACATACACAGTGAGAATGGGTTGTGGTCCATCTCATGCCATGGCATGCCCCTTCATTCCTTATCTGCCTAGTGTGCTACCTCCATTTCATAAGAATGTGATAATCATCCTTCCATGTTGTGAAGTTGAAGTACTATTCTTGACAACTCTACATAAGTTAAGACCTTAGCGAAACTAATTATCTCCTATATATCATATGTCTCCTGATTAAAATTGAACAAATAAATTAGTGAATGAGAAATATTATTTGTGTTTTTAAATAAAAATAATCATCAATGTATCATAATAAAGTGGAATAAGTTGATACTCTAAATTTATGAAAAATTACTGTTTATTTTATTTTCTTAATTTTTTTGTACAGTATTGTGTATATACATTTTAATATCCCTACAATATTATATAATGCAGGGGACTTGTTTCTAGTTAATGTTAAATAATAATAAGGATAATGCAAGGGAAGGAGATTTGGGTGTGTCAATAATATACCAAATAAAAACGTTAGATAAATGAGGTCGAGGGCTTTAAACTTTGATTAAGTGTCCAGGGCGATTGGGATGATGGCTATGATGGAAAGTCCCGATGGTTGGGGCTGATCCAAATCGACGAATTAAGCAAGCCCTGTTTTGGAAGAGTTGACTTTGACTCCAATGATTTCACATTATTAATTATAGTTATCAAAAATGGACCGGATCGACCGGACTGGGAACATGTGCCTGGTCTGGTCCGAATATACTACAGAATTGGTAATATTCATAACCAATTAAGAACCGATGAAACCGGCCTTGAATCGGTTCTAAACTGGTTTGAACTGGTTTTGTATTTTTTTTTCAAATTTTTTTAAAATATTTTTTTTAGTTTTTAAGATAAAATAACATCATTTTTAGTACAAAATACGTTTTCTTTATATATTATAATATTATATAAATATTATTATGATATATATATAACTATTAAAAATTATATATTTACTTAATAAATAATAAATAATAGATTATTAATTTATTATTTTAAACTCAAAATATGATTATAGATGAATATTAACTTATTTAAATGAAAATATTGAGTTATAAAACTTATTAATAATTTATTTGTGGTGAATGATATATTGATAATTCAATATTATTTAGTTTTATACTTTAATTAAGTTATAAAATTTGTTTAAACTTATATTATTTGTTTTAAATATATTATTTTAATCACTACCGGTCCGACCCTAGTTCGACTTCGGTTGAACCATTGAATCTTAAAATAGTATTTTATCTGGTTTAATATTTGGTCTGGTTCTGATAACATTGTTGTTAATATATTATAGTTTGTCAAAAAATATTATAGTTATTGTCATCATCACTGCATCTTCATATCATTATTAAAAATATATCTATGCAAGTTGTTATAATATATACACACACACGCATGTTGTGGTCTCCTTGTTTCTGTCCTCACCACGATAACCCCCTTTACCTTATCACAGGTTGTTCTTTTGTCCGAGTTACTAGATATTGATATTGATCAATTTAATAAAAATCTATTTCCATTATTTATATATTATGCTTTTTTTTTAAATAACTAGTAAAATTCTAGAAGCCTTCAGTTGAACAAGTCTAAATATTTAGTACATACAGATACATTTTGCTGGTTTAATTTAATCATTAAACAAAGAGAAATGATTCGAACGCAAAAGTTTATTAATTACTATTTACTCGTATACTAAAAAACACAATATTATGATTCATTAAAAAAAATATGACTTTGATTTCGTTTTTTATAAAATGCTTATAAAAAATTTTGGAAGAAAAATAAATGCAGAATTTGAACTCCGTTTTTTTTTATGATCTTTTAAGATTTATATATGATTATAAATATAATTTATCATAAAATTTGAAATAACTAAATGATGAAAAAAAAAATAAAGTAAAAGGTCAAGTCTAAAAGTTTATCTAAAGATAATTGCATTTATTTTAGAATGCATTCGGTTTTGTAGAAGAGGAATATGAATATATATATATATATATATATATATGATGGAAATGAAAAGCAACAACTTCACACCAAAATAAAGATCTCTATTTTTATGGAAATAGGTACCCGTTGTTTTTTTCGGACTTAAAAATATGGAAAAGAGAAAAACTAAAAAAAGGTATGGGGGAACTAAGTCAAGGGATTATTTAGATTTACTCATATTTTTTCTCCAATTTTTCTATCCTTCCTATTTTCTCACCTATCCAAATAAATAAAAGATATATGTTATACACCTAGTATCATGCCGGAAATTTTCATTCTCCAATCCAAGATCACCATCAATACAAATGTGCGCGCAAGGCTTTTTTTTTTTTTTTCCATTGCAAATCCATGTTCACCTTCGCGTTGCCACCGTCCCAAATTGATTATTAGTAATTCCTAATTGACCTAATTATAGCCGGATTGTCAAGTAAGGGAGGAACACTCGTACGCATTGAGCGTGGTGGTTAAGGCATTGCTCCACCCCTTGCACCTACATATTAATTTAACTTGGTCATTAAATGGAATGATGTGTAATGAAATAGAATGAAGTATAATATAATGCTACGTTTGGTGTAAAATGACAATAGGAATAAGAATGAGAATATGAATAAAAATGGGAAGAGACTTTTCTATGAAGTAACTTTACAATCCAAATGTATGTTTGGCACGTCAATAGAAAAATAAAAGCGTTTAAAAATAAAAAATAATATAAATAATTAAATGACACAAATATTTCTTTAAAAAGTGTTAAAAAAAATTTGTCATTAATTTTTGGTCCTAAGAAAGCAACTACTTTTCTCTTTTTTTTTTTTTTTGAGAAAGGTGGTTCCCACAAAATAGGGAAAGTAGCTTTCCCAGGGACCTCCTTTCCTGCATACCAAGCTTACTTAAATAGGAACATTCTTTCTCACTCCCTTTCCAGAAGACAGTTTTCAACGTTCCTGTATACCAAACTCACTTAAATAGGAATCTTCCTTCTCATTCCCTTTTCAAAAGACAGTTTTCAACTTACCAAACGTAATCTAATAGAATGTTTCATTATTTAGGAGTTTTCTAAAAGAAATTAACAATTTTATTGACCACTATTTGAATGTTATTATAAAATTATTGGAATGGAATGGAATATAATTTTTTTTCTAATATTACCCTTACAAGTTAATTTAAATAAAAAAAATAATGAATATTAGTTTGATAAAAATTAAATTTTTTAAGTTAAAATTAGATACTTATTCCAATAAAAGAAAATTTAGTTATCAAGTGAATTAGTGAACAAACATTAATTAAAAAATGAAACAACTTGGATTAAAGAGAGCATTGAGATTATGTATAATATATATATATATATATGAGAAAGAAAAATCTCAATGTATAATAATGGGAAGAAGCTCATCATAACGGAGAGAGCGAAAGGAGAGAGGTTGATAGAGTGGAAAGAATAAGAAGAAAGTTGGAAATGCAATATATGTTTTCATAGAATATAGGGCAATTTTATTATTATGATATTAACTTTTAGTTATTCAATTCTTAGGACATGTTTTATTTACCTTTTTTATTTAAACAGGTTTATGATAAATTTTAATCCAAATTGACACTTAACCCCAATTTAAAGAAACTAAAAAATTTGGATTTATAATGACTAATGATGACTAGGAGGCTATCTCTTATCATTCCATGTCATGTTGAAAAATTCTTTCAAATAATGGAATGAAACCATTAGCCAATATACCTCATTGCATTCCATCCAAGAAAAAAAAAAGGGACTCTGAAATATACACTTAATGATGAAATAACTAATACATAAAACAAATATTATAATCAACTAGATTGCTTACCTATGCGCATTAAAAATTAATTTTTTAAGCGACACTTGTGAGGTAACACTATCACAAGCCATTGCTTCATATGGGATTATATATATTAGATTAGATATATGAAGCATTATAAATTAAACAATTTTAAAAAAAGATTAGTTTAAACCTTTATATTGGGTTCGGCCAAAAAAAACCTTTATATTGGGTTAATCTTTAAAAGAAAACCCACTTTATAAAATGAACACTTTCAAACAGCCTTTTTTTTTAATCGATCGTTATTTTTCAGATTAATATTTACGTTTCTAATATTTGCACTCAGTCTAATTTTAGGGATATCAATATCAGACGTACAAGCATAGATTTATATTTACATGTATATAGTGCCCCTGGTGCTAAATATAGGCTATCTTGTAGAAATAATATTTAGTCTAAAATATAAGATATCTTATAAATTATTTGGTGTATTAATTTTTTTTAATTTATACCCTTAGCCTATAATTTATATATAAGAGATAAATATTATGTGAAGTGTAAAAAATAATGCAATTAATTAGGGTAAACAATGAAAAATATTTAAATTTGTTGATAAATTTAATGATTAATATATTTTACTAAAATATATGAGATAATAAAAAATATCTTATATTTAGAATTGGAGAATTTTGTGTGTGATTTTTGTCTTGGTGAGTCACACACGAACTTCAATGCCATTACATCAAAATCCTCTACAAGTACTGCAAAGATGTTGGATCAAATTTACTTAAAATTTATTTAGTTGAATTGGTCCACGTTAAGCCTCTGCCTGCGCCTAACTAATGGAAAAAAATTGAAACCTCTGTTTCACATAAATTATTAAACTGATTAGTAGCATTAATTAAGTTTCTATTTATCATCACACAGAGGACCGGTATGAAAAGGCGGCTCTTACAATAATAGTAATGCCAAATTGCCCATGATCCGCTAAACAATTCCTTGTCCTATGTTATTTCTTCTTTAATTAGGATCCTTCGACCCTCCTTCCGACCTGCCCCGCATATCTACCTTGCCTCTCTAACCTCTTACAAATACTCGCTTGCTTCTGACCATAAAGGCATAGTAAATAGATTCTTTTGCCTAGGTTGCAGAGATGGAAGTGATGGTATCTAGTCCCCCCTTGGATTATGAGTTCGGCGGCAACAGGTCTTCGCCTCCACATTTCGCTGAATATTACTGCAGCGCTCCCTCTAGCCCAACCAGAGTCTCTGCGTTTTATCGTGAATTTGATTACTTTTCCACCCTGCATGCCCGTGACTCTTCTTCTTCTTCTTCCATCCAAAAATCTGCCAAAGAAAACAACTACGACGAGGACGGCGATGGTTTTGCGTTTCTTGTTAGTCAAGAATCGGACGCAGCGTCTCTTACAGCTGAGGAACTGTTTGATGGTGGCAAGATCAAGCCTTTGAAGCTTGACCAGTTCCCACCCATCCCACTTGTGTCTCAAAGGGAGAAAGGGATCAATATTGGCGATGTTTTATCTCCAGAAAAGAATAAAGAGAAAGAAGAGAGACGAGGAAGAGACAGAACTCCGGCAGTGTTGTGTCCGTCGAGTTCAGGACGGAGAGGCGCCAGATCCCACTCGCCTTACAGGGTTTCTCAATATGCATGGGACGAAGAACGTCATCATCTACAACAGCAAAGCGCGAAAGAGGAATCTGCATCGTCGACGACATCCAAGAGCTCCTCCAGAAAATGGAGACTGAGGGATTTCTTGTTGTTCCGTAGCGCCTCCGAAGGGCGGGGCTCCAGCAAGGATCCATTGAGGAAATACTCTGCTTTGGACAAGAAACCTGAAGATGTGAAGATGAGATCCACAGACAGCCCCGCCGCGTCCAGAAGAAGGGGACCCATTTCACCCCACGAATTTCACTATGCCATCAAGAAAGCCGAGTCCCAGGATTTGAAGAAGAAGACTTACTTGCCCTATAAACAGGGCATTTTAGGCAGGCTCGCTGGATTGGGGTCTCTCACTAGATAATTACATCGTTTCCTATCCCCTTCACAAACTTCTTGTTCTTCAGCTGGTGGAATTTTGCATTGGGTCGTTTTCTTTTTTTTCTTGGGCTCATAGTTAATAATAGTCCAAATTTTACTTTTACCGTGGGTTTTGAGCTTTGTAAACAGGTTTATTTGTCCTGTAAGTGTGACTATAACCAAGGAAGCACAAGCCACAGCATTTTACGTGCTAATTATAATTATGTTGGCAGCCGACTATGTGAATAATTTGGTATATAATTAAAATTATTAAATAGTTCTTGCGATATATATTAATATTCTCATTTCATTCGCAAAAAGAAAAAGGAAAAAAAAACTGGAAATGAAAATTAAAAGAGCGGTACAATGTGGGATCAAGATCCTCTCTCTATCTTATCTCATATCATCTCTCCATACGTAATATCTACCATTCACATAGAAAAAAATTGCCAAAATATTCCTTTTCATTTAATAAAACAGTGTTGATTTCTTGGCTAAACGTGCTCGAGCTGATTTCTTTCTTTATATATATATATACACACACATGTACGCAGCCCAAAGATGACTAATGAATTTGAAATTTTTTTTTAGAAAAAAGTTGAAGATATAATCTAATAAGCTGATAATGGCATCAAAATAATTAATTAACCAAGCAAGGATAGATTTTAAATTCTTTGTAATTACAAATTGACTGTACATGTTTTATTGTGAGAAAAAATGTGATAAGAAATAAAATATATAATTACATTTTATGTCATTTTTTAAAAATGTGTAACTATATGAATATAGACAATCTGCATTAATTCAAAAAATAAAGATATATCAAATGTTGGAATATTTATTAAATATTAATTAATACTAATTAATTATTTGATTAGTTATCCCATTTTAATTGTCCTAAGATTATTTTGTCTAAGATTGAAATTGTCAACTGAAAATATAATAGATCAGCCTGTTTTAACAACATATCAACACTGTTTCATTAAATGAAAAGGAATATTTTGGTAATTTCCCATGTGGACAGTAGATGAACGGTAAATATTACACATGGAGAGATGGCTTGAAACAACGTAAGAAGATGATTCTGATCTGTACAACGTGAACTCCATTTTACATTTTTTTTTTAAAATTAGCTCACTGCTATACATATCTGTTCTTATCCTGTCCATCTGAGGTGTTTTTCATGCACGGAGGACCTATTGAGTTATCGTGTCAGCACAGGAGATCTGTTGATTAAGAAATTAAAGATTTCAAAGTAAAATGAAGCTGCAACGTTTTAATGTCATAATCATACTGAATATTTAATAAATAATATTTAGATTTATTATATATTTTCGTGTGGGGTGGATAAGCATAATGCCAGGGAAAGAGGCTGTTTAATGATTCAACCAAAAAATTAAAAAAAAAAAAGCTTTGATAAGATGAGAAGAAACATGACAGATTGTCCGTTGTTTGGAAAACACTATTTCTCATATAGTAATTGTTAATTGCAATGCCGGTGACCACTCATGAGTGAAGAATATATTGCCAAAAATAACACGAAATTTGATGTAGATTTATACTCATACGCCATATCAATAGTGCCACTTGGATATCGCGTTCCCTTGCCTCTGGAAAGTGTCAAACTTCTAGAAGCGGGAGCTGCTCCAATGATAATAACAAATATTTCGGGGTCAAAATAAAAATAAAATTTAATATAATCCCAAGTTTTAAGTATAACACGTTATTGTTTTTGTTAGGCAATCCATTGCCTCTGCTCCGTGAGGTTCTAATTATCTATTAGGGTTACCAAATGATCTCTCAAACTTGTTAGATTAAATATTCTTAGGGAACCTGAAAATAAATTGCCGGGCGAAACACATAAGGATATAGAAAGAACATGACGTACACCTCCAATCGGAACGAGCCCACTTCAGCGACATTTATATAGGTTCAAGGCCCAATCCACGGCTTGGGTTTTAAGGTCCAAAAAACTCAAGGATTTTTAATTTTTTCGTACCAAAAAAAAGGATTTTGATTCTTTTTTATGGGCCAAAAATGAAGTAGACGAGGATACTATTAATACTAGGAGAAACAAAGTTGGGAAGAGGATCATTTTTGACCTGTCAACATCTTCCTCTGAATACCATACTCGAAGCTCTAGAGGGGGTGATAGTGGCGCTTCACTTGATCTCTCATGTGCTTGTCCAGGTTTGCTTGAACGACTCACATCAGTTGAAGGGATAAAATTCTCCTGTAAAACATGTAAGTGCTGTCTTCTCACCTTTATTGGTCGGGCTACGAGTTAACTTTAATTGCCAGAAAAGCACCACATCATTATCCAATCTCAGAAAATCAAATCACTGTCTGCTATGATAAGTTTCTCGCACTCTCCAGAAAAGACTATTCCAGCAAACATGGCTTTTGTTACGTTTATATCTTCCCTTTTAAACCACAAGCATCAACCAATTTATCAGGCTGTCACATTCAATCTCTGGATTGGATTTTGTAATGTAGTAAGTTTTGGGGTCAGATCATGTGAACCGTCTCAAACGCACTTATATTGTACACAAGCACATATATTAAAACGGCTACTTCTTGTAAAGAGCATTTGGAATAAGAACATGATCAGGCTGTAAAATTAATTTTTTTCATTTTTCCCTTTTTCTGTTGTTGCAGTACAGCCTTTGCTGGACTCACAAAGAATGTGTCAATGGTAAAAATCCTCCCAACTCAAGAATGATATGGAAAACCCAACGGAAAAACGTGAGAGGCACACATTAAAATACGCTATAAAGAAGCTTTTTTTCTTTCAGTACTTGTAAAACCCTCGTGGTACTACAAATTGATGCAGACGCTTCGTCTTCCTTTCTCATGGTACAGTGTAAGGGTCCCACTTGGGCCACTAAAGGCATTTGTTTCGGACATTATTTTTAAGCATGCACAAATACAATTCTATTATTTATACTTTCTGTTGTTTTTAATTTCCCCCCGTATTGTGAACCCATTCACTGTACGAGATATAAGGGTCGTCATCGAGGGGCGGCAAGTATGATGCAGGTGTACGTATTACGTGCCAGGGCATGAGTTTGAAATGTAAATAACATGCAAAAATTAAAAAAAAATAATTGTCCAGCTTAATAATTATCAGTTATCACAGTATCATAATTTGATTGAATATGACATGTGACCTGACAAATTAAAAAGGCAGGCAACTAATTAAAGAGGCGATGGGAAAGAGAAAGGCACTAAGAAGAAAAAGCAAGTTTTCATGTAGACAGAGAGGAAATGTTTGGGGAAGGATGGGCTGCATCTCACATAATTAGTGAAGGTTTTGGAAAAGCATAAAGCAACTGATATTGATGCTGTATCAAATGTAATCATCAGATCAGACAGGCACATGCCCATTACCATTTCCCAATCCAACAACATTACCACTATCCCTTTCTCTCTCTCTACTGTCCTTCTTCTTTTTCTTAGTTTGTTTCCTTATTCACTAATCACTATCACCACAACCTGTGGTCCAGCTAGCCTCCCCTTATCTTATCGCATTGAAGCTCTCGTCTATTTCACAAACTTGGTCACATCAAATTAAAATTCAGTCCAAGCTTTTCCTTCAATTGATCTCAACTTAATTGAGAGGTTCTCCTACACTTGCAGCTCACCCATCCTTATCTATCAACTGACCAACTGAGATAATTCCCAAACTCAATATATAGAACCCTCTCTATATGTCTTCACTATATTATGAGTTGTGTCAGACAGCCATCTTTAAACTCCAACACATAATAATTGTAACCTTAATGTGCCAGAATGCCATCCGTGCAATTTAGCCCCTGCAACCCCATGGAAACCCCAGGAATAGCATACCTGCTGCGCCACACCTCAGGGAATAATAAGCGCACCAAGTTCTCAAGTGGTGGCCTCCTCAAGGTGTTTAAGCTCGTCCCTATGTTGACCTCAGGCTGCAAGATGGTGGCTCTTTTGGGCAGACCCCGCAAGCCTGTGCTCAAGGATAATTCCACCACCGCCACAATCTTCGGCCACCGAAAAGGCAGAGTCAGCCTCGCCATACAAGAGGATCCCTATAGCATGCCGATCTTCTTCATAGAGCTCCCCATGCATACCAGTTCTTTGAACAAAGAAATGGCGTCTGATATAGTGAGGATTGCGTTGGAGAGTGAGACCAAGACGCACAAGAAGAAGTTGTTGGAGGAGTTTGTGTGGGGAGTGTATTGCAATGGAAGGAAAGTAGGGTACACAATAAGGAGGAAGCAGATGAACGAGGAAGAGACGAAGGTGATGCAGCATTTGAGAGGGGTGTCAATGGGAGCAGGGGTTATTCCAAGCGCTGAAGAAAGTGGGGATGGCGAAATGACGTACATGAGGGCCAGATTTGAGAGGGTGGTTGGTTCCAAGGATTCTGAATCTTTCTATATGATTAATCCTGATGACGCCCAAGGTCCTGAGTTTAGTATCTTCTTTGTTAGAGTTCACTAGAATTCATTGTACTCTATCCTATAATCCTTTTGTTGCTAGGCTCTAAGCTCCAGCTTTTCAAAATGTGCCTGTAAAATGAGTTTTAGTATCTTCTTCTTCTTCTTTTTTTTTTTTTACCACCTTTTTAATGCATTTGAGAATTGGGACTCTAATTCGTAACCGTATCCTTAAGTGACTTTCTTTACTTGCTTTCCCATGCCTGTGTGTAATTAAGCGATGTTCTTGTGTTCTGAACATTCCCTCAACCTCAACTTGTGTAGTTTGGCTGACCCAATTACTACTTTAGTTCTGAACATTCCCTCAACCTCAACTTGTGTTTAGTTTGGCTAACCCAATTACTACTTTAGCTGCCTTCGTCTGCAAATTAATTGCAGCTTCAATCAGGATAGAAAGCTCAGAAATTCAACTCTTAAGAGAAAAGAAATAACCCACCCTTTATTGGGAATCCTTAATGCTGTTTTAAAAACTTAATTCATGCTAGTTAATATAAATGGCTACAAGAGATGTAAGAACTTGTTATGAATTGAATATATTGTTTCTTTAGACAGCATATTAGCCAAAGTTATGAATTGAATATTATAATATCAATATTAATATAAAATATAAAGTACTATTCATAAATAATGAAAAATATAACTCACTTTATATTTGTAGTTTGTATAATACACGAAGGAACGCATATAATTTTTTATATATTACTAAAAGCTCTTACTACTATTGATGGGTTATGTTAATAATTTTTTCAACTTTTTATTTGTTCTCAGAAGAGTGGCAACGCACTCTCTGCTCACAAATCACCCAAAGGTTATGTGATGTATTGTTGAACAAATATGGAAGGGAGGAAAGCTGCCCAAGGAAAAAGAAAGAAAATGGGAATAAGCCATCATCATGATGGAGGGACACGTGGCCCAAAACCCTTTTACTTAACTTGGCCCACAAGATCTAATACGTAATGGGCTTCGGTACACTCTGTCCATACACTCATCATTATTGGGCCTTCTATCCTAATAGAATAGAAGGAGTCACCTTTTTTCCTCTGTAAATTCTAAATATCTTCGGAGCACTCGTTAAATTGAGACTGATACCATCGGATCAGTAGCTTCATTAAATTGATTCTTTCTTCGTTTTAGAGAGAGTAAAAGAGAGGGAAAAAAAAGGTTCAAATAATCATTGCAACAAAAGAAACACCAATATCATATCATACATAGTTTGGGTACGCGACAGTTGACATGAGGTGATCAACCCGTCTCCGGTACTTATTTATCAGCATATCACAAAGTCCTACAGATCAAACGAAACTTGCTTGGAACAACCAACTTAAAAGCCGCAACACATTAATTTATCGGAATAAAGATCCTGTAAGGGATGTTTGTGTTGCGTTATTGGGAATTGAAAAAGAAGAAAGGGAATAAAAGAAGAGAGTAGGCTACTTAGGAGTTGGGTAGGGAAAAGCGATGAACTTGGTGAGACCAGCAATGCAGTCGTAGCCATTGCCATCGGAGGAAGCGAAGTAGTAAGGCTTCCACCGATTGAGCTGAATGCCAAAGCCCTCTCCACTTCCCTCTGTGGGGCTTCCCACCAGCTTCGCATTTTTGAAATCGCACGTTACGAAGCTCCACAAGTTGGGCATTAAGTATACGCTCTGACCTGCACTCCAGTTTCCCGGGGGAGGGTACTTGAAAACTGAAACCAAACTTAACGCAGTAAGCTTCAAAACTCTTTAAGAAATCCATTTTCTGATATAAAGTGAACTAATTTAATAAGGGGGTTACAGAGTAGAGACCCAGTGTATCATTTAGGCGGAAGGGGCTATTTTGGATGGCCCAGTCGGTGTAGTTAGTGCCCGCACGCCACCCCTCAGAGTCTCCCACCACAATGCTTCTTCCCTCGCCGTTTCCTTTGGTCGCAAAACAAGCCATCACTACCAGCAAAACTGCCCCTAACTTCACACTCGCCTCCATTCTCAATTCTGATTTGTAGCTCCCTTTACTTAATTCAATATTGGAAACCGAGATGAGATGGTGTGGTTGTTTCTTAGGAGGGGCTTATATACTGGAAAATCCCATATGGCCTGGTAGCGGAATTGAACAGTGATCCCGTCGAATCTCAAGCAAAGTCCACATTTTCACAATGGGTTTAGTTGAATTTTACAGATTAGTATGGTATGATTAGGTCTTTCATCACAAACATTGAAATAACTCAAATGGGTTGGAGACAAGAATCCAGAAAGCAAGAGTCAGTTATGGTCCTAAGTTCGGCCGTTATCCACAAACTGGAACTTTCGAGGTCTCTAGAAGACACGTATTTCTGGGTTGGTGAGGCTTGTATGTAACTGCCGACCGGTTTATTTTTTCCACTGCTACGAACCGGACCCTAACAACCAACACCGATGTGGTAGGTGTGGTTATTTACACACACAATTTGTTCGGCCAAGTTGGTCAACATTAAGCCCTTGCCTCGTTTCTGTTTTAGAGGCATTACAACCTCTATGGTGGTCTCAACGATATTATTTTTGACATACAGCAAAAAGTGTACTTTTTAGTGTGTTAAAAATATATTTTTGCCTTTGACATACTGTTAAATTACAGTCTATATTGTGTTTGTTTCCCAAAGTAAATTGGAACCACCCTCTTATTTCTTTCTTCGATAATCAATATATCAGTAGAATGTAAACATCTAATAACATTTATATCAAATACTCTTCTTAAATATAGGTTTTTCCCTTAATCCTAAATATAAGTACGAGCTAGTATTTATTACATATTTCTTGAAAAAACCCATATTTAATTCATCTCAAAGAGAGAAAAAATTAAATAAGAATAGTTTTAAAAAAATATTTTAATTTTCAAAAAAATTAAAATCATTATCAGACTTTAACTCTCATCCTCAATCTACATAATTATATTAAAAATGTCTTATACTCCCTCCGGTCATATATATATATATATAAGATCTTTTGTTCTGGTCCTAAATATAGGACCCTTTAAAATATACAAGGTAGTATTTATTATACACTTTCAAAAATGTCCCTATTTAATATATCTAAAGAGAAAAAGAAATAAATTAAATAAGAATAGTTTTGGAAAAATATTGAGATTTTTAGAGAAATCGAGATAGTTAATTAGTTTTAAATTCAATTCTTAATTTGCATAATTCGGTTAAAATGATCTTATACTAAGGATTAGAGGGAGTAATATCTTTCACAAGTTATATTTTATACAAATGTGTGGGAATTAATATATCAATATACATGTGTGGCTGAAAAAAATATCAATATATATAAAATAAAATTCAAACAAAATTAACAAATTATTAACAATATGATTTACTTTTTTAGTAAGTTGTTCTTCCAATCATATTGTGGCTAACGTGACGGGTTCAAATATTAAGAGAAAAAAGTGGCTTTTAAGAGGGAGACGAAAGATGAGGGTGGCGAAAGGACAAATGTATAAGAGGGGAGATGTCAGGAGGGAATCGAATATGTGTAAGAGAGAGGGAGGGGTGAGGTGGACTTTTCAGGTGATTCTTTTTTGAATGGCCATAAAAGGGGTTGCAAATGCAGAGGCAGTACCGAGGCGAGGCCTGTGATTCTCTCTCTCATACAGTTGGAGAAGCTCTGTTTCTTTGTTAGACAGCACGACAAGTTGCATTGGCCATGGCAATGGCGACGCAGCACGTAGTGTCAGAAAAACAATTGACACGAGGTGGTCCTATCGCCTACTTCTCTTTCACACGTCCATACACCCCTTTGGACAAGATAATTCTAAATTTCTACTTCGCGCTCTCCTTCATTTCCATTATTTAGAATAGATTGATTCTCTCCAGTCCAAGTGCTATACACAAGTCTCTATTGACAGTACTTCAGTAATTACATAGTATAAAAATAGTAAAAGTTATTGATGTTCCATGGAAAGCCATGCTATCGTAATGTGAAAATCATTTGTAAAATGTAATATTAAAAAAATAAAATAAAAGGAAATCACTATTATTTGGGTCCTGTAGTTTCCGTAACCTCCCTTTCATCCGCATGTGAACTGGGGAGTAGGAAGGTTAGTAAAACCCTAAACTTCTCTGGTATGGTGAAAGAGAAGTGTGAAAGAGAAGTGTCGTTAGCCATTGTTTACAGAATTACCGAGCAAACCATTCAAGAAAGATCGAGACTTTAATGCTCCGGCAACTCATAATGGCACCCGCTGACAGTAAAGAGAGGCACAACTCGTCATGAAAATTAGAAAATGAAGCAGAGAGATGAAGGGCTGATGATGAGGGTGAAGTGCGAGTTGATTATCAGAGTGGTGGGGCAGGCAGCTAGGGAGGTAACATGAGCAGAGATCACTAATTTAAAATTTTGTGTCTTTAACAAATGGTCCCAGAAAGACATACCATAATGCTGCAGCCACCTGCAGTTGTTGCCAAAATTTATGAGGGGGGCCAGCCAACTACAGTTCATCGAGAGCCTGTTTGATATTTACCTTCACAAATGAATTCTAATAAATAACCTTGCAATGGCAAATAGTCTAGAGAGCATTAGAAGATGTAATAATTCAATCAAACAACTTGAAGTTCAACAAACTCAGACGATAATGAAACATATGCTAACATCATCTCACAATACAACAAAGCTGTAACAAGGATATGATTGAGACATGAACACAACCAAGGACTACGCAATGATTTTGAAAATCCCACTCAGACGTTCTGAGAAGATTGTCGAGGCTGCTTGGCTTCTGGATGATTCTGGATGGGCGTTGCTGGAATTGAGGTGCTGGATTCAGTGGCCCTGGGCAGAGAGGGGTTAATTCGGCCGTCAATACAAGCAGAACATTTCCTCTCTGCCCAACTTTCTATGTCGTATTGGCCGTCACCCATGATTCGTCTTCCAGAGCATAGCCTTCCAATCGTTACTGCTATTATACCTAGCACCATGATCACCACCAGAACTCCAACCACGGGGCCAACGGAGCCGTGTTCTGAACCACCATTGTAGGAGGGATGAGCCATTGTAGCTGGAGGAGCTTCCTGATAAAGTGGCACTGACATTTTAGGAACGAGTATATTCCAAAACTATCTCTAACAGTTTCTGCTGACCAGATTATCTGGAAAACGAGAGGAAGTAAATGGGTGCAAGTAATGATGCAGAAAGGAGGAACAGAGTAGCTGGATGTTTGAGCTCTGCAGAAATGAGCCTCGACCCTTACTCACTATAATAGTGTAAGGAGGTATATGTTTCAGTAGTCATGAGTGACCAACAGAGAGGGTGGAAAATGAAAGAGGTAAGAAGGATGTAGAATAAAATTGAGAATATGAGGCATACCTTTGAATACCCAACATCAACAATAAAACAATAAAACTCACACGTGATGTAAATTAGACCACTAAAATGGAGCTTACCCTTTATTCACACCAGATAATACTTCACACACAACACATTCTAAGAGAAAATAGAAAAGAGAGGAAAAGTGCTTAGTAGAATTATGTATTTTTGGGGGAATGGGCTCATCTATTTATAGGTGATAAATTATATTTTTTACAACTTCCACATTTGAGTATGATTTGATTCAATATCAAATCGTATTAGGAAAAAAAATATATGCTCATATTATTCCTTCATTCCCTCGTTAATTTCCAAAATTCTAACACGATTTTGAAAAAAAGCAATTAAGCCGTTAAGGGCGGACCTTTTTCTTGATTAAGCCCAACAAAGGACTTTTGGTGGAGAACGTATCAGAATGTCACTCGGGTGCTTCAACTTGATTAGATACCTTAGATGCTTTTCACCATTTCTCTTCTCCAATTCTTTTTGCAATAGATGTTAAAAAGAGAGTCATTTACTATTTAAAAGAAAAACAGAGTTATTTAGAGAGAGTGAGAACTCCTCTCCTTTTTAAAAAACCAGAAATTGTAACCCCGCACAATGTGTGGATAACATTTTTTGATGTGTTGGAAATTAAATTGTAACTTATTTTATACGTTAAAGAAAATTATTCTAAGTGTGAAAATTCATATTTATATTAGAAGTCAAGTGCTTTTTTTTATTAATTAACATTTTTCTATTTTAGATATAACAACAATAATATTAGTTTTATTCTACTAAGTTGATTTTTCTATTTTAGATAATTTAAAATTATTTCAGATATTTTAAATCATTTCTAATGTTTTTCTGATATGCTGAGCTAGTCTAACCTGAAATAAATACATGAAAATAAAAATTAAGAAAGCTACATATGGTCTAGGAAAGCATATTTATATTAGAAGTTGTGCAGAATTTTAAAAATTAGGAAAGCTGAAAAATTGTAAAAGGCTAGTTTGATTTTAACTGATTTAAATATTTGATAAGAGATATAGTATGAAAATCAGATTGAATTAATGTAAAACAATGTATTTAATATTTATAAATATTATTATATATTATTTCATATTTTGCGTGCAATATAAAATATAATATATAATAATACATCAATTAGAATTAAAAATTAATTAATGTTATAACTAAATTAGTATGAGTTTGTGGTAAGATTTTTTAGTTAAAATTTATGAGAAACTATTTAAAATTTATTATTAGCTAGACCTATAATAATCAATAATGAGTAGGGAGGAAAATTCAAGAATACAAGGCTGCTCCAAGATAGAGCTATAATAAACGTTTTGATGAATTTCTAATAATATTTACTTAAAGATTGGAAATGAAAAGAGATTCTTTGAGATAGTTCCAGTTAAATTATTAAAAAAAATCCTTGTTTTCTTGTGTTGTCATTATTTTAAACTTAGTATTTATTATTTAATTTTAAGCAAATTAGTACTAAAGTATAAAGAACTGTAATTCTCTTACAAGACAATAGTAAATAGATCTTGTAAAATGTAAGTGCTTAAATATAATTTTGCCTTTTATCGTATAAGCGGAAAATAGAGAGGAAAAAAAAATTAAGGAAGAAAACAAAATGAAATCTAAATACCCCTTATCTAAGTTCCTTCTCATTTTTCTTTTTAGTATTCTTTTTTCTTTATTTTTCTTTTATTTTAAACAAAGTCTTAATAATTTTGTTGTGGCTCTAGAACTATTCTGTAAATTTTACGGGAGGGACTTGAAAAAATCATCAGATATTGGTGCATGAATTTCGATTTCATAAGATTATGCTGATCTAATGAGTATAAATCCACCATAGAGTTAAAAGTCCAAAGTAAAACGGATCATAATTTCTAAGCCCTGTAAACTAAATTGTTGAGTAAAATATTCACGATTATAACCCCTTATTTAGTATTGCTACTATATAAATAATTCAATAATAAATAAATAGATAAATAAATAACCTAAAGGGCTAGGAATTGCAAGAATTAATAAGTCCCTATCATTGAATGGGTGGAAAAGACAGGTTTGGAATTTATCCTTACAACACAAGTTTTTGAAATTTCAATTATTAGGATATGATTCAATAATTGTGTACACTTTTTTATATAATGATAACTTAACACACAATGTGCTCTAATATTTAAAAAATATTAATGATAATTGATTCTTATGGTTTTCACGGAAAAAAAATGCTTTTCTAAAATAATCGTGTACATCTTAAGAGTAAAAATAGGCATTGTCTCAACTCTATAATTTTTTGGGTTGTATAACCAGTAGTAATGTTAAACAGATTACAAGGCACGAAGCCATGAACCATCAACAAAATTTCCCAAATTGCAGCCTTGCAAGAAGAATACTGTTAGAAATTGACAAACATTACAAAGCTGTTCCAAATTCTTCTTTGAACAATTTACTTGGATTATATAGTACCAGAGCCTTCTTCAAGACGGCCAGGTCAGGCTGCCAAGAGTTAGATCCATGTTGCCCTCATTTGTGTAATTAGATCAAGTTTCAGAACAAATTAATGCAAGCTTATGCTTTGTCCCAAAAACCTTTAACAAGAGAAAGGGTGTCAGAAGTATACAAAAACATTCCTGCACTTTCTCCTATTTTAAGTTGATAGGATAGAATGGTTATAAATATACACCAACAAAACAATACATTTCCCCATCTTGACACTGTCCCAATATAGAGTTATCTCACATCTGTTTATATGCTCATAAGACAGTTAATTAAGTCCTTCGATACTTTCCCTTGGCTTGCCTACAGCACCAAAGACTATATGTCTTAATAATCAACAAAAATATAATAATAATATCAAGTAGTGAAAAGCCCTTGAGTAAAAGTAGAACTTAATTTGTATATATCTCTAGAAGCATAATATCAAGAGATTAGCGAGTGCCATTACTGCCATCCTAGCAACTTTAGCAAGCTTTAGCTTTATGTCTATAGGCAATCTTCTTCTAACTGCCTGTGATACAATATCAGCCTCCTGGTTTTCCCCTGCAGGTGGACTTGCTGCAAAGTTAGCACCTACGGAGAACAGAAACCCAAAAAAAAAAAGAATTAGCAATGAACTCCCAACTATTCAAATCTTAGGGGAGTGAACTTCTCCCAACTATTCTGATCTAAGAGAGATGAACTTCATTCTACTACCAACTTCTCTATCTCTCGAATTGCCTCGCACATAATACAAACTTCTTCTTAATGAATATTTTAAAACTTGCATTATACTACCAACTTCTTCTAGTTCATCTTTTTCATTTGAGACCATATAGCAAAATTCATATACCTATTGATGGCAATAGCTATCTCAATTAAAAAATATAATCAAGAAAAACTATATGCTTCAGTGATGCACAATGAAACTTAGAAACTGCTAACTAAAGAAAATACTCTACAGAACAACTCACAAGCCTTTTACTTTATAATCCTAATCTGTTTCTAGACTTTGACCACTAACTTCCTCCAATAGACTCAACTCCCTATCATTATGTTAAACAGTGTAACAAATTATGGCAATCCATATTGGTCCATTTTAGAGTGCTTCTTAGTCAAGCATCCATCAATTCTTTTGGCTTTTTGCACCCGTTTCCCCTCCTCTACATCTATATCTTCATCGTACTGCACTTCTTGTGTTTGTGTGTGTGTGTGTGTGTGTGTGTATCCTAAATTTCAGGGCATACCATGGGGTGCACCTCTGTCTATCTAAGTCTCATATTATATATAGGACTTTAAGGTATCACTTGTTAATATAAGAATTGATATTCAAAATGGCTAACAACAGAAGAATAGAAGACACTGGCTTACCACTTTTTGCATGGCAGACTTGTTCTCAGTCTCAGAGTAGTTCAAATTTGGCACTTTATCTGCCCTCACATTTCATTACAACAGGGATAGAAATCACCACAAATAAGTATACTTCAAAATATAAGAAGCAAAACCCTTACTTTGTAGTTCTTATCTGTACTTTTAAAAAAGTGGGGTCAAGAGCGGTAGCCATAAGGCAATCCCGCAGAGCTTCTCTAATCCTTCCAAGACTCATTCATGCTGCTGCATGGTTACTATAGCATGCAACAGTAAAAGAGGCTAAACACATTAACCTTTTGTTGCTTGGATAACTCTCAATACAAAACTTCACACATACAAATATTTTTTTTAATGAATATTGACATACAAATATAGAAGCTAAAAACATTAACCCTTTGTTGCTTGGTACAAATGTAATTTAAGATAAACAAAAAACTAAATCAGCCAATCATGTGTAAGAAACTCATTGTTGGAAGATGAAGGAGTGGGGGCCAGTGAAGGACGAAGAGGGTGGAGATGGAGAAGGATAATCTTCCTTGTGGCTCATCAAACCTAATCTGCCGCAAAAAGATAAAATCAGATCTTTTTGCCTACAAAGAAAAATTAGATTTTGAATGTTCATTTAATGCAAAGATAAATATAATGCAAATACACAAAAAAACATAGATTAAAGAAGAGGAACAAAGTTTAAAAATGAATGGATGGGAAAACTTCCCACTAGCCGTAGAAGGAGCCAAAATTGATCAACAATGTATATCAGTTTGTATATAATCTCAAACACATGATTTCCAAGCCACCAGATCTCTAAAGAGTGATAAATATCAGAAAAAGGAAGCATGTTGGAGAAAAAAAGGAAGAGAATTTCTCTCCTTATGACCCAGCTCAATGGCATTGCCTCTGCTCCAATTTCGACCCAATCTGAAAATAGAAATGAAGATAATGAACAAAAAGAAAGAAAAAAGGAAAAGAAGAAAGAGGAGTGGAGGATCATCTTCTTCTTTCCCGGTTGTGAGCACTAGAGTTCGCCGAAGTGGATGATGGATGATAGTCGATGGGGCACGATGAAAGTATGGATGGTGAAGGCACGATGGGTACATTGCGCAAAAGTGAGAGATCTGAGATAGAGTGAGAGAAAGAGGTGGACGATGAAGGCACAAGATTAAGGCATGATGGGAGTGGAAACGATCTCTGAAACAGAGCGAGAGAAAAAGGCAAGAAAACGAAGCTGCAGTATTCTAAAATCAATTTGAAGAGGGAGCTGAAGTCACATTTATTGCAGTCAGTATTACCAAATCACCAGTTGATCTAAAGTCATCCAAAACCATATTGAAGACAAACCTGAGTTCACATTAATTATCCGGTGATATGCGTGTAGAAGTCAAAAACAAAAGGGATGTAATTTTATGTTTAAAAAAAAACACAGAGAGAAAGAGGGGTAATTTGAAAAGTTAATAATGAGAGAAGAGGAATAGCAGTTTCTTGAGGGAGAAAGGAGAAATGGGATAATAAGTAGGAGGGAAATGATCGTGGGATGCTCTATTTTAACCGCTTCCTTTTTTTCAAACAGTGTGTATAATTTTTTACAAAATTGAAAAAAAAAATCTAGAATTTAATATGAAATATAAAATAAGTAATAATAAAAGACATTTTTAGAGGAAGAGAAGGAAATGCATCCTGAACTTAATTTGGAGAGTAACCTAAAATCACATTTAATGCACTTCAAAAAAGGTTTGAAAATAATATTGTAAGAATTATTTTCAAACTGAAATTAAAAAATCTTAAACTAATATCTTCTTATTTTATTATAATAATATAAGAATATAAATAATAAAATAAGAATATAATAAACTAATATCTTCTTATTTTACAAATTGAGATGATATTTAATAGAGCCTATTGATATTATATAATTCGACTTCACATAGTGAGATAATGTTAATATTATTGTTATTGTTGCTATTTTAATATAAGAATATAAGAATAAGAAAATATTAAACTGAAATATTAAAAATAGAAATGTAAAGATAAACATAAATAATAAGATTTAAAATAAAATTAAATAATTCTTAGCTGAAAAAATTTAAAATAAAACTAAAATATAATTTAAAATAATATTATTATCAATTAGGAATTAATGATAAAGTAAATAAGTTGGTATTATTTTAAAATAATTTTTAAAGAAATTTCATTTCTTTGGTTAATATATCAATTTAATTATCATTGTGTCTATCAATTCAAATTTCAAGTTAAGGTTAATAATTCTACTTTTAGATTTAAAAATATTCTTATATTTATAATTTTTTAGATGGGATTATTATTATTTTCTCCCTAAAATCTTTTTTTTTAGTGGGTCTTGCGAATGACGAGAAGCTTCTCAACAAATGAGGAAATGGAAAAAAGAAAAAGAAGAAAGAACCGAACATATTAGATGGAAGCATTAATTACAAATTCAGAAGTCAAATGCAGGAATTTTAGAAGTCTACAAGCAGCACCCATAAAACATAAAAGTGAATATAAAATTTCCAAGGGAGCAACTGTTGGGAAAAAGAAAGAAAATGGGAAATATGGATTTTGTACAGTAAATTTAACAGTAAAATGAGTCTAGTTGAACAGGTCTTTCCGATTGAAAGAAAGAAAATGGGGAATATGAATTTTGTACAGTAAATTTAATAGTAAAATGAGTCTGAATGAATAGTACTTTTCAATTCTGGATTATATAAGTTATAGATTATAAATTAGGTATACCAACCTGTGCACAGCAAGGGAAATGTTAACTTGAAATCTAATATACAATTAATTTTACTAATAAACATTTACGAAGGTTAAAAAGAACAAAATAACACAAACAGACGTCTATTGGTTTTATATGTCAAAATAACTTTACCAAAAAAACATGGCAAAGAGTTTTGGTTCGTCATAGACATGGATACTTGTATCTAAAACAGCATCCCAAACGCAAAATACATTAAGAGGTTTATATCACCCAAAGTCACAAAACATATTAACCAAACATCATCTAATCAGGTTTTTCTGCTGAACTGGAGGTTTGAAAACAGAAAATTGTGGCGCGCGCGCGCACACACAGATATATTTATATCAGATAGTCTAACATTATCTTGCTCAGTGGTAGCCCTTTCTTATTTCTTCGCCTTCTTAGAGGCCGATGGTGTTGGGGTAAAAAAGTGGCCAAAAGGAATATCATCAACATCAATGAAACTGGAAATATTAGGTCCAGTTTTTCTACGGATAGGAGTAAATAATCGTAACTAAATTATTATCCCCAATATTTCCTCTGCGAGGAGGAGAACATTGAAAAGAAAGGATGAGGTGTTATTAACCTTATGTTATAATTTGGCAAATTACATTTATCTTACCTTAAATGGATCAAATAATACATTCTAAATACAAATATTGGTGAGGGAGTATGAATTGAATCCACGTCATTTTTTTTTCAGCTTAAGTTTGATTCTTGAGAAATTCACGAGGTACAGTCAGAGGACGAAAGGAAGGGTAATATAAATCAGAAAAGTGGAATTGGACAGTGAAAGTGCAAACCCTTTCCTCGAGAAGCCCTATTCAAAATCTACATCAAGCAGCTTTTTCAGGAATCTGGCACTGTGAGAAGAAGCCATGACATGAGCCCCTGAGTGAAAAACCTCAACAATTCCGCAGAAACTCCTTTTTTTGACTCGAAAGACGCGATCACTTGATTCCAACATACTTCCCAACAATTTTCTGGTAAACATGGTCCAAAGACTTATGTGGTTTTGTGTCTGCTAAAACGTGAGCTTTGAGAAAATAAATTTGTGACAGGTAACTTTTATGTAGACTGGATTTTAGACATGTTACTCAGGGAAAATACAATTCTATTAGCTTTATTTGGGACAATAACAAGCTTTTTCTTGACAAAGATTGCAACATTAGTTTTCTTCATGTTTTTAGGAGGCTGATGAATGTGTAAATTGGCTCACTAGATTTGCCCATGAGTTTAATTTGAAATATTGTTAGACCTGCAGAGAATCGAGTTCTCTTTTCTTTTGTATGTTTTGATCTATAGCCTTTTTATCCAAAAAATATTTTTTTGTTTGCACGTGCGAGTTTATATACACAACCACATGTTAAGTATTAATAAACCAAAAAAAAAAATTGTGTAAAATTCTATAAAAAGTTAAAAACCCTAACCACAGCATGAGTATTAATTACACCTCAGTGCTTATTTATAGGTGTCATCATTTTTACAAGGGATCCCTTCTGCAACAGTCTAACTTCCACTTTATTCATCAAGCTAGGAAGCACATTTTGCCCAGATCAAATTAAGAATCTTATTTAACCAAGATATTGCTGTAGAATGAAAAATGGACATGGGAGGAACAAACAGAGGAGACATGTATTATATCTATGCAATGCTACACGAACAATGATCCAGGCAAGTAGGAAACAAGTTGCGGGCAATAAAATAATAAATGGATCTTAGATACAGACTTGAGGAGGATTTTATTAGAATTATGGAGAACAGAATCAGAAGTATCTGGAACAACAAGATTCTGGTAATTAAGTGGGAAAAAAAAATCTAAACATAACTTTTCATAGTAATGCTATGTACTTATTCGAAATTTTTCCAAATTAAACACGTGAGTTTCAGAGCATCATTATCAAATTTTATCCACTTTAACTAGAGTATTCTGTTAGATATATTTAATTAATAATAATATATATTTAAATTTATATAAATTATATTTATCTTATTTACTTAATTAACTATATTTTATCTAAGTGTAGTCCTTATCTTTAATAAAGATAATGTCAGTTGAGTGATTTTAGGAGATAAGGGATAACTCAGTTGATATTGTGTTATCTTTATTTGAATTTGAAATTCAAATAAAAGATATGATAACTATTAAATAACCTATGATAGCTAGGCTATTTAATAGGAGGCTGAGTAGAGCGTCAGATACACCAATCATTCATTCTACGCTCATATAGAGATTCCCTGACTAATGACGGCTAATTCCCAACTACCATCACTGAGCCCAAACACTAGTTAGAAGATCCTCATCTCATCTAATTTTTTCTGACTAATTTCTGTGTTTACAGATTTTTGATTTATTCTTAATTCAAGTAGGATTACTCAATCAGATTTTTCTATAGCTATGGCGAGAGGTATTTATAATAATTATTTATTCCGCTGCGAGTTTGTAGGAGATTTATATATATATATAAATTTGTTTCTACATGTAGTATCAAAGCTACTGATTTATATTACCTCCCCATGCTTGCATTCTTTGTTTTCATATGTCCGTACGCTACTATTATCGATGAATTTGCTTTCCTAGGTTATCATTTTTTTTTTGCGGCCTAGGATTTTTTTTTTCTTCTCCATATAAAAAAATTTTTTTTTGATTGCCGATAGTAATAAAGAAATTCTGTTTTGATGCTAACATTTTCATTAATTCAAAAGGAATGGGCTTCAATGTCTGGGCTGTCTTCCAATTCTGTTTTATCTTGTTCCATTTTTCTTTTAGGCTTCTGTTTTCTGGGCCATACAAGTTTTGTGTTTGTTTTTCTGCACTTTTAGGCTTCTGTTTTCTGGGCCATACAAGTTTTGGGTTTGTTTTATTTTTCCGCACATTTGGGCTTGTTTTCTGGGCCTGCGTTTTGGGCAATTATCATTTTATTTTTCTGGAAATAATTTCAGCTTGCATTATTTATTTTCTATTCAATTTTTTTCTTTTAAATAAATAAAATAGTGGGAGAATTTATTTAATTATTTAATCACATAATTGTTTTGTTGATTAAATTAATTATTTAAATTCTCATGATGTTGTGCATATTCATGATTTTAATTGCACATATTTTTGTGATATTTGTGATTAGCATGTTTTTTGTTTTAAGGAGTAGTCATAGCATCCTTGTAAAGTTGCATGCATAATATAAATCACATATGGATATAAAATATCAAATTCTAATAAAATGTGTAATTTTAATTTATCTTTGCCCACAGGTAGATAATTATAATTGTATAATTTATTAGGATGAAATAGATATGGCCTTGTGTTTTCTAAGTAGCCCACAGGTATTACAAAACATAAATACATTTTAGTTTCATCATTTATTAGACATGAATATATGTATACTAATGTCTTTGCCCACAGGTAGATATTAGTGATACGATATTTATGTAAGTATGTATTACATTGGTAAACATACATAATTGTTAAGGTGATGATTGATTGTCTCAAAATTATTACTGTAAGTGTGTTTAATAATTATTTCCCTTGCAGCTCCTCATCTCACATTCTATCTGAAGTTGGTGATAAGATCACTCTTGATGGCACAAATCATGCTGAGTGGAAGGAAGATATTCTCCTTCATCTTGGCTATACGGAACTAGATTATGCCTTGAGGACTAATGAACCTCCAGTGCCCAAAGAAGGCGATAAGGATGCGCAAACCACATATGATCATTGGGATCGATCCAACCGCCTTGCCTTAATGTTGATTAAGGCGCGTATTAAGAAAAGCATTTGAGGTTCTATTCCAGATTGCCGAACAGCCAAAGAATACTTAGAGGCTATTGACAAGTAGTATACCCCTGCAGATAAACAACTAGGAGGGGCTATTATGAGAGAACTTGTTGATATGAAACTTGCAGGTGTAGGTGGTGTCCGAGAACACATTATGAAAATGAGAGACTTGGCATCACAGCTGAGGCGTTTTAAAATGGAGCCTCCTGAGCAATTCCTTGTGCAACTCATTCTGAGTTCCCTTCCTCATCAGTATGAAGCTTTCTATGTCTCTTACAACATACATAAAGAACAATGGTAAGTAGATGAATTATTGGCCATGTGTGTTCAAGAAGAGGCTAGACTGATGAGGAGTGGAAGAGATACACCTAAGGAAGTGCATTTGGCAGAAAGCTCCAACTATAGGAGGAAGAACAAGAAAGACAAAAGGAATAAGTCTATTCCTCCGGCTTCTGCTGAGAATAAAGATAAGGCCACTTGCTTCTTCTGTAGGAAGAAAGGACATATGCGGAATGAATGTCCTAAGAGGAAGGCATGGCTCGCCAAGAAGGGTATATGTAATGGAATTTGTATTTCTTGTGTGGCTTATGAATCTTATTTAGTTAGAATTAATTATGACACTTGGTGGATTGATTGTGGAACTACAATTTACATTGCTAATACCATGCAGAGGTTTCTCAACAGCAGGCGCCCACATCCCAATGAGGAAAATGTCTACTAGGGCAATGGGATGAAGGCCCATGTGGAAGCAGTTGGTACATGCAAGACCATTTTATCAAATAAATCAATTTTAGATTTAGAAAATTGCTTTTATATTCCAAATTTTTCTAAAAATTTAGTTTCAATTTACAAATTAGTTCCTTTGGGTTTTGAATTGTTTCTTTCTTCAAATTTGATGAGATTGAATAAAGACTCTTTACCTTTTACTGATATTTCTTTATGTAATAGTTTATTTAAATTACATACTGATTTACCTCAATCTCATGTTGTTACGCATGGTATTAAGCGAAGTGTCATGAATGAGAATTCTCTTAGCTTGTGGCATAGGAGATTGGGATATATCTCCATAGAGAGGATCAAAAGGTTAACTAAAGATCGGATCCTCCCATCTCTAGACCATAAAGAAATTGATCAATGTGTGAACTGCATTAAGGGTAAACAGACCAACAAGTCACATAAAGGGGCTAAGAGAAGTTCTGAAATTTTAGAGATTATTCACACAGATATTTGTTGCCCTGATTTATCTTCTCATGGTCAAAAATATTTTATCTCCTTTATAGATGATTATTCACGGTATATGTATATCTACTTGCTTTATAATAAAAGTGAGGCATTAAATGCTTTTAAGGAATATAAGGTGGAAGTAGAGAGACAAACCGGTAAGCAAATTAAAATTGTTAGATATAATAGAGGAGGTGAATATTATGGAAGGTACACTAATGATGGACAATCACCTGGTCCATTTGCTGAGTTTCTTCAAGAGCATGGCATAGTAGCTCAATACACCATGCCTGGCTCACCTGATATGAATGGTGTAGCTGAAAGAAGGAAAAGGACGCTATTGGACATGGTGAGGAGTATGATAAGTAACTCCAAGCTTCCAGTTTCATTATGGAGAGATGCACTTAAGATAGCAGTATATATTTTAAATAGGGTTCCATCAAAGGCAGTTCCCAAAACTCCTTTTGAAATCTGGAAAGGTTGGAAACCCAGTTTGAATCATATACGTGTATGGGGCTGTCATGCGGAAGTAAGAGTGTATAACCCTCAAGAAAGAAAACTGGATCCTAGGACCATTTGTGCCTATTTCATAGGCTATGCGGAAAGATCCAAGGGCTATAGATTTTATTGTCCTTCATATTCAATGAGATTTGTGGAATCTAGGAATGCTAAGTTTCTTGAGAATGATGTGATCAGTGGGAGTGATCAAGTACGTGACTTAGTCACTGAAGAGGATCACATTCAAGAAACCACCAATCATGAAGGAACATCACTAATATATAACACTCATCCTGTTGGAGTGAATATGGAAAGTGATGCAGTTCCTGAAACTCAAGTTGATAATGTTGGAAATCAGGAACAAAATAATGAACCTATCACTCATGAAGAACAACCACAAGAAGTGATAGAGAATATTCCTAAAGAACAACCTCAACCCACTCAACAAGTGGAAGTAAGGAGATCAACTAGAGAAAGAAAATCAGCACTTCCTAGTGACTATGTGGTGTACCTTACTAAATCTAACTATGATATAAGTGTTGAAGATGATCCACTCACATTTACTCAGGCTATACAGGATGCAAACTCTAAATTATGGTATGATGCTATGACTGATGAAATGCAATCCATGGCAAACAATAAAGTTTGGGAACTTGTAAAGTTACCTAGTGAGTCTAAGGCCATTGGCTGTAAATGGGTCTTTAAGACCAAAAGAGACTCACAAGGTAATATAGAGTGCTACAAGGCAAGGTTGGTTGCTAAGGAATTCACTCAAAAGGAGAGAATTGATTATAGGGAGACTTTCTCACCTGTGTTCAAAAAAGATTCTTTCCGTATCATCATGGCATTGGTAGCTCACTTTGATTTAGAGTTACATCAGATGGATGTAAAGACTGCATTCCTCAATGGGGATCTTGAGGAAGAAGTCTATATGAAACAGCCTGAGGGATTCATTTCTGAAGAAAATGAACATAAAGTTTGCCGGTTGAAGAAGTCAATATATGATCTCAAACAAGCTTCACAACAGTGGTATTTAAAATTCCATGAGGTAATCACATCTTTTGGTTTTGTTGAGAACATCATGGATCAATGTATATATCACAAGGTCAGTGGGAGTAAGATCATATTCTTGATCTTATATGTGGATGACATACTACTTGCCACTAAAGATTTGGGGTTGCTGTATGAGGTGAAACAATTTCTGTCCAAGAATTTTGAAATGAAGGATATGTGTGAGGCATCCTATGTCATTGGCATTATGATACACAGAAATAAATCTCAAGGCATCTTGGGATTATCTCAGGAAACTTATATCAATAAAATTCTTGAATGATTCAAGATGAAGGATTGTTCATCTACTCCGGCACCTATTGTGAAAGAGGACAAATTTAACCAGTTACAGTGTCCCAATAATGATTTTGAAAAGAAAGAGATAGAGAATATTCCTTATGCCTCAGCGGTTGGAAGCTTGATGAATGCACAGGTTTGCACAAGACCTGATATAGCTTTTGTTGTGGGCATGTTAGGAAGATACCAGAGTAATCCAGGAATGGATCATTGGAAAGCTGCAAAGAAGGTTTTGAGGTACCTAAAGGGTATTAAACAATACATGCTTACATACAGGAGATCCGACAATTTAGAAGTTGTTGGGTATTCAGACTCAGATTTAGCAGGATGCATTGACACAAGGAAATCAACATCCAGCTATATCTTTCTGTTAGTAGAGGGAGCTATATCCTAGAAAAGTACTAAATAAACACTAATAGCCACCTCTACTATGGAAGCTGAGTTTATATCGTGTTTTGAGGCAAGCTCACAGGGAATATGGATTAGAAATTTCATTGCTGGGCTTAAGATTGTGGACTTAATCTCTAGGCCAATTAAGGTGCTCTGTGATAATACGGCTGCTGTGTTCATGGCTAAGAATAATAAAAGTGGAAGTCAAAGCAAGTTCATTGACATCAAGTACTTAGCCTTGAAAGACAGAATTAAAGAAGGCCAAATAATCGTTGAGCACATTTGGACAAAAGAAATGTTAGCTGATCCGTTTATTAAAGGGATGCATTCAAAGGAGTTTAAGGATCATGTGCCTCATATGGGTATTAGACTTTCATTAGTCTAATCAAGGTATGTAAAGTAATGAAATTTCAATTTATGGTTTATTATCTCATGTTTATATAGTATACATTCTTGTTGAGATAAATAAACATAGATTTAGGAACCGAATAAATATTCTGGTTTATTTATAAAGTAGATATCCCATAAAGTAAGAATATTACTTGTGATACATAGAAGGTAATATTAATATTTAGAGGACCTACCGCTATGATTCATGTAGTATTGCTTAAATATCTCTTGATAGATCAACTGACATATTATGATCGGACCAAGTGGGAGAATGTTAGATATATTTAATTAATAATAATATATATTTGAATTTATATAAATTATATTTATCTTATTTACTTAATTAAATATATTTTATCTAAGTGTAGTCCTTATCTTTAATAAAGATAATGTCAGTTGAGTGATATTAGGAGATAAGGGATAACTCAGTTAATTATGTTATCTTTATTTGAATTTGAAATTCAAATAAAAGATATGATAACTATTAAATAACCTATGATGACTAGGCTATTTAATAGGAGGCTGAGTAGAACGTCAGATGCACCAATCATTCATTCTACGCTCATATAGAGATTCCCTGACTAATGACGGCTAATTCCGAGCTACCATCACTGAGCCCAAACACTAGTTAGAAGATCCTCATGTCATCTAATTTCTTCTGACTAATTTCTGTGTTTGCAGATCTTTGATTTATTCTTAATTCGAGTAGGATTACTCAATCAGATTTTTCTATAGCTATGGCGAGAGATATTTATAATAATTATTTATTCCGCTTCGAGTTTGTAGGATATATATATATATATATATTTGTTTCTGCATAGTCCCCTGTATTTACATGAAACTCGAGATAAGCCACACTTTCTATACATTTTATATTTTATTTTGATGACCTCATAGTGCTTATAGAAGGCCTTTCAAGAAGTTCTTTGCACAATTTCAACAAGGTTGCTATACTTATCAGCATTAGCAAAGTCACAAAATGAGGATGAACCATCATCTACTTGCAAACAAGAAAGTGAGCAAAAAGATGACTACCATACTAACTATTAATTCATTAACACGTTTGACTTTGAAAGTACCAATGAACTAGTGCAAATATGAACTAGTCCTTTCAAGTAATAACTTGCTTTTATTATCAGAACTAGAATGAATGATCTGTGCATAGCACAGAAAAAAAACATTTAAGATAGATAAGTATTGTACAATTTAACTTTAAATAACTTAAATTTAAATTAATCAATCACTCAGATAATTAAACACAAGCAATTAAATCATGCAACCCAAAAATACTATTTACAAGCTAAGTTATATAATTTAGCTTCTTACAAAATTTATATATTAGTATATTGGAATAAAACATAAAGGTTCAATAGAGACCTCATTGAACTCTTGAAGGAAGTAAGTTACATCTAATCCCAAAATCTTCTTGTCAAATAAGATAACGGCAAATATTTTACATAAGATTGAGACAAGAGTAGTAATACCCAGCTAGTTAGCCATAACAAATAGTAATCACAAATATTTTCATTAATCTTTACAATCTATAAACTAAATGCTAGGGAGGCATTTATACTATTTAATGCCATCGTCTTCCAAAGAGATGACTGGATAAACTTAGAAAGCATATGTCAAGTGAAACTATAGCTCCTTGTTAAGTCAGAAGCATTCAAGGAACAACCAAGTGAAAAAAACATGTGAAAATAAGATAGATCAGAATATCAGATCTTGACCATGCTTGACATCATTTTGACACTGTTGTTAAATTATTTCAATACAAAAAGAGGAAGATTGAACTTCTTATTGGCTGGAGGACTGTCATATACCACTACCAGGTTCACGTGACAGGAATATGAACAAAAACAATCATAATGACGGTAGCAGTACATACGGAGTTTCCAGCAGAGAGAAGGATTCAACCATAATGCTAGTCACTCAGGCCAAGTATGATAAATTTTGTCCATGAATTTTCAATCCAAAAACTGGACAGTTGTTACAAATATATAAATAAAGAATTCTCCCTTGTTATATGCATTGAGCTCCCTTAGAAACCTGAAAAACATATAATTGTTATGTGTCATGTTTGTTATTTCCTTAGTATTTCTCAGTTTTATTGCTGCTATGTCGTTTTAGTCTTGTTACTTGTCTATGTGGTTGTTTTGTTGTCATGGTGATGAGTCAACATTTGAGTCAACCTTGTCTTAGTGCCACATGGATTAGGGTTACTGTTTCTTGCTTGTAAATACGCTTTATGCGCCTCTAGGCAGACTTATGACATGAATTTTTAGAAAAGAAAAGTTTTGACTGGTGACATAGGTATCAGAGCCCTAGTTGGGTGGCAGTAGCACAAAATGACGAAGGAGACCTGAAGTTCTAATAGATTGACTAACGTGGAAAAAGATGTGGAAGAAATGAGGCAAGGTTTGTTGACCCTGAAGAATCTGGTTTCTGATTTAATTAAGAAGAACGAACAGGACCAAGTAACTCAGGAGTAGAACAATAAATTGCTATGAGAGAACACCATTAGTATCACTAGGTTTATGAAGGGTTCTGTGGGATCCATGACAGGGTTTCCTGGGTTGGGTGACGACAGAAATGGCGGAAACTCTTTGCTTATTACACCCAACTCGGCTAACACTTCAGAGGCCAACCCGTTGCAATTTGGTTTGTTTCCGACTCAAGGAAGCACTAGCTATGTGAGTCCGACTAGACAAACTAAGCTAGAGTTCCCGAAGTTCGATGGTGAGGATTTCCAAGGTTGGTTGTTTCATTGCAAACAATTTTTTGACATTGATGAAACCCCACCAGAATACCAAATTCGCATCATTAGTCTCCATCTGGAAGGTAGAGCTTTGCAATGGCATCAAGCCTACATAAGGGGAAAATCTCCATCGGAGGTCGCTTAGGTCGAATACATGGAGGCTATAGCAAACAGGTTCGAAGATGCTCTGAAGGCGGACCCCATGACCGAGATAGTTAAACTTAAATAGATTAGGTCAGTTGTTGAATTTCAGGAGCAATTTGAACAATTGCTAGCTCGGGTAGAGATTTCAGATTCAATTGCTCTGAGTTGTTTCCTTGGCAACTTGAGACCAGAGGTTGAAGCATTAGTTTGGATGTTCAAACCAGATTCATTGTTGAACACCATGTATTTAGCAAGAATGCAAGAGCTGGCGGTACTCCTAGATACAGGCCGCGCAGTCACAAGTTCATGGAGACCTTGGGCAACACCCATCCCTTCCTCAGCTTCAATTTCATTTTACCCACAACACAAGGGAAATTCGAGCTCTTTCAAACAGTTTCCAGGAAGTTCAAAAGCAACATCTTCCATTGCCTCAGCCGCTAATAGCTCTAAAAGTGTGTCGTAGAACATAAAAGGGGATCCCATGAACCCCTTCCAGCACCTCAGCAAAAGAGAAATGGATGAGAGACGTAAGAAGGGACTTTATTTTTTGTGCTCGAAATGTTTCTTTCAGGAGCACAAGTGTAAATCACATGCACAACTTTACTTGATCATTAGTGCTATGGCTGAGGAAGAAGAGGTTTTTCAAAGCTGTGAAGAGACAGCAGAAACTACAGAAGAAGCTACTCTTAACGCCATCAATGGTGATGAAAAATATTCTAATCTCATGGTAAAAGGCTTCATCAAGAGGCAATTCATGTGGCTGCTAATTGATACAGGTAGCTCTCACAATTTTATTAATTTTACTGTAGTAAAGAGGCTTGGACTTAAACCTTATTACATTGCGAGATTAAGAGTTAAGTTGGCTAATGGTCAAGTAGAAGTAGCTCATTGGAAATATGAAGGGTTGTCATGGAAAATGGGGGGTGCCACAATTGTTGCAGATTTCTATGTTATGAATCTGGGCCAGTGTGATACAGTCTTAGGGGTGCGCTGGTTAAGGACTTTAGGGAGATTTCTACTAAATCTCCAAGATAAACTTATGATCTTTTGGTTGAATGGTTGCCAATATGAGGTGCATGGCTTGCAATCTGGAGGTGAAATACTGAAAGGGGAGTTGAGCATGATTCAAGTTTTAAGCTCAAGCACTATTTGTGTTATTCTAGCTACAGATAAGGTAGATGAGGGTAAGGCACCGCTCGTACTCCAAGAAGAACAGGAAGATGTTAAAAGCTAGGAAGAGTTACAAGTTGTCTTGAGGGAATTTGAGGATATATTCCAAGAACTAAAAGGACTCCTACCTTTCAGAGAGTTTGACCATGCTATTCCTTTGCAAGAGGAGAAGCCCATATGTCTTAGACCATATAAGTATGGCCCTATATAGAAGGATATTATAGAATCCTTGGTGCAAGATATGCTACAGTAGGGTATTATTCAGCTCAGTACGAGTTCTTTTGCATCTCCAGTAGTCTTAGTGCGTAAAAAGGACAGAATTTGGCGTTTTTGTGTAGATTACAGGAACTTGAACCACCAAACGATCAAGAATAAATTCCCAATTCCAGTCATCAAAGAAGTTTTAGATGAATTATTTGGTGCTCCATTTTTCTCCCAGCTGGACCTCCGAGCTAGTTATTATCAAATACTTATGCGTCCAAGCAATGTTCACAAGATAGCGTTCAGGACACATAAAGGCTTGTACAAATTCTTAGTAATGCCTTTTGGCCTTACAAATGCTCCGGCAACCTTCCAAGGACTAATGAATCAGGTTTTTAAGTTATATTTGAGAAAATTCATCCTAGTCTTTTTTGACGATATTCTCATTTATAGCCAATCTTGGGAAGACCATTTGCATCACTTGCGCACTACCTTACAAACATTAAGGGAGCATTCATTGTTTGCCAAACGGTCTAAGTGTACATTCGCTGCTGAACAATTAGATTACTTAGGCCATGTTATCTATAGAAAAGGGGTAGAAGCTAATTTCAAGAAGATAGAGGCCATGTTATCTTGGCCAACTCCTACTTCCATCAGAGCTTTGAGAGGATTCCTTAGGCTTATTGGGTACTATCGATGATTCGTTAAGAACTACGAAACTATAACGAGACCTTTAACAGCTTTTCTTAAGAAGAACTCTTTGTTTGAATGGATGCAAGAAGCTCAAGCTACCTTTGAAAGCTTGAAACATGCCATGTCTACTACCCTAGTATTAGCTCTCCCCGATTTCACTAAAGAATTTACTATTGAGACTGATGCATCGAACGAAGGTTATGCGGCTGTTTTTACTCAAGGTGGCCACCCAATTGCTTATGCTAGTAAAACTATTGGTCCGAGAAGGAAGTTTATGTCCACTTACGAGAAAGAACTTACTGCCATTGTTTTTGCAGTAAGACAATGGAGACAATACCTATTGGGATGACTGTTTGTCATCAAAATTGACTAGACATCCTATTAAACACATTTTGGAGCAACGTCATATCTCTGTTGATCAAAACAAGTGGCTACATAAATTATGGGGCCTCAAATATCAAATTGAATATAAGAAGGGACAAGAAAATATAGTCACTGATGCTCTCTCACGGCGAGGGTGTAATACCTCCAGTGATGATGCCCACTGTTACACCATTATTTCCATCGTCTCGAGCTTACACAACAGAGTTAAGGATTCATGGCATAGAGACGCAACTTTAAAGGAGTTAATTGAGGAGTTACAGCAAGACCCCACCTCTCATTTGAAGTATTCGTGGGAGCAACAATTGCTCAAACGCAAGGGAAATTGGTTGTAGGTAATGATACTGATTTGAGGAAGGAGTTGCTTGCTCATTTTCATGCGGATTCCACTGGTGGCCATTCAGGAGGGCAAGCAACCTACAAGCGCATCTCAGCTGGATTTTATTGGAAAGGGATGGAGAGGGATGTCCGCAATTATGTCAGTGAATGTAGTGTTTGCCAATGCCATTAGTCTGAGAATGTCACTGTTCCAAGAATGCTACAGCCCTTGGCCATTCCTGATAGCATTTGGACTGATTTAAGCATGGATTTTATCACTGGTTTGCCAAACTCTATGGGCAAAACTATTATTTTAGTAGTAGTAGACAGACTCAGCAAGGCTGCTTATTTTATGGCCTAGAAACACCCTTACACTGCAGTAGATATTGCTCAAGTTTTCATGGATCATGTTGTTAAGCTACATGGATTTCCACATTCCATTGTTACGAATAGGGACCCCATTTTTTGTGGTCACTTTTGGCGTGAACTGATGAAATTGTAGAAAGTCAACCTTCTTTACTCTTCAGCTTTCCATCCTCAAACCAATGGTCAAACTGAGATGCTTAATTGTTCACTGGAGTGTTATCTTAGGTGCATGACTTCTGATCAACCTAAACAGTGGGTAAAGTGGCTAGCCCTTGTGGAATATTGGTACAATACCTCCTATCATTCAGCTACAGGCATGACCCCTTTTGAGGCCAATTATGGAGTTAAACCTCCCCTTTATCTGCCTTATCTAGCTAGGGATTCAAGTAACGATGTTGTTGATAGAAGCTACCTAGATAAAGAGACTACTATCCAATTACTCAAACAGAATTTGCTTAAGGCTCAAAATAGGATGACTCAATTTACTAATGCTCACCGGACTGAGAGAGAATTCCAAGAGGATGATATGGTTTATTTAAAACTACAACCCTTTCATAGAAATGTATTGAACAATATTGCCCTTCATAAGCTTGCAGCTCGGTATTACGGCCCTTACAGAGTTGTGCAATGCATTGGTAAAGTAGCCTACAAGCTTGAACTTCCTGAGACTACACCTATCCACCCAATTTTCCATGTCTCCATGTTGAAGAGGCACAAAGGCACAACTGCCATTAGCTCAAGGCAACAGCAACCGATTCCAGTGGACAATTTGTGGTGGAGCTAGATGCTATTTTAGCTCAGAAAAGTGTACAACGTGGGCATCTTCCAGTCACTCAGGTTTTGATTAAATGGAAGGGCACCAATGCTGAAGATGCTACGTGGGAAGATCTTGCCATCATCCTTCCAAGCTCAGTTTCCCAATTTTGACACTCATTCTCCTTGAGGACAAGGAGCCTTTTATAGGGAGGGATAATTGTTATGTGTCGTTTTTGTTATTTCCTTAGTATTTCTTAGTTTTACTACTGCTATGTCATTTTAGTCTAGTTACTTGTCTATGTGGCTATTTTGTTGTCATGGTGATGAGTGAGTCAGCCTTGTCTTAGTGCCACATGGATTAGGGTTACTGTTTCTTGCTTGTAAATGCGCTCTGTGCACCTTTAGGTAGACTTATGACATGAATTTTCAAAAAAGAAAAGTTTGACTCGTGAGAATAATGGTATCACCATCTACCATTACGCTGAAAGTGTAGACGCAGAAAGTCATGACATACACTAATTTGGTGAAAGAATGGCTATTTCGATTGGCCAATAAACCAGTCAAATACGTGCGCCAATTTTTTTCTTTAAAAAAAAGTCAAATCAGTCACCTGCCCGTAACAACACGCAGTTATTCACAACACATGACTGGTGCCTGCCGCAGTCCCCCTAATAAGTTTCTTAAAGGAGAGGAATTCGAATTGTCAAGTAATTTTGGAACCACCTGCAGCCATCATACGAAGGACCACAGAGAAAGGGGTGATTGACTCTAGCACTCCGTGGACACGAAGCCCATTCATGGAAGGGATATTCACCACGCGTGCTAGAAAAACTATGCACCAAGAGATTTTGAATTTGAATGGTCCAGTCACTTTCGGAGGCCATCACCCGAATCCGGAAAACATTTTTTATAAAATCGAAGAACAAATGTAAATTTTCTATTTCCTTCCTACAGCGCTAGAGTCAGATATATGAGAATACGGAAATAGAACCGTCGATGTATCAAATCTGAAAATTGGAGGCAACTTTCATATATATATGTGTGTGTATTTCATTGGCTTCCAATAAAAATTATCCAATAATGATAGAATAGATTATGGGCCGTACGTTCTAAGGTTTTTTACGAGGGGAACTGTGGTTGTGGTTTAGGAGTTCCATTGGTTGGGATTAAGGCTTATATTTAACGTATGATTATCCTTTTATCCCGAAAAATAACATATTTTGAAATATATTAATCCTGTGGTTGTGGTGAACTGTAAAATATTTTTTAAAAAAAAAAACCTCATTACAGACTTCAAGAACTTCAAAAAAACATCGTCATTATTTTAGAGTTTTATTTTACCATGTTATTATTTTAGAGTTAATCTTTAATCTTTATACATTTTTTGTTATAAATTAAAAGGTTAGTCTTTACCATCCTCATACAAAACATTTATCTAATATGTCAAGCATTTGATGGTGACAAGACGACTCATGCTAAACTGGAATATATCTACACAAAAATTATGATTTAGTGACAATTTTCATTTTTTACTCTTTCTCCACCTCGTCAAAATAAGACTTTCTTTAACGACTTCACGGGTGAAGCGGGAAGAGATAGAATTGGATGGCCTCCTCATACACATGACATAAATGAGATCAGTTTTTCACTTTCTCTTTACTTCATCTCCTCAAGTACTTCCAGGATTTCATATTAACCCCGCCTTTGAGCATAATCTCTTGACTAAGCAGGCTATTTAAAGACATATTAATGTTAAGGGTGGAAATACACAAGTTGCAATAGATAATAAGAAAAGACAATTATTTTTTTTTAATTAAACTTTTATTATGAGAGACTTAGGGGATAGCTATTTTTAAAATAGTTTTTTTTAAAATAGAAAAATAAAAAAACTTATCTAGTAAATCTGTTTTTTATAAAATGATCTGGAAAATAGAAAAATAAAAGTACAGAAAACTCAAAACATTTTAAAAGTGTTTTGTAGTTTTTGTTCTGAAAAATACAAAAAAGATAAAAAATACCCGTATAATTAATGATAAAATTGTAAATTTTGAATAACTCATTTAACACTTATAATTTTGATAACAATTATTCAAACATATTTTTTATTTTCTTATTTCTAAAACTTATTTTTAAAAACAATTTTAACAAAATTGTTTTGAAAACAATAAAAATATTTTAAACAATAAAACAGAAAATACTGTTAAACAGACTTTTAGAATATAGTAGACAATTTTAAAAATATTAATTTGTTAGTAGTGGAATATTTCAAAATTCTAGATTGATTTATTTCACAATTTTCAAAGAGGGGTAACATGAGCCATCATTTGATCAATGAGCTCATGTTAATTTTTAAATGTACATCTAAATAAATTTTGTCCCTCTCTAATATTATAGACATTTTCGGACTTTAAAATATTCAAATATAATTTCTTGAAATTTTGAAATAAGCGAGCGCAAAGCTGCAAATGAATCGGACAAAAAACTATAATACCAAAACTATGAGCATAGACCAAAAAAATTGGAAGTCGACAATAGAATAGACATGATTTCTAATCCCATAAAGTCTCCAATTAATTGGCCAACCATATTATTGCGGTGAACCCTGTTACGACAGTTTATAATAAACCACACTGGTAGTTAACCCTGTAATAACAGTCTATAATAAACCACACCAGTGGTAGATTAATATTTGATCCTTTATCGTAGATATCATCACACGTGCATCCTTGCCAATCCTTAGAAACCAAAAGCATTCTAAAATCAAAATTTAAGTCACATTTGTTCACAGAAGGGACTCTCGTGCACTTACAGTTGCACACATAATCACAATTTTAAATTATCGTGCCAAACTGTACACAGATTAAGAGTTAGCACGAATGGCACCACTGCCCCTCTTTATAATCAGAAAAGCAACGGGAGTTGACATAACTCACATATAAACATTACCCGATTCACGAGGGCAACATTTCCAGCAATGCACTGCATGTTGAACGTTAGGAATTAGGATCCGAAGGTACAAGAAGTATGTTTTCCAGCGGAATGTAGTTTTGATAGTGAATGGCACCTCATTGAGTAGGCCAGCCTTCTGTTTCTTCTTTTCTCACTAAAGATGATGAAGGACCAAGCAAACGGAGGATATTCTCCCTTAAAATACTGTACGACAAAAAAACGGGCGCAGACCTCAATCGTATTCAGAGAAATATTATGGCAATCCAACTTAAATCAATTTCTCTCGGAGGCCTTCCCTAACCCTAATCTTGAAGTAGGAGTACCAGAGCTGGAGGCAGTCATCAAATTTCCAGTAGCAGACATATAGAAATAGTTGTAGTTAATTCTAGTGACCAAATCAGCCAAATGAGGAAAGTTCCCCACATTAAGTTTGAAAGATAAGACCTGCAAAGCCAGGATAGGAATTCTATTATTAAGCACTCAAACTGGAGCTCCAGTTAAGCTGATCTTTTATATTCCATGAAGACATGAATTTTCAACAATAAAAATGTAACTTGCCGTAACCTGAACCAAATAAAGTCAATATTTTAATTTCACAATTTTTACTTTTATTTACAACCAAGTAAGGATTTGTACAAGGGAAAACATGATGGAACTGCAGAGAAAATGGGGGAGTACAGTTTTTGTAGGGTCGATAACTTGAGCACATAATTTTTACTTTCATCCTCCACAGCACACAATTTTATGAGCGGGCAAACAATTCATATGAGCATGTCTTTGAAGAGTAAATAAATTGAGGTGTATAATAGTAAAATCCCAACCCCCCGCAGAAAATTTTCTCCATGGAATGTGGTAAGCAATTGCATGCAGATGAACATGTGTTGCAAACGGATCAGAGTTAAAGCACAAGAAATCCATATTCTAATCATGACTAAAGATATAGCAATCCCAGTATTAGAATAAAGTGCTTTACCCTGAGTAGGAAAGCAATGCAATCATCAAATTGTTTCTCTATTCGGTCCACTTCCATCTCACACCTTGCCTTGATTGCAGAAACAGCTCCACCACTGCTTAGTGTTTGTTGTATGGTATAAAAATCTAAAGCTAAGCCAAGGATGCTGTTAATGCGGCTGGCAATCAGAGCCCACTGAATGCAGAAAAATCCATTGTAAACACTCAGCATTTGCTCCATTATAATCATACCAATCAAAACTTGTTCTGTCCATGTATGGACAACATGAACAATAAAAGGAAGAGATACATTAAATTACCAGTTTATCAGGAACCACAAAGCACTGCCGCTGAATTGACAACATGTAAGATTCATGGACTTCAATGACTTCATCCAGTGATTTGGCTGCTGTCATACCTTCACATAGTTCCCTCCATGCGCTGTGATATACCTGCATAGAAAGTATACTAGCAAGTAAGACACACATGTTCTATTAACAAGTAGATTGCAAGGAAACACATGCATTTCCACTAGCAAATACTACTAATTCAAGAATAGCGTACCATTTAGTAAAGACGAAACGATTATGCACTTTGCAATTTTCATACAAGTCTACTATATGAGCAACCTTTTTTCCAATTATCTTAAACAACTGTAGATGTAGGTAAGTTTCTTACTCGATCCATCACATATTGATGAAAAGCATCCACAAACTGGAGGAGTTTCTGCTCCACCAACCAATGATGTTTGCTGTTGTTTGCTGATCCCCTTCCCTGCAAAAGGTGACAACAAAGACTGGATCACAAAAGTTCCACACACCACGTTGCAGATGGCATCCAAAATTTAGTAAAACACAAAATTAGACTGCCATTCTCAAGAAAGATTTGTACAAGGGAACACATGATGGAATTGCAGAGAAAAGGGGAGTACAGAATGGAATTACCTTCCACATCCATCGTCTCACTTTATCAAGTACAAATTTTGCACGGTTAACTTTCAACAAAAACCGCATCACCTAAATTTGAAACAAAAAAAATGGGGAGGGGACCAAATTAAGATATGAAAGAACCAATCAGAAGGTGATAACAAAAATCAGTAATTTGAACTGTAATGGAACTAAAAGAAAAGCCAGATACCTGGTTATACTTCTTAATTGCCTCTGTATTGGCAATGAGTTCGAGAGGCCAAGGGACCTGCCAATTCCAATATACACTGAATCCCTTATTCATTTTTTTCAAGTTGAAATTCATATTTGTGAATAACAGGAGTCAGTTAAAAAAAAAAAAAAGTGACTAAAAGCCAAACCTTATATGTGAATTTCAGCATATCAAGGCCATCAATTCCAAAGCTATTAACATGAATTTTACGGGGAGTTGAAACACTAGCTGTGACAGGTTGTTCATCGCTGTCGACACTGAGATTTTTTGTTATTGACACCACCAATGAATCTGGAGCACTTAACAGCATGCGATCAGCAGAATTTCTGATTGATTCCTGTATTTGATATGCATGGAAAGATTCTTCATATTACACAAAAAAGGCATAAAAAATTCCAGTAGTTTTAAATAACTCCATGGTCCATGCAAATTCAATAATGTCAATCTCTTCTTCATTAAATACAGTACAAGTCACATCACATGTTATCATCAATTTGTTTACTAATTATGATTTAGACAAACATATGTAAAATATTTCACCTACAATTCTACATGTCCATTGTCCTTTTTTCAAAGCCTTTAACCAAGTGACTCCTGAGACACAACTTCAGGTCTGTTTTTCCTCCACATAATTTAATCCTACAATGCCACCACCTCATATGTCAGAATGGCACTGATAATAAAATGAGTTGCAGTAAAATCCGGGAGAAAATATCATCACAAATTGGTGTTGTTCCAGGGCCAGCATTCAGACCTAAAATGTGCATTGAGAAAAGATGGCACTACTGGTATATTTCAATCCAATAGCTAACAACATATATGCTCAACTGTATAAGAAAAGGAAGAAAGTCGAGAACATAGAATGATAAGAAAACACAGGCAAAGTCAACAAGATGCAAAATGTTCAGTGAAAATCGCATAATGGTGAAAGGAGCAAAAATATGAATACCAAATAATCATGCTATGAAGATGCACAATAACATTTTTACATTAATGTAAAATAATATTTTTATCTGACAAAATCAAATTGAAAAACAGATGATAATGACCAAAATATAGAAATGAAAATTCAGAACCAAAGTTTGTCACAGAAAGTTAAGAATAGAATGCAACTTTTTTTAACAAAAATCTCAAATACACTTCAAAGAGTATCACTGCCAGAATGACAAACAAGAAGAGAGGTTTTTTATGAAAGACATGAAGCCACACATATGGGGATGGGGAGATCTTTTCTAGATGAATTACACATTTTAATTACTCTTTAGCAAAGGCAGTAAATGAGCCAAACAAGAAACTTATTACTTTATCTGTTATATATCAAGCATCTAAACAATAATAAGCTCTTAGAAATATTTAAACCCTATGATGAATTTTATACAGTCTAGACAAAACCACATAGAATAAAAAGTAATAGCAATGTATAAAGCAGAGAATCGTACTTCATAATCAAGTTAACATACCTGTAAAATAGTGTTCAATTCAAAGTCATCATCCCATGTTTCTCCCTTATCCAGTTTATTGAAAATGACAGTCAAAAAGTGTTGCAGCAAATCACCTATCCAGGACAACATATCAGCACAGAAGAGAGAGAAAATGAGATGACTTCTACCAAACATAAAACAGAGTGAAAATTCAATTTAATACACTAAATAAACATCAACTATCTTACAATTTTATATCAACTTTACAAGTACCTGAACCTAACAAGTATATAGCACGCAGAACTGCAAGCTCATCCATCAACCTCCATTCATCCATTAACTTTAATAATATATGCCTCCCAATATAATCCACCTGTTTGTTCAAAATGGGTTATTATGCAGAGCATTATTGCAGCGTGGTCACTTGGGATTTGTCAACTACTGTAATTAAATTCACCTGCTTCTGAATGTAGATGGTTAAACAGTGCTGCATAATAACCAGAGGAAGAGGTGTAGTTCGCAGGTCTATATTGTGCATCCAACAAAGAACTCTAGATGGAAGAGTGCTGTTTCTTTGGAAAGGTAAGAGCTCTGATACTGGAAGATCATCCTGTTCAAAAACCATACAAGTTCTGTTTGCGCCACAAAACCTACATATAAAGCTAGTCAGAGAACTACCTAGTAGGTAATAGTAGTACCTGAAATGAAGGCAGAAGGGTAGGAAATGGAAACAGCATTTCCAATAGTTTTCTTTCATCTTGTGAACGAAGATATTCAAGTTCACCAAACTGAAAACCGAAAGTATAGTTTGTTCCTTCACTATCATAAAATGCTTTTGTATCTCCATCAAATATAGCCTTTCTCAGAATCTCATCATTTAAAGAAGGCAGATAGAAATTTCGAGATAAGTTCAATGTTTTCCAGGTAGCCCTATTCTTTCCAAGGATTGTTCGACATACAGTGATTGCTGGATTTTCTATGCATGATTTCAAGAGAATCATTTCATGCTCAACACCTCTAGCCCCTCTTTGGTCTTTTATGTGATTATCATCGATGCTTTTATGTTTCAGATTCAAAACAGAAGACTTTTTCTGCAATAATGTATCAACCAAAAACTTGTACCAAATCTTCTCCGTGTATGGCAAAGCAGATGAATTCTCAATACTGTCATTTTCTGCATTTTGCTTATTTGCATAAAATGCAAAGGAAGAAACTGCATCATATTTGTACCTGTTATCTTGCAAAAAGTACTTGCAGATATGGTCACCATGACCTACAAGTCCTGCCAATGATACACAAAACACTTCTGACAAGGTTAGCCCGGAAATACTCTGGGAAGCATACAAACCACTGTTTAGATCTCTAGTACTTCCAATCTCACAATCACTTCCTTTGCTACACAATGCTAAGGAATTCATAGGAACATGCTGCATCAGCTGCAATGATTTTCCAGCAGAAACTATTGACTTTGCTAAATCCTTAATAAAAAAAGGGCAAGCTTGATGGTTTCTGATGCTATGCTCTTTTCCTTTGGCAGTGCCAGACAAAGAGACAGAATCCGTCCTACCCATCTCCTTCTTGTCATTTGGCACTGGCACAGATTCACTAGCAGAATTTATGGTAGGGAACTCAACATCTAGCTTAGTATGCTGCAACAGTCTTAGTAAATAGCTTTTCTCCCAAAACTCAGCCTCGTCAACTGAGACATCTTTGTTGGCAAAAAAGAACATCTAAAGAATAAGACAACGAGACCATGTATCAACGCAGCATTTAAACAATATGCATCACTAGAAAACTCTAGTAACAGATATTGATCTGTCAACACTAGTTACTTAAATCTGAAAGTTATTTCAAGGCCACATATATTGAAATTCAACATCAGTTGAAGGCCACACTAGTTACTTAAATCTAAATTATACATGACTTATTATTATGACAGCTTTCAGCATAGAAAAGGTGAGGAATACTGCAGGATGAAAATTGAGAAATTCAACAATGATTACCTCATTAGAAGGATCATCAAGTGTTCCTTCAAAAAGCCAGGAATCAAGGCCCTCAATATACGGCAATAAGCTTCCAACATACAGATAAAGCACCATATGATAGGCTTCCTCCTGAGATCAACATAATTTTATTTGATACCATGAACTAGGAGAAATACTTCAATAAATATGTAATGTGCTGCTGGACAAATAGTCACGACCTCACCACCTTGGACAAGACAAATTTCATCAAGCTTCTTGTAAAGATAGTCTAGTACATGAACAGCCAACTCCGCTGCTGGTAGGGAAGCACCAATCTCAAAATATACTGAGGGGATCGTCCCATTTACGATTCGCAATAGATACTCAGCACCTGAGCAAAGACTAAAATCAATAGATGGCCATCAGATGCCATCAAATAGTAGGTTCCTGAAGCTAAAAGAAACTTAATCTGGATTGACGGACACCTCAAGTCCTTAAAAATTACAGGAAGATGATGACCCATGGAACAAGCTAGCATATATACAAACATAATCTATTCTCGGCGTGTAAAAATTTAACAAATACAAACCTTGATAGAGAACTTGCCAATCCTAACAAGGTTGGAATGGTTGTGCCATTTGCATTGCTCATGGTTATTTCCTCCTTCAAGGCAATATTCCGCAACCGCTGCTCGACAGGAATTGAATTTTGAAAAAAAAAAATGACAGAAAGTAGTACCTATAGAACAACATCCTAATAGTGTCGTAGACAAACCTTAAGCCAGGCCGAAGCAGAGCACACAAACGCCTTCAAAGTGGGAGGAGGTTTTGGGACAGAAGTTTCAACTTTGTTTACTGCGATCTCAACCAACTGCAAACATGTTGCAGCATGCATAAATTGATTAAGGAGGGAGTGAAGACTTGTCTGAGACAAATGAGTCAGATATATTCCACTTTTAACACGAAATTTCTTCCCAGCATGGTCCCAAAAGAACAGGGAGCCAGAAAAACCTTGCAACATTCCTAAAACGCCTCGTACCTGCGATGGATTTGAAAATTAGATGCAGAAAAATAACACGTTTAGGAAAGTATAAGAAAAATAAACATAAAATTCGCCTGGGAAAGACAAGAACAATGAAATCATGGCAATTAAGGATCTACTGTAGCCAAACTCTAAAACTGATGAAATTAAAAGGGAGAACCAAACCAGTTCAAGTTCACTGGTTCTCAACGAGGAAATGGGGATTGCAAAATGAATGTCATCAGCCAATGGAGTGTAGATTCTATTGATTAAGCTTCTAGAAAATTGAGGCTCCACCCCCATCTGCTGAACTTGGATTCCGATATGGCCAAAGTGTTAAGAGTAAGGAAGCTGTTTCCCCAGAGATTTGGAGCCTAAAAAAATTAAAGAAAGAAAATTTGCGAGGTATAATGTCTTTGAATGTTTTTGATGATGGAGGCAAGACTCACTTGGCCGCCATCCAACCGAACCGAAGTCAGTTTTGGGCTATTCGGCAACACAGATCAGGTCACAATGGGCCAAACCCAGCTTACTTCCTTATTTTCTTATAAATAATAAATAAACTCGTAAATAATAAATAATAAATACCGATTAAAAACAATAAATAAATTATTAAATTTAGGAATGATTTTCAAAATTTTTTAATAAATTCATTAATATTTAGGAAAATTTTATATTATTTCTGAATTTTAAAAAATATTCAAATTTTAATTGATGATTTCATAAGTTACTATGTAAATAGTTTTATGATAACTTTTATCAAAATATCTAGTTAATCGAGATTATACCAAGAAACCTAATCTTTGTTTATAAAGTTCTATTTTTTGAGTTATTTATAATAATTTAAATATACACTTATTATCATCATAATATTTGTTAAGAAAACTAATATTTATGTCATTAAAGTTAAAACATAATATATTTATTTAAATAATAAATTAAACTTTTCAAGAAATAAAAAATAAAACAAGCAAGTTGAAAATAAACTTTTAAAGAAGTTTACTTCTCAAAAAATATAGTTCCTAGAAAATATATTAAGCAACCCATATTATATGAGGCCAAAATAAAGCCTTAATATATTTTCTAAAAATGATTAGAATTGTCTTAATTGAACCCTTTGTCTTTTTTTCCCTCACCCTTGATTAAGCCTTTATTCTAGGCTTTTTTATAGAATAGTGACTACAAAAATTAGTTTCAACATTAAAATGTCTATCAAATTCTTGAAATATAAGTCACTTTAATTTTTGAAATATTAACTAATTACTTGATACTAAATTTTGCCTCCAATTTTGTTGACAATAACAAGTATAATATATTTCAAAACTTTCTGATTTTTAGTCATAAAATTATTTATATTGTTATATCAATAGATAGATAAATAGATAAAATATATATTTTTTATACTACAAGAGAAAAACCAAAAAGAGCTATCCTACACTTGAGCTCCCTCTAGGTTGGTTATTGACAAGGGGACTTCCCACATAACCTCCAACATGGTCACTAGTGACATGATGATATCCATGCACCACCAATAAAGTGTTCTGTGCAAGAGAATCAACAATCTCATTACCATATCTACATTAGCATGTTCATGGCCAACCCCCAAAAGGAAAGCATTCAAAGCCTTAATAATTTCTAAAATCACCTTCCTAAAACCTTGGTCCCAAGCCACTTTCATCCCTAACAAGCATCCCCAAAGTTTAGCAGTTAAAGAATCTTCATAATTTTCCCTACACAAGAAAGCTGAAATAATCTCTCATTTCTCATCCCGAAGAACTGCCCCACAAGCCACCACTTCATGCATAAAAGAGTAAGCGCCATCAACATTCACCTTAACCCATCCAATCTTAGGAGGTTTCCAAGAGAAACTCAACCTCAGTGTAGCAATGTTCAACCCCTTAAAGCTCCTAAGTTTAGTTTGTGCATGCTTGAAACTATTCAAAAACGCATGAGTATGATAAATCACATCATCCTCCAATCGTCCTTTCCTATTAAAATTATACTCATTCTTATGCTTCTATAGAAACCAACAAATGATAATAAAAAGACAATCCTAACCCTGAATAGAGTTATTAAAATTAGTCTTAATATTATCCATCACCCAACGAGACAAAGAAAGTGAACAAAATCTTTTCTACTGACTCCTCACCACTAATTTCTTCCACAAACATCTGGCTTTAGGGCAATCACTGAGTATATAAAGAACAAACTCCACAACATTCGAACATCTACCACAAGTGATATTCATATGGATACACCTTTTAGTGCAAGCTTCATTAGTTACCAATCTATCATGCAAAATAAGTCAAATAAAATTATGACATCTATTTGGCACGTTCAGTTTCCACACTTTAGACCAATCAGCATGCCTGTGGTTCTCCTCCTTGTACTGATAAGCAAACTTTATAGAAAATCAACCATTCATCTTACCCATCCATCTCAAACAATCTTCATGTAAATTCGGATTCAAAGGCTTCACCTTTGAAAGAACTTGAAGAATTTCCATAGGAAGGTAAGGATTAAGAGAATTCCAATGTCAATCCCCTTCCTATGTAACATAATCAATAAATCTTTTATTTAACATGTCATTCGAAAGCTCCATGGGACATAAAGTATCAAGAATGCCATAACCTTTTAACCACTTATCCTTCCAAAACCTAGTAGTAGCACTATTGCCCACCTTTCATTCCATACCATCATTCAACTTCTCCCAAGTGGATTTAATTCCATTGCAAACACAAGATCCAGTACATTTTATGCTCATCTTGGGCATCAAATCATCCCCACATTTGTACTTGTAACGAAGGACTCCAACCTATAAAGCATCTCTTCTATGGATCAAGCCCCATCCAAGTTTCAACATATAAGCTTGATTCTAACTTCTCATGTGTATGAGACCCAAGCTACCCAATCTCTTCTCTTTACAAACATTGTCCTAAGCCACTAAGTGGATCTTTCTCCCATCATCAGTAGAACTACAGATAAAATTATGATTATACTTATCTAAAACATCACATGTTGAAGCCAGGAGTAACACAATCTACATAATATAAGAAGGAATTGCCGAAGTGACAGTTTTGATCAATATTTGCCTTCCTGCCAAAGAGAGGTTGCTTGCCTTCTAATTAGAAAGGTGATTTTTCACTCTGTCCACAACATGGCCATATGTTTACCAGTTCACCCAATCATGATGTAAAGGAACACCAAGGTACTTCCCAAAATCTAAGGATCTTTTCAATCTCAATAACTCACTACGCTCTTGAGCCTGATTATGATTGACATTCTTGGAGAAAAACATCCTAGTCTTGCTAGCATTCACCTTTTCTCCTGAAACTTCACAAAATAACTCAAGAGATTTCAAAATAACCTCCATTTAAGCCACAGAAGCCTCAGCAAAAATAAAAAGATCATCAACAAAAAATAAATGTGAGATTGGAGGACCATCCTTTCCCAGTTTAATAGGTTTCCAAGTACCTAAATCAACATGTTCCTAAATAATATGAGCTAATTTCTCCATATAACAAACATATATGGAGAAATTGGATCTCCTTATCTCACACCTCTAGAGGGAATAAAAGAGTCAGTTACACCCCTACTCCATAAAATTTGCATCGTAGGAGAAAAGATACAATTATAACTCACTTTAACAAACTCATTTGGCAAATGCAACTCCTGAAGGCACTTAACAACAAAATTCCACCTCAATCTATGATAAGCTCTCTCCATATCTATCAATGGCCATGAACCCCTTCTTCCCCTTCATATTCTTCATAGAGTGAATCACCTCATATGCTACTATTATATTATTCGTATTCTGTCTTCCGAGAACAAAACTACATTGGTTAAGGGATATAATAGTAGGAAGAAAATTCTTCATTCTATTAGCCAAAATCTTAGTCAGCACCTTGTACGCAACATTTTAAAAACTGATAGGACGAAAATCCTTCATAGTCTCTGGAGAATCAATTTTCAAGGTCAAGCAAATAAGAGTGTTGTTTATTTCTTTCAAATGCTGAGGATGAATAACAAAATTAATCACAGATGCCCCACTCAACTCTACTGGCTTTGATAGAACAAAGCATTAAGGCCACCAGGGCCCAAGGCTTTAATAGAACCAATCTCAAAAATAGACTTCTTTATCTCATCTTCCCTAATCCCATCCCTCATCCAATCAATAGTTTCCTTATTAATGCTAGAATAAAAGATCGTGCAATCTATATCAACAGAACATGAGGCATCTTCATCACAAAGTTTAGTAAAATAATCAATAGATATAGTTTTGATCTCATCCAAATTATATGTCCACTCCCTTAATTCATTCTTAGCAGTGATCAAATTTGACTTTTTTCTACTATTAGCCATAGAATGAAAATATTTAGAATTCTTATCACAAAAAACATACCAATTGACTCTAGCTTTTTAAGCCCAAAGCAATTCCTCTTGATACAAAACATCTTCCAACTCCTTCCATAAAGAAGCCTAAAGATCCAGGTATCGGCCACAATTATTTCCTCCCTCAATTGCTTTATCTATTCCTTCAAGTCTCCAAAATTAAAGAATATTTCCTTTTATCAATGAAACTGAAAACATCCTTATTCCACTTTGTCACCTTGCCCACAAAAACCTTTACAATCTCATTCCATCCCAAATCACACTTCCAAACTTCTTTAACAAAGCACTCAAAATCCTTATGGAGAACCCATGAAGTAATAAAATTAAATGGTCTAATAACTCTTCCACTTTGCCTTATATCACTAGGAAAAAAATTCAACAACAAAGGTCTATGGTCAAAACTAAAGCTCGAAATAGTAGAAATGAGCACATGAAGAAATGCTACTAGGTTTAATATAATATAAGCTTTGATGATAACAAATTAGAGCAACAGGGAACAAATGCATCATATTTGTATATCATATATATTGTTCCTAAAAGAAGTAAATTGTGCATTAGCATGTGTTTAATTATGTTTATAATGCATATATCATACTATGTACTAATATATCAACTGTACTTTTATACTTTATAATACAATTTGTATATATAAATTAGACTAACTACTTAGTTTGTAAGTGTAATACATTAAATGTAAGATTGTCCGAGAAGAAAAAGTGAGCATTGGAATAAAGAAAAGAAAATCAACATCATGTCTCACTCAAAAAAGAAGAAGAGAAATGATGCTCCAAGAATGGAAGATCAAAAGGGAGAAAGCCAAGAATAGAATGACCAAGTGAAAGTGAAGCTTAACTTTTAAAAACTTATCTATTAGGTATATTTTGTTTTCATTTAGGTCTTGAGGTGGTTTAATCTTTGAAATTTACTTAACCTTATTACCATATGTTTTAGACGAGTTAGATTAAGTAAATCTGATGTTAACATGTGTTAAAATTAAGATATGTTGGCTAACAGACAAATTTTCCTATTTGATTCATGCTTATTTTGTGCAAAATCCACACTTTACTTAGTGAAATTCGAAGTTACAGAGTTTTTATCTCTGATAAACAAATTTTGGTTGTAAAATTTGAATTTTAAACTAAGCATAGTTAGTGAAAGTGTGCAAAATTCGTATGAAACTTTGAAATTTGACTGTTGGTGAAATTCAAAGTAAGTTCAAAGTCACAGCCTCTAACAGATAAACTTTGAGCTTCAAAGTAAGAATTTCTAAGTGAAATTTTTTGTGTCATATTGAATATACCCCTGATAGACAAATTTCAGTCTATGAAATTCAAATTTCAGTCTCTAAAATTCATGTATTGTGAAAACTTAAAGCAACTATTCAAACCTAACAGACATATTTTCAACATGAAAGTTTAAATGTTCAAGCCTTGAGCTAACTTTTGAATTCTTATCATAGCTCAAAATTCGAATTTCAAGATTCAACGTAAAACACATAACTATGTTGACTTTGCGAAATTTATCTATTGAGCCTAAAAATTTGAATATTGATGTGTCAAATTCATTTAATGCGATTGTTAAATGGTTTTCTTTTTCAAAGTAATGGTTAGAACTTCTTTCTAATGGATAGATTGTGTTTAACTATTAGTTAAACCACAAATCTTTAAATAGAATCTCATTTGAACTTACGGGTAACGAATTTAAGTGAATTAAATGCCAAAATGCTACTGGAATAGATAAAATCATTTTGTGTGAGCATTCAAAGCTAAACCCACCTAATTAAAGTGAGTTTTAATGTATTATCCACTTTTAAAGAGAGTTTCAATTTTATAATTTTTCTTTCTATAGTTTCTGAATAGAATCTTAGTGTGAGAAAACACTAAGAGAATTACACATTTTGTAAAGGTGTGGGGAGAGTATTTCACAAGTGTTTACTAAAACTTGTGGGATATACTGAGACTTAACAGGTACCCGGATTAAACCTATGGGATACAGTGGAAAATCTTAGGTGGTAGTTTGAGGACTAGACGCAGACTAAGTGGTTAGGTTGAATCAAGATAAATTTGTGCGTTGCATTTCACTTTCTTATTTCATCTATATCATTCAATATACTCTGTTTTTCCTTGTTCTGCACTAATATCTTGGTGAAATTGGGCTACACTTTAAAAAAGAAAAAAAATCTTACATTACCTAATTCACCCGTTTTTAGGTGACCAGCCAACTTAACAAATGCATCTTTCATAACATTATTCAAAATCACACAGTCAATGCAACTTTCACAATCACCTCTACAGCAAGTAAAGAAAGGGCCTTTACAATCAATTTCATTCATCTCTTCCTTATTAAACCATGAAACAAAATCTCTATCCACCCCTATAGTATTTCTTGCTAACGATCTACATTCATGTGAATAGAGAGTTACATTAAAATCTCTTATTAGTATCCAAGGGTCCTCAAACCAAACTCCAAGACTAGACAACTCAATCCAAAGAGAACATCTTGTAATAATAGAAGGGCTAGCATATACAACAATAATGAAGTTGTGACCTCCCCTCACACCATCAATTGCCATATGTATAAATTGATCATTCTTAACCAATACAGACGCCTTCCACATTTTACTATCCCACAAACACCACAGACCTCCACTACTCAACAATCAGCTATCAAAACCAAGCTTCCTAGCTACCATAGCAACCTTATTACCATTTAGCCATATCTCCAAGACACCAAGGAAGCTAAAAGCAAAATTCTTTCTAGTTTCCTTAATAAGCCATAGGAATGTTAGGTCTGGTGACCAACATAATTAGTTTTTGTGATGTCAAATAATGAAGCAAAAAGTTTACATGATATGGTTATTTAATGTTACTTGTCTGTTTTATATTATTCTTATTATTGGAAGAAAAATTAGATTAACTACTGAACGTAATATGAATTTCTTATGTAGTTAAGTCAAAAATAAGAACATAATTATAGATTCAATTAATGGAGCAAACACTTTCAAGAAAAAGAGAGTTTTGGAGAAGAAAAACTCAAGAGCTTAATGGAAAGACCAAGATTCGAGTTCATTGAGTTTAGATGTATGTAGTTAAGGATATTTGAGTTTAAAAAGTTTTTCAAACAATTTTAAAATGTTTCTTTTAATATTATTGAAGATTTTAATTTCAAAAATCAAATTGAGCATTGATTCCTTTATTCCTATGAGTTTTCAAAATGTCAAAAAAAGTAATCGATTACCCCTTGATTATAATCTATTATATCAATTACTCACTTCAATCTTGTCTTCTTACTAATATAATCGATTACTTTCAGCAAAGTAATCAATTATTGCATGTCTAGCCTAAGTCAGCTTGCATTTGTTTAACGCCTTAATCGATTACCCTCTCAAAATAATCGATTATTGAGTCTGTCCATTTCTAATATACTTCAATCTCACGTTTTAATCCATTACTCTTACTTTCTAACCAATTATACTGCTCCATATCAGATGTTATATCTTTACATGGTCAATTAATTTATTCTAGTGAGTATGCGAACTGTCTGTTTGAAATCTAATCTATTACATCCTCAAATATTACTAGTTATCTTGCTTCTCAAATTCTTTTCATCTTTCAATAACCTATTATATTCCTAAACACAATCGGCTATGTTTCCTAACCTTCTAAATTCCTTTTAACTGATTATTTTTGACTCAATTGATTAATGAACTTACTTTCTTCTTTGTTATTAAATTCAATCAGTTGACTTAAACTGAGTTTAATTTATTATTATGGATATGTTATTGAGAATAGCCTTGAATCACACCATAATCGATTAAGCTTTCATAGTATGATTAATTAACTCGATAAAGTGCTTACAACAACTAATTCAATGGCTAGTTCTTCAGAATAATGATTAGTTAATTGTGCCTAACAACTAATTACCTACTTCCACATATAAATAGAGTTTCATTTAAGTTGAGAGAAGTGAAAATGATGTTTTGAAACTATTTTATTATTCCAACATATTTATTTGTCAATCAAAAACTCTCAAATATACTTAATGAGTTTCGATATATTTATCCACTCTTTGAGAGAGCATTTATTTGTATTGATATTTTTTCTGTGAGAGAATTCTTTAGGTGATCTAAAGGGGTTACTCAATGAAAGATTTTCTTGAGGGGAATTTGTAATCACACTAGAGAAGATATGGGAGAGAGACAAACTTAGAGAAGAAGTTTTGGTTGTACTGTGACTTCATAAATATCCAGATCAAACTTATGGGATATAGTGAAAAATCTTAAGCGGGTTACTTGGGGACTAAAGGTAGGTCAAGTAGTCAGACTGAACCAGAATAAATTGCTATTATATTAATCTTCTTTCATCTCTTCATCATCTCCTCTATTCACACTTGTTCTTAGTGCTTTTTGTAACATTTGGGTTGTTATTCAAAAAGGATAAAAAAAAATTGAAACACACAATTCAACCCCCTTTTGGGTGACCAGTCTATTTAACAAGGAAAGCCTTCACTCTAGCGCCCCATACATTCCAAAACAAACAATCCATTAAACATTAAGACAAGTAGGTTGGGTGGGGACACCCTGGACCACATCTATGCTATATGAATCTATTTGGGAAGCTTCCATATTAACACCTTCATTAGAAACAAATTCGCAAGAATTCAAACTTGAATCTTCATTCTTGCTATTACTAGAATCTCCCATTTCCATCTTATCCGAGCCTAAAGTTGAAAATGGATTAGCAAAAGATAAAAACTTGAGCCCATATCTCCACTTGGCCCAAGTTGAGAATGAAGCAAGTTCCTGGAACCCACATTGATCCTATTTTCCTTCCCTTTCACCAAGTCATGAGCCTTGCTCCTCTTCTTCAGACCCACTTTATTTCACTCAGTTTCACTTTTATTAGTTAATTCATTGCCAAAATTTCTACTAGAATCTCCAATAAAAATCCTTTGTTTACTCATTACTCTAGCCCCTTCTTTATTCAGAACCTTAACTTTTGCCTCCCCCTTCGCCTTATTCTAAAGTCGTTTTCCTTCCTTATTGTTAGCCTCCATCTTTGTGGTTGACTCATTGATTCCTCCTTGAGTAACATGTTTCCTAATCTATCTCTTCACCAACATCCATGGCCCAAAAACCTCCTGCTTCGCTAGAGTTACATCACCAAAAACAACATTCTTATCCTTTTGAGATAAAGATGTTAATTTAGATATTTTGATAATTCTAAAATAAATGAGCTTTGAGATCCAATATCAAAGAAACATAAGTGAAATGAAGAACAAAGTTGGAGTTTCCTGAAAATTGAAAAGCTGTTTCACATGCTTTAGGAAATTATTTGTAAAAGAAGATAGTTGAGCTTTGAATTTCAATTAACTCAATATTAAATGAGATAACTAATGATTAATAATTAACTCATGATTTCAAAATAGTTTTCATGAAAAGAGCTATCTTATGAGGATAAAGCCTCAACTTCAAAATAATTCTAAGTGTTTATTTTGTTTTCATGAAAATGTTTCAGCTTATGAGGATAAGATCTCAACTTCAGAGATGTTTTCTAAGTGTTTACCTGTTTTTCATGAAAATAATTTATCTTATGCGTATAACCATTGAAGGTGATGAGGATAAAGACTCAATCTTAAAGATTTTCCAAAGTCCATTCTTCAATTTCATGAAAAGTAATTGAAGTGATCCGCATAACACAGTTTGATGATCAAGTTCTTAAGTCTGTTGAGGTGGTTATCCTAACAAGGTAGACACCTTATTTGCATGAGGGAGTGAACAGTGAAGGTAAATGGTACTGTACAGCCCGTTATTCGCATAACCTAGGGATATTATCCACATAATGTGTATCACAGAGCACTTAGACTCTTCTCTGTTAAAATGTTATTCACATAACCCATGAAGATTATCTGCATAATCTATATTTCAAATAACTTAACTTTTTCTCGGGTAAACGGGTTCTCCGTATAACCCATAAAGGTTATCTGCATAACCTATATTTCAGAAAATTCAACTTTCCTCGGGTAAATAGGTTATCCGCATAACCTAGAGAAGTTATCCGTATAACCTATATTTCAGAGTACTTAAAGTTTACTCAGGTAAACAGGTTATCTGCATAACCTTGGAAGGTTATCCTAATAACCTAAGCTTTACAAAAACTCGGTTTAAGAAAAACTTAACATTATCCTAATAACTGAGTGGGCTTTCATGAAAATGATTTTGAGCTAAAACTTAATCATTATGGGTAGCACATTATCAGCATAACCTAGCTAGGTTATCCACATAACAAAACCTCTACATTGAAAATAAAGGCAAACAGTTACTCATTATTCACATAACATGAGGAGGTTATCCACATAACCTCTGTCATATGCATTTAATGTGTTAGGTGAACAGCTATTTTACTGAAAGTAACAGCTAATCTTTATTTCCAACAGATAATTCTGCCTCAAAACTATAAATGGGATCTCATTTAAGTTGTTGGAAAATGAGAAAAATAATAAACACGCCAAAACTTTGCTGATTTAATTTCTGATTCATTCAAAACTTACCTACCCTCTATTTTATTTATTCATTGTATCTTAATTTTCATATCAACTCTTTTGAGAGAGTTTTCATTCTATATATATCTACATACTTGTAGAGAGTGCTTAGTGTGAGATTGCACTAAGGGAGATATTCTTACTCTTGAGTGAGAGAGCTTGTTTCAGTCTAAAGTTTGGGCTGGTATTATACTATAGTCATTGCAAGAACCCATTCAAATCTTGCAAGAAATAGTGGAGAAATATCAAGTGGTGACTTGAGGACCGGACGTAAGTCAAGTGGAGTAGACCGAATCAAGATAAATCACTGAGTCTTCTTCTCATTACTCTTTATTTCTTATACTCTGTTTTTCAGTAAATTTTTGGCGTCACCACTGTACTTCATTGTGTGTAGAAAAATTTCAATCTTCCCAATTCACCCCCTCTTAGGAAGCCAGTTGAACTAACAAAAGAAACACCCTCCTCCTTCTGAGGCTTCACTTGAACATCCTCTTGATCTAACTCTTGATTAACTCTACATTCCAACCCCTTGATAGAACTCCCATCATCATGAACACCAGTAGGTTCCTTCGTCTGCTTCCCAATACTAACTCTGGGCATTCCTCATTATGGTGACCATATTTACCACAATGGAAACAAACAAGAAGCCTTTCATACTTAATCTTATATTCCTCCCCAAAAGCATTGAAAGTGTTAGGTTTTGTTGGTCACCCAAGAGGGGGGTAAATTGGGTTATACAAGATTTTCACCCTTTTTGAATCACAACCCAATTTTACCAAATATGCAACAAAACATGGATGAATAGAGTATGAAAAAATTGGTAGATGGAATGAATAGATGAAGGGAAAGATACAAGAATTTAAACTAGTTCGACTCAAACCACTTGACCTACGTCTAGTCTGTTGAATCAAGTGTTTTGATGATTTCAAACCTACCTTCTAGAGCTTGGAAAGAAGATATCAAAGGTGCATGGAAGATCTCAATTGAAGAAATCTAAGTTAAATCAGCACAAGATTTGATATAGGAATTCTCACTGTGTTTAATTTGAGTAAAAGGCTTTGAATTGACATAAAAATGTTTTTAGAAAGATGATTCCATGTTAATACATGGAATACTTGAAAAATACCCACTAATAGACGAAGTTTAAAGTTTTAAAGTTGATATATTGGTTTAAAAATTTAAACTTTGACTTCTGAAATTCGAATTTCGAATTGAAAATGAGTTAGTCAAAAAAGAGACTCCTCTGACAGACGAACTTTGAGAACAAAAATTTGAACTTTGATATGAGTCTGACAAGAGTCCTTCTTGATAGAAGAACTTTAAGGTTTGAAAATTTGAATTTCTGATATAACACAATTCATGAAAAAGAAAAAGTTCATCTAAGAATATATCAAAGTTCATCTGAAAGTGAAGTCTAGAAATAGTCCAAAATTAGCTCATTGACAGACGAATTTTGACTTTGAAAATTGGAATTTTAGAAACAAAGCTTGCAAGTTTGTTATGATAATCTGTTGTCATACGAATATTGGTATTTAGAAATTTGAATTTTGATCTAAGTCTAATAAGAGTTCTCTCTGACAGATGAACTTTGAATCTCGAAAATTTGAATTTCGAAAAGATGAACTATTGTGCCTTATTAAGCTGTCCACTGACAGACGAATTTTGGGCACCAAAATTCGAACTTCGAAGGCACTGTAGTAATATGAGACTACTATTTACACTATTAAGAAGAACTTTTAACTTGAAAATTCGTATGTTCCAACATAGAAAAATTTCTCAATGATGAAAATTTGAACTTTACTTTACAACAGACGAACTTTGAAATTTAACATTGAAGTCTTTAGCTTTTCGTCGCTGCAAAATTCGTCTGTTGACTAACCAAAATTCAAACTTTGAATGTCAGAAGCATTAAATGCGGTTGGTGAATGGATAGTTTTTCAGAGTAACCGTTGGGTAACTTCTCCAACGGATAGATTTTATCTCTAACGTATAGTTAAGATCTAAATCTATAAATATAATATCATTTGAAGTTGTAGGTAACGATTTTAACATTGTATATACTGAAATTCTGTCAAATTCTCAACTCAAAGTCTCTTACTCTCATCCTTCAGTCTTCTGCACTTAAACTTTCATATACACTCTAAATTAGAGAGTTCATTCTTTGTAATCAATCTTATCTTCATCTGGAAGAAAGATTTTCTTGTGAGGGAATATCACAAGGGATTTGGGAAGCACTTGGTTAGAGTGCAAAAAGAGAACTTGTAAGCTCTAAGAATATAGTATCAAAGCTGTACTGAGGCAATTGCAAGAAACCTACTGAATTCTTGCAGAATAGTTGAAAATCTCAAGTAGTTGCTTGGGGACTTGACGTAAGTCAAGATAGAGAGACTGAATCAGGATAAACATCTGTGTTAATCCTTCTCCTTTACTGCTCTTACATTGCTATTATATTGTACTCTATTTTACATTCTTGTTTGTCTTCATTATACACTTGACTTTTGTAGAAAATTTTAATCTTCCCAATTCATCCCCCTCTTGGGAAGCCAGCTTATTTAACATAGTCCTTAATCCACCACCTGAGATTTTTAACTATATCCCATAGGTTTAATTTGGGCATCTACAAAATCTCAGTGCATCCCACAAATTTCAGTAGACAGTTGTAAAGCTATTCTCCCTACACCCTTATAAGATATGTATATCCCTTAATGTTATCCTTACACTAAGATTCTACTTAGAAAATAGTAGAAAAGAATGATTACAAAATTGAAACTCTCCTTTAGAGTGGATAATATATTAAAAACTCACTCTATTGAGGTAGGTTTAACTAATAATATTAATATAGAAAGATTTTATGTATTAGAATAACATTTTGACACAAACTCACTTAAGATTGTTACTCATAAGCTCAAATAAGGTTCTATTTATGGATTTGTGACTTAACTAGATGTTAGATATAAAATTTATCCGTTAGACACAAGTTCTAGCCATTATTCTGCAAAAAAAATCGTTCATCAACTGCATTAAATACATCTATCTTTCCAAAATTCGAATGTCAGGGCTCAATAGACGAATTCACAAAGTTAGTATAGCTATGTGTTTAATATTGAACTTTAGAAATTCATCTATCACATAATAAAATTTGAATTTCAAGTTTGCCAAAGTTAACCCATGTTAGTTCATGCAAATTTTCATATTGGAAGTACATCTGTTAAAGTTTGAATAATTGTCTCAAGTTTTCACAATGCATTTCAAAATTTGAATTTCAGAAGCTAAAATTCGTCTGTCAATGGCATATTCAACATATTACAAAAGTTCTCTCTTCAAAATTTGACTATTGAAATTCAAAGTTCAACTGTCAGAGGCATGTTCTAACAAGACTCACAAGTTCTCATTTTGAAATTCGCACTTTGAAGTCCAAAATTCATCTGTCAGAGGTAATGACTGTGAACTCATTTTGAACTTCACGAACATTCAAATTTTGACTAAGTTTCATGCAAATTTTGCACACTTTCACTAACAATAATAAACTCGAAATTCGAATTTCAGAACTAAAATTCATCTGTCAGAGATGATACCTTTGTAACTTCGAATTTTATCAAGCAAAATTCAAATTTTGCACAAAATAAACATGAGTTAAATACTAAATTCATCTGTTAGCCAATATTTTTCAATTCTAACATAAGCTAACATCAGATTTACTTAATCTAACTCGTTTAAAACACATGGTAACAAGATTAAGTAAATTTCAAAGGCTAAACCATCTCAAGACCTAAGTGAAAACAAAATATACCTAATAGCTAAGTCTTCAAAAGTTGAATTCCATTTTTACTTGATCATTCCCATTCTTGGTATGCTCCCTTTTAATCTTCCATTTTTTTAGCATCATTTCTCTTCTTCTTCTTTGAGTGAGATATGATGTTGATTCTTTATTCATTATTCCAATGCTCACTCTTCTTATTTGGACAATCCTACACTTGATTTATTACGCTTACTAACCAAATAATTAGTCCAATTTATATATCAAACTTGTATTATAAATCATAAAAAGCATAGTAAATATATTAGTGCATAACATAATATATGCATTATAAACATAATTAGATACATGCTAATGCATATTTTATTTCTTTAAGGAATAATATATATATATTAGATAACTATGATACATTTGTTCCTTATTACTTTATATTTGTTATCTTCAAAATTTATATTATATTAATCCTAACAAAAAGAAGGCAGCAACTTCTTCCTCAAATTAAGTTCAACACTAATCCTTAGAAATCTACCTATCTCAGTAATAGACATGATGAAATCCACTTTTAACATTTTGCCCACCAAATTGCCAATCATTCTCAATAAAGCCATGATATAAAATTCCATAGGTAAACTGGGAACCCTAATCCATGCCACCATTCTCATTTGATTATTAGCTTTCGAGGGGTTAAAATTCAGCCTCCATCACTGAACCAATAAATAATGGTCTATAATCATTCAAAGTCCCCCAAGATAGGCCTTATTCAAATCCTTCTCACTAGCAAAGGAGACAATAAAGTACCCATGATCAATATCAATCACCTAAAACTTCTTCTGAGTCTTCCAGATTCTCTCCAAACAAAACCTCAGAAAGTTCAAAGTGATCTTTCTGCCTAAAAGCTTAACAATCAATAAAGTTTTCCAAGGAGCACACCAAGCTTCATATTTCTCCCTGGAAACTTTTAGCGTAGGGCACATGTTTTTTCTAGCATAACCCTCAAAATCATTGTCATTGAAACATTCCTCCATTTGCTTCTCTGACTTCCCATAAACTTCATCCAGATAGGATCTCCATCTACTTTCGCTGTCCTCATCAAATCCCTTGCCCTTATCATCTGCAAGACCACCCATCTTTAGAAGTTTGTTCCGTTAAGAAACCTGACCCTCTTTCACCTACGCTGGATGAACCACCGAATCACAAGTCTCATTGCTCTCCTTACCCTTTCGCTTGCTCCAAGACAATTGATCTAGTTCTTCCAATGTGTTCACCACCGTCTCCATGTTAAGTCAAATAGTTATGATGATTTTCAACAACAATGAGCTTAGAAGCAAAATATCAAGGGATCATATACAAAGAAAAGTCCAAAGCTAAAAAATCCTGTTGATTGAAGAGTGTTTATTTACATTTGTTAGAATTCTCATGTAAAGAAGGTAGTTAAGCTTTTATATGTTACTTCTTCTACTTATTCAGATATTAAATGGGGCATTTATCTTAGTGATTAATGTTTAGCTCATGTTTTCAAAATGATTTTCATGAAAAATTTTAACTTACGCGCATAACCCTAAGAGGTTATAGGGATAAAATCTCAAACCCATGTTGTTTCTAAGTGTGCTCTTTTCGTTTTCATGAAAATGTTTGAAATTATCCATATAACTAAAGTCTGTACCATGTCTTTTCTTCTGTCTAGCTCATTTTCTTGATAAGGTGCTTACCTTATTCGAATAAGAGGCTTAACAGTAAAGATCACTTGTTCTATGCTGCTCGTTATTTGCATAACCTAGGGAGGTTATCCGCATAATGTATGTTATAGAACTCTTGGACCTCATTTTGTTGAACACCTTATCCACATAACCTTGGGTGATTATCCTGATAATTTGTATTTTTCAAAAACTTAGTTTGTGCTGATTAAACATTATCCGAACAAAGAATAACAACCTTAGAGGTTATTTTGATAATCCTCAAAGGGATCTAAGTTTGTGAGACGTTATTTGAATAACTAAATAGGTTTTCTTGAAAATGGTGCTGAACTGAAACTAAGTCATTATGGAATGATCGTTATTCATATAATTCAGTTAGGTTATCCACATAATGAAAGTCTAACATTGAAACTAAGAACCAACGGTCACCCGTTATTCGCATAACCTAAGGAGATTATCCGCATAATCTCTGTCAAATGTATTTAATGCGGTAGATGAACAGCTACTTTTTTAGAGTAACGGCTAATTCTTGCTTTCAATGGATAATTTGGCTTTCAAATTATAAATAGGACCTTATTTAAACTGTTGGGATGTTTGAAAAACACATTGAAGCCAAAACTCTGCAGAATTTATTTATGACTCATTAAAACCTACCTACTTTCTGCTTAGTTCATTCACTGCTCTTAAACTTTCATATTTACTCTTTTGAGAGACAGTTTCATGCTTTGATTTGTATACTTCTATATTCTTGTTAATAGTACTTAGTGTAAGAAAATACTAAGAGAGTTATTCTTACTCTTGGGTAAAAAGAGTAAGAGTTTTTAAGCTCAAAGTTTGAGCTAGAATTGTATTGTAGTTTTTGCAAGAACCCATTTAAATCTTACAAGATATAGTGGAGAAATCTCAAATGGTAGCTCGAAGACTGAATGTAAGTCAAGTGGATTAAACCAAACTAGGATAAATCTATGAGTTTCTCACTTCCCTTCATATTTGTTATACTCTGTTTTTTTACAAACTTTTGCTTTCACCATTATACTTCATTTCTATAGAAAAATTTCATACTTTCCAATTCACCCTTCTCTGGAGAAACCAGCATTCCTAACAAACCAAACTTCCTTCAAAGAAATCCGACATGCCATTAGATATTACTCCTTTAGCTTGTCAATAATATATTATGTATTTATATCAATGTTGTTGAGAATATAATTTAAACATCCACTACTTCATTTTTTTTTAATTTAAACCTTTTTTTAACGAGAAAAAACGAATCATACCTTTGCATTGGACTAGAAATATGAAAATGCGCATTGTACAGAATACAATACATTAGGATGTGAAGAAATGTGAGTATATGATAGTTTAGTCATAGAATGAACTTTACTATCCAACCAGAATTATAACCCGTGCATTGCATGGATGATTGAATAATTTATCGATACAAATTATATAAATATCTAGACACCATTTTATAAAATACAATTTAATGACATTTTTGTATACAATGGTTTGAAATCAAAACTTTTAAAAAAACTTTAGATAAGATGACAAATCTTGTATGATAATGATCTTGTTTGGAAGACAATAAGGCAATGTAGATTACAACCTGCACAACAAAACAAAAAAGAATAGTGGTTAGAAATCTGCAAAACTATAGCCATATGTATTGCCACTATTCTATCCACGATAATTTGTTTTTGTTGTCCAATTTCTCTTATGGAAATTTGTTTAAAAATGAAAATATAAAAACCTGTTGAGGCTAGTGACCATAACTTGAAACAGTTAATATGTTGAACAAAACTTATAGGTAATAAATTTAGATTAAAAATGTGTAAAACTTTTCTATAAATAAAATAAGAATCCTAAATGGCCAAAAGATTCAACAACTACCCTTATAATAGAAAGAAATTTGAAGAAAGAAAATTAGTATCCAGTACCAATTACTGTCACTTAATGTAAAAACTCTTCCCCATGCTACAATCACAAATCTTCCCAATCCGTCAACAACTTCCCTTGTAATAGAGGAAAGGAATCCAAAACCATTTATTATATCAAAATATAATTAAGCATTACTAGAGGGAATTCAATTTACAGTTTGTCTGAGCTTCAAAGTGCAGCCACCAAAGTAAATATAATTTTATAAATATTTAGATTATGTGATTTATATAAACATCTAGATACCACATTAAAAAATTACAACTTAATGACAGTTGTGTACATAATGATTTGAAGTCAGGGTCTTTTAAAAAGATGGACTAAAATAGCACCACCCATGCTGCCACATGTCAAAGCTCATAAATATAGGAATCTAAAATTTGAAATTGACAATTAACTATATAATAATTCACCAAGTTTTCAAATAAAGTATATAATTTGCCAAAAAATTATATTCGATAAGAGGGAAAAGAAATTACGAAACATAAAGAAACTCAAATGTAATCAGAACAGAGAATAACATTTCTAGCTAAAAAATTATAACCCCTCAAGATGCATTGCAAAAAACATCAAGGGCATAGCAAACAAAGCTACCCCGTAAAATAAAATAGAGACAGTTCAATCCACATAAGCATAATAATGGCTCAGAGTTAACTTGGAAGAAATAAATCAGCAGAAAGCAAGTTTACATTAAATGTACTGTCTTGTAAAAATGAGGCACCTCATTTGTCACCTTCAAATTTTGCATAAATTGGAACCAATAAATCAAGACAAAGCGAGTTCATATAATCAATTCTCAAACATGAACCATATGGCAAAAAAATTAGGAGAAATAAACTTCCACATGTCGACTTCTTGATCTTTAAAAATCATGGACATTGTTCAAATCTTCAAACAAACTACATAAAGATCAAAAGTCTACATTTTGAAAATTATAACCTCGATAAGTTGCATTGCAATAGACAAAGTTATTATAACGCATATCTACAATCATGCTCAACTATAGCACTGACAGGGAATGTAAATCCAATTCCAAATTAATCATGAACTTCAATACCACTTCTTAAATTGAAGAATTAACCCTTCACATCAAATCAGTCCGCACAATTGCCAATAAATAAATTCAAATTCAAAATTCAAAAAAGGCTCCAAATATGAAATTATATATATTTCAGATTACATACTCCTATATTATATGCAGGTCTAATAAAACTTACTTTTCAAAACAGATTTACATAATAAATATATATATATATATGTATGTATGTACATGTGTGTGTGTGTGTTAATGCAAATCTTTTGATCACAAATCCTAGGGAGAAATTAGAAATAAGAAACAATAAACAATTATATAGGATTATATAAATGATGACTCCCCATATTTAAGATTAATTGTGATGCTTTTGGATGTATTTAGGGAGTCATTAGTGAATTTTAGATATTAATTTATCACTTATTTGTAAGAAATTAGATTAATTAATTTGATTGGAGTTTATTGAAATTTTCATAAAAAGTGAGTTAAAAATTGTTTCATTTTGTCAGATAAGATTTTCATTGGCATTTGATTATATATACATACATACATATATATATATACATATATATATATACATATATATATATGTATATATATATATATATGTATGTATATATATATAGTGTTAAGAGGAAGCATTGGAGGAAGAAGAAAGTAGAATTATAAAGTATGAGAATCAATGAGAGTTGATTTAGTGTTCAGTGGAGTACAATGGATTTTTGTGTTGCAGTGGTGGAGATTGGTGCTACAGCATTAATTTTTCTACATAAGAGCATTTCTGTGCTACAACGTGGTTAGTTTGATGTTGCAGCATCAATATCTTTGAGAAAATAACATTTCTACATTGTAGCAGTGGAGCTTGAGCGCTGTAGCATTGGGTTTTCTGTTAAAACGCAAAGTTTTAATAATTCAGCTAATCTGAGGGTTTTTAAGGATTGAAATGAATAGTGAAGAAAATGAAGGGGGAACGATTATGGACTACTGGAGGTGGTTCTTAGAGCTTTAGCTGCTGAGATTTGAGATTAGAAGCTCCTCAAACTTAGATTTCTTCATTACATTGAGTTTTCTTTTCCTTTTTCTAATCCTACTCCTTATTTCTTATATTTTGTTTAATTTGTTTTTGTTATATATGCTATAAACAGAGCATGAAAGCTTAAGTTTACTTTATACCTAGATCATTATGAATTTGTTTATGGATTAACTTTGTAATTACTCTCTTATGGATTAATTTCATGTATTTGGTGATTTAATCGGTGTGAATGTGTTAAATCCAAAAATTGGGAAATTATTAAGGTTATTGAATTGGGAATTTTCCAATTGCGACTTGGGAAAAGGAAATTGGAATAGGCCAACCAATTAAATTAAGTGAGTTTACTTAATTTTAGACATAGAATTGGGTAATTTACTAATTAAGATAGGAATATATTTAATTAGCCACTTAACCATAATTGGAGTTTGAGCATTTTGATGCACTAATTAGTTAATTGTATAAGAGATTATAGATTAATTAATTAGTAAGCTTATTAGATACTCGGAAGATGCTAATAGGTAAATTAGTGCTCTAGGCTAGCAAGTATATATAACTAAGATCTAAGAGAGTAATTACTTAATTAATCCACGTGCAAGTGAGTAATTATCTTAGGTAGTCCTTTTTGCATTCTAAAATTACTACTAATATCTAATTGTAATTTAAATTTATTTTACATTTTATTTTCTTCTTATTCTATATTTTGTTTGACTTGAATAAACGTGTAAAATTAATACTTAATCGGGTTGTTGGAACCAAATTTTGTGGGAATGATACTCTATTAATTACTTTATTATTTGATATGATCCGTGTACTTGGGGTTACACATTTTATCCCTATCAATAAAAATCACTAAAATCTAGCAAATCTAAAATTTTGAAATTTAAATAACGAAATGATTATGAAAAATAATATTAACAATTAATGATTAATAATAATTATGATTAATAACAAACATCTAAATAAGAAAAAACAAAGATTAAATGTTAAAAAAATGAGCTAAATAATTTTGAATATTAATTACACAAATAAAAACTCTTATTATATGTCTCATACACAAATTATAGAATAAAAAATTATATAATCAAAAACTCATTTACTGTTTAAAATAAATTTCATAGAAAATTATTATATTGATACAAATCTTCACATCACATATATTTAGATTTTTATTTTAAAAAATATGAAACATTATCATACTGATACAAATAAAAAATGTCATTTTTTCATAACTCATTACATTTAATCATTTTCCTAGTAATTAATTATTAGTATTTATTAAGAAATATATTTAAAAGAATATGTATGTGTATAATTATTCAAGAAATATAAATTAAAAAAACTTACAAATAATGGTCAATATGAAAAAAAGTCATAAATTAAATTATAATTTTAAAATTATATAACATAATGAATTAAATTTAATTACAGTAAATTAACAAATTAATTTCAAATTCAAAATAAAGAAAATAATGTACATGCATCTAATTTCAAGAAACATTGGACTCCCAATTTTTAATTTAAATTTAAAATAAATATAAGTTTAATATAAAGCTAATTTAGAATTAAAATTCGAAGCCCAAATTAAAATTCAAAATAAAGAATGGAAATCTGAATATAAAAATACCTCTGCAAGTTTAAATTTTATATGACACTGGCCTACTTCTATTGTTCCACCTATAAAGAAATGCAGGCCAAAGATGGGCAAATATATCAAATCAAGTCAAAATTACTTACATGTACAGTAAAATGAGTCTAAAGCCAGCACTATTTATCAACTAGTTTTCTACAAAATTGATAGGAGAAATTATATTTTAAAATCAAGATAATAAATTAATTACAAAATAAAACATATTATTATTTATTTTCTCAATTTTACTACTCAGTATTTCAGATTTTAACACTTTTTTTCAGTTAAAACCTTTCTTTGTAATTAATTCATTTTACCATCCTTGTATGTAATTTCTCCAAATTTATATTATTATTGATTAATGATTACCAATTCAAATTTAGTTTTAATTAAATAATTCAAAATTAAATTATAGAATCATTCAAATAATTAAATACAAATTAGTCATAGAATTAACTTCACTATCCAGTTCAAATTTAGTTTTAAATAATTCAAAATTAAATTACTTGATCATTCAGATAATTAAATACAAAGTCAAATCACACAACCCACAAAATGTGAAAAAAGCGATGAATCTCACGACTGGCTGACGATGGTGCTCCTCCGGAATGTCACGAGCTTGAGAGGAATGACGGAGTTATGGGGTTATCGGGTTTAGTTTTTGCGGGTTTTAGAAGCCTCCAATGTAATTGTCTGGGTTGATAAAAATTAAAAATCACACAACCCACAAAATACCACTCACAAATTAAATCACATGATTTGACTTCTCGAATTTATTTTAGATGCAGTTTATACAAAGTTTAAACTACCAAGGGATTACACGTTGTGTGAAAATGCAGTTTATACAAAGGGATTGCAGTTACACATGGTGTGAAAATACACGGAAAAACCACCGCAAGTTTAAGCAATGAACTTAAGTTCGCCAGAAACTGTAAGAAATAAAATAATAATTTAGCCTAAAAAATAATCAATAATTACACGTCAAATTGTCGTCAGAGCGTGGATAATTAACGGAGCCTCATATGTACAAATTTTTCTACTGATACAAGTCAATGTGAATTTATCGTTTTCTGTTAACCCTCAATCTTGAGATTGATATATTCGTGACAATGAATGAGCAGCTTCTAAATCCCAGCATCCAGTGAAGGTACAGAAGCTTCAGAAGACACTTTAGTATCAGCAAGGAAGAATCTCAGCTTCAAAGGTGCGTGATGAATCTCATAACAGTGAGGGGTATGTTGCTGGATTTTGAAGAAGAAACGTAATTGAGGGCAGTAGGTTTCAAGGACGACTGAGGAATTTTAACTTCTGGTCGGAGGTGAGGAGAGTAATGAGAAGATGCAATATAATTAGAATCCTCAGCATTATATTGTTGGGAAGAATCACTGTCAAAAGCAGAACAAAAAGAGAATGAACCCCAATCAGGCACCTCAAAAGGCATATGATCAAATTTGACATATAGTTGTCAATAATAGAGACGAAATATTATTATTACCCGATTAATTTCTGGATTTTGTTGATGATCTGTGTGCCCATGGAAGGTCGAAGTACATCACGGTTATGGGTGGCAGTGTCTTTGGGACTACGTGAATTATCCTACAAAGCACAAACAATTTGACAACATATCAGCTAGTCATGTCTTCCGCCTAGGGCATCCCACATGCCACATCTTTTTCTTCCTCTTTTTCTGTTCATCCCAAAAAAGAGCAGGATATAATTCATTATGATCTCCATGAACCTTCTCAATGGTCCACTATGAAGGAGAACGAATATAATTAGCACTTACTTCAGGGTCTTCTCTAGGATATAATTGTGGGCGAACTAAAGCATCCTGATCATGCAAATTTTGTACAAAGGCGTGCTCAAGAAGCCTTGCGGCTGGTGGTCGATTTGCAGGATCCCTTTCAAAACATCTCTGAAGAAAATCCCTTCCAGCTGAAGATAATGTTTCCGGAATTGATGGAGAACTGTGCAGTACCTTGAACATGGCTTGAGGCTAATGCACACAACAAAGCTAGGTTATTAAATCAACAAGTACGCAAGATACAAGCAAATGAACTGCTAGAATAGGAATATCTGAAGGGCATTCAAATGCCTCGCTCATAAGAGGTAGCAGAATCTACTAAATGGTTTATTATTTAAACAAGGAAAGACCACCCAATGGTGCAGTTTATCTTGATAATAATAGAATAAATAAAATTCACCCAGAAAGCATAGATCACAGAGAGAGAAGAAAATATTGCTAAGCATGATTTGTTCGAACTATGATGCAATTCAACTGAATGGAGCCTCAATTCTGAAAGCATGCAGAAACTAAATATATAGCATGCATATTGCCCTCTTTTGTCCTTAGTCAAGGAGAATGGTTACTTCAAGCTATACCAATACAAGTGCAAAGGATGACTAATTCATATATGATACCTGTTTTGCATATTTGCCCAACTAGGGATGGGCAGTACTGAGAGTAAAAGTCACCAAAATATCTGCCTCGTAAGAAACATTACAAACTCTTCCATACAGTTACAGATATATGATCAAATTATCACTATTATAGTAAACCTACAAAACAATATCCACTAGCCTTTATTACAAGTGAAATGAACAAGAAAAATAAGGTGCTCAGGTGCTCACCCCTTCATACTCGCTCCACGGAGGTTTTCCTGTCAGCATCTCTATGACGGTGCAACCTAAGCTCCAGATATCAACAGCAAAGGCAAGGTCAGGATTGTCATCTTTCATCATGGCAGCCTTCATGAGCTTCAATGGAGAAATCAGAGTAAATAAGGACATGCCTCAGCCACCTATAACAAATTTTAGATGATATAAGCAATGAAATACCTCCGGAGCCATCCAGTATGGACTGCCCTTTAGAGAAAGGTCATATGATTTCCCTGTTAGCTGGAAAGAGCAAATTAATCAGATACAAAATGTGGGAAAGACACAAGAAAAAGAAATAAGATGCTGCCTTCAATAAAAATCTAATATAAACAGCTAATAAAGAAAATTAACACCTGCAAGTTAGAAGATTATGTCAAGATTGACTGACCATCTAGCTGTCCATCTACCCACATGTATACCATTGCGCACACACACATTTACATACTAAATATGCGTCTAGAACTAGAACACTCACAACTTTTGCCATTCCAAAATCAGCAAGCTTGACAGTGCCTGATGCATCAACTAATAAGTTTGCACCTTTGATGTCCCTAAGGAGAAAATTCATCCATTTTACCAAACATCAGCAAAATACAGAAATGCCAAATACACTTTATTGTTGAGAAATCCGATGGAATAAATAGAATGCCCTTTTTCAGACAACAGACTACACAAAAAAAGAGAACATGTCGGCAAGAGAGAGAGAGAGAAAGAACAAGTTCCACATGATATATTTTCAGAGTTAAGTTTTCAGCCCACAAAAAAAGAAAGAGATACAGTTTTACTTTTTACCCAGAATTAGCCTGTTTATCACATGCCAAATAATAGATCTCAGGAACAAATTGGTAATCAATCAGACAGTTTAAGCCAGTTATGCTAGTTCCTTTCATCAAGCATCACTGTCACCTGTGGATAGTTTTGTTACTATGCAAGTAAGCCAACCCTAAGAGAATATGCCGTGTAAAATTGCGAACTACAGACTCTGTCATCGCTTCACCATTTGCCTTCACAAATTTATTGATTGATCCTGGATGAACATACTCCATATATATGTACAAGTAATCGCCAATCTGAAAACAAAGAAGTATAAAATATTTACATCTAATTTACAATCGCAAAAGCCCCTAAACTTTTCATTAGACTTTATTACTATATGTGAAACAAGAGCCAATGAATAACTCACTGTTTCGCTGCCATAATACTGCACAATATTTCGATGGTGTAGTTGACGAAGAATCTTGATTTCCTGAAACGGTGGACAAATAAAACAACCTAAATACCTTCCAATGGGCAAATGTATAAAGATATTAAGGCACAGAGAATAAAAATATTAGAAGAACTCAAACTTCTACATAAAGTCTATCAACAGTGCAATTGATTGCAGTTATTTAGCTCCTATACTACTTAGAAAACAAATTTTGCTACTCAAGCAAATAAAAAATGTGTGTGTACAAGCGAATTGTACTGAAACCACAATTGGTTGCAAAAAAATATTAGTTTCTATATTAGTGAAAACACAAATCTTGGTACTAGGGCTAATCTTGTGAACCTATCTTATGTATGTATACACACATTAAAAAAGTAACAAAGATAATACAACAGAATATCACACGCTACTAATTTAGCCATCTAGCTTCTATTTGGTAAATTCTTCCTTTCTTAAAACCAAAGGCTAATATTTGATCTTTTTCACTATTTATAAGAATTGTGATAAATACAGTATACTAACACAGAAGAATCTTTAGGACAAGATAATAAACATCAAGACCAAAATACTCATCTTTAGGAGCTCCAGTTTATTTATAAAACTATGTGTGAGTGATAATGGACAGTTATAACATTAGGTAATGCAATTAATCACAAAGCAGTTAACCTGCGTTGCTAATTGGTTAAAGTTATTAACCCACTATGACCAAACAGTCAAGAGCCCAATTCTTCCCACCCTTACTTATTCTAATTAAATTAAATATCAACACAAAGCAATATCAGTCTGTGTTTCGTATTAGGGTGAGTGTTAGAGATATTACACCAATTCTGGGTGTTTTGGTAACACCTAATCTCTGGGAAAAGCTGATCTTCAACATAATTGTTGATTTCCAACAAATGTTAATTGGCAGCAAAAAAGGCAGTCTAGCAGTGTTAGATATGGAGTTGATTATGGGGGTAAATATTTCATCACTGTCTCAATATTATTTTCTCCAATAATAAGAGTCATGTTTCTGGACGAAATAAATAAGAAGACTTGGAGAATAACCTGCTCTAGTTGCTTTATAGAGTTGGCAGAGTTAGGGTCATCAGGAATGAGATCCACCTCCTTCATTGCACATGAAGCACCAGTCTCTCTTTTAGGTGAACGAGAAAAAAATGAGTAAACAACAAAAATTTAATCTAAAGCAAAAGATAGCCAATTAGTAGCCACTAGCTAACATAATAATTAACCAGATTGCATACAGGTTGGTTGCATGATAAACACTTCCAAATGTGCCACGTCCAATAAGTTTTCCTTTCTGCCATTGGCCTTTCATAAAAGATTGGCCTTCAAAACAGTGATGCATGGCACTTGATTGATGCTGCAAAGATGATTGTGCTGGTGGTGAAGCTCCAGGAGGAAGAGGAAGAGGCAATGGATGTGCATCAACATGGTTATTTTCTGGCCACACCCTGGAATGAAATCTGTAGTGCTGAGGTCCATCTTGGACTTTAGGATTGAAGAAAGGACTATGGCACCCTGGGCTCCGGAGAGAAGAATGGTCCGGACTTTGAACATTCAAGGGTGGTGACACTTTCAAAGGATGGCCAACAAGGTTGTCGTGAAATTCTTGAGGTGTACTGATGAAATGATCATTGAAATCTACATTGCTTGATCTCCGTGGACTGGTAACAGGACTGGAAAAAACACTTGTTGGAGCACTCTTTGCAGCTACACGCAAGCTTGAGTCATAAATACTTTCAGAATCAATGTCATGAGATATTGCTCGATCTTTACATGAACTATGACCTGCATTAGCAGCAACATTAGAAGGAAAAGGATCTTACACATTCAACATTTTGAGATACAAGAAGAATGGAGAAAGTACCTGTCAAGAAGCTTCCAACTGGGATATTTACTCTCAAATTAAATTTTGTGTTTTCAGCGGTTGGATCACAAGAGGACCTACCCTTATTGCTCCAAGACTTTATATTTGCGAATGCATCATGATCCACCTTCTTCCTGATGATTTTGAAAGGAAGAAAAAAAGGTACCACAAAGAATCAACAATTTGAATATGCATCTATGGATGCTGAACTGCATCTATGGATGCTGAACTAGAAGTTGATTCCATTGATAGCGAATAACAAGAAGCACAACAATGTATAGAAAGTATAAAGTAATATTATCTTCGCTTAAATTAACCCAAGCAAACGTTGAAACTATCAGTTTCATACAATAAGTGGCTCAGAAATTTTATCAGAGTAACCAAATAAAGACACTTCCTTTCCTTTTAATTTTCAGGTATCCATGTCCCCTTCGTAGTTCGTACCCAAATTTCATCTTCTTCGCGTATAACTCACTCAAGGTATTGAAGACAGAATCAAATGATCATCTAGGCGAACTCTATCTAGCATTCGTTTTAATACAAATAACGACCATGAATGAGTGTTACCTCCCGAAAACAAAGCCCAAACGGTCTAGGGAAGGAGATCCAAGCTGGAATTGTCCAGGACTGGGAGCGGTTGACTCCGGCCGGCGAGTCAACGGTGCATCGGGCAGCGGCAGGGGTTGAGGCACTGCAAAGGAGGACCAGTGTTCGGAACCACCGGATGAGCGACACTTGAGAGAAGAGCGAGGCGAAACCAGGAGCGAAGAATCATCAGTAGAGCGTAAGCCAATATCATGGTCGGTGAGGTAGCGAAGCGGAGTGGCTCGAGTAAGGCGGCGGTGGTGGGGAGTTGATTTGTCCGGGCTGTGAACGGAATTAGCGGCATTGGCAGTAGCATCGACGTCAGTTTGTTTGAGGGCATAAGAACAAATAGAGGGAGGAGAGGAAGATTGGCGGGAAGAAGGCATTTGAGGAGGATCGGAGATGGGGTGAGTGGTAGAAGTGGTCATGTGGGAGTGGTGGCAGAGGCAAGCAAGGCTTAGCTAAGTCCAAGCCATGGTAGAAGAGAAGTCGGACCAAAAGGGAAACAACACGAAACAACCTCGGCTATTTCTTGGCCTCTGCTTCCTGTCAATAATTTCCAATTCAAAATGGATGTCTGTCTAGGATGATTGAATATTATAATTTGCGGTCAACATAACAGGGATGACTTTGAGATATTTGGCTTGTAGAGCCGAGTCTTCTTGCCATCTCAAACCTAATCCCGCATCTTCCCTCATTTTCTTGGACGCCTTGGAGTCAGAAACACGACCCGCTGTTTCACATTTTGTCAATGTAATACTAATACGTGACCCACGGAGGAGGAAGCAGGAAAGGGCAAGGGGCCACCAACGTTAAACCAAGATAGATACTACTCATTCGTCTTTTATTACTAAATATGAAATCTTTTTCAAGATAGGTGGTAATCTATTACATGTGCATATTTAATTCGTTTTAAAAACATTAAATAAAAATAAATTTAGAAAAACATCTTAATTTTTAAAATAATTAACTAATTTTTATTTTTATTTTTATTTTTAATTCGTATAATTTAGATAGAGGGAGTCATGTTAAGTGACAGGACAAGTACATTGTAATTTTTTTTCATACATAAATTAGTTACTCCCTTCGTTCGTTAATATAAGGGATAAAAGACAAAATCACACAAATCAAGGAAATCAATAAATTTCTCTGAAATATAAAGTAGTTTCCAAAAATACTCTCATTTAATGTTAATAACTCTTTCATTATACAATTAATACAAATAAATTATATTAAAAATATATAATCTCAAATAGGAGTATTTTTATAAAGAGTCGTTTAATACACTAGACAAATTCCATATGCCAAATATGAAAACTCTTCCAATTGTCCCATATATCAAGTAACGAGGGAGTATTAGTTAATTACTACGGATCGAGCGAGGATGGATACAGAAAATTAGTGTTTATAACATGCTGAGTGATTAGCAGGAGGCTGCTTCAGACTCCATAAAGACAAATATTAGTGTCCATGGAAGAGGAGGGTTGGGAATTGGAAACAGACAAAAAGAGCGGTAACGATGTTGCATTGAGAGTAGAGACTGAAGGACCTCGTCTTGTTGGGTACTTGCCGTCTTGTTGGGGCGGCAGGTACGGGCATGCTAACCAGAAAGTGTTACTACATACCCAAGGCCCCTCGACGTTGAATTCGAGGATTCATAATTCATTTCGTTATCTGTTATGTCTATGTTACATGAAAAATGTAAGGGAAACGGAGAGTTCGTTGGCCAAAAAGAAAAAATAGTGTTTCATTAAAAAATAGTGTTATAAATGGTGTAATTCATTAAAAAAAATAAAGTGTAGATTCTGTGCTTTCTGTAAATTTCATATTATATATTGATTTCATATTATAAATTGATGATGATCTCATATTATATATTAATATTAATTCCAATTCATGTCTCAAACATGCCAAAATCTGTATTGTGGTAGAAAAAAATCTGTAATTTGTGTAATCATTTTATAATTCAAAACCAAAAAAGAAAAAAAATTAAAAATACTCTCTTTTTTCTTGTACAAAATATGTAACTATCATTTTAAATTAAAAATAATTTTAATTTCTTTTACCATAAAAGTAAGTTATTAAAACAATTTTATTCCTTATTTATTTATATTAATTACCTTAATCATAATAGTTTATTAAGTTTATGGTAATACTCTGGTTCGCTATGAACTAGTTAAATTTATAGTTTTTTTTCTGTTGGCTGAAAAAGTTAAATTTATTTTTTTTCAAAACATATTCATTGCTTTTATTTTTGAGGAATGACAATTAGTGACAAAAATTATGAATTAATCACAATTTTAGACCAAAACATTTTAAAATTCTAATAATAGATCTAAGGTTTTTGAGTTATCAAAAATGAAATTGAGGTCATTAAAATCATGAAAAAGTAGTGTAAATATTTTGACAAGTTGGTATCAATTTTGCAAAAATTAATGTAAAATCTCTTAAGTTTATTTTTTTGTTTTATATAAAATTTTAGATGATGGTGTGAATTTAACAAGTCAATGTAAATTTTGAGAATGGCCAAAGTTTACTTTTGATCTATTATCTTTAAAGTATGTTATAACCATCTTTTATTCTAGTTCTTTAACTGTATCTAATTTTATTATAATCCTTTAATTTTTAAAATGTAATAAAAAATATCCTAATTGTTGACACCATTAACAACTTAACTATAAATGATGATGACTTAACATATTAAAAAGACAAATGATTAATAGTTTTATATATTTATTAGTATTATAATTATAATCATTGGCCAAAAAATATTATAATTATAATTAAAATAATTTTAAATTCTTATAATAAATAATTATCATCTTTAAAATAAAATCTAAATTACATCACCAAAATAAATGAAAAATATTAAAATAAAACCTAAATTTAAAATAAATAATTATTTTAAACTCTAAAAATAAAAAATATAACTTCAAAATTAATGAAGAAATAAAACGAAAATTATATCACCAAGCTTTCTTGGGTCTTTCACATCAACAATTAGGAAAAAAAACCAGAAAAAAGAAAAAAAATTATTTATTTATTTTTAAGTTATAGTTATTAATTTTAAAACTCTAAAATAATTATTTATTTTAAAGTTAGGTTTTTATTTTAAGATTTTATAATTATCTCGGTGATGTAAGTTAGATTTTAACTTTAAGATTATAATTATTTATTATATGATTTTAAAATTATTTTAATTATAATTATAAGATTTTTGGCTGATGATTATAATTATAAGATTAATAAATATATTATAATATCAATTGGTTTGGTTGTCCTTTAGATATGTCAATTCACCATCTATCGTTAGCTCATTTAACAGTGTTAACATTAGAAAGTTTTTTATTATATTTTAAAAGTTGAATATTTATAATAAAACTTAATAAAATTAAAAAACTAAAATAAAATATGTCTTAAAATTAAGGAAATAAAAATAGATTTTAGTAAGGAATGAGAAGATTTGCCTATAGATAAATATGAAGGTTTTAACGTGGACCAAGATTTTAAATGGGACAATGAAAACGATTTCACTTTAAAAAATTTTACATTGATCTTCCTAAATTTGATACTGATTTGTTAAAATTTTTTAACTGATTTCCTAAATTTTACATAGAATAAAAAAAAAAAGAAATTTTACATTAATTCTCCCAAACTTGACACTAATTCAAGAAAATTCTTACACTAGTCTTTCATGATTTAAGTAATTTCAATTTCATTTATGATCACTTAAGAACTTTAGATTCATTATTTTATCTTGCTTATACATATTTATCACATAAAACAGTGCGTAAATAATAAATATTAAATAATTTTTTTAAATTAAAAAATATATAACTTTTTTTTGGCGGATTATAGTTAATCATCACAGTGATGTCCCACTTTTCCCTTTTATGATTTAGACAAACACTGATGATCCCAAGATCCAAATCAAGAGAATATTTGGTTAACGATTTCCTTAAAAGAAAAAAAAAAGAAATTAAAATCTGAACTCGCAACATTTTACGAGAGTTTCGATTTGAGCTTTTATTTTGGTATCCAGGAAAAAACTGTAAGCCATCTTTACATTTGGATGGAGGATAGTGTATATTCTGGTTTTAAAAAAAACAAAAAACTGTACAAATTGTCAAATTGAACATTTATCAGGAAAAGAAGGAATAATTTCTTAATAATGATACTAACCCAAAAAAATTTTTTATTACTGGATAAAGAAATATTATATATATTTTTTATTTAAAGAAATATGATACCTTCCTGGCGACAGTATAAATAGTTAATTATCGGGCCGGAGACAGTATAAATAGTTAGATTTGTGGCCCATAAACTGTGGAAGCGAACGAGCCTGGAGTAAGGCGTACGGAGCCCTTACAATTATTGCTCAATCTTTCTGACTACCGTTAGAGCCCAACTTGGAGAATGTCGATTTTTGACCAAAGTCCAAAAGGAAAAAAAAAATTTGGAGCACCAAAGGCTGCCTCAAATCACTGACCCCACTCCCAGTTATGACATTAATCCTGCATTAGGCTGAGCCCCCAATATTTATTGATCACTTGTTATGACGCTATTTAAAAAAAAAAATTAAACCTTTTTTTTTCCATGAAAAAAATTTAAACGTTTTGAAGCATCATGTATGACAATGCACTTTCTTTTGCTGGTTTGTTCTTTCTACCCGATACTCGTAGTTGCAAAACCAATAAGGCAATAAATGTTTTGGAAATCTCCAACCGACTGAATAATAAAAAAAAAACAAGAGTTTTTATATATATACCAATAATTAAAGAAATAGGATTTTTTAAATATATATTACATAAGAGGATTCGAATGCGGACACTATTCATATTACCTTATCCCCTTTACCATGTGAGTGAGAGCAAGTATAGATTTGCTGGAAAAGCATTTGTTACAAATGAGATGGCTAATATTTGTTCGTACTATGTACTAATATACTTACACCCGTATTTGTGACTAACCAATATAATACCCATTTGATTTTTAGTTTGTCAAAATGAAGTTCTAGTAGAGAATTGTTTTTATAATATGGTTGTAGTGAAAATTAATTTTGAATTGATGTGTTTGTATTTAAATAATTGATTTTGATAAAAGTAATTATATTCAGATAATTTTAATTAAAAATACTTTTAGATGTATAAATTTTTTCCCAATGAAAAAGCAACATGGAAAAGTGAGGAAGGAACTAATTATGGAAGAACTAGGTTTTGCGCCAAAAATGAATTTCTACAATACCATAAAAAAAGACAGCCCAATATATCTCAAAATGCATCAAACTCAACCTTTTGCTCTCAGCTTTGTTTCTATCGGGTTGCCAAACAGGCCCATAGGACTGGAGGATGTGATTCAATTTTATGACACGTGAAAGATAACAACTGTAAAAATGACTGTGCATGAGCAGCCTTGGAGATGAGAATGGACGCATAATTGAGGTGTAACAAGTTTAATGGACCGAAAAATACTGAACCTTATCCCCGTGGCCCATACGCTTCTATGATTAAGATAAAGTTTTTTTTCTTTTTTAGTTATATATATATATATATATATATATAAGAATGCTTGTGATTTACAAATTTCAAGCGCAGACGACGACTTGTTTAGGTCAAGCGGAGAGTATGTGCATCTCACTCTAGTCTACTTTTTGACCCGAAATCTCGGCCACATTAAGGTTCCGTAGTGGGACCATCATCCTCTCCGTCTCATTCATCCACCGCTGTGAGCTAAAATATCCCATTGAAATCAAATTGGAAATTATTCGAGGGCTGATGGGGTAAACTGGTCATTGCACAAGTCAACCAGCCGAGGCTGCCGAGCCTTGACGCTACCCGATTCCCCAATACAATATATGGTCAGGGTGGTTCTGATTCGTCTTTCATTTTTTTAATTTTAATTTGATATATTTATCAGAAAAAATTCTAGTTAAATATTAAGAAATAAGATAATTTTAAAAAATATCTCAAATTATCTGATTTCAAAAAACTACCAAAATTTATTATTGAAATTAAAAATGAAAGGTAAAAAAATGAAAATATCTTTATAATAAAAATAATACATTTGTAAGTAATAATAGTATATTTTTCTAATAAAAATTAAAATGAGATTATGTCATTTGTATATATATTATGACTATTTATAAATATACTATTATCACTTATAAATAAATTATTTATATAAGAAGAATATTTTTATTTTTTATTTTTTTAATTTTAATTGCAATTACAAATTTTGGTTTTTTGAGAATTAAAGTAAATAAGGGTATTTTTAAAATTATTTTATTTTCTTCGTCGTTAACTGGAATTTTCCCTATTTATTAGTCAATGATGTTGATATGGCTTCCTTTGCTCACCCACCAATCTCAACACTAGGAGACACCAATGATTGGCTTCGTCCGTACCTGGGCAATTTGCTGAATCCTAGTGCTGTGTACGAATTGATTAATTAATCACGAATATATTTAGATTATATTATGTATAAGTGATTATGAGGATAAATGATTATTCATAAGTGATTCTGAGAATAAGTAATTATATCAAAAGTGATTTATGTTTGGATATTTTTACCTCATAAGTGATTTTGAGAAAGGAAATGTATTTGGATATTGGGGTTTAAGTGATTATTGGGTGGATAATGAGAAGAAAAAATAAAATAAGTGATTATGTGAGGATAAGTGATTATCATAAGTTGAAATTTTCAGCTTCTTCCATAAGCACTTATTTAAAGCATAAGTGTTTATTGAAAAACTATTTTCATTTAGCAACTCTATCAAATAAGCACTTATGGATTCCATAAGTGTTTAAATTTCTTATCCAAACAGGCTAAATAACAAAGTTCAAAATAAAATTAAAGTCACAATTTCAAAATTGTTTTGCTGCTAATTTTAATGCCTTTCTTTCTCCTGGATTTGTTCATACATTACCAGATTTGCTCTGGCTTACCCATTTTCTGCTGAGTTAGTTTATAGAGTAATTTATTATAGACCTTCCTTTTTTTCCTTTTTAACAAGATTTTTCTCTCAACACACACATTCGCATGGGAGGACATGTGAACTTTTTATTTAATTTTAAAATATATTAAATTAAAAAAGGATCTTATCACCATTTTTCTTCACTCTATAAAATGAGATTCACCCAAATAGAAAAGAAAAAAAACACAAAAAAGAACATAAGGGCATGGAGCCCAAAATAAAATCGCACTGCTTGCCTTATGAACAGTACGGCTCTATCCTATTTTATTCTCCCTCACATTTTTAATATAACATTTTTTAATTAAATTACGCGAATTAAGAGTGAGAGTTAAAATTGATTAACTATATTGATTTTTTTAAAAATCATATTTTTCTAAAATTATCGTTATTTAATTTCTTTTTCTATCTCTTTGAGATATATTAAATATGAGTATTTTATGAAAATACATAATAAATATTACTTTATTGATCGTAAAAAGTTCTATATTTAGGATTAGAACAAAATGTCCTATATTTAATAAAAAAAAACAGTACTCCCTCTGGTCTTTAATATAAGACTATTTTAACCGAATCACATGGATTAAGAATTGGAATTAAAACTAATTAACCACCTCGATTTTTTCAAAAACTCCAATATTTTTCAAAAACTACCCTTATTTAATTTCTCTCTTTCCCTTTGGATACATTAAATAGGACATTTTTATTGAAATGTATAATAAATACTACCTCATATATTGTAAAGAATTTTATATTTAGAATCAGAATAAAAGATCCTATATATAGGATCGAAGATAGTATTATATATTATATTGATGCTGATTCGTTAGTGGGTCATTCACTTTCGTTTATATTTTTGAAATAAACTTTTTTTTACAGCTAAAGTGGAATTTCACCATATAGGAATTGACGCCCGCACTCGATTAGTTGAGATGAAAATTCGCAATTCCATACCATTAATGACTTATCTGCAACGGCTATAATGTGATGATGGGAATAAGAATGTCTAACAGTAGTTATAATCAGGTTCTGTGTTCTTTTTCTCTTTTTTCAAGCTATTCAAGGTAATAAAGCTAAGGATTGCTTTCTTCGGTTTATCCCTTTTAAAACCAAATCATGATTTTCAAATATGATTTTTTTAGTCAAACTAAGGAATTGGAGTGATATGCTGTAAAACAGAAAAAAAAAATTACCTAGGTATTGCAATCTAAAACTTATTTACCAAAATGCTATACCCTTCAAATATGATTTTCAACTTTTTCTAACACATACAAATTGATGTGCACGACACTGAGATGAATGTAAATTGTTTCCTTTTTTTGTTAATTTTTATCAATCAGCAGGCGTAATTCCGCCCCTGGGTCCTCTTTTCCAGTTTCAAAACCACCACCAATATAATAATATATATTATTCTAATTATAATATATATAATACCGTATAATATATTTTTTCTAATTCCATTTGAAAAGAAAAAAACTACTTTACAAAGTATTAAAAAAAAATAATTTTAATTAAAGTTAATTAAATTATCTCATATTTTAAGTTTCTTCTAAAATTATCCTATTTAATTTAATAATAATTTAAATTACTAATATATTTAATTTCTCTCATATAATTAATGAAGGGTAATTTTTAAGAAAAAAAAATTTAATGTACCTTTAACTCCTTTTTTCCCTTATGTTTAAAACCACCAAAAGAAAGAAATTTTTTCTTATAAATAAAAACAGATGCAGTATTATTTATAATATATATGTAATATATATATGTATGTGATTTCAAATTTTAATATTGGTAAAAATTTTATTTAGTTTTTAAATAAACATATTCAATTTACTATTTTTAATTTTTATTGCACTTAAAGGATATTTGGAATATATTCGTTTTTGCCAAAAAAAAAATTATTTATTCCATTTGAGGCAATATGCTTCTGGCACACCTATTTTTTTGTTTGTTTATCTTTAGATTCAAAAAAGGTATGAATTGCATTTTCATCTTTATTGCATCCATACTTCAAAAATGAAAATTTACTTATATCTTATACATATAATTAGTTTTTTAAAAAAAGTTTTAAAATGACTTAAAACTTATAGAAATAACTATGTTTTATTTTTTTATCTTGAATATTTTTATGTTACTTTTAAAATATTTTTTTAAAATTCAAAATTTTTACATATTTTTTTATGCATTAATTTGTGGAATATACATAATTTTATATGTATATCTCTTATGCACATACCTTAAAATTTTAAAATTTGCTATATCTAATTTATTATATTGTGTTGTAGTCTAAATACCCATAATCATATCTGAGCATCATAGATCCTTATTAATTAAACCAACATTGATAATTTATTAAAATATGATTTAAAGATGAATATAATATAAATTAAAATTAAAATCTAATATAAATATATAAATATATAAATATATAAAATATGAATAGATTTTTTTTTGCTAAAAACATGAATATATATTTAATTCGTAAAATATAAATAATTTTTAAATATTTTAATTAACTAAAATATATTTAAATATGTAATATTTCATATTTTTTTTATGAAAGGGGGGATAAATGTGTTATTTTCAATGCCAGGAGGAGGAGGATTGCGCTAGAAAGGGCAGAAAAGTTGACATTAATCCTGGCTTTAGTAACACGGAGACCGATGTGTCAAAACCAAAAGAAAATTCACAAATCGGTGTAAACTAGACCGATTTATTAAAGTTGCACCACTTTGGTTAATAATTTTAAAGTTACAGTACATTAGGGAATAAAAATTCTACTGTAGTATTTTGGTTGAAAAGTCATCAAACACAAATTGTCTTTTAAAAAAATAAAAAATATGTTAAATTATGTTTTTAAATAATAAGAAAGATAATTATTTTTCTTTTAGTAAAATCATGATTTTGAAAAAAAAAAAGAGATACTAACTTTATATTATATATTTAAAAATATTATTAACTTATAAAATGAATATTTCAACATAATAATTTATAATAAATTTACTTTTACTAAATTTTATTTTTTATAAATTTTATTTATTCTAATTTATTTTTATGTAACTAAAAATCAAACAAGCCCTTTCAGCAACAACCTTAAAAGGGGATGTGGTTGGCTGGCGGTGAAGGGAGGGTGAGAAGGCATTGGCTAACTGAGGCTTGATGTGTGTTACGTATTATACTAATGCTTAAAAAGCAAAAGGACATATCCATATATGATATGGATTACATATGATACATATACCATATTTTATGTTATATATATATATATATTTAATTTTTATTTTTCAAAAAATTTTAAAATAATTCAAGATCACTTATAAAAAAAGAAACATATTTTTTATTATTTTATATATTATTATGTTATTTTCAAATACTTGTTTAAAACTTAAATTTTTATATTTTATTTTTGATGCATTAATTTGGGGATATATATTTAATATTATATGTATATTTTATATATTTTTAAATTTATGGTGTCATACATAATATTCACATCCGTATCATAGTGTGCTTTTGATGTTTCATTTCTGTTTTCTGGTTTTATTTGTTTTGAATTTTCGTTGCATCTTAGGCTTTTCTTTTCCTTGTTTCCTTTTTATAGGTTGTGTCGGCTTTGCTTGTTTTGAAAGTTGTATTCATAGGTCTGTTTTGTTTTCTTCTGATGAGTGCAGGTCTGTTTTGTTTTCTTATGATGAGTGCGGGTCTGTTTTATCAATCAATAAAATTGCTTGTTTTGACCCCCGAAAAAAAAACTGTAATCATTAGTTTGCATTAACAGTTATGACAAACGAAACATATTATATAACAATGAAATAAAAGGCCTCAAATTTATTGTAAATTTTATAAATCTTCTTGAAATTATAATTACTTCTTAAAAAAATCACAACCAAATGAAATTTTTCAAATGTTAACATTTACAATTTTAAGATTTCTTACATGTAATTTTTCTTTAATTAAATCCCCATTTCAGAGAAGAAAAAGGATAAACCAAAATATAATACTTTGATCGTAATAACCTAAGAATACAAAATTAAAAAAATTCTCATGTGCAGTCCATAATTGAACTACTTCTATATAACGCATAATATATTTATTTAGTCATGTTAAAAAATGACAAGGAAACAAAGAACTAGTAATCATTGTGTTATAAAAGCATCCTGGGACTTATTTTATTACTCTCTCCAATTCTAAATATAGAATATTTTAACTTGATCATAAATATATGACTTTTTATAATATATAAAATGATAATTATTATTCATTTTAAAAAAAAATCTCTATTTAATGCATTCGAAATAAAGAAAAATAGATTAATAAATAAGGACAGTTTTAGAAAAATATTATGATTTTTGGATAAATTAAAATAATTAATTACATTTAACTCTCATTCTTAATTTATATGATTTGCTTAAAAAAACTCATATTAAGAATAAAAGAGAGTATTATTTTATTGAATTTATTGTAAAGAAATTGACTTGACTTTGATATTTCACTTTTGGTGCATTTTCATTACTCAATAATCCACGAAATTATGTAACTTTTTTATATAATTGAATTTAAAAGGAATCAGTTTTTGGTCTCTATTTTTAAGAGAAAGAAGATGGGACACAATTCTGCTAAAAAAAAGGTCTTAAGAGATCCTATATATATACAAGCCTTCATACTGAAGTCTTTGGGTCTAGGGGTTAAAAAAAAAAAGATCATTTTTAGAAGATTATGAACATCACACATATTATTATAAATCGACAACATGAACCAAATTTATTTAATAGTTTTTGTATTTGTATAGTAATATACTAATATTTACTCCCTAATTTATAGCATCATCCCTGTTGGCACATTATTCACTAAAACATTCCCTCAGTTTTGGTTTTTGTTCTGTCCTCACTTGTAGGAATAGGAATGAGAATAATGCTGTTCAAAAAGGAGGAGAGGGAGAAGAGGAAGAGGAAGAGTGAGAAACTGAGAATGATGGTATTCGACTGTTCTTGAAGGTTTCTATTTTATTTTATTTCAAAAGGCTGATTTAAAAATTCAATTTGTCTATAATATTCGATTAATGCAATACCCTGGACTGTTCTTCGAGGACCATTACCAAAGCCGTTGGGCGGTGGATATTAGATTTAACAATTGGATGTTCGCGAATCGAACGGTCGCAATCAGGAAAAGGTTAAAAAAGAATTATAAAGCAGGAGACAATGAGAATTGTTTAAAGTTTGTTAGGTTACATTCGAATCTTTAATCGAATATGCTAGATAATATATTTACTTATTATTAGAAATGAATATTAAACTAAATTTACTGAAAGGCCTCATATTTCTTGATGGTTATGTATGGAGAAAATTATTGAGATAAATTTTGGAAGGGGAGGAGGGAGAGTTTTATTACAAGGTTGTTCAAATGTATTTTTAAAACATCTGCATGGTTTTTAAAACTTCATAAGCTTAGACGATATTAGGTATAAACTTTATAATTTTTTTGGATTAATTAGATGTGGGCCACGTATTTTGCTTGTACCCTAAAGCAAGGTGTTTATGAAAATAGTTGTGTTATTTATAATTTATTAATAATGCGACTTTCTGGAACTTTTCATAGATATAGATAATATATACATGCAAATTATATATATAACTCTTGTTATATTATATGTATAATGAATATGAGAATTTTATCTAGTTTTATAAGTCTAATTGATAAAAAAAAATGAGAATATTAAACAGCGTTAATATCATGAACTAGTTAGATTTTTTTAAAAAAATTATACAATGTTTTTTATAAAAAATATTTTATACGAATATCTAATAAATTATAACTAATTCATGTATAAATCATATATACTTCCATATATATATATATATATATGTAAAATTAGAGAATTACACTAAAAATAGAAAATAAGGTAGAGAGAGAATTGGGGAAAAGAAAATGAAGAAAAGAGAAAAGTTGGAGGCAGTTATTTTCTCTCCATATATTTAGTTGAATAGAAGAAAATAAGAAGAAGAGAAAAGTGACTAATTTTAAATTAACAATAATATCTTCATCATTTTTGAAAAAATTTACATATAATAAAACTTGTTGTTCTACTGTATTATTTATAAATTTTTCATATTATATTAATAAATGAAATTAAAATATAATTTTAATTTTATTCTTAATTAAAAATTATTTTATTCAATCTTAATTTTTTTAATTTTTAAAATTTTATTATATATTGATTTCAAAAATTTTAAAATAATGTTAAAATTGAAAAAAAAATGCAAAAAGTGAAAAAGAGTGGTGAGATAATTTTGGAAGAAGAGTTTTCTTTTTAAAATTTCTCCATTTTAGGGTAAAAAAGTTGGGGGGAAAAACATGTGCGTCCACACATTATTTTTTCCTCAATTTTATCTCCATGGTCAAATAAGGGAGGACATAATTTTTTCTCTAATTTTCTTCTCTATTTTTCTGTCTCCTCCTATTTTTTCCTCCACCAACCAAAGGCTAAGGAACCAATGTGATGTTTAACCTTAAGTTTTTCTTTGTTATAATATTATTAAGATTATATCAAAATACACCACATGAAGACTCCAATATTTATTAAGAAATGCATAATAATATATTATATATATAAAAGTAGATAACATGTATGTACATCTTCAAAATGATTATGGTGTTTTGAATGAAATTTGCTATAATTCAATATTTCGAAAACTCTACTTTAGAGTTATGTTTGGAGCTAATACTATTATTTTATTTTTGTTTTGAAATTAAAAACACTAAATTTAAAAAAATTCTTTTAATTATAACAAATTATATATATATATATATTTCTATAACTAATTATATCTATTTAGTTTATATTATATGTAATTTTTTATATAATTTAATAATGCGTTTTAATATTTTCTAGAAAAATTTCCGTAAAAATCTTCTAATTTTAAATGGCCTAAGACATATTATTAGATTTTATAGTTTGAAATTATAATTTTTAAATATATGTCAATTAATTATAATATTTATTTGTATGCTTTAATTTTTTACATAGCTAATTATATATATTTTGTTTAACTTATATATAATTTTTTATAATTTATTTGTGTATTTTATTTTATGCCAGAAAAATTTGTATAAAAATTTTCTAAATTTAAATGATCTAAAACCAATTATTATTTTTATAATTTAAGATTATACTTTTTAAATCTATTTTGATCAATTATAATATTTATTTATGTATTTTTTATCATTATATATTTATGTATTTTAATTTTTTATTAACTAATTATATCTATTTCATTTGAATTATATGTAATTTTTTATATAATTTATTTGTGTGTTTTATTATTTTCCAAAAAATCTCCTTAAAAGTAATAAAACATAATTAATTATATTTATTTCATTTATGATTTTGCTCTGATTTTGATATTTTGTTCTATTCAAAATAAAATAATACTCAAAATAACAAATAAAATAAAATTCAATAATTTAGTTACTTATATTTTTTTATAATTTTATCTGTAATAATGTCAACTAATGAATTATTAATTAAAATTTGATTAAGATTTTTATATTCCAAATTAAATTTGTATAATCTTTTTTTTAAAATGCTGTTTAATTAATTTTGGAAAAAAAAAAATCTGATCCATTAAAAGCTTTGAATTAAAGTAACCAAAAAACTGATTTAATATTAATTAATTTTTAAGTTTTGTTCATATTTTATCATTTCAAGTTCAATTTAATATCTAATAAAATTTCAAATCAGTGAAATGATTTTGAAAATTCTTAAATAATTTTGAATAAATGACATCTTCTAATTATGTTTCCACAAAGTGATTAGATTATATAGCAAATTTAATAAAAAATTATTAGATGACATCCACTAATTAAGTCATGCCGAAGAGTTTGCTAATTGGATTAGTTTTTATAGGTGATGAAACAATTGAGAACAATAATGAAGGAATAATTTACATCAAGATTTCTTAAGATATGTTATATGATGTGTTATATTTGAGTAGTTTTTAAACATTTATTTTCTTTATGTAGGTTTACTTAATGAACCCGTGCATTAAACGAGTGCACATCTAATTATTATATAAACATCAAAACAATAGGAATTATTTTATATGACATGACCAGGGTGGGTGGAGACGTGAATAGAAATCAAAATTCAAACTCTTTTGATGTAACTAATTAATCCCATATATAAGAGCTCTCATTCTTTAAAAAAGGAATTGGAATCTAACTCATAGTGTTTGTATACAGAACTTATTTAATTAGAATAAATTTATCATTTATTTTCCATATTCTAAAATGAATTAACCGTGTTGCCGATGAAAATATTCTTGGACTGAGCTCCACTTCTCACATATAAAACCGAAAAAATGAAATCTATCGTTATATATCTATATATATACTATATATTACTTCCTTTGGAAATATGGCTATGAGATAATTGACCCAAATGCGGTTTACCATTTAGGGAAATGAATACTCAAGTCCCAATAGTTTACACCTCTTCTCAATTTGGTCCTTATATTTCTAAATTTTTTAACATCCTTATAATTCAAAAATATTTTTGTAGTATGTATAAAAATATTTTTGTAGTCATCCCTAATAATGCCAAGTAGGATAACAGACGTTAAATTTTGCCAAATGGACAAATGAGCTACCGATGTGAACGCCTCATAGAGGATGGATTTTGGCACAATCATGCAAGGGGCAATGTAGAGACGCAGAGAGACATGAGAGAGGAGCTCAGGCGATATAACCATTATAACGACAAAGACCACGAGTAAAGGTGACAACGATAACTAGCGAATCACACAAATCTGAGATGAAAGTTTATCATATGAATAACATATAAATGTAAATTTATCTTTTCATTGATCTGAATTTTGATGGAAGTTTTACTTTTTCTTTTTATTTTTTGTCATTTAAGGAAGTACCAGGGATGTTGATACCACCTTTCCTCTTTGATTTGGTATCTCAACAATCTTTTGGTTTAAATTTAATTATGACACAGAGAAGAATTTCTTAATTAGTCAGTTGTTTGTGTGATGCTCTTCTTTTTTTTGGATACAATTGTATGATACTGACTTATGAAAACAATGTTCATATCCTTGTTTTATTTATTTTATTTCTGGTTAGATCCATGTTTTATATATTAATTAGAGAACATAATGGAAATCACGTAAATAACTTCATTAAGTACTACTAATGTAATAAACTTTCTTTATAAACCAGAAGCTGCTAGACGTACTATTCATGTACTGAACTTTATATTTGATTTGAGACATGTAGGTATATATATATATATATATCAACCGTATATTTTTGCAAGCCAAATTTCGTTTCATATAAATTAGTTTAGACTCAATTATCTCCTCCTCCTCCTCCTCCTCCTCTTCTTTGTAATTGGCTCGCATTTATATAAAACAATTCTAATTTGAATATGTTCTAATTCCTAAAAACTCCAATAAGAAATGGGGAAAAAATTATAACAATAGCTTGTAACTTCCTTCCTATTCAATGAAGTAAAAAGACACTGTGGATTCATTTGGTTCATTTTTTAGGTATCCATAGAGTGAGAATCTGAATTTTATTCCTAGACTTGGACTGTTTGGTTGAACATTAGAGTAGGAATCTGGACTCCTATAAGAACGAGGATGGCCAGAGATCTTGGAGTTAGTCTTCCTACCTTAGACCCTGATTTTGCTTATTTCTACCATTAAAAATGGAGGTCAAATAATAGAAATGATCTTAATTATGAAATGTCATTCTTAAAATATCCATCACAGATTATGTATTACATTTACTCTTGAAAATTCTTCATTAGTTCCTACAAATTATTTAGTGTAATTTTTTTTATATGATTCTTTTCTCTAAAAATATTTAATTTAAAAAGTTTAAAATAAAAAATAATAAGAATTGAAATATACATAAGTTTCCCTTTTACTTTTTATATTAAAATTTATGTTTAGATATTTTTTATTTAATAAAGATAAAAATATGTAAAAGTTTAAAATATGATGTTATTGTCTGAACAAAAAAAAAAAAGAGATCACCCGTTTATAACTAAAAAGAAAAAGAAAAAAAAATAGGTCACGTTATGAACACAGTATTAAAGCAATTAATGTTGGACTAAATTTTTACTTAGAGGTAATTATGACCTTTTACACATTATTCACATCCCATTCTATTCTTTTCTTATGTTCAACCAAACAAATTTAATTTGTTACCTATGTTTTTCTCATGATATATTAAATAAAATTTTCTCTTACAAGATTCTATTTTCAATCATTTCATCCCTATCCATTCTCAATAATTCTATGAACCAAATAGGCCCTATGTTTACCTCTGTTTTTTACAACAAAAACGAAGGCAAACAGGAAAAAAAATACTGCAAGTATAGGATATAAAATATATATCCTAGTAACATATCTCATGAACTAAGGATAAGGTGAAATTCTTTTGCCACAATAAGGAATATTTTCAAAGTTTATGAGAGCGTTGAGCTCTGGTGATACTTTAGAGGGTGTTAAGGCAAACTTCAAATATGAGTAGAGCAAACTTTCCTTGTGTTGTGTATTATCCTCATGAGCCAACTTATGTGATTCTTTTCCATTACTTAGACATCTTAGTGATGATAGTAATGACTCTCTATAGTATCACCAAGACAAGCAAATTGTGATGGAATTGGATTTTCCATTCGGTGATGATGAAAGTATCATGGAACTTATTTACAAAGTCTCTTGAGAAAATCCACCACTGTTGCCATCGACGGAAGATATATTAGCTATAGAGAGAGATGAGAGAGAGCAAGACCATAAGTGTAAGAAGAAGGTGTTGCTACATCGTATAACCATTGGGCACGTCAATAAAATAGAGATGATGTTTTCCTATCTGGACTGCTCAGGGAGATTTTCATAAATTATGCATAATGGCAAGGATTAACTCCTCTAACCATTGAAAGATTAAGGAGTCATATGAAAAAAAATAAACTATAGGGATCAAATTAAAAATTAGTGAAAACGATAGAGACTAAAGGATTAGTTTCCCTAAATGAAATCACAATCACAATAGGGATCAAAAGGACATTTTCAGTCCACTGGAAAAACAAGTAAACAATGTCGAGTGTTGGGAGTTTGGAGCAAAGCACATAGAGAGCAATAGGATAATATAAGAGGAGAAAATTGAAGGGGCAACCAGAAACAGCAGTGGCATTCGAAGAGAATGGCAGTGACGGACTTCTTCGCTGGCGAAATCGCCACGGAACTTATGAAACTGCTCATAGACATATCACGCAAGTCACTGCTGTGCAAGACGAGTGCGGACCAGCTCCAGAGATACATCCAGCAACTCCTCCCTATCATCGAAGAAATCAAATACTCAGGCGTTGAGCTTTCCGCCTTCCGCCAATCCCAGCTCGATCGCATCTCCGAGATGCTCCGTTCTGGCGTCGAGCTCTCCCATAAGGTTCTCTCCTCCAGCCGCTGGAACGTCTACAAGAACTTGCAGCTTGCCAAGAAGATGGAGAAGCTGGAGAAGAACGTCTCCAGGTTCCTTAAAGGTCCCATGCAGGCTCATATCTTGGCGGATGTGCACCACACCCGGTTCGAGATGGCGGAGCGCTTCGATAGGATGGAGGCCTCCCACCGGCGGCTGGAGCAGTACTTCGGAGCCATCAAGATTGGAGTCGGGGGGGGAGGGTGGATGGAGGAGGCGGTGAGAAGTATGGAAGTGGACGAGAGAGTGGATGGTAATTCAGGGACCTTGAGAATCGGTTTGGATTTGGGGAAGAAGAAGGTTAAGGAATTGGTGATTGGAAAGCAGGATTCGTCCGTTGTTGGGATTTGGGGCATTGGTGGATCGGGCAAGACTACTCTGGCTAGAGAGCTCTGCCGAGATGATCAAGTTCGATGTAAGCACCAATTCCTTTTAATACATAGCAATTCTGTCAATAAATTTGCTAAATCTCAGAGTCATCGATTTTACTCCCAGAGGCTTTGCTTCCACAACAACTTGTTTTACCCTTAATACATTATCTTCTTTAAGGAGGACACAAGGAGGGAATTTGATCATATTTACTATGTGGTCTGAGATTGTTGTTATATATATACACTCGGCAGTTTGGTTGTAGTTTGATATTGAACGGTTATGGGATTTAGAATATTGGATCTAAATCATCGCTGGCTTCTCGTTTTAAAAGTGATCTGCTATGTAAGTGGTCAGAAACGCTTAACAATTACTTCTTTTTATTCTTTTTTTCGCAGGTTATTTCAAGGAGAGAATCTTGTTCCTGACAGTGTCACAGTCTCCAAACGTAGAGCAGCTGAGAGCTAAAATATGGGGATTTATTATGGGCAATGGAAATTTGAATCCTAATTATGTGATTCCACAATGGAAGCCGCAATTTGAATGCAGAACTGAAACACGAATCCTGATAGTTCTTGATGATGTGTGGTCACTCTCTGTTCTAGAACAGCTTCTCTGTAGAATACCTGGCTGTAAATTCGTGGTAGTCTCGAGATTCAACTTCCCGACAATTTTTTCTGTGAGCTACAAGGTTGAACTATTGAGCGAAGAGGATGCCCTTTCTTTGTTCTGTCACCATGCCTTTGGACAGAAGTCAATCCCTTTTGCTGCAAATGCGAATTTGGTCAAGCAGGTATTGGCGAACTCTGTCCCTTCACATTGAGTGATCTTTGTAAAACTAAAAGTCCTTGTTACTTATCTTCTTTTCTGTTTTTTCGTACAGGTTGTGACTGAGTGTGGAAGACTTCCTTTGGCCCTTAAAGTGATTGGAGCTTCCTTACGTGATCAGTCTGAGATGTTTTGGGCAGGTGTGAAAAACAGGCTGTCTCAAGGCCAAAGCATAGGCGAATCATATGAAATCAATCTGATTGAAAGAATGGCAATCAGTATCAATTACCTTCCTGCGAAAATCAAGGAATGCTTCCTGGATCTGTGTTCTTTTCCAGAGGACAAGAAGATTCCTCTGGAGGTACTCATCAATATGTGGGTTGAAATCCATGATATTGATGAAACGGAAGCTTATGCTATTGTCGTTGAGCTCTCAAACAAGAATCTTCTCACGTTGGTGAAAGAGGCACGGTAAATAAGTGAAGATCATTTTATTTAATTCTCTTGTTTCATAATCACCATTATTCTTAAAAGCCTTTTTTTTTTTTAATATTTCAGCGCTGGAGGCATGTATAGCAGTTGCTTTGAGATCTGTGTTACTCAACACGATGTGCTGAGAGACGTTGCACTTAATCTGAGCAATCGTGAGAGCATTAATGGGCGGCGGCGGCTAGTTATGCCAAAGAGAGAAAACGGAGTCCCTAAAGAATGGTCCAGATGTAAAGATCGACCATTTGAGGCTCAGATTGTTTCAATTCACACTGGTATGATATCTATGTATGCATGCATCTATCAATCTCTCTCCAAAGATAAAAAGCTTCTCTGATCGTCTCTGTGATGGATGTCACTTTTGCAGGTGAAATGAAGGAAGTGGATTGGTTAAGAATGGAATTTCCCAAGGCCGAAGTGCTGATCGTCAACTTCTCCGCGAGTGAATTCTTCTTACCTCCCTTCATTGATAGAATGCCAAATTTGAGGGCATTGATATTGATAAACTACAGTGCATCATACGCTTCCATTCTCAATTGTCGTGTTTTTGAGAATCTGGCCTCCTTGAGGAGCCTCTGGCTTGAAAAGGTTTCAATCCCTCAGTTTTCAGACTTCCCCTTGATAAACTTGCGCAAATTATTTGTGGTCCTGTGCAAGATAAATGACAATCTGGAAGGGGAAATGACAGATTTGTCTCAGATCTTCCCAAACCTCTCCGAGCTCACGCTTGATCACTGTGAAGATTTATCTGAGCTTTCCCCAAGCATTTGCAGAATGGAATCACTTCAGAATCTAAGTCTCACCAACTGTCACAATCTAGTCCAATTGCCTGATGAATTGGGGAAGCTACGATCTCTGGAGATCCTGCGATTGTATGCATGTCCGGCTCTGGAAGCACTTCCTCCCAGCATTGGCGAGCTCAGAAGGCTCAAGTACATAGACATATCTCAATGTGTTAATCTTGGACACATCCCAGTAGATATAGGAAAATTATTAAATCTGGAGAAGATAGACATGAGGGAGTGCTCTTTGATTAGGGATTTACCAAAGTCTGCCACATCATTGAAGTCACTACGGCTTGTGATTTGTGATGAGGAGGTGTCTGGGATGTGGAGAGATGTGGAGAAGGCCAAGCCAGATGTCTGTATTCAAATATCAGAACAGTGTTATGATCTGGACTGGCTTCATGAGAAATAAAAGTTCTCTGTTCTTTTCACGATTAAACTGTAACCCCTAGTTAATTGTAAATGTTTGTAATTTCTCCATAACCTATTTTAGATATGGCAATTATCTTCGCCAAGAAACCACCTTGTCCCAGCAATGGCCTACTCTGTTTGATCAGAGTCTGAAATACCATAGCCTGCATTAATCGTTTACTCTTCTTTCTTTCCGGTGAGTCATTTAGGAATTAAAGTACCCAACCCCATACAAACAACTTGGCTAAGGTTGTTAAAATAGAAAAAATTAGAGAGAACAGACTCGTTTACTAAAAAAAAGCATCCTGTAAAATTATATTATTAAAAAATTTGCGCACCTAAGAGAAGAGATCGTGAATTGACTTCTTTTTTATTGCGTCGTTGTCTTCTTAAATAAAAAAAAAAAATAAATAAAGAGTTACTATTAACTAATTATCAACATAGTAAGTCAGAAATAAAACAAAAGAAATGAAAAAACCAAGGCGGCTAGAAAGCTTGCGTATAAATATTTATCAAAATGCTGCTACTCCCCTAAAGTTCAAGAGTGAGGACCAAAGAGAGTTTTGGAATCTTATGACCTCATTGATGTTATGTATATTCGACCAATTCCATGCCTCCACTCCGGCGATAGGCCTGTCAACTTCCTCTTTTTGTCACAAGAAAACGCGTAAGAGAAGCTGACTGAGCAAAGCGAAAGCGACGCACGGCCCATTCTGGAAAGAGTTTGGGTCCCTCGTAAGTACCCAGAAGCTTCCTCAGTCGCGCACTTAGCCTTTTGGTCAATGTATTTTTATTATCCTCTCCACTTTGGTTACGTATGTCTTTATCATAAATTATAAACGTCAATCTTCTAAGATGAATTGAACTTGATATCATCCAAAACAAATCCCTTTTGTTTTCACATCTATTTCTATGGCGTTTTACGGAGTAAGTGGAACCCATCTAGTTCTGCAGTTTGATCGCAACATGTTTGTATTATTGCTTTTGTAATTAATTACTGTGGTACTTTTATTTTAATTGTACAACAACAGCAACCATGTCGGGGCGCACACAGGTGGTTGGATTGGATTTTGCACAAAATGTTTATAATACGTCCGGATCTGGCGGTCGAGAATTGCTATAAGAGGCGTGTCGTTTTTCTTCCTCCTTGCTGATGTAAACAGTTATAGTTTTTGAATCGTCCCCGACCCATGATGACGAAACTATTCAGACGTCATGGAGTTCCACCATTTCGCAGAGCCTTGGAGGCTAAATTGGAGCTACAGGGCACATAATATGTGAATCATGCCGAAGAAATATTTGTGGCAATCCTAAATATTGGTCTGTTATATCAAAATAGTTAACATTTAGTTGTATTCACCCAAACTTATATATCCTTCATTTTTTTTAATTATTACTTTCAGAGGTGAAACCATTGTACTCTAATTAACCATTCTTGGCACATTATTTTAATTGAATGTTCGCTTGCTGAAAAATCTTCCAAGACTTACGGTATGCTATGTTGGCTCTTCGGATGTATTTTAATTGACGTCGTTTACATACTTATCATCTTTCGAACCTGACATGTTCGATACAGACACTTGGCAAAATTCTCTCTGTTAAAAAATGCATACCCCGTTAGTTCTACAGCCGATTATTCTCAAGCATGATACACACACACACACACACACACTTTTTTTTGCGGCATGCTTCATTTTAGTAACATTACTTCTTCAATCCCATAAGAAGCATAAAACCAGTCAAATTGGAATCAACTTGAGACCATCCGTTCTTCTTCCATAGTGCCTCAGAACAAAATCTACGGTCTCTAAAGTAATACTTACATATTGTTTGATTGAACTTTTGCATTCAAGGGCACGGAACATAAAAAATTACTATGTCACATGAATCTATTTATACAAGGTAAAATCTGGTCTCCTGTCAAAATGGTGACATCCTTTTTTTGTCCCTATTTTACATTATCATCAATATTTATGGAAACTATGATCACAGCAGAGCCAGCAGAAACGAGCATGCAAAGTGCATTTCAATGGAATCTGGAAGGTATAAGCTCACTTATCCTGAGAGGATAACCGTAAAATTCGTCATTTCTCTGGTCTCCCTTCCTAACCTGGAAAGGTACCCACCATGGGATTCCTCTGTCACCAGCTTTATGCTTTGCATCGAGTGTGTTGTCAAGAAGTGTTCCGACGATTATTGCCACAGTTGGGGGTGAAGAGAATATGGTGTTCAAAATATCATTGAACTGTTGTAACACAAAATGAGGAGATCAGAATGATGTGTTTTATTTATACCCTGATGAGATCAATAAAACAAATAAACAGCAAAAGAATCCCATCTCTTAGAAGGAAAATCAATAACAAGGAGTGAAGAAAGGAACTAAGACACCTTGTAAGTTGAAAGGGACTTACCCAACCAGCATTAGTTCTAGCTGGACCACGACCGTCCGGACTAGTGTTGGTAAGAAAATATTGAGGAATTGAGATCCCCAGAAAGAGAGATAAACCTAAAACATAGAGATTTCTCATGGAGTTGTTGTTAGCAAACTGTATAAATGAGATCCCAACAGCAGCTGCAAAAATAGAACCAAAATGTTGTCAAGCGTATTATTATTATTTAAAATCCTGACAACTTTCATGAAACAGCGATACCTACCCACAATTCCTAATAAAACACAGTAGATAGCAGCAAATATTGGTAAAGGAATCGATGCAAAAAAGGCTCCAAATTTACCTGAAAGGGATATGATAAGATGATCATACACAAGATTGCATAAAAGAACGAGCACTCTCAGGGGTGAAATATATTACCGAAAATAGAGAAGAAGATCATAAATGCACATGATATCTGTACTACTCTTCTGCTCCCAATTTGTGTTAACCCAAGGAGGCCAACATTTTCCCTGCAATACCAATCATGGTAGTCAAGAATAAATAAATTTGATGATGTTAATTTACTAGCACAATGAATAAAGGAGAACTCTTATATTTACGTCAAAACTAATAATCCTCCCTCCCAATGAAAAGCACTGGCCAGAGCCAAAAACTAATGTTTCAAATAACAATGGCAGTCATGAAAATGGCTACAAAAGAGCATAATTAATCAGATAAATATTTTTGACTTGTTTGCTATGAAGAATTGGACAATTAGACATCTTCGTTTCTGAGAACCTGTTATTAGTAATATATAAATTACAAACGAAGCACCAATATTAATTAGCACATTCACCATAGGCCAGAAAGTCAACATCAAGGCATCCAAAAATTTTGAACAATCATGCTATAGTTGGGTCACAAATAATTCTTGTAGCATTTTTCACTTACACAGATGCAGTGGTACCAACAACAGAACCAAATAAGCCTTCAATAAGCATGCCAAAACCCTGTATTTAGGATGATAAAAAATGATAGTTAGTATCATAACTGTTCTAAATATACCAGGCTTTTGTGATAAGCAAAAGAACAATCAAATTAAATTGATTATCAAGTAGAATGATTACTAATACTCCACCTGTAGCCCAATGCTTCGGCTGAGGACATGTGCAGGAGGGGGTGTAGCACCAGAAAGCCTGGCTGCTGCAAAGAAAGTCCCAGTTGACTGCATTGAAGGATTTAAAATTTCATCACGAGAGGAAACTCATGCAGATTATCGGTTATATGAAACTTGCTTGAAAAACTCGGATAAGCTGAAAATTATGAACACTTCCAAGAGAGTGAAGTTGTCAAAATTCTGAGATGGATTAACAAAAAAGAATGAACATAATTATCAGAATTTAAAAATAAAAATCTAAAGTCATAGTTGCTACACCTCTGCAGAAGTGACAAGTGCAGCCCCCATCATCCCAAAGACATGACTAGCTCTAAATATGGGGGCACCCCATTGAAATGGATATGGAACTTTAATCCTAGGGGAAAAAAAATACGAGTAATTATAAATTTTCAGAAAGCCATTCAAACTCAAATAAAATAATAAAAGCATCACTATCTGAAAATACCAAGGAGCAGATGACATCAGGTAGGAGCGATCTGTGCGGCAACTCTCTTGGGTCTGTTCTTTAGAATTGTTGTACGCACCAGCCACGGTGAGGATAGCAGCGAAAGCCCAGATAATGCCAATGCACATAAGTAAAGCAAACCTCTCAACCACATGCTGTGCAGCAGGATGAATCGTGCGCCTCAAATACTGCAAGACCAGAACAAAGGTCATGTCACATAGCAAAGGATAAAAGCTAATCATAAAATTTCTTTTTTTAAATCAAGAAGGGGCTTGCATAGCATCACATCACAAAGTTAGCCAAAAATTACACAAAAAGGGGTAGAGCCACCCCTTGAATGTCAAAATCAAGTAAATTCCCGAATCCATAAGGAAATTAGTCAAGGATATGCAGTCCCAGAGGGAGTGAGAACGTAACATTTCTGATGAGATAAGAGATACTAAACCTGCTGGATTAAGACCAGTAGAATGAGCATAGGTAATCCAATCTCCACACAATTTGCAAGCTGTACGGAAGAAGAGAAGTTACATAGTTAATCCTTCATCTTTTTATCTTCTTCTATTATGAACAACAATGTATTCAAACTCATAAGTGCATTCGGAATATTTACCAGTGGGAAGCCCCTCATGAACAAACCAAGACCCACCACACAAACCACAGGTACAATGACTATTGGACTAAAGAATCTGGTTGAAAAAGGAGAATCACAGAATTATAAACAAAGAATAAACTAAAGCTGCTACGGTTCTTAGTGCTTTTTAGATAAAGATAGTGAACTGTATAGTATTATTAAAACAAAAACACATTGATATGGAAGATTGACATTAATTTACCTTGTTAAATTTCCCCATGCCTTACTATACCCAAGGATGATGTTGATGAAAGAAGAAACAATCAGGGAGCCTTGAATTGTCCTAATTGTGTAGGTAAACCTCTACAAAAACCATTATCATAATTACAGATTCACAAATAAAGCTTCAACTCCGACATAAGTTAATACAAGAATAGTTAAGTTTCTAATGTCATGAACAATAAAGTTTCTAGAGGGACAAGCCGTTTGAAGTATACAAACCTCATGATCAGATGAAAAAATGCGATCACCGTAACCATTAATGATGGACATCACTGGGATATAAAAAGCCATTGAACTACCCATTACTACCGGAAGTCTTGACCCAAACCATGTCTGAAGTAATGTGTTCACTCCAGACATAAATAACAAGGTTTGAATCACGCGAGCTTTGTCACCCTGCCGACAAGACCAACGGTTTTAGCATACTATAAAAGATCAAAGCCAAGCTTGTTTGTTGATTAATCATAGTATGAAATTATTATAAACGAGGGCCAATACTTACATGGCCCCCACCCATTTGAGGCACTAGGGTGCTTGCAATCAGAACTGTAGTTCCAAGCATCACGATGTAGTGCTGAAAAGCCAGTAAGCATGCCACCGCTGTCAATATAGTGGGCGGATTCAGAAAGGTATCAGTCGCCAATGGGTTAGCATTTAGGAGAAAACAGCGTAAGCGTGAGAACAACCATTAAAGAAATCGAAATGGGTTTTAGATAATTTTTCCGCATCCCGAATCACTTAAGATTAGTTTGATTCATTGACGCAGTCCACACAAATAATAAGTGAAAAAAAGAGAACTTTAAGGAGAATCAGACTAGAGAAGGCAACAAAAAGCCATCCGCTATGAAGCCACTGAAGAAATTTTAAATACGAAAAAGAAATCCAGAACACATCGTCCCCCTTCAGCCACAAACGTAGATAGAGACACGAAGCTGAGTTTTATTTTTATTTTTTAATTTTTATTAAAAAAAAAACCCAACTCCTTTTAACATCACAAAGAGCCTTATAACTTTTTGGCATAAATAAAAGAACTTCAAAAGAAGATGAGCAGCAGAATCCAAGAAAGGGAGATACTAACGCCAGGAAGGATTGGAGTGGATGCAGTAGTGAAGCTGGAGGAGTTGTTCGGCAGGTGTCCAAGTGGGCCCCCTTGAAAGTGCAAGATTAGGCAGTGGTGGTCCTGGCGGAGGCGTCTGTGCTAGCGGCGGTGGATGGTGGTGCTCGGTCTCACCCATTTCACAATTCTTGATCCTAATCTGTTTGCTTGCTAATAGAACTTGAGATGTTCCCGATTCTTGTTTGTGTGAAGACAGCACCGACCCAACAGAGGTACGCCTATATAACTAGCCTCTCAACAGAGGAATAAAATAAATTAAAAAGAAGTGAGGTGAGAAGTTGAGGAATAATCTGATGTTTTACCCGTAAAATGCAGAGAAAGTAAGAATGCAGAAAGCGATGTTGGGGGATTACGTTATGGTTGTCGTATTGCGAGATGCAAACACACTTTTGAGAACGCGTTGAACGCGTGGATCTTCAATCTCACAATCTTCGAGGTGATCTGACTTTTAGTGAAAAATGCTGAGATTCACGTTTTGTTAATTTTAAAAAGTTACAAATGTTACTCCTGAGTTAAGTAAGAACGTTTAAAAGGTAGTCAGCTATGTTAATTTTTTAAAAAATCGTACTTTTTAAAATTTTATTTAAAAAAAAATTATTTAGTCTAAAATATAAGAAAAAACAGAATTTATAGTATATTAAATTTTTTAAAAGAAATTACTCTTCATTAATTATGTGAGAAAATATAAATTAATATTAAATTAAGTAAAAATAATTTTAAAAAAATTTTAAATATGAAACAACTTAATTTATTTTAACTAACTAAAACTATTTTTTTAACACTAATGAAATAGTTTTTTTTCCTTATAAATGGAATCAGAGGGAGTAATATTTATTCAAAATTATTCTTATTTAATATCTTCCTCTCCCATTTGGAGACATGAAATAGAGATATTTTTTAAAACTATATAATAAATATTATATTATATATTGTAAAGTATCTTATATTTAAATCAAAACAAAATATTCTATATTTAGGATTGGATAAAATATTATATTAGTATGTTATAACAATTTTAAATAATAAAATCATTATTAAATTTTTGAAACACATTATTAAATTAGAAAAAATTATCAATGAAATTAAAATATTAATTTATAATTTTTATTTATTATAACTTATGTTAATCTTTTTTTTTTTGCCAACATAACTTATGTCAATCTGTGTAATTGTATGAGAAATTGAGACTATAGATTTTTTGAAAAATACATAAAATTTAAAAAGCAAATAGTAAAATAAAAATATTACATATTCTATAGTGATTTTCCTTGCAGACTTTGGGGACCCAACCTAATTTAACATTCCACTTTCATTAAATAACCATTATGCCTCCATTTCAATGCAGTATTTGTGTGGTCCGTACTTCTGTTTACGCATTTTGGTATGCCATTTTAAATACTAGTACATGCGAAATTCAACATTTTTGGGGTACAACATACTAGGTTTAATGCATAATAAATAGTTTGGTAGAAGAAGATTTAAAATAGAAACAATTTCAATTTAAGGCTTGTCAACGTTTATAAGTAGTACATGTGAACATTATGATCACCATAAATTCCATTATATAAGGAACTTATTTCATTCCTGTAGTGCAATACTCCCTCCTGTCCTTATATATAAGTCTCTTCTAGACAAATTTTATGGAGAATTTATATTTGAGAACAAAATAAGTAATTTATACAATTTTAGGACCTGTAGTTAATGAAATTAAAAAAAGATACCAATGATCATAAAATTTTAAAAATTATCCCATGCCAAATTATTATAATGCTCTTAGCTTTCTCCCTTTCTCAGTATTGTTGGTGTTGATGACTATTCAATGACTGTTGGTGAGTGATCCAGCTAGTCAATGGTTGCATGCAGCTAGTCAACATCAGTCAATGGTTACAGGTGATGAATGGTTTACAATTTTTTTTCTAAATTTTGTAATTTACATATTCTGAATTCGTAATTTAATTTTCAAGTTTTGTATTTTGCAATTATTTTTAAAATTCACAACTTATTTACTCTAAATTTGTAACTTGTTTTTCTAATTTTTATTATAAATTATTTCAGTGCCTTGAAACTTCTTTTTTAAATTTTGTAATTTGTTTCCCGTAAATTTGTTACTCGATTTTCAAATTTTTACTTCTAGAATAATTATAAACATTTAAATGTTAAAATTGAATTCTTTTATAATAAAAAATTGAAAAACGAGTAGTAAATTTAAAATAAATAAGTTGTAAATTTTGGAAAAAAATTTGTAAAATACTAAAACAATTTATAATAAATATATGGATAACAGGTTACAAATTTAGAGTAAGGAAGTTGTAAGTTTTAGGAAAAAAAATTGCAAAGTATTAAAACACTTTATATAAAAAATTTGGAAAATGAATTATAAATTTAAAATGAGTAAATTCCAAATTCTAGTAATGAAAAATTCATAGTAAAAATTTGGAAAATGAATTACAAATTCAAAGTAAATAAATTAAAAATTTTGAAAAAGAAATTGTAAAGTATTAAAATACTTCATATAAAAATTTGGAAAATGAGTTCTGAATTTAAAGTAAATAAGTTGCAAATTTAGAAAACGAGTTATAAAATTAAAATAAGTAAGTTACAAATTTTGAAAAAAAAATTGCAATAGAAAAATTTAAAAACTAAGTTACAAATTTAAAACAAGTAAATTTTAAAATCTAAAAAAAAAAGTTGTAAATCATTTATCAGTGGTGGCTGGCAACTATTTACATGTAGCCAGCACCAATACCAATGATGATATGGGAGGATAGGAGAAACTTAATGATATTTTGGTAATCTTATATTTTTTTCTCATTTAAAATATTTTATCTCTTTTTATAATTAAATGTAAAGACCTTCTCAATTTATAATAAAATATTGATTTTGATCCAAAATAATAATTTTTCCAAAATTTTTTATCCTAAATATAAGTTATTTTGTAATTATTTTATTTTAAAAATATCCTTATTGGAAATTGCTTTATGTAACATTAATACTTTAAAAAGTATAATATCCTATTAAATATGTAGTATTGATTTAAAGGTAAAAATGAAAATAAAAACAATTTTAGGACAATGTTATTGATATAATGATTATTGGTTTTTGTGACATAATTAAAAGTAATATAAAAATATTATTAATTACTGAATATATAAAATTTAAAATGCTTTCTAGATTTTTAACTAAATATGACAACACATCCATCACAATGTTATAATTAAATTTTTTTTTTGTGGGGAATTTTATAATTAAACTTTAGTTGAAGGTAATTAAAATGTAATCAAGCAGAGGTAATAAATCATAAGGAATAATTAACACTTTAATTTAATTGATGTCGACTTTATCCACAAAGCTGGCTCCAAATTATAGTACCTGTGTGGGCTTTGGGGGTCCACTTAATTCCGTTTTAATCTGAAGTTTGGCTGATTAAACCACTTGTTGTGAAAGTAAGCAAAGTAATGACAATCAGATGGATCTGCAAATCCAGGGTACTAATCAGCACACCGGCCATGAACAAATTTCAAAGCTTTCATGATCAATGTTCCAACTTTTTTTTTTGGTGTGAAATAAAAGGGGTTGATCGAAAGCCTTTTATCCGATGCATCCATCATTCACAAATAGTCTGCCTCACCAAACAAAAGTTTTCAAATAATGCATTGTATATTCTTGTCACTTTCGTAGCCCCACTCAAAATTGAAGAATTGTGGAGTTTATGTGCAAAGGGATGGATAAGCTGCACGTAGCCGTGCAATGATGCCTCGATCACTCAATTTAAACCCCATCATTACAAAAAAAAAAAAAAAAAAACCCCTCTTTCACATCTCTGATTTTATCCAGAAATAGAGAGCAGTGGTGATTTTGGTAATTTCGCATATAGAGGAAGGCCGCAGACAAGGAGATGCAGAAGGGTGCAGACCGGCAACGGTCTTAAGTCTTAACATTTAATAGGTGGAAGCCACGTGATCTGTGGGCCCCACTTTTCCATGGTGCGTGTGTGTTTTTTTGTTTTTTGGACAAGAGATTATTACTGTATGATCAGATTGAGGTACGTTAGAAGGAAACAATTCAATAGCGAGCAGCAGTATGTCTTAGTTTGTGCCTGTACGATCTTCCCGGATGCCTTTTGTTTACGAAAATTAAAAAGTAACTACAAGTGGTCTCATGTACGTAATAATTGATAAAAAATTCAAATAAACGCAGCATGTAATGGAATCCCGACAAGGAGCCACACTATATGTGCTGCTCTCTATAATTATATAAAAATTAATTAGTATTAATGTTGATTATGATTAATGAGGCGAAATCAAATCCCATGTGATGCCTGTACCTTCAGGACCTGGTATTGGTGAGCTAGCCACTAGGTGTACAACATGGCAGTGACATTACTATTATTATTTTTAAAAGTACGAACGTGCTTAACCCTGCAGGTGGCCTGGTCGTCCACTTCAAGGAAACCAATTTCATCGGAAACGAATCTACGCAGAAACCAAATTCATAGATTGGCCCATGGGCCTTTTCATGTTTCATAGGCTTGTTTTAATTGTAATCATCACAACCTGCAAGAATCTCGTAAAGTACGTCAACTTCATTCCACTCTAAGAATTAATATTTGATGGGCTTAAATCCCACAAAGACACAATCCTAAAACCCATCTTTTCAAGTTTTGGGTATCTACAAGGCCAGTTGTGTTGTGAGTTCCCCCCTTTACAAGTACAGCTAACCTCAAATATAACAGAGGCCTAAAGCGGAAGGTTATTAAGTAGTAGTAGATCAATAGAAGGAATAGGCGGAACATGATCCAAAACCGTGAAGGACTCCTTGCTGGAATTTAAATCATCAGCCCAGTAGAGGATCGGTCTCGATTTCTTAAAGGAAACGGGCTTTAGCCGCTGGTCAGCCTCCACTCTGGCCACTATCTCAAACCGAACCCATTCAACTCTGCGCCTTCTCCAATTGTGCCATGCCTCTCCAACATTGCCACTGTATCCGTCAAACCTTCCGACGTATCTTTCCAATTCTATGGGGAATTTGACAGCAGCTGATGCCCTCGTATTTGCTTCAAGGGAAACAGACATCGGATTTTGAAGAAGCCTAGGCCCTAGAAGGCTCCTCAAAATTTTTTCAAACATACTTAATCTCAAACTTAATGGATCAAAAGGGCACGACCGCCTTCTGTACGTACGAGTAGTGTGGTAAGTTTTATCTGGAAGCAGCAGAATTGCGTCCGCTGATATAAAAATAGTCTCTATGTGCAAACCAGGGTTCCGGGTTATATAAGCTGACAATGATGCAGAGCCAGATATGCGTACGTAAATTAATTGCATGCACATAGTTGACAGCAAAAGGGGCCGAAAATCACTCGCCCACTCGTTGAACGCGATGCTTCCATCCATTGGCAGATCGTAATCGGACGAGTAATAGAAGGAGACTTCTGGAACTTTTCTTACTTCTAATGTGTTGCCTTCACCGACAAGGATGCGTTTCAAACCAGTATATGAGATATTCATCTGCACACACACGCACACACACAAATTAATAAGGTTAGATGCTTTTGACATATCAACCCTCTCAGTTATGGCACAAGATCTTACTTGAAACTAATCATTACCATGCATTTCTTGGAACTAAATCTATCTCATCATTCAAATGGCAGCAATACTTTGAGACATATCATTTGCAGCACAAGAAAGATGCTGATATATTAGCAGCCATTTCTAACTAAGATCATCTTTGTCTGTCTCCCAAGTCATCAATATATAGCTAAATATTATCCACTACTGGTCACGATTATTTTATTCTCAGTTATCAGTAGTCTTTTCTTTTACCTGCTTGCTCTCAAGAAACTAGCCAATCCAATGGAATTTCACTTTTCATATCGTGAAATTGGTTTCTTTTCCTTAAAATTAATTTATGCCGCAACCTTTTAATCTACCTAACTCGTAAAATGTAAACGCTATTAAACTGTAATCGAATACACAAAATGTCCTCTGTGCAAGCCTTGTGATGAAAATTAAAATACTGTGTGCAGTGTTGAACGTATAATGCTTCTTGGAACAAAAAGAAACCAACTATATAAGAATCAAATAATCTTTAACGCAAGATAAAGAAAGAAACCGAAGGAACCCAAAAACGAGGCATACCGGCAAGGAGAGGGAGAGTTGATGAGGAGGATCGACCCGTAACTCTAGTGGACCTTCCAGTTCCAAGGTATCAAGCACAGCCCGGGAAGTAACTCCATGAATCAGAGAGGATAAGTCGGATTTGGGTTTTCGAAATTTGCTCCAAGATACAAATGGGTCCAAGAATTTGACATTGTCAACCTGCTTCTTGCCCGACTTAATAGTGAATTCATAGCTCTGGGAGGTGGCAAACCTCACCTCCCCAAGGTCCAACTTGGAAACCCTTATATCCTTCAGATTCCACTTCTCGCTCGCCGAAATATTCTTGAAAACATCCTGAGACGTAGATGAATCAAGAAGTGGGTTTAGATGATGAAAACAAATGTAGTCCTATAACAAAGAATCAGATAAAGAGTTTCTTATAAAGAAGTAGGCAAATGACAGAGAATCAGATAATGGGGTGTACCTGCAAGATGTGGGAAAGATTGGTTTGAGAGGAGGAGCCGATCATTGCAGGAAGAGGAGAGGTGGATGCGGAATGTAAAGGACAATAGAACTGGAAAAGGATCAGAAGGAAGAACAGCATTGGGATGCGATCAGTTACCATCTTCGTCTCCTAAATGAACACAGCTTGGATTTGAGATGAGGGCACATACGAAGAGAAAGGAGAAGGTCTGAATTCTAAACGCCACTTGGTGATCGCCTTTGAACGAATATGCAAGTCTTCAACGTAGTTATTTATGGCGGCAAGATTTTCTTTTCATTTTCTTACTCAATTATTATTCGGAAACTATTGGGTTGGGCCAGGTTTTTTTGTTTTTTCTTAAGGGGTCCATATTCAGTATTTCAATTTTAAAATGTTAAAAAGATATTCTCATAAATATTAAAATAACAAAACATTAATGTAAGAGTAGTGTTTGGTGTTTCAAAGATTGTTTGTTACATACTTACATGCATGATAAGTGTAGATAAAACATTATATTATATTATAAGTTTAGCTATAAAACTTTTCTCAACGAAAACTGGTCCTTTTTTATGATTGTATTGATAGAAGTTTATTAGATTTATTAACTCTGATGCTATGATGTAATCTGACCTCTTTACCTCTTGTTACTAAAAAATAAAAAAAAGTGGGCTGATGTAGTGCACCTGACCTCTTTTCCTCTTATTACCAAACAAAAACGTTGGGCTGGTACTAGTGAATTAAAAAGGTCCGACAAAACAGGACGCAATTTAGCCGAAATTGAGCTGGTCTAATAATTTTGACAAAAAAATAATACTTTTATTTATATAAAATTTTAAAAGATTTACCACTTACCTTATTAGAAGTGCAATAATGTACTAAGGCAGGAAAGTCCTATGCAATTCTTTATTGAGTTCAATAAAATTTTATTCACTTAAAAGAAGAAAATTTGCTCTCAACATAAGTGTTATCAAAATTGAATTGGTGATTGAACCAGTTAAGGTATCACTGGCTCAATGTTAAATGATCTAACGATGATCAAACCATAATTAAATCGGTATATATGTTATATGTTATATAAAAAATTTAATAATATAGAAATTAGTATTAAATTTGAATAAATTAATATTAATTTATAATTACATTTTAAATTTAAAATAATCAACTAATATTCTATTATCATATTATTTGTAAAATAAATTTATCATTATTAATAATTATGTATCATAATAATGGTTATGGAATATTATAATATAGAAAATATTACATCTTATATTTAGAAACATTTTCCCATGAAAATGCTTATTTGTTGTATGAAAATATTTTTAGAAAAACTCAAACCAATTAAAATCTTAAGATTGTATAAAATCATTCTTGCTTATTTACAGCTCATTGTGCAGTGATTTTTCAAAAATCGTAACTAAATATAGAAAAATCTTTTTTCAGTGGCTTAGGTTTCTAAAAATCATGCACATCTAGAATTTTCAGGGAAAAATCAGAAACTAGGAAATGAACGTACCAATTTGTACAGTTTATTATAAACATATTACTGTTCATTTCACGTCTCAGTTTTTGTCTGAAAATCTAAACCTTAAATTTGAAAATTCATTTCTCTTAATATACAAAGTCATTTGGTACATACTTAGGATCATTGGAAAGCTTTACTTGTCTATTTTCTAACCATATTTTTTTTTTGTATATTTATTCTACTCCTACTGGTCAGGGCGGCAATATATGTCATCAAAGGTCAGAAATAATATCTAGTGGAGCAGTTTTGGTAAAATAGGAATAACTATCATTATATAGCTTCAAGTACAGTCAAACTAGTGTCATTTTGTTTCTAAGACATAGATCTATCTATACATATAGATCAATAAATTTTTGGAGATATGTACGAATTTATATAGTAGTAAGAAGTAGACTATATATAAATAAAATATTAATAGCTTTCAGCAATGTTTCATTATTATTATTTCTCATGCTCCACATTCTCCAATTTGCCATGACTTGGCCTTAACATTGATTAACTATAGGGTGAGATTGGAGAAATCTCAGTAATCAACTTGCACATGCCATCATATCATTACAAAAATATTTGAAAATATAACATACTTTCATTAAATCATCAAAACTTTCATGTTGTCTAACGAAATTTTGGCAGCATAACGGCTTAATAAATGTGCATCCCGGGACTTAGCCCTTAACATAAAACAGCCACAAATAATAGAAAAGTATTCATAACAGCAACATGGCATCATTTATAAATTATTACAATATATACAGTATTTATAAGTAATAACATTAAGTAAGGATAAGAGACTACTTTACAGTTTTACTAACTTTTCTTTGAACCTTGCTTTTACTTAATTTTAGATTACTTTTTTATCTTGATTAAAGCCTAAAGTATTATTAAACCTTACTTAATAATTTAATATCATCATATAAATCTAACTCAATCATAAACTATAAACTCTTCTCTCAAAATCATGTATTGATCCAAAAAGAGGAACAAAATGGAGGAAGAAAATAACTTAAAATCTAACTAATATTTAAACTGAATAAATAAAAAGAAAATCTAAAAAATATATAGAGTAAGAGCTTACTATAGAAGACCCCTACTTTTCTTTCCTTTCTTTTTTCTTCTTTCTCCTTTTCCTTCCTCTTTCTTCCTTTTTTTTTTCTATCATTCTCTTCTTTGGCTTGCGTGAGTGAGTTGTGAAAAATGAGGGAAGGGGAAGGAGTATTTATAAGAAGGTTTGATGATTATGAACTATTAGATCAAGATTTAATTCAAAAGCTCACAATTATTTTCACATTTAATATACCAATTATCCATTATACCCTTAGATATTTTTAGGCTTGTGAGAGAGTGGGGAAGAGCAAAAATGTCCAACTTTTCTCTCCTTACTTTATGTCAAATCAGAAAAAGTAGATAATGTAATTTTTACTTTTACAGATAAATTTGACTATGCTTTGAGTACTTTTTTAATCGGATTTTCTATTATACCTAGTGTCCTTCCTATTTACTTTATCTAGGGATCCATTATCTTTCTGTTTTACTTTTTCATGTAGGGTTCACCTATTTTACTTATTTTTTTTTATTATTCATCTCTTTCGACATTTACTATTTATGTGGGACATGCCTCTTACCGGACTTACACTTTTTTTCTCTTATGACCCATATAACCAATATTACTTGTACTTTTAACTTGCACCGAATAATTTAAAATATTATTTTTTTGTCTCATTGTAAATAATAATTTTACCCTTTTTAAGCCCCTTTTTTTTATTTTAGGATATTTTGGGCCTTAAACTAATTTAATTAAATATCCAAACTTTCCCAATCATCATAAATTAATCCAGAACAATTTAATATCATTTGTAATATTATCTGGTCATAATATAGACATGAAAAATGGGGATGTTACAAAAAAAATATACACAATAAAAAAATGCTATTTATCTTAAAAACTAAAAATAAAAAAAATAATTTGAGCAGTTCTTACTATTTTTTCCGGTTTTTCTGATTTCATCAATTCTCTTTTTGATTAATTCTTTAAAGTTCCCAACTGGCGGACTAGTTCTTGATCACTTTAGTCTGGTTCTCAAAATTATCCTCCAAACGATTAGAAAGGCTTAGCGTTATATATTTTTATTCATGACTTATTTTAATACAAAAAAATATGTTAATGAAATTTAGGTAAGATTAATTATTAGCATATTTCTATCACAATTATATTATTAGTGCATTACATGTTATCAGTATATATTTTTTTATACACAATATTATTAGTATATTACATATGCGCAAATCCTTGCAAATTAGTTATGCAACTAGAATAACTTGCTCCCTGAGCATAATCACTTCTTGCATGTATTTCATTGAAATATTTAAACTTCTTCGGAATATACAGTAAAGTAAACAAAACGGCAATGCTATGTAAAAATATGGATAACGCCAATTATCAATTTTATTTTCCTATATGTATTTATATAGAATATAGATTTGTGATTCCCCAAAAAGCAATATATATATATATATATAGAAACCTTAAATGGCTGAGAGTGAACTTTATACAAATATTTTATGTCACTACAGACCATAATAATAAATTACGTAAAGGTAATTAATTTTTCATTTCAAATTATCGATTTCATATTTTGACAATTTGGAAAGACATAGTATTCTAAAGTAAATCAAATATTGTCGCTCCTATTTCAATTAATCAAATATTTTTCTAAGCTGCACTCCTTCAATTTAGCTTTTTGTCCACCATGCCCTGAGACTGTTGAAGCAGAGCAGCTTAGAACAACTCTTCCCAAAGTATTACCGTAAAAAAATTACATAAAAACTATACTCGTAATTCTTTTTAAAATGAATTTTTTATATTAAACTGAGTGAAAAACAGGGCCAAAACAAAATGTTAGCAAAGTTACATTATTAACGATATGTGAATAATGCAATTTACCATACACACACAAAACTGTTAGCATTTCATATTTTCGCTATAAAGATAAGATATATCCGTACATATACACATAAATGTCGAAACTTGATTGTGGACCCTAGAGGCAGGCATTAGCACCATTAAGAGTCCCAAGATACAAAACAAATCAATCGACACGTTTCTTTCTTACCAGTGGCCAGTGAAAAAAAAGGTTTCTTTTCTTTTCTTTCCTCTTATTCTTCCGTTTTTCAAATGACCTTGCTCTTTTTCAGAGAGTAAAAATACTCAGAATGACGTTAGGCCAAGCGTCGTGGGGTGTAATTCTTATGTCATCAATGAAATTACATCAATGATCAAGATATTCATCCACGGAAATATTTATGACCAGCAGGGCACACGTTTTTGAAGATTGTTGAATGTGAACAGCAGCCTAACGGCATACTCTGGGCTAAAAAAGCGCCAAGCCATATCTAAAGATAAAGTGCAAGATAAATGAATGAAACCCTTCGTCACCCATTGATGTCAGGAAATTGCCACACAATTCTTTGCAGGAGGCAGTTTACAAGTCTCGGATACTGTGGATGGAGGCCAGTACCGAAACATGGATCTACCAACAATGTTCTTGATAGGTAGCGGACCCCTATGACACGCACAACACATACGTTAGAGATCATAATCTACATACGTGCATACACAGGTGTATGTATGCGTGAGAGAGAGAGAGAGTGTGTGTGTGTGATTCTAAAACTTATTTCTGATAGCAAGTTTAAATAAGCATGACGTTCTGAGAAGAACAGCATCAATGGATAGGCCAAAATAGATCTTCCATCCCACCTAAATCAATGTCTTCCAATAGATACAATAAAACATTAGTAATGAGAATAATCAAATGATACCAGTTATGTGAATCAAAGCTGTTATTGCGATTGTCTCCCATCACAAATACGTAACCTTCAGGCACGACCTGCAACCGAAAATGTTTAAAAACCACACCACACCTAAACATGTTGCCAATGGCAGGACCAACAAACAAAATTTCATTGCAAGTTAGGCTGGCAAGGAACCAACCCAGCTCTCGTGTTGTTTGCATGTCAACTCATTAATTGGCTCAGCAAACTGAGTTTCATGAACCAAAGAAGTTGAATGTGAGTTGAGAAGTTGTTTCCATATGACTCATTTGGTTCTTAATCCAAGTCAGGTAAATTACATATATAATAACACAACAACAGCTTATCAATAGAAAATTCTAAGTATAATAATATAAAATGAAAATAATAATATGTAACATAGGACAAATAGCCAAACTGAATCTAACTCGACCCTAGTTTAGGTTGGGTTGGCTTATCAGGGCTCTAAAATTTATTTAGTTTACATGATTCAGCTAATACGTTGAGTTACACAGTTTGTAAGTTTTAAATGAAACTCATGTAATTAAAATGGGTTCATATGGTGTGAGTCAAACTTCAACCTGCACAAATTTAATGTAAATGACTAAAATAGTTGAGTCCCAGAATCAGCTCATTTTCAGCCCAAAAATTTTACAAAGGAAGGAAATTTTTTTTGAAGCTTTACCAGTGGATCCATCTCATAAATGAGTGGCTCCAAAATGAATTCTTCTTCTTGAGGAATACCATTCACTAGTAATTTTCCATCACGAACCTACCAAAAAATCCAGAATGCATACAAGATGTTAGAAATTAAGGTATGATTTTTTTTAACATAAAAATAAGCAAGAATAGTAGCTAAAGAAGCCTTGAGTAAAATGCCATCCTTTAGTCAATATTAAAAGCTTACCTCAACACAATCCCCAGCCTTTGCCACAATTCTTTTTATAAATACATCACCTGAACCATAACCAATCGCCTACACAACCCCGATCTGTTAAAAAAGTAAATGTTATTAATACGCCTTAGCACAGATTAAACTAATAGAAAAACAAGAGAAGCAATAAATTCCTAAATAAGTACATGATACCTGTAAAATAGGAGGCGCCTTAAAAATTACTATATCTGAAACATCAGGCTTTCTAAAGAAAAAGGAAACCTGTAACATTAGTCATAGTAACCCATTGCGATCAGTTTATAGAAAACTGAGGCAAAATGGAACAGTTACCCAAGTGAATATAACGTTCTATATTCCCGAATCAACCTGAGCACCTACTCTTCATCTATACACCAATAAGAAAGCATCATTAACCTTTCTATTGAATTCATGGACACACATACAACACATAGGCACCGCTTCTCAATGCATGGAAGAGAATTAGGATATCAGTGGGAACTGGGAACTTTATATGTTGATATTAGCTTCAACATCAAAACTTCGTCATTTCGTGACGTATTTAATTTTAATAATGGTGACCAAAATTCACGCCAACTGGATTGGGGTACATAATAAACATGTTCAGAGAGCGAGGAAGGGAAGTGTAAAAAGAAAGGGCGAAGGAAAAAGCTAAAGTCGATATAGTAATATTTGCCACAACAACAGAACTTTGCGATTCATGTCAGAGGATACAGACCCAAATTAGAAACCAATATTCTCGTCATACCGTGGCTGATAATATATAATTTCTTAATACAAATGGAAAGACTAAAAAGATCAGCTAAAATTGTGAAGGACAGGAATTCTTCAGGTGTACTAACCTTCTCCGCTAAAATACGATCACCTACATTCAGAGTTGGGTACATTGAGGACGAAGGAATCGATCTCGGTTCACCCAAGAACGATCGGAAGAGAAAACTAATAGTGACAGCAGTAAACATAGCTTTCGCATCCTCGGAACAAAGACGTAACAGGCGCGAAAGCCAGCTTGTCTTCTCAAAATCCTTGGAACTGTACCCTGAATCCTCATTAGCTTCCCCGCCAAAACAATGTGTTCCGCCTTTATCCACCACACAGCTTGTAGGAACGGGAATCGACTGGTTACAAGGAAGCCACTTCGACCCCTGTAAAAAGGGTATAATCGAAGTGGCTTTCCACTGGGAAATACCACATTCAGCTGTATCCACAGTACATGAACCGGATACACCAACCGTTGACCTCAGCATCGAAATCAAACCCAGTACGAACGGGTTTTTCGAATTATCACCCAGAATTCCGGCGGCCAAAGTCGTATACGGAGAGGCTGAATTCTTAGCCCAGCAATTCCACCGGAAATCAGAATGGTGATTACGCACACCGCAAGGGGGGGAGGAATCAACATCAGGTTTCCGCTGGCCAGGACAGAATATGCGAGACCGGATCCAGCAATCCTGGAAGCAACGGGTAGAACCGACTCGAAGAACGGCGGACGAGACTAAGCTTTGGGCGACATAGCCAGAATAGCTAAAAGAAACCCGGATAGCCATGTATGGAAAATCAAGTAACTTGATGAAGATTGGAGACAGAGTGGTATTGTAGGGTAAGAAGTGAGTTCTAGGAAACCCTAGCAATCAATCGGAGACATTTCGAAGGGGAGAAGGAAGAGTCGAATTGAAAATGGGAGAGAAAAGTAGGGAAGAGAGTTGCAGGCAAACCAAATTTGAGGAGAAGGGGTTTCAGAAGAGACAGATAAAAACGCCTTAACACTGGAGCCAGGCTTCCGAAAATCCATCAGCCGGCAGGAAAAAAGTAAGAAGAGAAAAAGATTTAGGCCTTTGATTGGGTTTTTTTTTTTTTGGAAATTTTAGAGGAAGAAAGGGAATTGAAAAGAATTAATTTTTTTTTATTTGATAAAAAAAATTAGAGAAGGTTTAATTCCCTAATATCATTCCCACCGCTTGGTTTCTTTCCAATTTTTGAATAATACTTAATTTTCTCTAATTCTCTTTTTATTAAAATTTTTTATTTTTAAATCTCAAGAAAATTTTAAAATTTTTCCGATCTCTTTTTCTTTAATCCCTATTATTAATTTTTTTTATCATTGAGTTAGTATGTGCTTGCAATATAATTTGACAAATTAGTGGGCCGAGTTTCTATGCAGTAAAAAGAATTCCGGGACAATGTTCAATGAGGCATCCCAAAACAGACCCATCTCTCTCTCTCTCGGAAATTTGTTTTCTGGGAAAGAATCTTTGGCCCCAAACTTTACACCAATTTGTAAATCAGTCTCTAAACTATTTTTTTTTTCATAAAACACTCCTTGATCTTTATCATGTTATCAAAGTTTATCCCTGAAGTATGCAAGCATGACTCAATCACTCCTCATGAATGCCACATAGGAAGACGGTGTCAAGAGTTTACTAAGGTGTCAAACAGATCCTCTGATAAAGGAAAACATAAAACCACGTAGGAAAAAACAATAGCCACGCTAGATAATGATGTGACTTGCAACCCGCATGACTACTGTGCGGGCCAAAACGAGCGTGCCGAGATTACAAGTCTGAGGTGGATGGACGCTCCTTTGAAGTCTCACTTTCCGGGCTCATATACACCGAGCTATAATTCGGAGGCCGAGCTTAAGCGCAACGAGCCGAGTAATACATCGGTTATCGAACGATAAGGCCGAGTAATCATATGGCCAAATGATCGTCCGACTGAACAACATCTTGGCCATATGGCCGACTACGGGTTTCTCCATGAAAATTGTATTGTCTCAAAAATACCTGGCTAGAAGTAACGGTTATGGAATCATAACTGTAGGACGAAAATCAGGGATCATGCAAAAAGAGCGCGATACTCCATAATGATCATTTATGAAATATCCTGATAAATTAGGGATTACAGGGAGGAGATGATTTTAACCTTAACGGTTAGGAAAAGGTCAATAAGAAGGAGAAAAGATAAGCCTAAAGACAGAGGATTGCACCGCACACGGTGAAAGAAGGATAGTCTCTCGGTCTTTTGATGGAACATTTTTGGCGCCCACCGTGGGGTCGAGAAAAAACTATCCTACCACCACCAAGAATCATGGTGCGAACCAGGAGCAGTGCGGGTGCAGGAGAACAACGCTTCGAAGGCAGGCCTTCTTTGGAGGACCACTCTGTCATTCGAGCAATGCGTGAGGAGATGGAGGTATTAAGAAAGGAGAACGAGGAGATGCGGGAAAGGAATAGGCAGTTGGAGCAGGAACGCTATCATGAAGGTACTTCTCCTCCTCGTGGAGGGGAACGGGGAATACTAATAGGGATACTCAGCGATCACATCAGGAGGGAAGTCGACGGGAGGAAACACACCACTCAGAGACAAACATTGAGAATTTGCGAGGGGATAAGCAGGCCGTCCGGAGACATCCGTTCGTTGATGGCATCATGGAGACGCCATTGCCAAAAGGGTGGAAAGGCTTAAATCTAGAAAGGTATGATGGTACTACCGATCCTGATGAGCATGTGGATGCGTATGTCACGCAGGTGAATCTGTTCACAAATGAGGATGCAGTTTTGTGTAAGGTCTTCCCTACTTCCTTGAAAGGAGCAGCTTTGAATTGGTATACCCGGCTCCCATCACGATCTATCGATTCCTTTGAAACCTTAGTCAATAAATTCAGCGTGTAGTACGCTACCAGCCGACCTCATCAGCTTACCTCGGCTGCGTTGGTAAACTTGCGACAGGAGAAGGATGAGTCCCTAAGGAGTTTCATGGAGCGCTTTTCATCAGTCTCTGTAAAAATCCGGGATCTAAACCCTGAAGTAGCAATGCACACGATGCTGATGGCTCTCAAGCCGGGGCCGTTTGCCGACCACCTATGTCGAAAACCACATTCCAATATGGATGAGCTTAGAAATCGTGCGGCCGGATATATACAAATGGAGGAGGTGTCGAAGTTTAGGAATAGGGTTAGGACTGATCTGGACAAGTGAACGGAATTAAATAACCGTGGAAGCTTAAGACCGATGTTAGAGAAGGGGAAGTTTAAAAGAGAAGGTACTAGCCGGGGGTCGAAGTATGACTTTTACACCCCACTAAATACTAACCGAGCTCGAATTCTGGAAGAAGCTTGCAATACCAAATTGATACGGCTCCCAGCTCCCGGACACACCCCGGAGACGGCGGATCAATCAAAGCATTGTCGGTACCATCGCAATTATGGTCACACCACGGAGGAGTGTTGGACATTACGGGATAAGATTGAGGAACTGATCCAGGCCGGGCATCTTGGCAACTTTGTACAGAGGGGTCATGGTAATCGTTCCTCCTATAATGGGCGAGGCCGCGGTAGAGGTCAGAGCCGAGCACAGGAAGAACCTCGGCAACAGAACAAGGAAAGAAGACAGCCAGACGACACTCGAAACAGGGAAGAAAACAGAATAAGAGGGGTAATCAACATTATAGATGGTGGGTTTTCCGGAGGAGGGGCAACCAGTTCGGCCAGAAGAAGACACTTGAGGGCCATTCGGACAGTAAATGCGACGATGCACCAAGCGCCCCGGAGTTCTTGTTCAATAACCTTCTCGGATGAGGATTTCGATGGAGTCGATCCTAATCAGGACGACCCCATGGTGATTTCGGTGGAAGTGGCCAATTACGTCGTCAGAAAGACACTGATAGATCAAGGAAGCTCGGCGGATATCTTGTATTATACCACTTTTCAGAAGCTCGGGATACCCGAGGAGACTATTAAGCCTTATCGTGATCCGTTGGTCGGCTTTGCAGGAGAACATGTTCATACCCGAGGATATGTGGAACTGTTGACTACCTTCCGGGGAGATCTCGAGTCAAAAACTATTATGATCAGGTACCTTATCATTGATGCAATAACTTCTTATAATATCTTGATAGGTCGACCTGCGTTAAACGAGCTCGACGCCGTGGTTTCCACTCCGCACCTCATGATGAAGTTTCCCTCGGTGTCCGGAACGAAATTGCAATAAAGGCTGATCAAAAGGTTGCCAGACAATGTTATGTAAATAGTCTAAAAGTCACCAGGGGAAAGGTAGTTGGCAATGGTGAACATACGCGGAAGGATACAACATCGGTAAGCTTGGTGGAGCTTGATCCTCGACTTGATGTGCAGGACCAAAGGCCAAGGCCTATTGAAGAATTACAGAAATTTCAGCTCGCTGGTGAAGATCGGTGCACTAATCATGGAAGTCGAACTAGATCTATCCGAGGAGGTCAGGAAAAATGCACGTATGCAAGAAGAAGCTTGTAAGCAAAGAGTGGCACGGCGTTATAATTCTCAGCTTAAGCCAAGGAGTTTTGTTGGTGGAGATCTTGTTTGGAGAAAGCAGAGTGAAGCAAGGAAGAACATCGACGAGGGAAAGTTAGCTGCAAATTGGGAAGGACCTTACCGAGTTACAGAATGATTGGGCAATGGAGCATATAGATTAGAAAAGTTGTCAGGAGAAGCAATCCCTAGGACATGGAATGCCTCTCACCTCAAAAATTATTTGAGTTAGTTGATGTATGCAAGGAGGGTGATGTACTCTTTTTCCTAACTCGGTCTTTTGTCCCAAAGGATATGCGAAAGGGGGTTTTGGCCGAGAAGGTTTTAACGAGGCACGCCTACCTACTTCAATAAAGGAAATTCTTTGTCATGATTACATTCATTAAACTTGGTCAAGTTTGAACTAAAAATTTATTGAAAATTCGGTCAAGTATGAACCGAGGTGTTAAGTTAAAATTCGGTGAAGTATGAACCGAGCACTCGAATTAAACTTGGTCAAGTTTGAACCAAAATTTTGTTGAAAATTCGGTCAAGTATGAACCGAGGTGTTAAGTTAAAATTCAGTCAAGTTTGAACCAAAAATTTGTTGAAAATTCGGTCAAGTATGAACCAAGGTGTTAAGTTAAAATTCGGTCAAGTATGAACCGAGCATTCGAATTAAACTTGGTCAAGTTTAAACCAAAAATTTGTTAAAAACTCGGTCAAGTGTGAATCGAGGAATTGAAACTCGGTCAAGCATGAACCGAGGTCTCCAACTAATACTCGGTCAAGTATGAACCGAGAGGCTAACTTAAATTTTAGTCGAGATCGAACTGAGAGATTTTATTAAACTTAGTCAAAAAATTGAACGCGGTCAGGTCGTTAGGAACCAAGAAGTAAAAGTAAGACTGTTATCATTGATTAAAAATAAGTCTGGACAAGACGTCAAAATAAAGAAAAGAAATAAGACAATCAAGGAGGTGGGCAGTCTTACAATTCCTCCTCATCCACAAGCGCACCATCTTTGACGTCTTTATTTACATCAAATGCCGAGAGCTCGATTTTCGGCAGGAAGAGATGCACCTGACGAAGTGCTTTATGGAAGCCCTCTACGTGCTCTTTCATTATCTGTTGCACGGCTTCCTGAACGTCAGCCTCAAGCTCAACCTGCTTCTTCCTCGCTTGTTCCAAATCCTTCTGTAAGTTAGCAGCGAGGGCCGAGGACTCGGCTTCAGCGTTCCTTGCCCAAGCAATCTCAGTCGTCAGGGCATCCCGCTCCTTTTTGACTATTTGCACCTTCATCTCGGCATCAGCAAGGGATCCTTTCAGTTCCTCTACCTGCAGAAGGAGAGCCACTTGAGACCTTGAAGCATCGGCGAGCTCCGAGGAAGCCTTGTCCTTCTCATTGGTTGCTTCTAGAAGCTCGGCCTTGACAGCTTTCAGACAACAGTCGCTCTCCTCAAACTCTTCCCCACAGAAGCGCGCAGGCACATAGCCGACATGGATTCCAAAACAGCCTTGGGACCCAACCGCAGCAAAGTTTCCTTGTCCCCGACTTCCTGGATGCCACTCCCAAAAAACTTGGCAATATTTGGATCAATGCCCGAAGGTGAGCGTCTAACGGGAGACAGTAGGGGAGATCGGCGAACCGAAGATACAATCTCCTCGTCGGCGGCTGAGAGTCGAGCACGTTTGCTCGGGGGGCTTCGTGAAGAAGAGGGAATCTCAACGACCTCAGCTGTCGCCATTACCTCGGCACACCCTCTCTCCTCTTTATCAGGGTGAGCCTGCAGATTCTCGGCGATAGGTCCAGCCGATGGGGCTATGTTCTTTATTGAATGCCAGTTGAACTTCTCCATCACCACTACAAAATAGTAAACGTATATTAGAAGCTGAAACAAGTATAGCAGCAGAAGATGAAAGAAAATCGGCACTCACGTTTAAAATCTTTATTGGGAGTTGAAGAGTATGGGAGCCTAAGTAAGATTTTGCAGTTCAGGGGGCGAGGTAATTTATTTAACTTGTCGACATCCACCTTTTTTGGATGCTGACATAGCCTCATAACACCAAGACTGGAACTTGATGGGAGTCCGAGTCCAGTATAGAGGAAACCTGGGTCGCCCCCCTCATCGAAGAATATTTCCGAGTAACCCTCGGCTGGGCGCACCTTGAAGAAACTTCCTTTGAAGTCTTTGTATGATGAGGTATAAGGACCAATTATCCCCCTCCTATTCATACCACTAAGGGAAATCCAGCCGATCTTATTTCCAAATCGGATCTGGTAGTAGTAGAGGAACTTCGGAGCGGTCGGTGTCATGTTTAATTTTATGCATAAGACCTCGAAAGCCTTTAGAAACGCCCAGCTGTTGGGATGAAGCTGAGTCGGAGCGACGTTCAGTGCCCTTAAAACAGCGCACTCGAAGTCTGAGAAAGGAAGGCCAATTCCCAATGACTCGAATAACGTTTTATACATATATGTGAAATGTGTCTGTACTGGCAACGCTGACAGGAAAACGTGCTCATCTTCAGCACATGGCTCGGCAATCACGGCCTCCTCTGTTCGTGTGCTAGCCAGAGCAATCGATTTCTTTAGCTCCACAATTGATTCGGCAGTCCGAAATCTAGAGTGATAGGATCCAACTTCTCCTTTCACCCAATAATATCCCGGAAGTCGAATATCGGGAACTGGGTCTCTCTGAACTCTTGAAACTACTTTTTGTGACTTTTGTACGGCCACTTGCATGGCAGTAGCCGAAGATGAAGCCTTCCTTTCAGCCGGAAGGTCGGCTAGATGAAAATTAAACTCCGCACTGGGAAAGGAAGAATGCGACTGCGAAGATTCTTCCCCGATGCCCAAAACTTCCCTTTTAACCAGGATTCGATGAGAGGATGACCCAGATGATGCCTCAGATCCTCGGTTTGAACTCATGATGGTTGGGAAAGATATGGAATAGTGCGTAGTAATTGAGAAAAGGGGGAAAAACAGAAGAGGGCGTACCTGGAAAAATGACGAAAGGGGCAAGGAAAAGGAGGCCAAAGACGACGAAGAGATTCAGAGAGAATGAAAAGCAAATGTAGGTTGAAGTAAAAGGATGAGCACTCAAGTCCTACACATATATAGTGAAAACTCCTCCTCGAAAATGAGCAAATTAATCATGACTTTAGGGAGCCAATCGTCACCATTGGGAAACGTGCTTCGGCTGATGAAAGGACGCAGCATTAAATAATGCCATGCGCAGCCGTACGTGTAAGCGCATTACCGTTTTAGAAACCGAAACGTCGAAGAGCCTCTGGGAAGGTCCTGGAATCCCTAGGGGACTGGAACGATTCAAATTCAAAAAAACCAGTCTTTAGTCAGTCACGTGATTCAGAGCCCCCTCATCCAAATTGGACTCAGGGCTCGGGGGGCTAGTGTGCGGGCCAAAACGAGCGTGCCGAGATTACAAGTCCGAGGTGGATGGACGCTCCTTTGAAGTCTCACTTTCCGGGCTCATATACACCGAGCTATAATTCGGAGGCCGAGCTTAAGCGCAACGAACCGAGTAATACATCGGTTATCGAACGATAAGGCCGAGTAATCGTATGGCCAAATGATCGTCCGACTGAACAACATCTTGGCCATATGGCCGACTACGGGTTTCTCCACGAAAATTGTATTGTCCCAAAAACACTTGGCTAGGAGTAACGGTTATGGAATCATAACTGTAGGACGAAAAATCAGGGATCATGCAAAAAGAGCGCGATACTCCATAATGATCATTTATGAAATATCCCGATAAATTAGGGATTACAGGGAGGAGATGGTTTTAACCTTAACGGTTAGGAAAAGGTCAATAAGAAGGAGAAAAGATAAGCCTAAAGACAGAGGATTACACCGCACACGGTGAAAGAAGGATAGTCTCTCGGTCTTTTGTCGGAACAACTACATTACCCCATCGAGTTGTGAACATCTCCGTAACAGTTTGAATAGCTCCTTGCTTGTAATAGGCACGTTGAGGAATCGATAGTGCAATTTCCATGATCAAATCTCCTTTAACTCTTTGCAGGGCAATCTTTGGGATTTGGAAAAAAACAAAAGTTGTGAAGTCTGTACATAAAGCATAAACGCTAAACTCTATACAAATGCTGAACCTTTTTGGTAATGATGCTAACCACATAATATGCTATGAATATCATATTTTGTCGAAATATTTACAAAAAATTAAAGAAAAAAGAGGATGCAAAGTCTTCTTTTAATTTTAATTTGAATATAGATTTTTTAAAATCAAAGAAAAATCTAAACAAATCATTCTCCAAATTCAATCCCTCTTTTTTAGGGCTTTAAAAAAAATTTTAATTCCCTTTCTTTTAAAATTTTTAAAAATAAAAATCCTACTTTTTAATCTTAAAAAAAAAAGAAAAATCTTATTTCTTTCTTGTAGGATTCTTATCCAAATCCAATACCTCTTCTTTGGGATTTTAAAAAAATAAATAAATTAATTTCCTTTCTTTTAAATTTCTTAAAAAAAAAAATCCTACCTTTTAGTATTAAAAAAAAAGAAAAATCATATCCCTTTCTTTTAGGTTTTTAATCCAAATCTAATTCCTTTCTTTTAGAAAAAAAAAAATTCTCTTTAGAATTTCCTTTTGATATTTTGTTTGGGATTTTTTTACAAAAATCAGAAAAATTGAAAAAAATAATAATAATCTCCTTTTAATTTGAGTCTTAAGTTATATCTTCTAAAATCAAGGAAAATGGAAAACAAATCACTTTTCAAATCCATTCCTTATTTTTAGAATCTGCAAAGTTAAATAAATACATCTTTAACATTAAAGATTCAAAATTAGCTTTAAAATCTTTTTTTTATATTATCAAAAAATCTTTTGGAGTTCTCGGTATATTAACCGGCTTTCATACTCATCCTCTTATTGTGAATGTGTCCTGCTTAAAAGTCACAACAAATACGGTTAAGAATGAGCCACAGCCCTCCATAAAAAAGAAAAGAATATTGAAGATATTGCTTCTCTGTTGCATATTTTCAAATGAGGATATGAAGTTGAAATGGCATGCCTTTAGACTAACGTAGGATGCTTTTAGGCTGATGAATAAAACTTTGACGACTTTCTGGCGGAATTGCAAGAATCATTCGATAACCCCCTTGTTTCCATGGAGTACTTTATTTTTCTGTAAATTTTGGAAAGCACAAAGTTTGACTTTTTCTATTTCCAGGACTGATTTGACATAGGTAGGAAAGCTTATGAAGTGTTTGTTCAAATGATCATGTCGGCATTAGTGTGACATGTAACATTGAGTGAAGCTTGCGAATTAAGGTGTCCGAGTTTTACAGCTTTCAAAACGTCCTTAGACACACTTGTTAAAAGGAAATAGATGTTGCGGATAGTGGATTTGACTGGTATGCCCAATTTTATAACTTTTGATATTATTTGTTTCCCAAAAAAAGTCTTTTTGTCAAAAATAATAATTATAATAAATATATAAAATCTTTTAAGAAAACTCTAAAAAAAACAAAAAAATTAAAATAGATACATTTTTAAAAAAATTATTTATTTTCACCAATTTTATCCCTTAAAATTTTTTCTGTCTTTTGTCTTGAGTGGCATCACTGTGGGCATTTAGGTATTAATCAGTGAATTGTGAGTGATAAAATCACCACATATGCTAGTTATTTTTCTTTGAAAATATGTAATAATCATATTTTAAACTCTTTTTAACATTTTTCTTAATAAATAAATGTGCTATGATGATTCTATTTATTCCCACCTTCATATAAAAAAAGAAAATAAAAATAATTTAAGTAAAAATTATTCGTCTTCCTCCAAGCTTTTATCCTTTTCACTTATCTGCCCCCGAGTGGTAACACTGTGGATATTTAGGTATTGATCAGTAACTTGTGAGTGATAAAGTCATCACATATGCTAATTATTTCTTTTTTAAAATAGATATAATAATCACATTTTGAATTTTTCTTAATATTTTTTTTAAATAAATAAATGTGAGTTAAAAGAATCCTATTTATTTCTATTTTTATAATAAAAAGAAAATAAAAATGATTTGTACAAAAATGATTTGTTTTCCTTCAATTTTTTTTTATTTTTTATGCCTATCCGCCTCGAGTGGTAACACAGTAGTTATTTAGGTATCAATCAGTGGAATATAAGTAATAAAACCACCACATAAGTTAGTTGATTTTATAAAATTGTTTTCATATTTTCTTTTTTTTAAAAAATAAAAAAGTAATGATAAGAATAATGTATGGAAATTAAACTATTTTTGCAAATTAAAACGCAACTATCAATTCTGACGACCGTTTTATTTGTGGAATGATAATTCATTTTCCAAACTTCTCTTTTAATATATATATATATAATAAAAAATATCAATCCAGTGACATGCATTTTTATTCCAAACTATGTCGACTTGGATCCCTATCGCAGGGTACGTAGGCCCCAAACTCTAATTCTGGGTCAATCCATCATTGTAAATAAATAATATTTTCCTTTTATTTTATTTTTCCCAACTTCCTATATTTTCATTTTTTTCTTATTTTCATTTTCTCTTATTTTTTCTATTTATTTTAGCAAGTGAATGATTAAAGGGAAATTAAAATAATTTTTTTAAAAATCATAAAAATTGCATGATCAACTTAAGGTATCCGTTTTTAGGGACGGGTGTTGTGGGAATGCCTAACACCTTCCCCATTTATAATCGTACTCTCAAATCCAACTCTCATTCGCAGACCATCATTTCTTTTTCTTTTGGTTTTCCTAAGTTTTCCTTAAAAATTTGGTGGTGACTCCTCTAAATCAGCCTCTGTCGTGGAAGCCTAATTCTTCATTTTTTCTTCATTTTCGTGCCATTTTCATCACATTTTCGTGTGTGACATGCATTATTCCAGGGGGAGAAATCTGTAAATAAAGCATACTTATATATATATATATATATATATAATGGTGTGAGTGGTCTCAAGGAGAGAAGATAGTTTATATAACAAATTCTTCCTCCTCCTCAGAATTCGTTTGCGAAGTTGCTGTGCCACTTCAGGGATTTGGGGTTATCTCTATGATTATATTATCAGCAAGTAATTAATCATAAGCCACCTTTTTAGATTTAGAAATTATAGAAACTATATATATATATATATAAACTTTTCTGTTATCACTGTCTCCAAATATCAAAACTGAGGAATTTGTTACATGGGGCTTTGAATGTGAACCGTAGTTACTATATATGTATTCCAATATATGTATATACACACTCGTCATGGGACTTATTTGTATAATCAAGTACTATAAGTTGGGAATACGTACGTCCTTCTGAACAGCAAAGTTTCATTGGGAATACGTTCTTCAATCCACTAGAAAAAATCACACCCATGTTTCCTACCAAGAAATCAAAATCATAAATAACACCCACATGCATTGAACATTAAAAATGCAAAATATTTGTAGCAAGAATGGAAATCAAATCGATTGTTAAGAATATTTCCAGAAAAAAAAAACTCAAAATCAGAATCATGAAATGTTCAAAATTGCCAAACAAATTAATTTGTATATTGCATGTGGTGTGCAAATATTTGCTACAAAAGAAAGTTAGAAATGGATATAGCCAAAAATTGAATTTATATTGCAAGTTATGACTTTAGCATGGATAAAACTGACATTTCATATTTAGACCAAAGAGAAAACAAAAACTAGAACTTGAAGATGGAGATCAGCTAAAGCCAAAAAGTGGTAAGGAACACTAATAGGAAAACAACATCACCATAAGGGCAAGGAATCAAGTCCCTCCATCCACTTGTTGGACTATTTGACACATGAGTCCATGAATTTACCTTCAAGCTTCTACAGATTTCGAACAATGAAAACTGAAATTGAGAGCGGAAATTAGCAATAACTCCAGGCCGTCATTCATTCTCTGATTCACTGTTGTCCGTTTAAAAGTGCCAATGAGAGACCATGTCCTTGTTTCTCACTTCATAATTCGCCTTCTCCCACAAGAATGAAGTATGGCACGGCTTTTTTTTTTTTTCCTCATATGGCATTCTAGAGGAGTGATTTAGCAACATTTGCATAGTTTAGGGATAAACTCTGATAATGTGCAAAAGATCAAGGAGTGTTGTAAGGAAAAAAAAAGTTTAGGGAGTGATTTAAAAATTGGTGTAAAGATTGGGGATCCAAAGATTAATTTTTCCTTTTTGTTTCAGAAGTTAGACCAGCCCAACCCAGACAAATGTTTCTTTTTTTTAAATGGTTTCTTGTCCTGATCATATTTTTTTGGCTGAAAAAATATATATAATATATACAAACATAAAATAAAGTACAACTTAGCCAGAGTCTAACACAAAATTACATGAAATAAAGTGAGCACCTTAATATTTAATGTCATGCTGCAAGAATTAATTGTTGTTTGGGGCAGAAACTCATGGCCCTTCTAAGACTCTCCAGATATTTACCATATTTGCTCATGCCTCTCCTTATGGAAAACCTCCATAGCACAATTCTTCTGGTTCCAAACTCCAGAAAATAATTGAAAGACCATGCACCATTAACCTTCTTCCAGTTACAAGTACTTACATACCAATTATTCTCTAGCCTTCTTGAAAGCCTAGCAGCTTGGAATTTCAATTTATGATAAGACTTTCTTCTTGGAAAATCCCATTTCAATAAATTTGATAACTGATTCAAAAGAGAAATTGCAGCACTTACGACTTCAAGAGGATCAGGCTTAATATCTTTATGACTCAACTTATTCTGATAAAGCAAAAGAAACCCCATACCCCAATCTCCCATCAAACTTGGATCCCAAGGGACTAGTAGTAGATAAGAAATGCAACTATCAATAGGATTCTACAAGTAGTCTACCCTTAAGCCCAAACCCAACAGCACTGGCAAAATGACATTGAAGGAGTATGTGCTCTCTCGTTTCATCTTCCAATCCAAAAAAAATGGAAGAAACTTCAATTGGCCCATGATATTTGCTTAGGGTCGACTTAAGTGGAAGTGAATCTTGTTGAATCAAGTGTTTTGATGATTCCAAACCAACCTTCAAAAGTTTGGAGTAAGGATATCAAAGGTGCACAAAAGGTTTTAAGTGAAAGAATTTTCGAGAAATCAGTTAAAGAATAAATGTAGATTATTTAGTAATGTTTTAATTTGAGTAAAAAACTTTAATTTGGTGAAAAATGTTTTAAAACCTCAATTCTATGTTAATTCATGAAATATTTGAAAAACACCCACCAACAGACGAAGTTTGAAAGGTTTACACTGATTTGCTGTTTTGAAAATTTGAACTTTACCTTTGGATATTTGAATTTCATATTGAAAATGAATAATTCTGAAAAGAGGCTTCTCTGATAGACGAATATTGTATTTCAAAATTTGAACTTTGACCTATGCTGGAATAGAGTCTGAAAAGAGCCATTCTTTGACAAACGAACTTTGATATTGAAAATTTGAATTTCAGTCAAAATGCAACTTATGAAAATTGAAAAATTCGTCTGAGAATATATCAAAGTTCATCTGAAAACAAGTTTAAAAAGAGCTTTAAAATTGCCCACTAACAGACGAACTTTGAACATGAAAATTTGAATTTCAGAAACAAAGCTTGTAAGTCTGTGGTGTTGATATGTTGACATACGAATGACAATATTTATAAATTCGAATTTTCAAGTAAGTCTGAAAAGAGGTCTCTCTAACAGACGAATTTTGCCATTTGAAAATTCAAATTTCGAGTTTATGAACTATTGTGCCTCAATGAACCAGCTTCTGACAGACGAATTTTGGGTTCCAAAATTCGAATTTCGAAGGCACTGTAGCAAATTGAGTTTACTATTCACACTTGACAGAACAACTTTAAACATGGAAATTCGTATGTTCCAACATAGAATCATTCTCTAAAGATGAAAATTTGAATTTTGATTCATAACAGACGAACCTCGGAAGTTCAACATTAAAGGTTATAACTTTCGGTTTCTGTGAAATTTGTCTGTTGACCAACTGAAATTCAAACTTTGAGTGCCAGAAGCATTAAATGCGGTTGGTAAACGGATAGTTTCTCAGAGCAACCGTTGGGTAACGTCTCTAACGGCTATGTCTTGTCTCTAATGTATAGTTGGGGCAGAAATCTATAAACAGAACTTCATTTGAAGATGTGGGTAATGATTTTTACTTTATAAATACTAAAACTCTGCCAAATTATTTACTCAAAGTCTCTTACTCTCACACACTTTAATATTTGTACTCCAACTTTCATATACACTCTTATTGAGAGAGTTTATTATTTGTAAACAATCTTATCTTCATCTGGAAGAAAGATTTACTTGTGAAGGGATATCACAAGGGATTTGGGAAGCACTTAATAAGAGTGCAAAGAGTGAAAGTGTGAGCTCTAGATATAGAGCATTAACTTTGTACTGAGGCATTTGCAAGAAGCCCACTGAATTCTTACATAATAGTGAAAAATTTCAAGTGGTGACTTGGGGACTAGACGTAGATCAAGTTGAGAGACCGAACCAGGATAAACATTTGAGTTTTTCTCTTCCCTATTGCTATCTTCATAGTTTATTCATTCATACTCTATTTTACCATCACACTTTGCTTCCTTCACCTTCTTTCTTGACGTTTTACAGAAAAAGTTTTTATCTTCTCAATTCACCCCATCTTGGGAAGCCAGCTTATCTAACAAGTGGTATTAGAGTCTGGATTCCCAATCAAAGGATTTTACAGTCCGGGAATTAAAATGGCTGGCTTTGGAGAAAGCATACTACCAGAGGGAAATAACACAAATAGACCACCTGGCTTCAATGGAAAACACTATGGTTACTGGAAGATGAGGATGCAAATCTATCTTCAGTCTATTGATCTGGACATCTGGTCCGTCATCCAGAAGGGAGATTTTGTCCCAATGGCATTGGAGGATGATGAGAAATACAGAGAGAAGCCAAAAGTTGAATGGAACGAAAAAGATAGAAGAAGAGTCTTGCTGAACTTCAAGGCAAAACACTGCTTGGTCAGTGCATTGAATCAAGACGAATTCTATAGAGTCTCACAGTGCTTCACTGCCAAGGAAATATGAGACACCTTGCAAATTGCTCATGAAGGAACAATTAGAGTAAGAGAAACAAATTGAACACAAAGAGATTCACCCTCATTGTGAATCAATTGAAGAGTCTGGGCAAAGAGTATACTCAGACAGAAAAAATCAGAAAGATCGTTAGAGCTCTTCCTCTGGAGTGGCAACCCAAAGTAACAGCAATAGAGAAAGCTAGAGGAGAATCAATGGCATATGTCACAGCTCTCTTTGGTAGCCTCGAGGAATATGAAGGAAAGATAAAGGCTCTCAAAGAAACTGGACAAGACAGAAAGAAGAAGGGTCTTGCTCTGAAAGCTGCTGAGGAGAAAGAAGAAGAGTCTGATGATGGAGATAAGTCAGATGAAGAAACTTTGGCTATGTTGATTAGGAAATTTAGACGATTTTACAACAAGAAAAGAAGCAAGAAATTCTTCAAGAAAGGAGCAGCTGGAGATAGTAAGAGAGAAGGAAAAGAACCAGTAACCTGCTACGAGTGCAAGAAGCAGGGACACATTAAATGGGATTACCCACAATTCCTCAAGAAGCAAGAAAAAGAAAAGAAAGCTGCAGATAAAGTCAAGAAGAAACGAGCTTACATTTCATCAATCTGAGGCAACAGCTCAGATGAGGAAGAAAATGATGAAGAAGAGATTGCCAACATCTGCCAGATGGCTCTTGCATATGAAGAAGTTGAAACTCCATCCAACATTGATCAAGAGGATGAGGTATATGAATCTAAACCTTCCTATTCTGAATTACTGGATGCATTTCATGAATTACATGATGAATTTGTCAAGACTACCAAAGAACTTAAGCAAGCAAAGAAAAAGATTAACAAACTAGAATCTCAATGCAACATCTCTGAAACTGCTTCTCTGCATACTGAATCTGCTTGTTGTAAATCATGCATTGAGTTAAAATAAACTAATGACTATTTGGTAAGAAGCATGTCGAGACTCACTAAAGGAAAAGACATGTTGTTTGCTTTAATGGGAAGTCAAAGAATATCACAGGGAAAGGCTAGACTTGGCTATGATCCTTGTGCTGTAAAAGAAAAGATCAGGAAGAAAAACCAGAATGTGTACATGAGACAGTTTGTACATGCTAGTGGCAATAGAAAGAAAGATCATATGTCACATCACATTGAATCATATAATCAACCAAGACATGCAAAACAAAAATATTATCTGCATTGTTTTCTTTCTGCTTCTCAATCCAGCAGTCCCTTTACCACCTGTCACTTCTGTAACAAGAAGGGACATGTTTCCAGTTCATGTGCTTTAAAGAAAAATGGACTTGACAGGAAAGTTAAATGGGTTCTCAAAGGTACATCTGTATCTGGGGAAAAGACTACTGACAAAAAAGGACCCAAGCAAATTTGGGTACCTAAAAGGAAAGTATGATTTTTGTCTTGCAGGTTTGTCTTAAAGCTAGAAAAAGCAACAAATAGTATATGGATAGTGCATGCTCAAGTCATATGACTGGTGATAAGGAGAAGTTCATCATCCTTAGAGACAAGAAAGGAGGAAAGGTGACCTTTGGAGACGATCAGTATGGCAAAATAGTTAGCATTAACATTGTGGGGAAGAATCCTGAAACATCTATTGAAGAGATACTATTTGTAATTGGCCTCAACCACAATATGTTAAGTGTGAGTCAGACATGTGACAAAGGAAACTGGGTACTGTTTGACTCAAAATTCTGCCTGGTCATCAGAAAAAGTGATCACAAAATAATCCTCAAAGCTCAAAGGGATAGTAACTGCTATACTATTGATCTTGAAGAACTTCCTCCCTTAGATTCTGTCTGTTTGATTAGTCAGGATAATGATAGTTGGTTGTGGCATAGAAGATTAGCTCATATTAACATGAATCAACTATCAAAACTGGTTAAAAATGAGTTAGTCACTGGCCTACTAAAAATTACTTTTGAAAAAAACAAAGAATGTGATGCATGCCTAAAAGGAAAACAAATCAAATCCTCTTTCAAATCTAAAAATGCAGTCACCACAACTAGACCACTAAAACTACTGCATATGGATCTGATTGGTCCATTTAGAGTAAAAAGCATTGGTGGAAATCTGTATGTGCTTGTAATTGTGGATGATTACTCTAGATTTGCCTGGACACTATTTCTTTCTTCTAAGAGTGATACGTTTGATGCATTTGTAACCTTAGCTAAGAAATTGCAAAATGAGAAAGGTAAGTCTATTGTGTCTATCAGATCAAATCACAGAGGAAAGTTTGAGAATTCATACTTCCTGGAGTACTGTGATGAGCATGGAATTGATCACAACTTCTCAACTCCAAGAACTCCTCAACAAAATGGAGTAGTGAAAAGGAAGAACAGAACAATTAGAGAGATGGCTAGAGCAATGCTGAATGAAAAGGAACACTCTCAAGTATTCTGGGCTGATGCAGTAAACACAGCAAGCTACATCATAAATAGAGCTTACATCAGACCAATCCTTGGAAAGACTCATTATGAGCTGTACAAAGGAAGAAAGTCAAATTTCTCACATCTACATGTGTTCGGCTGCAAGTGCTTCATCCACAATAATGGAAAGGAGAATCTGGGTAAGTTTGATGCCAAATCTGATGAAGGTATATTTATGGGCTATTCTAGTAGAAGTAAGGCATATAGAGTTTTTAATAAAAATCTAAATTAGTAGAAGTATCTGTGCATGTAGTATTCATTGAAAATGAAACTATTTCCAAACATGTCACTGATAAGGATAATCTGCTTTCAAATTTTAAAAATTTAGATCTTTCTGATGAAGGTAAAATTGAACCTCAAAAAATATTTGAATCTATTAACATAGAGGAAGATATTCAGGAGAAAGACTTTGAGGATGAATACAATGAAGAAATGTCTCAAGAACTCCCTAGAGCTTTGAAATATCAAAGGAATCATCCTGTTGATCAAGTGATAGGGGATGTTCAAGAGAGAGTTAAAACCAGAAAACAATTAAGAGATCAAATGATAAATTGTGCTTTCATTTCACAAATTGAACCTAAATGTACTGAGAAAGCCTTAACTGATGAATACTAGATTTTAGCTATGCAAGATGAGTTAAATCAGTTTGAAAGAAATCAAGTTTGAGATTTAGTGCCCAGACCAAAAAATCATCCTGTCATTGGCACTAAATGGGTTTTTAGAAACAAACTTGATGAATCTGGATCAATAATTAGAAATAAAGCTAGACAAATTGCCAAATGGTACAATCAAGAAGAAGGAATTGATGTTGAAGAAACCTTTGCTCCAGTGGCTAGATTAGAAGCAATTAGAATTCTGTTAGCATATGCATGCATGAAAAATATTATGTTATATCAAATGAATGTGAAGAGTGCTTTTCTTAATGGATATATCATGGAAGAAGTTTATATAGACCAACCTCTAGGCTTTGAGGACTCTACAAAACCAAACCATGTTTATAAACTGAAGAAAGCCCTTTACAGCTTAAAGCAAGCCCCTAGAGCATGGTATGAAATATTAAGTAATTTTCTAACTGAAAAGGGGTTCAACGGAGAAAAAGTAGATACAACTTTATTCACTAAGAAAGAAAATAAAGATTTACTTATTGTTCAAATCTATGTTGATGATATTATATTTGGTGCTACTAATGAATCTCTTTGCAAGAATTTTTCTAAGCTAATGCAGGGAGAATTTGAAATGTCCATGATGGGTGAACTCAACTTTTTCCTTGGATTACAAATCAAGTAGTGTGATGATGGCATCTTTCTCAATCAATCCAAGTATTTGAAAGAATTGCTGAAAAAGTTTGGAATGGAGAATGCTAAGCCAATGGGAACACCTATGGCTACTGCAACCAAATTGGATATAGATGAAGAGGGTAAAATGTTTAGCATAACCCAGTATAGAAGAATGATTGGATCTCTACTATACCTAACTGCCAGCAGACCTGACATTATGTTTAGTATCTGCATGTGTGCAAGATTCCAATGATGCCCCAAAGAAACCCATGCAACTGCTATGAAATGTATTTTCAGATATCTAATTGGAACATCACAGATGGGTCTTTGGTATCCTAAGGGCAATGGAGAAGATTTGAAAGGATACACTGATGCTGACTTTGCAGGATCCAAAACTGACAGAAAAAGCACAAGCGGAATATGTCAGTTTCTTGGAGGATCCTTGGTTTTATGGTTTAGTAGGAAGCAAAACAGTGTGGCCTTATCCATAGCAGAAGCTGAATATGTTGCAGCTGGAAGCTGTTGTGCCCAAGTCATCTGGATGAAGCAGTAGCTTGAAGATCTTGAGATTGAAATAAAAGAAATACCTATAATGTGCAACAACCAAGTGCCATTAACATCACAAAGAATCCAGTTATGCATTCAAGGATGAAGCATATTGAAGTTAGGTACCACTTCATAAGAGATCATGTTTTGAAAGGAGAGATCAGATTAGAATACATCCCTACAGAAGATCAAGTTACTAACATCCTGACAAAGCCTCTTTCAGAAGATAGGCATTGTAAAATCAGGAGAGAATTGGGTATGGTAAATCTCAATGAACTGTAAGTAAATTTCTGTATCAATTTGTTTTAGAATTTTTGACATTGATTTAATTCTAACTTTAGTATCGGAGAAAGTTTAATGCAAGTTGCAGGAGCTCTTCATGAGTTTAAATTTGAAAAATGGAGCAAATCAGAATGGAACAGTCAAAAGGAGAAAGAGACAGCAAGAAATTTGAGTTCTGGATCCATTCTGTAAGTTTTTAAAGTTGAAATTTGCATTTTAGTTGTATGTAAGATGAATTTCCTTGATAAAATTGTGTTTTTAAACAAGTCAGCATGTTCAACATTCGAATTTAGATACCCAACAGACGAACCTCAGTTTGGTTTACATTGTAACAGTTCTTGGTAGTCCCTCGAAATTCATCTATTGGTCCTTGAAAGTTTGAATTTTCAAGAATAAAAATTTCAATGTTATCTTTGTCCAGCATGATGTTTATACAAATGTCTATTTCTTAACATACGCATGTTAGAGAACCTTTACAAAGTGTAGAAATTCGAATTTCTTATTCAAAATTCGTCTATTGAAACATGCTTACAATGTTGAATCTCTGAAAGATGAATTTTCATATGTATAATTCGTCTGTTGCTTGTTGCATTAATCTTTGCTTGATGCCTGCTCTTCGAAATTTGAACTTTGCTCAAACAAAGTTCATTTGTTCATCCTGTGCTTCTTGAACCAAGCTTCTGTCAGACGAACTTTCAGAAGAAAATTCGTCTATCAGTAAGCTTTGCTGGATGGTTTAACTTTTAACTGCTCGAAGTTCAAATTTTGACCCTTCAAAATTCGTCTGTCCTGCGGTTACATACGTTAAAACCAATGGTTTTCCTCTGAACAGACGCAATCCTATTCATCTATTCTCTAAGTTTGTTCAAATTCTCTCTTCAATGCTCTTCAATTCTGACCGTAAATCTTTATTTCCCATCGTTTAAACTCCTTTTCACATCTTATAAACTCATTCTTAGCTTCATTCTGAAACATTCATTCACGAAAATGGCACAAGTAAAAATTCCAGAAGTTGGAAAAGGGAGAGGCATGACCAAAGAGAACGGTTAAATCCCAATATGCCTCAAAGGAGAGTGAAAAACTGAAGAGAAAAGCCGAATTAAGCAAGGCAACTCCCTCAAAATGATAGAAAACTACTCCAAAGGGAGAATCAAAGAAAGCTAGACCTTCTTCATCGAAGAAAACAGAGCCTTCAGTTCCTATTCCTACTGCTGCTTCCACTTCCTCCTTCAGTACTGAATTTGGAGAATACCAACTCATAACAATGCCATTATGGAGCACTCCTCAGATTCAGGAGGAATACTCAACTAAATTTGTGAGCAAAAAGGTAATAAAGCCTCATTGTGCGAACATGGAAGATTTCTTATTCTCAAACAATTTTGATGCTGGTCTATGGATGATGAGATATAAGAATATGTTAGAGATACTGGAAAGGTATGATGATGAAGTGGTTAAGACATGGTATGCCTCCCTGAAGTACAACAGCAAGAAGAATAAGTGGGAGGTCAATATGAGATCAAAGACCATCTGGTTCACAGATGAAACTCTTAATGAAGTATTGGAAATTCCAGGGCAAGATGACCTTAAGATTGACATCACTACCTCAGGATATATGGATGAGGCAGAAACTGCTGATGAAAAAGGTAGCCCCTTTTTGAACTACAAGGAGAGCACAATCTTAAACACATTGTTCAGAAGAAGGGAGAATAGGCCAACAATAACTTGCTAAAGCCCACTAACCTCAGTGCTCAAGTAAAGATCCTACACTACATAGTGTCTAGGATTATTTTCAACAAAAGAGGCAGTTTCAATTTGATCATAAGGGCAAAGGCACATGTAATGGCAGCAATCATGCGTGGGAAGCTTATCAACATGGGTCATATCATACTCCAACGCATGATCAAGGCAAGGGATCAGAGGAAAGACTCTACACTCCCTTATGCAGCAATTATTTCCAAGATTCTACAATATGCTAGAATTCAGCACCTTGAGAAGGGAAAAGGGAAGCCCACTGAGATTTTCAAGGAAAAGGAGCTACAAAGAATGGGGATTGAAAGAAAAGATGGAAGATGGATTGGGAAGGGAGCAGGAAAATTTGAAGATCTCTTCTTTAATGAAGATGCCTCCCTATAGCAAGAAGGTACCTCTGAGGCTCCTGCAAGACCTACACCTCAGCCTTCTCAACCTGTCCCATCTCCATCTCTGCCTGCTCATATTCCATGTACTCCCTCTTCTCGTGCCAAGTCAACCAATATCACTGAGTTGTATGACAGTCTGTCTATACTCATACTAAGCAACAAGGATAAGCAAAATGCTAAGTTTGCTTATCTTCAAGATTAGATCCACCAATTGGCCAAGAACATGAAAGTGGTTGCTGATGCATATGAAGACATTCGGAATGACATTCTTGCCACATCAACTCCACCTCAGCCATGATTCTCTGAGCCTGCTAAGTCTCCAACTCCTGAGCCTCCAAGCCCCTTTGTGCTAGCCTCTCCTGAGCATGATGATGCTGTAGATGATACTGAGGTTGTTGGCACATTGAGCACACCAAGTCCTGGTCCTCCCTTGGACTATGGTATGGAAGAAGAAGGCCCTCAGGATTCAAGCTCTCATGACCCCATTCAAGCAGATGCTCAAGAGTCAATCCTGTTCCAGCAAGAATCTGAGCAAGTAGAAAGATTAGTGGCAGCTATCTCCACTTCACCATTCATGCAGTCTGCCCTAAATAAAGAAAGAAGCATTGTGCCTTTTATTGATTTGGAAGCCATTGCATACAATGCTCTCTTGCAAGCTCAGAAAAGAAGGCTTGAAGAAATGTTTCCTCCTCCTGCTCCCTCATCTGTTACATTCCTCGGTTTCTCGGAGGAAAGAATGACACAATTGGCAATTACAAGGCAAGAAATTTCTGAACTTTTTGAGATTTTTGATGATGAAGATGAAGACACAAGTTCTGAAGTGTCTGGGTCCTTGCCAAAACTCAATCCAGAAATGTCATTTGTACCTGTACCTCTTCAAGCTATTCTAGTGTCTCAGATCCTTCCTCCTGCTGATTTTGTTTACCTTCCTGATGATGCCAAAAAAGGGGAGAAGAGTGAGCAAACTAGAAAGTCTGCTGTAGAGCCTTCAGGAAAAACTTATAGCAAGAAGACCAAGTCAAAGAAAAAGTGATTAGAACTTATGCTTAGGTCCTCTTGTAGTGATGTTTTTGTGTTTCTGTTGTTGTGTACCGTGTTTCTATAATATGTTGCACTGTTGTTTCTTGAAAAGTGACATTTAATGAAATAAAATAATTCCTTTGAATGAGTTAATAAATCTCTTTACTTGATTTACTATATATGATATCTTTTGGATTATAATGCATGTGTTGAGGGGTAGCTTGTGAAAGCAAACTCAAGTAATAATCCAATTTATAAGTTGTTTTGTCATCATCAAAAAGGGAGAGAATGTTGAATCAAGTGTTTTGATGATTCCAAACCAACCTTCAAGAGTTTGATGTAAAGATATCAAAGGTGCACAAAAGGTTTTAAGTGAAGGAATTTTGGAGAAATCAGTTAAAGAATAGATGTAGATTGTTTAGTAATGTTTTAATTTGAGTAAAAGACTTTAATTTGGTGAAAAGATGTTTTAAAACCTCAATTGTATGTTAATTCATGAAATATTTGAAAAACACCCACCAACAGACGAAGTTTGAAAAGTTTACACTGATTTGCTGTTTTGAAAATTTGAACTTTACCTTTGGATATTTGAATTTCATATTGAAAATGAATAATTCTGAAAAGAGGCTTCTCTGATAGACGAATATTGTATTTCAAAATTTGAACTTTGACCTATGCTGGAATAGAGTCTGAAAAGAGCCATTCTTTGACAAACGAACTTTGATATTGAAAATTTGAATTTCAGTCAAAATGTAACTTATAAAAATTGAAAAATTCGTCTGAGAATATGTCAAAGTTCATCTGAAAACAAGTTTAAAAAGAGCTTTAAAATTGCCCACTGACAGACAAACTTTGAACATGAAAATTCGAATTTCATAAACAAAGCTTGTAAGTCTGTTGTGTTGATATGTTGACATACGAATGACAATATTTATAAATTCGAATTTTCAAGTAAGTCTGAAAAGAGGTCTCTCTGACAAATGAACTTTGCCCTTTGAAAATTCGAATTTCGAGTTTATGAACTATTGTGCCTTAATGAACCAGCTTCTGACAGACGAATTTTGGGTTCCAAAATTTGAATTTCGAAGGCACTGTAGCAAATTGAGTTTACTGTTCACACTTGACAGAACAACTTTAAACATGGAAATTCGTATGTTCCAACATAGAATCATTTTCTAAAGATAAAAATTCAAATTTTGATTCATAACAGACGAACCTCGGAAGTTCAACATTAAAGGTTATAACTTTCGGTTTCTGCGAAATTTGTCTGTTGACCAACTGAAATTCAAACTTTGAGTGTCAGAAGCATTAAATGCGGCTGGTAAACAGATAGTTTCTCAGAGCAACCGTTGGGTAACGTCTCTAACGGCTAGATCTTGTCTCTAATGTATAGTTGGGGCAGAAATCTATAAACAGAACTTCATTTGAAGATGTGGGTAATGATTTTTACTTTGTAAATACTGAAACTCTGCCAAATTATTTACTCAAAGTCTCTTACTCTCACACACTTCAATATTTGTACTCCAACTTTCATATACACTCTTATTGAGAGAGTTTATTATTTGTAAATAATCTTATCTTCATCTGGAAGAAAGATTTACTTGTGAGAGAATATCACAAGGGATTTGGGAAGCACTTAGTGAGAGTGCAAAGAGTGAAAGTGTGAGCTCTAGAAACAGAGCATTAACTTTGTACTGAGGCATTTGCAAGAAGCCCACTGAATTCTTACAGAATAGTGAAAAATCTCAAGTGGTGACTTGGGGACTGGACGTAGGTCAAGTTGAGAGACCAAACCAAGATAAACATATGAGTTTTTCTCTTCCCTACTGCTATCTTCATAGTTTATTCATTCATACTCTATTTTACCATCATACTTTGCTTCCTACACTTTCTTTCTTGACGTTTTACAGAAAAAGTTTTTATCTTCCCAATTCACCCTCCTCTTAGGAAGCCAGCTTATCTAACAAATCTCTAAGTAATTTCCAAATAAACAAAATGTCTTGATCAAATTTTGAGAGATGCAAACCATGTATTGTTGGAGAATAGATAGTTCTAAGGAATTAAAATTTTAAATAAAATTATTTTATTAGGATATTTAGATTATATTTTATATTTAATTAAATTTCATAATTTTTTAGAATTATTAAAATTTATATTATCTTTTATTTATTTTATATTTTTTATTATTTCTTTTTTTTAAGTTTAAGTTATAATGTTCTAAAATATCTTAATATTTAAGAAATTTATAAATAAATGAGATTCTTGCAATCTCCATAGGTTAAATCATTAGATTAAATAATTTCCTATTTTATTATATTTTGTCAATCTTCTGACAAATTCTACTAGTTTTATAAATAGTTATCATTGTAATTCAAATTTTAGAAAATTATATTGTGTAAAATTTAGTTTTATAGATATCTATTTTGTCAACCCTCTCTTTCTCCCTCCTCCTTTTACGTCAAGTATCTCGAGGCATTTAACTGTCTAACTAGGATTTAGATTTCGAGAAATCATTGCTTTTATTCAAGTATTGACGATGATAATTCGGGAACATCAGAAAATTTGAATGAAAAGTTCTGTTTGAAGAGAAGCAATCATTTTCATGGGATTTGTAAGCAAATTTTATGAACGGAGAGAAGTCCATGAGTAAGTTTTAGATAAAACGATTTCAAAAATTTGTAGAATGCAAGTATCAGAGAAGTGAGGCTGGAACATTATGATATGGGGGTCAAAGCTGTGGAGACTTTCTTGGGTGCTTTCGGCGGGACTGCAAATATATATGTGGAATGGGAGCCATATCTCCCTATTTAATTTAATTGATATTTTAAATGTGAAAATATATATATATATATATGTGTGTGTGTGTGTGTGTGTGTGTGTGTGTGTGTGTGTGTACACAGCCGTTGAAATGATGGATAAATCACTTGATAGTAATGAGAGCAGTGGATATGGTGAGGACTTAATTGGAAGAAATAATTGTTGGCAAAAAAAAAATTGGAAGAAATAATTGGAAATGAAGATGTCTCGTAAGCTGAGTGGTGAGCATGGAGATATCAAATCTGGATACTTGAGATTTGATTACATTTTATTATTATATTTTTAATATATTTTTATTTTATTAAATAAATTTTTTAAAATAAATATAATTTTATAATTGACATTTAAAAAAAATACTATTATTATATAAAAAATTAAAATAATAAATTGTAAATTTGAATCATCAAATCAAAATTAAACGGTTTAAATTTAATCATAATAATAAGCATTGGGTGCTTATCACACCGATGGGCAGCGAATGTGGATTCGGTGAACATGTTTTAACAGTTACAGCACGCGCAGTACTAAGGTCATGAATGAGGGGTGGGTTACATGTCACTTATCTATGTGCTGTGCTCTCTCTACTCCTCACAACTTCCGTTTTTGTTTATTTTATAAATACATTTTTATAGAAAAGAAAAAGAAACAATCCTTCATTTTTTTAAAAAAAAGCGCTGTATTGTTGAAGACTTGAAGCTAGGAATAGAGTCAGGAATGCAGGAAATAACCTGCAAATTGACCCATTTAACCAGTAAAAAAAGTTTGGGTTGTGTTACAAAATATACAATCTATTTAAAATGAGCTACAATTAACCTAGCACAAATATAACCCACGCAAGTTGTGCGGGTTGACCAGTTTTCTTTTCTTTTCTTGTTTCCCCAAAATTTAAAAAAAAAATTTTCATGACTTGTATTAGTCACCATAGGATGATATTTTATTGAATGATGACTTATATTTTGTTAGTAAAATACTTAACTTTATTTTCATAGTTGTACTCAATCAGTCAGTGAGCATAGGTATAGTATAACTATCAGAGCTCCTCGGCTTCAAGCGATAACCGCTCCAAGCATTACGATTTGATGCACATCCACAATAATCAGCGATCTCAATGGCGCGTGCTCAATTTACAAACTTTCATGCTTCTCTCTCTCTGTTTTTTTTAAAGGAAAAGAAAAGAAAAGAACTTTCATGCTGGCGTATTAGTTTATCTTATACCATTATCGGATCCTTTTTCTTTCTGTCCGTCCCTCCCAGGCCCCAAACAATCAATCAAAAGCATTTCTTTAATAAAGCATTATTTATTTAATCAACTATTTCCTTTCTTTTTTTCCCAAGGAACAAAGGTAGTCCCTCATTCATGATTGTACTGACATCTTTCTTCTTATATAGCTATTATAGTTAAAGACAAAGAGACACAGGCAAGTGGGCACTCCATTTGGGTTAGCGAGCGCGCGATGGAGGAGAGGCCGGAGACAGAGCTCATATCAATACCGGCGACGCCAAGAGTGTCCACTCCGGAGATACAAACGCCGTCGGGGCAGAGGTCGCCGAGACAGGGGTCGAAGGAGGCAAAGTCGTCGAATGCATGGACTCCGACGTCGTTCATATCGCCGAGGTTCCTGAGCCCGATCGGAACGCCGATGAAGAGGGTACTGATAAACATGAAGGGTTACTTGGAGGAGGTGGGCCACCTCACGAAGCTCAACCCTCAAGACGCATGGCTTCCAATCACCGAATCTCAAAATGGAAATGCTTACTACGCCGCCTTTCACAACCTCAATGCCGGTGTTGGATTCCAGGCCCTGCTTTTGCCCATTGCCTTCGTTTCTCTTGGCTGGTACATTTCTTTCTTCACTCCTCTGCTACCCATTGTTTTTGGGAAAAATAATTCTTCATCCCTTAAAATTTGATCTCGTCTCTTAACCTTCATGCGCGCACACACACACACACATATATGTAGATCCTTGCTCCTCTTGTTGCATATATATATATATATATTATATTATTTAATTTCAGTTCCTAACTAAGTGTGTATTTATATATATATATCTAACAAGCCAGTGCCTTCCGAACTAAAATATTTATAAATAATTGAACATTATGTATATTTGTTTTCAGCGGCACCAACGGATGGGGGGCAGGATCTCTGCTGCCACTTTTTTTTTTTAATATTTAAGTTTAAAAATAAAAAATATTTTTTTTATAATTATATAATTATAAAATTGTGCTGTTTTCATTTTTTAATTTAAATATTATACTGTAAAAATAATATTTTTACATTTATACAGTTATAGAATCTGTGTAAAAAAAATATAAAATAGGATACAATTATACACATACATCTCTACATGATTCCAAAAACATATTATATTATCTACCATTTTTAAAATTTTAAAAAAATAAAAATATATATTTTTCCTTGCCACCACAAGACCGTTACATGCAGGAGGGGGTGGCAGGAGACACCCCCATCCGGCACCAACCTATACGAAGTTTCTTCTTCTTCTTATTCTTATTATTCCTTCTCACCATAAACTTTGTTTTCTTTAAGCTGAAAAACTTGTCCCCCTTTTGCCTCACAAAATCATGAGACATGATAGCTTAAAGGATTTGGAAACACGCTTGAGGCAATCTGTTCGGTGCTTTAGCTTTCGCTTTTTCCAAAGCTTAATTATTTTCAAGGGAAATAGTGAAATCTATCGCATCTTGCATTAGGTCCACCAGGAAAACTGTCCAAATTCTTTCTTTTGATAGCTATGGACATCTTTTCCTCCACACTTCAGCGTTTTGAAAAGCACTTTTTGACCGTGATTTCTTTTATATTCTACACAATAAAAATACAAAATTTGTCCAATTTGATTATTGGAGGATGAGCACATGTTATAGGGTAGCAATTAAAAACATCTTGAGCCCGTTAAGGAGAACTTGGTCAAAATATTCTGTAGGAGTTGGGGAATTATTTCCTTGATTATAGCGTATTGTTGGCAACTATACACTCTGTGGATTCTGGTTCAACTGCATGAAGCAGTTCCTGGAAAAAGATACAACAGATATGTGGAACTCGCCCAGGCCGCATTCGGTAAGTCGAAACTTAAAAACACATATATACCATCTGATTATATATTTTCCTTGCCTTTGTTTGACTTAAGATTGTGTTCAATGCAGGGGAAAGACTAGGCGTGTGGCTTTCTCTGTTTCCAACAGTTTATTTGTCGGCAGGAACAGGGACGGCTTTGATTCTATTTGGAGGGGAAACCATGAAATTGTTCTTCCAAATAGTGTGTGGTCCGACGTGTACCTCCAATCCCCTAACCACGGTGGAGTGGTATCTGGTTTTCACTTCTCTCTCCATTGTCCTCTCTCAGCTACCAAACCTCAATTCAATCGCAGGGCTTTCACTCGTGGGGGCTGTCACTGCCATCACTTACACCACCATGGTCTGGATTCTCTCTGTAAGCCAACAAAGGCCACCCTCCATCTCTTACGCTCCTCTGTCTTTACCCTCCTCTTCTGCTTCGGTCTTCTCCGTCATGAATGCACTCGGAATCATAGCTTTTGCTTTCAGGGGCCACAATTTAGTCCTAGAAATTCAGGTGTATATATACTAACCACGTTTCCCTAGTTTTGCCTTTTCAACTTAACTCGAAGGCTTACCCGTGGTTAATTAATTAATTTCTTAATTTCAGGCAACAATGCCATCGACGATCAAGCACCCTGCTCACTTGCCAATGTGGAAAGGTGCCAAGGTTGCATATTTCTTCATTGCAATGTGCCTCTTCCCTATTGCCGTTGGAGGTTTTTGGGCCTACGGAAACCTGGTAAGAGCTTTTAATTTCCAGATTTTGTAGTATCGGATGATCTGATGCGTTGCATTCATTCATTAATTGGAGACTAGTTAATTTGAGTGGTTGGTAATTACAGATGCCTTCCGGAGGGATACTGGCGGCTTTATATGCATTTCACAGCCATGACATTTCAAGGGGGCTTCTTGCCTTGAATTTCCTTCTCGTTGTGTTTAGCTGCTTGACCAGTTTCCAGATATACTCCATGCCAGCTTTTGATAGTTTTGAAGCAGGATACACCAGCAGAACTAACCGTCCCTGCTCAATCTGGGTGAGGTCGGGCTTTCGAGTTTTCTTTGGATTTGTGTCCTTCTTCATAGGAGTGGCACTTCCCTTTCTGTCAAGCTTGGCTGGTCTGATGGGAGGACTCACTCTTCCAGTTACTTTTGCATATCCATGCTTCATGTGGGTTCTCATAAAACAGCCCACCAAATACAGCTTCAATTGGTATTTCAACTGGATTTTGGGTTGGCTGGGAGTTGCTTTTAGCTTTGCCTTTACCATTGGAGGCATTTGGAGCATAGTCACCAGTGGACTCAATTTGAAATTCTTCAAGCCTAGTTGAATTCGATCAGGAAACTTAACGTAATTGCCATATCCACGTCGTCTTGTCTTCTTATGCAGTTTTCGGGTCTGCGTCACTCCCTTCCTAAATGCTTTTACATATGTATGACAAATATCAATTCAAGTAGAAAAGAAATCGTTTGTTACTTGTGAACTGCTATTCTATTTCTATGCATTAGTTTCCTTAGTCAAGTTGCTTTTTTTCACTTTTCTTCTCCCGAATGAGATTATCATTACATGAATTAATAATTAATTTATTTAATAATATATTTAATTACTATACTCTAATATATTCTGCAAATAACTCTCTTTAATGTACGGCGTTAACAATTCTACAATGTCATAGCCAAACATAAAAATTAAGTGTGGAAATATAGTTTTATTTTTTCGTGTGTCCAAATTTTCAAATTCATCAACCACACTTGTATACTTCATTTTTCAAAATAATTGTCACTTTATAATTTTTAAAAAAATATTAATTACATTTAACCAAATTTACCTTTCAATAATAACGAAAGAAGAAAGAAATATTAAGAAATACTACATTATTAATAAGGATATTACTATATCAAACTTTATTAATGTTTATACTATTTATTAGTTTTTTAATATTATGCATATATAACTCCAGAATAACTCCAGAATGACAAATGAGAATTGTTTTGAAATGGAGGAGATATTTAATTTTAAAATACCAATCATCTTCGTTCTTCAATTACGAGGCACTTAAATGTAATGTGAATGAGTGAATTGAGGGGAGTAGTGTTTAAATTTATCGCTTCTCTCAAGTTGTTAAATTGTTAGATTATTAATAATTTGTTTACACCTTTGTTCCAAATATACTTGGATAGGTGTTGCTTGAATGGCATAGGACTAGTTGGTAAAAATTACTTCATCATGTTCTTTATATAAGATTATTTTAATTGAATCACACGAATTAAGAATAAGAGTTAAAACTAATTAACTATCTCAATTTTTCTAAAAATCTCAACATTTTTTCAAAACTATTGTATTTAATCTCTCTCTTTTTCTTTTTAGATACATTAAATATGAACATTTTTTATAATTGTATAATAAATACCACCTTGTATATTATAAAGGGTCTTATATTCAGGATCAAGGTAAAAGATCTTTTATATAGGACCAAATGGAGTATATTATTCCTAATTCCAGAATCAATTGTAAGAGATTTATTACCACATTATACTATGAGATGCAAAAAATATATGCTAGTCCCTTCTATTTTTTTTTTTACGGTATGTACCTGGTATCTTGGGCTGCCTCCCTTAAGTTGAAAGGACTTTAATGGGCTCAGACTAATCCGAATTTGGGGCCAGGGAGGCACCACAAGGGTGGGAAGCCCCTACCACTCCACGCTGCTGCATTCCCACATCTCGAACCCAAGACCTGTGATTAAGCTAGAACGACTCTTGTTAGTTGATCTAAACATTCGGTGGTCTAGTACCTTCTAATTTAACCTGGACAATAACTTTAAAAAAAATGGAGCCAGAAATTTAAAGGGGGCTTTTAAATCCCAAACCATCAATATGGATGCACCCAACTACAAAAAAATTCTTTTCAGAGTTTCAGAATGCAATTATGCAAAAGAAAGCCATAGAGAAGGTGGATCAACTGCTTTTACGGTTTTACATTGAATGCATCATTGGACTTGGTGTTGAGAATAGTATATGAAAATAACTGGTGCCCAGAAACATATTATAACACACTATCCTTAAGGTTTTATTCGTCCCCACTAGGTTTGCTGCAGGGATCCGACGAATCACCCCTAGGAGTTATTCTAAGCACCAAAGATATCTGACAGTAACTTCAAATACCTTGAAACACAGAATGAAACAGAGAGATTGTTAGCAAGAGAAGAGAATGTGTGGTATTCTTTTAGTCTCTAGTTTGATCCTCTTATAATAGTAGAAAACAGAAAATTGAAACGTTATTTATGAACCTGTTTATTTTTTAACATTGTATTTGAAACGTTGTTGTCAAATTGAAACAGAATATCAAATGAAAAAAATGATAAATCAAAATATTAATCTGAAATTCATACCAGACCAGATCTACACCGTTAGATCAATCTAATGATCACGATGCGCCACGTGCCAAGTGCTAAGTGCTTTAAATATTAAATAAATAATATTTAAATCCACTTGACATTTTTGTTCAGTAATTATTTTAATATGCTTTGTCTTTTCTCTCTTTATACATTTCATAAATCTTACTTCCATCCAACGTGGGACTTTAGTTTTTTCAAACTATCTCTAACACTTGGTTTACGATAACAGAAGCAACATCATTTAGGTCGGTAATTAGAGAAGCAGCATGCAATCCTAAGATATACTTACATATCTAATTACCATGTCAACCAGCCAAATCATTGATGTCGAGTCACACATTCCATGAATGGCACCACAGTATTTGGTGGCTTCTCAATAATAATCTAGTTCCACTTTCCAAATGAAAGAAATAAGGGATAATGGTCTTCTTGGTCTTCAAAATTTTCTCTAATTTCCATATTGGACTTTGTAGTTTATTTTTAGTACTAAGGATATTCCTAACCGATAATTTAAGACTAATCCCTTCGAGATATAGAGATCACCGAAGTGGGTTTTGACCCTCTCAACAAAGTTTTTTCCATATACATAGTCAGACATCAAATCTAGGACAATATGCTTAAAAACCCAACTATCTACCAGGATAATATACTTTTTGGTCCTCAAAATTTTCCCTAATTTTCAATTGGTCTTTATAGTTTTGTTGTGATCAAATAACCCCTCATAATTTTATATAATTAAAGAGTTGATTTCTAATATTTAAAAAATCCAGTATTTTAATCCCTATATCATCTAAGATGGTATTAATGCTATTAAAATTAAAATGATGTGGCTAATAGATGATTTAGAATTTTATTGTTATCTTTCTGCATGTTTGAAAACAAAAGTCTAATCAGTTTTATAATCTATGTGTCAGTCTAAGTTAGCTAATTATTAGTCACATTATATTAATGCCATTCTAGAAGATAAAGAGATTAATTACTGAGTTCTTGAAATATTAAGAACTAACTATTTAATAATATAAAATTATAAGAATTTATTTGATCAAAATAAAACTATAAAAAACCAATATGAAAATTTGAAAAAAATTTTAGGAACCAAACAACTATTTATCCGAAGAAATTAAAAAAAAAAGAAAAGAGAAAACTGAAACAAAAGCAAAAGTACAAAACTAGAATGCTCCAAATGTACGTACACACAGGTGATCATCCGCCAGGCGTTTGGAATATCAGTGAAGTAAACGTATTTGACGTAAATATTTTCCGAGATGCAGTTGCTGCAACATTTGACTGTGAGGCAGGGTAGGGTCGTAGGGAGGCACCAAAGCACACTTAGAGATCAAGCAAGGTTAGATAGAAATGACTAACAAGCATGTTAAAATCACTAGTATTCGTGTACGTCTGTGATAGATTAGATGATAAAAGATGCTGTCTGTGGGTAGAGCTCATCAGCTGAAACCAATCTCTCCATGATCCAACACGTACAAAATCAGAACTTTTACTACCAAAAGAATTCAATTTTAACATCTAAATATTTTCAACTGTTAAGTAATAAAAGTTTGAATATTGAGCTACAAATTTAACATAAAGAAGTTTTGAAATTTAAAAATAGAGTTACAATAGTATAGTATTGAAATAATTTATAGTAAAATTTGAAAAATATATTATAAATTTAGAATAAATAAGTTATAAATTTTAAAAAAGAAATTATAAAATAAAAATTTAAAAATTAAGTTACGAATTTAAAATAAATAAGTTATAAAATTTAAAAAAAGAAATTGTAAATAATTTGTCACCTGGTACCATTCATCAGTGTGTTACTAGTATATATTTTAGTAATGTTATATGGATGTATTGCCTATTTGCCTCCATAACAAAATTTCTGGGCCTGCCACTGGCTTTGGGCGCCGATGAAGATGGGAAGTGACAGAAACTAATGGTATTTTAGTAATTTAATAGTAGAATTATTAATATTTCAGGTCCATTGGTCTCCTTTTCTAATTTAATTAATTGCAAGTTATAAAATTTAATAAACTACTTAATTTGATTTCAAACAGTAATTGATCCCCTCTTGTGTTTTGACTATCAGTACCAGTGCCACCTGAAAAGTGATCTTCACATCCATTGTGTCCAATTGAGAAGTGAAAAAAAGAAAATTTACTCATAAAACATTTACTTTTTTACACATCACTAAGTATAGATAATGATAATAAATCTCTCGTTGTTTCCTAACAAGCCCTGTAATTGATCCCTTTTTGTTAATGAATTTGATCCTTTTATAAAAAAAATGATAATAAATCTCCTAATATATCTCTCAACGGCTAATTCTAATGATTCTGAGTGTTGAAAGCGACTTAATTGAGAGATGAATTATTCTTACGTGCGGAGAATATCTCCCAACAGAAGTAGAAATTATTTAATTAATAATATTGAAATTAATTAGAAATGCACGATAATTCAATCCTTCGAAATAATTTGAATGGCTTACATTGAAGGATAATAGCAACATAAGGAAAGCATAGGAAACTTGCAGTAACGTAATGCTTACTTATTGGTGCAGATTACAATATCGCTCATTCTTTTTATTCTTCAAGGAATAGGAATATCTCTCTCACATTTCAGAACGCTCAAGAGATGCATGCACTGGTGAAATGAAGAGCTAATCTAGCAAATTACTTAATCTTCCATATTAATTTCTAGGCTTGACGTTCACATGCAGGGGGGAGCGCTTGTGTGTAGTAAGCCCCATAGTATCCACATTGTCTTCTTCCGCTTCAACCAGCGACCACTCAAATTCCTGAACAAATCTGCCAATTGCCGTGCACGCTATTAACGTAGCCTGAAGCGTGCCTGAACACACCCTCTTTCCTGCTCCAAACGCCATCGTCTTGTATAAATCCATGGTGTCATAACTCTCATCTAGAAATCTCTCCGGCTTCCACTCGAAAGGCTCTTCCCACTTCTTCTTATCCGTGCTACATCCATATATATTTATTGCTATCTGTTCAACATGAGAATGTCAATGTCAATATATATTGTTCATCATATTCAGACACACAAATCTAAGAAAGTAATTAAATTCAAAGTATCAATTACCTGGCTTCCTGCGGGAATGTGATATCCTCCCACTTGGGTATCTTCGTGGACGTATCTCAGTGGGATAATCGGAACCGGATTATGCCTCCTCAAGGTTTCATGGAAAACAGCCCCTAAATATGGTAGGCTAGGTAGGTGGTCTTCAGTAACCTTTTCATTTCCACAAACGTTTCGGAGCTCCTCATACAGACGTTCCTATGATACAAATATAATGTGAAAATTGAGTGAATGCGAGAACCAGAAGATTGTTGGGAGAGAGAAAGAAAAGGAAAAGCAAAGAACCTGTCGGCTTCTGTCTTTAGCAAGTTCATACATAGCCCATTCTGAAGTTACTAATGTGGTGTCTGATGTCTCAATAATGGGCTCCCAAAGCAGCATGAGAATTTGGTCTTCCGTAAGTTCTTTTGCTTCCGACGATGATAACAGATGGTCAATATAACTATTTACTTCCTATTACATTCCATCAAAGGAATTAGGACAACCACCATATCATAGTTCTGTGCAAGAAGTTGCATGCAGTAATATTCTTAGGCAAACCTACCTTTCCAGATTCAATGCGCTTCTTCTGCTCGGTGAACAATGCCTTCATAACTGCTTTTCTCCGGAGGTCGATTCTGCGAACTTTTGCCTCCATGCTTTTATTTGGAATCCATTTCAGATAGGGGAAGAAATCTCGCCAATCCACTTCAATTGCACCTTCCATCAAGTCAAGCACTAGAATCTTATATATCTCATCTTTTGTCAAGGTAGTACCAATTCCCTCTACATAAATTTCTGCTACAACCTCTCCCAGAACCTGCATAATATTCCATTATTCCTCTCTCCATGGTGAAAAAAAAAAGACTAATATATGAAGAAAAACTCACTTGCTTTAGAGCGAGTGCGAAAAGTTCGGAAGCGAATATATTCCTGAAATTTACAGCCTCATTAGGGTAGGTCTCCAAATGTTCAATGATTTGCTTTGACATGTTTTCCATCATGGCTTCTCTGTGGCAGCGGTGTTGCTTCTGAATGTCGGAAAAAAGAAAGATCTCACAGCTTCTTTGCCAATGACGGAAAAAATAATTCCCCATGCTTAAACACTCAAAAGGTAACCAGAAAATTATTATAACCAACCTGTGCGTTTGCTCCCAGAACGTTTGCAAGAATATGTCTCTTGACCATTTTGTGAAAGTCATTGTAGTCACTCATAGCAACCATGCATTTATCAGAAGTCAGAATCGTAAGTGCATGTGACAGCTTCCTCGTTGAAACGGAGGAATATCTGGTCACCATCGCCTGAAACAACCATAAAAATTAGAGGGCCATTGAACCAGAAATAGAAAAGAAATACACGAGCAGCACTGAGGGAGAATCAGAATCAAGAGCGTTATTCCTTTGACTGTACATATATACAGGGTTCCATCTATTAATTGCGAAAAGAAATAGCTAGCAATTCCCATAAGCTGATACAGTAATTCAACAAACAAATTGACACAAATATAATTTATGTTATATAGGGTATAACAGACCTCTTTGGCCACATCGGTGGTGTTGAGAACAATAAGAGTAGAAGCACCGGCTCGGATGGAAAAAATGGGTCCATATTCCTCAGCCCACTCTGTGAACGACTTGTAAGGTTTCTTCTCCTTTAGTTGCAGCAGATTCCCGATCAGGGGTAGCCGCCATGCAACCTCTGCAACAATTATTTCATCATTCATCGTTTCATACAATGGCATCATTTTTATAGTTGAATTAATAAATTCAACCAAGAGAAATATTCTAATCACAAACAGTAATACCTGGTACTGGAGGAAGTTTAGAATACTTGCTTTTGATAAAGCCATTCAATTTTCCGACGAAGAAGGTGAGCAGCAACAGAGAGAAACCTCCCAACGCAACTGTGGTGGCCAAGGACTCGCTATGAACATGTTGAAGGATGTCTCTCAGTGTAGCCATGGTTCTATTAGTGTTATTTGCAGTATTTCTTACACACAATGAGTAGAGATCGATTATGAGAGACTTGTATTTATAGCATATACACCAGCCCCCATACAAAAGTTGTTGGGATATGGTATTATCTTTTTTCAAGTTAATTTAAGGAAAAGAAACGGAGTGTTCAAATTCCTTGTTATTGGCCAAAAATGTGCGTTGTCACGGTCGTTGATGTTATGAGCCTCCTCGCGATTTTTTTTTGTCAAGTTAAATTTATATTCATAAAAGTATTACATTTCTTTTTTTTTTTTTGTTTTCTGGAGAGATCGAAGTGGTTGATATTTCTTTTTTTAGTTTTCTAACCTTTTGCTTTTTTTAAATTTCTAACCTTTTGCTTTTTTTAAATCCTCTCAAGAAATCGATAAGAATGTCTACTGGCACGGATTAATGTATGATGAAAGACCTGATGATATGATTTTATTTATTATGATGGATACTTAGATTTAGAAAAAAACATACAAAAAAGGGGATGGGCGAAATGCTTGATTAGCATTGACTGCGTCTCCATAATTGCTAGCTAGCACAATTGCTTGTACCCGACATTTTGTTGTCTTTTTGGTTTCGGCTGCAATGGGCAAAAACTAATAATTCCTGGTCATAGGATCATATAATATTTTTTTTTACCAGGGCGAATGATCATGTAATTAATGTTATAGTAATTGCCACAATATTTACGCTTCCAAACTCGTATCTTTTACGAAGATTATATAGAGTCCGAGGCTTATTATTTACTACAATAAAACTTACTATCTTTAATCCACATTATAAGATATTTTGTATCAATTATACACATATTAAAGAAATCATTTTTTACCTGAAATCAATACAAAAAGTTCTCATATTTTCTATTTTATCCTTATTAAATACTACATTTTATTATCATTGTAGAGTTATAAATGAGAAGTATGAAAATATTAAAAATAGGGGTAAAATTAGGGATAAAATGGAAAGAAAAATATATAATTTTTTATATTTTGAATAAAAAAACTTATTATACAAAATATCTCATAATATGGATTAGAGAAAGTATTATTTATGATTTATGAATAATATAATTAATTTGCAATATATATCTTTTTTACCAGATATATTTTATATTGATGATTATATATTTTAAGTTTAGAAAAAACTGAATTATATTTTATTTGGATAAAATTTATAATTTTTTAAAAAAATATGATAGTCTTAATAAATTTTATTATATTATTATGATAGCAGATACAGGAATTGTAACTAACCAATTATATTATTATTATTATTATTATGATTATTATTATTATTACAAGATTTACTAATTAGTAATTACTAATACTAACGGAAAACAAAACAGAACAAAATCTGTAGGATTAAACGTTCCTACGAATATGGACATTGAGTCAAAGCTAATCAAGCATTTTCCCTACTTTTTTAATCTTTATGTATCCATGATAATAAATAAAATCAGACATTTCTGTACAATGTATGCTTTCACTTTTGTGAAGTGAATGCACCATGTATCATTTTGCCCTGTACGTACTATGTATTCATTTTCTGTATACATTTGTCATACACTATGAACATTCATTCTTATTAATGAATATAGATGATTCGAATTAGTCAGCAAAAAGGCCAAAAATATAAAGGAGTAAATAATATTAAATGTACTAAAAAATAAAAAAATTAATTTAATCAGTTGTGGTTTAGTTATGCAAAAAGTGTGGAATAACTTGCACTTTGATTTTTTTTTTATCGTTATATGATTTAAAGATTCAACTGAAATGTAGTTTAAATTTTTATTTCAAAAAAGAAATGTATATATTTTTAAAAATAAAAAATATATATGTAAGCTTAGTCAAATTAAAAACACTTTATATTATTTATTTTGTTAATTATGATATCACACAATTTTAACATAAGCAATTTCATTATAATTTATATAGTTAATATTTATTAATTAGATTAATAATTTGAAAGTAATTGAATTGATAAATAATAAAGTATAACATAATTTTTACTTATATAAATCTAGTGACGTAAAAGTTTATATATATATATATTGGTTTTTTTTTTTTTGTGATAACTTGTTGACTAATGTTTTGATAAACATATAATGTAATTGAACACTAATATATATATTTTTTTGGTCAGAACCTCTCTATCCTCAACATTTTATCTCTTCCCTTTCCGTTCTTCCCATTTTGAAGTTGATTCCTTATCTGCTACCCCAGTTCGATTTACACAACGTAAGGGGGCAAAAAAAGAAAAGAAACTCGACATTCACAGAATATGAATTAAGAAATTTTTTTTTAAAAAAAGATGTGATGAATGTTACATGATAAGTAAATTTTATTTTGTTTTTGGATAAAAATAATGAGATGATAAAAAGGAATAAATTACCATAAAACCCTGAATATAAAAAATAAGATAATAATCATTGGCAATTATTAATAATAATAAAGTGATTATATTAATACTAAAATAGAGTAATATAGGCAATTTTAATTGTTAATAATAAAAAATGAAGCTGTTAATCTAAAAACTTTCATTTTTATTGTGTGATTAATTTTTTTAAATTACCAATCGTATTAAAATAAATAAAACTTTCATGAATGAAAAAATAAAAACAAACAAACAAACAGACCCCAAAATTTTCTCCTGAAAGAAAATAATGGTCCTTTCTTGGGGTCCTCGAGACTTCGATCATCTCTATCCCATATCCCATTGGAAGCTTGGAACCAGTCCATGTTTATTTCTAAATTCGAACAACTTATGCTTGGAATATTAGATGCCCAATGCACAATTGCTTTCGAAATCAGATTGACGGAAACGCAAAGCAAAGTTTCAACTCCTTTCACTGCAATATCTATTTTTCTCTGTTCATATATAAACCACTCGTCTCAGGAATGTGCGAAAATCGTCAATGAAGCCATTCATACCTTGGCAATAAGCAATCTTTTTGTTCAGGGACCAATCTCATCGATTCTTAAGGGATTGTTCAGAATCATAGAACAATGTTAATATTATTATTATCTCTAATAAAGAGTTTTAATCTTTTTGACATAATTTTTTTAATATTCTTTCTTTCTTTATTTCTTTGTTTTCCTCGATCCACCAAAAAAATTAATTGAGCTTTTGATATGGAATTATTATTATTATTATTATTTGCTATCAAATGGTCCTTTATAATAAGAGGATAGATTTCCATACTAATATGCTGTACAAGAAGCTAGAGTGAGTCGCTTAGCTTCGGAAAATCTCCCGTCCTGAAGTATTAAAAAGATGTAAATACAATTGAAGCAAATGATAGACATAAATTAGAGAAACAATACAATATTTTGTTGCAACAACTCTTCCTCCAATTTCCTTTATATCTTAATATACATTGGAATAGCAAAGGAAACAAAAACTTCAACCAAATAATATAGATCAAGTGACAATAAGTTTTAAGATGGCGTATTTAGCAAAGAAACTGATAAGGCCCTGTTTAGTATCCAGTGATGATCGGTGGAGGTGGTGATGCATATGAAGCGCCAAAAACTGGAGGAAGAATTATGTTATCTTCTGGAGGAGGTGCTGAGAGAGGTGGAGAAAGGGGTGGTGGAGATAAAGCAGGTGGAGGGGGAGATCGTACTGGTGGTGGAGGCGAGTGTACTGGAGGAGGTGGAGAGGAAACTGGGGGTGGAGGAGGAGAATGGACGGGAGGTGGTGGGGAGTAAATTGGAGGTGGGGGAGAATGTACAGGAGGCGGTGGGGAGTAAATTGGAGGCGGAGGCGAATAGACTGGAGGTGGAGGAGAATAGACCGGAGGTGGGGGAGAGTAAACTGGAGGTGGAGGTGAGTGGACCGGAGGTGGTGGAGAGTGGACTGGAGGAGGTGGAGGTGGAGAGTAAACAGGAGGTGGGGGAGAGTGAACAGGCGGAGGTGGTGGAGAGTAGACCGGAGGTGGTGGCGGGGAGTGAACTGGTGGGGGTGGAGAATGGACTGGGGGTGGTGGAGAGTGTACTGGTGGGGGTGGAGAATAGAGGGGAGGTGGAGGAGATCGCACTGGTGGGGCAGCTGGTCGACGAGGTTGTTTCGAGTTTCTATCAAAAGGATCAGGAGATGGTGGCTCCGATGGTGATTCGGAAATGGGTTGGGGAGGTTGAGGTTCAGGACTTTCTTCTTTAGGCGGTTCTTCCTTAGGTGGTCGGGGAAGCTTTGTTTTAGGAGGTTGCTGTGGAGGTGCCTTAGGTTTAGGGTGTTCCTCCTTGCGTGGTTGGGGTTGGGGTTGCGGTTGTGGTTTAGTAGGTTCTTGTTTAGGCGTTTGTGGTTTTGAAGATGATGGATGACCACATTGTTGCTTGCTACAATCCATGGGCTTGCTTGTCACAACAGAGCAAACATTTCCCGCCTTCTGATTTGGCCGATTTGGTATGCAGTTGCTAGTATCATCAAACACGACATCTTTGCTAGAAGAAGGCACACAACCCTGTTCCTCGCCACTAAAATAATTATCGGCGAACATAAAGTTCATCAGGTTGGGCAAGTTACATACGCTCTGTGGGATAGAACCGGTGAACTTGTTGTGGGCTATGGATAACATTTCTACCTTGTTCAGTCCCTCGTAAGACTTGGGCAAGGGGCCACCGAACATGTTGTTGCTGACATCCAAAATTGTGATACTATCAAGCTTTCCAACTTCCATTGGTAAGCATCCAGTGAGATTGTTGTTGGTGAAAACGATCTCGTTCAATGTTTTTTCCATTTTACCAATGGTGCTGGGAATGCAGCCTTCGAAATGGTTATTGGCGAACACCACTACGGAGGCGGGAGAATTCCCCAAAGTTTCAGGAATTGTGGATGTGAATCGATTATTGTTTAAAAATATAGCATCAGCTGGCTTGTTGAAAAGCTCCGGAGGCACAGGGCCTTCGAAGTTATTGTACCTGAGATCAATGTATTTGAGATCCGGAATTGGTAGAATACACTCCGGGAATGGCCCAACGAAGCGGTTATTGCTGACATCTAGCTCATACAAAAGCCTCAGCTTGGAGAAGCTTTTGGGAAGAATCCCGCAAAACCTGTTGGAGTTGATATGAATTAAAGCAAGGTCGGTCATCAAACCGATTTCGACGGGAATATAACCTGCAATGTCTGCATGATTGAGATCAACTCCTGCCACGACGTTGATCTTTGGATCATCCAGAGCCGGGGCACAAAAAACCCCATTATACGAACAAACATCAGGTCCCACCCAATTCTGGGTGGTTTTGAAAGGGTCGGAATACATTGCTGTTTTCCATGCCTGAAGTGCTATATAAGCACTCTTGAGCCTACAGTTGGGGAAAGTTAGATTTGTTTTATAGTTATCCACATAATTATCAGGTAGGTCTCCGTTCTCACGAAGAGTTAATAGCTGGCGACGGCCAATGGAGGAGACATCAGCATTGGAAAGAGCGTATGAGAGGGAGGTTGAAGCGAGAAGGAACCATATGAAAAGGAAGCAGCCAGAGGCCTGCATTTTAACAAAGAACAAGTGCGCATGCAGCCCCCCTTAGGAAGGGCCAAGGCAGCTTATGGGACTCATTTAAGGAAGGAAAGAAGGGAGGGATTATATTGAGACACAGCAAGAGACGCGTTGAATGCCCAACGAGTGATTCTCCGTCATTTTCTGAGCAACACCCACATTAGGAATGATCTGTGTTCAAAGTTGCAAGTGCCACAAAATTCTCCACCTGTGGAGTTAGTATTATTATTATTATTATTATATCAGCTCTAATTATAGATGCTCTCAAACTGTAATCGCTTCTTACAATTATACATGTCTTTTACGTAAGACCAGAATCAAACACCATCCACCCCTTGCTTCGTTGTTTTTTTTTTGACCAACCCCTGGCTGCATTTTCATTTTGAACTTTTCCGAGCAGTTGAAAGGCAGAGTGTAGGACCTCATCTTTTCGACGCCAAATTCTCCGCTATTCACCACCGCATAGCGGAGGGATGATGATGAAAGATGACCGAGGATGAAGACACTTCAGTTCCAGCTCTTGAAAATATTGAAATCAGCCATCAAAGTGCAGCCCTTTTTTTTTTCTGACAAAAAAGTTGAACACATGGCGCGTAGTAGGCAGTCAAATTAATTGGATAGTCCATTTTAATGATTTTTACTTGTTGAATGTTTTTTATTGTCAATTAAAAAATACTATTTATGCCAATATATATATAAAGTTATATTATTTATAAATTATAAATATAAATAATATAATTCAAACTCATTGCAATGCATATTTATATATAGTTTTCTTGAATTTAAAATATCCAAATTCCTCATCTTAATTTGACCTTTGTTATCTACGTAAGACTTCAATTATTTACAGATATTGTACCTGACTTTTGTTTACCAAAAAAAGGTATTGTCCCTGATTAATATAATCTCCTTTTACTCAAAAGAAAAAAAAAATCATGGCTCAACAGCTATCCTCACTTGGCCCAATGTGTAGGGATATATACTTGCTGCGTTTTTTTTTTCCTGGTAAGCACTAAAGTATTCTCAAACTAACAATTAAACACTAATTCCTTAAAGTTGGGCCTAAGAGATTACATTATCTCCCCCATCAATTATGCCAAAATTTTGTTGGTTAGTGTGGCCTTTTTAATTATTTCCTTTTTCGGCGTAAGCCACTTTACTTTAAAAAGGAAACTGGAAACGACGTCGTTTACCCACAAAGAGTGAGGGACCCCAAAATCTACCGAGGACCACCCTCTTCCCTCTCCCCAACGAAGGACGCGAGCAGGATTTGCCGAAACCATCTTCAAGCAGGTGTTTTGCAAATTCTTCTTCCCTGCCCTTAAACTCTCCCAGGTTTTGCTTTTCCTTAACTTATCTCAAATCTTAGGTTTCTCTGTTTTTCCGTGTTTTAAAATAGCCATTTTGCTTTGACTCCCACTTATCATTCTCCTGTTATAAAATTCAGATGCTGTTTGGTTGTTAGGGTGCGTACTCAAAATTATTCTTTAATACAAACGGGAAGCAGGCTTAATGGCATGCTGGGACTGTGAGATGAACTTAAATGTGAGGAGGCCTCACTTCTATGAGCTTTATTCCTCCACATCGAGCTCCGAGAGACTGGTATATCAAGTCCTTTTCCCCTTTTCAACCTTTTTATCTTTGTTTGCGACTTTGCGTTCTTTTTCCTTTTCATCATACATGCAGCCATTATGATGTTGAAATATTAATATTTTTGCTAAATGAGCTATTTAGCTTGAATGTCCAATCTGAATAACGCGAATACTAATTGTGTGCTATATTTAAAGACCAGATACAGTATTCCTGTCATATGTTTATCGCTGTTACATGCTGTTTAAGCTCAGTTTCAAACCCCACCCCAACCACCACTCACACCCCCCCCCCCTCCCCTCCCCCAATATTATTGTAGAGATTTATCATTTTGTCGTCAAGTTTGTAATGGAGTTCTCTTTTTCTTCTGGTTAGTTATAAAGGCAGGATCAGGATTAAATTTCTTCTTGAAGTAAAGATGAATGAAATGTGTCCAAATATTGCTTATTGCTAGGTTTTCACTGGTGACTAGGAGCTTTTCCTTGTAAAGATATAATGTATGATACATCTGCCTTCGTCCATAACAACGACGGATTGAACTGAACTATGCTGTGGACAAAGATATATTTATTCTTTTTAATTTTATATATAAAAAATTGTTAGAAATGAAGCTTTGAAACTAAATGCTTTAGGATTTGTACAGAGCTGACTATCAGAATTCTGGGCACCTTAAATTTTCCTACTTAATCATTTTGTGAACCATTTCTGATCGTCTATCCTTAAAGTGCCTCCTAAAGCACGAGGAACTCCTGAAAGTTGAAACTGTTGTCTAATACACTCTCTTTTGGCCATAGAATTGTCTTCCTTGGTTGCCACTTTATCTAGATTGCATGCGTCTTGGAATTCTAGTGATAAAAAAAGAACTCTCTTTTGCTACAGAAAATTCCTTCTGGATTCAGCCGTTGCATGGAAGGCAAGACCTCTGGATTAGTCTCATTGACAGGTCCTAGTGGAAATACTTGGCATGTTCAATTGGTTAAGGAGGGGGATGATCTATTCCTCCATCACGGATGGCCGGCATTTTTGGAAGATCACATTATAGAAGTTGGTGACCTTCTGGTTTTCAGATATGAGGGTCATTTACATTTCACTGTGTTAGTCTTTGATAAAAGAACATGTGAGAAAGAAGCAGCATTTATATCTGAATGCAGCCAAAATTCGAGTGACCTTAATCTTATTAATTCACATAAAAGAGATAGGGAGGAGAGTTCTTCTGTGAATGTTGCTGCTGAATGTTTACCGAAGAAAATGAGAGGGAGTGCTTTTGAGAACCAGGAACTCAGGAAGAGTATAGTTAGTAAAGATTTATCCTTGCTTGCGTGGGTAAAACCTATTAATATGTTCAGAGAAAAAGGAGAATCCTCCAAAGAAGATGAGCAACTTAGATGTCCTGCTAGTGATGTTGCTGTGCCTTGTCAAATGGAATGTAGCAATGAATATGAAGGTAAAACTGTAATTAATCAATCACATTTTGAGTCTTACATACAACGTGAGTGTAATTATTTGTACATCAAAATCAAGTGATGACATAACCATGTAAGGTAAGCTAACCTCAGTTCAGAAATGCATTATTTATTAATCCTGAATTCCTTGTTTATTTCCTAGCATGTACGTGTTTAATGCTCAAGTTGGATCATGAGGAAATGTTAATATGCTACTTGATATGATTGTTCTATTCAATACAGAGGCTGCCGTGCAGATTGGAAGTGGGAAAGAAGAAGATCAACATATGCATAGTAGAGTTTGTCTGTCGAAGTTATCATCATATGATGAGAAAAGAGTTGCTCAATTGTTTACGTCCTCTTTCCCGTATTTTGTGAGAATCATGAAAGGCTTCAACATCAGTGGTTCGTATACTCTGGTGTGTTATTCCCTTTGTGGTTCTTATTTTAATTTCTGTATAAGTTTGTTTTATCATTTATTGACTTTTGTTATAAATCACGTCTGCATTTTGATCACATCTTCACTGCACAAGGTCATCACGCTTGAAAATATGATTGTTATAATCTTTCTCTCTCTACACATATTCATTTCTGGATTTGATATATGAATTTAAGTGGTATAATACAGAATATCCCGTATCAATTTTCAATGGCACATCTGCCAAACTGCAAGATAAAGATCATTCTTCATAATATAAAAGGTGAGCGTTGGACTGTTAATTCTGTGCCAACAACAAGAGTACATACGAGTCACACTCTCTGTGGTGGATGGATGGCTTTTGTTCGTGGCAATAACGTTAATGTTGGAGATATCTGCATTTTTGAACTTGTGAATGAGTGTGAATTACGTGTCCGCATTGTTGGAGTAGGAAAAGATGGGATAGACTGCCAGGTTGGGAAAGTGGCGTTTAGTAGGCCTCTTGCAGGACATTCCATCAATTCCCATAGAACTTCTCGATATATGCCAATCAAGTCCAAAGTCACTCCAAAATGCAATGGAAAAGTTGATCCATCTGATAAAAAGTGGTCAAAGATGGGTCAAGATGCTGTTTTGTCTACCGATAAAAAGAAACCTGGCAGAGCGTCAAAGACTTCTAAGAAGACAGGGATTTGCCCTCAGTCGAAAGCTGCCCATAATAAGTTGGGTGAGATTTCCATCTATTTCTTAACTAGGCTATGCAATGAGATTCTAATTCAATTCGAATTGTTAGCATTATGTTTCTGCAAGCCATTTCTATATTGTAAGTTAATTGGTCCAAAGAAAAAAAGGGTATTTATATTTATATCTATATCTATATATTTAATAACTGTCTAGGAAGCCAATGTCTCACGAACAGTGTTATTTGGCTTTTCTTGTGTATGGTGTTTTTTTGCATTTCTCTTTTATTTATTTATTTATTTATTTTTTCGACAATTCTCTCTTACTTTTTACCCAACACATTAATTATACTTTTGATTTTTTATTTTTTCAATACTTCTAATTATTTTTTTTACTTTCTCATGCTGTATTTTTTATTGTTCTTTTCTCGTCAAATTTTTAATTGGTAAGTCACATTTCCTCAAGTTATTATCTATCTAGTGCATTGCATGAGAAAAAAATCTGGTTACTTGATTAATTATAGTTGGAATCCTCTGTGAGTGATAACTAAGAAATATTAATGTTGTATATCTTTCATCTATAAAAGTATGTATTATCCAAATTGTGACTTATTTCATACTTGAACTGTACACTAAGACAGCTGTTCAGAGAAGACATCGATCTGAAGATGAACTAAGCTCACAGGCTAAAGCTGGTTTGAGAATGCTGTTTGCACTTGATGAACAAAGAGCGGCTCAGTCTTTCACTTCCCCTTTCCCTAGTTTTGTAAAAATTATGAAAAAGTTCAATGTCAGCGGATCATACACTTTGGTGAGTAATTAGAAATTATGTAGTGTTGATGACCACATGTTCTCTTATAATTTGTGGTTCTTAACATCAATTCTAATCCATTGAATGTTTTCCATATTGTAGAAAATCCCATATCAATTCTCTGCAGCACATCTCCCATCCTACAAAACAGAAGTTGTGCTTCGTAATTTAAGAGGTGAATGTTGGACTGTGAACTCTGTTCCAGACACAAAAGGCAGAGCAGTGCACACCTTTTGCGGGGGATGGATGGCCTTTGTCCGTGATAATGACATCAATTTTGGAGACACGTGCATTTTCGAACTGGTTGCTCAGTATGAAATGCAAGTTTATATTTCTGGGATTGGTAAGGAAGGGCTTGACCATCAGAATAGGGAACCGAAATCTAATAGATTAGCTATAGTTCCATCTACCAGCAAACGCTCCTGTTTGTGAGACAGATAAATCAATCTTCAATGGACATGTTTTATGCCTACAGTCAATCTAAAGTAAGAAAAAAGAGTTTGCATCCTAAGCTGCATCATCTTGGCTGTCTTCTAATGTCTGGCAACTCATGATATATTAGTATCGTGTAAATTACGAAGGTTGGTCTCTTTCAGTCTTTGACACTGTTAAACGCATTCACCTGTGGTTATTTGTATTAATTAAGAAAATAGTCAGAGGGGAATCTAATTGTTGCCTTGTAATGGTAACCACGGCGAGGAACCTCTTGGGCATCATCATCTTCATTCAAGTTGAGGTAATTTCTACGGATGAGTTGGGTTATTAAACCTTTTGTAGCTATTTGGGCATTTAGCGTGAGAAATGAGAAGAAAGTCGTTGTAAGGAAGGTTTAATCTTTCACAGGAAGTTTGACCAGATTATTTTGCTATGGGGTAGAGAGCTTCAAAGGGTAATATTCCTCATATTTGGGCTTGCTGGCAGAACGAGGTTAATTTGATGATGGTCGTATACATCTCTTAATTGTTTTTAAAAAATTGTATGTATATATTATTAAATTTGAATATTATATCTTAACATCTTCTAAAATTTTGATTCCCATCAGGTCCATTGAATCAATTTGAATTTTTTTTTATTATTTTGCATTTTAGATTAAATTTATTATACTCATGTATGTATTTTTCTTTTTATTCCTCCAACGCCAAGAATGTGGTTGTCACTCTGTACTTTATTTTGTTCATTCAGCCTCTATAGTTTACCTATGAGCGACGGTGATATGTTTCATTCTATTATAATATCTGCTATCGCAATAATGTGAAATCAATCAATATACAATGTTGGCCAAAAATAAAATAATACACAAGAATTTGTAGAAAAATGTGTTATTTATTAGTTAGTGTAATTTCTTAGATTGTGTGCAGCACGTAGCATTTATTTCTGGTTTAGTTCAACAATCCATGGGTTGTCACTACGCGCTGCAGTTTTTTTTTAATAATTTTCTCGCCACGTGGACTTACGGACAGCTACAATTTTATTTTGACTACTTATTGAAAGGGACGGATCTGGCAAAAAAAACAGAGAGAGAGAGAGAGAAGAAAAAGAAAGAAAGAAAGAAAGAAAGAAAGGGACGGATGCCACATTTAACCGATCTGTCTCTCTCCAAATGTTTTTCAGCAAGGAATAGTTAATATCAGCAGATTTACCTTTTCCATCAACCCTGAAGTTTTGGAGTTCGTTTTCTCAGATATGTTATAGTTATGCAACAAATGTTAATGTTATTAATTTATAAATAGTACAATCTTTTACGAATAGAGTTTAATAAAACCTATAAATTGTTTTCACCTTCAAATGATGAAATGTAAAAGGATTTCGTAGCCAAGATAGTGTATTGGTAAAGTCTAGGTTTTTTACCAGAAAAAAAATCTAGGTGGTGCATGACTAATAACAATCTTTTTGTATTAATTTAATTAATTGATTTTTAATAAATTAAATTAAGAATAATTCATTATAATTATCTATTTTATCTAATAATTTTTAATAAATCAAACATATGATAATTTTTAAATAGTAGAACAAAAAATAATTTAATTTGTTAAAAATAAATTAATTAATTCGATAAAGTATGAAAAATAAATTCTCTCTACTTACTTTTCCTCTCATTTTTCTTCATTTTTAATTTGAGTTATTTAGATAGTTCATATTTAATATTCTAAAAAATAATTTAAATAAAAAATAAACCTATATTATTCAAATTTGATTTGAATGACTTAAACTTAAATTGAACTAAAAAGAGTAAATTAAAGAAGAATTATATTGATAAAGCATATGTGCCAAATTATTTATTCATACTATTTAAAGAAAGTTAGACATATTTTATCATATGTTATATGAAATCTGAGATGAATTGTATTAATTCATAATTTATTCATACTATTTAAAGAAAGTTAGACATATTTCATTATATTTTATTATTCATAATTTATAAACACATGATTTATCATAAATTTACATAATATATTGATATACCAAAATATTAATATTACTCTCTCTATTCCTATTTATAAATATAGGACATATTTTAAAATTTTTTTATTATTCAAAATATAAGTCACTTTTCAATATTTAAATTCAAATATCATTAAATTTTATTTTCCAATTTTACAAGAAAATCTATGATGAAGAGATGAATTAAGAAAAATATAATTATAATAGAGCTACTCTTTAATGAGGGTAATATTAAAATGTTTTGATAATTTTTAAAAGTGTCAAGAAAATTAATTTATTTTCTTACTGTGTGTAAAATACTCGTTTAAAATTGCTTATAAATAGAAATGAAAGAAATGATATTTACATATCAAAATTTATAATAAGTCATTCTATTTATAAAAAAAAACGCATATTTACATGAGACATCTCCTGGTAAAAAATATTTTAAGAAAAAACCCACATACGCACACACCCGCAGGGAGTGAAACACGCCACTACACGAGACTTGGTGTGAAATTTCCAGCAAAACAGCCCACACTCCCACGGGAACGGATCCAGTGCACTTCCTAAAGGAATTGCACCACCTACACATCTTTTTTTATTAATTTTTCTTTTAAAGAAGTATACTTGTCTCATTTTAATTTGCAGCCAATAACTATCCTAAGGCCGCATCTGTATATTTAATGAAAAACTGATTTTGATTAATAAAACGTTAATAGGTCCATGGAGCTCATTTCTTTATTTTTTATTTTTCTTCCTTAAACTATTAATCATACATTTATCTTCTAAATACGAAAAAAAATATATTCAATATTACTTCTCTATTTCTTATAATAAGACACTTTTTAGATTTTTTCTTCACATAAAGGGTATCTCTCAAACGATTTTACCTTTCAAAAAAATATTTTTTTCATACATACGGCTATTAATTAAATCCAACACAACATACTTAAAAAAATCTAATTATCTGCCAACAGCGAGTAGTTTTTTTTTTTTCTAAATATAAATCACTTTGCAAAGTAGTTGGACTATTTAATGTTTTATTTTCACAAATGCCCTTTATTTGTTTACATTTAATTAAGATGTGTTAAAAATAGTTATTATATTTAATTAAGGATAATTTAAAAAAAATTCAAGTTTTATTTTCTTTTATTTTCTGTGTTTTGACAGATGAATTAAGTTTATTCATATATACTATCTTTGGAGCTCCATCCCACATTGTGCAACCCAAATCTTGAAGTTTGAATTAGAGTGTTATAATACACAAATGTATTACTATTTGATTTTTACTATAATATTTATTGTATACAAATTTTGTCTTTTTTTTTTTGATGATAAACTAAATTTTATTTTATATATACACTCATATATGATTTTATTTGTATGTATTCAATGGTTGATAAGGAATACCCTTAGTACTAAAAAAAATCTAGAAAGTGACTTATGATAAGGAAATGATATTGAATATTTTTTTTTTATTTATAAAATAAATATATCATTAATATTTTAAGAGAGAAAAATAAAAAGTAAAGAATTGAGCTCCAAACCTATTAACATTTTATTAATCAAAATCAAGTTCTCATTAAACATAAAGATGAGGCCTTTTTTTTGGGGTTCAGCATAAAGATGAGGCTTTAGGTTAGTTGCTGGTTACAAATTAAAATGAGACAAGTGTGCTTCTTTATAAAAAAAATTAATAAAATAAAAGATGTGTAGGTGTAAGGAAGTGCACTGGATCCGTTCTCCACTCCCACGGGCTTTAAGGCTCACGTTTTTAGTTTTCCAGACTGATTGGATTGGATGATAACACTAGTGGTGTTTGTCTGTCCTTCACCATTTTCAAGATAGGACCTGGTTCAGGTGAAATTAATATTTATCTATATTTGCTTTATCCCTCTATCTAGATTAGGGAAGACCATGAAAAAAATTTAGGAGAAAAATAAGAATAAATTTATATACTTTATCATCTAAGTTTCTCTGTAATTTTTTTTAACATTTCTCTTTCTCTATTTTTTTTTCATTTCAAACAAAATTAAAGAATCTTTTGTTTTTGTTATGAGTTTGGATCATTAATATAAAACTTCTTCAAACTAAATTACTTGAATTAGAGATAGTAGTTAAACTTAGTTAATTATTTTAATTTAGTTAAAATTAGTTAATTATAATATTTTTTTCAAAACTACCCGTATTAAATTTCTTTCTTTTTCTCTTTCTTATAAGTTAAATAGAAATATTTTTTGATAATGAATAATAAATATTATCAAATTATTATTTTTAAAAATATTTTAAAAATTACTACTACTTTATGAGAATGCTCTTAATTAAGTTACTAAAGTGATCCTTTTTATTGGGAACTTTTTTATTAAATCATGTAGATTAAGATAAATAGTTAAAATTAGTTCAAAGTATTAATTTTGTCAAAAATTATAATAACATTCTTAAATCACTCTTTATAAAATCTATTAATATCTATTTACATTAATATTTGAAGAAAGAAAAAGTTAAATCTCTCGAGAATATTTGTGGAAATTATTCATTAATACTTTATTAAATTTTGAAAAATTCTTATATTAAGGACCATGAAATTCTTATATAAAACGGGAGAGAGTAATTTACCTCTTTTAGTAAATTTACTTTAGAATTTTAAATTTTAAAATTAAAATCACCAAATCAACTTCTAATACAAAGAGTATTTATGAAAATAAACTTAATGCACCAAAACATTTTATGATATGTGACTTATATTTAGAAGTATGAGAAATTTTTAGAAATGATTTATAAATTATAATTTGGTTGGCCAAAACTTATAAATTATAATAAAAACCTGAGGTTGTATAAATATATGAATAATTTGTTCATTTTATAGCATTTGTTAAAAATTAAACAAATTAATTCTTTTTTTTTTATACATCAAGAGAGTTTGAATCCTTAATCTCTACCCATACCCCAACTCATCCTCACCACTTGAGTTATAAACAAATTAATTCTAAAGATATAGATTAACATCTATTTTTATTCTTTTGCCAAAAAAGAAAGTTAATTTTACTTGATATATGAATATATTATTTCATAAAAAAAAGTTATACGAGTAACTTAAATATAAAACGCATGATAAGAAAATAAGTTAAAATATTAAATTTGTTAAAAATTTCTCCTATTTCAATTTCTTTTTATGTATTATTTAAGATTTTAATATATAGATTAAGAAATATAATTAATGTATTAAAATTTATTTTAAATTTTCTAACATTCCTTTCAACAAATATATAGATAAAAAAACTAATTAATGTCTTATTTGAATTTTAAAAGAATACATAAGAGTAATTAGAAAAAAAATAAATAGTATTATCTTAAAATTTGAAAGTGACAGATTAAAAACTAAATAAAATTTTTCTTCAAATGTGAGAGATAAAAAGAAATAGGAAGAGTGATATTTTTCACTATTTGTTCTTATTAATTGCATTATTTATTATATTTTTCATAATATTTATCTATCACATACTAATTATAGACTGGGGCCATGAAAAATATTATATTTTCTATAATATTAATTTCTCACATATTAATTATATACATAAGCATGAATGGAAAAAATAATTGATGCACAAACAATGCCACAAAATAGGTTTTTAAGCATAATATAATAAAAAAATAAAAAAATATCGAAATATGATGTGTCAGATAATATTTATCAAAATATAACACATAAAATTGATTGGTAGCAATGTGATTTGACTCGGTACACATAGAGTCGGTAAAGTGGACCGGAGCCCACGGGCCAGCCCGCTTAACCCACCAAAAATGGTGGGGCGTGTTGAAAAAATTGAGATACTTTATAATAGGGGTCAAAAACTTGGCCAGCCTCGCTAGCCCGCCACTTTAAGCGGGCCAGCCCGCTTTTTTTTTAAAAATATTTTTTTATTTTTTTTACTATATATAATTATATCTAAAAAAATAAAAACTAAAAAAAAAGGGCTTAAGTATCATTTTCTTTCTCAATCTTTCTTGTATTTTAATTTTAGTTGTATTTTATTTTGTTGAACTAAATGTTACTTGTGGTATTACCATATTAATGTATTAATATATTATGCTGTAAGACTTTATGCATCAAACCAATAAAAGATTTCATGAATATAGTTATTTTATTCATGATAATGAATAAAAAATTAATAATTTAACTAAGTAGGGGAAAAAAAAGGGCTAGCTAAACAAAAAGGAGAAATTTTATGATTTAACAAAAAAATATAAAAAAATAGAAAAAAAAACGGGCTGGCTCGTTTGGCCTGCCAGCCCGTGTATGGCAGGGAGGGCTGGGGATTTCCAGGCTCGCCCCACCCCGCCTAAAAGACGGGCCTATGGCGGGCCGGCCCGTTTACCACCTCTAGGTACACACAACTCGACCAAATAGATATATAATTTCTAATTTGATAATATTTTTTTTATAATGAAAAGGCAAGTTCCATGGATTACCTTTTTGCAATTTCGAAATATTAATTATTAATTAGTATTTGTTTGGCTTTTAATTAAATTGATGTCTTTTTAATGATTATTTAACAAAAATAAAGATATAATATTCTTTATTTAATATTTATTGACTAATAATTTTTTTTTAATAATATATCAATTATTAACAATTTATACTTCCTCATGTCTCATTTGTAAGGTGTTATGTAAAATATTTACTTCAACGTATTAATAAGTTGTAATGTGAGATTTTTATATGATTTTCTTACTCTACCCTCAATAATTTTATTTTCTTATAATTTATTTCCTATTTTAACATATCATTTTTCCCGCACATAATTATTACTATTTGATTGAGAAATAAGGGTAAAATTGAAAGTTTATGTTAATTTTTTTTTTAACTTTTTGAGTATAAAACTAATTTTTCTTAATATTCATTCACTAATCAACAATACTTTATAAATATGATCAAGTAGACCATTTAAATTTCTTATTTCAACAATTAAAAAAAGTTGTTTAAAAATATAACAAAGGCAACATGCTTTCTCCAAATTGCAAAAAGGTAAGTTGTATGAATAGCCATGCAACTTACATTTTCATTAAAAAATATATTATGATATTAGAAGTCGCATATCTATTTGATTAATTTAAATAGACAAAGTCAAATTACATTGTTATCAGTTCACTTTATAAATTATATTTTAGTAAATATTGTCTAACATGTTATATCTTAAAATTTTTTTTATTAATTATGCTAAAAAAACCTTAAAATATCTTCCATTTTGAACTAGACATTATTTATAAAAGATCTCATCCTATTGGGAGTGGAGTGAGTACTGGTGAAATTTTTTTGGGATAAACTACTGTTTAACATGTTTTATTATAATCTTGTTTAGCTTGTTTTTGTCCCTCTCTCCCCCTTCCGGGGATAATTATGTTTTTATTAAAATTAAAATAAAAACGGTCGGAAAGATAATTATGTAACTGATAAAAGGATTTGGGTGAATTTCGTTCAGGCAGTAAATTTCTGGAGCTGGCGAGCTGCTTCGACTCTCATCGCGTAACCGTCCGCTGCTCGGTCTGAGTCAGTTGATTCTAGTTGCAATGGCAGAAAATTGTCAAAGCTGTAGATCATGGGTTGACGACATTTACTGGACCCGTTTCCAATTCGTCCATTTTGCCCTCTTTCTTCCCACTGGTTTTGATCGACAGCTTGTAAGTCTTTCTTCCTCTTCCTCTTTTCTTTTCTGTTCCCTATCACATACTTGATCCACCAACTCCATGACAAAGATTCCAATACATGTTAGTCTCAGTCTGTAATTTCACTCCACGCTCTCCATTGTTTGCTTTCTCCTCCTCCTGATACCTCTTGCAAGGGTTCCGATATTACCTTCTTTTTGTTTGGGCCCCTTTGTACCTCGCGTTTTCTTCCAGTACGTCAAATTGCCCTCTAATTTTTCTTTCTTTCTTTCTTTTTTCCTTATTACTTCTTTTACCTATTTATCATTTTAAAATTTTGAACTTAAGATCAAACTGTTAAGTCCTACTATTTCTGCGTGAAGAGACCTTTGTGGGTTCAGCTCATGTGCTGCACCCCCATTTTTATCATCCCAATGTTTGTAGATATCACTATAGGCTATAACGAGGGGGAAAGCGAAAGAGAGATTCAAGGGATAGAAAAGTGTGAAAAAGAAACTACTGAATGCGGAGGAAGCAAATGGAGACATGTGGTATTGTTTTGGTCCTAGTACTACAATCACTGGCAATACTTGTAAAATGTGTGGTGGCCCCTTTTCACATAATTACTTGCTTTAGTTGCTCAATAAAACTCACAGTATTTTCAGATTCATTTTATTTTGATCAGGATTTAGTAGCCCTGGTAGTCAAAAATATTTTCTGTAAACATTTCTCTGCAGCATGTTTTATCTTATTCTAAAATATGTGAATTAAATTTTATTGAGAATATACTGCAGGCACTGCCCAGAAGTTTTTCAGATAATTTAAGAAAGAAATTGCCAGATTATGTGACTCTCAAAGGTCCTGGTGGTGATGAGTGGAGTGTTGGATTGACAACCAGAAATGATACATTGCACTTCACGCATGGTTGGCAACAATTTGTGAAAGATCACTGTTTGGAGGAGAATGATCTGCTGGTCTTCAAGTACAATAATGAATTACAGTTTGATGTTTTAATATTTGGCCGGGAGAGCTTCTGTGAGAAGGCTGCTTCTTATTTTGTCAGGAAATGCGGGCATACAAATAAGAGAATCAGAGATAACCATTTGGAAGAAGTCAATTTCCCTTCTAATACTCGTAAGCAATATGCTTCACCTGAGAAATTTGTGCGTGGTGATAGAATCGGAGTGCCAGTAGTTGTCCCCTCTGAAACTAGTAGTAAAGAGGCTTGTAATGCTGGTGTGGAATTTGTCTCCCCTGTGTCAGCAGTGCCAATGGCTGGAACGGATCTTCAAACTAAGCGGAGTGGAAGAACCAGAGGTTCTAATGCACATGGTTCTATAGCTAACTTGATTGCTGGTAATATTTTTACTTAGAAGGGTGCAGGGAAATGACTCAAAACCTTTTTACTGTTCTTCTATCTCTTTTGGCTTAAAAATATCTATACCATTTTCTCATGGAAGAGACAAGTGTTTATTGTAGAGAAGAGGAATATAAAAACTGAAGAAAAGAAGTATTCCCAAAACAAAGAAATAAAAATTATTAACTTACTAGTTCAAAAGAGTCTTCCAATCCCTTAGTAAATCCAGAAGGGATACTTTCCCCTAAATAAGCCATTTGCTAAAGCCCTCAGAGAGGGCAAGAAAATGATTCTCTCTCAAATGAGGTGTGATGGAAGAATATAGACAATGCAGGAAAGGGTGAAGGCAGAGTCTTTATTTAAGAATTAGGGCAGCTGCTCTTCCTATTTATTTAGTCAGAATAACACTAAAATAGAAGCAGTTGTTTTTATTTTTTATTTTTTGGGCCATAATTAATGACACTTTACTCTAGAGAAATGAGTTTCAATTCTATCTGAATCAATATTTGATATGAAACCTTATTTTAGTCCTGACAATGCTAGTTAATGAATATGATCAGATGCTGAACCTTTATCCGTGGGCAAAAATAGGACGAATGAAACATTGTATATTTCAAACAGAAGGCCTGTCACGGAAGAGGAGAAAACGATTGCCCTCCAGTTAGCTCAGGCAGCATGTACTGACAATGGTTTCTACATAATCATGCGTCCCACACATGTATACAAGAGATTCTATGCGGTAATCAGCTGCTTTGAAACCTTAATTTCCTTCTTAAAGATATTCCACAGCCTTGTTTATGTAATTTCGAGAGCATTGGATTCGTAATATATGTTGTTGAACTTGGCATTATTAACTGCATTCATATTTGTTGCTGCTTACTAGTCAATCCCTAGCAAGTGGTTAGCGGAACACCTTTCTCCTCAGTCTGAAGATGTGATATTACGCATGGGAGGGAATGAATGGCATGCCAAATACAGTTTTGAACATGGTCGTCGAACTGGGGGACTTACTGGTGGGTGGAAACAGTTTGCTCTGGACAATAACCTGGAAGAATTTGATGTTTGTGTGTTTGAACTAGTTGGTCAAACCAAGCCATTGATCATGGATGTGACGGTATTCAGAGTTATTGAGGAGTTTTCTCCGCTGGATAACGTGAGTTCTGGAGGAAAACGAGGCTGAAATGGCATCCGAGCTTAGTAATTCTATCCATAACTCTCGCGGATCAGTCTAGTGTTGAGGATGTGTGTTTTACTGAATGTATTCTAGGATTGTAACTTGTAGGCTAAATGGTAATCTTGTGTCCGCGGACCAATGTTCAACTTGTGTATGGTTGGGATAGATAAAACTGTGGATAATTTTGTTTTTAGTAGTTTGTTAATTGGAAATGGATCATCTGAATATTGTTTCTCCCTATTTTTATCCATACACAATCTTCTCTGTTGATTATGATCCAATAATTGAGAAAAGAGTTTATCAATGGATAATTTTTTGGGTTTAATGGACAGTACTTGTAAGTGAAATGATTTGGAAAATAAGACTATAATGCTTATTTGTGGTGTGATTGAATGAAAGATATATTTGGTCTAATATCTCACTCAAAGGTCTTCTACCGATTGAGTATGAATAGAAGTATTTATAATATAATATATTTGGAAATGGCTTTAGACACGTAAATGCCAAGTAACGAGGAGGCATGGCCGTACACAATATATTTGGTTTAATGCTTATTTGTGGTGCCTTGCTATAATTTAAAAATAAATTAAAAATATAGATCATTAATTTATTTATTAAAAAAGGTACCTTGATGATGGCAAAAACAATAGTGAAAACATGTTGTTAAGGGTATTTAGGGTGTGTTTGGTTTCACTTTAAATAAGTGGTTTGGCCTTAAAACTAAGTTTTTATTTTTTTTTGTGGGTGTTTGGGTATGCCACTATATCACGTTGGAGAAGTGGTTTGAAAACTAAACGGAGTTGAGGCAGAAGTGACTCTAATGTTACTTTTTCGTTGGCTCCAACAAGGTTGGAAAAGAAGCCAGATAAAAATGAATTAATAAAAATGAGAAAAAATAATGAATTTGGGAAAATAAAATTCCCATAAAATTTCTTCTATCTAATAACCTAGATACTCCCTCAAAATTTTAATCTTTATAAATAATAATATGTAAGAAAATATTATATCAGATAGGTTATGTTTTCAATTAAATAAATATAAATTAAATTTTAGTCTAAGGAAATTAAATTAATCATGAGATAGAGTTTAAACTCGATTTTAAAAGAAAATTATGAATTTTGTCAAAATTAATTTTTAAATAAATTATCCAAACATAAATAAACAGCGTTGATGAACAACTAATTTTTATCATAATTAAAAACTAATTCTCTCAAAACTAATTTTTCATTAACTGAAAATCAAACCGGCCTTAGGCCTTAGACACGTCAATGCCAAGTAACGAGGAGGCATGTGAAGCAATGCAAGTGAGCAACACGGAGCAGTGCTCCGCCTTCCTTCTCAACCAACCAAAGTTTCAGTCCACTTATCCAAAATACACTATTTTTACAACGATTTCTCCATTCCTTCCTTTATCAAATGGCCATGGATACAGTTGTTCTCTCTCCTCCCAGCAGCATCACCAGAGCCACCATGGACGCCGGTGACAGGGCCCAGAGGAGAAGGAAGAAGGTGGAATATGTGAGAGGCTTCAATTCCTTCGAGGGCCTCAAGGCCCACGACAGCGTCGTCACTCTGGGGCTGCCTACCACCACTGAGAAATGCTTTGCTAAGATGGTGGTGAAGTCATTAACAAAAGGGAAAGTGAAGGGAGGAGGGGCTCTATCATCCCGCGGCAATGCCGCCGGCGAGATTTTTCAGATTGCTGCCATAATGAATGGACTTGTTCTGGTTGGTGTTGCTGTTGGATTCGTTCTTCTACGAGTTGAAGCGTGGGTGGAAGAGTCCGAGCTCTGAAGTGAACTCTCGCATAAGTAAGTCATCAATTATGTTGTATGAATGTATATCAATTTGTTCTGGCTGTATTTTAAACAATGCAATTCACTTGTTTACCCGTAAGTTTTCTTTTTGGGTTATCGTATTTTCTTCTCCTCATGAGTCGACAGTCGTCACCAATCAGGCTCTCAACTCCCATTTGCAACCGCATTTTTCAGCGAACCCCATAATTTCAGAGATATGCTACAGCCATAATCATAAGTTCACATAAATTAGTTTTAGAAATCAATTTCTTCTTGTTGCTAAATGCATTCGGTTATTGTTACATAAAAAATTTAATTAGCAAACTACGTTAGATGACATGTAAGAAATTTTTAAAAGAAAAATTTAAGAAAGAATAATACGAATGGAATTATTTTTAAGGTTTATTTAATTATTTATTTTCTAAAAAATTGAACGTCCAGCCCAAAGCTGGGTTTTATTTTACATTTGTTGACAGTAAATCTGCAGAAATCAAAAGCAGCAATTGCCGACTTGAGTTTGCGTGCACATCAGCACAGCACATGAGCATTGTTATCCGCCCAAAAACGCTACCAGTGAACCAAAGACAAATGTTGAGAAATATGAAACGAGATTCTGTCAAAAGATCAATTTCATCGAGAGCAACGAGGCTGATGCCTCAAAACTCTCAGCAAATCAAAGCATAATTCCAGATTCACAAAACTCTAATCAATTTTCATTTAACTTCTTCTAGCAAGAAACAAATGAATCTGTCCGCAAAATCAAATATAATCGAGAAATTGTAATTGATATTGATACATCTAAAGTTAGTAAAATTTAAATAAAACTGCAAGGCAGCTACCAGCTGGAGCCGAGATTGGACCAACAAACTGGCCAGAAATAAGTTAAGCATGGTTTAACAATGATCGAAATGGCATTTCTTTGATTCTGATTGTGAAAGGTTCCTTACGCTGAAGGTCTCTGACATGCAGCGAACAGCTGCCAACTTATAATAGCCATCACCAAAGATGTGAAGAGTTCAAAACCTACCACCTTCGGTAAATGCCACCCCAAGCCTCGCCTCAGATAGCTGCACAAGGAAGAGTTTACATTATCACTACAGTAGATTACGGCAAAAAAAAAAAAAGAAGGCGCCCTAGCAGATGACACATAAAAAGTGCAACTTGATGAGTGAGATTGGACCTATGACTTCCAGGTACCTAATCGACATATCCAACATTTTCCTAATTGGTCATCATATCCTAATTGACTTTATATAGGGAGAAGGAATGATAATTATGAATATCAATATTCCCCAGTGGAAAGGAGCTAGAGGCATATATTCAATGAGAAGATTCTATGCTCAGTCTTTGATTCAAAACCATATATTTGCAGAGAACTAGCATGCCCTACTAAAAATTAAATTCAGAAAATAATGAAATAAGAAACTAACAAAACAGCAATGAGACAGGAAATACCTTGTGATAGATGGCATGGTTGCCACAATCCCCGCACACAAGTATATTATAGGAATCATACTTCTGGGTTTATTTTTTCGGAGCCACATCAAAGATCCCAGTGCAGCAAGAGATATGCACAAAACCTGCACATATTACAAGAGCAGAAACTCTCTTGAAATACAAATAATCGTGTACTATGAAATGCAAACAAGTTAGGAAGCATGCTCGCTCGCCTGTAGCACATGACCTACACTATCATCATTTCAACCAATACAGAATCACACAATTCTCCAAATTCTCAGAGACTATATCACTCACCAAATTCTTTGATTAAACTTCAGCAATGCCTGGCTTGGCAGCCAGCAGCCAGAAATGTGCGTTTGAACACAGTAAAAAAGAAAGGAATCTAACAGGAAAACAATGAATGTACCAGATTTGCATTAGCCTCTAGGCCTTGCAGAATGTAATCCCAAGTAAACTCTAGTCCTCTTGCACCAACCCAAAGGGGTGCCAGTCTATGCAGTACAGAATCAGCAAACGCCCATCCTGCCACAAGAAAATGGCCACGAAGATACATATTTAGATCAGAGAAGCAGAGAAACACAAAAAAACACCGGAGTGCTGAAATAAGTATAGCATCAGTTCCTTGAGAGATAAGTAAATATAAACAACTTTTTTTCATATATATTAACAGACAAAAAACAGATACTTTTTCTCATATACAATGTTATAACCTGTCACACTCACCAAGGCCAACTGCTTGAAATTTATGATTTTGAGAGATATTCCTGTGAGTCAACTGGGTCAAGGCAAAATAAAGCCCAGCAACATCTATAAAACCTATTAATGCCTTCAGACATTCCTGGGGGGGGAAAAAGCCATTGTTTATCAATCATTAATAATCACAAAGGAGTTAGAAATGCACAATAACTTTAAAAGCTAAAAACAGTGACTCTAAATGACCATACCATTTGATAAAGAGAATGGAAAATAAAATGAAAAAAAAAGTGATTTTGAAGATAAAAATTAACCTTGATGTCCCTACTTAAAATGGTAATAAAAAATACAAATTGTTATGATTACAGTAACATAACAGACATTGCAAAAGTTGGAAAGAACTCCTTCGAAGATATCAAACAAAGCCATAGAGAATATCAAAAGGACTTCAGATGATAGCCACATAGCCATTGATTCCTTATGTTTTTTGTATATTGCGGGTCATATGCTACACAGATTCAAGTCTTTTGACAATAAAGTGCAATTTTAAAAGTAATTGACAACTTCATTTTACATAAGATATTAATTCTTTCTTTTAATAACTAGATGGGCATGCAACAGGATCCAGGGCTTCCTTGTATGTGAATAAGTATAACAGCTTCACAACATATTGAAGAAAGAACTTAAGCTTTGCTCTAACCCAATGGAGAATGAAAGGTAGCCTGCTAGTGAAGGAGAAAAGCTGGTCTAGAGAAAAATGGAAGATAGAATAACAGACAAAGAAGTTGAAGATAAAAGTAGCTCATTTGCCCAATTAAATTACATTCACATTGGCACCCATGGGATTAATGGCACTGTCTTAACTTCTTAGGATTCAAGGAACAATCATGTACTTAGCAGTTGTTTACAATAAAGTCTACCCTGCTAAGATTGTTTCTCCGCAAGCCCAAAATCCTATATTGACACCCCACGAAGGGGAACCTTGCAGTCATTGGTAATAAATTTCAGCTTTTAGGATTGCTGACATCCTTGTTGTGAATTCAAGGTCTTCAATTAATTAGATATTAAAATGACGCTTTTAAGGAATTCTTCAAAACAACATTTTGCTGCCCTACATAAAAGTATGGATATCTAAATGCAATCATAAATAGATAACACACTGTAGAAACAAACCTGATAAGGATCAAAGCTATCACTCTCAGATACCTTCAGAAAAGTTGCGAGACAAACAAGCTGCCAATACAGGCAAAACAAAAGAAAAGAGACAGATTATCATCTTTGTGCAAATATTAGTTTGATGCATACACTTGAAAATTCAATACGTTCCCCAACCTTTACTAATGCTGTCGCGAGATAAACAACAGCTGCTTTGATAGAAGTGCCAAGTGTGTCATACTCGGATCTGTACATGCAAAATTATTACTGACCAAGCAAATAAAGCACGAGAACTATTTTTTCAATTGTGCACCAAAAGAAGAAAGTAAATAATTCTGAGATGCTTCACCCTCAACAATTTGTAACCAAGTTCAGCTATTAGATGCAATTTTTGAAGGGTATCTAATATTTGAAAGCAATGATACAACAGTAAATTTCAATCAGGTTTCCTCCGAACTAGGCTGCCCAACTTTCGGTTTTAGTAAAAAAAAAAAAAAACTTTTAGAGGATACGCAACAAAATCACTGGAAAATGAACAACCTGGATAATATAATCGGCAAGTTGGAATATTCATAAGCAGCCATACAAAGAAAAAAAAGGTCCTAATTCACTGGGAAAAAGAAAGACAATAGGGCAAAATTATTAAAATAATCAGAGAATCGATATGAACACATTTTTGTCTTGAAAAGATTAAGTCCTGAAATTCAAATGAATTACGAAATTGGAGGGATTTAAAAAAGAAAAACAGAGAGAATAGGATGGAAATCATAAGACGGAGGAAGGGGAAAAGGGAAATAGATCTGTAAGGAAGAGACTTACAAGGGAGTGGCAGAATAGTAGACGGCGTGGGGGCCGAACGTAAGAATAGCACAGTTAAAAAAATGAAACAAGGTCATTCTTCTCTCTTTCTGATCAATGTTCGCAGAACAGAGGGAAGACACAGGTCCACTTGACGCACGGGAAGGAAAGCCCCAGTTCGCCTGGTGATCTCAATCTACACCACTGTCACCGATGTTGATGACGTAGTAACTCCCTTCACTAAAAATTAATCATAATAAATAGTTAAATTGATTTTGATTAAATAAAATAATTAAGCCTGCTACAAGACCTTTTATAATTTAACTAGGCTAGCCCAAATCCACAGACGTGAGTATTCTTTTCTCGGCCGATCTAGAACATGGGACATGGGCTTTGAGCTTCTAAAACATGAGACTCCGTTTCCAGGGCTTTTTTTTTTTATTTTAAGGGCTTCCAAAGCATCGTTCTTTTTTCTGGAAAATTCGGAGAAATTCGAACATGGGCTTTGTGATTTGGGTTTCGAACACAAATTCTGAAGTTTTCTTAAAAAGCAATTATTAAGACAGTCTTTTTGGGACCAACAAGAAGACAGTTGAATTTAAGGTCGTAAAATTGAAAATAAAAGAAAATTTCGACATTTTTATTCATGGCCCAAAAACATTTATTCAAAATTTGAATTAGAAAAACTATTTTCATTGACTCTTTAGAGTCCATTTCTTTCAAGTTTTTTTGAAAAATTATTTTTTATATAAAAAACACTTTTAAAATTTTTTAGGATATTTTGTTTAAATTTTTAAAAATAATCAGAATTTAATTTTTTTTACTTATTTTAAGAAGTTATTTTGCATAGCTTCTGAAAAAGAAGTTAGAGAAAAAGGTCAAAAAGGGGTAAATATATTCAACTAATGTTAAAAATTGCAAAAATAACAATGTTTGGTTATGAGGACATATTATATAAATTTCTATTTTTTTTTCTTTTATCTTTCCATCATCCATTATAATTGCTAAATAATTAAAAAAAAGCGTGTTTTTTTAGTTTAACCAAACATAAAATAATTTTTAATTTTCATAAAATTTCTAAATAATTAATTACTTTTTAAACAATCTGAGCATCATTTTTTTAAAAAGATTAAACAAACCAAATGCTAAAATAGAACTTGTTTGGAAAAAAAAAAGAAAGTGCTAGGCGATGTGCAACTTTGAAAAGGTTTAATTAGATGCAATTACAAATCTATATATAATTTTATTCAAAATTTTTATTTTATAGTTCGGAAAAAAAATGGCGATATTTTTCCAAATGCTAAAATAGAACTTGATCAACCGAAGTATTTTGTGATGCATGCAGAGTTTTTGATGAAATTCTAAAATTTCAAAGAGTATGTGCATAACAGCATTAATTAATTAAAAGTTATGAAAGCACATTAAAAAGATACACTAATCAAACTCATACCAGATAGATGAATCCACAACAGATTCCTGGCCTGTCTTATTCCTTCCCCATGCTTTCATGTCCTTTCGTCTCCAGATGATCACATTCTCAAAAAAAAAAAAAATGGCATCAATTTATCATTGGACGTAAATTGATAATAAAGGTCGTGTTGTCATTTGGATTCCTGTGTTTGTTTTCCTTAACTTTAAATCGCCAAGTGGAGAGAATCCATGCCCGAAATGCCTTATACTCACTACATCTTAACTAATACAACATAGTGCAGCAAAACTATCTTTATTATTTCTATGGTTCTCGCAAACACTAATTAAATAATTACCTTTCCATCAAGTTGGCCAAGAATTATTCGATACACGGCAAACGGGCACCAATCCTGTCGCCAAATTAAATCGATCAAATAAGAAGGCCGGATCACCATTCTCTTTATATAACTACTAATTATAATTATTAAATTGCACATATATATACTAGTTGAAAATGAACTGTGCCACAAACAAAGATGCATAAAATAATGTGTGGTAATTAAGAAATAGTATAAACAGTCATGGACGTCAAAAGGATTGGCTTTTCTTAGTTGAAAGGGACATGGGGATTTATATACATAGTTGTATCTCAAGGTCTAACTGCATAATAACTTGATTAATTAAGCAGAGCTAGCATATGACACTTGACAGCCACACAGAATCTGTGAGATCAACGGAATAGGACGAGCTAGTTACCATAAAAATTTCAGCATACATTGTTTGGTTTGATGCTGTAAATTGTACTACATGTGTTGGTTAAACTGTACTCTGAAACCAAAGCGTGTAAATTGAAAAAAAACATAGTAGCGTGAAGCTATTTCTCAATTTTTTTGGGGAGAGTTATTAGTTAACTGACAATATTTGGGAAAGCTAACATGGGATGGGAAGTATATCGTCCCAGTTGATACGGGGCATCATTGTACTGTCACAGAGAGAAGGACAGAGATAATATTTACGAATCTACCATACATGGTCCTGCACTGGCATATATATATATATATATTTGTGGAGGAATGGGGAAGATAGTGAAGAGAAAGAGAAGGGGAATCTGAGTGAAACCATTATTGGGTGGACACTGTGAAATGTCCAGCGAAAAACTGAGTGTAGGCACATGACATGATGATCGATCTGTGCAGTGAAAGTGGTCCCCTACCTCACACCAAGTAGATGCTCATGCACTTTCCATTTGCGCAGTCCAGCCACCATATATACGTCTGTGTGTGTGTGTGATAGCAGCTCATTCTAAACCATTCTCTCTCTGTGCCTGTGGCATGAGATGGACCTTCCCCCATTGGTCCACACTCCCGCTATCATTTATCATTATCAGTTCTCGGACGAATATACCAACTCGTATTTTCTCTTGTTTCCATTTCAGGACTCAGTATCACTTCTCTAATTAATAAGATGCCAACACCTTGCCAAATCTGCTATATATAATATGTTAAATAATAAATTTAGCTGTGACAATATTTATATTTCTCGATCGATGGATGATATATGTCCAATAAGATTGAAAAAAATCAACTAATAGTAATACAAAATATTACGATGACAAGGTAACAGCTGAAATATTAACTAACTAGTGATTCATCTCTGTATTTTGATATTCTTTTTTTCACATATATAGATCAGAGTCTGTGCTTGGGTTAATGCATGTACGCAATGACCACATTCTAAATTCTATAATATTGTTAAGGTTATGGAGCTTTATAAGCTGTGCAACCTGCTTCTTGTTTTGTAGAAGTGGAGGCAAAGGACTTGTAAGTAGAAAAAGGGAGGGCCAGGGAGGGAGTTTTCACCTTATTGTGAAGTCATTAATTAGACATATTATTATCTCATGATTAAAGTTGAGTAAAGAATGCCTGCAAGTGGTAGTCTTGCCTAAAAGCTGCCATGCATGCTGTACAAAAAGGCAAAAGTTATTGGAGATTTTGATTTTCATTGAACTTCAATTAACAAGCTATCAAACAAAAAGTCCAAAAAAAAAAGAAAATATATTGCTGGAAGTAGTTGATTTACATGTGTGTGTGTATTGTATATATATATATACACATATATATGTCAATGAATGTCGTGGCGCAGAGCACATCAGCCTAAACGGCGTAGATTTGGGTGATTCCTCGCGTTGCTTTTTTGTCGTTTGGCTGGTACTCAAAGTAGATGAGAAGGCGAAACTCAAATTCCGAAGCAACACATGCTTATGCTTCTCTATTTCTATTTCATTCATACCGATCTTCTCCCAATAAACCATGACGAACCCAATATTCTTGTGCTCTTGCTTTTTTATTACCAGTAGCATTTGTATTCTATATGCATACTATATTGGAGCTGAATCCCTTCCCAAATCTCGAGCACATATTTTACCCATTACATTAATCCACCCACTTTTACTGTCTCAAATCTCAACGCTATCTCCGCGCCTACTCTTCAATTTCGTACCGTCATTATTGCCACTCTTGTTTCCTCTTTCAAACTTTTGTTTCTATCTAGGAACAGTGTCCATGTTACCTAATCCCAACTTGGTATATTCATTTTCAAACCAAAGTTCAACTTCAACCAAGCTATACCTACATCTTCAATTTATATAGTGTTTCATTTCCTCATTCTTCAAGTCAAGTTGCTCATTTAATTATTAATTACAGTACGTATTACTGTTCATGAGATTAATATATCTAACTTTAAGCTACCTACTTGTGTGTGTGTGCGTGTGTCACTTTACCGTCATCCTAATTAAATTTTACATATATATATATTCTGTAAAAAGTAGGGGGTAAATTTTGTTGTCGAAAAGTAAGTGATGACATTTCATCAAAACTGCGCTAGTGGCTAACGGCTGCACATGCCTGTCATGCTGGAAGTGAATTGAATGGAGAGCAACGTGCAAATGAACCAGATTCGCCGGTCACAGTAAGGCACAATCATCCAAGGTCAATGATATGATCTAGCAGGCTAGTAATTTACGATGCCATTAATTATTGTGTAACATTAACATTACGTTAATTCTCGCTGGAGGTGCAATATAGTAATTGAAAGTTGATTACTTCTTCATTTTTCGTCTTTTTTTCTTACTATTTGAGAAGTTACATATGAATGATAAATATAAAAGTGCAAGGTGTGTCACTGCCATATTTTCCATTAAAGTTAAAAAATTAATAACAAATTGACTAATAACATTAGAACAAATAGGCAGAATAAACGAGAGAGAAAGAGAGGGGTTGGTTTATCGAAAGACAAACCCAAGGAATATGGATACAGCCATTTGACAACATTGCAAGTGAGGCAAGGAACGACATGTTGACCAGAGAGATTAGGCCATCATCACAAGTTAATTGTCTAATAGTCCAAAACAACACTAGGTTAATTAAGGAAATAATTACTTTATTTGTTTTGATAAGGAAAAAGCTAAAAATTCATTTCCCGGAGAATCTAGAGCGCATCAGGCGCTGACCCTGGCTTCCAAAAGTATAAACGAATGATTAACTTATTCCCACTGATGTCAATGAGGCCACTAAACCGACAAAACCAAATGGAATAAACAAAGAGGGACGAAGGCATAGGGGTGGGATAAGGCCATTAATTAACCATATAACAATGCATGCAAATCAAGCCTTGCTGTGCTTAATTATTGAATATTAATTAGGTGTACATGTTGGGGTGGAGAATATAAGAGCAAGGGATGAGAACAAAGCAAAGAGAGGCTATGAATTGAGACAAGGTCACGCCCATGAGTCACGTGAGGGAAGCCAGGTTGACGCCGATCAATTTGGTATTTTTTCCCCCACTCGATCGAGCGTTTCGACATGGAATATTTGGACACGGAGAGGGAATATTGGCGAGCAGCGTTTCGTTTTATATATTAGAGATAAATACTAGCCGTTGAATTCTTAGCTTAACGTTGCCTGCAGGAGGATCGATCCCCTCCCACTTCCTCTCACGCGCCGCCTTCCTACATTTTCTCAAATAACCTCTCCAGGCCTATACACCAAACACTAGTCACCACCAAACGTTTCGACATGGAATATTTGAACATAATAAATTATCTTTTTTTTTTTCTAAATTTTAAAACACATATAATGGTTAAAAGCTCGAAAAAGAGAAAACTCAAGCTCTCGTCGGACAAGGGTGACATGCATGGTCAATAACCATGAATAATGATGGTCTTGAAAGGCAGTGGCATGCATAGTATGTATGTGGTGGCCACCAGTTCACTAGGCAACTAAAGGAGGCGGGTGTGAGTGAAGCGGCGAGAAAATTTTCAGATTATATGAGAAATCTACTTCAGCAAATTGAGGGGAAAAAAAAATGAGGAAGACTGCGGGAAGAGTAAATGAGTAAATGGCATGTGGGTGATCGACCTGGTGTCGCCGGACAGTGACCCACTCTGACATATATGCGCTTGTATTTCTTTCCCTTTAATCTTATTTCTCCCGACTTCAATTTTAGTTTAATATGATCTAGCTTCGCACGTGTAGAGCTCGATATTTATTGGCGATCGATTCCTTCCCATACGTGCCTACCCAACCCCTAAAACTGCATTAAACTGTGCTGTATATGCACTCGTCAATTCATTTCAAACAATTAATTTTAGCAGATTCCTACAGAGCTGGATTTGATTGCCCTAGTTTGACACATTGGTTAAGAGTTGGACATGTTCTCCTGACTCATCGCCACCGTGAAATTAAATTCGAATTCCCATTGAACAGAAGTACTGAGAGGTGAAGTTTGGAGTTAGTGCCACGTCTGCATGAAACAGAAGCATAAGTGGAGCTTAGAACAGGGATATTTTAGCCTGCCAGTCAATCCTCGTTCGTAATGAAATGAGGGAATATTCCAATTGGAGAAAAAGGCATTCAACGAGATAATTAAACTGTGTCTGTGATAGAAACAAAAAGAAAGAGCAGGGGAATGATAATGGGTCTCGATCCATCAACGTAAGGAGAGACTGAATTCCCATTCTAATATTCCATTGAATAGTACCCATTTTGTTTTTTTCTCGATTTCCAACCATTCCTTACAGAATCACCATTATATCGCTGCCCCTCATTTTTAATTACCTTACCTATACTGGTACTCTTGTGCAGATAAGGGACCGGACCAATTTCTTCTCTCTCTCCCTCTCCTCAGTCTCATCTGATAGACAGACTAATCCCTCAGCTTCCATTAATAAGTACCACCCTTTTTCATTAACTTTTCGTTCAAACCACAGTCCCCAAAAAGCTCTCATCTTTTTCTACTTTCTTGCTTTCTTTATCTGACTAGTGGCCTTTAATCTCTGCAATTACTCCATCTCTGCAATAAAATTTTCCCTCTTCTTCCTTCAAAAATCCCTATTAAAAAGGCTATCCCCACCTTCTCGAAACCAATGCAAATCATAAGCCATTCATGATATTATCACAGTAGATCCCCTCTTTTGTGGCTCTTCATAGCTTACATCCTCTTGCTGTCATAGCTAGATCCTTTTTAACAGCTCTCATTCTGTCCATTTTTCTTGTGTACTTTGCCGAGCCACTGCTTCTGTAACTGATCCAATTCTCTACCATGTTCACTACATCGCACCTGGTAAATCAAACCTTGACAAGTTTACCAGACCTGTCCTTAAACATAAGGCCACCATGTATTTCAGAATGGGAAGCCAAAGAGGTTACAAGCAAAACGCTTTACAATGATATATCCTCAACCTCTGATTCTGGTAGCAGTGCTGGAAGCGACTTAAGCCATGAGAATAGTATTCTTCACCTTGGCCATCCTGAGCCAACGTTGAGCCTAGGCTTAGAGACCCCAGATTTGAATCCCCATCTTTTACAAGGACTCTCAAGAAACGTAAGTCATCATTTCCACAACCATCAACCCCACATATATGCCCGGAACTTTAAACGAAATGCAAGAGTCATTAGTGGTGCCAGAAGAAGCATTAGAGCTCCTAGAATGAGATGGACCACAACTCTCCACGCTCAGTTTGTTCGTGCTGTTCAGCTCCTTGGCGGTCATGAAAGTAAATCATATTAACAATAACTATACATATACTTTGATTAGATTGATAATTAATCTTTACTTTTCAATCTGTTTGCTGTAGATAAGCTCTAATTTTTGGTTGTGTTGTCACTGGCAGGGGCTACTCCAAAGTCTGTATTAGAGTTAATGAATGTTAAGGATCTAACCTTAGCCCACGTCAAGAGTCACTTGCAGGTGGGGTTACTGTTTCCACGATCTCTCCATTCATCATGGTTTTTTTTTTTTTTCTGTTGAGTGCAGTTCTTTTACTTTTTTTGCAATTTTTTTATAAAGAAAACAAATCCAAGACCAACGAGAAAGTACTTATGAGTCATTTTTGAGTAAATGTGGGGTAAGCATAAGGGGAAAACAAGGGCTAAGGAATAAGGGTATCTGCGTCGTAATCTAAAAGCTCATAATTTGTGGACTTTTATTCTCATTTTATGCTATACGGGCATTCCTGCAGATGTATAGAACAGTGAAGAGCACCGACAAAGGGACAGGTAAATTTGATTTTCCTTCAAAGGGATTCCATTCACTTTTTCCCCCACTATTATTCTCTATTTGAGATGACAGAAACTCTATGATTTGATCTAGAACTGTTCCCCATTAAAAACCAAGTTTGGTTTGAATAGGAGGCCCGCACGCGCACACACACACACAGAGGACTGAGAGTTGAAGTCATCAAGGGAATGATTAAGATGGTGTCTGATAAAGCAAGAGCAATGGCACTAATGGGTGATGAATATTGCAGGTTATGGGCGGACAGATATGGGTTTGAACCAAAGGCCAGAGATCAATGTGAATGTGCATGCAGTCTCAGCTTGTGAGAGAGCCCATTTATTACCACAGGCGCTCCAAAAATCCCACAGGTGACCGCAATATTCACACCTAAATTTCTGAAGTACTCTTGGTCCTCGACAACCCACTTTGTTTTCTTCCAGCAAATGTGAACCTACCGTTGAGTTACTGTATAATTCATTGGAGGAGAGTTGTAATGTATATTAATTTCTCTCTCGTGTCTTAGAGCTTTGCTTGTATATATCTGATTACGAGTTTCAATGTAGGAGTACTCTAATTTGCATAGATTTTGATGAACAAAACCTAGGCTTCTTTCGGAATTTGAGTCACCATTTTTACGTGTCATCGGTCCCCCTAGGCAATGCTCGTCCGTTAGATTTATGGTCAACGGATATATTGATCCCAAACATTGTCATGCATTTGCAAATCTCAACGTGTTTTATCATATAACCTAAAAATGACGTTTCAGGCAGCTGAATAACTGATTAACTTAAAAAAAAGTAATTGGCTTGTCTTAAATGGTCAAAGAAATCTATGATCTTTTTTAGCAAAGTTGAGCTAATACTATCTCTCTCTAATTCGTTTATCGACAAATTGGAAACATTTGGATGTTGACCCTTATATTAGTTTTATATGCTATGCAATCTTCATTCATATATTTTGAACATGAAGTTGTGCTTTAATTACCAATTATATTGAGTGCCGATAGATTGAGTCATCATGCTCATAATATACATACATATAGCACGCGTTTGGCTTTTTTATACTAATTGCTTCTTTTACTCTTCACAGAGCATCATGGCAATCGTCAATAGAGACAAATACAAATAGCAGTAGACACAAACCCGAAATTGATTTGACGCACTCCTATGATCACAAGGCAAAGGAAACAACAGTGGTATGTAGTGAGAGCTGGACCATACTAGTGGGATAGCTTGTAGCGCGTACACACACATATATGGTTTTGTTTCATATATGTACCACATATATAGCTACTAGATATTGGAAAGATCGGTGTAATTAATATAAGTATATATGAATATTTAAACAGGTGGGTGGACAGAATGGAGGCCTGTCGGATTGCGTGAAGGAGAGTTTGAATTGTAGCACTTTGTCACGACGTTCGGATTTGATGCTTGACCTGGAATTCACACTCGGAAGACCCAGTTGGCGAACAGACTGATAGGAGGCCAGCACAGATCACGTACGCCGATCGAATCCTCAACAGAGTTAACTCTTCTATCAATGTTCAACACACTGACCAGTAACCACACTAACCCTTTCCTAGTCATGAACGTACTTACATGATATGGATAATTAATGCAGCCAACAGTGGAACCCGTGTATTTATTAATGTAGATTTGATCGATTTTGTTCCATGATGTGCCTTTTTCTGAGTTCTTGTATATGGAAAAAGTGGAAGAGGAAAGAGATAAGTTTCCGCTACGAAACGTATGCTTGGGTCCAAGAACTTCAGGACACTGTCTTTGATGTCATTATCAGAGCAGCGAGAAGATTCAATGATTTTATAATGGTTCTTTCAGGCCATGGACCACGGTTGGTTTGTAGTCGGGCACAAGAGGACCCATTCGATGTTGGACAGGTGGGTCCAGATTCATGTCGCCCTATCATGACATTCTTCTCTCCTCTACTATGTTCTAGAGATTTGATCCATTAATGAAGCTTTAAACAGCAGATGAAAAATTTTGGCCGAGAAAAAAAAGGTAAAGAAGGAAAAGATTGAAAACTGATCATCTTCTATTGGAAAATTAATCATGCAATTCTCTTTTGTCTGCGAATTACTGTCAATACATGAACCAGCCTACAAATCTTTTCCCATGTGGCACCTCTCTTCTATTTAACATTGAATTTTGCTTCCCATATGCTGATCATTGAATCAATCTGACGGACTAGATTGTAGACAGGAGAGGACTGCATGCCTTTCTAGCATGAGGATCTAAATCCAAAACAAAAAAAATATCTACACACGATGCTAATGACGTCTAGAATCTCTCTCTTGCACTGAAATTTTCCTTCTTTTCACTCTTTTTACTTGATGTAAATTTTGCGAACAAGATGGGTTTGGTTCTTTTATTCTTTTTTCAGTGAAAAATTGATTCATTTGAAAATCCAAAAGGTTGTTCAATTTATTTGGACAGCCTATAATTTTTAATTAAAAATAAATAATTGTTTAAAATCGATCTAAATCATTCAAATTAACTAAATGATTTGAGCGTCCAGAAAATTAACTAAAATTAATTCTAAATCAAAATTAATTCTAAACACACATGAATCTTTTCGTTGTCGTACATATAGGGCTTCGCTATTCCCCGTGCTGTGTACGTTTTGATTCCCCTGTCCATTTCTTTGTGGGCGGCAGTTACACTTGTACCATTTTCGAACCTGCAAGCCCGGTCCACTCCCGGAATTTATAAAATGGCCATATTTCAGAGTTTGCATTTTTGCCAAAAAAATAAAAAACGAATTTTTATGTTTTCCATTAAAAGTGAATGAGTTCAGTAGTAAATAATTTATTGTATGCAGTGATGTAAGAGAGAAACTGGAGAGAAAAAAATTTGGATATACATAAATAAATGAAAAAAATTCCACACGCTTTTAATTTTTTTTTTGGTCGCTCTTACTTCAGCGCACTGTGCAGAGAATCCAAATTAAAAATGCATGATTCAATAATGTAAGTTAAATTAATGGTTTTTGGCCAACAATAATGGGGGTTGGATACTAGGATTTAATTAGTATGAATAAAAAAGTTAATATGCCTTTTTTGTACCCAAAAAAAAGTTAATATGCCCTCTATTTTTATAGAAAAACGATATACTACAATATAAACGAAGATTTAAAATTTAAGATTCAATCTCAGTGAAAGCATCCGGCCAAAAAAAATCTCAGTGGAAGCATTTAAGAAGTATTGATTAGGATTCAGATATAAATAGATAATACTACTAAAGTTGTTGTAATATTTATGCACATGCTGCATCGCCAGGTTTCGACAGCAACCATGTATATTCACAAATCACAACTCCTACCTTGTAGAAAGCGGCATGATCAATGCAATTTTTGTTAGTTGAGGTTTGACAAAAACTCTAAATTTTTTTTCTTTGATAAGCCGAAAACTCTAAATTCTCCGGTGACTTATGAATTCCCCGGTTGTCATATGCAATTTATTTAGGAAAAGAAAAACACATTATTTCTTGCAAATGTTTTTTTTATATCTTACATCATGAAGATGCTTATTTATTTACTTGCATCATCATTACTACCCATGAAGAATACATAGGCAAGGTGCAGCCAGGCGGAAACTATTTCTAAATTCCGGCATGCTTCATGACATTGATTTGCATTATAAATTGACTGAAATCGTTCACCATTATGTGCAGTTCTAACATTAGCTTGAGAAGCATGAACCCGACTCTGCAATTAACAGTTGCTGCTATTTTTGTTCCACTCTTGTTTCTGTACTGTGCAATCTGGATAAGGAAAAAAACTAAAAGTACTGATGGAGTGAGTGAGAGGAAAGAGGCTCCTACGGTGGCAGGTGGTTGGCCAATCGTGGGTCACTTGCATCTTCTAGGCAGAGAGAATAAGCTTCTGTATCGAACACTTGCAGCAATGGCGGATGAATACGGGCCAGCTTTCAACATCTGGCTAGGCAGCCGCAGAGCATTCGTGGTGAGTAGCTGGGAAGTCGCAAAAGAATGCTTCACAACCAGTGACAAGGCACTGGCCTCACGTCCCACAACAGTCGCCGCCAAGCACATGGGCTACAACTATGCCGTCTTCGGTTTCGCACCTTACACCCCCTTCTGGCGCGAAATGCGAAAGATTGCCACTCTTGAACTTCTCTCAAACCGCCGACTCGAAATGCTCAAGTATGTCAGATTGTCCGAGATAGACATGGGTATAAGGGACCTGTACAATTTATGGGTCCAAAGCGGCTCAAGTTCGGTGCTTGTCGAGCTAAACCAATGGCTAGAGGACTGGATGCTGAATATTGTGGTTAGAATGGTGGCCGGGAAGCGTTATTTTGGTGCGTCTGCGAAGGGTGTTGATGATGAAGAGGCAAGGCGGTGCCAGAAGGCAATTAATCAATTCTTTCATCTGATTGGCGTTTTTGTAGTTTCCGATGGCATTCCGTTTCTGGGGTGGATGGACGTTGGGAGGCACGAGAGGGCGATGAAGAAGACAGCCAAGGACTTGGACGACATCCTTGAAAACTGGCTGGAGGATCATCGCAAGCATAGAGCTAAGGGTGGTGATGAATTTAAAGCCGGGACTGAACAGCAGGACTTCATTCATGTAATGTTGTCCTTGCAAGAGGAAGGTCACCTCTCAAATTTCCAATATGATTCCAATACAAGCATCAAATCTACTTGCCTAGTATGTGAGATTTTTCGTTCTTCTCTATCACTCTCTCTCACACTGACACCCCTATGCCAGCTGATATTTTTCCATGTGTAAATATGACCTTATATATGCATATGTAATTATGCAGGCTCTTATACTTGGTGGCAGTGATACTACGGCAGGCACGCTGACGTGGGCCATCTCTTTACTGCTCAACAATCGCCATGTACTGAGGAAGGCACAAGAAGAATTGGACCTGAATGTTGGAAAGGATCGACTAGTTGAGGAGTCAGATGTAAGAAACCTGGTATATCTTCAGGCCATTATCAAGGAAACCCTGCGTCTATACCCAGCAGGTCCCCTATTAGGACCAAGGGAAGCCATAGAAGATTGTAATGTAAGTGGTTACCATGTACCAGCGGGGACCCGCTTGGTGGTTAACTTGTGGAAGATTCACAGGGATCCAAGGATTTGGGAAGATCCATGTGGTTTTAAACCGGAGAGATTTCTGACAAGCCAAGCACCTGACGTTAGGGGCCAAAACTTTGAGCTCATTCCATTTGGATCGGGAAGAAGGTCGTGTCCTGGCATGTCATTTGCACTCCAAGTACTTCACTTGACACTTGCTCGTCTGTTTCAAGCATTTGAATTTGCAACTCCATCAAACGAGGCAGTTGACATGACTGAGAGCCCTGGTTTAACCATTCCTAAGGCAACTCCCTTAAAGGTTCTGCTTGCTCCCCGCCTTCCTGCCCATCTATATCACTATTGAACTTAGTACAATCACGGCCAATGTTTTCAAAAGCTAAGTTTAAATAATAAGAGTTTTACCACTACTCTTGTGCTTTAAGAGTTTTATTCTTCTTTTTTAATTAATAAGATGGGATCATCTCGAAACACTTGTAATATTAAACAAGTTGAATATCTTATGAGCAATAACTCTCTCTCCCTCCCTCCCTCTCTCTCTCTCTCTCTCTCTCTATATATATATATATTTTATCCTTTCCAATTTCCATGACTTTCATTTCTAGCAGTTTGAAGCTTTGGACACTGTATTCTGATGTACTGTGGCATCAATATTTCATATTCCTCACTCCCACCTATCATAAAAATGCTTGCTTCTATTGTTTGTGTTATTTGTTTGGTGTGTCGATTAAATTTTAAATGAATAATTGCTCATTTTTAGGATGATTTCTAAAAATAAACTGACTCTGTAATTTCTCCAAGACATTTTTTAAGGGGTTTAATTTACTCAATTAGCAGTGCCTTGTGGTTCCTCATATGAGTTTAACACTACTTGAACAGCATAAAATTTGTACTGCACAACCACAACATGCATGCGAGATCTGACTGACTGACTTGTTTAGAAAAATAGATCCTATTTGATAGATACATATGGTTCAGGTGTTTTTCAGTAATCAAGTATCTAAGTTGTCCAGTTTCATATTTTTTTTATCATATAGATTTGCAGGAATTCCAATTTGCAGCTACACATTTCATTTTGTTTTTGGAATTTGGATATACGGAAGTTGTTGCATCAATGTCCTCAAGTATTCATTAAAAAAGCGATAATTCTATGTCTCTGTTTGATATATTGAATACAATCATTATTCAACATATAATAATATTTTATTTATTTTACTGTATTAATGTATTAACTTTTATGTTGCATCAGTTCTAACAAAATTATTAACTATTTAATAAATTTAATGTATGATGTAATTAAATAGAAATATTTGATTAAATACTATTTTTGAATGTAAGAGTATTTCTAATTACAGAAAAAACTAATCTCTCTCAAAATATGGAAAATAAATAAATAATAAATTCCTTTCGTCTAGATTTTTATACTCAAAACACTTATCTGAACCAAATACACCTAACTGTTCATTTAAGCCGGTGCTAATTCAACCGAAAAAGAAAAATTAGCCAGTGGTCAAATAGCATATTAAGCAGTCAAAACCCAAAGAACCGAATGAAAAAACCAAAGAACCCGATACTGGACAATTTTGAAAAGAACTGGCTCTAAAAAATAAGCAAATAACTAGGCCCGAAATGAACTGAGTGGAGCTGGGCCGCTTTATATGGATACCCCAGTCCATTATAAGTGAGTAAGATGAATTATGCTTCCCCAGCCATTTTAAAACTTCTCTCATCACTTCAATAAAATAAAAAAAAAAACTTCTCTCACCAACTCTCTTTTACTTCCTCCTGGTGTGGGACTTGATCCACCCATCCCCTTCCTTTCTCTTTAATATTGTCAAAATCTACTCCTTTGTCTTGGCGCGGAAAGTTCGCCCCTGGCACCAACCTTTTTCCAATCTTCTTATCTGTAATTCATTTCATCTATACTTGCGTAAAAAACTGGTATCTGTAATATTCACATGCGTGACGATGAGTGTGTTTGTGTGTATATGTATAAAAATATAATATATTATAAATTAATCTTAGCCATATATATATATATATAGAGGCACATATATGATACTTCTAATAGTACTTTCTAGGATACGTGTGTAGGGTGAACAAAATTAAGCCAAAGCGGATCACCAAATCGAACCCAAATGTAATTCGGTTTTGTTTGTTTTGATTATGTCAATTTTTGGTTAAAATTCGGTTTTCTTTTTTGTGTAATTCAGAAATTTCAGTTTGGTTTCGATTATATATTACAAAAACCTAATAAACCAAACCCACTGAAATATATATATATATATATATAGTATTTAAAAGACATAGTCTTCTAAGCTAAGGTTATAGCTTCAGACTCAATCCCACAAATTTGGTCCAATCCCACTATGTCTTTATAAATTTCTATGATTGAAATTAGACTTTTTAATCTCTATAAACTTTTATTATGGTTCACTAATAGTACACACGTTTTGAAAACTTAAATTTTTTGACAAATCAAACTTATAATACTACAATTTATATTGTATTTGAATATTGTTTTAGTAAAAAGAATATGAATTTTTTAACAAGATTGCAAATATCCTTAATATTGAATAACTTGAATGTATTCTTAAGATCTAAAATTGTGTTCAATATTAAGAAGCTTAGCCGCTTGATCGCTGCTATGATTTAATTCTTTTAACTGATAATATATAATAGTAGTAAATACATCAACAAAATAATAATGCTCAAATATATCAAAATCTTTGCATTGGTGATATTGAACTAAAAATACAAAATGTATATACAAGAGAAAGAGTATGTGTTGAATTTTCAAATATTTAATATACTTTTAGAATAAAATATAAATTTTCAGGGACAAAAATATATTATGTATATGTAATATAAAAATTTAATAAAAGAAATAATTTAAAGTAAAAATTTAAAACTTTGGGAGACCATTGCGCATGGTGGCTCCCGCCGGTAAATCCACCCTTTTACCACTCATATTAACCTAAAATTTAATAATGGGTGCATAATTCACGGGGGAACTGACAAGAGGTGTTTTGGATAAGACCAGAACTGCTGGTGTGACGAGGGGAGGAAAAAAAAGATTAGACGAAGACTTGTGACCTCGTCTTCCCGAACGAATGAATGGTTATGGTTTTTTATATTTTATTTTGCCTAAATGATTAAGGTATAGATAATCTAAAATCATTCTTTCTAACAACAAAAATTCCCTTTATACTTTCTTTTTATATATTATTATGTTCTCTATGTATTATTACAAGTGGTATTATACCAAATATATTATTTATTTAATTATTATCGTAATATATTGTAATTAATCTACTTTTAAGAATATTTTAATTATAATAAATATAGACTATTAAATAAAATATATTATCAATTTATGCACTATTTTATTAGTTATTTGGCCATAATCATCCAGGGAAAAGAATGTGCATGGAAAATAAAGAAAAATAAATTATTTAAATCCAATTTAAATTTATATAAAATTAAAAATAGAATAGAGTCGGCTTTCTTTTTTCTTTTCTTCTTACTTTTGTTTTTTTTTTTCTGTTTTTCCTTTTTCTTAAGTGAGTCTTATTTTTTTTATTTATTTTTTTTTATAGATGAGATTTATTTTTTTTTCATTATTTTGAGTGAGATCCACTTTCTTTTTTTTATTTTCTCAATTCATATTAATTTTAATTAACATCATTTGGTTTTTTTTTTAATAAGGGAGTTAATGATGAAATTTTTTTATAATTTAATATATTTTAAAATTAAATAAAATATTCTCATGTTTGCATGTATATGCGCGTCCCCTTGTCCCCTTGTGAATGGGAGAGAAAAATCTGGTTCAATCCAAAAGATATGGAATCCGAGCTCTCTACAGCAAGACCTCTCTTGCGATGATAAGTTCTTTTTTCTATTTTTTAAAACTAAAATTTGTATATGAAAATATACTTTCTAAAATCATACGGTAATGTATTTTTTAATTTTTATTACTTTTAATATATTTTTCTATGTTACTATACAATTGTTTGACTATAAAAATTTTACTTTACAGTATTAAAATTTAGATTTATATAAATATATAACTGCATGTTTTTAGAAAATATATTTTTTTTCTATAAATTTCAACTTGAAACAAGGGGTCGCTGCAGAAACCTTAGGTTCAAGAAAATGACGGCGCTCGAAAAAAAAAATGAAGGCAAACGCGTATCTGATTCTGAGATACTTGTTTATGTAACCTAAATTATTATCTAGTTTTTGAGACACTTCCAGTTAGCCTATCATTACCATAAATAACAAAATTCGTTCATAAACTCAATTTAAGGGTATCACCTCTGGAGCTCAAGTCGCCATGAGCACGATGCTTCAGTATCTGAATGTTGCCGGACTTATCGCCTTAGCGTTCATTTCCTACTATTTTCTTAGGAGGGGTCCTCGAAAACCACCAGAAGCTGCGGGTGGGTGGCCTCTGATCGGTCATCTTCGGCTCTTCGGTGCTTCTGGTCAGCCTTACGTAACCTTGGGAGCTTTAGCTGATAAGTATGGACCAATTTTTAGCATCCGAATTGGGATCCACAGAGCCGTCGTGGTGAGCAGTTGGGAGCTAGCCAAGGAGTGCTTCACCACCCATGATGTCATAGTCTCTTCTCGTCCCAAATTTACAGCTGCTAAAATCCTTGGATACGACTATGCCAGTTTTGGGTTCTCCCCTTATGGTTCTTTTTGGCGTGAAATGCGTAAGATCACGGTTTCCGAGTTACTCTCCACTCGCCGCTCTGAAATGTTTCAATATATCAGAGATTCTGAGGTACATAGCTCGTTGAAAGAGATTTACGAATTATGGACTAACAAAAGCGACGACTCCGGTACTGTGTTGGTGGAGATGAAGCGATGGTTTGGAGACACAAATCTTAACGTGATTCTGAGAATGGTTACTGGAAAGAGATACTCGGGCGAAGACGCAGATAAGGAAGAGGTGAGGCGGTGTCGGAATGTGCTCAGGGAGTTTTTCCGGCTGACGGGACTGAACGTACTTGGAGATGCAATTCCATTTCTGGGGTGGCTTGATTTTGGTGGTCACGTAAAGCAAATGAAAAAAATAGCCAAAGAAGTGGATATACTTGTTTGTCAATGGTTAGAGGAAAATCGCCAAAAGAGAGACTCTGGTGTGCTTAAAACAGAGCAGGACTTCATTGATTTCATGCTGTCTGTCATCGACCAAGTTGATCTTGCTGGCTATGACCCAGATACTGTCATCAAAGCCACCTGCTCGGTATGTACTCTATCAATTAATCTCCACTTCCCCTTCTTGCTTTATATATATTCTGCTAATTCAAACACAATACCAAAAATGAGTTTCATGGTGTTCTCTTCATCTGTGATATTTGGTAACTCATCAGAACTCGCTTGGCTAGATATTGTTGAATTGATGTTAAAATTGTTAAACTGCATGCAGGTACTAATTGCAGGGGCAACAGATACCACAGCTGTTACCATGACATGGGGACTCTCATTATTACTGAATCATCGCGATGCTTTGAAGAAAGTCCAGGATGAGTTAGACGAGAAGGTGGGCAAGGAAAGACTGGTGAAGGAAACAGATATAAACAAATTAGAGTATCTTCAAGCTGTAATCAAAGAGACAATGAGATTTTACCCAGCAGCACCGCTCTCGGGTCCGCGTGAATTCACAAGAGACTGCACCTTAGGGGGATACCATATAGAAGCAGGTACACGATTGATGACGAACATATGGAAGCTGCATAGAGATCCAAGGGTGTGGTCGGAGCCATCAGAGTTTAAACCAGAAAGGTTTTTGAGCAGCCATAAGGAGGTGGACGTGAAGGGTCAGCATTTTGAGCTGATTCCGTTTGGGGCAGGAAGAAGGGCATGTCCTGGGATCGCATTTGGGCTCCAAATGACACACCTGGCTCTTGCTGCTCTTTTGCATGCATTTGATATCACGACCCCTTCCGATGACCCCGTTGATATGTCTGCCACCTTCGGACTCACTGTCATGAAAACCGACCCGCTCAAGGTTTTATTCAGACCTCGCTTATCACCTTCTCTTTTCCAGTGAGCTTCCCTCTGCATCCCATGTTCTTGTCTCCAATGTAATATATATTTGGACTGCCTGTAAAACCTGAAATTAAACTGTGTTTGTCATGTGTGTGTGTAAAGTTATCATTTCTATGCCATTTGAGATATATATAATCCATAAATTTTAATTTTATTTTTTTTATATTAACAGGACTTTCATTTAAATCAAAATCCATTTTTTCCTTTAATTGTGTTTAAATAACAAGGCATCTTTCATGATCTATGTCATTTGCATTGAACGTTAGGCCATCGGAATTTTGACTTTTTTTTGTTTTTGGTTTTTGCTGAACTAGGCCACCAGTTAAAAATGGCATAGTGCTCATTACATTCAATTAATTATAAGGGTGGTACAAAATGATCCAAACCGAATCATGACACAAACCGATCAAAACCAAATTGAAATAAAATTTATTTTGATTTTTATTGTTCTGCAATCGACTCGATTTGGTCTGGTTCAGTTTCAGGCCTTTGAAACCTGAATTAAATAGAACCAAACCTATTATACTATTTATTTTTTTTTAAATTTAAATATTATATTTATTTAATACATTTTCTTCTTAGACAACTCATTAATACAAATCTCCTAAATAAAAAAAAAACTCATAAACAAGATTACAAAACATTTATTAGTTTAGGAGAAAGAATATAAATAAGTGTATTATTATAATAAATTATATGAATATATCAATGAATAAATAAATATGTAAAAAATAACAAAAATTTTACATAAAATATTAATAATTTAGTAAAATATTTAGATATAATTTGTGTTCATAAAGTATTTATATAGAATTAGTTTAATTTAATTTTTGAAGAAAATGATAAATTTTTTTCTTAAAAAATCAATTTAACATGATTCAAACCGAACTAAACTGAACTCGAAACCGAACCAAATTGATTAAAAGTAAAATCAAAAAGTTCCAAGAAATGTTAAACCAATCAGTTTGATTTGGTTTGGTTTTTGTTCAAAATTGAACCAAATCGAACCTTTGAACACCCTTAATTAATTCTATCCAGGTAGAACTCATTTTTTAAAATAAAATTCGTGAGTGATTATTTTATTTATGAAGCAATAATCATAAAAAATGAATTAATTACGCTTACCTTGCTTAAAATTTAACTAAATTTTACATATGATGTTTGTTTATTTCAAAAAGTATATTGGACTAAAGTATTAAAATTGGCATTGATTCATTGTTCCATAGGGGAAAAAACTTGAGTTACATTATACAGTTATATGCCTTCTAGAATTTTGTCAAATTAACCTCAATAACAAAATTAATTAATCTGTGTAATTTCTAATCCAAGCTATATGGGAGGTCATCTTGGGAGCGTGCTAGCTGTAGCTCATGTGAGTTACAGAGCATGCAGTATTAAATAGCAAGCACGGTGATGAGATGGACCTCCATAGAGCAATTCGATATTTTAGAAAGGAAAGGAAAAAATAAAAGAAAAGAAAACCCCTCAAGATAACGTCTTCCAAATGTCAACATTGTGATGTAATAGGACAACATCAAATCAACAGAAAAGTTTTACCCCATTATATATAATTAAGAGGCGAATGTAATTAGTGTTCTCCTTCGGATAAAAATTCAACGGCGCCCACATTGCACTGATAAATGATAGATGCAATGGATCGATGTGGTTACTGGTTGAAAAAGGAACAACTTTCAATCAGTAATCTCGTAGCTTCCTGTACTTGGCCGGTGATCTGGAAAGAAACCCAAACCATCGTTGACGAATACCAAATAGCTAGCAAATTGATGAGACATATATCTGTCATCGGTCATGGCTAAGCAATGCTTCACCGCATACGACTTAAACCTTTTCTCTCTTGCTGCGAGTTTCGACTCATGGCGCACTCAAACGGGCCTGAGTTTGGTATGGAGATTCACGTTGGCACATTCTAATTCTAACTCGGATTATATTTACTCTTCAAGCCTGACACGCACATATATATCTCCTTACATATGCTTTGTTCAAAAATGATCTTTTGTTGTTGCTGTGTGAAATAATAGAAGATCAATGTGAAAACTATAAATAGTCAGTATTAAACTTGGGAAGATTACCATAAAATTTTGGAAAGCAAGTTCTTTTAGTTTCTTTTGGTTGTTTTGTGTAAAATCTTTCAAGATTTTAAATGGAACAATAAAAATAAACTAAAAGAACTCACCTTTAGAGATTTTATGTTGATATTTTCGAATTCGACATGACTTATTAAAATTTTCACACTAATAGTCTTCTAAGATTTTACACAAAACAACAGAAATGAAAATATAAATTTTACTCTAATCTTCCCAAATTTGACACTGACTTACAAAAGTTTCACATTTTTTACAATGCTATTATAGGATTTTAGTAACTTCAAGTGTATTTGTGATCACTTAATGTCATTAGATCTATTATTAGAATTTTGAAAAGTTTTGGTCTAAAATTGTAAATAATTTATCATTTTGGTTTCTAATTCTCATTCTCAAATAAAAAAAAGAGGACCATTCTACTGCGATCACGTTTTGAAGGTGTCAACCTCTAAAAAAGAATCTCCTAACAATCTTATATGGCGGCTCATGTTACATTACTAGGAATAAAAAATAAAAATTTAGTGCAATTAAAATAAAAATTGGTGACAATTCATTTTTGGCGGCAAAAAAATCAAGATATTTGATTTTTGGCATCACATTTCATTGTTTCGAAAAAAAATTAAATCTCAAATGGAAAAATTTTAGTGCTTGTTTCCAATAGTTTTTCCATAGTTGATTGTGAGAATAATTGATTTTTTATAATTGATTGTGAAGATAAGTGATTATATCAAGAGTAATTTATGTTTAGATATTTTTAGTTGAGAAGTAATATTGAGAAAATAAATGTGTTTATATTTTGAGGGTTTAAGTGATTATTAGGTAAACAATGAAAGGGAGAAATGAAATAAGTGAGAATAGAAAAGTAAAGTAGAGGAGAAGTAATCATGATAAGCAAAACAAAAATCAACTTCTCCCATAATTGATTATTTGATGTATAGTTTATTATTAAAATGAGTTGTATATTTAGCAAATTTTAGAAATAAGCAATTATGAGTCCCTATAATTACTTATTCAAGATATTCAATCAGGTTCTCATGAGTCTCATTTCAAAAATTTCAAGTCTCATTTATTAAAATTTGAGTCTACCCGCTAAAAAAATGAATTATGGTATCAAAAACCAAATATCTTATTTTTTTTATTAAAAATCAATAGTCCCAATAAATTATTCTCTAAAGAATGGTAATTGTCAAAATAGAATGGTACTTTATGAGTCACATTTTAAAAATAATTATCGATTATTACTATAAATTATTTTAGAGTATTAAAGATTTATTTTTAAATTTGTCCTTCATATAAATTTCTCTCCCATTATTTGCATTAAGTTAGTCTTAATTATTATATTTGTCTCTTACTAAGTAATGGTAACAGTCATACAATTAAAGATTAAGTTATAATAAAAAATGATTTTTCATTAATAATGTAAATCATCAGTTAATTAAATTAGAATAAAGATAATTTTTTAAACCTTTACTGAATTTTAAATGGAGTAACTGTGTCGAGACATCATAGAAGCGCAATCCAATTAGTGTTCTAGTTTGGGATAGGAATTCAGAGTCGTCAACTGACTGGCCGACTGAAAAGAAGGGCAAAAAAGTCATACAAATCACCAGGCAGATACGGCTGGGAAGACTGAACGACAAACTCTCAACTCTCCAAAATCAGTAACCAAGTCTTGGAAAAGTCTTACACCGCTATTCAAAGAAGCCAATATAATGTTAATAAAAAAAAAAAAAGAAGCCAATATAAGAGTTGCTGGTTCAACCCTCGTTCACAGAACCAATCAACAAATTCATTAAGATATCACCCTCCAACACAAAAACAGAACATAGCTGCCCCAGCATGGGTTTAGTTCTGAGTTGCTTAGATGCCCTTACTACTGCAGTGGGAGTCCTTTCTCTCCTCCTACTATTATGTTTCTTTGTTATAAAGAGGTCCAAAGCCGATGAGGGAAGAGAGGCACCTTTAGCAGGGGGTTGGTGGCCCATCATTGGCCACCTTCCCCTCCTGAGTGGTTCAAACATACCCCATTACTCTTTGGGTGCCCTTGCCAACAAGTACGGACCCATCTTCACCGTCATGCTGGGGTCTCGTCGCGCCCTGGTGGTCAGCAACTGGGAAATGGCTAGGGAATGCTTCACCACCAACGACTTGGCCGTCTCCTCCCGCCCTAAACTCGTGGCCGTCGATAACCTCAGCTACAACCAGGCCATGTTTCTTTTTGCACCTTATGGTCCTTATTGGCGTGAGATTCGTAAGTTTGCTACTCTGGAGCTGCTCTCCAACCGCCGAATCCAGCAATTAGGTCATGTGCGCGTGTCCGAAGTTGATTCTTGCGTGAAGGAGCTGTTCCGACACTGGACTGAAAAAAAGAATGAGTCGAGCCAGGTTCTGGCGGATCTGAGTCAGTGTTTTGGGGAATTAACGATGAACCAGATGCTTAGAACGATGACTGGGAAGCGATATTTTGGTGGTGGAGCTGACGTTAACGAAGAGGAGGCACGGCGGTTTCTGAAAACGTTGAGGGAGTTCGTTCGTCTGATGGGAGTGTTCGTGTTAGGGGATGCTCTTCCTTATCTTCGTTGGCTGGATTTGGATGGACATGACAAGGCCATGAAGAAAACTGGGAAGGAACTCGACGCCATTTTAGATGAGTGGCTAGAAGAGCACCGCCGCAAGAGAGCCTCCGGTGACCATAAAGGAGACGAAGACTTCATGGACGTCATGCTCTCTGTTCTTGATGGCTCAGAGCTGGGAGGGTATGACGCTGATACCATCAATAAGGCTACAACATTGGTATGTATTTGTTGTGCTTGCTCGCCATTAAGTAGAAATTTATTTCTTTCATTTCAACGGAGGAATTTTAGCTGATAAAGGAAGTTCGAATAAATAATTTCAGTATCACCACTAACAAGTTCATATTCTAATGGTACTTAGTTAGCACTCAGAAATTTTCTTACGAAGAATTTGTATTTCTGTAGATACTAATTGCTGGAGGGGTTGATACGAGCACAGTAACCCTTACATGGGCAATATCTCGTTTGTTAAACAACCCCCATGTTCTGAAAGAAGCAAAGAAGGAATTGGACATCCAAGTTGGAAAAGAAAGACGTGTAGAAGAATCAGATATAAGTAAATTGGTATATCTTCAAGCCATTGTTAAAGAGACACTAAGATTACACCCACCGGCATCTCTTGCGGGGCTCCGGGAATTCACAGAGGATTGCACTGTGGGTGGCTATCGTGTTAGAAAGGGAACGCGCCTCATCACAAACTTGTGGAAAATTCAAACAGATCCAACTATTTGGTCAGAGCCTTTGGAGTTCAAACCTGAGAGATTTCTTACTACCCACAAGGATGTTGATGTGAGAGGGCATCATTTTGAGTTATTACCATTTGGAAGTGGCAGAAGGATATGTCCTGGAATATCCTTTGGCCTTCAAGCCATTCATCTCACTCTGGCTACGTTCCTGCACTCCTTTGAGTTTTCAAGGCCATCTCATGAACCCATCGATATGACTGAAATTTTTGGACTCACGACCATGAAAGCCACTCCGCTCGAGGCTCTCATCAAACCTCGTCTTTCTTCCCAGCTTTATGGTGCACTGTGATCATTATTGCTACGGGGTTGAAGGTGTCGAATTGATAAGTGAATTCTTTTATAAGAGGTGCAAGGGACTTGAAATTTTATATATGTTGCCTAAGCCAGATTATATATATTTCATTGCACTAGTCCCACTGATTTGCCAAAAATAAAGTAATTGTATTTTTGCACAATTGTGCATGCTGTATTGATTCAAGAAATAAAGTGTTAAGTATTTTTTAACTAAATAATTTGTCTGTTTTTTAAAATTTATAGATATTTCCTAGTTAATTATAAAATACAAATTAAAGAAAAAATAGAAGGGAGTTAAAGGAGAAGGCTTAACAAGTGAATATCTGGTAACTTGGTCATTCATTTTAATCATGCCTCTTCTTCTTTTTGTTTTTTTGTTTTCATCATTGGCAGTTAACTAGTATTATGACTTTCGTGGTATTAGTTTCTAGAGATGTCAAATCGGGCCGGCCCAACCCATTTGGGCCGGCCCACTTCAGGCGGGGCAGAAAAGCCCAATTTGACATACAGGCCTAAAAATGCAAGCCCGAGCTTGTGGGATCGTGTTTATGGGTCGGCCCATGGGCTTTTTATTTTTTTAATATTTTTTTTATTTTTTCAAATTTTTTTATATAATTATTTAAATTAAGAAAAATACTTATATACTTTTTTTTAATATATTTTTGTGTTGTTTTCCAATTAAAAGTTAATATGTGCGTTATTTTTTAATACATTATAGATTTAGTCATTAATTATATATTAAAAGTGTTAACTTCTTAAATATAAAAAAAATTAAAAAGTCTACATGTTAAATTTTAATTGGAGAATAGTATGAAAAATATATAAAGAAAAATATATAAGTTTAGTTCTTAAATTAATACAACTAATTATCATCATAATTGATCAAAAACTAACATAATATTTAAATCTTACAATTTATACATCACTAATTAATAAAATAATATGTATTTTTTAATATTTAAAAAAAAGGGCTTTTCGGGCTGGCACGCCACGGGCCGGACTCAAAAAGCCCATATTGTATTTTAACACTAAAAATTGAGGCTCAGCCCGCTCATTTTTTCGGGCTTTTTGGGCCGGCCTATCAGGTTTGACCCATTTTGACAGCTCTATTGGTTCCTCATCCCTGGGTCCGGGTGATGGTTGCATGTGGTAGTAAACAATTGTTGTTCCTGGGAATTGAATTGTGATATATTCCTCTGGTCCTTTTATAAATGTTTTGAGAATCGGACCGAATCAGACGGTTGTATCGTAATCCAGAGTGAAGAACTACTCGATTTTCAGCTTTAAACCATTTTAGGAGTTAAACCGGATTGGATCGCTTTAAACCGACTTTTGAGCAAGAAACCGGAGTTGAGTTGGAAACCAGAGCGATTTTTAGAGAACCGGATGATTTTTTAAATTAGGGAAAATTTAACTTCAATTTAATTTTTTTAACCAAAATTATTAATTATACAAATTATTAGAGAGTAAAATAATATTTCCCTTTTTATTTTAAAATTACTAATTATAAAAATGAAAAATTTTAGTGTATTATATTCTCTCCGTCCCAAATTATAAGATAATTATGAGACTCTTTATTTATTCCAAAATATAAGAGACATGGATAAAATTTGTAGAGTAATTAATATTATTTTCCTTTTATACCTTTGAGTAATTAAGATTGTATTGATAATTACTAATAATTAATTAGTCTTACTTCAGACTTTTAATGTAAGCAATTTTGGAAAAAAATTGAAATTTTAGTATAATTAATGAGTTTAATTACCAAAACTATTTTTTTCTTTATATAGATGAAGTAATTATTTGTTTTTTTTATAATTGGGGACGGATGAAGTATAATCATTTTATAATATTATGGTTATGTAGTGTTATCATGTTAAAATGTTTTAATATTATTTTCAATGATTTAATATATATTATTACCATGTGAACTTATTAACTTATTATGAACTTAAATTAAAATTTATTCTCTTAACAATTTGATATTTTATTTTTATTCATATGTTATTATATATAATATTATTTTTACTTAATTATTACGTCACCGGTTCGACCGCCGATCTAATTGGTAGAACCATATAAACCGTGACCCGGTAACATTTTCGGTTCAACTTCCAATTTGGTTTTTAAAACATTGCTTTTATATGATGTTTTAAACCAATGCACGATACTAAAGAAAGTTAATTATATTTTTAGAATTATAAAAAAATAGCATAACATATCAATTTTGCTCTTATTAATAAATTATTCCCTCTGGTCCATATAATAAATAAGGGATTATATAATTTTTAGTAGGAGTCTTTTTTTTTTATCCCCATTGATTATCGTCTCGTAAGTTGGAAAAAATGGAGAGAATAAATTTTTTTATGAATAATTAATAAGGATAAAATTGGGACATTCGGTTTTTTTCATAATTTTAAAGTGTGTAACTAACTTTTCTTAATAAGCATGAAACAATTGGAAACCCTCTATAATATGGACCGAAGGGAGTATCAATTATTACATGAAAAGAGAAAATGTTAACAAAAAAACAATTGACCAATGAAAATAAATTAAATGAAACAATTTACGAGGCAAACGGTAAAGTAAATAAGGGTAAAAAAGAAAAAAAAGATCAAAATATGACATAATACTTTATAAAAAAGATCAAGCAAACCTTTTAGATTACACCCTATAAAAAGGATTGGAGGGTGTATTCAAGTCCTTCAACCGGATACTCCACATTGCAAAGCTTTCATATTTTAAGATTTCTCACATGAACAAAAAAAAATCATTGATTATGTTTGATTTTATAGGTAATTTGACTAAAATGTCCTCATTTAATTATAATTCTCTTTTATATTCAATTTCACACGCCTTCTTCATTTTTCAATACCTTATCATTAATAGTGGCACTGCATTTAAATCAAATTCCAAAAGTCTTCAAACCAAGCCTTTATTGCTTTGGTCTAAAAATGCCTTGTTGAATTCAGAAGGCATGTTTTATTTTCAATGGAGGTGGTTTGTGAAAGCAAGTAATCCAATATTAATGGTGGCTTCAATTTCCAATGCATTGGAGTAAATCCAATTAAAAAAAAATAGAATTGACCTAAGTGAATTAAATATAAGAAGAGTATAAAAGGAAAAAATTTGGCAATGCAATGAAATTTTAAAATTACAAAAGATTTGAAAAAAATAAAATCCCAAAATAGCAAAAGTTTTGAAACAAAAATAAAACCTCAAAAGTTTTGGCATGGAGAGAGTATTTGAAATGCAACTCTTATTCATGCATATGTTCTTGTTATAATTAAAGACGTATTAATTAGGAAGAAAAGAAGGAAAAGAAGAAAGAACTCTAAAAAATAAGGTTGGATAAATATTACAACTGTATGGAGTTGGAATTATTCTCTTTTATGCTAAATATAGAGTTTTTTTTTTCTAATTTTAAATATAGGACCATTTTTAAAAAATTAAGATAACATTAATTATATATTTTTTTAAAAATTTATATTTAATTTATTCTAAATGGAGGAAAAGAGATTAAATAAAAATATTTAATTTTAAAAAATATCTTAATTTTTTTAAAAAATAAAATATTTAACTAATTTTAATTTTAATTTTTTATTTATGTGATTTTGTTAAAAAAAATTATATTAAGAAAATGGAGAAGATGCTATTCCCCTCGTGAAGCTTTTAATTGAGACTGCAAATAACTAATGGACAAAATTGCAATGATGCTATACAAGGAAGGACTGACTAAATGGCCACTGTCTCCCAAAATATCTTGTTTCCAATGATCACTTGTGACGTCTTTGTCCTTTTTTTCTTCTACTTTTCATTCTTTGCCGTCTGTATTCTTCTGTTTCCTCTTTGACGTTGAAAACCAAAGCCAAGATCTCCATCATAATTTCAATCAAGAATTTTGGTTATCCTATATATGCGTAGGATTCTCATTATTCTACATTTTTTCGCTTCCTCATTTTTCTTTGTACTTCAAAATTTGTTGGTGAAGGCATGAAGCTTGGATAATACGTTTTGATTTATTGTTTGCTTTCTATCTAGATTTTTCTTATGCAGAAAAAAAGCTTGATAATTTGTCAATTTTGAAGAAGGTAGAAAGAATCATATACATCTTTAGCACATTTATTTACTGACTCTTTTACTATACCGGATCTTTTTAATTATTTTGTATCACATGGTTTGGACTGGAATCACAGTGGAGAACAACCACTATTCCATAGCAGATGCACCAATTCATAAGAGATTATATGTTTTTGTGTTTCAGAAAGAGGAAGAATGGAAGAGGAAGTGTATATTTTGATTTTTCAATAAATCTCCAGAGACTAGAGAAATAAGTGTATACTCTAATAAGAAAAAGCTCCCTATTCACCTTATATTTTGAATTTTAAATTCGAAATATAACTTTCACATTCTTTTAATTAAATCAAATGTCAATTAATTAATTATAATTTGGGTTTTTCTTAAAATGTCAACCCATTAATGGACGGCCCAAAAATTCTAACATCTTTCACTCACACATGATGGGATGACTAACACAGAACTTCCCAACTTCTCTTGGACTTTTATACTAGGTACTCTGATGTGACTGCATGGGCATGACGTTTCCTTTTAGTAAATTTTGTACTAGAATCCTATGACAAGATCAATACAAGATAACTTCCCTCATATACGTATTGTGTACTCAAATATGTGCCTCAAATGCCTTAGATCCACCATATACACATTCCCATCCCTCTTGAGTTTTAGCATAACTCATATTACCTTTTTATATGCTTAGTATCCACATTTATGATATCGCCCAAATGATTTCATAAGCAGCATGCTTCAGATACGAGCATAGTTGTGCATATTCCAGGTGATTTCCTTTTGCCCATATATCATTTTGATCAGAATTAGCCGCTTTCCCAGCAATAACCCTTTAGATCGAATTATCAAAATCATAGGATGTATACTAAAGTAGCAAACTTTCAATCATCTCTCCATGATAATGTCAAAGTCATAAGAGGATCAATGAAAGGATTTTACCTTCCTGGGACTCACACAACAATGAAACAGGGATCTATTCACTTGCTTTCCATTTGCAGTTTCAAGCACATGTAGTATGAATTGCATGCTATAGTGTTCCTCTTATTTTATAAAAGTGTATGTCGATTTAATTTGTTGTTAACACCATATGGATTTTAGTTCAGACACACAATGTCTAACCCAAATTCTACCAATCCTCTCACTTTTATGACGTCAATTTGGGAGAATTCGTTATGTAGTTACAGGTATTATGGATAGTGAGTATCCATAATTCAATCCAAAATTTATATGTATTGGATCTCATCTCCACTCACTCTTCACTCTTGTTGAGGCAATAGTATTTTATGTTTCTTCTTAACTATATCAGCACTCTTGTTACTTTACTGGTGAACACAAATATCTCATTTTTGCATGCTCCTCTTGAGCATCAAAGGTGGTGAAAGAGCTAACCTTATCAACTTGAACGACGTACTATGCATTGTATATATGTCTTACATGATTATGGTTTTTGTAGCAAAATTTCTAAAAAATATCATATTTCATGTGTTACTTTCTATATTCTACTCATATCAAGAGATCTCATATATCCCATATCCTTATCTTGAGGTATTATGGCTCCATTAGGGAATCCTTCAACATCACTGTGGTAGAAATATAGTATATGGTAAAACCTTCTGTGCCATTGCTTCTCTTGGCAAAGATTTACATTGTGTGTCTATGTAATTCATCTTTTATATGATGCTTAAGGTTTCTCGCAAAGGCCATGGCTTTTGACGATCATATTACACTCACTTTTTAACTCAATAAAATGGTCCTACCAGGGATCCCCAAATCCTTTCATTAATCACTTTGACCGTATAGTCTGTTATACTGCTGCTAGACATGTTTCTCATTATAAATTCATGTTTACTTCTTACAATAATGTTGTATGACAATTCATTTAGCAAGAGGAAAAAAAAAATATTAAGATGTTTATATCTGCTCATTCATACTTCCATTTTATCAAAATTGGAGTATCATATAGAGCTTGTATCACATCCTTCACAACACATATATGCAACAGTATCTCCTTAAGTATCTAAGTTCACTTTTATATTTATGTGACAGCTTTACATTTCCAATAATTGGAAATTGATTAGGATCGGCTTATAAGCTTAGTTATTCAACAATTATCTATTCATGTATACTTTCTGCATACATTCAAATGTCTCCAACACTAGATCTATGGGACTTTTTACACAATTTCACCTTTTAGATTCCATATGAGGATTTAACTCACATCCCAAATTCTTCTTTTATAGAGGGGTATCTTAGAGTTAGTAGACTTTTCACATTGGGAAACTTAAAAACTTTCTCAATGTAGTTCTCTTGTGAAAAAGAAATTTATTTTCTCGAGCAATTCATTTAGATCTTTATTTCCAAAAATGCTCTCTACATTACCCTTGTCCTTAAACTAAAAGATTTTAAAGATAGTTAGCCTTTAATGACTAGTCACGAACATAGACTATTTCTGGCTAAAGTGTATTATCTACATAAGAGATAATATTATTTTCAAATCACATATTGTGAAATCATAGTGATTCACATTAATCATTAAAGATTCACTTGAAATCACATTTCAAATAAGCCTTAAATGCCATTATGCATTTTAGCCTCCTTAAAGAGACTTATAGAGTCCTTTGGACTTTATTTTTTAACTGCAAATATGTCTTTTAATCAACTTGATATAATTTTAATACTCAAATATGTAACTATAGCCAAAATTAGTCTAAACATATCAATATGCATAATAGGTGGAAAATTTTCTTTTTAACTAATATCCACCTATACATACCCCATAATGGATGAGTAAGTCACATTTTTAAAATGTGTTCTCATCAATCCACAAAGTATCCATTGCTTTCATTCTTATTAACTTAGCAAGGTATGATAGAGTGCCTTAAACAATATTTGACCTTTCATCATGTTGATGAGTAATTATAAATGACATCATTTTAAAATGATATCTAAGAACACTCTTTCTTTACTCATCTTTAGTGGGATTGTGCAACATTCTATTTATGCATACATTAGTTTAATTTATCACAGAACTCCTACTCAAATTAGATACTCCCATTTGAATTAGGAGCTTCCACTAGGATCAACAAGTCCCTATTCATTCAACATTTTCAAGTGCAATTTTCTCTCTCTCATTATCTTACACATGCATCTCATAAAAAAATACACTTTTACTGATCCTTTCCTTATTAAGAAGACAATTCTCTTAAAGAAATAATATGTGAATTCTGTCACCCTCCTTTGTTTTCACCAATGAAAACATTAGTCAGTTTGAGAGTTTAACAAAGACACTCTTACAACTTTCAGAACTCAATTTCTTAATCTCATGGGAAAACATCATGAACATGTAAGTTAACACTTATGGTCTTACAATTTTAATTAAATATTACTTGCATTTTGTCCATGATTCATAGAATATATGAGTAACTGATTGAAGGGTGTGTGGTTAAGCCTGTAGACATTAATTAAGCAATGTTATTATTACCACATTTAATAGAATTTCAAATTTCTATTTATAGTAGTATCTCTATACTCTTATGTAGTATCAAATATTTTTCTTCATGGAGTACTTCTAATTGCATTGCAAATAATCATTCCTTGTCATGAATTATTGTTAGTCAACGTGGTAAAATATCATTTCTCATCTCTTACCCTCTCGTCCATTGATCCATATACATGATAATGGACTACTTGCAATAGATTTTTTGTTTTAACTCTTGATCATTTTCAAATGGTTTATTGAATACTTTATTCATTAGGCTATGTTCTCACTACAACATTTTCAAGCTTGTAACCAACCCTCACAATTCTCTTGTTAGTTCAAGTCATTCGTTCATAACTCATAAATCCCTAGCTAGGTATCAAACTTTTATATTCCAAGCTTTATTATACACTGTGACTAACACAATGAAACCATTCAAAAAATAATGACTCACTTTCCTTTGTCCCATTATTAGTGTTCACTAAGCTATCATGACAATAGACATTGAAGCCAATTCAAGAAGTGATACATTTGAGAAAACATATTTGTTGGATTTTTAAATGCATTAAGCACATCATGTAGGATTAGGGTCCTTCATACAAAATTCATTTGTTCTTATAGATCCCTTCAACTCCTTTTTTTTTTAGTTTCCTACATGTGATTGTTTGCTTCTCAAAAGTAGTCAATTGACATTATTCCATTAAGGATTCATGATTCTCAACTACACCTTTTATAACTCTTGAATTTTCTTTCCATAAAGGATGAGATATTATTAAAAGCTCAAAAACTTAGTTCCATTCCAAGAGTACATACCAAAGGTGGAATATTTCAGCTTGGTGATTATTAGTTTTGCTTAAAGAAAATGCAAGCAAAACACCTATATTTTATAAAGCGTGTCACTTGACTCTTACTATGTCAAGATTTCTTTCACCATGCTGACTCTTCTTCTTGAGTTTCTAAATCATTGGCCTTATTTCTTATTGGCTCTTAGGTCTATTCCATCTTGCCCATAGGTTTTGAAGTTTTAACCCTTGTCATATCCTATAGATCTGGGAATTTGATTATTTTTCAATGCATTACTTCAAACATAATTTCAATATTTTTTATTTTCTTTTATTTTAATAGTTTCTAGGGCAAGAACTTTTCATGTACTCAACTAGCAAGATAAGATTTTGTTAAAGCCACACAACTTAACATCATAGAGCAATGTTGTAATTATGGAGAATAAAAAATAATCAAAAAAGTTATAGAGAAAACGTACTCAATGAGTATATTCATCTAACTAGTGAAGCAAATATTCATGCAGTAGTCTGAGTCACCAACTCTGGAACTCGTAAACTATTTCCACCGTAGAAAACATTGTTACAAGAAATGAGAGGGAGAGATGAAGAATATTGGACCTCGGACTGCAGTTTTTCCATCTTGGTCCTTTTATGCAGTTTTTCCATCTTGGTCCTTTTATGCAGTTTTCCCAACCACACAACGTATATCACCTCTGCCTCAAGATATGCGTCCACTAATATAACTGTTCCCTCCTTTATTCAAAATAGGGATAAAACTGCAGCTGAATGCCCAAACCTTTCGGTAATTATAATTCTTTCTTGGGTTGTTTTGGTTTGACCTATTAAGGGTGGGCCAAATACAAAAGCCAATATCTCCCACTCCTAATTGATGGGTTAAACATTTATAACTTCTTCCTCTCAAGTTCATACTTAGTGTTCTACTGTGATCGCGTAGGTATGACATCTTCATTTAGGTATCCTTTGTAGTAGTAATCCTTTTTCAAGACCAATACAAAACAACCCTTTACATTTCACACTTATTTCAATTTGCATTATGCCTCGGATGTTCTAAATTTTCCCATATACACTTTTATTTAAGGCAAATCTAACCTATCTTAAGTTTTCACACAAACTCAAATTGTCATTACCTTACTCTTATATGCTTAGTATCCACACTTAAGATATTAACTCAATAATTTCTTAACGGACATGTCTTAGACACTAGTATAGGTGTGTATATTTCCAGGTAATCTTCCTTTAGTCCATATTTCATTTCAATATGAAACAATTACTTTCTTAGTATAATACCTTTAGATCAAATTTATCATGACCACTAGATATATGCTAAAGTAGCAAATATCAAATCATTTTTCTATGAAAAATGTCAAAGTCATAAGGATATTAGTGAAAGGATTTATTCCTCTCTGAGACTCACACAGTAATGAAGCTGGGATCTATTCACTTGCTTCCCAATTGTGGTTCTAAAACACATGTAGTATGAATTGCATAATACGATGTTACTATTATAAAAAAAGAGCGTATGTCGCTTTTTTGTTTTGTTGTTGACACCATAAATATTTAAGTTCAGACACACATGGTGTCTAACCTGATGAATTCTATCAACGTTCCCACTTATCATGATGTCTTTCTCGGAGAATTCGTTATCTGGTTACATGTTTTATGGATTTTGGATATCCACATTTTGATCCAAAAATTTATGTGTTGGATCTTATCATGACTTACCCACTTCCTTTTGTTAGGACAACTTATATTTTATGTTATTTCACTATTATATAATCTTTTTTGATGATTTACTGGTGAACACAAAATATCTCATCTTTGCCCACTTCCCATAAGCATCAAAGGTGATTTGCTCATGTGAGAAAGCCAACCTTATGTCACAAACACATGTACACACATAACTAAATTATAGAAAGTGTACTTCATTTCATTAACATAATTGATCATTACAGAGATTTGAGTTACATCGTGCCCTACGAATACTAAGAGATTTCCCATGAATAACAAACACATCCCTAAGTATTGGCTTGGTAAGGGGTTTAACTATCATTAATGTGCAGGAATATGACGAATTATAATACTCTTCTGTGCTACGGCATCTCTCACAAAATTATAGTTGGTGTCTATGTACTTTATCTTACTGATATGTTTATTTTATATCTATAAAACAGTCATATTTTGTATCTATTTCATCCCAACATATTGTGATTTGATACTTTTTGGCATAATTCTACATAAATTGGATATATTCACACCACAAGAATGCTTATAAGGATTTTTAAGTAACATAGAGACAAAAAGAAGGAGAAAAACGTTGAATTACGAAGTTATCCGGTCCACATTAATTTCCTCACCTGTGGACGGGTAAGAAGGCGAAGGAGAAGCAAAAATTGTGAGAGGACCCAGCACCTGGTCCTCCAAGAAAGTGCCTATTTGGCCCTAGGTGGCCTCACAACTTAGGAGAGGGGACGTGTCAAGTTGGCATCGGGCAAAGGAAAATTATATGGACCTGACACCCGCTTGTTTTGAGGTGCAAACATAATTTTTAAGCATTTTCATGATTTATTGGGCTTTTATGGGCTTTTGGATTTTTCTTATAAAATGAGACAAGTAGAAATACAAATGGAGATTTAGAAACGTTCTTGGAGGCTAGAGAACATGGTTCAACACATCTAGGAGTAGCTATGAGCAATCTATAGAGAGAAAGTAAGGAGATCTGGGAAGTATTAAAGCAAGATTATATTTTCCTTTTGAACTCTTTCTTCTTGTTATTTTCACTATGATTTATGATTTTAGTTTTGATTTGATTTCTATTTCTATGTGTAGCTAAATTTCCCAGTCAGGGATAGCAATGTAGCATGACTGGGATAAATTAGATTTGTTTTCTCTAGTTAAGACTCTATTTATTTGTTCTTTAAGTTATATTTAGTTGTTTCTTTATTATATTTATCTCTTTAATTCGTTCATGTGGATTTTATGCTTGATCACCATATAATCTAATTAATAGGTAAACTTGATGGACTAAGAGGTGACGAGTGAAATTAGATCTAGAGAGATAAACATGAATAACTAATCTAAAGATAGAATTAGGAATTCATGGTGATATACGTTGTAGCTTTCAAGGTCTGATTAGGAATTGTAATTGCGCAAGAGCAAATTAAATCATAATTAAATAAGGACTAATTAACTGAGAGGTAATTAGCACACTTTAGGAATAACAGTCACTATAATTGTGCAAAGTCTAATTAAGGAATAGAATCTAGTTATCCCATAAGGTGAATCATGATCTCTTGATACTTCTAGAAATGAATCAATTCAAACATCGTTTTATTTTCTATTTCTTTTCTTTTCTTTTTTAATTTAAGTTCTCAATTTAATTGTTATTTGCTTTTAGGACTAAAAGTTTGGACTGGTAGATTTACTACCTCCCTTGGGTTCTACCTTTGGAATATACTGGAGACTTTTTATTATTGTAATTGACCCAGTATACTTGCAGGATCCTAATCAAGTTTTTGGCGCCGTTACCGGGGAAGTTAATGGATTTATTAGTTCATTACTTTTAGTCTTATATATATATATATATATTTCTCTCTGAATTCTTTTATATTCCTTGCTCCATACTGTTAAGATCTAAAAGTCTTAATAGTACTTCTAAACTGATTGTTATTAATCCTGAAATTGAACTTGCTTGCAGGAAAAAGCTAGAAAGAAGCACGAGATGACAAATGAAGTAGTACATGTTGGACCTCAAGTTAATCCACTTTTGAGAGATGCATAGAAGCCTACAATTTTTGACAGCCCATCATGTATCCAGTTATCTGACAATGCCAAAGATTATGAGTTTAAGAACATACACTTAAACTCGCTGCCACAATTTCATGGGCGAATAGGTCAAGACACATTGGGTTTTCTGAAGGATTTCTATGACTGAATTGACCAATTTCCCCTGAATGGTTTGACTCAAATATTTTACTATTATTGGGATACTAATTATAATCATAAAATTACCATAATATAATTATCCCAATTGGTCCAAATATAAGACCCACACATTTTTCTTGAATGAATATTGCTTCTTCCTGCAGTCTAGACTGACATTTATATGGTAAGATATTAATATTAAATCATAATTACCCAATAAATATTATTTTGATCTTAATAAATTCCATACTATATTCCATTGGTCTTAGCTCATTGAGAGCTTCATTTTGACTATAATTTTTCATATTTACAAAAATGTCCTGGACTTTGGATAAATTTATAATTTTTAAAACTTTCGGATAATTAGGTGTAATTTTCTCCAAAATTCATAAAATTTACTTCATTGATCGCGTAGAGTATACCGCCTTTTCTTTTCTTTTCTTTTTCATCTTCTTTTTTTTTTTCAGGAGTAAAATAGTTATTTTCTTATTTTTTCTTCTAACCGAAATAATTTTCAGGATATTACACATATGGTCTTAGTTCACTGGGAGAGACCTTATAAGAGCTTAAACTTGCTGTTCATTTGAAAGCACGTGGCCAGTTGCTTTTACCTCCCATATCATATTTGATATTTTACGTAAATGCTGCTTCATAGAAGTATTTGGACACAACTTATAGGTGTTAAATTTGATGGCCAATTTTCTAAACTTAGAGACAGAAGTACCTCCAAACTTGTCATTAAGAGCTATCCTCATAGCTTGTGCAATCGTATACCGCTCATACTCACACATCAAATCGTCTGCCATAGTACTTAGCATAGTGATTCGGGCAATGCTGCTCTTTTTCTTCCTAGCAATGTAGGCCTCTGTGTCCCTTTTGTGCGAAGTAGTATTCCCTTGCTCAGGTTCCACCAGTATAGTGGTTAGCGGCTCTATGACATCTTGCTCCCCCAGAATGTAAGATACCTTTTTATGCCAAGTATCTCATTTATCGCCATTCAATTTGTCCCTTTTATTAAGCTCAGCAATAATATTTTTACTTTCCATTCTATACTGGTACAGATCATTATATAATGTCTTTTACTTATATTTATCCTTGAGTAGGTCCATAGCAACTCTACTAAATTCACGATTAGGAGTCTACATTTTATTTATGCCCATCAAATGAAACTTAGTTTTGTGACTATTTCCAATCAAGGATTTATGTAAATAATTCTTATGTATTTTATAGCTCATAGATGGCTCAACGTCTACGAGCTTCCACTTAATATACATATACTCCCACTTAGATGGAGTATTTACATTTTGACACAATTCGTTATCATGCGCCAGACCACATTTATCATAAAAATCATATATTATAACCTTCATGAGGTCTCTTTAAATAGGTTCTTAAAGAAATACACTATTTCAATATAATATTTTAATTCCTGATAGGATATTGATCAATATAATATTTTATTACATTTCACACACCTAAGCGGCATGTCTACCATATGCATCATAACAGTGTTTTTATAAGTCACATACTGCCATATCTGACTTACCAAATCCTCCTCTTTTTAATGGTATATGTCACACAACCAAATGTATAGGGGTGGTCTGCACTTTACTTTCTAGAGTGGTATCTCTCTATTTTTTTCTTTGGTAATTATATAGAGGCATATTCCTCTGTTAGGTCAAATGAGATTTTTTTTAATTTTACCTCAAATCTCAATTTAGCTAAACTCACTCTAGGCCAGCCCTTTCCCTTTCCACTTTTTTTTTTTAATTTCTTTATACATTCAAATGTATTCACAATTGCAAGTATAGAGGCATATTCCTCTGTTTATTTTCTTTTTTTATATATTTTTTCATTCTTTCATGATTGTGCTTTTTCAAGCATTAAAAAGGACCACATATTGCAAGTATTATTTAATTAATTATTTATTTTTTTATAATTTATCCCAAAAAGAAAATTTTGCCCAAGCCCATTCTTGGCTAAATGGAAAATAATTGGGATATCCAACATAGAACTTAATTTATTGTTGGTGCATGGGAGATTTGAGTTCAAGTTCCTTGATGAACGAATCAAATAATAATAATAATAATAATAATTTGATTTTTTTAATGACGGTAAGCATGTCAACATAGAAAATGTTTACTTTAAAGGCTAAACTCCACATGTACCATTGTGCCTATTTGTTTTTATTTATTCATATGAAGAGGTTATGGGCAGCTTCTTGATGTGTCTATTTTACACATATAAAATAATCACATTTAAGTTTCAAATTGCATCTAAATATATTTAAATTGATATATTTTAGCATGATTTGACATATTTTTTTTGTTTCATAGCGTTATATGTTCATTTGGAAGCATTTGAAGCAAAAACATTGCAAATCGTTCATGTTGAAAAGTTTTCAATATTCTTTGATATTTTAATCATAACTCTCACGTATGAATTTTGGTTGAGGTGATTTAAGATGCGTTGGAAAGATAAGACATATAGCTACAATTTTTATGTTTTGAGTTCTTCCAAATTCCAAAGTTATCATGGTTAAAATTGAGATCAAATTTTCAATATGAGCTGATGACTTGTTTGAAGCTTAACGGAGTTGTTTTCTGTGTGAGGCATCCACCTGGTACTGGGTCAATGTGAATCCTAATCCCTTGATTCTTCTAGAACTAAATCAAAACTTAGAAATTGTTTTGATTCCTATTTTTTTCCTTTTTAATTTGAATTCTCAATTTGATTATCACTTGCTTTTGTGATTAAAAATTTGGATTGATAAATTTACTACCTCCCTTGAGTTTGACCTCTGGAATACTCCAGAGACTTTTTATTACTGCGATTAACCCTGTATACTTGCAGGATTCTGATCACTTCTCCCTTTTTTTCTTAAAAATTATTATAATACATAATTTATTTTAATGGTGACTATTCCTAGCAAAGAGAAATATTGGAATTGTCAGTAAAAGGCACGTGGGCTTCAGTGGGGAGGAGGTTGTATGTCGTGATTACAAGCGTAAATTTTATATTCTACCCATGCATCAAATATTACAATTATGGGGCAGGTGGCACAATGGATAAGGGTCAGTGAATGGAAATGGGAGCTCGTGGGTTCTAGTTTCTTTTTTTAATCATCATCGTCATATGCTAGTAAAAGCTTTTTCTTTGCAACTTTTCCAAAAAATTACAAAACTACCATTTTCGCGTGGCTCAGTTTGAATCCTCATATCTCCCTCATCTTAACTCGAATCCAGGAAAATTTGATGTCAATGGAAAGCTTGCAAAACGATCTTTCTAATGACATAGAATTTGTATATCCATTGACCAATGAGAAAGAGCCCTTGAAAATTTTCAGTTAGGCTACTTTTTCTAGATTTCCAATTTCAAACCTCTTACTTCGGGAAGCTATATCTCTTTTGATACGCATCAAATTAAGGTGAAACTTTAGGCATTTAAAAGTTTATTCTATGAGCTTTCTGATTACAAGTTATGCACAATTTGGTGCTCTATAGGGAAAATGCCAGACCCAAAAATTCGGCATTCGTCTATACTAAATAAAAAAAAATTCCAAATTTCTCTCTAATGGTTTATTGGTTCTCTATGATATTTCAGATGCAAGTTTCTGTACTTGTGTATTAGCTATGGTGTGAATTTCATACCATAATTTTACTTGTACAAAAAATTCCCAAATTTTGGTTATTATGGTTCATTCGGGGGGGGTTTTACAAAATTTCAAACCTTATACATACAGTAAGCAAGGAATTCACAAAAAATATTAGGGAACAGAAGAATTGAGTCAACCTAGCTCTGATACCAATGTCAATTTTGAAGAGGTAGAAAGAATAATGCACCTCTTTAGCATATTTATCTACTGACTCATTCTATATATACGTTAGATCTTTCCAATTCTTCCATACCACACAGTTTGGATTGAAATCGCAATGGAGGCCAGCCATTATTCCACAGTAGATACACCAATTCATAAGAGAATATATGTTTATGTGTTTCAGAGAGAGGAAAAAATGGAAGAGCTATATATTTTGATTTCTCAATAAATCTCTAGAGGCCAGAGAAATAAGCGTATACTCTAATAAGAAAAACTTCCCTCATTCACCTTATATTTTGAATTTTAAATTCAAAATATTACTTCCACTTTCTTTTAATTAAATCAAATGTTAATTAATTAATTAATCAATTATAATTTTGGCCTTTATTAAAGTGTCGGCCCATCAATAGTGATACAAAAATTCTAACATAACTAATTTTAAACATTCTATAAAATATAGCCATGCTCCTATAACCTCATTTGCCAAAAATTATATCCATTGCAAAGTCAACAAACTAAGGAATAGATGCAGTGTTGCATTACAAACCAATAAATGGATGCAGTCTGAGACGAATTAAAATGTTTATGAGATTTATGGATCTCTACATACTTTTATATTAATTTCATATTCATCTTCTGAGAAAAATAAAGTGAAGTTTTTTAAATCAATTTTTGATTAATAAGAATACAATATTTTTTCCACTGAGAAAATTCATGAGAAAAGATTAAAGATTTGTAAACAATGTTTCTTGCCAATTTTTTTTTCATGCAATGGTCGTGAAGAATAAAGTTGTAGGGAAACATGTTTTATCAGGAAAATTTTTTTTGAGAATTAATGTTCAATTCAACTGTTTAATTTTCTAAAAAAATTAATAATAAGATATTTTTCATTTATTTTTTAAATATTTATCTTTTTAGTTTTATTTTTGAATAGTAAGTTTTTCCTAATTTGATGTCTTACAAATAAAATTATTATAAAAATATTTTGCATTCATAAATTTTGAATAAAATTAACATCCAACATAAAACATTATAGCATAGTGATTAAATGATATTCTATCAAATAGTATTTATGTACCATTAATACATTTCTTAATTGTATATAAAATAGATTGATATAATGATATTATTACTATTTTTATGTGTAAAAAAGGGAAAAATACTTTTATAAAAAGTAAATTTAAAAAATGTTGATTGTAAAGTATCAAAATTAAGAATTATAACAAAAATTAAATTTCATAAAAAACTTCTCTGTATGTTCTATCATAAGTATGTTCTTTACCATGGTTTTTTTCTTTAAAAAAAAAAGCCATATTCTTTATCTTTACTGCTTCAGTTGGATTTGTTAGATGACTTTCGGGTCTAATGTTGTATTTTATTTCTCCATCAATTTCTTTTTTTTTTTTATAGCAAAAAGTGTACTACAAACTACGTACCATTGCTACACCTAGAAACTTCAATATCAGACTGAAGCTCATGCAAAATAAATGAAGGAGGATACGTAAAAAAAGAAAAATCAATCTCCATGGTCATAGCATTCTGAGCCAGACTATCTGCCACACCATTAGCTCTTCGATCACAGCACTGGAGGTCAACCCTCCACTCCCTGTCTAGAAGGCCTTGAATCTCTTGGAAAGTATTAAACTCTGGGTGTTCATCATTTACCCCTGCCAACACCGTTTGCACCACATCGAGACAATCACTTTCTACGATAACCTGTCGAAATCCCTGATCCCATGCAAGCTTTAGGCCCCATAAGATTCCCCAAACTTCAGCTGAAGCGATGTTACCTCTTCCAATACGATATTGAAATCCCCAAAGCAAAATACCATAATCGTCCCTAGCCACACCCCCACCAGTCGCAGTATGATCTATGTCTTTATAAGCTCCATCAACGTTAATTTTAATGAACCCCGCAGTTGGAGGCTTCCACTTCTCTTGTTCGAAAGAATTATCATGAGATCTGATTAAATCCAGGGAGCCCCACGAAAGACAAACTCGAACACGAGATGCAAAACTAGCTGGACACGGGATGATATTTTGGAATATTCTTTCATTTTGGGCAATCCATATCAGACAACAAGCTATAGGGAACCAGAGACTCCAAGCTACGTTCTCAAGACAATGACCCACTCCCAAATTCCATTTAATCCAAGATTGAACCTCATTGAATGTAACAAAACTATCCATTAACTCAGCCGGCACTAAACGACACCACATAGACTTAGCTTGGGGATAATCTCTAACAGCATGAAGAATCGTTTCCATGTTCTCCCCACAAACCTGACATATTCTCGAGTCATGTAGACCTCTTCGCTTCCTCTCCATACTCGTAAGTAGCTTATTTTTTGCACATAACCAGAGAAATGATCTGCATCGTTGTGGAATTTTCAATTTCCATAAATGATGCCAAAAACTATGGCTTCCTCTAGAATGCTGATTATCAAGGCTGCTGTAAGCAGACTTCACTGAAAATTCCCCATTAGCAGCTAATCTCCACACTGGTATGTCCACCTCAGAATATCTCAATTTCATATTGATCTTCCTTATCTCTTGTCAATTTCTAAGTAACTATATATGCATCTATGTTCTTTTTGGCCAAATATATATGCACCTATCAACATATGGATTATGACACATGTATGCACCGTTTTTATGGACGGATGAGTTGATGAAGCTAACAGAAACATTATGAAAAGTAAATAAAAAATTATCTAGTTTACCAAAAAAAAAGAATAACATTTCTTTTTATAAATATCATTTCTAGATAACGATGAAACAGGCATCAATGAGACCATGCACATATCAAACCTTGTCTTTCTGCCCAGTTTTATTATGCACTGAGACCATATTGTTTAGCACCATTGTAAGGGAGCTCAGGAAGGTTCTAGCATGTTTCATTAACTATTGTAGAAATCACACTAATGTCCCAAAACAAAAATGCCTTGTGTTTCTGCCCTCTCTGTTCCCAATAAATGTGTGTTTTGTAAAATGGAAAACTATCCATTCATTCAGGTTTGACTCATTAGATATCACATCAGATTATCATTATAGATTTGGAGAATTGTACATGCATGCTATCAACTAGCGTTATATATATATATATATATTCAAATTTTGAAGACATGTCTGTTTGATTTCTTCAAACCAAAGCGAATGAAATTGTTATTTTACCTTCATTTTAAAAAAGGCAGAGAGGACTGTGTAGTTATGTATGTTTTTCCTAAAAAGCTAACTCCTTACCTAATCAAATTGATATTATTTAAGTAAAATTAAGCTCATTGGATTTACTGATCTAATTGATAAATTATATAGTTAGAATTTGTAAAATATATAAAAGATGAACCCAAGTATGTATTGATTGCACAAAGACATTTTGTTAGGTTTAGTATAATATAAATTTTGATTATGACAAATATAGAGTAATAAAAAACAAATGCATATATATTATTCCTTAAAGAAGTAAAATGTGCATTAGCATGTGTTTAATTGTGTTTATTATACATATATCATGTTAAAATATTCACTATACTTTTATATTTTGGATATATAAATTGGACTAACTACTTGGCTTGTAAGTATAATACATTAAATGTAGGATTGTCAAAGAAGGAAAAGAAAATAAAATCAACATCATGACTCACTCAAAGAAGAAAAAGGAAAAGGATGCTCCAAGATGTGAAGAATTCAAGTGTCAAAAAATTGAAGATTTGGAAACTTGGTTGCATCAAAATAGGCTTTGGACTTTGACAGGTATATACTTTATAGGCTAAGAGTTTTCATGTGAAACTCAGTTATTTACAATTGCATTTGATTAGCTCAAGAAGTTTTGGTAATCAAAGTTATATATCCTTACTTTTTAATATAGTGAAATCTAATTTTAAAGAATCTAAAATTTGACCTTTAATTAGTATTTTTTTTAGAAATTTCTTAAAATACATATGGATTTGATGTAAAAATTATTTTACATGAAATTAAACTTAATAAGCTTTTTAAAGAAGGTTATTTCACTTAAAATAAATGTCATATGAAAAAGTTATGACCATTTGAAGTTGAGTAGTGAGATATGGATTTTCAGTTTTGACCTCTTATCATTTTTTTGATCATATCTCACAAAATGCATTCCTTTTTTAAGTGAAAGTTACTGTATTTGAAAGTAGACATTGAGAAATTTCCAACCATAGGTCATTTGCTTAATTTAGAGTTAAATGAGAGAGTTATAGCTTCTGCAAAATTGTTTACAATGAAAAGTTTGAAGTTACAGAGGTTCCGCTTCCGACAAACAAATTTTGGCTTCTGAAATTTGAATTTCAAGTTTGATAGATGAATGTTGGCTTTCAAAATTCGAATTTCAAATATCCAGAATGTGAAAATACTTCTGGAACAACCAATAGTCAAACTTCCACATCCAAAATTCGAATTTCAAGTCTGATCGATGAATGTTGGTCTTCCAAAATTTGAATTTCAAATCTCCAAAATATGAAAATGCTTCTAGAATAGCCAACAGTCGAATGTTCACACCCAAAATTCGAAGTTCACAACAGCAAATACCTTGTAATGGCTAGTAACGACTAGTTTTTGTATCTAATGGCTATATTTCATCATTTCCTATAAATGTGATCTTCCAAACTCATTTTTACAACTCTTTGAACATATATCAAGCAAGAATGTGATCCAAAACATCATTTTGATTCTTACAAATAGAGAGACACAAATCTTGAGCCAATCCTTTATTCTTTGAGTTCTTAAAGCTACATTGTATCTATCCACTCTTAAAGAGAGTTCAATCTTAATTTGTTCTTTATTCTTCTTAGAGAGATTACTCAAGGTGTGGTATCCTTGAGGGGGTTTGGGTTACTCTTGTAAGGGAAGAGTGAACCTAAGAGTCAAAGACTCAAGAGAAGTCTTGGTTTGTGATGTGGCATTACAAGAGCCTACTGAATCTTGCTGAGATAGTAGAAAATCTCAAGTGGAGACTTGAGAACTGGACGTAGGCCAAATGGTTTTAGCTGAACCAATATAAATTCTTGTGTCTTGATATTTATCTTCTCATTTCATCTATTTACTTCATCATACTCTGTTCATCTCTATTTTGCTACAATAATTGGTAAAATTGGGCTACACTTCAAAAGAGGCAAAAATTTGCATCACCCAATTCACCCCCCTCTTGAGTGACTAGCCAACCTAACACATTTTTCCTGGATCTCCATTGTATATTTCCTATTTACTAGCAAATAAAACAATTAGAAAATTAAACATGAACAAATCAAAGAGTTTCCTCACTCAATTGTCTTCTGCAATACTTTATATAAACATTTTTCCTAGGTCTTAATTTTTTCTGGAAGGTCATATAGTTGTAAAGTCTCATCAATCATCAGTTTGGCTGTGTATATTTGTACAATCAATATGCATCATCATCATCATATAACAGTTGACAGGAAATTGATTCTTTCTTCTTTGTTATGTCACTCTTAATTTCATACTGTAGCTCTTTATCATCATTGTCAATTGCTTTTCTCAACAACTTCTTTCTTCACGCTTAGGAGGCCCTAATTAAAGATATGCAAATCTTGAGGGCAATCCTTGGGACTATTAGGCTATTAATTAGTCCTTTCAATTTTCTGTAAACTAATTGTGCTCTGTTTTTCAAAATAATGTCATGTCTTCAAATTTACTTTCTTTCATTTTCCTTTCCCTTTTTTCCCTGTCATGTAACTTTGAGAGATGGAAATAGGTAGGACAGCATAAGTGGCACATTAAAACAGATTCAATAATATTCTACTTTCACAGAAATGTTTATGTCGTTTCTAACTTAGAAGGAGGCACCAGATATCAATGCTCATGGCAATATAAGAAGATATATATATAGAAGGAAAGCTTCTGTTCACTCAAATAAAAAACTACTTAAACTTTATAAGATGTATATATATCCTTATCAAATGCTATACTTGATGTTTCTAGTTTAATTATCTTCATACAAGAGCAACGCAACACCTCCTACCCTCCTCTCTATTAAAAACTACTTGAGATATTTTATTAAAGAAACAATAAAAAATTAATGTGGTTAATCCCAAACTTACCTACTTTGTCACTTAGTTTAGGGGGAAGAAAAAAGTGCAAAGGTTGGGTCAATCAAAAGAATCAATAGCTCAACTAGGGAAGCAACCACCTGAGTGTATAATTCCATACACTTTTTGAAAGATGCTTGTCAAATTTCTACCCCACAAGCTTCAAGGCAACATTGACTTCCATATTGCTTTTGACATAAACATTTACGATAAGGAAGTAGTTGAAAGTGTTAATGTTGAAATTGTTAGTTACATTGTCAATTATCAATGGATCAGGGTTTTAACTTGTACACAAGGTACATGATATTATTTTATTTTTATTTTTCACTCACTAGTACATAATATGCTTTTTACATCTACATTCTAGATCAGTTGTTTAAAGAACCGATCTAAAAAATGACCGATGACAATTTTGTAAATAATAGTTACAGTTTAAACTTTCTAGACCAATTGTTTAAAAAAACCAAACCTGAAAGTTGAACTATTTTCCTTTTCACCCACGCTCTAACCTCTATCCCATTTGCCCACTTTCTTTTTCGCATGCAGCTCCCCTTCCCATTTTCATTTTTGTTGCTTCACACAAGCTCGTCATCCTCACCAATCCTTACCTTTAGCAATAAACGTTCGATCTTCACCTCCTCACCCCCTCCTTTTGTTTGTCCTATTGCATTGCATTGCATCCTTTATTCTTCTTCATTTGTTCATCTAGTCACGCCTCTGCGACCTTCATTTGATCTTGTGTATGTTTGTTCAGTCCAAGCTCCGTGACCTTTGGCCTTCAACTTAGATTGCCTCTACTTCTTGTCATGTCTTTGATCTTCATTCTAAGTCCACACCTCTACTCCTGTACAAATTGAATTTTGGGATTTGTTCATTCATCCAAGTCCACGCCTCTACTTCCTGTTTCAAGTTTGGGAATGAAATTTTTGCATGCTTTTGTTTTCTATTTTTGGGTCATGTTTGGAGCTGGAGAAAATTTTGTTTAAAGTTTAGTAATAGGCTTCATGTGCTGTTGGTGTATATGTTGAGATTTGAATAATTGAGTTTAAAGTTTATGTTGTCAATGATGTTGTAATGATATGAATAAATCGAACCATTTTCATAAAAAGGATTTGAATAATTTTGGCAGAAAAATAACTAGATATATGTAATGCAATGTACTTGAGGAAATGAGATTTTGTAACATCTCAATTACTTTTATGCCTAGATTGTTATGCATAAAGATGTAATAGGGCAAAGAAGAGAATAAGCCATTGATTGGAATTAAGTTTCCTTGAATGAAAATAAAATGTAAGTTGGTCCTTGAATGCAATTAATTTCAAAATTTTTATAGAAATTAAAGGATAATTTCAAAATTAATATGGGAAAATATTGGGATACTAAAATCCAAGAAATTGAGGAATATTAAATTTAAGGAAAAATATGTATACGGATAATGTAAAGGCATTTTGGTTCAAAGAAAAATTTTTTCTCTCCAGTTCTCTCTAGACATGTCAGAATGATTTGGGAAAGAAAGATATGTCTATCTCTAATCTCTCTCTTGGCCACAATTGGAAGGGCAAAAATGGAATTTTTCTTTGTCAATTATGATTTCATAATTAGTAGGATGATGTCATAAAACATGATGTAATAAGATGATGACATAAGTGTGATGTAATAAGAATGATGTCTTAGGAACTTGGGAGGGAAAGAAGACAACTTGGAAGGGAAGAAGAAGCAACTTGGAGACCAAGTTTTTGGAGGCCTATATAAGGCACTCCCACCCCCCCTTCATTCTCCAAATTAACATGAGGAAGAGAACAAGAGAGAGAGAATGGTGTGAAGAGGGAGGGAAAGGAAGAGAGAAAGAAAGAAAGGGGACAAAGAGAAAGAAAGAATGAAGGGAAATTTTCAAGAGAAAGAATGAAATTAAAGTCAGGAATCAAGGCAAAATTAGGCAATGAAGTGTAGATTAAGGGAAAGATTAAAGGTTAAATCTCTAAGGTATCGACTGTACTACTCTTATATTATTATAAAATTTCCATGTTGAATGATATATAATTTATGAATGATTGGCATATTTTAAATGTTTACTTGAATATCCTAGTTATGTTATGATGAAGTTATGTCAATATTTGAAAAGTAGCATGGATTTTATGTGACTGTTTTGCAAAGACTATGAAATGTGTCCAATTTTTTTAAGTTGATATGATAATATAAATGTATATACAATGTTACTACTAAGATGCCCAATTTCACCCCCTAAGTTCTCAAATGCTAGGAACAAGTTTTCCCAAGAGCAGGACTGTGAACCAGGAAGAATGTCAAAGGAAAAGCTAGTTTAGAAACTGTTTTGTTAAGAAAAGTTCTATTAGGAAATAGTTTCTATATTAATGTAATTGCTCATATTTTAAGATTATGTATAAATTCATACAGTTGCCCAAAAATTTATTGGGCTATTTTTCCATGTACCTTTATGTATTAGCTCCTATTTGGTATAGTCTAAATGTATATTGAATTTATATAATGATAGAAATGGAAGTTTTTGCAAAATGGTGTAATTTAGAAGCAATCTAGTATACTAGTGCTATGAACAAATCATGGTTCCATAGCAATCGTATCACTATGAAAAGTTTATATGTTTTAAAACTAGATAAACAGTGCTTTCTCATGATATATAGTTTGAATGTTTTGTGTCTATATGTAAGAAGAAATGACTTATCAAAGTAAAGGCTGTGAAATTAGATAGTTTAGTAGAATGAATTTTGAATCGTGAATTTTTTGAAAAATTGTACCATTTTACACAATGAAAGTCCAATTTTTTATTTTTCTCATGAAGTTAAGAATGTAACATATTTTTAGACTTGAACCACTATAAAATCATTTTTGAGAAATTAGTTATGAATTTTCAAAAATTGCAACACAAGTGGGCAAAGGCAACACAAAACAGTTTTTACAATTTCAGGTTCAAGTTGAGTTCAAGTTTTCTAAAGACCAGGTTTTTAGACAAAGTTAAGCTTATATTCATGGGAAAGATAGAAGTATACAAGATGTGACAGATTTGGCATTAGAGGCTATGTTTTGAATCAACGACAGAGGGAGGATTCAGGGGGGGGGCAATGGTTTCTTACAGCTAAACCATTTTTTGACAAGTTTTTTGTATGATTTGCTTATGTTGAGATGATTGTGTGTGTGTGTGTGTGTGTGTAAATTGTGTTGTGTTGTGTTGGGGTGGATGATGATAAATTTGGATTTAAGGTAATGTAAAGGACATGGAGAAATTGAGGGAGATTGTGAGGACAATGGAGATGAGGACAAGAGAAGGTAATTTGCAAGTGATGATGAAAATTAATGATATGGTTTTGTTGTTAGCAAAAAAAAAAAATAAAGGATATAGGTATATTGAGCAATTAGACCATATATATAAAGTCCCGTTGATCCAAGATATAATGAAAATCATGGAGCCCATAATAGATATTTAATTTGATTCAATTCGTATAGATATATTAAGATTTGATTTGTTTCAGATATTGGAAGATATATAGAGATACACTAGAGATATAAAGATATCTTATTGGCTTGTATATTTATATATTGTAACTCAATATGCACACAGTGTGTGCACTTTTCCCTTCCAAATCTTTTAGCCCAAAAAAAAGAAATAGCGCAGCAATTTGGGACTTCAATAATCGAGCACTATTTACTTGCCGTCCATTAGCTCTTTCTTTGCTTGTCTTTTTTAAGGCTAGCTTTTTACAAGAAACTCAAATCTAGAAGACCCTTTATTTTACTCTTTTGTTCCATTTCTTTTGAATTTTGTAATTTATTTATTTGTTTATTGTTTATTTCCATTTAATTTCTCCACATCATTTTGAAACACTTATATTTTCTAGCATGTAATTGATTGACAGAGACCTACATATATACATTTTCTTCATTAATATAATAATTAATGTTGATTTAGATATTAGAACTCAATTGATGGTTGTGGTTTCCTATTTTAATAATAGAATAAAATAGCCTTCATCCTTTTAATTTGAAATAGTAGGAACAATATATAAATAAAGGATATCTATATCTTAGCCAATTGGACTATATATATATATACATATGAAGTCCTATTGATCCAAGATATAATGAAATTCATGGAGCCCAACAAAAAATGGCGCAACAAATTGAGAGTTCAATAATCAAGTGTTGATTTGCTTGTCTTCCATTAGCTCTTTCTTTGCTCGTCTTTTTCAAAGTTAACTTTTTGCAAGAAACTCAAATCTAGAAGACCCTTTATTTTACTCTTTTGTTCCAATTCTTTTGAATTTTGTAGTTTATTTATTTATTGTTTATTTCTATTTAATCTTTTCAAATCATTTTGAAACACTTTTACATTTTCTAGCATGTAATTGATTGATAAAGACTTATATATATACATTTTCTTCATTGATATAATAATTAATGGTGATTTAGAGAATAGATCTCAATTGATGGTCGTGCTTTCCCATTTTAATGATGGAATGAAATAGCCTTCCTCGTTTTACTTTGAAACAATAGGAACAATTTATAATTAATTAGTTAATTACCCACCACATGATGTTGTTGAGGTCTCATTCATTTAGGTAGCTCTCACTTGTGAACTCCAACTTCCTTTAGGTAGATATGGATCGTAGTTGGATAAATGCTAGGTAGACGAGTATTGAATATGAGAATGGGTTAGAAGAGTTTATGGAATTTGCTGGAAGAAATGTTTCTAAAAATAATGGGAAGTTTTATTGTCCTTGTGTCAAATGTTTGAACGAGAGACAATTGAGTGCTGCAGAAATCAAAGATCATGCAATTTGTTACAGGTTCAACAAGAGGTATACACAATGGACATGGCATAGAGAATTAGAAATGTCAAATATGCGCCAAAAGGAGGAAGTTGATCTAGATATGGATGATCAACTAAAGGATATGATTTGTGATATTGGAGTAAAGGTCTTTGAGTGAGCATATGTATATGATAGCTTGTGTAGTAACGCAGAAAAGCCATTGTACTTGGGATGTTCTAAATTTACACAGTTGTCAGCTCTATTAAGATTGGTCAACTTGAAAGTGATAAATGGGTGGAGCGATAAGAGTTTCACATATTTGCTTTGAGTTGTTGAAAATCATACTTCTAGAAGGTAATAAACTACCAAATCATAACTATAAGGCAAAGAAAATATTGTGCCCAATGGGTATGAAGTATAAAAAGATACATGTTTGACCCAATGGCTACATATTGTATAAAAATGAGTATGAAAGGCTGCATGCGTGTCCAAAATATGGGACATCATGCTACAAAGTGAAGGAGAATGGTGATTCTAATTGTGATATGAGCACTAAAGGGCATCCTCCGAAGGTGATTGGTATCTTCCCATTATACCAAAGTTCAAGCACTTGTTTACTAATGCAAAGGATGTAAAGAACTTAAGATGACACGTAGATGAGAGGATATCTGATGGAAAGCTCCAACATCTAGTTGATTCCCCTCAATAGAAGTTAAGCAATCAATTGTTTCCTGACTTTGGTAATGAGCCAAAAGAACTTAGGCTTTTCCTTTGTATGGATGGAATGAGCCCTTATGGTAACATGAGTAGTAAACATAGTTCATGGCTCGTTCTCTTGATGATTTAAAACCTAGCTCCTCAGTTGTGTATGAAACGCAAGCACATCATGTTATCTATGATGATTTTGGGCCCAAAACAGCTAGGAAATGACATAAATGTTTACTTGGGAACTTTGATTACAAACTTGAAAATACTATGCGGGGAATGTGTGGATGTGTTTGATGCATATCACAAGGAGTCTTTTAAGATGCATGCCATGACCTTCTGCACAATAAATGACTTTCCAACATATAGAAACTTGTCTGAGTTCAGTGTTAAGGGACATAAGGCATGCCCTATTTGTCAAGAAGACACACGCTGCAATCAACTTAAGTATGGAAAGAAGAAAGTCTAACTTACTAGAGATTTCTTCAATGAAACCACCCATATCATAGATCGGAAAAAGCTTTCAATGTCTTACAAGAGTATAAAGATGCTCATAAGGCATTAAATGCAAAGAAATTTTATCAACGGGTAAAAGACATCAATGTTATCTTTGGAAAGACTTAGAAACTTGCAACTAAAAGGCATTTATAAAAAAAGAGGTATATCTTCTATGATTTTCCATATTGGCGAGGTCTTGAGGTCAAATATAGTATCAATGTGATGCATGTAGAGAAAAGTGTGTGTGATGGTCTTATCAAAACGCTTCTTAATACACAAGGCAAGATCAAGGATTATGAGAATGCAAGAAAAGATATGGTTGCAATGGGAATACAACAAAAGTTAGCTCCAAAACTAGTATGTAGGAGGATTTATTTACCCCCAACTTGTTATACATTGTCCACGAATGAGAGAAGAAGTTTTTGTAAGTGTGTACATGGTGTCAAAGTGCCCCAAGGGTATTCTTCAAATGTTAAAAGGCTTGTATCAATGAAATATACGAAATAATATGCTTAAAGTCTCATGATTGTCACGTCTTAATACAAAAACTATTACAGTAGCTAATATTCAAGACATATTGCATAAAAACTTGAGACATACTATAACTAGGCTATGCTTCTTCTTTGACCCCCAGAAATTAGATGAATTGGAAAATGATACTACTATTATCTTGTGCCAACTTGAGATACACTTTCCACTATTGTTTTTTGACATCATGGTATGTTTAATGGTCCATCAAATGAGGGAGATAAGGTTATGTGGCCTTATTTATTTATGATGGATGTATCTATTTGTACGATACATGAAAATCTTGAAGGGGTATGTGAAGAATCCACTTCGGCGTGAAGTATCAATTGTTGAAAGATACGTTACCAAAAAAGCAGTTGACTTTTGTACTGAATACTTAGCAGAAGCAAAAGCTGTTCGACTTCCAAAGTATCGCTATGAGGGAAGAGGTACAGGTAAGGGTACACAATAAGATGGTTAGTCGATGAGCTGTGAAGAAATACTACAGGCACATCTATATATCTTGAATAACACTGATGAAGTTCAACCTTACTTGGCTACCCATAAAAGCATTATAAGGGGAAAAAAACCCTTGGAAACATGATAAATGGTTGGTGAATGAGCACAATAGGACTTTCAGATCATGGTTTAATGAATAGGTTACGAATGATGATAATGTATCTGATACAATAAGATGGTTAGTCGATGGGCCTCACTTTGATGTCTTATGTTGTAGTAGCTATGACATCAATGGGTATTCCTTCTATACAAAGGCCCACGATGACAAGAGTACTATGCAAAATAGTGGGATTAAGGTAGTAGCAGAGTCAATGCACTTTTCAAGTTCAAAGGATAAAAATCCAGTATTGGCAGCCATATCTTATTTTGAGGTCATTGAAGAGATTTGGGAGGTTAACTATACTAAATTTAAAGTGCTTATTTTCAAATGTAAGTGGGATGATAATAATCATGGTGTCCAAACATATGAGTTAGGATTTATGTTAGTGGATTTTAATAAGGTAGGTTATAAGGAGGAACCAATTATCATGGCAACCCAGGAGAAACAAGAGTTTTTTTTCACTGATTCGATAGATAAAAGGTGGTGTATGGTTCTCCAAGGGAAGAGGATGATAATTGGTGATGAGAATGATGAATCAAGTTTCAATATTTGTGAGACTCATCCTTTCTCATCAAGCCTACCTGAACTGAATGAAAAAGATGATGTTGATGAAGTATATGCTGCAAGAGATGATCATAATGAAGGGATATGGGAGAATAACCTTACATGAAGTTTGAGTTAAGTTATTACTTATGTTATTTCATAGTTTATATGATAGTTTATAAAATTTAAGTTTGAATTATGTTTGTTACTTATCTTATTTCATACTTTAATTATCTTCAATATGCTTACCTTATTATCTTATTGTCAAAACAGGTACATAAAGAATCATTCTAGCAACCAGTCTACTCATGATAATACTCAGAGTGAGCAAGCCCGTCAATCTACACATAAAAGGGGCAAACATGGCACACAATTGAGGGATTTGACCCTCAGTCATTGTGGTGAACAGAGGATACATATTGAATTTGATGAGAGTTGGAATCCAATTAGGCCTAATAGGAAGAGGTTTAAAAGTTTTGTTGCCCTTCTAAGATGTAATAAGGCAAGCATTTTAAAGAATAAGTAGGAAGATGTACCCAATAAGGTGAAGGATCATATTTGGGAAACTATCACGATATATCACCATATACTTGTTTATTTTCGTAAATATTATATTTATCTATATCATTATATCACTAACTTCCTTGTATATATGTGTATTGTAGCTTACTTATGATGTTCCTCCTGATAAATTGTTGAGGATGAGGTTGATTCAATATGTAGGGGAGTAATGGAAAGCCTTCAAGACCAGTCTCACCAGTAGATATGTGTTTGGAAAGCTAAAGGAAGTAAATCCTTGCGAGGATTATCAATTTCTTGAAGAAGAGATTTGGTATATAATTGTCGAAAGCCATCTGGATGAAAAATTTCAGGTTAGTAGACCAAGAATGTGAAAATGACATGATTTTATTCATTATTGATTTTATTCACTTATTGTTAATAGGAGAAGAGAAAAAAAGCTCAAATGTTACAAGCGAAAAATGTTTACCCCTATAGATTGTCACGTGGGGGTTATGACTTTCTTGAAGAAAAAATTATAATACAAAAGTTGAAGGACTAACAAGATTCTCAAGGTGACTCATCCACTATTACTTCTCCTCCATCTCCACCCACTCATGCTGAGAAATGAAAGCATGCATGATAGACAAAGGAAGGAGAGTGTGTCACTGAGGAGCTCATGTAGTTGCTTAGAATATTGTAAGTAATTTAGGACTAGTTAAAAGAATTATTTGGCTTTAGTTATGCAAGTCTTAAATATATTTGTTATTTGTATGCTTCAAGATTCTCTTCAAGAACAGTAATCCAAGGGAAGCTTCGCTCCTATTAGAAGGAATGATTTCTTGGCCACTGCTTTAAGGAAATCGGAGCACCATGCCTGTGTTAGAGGAGTTGGAAGAGGAGTAAGTATCAAGTAGTACTTTTGATCAACTAAATGTCATAGCTTAAGAAACATGAATAGGGATAAGATGGAAATGATAATGGCAGCATAGGTTGTTAGGTTGACTGGTCTCCTAAGAGGGAGGCGAATTGGGTGATGCAAAATTTTTACCCTTTTTAGATAACAACCCAAATTCACCAGATGTGCAGCAAAACATGGATGAATAGAAAGAGTTAAATGTAGCAAATGAATAGCGAAGATGAAGAGTAATACACAGTAATTTATATTAGTTCAGCCTAACCACTTGGCTTACGTCTAGTCCCCAGGCCACCACTTGAGATTTTCCACTATATCCCATAGGTTTGATCCAAGCACATGTGAAGCCTCTATACATCCCACAAATTTCAATAAGCACTTGTGAAACTACTCTCCCCACACCCTTACAATGATGTGTAATACCCCTTAGTGATACCTCACACTAAGAATCTACCCAGAAAATATTAAAGAAGATTGATTACAAAATTAAAACTCTCTATTAGAGCAGATGATATATTGAAAGCTTACTCTATTAAAGTAGGTTTTTCAAAGAATGCTGACACATAAAGATTTTATGTATATGGATAGCATTTTCGCATAAACTCTCTTAAGATTGTTACTCATAAGTTTAAATTATGTTCTATTTATAGATTTGTGGTGTAAACTAGATGTTAAACACAAAACCTATCCGTTAGAGACAAGTTCTAGCAGTTACTTTGCAAAAAGAGCCATTCAGCTACTATATTAAATGTGTCTAATAGAGGTTATGCGGATAACCTCCTCAAGTTATGCGAATAATGAGTGACCGTTGGCTTTTAGTTTCAATGTTAGACTTTCGTTATACGGATAACCTAGCTAGGTTATGCGTATAACATTCATTCCAAAATGACTAAGTTTTAGCTCAAGAACATTTTTATAAAAATCTACTTAGTTACTTGAATAACGTCTCACAAACTTGGATACCTTTGAGGATTATTAGAATAATCTCCTAGGATGTTATTCCTTATTCGGATAATGTTTAATCAACACAAACTAAGTTTCTAAAAAATATAGGTTTTTAGGATAACCTCCCAAGGTTATGCTGATAATGAATTTAGCAAAAGAAAGTCCAAGAGTACTGTAACATAGGTTATGCGAATAACCTCTCTAGTTTATGTGAATAACCATTATGTTATGCAAATAACGGGTTGTACAGTACAAGTAACCTTTACTGTTTACTCCCTTATGCAAATAAGGTAGGCACCTTATCAGGATAACAACCTAAACATAACCGAGGATATGGTGCACACCTACATTATGTGGATAATCTCAACCCTTTTTCATGAAATTGAAGAAAGAATACTTAGAAAGGCACTGATATTGAGATTTTATCCCCATAACATCTAAACATTATGCACATAAGGTAAACCTTTTCATGAAAATGAATTAAGAACACTTAGAAATAACTTTGAGATTGAAACTTTATCCTCATAACTTTTCAGCATTATGCGTATAAGGTAAAACTTTTTATAAAAACGAAGTGAGAACACTTACAATCAACTTTGAGATTGAAATTTTATCCTTATAACTTTTAAGCGTTATGCGCATAAGGTAAAACTTTTCATGAAAACCATTTTAAAAACATGAGTCAAACACCAAATTCATTTGTTAGCTATTATTTCTCAATTCTAACATATGCTAACATCATATTTACTTAATTTAACTCATTTAAAACACATAGTAATAAGATTAAGTAAATTTTCAAAGATTAATCTCACCTCAGGACCTAAGTGAAAAACAAAATATACCTAATGACTAGGTCTTCAAATGATGAATTCCACTTCCACTTGATCATTTCCTTCTTGGCATGCTCCCTTCTGATCTTCAATTCTTTGACACTTGAATTTTTCACATCTTGGAGCATCATTTTCCTTCTTCTTCTTTAAGTGAGTCATAATGTTGATTTTATTTTCTTTATTCCAATGCTCACTCTTCTTTCTTGGATAATCCTACATTTAACGTATTACACTTACAAGTCAAGTAGTTAATCCAATTTATATATCTATCTTATATTATACAATATAAAAGCACAATGGATATATTAGTACATAGCATGATATATGCATTATAACCATAATTAAATACATGCTAATGCATATTTTACTTTTATAAAGAACATTATATATGTTAGACATATATGATACTTTTGTTCCTTATTTCTCTATATTTGTCATCATCAAAACTTATATTACATTAAACCTAACATAGGTGGTAACACAATTGGCAACTATAATGATGTCCTTATTTGGCACAGCGACAATACCATCATAGATAGATACATTTGTCCAAGGAACTAATTCTCCCATAGTTCAAAGTACAAAAGATAGTTATATTCCTGACCTTGCATTGGAGGGTCCTCCCATCCAAGATGGTAGACAACCACGTGAGCTATATCTAGAGGATTCTCACAGGTAATTAGTGGCCTCTGGTAAAGTCTACAACTTGGGCTCTGTCATCCATCACCAAAAAATGAAGGACGATCAGGTAAGGGTGGTGGTTGATCAAGTTGACATTCTAGATGCACCAGTACCATTTCCTAATGATGAGGTGAACATAATAGGGCAAGCCCTAAATAATTTTATTTTGTGGCCAAAATGACTTGTTCAGGTAGTTCAATTATTACTATCTTCTGTTTTTCTTATACTTTATCTAGCATGTATTTTTTTAATCATTAATCCATTATTTAGGAAACAACTTCAATGCCATTATCCCAACCCTAGATGGAAGCACAAACATGTCAATGTGTAGTGGTAATGAACATAAAAAATCCTATAAGGGTTCATATGGATTTGAGGATTGAGAATGATACTAGTGATTATGACTTCTACATTTATCAGAGGGATGTGATGAAGCTACTCATGACTAATAAGCTGAATATATTGATCTTGGAATTGCTTGTGAAGTAAGTTTATTGTTCTTTCTAGATGATATCTAAGCATTTAACTTTTAAAACTCATATATTTACAATATCGTAGGTATATCCATCATCTTTGTAACTTATCAAGAAAAAGCGATAAGTATGGTTTCATGTGCCCGCATCACATCTAAAGACAAGGTAACAAGGCATTTGCAATATCAACCTACATCAAATCTAGGCTCAAAGAAGGCAATAAGCAATGTTTCCTTGCACTATATCATCAAGGGTAAGAAAAACATGGTAACTGAATTGATATTGTAGCTGTGTAATTCATTCCTTATTTTGTAGGAACCATTGGTAGTTGATGGTTATTTCCCCTGAGCAAAATGTTGTCACCTGGTTCAGATTTGCATCGATGCCACCGAAATATGATTTCAAGGATGGTTTCATGTGCCTACATCACATCTAAAGGAAAGGTAACAAGGCATGTGCAATATCGTAGGTGTCTCCATTGCCTTTGTAACTTATCTAGAAAAAGTGATAAGTATGATTTCATGTGCCCACATCACATCCAAAGGCAGCATAACAAGTCCTTTGCAATATCAGCCTGCATCAAATGTCGGCTCAAAGAAGGCAACAAGCAATGTTTCCATGCACCATATCATCAAGGGTAAGAAAAACATTGTAATTGAATTGATATTGTAGCTGTGTAATTTATTCCTTATTTTGTAGGGACCATTGGCAGTTGATAGTTATTTCCCCTAAACAAAATGACGTCACCTATTTCTGCTTTACATCGATGGCACCAAAAGATAATTTCAAGGATATAATTAACACGTAAGTGTGTTTGTGTAAATCTTTGCTAGGTGATATTTATTAATATTACTTTATAATATAATTCCCTACATGTATTTGAACTTAGCACTTTGGGATTGAGTAAAGTCTTACATGGTGAACACACACATCAATTGAAGAAGACTTCATGGTTTTACCCAAAGGTAAGTAGTGTGAACCTGAGCAATTATTGTAATAATCTTTCACTCTTTTATGATGTTGGTCATTCTTTGTTCATCTATAGTGTCAAAAACAAATGGGGATCAAAGTGTATGGATATTATGTGATGATATATATGTTTAATATCATCACTTTAGGCATTGTTGGATCATTCAAACAGGTAATTTTAGAGTACATAACTTGGTTTTGTTCCATTGTAAATTGTTCATGTTTTGATGGACTTTGAACTTGCAGATATTTGAAAATAAGGAACCCTTTTCTGAAAAGGAAATTAATAGCATTCAAAGGAGTTGGGCAAGCTATTTTCTAGAAATTACTCCACGTTAAAGGTCAGATTTAGTTGTGAAAACTATCTAAATAAGTTTCAAACTACTTTCAAAAGCTTGTCTTGATGTATGTTGTTATACTTTTAGGTTCACTAGAGTTGGCTGATTGGTCTCCATGCTAAGTAGTTGGTTCAGGTGGAATTAAAGCTTTGACTGACATAGATATTTCTTCTTGATCTTTGCATGGGGTGGATGTTAAAATGAAACCTATTTTTGTTGGCCAACTATGTTAATATGAAAGCTAAAGATAGGTTGCAATAAGTTTTGTTGTAGTGATGATTTTATGCTGTTATCCTCTTAGGTTAATTTCATGCATTATAGCCCTTAAATTTGGAAGCCATTGGGCTGTTTATTTCATTTTTTGTTTGTGCAATGATTTGTTAACTAGAATATGACCTATGAATAGAAAATACACATAGTTCAAATACAAATATGTTATTGGTGCTAGCTAATTGCATGTAAATTGGTATACATTTTGTATGATTCTAAATAAGGAGGATAGATGTAAGATTCAGTGCATATATTTTATAAAAAAAACTACACTTTTTAGATAGGTTATTAGTCATAGCCAATCTAGAAATTATACTTTTTAGATTGGTTATAAACTCTAAACTGATCTAGAAAGTCTTGCTTGGCACACATATCTTATTTCTTTTAGTATTTTCTAAACTAGGTGTTTAAAAAACCGATCTAAAAATATTTGCTAGATCTGTTAAATAAATGATCTAAAAGTGGAACTTTCTACGTTAGTTACTTCTACATGTACACCAGAACTGATCTAGATAGTTCATTTTACCCAATCTAGAAAGTGTTTAGTGTAATAGTGAATTTAGGCCTTCATATTAATCTATTTGTTCTATTATTCTATCTTTTTCCTCTTAAGGTACCTTTATGAGACATTCTTGGTTCCTTGTAATCTTATGAGCAGATTTATACTTATTCACCCCCAAGATGTAGCAGCTCCTCAGTATATCTTGTCTAACACCAATATTACTAGACAACAACAATTAAATGTGGATGTACTCAGTGCAAGGGCTGATAAGGATGTCTTATTCTGGGTTCCTTATAATAATGTATAACTAATTGCTAAACTTTCAATTTATGACTTATTCAATGTGAATTGTTTATTTATAATTTGCTAATGAGGCTGGTTATTTTTCTATAGAACTCACTAGATGTTACTTGTGATTAATCCATTGGAGCCAACCATATATTTTCTAGATCCATTGAATCAAGACCCAAAACTTCACAAGCAGATGACAGGGATAATTAATAAGTAAGAATAATCATTTCTTTTCGATGTATTTGATTTTTTATATTTTTGCGTGATAATTCAAAGTCTTTCTTATATATATATTAACCCTTCTTATTTCTTATGGTTAACAATGTCGTGTCAATATTTCAGGTAGCTCAGGGGGTGTAAAGATAATAATAAGGGCAAAATGATCAAACCAATACCTTCAATATTATATAAATAGAAAAAAAATGCAGTTATGTATTAAACTAATATTCAATTAATTGTGGAGATTAACATTTCCTTATTATAATTAATATAATTTTTCCTTTAGTGTCTGAAACAACTGAATAGTAAAGATTGTGGATACCATATGATACTCTTCATGAAAGATATCGTCACACATGGTTAGAATACAATCCCCAACGTGGTATGTAACTCCATTATATTACATTAATGCTGATAAAATTTTACTGATTTCACTTATTATCTTGTATGATATTTTAATTTGCAGTAATTCTTGAGGCTAATCCAAACATGCCATTAATATGTGTCCCTAGTCCCAACAATTATCTGGTGGATAGTGGATTGACCTTTCTAGTTTTACAGATGGATCATACATACTATTATCTATCTCCCTAAATTATTTTATTATTCAATAGAATCTGCTACTTACATTACCGTGGTTTCCATGGAAATTTGGATAGTTAATCATACAAATTGTATATTGTATACCAGGGTAATGGAACTAATTGAAGAGTGGTGTAAACATGTGCTTGAAAGCATGTGAACAAAGAGGAAACTAATTAACTTGTTTTTATTATGATTAACTTGGTGAAAGAATTGATCTATGATATCTTAATAAGACTTTTGCTTATATCTTGAAGATGTAGATGTTGTGAGGATAAAGAGGATAGTGGTGATGGATCATAAAGACAAGTTGATGCAAGCTAAGTAATTTGTTGGTATAGTTTTGGGACATAAAGTTCTTGCATAGTACTTTAAAACTTGACTATACGTGTACATATTGTTTTAGTTGTCTTAGTTTTTGTACATACTTTTCATATGGTTTGTCTTAGTTGTTGCTAAAAATACTGCTCATAAATACTATGTTGAAAAGAGTACTACTAATTATACATATTGTTTGTAAATACAGGTTTTAGAAAGGAAACAAATTGAATTTTCTTTAAAAAAAAAAATACTAGCTATAGTCAACATTTTAACCTTCAACACCAACTAAAACTTATTTTCAAAAAAATAAACACCTTAATTAACGTTTCTGGTAGAAATACCAATTAAGGTGTTAGCCTTAGTTTATATTAGAAATGCCAACTTAGTTGATATTTTAGTTGGCGTTTCTAATACAAATGCAAACTAAAATTGACTACAAAAATCTCCTTTTCTATTAGCATTGGAGTAGTTAGTTTTTATAAAATACCAATAAAAATAAAAAATAAATACTAATAAAAGCCAATAAACTTACTACATCCTCCTTTGGATAGTTGGCTGTCTTTGTCGTTCAAGGATCAAGCTTTTCTACAAAGCTCTACTTTTATATCCTTTACATATATTTACATTAAAAACTTTCTATTAAATTTATATTTGAAATTAAAATATTACAATCTCTATGCATATAAATCTATTATATATTATAAAGTATAAATTGAAAGCACGACATGTTATAATTTTAAGTTTTCACATCGTAATGTTGACTATTAAAAAATCTAATCCCACATGTTTTAAATGATATTTATTTCATTTTATATTTATTTGATTTTTATTGCTATATAATTTGATATGATAATAATTATAAAAATAAAATCAGTTATATATTATTGATCCAATCACATGTTTGTTGTCAGTATTGGTGATGGTCCATATCATTATATATCATTTAAATATATTACATTAAAAACTTTGAAATTAAAATATTACAATCTCTACGAATATAAATAAATTGATATATATAAAGAAAGAGAGATACAAATGCATATGATCAGAGAAACCACTCATGACTAGTAGCTATTACTTGACTTAAGGAATCGTTTTATATTAAAGTAAAATAAAGAATGCTTTATTGGCATCCTACAACAGAGGGGTGTTGGGGGAAAATACCACTATCTTTGAACCTTTTTTTTCCCCTTTGGGTTTAAGATAGGAGAGAATCTGATTCTGCTGATGTGATGTAGAATGGAATACGTCTGCTTCATTATATATACATTATAAAGCCATGTGAATTAAGATTAAAAAAACCAGGGACTGAAAAACCGGTTCTCATGGTTTCCGATGGCGCCTCGAACATCTCGTTCCCACCGACCCGTTTCTTTTTCTCTTTATAAGTAAAAGGCATCCCCCGTTCACTTCCACCTTTCTGTTTCAAGCAAAAATCATCACTCTACAGAATTTGAAGCTGTCGAATGGAATAGTTTGAGGTTCGTGTGGCGGAGGAGAAAATGTCTCTAAATTCGAAGGCCGTGAAGCTGCAAAACGTTGCGTCGAAGGACAAAGAGGAGGAGGTGGAAGAAGAGAAGGAGGAGGTGAGGGTGACGAGGGAATTGCAGATAAACGGCGGTGGGAAAATGAACTTGGATAAGCAAGTGATCCTAAAGCGTATTCGTCAAAGAAAGAGAATCAACAAGTTCAGAGCCACTCTCCAGTCCCTCGTCGGCTCTCCTTTCCCAAAGACCACCCCTCCTCCCAATTCCTCCCTCCACGTCCGCGATCCTTTTGCTTCCCTCTAATTAATTACCCTTTTCCTTTCGTTTTGCGTACCAAGCTTGTTCTCTTGTATTGTATTTACTAGTTGGGAATACCTCTGTTATATATCTACTTGGCTCTGTAATGTATATATCCTCTTCTTTTTGTTTACCATCAGCAATTCCTTCCTTACTTTATTTTTCAACTCTCATTCATGCGGATTTTCAAGCCTCAACACGTTGAATTAACTGTAAAGGAATATGAATTTCTTTTTTCTTTTTTTTTCTTTTGCCAACTATGTTATATTCCAAGTTCTCTTCTTTCCCATCTATTCGTTTCATCGCTTCTTAGAGAATAAACGAAGAATGAGGGATTGTTATACATTTGGCCCAAAAGAAAAGAGAGAAATACGACAAAAAGTATTGTTTGATAAGGGTGATTACCCAAAATCCAAAGCATAATGATCATTGCTCAATACTATGCTAACTAACCAATCTACCGGTTTCTACGGTGAAAATGGGAAAAAAATGTCCCATGCCAATCGGGTTATTTTTAGGTTAAAAAAAGGAAAAGGAACAGAAATTGGAGTTGAAGGAGCTCTACCAACAGTTGTTTTGGGCCAACACTGAAAACAGTTGTTTTGGGCGCAAAATCAACAAATGATTCAGAGGCCCACATTAAATCCTTCTCGGGCTTCGACTGTTCTCACCTGAAAACACTAGGCATAAGGATAATATTCTGTTGCTGCCCTATTTCATAAAATTCATAGAAACCAAACCAAAAAACTAAAAGATGTTTGGAAGAAAAGTGGATTGGCAATCCGGTTACCTAGGAGTAGTTGTGTCTTCTTTTTTTTCTTATTAAATAATCTGAGTTAAGTTAGATAAAACCATAAAGGGAATAAAATTTTCCAATAAGCATCCAATTCAGGTCAAGTAGGGTAGAACTAGGAGGACAGAAAAAATTTTTCAATGAGCATTGATTGCAGTCGCATACCTGGTATTCAAACTCAAGGACACTAGTTAATTTGTTTTGCAGATACTTGAATTCAAGTTTGGAAGTTCAAAAATTTTATGAAAATAAAAATTTACCGTGCATTATACAAATTTGAGAAGTAAATTTTCTACATAATAATCTACCCAATCATATCATAGAAAAGAGAAAAGACATAATATAGCGGTCAGCACTCGTAAAAGACTAGTCAAAGAGGAATTTAACTTTCAAAAGAAAAACTCGACCAAAAAATTCAAAATAAAAAAAGAGGGATAATATTATTTACCGCCATTTTCCCTCCATACGGTGTTTGTCTTTCGGGTCAAATTCAAACCCTTTTGAGCGTCAGAGGAAACCTCGGAGCGTTTAATTAAGCAAAATAACCTTAGGCTTTGTTAATTATAATTAAAATAAAATTTCTGGAAAATAAGGCAACTGAAAAAAAGAAAAAAAGTAGGGAGGGGGGGTGTTGACAACTATTACTAGGTCAGGACTGTGGAGAATGTGGGTATATATTGGATTTCTAGTGCCATATAAATATGCCGTACACGCAACCGGGGCGTTGAGTGGATGCTGAACGGAACAAAGCTCCCTCCCCATTCTCAGTTAATCATTTATACTCATTTCTTCCCTTGTGAGTTGTGGCCAAATCACTGGTTTTCTTATCGTGTGGGTCCAAACTTATGGTACCAAAAATGGGACCGAATAGGCCAGCCTAACAGAGGACCGGCCCCTAGTTCGGTATAATAACAGATGAAAATTAGAAAATTTCAAAATTCATGGAACCGGTCAAAAATCGATTCCCCCACTTTTTTTTTAATTTTTTATTTTTTTAAATATTTTTTAAAATAAAATAATATTATTTTTAGTATTAAGTAGTATTATTTTTAATATAAATTTTTTCTTTCTATATTATAATATATTATAAGTATTATTATAATACATAATTATTAATAATGATAAATTTACTTAACAAATAAGATAAAAATAAAATATCAATTGATTATTTTGAATTCAAAATATAATTATAGATGAATATTAACCTGTTTAGATTTTAATATTAGATTGTAAAACTTATTAATAATATTTTTAATTTTTCATATATTATTAAATTTACTTTTTATTCTAGAATAAATGTTAATTTTATGATTATGGATAAATATTTTTATATTTTTTATCTATATTATTAAAAATATATTAATTTATTTATAACTAGTCAAGTCCCAATCTAACTACTAAATCTTAAATTGTTACCTCATCCAGTTCATTGAACGGCCAATTTTTTTTAACTTTGATCTAACTAACCAGTGAATGGTGACTTCACTTGCCTACTTGCGTTCTTGGTCAAGCAACCTTCACATCCATCTATAGTTTCTCTCTCACAGGCATTTCCCAATATTATATACTCTCTCCCTCAATTTATATTATTATTTTTTTACATGATTTTATTTATTAATTTTAATTATCATTAATATAATATTTAATATTATAAATTATATTAATTAATAATACTTAATATGGATAAAATAAAAAATTTTAAGTTATCTTTTAAAGATTTAAGGATGTTATATATTTTTTAAATTTTTTGTCAATATTATAATTTTTATTAATACGTATGAAATCTCATTTATTATCTTCTTACATGATAATATGACATGAAGAGAACATACTACTATTATTCTTCTTTCAATAATATATTTGATTTGAGGTCCACATTAATTGCGTGCTGTATTTTTTTTTTTCTTGATAAGAAATCAAATGATGTTACTACTTATTTGTTTATATTAATGATGTGTAATTTTTAAAATTAAAAAAATTAAATATTAAGTCTAATTTATTATGTTTTTTTAAGAAATTAACATAATATATATTGAGGTCAGACTATTTGACATGCCTGCCGTTCTCGTTTTCCATGAAAATCACACGTTTACGTTTCCATGTGTACTTTGAATCCACGTGTTTTCTTTTTTTTTTTGCTTTTTTGGTTCTACTTCCACCACAAGTCCACAAGTATTGCTTATTCGTCAAAATCTCATTGCAAGATATAAAAAATAATACGTTCTTCAGTGCTGATAAATCAGTTAGGCATCATAGGTTTTTTCTCACACGTTAATAACTGCCCACATCTGTAGTACGCATCGTACATTTATGCAAATATAATTATAATACCGTACGTATACATCCATGAACAAAAAACCAGCCCTATCGCCTGTTTGCCTAATTTGATCGGGACCGGCCTTTGGTCTAGTCCAGATCATAGATGCAGGTCAGGGGTTTTCAAAATCGGTCAAGAACTGGTCGATCTGGTCAAAAATCGATAAAAAACTAGTACAAAATCGAGTTGAATCGATCTGAACCTTTTTTATTTTTTAAATACTTTTTAAAAATAAAATAATATTATTTTTAGTTCTAAATAGCATTATTTTTAGTATGAATTTTTTTTTCTATATTATAATATATTATAAGTATGATTCATAATTATTAATAATGATAAATTTACTTAACAAATAATATAAAAATAGAATATCAATTGACTACTTTGAATTCAAAATATAATTATAAATAAATATTAACTTGTTTAAATTTTAATATTAGTTTGTAAAACTTATTAATAATATTTTTAATTTTTTATATATTATTAAATTTACTTTTTATTTTAAAATAAATATTAATTTTATGATTATAAATAAATATTTTTTATATTTTTTATCTATATTATTAAAAATATATTAATTTATTCACATCTGATTCGACCTCAATCCAATCACTTAATCTTGAACTGTTGTCCCATCCAATTCAATGGTCCGCTGGATTTTTAATACCCTAATGATGAGAAGGATCAACACATATGTTTACCGCCGTAAGTTCCTCAGGAGTTGAATTTAGAGAATTTTATCCTTTTACGAACCCGCCCTTAATACTTGAATTTTTTTAAACTCGTGTGATCCTCGGGTCGAGCCGTGCCCCGTATAAAGCAACGCAATAAACATTATATGGTCCAACTTGTTTGTGAACCAGGATCAAAATCAGAACCCGAATCGGTTTGAATAGTATGGTCCCGTGAATAATATAATTCAAAGAAGTGACACCATTCACAACGGTTTAATATACTTTTGTGTGATTATCATATGTTTGTTCTTTTGCCCTTTCTTTTTAATTAAAAAAAAATTAATGTCGTAATCAATTATTCTAAACAATGCATGAAAAGAAGACAAAAGATAGGTGAATTTGGCAGTGTGGACACGAGAAATGTACGTCCCACTCTTGCTCAGGCTGTCTTGTTGACAACATCTGTGCTGTCTCATCTAACAGAACGCCATTTTCCCAGACCAAACTCAAACCCAAAACAAACCCAAGGCCTCTAAAGTTAAAACTAAACCCCCTCTTCATTATTTTGAATTTCTGATCCTTTCTCTGCTTCAGCTTCCCCTCCGATCATCCGAAGAGTCCGGTCGTAACATCAATTATTTCTCTTTATTTTTCGTTAATGAGAAATCCCCTTCTTCATTAGATGATCTCTTCCAGATCCATGATCACAAAACACTCACTTCTGATTCTTTTAGCCGTATTCCTCTTTCCCTTGATCACCGCCCAATTAAACCACCACGACTGCCACCGAACATGCCCTTCGCAACGCCCTTTCCAAAGCTTCCCTTACCCTTTTGGGTTCTCTTCCGGCTGTACAATCCGCCTCAACTGCACCCCAGCCGGCGGAATCCTCATCGGAGAATACCCAGTCGAGTCTGTTAACCCGGACAGCATAATCGTTGGCGTCAAATCCCAATGCAATCGTTCGTTAAAAAGCTTCCACCAACTCTTCACCCACAGATACTCACCCACCTCGCGAAACGCCATTCTCTTGCAAAATTGCAGCGAAAAGATCTCGCCCTGCGTCATTCCGGCGACTATGGTGCTGACTCACTTTGAGTCCGAAAATTGCGGCCCCGGCGGTGGCAATTTGAGTTGCTATTACGAAAACACAACCGTAGGTTTCATGAGTTTCCGAAATTTAAGGAAAAAGCGCTGTGAGTACCTCGTGTCGTCGATAGCAGCAGAGGATTTAAGGAACAATTCGGGTATGAGTACGGCGACAGCGGTGTCGTTGGAGGTTGAGACGATTGAGCTCGGATGGTGGCTCGAAGGAGATTGCCAATGTTCTGAGGATGCCAATTGTACGAGAGTGGAATCGCCGATTGATAAGAAGCCAGGGTATCGGTGCCGTTGCAAGGAAGGCTTCACCGGCGATGGGTATTTGGCCGGACATGGTTGCCGGAAAGGTCAGTTCTGGTTGGTTAATTTAATTTAACTGTTATAAAATTGGATATTCTGAAAATATTTTTTTAGCCAAACGGGGTATAATTGTGATTTGACTTTTTAGCGCAATGATCGCCAATAATCAAGTGAACACTACAGAGCCTTGTTAATTGACCGGGGTCTGTTGTTTGATCAAATGGCGTTTCACTGACAAACTCCGCATTATCTAAATTAAAAACAATTAAAAAATATTCAAGCTTCTAGTTTACACTACAGCAGTCTAAGTTTGCATTCAAGTCTACACCAAGGTCTTTTTTTTTTTGGCCACATACAGCAAGTTCATTAAATATGAATGCAAGCACCCCTCATATCTTAAAAACGGAATTTTTTTTTATATTAAATATAATCCTTTTTACGGAGATAGTATTTATTATGTATTTCTAAAAAAAATATTTATTTAATATATTCTAGAGCAAAAGAAAAAGAGATCAAATATGGGGTAGTTTTAACAAAAATATTGTAATTTTTAAAAAAATTAAGATAGTTAACTAACTTTAACTTTCATATTTAATTCACATGATTCTATTAAAAGCGTCATATATTAATACTATTTTCCTGCCTCAGTTACCTGAAATGTTTTTTTTGTATTAAATGAAGTTTAAAAATTGAATTGTATTATTTATTATTTATAAATAATATAATTTATTATATATTTTATATTCTCTCCGATTATTTTGATCTTAAATATAAGTTTTTTTATTACATATTTTTAAAAAATATCTTTATTTAATTCATTCTAGAGAGAGATTAAATAACAGTAATTTTGAAAAAAATTAAAATAGTTAACTTACTTTAATTCTTATATTTAATTTTCATAATTTGATTAAAAGATCTTATATTATGGATCAAAGAGGATAATTTATATTAATATATTGATTTTATTGGCACAAGGTTATGTATAGTTTTTTTAAATATATATATATATATAATATTTCAGAGTTGATAGATTATCTTTTTAATGTGATCCTTCAAAAGTAAAATGTTTTAATTTACTTTTTCTCAATTAAAATATTGCTTTTACGTTGGAAGAAATTTTATCATTTAGCAAACTCATTAATAACGAAAAAATGATTGGATGTATTTTTTAAAACAAAAAAAAAAAGAAATTGATTTGCCTAATTTATATATTAGTTTGCAAGATGAGATTTGGGTAATTAAATTAAGAAAAATGACGCTGATGTTTAAGCGAGAATTAGTGGTCACATGGATTGGATTTTTAATTATATTGTGTTAGTTAATTTATTAAGTGACGATAATTTTATCTGATGAGAAGGTTTTTTTCCTTAGAGAAATAATTTTTTAAAAACAATTAGAGTTGTAGCTTTCGGGGAAAAAAAGCGAAAAATTATAAACAAATAGGCATATAAAAAAGCATTTGAAGGGGAAAAAAAGAATAAACGACATGATAAGGCGCTCTAAATCTAGCAATTTAAAGTTAAATTCTAGAGAAATTAAAATCCTTTTAAGTTATCAATTAAAAGAAGAAGGGGAGGGTGGGGCGAGGTGAAAAGGAGAGAGACATAGAGGAGGATGGACACATAGGCCCTGGAGGGCACATCTTTGTATTGCTGTCCCTTGTAATGAGTAGAGCAAGTTCGTTTGCATCATGGAGTGATCCTTTCGTTCAGGGGTAAGAGGTGCACAGAGTATAACAGTCCAAATTATTAGTCCAATCCCCGATTATGGGGGATTTTGAAGTCAACCTTCCTCATCAATTAGCCATTTGGTCAAATCTTCTTTCCATAATTTGGTCCAGCGTTGTTTCTTTTCCTCTCTCTCTCTCTCTCTCTCTGGTTTTATGGGCATCACCTAAAGCATTTCAATGGGGGGCAGAGGATACTATGATTGCTATTGGATTTGTTCTTGCTTTTAGGATATTTTATAATCTTGCGCTATGACCCATTAACGTTTAAGGGCATGTAGCTCAAAAGACTAATCTCGCAACGGCAACTTGATAAATCATGCTCTAGCTATTGCTAAAACCAAGTCAAATAATTTATTTTTAGGCATTTCAGGGGGAAAAACAGACGATACGGCTTGTGAATTTGAGTCTTAATTGTAGTTTGAGATTATCTTATCAGACAGGGACTGAGTGGCTTATTATCGATGCAGGGGGTAACAAACCTTGGTTGAAACATGTACTTGCTGCAAATTATCTTGTCGCTCTTAAAACTCTTTCTTCACTTCATGTCTTAAAATATATTCTTACTAATTGTTTCGCGTAAATTTGGGCATGTAAATGAGCAGCCTCTTCATCCTGCACCCCAGCAAAGTACATGTCTGGCCAATGCGGAGGGACAACCAGATTTGTTGTCTTAATTGGAGGTTAGTTTTCCTATTCCATGTGTTGGAAATAAGGAGACTTATTAGGGATCATATTGTATCAATTAGAAGTCCTTCTTCAAAGAAAAAATAATTCTTTTAGCTTAAATGCAAAATATAACCAGTAAGACTGATTTCTTTTGCAGGAATTGCCTTTGGAGCTTCATTAATGATCGGTTTGGGTCTAATATGTTGTTTCTTTCGGCGGCGCTCCAAATTAAGAGTCACAAAGAGCACAAAAAGACGCTTAACTGAAGCTACCAGCAACTACAGTGTTCCAATTTACACCTACAAAGACATTGAGAGAGCCACACATAGCTTCTCAGAGAAACAAAGGCTTGGAACTGGGGCATATGGCACTGTTTATGCGGGAAAACTTCACAATGACGAATGGGTTGCCATCAAAAGGATCAAATATAGAGACACTGACAGTATTGAGAAAGTAATGAACGAGATCAAGCTTATTTCCTCTGTGAGTCATCCCAATCTTGTCCGCTTGTTGGGTTGCTCTCTTGAATATGGAGAACAAATCCTTGTGTACGAGTTCATGCCCAATGGAACATTAAATCAACATTTGTTAAGAGAAAGAGGGATTGGACTTCCATGGCCGGTTCGACTCACCATTACTGGTGAAACAGCACAAGCCATAGCCCATCTCCACTCTGCCATTAATCCCCCCATTTACCACAGAGACATCAAGTCAAGCAACATACTGTTGGACAACAATTTTAGATCCAAAGTAGCAGATTTTGGCCTTTCTAGACTTGGGATGGCCGAAATATCTCACATTTCAACTGCCCCACAAGGAACGCCTGGCTACGTTGATCCACAATACCATCAAGACTTCCACCTTTCTGATAAAAGTGATGTTTATAGCTTCGGGGTTGTTCTTGTTGAGATCATAACAGGATTGAAAGTGGTGGACTTTACTCGTCCCCAGAATGCAGTAAATCTGGCTTCTTTTTCTACGGACAGGATTGGGAAGGGGCTTTTGGATGAGATTATAGACCCATTCCTGGAAGTAAATATGGATGATTGGACCCTTTTCTCCATACACAAGGTAGCTGAGCTAGCATTTCGATGCCTTGCATTCCACAGGGACATGAGGCCTTCAATGACAGAAGTGGCTGCTGAGCTAGAGCAGATCAGAATAAGTAGGTGGACAACTTATGAAGACAGCAATCGTATAGACTCAATAGAGTTGTCCCCTTCTTCTCCTTCCTCTAATGAAAGTGAGAAACCTCTAAGTGCGAGAGGAAAGAAGGTGGGGTTGGAGGACAAAGGCCTTCTCAAATTGCAGACTGAGCCTGCCGCGTTAAACTCAATGGAAAGGCCGAAGAACTGTTCACCGGTTTCAGTGCAAGACCCAGATTTTTGGCTGAGCGAACAAAGCTCTCCTTCATCAAATAGTTTACTAAGTAAATCGTTCGGGTGACCTCAAAAGTAGGGAAACATACCCTTGGTGTGGTGTCTCTTGATAGTTAAGATACGAGATGGATTCTGATGTGCTGCTGAACAGTATTTTGTTTAAGCAAGATGAACGTCTTTTCAAGTTCATAGTATTCTCGTCTGGCATGAAACCCTTTCATTTCCGAAGTTTTCAAACAAATATTCTGAAAATATAAATATTTAAATACAAGTGAGACCTTTGCTTGGTTTTGCCTGTGTATATTTAAGCTTCATCTGAGACTTACATATAGTAGGAAAATTATCCTTATTCCAGTGCAATATTGTTGACCATGTCAACGGCAACAAGAGACATTTTTTTTTTTGGCCAATCAACACAAGGATTAATTTTCAGCAAAAGAAAACATTAGATATTTGAAAAGAATGGGTTTTGGTAAGCATCACTGTCATGAACTAAAAAAGCGATTGGCTTTTCCTTATCCAATAGGAGTTGATCCTATAGGAAACTTTTACCGCCAACAGCCACAGCAATGTGATCGAGTAAGCGAATATGCTAGGAAATTTGGAAAGAAAGAAAGATGTTGGAGTTGAAAATCTAACTGGAATCTTAAATTTCAAGGCTTCTAGCAGTTCGCAAATGGAGGGCGCTAGTTGACGACAAAGATGGAGTCATGAAGCTAGTAAGTAAGTATCACAAGTTTTGCCAATTTGAAAACTGGATTCGACTCGAATTCATTGAAGTCAAAGGAGACACAGGGATATAATGAGGCAGATGTCAATGGCGTGCTTCGCGATTGGTAAAACATACGACTAAAGGAATGGACCATAGAACACTGAATTGAACGAGATTTACAAAAATTCCCCGGCAAACTCCCCCACCCTCCTTCTCTCTCTCTCTCTCTCTCTATCCCACTTGAACGCGTATGCCAAAAAAAAAAATCATTCTTCGCGACTGTAGATTTTAGTATTTTTAACATAATTGGTCATATAATAACATGAAAATAAATACGAACAATGAATTATTCTATATTATTAAAATATACATATATAAAAGTATAAATAAAGAGCCAAATATTATCAGTCAGAATTGAACCAAAACTATCAAAATTAGTGAAATTGGTACTAGAATTGATCTAAAACTTTACAGAATTGGTGCAAAAGAGAGTTGGTAACGGAAACCAGTGTAATCACTGAAGTCTTGATTTAGCTGGTAAGGAAGTTATACCAACTTAGGCAAAATTATCAAGTTTGAAACCTGAAGAATACAATCGCATTAAATACTTGGTGACAGAACTTGTCACTAAAAAAAATTATACTCGATTTAATCCAAATTAGTTTGGATCTTTATAAATTATTTAGTTAAAGTATGGTAGATCCAATAACCTGGAGTGAACAAAAAAGGGGGGGTAAATAAGTGTAATTAATTCTATTAGTTCAAAATATTTTTATTTTTTAAATATTTTATTTTTAGAATAAGTTTGAAACTTACAAATAGTTTTCTTTATTTTCTATATAATAAATAACATATAAGATTAAAGGTTTATCCTGCGCTTATATTATCTTGAATGCAAGACATTACCAATTTTTTTTGTAAAATCATCCCGTATCTAATTACCACTTTACGCTTTAACTAATTCGGATCGAGCTGTGTCTGACCCCATATGAGGGGAAGCATTACCAAAGACGTTTTCCACATTCACACAGTTTTAAATTCGAAATATTATATTTAAGCGAACTTAACCTCTTCCACTAGAATCAATGCTCATTGCTAATAATATTGGTAATTATAATTTTTTTGTATGAGTATCAAGGATATCCTCAATCAACAATTAAAGACTAATTAGTAATCCTTCGTGGCATAGAGACCCATTGGAGTAGGTTTTACCTTTCCTAATAAGATATTTTCTATATACATAGCCAGGGGTCGAATTCAGAATATCATACTTAATGAATTCAATTATCTACCAACTATGCCATAATTTTATTGGTAATTCAATTATAATTTAATGAGAGTTGAATTACTAAGCTAAAAATAATCACCACTGGAGTTTTTTTTGTCGGTCACTACAAATGAATCCAAGAATAACAACATTTAAAATCCTTTCAGAAAAGGCATATAATACACTAGGAAACCAACAAGAGATTGATATAAAATAATGAGTTTTATTTTTCACAATTTGAGTTCATAATAGTAAATCTCACTTCTCTCTCTCTCTTTTTAATCTATGTATTTTCTTCTTTTTTATTGTTTTTTTAATGCATTTCGATATAAAAGAGAGCCTGTAATATATTTCGAGACCAAGAAGAGATTGATATAAAATGAATGAGTTTCATTTTAGACAATTTAAGTCCTATAAAACTAAATCTCACTTCTCTCTCTGTTTTTTTCTAAGTTTATCTATCTATTTTCTCTATCTTTTTTTAAAAAAATATAGGCTATGTATCTCATTCATGTCGTGGAAATTTGTCAAAGTTTTATGTTAGCTGAAGAGAATCTAGCACTACCCTCATTTTTAATCTGGATTTGGCGTCGAATATGCAACTTCTTACATAAAATTAATAGGATATAGCTAATGTATGTTGTACTATCTACGTATCTATATTTAGATTTTAGGTGCGTTGTCATTTAAAGAATCTACATATCTGAGGAATAGCACAGGAAAAGAGCAGAAGTTATCAGTAGCTGAAGCTGATGAGGGAATGGGACGAGACATAAAGGTGATGGGCCCTTTTTGCAACATATAAATTCATGAGAAGAATATATTTATAAAAAAATAAAAAAAGAAAAAGAAATTGTATGATACAATATGGCAACTTGCATTCAAAGTCCCACTAGGAGGCACCGGAGAGCACTTGAGCCCACCAGATGGGTCCGTTTAAAACTAAAAGCTAGCTCTCTTCAGAGACGTGATGGTAATGGACGAACCCAACGGCGCCCTTCCCACTTGGATCTCGAATGAATCGTACCTGAGGAACAGCTCCACCAACAGCAATCTCGACACCAACGTTACAAAATCCTTCCCCGCACATTGTTTGTTCCCCACCGTTGGAGATTCTGTCTCCGGCCCGTTCGACCATAGTACGTGCTTCAGCAGTTTCTCACCCTCCCCTATAAACCGGTCGCCTACGAACTCTTCCGCTCTCTCGAATATCTTGGGATCCTTGGTCGCGAATGGCTGATACCCGAATAACAACTCTCCTTCCTTCACTTCGTATCTGTTCTCGTGGTTCTCTATCACCAAGTCTCGCTTTGCTCTCCCGTATTGCAACGGCACGGGCGGATCAATCCTGAACGCCTCGTACACCACCGATTTCATCAACGGCATTTGTTCCATCGCCTCCATCGTCACCTGTCCGCCGTTCGCTCTCACCGCCGATCTGATCTCCTCCGCTAACTGTGTGTGCAGTTTCACCCCTGCTCTCCCGATCCACTTCATTACGTTCGGGAATAAAAACCTCATTCCTCCGAAGGAATTGAAGCACGTGGCGAATACGAGGTTGTGGCAAGCTTCGTCTCTAGAAACACCCAGTCGCTCTGCTTCGTCCAGCACGAACCCGGACGACTCGTAGAAGAAATCGTATAGCCTCCGGTAATCGGCTCTGACCAAGAACGGGGGGAGACGGAAGCTATGGAATATGGAGTCTTCGATGAGCTTGGGAAGGCCCAGAGTCAGAATAGGACTGAGTTGAAAGAGCACCCATTTCTGAACCAGCTTCGGACCGTCCCATCCGAGTTTGGTGTCCGCAGGGTTGGACCCATAAAGAGCGCGAGCCAGAAAGTTAAAGGCGGCTTGATCGTTAGCATCCCCGAAACTGGCTTTCCCCTTGGTGGCGAGCTCGCTTTCTAAGGTCTGGAAGAGGTCGGTGTAGCTAGAATGGAACTCGGGGATGACGTGATCGCGACGAGACTTGAGGAGGAAGAACATGAGGCGCTTGAGCGGGTCGTGCTTGGGCTCGGAGGGGTCGAGATAGGAGAGAACTCGGTGGCCGCCGGTGAGTTCGGTGGAAGGCATGAAAGTTCCGGTGAACAGATCTTTCTTCTCGACCTTGGTGACATCAAAGAGGACAGGGAAACTCTTGCCGTCGAGCAAGACGACGACTCGTGGATTAGGAGCAATCAAAGGTCCGGGGGGCATATTGGCGCGGAAAACCGTTGACTGATACTTGTGGATGCGTGATTTGAAGTATTCGTCGCGTCCTTGGTTGTAGAAATAGTCGAGTCGGTCCTTGTAGGGACCAATAATAGGGATGCCATAGTCTCCGGGGATTTTGCGAAGCGGAAGCTTGGGGGCTTCATGAGCAGCCACCGACACCGGTGGAACGTTGACGGAGGCTAGGATGGGACGAAGGGAAAATGAAGGAGAGGAAGAGCGAGAGGGTGATTTGGTGGAGAGTGGAAATTGAAGTTGGAGAAAAGGGTAGGACAGAGAAGAGGAAGCCATGGGTGGTAAGGTTGAGAAGTAAATTGACCAAATGTGAGAGAGAGAGGGAGAGAGACAGAGGTTGAAATATAAAAGTGGGGCAGGTTAGTAGGTGATGATGCAAATGCGATAGGAATAGGGCGATGCCAGTGGGAGGTAAACAGGGTAGCAGGGTTAACCTTTTATTTATAGGGTCAGTGTGTGGCAATCGCATTTGGATCGGCACCGTCGCTCTCGTCTGAGCTACTTTTAATACCAAAACAAAACACACAGTTAAGGAGAGGGAAAAAGATAGTTTAGGATAGGTAATAAAAATATTTTATAAAAATATTTTCAGATGGACATTATCAATCAGAAATTTAGTTTGCTGGAATTAAAAATTTAGTTTATACGATTTAAAAATTTTTAAATTGGGTCACTTCTAGATCTGACTGTCCTTTTTCATCGTGAAAATTTGTGCATAGCGAACACGGCCTTCACTGGTCGGTATGATTCTTCTTGGTTCCTGTGTAAATTCAAGTCATTTTCTCTAATTTCCAAATTATATATATATAAGCTGTAATACTACGAATCTCCGAATGGGAATAAAAATTATTAATTTCATAAATCGTTTCCATAAAATAAGCGCAAATAATTTCCATCTATGATAAAATATCCAAGTCATTTATTATTAGTTAATGCATATTGGACGTTCAATCATCCGAACACAAACCTTTTTTTTTTTTTATCAACAACCATAATTCATTTTTCATGAATAATGTTATTCATAATTTATGAATATAACATGATTTATTATAAATTTTATTATATATTGATACTTTATTTAGTTCAGCTAATCATTTGATCCGAATCACAAATTATGAATAAAATGTGTAAAAATATGATTTTATAAATCAAATGGTTTAGTGATAAAACAAAGCTCACAATTCGTTTCGATGCCACTTGTTAAAATCATTTTAATAATTTTAAAATAATTTTTTAAAACAAAGTATTCTTAATATTGTACAACTAAGATCTGCCAAAAAAATGCATACACATACATATATATAAATAGTCTATTATAACGATTTTAAATTTTATACTATGTTGATTCTTTGACATCGTAATAAATAGTTCGGCCATGTGCATATTTAAAATAAAGCTTATAAAAAGAAGAGGAAAGGAAAAAAAATGAGGTTGATTGGGGGAGCGGCCAGGTGTGACACGTGAAGGAGTGTTTCGGGAAGTGCTTAAAGAAGGTGGCCTTTTAAAGGGGACTTGGTCTACGTAATATATACTCCCTCCAGGGAGTATAATAGACTATTTTAAACTTGGTCTACACAATAAAAAAAAATATATTTTTTTTATATATATTTTTTAAAGGGTCAATCTTCTCTCAATGGTTCTCATAAGGGAGTGTTGCAATCAATCAAATAACATAAGAAAAAGCAGAAATAAGTGGTGGATGTATCATTTGTAAGCTAATCCCATGCGTTGGAGGAAACTGATAAAATATTTCAAACAAAATCCTCTCAAAAACATTTAAATAATAATAGTGACATTAATGAATATTTAAAATTTGAAAAAGTAAAACAAAACAACATGACGAGGCAAATAATATATCATCTAATAAATAAGCTAAAAAAAGTCTTATTAGAAAGTTATACAAGATATTCCATCCAATTCAAAGTATAAGTTATATTTTAAAAATTTATTTTGATTCAAAATATAAGTCTCATTTTATAATTTATAAAATATTAAATATTTTTTCTTATTTTTTGCAATTAAATATAAAAAAAATAACAAACTTTAAATACAATGCATTAAATAGAAATATTATTGAAAAATAATGTATTTTTTTTATAAATTTAAGAAGTAAAACTACCTTTCTTGGTTTTTTATATAATTAGTTAAATAAAACTTATATTTTGAACCAGTGTTTGTTTAGATTAGTTTATCCATAATTGATTATAAGGATAAGTGATTATGTTAAAAGTTATTTGTGTTTAAATATTTTTTCTCATAAGTGATTTTAAGAAAAGAAATTTATTTGGATTTTAAGAGTTTAAATGATTATTAGACAAATAATAAAAAGAAAAAGTGAAATAAGTGATTATGGGAGGATTTAATGATTCTGAAAAATAGAAAAAAGTAGTTTATGAAAATAATCACTTAAATAGTTATAAGTGATTATTTTTGTTTTAAAGTGTGTTTAAAAATTTCTCTCTCTAAGTAATTATTTCTCCCTATAAGTGGTAAGTGGTTATGGGAAGAATTCAGATTCAAATTTAAGTCCATGAAAACCATTGCAAGGAGCTCCAAAATAAACCAAGGCATCACTATTCTTATGATAAACAATGCAACTTACATGAGATTTTACATTATACTCTCTTTGATTCTTTTTATAAGCCTCGTTAACAACCTCATATAGATTAACTAACTATTTGAGTTACCATAAGACAAAAGTGATTTTAGATTAAAAAAAAATGATTTTAAAAATTAATTTTAATTAAAAATAAGTTTGATTGACCATAGTTTCTGTTTGAAAATGATTTTGAAAGAATTGATTTTCTTTGAATATTATTTACAAAATCACTTTCAAATTTAAAATATTTTGAATTAAATTATTTTTTAAAAGAAGGACTTTAATTAAATATTTAAAATTGACAGAAATGATTATATTGACTCAAAGGTGCTTTTCAAAGGTTCTTAATTAGCTAATGGCAACAATGGTTAGGTTAAATAACTCAATACTTTGTAAGTAAGATTTCGAATTTGAGCCTTATAAATGGAAAAAATAAATTGGAAGAGTTATCCCCATTTGGGTTCAACTTATATTTTGGACCAAAAAAACATTCTAAAGCAGGACATATATTTTGGATAGGAAGAAGTATTATACAAATATTCTGTCTCTTTCTTTTTTTAATGTTTTCGATAAGGTGGTTATAAATACGCTCTACCACACAAAGGGTAGTTTTGGAATCACGGTTTTTTTTTTTGGCAAAAATAAAGACCTCCAATATTTTTTATTATTTCGTATGATTTTTATAAAATGTTTTAATTTATCTATTCCTTTTTATAAGATGCAAAAGGGATGCTTCTTTTTATTCATAAATATAAGATACATATTTGGAGTGTCTTGTGCATTTATTTTATTTTGCCAATTTTACCCTTAAAACTACATCCTTCATTTTTCCATGTTATGGCATATCATTAATTACATAATAAAATTTTCAAACTTTAAATAGGGGGATTTTACAAAACTATTTTAAAATTTGAAAAAATTTAATGCTTAAAATAGTAATTTTTTTATATGTGTAATTCAACTATTTATATGTTATAAATAGGGAGGGAGGAAGTATAGCATGGGAAGGAAGGAGAGAAGTAATATAAGATATGTTTCAAAAGACGAGGTAACCCTCACGTTGATTTCTTGATTATCCCAACCTATGTATTCACTTTCTCTGTTCCTCCCTCCAAATTATTTTCCTGTCTCTCGTTCCACCACAAGTAACTGGGAACTAGTTGTACAATCCTCTCGCCCTCAGCTCAGAAGACAGTTCTGAGAGCCACGAGCACATTTGTGAACTGACACTCTCATGTTTTTATTTTTATTTTCTGAAACAAATTAAAAGAATTTCATTTACTAACACAGAGTAGTGGGATTACGTGGATGCATGACATTTTTTGTGATAATTCATCAATACCATTTAACATTTTGCCATCTGCCTTTACTCACACCACTTTAATTAATTTTCCTTTGCCTTTTGTTCACGACTTTGAAACCTTTTTTCTCTCATCCTGGTAATACATATTTTGCCTCCTAAATTGCTTTGAAGCACCGTCGTGTTTGGAGATATTTAAGTATCGTGCATGTAATTTCTTTTCTTCTTTTGATCTTTTTTTCCTTTTAAATCTCACGTGTTCCCCCCATTTTATGCAAGAAATTCCGGTGACGCTCTTCCCACCTTCACACCCTCCGTCGAAAGTAAAAGTAGAGGAATATGAAACTCTTTTGTCATCAAGTTTTTTCTAATTTATGTGGCCAAAAGAAAGTTTTTTTCTAATTTAAGGTTTTTTTTTTGTTGAATATCAGTCTTGGATGTGATTCGATTACCTAAAAAATGGTTTAGCATGTTATTACCCCTAGCACAACCACTTCATTGATATCATATTTAGAAATCTTCGATTTTAAGTATTTGCAGTCGATAATGCAGTACGAATAATATTGTTTAGTATATATTTTCAAAGTGACAACCACTGCAATGAATTTTCTCAAATTGAATCTTTGCGAATTTTGTGAAATGGTAGCATAACATTTTAAAATTGATGTAAGAACATCAATAGCAATAAGTAATACAATATAAATCCACAATTTAAAAAAATATGTGATCCACAATTCATATGATTTTTTTAATTATGGAAAAAAATAATACATATTAAATAACTATACAAATTTGAAAATATTTAGTGTAGGAAAATAATAAATAAATTATAACATGATAATTTTGTTTAAAGTGTAGTTATTACAAAATTTTGAGAAATGGCAACATAATATTTTTAAATTGGTATAGCAAAATAAACTAGATGTTATTTTATTTGCATTAAATTTGAAGACTAATTTTTTTATTGTGGGCTTTATGAATAGTGGAGTTTGATATGCATTTTATTGTACACATTTTATAGATTGATAATAATAAGTAATGTAATAAGCAATAGAAAATAAATAATAATAGAAGGAAAATTAATATATATTCAGAATTACATAACATAATTAAGAACTAATTGAATGACTGTATAGTTTAAAAATACCTAACTTTGTAAATAATAATAATAATATATCATTATTATTATTATTATTTGGAATTGGACTTATGACAATGAACTTTAGTCTTTTTTATAAAGTACTTCTAATTACTTCACATAGATTAAGAAAGTTATTATTATTTTTAAAATCCAAAAAAACAAAAAACTAAATATTTTTTTACCTCTATTTATTATAATAATACAATCCTCATTAAATAATACTTTCAATCATTATTAGGTGGGAAAGTGTAAAATTAATTAAAATAAAGTTAAGAATATTATCATTTACCAATCATACAAAAACTCTCATTACAATTTATAAGATAAAAAAATAGTTGATCAAGAGCAAAATAAAAACAACATTACTAAACATTACAAGGTGCCTTATAAAAATGATAAAAATGATAAAAAAAAACTTCTAAAATGTGCCTTATAAAAAAGATTGAATAGAGTATCTCCTAATCTATATATTTCACACATACTCATTTATCATTGATATAAGTTTAACTTAAAAGTCTCTACTTCTCAGGTGAGGGTCACAAGCATGCAAGCCCGTTCCCACTCCATTTTTTCCCACTCGCACACATGGCTTTTTTCTTTTTACGAATTGGATTTGTGAGATTGAACAAAAATCATTTAATGCGTGGCAATTATTGATTCAAAACTTTTCTAATGTAATAAAAATATTTAAATATATGTATCAAAAAATATTTAAATATAATAAATAATGTTAATTTTATATATTTTTGTGAAAAAGTATATCCTTTCATTTGTTTCGAAAATGGTAATATAGTAAGTGATATTAAAAAAATAGAAATTAATAAATACATCATTTACATGTATTCTAAAATAATGGAAACAGTTAATGGAGAAATAATAAATATATTTTAATGTAATTATTTTCAATTTTTTGGAAAATGATATTAAAATAATTAATATTTAAGAAATAATGGGAGAATCTCATCTCAATGTGGGACTCATAACATCCTCACAACCTTGCAACTATGCTCTAAACCAATGCAACTGGCTGGTTGATGAGATCATTAGGCACTATATCAATGGGGATTGGGATGTAAGGGTAGATGGAGATTGGTTGCAATAATGTGGTGAGTCCTTAGCTAAAAGCAATCGTTCTGTCTATAAGAAGATTAATTTGTTTGACCCGATTCCTATCGAATGCACGTGAAAGGATAAGACTGATAAATAGGTAGGCTTTGGCGACTCAAGCTTGCAATCACAAAGATATATATCTTGTTATTAAAAAGAAATAATATGGTATGTAATAAATCTTATTTTATATTAATTAATATTGATGTAATATATTTTGTTGATAATACACTAATAAATATTCATATGAAATGTGGCGCTAAAATGCACCCCCATGAGAATGATCCTGAACTGTCAAATGAAGTGATTGATGTTACATGTTACGATTTTTTTTAACCTTTTGTCATGTTTGTAACATTTTTCGCATTCTTATTTACTGTGAGATACAATATCTTACACAAGAAAATCTTCTAGATCACTCTAAAAGGTACCGGGTGGTAATATAATGCCAAAAAAGTCTGACAGCGTTCCACCAAAAATAAAAATCTGATCATAATAGGTCACTTTTGATTTAGTGCCCCAACTCATGTTACCGTAATTTTCAGTTGTGCAAATAAAATGTGCGACAATGTAAAATTTAATTGATTGCGCGCACCACATGTTGTATTTGTAACACAAACTAATAAAAAGTGAAACAGCCGTCACTTGTCCCTCGCGCCTTCACACCGCCGGCCATTTCCATGAAAGAAATTCTCATGAATTATGTTTCCATCATATTATTTTTATATCAAGGGATACCTATTTTGAAAACGGATAATCAAATAGATAGACTTGACTGTTGACTTTGAAGGAAGAAGGCGGAAAAAACATTTTTCTTGTTTTTTGCAGATGGAAAAAAAAATAATGGGTTGGACTTGCGTACTTGTTTTAAAAAGAAACTGGGAAAAATCATTCCCTCCTAAAATCACATACTTTTTTAAAAAAATATATTTATTCTAAAATACTTTGCATGACCTTATAGAATAATTTTATAATAATTAGTAAAACTAATTTAAGAAAAAAATATGATGAAGGTAGTTATATTGATCAATTTAGTTTAGATGAACTTAGTACTGTAATTTTTTTAAAAAAATTCATAAATGCTTATATAAAAGTTTTATTTCTTTCATAGTTTATAAAGTAATAAAGACTTAAATAAATTGTAGAATTTAAAACTCTATCTTGGTTTTGGTGGTGATGACTAATGATGAATGATGATAATTAATATTTAGTTGCTTATGATTTTAGTTGTGTTAATTTAAAAAATTATGTATGTGAAAAAAATAATTTATATTATTTTATTAATGTTACATTAGAAATTTGGATTTTGGCCTTTTGTGAGGATAAATTTTTTGAAAAAATTGTGGGTCTATGAGTCTGCCTGCAAACCCGCTGTGTAGGGGCCGGATCTGAAAGGACAAAGCTTGGGCCCAAATTGCCAACTCTAAAGACAAGTTAGCTTCTGATAAGAAAAATATTCCCCAGGGTCCAACTTGGAACACGTGAAAATCTAGTTGGAATTTTAAAGTAGGGCCCTAGTTAAGAAATGTTTTTCTTAACATGCCGTAACTTCATGCTTATTTAATAGTGTTTTCTATTTTTTTATTTTTAAAATAATTTTATAAAATTATTTTTTAGAATAAGTTTTAAAAAATAAGAAAATAAAAAATCTATTTAAATAGTTATTCTCAAAATCATAACTAGTGGGTGATAGATGAATTATTCAAAATTTATAACTTTACCAATAATGAGACAGATGTTTTTTACCTTTTATTGTATTTTTCAGAACAAAAACTATAAAACACCTTAAAGTTATTATGAGTTTTCTATTTTTTTTTCCAGAACAATTTATAAAATATAGGTTTATCAAACAAGTTTTTTTATTTTTCTAATTTCAAAAACAAAAAAACTACTTTTTAAAACAGAATCAAACCGCCTCTTCATTTTTCTTGCCCCAAAAGAACAGAAAAGAAGCGTTCAAATTTCAAAGAAACCGGCGTTCTGTGTGCCCATCACCAAAGACTAGGGCTTAGAAGATACTCTAACAAGTAACATGACTCTCGTGGCATAACAACTTGTGTTTTCCAAGGGTTAACAATAACACCGCGTCTTTCCAACAAAGACAATGGTTCTTCATTGCTCTGTTGCGTTAATAGCAACACTGGTGATGTTTTCCATTGTTACCCTGCCAATCTCTCGAAAAGAAGTAAATGCACCATGCTTGAGCTCTCTTTTCCTTTTTCAATGACGGCATGCTTTCTGGTAAGAGAGCTTAGATTTTTTTCGCACAATGGTACAGAAGCTGTTTGACGATGATACTCAATCTGAAAAACTTGCGAGAACTCTTTAATCAAAGACTTGTGCGTGTGGAGATAAGACTGGAATCATCTGGATGATGCAAATCCGTTGTTTCAGAAGCAGTAAATGGCTGAAATTCACCCAGCAAACCCTTAATGCTTCCACCTTGACGGTGGCGTATTCCGCATGGCACTATCCAATTAAAAGGAGTCAGATCTGTGGTGACATTAAGTGCCAACCCATGATAAGTTATCCACTGGAACACTCGTATACCTACCGCTGCCAGTTTCTGGTTCCTGGAATGTAGTGCAAATAAAGATCAAGAAACTAGTTGTTAGGACCCAGTAATTTTCAAACAAATCGAAACCAGACCAGGCAATACTATATATATATATATATATATATTATTATTACTGTTATTACTCACTCATTGCCATCAGTTGAGCAGGGCATAACTTTCGCACACTTCTTTTTTTTTTCCTACCTCAGCTTTGATAATAAATCCATCAACTAAACCTATTGCTCTCGTTGTGATTAGGTAGTTAGTAAAGGATCATGGACTTTGATCCACAATCACAATAAGCCATTTTACACGAAGCTTTATAAAATGTTGATGCAGAGGCCATCTAGTCAGTTTACATGGATCACCTAGAATTTGTACTTCAGTGCATCCATGAAAGGATTAACTGATTAAGAACTTACCAACCCAAACACCAGTAAGACCATCAAGTCTTGAAGCCTCAATTGAGAATGTTGAAGAAAGAAGACGGATGACCACCTCCTCGAGGGTCCTGAGGTACCAATGAAGATCCATCTTGTGATTTCGGAGATTGATAATCGGGTGCATAACCAGCTACAATGCAACACACATTTAAAATAGGTTTAGAGTACAACAAGAAGACCCCAATTAAATACTCAACGAACTAAGCGTCAACTGGCATCTCATTATGGCACAGATGCAAAATATTTTGTCAAGTTACAAGTATATGGTGCATTGAGTCGATTACATCTAAATTCTATAAGTACATGCACATTCTAGCTAGTTGAGAAAACAAAGCAAGCGCATTTCAAATAGGCTTTTGTGTTCATCATTATCAGCATTCAACATACAACAACAACAACAACAATAGCCTTATCCTACTATGTGGGGTTGGCTACATGGATCAAACGATGTCAATGTATCAGCATTCAACATAAAGAGGAAATTTATAAAAAAAAAATGTTGCTAGTATTATAGAGGAAGCAACTGGCCAGGGCCATGGTATGTAACTTCTCCACCGCCCTCAGTTCGATATACATCGAAGGGAGTATTGTTCTTGGGAAACCGGAGGTTGTCTTCCGAACTAGCCGTGCCCAACGTATAAACTGGAGGATGTTGCAGGACAATAAGCGTGTCTATACAATCTCCATCCTTTTCAATCATAGCCTTCTTTTCCCTGACAATTTCCTTTTGCCAAGACCATGCCACTTCATACGGAATCTGCTGCTGGTGTAAATCAAAAAGTTCACCACTGCCCAATTTTTTTACGGCCTCCACAGTCTGATCCAGAGTAAGGAAAATGGAATTGTAAATACTATATAGAGCAACTTACAATCTTGGTTGGCCCTTCATACTACAGTTGATTTTGGAAGCATTGAAACACGAGATGGATTGCGACTTTACAGACGAAACGGGGAATAAATGCATGTGTAGGTTTTTCCGACTTAGAGTGGGGCAAGCTGGAACTGAAGTGAAACAATGCGCACTCATGGAAATCTAAGCTAAATGGCATCAGATTATAGACGAATTAGAGTCTCTTTAACTCTTTGATCGTGTTTCTGCGCCATCAATGTAGGTCAGGGAGCGGAGCAATCGAGGCGAGTGAGAGTGACTACAGTTCGTCTCCACTCCCCAGTAAATTTGCATAGATGAGATGAGAGGTTTTGCATACAAGAGTAGAATGAGGAGGAGATCAATTGTGCTGAAATGTCTGAATTTCGGGGCTCACCGCCATCCATGGCAGGGCGGAGCCACCCTATTGTGCTGGTCGTGCTTCTCCACTTGCATACAGTTTTCAGGTGAGAAACGCCGCGAAAATATCCTCTGGGTCGTGGTAGGAGCTGTTCTTTGTAATGGGCCAATCCATGGGCTTCAAGCCCCTAATTTGGTCTTAGTCAGCTCGGTCCAAGTCCTACGTAAAATAAGCAAACGAAAATAAAACAGTTTCAACATTTTTCCTTCCAAAAAACTTATATATTTTTATATTATTCTCTAATTAAAATTTGACATATATATTTTTTAAATTTTATTTTTAAAATTTTAAAAAATTAATATTGTTAGTATATGATTAAAATCTATAATATATTATTAAAAATTCATATGTTAACTTTTAATAAGAAAATAAGACAAAAAGTATATGAGTTTTTTCTTTCTCTACATGTGTTATTTTTATACAACATAATTCTTTAAAATTTATAAATTATTTATTTAATTAATCACACAAAATGCAGCGAATACACAATTTGATCCAGTTGAATATTAATATGTAATGAGTTGTAAGTTTGTTTTTTTGGCCAACATGATGAATTATAAGTTTAAAAAATGAATTTATATGCAATAATAAATTTTAAAATTTAAGCATGATAAGTTATTTTCATGAATCTAGAGAGTTTTTGTTAGAGCCAAAAGAACACCCAGAACAGAACTTGAAATCAGATTTTTCAAAGGGCAAGTAAACATAAGAAGAATGTTTGGTTAACAAAAGGTATAGCCTCTCATCAAAGACACGACTACACCCAAGGTTAAGTATAGAATTTCGTTTATCATGCAAAATACACCATTTAAGTTGGAATCCAAATAGACACGTGGTCAAGTACAAAACAATCTCGCGGAAAAGAAATGAACACGCACAAACTTGAATATTTCCCATGACCATGACCAACATAATCTAACAGTATTTGAGTAGAGTTTCTAAAAATCAACATGCGTTCAAACACAAACTCAAACTTGAAAATAACTAAAATTGAACAACACTGATAAATTCTGCGATGTTCTTCTTGGTTTTTATGTGAAGTAACCAATCAGTCATCATCACAGCTCTGCCTTTGTTCACTCAAAACGAACTCAATGAACGGATTATGAAATTATGCTTCGAAACCGAGAAGACGGGTAAAACAAATTTCAAACTTGCAGAATATACACCCACAGCGTGAGATGATTTTACTTGGCACGGTGATTATGAACTGCCGATGATTTGTCTATCTCGGCTTCTTTCCAATTGATCTCCTCTTTCTATCTAGCTCTCTCTTCCACTCTATCTCCGTTCCTTTTCTTACTCCTCCAAAGATGCTCTCCCTTTCTCGATTTCCCACCTATCTCCGTCCTCCTACTCTCTCTGTTTCCGAATTTGACGGGGAAAATTCAAAGCAAATTATTCCAATTTCTTCGCCCAATCCTCCACTCGGGCCTCGGGATTTTTGGCTCTGTGCCCCTGTTGCTCAGCTTAGTCTTCTACATCGCTGAAACGCCACCTCCTTTCTTGCCATGACCAACGTGTGAAAGCGACTTGAGAGGGGCTGTTTCCGGTGCGATCCTCCGGGGAAGACAATGACGTGACAGAAAGGGAACGGTCAAAACGCAGGCTTTCCTGCGTTTTGCTTCAGTCCTTTCTCTTTCCTTTTTTTTTGTCTTTATATTTTAAGAATATCCGAATTAAAATACTGAAAGAATAAGTGCCAGACTTTTTTTTTGTGCCACCAATTCTTTTTGGTCAAAACATAAAGTGCATATTTATTTTGAAAACTGCTTAAAATATATTTTTTATTTTCTTTTTAGTGTGAAAGATGAATCTAAAGAAATGATCTTTTCCAAATCCCTCTCAAAATCCCCTGTTTCTTAAGTCTTAATAATTTTTTACCTTTCCTTTTCTTTTTCTTTTGGGAAATATTTTGATTTTTTTTAAAATAAATACAATTATTCAATTAAATACATGAGAATAAAAAGAAATTTATTTTCTATTTTTTTTATTTTTATTTAAAAAAAATACGGACAAAATACATATGTCCAGAGCCATGTTACTTATATCCAATATGATGGTCAAGTTAATAAATTTACAATTTTACATCAGGAATTATGAACTAAGTTTTTTTTTTAAATTAATTCTTTGACGTTCGTATAAAATGTATAATAGACTGTTCAAAATTGGTAATCAAAATGCAGACTGGAAATTGAAAAGCAAGAAAATTTCGGAGCCAAGAAAAAGAAAAAATAGGAGAAAATGAGGAATGCATTGGGGTAGGAAGGAAGATGAAGCCGAGGAGGCTGGTAGGACGGAGGCAAAACGAATGTGGAGCATAAGAAACATGAAAAGCCCACGAGACATTTTTTTCACTTCCAGACAATTTTGCAATGAGCGACCCTTATTTGAGAGCGTGACGAAGTCATACAAGTCACCTGACGGACGGGCGAGGCGGCCGTGCACCTATAAAAGACAACCGTAAATTAAAAAAAAAAAAAGACTTGTTGATATTATATGATTTTTCTTAAAAAAAACTAATTTCTACAAACATTGACAATTATTTTTAATTTATATATATATATATATTTAGGAGCCATTTAATGAAGATCAGTAATAAAAATAATGATGTTTATATTATTAAATAACATGATTTTCATTTTCTAAAACCAAAAATACTTATTATAAATTCACATTTTTTCCATAAGTTTATATTCAATTTAATAAATTATATTTCATAAACAAATTAAAATGAAACTAAATTTTTAATTAAAAACAAAAAAGAATTTTGATTAAATTTTAAATCATTGCGAGCATAATGCTTAAAAGTAAAAGTCAGTGTTTCATAAAAAAAAATGTAAAAGTCGGTAAGGGGGGACACGTGTGCGACCCAGAACACAGGAGGACCCACACGGTTAAGAGGTCAGGGGCTTGAGTTGCCACTTGAGAGTTTGCGTTCAAAAGGGGGCTTCCTACTGGCAACTGTCCAAAAGCCGGAAACCTTCGTCTCATATTCTGGGAAAATTAGATGCTCAGAATCTTCTTTCCACAGTACTTCCTATAAAACGCTCCCCACCTTCCATTCCTCCCTCCATTCAACACAGTACAGCTAATTTCCAATTACAATGGCAATGACTAGACTGCTACGTACGTCGTCCACGCCTAGACACCTCCCTTCTTCGTCTGCCACTAATCCTTCCTCCTCTTGTTCTTCCTTCACCACCAGTCTACAATTCCACAGCAATAAGACCACTTTGAAGGCAGCCATGCCTGCTTCGAAGCATTTAATCACATCCCAACCTGCAGTTCCTGGAGGATTCTCCGAGTTAGCCACGTTGGCACCAAATATTGGGCGTCTTCTGAACTCTCTCATATCGACGACCTCTCCTGTCAAAAGTCACCCATGGAATTTACAACCCCAGTTGCTCATCGAAAAGGTACGTGCCTACCTATATTTCTCACTCTGTTACTATTTACTCACCGATTATTTCAGATAGTGATATATATAGCAGTAACACTTGCAGGCTATAATTGATTGCCGCTTTTTAACGTTATTTGCCGTGTTAGGATCTCTACTTGGATCCCTATTATGTTTTATTGAAGTAAGTTCTTTCTTTCCTGAGATTTGTTTTTTCCCTGTCTTGTCATTTTAAATAATGTGTGTGAGTGTGTGTAATCCTGTAATATTCTCTTTGACGATAGAACTTCAAAACTTTTTCCCACCCCAAAACACAGGGTTGTTTTCTTGTTGCACAGTCATACGTACAATATTTTCATATCATGTCAAAGGGGTTGGATCAAGGCCATATGGTGAAACTACTACTCGAAGCCATAGGTATGTGTGGAGTAAATCTGTGCATAGCTAGGTTCCCTACAGGTCTTCCACTTCCACACCCTTAAAACAGAATATGACATCCTTTTTGTTGTGTTTGATAACTTTGGTCAGATATGTTCCTGGTAGGAACTGCCATTCTCATTTTTGGGGTGGGTTTATACGCCATGTTTGTTGGATCCAAGACTGAAAAAGAGCCATGGCATTCTGGACCAAACTTGCCCGGCCTTTTCTGCATGAAGGTCAGTAGTGGAGCAACATGCTTGCATTTTCATTTGATCAATTTTCGATTCCATTTTACATTTATATCTTACCTGGGGATATATTTTAAAACTGATTTGAACGGATGATCATGGTTTTCAGTCAACTCCGAGATGGGTAGGAATACAATCTATAGGAGAGGCAAAATCGAAAATCGGGCATGCAGTGATGCTGATTCTTCAGGTGGGAGTATTGGAGAAGTTGAAGGATGTTCCTTTAGTCACGGGGTTTGATCTTGCTTGCTTTGCAGCAGCAATATTGACATCGTCATCTTGCATTTTTCTGCTATCCAGACTTCATCGATAATGGCGTTTAAGGAGTTAAGGCTCTGTAAACTTCATATTATTCCCCCCCCCCCTCTTTTTTGAAAAGTTCCCATACTCAGATATTCTTTCTTGAGCGTATAAAAGAAGAATTTGGAGGGAAAAAAAAAGAAAAAGACAAAGAAAGTTCCACCGAAGGAGACTGCATGCCTATTAATTACAGAAGCACACTTTTTTTTATATTTTAATAAACGACCTTTTTCATTTTCCCTAATGTGGTGTTGTCTAATGGGACCCAATTCATTGATTGGATATGTCATTTGTTCTCCCTCCCTTTCTTCCCTCCTCCTGAGAATGAATGAGTCGGTTGTCTTCTCTCCGCTTCTCTTCCCATTTTTCATTTTCATCATTAAATTAAATTTAGATTATTCAGATTTAAAAACATTATTAAAATATTAAATTATTAAAAACTAAATAAATTTAAATTATTAATAGATTACAAGTTGACCTAGCACAATGGTGGTTCTGACATCTGAACTGTACTGCATTGGCAAAGTGAATTAAATGGTGAGACAAGATATGAGCCTCTATAGAGTCAATCTCACAGACTTTACTAATATTGGAGTGAGAAACACTCCAAATTTCGACTCCAACAGAAATAAATCTCAGAAATGATCATACGACTAGGAATAAATATTTATTACTTCTTTGATTATGTTTTCTATATATTGTATGCAATCCAATGAATGAGTCATAGCGTTTTTCCTTTCTTGTATGCATTTCCATTTTAGGGCCCGTTTGGTTAGTAGAATTATTGGAAATGGATTGGAATGGAATGGTTGGGAATGGAATGAAATGGAACCTTGTAAGCCAAAATTTTGTTTGGTTCACCCTAGGACATAGGTAACAATTTAAATTTGTTTGGTTGGACATAAGAAAATAATAGAATGAGATGTAAATAATGTGCAAAAAACCAGAATTGCACCTAAGTAAAAATTTAGCCCAACATCAATTACTCCAATATTATATTCGTAATGTAACTTTTTTTTATATATATTTTTAGTTATAAATGGATGACATTTTTTTCAGACAATAACCTTATATTTTAAGCTTTTACATATTTTTATTTTTATTAAATAAAAATATCTAACTATAAATTGTAATATAAAAAATAAAAGGGAAACTTACGTATATTTCAATTTTTATTATTTTTTATTTTAAATTTTTTAAATTAAATATTTTTAGAGAAAAAAATCATATAGAAAAATTACACTAAATAATTTGTATGAATTAATGAAAAATTTTCAAGAGAAAATGGGGTATATAATATGTGAAGGATGTTTTAAGAATAATATTTTATAATTAAGGTTATTTTTGTCATTTAGTCTCCATTCCTAGTGGTAGGAATAATCAAAGTCAGGGTCCAAGGTAGGAAAGTTAACTTCCAAATCTTTGGTAATCTTCATTCTCATGGGAGTCCACATTCCTATCCCCATGTACAACCAAACAGTCCAAGTATGGGAATAGAATCTGGATTCCCACTCACACCTAGTAAATGAACCAAACGGCCCTTAATATTTTGTACCTTTTAAATAATGTTAACATTATGAATACAATTACGAACACCCAACAAATTATCATTCTAGATTGCGTAATATTCCCCCCAAAGACGAGAGATTGGACGAAAACCACGCAAAACAGAAACGTGAGTCGCTGATGGCGACCAAAATACACCTCATTTTGCAATATTCTTGGGCTACAAATCCAACCTCCTAAACGATTGGGCCATGATTTCGCAAACAGGCCTTATCATATGTTCATGGATTTTTTTAATGATTTTACTATGACCTCTTACAAAATTATCATTTTAATTTTATTTTCAAATATGTTTTTTTTTTTTGGTTTTCATCTCTCATAAAATTAAAAGACTAATAATATCATTTTATCAATTTATTGTAAATAAAGTTAACAAGAGTAATATATAACAGATAACGCATTTTCTTGATAAGCCATAAATAATTTTGTCATAATAATCTACTGCTTATCTCATTTATAGGATATTCATATGATTAGTAAAATTTGTCATAACAATAATTATTAATCAAGTGGGCAAAATTTCTAGCGATTTGGGAACAATTTACAAGTTTGTGGAAGCTATATGATTCACGAGCAGCATGAAAGGTAATACAACATTGGCTAGTTAAACAAGGAGTGAGGTGAGGGTGCAATATAAGGAAAGGAAAGCCTTAACTTTTAACGGGTCCATAAATGATAAATCTTAGTTTCAGTTGATCTTTTTCCATCTTTTAACTAGGCAGAACTCCGGCGTGGATGTGCGGAAATACTATTTATGTTCTAATGCATCGCTAAGAATGAGTTTTAAAAAGATAATCTAAATTTAGAAAAGATAATCTGACCATTTTTTTAGGTGAAACAACTTTGAAATGTTTTTTTAAATCATCATCATCATCATCATCATTATTATTATAACCTTCTCCTAATATGTAATGCTATGTTTTTCTGGCTAGATCAGTTGAGATAAAAATGTAACTGATATTATCTTAATTATTTTAAAATTACAAAGAAATTTTAAACAAATTTTAAGAACTTAGTCCTAGAAAAAGAAAACATAAAAACGTAAGTCAAAGTTTGGTAAGAAGATAATCGCATTGTAATGCTACAACAGCCATACACGTCTTTTTTGCCATTAAATCTTTTGTCTTCAGGCAAGCCATCTTTACGGTATTGATTCAGTAGCAAACTCCATCTGACTTGGCTTTTTTTTTTTTTTCCCATTGACCATGCTAGCCTTAGCTTCAGCTTGGAAACTACAGTGAGAGCTCCATGTTCTGATATGGCAAGTACCGAATTTGAGCGCCAAAGTAGTGCTTCCTTCTAGCACACCTAGTGGGTCCCTCCTAAATTGGGACTTGATGGAGTATATATTTAGCTTAAATAAATAGGGGATGACATAACATCTGAAGGATATCCAAGCAAATATATTATTTGTATAAAGCGAAGTTAAAACAGAGGAAGAACAATTCCGTCGATCGAGTAATAGTGCATTCTGGGCGTATATCTCACTCTGTACTCGATAAATAAAACATGAGTTAACATGCACATCCTATAGAGTTTATGAGAAACAAGAAGACATTAAACCCCTCTTTACACATATCTTTATGAATCAATAGCTTTCGAAGTTGCAATGCGTCAAATAAATTTATAAAAGGCACAGAACAACCTGATGGGTGACAAGAGATGGGGTGGAGAAGGAGAACGAATCAAAGGCTGCTCGTGCAACAGTTGAAAAACTTTCAGAATATAACAAATAAACCCAGGGTATTTTGGCTTAGAAAAAGTAAGCAAGGGAAGTTAAATTTCTAAGAAAATAATTCAATTTCATCAGCTTGGTTCACTTCCCAAAACAAAAAATATATATATTTTTTAAAATAATTTGAAGTTTTTTATTGTTTTAAAAAGTAATTTGAAGTTCTCGAAAAATAAAAAATAAAACAAGCAAATCAATGATAAATTTTAAAGTTTCACTTATTAGGAAGCATGATAAATTGAACCAAACAACCTCATAGATTGAAAATGAAATATAAATTCTTTCAAAGATATTTTTTCACCGACACCAAATAGAAAAACTACTTAATGCAAGTGGTACCTAAATGATAAAGTATTTTACTTATTTATATTCATATATGCATACCTCTTATTGATGGGAGAAGCAATTCAAAGGCTTGGGAATCGCCATGCAACCTTTGATCAACAAAAGGGAAGATCCTGACAAACACAACATGCCACTTCCCAATAAATACATTTCTCCCAATTTGTGCCCCGCTATTTCCTTGGCTCTTTGGGTGATTTCATCCCAAAATGCTATGAAGGCTACAGAGGCACGGGGCGGGCGCGCGCACATATAATTTTTTAAAACAAGCTTAAAACAAACTGTCATGTTCATCAATAATTGATGATTACTCCAACCATTCCCCAAAATCATAATTAAATTCACGAAAATTCGATTAGTCCAACCCTTCTCTCTTCAAACTTGATCCTCCCAAGTGTACAATATTCCTGTGCATTCAAGAGTAACAATAAGCCAATAGCCATGGAGGTTTAATGTAGGCTGGGCTCGAGCCCTCATCTGGATGGTTGACCCAAATCATCCAAGGATCCAACTTCACAGGCCGAGTACTTTTATTGTGTCAGCTGGATTAGGCCTAGCCAAGTTGGGACACAGAGGAGCTATTGCCTATTCATTATCCAGCTCATCCAAACCAACCTCATTTTTTTTTTCACGATGAAAAGGGAGGACAAAGCCCATACCCGATAGAGTTAACAATAACGCAGAAAATTACAATAGGGGTTTAAATCCCAAATCTATCCCTGCTAACCAAAGCTTCAAAGCGGTGTAAAAAAAAATAAAAAAGCTTCAAGGCAAGAAGGAGTGCGATGAAGAACATAAAGAGCAGGACTATTTGAAGAACCCAGTTTTGCAAGAGCATCAGCAACCTCATTTGATTCTCTTTTAAAACTTCCACTAATTTTTATATCATATATATATATATTCATTGATGATATAGGAAAATACATATAAACTTAAATGACAACCCAAAATTTAAGTTTAAAATAAAGGGTTATATTTAAAATTTGAATTCCAAAATTATACTTATTAAATTAAGCTATAACGAAAGCAAATCGTACATTCTTTCGCGGTGATCCAGATATTTATGTTTAATAAAAACATCACAGATTCACAGGTAACTTGGATATCCTTTTGTCTGAGGAGATACAAATTCCAGGAAAAAGCTTGCAGTTGATACATTTGGCATACTTATCCAAGCATGACTACCAGATTATCATGACACCAATTTCAAAAAACAAACTTTATGATACAGTTATCAGCGATATTCAGAAATTTTGCACGCTTTTGTTGGATAACCTGCTGCATACAAAGAATAAAAAAGTTGTTCAATGGCTAAAGTCAGGAATAAATACACACAAATGAGATGAAGACTACAAAGGTATCATAAACAAACCTGCGTGACAGTAAAGCAACCAGTAAAACAAGAAGCTAAACTTATATTTCCAGAATCATTGGTACACATCAAGAATAAAAGGGGAATAAATTAACAGGATTCTGTATACAAAGCACCTTGAGATCTTTCTCAGTTTTTCTCTACTCTGATCAGCTGAAATTCTCCATACCGTTTCTATAAAGATGCCTACACAGTAAAACCAATTGATACGTTCAAACGCAATCAAACTCCAGAGACATGGCGAAGATTGAACGACAAACTATACATGTAAAGTTCAAACCTTAACGTTTTGAGTACTGAGGGGCTTTACGGGCTTTCTTCAGACCAACTTTCTTCCTCTCAACCACTCTTGAATCTCTGGTCAAGAGCCCTTCCTGTTTCAGAGGTGATCTATGATCTTCACTCACCTTCAGCAAGGCCCGAGCAATGCCAAGGGAGATTGCTTGAGCCTGACCCGAGAGGCCACCGCCCTGAGCTTTGACAAAAACATCATAACTATTTTCATATCCCAAAGTTATTAATGGGACCCTAATGTACTGAAGCCACAATGGATTTCCTTGAAGATATTCCTGGGCAAAGAGAAGTCAACAAACCACATGAGAAGACCAAAAGAGAAACATACAAATTTAACAATCATATGACCATGGTATGTATAACCCTAATAAACGGTACAAAGTGTTAATAAAATATCGTTCAGGTCACAAATCTCTGCATTGTTTTCTGGCTCCAACTCAAGCATTTTTAATCACCTAGTTACAAAATTAGTCCAAGTATCATCTAGAATACAAAATATAATGATCAATTGGGTTTTAGTTTTTCTGTCACCATCTCTATACCTCATCTGCTTCATGATAGAGAGGCGAAGACTCATATTACCAGGAACTCAACATAATACAACTACCTGTTCAACACTCATTGCATAAAATCAAATATGAATCATTGATTCAGATGTATGACAACAAATTTCTGGAATTAAGTCTAGAAAAATAAGCACGTTGATTGCATTCTTTCTTCTCCCGTTTCTGCCAGTTCTACCTCAGATTGAGCACAGAGTCCTCTAGTAACGGCTTGATCTTATCATCTCCGATGCGTAAATGTATTTTCAAGCCCAGGCACTTCCATTTTTGTTACTATCAATAACTTAATTAAAAAGAAAAAGGAAAGTAAGAAAGAGCCGTAGCTACAATGCAAAAGGTGTCTGGCAAGCACTAGAAAGCTATTGTTTACCCAAACAGAAACACATGTTATGTCAAAACGTCTCATGAAAACTTGTTACCTCGATCTCAGGCTGACCAGATGGAAAAATTTGAAAGACATAAGCATAGAAAATTGCTCTTGGCTAAAAGATTGAAAACAGTGGTTAAAAGCGATAGAACAAAAAAGCTGCCACTCAATTCGAGAACTCTAGTAAAACACTTTGCTCAATATTAAATCAATCAGACTAGTGAGGGACACAGGGGATTAAAATAATGTACATATTGCATAAACACAGGAGAAAGACAGGGAATGAGACCTTAGCGTCACGGTAATTGATGATGAATTTGCCAGTTCCTTCCTGGAGAACAACCCGAGCAACGGCGCTTTTTCGGCGACCGGTGCCAATGTTGGTTTGAGCAGCGAAACCCCCCGGAAGCCTTGATTTGACGTATTTCTTCAGGTCAGCCATTTCTGATACCGCCGGAGATGCGACAGCGGCGGATGCAACCAGCGGGGGGATTCTGGAAGCGTGGGAGATAGAGATGGATTGGGTTCTTCCAAGAGAGGGGGTGTTAGGTTTCTGGGAGATATGGGAGGAGAACGACAGGGATGAGAAGGAAGCTGTAAGGGAAGATAGGGAAAGGACCATTTTGTTGAACTCCCTCACTCACTGCCCTAACAAACACTGATGAATGTAATCGTCGCTCGGTTGGATAAACCAGCGAGAGGGGATAACCATTTTTTTCTGCCCCCAGGAACAAGAGGACTTTTATGGTGATTCTGTCCTATTTTTCACAGCGGTAACAATCTGAGCTCAAGTTAATTTTTTCATTTTAAAAATTACAAGGTAGAAATACTTTCTTTACCCCAAAAATTCGACTTTATTTTGAGTTTTGTTTTTGGCCAAAACTTTTTTTTGAGTTTCGATCCATGTGCTTGTAAAAACTTTGGCAAGCACTGCGCAGCTGGCCCGGATTTAATCGTATTTTTTCCCCTCTCGTTCAGCTACTTTTGGCTGATTGTAATAACTCGAACCAGCTTATATGCTGATTTGGCGTCTTCATCCAAAAAAACATTTACAATGTTTATTTTAAATGTTAATATTATTTAATTGTCTACCAATTTTACTTACATAAAAGTGCATTCACAGTGGCTAGTCAGTTTAAAAATTACTCCCACTCATGGCGCTGAGAAGAGAGTTTTTATGATTAAAAATATAAATCATATTAAATTATTAAATATTTTTTCCTAAATACCCCTCTTTAAATGTATTAAATAAAAATAAGGTAAGTTATGATTAGAAAAATATAACTTTTCATTTGGGATAAATGTGTAAAATAAATAAAAACTAAAATAAAGTTATTAAATTTAATAATTTTTTAATATGTACGAAATAATTAAAAATACTTATATTTGATACTAAATAGATGGAGTACTGTAAAAATTTTAAGGAAAAACACATGCAATTATAAAATGAGTCTTGATTTATTAGGATGCATTCATGCATGTATAAATTAGTAAAAATGTAACTCATATTTTATAATAGTGTGAGATTAAATTTTATTATTGACGTGTGAATTTTATTAATAGATAATTTATAAGTATATTTATAACAACATTTTAACTCATGAGAGTTTAACATTAATAAACTTTCAAATTCATCTAGATTTTTTTTTTTTCTAAAAAGAGCATATTGACAGCAGTAGGATATGGTATCACCCCAAAAGAACTTTACAGACTGATTAGTCGTAAAGTTATTTATTTTTTATATACTTGAAATCTAAAACTAATCATATTTATACTTGTTCATTTGTTTTGCAGAAAAAAGGCATCAAAGACTCGAGGGCAAAAAAAATTCATTGATGACTTTCTCAACACTACACAATTTTACCATAAAACTCATTCTCCAACTATCACTCACCCTGCCACCCATGAAGCCCAAACCCGAAATTGAAATTGAAAGGAGAAGCACCAACATTTTCATAAGCAGAGCCTTCTAGTCAACCCCCACCCAACCACCCCTAATGGCATGTAGTACATCACAATGACTTCACTGCTCTTTCATGAACCTGTCCATTGTCCAATGAACTTTCAAGGAAAAGGTTCCTTTTTATTTTGTGGGTCCAATTAATTAGATTTTATTAAAAATTACCCTGCCCAACTCAACTTCAATTCAATCTGTTAGAATTATACATTAAAAAACACACACACACACCAGTCATTAACTTGTTTCAATCATGCTGTGCATCGTACGTGGTATATTAATCCTTATTCGTGTGCTTAGACAGGCCCTTTGAATGAATGGCAGCCAGCTTGGACAAGGCATGTTCTCAGTTAAGGAAACTCTTTGTAACCATTGTTTCAACAACTTCCATCTTACAATAAACCAGTCTTTGTGGAAGATGCATAAGCCTTGTACATTGGCCGGTAAGTTCTGGTCAGCAATCATTCAAAATGTAAAAGTAATATCCAAACAAAACTCCTATCCTCCATAATTAGCTGACTCACACCTATCTGAATCAAATTTCATCCAAGAGTTACCAAGATTGAATTTAAATTTCTCCACAGATTGTTATGCTTCTTAAAGCCATATAATTATTGACGTTCTCAAACTCTCTGGGTAACAGCGACGTATTCACAGTTCCTCCCGAATCTTCACTGATCAGTGCTACACTCAGCAGCAATTGATGCACCCCACTTCCTCACGCGGCTCTCTGCTTCTTCAGCCTGTACAATCCATAGGAAACAAGTTTAAAATCACACCACGAATTTGAAAACGGGAGATAGTTTTTGCTAGATGAGAAAATCACTCACTTCTCTTCTCCAGTTGGTGATTGAAGTGATAATTACAAGGATAATGGTCTGCAGAACTATGCCCCCTATCATTCCCGACCAAATACCCTGAATCCACACATTGTACATATCAAGAGTAAGAATCAAGCAGGACTCTCGTAATACTTACCATATATTGCAAAATTAGATTAATATAATACGATCTCACCTCAGCTCCGAAATTAAATGTAAATCCCAAGAGTATTCCCGCTGGTAATCCAACAATGTAATAGCATGCAATATTGATATATGCCACTAGAGCTTGCCAGCCAGCTCCAACAGCAACGCCTAACAAGCAAGAACAGAAACACGAGTGAGTAAATTATCATCATTAGTTGTTATTAGTTTCATAGTTTATGGGGAAAACCAGATAAGACGGGTTGAAGGCTGTTCAGAAGTACTGTGACGGCGAGTAAGCTAGCAAGCTTAGTTGTTTCCTTGGCAACGGCAACACTAGTTGTAAACAGGTAAGGAAAGTAATCCTTGGCCGCAAGCACAACTGCCATGATAACCACTCCTATGGACACGGATGTGATGGAGACCGCAAGCACTGCAAACTTGGCAGCCTGGAAATTACCAGCTCCAAGTTCATTTGATACTCTCACGCTGTTAAACAAATCAAATTATAGGCTATTTGAAATAGCCAAACTCGTATACTTGCTGGGACAAAAAATGAAGTGATTAAGCAGTAAATTGTATTGAGAAAAGGAAAGGACACGAAGAATATCACCTTATTGCAGCATTGAACCCAATCGCAATCATGGCATCCCAACCATTTAAATTCATGCTGCAAACATGATAGAGAGTTGTCAGTGATGACATCCCATCGGATAGATAAGGAATCAAGCGCAGTAACAGAGTGGTGAAAATTGGGAGTGGAAGGGTAGGTAGGAGAAGGAGAGTAAGTAATTAATTACCAGATAGATATGGCATCAACAGGTATCAGAGGGTTGGCTAAACGCCCTGTTATGACCACTAGTATCATCAAGTACCAAAACTCCAAGCTGCCATCCCATTTATACAACCTCCTTAGTTATCACAGTCCCAAGAAATTGAAAACAAAGTGCAAGATTGGAATGTGGAGTGAAAGAGAAATACCAGAGCATAATAGCTGAAGCCAAAGAAAGCTTGACAAAGCCAAACAAGTCTGCAAAAGCTAGCCAACTGAATCCACTCCAAGCACCATCAGATGTGGTGATGAAAATGTACAACAATTGGCCAATCACAATGAGCCACCAAGAAGTGTTGAGAACGATTGCTGCTCCAGTTAGTCCCCATCCCAGCTTCAATATGAGTAACCAACTAAAAAATGTATGCAGCGCCAGTACAATTATTGATATCCACGCCATTACAAACACTTTCCTCTGTGCCTGTAAGAATTTTTGGATTGGAAAGTTCATAGCATAGGCATACAGCTGTGGAAGCATCCACAGAGCAAATTTCCCTGCACCAACAAAGTACATATCATAAAAAAAAAAAACTTCTGATGATACTTAACACAGATGTCAGAATATATATGATGGCCTTCTCTCTCTCTCTCTCTAATAAATTTCTTACAAGTTAATCATGTGATTCATATCTTTCAAAAACATAATAAAAATATGAACTTCTGACAGAGTGCATCATATTCTTTCAAAATGATTGTAGTTGTTTCTTGTTACTACCGGACAATATAATAACACATTCTGCTCATGTATTTATTATGCTAGTAGCACAATCAGTTTTACAAAGCATGATCATATTCGAATTTGGAGCTTTCATGAGTAACGGAAGTGAAACGAATAAAACTGACCAGCAGCTTCGGAGATCTCGGTAGTCTCTCCAATGAGCTCCAAGATAGGGGGTGACCAAACATAAACAGGTACCAAGATAGTGGCTGTAGTCAACAAGATGACCCACGATCTTTGCATGTACACCCCTAACATCCTGATCTGTCCCGCACCGAATGCTTGCCCACACAGCGTCTCCAGTGCACTCCCCATACCCAACTGTTCTCTCCCATTGAATAAAACATGTTAGAGATGTTAAAACTATGGATGTACTAATTCATCGACAATAGCTTAATCAGAAGCAGTTTCTCAAGGGAGATTCCTTCACACAAGTAGCTGGGAAGAAGAAAGTAAAAGTTATAGTTACCATGATCCCAAAGGCGAAGCCGGCGATGACGGAGTTTTCAACGGCAACGGCGGCGAGGTCGAGCTCACTAACAAGACCAGCAAATGTCTGAGTGAGGGCACCGAGGGAGTACTGACACAAGGAGGTGAAGATGGCGGGACCAGCCAGATGCCACAGCTTCTTTGACTCAAAGGCGAATCTCCTGACAAACCTCTCTGGCTTTGCCTCCTGAACATCACCACTGCCGCGGTTGTTCTGAAGTAGTGGGTTACCGATGGGCATGGCCACGTTCTGCTACAGGACACCCACTTACTTTTCCAGTGCTACTCTAGTACTAGCTAGTTTGAACAGGCCTTTAACGTCAGAGAAAGATAAGGATATTCGAAGAGTCTGCTTGGTTACGAGGAAATGAGTTCATTTAAGGGATGCGGGCCAGCCGAAAATATTGAGAGGGTAGATGTGGGGAGAAGAAATGGGAATCCAAGTTTGAAAGGTGGGTTAGTGTGACTGAGTCTGAATGGAGAGTAGCCATGTCTCCGCTGATTAGGAGACCAACCGTTCTAACTAAGTCAGCTAATGAGGGTAAATACGCCTAGTAAATGTAGTAATAATAGCAATAAATTAATAATAACAATTATGTGTGTCTCAGGGAGGCCGGTCGATTCAGCAAGGATGACTGTTCGGAGCAATTTTTTTGGCCGGGCAGCTTTAATATACTCCCAACCACCCTTGGGGCAAAAAAAAATACCCATTTAATGTTAATAATTTTTAAATTATGTAATTAATAAAAATAAATTATATTAAAAAATATTATTTTAATTAAAAATAATTTTAAAAAAATTATTAAATATACCAGACAAATTTTCTTATTTCTTATATTTTGAAATATAAAATTTTTTTTAATTATTTCTTAATAAATTATTCTTTATATTAAGAAAGAGAGGAAGTATGTGTGAAAGTAAGGCAACTGATTAAAGTATATCAAGGATGAAGGTTTAACACAGTTGGCCGTTGGCATATAGATGGTTGTGTCATACTATTTTATGTTTGATTACTGGAACTATGTACTATAAAAAAGATTTTGTTTCAACTCAAAAGAAGAATGTTCCACCATCGGGTCGAAGGTATCTCTCTCCTAAAAAAAAGTAGTTTAGGTGAGGATCCTCCTGATCCTGCAGTATCTTACTTTTATTTTGACCGGATGTGTAGGTACAACTTTGAAAATCGAAATCAACGAATCAGCCCATAATTCATGGTTATGCACAAGTTTTTTAAAATTTTTAAAATACTCTCTCCCATTCTATCTATATTTATTATTATAAAACAGAACTTTAAAGTAAATTTTGTTACTTTATATTAGGTGTTTTAGAAATTTAGTGAAAAAAAAATAATTTTTTCCTAATTTACCTTAAACATAAATGTTTTTAATTGGCTTTTAGAATTTTAATAAAATATTAATATAAGAGTAAATTTGAAAGTTAAGTTAATTTTTCAAAAATTTAATGTGTCAACTAATTTTAATAAGTTTCCTAAACCAGTGTCAAATTAGTTAAAATAGCCATATAAATAAGGTCAAATGGAGTATATGATAAATCATCAATTTATTGCTCTCTTTGTTTTCAAACAATTGAAACTCTATACATGTTATATTGTTTTCAAATAATTATCACTTTATCATTTTAAGATAGTATTAATTTTTTTCTTACTTTACCCTTCAATATAATGAAAAAATGAAAAATATTAAAGAGTTAAATACTCCCTTCATCCCATTTATAAGTCCCTTTAAAAAAATACACAAATTAATGATAATGGTTAATTAATATTAGTTGAAGATCTTAATTCTGTCCAAAAAAGAAATATTATTATCAATTGAAAAATGATCTTGCAACGACCTGCAACAATCAGACACACAATGCAGAAGTGAAAATTGGATCAAAAGATCCTCAAGCATTATTCAATCAACGAAAAGGTCGTTGCTCACAATGGAGCTTCCATGCACAAGTCAATCATTGGCATCAGATGTACACGGAAAGTTCAGAAAGAAGCAGCAAAGAAATCTAACAGATAGGAAAGAAGGTACAGTTGAGAAAATAACAAATTCCCCACATACACTCTCCCAATGCCATGTGCTTACTACGCCCCATCTCTCGCCTCCCAAGGCTTTCTGCGTATACGTGTACTTCGTCTGGTACCTTCCTCCCTCAATAACAGATCTTCATTCATTTCATAAACCTTGTTTTATAAAGAAAATTTATTTTATGAAGAATATTTTTTAGAAAAAAACTCAAATACTTTACTATATCTATTTCTTTCTTAATTTTTTCTTAATTAATAAAACAAGCGGATTTTTTACTGTTCAAAGTACTGTTCAAGCATTCCTGTCCTAAAGTTTGCAGTGTATTCCATCTATTTATTTATATTTATATATTCTTTTTAAATTTGAAGCTTTTTATTTTATTATATCATATATTGTTATTGGACAACATCACCATGTGGGTCCCACGTATGCTTTTTTTTCTTCCCTATGGATCCCACGTCCTTCTTCTCCTTTTCATTTTGTTTTAATTTATGTGGACCACACCTTTTATGTTTATTCTTTACCCTTCTTTCTCCCTTATGTATGGGTTTTTTTTCTTTTTCCAAATAGCTTCGATTTTTTCCTTCGGACAGAGTCCTCTACTCCTGTCCTTTTTTTTCTTTTTATTTTTACTGTGGACCATATCCCTCTTCCATTTTGAATTTTAAATTTCCTCTCTTATTTTAAATTTCGGTTTTCAATAGCACTTCCTTCTCCCTTTCCTTCTCTTTTTCTCGTCACTTCAGTCCTCATCTTGCCTCTTTTGACTCACAACAAGCGAAAAATTGAACCTGTTACTCTAAGGGCTTGAGGATAGAGCACCATTGGATAAAGCTCCCAAGGTGAAACCAGTCACTGGACTCAGACGTTCAACCTCCCAAGGCATCCCATCAACGAAAACCTAGAATCCCACTTGCTGAAGTGAAAAACCCATGATAATGGAAAGAATGACGACCCACTCGAAGGGGATGAGAAGTCGGATGTTGAATTCAGCAGGAGAGCCAAAGGGAAGAAAGAAAGGGAGGCGTGAGTGAGGAAGCTTGCCGCTGGTTTGTGGCGGAGTTCGCATTGGCTGGACTGGGACTTTAGGTAGCTTCATTATTGCTTTTGGATTTCTTTTTTTTTTCTTTTACTTACTCTAGATCCGTAATCTTCATTCCCATGCGTAATTTTCTTGCATTAGCTGCTCCTGATTGAACTTTTGTTCTGCAGCAATGAACCAATTTATTCATATCATTGGGAGTAAACTTTTGCTTTGCTTAATCTCGATGATGTGATTATTGAGTGCGAGTGAAACAGAAACAGATGGCAAGAATCACGGGACTAAGCTAAATATTATTGATGCATTGATGCAGAGGTAAATAACTTCTTTTTATTAAATTATATATTTGCGTAATTGTTTAAGAACATTTCAATTCTACTCAAGTAACAGGGATGCAACTTAAGTTATGCTAAGGGTACTTGCTATGTTCTCTATGAAAAATTTACCTGTAGTGCTGCACAAAAAAAATGTATATCGCTTTACAAGTTGTGGCAGTTTTGGTGGAAACATTATTGAGAGGAAGGCATTAGATAGGCTGATTTTTTATTTCTGATTCTGTGACGGGTTGTTCAAAAGACTGCTTCAACTTTTGCACCAAGGGCTTCCACGGCTTCAAAGAATCCTGCCGTCCTTGGAACTGCCTTGTACACTGATGTACACATGTCATATTATTCAAAATATCTATTGAGGAGTATGTTGCTCATTCATGAGCTAACTGACCTGTGGCCACCATGTGTTCATTTGTCTCTTATTTAAAATAAGAAAAAGGAGGAAAGACAGTCTGACTTATTCCTATTATCATTATTCTATGGATTGTATGTTAAATAAGCAATATCATAAGTATTCAAGCCTATCAGAAGAATGAATTCTTGATTTTTCATTGGCAATATTGACTCTTTTTTTTTTCCCTTTTTTCTTACCAGAAGAATAAATTTCTGTTGTTACAGGTGATAGCTCTGTGTCTATTGCTACAACTTAGAGCTGCTACAGCTCCAACAGCAACAATTTGCTTCAAATCAACTCAGAGCTGCTCATAAAGCGTACTGTTTCAAGACCATACAAGTAAAGTATTTGTTTTATATATTAAAAAAGGTAATTAATGTTTCAAATTGGCACATTCATGCTCATATTTTTCTATTATTTTTTTAGCAATGTGCTGCTTCTCTCTGTGGCTTCTGGATGCAGTGCTTCTACTTTTTCTTTGTAATTAAAATTACCATATTTGAAAGAAAAAGTTATATTCCAATCATCTGAGACACACTAATTGATCAACAATTGTCATGAACTTGGTAAATGAAAAGCTTGCACCATGAAATTAACAAATTGACACTAAATTTTTCTGGTTTGGATGGCTGGATACATTTTCCAGAAAATTGGAAATATATAAAATACATGGGGAACACATTTTATTGTTTCCTATAATTCTATATATATTAAGCAAAACAAATGGAAGGTGTGATATAGGTCTCTACAAATCTTTGCAAATGATAATCCTGTTACATGAGGGGAAAAATAGAGGAAATAAATCAGGAAAAAAAAGTATAAAAAAATGTGGAAATCCACTTGTGATAGGGAACTTATGTTATTTTGTCCTGACCATTTGTAATCATTCTCTTTTGGTGTTGCTTTACTAGAAAGCTTATTATAGTTCTTCAAATGAATGGCATATAGTACTATGCTTATGTTGCCCGCATGTGGTTGTTAACCTGCTAATTGTACTATAAGCTTTATGGACTCTTGGTTTTTAATGGCTGCTTAATCACTATTAAACAATAATTAATCCTAATTAAGTAACTTTATTTCTTCTACCTCACCTATTTTTTCATGAGAAGAGTAGGAGATTTAATAATATTTAAGCTGCATTTACCCTTAATTTTCACATTATGAAGGACGAAATTGAACTGGATTTAATTTCATATTTTTGGTTTGGGAAACTACTTTTAATTTCATAATTCAAAATCACAAGCTCTTAGTATAATGTGAAGAACGTGACTACAGATGAAGATCCAAACACATAAAAATGCATGACTTATGGTTTTTGTGGCATGACTTATATTTTATGTTGTTCTTTCAAGAGGAGGGAATATGAGGGACGTGGTGCTATTGATGTGTGCTTATAAACTTCAATGTAGGTGCATGAGCTCTTAGGTCTTAGCATTTGGCCATCATGTGACAATATGAACTATTTGGGGAGTCTATGCTCCACTCTATCTCCTTTATCATCCTTAAGAGGTGGTGCCCTGCTGTCTTTCAGATGGCTCTAGGTTTTTTCGATGTTCAGATTTCATAATTTTCTATGGAAAGAATGATTGTTCTTATGCAAATCAAGCGTGAAATCATTTGTTCATTTGTTATCATTCGATTTATTCATTTGTTCACGTAATTTTTTCTCCTCTGTACCCTCCATCTCTCAAACTTATTCTAAAGATATCAGCTTGAACTTTTTCTGATAGAATAGCTTTTATTTGTGCGTTGTTCATTAGGTTAATGGCCATGCTTGATATTCTAGCCTTTCAATAAGCAATCTGATACTCATTATCTAAGTTAAATGCATTCCGTGCTGTTAAAAATGAACAAATTAATTAAAGTCTAGGGCCAATAATACGAGCAAATATTCATGTTAAAGAATCAATATCAATCAAACATTCTAAAAATAAAGCATCTCTATTTGCATGCACATTATCTTGGCACAGTGCCCTTTGTATTAATTAATTTATTTTCTTCCATATTTTCTTTCAGTGGATTATATTTTTTAATATGTGTAGCGTGTTATTTGATTACATTTTCATTTCAATTTATTAATGGGTAGTGGGTTAATTGGTCAAGCTTCTCTTTCAAAGTGTCAGACTGGCAGTGTTAGATTGAGAGTTTGGAGATTTTAGATATTGCAGTGTCATATAAAGTTAAGAGCTATTGCAACTGGGAGCTGCTGTAATTAATCCTAAAGTTCTTTCAGTTGGTGACTTAGATCTAAAGTTGCATATTTAGGTATATGATTGAGTAGTTTTAATTAGATGATCCTAAAGTGCTTTCACAATAGTAGGCGTGCGTTATACTGTGATGAGTAGCTTATTGAATAAAGTGATTAGGTTTTCCCCTTTTCAATTCCAAGTCAAAGTAGTCTTATATATGGTCACCCTGAAATACTTACTTTTTCCCTTAGCGTCATTTTTCTATCCATCCTGACTTTTTCCCTTTTAGTTGGCACTAAAACTATTTGTAGACTCATTTTTTTCCTTCTTAACTCTTATCTTACCTTGAACTTGGCTTCTTTCTTCAGTAGATATTGCTCACTAAAATTTGCTTGCATAATATCATACTTTCTTTAGTTATTCCAAAACCTATGAATGCATGAATGTATTTGAAGTTTAACTTCCAACTTTTATTGATTGTTATATTGATTTTTTTTTATGACCACCACATGAGTTTAACAATTAAGGATTTCGATATGATAGTGGTAATTTTTGCATGCTTGCTGTCGTATGACTTTATAATTGAATGGGATCCCAAATTTGTTTATTTAACATTTTTAATAAATGCTGGCCTATTCATTTCATTTGGTTTGAAAAGACACCTCATATTCTTGGATGATATTTTGACACACATGGAAGTTGGAGGTATATTTGTTGTGGATTTTGAATTAAACTGATGAGTCTGGCAAGAAATTTTTGGTTTGATTTTTCATTAAGTGAAATTGGATTTGTTTACTGCAAGAAAATTATGTCTTAAGAATTTTATAGTATGTTTTTTCTTTTTAATCAAAGCACCCAACACATCTTCTCATCCTCTTCTATGAATCTCACATCCCAGCCATGCAATATTGGGGCTTTGAAGCTGAGCTACAAGACTCTGCTTCAACATATTTGTATAAGTTTTTTTTTTTTCAATTGGAGAAAGACAACACGGGAACGTTATATTTTATTTATCAGTAAGTACATGTATTTTAATGCGTACGGAATTGGGATAGTTTTTGGATTTCGTTTTCTTCATTGAAACTTTTATGTTAATCTTATCAATACTTATAAGTACATGTATTATGAGATTATTTTATGATCAATTATCTATGTTTATCAATACTTTTTTTTGTATCTATATATCTATTTTTACGGTTTGCCCATGTTAGAGAGCTATATTACTATTTGGTATTACTTGAGTTGGAATACATTTTTATCCAATAAGAAAGCTGTATGAACTGGCGCTGTAAATTGTTTGTACAAAGTATTGTTGTATTGAAACTGGTGGCTTCTGGTGGCTTCTTGTAGCATTATATCAAGAATTATATAAAGAAACTTTTACTACAACCATAAATATAGTTTAGTCTTCCTTTACTAAATAAATGTTCACGGCCTTTAGTAAAACCATTTAGCATTCGTATAACCAGTAAAATTGTCCCCTTTTAAAACCATTTAGCATTTGTCTGTCCAGTACAGGAATTTTTTTTTTTTAAATTATCTCAGTTTATACAGCTTTTGTAACTCCATTTGGCCCAAAAAACAAAGTTGGTGAGAAAAAGAAGCTAGGTTTATAGGTCTGACAGTTCTAAGACATAATTACAATCTGTTGTATTAAACACTTCTTTTGTACTAATAAGATCCTCCAACTTCTACTTTCTGGCTATATTCACTTAGAGCCTAATTGATCAGCGATTATCAAACAATTATCATAAGTATTTTAATAATAACCTATGATAAATGATTATGAGTTGAAAAGGCAAAAGCTGAAAATTTCAGCTTATACCTTTTCAATTGTAAGTAATACTTTAACATTATTACAATTCTGCTCACCAAAAAAATATCATTACAATTCTTTTTCTCCTTTTTCTTGTCACACGGTTTCATAACTAATATTAATTTAGAATTTAGAAAATAGAAAAACTATAAATTTTTTTAAAAAATGCTCCCGCACATGCGCGGGATAAATTCTAGTTTTATAAAGAGTATGTAAAAATAAAATGATTGAACATTTTCTTTATTATATAAAATGATTAAATATATAATATATTATCCAGTATAGAAATCCAATCCGGCGTTTGCTAATATTCATGAAAAAGTCACACAACGAACTTTCTAATTCGCTTTCGTTAGTGTTTGTGTAATATTAACTGATATTATACTGACTAATTCCGGTATATATATGAGAAGGCCTTGTTCGGTTGGAACATACTTTGATACTTAAAAAAAAAAGGGTTATTTATACAATTCTAAATATTTAAAGTTTAAAAATATTATTGCTCATAATGAAAGACTTAGCAACCGACACACGCTAAGCACATTGAAATTTTAATCACATTGAAATTTTAATCACCGTTGAAAAAGGCGCGCAATAATTAAAATGTAAATGACCCCGAACGATCAAAATTCAAAAGTGAGCAAATTTACTGGCGAATTAGTTACCGTCGTCACAGGTCACCTAACATAAAATATTACAAAGTTTTTCTAGTTGGCGAATCTCAACTCTGAGGCACTAATTACAATCACATCCAACCTTTTTCTTGTCTTGGATAATATACATAAGTACTTACTGGGATATGGATAAATAATTATATGAAAAAAATTATTTATATTTTAAATAAGTATTTATGAAAAAAATTAATTTTTTTTTATTTATAATAATTATTTTTTCTTTTATAATCATTTATTTTATTTTTTTTCTTATTATTTACTCAATAATCATTTAAACATCCTATATCTAAATATATATATTTTTTTAAAATCACTTATAAAGTAAAAATATTCAAACACAAATTATTTTTAATATAATCATTTATTTTTATAATCTATTATAAACAAATACTTATTCTCATAATCACTTACGTATACATAAATCAACCCAAACACACGGAAATTGGCATAGAATACTATATTTTAAATCTTTGGGATATCCACCACGCGGCTTATAAGCCGGTCCACATACAAAGAGAGGATCATGTACAATTAAAATCTCAATAATAGCATCAAGGATCCAGATATATAATTTCAGCTCGTCCTGATGCTCTCCTGAACCGCAATAATTCTTTCATTAACTCTGATCCTCCATTTGAAGAAGCAGGCTTCACAGTCATCCGTTCTAGAACAGGAGAATATAAAAGTAGAAAGCTGATAAAATCTAATTCGGGTTTAATACCAGAGATACCGTCTATCCTAACAAATTGCAGCTGCATCACTGGACAATTCCAATACTCATCCTCCCAACAGTAGGTGTGTTGTCCCAGGATAGTCTGTTGTTCCTCAGTGCGAGCCTACATGTAGTCCGAGTGTTGAAAATCATGGAAGCTCTCATCCAAAACTTAAGAGGCGAGAAAAATACTCATAAAGTATTTTGCAGAATTAAGAAGTTAGTGAATGATATAATCTTTGCATGCAACTGCAAATTAGTAAGTAGAATGAGATGAAACTAAATCATAATCAGGAAAAAAAAACACTAACCAATACTTCCAGTTCTTGAAGATTAGGAGAACTTCTTAAAAGGCACAAAGCAGCTGAAATTTCCTTTGTGTCGTTGAAGTTTATGCGTATGGAAAGGTAACTTAGATCAATGCATGGCCTAGAAAGCTTTAGTGGCACAACCCCAACCGCCAAATACTAGAGCAAAAAGGTGAAACAGAAGAATGGAAATCATCAGAAAACATATGTGCAGATTATAAATTACACGCACTAGATGTGTTTTTGAACGAGTCATCTCATAGAGAGAGAGAGAGAGGCATTATTACACAGGAAACAGTAGACATAAATCATCATGACATCAACTCGAGTGGGTTAAACTATAATTTTGATGGTTCTGTTTTCCACTCAATATTAAAATGCTCAAGAGTTAACAACCCATTTTTCTTTTTTAAGAATTAGAAAAATTTGCGGTGCCAGGTGTTTCAAGAATCATACCTTTAAAAAATAGCTTTGAACCTCCAGCCTTCTTACATGAGGTAGATGAACAAAAAACTTGAGCAAATTGCTAGAACTTCCTTGCCACCTGCTTTTCTCATTTTCAAGGTTCAAATACAAACCAATGGATACGACAGCTAAATGGAAAGTGTTCTCAAATCGAACATCCTCAAATTTTCCTCCAATGTCAAAAAACTGAAGATTCGGCGCATCAATGTTGAGATGAGTGAAACCATCAAAGTTCATCAATGTTAGACGTTCAAGCAGTGGGCAGTTAGATATCAAGTTTTCAAACACATCTTGATCCATGGTAACATGCTGTAGATCAAGACTCTTCAAGTTCCTGAAGCCTATAAATGTTGATGGAGGCTTTAGCAAACAATTAAATAATTCCAAATGAATTAAACTCTGGCAAGTAAATAAACAAGAAGGTATCTTGTAGCGATGCCCTTTCCAGATTTCCAGCACAAGCTCTTTGATAGACCTTCTGGTTAGATGAAGAGTCCAACGATCAATGTCAGTCACACCGATCAGATCACGATGCGAGAGCTTGAACTTGTTAATTGCACCAGAGTGAAGCAAAAGCACATGATCAATAATTCTCACAAGCTTGCTCTTAATAATTGAATGATCTTGGGAGGATATGGAGAGACACTGGTTATCAAACACAAGATTGGGTAGTGTAGACCATTTGTACCTCCACTTACTGGATAAAACACTTGTCCTCACTGCTTCCCGAATTGACAAATGAGACAGAATGTGGTCTATAACATGACCTGGTAAGCAACTTAATCTATCTGCCTCCACATCTGTTAGACAAGGAGGCTGTGGTTGCTCTCTTCGCTTCTGGTACATATAAAACACAGATTTCAAGGAGTCAGAAAACAAACTACATTTACTAGGGTACTACTGCATTTTGAAAGTAATGATAATCATAGTAAAGGTTTTAGGTTCATGAAAAAGCTTAAAACATTATAGCATCAGCCAAAAAAATTGTGTCCTATCCTGCTGGTGTAACATCTTTGGTAAATTAAATTAAAGGTTTCTTTTTTTAAATTCGATGGCTAAAATTGAGCTCAAGCAACACATCCATTGCAGAACTTCTCTTTCTCAAAAGCCACATTGTCCCCACGTCAAAGTCAACTGCATCAAAGTAGCTTGAGGAGCAAATACTAAAACACCTACTACTTCCTTTTTCATTCTACTTCAGGGTGTGCTTGGGAGGAGTGAAAATGGAAAGGTGGAAAATCAGGGAATGAAAATTGACAGGGGTATTTGGACACAACGTGTGTCATTGTAAATACATAATTTTCATTTGTCCGTTTTCAAAATCCCAATTTTCACTCCAATCAATGTTGGAAGTTTGGGCTAATCCTAATTTATTTTAAGTTACTGCGGTTGCTGAGAGACCATTCTTTCATATATTAAATGCAAGTCTGGCATTTAGGTAATGAAGACTGGCCAGTGTTGATATATCATTGAAAACTTAAGTCTGGGACATTCAAATCATATGGATGCATCAAGCTCTTGAAGAACAATCGAATAAATATTTTGAAGCCAAGAGGAAACAAAAGGTTAATATCCCAGTGCTTGACCTAAATTATCTACTCAATTAAATAACCTATACAACAAGATCACGAGCTAGAAGGATCTTTCCTCTAATCATATTCAATCACACTGACGAATGACGCTCAAACACATCTGAAGTCAGCCAGAGGTATTCCTCCAGGTTGCTAGCAATAACGATAGTATTAATATCTTAATATTCAAATCCAATAATACTCTGGATTCTAACGCATGCTTACAAGCACAGAAAAGGCTCAGGAGTTACCATGTCCAGCGACCAAGTAATTGGAGGTAAAGAGCTTAGCGTTTGAGAGTACTTGCTCCAACAAGATTTGCTTCAAAAAACTAGAGAACTTCAAGTCAAGGCCATCGCACTGACTAATTGCATCACGCACATGGAAAAGTCAGATCCGATTGCGTTCCGAATTAAATCGGCCGATCACTTATAAGGGTTCGTCGGCAGCTGCACGGACTTCAGTGATGGCTCCGAGAAGCTAAGACACTGCTGGTTTTCGTCGTAGGCGTGCAAGAGAGGCGAACCAAACGCCCTAGTAAAAAATGCAACAGATTCGCCCCGGTTGAGCTATTTAAGTCACGTTTGTTTTTATTTCTTTGTCATTTCTGATGACGAAGTGAATTAGGTAAATATGGTTTGTCAAAAAGATTATAAATAGTGGTTTATTCCTTTTTTTTTTTTTTTAATAAAATGATAACATGTTTTCAGGTCGTTTGATACGGAGTATAGTTACTAAAAAGTTAATTTTTTGAGAAATACTTATATAATTTGTTTGGTTTATTTTAAATTCTTAAAAAAATTTAATTATATTTTAAAATAAATATATTATATTTTTATGTTGAATACAAAAATATTTTTTTCATTAAGAAAATAAATTAATGATATTTTTAAAAAATTATAATGAAATATCCGGAAAATAAAACTTTCTAAGGGTTTGCTAAAAAAAGTAAAATTTTCATAATTAAACTTAATTTCTTACTTTTCATAAAATTAAATTTTTCATCCTCCTTCCCCCATACCAAATCATCTCTTCATTCATTCATTTTTTTTTTTTGCAATGGTAATTTTTATTTTATAATCAAAATGAAGAATATTTTCTCTTTGATTTAGATTAAATTGTACTGTTAAAATTGGATATGAATAATTTTATATAACGGTAATTTTATTATATATACTAATGATGATGTATTGATATCATCAATATCATGTTTTGGGTAAAAATTATATATACTTAATCTGAATTATGTCAACTATCGATCTATGAATTTATAGAATATGTAGATATAGATATTGTAGTCTAGTGTATTTTGAGTTTGATGGGTTGGTATGATTCGAAGTTGGAAAGGCAAATAAAAGAGTACAACAATTGGCGATGGTTTTGAATTTCTTGTTTTGTATTCCGTTGTTAGGCGGGAATCCATACGATACAAACCCGGATTAATTTTGCAACTTCTTTTTTTAATTTAAATTTTGCAACTTCAATGAACGGGGGAAAGAATAAGAAAGAACTGAGCCACACGACTAATAAAAGAGTATCTGTAGGAGTTTGCATTTCTAATCAAGTGGATCAATATCCTTTTCTTTTTTCTTTTTTGGAATGAAATGGGGAATTTTAACAAAACGTAGAACGAAATATGTATATTCTTTTCCTTTTTATTAGATAAAATATAATTAATTCATATATTTGAGACAACTGATCAAAATAGAGAAATATTTATAATGAACTCCTGATAAAGACCTTAAATTATTAAGAGGGATCTTTTGAGGGACCAAAAGCACAACAACAATGGCAGTGGCAGTAGCAGTTTCAAAGCCATCAGAAGCTTCCTCATTACTTGCTTTAGAGTCTTATTCTCATCCTATTGAATCATGACCATTCCGCAATCCAGGGGTTCTTATTTGGATGATCAAAAAATAATAGAAATCGATTTTCAAATGCTAGCAAATTACTATTGAGATGATAACACAGTGAAATGCAACCAAATTTGTTTGAGAACCTCATTCATCAATTCTTGATTGTGTACGTGCCATCCCAAATGGATTGGGAGGAAGACAGGCTTTTGTTAAAAAAAGCAAGGAGATTTTTTTTTTAATATGGGCAAAAAAATGACAGAGGATATTTATGTCATTTTCTTCTTTAGGGACGACGAATATTTATGTCATTTTCTGTTCTGTTTGTATTCTAGATTAAGTTTTTTAATATGATTAAAACTTTTGAGGGAATTTGAACTAAATATCTCTTTATTTTAGTCCTTTAATGTAATTTTTCCTTCATATTTGAGGTATTTATTATTAATTTTTAATAACAATATAACAAGTAATTTTTTTCAGCTAAACATTATAATAATTGGGGGTTTTTCGGCCGCAAGACACAAGCCCACTTTATTTATCGGGTCTTTCAGAAAAGATTTTTACATATAATCTTTTCATATAATATTATTAAAAAAAAGTAACTCTCCCCTATATGAGGAATACTAACTCTTAATCTAAAAAAATGTAAATACTAAATATCTTTTAATGGTGACTGAAGGTCCATAACAGATCTAAACTACTGAAAGTTTGAACCATGTATTCCTTCCTTCCCATTTTGTTCATCAAAAGCAAAAATTAAATTGTCATTTTCCATGACTTAGGATTTATATTGTATTATTTTATCGATTTTTCTTGTATTAATTGAAGACATTATTTACATTTACATAATCGAACAAAAACTAGACATGCAAACATAAGTGTAATGATACTGGCCTATGTGGGATGGGTCAAAAGGAAGCCCAAGAGGAGGGGTATCCAATGAGAAATATATACTGCGGAATGAAATCATGGGGGCATGGTGAATTCTTCCTGATTGGTGTGCTACTTCTCTCTGGACTTTCTTCCTCCTCTCTCGCCTGTGATCTTTTTCTTCTCATGGAAATTCATTTTATTATTTCTATGCTATTGTTTCCTCATATGTGGCTTAGTTTATTATGTAATTGTATCTTCATTCGTGGGTTGTCAATAATAATACCAGAGTATTGTGTTTCCAGTATTTTATTATTTTATTGAGCATCATAACATTTGGTGCTATTATTGAGAGTCCTACCCACCCCATGGAGACCACAATTGATTTTTCAGAAATTGAACGTCAAGTGCAACGATTCACTGAATAGGTTGAGCGGTGCTATGACATGGCCAATAATTCTATACATCTAGATCACTTTGTACCATCTATTGAAGAAATAACTCATCGTGTTGAAGCTATATCTTGTAGGATCGATTCCATGTGTCCTCCCTCCTCCATCAGTGTTTCAACTTCCACATCCATAACTGCCATGGCAGTTGCCGCACTGAACATCGTTGAAGGGATCACTACCAAAGAACCCATTACGTCACCGGCTACTGATGTTGTGTTGATTGCAAAACATGATGCCCCACTTAATATTGAAGCCCCATTGTCAAATAGCGCAACTGTGCAATTTGTTTATGAAGACATTGAAGAGGTCAACAGTATCGCTGGAAAACACCTGTGCATGTCATTTTGTGGTACAAATTTCCAGTTTGCTTCTTTGATTTCAGATACAATCGATGGGTCTATAGGTGCCACTTGGTTCTTTGTATTGGAGGTTCTTGCTCAATCGAGGGTACGGTTGGTATTTGATCCAAATACCTCCATCTATGTTCCATTTTCTTCCTTGTGTGGCAGTCCTACTAGCAACTGCATAATTTGGAATGCTGTAATTGTACTGTCGCTGGTGAAATTGCTTACTAATAGCTTACCAACCGTTGGATCACATTTCAGAAGCCAAAGTCTAATGCCTTTAGTTAGCATGCTTGACGGTGGCAAAAGTAGGAAACTAATGCTTCAAGGGAGTATTACAAGATTGGTTGTGCTTAGTTTTATCAGTAGCTTAGAGAAAGAGAGAGTATATGCTTCGCTTTATAGCACTGTTGTATGTCATTTTGGAGGACAAATTCACTCTTCTATGTTGCAGTGGACTGCATTGTCAATTGATATTCCTATCTCTAATACTTTAATTAGATTTTACATAAAGGTTGGACAAATGATAAATGCAGAATTTTTTTATTTTAAAATGGATGCAAGGAACTTGGTTTCTTGGAATGTTGTTCTTGTGGTCTCTGCATATAATGGTGAATGGTTCAAAGCATTGCCTATATTTGGTATTTTGGCATCTATAGAGATGTTATTGCTATATCATATCACTATTGTCAGCATCCTTCCTGTTTGTGCTCCGTCAAGAAATTTGGAGATGAGACAACTAAGTCATACATATTTTTTTTAGCAAATTTTCTATTTTTAAGGTTACTGCAATTGTAGGTGCATGTGTGACTTTCTCTGTGATGCATGGTGACACAGAAGCAACATTTCATACCTTTTTTATGATGTTAATAAACCATTTGATTTCATGGGATTCTATTCTTGATTCCTTTGGAGAGTTGGGTTGTGGTTTTAAATCTTTCAACTTTGTTCATTGGATGCTCAAAGAAGAAAAGGGGCTTGCTTCCATATGATATTGACCATCATTAATTTTTGTGATTCTCTTTTGCACGTAGAAAAGGTTCAAGATAAACATAGTTCTTTAGTTCAAACTAAATTTTTAGGCTATAGTACTACAATCACCATTGGGAATGGTTTTGCATCTATTAAAGAGAAGAAATTTGGTCCCTTGCTCGCTTGTTGTAATGGTCACATCAGTGATTTATTGGTCATTGAATTTGGACACTATTGGCCTTTCTTATTGATATTCTTGGATGACCAGAATCCTTTACATAAGATTAAACTCTTGGCTCATTCGACAATTGCAAATCTAGTATGGCCTTTGGTATTAGCATTATTATTATTATTATGTATTATAATGCTGGATGTAACTAGATCATTTGAGCATCTAAATGGTACAATAGGACAACCTCTGTAACTGTTCATACAGACACAATTTTCTATTCATTTGGACTAAAGTGGTTAGTTGAATCATTGGTTATTGATGATGATGGTTCATTTTATCATTCATCATGTTGTATTGTAACCAGAAAAGTAGGGCCTCCATATGGTGTGTAGGAGGGGTTTTTGGAAGGAATTTGAATAATGAAGTTCAAATTTTGCATGAGGCGGTATTTTAAATCCTGCAAGACTAGACGTCGCAGTTTAGGTGGAATGGTTGAGTGTTGAATTTTAAATTTTGTATATGGCGGAATTTTTTCCCTCCTTAGACTGGAAATCTCTTATTTGGAGGAAAACTCTGATAAGTTTTTCTTTGGGTCTAGGATTAGGGCGTTCTCCCTGAAACACAAAAACTTCTTCTCATCCTCTAACACTAGCGACCTCTCTATTTTGAGTATCTCCCTCAAACCAACACACCCAGGCAAAACTATGAGATGATTCCAATTCGGTACAATAAGGATGCCGTCATATTCGTGTTCTGCGATTCTAACTCAGACATGGGAAGACTGGCATCCGGACTCAATTTCCCATCAATCTTGCAAATGGCTGCGCTTTGTATTGACAGATCCACTGGTTGCTTGTCCAATGGACGCCTCATCATCGATTTTCTTTGTAAGTCCTCTTCTCTCTCTCTCTCTCCCCCTCTCCCTCTCACATATAATGTGTGGTTGCTAAAGTTTATTATGGATATAATGGATATATTTTAGTGATTTGATTTGGTTGGATGTAGATAAAAAGCTAGAGTAATAGTTTTTATTTCTTAAAATAAAAACACTAGAGTGTTACACCTCCATCTCTGCCTTTGCAAATCGGAGTTGGGGATTATGATGTGTTGTCGTTGGTGGTGTTCTGTTCACCGACAAAATATCCAAGAGTGAAAATCACCTAATAATGACCGCTTGATTAATGAATGAGTGAATATGGTGACAGTGAGTTATGTCATTGGAAGTAGTCATTGGTTTGGAACATAACAGAGTTTGGGCTCATATTTTAAATACCTTATCAAAGCCCATTACTATTAAAACTTCATTGATTTTGGTTACCCGTATTTCTTAGACAATAAAATGATAGTATTCCTTCTTCTTCCATGTAGTTTAATAAGAATATGGTTCTTTGAATTATAAACTAACTGGTATAATATCTTTAAAGAAAAGTTTTTCATATTAGTTATGTTGAAATCGAAATTTGAAAATAGAAATTGAAATTTAGAAGATTGCAATTGTTTATATAATTTTTGTACATCTAATATTATGCCTTATAAAATTTTGTTAGTTTTTGCTGTAAATTGCTGTAATTTTTTGGATTGTCTGTGATTTTCTATCAATGCTATCATTTTCCAATCGTTGATATAAGTTCATACTATAAATTAGTGTGAGATGCTGTAAGTTACCATAAATTCTTGTAAATTGAAGTAATCGTTGTATTGATATAGGATAATTGGATAATCTGTACTGCAAATTCAGTAACAATGCTTTTTATTATCAATTTAATAGATTAATAGATTTTTGGTTCATTGGACCTAAGATTTAAGGCATTTTATGTTTATGCAGGTTGCAGGTTGAAGGCTAAAGAAATTTCACTTATTTCCATTGTTCTCCTGTCCAGCACTATCCTTATATGGACCTGGGAGAAAACTCCATGTCATACTGCCTTTCTTCCTCCTCAGACACAACTGCAACTATCTCAGGTTCCCATCAGATAATTCTTTTGGCTTATGATATTCTGCTAACATGGCATTAATATTAGCCATTTTTTATAATTCATGACGGTAGAAACATATATATTGTTATTTTCCCTTAAACATATGTCTGGCAATGATCAGAGTTATCCTTCTGTCTTAGTTATTGACTATACATGTATTCTACTTGTCAGCTTAAAATTAGAGAATTTTCTCATATATTGTTTAGAGGAATGGTTAATGCGGACATAAAGTCCATTGTATCTTTATACTAAATAATACTCCAAGCTTTGAAAGTTCATGTTAGGTAGTAAGCATGCATTTTTCCCATTGCTTTTTATTTATTGTTGGTTCTGTATTTGCCGCAAATGCACATATAGGTGGAGATGGCTCTACATTGGCCACAGAGGGGATCACCAATAAGCCAGAAGAACTACAATTAAATGGAGTGACTTAAACAGCTTCTACATGGAAAATTCTTCTGGAAGGAGTATTGGTGAAAGCCGTACAACAACTACTTCATTTGCAGAAGGTAAGATATTGCTTTTGTTATCCTCATTGCAATAAAGGGTTAGTGGTCACACTACAATGCCCTTGTTGGGTGCCATCTTCTGTATCAATGAGCATTTGTTCGACTTTAACTGCAGCTGTTTATTACTTAATTTGTTCTTTGCTATTGTGGTCAAACTATACTTAGGTTTATTCGTAATTCATGTTTATATGTTTGTATCATTTGACTACCTTCTAGAAGATTACATCAAAGAACTAAACATGTGATCTGAAATCGTAACTAGTGAATATCCCTATCAAATATCAGTAATAAAATAAGGCTTCTCCAAAATGATTTGAAATTTTACCTGGATGATTTTTTCTTTAATAAGAATTCTTGATTGAAAATGATTTGAAATTTTAAATGTGAATGACCAAATGATGCATCTATTGTCCAAGGTAAAGATTTGCTGTAACTGTAACAACAAAGTCTGGTATATAGTTTTGATAGCAATGCTTCTCCTTCTTTCTTTACTGTGTTAATTTGCGTGCGGCTCATTAAATAAATTGCTTCTTTGATAATGCAGTGAAACTTCATAGCAAGCTGCAAGATAGGACTGTACATCACTAAGGCATATTTGAAAATCAATCAAGAGTAAGCAGCTATATGAGCCTCATGTGGTGTCTAAATGACTATGGTTTCCTGTGTAATTATGGTTTGATATTTTCTCCATCAGTAGCTTTTGCATTGTCATGTCTTGTGTATGTGGTTTGAGAGCTGATATCATATGTTTAAGGTCTTATATTTGAATGGAATTAGCAAAAATAATGGAGTTAGAAAGGCTTATACGCACCTGGAAAACTTAGAACGTATGTATAAAGTTTAACCAAATGTAGCATAAGGCATTGAATCAATTGTTTGTATGCTGAAAATGACCTATTGGTGAGATACTTATTTACATTAAAATTAGCTACAATTTTTTAACTCTTGAAAAATATGTGCTTCAATTCAGCAAGCTTAAAAAAAATTTTCTTTTTGATGGAAAATTACCTGTGCATCTAATAAAGTCTAAATTTAATTTTTCATTAAAAAACTTAAATTCTAAATTTTCAATTCTAGGTTTAGATTCCATTTATATTTTTTTATTTTTAATTTATATTTTCTAATTTTTAATGCTCATGGACGGAGGACTCATTATAAAAATGAGATTATAAGTATGAGATTGTAATTTAAATCATAATCCGAGACAAATATCATATTAATATATGTTAATATGATATTATTAACATATATAAATTATTATTTATACTAATTAAAATTAAGAACACCATAATGATATTAGACTATTATATAATTATTTATAAATAATATTCATAAATAGCAATAAATTAACATTTTACATATGAAAATATATGTAAAAAATTATAAGATATATGAATAGTGTGATATAATTTATCAATAATTAAACTAAATTACAATTTAGAATAATTTATAGAATAAATATTATGTACTTTAATATTGTAAATAATCCAAGGTTATAATTAGTTTATTCGTTATCAATAAACTGATAGTTGTGCGTTTTTTTTTTGTGAAACTAATAGTGGTTAATAATAAACAAATTTAACAAAGGAAACATATCACTTGACTAATCACACCATATCAACATGATTCTATTGCTATGTATAAGTTCAGCCACTTACACATATCTCCTACTAACTTATTTGAAAGCTTGGCAACCACTTTTCATTTATCAAGTTTAAAACCATAAGCTATCGCTTTATATTGTACTAATTTATTATTAATAAAAATTACATATAACCATTTAGTACGTTTCAATCAAATAAAATTAAAAAAATACAGAATAATTGTTCATCTTTCACTTTTTTGTCACCTCATACAATAAAATATTTGAAAATATGATTGAGAATTTCTTCAAGTTTTAGTATTGACATAAAATTAATATTATTAAATCAAGTTTTGAGTTGTAGTTAGGGATGATATAGTTTATAGTATCGAAAGTAGGAAATATTTGGTTGAGATAGGGGTAATAGACATTTAATTGTAGTCAATTGAATCAATGAGTTTCATTTTTCTTACTCATTACTTATCACTATTGCATATAAATCCACTAATTTCTCTTCTAACCCATCATTAAAAATTAATTTTGCATAGCATCATTACATTATACTTTATAAAGAAAAGGATATTATTTTCTTTACTCAAATTGAAAGAAAAACTTTCCCGGGCATCGCGCGTGTAAGCAACTCTAGTTTGTTAATAGAAAAGGCAGTCTCTTGCAAACAAAAGACCTAATCTTTGACCTTGAGGACAAGGTCCATTTTTATGGGGATGGCAATGTAATGATACTGGGCCTATGTGGGATGGGTCAAAAGGAAGCCCAAGAGAAGTGTCCAATGAGAAATATGTACTGCGGAAGGAAATCATGGAGGCATGGTGAATATTGAGAGACTTCTTGATTGTTTTGCTACTTCTCTCTGGACTTTCTTCCTCTTCTCTAGCCTGTGAATTTTTTCTTCTGGTGGAAACTCATTCTATTATTTCCCTACTATTGTTTCCTCGTATGTAGCTTAGTTTATTGTGTAACTGTATCTTCATTTGTGGGTTGTCGATATTAATACCAGAGTGTTTCCAGTATTTTATTGAGGATCATAATAGTAAGTCGATTAGTAAAATGAGTATAATATTATTTCGATGTTCATGGTAACATTTTCGTAATATTTTAATCAAAAGTTAATCTGTATGCAAATAATTGCAAAAAACTAACAATTTAACAAATTATATTAATGCAAATGTCTTATTTTTCACAATTTCTTAGAAGTGACTTTTCTAATTACATATTTCTAAATTCAGAGAATTTTATTTTATTTTTCCATTTTCATTGACAAATGATCAGTACAATAGACCTTTTTTTATCCACAAGCTTTAAACAGAAAGGACCACTTAATACGGACACGTGTAACAGTAGTTTGTTACAGCAGATGCTTTTGAAAATAAATCATGTGTGACATGGCAGTATTTTGCTGACCGTGCTTGTGGTGCTGACTGCTGAGGCGCTATCGGTTGAGTCAGATGCTTCAATATATATAATTCTTTCTTTTGGTAGAAATCACCGGCGTTGTTTTATTGGAAACAATCTTGTTTAAAGCATTATTGGGCACTAAATATGGACATCTTTTCTAGTGGGAATTCGAACCTTGATTCATTATGTTGTGAGGGACTAATCCCTTCTACTAAATCTAACTCCCATTAGTCCAATATATATAATTTTATTAATAAATATTAGAGCAATATACATCATAAGTGGTAATCATACACAAGACAATTATTACTCAAAAAATAAGTTGAAAGAAAGTGAATGCTAAATTAGTCATAATCTAATGTGGCTATGTGATATAATTTGATACCAAACAAAAGAAAATTGAAAAGAGAGCAGAGCCAAAGGCACATTGCCGATTTGAAGTGGCACTACTTTGAAATTCATGATCCAAAACGCAATTAGATAGATAGCGTTGCTTAACGTAAACTGCATGGTGTGTCTCCAATGGTCCTTTTCAACTTTGTTTTAACTTCCTTCGTCTGTGCCATTTTCAACCAGCCTCAACCTAACTCGTCAGGAAAATACAAGCTTAGACCTTTGACTTCTCTTCCTTTATTATACCGCCATATGAAGCCCTGATGTATATATATATATATATATGTATCCATGTATATATTCATGAGGTGCAAAGTCAATGATTTTTAAATCGTAATATCTCCCTCTTCTTAAATGATTTCTCAGTTCCCGTTTCAAAATTATCGTCTTCCCTTCACGCGTTTTTTGGACGGAATCCTTCGTCTCAGATCAGGATTTCGCTTGCTTCATACAATAATAATAATCAACTTGCACTTGCAGAATGGGGAATCAACCTGGTAAAGGGTATGCTAATGGAATACGGGATTCATCTGCGAAAATTATCTGTTAACAACTTTTTGTTCGAGTATCATGTTGTTCTTTTCTTTCTTAATTGATAAAAACTGAAACCAAGATTCTCCTACATGTCTTATTTTTCAAAGGATGAAACTATTTATTTACTGATTTTTTTTTCCTTCTTGGGTCAGATTTTGCGGGATGAAGAGAAAGCCAATGGGTTTCATTCATCACCAAGCTTCACCTTCGCACGTAGGGATAAGAACTGTTGACGTGGACAATGTTGGTAACTTCTCCACCAGTTCAGATCTCTGCATCTCCGTAGTGACCTGGAATATGAACGGCAAGGTGCACTCAATAATGCCTCCATAACTTATGATTTAATTTCTTTATTATTATCATGTCCTCCAACAGAAAATTCACACTTTCATGTTCGTTTCGTTCACTGTGAAGGTTACCTTTGAAGATCTGGCAGAGATGGTTGGGGACAGTTGCGAGTTCGATCTTCTAGTCATTGGCTTGCAGGAGGCTCCACAAAACAAAGTTGCAAAGCTGCTGAAAGCAGCTCTGGCTGAAACTCACATGTAAGTGATTGGCCTCATCTGCTTCTTTATCACTTTCGCCGTTTCCTATTCTTAATCCTTATCTAATCATGACTTTTTGCACGTACAACCCTTTTCTTATTATATTTTAAGGACTACAAAGTTGACTTATGATAATTAAGTATCGTTATCATCAGCTAGAATTCCATTTTCAAATATATCTTATCTTTTCCCCCCCTCTGGTTTGCCTACACAAAACGAGTTCATGCATTTTCCCTTCAAATGCCATTTTGGGGACTAGACTTTTATGTCAATTACGTTTAACAAGTAATCTAAATTCACTCGATCCTGATGAAATCTTATATTTTTTAGATCTCTTCAACTTATACAAAATAAAAGACATCCAAAAACAAATAAATGTATAAAAACAAATTTTGTCTTGGGCTTTTAAATTCTTTGTCCTGATTCTGTTAACTTATTAGTTTTTCTTTTTCTTTTTCTGTGTGAAATGAAGCCTGATAGGTAAAGTTGCGATGCAGTCTTTGCAGTTGTACCTTTTCGGGCCCAAGAATGCTGGATCATTCATTAGAGGTGAGATCTGTTACCAAAAATTCATTCCCTTCTTCAATATCTTGATGCATTGTTAGCTCAAGACTATTCATGTATATGATCTTCATTGTTATATGTATGTATGTATTTAGAATTGAGGGTGGACAAACAATCAGTTGGAGGTTGCGGAGGAATAATTGGAAGAAAGAAAGGGGCAGTAGCGATCTGGATTAACTACAAAGGCATATGGATGGTGTTCATTTCTAGCCATCTCTCTGGTAAGCCTTCTTTTTTTTTTTTTTAATTTTGGTATACCTGGTAAGCCTTCTTTGTATGTATTCACATACACACATTATTATTATTATTAAATTAAAAACTGGTAGTGGTACATGAGTAGTCATTTGTGTGTTTGACTGTGCAGCTCATGCGCGCAGAGTAGAGGAAAGGAATTCAGAATGCAGGCACATATCACACTCCCTCTTCTCCAAGAACTGGAATCCATATGCCAGACCAGCCCACCTCACCGTTTGGTTGGGAGATCTCAACTACAGGCTACAGGGGGTTGACACTTATCCGGCCAGAACTCTAATTCAGAAAGACCTGCACAGGGTTAGTACAGCAACCACACACACACACATACATATGTGGCCTTAACTGATTACAAAGTCAGAATTTGCAGGACTCCAAGTCTAACACAAGGTTTCCTTACATATTTAAATTGATTCAGCAGCTGCTCAGCAAAGATCAGCTCTTACAGGAGGCTGGACGAGGACAGATTTTCAATGGGTACTGTGAGGGTACATTGACCTTCAGGCCAACTTACAAGTATAATGTAGGAACTAGCAACTATGATACCAGTTACAAGGTATGTCTTATATAACTCTCTACCCTGCAACTCCATGTTCCTCCCATATCCGTATATGCGATGCATGTATAGGTTATATCGTATTGTATGTATAGAATTATACAAATTTGAAAGTATATGCTAATGGTGGGTGGATATATACATACAGGTGAGGGTACCAGCTTGGACAGATCGCATATTGTTCAAGGTAGAAAATGCAGATAACATGGAAGCAACCTTACACTCCTATGGATCAATGGATGAAATAAACGGTTCTGATCATAAGCCAGTAAAGGCTCGATTGTGCTTAAGACTTCGTCCAACCTCCCCACCACATGTACCTTAAATTTTCAATCCCAATTTTCTTCTTCTTCTTCTTTGTATATATATCAGTATATAGTTTTCCTTTTGTAAATTGTTTAATGTATCAATTTGACAGTTTATCCCGAAAGGGTAGAGTGAGTGTGAGAATTGACCAGAAAAAAAGTGTTCATTTGTTGGTTTGTTACTAGATATAGCAAATGAAAGATTCAAAAAAGTACCATTTGTTAATGTTACTTCTTTCATTGGTTAATTTACATAAAGAGTTATTGCAGTTTGTTCTGAATGGTTGGCCAATTACGTTCAATTAGTTCCAACTATGGCCACCAATGTTGACATTGAAGGATTTCTTCTTCCATTTGGTGGTCGTAAGTCATAACTAATACTCGTGGTTACACACACATAATCTATTGGACGGAGTTTTTTTTTTGGGTAAGCGGATAAAGATTTTAAATTTTAAAATCAAGAAATGGCAACGGTGGCGCCACCAAGGCCGAATCAAATCCGAGTCTATTATTGGAACTTCTGGTAATGGAGCCCTGTCATATTTGTTACTGATTCAATTTTATAAACCAACGTCGATAAAAACGAATCTCCTTGTCTTGGCTTTGCCCAAAAGAAAGAATCGCCTCTTTGCCTCTTTATGTTAATTCCTGAAATAATATATGAAATTCAAAATGCGAAAGATCTACGTGCTTTTTCTTTGGGGAAACTATGTCTTTCAAGAGCTCCATAATTACTATACAGTAGGCAGAAAATAATATATGGAACGTTACCTAGAATACTTCAATGCCTTGAGGATTTTTTTTTTTTTGGGTGAGATTGCCTTAAGGAGTATTTGTCAAAAGAGGGCTAGTGAATGTTATGATTTGTGTCATAGTCTAGTTAGATTTACAAATTACAATCATGAGAAATTGGTTGAGTTAATTGGAGTTACAGACGCATTGATAGAACTTGACTTTTAAGATTTATTATTATCTTCCTAGCTATTCACACAAAATGGTGAGAACAGACCATTATTTTGAATTACTTCTCATAATACTTAGTAGTAGAATTTTATTTTTGTGATCTTATCTTATTTAATTTGAATTAGTCTGTATTCTAATAAATCTTTTTATTGAAATGAAATAAATTTATGATGTTAGATGTTTTATGAGATTAATTATATTTTTTATTCAATTTCAATGCATTGTAGAAAACAGTATTTCGGCCATAATAAAAAAAATCAAAACATCAGAAAACATTCACACCAAACAAACAACAGTCATAACAAAACAAGAAACACACATACAAACGGGAAATATGAGATAATAAAAAAGAAACGAGCTTATCAGTAATACCCGTCTAATTGATGTAAATTCCTTCGCTAACTTTTGTTTATTTATTTTTCAGTGGATAAATAATTAAGATCCCTGAAATTATGGCGGACGAAAAGATGAAAATAGATGATTGACTTGGTGGTTTTCAGCCAATGTATTTCTAAAACTTTCTGATTTAAATTCATAAAAAAGTGATTGGGTGAACTGAGAATCTGAATAAGCGGTCATGCTTTGCCAGATTTTTTATTGGGTCAAGGTCATGCTTTGCGAGATTACTTCGACCTTTTTCTGCCTTTTGCTTTGTTATAATTTATAAGTTGGCAGGCGAAGCCTAGATAATTAATATTCTCCTTTATAAAATTCAGACTTTTTTAAACTGTTCACGGTTCAGATCAAACCACCGTTTGAACCGCGTACGTTGGCTTCGGTCCCAAACCAGAACAAATAAAAGCAAATGGGGACTCTTGTGTTGTTCTTTCTTATAGCTTTCGTAAAGAAACTTTTGGCATTGGGGTCTCCTTAAGGCAGAGCTCAGGAGGGGCCCCACATGCCTTCTAATCCTTCCAACTGGTAGAAATTCTCAATACCAAGTGCATTCTGTGATCTTTCGTCAAACCCCTTTGGGGTTATGACAATTATTTGATCAAAGTTTACGTTTCTTTTAATTTGACTTTGCAATCGCGTGCAATTCTAGCCATAATCTCTGTTCACATATATATGCTTTTGGCCCCCCAAAAAAAAAGTTTGCTTGAAATCCCTACAGATGTCAATGATCTAAAATTCTTTTGTTCCCATTTGTTTCTGAACACCCTTGATTTTTCATTGATTCTTTCGCAGACACGCAGAAATTAATGTTGTAGTAGTTTTCTGCCTTGCGTATTGGATCATACACTTGGTAAGAAGAGAATACCCAGAAAAGGTGCGTTGCAAGATAATAGTAGTATCTTTTACCTGTGATCGTTTCTGTTTGGGCGAATAATCTACTAGGGTCTCTGACTCCCTGTGCTTCGAGCATTCCAGTAGATTCTGCGTTTATGAAGAGGCAAGCCACTCCTCCACTACCTCGCCCTCTGTTTTTATTCTTAGTAATTGGAGGTCAGATATCATGAAGCTGATGGGTACATTGAGCTGGAAGAATAAGAATTTACATGCTCATTTCTCTCTCTCTCATGGGTTGTTTTTATATATAACATATCCATAGCTACTGCCTGCCATCCGCGGTTCAAATGTTTTAATTATTCATTGAGGTTCGCATGCGACTGATTTCAAATGCAGTTGTATTTTTTTAATTCTTCTGGATTGTTTTTATACCTTTTGATGGCATTATTGTATTCTATCATGTAGTTTCACGGTTTCACCTGATTTAGTTGCATGAAATAATTAGGTCAATCAGACTGATGATTATTGACGTTTCTTTTCTTTTATTGCTTTGGAGTCAGTTGTAGGAATTGCTGCTCTTATTTTGCACTGCCAAGAGCCTTGGCCGTATTTGATTATGTGGTTGTCTAATTTGCAGGTAGAAAATAATACCATGAACTTATAGGACTCGCCGAATGGGTTGGCTCAGCAAAATTTTTAAAGGCTCTGACCATAAAATTTCGGAAGGGCGTTATAACGCAAATTATAGAGAGGATACTGATTATTACTTACCATCAACTTCGGGGGTAATGAAATTGTTAACTTCACTTCCTTTTTTTCCCTCTCTTGGCAAATTCATTTAAATTCTTCGGTAGTTATCTGAAGAACTGAGAAATGCTACAAATACTTCTTTGTCTTGCATTCATTTATAGAGTCCCATGTTAGACTTAGATAAATTTTCTGAATTGTTAACTGTTTAATTTCATGCCCTCATCTTTCTGTCTGGCACATTTTAATGGGATTTTGAATGCAGGATGTCTGGTCAGAGAATGAGAATGAAGATATAGATCGTGCTATTGCACTATCACTTGTAGAGGAAAGTAGGACAGGAAAGAAAATAAATGGTAAGTGGTATACCTTTTAAACACTATTGCATTAATTGGACTACATGCATGAGAGTGCGTTTATGTAAATATTAATGACCAGTGAGACAGCTTGTAATGGATATAATGCAAAATGGAAGGTTTTGATGCCCATATCAATGAAGTGAACACTCGGTGCTCTTCCTTGCTAGAATCTGGCACCTCCTGGAATGAGTAATTGGCTGCTGGATGTTGCCCCAGGATGATGCCTATGTCTTTTCTTAAAATATTGAACTTCCTCTTACAATTTCCAAAATATAATATTTTATGGGGGAGTTTTTCTCTTAGTTATTGAGATGTTTCTGTTATGGACAATGACAATCAAAGTTTCTTGAAATATTGCTTTTACTAATCAGCAAACATCTTTTTGGTGACTGCTTGTTTGAAAGTATATTTTTACTATGGAATTGGTTCCAAGCATCACTTTATGTTTATTTTTACTCAAATTGATACTCTATCTGGCATTCTAGGTTCTAAGTGTCCTTTGGTTCGTATTGTCTCCCAATAATGCCCAATGGATGTTACATTTAGCGATGTTGATATGTAAAATCTGCATCTGTCATTTGGCCTTCTCTTATATAATTATTTTGTGACTGATTATCTACTAATGAATTTATGCTTTGCCCTTGAGAAGCATTAAACATTAGTCAATCATTTGCATAAATTTTTTAATCCATTTTTTCCCCAGCTTTATAGGCTCCAAATTGTGTTTTCCTGAAGATCAAATATATGGATATTTATATTAATGTTTTTCTGTCCTATATAGACCGCAATTTGCAAGTAGAAGAAGATGAACAACTTGCTAGAGCAATACAAGAAAGTCTAAATGTTGAGTCTCCTCCTAGATATGGAAATGGAAACATGTATCATCCGATGCCAGTGTATTTCCCCATGGGGTCCAGGTATGAGTTGGAGAAAGTATGACAATGTTGTCTGATTTGGGTATTATTCTTTTAACCATTATGTGGTTTGACTACTTAAATGGCCATGCTAAATGAATCATCTGAACTTTGCATTCACTATTTGTCATATAGTCAAAATTTCTGAGTGTCAGCATTCTCCTTTTTTCCTGGTATATGTTATGCTACTTCTAATTCTTTGGAATTCTCTATTTTGATCATGTTATTGCACTTAGTTGGTCCTTAACATTTTCCCCTTCTAATCCCTCCTTCGTATCCTTATATATGTCGGTCTTGTGGATGGCATGCTCAGTGATACTGTTAAGCATTTTTTTTTTTGGTAGTTCAATACTATTAAGCATTTTATTATCAAAGATGCATTAGCTGACTATGGATTGGTCCAATAATACTGATTTACTGTCAAATGTGCATTTGCAAAACTTTATTAATGGAATTACATTACCAAACCTAAACTTGGGTTCTTATAAATTAAGTTCCACATTGCCTAGGATGTAGATATGAGGTTTTCAAAAACTTTTAGGAGACTCTGGAGTCAAGGCACAACCTTCATTCTTCCACCTCTTCAATTGATTACTTACTGCTAAGCAATGATGAAAAAAGAAAAGAATCTATTTACTGTTATCCTTTTCCACCCAGCAAGTTCTTCATTTCTTTATCTTTATATTTGACTAGTCATGGATTTCTTTTTTCAAACCCTTGGTTTGTTTTTTAGGAAAACAAGGAAGTTAGGTGTAGACTACACGGAGTGTTTATATCATCTCTTTGTTGGGTGACTGTGTCAGAATACCAGGGTGGATGTAGTCATGGCTTGCTTATGTGCATGTATCAGCATGTATCATACTCAAATGTTATGCTTGACATTGTAAAGAAAGAAAAAGGGAAACAGTATTGGTAAACATGTGATATAATCTAATCTTTGACAGCTTAAAAGGGCCAACTTTGTTTATAGATTGTTTCTCTTTTTGTGTAATGTTATATAATCAACTGTGCATGTGATGTTGACATAATTAAATCTGTTTAATTATTTATTAATAGGATTTGTGCTGGTTGCAATACTGAGATTGGTTATGGACGATATCTGAATTGTTTGAGTGCATTCTGGCATCCTGAATGTTTTCGCTGCCGTGCTTGCAACCTCCCAATATCTGATTATGAGGTGTGTCTTTCAAGTTGCCTGGCAAAGCTCTCTCTTTATTCTATTATTTTAATTTAATTCCATAGTTATAGTTTTGCAGTGTATACTTATAGAAATCCTTGCTTTTGTAGTTCTCCACATCTGGGAATTACCCTTACCATAAATCATGCTATAAAGAAAACTACCATCCAAAATGTGATGTCTGCAAGCACTTTGTAAGAATTTTTCCTTGACTTATTTTATGTTGTACTTAAATCTGATTTGCTCAAATGGTTTGGCTGTACAAATTATTATGTAATTACGGATGAAAACAGAATATCGTATTTCGGATATAAGCTTATTGAACTGTGAAACAATACATCTTATATCCATGCTAAATGCCAATGGAGGTATTGATATACCAGAGAATGAGTGTTGCTGGATTGTTTGCCTATTTTCGGCCTTGAATGGTTGGTTTGTCACTATTTTGGACAAAACATGGAAGTATGTGGGATTTCAGTTTTTTTCTAGGAATTTTAATGGATTTTTTTTTTATGTTCCTTTCACCTTTGTCTTATGTTTTGATGCCTGCTGCTATGGCAAGCAGATGCATTATAACTGATGACCATGTTTCTATATATTCTGATATGTTGGTATTGTAATCACAACATGCTAATTTGTGTTCCCCCTTGAATTCAGCCATATATTTCACTGCCTGTTTCTGTTAAATTTGAAAATATATATGTTTTGACAGATTCCAACAAACCCTGCTGGTCTTATTGAATATAGGGCACATCCTTTCTGGATCCAGAAATATTGCCCTTCTCACGAACATGATGGTACTCCACGCTGTTGCAGCTGTGAGCGTATGGAGGTTAGCCTGAATGCAATATATTCATCTGATCATTTATTTATTGGCAGGCCTAGTGAAAGGTGGATGAGCCTGTTTGGTTAAACTGAAAACAATGTAACAAAAAAATTTCCTTTCACACATGCAGCCACGAGAGACAGGATACATTGCGCTTAATGATGGTCGAAAACTATGCCTGGAATGTCTGGACTCTGCTATCATGGATACTAGCGAGTGCCAACCCCTTTACACTGACATACAAAAATTTTATGAAGGTCTACATATGAGACTAGACCAGCAAGTTCCATTGCTCTTGGTTGAAAGACAAGCACTGAATGAGGCGAGAGAGGGGGAGAGGAATGTAAGCGAAAATGCATTTTTACCAAGTTTCAATAAGTACAATACCTGATAATATCATAATCACATACTGTTGGACATACAAGGAACCAGTGTTTTGGTGTCTGGCGTTATCCTCGCAAGTAATTAATATGAAAAATAACTCACTTTTCTTGTCACTCACAGTTGCTAATACTTTCTCATCAATTTAACTACATAGATATTTTTTGCACACAGCATGTCAAATTCAATTTGATGTTGATAGTCTTTTAAGAGCTGATAAAAGAAAAGGACTTGTGCTTCTATGTGGAAGTCATAATTGCAAGACATCATCTTGTCCTAGTTCATAATATAGTTTCTAAGAGTTATTTCATAATATAGTTACTTGTTCATGTTATCCAGGGCCACTATCACATGCCGGAGACTAGGGGACTCTGTCTTTCTGAAGAACAGACTGTCAGCACTGTAAGTTCCTGATATTTTTTTTGGGCTTATGAATAGAGTTTGTTAAGAACCTCAAGCAATTAAATATTTATGGTATATTGTATTCCAACTTGACCAGGTCTTAAGGCGACCTAGGTTTGGAACTGGTAATAGGGCAGTAGACATGAGAACACAACCTTACAAACTGACTCGACGCTGTGATGTGACAGCAATTCTCATTTTATATGGCCTTCCAAGGTATGATTTAATGCCCTTTGGGTCTAAAATACAACTTAAATCAATAGGAGACACACTTGATGCCCGTGACCAGATAAATATATGAAAAGTAACAAATCGAAAAGACAACCAGAAAATTTTTTAAGGAAGCAAAAAAATTGTAAGTTAAACATGAAACTAGGTCTGTTGGTGAATATATAATTTCATAAAGTTCGAAGAGAATATCTGTGAGACTAAACTAAAGTGGTGTTTAACTTACAACCTGTATTGTACTTATTTTGCAATTTAAATAAATCTTGGAAAAATTGGACTTGGAAGCAGCGAAATTGTAATTTACTTTCATTTTCTTACTCTTTGGTCTCTGTGGGGAATATACACATTTTTTTTTCCTGCATGACAAGAAGAACCTTTTGCCAATTGAATATTCGTGTTTGTTTTAGTGTCCTCACTTTTAGGATTGATCAGTTCACTTTCTTTAGAGCAACATTTCTTACTCAGCAGAAAATAGGTGTTTGAGTTCTTATTGCTCACCTTTGGTTGGATGAATTATTTTATGCATGATTGCTATTCTGTATTTTTCAGGTTGCTTACTGGTTCGATCCTAGCTCATGAAATGATGCATGCATGGCTGCGACTCAAAGGTACTCTTGCATTTTAGCGAATACTTTCAGTTAGGGGTCATTGAGTGTTTCTTGGCTTTTGTTTGTTGATCTTCTTTGACGCATCCATTTAAACTTGTCTTGCAGAAAATTGGAAACTTTTTTCTTTTTTTTATTGGGACTGTCTTTGATATTCTAATGTGCGTGCCATTTGCTGTAAATGTATATATATGATGAAGGTTATCGGACTCTCAGACAAGACGTTGAAGAAGGTATCTGTCAAGTTGTGGCTCATATGTGGTTGGAGTATGAGCTGTCAGCTGCATCATCAGCCTCATCCTCATCTTCATCGTATGCATCTAGAAAAGGCAAAAGACCTCAATTTGATAGGAAGCTTGGGGAGTTCTTCAAGCACCAGATTGAATCAGACATTTCCCCTGTTTATGGTGATGGATTTAGGGCAGGCCAACTGGCAGTTCGTAAGTATGGTCTGGAAAACACCCTTAACCATATTTGGAGGACTGGGAATTTTCCCATTTGAACTTGACTTAGATTTACCCACGGATTTCGATTCTTTCCAGCGATAAAGCTTGGCATCCTGTTAATATTAGAAACTGAGGCTAAAGCTCCAAGGTGTAGCTTTGACAAAGTGATTGAATTCTTTGAGCTTGTAATTAGTCGTTACAGTTTGGGAATTATTGATTAAATACACGTGATTTGTTTGTTTCTCTGACCTAATAAAGCTTTATTACACCTAGCACGGTGGTGTACCATGTCCATCCCCTACAGCCCACGAGAAGAACCCTTCCAAGTTGGAACTCCCTGTTCCCACGACGTGACGTTATTTTCTTAGAACTTTCACAGTAACCTAAGAACTTCATCAAGATTGAAATGATTTATCTTCTTCAGCACGTTCACTTTTTAAGACATGGTCGATGTTTACCATCTCCCTGCGGATATCTTCTGAATGTAATCATGTACCCCTTCTGCTTTTCTTTTTCCTGCCTTTGCCTTTTGCCTAAAGAATCATGATGAACTCACTTATTAACAGAAACAGGATGAAACCTCCTGTGAAGGCAACAGCATCGTATAATTTCATTTGCTACTCTGAAATAGTTCCTTAAAAATTGCATTTGAGCTGGCTGAGTCACCATTTATGTTCTTAAATGGTTACTTAAAAATTTAGTGAGCATGGCATGTGAGTATGACTTGAACGCCCTCAAACGCAAGTCCGTTTTACATTAGCCGGTGAAAGGGGAAACGCTCTTATTTTTGGGCCAACAGAAAGTGAAACTGTTTGCGATGCATTTTTCCGCACGTTATCAGTTCTCAAGTAGCTTCCTAGGCCAGGAGCATTGCCATTTGAGTATAAGTACAATGAAGGTAGATGCAATTTTTATTAAAGTAGGGGCCACAGTATTGCGTAACTTGGTGGTTTTGTTGAATTAAAAGCTAGCTAAACTCAATTTTGATTTCTGGCTTGACCCAGTTTTCAAGTTTCCTTGTATGATGTAAAGTGAGAATACAAAAAATCTTAGACCTAGAATCTATTTGCAACACTATTTGTTCGTTCAAATAGCGTATAGTAGCAGTATTGTGCTACAGGGAAAATAAAACTACATATTATTATATATTAACTATAAACAAAGCATAACGAGTGTAAGAAAATATATAGAGCTATAAAATTTGTGAAAAAAAAAAAAATCCAAACGATGATGCTAAGGAATAATTGTGGGTACTCGACTCAAGTGAATTAACGCAGATTGACGTATAGTGACTAGCTATTTATCATACGTTGCTTTCAGTAAGGCATAAGCCGGCCTCGCTCCTCGTGCTTATAAAAGAACGTGTATATGCACTAGAGTTTGCCTATACAATATACCATAACACCAAACTGCACCATATGCAATTTATTTGTTCATCTTTACAATTCAAAAGGCCGTATTTGCATTGTTTCAGATTTCGGTCACTAGGAGCATGATTCAACGCTGCCTGGATATATTTTAAAAAAAGAGTGTCGGTGAAGGAGGAAAAAACGAGACAAAAGAAAAGAAAGAGGTGAGTGTGAGTACTAAGAAGGGGAAGACATCATTTGTTGGAATTCATGGAAATCAAGTAACCCATTGCCGTCAAGATCAAAGACTCGAATCATGGCGGCACACTCGTCATGAGATTTGACGTCTCCCAATTGTCGCAACATCTGCTGCAAACCTGTCGGCGTTATGTAGCCACAACCTTTGTCAACCTCAAACATCTGGAAGGCACTCCTCAGAACATCCTCCCCCGACTCCTCCGTGTCCTTTAGTTCCACTAACCGGACGAAGTCCCCGTACTCCAACAAATCGTCGCCGTCGGAATCAAATTCACGAATCACCCTTCTGGTCACGTTAGGTGTCACCGACTCCCCTACGGATGCCAAGTAATCCATGAGTTCCTTGCATGAAATTTTGCCATCGTTGTCCGCATCGAAGTGATCAAAAACATGTTTCATCGCCTCCTTCTTCTCGACGTCCTTGACCTTGGTGGCGTCGTCGTTGTCTTCTTTTGTAGTGCTGATGGAAGGCATTGTGTCTGTAGTAGACGTTGATGATTTAGAAGAGGGACGAATGAAGCTTGGGAAGGGTAGTAGCTTGAAGGTTTTGTTAGAGAAAAGCTTTTTGGAGGACTTGGAAACAAGGGCGGTTGCCATGGCGTGAGTGTGATGTACATGTGAGAGTGCACATACAGGGGGTAACCCTGAAGAGGCATAATCTCGATTTTATACACAGAGAGAGAGAGAGAGAGATGCGATGGAAGGAATTAAAAACATTGTAAGGCAATTGCAAGGAAGTTGCCGTGGAGACCGACCTCTCCCGGACTTGACTTTGTTTTATTTCACGTAACTGCCCGCCCTTTCAACAAGGCAGGAAAATCTAGCCTTAACTTCTTGGCATTTTCGTCAATGGGGACTATTTTATATATACAACACTAAGACCATTTCAACTAACAATTCAAAACTTTTTTCAGATTATTAAAGTAGACTTTGAGTTTCAATTTTGCCTCTTTTAATAAGATCTTTTCAATATACAAGGATAGGAATCAAACCTTGAACATTATCCTCAAATGACCCAGTTATCTTGTTAACTATCTATGCTCAACCTTCTTGGTGCAAACTATTATCTATTAAATTATGGGGCAATTTGGGCATCCAAAAAGGAGAAGAACAAGGTTCACCCAAGCCCATATCAAACACAAATAAAACACTTCGTGGGCCTGAATAAGGAGTGAGAGTCCATACTGATTCGTGCCTGAGGTGCAGCAAGCATTCAATGAAGTAGTAGGGACTGTCGGATTATTTGCGTATCTGATCTAAGATGCAATTCCCGGGATTAGATCATCTTGGTTCCTTGTAATTGAAACCTCAGGGGCGGGTAGGTAGTAATCTGGCATAAGGAAAGCGAGAGGCAGAGGGAATATAAAAATTATTGGGTTTGGTATGCTAGAATTAATATTTCCAAGAAAATGCCATTCCCATGGATAAAGGAAGGAGCGTTCAATTGGGGGTCTGAAGGAAAATGAAAATTTTCCAACGAATGTTATATTTTCTAACCAAAATAACCTCACTCATGATCCAAATTTCTAACATAAACCCATCCCTCACCGTCTCTTCTTCGGCGTCGGCAACTCAGGTCTATCAACACAGTTTTCCTTCATCCTTCGTCATTCTCTTGTTTGTCCTCCGTCAATCTCTCCCTTCCTCTCTTGACACCGAGTTGATATGGTGAGCTTTGCCTCATTCTAGTTGTGCTCCATCATCGTGCTCCACCATCGATGCTGTTGCAGATATAGTTGTGCTCCATCATCGTGAACCTGTGGAGATCGCACGCCAGTGTTGTTGTTGATCTCCCACCGGACATCTAAGATTAGTCACCTCTATTGTCAATGTTGCCACCATCACCTCGATTGCACAGATCAAACAATTGTTGTCTCCCTCTCACCTCTATTGCTTCATTCATCGAATAATCTTTTCATTGTTTTTTTTAAAGTAATTTTTCATTATTATTTTATCATGCTATTTTGTTCTTTCATTATTTTATAACTTCCATTCCATCACTAAAATCTGCATACCAAACAAAGTTTAGATTAAAATTTCATTGATTTTGTCTGTTATACTAAACATATTTTTAAAACTCATTTTCATTCCCATTCCCATTCCCTTTCCTGCTCCCATTCCCTAAAAAAATCTTTTGCGTACCAGACATGCCCCAAGAGTATCTAATTAGGTTTAATAGGGTGGTTATGTTGATCTTTCTAACTAGTTCCTTTTCGTTCCTTATTTTAAGTGATGAATTTTATTCGGCCAATAAAAAAAGCATTGCGGCTCCATAACTGACAAATGATTTCTTTTTTTAAGTTAAATGTTCATCAAGTATTTATTAAATAGGAGGGAAATAGAGAAAAGAGAGACACTGAAAAAGGGAAAAAAAAAAAGAAAAAAAAAGAAAAATACACATGTTTACTTCTATTATATATTATGAAATAGAAGTTGAAAGTATAATATGTCATAATTTCAAGCATCTATATCATCATAATTATGAAAAAAATCTTGCCCCACATATTCTAAATAATATTTAGTTTCTAATTATATATATTTTCAATTTTTTAAATTGATATAATAATAAATATAAAAATGAAAATCAAATATGTATTTGTGAAAAAATTACTGTTTAAATCACAATTTAATTGTCTGAAAAATTTATTTCCTAATTAAATATATTTTTATTTTTTTAAAAAAAATTTAATACAATGATAAATATAGAAATAAAAATTACATATATATATTTACAATTTAATTGTTTAGATCTACATAAACTATTTTTTGGTGAAATCTATATAAATCTATTTATGCAAGTTTTTTTGTATTATTATAAGATCATTTTCAGTTTTGGAGGCACCTTTAATGATAAAACACTAAAAAGTCTAGCCTTCTTCTATTTTTTCGTACGATTGTTTTCATTCTACTTATTTTGATTAGTGAAGGTGATTTATTCTTACTATAGTTTAATCTTGATTTTTAAATAATTTGTTAGTTTGAAAGAAAACACATGATTTTTTTCATTGCTATTAATTATTGATAAAACACTTTTTTTTTTCAGGATTTTCTTTCTTTGTATGCAAGATTTTATTATTAAAAGTTATTGTAATATAATAACTATGGTAAAGGGTTGATGTTTAATTTGTGCAAACACAGCAGATTTTAATTCTATTTTGGATTCAAAATTAATGGAATTTTATTTAGATAAAAGTAATAATAATATCATTTTAATTTGTTTGTTTAGCTTTACATTTAACACAACTTTGTAAAGATAAATTTTCAATAATTTAGCATAATAATGTTGCTATTGTACATCATATATATATATATATATTACATACTAACAATTTGCTATTCTTTTATAGGGAATTAGCTCTAAAGTGATAATATTTTTTTATTATGATAATCCTATAATTATAAATGCCAAAAAAATATCATATTCATACACATTCTAGTATATTTATTTATATGATTTGATTAAATATATTTGCAATTCCTTGTGTATATCATTGAGTTTCGAATTCTAGTTTACTCTAAAATTAAAATCCTTTGAAATAAATGTAAGTCAAATGAAATGGAGAAGATGAAAATGAGACCCAACAAAAATGAGAAGATAGATAAAAAGAAAGAGTTATCAGAGTCTCATTTATGTGGGACCCAGAATAACCTTTTATTTACCTTTTCTTTTATACTTATACTTAAGATGAATTCTTACTTCAAAGAATTTAAGTTAAATTTACTATTTTTGCTGCTCTATTCTATCTTAAGAATATTTTGATTTGATTAAAAAAATCTAAATAAATTAAGAAATATAAGGCACTTTTAGTTTATACATCCTTCCGTACATAGGCATTAATTGCAGACAATTATATGAGCAGATCATTAACATCCAGCATGTGGTAAGTTGGGTTTAGTCTCTGCAGCTTACCACTTGGATTTACTTGAAACTTTCCACATGCTTGAGATTTTCCCTGTCACTGCGATCATGATATTTTCCAAGTTCTGGTTATTACTATTATTTCTTTTTTCTTGCAATGCACAGACAATTTATGACCCCCACATGTATATGTGCAAAAATAGAACTATCACTCTCATAAAGGCAATGCCATGACATCGAACAAATTACAAAATAAAACTGTCAACAGTTGCTTGAATGTCAGGCTTAATTAGTTGTTCCGGACCATATAAGTACACACTACAAATTAAAGCATTTTAAGATTTCGTAATGGTGATTACTTTTAAGTAACGACAGCACAATCCGATAGCAACGCTAAAATCTAACAATTCAACCAACGTTATTAGTCATTAAAATTTCAAACCGATTAAATACTGCGTCAAATTTCCGATACCTTGCACAGTAGTATTGAATTAGTAATGCAACAAAAACTTTGACTTCACTTCATCTAACTGCACCCCATTTACTTCTTTGCCCTTCTACTCAGATTAGTTATTTCATTTTGTGCATTCATACAAAGTTTGAGATAAATCTCATTGTTCATAATTTGTGAACAGTATGTTTTGCTAAACTTTTTATATTTTATATTAATTCAAGTATTGATTTGTCATGCACCCACTTTTATTATCCGCTGCTGTTACAAAATCATAATTCCCCTTATAATTAGAACAGTAATGAAGACGTACGCATAAAGTTTACGCGCCTGCGAATTACACATACATACAAAGTCTTGGTTAGAAAACAAACAAACAGGGTTTAGGGATGCACAACTATGTCTATATAAACTGAAAGGATGACCTTGTAAACCCAATATGAATTCTTCCAACGTTGAAGACTCAAGAGTTCTTAACTTGTTTTAGAGTGACGAATGAGAATAGATCCAAATACCATTGTATATTTCCGGCACAATATACACAAGAAGCAAGTAGCATCCATATTTATTTTAAGACACAAAAAAAGAACCATAAGTAATGGAATGCAAATTATGAAACTAGGTGTTTAGAAAAAGAGTTGTTAATGATCACGATAAGTCTTCACCGAGAATAAGGAAAACTCTTCTGGTGCTCCGAATCCAATAACAGCAATTTATCAAGGAGTCAATTAGAATTATGACGTCCAATTTATTATCACAAATATGGGCTCTCTTAACCAAGGTCCCCCCCGGAGAAAGTAAAAAATGTTTAATTATTGATGATCTTCATCGCAAAACAAGAGAACTAATGCTATTGGGGAAAATGTGCAAACTACTCTACAAATATTCGGAAAAAAAAAAGATAAAATAAGAAGTAACTATTTTGACTTACCTACGTGCGGACATATGAGGGAGAATTGGCTTTCAGTAATAGAAAATAGAGATATTTCGTTCTTGGGAGGTGAGAGAAACTTATTTGGGTTTTGTGACTATGGGCATAATGAGAATAGAAAAATAATGTTAAAGTGACTAAAATGCCCTTATCTATTAATGAAAGGGAAAAAAAGGAGGTCGATTAAAACATTTCATTTGGGAGTGAAATTTTGAAAGAGGAGGAAGACCATTGTGCGCTCAAAACTAGGTGGAGAGAATGATGGAGGTGATGGTAAAGGAGGCAACAATGTGAGCGGTTGTCCATTAAAGGGAGCATCATCAATGGTGGGCAGCATCTTCTTTGGTTAGGGTTCGAAGCATCTTTCGTCATCTTGTTCATCTTTGTCTTGAATCCTTTCAGGTATGTATCTCAATCCTTTCGTCATCTTTCTTTTCCATGACAACTTTCTCTTGTAGAGTTTAGATGCCAATGTATTTCGAATATTAAGTGGTTCAAATTATTGGGGCTTTGTATTTTGGTTGATTTATAACCAAATAATATAAAACAATGCTCGCTATATGTTTGATAAAAAGCCTCAAAGAAGTATGTTTATAATGAATGGTTTGGAGACATGTATTTTGATACACTTGTTTTCTATGTCAATTCATAGTGCATTTGATCACTTGCAATCATAGGCTGAAGCACATGATAGAGCTCCCAAACAAAAGTTAAAGTAGAATAGTGATGCTAAGTGTCGAAAAAAATTAGTTCATATGGACTTGATTTGGAACTTTGCAAGTGGGAGATGTGATTTGTCTTTGTTTTGGTATGTGTTTGGCATGGAGGAGCTACATTCAAATATTATAATCATGAAAGGATCTTGGATAGAGAGGTTCTTTGGTTGAATTTGATTAGTTCACCAAAGATGGAACTTGAAGACTGATTGTCATAAATATTCTAAAAGATACATACATGAGAAGATTGGTTGTCATATAATATATAGTTAGTAAATGTACAGTTTTGGCCTATGGATATGATGTTATATGGTATGCATTTTGTAAATGTATAGTTTTGGCCTACTTTTGGGATATATGTGTTTGTGTGTGAATCATGAAGTATAGTATCTATATGCATTCAGTAAATATTGTATGAAAGTTTGGAGGTAAATTGATTGACCAGTTAACTTAAATAATTGAGAAACATCAATCTGGTGGGTGACTAGTTTATATTGATCACATGCACTTAATCATACTTACTTTTTGGGTGTAGAGTCATGTGGAAGTATGGATAGAACTTGGTTGATTAGTTTACTTAAATAACAGAAAAACCTAAATCTAGTGGTTAACCAGTTTTCGTTGACCATATGCATTCAAAGCTTACTTTTTTGGTATAGTGTTATGTGGAAGTTTTGATGGAAATTGCTTAACCAGTAACACTTTGTTTGTCCTTCTTGATTGATTTTTTTTTAATCTGACTTATGCTAAATAATGGAATGTATGGTATGGAATGATTTCATGTATACTGAGATGAACATATCCGAATAAACAAGTTAGGGCTAATTGATAATAGCATTGAGTAATGTGAATTAGTCTAATAAGCATTGTGCATGTTGTAATTGATGATGGATTGAAATTGATGGCAACATTTTTTTCCTTTGTTTACATTGTGTGCAAGTATAAATAAGGAATATCAACCTGGCAGACCAAGGATAGCTTAGAGGGAGTCCTAGTTCTAGCGAGGGAGGGATTATAGGTGTGGAAGGTGCCATGAGCCAGAGCATTCTCGAAGAAGGTGTCCCAATCCAAATCCATTTGGGGACTTGCCTTCTTCTAGTATACCTTAGGCTTTAGTTAGGGTGTAGCATACCTACTGAACATAGAAAATATTTTGGTGTATAAGTGATACAAATGTATATTTTGGTTTACCCCATTTATGTTTTTTGGGCAATGGGGTTATATAGCTACTGAATTTAGTAAGTAGATCATTCTTTTGACAATGTAAGTAGCAAGCAACATATAGTTAAGTAAAAAGTAGCCTATAGTATGTAGATCATTCTTTTGGAGCCATTGTGGGGTAATCTTATAATGTCAAAATAGATCAATTGTTTTTATATATCTGGAATTAATATTGCAAAATAGATCAATTGTTATTATATATCTTAATGCATGTTTATGAAATGACTTGAATTGTTGTCTGGGATTGATAGCATTGGACATTAGCATTGAGTTTTAAAGACACAATAAGTTGATCCATTGTTCTTATAAATGATCAACCACCAAAATTGGATTTTCTAGTTATAATTTTGATGTAGTCGACCATTTTACAAAACCTCTAGGGCCAAGTGTCTAGGCTTGCTGAAACCTCATACATACTTTTGAAAAATTATTGACCACCAGAATTGAATTTTTTAGTCATAATTTTACTATGTGGTTGATCATTTTTCAGAACCTTTGGGGCCAAGTGTCTAAACTTGTTGAAACCTCACCTATGCTCTTGACAAATAGTTGACCACCAAAATTGAATTTTTCAGTGATAATTTTGATGTAGTTGATCATTTTTTCAGCAGTTCTAGGGTCAAGTGTGTAGACTTGCTAAAACCTCACCATGTTCTTGAAAAATAATTGACCAACAAAATTGAATTTTTCAACCACAATTTTGCTGTAATCAACTATTTTTTAGAACCTTTGGGAACAAGTGTTCAGGCTCGCTGAAACCTTACCCATGCTCTTGAAAAATGATTGACCACCAGTATTGAATTTTCAAGTTATAATTTTGATGTGGTCAACTATTTTTTCTAAAACTCTAAGGTAGCTCGTTGAAATTTCACCATGCTCTTGAAAAATGGTTAACTACCAAAATTAAATTTTCCAATCATAATTTTGATGTGGTTAATCATTTTCAAAACCTCTAAGGCCAAGTGTGCAAACTCACTGAAACCTTACATACATATTGTAGAGTCTCTTTTGAAAATAATCTCATTTGTTATTTCTTAGAATTCTACTTGGAAACTATTCGACATTTTATTTATTAGAATTGAATCTGGATATGATGGATTCTGACTTGCATATTGTGAAATCTTTTTTGCACTTAGTGGAGTCTTCCTTGGAAATAATCTTACTTGTTATTTGGAGTCTTACCAATATATTATGAAGTCTGTCTTGCACATAGTGGAGTTTCCCTTGAAAATAATCTCATTTGTCATTTGAATTCTCACATGCATATTATGGAGCCTCTCTTAGAAATAATCTCACTTGGATCTGTTGGATTATCATATGCATGTTATGGAGTCTCTCTTGTACATGGTGGAGTCTTCCTTGAAAATAATCTTACTTATTGTTTGGAGTCTCATATGCATATTATAGAGTTTCTCTTGTACATAGTGGAATCTCCCTTAAAAATAGTCTTACTTGTTATTTGGAGTCTTACCAATATATTGTGGAGTATGTTTTGCACATAGTGGAATTTCCCTTGAAAATAATCTCATTTGTCATTTGAATTCTCACTAGCATATTATGGAACCTCTCTTAGAAATAATCTCACTTGGATATGTTGGATTATCATATGCATGTTATGGAGTCTCTCTTGTACATGGTGGAATCTTCCTTAAAAATAATCTTACTTATTGTTTGGAGTCTCAAATGCATATTGTAGAGTCTCTCTGGCATATAGTGGAGTCTCCCTTGGAAATAATCTCACTTGTTATTTCTTAGAATTTTACTTGAAGACTATTCAATTTCTTATTTTTTTAGAATTTAACTTGGATATGATGGATTCTGACTTATATAGATATGATGGATTCTGACTTGCATATTGTGGAGTCTCTCTTGCACATAGTGGAGTCTTCATTGGAAATAATCTTACTTATTATTTAGAGTCTCACTTGCATATTGTGGAGTCTCCCTTGGAAATAATCTCATTGGTTATTTAGAGTCTCACTTACATATTGTGGAGTCTCTCTTGGAAATAATCTCACTTGGATATATTGGATTATCATATACATATTGTGGAGTCTCTCTTGAAAATAAACTCACTTGCATATTATAAAGTCTCACGTGCATATTGGAGAGTCTCTCTTACACATAGTGGAGTCACCCTTGGAAAGAATTTCACTTGTTATTTTAGAATCTGAGTTTTGTATTTTGAAATCTCTTTTGCACATAGTGGAGTCTCAATTGGAAATAATCTTGGAAATCATTATGGTCGACCACCAAAATTAGATTTCGTTATTATTTTAGTTTAGTAGTCAACCAATTTCCCTCAAATCTACCACATAACACCATATTAAGAAATGTTAACATGGAAATTATGAATTCCATAAAGTATACTTCAAAATTCACATTTTTATAAGCTAAAAGTATACATTTACTAAATGCACATCACATCCATAGGTTGAAAGTACATCAAGATTATGATTATGATTCAATTATAGGATCCTTTTTCTATAGTTTATAGAGAAATGTTTCACAAAAATAGCATCAGTAAGCCACTTGCTGAAGCTAAGAAAGTTTCTTTTCTTCTTCTCCTGTCATTCCTTGATCTCCGCTCTTACTTTCGCCTTCACCATATCTCACTTTTTCATATTTCTCAAGTAAGTAAAATAATTGCCAACATTCCACCATCATTGTTGAAGTAAACATAGGCTTAGACTTAATAGTGCCACGTTTAACTAGGATGAGTGGAGAAGCCATATTTTCATCCATTTCCTCCGTTGATTTACCCCACATTACAATATAAAATCCAATCAATATTATTATCATGGCTCTAATTAGATTGCAAAAGAGCAAGCATCATTACTTGCTATAATTGTGAGCTCATATTGCCAAATGCCTCCAGTTAGAACAAGAACTTTGAAAACAAACAATTTTAAACATCCACTAGAATATAGCATTCAAAACTAAATTCCAAGGCAAGACTGAAAATCAACCTGAGTTCAAAGACCAACACATAGATTTACCAAACAAAACAACACAATCAAACACATTGCAATCTAACTAAAAACATGCAGATATTTCATCATGCATCAAAAGATTTATTATAGTGCATGCCAAATACTACCTGGGATTTTTCACAAACATTTGGCATGTACTTCATATAATCATCATAAAACAATCATCCTAGCATTCAAACTCTTTCCTCCAACAAAGCATGAATCAAATTCCATCAAACTATTATAATAACAAATTTATGAACAAAACACTAATTCAAGCCCATAAACTTAATCTGATGAGAGAAGAAGAGAAGATCGAGTATAATGAGATCAGAAGATCGAAAACCCACCTAAGATCATAGTCATTGACGCAAATGCCACCGAAGAAGATCGACAACGGCCATCATACTTGCCCCTTGCCACTCTACGCCATTTATAATTGATTAGAGGAGGAGAGAAGATCGAGTATAATGAGATGGGAAGATGGAAAACCACTTGAGATTAGAGTGGCTAACGCAGATGCCACTAGAGAATATTGATGACAATCACCACACTCACCCCTTGCCTCTACGCCGCTACAACTGAGTGAAGACCACCAAAAGAGCTAGAACATGAAGACTAATAAATCGTATTTTTATATATTTTTATCATAATTACTTAGTCTTTTTATTAATAAATTTTGGCTACTTAAGAGTATTTGGACTACATTTTGTTTTATTAGCCAATTTTGGATTAATGGGATTTATTTGATTAAGTTTTTTATTTTATGTTTAAAATTCTTATTTAATCCTTTTGCACATTGTAGATATTAACTATTATTTTATTTTGTGCAAATTATTTGAGCTTAATTGAATATAATCTATGTTACTAAATTGGAATTAATTGGATTTATCATATTTATTAATTTAATCTTGGATTTAAATTCATATTCTATATTTTTGTACAATATGTCTACTAAATTTTATTTTATTTTGTGTAGATTATATGAAAATTCTTTTTTAGAAATCAATCACAATTAGAGTTGGACAATTTTGGACATAAGTGGAGATGTCTTTTGAAATTTATTTATTTTTATTTTTATTTTTAAGAATGAATTTATAAACATTTATTTTTGGGTCTTGATAAGTAGTTTTAATCTAGGGTATTTAAGTGTAGTTTTATCTGTTAAATAAAAAGGAAGTGTTTTGACGCGGACGAAAGGGAAAAAGAAAAGGCGGAGAACGAGAAAAAGAAAGAAAGGAGAGAAAAGAAGGAAGGCACCGCGCACAGGCATAGAAGAGGAAGAAATTGAAGACGTGAAATTTGGGATAAAGCAATCTTGAATTTTCATCTCTTATTTTTATCATTTTCTCATTGTCTCTGTGACCAATTTTGCTTCATCTCTTTGGGTTATTCATCTTAAAACTATGGGTCACTAATTTTTTTTTTTGTAATTAGTCACAAATTATGAACCTAATGTTATGATTGAAGGTTGAGTTTAATATAATTTTTCAGTTTGGTTTATTTTAGTTCATCCATATTTTCTTCCTCTATTTTCATACTACTTTATTTGTTACTGATTAGAGTTAATTAAGTTGTATGAATTTAGGTTTAATATTTAATCTGAGAAGTTTGATTACTGTAATTGATTGATTTTAGTTGTAATGAGATGTTCTAACTCCATTTAAATGATTATTTAAACTTTATTCTTGGTATGTTTTGCATTGAGATTGGTGCTATATTATAGATTAATTGAGATTTCAGTTAATTATAATATTAATAGTAGCTTAATCTCTAGATAATTATTTAGAGAAATTTTATTCGAATACCAAGATGTTAAATTGAACCAGATTAATAAACAAAAAGAGATGAGGAGGAAGATTTCGTATCAGGAAATTGATTTGTGAGAAGTTACACTCATTTAGTCTTGTCATTACTTCATTAATAAACTTTAGTTTAGTTAATTAATTGAGTTTAATTTCTAAACCCTCCAATTTTCGATTGCTTGTTTTAGTTAATTTTATTTTACTTTATTCTTAATTTAATTAAGTAACTCAATCGGTTCCCTAGGAAACGACCTGATTCGCGCTATATTGTAAATTAGTTTTAAATTTAATTTTGACTAGTTCGATAGCCGTGTCAAAATTTTGGCACCCTTGCCGGGGAGCCATTTGTTCTCACTCAATTAGATTAGGATAGTTTGTTTGCATTTTTTTTCTTTTAGTATTTTTTTTCTTTCCTTTTTCTTTTTAAATTTTTAGGTGGTCTCTGATTTAGTGATTATGTAGTTTTTTTTTTCCTTTTATGCCTGATGCATGTTTGGATTCCCTCATGGTGATTTAACTTATTTTGATCCTGAAATTGTGAAAACTTTTCAAAAAAGGGTTAGAGAAAGTATGATCATGAGAAGTATTATTAAGGAATTGATTAAGTGTGCTTATGAAATTAGTATGGAAACTACTGAGCATTTTGTGCCATTTTAGCAATAAGATCCCATGCAGGTGCTGGAGTAAGATCAACTATAGTCACCTGATGCGGCATCCACCATGTATCTGTCCCTAAGAAGCAGTCCCTTATAGAAATACTGGATTAACAACTGGTCACTAATCTAAGGTGATGAGATAGCATCAATAATTAAGCAACTTGCCTTGATTCAAAAACAATCATTGTCTAGTCCTTCTTAGTCACATCCTTCTCAGGCTTACACTTCTCAGCCTCCTGGTTTTTCTACACCAAGTCACTTTTCTCAGTAGTCTCTCACCTTTACTACAATAGTGAGGCCTCTTTGTGACATTTGCAATCTTGCAACTTATACCACAACACAATATCCTCTTCTTGATGATAAAACTAAGTCATGCAATGCTATTTACTATGCAACAAGGACAAAAATATGACCTTTACTCTGACACATTCAATCCTGGGTAGAGAGATCACCCTAATTTGAGATATGGAGGGGGTAACCAACAGAGATTTAATGCTATAGGGCCCAGTACTCAACAAGCTCTTCAACCTATGAGACAATCAATCCCTATTCAAGAAGAACCCAAGAAAGAATATGGCATTAAGAATATGATGAAACAAATGATGCAGCAATTTAAGCAAGAGATGCAAAACATGCAAACTCAACACAAACAAGAGATGCAAAATGTTCATACTCAGTGGGGTCAGCTTGCTTCTTCTCTTAATAAAGTGAAAAGCCAAGGGTCAAGCAAATTACCTTCTCAAACAATTGTGAACCCTAATAGTGGTAACATCAATGCTATACCATTGAGGAGTGAAAAGCAAGTTCATTTTGGGGATAAATCTACTCTATAAGCTATAACATCTTTTACAGTTTCCAAGGAAGTACTTATTGAGGATCCACATTCTTCTATATCATTTGATAAGGGTAAGACAGTTGTAGAAAAGACACAAGCTGCACCTAGTAAGTTCAAGGAGAATGAAGAGGAGGAAAAGAAGAAGATTCTACCATTCCCTAATAGGGTGACTCAGAGTAAGAAGCTGAAGGAGTAAGAAGTAGAGAAAAATTTTAGACATCTTTAGAAAAGTGGAGATCAATATTCCTCTGATTGGTTTGGTCAAACAGTTCCCTAAGTACACCAAGTTTGTTAAAGAGTTATGTACTAATAAGAGGCGGCATAGAGGGAAAGAAAAAGTGGACCTTGGAAAAAGTGTGTCAATATCATTTCAGCAACCTCTACTAGAGAAGTGCAAGAATCCTGGTAGTTTCACTATATCATGCACTATTGGCAACTTAGAATTCACCGATGCCTTGATCGACATTGGAGCTGCAATCAATGTTATGCCCAAGCCTGTATACTCTTCTTTGCAAGGAGTTGAGCTCAAGCCTACACAATTGGTGGTACAACTAGTAAACAGAAGGGAAGCATATCCAGATGGAGTGTTAGAAGATATGCTAGTAAAGGTAAACGACCTGATATTTCTTGCTAATTTTTATATCTTGAACATGGTAGATGATAGATTTAGGTCAAAGGGTCATACTCCATTGATCTTAGGTAGACCATTCCTAAAAAATGCTAAAGCTATCATTGATATTCAATATGGTACATTATCAATGGAATTTGCTAGCAATGTGATTCGTTTTGACTTGTTTGATGCAATGAAATACCCACATGATGATCATTATGCTTTAGGTCTTAATTTCATTGATATGCTTATTGATGATGTATCAACTGAGTTTAGAGATAGCATGATTCATAATTCTTATGATGTTGCTGAGTTGGATGATTGCCTTAGTTGGTCTTGTGATGATTCTTTTACTTGTGCTGGTTGTAAGGCAATTAATGCGTTCTTAAGTGATGATATTCATGAGTCTAGGGAGTCCTTAGCATGTGTTGAGCATTATGTTTCTGTGACTACTGATTGTATTGTTGGTTCTACTAGCTCTGATAAAGTTTCTGGTTCTACTGATTTTAAGCATTTAGTTGATACAAATTCTACTTCTAAGATTGATACTGTTGATTCTAATTCTAGCCCTAAGGATGCTTTGCATGTTAATAAGTTTGTTGAGTGCATTGGTTCTCTAGTTGATGATGTGCATGTTGCTAGCATATTTGTGAGTAATGATGTTGTTGTGTCTGGTTGTGATGATAGTGTTATTCATGTTGATTCTGTTTCTTGTGGACAAGATACTGCTACTCGTGATTTGTCTGTGTAGTACATAGTTTGGAAGAAAATGACCTTCAACCTATAGTCCCTTCTATCCAACAACCTCCCATACTAGAGTTGAAGCCTTTACAAGAGAATCTCAAGTATGCTTACCTGGAAGATGGAGAGAAATCACCTGTGATTCTAGCAAGTAATCTATAGTTTGAGCAAGAGGAAAGATTGTTAGAGGTGCTAAGGAAGAATAAGAAAGCTATTGGATGGACACTAGCAGACATACCTAGCATTAATCCTAAGACTTGTATGCATCGGATCCTCCTAGAGAAAGAAGTTAAGCCAGTAAGACAACCACAAAGAAGACTCGACCTCATGATACTTGATGTGGTAAAGAAGGAGATCACCACACTCTTATCGACATGCATACTTTACCCTATTTTCAATAGCCAGTGGGTAAGCCCAGTGCAAGTTATACCTAAGAAGACTAGGATCACAGTGGTAAGGAATGATGTGGAAGAGCTTATATCCACTCGAGTACAGAATAGCTGGAGGGTTTGCATTGACTACAGAAAGATCAATCAAGAAACTAGGAAAGATTACTTCTCTTTGCCTTTTATTAATCAAATGCTTGAAAGACTTGTAGGGAAATCTCACTACTGCTTCCTTGATGATTTTTTAGGATACTTTCAGATCCACATTGCACCTAAGGACCAAGAGAAGACAACCTTCACATGCCCTTTTGGTACCTTTGCCTACAGGAAGATGCCATTTGGACTTTGCAATGCATCTGGTACATTCTAGAGATGTATGGTGAGCATTTTTTTTTTGACTTTCTTGAAAAATGTATGGAGGTCTTTATGGATGATTTCACTATTTATGGTAGTTCATTTAATAATTATTTGATGAGTCTACATAGAGCCTTAGAGAGATGTATTTAAAAGAATCTTGTGTTGAACTTTGAGAAATGTCATTTCATGGTAAAGAGGGGTATAGTTCTAGGACATGTGATTTCTGAGCGTGGTATAGAAGTAGATAAGGTTACGATTGATGTGATTACTTCTTTATCTTATCCGGCATGTGTTAGAGAGGTGAGGTCATTCTTAGGGCATGAGGGTTTCTATCGTAGGTTTGTCAAGGACTTTACTAAGATTGCATTGCCTTTGTCTAATTTATTGCAAAAAGATATTGCTTTCTATTTTGATGATGCTTGCAGGATGGTCTGGGATGAGTTGAAGAAGAGACTCATATCCCCACCTATTGTTTAGTCACATAATTACAATTTGCTATTTGAGTTGTTGTGTGATGCCTCTGACTATGGTTTGGGAGCTATGTTGGCACAAAGGGTGGACAAGAAGTAACATGTCATTGCCTATGCATCCAAGACCTTGAACCCTACTCAGGCCCACTATACCACCACAAAGAAAGAGTTGTTTGCAATTGTTTTTGGCTTGGAAAAGTTTCGGTCCTATCTCTTGCACATTAAAGTGATCGTGTTCACTGACCATACGGCCATCAAATACCTCTTCAAGAAGCCTGATTCCAAGACACGACTAATCCATTGGGTGATTCTCTTGCAAGAGTTTGATGTAGAAATCAAAGACAAAAGTGAAACTGAGAACTTAGTTGCTAATCATTTGAGCTGCATTAAGGCTCCATTGGTAACATCTTCCTTCACTTTAGATAGTTTCCCTGATGATGGATTGTGTGCTATTATTGGTTATGATCCTTGGTATGTTAATTTGGTTAACTACTTAGTTGCTTCTAAGTTACTTGTGCACTTAAAGAAACATCAATTAGATAAACTTAGGAGTGAAACCAAGTAATATGTTTGCAATGATCCATATTTGTGGTGCATTTGTAATGACCAAGTTCTTAGGAGATGTGTGCCTGACTATGAGTTTACCTCTGTTTTACATTTTTATCATACTCTAGCATATGGTGGTCACTTTGGTCCACAGCGCACTGCTAGGAAGGTCTTAGACTCTAGTTTGTATTGGTTAGTCTATTTAGGGATGCATATGAATTTTGTAAGTCTTGTGCACGATGTTAGCATACAAGAAACATTTCTCATAGGAATAAGATGCCTTAGCAACCATTATTGTTTTGTGAGATTTTTTTATGTTTGAGATATTGATTTCATTGGACCATTTCCTATTTCATTTTGTTTTATTTACATTATTCTAGCTGTTGATTATTTTCTAAGTGGGTGGAAGCTAAAGCCACCAGGACTGATGACTTTACTGTTGTTGTAATTTTGTTAGATCACATATCTTTTGCATATTTGGCATTCCTAAGGCCATCATCAGTGATCAAGGCACCCACTTATGTAATAACAACATGCAAGCCGTACTGCGCAAATATGGTGTAATACATAAAGTGACGACTCCTTACCATCCTCAGACCAATGGACAAGCTAAAGTTTCAAATAAGGAGATCAAGCAGATTTTAGAGAAAACAGTGCAGCTTAATAGGAAAGATTGGTGCAAGAGATTAGATGATGCACTATAGGCATACCGTACTGCATACAAGATTCCTATAGGCATGTCACCTTACATATTAGTCTTTGGGAAAGCATACCACTTGCTTGTTGAGATTGAGCACAAGGCATATTAGGCTATAAAGAAATGTAACATGGACTTGGATGAAGCGGGATCTCAAAGAAAACTTCAACTACAAGAGCTTGAAGAGATTCACTTGGAGGCTTATGAGAATTCAAGGATCTACAAAGAGAAAACTAAGTTTGTTCATGATAAGTTGATTACAAGGAAGGAGTTCCATGTTGGAGAGAAAGTGTTGCTTTACAATTCTCGCCTTAAGCTTATGCCTGGAAAGCTTTGTTCTCGATGGACTGGTCCTTATGTAGTCACTCAGGTATTTCCTTTCGGTGATGTTGAGATCATGGACAGTTCTACAAGCAAGCAATTCATGGTGGATAGATAGAGATTGAAGCACTTTTATAAGGGATTCCAGGAGCACACTGTGGAGGAGCTCCATCTCAACAATATCACTTGAATTATATCAGGCTGTTTCCTTTTCCCTTACTCTTATATTTTTTTATGTCTTATACTTATTGGCTATTTGGTTCACATTAAGGACAATGTGAAATTTAAGTGTGGGAGAGGGCAAAATAAATTTTCTTGATTTTGATGTTTTCTTTTTGCTTTTGTCTAGTTGTTTCTTTGCTTTTTTTTTTGTCAGTTATGTTTTTTGTGGTATGAAAATTGTGAGTTAGATGTAATTTAGGTTTAAAAGATTCTAATATGATTGATAATCAGTCTTGTTTTCCTTAAATTCAAGTAAATTGACAATGAGTTTGGTTGAGATAAATTGATTTTAGTAGTCTATTAGTCTGGAGAGGATTTTGAGCCTTATATTATCATTCTTTGATGTGTGTATTCACCTATATTGATTGTCACTTTAAAACTTGTCTTGATTCTTGATTAAGAATACAATTGCACATGCATGCATGAAGATAATATAGGCATTCATTTCTTTAGTACCAACTTAACCAAATAGCCAACCTATACATTTTATCAAAGTATTAAAAATCAGATCGGCCATTGAATCGGATGAAACAGCAGTTCAAGGTTCAGTGGTCGAACCAGAGTCGGATCGGTTATGAATAAATTAATATTTTTAATAATATAAATAAAAGATATAAAAGATATTTATTCATGATCATAAAATTAACATTTATTCCAGAATAAAAAGTAAATTTAATAATATATAGACAATTAAAAATATTATTAATAAGTTATATAACCTAATATTCAAATCTAAATAAGTTAATATTCATCTATAATTATATTTTGAATTTAAAATAGTCAATTGATATTCTATTTTCATATTATTTATTAAGTAAATTTATCTTTATTAATAATTATGTATCATAATAATACTTATAACATATTATAATATAGAAAAAAAATTTATACTAAAAATAATGCTACTTAATACTAAAAATAATGTTATTTTATTTTAAAAATATATTTAAAAAATTTAAAAAAAATAAAAAAGAGTCCAGATCGGTTCAACCCGGTTTTGTACCGGTTCGACTGGTTCTGAAAATGCCCAGTTTGCATCTGTGATCAGACCGGACCAGGGGCCCATTCCTGGCTGAACCAATCGGTTCGGTCCAGTTTTTTGTTCATGACATTTTATCATTGTTTAGCCCCCTTGAGCCTAAACCTTTTCTTTCAAATTTTACCCAAATTTAAAAAAAAAGAGAAATTTTTTTCCTTTCCCACCTTACCTTAGGAATTGAAGAGCATAATATTATATTTGTTGGGATGAACGAATGTATACATAGTGGATAGTTTGGGTTATGGAAAAAGGAGTGAAAAAAATAAATGAAAAAAAAAAAGAAAACAACAATATAAAAAAGCAAAAAAAAAGAGACAGAAGTTGAAAGAAAAAAAAATTGATAAGAAAGGAAAAAAAACAAGAGGAATAAAAAAAATCCAAACTAAATTATTATATTCTTTCATTCCACATTATTACTTACTTGATACTTTTCATATTCTTAAGGCTTTCACACCATTTTTCCTATATTTTTCTACCATACCTTTACCCAACCTCATTACAACCTTAAATAAAGTCTTTCTGATTTGTTCATTGCATGTGACATAATTAGTGAAGATTGAGAAGATAAACAGGCTTATGGTAGTAAGGTTTTGATAGGTTGAAATTGAGTGAAACACTCACCTTATACACTTTTGTAAGCTAATAGTATGCACTTATCATGTGAGAGGGCTACTTGTCTTTGATTTATCTTTGTCAAATAAAATTACCATGCTACTTGTGTTTCTGTAATTCACGAAAAGTTATTTCTTATTGTTGAGATTTGTAGAGCCTAAGTTGTTTCTAACTTTACAACTTTCATGTCCTTGATTTGTCTTTGTTTTCATTTTGAGTGTCCAGAGTTTTACATCTTTACTCATACTTTTGTTCTGAGTTGGGTTTTTATCTAAGAATGCAAAAAAGCTAAGTGTAGGGGAATTGATAAATCGTATATTTATATATTTTTATTCTTAATACTTAGTTTTTTTATTAATGAATTTTGGCTAATTAAGAGTATTTAGACTACATTTTATTTTATTAGCCAATTTTAGATTAATGGAATTTATTTGATTAATTTTTTTTATGTTTAAAATTCTCATTTAATCCTTTGGCACGTTGTGGATATTAACTATTATTTTATTTTGTGCAAATTATTTAAGTTTAATTAAATGTAATTTATGTTAATAAATTGAAATTAATTATATTTATCTGATTTATTAATTCAATCTTGGGTTTAAATTTATATTCTATATTTTTATACCATGTGTCTACTAAATTTTATTTTATTTTATACAGATTATATGAAGATTCTTTTTTAAAACAAATTGCAATTAGAGACGGACAATTTTAAATATAAATGGAGATGTCATTTGAAATTAATTTATTTTATTTTTTATTTTTATTTTTAAAAATAAATTTATAAATATTTGTTTTTGAGTTTTTTTAAGTAGTCTTAATCTAGAGTATTTAAGGGTAGTTTTATCTATTGAATAAAAAAAAAAAAGGAGGGTTTTGACGCGGACGAATGGGAAAAAGAAAAGGCACGCCGACGAAAAAGAAAGACACGAGAAAAGATAAAAGAAGGAAGGCGCTGCGCACAAGAAAGGAAGAAATTGAGGACGTGAAATTTGGAATAAAGCAATATGAGTTTTCATCTCTTACTTTTATCATTTTCTCATTGTCTCTATAATTAATTTTGCTTCTTTTCTTTGGGTTACTCGTTTTAAAACTATGGGTTACTAATTTTTTTTTTAATTAGTTATAAATTATAAACCTAATACTATGATTGGAGTTTGAGTTTAATATAATTTTCTATTTTAATTCATTTATATTTTTTCCTTTATTTTTATGCTGCTTTATTTGCTATTGATTAGAGTTAATCAAATTGTATGAATTTGTGTTTCATGTTTAATTTGAAGAGTTTGATTAATTAATTGATTTCAATAATAACGAGATGTTCTAACTCTGTTTAAATGATTATTTAAACTTTGTTCTTGATATGCTTTGTATTGAGGTTGGTGCTATGTTATATATCAATTAAAATTTTAGTTAATTATAATATTAGTTGTAACTTAATCTCTAGATGATCATTTACAAAAATTTTTATTAGAATACCAATATGTTAAACTGGACCAGATTAATAAACTAAAAGAGATGACGAGGAAAATTTTATATTAGGGAATTGATTTGTAACCGATTACACTCATTTAATCATGTCATTACTTCATTAATAAATTTTAATTTAGTTAATTAATTGAGTTTAATTTCTAAACCCTCAATTTTTTATTGCTCATTTTAGTTAATTTTATTTTATTTTATCCTTAATTTAATTAAATAATTCAATTGGTTCCACAAAAAATGATCCAGTTCGTGCTATATTATAAATCAGTTTTAAATTTAATTTTGACTTATTCAATAGTCATGTCAAAGACAGACTTGATTTTGGAATAAGGCCTTTTTCCCCCTCTTACTAAAACAAAAGGGCATTCTAGATAAATCCACACTCCCTTTTTTATTCCCACCATGCCCCTCGTCCCAAAACTCAAAGAAGTTTCTCTCACATCCAAAAACTAAATATCTCCATTTTCTATTACCAAATTTTCCCAACTTTTATTTCTCCTAATTTTGAAGTTTCAGTTTTTGCCGTCAAAACAAGAAGAATTTTTCAACAAATTATTATGTGTAATATGTATTTATAATACTTATAAAAATATGTATTTATAGTAAAAAGTAAATTATCCTCGTTTTTCATACAATCTGATTAGTAAATAATACTTCTTTACTATTTTTATTTTACAATTGTGGCCCGGCTTCTGTGACATTTAATGCATATTAATATTATAAGAAAAAAACTTCAGCTATATAGGATTTCTTTTATTAATAACCAATTTTACTTTGTGTACAATAATATATCATATATGTATTTTATTTTAAAAAATAAAGAGTCTAATTAACAACTTTTATTGTTATATTTAAAATTACATCTGCGTTGAACTGAATGTAAGCATCAACAAAAAATTATAATGGGAAGTTTTTTGACATTACAAATGTAAGAGAATTCAATAACATAAATTTTTAAAGTGAAAAATATTAATAATTTCATAACAATTAATCTCTCTTTTACTTGGAAATTATTTTTTTAAAAAAAATTAACTCAATATTTTTCGTCGTCAATTTGTAGTTATACCATTAAGAAAGAGGGCAAAACAAAGGGGCGCAAACGAGAAAGGAATGAATATGAGAAATAAAGGGATATTATCAAAAGAGTCTCATATGTTGAGAAGGCTTATGATCGCTTGAGCTGGAACTTTATAGAATCTGTTCTCATGGAGATTGGCTTTAAAGTCCATGTTGATTCCACCGGAGCTATCTTCCCGGCTAGCAGCAGCAAGAACGGGGGCAACGAACCCAGCTCGTAGATTCGCATCCTCTTCGCAGTTCCATCCATTCTTCGAGAATAGAGGGGCCGTGGGGGGAGAATAGAGGGACTTGTTTGAATTGGGGGAGGCATGAATATGAATGGAGGATAGAGAAGGGAGCAGAATGAAGAAGAGGATGAGTACGAGTGTAGGTTGTGGCATTGTCAGTTTAGAATCTGGTGGACGATGGCGAAGCCAAAAGGTTAGTGCAGTAGAGAAGCTGGTTTTGTAGCTTTTCCCACTTCAATGGATGGGACTCTCCCTAGGACCTACAAGAACAAATTAATAAACAAAACATAATAACTTAAATATTTGATATACTCATATACAAAAATTTAATATATAGTAATAATAATTCTAATAAGAATTTATATTTCTTATCATTTTTAATGAAAAACTTATAATATTTTCTCCCTCACACACACTTCAATATCTTGATTGCACTTTTTTTTATTGAACTAGCTAGCACCTGTAATCATATTAAACTCCAATTAATCCGATCGAGCTAAGTAGAACCATAAAAGTGGTAAGGCTCTTCTAACTAATATTTAACGTATTTGCATATTCAAGTCTCAAACTAAAGGCTATTGGTTAAGTTACGAACCAATATTTAATGTATTTGTATACACATTCTCAATGCCTCTTCACCATATTTATTTAAATCGCTATGAACCCAATAAGTAAAACTTATATGTTCTGTAACTGTATCGGGTTAGTTTTGTCTATTCTTCATTTAGATTGGACGGTAATGTCATAATTGACTCAGTATTTGCCTTTTCTTAAGGCCTGACTGATTAGGCTTACGTTCAAATTTACCAACTCCTTGTCGATACGTGCTCGGGGTATTCATGTAGACAATAATATCCCCTCAATATCTTTAGCCTTATGTCAATGACTATGCGTACCCATATGCATCAATGTAATAATCACAATTAAAAAGGACACTTGTAGTCAAAATAATTTTTTATGCCTGTATGCCACTACTTGTAGCTTCAAAAATATTATATTTGTGCCCGACTTTCAACTATTACAATTTTAATAATCTAAATTATCCCCAAGCTAGCTGGGTCAACCTGAGTCGGTAGATAATGTCAACTCAGTTTCAGACTTTATTATAACCACGACTCCTTCTTTGGTTCATTTTCCATCTCTCTCATTTTCTCTGTTTCCTTGCTTCTGCAGATTTCACATGTTTGTTGTTACATGTAGTTGAAGCCTCCGCCTGCCAACAGTTACCATAACCGTAAAATAATTGATGATCCTCTGAACCTTGTTCCTTTGTGGGGAGAATGAAATTTTGAGAAGTTTCTCTCTGATAAATTTGTCAAGTGAAAAACTGGAGAAAGATACACTTACAAGAATGAAACCGAAGACATTCATTCATATTCCCAAATGGCTGACAAACAATTACGATCATGGACACACAATGAGCCTAGTATCATCTGTATATAAATTTCAACTACCGCCGGCTGTCCCATATGATGTCTAACTAAAAAATCACTCCGAAAATCACTTTTTTTCTTAAGCTTAAACAAACTAGCCCATAACCCCTTCCCAAATAAGGGATAGCCAGTGACCACCAAACTCAAACTCATTCCATCAAAGTGGGAATTGGGAACATGCTCCTTTACAATCACTTATGTTCCAAGCTCTAAGCCTAATTTCCATAGTAAACAACCAAAACTGACCGAGTCTGGAACAAATCTTAAAGTTGAAATTCAAGAGACAGCTATGAATAATAGAGCAAGAGAGCACAATGTGCCGAATGGAGTCCAATGATTGTCACGAGTCTATCACATTGCAGTCTACTAATACCTTGTAATGAAACTAAAACCTTGCTAAATATCACATTTGCAATACAATCCACGTCTATCAGATCATCTGCAGAAAATTGTTCAAATTTAAACAGTGACTTTCAGACATGCAGTTTAAGTATACCAAGCGGATGACGTTTTTGGTTGTCGATGAGAGCAAGGCCATCACCAAAGGCCAATCATAAGATCATTTGAAAGGTAAGTAATGCAATGATGGGAAGTAAAAGCCACGTGGGGCTAACTCAGAGCAAGGGTGGGATGTGGGCAGTGTATAAAGTTCAAATTCTCTTGAAGTAATTTAAAAAAAAAAAAAAGGAAATATAGAATCATTTCCCAAAAAGAAAGAGCCAATGCTTCAGAAAAGAAAATTTGAATCATACTTTACCAATGCCAATTCGATCATAAGCATGTTTAATGCCATAAATAGGCTAGAACCTTCAACTATCAAGTTATTATATGTAAGTTGTAAGAAGGAATTCCACCTAGCATGGGAAAAAAGCGCCACCAGTTTTCAAGGACTCAGGTTTCTATATTCTATGGTTATTGATACATGACCCTAGCCCAGAAGAAGAAATCCAATAGACAAATCACCAAATACACAGACATTGACACCTCCAACAGTGAAAACTGAAAACCTTAATTTTCAAACCCAGAAGTAAATAATGGCAAGAAAAAACAAATAACTCCATTATTTCTGCTACCTCACTCAAGCAACCATACCCATAATAATAACCATCAAACTAACGTTTATCCATGTGTTTCCTAGCGTTCTCTGTAGATGAGATCTTGCATATGGGAAACATGAAAATCAATTAACGGAAACTAATAACCAAGATAGCTACAAGAGTACTGATAAAGTAAAATATGAACAATTTCCTACTCAAAAAGAGCGCACCAGAAGATCTACAATAACATAAGTTTGGAAAAACACATTGTTTTTCTTAGCAGCTTCAGCTTTATCCAATCTATTGCCAAATAAAAGCAAGAACAACACAAAAAACAACAAGCATAAGAAGCCTCTTTAGATAATAATCTTGTTGCCCTTGACCTGTGTGGTGAGGATAATATCCATGAGTGTGGCCACCATGAAATGAATTAGGAAATCCGTAATGAAAACCAGTTGGACTACCATACATAGCTCCATCATGAAATCCATGATGTTGAAAGTTAAATAATGATGGAAGAAAACCCCCAAATCCAGTGGAGAATGTAAAATTCCCAAATCTTGTTGTTGCCATTGGAGCAAACCCTCCCAACCCACCCATGAATCCAAACCCATGTTGAGGAAAGTGGTTTGATTCAGGTGGCAGAGCAGTTTCAGGTCTCTGGCCTGCTGGACGATGTGGTATATTAATACCAGGAACAGACCTCGACCTTGGGTCAGATGATGTCTTCCCTCTCCCATATAAGGGGACCAACTTCTCCTCCTCAATGAGGGCCTTACACACTGGGCATTCTCGTGACTGTGAGTGAAAGTGAAGCCATTTGTAAAGACAAGGCCAACAGAAAAGATGACCACATAAAGTAATGATAGGGTCTTGTGCTAAGTCAAAGCATATGTTGCATTCAAAGTTGCCTGCATCGTTGTTACTATTGTTGCTGGAGTAGGAAGGGCTTGGGGGTGATCTGCTCGTTGATTCCCCAAACCTGCTTGCCATCTATTGATCCCAAGATGCCTGGAAAAAGACCCATCTAACCCATTATATAAGGCAATCTACAGACACATAATTTGGGGGGAATAAACAGTTTATGAAATTCTAGGTAATAAGTTCCAATCAAAAGATCTATCATTTAAAAGCAAGCAAATTGCATTTTTCATAGGTGTCACCCGTGCAAACAAAGAGCTCTTCTTCACTGGCCTCTCCGAGAAGGGGATTAAACAAACCACCAAATTAATGAGAACAATGATCGCTACATATACGACCGGCATATTCCATCAAACACGAAGCTCGATAAGTTGTCCAGAAGTTAGTTCGCAACTCGCATGATGAGATACCCACAGTCATTCATAAAACATTTAACAATTCAAGAATAGCATGCAACCAGTCCTTAATTCAATTCAAAAAAATCAATACTCAATTTAAAAAAAAAATCCCTCTCAAATTCAAATAGGCACAACTTCAGATCTAGTTTCATCGTAATAGCGAATTACACGCCGTTTCCGAGACAGGTCAAAAGTGAAACAGAAGAAATCAGTTAAAGATACCGAACATTAGATTCGGAAAATGAATTCCAAATGCAATCTTAAAATAAAAAGAAAGCACGAAACGAATAGATAAACACATTCAGAGGAAACAAAAGTTACCGATCTGCAGAAACAATGAGTGACCAACAGATTCCACGAACAAGGTGAATTATTGAAGGTAACCCACAAAGACGAACATCGGAAACTAGAAGGGATCGATTTGTCGGGTATGAAAAGAATACAACCCGGCAAAGATAAAAATAAAGCACGCGGAATTGGAAATCCAGCATGAGGAAAGGTCTCGAGAACATTTCCAGATGGCATTGCTCTATTGGCCATGGGTGGTGACTAGCATATTCGGAACGACGGCTAACTCCTCATCCCCAATATACGCGTCGTTTTAGGATGGTTCATTTTTTCGCTATATTAATATAATATTAAATTAAATTATAAGAGTTTGAATCTGAAAAAGGGTGTGCAAAACCGAAAGATGAACCGTCCTAAAACGACGCGTATATTGAGGCTCATATAACGCGTATATTTTTGGTGGTGGAGTTATTTTGACTATTGAGACCTCGTGAGGGATATATGTTAATAAATGAAATAAGTGCTGTACACCCCCGAAAAAAGGGCATAAAACATTTTTTCACAATATTTGAAGACACTGGTAGATGAGAATTATAAGACGAAGCGCACTACTACCATTTGAAATAAAATTTTGCATCTCGTACTCCTTTATTTATCCTGACTTAAATCAATCAACGATGATTTAAAGTTCCATAAAACTATTTAAATCGACATGGTTTTGTCTTTATAGAAATCATCTTCATGTCCCAATAATCAATTTATTAAATTGAAATATATTTCATCTCATCTCATATATAAACCACATTTTAGAAGTACCTTAATATAAGTTATTTTAGAAATCATTCAGATTTATTTCCAAACTTATTCTTCATAAACATGAGAGAGGGAATAATACAGTTATGGAACTTATGGTGGAGATAGAGATTAAGAGGGAGAGTAATTAATATGAGATAAGAATTTAATAAGTTTAAGTAAGGGTAATTTTAAGAAGTTTTAATAAATTTTGAAAAATTCAATGCCATCAACTATTTTTAACATATTTTTTTAGTGTGTGTAAATTAATCTAAAATGACTTGTATGGGAGCATAAGGAGTATAATTTTTTGACATGGAATCTTTTAATTGCACAGTCCCAACTTAAAAATAAATTAATAAAATTTATTTAAATTCTATATTTTTCTTTTATCTATTTCAAAGTTCTTTTTATTATGTTTGATCCCAACGGGTTACAAATGGGGGTGTTGTAAAAGAAAAAAGAATAACCATTTAGCGCAGGTAAGAAATTGCTTTCCTCCATCCAAGTGCAACACGCAAGTATTAAATTATGGGTTAATGCCAATGGAAGCAAGTTTTGGGCGTTGCCAAAGTTGAAAGTAAGAGGGATAAATGGGACCCTTGTAGCCCAAATATTAAAAGAAAGGTTTGAACGGGCCATTTAATTTGGAGTTAATGAGAGTTATAAACCAAAATTTGGAATTAATCCTGTAACATACTAATACGTTATAAATTGTCCTTAAGTAAGCATAATTAAAATGCTAAATTACTCAAATATCTTTATAAAATAATACATTTTATATCAATTTATAGTCATCTTTAAAAGTTTTACATTTCGATATTAGTTTTTTTACGGACAATTATTTTTCTTTTGTTTCATTACTCTTGTATAACTTGGTAAGACATGCGAAAAAATAAAATAAAATAAAAGTGTAAAAGTATTAAAGATGAGTGTTAAACTACTAAGTTCAATAAATTATACTTATAAGTGCATTTTCTTTCATCAATATGAAAGAGGGAAGATAAGTGTAAAAAATTGAAATGGTAGTATAAAATTACTAAAGATGGGTGTTAAAATCTAGGTACATGAGTTTTAATTTTAAGTGAATTTTTGTTCATTAGTGATAAGGGGAATATGAGTATGAAAAATTGAAATACAAATACTGAACTCCTAAAGACAAATGTCAAAATCTGGGTACAATCATTGAAATTTTTTCAAGTAAATGTTAATTTATTAGTATGAAATTAGGGAAGATGAATATCAAAAAAACAAAATCTGATATGATAGTCTAAAACTTCTTATGATGGTTATCAATTAAACATTGAGGGTATATTATTTTAAAAGGGTATTTGAGTAATTTAGCATTTTAATTATGTTGACTTGAGGACCTTAAATTTATTAGAGAAAAATAAGCTTTTGGTCCCTGAAGTTTTGATCGAGTTTGAAATCAGTGAGGCTTTACACCATGTGGCCCGTTAGTCCTTATGCTTTTAGAACTAGTGGAAGGATGTACATGTATACTAATGACATCAAATATGTTGAGTTGCCTAATGGTATACCACGTGGCAAATGCCATAGTAGACATCATTTTATGTGCTGGACTTGTTTTACACGTTGGACTCCAAAACGTTGCACTTGAAAGAACAAAGACACAGCTTCACTCAAATACTATGTCATCTAGTGTGGTCAAGCTAGGGTTGCTGTGGAGCAAAATTCTTCCTCTTCTCTCCGTCTTGTGTTTTACAAGGTCTAGGCTTTCTGCTATTAGCAAGCTTCAAGCATCAATGTTATCCATCATCATCTTTGTCTTCTCCATCGAATCAAGGGGGTTGATTCTAATTCGTCTTCTCTATCCATCTTTGCTTCCTCTGTTTGGTCAAAATTTGGTGGGATGTATTAGAGTATAAGGACTGATGATGAAGGGTAGGTGTGGATGAGAAGGAGTCAAAATATAATAGGTTGTATTTGGTGACAAAGACAAAGCTTGAATGGAAGGTAAGGGTGGAGAAGGAACCTAAAGGGCTTGCATTTGGGGATGATGATTGACCAAGAACGGTAGGTAAGGGTGAAGAAGACATGGGATTATTGAATATATGCTAATCCTCAATTGTTTATAAGCTTTTTAGCCTTATAGATGCCCACACTATAAGGTATGATATTCTTTTTCATAAGATGTGAATTTTCTTTGATTTAATTATTCTGATAAATGTTGATTCATAGAATTGAAATATGGTGAATTATTGTTATTTTAGGAATTATTGTGCTGCAATTTCTTTCACTAGTTAGATAGACTAGTTTCAAAGTAGACTTTGGAGAAGATTGAGATCACAAAATGTGAAATGGGAAAAGAGCAAGTTGAAGATCAATTCATAGCTAGTCAATGCAATTATGTGTTTGAAAATATGGGAAGGCTATTAGTCACAGAGATGCAATGTCATAGCTAGGTTTTGGTAAGTCTTGTTGTTTATCTATTTAATATATAGACAATTATGATGTAGTTTGTTCTGGCTTTATGTTAGGAAGCAACTATGTATTGCTGTGAGTTGGTGTTGTTTTATGTAGTTTGAAATGGCAGTTCTGGTGTGGTGTTGTTTTATGTTAGGAAGTAGCAGTGTGTCAGTATTATTATAAGCTCCTTCATGGTTTGTGTTAAGACTAGGTGTTTTATACTATCATGTAATGAATAGTTTATTTACTGATTTATTATGAATGAATGAATTCACATGCTATTGATACTTCATATCAATTTGAAACTATTTAGTTTATTGTTCTAGTTTACATACTGACACAAGATTTTTATGTAATGGTTTAATGTGGATGAATACTCATACTGTTCAAGATTTAACCATTCCTTGCTTTCTTTTCTATTGAAGATGCTCACATTAGGTGGTTGTCAATATTTGAATCTATATTAGTACAAGATTTATTGTGGATGAATACATGTCCTAGATTTGAAAGTATAAAAGTATTTCATATAAGTTTGGTTATTTGAATGCAAAGAACTAATGCATTGTGGTTTCTCTAAAATCACATAAAAATACTATTGGTGCAAATAATTGCTAAAAGATATTACTTGTAGTAAGTTTGGTTATAAATTTCACAAAAAGAAGAAGTAAAAGAAACACTAAATCAAGTTTTGTCTTGTAACACAATAGTTTAAATGGAAATGAGTTTTGTCTTTTTCAAGTTTTGTTTGTTTTTAAAGGTATATTTTAGTGTTGCATGTTAATTTAGTGAATTTTGATGTTGATTTAATGAATTTTAGTTATTAATATGGGACCACTTACATGTTCCCCTTTTGAATCAGTTTTGCAGCATATCACTTTCAACTTTTTTAATATCTTTTCATGGCTTCTAGTGCACTTTTATTCCATTTTTTAATCACCTTTTTCAACATATCAGTGTCAAGTGCACAACCTATTCCCAATTTTAATGTGGTCCTAATGCATAATTACTTCAACAACACAGATATGGATATCAAGCCATCATAATTCCATTAAATAAACAAAAATTCTTACATCACAAAGTGCATTCCATGGCCACCAAAATGACAAAGATTCCAATTACAATAACATCTAAATCAATAGCATCAAATTTCATATTCCTTAATCACATTTAATTCTACCTCCTTATTCAATCTATAACAAACAACAATGTTTACATCCCAAACCATAATAGCAGAAAACTATAACCGAAGTACACAGACACTACAAACCAAATCAATTCTTAAATGCTTTTCACATCAGAAAAGCATTCACAACAACTATGGTCACAAGTGCATGAATTAAATCTTCATCTTTCTCTTGCAATTTGAAACTCTTGCTCTTGTCACTTAATCTTCTCTAATGTTTGCTTGTATAGTAGTATGTCAATGTAACATCCTATAACCCAAAGACTCAAACCAAATACAAAAACATAGGAAAACATTAGAGGGGCATAGGACAAGGTGCAGCGTGGAGGCAAGACCACCTGGTGCCGCAGCGTGAGAAGCTTTTGGGCCACAACGAAAAAGAAATAGAGAGGCGTGGTGCCACGATCTTAGATCTAGAGCCATGGCGCCATTGACTATAACAACATCAACTGTTTGTTGATATAGTCAACTAGCTTCTAACGCTTATAACTCCTCACCCTAATCTCTGATTTACCTTATTTCAAGGCCTATAAGTCACTTTACTCCTTAGCTAACTACTGACTCCAATCATGACTCAAAAAGTCTCTGTATGAAGATTTTGGAAGCTTGAAACCAATTTACTTACTTTTGGACCAAAACAAGGAAGTAAGCACCCCAGATTGCCACCAACAAACCTTTAGCAGTCAAGGACCATTCCAACAGGTCTTAAAAGGCTTAAGAACCATGTTCAAGGAGATTTCCACCTAAAGAAGTCACTCCTCCAAGTTTTGACCCCATTTAAACCAATATTCATACTATTAGGTTCTATCCCCAATTTGCATAATAAGGGGCAAGGGCCCATGGACCCCGACCAAACTCTTTAGAGGGGAAATGGAACCACAAGTTCCTATCCCAAAACAACAGAACCACAAGATTAAAGACATCACAAGCCACACACATGACATTCTAGTCACACATCATACCATATGCATGAACATAGATCCAAAACCATATAAACAATAATTCATGGGGTATAAGAGAGTTTAGAAGAGTTATACATTCAACTAGTCCATAGACATACGAGTTCATGATAGATTATACTTAGTATTACATAAACACCACAAATGGCACTTTACTGAAGGGAATGACAAAACAACAACAATGGAGGGGGACAACCCCAACACCCATAAGTGCACTCTCAATCCTCCTCGAATGCACCTTTCTTGGTCCTTTCCTTACTAGTATTGGATCCTTCACCTGGAATTGTTAGCCACAGGGTGAGACATACGTCCTAGTAATTAAGGGGTTTACACATACATATAAATATAATCATACTTCACAATCTAGATACAATGCTCACATGACTGCAATGCACATGATATGCATACGCAAATCCCATTAATTCATGATTAGAATCATGAGTTAGTTATCATAACAAGGTAACCTTAACTAGTAACCCCCTTCCAATGGCTTGTGACAGCTGATTTCAGGGTCGCCACAAGCTCTGCTCCTAATAGTCATGTCTCGGACAAAGGCAATTATACTAAAAGTTGGATTATGACACTCCTTCCCCTAAACCACTTGAATTAGTGGCTATTTAGAGAAGATACACTTCAATTCACAGCCATCTGAGTCTCTCAACCATATGATGATTATTTAGTGACTGGAATACACAAGCAACATCACTTGAACACAAGGCCTCGTGTGCTATTTAGCGAATTGACATACCACGTGGTATTCAAGGCATCATCACCCAAACCATAAGTCTCAACACAATATACAACTAGTGATAATACTCAATGCATGCTAACATATCATCACACGTTATCCTGTATAGTGCAAGCATGCCATATGATCATATATGATAAATCATAGGGTGCATGGCTATCATCACATATTAATATTCATCATACTTGCATATAACGTGTTCACTACCATCAAATGTCATTTTCATCATAACATAGAGTAGGGATAAAGAACTTACTAACCGTGTAACTGTACATATCATGAAATGAAAAAGAGACAACCATATCCGTGCTAAGGGGTACATCATGATATAAGAAAGGAAAGCATATACATATGTAGCATGTACAGATCATGATATGAAAAGAATTAGACATATATATATATATAATCATTCAGAAGACATAGAAAAGACATTCTAGTTACCTCAACTGTTCAAATCCACTCAACACCATAGTAGGCCAAAGAGGACAACAACCACTATAATATAAGAAAAGGATGCAAGACCATGTTACCACATTGCCTTAAACCAAAACACACAATCAAAATCATAGTAATCCAACTAATCTGACCTAGAAGTCTATAACTCAAACTTCAATGTAGTTACTTACCAACTACTTTCAAGCTTTCCAACCACTACTCAGAGTCAAAAGATCCCAATAGAGTAATATTACAACCTACACAATACCGAAATCTTATACCAAAACAATTTCTCAACCCTTAGCATACAACATTTAGCATACATAATTATCAACTCAAAGCATAAAGCGATCAGAATAAGGCTTCCCCAAGCAAACCCATACATCAAAGTATCTAAAACAACTCATGAACTCATAACTAAGCCCCCACAAATTCGGATTCTAAGCAATACTAAGAGTTGATGATTAGGGTTTCAAAAATATACCACCTAAACACTTAAAACCCTTAACCTAGAGCTTGAACACACCCAACAACACATCAATGAAGCTTTTAAACACAATTTAATTCTTGGAAATGCAACCAAACCTAAACCCTAAGCCAACATTGTTAAAAACCATCATAAATCTTGAAGAAATTGGAGAAGAGAAGAGGAATGACTTACCTACAAGAATCAAGCCTCCCCAAGGTCAAAAACATGTTCCGTAGCTCCAGACCAACCAAACCCTAGTAGAGCGCTGAAAATTTCCACCAAGAACATTGTTCTAATGAGTTACTTCATGTCTGATATAAACTAGATCTTGCGATTGGAGCCGTGATGTGAGCCCATTCTAGCTTCAGTCCAAGTCCATTCAACATTTCTCGCTGTAGTGCAAGTGTGTTATGTTCCTTTTTCTTTATCTTGCTCAATTCTAACTTTTACTTTGGTCCTAGTCCCTCTGATTCTGCACCATTCAGCTATATCCTTCTTATAGTAAATAATTAGGGTCGTTACAGTCAAGCGAATCAAAATAATTGCAGCACCATGCCTCCTAGAAAGAATACACAACCATAATAAACTATAGAAGCCACAATAAACCATAATAAACTATAGAAGCCATCTTCAAGCAACCATAATAAACTAATTACCTTAAAATTCCAGCATCACAAAAACCAAAAACCCATTGAAGAGGCTGATAAAGTTCCAAATTCCATTTTCGTTTAGGATGCAAGGCAAACATATCGCCAAGGTGACCATACATTAGATTAAAAAAATTGATGTTTTAAGAAATTTACATAAGAGATGAAATTAAAAGCAAAAAGTAGAGCCATACAATTAAATAACGGCATGAAGTTAAGAGAAATAACAAAAGAGAATGGTTTCAAAAGAGAAAAAAAATCAATAGAAAAGTGAAATCTACAGAGGAATGATACACAGTAGAGACTCAGAAGTTATGCCAATCACCAAAATCTGGGTTGGATGTCAACAATAACGACATGTATTATTCTAGCAAGCTGAAAACTGAGAAATATGACAATGGTTATAAAAGAAGAAGAAGAAGAATCATTTATGGAAGAAAAAGCAGAATCAGTTACAAACTCTAAATACTACGAGCTATATAACATAGAAACTTGCAAAATCAGTTATAGAAGAAGAAGAATCAAGCCATACACCAATCACACTCACCTAATCATGTTGTGCGAGGTGATCTTGAACACAAAGTTAGAGACAATGGCTACTGACGCAGAGAACTCACCATGCTGAAAACCCTAGCAGAGAAAGAAGGGATGCGTCGAGTAAATTGGGTTTAACGTGTTTTGTGTTTCTTTTTTGTATGCTCCATTTTGTAGAAAAGCCTTGATCGTGTCATTTTTCTTGATTTTTCCAAGTTGTCACCCGTAATTTAACAAGTTAACTGCCATGTGTATTTCTATCATCCATATCAGCGTATTTGACACTATTAATGCCATGTCTAAGTGTTTTCACCAATTTTTGAAAGCATAGGGATTAACATGCTACACGAGGCAAACTTTAGGATGAATTTAAAAAAAATTAAACCTCAAGGAATAATTACAAACTTGATCAAATCTTCAGGGACCAAAAGCTTACTTTTCTCAATTTATTATTGAGATTTCACAAATTGTTGGTTTGTTATTGGAATTAATTCAAGATTTTGGCCAATAACTGTAATTTCCCCAAATTTAACCTCTGAAAGCTGTCAGAGTCTGCTATAATTAGATGTAAAAGCTGCTAAGTGCAATTGATTTAATGTCACAGTCAAACATTCGCATCTCCTACTATTTAGAAGGAGAGGCTTGGGTATCGGTATTTTTTCGGAAGCGTGTCAATTAGCTAGTTGCCCACATAAGCATCACATTTATGTGTTTTCTAGAATCACAAGCTTTCAATTTCATTCTTCATACACATCAAAACCAATCACATTTATTTATTTTTTTTATGAAGACACATTTATTTATTTTAACTGAATCAATCAATTATAGAATTAAAAAAAATTGATTCCAAATTGTAAAAAAAATTTTATAAGTATAAAAAAATTTTAATATTAATATTATTATATTATATAAATTGTAAATATTTACTATTGTTTACTTGAAATTTTCATTTCATTTATGCTTATTATTTATATATTATATGTTTAAGAAGGTTGAATTCGATAAAATATTTTTTAATATTTTGAGAATTTGACGATTGAATTGGTTGGACTATTACTTAGAGATAACAATGACTCAATTTTCAATTTTAAATTATTTTAGAGATTATAACATTTTAAACTAATTTTTAAGTCGAGAACTAAAATAATTTTTAAAAAATTAGATATTTTTTAAATTGTATAAAATTTAACCTAAATTTATTTATTTTTACCAAAATTATTAGAAAGTAAAAACATCATTTCTTTTCCTATTTTAAAATTACTAATTATAAAAATAAAATTTTTTTAAGTACTATGTAGTCATTTTATAATATTATGGTCATATAGTAATATTATGTTAAAAAATTTTAATATTATTTTTAATAATTTAACATATATTATTATTATATTATAAATTTGAATAATTTAAATTTATTTTTTTAATAATTTAATATTTTATTTATATATATATATATATATTATACGTTACATGTTGTTAGACTTCTCATTTAATAAGTTGAACTATAAAATAGTGATCTAATAACATTTTTGGTCTGAATTTTAAAATATTGATTTTTTTGTCAAAAAAAATTGGTTAAAATATTCCATCTTCAAAATTTGAAAAACTTTTAAATATTTTCAATTTAAGTTATAAAATACTACATAAATTTTTTAATTTAACAAGTTGATTTCCGTTAATTACAATCACCAAACGGCGGCTAGCTCCTTCCGGCAGATCGATTCCAACAAATCCATTCCCTTTGAGCTTCACCAATCACGATGTGCGGTTCCCTCGGGTTCTCATCTGTTGATTCCTTTCCAAATGATATCCGAGTATCAGATTCGGAATTCCTGTTTCATTGATCCAACCTTCCTTTTCTTTCTTTCTGGAGGAACCAGACAAGAGCCAAGAACGCTCATAATTCTTCCAATCTCCCTCAAAAACTCATTTGTCAGCTCTTGCTGGTTACAGGTGAATTCTCTTATCCTCTTTCTTTGCTCCGATTCAACTCCCTATTTACTTTGTCGGATATTCATTCTTTTCTTATAAGAAATTGTCTGATCGGTGACTGTCTTATCATATCTTGTTGAAATTCGTCAAGTTTGATAATTTTGTTTGGATTATTCTCTCTCTGTTTTTTAATTATGCGTTAATTTTGTTTGCGGACAGTGCGAAATGAGAGTGAGATTTTTTTGTTGTCTTCTTATCTTTCACAAACTGGATTTGTCACTCCCAGCTTATTGACCGAAAATTTCGATTTGAGGAAACAAATATTGGTTGACACTTAAAACTGCATAACTTCAAGATCTCCCTTGTTTATGGGGAAGCGGTGGCTTAGTTTACAAGTTAGATTGGGAAAAGGGAATTAGAATTTTGCGCCCAGATTGAACAACTCTTACTGATTAGAGCTTTTGCTTGAGGAGCCAAAACTTAAACAATCCATTCATTTTACCCGAGGTAGTGGTGTCAGCGCATTGTCTTTGGCCAAAAAAGAATTACTTGATTATCTCTTTTATTTGAATCCTTGATCATGATTTACAATGTTGCCTCTCCTCGTTATTACCCCAGCAAGCTTCATAAACATTTTTCTTCAGGATTTTAGATCAGAAACATAGATTTCCTCGATAACAACGGCTTATCGCATGAAATTTTAAGTGAAACATACTCTGAAAGGGAATTGGATCTTCATCGTTATCTTGGGTTTAATGTTGCGGATGTAATAGTAGACTAGACTCTACTATACGGAGAAGTGGTTCTGGAGAACTTATTATATAAGATTGGCAGTGCGCTGTAAGCCCAAGCTTCAGTATACAAGAAGGGTTCTTGTGTTCCCGGCGGAAAATGTTTGCAAGTTTCAGACACGTAACCAGTGATGCAGTCTTTCATCTGAACCATTCTGTATTTCTTGTGGTTTTCTGCTTTTTACTGCAAACGATATTTTTGACAAGTTATTATGTCATTGTTTAACATGGAAAATATGGGAATGTGAAAATAAATTCTTCCTGGGGTGAGCTTAGCATTAAACTATTTGCTATGAATTTGCCTGGGAATTTTACTGTGCATCAATATATTTACTATTTTACATTTCATCTTAGGTGGAGAAATTGTCCTAAAGAATGAATTTGTTTGTGTAATTATTTTTAGGCTGCCATACTGGGGATTTGTATGTTGTCAAAGAAATTAAAGCCTCCTGTTTTGTTCTTGTGCTTGTATATCCATTTGAAAATGCCTTCAACAGAAGAACATTGTATTTAGTGATCTGGAAAAGTTAACTCCATGATGCAATAAATTGGAGAACAACTATCCATGCAAGAGCAATTTTTGTGGTGTCAGTATGTCAAAACTACATGCACGTTACTCAATGGACTCGAAATAATAATTTTTTCAGCTCAAAGGTATTTGTACAACTAAAACCAATTAAAATCAGAAATCATCAATTTGAGTTTACTGAGTAGCAATCCTTGATTTTCTGTATTTCTTTTACTCAGCTAGTAGGTGATTAGATAAACTCACTCATATAACAGATTAGCAGAGCTATAATAATGATAGAAATATTCTAATCACTTCTTTCCTCTGGACCTTGGAAGCTACTGCTGCATAAATGATATGCTTCCCTTTTAGTTTATTGTATATACATATTGTGGATTTGTGTTATTGTTGTTATGCGTGCTTCTTGCTGTCCAGAAGTTTGGGAAATCTTAAATAACATTAAAGCCCATTATTGCAGAAGGGAGCTTATGCAGCAGTTCCTTGAAGAAGATGGAAGTTTCCAGACCTCTGAAATCTGATTGTAGATTAAAGCACCGTCCACTGACCCCTATTAGGATATTAAGGGGTCTCATATGTTTAGTGGTGTTTATTTCTACAGCTTTTATGTTTTTAGCCTATTTTACCCCTGTGGTGGCTGTATTACTGCGGCTTTTCAGTATGCGTTGTAGTAGGAAGGCCGTTTCATTCCTCTTTGGACTTTGGCTAGCCCTATGGCCATCTCTATTTGAAAAGATAAACAAAACAAAAGTGGTCTTTTATGGAGATAGTATTCCCATGAAGGAACGTGTTTTACTTATTGCAAATCACAGAACTGAGGTTGATTGGATGTACCTGTGGAATCTTGCATTTCGAAAGGGAAGCCTGGGCTACATAAAATACATTCTTAAGAGCAGCTTGATGAAGCTGCCTCTCTTCGGTTGGGGATTTCACATTCTGGAGTTCATCGCAGTTGAGAGGAAGTGGGAGATAGATGAGCCAATATTGCACAATACGCTTTCCACATTAAAGAACCCTCGAGATCCTTTATGGCTAGCAATTTTTCCGGAAGGAACTGATTATTCGTACTACCTCATCATTCCTCTTACCTTTCAGTGTCTTTTGACTTCTAACTTCTAAGTGCTTGTATCTTGATTTGATAACAATATGATCTCGTTTCAAGATCACCTTATATTCTATAGGAATTTATGCCGAGTTCTATTTTGACTAGCAACGCCAAAATATAAGCTTCATGCTTTCGATGAATACACAATTTAATGAACAAATATAATATTACTTGCTTTTTATGCAGTGAAGAGAAAAGCAAAAAGAGTCAAAATTTTGCTGCTGAGGTTGGGCTTCCTGTGTTGACAAATGTGCTACTTCCAAAAACTAAAGGCTTTTATGCATGCTTGGAAATTCTACGAGACTCATTGGATGCAGGTTTCTCTTATAATTTTCTGCTACAGAATTTTCAAAGATAGTTTGTCAATTGATAAGAATAGCTGTTTGAGAAATTCGTGCCTTTTGTGTGATCATTACTAGCTAAACCTGCTATTGAAAATTATGATTTCGGCAAGTTTAAATAATTTTTGGTTCCACATCTTCCCCGTGGAAAATGTGATGCCAGTTCTTAGGCCTGTATTTGCTCCTAACAATGTTTGATTATCTTTCAACATGAGAATTATACTATTAAAGCTCTTGACTGGTCCAGTGTTGTTTTTGTTTCTTTGTCTTTTTTCCCCCTCCCTTGTCATCTGATTCATCTTTTTCTATGTCTGATGAACTTATAACTCATACATGCAGTATATGATGTGAGTATTGCGTACAAGAATCAATGTCCTTCTTTTATGGACAATGTGTTTGGGATCGATCCTTCAGAAGTGCACATACATGTTCGGCGTATCCCTATTGAGGACATTCCAGCTTCTGAAACCAAAGCTGCTTCTTGGCTAATGAATGCATTCCAGATCAAGGACCAGTTGCTTTCTGACTTCCATGTTAAAGGCCAATTCCCTAACCCACTAAATGAAAAGGAACTCTCTACATTCGAGTGCCTGGTTACTTTTACTGTGGTCATTTCTTTGACTTCCCTGTTCACTTATCTTACATTTTTTTCTCTAATTTGGTTCAGGGTGTACGTAGGCCTGTCTTGTATATATCTTGCTATTGCTACGTGTTTCAAACTTAAATTGATGCCGCTTACAGACTATGTTAATGCACTCTTTCACAGCAAGAAAGAAAAGAGTGGATAATGACCCCATTTATAATTGCAATAAACATGTTGGATGATGAAACTGATATTGAATTGTTTAAAACAATTGTTTTTTTATTGGTATTCATAAAATTACATTCAAATAGTTAATACGTTGACTAAACCAAAAAAAAAAATCTCAAGTATGTATTTGCTATAATTATTTCCCGAAGTCCTTTCTTTATCGTCATGCCTGGCGTCTGGCGACATAATTGATGGGATCAAGTGAAAGTGCAGAAGGGATGGTGCTTAAAGTTATAAAGTAACAGAGTTCTGTTTCTCGGCATGCATTTGGTTGCCATCTTTCTGAAAATGGATCAGTACACCTCTTTCGTAGCTTTGGTTCGTCATTAGTTGTGGCTGATGCCTGACGGAGAAAAAGGATGTGGACACCAAAACTATTTGGCCGTCGCGAAGATGATCCTGGATTAACTGCTCGTCAAGTTTTTCACCCTTTACCTTTGCAGTCAAATCAGGTTGCATCACTTACCGCAAAAGTTCAATTCCAGACTTTGCTACACACACTGGGTTTGAACAATTTATCCCCATGAATGGTTTTTACTTGCCGCATGGCATGATGTGTATGTATAGGCGTGTGGCAAACAGCATGGTAAAGCATGTGATTCTCCTCAGAGACGCAATAGACAATCAGACATGGGGTATTTTAGTCGATAATGGATAAGGTTTAAAAGGGGAAAGGTTTGGTTAGAACGAACACCAACGTGTCAATCTTCTTTCGGCGGCCATGATTTGTTTCTGCAATTTATTGCCCATTTTCTGTTATTTTTTCAAACAATGAGTTAATGAGTTCCAATTGATCAACATTGCATACCCTGTCCAAAGGCTAGAGCCTCTGTTCTTTTCAACCTAACTTAACGAGCCTCTCAAATTGCGTACTATGTGTTGCATTGTCTTCATCTTATTTTCTCTTTCGTGGTAATTACTCGATAATTAATTTAGTTTATTAACTTATTAATATAATATTCAATTTTATAACAAGACGTTTATTCATATACAAACTCTCTTTTGTTGGCATTTAGTTTTTGCTTTTCATGGTACCAATTATTCATGCACAGATATAAGAGATGGCTTTTCGTTGGCCTTTACAATCTGTGGGATAATTATATATAATTTAAATTAAATTGGATAATTTAAATTAATTTTGTTAACTTATTAATATAATAATATGATATGATATGATATTCAATTTTACCTTTTACCTACACTATCGCCTCCGTCGGATTTCTCTGCACAGCCGCACTGACGGCCTCCATCGCTATCAAGAGTCCAACCTGGGGACCTCAGCGTGAGGTGAGCTTCATTCTTTGCGGTATCGCGTTGATCGGTTCGAGAGCTTCATTCTTCCTCTTTCCTGTGGGTATGTTAGTGGCGTTCTCCTCCCTCCTTTAGCGCTGCTAAGATGCTTCGCAAGTGGCAGCAAACTTTAACTAACCCTTTCATTTTGTTGCAGCTTACGCACGACGGTATTATAGTGATCAAACGATCTCTACATCAGAGATTGCTTTGTCGCAGGTCCGGAGGATTGCTTTGTCGGACCTACAGTGCTCCATTCACCCAGGTTTCGGATGCTGGACTTTCCTAATTTTTCTTTAATGCCTTGGTTGTTTTTTCATCAAATATCGATTTCTTCATCCTTGAACCCATCTGCCGTTATTTACCCCATGTTAGTGATCCAATCAGTTCACTCTTAAATCCACTCGCTGTTTGGATTGATCAGTGAAACTATTCATCACAAGATTCACTAAATAAATAAGGCTACGTGCCTATTGATGCATAATACTTATATAGTATACGGCATCCATGGCGATTTATTATTCCCATCATCCCGAAATCTATTCCTTCCATCCCTTTTCTTGTCCCCTCCACCTTCAAACTAAAACAGAAAAGGTTAAACAACATATTTACTTCAGTAGAATATATAACATATAATATATACTTGTAATAGATTGGTATCGTCTTCGATTGATTTCTTCTATGTCAGGAACTCAGGATGACTTGCACGAGGATACCATTGTTTTTTTCCTTTAGGTGTGACAGTTAATAAAGAGGGTTATATATTTATATTAAGTATGTGTTTCTTAGTACCTGATCATTGTACTTGTATTTCGTGTATTTTAGCTTGATGATCTTGCTTTTCATATAGTTAAACAATAAGATGATGTTACTCCTCTCCTGTGAAAATCTTTGTTAGGCAATTAAAATAGAATATCATGTGTTTATTTGATGCCTGGTTCAAAGGTATATGTCAAGTCCCATTAAGTTTTTTTTCATACTTATTAAAAAAAGATATTTAACTTTTATTTCAAGAATATAATAAACATCTTTGGAAAAAATGTGCTTACTATTTAAGGACCTATGTATTCAGGTTTTGACACTATCTAATATACTAAAATATAATCTGGTGTTTGAATTAGGTTTAGAGAGGCTTTCAATTTTCTGATTATCAGTTTTATGTTTTTCTTTGATCTGTTCAATGCTCACTTCTATAGGTCCTCTTCTAAACTCTGAAGGTAGCACTAATACATAAATTGCTTCTCATGTATTATTATTTGTTTTAGCTCATTAGTTCCTGGTTCATTTATGTGCACAAGAGAAAGAAGTGAAAGATTTGGTTTTTGTCCCCATTGATCTTTTGCTTGAAGGCTTTTGGCATTGCTCTCAGAATGTTAAGAACAACACTAAACACAGGCACGGTATGTTTGCAGGCATTTTGCATTCCTTTAGTTGGTTTAATTCTATATCAGTGATCTTTCAGGTCGACCCAGTCTAATTAATAGTTAGTCATGTGAAAGTACGATTCTGTGCACCATCTTATTTAGGTTGAATTTGAACTGGAGAAGAAAATCAGGTCATAATGTTTATTTCCTTATTGTTTATACCGAGGACTTTGGATATAATCCTTATAGCAGTGTTAATGTATTAGGATATATGATATTATAATACTATCAATGTTGTAGACAATATATGATTTCCTGTTTTAATCACTGGCTTTAGCAGTGTTCTATGTTGGGTTAGGATTGACATGATAACCTTTTCTTTTATATGATGTATTGGCGTTTGGCCAAAAAAAAGTTTTACTGACCTGCTTATTGTAATTTTCCGGTGTATGGAATAGGGATGTTTTATATAAATTAATGTATATTATTTTTTTGAAGGTTTTTGTTTGATGTAGGCTTGTTTCTGGGTTGGGGTTTGTCTGCTTACTTGTTTTCTTTGTTGTTTCTTTGGCTTATTCTTCTCCTTGTCTGTTGGGTTTTGTGTGTGCAGCGGATTGTGGCTGTTTCCAGCGTGTTTCTGGTGATGGGTTCCTAAGGTGTGTTGAAGGTGTGTCAGGTTTGTGTTTGCTTGTAGGTCAGGTAGGGTTATGCTTTTTGTCCTTCTGTTTTCCTTTGTATTGTGGTTTTTATTTTAATGAATTTTGTTTTCTGCCCCCAAAAAAAAAAAGAAAAAAAGAAATAGGCCTCTAGCCTATTTCAAACCTTCAAGGTCTAGACTTTTAAGTCTATTTGAAAGTCTACTAAAACTAATAGTCCTTTAAATAGACTTCAAGTCAAACCAGGTTCTTTCAAAGTAGCAGACTTGAGCCTAGAAAAATGCCTTATACAAACTAATAGGCTAAACTCAGACTTTAGGCCTATAATACAGGCTTGGCCTATTTATTCAAAGCCTGGCCTAGCCTAGTTTAGCCTGTTTCCACTCTTAAATAGGTCTTTTCTACTATTTCCCATTCTTGGACAACACTGTATCAAGTTCGCTCTAATTTTGATCACCTGCTTCAATGGTGTAGACATTTGAAGCATAATCACATTTGTGCAATAACGAGTTATGGGATTTGGAGCTCTGAGACACATTTTTCGACCTCTCGCAAGAACCCTAATTTCACAAATCCCTACTACTTCCCCAACACCATTTCCTCCAGCTTTTACGTCTCTAGGATCCCTTCTTCTTGGTGGATCAACTTCTTCCAGACTGCCTCAATGGCTTCCCCTTTCGAATCATTTCCATAGCTTGACGGACACTCGCTTCCCTAAGAGACGTCCTTCTGATAAACCCCGCCGAAAGAGGGCCAGCTTGAGACCTCCAGGTTTGTCTGTCTTCTTACATTCTTACTGAAATTACCTTTTGGTTTCTAAATTCTTGGGTTGTCAAACAATGCTGAATTGAATAACGTTTTGTTGAATTGCATGATTTTCTATCTGAGGGTTTTGTACTCTCAATTTCACATTTAAACTTATTTTGTTTAATAACCTCAGCATGTAAAATTTAGTTCAGGGAAACAAGCTGTGATAGACTTTTGTCAAATCGGATGTTTATATGTTTGTCTGGTTAAGTTACTGCTTTACTGGGGAGTTAAGTTTATTACTTAATATTCTACTACTTCGTATTCAATCTAAAGGTGAAGGTTTATATAACGCAGGGCCATATGCTTGGGTTCGGTATGTACCGGGCGAACCCATTCTTCCAAATAGACCTAATGAAGGGAGTGTCAAAAGAAGGAAGGAAAAAAAGAGAATGAGGCAGCACTGCGCCTTTGTATTGGTGCGCTCTCTGAACTTCTTTTAGGCCCCATTTGCTATCCTTAATGGGAATAAAAAACTCCTTTTTCATGGCAGAAGTATCCAGATATTCAATATGTATTATGCCCTTTTATCTTTATTCAACAATAACTTCCTTTTTCATTCCATTTCATTATGTACCAAGAGCCGAGTTTGCCTGATATCTTTTTATATGTATTATTATTTTATTTACATAGCCTTTTCCTTTTCGTTCTGTTCTACGTAGTGGGTTCTATTCGTTAAACATCAAAGGTATTTGGATCTCTGGATCATGGGTAAGGCATTGGGTCTTGGAGTTTTGAATTTCTAAACATGAAAAGTTAAAGATTTTTCCCTTATCATAAACAAGAAATGTTGATTACCACATTTTACATTCTATTTTACCCAAATTACCCATCCATTCCTCCAATTCTAAAACCTAAACGAGCATCTCCTGCTATTTAGTATTTAAAACCCACTGCAATTAACTCCATTGAGTCATTGCAGATGGCGCAAATATTACTTGAACTATCATATTTTGGTCAAGGTCAATTATTTGCTATTTGAATGTAAATTCTTCAAATCCAAAACCACAGCATTGCAAATCCAGTTTGATACTGGAGAGAGCTTACCTATTTATGTGTCTGTAGGTTTTAAAGATCATTCTTTGATTATCACTTTCATCATAAACGTGAGGTATTTTGGCTTTTAATAACAAATGACTTTCACCAAAATAAGATGTTCTCTTAACATGTACACCATCTGCCATGGGATGGCTAGATGGAGTTGGTTGTAGTCTGTTTTAGAATGCCAGGTTAGGAGTTTAGCGAGATGGAGTAATTTCCTCATAACTTAATACCCATGCAATTTTCTATATTGATTTTTTTGTTCTTCAAAGTTCGAATGAAAAGGCTATTGTATAGAATTAGTCCCAGTATCAAGCAGAAATGCTTATTTGTGATGGTGTTAAAGATTAGCTTTCCACGAGATAACTTTATGCTTAATGGATAGCGTTTGTGCACTGACAGGCAGAAAGAAAGAAAAGGAAAGCTCAGCTGCAAGAGGCTAAACGGAGGAAAAATATTAAAAGAGTAGAGCGTAAAATGGCAGCTGTTGCAAGGGATAGAGCATGGGCAGAAAGACTGGCAGAGTTGCAGCGAATTGAGGAAGAGAAGAAAGCATCAATGGCTTGAATACTATGGAACCTGAACTGCATTTGGTAAAACTGGTTTAGGTTGATCTGTTATCAGTTCTCAATCCATCCATTCTGGATCTTCAATATTGTTCCATGTTGTCTCTCAATCGATTGACCATGCACCTATTTGATATATTTTTGTCTTAACATGGAAATGTTAAATTCCTCTTTGCTTTGTCTGAAACACTTCCCCCTTAGAAAGATTGAAAGAGCCATCCACTTGCAACACCAATAGAACCTGTATTGTCTCCCTTTTTTGTCGTGAAATTCCTATGAATCTTTCGAGTGTTATTGTTGAGTTTCCTTGGCCTTGTTATATTGATCCATGACCGATTTGATCCATACCATGGATTAATTTGTGAAATGCAAAGGACTTGTTTAAATGTATTCTCTCTTTTAAGGTTCTCAAAAGAATTATTTTCTAGAATAAGTATTGAAAATAAAAAAATAAAAAAATCTATTTAAATAATTGCTATCAAAATTCTAACTAATAAGTGTTAAATGAGAATTTAAATTTATAATTTTATCATTAGATAAGTATTTTTTATTATTTTTTTATTTTTCAGAACAAAAAATATAAAATATTTTAGAGGTGTTTTGAGTTTTTTTTTATTTTTCTATTTTTTAAAATATTTAATCAAAAATATGATTATTAAACAAGTTTTCTTATTTTTCTATTTTTAAAAATAAAAAAACTATTTTAAAAGCATGAATGAAAGAAGTCTGGAGTTTCAATTGTGGGTAATTAATTTACTTACAAGGATGTGAAACAAATTTCTTTGGAACTAGTTAGTGTCTTTACTCTTGTTCCTCCACTTCCCCTTATTGACATATATGGCTGATCTCGTAGCTTGCTTGCCTCTATTTTTCTCCAAGAATTTAGCAAGAAAAAGAAAAAAGACAAATTAAAATATAAGGTATGTTTTGGTTCAACGGATGGGAAGAGAGATTTTAATGGAATCGAGAGGAGGAAAGGAAAAAGAAAAAGAAATATTTTAATTTTTTCTTGTATGGATATATTGAAAAGGAGGGAAAAAGAGAGATTTGCTCATTTTCCTAATAAATTCCCCCACATTATGAGGGGAGGAGAAGACCCTTCCAACTTATTGAACTAAATGAAGGAAAAACACAATTTCTCTTCTCTTCCCCTCTTACTTATTAAACCAAATGAGCCCTTCCCTTTCCCTCCAAATTTCTCCAACCAAAATAAGGGAAGGGGTGGGGTGATGAAATTTGAAATCTCGACATTTGATTATTGATTAGAATGTTGCAAGTATACAGAGTTGATTATAGTAGCAGAAAGTTCTCTGAAGTATTTCAAAGATTGAATCCAAGGGTGGTAGTAAATTTATTAGTCTAAAATTTTAATCTCAAAAGCAATTAACAATCAAATTAAGAAACTTGAATTAGAAAGGAAAGAAATAGAAGACAAAATGATGTTTGGGTTTTTATTTAGTTATTAAAAGTGTCAAGGGATTAGGATTCACTTTATGAGACAACTAGATTCTATTTTTTAATTACATTTTATACAATTATAGTGACCATTGTTCTTAAAGTATTCTAATTATTTCTTGGGCAATTAGTACTTATTTAATTAGGATTTAATTTGCTCCAACTAAAGTTCCTAATCATACCTTAAAAGCCACAACATATATCATCACGAATTCCTAAGTCTATCTCTATATTAGTTATTTGTGTTTATCTCTCTAAATCTATGTTCACTCTTCATCTCTCAATTTATCAAGTTTACCTACTAATTAAACTCTATAGTGATCAAGCATAAAATCCACATGAACGAATAAGAGAGATAAATATAATGAATAAACAAATTGAATTTAACTTGAAAAACAAATTAAGAGAGTCATAACTAGAGAGAACAAATCTAATCAATCCCAGTCATGCTATATCTTTATCCCTGATTGGAAAATTTAGCCACACATAAAAATAGAAATTAAATCACAATTAAAATCTTAAATCATAGTAAAAATAATAAGAAGAAAGAGTTATAGTAGAAAAAAAAATCTATCTCTACTACTCCCTAGATCTTCTTGCTATCTCTCTATAGATTGCTTCTAATTACTCTCAAATGTGTTTTGAACTATGTTCTCTGGCCTCTAGGTATTTTTCTTTTATGTTCTCTTGTGTTTCCCTTGCATTCTATTTATAATATAACAAAGACATTTGGTTTCCAAGTCAATTTTCATGTCAAAAACGCGTTTTTGAGAACTTCTGGTGGTTGACCTGACGCTAGGTGGCTATAGGATCATAAAATATGGCACCGGGTGATTCAAAAAAGCGTGAAATACGAGTTGACCCGGTGCCAAGTGGATGCTCAATTCAAACAACTACTTCATTCTGCTTCAGACAAGCCATTAGCTCGTGTTGACAATGTGAGCTTGATTTCACCATGATAACGCTGGAATTTGGAAAAAACTTAAAACATGAAAATTGCAGTTCTATGTCCTTCCTTTCCAACGCATCTTAAATCACTTCAATCGAAGTTCATATATGAGAGTTATGGTCAAAATATCTATGGAGATTGAAACCTTTCAGTATAAACTATTTGTAATATTTTTACTCCAAATACCTCTAAATGAGCCTATAACACCATGAAATATAAAAATATGTAAAATCATGTTTAAAATATACTAATGTAACCATATTTATATGTAATTTGAAGATTAAATATGAATATTTTATATGTATAAAATAGACGCATCAATTACCTCATATAATGCAGCAAAAATGGAGGGAGACAGCACGCAACAATAAAGAAATTTATTTCAGAGACGCCATAATTGAATGAATGATGCTGTAACAATCAAAACTCCCAACAGTTCCTATGTAAAAGATAACCCATGTTGCGAGAAAACAACATTGTTTGTTCCATGTAGTTCATCTCCAATCACTTTAACAAAAACATGGCCAACCTGCTCTAAGCAAAATCCTTTCTTTATCGTCTTATATGCCTGGCGTCTGGCCACATAACTGATGGGATCAAGTGAAAGAAACTGCACAAGGGAAGGTGCTTTAAGTTTTAAAATAACAGAGTCATCTCAGCATGCATTTAGTTGCCATCTTACTGGAAATGGATCAATAAACCTCTTTTGGATAACGACCAGCGTAATATATATTATGTTAATTCTGGACAGGGTTAATAGGTAGTGTAGGTTTGTGGTTATGTCCATAGCCTGCACAGAATCTGATAATGGGAAATACGCTTCATCTACCACGTCTCCTTTTTCTCCTCGTAGCTTAGGTTTTTATAGGCAAGATGAACCTGGATTAACTCCTCATCAAGTTTTTAACACTCTACCTTTGCAATCAAATTAGGTTGCATCACTTACCGCAAAAGTTCAATTCCTAACTTTTACTACAACACTAGGTTTGAACAATTTATCCGCATGAATGGTTTTTACTTGCCCCATGGCATGATGTGTATGTATAGGCGTGTGGTCAACCTGATAAAGCATGTGCTCCAGCTCAGACGCAATAGACAATCAAACAGAGATGGAGTATTTTTTTTCTATGTGTGCAACTGATATCTTAGACTTATCTCATTTTAACGGGAGGATTTATTAGGATTAAACTAATCTAGATTAAATTGAATAGGATTCTTTCGAATCGTAAATCCTACCCTAACGTATTTAACATGACTATATTTTCAAAACTCAAATTTAAAACTGTTAAGCTAGTACAATTTTTTGCCAGTTAAATTAAGCAATCAGTATAAGAAATGGGGTATTTTAGTCAGCAATGAATAAGGTTTAAAACGGGAAAGGTTTGGTTAGAACGAACACCACCGTTTCAATTTTCTGTCGGCGGCCATGATTTGTTTGCACAAGTTATTGCCGACTTTCTTTTATTTTTTGGAGCTATACATGAGTTAATGAGTTCCAATTGATCGACATCCATGACCCTACAAGATGGAACTATTATTGAGAGCCACTTGCCTGTCCAAAAGGCTAGAGCCTCTGTTCTTTTCAACCAACAAATTAATGAGCCTCTCAAATTACGTATTATATATGTGTTGCATTATCGTCATCCTATTTTATTTTTTGTGGTAATTACTCGATAAAAACATAGAGAGAAACGCGATATTTGGAAAGCATGTGGGCGCTGTGCAGGAGTTGCAATGTCTTTGTCGGAAAGAATTTAATTTGATTTGTGTTTGCTCTGTCACTACGCTCATGAGAGATATATTTCTAAAGGAAATGCAGTTTCACATGTTTACTTTGATTGTTCTACTTTGGTTGATGGATTGCGTGAGATCTAATGCTTGAAGTTGGCCTTCCGTATTTCATCATATTAGTAAATCTTGGCAATTCATCCTTAACCACATGAAAAGAGGAAGATATATATATATATATATATATATAAATCTAGTCAATTAATTGGTACATATCCTTCACTAGATGGGCTTAAATTTGAGCCATGAATGAACGTTGCTTGTCTTGTTGACCAAAGGGAAAAGAATGCTGCTTGTATATGTTGCCTAATTTTAATTCTTTGTAATTAGAAGTTGGTGGCACTCGTAAAATTCTAAACTGACAGCAAAAATGTGTGTGTGTGTGTGTGTGTGTGTGTGTGTGTGTGTGTGTTTTTTATATTTTTAGTTTTTAGTTATGGGGGACCATGGGTGGTGTTAGTTAGGGGCCCGTGGGGAGGGCTGAGGAAGAGTGGTGGTGAATGTGACGTCTAGTTGTTAGCACGTGGGGAGTTACTTCCGACGACGTCGTTCACCATCATCCACTCATCCCCCTGCTTTCTTCCCCAAGCCGAAACAGTCGTCCCATTATTTGGTGTTTTCCTCCCCCCACCTCCTCCTATTCCATAGTTCCATTATCCCCACCATCTTTCAAAACATAATTCCAAATTATTCAACCCCGTTTAGTTATAAGTTATACAAAATATATCAAATTATCCCGCTTTTAATTTGCAACTATCCGGTTCTTCAATTTAGTCTTACCACCCGACCTCTTGAGTCCTGTGTTCTCACTTCTAAAGGGCCCAATACTTGTTATGGCTTGGCCAATAAAATTCATTCTTAGTTTATAAGAAATTAATCAATTAAAGGAATCGCCGTTCAATTAAAACATAACTTATTTCCTTTTTTATTAAAATAAATTTGTTTCCTTTTTACATATCCGTGGACTATCAACTTATTTATATAATGTATTTTTTCACATATAAATAGATAACGAAATCATTATAAATGATTTAAAAAAAAAAAAAAAAGGGTAGAATGTAGGCCTTCGGATAACTAGACGTAGAAATTATAAATACCCCTTCTAGTCCTGTACCTCGGCCTCTCGCCTTCCCATCTAGACCCTATCTGTAAACCTTCCCCCTTGGGTCTCCCTATGGCTCTTCCTCCAACCCTCTTTCTGCTTCTTCTCCTTCTTCTCTCAGGTAAAAGTCCCTCCTTTCTTCCATCTCTCTCTCTCTGATTTGTCATATTATTTCAGTTCTTCTAAATCCTTTTATCTAGTGCATGCGTATATGAGGTATGCCAAATATAGTATTATAGTACAGACAAAATATACACACGCACTCACTCAAAATGCACATGATATTATTAATGTAACACTGAGAACTTATATATACAGACATAGTATTTTGTGTCTTTAGAAATTAATCGTATTGTTGTGGATGGAGTTGCAGGTTATATTAATGTGAGTTCAGCCACGGTGTTCACCCTGGAAAACCGTTGCAGCTTCACGGTATGGCCTGGTACGCTTTCGGGGAACGGAGCTGCGGCTCTGGGCGGTGGTGGATTCTCCTTGGCACCGGGATCCTCTACTCAACTCACTGCTCCATCCGGCTGGTCTGGACGCTTCTGGGGCCGAACCCTCTGCAACTTCGATCCCTCCGGTAACGGTCACTGCGCCACCGGTGATTGCGGCGGGCTCCGATGCTCCGGTGGCGGCGCTCCTCCCGTCACGCTAGTCGAGTTCACCCTCGGAACGCCTACTAGTCCCAAGGATTTCTACGACGTGAGCCTCGTCGATGGTTACAATGTGGGGATGGGGGTGAAGGCGACCGGCGGAACCGGTGACTGCCAATACGCGGGGTGTGTCGCAGATTTGAATGGCAACTGCCCCGGTGAGTTGCAGGTCAAGAATGGGGATTCGGTGGTAGCGTGTAAGAGCGCGTGCCTGGCGTTCAACACGGCGGAGTTCTGCTGCACCGGTGAGCACTCGACGCCGCAGACGTGTGGGCCCACGAAGTACTCGGAGATGTTCAAGCGCTCGTGCCCAACCGCTTACAGTTACGCGTACGACGACGATTCCAGCACTTGCACGTGTTCCGGCGCCAATTACCTCATCAAATTTTGCCCCTCGCAGTGACTATCACATTACTAGTGAGCATTGCATTCTATCAGCTGAATAATAATAATAATAATAATGATAATCGACTCATTGCATTAATTCAGGAAAAAAAAATTATGGGTTCAAGGTTGATAATTATCTGGGATCATAGCATATTGGTTACATGAGTGATGGTGGTATGGGATTCTGGGCAAGCAGATTTTTGTTTCCTTATTATTATATTCAAGAAAGATTGCTTGTTTTTAATTATAGTTTGATTTGATTTGATTTGATTTGAGAATCTATCCTCCCCGGTGAGAAGTGAGAAGTGGCACAAGAAAGGCAGATAGATACAATGTCCGTATTATATGTAGTAGGTAACTGCTCAGAGGTCGCGATATCGTTGACCTTCACACCTTCTCTTGGAGCATAATCAACTTAGTCAACGTTACACATTATGCTACACAGTGCCCCATAAACGCTGAAATATGGTAGCATTCAGTTTACCATTTTAGGTAAATAATAATAACTCTCCTGTTTTGAAAAAAAAATGTTTAAAGTTGTGCAAGTCTTTTTTTTTTTTTAATCATTAATATATTATATGCCAGCTCCCCTTGAAATTAACCATGAGATCAAAATGCTTTTTAAAGATAATCTTAATTTTTATTTATTTATATCTAATATATTTTCTTAAAAAAATACATTTTTAAATTTGTATTTCAATATTTTTAATTCATAATAAAACTAAAAAATTAATTTATTTTATATTTATACATGACCGTTTTATGTGGATAAAAAAAACATATTGAATATCTATTATATTTTATATCATCTAAATAGAATTTTAGTGTAGATGTAACTATATTATATTTTAAGCTACATAAAAAAATTCACGTAATGCATCTCTTGATTTTAGTAGAAGAGAGTGTAAGTTATAAAAATAAAAATGAAAAAGAACAATAATTTATGTTTAGGTTAGATGATGAAAGGATAGGAAATACGAGGCAGGGGTGGGAATGTGGGTGGGAGATGATTATGGGATGCGAAATCTACGCATATATACCTATTTTCAATTGACTGCTATGGGAGGTGAAGCCGAAACCATTTTTGGGCCAAGTGGACACGAAACTAAACAAAACCACCTAACACCAATACGATGGTACTCCAAAGCAAAAACTGCACTTGGAAGGATGTTGATTTTGAATGGGCGATTAACATGTTCATTGCTAAAAATATGTTCTTAATCTATGTATTAAAACTTTAAATGATAAATATAGAGAATAATATGTTTTTTTACCAACTAGTAAATTCATCCATTGCTAAATCAAATGAAGATGATTGTCTATAAAGCATTACAACCCAGAAATTAAAAGTCCAAACAAACACAACAAAAAGCAATGAAAAACAACCTACATTGCTAACCTCAAAGGAAAAGAAAAAAACAACATAAAAGAAAAAAGGACTTAAACATAAGATTAAAACAACACCAACACAACAAATCAGCTAACCAATTCCTTCTCGGTCATGGGGTAAAGAGTTGGAATTGTTGGAGATCCTTTGTAAAGCCATAGAGTCAAAACATAGCACTTGTAAGAGAGGTAGTGGTGGTGAAGTTACCCACCCTTTCAGGTCCACTCCCTTTGAAGCAGAACCTGCTAGAAAATTAGTAGCCTCATTTTCCTCCTTTCTAGTGAAAGAGAAGGACAATAATGGATTAGACTCTATAGGAACCAAGATTTCCTCCAACACCCCTTGCTATTGCCACAAAAAACCTTTAATTGATCTCTTTTTAATAAAGCTTAGCAATCCAGCACAATCAATTTCAATGATCACTTGCTAAAATTTATCTGACAAATCAATTGCTTTCTTAAAAGCCATTAATTCAGCAGTTAAACTTGAGTCAACTTTAAAAGATTCAGTCCACACCCCCCCCCCACCCAACAAAATAGCCTGTATAATCTCTACAAACAATTACAATACCACCTGAGTTAGACTTGCTGAGATAAGAGCCATCACAATTTATTTTGATTTGACTAAGAGGTGGTGCTTGGCATATTGGCTAAGATTGGTTTACATCTTCATCACCCAACTAAGGTATTCCCTACTGAGCAATCTGAAATTCTTGAAGACATATGAGAGTGGTAGATCAAGCATGAACTAGGTCAACCTTACTATTGTTAAATATGGCATTGCATCGCTCCTTCCAAATATTCCAACATAACATTGCAAAATACGCCTTGGCCTTATCTTCCAGCTACTTATCACCTATTAAAAAATGAACACACCAAGCACTGAAACTAGAAATATTGTTAGCATTAGGTTTAAGGTCAAGTGGATTACCAAACTAAGTGGCGTTAGCCCACGAGCATAAGAGAAGAAGGTGTTCCTCTGTCTCACACTCTCTTTTGCACACAGGACATTTTGGTTCAGATTTACTTCTCCTCTTATATAAAGCTTCATTTGTTGCTAATGCTCCATTTAATGCACTCCACATAAAGTGTTTAACTTTTGGTGGCACTTGTAACTTCCATACATTTTTTCCACAGAATACTAGGCATTCTATAAGAACTACTAGGCCCTTCCATAATGCACCCATCCATCTCTGCTTATACCACTCTATATCCCAACTTCACTTGATAACACCCATCTTTAGCAACTTTTTCATCGTATTCTATCTTGTCTAGCTTCTCTGGGCAAAGGAATGTTTCGTATGGCTTCCAATTCATTATTTGGTATGACACCTTCCAACATTTGCAAACTCCACTTATTATCTTAAAGGAGATCTTTAACTAATAAATCAACATGTTGCCTTTCAGGACTCAGACAAGTGAGCTTATCATTACTTGATCCCATCACCCACCTATCCCTCCAAACATTAACTGAACAACCATCCCTAATTTGCCATATCAAATCCTTCATCAAAAGTCATTTGCCTTCTAAGATACTACTCTATCCCCAAGATGCCTTCGCCCTCTTTTGTGCTTGCAAAAAGGGACAAGTAGGAAAATAAATTCCTTTTAACACCTTAACCCATGAAGCTTCCGGGTTTTCAATAATTCTCTGAGCTGCCTTCGCCAGCATTGTCTCATTAAAGCCTATAAAGTCTCGAAATCACATTCCTCCATCTTCTTTTGATTTAATTAATGTTTTCTATGATTTCCCATGGATCTTACCCCCCACTTCATCTTAAACCCAAAAGAAATTTTCCACTAACCCATCTAATTCCATGCAAGTACGTTTAGGAAATTTAAAACAGGACGTCAGAAAAATTGGTATTGCATTGATGACTGTTTTCACCATTACTTCTCTTCTAGCAAAAGAGTGCAGCTTCCTTTTTCAACTTTGAACTTTTTGACCAATTCTATCACGTACATGTGCCAAAGCTGCCACCTTTGAATGTCCCATAACACAGGTAAACCCAAGTACTTGCTCGGATCATTTGTATCAACAATCCCCAAAATCTCATTAATATGATTCTTCACCTCCCCAGGAATATGTGAGGAATAGAAGACACATGACTTTTCTAAATTGATTTTTTGTCCTGAGGCCAAACAATAAGCCTCTAATATCTCCTTCAAACATGTACAACTCTCCTCCTCTGCCTTTATAAATAACATAGTATCATCAACAAACAAACTGTGAGTTATCTCAAGGCACCTCCTAGCCAATTTAATACCCTTAGCTTTCCTCGTTCAGCATACCAGGAAATCATGTTAGATAATACATCAGAGACAAGCCGAAATAAAAAAGGGGATGCTAGATGCCCTTGTCTTACCCCCCCTTTCCGGTCTAACTTGTCCCACATTTTTCCAAACATTTGGATATTAAATTTGACAGACTTAACACATCCCATCACCCATTGAATCCATTGTACTGCAAAACTCAATATGCTCATAACCCCCTTAAGAAAGTCTCATTCAATGCGATCATAAGCTTTATTCATATCCATTTTAATGGCTAAGTCAAATGAACCCCCTTGTTTTTTGTGATGCAAGAAATGAAATGCTTCATGAACAATGAGTATATTATCTTGAATGAGGCTCCCTAGAATGAAAGTTGTTTGTTGTTCAGACACACAATCACCCAAAATTCCTTTCATCCTATTAGTCAAGATCTTGGAAATAATCTTGTAGGCAAAATTACAAAGACTCATAGGATGAAATTGATTGATTGATTCTGGCCTATCAATCTTGAGAATTAGTATTAAATTAGTTTCATTCAACTTGTCTAAGCTATTAGGAGTCTTAAAAAAATTTAAGAACATATCATACACAAATCGGCTTACCTCATTGCATGTAGCTTGATAAAAATACCCAGAGAAACCATTTGGCCCAGAGGCCTTTGTAGCTCCTAATTGGAATACAGCTTCTTGCACCTCTTGCCTTGACACTTTCTAACATAGCTTCTGGTTTTGCTCCTCACTAATTTTTGGTGATACAAAATTTAGTGCCACCTCCAATTTTCTATCCTCACTCTTCCTAAACAGGTTAGAATAAAAATTAACCACCAGCTGATTGATATCTTGTTCATTGGCCACCCACTGATCTATATCATCTTTTAACTTTATGATCAAATTTTGTCATCGTCTTTGCAAAGTAGAAGTATGGAAAAACCAAGTATTTCTATCACCTGCTATAATCCAGTTGACTCTTGCTCGTTGCCACCAATACATCTTCTCCCGATGCCATACTCGTTCAATCTGAGACAAAATATCATTAGCTTGCCTCATAGTGTCCTTTGTATAAATACCTTCTCTAATGTTTTCCAATTTAGCAAAAAGTTCCTCTATTAGCTTTGGATTGTTCAGAAAAGCCTCCTTGCTCCATTTACTTAATTCCCTTCAGCACCTCGCAACTTTTTTCAAGAACTTCTGCATCTTATTACTATCCCCCAAATTCCAATGGACCCAACATTGCCTTATAATCGCTTTAAACTCAGGGTGAGATGCCTAAATAGCTTCATACTTAAAAGTCCTTGGCATTCTGCTATCCTTAAAAAAAAATTCAACAATAATAAATGGTGATCAGAGGCCACTGGTTCCAGATGGATCACTACCGCCTTTGGAAATTTGTCACAGAATTCACTATTCCCCATAACTCTATCAATCTGATCTTTAACATGAGCATTTCCCAGGCGACGATTATTCCAAGTATATTGGGCTCCTTTAGCTTCTATATCCATTAAATGGCAGTCAGAAGCAAAACTTAGGAAATTAATAACCTTTCTTATAGCACACGGCTTCTTCCCCAATTTTTCATCTTGTGAAATCATGTCATTAAAATCCCCAATGCAAAGCCAGGCCCCTTCCATACCCACAGCCAAGGTACAAATTTCCCTCCAGATAATTGACCTCTCTAGTTCCAATGGTGGACCATAGGTTAAAGTAATGTGGCAAGTAACATCATAAACAGTAGAGGCCACCCATGAGTGGATTACATTCTTCGAACTAACCAGAATTTCTATGGTGATCTTTTTACACCACCATAATGCTAATCCTCCAGATAATCCCACTGGTTCAAAATACCATGCTTCATCAAAATTAAATTTCAATTGTAATCTTTCTAATCTCGTTGTCCTCTGTTTGGTTTCCATTAAGAAGACAACTGAGGGCTTATGCTTCGTTATACCTCCCTAAGGTGTTTGGCTACCAGAGGAGCCCCTAACCCCTGGCAGTTCTAGAATATCAAATTCATGGTGCTTTGGTGGCTATTTAAGGCCAACCACCTTCACCCTCATCCCCTTAGAAACATTAGACGCACGAAATACAAATCAATTCTCTGGAAAGTCAAATTTTGTACCTTCTCCATCGGCCCAAATTTTAATCTTTTGCCCAGAATGTTGATTTCAAATCTGCTTCTTTAGCTTTCTCACATTGTTTCACCCCACTGTTGAAATTTTTTTGGATACAGATAGATTATTAGTTGTGGTTTCGTCAGCTTCCCCAAACAACCTTCTCTGTTTCACTATTTTATCTTACTCATCATCAATGGCTCTTCTTTTCAATGTCACTCCTTCAATTCTTTACGAAATTGCTGAGATCGGTGACAATTAAATGAAGGGAACAATAGCTTTAGGGGTTCTATCGTCCTCTGAAGGGAGCTCTACAATATAAGTTTTAGAATCCTTGATCCGATGCGCATGTCCTAGATCCACTAAATAATTAGATGCCTCAATCCGCTTCATTTGTTTCTGGCCCGTTGAAGGGTAACTTTGATCACCCAGGTGACTTATAGTCTGAGTCCTAATAGAAAAAGGACTATGTACATTGTCTACATTGAAAGGCCCATTATTCTTATGATCCCTCTCCTCATTGATAACTACTCCTTTTGCTTTGTTAGAAACAAAAAAAGGCTGATCCATACACCCTTGGCCCAATATATTGTCCTCTCCCAAGTTCACAGTAATGCTCTTGCCTTTTTCCCCAGACGCCTTAACCCCATCTCCAACAAATTCATTGGTTCCCCCACTCTCACCATCACCTGCAAACCTCGTGACCACACTTCCACTCATCACTTCCCTCCTGGAGATCTCACGCTCCTCCCTCCTCGTAAGATCACACGCCACCTTGTCGACACCATGCTCCTCCTCCAGCCATTCTTTTTTTCCAAAGCACTATGGCTTCATCTCTTCCCTTCATTGCTGACGTCGACATCCAAGGACCAAAAGAATGTTGATCTTGCTGCTCTCTTTGTTCCCTACCTTTGAGAGAGCAAGAACGCCTCTCATGTCCGATGATTCCACAAGCATAGCAAACATCCCGAAGACGTTCATATTTCACCGAGACCCATACATCAGTTTTACGAGGTTTAGGAACCCAAAAGCCAGGCACCAGTGATTTCGCAATATTAATCAATATACGTGCTCTGATAAAATTACATTCAACACAATCCTTTGTCTCTGGTTTTTCATATTTTACTAACTCCCCAACAACCTCACTCATGATCGGAATATTATCTTCTTTCATCGCTTCCAGTGGCAAATTATGAAACTGAACCCAAAACAGGCAACTATTAAAAGTAGCTTCCTCCATAGCCATATAATCCTCACGTGGTTGCACACATAGTAGTTGACCATATATCAACCATGGCCTACCCTGCAAAATTCTTGTATAATCTTCCGCCTTCTCAAGTCGGAATAAATAAGTCCCATTTGTCTGTACACTAATTTTTAGACCATTAACCCAACTCCATCCTTTTCTGATCATGTTTTTCACTGTGTATGAATTCAATGATTTTCCCGTCACCAATTTCCCAACCAACCCACTGTTTCTCTGTGGCTTATCTTCATCATTCTGCAACCTTAACTGCACCCGCAACCTACCCTCCCTTTCCTCCTCCATAAACCTGACCCTCTATGTCCTGTACACTCACTCTGTCTAAAAGATTCACTCACAAAACTCACGGACACTCAAATCTCACTTCAGAAAAAGAATATCACTATATGAGAGAAGACTCTCACCATGAAGAGAGAAAAGACACTCATAACGCAGAGAGATTATAATAATATGTTCATTTCTAAAAATATGTTCTTAATCTATATGTTAAAAACTTAAACGATAAATAAAGAGAAAAAGGAGTATATTTTACTAACATTCCTTAAACGCCACATTCTAACAATTTCATACTTACGTCCTAAAAACATGCATTCTTCAACAATATTGAACAAGTTTCTTAGGGACGAACCTCCTGCTAGTTTTTAGACCAAGATATATATATATATATATAATACGTAATGTTTTTCCTCTGAATGACGTTGCCATAGTCTTTTTCTTACAAAGAAAAAATGAACAAGCGCAGTTTATTGTTGCCAAAGCCAATAAATTTCATAACCTACCACGTTTCAATATCCCAAAAGCACGTAAAGACAAATTTTTCAGGCTTAAAAGTAAAGACTAATTTGATACACAGATTATATAGACATGCCTTTTCCAAAGCTAACACGACTGACATGAATTTACCAAATAAATCCAAGATGGTTCAAGACTACCTTTCTTTTAGGAAACATAGTTCGCTCTTAAGTTTCCAAAAATAGTAAGAAAATGGCCCGTAACTTTAAATGAGAAAGAATCCATGAATCTAACAAAGCCACACGCACATGTGCAATACAGCATAAGTAATGACAGTTTCTGATGAAACTGATGATCTGTGACGTAACCGCGTTTCATTTCACTTTATTTTTCAGACGTACCATTTTACATAGAACATACGACGTAGAAGTTAAGGGGAATCTGAATTGAGAGGTAGATCCATACACGATCAACCCACCATAAGACTAAAGAAACAAGCTAGAAAAGCATACGGAATCAGGAAACATAGATCAAATAATATATACAATAAATGAAGCATGAGAACTTCTTCTTAAGAGGCCTTCGGCCAAAGTTTTGACAACCATCTCAATATATATATTTTTTTCTTCGCACCCCTCTCCTACTTTATCTTTTCATACATTTCCCAATTTTCTCTACAAAAGGCTCACCTCTTCGAAAGCCCAAACTGTATCCCCCTCCGTCCAGTTTTTCCTAAACAATTTTGGACGAGGAAGCAACCACTAAATCTAAGGAGTTACATGCCACCTTTTTCCTACAACAATAACCCTGGAAAAATTACAAGCCAAAATCCCCAAAAGAGAAAAATGAACTGATGTTAAAGCTGCCTATATTTTACAGTAATTCCTTTCAAGGAACTGTTTCTCAAAGAAAATGTACTTCGCAGTCGATGAATCCATGACATTTTCATCTCACCAGAGCCCGTACATTGACCCTTACCTTCCCCTTCACTGCTAAACAGGGTTTGGTCAGAGCAGTCAAGTGAAGCTCCGCATGCTAGGTTATATGACTGACATGCTGAATGGCATACTCGGAGCCGGTTGTCACTATCCTTATCACACTTTTGGATTGAGATCTGATGATCAAGTACCCAGTTAGTTGCACAAATATATCTATAGGGAATTATCACACATGATATTCAAATAGCAGTTTCATGTTTCTAGCATTGTCAAAGAGATACATCGTTGAAATAGAATCAGCATAATGAAGAGTCATGATGATCTCACAAGTCATAACTAAAAAGTGATCGTTTCAGATCCTGAGAATCATCAGATTCAGCTTATTCGATGGTTTTATGAGAATAGTAGGTAACCAATAGTGCCAATTTTGAACAAAAACTGCGTAGTGTAGAAAGGGCAATAAAACACTAAAGAGAAGTACATTGACATGGAAATTTAGGCTCAGCGCACTTGAAGGGAATAAAATCAGATTACAAAGTAATAGAGAATTTGATGAGAAACTTACCCAGCAGGCTAGTCGTTTGGCAGCCTCATCACAGTAAGTGCTGCCAAATATGTTAAATAATTTCCTAGCACCACCAGGAAATAGTCGATGGTAGTTGGGCATGACAACTACTTCTTCTAACTGCTGCAGTATACTTGGTTCACTAGGTGCACAATGCTGCCCAGACACGTCCCTTCCCAGCACATTTTTGCAAACTGATAGACTAGAGAGGAGCATGGAGCTGTTCTGGCATGTGTATCCCGCATAATCAGAACATCGGAATTCACAAACTCCATTATCACAAACCCCACCATGAAGGCTGCATTGCTCATCACAAATAGCTGCATTTAGTAGCCAGGGATAAGTCAATAATCTCACAATGTTCACAGAAAAAATTAAGTAACAAAAGGACTAAATCTAAAATAAAGCTTTAATTAATATGTCCTTGTGAGTTAAAACAATTCAGCAGAATCACAGAAACTACAAAAGCTAAAGTATATAAAAGGAATCTATTATCTGACATAGTGAATAAGTTCAAACAGCTAAAATTCCAAAAAAATCCTTCATAGTCTTTCATAGGGGATAACATTGCCATCACTTCAAGGCAAGATCTTAATGACGTTTCCTATAAAAATACAGGTAACAAATTACTAAGCTTACTGACACCCCCAACCAGAAGAGAAAGAATAACAATCACAACAACTAATTGAATCTCAAAAGGCAGAGCAACCTATGCACATACCAGTGGAACAGTCAATGCCAGTATAGCCATTCTTACATTCACAAATCCCATTGGAGAGGCACTTGCCATTGCCGTTGCAATTCCCAGAGCAGGAGCCTGGAAAAAATTAACAAATCCAAATTGTCAAAACGACACTCTTCTGCAAAACATAAGGCAGCTTAGAAGTTGAATACAATAAATAATGAAGGAAGAAAAAATAAATTGTGAAATGACAACTCACGCCTACTGCAATCGTGACCATGAAATCCTAGAAAGCAGTGACACCTTCCATCAATACAATCTCCATTGAAATTACAAGAATTGAGGCATTGCCCAGGTGCCACGACAGGGTTTGTGCTACAGAGCTCATGATATGCAGGGCAGATCAATTCACCTATTTAATAATAGGATTGGTTGTCAATTTATTAGTCAATAGACATCATTGTGTAAACAAATACTTAAATGAATCTGTTTCTTGTTACCATTAAATCCAGGGAACTGAATGGGTCCACCAGCTTGAGGACAAAATTTCCAGATGCCATCCACAGCAACCTGTAAGTAACATCAAACTACATTTAACGATTATTTCACCAAAAAACGAAAGGAGGTGCAGGCATAATTCTGATACAGACAAACAGTTGGGCCAGCTCGAATTTGTTCAATTAATTAATTGTCCTATAGTAAAGAGGTGGCTCAACTAGAGAAAGAAACAAATATTACCATTGGCCAAGGGCTTGCAGGCTTGCAATCCTTGCCTATTTTAGAAAGCCCCATATTAAAAGAATATATCCCAAGCAATAAACTAACAAAATTATTGAACACTATTTGTTATGTTTCTCTATTGGAAGACTCAATAGAAACAATACAAGAAGCTGCCAAATGATTCTTTTCTGTTAGTACATAACAATCTTGTTCGCACTTGGTACCTGAACATATTACTAGCATGTAAAACAAAGGACACTATCGAAGAATTGTCATAATTAAAAGCATAAAGTTCATTAAACAAAGAAAAAAGGCATATAGATTCAGACAGCAGCCAAACTCCAGATTGAAATCTAATGAAATAAAGCATTAGACAAATGGGAACGTTGACTGACAGTTCAACACTATAAAGCATACTGCATACCTCTAAAGAATTATTGATGCACCTGTGCTGATAACAACCATTTCCCTGGGTCATAGAACCTCGTACAAATCCTGTTCGTACTAATGATGAGGCCATACACCTGCATTAGAAGAATACAAAAATTGACTCTGCAACTTTAAGTTACAAACAAAAGCAATGCAAATCAATGCTAACGTGAGAATTCTGAGGTCACAAATCTGACCTAGAGTTACTGCCTCGGACTTCACCCAGCATTCTATCAGGTGCTCTTGCACTACTGGTGTCTGTACATGATCCATCAGAGTAAGCAACAAAATATGTGCAGTAATCAGCCAATGAGGATTGTCCACCTGCACCAAATGAGTCAATAAATCAATGAAACTTAACTAAAACCAAAAGATTATCTTGTCTAATAATTTATAATAAGCATGACAACCATGAATTGCTTATGCTCAGAGAAGTTACAAATTACAATGTTACCATTGCCAAGAAAAATCTATGTGATAGGACATTAAAACTTGCAACTACATATCAATTGAATGCAACAATCTACAATGTATACTGATTGCTTGCCAGCTAGCATCAACACTTGAAAAACTGGCCCAAGATGTTAGAATTCAAATATTAGGAATCAACTTATCATGAAGATATCATAGAACCCACCTTTATTAGCTTGTGGAAAATATCGAGCCCATTGAGGGAGTTCTCCACTATAAGTTACAATTGGGCAGTATCCCTCTGCCTCCCTATTATATGTACAACCAGACAACTGTGTTGTGTTGCAATGATAGGCCCCCTTCCAGAGATTGCAAGGGGAGGTAACAAACTCAGTACCTTGGTTGCGACCCCAATCAAGATTATCTGCCATGCTATAATTGGCTTTGTACCATCCACTATCTTCTAAGAGAGCAAGTGTCATTTTTGAAACTACAGATCTTGTATCCACAGAACCAGTCATAATCTCATTCATCAAAAGCCTTTTTTCCCAGTGAGATCCTGTAAGTCAATAACTGAACTACATTAACAGAAAATTTGAGGTACGAGGGATCATGCATTGCATTCCAATGTAAAGTGAGATAAAGCCGCTATGCCATCACATAAACAGCAGTTGAACTTTTCATGAGCTTCAATAACTTGCAACTACAGATAACCATGTTTGGATTTCATAAGGAAGATGGAGGGTATCGAAGAAAAGGCAGGCATGTATACTATCAAGAAAATGATAAATTAGTTAGTAGAATAGATGAAAAGAGAAGAACCTGATGTACCACGTCCTCCCCCATCTTCCAGCTCTAAACCAGTAAAATTTTCTGAGAATGCCTGTCATCAAATATCTCATTAATCTTTCATTGAAGATGGAAAATACCAAATAATCATCAAGTAAAACTTTATTATACAAAAGGGAATTGGTTCCCAAGCAAATACCCCATAGTGATATCGTGAATGCATGACAACTCGTGGAAGCACCACACGGGTTACCATCCTCCCAAGTCTTTCATCCATGACTTGTTCAGTAACCTGAAAAGTAACCAACTAATAATGAGCTTCGAAAATGCGCCTAACAAATGCTGAGATATAATAATGATACAACAGGGAGAAAAATTCTACAGGTGTCAATTGAAAAAATAACATAGACAACAGTTCTAAAAGTTAAAACAGATACTGTTAGAAATTAGGCTGATGGATTAAATGGAAGGAAGATTTTCTATTCATTATTAATTATGACTCCACAACCAAGTTGAAAGACAAATCAAATGAGTTTTATTATACAATCAGCATTTGTGTTAATCATGCTTTAGAGCATATCTTGCTTGGCTTGGCTAACACAAAGTTACTACCAGCAATAAAATTCATAACAGAGAAAATAACAACAGAGAACTAACTGTTCAAATATATATTAATGTAATGTCATTATTATATCCTAAAAATATAAATTTCACAGCATATAAGGCAGTATATACCTGATCACGACGTTTTTTCCTTTCATCTCTAAAATGAGCAAAGGCATGAGGGTCAAAACCAAGAACATGCATAACCTGGAAAAGATCAAATATGATGAACACCGGTACAAAGTGTCTCCCATGTTTCCAAAATTTCAACTACAAACTCAAACCAAACCAACCTCATGTATCAAAGTAGCTGACAGCAAAGTCTCAGCCTCAGCAGTCAAATGGCGAGGAGCAACATTTACATGTCCTGCAAAGATAAATATATTATCAGTCCTGCAGCCACTCACATGAAAGATAAATATGATCATTCAAACCAACAGATGTGACTAAGGATAAGCTACCAGCTATGGCACGGCCCCACTGATCCCTTTCACATGCCACTGCCCAAGCAAGTGTATTCCCAGTCGTAGGTCTTGTAGTCACCAAAAGAACCAAGTCGGCATCAGATACACCCTCTGCAAACAGTGAACAGAAAGATCATTCCTCAGATTCCTTAAATTCACAAGTAGAATTGATACAAGAATTATTATAAGAAGGCTACTACATTCACAGATGACATGCAACAATTGAGTTATACCCTCAACATATTCGCGAGGAAGCTGCACACCTCCATCTTGTCCACATGCAGAATATCCACTTAATCGTAAGTTTCCCTTGACAGGCTCAACAGCCAATGCTCTCCTAAACCAATTGGCTGTCTGACCCAATGCCTGCAATCAATTGCTAATAAAGGTAAAGAGCCATATCCAGTGCTGTGCCCAAAGACATATAATTAACTACCACAAGCAAAACAACTCCGTGTATTATTTTCCTAACATAATCAACGCAGCAAACAAAACAAAAATAATTGAGAGGTATTTAACCTTGCGAAGGCGACATTTTTTGTCCTCTCCTGAGATATCTTCTGAAGTGCAGTTGTACCAACAATCCCCCAAAATTGGAGGATCACCATGAGAATTACAAGTAGGGAAACCAGGAGGGGATGTCATTGAAGGCTCTCCAAGCTGTTTATAAAAAACAAAGATCAAATATAATAAAAATAATAAGAGGAAGAGTACCATCACTGATCCTAGGTAATATGCATTGCAGAATATTCTGATTTTCTCTTATTCATATTAAATACTCACTTTGACAATATCACCAACTTTTCGGCAATCTCTCTCAGGAGAGTGGCCTACAGCATCATAATTCAGATATATTCTAATAGGTTGCTTTGCCTCATTTTGAGGCCCTGACGATGTTGACACCCCAAGTAATGCCCTACCTTTATGCTGAAGGGCTTTTGAAAGACCAGGATCATAAACCTGTGGGGTAATGGAATACACCTTGCGACCAGGCCGCTTTCTCTGTTCAAGTATCTGATCATGTATGCAAGAGTGCGAGGCAATGTTCTCACTTCTTCTTTCTAGGCCTCCCCATTGAAGTTGGTGTTCTTGGGGCATTGCATTTGTGGCCTCGGACCATGCCAGAATCAATAGAATCTGAATCAGTAAGAGGAAGGACACTAATACAGATTAAACAAGTTGAGCCAATCAAACAATCTATGTCCTTAACCACAATGTATCCAATGAAAATTGAGAATGAAAAATTTTATTTCTAGCTTGCAGCTAATCAAACAATCTATGCCCATAACAGCAATGTATCCAATGAAAATTGAGAATGAAAAATTTTATTTCTAGCTTGCAGCAAACAGTAGATCTAACGCCAGTAAAGATAACAACGTCAAAAGGGAAACTTCAGAACCATGTAAGCTCCCCCAAATTTAGTAAGAAGGGTTGCAAAGAAGCTAGTTAAACATAAAACAGAAGAGAAACACCCAATAAATATATTAATACCAAATTAGAGGCCAGAGAGGCTTGCGAACAGTTTCATGTAAATCCATAAAGTACCGAACGAGAGTTAAGCAGCTGGAGATCAGAGAAAAGGTCTTCTAAATGAAAGAACTACAGCGTCTGACCCAGCACTTTCCAAATCAAACAATGCTCTCATAGACAAACCCTAACTTTCCGGGAAAATGTAAGAAACATATTTCTCTGGACCTTTCATTAAAAAAATTGAGAGAAAAAATATTTCATCGCCAAATGCAAAAAGAAATCCCAAAAATATGTTGTTCTTCTTCCTTTTTACCTTAATTAACGCCAGCAAACAAAGCCAGAGCATAGTTCGGAAAATGATTTTAAAATGCCCAAACCCTAAACATTTGAGCAACATTGAACTAAAAGAATTGATTTTAATAAAAGGAGTAGAAACTGATCGAGTAGAAGAGCTAACCTCGAACACAACGACGGCAAATCGAAGCGCACAATCAAATCTGGACCGGCTCCAGTGACTACACCGAACCATTACCTCCATGAAATGGGAAAAACAGTGACACACACGATGTTGATTCCATCAATTCGCCGGCGATTTTTTGATCTGCTTTAAGACCAAGAAAAATCGCAGGCTCTCGTGCATTTTGGAAAGTCTTGTACGAACAACAATACGAGAAAGGAAGTAATTGAAGCGCGACCCTTTGGGTTGACAGTGGATTCGATCAGAAAGGAGTGAACAATGTTCCCAGACAGAAGCAAAAAGCCAGAACTTTGATTTTTCAGAGGAAAAGTGCTATTATCGTAGACTGATTCAAAAAGATGAGCTTCTAATTCGTAGAGGGGTTTTTCCACATTCGACAGTTTGCACTTCCTGATCTCCCCGAGATGGGAAAAGAGAACACTGAGAGTAAGGAGAAGAGGGGAGGTGATGAAAAAATAAAATCGATGTGGATTGGGTAGAGTGGGTGGCGAAGATCACTTTTTTAATCATTTTGTATTCTTCGGCTTGAAAACATATTTATATATATATATATATATAAATATACTAATATTATAAGGTTCATTGCACTGATCAGTGATCTCTATTTAATGAAATTAAGCTACACGTAATTTTTTCCAATTTCAGAAATTGTAATAATCTTCTCTAGTTTACTTTTGTAATAAAACTAACTTTTTTTCCTTTTTTTCACCAAAAAAACTAACTTTTTTATATAATATCTGTTTCAAAATAAAATTATTAAATCATTTTTACAGTTATTTTAAAAGTAAAATCATACTTTTATGTCAAAATTTAATATAAAAAATTAATTGCTTTTATCAGTATCAAAAATAAAATTTTAATATTGTCTATAAAGTATTTATTTTTTATAAATAATAAATTAAAATTTGTAATATATATTAAAATACCAAAACATTTAGTAATAAAAAAATTATCAAATAGAATTTGACTGCTTGACCAAAAAACCAATACATTGGCAAATTAAAGAATTTAAAAATATTTTAATAAGAAAATATCCAAAATTATTTTAAATTTTACACGTAAAAGTCATTGAATTTTCAACATTTGATATATAGTATATATATAAAAAAAATTAATTTCATTTGTACTATGTGAAGAAAAATAATTTCTTATTATTGAAAATTCATATTTGATGTTAAAAACATAAAAAATATTTTAAATATTAAAAAAATAAACTGATATTATGCATAATTTATTGACGGGTTTTTACAATTACCACTGATGAAGACTATTTTGTCCATTTATTTACCCTTCTTTTGTTTACATGACGACAAGTGCTTGTAACCAGAGTTTAAGGGTCCTAAAAAATTAAATTAAACCGTGTCCCTCATTTTCTGCTACGAGGTTAGAATACAGTAAATAAACTAATATACGCGTACTTGTTTCAATTAAACTACACAACGATCCATTTCACTGGACACAAAACCGAATATTTTTATAATAAATAATAATAGTAGTAGTAGTGATATCAAAATGGTATGTCTTCTTAATCAGAGAAAAAAATTGCCTAACGGAGATTGTTGGATAAGAAAACAACACATTAACCATAAAACAAAAAGACAGAGACAGGGAACTCGGAAACAATAATTAAAATAAAAGGCCATTTCTTCAAAATGCAATCCTTCTAAATTTACCGGTCTGCTGCGTCCTCCTATATATACTTTCATTTTTCGTTCTCCGGTTTAATTGCAAGACATAATATAGTGAATAATGAGCTATGCTACTCTGTAGATTGTACAAGTGTGGGCATATGTTAAGCAGTATTTTAAAAAATTCTTTATACACCGAGGAAATATATATATATATATATATATATAATATTATATCTTCTATGGATCCAGGCTGACACGGTGGTCCCCACTTTATGAACGCAATATTATTCTCCTATCATACCTCTCATTCATTCATATGTCCTACTCACCACACACCTTTCATTCCAATCCAAAATGCATATATATTTTATTTTTGTTCCTTCATTATTAACCAAATCCCTGTCAAGTTCAGGTAAAACCAGAGAATATTATATAAGTAATACTCTTAATTGCCCCGGGGGGGGCGATTAAGGAGCTTATTAATATTAATCCAAGAAAAAATGATAAACTAAATCAATTTTTTTCTTTTTGGCCAATGAAACGAGGAAGCTTAGAAATGAAATGAAACAAAAGGGATGGATGCGAAGGACAAGACAAAGACAATTCTTAATCGAACCGGTCGGGTTAAGGCAAGGAAATAGAACTCATTGACAAGCAAAAGGCCGAAAAAACAAAAAGGGCATATCTCTCAATCTAAGATAGGTGCGGTTTAGGTATGGTATTTTTATTGACCTACAATGCAAGCTAGCTTATTATTATTGACGTGGCTTCTTTGACCTGCCAACCCATTCAAGTTCATAAGAATTAATTAACCTATAAGCTAGAATGAATTAATCGCGGTTCATCCAGCTAATTCATGTATATGTCTACCCCAAAAAATCAAATTAGGATCCAGCTCATTCAAGTCTTCGGTATGTTCACCAAACGGCCTCAATTATTTTAATCTCGATGGAAGCGGTGCTCACATATACCTAGCTAGGCCCCACACGCACACACAAATTGCTTATAGACTTTTTTTAATTCTATAAAAGAAACCCTATTTTAATTAAAAAAAAAAGTTCAAGTGAATAGTTCTCATGAGCTTAACTAAATTTTGAGCTTAAATAGTATTTATAGAGGTATTTATAAATTATTTAGTAATAAAGTCTTTATATTAATGATAAAATTTAAACCTATATTTATATATGATATAAGTTATATCATTGCCAACTGAATTAACATTTATTGATAAAAATAAAACTTTTTAGTTTGTAATAGTTCATTGGTTTCGTGATTTTTGTTTAGTTTTGAGCAATTTAAATAACATCTGTTCACAAATTGAGCACTGTTAAATGGTTTTATCGAATCTCATGTGTTCAAGTAGCTATATTATTAATTTTTATTGTGAAAGCAAGTGACCCAACCAAAAAAATCTTTATTATTAATTTTTATTTTGAACTAGCTTAACGAGCTAGAGAGAGAATTTAAAGGCAGACAGTTACATCCGGTCACAGCCCAAACCCAAAGTTACTTAATAAATAATTGAACGTATGCTATACCGAATTATGACAGAGTTTCCCTTCAAGCTACTGACTGAATTAAATCCAGAGAGTGGCGTATAATTAGTTTAATTATTTTTTCTTGCATTGCTTTGAAACAATCATGAATTGAGTAGTTGATCAAATCCTCAAGCCACAGTTCCCTTACAAACAACTTGAGCGCCAGCAACGGCAAAAGTACTCCAACTTCAAGAGAAGTTTAATTAGGTCGAAGAATGAGAGCTTATTTGGCAATGTTTTCTATTTTTTTGTTCTCAAAATAGTTTTGTAAAACTGTTTTTAAGAATAAGTTTTAAAAACAAGAAAACAAAAAAAATCTGTTTGAATAATTGTTCTCAAAATCATAACTAATAAGTGATAGATGAGTTATTCAAAATTTATAATTTTATTATTAGTGAGGTGAATGTTTTTCACATTTTCTTATGTTTACCAGAACAAAAACTACAAAACACCTTAAAGTTGTTCTAAGTTTTCTTTTTTTTTGTTTTTCTGTTTTTCAGAACAGTTTATAAAAAACAGGTTTACCAAATAAGTTTTTTTGTTTTTCTATTTTCAAAAATAGAAAAACTGTTTTGGAAACACGAAACAAAATGGCCCTAAATGGCCCTGTGACACGATAAATTTTGCAATAATGAATATTATATATATATAAAGAGTCTAGTGCTTACTTCACCTTCCCAATATTATATTGTGAGTACATATACAGACAAAGTTACTTCTCATATCCTAAATATAAGACATCTTTTAAAAATATTATTTAGTTTTAAATAAAAGCATTTTGTAGTATTATCTAGTGTATTATTCCTTCCGATTCTTAATATAAGAGACAATTAAGAGAGTTTCTATATTTCAAAATATAAGGGATATAAGGGGTTTGTCTAATGTATTTAATAATTTTTTTTCTAAAAACACCCTTAATTAAAATGAAAATTTTTTCAATATAATTCATTTGCATGAATTGCATGATGTAAAAGCTATTAATATTAAATGAAGTCATTTTTTAAAACTATTTTATATTCCAGATAAATCTATTACTTTTCTTTATCTATATAATTTTGTATTTTGTCACTTACATTAAGGAATGGAGGGAGTAATTATTTTTTTCCTTTCATACTCCTTGTCTATAATTAATATATGAGAAATAAAATATATATGAAGTATGAGAAATAATATAATTAATAAAAATAAATAATTAAAAATATTGAAATTTTTTGACAAATTTAATAATTCAATTCATTTTTTTAAAATACGTAAAGTAATTGAAAATACCTTATATTTAGAATCGAGGGAGCAGGTCACAAAATCAAGTATTGCCATCATATATTTCTCTTCAATTAATATATAGAATAAGGTTGAGACCACCGCGCCCCGGCGGGGTACATCTCGATCCATGGATGATTAAAGTGGTCGACATTATTAGAGCCCTTTTAGTTTAATTTTCTATAGTTAGCTTCAAATCATTACCCTTAATAATAAGTTGACCTCCATTAATTTCACCCTCTAATACTGTTTTAGGTTGCCTACCACCTTTCCTTTGTTTCCAAGTGCAAATCAACCTAATTTGATATTGCTTCCTACCTCTTGGTTGGTGTATATAGGTGACTTGCAATACCCCTCTCTTCCCTAATTATACAGAATTTCTGTACAATATTTGAAAACAACTTTTTTATCGACCACTTTCAAAATAAAATGCTTTAATTTGGACGTACAGATATATTTTTTGTAAACAGCTTAATTAGGTGAATTAAATTAACAAACATCATTTATATAAATATTTAGTACAAAATACAATTAAGATGTATAACAAACCACATTATTTGCCTATTATAAACAGTACATAAAATCATTCTCCATATATACTTTATGCAATGCACAGCAACTCGTGGGTCCATCCAATTATCAATTATATTTACAAATGCGTGTACATTTTTTTCTGATTTTTAAATATTATTGACTAGACTAGAAAATGATAAATAAAGGGATGGAGTAAGCAAAGATTATAGTGTAGAAAATAGTGGAATGCAATTATATATGCGAACAGATTTAGCAAAAGGAAAAAAGAGAAAAGAGAACCTGCGTGCAAAGATATTTTGGAAAATTATAGGACACTATACATCGCAAGATTGAGAGAGCGTTTGAAAGAAAAAGGCAGTTTTGAATAAAGTTGATGATAGGGCAGATCGTAGAGAGGTTGGTCCAAAATTGTTGTCTACTTCAGCGAGCTTTCGGTGATATTGGATACTGAGGTGCTTTCATTTTCTTAATGCAAAAGGAAGTACTGGGAATTAGCATCCGCCCTTGTATGAAAACCAAAACGAAAAATAAATAAATAAATAACTTTTTAGCTCCATCATTTTTTACCCATATATTTTTACTATCGTTGATTTCAATAATTATTACTAGTATACTACTATGACACTGCTTTTAATTTTTGTACAATCCAAGTGAAATATACTATATGGCCATATGCTAGTGGAATTAGAGAGCTCTTTGGCTTATTGATCAAGTAAAATTAAACCATTTGCCATGGGGCAATGGATATCGATGCCACTACTTTGAGTGCCAGGGTCAAGTGGTTATTGATATTTGACTGATATGTATTACTTCCTTCAGTACTTTTGTCAGGGTTTTTTCAATGCTTTTTTTTTTCTTAATATAAGTTTTCTTCATTATTTTTTTTACCCAAAATACTCTCTTTGACCCATATTATAGAGGACATTTTGTAAGAGAAGTTTCTAGTTCAAAATATAAGATATTGGATTTTTTTTTTCATTTTATCCATATCTTTAATTCTTCCCTACCCCTCATTTATAACCCTACAATGATAATAAAATAGGGTATTTGATAAGTATAAAATAAGAAATGTTAATACTTTTTGTATTGATTTTAGGTGAAAAAATAATTTTCTTAATATGTATATAATTAATATAAAATATTTTATAATATAGACTGAATTTAGCAATTAAATAAGGATAAGTTTAAAAAATAATTAAAATTTTAGACAAATTTAATGAAAATACCTATTTTTAAGTAAATTTTTTAATATATATATATATACGAAGTTAACTAAAAAAATCTTATATATAAAAAAGAAGAGAAAGTAGTACAATTTCTTTCTCTTGCTTTGGGGTCCAAAGTAGAGCCAAAAATAAATAACAGCACGTCGGACTTACCAAAACTTTCTACTATATGACAGTGGCTAGTCCGACGAGCATGAGTCTTTAAAGAAGGATTAGATTATTAATTGATGTTATATTAATTAGTGCGGGACATGCATGATGAATGCACACGAGTGAGTTAAAATTGCGATGGTAGTGAAGCTTAAATTTGATTCGTATTAAATGAGTCAGATATATAAATATAAGCAGACACCAAATATTAGGAGTAATAATAGCGATCTGTGCAAGAGTTGATAACCTTTGGACGTCTTTCTGTTTAAAGAATATTTATCCAGTCTTATATATAGGATATTGTATCCTGATCCTAAATATAAAACCCTTTATAATATACGAGGTAATATTTATTGTATATTTTTAAAAAAATGCTCTTATTTAATGTATTTAAAAAAAAGAAAGAGAAATTAAATAAGGATAATTTTAAAAAAATATTAAAATTTTTTAAGAAATTGAGATAGTTAATTAGTTTTAATTTCAATTTTTAATCTACATGATTCAATTAAAAAGGTCTTATATTAAGGAATAGAGGAAATATAGAGAAAGGGTAATTACTCCATCAGACAAGATCACATCAGCCACGTTTGTAACTTACAAATATTGAAGCCAATTTAACAGCACAGCTATATTTAGTACCCCCTTAAATATAAACAAGTGTTATTACATGAAATTATACACAATTTCTTTTATGCATTATGTAGAGTTTAAAAAAATAAATAAATTGCACTACTCATGGCTTGTAAGTAATGTTGTAAGAACCAGATCAGACTAATCGATTCGATTGGAACTAGTGCCAAATTTGGTACAAATGTAGATTAGGATTAGTTGATTCAGGAATTAATGCAAATTGGCCTTAAACCGGTCGAATCAATTATGAACTGGTCTCCTTTTTATTTTTTTAAAAATGTTTTCTACAACATTTTTTTAGTTTTTAAGATAAAATAATATTATTTTTAGTACAAAATATTTTTTATTTTTATATTATAATATTATTTAAGCATTATAATGATATATAATTATTAAAAATTATAAATTCGCTTAACAAATAATATAATAATAGTTATTAACTAACTACTTTGAACTCAAAATACAATTATGGATGAATATAAACTTATTTATATTTAAATGTTAAGTCATAAAATTTATTAATAATTTATATGTAGCCGATAATAAATTTATAATTTAGTATTATTTAATTTGAAATTTTAATTAAGTCATAAAATTTGTTTAAAATTATGTTATTTATTTAAAATATATTATTTTAATCACTATCAATCCGACTATCAATTAAATGATGGTTGAATCATTGAATTTTGAACTAATGTCTAGCAGAATAGTCAAATAGTAACACAAGCTCATACTGATTTTACATTTTACAAAACACATTTGGGTGAGTTTAGATTCTTTACAGTATCTAATTTATGGTAAGAGACATGAGGAAAAATTGAAATGAGTATACATAAATGAAATAGGTCTTATGCACTTCCATTTTTTTATATCACTCTCTCACAACACTACTGCAGAAGATCTAAGCTGCATTTTGCTGATGACAGGGTCAGAATCAAAGGCCGCAGCTCCAAAACCACACCCAATGATTGTTAAGAATTTTCATGATAATTTCATCCCATCAATGAAACGAATGGGACAAGAACTGTCCTTAATTAGAGGGGAAAAAGAGGTTCCTTCCTTCTTTTTGGTTTATCAATAATTACTCAATAGGGGACCGATGGTGGTTGATATACATTCGTCTTTTGCTCCAAGTCCTTTTCCCCCCCCTTTTGGCCACAACTTCAAGCCCTTTAATTCTAGCTATTCAAATCCTTTTATCATATTGTGATTTGTAAATTTATATTATTCCTTATAATATATTCTGTGCAATTAATGCATGATGTAATTTGCTTAGAAAAGTTTCCAATGAAACAGGAGAAGGGTTCCTCAGTGTGGCCCATGATGGTAGCCCGTTAGAATCGGTATTTATATGTCCAGTCCAACTTTTGAATGTCCAAAGTCCGAAGAGTTCATTTAGCAGGGGATATTGGGCCTCACTATTCCCTAATATACATGAGGGCGTTCGACTAAATAACCGGAAAAAGAAAAGCCTTTTAAGTAAAAACTGTGAATGTGATAATCAAAGGCCATTCCAGTGAGGCAGTATATATAACGTGAAAAGTCAAATCTCTAGTTCTCAATTAGTCCATTCTGGACAGGGGAGGGGGGACGGTGGGTGTGTTCGTATAAAAGATGTCTGAATGATTCTTTAAAGATGCATGGAAGAACCAAGAACTGTTGCTTCAGGATGAATGAAGGAGGACAAAAAGAAATGAGATTTGGAAGCAGCGTCGTGATAATTGGGATAAAAGGCCTTGCAGAGTTCACTGTATCTTTGGAGGTCGAATTGGTATGTCTTCATTAAGCGTTGTTGCTTGGCCTTAAATCGCCGGAAGAAGTAGCCCTGGAAGGTGGGCTCAGTGGAGGTCTTAAGGAAGAAGAGGTAGGCCAGACCGAAATGGAAGGAGGTGACGAAGAAGCATATGGGCTCCATCACGTCCCAGCTAAGCTCCCAGAATGTCAGCCTCATGAATCCCAGCGTTTGCACCACCAGGAACCCCAGTCCACAGTAAAGCTCGCCTCGAACCAAGGCTTTTGCTCTTTCATCTATCATTGCCTTTTGCTTCTCCATTTCCTCCAATTCCATCCTTCTGGGGTCGTTTGGATGGGCCATTGTTTTCGAGATTAAGGTCTCCATGGTTTTTGCCACCTGTAGCCCAAAATAAAGAATTCAGTTAACTGATTCGCCAAGAAGGGAATGAGTCAGTTTTCTTCCTATGCCACAGGTTAAGGGCTTCACAAGTGCAACTCCCCCAAAACGCAAGTGCTACGGTGATGACCTCAATTTATCATATAATATTTCAAACAACTAGACATTTTTTTTCTTATTCATAGTTTATGTACTATGGCTTACTATAAATTATGTATATATATATATATATAGATATTGGCATATTAGATTTTTCTATAAATTTTTGTATATATCAACTCCAAACATGTATTTTAGGGGCACAGAAGGGCATTTGTCGGTATGTAATTTGCCAACATACATAGAACCAGACAGAAACGGAAAAAAATAGCAAGGAAATCACTCACGCACCTAATGAATGTTACATATTCATCAAACAAAGATATGGATTTTAAAGAGAAAAAGATATAATACATATGGGAGGCTTAGGGTAGGCTACAGATCCCCCAAGAACAGGGGAATCAGACTCCTTAAAAATACGAATACGCACACGGCGATCGCTAAATCCCTGGTATATCAAGCGCATGCATCCATCCATCCATCAAAAGATGTCCAGTTGTCTATATTTGCAAAAAAAAGAGAGATGTCCTACTTATGTAAAAAGAAAAAAAGTACTTTTTTTATCCGCCATTGGAAATGTTTCTTTTTAGCCATTGGAGAAAAATACGTGTAACTAGTTGTTGCTTCAATGAAAAGCGGAAAGAATTTCTAGAATTCCTGAATTGGCGTAAATAATGGCAAGAGTTCCGATGATCGGATTCCCACGTTTTGACTCCAAGACAAGGCCCCCTCAGGGACTCGCCACCTTCGCTTCCCTCCATAATTATCCACACGTGTTTACGAGATTGACTGGACGTCACGTGACGCCCATTTATTCATTTATTTATTAGTAACATGAAATTAGTCTTTATTGCTGAAATATTAACCTGAAACACAAGCCAAGTAGGATCACTGCAGAGAAGGGAGAATAGATACCTGTTCTGGGCGCAGAAAAACCACGTTTCCCAAAACGATGACGTTCCCACACTCATCCAGCGTCTTGGCAAATTGGACTCCTTCATCTACATTCTCGCAAGCATCAGCGCAGATCCGGATATACTCAGAGTGAGAAATCGAGGTCTTGGGGATCTCCCTCAGCTTCGCTTTCACCTTCTCCACCCGCGATAGCTTCAGGATCTTCCTCGCATCATTGACAGTAATCCTAAACAGGGAATTCACGTCGTTGGCTGGCTCCCTTGCGAGAGGACCGACACCATCGAGACGGAGATGATGATGATCTCCCTTGCCGATGCCGACGCCTTTGAGCCTCTCCCTGAGTTTCTCTCCGACGGGAAGTGACAGAAATTCTGGTAGTTTGGTGGGGCCACAGTGATATACGGCTCTGCGGTTGTGAAATCGGCCGTAAAAGGGTCTGAGTGAGGAATCCGGCGATCTGAGGTACTCTCGGTGGAGCTTCGATTTAGATGCATATGGAGGGACGACGGCCTGGCGAGAAGAGGAGGGGATGGCCGTGTGCTCTAAAGTTGTCGACTGGGAGATGGGCTTACAACAGTGGAAGAGACGTTTGGCGAATGTTTTACGAAGTGCCATTGATAGAGAAAGAGTGAGAGGGAGGACTCAAGTTATGTATGACCAAGAGTTATGGGGAAAAGGAAGGAATCGTCATGGGGTATATATAGGTCCAAAGTAAGAGGAAGAGAGAGATGATACGCGTTTGGCCTTTTTTTGTTTTTTTTAATGCTGAGTAGTGAGAGAGAGAGAGAGAGAGAGAGAGAGAGAGAGAGAGAGAGAGGGGAGGGCTAATCCGAGTTACTGAATTCATATTGGTGCAGGGAAAGAGCTGATGAGTGAATAAGCTGCATTTGTAATTGACGCGAACGCATTTTCCTTCAAGAAAAAAAAAATACAAAAACAAGGGGGAACGTGGTTGCCGGATTTTCTTGCCATACACTTCATTTATTTGATACTCCCACGTCTAACATTTTATAAAATTTTTTTAACTACATTATGCTTATTACGAAAAATTTATTAAATATTCTAAAATTTCTGTGCGGGCCTAAATGAGCATGCCGAGATTACAAGTCCGAGGTGGATGGATGCCCCTTTGTCTCACTTTCCGGGCTCATATACACCGAGTTATAATTCGGATGCCGAGCTTAAGCGCGACGAGCCGAGTAATACATCGGTTATTGAATGATAGGGTCGAATAATCAAAGGGTCAGATGATCGTCCGACTGAATAACATCTCGGACATATAGCCGACTACGGGTTTTTCCACGGAAACTGTATTGTCCCAAAAACACCAGATTAGGAGTAACAGTTATGGGATCATAGTTGTTACGGAATCATAACCGCAGGACGAAAAATCAGGGATCATGCGAAAAGAGCGTGATACTCCATAATGATCATTTATGAAATATCCCGATAAATGAGGGATTATAGGGATAAGGTGAAAAAAAAAACCTTAACGGTCAGGGAAGGTCAATAAAAAAGGAAAGAGGATAAGCAGAAAGGAGAATGGCACTACACAAAAATACAAAGGTTGAATAGTTTTCTCGGGCTGGAAACGGAACATTTTTCTTTGACGGAACATTTTTGGCGCCCACCGTGGGGCCGAGGAAAACTATCCCACCATCACCAAGAATTATGGTACGAACCAGGAGCAGTGCGGGTGCAGGAGGACGGCGTTCCGAAGACAGGCCTTCTTTGGAGGACCACCCTGTCATTCGGGCAATGCGTGAGGAGATGGAGATGCTAAGAAAGGAGAACGAGGAGATGCGTGAAAGGAATAGGCGGCTGGAGCAGGAACGCTATCATGAAGGTACTTCTCTTCTTCGAGGAGGGGAACGGGGGAATACTAACAGAGATACTCAACGATCACATCAGGAGGGAAGTCGACGTGAGGAAACACACCACTCAGAGACACATATTGACAATATGCGAGGAGATAAGCAAGCTGCCCGGAGACATCCTTTCGTTGATGGCATTATGGAGACGCCATTGCCAAAAGGGTGGAAGGGCCTAAATCTTGAAAGATATGATGGTACTACCGATCCGGATAAGCATGTGGATGCATATGTTACACAGGTAAATTTGTTCACGAATGAGGATGCAGTTTTGTGTAGGGTCTTCCCAACGTCCTTAAAAGGAGCAGCTCTGAGTTGGTATACCCGACTCCCATCACGATCTATTGATTGCTTTGAAACTTTGGTTAATAAATTCAAAGCGCAATACGCGACCAGCCGACCCCACGAGCTCACATCGGCTGCGTTGGTAAACTTACGACAGGAGAAGGATGAGTCCTTAAGGAGTTTCATGGAGCGTTTTTCTTCAGTCTCGGTAAAGATCCGGGATCTAAACCCTGAAGTAGCAATGCATACGATGCTAATGGCTCTCAAGCCAGGACCGTTTGCTGATCACCTATGTCGAAAACCACCTTCCGACATGGATGAGCTTAGAAATCGTGCGGCCGGATATATACAAATGGAGGAGGTCTCAAAGTTTAGAAATAAGGTCAGAACTGATCTGGATAGGCGAACGGACTCAAGCAGTCGTGGAAGTCTGAGGCCGACATTAGAGAAGGGGAAGTTTAAAAGAGAGGGTGTTAGTCGGGGACCGAAGTATGATTTCTACACCCCACTAAACACCAGCCGTGCTCGAATTTTGGATGAAGCTTGTAATACCGAATTGATACGGCTCCCAGCTCCAGGACACACCCCGGAGACGGCAGATCAGTCAAGACATTGCAGGTACCATCGTAATTATGGTCATACCACGGAAGAGTGTTGGACATTGCAGAACAAGATTGAGGAGCTGATCCAGGCCGGGCATCTCGGCAACTTCGTACAAAGGGGTAACGGAAGTCGACCCTCCTATGGGCGAGGCCGAGGGGGAGGTCAAGTCCGGGCTCAAGTGGAACCTCGGCAATCGAATAAAGAAGGAGTGCAGCCAGACGACACTCGAAACAGGGAAGGAAACAGAATCAGAGGGGTTATTAATACTATAGCAGGAGGGTTTGCCGGAGGAGGAGCAACCAGCTCGGCCAGGAGAAGACACTTGAGGAACATTCGGGCGGTAAATGCGACAATGCACTGAGTGCCTCGGAGTTCTCCACCCATCACCTTTTCGGATGAGGATTTCGAGGGAGTTGATCCTAATCAGGATGACCCCATGGTAATTTCAGTGGAGGTGGCCAATTATGTCGTCAGGAAAACACTGATAGACCAGGGGAGCTCCGCGGATATATTGTATTATTCTACCTTCCAGAAGCTCTGGATACCTGAGGAAACGATCAAGCCTTATCACGATCCGTTGGTCGGTTTTGCCGGAGAACAGGTTCACACCCGAGGATACGTGGAGCTGTTGACCACCTTCCGTGGAGATCTCGGATCAAAAACCATTATGGTCAGGTACCTTATAATTGATGCAGTAACTTCTTACAATATTTTGATAGGTAGACCTGTGTTAAACGAGCTCGGCGCCGTGGTTTCCACTCTGCATCTCACAATGAAGTTTCCCTCGGCGACCGGAAACATAATTGCAATAAAAGCTGACCAAAAGGTGGCAAGACAATGCTATTTGGATAGCCTAAAAGTTACCAGAGGAAGGGTGGTTGGCAGCAGTGGACATACGAAAAAGGATACAACATCAGTGGGCTTGGTGGAGCTTGATCCTCAACTTGATGTACAGGACCAAAGGCCGAAACCTATTGAAGAATTACAGAAATTTCAGCTCGCCGGTGAAGACCGGTGCACTAGCCTTGGAAGTAAACTTGGAGGTGAGGTCAAGGAGCAGATAACAAAGATGCTGAAGGACAATGCTGATTTGTTCGCATGGACTTCTTCAGACATGCCGGGAATTGATCCCAATTTTCTATGCCACAAACTAGCGGTGTACCCTGAAGCTAAGCCGATAGCGCAAAAGAAAAGGCGGGTAGGCGAGGAAAGGCGGAGGGCAATGAAGGAAGAAACTGCAAAGTTGATTGATGCTGGGTTCATCCGAGAAATTGAATATACAACATGGTTGGCTAATGTGGTGCTCGTTAAGAAGGCTAATGGAAGGTGGAGAATGTGCACGGATTATACCGACCTAAACAAGTCATGTCCGAAAGATACGTACCCCCTCCCGAGCATAGATCGGCTTGTAGATGGAGCATCAGGATGTGGCCTACTCAATTTTCTGGATGCCTACTCCGGGTACAATCAGATAAGGATGTACCCCCCTGACGAGGAGAAAACCGCGTTCATGACTGAGGACGCTAATTATTGTTATCAGGTGATGCCGTTCGGACTGAAGAATGCTGGGGCTACTTACCAACGATTGATGGATAAAATATTTCAGGATCAGATAGGAAGAAACCTGGAAGTATATGTTGACGACATGGTAGTGAAGTCCGAAGATCCCTCCAAGCATGCCGCCGACCTTGGAGAGGTGTTCGGAAGAATACGGAAATACAACATGAGGTTAAATCCTGAGAAATGCGTATTTGGAGTTAACGGGGGGAAATTCTTAGGATTCATGTTAACACATCGGGGTATTGAAGCCAATCCCGACAAATGCCGAGCTATTATTGACATGAGAAGCCCTCAAAACATAAAAGAAGTGCAGAAACTGACGGGGCGACTAGCATCACTATCACGCTTTATACCGAGGTTAGCGGAGAAAGCTAGGCCGTTCTTCAAATTGCTTAAAAAGGCCGCGCGGTACGAGTGGAATGAGGAATGCTAGCAAGCGTTTCAGAATTTCAAAGGCTTCTTCTCGGCACCTCCGATACTTAATCGGCCGACCCCCAACAAAGAATTACTATTGTATATGTCGGTGACCGAACATGCAATTAGCTCGGTGATGGTACAAGAAATGGGCAGGCAGCAGATACCGGTATACTTCATCAGCCGAATACTGCACGACGCTGAAACGAGGTATCAGACTATTGAAAAGTTAGCCCTGACTCTGGTCACATCGGCGAGAAGGTTACGACCTTATTTTCAAAGTCATGAGGTTATTGTGAAAACCGACCACCCTGTAAAGCAAGTCCTGAGGAAACCCGAATTAGCCGGACGAATGATCTCGTGGTCAGTCGAGTTGTCTGAGTTCGGTATAAGATACAAGCCTAGAGGGCCAATTAAGGCGCAATGTTTGTCTGATTTTGTCGCCGAACTTACTCCATCCGTCGATTCCAAAGACGGGGTCCGATGGACATTTTATGTAGATGGCTCCTCTAACACTAAAGGGAGCGGTGCGGGAATCATTCTGGAAGGTCCTAGTGGACTAATTTTGGAACAGTCTCTTAAAATCGACTTCTCAGTCACCAACAACCAGGCCGAATACGAAGCTCTTATTGCCGGGTTAAAACTAGCTAAAGAAGTGGGAGCGAGGCAAGTTAGGTGTCGAAGTGACTCACAGTTGGTTTCTGAACAAGTCTCGGGGGCTTATTAGGCTAAAGATCCACAGCTGGCAAGGTATTTGTACCAGGTAAAAAGATTGGCTGAATGCTTTCAAGAATTTGCGATTGAGCACATTCCAAGAGAAGAGAATTCTCGAGCTGACCTACTATCCAGATTGGCTAATGTCAAGAAGCTCGGGCAACATGAGTCGATCATCAGGGAAACAATACATCAGCCCAGTGTCGATCTTGATGAGGTTATGGTCGGAGACAGCCCGGATAGGGATTGGATGACCCCTATTTGGAATTATCTGACCGAAGGGACCTTACCCAGCAACCAGAATGAAGCAAGAAGGTTGAAGATGAAGTCTTCCCATTACATAATAATGGGAGGAGATATATACAAGCGAGGATTCTCAACTCCCCTTTTAAAATGCCTCACTGCTGAACAGGCGAAGTATGTTATGAGCGAAATTCATGAAGGAGTGTGTGGGATGCATACTGATGGAAGATCTATGGCAGCAAGAGTAATCCGGGCTGGTTATTATTGGCCCACTATGCGAGCTGATTGTACCGAGTATAGTAAGAAGTGTAATGAGTGCCAAAGGTTTGGTAGTCTGCACCATGCACCGCCAGAAGAATTGCACACAATGACGTCTCCATGGCCATTCATGGTCTGGGGAATGGATATTCTCGGACCTTTTCCAATGGGCAAAGGGCAAGTTAAGTTCTTACTAGTGGGTATAGACTACTTCACTAAATGGATTGAGGCGGAATCATTAGCTAAGATCACGGCACAGCAAGTACAGAAATTTGTATGGAGGAATATTATCTGTCGATATGGGATTCCTCACTCGGTGGTTACGGATAATGGAAGGCAGTTTGTTGATAGAAACCTGAAGCAATTCTATGAACAGCTTGGTATTAAGCATCGAGTGTCTTCAGTTGAGCATCCCCAAACCAACGGGCAGGCAGAAGCGGCAAACAAGGTTATCCTCGGAGAACTCAAGAAGAGATTGGGAAGAGCGAAGGGGGCCTGGGCCGAGGAATTGCCGAGCATCCTCTAGGCCTATCGTTGCACTCCTCAGTCAAGCACCAAAGAAACTCCTTTTAGGTTGACTTTTGGAGCAGACGCAATGATACCAGTGGAAGTAGGAGAGCCGTCCTTTAGACGAATACTTCCCGACCAACATATGAATCAGGAAAGCATGGAAGTTGAACTAGATCTATCCGAAGAGGTCAGGGAAAACGCACGTATACAGGAGGAAGCTTGCAAACAAAGAGCAGCACGGCGTTATAATTCTCGGCTTAAGCCAAGGAGTTTTGTTACTGGAGATCTCGTCTGGAGAAAGCAGAGTGAAGCAAGGAAGAACATCGGTGAGGGAAAGCTAGCTGCAAATTGGGAAGGGCCTTACCGAGTTACTGAAGCGTTGGGCAATGGAGCATATAGGTTAGAGAAGCTGTCAGGAGAAGCAATCCCTAGGACATGGAATGCTTCTCACCTCAAAAATTATTTCAGTTAGTTGATGTATACAAGGAAGGTGATGTACTCTTTTTCCTAACTCGGTCTTTTGTCCCAGAGAATATGCAAAAGAGGGTTTTGGCCAAGAAGGTTTTAACGAGGCACGCCTATCTGTTTTAATAAAGGGAAATTCTTTTTCATGGTTATGTTTATTAGCCTCGGTCAAGTGTGAATCGAGAAAATGAAAATTCGGTCAAGTATGAACCGAGGTCTACAACCAATACTCGATCAAGTGTGAATCGAGGAAATGAATTCGGTCAAGTATGAACCGAGGTCTACAACTAATACTCGGTCAAGTGTGAATCGAGGAAATGAAAATTCGGTCAAGTATGAACCGAGGTCTACAACCAATACTCGATCAAGTGTGAATCGAGGAAATGAATTCGGTCAAGTATGAACCGAGGTCTACAACTAATACTCGGTCAAGTGTGAATCGAGGAAATAAAAATTCGGTCAAGTATGAACCGAGCATTCGAATTAAATTTGGTCAAGTCTGAACCAAAATTTTGTTAAAAATCGGTCAAATATGAACCGAGCATTCTAATAAAATTTGGTCAAGTTTGAACTAAATTTTTGTTAAAGACTCGGTCAAGTGTGAACCGGCGAATTGAAACTTGGTCAAGTATGAACCAAGGTTTCTATCGTAAACTCGGCCGAAAATGAACTAAGGATAAATTAAATCTTAGTCGAGAACGAACTACATGATTATGTTAAACTTTTTGAAAGCGGTCAGATCGTCAGGAACCGGCAAAAGATTGTTATCATTGCTTAGAAATAAGTTTGAACAATACATCAAAGTAAAGAAAAGAAATAGACAGTCAAGGAGATGGGCAGTCCGAAGTTGTAGGAATATCCTACAATTCTTCCTCGTCCACAAGCATACCATCTTTGACGTCTTTATTTACATCAAATGCCGAGAGCTCAATTTTCGGCAGTAAAAGATGCACCTGACGAAGTGCTTTATGGAAGCCCTCTACGTGCTCCTTCATTATTTGTTGCACGGCTTCCTGAACGTCAGCCTCAAGCTCGGCCTGTTTTTTCTTAGCTTGTTCCAAGTCTTTCTGCAAATTAGCAGCAAGGGCCGAGGATTCGGCTTCAACGCTCTTTGCCCAAGCAACCTCAGTCGTCAGGGCATCCCGCTCTTTTTCAACCACTTGCAGTTTTACCTCGGCAGCAGCGAGGGACCCTTTTAGTTCTTCTACTCGCCGTAGAAGAGCTGCTTGAGACTTTGCAGCCTCGGCGAGTTCTGAAGAAGCCTTGTCTTTTGCATTGGTTGTTTCCAGAAGCTCGGCTTTAGCAGCTTTCAGGCGACGGTCACTCTCCTCAAACTCTTCACCACAGAGTGAGGCCATAGTCGCAGCACGCAGGCACATAGCTGACACAGAATCCAAAACAGCCTTGGGACCCAATCATTGCAAAGCTTCTTTTTCCCCAACTTCCTGGATGCCGCTCCCAAAAAACCTGGCAATGTTCGGATCAATGCTCGAAGGTGAGCGTCTAATGGGAGACGGAAGGAGAGGTGAGCGAATTGAAGAATCCGGCTCCTCGTCGGTGGTCGGAAGCCGAGCGCGTTTGCTTGGGGGGCTTTGTGGAGAGGAGGTGATTTCCACAACTTCCGGTGTTGTCATTATCTCGGCACGCCCTCTCTCCTCTTTATCAGGGCGAGTCTGTAAGTTCTCGGTAGAAGGTCCTGCTGATGGGGCCATGTTCTTTATTGATCGCCAGTTGAACTTCCCCATCACCACTGCAGAGTAGAAAGTATGTATTAAAAACTCAGACAAGTATGGCAGCATAAGAAAAAAGAAACTTAGCACTCACGTGAAAGATCTTTATTAGGAGTTGAAGAATAAGGGAGCCTAAGTAAGATCTTGCAGTTCAAGGGCCGAGGTAATTTATTTAACTTGTCGACATCCGCTTTTTCGGATGCCGACATATCCTCATAGCACCAAGACTGGAATTTGATCGGAGTCCGAGTCCAGTATAGAGGAAACCTGGGTCGTCCCTCCTCATTGAAAAACATCTCCGAGTAACCTTCGGCCGGGCGCACCTTAAAGAAACTTCCTTTGAAGTCTTTGTAGGATGAGGTATATGGACCGATTATTCCCTTTTTATTCATACCACTGAGAGAAATCCAGCCGATCTTATTTCCAAATCGGATCTGGTAGAAGTAGAGAAATTTTGGAGCAGTCGGTGTCATGTTCAGTTTTCTGCACAGGACTTCGAAAGCCTTTAAAAACGCCCAGCTGTTGGGATGAAGCTGAGTCGGAGCGACGTTCAACGCCCTTAAAACAGCGCACTCAAACTCCGAGAAAGGAAGGCCAACTCCCAGTGACTCAAATAATGTTTTATACATATAAGTAAAATGTGTTTGCCCTCATTGTGCCGACATAAAAACGTGCTCATCTTCTGTACACGGCTCGGCAACCACGGCCTCCTCAGTTTGTCTGCTAGACAGAGAGATGGATTTCCTCATTTCCATGATCGATTCAGCAGTCCGAAATTTAGAGTGATAAGATCCAACTTCTCCCTTAACCCAATAATATTCCGGAAGTTGAATGTCGGGAACTGGATCTTTTCGCACCCTAGAAATGATTTTTCGCGGGTTTGGTACGGTTACCTGCGCAGCAGTAGCCGAAGATGAAGCTTCCTTTTCAGTCGGGAGGTCGGCCAGACGAAAATTCATCTCCCCGCTTGGAAAGGAGGAGTTTGATGGTGAAGGATCCTCTCCGATGCCCATAACTTCCCTCTCAACCAAGATTCGATAAGGGGACGACCCAGCTGATGTCTCAGATCCTTGGCTTGAACTCATAATGATTGAGAAAAATATGGAATAGAGCGTAGTAATTGAGAAAAAGGGGGAGTATAGAAGATGGCGTACCTGGAAAAATGACGAAAAGGTCGAAAAAAAAGGAGGTTAGAGATGACGGAAAGATTCAGAAAGGGATGAAAAGCAAATGAAGTTTAAAGTGAAAGGATGAACATTCGAGTCCTACACGTATATAGTGAAAACCCCTTCTCGAAAACAAGCAGATTAATCATGAATTTGGGGAGCCAATCGTCACCATTGGGGAACGTGCTTCGACTGACGAAATGACGCAGCATTAAATAACGCTGCACGTAGCCGTACGTGTAAGCACGTTACCGTTTTGGAAACCGAAACGACAAAGAGCCTCTGGAAAGGTTTTGGAAGCCCTAGGGGATTGGAACGATTCAAATTCCAAAAAAATTAGTCTTTAGTCAGTCACGTGATTCGGAGCCCTCTTGTCCAAATTGGACTCGAGGCTCGGGGGGCTAGTGTGCGGGCCTAAATGAGCATGCCGAGATTACAAGTCCGAGGTGGATGGATGCCCCTTTGTCTCACTTTCCGGGCTCATATACACCGAGTTATAATTCGGATGCCGAGCTTAAGCGCGACGAGCCGAGTAATACATCGGTTATTGAATGATAGGGTCGAATAATCAAAGGGTCAGATGATCGTCCGACTGAATAACATCTCGGACATATAGCCGACTACGGGTTTTTCCACGGAAACTGTATTGCCCCAAAAACACCAGATTAGGAGTAACAGTTATGGGATCATAGTTGTTAAGGAATCATAACCGCAGGACGAAAAATCAGGGATCATGCGAAAAGAGCGTGATACTCCATAATGATCATTTATGAAATATCCCGATAAATGAGAGATTATATGGATAAGGTGAAAAAAAAAACCTTAACGGTCAGGGAAGGTCAATAAAAAAGGAAAGAGGATAAGCAGAAAGGAGAATGGCACTACAAAAAAATACAAAGGTTGAATAGTTTTCTCGGGCTGGAAACGGAACATTTTTCTTTGACGGAACAATTTCCTACATAAATCACAATATTAAAAAGAGAGAAATACTACTAACAATGATTAGATTAGGTGGTAAAAGACTAAATATTCCTTAAATAAGGACTTGAATTCATGAATCTTATAAATAAATAAAAAATTACATTAGGAGAGTTATTTCCATTTAAGCATAATAATACTCAAATCTAATTCAGTCAAATAAATATATTTAAAAAATAAAAAAATATTAATTTTTTAAAATAAAATTATGAAGGATATTTTAAAAATAAAGCTCATAAATATTTTATTATTCTTTGATAAAAAGGTGTTATATTAAATAAGATTAAAAAAAAAATTCTAGAGTGAATGTTATTTAAAAAAAAAAAGATGAAGAAGAAGAGAAAGAAGAAATTTTTTTTTGGACACTTCATGTGTGATGACTCTATTGGGGCTTCACTCCCCGCCGTCTTTGTTTGACAAACGTCAATTATGTGGCATGACTATGAGCACCCAAAAACAGGATTCCACTCCTGTTAATTCCCCTTGTTCTTCCACCCATCAATATGTATGGATAGTATTCCCTCCACGCCACCCTCTTACTTTTTCCTTATAATATATTTGTCCCAGTAATATGTGTGTGTATTTACTGACTTGACTTGACTCTACTTCTACAAGTATTCTCACATCTTCCATATTATGGTGAATATAGAGGTAATATTTTTCATAATATTGATTATATGTCGTTGTTATTATTTAATTATTTTTTCATTGACTTTTATTTAAGATAAGAGTATGAATGTCATTATTTGTTTATAAATTTAGTTTTTTAATTTATTTTCCTGTTTAAATTTTATATGCGAAACAAAGCTTAGAATTACAACAACCCACCCGGCACCTTTTGTCTCATCAGGTATAGTAACAGTTGAGATTCGTTGAGAAATACATTCAATCATCTAATTGTTTGACCCTTGGGAATTTATATATATGCCAATATATATGGAGTATAACAACTAAACAGTTCATGGACAGCATATTATAAAAATGATACTATTATACTACTCATGATTCTTTTGTATTCTGTCTTTTAATGAATATATATATACATATGCCATTTGCACTGAAATTAAAAATGATACTACTGAATCTGGCCGTTCGTTTCCCAAATTCCAGCCGCTAACATGCAAGATCGAGCGGTGTAATTGATTCACGGAATATAAAATAAAGACAAAAGAGGTGGTGATGTGACGTAACCTAATTATACAAGCGATTAGGTACAAAACATAAGAAGCAGTGCACGAAAGGCAGAGGAGTAAATGGGTGTTGTAATGTTCAAAATGACAGTCCCGGACGGCTTTAATTTTCACATTATATTATACTATTATATTATGCTAATCAAAGCTGTAAACCACACCCTCTCTTTCTCTCTCTCTCGCTTACAACTCCGTTATTCTTTGGCCAGGCATCCCTCCCCCCTTAATTAGTCCTTGCTTTCTCGATTCTTCGATTCCTTATTCTCTCATCACTATATATATATATATATATATATAATTATCATATATGATGACTCGTTTATATATCTCGTACGTACATATATCTACTACTACTGCTACTTAACCCGATCATGTTAAAGCCCACGTCATTCATGCGAAGCGAATACTCTGACATGCAAGTGGGGGTTCAGCAGGCCGAATTTGAAGAATCGTGATGCTGGGCCTAGAAAGAATAAACTTTACATTTTGGAGAGAATAATGAGGGAGGAATAGGATGAATTAAGCAAAGTAGCGTATTGAGGCAGAAATAGAATCCGTGAAATGGAATTGGGGCCGGGTGCTAACAATTCCAACAAACTAGGAGTGGGAATCGTATAGCTAGGCTGTTGGATTCCACACACACACACATATATATATATCCCTCCCATTTGTAAAAGCATTTAGATAGTGCATATCTACTACATACGTACCTGTCACCAATTTGTTAATTTGCATGTTGCTCATCCTAATTATCCTTGTTCATCCCTTTAATTTCAATTAAATTCATGAAACTTCATCCCTTGTTCCACTACTAGAAAAAAACAATTTAGCGAGGGATTTGTCCCTCGCTAAATGCCATTTTTTCCACGCTAAATTGAAAATAGCGAGGAAATTTTACCCCTCGCTAATTTGATCGATATAAATCGTGTCGCTAAATTTAGCGAGGAATGAATTGATTCCCTCGCTAAATTAGCGAAGAATTTAATTCCTCTCTAAATTTAGCGAGGAACTTATTCTTTACTATTTCCTCGCTAAACTACAAAAAATTCAATATTGCTACATCATTGTCATGTCACCACCAAAACCGTGTCATGTCATATCATTGCTATGTCACCTGCCACTTATACCACATCACTGCCACATCACCATGATCGCGACACATCACTATCATGTCATATAATGATTTCAAATATACATTTACTTAGGTTCAAACTCATGACCTCTTACTCTTAGTGCCTTTATATTCAGACTTTTATCAGTTGAACTGTAATGTATTTGCAGTCTTTATATGAAATATATACTATTTATCTACACACTAATACACACATATATATTTATAAATTAATATGTTGTTAAAAAATAAAAATATATTATAATTTTAATTATTAATATCATAAAATATTTTATATTTTAAATTTTGTAATAAATGAATTTTCATTTTCATTTTTTTACCAACAAATTATAAAAATTAATCTAACTATTTTTATTAATTTAAAATAATCAACTGATAAAAATAATTTTATAACTTAATTATTAAAAAAATTTTAATTCATTAAAATTAAATTTTTAATAAATAATTTTAATATATTAAAATTAATTTTAAAAAATTTAGTGAGGGACAAATCTCTCGCTAGATTCCTTGCTAAGTTCTCGTTAATTTAGCGAGAGAAAGGATATTTTTTACTAATTTCCTCGCTAAATTTAACAACAGCTACGGACTTACAATTCATCACTAATTTTTTCATTATTTAGATTATTTAGTAAGAAATGAGTAATACCTCCCTAAATTTTCTTGTTAAATTTAATTTTTATAGTAATGTTGCTGCCATCATTACGCTCACATGCACACACATACTTCCTTATTCGGTTCCGACAAAACATGTTCCCTCCTTTTCTACGTGAATATCTAACCAAGGTACTATATATATACGCATGCTGATTCATCATCTTCTGAAAACCAAAGCCCCAGAATCCACTTCGCTCATAATTTAATTAGTGCCAAATTCATTACCTAGCTACTGGGACAATATCGCAACAAAAATAAAGGCAATAAAAAAATATCCATTCATGACCACATGACCTTGATTTCGGATCAACGCGTTCTTAATTTTGGTGATTATAACTTTTTTCAATTTGAATTTCCCATACTAAGATATATATATATATATACATATAAATATAAAAGAAATAAACGTACATGTTTTGTTTGAACAACGTTTCAGAAATTAATTGATTAATTTTTGGTATAAGGGCAACGAGGATGGATGTCGACACCTGGGAAGCCATCATGAATGTAGTATAGAGAGGAGCAAATGAAAGTCCACTTGTGGGGTAAGCTAGTTGCACTAATTAAACCATAGTACGTACTCAGTTAATTAGTGCAATCCAATTCTTCATAAACCATAGCCCTCTATATGCTACTTTCCCTTGATCTACTAGTTTTAATATCACTAGCTAGTGGCTTCCACGGGACACTATAATAGTATAAATATATATTGGAGATGGTTGGAATCTGTACTGTGATGTCTGCTTTTAGGAATAATCTCCTCTCCTGTGAACACTAAATTTTAAAACATAAGTACTGTCAAATAATAGTATTATTTTTTTTGTAACAAAAATAATAGTATTATTATATGTTTGTATATGTATTTTTGAAATAAAAGAGACTTTTTTTTTTCTTAATGTTATCAACAAACGGCAATACGAAAATTTTGGTAATAAAATTCAGGTCACTGTTGATATTGTTTTTCCGGTATAGTGTCGTCATGAAAATTTAGGTTATGTAATAAATTAACATGAATTTCTCCATTGCTGTTACAGATCTGAAATATTGGACGTCATACAAGATTCCATATATTGGAGACTTGGTGAATGTTGATTAGTGACTAGAATCAGTTAATATATAATACAGTATCTGACTATAAGAACAACTGCTATATTATTAATTGCAACTAAATAATTAGTTACTCCCTCCATTCTAAAATGTAAAAGATACTTTTAAATCATTTTATTTCAAAATATAAGAGACAAATGACTTTTGTCTAATAAATTAATATTTTTTCAATTTTATCTTTAATTAAAGTAAATTTATTATCACAAGAAATGAATTAAAGTAGAGTTAAATGGGAAGATTAAATTAGAGGTATTTATGGAAAAAAAAAATTTTATAATATATTTAAAATATTTGACTATTTTTTTATTTTAATAATTTAGTTATTTATTTTTTATATTTTGAAATGAAGGTATTAATTAATTAGTGGGTTGGCATGCTTAAAAAATTGAGGAAGGTGACGTGTAATTAATGAGTGAATTAATAAAGTAAATTTATAACAGTGGTATTAGATTTGCAGAGGAAGAGGGCACGCAATTCTGGAATGGGAATATGGAAATGAAATGATAAGAATTATAGGATGTGTTCCTAAAATCTTGTAGCGTTGACAATAGAGGGAGTGGTGAATCTAAGGGTATTCCACGCAATCCAAATTACAACTTCACTTTGCAGGTTGGGAATATTTCCCTCATTAATTTATTTGCTCTACTTTTCTGCCATAGGCTCATTGCATCATCATATATTCATATTCACATGCCCCCACATGTACATTTATTCAAAGAATGATCGATCGAATTTATTAGATATATTCTATATACCTCTCATCTTCTGGAATAATTTTTCTCACATGCATATTGTCCTCAACTTAAGAATTAAAAACCCATCGTGCCAAATCACTCCTAAATACATGGCTGCAATTAATAATGTCTACTCCTGCCCCTACCCCATTTTTTCGGTCATATATTCTAAGACTGGGAGTATCCCTCGCTAACAATATTTAAGAATTTATCTTTCACATAATACTAAGAGTAAAAAGTAGACCCATCCAAACCAAGTTTCCTCCATATATTGAAAATTGACCCTCATATCTTCAACCTTCTAATTATTTTGTAACCACACCAATTTGTGTGCCAGAATGGGAACAAGTTAAAATACATTTCTCATCTCTTACTTGCACTTTAAAATACTTACCTTTGCAACTAATTTCATCTCTTAATTTTTATTTTACTTTAACTAAATAATTCCTTGGTTTTATTCTAATTAATTTTTTTATTTCTTAATTTTATTTTGCTTCAATTTTTTCTTCACTTACAAAAATTACTTATATAGTTTTTCTTGCTTACTGTTTGATAAGAATGTTTTATGTGCTTCTTCGATGACTGTGCTTCGATAACATTTCATCACTTTTGGAAGTCTGTTTTTCGTAATATCAGTTTTATTACCATCGAATTGCTATAATTTTAAAATTGTGTAGGTACGTAGCTTCGTCTTTCCTATCATGTTATTGTTTTTTTTTTTTTTGGATATCAAAGGAAAGAAATGAGTTATTGTTTTAATTTAACTAACAATCTCATTTTCTTTGGCTATATCAAACAGATTTCGCTCATACATATGTATGTGCCGACATTAACTTGGATTTACAAAATGCAATGACTGATGATAGAAAAGGTATCATATCATAACAAATAATTCTAAGTTAGTAAGATATTATGAAAGTTTGAGCTCCCAAAGAGCTATAGAAAATGTTTTATTGAATATGAAGAAGAATAATTGAGAGAGAAAGATAAAGTTGAATTAGCAAAATTAAAATATTGAAATAAAATAAAAAACACATAAAGTTAAAGAATAAAAGTGCATTTTTTACTTCTGTCGGTCTTTAAACCCATGCATCTAATCACCGAGAAAAAAAAAGTTTATTTTTGTCAGAGTGAATGATAAAGATTTCATTAGTAATATAATTTGAATCCACGTCCTTGTAAAGTATAAGATGTATACTATTACACTATAAATTACAATGTTTAAATAATACTGATATGGAAATTATATATGTAAGAGATCTAATTCGATTGAAACACTGCACATGGAATAAACTTTATAGTACTGATTTTGCTATATATAAACTAATAAAGTGATGTGATCCTAACTTGATAAAAGTTGTAACCATTAACAAAGACTGAATGGTGTCACGTGTAGTTACCAATCAAAGTACGTAGGAAAAGATTATGGCTAAAAATTTTGACCAAGTCGTGTCCGCTTCTAGTGCATGGACACTTTACAATATTGTGATCCATCGTTAAATGAATATGAAAATTAAACCTTCCACGTTTTTAATGAGCCCCCTTCATGTTCATGGTGGCTATAAAATGAATGAATATTATTATTGACGGAAGAAGTTGTCGTTTTATGTTGTCGTGATGTTTCAAATTGACATAGGATAGGAGCTTTGTTGGAGTTATAGGGGTTGCCCAGTGGTACCAACTTAAAAGCAAATGAATGCGTATGAAACCATTCCAACGATTGCAGTGTCCAAAAGGAGTACGAGTTCCCCCGCCCTATTTCTCCCTCCACCATTATTATTCACTTTTGTACTCTTTTTTTCCCCTATAATGCCAACAAGTTTCTAGAAACCATATTGAATCTCGATTAATATGAATCGAATCAGGTTAATTAAGTCACATAGATGTAAAGATCTTTAGCGGCAATTTTTCCAACCTTTGTCACTCAAATAATGGTTGCAAACAAAAAGCAAGATAGTTTCCATCATGCAATGCGTTCACTTGCACCACCCACGGCCTAAGATTGAGCCTTCTTTCACATATATGTAATATTATGCACTTAAAAAACAAAAAACTAAAGGTCCATATACTGAAACAATCAAGCCAATAATATTATTAGCACACCTGCCATTTCTGATAGCTGCTATATGTGGGCAGATATAATTCATAAATTAATTATTGCAAATTGCAAATTCTTACCCAAATCGTTAGCTAAAAGGCAAGTACATAGTAGTATATCAATTAGATGACCACAAAAACGAGTATTAATAATCTTTGAAATGCCATCCCAAGTTAAGACAGAGGAATGGCATAATGTTTGCAAATGCGTCATCTTTAGAAAAAAAGTTGAATTTCTTAACAGAGAGAGGTGGTCATGAGAAAAGTGATTTTTTTTTTATGGAGTAAAATGGCGGTTAGAGAAGATACTCCCGTGACCACCAGCAGAGTATCAAGTTTCAATAATTGAAGATCCATCATATACTTTTGGCCGCCTCTAAAAGCCTAGACACCTTGGGCCAGTCCTGGAAATGGATCAGTCATTAGATACCTAGAGGACTCATTGATGTTGCCCTTGAGTGGTGGGGAAACTCTTCATGATGGAGTTGTCACCAATACAGGATTTTAGTAGTCAAGAGGGGACTCAAACCGAGCCCATCACCCAAGGGAAGGTGAGAGCCTTAGTCCGGATTCCATAGTCACTTGTGCCAACCTACATTGGCTGAAAAAAGTGATTTTTAACGCAATAGATTTTTACCAAACAAAACATTTTGTTAGATGAATGAAGAAGATGAAAGTTAAAAAATGATAATTACGCAATTTTAAATTCCAGCAAAGAAAAATCAACATTTGTTAAATTGCAAAAAACCTTGAGCCCATTCTTTTGAGTATATTTCTGGATTAATGCTAGCATTCCATGTCACCAAGGAGGCAGAAAGTAGGCCCCCACAAATGGGCAATCCAGAAAATGTATGAAACTGTACAAAGATGTGAGAGAATGCTTTGCACAATTAAAAAAAAATCCCCAAGTTTAATAAGATATTAGGATGAATACTTTTAAATCCGAATCTCAGTCTTTTTTTCTTTAAAATGATTACAATTAATTTTAGGTCATTTTACATAAATATAATTTTTGTAAAATAGGACCTAAACCAAAATGGTCCATATATTTGGAGGAGTGAAAACATAAATCATATTCCTTGTATAAGTATATTTAGCTCAAAGAATAATAAAAGAAAAGGGAAAATTAAACATTTAATCCTTAAACTATACATCAGTTGTAATTTAGTCCATGAACTAATTCTTTTTCTAAACATATCCTCTTAGTATTGTTCCGTTTCAGCGTTAGTCCCCAACTTTCCCGCCATTTGTAAATTCATCCCTGAGTGGGACAGATAGCAATAACACCATCTATAATAAGCTAAATTAAAAGACAGAAAACTTGTGTGGCTTCTAGCTAGAACGTTAGAGAGGTCACATTGGATTAGCCTTCGGGGGAGCAACAAGCACTGGGTAGGCCAAGCAGGGGGTTTGCGAAGGGGTCATTTCCTCATACACTCACCGCTAGCTTTGGCGAGTAGATGAAGATGTAGGAAAATGCAATGAAGTTTGGCATCATCAGCTTGAGATTTCATGGTTGAGAAACCAGTGGGTTGGCAACTCTGTTCTTCTAATTCAAAACAGAGTGATGGACAAAAAAAAATTAAATAAAGTGAAGATTTTCTAGTGGGATATTGCTTAATGAATGTGAATGGTGACAAATAAGAGAAGAGGGGAGACTTTTCAAGCACAAGAGGGAATACTTGTGTGTGTGTGACAGCCATGTGTTTTGGTTGTCACTTTTGGATATATAATTTCTTTTGTTGGCTCTTTATGTCTATTTAGTCAATGTTGCTGTGTGAACAACAAATGGTTGGCCTTTTTGGTGGCCTTTGGTAATGGTACTATTTAAATGGTAATGGATTGCACCATCACGTGTTATGACTCTATTACTTACTTTGTTTCATGCACTTGCTTTGAGGCTTTTAAACAGCAGAATCATAATTTTGCAACATAATTACGCAGCAGGATCACTTCATGTATCATCATTTATCAATATATATAAATACATATTTATATATCTCATCAATTATATGTTGCAAACAACTGACAGACTTTGTTAGGATAATTCTTTTTCGCCCTTTTTGACTAAAACAACAAGCTACAGCTTGAGAGAAAAAACAGAGTTAGAGTTCATGAGCAGATTATGGATGCTATAATTCACAAACACTACTAAGTCATAAAAGAAGAAGAAGAAGGAAGATAAAAAATTTTATGAAAATATAACCTTCCATAATGTTGTAATCAGGCCACAACCCAGATCCCTTCTGTCGCACCTGGAAAAATGCGACGAAAGGAAAAAGAGAACAAATCTAGTTTTCTTGTGAAAACCGACTTGTGAGGAGTCGCCACCAAAATTTTGAGGAAAATCTTGGGAAATCAAATTAAAGAGGAAAGGATGGTCTGCTTATCCAAAGTTGGATTCGGGAGTCGATTGTGCGTGGGGAAGGTGTTAGGCACCCCACAACACTCGTTCCTAGGAACGGTTACCTTACATTGATTGTGTAAATTAATATGGCTTAAAAATATATTTTGGTTTTCCTTTTATAAATCACATGCAAGAAAATGGGTAGAGAAAAAAGAAATTAAGAAAGTTTGGAAAACAAAATAAAGAAAATAAATTAAATTAAAATTAAGGATATTTAGGCAAAATGAGGAAAAGGAATTGAGAAAATAAATTGGGAAAAACATTTATTAAATTAAGAGAAAAAACACCAAATAAATCAGGAAATATTTATTTATTTACAAAGGCGGACTTGACCCACGATCAGAGCCTGGGGCCTATGTACCCTGCGATGGGAATCAAAGTCCACGTAGTTCGGGACTAGAAATACGTGTCAGTTGGTTGATATTTTTTAATTATAAAATTTTTGTGATAAGAGAAAGTTATTTGAAAATAATTTAACTCTCCATAAACAAAACAATTTTCTGAGATTGAGTTGGTGTGTTTTAATTTTACAAAAAGATAATTTAATTCCGCTTACTTGCTCTTATTTTATTTTGTGCTGCTAATATTTTTCTTTTTTTTTTCTTTGATTTTTGAAATTGCTTTTATTTTATTTTTGACTTTTGAAAAATGCTTTTGTTTGATTTTGACTTTTAAAATAACATATTTTTGTATTCTTGAGAATTTCTCTTTTAAAAAGAAAATGGAAATCGAACTATCTATTGCAAACTCGCAGTCATGCCCGATAGATCAATTCCTTAATTACCTGCAGAAGTTCTAAACCTCGCGGTGTAAAGGTTTTATTATGCTTTTAAAATAAAGTTGGGGAAAAGGCTGTCACATCATCATAATTTATTTTTTATGAAAAATAAAAAAAAAATTATTTAACCAATATATCTACGTGAATTCGCAATCTCACGCGATAACTCAGTAAACCCGAATACCTGCGTGGATTCCAAGAACCTCACGTGGTATGGTTATTAAATCTATTATTCCTATTATTAATATTTTATTTATTATTTATTTATTTATTTTTTAGTAAAATTGCTAAATATGGTTATTTGTTTAAAATGTCTTGAAATATATAAAAGTTTGTACAATAAAGATTTATTTGCTTATTTTCAATATGACAATAAAGTGGAAAGGTCATTGGAACCTATTATTATAAGTGAACTTTATTCACTCACTCGTGCAGCTCCATAGGCTCGTACGGTGTAATTGATTTAAGGGTATGTGAAAGCTCTAAGGAACCTTTGTGACCAATTGGAAAAACGGGGTTAATGACACCATATTACGAGTGCCAAGAGAACAAGTAAGGAATTTAAACAATTGTGATTTATTAAAAGCCAAGACCATGCCTACCTTCTAGTTTCCTTCAATATTGTGACAATAGACTTGTTTCATGAAATAAAAATACCATGCCTATATGTAACTTTTAATGAAATGCATCTAATCAGTAAAATAAATTGCCACAAATTCACAGGTATCTAAACAGATTTGGGGCCAGATCTATGCTGCACTACTCTCAACAAGCATCACTATGCCCTCCAACTTAGGTTCCCACTAAGAGAACCATCACAGGTTAACAATCATCACAGGTTATTTTGATCTGAACCTTCATTATAAAATGCAATCCCTTTTATCTTACAAATCATATCCCATAGATGGATCAAATTGGTATGGTTATCTCGTCCTAAGGTAGCGATCAGAGGCAACATAGCAACGTTAACCATAGGCAGCAAGGGTTTAATTTCACATATGCATCTAAAATCAAGCAATTCTATAGCCCCTCCTACATAGATGATTACTAATATTCCAAAACAACATAAACAGCTTAGACCCCAAACACACTCTCCTCTGCACAAACAGTCAGTAAACTGAAATTGGCCTACAAATAAAATTACACAGATTCAGCAGGCAAACAATGTTCGGAACGGATGGCGAGATTCCAGATTTGGGCAAAAAAGAAAAAGAAGGAAAAAGAAAAATCTTACCGGAGAAGAAGAGGAAGAAGAAAAAAAACGAATCCATTACCTGCCTTCCAGATCCACCCGCGACTCCGGTTCTCAGTTCTTCGCCTCCGTGGATCATGGCTTCTCATGGATCCTTCGGTTCGGACTCCCTCTGTTCTTTCTTTTTCTTTTCTTCTGTCTCTGCTCGTGCTCCCTCTGTTTTCCCATCTTGGTCTGTGACTCCCTCTCTCTCCTCTTCGCGAGTGCTCCGGTCTCCTCCCTCTGCCTTGTTGCTCAGTGTCTCTCGCCACCCACGGCTCTCGTCTGCTTCTCCACAGCCCCCTCCATTTTCGGTTTAAACCCCCTCGGATTCTCCTCCTCTTGTTTCGCGCACTGCTCCCTCTGTTTTCACTCTTGAGTCCATTCTTGCTCTGCCCTTTCGAGTTTGCTGCCTCTTCTCTCAATCTCGGTTCAGAATGAAGTCCTCGTTCCCCGGCTCGGACTCCCTCTCCATCGTGCTTCTTTCCGGTTGCTCCCTTTTGATTTTCGGTTCTCCTTGGCCCCCTCTCGGTCTCTCTCCTCTGCTCTCCACTCCGAAGATCCTCTCAATCTCGCGGTCCCCTCTGTTTTCCGGTTCCCCTAGCTCCCTCTCGCTCTCGGTTTTTTCCTCCTAAGATCCTTGCGGTATCCAGCTCCCTCACGTTTTCGGCCCTCCTTCTCCTTTCTTCTTAAGAACCGGTTACTCCCTCCATCTTCAGTTCAGACTCCCATCCTCCCTCGGTGCCGCGGTTGCTCTCCTCTGTTTCTCTCGGGCTCCAGCTTTCACACCGTGGCTCCCTCAGTCTCTCCTCTTCCTCCCTCTAATTTCCTCTCCGTTTTCGGCCTCTGCTCTGGCTTTTCAGCTCATCTTCGTGTCGTGCACGCCTCCCTCGTTTGCTTTTCTTTTCTCCACGCGTGCCTGACTCTCTCTGCTTTCTCTTTTTCGGTTTTGGCTCCTGCCGTTCTCTCTTTTCTCTTCTTTTCAGTCTGTCTTCCATTTCTGACTCCCTTTTGCTTTCTCTTTTAGTTTGGGCTCTTTGTTTAGGGCTACTTGGCCCAAGTTCATAAGCCCTTAATTGGGCTTGTGACATTTTGGGAGCCCAAAATATATTTTTTTCATTTTTGTTTTATATTTTTGGTTTTAGTTTTTTTTTTATTTTCTTCCCTTTTTTTTCTATTTTCTATTTTATTTTTTTTTGTACTTTTCCTATTTTTTTATATAGCATTATTTATTATTTATTCTATTTTATTATTATATATATATATATATTTTTCTTCCTCCTTTTTTTTACTTATTTTTTGGATTTGCATTTTTCTTGAAATTAGATGATATTTGCTAATTTTCTTACATAAATGGGAATTTTATTTTATTTCTTTTGTTTTTCAATTTTTTATTATTTTTGTGTTTTTATCCGGACAAAATAGGGTGTTCACACCTTCTCTTGATGTGGGTCACGCTGATTTCCTTCACCTCTTTCTTTGCTCAAGCCTCAGAACTCATTGTGCGAGGCTCTATCTCCCTTCTCTCGCAGATTCACTTCTTCGCTCAAGCACAAGTCATCGACATTGCATGGCTTTCGATTCTCTCACAATCTCCAGAGGTCGTGCATCCTTAAGGTTGACATCCCTTTAACTTTTAGCTCCGGCAGCACCGCCAAGGTCATGCATTTCTGGAGCTGTCAAGGTTTATGCTTTTTCTAGAGGGTAGAGAGACATGCTATAGTGAGTTTGTGCACAAGTGGAGGCTTAATCAACATGAATAATTCGATATGCCATGCCACATCACCTTTATCTATGCCACTAGAATCGTTAAAAAGGGCGAAAAGCCCAAAAAAATTAGTAGACTCAGGACTCAAGGACTCAAGGACTCAGGAGTAGATACATAATTTGAGTTTTTTGAGCGGGACCTGTACCGAGTCTGTCCATGCGGGCCATGGGCTAGCTTGAAAAGCCCGTTTATTTTTTTTCTCTTCTTTTTTTATTGTTTAAAACATTAAAAAATATATATTATTTTATTAATTAGTGATATATAAATTATAAAATTTAAATATTATATTAGTTTTTTATGAATTATGATGATAATTAATTATATTAATTTAAATAATTATATAAAAAAATTTTATAAAAAATATTAAAAAATTAAAAAAGGCCTACAAACCGGCCCATGGATCTGATTTCACGGGTTTGGGCTTGAAAATTTAGATCCGTTTATCAAATTGGGCTTTTCAGCCTGTCCTAATTTGATAGTTCTAATACCACATGATAGATAACTAGACAGACATTTGCCATGTGGACATCAAAAGGACAAAAATCTAAATGAATCAAACACTAGCGGATTTAGGCTTAAACGGTGAAATTCTTCAAGGAGTGATTTAAAAAAAATTTGAACCATAGGGACCAAATAGAAAAATGAAGCAAACTATAGGGATCAAAAGCTTAATTTTCAAAAAAGAAAAGTTCCATGCGTGTGAAACAGGAAATATTTAATGGATATAAAAAAATCGACATTTTTTCAAATATTGTAAGGAATATGAAATAAGTGGCATGGTTTGTATAAGTATTGATTAATCACTAAACTTGGGAATTTGGGATTCATAAGTCATGATAGAGACTATAATTAACCTAATCATACCCGACCTGTGAAAAACGAAATTCCACGGCCTAACTCCTTGCCTAGGCTAAAAGAGGCATTTTCCTCTCTCTCTCTCTCTCTCTATTATATATATGTATGAGGCAAATGTTTTTGGATTTTTTTTATTTGTTTTCTTTTGTCCTTCCATTGACCCAACTGGTGCCCTATTTCCTGTCAAATCTTCGACCCAACTGACTCTATAAACTGGGCTTTTAATTTTCATGCCCCAGTTTCAGGAAAACAGACATTTCGTACCAAAAACAAAAATAAAAGGAAAACGGACATAGCTTGCATATGTAATACTTTCTTTCCTCCAGACCCTTTAAAATAACAGCTTTGGAAAACCACGGGACATGAATTGCTTTGCCAGGTTAAAAATTGAAACAGGTGTTTTATATTTTGGTTTTGGCTTCATTTATTTATTTATTTATTTTTTTCGGGTGAAGGGTGGGCAATATCATTAATCAAAATAATAAATCAAAGAATACAAGAATTCAGAGCAAGGAAAACAGCAAAAAGGACGAAAACAACGATCAACAGCAACAAACACAGTTAAGTGTTGAAGTTTGTTAGCAAAACGAGAATGGTCATTTGCGGTTGATCCAACATCTCGCGAGCACACAACACGTTTTAATTAGTGAAGGTGACAAATAGCATTTGTAGAATACTATAATCAATGAAAATTTTCTATAAAGTTTTTCTTTTTTTTAATTTCAGGGGGTGGGGGGTTTGAAAGTTAAAAACGAACACTATTTTTTAGGCCCTTGTGAAGCTCTATAATTAAGGTCTGAAAACAATCCAAAGTTGGAGAACGAGGTGCGTAGCATAACACGAAGAGGAGAGAAAGGGGGTAGAGTGAGCTGAGATCACTGAAAGAAAACACACAAACGAAGGTTCCCAAAGTCCAAGACGATGCTCTGCAGATAATATTGCTCATTCATTCAAATATGAACGTCGCAAATCAAAGTACCCGATGACGCCTCAGCAGTTTAGGAGAACGGGGATGCATCAGCATCGGACTTGGTGGCGGAGGTGAGTAGAAGTAAAACCATGCTGGCGGCGGTGGGGGCGGCGGTGATGTATGGTGGCATCCTGGCGGTGGCGGCAGCAATGTCTTTGATTTGTGGTGCCAGTGATGAGGGGGTGAGTATGAGGAGTAGGCAAGAGCACATGAATTCCACCACATCAACAAAGCCAACACTGATCCAATCCACATTCCAAATATCCTACTTCCCATTTTTTCAAGAACAAAAAATATTTTTACGGTGCCTCAATTCTTACTTTGAATCAATAGTGCGGGCGTACCCCTACTTATAGGGGCAGGGTGTGTATTAAAGAATTATAAAAATCATAGTTATTTATTTATTTATTTTAAAACAACCTGTTAGGTTTAATTTTGAAAGATAGCATCTTGTATTTTGAATTATATAAGGACATGAGAAGAGGGAAAGAAGCATAATGAGAGTGAAGGAAAGCATACCAAACCCCCACCTAACTTTTGCTGTCCGGTCTCTTTTAGATTTCTGGATTTGTGGAGGCAGGTTTTGAAATTTTGCAGTCTCAACCTCCCACTCGCCACCCCCTTTGTTTCTTTACTCTCAGGATTTTATTTTATTATAATGTTGCTGCAACGACCCACCCACAATTTTTAATTCTCATCCACCATAACATCCCGTTCGGATGGAATAATGAAGCTGCATACATACGTAGGCAGTGAACAAAAGGGTAAATGATTTGCGGCTGGCTCGGGCGCCGTTTTGGTTTGTTAGGAGTAGGACCATATGTTTAATGGTAATGGTATGTTGCCCACAAGTGCCTCTCGTGATTACGCGTGTTAATAAAAGACGAGACGATATTGTGGGAGCCACTTTACAAATGAAGGAATATTGAAAGTGAAATTGAAAAATAAAAATGAAAAGAAGAAACTTGGGGGTGGGGGAAGGTAGCAATAGAGGAGGAAGTAAATGAGGCTAACCATAAGGAAGCAGACCAACAAGAGGGTGTATGTCTCATATTTTCTATATTATTTATTTATTTAGAATTGAATTGAATTGAATGTCCCACCCATTTGTGGAAGGCAGTAGTACAATTAGGAATGCGTCCAAACTGATGCGTGGTGTTTGGGGATGTGGAGGGGCCCCGCTTTGATCTTAAAATCCTCTGATTTTGACTCTCTACAATCATCATCATCATCATCCATGACCCCCCCTTCTCCTCCGATATTTTCAGCTCAGCACAGCACCACCTCACCACCATTTAAATTTTTTATTTTATTTAAACAATAATTCCCTTTCCTTTATTTTATTTTTTTAAAAAAGAAAAGGAAAAATGAAAAGCGGTCATAGGATCCTTGCTCCGCCAATTGTCCGTCTTACGTCCCATTTACAACTTATCATTAGCGGACTACTTTACAAACCGCGTGCTTCCTTCCTTCCTTCCTTTTCTTTTATACTTTGTTTATAACTTTCGGCGACCCTCTCGTTTTTTTCCTTCACCCTACAATCTCCTCTCCATGTTTAATGTCCGGTTTGCTCATCACAGATAAAGTTTTAACCATCTAAATCTCAGACAATCCAGATTTATAGTCTCTTATTTTATTTTTTTAAATAATAAAATCATTTTTTTAAACTATAATTATAAAATCATCTTTATTTTATATTCTATATCAAATAAAACAAAAATACATTTAAAATATAATAATAAAATAAAATTAATCTAAACAGTTCAGCTCTCCCGTGAGGATCCAGAAGCCTCTAAATTCAATTAACATTTAACAGTTAACGGCTATATTATATTGTATTACGAAAAATTTCATAAATTGCCTCTATTCACATATAATAATACCTACTTAGCTAATAGAGATAGCCACGATAGGAAAGAATGCCTCCTTGTTATTATTAATTAATGATACACGAGGTTCATAATTTCACAAGAAAATTACCTGTTAAAGAGGCTGCTTTCTTCAAAATTGAGTACCAAAATAATAATTAAAAAAAAACTTAAATCCAAATGTGTCAATCACCGCTCCACTTGAAAAATGCATGGGCAACCAAGAAAGGCACAATAAATTGAGAAAACGGTAGGGTTAGAAGGGTAGAATATATACATTGAGGAAACCCACTTCCCAGGTCAGCAATACCTTCATGAAGCTAGAAATTGAAAGCCCTGGAGGCTTCCCTAAACACTCAGTCACAAGGTCACATATAAATATATATATATATATATACACACACATAGCTTATAACTAGGCTACCAAAAAACAAAGAGCCCCTATAACTCATAATTAACCTACTACTTTTCACGATCCATACATACAAACCACTGATAATTATGTAACATCGCACATGGGCAAGTGGATATATTGAGTACCATTTCTTGTTAGCATAGATGATATAACAATAAAATTCTTTATTTCACTCCATCTCCGCCTCATTTGCACACAGTTTTCAGTCTCTTCGCTGCTTGTACAAATCCCACGATCACCTGCAACTCGTCCATTTCCTTCACACAAAAAAAAAAGAAAAAAAAAAAGAAAAGAAAAGAAAACCTTGATTTCAGATTACAACAGCAATAGCAAGCGACACCGAGATGGATCAACTACCTGTGACATGAAATGCCTCTGAACAACATCTACTAGCTGCTCTTTCGATGGATTTGGAACGGCATCCACCTATAAAAATACATTTTTTACGTGCCGGCACACCAGAAACACACTACATAAGCATCATTACACGGAGACTGTTAACAAAAAGACAGGTCTGGGAAGTAGGGAGAAACGTACCAGATTAAAGTGTCGCCAATATCTCCACAATGCAGCCATCTCCAGTTTGCTCAAGTCAACCTTCTGCATAAAAATAATTTTTTAAAAAGAAACGTGAATTGAGGAAATATCAATAAATAATCTAGTTACTAAGTAGCTGTCAAAATAAATAGTAAAAGAAACTGGGAAACAGTTGACATACCATGGACCCTTGAGGCGTAGTGATGGACCCCTTAGACTGTGAATCACCAGAGAGGGACCTGCTCGTATGCTTGTGCGATGATCCCAATGATCTTTGCATCCTGTGCCTCGATTTGTGGGACTTTTGAGTGTCGTCCGATGCTATTAAATCAAAGAAAGCACATAGAAAATCAAACATAATGGTAGGGCCAATTAAATGGTAAAGGAGTAAGACACCAGACCTTTTAGAAATAGCAAAAGTAAAAGGTGAAGACACAATGGATCCAATATACCAAACTCAATCACTTGCCCAAACCACAGACATGAAGCCAAACAAAAAGGCTTAAATACGATAGAATTATTGATCAACCACGCTCCCATCAGATTAAAGTGTGCAATCAGAACTAGAAGAACGAAACAAATTAATAAGCTTGTCAGTGTATTGCGAGACAGTCTTCGAATGGATCAAACCTCTAATATATTTAACGTGCAAAACAATACTCACCCATATCTGAGCCATTCCATCGCATATTTTCAAAATCAAGTTCATCATCTTCCTCATCACCTGTGGGTGCTTCAATCACGCTAAGAGCATTCCTCTGCAGCTTAACTTCAATACCATTTGTAAGGACCTGCAGTATTAACAGCACGCACAATATAAGATAATCATCAAAAATAAATCTAGCAACACCAATAACAGTCTAACAGTAGATAAAATCCATTCCATCACCAGAAACAATATATAGATTTCTGTTTCAGGAATTAGGCAATGCCAACATAATTTCAAAAAATCCTGAGTGTATAACTGTCTAGAAACCAAATCTCCAGGGGAAAAAATCCACAGACAATAGATTTCGTGGGAAATGATGAAGAACTGATGAGTTTGTTCATGTGCTGAGAAAGAAAATTGGAAAAGACATAATCGTCAAAACCTAAAAGGTGTAGCAATATAAATGGCCCATATTAGCTTCCCATCCAGTCATCCTCCTTGACCAAAACAAGAATTCAGTCTTCACAATAAAATTTGTACTTCATTCATTATTCATATCATAATACAGAATATTATTTGATGATGAGTTAAAGTTGAAAGTCAACAGAACAGGAAAGGCTTAACTTGAATATGTAGAACTTCAGCATTCGGGATGCATATCTGAATTAATTCTAGGAAAAAAATGTAAATATAATCAGCACATGCATGGAACAAACAGGCCATAATCTGATGTGAGATACCCAGCGAAGATCGTTGAAGAAAAACATTCAAAAAGTCGTACTTGCGTTTGATCAAACACCTCATTCTATAAACGAAACTAATACCTACTGAAGAATTACAAATGTCGAAGGTCGTCATTAAAATTAAGCACCTAAACAGATTAGTTAACCTCATCCGATCAACAAGACCAAACAAAAGCCCCAAAAAAGCAATTGATCCTTGCAAAGCACCAGCTAAAACGCCAGATCCACAGATCAAATCAGATATTCAATGGATACCCACATGTAATGACTAAAACTTGTAACTCGAAATCTATATGAATGCATATATTTATTCAAATCACGACACAAAGTACCCAATACAGGAAAATTATTAATTTGAAAACCATCTGTGGAATGATTTTATCAATACTTCATTCGTTAGGGTACGAAACAGATTAAAACGTTAGATATTAGTTCAAACTACCGATTTCTGAAGGGGAAAAAAGGAAAAAGAGAAAGAGGTTTCGCAGTACTAAATTTGATCGAGTAAATAAAGAGATTGGGGTGATTGCAAATAGATCAACATTGCTTTGAAGCATTGCCATTTAACTCCCCTTGAAGAATATAACGAAAATAAACCACATTGTAACCCAAATTTAATAACAGGTAATCCAAAATACCGGAACCCGTTTTCGATGTAATCCAAATTGGTGCAGAAAGTTACCAGCCAATGCCAGCCGCCAAGCCCAACGGCCTTCTTAACCACTCCTTGGAGACCAACAAGCACTGACTTAGTACGGTTATTTCCAGTAACCACCACCTTGGTATGACGAGGAAGAACGGAGAGCTCCTCTTCGCTGCTATCTCCGCAGCTCTGCAAGTGGGAGAAGCCACCGCTGACGGAACTTTCCACGGCTTGAAGCATTTCCGGTAACAACGCAGCGGATTCCGCCAATGAAAACCCAGCAAAGCCACGAAACTAAAAATCAAAATTGCATTTGGTCAAAAGATCATGCATTGCAGATAAGAGTAAAGGGGAAATTGAGGAGCGGAAGGGATAGGACAGTGGAGAAATTTAGGAAAATCTGCAGAGAGAAAAACACAGATAGAGAGAGAGAGAGAGAAAGAAGATGAGAGTGAGTGGAATTGTTAATAGGTGTGGGAGTATGAATCCCGACGAGACGAAATGATCAAATGGGTAAGAGCCACGTCAAAGAAAAGAGGTCCACCTCTTGAATCATGCGCTTCGTGAGACCTGAAGGTCGCATGTTATGATGCAATACATAGGATACTATTTCTCCCTACTCATTCCGCTCATTTTCTTTTTCTTTGTTTTTTTTTTAAATCTTAACCTTGTAGGAGTTACTGCGGTTGACCTCTTGACTATGTGGTAAGGTAACCCAACCCCCCCTTTTTTTCCTCTTTTTCATTTGTCCAGAAGGTAACCCACGGCTCCTGTCCCTAACTGCCTTTCTCACCTGCAATTACATATTTCTCCTTTCCTTTTTTTTTCCTCTTTTATTTCCGCCATTTTTTCCCTTTCAACATCCCAGAGACAAAATCATTAAAGCTGATATTTTTTCTATTAATATATAATTTATTTGTAGTGTATATTTTTTTCAATGCTCTTGTTTAAAACTTCTCAAAAATAATTTTATTATACTGAACTGAAGTTTTCTTTGTCACGCTAATTGTGTACTTACTGTACTATATTCAATGACGGCAGATTGAATTATTAAATGATATCCACGGGCAAACGACCTGAGAAGTAACAACTTTCGTTTGTGTCCGGACCTAACAATAAATATTACGTATGATTTTTATTTTTATTTATATATTTTAAATTACAAATTTTAAATTAGACGCATTCTTTAAGGGAAATATATCTATATATACGCCACTTCACTTATCCTACATTCGATATAAATGATAACAGGAATAGGAGTAATAATAGAAATAGAAATGAAAATGAGAAGAGAACTTTCTAACAAACTAATTTTACAATTAAATGTATGTTTGGCAAATTAATAAAAAAATAAAGTGTTTAAAAATTAAAAATAAAAGAAATAATTAAATGACATAAATACATTTTTAAAAAATTATTTAAAAAAATAAATTTACAGTTAAATTTTAATTTTAGAAAAATAACCACTTTCCTTATTTTTTTTTAAATTGTTTTTCATACAATAAGAAAAGTGACATTTCTAAGAACTTTCTTTCCATGTATCAAATTCATTTAACTAAGATCTCTTTTCATATTTCCTTTCTAGAAAGCCCCTTCCAGACAATACAAAGTCTCTCTCAAAACAAAACAAACTCTTTAATTAATAATTTAAGATGAAAAATCTTGCTGTTAAATATTATTATTTAAAATATATTTTTTAAAATGGATAAAAATAATTTTTTTGATAATTTAATATTTCTTTATGTACAAATATTTGCATAAGTTTAGTGATTCTTAAAATTATGGAAAATATAAATTTAACAATAAAATTGTATGAATATGAATTATTTAATTATATGTAAAAATAAATTTATTTAAATTTTCAACTTTAATTAGTTATATGTGAATTATTTCCTTTAATAATGAATATTTATCATTAAAAAAATATGATGATATGAAAAATAATAAGTATAAAATTGGACTTGTAGTGTTTAAAAGATAAAGAAAAAAGCTGTTAAGTTAAGGATATTGTCTTGTCCCCACTCCAAAATGTGACAGAATACCAATTATTGATAAATTGAGAAGACGAAAAATGGCAATTTTGTAAATTAGGAGAAAGAAGCACCTAAACTATAATCAAGTAAAGGAGAATAGAGATCGTGACGGAGACCCCGTAATTCAAGGGAGGGTCCCACTTGCACAGAAGGCTGTACCTACTGGCGGTGTTGTCCTCTTTGAACATTTGTTAAAAATACTGAAATACCCTCACCCTCACTTCTCCGTCTCTCATACTGTCACCCACACAGAAACAAACTTTTTTTTTTCAACAAACAAAATTACTACTGTATATTTCTATTTTTTAATAAACGGATAAAGAAAAATAAAAATATTGTATTGTTTCCCTCTCATTTTTGGTGTCCCGCCTTACAAGGATCTGAAATTCCCGCCACAAGCAAAGAGGAAAAACTGTGCAAATAGGATAAGGGTTATTTAGCACCGTTAGATGTTAAAGCGTAAATTTAGGGATTAATAGTCGTCCGCAACAGAACCCCAAGAAATTGCAGACATATTGGCATAACTTGTGCAATTGGGTATACCAGTTGAAACTTGTTAGCCTGCACAGGATTTCATTTTGCCTTTTCCCACGCTAGGACGAACTGGGGGGCATTAACAACGCTGCAAGATCCACCATCCGTTTCATCTGGTACAGATTGTATCTTTTTAATTAGAGATTTTGAATATTTTGTGGTAAACTCTTGTCATCCATTATGTTTCTACCCCATTAGATATAGATTAGTCATCTTAAATTTTTTAGTTGAAATAGGATACATATAAAATACTTGATATTTTGATAAAAAAATAATTTGATAATATTCTCACTTTACCAACAATACTCTATTTTCTACATGGAACTAAAAACTGGACCGAACCGGCCAGTTTGATCGTGAACTGGTCCCTGGTCCAGTCCATTCACAGGTGAAGATTAGGGAGTTTTAGGACTGGTCGAACCAGTTAAACAACCGACACAAAACCGGGTTAAACCGGTCCCAACTTTTTGTTTAATTTTTTAAATATTTTTAAAAATAAAATAACATTATTTTTAGTACTAAGTAGCATTATTTTTAATATAAATTTTCTTCTTTCTATATTATAATATGTGTTATAAGTATTATCATGATACATAATTATCAATAATAATAAATTTACTTAATAAATAATATGAAAATAGAATATCAATTAACTATTTTAAATTTAAAATATAATTATAAATAAATATTAACTTGTTTAAATTTTAATATTAAGTTATAAAATTTTTAATAATATTTTTTATTTTTTATATATTGTTAAATTTACTTTTTATCCTAGAATGAATATTAATTTTATGATTATGGATAAATATTTTTTATATTTTTTATTTATATTATTAAAAATATATTAATTTATTAATAACCAATCTAACTCTAGTCTAACTCTGATCTAACCACTAAATCTTAAACTGTTAATTCAACTGATTCAATGGGCTGATTTGATTTTTAATAGGTTGATTCTCTAAATAAAAGCTAAACTCTATTATGAGAATTGTTAAAGCACCAACTAATTCCCACAGGACAGAAGTGACGTTTCTCAATTTTTATGATTTTATCTACTGTCAGTAATAATGTTTTTCTTTATCATCATATTATTTTTAAAAAACATATACGAGGATAGAAATAACTTTTTTTTTTTTACCCACTCGATATGCAGAAGTCACATTAAGTAGCAACTAATCCGAGTTTGATCTGGATAATACTCACAAAGTCTAATTCTTACTCAAGCAGGAGTCAAACTTGTGACCTACTTCAACATTTACAGTCCATTCACCAACTACACAAAATTATCGGGTTGATGATAGTAGTAACTGTTAATATTGACTGTAGTGCTTTCAGAACTACTATTTTGCTTGCTCTGTAGTAACCTTGCCTTTGGTTACATAAGGAGACTCGGAAATCTGAATCCTCGTCCCGCCGCTCATAATGTTGTTTGATTATTGTTTTCAACAACATTTTTTTTAAATATTGGCAAAAAAAATTTAAAAAAAAAAAGCGGAATTTCTTTTGGAAAATGTTGTTTTCATTGAATCATATTTGAACAAAAAACACAAACACTTACAGCTTGTTTGGTTTATTTTCGTGGACTTAGGTGATGGGTTGAGCTTTACACCATAGCAATTGTAGCGTTTGGTTGCACAAAATTGGATTTAAGACACTTACTGCACACATATACCCACGGATTGTTCAGCTATGAGCCCACCAAGATTGGATTTGAGAGATATGGGGCAAATTGGATTTAAGACATTGACCACCGCAAAGCAGGAAAGGGATTTACGAAGTTGAGAGCAAAATGGCGAAGAAGTAGAGATTGAAAGAGAGAGAAAGTGAAATAAATTGAATATTTCCATGAGAGAAAAAGAGGGAAAAAGTCAGGATTGGTGAAATAAAATAGCGGACTGATATAAATGAAAGCTTGCGAAAATCTTTTAATGGGAGAAAGGAGAAGCTGATTAAGACTTAATTTAATTTTATTTATTTATATTATGCATTTGTTATATTGTTTGTAGTAAGACTATTTTTCTAATATTTAGTCTAACTTTATATAGTTTAATAATGGGATGGCTGATAATTTAGTCTAACTTCATTTGTTTTAATTTTTTATATTAAAAAAATGTTTTTTATATTATATGTTTGTTATAATCTTTGTGGTAAAATTATTTATTTAAAATTTATTTAGTTTTATATGTTTTACTAAAATCATTTATTTTTTTGTATTTTTAATGAAATGATTTCATTTTTTAATATCTATTTGTTTAAACTATAATTATGAATGTAATGTTCTTAGTTGTTTTTAATTAAACAAATGTACTTTTTTCTATATATTATGATTGAGGATAGGTGGAAATTAAATTTTTGGATTTTGAATAGAAAATAAAAATAATAATAATAAATTACTATTTACAATGAGCTAATTTTTCCACTATTTCATCATATTAAATCCAGTAGAGAATAATTTTAACATATATAATTTATTTGACTATAAATATACATATATACCTATATTAAATTTTTATTTAATGTTGATATTTATACATCCATTTATATGATAATAATTATTTTTATTTATTGTTTTTTTTAAAACGTACATCGCCCCCATTAGGTTGGGGTCCTAGGTTGGCCACTTCCAACTTCTCTTTAAGCCAGGCATTTTTCATTTTAATTCTTGCACCAATTCCATCATCTTCACTCTCTTTTTCCCACACTTCAGGCCACCAGGATCCATCATGTTAGCCAGATAATGGGTAAGCAAAGCATAGCACGTTCTCTTTTTTAAAATCCTCTCTTGCAATGGCTTTCTAACGTTTTTTTTTTTCAGTTATAAACTAATCTACTACTTAGAATTAAGCTTCATTTTTTTTTCCTTGATTTATATTAGAAGGCTTGAACCTTGAATTTCTACCCAACCCCCATTTTACTCCACTCTTATCATTTTAGCTAACCTAACTCTAACATAATTCGAAATAGGCCACATGCATAATATGAAGTCTAAAATCAGTCATACTATTCATAGTTTGAACAGTATAATGAACTTCTTATATATTTTATCGTATATATTAATATTGATCCTTGACCACACCCAACTAAAGAGTATATGACAATTGGTAGCCTGACCAACAGAACGAGGTTGCGTAGTTTAGTTTGACAAAGCTCAACGTCATAGCTTATTCCTTAAGATTATTATATTGGGCTCATTTTTATTAAAGACTTGGGTTTTGTTTGACATCTTTTTCCGCATCATTTTCTTAAAAAGGAACAAAACGTCGGTGAGGACCATCAGAACAAAGCCCAAAACAATTGGATCTTATATGGCATGCCAAACAGAGTCTAAAATTCGACAATTGATAAAGAACAAGGGAAACAAATGAACGCGAGTGTCAAAGGATTCAAGGCTCCACGTGTGGCGGAAAGTTACGTCGTATGATAGTGGCATGTGTTAATAAAATGTATTAGATTAAACAATAAGGAATAAAATAATTAACACAGGTGTTATCTGAAAAAATAAATATATTTTTATTTAGATAATCACACATACGTACAGTTTTTCATGCGGGACAGAGCAAAAAGAAGCCATCGCACGTTAAACTTACACGCGCGTGCGAATGCGTTTAATTTTATCCAACTTTGAAAAATAAAATAGTTGTCACTAAGGGTATCTTTGGTTAAAAGGAGGGGAAGAGAGAGAATAGATTTTAATGGAAGGAAATGAAGATGAGTGAAAAGAAGGGATTTTAATTTTATCTCATTTGGAGAAAAAAAAAGGAATTTTAATGGAGGGGTTTTAATGTTATCTTATTTGGGTTAAGAGGGGAAGGGAGGAAAAATAATTATAATTTGACTATTATACCCTTAATTTATTTAAGTTAATATTTTTTTCTATATTAAAAAAAGAGTTTTTTAAATATTAGATAAAATTCTTAATCAGAAGGAAGTACTCTTTTTTTCCTCAATCTCAACCATGATTGTATGTATCTTTTTTTTTCCTTAACTTTAACCATGATTATATATGTTAATATACGAATGTGTCTGTGTGTGTTCATGACTTCATGCATGTATGTCACTAAGATATTTTATATTTTAAGAGTAAGACCAAGAAAAGACGCGATAAGACTGACTAGTATATTGTGTGATTGAGTTATAAAAAAGTGAAAGACATTTTAGTCTATTAGACATAATAACACATTTTTTCCTCAAATTACCCCAATTTGGGGGGAAAATATATAAGAAGAGGGAGGAAAAATTTTAATAACATTTTTCCTCCCCTCCTCAAATTATTTGATTACCAAACAAGGAGAGGGGAGCAAAATCCCTTCCCTTCCTTTCCCTTCTCCCCATTTTTCCCCAACCAAACATAGCCTAATGTCAGTATGTAGTAGTATATTTCATTAAAATATTCATTCATGTATAAGGAAAAAAAAAAAACATCCCTCTAATCTCAAATATAATGGATAAATAACTAATTCATATTGATCAAGAATAATGATAAAAAATAGTTAATCCTCTTAAATATATTTTAAATTAAAAAATTTCCCAAAATATCCTTAAATTAATATATACATTATTAAATTTATCTCTTATAGAAAAATGTTAACTCATATTTAATAAGAGGTATAATTGAAATAAATAAATAAACGCAATGACCAAATCATATTTATTTTTTATATTTTGAACTAAAAATATATATATTTATCCCTTATATTTAAAATTAGAAGGAGTATATGTGGCAAAAAAAAAGATAATGTGTCAAAATTTTTATTTTAGTTCTTACTTTCATAAAAGCTACTCCACAAATTAAATAATATAAAAAATTGAGCATCTTTGATTGAGCATCGCAACAATGATAATAGAAAAGGAGAAGAATAAAGTATGCATTTGCTATAAAAAAAAAAAAGAATAAAGTATGCATTTTCTAAATTGAGGATCCATACTTTTTCTTTTTGAAAATTTACTTCTTTAGAGTGTTTTCTTCTTTTTTAAGAAGATTGGAAAATCTTCCCTCTTTTTCCTTCAGGAATATTGATGGACCTCCACTACTGAAGATCCATATTATGAAGAATATGTGCCACTTAAGTTAATTATACTCCCTCTATTTTAAAAAAATAGGATAAATTTAATTCCCCCACTCACACAAAAAAAGTAGTTAAAATTAGTTACATCCTTTATTTTTTTTCAATTATTATTATAACTTTTTAAAATTATCCTCATTAAATTACCTTATTTTAATTATTATAATCTCTTTTAATCTATCTCTTCCATAAAAAGAAGTCAAGTATACATTTTAATTAAAGTTTATTATAAATGAGAATAAAAATAAAAAATATAAAATAAATATCAACTATCATTACATAATTTATATTTTTAAATCTTATTTCTCACTAAATCCTCTTATATTTTAAAATAAAGAAGTGTTTTTGGATTAGAAAGGGCAATTAAATAACTTGACGTTACAAGCAGAGTCGAATCCGTGACTTCCCCTTAGTGGGAGCCTTTAACTCCCAAGTTAATTATATTTTGGTTTATGATTCCAGGGGAATTGAGTCGCCAACTGGCCACGCTGCCCTGCCCCTTATGACAGCAGACAGCAGTGATCAGGGCTCTAGAGGAAGTATACGGATGGATGTGGTATGGATGCGGGGTAATCCAATATGAACCAATAGATTTTATTTTTATCTCATATCAAATAAAATGTATAATAATTGTTATTATCTTCTTATAATTCTTTATTTTATTATTCTTTTCCTTTTATTAACTAATCACAAACCACAAATAACCCTTAACATCCATTTTCATTTAAGTATCGTTGAACTATAACACTGGCATTGGCTTAGAGTTAGTCTGAATAATATTTTTATCATTATTATTTTTAATCAAACTTGTAAAATTGATAAATAAAAAATAAACCGTGCTATATTGAATTATAAAATTAAATATTTTTATGCTTTCATTTAAAACTTAAAAATTTATCATATTAAAGATAAAAATTTAGCTAAAAGATATAAATAATTGCATCTACTATTTTACTAAAAAACCTTAGGAAAAATCACAAATGGGGACACTAGAAGAATGTTAAACTCCAATAGGCCCTCCTATCCCAAGAAAATAAGCTTTGCTTTCCAAAATTGCCCTTGGCTCACATTAAACAGTTCCTTAAAATAAAATCATAAACAGGTCGAGAAAAGTTAGTGCACCATTCCCTTTCTTCTCAAACATGTATTGTCAGGAAGAGAAGCACATATCGGCGCACTATTTTTCAGTGGGACTTCAATTGCTCCATTAAAGTGATAAAAAAAACTACTATATCTTGCATTCCTTCTAAAAGAATGCTTCTCTCTCCATTAAATAAAGGAGCTTGATTTACGGGTATAAGGGTTTTAATGGGTTTCAAAGAAAATGAGAGATAGGGATGGAAAAAGGATACTTTAAATGGAAAAATATGTTGGCAATATTTCAAGAGATAGTAAAATTAAGTGTTTAGGCTGAAAAATGAGAATGGGTTAATAACATAGGTCGTGGGTTTTGATCAATGGATGCTAAAAATGTTGCTTCATTTGTGGAATGGCTTGTTACTGGTTGTCATGAATTTTTGGTGAAATGTTGGTCCATAGTTCAAATGGTGCTGGGCTCTCAATGTTTGCTTTGTTATCCAACTCTACAACATGATTAATTATTAGTGTTAAATAATGGAACTCTCATATGTAAATCTATGTAGGTTAGTAGTAAAATATAGATTTGAAATATCATATTTTATTGGATAGATCATGTTAATCATATTGTAAGATATTCCTTCTTTGGGTAGGTTTCAATATTAGTTGTAAATACCCTCTTTTTTTAGCCTTAAATCAATTACAAATTCTTATTTATCAGTTGTAAATTTCTGAGATAAAGCTATAAATACTAAGATGTCCAATTTCTTTTTAATTAAATTAGTTGAAAATTCCTGACATGAAGTTGTAAATTCCCTTTTTCTTTGGTCTTAAATTAGTTGTAAATTTCTATGAACTAGTTGTAAGTTTCTAAGATGAATTTGTAAATATCAAGATATCAAATTTAATTTTCATTACATTATTTGTAAATTTTTTAAATGAGGTTGTAAATGCCTTTTTTCTTTAGCCTTAAGCTAGTTGTAAATTCATATCAATCAATTGTAAATTTTGGAGATGGATTTGTAAATGTCAAATACTCAATTTCTTTCTCATTAAATTAGTTGTAAATTCTTGATGTAAAGTTATAAATGCCCTACTTCTTTAATCTTAAATCAATTGTAACTTTCTATGTACCAATTGTAAATTTCTACGATTGAGTTGTAAATGTCAAGATACCCAATTTTTTTTTCATTTAGTTGCAAATTCTTGACTTTAGGTTGTAAATGCCCTCATTCTTTGGTCTTAAATCAATTGTAAATTCCTTTGCGTCAATTATAAAGTTTAAAGATGGAGTTGTAAAAACACCAAGATATCCATTTTTTTCATTAAATTTGTAAATTCCTAACATGAGGTTGTAAATGTCTTCTTTCTTTGATCCTAATTCAGTTATAAATTCATATGAACTAATCGTAAATTAAATAATAAGATACCCAATTTCTTTTTCATTAAATTATTTGTAAATTCATGATATGAAGTTGTAAATGCCCTCATTCTTTAATCTTAAGTTAATTGTAAACTCCATGCACTAGTTGTAAATTTCTAAGATGGAATTGTACAATGCCAAAATATCCAATTGTTTTTCAATTAGTTGTAAATTCTTGACTTCACATTGTAAATGCTTAAATTGGTTGTAAATTCTTTTGCACCAATTGTAAATTTTATAGATGAAATTGTAAATGCTTACCCAATTTTTTTTTCATTAAATTAGTTGGAAATTCTTAACATGAGGTTATAAACTCGCTCCTTCTTTTACCTTAAATTTGTTGTAAATTCCTATGAATCAGTTGTAAAATTCTAAGATAGAGTTTTAAATATTAAGATACCCAATGTCTTTTTAATTAAATTAGTTAGAAATTTCTAACATAAAGTTGTAAATGTCATCTATAGACCTTAAATCAGTTGTAAATTCTTATGAACTAATTGTAAATTTCTTAGATTGATATGTAAATGCCAAGATATCTAATTTTTCTCATCTTTTTTGCTCTTTGGTTTAAGATTTTATTGGAATAATTTTTTTCATCATTCAACTAATTTTCTAAGAATTATGGTCTTAGATTGTTTAGTTTTATTCCACTAAATGTACCTCTTATTCAACTAATTTTCTTAACTTTTCAGGATTTTATTGAAATAATTTCATCTATTATTCAACTAAAGATACCCAATTTCTTTTTTATTAAATTAGTTGCAAATTCCTTACAAGGGATTGTAAATTCCTTTGAGCAATTTCTCAATTTCGTTGTTGTAAATGCTGAAAACCCTTATTATGCCATAAATCAATTGTAAATTTCTATGAATTGGTTGTAAATTTTTAAGATTGTTTTGTAAATACTGGGATATCTAATTTCTTTTCTATTAAATTAGTTGTAATTTCCTATAAAGAAGTTGTAAATTTCTCAGCCTTGTTGCTCACTAGTTCAAAATGTTATTGTAATAACATCCTTTTAACTCTATGGTTAAGGATTATATTGGAATAATTTCTTCTATTATTTAACTAATTTTCCTAACCTTTCAACTTTTTTGCTATCTTGTTTAAGATGAAGTTGTATATTTTAAACTATATTGATGCTTGCTAGTAAGCAAAAAATTCAAATATTAATTAAGCATGAGAATTTAAGTCTATCTTAATCAAAATTACACCATATGAACCCATCTAAACTAAATATTTTGTAGGTAATACATTAGCCAAAATAAAGCACTAAGCCAAATCCTACAATATATTATGTCTCCCCTTTAGATCTCTTTAGTGGATTGCTGTCAGAAATGGATTCCATGCATTAAAAGTAACCAACCTCAGTACTCACAATGCTCATTAAAAGTACCTGAAAGAGGAATGAACTCAGCCACAGCCATGCGACGCCAAACTCACACATAGTTGAACCCTCACCGCTGTCGGACTCACTAATGCAACCTGGTGGAGGCATAGTTAAGGAGGTTATCTAGGCCTAGAATCATGAACTCACAATAATCATCGGTGAAGAAAGTGAAGAGAGTGAGAATTTGGAAAGTAAAATGAAGAGATCGAACAAAACAAAAAGTCATTTTAGGGCTTTTTTTTTTTGTTTTAATTTGGAGGATTAAGGGCAATTTTGGAAAGTGAATTTTATTTTTCTGACACAGAGGGACTAGGTTAGTCCTTCAGCATTGTTTCAAATGTTTCGAGTCTTACTAGGAGTTTAAAATTCTTCTTGGGGTCCCCATTTGTCATTTTCCCAAAACCTTATCTTACACGGTACAATTCTTCAACAAATGCCCATTTCAAAGTTCACTGCACAATTATTAATTATTAATGTCCGAAAAAAACGAAGTCATTAATTTTTTCGAATAATTATTTATTTGTCAGTGCATCATTTAACCTTGAACACCATTATTGTAAATACAAGAATTATGCACAAATATGATGGTTTTCCTATTTCTATTGTGTGTTTTTGGGTAACATAAACAATTAAAATATTACATTCATCTCAAAATAATTGACATTTTATAATTTTTTTCTTATTTTAAAACAATTACTACTCTACAACTTTTAAAATAATATTAATTAGTTTTTGACACGTTTACCATGATAATGGCGCTATTTGCTAGAGATTTAAATGTTTATAAATAAGGCTATTATAATAAAATTCACTTACATTTTTTTAATTATTAGGTTATTTATTAACTTTTCTCGTTTATGTATATAACTCCAAAATATCAATTATTTTGAAGCAAAAGGAGTATTCTCTTGTTTCTATCATATTTCTTGCTTTGACTTTGGAGCACTAAGTTGAACAGCAAAATGCTATCATATTTATAATTTGTGATATGTACTTACTTAAGCAAAGACTTATATTGTATTTGGTATGGTGGAAACTTAAAGATGGAAAAGGAATCATGACATAGTGATGTTTAGTATAATTGAAATAAAATTACTAGTAATGATTATTCAGACAAAATTAATGGAATGGGCTTCTATTACAAATTGTAAAGAATTGTGATGGGCTCTCAGGAATCCTATTTTTTTGGGACAACTTTACCCTCATCAAATACTAATATTTTTCCATATATTATAATTTCCTTTTCATATAAAAAAAGCACATACCAAATAAAATTTATATCATAATTTCATTAAAATTTTATTGCATACCAAATTGACTTTTAAACTCTATTCCTATTCTTATTCCTATTCTCATTCCATAAAAAACCATTCCAGCATGCCAAACAAACTATTAAGATTTTGATTGTGGAATTAGGAAGATTGGGGGTGTCTCATGCCACTTAGAGGTATTCATAAATTCGATTTGGTTTGGTTTTGAGTAAAAACCAAACCAAATCAAACTATTCAGGTTGACATATATAAAAACATATTTGATTAACAATCTAATTAGTTTGGTTTAGTTTAATTTGAGTTTTGTTAGTTTAAGCTATATGAGTGTATTTTTTTTAACTATGTTGTTTTGGGCAAAATTCATAAGTTTTTTTATAAATTTGCTTGTTATATGAACTTTTTAATAACTGTAATTGATTACTTTTAAATAATTATTCATAAAATGGCAGTAAAAATTTGTAATTTTGTAAAAAAGATATTTATAAATTAAATTCATAAATTTTTAGTAAATTTGTTTTTTACTTGATATCTGAAAAAACCTTTGTCAATTGCCATTCATAAAATTCATTAGCTTAGTCGACGCTGTACAAATACTATAATGATGGAACTTCAATTCAATCATCAATTCATTGACTAATTAAAAAAAATAGCAACACAATAAGCCAAATTCTATATATTTCCAAACAAAAAGCGTTCAATTCCATTTGTTGAAATATGATTAAATTATAATAATCATCATTCTACATCATATATTGAAACTTTAACAAATATATAGATTATAATCCAAGTTTTGTCATAATTTATAATACATTATGGAAGTAGATTGTTAGTATTCATAAAACACTGTGATAATTATAAACCAAATTTCCAGACTTGTATTATAATTTATATATATGAAAGAGACTTTTTTGGTCAAATATAGAAGAGACATTTTCATGTTAATGAAGATCATATTATAATATTTACAATTAATAACAAAATATATTAATATACATTGTCATTGATTTGGTTCAATTAAAACTTATCAAAATTGTTAAAACCTTAATTAAACCAAACCAATCGGTTTGGTATGTTAAAAACCGAAATAGACTTATATTATAATCGGTCATAGATCGGTTTAGTTTGGTTTGAGTAAATTAGTTCCGGTTGATTATGAACACCCTTATTCCCACAGTGCTACCATGGGACCTTGGCAGGAAAATTATTATTTTTTAATTTAAAAATTATATATGGTAAAATATGCTTCCCAAAGTTATGTATTTGTACAATTTTATCTTGTTTTGTATTTTTTCTCATACTATATAACTGTACAATTGTAAAAATATTTTTTTACTATGTAATATTTAAATTAAAAAAATAAAAATAGTACAGTTTTATAGATTTATAATAATTCTAAAAAAATATTTTTCATCTCTAAACTTAAATATAAAAAACAAAAAAAAAGTAGGGGCTCCGTAAGGAAGATTGGGGTCTGGCAGGGGAGACTGCGGCCCCGAACTAGGAATCTCAAGAAAAACATATAAAAGAAAAGTAAGAAGAATAAGTGCCATTTGATTATGGGTTGGTATCGATTCCGTGAAGAATAGGGTCCTGACAGAGTGACAGGGCATAAGGTGCTCCGCGCCATTTGTATAGTGGTTTTAAATGTCCTTCATTAAATTTAATATGTCGCATTATTAATATAAAATATTTTATCTTAATTCTAAATATAAAATTTTCATAGTACATAAAATAATATTTATTATGTACTTTAAAAAAAAATTTCTATTTAACGTACTTAAAGAGAGAGATTAAATAAACGTAGTTTTGAAAAAATATTATGATTTAAAAAAAAATCGATATAATTAACTGACTTTAATTCATATTTTTAATCCGCTTGTTTTGTTTAAAAATGGTCTTATATTAAGGATAGTAGGGATTATTATTATTATTATTATTATTTGGGTGTTTAATATGCCACATTAAGTTGTTACTCCATGTTAGATTTTGTGATTTTGTACTATATTATCTCTTAAATATAAGAAAATTCAGAAAAAATTGGTCCAAAAGAAAGTAATGTGAATGTTTGGTGGTGCAAAGTTTTTTTCACTAAAGTCCCTTATTAAATTAGAGAGTTAATGAGAATTTGATATTGATTAAGGAAAATTTGTGATTTACAAGGATTATTAGTTGAGAATAAATTTTTAAAAAATATGTTTATTACAAGTTTAATTAATTTAACTAACTCTAATTATTTTTATTAATTTGTGTTAGATTGCTATTTATTTGAGAGCGAGGTAGTATGTCACTAGTTTGTGCTACGAGCTGGATGTCAGGTATAGAATTAATTAGTTGTGCACCATTCATTAAACTCTTCCTTTATGAGATCCAAGCCAAGACGAAGGGGTTTTGTGGCTATCAAAGTGGGTATGGAGAAGGCTTATGACCGCCTTGAATGGTCTTTTGTCAATGAAACACTTAATTGCCTCGGCATTCAACAAAATCTGATAGATGTCATTATGGCTTGTGTCACCTCTGCATCAATGAAGATCCTTTGGAACGGGGACGGAAGGACCAAGTTTTTCTCCAACATGAGGAGTGAGGCAGGGGGATCCCCTTAGCCTATACCTTTTTGTTCTTAGTATGGAGAATTTAAGCCATCTCATACATCAGGAGTGTGGAAGCTAGAGATGGAAACCACTGAAGTTGACTAGTGATGGGCCCCCGATATCACATCTGTTCTTCGCAGATGATCTACTACTCTTCTCTGAAGCATTGGTGAGTCAAATGCGGAATGTTAGACGATTGATGGAGAGATTTTGTAGAGCTTCTGGGCTTAAAGTGAATTTGGCTAAGTCAAAAGCTTTCTTCTCTAGAAATGTAAAGTTTAACCGAGCTGTGAATTTGGGGAACTTATTAGGGATTGGGATTATAACAGATCTGGGCAAATATCTTGGGGTGCCTCTCATTCACTCCAGAATTACCAATTCCACCTTCAGGCACATTATTAACAAGGTGAAAGCCAAGCTATCATTGTGGAAGGGGAGACATTTAAGTATGGCGGGGAGAACTGTCCTCATCAAAAGTGTGATTGAAGCCTTACCCGCTTATCAGATGCAATCAGCACTCATTCCTAAAGGGGTTCTCAAGGAAATTGGAAAAATAAGCCGGAATTTCTTATGGTGTTAAGAGGAACATGCAAGGAAAATGCACTTGATAGCATGGGATCGGATTTTGGAGAAAAAGCAAAGTGGTGGCCTAGGAATTAAGGCCCTTTAGAGACAAAATCAAGCCTTTACTATGAAGCTATGTTGGGGATTGATTACAAAGCCTGGGGCTTTATGGGTTAGAGTCTTAAGATCGAAGTATGAGTGTGGGGATAGGCCTATCCCCGTGGTTTCTCCTAAGAAGCATCAATCTCTTGTATGGCAAGCTATTAATAAGATCTGGGGTAACTTTATCCAAGGAGTGGGGAGGAAAGTAAATGATAGGCGTAACACAAAGTTCTGGTGGGATCTTTGGACAACACTGGACCGACCGTTAATTGAATATGCGAATGCTAATCTTGACCTGATTAACCCAGAGGAACGAGTAGCAGACTTCAAGTTGCAAGGTGATGTGTGGGATATTAGGCGGTGGACAGCTCATTTTCCAGATTGGGTGGTGCAAAAGTTGTCCAAATTACACCCCCCAAAATTAGGGCAGGAGGATGTAATCTCCTGGAGAAGTGCACCGGATGGCTATTTTACAGTTAAAGCCGCATATCAATTTCTCTCCAACCCTTCCCAGGGAAGGGAAAAGCAAATTTGGCGGAGTTTATAGAGGTGGCCGATTCCGGAAAGAGTCAAATTCTTCTTATGGCAAGTTTCGCATGAAAGGATAATGACCAACTTTATGAGAGCTAAGAGAGGGATCATACAATCTGGAGATTGCCCTCTGGGTTGTGTTTGTGAGGAGACAACCATCCACATGATGAGAGATTCTAAGAGGGAGAAACAGTTGTGGAGAGGGATTATTAATCCTAACCAATATTCTATTTTCTTTTCTTCTGATTTGCAGGGATGGCTCCAGTGGAACACAACCCATAACCCGTGTAATGACAAATTTGCGCAATGGACATGGACGAAAGTCTTTGGATTAACATGCTGGTTGATTTGGAAGCACAGGTGTCAACAGATCTTTGAAGGAGTAGAGTCTACGGCCAGTGAGATCCGACATCAATGTCTGTTTTATTTCATGGAATCAGTTGTAGGCGATAAAGTGAAGCATCAGATCTTTCGAGACGAAGGCACACGGGAGACAACATGGATACCTCCACCCGCTGGAGTTCTCCGGCTGGAGGTGGATGCCTCCGTGCTTCAGGGACAGCAGGCTGCATGTGGGGGGCTCATCAGGAATGCCTATGGGACTTGGATTATGGGTTTCCAATTCAACTTGGGACGTTGCCCAATCACAATTGCAGAGATACTAGCCATTAGAACTGGATTACAAGTCTGTAAAGATCTTAATTTGACATATATTCAACTCTTCTCAGATTCTATGGAGGCACTAGGAAGCTAATCCTTGAACTTCGCAACCTAGAGATAACTCATTGCAGCAGGGAACAACTAGTATGTGCAGATCGCCTAGTTAAGGAGGCTCACAGAGGAGGTGGCCAATTGGTCTTGTTGCCACATATGATTTTAAGCTGCAGGGACCAGATTGTATTAGATCAACAATTTGTTCCTGGAAGGGATTCGATAGATATGTAATCTCATTTTGACACTTCAAGCTTATTGCTTGCCTTTGTATTAAAAAAAAAAGAATTAATTAGTTGTGACATGGTAGAGTAGTCATGGCTCAGTGTGTGTCTGGGTCCCTTCCATGGCTTCTGCTCTGTTCTGAACTGTATTATATTTATATGTTTAAGTTTCATATTAATAATAAATTAAATACAACAGAATGTCGATCTCTTTCAAACTTTTTACTTGGCATCAAATTATTACTAATTAATTAGTATCAGGGTCAATATGCATGATTGCAGTAAAGATTTTTATATACTATATATAAAATTTATTTATTAAATAAGGTAACAAGTTAGGGCCTAAGACGAGCAAGCAGCCAAGCAGGACTACTCACATCAAAATGAATACACCACTCGAAAGATCGCTAAACAATGCAACACATATATGCCTCAGATAAAAAACAAATATATATATATATATATATATCCAATAATTGTCTTGATTGCAATCAAATAATCCTGGAATTCTCATTTTTTAATTCATTCACCCCCACTTTCTTCCGCTTTCTTAAATTCTCCATGCTTCAATGTCTAGACTTCCACGGAAGCAAGCTCCTTCTCCGTAGTTCTTTAAAACGCAAATTGTAGAAAGTTTTGAAAAAAAGGAAGGGGGAATCGATTCCGTGTCAAATTTTAATCAAACTTTTGACTCTTCAAGCAAACATAAACCCCAATGTATTTATATAGGGTGTCAGGATACGGACACTCAAACATAAAACACCTCAACTTCTAATCTCTCTCATCGTCTTGTGATCTCGCGCACGTCATAATCATACTACCATTTATGGGAACCAAGGTGGAGCCTGCCCAATTGGCAGCCATGCCCAGGAAACCGCACGTAGCCGTTCTGCCAAGCCCTGGCTTGGGTCACATGATACCCCTCTTTGAGCTGGCGCGACGCCTTGTCACCCACCACGGCTTTCGCGTCAGCTTCCTCAACATCACCACCGAAGCTTCCGCCGCTCAAAACCAGATGCTCCACTCCCCTCGCCTCCCTCCCGACCTCCACGTCATTGATCTCCCACCTGTTGACCTGTCCACCCTCGTGTCCCCGGACACCACCGTCGTCGTCCGTCTCTCTCTCAACGTCCGGGAAAGCTTACGCTGCTTGGACACACTCCTCGCGCAACTCACCCCCAAGCCTCGAGCTCTAATCATTGATCTCTTTTGTACCCAAGCTTTTGACGTCTGCAAGCAGCTCTCCATTCCTACCTTCACGTTCTTCACCGCCTCTTCCCACTTGCTTGCCTTTTCCTTGTTTCTTCCGACGCTTGACCGTGAAGTTCAGGGAGAGTTTGTGGACCTCCCTCAACCCGTTGAGGTCCCTGGTTGCGCACCCATCCGGACCCAAGACTTGCTCGACCAGGTCCGAAATCGCAAGAGTGACGAATACAAATGGTACCTCTACCACCTCAATCGCCTTCCCATGGCTGCAGGCGTTTTACTCAACACCTGGGAGGATCTCGAACCGGTCACACTCCCAGCTCTTAGAGAGCATCCATTCTACCGGCAAATTCCCATTCCACCGGTTTACCCCGTTGGGCCGCTCATCAAAGAAGCCGGAGCCGACTGTGTGGCTTGGCTTGACAAACAGCCTCCTGAATCGGTGCTGTTGGTGGCACTGGGTAGTGGGGGCAGTCTGAGTGGGGAACAAGTGATTGAGCTGGCTTGGGGCTTAGAACTGAGTCAGCAACGGTTCATCTGGGTGGTTCGAACGCCAAGCGATGCGACTGCATCTGCCTCGTTTTTCAGCGCGGGAAGCGACGCCGATGATGCCAGATCGTATTTGCCCGAAGGGTTTGAGGAGAGGACTGGAGAAAGAGGGTTGGTGGTGCCGTCGTGGTGTCCACAAATAGAGATTTTAGGACACGCTTCCACGGGTGGGTTCCTGTCTCACTGTGGGTGGAACTCGACGCTGGAGAGCGTGGCGAACGGAGTGCCGATGATCGCGTGGCCCCTTTACGCGGAGCAAAGAATGAACGCTACGATGCTGGTGGAACAAGTTGGTATGGCGGTTAGAGCAGGGGCGGGTGAAGGTTTAATTGGAAGGAAGGAGATAGAGAAAGCGGTGAGGATGACAATGGAAGGCGAAGAAGGGAAGGCCATGAGACGTAACGCTAAGGAGTTAAAAGAGAGTGCTTCGGAAACGTTGCGCATTGGCGGATCTTCATACGAGTCACTTGCTACTCTTGCAGACCAGTGGAAGGCCTAATACATATATATATAGAGTCCACGCAATGACGTTAGATTCTGAATTTTCTTCTTGAAGTTACGTGAGTTGAGTTGTTTTAAGCTTTTAACAACTTTTCTTTCTTTCTTTCTTTCTTTTTTATTCAATCAACCCTCCACTATCATCTCCATATTCTATGTAACTTCAGCAACTTCACAAATAAAGAGCTTCAGGTGATCTACACACCTTCGGAACGAAAATTCAGATGATCTAAATTTGATCATCTCCACAGATGAGTGCAAATTCAAGCCAGACATCAAAGAAGGAGTGAGACTCGTGCATGCAGGTTTTAGCCTCCGAATCTGTTAATTTTAATTGCACCATTATTAATTAACCAATCCATTAATTAATTGAGAGTCCAAAAATATTCATGGATCTGATTGGCAAAATATTTGCTTCTTTAAAATTTTAATGAAGTATTTGATTTTTTTTTTTTACTATTTTACATTCCATTAAAATGAAAATTATAGTACTCTTTTCGGTCATAAATATAAGGTATTTTGCCATATCTAAATATAATACCCTTTACAATATATGAGTTAGTATTATTTATACATTTCTTAAAAATATCCCTATTTAACGTATCCCAAATAGAGAGAAAGAGATTAAATAAGAGTAGTTTTAAAAAAAATATTATGATTTTCAAAAAAATTGAGGTAGTTAACTAACTTTAAATCTCAATCTTAATTTGCATAATTTAATTAAAACGTCTTATATTAAAAAAAAAGAGAAAACAATATTTAAGAGAGTAATTATAACAAAGATATTTTAGTAAAATATTATTATATTTTACTAAAACCTACATTATTTAATGACTTTTTTAACCTTTGTAAAAACTTCAAATCAATAATTTATGCCAACCAAAGAAGAAATTTTAACATAATTTATCACTAAAAAATTAAAATTTTAAAATATTTTTTAATTTTTTGGATAGAAATTAAAAGGTAATTATAATATTACATTACCAAGACATTTGAAATTCCTCATTAACGTCAAATCACCTAACTCTCCTCCACCATATTTTCAACATGCAATGATATGGGGATGATTGATTTTACTGATTACATTGGTGGATGATTTATAAGTATCTAAACATTCTTTGCATGGTTAGGGTTTGACTTAGTCTTGATAATTTATTGGGACTCAACACATACAAATTTTTTGGATATCTAAAAAAAATAGAGCTACTTGAACGAATGACCAACTTTTATATATAACCAAAAAGGCAGTCCAACACGATTAGTCAAGAGTTAGCATGAACTATGGACCTCGGCAACTAGTTATTACTACAAAAAATTTGATTTTCGGTGAGGACAAAAGTCATCACCGAAAGTCGAAATGTCATCGTCAAAAACTTTCAGCTATGACTGTCGCACCCGGAAAAATGCGACGGAAGAAAAAAAGAGAGCAAATCTGGTTTTCGAGTGAAAACCGACTTGTGAGGAGTCGCCACCAAAATTTTGAGGAAAATCTTGGGAAACCGCATTAAAGAGGAAAGGGTGATCTGCGTAACCAGAGTTAGATTCGGGAGTCGATTGTGTGTGGGGAAGGTGTTAGGCACCCCACAACACCCGTTCCTAGTAACGGTTACCTTACATTGATTGTGTAAATTAATATGGCTTAAAAATGTATTTTGGTTTTTCTTTTATAAATCACATGCGAGAAAATGGGTAGAGAAAAAAGAAATTAAGAAAGTTTGGAAAACAAAATAAAGGAAATAAATCAAATTAAAATTAAGGATATTTAAGCAAAATGAGGAAAAAGAATTGAGAGAATATATTGGGAAAAGTTTATTAAATTAAGAGAAAAAAACACCAAATAAATAAGGAAATATTTATTTATTTACAAAGACGGACTTGACCCAGGATCAGAGCCTGGGGCCTACGTACCCTGCGATGGGGATCAAAGTCCACGTAGTTCGGGACTAGAAATGCGTGTCTGTTGGTTGATATATATATTTTTTTATTTTTGTAATAAGAGAAAGTTAATGGAAAATAATTTAATTTTTTTTGCAAACAAAACAATTTTTTGAGATTGAGTTGGTGTGTTTTAATTTGTAAAAGACAATTCAATTCCGCTTACTTACTCTTATTTTATTTAGTGTGAAAATATTTTTTGTTTTTCTTTGATTCTTTGTTTTAAAATAATATATTTTTGTACTTTTGGAAAACCATCACATTTTTTTCTTTTGAAAATTTTTCTTTTTCTTTTTTGTTTTATAAAAAATGAAAACCAATTTATCTGGCACAAACTCGCAGTCATACCCGATAAACCGATTCCTGAATTACCTGCGAGGGTTCTGAACACTCGCGGCATAAAGGTTTTATTAACTTTTAATGCAAAACTTTAGAAAATACTACTATATTTTTTCAAAAGAAAATTTTATTATATTTTTAGCTAAAATTGGGGAAAACCTGTCAAGATATCATAATTTATTTTTTGAAATATAATTATTTTCTTAACAAGAGTCATTTAACTAATATATCTACGTGGATTCGCAATCTCACGTGATAACTCCGTAAACTTAAATATCTGCGTGGGTTCTTAAAACTCACGTGGTGTAGTTATATGAGCCAATCAATTATTTATTTATTTTATTGTCTTATTTACTTTTTATGAGAAAAAGGTATTTTGAAAGGAAAGGTCATTGGGACCAATTATAAATATACTTTTATAATACACTCATGTAGCCCCTTAGGCTTACACGGTGCGATTATTTTAGGGGCCTGCGAAAGTTCTAGAAGCCTTCGTGACCAATTTTTTTTAAAGTAAATAAAATATGCCGAATGTTTACAAACAAGTATGATTCTATGATTGTGTGTGTTACTGTGCGAACTCAAACAACTTAGACACAGACATAAGATGATTAGATGCAAACTCTCATGTCTTCCCTTTTGTCTCGAAGTTGATAGCTTCCATTTTCCATGCTTAGCTCGATGCTCCCGTGCTTGCCTTGATTTCTCTTGGACTTGGTTTATACTCCCGTGATGCTCACAAAGAAATAGAAAAGGGATTAGTATTCTCCTTGAGAAACTCTTTTATTTAAGATCAGGTATTCTCATAATGAATTCTTAATGACTTTATAACCCACTAAACTCTAATTACAATGTTGACTTCTTAAAGACATGATTAAGGACCTAAGATGTAGAAACAAGACTTCTAATAGATGCTAAAAGAGCTTCTGGATTCCAAAATACATTGTTGTCTAGTACACACTAGTGGTAATTAGTGAATGTTATTTTCTCCAATAACATCATCTTGACCAGTTGAACTTCTATAAGGAAATTTTACAATATTATCTGCAAACGCACATATATTTGGAGACAAAAATGTGTCACTTCAGTGTCCACTACTAAAAAAAAAGGGGTCCAGGATGCCAAATGAAAGTCTCTTAATTTTTTAAAAGATCCCAAGCCCATTGAAAAAACAATTACAGCAACTTTTTCTCCATTTTAGGCCAGCACATGTAACTATCGAGCTAATCAACTGACATTTAAGCAAAGCACAAACTACTAACTTATTGCCTTTATATTTTACCAAAAAGATATAACGCCCATCTCATGAACCACTCACAAAATTTCTTCTTTGCCAATGTTATCAAAATCCAAGACAACTACCAAGAAGTGGTTTTAACGAGAGGGGAAGATAAGCAAATGGTAATATTTATAAACTTGTGAAATGCAGCCAGTTAAAAGCACAGCATGAGAGGGAATTTTTTGGCAAATGACATGAGTGAATCTACCTGCACTAGCAAAAGTTATAAAACCAATCCCACGGTTTGGTTTTGAGCCTTGAGAGTCACGGAGGAATGGCCCCACAAGACCAGATATCGACTTTGGCGCTGTCGTAGCCTTTCTTCCCGATTACCTCCGGTGCCACGTACGCCGGAGTACCACAAGTGGTGTGAAGCAACCCATCTTGGTGCAAGTGCTCGTCCAACGTGCTTAGGTCGAGATCAGTGCCTTTCAAGTTCCTATCTTCGTCGAGAAGCAGATTTTCCGGCTTGAGCTCGCGGTGGTAAACACCACGACTGTGGCCGAAATCGATGGCGGAGATCAACTGCTGGAAATAAACTCTTGCCACGTCTTCCCTCATTCCCGTGGCTCCCTCCATTCTTTTTTCAGTGCTCTACGCCTCCTTCCATTTTCTCGGTCTCCATCGGCCTCCACCCCTCTGCTTTTCCTTCCTTTTTCTGACCTTCATCTTTCTTTCCTCTTTTCACGCACACGGCCGCTCTCTTCCCGACTTCCACTGTTCCTCGCTCCCTCGGCTCTCCTCTGCTGTTCCTCAACTGTACTTCCTCTTCGGTCTGCCACCGTGCCCGTCTCCCCTAGTGCCGCGGTTGCTCTCCTCTGTTTTTTCGGGTTCTCAGATTTGGTCTCCTTCTTTTCTTTCTCGTGCACACCTTCGGTCCTCATCTCCCCGCAGCTTTCTCCTTTTTATCTCCATCATCCTCCCTCTCTTTACGCGTGCGTCCTCTCCATTTTCAACCGTGCACGTCTCCCCCTGTTTCTTTCCCGTGCACGCCTCCGGCTCCCTGCAGCTTTCTCTCCCACTTTGTCTCTTCTTTTTCAGTTCCACTCCTGCGGTCCTCTCCTCTGCTTTTCCAGTTCATGTGTCTCCCTCTGCTTGCTTTTTTTTTTGGTCTGCTGCCCCTGTTTCTTTTCTCCACGCGTGCCTGTCTGTCCTTTCACGCGTGCAGTACTAAAGGTTATGATCCCTTTGGGTCCAAGTCCACGAGCCCAAATTTTGGGCTCGTGGCATCTTGGGCCCAAACACCTTCTCTTTTTCTCTTTCTTTTTCAGTTTTAGTTCCTTTTTTTCTGTTTTTATTTTCTTTTATTTTTTCTTTTTTATTATTCTTATTTTTTGTTATTTTGTTTCTTTCTTTCTTTTTTTTTTTGTGTTGAAATTTTAGATTTCAAATTCTATAAGGAAGAAATTGGATTCAAAGAACATTTTTAGAATTTTTGGAAAATTTATTTTTATCCTGAAATTAAATCATTAATTTCCCTAAAAGGGGATTTTGTTTTATTTTTGTGCTTTTCTTTTTTTATCAATTTTTATGGTTTTGTTTTTTTCTAAATGCCCGGACAAAATGAGGTGTTCACAATGACAATTTTGTCGTCATCATAGATCTTGTCACTGAAAGTTTTGGCGATGACAAAAGATGTCACCTCCAAAAGTAGACATTTGGTGGCGAAAATAGTTGTCACCAAAAATGTAAATTGTTATCGCTGAAAGTTTGTCATCGTCGAAAGTTATCATTTGACTACGACATAATTGTCGTCGCTGAAAGTTAACCTTTGGCGATGACCAAATTATTGTCACTGAAAGTCGACATTTAGCAATGACATTTAGTCACCGCCAAAAGTCTATTAAACACATTGCCACATCATCATCAGGGTCACGCCACATCACCACCATGTTAACCCGGGCCCACACCATGTCACCACCACATCACTGCCATGTCATCGCCACGTCATATAATGCTTTCAAATGTGTTCACCTGGGTTTAAAACTCATGACTTCTTACTCTCAAAGCCTTATATTCACTCTTTTGCTAGTTGAACTGAAATGTACCCGCAGTCTTTATATGAAATATTAAATATATATTATTTATCTACACACTAATATATACACATATATTTATAAATCAATATATTATTAAAAAATACACATTTATTTTATTTTCAATTATTAATTTCATAAAATATTTTATTTATATATATTTATATTTATATGAATATTTATATTATTATTTTTAAATCTTAAATAATTTTCCTATAAATATATTTATTTTTCTTTGACAAGAAAAAATTGTTTTCTATCTAAATTTTAAATTTGATTTTTATTTTTAAATAAAAATAATTATATATATAATATTTATGATACATATGTATTAATATTATATTATTTTATGTTATTTTTTGCATAGCCATATCATATAATATATATCATATATAATATTATTTGATAAATTATGTTACATATGCTTAATATATATTAGAGATGGGATGAGATTGGGTACACCAACTTGCGGTCTGACTCAAAGTTTTGGTCGAGTATTATAAATATCCACTTTTTTATTTTTTTTATTTTTTTTATTTTTTAAAAGAAAATTAGAAAATTGAACTTCTACTATTATGGTATTCCTAACAAAATATGTTTAATACTTGATGAAATTATATATAAATATAAAAAAAAAACCCTTAGGCCGAGTCAGACCAAGTGATTTGAGAAGGTTGCTCGAAACCTAGTCTGTCCCAGTCAATTAACTACCGATTATTGTTTTGGTATGTTACTGCTTCATCAATTGTTATTAGTAATAAATAACATTAATATTAATTTATATGTTAAATATATTAACAATTAATTACTTAGCCTAATAAAAATTTCTTCAAATATAAGATTGATCATATTAAATAATTAGATATTAGCTGGTCTTCCTAATTCTCTTTTATTAATGTTATCAATCCCTCTATTAATTAAAAAAATTATCCTAATAAGAATAATATATTTCATTAATTAAGATGAAGGAAAAGTAAAGATAAATGTGGAATAGATTCAATAGTTCGACCATTCAAGTCTTTAATTTTAGGCAGAAACAAAGCACTTTCAAAATGTTTAAAATAATTCAAATGAATTTGATGAAAAAAAATTCAAATAAAAGGAAATAGTAAAACACTTTGACTTTAACCAAAATATATTAAATATTCTTTATAATACAAAATATCTGTAGAATATCTTATTTTTTATTATAAAATTGTATCATTTTTATTTCAATATGTTATTTATTAATTTTCAAAGTAAAAATAATAAAAATTCAAAAAATTAGCTTTGACAGCGACATAGTCACTGATGAAAGTATGACTTTCGGTGACAACAGAAAAAGTCATCGTTGAAAGTTTGACTTTTGGTGACAATACAAAAAGTCATCGCTAAAAGTCACACCTATGACAATGACTTTTCTTTGTCGTCGTGAAAATGTGACTTTCAGTGATGAATTTTTTTGTCGTCGTTGAAAATGTGACTTTCGATGCCGACTTTTTTTTATTGTCGCCGAAGGTCATATTTTCAGCGACAACTTTTTCTGTCGTAGCTGAAAGTAGGCTTTCAGCGATGACTTTTTTTTATCACTGTCGAAAGTCGTAGCTGAAAGTCTGTTTTTTTTTGTAGTGTGTTGAATTGGATGCCCTGGATCTTGTCACTAGGTTGTCAAAGTGGATAAATGAAGACAGAAACCTGAGCACTACGATGATTGTTGTTTGTAATCTTCTTCAGCGGCCTTGGGTCGTTGTCTTGTTCAACTAATGTGTGTCCCTCGCGAGACAAATCGCCTAGTTGATATGATGGCTAGATTAATGGGTTCTACAAGTGATGGGCAACTTCATGTATTCAATGAAGTTCTAGATTTCGTAGAGCCACTGATTGCACAAGATTGTTTAGGAGCTCACTCCCTAATGCTGTTGTCTAGTAGTTTATTTCCCTTTTCGGCTTTGCCCATCCTTTGTTTATAAAAAGAAAAAAGAAAAAAAAGGCAGTCCAACATCAATGCACTCCCCTTTGCAATTCATATGATTGAACGGATTGTTGCTATAATTAATTTGTTAAATACCAAAATGAAATTTGAACCATTTCCAAGGAAATTAATGGAAGAGTTGCAAATGACAAACAAAGAATATTGACGGTGAGAGTTTTGCTTATGATCGAGTAATAGAGAGAGAGCACATACGGTAGCGATTAGATCATGCAATAACGAGTGCTTTTCACAATGACGAGAAACCCATGATGCAATAAATAGAGCTATAGAAGAATGTGAGATTGGTTCATGTGAACATATAGTGGCAACATGAATATAAGGAGCGGAAATAGATAGCTAAAATCACGTTAGGCAACTGTGCTAATGTTCAATTTTGAAGCTGAAAAAACTACATCATTTTCATTAGGGTTGTTTGAGAGTTTAGGATGGAACAGTGTGGAACAGTCATCAATGAAATGGAATAGAGTTGAGTAGAGTGAAGATGGAATAGAACATTACATTCTATTATTTTAGAGTTTTATGAGAAGAATGAATGATCTCATTTAACCATTGCTTGGAAGCAATTATAAAATAAATAATGGAATGGAACGAATTATAATTTTTTTTCCAATATGACCTTTATTAGCTAATTTAAATTGAGAAGTGTGAATCTAATTATAACCATTATTAAATTGCTCCTCTCTATTATCATGGGAGAGCAAATCTAATTATATCAAATATCTTATATTTTAGGTCAATATATCATATATTTTAAAATTTTGAGTATAAAAAAAAAAAGAAAGAAAGCCCTAACAACAAATAATAGAGGGAAAGAGAAAAGTATGCAGTTAGCACATACATATTATTTGTGTTTATAGTATGTAGATAAAGAAATTATTTGTGTTTATAGGATTCACTTGAGCTTTGGTTGATGATTTGAGGAGCAGGTAGTCACCCATTATTGTCATTGATTGCTTCAGAATACTGCACGATTTCAACTCAAATTGGTTCCCTTCATTATATTTTAACTTGGGATAATAGTCAAATTATGTAGAATTCATATAAAGAGGAAAGAAAATTGATAAGGAGAGTCTCAAGATTAAATCTTCTCTGTATAACAAAAAAATTAAAGATAGAGACAGGATGAGAAGCAATAAATCAACATTAAAAAATTATGAAGAGTACACCATATCTTGGGAGAGAATGGAAGGAGAGCTAGGCCCTATATGGTATTTAGTGGAGAGAACTTGGCACTATACAGTGAGAACCAGATATACACAATAATTTTTATAGAACGTGTTTAAAAGGATTAGGGTAGTTATATACAGTCATTGCAATATTAATTGCTAATTATTTCATCTTGAGCCCCAAAATTTGGGGGTTAGAAAAATTTTATTTTGGATGGTTAAAAATGACCACTCTCTATTAAAAAGAGTTTCCAATCGATGGTATAAGCCTTCTAGTCATTCTAGTCCATGCCATTCCATCATAAAAAAATCTTCTAAACACTACCTTAGTTTGCATGAGTGGCAAACTACGTAAGCATTGTTTGGTACACAATATTTTTTTGTAGAATGAAAATGGGAATAGAAATGAGTGTTTTATATGTAATTGAAAAAAAAAAGGTTGGAATAACAAAAAAAAAAAGGTGACAAAAAGTAGTAAAATGACCTAAATACCCCAAATATCTTCCTTCTCCATCTCGCCATTTCCAACAACGTAATCTGAATTTTCATAATCTAGAAATTGACAAGAAACCTAGTACCAGTATGATAAATCCAACATAAAAAATTAACAATTTTTTTTTTAAAAAAACAATAGATCTAACTAGATTTGGAAAAACAACAAATCTAGATCCAACAATTTTTTTTTTATTTCAACTTCAGAGATGAACACCGAAAATTGTCTAAGTTGACAACACCATTAAAGATGAATGAAGGTGAAGGGTCGAGAATGAGAAGGGGCAAAGACAAGGGAGAAGAGTATTTGGTGGAGGTCACCGTCAACTTGTTGTCATCTTCCTCGCTGTTGAGTTGTCATCGTCCTTTTCATTACTGATGGCTCATCTCCTTCAATCATTAGAAGCAAGAGGCAAAGGGAGGGTCGATAAAGTCAACTGTGGGCACTAGTCAAAACAGTAGATCTTTACTGATGGCGAACCCATCAACCTTGACGGCAGCTCTAAGTGACAATCTTTCCTTTGCACTTCTTTTCTAGCTCACAAGAGAAGAGATAAGAGGTAATGGAAAATGGGAAAGGACCGAATAATTCTAGGGCAAACAAATTGTGCAATGTTGTCGACAATGGTCTAACCAGTGGCATTTTTGTCTCAAAAACTCCAAATCCTAGCAATCAAATCTAATCCTACGGTGCACCACAAGTTTCAGTAGTCCTTTATTTAAGGGAATCAAGCTATTAAATCTTCATACCAAATACAAGTAATCACTCATTCCCTAACCCCATTCCTTCCTACCAAACACACTTTTAGGGTGTTTTTTATTTTTTTAATTTTTACAAAACTACTTAGAACTTGTAACGCCCCCAAACACACCCTTCGAGTGTGTTAAAACCACATTCTAAGCATTTTGTGCCACTCTAAACACATGCTTAGTCATCGATGCAATGATCACTTAGATTGAGGGGAAGTATATTGGGAAATGTGCCAAATTTGGAGGCCCACATCATGGTTGGCATATCACATATATATATATATATACACACCATTGGACTTTTTATAAGAGAATAGTAATATATGATTTTTATGTACACACAAAATTTAATTAAAAGAAATGGAAAAATAAGCTTTTGGTCCTTGAAGTTTTGATTAAGTTTGAAATCAGTCCCTGAAATTTAAATTTTTTCAAATCCATTCCTTAGGTTAGCATCGTCTGGTCCGTTGGTCCTCAAAGTTTTAGAAATAGTTGGGGGGACGTACATGTGGCATAAATGGCATTAACTCAAATGAAGTGGATGAAGAAAAGAAATGTGGTAGCTAACATGTCAAATTGTGGGACACCATGGAAAAATTACAAATTGGATGGCTTACTCCGGACAAAACACAGCAAATGGAAGTTGTTGGATGTCTTGCACAAGCAAACTTGTTCAAAACACTAGGTTTAGATGGAACTGAGTGATTTGAAACAAAGATGAGTATGACAGATTGAAGTAATTGTGCACCATTCTTGTTCTCCATAAACATAGAGCTAAGGTTGACAAAGCACTAAGGTTGATGACACGATTTGATTTTGAGTTAAGCACAAAAGCTTTTATATTGTGCAGGTTTGTATATCTATTAAGAGCTATCTTCTAATTTCAGAACAAGAGTTGTGTGCTTTTATATTTATGGGCATAGTTCTTGATGAATTAAAAATGAAGCTTTTACATCATTTTGCTTAATGGTATAGTTCTTGATCTATAAAAAGTGAAGCTTTTAGTATATTCTAAAAAGAAGGTTCTTTTTCAAGTGTTTCTTCACACTATGAGCTATGTTTGACAGATTTAATATAGTTTATTAGCAAAAAAATAAAAGCTCCGTGTCCTATAATTTGTCTTGTTCAATAAGCAGAAGGTGATGTAGAAATGCTTTCCATGAGATACTTCTATCTTTTAAAAAAACTAGCTTTATATTTGGTGAGTTTTGTCTTGTTCTGTAACCAATTTCAAAGTGCATGTTCATAATTTTGTTTTTGGACAACATGTGACTATGTGCATATCTATTTAACCAAAGTTATATATGTAGGTTGCTATACCCGGTGATTGAGCTGATAAATGGTGAAAGCCTATGTATTTTAGCAAGATTGAACTTGGTGCAACCCCAAGATATCACATGGGTCCAAGAAGACCAAAAAAGCTATGAAGGAGGGAAGTGGATGAGCCATCAAAGCCAGACAAGCTGAGAAGGAGCATTGGACATGTTTGGCATGTTACATGTGGAAATTATGGACACAATAAAGGAATTTACAAGCAAGGAAGTTCTTCTCGTACATAAAAAAATGCCCATGCACCTCCACCATTTTGTCACCAGTAGTTATTAAACGTGAATATGATGTACTTTTTTTATGGATGTAGCTTTTATTTTGAACTTATATTATACTATGAAAGATTTCAATGGGTTAAATTATTAACAATGAATTTGGGTTGGTGACTAATCACTTAATAGGCTGGTTTGAGCATAAATATCCATGTCCATAATAGTAGCAATTTTGTTTTTCAGTGAAAAGAATAGCAGCAATTATCTTTACTCTTTAGTGTCATGTGTGCTGACTATAGTATGTAGACTAGTTGTTTTTGTCCCACCACATGTTTATGAAGCTACTGTATGTTGACAAAAATTGGTCTGTTTATATTAATTACAGTTCTTGTACTAATTAGCTTAGCATGCTCTTTCTTGTATAGATTAACAAGGACTTCAATGGTTTGCATTTGATTAAAAAATTTTTTATGGTCTTATAGATGAGCTTAGTGGTCCCTTTCTTACACAGAAAACAAAATAAAAGAAGTTAGCATTTCATTTTAATATTCCATAGAAGCATATTACATTCATAATTTGGTGGCTCAGAGCCACAGTTACAAAATAGATAATACCACATGAGATTCCCTTAATCCACTCCTAGACATACTAGGCTACATGGCACAATGACCCAGACTAGAACTACATTCTAGACACAAACAATAGTGCAACAACAAAGCCACAATCCACCATAACAGGAACAACACCACAACACAACATCCTACACTCAGAAACTCCTACAACTACTCAGTCAACAACACCTAGATCTACTTAGTTAAACAATTCTTCATAAAAATCCAAACAAGAATTGGATTCACAACCACCATGAACATCAAGGCATAGACAAGTTGCTTCATATTCTTCTATCCTTTTGCAATTACTTCATCTTGCTTCTTGACTTCTCCAGTGTTTACTTAGGAATGGGACCATCAAGCCATTTAAAAAATAATTGCAACACCATGTCTCCTACAATTTTTTATTAGAAAACTATAATACAAAGATCATTTATTAGAAAATTATAATACCATCAATTATACAAAATAAGATATTCAAATTTTTAACCTATTCAAAATTACAATAGTAGTGGACAAGTTAAAGCAAAATAATTAATCTTTCCGAGGTTAGGGTGGACACAATGCAAATATGATTAAAAATTATTTCATACTCTCTTCTGATTTGAATATTAAAATTGATGTCTTCAAGTGTAAATTTTAAAAGCCTTGACTATGTCCAATGCCTATGCAACAACTATAAAAAATGCCTAGACCATCAATTATATAAAATAAGACAATCAAATGTAACTTGTTATTCTTAACTTGTTTTAAATTTCTTTGTTTTCCTATCAATCAGGATTAATAAACTCTTTCTATTGTTATAACAGATAAAATACATGAAAGCATTACTAAGGGTCTTTACTCTTTAGTGGAAGAGGAGCCAGTAGTACAGCCTTAAGGAAAGATAAAGAAATGATTTGACCTAACACTCAAAAGACAAGCAAACATCTAGTATTCTAGGACCATTAAGCCACTCAAAGAAATTGAAGCTCCATGTCTCCTGATTTTTTTTGTTCAATTAGAAAACTATAATTTCATATCCTTGGACCTTGTTCTCTTAAAATAAAACCATATCCCAAATCATTTAAGGTAAACAGTCCAATTTTGTTTTATCAGATAACATATCTATTTGCAACTAAGTTATACAACTAGCTACCTTAAAATAAGGATATATGCATTTTCATTCACAACAGAGCTGCAAGCATATAAATATGTATGATGAAATGCATATTTCATAACTCAAAACAAACGAAAAAGTAGCATAATTATGAGATCTGATGCTAAAAAAGTAATTGCTCACACTTTTCGTTAGATAAAAATTATGAGCTTTTATTTAATATATTTAAACTTCAACCAAAGTTGAAGATACCAAGGTCGCAGGTTGTAATGAAGTGAAGAAAGAAAATCAAAATTGAAGCTACCAAGGTCGTAGGTTGAAATTAGAATCTCAAGGTTAGCAACGTGGATCACAAACCCATCAAATCATATTCCCAAACCAAATGCATGGATTCCAAATCCAAACACAAACAAGAAGAAAAAGAAGAAGCCATAGAAGATTTCGAAGGAAATTTATCCACCCAAAGAAGTAGATTTTGACATCCACAATTCACATAATAGATTTCGAAGTATAACAAGAAGAAGATGAACCTGCGCAAGAGAAGATAAAGAAATTTGATGAAGGTGATGAGTAACACGATGAAGAAACCTAACGAACACAATGAGGAGATGCTTGATACTTGCCGAGTGCGTTACATGATGAAGGATATGACTGAGCAAAATCTCATGAAGGCGATTAGAGTGGAACTTGCGATTTGCAAATGCTCTTGCCCTAGGTTTCATGCATTTTGGGAAATAAGAGGAGGGTACAATTGAGGCCATGGATTTTGTGTCCATTCAGCTATCCCATTTGCCCTTCATCCAACATGTCACATAATCTAAGCTACGTTATCTGCTACATGTATTTCTGGCATCCACATTAGCAAAATTAAAGCCACAAGTGTCACTTGTATGTCCTTTCACCAGTTTTTGAAACTACAGGGATTAACGGATGTAACAGATAAAACTTTAGGGATGGATTTAAAAAAATTTAAATCTTAGGAATTGATTTTAAACCTAACTAAAATCTCAGGGACTGAAAACTTATTTTTTTCTTTAAAAAAATGACGAGAAAGCCTGAAAAACGGATTAACAGAGGTGCTGCCACTCAAAAAAGGGTAATCTTTGTTTTATTGTTTTTGAAAAAATTGAACAATTTTGTTGGAACGGCGGGACGAACAATTTAAAAAACTGGTTTATCTAATTAAGTAATTATTTCCTCTTAAAAAAGATTGGAATTATCTGTTAAAAAAAATATTGGAATTATTCGTGGAATAATAATAATAACAAAACACCGTAGAGGGAAATCCTTAACGATCACGAATCCACGCGCTCTTCTCAGATCTCCACTGCATCTGCATTGGCACTATTCTTCTTCCGTATCTCCCTCCACTTCCAGAGCAAATTTCATTTTGGTTTCACGAAGCGTCCCAATATGAAGGGCTCTCTGTTATAATCAAAGATTCCAGCTATGGAGACTGAACTCAAAGACCTGAATTCGAATCCGCCTGAATTTGATAGTTCAGCAGATCCCAACCCCATCCACGATGAGGCCTCCACCAAGGACGACCGTCCTCTCCTCAAGTCCGACTCCACTTCCCACGTCTCTTCCGACCACCTCGAAGACCTTCAGAAGAAATTCGCTGCCTTTGTTAGATACGATGTTTACGGAATCACGGGACGTGGAGAGTTGCCGACGAGGGAGAAGGTCTTGCTTGGGTTGGCATTGGTCACGCTGGTTCCAATAAGGGTGGTTGTGTGCTTCACCCTGTTATTATTCTATTACTTGATATGTAGGATTTGTACGCTATTCTACGCCCCAAATCGGGGCGAAGAACAGGAAGATTATGCGCACATGGCTGGGTTGAGGAGGACTCTGATTATTCAGAGTGGGAGAGCCCTCTCCAGACTCATCCTTTTTGTTCTAGGGTTTTATTGGATAAGCGAGACTACCCGGTCTCCGAATACCGATGACAAGCATACCACTGAGGTACTTAATTTCAAACACCTTTGCCTTCAGATTAATCATCATTATGCTTCTCCTACTTAGGTTCGAGAATATGATAGGAATTTCGCTCGTTACTTGCTGTTATTCTGGACACACGCTTCCTATAGGTTACTAGTTAACATCATATATGCAATCAAGATTGGGACAATTTCGGTTATGCTCTAAACTTAAAGAAATGATGCATCACAGAACAAGCATTTACCCATCCAGACACATCAACAGAGGTGTTGAGGCCAATGATCAATGCCGTAACTAGAAATATGCCTATATTTTGGTGTTCTTTTCTATTTGGCGCTTGAATCGTGACAATAAGATGAAGATTTTTATTCCTCTTTTTTATTTTTGAGACTATCTGGGTTATAGGATGATCGTTTGGCTGCTGATGTACTTACTGAGAAACATGATTCCGCGTCTTCCCTCCTAGAGGGACAAATGGAATGTGTTTCAGCAGCTATTGCATAATTTAGCTTCTGATCATGTTATTTCTTTGCTATTTTTAGAAAGATTTTCTGCTTCAGTGTATATTTTAGTTTGACCTAATTCGTCCTTTTCTTCCAATGTATGAAGGAAGGCAAACATCAGCCTGAAGAGATGGAAGCGCCTGGTGTGATAATTTCCAATCATGTGTCGTACTTGGATATTTTGTATCACATGTCTTCCTCCTTCCCAAGTTTTGTTGCTAAGGTTTTATATGTTTGTGACAATTTGTCCTTTTGATTTATCTTGTGCATGTTTTTATAGGCCTTTTGAATTTTTGCTGACGTGTGTTTTAAACTTTTGATTTCGATGATTTGATTGCTGAAGAGATCAGTGGCTAAACTTCCTCTAATTGGTCTTATCAGGTCTGTTGGCTTTCTTAATGTGTTCTCATGGTTTAATGTGCTTGTATATCTATCGTTGTGAACTTCTGTACTTTTCCTTCCTTTCTGCTCATTAGATGTTGGTTTGATCAGCTCCTTTTCGAGTTATGATGAATTTATAATTTATCACATGAGAATGCTGCTTTCTATCTCTGAAATAATGTGCATTCATTTTCCTTTATCAGTGGGATAAGTCAATAACCAGGGCTTACATATTATGGCATGTTTTATGGCAGCAAGTGCCTCGGTTGTGTCTATGTTCAGCGGGAGTCAAAGTCATCAGACTTCAAGGGTGTTTCAGGTCAGGTGTATAAAGGGAAATACCTCCTCTTCTTCTCCACTCTGTTACTCTGTGAATTTCTTGCCTCTGTGTTTTGCAATGCATACTAACTGCTTGAGGCCTTTTGCATCTTGAATTGATAAATAAATTGTTGAAGTAAGCAACTCATTTCTTAGTTTTATGAATGCATTGTTACCCATCAAAGAACCTTTTCCTGGATTTTCTCTTGATTGAATGATAACAGAAACATACACAAGCTATATTCTGGAATTACATTGGAGTTGAAATTACTTGCTAGACATTGTTTCATTTAGATGTGAGAATGCTTTCTTCAGAACTTAAGTTACAACTGCCAGTATGATGAGCTCATTAACTACTGAGTTCAAACATTTATGGAATCTGGAAGCAATTTGAGCAGAATTTTATGAGGTAAATAGAAAAGAACTTGAAGTTGGCTTTAGTATGGATTATGGAAAAGGGAACTTTGCTTAAATTCTTTACTTAAGCATCATCTATCCAGAAAAATTGGCTTGTATTAATTAGATTAAATGCAATTCTCTAGTAGAAGCAAATCTTAGTTGTTGCTTGTGCCTTTCTCCACCTTTACTTGGATATTTTTCTTTTGAGCAACGTATAAAATCAAGCAGTTATATAAATGTGAAACTTAAATGATTAGAGTATAGCATTTTATGAAGATGTGAAATAATATTATGTTGTGTCATTTAAAAAACTCAGATTGATTTATACTGTTCTTTTTCCTGCCGTTATAGTTTAATTTCATGTTTTTCTTAATAATATTTAGTTGGTACTTGGTTGCTTGCAGTGTTATTTGATTTGTTGTATTTGTCCATCAAACTAGGATCCTAGGACATTGCTTCAATATGATATGTTACGTTCTGGAGTTCTTGTGTGTTGCATCTTGTTGCCAGATTTGATTTTCTCCTATCTTTATTATGGGATGAATGGGCCTGTAAAGTTTTTCCTTCCTGCAGGTGTTGTCACTGAAAGAATTCAAGAAGCTCTCCAGAACAAGTCTGCACCAATAATGATGCTATTTCCAGGTTATTACCCTTATTTTTTAATTGTTATTAGTTATATTTACTTTTACCTTGAGTATCACCACGAAGGTACCTTCTTGGTGGCTATAAATATGGAAGGCATGATATATAATTTTATATCATTTTTCCTGATATCATGAATTGATTCCCTATGTGATGTCTATTGATTTGTACTTTTCTGTTGTTACATGTAAGTTAACTCCATTAGTTGGACAATATGACCATATTCTTCAATGCTCTGGGATTCTCTCTGTAATAATAAGACTTTGGAATTGCTCATGCTTTTTTATAAAATTGGGGTTGGGTTCTCAATTTTTTTTCGGGTAAAACTGAGGGACCTTTAGTCTATAAAATTTATGCATCAGTTCATACCTATACTAATTAATATATGCCTTTGAAAATTTTGGTCTCTTTCCAGAATTTCCCCTTTTCAATTTTATAGACTAAAAATTATGAGGCGACTAATGTTGAACTAGAATCTAAGGGCAAGTATTAAAATTATTTTGAAGATTGGAAGCATATCATTAACTAAAATAACACTGGTTGATCGCATAATTATGAATTTATGATCCAATAAAGCTATAAGATTTCAAATCATCCAAAATATCAAATCTAAACCAGTTAAGGCATTTTGATCTTTAAGCTTATGCCTTTTTGATTGTTCTGCTGCATTCACTGTCATATCTATGTATCTGCTCCGTGATTGTGGATTTTCTTTTTCCTTCGAAGGTGATATCTATTATATCAAGGATGAGTCAGAGACGTAAAATTGTATATATTGTTCTCATAATTATTTTATTTTATTAATTCTGTATATTCTACAGAAGGTACAACCACAAATGGGGACTTCCTCCTTCCATTCAAGACGGGTGGTTTTTTGGCAGGTGCACCTGTGCTTCCTGTAATTTTAAGATACCCTTACCAGAGATTTAGTCCTTCCTGGGATTCTATATCTGGGGTAAGTGATTATCAAGTATTCGAGGATCCAATCTTACCAGATATTTAGTCCTGCTTCTCTATGATTTCTACTAACGGAAGCTAATTTAGTATCCAACATCTAGGCTTCTCAGTTTTGGTAAGAATGTCAGGTATTTAACCTAGAGTTGTGGCTTGGATCCAAGAACTTATTTTGTTTGTGGTACCTCTTAAATCCTCGTCTAAGTTGAAGTTTGATCTTGGGTTTGAAATTTGTGAGGGAGACAGTGGCTGGCTAAATTGCTTTACGCTCACTTAAATTGGCTGTCACTGGTGATGATGAAATGTTAATTTAAAAATTCTTTTTCTGTGTATAAATAAAAAAAAATCCTTTCCTTTGTACTTGCTCGAAAAGTTATAGCGTATTTAGGCCGATGGATTGAAGACTAGCTTTCATTCATCAAACCTGATAACTTTTCTTGAGTTTTGTTGATAATTGGATTTAGGTTTTTTTGCTTTTTCTACAGCAACTTTAACTTCTATTCTTGCTGCAGGTGCGCCATGTGATTTTACTTTTCTGTCAGTTTGTAAATTATATGGAAGTGACAAGGTTACCTGTTTACTACCCCTCACCGCAAGAGAAGGATGACCCCAAACTATACGCTAATAATGTTAGAAGGTTGATGGCTAGTGAGGTATGCAACTACTTCTGTTAATTAATATATGATATGGAAGATTTTCAAAGCTAATCATACTGCATCTAACATAAATTACAGCATAACTTATATTTCTCTGGGATATGTCTCACTGATTACATAATAACAATTCCTAGTACCAGTTCAGATGCTAGGTCGGTTGGAATTGACTTTTGGATGTAATATATATGGAATTGAAGTTTACAGGGAGTGAAACTGGAGCAATAGAAAATGAGGAGGGAAAAAATTAAGAGGAATCTACAGAAATTGAAGCAAGTACCATTTTTATTCTGTCACTAATAGATATTCTGCACAGCGGAGCTGAATATATAATTTAGGGCCCATTTGGTTCTCAGTTTTATAAAATTAAGATAAATGAAGTTTATAAAAATGAAGTTTAGATAAAGTAAGTTTGTTGTAACTTGTTATGTTTGGATTTTTTTTGTAAAAGTAAGTTTGACAAAAAATTTGTTTGGATGATAAGGGTTAAAAGTACTTTTACATGTATAATATAAAGTAAATTTACTTCTCCTTTTCCAAAACCCACATCTTGTTAAAGGAAAACTAACTTTTCTCCTTTTTTTTCAAAACCACAGTTTAACCCACTTTTTATTTTTCAAAAAGGCAGTTTGTGTTTAGCCAAACACATCTTCTTATAATACCATGGTTAAAAACCATGGTTTCTTTTTAAAAAAGAAGAACCAAACATGCACTTAATGTGTTGGAGTAATTGGTTGTATGCATTTCTTACATTGTACTGATTTGTTCTAAAATTTACAGATTATATGGTAATTAGGTTTATCTTATTTGTCATTCCTTATAATTTTCACCACCTATAGGTAAGGTAAATGGGGTACTCTTTCTCAATTTTTTATTCACTGTCAAGTGCTGGTTTGTGACAGTGAAAATCTCATTCCTCTCTCCTTATATTATTCTGGACATTTTCACTCCTGTTATTTTCTGTGGAGCCAGTTGTTCATTCTAACTCGAAGGGGACTACTTAGGCTTTTCTTTTTTTTCCTTCTCTCTCTCTCTCTAATGCCATTGAGTAACTTATTGTTGATACTTACTGGATCTTGTTTATAATATTTGCTGCTTGCAGGGTAACTTGATACTTTCTGATATTGGGCTAGCAGAAAAGCGAATATATCTTGCCGCTCTGAATGGTAATAATAGCCTGCCTAGTGTTTTGCATCAGAAAGACGATTGATTGTTTCATGGCCTCGGGTCTGAAATGATATGTATTTCAAGTTTCTTAGTTTCAACTTTGGTAGTAGCTCATGAATGGGCAGCTTATGCGCCGGATGTTTATAGCTCTTAACACATTCACCTAAACTTCCGAATAGCACTCGCGTAATTTTCTTGTAAATAGTTAGCACCTAAGTGTCTTAATTGTTTTTTTTTCCTTTTTATTTATATAACTTGACCTTTGTTATATGGTTTATATTTTTAGCACATAATTTAAGAGTCACATGAATTATTGTCAACTTTTTCGTTGTGATAAAATGATGTTCTCTGTTTATAGAAAGGCCATGTAACAGATCTGAATCTTCTCTTTCGTGTTCCTGCAGGTTTGTAATGCAATTGCTAATTCAGATTGGGGGTCTGTATATTCCTTGCATGGTTCTACCTTGTCAGGAAAAAAAAAAAAAGAAGAAATTTAAGAAAAATATAGAAAATCCTGTGCAGCACAAGCATCCATATAATAATGTCTGGTTATTATTTTATTTATATTTTTGGTGCAATTTTCAGAGCAGAGGCCTTTTATTTTATTTATTTATTTATATTTTTTTTGGGCGTTCAGGAAATCATCTTCTGTGTGAGCTGGTTCAGATTATTTGCTGATTCTGTTTACCTGATGTAATGCCTGCGGAGAACAAAGTTAGGTTGTAAGTGGTAATGTAAAGAATTTAATCTGGATAGGTGCTGACAAGCAGTTCAACATTTTATTGAGGACGCAGATAACAACTTGGAATTTATATTCAAGGTAAATGTTTCGCGAAGCATTAAAGTTATGATTTTGGATTAAAAAACTTTTTATATCCCTTACCCCTTCATTGTATTATTAGTATTTTTAAGGATTCACTTTGCCACCGAATGACCATATAAAAATGGACAGTATTGAAACTCTAAATTTTCATGTCCCGGATAAAAAATGCAGTGAACCACTGACCTATTGTTGTCGGAATTTACTGTCTGGAGATCTTTGGTGGCTAGGCGAGATCAACCCCTAAACTAATGGAGACAAATACATACATGAATAAGCTTAAAATTTCAAGGAACGCAAAATTTTTCAAGAAACCGTTTTATGCAGACATTTATAGAATCAATACAGCAATATCAATATGTTTTATGAAGTTTATAATTTGTACTATTTAACTAGTTATGGATAATTCAACTTACTTTTCAAATTTCATACAGTGCATAAAACTATTTTTTTAAACCAACTATAGGAAGAAAACCACCAAATGCGGATTGTACCCAAAAAATACGTACATAGTAGTTTGAGAAAAACATCTTCCCACCCCGCCTATAATGTAGCTCTACCAATGGTGATCATATATACTTCGAAAAAGAAATAAATTTAAAATTGCATGCAGCCTATTTTAATGAAATCAGCTGACGGAGGTGACCCTTCATCATCAAGTTTCTTCACCTCCAGAACGGTGATTCTCGATTGGATTTACAGCAGTAGGAGCCATAACAGTTGACTTTACACCACAATCTCGAGAAAATAGAAATTCAATGAGGCCGAAAGTGGGGGAAAAACTTGAAGTGATGTGGGTTTCTTGGGGAAATGCAAAAGCTGCTTACAAAAGACCTCCGATGGTCAGGACTTGAGAGTCCGAACTAAGGAGACAGGTCCGGATAAAATGTTCGCATTTCTTACCTTCTCAAATATATTTTGTCACCTTTCTTTAATGGACTTCCTCAATTCCCATGACGATAAGCAGCCTCTCAGGGGTGACTGTAGAAACAGTGAAGACGTTGATAAGTGCTTTTGCCGCATTGAGATTGAGGACAGGCAATTGAAGGCACTTCGCAGCCTTCTTTTTTCACTATCACGAGGCTGGAAATTAGAATCATGCCTCACAGCAGAAATTCTGAGTGCTCTAGGAAGAATGCAGTTGCAAACTGAACCTACCACAAGTTCAATAAAGATCATATTAATCATGTGTCATCATGGAAGAGCCCATCATAACCTATTATATCTAATGAGTGACATGACCTACGAGCTGCACAAACTTGCACATGCATTTCCCATCTCATCATATAACAATTTTTCCTCCTCTTGTAGAAGAATAATACTTAAGTTACATTATACTCTATATCAATGACATAAATTAATCAAGAATGTGATTCTATTCTCTTCCAGATCAATAACAACGACTAATGATATGATAACCAGTCTACAGGGGTATCAAGTAAAATAATTATGCAAAATTCAGTTCTTGATGATACAGTATCCTTAAAACCAAAATCCAGAGTAAACTTGCTCTTTGTATCTGAAAAATCAACCTCCATCTCATTTAGCATGTTGTGGGAAGTTAAAGGAAGCAAAGAAATACCTAGTCTGGCCAGTCGATTTACCCATGTTGGAATTGACTTCCCTGTCAGCTTGTAACAGATGTCCTTGCAGAAGTGGTTGCAATTCTTAACAATCAAGTGATATGTATCACCATTGTAGTTTGTTGACTGGCGTTCCATAAACTCCCTGACCTGTACAGGATCTAAACAGGTGGTTCCTATGAATATTGACTTCCTGAACTTGAATCCAGGGCATTGCCGAGGTTCCACCTCAAAAACACCACTACTTGGATAGTCATGAGCTCCAAATGCATATTCTACACCATAAACTGAAGAAGGCATATCAAAAGACGTAAGCCTCCATTTAGAATTTAAAATCAATAATTAAGTTTAGAGAGAAGCCAAGAGGTAGCCAAGCAGCAAGTTTAGGGTATTTGTAAACAAGCATAAAAAGAAGTCAGCTAATTATAAAAGTGACGAATATTCCATAAGTGCTAAGCTGCATTTCCCAGCTTCCTCACCTAGAGAGCCTTCTAGTTGTTATCAGATTTAAATTAAAATTAGAAAAGAAACAAGACAATTAGACAATCTTAATGTTGACATTGAGCTTTAAGGAGGAAGATGATTTCCTGATTTACATAACTATCATTATGCTAAAATAAACCAAAATCTTTACTGATTCCATATTATTCACACCACAAACAATTACCAAGTTTTTTTCCCTTAGATTGTCAAATAATTCTCATACAAACAGAATTTAGTGGGTTCAGAAATAACTCAGAACATTTGTATATAAAAACTCGTAAACTTGTTATTAGGCAAATTAGCATATGCCTACTAGTATCATAACTAATCAAGAGCACTAGGCCAGTTCCACATTCATTGAAAGCATCATCCATGACGTACGGCATAAAGGCAGCCTCATCCAGCTATAAGATAATTTTTAACATTTTAGGATCAACCAAAACTACTAAATTTGCTTACATGAAGTCACATATAAGGATTAAATTTAGTTTTTCTACCCTGCCCATGCTTTCTAATTATGATGGAACATGAGATGTCCTCAAACAAAGCATCCTTCCTCCATCACAAGTAACCAAGGGCTAGCACGCAGAAGCCAAGTTACTGCAGATAGTAAGCTTGGATTGAGAGACAGAGATCAAATTCAAGAAAATGAAGACAACAGTCATACCTTCCACACCAGAGTGATAGATACCTAGGCCAGTCCAGTACATATATCCATTCATGGGTGTCAAGTCATATACATTCAGATAAACTGGGGTTCTGCCAGGACCATAGCTAGTTGAATTGACTTTGGAGAACAGGGAAAAACGTGCTGCTGATTTACCCTTCAAATGAATAGGTACTAAAGTTTTCCATCCTTTCTTAGACCTCAATTTCATCTTTCCCTAAATGAAAAACCAGCAAAGGACCTGTTTCCAACAATCATTTGAACAAAAGCTGACAAGCATCAGCTGCATAATTTGCATCTTCAATGAATTAAAAATAGCAAGCATACAGTGAAGAAAAAAGGACATATTTTCCCTCACCCTCAGGAGTGCCGGTGATGGGCTGATGGCAAATGAAAGAAGAGTAATTATCTCTTTAGAATCCCAAAATGTGTTATAAGATTTAATCCTTCCCAGCCTGTTCCACGATAATAGTTCCCTTGTTTTCAATTAACCAAAAATGCAATTTAATAGGATAAATTTCTCAGTAGAAAAGCCGTTTTCACAAGTTTTAGTAATTAGTAATTTTCGCACAAGTAAAATGTAGACCACTAGGAATTCCACCAGATCACAGCAGCAAAAATAGATTCAGGGGGCGGGGGAACAACTTAACTTTCTGATTAAATACAATCCTTCCCTTGCCTTTTCCGATAATAATGAGGGTAAACCTAGTATTTGATTTCTTAGGGTGTTGTAGCCTAATTCTTTTGTGTTGTTTTTGAAAGAGAAAAGGGGGGGCAGAAAATAAGGGGAGGGGGGGTGTTTGGGGATGGAAGCAGGACATCAAGTCTCAAAATTAAAGACAGGGGCTCGAGTTGACGAAAAAGAGTTGGCCTCAAAGGTACTCTCTAGTCTGTTAAAAATTCAGATCTAGCTCGGGACAGATAAATTGTTAAATTACATTACCCTCATGCATATGCATACATAAATCGAAATAAACGCAGTGATCGAACCCTCAACATTAAAAGCCAACGACAGATGTGTTCTCTTCGTTTAGTGGCCGAGAAAAGAAACGAAAAGTCACAAAAAGTGGGAAATGCTACAACGGCAGTCTCAAAGCTCCTACCGGATGTAGTAATTTCCTGTATCCTACTTTTTTAACCCAAATGTTTTCTTGGCCACTCTGTTAACCCAAACTAGAGCAACCAGAAAAAGTGATGAAGACACAACGGAGAAACATTTTAAAAGCTAGGTCTGCGAGGGCGACTAACCATTCCAAGCTAAATTCGGATGAATCAAAGCGCAAAACTGTGAGGACATAAAAGAGACAGAGAGTACAAGAAGAAATGAGGAACTTACAAGCAGAGAATGAAAGAGCATGGCCATTAGGGAGTCCAAGAGCACACCCACGCAGACAGAACTGAAAAGTTCCTTAGCAAACACTGATTCCTGATTGCGAAGGATGAGAAACGAATGAACAACACAGAATGACAGAGGAAGGGCGACAATGGATATTAGAAAGGCAAGAAGGGAAAGACGCTCCCTCTGTCTCAGTGCTTCACTGCAAAACAAGGAGAGATGAGACAAGCTATGGGAAAAAGATGAACAGAGAGTGACCAGAGCGTCTCATGGATATGGACAGGACTGATGTGGCGGGACACCTCTCTTTCTTATTATTAATCATTATTTAAAATAATTGTTTTCACCCCCCGAAGAAAACAGCAACCCAAATTTAAACAACTGTTGACAAGAACTGGGAAATGAAACATCCGTATCAAAATAAACTTTATATCAAGTATTACTGAATATGGTTTTGTCTTTTTTTTTTTTTTTAAGTTCATGCAATTTTTTTCACATATTTCGCTAAACTTCATAAAATTTTATTTCAATTTTTTTAAAACTTGTTATCATATTTTAATAATATTTAAATATTTAAAAGATGAATTGATATTAATTTTAAAATTATTATCTCCTTTTATTTCTCCAAAAAATAATATCTAGTTTTTTTCCCCAAAAAGATATAATTTTTTTCTGTGGACCAAAAGAGATAGAATTGAGTTCGACCAATAGGTTATTTTCACGAGTAAGAGGCAAAAAAGATGACAAATGAGAGTCAGTGATTCCCAAATCTGTCATCAGATTTAATCTACACCATCATGAATGCGTGTTTCATGCATTTGGGGGTACCAAGCATATTTACATAGTTAATCAATTATATATATATATATATATATGTCTAGGAGTATCTCTGGTTTCTCAAATACTGATAGTAAAGAGCATATACCTTTTAACTAAATTTATTCTACATAGGCCAACTTGGTTTAATAAATTAAATATAATATTTAATCAATTAAAGGCTTAAGATTTTAGCAGTAGACTCCTAAATCCTAACTGCATTCGTCATAAAAAGTCTTTGCTTGGTACTTTAATTTGTAGATTGAATACATTTTTTATTTTTTATTATTATTATATGGTCTTTCTAACCTATATGAGATGTTACAATTTTGGATAGATATACAAGCCAACAAAGATGTTATGTTTAAAAAGACCGAAATTTGAAAATCTACAGTCAACTAAAACAATTATTTAAACTTGAGAAAGCTTAGGCGTTTTTATCGAAATTTTAAATAAATAATAATTTTTGCTAATATGTTTAAAATGATCATTTTATGTGGTGTTTGTTAATGTATCACTATTTATTATGTATCCAACGATGACATCCATATGTCTAATATTTCTCTCTTCCCGAACTAACAATATCCATTAGCTAACTGCTCGCATTTAAAAAAACAAGAAAGAAAGAAAGAAACTGCATGAACGTGCTTTCCCGCAGTATTGACAGCTCAGTGCTATCATTTACGTATGCAACAGCTTTAAAGGGTTTTAAGGGAATCATGGGTTGTGTTGCACTGACTGGTCTTCTCCAACTGAGAGGATTTTCTTTTGACTGAAACAATTGAAGTGTTGATTGAACTTTTTGGTGCAATCAATCTTCAATTTTAGTTTGGATTCTGGGGCATAAAGATGTCCAAACACATAAACACATCCCATCGACGTAAAAGCGATGGAAAAGTAGAGTTCCATATAGAATCTGTTCACAAGAAAAAAAGAGCAATTGACGAGGTCAGACCCATAATTGAGCTTTCCTTTTGGGCATTGAATCCATCACCAGTCTGGGACAAAAATACCGCTTGATTTGTTCAGAGAAGGGAGTTGCTTCTGGGATTTTAGGCAGCTCAATATGGCAGAGGCAGACAGCCCACGAGGGTGTGGGTGGGACCTGAATGCGATTGGGGGCGTCACATTGCCCAAGGTCAAAAATTAAACAATTGGGTCCCTTTGCTGCTCCAACCAACGACAACGTTTCCCAAACGGATCGTAAGAAAGACAACAAATATAGTGAAGACCATCCATATGAAATGCAATCGGTAAAATGTATAATTGCCCTTCAAATGGGCCTCCTCTTCCTGCGTTTTGGGGAGGAAGACAAGCAAAGCCAGTTGTTGTTTACACAAATCAACGCCAGCCACCACACCATTTTTGACCCTATTCAACAAAGTCCCTGAATACTAACTACCTTTCTAATCATCCTAAATTCAGACCCTCGCCACTGTGCCTTCATATGTGAAGAACAGATGAAGAGTAAAACAAGGTACCAGATTTTACCCTTTCTGCAAACAAACACCCTCCCTCAAGGATAGGCTCTTGATAATCAAAGAAAATAATAAGAGTTTTGAGATTTTTATTTTTAAATTATGTGATAGAGTTACTCAAATTATTCTGACGCATCCTACAGGAAGTGGTTTCCAATTTGGGGGGCACTATCATTTGATAATTGCACCCCATAATTGACCTGTTTAAGTATGTATGGCTTGGAGACAATTTGGTTCCAGGACACCTAAAAAATATCAAACAATTCCGTAGTTAATTGCACACTAGCTCCCCATTTTTTATAACCTCAGATCACTATTTTGCATTTAGGATTCTGATGAAAAAGAAAGAGTTAAATGGAACATAATCCAATTGGATTAATAAACTTTTTAAAACCAAAAAACTGAAAATTAAAATAATCACTTAACGTGAAATTGTGAATAATGACCAAACATGAATATTCATTTATAGAGAGTCATATATACATAATAAATCAATAGCTTCTAATTTTTACGAGAAGAACCAAAACAGCCTTTATGATGAAATATATAAACAAACATTTTGCCGTAAGAAGAATCAAGAACAAAACCAACACGTCATCAAGCAATCAACAAATTCATGAACCATGTTTAAATTACCTTGCTCAACAACCCCCCCCTCCCCCCCCCCGGCGGTTCCTCTTCTTCGCACTATATAGTGGTTGGGTTCACTTTATTCATACATATCAGTACATGGATGGAATACTCTTGAAGTTTACAAAAGATGTAGGCAAGTTTTACTATTTTCCCTAAACATATTGCAGCTTTTTTTTTCCCCTAAAATGCAAATCCCAAAAACATGTCACATATCAAACCCAAATTGCTCCCCAACCTGCGATTTCTGAATTCTGATGCCACAACCAAAGTTGTGGCAAGGATTCCTCGTATGGTTACATCAATTAAAATTATTAGATTTGTCTCACAACTGCCAACCAAAAAACTAGACTGAGCGTAAGTCAAATCCATAAGTTATAAGTATAATTAAATTGTTTTCATGGTTGTAAGATGTAATTTTCCCCAAATAATAAACAGTTGCAATTTTCTCCACCGAAGTGCAAGAAAACTCAACAAAAAAGAGATCAAGTGGTATGACTAAGGAAAAGAGCCAAAATGGACCAGAGACATCCAATGCCACAACCGTAACAAGTTCCAAAGGCTACTACAATCTCAAGATCCAAAGGTCAACCGTAACAAGTTCCAAAGGCTACTGCAATCTTAAGATCCAAAGGTATCACTTTGATTTTATGCCACTTTTCCCAAACCAAAAAGCAAGCAACGAGAGTTCAAGGATCCCCCAAATCAATCTTCGAGTCACAATGACGAAAACAAAAAGCTCACGAGTCATCATCACTTCCAAGATATTTGTTAATCTTAAAGTGCATTTTAAGCAGTCTAGACATTCGTAGTTAAGAAAACACTAAGTTCCATTCTATGGGGACATTGAATTTCAACTTAATGCACAAATCATAAACAGAAATCTAGCAAGTACAGTGGACAGGAAACTAGTTCAACCAATGAATATAACCAATTGTAAATACCTCCCTCCCTTCCCAAATTAAAAACAACAGAAACTCCAGTCATGTAACAATATACAAGACAATGGATCAAGTTAATATGCCAGGGAGGACGTTGAAAGCAAGCTCATACCAAAGTCCTTCACACTTGAGGTACAAATTACAAATGAAAATCCGGTCCTGGGAGTTGAACTATTATGAATGCCCCTGAATCATGTAAATTAGAAAATGTAAGTCTTTCACGGGTCAGAACCACAATTTGTTTAAACCAGCTCCTACTCAGGAAGAACCATCCGGGAAATGTTCCAATGCACCTTGTTTTCCATTGAGATAGAAATCCACTACTGCCTTCATTCTAGCAAATTTATCAGGATGGTAGTTAACGTGTACAATAACTGGCTTCAACTTTTTAAGTTTAACATCCTTTCTAACAGTCTTAAAGAGAACCTTGCTGTTCATAAAGAGGTACATATCCATAGTTCTTTTGGAAGCATGAAGCCCATCATAACCGGGATGCGAAGGGAAGAAGAGCACTTCATTAAAAACAGCCTGGTCCCATGATTTTGGTTCCCGAGAAAGCCGGTCAGCAACGCGATCCAAGAGCTCAATTGAAGGAAGAGTAGGCCTTATGTAAAAGAAACCAGAGTTATAAACCCATATTCTCATTGTGTGTGCATATCGTGCCCAACCCATTGCAGGTTCATCAAAGACATCATTGAACCCATATGCTGTTGCATTATTGTGACCATCAGACATGGACTCCACATCTGAATCCCGGTAAAGATAGTCAAAGGGGTTTTGCAAGTATACAATGTCAACATCTGACAGAAGGACACTGTAACCCAATTGTAGAAATTCTCTTAGAATACGAAATTTAAGCCCTGAAACAGCATGGTTACCTCCTGTCTTAGCAATTGTATCAATACCTTCATCTGGATCTCTTCTATAGACTGGGACATCATTTGATTTGCAGAAGTCTTCAATGGTATCATCCAAGGCTACTACTAAATAATTAGGTATGCCAACCTTCTTGATGTTTGTAAACCAGACCTCTAACATCTCTTTCACATTAGAATTTGCCAGTGCAACTATAAGTTCTTTATAAATAGCAACTTCCTCCAAAATTTTTGCTAACCTGGGATTCACAGATTCATCAGGAATGACAGATGGATTAGTTCTCAGACCCTTGACAGTTCCAAAGGGCCCAGCCTTGTGATTCTCACCCAACATAACAAACTGTTCATGGGCATGATCCTTTCCTTGCTCAGCTAGCCGCAGTTTTTCCATTAGACTTTTGACCTGCTTCTTGAGCTCAGAATTCTTCTCTTCCACAGAAAGAATATCTGCCTTCAGGACATTAACTTGTTCCAATGATTCACAAGTAGATGAACCAATCTAAACAAATAAAGGAGAAAGTTAAGAGAGATGGAGAAGGCCAAAAGTTGGGACAGTATCATGGCACGTAGGCCAAGAGGCTCATGCAAGAGGTCTGTCCTATAAATCTGGTCCTTGTTAAGGAAAAAAAAACGATTGCCAATAAGACAAGTCCTAGGTCCAACCCAAGCATGAAATGAACACAAGTCAGATGGCCACTTCGAGCCTCATACTACCTATTTTGCAGTCCATTTATATGGACAGACACATATCTGAGAAAGAAGGAAATTTCAGATTATGCTTTGGTGGGGGACTTTTTTTTTTTAATGGCAAACACTGCTTACAAAAATACTATGATGTATCAATGAGCTAAAACAGCGGGAGCAGGGGAACAAAATATTCAACATCAGGTAGTTAATACAACACTGATTCGATCAACTACGATTGGCGGAAACCGAATTTTGAAATGTTACACCAGCATTAAGGGAAACATTTTAACAAACCGAGAAAAGTTCCGGGTTAAATGACACATTGGACAACCAATTATATAATTCTGAGATCAAACACACAAGTTTTAACAAACTCCATGGCAAAAATTAAGTCGAGGCGAGTAAAATGCAACAGTAGAATAGAGTTTCAAAGTGAAAAAAACCTGAAGATCGGGAATTCCGATTCGACGATTATGAAAGAGACGATTGGAGCTGAAGAACCCATGAGGTAACAGGAAGGCGAAAACGCAACCGAGAAGAACACCTATAGCTACAGCAACAACGATCCGAGATCCAAGAATAGAGTGGCCTTTCTCTCTGGCGAGCAACGCGTCTCTACGACCCGCCATGACAATCTGAATTGCTTTAAGAGGCGCGACGGGAGAATCTGGGTGCCGAAAATCCCCCTTTATGACATCAAAGTGGGGTTTGACTCATTCACAGCAATGAGGAATCCAACTCTCTCTTCCTCATCAAAGGCTCAGCATGTGCTTACACCGCTGATTGCTCGTCGACGGTACTAGACAAAGTCGGTCGTCTCGATGTCCTGTTCGTCCACAGCAGGAAGCAATAAAAGTGTATGGGCCTGAAGCCCAAACATGCGCTGTGCCCATTTATCACACAAATGGCCATACCGTAGTCCTGGATTCCCTTTTGTTTTTCGGCGGAAAGGCCTTGTACTCTGACAAGTACGTGTAGCAGTTTAAAAAAGAATGGAACAAATAAGCATTAATAATGGTGTGGAATAGGGTGGGTTGTACAACTTTCATAGGAAAAAAATGGTTTTATTTGACTATTTAAGAATTATTATAAAATAAATAGAAATGAATGGATTATAATATTTTTGTTTTAATATTATTCCTATTAATTAATTTACATAAAAAAATTAGTAGGTATTAGTTTAAGAAAAAATAAATTTATTTTTAAGTTACAATCAAATATTTATCATAATAAAAAAATCAGTTATTAAGTGAATTTATAAACATACATTAATTAAAAGATGAAACAACTTAGGTTGAAAAGAAAAATGAGATTATGTATAAAGTAGATATTAGAAAAGAAAATTTAACATAGTTTGAAGAATAGCAAATAAGTATGATATATTAGAAAGAGTGAGAGGAGAGAGAGAGAGGTTAATGTGAAAATGAGAGGAGAATGAAAATTGTAATACATATTTGTATAGGAAGAAGGGTAATTTTGTTATATTAATCTTAAGTCATTCAATTCTTAACCCTCAATTTGGGGGACAGAAAAAATTGATTTTATGATAGTTAAAGATGACTTAGGAGACTATCACCTGTCATCTTGTACCTTTATAAAAAATTCTTTTAAACAATGGCTTAGATCAATTAATCATTTCACTTCATTTCATTCCATATAAAATAAAACCCCAAAAGAATGATAGTGTGGGTAACGTTTCTATGGTAAATAAAACAGACAAGGATATCATGGACAATGTCTCATATCATTGAGGAAGAAAATCTTGTAACTAAATAATTTCGAAGTATTGAGAAAAATCTCGCGTAAAACTGAGATTATAGATGTTATTCATTTGCACGTATTATATAAGCATATAAATGGTTATTCAGTATCATAATTAAGGGAGTACTTTTTTGGTCTTTTCACTCTTCGACTAGTACCGACATTTCAGGAGAGCAAATTGGCGTTATTAAACAATGTGCGTTGGTCCAATTAATTCGAAAACTTGAAAGGATAAAAAGAAATGGAGACGCCGGAAGGTTATAGTCTCTCTCGCTCTCTTCTCTCTTTTTTTTCGAATCGATGCCCTCAAAGTTTACGCGAGTCTGGGGGTTTCTAACTCCCTACAAATCATACATTAATATCCTCCCACAACCAGATGGTAGGTAGTTCAAACAAAAAATGTAGTTCCTACTCGAGAATATGAACGCAATTAATAATCCAAACCGTTCAAAAAATTTGCTTCACCAAAGTATGAACGATAATTAAATTCAACTTCGAAGTAGATACCATGCGTTACATGAGAGACTGCAACGCACTATTGTTCGTACCTGATCCCATCTCTACAATCCATATTTGTTTGACTGCGAATCTGTCTCGATCTCTCAAAAATTGATGGACAGTGCCACCATTGACTAAAATTTTTTACACGTAATGACAACAAAACAAATGACACGTCACCCTAACAAAAAGGGGTATTATATACAAGAAACCGGTGGGAAGAGTCAGGGATCTTGAGAGGAGGTAATATAGGAAACTACTACAGTAGTATCATCAAGTTTGCCACCATAATAACGGACACCAGCATCTTGAGCAGCAGTTGAGAAAGGGGTCTGACGATCTTTATCCTGAGCCCGTTGGCGTGCCAACGCAGCTATCTTCTGAGCAGTCACTTGAGGACTTAAGCCGGCCCTTACGGCATGAACCACCACTGCTGTTATCTCATTATTATACAAGTTGTCGAACAGCCCATCTGTTCCAGCAATTATGACATCCCCAGGAGCAACTGGAATTGTAAACACCTGTCATCAACAACCCCACCATCGAAGTGACCAACTCAACCAGAATCAACTATACATATGAAAGCAAATCATCCAACAGGAGAAACTGACAAAGCAAACATCTGATTTCATAAGCATTTTTAGTGGTATTATTTGGTTCTGACAACTAAAGGCTATGAATGCAGTCCGTTTGGGATTGCTGCTTATTCTGAAACAGGTTTTTTTTGCCCCTTCAAATGGAGTTTCATAAGAAACACTGTGAAAGAGAAGCAATTTTTGTTAAGTAGAATCATTTGATGAGCATTTTTATTGATATTATTGAGCATGACAAATCTTAAAAAAAAAAAAAAACAACAACTGCACCTTACTGTCAATTTACTAAAAGGGAGCACGTAAGAAAATAGGTAAAAAGTGTTATGGGTAATTATGATAGTTAATAATTTTGTGTAGAAGTACGATTATCTTCAAATAAATAATTTTGCAAATAAACTGCTTTTACTTCTACTCAGAAACAGCCTTTTTAAACATGACCACACATCTCCATTAAACCAAAATAAGTATGTCTGGTAAAAATAAGCAGCTTCTTCAAAAGCTTGGCCAAACAGGGCTAAAATAATAGAGAGCAATGACGGGAAGAAAAAAAGTCCCCAAAAGAACAAGAAACAATGCATAATTTAAGAAGTTCACGACCGAATTTACAACAAACAAGAAACCCACTTGGATACATCAAGATGCCCAAAATATGAACTAAGGTTAGTCAACAAGACAATGTCTTATTGGAAATAATTCATTTAATTACATTATGATGGGAACTTAGGTAGTATAGCATACCCAAGTCTCACATTGAGTAGTATGGGATGCTCAATAGAGTATCTAAGTAGATTAGTTCTCCCACTTGAATAGTTAACTTATAGAGGAAGGTTTCCCATCTCATTTGAATGCCCATCAATTGGTATCAAAACTAGTGGTCAACAGTTTTAGAGAGGGCTAGGAAGTCAAGTGAGGTGTCATAGAGTGTAACCGTCGGGAAGTTGACTCTCTCTTGTTTTTTTTTGGCAGGGGCAATTCATGAGGATTTAGGTAGCATGGGATGTCTAGATCCCATATTGATTGATATGAGATATTCAATGGAGTATTTAAATAAGTTAATTCTTCCACCTCAATAGCTAACTTTCGGGAGAGGATTCTTCATCCCACTTGAATACCCATCACATTACAAATAATGAAATAAACATTAAACAAATATGTCACAATGGCAATGAATACTCAATAACCAAGGACTCGACCCAAATTTTCACAAACTCTTTATAGCAAGGTCTCAGTTTGACTCTGAGCAGAGGAGCACGGGGATATATATAGGGAGGAGTGAAATAGCAAGGAAAACTGTCAAACTTTAGCCCCATGGCCCCCACCCATCCCCCTCTTCAATCCAAAACACAACACTGAAGGAAAAACCCTTTAATATTAATAGCAAGGAGAAATGCAAGAACAATAATATGAATCATGAAGCCACAATACCACCTGCTAACATTTGCTGAAGCTAAAATGAAAAGATTCAAAGGCATAAAGCAAATCATAGAAAACCATACCTGGCCAGAACTAGGCAAGTCGCCATTACTTCCACTTTCCAGTTGATAAGTAAAATTGAAACCATGCTGCTGCACTGGGGACCGGAATATGGTGCAACCATCACGGACCACCATAAAACCACTATCCCCCAAATTAATAGCATGAAGGCCCTACGAAAAGGAAAACAAACCCAATCAATATACATTGACATCAACAAATAAAAAATCTCTTTCAGGATTATGAAATAACAGACCAAAGCATATAACCTAGACAGGTCACTCTTTATCTGAAGTAACAAAGCATATGTATTAAGTAAAGCAGAAATGCTCACTCTTAGGGGAGACAAACTACTCTTGCACTTTGCAACTTTAACAAATCATATTTCTCGTAATTAGGGAAGAGCCTTAGTTCTAAACTTAATAAAATCATTACAGAAACTTCCTAATGGCGATTTGACCAGTTGAACTATTAAGCATAGCATTGGCCAGTTTTAGCTCCACAGATCATGGTTGTGTGTTGAGCAGACAATGATTAATGCAAGATGGCCCAAAAGGTAACTGAACATATACATAAATATTACTATATAACCCCAGCCTTCCCACAAAATTATTTTTCAACCAGTTAAGTTTTTCTCTAAGATATATCTCATTCAATCACTATTACATTAGCCACAACCACTGACCAGGCTGAAAATTTTCCATAACGAAAGCAATGTACTGAGAATATCCACATAATAGATTCAAGAATTATAAAATGTAAAGCCAGTCCCTTCTAATATGCAAGCACAGCACGATGGAGTCAGTGCGAGTGTGGCAAGATTAAAACTATTGTCTGATACGTTCTAAAGAGGACAGCACAAAGGTAAAGGTAGCATACCTGTTCGTTAAGTGCAATGATGCATGCAGTGGAGGAACCCTTAGCTTTAGTACTTAAATGTGCTTTTTCCAGGACCCTGGCTGGGTCAATAGAACCCTTGGGCTCTTCCTTAATAGCATTCACTGAATTGGACATGAGTTCACGGGAGTACTCTCCAGCATTAACACCAAGGTCTGCCCAGCCACCAACTCCATCTGCCACCCCCAACGCTTGTTCCTCAGTGCATATAAAATGTGCATCTTCTCCACCAGTTTCTTCTTTATCAGGATGAGGCAAGTAGCATGATCCAGAAATTAACTTAAGTGTTTTTCCTGAAAGGCTTTTCCTGTGATCATTATCCAACCATATCTTGTTAGCATCAAGATGCAGTCATATGGGAATTTCTGCAACAGCAGGTGGCCAGGTAATTAACTAACCAACCATGAACGAAAATTAAGAACTGTGTGAACATGCATTGGTCGGATTCTTTTAATGAGGAAAAATCAGGGGAAAAAAAGAGAAAAAAATAAAAGCACTAATCATCTTATCCCGAACAAATGAATGAGTTGATGTTTCAAGTTCCAAATTTAATAAATGAACTATGAAAATTAATTGCACCACAGATTAGGCCACTGATTTAACTGCATAGAACACTGATTTAAAAAGGAGAGAACATACTGTTCAGATGAATCCGCAGAATTTGTTAGCTGCTCTTCTCGGACAGAAGAATCAAAAGGCACATCGGGAGCAGGTCCAGCAGACAAACATGTTAATGATGAGCTATGGAAATCTTTTGACCCTGAATCTGCAAAAGGGTTATAACTATGCCAAGTTTTTGCAGCATTATATATGAAATAACCATAAATGCCACGACTGTCTGGTTGCTTATGGTTTTTCAATCTCATGCCCACTTTTCTGCCATTCTCCAAACCTCCGCCTGGCCACAGATAACTGTCATTCTTTGTTGACAGTGACTGGTGGCTGCTATTCAACTTTAGGTTATCAAAATAGCGTTCACCAACAACTACTCTAGCTAAGCAAGCAGCCATTGATTTAGCCTTACAATTCCCGCTGACTGAAAATTGAGCAGGCTCACTAAGTGCACAATCAATGTGGTACCCACACACCTGAAACGAGGGCCCTGATAATAATGAGATGGAAGATGTGCAAGATAGGGTGTCAACTAAAGCCAAGGTTTTTCTTTGGTCAATTAATTCCAAACTTGTAGCTACAGCAACACCAGGACGTAGAATCACACGGAAATCAGCACAAGAAGGGCTGCTTAAAAAATGAAATAACCTTGAACTGCTGCCAAACCACAACTTCCTTTGTCCACTCAAAACTCCAAAAGAATCTTGAATTCCACCCTCTCTCCCCACAATCGATCTTTGGATTGCAGCTCTGACTCTTGAAAAGTTACCAGAGAGCATTTTATAAAGAGAAATAGTTTTTCTCAACTTTATTCTGTAACAAAACGCGATTGCCACAAGTATTAGCTAAAGACAATCTCATAACTGCCGGCACATCACTTCTTTATCCAGTAGAAAGCAGTCCCCGATCCACTCTATATGCTCCCTTATTCAGAGACCTGGCATAGGTTAAGAAGCTTGTCAGCCGACGTATTATAAATAACGGCAGCTTTTGCCAGCAAACAAGAAAATAAAACCCACAAGTAAGGTCAAAAAGCGCCAAAAGATGAACCTTTTAAAGTGGGGAAAGAAAAGTGGTGCCAGAATAATTAAAATCAAAGTCAACAAATGGAAAACGAACCAGAAAAAATTGATAGAAATTAACGGGTAACAGAAGAATCGTACCGTTCCAGAACAATTGGAGCAATAGAAAAGAAAAACCCTAATCGTAAAGCGAAATCAGAGGAAGGTGTTATGGGGTTAAATATTGGACAAGTATAGAACACAGACCACAAATGAATCTTGGAGGAGGTAGGTAGATGACACGAGCTTGCCTGCTCTCCCTAACTTTCCGTCGAGACAGTCAGATAACCGGGACCAGTAGGAAACAATGGAATGTATGTGAACGTTATGAGCTGTAATTTGTAAACTAAGTAGAATCTGGAAATTTCCGAATCTCCCATTCAGGCCGTTGGTCCAAAAACAACAGGGGAAACCCTCGCGCCAACCACGGGCTACGGCTGATTTATTTGACAAGCCGTGACCTTATAATTGGATGCATCTTCCGTGGAACTCGCCAGTCGCAAGCCGCTGGTAACGAGTTCGGCCTTTTTTTTATTTTCTTTTTTAACCTTCAGAAAATAACGAGTTCAGTTCAACTATTAAGCGCGGTTTAGAGCTTATAGATAAAAATGGGTTCTGAGATAATTAATTTTGTAAAATAGTTATAATAAAAATTAATTTTATATTAATGTGTTTATATATAAATAATTTATTTAAAGATTAATTTTGATAAAATTTATAATTTTTTTAAATTAAGCTTAAACTTTATTCTATGATTAATTTAATTTATTTGGACTAAAATTTAATTTGAATTTATTTAATTGAGAACATAATATATTTAATATAACATTTTCTTTCAGGTAATGATCTATAAAAATTAAAATTTTAAAAAAATATTTTAATCAATTAATAGGATAAATTTTATGAAAATTTTATTTTCTTAATTTTTCTATTTTTTTTCATTTTATTGGTCTATTTTATTTGATTTTAAAATAAATATAGATAAAAATAAAAAAATAGAACGAAAAAGAAACTATTAAACTGTTTCTTCATAAACGTCATTGTGAAATCATTTTCAAACCAGAAAAGTAAAAATATATCAAACACATCCAAATCTATATTAAACTTGATTTTAACCCCAACCCAAGATTTCATAAGTAATGCCAAACTTAGCTTAAACCATGACAATCCCACTTGCGTTGAAAATAAGCACCGCCGCCCTCTCATATGTGCGAGAGAGGGAGGGAGGGAGGGAGGGAGAGAAGTTTCGTAAAAACTTTATGAGAAAAATATAAACTTTTTTAGCAATTAATAAATGAAAACTTTAAAAATATTTCTCTTTTTTAATGAATATTAATTAATTTAGGATCAAGAAAAAATAATTAGTTAAAGATAATTTAAAAAAAATATTTAACTAAAAATTGAATTAGTTTAACTAACTTCATTAATTTATGTAAAAAAATTTTATTTTATATTTAAAACCAAATAGAGTATAATATATTATAAATTTTATATTTTATAATTAGAGCATGGTATGTAGTTTTATTAAATTAATATTTTAAAAAAGAAAACGTACTCATAATAAATATGATGCCTGTACCATATTCCACAATGCAGATAATATTTTTTTTTAAAGGTTCCAAAATAATTTTAGTTTTATATAAAAACTCATTTTTTATTTCTTATTTTAGATATCTTTATATTATTTTTAAAATATTTGTTTAGAACTCCATGTTTTATATCTTTTCATAAATTATATATATATATATATATATATCGTACATGTATTCTAAAATTTTAAAATTTATCATATTTGTCTATTTGATATATTGTATCATATAGTATCCAATACCGGTAACTATATCTATACATCATAGATATGTAATTTGCGCCTAAAATGATTCTCATTATACATTACCTATTATTAATGTGACTTTTATATATTAATTTATTAATATATCAATAATTTAATATATATTTAGGAAAAGGTTTTTAGTCCTTATATATCAATATTAATATATTGATAGCCACGTTAACTTTTCATTAAAATCAAAAGATAAAAAAACTAAATTTAAATTATTCACTCTTCAAAGTTTTTCAAATTTTTCAACTTTTTAAATAGATTATTAACATAAGAATTTAACCCTAATTGATGCATAAATTATTCTAGTATCTTCATATGCTTTAGGAGTGTTTGACAAAAAAAAAGTAGATATAATGTGTGTTAATGTATTTTGCAGCAATGTTAGAAAAAGGTAGACATGGACACATCAAATAAAAACGCACTTATTCATGTCTTTTCTAAGGTATTAAAAATCATACTGCCCAATGAATCAACTAATACACCAGTTCAAGATTTAATAATTGTATCAGAGTCAAATCGTAGTCAGACCGGTTATGAATAAATTAATATATTTTAAATAATATGAATGAAAAATATAAAAAAAATATTCATTTATAATAATATAATTAATATTCAAATTAAGATAAAAATAATAATTTGGTACAATAATTAACCAATATTTATCATAAACATTATAAGTTTACAAATTTTATACTTTCTTTTTAAATTAACAAAAATCTAAAAAAAATTAAAATGAAGGAAGTCAAAATTTATATTATTATGTAATGAAAATATAAATATATATAAAAAATGAAAAATAAGATATATGAATCACATCATTTGTTGAGATTAGTTTTGCATTTATTTTAGTTGAGATTAACATGTTTTAGCATCATTTCCATGGTAATGAATAGTATAAAGGTTCTTTTATTGTAGCTAATTTCAAAAGTTAAATTTAATATATATATATATATATATAACAACAATGACTTGTAGTTAAAAAAAAATGTAGGTGCATATGATTGTTTATTAACTTTAATTTCAAAAGTTCAATTTAATTAACATGTATATATTAAATATTACATTCATATAACAAGAGAAACTGCCACGGGGTGGAGTGGTGTTCTAAAAGCCTAAGATTGTGACCTTTAATTTTTAATCAACATACATATATAAAATATTGCATATATTTATATCCAAGGTAGCATGCAGCTCAGTGGTAGAGTGGCAAACATGATGGTGGTGATTTTTCTCCAAACCGACTCAATCCCCAACCGGTCCATCCATGAACTGTCGGTTTAACCTGGTTCATGATCAAGTTTGATCGGTTCCTACTAAGCTCAATTCTGACCATATTCCGTACAGGATTAATATCCAATTTGCTAGTTTTCTGATTGGATCAGCTGGTCAATCCAGGTTTTAGTATACTAGTCTTTTCACATCTATTCATATTATTTTAAATTTGGACAGAGAATGTAGTCCTTCGAGTTTTAAAGATGAGATGAAAAAATCATTATTGTCAAAATCGGATCAGACTAATCGGTTTGACCGGTCGAATTGGGAACCGATGCATGATCAGGTTCGGTTAAGGAAGATGACTACTACTATTCAGAACTGGTGAGAACCGATCCTATATTATTTTTTTTTAAATTTTTTTAAATATGTTTTTAGTTTTTAAGATAAAATAATATCATTTTTAGTACAAAATATTTTTCTTTATATATTATAATATTATATAAGCATTATTATATATATAACTATTAAAAATTATATATTTACTTAATAAATAATATAATAATAGATTATGAATTCATTCTTTTAAACTTAAAATATAATTATAGATGAATATTAATTTATTTAGATTTAAATATTGAATTATGAAACTTATTAATAATTTGTTTATAGTGAATAATAAATTGATAATTCAATATTATTTAGTTTGAGACTTTAATTAAGTTATAAAATTTGTTTAAGCTTATATTATTTGTTTTAAATATATTATTTTAATTACTATCAATTCAACCCCGGTTCGACCCCGATTAAACCATTGAACCTTGAACTTGTGCCTTATCCAGTTCAATATTCAATTTGGTTCTCACAGCATCGAAAAAGATCCATGAAAAAAAAAAGATGGAATGAAAGATGGTGTTATGAATGTTTGTGGTAAAAAAAATATTTGTAAGTCATCAAGAACGTTTTATTTATACACATAGTTTGTTTTATCATATATCATATGATGATATTTAGAATATTCAATACTTATTTCACTTTTTTAATAAATTGATTTATTGTTTATATATATATGGTACCCATATTTTAAAATTTTAAGAATTTTCAGTATTTTAAAAATTATCATATTCTCGGTATCTTCTTAGTATCTTCTTATGTCATGCCCAACACATATACATACATATATATATACACACACATATATATATATATTGATACTAAGAAGCTGGCAAAAAAAAGTATTGATACTAAGAAGGTGTCAATTTATTATAATTTATATGCTAATGTACCAGTTACTCATGTCTTTAAGTTTGGTTTATTGCAACAATCTGTCAAATCACATGTAGAAATAAAAACAAAAGTTGATAGCAAACCTAATAGTTATATTTGCCCCTTCTCAACTTAGAAACTAATGGGGTTATATTTGCCCATCGTTAGGGGTCATGAAGCCCAAACCCTTGTGGTTACTAAATCGCATTACCCTCCAAGTCACCCTCTCACGCATTTCTGCTTGGATCTCCTCAGCAACTTTGCCAGAATTGCAAAATGAAAGGTTGAATCGAAATACAAAAAAATTAAATCAAAGGAGTTCTCGACGGACATGATGGAGTGAATGCCACTCATAAAGATCAACAAAGGCCATTGATGTGGAGGTCGAACACCGCTAGTAAAGAAGATTGAAGATGGAGAGAAAATAGGGATATGAACAGATAAAAACAATTAAAAGAAGAAAAAATAGCGTTAAAATGGGAGAGAAAAGAATGAAAAATATGGAGAAATCTATATCTATATTTCTAATAAAATTAACAAAATTCTGAGATCACAGCCACAACTTGCGCGTCCCACTAGAGAAAAAGGTGGATGAACGGTAAAATGTGCAAGCATGAACCGACAGTAGAATTCTGAACAGTGCATTTTCGTCATAAACATCGATTAACAGTAAAATGAGTATGAGTGAACAAGACATATGAACAATAATATGTGAGAGGATGACTAGTGAATTGGTGAAAAAACAGGAATGAAAATCTACTATATATTGCTTTAGCTATCAATGTTTACTTCTGCAAATCCTCATTCAAATTGTATATAGTCCTTATTAATTCATACGTACTTGGATTTTCTGTTTTATACCAAAAGCGAACCCATGCTCTACGCGAAAGTCTAAAAATAGTTATTTGTGAAATAAACTGCACTATAAACAGCTTATAAAGAATTTAACTTTCTAGATTTTTAAATTGATATATTGATGATTATTGCACAATGCAATAAGAGGAAGAAAAACAGTCAACCATCTCTCTTTCTCTCGATCTTGGTGCAGAATCTAGAGATAATTCATCAATATGAAGTCTATCCTTCAAATTTTCAGAGATTTTGGTTGATGACCAAGGCTATGGTTAAAAATCTGATCGAAAAAATGCTTGGACCCAATCAAATCTGTACTTAGGGGTTGCTAGTACCGTAATTAATTGTTACATCGTTCAGCTACGACGCAGAGATGTTAATACGCGATCCCAGAATTTAATGAAATTCGAACGAATTGGACAAGGGTATTCGTCATTTGCCAGGGCTCTTTCGCGTTCCTTGACAATGCTGAAAGAAAATTTGACTACTTTTTCAACCATAAATCAAAATTGACAAGATAGTGTTTGACATAAAATACAGTAATGAACCAAAAATGAATAACCTGCCACCCAAATCATCTTATAGCATTAACCCACAATATACATCTGTCATCCTCTAATGATCCTTGCAAGGCGACATTGGATAAATATGTACATAGGCCTAAAGTGCTGATTAACTGCAGTTACGCATCGACATTGTAGACCCATTTCAGTATCTTTTTTCTATTTAAGAAAAAAGAGAAGCTCTTCCCTCGATCTAACTACGTTTCAAATGGATATTACAGCCACATTGGTATCTAACACAGTTCAAATTATGCACTACAACAATTGACACATTTGAATGCTGAAGCCTGGATTTGACAGCTGCTGCTAAATAATAGCCCACTTGAAACATATAATGTATCGTCGGTCCAAAAATTTAGGACCGGCAGGCATTGAATACTTCTCCTCTCATTGCATCGATTGGCATATGCTCAAATGTGTAACGCTCAGGACCAAAATACAAACCCGTCCTCTCCAAAAGAGCAATCCCTTCATCCTTACCATATCGGGAAGCGTATAGTTTCAAGTACTCGTAGTCCTAGAAAAATCCACACAAAAATGACATGGAAACATCAGAATGTGAAACAACCATGTAAACTTACACTAGCAAAACCATGAAAATAAAAATTCGTCCATAAGATTGGCAGAACGTGTGCTTAAAATATCTTCACAAACACAATATTGCATTTATATAACAGAGAAGCAAGTCCGCAAAAAGCTCAAATAGATTCAGTATAATTTGCTAAGGTCTTTTGAAATTGCAATTAACACTCTTACCTGCAAGCCACTGAGTATGCGCTCCAGTCTAAGAGAAGCAACTGGTTCATTAGAAGATGAGAACACCTGACCAGGGTAGTATAGAACTCCATCTCCAGGTGGAAGGCCGTGTCTAAACTTTATCTGTGCTCAAGAAAATATATTGGTTACCAGGAAAAGGAATCCCTTTATAGATGAATCACTAACAGCTCTATTCTTATCCAATATGATACAGCATAGTATGGGCGGACAAATACCTCTGCACTGGCTGTAGTTGCTTTCTCATAGCAGTTGGCACCCCAGTATAAAAATCCTGTGCCACCCTCTTTCCACACTCGCCACATGACAGCACGATGTTGGGTGCCTCGCATTCCAAGGTGCCAATTAGGATGAGGATCTGATGGTCCCATGCAGACATATGTCCACCATTCCTGTAACAAAATCACTTTCATCTAATAAAGCAAACAACACAGCAACAGATGTACGCATTATGCTATGCATCTTTTCTTGTTAAACCTTAGTTATTACTCAAGTCTAAGAATTCGCACAATGCAGAAAATTATTCATAATTCTTGCATTCAGCTCTCACCATCTTTACACGGATATGCTACTGAATAAATTAGCAATGCAATTGACAAATTACCTAAGCAATGAGGAAACCATACCCTCCTTCAGGCACTTATATTGGTTCTCAATTATAAATCATTTGTTGGAAAAATCAACAAAGGTCTAAACCCAACAAAATCTTTAGAAAACAAACATACTATAACTGCATCAATGTAATCCTGTTGGCTGTTAATCATAGAAGATAGGAGCTGAAACTCAATTAAAACGCTCACAAATTTTGCAAGTACCAAACATTTTTCACAAATCAATCAATGATAGGACTCCTATGCACTCACCAAGATAGCTTCTTGTATAGATTTATGCTTCGAATTGTTCATATCACCAAAATAGCTTAAACTACTTGACTAGGATTGTCACAAACTTATATACCCTTCATCTTTCTTATTACATTAGATGTGAGACTTCTATTCTCTAATATTATGTCAGGGATTATACTGCTCTTTGACACAACTGCTTGATATAGGATATTTCCATATTGATCCACATCCAAGAAACTTTGTGACAACTGATGATGGATCAAAATCATATTTAGACTTCGGTAAGATGGGATATTCCTAAGTTATTGGATTGGACTTATTCAAATGCTGGTGCACTTTGTTGTGATTTTTTGCGCATGGCAAATGACTTTCTTTCTTTGGGATTTCTTTTGGAGGAATTGACATGCATGTGGTTTCTTTCTGATTCCTTGAAAGCATCCTTTGCTGATAATGCTAGTTAAACTCGAGAATTTTAGGGAATTATGAACCAACTTTATGATGTGATGAATGAATTTAACTTCTTCCTCCCGTTTGACCATGCTCTAGTGATAAGGGCATGAAGGTCACTCAAAGGTGCAGTAAAGGTTCTAAATCATGATTTTAAAGTCATTGAGAGTGCATGCCCATTTGTGATTGAGACGCTTATAGCAGACCCAAATTCTGATATGAGAAGAATTTTTAGGCAACTTCTCATTTGATATTGGAGCTATTAGGCGGAACCAACTCCGGCACTCATAAGCAGCAATATTTGAGCAAGCTTGCAAGTCAACTGAAGACCCTTGTTCTGAGAAGTCTTCAAGTCATTCAGGTCAGAAATACTTCAAGATGCAAATTATTGATGATGCCACTGAAGATTTGTTATTGTTGATGCCACTTAAGTTTTTTGGGGAAAGGAATAGAGATATGAGCAACAGGAAGTTGCACATGAACTCCCTGCTCCTACTTTTGAATTATTGATTGCATGGAAGGGCAGCTCAAAGGAAGAGCCCAGTTGGGAAGAGTATGATCTGGTGGCAGCACAATTTCCTACCAATCTTGAGGACAAGGCAAATTTTCAGGGGGAGGGTATTGATAGGACTCCTATGGATTCACCACACCCATTCTTACATATAGCAGGAGAATGAAGATGAAATTAGATGAGAATACAGATGGTTCTACTATGTTGAGGGAGTAACTTCCCTTATGGGTTGTCATATGTTGACAAATGTGTTGTGTCTCGTCACTTTCTGTGGGATAGTTTCTTTTGTGTAATGTGTTGTCAATCTCACATGTAGGGTGTGTTGTCAATTCCCTAGGAGTTGATTATGTTCAGTTATTATATCAGTGAGGTCCTTGTGTATATATAGAGGTGTATTTGACTGGTGGCAACATGTGTGAAGTATTACAATCCTAATTTCTTGGAGATTCTCCTTTGGCTTTAGTCATAGAGTTCAGATTCTGACTCTACAGTTTTCTAGAGATTTTTTTCTCTTTTCTAGCTCTTAACCTTAAAACTCTATCAACCAACCTGTTTAGATACACCAATACTTAGCATGCAAAAAGGAATGCCAAATATAGTACAATGTATAAGGATCTCATATGAGAGAGAGAGAGAGAGAGAGAGAGAGAGAGAGAGAAGGGGGGAGGAGAAACTTTGATATCCGAGAAAAAAAATTCAATTACATGAGCAACCAAAACTAATTGCTTCAACAAAATCAGCCCACTCTTGGAATCAAGGAGTATTGAAATATTGAAGAAAAACAAGTATAATAAATCCATGGCCCTATGAAAAAATACAGCTCTTCTAATGTGACTGATTTACCTACAAATTTATTGAACAGAGGCAGAGTTGTCCTTGTTTGTTTTGTGAAATTATGACACTAGTATTATTATTACTTATATAATGATTATGTCAATCTGTACCTAGGCATGGCAGAGAGGAATGGAGCAAGAAAAGAACAGTCTCAGCCTTGAAAGCAGCCAGGTAGACAATGGTCATTATTGTGAGAAATATGATAGCAGCTAAGAGATAGATTAAATATACACCACAGAAGATTACTGAACATATATTGGAGGTTTTGCTGACTAGACACACTAGAAACCAACCTTCTTTTCCAGATATCAAATACACCAAAAATAAAATATTACAAAGCTTAGAGTGAAGAAAATCGAAATATGATATTACCTCGCCATTCTCTGGTTGTAATTCAGAAATAATATCCTTGACTAGATCCTCTCGATTGCCCAGAACCCATTCACTGCAAAGAAAAGAATAACAATTTCCTAGTAAACTTAATGAGATTAAGGAATAATCCTGCGATGGAAAACTATAATCATTTAACAACTAAATCAAGTTCAAGATGATGCTTCCTAAATTGGCATGGATGAGAAAAAGAACTTGGCCATGAACAATTTATAAAAAAAAAAAAGGATGGGTCCAAAGAAGTTTAAGAGGAAGCCAATTTCCATCACATAGCCATTCAGCCATGAAATGCACAATATTGTAACTGTCTTTAAGAAAATTCCTAAGAGCCGCTAGATAAACTAGACTAGAATGCTTTGGAGCTCTACTTAGACAAATTCAATATGATTAAACAACAATAACCATTTCCATTCGTTATAGGAATAAGCTAACATGGATCTTATGCAGACAACCCAAACCATTCACCTAAATTACTATTTGACAAAAAAACTGCATCCTGATTTACTTGTCTGTATTTCCATTCAAAGTTCTCTTTATTGATGATCACCTAAGAATTTGTTTTTCTCCCTTTGTAATAATCACCTAAAGAACTTGAAATGTCAACGTGCAGTAACTGGTAAAACATTCTGCTTTTCAAATGCTTCTTTCACAAGGGAAATCTCATAGGGTCTGGAGCAATAGTTATTTCAGGTCTCTAATTACCAATTTTCTTTCATGAAAAGAATCATAAACCTTAATATAAATGTGATTACATATTGTCAGGTCTCTTCCTGTACCTTCCCCCTAACTCAAAAACAGGCGTAGGCAAAGCAAAAAGCAAATAGCCAAAATCACTGGATACGCTTAATGTAGATCAGTACCTCGTACAATAAATTTGATTATGAGAACGAAGAAAATTTGGAACTTTTACAAAAGCCTCGAATGGAGTAGATGCAAGAGGCGCATCATTTGGTCCTACATAAAGTAAGAATCACCAAAAAGATACACATGATCAGAAACAGGACAATCAATCACAGAAATTACAAAAGTGAGAAGGAAATAAGTTCTCAATATATGGTGTTTCCAAGGAAGACCATAATTAGTTGCAGAAGCATGTCCCACGATGACAAAAGTCATAAAGAAAGCATATTTAAACTATAATACAGAAATAAGATGACTCAATTTGAATGAATAATTCTAGTAATTGTGTGACAACCATATTACCACAGATAGACAATAGCTTTGTATCCTCAACAATATACATTCACATGAATTACTGCTATTTAGGTAGATTTTGAAGTCACAGGTAAAGAAGTAAATCCTCAGCACATCCTTGAAAACCATGAGACATGAGTAGCATCCCACAATCAATATTTTTTTTTTCGCATAACCAGTTTGTTGAACATGAGAAATTTTGATTTTTAGCATCTTTCAAAATTTTGTTTCACCTTGAAAACCATTTTAAAACATTCCTATGGACTTCCAGCAACAAGTTACAGAATAAAGAATGGTAAAGGACAAGCAATTACAAAAGTTAAGTTCCAATCTCACTTGCAAAAGTTATCAGCATAGAATAACATGTGTCATAAGCAAGCCAAGATGTGTGTTAAAAAAGTGTATTGATAGTTTTCCAAGCCAAAAAAAATGTAACTACTCAGAAATGATTTACTATACTTTCTAAAATGACTAACCAGTAACCACTAATTCAAGATGCAATAACAAAAGGCCATCCTTCTTGGTCTATCAAATCTATTGCATATCCTCTCTATAGTTGTTACTCCCAAGATGTATTAAAGGAAGCATACTTTCACGGACATAAAATCAAGACTATAGCAACGGTAATTGGGTCAAGTGGAAGGTACTCAATATCCTTTAAGTAAGATCGTGAGTTTGAACCTAGCGGATAGAAAAAATCACACTAAGAGAACTAACCTTACTTGGGCTGACAATGCTCAAATTTGACTCTATAATATTGGATACCACATAGTTGATTAGTTGGACAAAAAAAACTTAGGACTTTTGAAGCATTTGTCATCAGGCCCAAGCATTCATCCAACTCTTTTTCTCCTCATGCCATAATTTCTTTATGGTACAAACTAATGGAAACTTGAGTAGCATGGGATGATCAATGGGGTATTTAAGTGGGTTGGTTCTCTCACCTCAATAACTAGCTTTAAGGGAAAGATTCGTGATGGATACCCAAGTGGATGGGGAACCCCCCCCAAAAGTTAGCTATTGAGGTGGGAGAACCAACCCACTTAAATAACTTATTGAGCATCTCATACTACTCAATGTGGGACTTGAGCATCATATACTACCCAAGTTCCCATCAATTGGCCCTCTTTAAGAGTTGACATCTCAGCAACTACACACTACAATACTTTACTCGGTGACACTTCACTCCACCCTCTATCAGTTAGAACCCTCCATCGGTCAAAACCCTCTATAGGAGCCTTCTCCGGAACATTTGATAACCAGGTTCTGATACCATTGATGGGCACTCAAGTGAGATAGGAAACCCTCCCTCAAAAGCTAGCTATTAAGGTAGGAAAACCAACCACTTAAATACCCTATTGAGCATCTCATACTATGCAATGTGGGACTTAAGCATCCCACACTACCTAAATCCCCATTAGTTTTCCATCCCACTTGGATACCATCAATGGTATCAAAGCTTGGGCGTCGACGGTTTCAGAGAGAGCTACCTGCAAAGGGTTTTGACCAGTGGAGGGTTCTAACTAACGGGAGAGTCAAGTAAAGTGTCACAAAGTGAAGTGTCGTAGTGTACAGCTGTCGAGAAGTCAGCTCTTAAGGGGGGCCAATTGATGGGGACTTGGGTAGTATGGGATGTTCAAGTCCCACATTGAGTAGTATGAGATGCTTAATAGAGTATTTAAGTGGGTTAGTTCTCCCATCTTAACAGCTAACTTCTGGGGGAGAGTTCCCCATCCCATTTGAGTACCCATCACAAGTTCACAACCTCAATTCTCAAGCTTGTATTGTAGCCCCATACAAATGTCTCCAAAATTTTCTCCATCTTATGAACCCCATTAAAAACGTGCCTACAATATCCTAAACTGTACAAGGTTCACCGATGGGCTGGTATCTCTTGGGCCAAGGGTGCTAATCAAGGTTTTCTAGATTTCCTCCATTTACCCTTTCATCACCTCCAATAAGTTTACATCATCATCACATTGAACGTAACTGGTAACACACAATGATGATATAAAAGAGTCATATTTGCAAATAGACATTCAAAAGAAAATGCCAATTATTGTGATAGAAGGAAAAAAGGAGCCTAGAAAACACATTTTACAATTAATCAAATCAACCTCTAAATAATACCAATAATCTGATAAAATTATCCAGATCATACACTAAATAAACAAATCAGAGTCAGATATGAGAATCAAGTTGCAATATCTGCTGTCATTCCAAGAAAATCTACATACTACATAATTCAGATCATACAGAAGGGAGCATATAACGTGTAATCAATGCATAAGGTGTGGACTGCAGAGTTTAGAAATATTTTAGGTAGAAAACACATACCACAATAATAAGTAGTTAAAACACGAGCATCTGGAGCATAAGCATGAATCTCACTGGCCATATTGCGAACAGAATCATATTGTTCCAAGTTTAGTGGCTGTAAAATATATGCAAGCGAATCAACTTATCATGATCATCTTAAGATGCATCCAACTAGTAGTTTTAACATTAGGAAAGTAAAAATAAATAAATAAACCCATTCAGCAGAAAGGCAAGAGAAATAATTGACCCAAGACTACGATGAAAAAAATCAACTAAATTTTCTTAGCAACCACTATTTTGTCCAGAGTTAAGACTTAGAATAAAGGTAGATAACACACAAAGATGTCACCCTAGGGTAGAGATTCTTGCCATCACAGATAAATGGTGAAGCACTGTTTATACCTCATCCCACAAGTAAAAATAAGCTTTTCGCCAGTGACTCTTAGTCCTCAGAATATCAATTTGTTTCTGCAAGTAATCCTTCATGCCATTATTACTGTGGCGCATCAAGAGGTGGTTGAATCTCATCAGTTTTCATCACAAATATGCCTGACAGAAGCAAAGAAGGACAACTGACTGTATACCCGGAGATTACATGGCTATATGGCACAGCATATGCTGCCAACCGTGGGTCTGAAAAATATTCATCTGATTTTGGATGGTCCGCTACAGTTGCAGTAAGAAGAGAACCATTTCAGTAATGCTATTATACAGTCCTTTAAAAGTGATTGGTCACAATTAAATTCTCATAAAAATACCTGGCCATGGACAAGTGTATGTCAAAACACGCATGCCATTACCCCATCTGCAGAAATAGGGGCTAATTCGGTACTGAAGAAGCCACTTGAAATGCTGATCCAATGCTTCATACCACTCAGCTGTCCCATGTTGAACACCAAAACGATCCTCAATTACCGTATCAGATATCTAGCATATAGTTAATGAAACTACGATGCATGTAACGAGAAGTGTTTCCTTATTTCACAAACATGTAGGCCCTAAGGGCATCAGCTTACATAAGCATGTATAAGTAAACATGTACTAGCAGCATCATGTCAACTTTAGCTTTTCCAGAGTTTGTTTGTAATAAACCTACTAGTAAGCAATAAGAATAATAGCCCATTTAAGAAGATACACACACTTGTTACATTTTCCGAAAGCATTGTGAAAAAATGTGTTTTATTGTCTGACATTTAATGACTAGAGGATACACCAAATACAGCTGGAAGTGAAGGAGTTGCTGGAAGTATAAAGTCCCAAACTGTCAGATTCAACTTCACCCGTACTGAGAGGCTTGAAATGGCATCCTCATCCATCATATCCACTGATCCATTATCTGAAAAACATTCGGAAAATAGTGGAGACAGAAGAATCCTTCTTAAAGATGTAGTTGCAGATTTCACCCTTTGTACCTAAAAAATAGATGCTTAAATGAACAGCCAATAATAACACCAAGGTTAAACAAGAGCATCAGAATTACAGACAGTAATTAAAATACTACACAAAAAACCCACCACTTCATCTAATGGTTTTCCATCAATGGGCTCAACTATGTCAAGGCAGCCCTTAAGCTCCTGAAACAACTGATGTTTCTCAGCCTTGACTAAACTTTGAGCTGGAGATCTGCACATGGGTGAAAGTTGACAACAGCCAACCATAGAAACTTTTGAATTGAAAAATGTAATTCAAAATCAAGAGTATACAATCATTTAAAAAAACTCACTCATCTGCCTTCACAGCATTTATGATGATCTCTCCCTCATAATGTCCTGGGGGTTGGGCACCTGGAACATCAATCGATAACCAAAGAACAGAAGTCTCCCTGAAGAAATGAAGGCAAGCCAAAAGAACAGTCAAAAGAAGCAATTCATCCACCATTTTTGTCACTTTTGCACACCCAGAAATTTGGAGGGGAAAACCAATAAGAAATATTGATCCAATAAGTACCCTGGATATAGGTTTATTTGGCTGACTGGAAGATCAACTGGCACAAGAGCATCAGGTACACCTAAAATAGGCACCACTCGTCGCAACTTTAGAGACTGGCCAACAATCAACCTGGCCAAAATGATGTCAGCATAAACTCAAATAAAATCTTACATTCTATATGATATTCTGTAAAAATACATAAACCTGTCACCAGATGTGGAGCATAGGTCACTACACTGAACCTGCACAGTTCCCCCAACACCACCAGGACCACCCCAAGAAACCTTTGGTCGAATAGCTATTTGAACACTCTCCCTCTCATTTCTAGCTGCCAGCAGATTTATCTTCAACATAAGGCAAATACTAAGTCAAACACTGGCAGCAAATTATTTGGAATAATATAATTTCTTCACTTCAGTATCATAATGCAACTTCTACATCAATAGGCTCCAATTTAGAATAAAAGGAACTTTTTTTTTGGTAAGAAGAATAAAAGGAACTTTAAAGATTGCAAAAGTAACAGTAATAGTTAGTCCATGGAGATCGGTCCACCCATATCCAAAATTTCTTTGCACAAAACATTAAAGTACCCAAACGGCCAAACCATATGTCATTTGTATAATACACAATCATATTGACTTGGGTAATAGGCATAAATGTTTAATTGTTCATGAAGTGGAGTAAATAAGCCTTTATCCAAAAGCATGTGTATTATATGCCTACTCAGGCGAAGAAGAGAAAAGTGTATAAGTAAATAGATTTAAAAGTTATGTGATTTAAGCATGAAACAATCCCATTTGTCAATTCACTTATGCAGTTATTACACATAAACAAGAAGTGCTGTTGGAGTCATGCTTATACACGATGTGGTTATGCATATTATGTCCATGCATGATATAAAATGTGAACCACAAAACACAATAAAACTACCACATGAAAATTATAAACATAAGCCACTAATCATAAGATCACAGTGCTAACAGGCTCCAAATGCCTAGGCATATCTTGTGATCCAACATTTGCTGTGCTTGGCATGCTCCACACATACACTATATCCCTAGTTGGAATCTCTGTAGGGTCAACAGATCCCTTGGGTAGACTCAAACCCTGTGTACCACCATCATTCCACCCATAAGCTGTTCCTCCTCCAGCAATACCTTCAACCGGTGGCACAGCCACATCTTGAGGATTTCCAGCAACACCTTCAATATTTATGGAAAAGGTGTCATTCCAAGACCCAATGTATCAATTACAAATAGAAGCATAGTCTCACATAATATAATCATCTATTCCTCAAAAAGTTGTCATAAATTCAAATGATACAAACATCTAAAATGTCTGCCCATTTGGACTTACTTCCGGGAAATCATCTCATTGAACTAGATGAAGCATAGCACCTATCCAATTGACATAAGACAATAAGGTGAATGAAACTCATAGATTTTAACAGTTCTACCCACGCTCAACCCGGAGCGAAGAAAGATGAGAAAGGTCATAGGGAACATATAAATATCCAGGCTTGTACTCATGTCTCACACAATTGAGAGAATATAAGCCGTTAAACTTCAAAGCACTCATATGCATCACTCCATATTCACAACTCACAAATCAAGTCCAGACATATCAACTTATTATCAAGAAAGATTAAAAAAAAATTTCAAAAAAAAAAGTGTTTTCAAATGTAACAATATAGTTTGTTCACGTCTCGCAAATTGTGCTAACGCAACAAGAATATTCTCCATATATTGAAGTTCAAACTTCCATCAAATCCATTCCAATTATTCTCCAGACTTCATGAATGACAACCGCCATAGATCAGTTCAGCCCCTTAAGAGAGCATAATACAATAACAAATGAAGAAAAAGGAAAATGGAATGAACAGGCGGAAAAAGGAGGACTAAATACTAATGAAAGGACACAAAATAGCCGCACAAGACACGAAAATTGGGAAAAATACATTAGTTGTGACTGATATTCGAATTGTAATCTTGGGAAGCAAGAGAAAACATAGTAACAAAGCATAGACGTGACCGTGAGAGACTAAGATAACAGAAATGATAAAGAGCACACAATATACATAACTAACCAGAATTGTCCATGTCGGTGACTATAGCTACGAAGATTGTGATTTCACTCAATTTGGTAGAAGTGGCCGGAAAGGAATGATCGCTTTCCGGGGTAGCGAGATGTTATAGGGGGGAGTGTGGAAGGCGATACAAGTATATAACTACTCTAAAGTTTTGCTGCACGCACTTTCCTTTCGCACTCTTTTCTGGGAGTATATCGGATAACATACGTGTACGACTTCAGCTAGGGAAAAGTTTGGGTCCAGATCCCGATCTGGCCCGAACAAGGGTTTTTCCCGCATAGTTTTTATTATTTCTCTTCTACAATCTTTTTTTTTTCCCCGACGGGAGGGGAGAGTGACAAGTGTGTCTTCGTGTTAATAAAAGACCATGTTTCTTTTCAGTTTTCAACAGATGCTAAAATAACAATTTTCATTGTCGGTTTTATCTCTCCCTTGGTTCCAAGTGTTGGTTCCAGAATTTGCATGTTATCAATAAGATCATGAAGTAAGTAAATCGGTATAAAATATTGGCCCCCCTTTAAATTCTTAATCATCTTCAGTTGTGTGAGCGTGTGTATTTGTGCTTCCTAAAATATCCGTTGAACTCTGTAAACATAAAAAGTTATCAGGGATATGTAAGGTGCTTAACATTTTTCACAAGTCACTTAATCTTTAATCAATATTGCCTTTAGCACAAATGTGATTCACAACCTTAATCCACAGCCTGTGGAAGCATAAATAGGATAGTGAAAATGGTAATTGTCCACTTAAAAATAAATAACTAAATCATTACAATCAAGAAAACAATCAAACATGTTAAATATATCATAAAGAAAAAAAATTTCATAAATATTTCTAATTTAATATTCATATTTAGTAACTCTTTTTTAACTCATGATATATATATATATATATATACTCAATTCAGTTTTTATTATAGGATATTTTATACAATAAATTTTTTATTAAAAATATAAGATGTTAGATATTTTTCTAACCATTTTACCAATATTTTTAATTCTTTCCTACTCCTCATTCATAACCCTACAATAATAATAAAATGAGTTATTTAATAAGAGTAAAATGAAAAATATTGATACTTCTTTTATTAATTTCAGGTCAAAAAATAATTTTCTTACTATACATGTAATTGATACAAAATACGTTATAATGTGGATCGGATGAAATATATAATAAATTTACTTTAATTAAAGATAAAATTAAAAAAATATATTAATTTATCAGATAAAAATTATTTATTTCTTATATGAAATATCTTACATTTTTTAAATTGTGGGCGAATGGGGTGAAGAACATTCAGGCTTTTTTGTTTTTTTTGTCTTTTTGACCAAACGACATTCAGACTCGCACAGCATGGATTACAGTTTCTAGAACGCCTCGTATTCCAATTCACGACTTCTATTACTTTTACGACGTATTTATAAATGGGTCATCCCATTTTTTTTTTAATGAGAATGGATCATACTTAGTGAATGCAAGTGTCATATTCAGGATTATACTAATTAATTAGGAAAAATAACTGATAAGTACTTCTAGAGTTAAACATTTTTAAAAATTTACCCTAAACTTATATAATTCTTATAATATATCAAGGTACCTTTTTTATAAATATTGTTATCCAGTGAAAAAATGATTTTACCCCTTCCTCTTTTTCCCCACTCATCCCTCCTCCCTCCCATTTTCTCCCTCTCTCTCCTCCTTCCTCTACTCTATCCATCGCCCTCCCTCTTCTCCTCCTTCCTCTTCCTTCTTCCCTCCTCCTTTCTCTTCCTCTTCACACTGTCCCTCCCTTTCTTTGTCGAACAAAACGACACCATCCATACTTCATTTGTCCTCCTTCCTCTTTGATCAAAACCGAGCTAAGATTTGAGACTTAATACCATTGACGTGTACCGAAAAGAATAGAGCAAATCCACCATCACCTCCCCAACCCCATCTCCCCAGTCTCCCGTCATTGTCGAAACCTATAGATCTCGCGAGATCCACTATCGTAAATCCAAGATCCACCATTGTAGTGCCTAAATCTACCATTGCAAGGCCCAAATCTACCGGTGCTTCTCCCTCCTCCTTTTTTTTCTCTTTTGCTACCCATACCTCATTTTCATATTCTCTGGTAAGTTTTTTTTTTTTAGCTATTGATAGTTCTTTTTTTATTTTGGTTTGTTGGGTTTGAAATATTATAGATCTACAATTTTTCTACTTTCACAAAATGGAAAATGTATATAAATCAATTACAAATTTACGTGTATCAGTTATGAATATATGAGATTATTTTTTTTTCTTCAATTGAAAATATACACATATCAATTGTAAATTTAGATAAAACAATTGCAAATTTACATGTATAAGTTGCAAATATGAGTGAAATTATTTTTTTTATGATATTGTCTATAAAGTTATATTATGTTCAGTTATAAATTCCTGTGTGGTAGATGCAAATATATGATTATCAACTGTAAATACATCATAATCAGTTACAAAATCATGAGCTTCAGTTGCAAATTGTCAATTATTAATTGCAAACTGTCTTTTGTCAATTGTAAATAGGCGACCCTATGTTGGTCAATCAGATTAGCGACTCAATAAGAGCTTCTATTATTAGTGTGTTTAATTTAGTCAACCATTAGAGGGAACCCCTCTGATAGTCAGTCGACCATCTCCTTAATTGCAAATTTACCATCATCCATCACAAATCGCCAAATATCAATTACAAATAAATATATTCATTTTAAAAGAAAATGATATAGAAATTACCAAAAAAAAAATCTTACACAAAGTGCAAAACCATCTTTTTAGCATGACAAAAATATTTACATTTTAGTACTTTGTTATGTTTTTGTAATTAGATAAGTTTAAGGTATGTTTTTTAAATTTTTTTTATCTCCAAAGATACTTAACTATCATTTTCCCTATTAATTATTTACTATTGTGTGGGGATGGTTATAACTAGATAAGTGATCAGTAACATTTTGAAATTTTTGGGGGCGGTCATGCATGTCACTGCCACTATACACATTTTATACGCACATTGTCCTTTTTTTTTTTTGGCCAGTAGGCACATTGTCATGTTAGAATGTGTATATAGAATTTATTTTGGAATTAAATTTTAACTATATATTAAACTTATCAAATAAAAATTTTATAATTACATGATCTACAAAATTGAAAATTATGATAAAACTAAAAAATAGCCATATATTTTCTTAAAAAATCTTTTGGAGTTTTAATAAAATAAAGAAATAAATAGCTGAGAGTAACTATAAATTACAAATAGACAATTGAAAAGATTCTCATCATCTCAAAAAAGAAAAATCTACCTGTTTCTCAATCCAATTCTTTTGTTCTCTTCCTCCTTCTACCAGCATTTGAACATATAGCCTCAAAGTTAAGCCTTCCAAAGCTTGCCATGAAGACCAATACTGCTGGTTCTCTCAATCCAATTCTCACATTTTATGTTCAAACTAGTGCACGCTTACATTTTCTTCTTTTTGTCCAAGGCTTCTTTCTATAGGCAGGCACCCTTGAGACCAATGCTTCCCAGAAGTAGTGGGATCTTCCTTCCACATAACCAATAACTTCTTCTCTCGAATTAACTAATAACTTGTCTTGAGTTTTACACGTGATTGTGCATAAAACTATTTTTATAGCAAAATAGCATAAGACATTTGATTAGGATTATCATAAGTTTATATATTTCTCATCTTTTTTAATTCTTTTCTAAGGTGGAACTTCTCATTATACCCTAACACTCTCTGCTTCTTAAGTTGACAAATGATAATGGAGTTCTTTTTAGCCCTTCTCTATCCCTTCATGCTTTGTTTGGATGAGGGGAGAAGATGGAAGGAAAGAAAATAGAAGAAAGAGAAAATGGAGGGGAGAGAAAAATGAAGATAAAATATTTTCTCCTCTTATGTTTGGATGAGAAGAGAAAATAGAGAGGAGAAAAAACTCATTTATTTTATAAAAACTATAATACACATATTACTAATATAACAAATCTATATTATATAAATAGTAATAACTCATATAAATAATATTTTCACATAACTTATTTTATTTAATGAGGTGGTAGTTGGTGGTGGCAGTTGTCAATGACTGATAATTAATGGTAGGAGCCAGTGACTTGTGACTAATGGTTGCAGCCTCTGGCAGCTGATGATTGGTGACTAGCAGTCGGCGATCGATGACCAACAGTAGATAATGACCGACGACGATAGCTGGTGACTAGCAGCAGCCAGCGATCGGCGGCCAATGACAATTGGTGGCAGCGGCTAATGATTGGTAGTGGTGATGACTAGTGATTAGCAACTGATGGCAATAGTTGGTGACCGATGGTAGCATCAACCAGTGATTAGTGATTGTCGTAAGTCAGCGACCGGTAGTGGTGGCTACCGGTGACCAACAATGGCGGTGGTTGGTTATCAACAATTGCCAGCAATTGGCAGGCACTAATAGCAAAAGGTTATTACTTATAATGGTAGGTGATATCAATATGTATAAAACATTCTATAAGGGTAATTGTGAAAAATAAGTTTTCTTTAAAAAATTTCTTTACTTTTGAAGAGAAAATTTAGGATGGAAAAACATATAAGCTCCATATGTTGTTTTTCTTGACTTTATCTTCCTCCTTTTTTTTTCCTATTATCCAAATAAGAAAAAATATGTTTTCTTCCTTATTTTTCCCCTACATTTCTCTTTCCTGATTATCCGACCTACTGTTGGTGGCCGTTTGATGTCCCTCCAACCTTGTTCCCACCACCACCTAAATTTCATCAACTTCAGAAAATTTTCTCCGTCTCACTCCCTCAGCTCTGTATCCTAGGCATCTCCTCTTCCCCCCTCCGTCGAACTCAGGTCCAATGTGAAACCATCACATATTAGGGTAAACATCGACTCCTCGTATTATTCCTGTGTTAATTGTTGTTTATAAAAGCGAAAGGTCTTTTATTTAAAAAAAAGAAAAAGAAGAAGAAGAAGAAACGCGAAAGGTCTGATGACAAAAGGAATCAATGAAGAGATGAAGTCTGAACCATGCCACCCACAACAAAAATTCCTCGTCTTTTCCTTTATTGAAGTCTATGGTCAAAGACTCAATGTCATGTTGCTTCCCAAATGACTTCTGATCGTCACGCAGCTCACTATGAAAGACAGACAACCTTTGAGAACCTATGATCTTTTGAAGGCACCTTTTCAGTTCTCAGTCCAGATCATTTTAGCGCATTCTGCAGCGGAGCTCACCATAAATTTCCCTCTCTATTATTGTTTCATTCATACTTTCGCCATTCCTTAACTTTATTTTTCTCTTCAATTCTCCTGATTGCATCGGGTGTGTGCATATTTTCGTACTGTGTAGCAGTGCGTTAATCTTTTGCACACTCTTACGTTAAATTATATTTCTTACCTTATCAAGGTAAATCCTGATTTTTCTTTTTAAAGTATGCCTATATAAAAATTGAAAGTCAGAATAAGGTATCAAAGAATTTTTTTCAGTCACTATTACCATAATTTGGTGCCGAAGAGAGAAGGGCACGCACAGGATATGATATGTAGATAAAAAATGGCTGAGGATTTATATCAAGAACAAAATTCAGACAAACTTTTAATAAAAATATAATATGAGAGCCTTGTCTGAATAATTAAAAAAAACTTAAAAATATGATGTTCAACTGTCAAGCATATTCATATTTTTAATGAAAAATTTCAAAATATTAACCATTAAAAGACTATTTGATACAAAATCAATCTGTTAAATTGGCTCTTTCTCCCTCCACAAGCCCTTAAATTTTGTCTTTTTCTAATCACTATGTTAGTCAAATCGTTATTGACGTTTGTCTATCTGTTAATTTCAACTAATTACTTCAACTGGCACGCTCATCGTTGACCAAGTTTTATGTGCAAGGGGGTGAAAATCATATAGTGCATCCTTAACTCGTATAAAATCCTAATTTGTACAAAATCCCATGTTAAGGTGGACGAGGTAGTTTGTTTCATGGTTCATTTTTGGTTTCCAAAAAGATCATTCCCTTTGCTAGCTCTTAAAGCCTGGCGCTTTTAAAAATCATATAGTGCATCCTTAATATCGGAAACGGGGGAAGTTGAGGAAAAAGAAGAAAAGCTTCGCTTTATTCATTTATTTATGCAACAAGCTGAAAACTGGAAAGATGGCGAGACCAAATGACAAAGTGATGATGCCAAATGATCGTCTTAGGATTAAAAATAAAAGGAAATCTGAGAGTCATACCAGTTAGAAATTCATGCAGTTAACTCCACGAGTCAACTGCGATCATTTACACCTTGATTGCTTACAAATAGACCCTCTCTCCGTTTTGGGAAACCCGGAGGAGGCTCCATGGTTGAGCCCCTGAATTTAAGCTCCGACGCCGTTCGATAGTCTGGATCAACTGAAGCGGGCCTTGAGTTGTGATCTGCTGCGCTTAGCCTATACGAACTCTGTCCACCACCAGGATATCTTGTAGGAGACCCGTACCTTCTTGTCGGACCCCTGAGACCTCCACTTCGAAGATCCATCACTTCTGTATTTCTTGAAGAGTCTACAAAGGATCTATCTCCGGAACCTGATCCTAAGGATGGAGCATTAGCAGTAGCAGATGTGGAGGTAAACGGGTCATCTGGTCCCCAAGAAGTAAGTGCTTCCTTCTTCTTTGCGAAAAAGTGCCATGCCCCAAACAGAAACAGTATGAAGAATAATACTGGACTGGTCCAGAATATGGTATTGAATTCCCCTTTGAATAGAGGGAGATTAGAATAATACATTCCAACATACCCATCTCCAAGGCCGATAATAACAAGCTTTTCACGGTCACTAGCGATCAAGGGTATTACTCTTCTTTCTAAATCTGAACTTGAGGTTGGATAGTTTAAAAATGATGATCTGATCTCATCAAGACGTGTTGAGAAAAGAAACCGAGGCACACCAACTCGCACATAATGCTGAGATGAAACATTATACACAAAAACCTTTTCTGGGCTCACGACTAGCATATACCCCTTAATAGCCTGAAAAGCCAGAGGTTCCTCCATATCAAACTTCCTCTTGTATCTAACCCTGCATTTGAAGTTCATTACATCTCCTAGCAAGAGAACATAAACCAGATCACCCTCTGAGGTAAATCCATATGCTTTAGAACGCTCAGTAGCATCAAAAACATAACTTCGAGCAAGGGAATGGTTTAACCCTTCGCATTCAGATTCTCTAACTCTCATGCCCTTCAAATCCAACGAACCTGCACCAGTTTCTGTCAAAAACAAAAGGCGTTGCTTCAAGAATGCTAGTGGCTTACTTGATGGCATGGCAGAACCATGAAGTGTACCATTTTCCCTAAAAACTTTAATCTTCCCGCTACTATCAGTTGATAAAATGTATTTCATCCTTCCAACATAATGAACTTCCAAGATGGTTATAGGCAATCCAACCTCCTCGCCTTCTGGTGACACCAATTTGCCAACATTTTCCATGTAAAGAGAACTCCAATCTTCTCCACTCGATCCCTCCCAAATACGATGTATCAAGATTGCACCATTTCTGTGCCCTGTTACCACGACACTCTCATTCCTGCGAGCAGATGTGTAGGAAACCATTGCCGTAACGGGGGAGGCCATAGAGGTGTCGAACTCCACCAAAACATCTCCATTTCTCAAGAACACATACACTCTTCCGCTCTCATCCCCAACAGATACATACTTACTGAGACCCTCATAGTCCCGAAATGGCAAAACATTTATACAAGTCGCATCTGAATCTAATTTCACAGCCGACACAAATTGAAACCTCTCTGACCAAAACGGAGAGTACTTAGTTACAGAAACCCCCCGAGCTCTCTCTGCATCCCGAATTTTGCCCTCAAACTCCCCATCTTCAACCTTTTGGATTGATTTTTTATTCTCATACTTTCTTTCGGTAGACCTACTCTTCTCCTGAAGCGCCGATCTCTTGTCCTCAGGAGCCACCTTTGAAGGATCCGGTAGCTTTGATTCTAATCTGGTCACTATATCACTAAGATTTCTCATCAATTCCTCCAGTTTGTTCATCAAAATTTCTTGATTGAGATTATTTGAGGTTTTAGGTTCAGAAATAGCTTCATGACATGGATTGTGGTCGTGCTCGGATTGTATTGAACAAGATTCAGATTTTAAAAGGACACTAGAAGCATGTAGAGAAGAAAAAAAGAACAAGAAACAAAGCACAAAGAACTTGCCTTTTGAAGAAGACGCCATTGAAGAAGAAACTTGGAGGGCTATATGTCAGTATGTAGCCATCGTGAAGGGGCGCGAGTCGCTGATGTGTGATGAGGCTAAGAGGTTGGATCTGGAATAGACAAAGAAGCTAAAATCTATGTCAGATTTGAAGAATCTCAAGAGGGAGTTTTCAGACCGTCGAGTGAGGTTTTTCGGGTTTGACTTCAGGTCCACGATGTAATTAGGGCAAGCAAACGCATTTTCCACCCGGAATCAAAATTAGCTCAGCGATTTCTACTATAACAAAATCAGGTCGGTTTGCTTTGGTTTTTCCAAACCAACCTCCAGAATCAAGGCTCCTTCAAGTAATTCTATATTTAAAATTTTAAATTACCATTAAAACGTCTTTTTTTTATCAGATTAAAACGTTCTTTTAATCTTTTATAATCCATTTCATGAATATATATTTGCATACTGTGATGCTAAGTTTGATTCTTATAATTCTTTTCTCCTAATGTAATAAAAAAACATGTCAAAAAAATGTAATAAAAAAAGCAGCATGTTACAAAAGACATTTGTCTAAGTAAATAATAAGCAAATAATGGCCAATGATTTTGTGTTTACATAGTACTCATTGATATACTGATTGTATGAGAGTTAACACAATTTTTAGATGAAGCATAACTCAACTCATTAAAATAGTGGGCTAGTATATTGAAATTTTTTAGATAATATTTCCTCTACTTTTAAATATATGACATTTTCCTTATTCTAATTATAGAATTCATTACAAAATACCGTGAATATTTGTTATATATTATAAAAAGTATTCATATTTAATTTATCTCAAAATATTTCAAAAAATATAGCAAACCCACTTTTTTACTATCTATTATTATAAGAGGTAGAATTTTCTTACAATGCAAAAGGGGGTAGTTAATAATAATAAAATTGCTATCAATGGTACGAGCATTATAAGCCAACTAATTGTAGGATCCGGATCCTCTCCAGCTAAACCATATGCAGTCATCTCCAGCCAAAATCTTATCCATTAATATCATCCAACGGCTCCATGAACACACAATCTCACTTGCCCTCTACCTCCTTCTCTCTCTAAAATTCTCCTTCGCCTTTGTTTTTTTGTCGTGACTTCTTCAAAAACCCATCAAACACAAACAATTTTTGAATCAGAATGAAAATGGAATCACACCCAATAAAAGCAAAAGTACCAAAGGAAGGATTCGCCCCAAAGCTTCCATTGACAATTTAGTATAGGAAATTGCGGCAACAAAGGAGTGGATGGATTTATCAAAAAAGAGGAAAAAGAGGCCATAGCACGAAATTGTGTGGAATGGTCAGAGTTCAAGCAAATCCCTAATTTTGGGTGGTTCACATATTCACATTTACAATATTCATCGCATATGGTTCTTGTGATATGACGATTATGAAGGAGGGGTTGGTTTTGGCAGTCTTCTTTTAATATATATCAGGAATATGGATGCTACAGACAGACCAATTAATTTTCTGGTCATTACTAATTGTCCCTTTATTGTGAATGAAGAGATTGAAAGCATGAAGAATGGAAGGTGAAAGTAGGAAGAATGAAAGCAAGAATAAAATCGATGACAATTGCCGTGTATTGCATTACTAAAAAGGTTTACAATATATACACCAAAGAATCACAAATCTTCCTAATAATAACAAATCTTCCTAATAAAGGTTAATAAATACAAGAGATAATATTAACATAATTATAGAGGATTCAAGAATGTAATATCCCCCCTCAGACTCAAGATGACTTAACAGGAAGCAACTTGAGTTTTTCTACTAGAAACTGGAAGCTCCTTGGATTAAAGGACTTAGTGAACAAGTCAGCTGGCTGGTACTTGGTTCTAATAGGAACAAGTCAGATAGTTCCACAAATAACATGTTGCCGAGTAAAATGACAGTCAATTTCAATATGCTTGTACCGCTCATGGAACATATCATTGTAAGCAATCTAAATAGCAGCTTGACTATCACAATAGATGTCTGTAGAGGTTGTATATGATGCCCCCATCTTATCAAGTAACCAATAAAGCTAGAGAACCTCAGAGGTTATGTCGGCTAGTGCGTGATATTCTGATTCAGCACTAGAATGAGAGACTAAGGTTTGCTTCTTACTTCTCCAAAAGATAAGGAAATTACCAAGAAAAATACAAAAGCAAGTGATAGACCATCGAATATGCCCGTAGAGCAAGAAAAGAGCTAGCAAAAAAGTGAAGGCCATGATACAAGATGCCTTGGACATATCGAATAATTCTAAGAACAACTGCATAATGTGTAGTTTGAGGTACAGACATAAACTGGTTGACTATGTGCACTACATAGGTAATATCTGAATGAGTTATTGTAAGATAGATGAGTCCCCAAACTAGTTGATGATAATGAGTGGGGTTCTCCGATAGAGTACCATCAGTAGGAGTAAAGTGAGCATTGAGCTCAATAGGAGTATTTTCAACCTCCTTGTCAAAAAGATATACCCGAGATATCAAATCAGATGCATATTTAGCCCGAGAAAGAGAAATACTGTTCTGCTCATGATGTACTTTAAGACCAAGAAGATAGCTGAGTCGGCCAAGATCCTTCATTTCAAACTGCTTTTCCAGGTAAGTCTTTAGTTCCTGGACACCTGTAACATCACTACATGTGACAATCATGTTATCAACATACAATAGTAGGAGAATAAGGCATTAAGTTATAGCTTGACCAAATAGAACATAATTGTAAGGACTACAAACAAAGCCTAATTGACTCATAGTAGTGCTGCACTTAGCAAACCAAGTACTAGGTGCCTGCTTAAAACCATAAAAAACTTGACGAAGGTGGCAAACCTTGCTATTCGAATGCTTATACCCAGGAGGAGGCTTCATGTAGACTTCTTCCTCTAAATCACCATTTAGAAAGGCATTTTTAACATCCATCTGATAAAGAGACCAATGCTTAATGGCAACAATAGCAAAAAGGCTGTGGACAGAGGTAATTCGAGTAATAGGAGCAAATGTCTCTTCATAATCAACACCATACTCGTATGTAAATCCTTGGGCCACCAAAGGGGCCTTATGTTGCTTCAAAGAACCATCTGTAGCCAACTAGAGTCTTACCAGGAGGAAGATCAACAAAATCTCAAATGTGCATTTTCTCCAAGGCCTATAATTCATCATTCATAACTTATTGCCGAAGGGGATCATGGGAGGCTTCCTTAAAGGATTGGGGTTCCTAAAACTGAAGAATGGTAGAAAAGCAATGGTAATCACTAAGGTAAGGAAGATGACATCTTACACAGGTGGGCCGAGGATCGTCGGATGATACGGGCTCAGTAGCCTGTGTTGGAGGTTCAAAGACAGTAGGATCATCTAGAGAGGACGTGACTTCAGGTGTGTGATCGGGCTCATTGGTTGAAGCTGTACCTGAGTCACTATGAAAGAGATCAATAGAGGTATCTGTAAAATAGAAGGTGAAGGAGGATAAACAAAGAAAAGATCAATCAAAGATGAAAACTAGACATGCTCCCAAATGACAACATGACAAGAAATATGAATGCAGTGAGAGAAAGAATCCCAACAATAATAACCCTTATGCTCAAGGTCATATCCAAGGAAGAAGCAGACACGGGCACGAGCATGCAGTTTAGAAGTCTTATGAAGAGGAAAAAGAACAAAACAGGCACAAGCAAAAACTTTTTGAAAATTATAGTCATGAGAGGTACCGTGAAGACACTTAAATGGAGAAATGTTACCCAGAACAAGAGTAGGGACCCTATTAATGCAATAAGCAGTGATCAAAGCTACTTCTCCCTAGAAACGTTTAGAACAAGAAGATGAAAAAAGCATAACTCTAACAAAATTAAGAATGTGACGATGTTTTTGTTTAGCCTAACCATTTTGCTGAGAGGTATAGGGACAGGATTACTGAGAGAGGGTGCTCTAAGTATTAAGAAAACTGAGAAATTTAAAATCACGATATTCCAAGACATTATCATGATGAAAAACTTTGATAACCTTTGAGAATTGTATATGAATTATAGTGGCAAATTTGATATAGATATCAGGTAGATCAGACCGATTTTTCATCATATAAAGTCAAGTGAAGCATGAAAAATCATCAATAAAAATCACAAAATATCGTGAAACTCCCACAAAGGGGGTTAGTGTTGGGCCCCAAACATCAGAATGAATTAAATCAAAAGGCAAATTGACAATAGAGTCATTTTCACTGAATGTATCAGGCTATTTAGTAATTTGACAAGAGATACAATCCAAAGACTGAACATCAACATGACCTAAAAGAGCACTAGAAAATAAAAGATACAATGCAGTTAAAGAGGGATGAGCAAGATGATGATACCACAATTCGAGATAGGAGGATGTAGAAGTAGCACATAATCTTGGAGAAATGACTTCAAGAAGATGCATGGATTGGAGCTCGAACATACACCCAACCTTACCCCCAATCCCTATAATCTGTCCTGTCTGAGAATCAAACACAGTACAACCACATTTGTTAAATAATACATCATAACTCATATCAACAAGTTGTCCAACAAAAATAAGGTTAAAGTTAATGGTAGGGACAAAATAAGTGTCATGAATGAACAGAGAGGGCAAAGAAATAGTACCAACATGACTAACAGACATTTAGGAGTTATCAGCAGTATGTATAGGGTGAGCAATGGTATTGGGCAACATAGAAGAAAAATAGTTTTCCTAACCAGTCATATGGTTGCAACAAGCAGAATCAAAGAATCAAGAAAGTGTACCTGAGGGGGTGACTAAGGCAGCAAGTGGGTTAGAGGAACTGGAGATAATTTTGCAAAGTAAGGCCTCAATGTCAATAATGGAGGATCCTGAAATAGTGCCAGCACCAGGTGCCTCATCAGTGACAGATAAAGCAGGCTTGGAGGAGAAACCAGATCAAGTTGATTTCCCTTTGTCAAATCTAGAAGGACGAGTAGGGCACTGATCAATGAGATACCCAGTCTTCTTACAATATCAGCAGAACAAAGTTGGATAGTATGCAGCAATACGACCCTTCTTCTAGCAGGTTCGGCATTCAATAAATGGACATTGATCGAAGGTGTGAGTAGATCGAGGGCAGCAAGGACAAGCCTTAGAATTTATCCTAGAAGCAGCAAAGGTCATCTCATGGGTTCATTGAAGCAGGTCCAAACGAGTTTCCTTAGATCGGAGACGAGAAAGAGCATATTCAAGAGTAAGCAATGGGCTTTGGTGCAACAAAAAAGCCTAAATAGACTCAAAGTCATCAGTAAGAGCCATCAAGAATTGATTAAGGCGAAGCTGATCTCTGTACTTAAAAAAGGCTTGAGCGTCTTCCTCACACTTAAATGTGGGCTCATAGTGGGCCAACTGATCTTAGATGGATTTAATTTTGGCAAGAAATTCAAACAATGGTTAACTTTTCTCTAGTTTAAGAACACTAAGGTTCTTCTGCATCTGAAATTGGTTAGATAAATCAGAAAAGGTGTAGCGACCAGCAAGGTGGTCTCATATCTTTTTAGCAGCGTCAAAATGCCTAAATTGTTGATGGACACTAGTAGTAGAAGTATTCTAGAACCAAATAATAATCTGATTATTTTTGCTATCTCATTCATCTAGTCGCTCAGTATATTTTAAATCAGATTTAGCGGTTTCACGAGTAGAAAAAGTAATGTCACATGTAATATATCGTCAGAGTTTTCTACCTTTCAAGAAACCATGCATACTTTCCAACCATAAACAATAGTTGGAGCCATTGAGAATAACATAGATAGACTGAGCAACATCTGACTTCTCCATAAGAGATAGGAAATACCATAAGTACTAGAAAATTTAGAAAATTCAAGGAAGCACCGGAACAACCAACAAACCCGAGAAACAGGAAGGACGTAGAGAAAGGAGCACGGCGAGTGAAACAGCTGTCAGAATGGCGTTCACATGCGCCTTCACACACCGGCAAAAGTTGCTGGTGCAAAAAAAAGTGAACGGTGCATGAGGGCGTGTGTCTAGTCTGAAGACTACCGTACTTGCTGGTCCGACTGAATGAAGGGCGGCGAGCACGATAGGGCAGCGCGTGTTTGCAATGGAGGACGGCATACACGTAAATCTGGAACTTGTGAATAGTGACGACAATTTGAATTTCTGGTGTTATTTCTATTGTTTTTTTAGAAAAAAATGAGGGCTCTGGTACCATGAAAGCAGGAAGAATGAAAGCAAGAATAAAATCAATGAGAATTGCTGTGTATTGCATTACTAAAAAGGTTTATAATATATACACTAAAGAATAACAAATCTTCCTAATAAAGGCTAATAAATACAAGAGATAATATTCACATAATTATAGAGGATTCTAGAATGTAACAGAGATGATATGGAAGTCTAAACCTCCTAAATGAAGTATATTTGGCTAATTCACAAAAGAAAATGAAAGATGGGGAGGGGAGAGAGTTAGACAGTGGCGAAGGGAAATTTTAGAGATGGAAGGGAGAAGAGCGTAGGTAGTATTGGTACATCCTTTAAAGCCATTGAATCATATTAATGGTTATGATTTTAGATGGAGAGACAACTGCACGTATTTTGGCCTGAGAGACTCTAGATTCTCAATTTGCACTTTTATTGGCTTCTCTGAAAATAAGATTAGTCATGTATGATGAAGCCTTTAATTTCATCAATGATGTTAATCATGAGATAAGTTCTTGAGAGATCCTTCATTATGAGATTTAGCGCTTTGGAAGAATCAATATGAATTGTTATCTTTAGAAAATCTTACTCCCAACATCTAATACCGTATAGAATTTCCATAAGTTTGGCTGGGGTACTAGGTAAAAGGTCTGATTTTCCCATGAACGCCATGACCCACTGGCCTTCATAATCACGGATCAGGCCCCCATAAATTGCTTCACCTTTTCAATCAACGAACCCATCAATATCTAGATGGAGCAAACACCTTTCCGTAGAAGGTTTTCTCTCCCTTTAGTTAAATTGAACGTTGTCGGCTCCAACATCATTATAGCTATATCTTGCGGCTCATTCTCACAATATGTGGCTGTCATAGGAAGGAAATTCTAGGTTTATTTAGATTAGATTGGATTAACTCTTTGGTCATTTTATCTTTTACTCTCGTACACATCCACAGCCAAAATATATACTTTTTATCAAAATAATTAAACCTTCAAAAATTAATCCCTTATGATTAATACGTTTGTTATTTTGTTATTACCTCAAGGAAATCATTTATAGATGATTCAATTTAAAAAGATTTTTACAAGAAAATAAAACTTGAAACTATTCAATCAAACAATTTTTATTAACAAAAATTAGCAAATCTACTACTAAGTTATCTACACCAAAAAAAAAAACAAAGAAAGAAAGCACCTTAGGTTAACTCAATGGTAAGGATAAAACAGTATATAAGTAAAAGTTTAGCTTAGAATTCAAACCCTCATAATGTAAAAAATAATAATAATAACAACAACAATAATAATAAACTAAAAAATTCCTAGGTCAAATCTTAATGGTAGAAAGAAAACGTTGTCTAAAATTTCAAAATAGCTTAAGAAGTGTTTCGAAACCTGGACCGGACCGGACGGACCGCTATCCGGAGACTACATCGGCTCGGTTTGAAGGTTTGAACCGTTTTCATGGTTGAATCGGCAATTGAACTAGAAACCGGCTTTGAGCCGAAAACCGGAACGGTTCCATAAGAACCGGCTGGTTTTTTAATTATGATTTTTTTATTTTATAAATTAATTAAATATTATTATTTTACAATATTAAAAATATTTTTTAAAAAAAACCTTTTTTATTCCTATTAAATATATTAATACTCCTTGTTTTTATTATTTAAACATAATCTACATTTTTAGATATTAAAAAAAAATTATCCCTATTAAACATTATTAATATTCCTCATTTTCATTACTTAAAAAAATCTTTTTTAGACATTAAATTAATGAAAAATGAAAAATGACAAATAAATTCATATTACCTTATAATGTAAAATAAAAAGATTCTACTAATTACTTTATATTATGGAATTGAAAGAGTATAAATTAATATAATATATTATAAACTTATAAAACATTTGACAAATTTAATGTAATATATAAGTTTATACATTATGAATTCTTTATATATCAAACTTTTATATAATTTTAATCAATTGACGTTGTTATATAACTGAAGATATGATTCTATTTATTATATATCTTTTTTATTACATATAATATGATTTTTCACATAATTATTATGTCATCGGTTCGACCGTCGGTCCAACCGGTTGAACCGTAAAAATCGTGACCCGGTGGCATTTCCAGTTTGATATCCGGTCCGATTTTTAAAACATTACTTAAGACTAGCTAATAATCTTTATAATTTACCATTGACTATTTTGTAAGAATTGCAAATCCTGCACGGCAATTAACTTCTAATACGGACTTTTTATTATTATTGTTATTACACGAGATATAAATGGAGAAAAAATGGTTTTGGTTGGTTGAAAAGAGGACGGGGGTTGGTGAGCAGAAAGTAAGCACTCTAATTTTAAAATCACTACTACTAAATGAGGCACCAAATTTCAATCGACGTTGTAAAGGACAAACACTAAAACACCAAAATTTGACGTTGTACATCACACTCTTCCCTCGGTCTGAATTGGCTTCTTTGCTAACTTGAATGCAGCAAATACTGATTCCGTTCGCTGAACTGTTTCATTCTGGACACGTCGCTCAGCTTGCCGTGAAGATTTCCTTAATATCTCCAAAAGACAAGTACCCGACTTCTGAGATGCGGAGTTCAAGGCATGACATCGGTTCTGTGAATTACTTTTATACTTTGCACTTACTGTTCTTGACGGTTGAGTCTCCATTTCAATCTGCAAGTTAGACTCATGATATAGTATTATTGGTAATGGCACAGAATAAATGACGAAACTGAAAAATACTGCACATTTGAATTTTGCAGTGACTAAGAGATAGGTGACTTGAACTTGCATAGCTCTCATGTCATTGTCATAATTCCTAGTTTCCAACACAATATCTACTTTCTCCATATTAACACAACTCGGATGTAGAAGGTTACTTTGAAAACCTTTTCCTCATCTTTTACTCAGATATAATACTTGAATGAATTCAGTTATTAAGTTGGAGGTAATAATAACAAAATGAAACAGTGAAAAATATTTTGTTTAAATAAGGTATACTGTGTGGGCTAACTTCCCATACAGATATAGTCATTACCGTGTCCAAAGACTCCTCTGACATTGAGATTGAAGTCCTGCTACTGCTGTCATCTCGTCCAAAAATGAAAGAACGAGCCTTGTTTGGTCCGTGCTTTTGAGATGAGGGCATTGAATGACTTGAAGCGCGATTTAGGAAAGATGACTGCAATATTTACAAGATGGAAGTTCAGATGTGGCAACTTAAACATGGTTTACAACGCCTGTATGGCTACTGGAAACAGTGACCATGGTGGCAGACAAAAATATAGATATCTAGACCCAAATGGAAATTTATAGATGCCTTTGCAGGGGAAATGAGCAAGCAATCAAGAATCAGGAAAGACTCATCTGAGAACGAGTGGCCCTATTTGTACCATATAGTTAGTAACAACTATTACTTCCTTATAGCTGGCGTAGAATAAAGTAGCAATTCATTTTTTTAACATCCAAGAATTAAAACAAGCTCACCTTTGATAATATGCTTATGTTTTGTCCAATAAGCGGAGTATCAAAGACGGCTGCAAGGTCCAGGAGGAACAATCAGTATTCTTAGAAAATCTAGCAACCTAAGTTTGGTGAAATCATTAGCATCTTACAGGGTGTTCTTCCTTTCCTCTTGGTGTCAGGCACAGTATTCAGTTTCTTTATAAGACTGAAAACTTCCCTGCAACTTTCATCCTCAGCTGGTGACAAGAATGTAGCTTGCTCCTCCTGCTCCACATTACCAATTGACATTTATAAATAATTACACATAAAGTGCTCAATGTATACGAAATTTTAAACGCAAAAATCACCGTAACAAGGTCAAAATTTTCTATAAATCAAAGTAACAGTTAACCTACTTCAGTAGATACCCACAATGTAGCAGAGAAGTAAAACTCACAATTTTGGCAGATAAGCACTGCTTAGCTAGCCTTTTCTCAGTTTCCTCATCATCGGATGATACATATGCATCATCTTTATCTGAAAACATCTGAGGAATCATCTGCCTCACTTTTTCCAGATTGATTCGTGCAGCATTTGGCCGGGCAACATATTCTTCAACTTCATCATTTGATTCATTCTCAGTTTCATTGCTTTCCTCATCTTTCTCCTCACCAATTGATGTCGTGTCTCTCAAGTTTGAACCACAATTAAGTTTCTGCAGTAGATTATCCATTCCAGCTGCGTCCTGTTGTTCCAGCCACTGCTGGTGCAGTTGGTCACGCCATTCTTTATCAATTGGATTTTCTTCATATTCAGTTGCTATCATATTATTAAGCTCCTCAGCATCATCTTCATCATCATCATCCTCATCTTCTTGAAAACGCATAAGGTCATTGTCACTATTATCCTCCTCTTCTGCTTCTTCATCAACAAAAGCCTTAACAGGGTCACCACTTGGAGATGCCAAAGAGTCAGCTGATTGACATGGATGTGGATCTATATTCTCCTTTTCACTGCCCTCTTCATCAGAAGAACTGAAAGAAAACAGAACAGCTTGTCATCTTTAACTCCCAGAATAAGGAAAGGCAATACTAGCTCCTCCTCCATTACGACAAGTTTAATCATCATAGCATGACTTGTTAAAGAAAAGTATGCACTGGTCATCATTACAATGTCAAATCAGTGCTGTTGTGTAACACCAACAACAACATTAACCTTATCTAAATATGCTGTTGTGTATCATTGCAAAAAATTTCCAACAAAATTCAACCTGTGTTAATCTCTAAATAAACGTATATATCACGAAGTAACAACTATAAAACTATGTCCCATATTAAAAATCCCAGTACCAATATCCTAACAAAGGGTAAACAGAAAAATATATAAAATTATAATATAGAGTAATTAATGATCTGCAACACCCAATTCAAAAGACCACAAGAGCAGAAACTTTTAAGCACTCACACATCATCAGGAGGCGCAGAATCGAGTTGCAAGTTCATTGAAGGGATCAATGGTTCAAAAACTTCTAAGGGACTACTGAGCTTTTCGTTTAAGTTCCCACATTTAGCATTGTTCCTTGGGGAACCAGAATAGAGCTCCTATAAATTGCAGATAGACAAGTAATCAGTATGCAAAATCTAATACTAGAAGGTCGCATCTTCTCAAACAGCTGATATTGAAACCTGAGTATCATCAATAGGAGCTCGAAACACATTATCAGCTTCTGAATCCATGACCTGATATTCAATAGGGACATCAGTTATTTTCAGATAGGAAATTAGGCATATTCCGAAAATCAACCAAGGATTTAAATATTCAAATGACAGGAGTCACAATTTATCTTCTGCATGCACATGACTACTCAAGAATTTGAAATATTTACAGCACTCCATGCTCATAATCACAGTTGATGCATCAGTTCTTTCAACATATTAGTTAAATGTATATGTAGACTAACCGTCGGACAAGGAATGCTTTCAGTTTCACAACTCAAGGAATTCATTGCATCGCCTGATCCCCTTATATGTGATGCATCTAAATTATTCTTCGTGTCCGCAGGCCTAGTAAATGTTTCTTGACATCCACCATTTTCAACCTCATTAGCTATCTGATCCCCCAGACAAGCACGTTCAGAGACATCATCCACCAGGGCCTCCCTTACGAAGCAATCATCATTATCATCGATAGAAGTACTGGATCTGCCACCAATTTACGCATGAGTACGCTGCCAAAGATGAAAGCCAGCCAAAGTCCGAACTAAAATAGATTTTTAATATACTTCACCTACTTTTTGAAAAGGTCCAGCTTTCGCTGCCGAATCCTATCCAATATTGATGAAATGGGCTTTTCAACACGGGGAATAGGTTTAAAAGCTGCATCTCGAGTTTCTAGAGAAGCAGTGATACAACGTAAAGTTAGTAGAAACTTCAAGTGATACAATGTAAAGTTGGCAGAAACTTCAAAGAAAGTTAGATAACGCTAGTTAAAACACCCCTTGAAGGGTAACTATTAGCCTGTGGAATACAGCTCAAGATTGCAATCATACCTCGTAGGAGTCTCTGAGACTCAGCTCGAAGCTGTTTAAGGTTTTCCCGTCTTTCCTGTAAGATCAGGGACTTCAAGTTAGCAAATCAAGCAGTGCGTACATAAAGAGATTTCCTTCAAAAATAGGAAGCCAAATTGGCAAACCCAAATGCATACCTTCTCAGCCCTTTTTCTATTAGATGCAGATTCTCTAGCATTCTTCTCACCTCTATCAATGTCGACTCTCTTCTTTCTCTTTCTCTTTTCAGAAAAGGTATCCAAGCTATGGTGCTTTTTCTCTAATTCATCGGTCTTCAGATCCCCAATCTCTTGCCCCATCACCTCCGTAGAGCAAGCTTCGCCATTTCCTCCTCGGTCCCCAGCCACAGAATCAAATTCCGAAACCCTTGTCTCCCCCAAACCGTCTTCCTTGACGCTTTCCGAAGCGTCAAGCTCAGCGCTTGGTCCATTTTCGTCTCCGATAGTCTCAGATGAAGATCCAGATGCCACATTAAAATCCTCAAAATCTAGACCATTTGGTCCACCGGAGTGTGGGATGTCAGATTCAGAAGAATTAGCAGGAGGCGTAGAAGGTCTCTTGTCGGGTGTATTAGGGCGGGGATATTCAGGAACCCTAATTGCTTTCTTCAAACGCTTCAACTTTCGCTCTTGCACGGGAGAGGAAGGCCGTAGCTCAATATCGTCATCGCTCTCCATATCTGCCCTGAATTTTTGCTTCGATTGAAGAACGAGTTTGGCTCTGAAAACTTTTGGAGTGGATCTATTGACATTTAGGAGAAAGAAAATGGCGCTAAATGTTTTTGAATTTGCGGTTAAGGCGCTGCTTACAATTTTATTTTTATTTTAGTTTCTTTTTTCGCTCTTTTTCGCGGTCTGGTTTCGAACCAATTTGACATCAGTTTAAACTTTTGGAGGGTATTGTTGATTTCGCAATGCCAGTTGAGCCGCCAAAACTACAGGCTTTTTTTGTTTTTTTTTAATCTCATCTTTTTATTTATCCACCACTTACAAATTTTAATATAATATTAATTATTATTTTTAAATTATACTCTTATATACCATTTTTAAAGTTAAGGAATCAATATTAACAAAATCCTAGTACAAATGGTAAATGGCTGATATATTCTATTTAGATATACTTTTTTGGATCCAATTCTTAACTATGTATATTATACTTCATGAATAATTTATAATATTTTTTTAGAAATATCCTTATTTTTTTAATTTTTTTCTTAATATAAAGGATATTATGTTTTTAATATTAAAATATAATAAATTTATTTAAGAAATAATTTGAACTTCCTGAAAAATATAAAATAAAACAAGTAAGTTATATATTAACTATTAAGAAAAATTAGCTTATTAAATATACTTTTAGGAAAACTACTTCTCAAAAATATACCAAGTGGCTCCTAAAGATAACATTACTTGCTCATTTTCATTTATCTATTTATTGAAATGTATATTAGAAAACTTGAAAGAAATTTTAACATATCAATTATACATTTTAATATATGCACTAAAATTTTATATAACATATGGAAAGATACGAAGTAGTATAAGCATGGGGTTGGGGAGTTCACAAGAGTTGGAGGCTGGAAGGTTTATTTTTACCCTCTTCGTTGTTTTAAAGTTACATTTACAAGATTGAAATTGAACAAGTTCACATGATTGAAATTGAAAGTGGTTCAAATGAATGGCATATTTGGTCTCATTGGTCAGTTTTTTTTTTTAAATGAATAAACCTATAACAATACATTAGGAATTATACTATGTAATACTATACGCCAAAGAGTCTAACCAAAATTTAACATAGAAAACTTTTTATTAAAAAAAGTTAATATCGAAAACTATGGACTGAAGTTGTACGGGGAAGACTTCCCCTCTAATCCTCCTACAGCTCTCCTTTCTGTGTGACAATAGTTATAGGCTGTTCCAGATGAGGTTGAATAACATCCTATGGCCACCAATGTGATATTATCCCCCAAATTCATTCACATTCTTCCCAATGGGTTCAATAACCTGATGTCTCCAATTGCTTGAGTGAACATCCATTAGATTTAGTAGATCCCCATTTCGCTGGTTTTGCAACCATGTGTATGTTATAGGAACCCTGTGATGATTTCGCCACTATGTTTCAAGAAATATAATAAATCAATAATGGCTAGATGAAGCATGTGAAAATGAAAAGAATGACCCAAAAAAAAAGTTATACATTGTTCAAAAAACGTCAACTGTAAAACTTATTTTTTAAACGTAAAATAATGCAAAAAGACCTTAAAATCGTTAAAGATCATAGAAAAGAGAGCCCGCATATGAATTAAAGAACATAGATAAACTCGATGGCAATACTATACTATTTTATGCTAAATATCACTTATTACTAGTTGTAATGCAGTAGATTTTGGGATGCATTTCCCACACCAATATAATCGAACAATTTTTACTGCGATATTTGATGACATATTAAGAGTATTAGTGTCAGAAAAAAAAAACATTCGAAGCCCATTTAGTTAAAGTATAAGAGAAGTTAGAAAATGTAATGGAATGATGAGAAATATAACATAATTGAATGATAATTACCATATGTTTCTTTGGTATAGTTACCATATGTTTATTTGGTACTATGTCAAGGAGATGAAAATGAAATTTATTTTTTATATAAAATTAAATAAAAATAAACCTAAAAATGACAAAAAAATTGAAATTAGAAAAAATGACAGGTTTATAGAGATAAGTGAATGCCAGAGAAGGGAGAGTAGAGACGACAAAGACAATGGTGAAGCAAATTTGCCGTCGCACAGTGAAGTTGAAGGCGGATGCAAAGATAATGGCAAAGATGAGGGTCACGAAGGTGGTGAGAACCAAACACTGCTAGTCAAAGGTGGATGGGAGAAGATGAAGGTCAAAAGTCAAGAAGCAAATATGGCCTTAATTGTCATTTTTTGTTTTGTCCGGGATAATTCAGACATTTTATACATTACAGTATGATAATTCACAGTACATACATCCTAATTAGCAATGTAATAAGCTTGTATTCTGTGCAACCAAATACTATTAGTCAAATAATGTATTTCCAGTTCCCATTTCTCACCCATTTGGCAATCCATCTAAATGGACTTCAAGAGTATTAGTAAATAGTTATAGTAATTTTAAGTGCTTATAGCCCTTATATTATTTTAACATACTCTCTTCGATTTTTAATATAAAAACCCTTTTAAAAGATTTTCATAGTTTTTAATATAAAACCTTTGTAAAATTTACTGGAACATCATTGTGTGATTTTTACAAATGCTTATTATGATTTTAATTCTTTCTAAATAAATGCATGTTAATGACTTTTATTAAGAATATTTTAATGACAATATAAAAATTTTTGACAAAAGTAAAACTTTTAACTAATTTTAATTATCTGTCTTAATTTGTATATTTGGTTAAAAAGTTATTACAAAAAGAACCAACACATGAGAAAAATATTTTACAATTGAGTGAGACGAATATATAAATGTGAAAATGAGTTACTCTCATTTGTTTCAAAAAAGAATTGACATTTAAGGTTATACATACAGTTTAAAGAAATAATTAAATAATTTAAATTATATTAATAAATTTTAATGTTGTTAAACTAAAATGCTCTTGTATTTTATTCTATTATATTTTTTCTACAGCATTGAATCCTCACTTTCTCTCTATTAAATCCATGTTGCTTCAATGGCCGATGAATTTTTTTTATTTATTACAAATCAATATTTAAATTAACTTACCATCAAATGTTTAGTTCAATTAATAATAGGTTGTATTAATTTAATTAGGAGTCTCAAGTTCAAACCATAAAAATACAGCACTGTTAAATACTCAATAATAAAGTTTATCCTTAAAAAATATTCGATTTGACTCAATTTAGATTAATATTAATCCTGATAAATCCTCAAATTAAAATGGATAAATCGAATGTATATGAAAAAAATATTTGGTTTGACTTCTTGTTATTATTATTATCAATGGAAGGTAATATTATATAAAAATAATTGATGCTTATTGAAATTTTAAATTGATAAATTTTTTAAAAATTAATCAAAACTCCACAATGACAAATCTTTTGAAACGGATTCAATAAAATGTTTCAATTAGTATTTACCCAAGCACTACAAATCACTAGGAAAATCCTTCATAAGATTCACTCTCCATAATTATACAGCAGCCACAACAGACTCTTAAAAAAAAAATCCAACTTATTTTCGGAAAATCCAACTGATTGCGTAGCTAGCTAGTTTGACACATTCATGTACGTGGGGAAAATTACGGAGTTCAAGTTTCAAAGCCTATCCTTGGGATATTTCTTATCATCAACGCGAGGTTCGGAGAACAGTTCTTGCCAGATTTCCATGAAAGCTCGTGCTATGACTCCATGGTAGTGGCGGGAGTTGAGCGTCAGAAAACTCTGTAGAAGTTGCTCCAAGTCCTTGGCCTCAAACATATCCATCTCCATTATCATCTCTAGCATTGATTTCTTGAAGTCCTCGTACGGATCCTTCGACCTCTTCACCACCGCGAAGCTCTCCTTCACCTTCCCTTCCACCGTACGCCGAGTCATTGATCCCGCCGCCGACGTTGTTGTCGTCGCCGTCTTTTCCGATCGTTGAAATCTTGCTTTCTGAACCTTCTCGGAGCTGCTAATTACGCGCCTGCTAATTTCTCTCTCACGGACAGCCTCGTGATAAAACTCATCGGAGAAGCTGTTCAAACCAGAAATTAGACTCTCGCTTTCTTGATCTTGGTCCATGAGGAAGTTACTCCTCTTGGACGAAACGCTTGTGGCCATACTTCTTCGGTCTCCTGCAGATTTTACTTTCTTGCCCTTGTCAACGCCCATTTTGCAGAAGTTGGAGTCACAGTAAACGGGTCTGGCTCGGTAATGGTTTTCGGGTGTGGAGGGTGGGGGATCCGGCACGCGTGGGTACGTAACATCTCGTGCTTTGGGGTTCACCGGAGAAAGACGGTAAACGGCGGGAACTGGATTTCCCGGGAAATTGGAAAGCTTTCTTGAGCGACACAATTGAAACGAAGGGATTGTGAGCTTCAGCTTGAAGCGTTTCGCCATGGTGGAAATCAAACTTGCGTTAATTTGAATTGCTGAGAGAAAATGCTAGAATAGAATATGCTGCTCAAGCGTGAAGAATGTATATTTATAAGAAATGAAAGGCCGGCCTAAAGGAATGAAAAGAGAAAAGTGGGACCCAGCGATGGGATGAAAAGACAAAAGTGGGACCCAGCGATGACTGAATCCGATTGAGCATGTGGTTCATAACCGAAAGCGACCTGGAATTTCAGTGATTGTATTGTTCGAAAATGGCTCTGAATTTGGAGGGTAAAGATGAGGCCAGTAAGTTGCAATAATCCAATAAAAAACCCGAAGGTGTTCCCCAAAGGTATAAACGCCAATGTTCCAGTCAATTTTTAGAGCAATAACCCAATCTTTGAGATCCATAGAAAAATTAGGTTAGGTATTACTCACATTTTAAGGTTAAAATACATTGATTTTCAAATTTCGTTTACGTTTAATTTTTTTTCATTCATTAATTTTCTAATTTCGTAAATAAAGCAATACCAACAAAGTAAATTCTCTATTCGGGAACAAAATTAATTTGGAGAGCCAATAGTTCAATACACATCATCTCTTTAAAAGCACATCAAATCAGAGTTAATGCCAGGTCCTATCTACTAATAATTGTATTAACGTCAGTTTCTTTCAACTATCGTTGAGACCCAATAAGTGTGAGTCCTTTCAAGCTTATGCTTAACAATGAAGAGACATTAAAAAAAAAAAATTCTGAGAATTACGAACGACAGAGCAAACAAGGTGTACCATGAAATGAGTTGACGACTTCAACAGAGCATATTTCCCGAACCGCAAGAGAATGAATCTGTCACCATCGGACGCATCTGTTTCCCTCTTCATTTTATTGGCTTGTCCATTTTTGTTTTTTTTTTTATTTGAGGATTTGGTTTGACATTTAAAAAAATAAACAGAGTTGCCAGTTATCTGACAAAATAATTCAGGGACCTGACAACCCGATTCGTCTATCGGATTGCATGTGGACTAAAGACAAGTATTTCCAAACGAGAAGGAAAATCAATTCTGCTATTTGCCGCAAAGACCAAACCTTCATGGACAAACCTCACCCAAACATCGCAGTACCTTATCCACATTAAGAATAGTTAATTTGTTAATTGTCCATGACTAATCAATAATGTTTTACGGTCTCCATTTCGGGATTGAGTCACTTCAGGGTTAGACGGAAAGCTCTTCTAATAGTATCTTCTACATTTAGATGGTCTTAAATCTTTTAAATAAAAAAAATATCTTTATAAGAATTTTTTTATTTAAGTCTAATATAACTCAATTTGAATTAGTTAGAGTTTGAAGTGACGGTTGGATATGAACCATTTAAAATAAAAAAAAATTCCATTTTGACCAACAATTAAAATCTGTGGCCAAATAAAATCTGAACAAACACGTTTCAATTTTGACTAGTTCACTCTTTCTTTTCGGGTCGAAAAAAAACACAAGAAGCGGGCCCAGAATGGTGGTCCACTTACATACTTGGGCCTGATACGGTTCAGACAAATGGACCAACAGGTTTATCTCGGATGGGATGATTATACGGCCGAACTGCAGAAGCAGGGAAACACCCCGTGTATGGTGTGGTCTACAATGCTCATCGCTTCTTCAGAGTCAACATTTGATTATGTAAAACTAAAACATGTCAAATTGTGGCCTAGTGGAAGTTAAAAAAGGTTTATAACTTTATGTTCATGTTTCCACCGTTTCATGATTCAGAGTCAAAATGTCGAATTTGGTCTGAACACTAAACCAGCTTTGAGCTAATAATACTAATAATAATAATAATAAAATGAATAGAGTGTTGGTCCAATAGAATTGAGTTAGAATTGCTTAAATATAAATATCTCGGAGTTGAAATCATTAATGTCGCTTTTGAGAGAATTTCTCTTAATAAGGCATATTACAGCTCAATCTAAATGAGTCATAATCTAAAATGGCAATAAGATACCAAAGAGTTGTTATAAAAAAATAATAATGTAAAAATAAAACACTTTATTTTTTTGGAAAAAACAAACACTATGCTGCTTTACCAACCTGTTGACGCGGTGGTTCGCATCGCACCATGATTATTATTTAGGGTCTTTGACAATTTAACTATGGCTTTCCTGCCTACCCTCGAAGCTCGCGTATACTCACTCGCTGAATATACGAACTTAGACCCAACAATTGATGAAGGGCGAAGATCCATCCGTGACAGCTAGCCTTCGCAAGAACCACCATGACAAAGAGTGAGAGCTCCGATGATGCAGCTGTCCACAAGAGACACTACAAGTTCTGGGTCATAACTGCGATTGTTCTTCTAGCTCTTTGGTCCATGTTCACCGGCTCCCTTACTCTCAAATTGTCCGCCGTCAATATTCTTCGTTTCTCCCACGATTCCGATTCTAGGATTGTTAACGATATCGATGTCCTGGTAACTCTCTCCATATCACAGAACTGTTATCAATTTTGTCTTGGCTGAATTCGTGTATATGTCTGAAATCTGAACGGCGTGTTGTGCGGAATAGGAATTGGAGGAGAGGGAGAAGGTGGTGAGGCGCATGTGGGACGTGTATACTCACAGCGCCGCCATTCGGTTACCTCGGTTCTGGTCGGAGGCATTTCAAGCGGCTTACGAGCAATTGGTGAGTGAAGTTCGGGGCGTGCGAGAAGCTGCTGTTTCCGAAATTGCAAAGATGTCGTTGCACTCTTTCAATTCAGAGCAGCTCCCTCTTCGATCCCAGGTAAGCTGCATCATTCTACTTTCTGTTCCCATGTTAGTTACCATTGGAGCTTTCCTTTTTTAAGTTTGATGTTTTGTGGTTTCGGTCTCTCCGATTCACCTATGGTTCCTCTTTTGATCTTTTCTCAGTGATTGATTCCGTGTGGTTCGTTATTTCACTATAACTGTCCGTTCTGTTTTCTGCTGCCACTCCATTCCCAATACTACTCTTCTGTAATGAGAGGAAAATAAATAGGATTGAGAAAACTAATAGGTAAACAATCATAAATATAGACAGAATTGTTTGACTGTATTTCTTTTTTTTTTTTCAAAAATAATTTTGTAAAACTATTTTTAAGAATAAGATTTGAAAATAAGAAAATAAAAAAATCTGTTTGAATAATTGTTCTCAAAATCATAATTATTGAGTGAGAGATGAATTATTTAAAATTTATAATTTTATTATTAATGAGGTGGATATTTCTTACATTTCCTTATATTTTTCAGAACAAAAACTACAAAACACTTAAAAGGTATTTTGAGTTTTCTGTTCTTTTATTTTTTTATTTTCCAGAACAGTTTATAAAAAACAGATTTACCAAACAAGTTTTCTGAGTTTTTTTTTTATGAAAATAGAAAAACTATTTTTGAAAACAGAATAAAAAAGCCCCTTAATTTTTTCCTCTAAATTTTGTTTCTAATTTCAAATAAAGTTTTATAGTCTAATACTAATATTTACTCGGTTGCTAAATACTTTCTTCCATTTATATTATCAAATGTTTTATATAATAAATATTTAGTATTATAAACTAAAGTTTTGTAATCTAATACTTATTCCGCTACTAAATACTCCCTCTCGTCTATATTATAAAATATTTTATATAATAAATTTCTAGTTCATATTATAGGGTATTAGATATAATTCTTCCAATTTTACCTATCTCATTAATTCTCTTCTACTCCTCATGAAAAGGCTATGCCCATGGAAAGCTGTGTATAGTTTTCTAATCCTTACAAGGATAATGGAATATTTAATAAGGGTAAAATGAGAAATTTTGGTATTTTTTTTATTAGTTTTAGATAAAAAAATAATTTCTTTAATATATATTTATTTTATATAAAATATCTTATAATATGGACTGGAGAAAATATAGAGCATTTTGCTTTAATCCTAAATATATAATCATTTTCATAATACAAGTAGTATTTATTATACATTTTTTAAAATATCATTATTTAATTTATTCTAAAAAAAGAAAAAGAAATTAAATAATAGTAGCTTTTAAAAAATATTAAATTTTTTTAAAAAAATTAAGAAAATTAACTAATTTTAATTCACATATTTAATTCGTGTAATTTAATTAAAAAATTTTATATTAAGAGCTAGAGAAAATATTTAGCTATTACGTCCGAAGTATTTGTTCTTGAGAAAGGAAATACTTGTTTTTCAATTAGACAAGAAGAAGGTAATATATATGATTGTAATTTGGAAGAACAATCACCTGTGACATATTATATACCTCAACTATATATATGTAAAACATTGAGTTGGAGCTCATTCAAATTATGTTTGATTTTTAACTTTGAATGATTCTGCCTCTGAACTAGTAGTATACCGTGGAGGCACCTGAGATATTTGGTCATGTGTAAGAATAAATGGCTAAAGTATAATGCGCATCATGGTGCAGAATAGCAGAGCACCTAGAAAAATGAAGCAAAGGGCAGAGAGGAGCGTGGCAATTACTCATTACAACAATACTCATTTCCTTCCAAACAATGACCTGACAACGGAGGGTTCTGATGTTAAAGCCTAAGCAGTGTATTTATGGAAATGGAGAATACGCACTCAAGAAAATCCCCAAATCGCCCTTCCTTGTCACTAGGCCTGCAAGCTTTTAATGATGCTTTATATTGATAGTACATTTTTTTAAGTGTTTTACTATTATGTAATTTCTTAAAATATTGAATTAAAATTTTACTGCTTCGTTTGAGATGCACTTATTTTGTAGGCTCTTCAAGTTTGGTTTAACAATCAGAAAAGAGAAGAGGACTGGCAAAATTTTTCTTTTTACAATGTCTGGTATATCTTTGTAATTGTTATTCAACCTTTTTTCTTAATAATGTTTAAACGTAAAAGAGCAATAGTCAATTTTTATTTATGAAAGCACCTTTTACTTTCTGTGTGTTTTGTTACCTATTCTGTTTCATTACCAGACGAGCTTATGGGTCCAGTGAATGAGTAACATATCTAAATATTTTCTATTTATACGTTCATTTATATATTTATAAAATTAATATTTTCTATTTATACGTTCATTTATATATTTATAAAATTAACAATTGTAATAAATCATATTATTTATAAACTACGAATTATATAAATCATTTTGAATTCTGTGTAATACATGAGATTATCACTACTTTTTCTGTTCTAAAACTTTTTTTGTTTAAGGTTATGATACATAGATTAAGAAATTATTAAATAATATATACATTGAAAAAAATACCCTCACTTAATTGATCCATTAATAATCAGAGAAATAAAAATTGGACCGGAGTTCGACCGAAAACTGACCCCTGGTCTGGTCCAGTTGCAGATGGGAATCAGGGGATTTCAGAAGCAGTACGAACCGGTTAAGAACCAGTTGAACCGGTCAAAAATCGGGTCAAACTGGTCCCGACTTTTTCTTTTAATTTTAATTTTTTTAAAAAATATTTTTTAAAATAAAATAATATTATTTTTAGTACTAAGTAATATTATTTTTAGTATAATTTTTTTCCTTTCTATATTATAATATGTTATAAGTATTATTATGATACGTAATGATTAATAATGTTAAATTTACTTAATAAATAATATGTAAATAGAATATCAATTGACTATATTATTAAAAATATATTAATTTATTCACAACCGGTCCGACCCCAGTCTGACCACTGAACCTTGAACCGTTGCCTCATCCGGTTCAATGACCGGTCCGATTTTTAATACTTTGCTAATAATTAAGAGAAAATGAGAGAGAAAATTAATAATAATAAATGAAGATATAACCATGGTTGTTAAAACCGGACCAGACCGGCCAGTTCGACCGGTCAGACCGAGAATCGGGGCCTGGTCCGGTCCGGTCACAGTACTCGACCGGTACTATTCAGAACCGGTGAGAACCGGTCCAAAATCGGTGAAACTGGCCTTGAACCGGTAGAACCGGTCCTGAACCGGTTTGAACCGGTTTTGCATTATTTTTTTTTCAAATTTTTTTAAAAAATTCTTTTTAATTTTAAAGATAAAATAGCATTATTTTTAGTACAAAATATGTTTTTTTATATATTTTAATATTATATAAGCATTATTATGATATATAACTAATAAAAATTATATATTTACTTAATAAATAATAAATAATAAATTATTAATTTATTATTTTAAACTCAAAATATGATTATAAATAAATATTAGCTTATTTAAATTAAAATATTGAGTTATAAAACTCATTAATAATTTATTTGTGGTGAATAATATATTGATAATTTAATATTATTTAGTTTGAACTTTAATTAAGTTATAAAATTTGTCTAAACTTATATTATTTATTTTAAATATATTATTTTAATTACTACCAGTCCGACCCCGGTTCGACCTCGATCGAACCATTGAACCTTGAACCAGTGATTTGTCCGTTTAATGTCCGGTCCGATTCTGACAACATTGGATATAACTAAAGAAAATTAAGTCTTTAAATTTTAAAATAACAAAATTTTTTAAATAAAATTAAAATTCTAAAATAATTAAAATTTTGGAATAAAGGTGTACAATTTTAGAGTTAATAAATGCTCAAATGGTTGTGAAATTTTATAAAGGTAATGATTAGGATTGACACTCCGTAACATGGATGACAGCTTTTGCGTTCCATATTAACAAAATGTGGGTTTGGACATGAACTGCTATTGGATTCTTGGGAATAAGAAGCTACCTCAATCAACTAATTACTGGACTATTGCCAGCAAATCGTTTTCCTTTTGAAACATAAAAAAAAGTTTTCAAATGATAAGGAGTTTATCATGAGAGATTGGAAGTTGGAACATTATGATCAATTATATCTTTAGAAAAACTAATAAATATGCTAACTGATTTGCACACCAGCACACAACATTAGCAGCAGGAATTTCCTTATTCTTAATCAACCTCTTCTATGTTTTAGGCATATATTTGACAAATGTAAAGAGTAGAATAGCTCTCCAAACTGATTTATGTAAATCTCCCAAGTTTTCCTAGTCTTTTTCTTAAAAAAAAAAAACAATCAAATGGCACCTAGGATGAAATGCTTCATTGAGTCTGTATTTTCTTTGGCCAAACTACCCTCTTCTCCTTTTGAAAAGTGTTTAAATTACATAATATTTATTCTAAAAAATTAAAGATTCCCTCCTTTAAAGTAGCAAAAAGCATTACATAAAGCTCTTTTCTGAGATGGATTTTAATATTTCATTTTAATTAAAATTTATACACATCACTTATTTTGTTTTTGGGCAGAAACCATACATATCACTTAATTGATTTGATATATATTTCATATAAATTTTATTGGATGACAAAACACATTTCAATAATTTTTACATATTAAAAAGATTAATCTTTGATTGTTAATAAGGAATATCTCTGGCACTAAAAAAAATAATCATATAAATTAAAACAATAAAAAGTAGCTTAAAATTTTAAATCTCTTAATTTTACTTTCACATCAGGAAGATATTTTTATATTTTCATAATTAGAAATTATATTAGTTATGTATTACAGTTGCACTTTCGAAAAGACAAAGTAGAAACTGGAGCAACAAACACCTCAATAATTAATGTATAATTAATCAATAATCAACATATAATAAAATATATAAAAATTCGATTAATAAATAGTACAGTCCATCTCAGTGCAGCGCACAAGACCCACTTTAAGTTCGTGGAATAATTCTAGCCGTTTCGAACTCAAATAATGTACCATAATTTCATGAATCAAGGCGTTAAAATTTATCTATACAAAATCTAGTCCCATAGTAACATAATCGAATAAAGCAAGACGAGCAAACAGCTGGAGTCAGTAAGGCCGACGTAAGATTAAAACTCGCTCGGCGTCATCAGACGTCAAAATAAATCCTACAGTTAGTCGACAAAAATGCTTGAGCAGATCCCACTAATGCTGCCACTGTTGTTGTGTGAAAAAAGAAAAAAAAAACTAAAGCGTAAAAATCATTTACAAATTACCAAGTACAGACAAAAGGTATATATATATATATCTGCCGCAATAACTTCCAATAAAATTAATCTTCTAAGGTCTGGATCTCGCCCATCATGATCCTGTTACTTACAACGTTAAAGCCCAGAACTGAAGGGCTGACCTTTTTCCCTTTCTTAGCCTTCTTCTTTCCTCCCCCCTTTGAGGATCCATCAGGCCCACAATTGTCATCGTCCTTAATGTCTGTGTTTCCAGTATTCGGGTCTCCACCACTACGTCCTGGAATTCTCTGATCATTATGACTTTGAAAAGCTATTTCAAGTACATCTGACGGCAACAACTCCTTGTAATTTAAGAATTTATCAATGAATTCATGATTAGGGTCATATGATTCAAGATTTTCTGTTAAAAGCACCTCGGCTTCTGATCTGGATTGCTTCAAGCAATATTCAAGGAAACTTGTATCTGAAACCCCAAACACGAGAGTCAAATAAATGTTCACATACAACTTACTTCAAGATTGGCATACTGGAAATCAAAATCCTATCATATGCAGGATTCAAGGTAGCGATAGGCCAAGATCCATCATATCTCGCATGCTAAACCTTATTCAAGGTGGCAAGAAATTATGCAAATACTGATTTGCCAAGCACCCTTCTTAAATCAGAACCAACATCCAAATTAACTACAACAAAACTGAGTATAAAATCAAACGGAAAAACTACCTTTGGTGCCAATAAGCCTAACACACTCGTTCTCACACCAATCTCTGAAGTCCATGGCCTCTGTCCATGTCAAGAAGTAAATATCTTTAGTGTATCAGCAAATAGCCAATCACAACATAGAGTCTATAAAGGATGCAATTAGACAGAAAACTTCCAGGAAAGTGAACTTGACAATGTTGAAATGATAAAAGAATGAGCAATTCATTCTTACCAGAATGCTTAGTCATGGCATCCTTTTTCAATTTCAACACTGACATAGATGATGCTGGGGATGAAGACAGAGGCCTCTCAACTGATTTACCACTAACTGATTTTTGTCGGTTCAATTGCCCAGGTGAATTCCCTTTAATGGGAGTCTTTCTAGACCCCAAGCTCCCCTCACTTGCAAGCTGAGGAAAATCTGATCTGCATCCATAGATAGAAAACAAATCAACCACAATTCAATCACTCTCAACTTGTCCCCCAAAACAGGAGATATATGGAATGAATAAATCCGAAACCTACGACTGGGTATGTTACTTTCAAATTTGAATGCTCAAGTTTAAAGATGAAACTGCTACTCTTGTAAAAAAATGGAGGTCCAGAAAAATCTGCAACCTTTCTGTGTTTCTAGGTGTTTGTCACTATTATTGAAATCAAAGCTAACCATTGTAATTTATTCATTTATTACTGTTATTACTATTGACATGAAATTAAAACCCTTCCATCAAAGGTCACATGATTGTTTATGCCAATAAATCTTGTAATTTGCTTGTGGTTGTGATACCAGCATCTAATTCATATCTTAAATACTAAAAATGCATAGAAAATAGTAGCAATTATAATGCAGCCTACTGCAGACTTGGAAACACAGGTAAGTGGGGAATTAACAAAAACAACTATACATAAATGGCACAAAATAGAGACAAGTCATACTGTTTAGTTTCTTGCTTAGATTGCTCAATGGGACCCCAGAACAAGTCATCATCCACTTTGTATTTTGACTGAGAAGTAGAATGAGAGCTCATCTGAATTGGTGATATAGCTTTGGATGGAGAGGATGCTGAAATTGGCCATGACGAACCACTACTCCGAGCTGCTTGTGCAGGATGTGATTTCTGTGGAGTAGGTAATTGGCTAGCCAGCACTGCAGAAGAAGCCTTTTTCTCCTGCTCTTTTAAAATGTCTCTTAATGAAGTTGGTTTAGGAACCCGACTAGTGTCAGCAGACCATGCTGGAGAAGGTGATGGGCTTACTGGCTCCCCTCTCCAAGGAACGAAGTCTCCCAGAGAGGGTCCTGCAGGGATGGCTGGCACTACTTCTTTCTCCACCTGCACAGCGCGAGCGCTTTTAACTTTTTCAATTGGACTTGTACCAGTGGCCACTTCAGATGAAATGGAGAGTGCAACCTTAGCCCCAGAACCCTTTGATTTTGTTGACTTCTTCCGGTTTCTTTTAGAGTCTTTTGCCTCAATGAAGTTGTCATCATCTATCGAATCAAAATGAACCACTGTATTTTGGGAGGAAGACAAGTCTGGAATTTCAGCATCCCTTTCACTAGATTCCTTCAAAACTTCAATTGCCAATATATCATGTAGTTGGCTTTTCTTTCCCTTAGGATTTTGAGAAGTTCCAGACTTACTTAAATATTCGGTATTGCCTAGTTCTCTAAGACTTTCATTGGATACCTTTACAGAGTCTGGATTGGAAACAACCCCAGCCCAAGCAGTTGACAGACTCATGGAGTTGACAGAAGTGGCAATTTCAGAAACAAGTGTTTCTGTTCGTGCCTTTCTTTGTTCTTCCTGTTGAATTTCTAGTAATGACTTTGCCTCGATACCCACAGCAGGTTTCCAAGCTCGCCCCACAGCTACTTCAGTATTCTGTGTAGAAACAGAACTAACTGCCTTCAAGTCACCCTCAACAACAGTTTCAGTGATTCTTCCTTGAGCAGTTGCAGGCACGACATTGACTTCTTGATCAGCCACCTTGGTAGCTGTTATAGATTTATCGGTCTTATCACTTGTTTGTAGCAATTTTCGTTCATAAACTGGCTCTCCCTTGCTGGTTTCCCCCAACTTTAAGTCACTAACATTTGGCTTTAGAGTTTCCAATTGCTTTGACTGCTCCAACGGCAGATTCTTTGGCAATCCCTTTGCTTGATCAGAAGACTGAGATTTGGAAGACTTTTGCTTCTTAGATTTCTTCTCAGTAACCTTCTTGGGCTCCCGCGCTTCAACATTTCTTACATCTGCAAAAGAGGGGTCATCACTGGGCTTGTCTCTTCCAGCAGGCTGCTCTTCGTGTGCACTATCTGGTTCAATCTTCACATTACCATCCATATTAGTTGCTGCTGGAAACTCAATGCCACAAGTTCCAGCTGACGGCTCCCCAGAGTCAGCAGAAACACATTGCACAGGCATGGAATGCTCACTCGACTCACAATTTGCAGTCAAGAAAATACCATCAGCTTTGCATGCAATGTCTGGTATCTGTTCCAGAGACTTAGCAACTGCATCAGAAACAGAAAGAGATTTCAGCAAAGATTCCTCTTTTATTCTGTTTTCATGCAGTAGGGAGCTTTCAACACTTGTTGATACAGGCAATGATTCCTTCTGATGCAATTCATCACTTTGTTCTGGAAGAATAGGGCCCCAACTTTTCTGACGAGTGATATTGCCAAATATTTGGTGTGGTATAGGTGGAGCAGAAGCTTCACTGCAAACACTATAACTAGTATCCTGCACAGGTTGCATAGGTAAGCTCAAAGTCTTGGCAAGGGTATCTTGCATGCTGGGAATTGGTGTCTGTGAACTGATTGGAAAAATCTCTTGTGGTAGCTTAAGTTGAGAAGGATCCATGCACAAATTCCCCAATGGTATTCCACCTCCCTGCAACTGTGCATAAGAGGAGTCACAATAGCGCTGTTGAGACTGTTGCTCCTGCAGCACCTGGGAAAGCAGTTGTTGCTGTTGTTGTTGCCGCAACAATTGCTGCTGCTCTTCCTGCTTCTGCTGTTGCTTCAACAAGAGGAATTTATCCATCAATGACATTTGTTGCAATGGAACAGCTGTCTGAGAATGCATCAGGTATTGCTGTTGCAGCATATTTAACATTGGTGGATCCTGGGACAAACCAGAAGAAAGTAATTTCTCCGTTGTTAAAACACCAGAAGCCTTATCTACAGCTTGAGCCATCAAGTTGCTAAAAGACAATTGGTTTTGAGCTTGTAGCCTTTGTTGTTGAATTCCTAGTGGCCCTTGAGGGAAGTTCTGATCATGGTGTATGTCAATTTTATTCTGAAGTGAATCCAAACCACCTTGTACAGAATAATTTGGCCACCCAGCAACACCATTATTTAACCCCGTTGATGGCCTGTCAGACAGTCCTTGGATGATTGACACTAAGTCAGCATTCTGGGACCGAGGCTGAAGACCATTGTCACTCACTGAAGCAAAGAGTTTTGAATGTGGCGGGGCTTGTGCATCTGGGACAATATCTGATTTTGACACCAGGGATGTTACATCTCTCCCAGGCCAATATTGGAAAGTATTGGGGATGGACTTCTGTCGGTCAAGTGCCATCCTCTTGGCCAGCATGTACAGGTTGTTTCCAGTATCTACTCCTGATAGCCCCAAATAACCAGAATTATTTTTATATATAAAAAAAAAAACTCGTAATATAGCCTAATTCAAGTCCAGACATGCCATCCACAGATATAACCTAGTTGATTTAAGAAGCTATGGACAGCAAAAGGTAATGCATGGAAATACATTCAAACCCAAATTATTGAAGAGGAATAAATTACTTAAGGAAAAAGAAGTAAAAATAACAGAACAAACCTTCTGATAAAGTCTGACTATCAAGTGGGGGGCTGCTCTTATTTCCAGACATCAGTGACTCCAAAAACCTATTTTCAGCTTCTGTGGCAGAACTCTGTCTATTCCTGGAATCGTTTCTCATAATTTCAATCTCACTTAAACCAGAATGAATACTCCCGAAGGTGTTAGAATTTTGCTGACCAGATGCATCTGTGTAGTCATTTGATTTTGGTGCAGAAAACCCAGGTGGTGGTCGGGCTTTAGCTCGCAGATGTGGCATTGCATCACCTAGTGACAACCAAGGTGAGTCAGCTGCAGCATTTTCCAAATGAACAGGCAAATCAATGCCAAAATATCCGGCCTCAAACCATCCAATAATATCAATTCCTTTAAAGGGACCCTGGATTTGACCCTGAGGGTCTTTGTAGAAAAGAGATAACTCCTCCGGAGGAGTCTGAGGAACTCTCCTTGTTTCAAACCCACTGTCAAAAATGCCAGATAGCTGCCTCTTAACAATTGGATCTTCATTAGTTTGCCACTTTGATACATCTTTGGTGTCAGATAAATAACTCAGATTACTTTCTCGCTGATTCTGAGTATCCTTTGGTTGATGTGACCAGCTCATCTCCAAGTTTCTCGACTTAAAATCACCAGGCATATCATGCAAAGAAGTGTTTGAATGTTCACTCAGCGGCATAGCTCGCAAGGCAGTAACAGGATTAGCAGAACCATCAGTTAATTCTCTATTACCTGGCACCTCATCAACCAGCTTGAATGAAACATCTTCACCCTTATCTGCAAGAAGAAAATATTAGAAAAATGTCTGCAGATGCCTCATAAAAAAACACATCTTCATTCTTGTGAAGGACAGCAGGGAGAAAATTGTTAGTCACACACATTAAAGCATAAATCAAATAGTGCCTTGCCTGCATTGGAGTGCTATTCAATTCACATTTTAATTTCATATTATTAAAAGAAATGATAACAAGATGCGTAATATTATTCTTATGTTTAAATCCCTTCAATCAAAATTAAGACTGTAACAATATAAGAAATATGACAAAATAATAATTAACTCCTCATATCTCATGTGGATATTTTTAAAAAAGTTTATTTAAAAGAAATGAAAAGAACAAGAGAAGTTGAAAATTAATAAATAGCTACCCACTACTATTTACCATATAATTAAAAGTATCTATTAGTAGATGCTAATACCAAGACAATCTATTTTGATTTTCCTGAAAAACAAAGAAGCCCACATAGACAATGCAAAAGAACTTTACAAAACGGTGTCATTAATAAGAAACTATTGTAGACAGTATAAACATACTCATAAATTTGGAAGAAATAACTTAGTGTCAGCTTTCCATTTAAAGATCATTCTAGTTAATTTACACAATCAGCCTTCACATTATCAGAACCTTTATCTTTATAATCATCAAGAGAGCAGGCTACAATAAATCAGTTCCAAGCGAAGTCAGCCCACACCCAAACCCATCTTCTATTCTGAATATACCTTGGAGAGGGGCACCTCCTAGCTTCATTCGTCTTGACTGTGCAACATCAGTGGAATTCCGTCCATCTTTTTGCACCTGAGGTGCACCGCTACTAATTATTTCCCCTTTGTCAATACCTTTTAAAGCATCCTGTTCACATATGAAAGCAATCTAATCAACCTCCAAAAGCTACAATGGCATCCAGAAGAATAATACAAAAATACTAATTACCTGTTCCTCAGAAGTTGGCACACAAAGTGCTAGTGGCTCCAGTGGTTCATCCTGTGTTAGATAAGGCACCTGAACAAATTCATCAGCAAATTTTCTAATTGCATGCATGTCAGTTACCCTATACACATCAAGTAACTTCGTCCTGCTGTACATAAATAGACCAGGCTCTACAGGCACACTTTCAAGCTTATCCACACTAGTTCCAGGATATTGAGAATATGAAGAGATATTATTGATAGGGCTACCACCAGGGCCAACCCTACCACGTCCAAGAGAAAAAACAGGAGGTGCAGTCTCCCCACGGCCCCGTCCATAAGAAAATGTAGAGACTTGTTTGTTTGGTGTTAAGCTTTGCTGATGGGGTGGCTCTGCCCTTCCACGACTCTGTGAGGAATTAGGTTTCCATGGCCGATAATGATCCCCCTCCTTTTCATCCTTTCCATGATTGGAACTGTTCGACAAGCCTTTGTCCAAATGAACCTCACCATCTTTCCCAGAGCCACCCCATTTTTCACGCAAACTTTCTGGTTCCTTATCATCAGGGCCCCAGCGAGTGTTCCACTTACTCTCACGTCGCTGTTCATAGTTTGTTTCTCTGTTACTTGAATCATTCCATCTCTCAGGTATACCACGACGTGATTCTCCAAAGAGCCTTGTGGACAAATTTTCAGTCCATCGATCCACCCTCCGACCATCACCAAGGTCTTTGTCTCCATCCCTCCAACGGTCCTTTCGTATAAACTTAGTGTCTCTCTCTTCATCACGCCAACGGTCACGACGGCCAATTTCTGAATCAAGCATGGATGGCCTAAAAACATCCTTTCTCTTATGGGCATCGTGCACATCCTCAGCATTTCCAGATGTCTTAACAGTCTCTGAGCGATTGCCATATGGTGGAGTTGAGACCACATGGTTTTCCTGGGACAGAAGATAGAGAAGAGAAGGGAACAAAATTTTTTTTGAAGCAACTATAATTCATTCATGCAAGCTAAATAGGGGCTTCTAGCTAATAAAAGAAACATGCAAAGAGAAATAATCTTTGCATATATGCATTCAACGGAAGTACAAAGCATACAAAATGAGAAAACTAAACAAGCAGCTATTACATACCACAGTTCCTGTTCCGGGTTTACTCTCCCCGGGCTTTGGCTGAAGCCACTGAGGTGAGAGAGGAATAGGATTGTCAGGGCCCTGAAAGTCTGCACAAAGGGCCATAAGATTCAGTGAATCCACACATTGTCAAAATCAAAACCAAAAAAATCTCACAAATTGCCCACCGCAAATCGTAGGAGAGGTAAAACCACGATGTTAAGCTTCAAGTTTTGCCGAAGACGTAAAGCAAGGGGAAAAAAAGCAATAAGCCATTTCCCAGTACAAAGAAAGAACAAATTTTGTTTAGCTCCCATCAACCCCCAAACAAGAATTTTCTCCATGGGCATCATGCAATTATATGTCTTTGCTTCCATTTTTCACTTCAAGTAGTAAAAATCCAACACACATCAACACCAAATATAGAAATACCGATCGTTTAAAAAAAAAAAACAGCGACGTACAACACAGAATATATCTCTGAACACCAAGGGATTAAGTGCCCAAAAAAAAAAAGGCGAACACGTGTACAGTAAAAATCATTGGCACAAAACGATGGAAAAAATTGATGACACCGCGAAATATTAAACTGGCAGTTCAAATGCGTGATCAGGGAATGAGCAAATCAGTGCGTTAAGTAAACCCGCCGGTAATGACCAATTCGTCAATGCGTCTAACCTCCCGAATTCAAAATCCAAACCCAAAACTAAATAAATGGGATTGGAGAAAAGGAATTTAAAACAGATGACAGTCTAGAGGTTAAGCAAAACCCTAAACTCAGTCTAAGAAAATGAACTGCATTAACATTGTCGAAATCAACCGAAAGGAATGATACGGAATAACCCAAGTGGCTCAGGAGAGCTAGGGTTTACGTCGGAAATGAAAGGTCAAAAGGTAGGAGCCAAGAAAAACTAGAAGATGAAATGAAATACCTTTGGAGATCTGATATGGAGGAGCGGCGGAGATGTGGAGGCGAGTATCAGAGGCGGTACGGTCTGCCATGGATGATTGCGGAGACGAGAGTCGGGAAAGCTAGCGAGGCAAGGAAAACCCTTTTGATTGCGCCTGAACGAGGTGAGAGAACAAACTTAAGGGTCAGTGGGAATATAGGTTAAGCGTCACGGGAAGATACATGTTAGTGTACACGTTAACACGATGCTACCCATGGGCTCACGTTAGTGGCATGTTGCCCGCCCCCAGAAGATGATTTTTTTTTTTTTAAGGATAGACGAATTCCTTTCATCATTGAGAACATCATCCACGCGCTAGAAAATCTGCAGTGACAAGCACGCTTCTAGTCTATCGCGTGTCGTGTATCGGACGCTAAGTAGTATCGAGTAGGATTTGTGCTGCCATGATATTCATCGTATTTTTTTTGTGTGTACTCGTCGTATTTTTTTGGTGTGCGCACTCCGCCCCAACGCACGGGCCAAAACGTCTTTGGTTGAAGTCGTTTTATCTGAGATTGATTGCAGAGTATGAGGCGCCAGGATCGGACGGCTACTGTTTAGATAGTGTCAGGGCCTTTGGCTTGTATAAAGAATGATAATGGGATGGAATAAAATTGATTAGAATGATAATCATTACAAATGTGTTTGATATGACATACAAATTGATAGAATGATATTTATTTTTTATAAAAAAAAAATAAAAATAAATGTGAAATAACTAAAATACTTTCTTCCCAAATAAAAAATCTCCCCCATCCGTGTCTTCCTTATCCCTCAATCAAGTCTTCCTCCTCCCACCATCATCATGTTCTTGCTTTGGCCAATCATCTTCTCTAGATTCAATATATCCAAATTAAGAATCAAATTATTCAACAGATTCACCTAGTGGCCCATTTGAATCACAAGTTGCAACGATATAAAAAAAATTAAAAGAAAAATATTGTAACGGCAGTAATCAAGTTATGGTGCTGGAGATTGATGAAATAGAAGAAGGAAGAAGAGAGAAATCACGAAGGACATGTTGACTACGGTGGTGGTGGAGTTTAATGGAGATTTATGGTGGAGATTTGGGCATCTTCATTACCAAGATCTAATGCAAACATTGAACTGGGAGAGGCTCTCAAGGGTGGAAGCCAATGACCCTGTTACCGCTGCCATCATCTGGGTGCGTGTTGACATCGTCTTCATCTATAGCCTCACTACTGTCATCCAATGAAGATGGGGGAGAGGGAGATTAGTCAAAGGAGATGGGCAGAGGATGAAGGTCGAAGGGCACTTCTAAGAGATAAGCGATGGAATGAAGAAAGACACCGATATGTGATGCATTGATGATTATCACATGTGGTAACGAGGACTCCGTAGGAAAAACCAAGATGGCAACCAAACTAGCTTACTAAAAGAATATGTACAAGATTCCATTACTTTCCTTCAGCACTCTTGCAACTAAATGGGCCCTTATATGATGAGACTGTCCCTCTTTATGAGCATCGTTGAGAGGAAAATGTCAAATGACATTATTGTCCTTGGTGTTATGTAGAGCAAGAATTTGTTTTAACATTGTCATGGGTTTTTTTTTTATATAGAACAACTCAAAAGAAGAACAAAAACAACAACTAAAAAACTAGCCAGCTAATAATACTAAAGTCAAAGGGTGAAAAACTTCCTTGCCACCAATCTTTCCTACTATTGGAAGAAATTCAATCTAGCTTTGATGAAAGAGATGCCTAAGCCAAGAGATATCATCCAAGAAGAGTTTGTAGCATGTGTTGCTTCTGTAAGCTCTAATAATAAAATCTAGTTTCTCAGGATCAATTAAGATTGTGGTGAGATATGTTAAACTAGGAGGCCCAAAGAAATCAAGATCTGTAACTTAACCATCAATCTAAGCTCTTTTAAAAGAAAGGCATGAATCTCCAAATCCTTTTTGCTATAATTAAACCTTACATTACAGAAACATTGATTAAAGAAGATTTGATGCAAGCAAGTTAGGAAGTATGGAGCAAGCTCAAGACTTTGAAGAAAATGAGGCTAAATATGTGATCTAAAAGTAAAAAACGATTGATCCATTATAAGGCATAAGAGGCCCAAGGACTAGATCTAGAGCTAAGCTAATGAAAGAGACCTTGATTGGTGTGATTAGCAAACAACTTGAGATGTAACCTTTACACTTAAGTGAATTTAAAGTTCAAGAGCACAAGAATGACATGATTATATTCTCATATATAGAAGTTTCAAATTCAAGCCCAAAATCAAATCCAACATAAAGAGTTCACTTAAAAAGCACCTAACTCACTTAAAGAGCATGTGACCTAGGAATTAATGGGCTTAATTGTTAATTAATTTTATTTTTATTAATTATGGGTTAAACTTTATTAATTAATAAAGTTCAATTAGTTAGTTAGTAGTCTTTTAATAGTCCACCTTATAAATAAGCATGTTATGTATCAAATATGTGATTTCATCAATATGGTGACATATTTATAAGGGCTTATGTATTATTTTTATTATTTTCTTTTGAATTTTGAATTTTTATTTTAGTTTATTTTACTAGTTTCATAAATCCATTAAAAGTGTTATTTGAGACAAAGTCTTATAATCCTATTAGGATTACTTGAACTCAAATTAATTAGGTTTTCTAAACTCATTAGGTTAGATTTCCCCTTGCCTATTTATAGCTCTCTTTTATATGCCTTGTTTAGATTTGAATGAATGAAAATTTTAGAACACTATGACTTATCAAGAAATTGGTCATTTCTTACAGCATCCTAAGAACTAGAGTTCAAGAGACTATCCCTCTTGGGTTCTATTTCTTAAGACCCACATCTTCCGTTCTTATCTTCTTTATTTTCTTATTTTCTTTGTTATTTCTTATGCATTTTTTATTTGGTTCTTTGCTGTCTAGTTTTGCTTCTTCTCTTGAATTGCAACAATCCAAGCATAGTTCGCTTCAAAGTGAGTTCTTTGGACGAGTTTTATAAAGATTTACATATCAAGATTAATGCTTTACTGACCAAAGATCCACCAAATCTATTTTTCTCTTCCCTAACTTCCATAAAAATCATCCATCGTGGTCTTGAAATAGCTTCTTTTGCCTTCTAAAAGTTAATTGAAACCTTCTTCAAAATTGTTTGTTGAACCCAATAATGTGAGGAAAGCTGAAGAATAGAATTAACCTTGTAAATAGATTGGTATAGGGAGATCTCTATACCTTGATGCTTCTTAAAATTCCTACTATTTGAGAAATAGTCATGCTCGTATGAATATCTTCTATGTTACCTTTATGGGAGTTATTAAGCCATGAAACTAGCCAGGATTTGAAATCATTAATAAGCCCAAATCTGATAGTTAACCTAGAGGTGAACCAAATAGATCTAGCAAAATGACAATAAAGATAAAATATGATTAATGGCTTATTTGAATGCATTCTCTGTTTTAATGTTCTCAAAACAGTTTTATAAAATTGTTTTCCACAACAAGTTTTGGGAATAAGAAAATAAAAATATATATTTGAATAATTGTTACCAAAATTATAACTAGTAAGTGTTAAATATGTTATTCAAAATTTATAACTTTTTCATCAATGAGATGGATATTTTTCACATTTTCTTGTGTTTTATAGAATAAAAAATATAAGGGCTTGTTTGGTTCTATTTTTAAAAACAATTTTTCTATTTTTGAAAACAGAAAAATAAAAAAACTTGTTTGGTAAACCTGTTTTTTATGAACTATTCTGAGAAACAGGAAAATAAAAGAACAGAAAACTCAAAACAACTTTAAGGTGTTTTGTAGTTTTTGTTATGGAAAACACAAGAAAAGGTGAAAAACACCCACCTCATTACTAGTAAAGTTATAAATTTTGAATAACTCATTTATCACTCACTAGTTATGATTTTGAGAACATTTATTCAAACAATTTTTTTTATTTTCTTATTTTCAAAACTTATTCTCAAAAACAGTTTTACAAAACTGAAAACAGTTTTAAAAACTGTTTTGAGAACAATAAAACAGAAAACACTGTCAAACAGACCCTAAAACACCTTAAAGATGTTCTAAGTTTTTTGTTCTTTTAATTTTTATCTTTCAAAACATTTTATAAAAAAATAGGCTTATTAAACAAATCTTTTTTGTTTTTCTGTTTTCAAAAACAAAAAAATTGTTATGAAAACAAGAATCAAACATAACTTTCCTCCTCTTCTTTACAGAAATGACAATAGTATGAAATATTAACATGATGGCTTTGCAAAGTATCAATAATAGGAATATTGTCATTAAGGATTTTCTAGATAAACAGAATGATCCTAAAAGAAAGATGCATTTTCCATCATAATGACCAATCCTTAAAGTTACCAACATAGTGAGGTCAGATAACTCTTAAATTTTCACTACTTTTATTCCCCATACTTAGTGATTATAATAATTAATTTTGGCTAATTTTGGATTTTTAGATGATATTAATAATTTTAGCCGTTTTTTGGATTTATGAAAATTTTGGGATAATTTTTGGAAATTGAGCTTTAATTTATTTCTTTTATTTTTCAAATTATTCCAAAATTTATTCTTTCATTGTATGCTATTTAATAATGCTCAAGGTGATCATGGGTCATTAGTGCATTAATTGTGATTAAAGAAATGATTAAAAATTGACTCATGTAGGGGTAAAATTGTCAACGAGTTTTAAAAATTTCTTTTTAGTATTTTATTTCTTTTGTTTTTATCATTTTGAAATATAATTTTCCTCCAATTGAGCTTAAACTTTATGCCATGATTAATTTAATTTTCTTGAACTAAAATTTAATCTGCATTTATTTAACTAAGCATATAATCTATCTAATGTAATATTTTATTGTAGGTCATGGTTCATAGAAATTAAAATTTTAAAGGGACATTTTGGTCACCTGATAGGGGATTTTATGGAAAATTTATTTTCCCAACTTTCTTATTTTTCTTATTTTTAGTTGCTAATTTGTATGTAGCTTTATTTTTAATTAGCTAACCTCACATTTCTTGCTTCATTTCAATGAGCCAAATGCGGCCCTTGCTAAAAACCATTCCCTTCCGGTAAGTGAGAGATGCGGCTTCCTTCATTCTTTCTTTCTTGAGCTGACACTCCCTCCTCCATTTTTTTTCGGTCAACATCATCCCCTCTATTCCTCTTTTGTTTTCTCCTGACTCTCGTCAACTTTCCTCTACTTTTCACCATTTTCTTCTCTAACCACTGTCATCTCTTCCATTTTTCACCATTTTCCAGCTCCTTCCTTCTATTGGGCACGAGTTCTCTTCCTTTTTTCTTCAAGATGAGTTGAATCCATGGCTGAACATTAACCTCCTCTATCAAATTCATTTTTTCCCATCTTTTGTCCTACTCCTTTCATCCCTTTTAGCAAAAAAAGTCCAGCTGCATCTTTACTCAAATTCTTGGTCATGGGTTGATTTACTTGAAGTACTTGGAGGAATTCCCACGCTTTCCATGGAGGAGAAAGTTGGTGGTGGTGATTTAGTACAACTTGGAGAGGATTTTGAAGGACTATAGATTACAGTGACACTTGGGTTTTGGATAATTATTTTTCTTTCCTTTTTCTTATCTTTTTATACTTGTCTTAGGCTAAATTAGGATATGTTATTGAATAATTTAGTTTGAAATTAAGGTATGGATTGGTTGATTGATGATGAAAGCACATGGATTGTATTTTGACCACTTGAGATTTTGAATTGGGAATTTTCTACGATTGCTAATTGTTAATGAAGTTGTTAAATTTTTGGCCAATTGTATCTTGGAATTCCTTACCTTAATTTTGAATTAGGTTGCTTGAATTAAGACTGTAGGTGATTAATTAGGTGGTTTGGTTCTTAATTAAAAATTCGAATGGTTGAATTGATGATGATTGATTGGCTGTGACTTTTGGCTCTTTATGGAATTATTGTGTAAATCATACACACTTAGTTATTTGTCACATAATCTTGCATATTAGGTGTTTGATGAAATGCTTAAATGTGTGATCATTTTAGGTATTTTGTTTGACACTTTATATTTTGGATCTAATGGTTTTGATAGCATGTGACATTTTGATTATATTAATTATCCAAGTTTAATTAATTATTTGAGCCCACAACAAATTCTTCCTTCTCTAAGTTGTTGCTAGATCATCACTCTCATTATATTGTATTTTTTAATTCACTCATTTATCTCATTTTAGCCTAGTTAGCTCTCTTTAATCAATAGCATTTTCTTAGTTTAGTTATTGGTTAGTGTTTTATTTAGCTTCTCATTTACATTTTCAAGTTACAAACCCCCCTCCAAAACTTGTAATTAGTAGTTTGCCTATAGGTTAAGGTAATTTGTATTGCATTTTTATCTATATAGTATTTAATTAGTTCTTGCATTAGTCCACTGGCATTTTAGTTAGCAATTTAGTTCATTTTGGTTTTCAGTTTTTGCTCATATTAGTTGTGCATTTTAGTTATTAATTGTGGCCAATTCTAGTGCTATCATTTCTATTCATTTTCATCTATTTGCATTAACATTTCTCACATTACCATACATTTTCTATTCACTCAAGCATACTTTCTTAACTAATGTTGGCCATTTAATTTTCATGTACATATTTAATTCATTTCATTTTACATTATAGGTTGCATTTAATTTAGTATATATTTAGGCAATTTTGGGATTAGAATAGTACATGTCATACCATCCATACACTCATACTCTTATACACTACCATACATGCATCCAAACCTCTTCCCATATTAGTTTTGGTCTCTTAGTTAGTTTAGTTTTATAGGTTTATTCTGCATTTTAATTGCATTAACATAATTTTAGTCTAACTTTTACATATTTAAATAAAAAAGAAATTCACATACATACTTGCACACTTTTCTTGCATTTTAGTTTTTAATTGTTTTGCATCTTGCATTCTTAATTGCTTGATTTTCTTTCTTAAGTAGGATTTAATCTAGTTACTCCAGTATAAAATGACCTAGGTTTGTACCCTATACTATATTATTTCTTTAAACATAATTTTAAATTGGAATTCCTTACGATAAGGCATTTCAAGGTCCCGAAGGGTTTGAAATTGCGTGATATGGATTTGTGAACAATTGAAACCCTACTTTGGAAGAATAAGAACTAGATGAGTGACCCTTCCAAATCAATTTGTCCTCCACTTCAAAAAAGAAAAAGGGCATGTTAAGAATACATTGTGTAACATGCTAATCATATAAAGAAACTACCATATGGCTATTCCAAGTAGATCTGTCCTACTTTAATAGATCTGATACTTTTAGTAAGGTAGTATCATGATCTATTCTTCTAGGTAACCACTTCACATGGTTGAGTGGGATGTTATTACCCATAGCAACCTGCTATTCTAGGTTGTTTGAGATCAGAGGTGCTGCTTTCAAAATGCCCTTCATGAGCCATGAGAAGTTAGGTTTAGATTTCAAATCACCATTAAGAATAAAAGGGAGATATTTCTTTGTAAGAGTCCTTCCAAGTAGAGAATCACTGTAGGAAACTATCCTCCAAATTTGTTTTGCAAGAAGAGACTTGTTGAAAAGATGAAAAGAGCAGAATCCAAGACCTCCATGCTTTTTGGAAAAGTAAAGTTTTCGCCAAGCCTTGAGATGAATATTGCTCTAACCAGCTCCATTAGTACTCCCAGACAAAATTAGCACATATCATGTCCAGCTTGTTAGCAAGTCCTTTTTAGGTAAGAAAACACATGAAAGCAAATAAATACAAGATGAGCTGATAATAGATTTGATTAAAATCATTCTCGTTGCTTGAGATAAAAGATGCCCTTTCCAGCCACTTAATTTTCCCTAGATGATCCTAAGAATATGATCAAACACAATCTGATTGTCTTTCCCAAAATCAATATAAATCCCCAGATACTTTCCCAATGAAGAAGAGAAATGCATATTTAGCAATTTCGCCCAACTCAATTTATGTTCATGAGAAGTGTTAGGACTAAAAATCAACTTTGACTTGCCCCAGTTAATATCATGGCCAGACAGCATACAGAATTGATCAATGGCCCTTTTAACAGTAATACATCTATCCATGCTCCCTTGGAAGAAAATTATAGTATCATCAGTATAGGCTAGATGAGAAACCGGAGTAGCATTTCTACATATTTTAATTCCTTTCCAATTATTTTGCCTTTCTTCTTTAGATATAATAAGAGAAAGGATATTAGAGCAAATGATGAAGAGGTAAGGGGAGAGAGGATCCCCTTACCTAATGCCTCTAGAAGGAAAAAATTGCTTAGACAACTTGCCATTTAAAATCAGTTGGTAAGGGATTGTCGTCACACATTACATGATCATCTGAATCTAGATAAGTAGAAAGTTCATTTCTAGCAGGATAGCCTCTGGGAAATCCCAAGAAACTTTACCAAAAGCTTTTAAGAAATCAATTTTAGGAGCTCCTTCGCATCAACTCCCTTTCTTAGTATTCTGTAGGTAATGAATAGCTTCAGCTGTAGCCAGAATGTTTATGAGCCTACCATTGATGAAGGCACTTTGGCAAGGAGAAATGTAATCATCAATTATTAGTTTAAGCTTATTAGCAAGCACTTTGGAGTTGATCTTATAAGAGACATTGCATTTTAGGGATAAGATAAATGAGTGATTTGTTCATAGTCTTCAATAAATAACCTCTATCACAAAATGATTTGACTATGTCTATAATGTCTTTGTTGGCCAAATCCCAATAAGCTTGAAAGAACTTAGCTTGAACACCATGGGTTAAGTTAAATGTTCGCTTATGCTCATCAATTTGGATGAAATTTGATCAATTAATCTAAATAATTTACATCTAAAGTTATTATTTTTAATTTTTTAATTAAGATTTTAATTTTTTAAAAATAAATTGCAAATCTAATAAAAAGTGCAACAAATAATACTTTTTTTAAAAAAATTATATTATTTATCTTTGTGTGTATTTACTTTTTTTGCAATAAGAATATCTCAAACCGATAGCCAAAGACTTTGATAGGCAAATTAATCATGAAGTAGACACCTTTGTGTGTCCCTTTTGCTTGCTTCTTCACTTCTCTCATTAGTTTACTTTACAGCTTGTTTGGTTCAATTACCAGGAGCGTTAGGTGATGTAATGTGAATGGGGTGAGGAGATGTGAGGAGATAAAGATTACATTAAAGTTTGTTTGGTATGTCATGTTAAGTGAAGGTTTTTAAACTGAAAATTTGTTTGGTTGGATAGAAAAATGAGATGCAATGGGATGTAATATTATGGGAAAAGACAAAAATACCCTTCAATAAAAAAATCATAACTTAAAAAAAAAAGACAACTTCTTCGATTTGAAACTCTTACTCCATGCCCTAGCAACCATTTTGGACAACATCTTCTTCATCCCTCCTCCACAAAAGCTTCATCAATCAAGCAAGGAGTTGGATTTTGGGTCCTTCTTATACTCATCTTCATCGGTCTGAGGAACTATAGCTGTCGCAAGGTCGTTCATGCGCACACCTCTACTTCATCTGATCATCGCGTCATTCTCCTCTATTTCATCACAAATTCCTCCATCGCCTCTGTTTCATTGCAAACTCCTCTATTTCTTTGATTGGAAACTCTTAGTCCATGGCCTAGCAACCGTTTTGGAGGAAATCTTCTCTCTCAATCACGTCATTCTCCTTTGTTTCATCACGAATTCCTCCATTGTATGTTCCGATACTCATACTTGAAATTTAAATGGTATATAGAGTTGGGAGGATTATATTGTATGACTTTACATAACATATATGTCTGAAATTTGACCTAAAGATCTTTTGAAGGAAGGTTAGATTTAGTTATATCTTCAATTGGGTAATGATTAAATGGGTTTTCACTTTAAGTTGTAGTGATTCTGTGGGTTTTAGGCTAACAATATGAGGTTTTTATAAAGTTTTTGAGAATCATATAAGTGGTTTTATGCTCAACCCACTTCAATGAACAAAACCATGTAGTTTTTAGGATTTTTTTTGTGACGCTGGTTGAGAAATTGAGGAAAGTAAAGATATTGAGATTTATATAAATTTTCTCATTTGATGTGTGTCTGACATGTGAAGAAGTGTTTCTTGTAATTTCCTTCTATTTAGTCTATCTAGTCTCACTACTAAATATACAATTGAATAATGAAGAAAGCTAAATAGAAAAGATAAAAAATAATAGTGACAAAGACGATTAACTCAAAGATTATGAAGTGTCATTGGTCTTGTAGGAGCTATACAATTGAGAAGAAGGTAATTGGTTAAGATTCTTTTCAATTTTCTATGCTTTAGAATTCTGTTCATTGAACAATGCCCTCTTATGTAAATGATAGATAGAGTTGTATCCAATATAACATTCATCATGTATATTTATATGTCTTATTTCGAATGATATATATATATAGATAACTCCTTATAAACCAAGCAGTGCAGAAACTTATCTTCAATGTAGTCAAAAAAATTTTTTGTTTCCATTCATGAATTTAGAGCAATGGATAGCGGTGGATCTAGTGGAAAAGCTAGTAAACATGTTTTGACCCCTGAGGAAAACAATGTGCTTATTGATTACCTTGTTCACTTGAAATATGAATCAAACTTCATGATAGGTGATAGTCGTAGAAATTGTCACTTAAAATATTTGGAAACCATGATTGAACATTGGCTCCCAGGATGTGGGATAAATGGTCTTGATATAAAATTTCACATAAAGGAGCTGAAATGGGCATGCACTACTATATTTGACATGGTACATTAGCAAATTGGCTTTGGATGGGATCCTATTAAGAAGTGTGTTGTAGTGATGGAAGACGTGTGGGATGCGTATGTAGTGGCTGCACCAATTATCCGCTATTTTTTGAATGTACTAATCTATGTGGGGGACTTTTAAATGGGAAGAGTAGTATTTGTAATATGATGTATTGTGTGCATAATAGTATTTATGACTTGTTCACAGTTTGGTATTGTATTTTGGTGTTGTGATAATTGCTCATGAGATGCTTCTATATTCTAGTGGCATAAAATGGTTTTTCACTTGGAAGTGATGCATTTGTCATACCTTTGTGTCACAGATGGGAAGCAAATATAGTTTTGGGGATAGTAGTCTTCTAGAGGTATATTTGCACAAAGAACTTTTTGCAAGTATGGTCAAGTGCCACCAATTAAAATTTTTTGATCTAATGAAAATCCTAACCGATTATATTACAGATGTGATCAACCTAATTGCAAATTTTGGAAGTGGTTAGAACCACTTACTAGTAGTGAGACTGCTTGTGCACCTGAGAATGGTGTCAGAGCAAAGACTGAAGATATTGAGTTAGTCAGAAAGGTTGAATAATATGCATCAGACATCATGGACATCAAAGTTGCAATGATAGAGTATAAATCATAACTTGTTTGATTGAAGACTATGGCTCATGGTTGTCTTATGATGTTTAGGTTTATAATTTTAATCTTAGTTGTTTGTTTATTGAAATTATAGTATATCACACATTAAGCAGTTGTATTTTGGTTCAATGACCTAGTTATGTTTGAAAACATGTAACAATTAACCTCTTGTTGGTTTGCAGAATGGAAAATTTAGCTGCAATTTCCTAATTTTCTAAGTTAATATGTTCTTAGAAATGAATAGAGAAGATTTAGTTTTGACTATAATTTTCTAACAAGCTTGACACTTCATTAAGTGGTAAAGGAAGACAAAAGAAGCTAAAATACATTAAAGATTGAATTCTCAATAAACCTATAACAATATAAAAGCATATAACTCTGAGCAAACTTGCTCCATGTTAACTTCATCAGTAACTACATTTCAGTACCATCACATTGACAACACTTGCTCATAAACTCACAAAAATGAGCCCACAGGATAATGAAATAGCTGATCATATAAAAATGCATTGTATATGTACATAAGTTGTAATGACTTTGGCTGAGAACATCATACTTACAACATGATCACAATAACATTCTTACAAAATGAGAGCCTTTACTAGCAAAAAAAAAAAAAAGAAGTGAAGGTGGTGTGCTAAGATTTAACTAGCATACATTAGCATAGATCTATGATAAGCCTACATGTCTATTTACCACAAAATCAATGATTAACTAGTTCATTGACCCAAAAGAGTACTCATTTAAGGGTTCAAAATAAAATATATCAGCACAACTAGTAAATTAAGCTACAAACCCATCCTGCCTTCAGTTCATCTAATACTTCTGGTAACCCATACATGAAGATTTCATTCCCAACAAGCACTACATGAGCCTTGTTGATTTCCTACATAGTCAATCTATCAACCTTAAGCAGTTCCTTATATAGGTCTCGCGCGCTATCAATCCTTCCTGATTCCCATCGCATTTGTTGATATGCGATGCATATAGTTTCAGCAACTTTAACCATACCATGCTCCAACTTTTCTGAAGCATTACTCATTGCATCGAATAATATATCAGCTGCATCATGGCTATTTTTTCACCTTCTTTTAGCAGAATACTATCCCTTAATTTGTTGTTTCGATAGACCAATGTTGTTATCCATCTAAACTTCATCAGGCATGACATCAGGTATAACATCTTGAAGGTCAGCATCCTCTTCTTGATTGACATCATCAACAACTTCACTTGGAAGTTGTGCATCCTTACCTGTTGCTCAATCTTTGTCCCAGACAAATGTTAGATTATTGAAATATGGCAAACACTTGTTGCAAAATGCACCAGCCTGCTTCTTGACCTAAAAAGGAAGCAAATACAGCCAAAGACAAGAACAATTAATGCTACATTCTTGGTCTTATAATTAGAATGAAACAGAAACTACAAAAAGCTAGCATGCTAATGTCAGAAAAAAAGTTATGCTACTTGAAGAGCAGAAATTGGAAATATGCAATGAAACCAAGCCTAAGTAACATGCTTTCAAGTTTTGAGCAACTGGAAGAAGATGTATTGTAGATGAAAGTAACTTCATTTTAAGTTTTGTGTCATCTAAAAAAAAAAGAAAAAGAAAATCTGAGAGAATACAAGTAATCTATCTGCATTTTAGTTAAAAGGTGCCAAGAAGATCTGAAATGCAGCATAGATACTTGTTTGATGAAGCATTAATTTCTCCCTACAGCTGTTAAGCTAGAATAGTAGAGCAATAAAGTTTCCTTTATGTCCCTAGCTAGTGGTCTTTTTAAAATCATTGGCAAACATATGTTAAAATCTCACATTTATGCATGAAACAAGTCTTGACCATCTTACAAATAAATAGATATATTGAAGGAGGAAGTGTAAGATAAAAAAAGTCTCTAAGATGAATCCTCTGCACTATTTTTTTGAAAATTCATCATTTTTCACTTTAAGCAAAAAGGCTTAAAATTATGCCAAATTTGATTTAGACAAGTCTCAACATGAAACAGGCACAATATAATAAGTTATCTTAAAGAAGGAAGTATATAAGTCATGAACTATCTTTGATAGGTTAGAAGTTAACAGAAAATATTTTTCAGAAACATAGACAAGATAAAGTTTTCTTGCCAAAAGACTTTATCGTAATAAGTAATCTTAATTTGTATGATAATCCATATACATAGGGTTTATCATAATATATAACTCAGGAAGGATATATGTCCTTAAATCCGTCACTTTTATGCTATATTGACAACAAAAACATGATTTAGTGCTTCATATGAGAGAGAGGAATATTATTAAGAGATCAAAATTTCTGTCTGTATATTTCAAGCAATAAATGGGATAGAATGGCCATGATACTAAACAAATTCATGCAACAAAAAGATTATTTGAGAGTTAGATATAATTAACACTCCCCCAAAAATATCTTATTTAGAAATAGCTCAGGTTTTTGACAGAGTATAGAATAATAATCATATGAGTTTAGTAATTATCAGTACCTTTTACCTCATAAGAATATTCTAATTCATATAGCATTGGTTTTTGACTCAAGAAATATTGATACAACATATTTGGACTCAACTCTCAAGCATATCAGGTATTTTATCAACCATGTAAATATTTGAAAACATGATCGGAAAATCTTCATATGAGCCAAAACAAGTCAAACTTTCAAACTCACCTGAAAACATAAAAACTCTGCTAATGTATAAAGCAAATATGAGAATGCTTACCTTGATATATGCATCCCAAATGTGATCTTCGGCATAAACACATTGTGTGTTTGGGTTCCAACCGAATCCAGATGTATTAAATCCATAGACCATGTTATGGACACATTGCCAAGCCTTCTTGAGTGTCCTTAATCTGTTATGAATGTATGGGTTTGCTTTCAATCAACATCCTGAAGCTTTTTCCTCTATCATTTCTTGTAGCTTCTTATGATAGCCATCTTTAAGTCCAGTGTCCAAAACATACTTACCATCTATGTTCAGTTGAACTAAATATTCCACAAGAAGAATATCTTCTTGTGGCGTCCACGCATGCTTACCTCCAGCTAAACTATTGTCTTCATCTTCCATTATGAAAACTGTAAATGACAAAGATAAAGTATATGACCAGCAGAAACATGATCATGAGTCACACATAATCAAAGTAATAATACAAACGCAAACATATCACAAAGCTTCATATAATAAGCAAACATTATGAGTATTTACATATAATCAAAGTTACAATAATAATATCCAACATCTAGCCCAAAACTATGAAGTCAAGTTACATAATAATAATATATTATGTATTATGCCTATCAGCCCTAAATGTCCTAAACATGTCATTAGCCATATTATCCCGAAATACACTCCAACCATCTGTGGGCTCCAACGACAGGATGGGATTGAATTTTGGTTGGGATTGACTACTCAATAGCATCAAACTCAATTGCCATGGGGTCTGCCATGTTGTTACGCATAATTAAATTATGCAATAGGCAGCATGCAATGATATATCGATTTTGTGTCTACATGGGATAGTATGAGGGACTTCTCAAAATGGCCTACCTCAATTTTAGTATCCCAAAACACCTTTCTGTTATATTTCGTGAGGCAGCGTGTCGCATATTGAAACACTCTTGTGGATTTTATAGATGTCGTGCCTCGTGCCACTCACTAAGGTGATATCTCCGGCCTCGATATGGGGCCAAGAACCCTTTACAATTTGTGTATCCCACATCAACAGGATAATAATTACCTGCACCTACCATATTGCCATTGTCATAGCCGATAAACTAATTCACGTGCAGGAATTAAAAAAGAAATTATTGTGAAACGTACCTTGAGGCACCCTTAATCCATGGGGTCGACTCATAACATCCTGTAAGACCCTTGAATCAGCCACAGATCCTTCCCAGCCCTGAAATACAAATATGAATTCACCCTCAGGGGAGCATACACCCCGTACATTAGTCGTCACCTCACCCTTTCTATTACGATACCTCCTCTTTATTTGATGGGTACTTGAACCCTGATATGTGTATTGTCCAGTGCACCAAGACAACCTTACACACATAAAAAATGATGGTTGGTTACTATATCACATCAACAAAACACATGTAATGAAGCACTGAAATATATACATGTCTATATACCTTGAACCATTTCCACCTTTCGTCAGAACTATTATCAGGGATTGGCTCAGGTTTCTTGAATAGCTTATCCTGGAGATGCATCAATGCTCTAAGAACTGAGTTGAAATAACGGCTTATGGTTTTCCCAAATCTCCCAAACTCAAATTGGATGACTCTATTTTTCACATGATGAACAATTATGTAACACCTCATACTTACACTCATTTTCCATATATTAAACTATATTTAAGTCCATTATTACTTGATTAGAAACTTGATTACATAAAACAACTTAAACCAATTTATTTCATTGTGGGTACCATTCCGTTGGTTAACTTCTTTTTACCTAGTAAACTTTGAAAATTCATAACTAAATCAAGAAAAATCATATTGATATGGTTCAAGTCTATAAATATAGCTTAAAAGATTCTATACATGGGAAAAATTTTGAACAGGGGAGTTACCTGGCCAACTTATACAGTAAGTTCATTTTATATGCACTGTAGCAATGGTCATTTTTGAAAATTTATGATTCTGACCATAACTTTGAAAAATCACTATAAATCATACACAACTCCAAATTAAGTGATCTTTGCATCTATGGAAAGCTACACATGTCTAGTTTTCATACATGTAAAACACTCATACATTGAACATATTGAGATATGTACAGTACTTCAAATTCCCAACCATGTTCAGAAAAGTCTCTTACATTCTCCCAACTTTCCAAAATACACACTCATATATACATAAATAGTCATAACTTGCCTTTATCTTACATGCTACTCCATAAGAACTTAGAGGAACATATTAACATGGAAGCATAGCATGATCATATCCCATAAGGTTTTACATAACCTCTCATATAGTAGTATCAATCTAAGTATCATTATCTTGAATATTACTTTGCTTCTCCTTACCTTTCCTTTCTTGGGTAATCTTGCCATAACTTGAACCTAAAATTGGTTAGACATTTGGAGAGGGGTAAGATTCAAAGAATCGCAGTAACAACTACCATCATGCACACATATCATCATATATATTGCAAGTATTCATCTAAAAGCACATTAAGCATGCAATCAAATCATTTTAGCATAACCATTTTATAAAAATTTGGGCAGCACTTCCCCTTGTATTTGGACATATCCAGGGTCACATTACCCTTCAAACAATCCACACAACAATGCCAAATCATCACAAGATAACATTTCAAGCATTAAACATATCATTCAAGCCAAGCAACATCAATGACAATACATAAGCATAGATAGGTGAGGTAACTACCTTTGAGCTTTCCACTAATCTCCAAACTTTGCAAACCCTTTCCTTGATCTTCTAACACTCCTTTGGATCCTATAGCATCATCAAATAATGCCATTAACCACTAATTATCCAATTTCATTCACAAAGTGCTCACTTGAACTAAAATTTGCACTTTGTTATCCATCATGTATTCCTTGTACAACATACTTGTTCTAACTTATTTTGGACCTAAGGAATCCATTTTTGAAGTCAAAAACTTGAAATTCCCTTCCTATAATGAACCCTAATTGGCCATAAAATTATCATAAATTATAGAAAAATAACTAACCGATTAATTTGTAATCCAATGATATATTCTTGCATCTTATGACCTATATAACCCTTTTCATGGCTTAGTTTTTCCATACCTTCATTTTCTCTCTCTACTCTCTCTCTAGGTAGAAACTTTCAGCAAGAAAATAGAGGGAAAATAACCATTAAAATCCCTCAAAATTGCTAGGAAACACAAGAAAAGGGTTGTAAGATAATACCTCAAAGTTTTGGGATAAATCTTGTGATTTTCTCTTCTTCCTTTTGCCCTCTCTCTCTCTCACGCCTACCAAGCTCTTTTCTCCAGTGAACCAACGTCTCTTTTTCGTGGGGAAGATGAAATGGTGTGTTTTAAATGATAATTATATAATATAATCACTTAATTGACTTTTATATCTATTTTCATTTACTTTTCTTTTAAAAAACTTTTTGAAAAATTTCACATGTGTCCATAAGATGATTCAGACGTGGCTCACCTTACTTTTTAGCTAAAAATTGCTTCAATAATTTTTATGGACCAAATACCCCTTACCGATTAGATTTACCCGTACCGATTGGGTATTTTTACCAAAATTTTCATTAAATTGGTACAGGATTATTCAACCATTACTTTTGGTCCAAAATCATTATCTAGACCCAAAATATATTTTAGCAAGGTCTAATCATTGTCCTTGAATCAATACTGCATTTTTCCTACAATCTAAACTGACTTTTATTGGGTAAAATATTAATATTAAATCATAATCACCCAATAAATATGATTTTGACCTTAATAAATTCCATACCATATTTCATTGGGTCTAACTCATTAAGAGCTTCATTTGACTATAATTTTTCATATTTATAAAAATGCCCATGACCTGAGTCTAATTTATAATTTTTAAAACTTTCAGGTCATCAGGTATAATTTTTTCTTTTTCCTTTCTTCTTTTTTTTTCTTCCAAGGACAAAATCATTAATTTTTTTCATTTTTCCTTTCAACTGAGATAATTGACCTCTTTGTCTTATTTCATGCCAAATGATGTTCACCCATTTTTGCAAATTCTTTATAGATTTCAAAATATTGAGCTTTGAATATCCATAAAAATTTCAAGATGTTACAAATTATATGCAAGAAAATTGCCACTTGCTTATCTATTAGCATGTGCCTAGTGGGTCTAAGGTCACCTACTACATCTAGCATGCCATGGAGCCGATCAAATGTAGCTCTATACATCCTAATTTGGTCGAAACAAGTGGTGTCACTCATATACACTAACTCCTAAAGGTGTTTTCATTTCTCATAGAAGTCAAGAGTGTATGACCGATTTCTTAGTCTCCTAGTACTTAATGATAAGATACTATACATCTAGTTCACAAACATTGTCGTCACAGCATGAATTATTAATAACCATGTAAGCATAAGATGAGAAAATACTTCATCTTCATCCATAACTGTGGTAGTCAACAATATCATGTTAACATAATAGGAGAGATGATTGTTTCATAGGATAGACTAAACTAATAGAACTACATTCTGCATATTTCAAATATGAGCATTTATTACATTACTCATATCATATCGCATTTTCATAAATTACATTGGATTTCTACCAATCTTATCAACAGTTCTCATCTTTGGCATGTTTACATTCTCCTTATACTATGAATTACATGGACAAAAAAAAAGGAGACAAGAGGAGAAGAGCTGGCATTTCAATGCCACTAAAGAATTTCAGTCATTAAGAACACTTTTTATATTACTAAGAGTAGGAAAGTAGTGCACAATCTATAAGCACCTTATAACATATATATATATATATTATAAAAAAGAAATCTTGGGTCTGGCCAGGAAGATATCTATTACAAGTTATCATCAATTCAAGAGGCTTGCTTTTCCTTTCAGAAAATTATCCAAACTTCAAGACAAAAAATAATGCACACTACTTACTTTCTTCTTCCTAGTTTCACACAACATAGCTGAAGAGAAAGGTCAAATGCATGATCTCAAAAAGTATACTTGAAACAACAATAAACATATATTTAGGCAATCCAACCCAAATAGAAAATAATTACCAAAAACTAGTTGGACCATATGTACAAGGACACATATGTGTGTATATATATGTATATATAAATATTACTAGTAGCCCAAATGAATGATCAAATTCTTGATATTAAATAGTCAAAATGATTTTCTATAAATTTCTGATGACGTTGGAGGCACAAAAAGGGGAAGCGACATAATGTATGAAGACTCACTCTTTCTATCTCTAACTTTTAAAGAAATTTAAAGAAAACAAATTCTGCGGGCCCATTCTCCACACTATTTATGAACTAAGTTTAGATATCAGTCCAATCAAAAAGGTTATGATGTAGCTTCTCATAAGCCAACAACTTTAGATATCAGTGCTAAAATTTCTCCTTTTGTTAAGTCACAGGACAAAGCAATTTACCATTTACAAAACAAAATCTACATAAGGTTTTATGTGACTTCTATATAAACCAAGATTGTGGCCCTGCACATTGATTTGACCTTACTATGGGAAATCTGAACCATGGTTAGTATATCTTTGTGGTAGATATCTTGTCTGTAGCCACAACACCATATGGTTTATTATCATCCACATTTTGTTTTGTTGTACTTAATACCTATTTCTAGAAATATTTTCCAGATGCTAAAGCTTACAATAAAATGTGAACTAGGGAATGAGGTTTGGTGATAATGGATGAAAGTTCTGTTGTTGTACTATTCTACCTGAAAGTTTGATTTCTAGCAATAAAGAGACTATGTTGAATGTTTATTCTGAATGAAAGGATTAAAGTGGTACACTGATGGAATTTGAATGTCTAAAACAATAGTATCTTAGTCAAAGATAACGAGATTTCTGTGTCTAGAGCAAATGCTAAGCAAAGTATGGAAGATTATTAAACATATTAATATGGTCAGTGACATATCCAAATCAAACAAGTTCATATGAATCGAGTCAAATATGGGGCAATCCTTTATAGTCAATGAAGAACAATGTGGTAGATATCAGTACTTGTTATTCTATTTGAAAACTGCAAGATTTTTTTTTTGGTTGGTCAATAAGAGAGTGCAAGATTCTCGTCACAATAACAAGAAGAATTTCCCAATCAAATTTATTAAAGATGGATAGTAGATCAAACTAATCATAAATAAAAATGTAAAAGTGTTGCTCACAAACCAAGATTTAGCCCTCTTTGGTTAAGTCTACCTGAAAATCCTTCATCTAAAGACTAGAAATTTAATATGAAATAGCACATTTGAAAATTTGCATAAAGCACATGATAGAGTTGGAGAGGAAGAATAAACATTGCTTTGCTGTGATGATATTGATCTTTTAGGTCCCATGAGTGAGGACATGTTTCATTGGCAAGCAACAATAACGGGACCTTCTAATAGTCCAAATGAAAATTGAAGAAGAAGCAAGGAAAGACAACAACCATAGAAATCGAAATGCAAGCACAGACTCCATATGAGATATAGAGATGAAAATCAAAACCTACATCAACAGACCCATAGAGATGAACATTGAAACCAACGATGGAGATGATAAGTACAGGAGGCTTACCTCACCAGCAATGATGTGACCAGTTCCGCAAGTCCCTCATATTCACCGTGAAGCACCTTCAAGAGGTTAGGTCCAGCTCCTACACATGGTTAGGGTTCGTCTTCACTTGTCAAATTTGATCGAATAGAGGTAGTGATGTTTACGATACATTTTGGTGTCATTTTTTACTTCTCAAAGGGTATCTTTGTCATTTCCAATCTCCTTTACCTCACTGTCCTGTGCTTCACTGGCTATTTTGGAGGGGATGGCTTTCACATTGAATTGGGTGAGGAAGATTATCTCAGGTGAAGACATTGATCTCACTAATGCCAAACCAAACAGGTTATAGATAGGTGATGTAATCAGAATCACCTCACTTGACCCTCATGTGAAAGAACCAAATGAGTTGTTAGGGACATGTAAATCAAGTCATGTTCCTTCCTACTTTTGGGGTAGCGTTATTCATTTAATTCAATAGGCAAATTCATTACTGTTTTAATTAATCAAGTCAAGTTGGATTTAATTACTAAAAAGAAAACAAAGGGTATAGAGTACTGCTTTAGTTTTTTTTTTTACCTTCTCTTGAAAAAATAATAATAAAGTGAGAAATAACTAGGGATCCCTTTATAATTTTATTGAATATTTTAAAATTTACAAATTATAATTATAAATAATAAAAAACCTCAAGACTCTTATGCTAAACTTATTTTAAATATAACAATTATCACATAAAAATAAAAATATTTTTTAGTTAAAGTGAAAATAGGATCCTTTCTTATCCTTATGATAAATATGGATAAATTAGTGTCGCTTCGACCAACATTTTAAAAGATATTCAAAAGAACATATAGGACCAAATGTCAAAATAAAACTTTAAAATAAACAAATTTTGATTTGAGCAACCTAGCTTCACTTTTTTAATCACAAAAAAAAGACAAAATTGTTTCAGAAGAATGAGGTAATTTCACAATAGAAGAAAATGATATAATTAGTTAACAGCATAACAGGTTTCCCAAGGATGCAAAATTAGAAGCATGCTAGATGCAATAGTCCATGTGGGGACTTGACAAGAAGATATTTCCCAATTGTTATACCAAAATAATCAGAATTAAAACAAAAAATAGAGAGCAAGAGAATGACACTTAGTCACAAAGAAAGTGAAATTAAGAATTTTAGAATTCAAAAATGCCAATTAAGAATTTAGGTCTTTTAATGATCTTAAAAAATACTATGCAGCAAAATGCTTTGACTTGATGGAAAACATAGGTCAATTATAAAAACCAAGAGATCTGTAAAGAATTGCATATGTTAATTGTAAAGTTGGAAACCTATGCAAGAATATTTCAACTCAAATTTAGTGACTTTTCCTAATAACTTGTAAAATTCAAAAGTTTAGTTGCAAAAATTGCATATTATATATATATATATATTGAAAACATATTCTAATTATAAATATTAATGTTGGAAGCTCAATAGGAATATAATTGACATTACAATAAAAATAAGATTTTTTTGTGGTTATTTTAGTCTTTATTAGTGGTTCAAAATCGTCAACTATTTGAGCGCCAAGATAAGGGGTAATTTTTGTTATTTTTTATTAAAAAATATACCCTTTCTCGGCAGTTATTCCAACAAAGGGTAATTTATTTTTTTTAAAAAAATAGTAATCATAGCTACAATTATCCTTAATAGGCAATCCAGAATCATCCAAAGGTTTAAAAAATGTACAACATAAACCATAGATAGATCTAATTGAAATTTTACATAACCACACCACAACAAAAAAATCAAAATTATAAAGAAGAAGAAGAAAAAATTTTGCCACAGAATCAATATTTATACATTAAGTCAATGTTTTAAAAATCAAATCGTACCTCAAACTAAAAATGTTTCCAGGTCACAGTTTTTATGGTTCAACTGGCCGAATAGGTGATTGAACCGGTGATGTAATAATTACATAAAAATAATATTATATGTATAATAATATATGTATAAAAAATAAAAAATATCAAATTCTTAAATTTTCATAAATACTCTAATAATATATGTATATGGAGGCTTGGAGTAATGGAGGAAAATAATACAAAGAGTTGAGTTAAGCTAAAACTTAAAACTTGAAAAGTAATGAAGACAAAGGAGAGCACATGTTGCAATTATTGATGTGGAAAATAGAGGATTTTATTTCAATTAGGTTATATTTTCTTTTTATTTTGCCTTTATTTTGTTTATTTATAAATTTCATATTATTATAATAATATAATTGTAACATATTATAATGATATACTCTCCCATATTATAAGGAAACAAATGAGTTTTTTATTGTCCTATAATATAAGGTAGCATGATTTTATTTATCACTTTAACCCCTCATTAATATAATATATAATATTATAAATTGTGTTGAAATTAAAAAAAAAGTATTTAATATGGGTAAAATAGGAATGTTTGGATTTTTTTGAAGAATTTAAGGATGTTCTTTTCATTTTTTAACATGTGTAAAATCCCAAATGTTACTTTATAATATGGGACGGAGGGAGTAATGATTTAAATTTGAAAAAAATTAAAAAAATGGGTTAAATATAGATACGGCCGATTTTTTAAAAACTGATTCACTTCCCAGCTCAATGCCAATTTCCGACTCAAAAATCGGTTCATACCGATTCAATCTGACTCAACTCTAAAAAATGAGTTGAAAAGCTGTTTGGCCGACGGTCGGACCGGTTGGACCGTTCAGTCCGGTTCGGTTGCGAAAACACTGCCTTAAGCCATAAAAAATTACAAGCTTTAAAAATTTATTCCATCTTTAAGATTCATTTTCTTGCTTCAGAGCGAAGATGAGATGAGAGAGAATGAAGCCGTCGATGAAGGTAGACACAGATATTGTAGTTGGCGATGAAGGCAGTGGACAAAGTCACCGATGAAGAAGAAGCTTGTAATTTGTTGGTGCCATGATGAGATGTGAACCATGCTTCGAGATTTGTACAAGATCTAAACCAAGCTTTAAAAATCTTAACTGAGAGAGAAGAGAATAGAAGAAAGCAGAAAATGAGAGAATGGTAAAATTTGACTGAAAGGGTAAGAACGATTATCTGAATCTGATGAAAGAGGAGGAAGACATGTAAGGGAAAGAGAGCTTGCAGATTAAAGAAGAAAGAGAGTGGGTGTGGAGAGAGAAAGAGAGGGAAGGAAAGTGATTAAGTGTAGAGAGAGAGAAAAATCAAAAATATGAAAGTAATGGAGTTTGATACGTGACATGAAATGTATGAGAGTGCGTGTAGAAAAAGATGTGTTAAGAAAATAGATGAAAAGAAAGAAAGGCCGTTAAATCTTTTTCATCAATGATTATAATTATTAATCTGTGCCTTATTTTAAAAAAAAAGTTGTAAAAACATTTCTTGGCGGTTCGATAAATAACCGCCAAGAAAAGCCTCAACATTATTTTTATTGGTATTTTTTCTTATAATTGCCAACTATTGACTTTTCTTGACGATTTTTTTTTAAACTGCCAAAAAAAGTCTCCACGTCATTTTTGTTAGGGTTTTCCCTTATAACTACTAACTATTAGGTGCTAAAAAATGTTATTTTTTTTGCATGAATCCAAATATTTTTTTAAATATCATTAAAGGATTTTGATTCTTTATTGATATTTCCAAATTCCATAACCCTTAATTATCGTTACCTTCCTAAACAAGTCCCTAACCATCATTTTTTTCAAGAAAAGAAAAGAAAAGGTTATATCCGCTGTAAAGCTGTAAAAGGATTGCAAGATTTGCAGGGACATTCAAACTTGCTTTCCACGTGAAAATATATATATTTATATACACACTTTGGCTATTGTCAAGCAATTAATGAAACTAATTTTCAACAGAAAATATTCACAACAAAAATTATGTCATTAACCCCAGCAGAAACATATAAAAACAAATAAAATAAGAAACCTTTCAAAAATTAAAAAAAAAAATCATAATCCAAGCTTCAATGTTCAAACAGTAAAAAAAAAACATAGCCAACATTAGTAAGTGACTTCTAAACTAGAATCAACCTAGATTATCTATCACATAAATGATTGCATTTCCAATTCTTACATACTTCTCTTCCTGACTCTTCATCTCTGCTGGAATCTGGCCTTCAGGAAAGTTGAAGCCTACTGTGATTGTGTTTGACACCATCAACTTACATCAGGAAAGTTGAATATGTCACACAGGAAGCTCTTAGACCTCTTAGCAGGAATTAGACTTTCCTTATCAGTTTTAATCATAGTGAAGCTAATGTGGTTGCTAACTTCTTAGCTAGCTAGAGATGCTTGGATCTCAACTCAGTTACTTTAATTTGTACCTTCTTTCGTTGTGTGTGTGTGTGTGTGTGTGTGTGTATATGTATTGATAATACAGTTGCTTTTCCATCCAAAAAAGAATTGAAACATTGAATAGGTTCCCCTTTTATACGAGCTGCATGAAGTTACTCTGTCACTTGAGTTGCCAGTGATATTTGCAATAACATATATAGATTAAATAATTTTTTGAACAAAGAAAGAGCCTCTCCAAGCCTTACTAATTAAGCCACTTCATTGTATAGGCATTATATGTTAACATACCTTATATAAATGAAAATAAAGAAATAAAGGACCAGGACCACAAATGCATGGAAGATTATGTTCTTTAGAATGACATTTGACGGCATATTTCTCTACAATGGCAAGAGTATGATAGATACACTATCTTAAACATACATTTCTCTCCTCCACCCCCAATGATAAAGAAGAATTATTGCCCCATTTGAAACCTTCTACAGCAATTCCGTGTACATAGACATCATAGTCCAAAAAAAAGGGTAGACAAGTTAGTATAGGTGTGGATTTCAATGGGTGTATGATTTCTTGTTATAAATGGAATTTTGTAACTTTTGAGGTAAAACTATTCTCACATTAGTTTGGTCAAAAGGTAGGTAAACCCACAAAAGATTGTCACTTATAGGCCGTATGGTTTGATTACCAGAAGGTTATGAGATGAAATGAGAAGCGATGTAAATAAAATATAAGGGATTTGTTTAGTATGAAACTAAAGAAAGTGTGAAATAAATTTATTTTTATATTTTTCATAAAAGACATTATGGTATTTTTATTTCATTTACATATATGTAATTTGCATTATAAATTTTTGAATGTGAAGTTCTTTACATGTTAGCCTATAATTAGCTTTACGCATGTAATCTGAATCACATGTGTTTTGACAAATCAAACGGAATAATTCTCATAATATAAACTTATTTACATCTCTTCATATAACATGTAAACAAACAAAATAGGTATTAGTCACTCGAGTGATGAAAAAGGCAAGTGAGCAATGCAAGAATAAATACCTCAGAACTAGCAAGTTCCACATATCGCGGACGTTTTTTTTTTAACAAAAAAATTGTTCACTTATCTTAACATATTGCAGGTACATTTCACAAGACGCTAGGTGTGGCAAAAACAATATAAACACAAGACGGGAAAAATGTTCCATTAATTTAATCTAATTATTATATCAATGCCTATGTCTAATTAATCCACCGAGATGTGAACATGCATAAAGGAGAATATTGCAACAAACACAAAACTCAAGCAAAATCAAAGTACTCTACAATCATTGCAATTGCAAGCAGAAAAAATATTATGAAATTTAATCATTTTAATGTTTTTTATGAACTTTAATGATTTTAATTTTTTTATCAATAATCATTTTTAATATTAAAAATAAGAGATATTTTAATAACCTCTAGGCTGTCTTTTCTTCTATGGAAATGTTTGGACAAATAAATAAAATTTTGTATGGAAATGTTAGGAAACAAGTGCATTATATAGAAGGGAAGGGAATGGGATAGAAAATAAAATGAAAAAAAGTTATTTTGTAAATAAAAATGTCTTTCTTTACTCTTAAACAAAGAAATTATAGAGAAAGATTATGACGGCCAAGTATAGATAATAAAAGCAAAAAAAAAATTGTCTTTAAAAGATTATACATGTCAATATTTATGTCATAAAATCTCTTTTCTTTTCTAACAATGATACCAAATGGAGCCTTTAATTAAGTAGAGATGATAATCGCTAATGCTCTAAAATTAAAAATGTTTGTTAAGAAATGATTGCCTGCTCCGATTTGGCAAAAGCTTTACTCAGCCGACGCCACAAGCACGGCGAACTGTAGCTTTCCATAATTTTCTTTTTATTACATCCTCTCGTTAACCAAAAAAATGATCCCTGTCAAACTAAAAAGTAAAAACAGAATAAGAGAGAAAAATAAGGTGGCTAGTGACACATTTTTTTAAGAGAATTGGAAAAACTAACTGCACGAAAGCCTTTGTATGTTTGTATTGTATTTCGTTTATTTCAGGGCTGCAGAGGACAAACCGAGGGGAGGGGTCCGTTTACATTCATTTTTTAACATAATCACTAGATCAGATAGAGCCTGCTGCTAACTCGTCCCATTGGGCTCCATGAGCCAAAGCTTCTCTTTCTCCATGTTAGTTACCCAAGAATCATCATGGAATTAGTTTGCAAGGCAACCCTGAATGAAAAGAGAAACAGGAAATGTTAATTACCCAATGAAAAATGTTAATCTAGATGCACACTTATATGCTTTTGGTGTAAAATATACCATTATACTTTTGCTGCGGCGAAGCCACCCATTCTTGCAAGAGTAGCCTTAGCACCCATCGTTGTCAATAATTGAGGTATTGACATGCCACCAGATATGACAATTTCTGCATCAGATGAGCAAATAGATATTTCATATTTAATCTGACATGATCCCAGTTATGATTTTTGAGCGTTGTTTGATAAAAGAACTCATACCTATCCCTTCTCGAACGGACAGATTAGGCCTCAAAACGTCAGTTGAGCTGACGAGAAATATATCTCCAAGATATAAGTGATTGGTGGGAATATAAACGCAACATAGCTCTTCTTCATCTGAGTTCCTCTGCAGAATGACTGTAGAAGTGATGAACCCTAATGCATACTCACCAACACGCGGATGCCTTACGATGGCAACTTCCTTGAAAGCATTTGAGTTTTGATCTGTAGATTTTGTTTAATGCATTAAATACCCTTTCTTCTCTTTTTCCCCTACCAAGCCAATATATAAGGCATTGAAGCAACAACAACAACAACAACAACAATAATAGTTTTATCCCACTAGGTGGGGTCAGCTACATGGATCAAACGACGCCAATGAGCTCTATCAAACGTCATCTCCTCAGATAGATCATTTCTCAAAAGGTTATTCCTTATAACTTCCCTTAATGTCCTTTTTGGTCTTCCTCTATGCCTTTTGATCGGGCTTCAGGCCATTTGATCAACTCTCTTCACTGGCTCCTCTTGCCCTCTTCTTTGTACATGCCCAAACCACCTTAAACGATGTTCCACCATTTTCTCCTCAATAGGTGCTACCCCAACTTTCCTTTGTATACATTCATTTCGTATCTTATCCAATTTTGTATGACCACACATCCATCTCAACATTCTCATCTCTGCTACTCCCATCTTATGCTCTTGTTGTCCTTTCAAAGCCCAACATTCACTACCATATAAGGCATTGAAGCATACGGAAGAAAATATGGGGACGGATATGATATATACCTGGTGATATTGCAGTACTTATTTGCTTTGAGGCAGAATAGATATAGCTTACAAGAGGCATTTTCTTGATGAACCATTCTCCAAGGGTGAGAACAGAAGCTCCCAGCCATGATGACATGAAAACACCAACTAAGAAGATGAAAGTGATGGAAGTAAGAAATCCGAGACCTGCCAGTTGTCCATATTAATCATATCAGAATGATTGGTAAGTTGTATGGTTATGAATTGATAGCATAAGCTTGAGTTTAGATGATAACAATATAACTCACCAAAAATATTGATCCCAAGATGATTATATATAGGGGAGAAGAAACCATCCACAAAGCGAATGAAAAACCAAGTGATATAGAATGTTATAGCCATAGGAAGAAGGATGACACTGCAAATCACATTACATTTCGGATAAGAAGCCGTGTTGAAAGCAATTCTCAAGAAAAGGATGACAAACAATAATTGAAACACCAAGAGAAATATTCACACTCTAGATATCAGATTGATTTTTTTTCATTCATCCTCTATTTTCGCCTTTTGGTTTGTTAGCAATAAAATTTTTATTCTCAATGCAAATCTTCCATTTGAGCTGCAGAAGTATGAAGACATTAAAATTATCCATTAAAGGAACAAAACCCCAGAAAGAGAATGCAATTACCATCCTGACATAAACTTCTTTGAGACCCAGCTTCGAATAACCTTGGAAAATGCCTGCATAAAGGGAGGGAATCGATTTGGTATAATGAAATTAAACGTAGATCGAAATGTAGGAAGAATTGAACAAAACCTCTTGACCGGAGTGGTGATGTGATGAAATTATAGTGGTAGGAGAAGAAGGGGATGATTTAGAGCCTCCTATATTAATTTCAGAGATTCCTGAGACTGGGATGAGGAGCTCTAGATCTCTCTCCCTCTCTCGCGTCGCCATATTCATCGTTTTCCCGCTTTTTGATTTCTTTCTGGTTATCGCGAGTATCTAACTAGGTGATCGATCGAGTTTGCGAGTTGAGGCCTCAGGGATACTCGGAACCTCATAACAGAAAATTGAATCCAACCCATCAGCCGCTTAGGCTCCGTTTGGCATTCTCCACTGTTTCTTTGAAGCCCGCGTGGCAGAATTTCAACGATCAAGGAGTTTGGCCACAAACGCAAACAAACGATTCGTTTCACCCCTTTTGGGCATTGTCTTTTTTTTTTAATTTTTATCACGGGCTGATTCTGTGAAACTTTCTCCAAAACGTGTTCCCTGGCAAACTATTGTACTTGAATTTCAGTTCATGATCTATTAAAAAAAAAAAAAAGAATTTCAGTTCATGAAGGTAAAGTAAGGCCTTTTTGAGCAAATAAGAAAAATGAAATTTCCACCATTTCCTCCATTGATTTTTGTTTTTTGCCAGACCCCAATGAAAGTTCAATATGCACTGATTTGATGCCACAATGCCATACTAATAATTTTGGTACCTGAGCAATTTCTTTGTTTTCTTTCTTTTATTTTATTTTATTGGTGAGGTGCCTCAGCAATTTACTTAGTGCATGTTTGACTTGGTAATGGGCCATTCTAGAAGCACTTGTGCCAAAAATAAAAGCTCAAATTTTGAATTTCTGCTTTTAACTTTTGTTAAAAACAAAGGGGCACCATGGATTCCAAAGTTAGTTCATGTAAAAGTTGGCCTGCCCAGTGCATAAAGGACTGAAAGGGACCAATTTAAAGTCGTGCGGCTAATTGATCAACATTACTAGTATTTGACTAGATCTTTCCTGAAGCTATAATTAACTACCTTATGTTCTTAAGGAAGCATATATGAATTAACGGGGTGTTTTAACCAAGGTATTAAAAACCGGACCGGTCATTGAACCGGATGAGGCAACGGTTCAAGGTTCAATGGTCGGATCGGAGTCAGACCGGAGTCGGACCGGGGTCGGACCGGTTGTAAATAAATTAATATATTTTTAATAATATAGTCAATTGATATTCTATTTTCATATTATTTGTTAGGTAAATTTATCATAATAATACTTATAACATATTATAATATAGAAAGAAAAAAAATTACACTAAAAATAATACTATTTAATACTAAAAATAATGTTATTTTATTTTTAAAAAATAGTTTTAAAAAAAAAAAAGAAAAAGAAAATCGGACCGGTTCAACCCGGTTTGTACCGGTTTTATACCGGTTCTTCACCGGTTCCAATTTCTCCCTGTTTTCAGCTATTTTCGGACCGGACCAGGGGCCGATTCCCGGTCGGACCGGTCGAACCGGCCAGTCCGATCCGGTTTTTAATACAATGGTTTTAACCTCAACCCATAAATGCATATTTATTTATCTATACTTTTAAGTTGTTTATCCTGAACATTTATTGTGACGACTAACGAATCTGCTACTTGTCATTGAGATATGATCATCATTGTCATCATGAGCACCGTCATTAAAATAAAAGTTGAAAAGATAAACTATTAAATCTCATTAACCTTTGAAGTTTGAAGGAATATATCAAAAGTTAGACTACATCCACTAATTCGACTAATTGAATCAGGAATTGATGTGATATAGAAAAATAGAAGAAAGAAAGAATTGGTTAAAAGCCGGTCAAATTAGACCTGAATTGGTGAAAACTAGTTGTGAACCAGTTTAAAACCAGTTCGAACAAGTTATAATTTTTTTAAATTTTTAAGATAAAATAATATTATTTTTAGTATTAAATATTATTATTTTTTACATAAATTTTTTTCTTTTTACATTATAATATTGTATAAGTATTATTATGATATATAATTATTAATAATAATAAATTTATTTAACAAATAATATGAACATAGAATATTAGTTGACTTAAATTTAAAATATGATTATGGATAAATATTAACTTATTTAGATTCTAATATTAAGTTATCAAACTTATTAATAATAATTTTTAATAATATATAACATAAAAATAAAAAAAATATTAAATTTATTATTACCAATTTGATTATAATTTAATCATAGTTGAATCATTAAATTTTAAACTAGTATCTTAACTAATTTAATGACTGATCTAATTTTTAATACTTGAATTTAAAGTATTTTTATTAGTGTTTCATCGCACCTCAATTTCATATTTGTCATTAATCAATAATCATGTTTGACTATCATACATAAGATCATTTCTTAATTCAAGGAGTTTCAATATGACATTAACTTTGGATGTAAGATCTGTTATATAAAGTCATCAATATACAATATAAAAAGAATATAGGTTGCTCCATTATTAACATGTAGTACACTCTGTCTTGGATTCTATGCAAATGTATAATGTCTATTCTAGTTTTTAAGTTTTTATAATAAATAATTTAAAATATCCAAACTCTTCAATAGTTACTTAAATAATAATATATCATCATGTAAATATTTATAAAAGCAATTTTCTCACCATGATACTTGCATGCATATTGGTGAGCTCAAAAATCCAAGTCTAAATTTTTTATGCCAATATAAAATTGGTATAATATGTATATGTATATATTTATATAGTCATGTAATACCCCTTCACTCACCCAAAAAAGAACTATAATTTAATTTCAAAATTATAATAGTAGATTAGCTCCTTGGTTTTATGGGATAATTTCATTAAAATCCAAAATATCACTGTGTGAGCAAAGAAGCTAATGATTTTTTTTATAAATATAAAATAATTATTTAAATTTGACAAAAGTGATAATAACCGAAATATTTTATAGTTTTTTGTTTTGCTAACGAATATGGGCATGTTTGGTTTATTGTTTTGTAAACATAACCATGGTTTTCTAAAAAATGTATTTGGCTAAACACAAATGAAACACAAACTGACTTTTTAAAAAATGAAAAGTGGGTTAAACTATGATTTTGGAAAAGGAGGAGAAAAGTTACTTTTCCTTTTACAACACGTGGGTTTTGAAAAAGGAGAAACAAATTTACTCTATATTATACATCTAAAAGTACTTTTAACTCCTATTATCCAAACAGATTTTTTGTCAAACTTACTTTTACAAAAAGAATATCCAAACATAACAACTTTCAACAAACTTACTTTATCTAAATTTCAATTTTATAAACTTCATTTATCTTAACTTAATTTTACAAAATGGAGAACCAAACGGGCCCTATATTACAGTCATAGCCAGACTATTTTTACACAGAAAAAAAGGGACACTTCTGGCATGAACAATGGTCGTGTCGTGGTTATCAAATTAAAAATTATTTTCAGCATATACACACACAATGCAACATAGTTATTCTTAATTGAGTGTTAGACTATTATTTGATTATTTAAATGATTTTTTATTGATTGATCATTTAAAAATTTGATACCACTTTTTTTTGGTAAAAAAAAAAGTTGATACTACTCTAATGAATGTAAATCTATATATGTATTTACATTTTTAAATATTTTATAAATTTTATAAAAAATATAAACCACACTATTTATAAATTATTATGAATATGAATGGCACCATTTATTTATGTTTGGACCACACAAAAAATGTAAAGTACACTATACACTCCCGGAAACAATATAATTCCTTTCCCACACATAAAACAACACTAGAAGAGGCAGATCTTCCTCCATCTCCATGCATATGTATTTCCCACCACTCCCAGAAACAATATAATTCCTTTCCCGTTAGATAAGCAAGAGCAGGAAAAAGAGCCCTCCTTTATTCTTAAATTTCAAATAACGGAAACTTCCTTTCAGATGCTTCCCCCAGGATAAACGCAGTTATCGTAACCTACAAAATGCACAGCGCCAAGCAAAAACGGGGATTATAATGTGAGCAATAATAAGCATGCAATTATGCTGTAGAAAAACAAGGCTCAGAAATTCTTAAGGTTACGGAAGTGACTTACTAGGATTACTAGATGACAGTTGAGCTGTATGAGAGAAATCACAATTCCATGGATTTCGACCGACGGTCTGGTAATAGAGATTCATGGCAAATGCTGCATGCGCAGTCACTGTGTTCGGCTCAAAACAGGCCCCACCCAACTGGATTGGGCTACAATCAATCCCGTGTCCACATGCATAATCCAAATTCGCTTGAAGCTGTGCGTCTGACACCCCTGGTTTTGGCACACACCATACCTCTTTCCTTGGCATATCCGGAGCCTTCCCTCAAAAACCATAAACACAAGATGTATACTCCATTTTTAAGACAAAATAAAAACAACCCTGTGGGAGTTTAAATTATGCAAAATCTGCCAATGCCCTGTGGCATAGTGGCATAAAGGTCCTTATTAATGGGAAGTCACGCGTTTGGTCCGCTCGCTATTGGCTTGCCCTTTATAATTTCATAAAAAAATAGCATAGTCTTGGGGAACCAAAATATTTTACCTGGCCATTCTGCTTGGACAGTCCAACATCATATGTCATGGTTAGATCAGGCTTGAAAAGCCCAAAGGCCCGCTCAGAAGTAGGCCCGGGCTTTAGGTTCTCGTCGTATAGTGCAAAGAGGTACGTGTCAACCGATTTCCCTGGCATCAATGGGGTCCCTACCTTGGATCGAAGGTGCGCGATCAAGTTACCGTTATAAGCCTTTGCATTCTCTAGACTCGGACCAACCTCGTTGCTATCTCCTTTATACGGCCAGCCAGTCTCAGCGACCACAATCTCAACGATATTAAACCCCATGGAATTTAACGCAGAACGAACTGCATCCACCTGAGCATCGAACATGTTCATGTACTTGATTTTAGTGTTTGTGTCAAATCGGCCCGAGTTCGGTTGAAAGAGACAGAACGCTAAGTTCTCGGGCCTGTTCGGGTCGCTCTTGTACGCAAAGTAAGGGTATGGATTGATTGCGAAGGGCGAACTGGTGGCATTGTTAAACCCAAGCAATCCCTTCAAGTTGTTCATCATGCTAGGGTGGAACCGTCCGGACGAGGGAGGTTCCGACTGCCTCAGCACCGCCATGGAATGTACGGTGGAGACCTTAATCTTTCCACCTATAGAGGCGGAATTGAGGGCATTTTGGAGATTCTGCATTGCCGGTAGCAATCGATTGATCAAATTCTGGTCATTAGTGGTCATGACCTCGTTTCCCACTGTGATGAGGATGATCTTGCTGGCAGGGTAGAAGGGAATCACGTTGGAGTTGATCCAGTTTTTTGCGAAGTTGGGATCAGAAGCAAGTGCTGGTATGTCACCGTTTGCTGCTCCAATGACGATTCCTATGCCAGTGTTGGCGAGGGCTTTGATTATGGCAGGGTCAGATCCGTACAATCGTACCTTCTCTATGGAAGTGTATTGAAGAAGCTTGGCGGTGGCTGACGGCGGGGGAAGGTTGTCAGCGACTTCTCCAATATTGACGCCTATAAAAGATTGGCAATCTGCAAAGGAAGGCAGCGTAAGTTGTTTACATAGAAAGAAGACTATCAAAATCAGAGAAAGTGGCTTATATAAATTTCTTCATAATTAAACTAACAGAAGAATGAATCTTGAGATCAAAATTTTGAAAATAACCTAAATGACGAAAAACTTTAATGTCAGAGCTAAATTTCTAATATACCAAAACAAAACTCCGTGAAGACACAAATTTAAATACACCCTGAGAAATATTCAAGGAAACAAATGGGTAAACAATTGTTGAAGTAACAGAGGTGTACTAACCTCACAATTGATATAAGAAGTTAAGAGAGAAGATGATTGACAGAAACTTACAGGCAAGGTTAATAAATGCATGAAAGAAGGCAAGAAATGCGAAAATGGCAGGGTAATAGAGGAGGAGTGCCATGGCAGAAGAGTATCGTGCTTTTGGGGGAGTGAGGTGAGGCACAGGAATAATTATAGGAAGGAAAACACCAACACCGGAAGGTGTATAATAACCGTAAAAGCCAGCTAGACCTTTAGGATGGCAAAACAACTTATATACGAAAGGGAATACGTTAAACACAGAGCTGAAGTGAGTGCAAGCTGCAAGGCCAGAAGATGATCTTCTTATGGTAAGCGATTTTCTATAATGTCATTGAACAACGGGCAAAATTTTTTTTTTTTTGAAAAAAAAATGATACTTAAATGACGCAAACGTCCTTTTTGTGACCGTTCTGACCAACCGAGCAAGAAGCCCGTTTCATATTTGAGTTTGGATCTCAATTTGAATATTATGCAAAGCATTGAAAAAAAAAACGTTTGGTAACATGCAGTTATCAAATATAACAACGGTGGCTACTTGTTATATTTTATCTTTCACTTTTTGGTAACTATTTATATATGGCAAAAAATATTATTGATTGTCAAATCATAAAATTTATATATCTCATCTATTAAAATAGAATAGAGTAAAATTAGCAAGTACTAAAAACAAATTTTTGAGATAATAATTTGAAATAAAATAATCTTAAATGACGAAGTGAAATTTGAATTAGAAGAATGGAAAAAAAAAAATCCTTAATCTTTTTTGCTTCAAACATTATGATTACATAGTTTTATAAGCTTAACTTGAGATAATTTGATTTGTTTATTTTAATTTCATTTGGAATTTTAACTCAGCGAAAGATTTGTCCAGTGATTTACTTTTACTACTAAAAAAATTAAAACAAGAGAATGAAAAATAAGAAAAATACTATATGAGGATGTTGTCTTCGCTGGCGAAAGGGAGAGTGCACTAAATTTTTTGCAAGTCACCAACACTGGTATTTGCTTCCTTAAAGATGTGGCTGATGAATCTCGGCAGATACGTCCTGCATTGATGAATCGCAGACAAGACCATCCATGCTTGATATGAACCAAGCGACAGGACGACACACATTGAAACCAGCTTTGAGTTTGGGAGATCTGTTTAACATGAAATAAAAGTTGAACTTAGTGCTTGTTTGGAAAATCTCTGGCACAAGTAAAAATACGTTTACAAACATATTTTTAACTAATTTTGTGTTTATCTCATTTTAAAAGATCTTTATGTAAATTTATTTTTATTTTTAAATGTACTTTTAGCTAACAAACTAAAGAAGTTATATTTCAGTTTGCAAATACACTTTTGTCTCATAATTATTTTGTCAAATTTATTTTTACAATAAAAAACATCCAAATATAAATCATGTTACAATAAACTTATTTTTATCAAAATTTTATTTTCACATGCTTCATTTTATTCTAACAAGTTTGTAAACTAAAAAAAAATGGGCTTGTTTTGCCTTTACTTATCTTCCATCAAAATAAAAGTTGAGATTAAGAGAATTTTGGCTGAAGACATATAAAGATATATATATATATATATATATTCATGTATATATGGTATCTTGAACTTATTCCACTTAAATGGGAGGATTTATTAGGGTATAAACTAATTCAAATCAAATTGAGTATGATTCTTTCGTGTGATAAGTTTTATCATTAAGTATTTAATATGACTGTGAACACCCCATTTTGTCCGGGCGTTTTATAAAAAATGACAAAAATAGTATTAAAATAAAGTAAAATAAATAATAAATAATAATATAAATGAAAAAATAATAGGAAGGAATTTGCAAGAAGTGAATAAACAAACACACACAAAAAAAAAACAAAACAAAATAAAACGAAACAAAAATGAAAAAATAAAATAAAACGAAAAAAAAACTAAATAAAAAAAAAGAGAGAAAGAAGAACATAAATAACAAAGAAAAAAAATAATAATAAAAACAAAAACAAATATGACAAGGAATAATAATATATATAAAAAAAAATGAAATGAATGAATGAATTAAAGGCCAGATACCACGAGCCCAATTGGGGCTCGTGGATCTGGGCCACTGAATTGCCGTGCCCTAAGGCTAGGGCAGAGGCAATTGAAAAAGAACTGGGCACAGGACAGAGGGAGATGGCCGTGGAGAAAAGCCAAGACTGAGGGAAAGAGAAAAGGGAGTCAGGAGCATGAACTGAAAAGGGGGCCAGCAGACTGAAAAGAGGAGGAAAGAGGGGGAGACGTGCACGGTTGGAAAAGCTTCAGGACGTGTACGTGAAGGAAGGGGGAAGCAGGCAGAACTGGCAGGGAGGCACCCGAGAAAAATAAAAGGAGGGGATTCTGAACCAAGATGGGGGGCAGAGGCAGCAAACTCGAAAGAAAAGCCGAGGAGAACAAGAGAGAGAGCAGAGCCACGATCTATCGGAGATGAAGCAGAGGAACGCACGGTGGAGTCCGAGAGAGCTGAACCGAAAGCAAAACAGAGGAGGAAGCTCGGAGACGCGAAGCCAGGAAGGAAGAGGAAGCCGCGGAAGTTGAGTGAGGTCTGAAAAAGGGGGCAGGAACTGGAAACCAGGAACCCGTGACCAAGAACCGAGTGTGCGAAGTTTGACTTTTCTGGAAGGAGGCAGAGCACGATGGCGGACCGAAGGAAAGAGAAGGAAGCCGCTGGACCGAAGAAAATGAGGGAGGCTGAGGAAGCCGAGCACGAGAGAGCAGAGGATGACCCACGGCGGAGCTGAAAAAACAGAGGGAGACCAGAAGAGAAGAAACCGAGCAACAAAGGCCATGGTTGGGTATCATTTCATATCTATTTAGCGTTATGTTTCTTGACTAAACTGTGATCCATTCCCCTCTACGTTTTGGTTCTTTGTTCCGCGGTCGTGAGGGTCTGATTGCATCCATTGATGCCCTACTTGGGGACTTTGTTTTTTGGTCTTGGTACGATTGTTAGAGTGTGTTTAGTATCAGTTTTTTCCCAGGTGAATGGTAGTACTCCTGCCGTGCAGGTGGTTTGCTTAATCTATTTGTTGTTGGAAATTTGGGGTTATGCTGTCATATATATGATTTTGATGTGCCCAGGGAATATGTAAGGTGGGGGTTGTTTTAGTTTTGAACTGGTCTTGTTCTCCTAACAATTGCCATCAAGAGAATCTTCGTAACGAGTCTGGAACTGGGCCATAGGGGACGTTATTTTCGTTGTGGCCTATGACATAAAACTGGGTTTACTGGTTATAACATGAAGCTGGGGAATCCCAAATTATAGAGTCGTGTTTCTTTTCTCTTGAGTATGGTACGCAGAATTTTCTGGCATAAGGAAATAAGGAAATAGGTTCTGGTATGAGGATTAAGCTTCCAAGTACCCTTTGTTTGTTTTGATTGTGAATTTTATGCTGTTAGAAAAGGGCCTGAACTCTGGGAAATTGTCTTAATATTTGGACTAGTTTCTTAGGGGCCTAAGTTAGGGACTGGCATCTTTGACTCGTTTTTTGGGGCCTCTCGTGGGAATTGGCTTTAATAATTTTTGACTTGTTTTCTCATGGGCCCGGGCTGGGAATTTGCTTTGATATTTCAACCTGTTTACTTATGGGCTTGGGTTTGGGAAATTGTCTCAATATTTGGTCTGTTTCCTTATAGATTTGGGCTTGGGAAGTTGTTAAGAGTATTTGGGGCTGTTTTTTTTATGAGCCTAACATTACGAAATTTGTTGGCCCAAACATGAAGCCTGTATTTGGGTTATTCCATCTTGGTTAATTCATGGTTAAATTTGCAGCTTCACTATTCACTACACGCTTTATTGTTCGTAGAGCAAGTTTAAGTACTCTTATCCGGTTGTCCTCTGGGTTATAATTTTTCGTATGTTATTGTTTTCTAAAAAATAAATGAAATGATAAAAGAAAATACTTATAAAGGGGGAATACTTAGGGTTGTTCACGAAGGTTTCTAGGGCTTTCGCAGACTCCTAAAATAATCACACCGTATGAGCCTACGGAGCTACGTGAGTGTATCACTATAATTGGTCCCAATGACCTTTCCTTTCAAAATATCATTTTCTCATAAAAGGTAAATAAGATAATAAAATAATAAAATAAATAAATAAATGATTGGCTCATATAACTAGACCGCGTGAGTTTTCGGAATCCACGCAGGTATTTAACTTTACTGAGTTATCGCGTGAGATTTGTGAATTCACGTAGATATGACTCTTTTTAAGAAAATAATTATACTTCATAAAAAATAAATTATGATATCTTAACAAGCTTTTCTCAATTTTTATCTAAAAATATATAATAAAATTTTCATTTGAAAAAATATAGTAGTATTTCCTAAAGTTAGCTTTAAAGGCACAATAAAACCTTCATATCGCGAGGTTTAGAACTTCTGCAGGTAATTAAGGAATCGATTTGTCGGGCATGGCTGTGAGTCTGCAATAGATAAATTGGTTTTAAAAGAAAATTTTCAAAAGTACAAAAATATTTTATTTCAAAAAACAAAAATCAAATAAAAACATTTTCAAAATTCAAAAAATAAAAGAAATGTCTTCAAAACAAAATAAAATAAGGATAAGTGAGCGGAATTAAGTTATCTTTTGCAAATTAAAACACACCAACCCATTACAGAAAATTGTTTGCAAAAAGATCAATTATTTTCAATCAACTTTCTCTTATTATAAACTCATGCAAAGATTTTTAAAATTAAAAAATATCAACCAACTGACACGTATTTTTAGTTCCGAACTACGTGGACTTTGATCCCCATCGCAGGGTACGTAGGCCCCAGGCTCTGATCCTGGGTCAAGTCCGACTTTGTAAAAAATAAATATTTTTTGATTTATTTGGTGTTTTTCCTTAATTTAATAAATGTTCCCTAATTTGTTTTCTCAAACCCTTTTTCTCATTTTGCTTGAATATCCTTAATTTTAATTTAATTTATATTCTTTATTTTGTTTTCCAAATTTTCTTAATTTTCTTTTTCTCCATCCATTTCCTCGCATGTGATTTATAAAAGGAAAACCAAAATATATTTTAAAGCCATATTAATTTACACAATCAACGTAAGGTAACCGTTCCTAGGAACGGGTGTCGTGGGGTGCCTAACACCTTCCCCACACACAATCGACTCCCGAATCCAACTTTGGTTACGCAGACCATCCTTTCCTCTTTAATGCGGTTTCCCAAGATTTTCCTCAAAATTTTGGTGGCGACTCCTCACAAGTCGGTTTTCACTCGAAAACCAGATTTGTTCTCTTTTTTTCCTCCGTCGCATTTTTCCGGGTGCGACAATGACTGTGTCATGGGGCTCAAACTCGAGACTTCTATTTAAACTAATATACCTTTCTGACAATTGAATCCAGCACTTGGTGGTTGCTTAAAATAATTAATTACTGGAGCATCATTAGACCAATATTAGGTGTTCTAGTTACAACCAAGAAAGAAAAAACTAGACTAGATCAGTTGTTTCGACTGGTCCAATTGGGAGCCGATACTAGATTCGATCTAATCACATAGGAAGATCAGGCCATTCCAGAACCAATGCAAACTAGTACAAAACCGGTCGATTAGGTCACGAATCGGTCAAGAATCAGTATAAAACTGATTTGAACTAGTATGATTTTTAATTTTTTTTTTAATTTTTAAATATTTTTTTGTTTTTAAGATAAACTAACATTATTTTTAATATTAAGTAGCATTATTTTTTGTATAAATTTTTTCTTTCTATATTATAATACTGTATAAGTATTATTACGATATATAATTATTAATAATAATAAATTTACTTAAAAAATAATATAAAAATAGAATATCAATGGAATATTTTGAATTCAAAATATAATTATAAATAAATATTAACTTGTTCAGATTTTAATATTATGTCGTAAAACTTATTAATAATATTTTTAATTTTTTATATGATATATAAAATAAAAAAATTATTAAATTTACTTTTTATCTTAGATTGAATATTAATTTTATAGTTATGGATAAATATTTTTTATATTTTTTATTTATATTATTTAAACTATATCAATTTATTTACAATTGTTCTAAACTCGATCCGACCATTAAATTTTAAACCTATATTTCAGCTGGTTCAATAGGCGATGTGGTTTTTAATACGTGGGCTACAAATCTATGCTGTTACATTATTTATTTATTTAAAATTTAAAATGGATATGAACATATAAATATATAGATTTATTGTCCTATTATGCGTATCCCGGAATACTTGCATGCCAAGAAAAGGACATTCACTTTAAGAAGCATAAAGTGGGGTAGATATCCACAGAGCGTTTGGCCGACGTAATAAGCAAAGCACTTTTCACAGAGCATGACCCTTGCAAGCACGCTTTGAATCAAATGTGGAATGAGGAATATTAATTTGCCTCCAGGATTAAGGCCTGTTTGTTTAAAGGGATAGAGCTTGATAGAAAATAATTTAGAAGAAAAAATCAGAAAGAAAAGAATCAAAAGAAATAATATGACTCAATGAATATTGATAATATTTGACATGTAATGTAAAGAAACAGGAATATTTGTAAACGATTATGTAAAAACGAAGTAAGAATAAAAAATCAAATATAACAAAATTTTAACAATACCCTTATATTAAAAATAAAGATTCACAAGAAGCAAATGAAAAGAAGGACCATTGACGGATATAAAATAAAAGGGATCAACCAACTAGCCTATCATAGACCCAATTTAATATGGCCCAGACTAACAAAACCCCATTTTCAAACTAGCCTCATTTTTTATCCTCAATGAATTTACGGACTAGCAGATAAACCTGGATTTCTTTTTTATTTTATATTTTTTTTCACATGAAAATAATTTTTTTCTAAATATATCAAATGCTATGTAACATTTACCATATAATTAAATTAAAATTCATATAATTCTAATTATTTTCATCAATTCATAAGTTAAAACTAAAGTCTTAAACTAATATTTAAATTTTACAATTTATATGTTTACTAGAGCCGAAAAATAATATCTGAATATTTTTTAATTAAATTCAAACAATCATCATCATCATTAACGGTGATATTTAAAAAAATTAGATTAAAGAAAAGTTTCATTGAAATTTTAAACTTTAGGAAAGGGTTTTTTTTCCCATTTTTTTAATTTTTTGAGTTTTTTAGTAAAAAAAGTAATAAAAAGAGGAAGAAAAACCAACCGATGCCCGTTTTTAAGCAACTTCATGGGTTTGAGCCTAAAAACTTATTTTCTATTCTGTCTTCAAATTTTGATACCCAACTTCTATTTGGCACTTCCTAGATCAATATGTGTGAGGGAGAGTAAATTTATGAAGAAATTATTGATGTTCTTTCCATGCGGGTTTATACTTTAAATAAGTAATATAAATTAAATATAATGCTATTAATATTTTTTATGTCAATGCCATCAATATTTTATTAGATGTTATAATATCTTTTTAAAAATAAAAGTGCAAACTTAATACTTTTGTTACTTTCGATATTTGTGCTTTTATCTCTTCAAGTGTCCACTTTTTTTTCAGCTTATAAGCTAAATGCTCTCTTCAATTTTCAATTTATTCTTTTTTATTATTCTCTCAGCTTTATTTTTTTTTAACTTGGTATATACTCTTTGTATAGTTTAAACTATTTTTAGAGTATTTTTATTTTATGTTAACAATTATGTTATTTTTATTATGTTGTGAATTTGATTACGCATAATTACTGTTCTTCATTTTTATGGTTATTGATTTTGTTAATAAGATAATATATGAGAGTTTTTTTTTCTTTTGTGAGAAAGTTCAGAATTATTATTATTTTTAAAACAGGAAATTTTTTTGGCCACAAAACAGGAAAATTTTTCAAACTAATGAAATTGGTGAGGAGCTCAAACAAATTAAAGTTCTAAGTGAAAAATGAAGAAATTTATATTATTTTATTAGAAAGAGATCCAGTAAAAACGTATTTCAATTTGCAAATTTGTTGTTAAAGGATGTGGCAAAATTTATTTTATTATGCTTATAACAACTCAACGCCATACCATATCAACTTTTCTTACTAAATTTTCAGTGTCCGTGGACCATGTCCTCATTTTTTTATGGGCGAAAATCAGTGTTTGCCAAGCTGAAATAGACTGAACATAGCGGATCGTAACAAAGAATAGGCTTTGTAGAAATAGATTGAAACAAATCATCACAACCTGATTGGCACCCAGAATTATTCTTTATAGAATGAAAACATGAAAAGGAATAGGAATGTGAAGAAAGGAAACAGAAATGAATTTTAAAACTACAGAAAAGAAATAAATGGAACTTGGGATGTGTTTGTTTGGTATATTTATTCCAATGAGAGAATGAAAGTTTTAAGAAATAAAAATACCAATATACTCTTATTTTAAATTAATTCTCTATTAACTTAAAAACTAGCCTAACACAGGTCAGTTCCATAATCATCTTGCTGTCATTACCTATCATTCTGAGCCAACTTGGGAGACAGAGAAACTAAGCTGTGCCTGGAATGTTCCCACTGCTTCTCTGGCCAGCAAATTTGCAGCCATGTTCCTTCCAATTAATACTTGTATCTATACATTTTATTATTTTTTCAATATATATTATCGAATACTCTTTTATAATTGTTGTAAAAAAAGAATATTCTTTTATAATTATACATACTTATTGCTCATAACAGCTGTTTATAATCCTTTATTTTATATATTTTTTCTTAAGGGAACAATTCGACTTTCCCCTTTCAAAAGTAAATTATTATTCATTTAAATTCAATGCTAGATACAATTTTCAAAACATCAATAATAACGAACATATGATGCGTGTCTATATATATTGTTAATTAAATATTTATTCTAAATATAAAAATTTTTTTCTTAATCCTAAATATATAGGATATTTTTCAGAATACGAGACAATATTTATTATATATTATAAAAAAATATTCATATTAAAAAAATTTAATAATGATAATTTTAGAAGACATTGTAATTTAAAAAAAAAATTGAATAGTTAATTATTTTTAACTTCTTGATTCGCATTCTTTAGTTAAAAATATTTTGTATTAAAATTATAATATTATCCATGTATAAAGTAACATAGAAGACAAGTAATTACTCCATATCTATTATTATTTATATACCATAAATTAAACTTGAAAGAAAATTGACTTGTCATAACATTTGATTCAGTTTGATGTTGATATAGGTGATTTTTATAGTAAATTCTTTATAGAAAATTTTATGATCAAATATTAATTTGTAAAGGAAACATCATACTGAACTATTTGTGGAGTATTTTTGTTTGATTTATGTTGGGCGAACCATTTTTATTTTATTCTTAGGGCTTGATAAAATCACTTTTGAAAGCAGTTGTAAATTCTTTTATTGGTTAATTTGGGAGATTCCAATGGGCAATGTCTAACAAAGACACCAGCCAATGGGATTTTTTCTAAAATAATTTTTTAATTGAAATGTGTATTTTTTAGGTATAATAATAATAATAATAATAATAATAATAATAATAATATTCACGTTGATTTTTAAGAATCAAATTATATATATTCAATTTTATTGAGAAAGGACCATGCTTAATCGTATTAGTTGGCACATTCGTATTATTTATCTGGTAAGAAAAATCATAGTCATTTGCAAAAATGCCAAAAACCGAAAAACGTGTAACGTGAAAAAAACTAGGCTTATCTAGAACCTTCGTTCAAACTTCAAACATTGGCCAAAGCCCAAAGGAGGGGAAAAATAAACCTCAAATTAATTATTTACGACCGAATATACCTTCCGCAAACGGGTCGATATATTTTCTTTTGGGTTGAACGGCCTTTTCTTTCCTTTTTTTTTTAAATTTTTTTAAGTATCATATTTTAATAATAATAATAATAATAATAAATTCACGTTGATTTTTAAGAATCAAATTATATATACACATTCAATTTCATTGAGAAAGGACCATGCTCAATCGTATTATTTGGCAAGAAAAACCATACTCATTCGAAAAAATGCCAAAAACGCGTAACGTGAAAAAATAGGTTTATCCAGAACCTTCGTTCAAACTTCAAACATTTGCCAAAAGAGGGGAAAAATAAACCTCAAATTAATTATTTATGGCCGAATATACCTTCCCCAAACGAGTCGATGTAGGACTCTGGTTTTTTTTTTTTGGTTCAACCGCCTTTTCTTTTCTTTCTTTTTTTTTTTTAAATTTTTTTATTTTTGGGTAAACGACCGCCTTAACTTTTTTTCAGAGTAAAATCTACAGCGTTGGGATTATTCGTTATGAAAACATCGCAGCCGTTGATTAGCTTCTTTCCTCTTTAAAAATCATAACCCTAGTCGGGTTGATATCAATGTACCGCGTTATTGCGGACTTCGCCTAAGTGTCAACAATTAGATCCCATGTTTCCAAGTCTAATTCATCTTCAGTCATCAGATGCAGTGTCTGTTACCAGTGGATTGAGTCTGGATTTTCTGTTAATGGTGCGTTGCAGATTCTCCTGGTCACGAGACATGTTTCTTTTTTGTTTGGGGCCGGTGAAATTGGTCTGCCTTCGTTTAGAGATCTCACTTATTATTAGGGTATGCCAGATCTGTATTTTTCTTTTCTGATTCCGATGTTCTTTATTTATCCTTTTTATATATGTCTCCTACTTCTGTATTTGGCAGGATTTAATTGTTCGGTCGATGAAGGGATGGATCTAGATGTCGTTTACTGGTGCGGGCTGCCGTGGGTTCAGAACTCAACCATAATGTTCTTAATCTTATAATATACGGTATCAACGGTTGTTGCTATCGGCGAAAGGGTCTGAATCGCATCATCTTCTTAATGTTTCAACTTTTTGTCGATGATCCATTATTATGTTATGTCATAGAAATTGTGGATCTGATCTTTGGAGGGTTTGGTTGCTGAGGCATGCGATAGATGTGTGATGCTTATATCCCGAAGGTACTTGTTCTGTTGATTTCTTTCTTGTTACCCGACCTTTGCCATTGCAGGTGCGCTTGCATGGCGGGTCACAAATCTTAATAAAATTATTTTTTTGGTTTTTGGGGGGAGATGCTGCAGGGCTTTGTTTTTAATTTGCCCCGGCTCTTCCCCCGTTTGGTGTGTGTTGCATTTTCTCTTCTCTTCCTACTGTAATTATCCTTCCTTCCTAGCCCCTTCAATTATCCTCGGATTTAACTCCGCACACCAGTAACCAATTTCTGAACACAATACCTAATCAGTCCAGGTTAATACTCTCTATTGAATGAATACAAATGATTGTCTAGACCATACCGGTTTGTTTGGGGAGGGTTTGATACAAGTGATAATTTACATGCGCTACACTTGTAAGCACATAGTGTGAAGATGAAAGATTTGGCTGCGTTTGACTGATTATTGAATTGGTATATGTCTTCGAGTCAGCCAAGAAGAATAAACGGTCATTCAAAGCTGTCACGTTATCGTGTTGCTTGCTGAATTGTATTATTACTTGTTTAAAGATTAGTCTTCCCCTTTAAGACGAAAGGATCAGCAAGGTATTAACTTGATCACTGTTCACATTAGTTTATTAATGTATTAATGTATTATACTACTTATGTTCTCAACAGCCTTCTGCTGAGGGTAATTGAATTCAACAAGCAAACCATTTCAAGCGTTGTCCACCTAATTTCCGATTGACTGTTGTTTTCGCATGTCACTTGCGAGTGCCATGATTATATATCAGTATATATATTCATATTCTATTTTATTAAGTTAACGACCTCTTGCAATCAATGCATCAACAAACTTGTCTATTGGCTACATGCAACCACGTCTGCCATTATGATGTTGCTCTGTACTTATTTTAACTTTCTGCTGTAAATATGATCTTTTAGCAGCAACAAATTTTTTATGCGCTTTGTTCGATTGTAATTTTTATACACAGGTTGCTGTTCTGAACCATTTTAGTTTATATTCATTTTGTAGGCGTGAATTTTATTTTTCATTAGGTCATGGAAATTGTAAAATAGATGTAGTTTGCTTCATGCCCTTTGTGGCGGCATAGTAGTTGGCTGGTAATTTAAATTGTAGCTGGTGTTTTTGTTTGATGTGAGTTCTAATGCGGGCACATATGAGTTTGTTCCTTGAGGTAACTGAAATATCTAATATGGAGTGGGGTTTAGAGGCAGAGAAGACATGGCATGCAGGTTGTGTCGCTTCAAGGTATGTTACGCGTGCACTCTTCTGGGCTGATATTCTTATATGTTGGAGTCAGGATGAATCTGTATGGAGCAGACCCTGAAGACCTGAGGTTGTAACTTTAGCTGTGGCACTGCAACATGAGACTTTTCGATGATGTTCTATAAGACGTGAGCGGACAGTGTTACATCCACATGCAGATAATTGTGCCACTGTTATGCGAAGTTGTTTTCATGTACCTCTAATATGTGTTGACAATGCATTACTTGCAGTAATGGATTTCTTGAGGCAGTGTGTATGCTGAGATGTGCTTTGGAAGCTGCTGCTTTGTAAGACATGTTCTGTTTTACTTTCGGATTCAGATAGTTATGCCAGTGTAAAGAGAAGTTGTTTTCGTGTCTCTCAAAGTATTCAGGTAGCCACTGTTAAGTAGTGCATTTGATTGATTGTTTTGGTTAGTAATGGATTTCTCGAGTTAGTCTGTCAGTTGTTCAATTTCCGCTTTTAGCTTTTGGGATTGGATGAGTTCTACTAGTTCTTCACTAACTTGGCATGTAAGTGGCTGTCTGCTGTTCAATTTCTGCTTTTGTTGTTTTGGCTTAGTGTACAGATTAACTGAAATTCTGTTGGTGTTCTGCTACTAGTTATTTTGTGTTTTTACTTTGCTGCATATTTATGATGCATAAGCCTGACCGTGTTTACGTTTTTCAGTTGAGGTAGCCTGCTATTCGCTGATATATGTTGTCTCTTCTGTTAATTCTTGGGCTGGGCGGCATCTATCTGATGTGATACTTTTGCCTGGAACTTTGATTTGCCGCTGTGCAGCTAACGATGCCAGCGGGATGATTTTTATTTTTCCCACTGCCTCGAAAGTTACATGGTTCTGTTGTAATCTGGTGGAACTGCTTACTACTGTATGGTAAGGATGTTCAAAGTGGTGGATTGATTCGTATTTATTCAGAAACGAATCAAACCAAATTGATTTTCATAAAATTGAGATCTATTCGGTTTTATTAGAAGGTTGGTTTGGTTCCAAATTTTTGTAAATTTGGATCGGTTTAATTTAGCTTAAATCAAGTTTGAATGAATTTTTTATATTAATATTTTTCAAATATTAATTATTTTATGCCTTTTAAATTTTCAACAATTAATGTTTCTAAATTCTAATGTCATCTTAAAAATAAAAAAAAAATGGCATTCTTATATTGATCATTATTTTTGTCTTATGTTGATGATTATTTTTGTAAGTATTATTAAATTTAGATCTTTTTCTTTATTTTTTATTGAAATTATAGTTTATGTTTATATTTAATTTTTTATATTTTAAAATTAAATTGAAATTCAGTTAAATTAAGGATAAATTTTTAAAATTATGGATTTGGTATTTTTAAAATTTACATTTTTATATCCAAAATAAGAAGCTTATATCTTATGAAAAATAATTAATGTAATAAGATCTAGTATGTTTGGTTTTGGATTGTCTTTTTTAAGTTTTGAAAACCCAAAATTGAATTAAACCAAATTAACCGGTTTTTGCTATTTAAAAAAGAAATTAAACCGCACTTCAATATTGATAAATTTTTATTGGGTTATTCTAGTTTGATTTGTTTTGGTGTGGTTTGGTTTTAAACACACATGGTTTATCTGGACTGGATCATATTGTTAAATTTAGTTGAAGTTCTTGTAATATAATGTATTATTCTGTTTCAAGCTACTACGAAATATTTAGGCGGATTTTCTGAGCTGCGGTTGGTTGAGTGATTAATGTTTATGATTTGTGGCACTTGAGTATCTGGTTACCAATTGTTGGCCACGTTAATTTTTTAGGGTATTTTGAATCTGGGTATTGACGGTGAAATGTGACCTTATCTTCTAGACTCTAGGACCTCGATGTTCCTTGGTACATTGGGGTCTTACGTAAGTGTGGTGCGAACATTAATATTCATTGGCCTATGGTATTTTATTTACAGCTCCACAGAGTAGGGAAAAAAAGAAGTATATTATACTTGTTAATTTCAATGAATTTGATTATATAATTTATGCAATGCGCTATTTGATGGATCCATAAGCTCTAATTGGCATGAGCGCCCAACACGGCCACGTTTGGGAGGATGGTGGTTCAATTCCACCTGGATTCGGTATGGGTGGGAATTGTAATGGAAAATGTATGTATTTGCGGGAAGGGCGATGGAATGATAATGGGCTCACTTGTCATATTTGATCCCTTTTTTTTTTTCTGGTCATGGGAACTTACACCCAAAAAAAGGAATAATAACAATAATAATGGATAAAGAACCATTACGTCGGTTCTACTTAATCAAGACCTGTATTCTTGTTTGCTTGGATTAGGGCAACCTGTGCTAGGACTAACGGAGTCTCGAGATGAGATCATGTTTTGTTCCAGAGAGGTAGGAAATTTTGAACAGCCTTTATCTCCATTGAAGTCTGCAAGCATGTGTTGTTGTTTATCTGCAGGTGTGCCAAGGTCCCTCCCTCCACTTCTTTTCTTCCTGATTTTTGTTAAGTTTCCCCACATAAACTGGTTGAATTAATTCCTCAAAGTCCATTGTCGGGGTTTTCTTAGATGGTAGGTAGCTCTTACAGGAATTAATTACTCCCTCCGGTCCAAAATATAAGGGATTTTCAATCACTTCACGCATATTAAGAAAATGTGGTTAACACTCTTAAATTTCTAAAAAAAAACTTAACATTCCATTTTTACCCTTATTAATTACCCATAATTAAAATTGTTTCCACTATTTTCCATTACAAATTATGAGACTGGTCATCAATGAATAGGGGCAAAAAAGGTAAACTACTACTAAATATTACATAACACCTTATATTTTTTACCAAAGAAAGATTCTAGACAATCCCTTATATTTTGGAGCGGGGGAGTATATCAGTATCACAAGTTTTGGCAGTTGGGAGAAGGTTTTGGGAGAGGTCCTGGCTATTCATTGATTGTATTCTTTATTAACCCGAGGCACGAGGAACGTGGATTGTTGTATACATTTATGAATAAGGATGGTACACCACTCTGTGATGAAACTAGAGACGTTTGTTTGGTAAGAGTTGGAAATTTTTTATGCCCCTCCTGAATGGAGTGTGGTCCCCCGACCTATAACATCCGATGCCTCTCAATTCTTCTAGTTCTAGGTGCGAAAGCCTTCAAAATTAAGAAGCCAAGGCTCACGTAGGTGACTGAAACTATTTAATTTTTAAATTTTTAATGGATTTTAATTACTTTTCATAATGCGTTTATAATATCTTGAGCTAAATTAAAAATAATTTTTTGTAACAGAAATCATATGAATTATCATTGTCATATCAATTTTGAATTTTGAGTTTTTTTCCTATTTTCAATGAAACGAGATTGATGTTGAAAATAAATCCTAACTCAGATTTTCACAATTGAGACTTAAAATTTTCCAACTAAGACTAGAATCCTTTTCAATGGGATATATTCTTTTTATTGAAGAAATTTGGATGAAAATTGTGAAGTTAAAATCCTTATTCTTTGGTGGAAAAAATTCAAGTCTTAAATGAAAGTTTTCAAGTCTCAATTGGAATAATTTGAGTCTCAATTGAGAATTTGTGAACTTAACATGTTTTTTGTTTAGTGCAAAAATTTGAGTCATAGTGGGAAAATTTCAAATCTTAATTGGAAATTTTCTATTCTAATTAAGGAACTTGAATGAAAAATGTGAAGTTAAATTCTTCAGTCCATTGTAAAACGAATTTGAGTATGGCTTGGAATTTTTTGAGTTTCAATCGGAAAATTTTCAGTTTCAGTTAGAAATTACAAAATTAACTTATTTTTTGTTTGGTGAAAACATTCGAGTTTTACTTGAAAATTTTTTACTCTCTAATTTTCAAGTCTACATTGGAAATTTAAATGCCAAATGTTAAAGCCAGGTCTTTTGTTGGTACTTTTCATTATAAGATTGGTCCTTCGCTTGTATTTTTTCTTCGATGTCCAGAATCTTTTATCATTTAAGGACATTTTCATCAATTCTCCCTATCCCTTTCTTTAGAAATTGAGCTTGATCCTTCGGTGTCATTAAATTTCCCTAAGGTAGCAAAACGGACCATCATTCGGTGCTCGTCACGCAATGCTCATCACTACGAAGAGATTTATATCATTCAATTTTAATTTGACTGGTCCAGGTTTAAAGTTTTTTGTTTTGATTTTTTAAAATGATAACATTTTTTTAAAGAGATAATTATAAAATAGTCTTTATTTTACGTTCTGCATCAAATGTAATAAAAATATCTTTAAAATATATTATTTAGCCTAGATTTGTAGCCGTGAATGAATAATTTATAAAGGCCATTTAAGAATTTTTAGACTTTAAATTAATCATGGCTCATGACTTTTATATTTACTAGTATAATTGAGTCAAAGTACTCAGGAAGGAAACATGGAACGTGGACCACATATGTGCCGCACCCATAAAGAAAGTGGGGAGTAAAGCATAGTCGATCACCAAGAAACAGGGGAAGTGGTTATGTGATGTATAAAAGGGGCACGTTCAAGAAGTGGATGCTGGGAACTGCCACTTGAGTGCCTCTAAATACAGCCAAAAATAGCCAAGGAGGGGACCAACATCATCGTACAAACTCACTGACATCAACAATGTCAAGCTTTCTTGTGTTGTGAATGATTTCTTTTCATTGAGCTTTCATCATTACTTTTCATAACATTCGTTCACTTTTCATTATCGATGTTATTCAAACATAACCAGTGTTATTTCTTTAAGTTTTCAGTAATCTCTTGCAGTTATTATTCAGCACAACTTTATGTTAATCTTAAATTCTATTTTGTTATCTGTATTTAGAGAAATTATAACCAAAACCCCCAGAAATTCACTTTCATTCTGATTAGAAGTTGACTTTTTACAAAATTAAGGTGTTAACCCCTTGCATGCTTGAAACTTTCAAATTTATTTTCAACAACAATAATAAAATAAAGTTAAATATGGATAATTCAATTTTAATATGAATGGTCCTAATTTAATAAAATAAAATTTATTTTCATTATGTTATTTTCATTATGATAAGTAAGGTGCTCTCCGATAGAACCCTATCATTGGGTTTGGTTGTTACCAAAACCCAATTTTCCCAATAAAATATTGTCTTGAATGTGATAATTTAAATTGAAATTATTTTAAACTAGATGTGGATCTTGTGAGTTGCAGCTTGCAGGAATATGTTTAAATATTTATATAGATTGATGATTTATTAATTTTATTAATGACATAAATTTTCTTCATTTGAATATGAAGAGTCATATTCTCCAAAATGTGTTTTTTTTCACCTTTTCAAATCGAGGAACAAGGAAATAAAATACGCAATAAATCTAATAATAAAAGGTGGATACTCAAGTTTATAAAAAAAAAAAAAGTGGATATTCAATATTGTTCTTTCATTTTATTTAAAAAACTTTTTTATTTCGACGTCAAATGACAGTTTGTATGTTAACGCGTTAAAGTCTAGGTGTCTAATCATATTCTGTCTTAAATTTTGTCGTACTATGTATGTTGAACAACCAATATACCTGCACTGACTATTATACTGTTGGAAAAAGAAAGAAAAAGAGAGAGGCTCTAATGCAAAACCCTTGTGTGAAAGCTGATAGAAACCCCAAAAACTATAGAAATGAGGTTAGTTTGTGGCCAAAAAAAATGAGGCTTGCTCACAGAGGAACACATGCTAACCCAAATGCGTTAGTAGATGAGATAAAGAGGCAAATAAATATGGTGCGGTATGTCCTCATTAAGGCAAAGAAACTTAAGAAATGTTTTTATGAGACTTAATTCAATTGATATTGTTTGGAAACCCCAAAAACATATAGAAAAGAAAGAGAATTGCGTCAAAAGATCCATAAAAAATTAAAATCATTATTTATTTTGAAGGATTAGAAAAATAATATAATTAGATGAAATAATTTAAGTATAACTAATTGGCCATAATGCGTTCTTAATGTTCTATCATCTTCCTTTTATTTTTTCTCTTTTTTACTCTTATTTGAAGCCTGATTATGAAAGTTTAGGGAGAAATGCTTTTCCTGGTGATTCAATTTTAGTAGTTAGACTAATTGAACTCTGCTTAAGTTGTCCCTATAACATCCTCAATTTTTCGCAATGGAGATATTTGAATCTTGCCAATGGAGATATTTCGGAATTTGAAGCTACAGGTCAAGACAAGTGAAGGGCAATAGTCCTTAAATTTAATTAGATATTAATAATGTTAATTTGATAGTTTGGAATTTGGATGATTAGTCTTTTAAAATACTTATAATTTTTAAGGTCTTTCAAGATAAGTATTCTCTCCAATTTTTATTATAAGGTCTTTCTAAAAGAATTATTTGGTTCTTCATATAAGATCTTTTGTGAAATCCACTAAGCATTTAATTTTTTTTTTTCAAATTTGTTCTTAATAATTTCACTACATTTAAGCTGTTACTCTTCAACATTCTCTTTCATGTGGTGAAAAACAATTAAGATGGAGAGAATGGTGATTTATTTTTGTTATAATTATTGTCGAGATCAAATAAAAATAGTTTTCCCAATGTGATTTTTTCCATCCATAAGGTTTGAAAAGAGGTATTGAGTCATTTGTTATTTAATAAAGCTGTCACTGGTAAATAATATTTTTTAAATAGGAATACTCCCTCCGTTCCATAATATAAGGGATAATTGAGGGAGTTTCCGTGTTTCAAAATATGAGAGACACATGGGACTTGTCTGGTGCATTTAATGACTTTTTTTCCAAAATATTACTAATTAAGATAGTATGTTTTCAATATAATCCATTTGTATTAATTGCATGGTGAAAGAGTTATTAATATTAAATGAGGGTATTTTTGGAAACTACTTTATATTCCTGACAAATTTATTATTTTTCTTGATTTGTATGATTTTGTCTCTTGTCCCTTATATTAAGGAACGAAGGGAGTAACTTGGAAAGTTGCTATAATTTTTAAAACTTAAAAAATATTAACTAAAATTAACTCATTTCCTTAATATATATATATATATATATTGCTAACCATTTCCATAAGATATGTAATATAGCTAAAGAGCCTTTATAATAAGGATCAATGGGGTGGTGAAAAAAAGGATGAGAGGGAGTATTACTCCTCCAGGATCTTTTAACATAACTAAAGTTGGACTTTATTTTTTGTATGGAATCTAAAACAAAATATTTGTGAGAGAAAATGTATATTGTTCAATGTTCATGGTTTGATAATAGTACTATTGCTTACAACTTTTAATATATATTAGTAATAGTAATATATATATATATATATATATTGATTTTCCAAATCCAAAATCCCTTTCACTTCCTCTCAGATCCTACTACAAAGGTTATCGCGCCCACTAATCAGATTAATGGGTCAAATGAGCAAATCTTACGCTCACTCCATCATAATATTAATTGATAAATTAATAATGATTAATAAAATAAAGACAAAAGATATGGTATATTTTTCATAAATTTTATTTATGTAATATCAATATTAATATAAAAGATAAAATTTATAATAAATTATACTATTTATAAGTGGTAAATAAAAACAAAGCAGTTCATAATTCAAATTCTTTGTAATGCAAGTAGAAATGTGTTTAATAAATGATGAAGTGTAATCCTTATAATAATCTATTTATAGCATAATAAAAAAGAAATACGAAACTCAATTATATGATTTAGCAATATTTTGTAAAATATTAATACACTTTATTTGATTTAATTTTCGCATAAAATATAAATTATGTAACATTTTAAGATTAATTTGAAGTTATTGAGGGTCAAATATCCTATGTAAATTGTCTTCACTAATTGTGAATCCTTAGGGGGAAATGCTTATTTAGTTACCGGAAATGATGGTAATAAAATGGAATGAAGTGATGATAATTATGAATCTCTTTGGTATATTATAGTGAAAGTAGGAAACAAATTTAATTTTTATAATTAATTAAATACAAATAAAAGTGAAAAGTCGATAATGCCCTTGAGGGGGAAAAATAAAAAAATACCCTCTATTTATTCCTCCTCCCTTTGTCATTGTTAGCATCTCCTTCCTTTAAGTTGTGTTTGGTATGATGGAGGGAATGAGAGGGGAGCAGAGGGATTTCAATGGAAGAAGGGGAAGGCATAGAAAAATGAGGAATGGAGAGAAGGGGAGGGGATTGAGAGGAGGGGAGAAGAAGAATTTTAATAATTTATTGTTTGATTTAGGAGGGGAGGGGAGGAAAATTAATAATAATTTGACTATTTTATTTCTTAAAATTAAAGTTGTTTATTACTATTATTTTGTTTTAATAATCATTTTCTCTTATTATTTTCTTAATTTTTTTTTAAAATTTATCTTTAAATTATTTGTTTAATTATTAAAACCTTTTCTGCTATGCAAGTGAAGCAAGCAAAATATTTTAGTGTTTTTGTTAATATATAAAAATATGATAATAAATTTATTGAGACAATTTAAAAACATTTTTCACAATAAAAAATATAAAAATAAAAATTTAAAGTATAGTATGAATATTTTATAAATATTTTTTATGTTTAGGGATAATACCATCATTTGTTTAGTAACCATAATTACCCTCTCGAAATTTGTCCAGTAACCCAACGAGCCGAAGGAATCATAATCATATATACCTTCTTGCCTCTTCTCTTTCTTTCTCATATATACCTTCTTCAATCCCTCAAGTTTTTCCATGTTTGAGCTTCTTTCTCTTTCTATGATTCTTTGTTTGTCTAGAAATTGAAGCTGACCCAATGAAGAGAAACGCCATGCCGTTTCCATGGAAGAAGAAGAAGGTCGCCCGTATATCTAATTTCATCACTGAGCTTCAATCTCTGATACGCGGTGCTTCTCTTGTCATCCAGAACGGCTTCTCCACCTCCCTCATCAACCTCTTCGTCTAGAATTGGGGCATTGAAGCGTCGAATCTGTGAGCTCACAAATGTGTTGCCCAATCGCTTGAAGCTTTTGTAAGTTGAATTCTAAACTTGCAAATGATTCTCTCTTACTCTCACCATCTCCTTCAATCGTCGCCTGAGGACAATATAAGCAAAGAAAAAAAACATAGCCGTCTCTCCCAGACCCCCCAATTTCGAAGGGGAGTTGTCAACACCCCATTTTGTCCGGGCATTTTTATAAAAAATAATAATAATAAATAAAATAACAATAAATTTAAAAACAAAAACAAAAAAAAATAAAAAAAAAACAACAAAACAAAATAAAAAATAATAATAATAATAATAATTTGTCTCTAAACCGAAGCCCTAAAAAAAAATAAAATAAATATATCAGGCAAGGGTTTTGGGCCAAATTTCAGCCCAAAATCTGAAATATGTAAAAAAAAAAAAAAAGAGAGACCACATTGGGCTGAAACCACTTCAGCCCAATGTGTCACAAGCCCTCAATTGGGCTCGTGGGCTGGAAAACCGAGGGAGCCCTTTAGGGCTCAGGGGGGACCGCGGTAGAAAAGCAGATGCAGCCGCAGAAAGCTGCAGCAGAGGGGGCCGAGGACTGGAAAAAGAAACTAAGGGCTCCAGCGCGAGTTAGGACGAGGAGCTGCAGAATCAAAGCAGGGAGGCTGAGAGGAGCACGCAAGGCCGAAGAAACAGGATGAAGCATGCAAGAAAGAAAAAGGGAGAGGGAGCACGCATGAGGAGAAAAAGAGGAGCACGGTAGAAATTTAAAGGGGGGGAGCCTTAGCGCTCGAGGGAGGAGGAGCCGCGGGTGAGAGAGGCCGAGAGGGGCGAGCTCTGAAACAGAGGAGTCGCAGGTGAGGAAGGCCGAGAAGGAGAGCCGCGTGAGACAAGGAGGAAGGGGGGAATTTTTTTTTTGCTGGACACAGAAGATCCCTAGCGAAAAAACAGGGGGAGGCTGTGCAAGAACAGGGGAGAAGCCGCAGGCAAAAGAAACACAAAGGGGAGATCCCGAGGGTGAGCTAGGGAAAATCAAAGAGGGCGATTGCAGAAAGAGGTACAGGAAATTCTCGAGGAGACGTGAACTAAGGACAAGAGCCTTCCCGTTCTGGTGCCGTGTCGGTCAGTTTGATTTTCCTATCATAGTTTGGTCTTCCCGTGTTATCTGCTTGCGGCGTCTTGTAGCATTCTGCATTTTGAGATTTAACTTCTGTTGCTAGTTGAGAGTTTGAACACATTAGTTGTTCATTGAATTATAGATTATTCTTGTATGCCAAAGTTCTACATTCTGCGAATTGATGTTTGTTACTGAGAAATTTTAGTCTGTTAAGTGGCTGCCTGAGGGCCATGTTTCGAGTGACTGTCCATCGGGTTGAAGGAGATGCTAGAAGTTGTTCACACATTGTAATAGGGCTTGATGGTTGCTGAATAATCTATTCTGCAAGCCGTGTTTGCCATTGTTTATCTCTCAGTTTTACCTGGTATTGTGTGACTGAATTGGGTGTCCATTTTCTCTTTTTTTTACATTGCAAATGTTAGCGTGAAGCCTGCTTCATGGGTTGCCTGTATGATCTCTCCTTAATGAGAAGTTTTATCTTTGATCTAAAACTCGTAAACCCAATAGCATGATCTTGGTTGGACTCGAAAAAAAAACAGTGGTGATTTTATTCCAAGATGAAGATCTATTTGCTATAGGGAACTGCTAATTTCATAGGAATGAAGGGGCTTTGTTCAAATTGGGTGCCTATCGTCTGCTGGCCCATGATTGCCTTTGTATTTCTGTCACTTATTTCTCCCTTGGCTGAACACGGGCAGAGTCATTAGAGTTATATGCTATAGGCCCTGCTCCTCCTTTTAATAGTAAAATTGGGAGTAGAATGAAATGGTGGGGTTGATTTTATATTCTAAGTGGTAACTCTACAAGCATGTATACGTAAAACAGTAAAGTACGAGTGATTATGTTACTGTATATGGTTTTCGAGTTTGTTTGGAAGTGTAGTCAGCAGTGTTATATGATCTCTTTTTGGATTTGAAAATAAAAAATAAAAAAAATTGTCTTTTTCATGGTTTCTTTTCATTTTCACAATCCAAAATAAGAAAATACAACTAAAAAGGAAATAATAATAATAATAAAAAAGAGATTTTGTGATCGCATAATTCAAAAAAAAAAAGGGGAAAAGGGAGAAAAGAGAATTTTCCAATTGTATTTAAAAGAAAAAAAAAAGAATAAAAGAGAGTCTTCTGATTGCTTTTTTTTTAAAAAAAAATAGCCTTTAAATGTTATTCATGTCCCTCAAATCTTTTACCTTTTCGCTTATTTACCACAGTGATAGTACTGCTAGTATTTAAATACTTGTCAGTAAATTAAGAGTGATCAAGTTATCATATATGCTGTTTGATTTCATTTAAAATTTTTCTTCTGGTATTTTCTACTCCGAGTGGTAACACCGTGAGTATGTAAGCATAAATCAGTAACTTGTAAGTGATAAAGTCACCACATATGCTGATTGTTATTTTTCAAAATATATGTAATGATCATGTTTTTTTAATTTCGTTTTTAATAAATGAATAAGTGTTGAAATGATTTTTATAGAAGATAATAAAAAAATAATAAATAATTTGTACAAAAAATTATCATTTGTTTTCTTTCGAACATTTTTTTATGTCTTTTGTCTCGAGTAACATTACCGTAGACATTTAGGTATCAATTGGTATATTGTGAGTGATATAGTCACCACATAAGCCAATTGGTTTTATTTTGTGAAAATAGAATTGTTTTCAAATATTTCTTTTTCGAATCAAAATAAAAATGTTCAAAAGTGCACATATTTTTAATTCTAAATTGAGGAAAAACATATCTTCTTTTAGAAATTGATTAAACCAAAAAATATATAAATAACTGAAAAGAGTAAATAATGAGAATTAACTTGTCTTTTACAAATTAAAACACACCAACCAATTCTAAAAATTGTTTTCTTTGTGGCAAGACAAATTATTTTCTGTAAACCTCTCTTTTCAAAGAATATCAAATAAAAAAATATTAACCCAGTGACACGTATTTTTAGTCCGAACTATGTCGACTTTGATCCCTATCGCAGGGTACGTAGGCCCCAAACTTCAATTCTGGGTCAAGTCTGCATTTGTAAATAAATAAATATCTTAATATTTATTTGGTGTTTTTTCTCTTAATTAGTAGATAAATGAATATTTTCTGATTTATTTGGTGTTTTTTCTCTTAATTTAATAAATATTTACCAAAATGTTTTTCCAAGTCCGCCTTTGTAAATAAATAAATATTTTCTTATTTATTTGGTGTTTTTTCTCTTCATTTAATAAATATTTACCAATTTATTTTTCAAGTCCACTTTTGTAAATAAACAACATTTTTCTCTTAATTTATTTTCCCAACTTTTCATATTTTCATTTTATTCTTTATTTTCATTTTTACATTTCTCTTATTTTTATATTTATTTGTGCATGTGAATGGTAAAAGAGCAATCAAAATAATTTTTAAAAGTCATAAAAATTGCATGATCAACCTAAGGTAACCGTTCTTAGGAACGGTTGTTATGGGGGTGCCTAACACCTTCCCCACTCACAATCGTACTCCCAAACCCAACTCTGATTTGCAGACCATCCTTATCCTTTTTGTTTTTATTTCGTTTTTCCAAAATTTCCCTTAAAATTTTGGTGGCGACTCCTCCGAAATAGGCCCCATACCGCGCGGGCCGATTTCCCTCTTTTTCATTTTTTCTTATTCCCGCGCCATCCACGTCGCATCCCCGGGTGTGACAGGAGTGTTAAAAAATAAGGTGAGGGGACTTGCTCAACTCCCCTCCTTAGAAAGAACCAAATCGAAACTGGGGGAGGGAAGTTGCTCCCCTCCCCTCTTTGGAAATATGCAGGTCCAAACAAGGGGGGACCAACTCTCCTCCCTTCCCCTCTAAAATCCCTCTACCAAACAGGGGCTAACTACCAACATCACGGATCCAGAAAGGTCTCCATTCAACAACACAAATCCTCATTCTTTATTTTTTTAGATCTACATAAAAATTAGATTCAAAATTAAAATGGAATCAAAATTTCTTTTGGGTTCTTGATTAGCCAAAGAAAGAGAGAAATGGGAGAGTAGAAGATGTCGGCATGGACCAGAGAGGATGCATGATAGATTTGGCATGGACTATGATGTCATCAATGATGTCTTCTTCCTTGTTAACACTGAAGAAGAGCGGTGGTGGTGTATGGACTAGCTGTGATAAAGGACAAGGGGGTGATAGGTGAGTGATTAAAGCCCTAGATCTGCAAATGAGAGTCATTATTGGCATTAGCATAATGTTGGGTGGACGGACTCAATTAGTGGAAGATGATGAGGATGGGTAGGGTGTGGTGAAGGACGGTGGGTGAGTCATTATCTATGTCGGCAAAGCTTTGGGTGGATGGGCTGGGGTTAGTGGAAGACGACAAGGATGGGCTGGGTGTGGTGGACGATGGTGGGAAAGGATGGTGGTCAATGAGGTGTAGAGGAAGAAGGAGGGGGAAGTGCAAACAAATATGGGGATGTTATTAGGAGGAAGGCTTGGGAATCAGGATTGATATGCGTATTGAGAGGCATCCGGATTACCACATGTGTGGTAATCATGAAGCCCATGGGAAATAAAATTGCAACATTTTGTGTAATCAAATTGGCCTAGTGTGGAAATGGAATCAGGTCTCCCATTTTTAATTTATTACTTGTTTACACTGAAAGAGTGCTCCGAAGACCCAACCCAATTCACGAGCATGAGGAAACGCCATTGGCCTGGACATGCGTTGGCCCCAAGTAGGAGATAAAACCCATGTTGCTTGAATCCCATTTATTTTGTTAGATGTGGCCACCTTTATGAAAAGTGAGCAAGAGTATCGGGCTAATGGAGGCCATGATTTGACGACTTCAGGAGAAAAACTATATATGAAATATGCTCAAGATAGACATACTCAAATCCCAAATCCACCTCCTGGCATCCCTATCCAACTATCCCTCTTGTGATTCGAACCAACCAAGAGCGCTACCGCTCTCAAGGAAGAACAAATTTCTTTCGCTTATCTTAGATTTTGGAAACTCTTTTGAGCTTCTTAACTCAAGTATTCCCAAGTTCGCTTAATGCAAGGACTTAGGTCTTAGATTATTCTTTCTATTTGTCTTTATGGCATTTATTTATGTATGTTTCTTTTAAGATATTTAGGAAAATTGTGATAAAGGACCTTGAATGCACAAAATGTTTGATTCATAAGCCTATAATGAAATTCTTTAAGACAATATGACTCTGGCACGCCTGATATTTTATTTGTTTGCATTTAGATTTGAAAAGAGCCAATAGTATGGAAAATTGACCCGGATACAATAAATACAAAATAAAATTACCAAAATGCTATAAGTCAAACATTATTTCCCAAGATGCTATAAATTTTGTATCTCAGTGCTAATATCACCAAGATAATAATTATACTTTCACACATTTCAGTTTGATACAAATCGAGATGTGTATTTTATTTTATTTTTTTAAATATAAGGTGGCAGGCCTATCCCCTCCTCCACCCATTCCCCCTCCCCCAAAAAAATAATTATATAATTATAATTATAATATATATTATTTATAATTATAATATATTTATTACAATATAACTATATATTAAAATAAATTTCATTTGGATTTTTAAAATATAATGAAAATTTTAAAATTTTATTTATTTAAATTAAAGGGATAATTATTTTAAAAGACCTCTATAAAATTATTTTTAATTTAAAAGATATTAAAAATTCTAATTAATCTCATTTAACTTATGTATAAGATATTCTACTTTGATTATAAATATAAGATTATTTTTAGGATATGAGATGGTATTTATTACATATTTTAAAAAAATGTCCATATGTAATTCATTCCAAAGGGAGAAAAAAAAAATTAAATAAAAACAATTTTGGAATAATGACTTGATTTTTAAAAAAGTTAATATAGTTAACTAATTTTAACTCGTATTCTTAATCCACATAATTCGGTTAAAATGATCTTATATTAAGAACCAAATAGTCCTATATTAAGAAAATAGAAACCTCGATATCAATTGAGATAGATGATAAGATGTGATGAGAACTTTCTAAAAATTTCGTTATATTAAAAATTGAAAGAAATATTTAGAAAGTTCCCACCACATCTCATCATCTATCTCAATTGGTATCGATGTTTCCATTTTCTTAATATATGATTATTTGGTCCTTAATATAATACCATTTTAACCAAATTATGTGAATTAAGAATGCGATTTAAAATTAGTTAACTACATTAATTTTTTTTAAAATCAAGTCATTATTCTAAAACTGTTTTTATTTAATTTTTTTTTCTCTCTTTGGAATGAATTACATATGTACATTTTTTTAAAATATGTAATAAATATCATCTCATATCCTAAAAATAATCTTATATTTATAATCAAAGTAAAATATCTTATACATAGGTTAAATGAGATTAATTAAAATTTTTAATATCTTTTAAATTAAAAATAATTTTATAAATGTCTTTTAAAATAATTATCCCTTTAATTTAATTAAATAAAATTTTAAAATTTTTATTATATTTAAAAATCTAAATAAATTTTATTTTAATATGTATTTATATTGTAATAAATATATTATAATTATAAATATAAATAATATATATTATAATTATAATTATATAATTATATTTGAAGGGAGGGAAGTACATGGTTGGGAGAGGGGAATGGGGGGAGTGGGTTTTTTTGGGGGGGGGGTTAGGGTGACAGGTTAGATTTAGAAAAAATAAATAAAACACAGATATAAAACACAGTATAATTATTATCTTGGTAATATTAGCACCGAGATATAAAATTTATAATATCTTAAAAATAATGTTTGACTTATAGTATTTTGATAATTTTATTTTGTATTTATTATATTGGGTCAAAAAGCCCAATAGTACCCCTTCCATCCTATTTTCTTTATCATTTTATAAAATTCTGAATATCTCAATTTAGTTATCATTTTACATTATTAATGTAATATAATTTTTTATTATTTTACATTTCATTAATAGTAGTCAAAGAATAAGTTATTTTTTAACATATGAGGAAGGATATTTTAATAAAATATGATTATTTTTTATTATAATATAAATTATTTAATAATTTTATTTATATGTATAAAAAATGTCAAATGACATTAAATGGAGATGGAGAGAGTAGTAAATTTTTCTCATGGGCGATGGGGATATATTACTACTATTAATGCAAGCTGTAGCGTCAGCACTGACGTTGTAAGTAAGACTGCCATGCAACATCTTTTCACTGCGACACATGGCTGCTTCTGTTTCTAGTAATACTCATTTAATGAGGCCCCGTTTCTTCTCACCGATATCTACCTCATCTTCCTCTTGAGGTGCGGTGCCTCTCATATCATCTAATGGCTCTGTGCTTAACTAACAGTAAATCGTAAGATGATCACTGATCTCATAACTAATCTAAATTCTAATGGAAAGTTAAATTTTTTCTTTTGTTTGTTTGAGAGGTGAAATGTTGTCATTATCTATGTTATTAATCTTTTTTAAGTGATTATGATGTGCGTCAAATGAAGTAAAGCGTATCGTTGAGTAAAAACATGAATTCCAAAAATTTAAAAAAACACTCAAACTCCTTAAGAAATTGAATTCTCCACGGCAAGTCGGCGATCCTCTTCAGAGTATTCCTACAAGTTATAGCAGAGAGTACCTGGTTAGGCAGCTTCCTCAACCGTACCGAACATGACGCTCACCAGTACTTAATTCTTTGTCCATTATATTTCTTTCCTATATTACGCTTTCTTCCTCGCCTCTCTTCCTTCAAGCCACATTTCTTCTGGTCATTCTTGGCGATGATCACTGGCTGTAAATTTCTTTCTTCTTAAAAAAAAGTAGCTTCTGCCACTTCTTTCTTCTTTTACTTCTTTTATACCTTTCCTAACTTTCCCAGTATGGCTATGTAGAATATAGATTTTTATTCCTTCTTCATGATTTCTGTTAGTTGTTTGTCTGGACACTGTATTTTCACCCTTCTTCTGGGTTCCCTAGTCTGAACACTTTCTCTGTGGCTGTGCTTTTGTCTATGGTTTCCTTTTTTTCTCTCCTCCTCTCTCTTCAATTCTGTCTTTTGTTTTTGATAGAGCCATTTTCAGTCATCATGTTTGAGTCCCAGAGCAACGGTCAACATAACCAGGAAAGCAGTGAGCTTCGCACTGAATCGAAGGTAACAAGTTGTTGACTGTATTTTTTTTTGTTTTGACAAAACAAGTAGTTGACATGTTATCTTTTTCTTAAGTTGCACAATGCCTTGGTTCTGTTTTTTGATGTAGATTGAAGAGCTCAAAGCTGCAATTGGGCCCTTATCTGGACGCAGCTTGAAGTACTGCACTGATGGGTGTTTGAGGGGCTATCTGGAGTATCACAATTGGAATGTAAAGAAGGCCACGAAGATGTTGGAGCACACACTCAAGTGGAGATCAACCTATAAGCCTGAGGAAATCCGCTGGGTATGCTGTGTTCAATTTTCCTTCTTTCTTCTGATTACTGTGTAAATTGACTTGATCTGAAATACTCTGTCATCTGTCAGCATGAGGTTGCAAAGGAAGGAGAGAGAGGGGTAATGTTCAGAGCCAGTTTTCATGACCGACGAGGAAGGACAGTTCTTATAATGAGACCTGGGGCTGAAATTCAGGTATCATATTCATAGTTGGATCGTCAGGTTGTGAGTTTAAACTAATGAGTTGCTTGAGTTCGATGAAATTGAGTATGCTGGTGGATTTTGCAGAAAATATCTTCAATTGAAAATAGAATACGGTTTAATGTGTACCTTCTGGAAAATGCGGTGCTTAACTTTCCACAAGGTCAAGAGCAAATGGCGTGGTTGGTAGACTTCACTGGATGGTCACTCATCAAGAGTACGCCCGTTAGACTGACCAGAGAATTTCTTTACATCCTACAAAATCACTATCCTAACAGGCTCGCCATAGCATTTCTCTACAATCCTCCTCGGGCTTTTGAAGCTTTTTGGAAGGTTTGCCATCTCTCCTTAAACATGCAATCGTTGTTTTAGTACCAAGTCAAGGTTTTATTTGTTTATTTTTTAAATGCAGATAATCAAGTACTTCCTGGATAACAAGACAGCTGAGAAGGCGAAGTTCGTGTATCCCAAAGACCAAGAAAGCATGGATTTCATGAAGTCGTATTTTGATGAGGAAAATCTTCCCACAGAATTTGGAGGAAAAGCCACAATGAAGTATAATCACGAGGAGTTTTCTAGATTAATGATTCAGGACGATTTGAAATCCCCCGCGTTTTGGGGAACCGACAACGGGCCATCTGGTGTCTAAATCTAGTGGAGATAGAATCACTAGTAACATCGAACCCAATCTAGTTAATTATTATCAACATACTATAATACTTTATTGTCCCTCATCACAAAGTGTGTATTGAACTATAAAAGCCGCCCTGCTATTTCGTCAGAATACCAAGTATTTGAATGTATGTCATGCAAGCTTCTTCACACAACCTTCGACGACATCAGCATTATTAGACTAAATCCAGACGACAAAAATTAACCATCTATTGTAATGCCCGTCAAAAGGAAGCATCTTGCTTTGTGGGCTTATGAGGAATAACAAGATCAGATGCCAGATTTCCCAAGAAAAAGAAAAAATAAAAGATTATTTCTAAACAAAGAAAACTAGCAAGTTTTGCATGACGGTTAGTGAATGGCTATATGAGGCGCCTTTTAAGGGGCCGGGTGGTTGCTTGGTAAGAACGCACTAACAAGCCAACCCCTACTCCAATTCCTAGACAAATGCCAAGCCCAATTCCAACACCAACTCGTACACCTGCAGTGAACCATGATAGTTCACCATCTTCCCCATCGATGTATCCCGTTCGTTGCCAGTATATGCTGTCGTAATCTTCTTCGTATTCTGGTTTGAAGCTTCCGAAATCAGCTACCTATGAAGCCAAAAACAACAAAAAAGAAAAAAAACAGAAAGAAAGATGAGGTTGTAACAAGAAACATGTCAAGTGCAAACTCAAAGAAATCCTCACGACTCTCGTAAAAGACACCAGTAAATTGGTCACTGAAACTTCTACCACTTTCGCAAAAGGAACGTTGTAAGAAGGACTCCAATGAAACCATAAGGATCCCCCAACTACATCGAAATTTATCCCCAGCTATCAAGATGCAGATGATGTATTAAAAGGATACTTTAGCCAAAGGGAATTCACACGGAACAAAAACATTTTTACGAACCAAAAGATCAGCATCCATGGAATTAAGACAGAAGAGATGGTTGCTTAATGGAGAATTAATTGGAGATAAAATCCCCAACCGTTGGAGTGGTCTAATCACAATAGCATACATTTCAACCTAAGATCTTGAATGAGGAAAGCGAGCTTTAGTAGACTGTCCCTTCGAATAAGATTGATTTATAACGTTGACTATTCATGATAGACTAGCCAAAACAAGTCTCACCATACATTCGAATTATGAGACAATAATATCCACTGATGAAATCGAGTGCTAGATAAAATTAATCAATGATCATTGATCACTGTTAACTCGGACACCCTGAGGCAAGACAACTGTACAAGTCAACTGGACAGCACAGAGGAAGATAAATATTACAGATAAGTTCCCTTCCACAGTGCTTGCAGAATCAGTTCTCAAATTCCAAATGCATTTCCAGAAAGGATTGGATAAAATAAACCTAATCAGGATACATTTGGCTCGAAGCACCATCCAATGTGCATAGGGACAGCCTATGCACCTCAGGGACGACATGGCAAACTGTCCAAGTTGTAGTGGCTGAGACTATAAGTCCACACCAGCCTCATAAATTGGGCACTAGAAAATATGAAACAGAGAATATTGAAGCAATTTAATAGCTTCCCGATTCCCTACAAAGGCCACAACTAAAAGATAGATTATTATGTTATCTAAGAGTGGCATGTTATTCATACTTTCTCCAATAAAAACTTCAACTTGTGTCTCAATACCATTATCACACCTCAATGATAAGATCTAGTTCCTCTATTCTTCGTTAACCGTGGCAGAGATTTTATCAAACATAAAAAGAAGTCTAGGCCTACAGTGCCCAATCAAGAAAAGCATTGAGTTCGGATCCTCCTAAGGAAGAAAATCAAAACCAGATATTCATTAGAACAAGCCAAAGGCAGCTTATAAAGATAATCAGCAGCATAATTTCCCTCCTTCAGCGCATAACCACTTGATTCATCTCTTAGGGCTCAAGGATGTCAAAATAGTAAACCACTAAACATAGAAAATACTTCAGGATAGGAAGAAACAAGGGACCAAAACATACATAACTTGAACAGAATTCTTATCCAGCAAAGGAAGTTTCACTCATGAATAATTCTCACAGAACGAAATTCAGTTAATACATCTTTAGGAAATGGAAACTCTTTGAGATGTCCAACAGAAAGATACAGGTATTAGAACATCAAGCTAAAATATCACCTAATTCCAGCTATTTATATTAAAAGCTCTCAAGCATTTTACCTGCATATCAAGTCCATCAGATACATATCTCCGGCATTCAGTTGTTTCATATTCAGGAATGGCATCCAATGTACATTTCCTATTCCACTTCTTCCGGAAATTGAGCTGCAGCATCTTAGATAAGATTATAGGTGTACCTGAGAAGCAGCCTGCAACATAAACCTCAATGGTTGGACTATTTAATTCTGGGCTAGTAACATTTTTTTCTTTCAAGAAGCTAGTACTAGCTGTGATCTCTGGTGCACAACTCATGCTCCATCGCTTCGCATTGAAGTTTGATTCCCCAATGCAACCATTGCCATTGGACATCTCCAAAACCCCAGAGAGAATGCGATCCTCTTTATCATAAACCTCAAATTTCATGCTCCCTGTCAAACATATACTATCCGTGCTTACAAAGGTAGCTTCTTCAGATTTCTTATCTACCCGGTCTCTTCTAAGAACTGAAGACACCTCATCTGAGTACATGCTACTTCTTACACCATTTAACTCTAAAAGGGTATCAGGGCTTAGCGGAATATGATTGAGAGTGAGAAACTCAGGAGTGGATCCATCCACCTGAAAATTGCTTACTCTCACATAAAAAACTCTTAAATCAAACCAAGCTGATAATAACTTGGCACAGGGTTTAGAGGGAAAGTATTTAATCATCTGAAGTTTGTGGTCAACACCTTCTCCATTGTTAATTGCTTCGCAAGGAACTTCCATATCTCAGGCACTCAATAACAGAAATCCTCTAATATTGATTCAGAGTATCACCGAAACTGCTAAAGTTCACGTCCGATTGCTGATCAAAGACTGCTTCCCAATCAACAGAGTTTTAGATAATTAGATAATCGATACATTAAAAATCCTATAGACCATAAAAAACCTGAAAAAAGCAATTAATTAGAAAAGACACGGACAGAGGATTTGATGGTCCTGGTCCAAACCGTATTGCCGTACAACTCAGCGCGAAATGAAATATTACAGAGCAACAGTACACGTTTTGCAGGTAATACAGTGTAGAATGAGACCCCACTTTTACGAACAGGATGCTTGTAAATAAACAAAAATAAGACAAGAAGAATTGAAAACCAAAGAGGAGGAGGAGGGAAGGGGCCGGTGGCAAAAAATAGGAAAGAAAGGGGGGGAAAGGAGGAGGCAACGAGAAACAGGAAAATCACCGTTAGTGGAGCAAAAATCATAGGGAAGGAAATGACATGTAAAAACAAGTACGAGTGAGGTTATTTCTCAGAATAATGCCGAAATTTGGTGGTGGAATGGAAGCTTTTGTTATTGAAATAATTAACAGTTCATTATAGGAGGAAGGAATCAAGGAATAGGAATGTTAGCAAACACATGCTTTTCAAGGGACTGATAATTGGAGATGACACAGAGACATGGATACGAACCAGAAATCCACATGCAGCCAAGCCAAAAGAAATTCATTTCAAGAGTTGCAGCTGGTTCATAAAAAAAAAACAAGAAGAGAGAAGAGATGAAAAGAAAAATATGAGCCGATGAACTATGCAAGTAATTTCCATGAAAGCACTGTCTTAAGCATTTTCCGCAACCCACTTAAAATTGCCGGCGATTAAAGCAAATAGCCAACACGTCATACAACCAGCCAAATATCTCTCCACCAAAGAATGGTACAAACAAATTCTAACCATGGAAATCGTTGATCCAGCACATTAGATTATGATTCTACGTTCGTTCCCTACCACACAGATATTTAATCAAGATTCTAGAAAGAAAATACCTTCCAGATCGCTGTCATGTCGACTTACGAGCTCGACGCTTTTGATAGTGTACATTTAACTCGCGGCTGGGATTGTGGGACGACCCAAGAACTCGCTTGAAGAAAACATCCATCGTGCTCTTGGAATTGGAAAGTATATACTACGTGCGATCATAGATTATACTTTTCCTTTCTTATAGAAACATTCTCGCAGATAAAACATTTGATCTAATTATTTTAATCATAAATACCTCTATGTGACTGTAAAATTCGAATTCATTCGGCAAAAGGAAACAAACAACAAAATATTTTTTAAACAATTCTATTCCCACTAGCAATTATACTAAATATCACTATATCAATATATAACAACAACAACAACATTAATGTTATCCTACTATGTGAGGTTGGTTACATGGATCATATGATGCTAGTAGATTTCATCAAGTATCATCTTCTCAGATAAATCATTTCCCAAAAGGTTATTCCTTATAAGTTCCCTTAGTATCCTTTTTTGTCTTCCTTTACGCTTTTTGATCGGATTCCAAGTCATTTGATCAACTCTCTTCTCTTCATTCACTCCTCTTGCCCTCTTTTTTATACATGCCCAAACCACCTTAAACAATTTTCTACAATTTTCTCTTTGATAGGTGCTACCCAACTTTCCTTCGTATAAAGTCATTTCGTATCTTATCCAATTTTATATGACCACACATCCATCTCAACATTCTCATCTCTGCTACTTTCATCTTATGCTCTTATTGTCCTTTCAAAGCCCAACATTCATTATCATATAACATTGCTAGCCTTATAACTGTTTTGTAAAATTTTCCTTTAAGTTTAGTAGGTATCTTACGGTCACAAAAAACACATGTTGCTTTCCTCCACTTTAATCACCCTGCATTTATCCTATGCATAATATCCCCATCAATTTCACCATAATTCTGTAAAATTGATCTCAAATATCTAAACTTTGACACTTTAGGAATAGTTTGCTCTCTAATATTTACCTCTGAATCATTGCTAATTAGTCACTCATTAAATTTGCAATGCATATATTATCACTATATCAATATATATTAGTATATAATTTCATAAAGCTATACAGCACTATTGAACCTTTCTTTTTAAAAGAACAAAAAATGGCCAGACATGAACCTCAAACTTCATGCAAAGCCCAAACTCACAATCAAAAATTCTATTTTTCCTAGGGTAAAAAATGAGGCCCAAGGCTCAAGCTCAAGTCAGATTATATAAATTTAAAAAATTTCAAAATAATAATTAATGTTATTTTTGGGAAAAAAATATATCAAACGCACAGCAACTTCTTATGAAACTCAAAAACAAAAATTCAAAATATGATTAAAGCAAAAAAACACTGGAACCCATGAAAGAGCGGGATGGAGACCCACGTCAATGGCAGTTCGAAAGGAAATGGGCTTACGGACCTGAAAATGCCATCTTATCTGATAGGGGCCAAGTACTTTGCACTTACGTGTTATAAAGCTACAGTGCCTCTGAAAGTGATGAGCATGCTCGCTTGAACAAATGCTGCGCATGCCCAAATCTTTGATTAAAACACGACACGAATTACAAAATGTCACATAATTAAGCATCAATTTTCTTTTTTAATTACAAAATCCATACTCAATACAGTAGAGATTTTTCACCCTTTTTTTATTTTCTTCTTGTGTCTTCTACCTCTGCTTGCTTACCCTTTACATATTACTCGGTTGGAGGAGAAAACAGGCCAGGGGAGGGGATCTGGTTTAACAAATTTAAGAGGAGGGGAGGGCTCCAAAAGTGGAAGGATCTAAAGAAAAAATTAGGGAAAAACTTTAATAACTAGATTAGCCTCGCTTTTCTTTTATTATTCCAAAAGTGTCCTTTGAGTCATACGTTGACCTAACTTAATTACATTTCATTCTTTTTCTTCCATATCACATCTCAGCGCAATTCCTTCTTCCTTGTGCGCGAACAACATACCCTTTCATCAAACATTATATATATAATAATGGGTGCTGCTGCTACTGCTGCTGCATGATATATATATATATATATATATAATAGTTGTTAGCAGGTATTTCAGATGCTTTAAAAACCGAACGCATTTGGACCATTTCATCAAACTTTATATAATGGTTGTTGTTGCATGCTACTGCTCGAGTTCGATACGAAGGATATATGAAGATTAAAAAAAATAATGCAGTGAACATAACATTAATGTAATCATTTTTTTTTAAAATGCATTATTAAAAAGTTATAATAAATAATATATAAGATTTTTGGAGCCAAAATAATATACACGTCATTTGTTTTTGAGTAAAGTGAAAAATTATTTTTCTAAACTTAAATAAGGATGAATTGCAATTAAAAATGACAGAAAAAATAATTTAAAAATCCTTTGCTTTCCTTTTCTTTCATTGAACCAGATGGACTTAGCCCCCATAACTCATTTCATTTTTCAATTATATTTTGATTTAACCCATTTGATAAAAGGAAAATAAAAGACCAGCTTAAAAACTCACATAGACCAAAACAATAAATTTGTGAGAAAATTTTCAAAAATGAAACAATGCGTCTCATATATATCCTTTTATAAATGTATGTTGCTTTACATTAAAAAGGTTAATTAGTTTCAATAATTATTGATGAGTAATTATGTTGATTCATGAATTGTTTATAACTTTTGAAATTTTTCATGAATTATTTGGAAAAACACTGGAAATGGTTTATAGAAATCATAGGATTCATGAATCATTATGTTTATGAAATATTAAGAAAAGTGTCTTATTATCTAAATTAATGAATTATTACAAAACCATATCTCTTAGTTCAAACATCATAATGAATATTCATGAAACATCACTATGTACGTACATTATTGATGAATGAATTGTGTCTAGCCATATTACTTCAACATGTACCACTTCATTGTTTATAAAATGTTAACAATCTTCCACCGCTCACACAAATCAACCAACACACAATTAATTCAACCTATACACAAACTTATTCCCCTTTACATTTGATACACAAGAAATAAAAGGAAATTATTACTTTATAAATACCATATAAATAAAGGCTGAACAAAAATTGCATGGAACAAAAGATTTGAAAAAATCTAACATATAGGGAACAAGCTAGCAGACTGATCTATTAATTTCCTCAAAAAAAAAATCCCATCTACTGCTCCAATTTTCTTTCACTTTCATTACATTTGTTGACTTATCTTTTGATTCATCTTAAACGCTATGTGATTAAGAAATAACAACTTTTAGAATTTTTCTTTAAGAATTATATGAAATTTTCAAATAAGACTAAATGGAAAAACATATGATTAATTATTTTTTAATTCTTATAGTTCTAACTTATAATAAGAATTTGAAACATTTGTGATTTGTGACCCTTATGAAGAGTGTTGTATGTTTTTTCATGTGATATTTAAGGCTCTGTTTGGGAACCAGTTGCAAACCTTGGTTTAGGGTCAAAACCAAGATTTGATAAAATTTGGGTATGTTTGGAGGGTTTTTTCTGTTTCCGTGGGAGAATTATTTTTTGCGTAAAACGGAGCTTGCGAAGAATCAAAATCAAGTTGCTTTTCCGTTCTCCTTCTCCCTTTCTATTTGTATTTATTTTAAAGGCATATAAAAATATACCAATAAAAATTAAAAAAAATAAAAAAATTGAAAAAATAAAATTTCCATAAAATTTGTCCTATCTATTAACCAAAATCTCCCTTCAAAATTTTAATTTTTATAGATCATGACCTGCAAGAAAATGTTATATCAGATATATTATGTTCTCAATTAAATAAATGTAGGTTAAATTTTAATCCAAATAAATTAAATTAACCATGAGATAGAGTTTAAATTCAATTTAGAAAAAAATTATAAGTTTTGTCAAAACCAATTTTCAAATAAATCATCCAAACATAAACACGTTAGTCCAAAACCAATTTTTATCATAACTACGTTATAAAACCAATTCTACTAAAACTCATTTTTAACCAACTGAAATTCAAAGGGCCCTAAATTTCAGTGTTTCCTTGCTACGGGGAGATTGGATGCAGAGTGGGCTCGGCCCACTGATTGGTAGGATCGAATCTCAGGTTCTCATTTAATTATTAGACTGCTTAAACCTATTGAGTCAGATCTGTTTAAGTTAATACTCCTCATCCTATCCCTGGGTTAAAATATATATATATATATATATATATGTTTATCATAATCCTATCAATATAAAATAAAAAAAAGTATTGAAGTTGCATTATTTACCACTTGTATATAATGTAAATCATTTTGAGCTTTATGTAAACATACTGAGCCCACTTTAGTAAAATATTAAAAACATATAAAATTATATTTTTATTAGTCATAAATAGTACAATTTAACATATACGCGCAGGATCCATTCTAGTTAGTAGATAAATTAAGGTATGCATGATAGATATGGCATAGAAGCCGGGGAGAAATTAATGGGAACACTTGATAATGTTAATATTTTATTTGTGTCTAGAGGTGTTAAATCAGGTCGGGCTCAAATCGGGCTGGGTCTAAAAGCCCGATTTGATATACGGGCCTAAAAATGCAAGTCTGAGCCCATGAATCAGGCCTACGGGCTGGCTCATGGGCTTTTTTATTTTTTTTAATATATTTTTTTATTTTTTAAAATTTTTTTATATAATTATTTAAGTTAAGGAAAATACTTATATACTTTTTTTATATGTTTTTTGTGTTGTTTTTCAATTAAAAGTTAATATGTGGATTATTTTTAATACATTATGGATTTGATCATTAATTATATATTAAAAGTGTTAACTTCTTAAATATAAAAAAAATTAAAAAGTCTATATGTTAAATTTTAATTGGAGAATAGTATGAAAAATATATAAGGAAAAATATATAAGTTTAGTTCTTAAATTAATACAACTAATTATCATCATAATTGATCAAAAGCTAACATAATATTTAAATCTTACAATTTATACATCACTAATTAATAAATAATATGCAATTTTTAATATTTAAAAAAATGGCTTTTCGGGGCGGCTCGTGGCTCGCTCAAGTCGGGCTAAAAAAGTCCATATTGTATTTTGACACTAAAAATTGAGGCCCAACCCGCCCATTTTTTTAGATTTTGCAGGTTTGATCCATTTTGATAGCTCTATTTGTATCTGTTATTTTGTTAATCACTAGTTAGTATAGTTATGAACAAGACCAGTGGTATATTGGACAGACCATAATATGCTTGGTTCCAGTTTTGGGCTCAGAACAATTGCTTTTTGCTGGCCCAAAATTAATTATGAACTAAAATATCAAATGAAAAAGTGAAACTTGCAGAATTGATTATCCATTTGAAAGTATAATGGGTAGAAGCAATATTGAACTTGTTTTTGCGTTTCATCAGAATTGATTATCCCTTCATATTATTAATGAATATCTTATACTCCCCCATATTATTGATAAATTAAAATTTTAATTAAAAATTATTAATGAATTTTTTAAAAATAAAAAATTTTATTTCAAGAACAAAGACATTTTAAACATTTTTCAGTAATCATACAACCAAAAGTATTTTTTATTAATATCATATAAACATATTTCATTTTGTTAAAATTATTTTTGAGATAAAAGTATCCAAATATAAATCACATTGTAGTAAACTTAATCTAATCAAAATTAATTCTAATTAGAATTAATTCTTCAAACTTTAATCGAAACAAATGCTCAGGCAGCTAACGTAAAAGAGAGTTATCGAAAGAATACACTATTAAGAGAAGAGTCTTATGAATACCAACATGGTAAACAAAACAGAAGAGCATCATGGAATAGCTTTTGGTGGTTTAGTTATTCGAAATGACTTTACTCTCCCTTATCCTTAATATAAAATTTTTTAATTAAATTATGTGAATTAGTAATTTAGTCAAAGTTGATTAATTATCTTATTTTTCTAAAATACCAAGGTATTTTTTTTTCAAAATTACTCTTATTTAATCTATTTTTCTTTCTTTTTGAAATAAATTAAATAAAAATATTTTTTAAAAATGTGTAATAAATATTATCTCATATCCGAAAAATGAATATTGTATTTATTTATTATATATTATAAAGCAAAGGTAGAAAAGATAATGTTTTGCAATTTCAGGCCTTTATATCATTACATTGACTATAAAAAAGTTGGTCATGCATATTTCAAATAATATTTATTTCCTTATATATCTTTTTATTTCTTTTAAAATTTGATATGGAGATAAATATAGAAATGAAAATCATATATATTCATGAAAAAAATCACAATTTGATTGTCTATGTCTATAATGAGATTTATATAAAATAAATATGAAAATAAAAATTAAATATATATTTATGAAAAAATTATTATTTGATTATTAATATTTACAGTGAAATCTATATAAATTTATATTATGTGAGTTTCTTCACACAACTATGAGATTATCTTTACTTTTGAGAAGGCACAAAGGTGAGATTTCATTTTGGTCATTAGTGGTGCTATTGCTCATGCCTCGCTCTCAATTAATCCTTGATATAGGTTAGTTTTTGAATTTTATGTTGCAAATCAATATATCTAAACTTCCTTATTTTTGTGAAATCATGGATATTTATCATTTTTATATTTTGTTATTAAGCCATTGAGCATCAACCTTCCGTTTGGCCAAGTTGTCCTCTGCAGATGTCTTGTGATAAAAAGATTTGCTATCCAACGAGTTGATACTACTTGTAGTATATTCTTTCTTATTTTTACTATAAAATCTTTTTAATCGAATTACATGAATTAATGATGAGAGTTAAAATTAGTTAATTACTTTGATTTATAAAAAAATTACATTTATTCAAAACTATAGTTATATAATTTTTCTCTCTCTTTGAAATGCATTAAATAAAGATATTTTTTGTAAATATATAATAAATATTACTTCATATATTGTAAATGGTTATATATTTAGAATTAAGGCAAAATATCCTATATTTAGGAAAAGAGAGAATATATTGATGGGATCATATTATCAATATATATCATACTATATAAATTTGCAATCAATTCTTATTATCATATGCAATTTATAAAAGCAGCAACATATAAATGTTCATGGTAAATGAGTAATAGATTTTCCATCATGAATCACTTTTGTTTTCCATATATTATAAGTACTACTATTAATTTTAATTGTTAATAATAGATTAAGGGCATGTTTAGTTTACATTTTTATAAATCAAACCATGGTTTTTCATTATCATTTTCCCATTTTTTATCCAAACAAGTTTGTGGTAAAGTTCTCTATTTTTATCCAAACTTCATTTTTGTAAACTGTGATTATTTTAATAATTTTTTTATAAAAAGATAATTTAAATGGGTACTAAGTGATTAACAGAGTTATCTAGAAGATTAAGTAATGAGGTGTTAAAAAAATCATTATGGGTCTATGTAATTGGATAATTAGATATTGATTTATATTATTCATTTATGTTGTTTTATGATGAATTCACATAAGATTTTTTTTATATAATGGTTTCATAATTATAATTTATAAAATGCATTTAATATTCATATTTATTATATATTTTTATACATATATATTTTAATTTCATGAATAATATTTAAAGTTTTATATAGGATTAAAATAAAAAATTCTATAAATAAAATAGTACCTCTAAGGAATTTTGTGGAGGCAATAGCAATTCAGAGGATTTGTCAAATTAAATTAAATGATGTCTGTCGAACCCACGAACGTTGTCGTGGAGCGAAGGACATCATGATTGAAGTTGGGCTCAATGGATCCCACTTTTGTAATTACTATAATTACTAACTCCCTCCATAAATAATACTATTTGGCCATGCTTCACGTTACGTACTACTCCTCGGTACCTCAGGGACCGGGTGACTTGTTAATGTCAAGTTCAGTCCCCATACGTGGCGGCCCGTGGTTGGCCACCTCTTTCATTTTGAACACGAGTCACCTTCTCACGGGGGCATCACCAAAGTAGCGTATTCCCTTTGTTCAAAATGCCAACCACGCACAAACGGTACAAGATTTTCTGGGATTCGCGTCTCAGGGTCAGAACAAATCGGACCCACCGTATGTTAACACATCGCACATCATCACATCTCAGCTCTCCAGTTCCGACGGCGGAGCCTGTCCAACTATAAAAGAAACATTCATCTCCATTAACTTCTTTTTCTCTTCGGTTTTTTCTGAATGATTACAATTCTCATTCTTAAAAATTAAGGGGAATTAATTACATATCAGAACCATGAATTAATTACAAAAATAATTTTTTACTGAAAAAATGTGTTAAAATATAAAATATTAAATAGTGAAATTGGGATAATAAATGGTAATAAATTCTATTTTTTAATTAATTTATTATCTTCACCTCAAAATATAATTTCCCCAAAATTAAGTACCCGTCTTGTTCATAAACATGTGTTTATTGGGCTAGAATGAAATGGAACACAGTGAATTGTAATGGAATGATAATTTTTATTAAGAACTCACTTAGTTCATGAAATTTTTTTTTTGGCCAGTTAGTTCATGAAAATTTGAATCTTATACTTTACACGGAGTTTGACTTAAGTCACTTTATTTTATGAATAGTGTATCTTCATATAAATTTCATATTATATATATAGGTTTTTAATAAATTGTATTAATTTTTATATGTTTAATTTAATTCTTTTTTATTAAAAAATCATATTTCATTTTCCTCTAATATTTTTGGGTGCTTATCATTGATCAAAATATTTGAAAACAAATAAACATTTGTCCATTTGCACAAATCTTGATCCCTCTCTGAAAAATTCGGAAATGCAGATCAATCGAAGTGTAAGTAAGAATTTTAGGTAAATAAGTTCACATTTGCGATAAAAAAAAGTTACACTTTATTATTTTTTAAAAAAATAGACAAGTTTTGATACATTATATGAAGTCTAAGATAAGTTATATTTTGGGTCATGTATAAAAGTTTTGAAGTTTTAAGCAAAATTATTGAAGGGCTTAATGTAATGCAACTTCTCAATTCTCATATTATTTTTTGAGTTTTTAAGCTGCAAAATTATTTATCAAATTTTTATAATTAAGTAATTCTAACATTTTATTCTTTTTGAATAATATACCTAATCCATTTAATTTATCTTGTAATTTAGTTGATCCTATTTGAGAAATTTTAATTTTAGAATTTTTTTGGACAATAACAACTATTATAGATATTGTCACGAGCAATGCTAATACATATCTTTAGAAAATAATATAATCTTTTGACATAGTATAATATATTTTTATCAAATTATTAATTTCTTTTATTAAGATTTCATCGGTATTAATAGTGATATAAAGAGTGGTATAATATTATGTCTTTCATGAATGGATAAAATAGTGGGATAAAAAATAATATTCTTTTAGGTTTAAAACTACCAAAATATTTTAAAGGTAACTCATTCTATTTATTACTTATGATTAATTAATATAATTTACTATAACTAGCGGAAGTTGTTCTGAGTGTTAAGCAAGTGATCTCGATTTCAAGCCCTTTTATATATATATATATATGTGTGTGTGTGTGTGTGTAACAACTCCTTTAAGAGGTCCTCATATTTAATGCTTAACTTGGAGATACCCTGCAATGATGTTAAATAATATAATTTATTATAGATTTTATATTTTATATTAATTATTTACAGAAAAGAAAGTTGCAGCACACGGTAAACAGCAACAACTTTTAAGGTGTACGAATTCATGGTGTGGTATCATTGGTGTGGCTTATGCATAGATGTTCTTTTTCTTTACCAGAGCTTATTCATAGAAGTAGAATATTGTCCTTTGACTAAATATATATATAATATATATAAAGTACTGTCCTTTGAGAATAAGAAATTACAATAATTCAACTCCTTATAGATAGGTTGTCATGTTAATTGTCCTCAGATAAGTACTTTTTGTTTTTTGTTTTTTTTATTATTAGTTTGGTGAAATAAATTAAATGAAGATGGTTATTAATACTGCAATTGTTACATAATAATATGAATGTCCATAACTTTTAACTCTTAATCTTTTATATTTTTAATGTCTTACATATCATAACCTAAAAAATAAATAGCTTTCAAAGTTTTTTTATGAGTTATGGTTTATACTTAATATTTTCATTTTATATGGTTAGATAAATTAATTAATGTTTCAATTCATGTCATTTTAGAGATTATGTAAAAAGCATTTGAAATACTCAAGTGAATAAAAAACACTCCCAGCTTTATTTCTTTCTATTGTTATCTCTTTTTTCCAATTCGTTATCTTTTTATTTTTAATATTTTCATATCAGTTAATTAATTTAGACTTATTTCTAGGTTGCAACCCTGCACATCCAGAACCGAAATAATAATGGATTATGATAATGCAAAAGCAGGGAGAGAGATATATATATTGGAGAAGAAAGTGTCTAAATCTTCACTTATCATCAATTAGACGTTGTGTTTAATAAATAAGACTCTATAATTAATATGTTATAATTTTTTAAAAAAATCTTTCAACATGTCCATGAAAAAATAATAGATAGAAAAATAATAAATATTATTTTTTGATTTTAAAATAAGAGCTAATGATATATATATTTTTTTTGGCCTGAAGAGCTAATGACATAATTTAAAAGTAATAATTCATAATATCTTAAGATTTTAAAGAGACTAACAGATATAAAAACAAAAAATTTTTTAAAGCCACAGTTAAAAACACACAAAGGGGAGTAGTTAACATCAATTTCCACGTAGATGTTGAGGTGACATGTAGGAGCGATTATGGGTTCCCAAGCACCGGCGAGATAGCTCTTCTGTGGGTGTAGACTGCAACAATAATTTTAGCTACATACCACCGAAAATAAAATCAGCGCCACCCGTTTTTATGTGCAAAGTAAGACATATTATTGATCCTAATTTAATTGTAAGTGTGAGTGGTCCTCACTCGAACCAACTTTCCCCTTCACGTATTCTATATATATTGTCTTTTGTTGAGCAACCAATAAAACTGAGTTTCCTATATGCCTCACTTGACATTATATGACCACACACACATATAATTCCAGTACGGTACTTTTATCTCAAATCGTATAAAGTTTATCACCCACTAATGAGAATAATAATGGAGTGAAAAAAATCAAGCATACGTTGTCGTGCATGGTAGTGGTTATTTTGCACTTGGAAAAAAAATCGCCGACGTGTCATCTTGCTGTCCTTTGTGCGATTCAAGTTGGCGTAGAAAAAATTCTTGTCTGCCGAGCTGACTATTCCCCCTGACTTTTTTATAAAAGTCTTTTAAAGTTTTAGGAGGCATACTAAGAAAAATGCTCCGTTTCAACACATTTATCATTTTGGGTCTTTTTTTTGTTTTAAAATAATTATCATTTTATAATTTTTAAGGCAATATTAATTGGCTTTTGATAAGTTTACTTTCAATAATGACATTATTAGTAAGTGGTTTAGGTATTTATAAATGAGTGTATTATAGTAAAATACACTTATACTTTACTAATTATCAGGTTATTTACTAGTTATCTTAATTTATATGCATAACATTAAGGGTTTGTTTGGTTCAATTATAAAAAAAAATTAGGTAATGTGATAGGAAGATTATGAAGGAATATAATGAGATGATGATTATATATGGGTTTGTTTGATGTAATAATAAGAAATGATGGGATGATATCACACCTTATGTATTCCATCCAAATGGGCTATAGGGGTCTGTTTGGTGATTGAGTCCTGCAAATATATAGAGTTGATCATAATGATAAAAATTTCAGAGTATTCTAAAGTCAAATTCAAGGGAGGTTGTGAAATTTATCAGTCTATAATTTTAAATCCAAAAGTAATTATTAATCAATTGGGAAATTGGAAATTAAAAGGAAGGCAAACAATTCAATTTATAAGTTTAGTTCAGTCATTAGAAGTGTTAAGAGATTAGAGTTCACCTACTGAGATAACTCAATTCCTTTTCTTGATTAGACTCTATACAATTATAATGACAATTGTTTCTATTGTGTCCTAATTACCTTTTAGCATATTAGTTCTTGTTTAATTAGAGTTGAATTCGGTTTCACGCAATCCATTCATCTAACAAAATTGTGATGTTACAACCTAAGTCACAACAAATTCCTAGATCTATCTTTGTCTAGTTATCTATATTTGTTTTCCAAAATTCAAGCTCACTCTTCTTCTTTCAGTTTTTGAAATTTACCCATAAATTAGATTTTATGATGGCCAGTGACAAAATCAATAATAGAACAAAGAAGACAGATATAATTGAAGAAAATGTATGAATCAAATATATATATATATATTTATATATATATATATAAGCCTCAAATCCTAGAGTCATGATAAAAAAATATAGAATTAAGTTAATCACAGTTAGGCTACATCCTATCCTTAGACTGAAAATTTAGCAATCCATAGAGGTAATCATCTCTATAAGGTTTAGAATAATATGAGTTTCGATGATGACAAATATAGAGTAATAAGAAACAAATGCATTATATGCATCTGACATATATAATGTTTCTTAAGGAAGTAAAATACATATTAGCATATATTTAATTATGATTATAATATATATATCATGCCATGTGTAAATATATCCATTGTACTTTTACAATGAATAATATAAGTTGGATATATAAACTGGACTAACTACTTGGTTTGTAAGTATAATATATTAAATGTAGGTTGGTCTAAGTAAAAAAAGTTATCATTGGAATACAGAAATGGAAATCAATATCATGCCTCACTCAAGAAAGAAGAAAAGAAAGGATGCTCCAAAAATGGAGGATCAGAAGGTAGCATGCCAAGAAGGAAATGTCCAAGTGGAAGTGGAACTCAACATTTGAAGACCTAGTCACTAGGTATATTTTGTTTCCACTTAGGTCTTGAGGTGGGATTAATCTTTGAAATTACTTAATCTTGTTACCATATGTTTTAAATGAGTTAGATTAAGTACATATGGTGTTAGCATATGTTAGATTTGAAAAACTCTGACTGATAGACGAATTTTGAAAAGTTAAAATTCTTATGCTTTATGAAAATACGAACTTTGCTGACTGAAATTTGAAGTTTCAGAAATATCACCTCTGACAGATGAATTTCAAGTGTTGAAATTCGAATTTTGAGTCAAGCATAGTTAGTAAAATGCGCAAAGTTCATCTGAAGTCATGACAAAGTTCGTCTAATAATTAAGCACTAAAAGGGTTCAAAAACATTCCCTCTGATAGATGAATTTTGGATTTTAAAATTCAAAATTTAGAATAAAACTCAATGATTTACAATTACATTTGATTACTCAAGAAGTTTTGGGTATCAAAGTAACATATCCTTACTTTTAAACATAATGAAATATGATGTTCAAAAATCTAGAGTTTGACCTTTAATTAGTATTTTCAATACATCTCTCGAAATACATATGGCTTTGATATAAAACTTATTGAAACTAGACTTAATAAGCTTTTCAAAGAAGGTTATTTCACTCAAAATAAATGTCATATGAAAAAGTTATGGTCATTTAAAGCTGAGTAGTGAGATATGAATTTTCAGTTTTGACATCTTTTCATTATTTTAATCATATCTCACAGAATATGTTTGTTTTTTAAGTGAAACTTTTTTCATTTAAAATAGACATTGAGAGCTTTCCAACCATAAGTCATTTGCTTAATTTGGAGTTGAAATGAGAGAGTTATAACTTCTGCAAAACTATCTACAGTGCAAAGTTCAAAGTTACGCGTTCCGCCTCCGATAGACGAATTTCGGGCCTCCAAAATTTGAAATTTGAATTTCGAAGAGAACTTTTGTATTATGTTGAGTTTGCCACTAATAGAAGAATTTTGGCTTCCAAAATTCAAACTTCAGATCTAACAGACAAATTTTGGCTTTTAGAATTCGAATTTTGAAACATCAGAATGTGAAAATACTTCTAGAAAAGCTAACAGACAAATTTTCATATCTAAAATTTGCACTTCAAGTATAACATATGAATTTTGGCTTTGAAAATTCAAATTTTGAATCTCCAGAATGTGAAAATACTTTTGGAATAGCCAACAGACGAATTTTCATATCCAAAATTCGAATTTCGAAAGGAAGAATTTGTGTCATATTGAGTTGCTCATTGACAGACGAATTTTGGACACCAAAATTTGAACTTTGAAGGTACTGTAGCAACATGGAATAACTGTTCACACTTACCAGAAGTATTTTAAACTTAAAAATTCATATGTTCTAACATAGAAATATTTGTCAAGATGAAAATTCGAATTTCAGATTTGAACAGACGAACTTTGAAGTTCAACGCTAAAGACTTTAACTTATGGTCTCTTCGAAATTCATTTGTTGACATCCAAAATTTGAATTTCAGAATGTCAGAAATATTAAATGTGGTTGGTAAACGGTTAGTTTTGCAGAATAACCGTTGGATAATGTCTCTAATGGCTAGATCTTGTATCTAACGTCTAGTTACACCACAAAACTATAAATAAAACATCATTCAAACTTATGGGTAACAATTTTAAGAAATTTTATGTGAAAATGCTGCAACAATTTATAAAATCTTTCTATCTCAACATTGGTTGAAAAACTCACCTCAATAGAGTGAACTTTCAATGTATTATCTACTCTTCAAGAGAGTTTTCATCTTGTAAATATTTCTTTCTACATATTCTGGGTAGAATCTTAGTACGGGAAAACAATAAGGGATTTACACGTCTTGTAAGGGTATGTGAAGAGTGGCTTCACAAGTGCCTACTGAAACTTGTGGGAATGTACTGAGGCTTCACAGGTGCCCGGATCAAACCTGTGGGATATAGTGAAAAATCCCAAGTGGTGGCTTGGGGACTGGATGTAAACCAAATGGTTGGGTGAACCAGTATAAATTGTTGTGCATTGTTCTTCATCTTCTCTATTCAGTTGCTACACACAACTCTCTTTGTTTATCCCTGTTTTGCTGCTCTCTTAGTGAAATTTGGTTGCAATCCAAAAAGAGCGAAAATCTTACATTACCCAATTCACCCCCCTCTTGGGTGGCCAGCCAACCTAACAATCTCAACACATTAATAACCCTAAATCATAATGCAAAAACTACAAAAGAAAAAAAGTAGAAAAGAAGAAACTCAAAAGTTGTTCTAGAACTCCTTCAATCTCATACTCTCTATGTCTCATGATTGCTTTTAGTTGTTCTAAAAGTTTTAGAATCGTGTTCTCTAACCTCTAAGAGTTCACCTGAATGAATTTTAATGTTTCCCTTGCGTCTCATTATATAGAGGAGATCTAGAAGCCCATAAAAGCATGTAAAATTATGAAATTGTGTAAAGAGCACGTTGTTGTACAATAACGACCCGGTGCTGTCTCTAGCTTATTTATTCATCCAGCGTTGGCTTCAAGGCATATTTCTTCCAGCACCACGAGACCATCCAACGCTGAGTGGATATGCAAATTGATTTGCTTCTCGCCTTCTTACCTGTGACCGGGTGAGGAAATAACTTGGGAGGGGATGAACTCGCTTTTGTATGTTTTGTTCCAACTTTTTAGTTTTATGTAGCTCAAAATCCATATAAAAATTCCTATGATGCAAATATACTTTAACTTATGCAAAATCATGCCAAAAAGTACTAAATTAATAATATTTTGAGATGAAAATAGATACTAAATGCGGGTATTTTATAGGCATAAAATAGACATATCATTTGGTTCAATTGAAAGGGAGAGAGGGAGGAAATTTTAATGAAGGGGAATGGAGAGGAAGGAATTTAAGAGATTTTAAAATTTCCGTGTTTGGTGAGATTGAGGGAAAGGAATTGAATGAATTTTAATAATTTCGTATTTGGTTTAGAAAGGGAGGGAATGGGATCTAATAATAAATTTACTATTGTATCCTTGCATCTTATATTGTTGATTTCATATTGCAATTAATATTATATATCTTAATAACAAATTTACCATATATTCCACCTATTATTTTCAGCAATTAATATCATAATTTTCTTGTTCTTAAAAAAAAGTTAAAACAAATTTGAGGAAGCACTATTGGCCATTCCTTCCTTATTTCTCTATCATCCTTTATCGAGATCCTAAAAGTATATGGGGTCAATTATAGTAATAAAAGTCTGGATTATTCCAGAGTTGTATCCAAGGGAAGTTATGGAATCTATTAGTCCACAAATTTTTAATTCCAAAAGCAAATAATAATTGAATTGAAAATATCAAATTAAAAAGGAAAGAAATAGAAAGTAAACCAATGTATGAGTTTTGATCTAATTACTAAAAGTGTCAAGGGATTAGGATTCAGTTTATGTGATAACTAGATTTTCTTCTTTAGTTAGTCTCCACATAATTATAATGACTGTTATTCCTAAAGTGTTCTAGTTATCTCTTAGCCAATTAATCATTTTTTAATTATGATTCAATTCGTTCTCGCGCAATTAAAGTTTCTAATCAAATCTTGAAGCCACAACATAAGTCACCATGAAACTCTAATTCTATTTCTAGAATAGTTATTCATATTTATTTCTCTATATTTATGTTTACTTTTTATCTCTCAATATATTAAGTTTATCCATTAATTAGACTCTATGGTAATCAAGCATAAAATCTATATGAACGAACAAGAGAAATAAGTATAATGAATAAACAAATTAAATATAACTAGAAGAACAAATCTAGAAAATCATAATTATAAAGAACAAATCTAGTCAATCTCAGTTATGCCACATTCCTTTGGGAAGTTTTAGCCCCACATAGAAATATAAATCAAGATCTCCTTGCTTTCTCTTATATATTGCCTCTAGTCGCTCTCAAATGCGTTTAAACCATGTTCTCTATCCTCCAGGTGCTTTTTTTAATGTCCTCTTGTGTTTTCTTTCCGTCATATTTATAATAGAGCAAAAATACTTGGCCTCCAATTCAGTTTACGTTTCAAAAACGTGTTTTTATGGAGTTATAGTGTTTGACCTGGCGTCAGGTGGACATGGAATCATCCAAGATGGCGTCGAGTGGTTCCTAGAGGTGTAAAATCATCATTTTGAGAGTTGACTTGATGCTGATTGAGTTTGATCCGGCGCTAGGTAGACACTTGGTGCAAAATATGGCTTCTGATCAGTTTCATACAAGTCACCATCTCATGTAGTCACTTAGGGATCGACAAAAATACTCAAAACATGAAAGTTGTAGCTTCATGTCTTAGCTTTCAAACGCATCTTAAATCAGTTCAATCGGAGTTTAAATAGGAGAGTTGTGATCAAAATACTAACATGTGTTAGAATTTTTTAACATGAATGATTGATAATGTTTTTACCTAAATGCTTCCAAATGATCCTATAACACTATGAAACACCAAAATATGTAAAATCATGCTAAAATATGTCAATGTAACTATATTTATATGTAATTTAAAGTTTAAATGTGGGTATTTTATATGTATAAAATAGACATATCACTCGTTCTCATCACAGTCATCGATAGAACCAATAAAAAAAGAAGATTCACAAATTGCTTGAGCCTAGATTTGTCGCTCTTTAGATTGATCTCACTAGAAATGGATTTGTGGTTTTGTGAGGAAGAAAATGACTGTGGATTTGGAGATCACAAATGAGGAAAAGGAAAACAATGTGAGGAAGAAAACGATGGTGGACTTGGAGGTAAAGCTAGTGAGTCAAGCAACAATGATGATGAAGGCTAGTGAGTCCAGGCACAAACATGAGATGAGACAAAAAAAGGAGTACACAATCTCTAAATTGGGAGAGGGAGTGGTGAATGTCAATGATGGCTATAGAGGGAATTGTTTATTTTTATTAATGGTATTGTTGGGATATTAGAAAAAAGTGAGGGCAAAATTGGTCATGAATTTTACATTACACACTCTTCTTTCCAAAAAGACCCCAATTTATAAGAAAATAAATCTAAGGACACTAAGTGTATGTTTGGTTCTTCGTTTACAAAACATAACCATGGTTTTTAACTATGGTTTTGTAAAAGATGCATTTGGCCAAACACAAACGAACCATAAACTGACTTTTGAAAAATAAAAAGTGGGTTAAACTGTGATTTTAGAAAAGAAGGGGAAAAATTACTTTTCCTTTAACAAAACATGGGTTTTGGAAAAGGAGAAACAAATTTATTCTATATTATATATATTTAAAAGTACTTTTAACCCCTACATCCAAACAGATTTTTTGTCAAATTTACTTTTACAAAAATAATATCCAAACATAACAACTTTTAACAAACTTATTTTATCTAAATTTCATTTATCTTAACTTAATTTTATAAAATGGAAAACCAAAGGGACCCTAACAAAAAAGGTTGGTAAAAATTCCCTCCTTTCCCCTTCAAATTTTTTATTTAAATAAGCGGAGGGAGGAATTTCCCACCAATCTCCTTCTTTCCTTTAAAAAACCCTTGATTCAAACATATTTTAAAGTAACAGTTGTTTTAAAATGAAGGGAGGGATATAGTATGTGTCATCTTGCTATCCTTTGTGGGTATTTGCGAACCAATACTCCATCTGCCATTTAAAACAACACTATGATAGCTTATTCGCGTCAAATTGGATGACTTAATAAATTATGGTTGCCCCAGGGACAATCATAGAATATATTCTCTTTGATTTTATTTATAAGGTATTTTATTTATTATATGTGTATTAAGAAGGTATAATTAATTTCTTAAATTTATAAAAAATTAGTATAAAATTTTAATTTTATCCCTACTGATTAAAGACTAGAATAATTTATGAGATAAAAAAAGTCATTAAATGAAGAGTAAAGAAGGAAATTCATATAAAAAAAATAAAATAACATTTTATAAATAAGACTAAGTAAATTTTTAAAATAACATCTTATAAATGTGATCGAAAGAGTGCAACATTGTTTATTAATTACAGCACACAAACAGTAATAGGCATTTTTAGGTAGGGGAAATGACCCACCCAGCCAGCATTACCAAACCATATGCAGGCATAACTCTCGGTTCTCCAAAATAGAGCACGACCTGGACAAATTTCGAGGCCATTAAAAAGTGCTATCTGCAATTTTTTTTATTAGTCCCTCTTATTCTTAATATAAGACTATTTTAACTGAATTACACGAATTAAGAGGAGAAGTTAAAACTAATTAATTATCTTAATTTCTTTAAAAATTTTAATATTTTTTTAAAGAGAGAGATTATTTAATCTCTCTTTTTTTCTCTTTAGATACATTAAATAGGGGTATTTTTTTGAAAATGTATAATAAATACTACCTCGTATATTATAAAGGGTCTTATATTTAGGACCAAGATAAAAGCTCCTATATATAGGACCGGAGGGAGTAAGTGATAAATAACTACTCCCTCCTGTTTTTTATAACTGACCTTTAAGGTTTTTTTCACACACATCTAAGAAACATAATTAATATGTTAATTTTTTTTTAAATTTATTAATATGTCTATCAATAAATTAATAGATAAGAGAGAACTGTTAATATTATTTTTAACTTTTGAAAGAATAGATAGTGACATAAATGAAAAAAATGATAATTAATAAAATATTAGAATTTGAAAGCGACATATAAATGAAAACAAAATTTTTCTTCAAATGTGACAATTAAAAAGAAATAGAGGGAGTATAAGGGATAAAAATAAAATTACATAAATAAAGAAAAGTAATAAATATACTATATAAATCTCCTGTATTTTTTATTTTTTAAAACATAAAAATTTTTCTAATTATCTCTTATATTAAGAAATAGAAAAAGTATTTTATTAAGATTAAAAAATAGCAGTTGAAATTAAGTAAATGTGATTAACATGCTATAAATTCAATTTTTTTTTAAAAAGCCCATATTTAGTATTGTAATATTTTAACTACTTTGAAGTCACATGCTTAATAAACTTCATTTGTATGAAAAATAATCACTACCTCATTTCTCATAAATGAAGAATATAAATGAAATAAGTTAAAAAATGTACAAGTCAATGGCGCTATATTTTTTATAAATAGGGGAAAAAACTACTCTCCGAATTTGTTATGGAAAGAATAAGTGGTACACTAATGGTAATAGGAGGAGGAGGTGGAGGAGGAAGGTCTGTGGTCCTAAATACTAATCCTATCACAGAATTCCCAGAAAGGCAAAAGGCGAGCTTCTCCGTAATCCATACTGTACTAGACCCAAAAAATGATTTGATTTCGATGATTACGGGGACTGGGGGAGATAGAATGAATGAATGAACTGTTGATAGTGAATAATAGTGGCAGTAATAGAAACAGTAATATGTGACGAAGCAGAGGGTGGTACAATTGTATGGTCCGTAGGAGGGACCCCATTAATTAAAGGGTAAGAAGGCACTGAGAGACACGAAACCCGGGAAGCGACATAAAAGGTCAGACTGAGTCTGAGTCTGACTGGTACAATACACCAAGCCCTTACCCCTCCTCGCTTCTCAAATACCCACATGCCCTTTTCACATCGCCCTTCTTGCTCTGGTCCACAACGCATACCCTCCTTTCCTAACCATGGTTACTACTTTTACTGCTACTTTGTATTTCTTTTTCTCTTCTCTTTTTTTTTTTTTATTTTTCTTCCACATATATATATATATATATTTTTTTCTATGTTTTTTATAAGAAATTTTTTAAAATTTTTTATTTTTTATAAAAATATTATAATATTTAATACAATTTTTCCTACATTATTACTCATTATTTATTACCTTTTACAAATTGTTATTAATTTTTTAAGAAAAAAAACACTTTTAATTGATTAATTAATAATATTTTTAATTGATCTCACCCTTTTTAATTTAATTTAATAATAAGTAAAAATTTTATTTAATATGAATTATATTATCATAATAAATATTTTATTAGTATAAAAATATTTTATTTTTTTAATATTTTAAAAAAATAATAAACTTTCTTAATCAATACAAAGTAATTGTAATATCCTAATAATTGGTAAAAAAAAAAAGTAATACCCCCCAATAAAAAACACAGGAGCAGTATGTTTGTAGCAGTCAAAGATCAAGAGCTTCTCCTCAGTACTTCGCCCTCTCACTAATCACTATCACCCGCTCTTCTAGGCAGGCTGGCTACGTCTCTTTTCTAAGTCTTTTTTGTTTAGCTTAAGGTCCTGGGAGAGAGAAAATGAAGGGTAATGTGTAGTCGGGAATAGATGGAATGAATAGACAAAAAGAAAAGGAAAGATGGCTTTTGAGCTTTTAGGAATTGTTTATACTATTGGTGCTCCAATGAAATTGAAAGCCTGTAGTTATTGCTTATTATATCATTTTCTGCTATATAGTTGAGAAGGGGGGCTGCCTTAACAGCGTCTCTCCCCAACCTGGATTCTGGTCAAAGATTTTGGTCGACTTTCTTTTAGCTTCTTGAGAGAGAGAGAGAGGACAACGAGGGTTTTGCGATAAGAAATATCTTGTGTATTAGCGAGGGTTTTTTTTTTTTGGAATCAAATAGATGGACTACGGTGTTAAAGATTTGATTTTGATGATCCTAGAAAACTGATGATTTAGGAATCAGAAATAGCGGGTGAGGGGGTTTCAGAGATAGAAATATTGAAGGCTTGGTTGTGATATTGATAAGAGAAATCTATGGTTATGGGTAAGAAGAAGCCACAAAAAACGAAAGAACTATCGGTAGCAATAGCTGAAGCTTCATCGACAGGAGAAGACCCTCAGCAGCCTCAGACTCATCAACAAAATCAACCTCAGACTCCCCGAAAAAGAGGCAGGCCTCGTAAGATCGCCGAGAAAAAGGAAATAAGCCAAGAGATCAAACAAGAAGAAATTGTAGAACAAGCAGGAGGTAAAGCTGAAATCTCAGAGAGCTCATTGAAAAAAGGCAAAACCAGCGAGGGAGAAGGAGAAGAACAAGAAACAGAAAAGGAACAACATCATGTGCAGCAAGAAGGGGGATCATCGGCATGCATACAGTTGACGAAGGACCCAACAAAAGGCGAGCCTTCGAGAAGCAGAGCTAGGCGGAAAAGCAAACCCAGGAAGAGCAGTTAAAACCACTCATCATAATCATCATCATCATCTTTTTTTTCTTCTCTTCTTTTCCTTCTTTCCGTTAAAGAAAAAGGGAACAATTATTGTGTTTCTTGGTTGGCCTTGGGTTTTCAACGATTGATATTGGAAAAAATGATAAATTTCGGGAAGCACAGGTATCATCAAAGAAACCACTATGCGTGCGTGATAGCTTATGAGCTTAATCGTATTTGTTATCCGCAGGCAGGCAGGCAGGCAGAAAGAAAGAAAGAAAGAAAGAAAAGATTGCTGGTTTGTATTAATTTGCTGCTCGAAGTAGCAGTTGGGTGTTATCGTATTAATTTGATTGCTTACCATTGTTACGTTGCGTGGTAAAAGGGATTGTTTTCTTTATTGTTTATTCCACCATTCATATTCATAGTTGTAGTGTTCGAACTTGCTTTATTTTTTTCTTTTGGTATCAATCATTGCGAAGAAGATGAGATGGATGGAAGTCAAAAAAAAAACACAGAAGAGGGTAATCTGAAGGAGAAGGAGAAGGAGAAGATAGGGGTTGGTATTGGGATGGGTCGATGCGGCTAGGCTTGAATCTGGAAAATTTGGGCACTGGGCTGTGTTCCGAGATTCTCGCGCGTGAAGCCCACGTTCCAATGCGGAATGTCGTAGCCGCCTCACTAGACCAATCACTGATCGTGATTCTTCCAGCCGCTGAGGCTTACGTGAAGCGTGAAGGCCACGTGCTACATAAGCCGGTGGACGAGGGACGGTCATTACTCATCGTGGCCATCTTTCGCATTACACGCTAGAGGGGACGCTTCGCTTGTTATTCGAATTATCGTAATCACCCTTGAGTCAGGATTTTATTTGTTATATACACAATTGATCATTTTAAAATAAAACAATTGTTCATTTCCTTCCATTTGTACCAGTTACTTTATTATAATACATATGCCATTAATTAGTACCCGTTCTAGAGGTATCTTGAATATTTTTTTATTAATCTATAATATAAAATATCATATATTCATTTATCCTTTTTATCTTTAATTAATTCATTTCATGATTAGTCATATAACTTGTATTGGAATAATGGAAATGTGTGGAATAAATATAGATAAAAATAAGATTTTTTTATTTTTTTTAAATTTAAGAATATAATAAAATTTTCTTAAGATGTATAAAATTATTGGAAATATCTTATATTATTGATTGGAGGTAGTATTTGGTTCTAAAAAAATAGTATAAGCAACCCCATTTTTAAAACATTCATATATAACCTTGATTGTCATACTATCTATATAAACGTATGCATAATTTAAAGAAAAAGTTAATGATTAATTAAAAAAATTGGAAAATAATTTGAGTGAGGGTATTTTTATATATTTTAAAAGTGGAAAATAAAAAATGAAAAAAATAAGAAATGATGTGTTTTTTAGAACTTCCAATTTTCTGTTTTTGCATGTATTATTGGAAGAAATTTATTGTATTTTAACAAAAAATTTAGATAAATATTTTATTTAAAAAAAACATATATTTAAAAGAACACTTTCAAATTAGGCCAAATCCGACATTAAACAAACTGCGCATAATAATGCATGAAAAGTGTAAGAAAGCATTAAAATAATATTACTTTTATTTATAATTTAACTAGTAAACCATTTTTACTTAAATTTCAATTTGAATAGATATCCTTTTCCATGCTATGCATGGGATAGATAAATGACTTTTTTTAAGAAAATGATAAATATTTTTAAATATTTAAATTTGATTGAAACATGTAAAAGTATTCAAAAAATAAAAAAAAAACTGCACGGTGTTCAAAAAATTATGGAGAGCAATTTTAAAAAATAAAAATAAAATAAAAATTGAGAAGAGGGAAGAGCTACAACATTGATAAGTTATAAATTGTGCGACATATGATAGAATTTATATTTTATAATAGTATATTAATGTTGATTGTTATAAAATTTGTCATTAAAAAAAATATGACAAATACAAGTATGAAATGAAATTTATTGCTGGAAGAGGGAAATGATGATAGGTAAAAAGTGGAGGCGAAGTGGGTCCTGAGGTGCTAGAGACACGCGCTTTTAACTGGTGGGACCGCAGCGCATCTCAACTTGACTGTGGTGGACAAGTTGCTACTATATATATATATATATATATTATTATATCATACTCCCTTCTATCCCTATCCTATCCCTATTATAGAGTGTTATTTAAAAAATTTGTTTGATCTAAAATATAAGATATTAAGTAATAAATTTAATTTTAGTTTCAATTTTACCCTTATTGAATATTTTTATTACAAGTCTCAATTAACTTCTCTCTCCACCTATTATTATTATTAATTTAATATATTTTTATTCTCTCCTTAAGAATTAAATAGAAATATCAGAATTTTTTTTCATTAATTTTAGATTATAACTAATTTTTCTTAATTCACATTAGTTATTAATTCACATGTTTTAGTTAAAAAAATTTTATAACAGTGAGCGGAGTTAGAATGTGAATTTCGGGTATATATCTCCCTACTCTGTACACAGTAACTACCTCTACAGTAGTAGTATATCAGGCCATATGCCCCTACCACTCTACACCCACATAAGGCTGCCACTGCCTGTCTCTCCTCCAGCTTTTCCTTCACCCATAAACGGAGCACCCTTTTGCTGTTCATATTACTTCCCACTTCTAAGCCGCAGGATGGACGCCTAGTGTTCTTTCTCCTATAGTTATCCTGTCTCTTTAGTTTTTCAATCATTGATTAGAGTTTATACAATTGATTTTTACTGTTTATGCTTGAATGATTTCAATTAAAAATACTTCTAAACGTGTAATTCTTAAACAGAAGTATTTTTGGAAATATAGAAGTAGGAGAATATTGTTTTTCATAAAAATCACTTGAGGCTATAATTGATTTTGTAAATATGATTTTGTCTGGCTTACTTGATTTGGACAAATAAAAACACTTATGGACTCTCCATGAAACCAAATACACCCTAATATTAACATCATCAATATATATTATATAAGCATAAATAACTACATATTATTATTTATTTATAGTATTGTTCATTTATTTTCTAAACTTTACATCGCTTTCAAAAAATTTTGATATTCATACAAATGCACTAGTTAAAAGACTTATTCAATAAAAAATTGTAGATACTTCCTCAGTCCAACTTAAGCCTCTCAGATTGTGAGACTTTCATTTTCAACTATTGCTAAATTTGGTTAGACAATTTAGATTTTGAATTTTAGTGTTTTATATTTTTCAAAATAAATTTTTATTTTTTAACTTCAAAAGTCTGAATAAGTAACGCATACAAAAACTTTAACATGAACATCAATGGAATTTTACTGGTTTCCTGATGGACAACTACGATAATTACAGCAAAATTACGCATAGCTGCAACAACAAAAGGAAAGTATGGCTGACGTTTTAGGTGTGCAATGGTGGTCCAAACTCCTAAGTTTGTCATTCAGCTACAAAGCAAGTTGGAGAGGGGATGAATATGGAAGGCACTAGTAAGTAGCAAGTATTAATAGCCACAACATAGTTATTGCACTGTGAAACTATTGTTTCAGTATAATGGGAAATCAGACACTCCCATTGCATAGAGGGGGTATGATTAGGCAAGCATATTCCACAACCCCATTCATTGCCTAGGAAGAAAATAATACAGCTTCCAGGAAGAAAAAAAAAAACAATTACATCATGCTAACCCTTCTGAGAGATATTTAAATAGAAAGCATAATTGACATAAAAACAAAACATAATATTATCACAAATATGATGAGGCGGCAAAATTTCAAGTGTCAATATACGATAAAAGATATCATGTCTAACACAACGTCAGACACAAACACCTTTGCCCTTTTTTTTTTTTTGGTTTCCGTGCTTTATAAAAGCTGACAAATTAAAAGAATATGTAGATAACCAAAATTTCATTTATAACAAGTAGAAGAAATCACTCGGTAGAGTTGGTTCAGCCATCAGCTAGAAATCTCCAGGCGTTAAAGGCTGCTCAACCTTTCTATACGAGTTGCTAAGAAAAAGCTCAGCCTTCAAGAAGTTGAGTGTTTTTACCATTTAATGTTTATTTTTTTCTTATTATTTATGAAATAATTCATCTCTAGTCTAGGCAAAATTAAAAAAATCTATAAGGGTGAAAAATCTCAACCTCTCAAAAGGTTCAATTTCCCATTGCAACACCCTTCTTTCCACAAAGTTGTTACGGCAACCTGTGTGAAATACAAACACACAGGACCTTTCTCATTGACCTAAACCAATAGTATACGTCACTGATGAAATCATTTGTCAAACAGGTGCCCAAATCGAGCATTAATCTGAGATACGTACATGCCTGAATTTGTGCATCAATTACTGAGCAATTAACATTTTCCCTCTCTTCTCCAGGCAGGTAACTGAAGGAAAATGAGAAGCAATTATAACTGATATAATCAAAATCAAACCAATAAAAAAAATTTACGCAAAAGTGACAGAATACAGGATACAGCACCGTTTGTTATGCAGAAAAGAATGTAATGAAAAAACATGCAAAATGTAAATTCATAAATGAAAATATCCCTTTTATCTCTAAATAAAAAATTATAAAATAATAACAGGAACATGATAAAATATTCTATATCTCAATTTTTATACAAGAGAAAGGAAATTCCTCTCCCGGGCACCAACCAATAGGGGTGGAATTGAGGACAGAAAAACTTTACATTGTCTTGAAAACATAAATTTTAAAAACTTTGCAACAAAACATATTTCCAAATTCTGCAACTAAATGTTCACCCAGAAATCTCTTGTATGTATTACCTGATTGATTATCGGCTTGATTTATGATGTCGCTCTTTCCTATATCTCAATTGTCCAGGATCAAATCCACCTTCCTCTGCTCCATAGACAGCCCAGGATGGCGTGGCTGCCATGTAATCTCTGCTGTTAAAAGTTCTCCCAGAAGCCACCTGCATTTTAAATGAGAAAACAAAAAACTTTTAATTTTGCTAAGACAACTATAATCCAAACCAAATATAGTCCACAATACCCACCAGGTCATGAAATTTCTCATAGTCTATCCATGTATACCATTGGCCATCAATCTTGAACTTCTCAGTTTTTGCCAAGAGGACACAACATGAGTGAACATGCTCACAGGCAACTTCATACTCCCCTTGGCTTTTCAGAGCCAAGGCCTCTGAGAAAGCTTTCACATCAGTATGCCAGGGGACATTTTCCATGGTCAATTTTGATGTAGCAGACCTGTGAAGATTTCAATGTTTGTCATTCAACAACGATGCTACAGATAAGAAGCTAGATGGGCTAATGGAGATATAACAGGAACTTACGAGCCACAATATGTCACTCCCTTGATTTCTACGAAGTCCGGTTTACCTATACTAAAGAGTTTAGAATAAGCATCCACATCATGTGTGTTCCAACCTTTCACCAGGGTCAAACGATAAACAGTTCGCTGCTCTTTCTCCTTTAAAGCAGTCAAGGAATCCTGTCATAGTTTTTCAAACAAGACAAGAGGATCATCAGGAAGGCGAAACATAAATTACATGGCAAGATAAACTACACGAAACTATAAACATGGCAATCACAGAGAAAAGAAGAGCCCAAGATCTGAAGATCCAAAAAGATCTTGAATCCAAGAGCGATCTCACACATCAAAGAAATTCGTTTCTAATAAGTTGCTCTTTAGAATGTTAATAGATTGATATTTTATTTTAATTTTAAAATAATACTTCATATGTACAATTTGGGCCATTTATGATTTCTACACAGTAATCTAATTGCACGTAAGTTTAGACTCTTCAAACTAGGAAGTAGAGTGTACTTCACAATACATAGTGGAAAGTACTAACAATGAGTCGCTCCCAGAAATCTCCAAAGAGTGGTCTATCTATTGCCTTCAAAGAGTCCTTTGTAGCAGCATCTACACTGACATACAACTGCACAAGAGCCAGAACAAGATTAATTAAGTTTGCCTTGGACAACGACAACATATTTTTTATTTTTAAAGGTATTAAAGCACAAGAACCTGGGTGACAGGCTTCAGCAACTTAATCTTCTCTGGAAACTGTGCATTTGTCACTAGAAATGTAGAAATCCGCCGTTTATGCAGCTCATCCACAAGTGTGTTTATCTCTGGATACATGATAGGTTCTCCAACAAGCGACAATGCACAATGGCGAGGAGAGAGACCTTCAGATAATCGCTCCAATTGGACTCCTAAAGAAAAGATGTCTCTTGGTTATGTATAGATCAATTTTGTAATTAAATCATGCAATAACAAGTCGAAGAGTGGAGATGTAGAAGGCCTAGTTCTGTCAGTACCCTGTATCAGTTGGAATGGGACGATAACTGGGATATGCATTTCTTCTATCGTTTGGAGAAAACTACATAGTGAATGCCAGTTAAATTGCAATATATTTTAGAAACAACTTGAGGAATCATGATGACAAAAAGTTCAATGCTTCACTCTGTAAACAAATTTTCAGATTCAGAATATCAATTACTAAGAAACATCAAGGGAAAAGCCATCAGCCAGGCATTTTACATGAGAATACTCAGTCATGGAAAAACAACAATACACTATTAGGAGTGTTAGTATGCTTGGGTACATGATAAGGTGATGTATAGAAGCTCATATTGCCACCATACAATGCCATATTGGAACATATTCAAAAATAAAGCCCAGATTGAAGCCAGCCCCTTATGCCAGAGCAACTACTCCACCACATAATTGACGTGGAAGACATATAGAAGCACAAGGTGTGACCATATTTTAAGTTTGCTTTAGTACTCTATTTTCATAGAGAACACGGTGACTTATAAAGTGTGGAATTATCAATAGCTACATTGGCTGCTTCATCATTACCATAAGTAGATCCATCAATCTGAGAGCAGCCTGATGTTTTAAAATGGTTATAGAATAGAAAAAATGAATTTACCAGGGACTCCTTTCATTTGCTTAATCATATTTGTATGTAGGTCTATTGCAGAATTTACAATCTCTATTGGATCATCCATCTTCCACTGCCAACTTTTCCCTACTGGATTTGTATGATGCCTCCAGCAGAAAACACATTTATTTGCACATGCTAAACTAGGGGTTGCCTCCATGCATCTGTATCACCCAAACATTTGACGTTCAAATTAGCAACTGAACTTTAATGGTCAACGCATCAAACAGAAGATACATTTGAAGGAAATAGATACAAAATATGCAATCTTTGACAACAGCAGAAACTCTATCAAAACCCATGGCCAGGTCAAAAAAGCTAAAGCCAACAATAGTATATCAATTTTTGTTTTGGCTATTCAAAAAGGATTATAAGAGTAACATAGTGGTGATGTCTAAAGCTTAAAACATACCACGCATTGCTGCATCTAAAGGGTCCCTGAACCTTCACCCATCCATAATGTACACTATTGAAACTCACTTCTACTGATACTTCCCAGAAATCCACTTAGAAAAAGAAAGAAAGAAAAGACTCTAGCTCTACTACTCATCAAACAATTAAGCCAGCTGAAGAACTGTGCAAAAGCCCTTTCCCCTCAAATAAAAAAATAAAATTTCTCACAGACATGCTATGCTAATGGGTTCAGCTATATATGGTTTTTAGCCAAAATGTAATCTATATGATAGTAGTGTGAAACATATATGAAACTCAAACCAATTGCCTATAAAAAGCAATGGATGCAGATTGTTATCAAAATGGATTATGATTACCTATGACTCTCTATGCCATAAAATGAGTGCTTGTAGCAACCACCTCGGCCTCGGAGCTGTGACTTGGTCCATCTACAAATTTTAACACCACTGTGTGAACCAATAATTTTATATCCCTGCACATTGATATTGTTTGAAGAGAGCCAATTAAGGAAAAAAACTCTAAGAAACTGTCAAGCATGAAAATGTTCAACTTATAGTAAACCATGATTATTCAAGCAGTAGAAGAAACTATGAAATTCATTTCATATATGTTACTTGTACAAATTCAAGTAAAAAAATAAACTGTATCATATTGAAGCAAGTTAAACTGACAGTAAACATAAAGGGGAAGCAGGAGAATCTGGAATCTATGAAATTTTTTAATACCAGAGGCCTAAGGATTGGCCTAGTTGTCCACTTACATAGAGCATAATTTAGTAAATGTAAGAAGACTAGCAGTTAATTTTCTGTTATCATATTATTCTTGAACGGGACTAGACCCCAGCCTATACTATGCAGAAGTTGGCACAAAGGAAAAAAAATCCTTCGCAGGTATTAGAATGGCCATGGATGAAGAACAAAACTTAGAAATGTCCCTATCCAATCTTCAAGTTTTTACTTTGTTCTATATGCATTTACCTACTAACTAGTTTTTTCGTTATAGAATATAAACACACGTCAGAACGACGATAATAGCACAGAGAAAAGTTACATGTCACTTCTTCTCAAAATAATTTTAGCTTCATTTAGGAATACTAGTTGGCACTTGACCGTCGCTGACAATAAGAACTAAATGCAACTTGCCAGCAGAAGTGAAATTGGAAAGTGCCAACTGCCAAGAAAAGAAACTGGAAACAAAATACAAAACCACAGTATAAACAAACATACCTGCTTTTCTAAGTTTGCTCTGATCACTGGGGTCACCATTTCTCTATTGCTGTTCAATTTCCCATTAGTTGCAACTACTGGCACTGACTTCCTAGAAGGAGCTTTACCCGCAATGTCCTCAAGATCAACAATCTCCGACTCCATATCGTTCTCTTCATCAGAATCCTCTTCGGAATCCTCAAGGCTTTGACCATTACATTCCCCAACGACATTGGACTCTAAAACCCCGCCATTTTCTAAAGCAGCACCCTTCAACAACCCAACCACCTTTGCACACCAAAGATCAAAAACCCCATTTACATCACCCATGTCGACATCTCCTTCCCACACGGGAAGCATCTCCACCGCACCCAACGCCCTCATCTGCTTTGCAAAATCCTTTGCGACCGCATTGAAAGTGGCTCCATAAGCCCGGCTCCCGACGCCAAATATAGAAAATTTGCACCCTGAAAGCAACAAAGATCCCACCCTAAAATCCTCGGCACTTTCAGCGAGCCAAGTTGCGAAGAATTTGGCACCAGGAGGTGGTTTTCCATCTTCCCAGGTTGAAGCTACGATGAGAACAAGAGTTTCTTTAGGAAGGTCTTCAGGCTCGTAGTCTTTGGGGTCGACGAGGTCGAATGCGAGATCGTTGGCCACCAACAGCCGGTGAAGACGCTGAGCAAGGGATTTAGAAGTACTAGTTTGAGAAACGAAGAGGATCTTCCCTCTGGTATTGGGAAGAGTGGGTCTGGGATATAGGGGAAGTTTAAAGTGTCTAAGGCGGCGAGATTTGTATAGACAATAGAAGGTGGTGGCAGAGAAAAGTGCAAGAAGGGTAAGACGGGCTGGGACTGAAGACAACGGCATGATTGGCTTTCCTTGTTCTACCCGTTCTAGAGAAAGTAACTAAGCATGATCGCCAATAAGGATTGGCACTTTCATCTATGAGTGAAGAGCGGCTCAAGGCAGCGGAAGACTTAACGGAGGAGGGAGGGAGGATGAAGATGGAAGTGCCTCGGAATGAGCCGTATTTCTGAAATTCAAGGTCCGCTACTTCTGTTTTTTTTTTGGGCTGTGTCCGCTACTTCATTGCAACCTTTTTACTAGCATTGAGCCAGGCCGTGGTGAGTACTCTGTCGTATTAGGCTTGGACCTAGAAGTAATTCTTCACATGGATTAATATTTTGGTCTTGAAACATCAGTGATTTGGTTGATTAATAACACAGTTTTTTTACCCATAAAAAAAATAAACATAGCATTTTTTGTATAAAAATAGATAACGTAGTATTTTAAATGATATAACGTTATGGATGTTATAATTATTTATAAAATAAATTGTAGGAATTAATTTTTTTTTACATTTAATAAAATAAACTTTATAGCACCTAAATCGTTAATTATTGTTGGTATTGTAGTTTTAAAATTATTAAATTTTTTTTTTACGGGAGACTAGATGTTAGTGTGCTTTTCTTGCATATTGATAATGATATCGAAGAATCTTTCCTCCCTAAAACTGTGATATCATCCTTTCATGGTTTCATTACAAATCAAATCGCAGGCTTCACTATGAATTGAAATAAAAAAAAAACGTAAAATAATTGCATTGTACACAATAAATAAACTAAAACATTAACAAAGTGGGTTGGGTTATAAAAAAAGCAAAAAGTAGGCTGTGACTTAAAAGACTCACGAAAAAGTTATTCATCCTCATCTAATATACAATGCTGGCTGGAAATAAAATAACAGCCAAAAGGAGGAACTAGCAAAAGAAAATGAGTCAAAATTTTCGCAAAAGATAAAGGATTAGTTGAGTTTATAGAATGGAATGCCTTCATATCATATAGTTGTAGTTGTTGTTGCTCTGACAAATCCAGATGGGAAATGAAAAGAGATTTAAGGCCTCCACAAGGTTTTCTGGGCACATATGATACCTTCCCTATCTTGGGTGAAAGTCATAACGATCTTCCATTGCAGGCTTCTTAGTATATCCTCTATTGGATTTAGAATTTCAACTTTGTCACGCATGATCATCCAACCGCCGGGCCTTAATATACGGTCCATCTCAACAATAATGGCTACTGGCTGTTTACACCTGCAGAATAACATGGCGATCAAGCTTAAGCACGAATCATAATTCTCAAAAGACCTGAAATTAGTCAATTCAACTTCATGGAGGAACATTGACAAGATATAAACAAGAGTGTAAGAAATTGTGCAATTTTTCACCTGTTCTTCAGGCGTGAGAACAAGTGATCAGCATGCAAAAGGTCATATGTTCTCGGGTAAGTGCCAAATGACTCGCACCAATCATGATAGATGCCAACAAACCCACGTTCAAAGATGATAGGAAGAGTATCTGGTGCATGAACAGGGATTACATTCATCACCCATACCTTCTGTTGAGAGAGAGCTGCGGCCAATCTGTATTTTTACACAAGAACTTTTAGTAACCATAAATTGGAAATCTATACTTTCAACGGGCACAAATCAACAGTTATATATATAGAGAGAGAGAGAAAGCCACTTTTTGATGCAACCGCTAACTTATCCATGTTATCTACAAGTCTAAGACTTCCAACCAACAACTCAAAGAAGTTTTGCTTGCATACCCTCCATAGATGGCTTTCATATCCATAACATTCCGGATACTTGACCAGTCAATTCCCATTCCATTGAGATATGACTTGTTAATAACAGCTTTCCAGTGGTTGGTGTCTCCGATCAATTTCTCTTTATTGTTCATCCAGTCAGGATAAGATTCAAGCCTCTTGGGCCATTCCTCAGGCCACTCTGCCCCATGTTGTTCAATCCCAGATGGAATGGAATGCAAACAAATCTTCATTGGAATATACCTGCGCAAAATAAAAGTCATAAATTGCCAATTAATAAGAAAGCTTAAACTGATTATAATCAGGTCCTATGTGTAACAAACTCACATTCCTCAACACAGTAAGCATTCATATTACATCACAAGGAAACTGCCGTAAATTGCATAAAAATGAGTTCCCATAATGTAACAAGTCCAAGCATCTAATGAGTGGTTTGTGCTTGGTTACACAGAGCAACAAAGAAAACTGTGCTCACAGGCTGAAGGTAAACGACCTTTTACATCTAAATATCAAAACTACAATCAGGCATAGCATACACTGTAAAAGTTGAAAGCCAATTCATATTATTGGAACAATAATTCTGCAAAATAACATCACAGCAGCATACCAGGCTGCATCAGGATTTTCATTTTCTCTGCAAAGTGGGGGAATCTTTTTCCTCCGCAATTCATATATGTCATTTGCTTCAGGCTTTTGATATATTCTAACACCAACTTCACCAACATCGTCACTTTTATGAGCCAGAATATTCCAACAAATAGATGCCATCAATTTTGTCAAGCCTGGAATAGACAAGAGGAGTCGTTATAATTTTTAATGCATTGCAACGCAAAGAAGCAGGATAAGGTTGAAATCAACAGCAAGCATTGATGAATTCCCTGATGCGTTTCAATATTTCCTATGAAAATGCAACATGCATCTGTAACCTATTATTACATACAAAGGGTATGAAGAACACCATATAGTTACATAGAGTATCAGCGGGGAATGTATTGCATCACATCAGAACCTGCAGATGATAAGCTGGTGAATCTTGTGCTTTGTTCTAGAAAGGCAAAGAAAGAAGGGTGTAGAAGGAAAAATAAGCAACACATACAAAATGCGAATGCAGAAAATTTCTTCTAAAGAAAATGTGCACAAATTCCATTCTATTCAACAAAAAAAATGTTACATAAAGAATAAAAAGGAGAAAACTACTGTTTTGGTACTCAAAATATGCATGCTATCTCAATTTCATTCTGTTATATCCCCCAATGCTTTAGATCATCAAACACTTCGACAGTGTGCAGAAGGATCAAATGGAAGCAAATTAAAATAAATAACTCAGTAGATAGACTTAAAGAGTTAAGTAGTCAAATTTGGAAACTGTGAAAATAGAGAACCAGAATGATGGTCTTCTCTAAGAGATCATATGAACTTAACAGTACCTCAGAAACTGCCTTAATACGGGAAAAAATATTCACACTTTCAAAATTTCATAAGCAAGTTCACTTTTATTCCAGAATGAGGCCAACCTTCTTCCTCTTCGATGCTGTCATGCTTAGTTGACAGAATAAAGTATCCACCCGGCCGTAGTATCCGATTCATCTCTAAAAGAAGCCTACCCCCTAAAATAAAGGAGAGAAAATCAACTATAATTATAACACACAATTTTCTGCAAAGAAATACAAGAAAGAAAAGTCAGACACAAACCATTGGAATGCCAAGATATGCTGCAACCCCCACAATGTATAGCATCAAAGACATTACTCGGAAAAGGAAGCCTCCTCCTACCAAAAGGGCTCACCACTGCAGGAAAACCACGCTCTAGAGCCACCTGGGCTAGATCCACTAGATCATCCTTCAAGCCTAGTGTCAATGTCAAAACCTCCTTATCAAGGAGTGCAGCCCCAAAACTCAGATCTGTACATCCAATGTCCAGGACAACACGAACATTTTTCCCCCATTCAATGTCTGGCACCATCTATCAAATACCAAAAAACAATTAAAAAAATGTTGACAACGATAATACCAATAAACATGAATGAAAGTTCAAAAGTCCAAACCTTAGCTCATATAAACAAGCATCAAAATCATCATCAAAATGCAATCCTAGAATAATAGGAGAATAATTTATCACCATGCAAATAAAGCCAGGATTAAAAACAGTTGCTTTAGCAAAGAAAACCATAAAATATTCAATAATTTATTGAAAAAAAGAAAATCTTGGAAATGCTATAGCCACATGCATTATCAATGTGCTTGTCAATAGCAATACATTGATGACTCTTTGTTTTCTTTTCCAATGTCTTTGGTTAAATTAATTGCAAAGGAGATCAAGGCAGTTGGTTGCAGTGGTCTTACAGGCACAACAAAGGTATGTGCAGCACTATATATACACAGGGCTGCATACCTTGGTTAATTATTTTGTAAGATGTAAGTACCCTATAGTCCTGGTTGTCAATATCCCTCTATCTTCTTTTAAGTTAAAATTTCCCGAGGGTTTTTTCTGTTTTTGGGGGGTGAGAATAGCTTATTTTAAAGTTCACTTGGCCCCCTTTGAAACTTAAGTGTAAAAGCTTTTTTTAAGTAATAATTATGCATGTTTAATGAGGTATTAAACACACAGTCATGATCCAAGGGGCAGCATAATAGAAAACTTACTTCTTCAATGGACTCAAGATAATGGAGAATCCCACCCTTAACTTCAGATTGGTTTTGGGGAAAAGTAAGATATTCTCCAGACTCCACCAGCCAATTATGTCTTTTTATGTATGCCGCTAGCTTCAAGTGGGCCACATTCTTGTACAATATCTGCACTGACAAAATTGTATCATCAGATATGATTAAAGATAAGTAGGATAAATTTTTATCCATCAACATTAAGCATTTCAATTTTCCATATACCTTAGACTTGCTCTCAGGCCATGGGACAGGAGAGCCATATCCTTCATGAGGAAGAGGAACCAGACACATTAGTGGCGTCCTTGGGCAACTCCTCTCTGTATGGCGGTAGCTCTGAAGCTTTCCAGAACTAGCTTCAATATCTATACATGGAATGTAGTTATGCTTGCTTCTAGTGCTACATAATTTCCATTTATAATTGGCTTTTGGATCAAACAACGGTCCTTTTATCTTCCTCTTGGTTGGTCTTTTTGACTCCACACTTCCATCTTCCGCCGCCTCAGAATCCTGATCAACTGATTCAACTAACTCGATGCCACCATCTGTGTCCACATCCGTTTCACTTTCCCGATCTAATCCTTGTTCCTCAACTTCTATTTCTTGACCATCCCCCTCTTCTTCCATGTCCTCCTCTGATTCTTTACCATCCGAATTCCTAGGCTCTTGATTATGGTTCACTTTACTTTCCTCATGTTCCTTTCTCTTGTCATGTGTCACCGGCTTCCTCTTTCTTTCCCCAGGTTCTCGGTGTTTAACAGACACAGAAGTCGATTCATTCATTTTTTTCCCATTCCTCTCATCTGTCTGAGATACATCTCTCAACGAGTTACCTCCCTTGCTTGATTCCTCATGCTTCTCTGGTTTTATCTTCTTCGTTTGTACCCCAGAATTCCTTTCCCTCGTGTTAGCAGACACGGGCTCAGCAATGTCATCAAAGCTTTCCCTTTGGGTGGTTACGGAAGAGGAGGGAGAAGTAAAAACTGACCACACAAAGATAAAGCAAAGGCCCAACACAGTCACAGCCGTCATTTTTACACATAACCCATTTGGGCGTTTGCTTTGGCGAACAATACGAGCTATAGCCATCTATGCAATCGAACCACAGTACCGGCTGTTTGAAGCAACTCAAACTGATACAAATCGAACAAGAAAACATAAAAGAAATGCAAATGAAGAATGCAAGACCACGACAAACTAAGCAGAACTCAATGAAGAGACAAGATCCACGGAATTCCACCCAAAAGAGGCAAATAAAGAGAGCGCCGAGATGTAGAAAACATTAATATTGAACTGAGCGAATCAAAAGATTGGGTGCCCAGCTGAGATTGTTAAGATGAGTAGGTCCAAAAAAGAGACAGTGATTCAACAGGGTTTGTTCCCATCGGCAGGAGAAACATCTATTTTTGGGAAGAGACAAGAAAGAAAAGAACAATAAAAGAAAGAAAACAAGTTTTAGTGTAGCTGAGAACAGAGGATTAAAATTTAAAATCCTTAAAAAGAAAGAAAAGGTATCTATAACGTGAGCAGATGTTGGGAAATCATAGTCTCTACAGTTCGCGGGAGCCTGAATCCTTTGGAGGAAGATGCAGAGTCTCGTATGAGTCAGCGTTTTCAACTGTCTGAGGACTACACCGGGTTTGCGGCGGGTGACCCATTTGAGGCACCTGTTTTGCACGAATTGGCTTTCCATCGTTGATCCACGGTTGATTTATTTGGAATTGTTAGTATTGTTTAGTAACGTGGTCAGTAACGCGGAGATGAGGCTGCCTGGTTATCAACCTGTAGGTGTTAAATTAATTTACCCCCAAATATAAATAATCTCTCATGGATTTCACGGGCTCAAGAGACATCTTAAGATTAACATATAAAGCTTGATGAACATAACATTTTAATAAGCTTGATGAACATAACATTTTAATACTCTGGTTATAGAGAAGTACAAAGTATATTTGAATTTAGATAAACAGAATTAAGATATGATTAGTTTCAGAATTTTGAGAAAGAAGAGAGAAGTTTTTAGAAAATAGTCATTTTATTTCACAAAATGAGGCTAATAGATTTCTCCACTTGCCCCCTGCTTACAAACTGAACTCCCCTTTATAGAGTATGAGCGTCTAACCTTTTTACATGATTAAAGACAAACATCAGTGGCAGCAGACAACTTTACATCTTTTGTCAACCAACTTTGAAAAGTAAAGATGTACTAAAGACAAAATACTTTTCTTTTTAACATACTAAAAGACAAATGAAACTAAGGACAAACAACCTTTTGACTTTAGAGCATACAACTTTTTGACTTTTGAATACACTTATCATACTTAGAAAAAGACATAAGAGACTGTCGGCATATCATGATAGGGCCTTAATAATTCTTACGGATAGGTTCATGACTAGATGAGTGATTCATGATGCCTCCTTCAAGTTGTTTTTTCTTTTTCTTGGCAACTTTTCTTTGAATTTTGTCCAATTCCTCATCAATGTCAAAGTGATTAGGTGGAGGAGGCTGAGTAGACGTCTGAGAAAGAAAATCTTGCAGGAACTGGGGGTCTATTTCATACGAATCTTGTGACTCAAGATACTGAAGGGGATCCTAATCCTGATCTTCTGAGAGATCTGTCATTGGTTGATCTTGACTTGATGAAAGTTGGCTAAGAGTAAGATGAGGCCATTCAAAGGGAACAACTTGACCTTTTGGGATAAAGAATTCTCTGGGCAAAGATCTAAAGGATGTACATGATTGCTCAGTAATATTTCCTGTAAATTATTAAGTTTTAAAAGAAAACCTCTTAATTCAGTCATAACTTGATTTTCCTGAAAGGGCCAATGTAAGGAGGTGATCCAGTGATGAGTTTAAACTTGGGTAAAGATATTTCCTTGAGAATCAGCTTCATAAGGACGGTGGATAATAAAGAAAGAATAAGTCTTTTGTTTTCATGAAGGAATGTTCCAAAGATCATTCTCCTTTATTATGTTATAAAGTCGTCCTCTCCAAGCAGGCAAAGGTGTATACCAACCAAGAAAAGTTGATAAGGCAGAAGAAGTATTTTTCTCATCAGTCAGATACTGATAAGTTTGTCTAGGGGTAATGTAAAGGCACATGCGAACAAGGTGGAAAGAGACCATAGACACTACATAAGTTCAGTGGAAATAGGGCCTTTGATGAAAGGAATAACCAGGTATGGAAGCAGTGGGTCTAAGTATTCTGGCTTTGGTGAAATGTTTGTAGCCTAAAGGAAAAGGCGGAGATAATAAAAAAGACTTTTTCTAGCAAGATGATTCATTTTAGAAATAGTGGATGGATGATGTTTTGGAGGGAAGACAAGCTTGTGACTAAGTCGTGATTTAGGCATGGCTAACATGGTAAGGATGAAAAGAGGAAATGATTTTTGGATAGTAGCTACTTGAGTATTTTTTTAGAGTGGTCTTGAGAGAAGATCTGTAGGTATGTTATACTTTCCTTTGATATATTTCACCATGAATTTATAGCGAGAAAACCAATATTTTCAGTGAAGTAATTGTTTTTCTGGGAGTATTTTTTTCTTCTGATTCATTCAGAATGGCTAGGAAGGAAGTATTATCCATTTCCACAGTAAAGTGACTAAAGCTGAGAAAAAAAGATGAATTTTTCCATTCCCCTTTTGACTACGAGAATTTCTTTATAGATAGCATGATAGTGCTTTTTCGTCTTTTTTGAATTGTCCACTGGCATGCGCACAATAATGTCGCTTTCTTTTGTCATCTTTAGTAAGAACAACACCCCAAAAGTCTTCACTAGTATCAGTTTGTAGGATAAGATTTCCCTTGTTGGGAATCTCCAAAGGAGGTGGATGCTGAGTTATTGACTTTAATCTTTTCATTGCTTGGGTCTGCTTGTCAGACTATGGAGGGGGATTCTTTTTGAGAAGTTTGGACAATTGGCTGGTGTAACGTGCGACATGTGGAATGAATTCTCGAATATAATTGACAATACCCAATAATTGTTGAATCTGTTTCGTAGTCACCTGTTGGTCAAAAAAATCTAACAATTGTGTGGCAATGTGTGGGCCGGGTTAAAAATAGCCTTGAGAGAAAGTCATGCCCAAAAACTGAATTTGGGCCGATCTTATTTGGCTTTTTATTGCTGAGAGTATTATTCCATATTTTTTGGTGATTTGCTCAAATTGGGTTAAAAGGATTTTATGGACTTCCTCATTCTCTGAGTATAAAAGGATATCATCTATGTATATAAGGGCTGAATGGAAAATGGGTTCAAAGATATTGACCATGACTTTTTGGAATAGTGAAAGGGCTAGTTTTAATCTAAAAGGCATTACTTTCCATTGATACTGGGCATTTGGGATACAAAATACAATTTTGTATCTGTCATCAAGCTACACACCTATTTGCCAAAAGCCTACTTTGAGATCAAACTTAGAGAAAATTTTTGCATGCTTCAAATGAACTACCTGCGTATTAATCTTTGAAAGAGAAAACTTATCATCTTGTAGATAATGCTATCTACAATGAAATTCTCGTAATCAAAAAAGGAATAGAAAAATTCAACTTTTATCTCAGCTTTAGTCATTTCACTGTGGAAATGGATAATACTTCATTCCCAGCCATTCTGAATCAGAAGAAAAAAATACTCCCAGAAAAATAATTGCTTCGCTGGAAAGATTGATTTTCTCGCTATAAATTCATAGTGAAACATATCAAAGGAAAACATAACATACTTGCAGATCTTCTCTCAAAACCACTCTAAAAAAAATACTCAAGTAGCTACTATCTAAAAATCATTTCCTCTTTTCATCCTTACCATTTTAGCCATGCCTAAATCCCGACTTAGTCACAAGCTTGTCTTCCCTCCAAAACATCACCCATCCACTATTTCTGAAATCAATCATCTTGCTAGAAAAAGTCTTTTTTATTATCTCCACCTTTTCCTTCAGGCTATAAACATTTCACCAAAGCCAGAATACTTTGACCCACTGCTTCCATACCTGGTTATTCCTTTCATTAAAGGCCCTATTTCCATTGAACTTATGTGGTATCTATGGTCTCTTTTCACCTTGTTTGCCTATGCCTTTGCATTACCCCCAGACAAACTTATCAGTATCTGACTGATGAGAAAAATACTTCTTCTACCTTATCAACTTTTCTCAGTTGGAATGCACATTTACGTGCTTGGAGAGGACGACTTTATAACATAATAAAGGAGAATGATCTTTGGAACATTCCTTCATGGAAACAAAAAACTTATTCTTTATTTATTATCCATCGTCCTCATGAAGCTGATTCTCAAGGAAATCTCTCCACCCCAGTTCAAACTCATCACTGGACCACCTCCTTACATTGGCCCTTCCAGGAAAATCAAGTTATGACTAAATTAAGAGATTTTCTTTCAAAACTTAATAATTTTACAGGAAATGTTACTGAGCAGTCATGTATATTCTTTGGAGCTTTTCCCGGAGAAGTCTTTATCTCAGAAAAAACGTTGACTACCGGCCAAGTTGTTCCCTTTGAATGGCCTTATCTTACTCTCAGATAACCTTCATCAAGTCAGGATCAACCAATGATAAATCTCTCAGAAAATCAAGAACAGGATCCCATTCAGTATCTTGAGTCACAAGATCCATATGAGATAGACTCCCAGTTCCTGCAAGATTTTCTTTCTCAAATGTCCACTCAGCCTCCTCCACCTAATCACTTTGACATTGATGTGGAATTGGACAAAATTCAAAGAAAAGCTGCTAAGAAAAAGAAAAAACAACTTGAAGGAGATATCATGAACCACTCATCTAGTGATGAACCTGTCCATAAGAATTATTAAGGCCCTGTCCTGATATGCCAATAGTCTCTTATGTCTTTTTCTAAATATGATAAGTGTATTCAAAAGTTAAAAAATTATGTACTCTAAAGTCAAAATGTTGTTTGTCCTTATTTTCCTTTGTCTTTTAGTATGTTGAAAAGAAAAAGTACTTTGTCTTTAGTACATCTTTACTTTTCAAAGTTGGTTGACAAAAGATGTAAAGTTGTCTGCCACTGATATTTGTCTTTAATCATGTAAAAAGGTTAGACGCTCCTACTCTATAAAGGGAAGTTCAGTTTGTAAGTAGGGGGCAAGTGGAGAAATCTATTAGCCTCACTTTGTGAAATAAAATGACTATCTTCTAAAACCTTCTCTCTTCTTTCTCAAAATTCTGAAACTAATCATATCTTTGTTCTGTTTATCTAGATTCAAGTATGCTCTGCACTTACCTTTTATGAGGAACCTGTGTATCATAACGAATCTAAACAAGATCAACCTCAGTAACTTCTCTATAACCAGAGTATTAAAATATTATGTTCATCAAACTTTATGTGTTAATCCTAAGGTGTCCCTTGAATCTTTGAAATTCAGGAGGGATTGTTTATACTCGGGAATAAATTGACTTAACACATATGAGTTGGTGATCAAGTAGCTTGATCTCCACATTACTGACCACGTTCCTGAGAGGATAAAAATTTATTATTTTTACCAATGAACATCATATGACTCATAACAAAACTTAATAATGAAAATATAAAAAAAAATGTTATCTAAACTTAATATTTTATTTTCGTTTTTCTTCTGTAGACTATAAATCCTCTGAATTTACTCCCAGCATCAAAAGCAAGATTGTTAATGTTCAATGGAATATTCTGATCCTTATCTTTGAAGAAAATTTGTCAGTTTTTTTTTTTGGCTGTGCTTCAAATGTATGTTTTAAAGGAAAATTATAAAATTCAATTTGAATGTTTGAGTTGCATTACTGTCAAATCCATGCATTATAAATCTCTCAAAAGTCAAAACAACACACGCAGATTGAGATTTTTTTAAGTTTGCTTGGAAGCCTTGAACGTAAACAGGACGTATTAAGCTGTTTCCCGACATTATTTTTTCCTCCAATCGTTTGGAAATTGGAGTATTTGCCCAAATAAGAAGAAGAAAAGAGATCGATTACACAAACCTTTTGGAGTGGAAAGAGGTATGGATTTTTATTACTAATATTAATGTCTACCTGAAAAGATAAACTTGCTTGGGCAGTCTGTTTCTTTCTTTTGAAGGAAATAAATATGAACACCAAACTCCCTTTTGCAGGATCTGCCACATTATTTTCAATTTTTAACATACATACATACACAACATCAAAATACACATTATAGGATTCCTTTCTGTATAACCTAACGTGATTCACTATATCTTTCCCAAGTAGCTCCTGCTCTGCCTCTTCAACCCAAACCTATTTAACAGTCTCATTCTTGATGCTTAAGTGTGTGTCCTGAACTGGCTCAATGAGAAGATCCTGTTGCAGAAGTAGCAGTAGAAAAGGAAGTAGCTAGAGAGCGTCCTGAAACTGCTAAAGGAGAGTTGAGAGAATCAGCAGTGATGCCGACAGCAGTTGAAGTTGATGACAATGATGATCCCTTTAGAGATGGCTGCATTAAGCTTGCATCAGGAGCCTTCTCCTTGGAAGCTTGCATGTTCACTTTTATCCTGCCATCATTAAGCTCTTTCATCAGTTTATATACAGATCACGTTACCACGCAATGGGGTATAACACGCTTAAAATGAAAAACGAAGCAATCCAGTTAAACGGTAGGCTTCAGATGACAGGCCAAAAACAAAATTGGATAGAGAAGACAAAATTACATACTTACTTGTTATGGATATTAACATATTCATCAGTTTCATCTAATATTTCCTCCTGAAATGAGCATATATCAAATGGAGATGGAATCAGGCATTAAACCTCAGAAAGCAATTTGGAAAAACTCCAAATATAAGAGTAATTCTGCAGATGATAAACCTAGTACTTTTTTATACTTCAAACAGTGTCCAAAGCATGTGTCCTTAACATGCACATAGCAGAAATATTGGAAGGAAAGATATATGCATCAGCAGCAATAAAAAATGGACGTTCAACCAGAAAGATTTTTTTCATTGTGCCATTGACATTCCCAGTTGAGTCCTTATTAAAGCATGCAAATAGGATAATTATAGTCCAAACCAACAGTGGTCGCCATAAAATGTATTAAAAGCATCTAACCTGAAGAAGTTCTTCGATGACATCCTCCATTGTAATTACACCAACAACCAGTTCATTGGGTGGAAATGTTGGCAAGGGAGCATTCTCTACATCCAAGATACAAAATGAGCAACCTCTGTGCCGCTTCTTAAAGGCAGGAGTTGCTGGCGGGCTTTTTTTCACCTGTGGACCTCTATCAGAACCCTCAGTCATCTCCATTTTGGCTCCTATATTCAAGGCAAGTCAGGTCGATCAGGTAAGTCCCTAGGGATCTGTTGAGCAGATCATTCATAAGTCATAATATGAAATGAGAAAGGGAAGTTTTCTTTTACCTTTATCCAAGGATGCCTTTTTTCCCTTGTTCTTGCAGCTGTCCTTGAACTCAAGTTGTTCCCCATCTTTACTCTTTTTAGGAACTTCTTTTTTGGCATTCAGGTCCTTATACACTACAGCAATATGACTGTGACCCTTCTGAAATTCATTTAGTATGTCATATAGAGGCATGTTGTCTGCGACACTGCAGGATGAAGAGGAAATCATGACAACAGACTACCAGTAGTAAACCAGCACATCCAAAAAGCACAAACATAGCCAAAAATATTAATGCATTGAGTAGGAAAAAAAAAGAGTCATCTGACAGATATTCATTTTGTTTCATTGGTAAGTAACTCATCTAGTGTGCAGGAAAAAAAGAATTTACCGAGGAATTTTTCTTATAATCATTTTTTTTAGGGGAACTGCATCTTTTGAATAAACCATTAGAAGATTTTTAACCTGCAAGTAAAAGCAGAGGAACCATTAAATTCGATGGATATCATAAACAAGTGAACGCATAAAATTACTTGAGTCCATAAATGGATGGAAGAATTAATAACAAACAGAAGATGTTGGAGTTCCCATTGCACTACATACTAAGTTATCCCGCAACAAATTCATTTTCCTTCAGTGTCTTAATTAACAGATATTCTCTGAGATATAAATAGACAATCTATTGCTACAAATATTTAATTTAAATATAAACAATAATCAGGATATGATCACAGACAGGGTCTGGATCATCTGACAGAAACTTGCAAGGTTGGTGCCATTCCTCATGTTTAGACTGAATATTCTAAGTAAAGACCACTTCATAGATGTTTTAGGACTGTTGTAACAAGGACAATGCATCCCCTTTGAGCAGCAAATATATGCATAGATCAAACAGTCATTCCTACCATTAGCCCTCATGAATATAGTTCACTACATATATGGCAAAAGTGAATCAGTTCATATTACCATTTTTAAATTTTGCAAATCAAAGCATAGAATTTAAGTGAAAATATGCAAGAATAAAGGAGATGTTCTAGATAAAACGAGGAAGATGGTGGATAGATAATCTATTGGTCGTTCAATTTATTTAACTTATCAATCTAATCTTGCTATAATAATAGGGAAACATTACAGGATACGGGAATAGATAGATAGAGCAAGCCACAGTGCTGAACACACCAAAATACAAATGTGAAATTTAGAATAATAAATTTAGCCTCTGGTTGAAAAAAAAAAAAAAGAATAATAAATTTAGCCTGGTGTCATGTCATCTCCAAGACAACAGCAAGAATATAACAGACGAACAATGATGTAAATCAATTATGGTCATTAATAAACAACCCACAGTTCCACTCCATTAGCCGACAAAATCTCAAACTAAAATTCCTATTAGATGTTGAAAGAAAAATACCAGAACAAGTCCAATAATATTTGTCGGATCCCCAGCATAAACTGGAACTCTACTGTGACCCATTGTCATTATTGCATTCAGAGTCTCCCTTAAATGTAGAAAGAGAGGACAAGGTAAGACCATAAGAAGACACAAACATGACGGAGAGAACATTAAAGAATTCATAAACCCACAAAGTTAGAGTTGCATCCAGATCAAGGGAAAATGCCTTTGATATGGGAGTCATGGCATCTTTTGCAGTCTTTTCAGTCAATTCAAGTGCACCAGTTATGATCGTTGTCTCATCATGTGTTAAATCTCCTCCTTTACCAGCCTAGATGAGGAAATAAATAAAACTCAGCACATCAGAGAACTAGGAAGAGCTATATTAAAAGAATTACAGCATAAGACTCATAAGTTTTAACCTAACATCAAAAAATTATGAAAGCCCATAAAAAACATACAGATGAATCTGAAGGCATTGTATATATTGATTAGCAAGAACTTTAACTTAGATATCTAACCTCATTCCCATGAAAGTTTACAAAAGTCTTGAGCTCTGCCCTCCTTAAAAGGGCAGCATGTCCTTTACCAAGCATCCAATCAAGAACCTGGAAGTATTACAATTTCTAATAGATATCAGTCTCTTCCAACATTCATAATAATAGCATATATAATCATAAATTTCCACCTTGCTAATTGGATAGGAAATTGGGAAGAATACTAGAAGAAGAACACGAACAAGGGGTGCCATTGTTGCTCCAACTGTCAATCCATAACGCGTACAGACTGCTTGTGGCAATATCTGTAGTATCACATTGAATTTTGTGAAAAATAATCAAATCACGGAAGAAATCTTTCAAAGCAAAAGGTACAAGTCTGAATAGCAAAGTACTTCTTTTCAGCATATATTAAGTGTGTATTTACGTAGATACAGAAAACCTGCTTTAAGAGAAGCAAGTCAAAATGTCATACAACAAGAAGTAAGAGAAGCATAACGAACTGAAACAAAAAATCATAACATATGGGAACAGGCTAACTAACTTGATAAATAAATAAAGAAAAAGAATTTAAATATGTCTATTACCTATCCTAAAATATCAGCGAAAATGATAAATAGTAGAGATATTTCAAATAATTCAAAATATCCCAAAGGGTTTTAACACTCCCCCTCAAGCAGGCTGGAAAATGTCTTTCATGGACAGCTTGCTTATTAAACTAAGTGTTTCTTGTGTCAGTCCTTCAGTCAAGATGCAGAACCTGATCATTTAAAGTGACAGAAGGAACACAAAGCTATTCTCTTCTTCCACCTATTATCGGTGGTGATAAGCATCATAAACTGACTTCCATTCATTGTCAGGAATTAATCCAATGTTTTAAAGAATTTAAGTATTTGGTGACACTTTCTCTGTTTTGGTGGATTTCACCAAGTTTTTTTGGCCAGAAGATTTCACCAAGTTTTAATGTCAGCTCTTAAGTTTGTGACTTGTAACAGAAATCAGAATACATATGATTGACAATATTCCAAAGCACCTTGACTTTTAATGAACTGATAATACATATAATTGAAAGTAATATCTTCATCCATGGAATTTGCTAGCCATGCCATTGCCATGGAGTTTTCAGCAGTCCATATGGCATACCGAGGATCATTGGGTGCTAGTTCCTAAGCACAAGAAGTCAAATAACCCCATTTTCCCTACCCGTCGGATATACATAAGCACCAATTAGGACCATAGAAGGAAGTTACACCATTTAGGCAAATAATGGTGATTTGAATAGAGTTGGAATCATTGAAATATGCTCTTGGTCCATCTCCACAATTTACTAGGAAGAGTTTGAACGTGCACTGACTTTAGACATTTTTTCTATATAATGGTGAAGGTGTATATAAGTTTACAGCTGGCCAGAACTAGACTTTGATACCATCTGAAAAGCAGAGTACTTCTTTCCACTCTAATTAATTTAACAGGTCTCGCTCTTTTATATAAGAAGCAAGGCAAAGCCCCGTACAACAACAGGTAACAGAAACATAACAAAATAAAACAGAAATCATGACATATAGGAATAAACCAACCAACATGATAAGTAGATAAAAAATTGAATTTAAATATATCTAATACCTATCCTCCAGAAGAAAAGAAATAAAGCAATGCATAGTTGAGATATTTCAAATAATTTGAAATATCTTAAGCATTATAAACAGCCAGTTAATATAATTATTCCATAAATTTATATTTACCTCTCCAAACATGAGGATGAGTGTAACTGATAACAAGATTGCTGCCCATGGAGGCACGAGAGCATCTAGGAAAATAGGAAGAGCCTGTAACAAAACCAGCAGATGGGTGTATGGCAGCTTGTGAGCAACCAAAACATGATCGATACCAAAAAGTCAGCAAAATTGCTCCATTGAAGTCATAAGAGTCTAATACTACCTCCATTGCTAAAGAGTTGCCAATCAAAAGCGTACAAAGCAAAAGATGCTGGTTTTTAACCACTGGAAAGATTTTGGCTGAAAAAGAAAAAAAAAAAAAAGAGAGAGAAAGATAGAAATCAGCAGGAAAATAAAAGTCAGTACGGTTTTAATATATCAACTGATCTTATCAAGCAAGAACTGAGTACTCAAATTGTTTCGCAAACGATTCATGCATCCCCAAACTTTGCAAGCATCATAACCAGATATACACAAAGGGAATCCATTTTTCTGATATACTAATTGGTAAACAAGGAAACAGAGTTAATTCAGTTCCTACGTCTCAAAGACAAGACAAACATCATCACAGGTTGATAAATGCAAAATAGAAGGTTTGCTTTCCAGTTCGTGCTGATATTTACAGTTCCCAAATTCAGGGCAGCAGGTAATTCACACAAAACCCCAAAAAAATAAGCCTTTACATAAATCAAATCGCGAGCTCAAGAAAGAAACTTCAGTATATAAGAAGCTGAATCTCAATAAGACGCCCGAAATCAAATCAAGCGACCCCTAGCACATACTATCTACCTACGAAATCAGAATCCAAACACCAAACGCGTGATCAAATACCCCGAGAGAGAGAGAGAGAGGAAGTTTAGAAACGAACAAGTAGAGGAAGAGGGGAAGGGAATCAGAGAGGGTACCAGCATGGGCGCGATCCTGAGGACGTCCAGACTTGATGAGAACCTCAAGGTCGACGAGGCCCAAGGACATGAGACCGAGAGTAAGACCCGCCATCAGCCCAGCAAAGCACACCAACCCAGCCACTATCAACACGAACAATGCGAATCGCGTTCCACAGCACTCTACCTCCGTTGCCATCTCCCTGTCGTTCCACGTGACCTACAACAAGATAGCTTGCAAGCGTGCGCGCAAGGTGTTTGTCTCTTTAGTACACCAATTTTTCCAAAGATCAAGATTTGCCTACCCAAAGCAATGGAAAAAAGTTTGAACCTTTGGTTTGACAGTGGAATTTGATGACACAGTTTCCACTGCAGTTTTCGGTTTTCCAACAGGTACGACTAGGAAATTTTGGTTAAACAAGTGAAATTAAATAGTTTCGTCGGCTTTTGGCCAAAAAAGCAAGTTTATATATATATATATATATATATATATTTTTTTTTTTTACCACATGACAAACATGTTTCATTTCATTATCACAAATCACAATACTGGCGGAATATACGTACAAGACTACATCTTATATATATATATATATATATATTGGATTTAGTCACAAAGAGGTGGGGTTTATTGTTGGATTATTTTAAGATTTGTATGTATTGTAGTAAACAATTATTTTACGGAAGTTTCTCAAAAAATCAAACCTTTCGAAATGTCCAAGTTTCTTTAAAACAAAACTTAATGAACTATTAGTATAATTTATGATGAAACTCCACACTGGCTTTTACCCAATAAACATAAGCCAATGATCAGAATTTTATTAATAAAAATTTAAAAAAAAATAAAAAAAGGGGTGATCTAACTACACTTAATGAACTTAGTATAATTTACGCTATTCTTGTCATTAAAAAGATCTTACATTAACACCTAGAAAGAGTAGTCACGACCAAAAAAAAATGTCCTAATGTATGTAGAGAGACTAATAAAGGAATTTGAATGATGGAAATACAGAATGAAGGGAAAGGAAAAGTAAAGATAAGTAATTAATAAAATATAGTGAGGTTTGGTTGAGATGGGGTGGGGTTTTGTGTGTGTGTGTGGGGGGGGGGGGGGGTGGGGGTGGGGGTGGTGTTGGGGTGTTGTTGTTGAAGAGCATGAACTAAAAAGCATTAGGATGGGATAATAATAATATACCCTTGAACCTAATTTCAATTGGATGCATATTTCTTGGCTTTTGCGTCCGCTTCCAAGTCTTCAACCTAAAGGACGCGCACTCCCGCCAATTTGTCCGACGCAGCTCTTAGCCGAGGCGGAGCGGATCAATCCTCGTAATGGGTTAAATTAAATTATTTTTATGCTTAAATCTTGGACCAAACATCGGATTTTAATTGAACAACTTTTGTTACCGCCCCATTGGTTGAAAGATGGAGTAAGAATTTCTCTTCATTTTTTTTAATGTGTACACCCTACCCGCTTAATTAAAAAATTTATTGGGATGCATACTATTTCAGATAAGATCACAAATTGGTATAGCTTTTTAGGTTGAATCAAACACTCGATGATAATTTTCATCTTTTTCTATATAATTATCTATATATTAGAGAGAAAAACTAGGTTTTTGAGCATAAAATAATAATAAAATAAAAAAAAATTATGCAAATATAACATGTCAGAGAGTATTTATCAAAATATAACACATAAAGTTGACCAATGACAATGCGACTCGAGTCTGTACAAAGAAGTTACACAGCTAATTATGCGATTTCAGATCTGATAAATTTTTTTTTTAAAATAGGATAAATCGCATAACTATCTATGCGACCTACCCTTCGCAATCTCCAAGAAGGTGACTTTGCCTTTATTTTTTTAAAATAATTAATTTTGTAGTTGTTTGATTATTTAAATGAGTTCTTTGATTCTATTTAAATGATTAATGTTTCCTACTATACTCATATCAACTTCCTACCATGTTCAAGTAAGCTTCGACCATTCCTAAATATGATTTGTTGTCAAAAATATTTTTTATAGAGATATGAAATTATCTTATTTACATTAAATAATTATTAAGAAAATATAAATTTAATTAAAAGTGCAATAAATATTAATTAATAATTAACTGTATTTGTATAAGGATTGTCCCAAATTTTCTCATCCGTGAACTCATATCATATGTACACATGCTTTGTTTTTCAAATATTCAAATATCATATTAAAATTGTAAGAAGAGGCAAAAAATCCCTGTATGACACATTAATTTTTAAACATTAAATTGACCCTATAACCAGATCTATTGGCATAAGGTATTTACCTATTAGTCTAAGAATATATACACATGCAAAACATTGTATGTCTATCTCACATACCAATCTTATGCAATTATAAAAATTAACGTATCATACAAGGATTTTGTACCTCATCATGCAACTTTAATATGATATTTAAATGTTTAAAAAATAAAGTATGTATATATAATATAAGTTTAGGAATGAGAAAGTTTGGGAAAACACTTATACAAATATAGTTAATTATTAATTAATATTTGTTGTACTTTTATTTAAATTTGTATCTTCTTAATAATTATTTAATGTAAAAAAGATAATTTCATATTTCTATGCAAAATATTTCCTACAACGAATCATATTTATGAATGGTCGAAACTTACTTGGATAGGTTAGAAAGTTGATCTAGTTGATTTGAGTATAGTAGAAAATATTGGTCATTCAAATAAGATTAGAAAACCCATTTAAATCATCCAACAACTAAAAAATGAATTATTTTAAAAAAAATAAAGGCAAAGTCACAGCCATGCAACTTACCTTTTTTTAAAAAAAAATTTATCAGATCTGAAATCGCATAGCTAATTGTGCTACTTCTTTATACGGACTCGAGTCACATTGCCATTGATCAACTTTGTGTGTTATATTTTGGTAAATACTCTTTAACATGTTATATTTAAGTAATTTTGTTATTTTTTTGTTATTTTATGCTCAAAAAACCAAAAAATTGCCCTTATAATGGCTAGCTAATAGCTCTTGTGATAGATAGAAAAATGAGAGTGAACAAACTAACCGAACTACTTAGTAAGTGTTTATCAATCCTATTAAATTTATATGATAGTAATGAATGGTAATTGAGTTGAGTGGCAAATAACTCAACACCTTTTAACTGAGATCTCAAGTTCAACTCTTATAAATAAAAAAACCTAATAAATACTCGAATCTAACCTAATCGGGTAATTATATGAAAAAAATTACATGATAGCTTTTGAGTTCCTTTTTGTTGGAAGTGCTGGTTTGGCTTCCTTTAATCTTATGTATTAAAATAAAAGTAGAGAATCTTGTTACATATTTTTATGGAATATAGTTAAGTTAAAAAATAAAATTAAACTAAAGCACATATGAATTTTGAAATTGCAATAATTATTTAAAAATAAAAAATAAAGCAAAAGAGTACTTAGAAGCTGATAATGTACTGGACTAGCTTGTTAGTATTATCCCAAGATGAGGTGAGCCATCCACATCTACTAGTTTTTTTTCCCCTTGTGGGAGTTTGACAACAGTGGGAACCATACATGGTCACTTTTTTTTCACTCAAAAATAGACACACAGCCGAAGACAAACGGGAGGAAAAAGGAAAAGGGTGAGCATATGTTAATGTAGTAGTAGTAGTAGTCGTGGACTGCATCGTTACCATGCCTTTCATTAAGGCTAGGAAGCTAGATGCTATTAAACGGATTTGGTATGTTCTCAAGCGTTGGTTTGTGTGTGGTTCTCTTTTCTTATCCCTACCCCGCCTCAATCTATCTTTTTAACTCCTCTCTATAAGTACAATGCATTATCTTCATCACCAACCTCTTGATTCCCCAGTGAGCCATGTCGGATCAAGTAAATGGGTTGCCTCCAGACCCCACGTGGCCGGAGCTGAATCTGCCGGAGTTGTTGCACAGCGACGCCGTTCGACAAGTGCATGCTACGATTGAGAAGGAATGGGATTTTCTTCAGAGGTCAGCGTGTCAAACTGCGGCTGGAAGGGCTCTGTGGAAGCACGTGATCCATGATCCCCTGGCTGAGTTACTGGCAGGGGAGACTTACTTGAGAAACCTCCATGACAAGATCAAGAAAGACCACCTCAATAATGCACGTGAGATTTCTGGAGTCATTCTTGCCGTTCGAACACTTTGGTTTGATTCCAGACTTGAGGTTGCTCTTAATTCCCCCAATGGCAGAGAAGCTCAGGTTGTTCTTCTTGGCGCAGGTTCGTAAAAACTCCACTACAATCATTTTAAAACGTGGGTGATGCATATTCTGTTATTTAAGGGGAAAAAAAAAGTCCTTTCATGATGCTGGCAAGTAAACGACTTAAAAAAATAACAGAGAGAGAGAGAAGGGGCTTCATCATTCACCTGCCTCAGGAGAACACAGTGGATCCCCGCTTTGAAAGGGTTGGGAGACGGGGGCACAGCAGAAGCAATAGAGAACCTAAAATTGGCAAATTGATGTAAAATTGAGACGTTTTGTAGATCATACCTATAAGATCATATTACAAAAATATTATATTTAGCAAATATTCTAGATGATATATTTTTTTTTAGCCTGAAATGTTCTTGAAGATTTTGATAAGCCCGTGTTGGTATTGTCAACAGCCACGAATCGTTAGACTTTTTTGGACCAAAGCCTGGCTAACTAGGTAGTACACGAAAAGTATCACATCTAACAAGCATGCGCCTGCCTCGGATAATTAGATGGGCCTTCACATGAGATCGGGCCCATACCTGAAAAATACTTGCACCTTAGGCTAAACTTAGGTGATTTGAATTTTGTTGAAGATTTTTACGGTCATAATTTTGCCCCGCAGAAATTATACGAACTGATGAACTTGTGCAACTTTCGCGTAGGAATGGACACGAGGGCCTATCGTTTGAGCTGCTTAAAAGACAGTGATGTATTCGAAGTTGATTTTCCTGAAGTCTTACTGGGGAAAGCTACCATCTTGCAAGCGTCATCGGAATCCACAAAGGACGACCAGCAGATAATGTCTAAAGCAAAATCCTTAACAAGAGTAGCAGCTGACATCAGAGAAGACAATTGGTTGGAAAATCTTAAAGTTTCAGGTTTCTCTCCAGAGAGGAGAACGGTGTGGATTCTAGAAGGTATCCTCTACTACCTAACTCAACCCCGCGCCATGCAAGTGCTAAGGATCATAGCTGAAAAATGTGCGCTAACACACACGGTCCTATTAGCAGACTTCATGAATAAACCATCAACTATGCAGTCCAGTTCTACCTTCCATTTTTACAGCGATTGGCCAGACCATCTCTTGCCATCCATGGGCTTCCCTCATGTAGAGCTTTCACAAATAGGCGACCCAGATGCCCATTTTGGACTATTGAATGATCCGTTAAACCTCTTCAACAAGCTTCGTAGTGTGCCTAGGTCAGTACAGACTCATCCAGATGACGGAACACCATGTTGTCGCTTGTATTTGGTAGAAGCTTCTGGTTCACCGGATCAATTAAGTGAAGGGACATTGACTCAATCCTGATATGAAGATCTTTGTCGCCCACTCAGGTCAAACTTACAGTCTAAAAGCAGGACCCATTGTTTGTAGTACACTAGTATAGTATCAGGTGAGTGTGCATCACATTCTGAATTCTGATAGCAAATTCTTGCCATAGTTGTGCCATCCAATGTTGCTCGTACATTTGCTGCTGCATCACCGATTTGTCAGTTATTCATTTTCAAAGGCGAGAATATAGCTTTGGGAAACCTCTAACCTGACCTGAAGATATGAATATGAATTCTAGATTGTATTTCTTTTTCATATAAAAAATAGCTTGCTTTTGGTCTTCTTTTTTTTTTTAATTAGAAGGATTTGAAACCTAAAATTTTACTCACACCGGGCCTCCTTATTTTTGGCCTGAGATAAACATAGCCTTCATTCAAATCCTGAATTTATTATTTAGTTTGGCCAAGAACAACGAGCCGAAGCCGTTTAACTTTAAAACCTTTATCAAATTTCAACGAGCGACATTGAAAAATCCTCAAAAAGGAAATTCGAAAGCTACTTACGGATTACTCAACCCCAAACATCAAATGAATTGTACCGAAAAAACAAATAAAAGGAAACACCAAATGGAGAATAAGAAACACGTTATAGCATAAGTAAAAATGAAGTGAAGTTAGGGAAATGCATAATCTCTTCTATCTTCTAACTTGGCTGATTTTTCATGGATCATTTCAGATCTTTGAAGCTATTACCTTGTAAGAAACTAGCAGAGATTAAATGTTTAATATTTACAATTTTATGAGTGTAGCCACACACATATAAGATATTAACCAATCAGTAACATCTGCAATTCCTCAAGAAAGACCAGAAGACCAGAGACGATGTCATCCCACATCAAAAAGAAAACAAAAAGTTTAACAAAGTCAAATTATGTTTAACTAATTATATAATATTTTTTCAGTATTGCTATGATAATGACACAAGATAAATGCCCTATAAATTAACTACCACGGGTACAAGGGACAATAGTAGCAAACATTTGATTCTCAAACCTCTGGTCTGGCGGGTTTAAAGTTTTAGATGTTTGATAATGAAATTATGAACCACATGGTGCTAGATAACTTTTATCGATGTTACCCAAAAATAGTAGATAATATGCCAGCATTTCAAAGTAATGGCAACCTTGCTTGTGACAGGTATTAACTGTTAACAATTTTTTGTACCAAAAAAAAAGTGCACATGATATAATTCAAAAGATATAGCCTAATGGCACTTCCATCAGTTCCATGATCATTAAAACTTGGACTTTCCACTTTAAGGAGATAGAAGCAGAAGTACCAGCTATCCTTAACAGTCAGATTTCAAGGCAATCCTTGATTCCCTGTTCAAATTTGTCAAGAGAAGATATTGTATCCACTAAAGCATCTGCTATCTTTCTTCTGTAGCAATTGCAGGGAGGAAAATGCCATTGAATTGATGAAGTTCCAAAGAAGAAACACAAGATTGCAAGGAAGATGTCAAATTTGTAGAGGAGATAATAATATATAACTATATGCTTTATTTCGGATGGAATAAACCTGAGAGTGTCCTCCATGATCAAAATGAAAGATTGTGACAATGTTAATGGAACTATTTTATTTGAATCTTTAAAAAACTACACTGGTAAAGCAGTTCAAGGAGAAGTCATAGTTATAGTTGAATGATCATAGTCAAATTTATCATTTCCATGGACACTAAAAGTTTGACATTGATACACACAGGAAATGTTCCAAGTCTATTTGCTATTATTTGGTTACAAATAGAGTTCTAATGAGGTTATGTCTTAACTGAATTTGATCCCAGTAACAAGTAATACAAGGATGCAAAGAATATGTCTCGTAAGAGGATGTTACCATAAAAGTTACTGATATAAACATACCTATCAGAAGCAAGTTTGAAGGTGGTTTCGCCTGCCAGGCCGCTGACAGAGGTGAAAGATCTGCATTATAAGAAGCAATGGGTATGTAAATAACCAATTGTTATGGTTTTATGCACATAGATACACCAAACCAGGAAGCACCCTACATTACCATGTTAGGCAATTCTATAGTCTGTTTGGGGTGGCCATGAAGTCACCTCAAAACTTAGATTTTGGTAGAAGTAGCGAAAAATTGCTTCTACTTTTTCAGGCCAAAACCTCGATTATGAGTGGCCGACCGCCACCCCAAATACACACGTAATCAATTTTGAGACCATTGGAGTGTTAAATGAGAAAAAAAAAGATCAGATCTGGGTGAATAAAATGAAATAAGAAATTTGGAAGAGAATGCCACAACCTTTAGGAGTATCTGAAAGTAGATAAAATTGGAAAAAGATTCCTTGCACATAAAGAATTAGAGGTCCAAATCGGGTATGCAGGATAAGGTTTTTTTATTTTTTTTTTTAAAAAGGAATCTTTTTGCAATTATATCGTGTTCCATTCACTGTGTATTCTTCATAACAAAAAAATACCAGCAAAGTTTCAAGAGTGCCTAGACCAAACAAAGAATTCTGTGACTTTAGATGTAAAAAGAAACAGAACCATTCAAAACATTTGCTTCTGCTTCAGCGGCATAAAAAATTTTCCGATTAGGCAGATGCTTCCTACTTTTTTAAGTGATTCGAACAGAATCAAGAATAGAGTTGAGCAACACACTAGTTGTTAACAACCGCACAAAGATGCCCAAAAGCGGATACCTTATGAGGTCATCCAGCAAGGCTTCAGCTTTCAACTTTACAGGATCCTTACTCCCAAGCAATGAGGCTGCATTCTTCACTATCAATCGAAATGTGCATACCTGGGTATCAAAAGAAATTGAAAGCGAATTCTACCTAAAATTATCTTTGCTCTGGCTACTCGATGCTTTTTGGAAGTGGAAGGTGAAGGGGAATGAAGAATCCAGCTTAGAGATTACGTACATAACACGCCTTTTACGTAGAATCTAGTATTATTCATGATTTGATATTCCAAAGATCCGATAACTACGAATATCATATCACACAACTTCAAAAAGAAACCCATAATGGAGCGTCCACGATACCATATTCTTAAAGGGAATAATGCAGTGAGTAAAGTACGATTAAAAGTTAATCGATATTTTCGAACCCGGGTCTGTTGCTTGGAAGGCAATTATCCTAACCGTTGGACGACAAAAGCAGAACACTGACTTTAGTGCTACACCAATCAAAAAATGGGTCTTAGGCATTTACTTTTGCAAAGGCCAAAAAGTCATTCAAAGCCTAGTAGCAAAACAGCTCAGACAGTTTAGATCATCTCTGAATGCTAAAGTAGAGGACCGACAAACCTCGACTCCAGTGTTAGCCTGGAAAGTGACGAAAGAATTTCTCTCCTGCGGAACGCAATCCCTAGCCGCAGACCTAAAGAGATTCTGAAATTTCTCAAAATCCTGGTCCGTGTAATCAGCGTCGCTTTCCACTATCAATATCAATGACCAAAAGAAGCTCAATCGAACCTAATAATGAATGTACCCAGAAGCGTTGGAGAAAAAAAAAACGTACTGAGCAAAAGATAGGCAGAACGAAGGCTTTCACGGGAGGCATCGACTGGGGCCAACAGGAAGTTAGAGGCTTTTTTCTTTTGCTCTTTCAACCAATCCTTAGGTCCAGCTGTGCACCAATTGAGAGATTAGGGTTTCGAAACACGGAAGATAAAGTAAGAAGAAGTAAGACAGATAAGATATATCGGAGAAGGTGGAATAGATAACCGTACAAAAGCCAATGGCGAAGGCGGAAGGAGGAGAAGACACAGCAAAGAATAAAAGCAACGCAACGTCTCTACGCGAGGTGAAAAGTTTTTGGGGTTTAGGGGAGACCTTCAATTTTGAATGGAAGGGCTTTGGAGGGAATGAAGATGACGCTGCGACAGGGGAAAAGCCGCCTGTGATAAGGTGACAGGCAGTTGGCATGGTTGATGGAAGCCAATCCCACCACTCGAATAGAGTTTCTTATATATGATTTATTTTTCCCCTAATCAGCCAAAACAAACCGATGACTGAATAATCATATTACTAAAACAAAAAAAAATAGTTATATACAGTAAATATATTATAAAATAAAAATTTTTCACAAATATAATTATTTAATTTTTTTATAAATTTAATTATAAATAAATCTTTCTCATTTAATTCTTCTTATAAAATAATCCTATTGTAATTATGGATAAAATTAGAAAAAATATAAATAAAACTCATTTGTTTTTTATATTTTAAAAAAAAATAAAAAACAACTCCTATAATTTGGAACCGAGAAAGAGTATATGGCAAAATTTTCTTGCACATGAGAATAACTCTTGTCGCAGTGAATATCATAATCATAAGGCGAAACACTTCGTTATTTGCAACTGAGATTAAAGGCCGAATAAATTGGAGAACTAATGAAAAAGTTTCAGTCAAGATTTTTTTTTCTATAAATGCCGCTAATCAAGAATCTACTAGCATAGTATACTGGGTTTTTTCTTGGCCAAAGTATGAAGATTAAAAAAGTAGCATAGCAATTTTTTTATTAATGCCGCTAATCAAGAATCTGCTAGCATGGTATGAAGGGTTTTTTTTTTGGCCAAAATATGAAGATTAAAAAAGTAGCATGGCAAAAGTACCTGGATTCCAAGATCTGAGGTGATTAAAAAGAGGAAAATATATTGGGTTTGGCGAGAGATTCCAGTGACATGAAGTTTGAGAAAAATTAGACGGTGGTGGCATGTAGGGGTGTTCACGGGCCGAGTATCACTTCGGTTTGGTATCCAGCCTGGAACACCCCCTAGGTTGAGAAAATGGGCCCGCGGCCTGGCCCGGCTCGATATGGCTCGGTCCTTCACCGGGTCAATATCGAGCCAGGTTTGGCCCAGTATAAAAAGTATTAAAAAATAAATAAATAAGTTAATTTAATTTTTTAATAAAATATAACTAGTTTCATTTAAAATATATTCTTATAGGAACAAATATTAGGTTAAAAAGAAATATTTATCAAAATTATAAATACTCAACAATTATGCATTATTTATTTTATATAATATTAAGTTATGAAATAAATTTAAAATTTGAAATAAAATTAAAAATTGGAATAATAAAATATATCTATTATAATTATAAAATTAATTTATTACATGAGGTATATGAAGAAAAAATAATTATATAAAATTATTTAATATTTTTAACAAATAAAGAAAAATAAAAAAATTAAAAATATACATATATATATATGCTGGGTCGGGCCGGGCATTTGTCTTGCTCGAGACCTGGCCCGGTCCAATTCTATTTCTAGTTTATGAATTTTTTTTTTTGGTCCAGCCCAGCCCAACCTGAGATGACTAGGTCACTCCAAACCCATTGAACACCCCTGTGGCGTGGAGAAGAAGCGGAAGCAATATTGCAGGGATTGATGTCTGTCTTTCAAATTTAGACCTAGTGGACTCATGCTTATGTTAAGATTTGGCTTACGAAAGTAAAATGGAGGGAAAGAGACATTAAACAGTGGAAGTCACTTTTAGTATATTCACGTTCGGCCGATTAGATTTTTTGGCATGTCATGGTGTCAGAAGCCGCATGGCTAAACCTTCTCAGTCTATCTGGCATTTTTCCTCTACATCTTTTTTGATATACAACTTTCAGTCTTTTTTATTGGATTTTCTGCGAGTAATGATGGGCTACTTAATTCCCTATTACAATTTTAATCATCCCTCAAATGATTTGCTTTCGAAAAGTTTACCTCCTCTGTCCTAAATATAATATAAGCCACATTTTAGAACTATTATTTGATTTTAAATATAAATATAAGCCACTTTATAATGTAATTTAATGTATTAATTATTTTTTTATATTTATAGTTTATAATTAATAGATGAGAGATAAATAATATGGGAAGTATGAGGATAATGTAATTAATAAGGATAAATAATGAAAAATATTAATAATTCTTGATAAATTTAATAATTCAATTATTTTCTTAAAATATGTAAAGTAGTTAAAAACACCTTATATTTTAAATCAGAGAGAGTAGATTTGAAGATACTCTTTTGGATTTTGAGTCTGAGTCTCTACTTTCACTTGAAACTCATCCTCCAACATGAAATACGTTTTCACCAAGTGCTTCCAAGCTTATTTTGATAGCTATCATAATAGTTTAGGGAAGATAATAATAGCTTATTTTGATCAATTTCCAAACACAATTAGCTTTTCAATAAATACTTATAATTTAAATAAGTACTTATGGAAGAAACTGATTTTTTCATCTTATGTTAGTACCTGTTTGGATAGTTTTCATAATCACTTATAGGCAGAGGCGGACGCAAAATGTTAATCCAAGGGGGGCCAAATCATCTTGAGAAAGGGAGAATTATGAAAAAATTTAGAAGAATATAAAAACAAAATCAGATTTTTAATATATTTTTATGTTAATATTATTTAGTGATAATTTGAACAAAATATTAGTATAAAACTTTGAATACACATACACTATATATACACTAAATGTATATAGATATATATACATAATATATATATATGTATATATTTGTATACATTATACATAGATCCAAAAAATTAGAACTTGAACCCATATTTTACAGTGGGATTATTCAACAAATAAGGTAGTAAAACTAATATATATATATATATATATATCTACACACATAACCAATGGGAGGAGGTTGGGAGGGGCCACCACCCCCCCAAGCCTTAACGTGTGTCCGCCACTGCTTATAGGATTCCATAAGTGATTATGTGTTGAAGTTTTTAAGCGCAAACTATTTTTTAATAAGCACTTATACCTCAAATAAGTGTTTAGAAAAGATGCTGATTTTTTTTTTATGATAATCATTTACCCTCTCATAATCACTTATTTCACTTTTTCTTCTCATTATCTACCCAATAATTACTTAAGTTTCCAAAATCCAAACACATTTTTTTTCTCAAAATCACTTATGGAGTAAAAATATCCAAATATAAATTACTTTTAACATAATCACTTATTCTCATAATTTATTATGAATAAACAATTATTCTCATAATCACTTATACATAAACTAATTCAAATACACTCTTAATTATTTATCTTCCCATAATTACTTATTTTATTTCTCATTTTCATTATTCATCCAATAATCACTTAAACTCTTAAAATCCAAACACGTTTCTTTTCTCAAAATTACTTATGAGGTAAAAATATTCAAACATAAATTACTTTTGACATAAATACTTATTTTTATAATCTATTATAAAAAAATACTTATTCTTATAATCTATTATAAATAAGTTAATCCAAATATACATAAATGATACAAGTTATAACACTTCAAGGAAGCATCTTCCAAAATCACACAATTTTGTAGTTTGTATGAACAATCTGTTCCACTTCCACGGTAGAATATTTACTCGTACAGGGTTAGCTATATACTATCCTTACAATGGAACTTCTTGTCTAAGAACTTGTATGGGTTGTCATAAATTTTAAAATTCTGATATATAAATGCAAAAGATATTTATATAAAATTTATGTATATATATTTAATAAATTAATATATTAAAAATAAAAAAATATATAAAAATTGAGCTTTAAATAAATATTTTAAAGGTACGGTAAAGACATCTAAAATAAAAAATAAAAAATTAAATTTTTCTATAAGAATTAAGACATTTTAAAAGTACTGATACAGTAGAGTTTCTGGTTGGATTCAAAATATGGGAAGCTCTCCTGCATAGCATACAATTTACATAGATAATATTTATATATTTAAAACTTAATACTAATAAAGTTCTATAAATTTAAATAATTAGTCGAATCCAAATGAGACAAAGCGTGACAGAAGTAGTACTGGAACGGCGTTATGTGAGCGAGAGCGCGGGCGCAGCGCCAAGCCTAACCGCGCACGACCTATCCTCGCCTGAATTCAGGAGAAGAAAATAAAGAGGCAAAGCGCGCGCCAGCACATATCGCTCGTCCTCTTCCATCTCCTATCGACACGTGTCATGTCATCTTCATCTTCCGAACGACCCCCTCATGCTTTTCTTCTTGTTTTTACCTAAAACCGTAGGTCGGGTTAGACCCTTGAAATTTCAATTCCAGCACGACTTAACAAAAAGCTAAAGCGCTATCACTTCTGAGGGAATTGATTCTTTGGCCAACGTGGATTATTAACCAATTTCAAAGCTCCTATTACGCTACCTTTCAATTAAGAGTTGGCGCATTACATGTCAAATGCTCCTGCCTCTGCATTGCCAAGTTGTAATGGCTTTTGCATCTCATAACGCTTATAGTACTAGTATTTTGCAAAGGATCCGATTCCCTCCGACCCTCTCTCTCACTCCTTCCACCATCACAATGCCTATTTAATGTCAACACAATGCAAATTCCCAAGAGGTCCGTTTCATTTCTTCTCCCTAGCTTTTACCCCGAACTTGGACCTCTTCCCCTCCCCTCTGCCATACATTCACAACCTCATCGTTCTCCGCTCACTACTTATTCCCAAGGTTCGTTTCGCCGCCTTCTTCTTTCACTTCTCCCTCATTCGGTCTCTTCTTTGTCCCCGTTTTTCTCTTACTTATTTTTACTGGTTTTCTTGTTCTTCAAGCTTTTAAATTTTCGTCGGCAGTTACTCTGTTTGTGACTGTACTGTAGATTATTTTGGAACTTGTTTCTCATTTTTAGGCTTAATTGAAGTAAGGGAGTGAGATGGTTGAGAATATTAGGAGGTAGTAACATGATTTACTCTTCTTGATTGACAAGTTGAACTTTTAGGTCTTTGTTGGAGCGTTGCTTGGGGAATTCTTAGTGTCGGATCAGAGCCCGGTGCTTTTTGCGCTGTAGTTGATTCACTGTAAAGGTAAGAATGAGGTATCGAGGTTTTTTCTTCAAGCAAGTGGTTATGTTACTTATTTCCTTCTCTTAAGAAAACATGTTTAATAGACCATTAAGCTCTTTTGCTGTTTTTCATCAGTTCATTGTTTCTTCTGGTACTTAATCACAATTGATTAATAACAAAAGAACATCAGGGTGTGGGGCTGGCTAATGTACCAAATTTGTGTTCAATCATGAGCTATCTGTCCACATTATTTGTGAGAAAGATTGAGCTTCAACAACCACAATGGGACATTTCTTCATGGTTATGAAAGTTCGATCATATCCTAATTATCTGTAACCTTCCATATAGGCAGAAACCTCTCGCCTTAATTGTTCAATGGGGGTCTGTGCGCGCACGCATGCCTGCATGATTACACATGGCAGTTTTATTTACGATTTAAGCCTGTGGGCCTCTTGTTCGGAATATTTATTGAAGAAAGGATCTACTTTCAGCATCTTCAATGATTTGAAAACAAGGAAGTAATAGCATACTTTTATCCTGAATTTGGACAAATGTCTTATGTAATTGTGCCTTATTTTTGGGTTTGTTGACACTTTTGAAATTCCATTTCTACATACTATAAGTTAGACTACACATTCATTTATACGTCATGTTGTCAATATGTGTATCGATGTCATTCCTAATTATTATCTGAATGTATTATTTGTCGTATTCAGTTTTGTCATATTTGTTTTGTCAATCATACATATATCAGGAGGTAATCAACTGCATGCACAATATTCAATGGACAAGAGCTGTGAAATCAGTGTACAAGATCAATTACCAGTGCACTTGCCTGGCAATGATAGTGGCAAAAGCCCTTGCATATGGTCATCATCTCCTGAATCTGGACATGAAATTGAGATAGGCAAGCAGATCTTTTGCAATCGGTCACTGAATATGAAGAACATTGTTGCTGTGGGATTTGATATGGATTATACTCTCGCACAATATAAGCCTGAAACTTTTGAGTCGCTTGCTTATCAAGGCACCGTTAAAAAGCTGGTTTCTGATTTGGGATACCCTAAAGAGGTTTGTCCATTTAGTTACCTTGTTTAATCAGTTTTTGTTATTCTTGTTCTTGCACTTTTAAAATGCTAGTTTGCTGTGGTTCATAATATGTTCTTCTGGTAATTTCCATATGTATCAGTCTCTCTCCATAAATTATTTCTCCAATATGGTATTTTGTAATCTTATAAAGATTTATCCACTACCATATTCTTCATATGCATAAAGAATTTGTGTCCTGCTGTACTTAGCTAAATGAAAGTCTATCTTCTGCAGTTGCTAAACTGGTCATTTGACTGGATGTACATGGTCAGGGGCTTGGTCCTCGACAAAAAAAGAGGCAACATCTTGAAGGTCAAGACAATTAATTTATTTCCTCCACCACTTTCACAAGAGAGAGAGACAGAGAGAGAGAGGGGATGAGATTTTTTTCATAATTAACTTTCCATGTTTGATTGCTGGATTTCTGCTTATGCCTATTAGATGGATCGCCACAAGTATGTGAAAGTAGCCTATCATGGATTTAAGGAGTTGTCAAAAGAAGATAAAGTTGGGACCTATGGAAATACTTTAGTACGCAATTCTTTTGACGAGCCAGACTATGCTCTCATTGATACACTCTTTTCACTTGCTGAAGCCTATTTGTTTGCCCAACTGGTTGATTTTAAGGACAGTCATCCTGGAGAAATTCCAGAGCATGTTGAGTAAGTATTATTCATGTTGCACAATGAACCCTTGCGTGTTTCATCTCAAATGGGAGGAAAACTCCGTTGTCTTTTAAATTGGGGTATTTTTAAATTATCCTTTATTAATGATGTATGCTGCTAAACCTGTTTGTAGGAAGTCTAATGCAGTAGATAGCTAGCTACTATTGTACCAATGTAGTAGTGGGCTGGTGAAATTCAAGTAATATTTTTTTATCAGGCGCAGGACAATGGAAACTTTTTTTCTTTTAATGTGACCAGAAGTATCCCCATTGGCCCTACAGACTTATCTCTTGGAACGAAGGGCAAAAGGTAGACCCACATAACTAGGTTTGTTCCAACACAAAGGCTAGAAATTAAACCCCCAACTACTTGCTTAAGAGACAAGAAAACTTTCACACTAGATATTTTATTAGTGTTGAAATAAAGCAAAGGGCTCAAATATATTAAAGGCCTTTATCCGTAATATCATTGCATAGTCATTTGAACTAGCATCATATAAATTTTTTCAGACTTCGTAAAGTAGGCTGTCAATCAACATAATCATGATATATTCTCTATGAATTACACTTTCAGTTATGCTCGCATGTATAAAGATGTTCGAGCTGCTGTGGACATGTGTCACAGAGATGGGACATTGAAGCAAATGGTAGCCAAAGATCCTAAAAGGTATGCAAAAAATAGAAATAATACCATATCAAAGTAACAATTGGACTTTGTGGTAATATTTGAGTTATTAATGAGATCTTAGTGGAAAATACTTCTGTTCCTGAGAACTGGGAACTGTTTTCTTGAAGTATCATATATCACCTATGGATGCTTGATGAAAATTTTCTCACTTGTTCATTTTCTGCGCAAGGTATATCAATGAAGACCCTTCACTAGTGCCCATTCTTCAAATGCTCAGAGCTTCTGGACGAGCTGTATTTTTGGTGACAAATAGGTAGATTTGACTTTTCATCAGTTAACTACGAAAAGAAACTAAAAAATAATCTTCCAACCATTTTGTGTGTTTTGAATGATTGAACAGATTAGATTGTATCACATTGTTAATTGGTCACTTCTAAAATGTTAATAATTTTGATGGTACTCAAGTGAGATGGGGAATCCTCCAAAAGTTAGCTATTGAAGTGGGAAAATCAATCTACTTAAAATACCCCATAGAATATCCTATATTACTCAATGTAGGATTTATGCATTCCACACAACCTAATCCCCATCAACAGTGCAATAAGGAATTCCATGTCTCTTCAATTAGTAATTCCTAAAATGTTAATACATTGCTAAATGTCCAAGAATATGGAACAATAAGTTGTCATATGTTGCAGAAGTTTAAAATTGTAATCAAGAAGTATTTTTAAACAGTGATCTTATGGAAATTGTTGCAAATTTGGAATGAAGTATCTCAGAACATACTCATTAATTTGGCTCACTGGGGTAACAATTAATTACTATTTTGTGCACTCATATATCATTTGCAGTTTATGGGACTACACAAACATTGTCATGAATTTTCTCTGTGGATCCCCTGTGGTAGATGGCAGAACCGATTTTGGTTGGCTTCAATACTTTGATGTTGTTATCACGGGCAGGTCATATTCATTTCTTAACGTCAAAAAGTCTACTTTATTGTAAAACTTGTATCGGTTCGATCACTGTGCTTGGAGAGAATTTTTTAAATACTCTGTAATTTAACTAGTTGGGTTTGTCATTGTTAACTTGTCATTTTTTTTTGTCCAGCGATTGGTTTTGCAGTTTCATTCAGCCTGGACATTTAAACATCAATTAAGTATCATTCAGTTCATGTATAAGCTACTTAACAAGAAGCATCCATTAAAATTGTTTCCGTGTTGCAGTTTCCCTTAAGCTTGAAATCAATTTTTGGGTTTCCAACTACATGCATTAATGTAACTTATTTTTGTGATAAACTGAACAAGTCTATAACTCATGCAGTGCAGAGCCAAGCTTTTTCCATGAGGAAAATCGTGCCAACCTATTTGAGGTTGAGCCTGAGACTGGAATGCTTATTAATACGGATAATGGCTCTCCTATGCCTCAGGTAAGCGCAGCAGTACATTAAATTATTTTATTCTTTCCTATGGTAATCTTGTCTTATAATCTGTTTCGTGGTTCTTGGAAAAGGTGGGTGATATCACAGCTAGATTATTGCCAGAAGACAAGGGTGCTCATAAAGTTTTCCAGGTATGTTTAGTTTGGTTTATGCTAAACAATTTGAGGAAGCTGATAAATACTTGGTCTGCATCATATTAATGTTTTATGGTTCAGCATATCAGTACATCTAATGTGATTATGAACTTCTAATTTAGGGAGGCAGTGTTGGTCATCTGCATAAATTACTTTCAGTAGCATCAAGTTCGCAGGTGAATGTCTCCCTTTTTATGGAATGATCTCTAGGTTGTATGGTTAGATTATAGTAAGTTATAAATTATGAATGTTATCCTATTAGGTGCTGATTATTTTCATATCTAAATGTTAAAGTTGTTGATTTTGAAATGTCAGTACGTGGTAATGTTTCCTGATAATTCCCTATACTATATTTGTGTAGGTTCTGTATGTTGGGGATCACATTTATGGAGATATATTACGCAGCAAAAAAGTTCTTGGTATATCATATGAATCCTCATTTCTCTCTCCTTTCAAATGATTTTTCTTCTTAGTTTTTTTTTTTCAACTCGTGAGCTTTGGCATTTTTTATGATTAAAAACTTGAATTCCTAGGAGGAGTATAGAGATATGGAGACAGGTAATATAACAGATATTTCATTGCGTTAAGCTTTAACAACTGAGTCCCAAGCACTACATGTTGTATTCAGCTATGTAATAACTCCAATCTTGCAATTTTCATGCATATTTGTAAACTTTCGCTATTTGTTACCTTTTAATGAGGTTGTGATTTGAAGTGTTTGATGCGCAGGATGGAGAACAATGCTTGTAGTCCCAGAACTTGAGAAGGAGGTTAAACTCCTCTGGGAATCAAGAAATACTCGCAAGGTGCTCATTAGTTATTTTACCTTTGACTAACGTTGTTGACATTTGATAATCGCCTACCATATTAAATTCTTAGTGAGGTTTGGTTTAGGGTTCTGATAGTCTTTAGCAGGAACTTCAATTCTTGAGGAGTGAGCGCAATCACATTGAGGATGAAATACATCGTTTGAAGTGGTCTCTCAAGTTAGTATAATTCTGGAACGTCCATTCTATGCTTTATTATTTGTCTGCAGTTTTAGTGAATCACACTCCATTCTTCAGATTCAAGCATCCAAATGACAATGTAGATCCAAAATTATCTTCAGAACTTGATAAATTGGAGGTTAGGCCTCTTTTATTATGGTTTCTTGTCAGGCATGGTAGTTCAATCCATATCTAATCATAAGTGATATTTTCGACAGCTTGAAAGAGAGAAAGTGCGTTCAAGTCATCAAGAAACTCAAAGGAAATTACACCAGAGGGTAATATTTTTCGCTTTCTTTATTCATCTTTCTCGCTGTGTGGTATAGTATTGTGATATATTCAATCAACTGTGTAAAAGAGAGACCTTCACCATATATAATGAACCATCGCAGTTCCATAAGGTATGGGGCCAGCTTATGAAGACCGGTTATCAGAACTCTCGTTTTGCTCATCAGGTAAGGCCTGACTTTCCTTAGCGGACAATCAGTGTATATGCACCACTCTTGCACATGAGTTTTGATATATTCCTAATTAGCGTGGCCAAAAATAAAAAACACAAAGTCTTGGCAAAGGTATGCTTGAACTATCAGGCCAAAGCCTATGATGGTAAACTCGCATCGCACCATCAAATATCAATTTCTATGTGAGATTTTTCCAAAATGAACGGACATTCTTCATTTTTTCTTTGTTCAGATAATGATAGATTAAATTGATTTTTGCGTATGGTAGTTCTTGTGGCTGACTTGAGGTGCACTATGCAGGTTGAGAGATTTGCATGCCTTTATGCTAGCCAAGTTTCGAACTTGGGATTGTACTCTCCAGACAAGTACTACAGACCGAGTGAAGACTTTATGCCGCATGAATTTAACATCGTTGCTTATGAGCCTCGCGACATGGAAGTTCAGGAATTTGAGGAATCTCTTATTTGGACTTGAGAAGCTTGATCCTGCATGTCTACTTTGTGCCTCTTCCCCTCTTCACCCAACCCCATTACTTTCAAATTAACATAGCTCGTTTTAGAGATATTGAGCTTGTCGTGTGATGTTCCAATTTCGGAACATCCGGTAGAACGTCTAAAAGCTGGTTAGGTTATAGCTGTTGTCCAGCATTATCTTTTCCACTTTTTTTGTGGCATACACAACACACTCACACACGGCACAAGCAATTGCTGAAAAATCGAGTGACGTGGGTACGATTTCGAGGAACATGGCGCTCTTGTTGCGACTTGCGTGTCAAACTATGGCCGGCGATCACCGATTACATATGGTGAAATAATTAAATAGAGTGGCCTAGAAGTACGGGTGTTCAAAGGTGACCTATTCAGTTTTAGTTGGTTGGATTTGGTTTTTAGTTGGTTTGCATTAGATTTGAATGAATTTTTTTTTAATATTATTAATATTTTTTTTAATATTTATAGCTTTATAATCTTTTAATTTTCAATAACTTGTTTAGAAAGTTAACTAATATTTCTAATTCTAATTGTATATTAAAAATAAAAATGACATTCTCATGTTAGTAGTTATTTTTTAAATTTTATGAAATTAGATCTTTCATTATATTTTTTCTTTATTTTGTATGAAAATTGTAGTTTATGTTCATATTTCATTTTTTTATATTTTTAAAATTAAAATTCATTTAAATTAAGGATAAATTGTTAAAACTATGAATTTAGTATTTTTTAAAATAAAATTTTTTATACAAAATAAAAAGACCCACATCTCATGAAAAAATAATTAATAAAATAATATATATTAAGTTGAGTTCAAGTTTTGAAGACTCAAAACCAAATCAGAGTTATCAGTTTATACTATTTTAAAAATCAAATCATACCTTAATATTGCTTAGTTTTGATCAGTTTAATTCAATTAATTTTGATATGATCAATTTAGTTTGGTTTTGGTTGTATTGGATTTCATTTTAATGTCATGGCAGAAGGTTTCAAAATCAAATGGCAGATGATTGATTATAAAAGTTTTGAAAATATCTATAGCTTTTTTTTTTACCTCGATGGCTTGTACATTTCTTAACATATATTGAATTTCCTCCTCTCCTTTCAAAAATAAATAAATAAATAAATAAATAATACATTATTATTGGTTCCAATTTGTGAGAGAAAGAATATAATCATACATATGATATTATCTTTATCTTTTTATTGTGAAGTGATATTTATTATATATATCTTTTATTACTTATTTTATATTTTAAATTATATTCTATATTTGTTTACAAAGGTTTAAATAAATTTTTATATTTAAGAAGATGGCCTTTTTTTTTAATTAAAAAATGACTAAATAGTTAATAAAATCAACAAATGAAAAATACATCTATTATATACAAATAAATGAAAGAATGCATGATTCATGATTATTGGTTCCAGTTTGTATGGGAAAGAATATGATCATACATATAACATATGATATTATCTTTATCCTCTTATTTGAAGTGATATTTATAATATATATTTATATATATCCTTTATTATTTATTTTATATCTTAGATTATATTCTATATTTGTCTTCAAATTTCTGAATATATATATTCAATGAAAATATGGAAAATATACCCAAAATTAAAATTGCATTCCCCTTCCTCTCTCTAAACATGCACAAATAAATAAATGATAATGATTCATAATAATTGGTTCCAATTTATGGGAGAAATGATATAATTATATCTATAATTTTTTTATTATAAAGAAAAAGCTTGATATAGTGAACAAGAATAAACCCACAACCTACTCCGGAACCTCTATGCCACTATGCCACAACAACATTAGTATATTGTTCTTATATTTTATAATAATTTTAATATAAATATTTAGATACAAAAGTACCATCATCAATTTTTTTAAAAAATATTTTACTACCGGCGCAATGCGCGGGTTGTGAAACTGTAGTTTAGTATATTGCTGAACAAAGTTAGGTGGAGCTGACTAGCCAAATGTGGAATTATATTCGGAGGCTATATTTTAGAGTCTTTTTATTTTTAGTTCGAACCAACTTTCTTTCAGAATTCCTGACATTTCTCGTTTAAAAATTTGAACTATGCCTTATAAAATTATTTTCTTCTCTTATAACAAACTGTAAGAAATATATGTCTTACGTTGGCAAAAAAAAAAAAGTATATGTCTAACATATTTAGAGATAGGCAAGAAATCTAAGGTTCATAAATTAGTAAATCTTTTTTTTGGCCAAGATAAATCCTAAATAGACATAAAATTAGATTTTACTCTCCCACGTGGAAGACATGAGAATATTTTATTTAATTCTAAAATATATTGAATTAAAAAAATCTTATTACTAACTCCTTCTATTCCTAAAAAAATTGATATCAAATAAAAAATAAAAAAAAAAAGTCAAAAGGACACAGCCCAAGGTGAAACGTGTAGCTAATGCACAGTGCAGTTTTATTCTCTTTTTTATTATATATAGATAGTTTTAAATGTAAATATACTTATTATATAAATATTTATCAAGCCTAGCCCACCTCTAGTCCAATATTGGATGGAAGTCCTTTGAAATCAAGATGCCCTAGACTTGAAAAAAATTGAAATGCTATTTCATACTTGGTTTCTCTTATTTTTTTATTAATAATATCATCAATTTCAATATAAAATATAAACCATACTGTTCATTCTTTATACTTTATGCAATACATGTGACCCACTTCTAATTTTTATATAAAAAAAAAAGTATACAACTTCATTATTTTCACCTTTTCTCAATTTTAGAAGGCATATGAATATGTCATTAACGTGGATGTTTGAAAAGTAATGGGATAAAGTGAATCAAAACGGAATAAGGGAAGTCAAATACCTTTATTTTCCATTTATTCACCAAGTTCTTTTCCTTTTTTTTTTCTTCCCTTTTTCTTTTTAAATTTATTCCAATTAATGGTCACCTCATTTTACCCTCTTTATAAAGCATAATTTACCCTGTTTACAAAAAATAATTCCGTTGTTAAGATTTTTTTATTTTTTTCAGAATCCTTTCATATAGGGGGATCTCTCATCGTAACAAACTCTGAAATTTCCACAAAACCGTCACTTTCCTTCCCTTCTCCACCGTTTAAGCAGATCCTCAAACTCCCAAGTCCCAATAGAGCCAACCATTATGTCGTCTAGGTTTGTGACCTTGTCGAATTGTTATAAATAACATTTTCAACAGAACTGCTTTCTTAAAAGGGACAAAAAAATAGCAGGCCTGTGGTCATTATTTTAACTGTATCCGTATTAGGTCATTGTAAAGCGTTAATTTTCAAATCTAAACTTGTGTCTCAATGTTATTTATCAGTGGAAAAATAGTAACTTTCAAAGCGAGAAGAGAAGAGGTTGATAGAAGAGTCCCTTTGTATAAATAGGGTGATCTGCACATCGCTTAAACAATGGCGATCCGGAGAACAAATCATGCGCCGAAAGTCCTACCACTAAAGAATCACCCCAAACCCATCTTTCCTTCCTCAATGCTCATTTTGCGTCACCTCTTGAATTTCCAATGGTTCAGGGAAAACTTCACTGGATAACCTTTTATGGGAAGAAGAGTGATCATTTCCCCCACTACCCTGAGACCCTACTCTTCCTGTTTGTTTAAAGGCACTCGCAGTAATAACCTCTCTGTTTGCAGTTGCAGTAGCACTCTCTGATGAGCTGTGTCTCCAGCTACCAATGAATGCCGTGCCCCAAGATCCGGTTGAAGTTGTTCTCAATCTGGCTGAGCTACTGTTTTCTTCTCTCACTATCTTCAATGGATTTTCCAGTGCTTTTAGGACATGCCCTATTGGAGGGCGTTTGAAAGGCTTGGGGTTGAGGCATGATCTGGCCACAATTGCCATAGCCCACACCTCTTCCAGTAGGTCCTCATCCACTATAAGAGATGGGTCCACTATCTTAGTCACCTGTTCCTTGTCATATATGCTTATGTAAGACAGTGTTTGCTCAATCCACTCTCTTGTGCTGGCGTCATCTGTCTTGCTGACACCAAGCTTACCAGTAACAAGCTCAAGCAAGACCTTCCCAAAACAGTAGACATCATAAGCACATGTTACAGATGATGAACCTGTTCATTACCAGCGCAAGAAGACAAAACTGAGTTTCATAATTTTACACCACAGAGAGAATATATCATGCCTAACGCTTAAGTAAGTGCATGTTTCCTTTTAAATCAACAGTTAGATTCAGAAACGTAAGCATGCAGATTGTGTTCACGTGGATGAGCTGTTAAGAGTCCACTGAGAATGTGAGTAAAGTGATAACCATAACAGGATAAAGCAATATACTCACCAGAATTGTTTCGATCAAGAGATCTGCATATCACAAAGAAAAAGAAGAAAATGATTAAAATGAACTAAAGTAGTCTGAACATCAACATTGGATATATATATATATATATATATACAGCTTACTAAATTAACAGGAATTGACAAATCCGTTGAGTGAACTGACAAACTTAATTACTAGATATAGTAATCAAATAATGTAAACTGCATCAATCAATTACACTAACTATGCTGATTTTCATGGACATAAATAAATTAGATCTTGAGTTTTAAATTAAGTGGAGTCAAATGGCAAGGATGATGTAATTTTCATCTATACAATAACAAGTGCCAGCAAAATAGGATTAACTTTACATTCGTCCTAACAAAGACAAATAAATGGTCTACCAAGCCATTCCAGTCTGGTGGTACGTTCAAACATTGTATCCAGGTTTCAATAAGTGTAAAAATCCGTATAGCACTCTCCTCTCTTTTAATATTCGTTCACTTTTTTCAACAGCTATACTTTACAAATATGCGATATCCTATTGTTATTGTTAATGAATTGAACACTTACTGTGATTTGCGAAATAACCTTGTGATGACATTCTGGTGAAGATCTCCTTGGGCAGTAACCTCACTCAAACTTCCAAGTCTCACTTCAAATTTATCATCAAGAAGTATACTGCTTGCTTGGACATCTCTTCAAAAACCAAAAGTAAAATTCAATTCCATGACATAATCATATTTAGCCAATTATAATATAATGAAGAGAACCATAAAACTGTTCGATGCTCTATAATTAGATTAGATGTGGCGGTACCTGTGGACAAAGGGAGGGCTGCAATCATGCAGATGATATAGGCCTTCAGCAGCTCCTATTGCAATTTTCAATCTGGTGATCCAATCCAGGGATCGTTCTTTATCGTCTGAGCCACTCACTCTATGCAAGCAGGTAGCCAAATCTCTATTTGGCATGTACTTGTAAACTAAAAATTTCTCATTCTCATTCTCCAAGCAATGCCCCAATAGCGGCACCAATCTTGTATGTGAAACCTTGCTTAAGAGTTCCAATTCCAACATGTATGATTCTCTCTTGACTAAGTTCAAATCTACTTTTTTCACAACCACACTTACTTCACCTTCCAAGATTCCACAGAAGAGGTCCCCGGAATGACCATGCTTGATGATATTAACTTCAGCAAAATTACCAGTCAAATGGAGCACTTGCTCATAACTGAGCGATTCTCCCATACCAGATTCTAACGTAGGATTCTTAGGAGGCATAGGACCTTCACCTTCTTGAACGGCTCCCACATTTGCTGCCTTTTCTTGATCTTTATTGCTACTACCACGTTTTCCTAGAAGCAGTACTAGGACCAAAACTAGAGTCACAACAAACACGAGCCCACCAATTGTGCCTGCCAAAATGAATATTACTCGTTTGCTGTTTCTGGACTCTGGTTCAGCCATAGGCGCTAGCGCTGGTTCTTGGGCACCAATAAAGATTAGGCTTCTCTGAACATAAAACATTCTACAATCACTAAAACTCCTTTGTTTCAGGCTCCTCATTAAGCAATTTCTATCTAGAGTAACATTACTGAAGCCATGATCAGGCACCTCGCCTTGGAAATAATTACTGGACAAATCAATGATCCTAAATTTCTTAAAAGAAGCATTAAGAGATCCATAGAATAAATTGTTTGAGAGATTGAAGATAGCACCGATAGAATTAACATTTGGGCCAAGTTTTGGCAGGGTACCAGTAAGGCTGTTGCTGGATACATCAAAGAAGGACAAGTTGCTCATTGACCCAAAATCATCTGGCAATTGTCCAGACAAAGAATTCTTGCTTAGATCAAGCTGAACCAACTGAGAAAGACTACCCAGTTGATCAGGTATTGAGGCAATGAAGTCATTGTCGGAAAGACTCAAAATTTTAAGGCTAGAAAGGTTACCGAGATAGGCTGGAATGGACCCGGATAAAAAATTAGAAGAAAGGTCAAGGCTTGAGAGATTAACCAGAGACGACAAAGAGTCGGGTATTAACCCAGTAAGCGAGTTTTCTGAGAGATTCAGAACCGATAAACTCGATAACTGTCCCAATGTGGAAGGCATTCTCCCAGTGAGACTATTATCTGACAGAATCAGAGACTTCAACCTGCTCAAATTCCCGAGCGATGAAGGAATGGGACCCGTGAGCGAGCAAGAACTAAGATTGAGCCTTTGGAGTGTACTTAGGCGCTGTCCGAACCAGTCAGGAATAGACCCATTAAGCAAGAACCCGGAAGCTTCGAATGACTCTAAGAGTGTGAAATTGGCAAGAGAATCCACTGCGAAACGGGGATTGAGACGCCCGACTTTGGTTCGTCTTAAACCGGACACATTGATCCCAACGACTCGCCCGTTCTGGCACCGAACCCCGGTCCAGTTCCTGCACGGCTCCGCTTTTATGGGCCAGTCGTTGCTCCGAATCCCTAACGACGAGCGAATCTGACGCAACGCGAGCCTTTCGATTGTGGAGTTCAAAGATATTTCTCGAGCAAGCCCAAACTGAATAAAGAGCAAGATTAAAGCTGTCTTCAGTAATTCTCGCTGTAATTCCATGGCTATGTTTGAGAAACTGAAGTTTCGTTAAATTATCTTCTTGTTGTTCTGGGGAGTTTCATCTTCTACCTCCTCAGCAACTTGACCTGTTGGTGAAGTTAACGTCAGCATGCATTTCTAACTGTAAATTTAAATGAATCAGTCAAACTTAGCATATATCCCAGAAAAGAATAATGAAAGAAATCATACTAATTTCGTGGCTATTTAAATTCTTACACCCAATCACGAGCCCTGATTCTGCATTGATGCTGCTGTGCTGCCTCTTGTAAACTCTGATCCAATCCATGGAAAGAATCTATTTTACGAAAGAATCTACTATTTTACGAAAAGGGTGAAAGAATGAAAGATATATTGTGTATAGAATTAAGGTACGATATTTGAAGAAGTAGAAAAGTGTAATAAAAGCGTTCTGTGACTATTTTATCTGCCCAATAAACAGAGAATGGGTAGGAAGAACATTAATGAGAGATGGGGGTGGGTGTGGTCAACCGCCAAGAAGGCCACGGAAGCACTGGGTGTTTGTGGGTCACTTTAAACTTACCGGAGTTATTAATGCGCTTGGAAGCTGGTGAACAACAGTGTTGGCTGCCTCTTCTAGCTTTTGGAAAGTTGTGGCGTAGTTATGGTGGCTCTGGCTTTTGCTTCTTCTGGGTTCGCAGAGAGGCTCTGTTTCACCCAGTTTGTTGGAGGCAAGAAAGGCTAAAGCTTAATGAGAGTCGAGTGATATAATTAATCAAAATCAACTGGAAACTATGTGATTCTCCGAGAAATTTCGCAGGATTAGACAATTAACCGAAGTTTGAATATTCGTTCCGTTTGTGCGCCAGGCTCCAGCGGGATCAAATAACGATTCTCTTCCCTCAGCATCATTCAGCTTTTCCACGTAGAATTTTCAGTGCGGAAACGGAGTTTAAATTGTCACGCTTTATTAATGCAGACAAATATCAGAATAGCAGCCTATTACTCGGTCCAAGCTCTGGATGTACATGTATGTCATCGTTTCTCTACTAGTACTAGACACGATATATATATATATATATATATATATTTTTTTTTATTGGAGGCCAGAGTTTAGAAAACCTGATCTTCCCATGAAAACACAGAAATCTCACATGTATGGTAATACTTTCAAATTATAGTACCGTAAAACATTATTATTTGGCTACACTTTCCTTTTGTAAAAAAGACATCGTAGGATATTTATAGAAACATATTAACAAATAAATAGTAATAATGAGAAATTTAGTTAATTTGAATTGAAAATTTAATTTATAAAATTATTAAATTTTTAGATTAGATCCTTAAAAATAAATATTTCCAATTGTGAATTTTAAAATATCTTTTTTCTTGTCCTTTTTGAGGCGTGTCTCCCCAATGTTCATCAACAAACTTAATGCCCCTTACGTAAGCAAAGATTAGTAAAACCTATATCAAGTGGGGTGTGTGCTAGCAAGTTGATCCTAATCAGGAGCTAAGCCTTATTGAGAGGTCTAGATTAAAGGGCGAGAGTAGATCGGGCATGCATATATATGTTTGTTCAGTATTTTGTACTGCCCCCAATCCAAAATATAAAAAAATTTTAACTATCATATTAAAAAAAAGTTAATTATAATCTTAAATTTCTCAGAAAAAAATTCTAACATATCATTTTTATTATTATTAATTATCAATAATTAAAATTATTTTTATTATTTTTTATTATAAATTACGAGACTGATCATCAATAAATATAGATAAAAAAATAAATTACTACTAAATATTACATAATATTTTTTAGTATGAATCAATATAAAAAATTTTCTATATTTTAAATTGGAGGGAGTATTTTGTATTTTGGTGGGGTATTTTGTTCAATATATTTAATTGGGGAGAAAAGTAAAGGAAGATAATGACGGGAGATGATAGCGTGGCAACCGACAAGTGGGAAAGGGGCGTGTGCATGGTAATAAAAGCTCTCTCGCTGACCTTTGATATTTGGAGTTCGTATGGGGGCAATGTTCACGCAGTTCCCCTCCAACTATTAATTGCAGTAATGATTGCATGAGATGTTCATGTTTTGTTCAAATTAGTGAGACTAAGTTACATATTCCTTCCCATGACAAATGTATGAACATTTTCAAATAATTTGATTAAAAATATAAGATGTTTTGTAAAATTATTTAATATATTAATATTTTTTTTACTTATATCTCTAGTCTATAATATAGGTGAAAAATAAATGTTAAGAGAAATATAAGACATCATCATGTAATTAATAAAAATAAATAGTAACAAAATATTGAAATTTCTTGATAATTTTAATAATCTAATTTATTTTTTTAAAAAGTATAAGATAGTTGAAAATATTTTATACTCCTTCTGTCATTTTAGGATTTTCAAAATTTTTCACAATACTTCCTTTGGTCCTTAATATAAGACCCTTTTAACCGAATCACGTGAATTAAGAATTAGAATTAAAACTAATTAACTACCTCGATTTTTTCAAAAATCTCAATATTTTTCCAAAACTATTCTTATTTAATTTCTCTCCCTCTTTTTAAATATATTAAATATGAACATTTTTCTAGAAGTGTATAATAAATATTACCTCATATTGTAAAGAGTCTTATATTTAGAACTAGAGTAAAAGATCCTATATATAGGACCGGAGGTAGTATTTATCATTTTAGAATTTCAATAGAGTATTAATGATTTATTTTACTATTTTAATATTTTTTTTATATTAAATAGATAATTTAAGACAGCATTTAATTAAAGTTATTTTAATAAATTATTATTAATTTTATAATATTCTTAAACTTTTTTTTTCAATAAAAAATGGAGGTGGGAGCTGTGGGTACACGTAGGATTACACGGAAGTAATTGCCATCCAAAATACTATACTCCCTAGTAGTTTATTTTTATATTTTTTTTTCTTTAAGCTCATTTTAATTAAATTATGTGAATTAAGAAAAGAGGTTAAAATTAATTAACCATCTTAAATTTTTTAAAAATTATAATATTTTTTTAAAATTATCATTATTTGATCTCTTTATCTCTCTTTTTGAGATATATTAAATAGAAATATTTTTTAAAAATATATAATAAATACTATTTCATATATTATAAAATGTCATATATTTAGGATAAAAATAAAAAAATCTTGTAATTAGGATAAAAGGGAGTATATGTTGTATATGTTAATTAATATATTTTCACTGATTGTGATGAGGATCAGTCGAATGTTATTTGCCTATTTTATGACAACGTGGGCACTGCGAAGGGACATAATTACCCCATTCTACGGTAACGGTTGTCTCCATTTTAGAGGAATGAATTCTTTTTGCAATTACTCTATGCTGTGACCGTTCTTTTTGTCAAGGACTCGAGAGTGAAAACTGGCCATGTCCTCCATCTGTTCGGAAGAGTTCCTATAATGTATTCCTACCTTTTTTTCTTATTTTTTCCAGAGCGAGAGAGGGGGTAAAAAGCTGGCCTATCAACAAAACTTTTCCCCAATAGGGCTAGGTATCCAGCTTTATAATTTACCAAAACCTTTTTTTTTTTTGTGTTTAGAATATGCTTAAGATGCAAGTTATTGTTTTGTCAGAAGTTCATTGGTTTGGGCAAGAAATTTTTTTTTTTTTTTAAAACTTCATTATGATTTTGCCCGGAGGGAGAGGGAATTTCAATGGAGGAAGAGAAAAAAAAAGAAGGAGGGAAATTCAAATTTTTACTTGTGTTGAATTTATTAGAATGGAAGAGAGGGGATAAATTAGTTTATTTTTTTTTCTAAATCTCTTTATTTTTGGATGATATGGATAAGAAGAGAAGGGAGGGAATTACTTATTGAACTAAATAAGAAAAAATCTTATTTTTTTTTTATTTTTTTTACTTATTAAATCAAATAAGAAAAAACTTTAATTTTTTCCTCTCTTCCCTCCAAATTCCTTCAATCAATCAGAGTATTATGGTTATTAGTCTCTTAAATTACATAGGAGTAATAAATTAAACATATTAGACGATAATTTTATTGTCATTTGTTCAATGGTCTGCCGAGCCATATATAATATGCATGATTTAATAACATTTACGTCCTTTTATATATATGTGTGTATATCAATGCAAAATCATTGCACAACTAGGCCAAATAGACAAGTCCTCTCATAGAATAAAATTGTCATGTCATATTATATAGTTTCTTAAAAATATAAAAAATCTATTTATTAATAAAAATAAGTCCAACTATTCCACAATAAATTATCCTTTATTTTTATAAATTAGATAAACATTTTGTATATTACATGAAATGTGAAAAATAAATTATATTATTATTCATGTCTAATAAATAATATGATCTGAAAATTTAAATTTTATGTTAATAACTGATTAATACTGATATTGATATTTAGCCAAAAATAACTTCACAAACACGAACTATTTTTCTTTGAAAAATATAAAAGTGATAATATATAAAAAGTAAAAGTAAAAGTAAGGAAAAAATTGATATGACAGGCCAAAACGGACCTATGGGAAATAATACAATGGGGGAAAAAGGTAACAGAATGAAGCTCACTGATTGCTCATGTAAAGGACGAAAAAGATAAGAAGAAAACGTGTGGAGTCTGGATTTAGTGGATGGCGGTATAATTACATGACAAGCAAAAGACTGGGGAAGAGGAAAGCAACATGACATTTGACGATTGACTCGGTCTTACCCTCCTACGTAGAAGCGCAGCGTTTCACACTAATATCAGTATTACTCTCACACAGTCTCATGGAGACCACATGACGCCATTTTTTCCTCCTTCAATTATTTTTGGTCTTGAAAACTACTCTCGTGTTCCGTCCTCTTGTTCCTTTTCCCACCTCCCATCCTCTCTCTCTCTCTCTCTCTCTCGTTTTCCAACTCTACCAATCTTTCAGAGGCATTTGTTTTCTTGAGATTTGTCCTTTACATATACAGCCAACCGACAAATGCTCTCTTACAACTACAACTGATTACCTTTACTTGATTTTTACATAAACCTCTCATAATTAATTAATACATGAAAATTCAAGACACATTAACCAAACCCAATTGTTGTCATCCTTTATGTTAATTTATGGCTTGATAATCACTTCTCTTGCCATATATATTTTTCTCTCAAAGCTTATCGGATGACACAAGGGGAGATAAGGACAACTTATCTCTATATATCCTTTTTAAAGACGCATTACATTATTTATTATTGATAATAAATACAAAAGACACTTCCAACAACAATAATAAATAAAATTAAAAAGCATCCCTCAATATTGACTCGACAGTCAACGGAGAGTTTAGCCATTCATATATATGTAAGAATTGGATTAGTCTTGTAGTACAGTCCTCGTCAATTTTGGCGTCGTGTACTGTTGAGTAGGGTTGAGGGCATGGCTTTTTGTTTTTGATTCATTAATTAAGGCCCACTCTTACATAGACTAGCCCACTAAGCTCACGCCCCCCACTCCGTCTCCATGTACTCGAATTCTCCAATAATTCACGAGTCCAAAAACATGGTATATATTTCATTCGATTCATAATGTTGGGTGTTTTTAATAATTTAACATATTTTAGTGAACTTTTATTATATCCTTAAAGTTCTAAAAAAATCTATAATCATATTTTTATCCCTATTTATTTCATTTCTTTCTATTATTTTAACACAAATTATAAGACGAGACATTAAAAAAATAAAAAATAAAAAAGACAAATCAATGTATGGCACCTTATATTATAAATCAAGAAAAAATCTCTCAAAATACTTTATAATATAGATAAGAGGAAGTATTGTTGATCAACTAAATTAATTTTTAATTACTTTTCTGCTTGTTTGATGTTCAACTAACATATATAACTCCAACTCCAAGAGCAATGTAAATAAATTAAAAATATGATCACCAAGCACTTGATTCAATAGCTAGAAATTTTACCAGCTTAATTAAGGATTTCAAATTTGAGTCTTAATAAATATTCTAATTCAAATTAGTATAGGTCAAGATACTAGGTGCTTTGCTACTAGATGAAATAAATCAAAGAAATGATATTATTAAAAGAAAAAGAATAAAAAATGAGTATAAAAAACTAAATTTTAAATACATTTTAACCTGTCATATTTTTTAATTTTCTGAAAATTTACGATAACAAAATTTATAAAATCCTCACACCGAAGGCTCCCAGCAAGGCTTGATCAGGTGTTAGTTCGATTCTAGTTCGTTGAGCAGAATAACTAACCAAAAAAAGACATGCAATCATGCGGAAAAAGTGAACAAGGTTGTAACGGAATATGTTCATAGGAGAATCCCATGTTTCAGACATATGATCTCCCATCAGAATTTAAGAGTTTCCGGTCATCTAGGCTGGCAGAATTTGACACTTTCCCATCCCAAACAGTTCACAGCTGATGTGACGTAACGTAAATTTTTAAGCTCAGCGTAGGATCATGAACAGTGATGCCCACCCTACGGGGGCAAAATTATAAATGCAACGCAACCCATATGCACCCCGGCCTTTCACATTTTAAATGCTATGCCCCTCGTATGTTCTCTTCACTTTTGACTTTTTAATTTTTGATCAATTCACAGTTTAAAATAATATTTTAAATGTATAAAAACTTATTTTAAGCCCAATAAACTTTGACCTGAAAATTCAATTCTATTAATAGACCCAAACACTGTTTTTTTGTTTAAATATTATTATTCACCTCTTCACCCCAGCAAAACTATTAAACTTAAATTTTAAACTCATTAAATTGAAATTTATTTTTCTAACTTTTTTCATATACCCAACCCAGATCAAATTGAATTTTTTTTATAAAAAGACTAACATAATAATACTCTTAATTTTGCTGGATGAATTTACATATTTTGTTATTTATAGATATTTTTAATTAGATAATTTTAAATTCTCTATTTTAAATAGTAAATGAAAAGATTTTTGAAGAGGAAACTGCTATCAAAATTTCAATAGATCATCATAATGATCAAGATAATATATAAAGACATTATTTGTAAAAGGGATTATGTCAACCAGCTCCACATAATTTTTCCCAGAAAAATTGGGAAATCTTTAAATATTAAAATATTATTTTTAAACATTTTTTAAAATGGTCCCTAGTGACACTTTTTTTTTTACAATTCACACAATTTCAAACCTAAAATATCGTGTTTTAACAATTTTTATTCTTCCACTATAACCAATGCTTGTTGATTTTTATAGTCTATAGATAGACACACTTGTTAAGTGGCTTACTATTTTTTTTTTATTTTTTATTTTGGCCTGATGTTAACCCGCAAAAATGTTGCTCAGATTTGACATTGGTTATGTTATGCTTTCAATATCCCTGTGCGAGAAGCGATAAGCCTCCTGAAGTTGCCCGGATCAATATTTCTGGCCACGTTATTGCTTTCTTTATTTGTTGCTTTCACTCAATGTAAACGAAATAAACCATTTATTATAGGTATTGCACAACTTTTACTTTCGGTGCTTCCATTGCACGCAAGGTATAACACTAGATATTCCACAACTTGTACTTTATAAAGAGAACAAACAACAAGCCGAAAGTAATCAAAACATTGAAGTAATCAGAAACTTAGAATGCCAGGAATTTACGAACCCACACTATCCCCTGTTTCACTACAATTTTCCAAATATGAGGGGGCGAGTTTGAAAACTCGAAAAAGGAACACGAGCCTAGAGGAAGACTATGCAGTCTGGAGGAGGTTCCTCAAGAATGGTGCAGATCCCTTCCTCCTCATGAGCACTTCTTGCCAGATAATCAGCGCATCTAATTATATTCCTGCATACATAATGTAACTCCTTTCACATACGAAGGATCTTGCTTCCTGTATTTCACTCCATAAAGGATGATTTGGCCCACCATCATTCCAAATGAGATTGATTGCTTCCACAGAATCAGTGTAGATACGGTCATACGGAGTTTGGTAAATCCCCTACTCTTACAGATCCGTAACCCGGTGAGTATAGCATGTAACTCAGCTGCAGTGTTAGGCATGAAACCAAGACAGCGTTTGAAGCCCAGGACCCAGTTTCCCTCTGCATCCCTAAAAGTGCCTCCGCAAGCTGCATGACCTTGACTGTCAACTGATCCGTCCACATCAATTCTGATGGTGTTTGTTGGAGGAGCCATCCCCTCCGAGAAAGTTAATCTGACAAGGGAAAGTCGGCCATGATTTCCAAGTCCACTTTTTCTTTCCCGGGGTTTGAAATTGCTAGAAGTTGGCGGTTGGGAGTGTAACAAATGTGTCAGAATCAGCTTGCCAGTCGCGATCTACGAGTGCGAGGGAATCGATGCAATTCCACGAGGATATAGAAACGATCGACCCCTGATGACATTTATAAATGCGGAAACGGAAGCTTAGGAAGGCATGCATGTGAGATACTGAAGAAATTATGAAAATGAGGGAATAACTTTCTCGGACATGGGAAAGTCGGCTTTGATATCTTAGAGGAACTTAATTCGCAAGTTAAAACCCACGAGGATTTGCACTGTTTTGCTTGGAAAGCAACAGGCTAGCATGAGCAGCGAGTACTTCACTCCCCGTCTCTCCACTGGTCGTATAAGAAGGTTATCAATGAAAAGCCTTCTGCTACAACATCAATGGCCTCAAGCTCCAGTAATTGGACGGCGAAGCAAAACAAAATGTTCGAGAATGCTTTGGCAATCTACGACGAGGACACCCCAGATCGGTGGCAGAAGCTAGCAAGGGCCGTGGGAGGGAAGACGGTGGAGGAAGTGAAGAGACATTACGACAACCTTGTGCAAGACCTCAAGCAGATCGAAGAAGGTCACGTGCCCTTGCCCAATTACACAGTGCCTATACCCTTCAATTACATGGATGAACACCAAAGGTTACTTTATTACTTTCCACTTTCATATATATATATATATATATATGTATATATTTTCCTGTAGCTGTTATCTGTTGTTTTAGTTATGCAGATTGTATTCTTACCATAAAGGTCCAATGTGTAGTTGTAGATTGCATCCCCTCTTTTGAAACAACCAAACCTAGCTAGGCGTGAAATATTGTTCAGTTATGTATATGTTGTCTTGGTTATGTCTGATGATGATAGTATTTCTTGATGCAGAATGGAGGCTTCGAAACTGGAGTGAAGTATGATAGCAGCAGAACCAGTGGCGGGGAAGGATAACAAAAATGAATTAATGCACTTAACTGGCTTCCTCCTCAACTATAGATGGTCAAATGTAATTTTGGTGTCATTTAATTTACATTTTCTCATCGCGTGTGTGTGAAGTTTCAATGCCTTGGGATTCTCATATATATAATGTAAAGATCAGCTTAATTAATTTTATATAAGAACGTGCAAGCTGGTTGATGGAAAATATGGAGAGCCATGTGATGACTCTGGGTCAAGTTTTTTTCTGTTGGATCTGGATGTATAAATGACAGCGACTCAAAAGGGCCAATTGTAGAAAGGATTGTGGATCGCATTTCCAAATCGGTAAAACCGGAAGAAAGAGGGAAAGTAGAAATGAATTGAGAGCCGTGAAAGTGATTTGGAGAGTTTAATAATTAATTAAACTATGACAATGGAAAAGTGCACGCTTTAGTTTTGAGCTTTTTCTTTTTCCACCAGTACCAATAGGTTTGAGAGAGTAAACCGGCCTTAAAAACTGGACCCACCATTTAAAAGTAATAGTTTAAGATTTAATAGTCAAATTAGTCGTGGATAAATTAATATATTTTAAATAATTTAGATAAAAAATATTTATCAATGATCATAAAAATAACATCTAATTTAGGATGAAAAGTAAATTTAATAATTTTTAATTTTATATATCATATAGAAAATTAAAAATATTATTATTAAGTTTTATAACCTAATATTAAAATTTAAACAAGTTAATATTAATCTATAATTATATTTTAAATTCAAAATAATCAATCAATATTCTATTTTCATATTTTTATTAAGTAAATTTATTATTATTAATAATTATATATTATAATAATACTTATACAATATTATAATATAAAAAGAAAAAAATTATATAAAAAAATACTACTTAATATTAAAAATAATATTATTTTATTTTAAAAATAAAAAATATTTAAAAAAAAAGAAAAGAAAATCAGACCAGTTCAAATCGATTTTGTATAAGTTTTTAACCAATTATTAACTGGTTTGACTGATTATGTATCGGTTCTAAAATTGCCCGATTTTTATTTATAACTGAACTTGACTAAGCACCACTTTCCAGTCGGACTAGTTAAATTGGCCAACCCAATCCGATTTTTAATACACTGGTGATTACTATTGGACATTAACATAATTTTTTTTTAATTTGGTTATAACATAGGTTAAGATTTTGTAAGCAAGAAAATAATTGGGGTAACAATAAATTTACATATACACTAAATGTTACAGAAAATTTCCTTCTCAAAGTTCATACAACAAACGAAATTGAGTGGTTGTAAACCAATTCGTACAAATAACATCAAACGTTACTCAGTATAGACTCTTTTGACCTAATACCTTCCATGCATGTATTCCAACCTTATATTCTAACATTACGCAATACATCTAGCATCAATAAAAAGGTTGTCACTTGTGTGTGTGTATATATGTCATACATTAAGACTGCTTTAATTTGACATACAATGGGTATATAATGCCCTTACTAAGTAGATTAACTTTAGTAAAATATTAAAAATTGGACCAAGCATTGAATTGGTGAAGGCACTAATTCACGGTTCAATGATTTAATCATAGTCTGATTGTGATTGAATTGGTTATAGTTAAATTAATATAATTTTAATTATATATTAACTATTTAAAAAAAGATGAAAATTAACAACAAATATATGTCAAAAATTTATTTCAAATAAAAAATAACTGTAAAAAGAAAAAAAAAGATAAAGTAAGTAAATATAAGAAGTGAAAAAACAATTTAAAAAAGTGAAAAATATTTTTATAACTTAACAAATAAAATAATCATAAAACATGAGATATCTATAATGTGTATATATATATATACTTATTTTATAATTCATAATTTATAATATATTATATATGTTTTTGGCCCATTTAAATATTTTTCTTCATTTCTCAACATTTATTAATTATATATTATAGTTTAGAAATATGATTTAAATTAAATAATTAAAAAAATTGACTAGTTCATAAATCGATTCAGATCGGTTTTACAAGTTCAAGCCTGTTCGACCGGTTTTCCATCAATTTTCAAAATAACAAGTTTCTTGGTAATTTTGAACCTTATTTAGCATTGGTTTCCAGTCTAACTGTTAAATTGACTAGCCTGATCCAATTTTTAGTACTTTTGTTTTTCATTCTAACTATTTAGAAATATGTTGTCAGATCAGTTGGTGAGAGCAATTTTGTGTGAATTGTGGGGTTAAAAATAGTTTTCAAACATACTATATATTCAAATATTTCCTTCACTTTCATTTTTTGAGCGCAAAAGCACTTATTTTAAGTATTTATGGGATGGTAAGAGCAATTCAATCTTATTCTTTATAGTAAAAAAATTTAAATTTTGTTATAATCAGACCAGTAATTGGAAAAGGCAAACATCATGCATATAGGGATACCTTAACCATTTTAAAGTGACTAAGGTGTGTTTAGATTCTCCCCATATCACTTGTGGAAAGAAATTTTCAAATACACTTCAAAACAAAATAATTATTTATAACCATTTAAGTGATTATTTCTATAAACTATCTTTTTTTTTCTATAATCGTTTATTTCATTTTTTATTTTTATTATCTATCTAATAATAATTTAAATTCCCAAAATTTAAATATGTTTTTTTTCTCAAAATCATTTATGAGATAAAAATATCAAAATATAAATTATTTTTTATATAATCAATTATCCTCATTATCAATTATAGATAAGTTAATCCAAAGACACACTTATTTTTATAGCTTTACCGTATTAGCATCTACAGGGTCAAGATTCTTTTCGAAAAAACATGTTTGGTAAAAAAATAATCATGTATACTAATAGGGAAAGTCAAAATAGAGATTTTTTTTACAATTGTATATTCCATATGGTATTAGTAGTTTCCACACCCTCAGTTTTACAAATCATGAAACGTATAATGTAAATTAAAACAAATATGAATTTTAACGAAAATTTTTAATTATTTTTAGGACATATTTTTTTAAAAAATAAATTTAATTTTTCTCAAAAAATTATATAGTTAATTTTTATAATACAAAAGGAGTAAAAATCCTATTCATCACAAGCCATGAATAATATCTTTCGTCTCAAATTTCATGCCATGAATTCTTATTATAAATCGTACTAAGTTAAGTCCGAACTCCGAACAACCGTTTTATCGTTCATAATTTATTAGCTGTACAATTATATATATATATATATATATATATATAATTTTTATATTAATATAAAAAATAAAATTTATATAAAATCATAGTATTCATGATTATGCACCTCAACTCAAACCTCTATATGGTTTCAGATTATTAGCACTGAAAAGGATTTCACAAAATTCACCTCCATTAGCAGAGTATGAATGCACAAATTTCCCACCAAGTGAGCCCCAACTGAGATGTGGTAGAAATTTAAGTTAAATTTAGTATACATGAAAAAAGTTTCATGAAAAAAGAATGAAAAAATTTTTTTTATGAAATATATTCGATATATATTATTTAAATTTTCTATGAACTAAAAATAATTCTCTTATAAAATCTTTCTGTCCTCTTCCTTCTCTTTTTTCTTTTTTTCAAAATTAGAAGGGAGGATAAAAGTTAATAAATTTGACGGCTGATATCTCTTAAGATCAATGGTTCAGATTAGCTCTTTTTGTCTGACCTGGAAAAATCTGGGACGTCGGAAAAACAAACGGCTGGATTTTGCGGACTTGATATGCACGAAATCCGCTGAGATCCGAGAATTTGGGAAATAACATGAAAACTCTTATATACCCTTTTTTATAAGATTTTTTTAATATTTTTTATTTTTAATATAAAATTTTTTAGAATTATCTGGATTATTAAAATTTTTTTATCAAAAATATTATTTACTTAAAATTAGTAATTGATTTTGATATGATTAATTACACGTAATATATTAAATACCATTATCTTAAAATGATAAAAAAAGTGTAAGTTTATTGAATGTGGTTAAAAAGCATAAATTAAAAACAAGCTAGAGATAAGGGCCTAGATAAGGGACTATTTGGTGGAGTGTCAGAAAATAGTTTTTTTATTTTCAGAATTAAAAATATCAAAAAACTTATTTGGTAAATCTATTTTTTAAAAATTATTTTAAAAAATAAAAAATAAAAAAATAGAAAACTCAAAACATCTTTAAGATATTTTATAATTTTTATTTTGAAAAACATAACAAAAGGAGAGAAATATCTATCTTATTAATAATAAAGTTATAAATTTTAAATAATTTATCTATCACTCACTACTTATAATTTTAAGAATAATTATTTAAACAGATTTTTTTATTTTTAAAATTTATTCTCAAAAATAAAAAAAACTTATTTTTAGCTGTTTTACAAGTCGTAGCTCGTAATCGCTAGTCACAACGTGCACTAGGGGTCTGCGTTCCTGGTATCTAGTTGCAGCGGTTCCCTGCTTCATTGCTTCACTTCCCGCTCACTGTTTAATTCAACTTTCGACTCTGCGGATCCGTAAGAGCCTGCAATGGAAGCTGAAACTTCTTCGTACAAGGTACTGAAATTCCAATCTAGGGTTACATGCCTTTCTGTCAATCTACCTGTTTGTGTAATTGTATCGTTTTCCCCAAAAGAAACCACGCTATTGGCATTTCCCTCATTTTTTTTTTAGTTCAGCTTCTTTGTTTAAGTTCTTGATAGAATTCATATTTCATTGAACGATTGTTATTCTGACATGTGTTTGCTATTTGCAGATTATATTGGGCTCATCCTCTATTGCACGCCGGAAGATATTAGCTGAAATGGGGTACCAATTCACGACAATGGTATGTATCTGGTTTGGTATTTCATGAACGAAATTTCTCTAGTTTAAGTTTTGTGTTAATCTTCTTTTGCTTAGACTGCAGATATTGATGAGAAAAGTATCCGAAGGGAAACTCCAGAAGAGTTGGTCATGGCTCTAGCTGAAGCGAAGGTTTGTGTTGTATGCTAACATTTGTTATTTGGTTCTGGAAAATGAAATTAATGGTAATACCTGATTCACTTCCTTGGTTGATACTTGATATGTAGCTGCATCGGTCTGTAGAAGTTTTCTTTCACACTAGTCAGAATGAAAAGGGAGATTATCATATAGAGCACAAATAATCTTGATGCGAGTCAAATGTTGGATGCTTTTTTATTTGTGTAGGAGACCTTAAGGAGATATGTTATCTCTGTTTCCTGGAGTCACCCAAATTACTGTTTGTTCTGTTTCTGCCTTGTTTGTTTGTCCGTTCTACTTTAACTTTCCAGACCTAAATGGAAGAACGTGTTTAGATAAAGTATTCTCTGAGTCTGGATGTGAATTACATGTCAGGCTGATGCCATCATCTCAAAACTCCAAACAACTAGCAGTCAAGATGCTGTTGATGAGTCAACAATTTTAATTGCAGCGGACACAGTATGCCTTGTTCTTTCTCATTGATGATCTTGGGCTTAGTGTTGTTGCTAGTAGGTTGGTTTTCACCGAGGCCATTTATTAATCAAGGATCTATGGTTTCCTTTTAGAGGATGCATTGCATACCAGTTTCTACTTAACAGAGCTTTCTTCTTTGGGCATCCAACAAGGAGAAAAAAAATTCATTCCTTGTTGCATAATTATAAACCAAATGTCCTCTTGTTGACCTTAGTATGGAAGATTGATGGAACCACTCTGGTCTTTAATCTTTATTCCCCCTCCCCCAGGTCACCTTTTTCTTCTTCAACTCCCTTGAGGGAAGGGTGATGGGTATTCAAGTGGGATAGGAAACCCTCCATAAGTAGCCCTTTTTGGAAAGGTCGACCACCGGCTTTGATACCAATTTATGGATACTCAAGTGAAATGAGTAACCTTTCGTAAAAGTTAGCTATTGAGGTAGGGAAACCAATCCACTTAAATATCTTATAGAGCATTCTATTCTAAAGCTTGCCACTTATATGAGATTTAGGCATTCCACAATACTCAATAAGACTTAAGCATCCCATACTATCTAAATCTAATGGTACAAATGTCACCTAAAATTCAGACTTGTACTAATGCTTGCTATTTATATATCTCAGAGATTGCATATTGCAATGATTTCCCTTGAAAATGGAATGCAGATGGAAGATTATGCAGTTTATTCTTACTATTTTGGTTTTGATTCTGTATGTGCATCTGTTAGTTATGGTAAGTCAGTGCACATTTGTATATCCTGTTTCAGTGCTTGCATAGGCTTACTTCTGTGTTTTCTTTGCTTGTAGCTCTTGTCTGATGATTTCATATGATCATTTACATCTTGCAAAATACTATTCTTAGCCAGTTGTCCTGCAGCTAGTCGTTAGGTACTCACTTTAGCTGATCCTAATTTTTACTTAGGCAGAAGCCATCTTAAAGAGGCTCCCTGTTGATGACCGCATAAAGGATGCTGAGCCAACGTTATTAATTACTTCTGATCAAGTACACATCGAAATTTCTAATTATCTTTTTTCTGGATCATCCTTGTATTTCTTCTGCTTATCAATATGCATAAATTATCATATCCTTGGGAACAGGATTTTCTTAAGGAAGAGTTGCGTTAATGCTATCATAAAATACTAGTGTTAACAGCCCAAAAATATTTAAACTGTTAACAATTTGTATATTCTGGTTCTGGTATTTTGGCTGCAATCCTAAATGACTTCCATCATCTAAGTGCCCAAACTTTCACTGCTATGCTCTGCATCCTCATAAATAAAAGGCCTACTGGTGACAACCTGTTTACAACACAAGAATAGCAACTTTCTTTTCTTTCTCTGAGACAATTTGCGTATGTCTAACATTTGTTGTTAAATGATTTGGAGGTGGTGGTTTATCATGGTGTGATAAGGGAAAAGCCATCCAACAAAGAAGAAGCACGACAATTCTTGAAAGGTTTGTGCAATGTTATCTTCACTTCATTTATCATCAAGTAGAAAAACCAGTGCTCCTTCCAATTCCCTCTTTCTCACCCACATCCTCCTGTGGTTCAATTCGACTTCTTATCACCTCCTCCATTATGTCTACGTTTTAATGGTCCTGTAAATGTCTTCAGATTATTCCAGAGGGCATGCAGCAACTGTGGGATCTGTACTAGTTACAAACCTCAAAACAGGATTCAGAAAGGGAGGATGTGATCGTGTGGAGGTATTTTTTGCTTCTAACTTTGCTTTTCCTTTTTTTTCTTTTGGTTAATTATTGTTCAATTTACCCCCTCGTTTATCTTTTCAGAAACAGATCCATTCTCGTATATATATGAGGTCAACACCTGCCAAAAATGTAACAAGAAAAGAATATTGATTCCCAAATGACTTGCTAATTGTAATTCTTTGTTGGGAACACCATGAACATACAGTTAGTTGCAATTAATTACATGACATTGGGATAAATCTGAGATTAGATATGCACTCAACTTTGCTACTTTTTTGAATAAATTTTTGAGATAGGCTACTTGAAAGTCAGTGGCCCTGAATCATGACATAGTTTGCTTTGATTTCTTCTCATTTGCTTGGACCAACAAACCTTGGGAGTCTCCATTAGTCTTAGTAGTTTTTAAGAGATACACGGTTAGTTATTTTGTTTGTGGTGTAAGCTAGATGGATAAAGAACAGTATCAACATGTTTAAGAACCATTAGTATCCTCCTCCAGTATTTGTTTTTCCATAATTCCATTTCCAAGACTATTTAAAACTTTCCAGATAAAACTCTTCATCATTCTGATTATGATATCCTTTTGTTTTAGTACCAACGAGAAGAGCCTCCTCTCAATTGAAACTGTGGATTTGTGGAACTTCAATTTTTCTTTTTCCTGCCATATTAGTATGTGATATTGAAGGTCTACATAGATGTGTGCTTTTTCGTGTTCCCTCCCCCCAATTCTTTTACTCTGTGGAAACTGATTTTGTTTTGTAATTTACAGATCTATTTCAATGAAATACCGGATGAAATCATTGAAAAGCTGGTAATTGTTTCTTTCAATAAATTGTTTCGCTCTCTTTAATTGCTGTGCCAAGTAGTTGACATGATTGTCTTTTTTTTTCTCCTTATTAGGTTGAAGAGGGAGTTACACTCAACGTTGCTGGGGGCCTCATAATTGAGCATCCTTTGATATTGCCATCAGTCAAAGAAGTGGTAGGTTGTTATTTTATTTATTTATTTTTGCAAAGAAGTGGTAGGTTGGCTGATCTTATATGATTAGGAATCAGAATGCAAATTAATTTGATGGAGGGCTAGGAGCATGTTGCCTGGACCTTGTGGGACAGGCATCAGCTTCATGGCTAAAGTGAACTGCCCTATCTGCTACCCGACATATTAGTTTAAAGGTGTTGCAATCCAATATTTGGAGTCTAAGGAATGTTTCTTTTGGTTTCTGGTACGACACTACTAAGAAACCAGCATTTTTTTTTGTTTTCCCAACAAATTAGCAGTTCTTTATATTAAGTTGCATTCTTGGATTGTTTGCCATCAAGAGCTATGTTATTTATGAGTAAACTATATCGTGCTCTACTAAGTTTTGTTAAACTTATGTTAAATATTTTCCTTATATTTTAAAATATACATACCTTTCTTTTAAATCGAAAAGTTATTTTAGTATTTCAAATAATAGAGGATATTTTAGTAAAAAAAATTAAAATTGGACTGAAGTCTATATTACCCAAAAAAAAGTTGGACTGAAATCTGGAGTAATATTTTATTTCAAGAGAAGTCATTGTGATTTTAACAAAACTTAATTCTTTATTTATTGATTAATTATGATAATAATTACAAGTAATATATTTGAGAGACCAAAGCAATGTTTAGAGATTTGAGTAGTATATCACTAGATTATGAGTGTAATGTGTGAATAGTCTGGGTATGACTGCCCAAGTGTTGTGGCTGTCATTACCTTTGTTAACGTGCCAAATGGCTGCTTTCTTGGAAGGATTCTCCCGTGTGGTTTGAGGGATTTGGAGGGGTGGCAAAAGATATTTGATTCAATAAATTTAAGTAGAGGGGGAATTTTCCCTCTCCTCCCCTAGGGGAGGAAAAGTGCTCTCTTTTTCTTTTTTGGTATGGAAAAAAAATATAGGAGGCCCCTCCCCTACCTCCCTCCAATCAAACAGAAAGATGTTTGGCAATCTGGCCTTCCCAATCCTATGGTGGATAGGTGAATTCTAAGCGGTGTTAACTACTATATTTTTGCAGGTAGGGACAACTGATAGCGTGATGGGACTTCCTAAAGCTCTGACTGATAATCTCTTGAAGCAAGCTTTGTAGCTGTTGTTGCTGCCCTTTCCCCTTGGTAGTTAATTTACATGGCATGAAACTAATTCTGAATTTTCTATTAACAGTGAAGTGATGTTCTGCCGGTGCCGGAATGTAGTGGCAGTTATTTCTGGGCTTGTTTTTCGTTTGTTTAAATGTCATTTTGTTGGTGACATATTTGACATTCAGTTCTAATTTACTAGTATTGTGTATGACATGTTTGTGGCAATTCACTCACTTGGTTTATTAAGTATAACAGATTGCGATGTTAGTTATGACTTTGTTTTTGGAATTCCGATCCGTTGTGCTGAAAATGCTAATAATTACTTTATCGGCTTCTTATTATAAGGTCTTTTTTTTTTCTATAATTCTTTCTATTACTTATTATAAGTCATATTGTAGAAGAATTGAAATATGCAAAATATAAGGATACATTTGGAAATTTATGATGGAATGGAATGAAACGATCATTAATAAAATCATATGGAATAGAATGGAGTGGAGTGATATAGAACATAATGTTAGATTTTTTGGAAGTTTCATAGAGGAAAGGAATTGTTTTTATTAGGTTTAATATAATATAAGTTTTGATGATGACAAATATCAGATAATAAGGAACAAATGTATTATATGTGGCTAACATATATAATGTTCATTAAAAAAGTAAAATTTGTATTAACATGCATTTAATTAAGTTTATGATGTATATATCATGCTATGCACTAATATATCCACTATGTTTTTACAATGTATCATACAAGTTATATATATAAATTGGACTAACTACTTGATTTGTAATTGAAATATATTAAATGTAGGATTGTTCAAGTAGGAAAAAATGAGCATTGAAATATAGAAATGAAAATCAAACATCATGTCTCACTCAAGAAAAGAGAAGAGAAAAGATACTCCAATAATTGAATATCAGAATGGAGCATATGAAGAAGAGAATGACCAAGTGAAAGTGGAGCTCAACATTTGAAGACTTAGTAATTAGGTATATTTTGTTTTCAGTTGGGTCTTGAGGTGGTTTTAATCTTTGAAATTTATTTAATCTTATTATTACCATATGTTTTAAAGAAGTTAGAATAAGTAAATCTATTATTAACATATGTTAGAATAGAGAAATATTGACCAATAGTCAAATTTTGCTTATGTTTCATATTTATTTTATGCAAAATTTGAACTTTACTTAGTGAAATTCAAATATGTAAAGGTTTCATCTCTAATAGACGAATTTCAGTTCTGAAATTCAAATTTCGGGCAAAACACTGTTAGTTATTGTGTACAAAATTTGTATGAATTTTAGTCAAAATTCAAATGTTGATAAAGTTCAAAGGGAATTCAGAGTCACCCTCTCTAACAGACAAACTTTGAACTTAAAATTTTGAATTTCGAAAAGAAAACGTGTGAGTCTCATTAGAGGATGTTTCTAACAAATGAATTTTAAAGTCAACAGTTGAATTTTGTAGGAATAATTTTTGTGCCATGTTGAACAAGCCTTTGACAGACGAATTTCAGCTTTTGAAATTCAAATTTCGAGTACTCTGTGAAAACTTGAGACAACTGTTCAAATTTCAACAAACGCACTTCCAATATGAAAATTCACATGAACTAACATGAGTTAACTTGGGCAAACTTGAAATTAGAATTTCATTCTGTGACATATGAATTTTTGAAGTTCAACATTAAACACATAAGTATGCTGTCTTTATGAAATTTGTCTGTTGAACCTCAAAATTTGAATTTTGGAATGTTAAACGCATTTAATGCTGTTGGTGAACGGATTTTTTTGTAGAGTAATGGCTAGAACTTATGTCTAAAGGATAGATATTGTGTCTAACGTCTAGTTAAACCATAAATCTATAAATAGAACTTCATTTAAACTTATAGGTAACAATATTAAGAGAGTTATACCAAAATGCTACAATAACTTATAAGATCTTTCTGTATCAGCATTCTTTGAAAAACTTACCTCTATAGAGTGAGTTTTTAATGTATGATTCACTCTTAAAGAGAGTTTCATTTTTGTAATCATCATTGTCTACAAATTTCTGGGTAAAATTTTAGTGTAAGGAAACGCTAAGGGATGCTACATATTTTATAAAGATGTGGTAAGAGTAACTTTACAAGTGTCAACTGAAACTTATGCGATGTATTGACATTTTACAGATGCTCGGATTAAACTTGTGAGATATAGTGGAAAATCTCAAGTGATAACTTGGAGACTGAATGTAGACCAAGTCGTTGGGCCGAGTCAATATAAATTTCTATTTATAATTCATCATTCACACATTTCATCTATCTGCACTTAATTCTCTCTGTTCATTTCTATTTTGCTGTATATGTGATAAAATTGGGCTGTGATTAAAAAAAAATAATTTTTACATCACTCAATTTATCCTCCTCCTGGGTGATTAGCCAAACTTAACAGTTTCGTTTCACCACATTTTGAGAGTTAATATAAAATGGATAGATCAGATTGGATTATAACCTTTTTGTTTCATTATTATCCCTATAAATTAATTTAGATAAAAGAACTAATGGCTATAAGTTTAAGAAAAAATTATTTATTTTTAAGTTATAATCAAATATTTCTCATAAAAAAATCTTCAGTTGTCAAGTTAATTTGTAAACATATATTAATTAAAAGATGTAGCAACTTGGGTTGAAAAGAGAAACAAGATTATGTATAAAAAAGATATAAAAAAAAATTTAATGTAGTATATAGAATAGAAAATAAGTATGATGTAATGAATAAAATGAGAAAAGAGAGGTTAATGTGGGAATAAGATGAGAGTAAAAGGTGTGATACATGTCTATATAAGGATGTGGATAATTTTGTAATTATGATATTAATCTTAAGCAATTTCATCTTTGACCTATCAATTCAAGGGAAAAAAAATTGAGTTTATGATGATTAAGGAAGACTTGAGAGATCATTATTTGTCATCTCACTCCTTTATAAAAAAATCTTTTAAACAATAATTAAAATTTATTAGTCATCCCACTCCATTTTATTTCATCCAAAATAAAATATCCAAATATATGCTTAGTTATTTTGTAAGAATTAAATACTTATTTTCATATTTGTCCCTTATTAAATAAGTACGATGGAGAGAGATTAAAAAAATATAATTAAAATGGTTATAATTTAATGAGGATAATCTTATAAAATCATAGTAAATTTTACGAAGTTCAAGAATTGCAAATACTTTTACCCACATATGTAAATTGATTAAAAATGATTTATAATAGCCAACATGGGGAGTATTAAAAAAATTTATACATTTTACAAGGCACATTAAATTTTTTTTCCCAAAATACTATTGATTTAGTAATAATCTCACATTTAATGTCTTAGACATTAAGTATATTTAGAGTTCATTATGCCATAAATTGGGGAAATTTTTAAAAATTTTAACAAATTTATTAACCCTTATTAATTATAATTGAATTTCTTGATTTCTATAATTTAATTAAAAAGGCCAAGAGGAAGTAATTCTTAAAGGTGAGGATTGGAAATGAAGGCTATGTAGTTTTTTCAAATAAAAAGCAAGTGATCGGGATTCAGCAAATATATATGGTTGATTGCAGTAGTAAAAAATTATCTGGAGTATTCCAGAGGTCGAACCCAAGGGAGGTAGTAAGTTTATAGTCCAAAAGATTAGTCCTGAAAACAAATGATAATTAAATTGAAAGGATGAATAAGAAAGAAACAAGTAAACACAATTAATACAAATTTAATTCAATCACAAAAAGTATTAGAGGATCGAGTTTTATCTTATGGGATAACTAGATTCTTTTCTTTAATTAGACTTCACACAAATATAGTGACCGTTATTCCTAAAGTATCATAAGTACCTCTCGGTCAATTAGTCATTATTTAGTTATGATTCAATTTGCTCTCGCGTAACTAAAGTTTCTAATTACACCTTGAAAACTACAACGTGTATCACCATGAATTCCTAATTCTATCTCTAGATTAATTATTCATGTTTATTTCTTTAGATCTAGGTTTACTGTTCACATTTTAATCCATCAAGTTTACCCATTAATTAGACTTTATGATGATCAAGCATAAAATCCACACGAATGAACAAAATAGATAAATATAATAAAGAAACAACTAAATATAACTAGAAGAACAAATTCACAAAATAATAACTAAAGAAAACAAATTCAATACATCCCAATCAGACTACATTCCTTCCCCTGACTGAAAAATTTAGCCACACATAGAAATAGAAATCAAATCAGAACAAAAATCTCAAATCATAGTAAAAGTAATAAGAAGAAAGAGTTATAGTAGAAAAAAATGAATCTATCTCTAATACTTTCTAGATCTCCTTACTCTCTCTCTATAAGATACTCCTAGTTACTCCCAGATGCGTTTAGAACTGTGTTCTCTGGCGCCTGGGTGCGTTTCTGAATCTCCCATTGTTTCTATCGTGTCTCATTATATAGAAAAAGTCTAGAAGTTCATAAAATTTCAAAATATCACGAAAAATGCGTCAAAAACGTGTTTTTACAGACTTTTACTATTTGATTCGGCACCAGGTGGCCATAGGATCATCAAATATGGCTTTGCGTGGTTCCAAAAGGCAGCAAAATGTGAAAAAGCGTTGACCCGACATCGGGTGGATATCTGGCACAGAAAATTCCTTCGTTCAGCTTCAGATAAGTTACCAGCTTGTGTAGATACTTTGAGTTTGATTTTTACCGAGATAATGTTGGAATTTCAAAAAACTTGAAGCATAAAAGTTGTAGCTTTATGTCTTAGCTTTCCAACGCATTTTAACTCCAATTGGAGTTCATATGTGAGAGTTATAGTTAAAATACCGACTAGTGTCGAAACTTTTCAACATGAACGATTTGTAATGTTTTTCCTCCAAATACTTCCAAAGTCTATAATACCATGAAACACAAAAATATGTAAAATCATACTAAAATATACCAATATAAATATATTTAGATGCAATTTGAAGTTCAAATGTGGGTATTTTACATGTATAAAATGAACACATCACCAAGCGAGGACAAAAATAGACAGTATAGTTTTTGTTTATGATAAAATGTACATGATAAGTTTACCAAAAAGAACAAAAACTCATAATTAATTATCATTTAGTTAAAAAGAATAAATATTGTATTGATAATTTCTTTTGCCAAGACAATTAGATTAAAAAAATTTAAAAAAATGGAAAATTTAAATTAAAAATATTCATAGTTAGAGATTATAAATTCAATTGTAAGAGAAATTTTTTTTTAAATTTTATTTTGAAGGAACATAAGTTTAAAAAATTTAACGTGAAGTTATGAATTATAATTTTTTTATAATTTATGTAGTTAGATCTTTCTAAATAAGTATGAAATTTAAAAAATTTTCACTTATATATTTTTAATTACTTGAAACAAAATTTTGTAGACAAACAAGGTCTCAATCAAAGACAAATTTATGAATATAGTCCCACCCTACATGACACTGGTATTTTTAAGGGGGGGAAACATTGGATACATAATGTAATTAAATGTCTACCCAGACATATGGGCAAGTGACATTCATCCATGTCAGTTCACATCCATTGCATCTCCACCAATGGAACTACATCATTAACTATATTATGCAATTAGAGATCTGACTCATATATTGCATAGAGTTTAAAATGAGTCACATTATTACTAATTAATAAATATTGTGATTTTCTATAAATTTTATTATTTATATATATATATATTGATATTTTGAATGAAAGGGGCAATATTCTATTAAGAACCAAAGAATACAACACAAGAAATTCTCCTAAACAAAAGCAAGGAGATCACAAAATAAAACCAAGGCAAGTGCCCAAAACTAATTACATGTCCACGCTTTCAATAGCTTCATTGATTTCTTTCACTGTATTAGACAGGTGAGGATTGGCTTCTTTTATGTTTCAGAGCATATCATATTGATATTTTATATGCAGACAGTATTCAAAAGCCCATTTTGTTCACAAAGATTTCCCGCCACTTTTTCAACAGCATTATTTTAATGAATTGATTACACGCATATATAATTATATAATCATATAAATAATTAAAAATATTTCCATATTTTTATTTTAAAATTTTAAAAATTATTATATACTTAATATTATATTATTTTTCTTAATTATTGATTAAAAGTACTTTTCACTGCTGACAAAGACCAATTTCCCTCCAAATACGGAGAAGGAATAATAGATTCTTTCTAATTAAATTTGTTCCATATAAAAAAATCAAAAATCAAACTTCCAAGAGGCTTTTTCTTCTTTTCTTTTTCTTTTTGTTTATAATACATTTTTTTTCTTTTCTTTCTTTTTCTAGGTTTATAGTATCTGATACATGGCTGGTGTCGAAACAACTTATATCTCTGGAATACGAAAAAACTGAATGCAACTTAAACCTCCCCTGAAATTTCCAAGCCAAAATCCTCTACCGGTGATATAAATGTATACTTTGATTAGGAAATCATACAATGGCTTGCATAATATCTTCCTTTCTTTTTTTTGGCCACAATTGCATGCATAATATCACAACGAAGTCAGATATGAATAAAATCAAGATCAAGGTGACACAATCATGTTGCTGGTTTTTTGCCGGCAAACCTTTTTAAAGATTTTGGTAAACTAACCTCCTCACTGATTTTTTGTTTCTTTCTGGAAATTGATTCCTCCTTTATTTTTTCTTCCAAGAAAGGCCTCTTCACTTTCTCAATTGCTTCCTTCTTTTTCCACTTCTTCTTGCTGGGTTTATTTCTTCCTTTCGTTTTTTTCTTCATTTTAATGTCCTTGGCAGCTTCAACAGCAGCTTCCATCTCTACCTCCTTCTCCTTCTTTGTCAGCTTCTGCTTCTGCGTCGGTTTCACTGTACCAATTTTGCTTGGATTCAACATGATGGTCTCGGGCGGCAGCTTATCAAGCAATGAGCGAACTTCTTTCTCTCTCCTCTGTTTAGGTGTTTCAAATGGATTGGCCACCCATGTGTCAAAATTAGGTTCTCCTGATCCTGGAATAAGAATGCTGGACCAACCCATGGAATGCCCTATGCCTAGAACATCTTCATATGGTCGAAACATTAATTTTGCTATCTGGTAACCTTTAACCATGGAATGAGTCATATACCTAGAATAATTCTGAGAACCAGAGAGATCACTCAGAACCTGTATAAAAGATCCAGTGCCACAAGCAAGTAAGCCTTTTTGGCTAAAATCCAAGGTGTTTGCATGGCCAGGTAATGTCTGAAGAACCTCAAATTTCCTCAAGTCCCAAAGCTTTATTTTTTTGTCTTTTCCAGCCGTGGCCATTAAGTGGCCATTTGAGTGAAATGCCAGAGCTGAGAGAGGACCATGATGACACAACATCTTAACAAGAGGAGCTGAGGTGGTCGGCTTCCACATTGTGACAATACCATGTGAATGACCCAAAGCAACAACCCCATTGAAGGGGTTCACTTGCATCACATCAGTACGACCTAGACCAGTTCGAATATTACCAACCATTTCACCCATCGTAACATCCTGATAACGCAGCTGCCCAAATTTGTTTATTGAAGCCAGGAGGAAGTGATTTTTTAGAAATAGAAGCCTTGACACAGCACCATGTTCCTGTAACCAAAAAAGGAAACAATCAGCTGCATAAAGATGCAGACCATATTAGACACCTTCAGCAGATTGTGAAGGAAACACAAATACAAATTTCTTTCGGCAAGAAGCGGAAGGAAACACTTATGTGGGATACACATAAGACGCACTAGGGAGGAGAGAAAGATAGGCAGCGAAAGGAAATGAGTGAGAGGAAAGAGATTTTTCTCTTGTTTGGTATATGTCAGTAAGGTTTCCTTAGGAAACAACCTTTCCTTCATATAGAGGAGAGAGGAAGCCACTCCTTTTAGTTAGGAAACTTGGTCCTTTGCCAAGAAACATGATTCTGTCTCCCTTTTTCAATCATAACAAACGTGCTTTTGAACAAAATTCTCTCTCTACCTCTACCTCTCCCTTTCCCACTCCCTTTCCCTTATACATTCCCATTTCATACCAAACAGGCCCATATATGTGAGAGTGCTAGCAAATCCAAAGCCATTTTGAGTCGATTAACTATCAAGCCTAATGCAAAACAGCACCCCATAGGGTACTTATGTTACAGTAAGGAAGATGCCTCAAGGTAACAAAAATCAGATATTGAATTCAAGTGAGAATCTTCAAAATAAGTGTTGCCTATATGCAAAAGATTATCAGAGACGCTAACAGGCTCAAATTTAACATATTGCAAAAGCAATATACCAACCTTAAGGCAGTGAACCTCTGTGCCATCACGGTTATAGATGAAAGTATACCTGACAAATTTGAGAATTCTCAAGTTACATATCATATAAACAAGAATACATCCTCAAAGAAATCAAATTTAATCACTAAATTTAGTAAGAAAAAATGCTAAACAAATCCTCAAAAAGACAGATTCAGTAGAAAAAACAGTCTGATAACATCTCAAGCCTCTTATCCCAAAGGATTCTATCCAAATGAATAGAAAATTAAATACTCGAATAAGTGACAATTAGACCAAATCAACTTATTGTATGACAACAAAATATATTCATCAAAATCTTTTGAATTCATTTCAAAGCTATAATAAAGAGGCACTCGGCAGTATATTTATTAAGAAACTTTAAAGCAAACACATGAAAAGTAGAACTTGGAACTTCAATTTCACCTTGAAAGGAGAATGACACATATTGATGATTATTTAATGATGTAATCTACACTAACTAAGATCAAAGCCATTTTATGAGTATAATTTAAGAATTTTAGTTCTATAATTCATTTTTGCAAAAATTTATAATTCTTGAGCAAACAGTTAAGTACCAAATCAGGAGAAAAAAATTACTTTTTCTGGGCAGCAGCAAAAAACAGCTCATTATGCAAGAATGCCACATCATGCACCGTTTCTCTGACCTGGAAAAACAGGGGCAAAAAAAAAAAAAGAAATAGAAACTGGGTATAATTTGTGACAAACAGTAAATTTCTCTCTGGCATAATCATTAAAAGTTTTCCACAACCAAGTGGAACCATTAGCAGCATATTTCAAAGTGTTCTCCACAGCCAAAATTGGCACTAAACAGTGCCTTTATAGAGATGCATATATGTGAATAAAGTCACAGCTCAACCAGATAAAAGCAAAAACATATTATTAACAAACATCAAAGATGATGTTTGTTAATAATATTATCAATGCAGAAGTATAATGTTTATACCTGAAACTCTCTCATTAGGCTCATATTCATCACGTCCACAATTCCTAGATGGCCCTTACGCCCCCCAAAAGCCATATACCGGCCACTTGAAGTATATTGCAAAGTGTACGGACCAAGTTCTGCAAGAATAGATTATAAAGAGGTAAATAGCAAAAAAAATTTGAAGTCAAAGTAATAAAATACCATTTCCAGTCAAAAGTTTGTCAGTGTGAAATCGTATTTCAGGATAAAATATAGTAAAGAAAGATATACAAAAAGAACGTTTAAGATATCTGGTAATTGAAAAGAACCTGGTAAAATAATATCATATTGATTTCTTGAGCTTAAGATGTCTACTTCTTTAGCAATTGCCTCTTGTTTGATCCTCCATGTCTTTTCTATGCCTTCAGCCTCTAGATAACCTCCCTCACTGGGCACAAGCCACTGCATATATGAATGAAATGAGGGGTCAGGGAAAATATAAAGGTCAAACCATGTAATTATATAATTGTATCTACAATAAGTAACATCATTCACCAAGCTGCTACAATCATTCAAATTAGATCTACAAGTCCCCAAAAACCCTTGATTCTCAATATGTGTTCAATCTACAGACAATTATGATGATGATGATGATAAAAGAGCAACAGCATTCCTCCCTGGCACTGTTCTTCAGAGGCACCAAGGAGAAATTCATCAACTCAGAGCCTCAGGAGGCACCAAAGTGTAGATTTCTAAAAAATAACTAACCTTGTCAGCCTTGGCAGCAACTTTAGCAGATTTACTGTATAAGTCTTCTCTAACAGAAAGTTGACCTTTCAGTTTTTTATCTTTCAAAGCCTGCAATTTATAGTTTGCAACGATAATTAGATAACATAATCAAACACCTATGTCTAGATTCTTGAAATCGAAATACTTCATACCTCCAAATTCGCAACTTCTCCTCTCAGATACTTCTTTATTTTCAGATCCAACTCATCAGAGATATCCTGCAAAGCAATATCATGTATCAATAACAAAAATTCAAATTACTATAGAGGTGCTATAGAAGAAGCAATCAGTATGTCCTATCTAAATGAATATCCTGGTACATATAAGCTAAAATATTATTATTAAAACTGACAAATTATTATTTGGTGGGAAAGGACACTATTTCTCAGTTCTGAGTTAGTACCATTTTTTCTGTCAAAAAATGCAACTTCAGAACAGGTGAAAATGCAAGGATATCCTTGCAGCATATATCCTACACCCGCCTCACTTGTCTTTTCTCTTCCCTTTTTATTTTGCTGCTCAATCTTGTTTAAATACAGAACTAATTTCTTGACCTCCCTTGGGTTTCAACAAATGGTTTTTTTAACGGGCCTGTACTTCATAGATTTTTTTAAGGTATTGGAAAGCACCTTTGAGTTGGCTTTTGATTAGATTTTTCATACGTGGTTTGGGAGGATTTCTGGTCCTCCATAGTTGTATAGCTTTCCCTAATCATTAAAAAAAAAATCCCTTTTCTATTGAAAAGCAGATGTACCAAGTATCATAAACATAAAACCCCGAAAAAGAACTCCAAAAGAAAAACTCAAACTCTTTCCAGATTCTTCATGATCGTGTCCCACCCCCATTGCCAAGTCCCTCACTAAAAATTCAATTCAAACACATATCAACAGAAAAATTGAAAAGCTTAATATAGCCACACAATTACAATGACAATCCAAAAAACGGTCCCAGTTACACCAACTAATCTTCATATTGCGCCACAAAGAAATAACAAAAAGCAAGTGTTCAATCCCATGTTTGTCCATTCGACACGATAGATTGAAACTATTAAACTTATACCTGTTCATTGGAAGGCTTGACCCTTTCAAGAGTGTCATTGTCCTGCACCTCACCCATCCTGGCAAGAAACTGAACTTATGGCAGCACAATACACCGACGTCTGAGGTTGAATATCCTCTTCTCGCAACCGCGTTGCCTCAGCTTCAAACGGTGATACTCGAATCAGTTCCCTGAGGAGAGAGACTAGAGGCAACTTCAAGTCGCAGATACGGCGGAGCTAGGAGACGAGAGAAAGATGGGCCAGGTAATGGAAGAAACGACGGCTTGGTGCGTATGGAGGGTTTAATGGCTTTGTTCGGTTTTTGTTTTTTGTTTTTTTGCCAAGGCTTTGTGAGTTTTTCGCAATCGGCGGAGTGTAAGTGTATAACTAGTGCAACTCCCTATATTCTTTCATTAAATAAAAAAAAATCCCTATATTTTTCAGATTTTATATTTCTGATTTTTCTTAATATTTTACTAGTTATTTTTTTGGCCCACTTTCACCCGGTGATAAATTGATAATAAATAAATAAATATTTTTTATTTCTAAACAATAAATATATAATTTTTACTGTTTATATTGTATTTTCAAAAAAATATAAAGATATGTTATATTAATTTTAACTTTAATAACAAATAAATTACAATTTTGTGTTTTTTTAGTGTTGTAAAAATCGGATTGGACTAATCAATTTAACTAGGAATTGGTGTCAAATCTAGTTTGGATATAGGTAAGAATTAGCCGGCTCACAAACGGGTGTGATCCGGTGGAATTAGCCTTAAATCGATTGAACCAATTGTGAATGGGTCTCCTTTTATTTTTTTTAAATGTTTATAGCATTTTAAAAATTTTTAAGATAAATAAACTTATTTTTAGTATAAAATATTTTTTCTTTTATGTTATAATATTATTTAATCATTATTATGATATATAATTATTAAAAATTATAAATTTACCCAACAAATAATATAATAATAGATTATTAGCTAATTATTTTGAACTTAAAATGTAATTATAGATGAATATGAACTTATTTAGATTTAAATATCAGAGTTATAAAACTTATTAATAATTTATTTGTGGTGCATTGAAACTTTAATTAGGTCATAAAATTTGTTTAAACTTATATTATTTATTTAAAATATATTATTTTAATTATTATCGATCTGACCTTAATTAGATCACGATTATACTATTATATTTGAATTAATATTTTGTCCGATTCAATGTTTAGTCCGGTTATGATAATATTAATTTTTTTATGTTGTTTTTCTGTTTTATTAGGGCTTGGACCCTTACTGTACACCAAAAAAATAAATTACAATTATTACATTTATTTTGGTTAAAGTAATTTTATATCTACTATTTACATGATTTTATATATATTAAATATAGATTAACATGAAAATTGACCCAATACACTTGAGAGCTAATTAATATTTAATATATATATATATATATAAAATAATTGTTATGAAATAAAATAGATAATAGAGAGAATGGAGTAGAGAATAGAGAGAATTTGAGAGAGTAGAAACTATGAGAAGTCAAGAGCAAGTCTGTCTTATTCTGCCACCAAATGAGTATTTATACAAGAGATAATTGGCTCTAACACTAGAGTAAATTTTAACCTTAGATAGGATAATAATTAATTAAACAAAATAAATAGAAAATATGACTTAATGATTACTCAACCCTAGGTAGAAAAAATATTCTATATGAATATCTGAAATTTTCATAACACTTCCCCTGGATATCTATTATCAAAGAATGTATCTCATTAAAAAACTTATTAGGAAAAACCCTATGAAACAAAAACATAGTGAAGAAAAAGAGTACACCAATTCTTTGTATAAACAATCAAATATTGTCTCATTAAAAACCTTATCAGGAAAACTCAATGAGAAAAACCATGGTTAAGGAAAAAATAGTACATTGCGTATATCAAGTAAGATCCTTGAATTGATGAAGGTCAATATTATACACAAGCTTTTCAAATAATGCAGTAGGAAGTGCCTTGATGAATAAGTTTGCTAGGTTGTCATAGAACGAATTTGCTAAATGTCTATATCATCATTCTTTTGAAGATCATGAGTGAAGAAGAATTTTAGTGAAATATGTTTTATTTTGTCTCTTTTAATATATCATTCATTTACTTGGACAATACATACAGTTTTATCTTTATATAAGATTGTTGAGATCTTTTTTTCTGAAGATAAACCATAAGTCTTTTCTATGTGTTGAATCAAAGCTCTTAACCAAATACATTCTCAATTGGTCTCATGCAATGCCAAAATTTCGGCATGATTAGGTGATATGACTAATATGGTTTGTTTTATAGATTGCCATAAAATGATAGTGCCACTGAATGTAAATACATAGTCAATTTATGATCGACCATTATAAGGGTCAGACAAATATTTTACATCTGCATAACCAATCAAGTTTGATTTGGGTTCATTTGAATAAAACAAACACATATTTATTGTACCTTTAAGATAGTGAAGTATATACTTAACCTAAGTCCAATGTTTTCATGTAAATGAAGAACTATACTTTGCTAATAAATTAACGGCAAATGATATATTTGGTCGTGTATAACTAGCAAGATACAACAGTACTCTGATTGCACTAAGATATGATACTTTAGGACCAAGTAATTCTTCATCCTTTTCTCAAGCTCTAAAAGGATATTTGTTCACCTTTAGTGACCTTATGACCATTTAGGTGCATAATGGATGTGATTTATCCATATAAAATCATTTTAACACATTTGTTATATACGCCTCTTGATGTACCAAAATCCCATTTTTTAGATACTAAATCTGTAAACTGAGACAAAATTTAGTTCTTTCTAAATCTTTCATTTTGAATTCTTTCTTTAAGCAATTCATAGTTTTTGGAAGCTTTTTAGGGGTCCTAATAATATTTAAATCATAGATATACATAGTAATTATAGTAAATTCATTTCCAGATTTTTTCATGAAGATACATGGACAAATATGATTATTTTTATACCCTACATTTGATAAATATTCACTAAGATAATTATATCACATGTGTCTAGATTGCTTTAATCCATAAAGAGATTTATTCAGTTTGATTGAATAGTCTACTTGTGAACCTAAACTGCATGTTTCATGTAAGTTAAATTCTTTAGGGAGTTTCATATGAATGTCATTATCAAGTGCGCCATATAAATAGGCTGTAACAATATCCATTAGACACAAACTATGTTTTTCCTGTATTGCCAGACTAATTAGATAACGAAAAGCAATTGCATCCATCACAGGAGAATAAGTCTCTTTAAAATCAATGCCAAGTCTTTGCAAAAACCTTTGAGTAACAAGTCATGCTTTATATCTCACTATTTCACCATCCTCATTTCATTTTTGCATAAAGGCCCATTTATATCCAACTGACTTCACACCTTCAGGTGTGTGGACTACGTGTCCAAAAACTTTTTGTTTTGCCAGTTCATTTAGTTATGCCTCAATTGCTTCTTTCCATTTTGGCCAATCTTCTCTTTGTCTACATTCCTTAACATAATTTGGTTCATGATCCTCATTGTCATACATCATGCACTACATTAGATGCAAAATTATTTTCAACATTGACTTCATTTTAGTTCCATCATATTCTATTCATGATATAATTTATTAAGATATCATTATTTTTAAGAATCTTAGATATGCAGATTATGTTCTAATTATGTTTGAAGGTTTTTCTCGAGTTACCTTTGAGTACTCTTTTGCAATTACCAAATCCTCAATTGGGTTATCTTGACTTTTAGCTCCTTTTTCTTTTTTTGAAGAATTTTATCTTTAAAACTAATGGGTTTACCCTGCTTTATTCGTGCTTTAGACTTTGATTGTCTGATAGGGGCATTAATTTTTACTGAAGCATTAGTAGCTGGTATATATGATTTAGTCATTTCTTTTGAGTCAGTAAACAAATTTGGCAATTGATTTGCTTAATTTTGCAATTGAATTATCCTTTAAACTTCTTGTTCACATTGTTTTGTACAAGAATCAATATGGGATAATGATAATTCATTCTAACTAATTTCCTTTTCCAACTACTTATTCTCTCCCCCTAATGTTGGAAAAACTGATTCGTCAAAATGACAATTTGCAAATCATGTTATACATAAATCTCTTGTTGATGGTTCAAGATATCTTATTATTGACGGAGATTCATATCCAACATATATTCCTAACCTTCTTTGAGGTCTTATCTTTAATGCATTATGGTGGAGCAATTAGAACATAATCTGCATACCAAAAAATTCTTAGATGGGAAAGATTTGGCTCTTGAACTAAAATCATTTGCAAATGAGAGTATTTATGATAGCTTGTTGGCCTAATGTGAATCAATATTGCAGCATGTAGGATTGCATGCCCCCAAGCGTTTTGATTGCATATGCAATCGTCTTGCAATTAGTTTTAAGCGTTTAATAAATGATTCTACAAATCCATTTTGTGTATGAATATGTGCTATAGATGTTCAATCTCAATCATAATTGACGTACAATAATCATTGAAAGCTTGAAATGTAAATTCACCAACATTGTCAAAGCATATTTTCTTAATTGGATAGTCAGGAAAATGTACTCTTAGTTGAATTAATTAAGCAAGCAATCTAGTAAACTCTTGGTTACTAGTTGATAATAAACAAACATGTACCATCTAGTTGATGCATAAATTAAAATCATAAAATATCTAAATAGTCTACATGGTGGGTGAATTGACCTATAAATACTGCCTTATATATGTTTCAAAAAATTCATTCATTCCCAACTTTTATTGGCGATGGTCGAATAATCAATTTCCTTTGAGAACAAGTAGCACATGAAAAACTATTAAATTGAAGAATCTACTAGCTCTTCAAGTCATGTTCACGTGAACTTTCAATTACCTTTCGCATTATAATTGATCCGGGATGATCTAACCGGTCATGCCAAACAAAAAACATATTATGATTTGTAAATTTCTGTTTACAATGGTATGTGATTCAATTATATTAATATATGTGTAGTATAAATCAGAGAAAAATGTGGGTAATCTTTCCAATTCACATTTTTCATTCAAAGTAATTCTTGTAATATAAAGATATTCAACATTTCCTTTATTTGTTGTTTCGATATGATATCCATTTTTGCGAATATCTCTAAAACTTAATAAGTTTCTATGGAACTTAGAAGAATATAAGGCATTGTCAATTTGCAATTTTGTTCCTCTTGGCACCATTATATTGGCTCTTTTGGAGTCTTCAATTATTTGTGTACTATGAGATATAGTACTGACATAAGATTCTCACATCACTAAATTTGAAGAATATTTTGTATTCTTTAGAACTATATGAGTCATAGCACAATCTGCAAGACACATATTCTTATAATTAATGTTGGTGCCAACCGAAGAAGTAGTCATTCTTCAAAAGTATTAAAAAAATAATCATAAGAAAAATATTACTAATGTGCTTAAAAAATTGGAAAAATACATAAAGTATAAATTCCAATGGAAAATAGATAAAATTTCAATATTCTAGTAAAGAAAAATTATGAGACATAAAATTCCATAATACCAACATAATTTACTCTTGACTGTTCCATCACCAATCAAATGGTCAATCTTTCCATTTGATTCAGCAAAGAAATTAGCAACATCCAAGTGGGAGACATCAATATTTCTATAATTAGAATCATTGTTATAAGATGTAAAGTTTGTATCTATTTTTTTCTCCCTTATAAGAGATTCTTGGTAAAGGTCAACAAGTTGCTTTGGAGTATGATAGGTACAAGACCAATGATCTATTCCACCACATCGAAAGCATTTGTTTTCAATAGTTTTATTATTTTGCCCACCCTTGGTCTTATTATTTTTCTTAATCGTTTCTTGCTTTGGGTGGGAAAATGTATTCTAAAAATTATCTTGACCCTGTCCATGACCACATGCACGATCGCAGCTAAAACCACAACCATGAGATTGCCCATACATATGGTGATCTTGTGTTGCAACATTCACTTCATGGAATGAAGCAGTGCTGGTCGGACGTAACTCATGGTTTTTCATAAAAAGGTCATTATTTTGCTTAGCAACTAAGAGACGAGATATCAACTTAGAATATTTCTTGAATCCTTTTTCTCAATATTGTTGCTGCAGGACCACATTGGATGGATGAAAAGTGGAGAATGTTTTTTCTAGCATATTTTCATCAATGATTTTTTTCTCCTTACAATTTAAGTTCAGAACCAATTTGGAACATAGCAGAATTATACTCACTTATAGTTTTAAAATCATGTAAGCGCAAATGCATCCATTCATAATAAGCTTTTGAAAGAATAAATTTTTTTTTTGGTGGTCATATGTTTCCTTTAGACTGTTCTAAAGAATAAGTATGTCTTTTACTGTAAGGTATTTAGCTTTTAACCTTTCATAGAAGTGATGACGTAAGAAAATCATTGTTTTAGCCTTATCTTGTTTGGATGCTTGATTTTGGTTTTTAATAATTTCGCAAAGACCGTTTGCATCTAAATGGATCTTAGCATCTAATATCCAAGATAAATAATTTCTCTAGTGATGTTTGGTGGTACGTATTCAAGTTTTGCTATGTTTGACATATTTGACCTATAATAAGATATAAAATAAATCAGATAACAATTACTAATCACTAAGAATAAAATTTAAAATTCATTGAAATAAATTTATTAACATTCAATAAATAAATAAATAACATATAAAAATGCGCTTTTTTTAATGTTTGCTAAAAGTACTGTAAAGGGTTTAAAAACTGCATAGAAAAACCATATTACGCCAAAAATACAATTAAAAACCTTATGCAAATATATTAATTATTAAAATTATGATTAAGGACTCAAAGCTAAAATTACAATTAAGGACCCAGAGCAATCACTGACCCTTAGAGCTAGCAATATAGGTTAAACTCGATGAGTCAGCCTGTTTAACCCAATAAAATGGACGGGTTATGTTTTAAAAAATGGAACTCGAATAGAAAATGGGCTTTTTGGGGCCAGCCTGTGGCATGTTTAGTATGTTTTCCTTTTTTTTTTTTAAATATTAAAGATACATATTATTTTATCCAAGGGAAGGAAAGGACCGAGGAAAGAATAGGAAAATTAGGAGGGAAATTTTTTATTTTTTAATAGCTTAATAGGGAAAATTAAAAGGGATGTTGATTTTTTTTAATAGTAAAATGGGTCATGAGCTAGCTCTTTTTTTTTGTCTTGACCGGCCGAGCGAAAAAAAGTCTAGTTTTAATATGAGCTCTAAATTTTGAAGCCTAACCCATTGATTTTTTCGGGCTAACCTGTCAAACTTGGCTTGTTTTAGTAGCTCTAGATAAATAAGGGTGAACAATGACAAAACTCAATGGGGTGGAGGTGTGGTGAGGAAGATGTAGGTAAAATATTTAAGAGAGTTATTAATAGTAAACCTCCTTACTTAATACATGAAGAAAAGACCCCTGTATATAGAAAAGGATCTTAACCATATTAACTAATTAGCCTTAACTATATCAACTAATTAGTTATATTAAATTTTCATATATTCTTAACAAACATAACACCTAAGGTATCTTCTTCTACAATAAGTTGCATACACTCTCCAGGAGGTGTAAAAATAAATAGTATAAGTCATATTTCAAAAATTTCATACATATCAAGGAAATGAATTAAAAGTTGGTTAACTCATTAAATTTGTCAAAAAAAATAAAAAATAATAATTATCTCCACTATTACCTCTGATAAATGTCTTAAATTCTAATTACTTTTTATCTCACTTTTTAACTAAAACCTAAATGATTTTGGACAAAAAAAAAATACCTAAATATAACTTATATTTTGGATCAAAATGATTTTTCAAAATATGAATTACATTAGGACGAAAGGGAGTATCATTTAGGTTATGAGAAGCTAAAAAATATCAGCAACTCTATTATTTTGTTTATAAATATTACTTATCTATGTGCTCGAGTTCCTCTAAAAAAACATTTTGATTTAGAGTTCTTATAAAATGACAAAAGTTCATTTTATTATGTTTGCAATTTAAATAATGAATTTAAAATTTTAAATAGGCTTGATAAGAATTTAACTTATCTTTTATTACTACGTTATATTTAGGTGAAAATCTTTTTTTTTCTTTTTTGTCCTTTAGTTCTATTATATATTTTATTTTTATCTCTCAATTTGTTCTATTTACTTCGATCTCTTGCTTTATTTTGATCTCTATTTAGTTCTATTAATTTTTATTTTATCATACAAAGGGCTTTCCATGTGGCCTCTAATATAATATGCACTGTCGCTTGCCTATTCACCTCTGTCCTTGGAAGTAAGTCTTGATCCACATTCTCTACATGCGTTGCCTTCCTCTTCTAGTTTTCTTTTTTGGCTTGAAAATGGAAAAATATATTAAGCAACAATTGAGGTTTAGGGAACATCACATCCTCCCTATCCATTAGAAGATGCCAAATCATTAGACAAAATTATAGCTATAGGGGATGGGGATACAAGACCCTAGACGAAAGACACATCCCACTGTTGAAGTGTGTAACGAGCTAGTTAGCTACCTTGTTTGATGATTTGGAACCCAGCATAAAGAGAACTATGTGAACTATTGCCAAAGATGAGAAGTATCCTCTACTAGAATAGAACTTTCCCATGAAGTCATTGTGATTGGTGGTGAATAGCTTCTACTAAAGCCTGACAATCAATCTCCATACATACACATTGAAAATTCTTTAAGAGAGCTAAAGTCATGCCCTTCCTAAGTGCCAGACACTCAGCCATGAAACTTGACATAGCACAGCACTTAGCTATAAAAAGCAATTACCCTCTTTGACAGTCCCTTATGATGACCCTAATACCTGTTTAGCCCTTCCCCCGAAAACACCGATCTGTATTAATTTTAACAACACTAGAAGGGGGTTTGTGCCATTACTGAACTATTGAAACAAGCTTTTCAACATTTTCATCAGAGGGACATGTCCATCCATTAGCATTCCAAAAAGAATTAATAAATTCCACAGCCTCACAAATAGCATGACTAGGATTTAACAAACGATGTTAGAAAATGAACAATTCCTGGTCTTCCAAATTTGCCAGCATAAGACTCCAATGAAAGCACATAGATAATAATCAAATTATAAATTATTTCATGCATCCCCAGGCCAGACGTCAACTCTAGAAACCAATGGTGACATATGTATACCAATAGCCCATTTGGTTTAATTACCAAGGGATTAAGTGATGTAATGGGAAGGAAAGTGAGGGGATGTAAGAGGATAATGATTACATATGAGTTTGTTTGTTATGATATTGAAGATAAGGTAATAATGCTTGTTTTTTTATTAAATGAAAAATACAAATAAATATAAAAGGACCATTTTACCCTAATTAAAAAAAAACCCTCCCTCCTCTATCATTCTCCTTTCAGCAACACCACTAGTGGCACAATTCCACCAGCGACACAGTCAAAACCATACATAGCAAGATTCATATAAAAAATCACCAAAAATTCACAACCATATTGAAATACCATGGATGGAGTGAGCTGTGAACACCATATTTTGTCCGGGCTGTATAAAAAAATTAAAAAAAAACTTGACGCGAAAGTTTCCTTTTAATGCAAATTTTAAATTAATAAATAATAATATATTCTCCAAATCCAATCCTTTTTAGGATTTTCAAAAGGAAAATATAAAAATAAAAAATTCCTTTTTAGAATTTCCCTTTAATTTGAATGAAAAACCGTAAAAAAATCCCAAAAAGATCACTTTCCAAATTCAGTCTCTTTTATTTTAGGAATTTCAAAAATCCTATCCCTTTATTTTGATTTTTCAAAAATCCAATCTTTTTTTGAAAAATTTAATATTTAATAAAATTAAAAAAAAAAAAAGGAAAAAAGGGGCTGAAACACAGCGTTTCAGTCCCAGGTGACTTGAGCCCTAGTTTAGGGCTCAGGCACATGAGACTGGCAAAGAGGGCGAAGAACAGAGGCGCCGTGGGGAGTAAGAGAAAAGGGAGCAGAGAAAGCCTGGCACCTGAGAGAGCAGCACGCAAGGACGAAGAAGGCAGAGTGAGACATGCACAAAAAAATGAGGAGGAGCCGCATAAAGTCTGAGGGAAAGGTAGAAGCAGGAAGGAGCGAAGAAAAAATAGAGACGTGCATGAAAGAAGAAAAAATAGAGGGAGCTGCATGCGTAGGAAAAGAGAGAGAGATGTGAGACTGAAGATGAAAGCAGGGAAGCACGAGTTAGAGAGGAGGCCGTGCGAGCGAGAGACAGAGAGCAGCGTGCAAAATCTTAGACGAATAAAGGAGATTCGAACAGAGGGGCCGCAGAGAGAGAGAGGCTCGAAGGTAGAAACAAAAAACGTCTTCCTCCATTACGCCATATCGGAGATGGCAGAGTAATGGAGGCCAAGGTATTTTGGGGAGGAGAGCGAAAAGAAAAAGCAGAGGGAAGGAATGCGAATTCAAGAACAATAGAGATAGTTCATGGGTTGGATTCGAAAGGTAAAAATCAAATTCGTTTAGGTTAGTGCATTTTGGCTTATTTCAATTAGGCAGTGAGGGTCGTTACCCATTATATCTCATTCATGATACTTTGTGTTTTTTTCTCTTGGGATGATTCTATTTCCGTTTTTGATAGAACTTAAATGAATGGTTTGGTCCCTTGCTATCCTATTGAAACATGGATTCTACTTATTCTTAGTACTCTGATGTATGGCCGAATGTGTGAATTCGGTACTATGTTGATTGGGGCTCATGTCTAGATGAATGTGGATTTTTGTTCTGATTTATGGTCCCTTTAATTTTTTATATCACTCAAATGCCGTTTGACTCCTGGAATATCATGACTGTGTCAGTTTGGTTTTCTGGTTTTAGTTTGGTTTCCTAGTTTTATTTTCGTAAGGAGCCCTGTGGTTCTATGCTTTGGTGTTCTCTGCCTTGAGAATTTGTTGCCTGCCATCGATAAGCAAATGCCATAGCCTGAGAATTCATTAGACTAGATAAATTTTATTAGCTCTAAAAACCTAGCCCACAACATGTTTCAAGTGTGCTTTGTGCTTCTATTTTGATGGCTTATCTCTGCTATAACCTGTGGTCCATGAAGGGAACTTGATTGAATTTTGAAGTTGAATCTTTAGAATCATGCCTTCAATTCTTGTTGACATTGGAAGAGAACAGGAGATTGCTTTTTCTTTTTATGGTTTTTTTGTAGTTGATGTTACATTCTGTGCACTAGGGATTGACTCGTATGATTATATGTAGTTATAACAGTGGGAAAGGGGTATGCCTCTGTGATTTTGCATGCCCCAAAGTCAGCTTAGTGTGCTGCATGTTCATGTCCAGTTTTATGCCTATGAATGAATCATTTTCCATGTTCTTTTCATTTAAAGGTTGGGTGTACTTGTTGCACATATGAAACACATTTTGAACTTCTAAACTAAACTTTATACTCATTGTTTCACACATAAGGATTTTAGTTTAGTTGTGGGCTACTTAAGTTCCCTTTTAGTGAACAAAAGGTTTATATGGTTTGGATTTGGATGAAAAATTCACCTTTACTAATATTCATGGTTGGCACGCATTATTTGATTTATAGAGTATTCTCATACCATTTAGCTTCTAAAGGGAACCCTTAATTGCATATTTTGTGCTTTGAGGCCCATAGGTGTTTTTCATATCACTTTGGACTAGCATGATGTTGCCTATGAATGCTTTGGAGGCTTTGCTTGCCCTTGTATTGGAATTAGAATGCTGTCATGAACTTAAAGAGTTATAATTTACACTCTTCAAATTTTATTTTGAGCATCATGGGAGCATGAAATCAAGCTTGAAAAGAGTGAGTTATCCTTATTAAGAAAAGAGAGGAACACAAAGGCAAAAGCACGAGAGCAACACAGGAGCTTGGATCAAGCTTCAAATTTGGGCTCTTATTTTTTAAGCAAAGGAAAGAAAAGTAAGACACAAGAGTTTGCGCTTCTTCATCTCAGGATTGTCTTTAAATTACATGGGTTTGCACAGTAGCACACACCATCACAAAATCATACACGTTTGTAAATATTTGACATAATATGTGTTTTTTATTTGCTTTTAAAAATTAATCACAAAGGTTTTTAGAACTTTCACAGACCCCTTAAACAATCGCACCGTGTGAGCCTACGGGGCTGCACGAGTGTATTATGAAGGCACACTTATAATAGGTTCTAATGACCTTTCCATTTAAAATTTTATTTTCTTATAAAAAATAAATAAAATGAATAATAGAAATAACTGACTTAGTAACCAGACCACGTGAGATTTCCAGAACCCATGCAGGTATTCTAATTAACATTGTTGTCACGTAAGATTGCGAATCCATAGAGACATACCGTTGAACTTTCTTTTAAGAAGATAATTATATTTAAAAAAAATAAATGATACTAATATAACAAGTTTTTCAAATTTTACCTAATAAAATTATTATATAGCATTTTGAAATATAATAAAACCTTTATATCGCAAGGTTTAGAACTTTCACAGGTATTTAAAGAAACGATCTATCGGGCACGACTGCGAGTTTGCAATAGGTGGATTGATTCTCTCTTTTAAAAAGAAAAATTTTCAAAAGAATAAAAAAATATGATGGTTTTTCAAAAGTCAAAAATCAAATAAAAGCAATTTCAAAAATCAAAGAAAAACAAAAAAAATATTTTCAAACAAAACAAAATAAGAGTAAGTAAGTGGAATTAAATTATTTTTTGCAGATTAAAACGCACCAACTCAATCTCAGAAAATTGTTTTGTTTGTAAAAGGTAAATTATTCGCATTTAGTTTTCTCTTATTACCAAAATTATAATAAAAAAATACTAACCACTAGACACGCATTTTTAGCCCGAATTACGTGGACTTTGATCTCTATCGTAAGGTACATAGGCTCCAGACTCTGATCCTAGGTCAAGTCTATCTTTGTAAATAAATAAATATTTTCCAATTCCTTTTCCTTATTTTATCTTAAATCTCCTTAATTTTTAATTTAATTTATTTTATTTATTATGTTTTCCAAATTTCTCAAATTTTCTTAATTTCTTTTTTCTCTACCCTTATTCTTGCATGTGAATAATAAAAGGAAAATTAAAATACTTTTAAAGCCATATTAATTTGCACAATCAACGTAATGTAACTGTTCCTAGAAACGAGTATTGTGGGGTGCTTAACACCTTTCCTACACACAATCAACTCCCGAATTTAACTTTGACTACGCAGACCATCCTTTCCCTTTCTAATTCGATTTTCCAAGATTTTCCCTCAAAATTTTGGTGGCGACTCCTCACAAGTCAGTTTTCGTCAGGAAACCCAATTTGTTCTCTTTTTACCTTTTATCACATTTTTCTGGGTGCGACATGAGCTATTTTGAAAACCCAAATTTGCAAATGAAGGGGTACCTAAATCATTGGTGGTTCCCAAATTTGTGAAGTTGGAGTCGGTGGTTCCTAGATCTCATTCAAAGGTGGGTCGGTGGTGGTAGCAAAGAACGCCGATGAAGTTGGAGGAAAAATCGATGAAGAGGACGCTATTGCACAGATATGTGATGTTGATGTCAGTGGTGGTAGGGAACATAGATGTTGATGCCAATGAAGTTGATGTTGTTGTTTACCCAGATTTGTGAAGTTGGAAAGTGGTTGATGCTAATGAAGTTAGAGGAAAAATTGGTGATAGCAATAGTGACAAGGGAGAAAGTTGATTCTGAAAAGGGAGGAGAACGATGGTGCAAGGTGACCACAAAAAGGAGATGGAAGATGGTGATGGAAGGTGGGGTGATGGGGAGGATGAAGAGAGACGAACTGGAAAGGAGAGGAAAGGTTGTAAATTTGAATTTTATTAAGGGTATTTTAGTCTTTTGTGTATTATTACATGGGTGTGATCCCCATTTGTCACACCCGGAGATGTGACACGGATGGCGCGGGAAACAAGATAAAAAAGAAAAAGGGTGAAATCGACCCACCTAATGGAAGGCCAATTTCAAAGGGAGTCGTCACCAAAATTTTGAGGGAAATTTTAGAAAACTAAAACAAAAACAAAAGAGGATAAGGATGGTCTGTGAATCAAAGTTGGGTTTGGGAGTATGATTGTGAGTGGGGAAGGTGTTAGGCACCCTTACAACACTCGTTCCTAAGAACGGTTACTTTAGGTTGATCATGCAATTTTTATGGCTTTTAAAAATTATTTTGATTTCCCTTTTACCATTCACATGCAAAAATAAATATAAAAATAAAAATGTAAAAATGAAAATAAAGAATAAAATGAAAATATGAAAAGTTGGGAAAAATAAAGTAAAAGGAAAATCTTATTTATTTACAAAAGTGGACTTATGTAAATGAAAATAAAGAATAAAACGGGAAGTTGGGAAAATAAAATAAGAGAAAAATATTATTTATTTAGAAAAGCGGACTTGATCCAGAATTAGAGTCTGGGGCCTATGTACCCTGCAATAGGGATCAAAGTCGACATAGTTCGGTCTAAAAATTCGTGTCACTGGGTTAGTATTTTTTATTATATATATTCTTTAAAAAGAAATGTTTATAGAAAATAATTTGTCTTTCCACAAAGAAAACAATTTTTCGAATTGGTTGGTGTGTTTTAATTTATAAAAGACATATTAATTTCCATTATTTACTCTTTCGATTTATTACTATATATATATATTTATTAATCAATTTCTAAACGAGAATATATGTTTTTCCTCAATTTAAAAAATATGATTAAAGTTATGTGCGATTTTGAACATTTTATTTTAAAAAGAAAATATTTGAAAACAAATTTATTTTTACATAATAAAATCAATTGGCTTATGTGGCAACTTTATCACTCACAATACATTGATTGATACCTAAATGTCCATGGTGATGCCTCTTGAGACAAAAAGGTATAAAAAGGTTTGAAAGGAAACAAATACATTTTTTGTACAAATTATTATATATATATATATTTATTTATTTTCTTTAAAATAAATAAAATCCTTTTAACACATATTTATTTAAAAGAATTAAAAAAACTTGATTATTACATATATTTTAAAGAAAGATAATCAGCATATGTGGTGACTTTATCACTTATAAATTACTGATTAATACTTAAATATCCACTGTGTTACCACTCGAAATAGATAAGTGAAATGGATAAAAACTCGGAACGAAACGAATAACTTTAGTTTCAACCATTTCATTTTTATATTTTTTATTATGAAATGAAAAGGTAATAAAGATGAATAAATAGAACATTAAAGGAAAATAAATAATTTTGACAAGAATTATTTATAAATAGATAAAATTCTCTAAAAAAAACATTAAGAGGAATTCTAAAGATCCTCATTACGTGTATTTCTAAAGAGAAATAATTAACATCTGTGGTGACTTTATCACTCACAAGTTGCTGATTAATACTTAAATATCCCCGGTGTTACCACTTGGAGAAGAAAAGTAACTGGCTTAAGAGATACAATTAGAAAAAAAAATAAATAACATTTACATAAATCATTTTTATCTCCTTACATTAAATTATAAAAATAAATGTGACCACGGTGACACATTTTTATAAAAAGAAAACGATAAAAGAAATTTAAAAATATGGCTTATATATATATATATGTATATATATTATTTATGATTTATTTTTATTTTTATTTATTTTTTTTTTAAAAAATCAATTAGAATCTGTGGTGACTTTATCACTCACAGCTCGCTAATTAATACCTAAATGCCCACGGTGTTACCACTCGGAACATAAAGGTAAAATAAAAATTTGAAATAAAAACTCTCATTGAATAATTTATTTTTACTTTTAATAAATAAAAAACCATTGGTACTTATAAATAAAATAAAATAAAAAATAAAATTGAGCCAATGTTTGTACCATGGCAACTCCTCACTCATGGTATAATTGATTGACACTCTATAGGCACACAGAGAATTAGTCTCTCGTGACAAACTCTAAAATAGAGACCAACAGGACAAAGCAACACGTACTTGTGCTCAATCAAGGATTTTTATATTAATCAGATCAAAAATAGACTATGATAGCTTAAGTAGTCAATATCCCATAGTACATACCATTTCAAATTTGTGATATCCTCCAGTCCCCTTTTAGAAGTATGCATTGGTGAGATAATATGTTTATTATTAAAAGATTTAAGGTAAGTTACACATGACTCCTAGAACCCTTCCGGCCCCATATCTCACACTAAAATAGCAACCACCTGAATATCATAGAGTACGTGTATATACATATACATATATATATGGAGGAATACTTTTCAATCAACAACCCCATGTGACTGGACATCAGGAGGAGGATTGATGGATTCCATGCACAATATAAAGATGGAGACGGTTTAAAATGTTAATGAGCAATATACCCCAAAGTGAACAATGATCGTCCCTGGCAGCACAAACTTCCTCAATACATCACCTATTATCATTACATCTATATTTTATTAAACAAGACATATTCACGCAGTAAAGAGAAATTCACATTTAGGATGAGGGCAAGTTGATATATAAACATCCTGAAACCTAAGATCTATTATGTAAAAGCTAGGACTCCAAAAATCAACTATAAAGGTAGGAGTCTATAAAATTTCACCATTATTATAATTCCAAAATTAGTTTGGTTCCTAACTGTTTTCGATCTCAGTTCAAAGATGTCACTCACGCAGAACCAACGTTGTCTCAAAACTGACGAGGAATTGCAATAACATTAATAACACTGAAATACAGAAGCTGGAAACTTGGGAACAAACCCAACTTAGTATACCGTTTTATAGGCCAGTTCTTTAACACCAATTAATTACCTTTAGATCAGAGACAACCACAGCCAGACAACCATAAATGACACCTCCACAAAAATAGGTATTATAACAAACAAGGCAAATCTGACACTCAAATCCACAACCTCGGAAGCAATTTAAAACAATCCTATGGTCTATGGCAACCAATGCTGTGGACCTTTCCGAATCATTCTTTATATTTTTGATCCAAAACACCATAATAACCAGATCACACAGCAGTTGAACAGAAGGCTTTCAAAGGTCCTTGGTAGCAAACTGGATTAACAAAAATCTTCATCTTATAAAGGCTTATTCAACGTTGGGAAAACAAAATCCTGCAACAAACTCCCTCATCGCAAAAGACTAAACATACTCGGGGTCCCATCCATCAGAGAAACACAAGACATCAACCAAGGCATAACAAAAATAGTATCATAAGCTATAGAATGCCGTTGTCAAAGGTTGGCGGCAAAATTTCTACAAGTTTCAAGATAAGAGCCATGGCAGGAACAGACTCTCAACTAACAGATGAAAACATCAGTTCAGGCAAATCAGGGTATAGATCATATAAAAAACCAATTCCTAGCAGGAACATATAAATGATGAAATTCTTTACTGTAAGTCATAGTACAGAGCATGATCCTAAACTGATGCGTGGAGTCTATCGAAGCAACAACCTGACCCCATACATGAGTGATGGCCCAAAATAAAAAACAGAGTAGAGTAGAGCAATTTAAACCTACGGCCGAAGAAAATCTTCAATAATTTCGTCCCTCCTCTGATTCTTTCCTTCACTTCTCCTCTCCGCGGCTGCCCCCTCAATTTCCTCTGTTTCTCGGCCTTTATACCATTTGCTATCTCGGTTGGAGAATCCTGGCCCCTCTCCTCTAGGCTTATTTCCTCTTGTCTCAGCCTTTCTGCACTTGCTCGTTATGATTTCTCTTCCTCCTTCCTTCTTGCCTCTGTGTCTTCATTCCTTTTTATAGCAAGTTCGCGAGTGAAGAGAAAAGGTACCTTCAAGCTTATGGTTACCTTATCCTGCCTTGTTTTCGTGTACTGGTTGCTTTCCTGTTCCGGTTGCTCGTAACCATGAGCCGCCTCTGCCCTTCACTGCTCTGCTATGGCAAGTTCTGCCTCCTGTCTTTCACACACGATCCTTCTACCTTTTGTCTCATCTTTTTGCTCAGCTTTCCTCTTTTCTATCCTTCTAGTGCACGGCTCCCTTTGACTTTTCTTCGGCCTCTATCGTGCCTCAGACCCTAGCTCCCTTTTAGGTTTCTAAAAGCCTTCGGCTTTTTTTCTCTGAGCTCCTCATTCAGTCCCATGCTTGGCTCCTCTGTTTTCTTCGTACCCCATGGCCCCCTCCGTTCCTCACCTTCGTTCTCGATGGCTCCCTTTGGTTTACTCTTTACTGCTTCTGCTTCCCTCTCGGATCTCCCTCTTGGCCTCCGTCGCGGCCCCCTTTTCTCCTTTGGCCGAGCCCTAAGGGCTCACTCTGGTTCAAACTCCCTCTCTTTTTCTCTGCTCGCGGTCCCCTCTCCCAGCTCTGTCCGAGCTCCTTTCGGCCTTCTCTCCTCCGTCCTCACGGCTGCTCCTTCTCTCTTCTTCCTCGGTTCAGACTCCTTGCGGCTCTGGTTCATACTCCCTCGGTCTCCATTTCAGACTCTCTCAGCTCTGGTTCGTTCGGCCGAGCCCTATAGCTCTCTCTGATTCAGCCTCCCTCTCTTTTTCTCTGCTAGCGGTCCTTTCTCCTAGCTCTATCCGGGCTCTGTCCTCACGGCCGCTCCCTTTCTCTTCTTTCCTCGTGGTTCTCTGCTTCTCTCGTGGTCCTCTCCTCCTCTTAGCTCCTCTGTTTCTCTCTGCAGCTCTCTCGCTCTCTCAGCCTCTTCTGATTTTCTTCATCCACCAAGCCCTAAAGGGCTCTTTCTGGCCTCTTCTCGGCCGAGCTCTAAGGGGCTCCTTTGCCTACCTTGGGGCATTGCCCTCAAGGACCAGTCCACAAGCCCTTAATTGGGCTCGTGATGTTTTGGGTCCAAACAAAAAAATTTTATTTTTTTATTTTGGTTTCAGCCCCAAATTTTTTGGTTCTAATAATAATTAATTTTTTTTGTTTCATTTTTTTAAAAATTTTTTTTACAAAGAATTTTCTTAATTTTTTTATTATTATTATTTTTAGTTAATTTTTTTAAATTATTAATTCCCTTGCTTAGAAGAGCATTTTTGTTTTATAATTCTTCTTTTTTTTGGTTGTTTGCTTTTTTTTTCTTTCTATTTATTATTATTATTGTTATTATATATTTTATAAAAATACCCGGACAAAATGAAGTGTTCACACCATTACATAGATTTTTTTAAGGTGAAGGAGATTACCTTAATTGATGTAATCTAGCTCACTTGTGTGATCCCCATAACCAAACATGATTGAGTTGGGTAATATAAAACACATTACATTACTAGTCAGATAATATAATTGAACCAAATAGGCACCAAGTGAACTACCAAACCACACCCCGTAGACCTAAGGACAAAGTAAAAACAAATGCTCCAAAGTTTCAACATTGGATTGACAATAATATCACACAGAATTATCACAACAATGTCAGTTGCACAAATTTTCTCTAGTTGCTAAAGATCCAATACACATATGCTAGAGGAAATTACATACCTTTGGGGGAGCTTTTAGTGTCCAACTTTTCTTCCACAAATCAGAATATGCTTGATGAGAACTACTGGCATCATCATTTACATTCACAACCAGAATATTATGAGCTACTTGATATGCTGACTTCACTGAAAATTGGCCATTTTCCCCTTTAACCCAATAAAGGACATCCTCTTGATGGCATAAAGAAACAGGTATAGTTAGAATGCTCTAGATCCAAACATCAGTAAGATCATTTTAAATTTGAGAAAGCTGCTAGCCACATGAGGTTCATTAGCAGTGTCAACATTGATGGGGCCTGAAAGTGAGAAATTTTGCAAAATTGGTATCCATGGATCTTGACAGAAATGAATGTTTCCAACTCTCCAAATAACATTATTCTGTAATATTGGTCTAGCCTTAATCAAACTAGACTTGGCCCATGAAGCCCGACCTCATTTTATAGCCTCCATGAAACCACACAAAGGGAAATAGATTCCTTTGGAAATTCTGACCCAAAGATCATTCCATGAAGTCATCAACCTCTGACACTGCTTTGCCAATAAAGCCAAATTAAAACACATGAAGTCTTTAAAGCTCATTCCTCCATGATACTTTGACTAAGATAGTTATGCTAAGCAATCCAATGAATCTTCCTTTTGGCCACCTTTGATCCCACTAGAAACGAGTAACTATACTATCCAACTATTGACATATTTTCTTAGGAGAAAGAAAGCGTGACATTGGATAAGTTGGAATAGCATTTGCAATAGCCTTGATCAAAGTTTCACAACCAGAATCCAACCACATCTGTCATTGCTTAGGTGGTTGGTTCCACTTGTAACTTAATTGCCTCTATCCTTCTTGTTCTACTACATTTTGGAACCTTGAAATTGCATAATATTGAGCAAATTCATGCACAACTCTGTGAATGATTTAAAGAAGGGCACAAATTGTCCCTTTGAAAATCCTACTATTCCTTGCTTTCCACATCCATGACATTCTGAAGTGTGACCATCAAGTGGGTTTAATACTGCTTTTAATGGATTTGTTTCTCAGGATACATTGATAAAAGGATGGTTGTACTTGTGCCCTAAAAAATTCTCCAAATTTACTTTGTTGATAGAGCCTTATTAAAATCCAAAGTCATGATCTCACTTATAAGGGCTGATGAAGCAACAATTATGAAAGATCTTAGTTTTGGAGTATCACTATCAAAATCTCTAGACACAATACCCACCCTAGCTTTCTTGATAAGATCTTCATAAGATCCACACATTCGCTTTGATCTATTCTACGGTGGCTTCAAAGGGGTCCAAGCTTTAGGAAAATTGAAACCCTTCTTAGCTTTAATTTGCTTTGAGAAGTCCATATGCCCTTTGCTGTCTAATACTCAATCAGCAGTTCACAGCTTCGAGCATGAGTTTGGGAATTAGGAGTACATTTTCAAAGCTTCACTGATATCTTGTTTTCTAAATTTGTTAACTCCTCAAAGATTTTTTTTGTACAATTATATTTTGGGATCAAAATAATATGTTTATTATAAAATTAGACATATTACTACTTGTATTTTCCTAGAGTTACTATTTAATATTTCAGTTTTTTATCACTTAAAAATCTTTATTTGTTATTCATCTCCTCAACAAATCCTAAACGATAATTCTCCTAAAATATATTTGATGGACAATGTTATTATTGTTACGAAAATTTTGGATGTTCATATAAAATATTTTTTCTACATAGGGCTGAGTCATCGTTGAGTAATATTTTCTATTTATTTTATTTAGTTAATTATTACCTTATTTAGAGTTAAGATCCACTCTAATGTTAGGTAGGATCTTTATCTCTTATAGATATACCTCTTTAGTAGCTGAATAAGACAAACTTACTCTTGACTTCACATATTTTTTCTCTCTATTCTCTACTTCATTATTTCTTTTATCTATTTTATTTTATAACACGTTATCAACATAATTTCGCTTAAAAATATGAGGCATGTCCTCTTTACTTGCTATATGATATTTGTTATCAGGTTTTTCACCTTTTCCTTCTTCTTTTTTTGAATTAATTATTTATAGTGACTTTGAGTTAATTTTTTTTTATAAATGAAAAGTTATGCCACATCCCAAAGTATGATACAATTTAATTAAGATGTCACATCTAAAAGTATGTGCATAATTTAATTTCTTTATTAATTAGATCTTGAAGTTATCCTTACAAAATATAAAGTGAATCCTGAAGTTATTTATATGGACATGGAGTATAAAACAAATCTTGAAATTATCTGTATTCAAAATTATTTAATTGAGATATCACATCTAAAAGTATGAGTATAATTTAATTTTGATATTAAATGGATCTTGAAGTTATCCAAATAGAATATAAAATAGGTCATAAAGTTATCTACAATTTATTTTTCCTTTTTATTCATTACATTTACTACTTTATTTAGAATTTTGGATTATATATGTGTTTGAATTATGATTTCTATTTATTTAAGGTTTACATCCAAACGTGGTTATATTTTTCAGTGATAATTTTGAATTATTGATGTTTTATCATCATTTAGAGTTTTCAATTATAATTTTATTGATAAATTCTTGAATTGCTTTAATGGTTAGTGGTGCTAAGTTTGTTTACTTTGGGTACTTAATCGTAATTTTAATAATTAATATATATTGGTTGGGGGGGGGGACGTTTGTTTGCTGTGGGTTCTTTATTGTAATTTTTCCTTTAGATACTTAATCATAATTTTAACAATTAATATATGTTGATGGCTAGTGTTAGTAGAGCTAGCAATCTGGGTCAGGCGCAAATCAAGCCAGTCGAAAAGCCCAAATTGCCATACATGTTGAATAAAAAGTTTTGATGATTCCAAACAATTAGAACTTATAAAGAATAACATCAAAGGAGTATAAAAAAGATAAGGTGAAGAAATCTAGTGAAGAACAATTGAAGATTTAGTTTTTAGGATTTCTCACCATATACATTGAGTAAAAAACGTTGATTCTTACTTATTTATATTATCATAGTACTTAAACAAGTTATTCATAGTTATCCTATGTTAGTATATGTTAAAATTGAAAAATATTAACTAACAGATGAATGTTGTATTTCAGTCATGTATATTTTGCATAAAATTCGAACTTTGCTTAGTGAAATTCTAAGTTACAGATGTTTTATCTCTGATAGATGAATTTTAGTTCAAAAATTCAAATTTTGAGCTAAGTATTATTAATGAAAGTGTGCAAAATTCATGTGAAATTTAGTCAAAATTTGAATGTTAGAGAAGTGCAAAGTGAGTTCACTATCACTACCTCTTATAGATAAATTTTGGACCTCAAAATGAGAATTTTAAATTAACAACTTCTAAGTGTTGTAAGAGCATACCTCTGATAGACAAACTTTGTAGTTCAAAATTTGAATTTCACATAGAAGAACTTTTGTACCATATTGAACATGCTTCTGATAAATGAATTTCAGCTTCTGAAATTTGAATTTTGAGTACACTGTAAAAATATGAAACAAACTGTTCAACTTGAACAGATGCATTTTCAATATGAAAATTCGTATGATTTAACATAAGATATTTTTGACAAACTTGAAATTCGAATGTCACATTTGAACAAATGAATGTTGAAGTCTTTAACCTTCTATCTCTATTAAACCCCAAAATTTAAATTTTGGTGTGTTAGACACATTAAATACGGTTGATGAATGGTTATTTCTAGTTAAAATCTCTAACAGCTAGATCTTGTGTCTAATAACTAGTTAAGTCACAAATCTATAAATAGAACTTCATTTGAAGTTATGGTAAATGAATCTAAGTCTGTCTTTATCAAAACTCTACTGAATTTATTTGACAAAACTTTTTCACCCACTTACTTCATTTATTGTACCATAACTTTCATATCTATTTTATTCTAGAGTGTATTCATTCTGTGTAAAATCGTTTCTTCATCTGAAAAAAAGATTCTTTGTGAGAAAAATTACAAAGGAAATTGGAAAACATTTGTAAGAGTGTTGAGTGAGAAATTTCAATATTCTTATAATAGAGCATGTGTGTTATATTGAGGCATTACAAGGAACCCGTTTAATTTTTGCTAATAATGAAAATCTTAAGTGGTGACTTGAAGACTGGACATAAGTCAAATAGATTAGACCAAACTAGGATAAATCTTTTAGTCCTCTCTTCTTTTATCTTACACTTATATTCATTTTCATTATATTCTATTTTTTCTGCAAGCTTTTGCTTTCACTGTGAACTTGTGTTTTTGCAGAAAAATTTTAAACTTTCTAATTCACCCCTTTCTTGGAAAGTCAGCAATCCTAACAATACAAGCTTGATTTTTCAAGCTTGAACCAGTGAAATTGGGCTTGCGGGCTTTTTTTTATTTTTCAACTATTTTTTATATATTTTTTTAATTTTTTCACATAATTATTTAAATTAATACAACTAATTATTATTATTATTTACCAAAAATTAATATAATATTAATTTTAGATTTTTTAGCTAGTTATAGATGGAAAACCAATTTGGGTGGTTTAGGAGAACTATGATTTAATGGCTAGATCATTACTTAGGAATGGGAGCTTAGGAGGAAGAAAACCACGATCAAATATTCGAAAAGAGCCACTTAACAAAATCTAAAACATATTAATTCAAATAATTTGTTTTAGGTTTGTCTCTTGTAAATTTTCAAATATTATTTTTAAAGGTTGACTTAAATATGTTTATTTTAAAATTTTCATAATTTTTTATTTAAATTAATTTTAAAAATAGTATTACAAAAATAAAATAATTTTTATTTAAATTAAATTTAAATATGTAATATATATTTTTATATATTATATAATATGTAATATATTTATTTAATTCCATTTATATATATATTTAATTTAACTCTATTTATCTAATATATTTATTTATTTTATTTTAGTTTTTATTAATTATTGTATTTAAATAAAATATTAGTTATTTTAGTTTCCTATTCACTTCTAGATCTCAAGTCTCAAGCCCAGTGCCCAGATTTGCTCAGCTTAGCTTCGAGAATCCTTTAGGTATGTATGTATGTTCATATTTTTTTTAATTGATTATATTTAATTTATGTATGTTGTGTTGTTACTACCTTACTGGGTGCTGGCTCGCTGTTGCCTTGCGTTTCTTTTGAGCTCTAAAAAAGAGTAGATCATGTTGGTAGGAATTAGGAAGCTCTAGAAGTGGAATTTTGACATTTTAGAAATGTAAAAATAAAGTTTGGCAAAAAAGGTGTAGGCTCGTGGGCTAGCACATGGGCCCACTCTATATGGGCCGGGCTTAGAAAATAGAGCCTGTTTTAGACATCACACATTTAGCCCAACCTGAATTAGGCCGGCTTGTGATGGATCAGCCCAAATGGGCCGGACTATCTCGAATTACCAGCTCTAGATTTATCATTGTCCTCTAGGATATTGTTGCTTATGTATATCAACAATTTAGTTTTGTTTCATCGTCTTCAATGAATATATCTATGAACATTAATTTCTTCACCTTCTCCATTTATCTCCATTTTTCTGTTTCAACCTTCATTGTAAACTCCAATAGTTTGATATAATGACCCATGAATAAACCACGGCCCTTGGGGATCTTTGTTATTAAAAAAATAATGATAATAAATGATCAAGTAGATTAACTCGATTGCTACTAAAAAGACTTCAATTGCGAAGAAATAGCATCACTTAGTTGCCATGGTAAATTATTTTTGTTTCAAAATTTTAATCTAAGATAACCATGAGGTAAAAAACAAAAAAAAAAACTCACAATCAATAACAATTATCTATTATATATATAAAAGTAAGTCTAAAAGCTAAATTTCTATTGTGCCATCTTAGCATTTCAATCAAAAATAAGAAAATCTATTGACTCTAAACTAACTATAATATAAAATATATGAAATCTAAAAAGATAATAGATTTAAAATAATAAATAAAAAATGTATAAAATCTTAAAAGATAATATATTATTATCTTTGACCTATTCATGATATTTATACTATTATTTAAATTTAAATTATACTATAATTCAAATAGTTTGTATATATATATATATATTAAACCATTTGTTAAATTTATTTAGTAATTGTATTTTGATTAAAACAATTTTTTTATTGTTCATAAATAATTTAATTTAAAAAGATTTGTGGTTACTTACTTGATGTTGCGGGCCTATTAAAAAATTTAAATGATTTATATATGTAAAATAGTCTTCTATCTATCTAAAATATTCTCTATTACATCACAAATTTATTATTGAATTAAAATTAAAATTGATTATAATGTTATCATTATACTCTATAAATAATTGTATCAATCCATTTGGCAAAAATGAATTAGCATGTTGTTTTGTCCTCTGTCATGTTTGAGAGAACCTTTTTGCAACTATCATGATTCTTCCTCTATTTTATTGAGAGAGTTTTCATCCTTTGCTATGTTCAATTCACTTTGCTGTTGATGGTCCTTCTACATGCATTTAATTAATGGCTACAATCAGATTATTTATGACTATGCTATATGCAATTTTGAGGTTGGTCATCTAAATTTTCATGAATTATAATTGGATTATCTTAATTTGTTCACTAATAATTGTCTAACTTTTTATGGTTAGTTGTCTAACCCAACTTGATGATTTTTAATATCCATTTTTTATTTATTTTTTATAATTTTTATCTACAAATACACATACACATATACATCTGTATGTGTGTGTTTAATTTTACATTCAATTTATCATGACACAATATTTACATATTTGAGATTATACTATTTGATCTCTTGACAAGTCCACTTTTCATCAAAGTTTCTTTCTTACACATATATCTCTTCCTAAATCTACTTTAAATTGTAAACAGATTCCATGAAAATAAAGATTGCGCAAATGCTTAGCAGAATTGTAGAGTTTGGATGATTTTCACATTGCTAGAAAATCAATGTAATCTCAACTAAAATTGAAAAATGAAGGATGTGAAGAAAATGTAACTTACATTCTAATACAATAAGATATTTCTAACTAATTTTATAACATATTTTATGCACGATTGATGGCTATTGTCGTGGGGATCAAAAGATTTTATCCAAATTCACATATATTGAATTTGTTGAGGGAATTTCTTTAGTTCCTCTTAATGTCGAAGAAGGCTATTGATTTCCAATATAATAATGTGAAGGCCATCAATTCCTTGAAACATGATTATCAAATAAAATTAGGGTCATTCGACTATGGTTAATGTGATGCAAGGTCAACATTTACCAAACCTCCACAACTCATTGAGTTAGCTTTGCATGATAATGGTGTGAGTATATGTTTTTTCAAAATTTTCTTTCACCAAAATGATAATTTTATAGTTTATTATAAAGATATAATGTGGTTTATTAAAGAACAAAAAAAAGCCCATTCGGCAAAATGAAATTATATTTTTTCTTTTGTCTGACATTCATTTTTGTATCATCCGAATATCAATCAATGTGTGCTGGGAATGGAAGATGAGTGTGATGCATATTATGATTGTTCAATATTCTGTCCCGCACAGGAGATGGAAGCCAATTACAATAAGCAAATGATTTTATCTAATTACATTTATCATTGTACTTTATTTTCTGATGTTCCGTTAAGTATTAGGGTGTTAAGGATCTTATCCCTTAGTCCAGCTAGCTTGTGATATTATACAATAATGATTTTATCTTTATAACACCATCTTAATTAGCCACTTGGACTGTATATCATATTTGTAATACACAAGAATTTGATTCGAAAGCACCAAAGTGTAACGTTACCAGGCAAAAGACAAAACACAAGACTAAAAAGCCAAACCGTTTACAAAGAATCAGCAGAGAATAGACAAAGGACAAAGTGACAAGCAAACACACTACGTGGTGGGAGATAAACTCTTGAGGGACTCGGATTGCTGAAGAGTTAAACAAAATTGTACTTATTCAAAATATTCAGTCTCATATCCGAAAAGAAAAAAAAATAAGAAAAATATTAAGTAAGCAATGAATCCTTTACTTTTTCTTGTAAAGTTCTGGATTTAAACATAAAAGTTATATGGTTAATTGCATAATATATACTGTTCAAAATCAATATTCTATAAATATTGATTCTATTTTGCACTATAATGCTCAACATTTTAAAATTTATCAAATTAGTCCTTAATAGTTGACCAATTGTTGAATTTTTTTATTAAATTGGAATTATAATTTAGAATTAATGATTTCTATAACTGAAATTTTATTTAATGTAGATTGCATTGATTGGAAAGTTTTGAAGCTGAGATTTTTGTTTTTGCCAAAATTTGAAACCGATGTTGTTAATAAATAAAATTTTTTTGACACTTAATAAATAAACTTATGAATGTTTAAATAGCATTTATATAACTCAAAACTACCACCCATGTTAAATGGTTTTGTCTGGTATTGTAAATCCATTTGGTAAAAAAAATATATATATATATATATGTAATCTCATAATAATCTTTACTAAATCACACATTAAAAGGTTAATTAATTATTTAATATTTTAAAAATGGATTGTCTGCGTAATATTAATTTTTTTATAATGATGAATAATATTTAATTTATTTACCTAATTGTTCAATTCCTAAATCTCATATGATGGACCAAGATTTGAATATTTTTAATTGAAGATAATAAAAGAAAAGCTAGAAGAATCAAATCCAAGTTATTATTGTAAATCTTTCGGCAAACAAAAAGTTATTATTGTAAATCTACATCTAATTTTTTTTATTATTTCACAGTAGCTTCATACGCTACAATCTTTATGTACGTAATTCATAAAGAATGGACTCTTTTCTTTCATTTTTTTTTCCAATTGTAAAGGACAAATTGTTAGTCATGAATGATAATGGGCTCATAACTTTCTAAAAATAAAAAATGAGTTGGACAATTTTTTAAGTTAAAAAAATTGGGCTCATAGCTAGATCTAATATAAATTTTGAATGTTTAATGAATGACAGCAAATTAACATTAAATCTTTTTTGTTAATAAATTACCTAATTAATTTGAATCAATAAGGATTTAATGAAATTTCACCATTAATTTTGAACAAATTTTGAATGTATAGTTAATTATTAAATTTAAGTAAATTTGAAAAATTTTAAGTTAAGAAGTCACAGGTATAACTCAAAAATTATGGTCAAACCAAACTTTTAAATCTCAAATTTCATAATGTTATATTTAGTACTACATATTTGAATAAGTGAATATCTTAATTATTAATCATAGATTTTGAATGACATATTTAAATAAGTAATCACTAGCATAATCAATAAAAAAAAAAGATTCTAGACAAAATCTTATTAAATAATGTTTTACTCAAGGCCCATGAAATGAACCAAAGTAGCCTAAGAGGTTTGGCGATAGGAAGATGAGGCTATGTTGCTCCATCAGTGTTGCTGCTATTGTTGATCACTGCTCTATAAGGTGATGGTGGAGCTAAAGAAGGATGGGATAGTCAATGCCAAATTTTGTCACATGGGAATCTTAAAGGATGAGATCCGAGGTGGGAGTCATGATTTCCTGATAATATGGAAAGGAGATTTCCTAGAAATGAGCATTATAAGTGAAAATTGGTAACCAATATATACCAATATGGAATGGAAATCACATTGTTACTCTTTCCAAGGCCCATGAAACAAATCAAATGGGCCCTTAGGTTTGGCGATGAGAAGATAAGGCTATGTCATTCTCTATCAGTGTCACTGTATCGGTGACCTCTACTCTCTACAAGGATGGTAGAGCTAAATAAGGATGGGAGTGGAGGAAGAAGATGTTGTTGGTGGTGCTGAAAGAGGATAGGATGGTCAATGCCAAATTCTCATTTATGGGAATCTTAAAGGATAAGATCTAAGGTGACTGTTATGATTCCTTGAAAATAGGGTTGAAAATAGGGGATGATGCTCTCCCAAGAATGGGCATCCTAAGTGAAAATAGGCAACTAAACACACACCATGTGGGAATGGAGATCCCATTCCAACTCCTTCCAAGGCCTGTAAAATAAACTGAATGGGCTAGAGAGAGGATTGACGATGAGAAGATAAGGCTATGTCATGCTCTATCAATGTTGCAATTGTTAGTGTCCTTTACTCTATATGACAATGGTGGAACTGGATGAAGACGAGAGTGTTAAATCAAGTATTTTGATGATTTCAAATAACTAGAGCTTGGAAAGAAAATATGAAAGGAGTATATGAGAACTCAAGTGAAGAAATCCAGGAAAAAATGAGTATAGAATTAGTTTGTAGGGTTTCTCACAGTGTTTACAAAGTAAAAGTCTTTGATCTTACACCTACTGGTTTTAAATAAGTATTTTTCAACTATTCTATGCTAACTTTTGTTAAATTTGAAAAATACTGACTAACAAACAAATTTTGAACTGTTAAACTCCATATATGTAGTTGAAAATTTGAACTTTGGTAACTGAAATTTGAAGTTACAGAGATTTTACCTCTAACAGATGAATTTTAGGTTATTGAAATTCGAATTTTGAGACAAGTATAATTTATGAAAATAGGAAAATTCGTCTGAGCTATGTCAAAGTATGTCTGATGTAAGAATCTAAAAAAGAGTTCAAAGTTAGTCCCACTGACAGACGAACTTTGATTTTGAAAATTCAAACTTTTGAATAAAAATGTATAAGTATGATTAGAGGCCTCTCTAACAAGCGGACTTTGCCTTTGAAAATTCGAACTTTAGAATGAAAATGTATAAGTCTAATTAGAGGTCTCTTTGATAGATGAATTTTGAAGGTTCAAAATTCAAATTTCAAAAAGTAGAACTTTTGTGCTATATTAAGTTGCTCACTGATAGATGAATTTTGGATAATCAAAATTCAAACTTCGAGTGCACTGTAGCAATATGAGACAATTATTCACACTTAACAGATGCACTTTAAACTTGAAAATTTATATGTTCTAACATGGGAAATATTTGTCAAAACCAAAATTTAAATATCACTTTTAAACAAACGAATTTTGCAAGTTCAACATTAAAGTTTTTAACTTATGGTCTCTGCGAAATTCATCTGTTAACACCCAAAATTCAAATTTTGAGCATCAAACGCATTAAATACGGTTGGTGAACGGTTAGTTTTGCAAAATAACTATTGGGTAATGCTTCTAACAGCTAAATTTTGTGTCTAACGTATAGTTGAGATATAAATCTATAAGTAGAACTTCATTTGAAGTGTGGATAACAATTTTATGATGTATATACTGAAACTCTGTCAAAATCATTATACAAAGTCTTCTACTCACTTACACTTCATTTATTGCACTTCAACTATCATATTTACTCTATATTAAAGAGTTTTTATTATTGTAAATAATCTTTTCTTCATCTGGAAGAAAGATTTTCTTGTGAAGGGATTTCACAAGAGATTTGGGAAACACTTTGCTAGAGTGCATAGTGGTAAATTTGTAAGCTCTTAGAATAGAGCACAAGGCTGTACTATGACATTATAAGGAGCCTACTGAATCCTTTCAAGATAGTGGAAAATCTCAAGTGGTGGCTTGAGGACTGGATGTAGATCAAGAAAAGCTAAATGAATGAGGATAAATCATTGTGTCCTCCCTTGCTCTACATTGCCAACTCCCTCTCATATTCTGCACTCTGTTTTCTGCAACTTTTACTTTCACTACTCATTTATTATTTTGCAAAAAAATTTTAAACTTCCCAATTCACCATCCCTCTTAGGAAACCAGCAAACTTAACAAGTGGTATTAAAGTCCAGACTCCCAACTGAAGGATCTAACAATCAGAAGAATTAATGGCTGGCTTTGGAGAAAACATTCTTCCTGAAGGAAATAACACCAACATACATCTTGGCTTCAATGGAGAGCATTATGGATACTGGAAGATAAGAATGTAGATCTATCTCCAATCCATTGACTTAGATATCTGGTCAATCATCCAAAAGGAAACTTTGTCCTAATGAAGCTGTAGGATGATGGCAAGTGCAAAGAAAAGCCAGAGGAGGAATGAAATAAGGAAGACAAGAGAAAAGTTCTGCTCAACTACAAGGCAAAACACTGCTTGATCAGTACACTCAATCAAGATGAATTCTACAAGGTGTCTCAGTGGTGGCTTGAGAATTGGACGTAGGTCAAGAGAAGCTAATTGAACCAGCATAAATCATTGCGTCCTCCCTTCCTCTACATTGCTAACTCCCTCTTATATTCTACACTCTATTTTTTATAACTTTTACTTTCACTACTCTTTTACTATTTTGCAGAAAATTTTTAAACTTCCCAATTCATCTTATCTCTTGGGAAGCCAGCAAACCTATCAAGTGGTATCAGAGCTCAAACTCTCAACTGAAGGATCTAACAATCCAGAAGAATTAATGGCTGGCTTTGGAGAAAACATTCTTCTTGAAGGAAATAACACCAATAGACATCCTGGCTTCAGTGGAGAGCATTATGACTATTGAAAGATAAGAATGCAGATCTATCTCCAATCCATTGACTTAGATATCTGGTTAGTCATCCAGAAGGGAGACTTTGTTTCAATGAAGCTACACTATGATGGCAAGTATAAAGAAAAGCCAGAGAAAGAATGGAATGAGGAAGACAAGAGAAGAGTCCTGCTCAACTATAAGGCAAAACACTGCTTGGTCAGTATACTCAATCAGGATGAATTCTACAGGGTGTCTTAGTGTACCATAGCCAAAGGAATGTGAGATACTCTGGAAATTGCTTACGAAGGAACTACTAGAGTGAGGGAGAATAAACTAAATTCCTGTATTGCTGAATACGAAAGTTTCAGAATGATGGAAGGAGAAAGCATCAAAGACCTGCAGAAAAGATTCACCCTCATTGTGAATCAACTAAAAAGCATCGGTAAGGAGTACACACAGCCAGAGAAAGTCAGAAAAATTCTCAGGGCATTTCCTCTAAAATGACAATCAAAAGTAACAGTTATAGAAGAAATCAGAAGAGTCAATATCTTCTGTCACATCTCTCTTTGGGACTCTTAAAGAGTATAAGGGCAAGATGAAAGCTCTTAAGGAAGCTGGTCAAGACAAGAAGAAAAATGGTCTTACATTAAAAGCTGCAGAAGAAAGAGAAGAAGAATCAGATGATGAAGAAGAACTGGATGAAGAGACTCTGTCTATGTTGGTCAAAAATTTGAAAGATTCTACAGCAAGAAGAGAAATAATAAGTTCTTCAAGAAAGGAACAACTGTAGACAATAAGAAAAAGAGTAAAGAGCCTATCACCTGCTATGAATGCAAAAAGCAAGGACACATTAAGTGGGAATGCCCACAATTCCTGAAAAACCAGGAGAAAGAAAAGAAAATGGCTGATAAAGGCAAAATGAAAAAGGCCTATATCTCTTCAATATGAGGCAATGACTTTGATGAGGAAGATGAAGATGAGGAAGAAATTGCTAATATATGTCTGATGGCACAAGCAGCAGAAGAAACTTAAAATTCATCTGACAATGACCATGAAGATGAGGTAATTGATTATGAACCCTCATATTCTGAACTTCTTGATGCATTTCATGATTTGCATGATGAATTCATTAAAAATGCAAAAGAACTAAAATTAGCCAAAAAGAAGATTAGCTAGTTAGAATCGTACTACAAAATGCCTGAAACTGCATCTCAACATATAACCGAATCTGTTTATTTACATTATGCATTGAATTAAAGAAAAATAATGAATATCTTTTAAGGCATGGCTAAACTCACCAAGGGTAAAGATATGTTATTTACATTATTAGGAAGTCAGAGAATTGCACAAGGAAAAGCTGGTCTTAGCTATGATCCTTGTGCAGTCAAGGAAAAGAATGAAAAGAAGAATCAAAATTTATATATGAGACATTTTGTGCATGCAGATGGACATAAGAAGAAAAGTTACTACTCGAAATCCATTGAATCTTATGTCGAACCAAAATATACAAAATAAAAATATTATCTGCATTGATTTCTTCCTGTATCACAATCTAGCAGTCCATTTATTACCTGCCACTTCTATAACAAGAAGGGACATGTCTCCAGTTCATGTTGGTTAAAGAAAAATGGACTTGGTAGAAAAGTAGAATGGGTTCCCAAAGGTACATCTGTATCTAGAGAAAATGCCATTAACAGAAAAGGACTCAAGCAGATTTGGGTACCTAAAAAGAAAAACTAAACTTTGTTTTCCAAGTTTGTCTTAGAGCTAGCAAAAACAATAAATGATATATGGACAGTACATGCTCAAGACATATGACTGGTGTGAACATCCCATTTTATCCGGGCATTTTACAAAAAAAAAATAATAATAAAATAAAATAGAATAAAAAAACTAAAACCAAATGAAAAAAAATAAAAAAAACAAAAAAATCTATTTTGGGCCCCAAGATGCCACGAACCCAATTGAAGGCTCGTGGGCTTGGACCAAAGGGCTACGCCCTAAGGAGCCCTAAATAATTGGGGCAGCAGACTGAAAGGAAAGGAAATAGAGGAGCAGACTGAAAAGAAAAGCAAACGGAGGGAGCACGAGGGAAAAAGCTGCAATGGAAGCAACCGCGAGAAAAAAGCTGCAAGGGAGCAAGAGGCACGGGAAAGGAAGACAAAGGGAGCCAAAGAAGGGGGAAAGAAAAACAGAAGAAACTGAGGGAGCTGGGGCTCGAAAAAAGGAGGGAGGAAGCTGGAGGCACCCGAAAAAAAAAAACAGAGGGGGTGGAGCTGAGCACGAAGGAACAAAAACAAAGGGAGCCACGGGACTCTGAGAAAAAGTAGACGGGGTGGAGGTGTGCAAGAAAGGAAAAAGCAGGGGGAGCACGCGAGAGAGAAAAAGCAAGAAAGAAAGAAAAAGGGGGGGCCGCGAGAAAGTTGTGGGTGAAATTGGAACTGAGGAAAAAGTCCAAAGAGAAAGAGAACCAGGAGAGAGTGTTGGAGACAAAACAGGGGGTCGCAGGAGAGGAATCCCCGGGTACGAAGGAGAACGCAGGTTGAAGGCTGAGGTGGTGCGCTGATCACAGAGTCATTCGCTGGGTAAAAATAATTCTTCCATTTTGGACCTTGATTGATATGTGCTCAATCAAGGATGTGTTTTGTGATGCTCTGTTTCTGTCACACGGCCAAAGGCCATTGATCATTACCGTGTGGTGGTTGATGAGTTTTAAAATTTGCTGGCTTATCATGCTTTGAAGTAGCTAAGTCTTCGGTATTGACTTCCTCTTTAGCAATCCACTCAGGTCACTGCACATTACTTTCAGCTACTCGCAGTCGTTAATCTGTGTCTTTCAAAACATTCATTATCAATTTCTGTGGGATTTCTTTTGAATTGAACTTGCGCTACATTCTCCGATTCTATTCTAAACTAAGAAACTACCCTAGGCATAGAATTTGAGTTCATCTCTTTATGTTCTGTAAACTTGAGTTGACTTTGCTGGGTATTTTTGGATATGGTGTTTTCGGCTTTTAGTTAGACTTGGACACTAATACAGAAGGGTGATAATTTCCCCCTTGGTATTTTTAGCATGGAACATCTCTTTATATGTCAGCAAAAGAATGGTTTCTGCACTTCTAGGAATTTGGCTTCTCGCGATCACAATCCTATATGTGAATGTTGACAATCCTCTGTGTCCATAGTCCTTTAGCATCATCTGTTTCTTTCTCACTGAAGAGCCGAAAACTAAAGTAAATAAGATATCGGGTTTAGCAATTTCAAAGAGGCTCTATGAAGTCTAACTGAATCCAACTGTATAAGTTTAGTCCGCAATTTTTAGTTGGCAGTTGTGCAGCTCATAGTTTGTTTGCGAAAGTAAGCAAACAAAGTGATGTCTGAAAGGATTTTCCTTGTGGATCTTTAGGGCACTGACTATTAAGATTGCCTGATCATATGCTTACTATAACAGTAGCAACACTGCCATTTGAAAATTTCATGAAACTAAATCTGTTTAACAACATACGGTGATAAGGATTGTGCGAGAGTTAATTTCTTTTACTTGCTACAAATGTTCATATTTTTGTCCCTAACTGATACACTGCATGTACAGAATGGTGAGTAGACTAGGGGAAAATGATGGGGGAGTAATTAAAGTTGTGAAAATAAAATGCTTAATATTTCTTGATGTGATAGGAGAAGTAGGTTTGGTGTCAAGTTTTCTTCCATTTACAAACCTTGTCCATTCATATCTTTTTGTGTTTGAGTTATCTGAGTTTGCACGGTAACACACACCACCACAGAATCATACATGTTTGTAAATGTTTGTCATAATATATTCTTTTTGTTGGCTTTTAAATATTGGTCACGAAGGCTTGTGAGCTCTCGCAGATCGTTAAAGTAATCACACCGTGTAAGCTTACGGGGCTGCACGAGTGTATTATAAAGATATATTTATAATTGGTCATAATGACCTTTCCCTTCAAAATATTATTTTCTCATAAAAAGTAAATAAAATAATAAATAAATAAATAATTGGCTCATATAAGTACACCACGTGAGTTTTTGGAACCCACGCAGGTATTTAAGTTTACTGAGTTATCGCGTGAGATTGCGAATCCAGGTAGATATATCAGTTAAATAATTTTTTTAAGAAAATAATTATATAAAAAATAAATTATGATATCATAACAAGTTTTTTCTAATTTTATCTAAAAATATATATAATCATCTTTTGAAAATTGAAAAAATAGTAGTATTTTCTAAAAGTTTTGCTTTAAAATTATAATAAAACATTTATGCAGCAAGATTTAGAACTTTCGCAGGTAATTAAGGAATCGATATATCAGGCACAACTGCGAGTTTGAGATAAGTAGTTCGGTTTTCATTTTCTTTTAAAAGAAAATTCCCAAAAGTACAAAAATACATTATTAAAAAAAATAAAAAAATAAAAGAAATATTTTCAAATAAAATAAAATAAGAGTAAGTAAGCGAAATTAAATTATCTTTTTACAAATTAAAACACACATTCTCAATCTCAGAAAATTATTTTGTTTGCAAAAAGATAAATTATTAGTCTTCTCTTATTACAAAAATTATACAAAAAAATTAAAATTAAAAAAAATATATCAACCAACTGACACACATTTCTAGTCCCGAACTATGTGAATTTTGATCCCCATCGTGGGTACGTAGACCCTATGGTCTGATCCTGGGTCAAGTCCGTCTTTGTAAATAAATAAATATTTTTCAATTTATTTTCCCAATTCCTTTTCCTCATTTTTTCTTAAATCTCCTCAATTTCTAATGTAATTTATTTTCTTTATTTTGTTTTCCAAATTTCTCAAATTTTCCTAATTTCTTCTTTACCCTTATTCTTGTATGTGAATGATAAAAGGAAGACCAAAATACTTTTAAAACCATATTAATTTGCACAATCAACGTAAGGTAACCGTTCCAAGAAATAGGTGTTGTGGGGTGCCTAACACCTTCCCCATGCACAATCGACTCCCGAATCCAATTTTGATTACGCAGATAATCCTTTTTCCTCTCCAATTCGGTTTTCCAAGATTTTCCCTCAAAATTTTGGTGGCAACTCCTCACAAATTGGTTTTTCGCTCGAAGACTCGATTTGTTCTCTTTTTCCTTTTATCGCATTTTTCCGGGTGCGACAACTGGTGATGAGGAGAAGCTCATCACCCTTAAAGACAAGAAATAAGGAAATGTAACATTTGAAGGTGACCAATATGACATAATAGTTGGCATTAGCATCGTGGGCAAGAATCCTGAAACATCTATAAAAGATGTGTTGTTTATGATTAGCCCCAATTACAATTTGCTGAGTGTGAGTCAGACATGTGATAAAAGGAACTAAGTACTGTTTGACTCAAAATTCTGCCCGGTCATCTAAAAAAGTGATCGCAAAGTAATTCTCAGAGCTCAAAGGGATGGTAACTACTATACTATTGATCTAAATGAACTTCCCACCTTAAACTTTGTATGTTTAATTAGTAAAGATAATAACAACTGGTTGTGGCATAAAAAACTAGCATATGTTAACATGAACCAACTAACCAAATTGATTAAGAATGATTTAGTCACTAGATTACCAAAAATTTCTTTTGAAAATGATAGAGAATGTGATGCGTACTTGAAAGGGAAACAAACTAAATCATTTTTCAAATCTAAAAATGTAATCACTTCATCCAGACCATTGCAATTATTACACATGGACTTGATAGGTTCATCTAGAGTAAAAAGCATTGGTGGGAACTTGTATGTGCTCATAATTGTAGATGATTACTCTAGATTTACCTGGACCTTGTTTCTTTCCTCCAAAGATGAAACATTTGATGCACTTGTAACCTTAGCCAAGAAAGTGCAAAATGAGAAAGGTATTTCTATCGTGTCTATCAGGTCTAATCATGGAGGGAAATTCGAAAATTTAAGCTTTCTAGAGTATTGTAAAGAGCATGGAATTGATCACAACTTTTTAGCTCCAAGACTCCTCAACAAAATGGAGTAGTGGAGAGGAAGAACAAGACGTTGGGAGAAATGATAAGAGCAATGCCAAACAAAAAGGTACTTCCTCAATACTTTTGGGCTGATGCAGTAAACATAGTAAGCTACATCATTAATAGAGCATATATCAGACCAATTCTGGGGAAGACACCTTATGAGCTATACAAAGAAAGGAAGCAAAATCTCTCATACCTGCATGTGTTTGGATGCAAGTGCTTCATCCATAACAATGGAAAAGAGAATCTGCGTAAGTTTGATACTAAATCAGATGAAGGTATATTCATTGGCTATTCTAGATAAAATAAATCATATAGAGTTTTCAATAAAAGGACTAAAACTTTAGAAGAATCTGTGCATGTGGTTTTCATTGAAAATGATGCTGTCTCTAAGCATGCTGTACATGAGGATGATTTAATCTCTAGCTTTAAGAACTTGAATATTTGTGGAGAAGATAAAATTGAACATTCTAAAATATCTGAATTTGTGAATGTAGAGGAAGATATTCAGGAGAAAGATGTTGAATGTGAAAACAATGAAGAAATTTCTCAAGAACTCTATAGAGCTTAGAGATATCAAAGAAATCATCCAGTTGATCAAGTGATTGGGGGTGTTCAAGAGAATGTTAAAACTAGAAGATAACTTAGGGATCAAATAAATAACTGTGCATTTATTTCTCAAATTAAACCTAAGTGTATTGAAGAAGTCTTAACTGATGAATATTGGACATTAGCTATGCAAGATGAACTTAATCAGTTTGAGAGAAATTAAGTTTGAGATTTAGTGCCTAGACCCAAGTATCAGCCAATCACTAGAACTAAATGGGTATTTAGAAATAAACTTGATGAATCATGAACAATTATTAGAAACAAAGTTAGATTTGTAGTCAAAGGATATAATCAGGAAGAAAGCATAGATTATGAGGAAACTTTTACTCCAGTTGCAAGATTGGAAGCAATAAGAATCCTCTTAGTTTATGCATGCATGAAAGACATAATACTACATCAAATGGATGTAAAGAGTGCTTTTTTTTAATGGTTATATCATGAAAGAAGTTTATGTTAATCAACCTCTAGATTTTGAGGACTTAACAAAGCCAAACCATGTTTATAAACTGAAGAAAGCCCTTTATGGCTTAAAATAAGCTCCTAGAGCATGGTATGAAATGTTAAGTAATTTTCTAACTGAAAAGGGATTTAACAGAGAAAAAGTAGATATAACATTGTTTACTAAGAAGGAAAATAAAAACTTGCTTATTGTTCAAGTTTATGGTGATGATGTTATATTTGATGCTACTAATGAATCTTTTTGTAAGAATTTTTCTAAGTTAATGTAGAGTGAATTTGAAATGTCAATGATGATGAGCTCAACTTCTTCCTTGGACTGCAAATTAAACAATGTGATGATGACATCTTTCTCAATCAATCAAAATATCTGAAGAAGCTACTGAAAAAGTTTGGAATGGAAAACGTCAAATCAATGAAGACTCCTATGACTACTGCAATAAAACTTGATATGGATGAGGGAGGAAAGCCTTTTGATATAACTCAGTATAGAAGAATGATTGGTTTCCTACTATACCTAACAGTAAGTAGACCTGACATTATGTTTAATGTCTTTATGTATGCAAAGTTTCAATCATATCCCAAAGAGTCCTATGCAACAGATATGAAGAGAATTTTCATATACTTAATTTGAACATCACATGAGGGACTTTGGTATCCAAAAGGCAATGGAGAAGAGCTCACTGTATATACTGATACTAACTTTGCTAAATCCAAAACTAATAGAAAAAGTACAAGTGGAACGTGTCAATTTGTCAGAGGATCCCTGGTTTCATGGTTTAGCAAGAAGCAAAGCAATGTGACTCTCTATACAGCAGAAGATGAATATGTAGTAGTATGCAACTGTTGTGCTCAAGTTATTTGGATGAAGCAGCAACTTGAAGATCTTAAGATTGAGATGACTTAGATACCAATAAAATTTGATAATCAAAGTGCCATCAATATCACAAAGAATCCAGTCATGCATTCAAGGACAAAGCACATTAAAGTAAGACATCACTACATGAGTGATCATGTTTTGAAATGAGACATCAAATTGGAATACATCCCTACTGAAGATCAAATTGCAAACATTATGATCAAACCACTTGTAGAAGATAGATACTGCAAAATCAGAAGAGAATCGGGAATGGTAAATCCCAATGAATTTTAAGCAAACCTCTAACTAAATCTATTTAAGTTTCTGGCATTAAATTAATACTAACTTTAGTATCGAAGTGTGTTTAAGATGTTTTGCAGGCTCTCCTCATAAGTCCATATGATAGTAAATCAGTTTAAAGAAGTATATCAAACCTACATGATCAAAAGATGCTAAAGCAAAGCTGGAAATTCGAACTTTCAAGCCCTATCTATATGTTCAACAATTTGAAATTCATATTTTAGGTGTTATTAGACGAATTTCCATATTAAATTGTGACTTTGAATGAATTAGCATGCTTAAAATTTGAACTTAAATGCTGATTAGACGAATTTTAGTGACTCTCACATTGTGACAGTATCTACATGTCCCTTGAAATTCTTCTGTTGACTGCTGAAAATTCGAATTTCTGAATTACAATGTGAATATTGGCTTTGTTCAAAATGCTCATTGTGCGAATTTCAATACCTCAAAATACGTATTTTAAAGACTCTTTACAAAACTCTAAAATTTGAATTTTTGAATCTCAAAATTCATCTATTAAAGCATGCATTCATATCAAGCCTCTGTAAGATGAACTTCAAAAATGAAATTTTTCTGTTGTTTTTCTCACTCTTTGTATGCTTAATGTTTGATTTCTTGAAATTCGTACTTTAATGATTCAAAGTTCGTCTATTAATGTTTGTACCTTAAACTTAGCTTTTGTCAGATGAACTTTATGATGAAAATCCGTCTATCAGAAAGCCTCTCTTTGTGGGTTAACTCGTAACTGCTCAAAATTCAAATTTCAGTTCCTCAAAATTCGACTATTGAACAATTACATAAGCTAAAACTAAGGGTCTCGTTTTGAACAGGCGCAACCTTCTTCGTCTCTCTCATAAGTCTATTAACTCATCTCTTAATTTCTCATCAATTCAGTTCGTGAATCTCCATTTCCCACCATTTAAACTCTTTTTCGCACCTTATGAACCCCTTCCTTGCATCTTTCTGCAACAATCAATAACGAGAATGGCAAGCGTTAAAAATCCTGACGTGGGTAAAAGAGAGATCAAAGAGGATTGTAAAGTCTCAATATGCCTCTAAGGGAGGTGAAACTCAGAAAAGGAAAGGTGAATCCAACAAGGGAACACCATCAAAAAGGCAGAAAACAACTCTTAAGGCTGATTCAAAGAAACTTGTCCCTATTGCTACTGCTTTTGTTGCCTCTACTTCATTTAGTACTGAGTCAAAGGAATTCTACTTGACCACGAAGCCATTATAGAGCAATACTCATATCCTTGAAGAGTATACCACTAAGATTATCAGCAAGAAGATAATAAAACCTCATTGTACAAATTTGGAAGAATTTCTTGTTTCTAATAATTTTGATGTTGGGCTATGGTTAGTGAGATATAAAAATCTATTAGAAATAAAAGAGAGATATGATGATGAGGTAATCAAAACGCGGTATACTGCTATGTTGTACAGTAGCAAAAAGGGGAAATGGTAGGTTAATCTGAGGTCCAGATCTCTTTGGCTCTCTAATGAGACCTTTAACGAAGTGCTAGAAATCCCTGGATAAGATGGCCTGAAGATTGACATCACCACCTCAAGATATATGGATGAGAATGAAAATGAAGATGAGAAAGGTGGTCCATTCTCAAATTACAAGGAGAGTACAGTACTGAATACCCTGTTCAGAAGATGTGAGAATATGCCTTCTCTGAGTTTGCTGAAGCCCTCTAATCTGAGTGCTCAAGTTAGGATCCTACATTATATTGTATCCAGGATCATATTCAACAAAGGGGGAAGTTTTAAACAAGGGTTGAAGCTCATGTGATGATTGCCCTGATACGAGGAAAGCTGTTAAATATGGGAAATATCATCCTCCAGCCTATGATCAGGGCTTAAGACCAAAGGAGAGATTCCACCTTGCCCTTTGCCTCCATTATCACTAAAATACTTTAGTATGTTAGAATACAATACTTAGAGAAAGGAAAAGGCAAGCCCACTGAAGTTTTCAAGGATGAAGAGTTGCAATGGATGGGAATTGAGAGAAAAGATGGAAGGTGGATTGGAAAAAGAGCTGGGAAGTCAGAAGACCTGTTCTTTGAGGAAGGTCATTCACAACAGCAAGTAGGCACTTCTGAGGCTGCTCCACCTGCATAGCCTTCACCATAACCTTCCCAACCTGTTTCTCCTCAACCACAGCCCACTTAGACACCTCAGCCATCCACTCCCTCAACTTGGGCAAAGCCAACCAAAATAACTGAATTGTATGACAACATGTTTACACTCATGTTGAGCATCAGAGATGAGCAAAATGACAAGTTTGCTTTCCTATAAGATCAGATCTTCAGTTGACTAAAAATATGAAAGTGGTTGCTAATACCTATAAAGACATCAGAAGTGTTATCCCCGTTATATCTGCTCCACCTCAGCCTGGTCCCTCTAAGCCTACCAAGTCTTCCATTCCTGAACCTCCAAGCCCTTTTGAGTTAAACTCTCCTGAGCCTGATGCTGAAAATATTACTGCTGAGGTTGTTGGCACTATGGTCACCCCACAGGCCTACAGCAATAAGATAAGCCCTGATCTACCCTTAGACTATGGCATGGAGGAAGAGGCTCTTGAGGAAGCAAGCTAGCATGAGCCTATGGTGGAAGATGCTTAGGAGTCAATCCTGTCACTCTAAGAATCTGAGCAAATGGAGAAGCTTGTTGCAGCCATCACCTCTGCTTCTATTATTCAAGCTGCACAAAATGAAGAGAGGAGCCTTGTCCCTTATGTAGATGTTGTTTACCTTGTGTGTAATGCCTTTGTGCTAGCATAGAAGAAAAGGCTTGATGAAATGTTTTCTCCTCCTATCCCTTAACCTTCATCTCCTCAATATGGCATGACCATAGCACAAAAGGCTAGGTTTACCAACCTTCAGAAGGAAGTTTAGAAGATAGTCGAATATGCTGAGGATGACCTACTTGAGTCACCATCATCCATACATTTTCCTCAGATACCCTCCATTGTGCTATTTGTTCATGTTCCTCTTCATGCAATTCCAGTGTCACAAATTCCTCTTCCTGCTATGCATGTTCAAGCCCTTTATGATGCCAAAAAGGGGGAGAAGAAATCTAAGCAAACTGGGGAAACTAGAGTAGGACATTCTAGCAAGACCTATAGCAAGAAATCTATGCCCAAGAAGAATTGATTAGATTTTAGGGATTGCTTGTTTTTTACTTGTTTTTGTTTACAGTATCCATTGTACTGAAATGACTATCTTGCTTTGAAATACTGTGTTTTCAATGTCATATATTAATACAATGAGATTCCATATTTTCCTTCTGCTCTGTTGTATATGCTGCACTTATCTTTAAACTTTAATGCATATGTTGAAGGGGACCTCTTAGAAGTAAAGCCAAATACTAATCCTGTTTCCAAGTTGTTTTGTCATCATAAAAAAGGGGGAGAATGTTGAATCAAGTGTTTTAATGATTCCAAACAATTGGAGCTTGGAAGGAAAATATCAAAGGAGTATAAGAGAACTCAAGTGAAGAAATCTAGGAAGAAATAAGTATATAATTAGTTTGTAGGATTTCTCACAGTATTCACAGAGTAAAAGACTTTGATCTTACATCCACTGGTCTTCAATAAGTGTTTTTCAACTATCCTATGCTAACTTATGTTAAATTTGAAAAAAAACTGACTAACAGACAAATTTTGAACTATTAAACTCCATATATGTAGTTGAAAATTTGAACTTTGGCACCTAAAATTTGAAGTTACAGAGATGTTACCTTTGACAGACGAATTTCATGTTATTGAAATTTGAATTTCGAGATAAGTATAATTTGTGAAAACTGAAAAATTTGTTTGAAGCTATGTCAAAGTATGTCTGATGTAAGAATGTAAAAAGAGTCCAAAGTTAGTCCCACTGACAAATGAACTTTGGTTTTGAAAATTCAAACTTTGGAATAAAAAATTCAAACTTTAAAATAAAAACGTATAAGTCTCATTAGAGGTCTCGCTAATAGATGAATTTTGAAGGCTCAAAATTTGAATTTCAAAAAGTAGAACTTTTGTGTCATATTAAGTTGCTCACTGACAGACGAATTTTGGATCCTTAAAATTTGAACTTTGAATGCACTGTAGCAATATGAGACAACTGTTCACACTTAACAGGTGCATTTTAAACTTGAAAATTCATATGTTCTAACATGGAAAATATTTGTCAAAACCAAAATTCAAATATCAATTTTAAACAAACGAATTTTGCAAGTTCAACGTTAAAGTCTTTAACTTATGGTCTCTGTGAAATTCACCTGTTAACACCCTAAAATTCAAATTTTGAGCTTCAGATGCATTAAATACGGTCGGTGAATGGCTAGTTTTGCAGAGTAACTATTGGGTAACGCTTCTAACAGCTACATCTTGTGTCTAATGTATAGTTGAGATACAAATCTATAAATAGAACTTCATTTGAAGTTGTGGATAACAATTTTATGCTGTATATACTGAAACTTTGTCAAAATCATTATACAAAGTCTTCTACTCACTCACACTTCATTTATTGTACTTCAACTGTCATATTTACTCTGTATTAAAGAGTTTTTATTATTGTAAATAATCTTCTCTTCATCTAGAAGAAAGATTTTCTTGTGAAAAGATTTTACAAGATATTTGGGAAACACTTTGCTAGAGTGCATAGTAGTAAATTTGTAAGCTCTTAAAATAGAGTACAAGGCTGTACTGTGACATTGTAAGGAGCCCACTAAATCCTTACAAGATAGTGGAAAATCTCAAGTGGTGACTTGAGAACTGGACATAGATCAAGAGAAGCTGATTGAACGAGGATAAATCATTGTGTCCTCCTTTCGTCTACATTGCCAAGTCCCTCTTATATTCTGCACTCTGTTTTCTGCAACTTTTACTTTCACTACTCTTTTACTATTTTGCATAAAAATTTTAAACTTCTCAACTCACCCCCTTTTGAGAAGCCAGCAAACCTAACAGGGAGTGGAGGCAGAAGATGTCATTAGTGGAGTTGAAGGAGAATATGATTATCAATGCCAGATTCTGAGATTTGGGAGTTCTAAAGGATAAGTCCAAGGAGGGTGTTCTGATTCCTTGAAAATAGGGAGTGTTGCTCACTTAAGACTAAGCATTCTAAGTGAAAATAGACAACTAAACACACATCATGTAGTAATGGAGATCTCATCCATACTCTTTCCAAGGCACATAAAACAAACCAAATAGACCTTAAAGGTTTGGCAATCAGAAGATTAGGTAATGTTGTACTCCATCAACTACATTGCTCTTGGTGACCTTTGCTTCATACGAGGATGGCGGAGTTGAATGAGGATGGGAGTAGAGGAAGAAGACATTATTGGTGGAGCTAAAGGAGGATGAAATGGTCAATGGAAAATTCTGCTAATGGATGAGAACCAAGATAGGTGTTCTGATTCACTGATAATAAGGAATAAAGATCTCCAAAGAATGAGCTTTTCAATTGAATATAGCCAACCAAACATATACCATGTAGAATGGAGATCTCATTCCTACTCTTTCCAAGGCTCGTAAAATGAATCAAATAGGCTTAAGAGATTTGGTGATAAGAAGATGAAGCTATTTGAGCTTTATCAAAGTCACTACTATTGATGACCTCTACTTTGTAAGAGGACGGTGGAGCTGAAGGAGGATGGGAGTGGAGAAGAAGATGTGATTGGTAGAGTTGAAGGAGGATAGGATGGTTAATGCAAAATTGACATATGGGTATCGTAAGGGATAAGATTCAAGGTGGGTGTATTGATTCCCTGAAACAAACGAAACACGCCCTTAGGCTTCAATATAAGGCTTAATCTAAATTAGCATTTGTTGGCCAAAGGTGTTTCATCCAATATAGTTAATGATGTATGAACCTACAACTCTACAAAATGGCTTCTTTGCTTTGTATGACATACAACATTTTCATTAATAGAAAGTAGTATGCAAAATTATGAATGTGCAGTTTTTCCACCAAGAAGCTGTATCACTTGATGTTATAAAAGGATGTACTTTAATAATTTATGGATTTTATCCCACCTTCAAGAAAAATTATGTACTTCAAGCTAAGGTGATATGTGGATTAAATGAAGGATTAAAAGTTTGTATACTATGACAGTTCCCTATTATGTTAGCCTTAGTTGTGACTATAATAAGAGTTAGACATAGATTGAAGATATTAATTATAAATCATAATATGAATTTGAGTGACACCATATCAAATATCATGCATGTATAGAGAAGTATTTAATAATATAAGTTAATGATGTATGTATCATGCTTTACACTTAATGATATTTTTTCTAATATTTCTTCATTGATTATTTTTCTTTAGATATATAATTACATGTTGCTATATCTTTTAAATTTTCTTCTAACTGAACGACCCCATGCATTACACGAGTGTAAATCCAATTATTATTATTAATCAGTATTTTTGTTTGGCCAGATTATTAGCAAGTATAAATAGGATACTTAAACCTATTTTCTAATGGTAGTGTGTACCCAAGTCAATCTTTAGGAAAGTTTGGATCTCAACTTTTTTCCCGAATATTTCAACTTATTTATTTAAAAATAAAATGGAATGAATTTTTTTAAGCCAAAACTTAACCACATGATTTTTTTATAATAATTATTTACTATTCGGTATAACTAATTAATTTTTGTTCAAATATTGTTAAATTCAAGTAAAAACAGCTCTAACCACATAAACTACAATAAGAACATTTTAAAGATCATCTATACAATTCCAATAAATTAATTAAATTATTGAATTAATGTATTAATATATTTCATATAAAATAAAACGTATGGTCTATGGATATTAAAAAAGAAAAAATTATTTAATATATTTTATATAAATTAAATCAAGACAAATTTTTGGCAAAAAAATTGTAACTAACTTTTTTCTTGTATATTAAGTAACTTTCTGTCGAGGGGGGGATAAGTGGTTTTTTCCTATTCTATGACTAACTTTTGTTACTTATATTATGAATTTATTTTAAAACTAGCAATTCATGTATTTTGATTTAATTTGATAAAAGTATGTTAACTCTCTATTTGGTTCGAGAGATTTGGAGGGAGGGGAAAGAAAATTTTTCCTCCTATTTTTTTCCAAACCAAACAAAGGAAGAGGACTATTTTCCCTTCCATCACATCCTCTCCCTCTTGTATAAAGATGAGAAGAAAAGTATTTCTTCCCCCTGTTTGGTTGGAGAGAAAAATAGAATTGAAAATTTTCTCTCTATTCCTCTTCTCTTCAAATCCCTTGAACCAAATAGAGGGTAAGAGGTGGTTTGATATACTTCTAGCGTTAAGTTGGCTGATTACCCAAAAGTTGGGTGAATTAAGCGATACAAGGTTTTTTCCTTTTTTTATGAAAAACCCAATTTCACCAAGAGATGTAGCAAAACAAAGATGAACAGAGTATGATGAAGTAGATAGATGAAATGAAAAGATGAAGCGCAACAAACAAAGATTTATCTTGATTCAACTCAAATCACTTGGCCTACGTCATATCCTTAAGCCACCATTTGAGATTTTTCACTATATCCTACAGATTTGATTCAGGTACCTATGAAGTTTTTGTACATCCTACAAGTTTCACTTGGCACTTGTGAAATCACTCTCCCCACACCCTTACAAGATGTGTAATTCAATTAGTGTTTCCTCACACTAAAATTCTACTCAGAAATTGTAGAAAAAAAGATTAAAGAATAAAAACTCTCTTTAAGAATTAATAATATATTAAAACTTACTCTAATGACGTGAGTTTAGCTTTAAATGCTAACACAGAAAGATTTTATATATTGCAATAGTATTTTGGCACTTAACTCATTTAAAATTGTTCCATATAAGTTTAAATAAAGTTCTATTTATAGATTTGTAACTTAACTAGTCATTAGATACATAATCTATCCATTAGACACAAGTTTTAGTTGTTACTCTACAAAAGAGCCATTCAATAACCACATAAAATGCATCTAACATATCAATATTCAAATTTTTAGGCTCAATAGATAAATTTCGTAAAGTCAATATTGTTGTGTTTAATGTTGAATCTTGAAATTTGAATTTCAGTAGATAAAATTCAAATTTTGAGCTATGATAGGAATTCCAAAGTTAGCTCAAGGCGTGAATATTTGAACTTTCATGTTGGAAATACTTCTATTGGATTTGAACAGTTACTTTAAATTTTCATGATGCACTAATACTTTGAATTTCAGAGACTGAAAATCAAGTTTCAGAGACCAAAATTCAAATTTCATAGACTGAAATTTGTCTATCAGAGGCATATTTAACATGACACAAAAGTTCTCACTTTGAAGTTTGCACTTTGAAACTCAAGGTTTGTCTGTAAGAGGCAATGACTTTGAAGTTCGCCAACAGTCAAATTTCAACTAAGTTTCATCGAATTTTGCACACTTTTACTAACTATACTTAGTTCGAAATTCAAATTTTACAATCAAGCATCCGTCTATCAGGAATGAAAACTTTGTAACTTCAAATTTTAATAAGCAATTTGCGAATTTTACACAAAATAAACATGAATAATAAGCAAAATTTGTCTGTTAGCCTAGAATGTTCAAATCTAATAAGTTTAAACTCATGCTAACATTCAGATTTACTTAATCTGACTCATTTAAGATATATGGTAACAAAGATCAAATAAATTTCAAAGATTAAACTATCTCAAGATCTAAATGAAAACAAAATATATCTAATAGCTAGGTCTTCAAAAGTTAAACTTCACTTTCACTTGGTTATTCCATTCTTAGCATGCTCCATTCTGATCTTCAATTCTTTGAGTATCATTTCTCTTCTTTTTCTTTGAGTAAGACATATGTTGATTTTTCTTTTTTTATTCCAATACTCACTTTTTCTTCTTGGACAATCCTACATTTAACATATTACACTTATAAATCAAGTAGTTAATCTAATTTATATATCCAACTTGTATTTTAAAATATAAGAGTACTGTTGATATATTAGTATATAGCATTATATATGTATTATAAATACAATGAAAAACATGCTAGTGCCTATTTTACTTCTTTTAAGAACAAAATATATATTAGACAAATATGATGCATTTATTCCTTATTACTTTACATTTGTCATCATTAAAATTTATATTATATTAAACCTAATAATCTCTCCCTTTTGTATGACGACAAATCACTAGTGAAAAATATACTAAATGAATGATTAACACTTATAATGTAGTTTGTCTCAGTTATTTCCAAATTAAGCACATGCATATTTTTTACACAACTTCTCCCCTTATTTGACGTCAACAAAAAGATTTGAAGAAAAATTCTCTCATAATTCTTCTCACCCTATTTATGAGGTTGTACCAGTAGACACAGATGTCTAAAGTTGTTTCAATCACACATAAAGGTGCAATCTGATATGCAAATTATCATCAAAACTTATTATGCAATGTATGTTCAGATTATGCCAATTGTTACTGATATCAAAACCAATACTAATTGTAGCTTGAAATTATTATGATACAAAATGTTATGATACATTTTGTTAATATGATCATGATATGCACACATCACAAGAGGTATTTTAAAGTCGAAGAATTGTTACCTTCTTCCTGTAAGATCAAGGAGAGATGTTGGAACATCATTTGCTCCTTTTAGCAAATTAAGGCCAAGCAACAAAACTCTTCACAATAAAATGAGGTGAGTTAAAGTAGAGGTAAAGTAATTACAAAAAAAACTCCTCCTCAATCTATGCATTTCATATGATAAAACCAAGAAACCAGAATACATCAAATAAACATGTTTATATAAGAGCATATGAAGCAGACATTCAAGCATTATGATTGAAAATTTTCTTTTAAATCAAAAAGAGCTTTTAAAAACCATTACATGCAAAGTTATAAGCTTCCCCCTAAGCATGAGCATTTATTCAAACATACATGTTTTTCATATCATCAATCAATAAGAAAGAGAAATTATGAAAAACACACAAGTTTAGTTATACAAATAAAGAAATTGACTTGTGCAAACATTGAGCTTCACAATAAGAACCAACATATTTAGATAGCTCATCATTTGAACAAGGACCACTCTTTATTTTAATAATCTCAAGTGATAGTACCAACCAAACATATATGAAAACTTGTCAAACACTTACAAACCAGCTTGATTGATAGCTAATTCCTTCCCTTTTCAGTATGAATCCATTTAAGCACATCAAATACTCTATCTTTATTAGATTTTCACCATTTAGCTCAAGGAGTACCTGCAAAACAAAAATATATATTTTTCTTTCTTTGGTACCCTTTCTTACTTGGGCTCACTAATAGTTAGTTTAAACATTTTAAAATTCATATTGGACCAAAGCTTAGTCATACCTAAATATAACATATAGTCCAATAATTGAATAGGGTAAATGATAGAGGTTACCAAAGATCATCTCCTTGTTATTTTTGGCTTATATGTAGTATTGCTCATATCTCCCTTTTGCATATAGATCATTGCTTCTTAAGCTTATACTTTTTCTCTTCTCAAGGTAAGTGATTTGATTTGTATTTAATCTGCTTCCTTGAGATGAGTAAGAGTTTTGCTTTCAATGCTTCTCTTTGTGATTTATGATTGTAGCTTTAGAGTTTTTGGAAGTTTTTCTTTTTTGTGACTTCTTTCTTGCATCAATATGTTCTTTCTTCTTAGATTTATTCTGCACACATGAAACACTATAAGAACATTTTAGTACCCACTTATTTTTGGATCCAAGAGGATTAGTGGTATTTTTTGGAACTCATTTCATGCTTTTACTCAAACCATTTTTCCTTATATTGCATAGATAAGCAATATGCCTATTTTTACCATAACATGTGCATAATGGTGAGCTAGCTATTATCATAGGCACAAAGAATTTTAAACAGCATTTACTTTTCTCCTTGGACTCACTCATGTAGCCAGCACCTGACTTGTTAAACACACTTTTCTGTTTGCCAAGTGGAATACTCAACTTATTTTTACCTTGGGTGAAATTGGCTAAGACTTTAGTTAACTTCTCTTTTTCTTTATTTAGTCTATCACATGAATCACAAGAAAAAATATGTGTGTGGATTTCACAGATATTTTCTAAATTAACTATTTTCTTTTTAAGTGATTCCTTTTCATTCTTTTCCAATTCTAATTTATTTTCTAAGGAAATCACTTTCTTCTTACTATGTACAAGTGTTTTTACTAATGCAATCAATTTATCATGCATTTCATTATAAGCATCATACAACTCATCAAAAGAAAAATCAAAATCAGATTCAGAGACAAAGTTTGATACCTCATCATTAGATATTACCATCAAACATGAATAGGTATCCTTATCATCTTCATCAGAGCTGTTGCCTAAGATTGCAGAGTTGTACACAACTTTAGTTTTATGATTCTTCCTCTCTGCATTTCTTCCTCCTTGCCTCTTTGAATAGTACTTCAGCTTATTTGCATGGCAATAGTGCTTTTGTTCATGAAGCTCCTTCTTTTTTATTTTCAGGAATCTGTCAAATTTAATTGTTAACTCTTTTAGCTCGTCCTCCTCATTATCATTGCTACTATCATTACTTTCATCTTCAATATCATCTTCTTCTAAGCACTATGGTGTAATAGTTTTGAACATCAGTGTTTTTCTTTTATTTTATTGCTCCCACGGAAGGTCAAGTCTTCCTTCATGTTCAATAAGACTTCCAAATAGTGTAGTGACAGATTGGTCTGATTCTCCTCTCGTCTTTTCAACTGCTGTCACTTTTAGTTGTCATTCTTTGGGTAAAACTTTGAATATTTTGCATAGTTGCTCTCTTTGTGTGTAGCTCTTTCCCAAAGTAGTCAAATGATTGATTATATGAGTAAAATGAATTTGGAAAACTTTAATAGACTCACCATTAATCATCTTAAGCATTTCATATTCTGCTATGAGAGAGCTGAGCCTATTTTCCTTTACTTTCTTAGTTCCTTCATGAACAATCTCTAAAGTATCCCACATTTCCTTAGCTGTGTTGTAATTTGACACTCTATGAAACTCACCTTGATTTAGAGCACTAACCAAAGAATGTTTTGTCTTAAAGTTCAGCAGAACTCTTTGTTTATCTTCATCATTCCATTCTTCTTCTGGCTTCTCTTTTTATGTGGCATCATCTTGTGTCTGTATTGGCACAAAAACACCCTTCTTTATGGTAGACCAGATGTCTAGGTCTATAGATTGAAGATATATCTGCATTCTCATCTTCCAATATATATAGTGTTCACCATTAAAGTCTGGAGCTTTGTTGATGTTGTTCTCCTATGGTAGTATATTTTCTCCAAATCCATCCGTTTTGCTCCCTGATGATTAGATCCTTTACTTGGAGTCTAAGCTCTGATACTAATTATTAGGTTAGCTGGTCACCCAAGAGTGGGGTGAACTGGGCGATACAAGATTTTCATCCTTTTTTATGAACATCTCAATTTCACCAAAAGATGTAGCAGAACAAAGATACACAGAATATGATAAAGTAGATAGATGAAATGAGAAGATGAAGCACGACATGCAAAGATTTATCCTGGTTCAACTCAAACCACTTGACTTATATCCAGTCCTCAAGCCACCACTTGAAATTTTTCACTATATCCCATAGATTTGATTTGAACACCTGTTAAACCTCAGCACATCCCATAAGTTTCACTAAACACTTGTGAAACCACTCTCCCTACATCCTTACAAGATGTATAATTCTCTTAATATTTTTCTACACTAAAATTCTACACAAAAATTGTAGAAAGAAAGATTATAAAATAGAAACTCTCTTTAAGAGTTGATAATACATTGAAACTCACTCTAATAAGATGAGTTTAGTTTTAAATGCTAACATAAAAAAAATTTATATATTACAGTGGCATTTTGGCACTTAAGTCACTTAAAATCGTTACCTATAAGTTTAAATGAAGTTCTATTTATAAATTTGTTGCTGACCTAGTCGTTAGACATAATATCCATCCGTTAGACACAAGTTCTAACTGTTACTCTGTAAAAGAACAGTTCAACAACTGCATTAAATGCATTGGACACATCAACATTCAAATTTTGAGACTCAATAGACAAATTTCATAGATTCAATATAGTTATGTGTTGAACGTTGAACCTTGAAATTTGAATTTCAATAGCCAAAATTTGAATTTTGAGCTATGATAAGGATTCCAAAGTTAGCTCAAGGTTTGAACATTTGAACTTTCATGTTGGAAATACGTCTATTGGGTTTGAGCAGTTGCTTCAAGTTTTCACAATGCACTTGAAATTCGAATTTCAGATATCGAAATTTGAATTTCATAGATTGAAATTTGAATTTCATAGATTGAAATTCAAATTTTATAGACTAAAATTCATCTATCAAAAGTATGTTTAACATGACACAAAAGTTATTACTTCGAAGTTCGTACTTTGAAGCTCAAAGTTCATATATTAGATGTTGTGACTTTGAACTCAATTTAAACTTCACCAACAGTCGAATTTTAATTAAGTTTGATACAAATTTTGCACACTTTCACTAACTATGCTTAGTTCAAAATTCAAATTTCACAATCAAAATTCGTCTATAAAAAGTGAAAACTTTGTAACTTCGAATTTCAAGTAATAAAATATGAATTTTACACAAAATAAACATGAATCATAAGTAAAATTCGTCTGTTAGCCTAGAATATTCAAATCTGACAAGGTTAAACTTGTGCCAACATTCAAATTTACTTAATCTAACTCATTTAAGACATATGGTAACAAAATTAAATAAATTTCAAAGATTAAATCACATCAAGACTTAAGTGAAAACAAAATATACCTAATAGTTAAGTCTTCAAAAGTTAAACTCCACTTTTACTTGGTCACTCCATTTTTGGCATGCTCATTTCTGATCTTCAATTTTTGGAATATCATTTTTCTTTTTCTTCTTTGAGTGAGATATGATATTGATTTTCATTTTTTTATTCCAATGCTTACTCTTCTTTCTTGAACAATCCTACATTAAACATATTACACTTATAAACTAAGTTGTTAATTCAATTTATATATCTAACTTATATTATAAAATATAAGAGTATAGTGAATATATTAGTAAATAGCATGATATATGTATTATAAACATAATTAACACATGCTAATACCCATTTTACTTCTTTTAGGAACAAAATATATGTTACAAATATGATGCATTTATTTCTCATTACTTTACATTTGTAATAATCAAAACTTATATTATATTAAACATGACATCCCGAAAATAACTTTGGGGTCTTCCTAGAAACTATGCTTCCTAAAAAGTTAGCTTTGCAAGAAGTTCAATTGTAATTTGCTGGTTTCATTTGTTATTTTTTGGGAAGTTTAATTTATTTTTTAAAGAAACATATTATATTTTATGTTTAATGACTTAAATATCATTTTTTTTAAAAAAATTAAGATAGTAAGAGTATATTTAAAAAATTATTATAAACAATTCAAGAAGTAAAACTTTTTTAAGTTTTGCTCAAAAAAATATAACTTCCAAGGTTAACCCCAATTTCATAGGAATTTTATTTTTTTATAATTAAGTAAAAATGATTAATCTACTACTCTGGGAAATTAAACTTCCTTGCTTTCTTATACTAAGTGACTACTAAGTATATAAACTTAAATATCTAAAGTTTTCTTCAATAAAAAAATAGTTAAAAGATATGGATAGGGGAAAAAAATCAATTGCACAGTGCATTACAGTAACTTAGGATTGAGTTTTTTTTTTGGTTGCCAAGATTAAATTTTTATATATTTCTATATCGATTACTTTTAAAATCAAAGCCTTTCTTTCATAAAAGATAATGAATTACGCTAGCACGTGGAAAACGAATTTGGCTTGTAATACTAGGCTTTCTTTCTATAACGTCATGATCCTAGTTGGCGAACTTCGCACGGAGCTGTTAAGCCTACGTTTTCATAAAATAATAAATAAATCAAAATATTCAGCCCACTCCACATCTGGTGAATCACAAGTGTCTCCTTCCGCTCTCTAAATAGATATCATACTCCCCTCCCACGGCGGGCTTCTTATTCATTCGTTCTTGATATTTCTTCCCCCAAACACACACACCCATATATATACTGTTTTTTTAAATATCAGGAGGGTAGTTGTTCTTTTTTAGTTTACAGAGAGAAAAAAAAAACTCTCCATAAACCCCCACCAGCATCAGGGCTTCACAAGGCAGCTGCCTCCATGGACCAAGGCGGCGGCGCCGTCGGGCTTCAGATCCATCCCAATCGCAGGGTGCTCCCTGATTTCCTTCAGAGTGTCAATCTCAAGTACGTCAAATTAGGGTACCACTACTTAATTACTAATCTCTTCACCTTATGCACTATCCCTTTGATTATTACTACCTTAATCGAGGTCTCCCAAATGGAGCTCGACGATCTGGCACAATTGTGGCTTCATCTTAAGGGCAACCTCCTCAGTATTCTCGTCGGCTCCGCTTTCTTGGTCTTCGGTCTCACGGCTTATATCATGACTCGCCCTCGCTCTATTTATCTTGTTGATTTCGCGTGTTATCGCCCTCCTGATCATCTCAAAGCGCCCTTCTACCGTTTCATGGAGCATTCCAGGCTCACCGGCGACTTCGATGAGTCATCCCTCGAATTTCAGCGCAAAATCTTGGAGCGTTCTGGGCTTGGTGATGAGACTTATGTTCCTGAGGCTATGCATTTTATCCCTCCCAGACCCACTATGGCCGCCGCCAGAGAGGAGGCAGAGCAGGTCATGTTTGGTGCCTTGGATAATCTTTTCCTTAATACCCATGTAAACACTAAGGACATCGGGATTCTTGTCGTCAATTGTAGTCTCTTTAATCCGACACCTTCGCTTTCCGCCATGATTGTTAACAAATATAGATTGAGGGGTAATATCGCTAGCTTTAACTTGGGGGGAATGGGTTGTAGTGCTGGGGTTATTGCGGTGGATCTTGCCAAGGATTTGTTGCAAGTTCACAGGAATACATATGCTGTTATTGTGAGCACCGAGAACATTACCCAGAATTGGTACTTCGGGAATAAGAAATCCATGTTGATTCCCAATTGCTTGTTTCGAGTTGGGTGTTCTGCTGTGCTGCTTACCAATAAATCTGCTGATAGAAAGAGGGCAAAGTATAAGCTCTTACATACTGTAAGGACCCATCGTGGGGCGGATGATAAGGCTTTTAGATGCGTTTATCAAGAACAGGACGATGCTGGGAAGACTGGTGTTTCCTTATCTAAAGATTTGATGGCAATAGCTGGTGGGGCACTTAAGACCAACATCACAACGCTTGGTCCTCTTGTGCTGCCAATTAGTGAGCAGCTTCTGTTTTTTGCAACTTTGCTGATGAAGAAACTGTTCAAGGCGGATGTGAAGCCTTACATTCCGGATTTTAAACTTGCATTTGATCATTTCTGCATACATGCTGGGGGCAGGGCAGTGATTGATGAGCTGGAGAAGAACTTACAGTTGCTTCCAGAGCATGTAGAGGCTTCCAGGATGACCCTCCACCGTTTTGGGAACACTTCCTCTAGCTCCATCTGGTATGAGTTGGCGTATACAGAAGCAAAAGGGAGGATGCGAAAGGGCAATCGGGTTTGGCAAATTGCATTTGGCAGTGGTTTTAAATGTAATAGTGCAGTGTGGGAGGCACTACGTAATGTGAGGCCATCTCCTAATGGACCCTGGGAAGATTGCATCGATAAGTATCCTGTGAAAGTAATCGACTAGTTAGGCAACATATTAGTTTGAGCTGGATCCTGGATAGTGTCCATCAATATCTTGAACCTTACCCACTCCCTTCGCCCAACCTTTCTCTGTTGTTGATTTCTTCATTTTGTAATTTTACAGGGTCTTGTGTTTGATAGTCTTCTCTCTTTATATATATATTATTTACAATTTTTTTGGGTCAAATTTGTGTTTTGAATTTTACAGTGTGGCAATTTCTTATTTCTTTTGCTTTTATTGCTTTAGAATTTTTCCATTTCCAGTACAATGCCAACCAATATGTCAAGCTCTTGTTTTTTCTGCTCGGCAGAGTTTCTGCACTACGGAATTAGTTTGATGGGATTGATATTGGGGAAGGGTAATTGTTGGTAAATCGAAGCAATAGTCTTGCGCATGGAAGTTTCACTAATGGAACAAATAAGAGGGAAAAAAGGTCAAACCCAAATTTAAACTTACTTGGAACATTTACAACAACAACAACAACAATAGTCTTATCCCACTATGTGGAGTCGGCTACATGGATCAAACTATGCCAATGAGTTTTATCAAACAACATCTCTTCAGATAAATCATTTCTTGAAAGGTCATTCCTTATAACTTCTCTTAATGTCCTTTTCGGTCTTTTTCTACGCCTTTTGATCGGGCTCCACACCATTTGATCAACTCTCTTCACTGGTTCCTCTTGCCCTCTTCTTTATACATGCTCAAACCACGTTAAACGATTTTTCACCATTTTCTCCTCGATAGGTGCTACCCCAACTTTCCTTCGTATACAGTCATTATCTTATCCAATTTTGTATGATCACACATCCATCTCAACATTCTCATCTCTGCTACTTCCATCTTATGCTCTTATTATCCTTTCAAAGCCCAACATTCACTACCATATAGCATTGCTGGCCTTATAGCTGTTCTGTAAAATTTTCCTTTAAGTTTAGTAGGCACCTTGAGGTCACAAATAACTCATGTTGCTTTCCTCCACTTTAACCACTCAGTTTGTATCCTATGCATAATATCCCCATCAATTTCACCATTATTCTGTAAAATCGATCCTAAATATTTAAACTTTGACACCTTAGGGATGATTTGCTCTCCAATTTTTACCTCTGAATCATTTCTAATTGACCTCTTATTAAATTTACAATGCATATATTCCGTCTTGCTTCTACTCAAATGAAAACCTTTTGATTCCAAAGTATGTCTCCATAATTCAAGTTTAGAGTTGACCTCTTCTCTTGAGTCCTCAATTAAAACTATATCATCTGCGAAGAGTATATACTTTGGAATTTCTTCTTGTATATGTTCAGTAAGAACATCCAAAATCAGATCAAACAGGTATGGACTCAAAAAATATCCTTGATGTAAGCCTATTGTTATAGGGAAGTCCTTTGTCACACCTCCAAGGGTTCTCACACTTATTGTTGCCCCCCTCATACATATCCTTTATGGCTCGAATATAAGCCACACAGACACCTTTCTTCTCCATTGCTTTCTACAATACATCTCTTGGTACTCTATCATAGGCTTTTTCCAAATCAATGAAAATCATATGCAAGTCCCTCTCTTTACTTCGGTATCTTTCCATCAAATCCCTTAATAAATAAATAGCCTCTGTTGTAGACTATCCTGGCATAAATCCAAATTGGTTTTCTGAAATACGAGACTCCTTTCTAAGTCTATACTCAATCACTCTTTCCCAAAGTTTCATTGTGTGACTCATGAGTTTTATTCCTTGATAATTAGCACAATTTTGAATATCCCCCTTGTTCTTGTATATGGGCATCAGAGTGCTCTTTCTCCATTCCTCTGGCATTTTCTTGGACCTTAAAATCTCATTAAATAACTTAGTGAGCCACCAAACTCCCTTCTCTCCTAAGCAGTTCCAAACTTCGATAGGAATACCATCGAGACCAATGACTTTACCATTATCTATTCTCTTAAAAGCTTCTTTCACCTCTCCAACTCGGATCCTACGATAGAAATTCAAATTGAGATCATCTTCATCGGTTGTTAATCCTTCAGTATCAATAGTCATATCCAATCCATTATTGAAAAGATTATAAAAGTAGCTCTCCCATCTTTCTTTGATATCATCGTCTGCAACTAAAATTTTTCCTTCTCCATCTTTAATGCATCTTACTTGGTCCAAATCTCTTGACTTTTTTTCTCTTCTCTTGGCAATTTTATAAATCTTATGTTCACCATTCTTTGTTCCTAAATCCTGGTAGAATTCCTCAAAAGCTTTAGATCTAGTCTCACTCACTGCTTTCTCAGTCTTTTTTTTAGCCAACAGATAACATTTCCAATTTTCATCGTTATTGCATAGATGTAAGGCTTTGAAACACTCTTTCTTATATTTGACCTTCTCTTGCACACTCTCATTCCACCACCAAGATTCTTTATTCTTAGATCCAAAACCTTTAGATTCACCCAATACTGCTTTAGCGGTATCCCTGATCCTTTTAGCCATCTCATCCCACAAGATGTTAGCACTTCCTTGCAAGTCCCAATTACCTTCCTCCATAACTTTTCTCGTAAAGATCACTTGTTTCTCACCTTTTAGTTGCCACCACTTAATCCTAGAATTTAAAGCTTTTTGACTTTTCAATTTACAGTTTTTAACTATCACATCAAGGACCAAGACCCTATGTTGTGAAGTTAAACTCTCACCAAGGATTACTTTGCAGTCTTTACAAATTGATCTATCTGAGTTCCTTATCAAAAAGAAGTCAATTTGCGACCTTTAGACTCCACTCTTATATGTAATTAAATGCTCCTCCCGCTTCTTGAAACAGGTGTTCACAATCGTAAGGTTGTAAGCCATTGAAAAATCAAGAATGGAATGTCCCTCCTCATTTACTTCTCCAAAGCCATAATCATTATGAACTCCCATATATTGCTTTGTCTCTTTTCTAACATGACCATTAAGGTCATCCCCAATGAGAATCTTTTCCTCTTGTGGGATATCTTGAACCAAACTCTCCAAATCTTCCCAAAATTTTTCCTTAATATGTGCATCCGACTCTACTTGAGGTGCATAAGCACTAATAACATTGAGTGTATCATGTCCAATAGTCAATTTTAAGGATAGGATCCTATCTCCAATCCTTCTGACTCCTACCACATTCTTTTTCCAGTCTTTGTCCACAATAATACCAACTCCATTCCTTACTCTGACCTTTCCTACATATCAAAGTTTATAACCAGTAGTGTCTAACTTCTTAGCCTTTTCTCCCACCCATTTAGTTTCTTGAAGACATAAGATGTTAATTCTCCTTCGAATCATAGCATCCACAACCTCCATAGATTTACCAGTTAACGTACTAATATTCCAAGAACCAAATCTAATCCTGCTTCTTTGGGCTAACTTCTTTACCCACATCCGTCCAACATGATGTGGGAACCCTTGCTTATTTAACACTAGACCCGGGCGCCAATGTAGCTGCTCTAACTCATTTGACACTGCATTCAAGTCATACAATGCGTTACTTCTGGGCAACAACCTAGCTTTAGCACATATACGTCTTTGATCCATGTCATGAGATTCGACAGATTTTTACATTGGCTGTTGAGGGCCTAACACAATCCTCCTCCTTTACCCGAGCTTGGGACCGGTTATGACACTACATAGGCGGAGTTTTAGAAAAAGAATGGCCTCTAATCTTATATAATGTACTAATTCATTCACCTCTCCTATAAGTTTCAACATGTTTTAGAAGACTGAAGCCTGCTTTCCTTCTAGCTTTTTCTCATCTTGAGATTTTATGCGTTGCTTGACGGAAAATGACATTCCCTTTTTGAAAGAGTTAGTGGGAAAATTTAATAGTCATAAACTCAGTAACATTCTACAACAGCATGTATATGCTTTTCCGCATTGGCTCGTTTTCATCCTTTCGAAGAGTCGAAGCTTGGATTGAATCTAACGCACTAGCGCAAAAGAAGTTCAAATTATACAGTAAAACCTGAAGTGTAGAGCATTAGATGTCCAGATATCAGAAAAAAATGAATGAAATGGCATTTTCGAAATAGATTGCAGATAATATTTAAATACATATTTTGGACTAGAATCTTAAGTGAGAAAATTAACAATATATTATTTTGGTCTAAATATTTTAATATTATTAAAATTATTATTATATTTTAATAATATATTTTAATTGAGAATAATTGCCCATTATCACTATCAGAATTTCATGCTAGCAAACCAATGAATAGAATAGATGAGGAAATAACTAGCTCATTTTTGCAATGAAGCTTATATATATATATATATTATTTATCTTTTTTTGTCAAACTCGTTTGGAATTTTATGGTGTGGGAGTACTCTTCCTTCTTTTGCTCTTAAGTTTTAATTTTATGGTGTTGGCTGTCGGGGAAAGGGTAAATTTGGTGCATTGAAGCAACAGTCTTACGCATACGAGATAGACTCCCTAAACAATGAAAAAGCGGGATAAAGGCAAAGGGTCAAATTAAAACTTACTTCAAGCGTTTTTTTTTTTAAAGTATTACTTTTTTTATTTTTAGCATAAATAGTATCCCAACTGATAATTAAAGACTAATTTCTTTTAGACATAAAAATTACTAAAATATATCTTAATTCTCTCAATAAGACATTTTTCATACACATAGTTAGAGATTAAATCTAAGATAATATACTTAAAAAATCTAATCATTTACCAATTGTGCTAGAATGTTATTGGTTCCAAAGCATTGCCTTCCATGTAACTTTTAACTTCTTTCAGTGCAAAAGTATCAAGCCTGATTTCCTACAAGCTTTTTCACACCTAGAATACATCCATTGCTCATCCTTTTATTTTTTGGTTTCCGACAATTAATACTATTAAAGTTATAGCAGCTCTTAAAACGTATGGACGTTAGCGTCTTCAATTTAAGTTTTTCTAACAGAATATCTCATTACATTAGATAATGCCGATGACTCGTATTTTTGGTTAACTAAGGTACAGGCCGGCCGGCTAGAGATACTTCATTGCATGGAGTTCGAAAGAATTATTTATTATAGATTCTTTCATTATCCAAGATTTATATTATAGCTTGATATTAAATTTATATTAATGACTAGTATTTTTATACGTTTTACTTATTAGATATATTTAATTGATAATATTTAATTTGAATTTATTCAAATTATATATTTATATTATTTAATACAACAACAACAGTATTAGCTTTATCCCACTATGTGGATTTATATTATTTAATAATTAAATATATTTTAATTTAATGTGATTCTTATGTTTAAGAGAAAATATTATTAGTTAAATAATTTTAAGGAATAGAGAATAAATCCAGTTATAATTTTATATTTAGTTTTATTTGAATTCAAATTTAAAATTAAATTTAATAACTAATGATTGCTAAGATTATTAAATAGAAGTAGATTGAATTGAGTTTAACACATGTTCTAATTCCTTGATTAGTTGAGACTAATTCCTAACTCTATCATTGAGTTTCATAACCAGTTGAAAGAACTATCTTTACATATTCTTCTAACTTTTTTTATGTAATTTCAGATCTAATATTTAGATATGAGGTAATCTTTATTAATTATTTATATGATTTGCTAAATGATTCCAAGCATGGGGATTAATTTTTTTAATGGGGTTAATTTTTTATTTTATTAATTTCCTTCTGCTGATGACTAATTAGTTTGTGAAATCACTCTATGGACTTTAATGTGACTAATCTAATGCAACCAATAGCATTTGATTGTAGTCAAACCGCCATAGTTCTGAAAACTTTGTTTTTTTTATCAGGTTTTTGAGCATATGTTTTTGATCGATTCAAACACGTGTTTTCGAATCTGGCAATGTTTTAGTATTTTGCATACAATTGAAATCACAGCCATTGCTTTGTACCTGTGAGTAAAAGAACATTGAACATTACGGGCTTTGTTGGGTTTCTTGATCTTGTTAATCTTTGTATAATCAGTAAAAGTATTATGTGTGTTTGCTTTGCTGTGATTTTATGGTCGTATTGTTGTACGTATCATCGCGAACAGAGGCTGGAAAACGCCTGAAACCGACGAGTTCCCCATCGGGTTTGTCGTGGGTCGCCATGTTGTTTGGGTCGGGTCTATCACTCCGAACCGATGAGGAAGACGATGGATGCGACTCTGCGTTTTGGCCTTGTGCTCAAACGGCGTGTCGTTTCACTGGAATGGCGTCTTTTCTCAGCGCATGCAACGACGTCGTTGCCGAGAAAGTGAAACGCACCGTTTCACTTACTTGGATGAGCTTTTGAACCTCGCTGTTTGGGCTTTATTGTGTTGGGCCTCGTTTCCTTTCTTTGGACGTACTATTTCTGTTTCGGCATTCTGGGCTTCGGAGTTATGGGCTGACTGCTTGGTTTTGTTTCTGAAATATCTTTCCTTCCCATCATTACGTTTTGTATTTTTCCTTTGGGCCCGTTTTCATATATTAAAAAAATATTCAGAAGTTAAACTAACGCATGAGCTTACGAATTGGGCTGGAATAGTTGCTTTATTTTGGAATAATGTATTTTGGACTTCCAGATTTGTATGAGACTTCATTTTGGGTTCTTCCTTCTGCATTTAAATTTTTCTGGGAATTTTATTATTTAATCAAAAGCAATAATAACAATGTGATTTAAATTTTCAGAATTTTTATCTGGTCCAATTGGTTGTTTTAAACCATACATGTATATTGGACCATAAATGTTTAGTGAATTATTTATTTTGTGCCATTTTATTTGTTTGAAATTTGGATAATTAATTTTTGGGCTATTAAAAATATTTTGCAAAATATTATTTTGTATTATTTAATTGTCTAAATTTGAAAAATCATATTTAGGAAATTATACACTGTTTTGGTTTTGCAAAATAATTGAGTTATTTATTAACCCAAAATTAATTTTAAAGAATTGTTGGGCACATTAAATACATAAATAGTGGGAGAATTTAATTGTGCATAATTTATGATATTTGTTCTTAGCACGCATTAAATTCAATAGTCAAATAATTATTTATAATTGTTGCATGCATTATTGACTTAATAAAATGACATATGGATTTAGAATATCAATTTTAATTAAATACATAGTTGTAATTTATCTTTACCTATATGGAGATAATTACAATTGCACATTTAATTAGAATGAAACAGAATGACTTTATGTTTTCTAAGTAATCTACAGGTATTAGGGAACATAAATACATTACAGTTTCATCAAATTAATAGGACAAAATTTTGCACATTTATGATATAATCATATAGGGAGATTTTTTAATTAATTAGTCATATATCAGATTTGATTGATTGATTAATTAAATAATTCTCACTATATAATATCTATATGAGTACATATATATGTCCTTGCATGCATAATGATTCTAAATGTCTTGTGATTACAGTTAAGGAGTAGTCACAGCATCGTTACATAATTGAATACATGCATTTTTAATTTGTTTTAACAAACAAAGCTATCACACAATGACTTAAAGACATCAATTCTAATTAAGTATGTAATTATAACATGTCTTAACCCACAGGTAAATAGTTATAAATATAACATGTTTTCTAAGTAGTCCATAGGTATTAGGAAATATAAATGTCTTCTAATTTCATCATAAATGATGCATAAATTCATGTTATGCTAAAATCTTTACCCACATGTGGGTTTTAGTGATACGAAATTTATATTTTGTATGTATTAAATTGGTAAGCATATATTTTAAATATAATGAATGATTACCTCATATATACTTGATGTAAGTATGACTTAAATTGAATCTTGAAATTGCAGTATTATTATCATCTCTTAAATTGTTGTTTGGTTAGGGACAATTATAAGGTCTAAAGGAGAAAATCCTTGATTTTGAGAGATCTTGATTTATTCTTGTGTCTATTAATGTTAGCATGAGATCATTTTGTATGAGCAATACAATCATCTCACTACAATAATAATGAAATTTAAATACAGAGCTAAATATTTGGGTACATAATTGATTGGTGGATGTCAAGATTTAGTTATAGGCAATGAATGAAATTATGATATAAGTCACTATTAGTATTCTAGCTATAAAGTAGTTCTCTATAAAGTAAATAGACACTAAATGTATATAATGACATACCATATAGGTGAGAGATATAGCTACTAATTTATATCTCTCAAGATAAGAGATCTCCATTAATCTTGATGCAAACAATCTTTAATTACTTCATCAATGTAGGCCATTATAGATTTATCATGACACACTTAAGAGGATATGTATAATAAATATTTATTGGATATATATGTGGAAAGAAAAATTGGACTCAAATTTAGCTTAGAATGAGATTCTAATAAGGGATAATTTAGTTTCAAGGATCAATATAAAGAAAGAGGTATATAAAGAGTAATTACCTCACAAAAGATATTATTGGAGAATAAAAGTTATACTTTTTTCTTTAGTAGGTTTTAAATCTCATATTAGCTAAAGCATATCATGGATAAAATTTCTTTTTATTTGGATAAAGGAAAATATAAATGTCTCAATGGAAGAAAGTTAACAAGATTTATAAAAAATGAGATTATTTGATCTCAAAAACCTTATTCATATATAAATTGCATTAAGAATTAAGCAAACATATATACTTGGAAGAATTTAATTGTGAGAGATTATATACATTAACATCTGGTCTTTGTATTTATATTCCAATTGTTTAAAAGATCCTTCCCTATTATGGTTGACTTCTCACGATTCATGAATACTACTTGCTATATGATTAAGATAAGACTCATGATGCCTTAATAAGGATGTAAAGCAAAGTAGAGAGTTAATCCAATAAACGGATTAATATGGTGAGGTTAATTAAAGGAATGAATATTATTATAAGTACACTAGTGAGGGATAAATTCACTTAAGACAACCATGCACATTTAAAATAAGGTTCTAACATTTTTTGTAATTAAATATATCTTTTGAAGCCCATAAGATTAGAATTTTAATTTAAATGATTCACTTTTATGAAGTTGTCTTGTAAATATAAGAGTGAATGGAAATTATCTCTTAAAAATGTCATTGCATATTTGGATAAAAATACAAAGAAGTTTCAAGGATAAGAGCTATAATATCTATCACATTCAGGATATGTAGAAATTAAGAATACCAAGTTCATTGAAAAATGCCATAATTAGTAGAAGTGATCAAACATATGACAAATTCATCTAGAATGATCAAATATAGATAAATGAAATTACTAAACATGGTGGAACACTAGTTTTATATGAAACTTATTTTGTATAAGATGAATGTAAAATATAATGAAATTCTAAAATCTAATTGGTTATACTGGAAATAAGAATATCAATGTCATAAATCTTATCAATTATTGAAGAGAAATTTCATAAAGAATGAAAGATGTCTCAAGATAGTTATGAATGAAACTTTTATTGTGCAAATTCAACCTTAATAATATATTTAATTATGACCAATTATAATTGAGAATTTCGCAACCCTCTGTAATTACATGGTATACATTAAGAAATTTGATTAGAACATGAACATTAAGAATAATCTCATATGTTCTCACATATAATGAAGTAAATTCTAAATTAAAGTATGATCTCATGATAAATATGAGAGATCATAAAGCAATTAATATTTGCGAATTTGTAGAATTGCTAGTGAAGTTAAGAAAATTAGCCATAAATAAATCTTTAAGATTAAAACAAATTCACTAATCAATATTGTGTATTATAAATTAAATATTATTTGCTAAAAGTTTTCTCTATAAAAGAATGGATTGATGATACTGAGATTTTTCTTCTGTGCTAATGAATAATTCCTTCATTATTATCATGAATTCATATGCTAATTTTATTTGTAATATTATGGAAACTATTATTCTCATTATGATTATAAGATAGATGTATATGAAATAATGTGAAATGTTCAATTGGTACCAAGGAGAATTTAGTTAGGCAAGACTTCTTATAATAGTCTTAGTTGAAGTCCTATGACATGATCACATTTTTTTATAACATTGAGAACATTATGAATCTTTGTTTATACCACCAGATTAGTGGAAGTTGAGTTATCTATTTAATTTTACTTATAGATAATATATTGCTTATGACTAGTGACTTGAAAAGCCACAAAAAAGTATAATAACTTTGTTCAAAATCTATGATGTAAAAAAAATGGGTGAAACATCTTTAAAGATGCATAAAGAGAGAAGTCTCAAATTTTTGGAATTATCATAAAGAACCTATATTCATAGACATTTGAACATTAATGAATAAAGATTTATTTACCATGTGTGACACCTACTATTTGCCATGAGTTCCTAATAAATTTGAAAACAGATGAGAAGAATATTTCTTTTATGCTTATAGTCAAAGGTACAATGTTTGTCTAGATTACACATAAATTGACATAGCCTCTGTAAAAGGAATATTGTAAAGATTTTAAAGCAACTTATGCTTGGATAATAAATGATAAATTGCAAAAAATACTAGAAATTCATCCTTACAATAAAAGATCAATAATTAGGAATATGTAGCATTTGTTCAACTTAGTAGGATAAGTTGACTTTAACATATCAACATTATGATACATCCTAATGCTAGATGAACAAATTAAGTCATGGAGAGTGTAAGATTGTTAAGCAATTATTGATTGCTAATTTCCATCATGAATACTTGATTTGATCTTTGTTTAGAAGCAAGTTTACAGGGATGTTGAATTTCATCGTGGGTTGACCATATAAATTTAAATGGTTATATAACACGTAAAAGAGAAATTTTTTTATTAAGAGTATGCAATTAAAGAATATAAAGGGTCATACGCCTTATGTAAGATAGATCACATTGTGGTAATTTGGATGAGGTGTACTTAAGTGAGGATCTCATAAGTGATTATGTACTGGAGTTTCCATATGTAGGTTGTTTTTCAATAAGCATTTATGTCTCAAATAAGCACTTATGAAAGAAGTTATTTTTTTCTACTTATGATAATCATTTATCCTCACATAATCACTTATTTCACTTTTCCTTTTCATCTACCCAATAATCACTTAAACTACTAAAATTCAAATACATTTCTTTTCTTAAAATCACTTATGAGATACAAATACCCAAACACAAATCATTTTTGACATAATCACTTATTTTCGTAATCTATTATGAATAAACACTTTTCATTATAATTACTTATACATAAGACAATTCAAACACACCCTCAGTATATATATTTTACAATTCTAGTGAGATTGATGAACATTAAATTAAGAACCAAATAAACATTTAAGGTTTATTTATAAAGATAATTTCTTATAAAATAAGAATGCTACTTGTGATATATGGAAGGTAATATTCACACAATTAGAGAACCTACCATCATGATTCTTGTAGTATTTTTAAATCAAATCAAGATCGGACCAGGTGGGAGAAAGTTAGATATATTTAATTGATAATAGTTAATTTGAATTTATTCAAATTATATTATACAATTAATATATTTTAACTGAGTATGGTCCTTATCTTCAAGAGAAGGTATTGTCAGTTAAATGATTTTGGGAGATAAGGAATAAATTCAGTCATAATTTTATCTTTATATTTATTTGAATTCAAATTCAAATTAATTTTAATAACCAATTATGACTAAGATTATTAAATAGATGCAGACTAAGTTAAGTTAGACACACATTTTGATTCCTCAACTAATTCACACACTTTTTTTTTTTGATAAAACAAAAGCTACCCATCAATTAGGCAGCAACACTGTAGTTCATGAAACTCGAAAAAGAAATATTGTCTCTACTAATGAGGTGTTTCACGCTATCAGGAGGCTCCATAAACACATAAAGATCCGAACCCAAACACCCTGCTTCTTTTGCCACAAAATCTGCAACTATGTTAGCATCATGGCCACACAATAGGACATCAACATCCCAGTCCCTCTCAAGTATACTCTGAATCTCAGTGAAAACCCCATGATCAGCATGCTGCTTAGAGACCCTGACCTTCACTGCCTGCATAACTTCAAAACAATCACTCTCCACTAACATGTTTCTCATGCCTTGTTCCCAGGCCAACTTAAGTGCCCAAAGTATGCCCCAAGCTTCAGTCGACAAGCTATTACCCATCCTCAACCTAAATATAAAACCAGTCATGACCTCTCCTTTGTGATTTCTCACAACTCCTCCATATGCTCTGATTTCCAAATCCCCATTATAAGTACCATCTACATTAAACTTGACAACTCCTTCAGGTGGAGGGATCCATCTTTGTCCCTATACTTCTAAAGAACTTGGGATAATGAAGTCAATCGTCCCCCATGCCAGGGTAGCATTAATTCGAGTCAAAGTCTCATCCCTTCTAAAAGACTTGCCGTTAAAAATCTTCTCATTCCTATTAAGCCACACATGCCGACATGCAACCGCAAACCAATGTTTCCAAGATGTCCTACCATACACTCTAGCAACCCCTAAACTCCACTTAACCCATTGGCGGGAATCATCGATATGGAAGAACCTGCACCTCCATTTATGCAGAACCACTACACACCACAAACCTCTTGCATACGAACAGTCACGCAACACATGCAAAGAAGTCTCTTGGTGACTACCACATAGCTCACACATACTAGAAACTAACAGTCCTCTATGTTGCCTAGTGACATTAGTTAGAATCCTGTCATTCGCAACAAGCAAGTTGAAAGTCTTATATCTTTGAGGGACACTAAGCTTCCAAATCTGCCGCCACATGCTAGAGGACTCTTGCATATTGACACCTCTTATTTGCTTATAGGCTGACTTGATTGAAAAGGACCCATCAAAATTATGACACCAAAGGGGGATATCGGCCTTATCCAAAGTGGGCAAGACACGAATGCGGCATATTTCATCCATAACATAGTAAGGAAGAAGGTGCTCAAATAGGTGGCGCTGCCACTGGCCTGTATCGGAAAGAACATCAGCCACTTTCCAATTAATAGCATTGTCCGGAACAGTGCTAGTAGCCAAACTCTCTAGCTTCTCCAAGTGTGGGACCCAAACATCCTTCCAAAAAGCCACTTTCTTACCGTTTCCCACGTTGAACGCTACCTCGTCTTTAACTTCATCCCATAGAGAAACAATCCCTGCCCAAGCTCTAGAAGAACTTCGGTGCTTCCCTATTTTAGGTAAAGTATCATCCTCACATTAGTACTTCTCCCATAAAATTTTGACCCATAAGGCATCTCTTCTTATAATCAGCCCCCAGCCCAAGTTTGATCATAAAAGCCGAATTTTGGTGCTTCGCATGACAGAGGCCAAGCCCTCCTTGCTCTTTCCCTCTACAAATCTTGTTCCATGATAGCAGATGAGTACGACGATGTGAGGGTGAGGATCCCCATAGGAAGTCTCTACAGCGATTATCAATCTCTTAGCAAGTCAAGTTAGGTAAAGGAGTTGTCTGCATAGCATAGGATGGCATAGCTGCCACAACAGAAGACACAAGAGTGTGTCTTGCAATGAAAGATAAAGAATTTATTTTCCAATTAGAAAGTCTTGTATCCATCTTATCCAGAATAAATTGGTAAGTGGACTTGGTTACCTTCTTGTGATGCAAAGGCATTCCTAAATATTTTCCCAGATCATTCGTAGGAAGAAAACCCAAGAAATCACACACCTCTTAGCGATGATTGTGGTGGACCTTATGAGAGAAAAAGATCTGAGTCTTAGCCGCATTGACCCTCTAGTCCAAAACATTACAGAAGTCATCTAGAATTACTTTAATAAGGCCTGCTCGTTCAAGATCTGCCTCCGCAAATAATAAGAGATCATCAGTAAAAATTAAATGGGAAATAGGGGTACCTTTTGCTTTTGACTCTAAACGGCCTCCATTCCCCTTGCTCAACTGCTCCTTGAATTAAATGACCCAATTTTTTTATAGCCAAAACAAATAGGTAATGAGATAAAGGATCCCCTTGACGAATATCACGCGAGGGTCTAAATTCGTTTGCCTTCTCCCCATTCCATAGCAGCTGCATTTTTGAAGAGGACACACACTCCAGGATTATCTGTAAAATATCTTGATTGATTTGTAGTTCCTACAAACAGTCAACAATGAATTTCCATCTCACCCTATCATACACTTTCTCAAGATCAATTTTAATAGCCATAAACCCCTTCTTTTTCTTCATCTGTCTCATGGAGTGAATTATCTCCTAAGTCAACATAATATTATCCACACTTTGTTAGCCTCTAACAAAGCTACACCGATTAGGAGCAACCACTAATGGCATGAAATCCTTGAATCTAATTGCAATGATTTTAGTAGCTATTTTGTAAATGACGTTGCACAGACTGATGGGTCGAAATTCTCTAATTGTTTGTGGGCATTCAGTTTTAGGGATCAAAAAAATATTAGTGGCGTTGAGCTCCCTCACTTTTATAGGCATCAGAAACACCTCATTCACCTTTTCAACCCCCATAGGGCCAACTGTCTCCCATTGGCTCTGATAGAATAAGGGATTGAATCCACCCAGGCCAGGAGCTTTCAACGGGCCCATATCAAAAAGTGCCTTCTTAACTTCATCATTAACAACCGGTCTCCTTATACTCTCCAAAACATCATGAGGTATAGAGGGAAAGCCACATGGATAAGTAAGCTGAGAAGTATAGCTATCGTCCTTTGAATAGAGCTTTTCAAAAAATTGTGTCCCCATAAGCATAATTTCCTTTGCATCATAAGACCACTCCCCTAATTCTAGCTGGAGGGCCTTAATACGATTTTGTCTTCGTCTGCTATTTGCAACAGTGTGGAAATACTTCATATTCCTATAACTGTGCATGTACCAATTACACCTAGAATTTTGCAGCCACATAACTTCTTCTTGCGCCAAAACTTCCTCAAGTTGAACCCAAAGCTTTCTCCTTTCCTCTTCCAACCAAGGATTAAAGCCCTGAGCGCCCACCTTGCCATTCACCTGTTGTAACTTTCTGTATAAATCTGCCTTACGAGAGTTAATATTCCCAAAAACCTATTTATTCCATGTCACAAGCTTCCCCAAGAAATCATCCAAGTTTGTACACCAATCTCTATTAGAATTCTAATTATCCCTCACGAACTTAGAAAATTCTTTGTGCATCATCCACGGAGTAAAGAAATGAAAGGGCCGATTCTTCGAACTACCAGTCATGCTCCTTTCAGGGCTAAGGAACAGAGGAGAGTGATCAGATTTAAACTGAGGTAAGTGCATGACGTAAGCATTAGGAAAGGCATCATGCCAAACTTCATTGACAAGGACACGATCAATTCTACTTCAGCTTCCTCCCCTACTCTACGTGAATAGGGGACCACTAAAACCAATGTCAATCATTCTGTTATCAGAACACCAATGACAAAAAGCAATCTCCGGTTTGGCCTTGCGGTCAACCCTGTTAACTCTATCATTCGAAGACAGGGTTGCATTAAAGTCACCAGCAACCACCTACTTGCCTCGAATAAGCTTACTTAGGTCAGATAAAGCCTGCTAGAGAAATCTTCTACGAGCAAAATTAGGATCCCCATATACTATAGTAAGCATCCATTTGTCACTTTTCCCCTTGTTGACAGTGCCATGAACAAGGTAATTCATGTGAAACTTCATACTAAAATTAAAAGGATCGCTCCAAAATAACCATATACCACCCGCAAAGCCTCAAGTCTCCACAATCTCCATATTCTGCCATCTCAACCTGCATGCAAGCCTTCTTGTAACATCACCTTTCTGACATGGCTCAAGAAGTCCAAAAAGACCAACATAGTGGTGTGACCTGAGGTCACATAAAAGTCTACTAAAGGTTTTTCCTCTAACTCCTCGAGAGTTCCAAATCAATATGTTGCTATCCATAAAAAACAATTAAAAAAGATTAAATCAACGACCATCTCTATCAGTGAGACAAAGTCTCCCCTTCAAGCCCAACATCAACTATCATGACATCTTCAAACACCTCAGACAAAGGGTTGGAGTGGACAGAGAAACTTCCATGCGCACTGGCTCCTGGATCAGGTGGATTACTAGTGTCAAGGAGCATATCTAATTCATGAAGATCTGAGTCTTTCTCCATAGAGCCATCCCCAAAATTCATAATATCACCTGTGTTTGGCCCACTCTTATTATCAAAATCCATTTGACAAGACTGACTAATCTCTTTTGAATCATCCTTCTTGGCCTGGCCCACCTTAGCTAGTTTTTCTTTCACTTTTAAATAAGCCTCCATTGGGCTGGCTACCACCCCCTTTTCATGGCCTACATTAAAATCCTTCAACTTACCACTTGAAGACTGACTTTGTTTATATACTACTCGATCACATGCCTTCATGTGTGCCCCACTTGAATTTTGCCCAACGGATTTCTGCACATTTGAGGTATCAATCAACAGGATCCTACTCATAACTACCTCATTATTCTCTACCGCATTATTTGCTTCCATATCATTCAATGCCAAAAAGCGAGATCCCATAATATTTTGATTAGGATTCTTCTAGAAATTACGCTTACTCATCTCCATGCAATTCTCCGATCATTGTTGCCACCGTCCCCGTCTCTTGTACTCCTTCACCATCCAACCACCGTACAACGGATCAGACTTCTGACTCACAGAGTGCAATAACGACCTAGCAACAAGTTCTGCTGACATTGGTGCTTAAGGCTGAGAGACTCCCTTCGATTGACTACCTATATTCGCTCTTCCCGAAGCTCCGTCCTTTCTCATGAACGAGCAATGATCCATGTCATGGCCGTATATTCCGCATCCAAAACATATAAGATGCAAACCTTCGTAAACATTCTTCTTTTCTTTCCCATTGATTTGCAATGACGGTAACAACAGATGTTTAAGATCAAGTTCGACACAAATTCGAGCAAAATGTCCTTTCAAACGATATAAGGTATTGGTGTCCACGCGAAGCACCCTTCCAATCTGATTGCCTACTACATACAGAATCCCTTTATCATAATAATCCAGTGGGAAATTGGGAATATGAACCCATGCTGCTATCTTTGCAACCTCCTCCTCCTTATCTGGATCAAAATCTTCCTTCCACTGTTGGATTGCAAGATAATGATCCATAATCAACCAGGGACCGTCTGTGAGTGCATACTCATAATCGCCTTCGTCCTTAAAATTAACAAAGAAGAACCCCACTCCAAACTCCAGAACCTCCAACTTACCCTTGTCCCATAATTGTTGGAGCTTTTTCCCCATATAGTCCTCCCGAACCATCTTACTGAGGAGACGAACAACAAGAGTAAAACGCCATTTTTTTAGCCAACTTCTTGCGAAACTCAGGGAGAACAATGATGTTCGAACCACGGTCCATATCTTCAACTTGCAACCTGCTCTTCCAACCCTCACCACTCCACCAATCCCCCTCCTCCTCATCTTCTCCATCAGAATTATCATCACTGACGCAAGCCTACTTGTAAGATTTCTTCATCTGATCAAGATCTTCCTCCTTATGGCTTCCTCGCATCCAATCTTCTTCATGGTGAATAATCGCATGCTCATTAGAAATCATTTTGTCACCCGTACAAACCTTCTTCCGACTACGCTCAAGGGCATCAGCCTCCTCTTGAGATTTGTCTACCATCGTGAGCTCCTCCTCGCCTTCCCCTTCTTCTTCTCTAGTTTTCCTTACTAGTTCATACACTCTAATTCATAACTAGTTAGAAAAACTATTTATCTGAATTATTTTCTTGCATATTCTTCTAAATTTTTTTTATGTGATTTCAGATTTAATATTTAGATTAAGTAACTCTGAGAATGTTTGCATCAAATTATCTAATATGGCGAGAAATATTTATAAAGTCTTTCATTATTATTCTACACTGTGGGAAAATTCAATATATAGTATTTATATTAAAAATTGAATATGTTTCACACCAAATAAATACACTCTTAATTTATGTGCAAGGCAAATTTTGATAATAAAAATCTTGAAAATTTTCTCTTGAGCTTGGCTGGTGGTTTTTCCTATCTTTTTTCTTTTTCACGATGTTACCTTGCATCAAGTTATCTCATGTTTCCGAACTCCTTGGGAAATCTGGACTTGGTTTGTCTGCTGCGGTCAAAATAGAGCTGCTGTTCTGATAGCAGACAATCTATATTTTATGTATCTTTCTAAATTTTTCTAATAAATAATCGTTATTTTTTTCAAAAAACTTGTAGTTAGAACATTTTTTTTTTCATGTTGTTTCTTTTAAACTAAAAAATATTAATTTTTTCAACTAAAATATATATATATATATATATATATATAGAGACCATCCAGATTTAAAATTTGAATCATGGTCCAGATTTGCTGTCAAAACAGCAGCATCATAATTCAACACACATCCGGAAAAACTAGTTGGGCAGTAATGGCTAATGGGTAAGGGTGCGAGGGTAGGTAACCTCTTTTGAAGATGTGGGACCAATGTCAGCAAAGTGGAAACTCTTTTGTGCTCATCAACTCCATCATGTGTATTACTGCAAAAGATACATTCTAATCTCGTCTTGCAATACCTTGAAAACTAATACAATTCAATTTGACATTTTTGACCATCCTTCCTCTTTATATTCGCCTAATTACAATCAATCACAACCCACAAGGGCAACTAGATTTGGTTATGTTACAAATTATATAATATCTAATTGATTTCCATTTTCAACAGACCCAGATATTAAATGAATTGAATCATTGAAAGAAGATTGTAAGATCCAACAAGGTTTTCCCACTTTCAACCAAACAATGTTGGCAAATGGGATTCCCGAAATCAGTTTCTGACATAATAAAATAGGAGCTCCCGAAGAAGAAAGTTCATCTGAAAGCCCATTGAATTTCTTCAAGGGTTTTCCCTTTGGTCTCAGGGACCCAAATGGCAACAAATACTACAGTGAAAGCACATACAACCGCAAATATGGTGAAGGTTCCTGCAAACAACAAAAGCTCCTTTTGGTTAATGAAAAATATTAACCTCAAAATGTAGAGGGAAAGCATACACACACACACAGATAGAGGGAAAGCGTACTGACCACCAGAGCTCCAGGCCAAGAGAAAATTTGCCGTCATTGTAACCAACCAGGAAGAGAACCAATTGGCAAGTGTAGCAATACTTCCAGCAAGGCCTTTAATGTTAAGTGGAAGGATCTAAAATACCAATTATACAATGCATCAGATCTTTCTGAAAAATGCAGCCGGTAACACTGACTAATATTTCATTATGTACAATCTATTAATGCCAACAATGAATCTCCATCCCAGAAGTATAATCTTGCTCAGCAAGAAAATTTAATTAGAAGGGTTTGATATATAAAACCAGTTTTTCCAAAATAAATGTTCTGCAAAGAAGTTCAATCAGCATTAATGTATCTTATGGGAGAAGAAAACACTCGTTAATTCTCATGACTCAAGGCATTGGAGCAAGTAGAAGCATGCATGTGGGTTCACAGAGATTCCAATTCTATTATTCAAAATACTTGTAGAACAACTAGAAGCGTAGGAAACTAGAATTTTCTTTTGGGGAAGAATCACTGTGCGTTTGAGGGAAATTACAAAATGCAGTACCTCAGACATTATAATCCAAGGTATGGCTCCCATTCCCACAGAGAAAGCAGCAACCATGGCCTGAGATAATAGGAAGTTTAAAATAAAATACTCAAGGAACTAAGCATCTAAAAGGTTTTTTGTAAAGCCCGCGTGAATATTTCACATACCACAACTCCAACCACTGATAAGATGCTTAATATCCCATATAAAGAACACTCATCTGATATGAAATCCTGAGAACAATGAAGGAAAAATTACTGATTAGGGAAAAAATATCAGTAACATAAAGGACATAATCTCAGCTGTTCATGGAGTGGTTGTGATTTTATTCTCTAAATTAATACACGTGCCAGAAGAACACAAGCATACTTGAAGAAGATTATGTATCTTATGTGTATCACAATAAAGTCAATTATATTATCACCTTTACATAGAATGAGACAGCAACAACTAAGAGACTAATAGTCATTCCAGCAGAAGAGACCTGCAATTGAAACATGAATAATAAAATCTTATCCGCCAAGCAGATACATGTTAGAGTTAATGATTTAGTCCCTAAAACGTCACTCTTCTCTCAATTTGATCCTCCAAATAGAAAATCATTTAACTTAGTGCTTGAAAGATCATTTCTCTCAATTTCTCCCTACAAAGATAAAATCTCTCAATTTAGTCTCCAAACATTTCCTCCCAATCAAAATGTTGTTCACACTGAGAAGCTAATGCAGCACAGGTGATGGGTGAAGGGAGAGATAAAGAGAAGAGGGAGAATAGAGTGAGAGAGCCGAGAGAGAAAGAAAACTGAGAAACAGAGGGAAGTAGAGTAAGCATGAGAGGAAGAGATGAGAGGGAGAGACAGGTATCTCAAAACAAATTCTTATTCATTCATCAGCTCCTTACATACATGGGCAACGCACATATATATAAAAGGAAGATTTCCTTCTTGTGAAGAAAGCTCAAGTTGCTCTGCTGCTCTGACTACCTCTGACTGATGAAAATGCAAACAGAAATACACAAGTTGCTACAAACCTTAATGCTAAGGAAACATAATAAAATATTCATTTAAAACATAAAATTGATTTTTTTCCTTGAATAATATTTTCCATATCTTCTATCATTTTCCCCCTGCTTCAAAGAACTCTCCTCTGGAGAGGTAGAGAGCTAGTAAGTTTCCAACAAAGTGGGATCAATGCGTCAGAACTCTTCTTCGGCGATCCATGTAGCATCTAATTCCAAGCTATCTTTCCAACTGACAAGGTAGCAGTGGAGGGGACCTTCAGGCATAAGGACGGTCTGTTCATCCATGATGGCATCAATTTCTTCATCATGTGGTGTGACAGATGGCAGTGAAGGGACCGGCATATGATGAGGTTGAGTACTTGCAGAATCATCATAAAGCATAGGGGGCGGCTCAAAAGTACCCCGGTAAGGAATAAGATCCTCAACAGTAAAAATTAGACTAATGGTCATCTCAGGAGGTAATTCTAGTAAATAAGTATTAGGCCCAAGTTTCTTAGAAATGCGAAAAAGGTCCAGAAGCTCGAGCATGCAACTTTTTAAAAGAGTGTTTAGGATAACGCTCTGGACGAATCCTAGCCACCACAAAATCACCTATATTAAAATTCTGAGAGCGACGATGAGCATCAGCAGATAATTTATATTGATCATTACTCAAAGCAAGCTTACGCCTAATCTCAGCATGTAACCCATGAAGGCGATGGGCAAAATCTTTTGCAGATTCAGAGGCACGAAAAGTCAAAGGAATAGGTATAAGGTCGATGGGCTGTCTAGGATTATAACCTTGAACAATCTGAAAAGGACTCTTTCCTGTGGACTGATTAACTAAATTATTATAGCCGAATTCAGCAATAGGTAAAACCAAATCCCAATTCCTTGGTTTGTCCCCAACTAGACTTCTAAGCAAATCCCCTAGACTACGATTTGTAACTTCAGTTTGTCCATCAGTATAGGGATGAAAACCGAAGAGAACTTCAACTGGGTACCAAAAAGTTTCCAAAGGGTCTTCCAAAAGTAACTAACAAACTTAACATCTCTATCAGACACAATGGTAACAGGTAACCCGTGTAAACGGACAATTTCTTGAAAGAAAAGCTTGGCCAAATAAGAGGCATCAGTCGCCTTGCTACAGGGAATAAAGTGAACCATCTTAGAGAACCTATCCACAACTACCAAAACAGAATCATGCCCGCGTGCAGTGCGGGATAAACCCAAAACAAAATCCATGCTAAGATCTTTCCACGGCGCCTCAGGAATGGGTAAAGGAGTATACCATCCTGTATTTTGTTTCTTAGCATTGGATGTTACACAAGTACGACATTGAGAGATTATTCTACCAACATCACGCTTAAGGAATGGCCAATAAAACCTGTCCTCTACTAAGGCGGTGGTTTTATCTCATCCAAAATGTTCCGCTAACCCTCCAGCGTGTAACTCCCAAATAAGAAATTCTCTCATTGACGTCCGTGGGACACATAATTTAGTATCACGAAAGAGATAACCGTCACTTATAAGGAAGTCAGCATAATCATGACGGTTTCCCCCATTAACCTCCTGATAAATAATTCCAAAATCAGGACAAGTAGCATAGTTATCTTTCAATTTGTCAAACCCCACAATGCTAACACTCATGGTGTGCAGTAAATTAAGCCTATGACTTAAGGCGTCAACTACCTTGTTTTCCACTCTTGAACGATGCTTAACAACAAAAGTGATCTCATTCAAGAACTCTACCCATTTGGCATGTTTAGGATTTAAGTGCCATTGAGAGTTGAGGAACTTGAGAGCCTGATGATCTGAATATACAACAAACTGCTGAGGAAGCAGATAGTACTTCCAATACTCAAATGACCTAACAATGGCATAAAACTTTTTGTCATATGTGGAGTATTTCCGCTTTGCGTCATTAAGCTTTTCGCTACTCAATACACCTCTAATTGCTATTCCAGAAGCATCACAAGTGACCTCAAAACATTTGGCAAAATTAGGTAATGTCAGTACAGGAGCCTCAGATAGCTTGTGCTTAATGGTCTGAAAGGCTTGTGAGGCTGTATAGGTCTAATGGAACTTATCCTTCCTCAAGCACTCAGTGATAGGCGTCATAATGGTGCTGAAATCCCTAATAAAGCCCCTATAAAAAGATACTTGCCCATGAAAATTTCGCACTTCTGAAATTGACTTAGGCTTAGGCCATTCACAAATGGCTTTGACCTTCTCAGGATTAGCAGCTAAACCTTGTTCAAAGACGATGAACCCAAGAAAAATAACTTGATTTTGGAGAAAAGAGCACTTGGGGAGATTGACATAAAACTTTTTCTTCCGAAGGGTAAGGAAGACTTGTTTAAAGTGTGTCAAATGTTCTTCCCTTGACTTGCTAAACACCAGGATGTCATCAAAATAGACAACTAGAAATTTTCCCAAGTAAGTCGAAGTATGTGTGTCATAACACGCATGAAAGTGCTGGGAGCGTTTGTGAGACCAAATGGCATTACTAGCCACTCATACAACCCGTCTTGCGTTTTGAATGCAGTCTTCCATTCATCTCCGGGTCTAACTCGGATCTGATGATATCCACTATGAAGATTAATCTTAGAAAACCAACTAGATCCGGAAACCAAATCAAGCATATCCTCAAGCCTAGGGATAGGGAACCGATACTTGATGGTAATCTTGTTTATAGCTCTGCTATCCACGCACATTTTTCATGTCCCATCTTTCTTCGGTGTCAACAAAGCTGGCACCGCACATGGACTAAAGCTATGCTAAATGCATCCTTTCTCTAATAACCCATTAACTTGCCTATTAAGTTCTTTCCTGTCCTTAGGATTCATTCTATAGTAGGAAAGATTGGGAAGTTGTGATCCAGGAACTACATCAATAGCATGCTAAATATCTCGCATGGGTGGCAATTGTGAAGAAAGCTCATTCGGCGCAATGTCTTTGAATTCTTCCAAGAGAGGGGATCTCATCAGGCACATCATCAGTGGCTGTAGACTCGTCCCAATCAGAAACCTTAGGGACAATAGCAAGCATAATGTTAGCCTCTTTACTTTCTCACATAAATTGTTTCTTGTTTAAAAGATGGAGGCTTTGGCTCTTTGGTCTTAATTTCTTTTGCTAATTCAAAACCTTTTTCTCAGTTTCTGGTTTGGCCGGACATAACAAGATTGTCTTTCCCCTATATTTGAATGAGTGAGTGTTCTCCCGACCATAACTAGTGACATCATTGTCATAAATCCATGGTCGTCCTAATAAAATGTGAGCTATATCCATCGTAAGAACATCACAAAAGACATCTTCCTGATACTCTCCAAGTCGAAGGGGTACATGACATTGTTGTGTAATAGATAAAAAAGTCGCAGAGAGTTGCTAGACTTGGCCTTAAGCCATAGCCCCATCCTAAGCCTTTTGAAGTGTGGAGAAAAGTCATGCAAATAATGAGAGCGCGTTAAGGACACCTTGATGCGATGTGACCTTTTGAGTGGCACCGAAAACATTCAATATTGGGGCCACTTGGGTGGAGATTAGACCTTGTTGACTCAGTATTCCTTACAATACTTCCTTTAGTACCAGATGCTTGACCCGGATGGAAAGAAGAACTGGTCCTAGAAGGGGGTACCCTGTAAAGCAGTTGAAAGGACTGAAGGTATGATTTTGACGAAAATCTGAACTTTGGATGATGGTATGCCTGGCGAGTGGGCTCCTGAACAAGGACTCTACTTCCAACGCCTTATGATGAGCTTCTTCCAAGGATTCAGGAGGGTTCAACTTGAGTTCTCTTTGTATGTCTGATCGAAGACCATTAACAAACTTCTGAACTGTCATCCATGGGTCTTCTTTGACCTCACACCTGATCATAAGGTCATCAAAGCGAGCCATATAGTCAGACACCATAGAGGCTTGCCTCAAGTTTAACCATTGGTTATAGAGTTGTCTCTTATAATGAGTGGACACATATTTTTCTTTCAATTTCAAATTCATCTCGGCCCAAGTATCAATCGGAGGTTGTCCTAAACGCTCCAAATTTGACTGCACGTTCTGCCAATATTTCCTGGCCAATCTCACAAGCTTCATTTTTGCAAAACGGACACGTTGGATATCAGTCATATCATATCATTTGAAGTAATCTTTCATGTTGGCTAACTAATCTAAGAAAGCATTTGAATCTAATTGTCCGTCAAGTTCAGGGGCTTCGACCTTGACTTCCTTGGTTATGTCCTTAGATAATTCTGCCTATAACCTCCTCGTCTCATTCCAAGGGGTGATTCATTTCGCCTGTTATAAACATCATTGGGTTCTTGGTCTTCCCACTGGTCAAAAGCATGGTCATACTGGTGCTCAAAGATCCCAAAAGGGTAATCCCTATTGTGTCTACTTCTACTCCCATTTGGGGATTGATGATTTCCACTAGGTTGTAGGGGTATCTTTGACTGACCAGAGGAATGAGGGTGGTCACTTCCTAAATTAACTTCTTTACTAGCATTAGGATTTTTAAGCATGCCTCCTTCATTCTTACCACTAAATTGCTTAGTTATTAACCTCATTGATTCCATCATTTCATCATACATCTTCTTGAACTCACCATCCCTACGGCTTGACTCAATTTGTAGAGTATCTCTCAAAGATTCAATTGCACGGTCCACATACTCTTTAGTATTCCTTTCAAATTCCTCAAGGGTTTGTTGGGTAACTTGGTTGGATTTAGGCAGGGTGGAATTTAGGGTAGTGAATTCAGGATCTTTAGGCTCTTGTTTGTCAAAGAGGGTCACACAATATAGGATATAGGAGATAACAAAACATAATCACAAAAATGCTGAGTAGACATTAGTCACTATGAAATAATGGATCAATATAAAATATAGAGACCGCCAATTTCAAAATTTTAATGAAAATGTTTTTTTTTTTTTAACAATAAAAGAGCAATATCAAAACACTAAAAATAAGTTGCAAGCACAACTAGAGGTCCTATAGCAATATAATCTAAGAACTAGCCCTAATTATACTCAGATAATCTCCTAAAAAGGCCACATAAGTCATAGTTTAAATAGAGGGTCATCGGCCTTACCAGCGTATCTTTGAAAGCCCAAAAGGAAATGGCAATTTACCCCCAAACATGCTTCCATTTGGTGATTTTCACGTCTGGGATTGGCTGGAATTGGTAGAACCACGTGAAATAGTGCAAAACAGCCAGAAAAAGCAGTTTCTGGAGCCTGGAGGTTCTGCACAGTGGCGCGTGTGGTAGCGCATGAGGCCCAAGCGCCGGTGACGTTGCCGGTGCATGGAGGTGCATGCGGCTTCGGAAGATGGCAGATCTCGGTGGACGGGCCGAGTTTTGGATGGAGCACACTGTGGTGGTGGTGGTTTGCCAATCTAAGGTCGGACAACAAAGTTTTCGGACCTGACAATGGAGGCTCTGTTTCCAGTGAGGTGTTTTCTGCTCTTTCAAGCAACCACGGCAACCTAGGATCACTCAAAGCCAGACTCTGATACCAAACTGATGCAGCACAAGTGATGGGTGAAGGGAGAGATAAAGAGAAGAGGGAGAATAGAGTGAGAGAGCCAAAAGAGAAAGAAAACTGAGAAACAGAGGGAGGTAGAGGAAGCACAAGAGGAAGAGATGAGAGGGAGAGACAGGTATCTCAAAACAAATTCTTCTTCATTCATCAGCTCCTTACATACATGGGCAACGCACATATATATAAAAGGAAGATTTCCTTCTCATGAAGAAAGCTCAAGTTGCTCTACTGCTCTGACTACCTCTGACTACATGATGAAAATACAAACAGAAATACACAAGATGCTACAAACCTTAATGCTAAGGAAACATAATAAAATATTCATTTAAAACATAAAACTGATTTTTTTCCTTGAATAATATTTTCCATATCTTCTGTCAAAAGCACTTGTAGCTCTCTTTCAAGGACAATTTTGACTTGATGAAAAAATTAAGGGACTAAATTGAGAGGCTTTGCTTCACAGGACCAAATTTTAAGGAGAGTTTCTTTCAAGGACTAAATCATTAATTTAACCTATGTATTATTAAACATGATAAAAAACTTCAGACTCACAATAAGAAGCAGCCTGCGACCAGATTTGTCTGCCAACCACAAAGTTACACAGGTGGCAAGAACCTGGATCACATATAAATATCACATATTATCAGATCATGATTTGAGGAAAAAAATGGAAAACCATGTTACAAATTTCTTTTCAGCTAAACCTGAACAGCACCAAGTCCACACGTGGCTACATTACTTGAAGTAACCCCTGTTTAAAATATGTCAAAATGATGAGTCAAAAAGCATTTTATATTGAGCAGGATTAGAAATGAAAGTGCAAGTCATCTAAAAAGGCTACATTTTCAGCTGTGTTTAAAATCAACGTATAACTGACATGATTATATCCTGATCCAGTAAATTTGTGGAACTAAGTCAAATTGTTTGTCTTAACACTAGAAAAACATTTATATTTTTAAAGGGGATTAGCCACTACCAGACAACTCATGGTGCATTATATAATTTTTCTAAAATTTGAATTAAGCTGTTCACTGAATTGTAGTACAGGGTTTGCTTTAGGTCAAACAAACATGAGATACTGATCTCTAGTCAAAATAAGCCATGGTTTTCTTATATTGCATCAACTGTGTTGCGTCATAGTATAATAAAAAATCAGTCTAGCTTACCAGCGCTTTCAAAGATGGTACTGGAATAGAACAGAACGCCATTAATTCCAGAAAGCTGCTGCAGAATGAGCAGTCCATTTCCAATCTACAAGAGATGAGTTAGGATAAAATGTTTAGTCTCAAATAACTCATCCTTCAACAATCTAACAGTTGGGTAGATGGCTGGAAACCAATGCTCTAGGCAGATAACAAATACCATTAATGGAAGCCAATATCTTCTCTGTTTGAGTTCTGCAAATCGAATTGTAGTTCTTCTGCTAGTAGATGCAACGGCCCTCTATAAAAAGGTTCCCAAGTACAATTTAGCCTTATGACTCAATAAATGCATATTGGAATGTGGAAATGTAAGTATCTTTTATTGCAATCAGATTGTGAATTCTTCATACCTTAATTTCACTAACTTCAACAGAAACATCAGTATCAAACCCTCGGAGCACTTGCAAAGAAGTTTCAAATTCTTCTGTCATGCCCATTTTTGCCTGTACTTGGAAAACAAAATTCAGATCAAGAATATATGATGGTATGTTAGATGACACCAAGAGAACTTTAATTTGTGAAGCTTACCAGCCATCTAGGAGACTCAGGAATGAAAAATAAACCAGGTATTAATACTGTGCACGGCAGAATTCCTGAAAGAGTAAGGGCATAAAATTCCTTAATTTGAATTTTCTTACTGTTTTTTTTCCAGTGACAAGAGAGGCCAGAGGCCAAGAATTTTTTTTTTTTTTACTTTATATACAAGTTAGCATTATGTTGTAATGCCATTCCACTTTCAGAAGAATAAGTGGGAAATTTAATTGTCATAAACTAAGTAACATTCTATAACAGTACGGATATGCTTATCTACATTGGCTCGTTTTCATCCTTTCAAACAGTCCAAGCTTGGACCGAACCAAAGACAGACAGATTGTGATTATAACACACTAGTGCAAAAGAAGTTCAAGTTATACAGTTAAACCCGATATGTACATAATAGACGTAAAGAAATCAGAAAGAAGAGATGAAATGTCATTTTCAAATTAGATCAAATTAGATTGCTAATTATAGTAAAGTACATATTTTGGGACTAAAATCTTAAATGAGAAAGTTAACAATACATTTCAATTGAGAATGAATGCCCCTTAACTTCATAATTTTTTGCTAGTAAACCAAAGAATAAAACAGATGAGGAAATATCAAGTATATTTAAGATAAGCGATTACTGTTTCTCACTGTCCAGTCAAAACTCCACAACTTTGGTGTGTCGCCGTTGTGGTTACAATAAACATATCCATTCCAATAGATAATTTACCAACACACTAAATCTTTTAGCGGATTACCTAGTACTGCAAGTATTCTCCATTGAACAAAGATACCCAGCAAATACGCCAGCATAATTCCAATGGTGACAGAGAGCTGCAGAAAAGAGAATACCCTTTACTAATGTGTTATCTATTACCAAAGCATCAATCCAGTAACTCTAGGTGATATTAACCAACCTGGTTGACCGAAACCAGACCTCCCCTCAAGTTTTGAGGTGATATTTCAGCTATATAGACTGGTACCTGTGATTTTTTATCAAGAACTGGCACTCAAGAATTCTGTCTCACATAATGCCAAACTAGAGAGAAAAAACTTAAGTTACCGTATAAGATATTATTCCCACGCCAAATCCTTCTAACAACCTTCCCAGATAGAGAAAAGAAGAATCCTGCAGGACAATTAACAGGTAAAGAAGACAAACTCACGTCTGCGGTGTAGTTAGCTTTAGATTTGCCAAATAAAATAAAGCGAGGAAAATCAGATAATAAATACTTACTTTTGCAAATGAGATTATCAGCCAACCAATAATATTAGGAACTGAAGCAATCATTAAAGACTGTAATTTAATGCAACAAAATATGAGAATTCAATATTAGCCCAAGATAGTAGCCATCAAAATGTGAAAGGAAATGTGTACGTAAAAGATTCCTACCCCTTTTCGCCCTATGTACTCAGCAATCTGGCCACTAGATATTGCTCCGACCATGGCGCCTACATTGGATAAAGAACCAAACAAAGAGAACTGCACAAGAAATATAAGTTAGGACCTAGAAAGCTGATATTATCCAGACCCAGATGGAATGGGATCAATTAAAAGAGATGGAAACCTGCGAGACTGAAAGCCCAAGATCACTGATGATAGCAGATTGGGTGGGGGATGTATAACCCGCCTAAGAGAAGTACCAAAGTCACAAGCAAGTATCAATGAATTTTGATATTCTTGTTGGGATGGTCAGAAAGCAGGAAAAAGGTCAAACCAAGTTCAACCAGCATTATTCTCATTCATTTCTTTGTTCCAATAAATCCGAACTAAAAAGAACACGGCTTATCTCTGTTGTCTGAGAAGCCAGTTACTTTTCTAACTTGAAATTAAACTGCATCAAAGAAAATTACGGGAATAGTAATTCATACAGTAAAACCAAACTGAATAGGACCCAGAGCAACGATGAGAACACAGGCCACGACGGAGATGGCGCTGTCGCGAATGGCCTGAGAGGAACCCATCAAGCTGGATTGCCTGGAACTCATTCGGTACCAGCTTCCCGTGTGAAGGAATGGTTTCTTGAGATCTCTTGCTTCATCAGAGTCACTCATGTTTGTGTCTGGTAAAACCCCTGAATCAGGCGTGAATGGATTTGTTAAATCAAATCCGATCAAATGGGAAGAAAGAGTATATGTTGATACTGGATGAGTAGGGATGATTTCTTATTTTGGGACAATGGGTAGGGGTAGTTCAGGTGACAATTTAAGAAATATAGAAGCGAAGGGAACCACAATAAAACGAGCATTCTCGAAAAATGTTAGCTGCCAACCGTTCGTGCCCATCTGTTATTCTTACTTGTGTTTCTGTAAAATTCACTACTTTCAACGGCTACGGTCTTCTGAGGTTAAAATCCACCATAAATTCATTAACAATGGTCACTTTAGGCTGATGTTTAAGATAGAGGTCGACAAATTTTTTTTTTGGTATTTTTCCAAGTTTATATTTGAGGGCACCTTATATTTGAATAGTAACTTCGATAGCTCGCACAAATGAACTTATCCAGTGACCCTCTAATTAAGAAAACAGGACACTTCGTTTGGCATAGAATAAATTTTGCCGTCACTCCAGCATCAGCCCTTGGCCTCAATCATTTCAAATCTTATCTTACAATCATCTTCTATAATTTTCAGATAATCACATTCAAACATTGTTTCGTCACTTTTTAAAAAAAAAAGAAGAAGAAGAAGAAGACAACAATTGTTTCTTTATTTTTTTTCTCCATGTTTTCTTACTTGATTATTGTTTCCTTTTTTTTATTAATCAAATCCTTTTGATCTTGATTTTGTTAGATTTTAGTCAAATGTCAAAATGAAACGTGATTCTTTAGAGCATCTAGGAAAATATTATTTTAATGTTAATTGTTTTTATAAACAAGTGGCTCAGTCACGCCAATCGTGTGTAATCATGTTTTAACAACCTCTTTAAATGATAAACCATGGTTTGATAACTGGCATTTTGAGGATTTATATACCTGCAAATTGGGAATTTAATTTTGCATTGTTAGTGGAGAGTTTTATATTTTTTGTCCATTGGAGTTAGAGGTCGCAATTTGGGACAACTCAATTCAAATTACTCCAGTCTAAAACAAGTTGAGTTGAAAAGCCTGGACTACTATACGAGCTCAATTTTAAAAGCCCGAGTTTGTATATAGCGGGTTCATAGGTCGGTTTACAAGCCCGTATTTTTTAAATATTTTTTTTTATTTTTTCATATAATTTTTTTTAAATTAATATAAGTAATTATTATTATTATTCACTAAAAGTTAATATAATAGTTAAATTTTACAATTATACCTCACTAATTAATAAAATAATATATATTTTTTTATTAATTTAAAAAAAAGAGAAAAAAAACATAGGCTAAATTGGCTAGGTTTGAAAAGCCTATATTATACATATACTCCTAAAATTAATGCTCCACTCGTTCATTTTTTCGAGTTGATGTCTATTTTGCCAGCTCTAAGTGGAGTAATCCTTTTGTGGAGAGTATACATGTCAAAAAGTGTGGAGAACAACAAAACAATGCTAGGAAATGTAATGAAATCTTTTTTTTTAAACCAGCATAATGAAGAGTTAATATAATAATAATTATATTATATTATCAACTAATACAGTTAGTAGATAATTATATTTCAAGTATAATAAAATAAATATTAAAATTATTTTTGCTTCCTATAATGGGTAAAATATAGTAACATAAATTAACTTTAAATTAATTTTGAATTCAAACAAATTAAAATGATAGTGATGTAAATATTTAAACCTACCCATTTAATAGGTAACTTAAGTGGAGTCATTTAGTTTATCTTATTAATGGTATGTGCTCCATTGAAAACTTTTTAATTTTCAATATTACATTTCAATGCGAATGGAAGGATTGAAAAAACAAATGAATGGAAGGAGTTATTGGTTTATCAAAAAAAGCAGGAAGGAGTTATTGAATTTGTTATTATTTCTCAAAGAAATGGATAAAGTTGAATGAGTAATTATAGAAATAAATAGAAATATTGTTTTTGGCCGACGAATAAAATATCCGCTTCTCCAGTTTCAAATCTATCTCTATCTTTTATATATTGATGTCAAATAAAGTATGATTTGATAATTAATGGTATAGCACTTACGGATTTAAATTAAATGTTACGAAAGCTAAATTCAATCATAAGGGGCAATAATTGTCCTTGAATTTTTGTTGCGACTTTACATTATACACACGCTGAACAGTAACACTACACATTGCACGAGTAATCCTGCAAGTGGCATCCTCTTTATTTTCACAACAAAAATTTAAATATCTCGAGATTACTTTTTTTTAATTTATATTAATAAAATTTTTAATTCTTCCATACTTATTAAAAAAAGTTAATTATATATTTTAAAATTAAAAAAAATATTTTAATTTTACTCTTATCAATTACCAATAAAAACTATTTTAAGAATTCATTATAGGTATCAATGGCGTTTGCCGTTTGGAATTGTTCTCTCAAAAGTTAATGGCAAATAGAGGTGGGGAATAAGGGTTTTTGCGCGGACCGCTAAAATTTAAGCATAATGGATGGAGCAGATTTTATTTAAATTATGATTATGTGGCATCATCTGAAGCCTTGAAGCATGAACGGTTGAGATCCCCCCAAATACATTAAAACGATGCCGTTGGAGAGACACGCACTTTGTGTGTGTATTGGCACCAAGCATGGAAACGGGACCATTTGAGGAATTCAAATCATTTTTTAGGTGGGGCCGTTTGGAAGGAAATAAAAAAAATAAAAAATGAGCTAGTTCATTTGGTTAAAGAATATGGAATTTGCATTATGTATTTATCATAGTGTTGAGCACCAAATATTTATTATAAATATGAATCATTTAGATTAAAATTGAATAATTTAGATTTAATTTGATTTTATTATTTTTTAATATATTTTTATTTTATTAGATTTAGAATTTAAAATAAAGATAATTTTATTTTTTATTTTTTTAAAAAATAATATTATTAATTAAAAAATAAAATAAAAAACTATAAATTTAGACTATTCAAATCCTAATCTCATCACAGTAGCACTGGCACCAAATGGAAATTCAGGTCGGAACTCAAAATCCTAAATGCTAGAATTGAGGGCCCGTTGGTTCTTTTTGCATGGGCTGAAAAGAGTGGAAATGCGGTCTATCCCACATGTACGCAAGTTGGTTGACTTATGACGGTGGAAATGAGGATGTCCTGAAAATGATGAGGCCCATAAGGAGTCCCTGCTCTGACTTCAAACCTTGTTTTTTTCTCATTCCCTCCACTAGGAATATCTTTTTCCTAATCCGCCCTCATCCTCTTCCTAGTTTGTCCTCCCTCATAATTAAAAATTTAATATTAGTTTTACTATTTTACCATTTATTAATATCAAATAAATCATTTAAAAATATATTTAAAATAATATTATTTTAATAAAATATTATTAAATTTCATAATATTTTAAATTATTTAATGACTTCCTTAATTTGTATGGAAAATCCTAAAATAACATATTTTACTAATAGAAGGGAGTATTATATTTTTATCACCCAAGAATATTTAATTTTAATTTCTTTACTTTTTAAAAGTATTTTTAATATTGTTTGTTTTTTAAAAAATATTATATATTTGTCAAAAAAAAAAAAAAAGAATACATAATAGTGGACATAGTTGATGAAGGTATTATGATTGGCCAAAAAAACTTGATGAGGATATTATGGACTTAAACCTACAATTCCAACTATCAGTGCACATTCTCATTCCCTCTCAATAAAATGCTCAGTGCAATAGAAGCTTGAATCATGATTCCAATAGGAATGGAATATGATCCATTTCATCCAACCGAACAAACCACCATTAGGAATGCTTATTTCAATCCATTCCCTACAATGATGATTTCATCTAATCATAATATCATAGTGAGAATTATTTCATTTCGGAGGCGGATTTAGGGGGTATTGGTATAGGCCATAGTACCCATTGTTTTTAATATTTACTTTATAATATATATATATATATTTTATCAAATTTTTATATTATATAAAAACTATGTATTTTTGGTCACCCCAAATTTATACTTTTATTTAAAAGTAGATAAAAAATTTTAAAAAATCAACACTCTCTCTCTTATTTTACTAAATACTAACTTTATTTTATGTTTATCTTTTAATTTTTTTTATTCTTTTTCAGTTTCTCTCCCTCACTTATTTTTTACTCTTTCTCTAAATTTACTCTTCCTTTTTACTTTTTTTTATTCTTTTTATCTTCCTTTTTATTTTTTAGGGTTTTTGTCATTGACTAAGAATTTATAAAAGGATAGTTATTATTAAATAATGATATAAAAAAATTAATTTTAGTAAAAAATAATGTAAAGGAATAATAACCACTACATATCTTTTTTTTTATATGTAGTAAGGCTTTTTTTTTTGTAAGCACCAAATGTATTTTATAACCGATAATCGAAGACTAATCTCTTCAAGGTGTAAAGATCATGAAAATGGGTTTTATCTCTCATAATAAAGTATTTTCCATACACACGATCAGATATCGAATTTAGGATGTAGTAAGTCTTTTATGTGCATGCGTGTTTGTGTGTCCAAATCTCTATAAAGACTCAAACAACTTTTGATATTTTATTCAATGATTTTGTACCATTTTGACAAATCAAAACATATATATATATATATCACTTCATTAATTTTTAATTATGTAGGTTAACTTTTATAAGTTTTTAAATTCTTTTAGATTTTAATATTATTATACTATTATACATGATTAATCCTTTTCGTATATTTTAAAATTAATTTTGAAAAACTTATTGACAATAAATATTAAAGATAAAAAATAAAATTATATGCATCAACTTAAAAAAAAAATCCCCCCGCGGTGTTTCATTCCTGGCTCCGCCCTTATTTCATTCCATTCCATTCCCATCCTTTTTGAGAACCAAATAGGCCCTAAAGTATATGAGAAGGAATGGAAATTTGGATTCTACTCCCAATGTTGTGTCGTTTGATTGACACACTGGTTCTGTTTGGTTGTAAGAAAAGTGAGGGAATGGAATGGAATGGAATTCATATAGAATTCTAATATGATGGTGCATTTGGTTGCTAGATTGCCTACTCCAAAGCAAACTTGAGTCTAACATATATGGGAGTGAGCATTTCGTCAACAAACCCATGGAATAGGGACACTTAAGCTATGGAATGGAGATATCTTAGAAATACCCTCAAATAGCCATCGCCCCTCATAGCCCATCTCCACCTCATATCACCTCCTCCTACTCTAACATTTTCCATGCTTCTTCTACCATCAGTGTCCTTGAGAACATTATATTTTGTCCAAGCATTTTAAAAATAAAAATAAAAATAATGGTTTGAGTCTCTTTTTCTTTTTCCCTAAGGGAGGCAAAATATTTTTTCTTTTAATTGATGATTTTATAAAAAATATAAAAAAGAAGAAGAAGAGAAAGGTTGCTTGCATTCCACTCCAGCCCTAATCTTATTGTGTACAATTACTCACATTTTTCCCTTAATGTTGCCACACAAATAAGGGATGGTCTTGATATGTTGTCAAAATAATATATATATATATATATATAATAATGAAGCAGAAGAAAAGAATAAGAAAAATCAAAGATTGGGATTTGATATTAAAGTAATAATGAGAAAAAAGAAAGAAAATCAATCAATCTTAAAATGAAAAATCAGGGAAAAATAATAATAAAAGGAATTTTAATTTGGAGTATTAATGGGATAATCTCTTTTTAGCACTATAAATAGAGGCAGGAGGAGAAGGGAAAAGGGGCATTGACAAGAATCAGGAAAGAGAGGGAATTGGAGAGGAAGGAGGAAACTTTGAAAAAATATAGGAGTTAGAGAGGGAGAGTAAATGAGTTATAAAGATTGAGGGTGTAGAAAGAATGGAAAGAAAGAAAAAGAAACATGAGAGGCATTGAGAGACAAAGAAATTGTGTAGAAAATGGAGAGAGGCACAAAATTTCTTTTCTTCTTCTTCTTCTTCTTCATCATCATTCCATCTCATAAATTGAGGAATGGGTTGCATCCTTTTCAAGAGGATCCAATTCATTATCTTCTCCTCTTGAATATGTTTTCATGGATCCTAAATTCTAATATTTTGTGAGGTCCTAAAAATAAACTGCCAATAAACTCCTCTCAATTGGTGGAGGTGTACTTGTGAATCTACTTATTTGAGTTTTATGTTAGATTTTATTTTTCCCTCTTGAGTATGTTTGTATAGATCTCAAATTGTATGTTTTGTAAGGTCTTGGAAACAAATTTCTCAAACCAATGCACATCTTCCAAATAGGTGCTTATGATACAATCATGAGATGCTATTATGTGTGGTCCTCTTTATTGGGGTTAATTGCAATCTTAATCTGATGTCTATTATATACTTGGAGTATGATATTTACTGCCTAGTTGCTATTTATAGTTGGTTTTTTTTCAAAGCTTGATTGAATGTTGGTTTTGACATTAATGTTCTCTAAATTTTAGATTTATAACTATTCCTTGGCTGACTTGATTTGTTTATAAAACGGCAACATTTGATAAAGGATATCTTGATTATAAAGATGATGTGGCTCTTTTGTTTTGTCCTAGTGTAAGTGAATATCATGGAGATGGGTCCCTTTAAGTTATCGTGCTTCTCTTGATTATAAGAATGGTGAGATAACTAAGAATTTTCTTTATGATTTAATGTGAGGACGTGAGAACCTGCAAGATATTTCTTTGATTGTATATGCCTCCTTGTTTCTTATTCTTCTATCAAATTAATGATGACATAAATTGGTGGTCAAGTCACTTGAGCATGTGTTGTGATTGGAGTATTTCTCTTATTCTCATGAAAAATTCCTTTGTCTTGTTGTGGTTTTGTGCTAAGGGTAAATTTTTACCAAATAAGCTATGGAAATAATATGATGAGATGACAAGTGAAGTATGGATTTGGAAACATGTTCAAAAGGGAAAAAGCGTAGGCATTTTGATTTTCTCATAATGTGATTGAGGTAAAAATTACAATATTCAACTATGCACTAATATGTACAATGCTATTTGACATTGTTTTATTCTCTTTTATTGTTCTATTCAAGTTTTTACAAAAGTAACACGTGAGGTTTTTGGAACCTTCATGGATATTTAGATTAATTGATTTATTGCATGTTGTGATACGCCTTCGTTGGTAGTTGAGTTAATTAGTTTATTATGTGAAGCTTTTGAGTCTCTGCAATTATACTAATTTGAATTGTACCGGTGCTTTCTTTTTCAGTTGGGGAAAAACATATTTTTGGGGAGCTATATGTTTTTATTGAAAATAAATAAAAGGGATTTTTTTAAAAAAAATCCAAATAACAAAAGTTTCCTTTGAAGAGCAAATATCTATCTTAAATAAAAAGATTTTTCTAAAAAGTAATTTCACAACATATATTGTACAAAGTTTTCCAATGGGAGATTTTGGAAACCTTCATGGGAATATAAGTTAAATACTTATTGAGTGAGATTTTAGAAAGTCTGCAGGGTTGTCAATAAAAAATAATAATAAAAATAAATTGATTTTCTTAAATAAATGCATTTCGTTTTTACAAATAAAAAATACAAACCCATTTAAAAATATTTTCTTTTAATATATTTTTCCCTTAAAAAAATGTTAACCAAGTGATAAGCAATTTTATCCCTTGAACTACGTGAACTTTGATCCTTATAATGAGGTACATAAATCCTAGACTCTTATTCTAAATCAAGTCCGATTTTGTAAGTAAAATTTTTTATTATTTAATTTTTTCCTTTTTTCTTTATATGTATTTGATAAAGGTAATTAAAATAAATTTAAAGCTACATTAATTTTATATAATCAATTTAAAGTAATCGTTCTTATGAACATGTGTTTCTGACATCTCACTCACGACACAATCTATTCTCGAACCCTTTTTTGTTTTGTAGACCATATTTTTTTTTCAAAACTTTTCTTTCAAAAATTTTGGTGACAACTCTACTTTGTTTTGATTCCTGTGTTGGAAAATTAAAATTCAGGGGTGACAATCTCCAACCCCACATCTCATCTAGCATCATCATCATCTCCTTTAGTCATTGTTAGTGATAGTGTCTTTCCATCAACATCCTTTTTAGTTACCTATCATCCTCTACCTTTTTCCATCGTTGTCACCATTCCATTAGTGTTGTCGTTGCTATTCTTCTAGTGTCATTGTCACCATTCTTAATATAACACCTTACCAAACTAAAACCTCCAACCTTCACTTACACTCCAAATGACTGGCTAAACAAAACCAAAGCAGGCAAATTTGGTCATGACGTTGCGGCCTCTATAGTATCACTGCGACCTGGAGGCTCTCGGATTCCAATTTTATAAAACAGAGGGGACTAGTGCTGCGACCAAGCTTCTGGCATCACAATGCCTCTTGCTAATACAATATCAGTAATTTGCAACTTTTCGGGATAAAATTCCGACACGCATAACTTCTTGCGTCGACCTCTGATTGATTTGATTTCAACTCCTACATGTCATTTTCATCTCAACCTAGCCATAGGCACCAATTTCACTCGAATCCATCTCTATATAAAGATTTTGAATGCCCAACACTGTTTTGATAATTTTTTGATCAAAACTCACAACTTAACACTTCCAATTGCCACTGAAGGCAATTGGGCACTCAAAGACCTTTCACATAGGTCCTATTTGACTCAACCAACCTGTTCAAAGATGTTTTACCTCGGGGAACCCCATAACCACACAATGTGTTATATGCCCCAAACTCATATACTAGGCCCAAAACCACCTTGGGTTCTCTCATATGGCCATTCTAACACCCAGGCACTTGCTTCAAGCCTATACTAATAATCTCATTGATATTATCATTATACAATCATCACATACACAACATCATCACTTCACCCATACATGTATAACCACATACATCTCTATATTCCCAGGATACATATACAAGCAACTAACCATAACAATCTACTTGGCATGGTTTTACATAAACTAAGTTACAAACTACCAATTACAGTTGATATTCCTGAATGCAGAGAGACCTATAACTCTTTAGTCTTTCATCAGACTAGTACTAGAGCCCTCACTTGAAAGGTTAGTCCTAGGAAGGGGGTGTGAGACAATGTCTTAGTAACCGGGATAAACACACACATACTATAATATCATCAACACTACACACATATACAAATGATTCAGTGTAATGCCAATATCATAGAATGCATGTCTCCCTCCACACGGCTAGAACCATGAGCTGGCGTCATAACATGACATTTCGTACAGGTGACTCCCTTCCAACAATCGATGAAGACTGATTCTAAGACATCACCAAACTCATCTCACACTAGTGTACCTGGCTAATGGTAAAACTAATGCTTGAATCATGGTTCTCCTTCCCCTTTCCCACTGCGAATTAGTGATGATTTAGAGAAGGTGCAGTCCATTGTTGTCTTTCCCTTTTAGCTATAGGAGGTGATTTGACTACATGGATCCTATCCTTATTTCATCCATATCATATCTCATCATATTATATCATATCATATATCATCATCACCACTCGATCCACCTTTTCCTCACAATGTCATGTAGTGATATTCATGCCATATCATCATCATCATCATGTTTCTCAATGTTATGTTATGCAATCATGTAATGTCACGTCATCATCATATGTAATCATCGTCATACTCATCATCATCATATATTCACATTATGTCATATCAACATACATATATGTCATCATCATATACTCTCTTGTCTAGCCGTATACATACCACAATTTGTAGAAAAACCATACACATACATATAATGATATCGTGGTATGAATGGAGACATGTATATATATATATATATTAACATGTAATACATATACAAATACTAGGTTACCTCGGATTACTGACACCATGCACACAGAAGCTTAGACAAGCCTCCAGAACACCCATCAAGAACTATATGGCTTCAATTAGCCAATCAACCACTACAATATCTTAAAACATTTAATTAACTTAACTCCTATAACACTAAAATCCACAATCTAACCTTCCAAGCTTTACCTGGAGTTCTAACAACATACACACATACCAATGAACCCTAAACTACCATTCAAACACATACCAACACATATAACTTTGGATTTTCACTTCTTTTCCCAAATTTCAACTTAGGGTTTTACTCAAACCCATCACAATCAAACCCAAACTCATACACAAAACTTTCTAACACTACATAATACACTTACAACATTAAATCAAGCATTTTAATCGGTGGATTCATCCCCAAACTCAAAACCTAATATATTGCCACCGATTTCCAACCCAAAACAGAAGAGAAAAGAGAGGAGAGGAAGTAAAATTAACTTACCAACCATTAATCAAGCTCCCTGGGTCCAGAAACCATCTCCCAAGGCCAGAGAATTGAAGCCCTAACGCAACACCTCGTCTCTCCCTCCGTTTCTTGTTCTCTCAGCCTATTGAAATGTTACTAATTTAAACAGATTTTTTGACTTTTGTCACGACGCTAGTAAGTTCGTAGCTGCGCTAATGCTCTCCGTCCCGATATTTTTCAAGTTGCCACAAATGTTTACTGTGACAACCTTGCATCTTCCCACGATGTGACCCTTCTCTATTTCCAATTTCATATTTGTCCCGTTTTGGTCCTTTCTTCAGTTTGCCGTGGTGTGATCCTAGTTTCTTTGGTTATGCACATATCATCAAGGTTACTTCATGTTAACTTGGGACTATGTTTAGGGTAGTGTAATGAGGGTTGTTACACTTAATCTTCTAGCATCTGTAGCACAAGAACACTGATGTACCCAAATATGTTACCATCTCTTAACATCATCACAGATCTATCACCATCTTTGATCTAGGTCTACATTGTTCACTACCACATCAAAGAAGTAATTTTTTTTTCTCTTTGATTTAATGTTGCTTCATTTCATTTTTTGTTTTGTTGAATGTTATTGATTTGTTATATTGTTAACAGAAGAGGGGAAAGGAGGAAGGAGGGTAGAATGCCATTAGCGGTGGTATGGATGATGGCACAATGGTAGTAGGGAGGAGGTTGGAATTAGAAGGAAAAAGAAAGGAAGAAATTGGAGGAAGGGTATTCTAGTCATTTCACTTTTATTTTTATTTTGTTAAAGATAAAAAATAACATACTCTCCAACTCTTGCAATATAATACTAAATTGTTCATGATAATCATTATTCCATTCCATTTTATCATTATCCTTTATGGGAACCAAAGGGACCCATTGAGGTAAGAATGAAGACTCCTAGAGAATGGCCATGCCTGAAAATTGGGAATGGACATTACCGAGTTGGACCTCATCTTTCATGATTGTGAGAAGTATGAATATAACTCTAGACTTTACTACTCTCCCTATCTGCTTCTTCGACATTCTTGTTTGACCTCATATCCTTCTAGATGCAAGCCTTTACCCTCTCTTTCTCTCTCCTCATAGAAGCCACCACATAAGAAGCCTCTCCCATGCATTGTCGTAGAACCCATTGTCAATGATCAATCACATTATCTCCCACACACCATCGCAGAACCCACTGTCGATGAGCAGGTACACTATCTTACTCTGTCGTAGAACCTTCTATCATAAACTCGCAGCTATCCTCCTTCTTCAGTTGATGACCATGATGACGCAAGTCACTAGCAATGAGCACCTTGCCTCTTTAATAGAGTAGATTTGAGGTGAGATACACTAAGAGGCATTGGACAAATTCAAGAGCATAAAAAGGAAGCATATTTACGTGGAGCCCTAGCTTGAAAGTCCAGAGATCCATTGCAAAGTTTGATTAGTCCAATGACTAGAACAAGAGTCTAAGTCATGAATCAATCCTTGACTGGAGCAATCCAAAAGCTGCAAGATTTGGAGCCTATCTACTTAAGTCAATTTGCAGCCCAAAAGGAGTTTAAAGACATGTTCATCATGTGTTGCTTGCAAGTTTCAAATTCAAGTACTAAGGGAGCCTAATTGGAAGGACTTACTTAAAGAAGCATGTGTCATCCATGTAATCTACTTAAGAGGTATCCTTTAGGCTGAAATAAATAAGAATTTTTATTTTATTTATTTAATTTTAGAAATAAGTACATATGGTCAAAGATGATGAACATGTAATTTTTAAAATTAAGTTTTGGTTGTTTCCTATTTTTTATTTGTTCACCATATCCTTTTTTTATTATTTTGATTGAATTTTTTCTTTGTTATTGCTGATATTGGTATGGGTAATGATGTCAAAGGACCAAGGAAGAATAAAGGGAGGGGAGAGGATTTCTTTGTGGTTAAGGATAATATGATCATTTCACTTTTATTTTTATTTTTTAATTAAAAATAAATATCATTCTGTTATTGTTCATATCATACTAAATAAGTTTATAGTGATAATTATTCTATTTCTAATCATTTCATTCAATTCTATTCCCATTTTTTCTGAAAACCAAACGGGCGTCAGTGTTCATGGTACCAAATGTAACTACAAAAGCGTGAACCCACACGGCCACACCCCAATCAATTCCCTACAAAAGCTCGGTATTATTTATCTCATACCTATATGGCTGCATGCTTTGAAAGAAAGATTGTCTTTCCGTTGAGCTACTCGTTCGTCCTGGCGCCAATCTAGATTTTGAGATCGTGATTTTGAAATCTAAAATTCCGGTTGTTTTTGGATTTTAAGAAAATAGAGTTCAAATTTGTCCATTACATGTCCTCCTGCTACTTCTCAGTCTTATATATCGATTAGTTGTTAATTGTTTGGCTGTAATTTTGTCGGTAACTCAATCATTATACCAATATAATTGAAATGTATTAATATAAAATATAAAATTTATAAAAAAATATATACAGCGTATATGATACAACAGTTAACAGTAGAGTTAATTTCCTGTACTCTAACGAAATTATTGAAACCTAATCTGATTGCGGTTTGACATAGAAAAGTGGACCATAATTTGCTTAGTCCCATTATATTGACTTACACGACGATGTGAAAGCTCATACAAGCGACATATTAGCTTTACTAATTGCTCCAAATAAATTTGCATTAGTCTATACACCTACAATAATTGCCTGTGAATTATTTCCATTATCACTTATCCTTCATTTTTTCTCGATTGTCGCCTGGAGTGTTAATCCAAATGACAAAGACCCCGCATCATCCATTTTATTTGATGTAAATTAATTGTCCATTCACATTATTATTTTCCCTTATTGAAATTAAAAAAATAAATGAAATATTCCAGTACCACGAAATAAATGAAGTATAAACTTTATTATATCGTTACATGTTTGATTTGCAGTTTTCTGTTTGCAGTTTGCAGTATCCATCTTGCGTGAGTGCACATAAGATGATAAACAAGGAGTTTGGAGTGACAGTAATGACAAAATTTGATTATGTTTACTCGAAACAACAAAGTTGAAGGACAACTGCTTATTTTGGACATTTTTTGGGCCATTGTCCAAACAGGCCCCAATTTCCTAAGAAGAAATTCCTGTGAGCTTTGTGACCCAAACAAAGCCCAGGGTCTACCCATCAACGAGGAGTGTTCCATTAGTTGGGCTTATGAAGCCCAGATAAGCAGGCTCAATTGGTACAAATCACGTGTAACATGCGCTACGAGGTGGTGTGGTGTTGTAAGAGACGAGATCACCAATTGGTCGAGGAATTTGGTGTTGGGCGAGAAGCCGCACACCGAGCTACATTCAGGGCTTCAAGCTAGTGAGAGGAGAGAGAGAGAGAGGAAGTAAGGATTTGATTCTTAGAATTGAACACACACGAGCGATTACATCAAAGTTACTGAAATTGTCTTCTCTTTGTTTCTCACACTCTGAAATCAACCACGTTATTATCTCGCATATCGATTTATTTTTTGTATCGGTAACCCTTGTCTTTGTTTCCTCATCGGCGCCGTCGCCGTCGCCGTCACTGTCACTACGGTCATCTTTGGCCTGTCTGTCACTGCTGCCTCCTCCATCGTCGACCGGGGTCTAGAAGTTTTTTATTAAATCCCTTGCAGATGGGCGAACAAACCCAAGGTCAAGGACAGACCCAAACCCGAACCCAGAGTCAGCCTCAGTCTAACCAGGATTCTTCCACAACCTCCATTGCCACAACCAATTCAACTCCCGCAGCAACCGCCACCGTTGCCACCGCTACCATTGCTCAGACTACGCTAAAGGAGTCCGAACTAAGTAATGTTCCTTCGCAAACCTATTCTCCACCTTCCAAAATCCCCTTACGTCCCCGAAAGATCCGAAAGCTCTCTCCGGACCCGAGTAACTCTCAAATAGTCCCCGTGGACAACCCGAAACCTATCTCGACCAACACCTCTACCGCAAAGACGACCGGTGGCCGGAACAATAAGAATGTTCAACAACGAACCCAAATGGTTCCCCGGATCGTTGCTCGGTCACTATCTTGCGAAGGCGAGGTCGAGATCGCTCTGCGCTACCTCCGAAACGCTGATCCACTTCTTGCTCCTTTAATTGACATTCACCAGCCTCCTACTTTCGACAATTTCCACACACCATTCTTGGCTCTAACGCGTAGCATTTTGTATCAGCAACTCGCTTACAAAGCTGGCACTTCAATCTATACCCGCTTCATCGCTCTTTGTGGGAGCGAAGCTGGTGTTCTTCCCGAAACAGTTCTTGCCCTAACTGCACAACAGCTTCGCCAGATTGGGGTATCGGGCCGAAAAGCTAGTTATCTTCATGATTTGGCCAGGAAATACCAGAATGGCATATTATCAGATTCAGCCATTGTAAATATGGATGATAAATCGCTTTTCACAATGCTCACGATGGTTAATGGGATTGGATCTTGGTCTGTTCATATGTTCATGATTTTCTCTCTCCATAGACCGGATGTTCTTCCAATTAATGATCTTGGTGTTCGCAAGGGGGTTCAGCTTCTTTATAATCTTGAAGAGTTACCGCGACCTTCTCAGATGGACCAATTATGCGAGAAATGGAGGCCTTACCGGTCAGTTGCTTCTTGGTATATGTGGAGATTTGTGGAATCAAAGGGAACTCCTTCAAGTGCCGTAGCTGTGGCTACTGGTGCCAGCTTGCAGCAGCACCAGCAGGAGCAGCAACAACCGCAGCACCCATCACAGCCACAGCTTCTGGATCCCATCAATAGCATGTTTAATCTTGGGTAAGATTATAAATCATAGTATGCTTCGTTTAATATCTAGACTCCAGTAAGATGACATAGTTGCAAATAGATTTTCATGCCATTTGAATTTAGAGAATAACTCTGGAACCCTCCTTATTACTTCACAGTGGGTAAGGTTTATAACTTGTTTTGGACTATCAGTTGTTCTATAAGAAGTTATGGCTTTCAGGAAAGAGGCATTGAACATATATTTACATTCTCTTGCACAACTAGTACCTGGCGGCTGGAACATGGAATGAGTAATAATTTTAGTAACAATTGATGAACTCAATGCTAAATAGATGGCATACTGTGAAGCACAGATACGCAAAATGATACAACACAGACACGTTGACACAATAGAATGCTAAATTTAACATACTGGACGTGAATCACTGAAATGCAGTACGCCATGATATGACATGACTTGGACCCATCAAACTTCAAATAGTATATAATTCTGCAGAACACATCATGCACCCTATATTCAAATCATAATTCTTAAAACTTCCTATTTAGAGATCTACTACTTCTTAAGGAAAAAAGAACCAGCATTATCCTATATTTTAATTTTTAAGTACCTTATGCTATTATTGTCCGGAAAAAAAATCTACTGAAAAAAAAAGATGTTAAACTATACCATTCAATCTGTTCACGTGCAATAAAAAATTTAGGGAAGAACTCTATTTTTCAAATTTTCCTTTGTTGGGGTCAGCTATATTACTAAATTTTGACATGTTGGCTTGAGTATTGGACACGTGTTGGCAATGTGTAATGTTGATGCTGGTGCACAACACACCTTAAAATAGGTTTTTGAATGTATCCATGCTTTATAGATGGCATGTAATGTTGGAGTTGAAAGAAATGATAAGGGAATCAAACTTTCGTCTCATGGAAGAAGAATTTTGAAGGAGTTTGATTAAGTATTATTGCTACATCCATCTTGAAGAATATGAGTTTTCTTACTCACCAGTGCTAACGAGAACTTGATTATGAATAAATTCTGCTTCCATTACATTATGGCAAGAAATTACCAGATAAGGAAGTTGGTAATTTAATATATTAGAGCAGGGAAGTTTTTTGTGGAAGAGTATGTTGTTATTATCAAAATTTGCCCAAGTGCAGCTGATAATTTTAATTTTTCTTAATAAAAGGGGATTTGAGTTTGTCAATTAAGATTGGATGCTAATATTTCCTTTTGTTAGCTTCATGTTGAATTTAAAGCAAGACTGGCTGCAGTAGTTGCTTATTGGATCTAGTGGTTTAAAGGAGAACCATGGTGAGAGGTGTTGTGTGTTAATAACTTTAGGGTAATAAACATCGTGGATGCAAGTTGAGTGAAATTGATGCGTGAGCTCTCTTGTCCTAGTCTTTCTCTATTGCAAGAGTAGTGATTTGATGTAAAAGCATTTCATTTTAAAGCTTAACTGTGGTCCATCTCGAAATAAAGTCTCTCATGAATAAATAAGTTTCAAGAGAAATTAATATGGTCTCGATTGTTTCACTGTTTAGATATTTTACAGGAGTTTTGATTTACTTGATGATCATGAATTATTCAGTAATTGGTCTCTCTCATATTTGAATGTAGTGAAAGTTTATATAGATAAACTTATTACCACTTATTGAGCTGATTTAATCATTAGGCCTTCTTGCATATGTTTGGGCCATTGGGTGGTTTGGTATAACATGTCTTGTTGCACACTGGTTTGCAGGGGATTGCATATTTCTTGTGTTTATTGGGAGTAGTTTTACTTCAAGCTCATATGTAATCCGTTACCCATATTATAGATTATTATGTTAGTGAAGGCTTTTCTGTAGTTATTTTTAAATCAAGACAAAGAATGTTCACTTGTCTGCAGTTTTTAATTTCTCAGTTTGTTGAAGTCAGAACGCTATTCTCTGTCTCTGTTTCATGGGAGGAAATCATAATCCTTTATTTCAATTAAAGACAGATTAAGAATAGAAAAAGTGCCAATAGCTAAATTAATATCCGCTGTTTCTCTTAACTCTTGTTTTTTCTTTCTACATTTTATTTATTTATTTTTTGATGTTCCTAAAATAATCAGAGTCGCTTAAGCTCTCTGACTTTTTGTCCAGGGCTTCCCATGCTCTTTTTAAGCTTACCATGCTAATTTGCTTGTATCACTGTCTCCAGTCGGCACCATAATCTTATCTAATAGCCTCCCTGCACTTTACTCTCGTGATTTCCTGTCTGATCCAATCGCTCTTTGTTTTGTAAGACTCTGCCAGCAATGCAAGGCTTGACAATGATGCGTAAAAGTGGGCTTTCAACTCTACAAGAAAAGCAGAGAAAAATATGCCAAAAACGAATGACCTGTTCATTTATCCATTGTTTTTTTACAACTATGGCCATTTCGTATTCAAAAACATTTTTTTTACACTCCCAGCAATTCCTGTAGTCATGGGGTTTAGTTCCTTCCATTTATGGGCATCACTGTGTTTCCTGCATTGATTGTAATGAAAGCTTCCATTTCTTAATTGGAGAGAATGGCCTATGCAAGATTAAGCTGTTCAGAATTCAGATTGAGTTTTCATTCAGATTAAGAGCTATTGCCTAGGTAATAAATAAGGAATACGAAAGAAGGAAATAAAAATTATAGGAAATAAGAAAGAAAGGAAAACAAAATAATTAAAAAGGGAAAAAAAAAGTTTAGTGAATCAGGGAGCAATAGTTTTGCTATAGCAGCACTTTCTTCACTCTTCATCTGTTTTGAATGAAAGCAAATGATTTTGACTTTCTCACATGATATGGTAATATGATCCTCTTACATAAGAGATGCAAATCTTGTGGTCATGGTTGTTCCTGTAGTAGTCTCGTCTGTCTTCATCTTCACAGAAGTCTGCTACTACTGAAACTGCTCTTGAATCCCCAACTTATTCTTCTCTTGTCCCCCTACTCTCTTTCTGAAATGAAAAATACCCTCATGTTAGTCCTATGCACTTCTGAAATCCTGTAATTCAAGGACCATTAAATTTTCTGCTTCAGCCACTGGTTCCTTAAATCTAACAGTTATTTTGCTATCAATTCTCAATGTTTCCTCAAGAGAAATTCTATTTAACTCTATAAGCTACACATTCATTAGTTCCAGGTGTTGAAATCTTATTTTTGGGTAGGTGGCAATTTGGCTAGAGGTCGTAGGCTGTTGGTAATGACTTTTCAATGTGCCAGACAAGAATCAAATCTTTAGGGCTCTCAGAGCTTACTCATTCGGGCATTGTTATGTGGCATTTGTATAGTCTTGTTACTCTTGTATTGGTACCTTATTATTAGCAGAGTATTATTTGCTATTGTTTATTGTTAGCAACGGATTAGCTGTAACCTAACTAAACCAACTACTCTAGCTATAAGAGGGTGGTGAGTAAGCCAAATTAGTCTGATGAATAATGGATAAACTTGGCTGGTAGACATGCTAGGGTCGGATATCCACTGTAACAGGCATACAGAGTAAATTATAATGGTGTTAGTGGGTCCTTCACCTGGTTAAAACGGAAACAAATGAAGTGACTTGAAGTGCTGCTTTTCAGCTTCTGGTATTTGCATCTTTGCTTTAAAATTAACAAAATGGGAGAGAGGCTTGATTCAGAATTGAATGTTGGTCAAACCTGCATATATTGTTTTAGACAACTGGACTATATTGTTAGTACTGTGAATTCACTTTACTTCGTGGATGTTTGTACACATCGTTCTAAAACGAACAAAATGGACGTGGGGCTTGATTCAGAATTGAATGTTGGTCAAACCTTATAATGTTAGTACTACAAATGCACTAAATTTGTGGATGCTTGTGCACATCTCTTCGAAATGTCTCTTGTTTTTGTTGCAGGGTTACTGAATTACTAGTTGAAATCCCTAGTTTTGACTTATTAGTATTTTCCGTCTACACAATTGAAGGGCTTAAATGTTCAGTTTCATTAGTTTATTATGATGATGCATAGCAATGCTCCTTTATTTCCCAAATTCTTACCCTAAATGCAGTTTTTTTTCTCAGAAATTTGATATTTTATTATTATATATTTTTCTATGCTGTTTTTCCTTTTCTTTTTTTTTTGGTCTTGCTTTATGGTTGTTTGTGTCATAGATAGCTAGTATTTCTTTTGTTCTTTTTTATATAATGTATATGTTGGATCTAATTTCGCTTGGTTTTGTTACGGCAAAGACAGGACTGATTGGAGTGCAGTTTCTTCGTCTGATGTTCGATGCTTTATTATATTATACATGTTTGGTGTCTTTTCAGTTGTTTATTTCCCATCTGTTGATTTGGTATGATGTTTATGTTTGTAACTTGCTAGCAAATAACGTACTCATGCAAGTCTCTCATCTTCGGTGTCATGTGATATACAGGGCTGCCTGTGCTTGGGGACAGTGATTGCTGGGTGAAATGAGAAGTCTGTCGTCAGATTTCTTCAGCAGCCTTTTGGTCATACCAAAACTGCATAGCCAAGCCATGGAGTGTGCTTAATAGAAGATCTTGGTTTAAATTGGGTAATCTGGGCATCGAAGCATTAGTGTATGATTGCTCTGTTTCAGTAAATCTGGGGCAAAATTAAATAAAAAGACAATTCTTAAGTTAGGTCTAGTCTGTTGTTGAAGTTGTAGGATGCCTATTTTAAGTTGTGAAGTCGTCTTTCATAAGACAGGAGTACAGGACTGATTCGAGTGCAGTGCTTCTCTGCGTCTGCCCCATCGTGATGTGGTTTGTACTTTGTAATTCTCGAGTCCTTGTACGCGGTCCTGCTTGTGCTAGTGGATGCCCATTTTCTGCATGTGGTTTCAATAGATTCGGGTGATCCCTTTTTTCTTGCCCTTTCTCTTCTGGTGATCAGCAATATTAATTAATGTCATATTATGACGAAAAAGATTCAGACCTGAAAAAAAAACATTGAATTAAAGAAAACAACTGGCAATGCGAATATAGGGTGGTCCAATTAGTAAAATTGTAATTTATATCTTGTGAGGGTATGAGTTTGAATTACGGTGTTGATGTGAAAATTATAAATATTTTTGAGTTCCTTTCACCTAATCCTTATATTAAAAAAAGGGAAAATGAATCATTCAGTTCCAATAGTTTACATGAATTTTTAACTAGGTCCTTATGTTTTAAAAAGTTTGAAATTCATCCCTATAGTTTACACCCTTGACAAAGTTGATCCCTATACTTTATGAAGTTTGTATTTGATCCTTGAATTGATGGCTTTAACGGTGTTACCTAACGGATGATGTGGCAAACAGATATTTGCATTGGCATCCACATAATTTTATAAGCTGAGAACAAGGGTACACATGTCATTTTATCTCTTATGCGACTTACAAGAGCTACGCTTTTTGTGCTCGCAACATTTTTGCATGGTGTACTTTCGAAAATGTTGTGACTGAACTTGCACTTCCCCGTGATGCAGTGCAAGGGTCCCTTTTTTGTTTTTGAGGAGAAAAAAAAAACCTTTTTATGCTTTCAATAACCACCTCCAGTGTTGACCACTACCAGGAACAAGCAAACTCCATCTTCTCACCTTAGCAGAAGCAGCGGCGTAGCTGCAGCCTGCAGTCTCCACTGAGTAAGGACGTTTTTCCGTCAATTAAGTGCCAAACTTCATATACACAGGAACTCCTTTGTTTAACTTTTGGCAACAAAGAGCTTATTCTCAGAGCATATAAGACAGTAAAAAACATAAAAATGTTATTCTCATTAAAATAATATATAATACTTTTCAGTAGCCTCTAGTGTTCTTTGGCAGCTTCATATCAATATTATTCACTAATCACTAGTGAATGAATGCATAGTGACTCACATCCTTCACCAGCTCGCATGTTTTTGGACAAAACAAAACGATATTTTTTGGCCAATACAGATGACTGTTATATTTATGAATTGATTAGTTACGTGGCTGAGGCATGGGCATAAAATCAATACGAGGCAATGCTTTCCTTAATCCATCCTCTTTAATGCATAAACAACTTTTGATTTATCAAGTACATTCTGTGTTTAAAATTTTCTTCGCTTCAGGGGTTGAGTCATTCAAGTAATTAAGCTTCAATATTTTGTTTGAAATGTTCATGTGAAATTGAGCTTGATTCGTTTTCTGAATCTGGTTTAACTTTCTTTTAAACTCTGTTTGTAGAAGGGTGGAGAAGGAACAAAAAATTGAAACTATGACTGTAAAGTAACTACAACTATATGGAAGAAGGTGGGTATTGAAAACACTAAAAGGACAAGTTCTGGGTAGTGATTTTTTGAAGGTCATCCGTGCCAAGAATGTTAGAAGAAAAAGCATAGCTCTTAAGTGGCGAAAAAACATAACTGACATTTACGATTTTTCTATGGATATTTTGCTAATCAAATGACATGGATGCCATGTCAGTTATTTGTTTGCACATCATCCGTTAAGTAACACTGTTAAAGTCATATCATCAGTTTAAGGATCAAAATACAAACTTTATAAAATATAGGGAGGACTAACTTGGTAACTGTGAAAACTGTAAGGATGTGTTTCAAAATTTCTAAAATATAGGGACCTATTTAAAAATGAGTGTAAATTAGAGGGACTGAATAATTCAGTACCCCAAAAAAGAAAAAAGGAATGGAAAACAACTGCAAATGTTGAAAAGTTTACACGTTATTGATGGCATTTTGTAAAGCTGTTACCTGAGTTTTGGGGATCTATTTAAAAATGGGTGTAAATTATAGGAACTGAATGATTAGAAAGGAAAGGAAAACAACTGCCAATGATGAAAAGTTTTAGGGATCAAATGCTACTACTTCTATTATTATTATTATTTAAAAAGTCTAAATTACAAAAAAACGTAGAACATTGAAATCCAGTAACCGAATGGCTGAAATTATTTTTATATATAAAACACTTTTAACATTTGGCAAATAATTTGATATGTTTTTATTAATGGACGTTAGGCTAAGTGAAAATTGTTAAGATCATTTAAATATAATATTTTAGATTTAAAACCGTGTAAATGTGGAAGTGCTTTTGAGAGAATTTCCCTTCATTTAGGGGCTAACATAATTCAATTCATATTAGTCGAAATTTAAAGTACCAATTGAATATGTACGGTTTCACCCAAAAACAATTAGATATGTTCTTTTGTGTATATTTTAGGAATATATTGTATTCGGTTTGCGATGGAGGGTTGTTACCTATCACCGTAAGGAATGTTAGTTTTTTTCTTTTTAATTTTTTATTTACAAATTATACATGATACAGTAAAATATATTTCTTGACGTTATATAGTCATGTATTTATGTAATTTTATCTTATTCTGTTTTTTTTAACTTTTACTATGAATGTAAAAAATGTTATTTTTACTATACAATATTTAAATTAAAAAAATACAATTTTATAGTTGTATAATTCTAAAAAAATTATTTTTCCATCTCTAAATTTAAATATTTAGAAAATAAAAAAATTGAAGGGGCAGGAGGGACGTGCAGAGACACGCCGAGGCCTTTAGTTTGTGAATACTGAGATAATTTTATATTTTATATTGAATTTGAACAATATTATCACCTGATTTCCATCAAGAGAATCTCTTAATACGATATACTTCCTCCAATATTCTAAATATAGGGTTTTTTTTAGAAGCAATATTTGATGCAATACACCTTACATAGTTGTTTAGTACATTAATTATTTTTTTTCTATTCATATCTATCATCAATGTCTGTGATATATAATTAATTTATAAGAAATAAATATTATAGGAAGTATGAAATATAATATAATTAATAAGCATAAATGATAAAAAAATATTATATTTTCATAATAAATTTAATGGTCAAACTCATTTTTTTAAGGTATACCCCCTTTGATCCCATATATATGAGATATTTTATAAAATAAATTTTTTTTTGTTCACATCATAAGTTGTTAGTACAATTTTTTCATTTTTACCTCTATTATTATTCCCTATGTCTAATTAATGAGCATGATGATGTGGAATTTAATAAAGTTAAAAATGGAAGTTTTGATTTTTTTTCATAAATGTTAAGAAATTTTTTTTAATATACATGTATTTTATATAAAATATCTTTTATATACGGGAAGGAAGAAAGTATAAAGGAGGTAAAAATTTCTCATATTGATGAGACGGAGGGAGTATATGATGTCCCGGTGATGCAATTGGAGTAGATCCTCCGCATCGAAATACACGAGGTCAATAAAACGGAGCTCAGGTCAAGTTTTAAAACAGAGAGCCATTTCTCCCAATTATTGACAAAAGCATGTTTGGATGAGGACAGCTGCAACTTTATTTATGATGGATGAAAGGGAAAGGGAGTGGAGGAATTTTAATGGAGGGGAGGAAAGATGAGTTATGGAAGGAAGGAAATGAGATTGAGGTGAGGGGAGCAAGAGAATTTTAATAATTTGTTATTTTGTTAAGAAGGAGAGGGGATGAAAGTTAATAATAATTTAATTATTTTACCTTTAAAATAGTAAAAGTATATATTTAATTCCTTAACTTTGAAGTATATTTTATTTCAATCCTTTAATATTTAAAAATTTCATTATAATCCTTTAACTTTAAAGATGTGGTAAAAAACTTCCTAAATTTAATACTGTTAAACAAGTTAACTGAAAATTTACTTAAATTTATCTAATCACTATTATTATATATTAATTAATATAATAATTATAATTATCATTTTTTAGACTCAAAATAAATAATTAGTACTTTAGAAAGATAAAAAAGTTAAAAAATATGTTAATTTAAGGTATTAAAAATTATAATCTTAGAATAAATTATTTTTAAAATATTATGGTAAAATGTTTAAAATTATTATATTAAAATAAATAATTTTTATTTATTTTGGACAAGTTAAAAAATTTAATTTGAGAATGTAAAATATAAAAAATAAATATAATAAAAATATTTTAATGTCTTAAAATAAATATTTAAAACTCAAAAATAAAACTTTTGATTTTAAGCATGTAATCTTTAACTTTTTCTGTTAATATATTTTTAAAGTAGTAAATATTTAAGCCTTAAAATTATTTTTTTTAATTTTTATACTAATTAATACATAATAATATTAATAATGTGACTTTTAAATAGGTAAATAATCATTTTCTATTAGTTTATTTATCGATATTAAGAATTAGGAAGTCTTTAGTTACATGTTAATAGTTAAAAAATTAATATGAAACATAATAAAATTAAAGGATTAAAATGAAACTTACTTCAAAATTAAAGGATAAAAAATACATTTTAACTCCTGAAAATTAAAAAAGTTTTCTATCATTTTTATTTTAATAATTATTTTTTATAAAAATATTAAAACCTTATTTTTTAAAAACTTAAAAAATTAAAAATATTTTTTATTTAAAAAAAAAGACAGGAGATAAAAAAATTAATTTTCCCTCCGCCTCCCAATTTCTGAGAGGACAGTTTGAGAGGGAGGGAAAGAGAATTGCTCCCCTCCCCCTCTCTAAATAGACTTATCCAAACAGGGGGAGGGGTCTCCTCTCCTTCCCCTCCAACTATTGATTCCAATAAGGGGATCTCTCCCATTTCAAACCCCCCTACCAAGTGGGGGGTTAGTCTCTCTCTAGCAATAGAAAGAAAAAATTCTTCATAAAATGCGCCAATTACTTAATGCAGTTGTATGAGTTTGCCATGAAAGAAATTGGATATATAAGGAATGAAAGGCATTTCTTGTAATAAGCGTCCACATATCTTTAAAAAAAGTGATAAACAGCTGCCAGCTTACCTGGAATTCATCTTCTGTATGAAAAAACACTTGATAAACATTATTTAAGGTAGTTCTGTTATGGCAAATTTTTAGAGTAAGTAACAGCAAAAAAGTGATATTTTATATAACGTATATTTCATTTGTAAAAAAAATTACAAAAACAAGAATAAAATTGGAATTCAAATTAAGGCGTATTTTCCTGGCAATTCATATCAAAGCCATAAGTCACAAAATAGGGCGGCTAACCACGGAGAGAGATTGGTTATTAATTGGAAAGTACTTTTGGCGGACGGCAAATATACTGAAATAGACTCCAAACACAACAGATATGACATCAATAATGCGACGCCACTGGGATATTCTCATGGAATATCTCTTTATTCCTTCTAGTTTTCTTAAATTAGTTTATTATCCAGACCTTGTCCACCTAGATGATAGCATGCGTCGCATGGAGCCAAGAATCTAAAATGACTTGGACTATAAAATGACACCATCAAGGCTTCCTGTCTCGCAGTTCACAAGCGCACCCCAAAATGCTCTACGAGAATTATGATCCTTCTTTCCCGGACCAACCTGTGGTAGACCAATACCTCCCTGTTTGGGCTAACCTACCGTCCTTCCGGTCCAAGCCGGCTTTCATTTGGTCCGATGGAGACCCCACCACCACCACCCTCCTCACCTATTCTCAACTCAACGCCTCCGTGAGTCTCCTTTCTGCTAAGCTCCTCGTTCCATTACAGAGGCGTGACACTGTCATCACCCTGTGCCCTCCGGGTCTCCAGTTAGTGAAGCTCATCTTCGCGTGTCAAAGGGCTGGCCTCTTGAGCGTTCCTATCATCCCCCCTCATCCTTCTTTTGCTCGTCACAATTATCACCATCTTATCAGAGTCCTTTCACAGACCAAACCCAAAGCCGCCTTGGCTCACCCTGACTACATCTCCGGCGTTCAACGCTACGTGTCTTCTTCTTTACCCCACAAGGATGAGAACCTGGTTCGCTTCTTACAGAAAACACGTTGGATCTCTATTCATGACGATGACGTCAAAGATGGTAATAACGTTGTAAATTTAGATAATCCTACTGATTCTACAACGTACGGTGGTTGCAGAGCCAATGAAGAGTATTTGATTCAGTACACGTCGGGTGCCACTGGGATTCCGAAACCCGTGCTCATAACGGCTGGATCGGCCGCTCACAATGTTAGGTCAGGAAGGACGGCATATGATCTCCATCCTAACAGTGTGATCGTTTCATGGCTGCCTCAGTACCATGATTGTGGTCTCATGTTTCTGTTATTGACCGTTGTATCTGGTTCCACGTGCGTCCTCACCTCCCCAGCCGCTTTCATCAACCGTCCAAGACTCTGGCTTGAGTTAATGTCGGAGTTCAAGGCCACGTGCACTCCTGTTCCGTCATTCACGCTGCCTCTCGTGATCAAGCGAGGTGGGGTACATCAAGGAACTGTTCCTATAAATCTTTCCAACTTAAAGAACCTCATACTCATCAACGAGGCAATCTACAGAGATTCAGTGGAAGAATTTGTTCGCGTTTTTGTTCCATTTGGGTTGAATCCCTCCTCCATCTCTCCTTCTTACGGATTAGCAGAGAATGGCACTTTCATTTCAACTGCTTGGAGGGGTAATGATAGCTATTCTAGCTTTCCAGGGCTTCCAACTCACGGTAAGCTCTTGCCAAGTGCAAGGCTTTCTAATAATCTATCTCAAGAGGACATGGACATTGTGGTTGTGAACGAAGAAACTTGTGAAGCGGTTGAGGATGAGATTGAAGGAGAGATATGGGTTTCATCACCTAGCAATGGATCCGGCTACCTTGGACATCCTTCCTTAACGAGGGAGGTGTTTCATGCGAGACTAAGAAACACGGTTGGGAGGTGTTTTGTTCGAACAGGAGATACAGGGGTTGTTAAAGGAGAGCAGAGGTTTCTGTTTGTGACTGGTCGGTGCCATGACGTTATTGAGGTCCAAGGTGGTGGAAGGATTCATCCTCACTACATTGAGACAACGGCATATAAGACGTGTCCAAAGTTGCTTAGAGGAGGTTGTATCGCAGCATTTCAGATTTCGATGAGTACTATAGCACTTGTGGCAGAGATGCAGAAGGATGAAAAAGACAAGGGGGTTTTGAAGAGAGTTTGTGAAGAGATCAAAGAAGGTGTTGTGAAAGAAGAGAGGATCGAGGTTGGATTGGTAGCTTTGGTCAAGAGCGAGACTATTCCAAAAACAACTTCCGGGAAATTGCAGAGATGGGCGGCTAAGGAGAAGTTTATTGGGGGGAAAATGACAGTGATGATGGAGATGAAATTTGGAAATGGAGATGAGCTTACGGGAAGCGACCGAGAGGGAAAAGCAGGAACTCATGTGTCATTCACGTCTCTTCTGTGAGTGTATGACGATATAATTTTGATTTCTGATTTTTAAATAACTAGCTACGTAGGATATGGGGCTGGAACTTTTTACATAGTTGGCATTATACGTGTTATCATTAAATCAGCTTTCAATTAAATTAAAAAATTTAATTACATCTTGTACCCTTGTAATTAAAGCCACCAGTTTTTGCAAGTGTGGAATAAAGTTGTAATAGTTAAATTTTACCCGAAAATAAAAGAAATCTGTAATAGTTAAAATAGTGCATCAATTGCTAAGTTATTTTAACTTAATAAATATAATTATTTTTAATATAAAATATTTTTTATATTATAATATTATATAAACATTATTATGATATATAATTATTAAAAATTATGAATTTACTTAATAAATAATATAACAATGAATCATTAATTAACTATTTGAACTCAAAATATCATTATAGATGAATATTCCCTTATTTAAATTTAAATATTAAGTTATGAAACTTTTTAATAATTTTTTTAGGTGAATAATAAATTAGTAATTCAATATAATTTAGTTTGAGATTTTACTTAAATCATAATATTTGTTTAAATATATTATTTTAATTACTACTTATTCAATTCCATTTAAATCATACACTACTAGAAAAATGCAATTTAGCGAGGAAATTTAGCGAGGGATCACTCATCCCTCACTAAATGATCTAAATAGTGAGAAATTAGCGACAAATTAAATTTAGCGAGGGAATTAGCGACGGATTTTTTATTCCTCACTAAATTATTATAAATAGAGAGGAATTTAGCGAGGGATTTGTCCCTAGCTAAATTTTTTAAAATTAATTTTAATATATTAAAATTATTTTATTAAAAATTTAATTTTAATGAATTAAAATTTTTTTAATAATTATGTTATAAAATTATTTTTTTCAGTTAATTATTTTAAATTAATAAAAATAGTTAGATTAATTTTTATAACTTGTTAGCAAAAAATGAAAATGATAATTCATTTATTACAAAATTCAAAATATAAAATATTTTATGATATTAATAACTAAAATTATAATATATTTTTATTTTTTAACAATATATTAATTTATAAATATATGTGTATTAGTGTGTAAATAAATAATATATATTTAATATTTCATATAAAGACTGCAAATACATTACAGTTCAACTGACAAAAGTCTGAATATAAAGGCACTAAGAGCAGAAGGTCATGGGGTGGCATGACATGGTCTTGGTGATGACATGACAATTTTAAATTTTTTGTAGTTTAACGAGGAATGAGTTCCTCACTAAATTTAGAGAGGGATTAAATCCCTTGCTAATTCCCTAGCTAATTTAGTGAGGAAATCAACTCATTCATCGCTAAAATTAGCGACGCCATTTTTAGTGACCAAATTAGCAAGGGATTTTATCCTTCGCTATTTTCAATTTAGCGAGAAAAAAATAATACCATTTTTCTAGTAGTGATAGTTGAACTATTCAACCTTAAATCAATATCTTGTCCAGTTTAATGTTTAGTCATATTTTAACAACATTGATCATGATGATGAGAAGTAATAGATAAGATTGAAAAATAAAAGATTTTATATTTAAACTTAAGTTTGACAAAAAAAAATTCTTTTTTTTAGAAATTACTTTATTACCATATTAAGACATGAACTACTATTTTTTATTTTTGAGTACTAATGGAATTTCCCCTTACAGCTTAAACTATACCTTTCGAAGTGTAAAGATTATCAAAATACATTTTATCTTTATTGGCAAAAAACATAAAAAAGAAATCTATTTAGATAAAATTCTATATATTTTCGCTATCAATTTTTTGAAATAAAATATGAAAATGGTTTAATTTTCAATAATTAATAATATGGTAAATATATAAAATAACTACAAAATTTATGATGGCGTTAGTCTTATTATTCTTGAAAAATTATACATTTACAATAATTTAATTGAAAAACTTCAATGAAAATATTAAAAATGCATATCATTAGTTTAAAAGACATAAAATAAATAGTTTGTAAGTAACCACCAAATGCTTGATCAGCTCACGAGAAATTAACTCAGATGAGAAAGTATCATTCTTTTCTTTTCTTTTTTTCTTTTGGTGATTAAGAAAGTATCAGTGTACATTAACGTTGGTACATGACCGGGACACAATCGTCAGCGAAACACGGGGGAGGGGTGTCCTAAACCAACCCAACGAATTCTCTGAACGTCACCTCACCCTCCAAATAACTATACATATGTTGATCGAATCAATGTGCGTTAATTCCTTGTATATATATATATATATATTCCCTACGCTGCTTCAGGAGCTTCTGCCGGTTCCTCTGCTGTGGGTGTGGGCGCCTCTGGCTATTCAGCTTCCGATGTTCCAGGTGCATCTGCCTCCGGTGAAGCTGCACCGGGTGCGTATGCCTCCGGTGTGGGTGCGCTTGCCACCGGTGTAGGTGCACCGGGTGCGTTTGCCTCAGGTGCGGGTGCGCTTGCTTCCGGTGAGGGTGACGGTGCGGATGCATCAGGGTCAGGCACGGGTGCTTGCTCCTCGGGTGAGGGTGCGGACGCATCAGAGGCAGATGCATGAGCCTCAGGTGTGGGTGCGGATGCATCGGGGCTGGGTGCTTGAGCCTCAGGTGAGGGTGAGGGTGCGGATGCGTCGGGAGTGTCTGCTTGAGCCTGGGGTGAGGGGGCTCCTGGGGATGGTGCTTGAGATTGGGGTGCATACCCAGGGGAATATGAAGGTGCTGCTTCTGGGGGAGATTCTGAAGCTACATCTACACCTATATCCGCAAAGTCTTCTAAGTCCGGTTCATTATCGGAAGGAGACTCCGCCGGTGCATTTTCATCTGTGTATCCCAAATTGCTGAATTCCACCCCATTAATTATGCATACATTCAAATCAATTATATAAATTTCGTGTTTTTCTTTTGGGGATGATTGAATTAATGAATATTGAGGTTGTTGATAAATGCAAATTAAAACCTACTTGGCGTTGCCTTTAATCCAGTCAGCCCAAACGGATGAATCAGTATCACCACCATTGCCACGCAGAGCAGCCTGAGCATTATCTATGGATTGTTGAGAGATACCCTGCGATGCTGCCTGGTCAGCCAGACTCTTCCACGGATCATCCTCACCCACCACCCAATTCAACGGCCCAGCCACCACTAATGAAATTACCAACACCAATGATATCTTTGCCATTTCCTTCTTCCACTCTGAATCAATTATCCAAAACGCGCCTAAACACAACGATGGTTGCAGCAATGCAACGGTCAATCGTACAGCATTCCCACTATTTATAACCCAACTAGATTACTGGATTCCCTAACTTGACGGCAAATAGAGGCAATCCTCCTCTAACCGCATCTCGCGTCTTTTCTTGTTATTTTTAGATCAATTAGCTGTTTTCTTTGTGGAACCGTAGGATTCTGTTCGTTTGTTTGTAGACCAGCACGCACCTAACCCCTTGCCTTACTTATAATATTTTTTATTTTTCAATTTTTTTATTGGAAAACCTTCTTTTCCGACTTTGCTAGTAATAGAATAGCCATCGTGATGGCGGCTTTCCCTCACATTTAGCTACGGGTATCAACATCTCCAATCTCTCAAACATGAAGATCATCATTTCTTTTTTTGGTACTTAGGAAAACTGCGTTCTCCATCTCTCTCTAATCTAGTAATTAATAATGATTTATCCCATGGTATTCCTATATTGTATTTACTTTTCCAGGATGCAGGGTATTTCGAAAAGCTCCCTGCATTTACGCGAGCAGAGATTTTTGTAAAAGAAAGGCAGACCAAAAGGCAGTTTTGAGAGATATCCGAGTAGCGATAGAGTTCATACAGGCAACGAAAGGCTGAAAGATGAAACAGTGTATGAGATAGCATCACAAATTACAGCTATATATTTCTTCATATTTCTTACAACAAGTAAAGAACGAGGGAACGTAGTTACGTTGCACATAAGCATAAAATTACAAACAAGAAAGACACCGAGTCAAACGATCGATGCAGTTGGGTTGGGTTGCACTAGTGCATTTACCTTATACAAACGTGTCGTACAATATTGCCAATCCGGTAACTTTGTGGCTCAATGGTCTTGTTTCAACGGAGATTCAGATTCCTCATCATCCCGCTGAAGAAAACAAAATGATACAGAGTAAGTGAATGATAAATTCAAATTAAGAGGAACCATGTCATGGGTTTATTATTAATATAAAATGAGTGGAGTGTCCGAGTTCTCGTGCACTACTAATGGAATAAATCAACAATTCCCTGCACCTAAAAGAGCCGTCTATTAATTGGTCATTCAATATTTGAACTCCTGCTGCAGCAAGAAAATTTTAATAGATCCAATAAATAAGCATGATTTGAAGATAGAGATCCAGGAATTTTGGTTAAAGAAAGGAGAAAATCTGGTTGCAAGATCCAATGATTATGATCAGGCATGTCTGATCCCAGTTTGTGATAATGTAGGCATCAAGGTGGTCGGTGCCCGGACTAAAAGGAGCATGTGCTTGTGATCTAAATTCGAAGGATTAGATTTCATGTGGGCCGTCTTTCTCTCCAAAAGTTCAAAATATATAATTAAGAGAGAGAGAGAGAGAGAGAGAGATGATAATGAAGTACGAAACTGTTGCGCAAAATAATGTCGATCTCCTAATAAATGAATGAATAATTCATAAATTTAATGTTTTTTCAGGATTTTCAGTAAAATCTGGTTTGGAGCAAAAATGCAGTGATTGAAAAATGGTCATGACAAATATTTGAAAATGGACGCTTGGGATGAATCTTGAAGAAGAGGCTGTGTCAATGGAGCGACGTGAACAGAGTGTTGTGCACTGCATTCTATTGTTTGAAAGGAATCGATTGTCACTGTAAGAAACGAAAGGATTTGTTGCAAGGGAGGGGGCCTACACTTAATTATATAGCTAGCCTGCCTGAATGGATGGATGATGGAGGCAACAAAAAGACAAGAAGAATGAGAGATTGAAGTGATACAATACCAGGGGTCGCGGGCAGTTCGCCTAGAGTGAACGTATCTGGGTAATGGGACTTGATCGCGCTCAATTCGACTGACATCCTCCATGAGGATCTCATAGTGCCTCTTCACTTCTTCTGCCGATTTTCCGGCAACCGCGTTCGCCACGTGTTGCCACCTATCTGGGTCTTCCGGCCCATACACTGCAAGTGCATCCTCAAATATTCGGTTCTCTTCTCTCGTCCAACCCATTTCAATCCAAATTGAAGATGGCCAGAATCACAATGTGCTTACTTGGGGTCTAACATTGCCATTCTAGCTCCTTAAATAAGAAACCATCCACACGCTACTATAGTTGCAAGTTGGGGAATACTTCAAACAAGATATGATTCCCAAGGACAGAGGATCAATTATTCGCCTTTTCTTTCATTCACCTCTGTACATTCGTTCATTAGCTAATAGAATTTCTTCACATTTTTTCGGCCTAGTGGGGATTAGATCCTCAATCCTCCTTGATATGGATTCCCTCACAATCCACCCTAAAGCAAGGCTAAGATATTCTGTGTCGTCTCTTCTTACTTGTGACAATGCTGGAATTTTCTTCTCTCTCTTTCGCTTATAATGCAACTTGCCGTAATATACTATCTTCATAGAGAGAGTAATATTCTACTCTCAGAAGCTCCAATAATACTTTCAAAGTTCGAATTCCGCTCATCTTTTATCCGCTTTGCTTCGATGCAACAGCAAACTTTTTGAGTGTAACACATTTGAAAATTGCGGTTGATATGATGATATTCGTGTCCATGACTTGTTGAAATTTCCCACCTTCGCGAATCAGATTTGCTTTCATTGCCAGCGTCATATATAAATCAGATTTATGGATTGGTGTGTTCCAGAGTCTCTCCTAAGTTCTAGCAGTTTGAAGCTATGGTGGTTTTGGCATATTGCTAAGGCAGCCGAATCATCAAATTCAAACACAGCAAGTGCTTGGTTTTCAGAATATACAGTGTCAGATTTTGAGATTGGATGGGATGGGAAGCAACTATACGATCTTCCCCCATATCTTGACAGATCTAAGTTGTTGAATCTGAAGGTTCATGAAAGAATTCTAATTATTTCAAACTTGAAAAATAATTTGTTTTAAAGATACTAGTTCTGAAAATTTTAAAATTATTCAGTTAGGCCAATATCCTCATTTAGACAGAAAATTCATATTTAGGTAGGGCAAAGAAAACCATTACATGCATGCGGACCCTTCTTATTTTAATTGAAGCTCAAAAGTGTTATGTCTTTAGACAAAAAGAAACTAATATATTTATGCATCCAAACGAAAGATAAAAAGAGAATTTGTGCTGGAATCAACAATCGTCAGCAAGCATATGTGATATGATGAAAGGTCATGCATTTACACATTTACATGCTTCCTTTCCTGTTTTGTATCTGTTTCCGGCCCTTAGACTTTCTCTTTTTATCACCCAAAAAAAAAAATGCGACACTATGCAGCAAAACACATTGACTGGGAAGAATAATTTTCTTTCATACACGATTAGCTACAAAATGCATGGAGAAATTCATAACTTAGTAAACTTGCCAATTAAACACCAAGCCTAACAGCAGGGTAAAACAAACTATTAAGTAATAACTACAGATGAAGGCACTCATTGGCGCAAGAGTTGTAGCCCAACTGCTTCTTTTTTTTTTGGTTCCCTTTTTTCTTTTCAAGAATATATTTACATGTATAGGAAGGGAAGAGTAGCACGACGTTAGCCCAATATGAGACAAGGCACATGATCACTCGCATGCTGGTTTGGTGTCAAAGCTGCTCAAGCAGATTGCGAAGGCTTGAAACGCAGAGAGGGGATAACGGTAATCCATGGTGAATATGTCCTTTCCAATTTTCCCAAATTGTAGTATCACTCTATCTTGTTCTGCTGCTGAAACATTTTGTTGAGGTTCTGCAGCCGCTACGAGCTGGAAGTTCTTCACTGAGGCCACTGTCACACGTCCTTTGAAGTTCAAGCACCAACATTGCAGTTGTTCATGCCATCTAGGAGCTTTATTTTTCAAAATCAGTGGTTCGCTTGAGATGTGGTTCGATTCTGGGGGCTTGCCGTCGCTACTAGAGCCATACTCAACTCCTGGCCTTCTTCCCTTTGATATGGGCTTGGTAGATAAATGCTCATCAGGGAAGTGAGAAAACTTCAAAGGAGTAGGAGCAGTGCCTCCTTCTTGGATGGCAGATACGGGAATTGAATGCATGGTACACCGCATTCTCCTTGGACCTCTTGTGCGCAGAACATTGAGCTCATAAGATATGGTGGCCACATTATACTTTGCAGTAGCAGCCACCCTTGGGAGAACCTGCTTCGAATGGATTCTTTGCTGCAATTTACCATCCAATGGAAGGGATGAATCAAGCGGAAGCTGACTATCCAACATCACGAACTTGGTGCCCAGAAAATTAGACCTGTTCATTGTTTACAAATCAATTTAAGAAGAGAAGAATGGAGCAATTAACAAGATAAGGACTTGCAGTTGCGGAGGAGTCACTAACCTCAGCTTTCCAACATAAGTGTTGTTTGTTTTAGAAAAATCATCTGCAACCAAGGATATTAAAAATTCTGTACATGTTGTCCGTCTAATCTTCTTTGCTGCTAGTAGCAGTTTGCTCATATCCCCGGAGAGAGCTGTAAAACAATAAAACCCAAGCAGGAAATACGAAAGAGAGTCCAGTTAGCATATCCCAGTGGTAACAATGCATTAAATAATAAATGCTTCACTTCCAAGGAACTACGGAGATTTTCTCCAAAAGAAAAGCTAAAATGAGATAATTATATCCAAAAAAGAAAAAAGAAAAGCGAAAATGAGACATGGGAACAAAAGATGAGATTTGTAGAAGTCCGCATGAAAAATCATGTCTTCATAACAGCTGCTGCAGTTACATAAGACCAAACTATAAAATTCAAAAATCAAAGTACTTAACAGTAAGAAACTTAAGAGGGAAAAAATTGTTTCAAGAAAAAAGTTATTTCCCTACCAAGAATTATAACCGCTAAATCAGGGGATAAAAAATAAGAGTCTTCACTAGAACGGTTTTACTAATATGAGTAAAAGTGCATGCTCACTTAAACTAGATTATCAAAAGAATTTGGTCGGATAAGAGATTGCAACAAAGTAAACGATTCACAAGGATGGTCTATTCAACATTTTCAAAACCAATGTTTAAATTCAAAAAGAGAGCTTCAACTCTTCACACCAGAAATATGAAGCAACGGTGACAAAGAAACTATGAGAGATCGACCATATTACCTGGGCTCAAACCAAGATATAAATAATATTTCGAAGTCATCCTTTCTCTCTTTATAAAACACTGGATTGCAGTCTCTCTTGGACCAGGCTAACAGGCAGAGAAACGTTTAGCACAGATTAATAGGGGTGAATAAACAATTATTACTACGTACTTCTGAATTTGAGATAGATAAGTATCAATATGGATTGCAGTGGGTGATATTACCTGCTTCAGTGATATGGGAAAGGTAAGCCACCCACACTGTTCTGGTGTCTTTACCACCTCCTCTGTTATCTTCCTCCATGACCTACAAACTGAGGCACAAGCTACAACTACCCTCCGGGCAGGCCAGGAAGTTTCGCTTGCTTCCACCCTTTGAATTATGTCTAATAACAACTCAGAGGGTAAGTTAGCCCAGCGGCTCTGCTGAGTCACTAACGAAGCCGGTGACGACGATGATGCTGGCGAGGACAATTCAGGTGCAATAAGAGATTTTCCACGGCAATAATTACGCTTGGCATCTACCCCTCTTCTAGATATATTGCCCACGCCATCTCTAATTTCCCTGAGCTCACGAACAAAATCTCTGAATGGCATTATGATTGGACTAGCACTGCAATTAAGTCTGTGAGGAAAATAAATAAAAAAGAACTTGGAAGTTTACAGAGCTTTAGAACATATCTATACAAGTTCAGTGGATCTACCATTGAAGCGGTGAATCACTAATTGATTATGGATTGTTATTAAGTAACTCAGTTAACATTGTTCAAACTACCAAAAACAGAATTTCAAATTAGCCAGGAAAGGAATCTTTAAGGAAGTCATAAAAAGCTGACAAGGCAATGTAACATTATTACCAGGGAAGAGAACTCTGTTATCTCAACCCAAAAGGCGATACTGTACTATTTACAGGTCCACGCGTTGTCCAGCGAACCAGTCTTTCAGTCGATGCAAAATGCCAAATGCAAGACGATGACGAGTAAGCACATATATGGTAGAGTAAAATGCAAAGAAAAGTTGGTAGGCGATTGGAATCCTAGATCCAAAATCTTTGGCATTTGAATCAGGGGCACAAATGAAATAGAAAACGAGAGGGGGGGGGGGGGGGAAGAAGCCTGAGGAGGCTCAAGAATCTAAGACGGAAATTCAAGTAGCGAGAGACAAATTCATAGAAAAGCTCAAAATTTAAGAGAGAAGTTGGAAGACAGAAAGGAGGAGGGGGATTGGGGGGAGGGAATGAGGAGAATGCTTCCAAAAACAGAACCACTTACCGAAGCCAATGTCTCGGAGAGAGGAAAAAAGCAAAGATAAGAGTGAAGAAATAAATCTAGGAAATGGCGATCAAATCGTGGAGCCTTTTGTTATATTATCAGGGGGCGGAGTTGAGCGACCACCCTCAAGGGTTGTGCAGCAGTGCGCACATTTTCTGAAACGCTCGTCGATTTTCAGGTTTTTGGAGGAGAAGGGGAGGGGTCTGCGATTGTGTGCACTCGGTCACACGGACACCGAAAATTTGGGTCTTCAGTTATTTAGGTGGTGGGTCCCACCCTGGATTATGCTTTCGTTTACCGTCAATTCACCCCATAACAGCAACGCATGGTCAAAGCGTCAAGCACACCCCATCCCTCGTCATCTTATATTGTTCACAACCAAAATACAATTTTTATCCCTCTTGATTTTATATTTTTATTATTAGATTTTTCAATAATAATAACATCTTCAGAAATTAACATTACATAATTGAATTATGAAAAATTAATACATAGTGTAATTTTAATAACAATAATATAGTGAAATATAAATAAATTATTAAATTTTAAATTACAATATGATAAAATATCAATTTTCAGTAATAATACCATGTTGGAATATTAATATTACACAATTGAATTATCAAAAAATTTATGCATATTGTAATTCAATAAAAATAATATAATGAAATAAAAATAAATATTATCTTTTTGGCCAATAAATAAATGTTATCAATAGCTTATTACAAGCTATACAAGTGTCCTGCGAGAAAGAGAAAAAATTAATGGTAGACATGTGTTCCTGCCATTTCATTACTTCTATTGTTAAAACAATTCGGTCCTGTAAAGCTACCTGGCTAAAGAGAAAAAGAAAAAAAAGGCTTGGTTTAACTTTAAAGTATCTGCTCTACTTCTATCTTAAATTCAAATAATGTTTTTTTACCAATCAAATAATGTTGGGTAGAAAACATCAGTTCAGTAACTTGTTATGCAGATTAGCAACTAAGGACGATGAGTAAGGCTTTTTTTTGACAAAAAAGAATTATTAATTTCTGTTTATAAATTTTAAAATTAAAAGTACAGCAGAAATAAAAATAATAAAACCTAAAAAAAGATTTTTTTGGGGGATATATATTAAATATTTTTGCGTAGATTAAGCGTGTGTTTGGATAATGGAATGTACGTAGCAACTGAGGATGATCATGATGCACCGTACGTAGTCCTAATAAATTAACCAGTGTTGATCCTAGCTGTAATTGGCAACATCCCCCCTACATGGCCTAGAGCCAGCGACTAGGATGTTTGAATGACTGGATTTGGAGTTTGAATGAAAATAGAAAAATAAAGAAACTGCATATTATATTGATTAGAAAAAAAATTAGTTTTAAAAAAAGAAAAAAAGAGATAAAAAATTATCTTAATATATTTAATTTTAAATGAAAAAATTATTATTAGCTATAAAAAAATTGAGATTCCTAATAAAAAAAATTATAATTGGTTATTAAATATATTAAGATAAATATTTTCTTTTATTTTTTAATTTTTGAAATTAACTTTTGTTTTTTATCTGTAGTCGTAGTTGTTGACGCTATTCATTCATTCTCCTTTGGTACGGGTGGTATTAGGTGAGTCGGGTGGACACATATTATTATTATGAGAAATTGTTGAGGAAGGATTCACTCAACTGTTGGAGGGCGACACATCATCTAAAATCCACTCAAAATGCACCTACGATTCATCTCACCTCCCAAAAGGATTCCAAGCTTCAAGTGCCATGCATGGCACACGTGGCCCTGCCCATACCCCCACACGTAGCTCACACTTAGGTCAGTCCTCCTTTTTATTCCAAATTCCACGTGGTCCACTTACCAACTTGCGCACTACATGTGTGTGTGTGTGTGTGTGTGTGTATTACTTATATTACTGATTTCACCACTATACTCAGTCAAGCACTCCATTTATAACAATAGGCTAATCATCTAGTGATATCAATACTTTCTAAATAGAGAGAGATAACTCCAACAATAATAAGTTGTTATTTTAGATATGTGAATAGATAATTGAATGCGTATTTGTAATTATCCTGATAAAAGAAAAAAAAAAAAAACACTTCCATTCACATTCAGCCACAACTTATCAACTTACACCCTCACGCGCCTCTTCACTCTATCTATTCTTCGCTCAATTATTTCCACATATATGCTTAGCTTTTAGTGGGTGTCCCTTTGCCTGTTTCTCATTGACTTAAATTGTTCAATAATTATTGCCTTTATTTATGCTTGGTTTTCCCCTTAGATATGTGTCTTCCTTTCATTTCTCCTGTTGTAATGAATTTTCAGAAGCTTCCACCTGATTGAACATTGATAGGATGATTATATACTATTAATCATCACGATTCACAAGTTAAATACAGACATGTTTGAGTCAATTCAGTCACCAACTTGCACAGCTATCGGTTCGGATTTGGTAGGAGAACAAAACTTACATTAACGGATCGGTCAAAACCTATAAAATAGAAACACACTACCTAATTTTACTAAAGGACACCCTTTTTCACCCACCCCCTTTATTTTTCTACATCTTCATTAAGTATTGGCCGATAACAAATTTCCAAGTGCTACCAGAAACTTTTGGCATGGGCAAGTACTCGAAAGGTGTCTTTTTTTCAATTAAAAGTTAAGATAATATAACTTAAAGTTGGCTTGACCCTATAATTTTGGAATTTATGTGATGATGTAAGAATGGATTGTTTGGTATCAGGTGGCCACCTTTAGTTATGTATATACGAATGCAAGGGTAATTAATTAAGTAACGAATATTCCACACAATCCGATACTTGAAGTTATTAATTACCAAGAAATTTCACTGATTGACATTAGTTTATACCAACCATGCACGTTGTGCAATAAAAGGTAAGCATGAGTTCAGTGAGAGGTCGTTTCAGGGACAATGATATAAGTTAGAAATTTTGAATTATGTAAATGAATCAAGGGTTCAGCATCAGCTAGCAGATGCATGGTTGAGGCTCAAAAAGCAACCTGTAGCATGTTCACTGTCTATATCTTATCATTATATAGTGAAGGTCCAATCACTTAGCTTCCAGGGATATATGTGAATAATGGAGACAAATAGATAGAGGGTAAAGGACTTTATTGCAGCATCTCAAGGGGAGGACCTGATTTTGCCTAACCAAAACTTTTGAGGATGGACATGTGCTAACTTTTCATGTAGTGTCAGGCCAGAGAGTGGATGATATAATTGTGCTGTGAGTTGTGTGTTATAAAAATGCCAACAAGGACGCAGACGGACGCCTGGGCCCTCCATACATATATTTGAATGCCATGATTGATTGGGCAGCTAAACTCCCTTGTGGCAGAATCTGTGTGCCGTTTTCACAGACACACACACTTTATAATGAAGCTTCACCTACTAGAATCAACCCCACAGTACTCCCTTCCCAACTCAATCATTCCTCTATTTATCTTGCCCTTCCCTCTTCTCTCATGCCACCCCATTTCCCTAAAATTAATACGTATGTATGTAGTACACATGTATAACTTGAACAGGTAACTCATGAGTATCTGCATGCGTTTTCATTTACTACATCTGTTTAATCTTGGAAGATGGAGAGTGACGAATTAATGAAGTAGAAGATGAGGACGTGGTGGAAAGGGGGAAAAAATCCTTCATATCTGTAGAATGTGGAAATGCTACGTACGGACCACAGCGACAAAATAAATGAAATCTGTTACAGCTTTTCTCATGGTTGCTGTTATATATAGTGTAAAATGCCCGAGGCCTATGTATAACATTTTCACTGGTTGACGCGGAGGAAATGACTTTTAAAGTAATGCAAATTAAAAGGTTATTATTTGGTAAGCTTTCCTTGTTTTGTATGGTCAGATTTAAGAGCGAGGCCCGTTTTATATAAAGATGGGTTAATTTATGGATATATTATGGACTATTGTATGGGCCATGAGGGATGGAATCACAGCCCAAAGCATCAGCTTCCACCTTCTTGGGTTGAGAAGACTGCTATGCTACTAGTCTACAAGTCATTCAGAGAATAAAAAAAAGAACTGACTGACGATCTATGTTGTGGGACATAATCAGTTGAACAAAACAAACAAACAAGTTAAATTGGACGAAGCAATTTTGTTCTGCATGAGTGTGTGTCCCAAGTCAAGTGCTGTAGAAATCCAAACACCAAACAAATCTTAAATAATTATATAATCCAACACGTAGTGTAGGAATAGGGTTAATTATGTATATCCTTCTGGATTGCTCCACTTTTATTTGTTCGCCAAATTAAACTTAATTAGAAAGTGTCGTATTAATGTAACATATAAGGAATGTGAATAGTACAGTAGTTTCTTATTCGTAAAAAATGCATGAGCTGGAGGGACGGTGGTGCTAATGATGACAATTGACAAAGACTCAAAAGCGAAAGCACAGAAAACAAAAGCAGTGTGGTGGGGAGATATTTTCTTCAAGATAACATTATTTGAAAGATGTGGATCCCATTTGGATGGAGACATCGCCATTAATTTTGAAGTGGACAGTTTTCACCTCAGCTACTCCTGTTTTTTGAGGTCGTGGCTGATAATTGAAGGAAAAAGCAAAGTTAAGATGCAGACATATATACACAAAGAAAGAAATAATAAACGGAAATGAAGGAAAAATTTACAAATATGTACATTATTTTTAATTCAATTCTTTTTTCCTACATGAGGTTTTATTTCGCATAACTAAAATTAAGAAGAATGTTGTGGTTGAAAAGGAGTTGAAAAATAAGCGGAGGTGTCCGGGGTTTTTGTAAATCTGTGGGCAGGCTGAAGCCTAGAATATTCAGTTAATCCAAACTAACGGATCTTCATCACAATCGTTGGGTCACCCTCCACCTCCTTACCACCTTGTAAATGGGTCCCTCTCCCCTTTTATCCCAAAAATAAAATACTTCTCAACGCTAAAAGGATAAGATAAGAACAAGAGCACAGAGATTCAAAGCTCAAGTATCTATCTCATTGAAAACTTGAGCATTTGGAGGATTATCATTGTGTTTAATTGACGCAAGAAATGGGTTCTCTTATGGCAGGATGGGACTCTCCCACCATCGATCCTAAATCAGGTACTCATTCACTCTTTGCAATATGTTTTGTTTCAGTTTTGGTATCTATATACATGTAGATATATCCAGTGATCGATTTCTTAGGAGCCAAATCTCTTTCCAATCTCAGCAAAACTTAAGAGAAATCGCTCTCTCACCAAAGAAGAAATCAATGCTTACTGGAGATCAAAGAAGAAGATAGAAGAAGAACACCTCAGAGCTATTTCCAATTCATCAGAAACCATCAAGGTTGAAGTACAGCTAGATACGGACCTCTTTTTTAAAGCAGAAAAATACATATGACTAATTAACAAACTGCATGTGTAATATACATGTGTGTGTACAGGGCAGCAAATATGAGGAGTACTCTGAGAAGAAGTTACAAAAGTCAAGCAGCATGCCCTTGACCCGCACAACAGAGTCAGTGGATGTGGGATCAGACACAAGTCTGGAGCAGCTTATCAAGAAAAATGGCTGGTAATTATAAATTGATAATATGTTGTGCAAATATGATTCAGTCTCTTGCTTTAATTACTGTTTCTTACTTTAGAATCTAAGTGCGGTGTGGATGGGAGTGCAGGTGGACCAAGAGTAGCTGGGCATTTCTGAATGAACCTCCGGTGATTGAGGCTACCTCCGGCGGCAAGTATGCGTCACAGTTCCATATAGCCAACTTGGGAGCACCTAAGTTTAACCCTGGCCATGGAATTAGTGCTTGATATATATGTATCAGATGTACATAAATATATGCCTGTTTGTACCGAGTGGGGTTGGTCTGTGTGTTAAAATACAACTGCTTTTGGCTGTTTTTACTGGTTTAAGGGGAAGGACGAAGGCTGTTTTTCTAGTTGGTTTGAATCTGAAAGCCGAAAAGGGTATACCCAAGAATCCCAGCATGTTAATGTAGAATATATTTCCGATGACGAGATATATCTATATATTCGACTGCATCTTCTGCTGTCTGATTGTCAGTTTTTAATATTTTAATTTTCCCCCCCTATATATATATATATATTTGCGGAATATTAAATTATTTGGTGGGTTGGTCTGGACTCTGGATGATCAATATTAATGTGTCGACTGTCGAAGTGTTTGAAGATAACCTTAAAACTGGCGAATGCTTTAGTTGACCATATTCTCCTTGAGATATTTCTCAGTTTCTCATGCGTCTGTGTCTGAACAATCATTGTGGATTTTAGCTTTGCCTAACTTCCATTAATTACCGCAACCGCAATTCACGCTACACTCAAATAATATCTGACACGCTCACTAGATTGAGAGTTATTGTAAGAACCCCTTATTTTACTTTACACTTTTTTCTTCTACCACTGGAACTACGGCCAATTTATCCTCCTTCATCTTAAGGAATAAAATAAATATGATTTAGTATATAAAAAAAAAATATATATGATTTATGGGTACTATTCTGTTTCTGCTCAAAGTCACACAGATATACGATTTACTCGCTATACCATTAAAGAACAAATAAATAAAAAAGAATTTTGGCAAATATCAAAATCATTGAGAGTGATCATCTATAATGAAATCAATTTTATTTTAGAAACCAAAGCCAATTGTGTAGCTTTTGTAAATAATTAATTCCACAAAAACATGTTTCTTCGATGTAAGCACATCTTGAACTAAAGAATAAAAGTAGGATTGCCAATGAAGTTGGGCAAAGCTTCCATGGCCACCTACTGGTCCATCTCCAATTGAAGGCATAGACGCACCCTTTTTTTTTAATTTGTAAAATTTAAAAATGGTCCCCTAACTTAATTAAACGAAAAAAAAATGTCCCATAAAGTGGGTTACTTACCCTAAAGTGGAATATGGTTTTGGGCTTTACCCAACTAACCCAGCTACTTTAGTTCCAGTGTGGATGAGCCATGGCCCATGGACATTGAACAAGTCTCTCTGCCTTAACCAACCCCTTGAAAAAAGAGGTCTCATGTTTGCCAAAAAAGAGAAAGAGGTCTCATATCTTAACTGACCAATCCAAATTTCCCTTTGCCGGCACCTGCACTTGCGGAGGCTCTCAGACTGAGCCGTCGTTCTATGATGAGGCTTCTTGGTTTGTATCCAGCAGTCGAGTCAGCCGCCCACCAACATTACGGTGCCTAATTCATTTGATAAATGCTCTTCGATTAGTAAAAACATTTCAATAAAAAAAAATTCACTCCTTTCTTGTTCTTTTTTGGGACTAATATGTAATGTTTCATAATTTTTCGCAGCAAATATTATTGGATCAGTAATACACAAGTGCAAGTACGGTCGTTGGCATGAGTTTGACTCATGGAACTGCTCTATAATTTTTAAAACTTGCCAGTATAGTTATAGGTGTTTGGCCTAAAATTAAAACTAGGTTCAGCATGATTATTTTCTCAGAGTCCATAGAACACCCAATTTTTATAATACTATTCTCTAATTATTAGGCCTTAAAATATTTAGGTCTAATGATTTTTTTTTTGTGAACACCAATAGGGTGTTTGGTTGCTTCACATGGAGAGGTTTCAGTGAGGGGTTTGAGTTTACACCACAGCACATAACATGTTTGGTTGAGTCTAATACAAGGGTGTGATATTACCTAATGTGAACAGGATCACATCAATCACGGTGAAGAGCCTCCCATCGATTTTCTTATGTAAAGGCCATTACAATCGTGTGAAAGGGACTTGAAATGACAATACTACCCTTTGAAAAAAAAAACTTATGACAACATCCTCACATCACCAAATCACGCAATAGAAATTGCACGCTTCCTGATTGTCGGACATTGCAATCCCTAGCTCAAAAGGAACAAGAAAGGATTATGAGGATAGAGGTCGTCGATGCCACCCCCTCAAAATTTGCTTGCACCTATAATGGTCTGACATTGCAATCTGTAGCTTGGGAGGGACGAGTGCACTTGTAGAGGATAGAGGTCGTCGATGCCGGAGCACGAATCTCATCACTAGTGAGGTAAGCCTATGGATTTCATAATCTAGTTGGCTACTTGTGCTGTTGTTCAATGGTTGCTTTCTTCTTCATTTTGAAACAATTTTCGGTGGCTACGAGGAGTTCAGACAACTGTGTTTCATTTGGTAAACAATATATTTGCTTCTTATTTTGATCCATGAACCTTCAAGGAAGTAGCTATCATTCGGCAAGAGCTAACTTAGTTTGGAGTTCTGCTACCATCAACTCTGCTTCCTTTATTTGACTCTGCGATGCCTCAAGCTACTTTTAGCACTCGACAAAGACCATCTCTTTCTCAAGTCTATATGCTTCCATCTTTTCTAGCTTTTCCTCCAATTCATCATTCTTTTGAATTATAGCCTGCATGTCATCTCTCATGGCGTTTTGGTCACCAATAGGTTGATCTGATCCCAGTCCTGCATCAATAGAAATGCTTCTACTTTATGATATCACTTTCAATAGTATATACCCTATCTCTACTATTTGATAGGCTATCTGTTAAAGACACTACATAAACTGAAGAGGTGGTCAAAGATCTGTGATGATTGGTGTTGTTAAAGATATTTCACCAAATGAGTTTTAATAGAACATCAATGTTTGTGGTTTTTTGTTTTTTGGAAAAAATTTTGTAGGAGATAATAGGTAGGTTCATTAGCATTTTTGTGTCACATGTTAAGTCATTAGGATGACAATCAAACTACCTGGTGGAAGCATCATCATAACGTATACATTAAGATGAAATAATCTCCTCTTGATTTTTAAATAGACAGAAGAAAAATACCATGGACACTAATTGTGAGAAAGACAAGAATGGCATAATTGGAGTCACAAAATACCGTCTTTTGAGGGAAGTAATTGAGTAGGTACTTGAGTATTTTTGTATTTGATAACAAAGTTCACTTTCTTGGTTTGGTGCTATAATTGGCTTAACCTTTAATTAAACCTCTAATCCAATGCTAGGATAATGGGATACCCATTATGGACATCACCCACCTGTAAATTGTTTCTTTGTGCAGCATTGATATCATTGTTACTATTCTTGAACTGCTATCCTGATTGTTTTCTTGTTAACTTGTGTTGGTCTGAAGGGCTATAGTTGGACTTTTGAATTACTCAAAGTTTGCATGTAGATCGGTTGTGAATTATTGTTTAAACTCATATATAGTTTGTGTGTTTGGTATAAATATGTTAACCTCAAACTCTTAAATACTACAGTTATGGATGGAAATGATGATGAAGTGGTTTCTCATATAATGCTTGCCTGGTTAATGATAGTTCATGTTGTAAAGACAATGTTTGTGCATTAGATGTATAATGTGTCTTTGTTCAATATTAGGAGGTTAAGATAACGATCATATACTCTTGACTTCCATAGTAAAAGAAGACACGTACGAGAGTTGGTGTATATGAGTGATATCACTTGTTTTAACCAAATTAGAATGTATAGAGCTACCTATGTTCGGCTCGATGGAATGCTAAATACAATAGGAGGCCTTTGACCAAGTAGACACATGTTAGTTGATGAGCAAGTGGCTATGTTCTTGCACATACTTGCTCATCATGTGAAAAATAGAGTAATATAGTTTGAGTTTGGAAGGTCAGGAGAAACCATTAGTCATTACTTCAACTCAGTACTCAGAGCAATGATTTAACTTCAAGGAGAGTTATTCAAGAAACTGGAGCCAATACTTGAGAATTCACTTGATGAAAGATGGAAGTGGTTCAATGTATATGAAATGTGATTGTTATATATAAGTGGAAACTGCTTTCCTTGTGTGTTGTTAATATGAGACATAGTATCCATGATTGTCACTTTGAGTGTAGGGTTGTCTTAATGCATTGGATGGTACACATATTAGGGTTCAAGTACCTATTCAAATAAAGGTGAGGTATCATATTAGAAAGGGTGAGGTTACAACAAACGTTTTGGGTGTATGCTATCTTGATAGTCAATTCATATTTGTATTTTTAAGATGGGAAGGCTCAACAGCTGACTCTTGGGTGCTAAGAGATGCCATTAGTAGACACAATGGATTCAATGTCCCTCAAGGTATACTGTGATTCTTTATATCTCAAAGTCTAGTAGTTATTGTGACATGACAAGACCATCTTTTTGGGCGCAAGTAATTACTGTGTAGTGGATGCGGGATACACAAATTGCAAAGGTTTCTTAGCCCCATATCGTGAGCAATGCTATCACCTGAGTGAGTTTTGAGAAGGTTGGCATCCACTAACTCCACAAGAATGTTTTAATACGAAACATTTGTTAGCATGAAATATTATTGAAAGGTGTTTTAGGTTCTTGAAATTAAGGTGGGCAATTCTTAGGAGTCCCTCATATTACCCAGTGCAAACACAAAATCGATATATAATTGCTTGTTGTCTATTGCATAACTGTATTATACAAGATAACATGAGGGACCCATTGGAAGCTGAGTTTGAAGCACAAGAATAACCACTTCCAACACAGGAATTCAATCTCATATTAACCATTGACCCCTCAATTGCTTAGAGTGCATTTAGAGATAACATGGCTAATGAGATGTTTACGACATTTAAAGCTCATAGGAATAGTGGATAATATTATTATGACAAACATGAGACTTGAATGTGTAATTTGAACCTATGTCAAAACTTGTGTGTTTACCTCTTATTTCGATAGTTATCTTGCAACTTGTGAACTACTACTGTTGTGTTTCATTTATTTTTGTGGTAAGACTTGCTATGTTTCATTATTATTTGTGATAAGACATTGTCAACACTTGTAGGTTGAATTGTTGTCTTGGAGAGTGTTAGCTGTAGTTATGTCATTTGTATATATGTTGCAAATTGTGTTCTTTTTACCTGTTTCTATGATTTTTTTCCTTTATTTTATACAACTTTCAACATGGAGGCTGACCAGGATATAGGAAGCAAGCATAATTGGACTGCTCATGAGGATGAATTGCTTGTGGACTGTTTAGTTTAACTCAAGCTAGATGGAAAATTTGTTTATGACATTGGATTCAAAGATGGGTACTTGAAGAGGTTACAAGAGATGTTAAAGGAAAAATCTCTAGGTTGTGGATTGAAGACCAATCCTCACATCCAAAACAGGCTAAGAACAATGAAGAAGTCATGGCAAACTATGCATGACATACTCTATGAGTCCAACACCTTTGGATTTGGTTGGGTCCCTGAAAAAAATGTGTCACTGCTAAAGATCTAGTTTGGGAAGAATATATCAAGGTGATTGTGTTTATTTTGTGTTGACCCATTTATGTTGCTACCTGCTTAACATTTATTACCCATGCTTTACATTTCTCTCCTTCATTATTTCTAAAAAAATTTATAGTTCCATGTTTTGCTATTTTAGTCAGCAGAAAATAAGTTTCTGAGTTTTTCAACTAAGCATGCCTTGGATGATACTAGCAAGGGAAGCCAAAACCTATGTGGAAAATGGGTTTAATAATTAGGATGAAATTTGCAAAAGTTTATACACTTCTACTTTGTCAGGATGAATTGTAGAGCCTTGATTATCATTGATATATGGATACACTTTATACACAAATCATTTTTTTATTAGACTTGCTTTATGTCATGACTTATTTTACAGCATGTTGGTAGTTATTTAAATCTGAAATGTGTTTTTTTAGGTCAACAAGAAAGCTGGTAATTTCTGGCACAAATATCTACCACCCTTTGAGAAGTTGAGTTTTGTATGGGCTAAAGATTGTGCAACAGTTCTTAGTGCATAACTCTCTAGTGAAGTGATGGATGAGGTGAACAAAGAAATCGCAACTGACCAGCAACATGATTTCCTAGATGAACAGGATGTTGACTTGGAAAACATAGGTCCATCTAAACAACCAACTGAAGTCCAGTTATCTTCAAAAAGATGGCAAAGAAATACTACTGATGCTGCAGATATATTAGCTGATGCAATGAGCAATACATCAGACAAGTTGGGGCATGTAATGCAAAAAGTGATAGAGTCAATATGCACATCTTTTGCAGCATCATGTAGGGAGAACCGCAAGATTGATAGTACTCATCAAGTGTATAAGGAATTACTAAAGGTAAAGGGATTATCAGTTGGAGTGATCAACAAGGCACATGTTATGCTTGTAGGGAACGAGATTCTAATGTATGGATTCCCAAAAGTTCTTAATGAACTAAAAGCTATTAGATTCATGATCTAATCTAGTTGTACATATGATTTTAACTAATATTTTGATCTAATCTAGTTGCATATATATATATATGTAGGTTCTGATAGAAGTGTGCTAACTTAGGTTAGGTCAATATTGGCATACAACCTTCACCAAAATATAATTTTTGGCAAGGTGAAGGAGAATATTTTGTAAGTGTACTAGTGAAGGGTAATACCTTATAAGTAGCTTCCCAGAATTATAGTGTACTGTTTTGATACCATATAAATACTTCTTGGAGGATGTTGTTGTTAGGAAAATGGAGTATGATTTGTGCTTATTATGTATGACATATGTATGTTGTTCCTAGGTCACTTTTGATTTATCTAAATAGGTCTTTGCATATAAGAATGGGAAACAAGTTTAATCATACCACTTGTTGTGCATGCATATATAATGAGATATATATAATTATTCATATATATATATATATATCTATATATATGTTAGACTTATAATGACATATATATACAGATAAATATATATATATAATATGTATATCTCCATAGTTTCATTTATATATATATGTATATATGTTATATTTATATGTATATGTTTATATTTACATACATAGATTTAAATATATTTGTGTATATTTATTTGTATATTATATATACATTTTTATAAACTGTTATATATATATAAATATGTATACATCGGTATTTAGTTATATATATCTCTACTGATATGACTACATATATATATTATCTAACATAAGATATGACAATGTGAATCAAATGCAATCAATTACATAGAGTGGCTAATTTTTTCATACATGAAGCCAATATATAAGGGGTTAACCATGTTTTCATTATTAACACACACATGCACACCAAAATACAAATAAGGTTCACCATGTTAGCATAATCTAACAACATCATACAACCAAAATACATAACCATGACATTAACATGCTACATTTGTAGTAAACATACAACCAAGATTAAAAGCATAAACCTAAATATCATAAGACCTCTATGGGTCAAAGATTTAAGTCCAACAAGGTCTGCTTTATATTCCATCATTGTAGCTTTCATGTCCATAATGTCTGATGCGCATTGATCAACCTTTCTAATTAACTTAGTATCTTCAACCTTTGTTGTTATATCATTCTCACATATACAAGTAATGTCATCAGCAACAAATTGTTCTAACCATTTCTAAAGTTTGCAATTACCTTGGTTATACTTATAGTATAAACAGTTTGGGTTCTCATCCGATCCAGATATTTTTATAGTTGACACTCAACCACATTTGCAATAAACTCTTTTTGCATACACACCTTTTAAACTACTACTATCCTTGATGCTAGATTTGCTAGTCATTTCTGACACATGTGGATAGGAAAAAAAAATCCGATGCTAGTTAGAATACGATAACTAGTTAATTTTAACATATCCATTTATTATGTTCTATAATGTACATCTCCTGAACTTAGATAAAAAATATAAATGATACTTTATCATATAAATAACATAGATAACATAACATTAAAATTAAAATAAAATTATAAGCACTACTAGTTTCATAGCGAAAGACAAACTAGGTCCCAAATACAAATGTAGATTCAAAGTATTGATCATCTTAATACTATTACAAGTCCAATTGGCTTCTTATTTAATATCACACAAATATTCTTCCTATTAACAAACTCACACACATCAAGTTAATCCAAACACAATGCATAATTGCTGAAAGCGGGGAAATGAGTTCTTTAATATTGCAGCCTGTCTATTAACCTATGTACAAATATAAAGACATGTCAATTACAAAGACTAATAATAAGTATGAGACAAACATACTATGTAAGTGCCATTACCACTAAATACTCATTCCAAAGCTCTTTTGTCGCTATAAGATGCATCTCAATGGGATCCCATCCAAAGCCATGTCCATTTGGCCCATGTACCATAACAAAGATAGTATTACAAGTCAATTTTAGATACTTTATCCAATATTCTATATGAGCATCATTTATCCCACATTTTGGGAGCTTACATTCAATTAGGGATTCTAAATATTTCAGGTAGCTAGCTCTAGCATTATTGCCAACCATAAAATTTCCTTCTTGTTTCATGTGAATAAAGCAATCAACAAGTATATTGTCTTCCTCAAGGCTCTACACGTGTTTTGTGGCTTCTCTATTATATACACCAAAATCCATTTCTATAAAACCAATCATAAGAAGAATAAAATTTTCTCTACGTTGAAGGGTGGCTTGTAAACTACTTATGAGGGAGTTATATTCATTTATTCAATTCACCTAGTGATATGACAAATGTTTATGTATTATCAAGTCTAAAACGTTTGATTCATTGTGCTTATAGATTATATTATGTAAGGACCTAGTCTTGTACAATAAACATACAAGACAATATATAAAACAAAGGAAACTTCATTTTATACAATTATCATGGTACATACATACATACATCCAAAAAGATATGAGAAAGCCTTATGCTAATGTTGGTGGCATTATGATTTTCAATTTCCTATAGTCAATGTACTCATGCAACTAACAATGGAAGCAACCTACTTACAAGTTATTGAGAAATGGGAAAATCAACTTGTAACTCACTTTTATTGCCAATAGAGGCTGTGCAAATAACATATCATTTTCTTGGAGATATAATTGCTAGCTATTCAATGAGGAGCTATGGCTTATGGGACTTTATTTGATTCTATTTATGGGATAGATGTTTGTACGATGATGATCTTGGGAGTGTTTATGTGGAAATGTATAATCATTTATCTCTAAAGAAAAAACACATTAACATTTAGTTGACAAGGCAAGACTATATTTCCAAGACCCAAGCTTCCATCATTCCTAGGTTAGCATCTCAATCACTCAAATTTAAGCATACTTTAAATTACATTATTCCAAGTTGATTTCACCATTGAAGGGGGAAAAAAGACCTTACCCATTCCATTGACAAGGCAACCTCATACTTATAAGACCCAAGTCTCCTTCATTCCTAGAACTACAACAAACTTCCCAAATAACTAGAGGAATTCTATTGTCCCCTCTGGCTCTTGACTAAATAAAATTGTCTTCACCATTTAGTTGATAAAGCAACACCATATTTTCAAAACCCAAGCCACCCTCATTCCTAGGTTGCCATCCCAAACTTCAGATTTAAGCATACTTGCTTGCTTCATTCCATGAAGCATTCACCTCTGAAGGAAATACATCTTGAACATTTAGTTGACAAGAAAACACTATATTTTGAAGCCCCAAGCCTCCTTTTTTTGTAGGTTGGCTTCCCAACCATTCAGATTTAAGCATACTTCAACTAACATTATTCCATGTTGCATTCACCTCTTGAGGGAAAATATCTTACCTCTTTCATTTATAAGGAAACACCGAATTTATAAGACCCAAGCCTCCTTCATTCCTAGGTCTATGACAAACTTTCTAGTTTCTAAAGAAAATTCCTAGAGTAACTCTATTGTGCCCTTAGGCTCCTGACTAAAGAAAATTTGGTGTCTTTTGATTTTGAATAACTTGATTGAATCTACATTGGGAGGCTTGCATGTCTGCAACTAAGGTGAGTTTGATAAGTATTTGTCTTCATAGATTGAACTATGCTAGCCATTGGAATATATATAAACATGGCATTAAACGCAATCTCAAACTTTGCCTTGGAACATTGTCTGGACAGCAAAGCAAGATATTTATAAGCTACACAAAGAATTTTATCATGAAGATACACTTTATATGTCCCTTTTTACAAAAGGACAACCCAAGATGAAGCACAGTACAATACTCTGGCTTACAGACATTGACCAAAAAAGTGTGGAATGGCTAACATCAACCTCTAGCTTTCAAAGTGAGGTAGTTGTAGTTATATTAACAGAAAAACATGAATTTTGCAGCTTAGATGACAAACCTGTGCAAGGCTGATGGCGTAGAAGACGTGACAGAGAACAACTTCCAATATTTGCCAACATGCAGTGGATGGACAATGATTTCTGACATAATAAAAGAACGGCGACACAGCTTTACTCTCAATCACCGATGTCAAAGCTCAGGTGAACTCACTGCAGAACAGCGTGACGTAGATGAGGTGAGGCACAGTCGTGAATTGGCTAGAGCACAAGCTTATGTTGGAGAATTTGCCAATTTGGGGCTAAATTGTTATGTATGTTAATAAAGGGTATATTTGTTCTTTCAGCCTTTAATACATCACATTACATCTCCTTTTCCTATCTAACCAAACAAATTTTAGATTTTATTTCCTTTACTTCCCAAGACATACCAAACAAATTTTAGATTTTATTTCCTTTACTTCCCAAGACATACCAAACAAACTCATATATAATTTGGATCTCATTACATCCCTTCACATTACCTAACTTACTCTGTCACTGAACCAAATGCCCTGCAAGGATATCAACTAACTGATAGCTAAAGATTAATTCCTTCAAGGTGTAGAAATAACTAAAGTGGATTTTACCTGTCCTAACAAAGCATTTTTTCATACATATGACCAGGAATTGAATTAAGACAAACCAAATGAAGTTTTGTTTTATTTAAATATATATAATAATAAGAAAAAGAGAGATCATGGCATAAGTAGTTGTGGCTTTAGTGATTCAGGAGCCACTAACAGTGAAAGAACGTAGGTGGAGTAAAGAGTATGGGGCCATATTTGCTAGATGGATAAAATCACACTTAAAGGAAGTGTGAGGGAAATCAGGTAGTACGTGGTCAACTTTGTGACTGGGAAGCTAAACATCTAGTAAATGGGCGCATGAATTATAGCATTTGTAGGTCTGGAGAACTGCCACGGGTTTGTCAATAAATAGAGACAAAAAAGCCAAAGAAAGGACACATTCAACCTCACAAACAAATGCAGGAACATCTCAACACACAGAATTTGCCAACACATTCAACCATTACTCAACACATACCAACATCAATACTCTTCTACACTAATCTTTCTAATTTTGCTTATGTGTTCTTTTCTTTTAGCTTTCATCATTAATCTTCACAACCTTATTCACTTTTCTATTATCGTTGTTCTTCATACATGACCAATATTATTTCTTTAAGTTTTTAGCAATCTCTTGTAATTATATTCATTGTAACTTTATATTAATCATAAATTCTATTTTATTATCTGTATCTAGTAAAATTGTGGCAAAGAAGCTTAAGGATTCATATTCTTTCTTATTAGAAGTTGATTTTTCATAAAATTGAGGTGCTAACCTTTGGCATGTCTTGGAGCATCAAAATTATTGGCAACAATAAGTTTTAGATTCCTTATACTTTTCCCAGAGAGCATGTGCCACGCATATTGTGCCCTTACATTGGCATTCTATTATTAAAAAATAATATGCAGATGATTCAGTTGTATGGTTAGGCTAGTTTACCAAGAGTTTGCGACTTTTGAATTACTAACTGAAGACACCTCTGAATTGATGCTTCCACGGACTTTGCAGTGATTGATTGGTTTAACTAAGATGAAGAAAGTTAAGCATCTTCCAAATAAGGAAAGCTGATTGTGGATGGACACAAACATTGTAAGGCAACATTTCAGTCATATGGGGGCACATATGAACGTGTTGTGTAACAGAGAATTGAGTACATGACTATTTCATCAAAATACAAGAGCGATCCAACTGAAACTGGAGAGATGCGCAAGTTTTTAACTGAACAAGTGAAAGCAAAGCATCATCAATGTTACTCTCTCTCTCTCTCTCTCTCGTCCATATTATAAAGAAATTTTTTAAAATTTTTAATTGGTCCAAAATATAAGGTATTGTGTTAAATTTTAAAAAAAATTTATTTTTTTATTCTTGTTAATTTATTATTTGTCTCGTAATTTGAAAATAAACAGAACTTGTTAACTAATAAGAATAAAAATGAGATGTTAAGATTTTTTTAAAAAAAATTTGAGATTAATAATTAACTTTTCTTAATAGGTATGAATTAGTAGACAGAAGGGAGTACAAATTTGGTAATATACAGTTGGTAAATTAGCCTATTACGGAATTGATATATTCGCTTCCACAATGCATTCAGGATTGGATTCTGCAAGCGAATCCCTTGCTGTGACTGAGGACAAAAACACATTAATCACACCAACTAGATATGTATATATATATATATATATCAATTCAATTCAATCCAATTTTTTTGGCACAATCATGGCATTATTTGTGCAATTATACTCATATAAGCCCAAGATTTGTTGGGGCTTTTTTTGTCCAATTGTTGCATCAGCATGTGTTATTTCTTTTTCTCCTATTTTTATTTTCACCCCAACAACAGAAAAGAAATATCAGTTCGCTAAACAACCCATGCCAAGCCATGGTATAGCGTATAAACTTAAAAAATAGATACCATATTTACGACCCCGATAAATTAATGTTTTATCTCACCAATTTACATTGTTCCTCCACGAGGACAGAGCAGTCTGTCTGAGATCCAAAGCCAGGAAGCATTCTCATCAGCTGCTAGTGAATCGAAGTTTTGTTTGCTTGAGTTGTTTTCTGGGAAACACTTGAGGAAGCCCATGATTACTTTTATTGCTTCTAAGAGTATGATTATGGTGTGGCACCGTCAAGTTGGCTCCGGTTCCTAGCGATACAGTTGGTGCTAGTGCTGGTGCAGGAGTCAGCTCCTCCGCCGCTACAACCGTCATGGACGGTGTGGCTTTTGTGAGAGGATGCTCTATGTGACCCTTCATTCTTCTATCATTCACTCCATCCGTTGTATTTCCTGAAAATTGTAGTAAGAGAAAAAGAAAATTAAAGGCCTTAATGACAATAAGAGCAATAGGGAATTCTTGAAGGTCGGTTCTTACCATATAAATGGAAGTCCGGCTTTGAATTCTCTGACAAGAGAACAAGTGTGGGTGTGATGATTGCAAGGAAAGCCCAGAAGACTAATATTGGAACTAAGGTTCTTTCACTCATTGGTTGGAATAGAAAGAGAAAAAACTAAACCAATTTGATTCACCTTTGCGGATTATACAAGACAAGAATTTTGTGATTCGCACAGACAGAAAAAGGAGGAGAGACATGGAAAATGATGTTGCTGGCTTCAAGAGTTAGCTGGCCATGTTTAAACAACATTTGTATTAGAAAATGAAGAACTAATAAACTAGTACTCCGTTTGATAATTATTATGTTATTATTATATTATAAGCGGAGTCAAGGCTTAACAACTAAACCACTGATTTGTTTTCGCGGTTGTTGGATGGTTGTTATAGACATGGCTCGTATAATTAGACCCATCTGGCAAATTCTTCAATATCAGAATCTTAAGTCTCAATGCCTACTCAACTTTATGACGTTTTTACAATTTTGTGTTCACGCACAGCTCGGCTATATTATTTGGTAATATCCAAAAGCATTTTAAATAGCGTTTCTAGATTAAACATGCATCACGTAACCCATTAGTTTATTTGCAGGAAAAAAAAAGATTGAATAAATAAACTTTAATAGAAGTTCGAAAAGAATAAAGCTGAAAGATAAACAATAACGTTTTCCTACTACAGAAATTAAAAAATAGCAAAATAGACTATTATTTTTTTCTCTAAAGTAATCTCCCCCAACAGAGCATCCCACCAAGTAACGTGGATGCTATCGAACGTCACTACTACATATCCTTCATACTTGGAAAAGCTCACAACTCAGAACATAAGGCCCAAACGATTTATGATCTGATAACACAGTCTTTATTCCGCTCCTTTTTTCCCCATATACCGCCAACATATAGTTGCTCCAATATCCAAACTCTTGAACTCTGAAAATATACACGACTCTGAAACCTTAAGGCCCTGTTTGGTACAGGGGGAGGGAGGGGGAGGGGAGGGGATTTGCTCCTCTCCCCTCTACTGTTCATGTCTATACCAAACAGGGGGAGGGGAGGGGCTCCCCTCCCCCTGTTTGGTTAAGCATTTTAAGGGGAGGGGAGGAGAGCAACTCTCCTCCCCTCCCCCTCAAATTGATCCCCCGAAATCGGGGGGATCGTTTTATTTTTTTTTTATTCATTTTTTATTTTTTTAAATAAATAAAAAATTATTTAAAAATAAAAAAAAATTATTAAAAAAATTTAAAAGCATAAAAATATTTACTTAAAGGTTCCTAATGTCAAAAAATATTACATTTAAGTTTCATATCTCAAAAAGTTAATATAAAAAATTTTAAAATTTTAATATTCAGTATAAAATTATGAGTATCAGTATAAAATATTAAAGTATAATTTTATACTTAACATTGAAATTTTTTATGCTAAAAAAAATAATAAAAAATTTCTTTAATTTCAAGAGTAAAATGATCAAATTATTATTAACTTCCCTCCCCTCCCCTCCCCTCCTGAACCAAACTCCCTAACATAAAATTCCTCCCCTCCCCTTCCTTTCCCTTCCCTTCCCTCCATATCTCATCTCTCCTTCCCTCCCCTTCCCTCCATTAAAATCCCTCCCCTCCCTCCCATTCTCATCCCTCCTACCAAACACTCCCTAAACTTCAGAACTCCCTTCTCAATCAAGCAAGACAAGATTCTTGGACAAACGAAGAGACGGTGTTAACAATGTCTTTATAAAAAAAAAAATCATTCTAGGCAACACAAAGTCAAGAAAATAACAAACCATCTGTAACTTCTAACGAACGATCACGCCCCCCCAACAACTAAAAGCAGAAAAACCAAAAATGCAATTTCCTGTCCAGACCTAAGGAGTTCTTCGAGGTTTCAGTCCCCAGAAATGCTAGACTCCTTCCCTGTGTACCTCTATCAAGAATCAACAGAACAGAAGAATTACCTCAATTAAGTTGACAGAAGATGATCAAAAAGAGATCAAGTAAGTAAATCAGGCCAAAAAGAAAACAAAGAAGAGAAAAGAGATCAAGTAAAGGCTAATGGTCGCTAGAAAAGCCAAAAAGCCAAAGCTCTCACCTGCTTTCCAATGGTGAACGGGACATATTTGTACTTAATCATGTGCATAATTTGGCGCTTCATCGTGAGGATAAACAGGACAATCCAATAGCAGAGAAGTATGGGCCAGAAAAACGGGACATCAAGCACAGATATGAATGTCAAACGGAATGCAATACAGAAAGCCTTCGTTATGGCATACCTGGAACAAGAATTAATTCCAGTAGGAATCAGAGTAATTGTATCTTCCAATAAAAAAATTGTTTAAATCAATTTGAAAATTGCAAGTGATCCATTTAAAAAAAAAAAGTGATATGTCGCCCCCACCAGGAAAGATTAGGGAAAACTACTAAATCAACGCAACCTTTTCTTGGCCGTGGGGTTCTTTCAAACCAATCTACTCGAGCTTAAGAAAAGCTGCCTATTAGATATACTTTAAATTGTTTTTTATAAGACAAGATTACTAAGAAGCCTTTAATGTACAGGGCACGAAAACCTTTTGGCAGACAACTTATCTTTAGGTCCAAGAATCTCGTTTCTGAAAGACAAATGAATATAAAGAAGCAAAAGTAATCCAAAATACATAAAAAGTTTCTTCCAGCAATGAAGAAAACAGATACAATCAATCATAGAGAACCCACAATTGCTTGTCTTAAATTGTATTTCTATGTGTAAACCTAAAACAAAAATTAATAATTCTGATACATAATCAAGTGTTTTGTTCCAACCAGGAAAATCCAAGTCCACAATTGAAAGGAAGAAATTGAAACCGAACACATCTAAGCATGTCAGAACTTAGAATAGACTCCTTAATGATTAGCGTATACTGGGGCATGTCAATTTTAATACAAGAACGACAATAGTCTCCAACAGGCATGGGTCAACCTCTGTTTAATCTACATGGCTAGATGACTGATAATCAACAGGCTGATCAATCGTCTCCAGCCTTCTCTGTTATATATATAAAAATAGAAACTCCACAAGCTGGTTTGTATAATACAAATATTAGAAATAAGTGATTTAGAAAACCAGAACCTCATGATTATAGGTAATAATTTAGTGGACGGTGTCATAAATTTTTTTTAATATGGCAATAATTTATTGCGAATGTAGCCTGTAGGTGAAGATTGAACATTCATAAACGTCCAGTACAAATTTCTAATAATCTTTTCATTTCCATCGCCAACATGCTATGTCCATATAAGAACATCTCATTCATCATGAAGTCAAACACCCCAAGGTTTGGTCACATCATCTTGGTTATCAAGCACAAAAGGAAAATCTAGCAGATGTGTTTCGAAAAACACACCATAAATTTTGTTTTTCTTTTGTTTTTTTGGGCGGGGGGGAATCTAGAGTCTCTTACAACTCTTTCAACTACCATTCAATTTCTATTAAAGTCACATGCAGTGCAGGATCATTCTGACATCAATGATTTGATTTAAAAAAAATATATATCAGCACATACAATGAGCATAACAAATAATCAGTTGCCCCAATGTTAGCAAATTGTCATTGAAGACATTTTTAAGGCGATCATCACATATGGGCTCCCACAAACTAAATTGAAACTCCTTGAAATTTATAATTTGACAAACTTCACAAACATTTGTCATATCCTCCGCTTAAATAACAATAATAATAATAATAATAAATCAACTATCCTAGGTAAAATGAGTCGTATCGGTTAACCAACATTTTCATTAACTCAATCATCAACATTCAGGTGTACTTCATGAGAGTCCCTAGAAGTGGGAAGAGAACACTCGTAATTCCTACATAAGGAATAGAACCAACAATATATTAAAGCATCCTCACCGCCCAGTTTGCTGCCCCCATATAAGCATCAGCAAAAGAAACATGCAAGCTAAAAGTTTCTATCAACTTTACTAATTGTCATCTTACCAGAACTTGAACTCTGGACGGCGACGAACAAATGGTTTGAACTCATCAGAGTCCTTAGTAGGCAATGTAGGCCCATCCCAGACTTCGAGCTCAGGATCAAGTTTTGGTGACATAAAACCAATCAACAGATTCAAGATATAGATGCCGAGGCCATAGGACACAACGTAGAATCCCCGAACATAGTAAACTCTTAGGACATAAACAGCTGCCACAGCAAGAGTTCCCAACCACCTCTGAACTGTGTGAGGAGTAGAACGATCCAAATAGTACTGAAACGCCCTAGAAAAATCATTCCTCCACTGAGCAAGAGGTGCCACTGTGGAGGGGGCATCGCTCCCAGCTCCTTCCATGAAAAGCTAGTTTCGTATCCTCCTGTAGGTTTATACCATACAAAACTAGAATGCCCTCAGAAAACGAGGATCACATGAAGATGATAAAATAGGCCGCCATGCATGTGAATCATAATCGCATAATCAATGCAATCCCGGAAAAAGAAAATTTGCTCGACAAAAAAGATTAAAAAACACAAACTATGAACGTTAAAAAAAGAAAAAAATCATACTTCTTTTCTGAACGAAGAGTAATCGAATAAGCTTGAACACCACCAACAAGTTTACAACCTTTTTGCAACGAAGCGGGGTTCAATTTTATGCGAGCCCCTACAGTCAATCAATTTCATCAAATACACAGGCAAAATAAATCAGTGTTTAATCTTTCAAAGAAGAAAAAAATAAATAAATAACAGTTTCTGTCAGAAAATCTGAATAGAAGACCATCGAAGTGCAAGGATCAATAAGTGCAGAGTGAAAAATTCACCCTCACTAAATCTTGGCGTCGGAAGCAAACCAAGGTCGATCGGTTTTTGGGTAAATGAACCAAGGATCGTTTTATCCTCTTTCTCCTTTTACCGTTTCACCGGGCAAACAGAAACGCACCGTTTTCCAGTTTGAGACACTCCAACAATTTATATTTGCATTATGTTTTCTTCTATACAGAACTGAAGGCACTTTGGTAAGTGTGGACGTTGTTTACCCTTACATGAATATTCTGATAAATAATTTTATTATAAATTTTTAAATATTGAAATTTATTATAATAAATTTTATATTTCATATTGATGATGAATTACCAGCTTTGAGACCCACCCCATTTTGCCCTTCCTATTATGCGGAATATACTTCCCCACCACTAGGAGCTTTCTGGCCGTTAACGCTCTCCTTCATTTCCTTCTCTGATTCCGCATCGCTCACGCCGAACGCGAACAGAGCTTGAGCTTGCCGAGGCTTGTAACCCTTAGCGACTCCACTGACAGCCAAAAGTGGGAATTGCGAATGGGAACCCTTGGGAAGGCCATATACACAGTTGGATTCTGGATTCGTGAGACTGGGCAGGCTATTGATCGGCTGGGTTGTCGCCTACAGGGCAACTACTACTTCCAAGAACAGCGTAAGCCCTTCTTCAATCCTCTCTTTCTGAGCTTGTAGAACCAATTTCCTATTGAATTCGTTTATGAGTTGAAAAATCTATGCTTCCCCGTTCAAGGTAGATTTTTTTTTTTTGTTAATCTTATAAAAATGCTATCTTGTTTTCCTTTACGTCATCTTACAGAAGTCCATTTCTGCTGTCACAGATCAATGCTGGTTAAGTTACATTTTGAATGGCGTAGCTCAATAAACTGTGCAAGGATGACGAGTGTTCATCCTAATCCTAAATATGAATAAAATACAATATCATATCTTATTGTCGGATTGTTAGCGCTAATCATTTCTGTGTCTTCGAGGTTAAATAGAGGTTAATGAGTGAATGTGAAATGCATATAATTGTGGGGAAAATGTCCAAAACAAAATAGAGATAGTGGCTGCCGGTTTGATGCTTGTGATGAAGGAGCATCTACTTTGTATCTCTTTAGCATTTTTATTTCCTTGTGTGTGTGTATATATTAACTTTACAAAGGTAGAAAACAAAATAGAGGTAGTGGCTGCCGATACGATTTTTCTGATTTCTGAGTAATCCTTTGCATTTGATACAAGTTAAAGAACACATTAAAAAGTCAGTGAAGGACAAGTTATACCAAAAGCTTCTGCGGCAAAATACCAAGATGAAAAATTTGTGCAATGAATACATCAAGCCATCAAAGGATTTTTCTGGAATCTGAAGTTTCCAGTTACCATAGACAACTAAGATTACATGATGAATATCGATGACGACAATAGATTGTTTTAATATTCTTTTCTTCTTCATAGCAAATTATAGTTACAGACTTACGGTGCTTTAAAGTTACATTTAGTGAAGCAATGCAGCTAGTAAATAATTCCTTTCAGTTCAAGTATTTCAATATTGGGTCACTAGCATTGCATTATCTTGCTTGGACTTGTTAGTATTTTAATTCTTTACTTTACCCTGCTTTTTTTATTCTTATCAATAGTTTTTGTCTCTTACAATTATTTTATATCATGAAGTTGAAAGAAATATTAAAAGAAAATGGGGTGATGTGGTTTTTCTTTTTGTGTTTTTTTGACAAACCATTTGATACCCAGTATTATCAACTAATTTGGATTTGAGCTGGGTCAGGTTCAGTTGGGGGAAATTCTCCGTGGATTTTCTTTTTAAATCCATGAGGCTTGGATTGGAGACCTCACTTATAGGGTGTTGAGTCTCTTATCACTCTACCCAACCATCATTAGTAGGTGATGTGCTATTTTTTTCATATACACACGCACACATGCAAGCACACATATAATTCGATAACTGTGAATGCCTCCTTGTTCCAACTTAGGCTTATGGTTTTCATTTCCTTTATTGGTTTTTCATTATACCATGAAACGTGTAAAGTAATCTTATTCTTTCTTACATTTAGTGTCTAGGCATCGAACTCTGATGAACATATTTGACAAGGCTCCTGTTGTTGATAAGGATGCATTTGTTGCCCCAAGTGCCTCCATCATTGGAGATGTTCAAGTTGGAAGAGGATCTTCAATTTGGTATGGATGTGTCTTGAGAGGTAAGGTTGTATGCTTGATCATTGAAAAGTATAGGCATTTTAAAGATTTCATACCTCAATAGCTATTGCCTGTTACGATCTGTTTCAATAACCTATTGTTTGTGATTTTCTCTGGGGTTACCCTTGTTGGAAAAACAAAGCTCTAATTCAGAAGCTTCCATATATTTCCCTAATGCAACATTTAATGGAAGTTTTATATATTTGATTGTCTAATCGAATCATGAAATTTTGGTCAGGTCTCTGTTTTGCGGATATACATGATGATGATGTTTGATGTTCACTTTATGCACAGGTGACGTGAACAGCATCAGTGTTGGAAGTGGAACTAACATACAGGATAACTCCTTGGTGCATGTTGCAAAGTCAAATTTAAGTGGGAAGGTGTTGCCAACTATTATTGGGGATAATGTTACTGTTGGTGAGTTATTTTTCTTCTCTAATGAATGATCACAAATTCTGCTACGTTGTAACCTTCTGCGGATTTTATATTTGCACTGGACAGGTCATAGTGCAGTTTTACATGGCTGTACTGTTGAGGATGAGGCTTTTGTTGGTATGGGCGCAACACTGCTTGATGGTGTGTTTGTTGAGAAACATGCCATTGTTGCTGCCGGTGCCCTTGTGAGACAGAATACAAGGATTCCCTGTGGCGAGGTATGCTGTCATTAATCACATCATTTCTTCTTTCTGATATTTAGATCTTATTGATAGAATAAACTTATAGAGAATTCTTGCTTTTTATTTATTGTCTTGTTCACCAACGTAATACTAGCCTTGTAATTTATGGCTTCCAGAAGCTAACTTTTCTATGATACAAATTGGATATCCGTGCCATAGAATAAGTTTTAGGGGACACCCTTGTTAGTCTCTTTTGTAATGCTTTCAAGTTATACATTGATTTGTTGAAATGTTGTTGGAGTAAAGATGTTGATAGGTGAAGGTCTGTGTGACAGATATGCCATATTCAGTTAACGTTTTATATGCAATCACGTGTAAAATTTTTTAGTATTTGCTTGTTATTTTTCATTACTATAATTTTAATGTATAAAATTTATATATATATATATATTATCGTTGATTAAATTGTGCTATGACCATGTTCAGATCAATAAATTGTGAAGCAGAGAGCCTTCATCAATTCAAGAATCAATCTATTTTAAAAAACATTGTTCGGTGCAATGTTATATTTCTATTTGAACCTCGTATAAGGGGTTTCCAAGTTTAAAAGTATATATCTTAATGTTTTCATATTATTAACTTGTAGAAATCTTTTGGATGCCCTATGATCTGCAGCATTATTTCATGGTTGGATGGAGTAGAAGACTGAAGCTATTTGAGTATACGATCATGTTATCCTAACAAGTGCATGTGACTTTTTTTGAGATATGGGAGTAATGTGTTGTGGGATGAAAGGCAGTACTCAATTATGCTTGCTTTCTTTAGCACGAGCTTGCATTTGTTGCAGGTTTGGGGAGGCAATCCAGCCAGGTTCCTGAGGAAGCTCACCAATGAAGAGATAGCATTTATCTCCCAATCTGCCACCAATTATTCGAACCTTGCACAGGTCCATGCAGCTGAAAATGCCAAGTCCTTTGACGAAATTGAGTTTGAGAAAGTGCTGAGGAAGAAGTTTGCACGTAGAGATGAAGATTATGACTCTATGCTCGGGGTTGTTCGTGAAACCCCTCCAGAGCTTATTCTACCAGATAATGTTCTTCCTGATAAAGCACAAAAAGCATCATAAAAATGAGTTTGCCGCAAAGAATGTTTCTTTTAATTCCAATCTTTAAGTGGCATCAAAGCAGAGGGATATTCTTGTTTTGTTCAAATTTATGGAAGAGGGATCATTGTCATTCCCAATAATATCAGACATGGTTTAGGATAGACATACTGCTCCTTTCCAGACCTGAGGATGAATTATTCCGTAATATCTCAATTTCTGTTTTATACGTTGGAAAAACGGAAGTGCTTTGACGTTTGAAGGAGCTTGTAAGCTGATTATAGTGTTAAACGTATACAATTCAGGTGATTACTGAAGGGCGTGGCCTGATTCACAGGGGTCTCATTGAAATAATAGTGATTTGATTACACTTGAGCTAGGTTAGGTGTGTCTTGATTATGGAGACGTGCGTCTTTCATCATGAATTCAACGTCCATCATATGTGAGAAGTATTTTGCCACCTTTATCTACGTCTTTTATCTGGCAGTTTCTATTCACGGTTGCAATATTTATAGAAGGTTTTACCATTTTTTACATGGCGGAAACTTATATACTTAGCTTTAGGTCCTTAAATGTGGTCATGTGAGTCTTTTGATACAGCTCATTTCTTAGTTATCTAACAGAGTTATGCCACCGTTACCTATTAAAAATTCAATTAGAAAAAATAGCAACTCACGCTTCGCTCAGCTTTGTCCTCTCTCACGTTCTCAATCTCTTTCCTCTGCGTCTTTCTTCCCCGCCATCCCCTACTCTCTCTCCTGGTCAGGGAACTTGAACCAATCCTTTGAAACCTTCATGCTAGTGTTTGTCCCATCATCACTCTTCTGCGGCTATATCCAGTCTGTCTTCATTGATGTGTATACGGACGAAGAGAAAAAACTTGTTGCATTCCTATGGCATGTTTGGTTCTGTTTTTGAAAATAATTTTTTTACTTTTGAAAACAGAAAACTCATAAAACTTGTTTGATAAACTTACTTTTTATAAATTGTTCTGGAAAATAGAAAAATAAAAGAACAGAAAACTTAGAACATCTTTAAGGTGTTTTATAATTTTTGTTCTAGAAAATATAAGGAAAGTTGAGAAACATCCAACTCATTAATGGTAAAGTTATAAATTTTGAATAACTCATCTATCACTCACTAGTTGTGATTTTGAGAACAATTATTTAAACAGATTTTTTTTTATTTTCTTATTTTCAAAACTTATTCTTGAGAATAGTTTTACAAAACTGTTCTCAGAATAATAAAATAAAAAACACTGTCAAACAGATCCTTAAATTTTGGATTCAACTGGGCCATAGTAAGTATGGAGACAGTTTTTTTTATCGTTGCTTTGAAGCCGCAGAAAGTGGAAACAGTTTCTTTATCATTGATTTGAATGAGTGGGTGTATTCGAATAATTGAGGTCACTCTTGGGTTTGGATAGAGGTACTTTGCCGAATACGGCGATAGGATTGGTTTTTTTATTGATTATTTTAAAAATTTTTAACCGATAACAGTGGAATGACTGTTCAGATGATATTTGAGGAATTCAACAGGTTTGAACTTAAAGAATCACCTTCACATATGACTAGATTCCAAGATGATTGTGTGTCTGTGTGTGGCCAGAAGATTTAAATGGGTTTAACATAAAGAAAGGGAAGCACACGGGAGTTTGCAAGGGATTTTATTGGAAGTTGGGAAGATGTAAGTAAAGGATTGGGGTATATGGATTAGGACACAGAGCTTGTTGGCCTTCAACAATATTGAAATCAACTTATGGTTTGTTTTTGTTGGACTTTCGTTTTTGATAGGCTGAGTGTGATAAGCCCATATAAAAAAATCATTACTTTTATATTAGAAATCACACGTAGGGGAAGATAATTAAAAAAACTTTATTAACTTATTTATATATTAAGAAATCTCATATCATCTAATTCATGGAATGGGCTTAGAAATCTATAAATAGACATCCTAAAACTTTAATATGGATTGAGAAGCCCCTTGAGCTTTCTTGCTATTTTAGTTAAGTTTCTAGTTTCAAAGATCTTAGATACACAAGGCTCGTTTAGTTCTTAGTTCTATAAAATTAAGTTAAAATGAATTAAATTTATAAAAATGAAGTTTAAATAAAATAAATTTATTGTGAGTTGTTATGTTTGGATATTTTTTTAATAAAATTAAGTTTGACAAAAAATCTATTTAAATGATAAGAGTTAAAAGTACTTTTAGATATATAATATAGAATAAATTTCCTTCTCATTTCTCAAAACCCACATTTTTGTTAAAAGAAAAATAATTTTTTCCCTCCTTTTCCAAAATCATAGTTTAACTTATTTTTCATTTTTTAAAAAAGCAGCTTGGATTTAATCAATCACATTTTCTTAAAAAACTATGGATAAAAACCATGATACTGTTTTTATAAAAATGAACCAAACACGCACAGAAAATCCTAAATGCAATCTTCATAAAAAAAAAAAAATCCTAAATGCAATGTGTTTTTGGAAATGCAAAATTAACCGGAGCAGAGATGATGACAGTGACAAGGAAATCTAGAGAGAGTGAGCATGATGCAAGATCACAAGTGAAACCCAGGAAACACAAAAGACATGCTAATTATGGGCCTCCCTGGAGTTGAATTGAAATATTCATCGACTTTAACAAAACAATCACATGACACGACCATTGTTATTGTCAGTGGCATCCCTAGCCGCACTATTCTATGACTAGTCTCGTGTTGGAAGTACTTGACTTTTGCATATGATAGGATAGGGTGGCACAACCAATTAATCATGGGGAGAGCGGGAGGAGATGGCAAGGTCCATTTGGGAAACTCAACAGTTGTTGGTGCGTTGAAAATTAAATAATCCGAGCTTTATCATAAGAATAGGCATAGGTTAGAATTTAGACATCTAGTAATTGTTGTATTAAATGATGAATCAAGATTCTTGGCCCTTCCTTTTGATCTTAATTTAATATTTTTTTTATTTATATTATAAAATATTTTATATCAATTATATATATATATTAAAAAAATTATTTTTTATTTAAAATTAATATAAAAATATCAATATTTTCTATTTTATATTTATTAAATACCTCATTCCATTATCATTATAAAATTATAAATAATAAGTAAAGAATAATTGAAAATAAAAAAATAAAAATAAAAATATTCAACACCGAAGGAAGAAATATATATATTCTCTCTTGACTCCCAACTTGCTGAAACCTATGCATGTGCCTCGCTTCTTAGGTTCAACCTACTAACTTAGGCCGGCTTCATGACTTCGTGCATTTTTATGTTAATTAATGCTTTTAAAAATCAATTAAATCAGCACAACAACACAGCAACAACCAAACACTCCCACAGTGGTTTTTATATAAGAAAAAATTAGTTAAAATAATTTTAATAAAAATTATTAATCATAGTTAACACACATTAATGTTTAAAGAAGAGTTAAAATCATCAAAATATTTATAAGAATTACACATTATTACTTCAATAACTTTTACAAAAATTTTTACATTACATACTATGAAAAACTCATAGAAATGTTTTTATATTAAGAAGAGTAATATGATAGTGCTATCTCTTTATTTATTTTTTAAACCTTAAATGTGGTTTTTTACCTTTTAGTTTTATATAAATATAAATTTGAATTTATTTTTTTTTATAAAACTGTTATCACCCCTTTATGATTTCTACTTTTTCATATTCAAATCTTTTACCTTAAATTTCCACTTCTAACGCATAAATTTGGTCAAAAACATTCTAAGTCATAAAAAAAAGTTATAATTAGTATGCAATATTATATAAACTCTATAAAAGCTGTTTAGTTATTATTGTTTAACACTAAATTAATATTTTAGCCAAAGATTCTATTTTTAATTAATTGAAAGATCAATCAAAATTGCAGCGGTTTAGCAAAGAATTACTCGGGGGTTTTTTCATTTTACATGAGATTATGGAGTGCGCAACAACGATTTTTACCCCTTTTTTGTGAGAGATTTGTATCCCTTTTGTACTTCATAATCTTTTTTAACATAAAAAAGATCGACAAACACAATCTAATATTTTTAAGGTGCAAAAATACTGAAGTGATTTTTTCTCTCTCAACAAAATATTTTTCTTACCAAAATTTTATCCCTCTGCTCCTATATCAATTTTCATTTCTTTAATTATTTTCGTCAGCGGTGGGACTACAGTACCTATCCCAAACTATTCCTAATTCTTGGCCCATCTATGTGTCAGCGTTTAATAATTAAGATTCAGATCTAACGTTTATATGTAATGATCAAGAAAGTTCAAACTGTAATTTTTTTTTAACAAAGAAAGTTCAAATTGTAATCAATGTCCGTATTTAATCTCATTGATATTAGTAGGACTTAACGTTCTTATTGATAATAAAAACTAAGTGTTTGTTTGGCCGCTAATAAGAGAGAAGAGAGGCAGGGAAGCAGAATTGATAGTGAAATAATATGCAAAAGCATAAAATTAGTAATTAATTTTATGACATTGGAGCTGTGAAGTGTATATGTATTTGTTTGTTCTTTTGGATGGAGGCTAGACGCGAATCTCCAAAAGCGTCACCAACGGATTCTCCGCGATTTCTGCCACTACCTTTCTTTTCTTCTCCTCTCTATCATCAACCATCATTTCCCCTTTCTCTTTTCTTCCCCCATTTCTTTTTTTAAAACAAAATTCCCAATCCCAATTTTACTTGGCAGTGATAGTGAATCTTCATGTCACTATATATGCACTCTATAGGTAGAGTGATAGTAGATAATATATTGCTCCCTCCAATTTTTAATGTGAATAATTTTTAATTAATTTATTAAAATTAAAAAAATTGTAATATTATTAAAATTATTTTAAAATTAATATATTTTTTATTTTTATTTTTAATAAATACTATAAATTTAAATAATCAATATTTTTTTTATAATTAAATAAAAATATTTTAAAAATAAAGTAATTAATACTCCATAAACTTATAAAAAATAACTTATATTTAGAATTATAAAAATTTTTAAAGTGTGAATAATAAGAAGAAATGGAGAAAGGATATGTCGACCAATACATATACGCAGCAATCACGATGGGGGAGAGTTTTAAAGTGTAATTGTTGTCATAAATGGGAGGCGCACATACAGGCAGGTGGCATGTCTGGATAAGGAGGCCTTTTGAAGAACCAGAATAAGAATATAAGCTCATTACTAGTGACAATGAAATGAAATGGTTTGGCGTTAAAGGAATCCAATTATTGCAATTTGTGAACCAGAAATAGTGCTGGTTGGAGAAGCAGTCCCTTTGTAAAATTGTTGTCTTTGCCGGTAGTATTACATTCCGTATTTTTCTTTTTGATACATCAATATCGCAAGTGATTCGTCCTTTCCGTCACACTTTTGTTCTGAGACCATCCAATTTTAATTCATTTGCAAGTGTAAGAGATGCTTTCTAATATAAGGGTCTTCTAGAAAATTTTTATAGTCTTTGTTGAGAATGATAGGTAGAAAGTAGACGAATATTTAGAAATATGTGATGTACATGTTATCCTTAAAATGTTATTCACCCATTTTTAACTTGTTAAAGGGTTTCACATACTAAACAACAACCTCAAATATCCGACAAAATAGAATGTGTTATAAAGCCAACAAATTCTATGCCAAGTGCTTCTCTAAATATTAAATAATTAATATTTAAATTCATCTAAACTTTTCTTTGAAATCATTGTGACATATGCCGTATTCTACTTCTTATATACACTTTCGGATCATTATCCCTACTTAATATAGGACTTAATTTTAAAATTTTCTCTAACAGTTTTTAATATAAAGATTAAAATTATATTTTTCAGTAAATAAAAACTATCTTTGTATATCCCACGTTAATACTTGAAAAAAGAGAGTTAAAAACATTAGGGACATTGCTAGAAATCATATATTAATGTTTCACTAAATTTTACTCAAATCTTTATATGAAAAAATCTTAGAGATAATTTAAAAATAAGTCCTATATTAAGTTACATAGATTATGAGATGGTGATTATATTTAGTTCCCTTATAATTAAGAAACATGTGAATATAAATAAATATAATATTTTACCATTGTGTTAGGTTGATTTTCATTTGGTTTTGGTTAAAAAATCATATTATAATAAAATAATTAATTATAATTATAATTAATTTAATCAAATTTCATTAAAAAGTTCAATTTTGAATTAAAAATAAAAAAATTATTTAAGTTGTGAGTTCTAGTATATTTTTTTTGTCATAACTTACATTAACATTTTATTACTATAATATAAAATCTAAAATTTATAGCAACTTGCGAGACTTATTTCCAGTGATAGACTGGTCCAAATATATTAAAATAATAGAGGGAAACTGAACCTTTTTATCCTCATAATTTCACCCAATTTTTAATTTGGTCCTATAATTTTCTTTTTAAATTAGTACTTGTAGTTTGGACAGTTAAAAAATAAATCCTTAGAATAGCGTCCTCCAAATTGGTTGAAGAAAAGAACATATAAGTTTAAAAAAATAATCGAAAGCTTTAGATGGTGTCCCCTTTTGTTTATGCGATATGGCACCCTGTTTTAATAATGATAATCACTCTTTTAATAAGTCAAGAAAGTCTCTCAAAAATACAAAGAATTCAAGAGAAAACCTTACAAGTACTTTGTTAAAAAATTCAATTTCACTCATCTTCCCCAAAGCATTATAGTATGGCATCTTAAATAGAGTAATTAGGCAATCAAAATCCTAATCCTAAATATTAAAACAAAATAAATATAATCCGATATGAAAATCCTAAAGATGGCGCCACATATTCATACAAAATAGGAAACAAAATATTCTACCATGAACATAAGAGAAGTGGCGCATAACACAATCAAAAATAGGAAACTAGATGTGCTGAAGAATCCATCTAAAGGAAATGCCTAATTGTTGAAAAGTATAGAAAGTTCTAAAGCCTAATCATAAAATATTTGGAAATAAAACAAATCTTAATTATCAAGACACAAACTTTGGCCACATGGCCTTATTTTTTAAATTAAATAATAAAAATAAATTTTCTAATTTATTTTACAGTTTAAAAACACCTTTTAAATGTTGCAAATAGATGATACATGCTCTTTTAAGTGGTCTCTTCTAATTGAACTCTTTTTATTGGGCTTGAATCTGACTCTTTAAGAGCATAAAAAGATTAATCACGCCTTATTCTAGGATTGTAAATTTATCCAATTGAAAGGTTTCAAAATCTTGCAACTCTTAAATTAACAAATTTAAAACTCCTAAAATGGTTTAAACTCTTGAATTAACACATTTAAAACTCCTAAAATGGTTCAAGCGCTTCTAATGTGTCACGCCTCAAGCCTACTCTATCAATTCTTGTGGTGCTAATATCTAGAATTCTAGAAAGGATATGTAAAGCCTCGTCAGTAACACAGCCACCAAATTCCAGCACCGCATTTTCAGCATTTCGAAGAATGATTCCTCGGGCTCCTGCTAATTGGTACAGCCAAAATATCCTATAAAGCGATGTATAAAATCCTAATGTAAAGGACTATTGACAAACATCCAAGTATAATTGCACAGATCAAAGCATTGCAAGCATAACTCTTCTTCCTTTGCTGCTGTGCGGAGCATTTAGACCTCCTCAAACTTCGATCATTAGGTAGCTGTGTAGAGCTTTATTTTGTGACAACCTAGACGCCATTGAATGAGATACATCTCTAAGGAAGAACACCTTTTCTCTTTTCTATTTGTCCTTGCCCTTGCTGCTGTGTGTTTTGCCAAACTCAAGGGTTGTAAAGAGGTTGAGCTAAGCTGGAGGAATTTTTTTTTTTTTTTTTTAAAAAGCTGACTTGAGCTAACGATGCTATTTAGCTACCTGTTTTGCTAATTTAGACTTCTGTTTGGCCACATTAGCATAAATTAGATGGAGTTAAGCAGGTGTGAGCTTGAGGGTTTTATTTTTTAACGTTTTGATACTCTTAGGATTATCTCATTAATGGTTGGAAACTATAAGGACTGACTTGAAAAAAATCTAAATTATAAGATCAGGTTTAAAATTGAGTGAAATTATAAAGATCAAAATATTCTCAATTAGAAAATTAGAAAGAAAAGGAACATAGAGATGCCGCTAACTTGGGGGACGGTGCGGCGCCTCTGACTATATATGAAAGCAGAGGAGGCAGCAGGAAGTGGCAGGAGCACAAGTTGAAGTTGTTATCACTCTCCGAGTCAGTACAGTCTTCACCAATTGATATCATCAAAGGGAGGGTGAGACAATGCCAGCCGTCATGGGAGCCGAAGCCTTCAACAACAACGACGCTCCTCTCGTTCTGGGGCTCCAGCCTTCTGCCCTCGTCGACCACGTGGCTCGCGTCGACTGGTCCTTGCTCGATCAAATCCCCGGTGAACGCGGTGGTTCAATTCCTGTATTCCTTCCTCAATTACGTGTTCCTTTCCTAATTACCCTTCCTCTTTCATTAATTTCACAATTTTTAATTATTTATTTTTCGGTTAGTTGCTTGCTTGTTTGTTTTCCTTCCTAGGGATTTCTTGCCTTTCTCTTTGCTTTTCTTTTAATTCTCAACCATTTTTTTTTTCTTGTCCACATCGGGCATTACTATCTGTTAAACCCGCTGAGTTCCAGTTCAAAGTGGATCACATTAATTTTGCTCACACTCAGTATCCTTCTCCCTTGTCCCATTTGCTTTTTTCTCTGCTGGAAGTTCTCCATTCTTCCCGGGAGCATCTTTTAATCACTCTCCTCTAAAGTCTAGAACTTCGTCAATGATTAATTCCAACCATACATCAGCTCTATGCTTAATAGAGAGGGACTAACTTAAATTAGTCTACTTCATCAAATTTGTGATCATTAACATGCCATATTTACCAACATCAATTGTTGTTGTTTCTCAATACCCTAGTTGGTAATTTTTCTTTCCTTACAAAAAGATGCTTGAACACTTAATTCGGTTAACTTTGCTCGGGACTGTGCAATAGAATGTAAAGAATTCTGTTATTCTTGTAGGTTGCAATTGAAGAACTTGAAAATATAATGAAGGAAGTAAAAACTCCTATTCTCTCCTCAGCTGCGGATCCATCTTCCGTTAAGACAATGGCTGGAGGCAGTGTTACTAACACGATTCGAGGGCTTAGCACTGGATTTGGAATTTCTTCAGGAATTATTGGGGCATATGGGGATGATGAACAAGGCCAATTATTTGTCAATAACATGAGCTTCAATGGAGTAAACATCTCAAGACTGAGGAAAAAGAAAGGACATACAGCGCAGGTCAGTTTAATATCACATTCTATATCCTGTATATAACAAATGAGTTTTACAAATGTAGAACTTAAACCACTAAGCGGTCTGGCGCAGTGTGTTTGCTTGGTTGACGAGTTGGGTAACCGAACAATGCGACCCTGTCTCTCCAATGCTGTGAAAGTTCAGGTTCATGAATTTATTTTCTTGATGTATGGGTGTATGTTTAGTTTGAGGTTGTATATATATGGTTGTCTTTAGTTGTTTAACATCACACTCATGTCTTTCTTTCTGCAGGCAGAAGAACTGAAAAGAGAGGATTTTGAGGGCTCCAAGGTTGAACTCTTAAACAACTAAAGCATCATGGATTTGTTTGTGTTTAGCATGTTGTCTTATATATTCCTTTTATTTTCATAACCTTTTTCTTAGTTTTTTAAAATGATGTTAGGTAATTTACTCAAAGGACTAGAACTGAATTATCCTTCATGTCTATTTTACCAAAATACATCGTAGAATGAAGGGGTATTTGCCCCAATCTTTACACTGCTAACATACTGAAAATTTACTCTTCTTTGTTATGGTCTGCAGCACTACTAATAGTATATCATCTAGAGGCTTTTTTTGTGAACTCAATTGCTGATATATATATATTTTAGTTGTTGGTGATGAGATATGCAATACTCAATATAGAAGTGATTCAAGCAGCCATTCATTTAGCCAAGCAGGAAGGCTTTCTTGTTTCCTTGGATTTGGCCAGTTTTGAGGTATTCCATTGCACTCCTTGGAATTCAGGATTAGCTTGTTCTGGTAAATTCTAACATAGGTTATGAAATGAAATCTTATTCTTGGTTTACTCAAACCATAACTGATTATGCTTGCTTCCTTTTCATCATTTGCTACATAAAGAAATTATATTTTTTACAATTAAATCAACTATGATATTATTGATTTCTATGCAAGCAAATGCATGCGGCAAATAATTTTTCTAGCACTGTGAAGTTCTTCATTTCTAAGATATGTTTCTTATCATTTCTATTGCATGATTGTACTTGTATATCACTAATTTTATATGGTCTCTTTGGCAAGATGGTCCGGAACTTCAAATTGCCTCTTCTGAAGTTACTGGAGTCTGGGAATATAGACCTTTGCTTTGCCAATGAGGATGAGGCAACAGAGCTGCTAAGGTGGATAATCTTTTTGATTTGAAGCTGGCTTCATACAAGACAGTTTCTTGTTGAAGTAGATTTTATTTGCATTTTCCGAGCTGTTAAATGTCTTTCTTTTTTTATTTTATGGTTTGTGTTCTGTGTATATGTTGTGTGTACATGATGTCAATTTATTATGCAATGGTTTTAGGGGTGAACAGAATGCTGATCCAGTAGCTGCCGTGGAATTTTTGGCCAAATACTGCCAGTGGGCTGTTGTAACATTAGGTGCTAACGGATGCATTGCTAAACACGGAAAGGAGGTGTGTTGATTAGTTTTGTGTGATTCTGTCGAAGTATCATAACCTCCCTCCTCAAATCCTTATACTTTTTTTCTTATGTTCCACACCCCCCCTTTTGGGGAACACTGAGGGGAGGGGTTGTTTCACAGTTGGGCATGCTGGGATGTGAGCCAAGTGGTAAGAGTTAAATCTTTGTTATTGGCCAGATGGAACCATAATTATTATATCTATAAGCTGGGGTAATTAGTCTCACCACTCACCTCATAGTTATTTGTAGCGAAGCTCTTGACTCCCTGTACGAGGAGATCCATGAAACTAGGATAGGCCGATAGGTGTGTGGATATACATGCATATATCGGGTAATTATGCTGAGATATGCAAGAGGACTTAAATCATATCAGTCATGTCTTAGAAGGAATGAGGGGGTGAAGGTGCAACCTAGGAAATTCCGCATTCTGCTTGACTTTGACTTAACGTCCGACAATATATATCATCCCCTTCGGCACTTTTTCAGTAACAGTAGGAACTGAAGCAAATCTTGTGTAGAATATTGTCTGATATTGACATGACAACTCCTATTCAAGAGTTGAGTGGGTTTTTAGCACTTGATCATCAAGTCAACTAGCATTCTAGAATAGATTCTGAAAAAATTAGTCTCTGATAAGGAAAGTTGTTTGTTTTAAATGTCAGATCGTACGCGTCCCAGCCATAGGGGAAGCAAAAGCACTTGATGCAACAGGAGCTGGGGACCTTTTTGCAAGTGGATTTTTGTATGGAGTGATAAAAGGATTGTCGTTGGAAGAATGCTGCAAAGTAGGGGCCTGCAGTGGGGGCGCTGTTATTCGCTCTCTTGGCGGGGATGTGACCATGGAGAATTGGCAGTGGATGAACAAGCAGTTGCAGATAAAGGGTCTTCCCACTCCTGATATATCCATATAAACAGTGAATTAACTTTTTTATTTGTTAATTCATCTTTCACCTTCAAATATATTCCATGTTGGAGCTGCTTCCTTTGACTGATTCGTGGAAGACTAAATGTTGCATGGGAGTTTTGAGCCTTGAATATATTTAAGCTCGGGGGAAGTTAAAGTTATCATTGTTACTATTGTAACGTGACAGAAGTCATGATTGTTTCAATTTTATGAGTAGATTTTTAACTGCTTAGTCATCCAGATGAGGTTGCTTGCAAACTATTTTCATCTGGACATGTCGCACTAGAATTCAAGTGCCAATTTACAGTTCTGTTGGTTATGTACTTGAAAAATAATGATAGTAACATTGCCATTGACTTATTAGTCATATGGCTTCGTCTCTAATGATCAAGTGATAACGTGTTATATATATACATATATATATATATATATGTAAATGAATGCCATGTCATGTCATTAGTACTGTAATTCTCTCCTATTCTTTTGGTAAGGAACTTTTAACTAAATCAGGAAAAATTAAGTAACTAATTAAAATTGAAAGCTTTGATTTGATTAAAAAATTAATTTTTATCCCGCAATCATACTTGGAAACAGAATTAAAAGTATTAAAGATATTTGTGAAAATCACATATTAATATTTTACTAAATTTTAAAAAAACTTTATATTAAAGACTATGGAGATCTTCTAGAAGAACTCTTACATTAAGAATTGGGGAGAGTAATACTTAAAATCCATAAAAAAAAGGGTTTACTTTTGAATGTTTTTTTTAAACTATTAAGGCTATGTTTTGAATTTTCATAAATAATAAAATAAAATAAAATGGATTGAAAGAGAATAAGAATAAGTTGTTTATTATTCTTTCAAAAATTTAATGCGAAAATCAATACAAGTTATTCGAGAAATTCAATCGAAAAGTATACATTATAAATAATAAATTAACATGCTTTCACATTTAAAATAAAATAGAACTTCAATAGCCATCACAATAGTTACATTTCAATATCAATTTAAATACAACTATCTTCGGTGATGCTTGCTAGTTTGTATGGTATTGGCGGAATAACAAAGCGCTGTTTGGAAAAGGCTTTCATAAACCATTCCCTATTTCATTCAAAAAAAGGCTTTCATAGACCGAAGAAGCCAGAAGAACATATACGGCATTACTTAGAAATCCGTGAAAGAGTACACCAAAAAAAAAAACAAAGAAATCCTTGAAAGAAGCAGCCCAAAAAGCAAATTCTCACACACAAACACACACACATGGTGGAGAAGCGTTTCAGTACAAGATGTACGTCGTATTTAGGGTTGGGAATTTTGTTAACTGATCATGAGGTTCGAATATATAGATGACAAATTGAAACAACTTGCTATACGTCAAATACAAGCACTGGCAAATATTCTAGAAAAAATAAACCTAGAAAGGGTGGGTGAAGCTTAATGCTGATGGAGTGGTGCACAGAAGGGCAAGCATGGGCTATCGAGAGAGGGGAGGGGGGGGGGGGGGTGTGTGGTCGTGGTCGTGGGTATAAAAACAAAAGGAGCTGGCTTATCATTCATTTTTTACTACTCATCCTATTGAGCTTGAAAACACTTCTACGAGAAATTGCGGGTGCCGATACATCACGTTTCACGCGTTGTAGATGGCTCATTTTTTTTATTTTTTTTCTTGGGACAGAGTTCCTCTTATATCAGCAAAAACTAAATAAATTTTTAAATCAAATTCATAAGAAGTCAAGTAAGCATGGTAGTTTCAAAACAATAAGCCATGATTTTGTAGCCATATCACAAATGGAAATAATAATAATAATTCTAAAAATTTCTTGCTTTTGGGCGTCCTAAAACAATACTTCAACTTTTGGCCCAAAAAAAATATATACTTCGACATCCACTTTTACAGATATTACACAAAAAGGATAAATTAATTATACAAATCTCTCATATTTGAGAGAAGAAAAGAAGTAATAAGTATCCAAAGAAAACAAAGAGACAAAATGAGACTACTAATATCAAATGAAAATAAAACATTTATAAAATAAGAAAAAGAGCAAGAGCCCCCATGGAAACGACAATTCCATTTTCATGTTTACAGGGAACTAAAGAGTGAATACGTAAATTTATGAATAAAATTTGGACTTATCTCCGCTTACGGCCCAATTTGGGAGGGAACCAAAATTGACGTTCCAGGGCGAAAGGGTGGATATCGGATTCCCTGAGATTGTAATTTCAATTGTTTCTCAAATTTAGGCAGCAAAGTTCATTATAAAAGGACGAAAACACAAGTAAAAATCGAGTCTCTACGCCGCAGTTAGCACATGAAAGAGAATACATCCCAACGAAAATAATCATAACAGAGACTGTGAGTCTGGCTGACTTTTCCAAAATTTGGGATGCTACAAACAAAACAAACAGCACCGGGTTGCCTATCATTTTTAACCGCAAATAACAGCGGATTATAGCTTGTAGTATAACTTAGATCGCAACTTCAAATCCATCAACTGTTGGCATTAAATCGTTTTCAATAATGAGCTACAGTAAAATTGCAGAAACAGAAAGCACTGAAGGCAAAAACCCATGAAACTCCCATAATCTCTTAAGATCATAATGGTTTTTAAATCATCAAATGTCCATTGGAGCAGCACCTCCTTTGTCTACCGCAGCACCCCGATCTGTACCAGAACCCTGATCGGCAGCAGCACCCTGCTCAGCCGTTGGCTGAGGTTCAGCAGGAGGACTTTCTTCCTCTCTTACAATCTCAAAAGCATCAATCAGCTGTTGTACAGTTTCTTGATCCAATATGTGGAATGGCTCACCAACTCCAACCACAGCAATAGTACATATGGAACTCCTGAGTTTTTCCCCTTGTAATGTTTCCCTTGTAGCAATGAGTGCATCCTTGATCAGATCTTCCCTTGAGGAGCCCGTGAAGTTCTCAAATCTGCGTTCTAAATATGTTTTTGCAGCTTGTGAACGAGACCCAATTGCAAAAGCCTGATATTCGAAGTAGTTCCCACTAGGGCAGTTGTAATAGAGGTGAGCTCCAGATTCATCTAATCCCGCTACCAAGAGACCAACTCCATAAGGCCGCTTCCAAGACCGTTGGGTGCAAACCTGCCACATAATTGCGTCACAAACAACCAAAAGAATAAAAAATTGAAAAGCTAAGATACCACAGACCACTCCTCTCCCTCCCCTCTTTTCCTCTACGAATTTCAGGTCCATATATACCATCACATCCAAACAAGTTCAGAAACAGCACTGACAATTTTGATTTTAAACAAAAGAAAATAATATATGTAGAATCCTGTTTTAGTTAGAACTAGTGACCAATGGTTAACCCATCTCGACTTTAGCTTTGAAATTCAATTAGATGGACCTGTCCAACAAAGTTTTAAAATGCATGGAAGATTTTAGCTTAATATGGACAACTTAATCATGATCTGAGCAGTCAAACTAAAGAACAACTAAATTCCAAGTTATCCTAGTCAGACATTTTTATGGCAATTTTTTTTAACCGCTCTTTACAAATGCAGAGACAAATCCAAACAGTTAAGTATCAAAGTACTTCCCTTTCAAATTGAAAAAATTTTGGTCCATGGCCATGATTGTTTCGTGGGGATAAAATTTCATTTACATAATCAATATGTAGAATGGAAGGTCAAAGAAAGTGTAGGCCATCGTGTTCCCAAATAAACACAAATTTAAATCAAGAAATGTGTACAGATCCCTCATACTATAATTATCGTCAGGACTAGGAAAATGAATTGAAAATAAAACCAATAAGGAGATCTAAATGCCATTGACAAACTCCCATTCATCAGGCCTTTTATCCCCCACACAAAATAAACATGACCACGGCTGGCATCTCCTGGTTTCTGAATACATATCCAAATGTCCTAGAATTTTTAATTCCCAAATTTTTTTTATTACATCAAGAGAGTTTGGTCCATGAACACTACCCACACCTCCCCCACCTTACCACTTGTGCTAGCTAGCTCCAGAAGACTTAATTCCAGGATTTTTAAAAACTTGCATTAATTGTTAACTGATGTTCAATAGATGCATAGAAGTCTGTCAAACCTATCAATTTAACTTCAGTTGCACAGAAAACAACTAACCTCCCGATACCAACCCTAATGCAAATGCCTAACTTGATGATTCTGCCTTTCAAAATCCAAGGCGCGCAAGTTCAGCATTTGGTTCTGTTTACAATGCAATTATTTAGAACTCCCTCACTCTACTGAAGGCATCGGCTCCAATATCTTAGAACTGCCTCTCTTCCCATAGTATTCAAGAGGATATATATATATAATTAAAGAAAAAACGCCCTGCTGCTCCAACCCAAAACCTAGGTCTAAGTCTACGATATAAAGACAAACACTACCACGACCCGCTCACCGAATAGTACAAGAGCAAGCATTAAGGTTAAAAATGAGTAAAATTGAACGAAAAAGCTACGGATTAATATGAGAAACGGACCTGAGCCTTATCGGCGAGTTGAACAACGAGTCGACCAACGGGAAGCGGTGACTCGAAGGTGTAGCTGTAGTTGATGCACTCGGATCGCATGTAGCGGGAGAGGACTCGACCGTCGGCCGTGAGGCCAGCAATGGCAACTCCGATGTGGTCATCAACCTTGAAGATCTTCTTTTGGTGGAAGGAAAGCTCAGAATTAGCCTTGTTAACGCAAGCGAGGACTACGTGGGTCTTAGATCGGAGCCCTATTGCGGCGGACCCTTGCTTCACTGCCTCCATCGCGTATTCCACCTGGAACAGCCTGCCTGCCGGGCTCCATGTCGTCACGTCCGTGTCGTACTGATTTCTAAACATCTTCTACGATGCCGTTTCCGATTCAGCAAGGGTTTTCCGGTCCCGTTGCCCCCTCTGCACAGTCCACCCCCAAACAATAATACAAATGTGGAGTTATTCTTCTTGTTCAAGGCAAAGTCTTTTTTTTTTTTTTTAATTATTATTTTTTAATTATTTTAGTTAAAAGCTATAAAGGAGGTTTTTGCCGGGAGCGGATCGGGAGGAAGTGCACCGCGTAAACTTCTTTTTTTAATAATATTTTTATTTTCTTTTTTACCATGCATCAGCTTCTTGCTCCTTCTCTCTCTTTTTTTTTTTTTAGTTTTATCATACAACCACTCAGCATATCTGGACACTTTTTTATATTCATGTAATTGACAAAATATCAATATTTTAAATACTCATCAATTATAAAATAAAATGTTGTTAGAAAAAATTAAAAATAAATTATATTTTTATATAGTTATTTAGTATAAATATTATCAGAATAGGTTCAAGTATTGTTAATCGAAATTGTGTAACTCTTCAAATATAATTTTTTATCTATAATATTTAAATTCTTAATTTTATTTAAGAAAAATTAAGTTCCTTCCACTTAACACAATCACGTTGGTACTCCCCCTAGTCTTAAATATAAGAAAATTTTTAAAAAGTTATATTAATCTAAAATATAAGAAAAAATGTATACATATGGTGTAATAAATAAGATATTCAATAATATTTCACATTAATTTGGAGAAAGTTATAATTCTCTCAAAATTTTCCTATATTTGAGATTGAAGGGAGTATTAAAGTAATTGGGCTAAATGAAAGGAAGTTGATTTTCCTTATAGATGAAAAGTCTAGCATATTTTTTACTATTAAATATTTTTTCTATCCATAAGGGAAATCAAGTTTTTTTCAATTAATCCAATTATCTTGGTACTCCCTCCAATGTCAAATATAAAAAATTTTTGAGAGAATTATAATTTTCTCCAAATTAATAATGAATATTATTGAAATATCTCATTTATTACACTATATGTTTTCTTTTTATTTTGGATTCATACAATTTTCTCAAAATTTTCTTATATTTGAGACCAGAGGAATTAAGTTAAGTAAAAAAAACTTAATTTTTCTTAAATGAAATTGAGAATTTAAATATTATAGATGAAAAAATTATATTTGAAGAGCTATTCAACTACGTTTAACAATACTTAAATTTATTCTGATAGTATTGATACTAGATAGTTTTATAAAAATATAATTTATTTTTAATTTGTCTAACAATATTTTATTTTATAATTGATGAGTATTTATAGTATTGATATTTTATCAATTACATGAAAAAATATTTATTATTGGTATAAAAAAAGTGTCCAGATTTGCTGAGTGGTTGAATGATAAAACTTAAAAAAAAAAAAAAAAGAGAGAAAAGAGAGAGGAGCAAGAAGCTGACGCGTGGCAAAAAAAAGAAAATATTATTAAAAAAAGAAGTTTACTCGGGGCACTTCCTCAAGGAAGTGCGCCAGATCCGCTCCCGGTTTTTGCCCCCCGTGACTTATACTGGTATTACTCGAAGGAAGTGGTTTCAGAGAAAGGGGCTTGACTGGAGTCCAGGCGTTCAATTCAAGTACTATCACGTCGTTTTAGCTTCAATGTTGTCGTTTATTGTGGGTCCAAATCTCCGAACTTTGGTCCAAATATAATTGGCCCAACTTTCTGGGATCAAATGTTTGGACTCCACGGCAACCATGTTCTATTCTTAGAACCAGAACCAAAAAACAATTTATGTCATGTTTGATGAAAGCATGTTATCTTTGTATACTGTACCCATCAATATATCAATATTGATATCACTGCAAATTATGAAATTATAAATAATGTAGTTTTTTCTGGACAAAATAAATAATGTAGTTTAACTTTGGATTTCATGCAACTACACAAAATTCAATGACTAGTTTTAGAATAAAACTTAAAATAAATAATTAATTTAAAAATTTATCAGATTTCTTTATTGTCCTATTGGGCTTTACGAGTTTTTTTTTTTAAAACAATTTAGTTCAAAATTTGCATTCACTGATCTCCCTTTTTAAAGTGTTCAACGGTATAGTGGTTGGATGTAGAAAAGCCTAGTAATCTTACGTGATGGTCAAATCTTTCTTGGGATCTTGATGCTGAAAGGTTAATTGAATAATGCACCTTACATTACTACTACTACTAATACTATTATTATTATTATTATTATTATTATTATTATTATTATTGTGAAAATAAGTCTAGGTTAGTGTTGAACTTATCAACTCTCAATCATGCCCAAGTCATTCTGTAGTCCCAAAGTAACTTCGTCTCATGATCACACTATGAACCCACTACGGCTGCAGTTAGATCAGATGTAACTATCTTTTGCAAAACGCAATCATTCAAATTCCCCACAAACAAGAAAAACTCGACGACTTTTCACTTGGCAATTATTAAATATACGGTTGCTTCATAACTTGTAAGTAAAATCGTTGGAGCCGAAAATTTTGAATTCAAGATATTTATATTAAAATATTTTAAATTTCAAAAAGGGATCGCTCTGGGCTTGAAGGCTACCTGGGATCTTGGGTAGAGAAAGATCGAGTTGGAAACAGATGCTGCTGAAGCTGCAAGTTTGATTCAGAATCTCTGTCCGTTGCTGCATGAAGACAAGGACGTGGTGCATTGAGATACAATATTATGTTAATGACTTGTAAATGGTACGTACATTTTTTTATAGTTTTTATATCTTATATTAATATATTATAATGATGATTTATTTGTAGTTTTTTATATTAAAATAAATTAAAAATTACTTTTTTATCACTTATTTTATGATGATTACTAGACTGCCTAAATCAATCTGTTCTGAGATTGAGAAAATTGAGCGTGCTTTCATATGGGGACATGATGTGAATTCACGTAAACATCTTGTTAACTGGGATCTAATGCAACAAGGGAAGAAAAGTGGAGGCTTGGGAGTGCTTAATCTGCCAGTAATGAATGAAGGCTATTTATTGAAACTAGCTTGGGCTTTAAGAGGGAGAAATGGTGGCCAGTGGAAGGATGTCGTACTGCGCTGATATAATAAAAGTCAGCAGCTAGTTGGCTCAACCCAGAGTAACTAGTAAGTAGTAACAACATTGTTGAGGCTGCTTTAAGTCATTTTGTGAATACCAGGAGCGTTAAGCCTCGCGAGAAAGCTAGTTGGTCTCCTCCTGATCCTGGTAGGGTCAAACTCAATTAAGATGGATCAAGCAAAGCTTCATCTGGTTCTGCTGGGTGTGGAGGCATTCGTAGAGACCATACTAGAGGATGGTTAATTACTGGGTTAATTATGCTAAGAAATTAATTAGGGTCTTGTGGTGCAGCCATGCATGGCTGAGCTTTGGGGTTTACTCCTTGGTCTTCAATTATGTTGAACTGCTGGATATAAAAAGGTTAATTTTTGAAAATTGAAACAGACTCTGAATGGGTGGCAAGGAAATTGCAGAATGAAGTCGCAACGCTGTGGGTGTTAATATATAAGCTTTTGGCAGGATCTGTGATGTGCTTAGTGGGAATGGGAGGTGAAGATATCTCACATTTATCGTGACTCTAATCATTGTGCAGATTGCAAACACAGTCTGGATTTGGATCCTGAGAGCTGAGACTCATGCATGGCATGCAGTAATTCCAGAGTAGTACGTACCTTGCTGATCGTAGAGGTCTTCTGTTGAAGGCAGCTGATTGTTTTGTTTTGGATATTTTCATTTTGTTGTTGGGTTTTGAACCTCATTGTACGGCCCAAAAAAACCTTTATCAATTTAATTCAAACTAGAGTGAGATTAATACATTCGTACCTAGCTTAAAATAAGACGCACTATTTACAACTTGTGGGGCATGCCACTCCATACACTTCTTATATTTCATAGTAATTTCTTAAAAAATTTAAAAGCTTTAATTCTCTCAAAATATTTGGAACTTGACTTTACCAAATTAATTATTCTTCGTAGTGAAAGTTCAAAATTTAGCAGCATTTTTTGGAAGTGACTAAGCGTATTAATTCCTAGTCATTTACTCCTTACACAGGCTCTAAATTAAACTCCTAACTACCTCCTTACAGGAGGAGAGCCTTTAACACTTATTTATACCAATATGAAATGGTAGCATATATAACTCAAATTTCATGATAGTCTTCTTAAGCCAATAAGTTGACTTTCCTTAGTTTCATGTGAGTCGCATATTTACTCTTCATGCATTCCCTTATGCAGCCAATCATTGCATTGGTATGCTTGCCCAAGCGTATTAGCTAAGTTCAAAATCGAGATTCACAAGAGACACAAAGCTAAGAAAACGTCCGGAGAGTAAAATTGAGCAAGAGAGAAACACACAAACTTGTATTAAGTAATGGACAACAAATCGAAGCTTTTTACGACAGTATTAAACCTCTCGAAAGGTAACTCCATTTTGTCCTAAATAATTCTTATTTCCAGTTCTCATATCCCAGACCATGAATTAGAATACCAAAAACTAAATTGGAGAGCCAATGCCAGGGCAAACATGAGGAAATATAGAGTATTTTCATTTTTTATCAGTGGTGACAATAACAGGGGTTTCAGCAGACTTGGGAAGGAGCCCTTTTTCTCTGCAGGTATCAACAGCTGCAGTGAACATGTCCTCTAAGCTATATTTAAATTGGAACCCCAAGTCTTTTATCTTCTTGGAAGAAAAGCGGATAATCTCCAACTCATCCGGTATATTCTTAAACCTTCAAAAATCAATATTCATGGTTACAGTTAGTCCAACATTCATGATCATTCATGTAAATGAATTACTGTGAATTATGAAGTAAACGGAAAGAGGCTGGGAAGAGCCATACTTGGTAGGGACATTGTACTCTGGGTACTTTTGATTAAGCATTCTTGCAATGTCATGAATGGTGGCATCATGAGAAGAACACAAGTATCTTCCTTCTGCCTTAGGATGCTCAAACACAAATATGTGACCCATACAGAGGTCATCCAAGTGAACAAATTGGCCTTGCTTTATGATTGAAAAATGGGCTTCGTTCCCTACAATTTGAGTTACAATACTATATAATTTCTCTAGGTTTTCAAAAGGATCAATAATTAATTGATTAACAACAAGGTTGTGATTAAAAAAAACAAAAAAGCACCTGTGACGGGAGAAAGAGCGGTAATAAGACTAGGAGGCATTGAATTCATGAGAAAGGGGCCAACCACGAGAGGAGGAATTACAGTGACGAAATCCAGGTTATGCTCTTCGGCAAATTTCCATGCCTCTTGCTCTGCCAGTGTTTTTGAAACGAAATACATCTGCAAAATATATATTTAGTTTTTAAATCTGTAAGATTAAACTTTATTTCTTAGATGTGATTTCATTAAATTCTATCTCTTTGATGCTCAGGTCCAAGAGGGGTACATTCCAAGTACAATTGAAAAGGAAAGAGAAGGAGGCACTAACCCAACCAGTCATCTTTACTCTGCGACAGAACTCGACATCACTCCAGCAGGTCTCATCGTAAACAGGTTTCTGGTGCTCTGAAACGTCGACAGTTCCAGCGGAGGATGTGAAGACGATTTTTTTCACAGTTTTGGCCTGAAGGCATGCTTTCATGATGTCCAATAAACCATTGATAGTTGGTTTTATCACTTCATTCTGCATCGTCCCAATCAAATTCAAATTCTTTAACCATATGATATGAACATGATTTTGATCAAGTCATTCATTTACAACTGTCTAAAATTTTATACTACTATTTTTTTTTTATTTTTCTTACGTACAAGTCAAAAAATGAAGAATGTAAAAGCCGATCGATGGGTGTGAAATAGAGGAAGACTGTACCTCAGGGTCCTGGGAGTCGAAATCCATAGGGGTGGCCACATGGAAAACTCCGGCGCAGCCATTGATGGCATCGTCGAAGCTTCCCACGTGGGCGAGGTCTGCCTTCCACAGAGTCAAGCGCGTGTCGGCCCTGGGTAATTCTAGCAAGTGCTTCACCTTCTTCATGTTGCCTGAAAATTCATTACATATATATCAAATAAATAAACTGACTATAATAATAATAATAATAATAATTGGTAAAACAGAGAAATCAGTGAGAGGTGGAACTAACTAGGGTCGCGCACGGTGGCTCGAACAGTGTAGCCGCGCTCGAGGAGTCTCATGACAAGCCAGGAACCGATGAAGCCGGCAGCCCCTGTGACACAGACGGTCTCCGACACTGAACCCATGATTTGTATTCTCACTCGCTGAATCTTTTGGTTGTTGGGAGAAAATTAATGAGGAAAGGAAAATCAAAAGGTTGACGATGAAGGGTACAAGGAAAGCTTGATTTTATAGATAAGGCTCTATCTAACCAGTACTAATGGTGCTCTATTTGGTCACGTGATCACCAGTCAGTTAGTTGTCCCCTCAGTGACTGTGTTAGGTGCGTGCCCGCTGACTAGCAGGTCCTTCCTTGTCTTTTGCTCAGCTGCTTCGCCCTTTTCAGTTTTCCCCATCATATTATATATTTTACCTTCTTATTTATATTACAGAAAAAAATTACGTAATTAATAACACGGTAATATATAACACTCATATTTTATTCTTATACTGACATAATAAGGACTAGGCATGACTTGCAAGAGTTTGGAGTGAAGTATGGAGAGCTTGGAAGATTTGATCAAAGTGCTGAATATAAAGCCCAAGTTTAAGTGAGATCATCAACTCCAAAATATAAGTTTCAGATCCAAGCCCAATAGGAGCCCATTGAAGGAGGTTAATTAAAATATAATGTGCTTCATTAAAAGAGCATGTGACTTAGACATTAATGAGCTTAATTAATATTAATTTCATTTTTATTAATTATGGGCTGAACTTTTTAATTAATAAAGCCCCATTAGTTAAATAGTAGTCTTTTCGATGGCCTAACTTGTAAATAAACATGTCATGTGCCAAACATATGATTTCATTAATGTGTTGGCATGTTTATAAAGGCTTAGATATTATTTTATTATTTTCTTATGAATTTTCATTATTTTATTTTAGGGTCTTATTTTACTAGTTTCCTAGGTCCAATAGGAGTGTTGTTTGGGCCTAAAGTCTCCTAATCCTATTAGGATTACTTGAGCCCAAATTAATTAGGGTTTCTAGGCTTATTAGATTAGATTTTACCTTGCCTATTTAAGGCTAACTATTATGTACATTTTTAGACTTTTGTGAGTTTTCTCTTGCGATTCTTTGAGTGCTAGAGAGAATACTATGACTTATCAAGGAATTGGTCAATCCTTGTGGCGTCACCGGAACTAGGGTTCAAGAGACCGGTTTTCTTGGGTTCTATTTCTCAAGATCAACATCTATCCATCTTATTTCTTTATTTTTAGTTTTCTTTGCTTCTGTTATCATGCGTCTTTATTCTTTTCTTTGCTGTTTAGTCTTTGTATTCCTTGTTTAGTAAAGATCCAGGTATCATATACATAAAAGTGGGTTCTTTGGACGGATTCCAAAAGGGTTCACTTATCATTTAGCATCAGAGCTTAGATTTGCAAATTAAGGTGTGTTCTCTGTTTTGCTTGTTTCCTTGTTTCAATCCATCTTCGTTGCTTCAAAAAAAAAAATTTCGCATCACTGTTCATACCGTACGGATTTCACTGTTCACAGGCACGGTTTTGTACTGTTCCGTTTTTTTGCCTGCACTGTTTCATTTTCACTGTTTACCGAGCACTGTTTTCCGTCACTGTGCATCGGACTGTTTCGGACTTTTTTTGCCATTACTGTTCCCCATCACTGTTCACAAACTATTTTCGAGTGCTGTTCACGGTTACTGTTTCGGATTACTGTTCAAAAAATCTAAAAAAAAAAGATAGATTGATTGCTGCACACAAAAAAAGGAATATAGCAGCAACTAAAAAAAATACCAGAAAAAAAAAAGTGAGATTTATTGCTGCAAAAAAAAAAAATATATATATATATATATAGCAACAACAAAAAAAAAGGTAGTAAAAAAAAATTATTTGATTGGATTTGATTTGAGGCTTGATTGACTTAATTTATCAATTTTGGTGGCAAGTCTCATTAAAATATCTATAATCTCTCTTTCCTTCAGATTTCTTTCCTTATCAGTTCCTACAAATTGTCATACTTCTTTGTTCTATTTTCTTCATATTTCTCTTGTTGGAAATTTCAGTTCATTTGTGTTCATTTTATGTTGGTTATTGTTTAATTAAATTAGGATCTTTGAGAACTTTAATTTTGAACTTTTATTTTTTGTGATTGCCACTTCTTTAAGAAAACCAGTTTCCTTTTGATTGAAGTTGTGGTTTTAATTTAGCACTCTCATAAGAAAGCAAGCTGTGAGTGGAAAAAGGTAAGAGAGAAATTGCATCATATTTGAAAAAAAGTCTTGATTTAGTGTGAAACACGAGTGCATCTGCATTATTTAAGTGAAACACGTGAGAGAGTGTGTGAGGTCCCTATTTCTTTTCTCTTTATTTTACATTAACATTTCATATTATAAACATGATTGTTGGAGAAGTTGATTTTCAGGACTTATTAAGGACATTCAATGATCAAATAAGGAAGTGAATGCAAAATTGGATCTCCTGGAGTTCCCTGCTAAAGCTAAAGCTAAAGCAAGGTGTAATCCAAAGGTTCCTACTCACACTGATGTTCTTAGCAACATCAAACCGAAGATTCCATTATTTCATGGTGAGAAAAATCCTGATGTTTACTTGGATTGGGAAAGAAAAGTTGAACAAGTCGTCTTATGTTGCAACTACTCCGAAATAGAGAAGGCACAATGTGCTTACCTTCGATTAGGTAAAAAGGTTGCTGCTTGGTGGAAACGGATGGAAACTAGACGAGCTACGAATGGAGAACCTTCCATTATAACATGGAATGAAATGAGAGCAGTCTTGAGGCAAAAATACATGTCATCCAAAGCTAAAAGTGTGGTTGAACATTTCAAGGAGATGCAAATGTCCGTGGTCCAAGATTCATGTGATTCCCACATGAAGAAAGATGATCAAGTGGATAATGACATTGCTACTACTTCAACAACTGATGATGTAATGAGAGAATTCGCTACCGGTATGCCTAAACCTCAAAATTCTAATACTGATATCTCTTGTGATTTAAGATGTGATAATTCTAGTAAGATGAATAATGTTGCTTACATTGATGATATCCCTTGTGTTGAAACAATTGAATTAAAATCTGAATTGAGATGTGCTGAACTTAAGAATCCCAATGAGTTTAATGTTATTAATTGTGATAATCGTATTAAACATGATATCTTGCTAAATCTTGAAGAGAGAATTGATCCAGATACTGATAGTGTTATGTTAAAAGGCTTAGATGATTCTAGTTGTGCTTCTAGTGTGCAAATTGAAAATAATGTTGTAGCACAATTGGAAAAGGAATTGCATAATATTGCTTGTGCTTATGAGTAAAATTATCATTGTTTGCATCCTTTACCTGAAAAACATGATTTATTTGTTATTAATGATTTGGTGGAAAATTCTGTGGATGGTATGATTTCTTTGATAATTGACTCTTATAATTACATTGATGTTAAGCATATTGACATAGTAATTGGAAATTATGCTTTTGATTCTAACTTGAATGAGCATATTAGTCTCTGTTCTTTTGTAGTGGAAAAGGCCCATGAATCATTGCCATGTAATTTAGGTGAAACTCATGAGAAAATAAAGAGTAAGTTTAAGTGGAAAAACATGAGTTGGAAAACTAAGAGAGAAAGAGTCCACAAAAATGTAAAGAGTGCAAAAAGAATAAGTGAGAAAAAGATTGAGAGAAGAATGAAAAAGAGAAAGAAAAAGAGAAAGAAAAAGAGAGAAAAGAGAAAAGAAAAGGAGAGTTTGAGGAAGAATGAAAGTGAAAGTAAGTTTAAAGTAGTTTGTACAAAACTTCTTCCTTCTTTACCTTATCTTTCTTACGTGTCTTTGTTGTATTTTCTTTGTCCTTCTCATTATGTTTCTAATTTCTTTAAATTATGTCATCCATCATTGTTGCATGAGTCCGCAATTTCTTTTGAGTCCAAATTGCATGAATCAATAATGAGTTCATTAGTTACTTTAGTGCCTTCTTTCTCTAGTTTATCCTTCTATGTCATTCCATCTCATCATCATAGTGTTTTGTATTTCCTATACATTTGTGAAGTAGTTCCTATACATTTTAAGTTTTATGTTGCTTGTGTGTTTCATAAGTCATTTGCTTTCATGCTCCATTGTTGGCATTGTGTCTCATCTCATCCACATAAGTCTATTATGTTCCATTCTCTTTCTAGTTCATTCTCTTCTTTTGGTTTTATGTTAGTATGTATTTCTTTAGTCATTACTTCTTTATCTTTGTCTTACCATTGTGCATCATCATTTAATATTAAATCTGTCTAGATTTTGAGTTTATTGCATTATAATCACATATGCCCAGATTTCATCTCGTATGATTTTTCTCATGCATTGGTTTCAATTAAGTCCTTTTGTGTCAAGTTTTGTCCCCATATCATTTCCCATGAATCCGCTAACACCTTGGTTCCATTTAAGTTTTGTTGTTTCAAATTGGTGTTTAGCTATTTGTTATAGGTATTAAGTGAGGTTGATGCAAGCTCTTATTTTACAATCCATGAAAATGAGTTGTATGTGATTCAAACAAATGGATTGCATAGTAAAGTTTTTGATTCTAGAGATTGGTTGTAAAAGCTTAGAGGAACATTTAAAGCCAATTTGCAACCAAGGGAGAATATTGTCTTCCAAGTTAATGTGAAGATCAAAGCCACAAGTCTGAAAGGTAAGTATACTCTTTGTTATCTATTTGATGCTTTTAATCGTTCCCTTTCTTTCCACGAAGATTATGGAGATTCGAGGACGAATCCTTTTGAGGAGGGAGAGAATGATAGAATAAGGGCTAGGCATGACTTGCAAGAGTTTGGAGCGGAGCATGGAGAGCTTGGAAGACTTGATCAAAGTGCTGAATATAAAGCTCAAGTTTAAGTGAGATCATCAACTCCAAAATATAAGTTTCAGATCCAAGCCCAATAGGAGCCCATTGAAGGAGGTTAATTAAAATATCATGTGTTTCATTAAAAGAGCATGTGACTTAGACATTAATGAGCTTAATTAATGTTAATTTCATTTTTATTAATTATGGGCTGAACTTTGTTAATTAATAAAGCCCAATTAGTTAAATAGTAGTCTTTTCGATGGCCTAACTTGTAAATAAACATGACATGTGCCAAACATGTGATTTCATTAATGGGTTTGCATGTTTATAAGGGCTTAGATATTATTTTATTATTTTCTTATGAATTTTCGTTATTTTATTTTAGGATCTTATTTTACTAGTTTCCTAGGTCCAATAGGAGTGTTGTTTGGGCCAAAAGTCTCCTAATCCTATTAGGATTACTTGAGCCCAAATTAATTAGGGTTTCTAGGCTTATTAGGTTAGATTTTACCTTGCCTATTTAAGGCTAACTATTATGTACGTTTTTCAGATTTGAATGATTAAAGTTTCAGACTTTTGTGAGTTTCCTCTTGCTATTCTTTAAGTGATAGAGAGAATACTATGACTTATCAAGGAATTGGTCAATTCTTGTGGCGTCACCGGAACTAGGGTTCAAGAGATCGGTTCTCTTGGGTTCTATTTCTCACGACCAACATCTATCCATCTTATTTCTTTATTTTTAGTTTTCTTTGCTTCTGTTATCGTGCGTCTTTATCCTTTTCTTTGCTGTTTAGTCTTTGTATTCCTTGTTTAGTAAAGATCCGAGTGTCATACACATAAAAGTGGGTTCTTTGGACGGGTTCCAAAAGGGTTCACTTATCATATACTCATCTTTGTTTAATTTTTTTAATATATTGCTATTTTTAATGTAAAAGATTATTCAAGTTGTTTTGTTTTCATTCCTTTCCTCATTCATGAAATGCTACGTTTGGATTAAAAAAAAAACGTTGCTAAGGAAACATGCAATTAATGTGATCATGAATTTTTTTTTTATTTTATGAAATTCTGAATAACATCCCAAATTTGTTCAATCACATGTGAATCATTCAAATTTAAGAGCAAAGATCATAATATCGTTCAACACTGACAATCGAGAATGAAAAGTGACCGATACAACAGAGGCCCAATAGGAAGGGGACCTTCTAGAAGATATTAGGATTATTGGAAATACTCCCTTCCTTATTTTGAAAAAAAAAATACAAATTATTTTTGTTTAAAAACAATTTTATATATATTCAATTATATTTATATATGTCATTTTAAAGTAATTATTTTTTATTTATCCATTTTCTCAGAACATATTAAAAAATTTGAAAAAAATTCTAACATAACATATTGATTATACATATCTTAATTTGTTTGTTAAAAGTTAAAACTTAAACAAAAGATTAAAAAAACCTTGGAATAGTTTGAATGGATTTTTCATGTGGAGTTGTAGTGGAAGATATGCAGTCTTTCAAGATGAAATAAAAAAAAAGGACATTTTTTAATTTTATTTTAAAAAGATGACCATTATCATATATGGGTTTATTGTCCTCACTTGTATTTTTTGTTTCATGATTTGAAAAGGGATAGATTAGAAACGCATACAGAAATTAAATAGAAATTCTATTTATATCAAGTAACTCCCTACCATCAGTAGGAGAATTTGTAAGGCACATGTAAATATGTAATCAACATTTAAATCCTGAACAGCTCTAACTAACTAGTCAACACATTTGTTAACTCTTTTGAACTGATGATGCAGAAGTTAATCGTCTTGTTTCTAAGAAAAAGATGAATACACTCACTCATTCATAGTATTGCTCATGTAAGAGGACTTGCCTCTGTGTCCAGTAATAGCATTGATGGCTTCAACATAGTCACTCTACGCCATGACTAGTTGAAATTCCTCATCCCAGCATAATTTTAAGCCTTTACCCTCCATTTAGATAAGGAAAAAATATAGGAAAAGGAAAATCTGAGAAGAAAATAAAAAAGAACCTAGACATTTTCTTATCTAAATTATCTCCGTCTTTACGAGAGACGTGTAATCCTGTTGGAAAATGGTAAATCAAATCGATCATGCATGAGGTGAATTAATAAACTTTTTCTATTGAGTTTTTATGGAGTACTATTTTGTTAGAAAACACTAAACAGGGCATCGAATGGAAGAGGAAAAGGTAATATTTCTGATGATTTATTCATAGTGAAAGAGAAAGTGACGCTCCTGATGTTGATGGAATAATAATGGGCCTTAACTCTAACTGATGACTCTTCTGACTGTTTATGGATGAGGCTCAAAAGAATAAAATACATTGGCCCAGGCATCACTCTCAAAATTCAATACAATGTCCATGTGATATATATTGACGATGATGACACGACACGTGACTCTCTTACGGCTAGAACCCATACGGTGTCGTATGCTAGATTATGCTGGCGGGTTGAGAATAAGAAGGGAGATTTGGCATTGGGGGCAAAAGCTAGAGGGAGAGAAGCGGTGGTGAATTGAGAAAAATTCACGTAATCTATTTGATGCTGCGTGGAGGGAGCTTGCTTGATGGATGGGTGGTTCAATTAAGCAAATGGGAGGAGGGAGACTGACATGAATGGTGTTTTTCTTTAATATATGCAGATCGAGAATGCAATAAAAATTGACTCTATTTTTTCACTTTCTCAAATACTGAAATTTTCTTTTTATGATTCTAAATATAAAACAAAAAAAAGTGCGTAATTTTTTTCAAAATTGCTTTTCATTAATATCTAAGGTTCTTAAAAAAAGGAGTTAATTATGCATTCAATATATTAGTAATTTAAATTAAGGTTAAATTAACTAGAAGTAATTTTGTGAGATATTTAAAATGTGAGATAAATTAATTAATTTTAACTAACTAAAATTACTTTTATTAATATCTATTAAGTAAGTTTTTTATTTTATAAACGGAACCAAAATGTATAATATATTATATAATAATAATGATTAATATGGATATCTCGCTCCTGAAAAGAATCCTGTGACTCCAAAAGCAAACCATATCATGCAAAGTAAGTGTGGATATGCAAACCAAAAAAAAAAGTAAGTGTGGATATTATTTTTTATTTTTAAAATTTGTTCGTACAAAATAACTTTATTTTTTGGGTTGAATTTTTTTCTTATATTTTAATGATAGGAATATTATTTTTATGCATATCTATTTATTATATACTATAAAACAAAGGTTAAAAGTAGGACATACTGTGATTTTAGACCTTCACATCATTAAACTAACTAAAAAAAAAAAATTTAGCTCCATATATTTGAAATAATATTTATTTCCTTATATGTTTTTAATTTTTTTTTTATTTTTTAAAATTTGATATGATCATAAATATGGAAATAAAAATTACATATATTTATGAAAAAAAATAATGATTTGTTTGTCTAGCTATGCATATCAAATAATATATTTCATATATTAAATTTGATTATACAATCTGTTTTTGACTTGCAGGTTTATTTGCATTATAAATATGTTTAACTTACTTAAAATTGAATTTTTTTTCATAAAATTTAATATTTGAAATTCAATACTGACAATAAACGTAAATTTGACCTAATATTTCGAAACACAAAATCTTGGCCTTCATTAAGTTTCTTTTATATTTTGGTGTATATAATAATGACAATAAGCATTCTGTAGCTATATATAAAATTATGAACTATATGTTAAAATTATATAAATACCTAATAATTTTATGTTATTTTAGTTATTCTATCATATTTAAATGTATAGTCATGATGCAGATATACATGTGTTTAATCTATCTTTTTTTCTTTAGTACTAAGATTATCCTCTTTTTTTGAATTTGAAGGTTTGTGAGTGTGAGTTATTTTTAATATAATTTATCCTTGATTTTCAAATAATTTTTTAATTTAAAAGAAAACACTTGATTCAACAATTTTATACATTATATATAATAATGATAATGTTTTATTATACATCGTATATATGTTATACATATTAGCAATTTTTTTTTATATAATATTGGGGAAATCAGCGTTAAAGTGATGGTATTTTTTTTCACTATGTTAATATTCTTGCGAACGTGTTTGATTACTAGAAAACACAAACTCTCTTTTACTTTTTGGAAAATATTTGTCTTTCCTCTTACCCCATAAGAAAAATATTCTCCTCACGTCTTGTAACTAATATTAATAGATTTTTTGGCCATCATAATTAACATTAATGAATCAATCTATCTATTATATATATATACATACATTAAAGGAACGATCAGAAGCTCATGTATCGCAATAACAGCCTCCCTCATTGATTTGGATTTGTGATGCGATCTATATTACTAATTGTTATTTTTTTCCTTTTTTTATTCGCAATAGTGGATGATATTTATGCATGATATATAATTTTCGAGAAACATATCTAATTTCTTTCCATTTGATTTGAAATTTAAAAATATTATAATTATTTAAACAATTTCAAATTATTAATTTTGACATATTTCAAGTTATTAGTATCATAATTATTTAAGTAATATCTGGAGTTCTCCATGTGTCGCATCCGGAAATGCAATGCGAACGACACGAACGAGGAAAAGGAAAAAAGAGAAGAGAGACAAAAAAAGACAAATCGGGTTTTTGAATGAAAATCGACTTGTGACGAGTCGTCATAAAAATTTTAAGGAAAACTTTGGAAAACCGATTTAAGAAGGAAAATAATGGTCAGCGCAATCAAAGTTGGGTTTGAGAGCCGATTGTACATAGAAAAGATATTAGATACCTCACAACACTCGTTCCTAAAAAATGTTACTTTAAGTTAATTGTGCAAGTTAATATGCTTTTAAAAATACTTTGGTTATCATTTAATTGTTCACATACAAGCATAAGGGTAGAAAATGAAAGAGATTAAGAAAATAAAAAAAAATAAAGAAAAGAAATTAGGAAAATCAATTTGGAAAATGTTTATTTATTTACAAGGATAGATTAGACCCAGAATCAAAGTCTGGAGTCTACGTACTCTGCGATAGGAATCATAGTCCACATGGTTCGAGTTAGAAAAATGTGTTTATGAGTTGATATTTTTTTAATTTTTTTGTGATAAGAGAAAGCTAATAGAAAATAATTTATCATTTTACAAATGAAACGATTTTCTAAAATTTGAATTGTTATGTTTTTATTTGTAAAAGATAATTTAATTTCATATACTTACTCTTATTTTAGAAAATATTTTCTTGATTTTTGGCTTTTGAAATGATATATTTTTTTGTATTATGGAGAAGTTTTCTTTTAAAAGAGAACTGATCTGCTTGTTGCAAACTCACAATCATGTCCAATAAATCGATTCTTCAATTGCTTATAAAAGCTATAAAAATCTCCCCAATATGGATTTTATTTAAAATAGTTTAGAAAATATATTTTTTATTTGTATTTTAAAAAATTTCTATTGTTTTTTTTATAGAAGTAAAATCAATCCACTTACTAGAAACTCTCAATCATGTCCATTAAATTGATCTCTCAAATATCTCCGGGAGCTCTAAAAACCTCAACAATATAGAAGTTTTATTATATTTTCAAAACAATAATTTAAAAAATACTCTTATTATTTGTTTTTAGCATAATAATTTTATTATATATTTTAAAGTAAAATTTGAAAAACTTATTATATTATTAGTTATTTTTATATTTTTTTATGGAATAAAATCATTTGCTTTAAAGACAACACCTTTCAAATAGTCATTATAGATTTCAATAAATCATACATAATTTAATTGATATATCTATGTGAATTTGCACATTCACATGATAGTACAGTAACCTCAAATATCTACATGGGGTCTACAACCTCATGTAGTGCTTCTTTTTAAAAAATGGAAAGAGGAATTTTATATGGATAGGTCATTGAAACCTACCATTGAGAACACAAATTAATCATCTTGCTTGTGTAGCCTCCATAAACTCACACGGCAAGTGATTACCCCAAGCATATACGAAAGTTCACAAACCTACATGGTAACTCTAAAAGAAATATATGCATATATAATATAAGAAGTGTTTACAATCACATAGAATTTTGTGATGCCGTGTATTAGTGTGCGGGCTACATTACTTCAGATATTACTAGAAAAATATTTATAAGAGATGAGATAAAGAAACAAACTGAAATTTCTTCTCTTCCCCCTTTGCTCTGAAAGATGATAGCTTCTATTTCCCATGCCTGGCTTGAAGATGCCCTCGTAGTGATCAAAGAATCATGAATATAATTAAAAGTATTAGCATCTACTCACTATGATTACCCAATAATCACCCAATTTTAGAAAACAAATTGTTTAGATAAATCCTGATTCCAGATGCCAACCCATCTACACATGTAATTTATTTTCTAAGGTTTAGTAACAAGACAATAAATGAAAGGTTATTCCCTTCATCATGAAGGAAGCTACAAAATAACATGATCCTTCAAAACATTTTCTAATCAAATCTAATAACTTTACTGCTTAGAATAATGCCAAGAGCCACGCTTAAGTAATTCAATAAGAACTACGCCACAGTCATTCACTGGAGCTACCATTGCATGCATCAATCCATAAAACAAGCAATTTTCATGCCCACACAGATCCAAATCACCTTACAAGGGGCGAGACCAAAGCTACCTAATCATTTCCATAAAATTGGCAAATTCTATGTATTTGGTAGCAAAGCAATCTTTTTTATTAAAAAAACCTATAGCAAAATGATCATTGCCTTGGAACAAAATCACAGCGATTTTTTTTCAAACAAAATCAAGACCAAATTAATAAGTTTATGAGTTTTAAAACAAAGATTAAACCTCACATTAAAGCAAGGTCATATGAACAATCAATGGAGTAAATTTCAAGCAAAGTATTTGCTATGTAAGAGACAAGCTGGGTATCTAATTTCAACCTGAAAATACTAGGTAGCATTGGGTAACAAACAACAGCGCACACAGATTTGATTAATACCATCCCATGTACACAAAGCTTATGAACTCGTCAACATTAACATATCAGACTAGCAAAGAAATATAACAGGCGTGTTTAATAGCTGATCCTACTACAAGGCTATTCCAGTAAACACATCAAACCAGCAAGTTCAGTATATCTCAAGTGTAGCAATCGGAAACAAAGCATTATCGACACGCTCCAAAAATACAATCTAAATCAATGATAGTCTTAAAACGATATTTATGGTCCAGACAAATCAGGTGTATAACAGAAAATCATTGGCAAATTTTCCCTTTGAAAACCAAACCTTCATTACAAAAATCCAAAAATCCTAAAACATCATAATCGACCTAAACTAGTGAACAGAACGCCATCCTTTCCATTCACAAGGACTTTGAACCTATTAAGAGTTTAGAGTAAAATCAAAATACAAACGGCACCAAAGGCGAATTCCTAAAAAAATGCTATGGGTGAGAGGGACACAAAGTGCAAATGTTCTTGATGTTACTAAGCAAGCTTGATGTAGCCAGTAAATGGTTTACAACTGTATTTGGCCAGACACAACGAGACAGGGAGAAGTTTCAAATTACATGCACGAATCTCATCTAGGCATTACATCAAACACTCGATAGGCACACATCTCAGCATATGACAAATTCTATTCTTCCATTTTTGCTACCCCACAACCAATAACACTCTAACATAGAATCTAGCAGATAAAGCATCCAACCCACTCAGAACTACAGAGAATCAAATAAAAATGGAGAATTTAAATTTCAAAGCTTGAGTTACTTGAATGACTAGAAATCAATGAAACTTGCCACCGATTCATTTGAAACATGACACCATATAAACAAAGAAAGCGCAAAGCAAAAGCATAGAAAATAGTCATTAGTTAAGAGGCAGCAGGATAGACCTATAAAATTTATCATCCACAATTCATCATTTGAAGTCCCAAAATATACAAAGTCGCGAAAGCGTAGAGGGCAAAGTTCTTGAATCAAACGACACTGCCCTAGAGCTAGCAACAAATAAGAGTCCGGCACACAGAGCAGTTTTTTCAACGATTTCATGACAAGATTAAGAACACGAGGATAAAACTTACCAAATCGAACTCATGAGAAGATACTCCAGGACCTCGACTTGCCAGAGAAACAATTTCCTCCTTCATCTCATGCGTTCAGCTTCTCCCTATCCCCCTGCACAGAGCTTCACACTCGGACCTCCTCTGTTCCTTCGACGCCTTCTTCTTCTACTCCTTGGGGTTCTGTTTCGCTCGATCTCTCATTGTCTCTCTCCTATTCCTCTTTTTCTTACTTTCGGCGCTTTTTCTGCTCCTCTAGGGTTTTTCTTCGGCGTCGAATTCTGACCCCTGCTCAGCCTCCTTCAGACTCTCCCCCTCACGTTTTCAGGTTCCCCTTTCTTTTGTTCTCGGTGATCTTTCTTTCACTTGGGTTCGGACTGAAGCTCCCTCTGTTTTCTCATCTTGTCTCATGCACAGCTCCCTTTGCTTTGCCTCCTCCAATCTCTCGTGCCTTCAGAAGCAAGCTCACTCGTCCCATCCTCTCTAGTCCGCTCTTCTCTTCACGCCCGAGCCCTAGCTCCCTCGGCTTGCTCGTGCTTCACCATCGTGCCTTTTCTGTCTCACTCGCTCTTTCTTTCCTTGCCTTGCACGGCTACCCTCTGTCTCCGGTGGCCCCCGAGTTTCGTGTCCGATCTCTCAATTAGGGTGTCAGCGTTTCAGCCCTTTTTTAAATTTTTAAATTTTTTTAATTTTATTTTCATAATATTTATATTATTTTTTTTATGTTTTATTTTTTTATTTTTACTTTTAAAGATTGAATTTTATTTTTGTCTATCCTAAAAAAAAGTAAAATGATGTGATTGATATAAAAAAAAAATACAAAAAAGGGATAGGATTTTTGAAACTCCTAAAGTAAAGAAATAAGATTGGATTTGGAGACTAATCTTTATGAAATTTATACAGGGATTTTTTATTCAGATTAAAGGAAAATTTTAAAGAGAATTTTTTTTATATTTTTCTTTTGAAAATCTTAAAAAATGGATTTGGAGATTATATTTTTTCTATTTTTTTTATTTTATAAATTTTGCATTCAAATTGACATTAAAAGGAAAATTTATATCGATTTTCTCTAATTTTGTGTATAAAATCTGGACAAAATATAATGTTCACACCATGCATTACACAAATGTGAATTCTAGCTTATTAATATTTTTGTATAAAATTTCTAGTCGAATGATGAAGATATGGATATTCTAAACTCCTTAATTATGGATTTACTTTGATAATTTTAAGCTATGTTTGGTATGAGGAAATCGGAGTAAGGGAATGGAAATGGGTGAGGGAATGACCAAATCTTAGTATTTGGTACATGAGAAACTTGTTGCCAAAGAATGCAAGGTCCCCTGTGGGAATGAAGCTTATGGCATGGGAATCATAAATTTCTGACAAGAACGACCTTGCTTTTTTACCAAATCCATCAATTTGATGTCCTTAATCTTTGAAGCCGTGCCTTCCTCAATCACAATAGCGACAATATCATCGACAGTGGTGACAATTGTTAGGTTGGCTGGTCACCCAAGATGGAGGCTGAATTAGGTGATACAAGATTTTCGCTCTTTTTGGATTACAACCCAATTTCACTAAGAGTGCAGTAAAATAGGGACAAACAGAGAGAGTTGTGTATAACAACTGAATAGAGAAGATAAAGAATAATATACAACAATTTATACTAGTTCAGCCCAACCATTTGACCTACATCCAGTCCCCAAACCACCACTTAGGATTTTCCACTATATCCAACAGGTTTGATCCGGGTACCTGTGAAGTCTCAGTACATTCTCACAAGTTTCAGTAGGCACCTGTGAAGCCACTCTCTCCACACTTTTACAAGATGTGTAAATCTCTTAGTGTTTTCCCACACTAAGATTCTACCCAGAATATATAGAAAGAAATATTTACAAGATGAAAGCTCTCTTGAAGAGTAGATAATACATTCAAAGTTCACTTTATTGAGGTGGGTTTTTCAACCAATGCTGAGATAGAAAGATTTTATAAATTTTTGTAGCATTTTCACATAAACTCTCTTAAGATTGTTACCCATAAGTTCAAATGATTTTCTATTTATAGTTTTGTGGTGTAATTAGATGTTAGACACAAGATCTAGTTATTAGAGACGCTACCCAATGGTTACTCTGCAAAACTAGCCGTTTACCAACCATATTTAATGTTTCTGACATTCTGAAATTCGAATTTTTGATATTAACAGACAAATTTCGAAGAGATCATTAGTTAAAGTCTTTAGCGTTGAACTTCAAAGTTTGTCTGTTCAAAGTTGAAATTCAAATTTCCGTCTTGACAAATGTTTCTATGTTGAAACATACGAATTTTCAAGTTTAAAATTCTTCTGGTAAGTATGAACAGTTCTTTCATATTGCTACAGTGCCTTTGAAATTCAAATTTTGATTCCCAAAATTCGTCTATTAATGAGCAACTCAATATGCCATAAATTCTTCCTTTAAAAATTCAAATTTTAGATGAGGAAATTCGTTTATTGGCTGTTCCAGAAATATTTTCACATTTTTGGAGATTCGAAATTCAAATTTTCAAAGCCAAAATTTGTATGTTACACTCGAAGTTCGAATTTCAGAAGCCAAAATTTGTCTGTCAGTGGCAAGCTACACTTTGCACAAAGGTTCTCTTCGAAATTCGAATTTCGGAGGCCCGAAATTCGTTTATCGCAGCGGAACCTCCGTAATTTCAAACTTTGCACTATAGACAGTTTTGTAGAAGCTATAACTCTCTCATTTTAACTCCAAATTAAGAAAATAACCTATGGTTGGAAAGCTCTCAATGTCGACTTTCAAACGAAATAAATTTCACTTCAAAAACAAAGGTATTCTGTGAGATATGATTGAAATAATGATAAGAGGTCAAAACTAAAAATTCATATCTCACTACTCAAATTTAAATAACCATAGCTTTTCCATATGATCTTTATTTTGAGTGAAATAACCTTCTTTGAAAAGCTTATTAGGTTTAGTTTCATATGAAATAAGTTTTACAACAAAGTCATATGTATTTTGAGAGTTATATTAAAAATACTAATCAATGGTCAAACTCTAGATTCTTAAAAACCAGATTTTACTATGTTTAAAAGTAGGGATATGTTACTTTGATACCCAAAACTTCTTGAGTTAATCAAGTGCAAATGTAAATCATTGAGTTTTATTCTAAATTTCAAATTTTGAAATCAAAATTCGTCTATTGGAGGGAATGTTTTTGAACATTTTTAGTACTAAAATATCAGATTAACTTTGTCATGACTTCAGATAAATTTTGCACATTTCACTAACTATGCTTGACTCGAAATTCAAATTTCAACCTTTGAAATTAGTTTGTCAGAGGTAATATCTCGGGAACTTTAAATTTCAGTTAGCAAAGTTCGTATTTTCACAAAGTATATAAAGTTTAACTTCTCAAAATTCGTCTGTCATCAGAGTTTTTCAAATCTAACTTATGCTAACATCAGATTTACTTAGTCTAACTCATTTAAAACATATGGTAACAAGATTAAGTAATTTTCAAGATTTAATTCCACCTCAAGACCTAAGTGAAAACAAAATATACCTAGTGACTAGGTCTTCAAATGTTGAGTTCCACTTCCACTTGGTCATTTCCTTCTTGGCATGCTCCCTTCTGATCTTGATTTTCATTTCTGTATTCCAATGCTCACTCTTCTTACTTGGACCAACCTACATTTAATATATTACACTTACAAGCCAAATAGTTAGTCCAGTTTATATATCCAACTTATGTTATTCATTGTAAAAGTACAATAGATATACTTACATATAGCATGATATATGTATTATAACCCTAATTAAATACATGCTAATATGTATTTTACTTCTTTAAGGAACATTATATATGTCAGATACATATAATGCATTTGCTCCTTATTACTCTATATTTGTCATCATGAAAACTTATATTATACTAAACCATACAATAATGTCCTCGATGATAGTGGCGGTGTTGATGTCCTCAACAGCTGGAACATTGACGTCGATGTATCCTCTTCTACCAATCATCCTCCACACACTGTTAGCCCACCTTATTTCAGCTATTGCTATCGATTTTGACCATAGGGAGGAGAGACACCATCGATTTCAACTATCGCTGGAACTATATCTCTAATTGCGCAATCATCATCGAGACCCCATTGAGATCGTCCTCCATTAGTGCTTCTCCGATTGTGCCATTTCTCCGTTCACAAATCTGCTTCTCCAACATCATGAAGAAGCAGTGGCTAGATTTCTCATCCTCACCTTCGATTCCTTCTTCAGTGTTCTTAGATCTTATTCCCTTCTACAAAATTGTTTTCCTAAAATCATTTTCCTCATTTTGATTTTGAAGTTTGCGATGGTGAAATTTGTGAGAAATTTGTTGATGGGTTATTGAAATCTCTAATTTTGATTTTGAAATCTGGTTGTATTTGATTGTGGAAATCATCGGTGATGATACGCAGAAATCGTTGATGAGGGAGAAGAAAGCCAAAGAAGGGATTTTTATTTTTTTTACTTGGGGACATTATAGTCTTTTAATAAATTTTAGCATATTCTACCTTGTATACCAAACATACATTTAAAGCTCATTCTCATTCTCATTCCTGTTCATATTCTCATTCCTTCAAAAATCATTGTGTACCAAATGGGGCCTTAGGGTTGAGTTTGATTATAATCATAGCTCTTTTTTTCTTTACCATATACAAGTGAATTAACATCCAGTTAATTTAATTTCAACAAATATCATGATGATAATTGATTGTCAATTGTTTAGTTGAATTTTAATATGTGATTATGAATATGGATTTTAATATCATGGTACGAAATTTATTAATTTTTTATATTAGTCTTTAATTTTTTTATACTTAATACTTTAATATATAAAATGAAATGAAAAGTATATAATTGAATTATGACAAATTTGATGACATTTCAATTAATAGACTTTTTGAACTTAAACTGGTTCAAATTTAAAAATATTGAGGGAAAAAGACATTTTGGGATCCCCAAACACAAATATTGACAATTAAGGATCCCCAATTTTTATAGATACCCATAAGTCTCCGGGTCCCTTGTAGGGACTATCTAAATATTTGACTGACAAAAATACCCCTGGATTAATTAATAAAAAACGCACAGATCCAAAATCTTCCTTCCCACAGCTCCAAAATTGGTAATCCTAAAAACTCTTCCTCCCTCTCCAGAGCTATAAAATTAGCAAAATTCTTCCTCTCCAAAGGGGCGAAAATCTTCATCCCTGGAGGTCAGTGTAGTCATCAGTAACTTGGTGTAGGGTAGAGCATTATTATTCTTCTTTTTTGCATCTCTCTCCTTGTTATATCATTCCTTTTGTCTTGTTCTTATCTTCTGCCTCTCCCTCCTTACTACAACATTCCTTTATTCTTGTTATAAAGCATTGGTTTGTTTTTATAAGTATGGGTTGAATCTAAAATTAGTGATCCCCCACCTATTCTCCTCTTTGATGTTCCTCTATATGTGGAAATTGACTAGTAAAAAAGGTAATATATTTGAATGTTATTGCATACGTTTATTTTTATCTTGAGTAATGTGAATTTTACTTAATATTTTGTTAATATTGCATATGGTCATGCTTTAAATGGCTTATAAACTTATCAATGACATATAAAGTTTGTTAATAAACTAAATTTTTTTTCTAAACTAAATTATGGAGGAGTACTGAAAACTGATATGAGAGGTATGAAATTATGCAAATATTAGTTGGGAATTTTTTTTATCCCCATAAAAATTTTGCTGAAAACTCAACTTTATTGTAAACTGTAATTTTGTTGTTGCTGTAGTCCATAGCAACTTGTGGCTTATTGGCTTATTTTAGTAATAAATATTATGATTCACTCTTACTTAGTTAGTATAGATGAAGATGCTTTGCATTTTTAGCTGGGAATTGTGGGAGGATAACTGTGAGTTAATAAATATCAATTCTGTGAAATGATTTCATCTTTGGAACATCATCTGTAACAAATAGAAAGTTGCTTCTTGCATGGTTATTTCACAAATAGCAAGTACTTCATTAAAAGAAGTATTTTCTTATTTTCACATAGGGGGACAATTTGTGAATAATGTGTAAGGGAGGATGCAATATGAGGGAGGGAGAATAAATGTTGAATTGGTAAGAGAAAGCATGACACATCAAGAGTTGTTGAGAATGATATCATCGATAATAGGCAATGAATGTGATAGAGTTGAGGTAAAGTTTACAATGAAGTTCGATTGTAATACATTTGTAGATCTTTTAAACGATGAATGAGTTAAAAAATTGATAAGGTTCAATGTTGAATTTGCAAACATATACATTGGTGGGAACACAAATGAAAATGTAGAGATATTGATGGAACATTCACAAGGGTAAGTTGTGTCTTGGTTAGATGTTTAGTCTTATTTAAATTAAGTTCTACAACAAAATGAAAATAAGGAATAATATTTAGACTACTGAAAATTGGCAGAACAAGTTGGAAATGATGAATTCTTCACTTGGGAATTTAATTAATTCAACTTGGAACATTTTTTCCTAGGTAGATCAAATAAGACATGGAATGCCAACAACAGTTAATTGAGTTGGAAGTTCTGAATTTATCTTATGGGAATTTAGTTGTATGAACTTGGAAATTTTTTTACGCTAACTTTTCTCAATAATTTGTTATAATGTATTATGATTCGTTGTGAATGCAGGATAAAGGCTTTGATAGGATTTTCATTGGACAATTCTCCTTGTTGGGTGGAAGGGAATACTTTTGTGGATGATAGTAATCCTTCTTAGGAGGAAGTGAATGTTTTACCTTTTGCCACACAAAGTGTGCATGTACTACAACCAATGTTGAATTCTACCAAATGGAAGTTTTGGACTAGGATAGATATTTCCAAATGTAAAGACATTTAGAAAAGCAACGTACAAATACAGTGTTGCTCACAAATTTGGATAGACATATGTAAAGAATAGTCAAAGAAGATGATTACGAACTGCTTGGCTGTTAGGTGTCAATGGAAGACAACGGCATATGCTATTGGAAAAAGAACTCCCTTCCTCTTAGTACACCATTTCCACAATGAACATAGTATAGTGCACAAGACTACTTACTTGTGCCTCGTAGGGTCGGATCATCACTAGTAGCATCTATAATTGTTGATACTTTGATGTGGAATACGGGTAAAATGCCAAGTGTGATAAGATAATACTTACTGAGGGATTATGGCATGATCCTCACTTACAAGCAAGCATACAAGGCAAATGAAAAAGCCTTAGAGGTAATTTAGGTATAATTTACCAATAGGTGAAATTTAGTCGAATTAATGAGTTTTAGGCATGAATGAGTTTCCAGCAAACAATATGTATTTCTATTCATACATTTAATTCCACTTTGCAATTTTGTACAAAAAGGTCAACTTGTACATAAATAGTAAACCACTACAACATGTATATCCATTCATAAATTAAATTCCACTTTGGAATTTTGTACAAAAAGATCAACAAGTTCATAAAAACTAAACCACTACAACATGTATATCCATTCATAAATTTAATTCTACTTTGGAATTTTCTATAGAAAGGTCATCAATCAAATTGAAATACACAACTACATTAACAACATGATTAGGCCTTTAGTCTTCGTCTTTTGGTTTCCTCAGGCTTTGTAATGGAGGCGAAGACTTGTTTATACAATGGATACGTGGATGCCATACCAACCAATAACCAAGTCCAGTCTTATATTAGCTATTTTCTCCTACACAAATATAAAAATATTATACAAATAAAGCTCCATTGCAGGTGAAATGATAATAAACTAGCATAAACAACACCAATCATGATAAAACCACTAATTGTTGTTAACTAAAAGCTGGTGTAACCAACTCACTCTTTGTTTGGAGTGTTGGTCCAATATTATAGCTATGATATAACAATCACTCCACAATCATCACTACAAAAATTACATGAAATCAATCAAAAGAAGCACAAGTAGGCATAAACATAATAAGCAAAAATGAATCAAGCATCAACTCCACTCACTTTGTTGGATGTATATGTATTTGTAGATATTTCAATTCCAAACTATCATTCTTTCCAAAAACAACAAGTTTCACTAATTTTAAAATGACTTCAATGTGTTACTTCTATTTACAGTAAAAAAGTCATAGATTATTTAAAACGTTATAAACATGGATTAAAAGGGTTTTTAGATATTGTTACAAGTCATACCACTAAATTGCTTATTAAGCTTATGCCCATTGCTATTGGATTATTTTTGGAAGTCTTCCTCTTTTTCTCATAGAACTTACTTACATATAGTAAATCCAAAACATGCGTTGTGGTTGTCTTAATATCCACAACATAGCAAAACCAATGTAGAACATGACACATTGGTGCAAAAATAAATTCACATTCCCCTACATTGTACCCAATGTGGTCTGCCATTATGAATCTTAATTCATTCTCTATTTTCCATTGCATCGAAGTCATTCGTTGCTCATATCAAGATAAGAAATAATTAATTTCAATTTAAATTAATACATATTAGACATCTTGTATGAATAATATTCAAGAAAATGCAAAAAATATTCAATGCAAAACACTACCATTAGCTCTCAAGGGAAAATGTGTCGGTAGAATTTTGTGTTCTTCCTTTTGATCTTGAACCAAGATTCTTCTAATTGTAGATAACACTTGCAAACCTTATTTGAAGTAAGAAATAGAAGTAAAAACAACTTCTGACTATAATAGAATTATATAGAAATGCACTCACTGATGCTTTTATCCCTTTCCATATACCTAGGCACTCGTAACCAACTTTTGTGAGTCTCAGTCCATCAATATTCACAATTTCCCTGTCATGGAAATCAATGACCACATAATTAGGCATTTAGAGTCAGTTTTGTAGTAAACACTATAAAAAATATTAACTTACTCTTTCCCCTTTGTTGTGCAATATTGAAACACCTCTTCCATGTCATTGTTTTTTCCACTGTACTTCCTCTTGTTTGCTTTGAAGATTGCGATTGATACACAAATGAATAACGCTTCATTGCTTTCTTTTCTCTTTGGGATATTCTCCATCCATCTAGTCCAGTTGTCAAATCTTCTCTTACTCCTTTTCCCTGATCTTTTCCATTATGTCCTTCTTCCCTACTACCCATAAATTGTATATTTTCTTTCTCCTCTTCCTTTTCTTGTTCTTCATCCTCTCCCATCTATTCTTTCTCCTCCTTTTCTTTTTCTTCATCCTCTCCCTTCTCTTCTTCCTCATCCCCATTTTCTTCTGCTTCATCCTATTTTTCTCCTTCTTTATCCTCTCCCTTTTCTTTTCTTACATCCTCCTCCTTCCCTTCTTCATCCTTATCATTTTCTTCTTTATCATCCTCTTTTCCCGCTTATTCATAGTTATCAGCATCTTCTATTCTTGCTTGCATCTTCAACATAAGCCTCAGAAGTCTAGTCATACAACTCATGGCCTCGCCATACATATGTTTCAATTCATGAAACAATGAAATTAATGTGTTACTTTATCCAAGATTATTTAAGTGAAGCATTATTATAATTTGCTCTTACGAAATCATGAAATGCTAACATTAGTGGGATGTCCACTGAAGAGGTTGCTTTGTCAATACCAAATAATTTCAAGATTCCATAAAAGCTCTCCTTCTCTTCCTTAACCTGTTTCTGAACTCTTTCATGAGTCCAATGTTTTAATGCATGTTAAGATTATGGCACTTCATATATATCAGGAGGAAAATATTGGATAAAATATAGCTACAATATGGATTAAAAGTTATAATAAAAAATACGACTGTGAGAACAATATTATATAACATTTAAGTCAAATATTTTTCAAATTAAATCACATACCACTACAAAGTATAAGCACCCTCCAACAGTTTTTTTTCCTTCACTTTTCCCTTTTCGTACCCACTTTTTATATTCTAAAATTTCTTTGACAAACTCTTTGTATACAAAAGAGGACCAATCATACTGAGTGTCCTCGAGCCTTAAAACAGACACAATTTTCAATAGTCTATGACTAAAATTTGAACTTGTACTTCGGTAAAGAAAGTTTCCCAAGCAATACAAAATAAAAATTAACTTAAATCTATCTTCCTCTTCACATGAGAGTATCTTATTTTCAATTACCTTATAAGATACATCCCCAAATTCCCCCTTTAATAAAAGAAAGGTGTCACTATCACCTTCTAAGGTAATTTCTTCCCCAATGTGTGGTAACCCAAACAATTGATGCACAGCCTTTGCATCCATTAGTCGTTGTTTACTTTTAATATAAACAATTGAGGTAGGTGGATCAAATGCCTTCATCATCTCCTTACATAGTTCACTATGAAGAACAAAACATTTAAGGTCCAACAAGGTGGCAAAACCAATTTTTGCAACACTTTCCACTAATGTCTTTCTGGTCTTTATGTGTTTGAAAAGTTTCTTAAGTTACTTGGGTGAGCATCTTGTTTCAAAAGGAACATGTTCATTAAAAAAGGGAATATGTTAGCAACATTACTTTACATCACGAAATCCACTTTACTTGAAGTCACAAATACGATACCTTCTAATGCAATTTTTCTTCCCTTTTCTTTTACCATTTTTCACCTACTTAGAAAATATTGCATCTTTTTGTCAAGTCAACTTACTTCAATCTTATAGACCATAACCACCAACAAAAACAAAATTTACATCTTATATATAAAGTCCTTATAATAGTTTAATTTTCCTCTACCAGTAAGCAAATCATATAAAATTAAACTAGTAAGCTATACTACCAAATCTCTTTGTACATACTCTACTCATACAATCATTCCTCATATTTGAACATAATTCAAAGTCACTAATGTTGATACCCATGTTGCATGCGACGTTGGAAAATTTGCGAGCTAAACAATATACCCATTTTATTTTGATTGTCTATATTGTTAGAATCTAACCATTTTATCATGCATGCACATGAGAAAAGCCTTTGAAGCTATAATGAAGCTTGTATAAATAAATGTAATATAAGCTATAAATATTAAACCTTGAACAGGCTATCTGTTACTCTATCCTTTTTCTTATCCTTCTTCCTCCTTCACACATTTTCATTCAGAATAAGGTACAAAAGACATATATGAACTATTCCTCATCTCCATGATTTGGCAAAGAGTTGATAACATTCTGTTTAACTAAAAATAAAACTGAAAGAAAAATAAAGATGATTAAACCTATTGAGGCACCACAAGCACATATTCATAATTTTTCTTTGTTTTGGACACATTTATATTTGTGACCGTAACGTCCCTACTAAGGTTAAAGGGAAATTGTATCAAATAGTTATAAAGCCAGTGATATTATATAGTAGTGAATGTTGAGCTTTGAGAAGACAAGAAAAGTATAAGAGAGAAATAGTATAGATGAGAATGTTGAGATAGATGTGTGGTCATATAAAATTGGATAAAATATGAAATGATTGTATTTGAAGGAAAGTCAAAGTAGCATCTATCGAGGAGAAAATGGTGGAAAATCATTTAAGGTAGTTTGTGTATGTACAAAGAAGATGGCAATAGGAGCTAGTGAGAAGAGTTGATCAAATGACTTGAAACCCTCTCAAAAGGTATAAAGAAAGACCAAAAAGGGTACTAAGGGAAGTTATAAGGAATAACCTCTTAATAAATAATTTATCTGAGGAAATGGTATTTGATAGAGTCAATTGACGTCGTATGATCCATGTAGTTGACTTCACATTAGCGGAATAAAACTAATATTATTATTGTTGGATACATTCATAATGGCAAGTGAATTTCCATATAGTAGGTGAAATAATTGTCATTATTTTCTTTTTTAATTATAAATTTTATATTTTATATTAATTAATGATATTGAATTTGAGTGCACATATATATATATATTAATTTTTTTAACTTTGAACCAAAATGAAATTTTTTGGAATACAAGACACTAGTTTTACAAGTTGTTGGATCGAACTGTGGTACTAAAAATGGTGCCTTTGGGTCCTACTCTGACCTTAACATTTGTAACTTTAAAGATTTTTTTTTAAGAAGTCAAAAATGAAGAAAGTTATCTAAACAAAACAAAATTGAAGTGTTAATTTTTTTTTTATTTTGAAGCATTATTATTTGCATATTACCTCAACGTAAGATAGTTGATAATGACACTAGCATTAATTAAATTTAAGATGAAGATTTTGTCTAAATTTAAAGCAAATCAATCCCTTTCAATGAACGTGTTCTTTAATTCCATAAAAGAAATAAATTTTGTAAGGTTTCTACAATCACCATAATTTAAAATTCATATTGTCATCCAAATTCTAGCAATATAGAGAATCAAAATAAAATCCAAAATCTCATTCATTATAGCAAACCTCAACAAGATCACATGATAAATGAAATTCGTAGGCAAAAACTCAAATACTAGATGACACTTTGTAACATCCCAATTTTTCATGTATGAATAATATAATCAGATAATATTATAAATGATATTAATTGTTCTGGATTAATTTATGATGATTAGGGAAGCTTGGATATTTAATTAAATTAGTTTAAGGCCCAAACTATCCTAAAATATAAAAGATGGGCTTAAAAAGGGCAAAATTATTATTTACAATAAGATAAAGAAAATAATATTTTAAATACTCTGGTGCAAGTTAAAAGAATAAATGATACTGGTTATGCGGGCTCTGAGAGGAAAAAAGTATAACCCAGTAAAAGACGGGGTCCCACATAAATAGTAAATACCAAAGGAGATAAATAGTAAAAAGTAAATAAGATAGGTGGATCTTACATAAAAAAGTAAAAGAGAAAGATAATGAGACCCCTAGATAAAGTAAATAGGAAGAATAATGAGTATAATAGAAAATCCGTTTAAAAAAGTATTCAAAATAGAGCCAAATTTATCTGTGAAAGTAAAAAGTATATTATCTACTTTTCTTGATTTCACATAAAGTAAGGAGGGAAAAGTTCGACATTTTTGCCCTTCCCTATTCTCTCACATGCCCAAAAATATCTATGGATATCATGGATAATTGATATATTAAATATGAAAATAATTGTGAGCCCTCAGATTAAATCTCGATCTGACGATCTACAATCACCAACCTTCCCTATAAATACCCCCACCCCTTCCCTCATTTTTCACACAAACTCACGCACAACGAGAGAGGGAGAGGGTGAGAGAGGGAAAAGGAAGAGGAAAGAGGAAGAAAAAGAAGAAAAAGAAAGAGGAAGAAAAAGAAGAAAGAAGGAAGGAGGAAGGAAGGGAAGGAAAGTAGGGGTCTTCTGAGATAAGCTTCTACTCTAGGTTTCTTCTAGATTTCCTCTTTATTTATTTAGTTTAAAGATTAGTTGGAGTTTAAGTTATTTTCTTCCTCCCTCTTGTCCCTCTTTTTGGATTAAGACATGATTTTGAGCGAAGAGTTTATAGTTTATAGTTGAGTTAGATTTATATGATGATACGAAATTATTAAGTAAGGTTTAATGATACTTTAGGCTTCAATCAAGTTAAGGAAGTGATCTAAAGCTAAGTGAAAGTAAGATTAAAAGAAAAGTTAGTAAAGCTCCAAGGTAGTATACTGTCCTTACTTAATGTTATTTTTTATAAATGTTGCATATGTTATAATGATTTGTAAATGATGCCATGAATGCTTTTCTACGATTGATGGCTGTTTTATATTAAGGGCTAAGCCCCGAGATGCCCATTTATTAAGCCGTTATGCTGCCGAAATTTTGTTAGACAACATGGAAGTTTTGATAATTTAATGAAAGTATGTTACGTCTTCAACTGATTTTGTGATGACATGATGGCATGTGCAAATTGACTACTGAGATTTTCCCAATCTCACCCATAGTTAGCCAATGTTAGGGTCAAGTCATGGCAATGGGAAGCATGTGGAGTATGGGAATAATGATGATGGAACCTTACTGAAAGCTATTAATATTCTATTTATATACTATCTATTTCTAGTTACTGTATAAACATGTACATATCTTCAGAAATTCAGTGTTCTATATGTATAGATAGATCTATGTCTTAGGAATAAGATGACACTAGTTTGACCGTATTTGGAGCTATATAATGGTAGTTATTCCTGTTTTACCAAAACCGCTCTAGTATATTTTATTTCTGACCTCTGATGACATATATTGTTGTTCTGACCAGTAGGAGTAGAATAAATGTATAAAAAAAATATGGTTAGAAAGTATACAAGTAAATCTTTCCAATTATGCTAAGTATGTGCCAAATTGATTTGTATATTAAGAGAAATGAATTTTCAAATTTAAAGTTCAGATTTTCGGACAGAAACAGACATGTGAAATGAATAGTAATATCTTTATAATAAAATGTACGAATTGGTATGTTCATTTCCCAGTTTCTGATTTTTCCCCTGAAAGTTAGATGTGTGCATGATTTTTAGAAACTTAAACCACTAGACAAGAATTTTTATACATTTAGTTATGATTTTTGAAATATTACTGCACAATGAGCTGTAAACCCGCAAAAATGATCTTGTGCAATCTTAAGATTTTAATTGGTTTGAGTTTTTCTAAAAATATTTTCATACACCAAATAAGCAGTTTTCATAGGAAAATGTTTCTAAATATAAGATGTAACACACTTACCTTAAAATTGCAAGCTAGTAGAGAACACAACCACTTACCGAGGCAATTGGCAATGAATTATCAAACTGATGGAGGCCTCCAAGGGACTACCACAGAGAATAACAGAGCATGACCATTGAGTGTGACGGAGCACCAACTTCACTGGCGAGAGCACAATTGCAGAGGGAGCACGGAACTAGGGATTTTATTTCACACAAACAGAACTATCATTACGAAGGCTTCCAAGGGACCATAACAAAGAATCACATGGGACAAAGAACTTGTGCTTAAGCACCACTGCAGCATGCGACAAAGTACCAACTTCACCGGCTAAAGCATGATCGCAGAAGGACCACAGGCTAGGGATTTTGTTTTGCATAGGCCAACTATCAAAGACCAAGACTATAAGGAGTACCGATTTCTTTATCTGTTTCCCATTATTAATTGTTAGGAGTAATTTTCTCCATTGTGTTTCTTTTTTATCCCAATCTAGGACCGAGGTCTTTTTGAGTCATTACATAAATTGGGGATCCTTGACTATCAATATCTATGTTTGGGGGTCCCAAAATGTCTTTTTCTCAAATGTTTATCTTAGTCCGCCGTTTATAGTCATCTCAATCAAATTAAAGTCAAAGTAGGATGTACCTCAACCTTGTGTAGTGGGTGTATTTTTTATTTTTATTTTTATGGGTAACGTTGTAGTATGGGATACAAGTGTTTCTTTTTGAGTGAGGGCATGCATCCTTCTATTGTCACCCATTTCGCCTTTTGTACTTGTTCACATTAGGAAACAAATTAGACATTTGAGATACTGAGTAAAGTAGACCCAACACATGCCCAATTAGGGACTGCAAATTATTCTTTTTTTTTTCCTCGTGTGCACAAGTATTCGAGACTTATCTCACTTTAATTAGATTATTTATTAGAATTTACACTAATCCAGATCGATTTAGGTAAAACACTTTTTGGTGATAAATTCTATCACACAATGTTTAATGCAACAACATTCCCAGAACTCAAACTCTATACCTTTAGTTAAACTAGTATAACCTCTTACTAGTTGAATAAGTACTTAGTAGTTACCTGTTGAATCAAGTGTTTTGATGATTCCAAACTAACTTTCTAGAATTTGGAGAGAAGATATCAAAGGTGCACAAATGATCTTAAGTGGAGAAATTCAAGAAAAACTAGCACAATAATAGATGTAGAATCTATAGCCATGTTTAAATTGAGTAAAAAACTCTGAATTGGCAAAAAGATGTTTTAGAACTATGATTCTATGTTAATCTATGGAATATTTGAAAAGCACCCACTAACAGACGAAGTTTGAAACGTTTATACTGATATGCTGTTTTGAAAATTCGAACTTTGGCTTTGGAAATTTCAATTTTGTATTGAAAATAAACAAGTCTGAAAAGAGCCTTCTCTGACAGACAAACTTTGACTGTAAAAATTCTCATTTTGAATCTTGTCTGAAAAGAGCCTTCTCTGACAGACGAACTTTGGCTTTTCAAAATTTGAATTTCAGACAAAATATAACTTATGAAAAATAAAAAATTCATCTGAGGATATGTCAAAGTTTATCTAAAAATTGAATTTTGAAAGAACATCAAAATGGCTCACTGACAGATGAACTTTGAACATGAAAATTTGAATTTCATAAACAAAGCTTGTGAGTTTGTTATGATGATATGTTGACATACGAATGATAGTATTCAGAAATTCAAACTTTGAAGTAAGTCTGAAAAGAGACCTCTCTAATAGACGAACTTTGCATTTTGAAAATTCGAATTTCGAATAGATGAACTATTGTACCTTATTAAACTGCCCACTGACAGATGAATTTTGGGTATCAAAATTCGAATTTAAAATGTACTGTAGCAAAATGGAACAACTGTTCATACTTTCCAGAAGAACCTTAAACTTGAAAATTCGTATGTTCCAATATAGAAACATTTTTAAAAGGTCGAAATTCGAACTTTACTTCATGACAGACGAACTTCAAATGTTCAACGTTAAAGTCTTTAGCTTTCGATTTCTGTGAAATTCGTCTGTTGACCAACCAAAATTCAAACTTTGAGTGTCAGAAGCATTAAATGTGGTTGGTGAACGGATAGTTTTTCAGAGTAACCGTTGGGTAACTTCTCCAACGGATAGATTTTGTCTCTAACGTATAGTTAAGACCTAAATCTATAAATATAACATTATTTGAAGTCGTGGGTAACGATTTTAACAATGTATATACTGAAACTCTGCCAAATCATCAACTCAAAGTCTCTTACTCTCATATACTTCATTCTTTGTACTCCAACTTTCATATACACTCTGATTAAGAGAGTTTATCCATTGTAAACAATCTTATCTTCATCTGGAAGAAAGATTTTCTTGTGAGGGAATATCACAAGGGATTGAGGAAGCACTTAGTTAGAGTGCAAAGAGAAAAAGTGTGAGCTCTAAAAATAGAGTATCATAGCTGTACTGTGGCATTTGCAAGAAGCCCAGTGAATTCTTGCAAGATAGTGGAAAATCTCAAGTGGTGGCTTGAGGACTGGACGTAGGTCAAGATTAAGATATCAAACTAGGATAAACATCTGTGTCTTCCCTTCTCTATTACTACTTTTACTTGTTATTCACTTATACTCTATTTTACTGTCATTACTTTCTTCACTTTATTGACATTTTGCAAAAAAATTTAATCTTCCCAATTCACCCCCTCTCTTGGGAAGCCAGCATATCTAACATTACCAACATTGGTATTTTAAGGTCCATTGACTATTGTCCACTAATATGTTTGAAACGATATATGCCAAAATGACCATGTCCAATTCTCTAGTTCTCTCACTAATGTTAAGAAATCGGATTGAACACTGGATCGGTCAAGGCATAAAAGTTCATGGTTTACTAGTTTGGCTGGGTCAGACTAGGGATGTATCAGTTGTAATTAGTAAGGTTTACAAAGATTAAAAATAATGCTATCATGCAAAGAAAAAATATTCAAGAAATAAAAAAAATGAGCAAAGATTAAAGAAAAAGGAAATAAAAACTAAAAAAGGAAGAGTATGAACCTTTGTTATCAAACACTTTTAAGAGCCATAGTTAAATTAAAAAGATTAAGTATAAAATTAAATATAGATAAATAATATATATCACAAATATTAAAATGATGTTATCACATAAATAAAAAAATTCAAGAAATTAAAAAAAAAGAAAATAGTTGTCTTTAAAATGATATCAAGCAATTGCTTGTGCAAAATATTTATATTATCAAACATCTTTAAAAGGCATATTAAAACAAAATCAAAATGATCATGTTTCAAAAAAAAATACAGATAATTAATTGGAATTATAAATATAAAATAATTCTCTTTATATTTAAAAAAAATTCATGAGATAAGCCCAAAAACATTCAACCATCACCAAATAAAAAATAAAAAAAAGTTAAGAGGAGCAATTGGTTAGCATAGCGGAGCTAACTTTCACTTGTAAATGAGGTTAAGGGTTCTAAAGGAAGGAAATATATGCTTGGGGCTCACAGCAATTATTCTTCTCTCTTAAGAATTTTTTTTTATACATTCTTACTAAAACTAGTTTGTTACAATCAATTTAGTTCTTGATCTGGTTTGTTATAATCAATTTGGTTCTTAATCTATTTACCATAATAAGAGGGGGGAAATGACAGGATGACCCATAATATGTTATACCAAAAACCTAGCCCAACCCATTAATAGTGGGTTGGCGGGTTATACAGGCTATCCCGCCAACCTATCAATATATATATTCAAAATATTTTAGCACAAATCAATATATTTTTTAAAAATTACCTAAAAAATTATTTTTTATAAGTCTATGTTAACAAATGTATTATAAATCATATATATATATATATATATAGTAATATACTCCTTTCAATCTATATTATAAGATATTTTGTACAACAAATTTCTGGTTCATAATATAGGGTGTTAAATATTTTTTTTTCAATTTTACCCCTCTCATTAATTCTCCATTTCTCCTCCTTAGCCTTTATAATGATAATAATAATAAATCATTTAATAAGGGTAAAATAAGAAGTTTTGATACTTTTTTAATGAATTTCAAATGAAAAATTAATTTTCTTAACATGTATGTATTTAATATAAAACATTTTATAATATGGATTGAAGAGAATAAATTTTTATGAGTTAATAATTTGATGAAAAATCTACCATTTTTATTTATAAACAGAGAACTTTTCAAATTTTCATTTATTCTTTGATTATACTTCAGTGGGTTTTTTTAGTGTCATTATTTATCCAACTTTTTTATGTGTTCTTATAAGTCATGAAGCATCTTTTTTTCATTTTGGTCTTACCACAAATTTTCCTTTCTCTCGTTTGCGTATAGTAAAAATTAAAAACAAAAAAAGGGGCCAACCCGTATAACCCGCTGGTTTAACGGTCCGCCTTGATTTTAGCTCATTTTAAATGAGTTGCATATTTTGTAACCCAACCCGTGTCTTTTCACAAATTAAATAAGTCAATCCACGGGTTGTAACCTATATTCCCGGCTCTAACCGTAACATTGCTCTCTTCATCAATTGCTAATTCTTCCTCATAAAACCAAAGTTTTTTATTCAAAATAATAATAATAACAATAATTGAAGCATATATTAATGTTAGGTAGCATAAACAACTAAAATTTCAAATCATTCTTGTTACACCTAGAAATGCGACACGGACAATGTGTTGAAAAGGAAAAAAGAGACAAATTAGTTTTCCAAACGAAAACCAACTTGTGAAGAGTCGTCATTAAATTTTAAGGAAAATTTTAGAAAACCAATTTAAGAAGAAAAGGACGGTTTGCGTAGTCAGATTTGGATTCAAGAATCGATTATGTGTGGGGAAAGTATTAAGCACCTCACAACACTAATTCCTAAAAACGGTTATCGTAAGCTAATTGTGTAAATTAATATGATTTTAAAAATATTTTGATTATCCTTTAACTATTTACATGTGAGAATAAGAGTAGAAAGAAAAAAAATTAAAGAAATTATGGAAATTTGAAAACCAAAATAAAGAAAAAAATGAAGAAAATTAGAAAATATTTATTTATTTATATGGGCAGACTTGACCCAGGATCAAAGTCTATAGCCTATGCAGCTTACGATAGTGATAAGTCTACGTAGTTTGGGATAAAAATACGTATCTATGGATTGACACTTTTTAATTATAATTTTTTTATAAGAGAAAGATAATTAAAAATAATTTACCCTTTTACAAACAAACTAATTTTCTAAGATTTGGGTTGGGGTGTTTTGATTTGTAAAAGATAATTTAATTTCGCCTACTTACTCTCATTTTTATTTAATTTAGAAAGTATTTTTTATTTTTTCTTGTTTTCTTTAATTTCTAAACTTATTTTTTGATTTTTCATTTTTTTGAAAATATATTTCTTTTTATATTAATTGATTTTTTTAGGAAAATAAAATCAATCCACCTACTGGAGACTCATTGTCATGCTTGATAGACAGATCTCTTAAATGCCTATGGAAGCTCCAAAAATCTTCACGGTATAAAGGTTTTATTATATTTTTAGAGTAAAAATTTAGAAAATAATATTATTGTTTGTTTCTAATATAATGTTTTTATAAAATTTGAAAAGCTTGTTATAATATTAATTTTTTTATTTTTTATTGAAATATAACTATTTTATTAAAGGAAAAACAATTTTCAAACAATCATTATACATAATGTAATCAATATGTCTATGTGAATTCGCTATCTTGCGTGACAGAACGTTTGACCCGAATACGTGCACGGGTTCAAAAGCCTCACGTGGCATAATTATTCTCTAATTGGATTAAAACTCTCTTTTAAAAATTAAGAAATGGAATTTTGCATAAATAGGCCATTGGAGCCTTCCCTTGAGAATGCAAATTAATCATTATGCTCGTGTAGCCCCCAAAGACACGCAATTGATCACCCTAAGCATTTACGAAAGTTCAATAACCTTTGTAACAACTTTAAAAGTATATATATATATAAGGGCAACTTAAAGTCATACACAAATTTGTCCATGTGTGTATTAGCATGCAAATTTAAGCAATTTAAACACAATCACATATTACATAAGATAGGAAGATGCAAACTCTTGTGTCTTCCTTTTCTCTTCATTTGCTCCAAAGATGATAATCCAACTTTTAAGCTTGGTCTAAGCTCTCGTGATACTCAAAAGAAAATTAAAAAACATGAAGTAATATTCACATTAGAAGCATTTTCATAAGAAATCAAGAATGTTTTTTTTTTTAAAATGTATTTTATAAGAAGACCAAAATCCTCATCATTTAAGAAATCCAAGCAAGCTAAGAGTTTGCCATAAAGGTATAGCCACACTCAGCACTTTCAAGCTCTAAATAGTAACAAAAGTATAATCACATATTGCATTTTCAAGCTCTAACCAGTAAACAAACTACGCGGCACATGAGATCAACTTTGCTATGTACATGTTAAACTTTCCTCCTAGCTCAAAACAACACCTAAACTAAGCCTAAAAATCAAATTTGTCAAGCTTAACTCAATGAGAATTCAAGCCAAACATGTATACATGTACTATAGCCCATTCATACTTCAGTCAAATTTCAAAAGCAATCTATAAAGCATGGGCCTGAATCTCAAACAAAGCACTTAACTTAACAAAGAAGCATTCCAGCACCTCAATCATACTAAATCAGTTAGGATCCCTTTCACACACTACTAGAAAAAGTGAGACTAGTAACGGACAAATCTGTCACTAAAGTCTCTATGCCATCACTAATTGCTGATTTAGTGATGGAAAATTTTGTCACTATGTTCGTCATAAATATCGCGTCACTAATTTCATGTGACGGATTGCAATCTATCACTAATTTAGTGTCAGTTTTATACGTCACTAATATAAGAACTTCAGTCATAAATTTTGCTTTGTTAATAACTCTGCTTCTGTCACTAATTAGTCACAATTGTTCTGTCACCAATAGTCTATCACTATCTAGTGATGGAGCTTTTTAATAGAGATTTGTCACTACCTAGTAACAGAATAGTTGTCACAAAATTTCATCACAATTTAGTGACGAAACCTCCATCACTAATTGAAATAGATAATGCATAATATTAGTTTCTTTAGTGACAGATGATTCATCATGAATCCATCACTAGTTTTTCAATATTTGAACTTTCATGTACATATATTATTGCTTCATTTATTGCTAAAATAAATTTTTTTCTACAACAAATTATAAGAAGCAACACAATAAAAATATACTACAAATAAGCCATTAATATTAAATGCATAACATTCCAAACCATAACATTCCAAGTCATAACATCAAAAGTCAAGTATATAGATAATCATAATAACAAAAGTTCTCATAAATATAAAATAAAATATTAGAAAAGCTAAAGATCAATTATCTTTGTTTGGAGCTGAAGAAGAGCCTATAGATTGGTCAAAAGCTTGTGGCGTTAATGGATGAGAATGAGACAACCCATGATTAATAGCCATTAGTTGTTGCACCATTGTTCTAAGGTCTTGCACTTCCTTTTCTATTTGTTCCCTTTTTAACCTCACTTTGAACCACTTCACGCACCCTAAGTTCCACCACTTGTTCCAAGCTTTTTTTATTAAAACGTGGTGCATGAGTTGAAGCTTGCGATTGAGTAGATAGAGGGTCATGAGCAATAGAAATCCTAGAAGCCTCTAATCCGAGACCATAAACTCTTCCCTTTATTGGACCACCATCAACTTTGGTCCAAATTGACATCTCTTGCTCAAAACTGAAATTCTCCAATGCTTTATTGTTGTCAACATTTGACATGTCACCTAGTGACTCTCTCATTTCACTTTCAAACTTATCCTAAAAATAAAATACTCATCATAAATCTAATAGAGAAGATAAATACTAACAAAACCATGACAAATACAAGTCTATATAGTGCAATATCTAACACACATCTATAATCATCTTGTAAGGCATAAATACATAGTTGCTCTAACTTTTATGTATCAGGAAACTCACAATGCAATCCAATAGTTAGATTTGTCAATAGCTTGAAATAAGTCCCCTTGGCACTACATGTACACACAATATTAGCTACACTTTTCTTTTTTGGGCTATAAATCAATGACACATCCATAAAGATCTTCTGTAATTAGCTAGACATTTTTTTTGTCATAAATCAGCCATACATTATAGTGTAGGCAACTTGTTATCAATTCAATAACATAACATATTCAAATTCTGAATATTCAGATCATTTTGGAAAAATGTGATTGAAGACTAGTAAGCTATTGGAATTCATAAAAACAGATCACGTAACCACAAAATAAGTTGAACTAGGATTATAATAAAAGTCTAAATATCAAAACTTTCAAATTGTGACAAACTTTAATCAATCAATTCTATTCTACAATTCTAAAAGTTCATAGTTGAAATTTAACTATGGTCAAATCAATGCAAGAAGCTATAGTTAAGTGGCTAAGGCATGCTTTTTGTTTTGAATTTTGATGCATAATCTATCTATAGCATTTGGAAATTAATAACTATAGCTTCATATATATATATATATAATTAAAATCAAGAAAAAAGTACAATTTAATTTTATACAAATTAAGAGGTTAAGCTATGACAAGTTATCTTACCCATGTTACTTTTGACTTCTTATCAACAAAGGCTACGGAATCTGATTTCTTCTTGTGGGTCATAAAAAATGCTTAGGATGGGCGATCTATTATCTCTGTGTCTTCCTCCTACATGCATACAAAGATGTTAAACATGTAAATTAAGTCAAATAAAATTTTAGAGGGAATCAATAGAGTTAATACATATTTTCTCTCATGCTCTAAAGTTGGTATTAATCCTCCTAAGTGGCATGATGGGCCAAGTCCATCCTTGTTGCTCAATCTATTCTTTGCATTAGTTTCAAAGATATTTTTATATTTTGGATTTTCCCATATATTATCAAACATATTCTTAATATACATAACATCAAGATTATGTTGAATCAAGTTTGTATTCTAATAAGGCAAGTCCCAAAATATAGAACACTTTGTCTAATTATGTTGGCAGCCAAACTCAAGTAACTTGCCTTTTTTCTCCATCACTTTTGATAAGCAACAAACTTTTTCCCACAAGTAATCACCACATGGCCTTTGAGGGATAGGAGACTTTTCATCACATCCTTTACAAAATGGCTTTTTATCTCAACGAAAAGGATGCCCCAATCCCAAAAAATGACAATGACAATAAAAAAAAGTTGCCTTTCTCCCTTCTTTCAAGCAAAATGACTTGCTATGGTCCATGCAAATTGGGCATGACATAACACCATGGGTGCTCCATCCTGATAACATGCCGTAAGCAGGGAAGTCATTAATGGTCCATAACAATAAAGCCCGCATATAAAAGTTTTGCTTCCTATAAGAGTCATAAGTTAAGCCACCACCTTCCCACAATTGTTTTAACTCATTAATTAAAGGTCGCAAGTAGACATCAATCTTCTGTCTAGGGCTCTTTGGACCCAAAATGATAAGAGTTAGAAACATATATGGGGTTTTCATGCACATCCCTGGGGGGAGATTATATGGTGTAACAATTACAAGCCAACATGAATATGGATGTAAAGAGTGCCTAAATGGGCCAAACCCATCTGATGATAAGCCTAACCTGACATTTCGAGGTTCAAAAGTAAAAGATGGATGACATTGATCAAAATTTTTCCACGCCTCACCATCACAGGGATGACACATGACCCCTGCTTCATGCCTAGTTTTGTGATGCCATACCATGTGCTCAGTTGTTTTTGTAGACATATAAAGCCTTTGTAATCTTGGCATTAATGGGAAATAACGAAATACCTTCAATGGTATGTCTTTTTTATTTATGTCATGTCTTGTTCTAGGTTTGTAGCTATCATGTCCACAAACCAAACAATCCCTCATTTCCTTGTTCTCCGTATAATATCACATACAACCATTCTGACATACATCTATTATCTCCTACTTCAAGCCAAGTTGTGCTTCCATTTGTTTAGTCTTGTAATAATCTGTAGGTAATTTTGCATCATCCAGCAACAACTCCTTCACAAGTTATAAAATATGGTTATAGCAATCCTCACTCAAGTTAAACTCAAACTTGATGTTTAACAATCTTGGTATTACTAATAATGAAGTGTGTCTACTACACCCTTTATATAGTGGCTCTTTAGCAGCTTCCAACATCTCATAAAACTTTTTCGCATCTTGGCTTGAAGGTTCATCTAAATCTATATCAACATTAGGATTGAAACTAGGTCCAATAGCATCTAGAATCATGGTATGATATGGGTTTTATAAGACAATATTAACCCTTTCTTCATTATCATTTTCAGCCCTTTCTTTATTATCACTTTCAGCTCTATCTTCAATATCTCTAGCAGCCTCATATTCGACATTGGCATAATGTAAAAGTTCTCCATGATAGCTCCACGGGTCATAGTTAGGGACAAAGCCATAATGATAAAGGTGAACTTTAACAGTTTCATGATCTAGAAATTTTATATTGTCACACTTTGAATATGGACACCTTATTTGACCATTGGAGACTAGGTTTGGTTGAGATAGAACAAATCCTATAAATTGATCTAAACCATCTATAAACCTTTCATTGAGTCCTTTTCCACTTTCATCACGTTGATTGTACATCCACATCCGATCACTCCTCATTGTCTTCTACACGACAATAATATTTGAATTCTAATTAATGTAATAAATGGAAAACCAATAAAAAAGGAAACATACAAAAAAAAACAAAAAATAAAGAAATAGATGCAAGGTTCATGTTTAACCAAGAAAACCACTTAATAGTGAAAGAAACTATATCTATCTATCTTGAGTTAACACATACTAGTTTCTTAAAAAAAAAATAAAGACTAGTTTTTATCTCCTTTTTTCTACTATCTTGCATTATATATGTAAATGAACACCATGGCGCTAATCATTTATGCATTGTTGATGCCACTGATAATAAAATATCAAGAGAAGTGGTGACGGCACATGTAATTATTTTCCATATACTTCCAAAAATTATTTTCACCAAAATACTATAAGGATGTGTAACTTCATTAGATTATATAAAGGAGGTTACAACACGTGATGGTAAAGAAAAAGTGAAATTTTGTAAAGATAATAAAATAATAAGAGAAGTGGAAAATGGGTAACTGGCTGGACACATTTCTTATTCATAAGAGTGGATATATCAAACTGTGGTCCACATTAATGATAACAACCCATAAAATCCTAATAAAATATCTCAACAAATATTGACTTAGTAATTATAAATTAGGAAACAACTGAAAAAACGTCACTTGATGTGACTTTGTAGCACTACTCAACAAATACACATTTGTCCTAGCTACTGTAACTAAATATTTTTCTAAGCTAATATCTTTTCAATGCCATGTGGAAATGTACTTTACCTTGCATATAGTGTGATCTTAGTTCCTCCAATTCTAATGGAGGGGACCATGTGACAGTAAGTAGGATCTTCATTGGTACTAGCTAATCAACTTCTTTCACATAACTATTTGTTTATGATAGGTCAAATTTTATTAAAAGTTGAGATTATACAGTGGTGGCCATTCATAAGCATTACAAGAAAATAAAGAAACAATGTCAGAGGACCATGTGACAACATGAAATTCAAAGCATCCCCACACATCCGTACAGTTTCTATTCAAATTTTACACACCCAAATATTATAATTTAGAGAACTTCAATTGCCAAAAAAAAAAGGTAAAATATGGCTTAATTTTTCCTAAAATGGAAAAAAAAAAATCAGTCCCTAGATTCCATCCACAATAATCTCTTGACCCTACCAGAAGAAGAATTATTACTCCTTACTCTCTCTTTAAAACTCACTCATGCACAAAATTATTGAGGGTATAAAAATGAAATAGGAAAAAGCTAGAAGCCAACGAATGCAAGCAAGCCATAAATTTGATCAATTAAAAAAAAAAGTCTGTGGATTTAGATTTAAAAAGAAGCTAAAGAAATGGTTCACTTGAAACATTAAAAAAAAAACCTAGAAGCAAAAAAAAAATAAGCAAGTGACAAACTTCAACAATTAAAAAAAGTTAGAAGCGGAACAACACAATTAGGGAACAAAAAAACCTTACCTCCTTGGACCTTTGTGCTATTTGGGATCAATACCCACAAACTTTGGCCACGGAAGAAAGCCTCAAACTTGATCCAACAAAAGGAGCAGCTGCAACCTTCGAAAAGAGAAACAAGCAGGTTCGAAAGATGAGCAAGCAATGAACAAAAGAACAAGGGAGAAAAAGCATATACTTCACAAGTGACAGAGAGCGGACATCATGAGCGTGCAAGAGAGACCAAATTTCACGAGATTAGGGATTGGGTCAAGAAATTTAGAGACTTCGCGGGTTTAGGTGAAGAAACTTTTAGACTTCGCGGGTTTCGGAAATTTTTAGTGGGCAAGGGCTTAATTTTCTTTTTGGCAATAATATGTTGTGTGATATGTTTTATTAAATAAGAAATATGTTTTTTAAATGATTTATATCAAATTAAACATATTTTAATATGTTTATTAAATTATGCTATTAGTTAGAAAAGCAACTAACTTGGTAGTATGGTAGCCTCTGTCTTACTTGCCATAATTATTTTATTTAAGATTTCAATCTTTTAATTTTATTTAAAATTTTAAAATGATTTCTTAATATTATGTGAAAAAAATGTATGATTATTGATTATTTAAAATTTTAGAAAATGTAAAATAATGCATCATTATGATTATTTATGATTTTAGAAAATATTACTTTTGATCTATAAATATTTTTCAAGAAAATATATTCGGATAAACATATGTGCATCAAATATTATGAGCCTACATCACTTGAACTAGATGATTTATTAGAGTCCAAACTAATCTATATTTAGTCAGATCGGACTTTTTCCAGAGGCAAGCTTTACCAAACTCTATCAAAGTATTTAACGTGACTACATTCTGAAGACTCAAACTCAAAACCTGTAATTAAGAGAAGGTATATCTCCTTACTAGCTAAACCAAGCGCTCGGTGGTTAATTATTTTTATCAATACATAAAATTAATATATTATTTATTTTTCATTTTTAAATAATTTTAGGGCTAGGCCACACCTGATCTCAACTAACCTCAGAAAGATCGGGCATTAGATTTATGATCAACGCCCCTTTCTTTGTACACCCCTAACAGTTGCATGTAAGGGTATTCAAAGGTGTGGTTTGGTTTGGTTAAACCAAGGTTAGCTTCCAAAAATTGAGGCATTTTCAATTACATCATCTTTAATATGATAATCACAAGGGTCATTTAAACATAATAATTATCTTTTTTAAAAAATGATTATTTATTTTTGTAAAGTTAAATTAAAACATTTCAATATATTTTTAGAGATAAAAATTTTATTTATATTAATATTTTTTTATAAAAAAGATTGTCACTAATTTATTAAAAATACTTGTAACGGATAAAACATTCATCACTAATTTGTCACTAATATTACAAAACTAACAGTCTTTACTAATCCATCATTATAATTAGTGACTAATTTAATAATCGTCACACAATCACTAATTAAAAATTTTAGTAACAACCTTTATGGATAGAAAAATATTCCGGCACTTAATGTGTGAATTTTTTTAAAAAAATTTGACAATCATCAACGTCTGTCACTAAGCCATCACAAATTTAGAATTTTTTTGAAAGAGCATTAGTGACAGGGAAGTATCCGTCACTAATGTTAGTGTCAGATTTCATTTCAATCACTAATACGTCACTAGTTAAAAATTTTATTGACAAATGTGAGTGATGGAAAGGTTTTCGTCAGAAATCGTGTGATTTTGGGGGAAAATTCGACAATTTTTAGTGTCATCACTATTTCATCACAAATCAAAATTTATTTGTGATAGATGTTTGTCCGTCATTAAGGTTGGAGGTTTTGTAAGAAAAGTGACGATTTTTTCAAGCCATCACTAAGTCGTCACTTATATAAAACATTAGTGATGGATGTTGGTCCCTCACAAATAATCATTCACTAATTTTAATTTTTCTACTAGTGACATGCCCTGATTCACTTATTCAATCTAGTAAACTCGACAACCATTATATCAAAACTACACTTTATGTATTCTTCAACATTATCATTTGCCTAAAATCTCAAACACTTCACCATATCATGCGATATTTCAAGCTCAACAAAGAAAATAAGGGACCCACAAGCCTTGATGCCATTAGTATAGCCAAATGAAGACAAATGAGGCCTTACCAATAGTGGCTAAGGTTGGCTATCTATTAGAGCTACATATTATATCAGACAATCAAGCTAGTCCCAAAACAAGATGTTGAGATGACGATGACAAGTCAGTTTTGTGGTTCAAATGACATCACAATGATGAAAACAATTTGAAAGAAAATATAAGGATTATGCTGAAGTAAATGCTTATGGCTGAATAAACCATATTTTGAGACTATATTTCAATAACATATCAGCAACCATCAACACTCAAGCATTCATAGGATATTGTACAGAGCACCAAGACCTTTTAGGCAAATTAGATCCATAACAACAAACTCCATCATGGGCAAATCTTTTCTTTTCCAAACCAAACCTTCAATACTAGGATAAAAATATTCCAAAGCATAATAAACAACACAAACTAATGACGAAAACGTCATCCTTCACATACACATAAGCTTTGAACTTATCACTATTAACACATCAAGCACTCAAAGCAGTATGAACAAGCATGTTCAACATATAGGTTTTATTATGCAATGTTTTCAACAGACAAATTAAACCAACAAAATCAAACAAAGGCTGAACATTTCAAGTACAACAACCAGAAGCAAAGTACTAATTGACAATAGACCAAAACAAGATTTATCAGAAAAAGAGCCTCAAGCAACAATAGTCCCAAATGAGATTTATGATTCAGTGGGTATCAACAAAACTCAACTCGAGAAGGGACAGAAATCTTACAACTCAAAAGTTGAGTATTCACAGAATGGACCCAGGGCTTAGCAAACTATTTAAAAAAATTCAAAACTAAAACAAAGAATTTTACCAAACCAAGGTCTCTGTTACTCGGTCATCAACTCCTCTGACGCTCAGACCTGGTCCACCCTCGTTCTGGCGAGTCTCCCTTCCTTTCGAACTTGCCTTTAGCCTCTTAATCTTGCCATCACCTCTTCTGCTCCTTAGGTTTTCCTTTTGATTGGACTTGATCTGTAACTCCACCATCTCTCTGTCTCTCCTTTAGGGTTTTTCGGTGTCCTCTTGGTGCGTTCTTTTTTCCTCTCCAATTGTTCTTCATCTTTTATAGGAGCTCCACAAGTGGAAGAAGAAAAACACTGTGGGCACATGATTATTGTTTTGTATCCTCTCACCCAAATTTCGTTCATCTTCTGCTCTATCTCCATTTTGATTGACTTTCCTCTCAAATTCCCTCACCTCCACTACTTTGCTGTACTTGGTACCGAGTAGTATAGGAAGTAGCAATTTGTCATTTCTGCTTCTCAATTTCTTTCTCTCACTCACGAGTTTATTTCATCCTTTCGGCTCTCGCTCTCATCTCCGTCTCCATCTCCATCACGTTATCTGTCTTTTCTTGCACACATTCCCTCTGCTTCTTAGTTGCTTGAGTCTCAATTGGGACTCCAGTCTACTTGGGCTGAAATGCTAAGTTTCAATGTTTCAGTCCAAAATTAATTTTTTATATTTTTTATTTGTTATTTTATTTGTTTGTTTTGTTTTGTTATTGTTTTTTTTTATTATTAACCCTTTTTGAAAAAGATTGGATTTTTTAGAAGTCAAAATAAAGGGATAGGATTTTTCTTTTGCTTTTTTTTTAAGACTATATAGGTAGGATTTTATTTTTTCTTATCGTAAAAGAAAGGAAAATGATTTGATTGATTTAAGAAAAAAAACTAAAAGAAAGGGATATGATTTTTGAAAACTCTAAAAGAAAGGAAAATGGATTTAGAGAGTGATCCTTTTGGAATTGTTCTGGGATTATTCATTCAGGTTAAAGGGAAATTCTAAAGAGAATTTTTTTATATATTTTTCTTTTTAAAATCCTAAAAAAAGGATTGGATTTGGAGAATATATTCTTTTTATATATTTCTTTTATTTTATAAAATTCGTATTCAAATTGACATTAAAAGGAAAATTTGCATCAATTTTTTTCTAAGTTTATGTATAAAACTCAGATAAAATATGATGTTCATAATTCTAATTTCTTCAACCTATAATATTGACACTTTCCTACCTATTATGTGGGTCATGCACTTATGTTTCATTCCCTTCTGCAGCTAATCATATCACCTTGGTTTGTGATATGAACATGGAGTATTTGTTTAACACATTACATGATTCAACTTAAATGGTTTGGAAAGCCCATTTTTATGAGGACCATTTAGGGGATTAGAAGTGCTTTTTGGGGCATTTGTATTTCATCACATTGAAGGTCCAAGGCACTAATATATACTTAGAGAAATCCAATAATGCCTTAATCATGCTTATTCAAGTTTAAATACATGTTGAATTGAGCCATGGGAGTGAAGCAACGTCTTTGACCATTCTTAAGAGGATAACTATGTTTTTTAAACCCAAGTGGAGAAAGAAGCCCAAGTTCAAAGTTCCACATAGAGATTAAATTACATAAGTTGGCAAGTGCTTTATTAATGAGTCATGTGCTTCAATTTAGGCCATTGGATTAAAATTAGGTAACTTATTAATCACCATAAAATTAGATTGTGTATATTTCAATTTGGACCCTTAATCATATGACTAGGAATTAATTTGTGATTAGATTTAGATAATCTTTTTGTTTGATTTAATTTAATTGGACTTGATTTAAATTAGGACTAGGATAATTTTATGATTTCTTATTTGTATTCCAAAAGGACCAATCATTAAAACTTATCTTTATCTAATAGTTTTAAGAGTTTCATTAGAATTTAATTTTCTTTTTCTATTTAAGAACATCATGTAACACCATTCTCATCATCCATCAATAATATTATAAGTTTATTTAATTAGTAACCATCACTAGTCATTTGTATTCTTTTTAGAATACACTTATCAAAAGAATTAATCTATCTTTTGTGGAATCTTCCCTTTGAAGTTCTTAAAAACTACACAATCATATTGGGTTTTAGAGTTTTTATCATACATTTCTTTTGAGTTTATGCTTCTGCTTAATTTGCTATCAACCAGGGGCGGACCTAGATTGGTTTCAATGGGGGCGGCAACACCCCTTAACTTTCACAAAATTACAAGCATATTTGTGTTAAAATTATTATTTTACGCCCATACATGTATTACATGTATTATTTTTTAACCCACTAAAATTATATCCAACTAAAGCTTCAAAATAAACTACATAAAACTTTATTCGGAAAAAAGTAAGCATAAATAAAATGCATTGATGAATAATTATGTGGTTATTTATATATATTGAAATAGATATCTTCAATAACATTGATTATTCAAAAATTTTAAAATATAAAATCACGATAAGAATAATTATAAGTTATATAATATATTTAATTTTATATAATTTTAGTATATTTTTATACGATAATAATTCTATCATTTGAAACGAAAATTGCACCCACTGACCTAAACCTAAGATCCTAAGTCTAACCCCACTGCTATCAACTCGAAATTTTAGGTTCCGATAATTTAGTAATGGGTCCACATCAATTTGACTATTCTCTCCACGACTTTTTTGTTGGGCATTCCAAGAAGTTATTGGGTCCAAACTTGAATGGAGTTAACCATTACAACCAGCGCATGATTTGATTCTGATGTTGATTTGACGTCCTAACAACTTTTCTCAATCTTTCGTTTTTTAACCCTTCTCTCCGCTCATTATCTTCTGGCTTTCGTTTTATTCAAGCCATTTCGGATGTATTTTCAAAACAAATAATTCAAACATTTTTTTAATTTTTAATTTCCAAAACTTGTTTGCAAAAATTAAAAATATATTCTAAACAATTTTCCCTATTATAAATATATAATTCAAACTACTAATTTTCTCTATTCCACCCACAACTCTTTAGTACCCTTCCTTCATTCCCATTTAAGCACACAGCGTTCAGGTAGCATATGAACTTCAAAGCTCAAAATCAAAGTCCAAAAATGCAGAGAGAAATTAACAAGTGCACAGAGCTAAGAAAACCTCCCGAGAGTAAATTAATTGAGAAAGAGAAAACACACGAACTTGTATTAAATAACGGAGGACGAATACAAGCATTTTACGTTAGTGCAAAAAAAAAAAAACACACACACACACACACACAAGCATTTTACGAAAGTATTAAACCACTCGAAAGGCCACTCCATCATCTCCCAAACCACGAACTTAATTCAAGTACCCATATCCCAAACCATAATTTAGAGAATTAAAAACTAAATAGAAGAATCAAGGCTATGACGAACACAAGGATATATAGAGTATTTTCATTTGTGATCAATGGTGCCATTAACAGGGGTTTCTGTAGACTTGGGAAGAAACCCTTTTTCTCTGCAGGTATCAACAGCTGTAGTGAACATGTCCTCTAAGCTGTATTTAAATTGGAACCCCAAATCTTTTATCTTCTTGGAAGAGAAGCTTACAATTTCCAGCTCATCAGGTATATTCTTAAACCTACAAAATTAATATTCACGGTTACACAATTAGTCCAACATTGATTCATTCATGTGGATGAATTATGTTAATTATGAAGCAAAGGGAAGAGGGGAGGAAGGACTATACGTGGTGGGGATATTATACTCTGGGTATTTTTGATTAAGTAGTCTCGCAATGTCATGAATGGTAGCATCATGGGAGGAGCATATGTATCTTCCTTCTGCTTCAGGATGCTCCAACAAGAATATGTGACCCAAGCAGAGGTCATCTAAGTGAGCAAATTGCCCTTGCTTTATGATTGAATAATGCGCTTCATTCCCTACAATTAGAGGATATTATAGCACTTAACATTTTCACCTATAAATAATTAGGCAATAACAAGGTTGAAATTAATTACAACGACAACGACAACGCACCGGTGACGGGAGAAAGAGCAGTAATAAGACTTGGAGGCATTGAATTCATAAGAAAGGGTCCAACCACGAGAGGAGGAATTACAGTAATGAAATCCATGTTATGCTCTTTGGCAAATTTCCATGCTTCTTGCTCCGCCAGCGTCTTTGAAACGAAATACATCTGCAAAGTGTATATATTATTATATTTAGTTTTAAAATCTATAAGATTAATATCTATCGTCCAAGTGTCCATGAGGGAGTGTGGGATACGTAATTTGAAATACGAAAGAAGAGCAGAGAAAGAGCTGAGCGCACTAACCCAGCCAGTCATCTTTGTTCTGCGACAAAACTCGACGTCACTCCAACAGGTCTCGTCGAACATGGGCTTCTGGTGCTCTATGACGTTGACAGTTCCGGCGGAGGATGTAAATATCAATCTTTTCACAGTTTTGGCCTTGAGGCATGCTTTCATGATGTCCAATAAACCATTGATGGTTGGTTTTATCACTTCGTTCTGCTACGTCCCAATCCAAATCAAATTAATTGTTTAAGCATGCATATGATGGGAAGATAATTTTTTATAAAGTCATTTATGTACGTAGGACGATACCATGCATTATAATATTATTTTTTTTTTAACTAACTAAAAATTCCACATATCACGCATGCAATACTGTATGTCTTCACTTAATTTTGTCCATATGCTTAATTTTTCTTTATGTTTTTTGTCTAATCAAAAGTATATGTTGGGAATAAGTTTTCTAAGGTTAAAGTCAATTAAATTAGAGCATTTTGAGATGAATTTTCCTTGATGATTATAAAACTTTCAAGTTATGCACGTCTTGCATGTATCATTCTTGTCATGCAATTAAAGAAATGAGATTACAGGATACTTTAATTTGCCAACTGTTTAAAACTCATATAACTCAATTACTAAGTTTTGAATTATATATATGGTGCCAAAATAGATAATAGGGGCCAAATCATAAACTACCAAAATTACCAATAGTATTTCCCCCTTTAAAAGTTCACCCCTTTAAAAAATTTTATAAATGTCTAAAATAACCTGATTTAGCGAATAGTCAATAAAGCATCATATGGGCAACGATGGATCGAAATATTTTGGATAAAATTCCCTGCACATGTGTATCTTGAGGAACAAAGAGTCTCTCCTGCAACACCCCCCTTGCCACGGTGTTGGCAGCACCACGGTAGGTTTTTTCTTTAAAAATTATAAAAAAAAAATTAGATTTCCAAAAATCATGTAAATATATATTTTGTACAATTTTAAATTTTTTAATATTAAAACAATACTATATATTAAAAATTGAATTTCTGTAGTTTAGAGTTTTATATAGTTTTTTAATAATTAAAAAAATATTAAAAAATTTAAAATTATACAAAATACATATATATATATATATATATATATGATCCTGAAAAATCTATATTTTATTTATAATTTAGAAAAAATACTATCACGGCAGTACCGTGGTAGTGGCGGTATGAAGACCCCGACCCGAACTTGGGCGTCATGGGGCAAGGGCATGGGAGTCGTAAAGTTTTGACTACTCCGGAGAACGATTACATACAACTGAACAATTGGGGAGGCGAAAAAGAATTTTAATATTTTATCTTTAATTTTTTGATGATGCAAGTTGATGACTTTAAAATGAAAGTAAGAGATGCGAAACAAACTAGTTTTACTGTGTGCCAATCGACGGTGTCTTTCTGTTTTTTTTTTTTAATTTGCACCCAATATCGTAGAATTTTAAGAAACTGAGAAATGAATGGACATATATATATATATAGTGATGGATTCAGAGTAAAGTGTTTGAAATCAAGAGAGCTAGAATGGTTGAACTGTTAAAGAAGGGGGAGAAAAACTAAAAAGTTTCTTCAAGGTTTGATCCAAAAGAAAGAAATGTTAGTAAAGTGAAAAAGGTATGGAAATAGTATCGATGGTATTATACCTCCGGATCCTTGGATTCGAAATCCATAGGGGTGGCCACATGGAAAACTCCGGTGCAGCCATTGATGGCGTCGTCGAAGCTTCCCTCGTGGGTGAGGTCCGCCTTCCACAGAGTCAAGCGTGTGTCGGCACCTGGCAATTCTAGCAAGTGCTTCACCTTCTTCATGTTATCTGCAAATTAATTACATATATATATATATATATAAATTTATATGAAATAAATTACTGACAGAATATAAAAAGCGAACTGGTTAAAGATGGTGGAATGGAACCAGACCCGGGTCGCGCACTGTGGCTCGAACAGTGTAGCCGCGTTCGAGGAGTCTCATGACAAGCCACGAACCGATGAAGCCAGCAGCTCCTGTGACACAAACGGTGTCGTCGGACACTGAACCCATGATTTTTCTTGTCTTGAAGGAAATTAGTGAGCAATAATTAGGAAGTGAAAACAACAGTAATAATGGGGAAAGAGAGAAGGAGGAGCGAGAGGGGTTTTAAGGAAGAAAATGTTGTGTTAGAAAGTGTCTGAGAGATGCGGGAAGTAAGAGTTTATAAGGACATAATATTCAAAGGTCTGGTGGGGATCTGTTTAATCACGTGACCACCCGATGGTTTATATTATTGTAACTTGTATTAAGGTCCCCTCAATTGTTAGGTGGCTGCTGACTAGCAGCTTAATTTAATTACTTTAATTCTCTCTCTCTCTGCTTTTACCTCCCACAATTTGTGAACTTTTACTTAAGATATTATATAATACTTGCTTTGTTTCTTTATTTAATACGAGAGACATGTATGAGATTTTTCTTATTTGCAAATATAAGAGATGAAAGAGAGTTGTTTAGTGTATTTAATATTTTTTTAAAAATATCTCTAATTAAGTTAATAATGTAATTTATCCTTATCAATTAAATGATATAAAAATTATTAACATTAAATATGAGTATTTTTATGAACTATTTTATATTTATGATAAATGTAATGATTCTAATTATTTTTTTATATGTGTGATTTTATTTTTGTTATTCGAATTGATATCACGTGTGCAGGATTTCTTTATTATCTCTTGAGGAGTATAACGAGTGAAAGAGAAGCAGAACTCCTCTCCAAGTGCATCGGTCTTTCCCTTTTAGGTTTAACTCTATTTTTGAGAGAATGACAAAACAATAATACCATAACTAGGATTTACATTTTACGTTTATACTTTTTCTATTTTTCATTATATCTTAAATTCATTTTTATAAATAAAGAAAATTTGAATAGTTTTCCTCGATTTCTTCCTCTTTTGCGCATTTTATCTAATGCCAAGTGTGGATTAAAATTAAAAGAAAGTTATTGAGGAAACAAACATTAATTTATGATGATATATTTATTTATTTAATCTAAATAAATTTAAAAATATCCCAAATTTGTTCAAACACGTGCCAGTAATTAAAATATATAATAATAAGAAGCAAAGATCCTAGTAATATGAGCAGAGATTGAGGATGAAATTCAAGGAGAGAGAAGGGTAAATTAAATGAAATCAGAGTGGGGGTTGAATGGAATAGGGGGGCGTGGGGAATTAAAGAGACCTTCTAGAAGATAGATATAGCCATTAATTATACTGTATGGATTGAAATAATATGGGAGTCTTGTTAAAAAAAAAAAAACAAAGAGGTAGAAGAAGAAGTGGGAGTTAAAAATTGGAGTTGGAGGGGAAGGTGGGCATGTCTCTCTCGAGCGTGGAAGCAAGCGGAGGAGGAGTCTCCATCTGCCCGCAAAAAGACGAGTAAGGTACGTGAGATTGGATGGGCATTAATTAATGGGCCATACCAAGTGCATAGGAAGGAATCCATCGAGTGCAGTAAAAAAAACGGAACTCTCAAATCAGTAAATTACAGCGATTAGATGCGCATGACATAATAATACACAGGTCTTGCCTCCTGGTTTTACTCCATTACTTTAATTTGCTTCTCGAACCGTCCCTTTGTCCCATGTTATAAGATAAGGCAAGAGATTTTTTCTCAGTTTCATCATATTAGATGCTCCCTCTAATTTCATTTATAAGGGAGAAAATTTTTGTATGAGTACCAAGGAATAGAATTGAAGTCAGTTAATGATAACTAATTTATTTCATATTTTTAATTTTTTTTAAAATTATTCTGATTTAATTATTATTTTTTTCTTAATTTTTTTCAAAGACATACTTTCTCCGGTACAAAATATAAGAGATTTTCAACCACTTCACGCATATTAAAAAAAAGTGGTTACACTCTTCAATTTCTAAAAAAAAAACTCAACATCTCATTTTTACCCTTATTAATTACCAATAATTAAAATTATTTCTACTCTTTTCCATTACAAATTATGAGACTGGTCATCAATGAATAGGGACAAAAAAAGGTAAACTACTACTAAATATTAAATAACACCTTATATTTTGGACCAAAGAAAGGTTCTAGATAATCCCTTATATTTTGGACCGGAGGGAGTACCTTAGAGTTCTCAATAATACTAATGGAGGGTAATTTTGGTAAAAAAATTAATATAAAATTAATTCTCTTTTTTCCCCTTATAAATAGAATTATCAAAAGATAACTTTTTTCCTTATAAATAGAACTAGATTGAATTATATATAGTAATTTATCATTTTTACCCCTTATATATATATTATATTATTAATATTGTGACTTATTATATATTTGATGAAAGGGGGGAATTAATATAGGTAAAATTAGAAAAAAAAATAGAACTTTAAGGATATAATAAATATTTTTTAATATACATGAAATTCTCTCATTGCTTTATAATATGAGACCAAGGGAGTAGTAATACTATAGCTGAAATTGAAGACAGTTTATATATATTAATCGTCCAATGAAATGATAAATATCCCTCTTAGATTTTCCAATGTGGACTTAATATGAATCATGTTTGTGTATAAAATTCAGATTTCATATTTGAGTTATGAGATTGTATGCCCAAATAGGTGATAATTTTGTATTGGGCTACATTAATAAGTTTGAGTGGGTATTTTGTCTACTAGACTTTGTGTGAATTGACTAGTAATTGATAGGTTAACATATTTAAGAAATTTAACTATTTATCAACTGTTATATTTTTTTAATAGTAAAAAATGTTATACTTGTGTTAAATTAACATCTATACATATTATAAATAAATTAATAAATACAATTGTTTGTTTTTTAATTGATTATATTCTTTGGATTGATATTTTGTCATTATCAAAAGATAGTTGAAACCACAAAAAAGGGAAGATGGAAGAAGCAGAAGAGAAAATTTAGAAGACGAGGGTGTGAAAATAAATGAAAATATGAGAAAAAAGAATTGAAAAGAATTAGAAAAATATATGAAAAGATGTTGGGTTCACACAATTTTTTTTATTTTTAAAAATTCCAAAAAGAAAAAAGCCATATAAATAATTATACTTTAGTGATATCACAGCAACTCTTCAATTAATTTAGGAATGGAACTTTTTAAATTTCAAATAAATTTTAAAGAGATGAAAGAAAGATGAGAGTGTGAAAATATGAGAAAAAGAAATAGAAAAGAATTAGAAAAATATATGAATAGATATGGGGTCCCCATAAATCTTTTTGTTTTTAAAAATATCAGGAAATCAACAGTCTTGTAGCTAGTCCGCAAATCTGAATCATAAATTGAAAGAAAAATAGAAATGGTGAGAAATGTTTTCACTTTTCAATTAGAATAAATAAAATTTATAAAAATAAAGTTTAGCAAAAGTAAGTTTATTGTAAAGATAAGTTTAGTAAAAATAGAAATGGTGAGAAATGTGGTTTGATTGTTTTTCCTTTTTTGCAAAATCATAGTTTCACAAAATACCTGTTTGGATTATAAGAATTAAAAGTACTTTTAGATGTATAATATGAAATCAATATTCACCTCATTTTCCAAAACCATTGTTTAACTCACTTTTCATTTTTCAAAAAAACAGTTTGTGTTTAACCAAACACACTTTCTTGAAAAACTATGATTAAAAACTATAATTTTTTTTTAAGGATCAACCAAATAGGCCCTTACACTTTAAGTGGGAAAATTAAATAATGGAAAATTAAAGAATTTAAAAAAACAATTTTAATCAGCATTTTCTTGGGTCTAGAATATTTTCCACCCTTGAAATGTAACTTTCGGGATCTGAAATGAGAGCACTTTCGATCAAATCTGGACGATTCAAATTTAATTATATTTTTTATTATGTTTTAATTTTATTAGATACTCAATTTAAAATAGATATAATTTTATAACTGTTATTATGTAAAAAAATCAAAATAAAAAACTATAAATCTGGACTGTTCAGATTAAAACTGGACGGTCCAAATTTGTGTAAGGTAATGAGTATTGGGTATTTATCACAGTGATAAACACCCAATGCGGATTCATCTAAAACAAGGAAAAAATAGTTTTGAAGTGGTTAATAAAGACTTGTTTGATAATGTTTTATGTTTCATTATTCTTAAAACAGTTTTGTAAAACTGTTTTTGCAAGACTGTTTTCAAGAATAAATTTTGAAAACAAGAAAATAAAAAAAATATGTTTTAATAATTATTATCAAAATCATAACTAGTGAGTAATAAATGAGTTATTCAAAATTTATAACTTTACCATTAATAAGGTGGGTGTTTTTCACCTTTTCTTGTGTTATTAATAACAAAAACTACAAACCACCCTAAAGCTATTTTGAGTTTTCTATTTTTTTTTTCTGTTTCTCAAAATAGTCTGTAAAAAAATAAGTTTACCAAATAAGTTTTTTTTTTATTTTTCTATTTTCAAAAATAGAAAAATTATTTTTAAAAACAGAACCAAATATACCCTAATTTTCTATTAAAAAATTTAAAAAATAAGAATAAGATTAAAAAAAAAAGGAGAAGCCACATGTCAAATTAAAGGAAAAATTCCATACTTGATCACACTCATGGTTTTTTTTTGGCCACCAGGCATGCCCGGGCTATTTCAATCAATTTTGTCTAAAAAGATTATAAAAATTTTTTAAATTCATTTTATCAATTCAAAATTGATGATGTTGATCATAATAACTTTCCATCAAAATAAACATGTTAATTAAAATTATGAAATTTTAAAAAAATAATTAAATTCTTATGTGAAAAATTACTCAAAATTAATATGATGTAGATAAGAAAATTCCATTTAATAAAATTAAATATTTTTTATTAATGATTGTTAATCATAATAACTTTGAATGAGTAAATTCATTTAAATTACAATTATTAAATTTAAGAAACATGATTAATTAATCTTTTGGAAGGTTGTTGAGAATATGATAAGTTTACAATGAAGCCCATATAATTATTAGATATTGCAAAAACTCAATTTTGGCAATATTTACTTTTATATATTCAAACCCCCTTATAAAATTGATTTCATTGAAAAAAATAAATAAATAAATTGACACTAACACACCGAATATGATGATATTTGTATTTAAATTAAAATTTTTGAAAGGGAGCAGTATGATCAATTATTCAAACTGTTATCATGCAATACAATTTTTTTAAAAATTATCTTTCTGTAATAAATTTAAAAATATCAACCTCAAACCATTATAATTAATAAATCGCATGTTAATTCTAAAATTATTGCAAACAACTTTTTAATTAAAAATATCAAATTATTTAAAATTATAATCAAATAATTGAATATGTTATTAACTGATAATTTAATAAGTTCAATAATTAGTAAGGGTAATAAATTTGATTGCCTAATCATTATCAAAATTAAGGTGTAGGTGAAAATATAGTAAAATATTTTTAATTGAATTTTTAATCTATATTAAATTAGAACCAATCACAATTAATTTTTTCAATCATCAAAAGCGCCTTCAGATCCTTTCAGCCAATAAAAAAGTGCCTTCTGATCTTGGTTGGAGAACTCATTCAAATTTGAATATCTCAAAGTACGTATCGAAGTAATTCATCTAATTCATAATATTATAAGATAATTTATATCAATTATATATATATAAAGAAAATTATTATTTTATCTTAAATTAATATAAAAAAATATTAATATTTTTTATTTTATCTTTATTAAATATCCAATTATATTATCATTATAGGATTATAACTTAAAAGTAAAAAAATTATAAATAAAAATATATTTAATATCCTATATTTTAAATTAAAAACTTACACTATAAAATATTTTATAATATAAATTAAAAAAAACAACCATTGGAGATCATTGAGGAAACTTCATGAAGGAATGAAGCCTATTTTAGCTCATTCTAGTTTTTCTAGCTTAACTATTAGCATGTGACCAAGCCATCTTTTGCATTGGACTTTGCAAAATATGTAGGTCGTGTCGTCATGACCCAAATTTGTAGTATAAATCCACGTGTTAATATTAATTAATATATTTGACCTAAATGCTTATTCCACCAAACTTATTAGCACTTTGCTTCTAATTATAGAATCTTTTATTTTTATTATAAATATAAGATTTTTTATAATATATAAGATAATATTTATTATGTATTTTTAAAAAATATCCCTATTTAATGTATTATAAAGAAAGAGAAAAAAAAATTAAATAAAGGTAATTTTAAAAAAATATTATAATTTTTAGAGAAATTGAGATAGTTAATTAATTTTAACTCATATTCTTAATCTGCATAATTTGGTTAAAAGGGTCTTATATTAATGATCAGAGAGAGTATAAGATCTTTTTAACCGAATCACGCGGATTAAGAATGAGAGTTAAAACTAATTAATTACCTCGATTTCTCCAAAAATTCCAACATTTTCTTAAAACTACTCATATTTAATCTATTTCTCTTTTTTTTAATACATTAAATAGGAATATTTTTTAGAAATGTATAATAAATATTACCTCGTATCTTGTAAAGAGTCTTATATTTAAGATCTAGATAAAATATCCTATATATAGGATTGGAGGGAGGATAATATGTTAAATGATTTAATGTTTACTATTAGGGTAATTTATTCTATATTTCAATGAAATTGTACATGTGAAAAATTTGACCAACTCATGATATCTTTTATATGTGTGTGTATATATATACACACATATATATCTTAAATCAGCGTTCCTGCTCCATACCTTTGGATTGGGGAATAAAATTCATGGCAGAAGCAATATCAGAGAAGAAAATAGTACTCATAAAAATTATTTTTTTAAGATTTCTCACACAAATAAAAAAAATTATTAGAATATTATAAATTTTAATAATATTTTATGAAAATGTTATTAATTTAAATACTTTTTAATAATATATTTAATATTAATTAATGATAAAATAATAAAATAAATAATTAATATTTTATTTAAATTTTAAAATCACATATATTATGAAAAATTTTAAAATCATCAAACAAAGAGAAAATTTTTACTAGGGAGTAGTAATTACATTGAAAAAGCTTTAAATGCTAAAATTTACTCTATCTAATTAACATTATAAGAGATTTTATATCAATTACACGCATATTAAGAAAATTATTTTTTTACCTAAAATTAATGTAAAAAGTACTAATATTTTCTATTTTACTCTTATTAAAAGTCTCATTCTTTTATTATTATAGGGTTATAAATAAGGAATATGGAAATATTAATTATATGGATAAAATAAAAAGAAAAATATCAAATATTTTATAATACTCCCTCCGTTCCTTAATATAAGGGACAATTGGAGGAGTTTTCATGTTTCAAAATATAAGTGACATATGGAGTTTGTCTGGTATATTTAATGATTTTTTTCAAAAAATACTCTTAATTAAGATGATATATTTTTAATATAATTCATTTGTATTAATTACATAATAGAACAATTATTAATATTAAATGAGAGTATTTTTTGAAACTACTTTATATTTCAGATAAATTTATTATTTTTTTATCTATATAATTTTATTTTTTATTTTTTATATTAAGAAATAGATGGATAATATATGGGAGGGAGTAGAATACGAAAAAAAACCAATCAGCTATTCACTAATTACTCTCAATCACCGATCGACCATTGATTCCCAGGACGTGTGGCCGCTGTCACCATCGCGTAAAGCCCCGAGAACTGTAATCATTAATCAGAAAACTCCTCAATCCCAGGATCCACTCAAGTCCCAACAATCCTGGTGTGAAATTCAACCCCGAGAGTTTGATCAAAATATATACTCTCTCTGTTTGTATTATAAAATATATTTTTGAAAAATTAAAGTTTTAAAATATAAATTATTTTATAAAATTTATGAGATATTTAATATTTATTTTTTATTTTTACCTTTCTTAGGAATATATAAAAAGGTTATAGTAGAGAGAGATTAAGAGAGATATAATTAAGATAAGTTATAATTTAATAAAGGTAATTTTAGAAAGTTATGTTAATTTTTTAAAATATCAAGACTGTGAACTAATTTTCTAAATATGTATGATATAGGTAAATATGACTTATAATAGGAAACAAATGGAGTATATACATAATACTTCTATAGGATATTTTATATCACAAATTTTTTATACAAAATATAAGATATTAGATTTTTTTTTATTTTATCCCATTCTTTAATTTTTTTTATACTCCTTATTTATAATTCTATAATGATAATAAAATATATATTTTATAAGGTAAAATAGAAAATATTAATATTTTTATATTAATTTTATGTAAAAAAGTAATTTTCTTAATATATATACATAATTGAAACAAGATATTTTATAATATAGATTGTTAAAAATAGTAATTTACTTTCTTAGAAGGTGTTCAAAGCAGGGGTGCAGCCAACATCGTCCAATATAGCCAATTCATCTCCTGCATATGTGAGCATGCAATTAAATGACATGAAATGCAAAATATTTCTTTTGACCATTTTTATTAATTATATTTTAAAATTTTTTTATAATTTTAAAAATAAATTATTTTTTATGAGTTTTTGACGTAGTAATTATTTTATTATTTAATTATGAGATAAAATGTAAATTATTTAAATTAATAATATTTATTAGAAGATAAAAATAAAAAATACATAAATTTATGATAATTTTAATAAATAATAAATTTTTTTAATTTTAATAAAATAGTTAAAAATAACTTAGAAAAACTCACGTCACCTGATATCATATAATTATGGAATGTTGTTTCACAGATTGATCGCCGGCCTGGTAACAGACTCTAGGAACGCTGGTGCCAGCTGTATAAAGTAACATTGCAGAAAGAAAAATGCAGGAGCATTATGATTGATGAATCATCATCGTAATGCAGGTGCAGGGAATGCTCATGTGGATTATACAATCATCAATCATCATCAATATGAGAGAGCATGTGACAAACAATACCATACTGCGGATCAGCCCAAAAGTAGCCGTCTGGGTTACGAGTTAGGCGATTCAAAGATCCTCACGTGGACCTGCAATTCATTCTCTTCACCAGCCCACCACCAGTGGATCGAGATGGATGGATGGTATTTGGCAATCACATCAGATAGGCTAATAGAGGGGGGCCCAGTGCACTGCAAGGCAGCAGATCGTTGAATTAATGCAAATAAATCCAATTGAATGGTCATTGATTGCACGCTTGGACAAAAGAAATTCATTCACACTACACTGACAACTTCTTACATTGAAAATAAATTGCCAATTACACATTGGTTAGTTAGACATCAACTACTCCTCCAGTCTGTTTTTTTATCCTAATCCTCAATATAATACCTTATGAAATAATATTTATTATATATTTTTTAAAAATATTTTTATTTAATATATTTAAAGAAAAAAAAATTAAATAAAAATAATTTAAAAAAAATATTAAAATTTTTAAATAAATTGAGATAAATAATTAGTTTTAACTTTTATTTTTAATTCACATAATTCAGTTAAAATAATCATTGAAGAGAGTACTACCTCTCTCTCTCTCTCTCTCTCTCTCTCGGTATTCAAAATATGAATTATACTATTTACTTAAAAGATCTTTATTTTTTAAAAAAAAATTATAAATTTTTAAAAATATCTAAATTAAATAAAAATAAAAATAAAATATTATCTGCCCAGTATAACATTCTCTTTTCTCTCATAATTAGTAATTAGTACTATCATAAATATAAATACAAAATTAAAAAAATATATTAAATACTTATTAACTTTTACCCTATCTTTCCAAAATTCTACCTTACATTTTAAGACGGTGATACTAATTGCTTAAACGAATACTCATCATCACATTCAAATCATTCCATACAGTCGCCCCGCAGAAGGCAGAATATCTTCCTGACACCACTGTTGATGCAACTGCTCATCGGGAAATCTCAGTCAGTAGTGTCCCCTCCAACTGGAACCAATGAATGATTTCAAATTATTATATTTTAAAAAAAAACTACAAAACTTATTAACACTTAAAATTTTTCATGAAATAAATACAATTATTCAAACACCAGAGATAAGGTCATTGATTTTGAGATTTAATGGTAGTTTTCTTTTTCTTGTCTGAGAGGACCTTAATGGTTTTTTTTTTTATTTTACATAAAAGTTTATAAAATTTAGTTGAAAAATACATGACTCCGTTATGATTTCATATATTTTTGGTGGGTCAACTATATGAATGAAGGCATATGATTTCATATTTTAGCTTCAAACATTTATTTGACAATTGACTAACAAAATGCTGATGCGGTGTCTCTTTTTTCCGGCCATAAGCTGATAGTGTATATAGATTAGTCACCAACGGGTCTCGAGATGGACGACCATCTTTGGGCTTCAGCCCAACTTTGTTAGACCCACTTATCGCCTTACCCAGCAGTACTACTTAGTGTAGTTTAAATTTAATATAAAGGGCATACAGTGGATTAGCCCTCCAATTATATTTATTCATGATTTCTATAGTTATAGTTACACTGATTCCTAAAAATTTAATTATACGAATATGAAATTTAAATCAACAAGTTAAAATTAAAGAATCTTTAATTTACTTTAAAAAAATGTTAATACTTATATTGCAAGATGATAAAATGCTTAATTTTTCAAGTCCACATTTTTTTTTCGGTTGATTAAGGTTGTAATGCCTCCCAACATAAGGAAAATCCCATTCCCAAAGGGATCCTTTCTTGTATGTATTCTTAAAGAAAGAAGAAAAACCTACTTTAATAATCTCTACACTTTAAATGAATTAATCTTTAATTATCGGTTTGAGATATTATTTGTGCTCACCACAGAAAAAAGGAGTTTACATTTTCGTACCCAGGCAATATTGAATAACATGTGATTTTATTAAATATGAGCAACAATATATATGATTTTATTAATAAATAAATACTAACAAGGGTGCATCAGGGACAAAGCTATTATCACCGTCGACCCACTCAAGCCTCGACGAATAATGGAAGCATCGAAGATTAGTAAATGTATCCCACCCTTCAAATCAATATTTTATGTAATTAGTTTTTGCTTTTTCATTGATCTTCTACCATATAAATCTCAGGATAATTCTCTTTATAATTTATTTACGCTTATATCCCACATTTCAAATCAATATTTTTGTTGTGTGGTTTACTTCAACGCCAGAAAGTGTCGTTTGATCTTGACGAAGCGGGTGCGTGTCTTTGTATGTGTGTGTGGGGGTGTGTATATAATATAAATTTTGCCATTTAATAATAGACAAGTGGAAACTTTTAGCCCAAAATATGTTGCCCGAAAATAAAAAACCTAAATGAATAAACTTTTGGAGATCAACTCAGATGTCTTGTACCAAAAAAAAAGCCCTCAGATGTCGGCTGTTTGTAATTAAACGGTCTGCAAACGGAGGAGTCGAAGAAAGAAAATTGTGCAAGAAAAATTTTTAGGAAATATATTTCTTTCTATTTTAAAAAAATTGTCATTTCTTATACAAATAAAAAATTATTAAATAAATTAAATTATAATAAAATTTAATTACTATATTGCTAAGATATTATATTGACTTCAATACTCATTTTTTTTAGCCATGACTTAAATATTTTATTTTCGTGTTAATGAAAAGTAAATCAGTGAAAAATATAATTAATGTTTTATTGAAATTTTGAAATAAAAATATTTTGAAAATCATAAAAACTCCAAACAATCTTGAGTAATAAATTTTCTAGATACTCCCTTAGTTGTTTAAGGTTTTTGACATAAAGATTACTCCCTCCATTCTGAAATTGTTATTTAAGTATTTGGCACGTGGATTAAGAAATTATTAATTATTGTATATATTTACAAAAATACACTCATTTAATTAATTTATATTGTAATTAGAGAGAGAAGGAGAAAAAAGAATAGTAGTAATAAATGATTCTAAAACAATAAAAGTTTTACAATGGAGCAGGTGTGGAATCAGGTCAAACTAAGTTGGGCTCTAACTAAACAAATCAAACCTATATTATATGTCTTATGCCTAAACTTATTATGTTGGCCCATAGTAAGTAGGTCTTTGTTTAGGATCGGACCTGAGTTTTTAAGATGCATGACCTAAGATGAAACATATTTAAAGACCTAGGCCTGTTTGGTTTTCAATTTTATAAAATTAAGATAAATGAATTTTGTAAAACTAAAATTTAGATAAAATAAATTAGTCGTAAGTTGTTATGTTTAGATTTTTTTTTAAAAGTAAGTTTGACTAAAATCTGTTTGGATGATAAAAGTTAAAAGTACTTTTAGATGTATAATATAGAGTAAATTTATTTCTCTTTTTCAAAACCCATGTTTTGTTAAAGGAAAAGTAATTTTTTCTCTCATTTTCTAAATCCATAGTTTAATCTATTTTTCATTTTTCAAAAAGATAGTTTATGTTTAGCAAAACACATCTTCTAAGAAAATTATGGTTGAAAACCATAGTTTATTTTTAAAAAAGGAGAATCAAACAGGTACTTACTGGTTGTGATAATTCTATTTAAAAGCTTATTAAAATTAGTTGACATTCAAATAGGCTTAAAGGTAAGGTCTTGTATGCTTTAAATAAGTTTTTGTCCCACTTGAAGTAACCTAATAAATCTAAGTCAAATTAATTCAAAAATTAAAATAATAACAACAATTATAATAATATAATCATTATAATAACACAAGCACCAACACCACAATACAATTATAAGTCATAATACTTCCTCCAGTCCTATATACAGGACATTTTGCCCTGATCCTAAATATAAGATATTTTACAATATACGAGGTAGTATTTATTATACATTTCCAAAAAAATGCTCATATTTAATGTATCCAAAGAGAAACAAAGAGAGATTAAATAAGGGTAGTTTTGAAAAAAAATATTGGAATTTTCAGAAAAATCGAGGTAGTTAATTAGTTTTAATTCCAATTCTTAATCCTTGTAATTCGGTTAAAAGGGTTTTATATTAAGAATCAGAGGGAGTAATAAAAACTACAAGCTTATTTGTTCATGACACAGATATATTAAACCAAATCAAGTTAAGTTAGCAATCTAACAATTCAACAAATGAAAATTGTAGGTTAAGTGATTGAAAATAAAAATATCATATTATATTATAATAAAAATAATTTAAATTATATATTATATAAATATTAAAAAAATAAATAGGTCTAGTCTATTAGGTTTTAGGTCAAGTCAGACCTTGTTGAAACATGTTAAAACTATTTAAGCAATAGATCTGCACGTAGGTCTGAATCTGACTTATTAAACTAAATAAAGCAGGTTAGGTCAGGCCATAGGCCCTGATGGAGGCTTAGTCTACTTCTAATCCTAAATGGAGTGAGCACTAAAAAAGATAATAAATAATTTAATAAGTGATAAAAGTATACTAAATTCTCTTAAATTATTACTTATTTATTATTCATAATTATTTAATTTTTCCACCCTCCTTCATTTACTTAGGGTAGAATTAGGAAAAAAAAAGGGAAAGGGTAGTTGGAGACCAAAAATTTAAATTAAATACAGTAAAGAATATTGTAGTTTTTTTTATTGAATATCGTGAATTTACTACTGTTTTATACTGTATTTATTACTGAAAAAATTGTAAGATCTTTTACTATATTTAATTCAAACTTTTGGTCTCCAACTGTTAATTTTTCAAAAAATAATTGTCCATTAGTTTTCTAAAATGATGATTATATTGAGATATTTGAAATCTTTTTAAAATCACAGATAAAATGACCCTGAAAATATATATAGGGTACTTTCGAACATCATTTTAATTTTATATTTTACATTTGTTGGTCACAGTTTGCATGAATTAGAGGGAGGAAGATACGTTTTAACTATGGGAAACACGCACACATGTAACTTTTACCCAATCATCCAGTAAGCAGCGTGTTAATTTGGAATAGGAGCGTGAAATGGATTTTTCAAAAACAAAAGAACATATGAGAAGGATTTCAACTCTCAACTATTATTCATATCTAACTTTATCCTTGCCATTTTTAATAGATGATTTTGTCCAATCAAATAATGAGTAATAGAAATGTGACTTATATCTCGTGAAATTGTAAGTTCCAATTCTACTGTTGATACGAGTAATTTATTGATAAATAACTTACAAGAAATTTGGTACAGACGTTCTTTCATAGGTGGTTGAATTCAATTCATCCATGTTTTTTTAAATGGTGAAAAAAGTTCACTTTTTTTCGGTTTGATGCAAAAAAGTAACGAAAAGGGAGTGCATGCGTCACGTGCGTGAGACAAGTTGGGTCGGGAGGAGAGCGCGTGAGTTACCCAGTCACAGTCTGCGAATGTGATACTGCTGTCACTTTATCCGTTTGGGCGAAGAAAAATAAAAAGATACTACTACCACTTTTTCTGTTGGTGCAATCTCCCTGTCTCCCTCGGGCTCATGCTTGATTCGCACTCAGTTTTCATGCATCGACCACGACCACAAACCCAACACAGAACACAATACCATCTCCTCCTTCCCACTTTCACGTTCAGCTTTATCTAACCTATGTTTCATCTTCATTTCATTTGATCCTTATTCTTTGCTCCCTCTTCGGATTTTTAACCAACATAAATATGTATGTGTGTGTATGCACATGAATGGTTATTGGTTGGCTTTCTTTTTGTATCCCGAGAATCATTACTAGAAAAAAGCAATTTAGTCAAGGACAAATCCCTTACTAAATGTCATTTTTTTTTCGCTAAATTGAAAATAATCCCTCGCTAATTTAATCGCTATAAAACATCACTGCCATGTCACATAATGATTTCAAATATGCATTTATATAGATTCGAACCCATGACCTCTTCTTACTCTTAATGTCTTTATATTCATATTTTTGCCAGTTGAACTGGAATGTATTTGCAGTCTTTATATGAAATATTAAATATATATTATTTATCTACACACTAATACACATATATATTTATAAATTAATATATTGTTAAAAAATAAAAATATATTATAATTTCAATTATTAATATCATAAAATACTTTATATTTTGAATTTTGTAATAAATGAATTTTCATTTTCATTTTTTGCCAACAGGTTATAAAAATTAATCTAACTATTTTTATTAATTTAAAATAATTAACTAATAAAAATAATTTTATAACTTAATTATTAAAAAAAATTCAATTCATTAAAATTAAATTTTTAATAAAATAATTTTAATATATTAAAATTAATTTTAAAAAATTTAGCGAGGGACAAATCCCTCACTATTCATAATAATTTAGCGAGGAATAAAAAATTTCTTGCTAATTTCTCGCTAATTTAACGAGGGAAAGGATATTACTCGCTAATTCCCTCGCTAAATTTAATAATAACTACGAACTTACAATTTATTGCTAATTCCCTCACTATTTAGATCATTTAGCGAAGGATGAGTTATCCCTCACTAAATTCTCTCGTTAAAACTAATTTTTCTAGTAGTGAATTCACGACTTGTCTAATGCAAATTGCGAACGCCCTCCCCCCAAATCCTACACAATAAATTAAAAAAAAGAAGAAGAAGAAGAGGGAGGAACAAATGCAAATGCAAGCCTTCTCTTTTCCTTTATCTGTCCGCCTGCATTCTTAATTAATTAATTAATTAATGTTGGCTGTTGCAGTTTCTTTTATATTTTAGTTTATGGAATAGTTGGTGGCCAATTAATTACTATTGATGAAGATCAAGTTAAGTTGTCATTAATTAATTATGTGAACATGTCATCAACGTACGAGTAGGCCTATGATGTGTTTTGTGTTGTGTTTGGTTTTTATATGTACTATATGAGAGTGTGTCCGCAAGGCACAGTACGGCAGAACGATGGGATATATTGCCCACCAACAAAATTGAGTGTTTCGTCAGAAATGCGTATGCTGTGAGTGCATGCCCTTCATTTAGTTGTTCCCTCGACCCTTAAAACTTAGTATAATTAAAAACCACCATTTAATCCCCCCTCAAAAAAATAAAAAAAAGAAAAGAAGTAATATAATATCCCCATGGTGCAACACACAGCCACCATATCAATATTTTGTCACATCATTTTTTTAAAGCAGATATCAACTAATTAATTAATAATCCCAAGCTTATAAATTAAATACATACGAAATGTGGTAACAAATCTGAATAAATATAGGTTAGAGAATATTCTAGTGGTTTGTCATGATTAAAAATGTGGGGATTGGGTATGTGTTGGGTGATACTACAAAAGGCGGGAAAATCCCTAAGGAATACTATATTTGTTGCAATGAAGGCTGTTTCGGGAGGGTGGGGCATGAATTTTGGAGTTGCCCATTTTGTCATCCATCATAAATTTCCGGACATCCTCCTCCACCGTCACTCTTTAATTTCATCGTCGTCCAACTTCTTACAAAATTCCCACTGTGTCCCCCTCGATCTTCATATAAAACTAAAACCACCCTCCCTTCCTCCCTCTCTCGTTTCAAATCGCTTCTTCTTTCATTTCCATTGCTTTCATCATCTCATCACTGTCTTTCTTCCTCCCTTCCCTTCAATGGAATTCCACAAAGCCTGTGCCATCAGAAGCTACCGCTGGAGGCCAATGTTTGAACACGCCTTCCGCTTCTTCAACCTCTCTCTCCTTCTGTTCCTTCTCTCTCGCTCCTCGTGCTTCCCCACCATTCTCCGCCACTCCACCACTCTCTTCGCCTTCCTCTTCCACCGCCCCTTCTACGTCTTCCTCCTCCAAAATCTCATCATTCTCTTCATCTTCCTTCTCTCCCTCAAAAACCACCATTCCCCCCACAACAGTAGCCCCCCTCCCCTCAACCCAACCGCCGCTCCTCACAAACAAACTCTCCACTCCCAACTGCTCCAGTCTACGGCGGTTCCGGTGCTCACCGAAACTAACAAGGCGACAAGGTCTACTAGGACTATGAGGACTAAAACTTGGAATGGTGACAACGTCTCCAACATGGACTGTTATCGGAGAGTTTGGTCGGAGAATTTTTCTAGGATCGGGGTGGGTGGAAGCCCGGAGTTGGACGGACACAAAACAGTGGCCAGATATGACGGAGAACTTGCGAGGCGATTGTGCTCCGTGGAAAAGCTGAGTAAGGAGGATTTCAATCGCACCGTGGAGGATTTCATCGCCAAGCATAGGAAGATGCTGTGGGAAGAGCATAGGGAATAGCACACTCTTGATTTGAAGGTAAACAGGGTACGAGAATGATTAGAAATTAGGGAATCAGAAAAGGATAACGGATCTTGATTTTCCGACTAGCTTTTTCTGGTGTTCTACATCGACTTATGTATAGCGATAAATCCCACTTTGAATGGGTGTTATATTATAATAACTCCATTGTCTTTGGGTGTATTCGATTCGACAGTACTGTGTAACCGAAAACAACCTTGGAATACCAGTCAAACTATAGAACGAGATTACCAGATCACTCCTGTTGAATAATTCACCGTAAATACCTGCAATGCGAAATTCCTTAACCTTTGTTGATTCACATTTAGTTTTGTGCTCAATTTGTTTTCCTGCAACTAAGGTAATGTATTTAGTTCTGTAGTTGCTTATTATGTTCTTTGACTCTTCTCATTCTTTCGTCTGAGTTTTCAAACGACGGAAGATTCTAGTTGTCCGAGGAATACTTGGAACAATTACTTATTATGAAGGGCTCCCTGGATACAGGGCCGAGGCTCCTCTAGCCATGAATTACTATTTGTTTACTGGATCAACCAACTTCGCTCGTTGATGTTCAACAATTGTTTTGCCCATTACGACCTTAGAGGTTGGACGCCATCATGATGATGATGGCCTAAAAGTGAAATGGGAATCAAAGCCAGTAAATGATTGCCACCTTTTCTTGTATTAATTTTATGATAACATTTTGTTATTGGAATTGAATTCCATTGAAATAGAGGAGATTTTGAAGCCAGTGAATCAATCGTAATAAAGTTGTAGTCGGGGCGGTGAAGGTTGCCTTTTGGAAGAGGGAAAGTGGGTCAATTGAATTATACTGTAAGAATATTCACACTTTCATACTGCTTAAGTTCAACCACCTGCCTTAAGTGATCTTTATTATATCCATTTGCTCAAAGTGCAATAATCTTCCGATTGGGCGATAAAAATTCGGTTCATTATGATTTACTAGTGTGCTTAAACTAGGTAGATAAAGCAAAGAGGAAGGAATTTTGGCTTGCCAAACCGTCATACTTATCCTTCAACGACTTTCAGAACTTGCTTTTTAAGGTGTTCGATAAATGAGAGGCATAGCTATCAAAGTATGACTAAGTGGGGAGGATATCTTCTCTTTCCCCTGAGCAGAGATAATGAGGTGTTGATAGAGATATATGAATAAAGCATGATCCACAGGGCAAACAACGAAGAGGGGCAGGTAGTTGTGAGGACAAGTTGGTATTACAGAATGCAGAGTAGTTAGTTATATGTTACGATAAAAAGCGATGCTAATTTGTCAATGTCTGTTATCTTATTCCTGTCACCTCTTTCTTTATTTCCTAATTTTCTGAATAGTAGTCCAAGTCCAAGGGCCCCTTTTAAAGATCGAAAATGGATATAAACACACATACTAGTGGTTGGGGGAAAACAACTAATATAATACCATACCATACCATACAGGATGGGGAGGTACTATATTCTCTAGTCTTAATTTATATTAGGAAGGACCTCGCTGTTATCCACTTACGCTAGCTGGAGATACTTAAAATGGTCGCTTTTGTTTTCATGTCTGTTCCTAGGGAACCAACCTTCTGCACTTCTAAAATTGAACTATATATACCTATAAATCATTGTGTATATATAAATCAATCATTTGGATTGGTGAGCCCCTCTGCGCCAACAATAGCTGATCTAAACCTAGGCCCTAATTATGCAATGAATCCCCCATTCTAATTACTACTCTTTTAGCCCATTCAATTTTACCCATTCTTTGGTTTTGCCCCCTTCCCAAAATGTGTGTGTGTGTGTGTGTATAACGACCATCTTTAACACTTAAGTTTGCCCCGTGTCAAGGTTTCTAAACTTCAGATCTTCTTGGAATGACCTTAGCTTAAAAGTACAATAATATTATTATACAGCAAATGTGACGACAGAAGATACTTTAGTTGATGCGCTTTCTTGAACTACAAGTTATGTTATATTTATATACACACACACTTGCGTGACATATCCCAATTTTTTTTCCTTAATAGTAGTATATAGTAATGTGAACACAATTCTTCAATTAATTATTTATTCAAAAGTGAAATTAAACTAATCGGAACTGAAACAACTGTTCGCTTTCTTTTTGGTTCTTTTTAAGATCGACAGTGTTGTTGGTGTCTGTATGCTTGAGTAATCATACCTTAGCCCATTCGTTTTGTCTTCTCGTCTCCCTCTACTAATTACTAGCTGTCATTTGTCCACCAGGGGCTCCATGATCTTGTAGCTTTTTATTCTTCAGTTTTTTTTAATAATTTGGTAGAAACACCATTATATAATATTTTATCTGTACCATTTACCAACCCATAGGCAACTAACTACTCCTGCTTTATACTACTTGTGACAACCTTCCTAATTTCTCACTGTTTCTTATATATATTCTTTGGTTTCCCATCAAGTATACTCAGGGAGGGCCACTAGATTGCTCTATGCAGGTGACACTCGTAGACTATAAACAAATGCAAAGGAATCTCATTGGTATCTCTGTTTTAAACCCATAGAATGACTGATTGAGAGAAATATAATATTGAAATTGCAACAACTTGTTCATGAAACAGATAGGATTAAAAAATGCCGACTCTAGATGCTTTATGTTTTTCAGCATCCATGTTGCTCTTATGTTTTCGGTTGAATTCCTTAGTCGTACGAGTTATTTACAACTCTCTTTCACACTGAAAATGACGTTAGCGTATTAATTGACAGGGGAGCTTCCTTCTATGATTTTGGCATATCTAAAGCCAGGTGGTCCAACAAAGTAGGTGATCTCTGACCAATGTCTATAACATAAAAACACTTCAATCTATGTCTCTGCATACATGATTGTGATGATTTCTGTAAATTTTGTAAGCCAAATTGTAATGGGATAGTTTGTGAATGAAAGCAGAGCGTAAGCACTTACAAAGGAACCAAATTGGGAATAAAATTATGTAAATAGCAGCAAACATGTTTTTATAAACGGAAAAATGAAGGCGGGTAATCGTTTACCCTGATAAGATATTACAAGACGGGATTATGTTGTTCTTGGAACTTTGATTGTTTTTTCTTTTGTCTGCAGATGAAGCAGTAAAATAAATCCCCTTTTGAAAATGCCATATCCTATCAAGTAGTTTGGGTTGTGTCTTTAATAGATGTCAAGCGAACCGGACACCCGCTTCTTAGTTTTGAAAAAAGTGCCCATTTCTCAATACTTGAGTCGGAATCGATCACCTTCCAGCTGCGTTGGGTACATCCACATTGTAACTTTTAGTTATTTTCACTGACATCTTTAGCTCATAGCACAGATGAATCAGGATTTTGATTAAAAGTAGCGGGAATAAAAATAGAGGAATTGCAATGAAGATTAATCTAGTTGGTAAGGACGTGGCTTCAAATCCTTTTTGAATCCTGATATCTAGCTTAACTTTGGTGAGCCGGAGACCAACTCACCTAAATTTCTTTTTATTTAAAAAATGAAAAAAATGATAGAAGGAACTCACTTGTAAGTGATGATGAGACGATGGAGGAACACCAGCATCATAGCTTTAGCCATGTTCTTCCCAAGGCACGACCTTCCTCCCATCCCAAATGCTAAGAAGCCGTGCGCTTTTGACTTGGCCTGTTTTTGAATGAAGAGCAACACACACTTATCCCTGTCTTTTGATTTGTGAATATTGATCGATCTCACAGTTAAAAATTGCTAATTGATTTCCACGCTTACATCAAATCTTGAAGGATTGAAAACCTCGGGATCGTCGTACACAGTTGGATCGAAGTGTATTGATCTAGCATCGATGTTAACGTTCCACCCTTTCTTGATTTTAAACCCTGTAAATTGCCACTAATGACTGGTTACTGATCTTATGTATGGAGTTTATTGTTTCAAATGGTCCGTAATAAATAAGCATATTCAAATGAAGTTAGATATAGGTGCCTTCAATTTCGCAGTCCTCCGGTGCTACTCTTGGGAACCACTGAACAACTGATGCCATTCTTAATGCTTCTTTTACCACCTATTTGTCACCAATTAATGTGATAAGTGTCCTCCATTTCATCATAAGCACTTATAATTGCTTACAAGCTGCAACAAATATTACTCACCTTGGACGCGTATGGCATCTCATCAAGATCCTCTAGTGTCAGATGCGGACTTCTGCATTTTTTCCCAATTTCAAGCTGCTCTTTCTGTTCAATTATAAAGTGGTTAACCACATTGGAAGAACTGTGTCAGTATTTTGGTAAACATTTCCACTGTTTGGTGTTAGTTGATTTTCTCATCTCATCTGTGCTTAGGTCTAAAGAGAAAAAAAAAAAAGAAAAAGAAAAAGAATTAGAGGACATGGAATGGAATCTGAAACAAGTAGGAAAAATGACAGACCATAAGGTTATGAAGAACCTCCTGATTCTCACCCACGAACTTCACCATCCATGCAATTGCGTTTGCTGTCGTGTCCTGCCCTGTAATTTCAACCCCGATGAAAGCTGATGCTCCATGGTATTTGAAATGTAGACTATGGTTATTTTTTTGTAGGTAGACCAAGTAAATCTTTGTTTTTCACTCTTACCAGCGATGATCATAGTTAATAGGTTATCTCGGATCTCTTTATCTGTTAGCCTTCTCACTTCTTCCTCATTAAATTCATTGTCATTCTCTGCTAAAAGCCGTTGAAGAAAATCCACATGACCACAGGCCAATCCACTTCTTCTTTCATTGATCGCCTTCTCCAATGTGTCCATGACTCTTTTTCTAGCCTGTAACATCACTTTTAAAGCTTAAAGCATCAATTTTCACGGGGTCAAGTATGAAAACTTTGCACACAGCTGAAAACTTGTATTCCATGATTCCAAGTTCGCCCATGAGGCATAAGGCTTTTTTGTTTTTTTGTGTTATCATTCATAGATGATCTTGGATTTTTTGGGCCTTCTGCTCTGATTTGTTTTTCTGCTTTTGGTTTTCTCGGGGGGAGCGAGGCCCATACTGAGGATTCAGACACATCACACTTTGTGTCGACGTTAGTGTTGTGCATTGTGTGCATGTCTCATTTGCATTGTCCTGAATGAAAATATAAATACTACTTTTGCATTTTTAAAATAAAAATATTGCTTGTTTCATAATTTGGATGGCTATAAAATAATTATTATTTTATATTCTACATCATTTAAAATAAAAAAAATTATTGAATTAATTTAAAAAAAAAAATTTAGACCATTTAAATATTATTGGAGTAGCTCAAGTGAGATGAGCACACAATGCATATTTTTGCAATCACACTTGTAAAGATGTGCACAATATCCATTTTTGACTAGCCTTTGTTTCATTGGGAGTTTTTTGGGGGATTTTAAAGGGAAGGGAGCGGATTGGAGAGGATTAAATCTCATTTTCTTATTTGGTTCAAAAAATTAGCGGAAATTTAATGCCCTCCAATCCTTTCCTCTACCCCTTTATTTCTCCCCTTAAATTGGAATTTTTGTGGAGAGTTATTAGTCAATTCCCTTCAATCTCTTCTCAAACCAAACAAAACTTTATTAAAATATCTCTAATTCCATTAAATAAGAAAATTTTAAAATTCTTCCAATTATTTTTCCTCCAATCCCCTTCATTCAAAATTCTTTTATTCCCTTTTCCTCTAATTCTCTTAGTTGAACCAAACATGTCTGAGAGGGTAGGAGAAAATGAAGCTCAACAAAAATAATTAATGCAAAGAAAAAAAAAAAAGGAAAGAATGAAAAAGAGGACATTAATTTTTTTATGGGCCCGTTAGTAAGAAGTCCATTAGAGGTGGCCGCATAAAAAAGTCCATAAGAGAATGTATAATATACCTGAAGGCCCTTATAGAATCTGGTCCAAGTGAACCTAAGAGGAAAGGCAAGCATAGCTTCACACACACGACCCACCTCTTTCTGCATCATCTCTAGTTCATCCCCACTCTCAACGCTCATCAGCATCTTGCACATCGCTTTACAAGTTAACTGCACCACAAAATTAGTCAACACACCAAATACACTCTTTTTATTTTCTAGCTTTTTGGTGGGGTTGTCATCTCATAGACCTACCTACCAAAAACTTGATCCATTGACGACGCATGAAATGGGCCTGAGCCCATTTCATAATGCAATACATGTACGTACCTGGAGAGCTTCATGTTGAATGACGACGACGACGTTGTGGGGCCCCCAGCCATTGAAGGCTTGAACAACCAGTTCATCGAAGTGTGTAACAAGAGAGGCGAGAGAGTGGGTTGAGAAGAGAGGCAAGAGATGGGCCCTGAGGAGCTTGTGATTGTGGTGAGAAGCAGAGAGCAAGCTGTCGGGTCCAACCAGTTCGGCTATTGACTTGATGTACCTCTTGGAGAATTTGCCACCCTCATTGTTCAGAATGGCTTTTGCCGACTCCAAGCTCGACATAAAAACGTGGGTTTCCCCAAATAACTTGGTCTTGAAGCAACTCCCGTATCTGCCACGCACCTCAATTTCCCTAACTATCATCTTTCTCGTACAATATATTGACAACACTTTTACACACACACATAACTTTGACGCATTCTTAATTGACATCTCACCTACTACTACACATGCAAAACGGTGAACCAAAATTTCAACCTTATAATTTCGTTATCAATCATCTATCAATCAATACATGTAGAAGACGTAAACTTGATTTTTTTCGGGGTCATGTGATTACCGGAGGCGGCGAGATCGGACGAATTCGTAGACTCCTTTGGTGCTATTAATGGCAGCCATGAAATGCAGTGTTTCTCCGGCGAAGGGGAATCCTTGATTCCCCGGAGGAATCCCTGCTTCTGACTTGTTGTTGTACCACAGATCCCACGCTCTATGACATATTGCAACAACCACAACGAAAAAGATGCTCCAGTAATAACAAAACATTGGAAGCTCCAGAAGCAAATGACCAACCATTTTTGTTCTTGTTACCTAGCTAGCCGATTTCTTCATCTACTCCTATGTGTATATATATTGGCTTCCACATACAATACTTCCTGTATGCCATATTATTAGGCAACATGAAGAGTTTTTTTTATGCCCTAATATAATATATAATGATTTATTATTTTTTCAATTTATTGTATAATTAGTATGGTATCTTGTACTATATTTAATTAAAAGAAATAATATTAATAGGTGTAAAATTAAAAATTTTAATTTTTTTTTAAAATTTAAAAATATAATAAATATTTTTTAATGTACATAAAATTAAATATAAGATAAAGAAAATATTTTTTAATTAAATTTTGGGTTGGTAATTAATTCAAGAGGGAGATACGTGTGCGGTTTAGAACAATGGAAGAGTGTGGATATGGCCGACAGGCAATGATTAAGGTGAATCATGCAACAATTAATGAGGTAACCCTACTTTCAATTTGAAGTGGGATAATGCGCATCCCAACATTAGCCACTGATTTTTTATTACCTCCATAACTTGTCTAATCAAGTTTGGTTTTCGCCCCTTCGCTGCTGATGCAATCAGTGCCAACATTGTATTTTATTCAAATAATCTTATTTAATACTATTTACTTCATTCATTCATATTATAAAATAATTTATATAATAATTTTTTTATTTAAAATATAGGATATTAAATATTTTTCTTTCTATTTTATTTCTATTTTTAATGCTTCATCTATTCTTATTTATAGCTTTACAATGATAATAAAATGTGGTATTAATGAGGATAAAATAGGAAATATGAATACTTTTATTTTTATTTTAATTAAAAAAATAATTTTTTTAATATACGTGTAATTAATACAAAATATCTTATAATGTAAATTGAAATATTACTTAAAAGTTAAGAATACTCTAATAACAAAAAAATAATATAAAAAAAATATTTTGTTTGAATCAATAGCACATCTCTTTTTGTGATGTCGTTAATTAAGTCTTACATGAATCATTGGAATCAAATTTGTGTGATTGGTTGTAATTTTTGGCTCTGTATACAATAAGACAAATAGATTCTACTGCTTAATGCTCTATTTTTGCTTTGCACACAGAGACAGCAGGAGGGGGATATTGGGGAAGTCGTAGTTCCTAACTTTTTTTATTTTACTTGATATTATATATATTTTTGTGCCAAATTTTTATATTATGTTGAAATTGTATATGATTCCAAAATTTGAAAAATCAACACGCCCTCTTTTTTAAGAGAAGTTAAAAAATTAACACACTTTCTTTTTAATAAATATCCAGTATCTTAGATTTACCTATGGTAGAATTTATACTATTTTTTGTTTTATTAAATACCAATTTCACTCTCTGATTGGATATTTTTTTTTTTATTTTTATTCAATTTATCCTTATTGTGCCTTTATATTTTTCAGAAATATCAACTCACATCCTCTCTTAAAGAATGAAGGTTAAGAAATGAAAGTATATATTTGTTTTGATTATATACTTGAAAAATTGACTATAATATGTTAAAATATTTGTATTATATTAGTTATATATATATATATATCATAATTTGTAAAATTTTCTTTAATTGACATATATGCTTTTTAATGATTTCACTCCCAATAACCAAATCCAAAAGCTTAAATGTAATTTTTGTTTTACTGTCTGCCATAAGTGTCTTGGTTCTCGTTATAATTTCCGTCAAAATGATTTTAATGTGGTGCTTGATCCCTTTACTTTGTTCGCAAAAATACAGTCAACCAGTCGACTAGCACTTGGTTATAAATTTTCGGCTAGGGGGCCCACTTGAATTTGGATTTTTTTCTTAAAATGTGTTTCATCTCAATTCTAATTTTTGACTGTTAGATTGATAGTTAACATTTCAAAGAAATCACATTTTCATTAAATTAAACTATGAGTTTTAAATAATATTTTTTAATGATTAATTTAGACCATCAAATATCAATCTAATGTCTAAAAATCAAAATTGAAACAACTGGAGAGGATCGAAACTGGACATTATTTCAATTCAAAGTGGTTGACTTTGATTATTGTCAGTTTGTCACTGGCTTAAAGTTTTTGTAAATATTTAGGGAATTTTTTAATGCAATGCGTTAATTTCTTTTTAAATTTATTGTAGACGTGATTGATGTGAATAATTAAAATAAAATTAAAATGATATTAGAGATATTATACAATTGAATTAAATTGGAGTAAGGATTTGAAAACAAAATATATATTGTGAATTACTCAACATAATTAACAGATTTTTTAGTTTACACCTCGATAATTAATGTGTCACATGGTTTTATGTTTGTAGAAGTATTAGTTGTATCAAAATGTTGCGTCTCATGATATTTCCCCCCTTCTATTGTGAAAAATAAAGGATGAATAAATATTTGTGTTTTGAAAAGCAAAAAGCCAACAGCATGCCCTGTCCAGTGACCACTGCCAGGTTATAGTATCCAGTTGTATGTTGCCATTGAAAGTCGTCACTTTTGCTTGGTCCCTCTACGCAGGATGTCTATGATTTTTCACATAAATAACAGTTAATCAGCTTTCTGCTTTCTTTTATTTATTTATTCTTACACTTTTCATTTTTCCGAAGGTTTAATTGGCGGGTGTGCCTCGTGCTTATTATTGTTATTATTTTCCACGTATACTGAACTAATTGCGAACTTGTTCCTACCTTGAAAACTACTGTTTTCGTTTTCTTTCTTTTTCCATGAAAAAGAGTTTTTGCCGTGATTATGTGGTAGCTAGGTCAGTTGACTGTAGGCGTGAAAATGAGCAATGGGTGGGTGACGACATCATTATTTATTGATTAGGGAGTCCATTATTGATGGACAGGGAGAAATGGATGATAACTGCCCCAAATAATTAGTGATCACTTATACAAATACTGTGGCCCTCTGAATATGTATTGAGGTCCTGTCAGTCCGTGGGAACAGAAAGTTGATTGATTCAACACCACCCTCGATCGTGAATGGCACAGCAAAGAAAAAGAAATTACATTAAAGCAAATTAAGGCCCATTAATTATGGACCATTTGAAGCATATATGATGCTCCCAATTTCATTAATTGCGCATACACATATTCATATGTGATATATATTGAAGAGCACCACCAACAAGATTACGACCTACATATGAAACGACGGTACCCTAGCTACGAGATGATAAGTAGGTGGCAGGAGGATCAAATCCGCAACTTTTCACCAATAAGGATGTGTATGATGCCACTAGACCATAAAGTCATTAGAGAGGAGGTGAGAGAGATCAATGAATTAAGGGTGCCTGCCTGACAAGGGAAACGATCAAATTGATGTATTTGGCGGGGGTGTGGGACATATAGTGGTCCACAAGGTCACTGTACACTTGAAAGAGGCGATCCATGATGTGGCTTCCGAATTGGGATTCCAGCATGGACTCAACCACGGCCCTTACGGTTCTGGCCACTCGCTCCCCGCTCGACACCGACTGCTCCTTCATCACCTCATCTCCCCCGTCCCAATCGACCTCGCATGCCTCCTCCCCCTCCATCACGAACGATCCTTCCTTCTTAACCGCCATCTTCACTTCCTCCATGCACGGCGCATAGTAGGGAACGTCAAACCAATCCACCTTCTCTTCTTCAATTAAACCCTACCGTTTTATGTGTGTATATATATATATATAACAGGGTAAGTGTGTGTATATATATAGGTAGGTAGAATGAATGAATAATACGTACTTGGGAGACGAGGATGATGAGGGCGCGGGCTAAGAGTTCCCACTGATAGCAGCTCTGAGGAGTGGTGGGATCGGTGGAATCTCTGCCAATGAATGACAATTCGATGCGTCCCCCCCGTAACCATCTCCCGAGAACGTAACTTGAGGAACACTGACATGTCCTTTTGGAACTGCCCCCCACACGCTTCCACCACACTTGTCCGACTGCTCTTTGATATGTATATCTTCCCCTTGTTTACCCCTCTCTCCAACCCCAATGGAACCTGCACCGCCCACTAGTTCATTCATTTTCACATCACATCCCCACAAACAAACAAAAAAGAATTTTTACCTGCGGCGTTATTTACTTTTCAATTTTCTAAACAGTAACTCCTTCTTCCGATCTACAATTAATAGTTTTAGTTGTTTTAATTTTAATTTATTCCTGTCCACCTACAAGACGTACGATCTTCCATCCCCAAAGATGACAACGTACTCTATCGACTTTTTCAGGACTTTAGGACCCTTGCCAAGGCCACGGGTCCCTCTCTTTTGTCTTCACCATACAAATTGGTGAAGCCCTCTGCACCTTGAGCATTTTGATGTTAACCTAACTTGGAACACTTCTAAATAAACTGGTCCTTCATTTCAATTGGTAAAGGGTTATATCCTATATATAATCGGTCTTCTATCGGGAAAAAAATGAAAACGTGCGCACATTAATGTGAAAAATAATCTTCTCCACAAAGTCTAGTTTTAGGACCACATAACACAGTAATGTAGTATTTGGCACCTATATATGCTGATGTGACGGCTTTGCGTATCTCATGTCTGAAGACCATTTTGATGTTAACGTAGCCGGCCAGAAACCCTTTCAGCCCCTCTTCCACTCACTTATTCATTAAAATCTATCCAAATATATAGATGTTCACCGTTATACTCTCATACGCTTACCATCGTATACTTAATCCAAATATCATAAATTATTTTATTCCCAACACTACACCGTAATTAAGATAAAGAATAACTATTGCCAGACTCTTAATTCAATTGACAGGAGGTTGTACGTATGAGTTTAACTATAAGTCCCAAGTTCGAAAGTTGTACATGCAAGCACAATTCAATTTGGATTAATTTGAATCTCGTTAATTAAATTCTCCAATTAAAAGGAGATAGATCCGGGGATATTGGGTTAAAAATAATGAAGATAAAGGATGGCTACATATATATCACTTAGTGACGTCTACCTGATCCGTAGATCTGCATGCAAAGATGTTTTGATTTGCTTGTTCATATATAACAATTGTGCAGGCCAAAACGAGCGTGCCGAGATTACAAGTTCGAGGTGGATGGACACCCCTTTGAAGCCTCACTTTCCGGGCTCATATACACCAAGCTATAATTCGGAGGCCGAGCTTAAGCGCAACGAGCCGAGTAATACATCGGTTATCGAACGATAAGGCCGAGTAATCGTATGGCCAAATGATCGTCTGACTGAACAACATCTCGGCCATATGGCCGACTACGGGTTTCTCCACGAAAACTGTATTGCCCCAAAAACACCTAGCTATGAGTAACAGTTATGGAATCATAACTGTAGGACGAAAAATCAGGGATCATGCAAAAAGAGCGCGATACTCGATAATGATCATTTATGAAATATCCCGATAAATTAGGGATTACAGGGAAAAGATGGTTTTAACCTTAACGTTCAGGAGAAGGTCAATAAAAAAGGAGAAAAGATAAGTCTAAAGGAAGATTGCACCGCACACGGTGAAGGGGAATAGTCTCTCGGTCTTTTGACAGAACATTTTTGGTGCCCACCGTGGGGCCGAGAAAAACTATCCTACCACCACCAAGAATCATGGTGCGAACCAGGAGCAGTGCGGGTGCAGGAGAACAACGCTTCGAAGACAGGCCTTCTTTGGAGGACCACCTTGTCATTCGGGCAATGCGTGAGAAGATGGAGGCATTAAGAAAGGAGAACGAGGAGATGCATGAAAGGAATAGGCAGCTGGAGTAGGAACGCTATCATGAAGGTACTTCTCCTCCTTGTGGAGGGGAACGGGGGAATACCAATAGAGATACTCAGCGATCACATCAGGAGGGAAGTCGACGGGAGGAAACACACCATTCAGAGACAAACATTGACAATTTGCAAGGGGATAAGCAGGCCGTCCGAAGATATCCGTTCGTTGATGGCATCATGGAGACGCCATTGCCAAAAGGGTGGAAAGACTTAAACCTAGAAAGATATGACGGTACTACCGATCCTGATGAGCATGTGGATGCGTATGTCATGCAGGTGAATCTGTTCACAAATAAGGATGCAGTTTTGTGTAGGGTCTTCCGTACGTCCTTGAAAGGAGCAGCTTTGAATCGGTATACCCGGCTCCCATCATGATCTATCGATTCCTTTGAAACCTTAGTCAATAAATTCAGCGCGCAGTACGCTACAAGCCGACCTCACCAGCTTACCTTGGCTGCGTTGGTAAACTTGCGACAGGAGAAGGATGAGTCCCTAAGGAGTTTCATGGAGCGCTTCTCATCAGTCTTGGTAAAGATCCGGGATCTAAACCCTGAAGTAGCAATGCACACGATGCTGATGGCTCTCAAATCTGGGCCGTTTGCCTACCACCTATGTCGAAAATCACCTTCCGATATGGATGAGCTTAGAAATCATGTGGCCGGATATATACAAATGGAGGAGGTGTCGAAGTTTAGGAATAGGGTTAGGACTGATCTGGACAAGCGAACGGAATTAAACAACCATGGAAGCTTAAGGCCGATGTTAGAGAAGGGGAAGTTTAAAAGAGAAGGTACTAGCCGGGGGCCAAAGTATGACTTTTACACTCCACTAAATACTAACCGAGCTCGAATTCTGGAAGAAGCTTGCAATACCGAATTGATACGGCTCCTAGCTCCCGGATACACCCCGGAGACGGCGGATCAATCAAAGCATTGTAGGTACCATCGCAATTATGGTCACACCACGGAGGAGTGCTGGACATTACGAGACAAGATTGAGGAACTGATCCAGGCTGGGCATCTCGGCAGCTTTGTACAAAGGAGTCACGGTAATCGTTCCTCCTATAATGGGTGAGGCCGCGGTAGAGGTCAGAGCCGAGCTCAGGAAGAACCTCAGCAACCGAACAAGGAAAGAAGACAGCCAGACGACACTCGAAACAGGGAAGAAAACAGAATAAGATGGGTAATCAACACTATAGCTGGTGGGTTTGCTGGAGGAGGGGCAACCAGTTCGACCAGAAGAAGACACCTAAGGGCCATTCGGACAGTAAATGCGACGATGTACCAAGCGCCCCAGAGTTTTTGTTCCATAACCTTCTCGGATGAGGATTTCGAAGGAGTCGATCCTAATCAGGATGACCCCATGGTGATTTCGGTGGAAGTGGCCAATTACGTCATCAGAAAGACACTGATACACCAAGAAAGCTTGGCGGATATCTTGTATTATACCACCTTTTTGAAGCTCGGGATACCCGAGGAGACGATTAAGCCTTATCGTGATCCATTGGTCAGCTTTGCAGGAGAACATGTTCATACCTGAGGATATGTGGAGCTGTTGATCACCTTCCGGGGAGATCTCGGGTCAAAAACTAGTATGATCAGGTATCTTATCATTGATGCAATAACTTCTTATAATATCTTGATAGGTCGACCTGCGTTAAACGAGCTCGGCGCCATGGTTTCCACTCCGCACCTCACGATGAAGTTTCCCTCGGTGTCCGGGAATGTTATTGCAATAAAGGCTGATCAAAAGGTTGCAAGACAATGTTATGTAAATAGTCTAAAAGTTGCCATGGGAAGGGCCTTATCGAGTTACTGAAGCGTTGGGCAATGGAGCATATAGATTAGAAAAGCTGTCAGGAGAAGTAATCCCTAGGACATGGAATGCCTCTCACCTCAAAAATTATTTCAGTTAGTTGATGTATACAAGGGGGGTGATGTACTCTTTTTCCTAACTCGGTCTTTTGTTCCAAAGGATATGCGAAAGGGGGTTTTGGCCGAGAATGTTTTAACGAGGCACGCCTACATACTTCAATAAAGGAAATTCTTTGTCATGATTATATTCATTAACCTTGGTCAAGTATGAACCGAGAGAAACAGAATTACATCTCGGTCAAATATGAACCGGGGAAGCGGATAAAATTCGATCAAGTATGAACCGAGGTGTTAAGTTAAAATTCGGTCAAGTATGAACCAAGCACTCGAATTAAACTTGGTCAAGTTTGAACCAAAAATTTGTTGAAAATTCGGTCAAGTATGAACCGAACACTCGAATTAAACTTGGTCAAGTTTGAACCAAAAATTTGTTGAAAATTCGGTCAAGTATGAACCGAGCACTCGAATTAAACTTGGTCAAGATTGAACCAAAAATTTGTTAAAAACTCGGTCAAGTGTGAATCGAGGAATTGAAACTTGGTCAAGTATGAACCGAGAGGTTGAATTAAATCTTAGTCGAGATCGAACTGAGAGATTATGTTAAACTTAGTCAAAAAATTGAACGCTGTCATGTCATTACGAACCGAGAAGTAAAGTAAGACTGTTATCATTGATTAGAAATAAGTCTGAGCAAGACATCAAAATAAAAGAAATAGACAATCAAGGAGGTGGGCAGTCCGCAGCAGTAGGAACATTCCCCTTTTTAGTGTCCTACAATTCCTCCTCATTCACAAGCGCACCATCTGTGACGTCTTCATTTACATCAAATGCCGAGAGCTCAATTTTCGGCAGGAAGAGATGCACCTGACGAAGTGCTTTATGGAAGCCCTTTACGTGCTCTTTCATTATCTGTTGCACGGCTTCCTGAACGTCAGCCTCAAGCTCGGCCTGCTTCTTCCTCGCTTATTCCAAATCCTTCTGCAAGTTTGCAGCGAGGGCCAAGGATTCGACTTCAACGTTCCTTGCCCAAGCAATCTCAGTCGTCAGGGTATCCCGCTCCTTTTCAACTGCTCGCACCTTCATCTCGGCATCAGTGAGGGATCTTGTCAGCTCCTCCACCTGCAGAAGGAGAGCAGCTTGAGACTTTGAAGCATCGGCGAGCTCCGAGGAAGCCTTGTCCTTCGCATTAGTTGCTTCCAGAAGCTCGGCCTTAACAACTTTTCGATGACGGTCGCTCTCCTCAAACTCCTCCCTACAGAGCGAGGCCATGGTCACGGCGCGCAGGCACATAGCCGACATGGATTCCAAAACAGCCTTGGGACCAAACTGCTGCAAAGTTTCCTTGTCCCGGACTTCCTGGATGCCACTCCCGAAAAATTTGGCAATGTTTGGATCAATGCCCAAAGGCGAGCGTCTAACGGGAGACGGAAGGGGAGATCGGCGAACCAAAGATACAATCTCCTTGTCGGCGGCTGGAAGTCGAGCACGTTTGCTCAGGGGGCTTCTTGAAGAAGAGGGAATCTCAACGACCTCAGCTGTCGCCATTACCTCGGCACGCCTTCTCTCCTCTTTGTCAAGGCGAGCCTGCAGATTCTCGGCGATAGGTCCTGCTGATAGGGCCATGTTCTTTATTGAACGCTAGTTGAACTTCCCCATCACCACTGCAAAATAGAAAATGTATATTAGAAGCTGAACCAAGTATGGCAGCAGAAGATAAAAGAAAATCGGCACTCACGTTTAAAATCTTTATTGGGGGTTGAAGAGTAGGGGAGCCTAAGTAAGATTTTGCAGTTCAGGGGGCGAGGTAATTTATTTAACTTGTCGACATCCGCCTTTTCGGATGCTGACATAGCTTCATAACACCAAGACTGGAACTTGATGGGAGTCCGAGTCCAGTATAGAGGAAACCTGGGTCGCCCCCCCTCATCGAAAAACATTTCCGAGTAACCCTCGGCTGGGCGCACCTTGAAGAAACTTCCTTTAAAGTCTTTGTATGACGAGGTATAAGGACCGATTATCCCCCTCCTATTCATACCACTAAGGGAAATCCAGCCGATCTTATCTCCAAATCGGATCTGGTAATAGTAGAGGAACTTCGGAGCAGTCGGCGTCATGTTTAATTTTCTACATAAGACCTCGAAAGCCTTTAGAAACGCCCAGCTATTGGGATGAAGCTGAGTTGGATCGACGTTCAGTGCCCTTAAAATAGCGCACTCGAAGTTCGAGAAAGGAAGGCCAACTCCCAGTGACTCGAATAACGTTTTATACATATATGTAAAATGTGTTTGCACTGGCAACGCTGACAGGAAAATGTGCTCATCTTCAGCACACGGCTCGGCAATCACGGCCTCCTCTGTTCGTGTGCTAGCCAGAGAGATCGACTTCCTCAGCTCCACAATTGATTCGGTAGTCCAAAATCTAGAGTGGTAGGATCCAACTTCTCTTTTCACCCAATAATATCTCGGAAGTCGAATGTCAGGAACTGGGTCTTTCTGAACTCTTGAAACGACTTTTCGTGGCTTTTGTACGGCCACTTGCACGGCAGTAGCCGAAGATGAAGCCTCCCTTTCAGCTGGAAGGTCGGCCAGATGAAAATTCAACTCCACACTGGGAAAGGAAGAATGTGACGGTGAAGATTCTTCCCCGATGCTCAGAACCTCCCTTTCAACCAGGATTCGATGAGAGGACGACCCAGCTGATGCCTCAGATCCTCGGTTTGAACTCATGATGGTTGGGAAAGATATAGAATAGTGCGTAGTAATTGAGAAAAGGGGGAAAAACAGAAGAGGGCGTACCTGGAAAAATGATGAAAGGGGCAAGGAAAAGGAGGCCAAAGACGACAAAGAGATTCAGGGGGAATGAAAAGCAAATGTAGGTTGAAGTAAAAAGGATGAGCACCCAAGTCCTACATATATATAGTGAAAACTCCTTCTCAAAACGAGCAAATTAATCATGACTTTAGGGAGCCAATCGTCACCATTGGGAAACATGCTTCGACTGATGAAAAGACGCAGCATTAAATAACGCCGTGCGCAGCCGTACATGTAAGCGCATTATCGTTTTAGAAACCGAAACGTCAAAGAGCCTCTGGGAAGGTTCTAGAATCCCTAGGGGACTGGAACGATTCAAATTCAAAAAACCAGTCTTTAGTCGGTCACGTGATTCAGAGCCCCCTCGTCCAAATTGGACTCGAGGCTCGGGGGGCTAGTGTGCAGGCCAAAACGAGCGTGCCGAGATTACAAGTCTGAGGTGGATGGACACCCCTTTGAAACCTCACTTTCCGGGCTCATATACACCGAGCTATAATTCGGAGGCCGAGCTTAAGCGCAACGAGCCGAGTAATACATCGGTTATCGAACGATAAGGCCGAGTAATCGTATGGCCAAATGATTGTCTGACTGAATAACATCTCGGCCATATGGCCGACTACGGGTTTCTCCATGAAAACTGTATTGCCCCAAAAACACCTAGCTATGAGTAACGGTTATGGAATTATAACTGTAGGATGAAAAATCAGGGATCATGCAAAAAGAGCGCGATACTCCATAATGATCATTTATGAAATATCCCGATAAATTAGGGATTACAGGGAGAAGATGGTTTTAACCTTAACGTTCAGGAGAAGGTCAATAAAAAAGGAGAAAAGATAAGTCTAAAGGAAGATTGCACTGTACACGGTGAAGGGGAATAGTCTCTCGGTCTTTTGACGGAACAACAATAATAAAAGCAAAATCAATGGATTAAAATTATTTTGAAAAATACTTTTGGATATATCATGTTTTGAGTAGAAAAATTGATGAGGGTACCTGAGAAAGCCAATGGAGGATGGAAGAAGAGTGAACAAAGTGGGGACTGTTGGCCGGGAAGAGTGGACCATAGAAAGAGCCAGGTACCCCGAAAATAAAACACGGCCCCAACTCGTTTCCCTTCTCTCGCTTCAGTTTTCTATAAAAACCAGGCAATGAGGCGAAGATGTTGTTGATGTCGTTGGTGTACAGGTCGTTCAAATACAACTTTAACTCAGGGGGCGGCCTCTCGAGGCGGCGAGCGGTGGCGCACACGGTGTCCATTATCTCAGAAATGATGAGCAAGGTGTTGGGTCCGGAGGAGCTTCCTAGGTCGGCGATGCCGATGCTGTCAGTCTAATTGGAGCATATGGTTTTCACAATGGCCTCCTTCGTTGCCGCCTTGGACACCGAGATAATCATGTTCTACGCACACAACAACGACATTTACATCAACATGACCTATGATAACGTAGAGGGGGTCATTAATAATCTAATTAATTAGGGGAAATTAATTTAGAAAAAGTGAGATCGATGGATATATATAAAAAAGAACCTGAACGGCACAGTTCATAGCATAGCTAGTCTCGCCTGCTCCTTTGTTCATGTGAAGTACTTGCTCAACCTCCATGTGCATGTTTTCTTCTCTGAGACTTTGGAGGAATGCGACCACTTCTTTACTGCCTCACACCCCAAGCTATTCAACTCCTACAATTCATACACAGCTTTCGTCTCTATATATATACACACAGTCACACACCTTCCCCTCATTTCCTATCACCAAACCTGCGCCATATATATTTTTGATGAAAAGGGGACTATATTGCAAAATATATACAGGAGAATAGATTACAAAATAACAGCCCCCATTAGGGATGAGTAACAGAAAAGCAACCTGCACCATATATTAATTACAGTCACACTCCCCTCCTATGTAATTACCGCCCCCTCTTACTAACTAAATGTGATGCATTCAAAAAGAAATTAAAGTGTAATTTTAAAATATAAATTTCATACCCAATCATATTTTTTTATTTTTCTAAAATGATATATATGACTGTAGAGTATTTTTTTCCTTCCTCATCAAGTATTTGACCCCAACAGACACGACAAAAAACGTTTTCTACTCATCCCTACATCAATATCAGATATATGCGGGTCAAATACTCCTAAATATGTGGCTATAATCATATGAAAAATATTGTAAATAATTATCGTACGCGCACACACACATATAACAAAATACTTACCTAAACTCCAATAATATACTTCAGTTAATTAATAGCCTAGTTTGTAATGATGACCGATATATTTGTAATCAAAGGTTACCGAGAACTCCAATAATTTTTCCTTAGTTAATAACCTAACATATAAAGACCTTTTTCTCCCACGTTCTCCAGATGCAATTCAAAAGCTTGTGTGTCTTGTAGTTTTTGCTGGATGCACGTTTGAAAAGCCTCAAATGCAAAAAAAACAAAAAACACGCACACAATTATCGAGTCTTAATTTTTTTTATTGGGGTAAAATTCCTCTCTTAATTTCTATTTTAGGATCTTTCTTGTACTCAATATATAGAGTTACATCACACACATTTGTCAAACCTCAAACAGAAACTCACCGCTTCCTTCCTTTCCAACCGTGTTATGTTTGGTATATAGGGGCAATTTTTAGGGAAATCAAACGGAAAACCAAGTAGAAATGAGTCTCAATACAAAAGATTACTATAACTAATTATGTTGCATAAGATTTTTTTTTAAATGAAATTCTTATTTCATTCTTATGCTTGATTTGATGAAATGTGTACAAAATAAATCTTCCTAATACTTTTAATGCAAAAAAATTTTTTTTATTCTAATTTAATCTTTTCAAATTTTGTCAATACTCAATTAAAATTTTACATTATTTTTTATAGTTTAACTTTGTAAAAAATATATTAAAATACTGCCCAAAATTTAGATATTGTTAATTTGAACCATTTTGTCAACAGAATACTGTTAAATACTAGCTACCAGTGCACAACTAAAGAGCTTTTTTTATTTTTTTCATAAAATTCTCAACCATCAGATGGACACCATTCCTTTAATTTGTTTGCGTGATGGAATCACATTCCCACAAAAATGTAGGAATGAGCATTCCTTCAAGAATGAGATTCTATTGTCGAACAAATAAACACATGTTTGGCTAAAAAATTCTTATTCTCCTTTTTCTTTTCTTAACTATTACAATGTACCAATTAGCACAGTAAAGTACATTCATACCGTATAAGGAGTTTCTCTAATTATTCGTCTATCTCAAAGTACTTTATAGTCTCCCATTATTCTTGCCATCTCTCACAAGAAAATCATCTAATTAAGTCATCTTGACTCCGGTCTTTATGTCTTCATTAATTGAATATACAATGGCTAAACTATTTCAAAATTCTATGCTATGAAGTATGAACCGATGTATGAGAGAGTGAAATCAAAGAGATGCTAAACAGATCGAGAAGGAGCACAGGTGAAGGTACTGCAGATTGCATGCATGCATGGCGAAATTTGAACAGGACCTACCTATCGTATAAAAAAGGACAATATACAATTTAGCATTCCATGTATAGCCGTGCTCGAGGAGGAGGTGAAACAGGAACGAAGTAGCTTAATCTAACCAAGAGATCGATTATATATCACTTGAAACATTGAGGTCTAATGGTTTTATTCACTGTGAATTAAAAGGAAAGAAAAAGAATGATTGTATATGTAAAAAAAAATTATATATGTTTGTCTCGTTTAAAATTTTTTTAATAGCTAGATAGTAGATATTTATTCCTATCGGCTAGTGTCCCTCTTTTAAAGATTATATATTTCGGACTGTCTTGATAATATGAAGTTTGATAATGTAAATTTCATTGTTTGGACCTGCAAAATATTAAAGACAAGTATGATCTGCAGTGCCTTATATATAGTTGGCTAGCTAAATTATAGGGAGGAGAATTTATTCGCCATCTTGTATTATAAACTTGGGGAAAATTTTTATTCTAGCAAGCCATAATCTCTAACAAAATTTTTTCAACGAGCATAGATCCTCACTATTTTCTTGTCGTTTGGCATATATTTAGTTTGACAGGAATTTTTTTTAAATTAAAAATCATTGTTACCAACAATGGTTGAATTAAGTGGAAGGAGTTTGATTTTAATTAGCAAGGTCTAAGATTTAAGCCTTACATACAAATGAAAAATTATGTTGAGAGAACTTTTTCCTATTTATATAGAATCCAACAACAGGCAAATCTAAAAGTAAGTAATGCAAAATAATTGTGATCTAAAAATTGTAATCACGAGAGTATTCCTCGCTGTTTTTCTTTTTCTTTCATTTATGAATTTGTAAGTAATACTGAATAGTTTTGTTTCTTTCCTATTTATAAGCTGTCGTGAAGATTAATCTTTGTGACCATTTTACATAAAAATGCTCATGAAAGTCTTTTTGGGAGCGTTTTTTAAAGAAACAGTCTCTAGTATGTGGTTCCAAAGCTCATTTTTGTAGTAATGCGTCCAACCGATAAAGAATATGAGAGGACAATAAGCCATGATTGTTAATGTTAATCATTTAGGTTTTAGTTATATTTTAATATTAATTATTACTAATTATGAAATATCAATATTCATTTTGAATTAGTATAATTAAAATTATACATAAACTATTTCTTCTATGTATAGTTTGATTATGCAATTATATATCTTAAAAAACTATTTTTATTTACATTACAAGAGTTTGAATTATGGTTGTTACTTTTTTTTTCATCACCCAAATTGTATAATGTAGTTCCTCTATTCTTTATTATAATGCATATTTTTGGAGGATTAAGATTTTAAAATATAAGTCATTTTATGAAATATATGTATAATTTAATATTTATTTTCTATTTTTATCATTCTTAGGAATACCTAAAAGAGTTATAGTGGAGAGAGATTAAAAAAGATATATTTAAGATGAATTATAATTTAATGAGGGTAATTTTTTAAAATATCAAGGATTTGAACTACCTCTTTTGTTTCCTATTATAAGTCATCTTTAACTAATTTACATATACCAAGAAAAGTGATTAAAAATAATTAAAATTCTTGAACTTTGTAAAATTTACCACAATTTTTCAATATTATCCTCATTAAATTATAACATATCTTAATTATATCTTTCTTTTTCTCCCTTTGCTATAATTATTTAATGAGGTGCAAACATGGAAATGAATATTTAATACTTACAAAGTGATTTACATTTTGCATACTTCAATTATTCTAGAATATGATTTATAATAAGGAACAGAGAGAGTAATTTTCTAGGTATGTGTGACATAAGTAAATATGACTTATAATAAAAAAAATAGATGGAATATTTTTTAGAAGTTATATATTAACAAAGATAAATTCTTACAATTTTACGATACGAGTTATGTTGCTTTTACGAGTTCACTTAAACTCACAAATTTAATAACCTTGATTGTTACCAACAATGATTGAATTAAGTGGAAGGAGTTTGATTTTAATAAGCAAGGTCTAAGATTTAAGTTTTACATACAAATGAAAAATTATGTTGAGAGAACTTTTATCTATTTATATAGAATCCAAAAATAGTCAAATCTAAAAGTAAGTATAGTGCAAAATAGTTATTACCTAAAAATTGTAATAGCGAGGGTATTCCCTTGCTGTTTTTCTTTTTCATTGATTTATGAATTAGTAAGTAATACTGAATAGTTTTGTTTCTTTCATATTAATTATAAGCTGTCCCGAAGGTTAATCTTTGTGACCATTTCATATAAAAATGCTCATGAAAGTCTTTTTGGGAGCATTTTTTAAAGAAGCACTCTCGAGTATGTGGTTGCGAAGCTCATTTTTTTAGTAGAGCGTCCAACCGATAAAGAATATGAGATGACAATAAGCCATGATTGTTAATGTTAATGATTTAGGTTTTGGTTAGATTTTAATGGGACTTTATAACTTTATTTGATTTTAATTTAATTAGTATATATATATTTATTGTTAAAAATTTATAATTGAATCTCAATAATTTTTTATTAAAATTAAACTTCTATTGAAAGCTGTTAAATTATCTAAGATGTATTACTCCTGATTTCATCATCCATATGGATAACATATAATATATATATATATATATTGTTGGGAGGCAAGTGTAAGTTAATGTAGGAAAAGTTAGACTCAAGTCCCACATGAAATAGAGTTAGGCTGCAAAGAGATATATAAGTGAAAAAATATATGAACCTAATGAGCTGTTTCTGTATAAACTTTGAATTTAGTCTTTGAACTTTATTTAAGTTACATTTTAGCACTTGTATTTAGAAAAATTGTCGTAAAAAACTTAAGAACATATTTTTCTTGATTATAGAAGTCAGATATTTTGCACAATATTGACTTAGACCTCTGACACGTACGCTTTTCCGCATATGACAAATTCGTAAAATTTGCAACGATTATATTAAGCAGAATGGAGCGAAATTAACTACATGCATGCATACATATTTATATTAAATACATCCATATATACATATGTATGTTTTTATGTATGTAAATTTTCGATACACACATATACATGTATGTACCTATATGTATGTGAAGTTACCTGACTCTGTTATTTGAGTTGGACAAAATGAGATATATATATATGTGTGTGTGTGTGTGTGTGTATGCATGTAACATATAACTAGTCAAATTTTAAAGTTTTAATGATAAAATTAAAAAAAATAACATTAAGAATTAAGTTAATAAATTTTAATTTATAAAATATCAATTATAGACTTTCAAATTATAAAATCTGAGTAAAAAAATGAATAAAATCATAGATAAGAGAATATGTCATAAATTAGATCTAACTAATATGTAAAATTATAAAATCTGAGAGAGTATTTTTTTTTTCTCTAGTTGTTTTGACTAGCAGAAAGGTTTTGAATCAGTTAAAGTGTTAAGATGAAACTTGATGATTAATCATAAGGTGCGGAGTATATATATCTTACACGATTCCAGCAAGGAAGTGGAGATCGGTCGGTGGGGGAATAAAACCCGTGATCATCATGTTTCTTATTCTCCATTTTTTTTTTTGCTAAATTCTTATTCTCTAAACAAAATATGAAAGATCACGTTTGAATCGATATAATTGAGAAAAGAATAGTTGAAAATTATTGAGAACGTGTTGTCGGGATAAAAGTTGTGTTTGTTACTATCTACTGTCTAGATAGTCTAGATGGTAATAATTATATTACCCATTTGGGGTATAAATATAGGATTTCTTTTTCTTCATTTTAAATATATAATCTTTTTAAAAATATGAAATAATATTTATTATATATATATATTTTTAAAAAATTTATATTTAATTCATTTCAAAGAAATAGAAATAAAGATATTAAATAAGAATTATCAAATACTTGATTCAACTAGCAATAAGTTATATTAGCTTAATTAAAAGTTTTAAATTTGAGTCTTAGAAATATAGTCATATTAAATATTTGATGATAGAGCTTTGTTATTATTTGTAGTCCTAGTCAACACGATTTAAATTAGTTTAGATCCCAATAATTTTTCAATTGAAGTGGATTAGATTGAGATACTAAATTCTCCAAACAAAAAAATATTAAGTAAAACTAGTTATAGAAAAATATTACAATTTAAAAAAAATCAAAATATTTCAATTTCACTAACTTTAACTGAGATATAAAAGTCTAAACGAGCTAAGAATGCAGTATATATATGGGACCCACGTTTGAATGGAAGTTGAGAACTTGTGGATAGGGGTGGGAATAGGCCAGGCTAGGTCAGGCTTTACCTAAATAGGCCAGACCTGCAATGTAGGCCTTAGGCCTGAGCCTGGCATATCAGCCTACATTAGGCTTTTCTTCAGGTTCAGGCCTGAGCCTGGCCTGGCCTGGCCTGAGGCCTTTTTAAAAGGCCTACTAATTTAGTAGGCCTTTAAATAGGCTTCAAGGCCTAGGCTGTTAAGGCTTTAAATAGGTCTTTAGCCTATATGAAGCCTACCTAACAATTAACAATATTAAATCAGCTAAAATAATATATATATTTGAATGCAAAAAATCAACAAAAGCTTTATCTTATACATCATCTTACATAATAATAACAAAAATTAATCTGACAACATGATCCATATTCAAGTTGTAGCTAAATCTTATATATACAACATGTTTCAGTTTCTACTAAATAAATTCCAAAAGTCTTTAATATGCATGAATAGAATATATTTCTGAATGAGCATGCTCGGCTATAATAATATCATGGTGCAACATGACAACATGTTTATCTATAATTCCCATTGAACCACAACAAGCAAGACATTTATGAAAAACTCAGAAAATGTCTCATTTTAGACTCAATGATCAGTGCAAAAAATATTATTAGTCTTTGTCTTCAAATCAGCTAAAAGATTAATAAGGATATTTACCTCTTTCATCATCAAAAGTAGGGGTGTGCAAAAAACCTGTGACCCGGTTGGCCCGGTCCAACCCGGTCCTATTGGGCCAACCGGGTCGGGTTTTAGTTCGGGTTGGGTTGGGTCAAATGGACGAACCAGAAGCCCGGCCCAACCCGAACTATATATAAATATATATATATATTTTAAAATATATTATTTTATATATATTAATTGATTCTATAAGGTTTTTTCTATATATCTTATATAATATATTTATTATTTAATTACTATAAAAAACTTTGTAAGGTTTTGATATTTTAATTTTATTTAAAATTTTATATTGATTTCTTAATTTAATATTATATAAAAATAATGTATAGTTGTAAAAATTTATAATTTTTAAGAAAATTAATTTCTATCCTAGCATTATATTTTTAAAAAAATTTACTTTTACATTAATAATTAAAATTTTTTCATTAATACATAAATTTATTTTTTATTTTATTTTTAATATTTTTAAAAAAGTATGTGGTATCGGGCCGGGCCGGTATCTAACCCGGACCAACCCGGGTGTGCACGGGCCGGGTTTCGGGCGGGGGTGAAACCCGACCCAACTCGGCCCATGCACACCCCTAATCAAAAGGAACTCCAAAGGACTAGTATTTTTCCCTCAACTATAGGTTTATGACCAATCTTCTTCATTACCAGCTGTCATGAACTCTAACAGAAATGCACTAACAGCACCAAAGAAAAAACATTAGAATTGAGTAAGTTGTATGTAAGTCCAAGAAGAACTAATGGTATGACAATAACGTAATATTACTATCATCTCGAATTAGACCACAACACAAATATAAGTTTATAAAAATACAAACAACTCCACAATACAATTTTTAGTTCATAATAATACAAACAACACCACAATACAATTTCAAGTTCATCATAATGCAAATAACACACAGGTATAATCAAGTCTTCAATATGATCTCTTCTTGTTCCGGTGTTTCCTACACAATGGAAAAAAAAATTGACATGTTACACAATATAACTTGCCAAATAAATATATATAACTAGAATTATAAAAAAATATTGCATTGAAGGTTCTTACCTTTTGTTTCTTCTTGACACTATATTTATTATGAAGCCAATCCCCACCACAAATGAGAATTTCGATAGATTCCTCATTTAATTTAGCACGATATTCATCAATCACCCTACCCCCAGCACTAAATGTAGAGTCTGATGCCACAGTTGAGATAGGAACAACTAGTATATCAGCTGCCATCTTTGATAAAACTTTAAATTTTGTACTATTGTTCTTCCACCACTCTAAGGCACAAAAAGATGAAGCAGAATCTGGAGAAGGGATATAGGGATCTTCTTTTAAATAAATTTCTAACTCAGATTTGGTAGGAGGAACTGAATGCCTTTGACGCACCATTGTTAACATTCTCTGCATTCCTTTATTATCTTTTTGTTGTGCTAGAACTTCTAAAGAGACAGTGCCTTCAGCATTCACTTCAACAATAGAGGATGAGTCATCTCTGGACAAGTCCATATACTCAAGACATAAATCTTGCAATGCATATTTTACCTTATCCACATTTCGCTTAGCCTCACTTTCTGGTTTGTATATCAAAGGGAAGCTTATCTCAACAGCATCTAATTTAGTCCTTGGATCTAAAACACTTGCAATAGCCATCAGCAAATTGCATTCCCCCCAATATTTGTCAAATTTTTCTTTCATAGGCATTGCCATTTCCCTCATGAACAAATCACAATCCTCAGCTGCATCATCAAGCACTTGTTTCACCCTATGGACTTCAACAAGATATAAGTTAGAAGTAGGATAGTCACTACCTGATATGACATGAGTGGCATCATTGAAAACTTCCAAAAGCTGACAAACCTTCTCAATTTTCTCCCAATCCTAAAATGATGGAGCATAACTATAATGCAGCTCCTTTTCATGATAATCTGCAAAGGCATGCTTGAATTTCATGGCAGTGGTCAACATCAAGAATGTAGAATTCCATCTTGTGGGACAATCAATAATAAATTTCCTTTGTTTCAAGCCCTTTAACTCAACAACTTCACAAAAAGATTTCAATCATGCATCAGAGGCATTTATATACTTGACACTTTCGCGAACATTGTGAATAATATCCTTAATCTTGCTAAGGCCATCTTGCACTAACAAATTCAATATATGTGCACAGCATCTAACATGAAATAGTTGTCCACCAAGCACCAACTTATTGCTCAATGACAAGTTCTCCTTCAAATTCCTCAAGCACGAGTCATTATAAGAAGTATTGTCCACAGAGACCGAGAATACTTTGTGTTCAATGCCCCATCCTTTCAAACACTTGAAAATTGCATTAGCTACGTCCACTCCTCTCCTTGGTGCAGGCACCTTGACAAAATTGAGAACTCTCTTTTGAAGACTCCAATTTGGATCAACAAAATGGCCAGTGATAACCATGTATTCAGCTACTTGGTGACTTGACCTCCACATATCTGTTGTAATGCTAACCTTGCTCACACTCTTCAATGTATTTTTTAAGATTTTCTTCTCAGCCTCATATAATGCCAAACAATCACCTCTTGCAGTTTTGCTGGTGACTTTTCTAAAATCAGGATTTGCATACTTAAAGGCCCACATCCAAACTTGATCTTCTACAATACTAAAAAGACGTTCATGCACCATGATAGCAGTAGCAATGATTTCTCTCATCTTTTCATTCGAATACTTCAAACCAGGAATAATGAATGGATTACTAGCTGAATCACTAGAAGGACGAAATGGGATAGTGGCTTGCTTTTTTTCCTGAGATACATGTAGTCTCCTTTGTATGCAACTTTGTAAATGCCTCCTAAGATGGCTAGTGCTAGCTCCTTTCCCTCCAGTAGCTAGTTTCTCTATGCAATATATGTTAGCAAGGCTGACTTCCCAAGAGGGGGGTGAATTAGAAGTCTGAGATTTTTCTGCACAAAGTGAAGTTAGTGAAGATATCACAGTATAATGAAAACAATGCGTAAAACAGAGCAAGGTGAAAGGTAGAGATAAAGAAAAGAGAACTCAGTGATTTATCCTGGTTCGGTCTATTCTCTTGACCTACATCCAGTCCCCAAGACACTTCTTGGGATTTATCCATTATACAGCAAGAATTTCAGTGGGCTTCTTGCTAAAGCCACATTACATGAGTATGCTCTGTTTCTGAGCTCTCACACACTCTCTAAGCACTTTCACTATGTGCTTCCCAATCCCCTTGTGAATACCCCTCACAAGTAAATCTATCTCCCAGATGAAGAGTAGATTGATTACAATGAAATAACTCTCTTGAAAAGAGTAGATATGAAATTTTAAGTACAAGTATAGAAGTTGAGAGGGTAAAAGCTTTTGAGAAGAGGATTCAGTAGAAATTCGGTATATACAAGTTTTATTTGTTACCCACAACTTCAAATGATGTTGTATTTATAGATTTAGGTCTCAAATATCCGTTAGAGACTAAATCTATCCGTTGGGGAAGTTATTCAACGGTTACTCTGAAAAACTATCCGTTTACCAACCGCATTTAATGTTTCTGACATACTGAAATTCAAATTTTGGTTGGCCAACAGACAAATTTCGAAGGAACCGAAGATTAAAGCTTCCAATATTACAGCACGAAGTTCGTCTGTTCATGAAGTGAAATTCGAATTTTGAAACTTACAAAACATTTTCACAATGTGACATACGAATTTTCAAGAAGAAAGTTTTTCGGTTAAGTGGGAACAGTGTTTTCAATTTTCTACAGTGCCTTCAAAATTCGAATTTTGGATCCCCAAAATTCGTCTGTCCATTGAACGTTTAAAGGGGCACAGTAGATTACTTTCTTCAAAATTCGAATTTTGAAAGGGCGAAATTCATCTGTCAGAGAAACTCTTTTTGAGACTAATTTCATCATTCGAATGTTGCAAGTTCTTATCATTCGTATGTCAATGTTTCATTTCAACAGACTCAAGAACTTAGCTTATGAAATTTGAATTTCAATGTTCAAAGTTCGTCTGTCAGAGAGCAGTTTTGAAACTTAAATTACTCTTGATCTCAGGTGAACTTTAACATAGTTTCAGACGAATTTCTTCCATTTTCTCAAGTTTTGTTTTGTTTGAAATTCGAATTTTGAAGACTCAAAGTTCGTCTGTTGCAAAGAAGCATCTTTCAGACTTATATGAAAATTCGAATGTTGGAAGTTCAAAATTCGTCTGTCAGAGAGCATTTATCAAACTCAATTTCATTTTGCTTTCAGATGCACTTTATCATAGTTTCAGACAAATTTCTTTGGTTTTTACAAACTTCATTTTACTTGAAATTCGAATTTTGAAAGTGTGAAGTTCGTCTGTTACCAAAAGGTCTCTTTCAGACTAGATGAAAATTCAAATTTTGAACAACCAAAATTCATCTGACAGAGAGCCATCTATTCAGACTTATTCAGTTTTAGCTCGAAATTCGAATTTCCAAAGGCAAAGTTCGAATTTCCAACTTGACAGTTTAGCTTAAACTTTCAACCTTCGTTTGTTTGTGGGTGTTTTTCATATATTTAAAGATTTAACATAAAATCAAAGTTTGAAAACATCTTTTCTTCAAATCAAAATCTTTTACCCAGTCATAACAAAAACTAAGGATCCTACAAAAGATCTAACACCAAGAACTCAGAAAATCTTCACTTGAGACATCTTTGATCTCCTTTGATATCTTCAATCCAAGCTCTTGAATGTTGGTTTGGAATCATCAAAACTCTTGATTCAACATTCTCCCCCTTTTTAATGATGACAAAACAACTTACAAATTGGATTAGTACTTAGGTTTGCTTTCACAAGCTCCCCCTCAACATATGCATAAGATATCAAAACAACAGATTAAGTGAAGAGATTTAAGGCACAAAACTTTTCAACAAGGAATCCATTCATTTAATCAAGATTTGCTTGTGCAGAAACAAATTAAGCAAAGTTCAAACATCAAATCCAAAACACAAATACACAAAATACAACAAGAGGACTTAAGCCTAATCTCCAATCATTTCTTCTTGGACTTGGTCTTCTTGCTGTAGGATTTCCCTTTCCCTTTCCCAGATTGCTCAGCAGCAGGCTTTCCAGTTTGCCCAGACTTCTCCCTCTTTTTGACATCATTAGGAAGGCCAACAAAATCAGCCGGAGGAGGGATCTGAGAGACAGGAATAGCACGAAGGGGCACAGGAGCAAAAGGGATTTCAGGATCAGCTGGTGGCTCAGTGCTTGTCTCCTCATCAGAGATTTCCAGCAGTTGCTGCATTGCCTGTCTAGAAAGAGCTAGTTGAGCTCTTTGTTCCTCTGTAAGTCCATAGGCAGCAAGAGAAGAAGAAGCTGGTTTAGCAGGAGGAAACATTTCTTCCAGCCTTCTCCTCTGAGCTTCCAGTAGAGCATTGTGAGCAATGGCAACATAGTCAACAACAGGTACAAGGCTCCTTTCTTCAGTGCTCACTGCTTCTTGCATAGACGAGGTTGAAATGGCTGCAACCAGTCTTTCAACTTGCTCAGATTCTTGAATTGACAGAATTGATTCCTGAGCATTTTCTTGCATGGGCTCATGAGGGCTTGTATCTTGGAGACCTTCTTCTTCCAATCCATAGTCCAAGGGTGGACCAGGACTTGGTGTTCTCATTACACCAGCACCAACTATATCATCATCATCATGGTCAGAGGAGGCAATCTCGAAGGGACTTGGAGGCACAGGGGATGGAGACAGAGTAGGCTCAGGGACACCAGGCTGAGGTGGAGCTGAAGTGGTAGGAAATGCATTTCTTATCTCTTCATAGGCATCAGCCACCACCTTCATATTTATAGCTAACTGATGGATCTGTTCTTGTAGATGAGCAAATTTGGCATTTTGCTAATCTCTTATGCTGAGAATGAGTGTTGACAGACTGTCAAACAACTCAGTGACCTTTGTTGGCTTGGCCCGTGAAGAGGGAGTGGAAGGAGGGTGAGTAGGCCTGGAGGGAGATGGGATTGGCTGAAAAGGCTCAGGTACAGATCTGCCAGGGGCCTTGGAAGTTCCTTCTTGTTGGAGGGATGCATCAGCAACAAAGAATAAGTCTTCAGATTTCCCTGCTCCCTTTCCAACCCATCGTCCTTCATCTCTTTCAATGCCCATCCTTTGCAGTTCCTCCTCTTTGAATGCCTCAGTAAGTTTCCCTTTCCCCTTTTCAATGTGTTAAATCCTAGCATGCTGCAGGATTCTTGAAATAATTACAGCATAGAGGAGTGTGGAATCCTTCCTCTGATCCCTTGCCTTTATCATTCTCTGGAGGATGATATGACCCATGTTAATCAGCTTCCCACGTATGATAGCAGTCATCACATGAGCCTCTGCCCTAGTTATCAAATTGAAGCTACCACCCTTGTTGAATATGATCCTGGACACTATATAGTGCAGGATCCTGACTTGTACACTTAGGTCTGTAGGCTTCAACAGATTTATTGTTGGCCTATTCTCCCTTCTCCTGAATAAGGTGTCCAAGATGGTCCTCTCTTTGTAGTTTAGAAAGGATTCACCTTCTTCATCAGCTGTGCTTGCCTCATCCATATATCCAGAGGCTGTGATCTCAATTTTCAGCCCATCTTGTCATGGGATTTCCAGCACTTCATTGATTGTTTCATCAACAAGCCAGATGGTCCTTGATCTCAAAGTGACCTCCCATTTCTTTTTCTTGCTGTTATATTGAAGAGAGGCATACCAAGTCTTCACTACTTCATCATCATATTTTTTAGCAATTTCCAACAGGTTTTTGTATCTTATCAACCATAATGCAGCATCAAAGTTGTTGGATATCAGAAATTGTTCCACATTTACACAGTGAGGCTTGATTACCTTTTTGCTGGAAAACTTGGCAGAATACTCTTCTTGAATCTCAGGAGTGCTCCAAAGTGGCAGTGTTGTAAGCTCAAATTCTCCAGAATGAGTAGAAGAGGAGGAAGTCACAGCAGCAGTATCAGCAGAAGGAACCGCAATTTTTGATGAGGAAGGTCCAGTTTTCTGCGAATCTGCCTTGGATGATGATTTCTGGCGTTTAGAAGGGGTAGCTTTACTGGGTTCGGCCTTTCTCTTGGATTTCTCTCCTTCCTTTGTAGCATATTGAGATTTGACCGTTCTTTTTGGCCGAGTTCCAGCTTATCCTGCTCCAGGGATCTTTACTCTCGCCATTTCTCAGTTGAAGAATGCAGAATGTGGCAGAGAATACGTTTATGGGATGCAAATGGAAGTTTAAACGGTGAAGAATGATGGTTTTTAGACAGGAGTTAAGAGGATTGACGAGAGAATTAGAACAGACTTAGAGAGGTTACAAATAGGGTTGCGTTTGTTCTTTGAAAAATCGTCGCATTTAACGTGTGTAACCGTCTGACAGACGAATTTTAAGGGGTCAAAATTCGAACTTCGGGCAGTTACAAGTTAAACCGTTCAGCACATCTTACTGACAGATGAATTTTCATCTTGAAAGTTCGTCTGACAGTGGCTTGAAACAAGCAATACAAGCACAACAGACGAATTTTGTTTCACCAAAGTTTGAATGTTGAAAAGAAAAAGGCAGGCATCAATCAAACCATCATTCAACAGACGAACTAAACATGCAGAACAACATCTTTCAAGAATTCAACATGAAGGACATGATTCAACAGACGAATTTTGAACTGAAAATTCAGATTTTTCAACTTTTGTAAAGATTGTCCAACATTCGTATGTTAAGAAGTGAAAATTGGCATAACAGTGATAGACAATCATAACTATGAAGTTTTTGTTTTTGAAAATTCGAATTTTCAAGATCCAACAGACGAATTTCGAGGCATCTTAGAAAACTGTTCTAAGGCATAACAGGCCGAAGTTCGTCTATTAGTGAATTGAAATTCGAATGTTGACCATATTGACCATGTCAAAAGCACATTTTATGAAGCAAAATACGTCTAACACACATTAAAATGTGAATTTCATCTTTAAAAACTTACAGAATGGATCCAAAACTTAGAATTTACATCATTTACTCCATTTTCTGGTTGTTCCATTCTGATGTGCTCCAATCTTCAAGTTTATTGCCATTGTATCTTGTGGGGAGCACCTGCATTTAAAATTAAACATACTCCGATGCTCAAGTTAGAATTAATTCTAATATAAAGACAGAATTTGCACAGAAATAACTTACAGTTCATTGGGATTTACCATTCCCAATTCTTTCCTTATTTTGCAAAGCCTGTCTTCTGTTAGAGGTTTTGTGAATATATCAGCAACTTGATCCTTTGTTGGGATGTACTCCAATCTGACTTCTCCTTTTAGAACGTGATCTCTTATGAAGTGGTGCCTAACTTCAATATGTTTCATCCTTGAATGCATGACAGGATTCTTGGTGATATTTATAGCACTTTGGTTGTCACACATGATTGGTATCTCTTTTATTTTAACCTCAAGATCTTCAAGCTGCTGTTTCATCCAGATGACTTGGGCACAACAGCTTCCAGCTGCAACATACTCAGCTTCTGCAGTGGATAGGGCCACACTGTTTTGCTTTTTGCTGAACCATGAAACCAGGGATCCTCCAAGGAACTGACAAGTTCCACTTGTGCTTTTTCTGTCAGTTTTGGATCCTGCAAAATCAGCATCAGTGTATCCTTTGAGGTCTTCTCCATTGCCTTTTGGATACCAAAGACCTATCTGTGATGTTCCAATAAGATATCTAAAAATTCTTTTCACAGCTGTTGCATGGGATTCTCTGGGGCATGATTGGAACCTTGCACACATGCAGACACTGAACATAATGTCAGGTCTGCTGGCAGTTAAGTACAGCAGGGATCCAATCATTTTTCTGTACTGAGTAATGTCAAACATCTTCCCATTCTCATCCATGTCCAGTTTAGTTGCAGTAGCCATAGGTGTTCCCATTGGCTTGACATTCTCCATTCCAAACTTCTTTAGCAGCTCCTTTAGATACTTGGATTAACTAAGAAAGATACCATCAACTTGCTGTTTAATTTGCAATCCAAGGAAGAAGTTGAGTTCACCCATCATAGACATCTCGAATTCTTCCTGCATTAACTTAGAAAATTTCTTGCAAAAAGCCTCATTAGTAGCACAAAAAATAATATCATCAACATAAATTTGAACAATTAGTAAGTCTTCATTTTCTTTCTTAGTAAATAAGGTTGTGTCAACTTTGCCTCTAATGAACCCTTTATTAGTTAAGAAATTGCTCAGTCTCTCATACCATGCTCTAGGGGCTTGTTTTAAACCATAAAGAGCCTTCTTAAGTTTATAAACATGGTTTGGTTTAGTAGAATCCTCAAAACCTGGAGGTTGATCTACATAAACTTCTTCCATGATATATCCATTTAGAAAGGCACTCTTTACATCCATTTGATATAGTAAAATATTTTTCATGCATGCATATGCCAGCAGTATTCTTATAGCCTCTAGTCTAGCTACTGGTGCAAAGGTTTCTTCAAAATCAATACCTTCTTCCTGATTATACCCTTTGGCAACCAATCTAGCTTTATTTCTGATTAGTGTTCCAGATTCATCAAGTTTGTTTCTGAAGACCCATTTAGTACCAATAACAAAATGATTTTTGGGTCTGGGCACTAAATTCCAAACTTGATTTCTTTCAAATTGATTTAATTCATCTTGCATAGCCATAATCCAGTATTCATCAGTTAAGGCTTCTTCAGCACATTTGGGTTCAATTTCAGAAATGAAAGCGCAGTTGAGCATTTGATCCCTTAACTATTTTCTGGTTTTGACTTTCTCTTGAACATTCCCTATTACTTGATCAACAGGGTGATTCCTTTGATATCTCCAAGCTCTAGGGAGTTCTTGAGCTGTTTCTTCATTATTTTCTTTATCAAACTCTTGCTCCTGGATATCTTCCTCTATGCCAACAGATTCAGATATCTTTGGAGGTTCAGTTTTACTTTTGTCAGAAATTCCCAGTTTTTCAAAATTGAAAGTAAGATCATCCTTATTAGTAACATGTTTTGAAACAGTTTCATTTTCAATGAAAACCACATGCACTGATTCTTCTACTACATTTGATCTTTTATTATAAACCCTATAAGCCTTACTCTTACTTGAATAGCCCAAAAATATACCTTCATCGGATTTGGCATCAAACTTACCCAGATTTTCTTTCCCATTGTTGTGAATGAAGCATTTGCACCCAAACACATGGAGGTGTGACAGATTTGGCTTTCTTCCCTTGTACAGTTCATATGGAGTCTTCCCAAGGATTGGTCTGATGTAGGCTTTGTTTATGATGTAACTTGCTGTATTCACTGCATCAGCCCAGAACACTTGAGAGAGTTCCTTCTCATTCAGCATAGCTCTAGCCATTTCTCCAATGGTTCTGTTCTTCCTTTCCACCACTCCATTTTGTTGAGGAGTTCTTGGTGCTGAGAAGTTGTGGTCAATCCCATGCTCATTGCAGTACTCTAGGAAGTATGCATTTTCAAATTCTCCTCCATGGTCTGACCTGATAGACACAATAGAAATACCTTTCTCATTTTGCACTTTCTTAGCTAAGGTTACAAATGCATCAAAGGTATCACTATTAGAGGAAAGAAACAATGTCCAAGTGAATCTAGAATAATCATCTACAATTACAAGCACATACAGATTACCACCAAGACTTTTCACCCTGGATGGTCCAATTAAGTCCATATGCAACAATTCAAGTGGTCTTGTTGTGGTAACTACATTTTTAGATTTGAAGGATGATTTAGTTTGTTTTCCTCTTAGGCATGCATCACATTCTTTATCCTTTTCAAAAGATATTTTAGGTAGACCAGTTACTAGCTCATTTTTAATCAGTTTAGACAATTGATTCATGTTAACATGAGCTAATCTCCTATGCCATAGCCAACTATCATTATCCTGACTAGTTAAACATACAGAGTCCAAGGGAGGAAGTTCATCAAGGTCAATAGTATAACAGTTACCATCCATTTGAGCTTTGAAGATTACTTTGTGATCACTTTTTCTGATGACCAGGCAAAACTTTGAGTCAAACAGCACCCAGTTTCCTCTGTCACAGGTCTGACTCACGCTCAGCAAATTGTGGTTGAGGCCAATTACAAACAACACTTCTTCAATGGATGTTTCTGGATTTTTGCCCACCATGCCAATACCAACAATTTTGCCGTATTGATCACCTCCAAAGGTCACCTTTCCTCCCTTCTTGTCTCTAAGAGTGATGAACTTCTCCTTATCACCAGTCATGTGACTTGAGCAGGCACTGTCCATATACCATTTGTTGCTTTTCTTAGCTTTGAGACAGACCTGCAAAACAAAGTTTATGTTTTCCTTTTAGGTACCCAAACTTGCTTGGGTTCTTTTCGGTCAGTAGGTATTTCCCTAGATGCAGATGCAACTTTGGGAACCCATTCAACTTTCCTGCCAAGTCCATTTTTCTTCAAAACACACAAACTGAAAATATGTCCCTTTTTGTTACAGAAATGACAGGTAGTGAAAGGATTGCTAGATTGAGAAGTAGGAAGAAAACAATGCAGATAATACTTTTGTCTAACATGTCTTGGCTGATCATATGTTTCAATGTGAGGTGATGCATCATTTTTCTTTTTATTGTTCTCAGCATGCACAAATTGTCTCATATATACATTCTGATTTTTCTTCCTAATCTTTTCCTTGACAGCACATGGATCATAGCCAAGACCAGCTTTTTCCTGTGATATTCTTTGGCTCCCCATCAATGCAAACAATATATCTTTACCTCTAGTGAGCCTAGACATGCTTTTAACTAAATAATCATTAGTTTGCTTAAGTTTAGTGCATGAAGTACATCAAACAGATTCAGAAGAAGGTAAAGAGACAGTTTCAGAAACTATGCTTTGAGACTCCAGCTTACTTATCTTTTTCTTTGCTAATTTCAGTTCTTTAGCAACTTTAATGAATTCATCATGAAGCTCATGAAATGCATATAGTAATTCAGAATAGGAAGGTTCAGATTCATATACCACTTCTTCCTGATCACTGCTGTATGAGGGTGTGGCTTCTTCAGAAGCAAGTGCCATCAGACAAATATTGGCAATCTCATCCTCATCTTCTTCTTCCTCATCTGAGCTGTTGCCCCATATAGATGAGATGTAAGCCTTCTTCTTCTTTCCTTTATCAGTAGCTTTCTTTTCCTTTTCTTGTTTCTTGATGAATTGGGGGCAGTCCCACTTTATGTGTCCCTGCTTCTTGCATTCATAGCAAGTCACAGGTTCTTTTGTCTCTTTCTTGCTTTCTCCAGCTGCTCCTTTCTTGAAGAATCTCTTGTTCTTCTTCTTGCTGTAGAATCTTCCGAATTTTCTGACCATCATAGCCAGAGTTTTCTCATCCAATTCATCTCCTTCATCAGATTCTTCTTCCTTTTCATCAGCAGCTTTGAGGGTAAGGCCTTTCTTCTTTCTGTCCAGCCCAGCTTCCTTGAGTGCTTTGATTTTTCCTTCATATTCCTCAAGGCTGCCGAAGAGAGCTGTGACAGAAGCCATTGATTCTTCTCTAGCTTCTTCTATTGTTGTCACCTTGGGCTGCCATTCCAGAGGGAGAGCTCTGAGTATCTTTCTTACTTTCTCAGACTGAGTGTATTCCTTTCCCAGGCTTTTGAGTTGATTCACAATGAGGGTGAATCTCTTTTGCAGCTCCTTTACAGTTTCTCCTTCAGCCATTCTAAAGCTTTCATACTCCCCAATGCACGTGTTCAGTCTGTTCTCCTTGACTCCAAATGTTCCTTCATGAGCAATCTGCAGAGTATCCCACATTCCTCTTGCAGTGGTGCATTGCGAGACTCTGTAGAATTCATCTTGGTTTAGGGCGCTGACTAAACAATACTTTGCTTTGAAATTCAGTAGGACTCTCCTTCTATCCTCATCATTCCATTCTGCTTCCAGTTTCTCTTTGTGTCTTCCATTTTCAGTTAGAGCCATAGGGACGAAATCTCATTTTTCAATGACTGACCAGATGTCAAGATTAATTGATTGGAGGTAGATCTGCATCCTCATCTTCCAGTACCCATAATGCTCTCCACTGAAGCCTGGTGGTCTGTTAGTATTGTTCCCTTTAGGAAGTATACTCTCTCCAAAGCCAGCCATCTTAATTCCCGGACTGTGAGTTCCTTTGAATGGGAATCCGAGCTCTGATACCACTTGTTAGCAAGGCTGACTTCCCAAGAGGAGGGGTGAATTGGAAGTCTGAGATTTTTCTGCACAAAGTGAAGTTAGTGAAGATATCACAGTATAATGAAAATAATGCATAAAATAGAGCAAGGTGAAAGGTAGAGATAAAGAAAAGAGAACTCAGTGATTTATCCTGGTTCGGTCTATTCTCTTGACCTACATCCAGTCCCCAAGACACTTCTTGAGATTTATCCACTATACAGCAAGAATTTCAGTGGGCTTCTTGCTAAAGCCACATTACATGAGTATGCTCTGTTTCTGAGCTCTCATACACTCTCTAAGCACTTTCACTATGTGCTTCCCAATCCCTTTGTGAATACCCCTCACAAGTAAATCTGTCTCCCAGATGAAGAGTAGATTGATTACAATGAAATAACTCTCTTGAAAAGAGTAGATATGAAATTTTAAGTACAAGTATAGAAGTTGAGAGGGTAAAAGCTTTTGAGAAGAGGATTCAGTAGAAATTCGGTATATACAAGTTTTATTTGTTACCCACAACTTCAAATGATGTTGTATTTATAGATTTAGGTCTCAAATATCCGTTAGAGACTAAATCTATCCGTTGGGGAAGTTATTCAACGGTTACTCTGAAAAACTATCCGTTTACCAACCGCATTTAATGTTTCTGACATACTGAAATTCGAATTTTGGTTGGCCAACAGACAAATTTCGAAGGAACCAAAGATTAAAGCTTCCAACGTTACAGCATGAAGTTCGTCTGTTCATGAAGTGAAATTCGAATTTTGAAACTTACAAAACATTTTCACAATGTGACATACGAATTTTCAAGAAGAAAGTTTTTTGGTTAAATGTGAACAGTGTTTTCAATTTTCTACAGTGCCTTCAAAATTCAAATTTTGGATCCCCAAAATTCGTCTGTCCATTGAACGTTTAAAGGGGCACAGTAGATTACTTTCTTCGAAATTCGAATTTTGAAAGGGCGAAATTCGTTTGTCAGAGAAACTCTTTTCAGACTAATTTCATCATTCGAATGTTGCAAGTTCTTATCATTCGTATGTCAATGTTTCATTTCAACAGACTCAAGAACTTAGCTTCTGAAATTCGAATTTCAATGTTCAAAGTTCGTTTGTCAGAGAGCAGTTTTGAAACTTAAATTACTCTTGATCTCAGGTGAACTTTAACATAGTTTCAGACGAATTTCTTCCATTTTCTCAAGTTTTGTTTTGTTTGAAATTCGAATTTTGAAGACTCAAAGTTCGTCTGTTGCAAAGAAGCATCTTTCAGACTTATATGAAAATTCGAATGTTGGAAGTTCAAAATTCGTCTGTCAGAGAGCATTTATCAAACTCAATTTCATTTTGCTTTCAGATGCACTTTATCATAGTTTCAGATGAATTTCTTTGGTTTTTACAAACTTCATTTTACTTGAAATTCGAATTTTGAAAGTGTGAAGTTCGTCTGTTACCAAAAGGCCTCTTTCAGACTAGATGAAAATTCAAATTTTGAACAACCAAAATTTGTCTGACAGAGAGCCATCTATTCAGACTTATTCAGTTTTAGCTCGAAATTCGAATTTCCAAAGGCAAAGTTCGAATTTCCAACTTGACAGTTTAGCTTAAACTTTCAACCTTCGCCTGTTTGTGGGTGTTTTTCAGATATTTAAAGATTTAACATAAAATCAAAGTTTGAAAACATTTTTTCTTCAAATCAAAATCTTTTACCCAGTCATAACAAAAACTAAGGATCCTACAAAAGATCTAACACCAAGAACTCAGAAAATCTTCACTTGAGACAGCTTTGATCTCCTTTGATATCTTCAATCCAAGCTCTTGAATGTTGGTTTGGAATCATCAAAACTCTTAATTCAACAATATAAACACATTGCTTTCTTGAGACCATTAGGAAGTTGAATTTCCTCAAAATCTTTCCATACTTCTGAAGTTTTTCGCCTCTTCTTTGTGATAACAGAATCTTCATCACCTCTAGTATCTTCATGTTCAGTGGTTGTAAGAGTGTTAGTGTCTTGATGTTGACTTGAACCAGTTGGAACATGCTCATTGTCATTGGTTTGCTCTTGAGTAAGGGATTCAATTGTGTTGTTGGTACTTGCCAATAAATAGACTTGGCCTACACATATAACATGTATAATTAATTAATTAATTAATTAATTAATTAACGACATTAATAGTTACCTGAAAGATAATGGAATTCGAGACAATTTATGCACTAAAAAAATGGCTTATAAACTATAAATGCCATAAACACACATCAAACTCATATATATAACTTCATAATAAATTCATACATACATACATATACATGCAGACTTAGATATATATATATATATATATTAAGAGTGACATTGCTATCTTTATCAAAAGCTTGCCTTATTGACATACAACCTATCTCAACTTCACCATTATAGGCCTCATGCAGATCATTGTTATTTTGCCTAATCAATCTATGTCCAGCTTCAGCCTATACACCATTAGAATCATTATCCCGATTAACTTTGACTTTTTTACCTCCACTGAAATTTGGACATGCTTCAGTTTCTTCAATAGAATGAGATATAGACAAGCCAAAAGAAATTGTGCCAAGAAACATAATCCAAAACCACAACCAAAACAGGGAGACAAGAGAGTAAGCTCGAATAGAAATTTGACAGTCAAAGATCAAACTCTAGAGTAAGACTCACCACTGAAATTTGATAGTCAAAGATGAGAGAGAGAGAGACACACTTGAACTCTAAAGGCGAAGATTCGGAACCTCCAGCTCGAGCTCCAGAGGTAGAGATTCGGAGAAGGCTCGAGACTCACCAGTCACCACTGCCTGCCGATGGAGCTTCCAAAGTAGAAAGACGAGAGAGAGACCGAACTCCAGAGGCGTTGACGATGTGTGCAGCGTGCGGCTACCTGAAGGTCGAAGATGAGAGAGAGAGAGAGACGTATAGACGATACTTGAGAGTTGAAACTTGAAAGGAATAGAGGCGTCAATGGAAGCTCCTTTAGATTGGGGTGATCCGGCGATGTCTTTACTCTTCACGTTGGCTCGGAAAAAAGGCTGGAGATCGGAGGCGAAGTTCTGGGCGTCGGGCCGTCGGCAGCTGGAAAGTTAGGGACTTAGGGTTTTAGTCTTTTAGATTAGCAAATTGCAGAGCCTTGCCGAAAACCGAAAAGGAAAAGTGAGAGTGGAGTACTGGAGTAGCAGTCTAGCAGACGATTAATTAAAAAAAATTAAACTGGAGGACGGAGCGGAGGGAGGTACGTTAAGGGAGGAATAATTATAAAATTATATAATATTATATTATAATAAAAAATAATTTATATTATAAATATTATAATATAAAATATAAAATTATAAAAAATATAAACAAGCCTAGCCTGATAGGCTTCAGGCCAGGCTTGTTTTAAATAGACTAGGCCTATTATTCTGAATAGGCCTACCTGATAGCCTGAGCTTGGCCTATTTATTTAAAAAGGCTAAGCCAGGCCAGGCCTTAAATAGGCCAAGCCGTAGGCCCCTGATAGGGGCTCGGCCTATTCCTACCCCTACTTGTGGAGATCACTAGGCCAGGATGGAACCCGTATGGGGTATCCATCTTGTAACTATCACCGAAAGAGGCTGACAGTCCACCAGGTGGTTCAGCGTCAACTTTTCTAGAAGCCCATTCACCTCCGAAATAACCCTGTTCGTTCATCCGTCTATTTATATATAGCTACTTGGACCCATCGTGTCGGCCTCCATCGATGGCACCAATTCTTCAACCATTTCAATCCATATTCCAACATGGAATAAGATAACGTTCAAACAGTTACTCCAACCATCCCAATCAAATCATAATCAACGATATACCTGCTTTTTCCCTTTGACAGTATAAAGCAATAATAATTAAATTATTACTCGTTTTACTTTTTTTATTTTTAAGACGAATAATACAAGTTCTATTAAAAGATTGAACATCATTTAAAAATAATTATCGAGACTTTTTATTTATTTATTTAGGATTAAGTACTGGAGACCCATGAAGTCTCCACTCGACGTCTCTCAGGTCTCTCTCTTTTACAAAGGAAAGGGGAAAACAAAAGAGACTGACAATGTACAAGGAATCAAAGGAGATGTCTCACACCTCTGAGCATCCAGAATTAATTAGCAGCTGCTCAAGGATGTTAGAAGGTAATCAATTGTAGACCAAGCAGCAATGTTGTTGTCAAAGAGGCAAGAAAATCTAAACATCTGTTGGTAGATGATTAGCTTAATTTGCTTGATGATGAGTAGCCAATCTAGTGACGTTGTGCTGTATCTCATTGACAAGTTGGAAAACATAACCATTATCAACCTCTAATTCAATTTTAAGTGTTTGCCCTTACAAGGGCGAAGCTATAGCATTAAAGGACTCCCCTTAAAAGAGCCTCACAAGTCTTTTATTAATTCCAAGCAAATATCCTAATAATGTCTGTAAAAGACTTAACACTAGTTTGGCTTTAATCATAGTATTGGGATCAAAAGCAAATTACTAGTTAATTAGTGTGTAAACACAAAAAAAATAAAGAGTCCGAAAATCTCAAGGACTAATTAACAATAACAATGAATATATTCCAGCTATATGAAGTTACAAACTTTACATTTTCATGATTACTTATATTGAATACCAAATTAATATATTGCCCTTAGAGTTATTTTTAATCAGCCAAAGGTTTTAATATACGTACGTGAAACAAAATTATTCGAGGATAGTGATCTCTCTCATTATGATGTCCTATAGAATAGATTCATACTGAAAAATGAGGCTACTAGATGTTCCTTCGGTTGACAAGATCGAATCATACATTATTGAGAATATTTTCCTAAAATATATATTTACATTCTTTAATTTATTAAAGATCATTTTCTCTCAAGATCATCTCCATGTGGGAGTTATCTTTGGATGGGAGCTTGGAATTTTTCTTATTTATTTTCGTTCCGATGTCAGTGCTAGCTATTTGAAGTGCAACGAACTTCCCATAATTAAGAGTATGGAATATATCCGCCGTTCTCTTCATCAGTCTTTTGTTTGGAATTAGTAAATTAAATCAGTTTATTTGCCTTTTTTTTATCATGAAAAAATTTAGTGGTTCTTGATGTCAATTACTCCCTCGTTACAAAAAAAGCTGCCATTTAAGGATATAAGTATAGTTTAAAAAAATTATTAAATGGTCTAAATTATAGTAAATATGAATATTATTAAACTAGAATGTTTTTACAACTCATGAAAGGTAAAGTTAAGTTTTGAATTATTATTAATAAAGAGTAAAATTGTAACCAATAAAATCTTGCTACAGTTGATGGATGATTGGGTCCCTTGAGCATAATAAACATAAGTGGTGGACATGGTTTGGATAGATTATGGCCTGTTTGGAGAGCCCTTTCAAACCAAATTTGGCAAAGGAATGAGTTTGGAGAAATAAAGCTTCTGTTTGGATTTTTTTTTTAATCCTGTTCAAAATTCATTTTCACCCTAAAACTGGTTTCTGGCAGAAGCAATACCATACATACTTTTGAGTTTAATTTTCCGTTGCCAACGAATTGATGAAGAGGACAATAAACTGTCCAAAAAATAAAGTTAGATAAAAATATATCAATAAATATGAGAAAAAATGGAAAAACTAGGAAAATAAAATTTTCATAAAATCGCTCTTATTTAATGTCCAAAATACCCCTTCAAAATTTTAATCTCCATGAATCATGACCTACTAGAAAATGTTATATCAAATATATTATTTTTCCAATTAAATAAATACAATTTAAATTTTAGTCCAAAATAATTAAATTAATTATAGGATAGAGTTTAACCTCAATTTAGAAGAAAATTATAAGTTAAAATGATAAAAATAAAGAAAACAAAATATTAAAAAATAATTTTAAACTTTTATTTTTTAGGTAAACATATATGCACACATATATTTATTAAATAGATATTGAAAAAAATTATTTATTAAAAGTTGGAAAAAATTATTGTATTAAAAGTGCTTTTGATTAAAATCATTTAAATATCATCACTTTTGTCAAAATCAATTTTCAAATAAATCATCTAAACATAAATACATTAGCCAAAAATCAATTTTTACCATAACAATGTTGTAAAACCAATTCTACCAAACTTATTTTTAACTAATTAAAAATCAAATTAGCACTTGGTCTCTCTGCTGCAGTATCAGTAGCAAGCAACTGGTGCTATTGATTTGATAATAAATCTGGATCATTCAGATTATATATATATATTATTGAAAAAATTAATATTTTTATTTTAAAATAAACAATATAAAAAATAAAGATAATGTTTTAACTTTAAGTTTTGAAAAAAGTAACAATTATTATTAAAAATTTTTGAAAAAAGGGACGTAAAATCTGAACAGTCTAGAAGTAGAGAACGCAATTCTGATTTGGATACCTTTGTGGAATTAATTGTTGGTCTTGCCCCCAAGCCAAATGTTTTGCCTCTCTTAATCTCGTTCTTTGCTTTTATTTTTTACGCGAGGCACATAAGTTTTTCTATCTCTCACGTCATTTCATTTTTATTATCAAATAATAAATATAGATGTGCTTTTTATTTATACCATATGAAGCATAAATTATTAGTATTAAATATATAACTAATAAAATTTATATGTGAATAGTATCCCTTTAAAAATATCCGATAAAATTGGATAAGTCATAAATGATAGAGAGAATTATATTGAAAGACCAAAAGGAAGAATGTTTAGTTTAAATTCTCTTAAAATTGTAATTGTAATTATAATAAAAGTCAAAAACAGTTTTTTTCCATCAAATAAACCATGCATATATATATATATATAATAACGTCATATTACAAAAGAACCAAAAAAAAAAAAGAAAGAAACTAATCCAAAAACATTCTAACATCCCATCTCATGCTAACTCCTCTGCCGCCATGATCTGCTATTCTTCTCCTTCTTTTTCTTTTCTTTTTAATTTATAAAAGAGAGAGAAGGGCTCCCACTACATTTTTTCCGTTTATGTAATTCTACAAGATAATCACAACTTGCATGTGGCTCCATAAACAAGCAAAAATTGTCTTGAAGGTTGTTGTGTTAATCTGACCTGCAGGTGGTTTGTATACTCGTAAGCTTTCCAATATACTTGTTCCCAAGTAACGCTCTAAGCCTTTGTGAGGAAAAGTCTAATTTGTTTGATCAAAATCCTTGCATTTGTTTGGTTGTTACATTATCTCTGAAAATCATACAAGTAAAGTTGGTTGTAACGGTCACTTCCCGAAAACGCTCTTCCTATCAAAGCCCAAGATCTTAAAAAATGCCATGAATTCGAAGCTTAGCCATGCATGGTGGTGTTTGTAGGTTCAAGTTTCTTCATGAATCCCTTGATATATAGTTACCCTTATAAGACCTCCACATCCACACGCAGCCTCCCTCGCTTGAATGACGTATCCATCCGAACTGAATTAACCTTCGGTGGGCTCAAGCTGCTTCTTGGAAATGTCCAGCTATCTCCAAGCCTTCTTCTATGCTCTCCCACGATATATATGTTCCTCTTTTGCACTCCTCTTGCATTGATATAATAGCTTTTCCACGTCCCAATTGATAAAGGAGAATAGGCAACTGCATCTTGTTTTCCAAATCCACCAACCAGCAAGCGTGGGCAAATACTCTCTTCTATAGGGTTCCCCATCTTCTAGCTTAATTTGCTAGCTTGGTGAACAGTGTTCAAAACAATCGAATCCTACACAGAACAAAGAAAGAAATTCATTATAAATTGATGGTTTAATTAATCTTTCCCAAACCTCTTTAGCTTTTCTACAATCCTGTATGTACAGCATGAATGGGATTTATCATCCATTGTCAATCCCCTTAAAGCATGAACACTATTACTCTGGAGTTTGTTCATGGCCAACTTCCAGAAAGAAATATTTTAAAATCTTTGAAACAATTAATATGCTACATTCCCGTCCTTGTTTACTGCTTTCTATATGCAATGCCCAAGAGCAGTAGACGAATTGGTTCCAACCCCATCCATTATGATGCAGCAAAGGAATTGATGGCCGGGCAATAAATTAGCTGTACATGCAATTGCCCTTATGGTGGAGTAATGAACGGCCTCTTGATAATTGAAGACGGTAAATTAATAATTCTTCTTTTTGATACATACATCAAAATTGAATTACCCGTGGATTTGCAAGCATCAAGGATGTGAAAACTATGAACCTGCTAAAATGTGAGATTTTTTTTTTGGCTTTGTTAACAACTTTTATTTATTAAAAGCCAAAAGAAGGAATCGAAAGGAAATTTTTTTCCCTAGTATAACTGCAAAGATTTTTTTTTGGCCGAAGTATAATTGCAAAGATTAAAACTTTCGTTTTCATGTAAAAAAAATGGAGAAGTAACTACATGTACCCACAGGAGCGGCGGAGGTGTTGGTATGACATGACATAGAGGGCTATACCTTGGAGTTTAGGTCACCTAAAAGAAAGAATTGATTGGGCTTTCTGTAACATTGAATGGAGACTCTAATTTCCCAATGCTTATTCACAACATCTTCTGAAGTTTGGGTCAGACCACAGATCTATTAGAGTTAATTTGGGAGGCTTAAACAATTTAAATTCTCATAACAGTATCCCGTTTAGATGGCAAGCTGCCTGGTCTCTTGAAAGCTCTTTTCAAGCTGTTGTTGGAGACTCTCGGAGAGACTGCAATTGGAAGGATGGAGCCTCTAATTTTGTGCCCAAAGCTTCTATCTGGAGGAAAAATCATTTTGGAAGTATTGTTAGCAGAAAGAATAGAGTCATCAGAAGAATTTAAGGTGTTGATAGAAAGAGAATGGTCCAGGATTGTAATTTCCTTAGGAACTTCGAAAAATCTCTTTGGGAGGACTATAACAAGATTCTACTCCAAGAATAACTCATTTGGTTCCAAAAATCAAGATGCAAATGGCTTAATTGGAGTGACAAGAATACCAGGTTCTTCCATGCTACCTCCGTGGTTAAAAGAAGCAAGAATCACATTGACAGGCTGAAAGATGACAAAGGCAATTGGATTGAAGATCAACAAGCTTTAAAGAACATGTCTAACTCTTACTTCATCAACCTTTTCACTGAAGAAAATCGTAGTTCGGATACCTTACATACTGATATGGAATTTAAAACTTTACCAGAACAAGATCTGAACGTTATTCATAGGGGCATCACAGAAGATGAAATCAAGAGAGCTGTTTTTGATATGGGTGCGTTTAAAGCTCCGGGCCCTGATGGCATACAGGCAGGTTTTATTCAAAGACCTTGGCCTACAGTGGAGAAAAGCATTTATGACTTGGTCAAAGAAGATTTTAATAATCCTGACTCAGTGTCTTGTTTCAGTGTGTGGAGGCGGAGTAACTCCAGACACAACATACGTGTCATTGACATGGCACCGTTTGGGACTCTTTTTTCATCAAAAGCCATTCTTTTTTTTTTTTTAATTTATCAAAGGCATCACTCTTTTTCTGATGCAGTCAATGGCGCCAGTCTCAACCCAAATCTTGATCTTCCAAGTAATCCTAAGGGAGGAGAGACCTTGCCTCTGCCATCTAATCTTTTTAAAATTTTTTTATTGTTAATATTTAAGTTTAAAAATAAAAAATAATTCTTTTTTTACAATTATACAACTATAAAATTATACCATTTTTATTTTTTCTTTAATTTGTATATTATACAATAAAAATAATATTTTTACAATCATACAATTATATAATAAGAGCAAAAAAAGACATAAAATAAGATAAAACTGCATAAATACATGACTGCGTGGATAAAGCTTGTGACATCTCACTTAGCATCACCATGAACCATTTATTTGCATTAGCCATTAGCAACGACTCAATGAAATAAAAAAAAAATGCTATGACCCAACAAAATGCTGATGAAAAACAAAAAGCAATGGAGATAAGCAAAACTTGCAAAGGTTAGAATAAGGAATATGAAAGCTATTAGGAATTAGACTATAAACGTGAATAGTGAGATAACGAAGAAGAGAGAAATAATAGTTGAAAGAGGCCATTTGATATATTGTTGTTCTTAATGATTCTTATTTCTTACACTACTCTTATGATAGATTCTTAGGTGTATGTGTCAAAAGCATCTTTGAATCTTCTCCTTTACAACATAAATAATTTAAGCCTTTCGTGTGGTTGATATTAGTATTAAAAATTACTTAGTTTTGCCAAATTGATTCTTCTGATATAATATAGACAAATGGAGAATTAGTTGTCATCAATGATCACAACCCAATATGGTAGAGCATATTGTTTAATGAAAGCAATGCCTAGTTATTCACTTCCTCCAACTCACAATATATTATATACTAGACCATAACAATATATTATATATCTTGCTGCACTTTTATTATTTTTTTGTTTGTAATTGTTTTTGGCCAATTTTGTTAGCAAGTGGTATAAGTAGACTATTAAGTTCTTTTAGGTTATGCCTAATCCAATTTTCTTATTCTATACCATATCAATTCAACAAAACAAAACATATATGAATCTGAAGCATACCTAATGAATCCATGAATTAAGATATGACTTTGAGAGATTTAAGAGATGATTTTGAGAGATTGAATGTTAGGTTTGATCTTCTAGGTTGTGAATGTGTGGATGTTCTTGGATATTGTCTGGAAGGGGAGGCAGAAAATTTATCCTACGATATTCCAACATGGGGACCAACCAACATATCTTTTATAGTCAATCAGTATGACTGTTTCTTTATGTAATATTTCTAATTTGACCTCTTATCAAATTAGAAATACTGCCTTTGGCATCTATACTTAATTCTCTTAACAAACATACCCCCAAGTCATAAAACCTTAATTCTTAATTAGAACACTTTAATTAGGCCTAATTAAATAATAAGCACACATTTTAATATTTACATGTGTGACCCCACATACTGAAATTTTAATCCCAACAATCTCCCACCGGCCCACAGAAGTAACTTTATAAAAATGTGTTTATCTTTGTGAGCTCAAAATTTTGCCATTATGTATACAGGATATACACAATTTGGTCGATTAATTACATCAATATGGGATCAAAGAGGTTATCGTCACATTTAGTATGACAAAACCCAACAATGGTCACATATACTAATGCAATTAAATGACATAAATCAATTAAATAACATATACTAATGCAATTAAATGACATAAATCAATTAAGTAACATATACTAATGCAATTAAATGTCATAATTCAATTAAGTAAGTGTAGCATGGAAAATTGCATGCAACGTCATCTTTACATGTCTATTTTCCAACCGATTCTACTTTACTTTAGTGAGATCAATACTTTAGTATAATGTAACAGAGTAAAACATAATAGTAAAATACTGAATGACTTTATTTTTGATCAGAAAATATCATAATCCAAATCTTTCTTGCGTTAAACACAAAATACATACTCCCACTGTACTAAAGTATTCTCATACATAATAACATCCATATTAGCAATATACTCATGAAAGACCATGGGTGGTAATCCTTTAGTAAAATGATCTGTTATCATGGAGTCTGTTCCAATATGTTTAATGAATATTTGTCCATTCTGTACTCTTTCTTTCACAACTAGGAATTTAATATCAATGTGTTTTGCCTTAGACAAGCTCCTGTTGTTATTGGAATATAGAATTTTCGCCCCACTGTCATAATACAATTTCAGTGGTCTTTCTATGTTTCCCAAAATACGCAGCTTAGTGACAAAGTTTCACAACCATATTCCATGACTAGATGTCTTATAACATGCTACAAATTCTGCTTCCATGGTAGAGGAAGCTATTAGTGTTTGTTTGACACTTCTCCACGAAATGGCTTCACCGGCCAACAGAAAAATATAGCTTGATGTGGATCTTCTACTATCTTGACATCTGTCAAAGTCAGAATCAGTTTACCCTATGATCTCCAATTGATCTGATCTTTGATATGTAAGCATGTAATCCTTTATTCTTTTCAGATAGCACATAACCTGTTTGGCTTCTTTCCAATGATCTATTCCAAGGTTACTCAAATATCTGCTTAACATACCAATAATGTACGCAATATTTGGACGCGTTCAAACCTGAGCATACATTAGATTCCCAACAGTTGATGCATAGGGAATCTTTTGCATTTCTATAGTTTCAAGGTAAGATATAGGGCATTGGCTGAGGTCGAACTTGTCGCCTTTAGCAATAGGGGTATTAACTGGTTTGCAATCTTGCATGCTAAATCTTTTAAGGATTTTCTCTATATAGGTCCTTTGTGATAATCCAAGAATACCTCAAATACAATCTCGATGTATTTGAATTCCTAATACAAATGAAGCTTCACCAAGATCTTTCATCTAAAAATTCTTTGATAGAAATATCTTAGTTTCATTTAGTACACCTACATCATTAGTGGCTAGTAATATGTCATCCACATACAGAATCAAGAATATAATTTTTCCACTTAAAATACACACAATTATCAACAATGTTTACTTCAAAACCAAATGAGATAATCACTTGATGAAATTTACGGTACCACTATCAGGAAGCTTGCTTGATTCCATAGATGGATTTAGTCAATTTATAAACCATTTTCTTTTGGTCTCCCGACGCAAAGTTTTCTGGCTGCACCATATATATTGTTTCATCAATGTTGCTATTGAGAAATGTCATTTTGACATTCATCTGATGAAGCTCGAGATCAAAATATGCAACTAAGGCCATGATTGTTCTAAAAGAATCTTTTGTGGAAACTGGAGAGAAAGTCTCTTTATAGTCAATTTGTTCCTTTTAAGTGAAGCCCTTTTACCACAAGACAAGCCTTATATCTTTCCATATTACCATTTGCATCCTGTTTGGTTTTAAATATCCATTTGCAACCAATGTGTTTTGCACCTTCTGGTAATGGGACAAGTTACCAAACTTTATAGTTTTGTATGGACTTATACTCCTCATTCATTGCTTCAATCCACTTTTGAGAGTTAGGGTATTGTATGACTTGATGGACATTGATTGGATCATCATCCACCATACCATTTTCTGTATCATGTTCTTAAAGGAATACAACGAAGTCATTCGGAATTGCTTTTCTTCTTTCTCTAGTAGATCTATGTAATGAAAGTGGTTGTTGAGGTTGTTGAGTTTGTTCCAAAGGCTGTTGAGTTTTTTCCATAGGAATATATACCTCATCTTGAATGGGGCTTTGATCAACATGATGAGGTATTTGTTCCTATATACAGGTTACCATACCTGTTGAGGTTCCGAATTCACTTCTTGAACAACAATAGGTATGGTAACCTATATATGTTCAGAAGTAATTAGAGGAATTGGTTCAAAAATTGAGTCCAATTCTTCCTTAAAGGTAATGTCTCTTACCTTATTTCGCCCCCCAAACCCGACATCTTCAAAGAACCGTGCAGTTCCCATCGCAAATATTGTCTTAAGCATGGGATCATAAAACTTATTGGCCCTAGACCGTTCAAAGTAGCTAATAAAGTAACTACTAACTATTTTGGAGTTCAGCTTCTTTTCTTAAGGCCTATAAGGATGTTCTTCAGCTGGGCATCCGAAAATGTGAAAGTGCTTAAGACTAGGTTTTCAACCTGTTCAAAGCTCGTAAGGTGTTTTAGTAGTTGATTTAGTTGGCATTCTATTCAAAATATAGGCTGCTGTCTTAAGTGCTTCTCCCCAGAGTGATTCTGGCAAGGTGGAATGACTAATCATACTCCTTATCATATCCTAAAGAATCCGATTTCATCTCTTAGCTACAGCATTCATGTTAGGCGATCTTGGCATTGTGTACTGTGGGACTATTCCCGATTCCTTTAGTAATCGAGGAAATGGTCTTGATTGTTGTTCACCTAAATCGTTATATCTGCCATAGTATTCACCACCACAATCAAATCTAACGCTTTTAATTATTTTATTGAGTTGATTTTCAACTTCAGCCTTAAAAAATTTGAACATATTCAAGACCTATGATTTTTCATGAATCAAATATAGATACCCATATCTGGAATTGTCATCTATGAATGATACAAAATATTGTTGATTATTCCACGAAGGTTTAGGAAATGGTCCACAAATGTCCGTATATATCAATTCTAAGACATCTAAACTTCTATAGGCACCTACTCTTTTAGCTTTGGTTTGTTTGCCTTTGATATAGTCAATAAAAACATCAAAGTCTATAAAGTCTATATTGCTCAAAATGCCATTAGACAGCAGTCGTTCAATTCTTAGTTTAGAAATATAACCTAATCGTTTGTGCCATAATGACCCTAAGTTTTCCTGGTTAATTTTACGCTTAGTACCGCATGATGACGCATGCAAGGCTTCTTGATAAGATTCAATAATGTCAAGTAAATATAAATTGTCATAAAATATCAAAGAACCATGTCCAATAATATTTGAATTAATAGACATTACAACCTTATTGTCTTAAATGTACAAAAGTAACTAGATTTGTCCAATTCAGAAACAGAAACCAAATTCTGTCTAAATGACTGTACAACAAAAGTGTCTATCAAATCCAAATAATCACCGGTTCTTAATAATAATCTAAAATGACCGATTGCTTCTACATCTCCTGACTCGCCGTCTCCCACATAAATGCATCTTTTAACATCAGTTGGCTTTCGGTAACTCAAGCAATCCTGCATAGAAACACTTATGTGAATATTAGTACTAGAATCTAACCACCATGTGTTTCTAGATACTAAAGCTAAATTAACCTCAGAACAAACCAAAACAAGAGGCATACCATTCTCTACACGTCATGCATGGTACTTGGTATAATCCTTTTTCTGATGTCCAGTTTTCTTACAAAAGAAACACTTATCCTTGTCTTGGACATGTTTCTTTTGATTTGGACCCTTAACAGCATTAGATCTCTCTCTCTTTTTTCCTTTACCTTCAGAGGTGGTTGCTAAATTAATACTTTCAGTGCTATCTTGATTCAACCTCTCTTCCTCTTGCACAAGACAAGAAATGAGCCCATTAAGAGTCCATTTATCATTCTAACGGTTATAATTGACCTTAAGGAAGCTATATTGCACAAGAAGATATATAAGTGCCAAATGCACCAGTAAATCCTCAGGTAACTCAAGCTTTAGTACCTTAAGCTTAGCATCCATGTGAGACATCTCCATGATGTATTCCCTGATGTTTCCTTTGCCTTTATACTTCATAGAAATCAAGTATTGCAAAAACATACTTGTTTCTGCCTTATCACTTTTCACAAAGTGTTTCTCAATTTCAGAAAGGAAATCCTTAGCATTAGTAATCTCATCTGACATCGCACCCCTAAAAGCTTTGGGAATGCCATGCTTGATGATCATTAGACTCATGCGATTTGAGTGATCCTACTTCTTAAAGTGCCTCAATTCATCAGAGGAACTTGCATCCGTAAGAGAAGCACGTCGCTTAATCCTTAATGCAAGGTCTAGATCCATACACCCCAAAACAATTTGTATATTTTCTTTCAATTCCTTGAAATTGGTGCCATTCAAAATAGGAATAGAATTCAAGTTGGCAGACATTGAAGAAACAACAGCTAAAAGAAAAGATTATAGCACAATTAGCACACTCAAAAAAAAAATAGAAGTAATAAATTCAAATAATTAAAATTCATTTCAAGAACTCGGTACACCATTAATACTAAGTTTTTGGACAATAATATTAACTGTAAATGGAATTCTTGTTGCAATAATTAAATATTAACAATATTTACTGCAAAATAACAAAATAATCTTTTGATCAAATTATTATTCGCATGTAAAACCTTATTATTGTCACATATTTATAATTGTAGATGCATGTATAATTCGGCCAAGCATCAACCTTCCTTTTGGCCGGTTAAAACACTCGCATGATATTATACACACATAACATCTATTATTTCATGTGAGAAAATCTTCACAATAGAGGTCACTTTGGTAACATGTTGTGTTCATTAATCCACTCAAAAATAATAGACAAAAAAACTTTATATTAATGAATTTTGGCATTTCTTTATGTAATACATAAATCACTTAAAACATTCTTAAAATTTGTTAACATAGTAAACTCAATAACCAGAGAGAGTGGATAAACACCATGAGTCATAATCATATACACTTTAAGTACTAATTTCATGCCAAAATTCCAATCATAAAGTATAATTTTCCACTATAAAATATTTAATAAATACCATAAAAATATTTCCAGCCTTCAAAAAATTCCAGAAAAATCACCATTAATTAGAAAATGAAAAATTAAGTGGGATGGACCAATCTCTAGATTAAACCATTGGAAAACAAATTCACACTCTCTCACTCTCTCAAAGGTGCAAGTGGACATTGTGTGGAAGGGTTTTCTTCAACCTCCCACCTTCATCATTCAACAAGGGTGGATTTCCACCATTGTTGCCTCAGAGACCTTTTGAAAATTGAGTTTTTTTTTATGCATTTCTTCCCAGAAAAATGTTATAATACATCCAAATACCAATATTAAAAAAATCAATTGAAGAAATTATGTCAAAAAACATGTAAACCTGATTATATAAAATTTTTAAATTGGGATTTCTTGAGTTTTTTATGAATTCGGCTTTATAAATCCAATTAATTACTTCAGAAACATTCAAGTTAATCATTGAAGCAATATACATAATGTAATTTCAACAAAATGCCTGAAAGACTGAATCAAAGATCCATATGATATTCAAAAAATTTCAAATTGAGAACTTCAAATCCATTACACATTAGGATGATTATAATCAAATTAGACATTCTGAATACATCCTATAACATCAAGAAACAAGAAAGTAAAGCCAATTTGATGAATTAGATGCGAAATCAAGAATTCCCTATTCCAAGGGTTCATGAGTACGAAAATTTGGGAATTTTTTTGAAATCCAAAATTCATGAGTGTCCTACATGAAATAATACAATTAAACAATGCAAGCATCATCCACAATTAGAAATCAAATACTTGCATGAACCAATTTCACAGATTTAGTCAAAAATATCAAAATCCCCAAATTCATGATTCTAGGGTTCAAAATATTTTAACATGCATATAATTAAACATCCTATAGAATTGAATATGGTGGCTTTGATACTAATTGTAGGTTATGTCTAATCCAATTTCCTTATTCTATATCATATCAATCCAATAGAACAAAGTATGAAGCAGAAGCGTATATGATGAATCTATGAATTAAGATATAACTTTGAGAGATTCAAGAGATGATTTTGAGAGATTGAATGTTAGATTTAATCTTCTAGATTGTGAATATCTGGATGTTCTTAGATATCCTTTAGAAGGGGAGACAGAGAATTTATTCTATAACAATCTAACCTCAGGACCAATGTCTATTTTACAGTTAACCAGCATGACTGTTCCTTTATGTAATATTTCCAATTTAACCCCTCATCAAATTAGAAATACTACCTTTGGCATCTACACTTAATTCCCTTAACAATTATACCTCTAAGCCATAAAACCTTAATTCTTAATTAGATCACTTTAATTAGGCTTAATTAAATCATAGACACACATTTTAATATTTACATGTATGACCCTATATACTGAAATTTTAATTCCAACTATTCTTACTTGTATGCATGCGTATGGTTCTTAGAATGAAATATAAAGTATGTAAATGAAAGAAAGTTAAGTCATGACTATCTACAACATTATTTGTTTGTCTCTATTTTCTATCCCAAAAATAGAGGAAAGCAGAGCATAGCACGAAGGAGTGCTGGAGTGATGTTGAACATGTGATGGTGTGCTTATGGCCTTTCCAATGAGTAGTTTCCAATCTACAAGGGATAGGTTCCTTCCTTTTGAATCACTCGCAATGAAGAGAGTTCGTTTTCCCTTGAGAGAATATAGGGAATGGATAATGTAAAACCAGTGAGACTACCTATCAAACAAATGCAAATAAAGCATTATACTAAAAGAAAAACAAGTTTATACTATTCTTTTTAGTTTAGTTTTGAGAAACTGTTTTCAATTCATTATGATATTAAGTCAAGTTTTGAGTTGAAGTAAAATTTTTCTCCATATTCCTGTTCCAAAATAAAAAAAGAAATCCTTAGTATAGTTTATGAATGCTTCTAATATTGTAAATAAAATTAATAGACACAAAGGATATCTCCATAGCAGCAAGTGTGAAGCACAAGCAGAGTTGTGTGCGAGTATCAGCAAAGTGAAAAAGGTTTGTGATGCATGAAGGGAAAAAATGACACAAGCGAAGCTGTGCGCAGTAAGGAAAATGGTGTGCTCATATAATAGTGTTGAAATCACAAGGAAAATACTCACAATCCTGTACACCTAAACTTTTATTAGCCACGTTGGATGAAAGTTAATTGAGTTATCAGAAAAACCGATGTCGGGGACTAAATTTATAAACTTAAGAAAGTATAAGGATGGGTTTACGAAAAAATAAATTATTAGTACTAAATTAAAAATTAAAGTAAATTAAATAAGAAAAAGCTCAAAAACAACGAATGCCCCTCCGCTCCAGCATAGCACTCAATACTACTAATATTCTTCTGGTCCCGCTACGGTATAGCGTTGCTTTTCTCATTCACTTTTCAATTTCTCCATTGTTGAATCCATATCATCTTTAAGGTTATCATTTACTGATAGATTTGTGTAGCGCCGATTTCCTTCTCTCTAATGGTAGGGTTTCTCTTGAAGCACTATCTTCCTCCCTCACATATTGGTGATCTTGCTGCAGTTTAGGATCAGCTGCTGCAACTGATTTATTTTAAGTTTAATTACGTATTGTAATTTCCTTTTTAATTGTTCTTCTTTTGAAGCGTCCATGTACAGTGTTTGATGAAATGGTTCGGATGTTTAGGCAAACGAGATTTATCGTTGGATGGAGTTGACTTTAGGGGTAGAAGACGCTGCTGATTGGGTTTACAGAGGCGAGGGAGCCGCAAATCTTGTTCTTGCTTACACTGGATTATGCCCTGCATTTGTGCGTTTCAACTTTCATTTTCTATTACTTTCCCTTTTAATGTCACACTGAATTGAATCAAGCTATGGAGATAAGTGCTTGATTTTTTTTAATTGATAATAATTGATAAAATGAAATATTTGAAAAGACGACTGTCTTATGTGGGATGTGGAAAATGAGAAATTATTACTAGGTATGGAATGTTTTTAATATGCTTGAGCCCTGCTTTTAATTTTAATAATTTCTTTTTTCTTTCTCTTGGGCGTGTCTGGGTTGTCTACGTAGATTGGGAAAGTGATACGCATAAGTAAGGTTCCGATGAGTGGCTCCCAGGTGGTGAAGAGTTCTGCAGCTTTGACTGAACATGAACGCCTCCTTTGGAAAGATATAGGTGAACTTATATTATCTTCAAACAAAGAAGCTGCAGGGCAACTATTTGTCCAGCACGTTATGAAGCCATTGCTTGGGCCCCAATACGTTGATGCTGGGGTATGTGTTTTGTTTTTTTAGATCTGAAGATGCTGGGTTAGGCTGCTTTTACGTTAGTTCCTTATTCTTCATCTGGCGTTCATTTTAATTTCACATACTTCTGGGTTAGGCCCCAATACGTTGAGCGCTAGTACTTATGATCTCTGACCTCGACTTCATTGATCTTTTTTAGATGAATGTCCTAGTGTCCAGAGAATTCCTTGAATCAGTTGAGAAGAATTTTATTCATCAACGTCCAGCTTTTCGAGTTGATGCTGCCCAAATTGATACGCATTCTGATTTTGTGCTTCTTATGTCTGATCATTCACTTTTCCTTTATGGTACTGAGATGCGTCTCTGAACTTGATTATACAGGTGCCTTTTTTTGGGGTCTTCCTTGCAAATTAAGCATATTAGGTAATAGCATGTTCTAATCTGGTTGAGAGTTGAGATCCAGGGTTTTAAAGTTTATCCAAAATGGTGATTTCAATACTGGTTCCTTAACATTTCAAATTCATTTTGGAGGGGAATGGACCTTGATATAAATATTTATAGCTTTAAAATTTGTGCTTCTATTTGGGAAATCATTAGTATTTTTCCTTGCGTATGTAACCTGTGACATATGCTGAGGAATTGTCTATCTAGGGGTCTGGCAAGTGGGAGAACCTTGCAAGTACAAAGTGCATGTTTGGATTCCCCCAGTAACAATCGGTGGAAAAATTATTTAAGAGAGGCAAAGTTAATTTTGATATAGAATCTAAACATTCACCAAGTAGTTGCAAGTTATATACAAAATTCTAGGTGGCAAAAGTAATACTAGGAAGGTACAATTAACTTTAGGATGAAATCCAAACTCGATTGTTCAAAGTATCCTATTAAGCTCAGCTTAATATAGCTCAGAGAAAACCCTGATGTTGTTTTTTTTACCCACCCTGTCATGTTAGACACCATCCTTGGTGTGTAAAATTTAGTAACAAACAGGTGTTTCAAGTCTTCAAAGTTCAAACCTTACATAGAATTGCTAAACATTAAAATGTTCTGTGGTAAGCACTCTCTTTTGTTTCAGGTAGCCTGGAAGCTAGCCCTTGCATATCTGTTGAAATAAAGGTATTTTCTCTTTTATGTCATACAATATTATTCTTTGGTAACATGGGTATCTTTTTTCCCCCTGTTACCTAAGCTCTATATTGATGATCTCACCTGCTCCCGTTCTTCTCCCTCTCTTGCATGGCTGTAAAATTTTAACTACTGTTGTAAAAAAGTAGCCCAAATGTGGATTCCTTCCTCTTTCAAGATTCATATCAGATGAAACAGCCATTAAAAAAAGCGTAACTCGATTCAAAATGCACCAAGCCCTGAAATTGCATAGAGGAGAGGTAAACCCCTCCACTCTCTAACTCCAGTAGCTGTCTGTCTCAACTCTTAATATCAACTGGCTTGAGCATTAGGTCTGAGTAGGAGATTTGACCAATATATTCTGCAGATATCAGAGCTAAGTCAGTACAATCCTCTTGATTTGTTCTCTGGATCCAAGAAAAGAATTCAAAAAGCCATCAAGGATCTCTTTACTACCCCTCAAAATAATTTTCGTGTATTTTTCAATGGCTCTCTCATATTTGGAGGCTTAGGAAGTGGTGCGCCAACTACAAATTTCCTGATTGCTAAAACATTTGAAGATGCACTTAAGTCTGTGATTCAAGCAGAAGACGGTCTATACACTGAGAAGTTTTTATATCTAGTTGCTGAGACTGTTCACAAATCAGGGGTCCTTGATCAGCTCCTGAAGATTCAGAAGCTTGATAATGTTGACATAGAGGGGGCAATCCATGCATATTTTAACGCAACTTCTCAACAGTGCATGGTATGTAGAGAATTGAGTGAACAGCAGTCAAACAGGTATACCTATACCCCTTTGCATTCTGCTTCATTGGAGGAAAGCTTGAGAACTGTAAAGGACTACCTGATAGCTGCAACTGCAAAGGACTGCAGTTTAATTATTTGTTTTAGACCAAGGAAAGAGGGGTATTCAGGATCTGTTTGCAATCAAGTATATGTTGAGTCAACTATGCAAACTTTTGATTTCAAGGTACGGAAACGCCCTGCACATACGTTATTCTTATTGTTACATTAATATATAAACTTAGTATATGTTAACAGATTTAATTTATGAATAGGCATTACAGTTGGGAAAAAGGGTTCAAGCCCCTGCAGGTTTGAACGGGTTTTCCATTCCTCTCATGATAGTCATTGCAATGATATCCTTTATTGAATAGAATATATATATATATATATATATCATAACATGCAATGCATGGATATCCTAATTTCAGTGATTTTGGTCTGAATTATCTTCTCATGTAACTTAGCAGAATGTCATCACCTTCTTCTACAAACAGAGTTACAGATATAATTGCTTGCAACATCGAATATCTTACTTTAGTTGCCATTTGATCTGTAATAGGTGTCTTTTATTGACCTGGATTTGAAGCCTATGAATAAAATGGAATATTATTACAAATTAGATAAGAAGATTGTGAGCTTCTACAGACAAATGGTTGAAATGAATCGAGGAAGAGATGGAGCCCCAAACTTTGCAGACATCTGAAATTCCAAATTGAGATTTAATAGACTGCTATAGATGGCACCTGATGATTGTATTGGTAAGTGCTAGTAGTCTGATAATATGACAAAAAACTGTTGTAATACATGTAAGTGTGTCAAAGCAAACTGCTTGTATTTTGCTTTGCTTCCTCTCTCTCCCCGATTTTCTGTATATTGGGGCTATGAGATTTCCCTTGCCCATGTAATTGTTTGTATCTGTATTACCTTTCTTTCCATTCCTTTTATTAGTTTCGAGATGTTGCATCAAGCTTTGGCTTGTGGGAGCATATGTTTTGTAGTGTATGTGATAAAAAGTGCCTCCATAATTGTGGGCCATTTCTTAAGGAGGTGACTATAGAGGGGAAACATATAGTTAAACACATTTGAGTTGATGAAATGCCATATCGCGTATGCTTGGGTTTTAATGATTATTATATATACGTGCTTGTGGGCATCTGGTCTGTGCACCATGTGCAATATTTTCACTTGTAGATTGCAGTCTCGGTTTATGTTAGATCATGACTATGTTGTCTATGCATATCAATGGAAAACATAAGGTGACAAAATTCCAGCTGTAGGTGAGAGTGATGTCTCAGCTTCTTTAGTACTACCCCGTCCCAAGTATTCATGGCATTTATTGACAAAACTGGAATTTATTTTATCAGTGGTGATAGTAAAGATGAAATTTTAATTTGTTGCTGTTCAAATTCAATGATGTGTTTTTAAGGCCTTTGTTAAATGAATATCTTTTTTATGAAGTCCTTGCTAGCGGTGATTGAATTTAACATAGGTCGTTTACCTTAACTTCTTAAATATTTGTTGCGTCTAACTGTTGGAAAACAAGCAGGTTACGGTGACAGTTGTCGGTACGGTACCTTTGTCATTTTATTATGGGCAGGCTTCTTTTTCTCCCTTCAGTCGTGAGATTTGTGAAATTATTTATTATTAAATTTATTAAATTACAATTACAATACCATTCTGGTGCTTCAAAAATAATCTAGACTGAGCTTGGGAGAGCATGTGTAATCCGGTCAGAAATATCTGACTTGCATTGATAACCGGGTACCTACCATGTCTATCGCATCATTTATTTTTCGACCAAACAGTGGAAGAAGGATGCACATGCAGATCATGAAAAGCATATTTTAAGGAAAAGCAAGATTATAATTTTGAGAGAGCAAGTCTGTGTGCCTTCCCTGTTTCTTCTGCTCTGTTCTGGCCTAGTAATTACAGACTTTCAAACCATGTCTAAGGTGACATGTTTTATTATATCCGTACGCTACTTCCACGTGATAGCATGGGTTATGTTGTGAAATAGTGTGGCTTTACCTTTTCTGGATCTGTTCTACCTTACTCTGACAAGATGCAGTTCTTTTCGTAGATTGTTCGTTTTGGTACAGAACTTTGTTGGGAAGTGCTGACATTCTGACGCACTTGTTTATTGCAGAAAACTGTGGTGTCAGTAGAACTTGTCTGTTCAAGATGCAGGCAGAAGGTGATGAAATTAATTGCAACAATTGAAGGGGTTACTTCGATTGTGCTGGATCCGGCCAAAAACACAGTGACAGTGATTGGTGAAGCTGATCCGGTCAGGATCATCAAGAATGTGAGAAAGTTCAGGAAATCAGCAGCCATTGTGAGTATTGGCCCTCCAAAAGAAGAAAAGAAGGAAGAGGAGAAGAAAAGTGTTGTTCATCAGGCTCCGAATGTGTGCCGGAGATGCGATGTATGGTATGTGATTGCCGATGATAATTATAGTTACTGTTCCATTATGTAATTGATTCTCTTATTGATGTGCTGCTTGTACGATTATTAATAAGAGCTTAATAGGGAGAGGGAGAGATCGAATTCTTTCAATTTTTTTTTCTTTTTTTTCTTCTCATGGTTGAATCAACTTCTAGATTTATGTATAATAATGAAACTACTTTACACAATTCAATGATCTACAGAAGAAACCTTCTACATTGTCAATAACAGTTGTCATGCCAAATGTGTTTTTTTTTTTTCTCGGTTTCAAAATATTTTAACATTTTAAAGTTATGGATACGGACAAGATTCTAAGAAGGCTTTTTCACCCAAATACATAAACTAAACAAATAATTTCCCAAGAAACTATAAGTTAAAAATTATTTATTAGCATGCTATAAGCTATACCATCTCGGTCTAATAAAAACCAAGATGTCCACATTTAAAAACATCTTGGTCCCCATCAAAATGAGATATAATACTTTTATACATGATATAATCTCGGTTTGGTATAAATTGAGATATTATTTTCTTTTGAAAAAAATACACAATGATCTTGGTTTACAGAAAAGCGAGATCCTCAAAGTTATCTCCGTCTCCTGAAAACCAAGATCCCATTTTAGAAAAAAGGGAGATTGCGCTTTGTTGAAGGATTTCGGATATATAAATAAACGGCACATGCTCTAAGACTCATTGACTTCTGACTTATGAAGTAAATAGTTTTTTTTAAGTTTTATATAATTTCTCTGATTTTAAATATAAGATATTTTTAACTATTTTATATATTTTAAAAAATAAGTTAAATTATTAAATTTATTAAAAAATTTTAATATCTTACCCTTATTAATTATATTATTTTTCATACTTCCCATATCATTTATCTCTTAACTATTAATTATAAACTAGAGATATATAAAAAATAATTAATGTATTAGATAATATTATAAATTATCTTATATTTGGCTCCAAATAATGCTTTCAAAAAACATCTCTTATTTAGAATAAGATGAAATATATAGCTAGCTATATGTTTTATTTTAAATTTCTACCATGCTCAATTTTTTTAATTCACACTTTTAAGAAATTTTATTTTTTAAACTTTATTTCACTTTAAAAAATAAATGACAAGATGCACTGTTGTGTCTTGTGTTCAAAAAAGAATTGAAAGATGTTGATCTCGGAGAAATTGAGATCATTAATTAATTTTTTCTTTTTAATGACAAGACGCAGAGGGAGGGAGTACGTCTCACAGCAATTAGAGATCTTTAATTAATTTTGTTTTTAATTTTTTTTATGAGAATGGGAAAGGAACATAGGGAGGGAGTAGTTTCGTACCCAAAGCATTCCATTGTTGACTAAAGAACCCGAAAGCCTCAATAAAGACTTCAGCCTAGTATGACAAGATGCAATACTGCCGTGATGGAATGTTGCGTACTGTGAAGTTAAAAATTTTTAAAAAAATTGAGTTCTTTTTAAGATATTGATTTTTTAGAAATCGAGATCTTCAAATTTTTTTTTAAAAAATCTTTAGTTATATATATATTTTTTAGAAGCTAAAATAATTCCATGTACTGAATTTCGGTTTTAGTCAAATCAAGATTTGATTATATATTAAAAAAAAAAAACACTGCAGTGCTACATCTTATCTGATTAGGTTGAGTCTAGTCAACCTAGTCTTAGCATAACCAAATGTAAAATAATATTCCCCCTAAGTAGGGGAACATGAAGCTGCCTTAAAGCTCTTTAAATATTCATCATTCTTATGTGTTTTGCTTGTTTGTTCATTCTCGTTCATTTCATACTTGATAGAAAGTTGTTTGAGTACGTGTTTTTATTCATTCTTGTTCATTTCAGGTTTCAGAGGAAGCTTAGAGTCGAACTCTTCAGAATCTTCTTCCTACGCCCTGTGTTTCTATCTCAAATCTGTCTTCATAGTGAATCTTATTACATGTTACCCTCAACCTTGTCTCAATTCAGCTCATCCAATTTTAAGTTATTATTTATGTCTTTATTTGAGACTCTAGTAATTTTTGTAACAGAGTATAATAATTACACGTTTGATATTGGTGGGCCATCAAATAAAGCATTCATGACTATGCAGCAGCCAATTTCTCATGTTCAGTCTCCTATATTTGATTTGAATACTCCACCAACTGTATATCCCATAGGGTCACCTAAATCTCAATATGAGAAGCTGATAAGACAAGAACGACCATAACTTATTAGAAGGAGACCAAGATGTAACAAATAAAGTCATTATGCATAGGATTTCTATAATTTTTTCTTGTGAAAGAAAAATTTTATATTTAATTATTGTAAAAAATTCTAATATTAATTACTTGCTATTAATTATTATTTGTTTGCTTATTATCAATTAATATAGTCAATTATTAATTAATAAATTTTTTTCCTCAACTTATTAATATTTCTAGTATTTAATTAAAAATTATTAATTTTAATAATATTTGTTCATTTTTTACTAAAACATGATTTTTTAATCATTACTTAATCACATGGTTCAAAAAATCAAACCGAACCAGCCAGTTCTATAGGGAACCGGCTCCTGGTCCGGTCTGGTAATAGATGGGAATCGGAGAGTTTCAAAACCGGTGGGAACCGGTACAAAACCAGTTTGCCCTTTTTTTTTTTAATTTTTTTAAATATTTTTTAAAATAAAATAACATTATTTTTAGTACTAAGTAGCATTATTTTTTGTATAAATTTTTTTCTTTCTATATTATAATATGTTATAAGTATTATTATAATACATAATTATTAATAATGATAAATTTACTTAACAAATAAGATAAAAATAGAATATCAATTAATTATTTTGAATTCAAAATATAATTATAGATGAATATTAACTTGCTTAGATTTTAATATTAGATTGTAAAACTTATTAATAATATTTTTAATTTTTAATATATTATTAAATTTTCTTTTTATTTTAGAATAAATGTTAATTTTATGATCATGAATAAATATCTTTTATATTTTTTTATCTATATTATTAAAAATATATTAATTTATTCACAATCAGTCCAACCCCGGTCCGACCACTGAACCTTGAACCGTTGCTTCATCTAGTTCAATGGCCGGTCCGGTTTTTTTGAACCTTGCTTAATCATCTTTTTATCATTATTTTATAATTATGAAATTTAATTAATCATTACACAATTACTCCTTCTGGTCTATATTATAAGATGTTTTGTATGACAAGTTTCTAGTCTAAAATATAAAATATTAAATATTTTTCTTTTCATTTTATTCCTGTTTTTGATTATTTTCTATCCCTTATTTATAACCCTAAAATGATAATAGAATAAGGTATTTAATAAAGATAAAATAGGAAATATTAGTATTTTTTACATTGGTTACAGGTGAAAAAGTGATTTTCTTAATATACGTGTAATTGATATAAAATATCTAATAATGTGAATTGAAAGGAGTATCTATTTTCAATCATTACTTAATTATTATATCTGTTACCCAATCATTATTCATTATTACATATTTATTGCAACAATTTTTGTTAATCTTTTTACCAACCGGATAATACACATATTAGTTTGCTGAAAACCGAGTTTTGCTCATACTTCAAAAAAAAAATACAAATCGGTTTCTATAGAGCCAATATCACTTGTCGTATTTTGAGAAAGTGTTTCTTAGAATGGAGAAAAACTTATGAGGAAATTGACAGTTGGGAACCAAAATTTTGAATTAAATATAGTAAGAGATCTTACAGTTTTTTTAGTAGTAAATACAGAATAAAATAGTAGTAAATTCGTGATATTCAGTAGTAAAAAAAACTGTAAGATCCCTTACTATATTTAATTCAAAATTTTGATCCCCAACTGTCATTTCTCCAAAACTTATTTATATGTTGTATTGTGGTAAATTTCCCTTCTACGAAAGTTACTAAATACTTTTAATTATTACTAAATATAAATGTATTTAACTAAAATATGTTCATATTAATTTTTGATCATTTTTTACATATTTTTTTAAATTATGAGTTAATAAAAAATAATTTAAAATGAAGTTAAGACTCTAAATTGATAATTATTTTGAAATTGATGCTGTAGTATTTAGCCACCTCTACAATCCACAGATTTTGTTTTAAGATCAAATTATAAATTTATAAAATCTATATTGAAAGACTTTAAAAATTTAAACTCTATTAGCCAACGAACAACTCTATTAGGAACTTTTATCACATTATATAGAAAATATCACAAGTCAATAATTGAATATTGATTTTGATTCCTTTTAAATCAAACCTTTTAATATGATTTTTAAAAAAAATTAATTAAACCCTTAGAAAAATTACGGGCTGGTCTTTTTCTTAAACCTCTCAAGGATTCCAGACTTTCTCATTAGGAGAAACGAAAAAATCCAAAACCCCACTAAACTCCTTAAACCTCTTTTCCTGATTGCTCCCCGGGAAACATGTGGTCGCCGGCGCCTGAGACAATTACTTCCACAAAAGCCATTCTTTCTGTAGCCGCCTCCCTCGCCGCTTCAGCGGTTCTCTTCCGTTCCACGGCGAACGATCTCATTCCCGATGGAGTCTATCGCTGCTTTCGAAAGTTCTTGAACCGACTGTCTTCTCAGCTCATCGTCGTCGTTGAAGAATCCGACGGTCTCGCTGCCAACCAAATGTTTGAGTCTGCCAACACATATTTAGGCTCCAAGCTAACACCCTCCATCCAAAAAATTAAGGTTCATAAGCCTTTGAAGGAAGACCAATTAACTGTGTCCGTGGACAAGAACCAGGAATTCTACGATTCATACGAAGGTGTGACATTCAAGTGGGTTCTCATCTCTATGAGCAACGACAATATTTCGAACACCAGGCGTCACGCTGCAATTGATCGATCTGAAATTCGTCACTTTGAACTCTCTTTTCATAAGAAGCAGAGGGACATGGTTCTGAGCTCTTACTTACAGTACATTCTGCATAAGGCAAAAGCAATTAGAGAAGAGAAGAAGACGGTGAAGCTTCATACCATTGATTACAATGGCACCGACTACTGGAATTCCATCAATCTCAATCACCCAGCCACATTTGACTCCATCGCCATGGAACCTGAGATGAAAAAGGAACTGTTAGAAGATCTTCATTTATTTACAGGGAGGAAGGAGTATTACAGAAGAGTAGGTAAGGCTTGGAAACGTGGGTACTTGTTGTATGGACCCCCAGGCACAGGAAAGTCGAGCTTGATTGCGGCCATGGCCAATTATCTCAAATTTGATATTTATGACTTGGATTTGAGGGAGGTACAATGCAACTCCGACCTCAGAAGGTTGCTGATCGGCACCGGAAATCGCTCACTATTAGTGATCGAAGACATTGATTGCTCTGTAGAACTGCAGAACCGGGAAACGGATAATGAAGAGAAAAGTGTAAAAGATGAAAAGGTAGCTTAATTACCCATTACTCTGTTTTAAGTAAGATATCAATTAACGACGGCTTATATTCTAATGTACCTAACTGCAATCTCTGTGCAAAGGTTACCCTGTCAGGTCTGTTAAACTTCATAGATGGATTGTGGTCGAGCTGTGGAGATGAACGAATAGTGATATGTACGACGAATCATAAGGAACGTCTTGATCCAGCGTTGTTGAGACCTGGTCGGATGGATGTGCACATTCACATGTCTTACTGTTCTTTCATTGGTTTCAAGATATTAGCAGCTAACTACCTGCAAATTGAGAAACATCCGCTATTTAACGATATAGAGGAGCTATTGCACAAGGTTGAGGCAACACCCGCTGAAGTTGCAGGAGAGTTGATGAGAAGTGCTAAAGCAGACAATGCCCTCAAAGGGCTCATCAATTTCCTTCATCGCAAGCTACCGGAGACCGTACAATAATGTTAAGGTAAGGAAGCGAGAGGAAGACAACATGACAGTATTTTTCTCTTTTCCTTTTTTTTCTTTTTGGGGATATTGGACAGCATTCTGCTTTTGTTAGACTAATAAGTTACAGCCCTATGTTCTGGATTCGCTATGTTAAAAACTAGAACATTTAAGTTTTTTTGGATGAAATATTTCAAATAATTGGAAGTCATTACAAACTCGAATTTCATGTATGCTTAAGCTATTCTTTTCTAGGATGACCAGATAATAAGCATTAGGTTAATTTTTTGAAACAGGAATTTAAGATAAAACAAGTTTCAGCTTTCAGAACTGACAACTTTTTCAGCTGTCTTTCTCAAGTTTATAATTTTAACTGGTTGAAGAACGCCTAAGCTCTTTTTTCAGGAAATAAAAATCCCAAACATCTATCGTAAATTAAGGAAATTATCAAAATTTAAAATTCATAGAGGCGTAGAGGTACTCTTTCTCTGAGTAAGTTCATTGCTGTTGTCTATGGTCTCCTTTTAACTGTTCAATCCTGAATCGTCCTTTACCACGGCACAAAACGTGCTCTTTTTAAAAATAAAAAAAATTGGCGAGACAAAACGTGCTTTCTTTGTCTTTCATTTTTCGGCGACACAAAAACGTGATTATTTTTCACGTGTGTTTTAAGACTCCAAATCGAAAGAATATGGTTGTAAATTCCCTAGGATTTGCAAACTAGATACCGCAGCTTGAAACAAAGGAGATATGATTACAACGACTCCCCGCCTTTATACAAAACATAAAACAAAAATCATACTTCCATAATAGAATCGAGATTGAAGAGAAACGAATGAGTATTAATTCCTTTACAAACTAGAAGGAATAAAAAAATGAAAAAGAAATAAAAACCATCATGATGAGCAACAGACATCCCTCTGCTCTTCTTTGTTCGTACGAAGCCATGTCTAGCTGTTTCCATTCTTATCTTCTGCTAAGGAATCGGAATGATAACCTACCAGTTCAAAGTCACCAGCCACAAGAGAATTTATATCCTTTTTTTGTGGGTTGATCTTTAAAATCTGCAAGGACTCCATAGCATGTCAATTAAGATAGATAATGAGTTAATTTAGATTAAAAAAGAAAGGGAGTAAATTTTGCATTAGCAGGGTAGCACACTTTCTGAAGTACGATGGAGTTAGGTCTTTCGTACATTAGACAGTGTGAGGATGCCTAGGCAGTAATGTAAACCAGAAGATAGAGTTGTCACTTCATTTAACAAAAAATCTCAGCTGATTCACCTTTTGTTTTAAGGATAATACAGTCTACTTACAGGAAAAGGTCTAGGGTGTTTCTGGAGCTGCTCTTTCAGAGACCTGATTTGGGTTTGATTAACATGGGCATCCCCGATTGCAAGGACAAAATCACCAGGAACGAGATCTGTGAAGTAGATTACTATTTTTAGAATAATAATAGCAGGTTACCAACCATCCTGCAATTATGATATCAATAAGTCTTATAGATAAGATAAATACAAATAAACACAATACTATGTCAATTTTGACAATTGCGGTATTTGCAAAAATTATAAATCCTTGATGCAATTTGAAAGCATACCACAAACATGGGCAATTATATGGATCATCAATGCATAAGATGCAATGCTAAATGGTGCTTCACTATCCATATCGGCAGAGCACAGATACAACTGACAAGATAGCTCCCCATTTGCCACATAAAACTGAAAAATTGATTGATTAAGAATTGTGAAATGTTCATATAGGAAGAAAAGATATAAACCTGAATGCAAAGGTAATATTTCCAACCTGAGCCAATATATCACTGGGGGGAGGCTCTGTTAATCTAGGATCTGAGGGCTTCCGTGCTGAGAGGATAATCCATCTGTCATCTAGTGTATTTTTTATTTTGTAAATCACATCTGACAAATGATTAAAATTTTGGCTCGTGTAGTCAGCATGCATATGTTTATACCTAGGAGGACAATGAAATGAGATTGAGAATGTAGAAGATGAGAATCAATTTAATTGTTTATCTCATGGCCAAGTACTAACACCTACCCTGAACCAATGTGTCTCAACTGGAATGTATCCATTGGTCTCAAATCCCTTATTCTCCTGTCGAGAAAGTTAATTATGAACAATAGAATACTAGCAGCCAGACTAAGATACCAATTTAGCTATTGCCAATAATAAGGGTCAAGTAGCAAGGAAGTTGCCTGCCAAGTTTGTCTTTGAATGCATTTTCATCCCATACATGAATGTCTTTCTCCTGCAGAATTAGGCAGTGATTACATTTTTAAAATTCATTAATCTCTGTAACCTTAAAATATGGGAAAGAATTTAGCGTAAGTTTTAGATCCTATTTTATTTCATAAAAGATAATATTAGAAAAATTATAATTTCATAAAATCTAGCAAGTGGGCACTGATATATCATTCTAGGGTGCCAAACTTCTTGTTATCCATGTCAACGATGCCAATAGACTTGGTTTTTCTATGGAAACTCTTTTGTTTGGAGTTCAAGTTATCTGAAAATTTTCCTCCACTCAGCATCAACAACAAACAAATCAGATAGTTGAGTTTGAAAAGATTTGTTGTTTCAAAATCATTGGCATGCTTGTTGTCACAAATGACAACTGCATTTGAAGGGAACAAAGAAAAACACAGATCACTCATAAATATGCGGTGAAAGGCAAATCAAACCAATTAACTAAAACAGTTTGTGAAAGGCAAATCACCTTTGCATTTGTTGAACCTCTAATAAACCATAAGACTTCTTCAACGACTTCAGACCAAGATATTGTCTGTATAGTTTATAGTGGCAAAATCATTACAAGCAATTTATAAGCTGCAACAATATGATGGTGAATTTTGATTCTTCTCAGTTGAAAAGGAACAACCAAGCTCACAAGTAATGGTACCTTAGTGGTAAGAAGTGGAAAAGACTTGCGAACACTAAACCTCATCTGCAAAGGGTAGGACAGTTAAGATATGCAAAGGGTTTATAGCAGTAAAATGACAATATCAACTCAGAGTGCCACTGAATAAAAGAAGAGAAATTATGTTGGTGATTCAACTGATCAACTCCCAACTTACCTGGCATCCAAATTTTGATAGAATATTGGTGTCTGTTCTCTCAGCTTTCTGTGCGGCAAATGAAATTATTTCTTCAACTACTCTTAAATATTGACACTCGTTATGCCTCTGAAAAATCATCTTGGGTAAAAAGCCAAACCTCTTACCCTCAGACTTGTTGGATTCAATTGAAGAACTTCTCACTCGAACATAAGTTGCAAAAGAATATTTAATATTATTTTCCATAATTGGTGAGGATAAGTACCACAGCTTAAATGCAGAGAAGTCAATAGTAGGAATGAATGTGTCACATTCTATGTTGGTCTCAATCTCAGTAATGTGGATACAATCACATTGTGGGGCATTTAGTGACTCCCTGCATTGAAAACAAACATTTCTTCATCTGAAAATAACAACAAAAGAACATTCCTTGTTAATGTAGAAATTAATGATTTTTTTGTGGATAAATATAAACAATTGTTGTCGTTTATGGAATCTCACAAATCACCTCAATATCTGGCCACCTCCAATGACAAACACTTTCTCTACCAATGAGGAAAAGCGAGATTCAGCCAATAGTTTCAAGGCTGAGGGAAGACATCTGCATACAACAAGATTTTCTGCAGATTCTATATCAACAACCCCAGAACGGGTTAACACAACATTCAGGCGACCAGGTAGAGGTCTATACTGAAGAGGAATACTTTCCCATGTTTTTCTACCCATTACCACTGCATTCTTTCTAGCAGGATTCAATGTAGTTACAGTAAGTTCCTTGAAAAATCTGAGGTCAGAAGGCAGCATCCATGGTAGTTTTCCATCCTTTCCAATGCCCATATCATGGGTGGCAGCCACCACAACTTGGTAAGTCCTTGATGGATCAGTACACTTAGTTGCATCACAATGTATTAGGCTCTTTAGAATATCAACAGCCATGAAATATCTGGGGTAGAGTTGTACACTCGCAATTGAAGCCCCAAATAAACGTGGCATTTTGTAAATAGACCAAACACTGAAAATGTATTTTTTGAAGGATCTCTGTAATCAATCAAGGAAAGAAACTGATGAAAGTAGCAAAGCCAAAGTGATTTAATAACATATGAGGAGAAGGTAAAACATAAGAATCCAAAATAACAGTGCAAAAAAGCCAGATTCAGTATACCGTGAAAAAAGTACATATTCTAACACTTCCAGTCTATTATTTAAAGCAAAGAGTGAAATACAGATTCTCACGTTCATTCCAGAGCCACCGCTGCCCCCCCCCCTCTTTTTTTCTTTCTTGTCCTCTTTTCTCTCTATAACTGGGAGTTAAAAAAGAAATAAACATAGAGGTATTATGAACATATGGGGAAAAAAATGAAGGCAGAGAATACCATTGTAGCTTGAAGAGGATGTTTGAAGCACAGTATTTTGTATTGGCATGAAAAGTTTACGATTCAAGACATCTGTTAGAAGAAAAGAAGTAAGTCAAGTATGCCCCAAAAGGTGACATGTTTCCTTGCTTCTTCTTACAGATAATAATAATTGCAGATGACTAGTCTGAGCTTTTTTCAGTGTCATGTGATGTCAATATGCTATCAAATGGATAGGCTAAAGGTAAACAAATAAGGGGGGAAATTCATGCAAAATCACAATGTTCAAGCAGAATAAAAACACAGAATTATGAATTAGACTTCCACCAAATTGCCCCAAAAGGCGTCCAGTATCAGCCCGGTGAGTTATAAATTCAAAATTTAACGATAGAAGAAAAAAAAATAAAAATCTAGTCTCAACTACTAGTCTGTTCATATAATAGAAACGGCAAAAAAGTAGGAATCACAACAAATCCCTTATCAGTTTGAAGTATTCGAATAAGAATTGGTCTTAACCAAATAGAAATAAAATAACTTTTAAGGATGTTCCTGTTGACTAAGTACAGCCATGTAGAATTTAACCTCAAATTTATTCCTATTTTGCAGCAAGTAGAACCATCAGCCAAACCAAATTTATAGTGCAACCTTCAATAAAGAACTTAGATTAAAAGACATCGAAATACAGGTTCTTTTTTAATTCCTAAGTAGCAATTACTGTAAAAGCTCTTTTCGAAACAAAGCCAAACAGACGTGTACTTGACGAAAATGGTCTAGGAAAGGGTATTAAAGCTCTTCAAGAAAATGTAATGGCATAATATCCAGTGTACAGAAAGACGGCATGAATAGCTCTTTTCTTTTCTTTTCCTCTTTTTTTTTCTATTTTTTTTCTTTTGGCCTATTTCTTTTTTAATAAATTAAGTTAGTACATCTGTGGAAGGTATAACAAGCACACTAAAGCATACACGCAGCTATATCAAAGGGAAAAGAAGAACTAATAAGAGCGGGTAGAAAGTAAATCTGGGTGAATACATCTTTCCAGAAAATTGAAGTAAATGCAAATGAATTTGACCATATATATGAAACTATAAAGTGAGAATGGAAGAAGAAAGGAAAAGCAATTACCGAACAGCTGGGAAAATTGGAGCGTGGGCATAATCCTCACAGTTGCAGACAACTGATAATATCAAATTAAAAGAGTATGGGAACTCAATTTCTTTGGAACTTTATCTGCGAAATTCCCAGAGCTAATCATCGAACTTGAAAGGCAACTAAGCACCCAGGGCTCCGAGCGAAATGGACCAAAAATGTAAAGAGGAAAATAAACGATGCACAGACTATCCAAAACGTGTTTGTCGTCATTTTTAAGAAAATAAAAATCAAGTTTTTATTCTTCAAACTTTAAACGATTTTTTAGTTCAATGTTCTTTCTTCCCAAAAAGCTATAATCCGTATTTTTTGGATAATGGTTTCCAATATATGTGTTAACAGACAATTAACTCGGGAACATTGCCGGCAAAAATAGGAACATTAATGATATAACTTTAATAGGGTGTCTCATACCCGTCAGCATCTAGAATCAGCTCAAGGTATAAAAAAAGTTTTTTCCTTTTAAAATTAAATGTATCTATAATTCAAGTAAACTTCGTAGTTAACCATGTTTTATATTTAAATAAAATTTGAAATTTAATAAAGTTCAATTGAATCTATAATGGTATTTTAAGTATTTAAACTTATATATTTAATATATTTTTATCAAATCAAATTAAAATATATAAATGTCAAATTTAAAATTAAGTTAAAAATATTAATAGTAAAATTAAGTTGTAAAATAAATAATGCATGAAAAAATCTGCTTCTCGTAATTTAATTGGAATACTAATGTGTGTTTTTTTTCTTTTCCTATTGATACATCAAATTATTGGCAAATAATAAAATTGGATAAATTTAAATAAAAATTAATAATATATATTTTTGTAGTAAACAGGAGTATCTGTACTACAAAAATATATATATTAATTTAAATAAATTTAAATACAATTTATTTAAATTGAAATTTAAATTCTATTTAAATTATTTAATTCAATTAAATTCTCAAATATTGAAGCACGCTGGAATTGGTCAGAAAAAAGAAGCAAACTCTGGTTGTAATTGCATACGCGGCCAACAATTGTGACTTGAAATATATGAATCGGATAGTAAGAATGATCTGTCTTGGTGTTAACACTGAGTGCAATTACTTGAGAGGAAATAGAAGAGAGATACAAATTCGAGATGATAGGCCCCCCAACTTAAGTCAAAAGACAGGCATTTGAGAACCAACTTAAAAGGACAAGTGGCATAGCAAAATCAAACATTTCACCGTGAGGCCCGTCTGTACAATTATCTCTTCACCAGCAACCCTTCTTTTTCTGCTTTACAAACAGATTGGACATGCTTTAGAGTTCTAATCCATAACGAAATGAACGTTTAGGTTCTTGTTTTCTTTAAAAAGAAAAAGTAAAAGTAAGATGAAAATATCTCCCACTTACACTGAACTTGGATTTTTCCCAACTGTCGATATATGCCAAAAGTTCTTCTTGTCTAATTAAAGCTTCATATAAAGCCTGTTTAGGAATAGAATACACCTGTTTAACATCTATACCAAAATTTCAACCATAAAGGTACACACCACCATAAATTAAATGGGTTAACTCAAAACTCAAATTTTACAGGAGGGGCCAGTACATGGAGACGGACGGACGGAAGTGGAATACAATGGTCTTAAAAAATAAATAATTGACAACAAAAGAGCAACTATAAAGTTCCCCTATGGTCAAATAATAATCCAGGTTATTCCCTAACGTCTCAAGCGTCGACTATAAAGCAAAGAGCACAGAAGCAAACAACAAACATTGGACGACAAGGATATTAGTTCTCAAGCAGTGATCCACCTACGATGTGTTGGGTATTGAATTGATACTATCTATAGCTATAGTGATTGTGGGTCAAGTTCAAGAACTCATGGTTAATATATAAGAAATAATTAGGCCTTTGCCAAAGATCTGCAAAGCTGCTGGTAAAAAAATTAACATCCATAATAATGAAATAAATATTCATAAAACCTATATAAGTATATATTGAAACCCTGGAATCAGAAAATTTGATGGTTAAGGCCTGTTTGGTTCTTTGCAACCTATGTAAAAAAACGTAAAGTAATGTGATGACTATTACATGTTAGTTGTTTGCTACACCGTGTAAACCAGTTTATTTTTTATTTTTAAATTGAAAAGAAAAGAGATGAAAAAGACTGAAATGCCCTCCCCGGATGCAACTGCTGGTGGAGGATGTCAACGGTTGGCAAAGGATGGTGGCAGATGGTGGATGGCAGTGAATGGAGCAAGGCATTTTAGATTTTTGCCAACTTTTATATTATGGGATAGAGGATTCAGCAAGTTTTTTAATGTAAAGATAATTATAAGATTTGATGTGTAATCAAGCTTTACAATGTAAAGTTGATTACAGCAAAATAAAAAATGAGAAAAAAATAAGGCCCAACATAGTAATGTAAAGCTCTTTACATTACATTACATCCTGTTGTGAGTAACCAAATAGGCCATTAGTAAAACAGTGACAATTGTTACCTTCCTAGACTGAAGTAAATAATATAGTTTCAGATGAAATAAGGTTACCTTCTTTGTAGCGATCAGCTCTGCTTCTAGTGCATCCACTCGATAAACTGCAGCATTCAGCAGCTCCTCTTTCTCGTATGGCATCTTGTTAGGTTTTGACTGTAGCACGTCAACTTTCTCTTCAAGTTCACGTAGCCGCTTTAATGCAGCTGGGAAGTCTGCCTTTGTGAACCATCCAGCAGGTGGAGAAGGGCAAGTTTCCTCCTTGGATATTGATTCAAACGTTATGTTAGGAAAATTTTGGGCAGAATCAGATTTAGATCTCCGACTTTCCTTGGTTACACAAAATGCTAATGAACATATAACATTAAAGAGGGCAACAAAGAAGCCCACTATGATAGCCCAGATATAAGCACCGATTCCATGAGAAGATTTTTCTGTACATAGCGGAGATGTATCTGCAATGAATTAAGAACACATTACACTAAACATATAACCTAAAAGACTGGATTTGTTCAATTTCTACATGAAAAATTAAATTCCTCATAATTTTTTTTCTGCCAGGAGAGATTTGCTTTCATAAAAAGGCTGTCAATTATATCATTTTAAGTTAACCATGATTGCACAGCAACCCTCCCTTTTGATTTTGAATAATAACATCTGAGAAGATACATCAAATATCTAACCTGTGGACCCCTCCGAGTTCTGAGAAGCTTCTTGCTTCTCCTTCCAGCCAACATCAACAGCCTTGTCAACCATGGGAACATACTCATCATATTCAGAGAAACCACTGGTATGACTAGCCTTACCAGCCATTCTAGCCTGAACAAAAATCAATGTGGTTGAATTTTATTTATTGCACCCAAATTTTAAACCCTCAATATCATGCTGACCTGGCCTTATAAAACTTCAAAAAAATGATCACAAGACAAGACATTGTAATCGGGAAGAAAATAGATCAGAAAGAATTGTCAGATTTGTTACCGTGTAATAACGAAATGCCATAATAAAGTAGAACCAGAGGTATAGATCTTAGCACAAAGCAATATACAACTAGACTGCACGTAAATGTAAAATTAGAAGTTCCAAGCAAGAAATCATCCATCCATAGGAAGTAACAATAATTGACAGAAGGATAATAGAGAGGGTTACTATAGCAGGTGATATGAGGTTTTATGTTGCTACAATTCTAAGATAAGATACAAAAAATTTCAAGTAGTCGTCATTAAGTAATGCATACATGAATCAAAATTTACCTCTACGTAGTTGATTGACATGTTTATCACCCTATTCTAATAGACAACTTATTATGGAACACAAACTTCTAAGCATGCAAACCTCAGGTTTTACAGCAGGTGGCGAGTCAAAACTCAAGATTAAACCCAAGTTTATTTCCACTATCAGTTTTATTTAAACTAACATGCTATTCTAAATGAATAATTATGAACACTTACATCTTCATGGACAGGTGTCAACCTAGGGTTTACATAATTCCCACTTGCTTTGGGAGAAGCAATATCTTCAACTTCAGATCCTGATTCTGCTGATGTATCGCTGCTTCTTATCTGGTAGAAACCCAAAAAACCAAAATAAGTATGAATACATATTATTTTTTCCTTTGGTGACAGTGTGAATACATAATATTATTACATCTCAAATTATGTCTAACTTTTAATTTTAATTTGGTGTAATGTTTAAGATGGTATTGAAATACATACCATTGGATAAAATGTCTTATTGCATTCAATCACTCTCCCCTCATCATTAGAAACTACAACTATCTGGCTAGAACATTGTACTTCACCACTAAGAACCATCTGTTTTCAAACAACGATTCTAGTTAGGTCACACATGACAATATGAGATAAAAACAAGAGAGAAAAAGCAGAGAATTAGTCAAAGTTCTGTCATAGTCAGTCCAATGATTTCAAGATAAGCAGCAAACCTTCAAAATGTTGGGGTCTTGCCATGGACCTTTATCAGACCTCGTACAGCCACCCTGATCTGCACAGGTACAAGTACCACCTAGAAATTCTGGCAGCTCACTGAAGAGTTCGAAACACAATCAGAATTTTCAGGCGACAAAACGATTAACTGAGAAAAAACTGCATTAACATAGTTAAATGTAATTACCTTGCATCAATAACTTCAAGTAATTTACTCTGGAACTTGTTGCCAAGAACCTAATGAACATATTCAAGTATCAATTAATCCAATACTTATTATAATAGACAACTTTAGTAAACTGTTAAAAAATGAGAACTTTAATGGAACCATAAAAAAATCTACAATATAAAAAATTACTCAAACAGTCATCACATACATGAATCTTCGAAGTAGTTTTAGGATCAAGAAATGATTTAACTGTGTTCCAGAGTAGCTTAAAACCAGGGCCAGCATTAATGATAAACATCCGGCACAGTGTCTGCACAATATTTTCTACATATTAGAGGAGTTTCATGAATGAAAAGTAACAGCAGAAGCCATGGAAGTAAAAAACCACCAAAAAAGCTGATAATTCAAACTATATACTTCTGGATAATAGTCACCATCAATCTTCTGCAGCCGCATGATGAGATCCCGTGCAGACTTTGTTAGGTTTTTGAAACTCTATAAAGCAACAGGCGGCATAGCAATAAGAAACCAAGTCTAACTAAATCCAAGTTAAAATGGCACCTAGGAAGAACCTTTTCAATGATCACTTAGACATATGACTCACCACCCCTTGAACATCCAAAATTGTTGTACTTGAATCTATGTATCTCTTTGCAGCAATAGAACAAGCTGGAAATTTAACAGCAAATGTTTTCTCAAAACCCTGCACATGGTACCTCAGATACCTTTCTATGGTTGTTACTTGCATGAGCTTATTGGGATCGACTTTGCCTAGCCTCTCAATATAAAGAGGTCTTCCTTCCTTATCCACACCATGATAACCTTGTGGATAATATTTCAGAACTTCTTTTGCCTCATGGAACTCAAAATCCTGCAAGGGAGAGCAAAACGAATGAGAAGGAGAGGAGAAAAGTGGAAAGAAAGGATATCACCTCATATAGGCTGACAGAGGTGTAAATAGCAGATTTGAAAGCTCACGAGACAGTTATTAAACGTACGTGGCTAACTAAAGAAGAAAACCATATAGAAAGTTTGGGTATCTTCTTCAAAATCTGATGACTCACCTCCATAATTGTGTCAGTACCGTATTCTTTCCTCCATTGAATCATGTTGGTCCACATTTGCTTTGCTTTCTCAATATCAAACTTCCTTGCTTTCAAGAATCTGCAATAACATGAGTTAAATATAGTTTTTAACTTTATGATTGATTAGGTGAATTAGCTACCTGCTAATTTCCCATTTAACAAACATGCCACCAACAAATATGCAAAGAGACCATGAAACCAAAACATGAATATAAGGAATGAAACTAGAAAAGCCAATTATTTCATTTTATGCTTGAAAAACTGAAAGTCATGATTAAGAACTATACATAATAATTGAATAACAATAGATCTATAACGAAGTTTATATCAGAGAATTGACATGATCACCACAGGGATACAAAACAGATCATCCATCCTTATTCTGTTAGTAGCTTAAAGAGGAAAGATGTAATCCATAGTTTAAATACTGTCCATCTTCTGGGTATACAAATTTAAAATCACAATGAAAAAGAATGGCAACCTCAACAACATATGATGGTCATCATGTCTGGGAGGCAACAAGTTGTCTGACAAAAGTGCCTGACGAAATGCATCCACTGCTTGAAGCTCCTTAACATCTCGAACATCCTCAATGGAGATGGAATCACCTGGACAGGCACTTCTTTTTCTTCTTTTCTTCTTAAGAGAATGCCTGAATTTGCTGGACGCATTTATTGCTTTCTTTTTTAGACTTCCAATTCTTGTCCGCTTATCATCCTCTGAATTCTCAAAATCTGATTTCCTCTCTTTTCGTTCATAATGACCAGAGAACCCTTCAAAGCCTAGACCAAGTTTTCATACGGCCACATTAGACACAAAATTACTAATAATTCTTTTGAAGTACTTTGCAGACACCCATTATAGAATTTGAACCCTAAGTTTTGGAAGCATCAAAGATTCTGCCAAAATATTTCAATGATAAGGAATGGGTAGAACAGACGTGGAAATGCAACAAATTGATTTACATGAGGAAGCGTTAATAAAAGATAGGCCATCCAATCTCAAGATCATATAAAACATGCTTATCAAGATTTTGACGATAAATGAAACAAAAACCATGAAGTTCTTTGATAATCTCAATATCCATGAAGTAAATCAGCTCATAAGTCTTTATACCACTTGATACGTATCAGGTACAGGAATTTGACGATCAAGAATTATTGTCAAGAATTATTGCTTTTAAGGCATACACCAAAAAGGAATTCTTGTTGATGCATACCATTTATCAATAAATGAACTCAAGTAAAAGAAAATAATCAATTCAAATGCCCTACCACCCCCGAAATAAGCAGTTCAAAAAGCATAATTAACTGTGTGGCAAATTAAAGAGGGAAAACAGACATATCTCCAAAGAAGTTACTCACAAGGCCGTGCGAACCGATCAAGCGGTCCGGACATGTCAATATTGTTAAAGAAGATCGCAGTCGTAGGCTCAATGAAGCATGAAAGCCCGCAATTCAGAGGATAGAAACTCAAGTCACAACAATTATGAGGTATTCTGTTTCTTTCTTGGGTTTGGTAGAAGAGATTGAGAGAGCGTGCAAGTAAAGCAGAAAGGAAGAGGGAGATGAGTGGTGTGAGGAGAAGATGAGAGGAAAAGATGAAGGGTGAACAAATCCTGAAAAATTGAAACCAGAAGCACCCGAGACATAGGGCTCCACAAAACGAAAGCTACGAAAGATATTCGGAAGAAGGGAAGCATGAAAGAGTGTGGGGAATCAAATATGTGAGCCACCCTCTCATTTGTTCCCATCAACTGGTCCTACTGGCAGAAGTTTCCACGTTGCCTTCAGGTGGGTCCGTCCACCACTATTTCGCGGGAATTCGCCATCAGTGACCGTTGGAGGGGGAGCCGCCCACCCCGACCTCTTAAACTATCCTTTATTGCTTCCTTATAATTTTTTTTACCAGAGTCGGTATTTTATTTGAATTCAATTGTCATTATTTTTACTAGGAGATAGGAGATGTCCTGTTTTGACGCTTTATTTCTACCTGCTATGCTCGGACAGATTACTTTTGGTTCCAATTATTATTATTTTTCTTCATTCGCTTTTGAATCTGACTCCGACTAAAACGAAGGCTTCAAAATTACAAGAGTTTGGATTTATGAATTGAATAAAATTTTAAAGATGTAACATGTTTAATTCTTACTGAAAAAAATGATGTCTTTAAATATTAATTTAAGTTGTCGGTCAAGAAAATATTTCCTCAGTCCCTTAATATTATCTCTGATCCTATATATAAGATCTTTTGTCATAGACCTAAATATAAGACCTTTTACAATATACGAGGTAGTATTTATTATACATTTTCAAAAAATACCCATATTTAATGTATCTAAAAAAAAAGAGAAAGAAATTAAATATGGATAGTTTTGGAAAAATATTGAAATTTTCAGAGAAATTGAGGTAGTTAATTAGTTTTAATTCTAATTTTTAATCCACGTGATTCGGTTAAAAGAGTCTTATATTAAGCAACAGAGGGAGTATAAGGAACAATTGAAGAAGTTTTCGTATTTCAAAATATAAGGGATATATAAGGTTTGTCTGATGTATTTAATGAATTTTTTCAAAAATATCTCTAATTAAGATTATATGTTTTCAATATAATTCATTTGTATTAATTGTATGATGGAAAATTTATTAACATTAAATTAGGATATTTTTAAAAATTATTTCATATTTCAGACAAACATATTATTTTTCTTGGTCTATGTGATTTTATCTTCTGTTTCTTATATTAAGAAACAGAAGAAATATTAATTTAAATATTTCAAAGTCTAAATACTTATCCTGAAGTTTTGTATCAGATGTATTTAATTTAATACAAAGATAATCGTAATCCTCTTGGTTCGTAATTAAAGGAACCATGACATGCTTGTGCTCGAGAACTTTAGTATTAAATTGCAATTAATATTAGATCAAGTAAACGTGATAAAAGAAGAGGAGGGCATAATGCCACAAGAATCACAATGTAGCGTCGACCCGCAATAAATATAGGAAGACTTTTTCAATCACATTGTTTAGGCCCCTGCTTTCTTGTGAAACTTTGCTTACGTAACTTGGGAAGCATTTTTTTGGGCCAAAAAAAAAACTTGGGAAACAGGTTTTTCGTATCTGTAACGACATAGAAAAGATAGAGAGGGAATAATCACTCCGTCCCGTCCTGCTGATGACATTATTTTCAGCGGGCTAAAAATGAACAAAAAATGGTCCTCAGTCCCTTACTGTCTTAAGCTATATTAAAATCGTGTAAAGAAACTACCCAAGAAAAAGAATTAGAATAGTGAGAGAATAAACCATCAGGACTATCATAGCCAAAGACTATTCCTATAAAAAGGGAAAAGAAGATAAAAAGCCCGTCATCCACATGCGTTTCAGAAAAGATGCGATTTCGTAACCCGTGAGGCCACTACCATTATTTCTTAGTCATAATCAAGACTTGACTTTCCACCAATTACAACCCTCACAAATCGTGACTTGTCAACCCATTGGAAGCGTCAACTAATTACTGCTCGTTTCCATTTTTAATATTTTTAATATAAAATTTTTTTAACTTAATCACAAATATTAATAATAAGAATTAAAATTAATTAATTATTTTAATTTTTTTAAAAATTATTTTTTTAAAATTATTCTTATTTAATCTTTTAATCTTTTTTTACGACACATTAAATAGAAACATTCTTTTAAAAATATATAATAAATAAAATATCTTATAAAATAAAAAGTTATATATTTAGGATCAAAATAAAATACCCTATATTTAAAAGTAGAGGGAGTATTATGGAAGTTTTTTTTATTTTCTTTCCTCCAATTAAATATTTGCCTATCCATGTAATTGTCTAGATATATGATGATACAAATATCAAATTGGATGCAACCATTGAAAACTTAATCACAAAACAAAACCAAAAGCTACATAAGAAGCCAGGGTCAAACCCCAATAGCCTGAATTGTTCTCACTTCTTAGGATGTAGAACGCAGGCCAGTAAAGTTTAACAGAGAGAAGGGAAGGCACATGTAAATTGGGAACAAAATAATTTGTTTGAACAGAAACATTTTAGCAGATGATTAAACACAGGCAGCAGCAAAATGCTACACCCCATGGATGAACCACATCGAATATTAACAGTTCACAAGGATTTAAACAAGCAATAGAAAAGCAGATATAACACAGCATTAATGTTTATATACAAAATATTCAGAGACATATTACACACACGTAGGTGCATGACAGGAGAGACATGGCAGCTATTTGCAGAACTAAATCCCAATGGATTTCTAATTTTGGATTTTATGTACAATTTAAAGTGTCCAGGATCAGCAAAATAAGAAAAAAAAAAAAGTAATTATCGCATTGTTCAGGGGAACAAAGAGATAGAAGAAGAAGGTTCTATGCGGGTAATAAATTGAATGAGCTAGAAATTTCTTATGACAATGCTTCATACATTGTCAATTTGCCGTATATGAATAACTTTCATACTTGTTATTCACATTTTCTCCAGCTCTATGTTCATTGAGTTTGTCCCTCCAAAAAGCTGTAGTAAGCATTGAAAACATGAGATGTAAAAGTTGCAACTTCAGAGTAAGTATAGTTTCTCTTATATTTAAATAAGGAATGTAGCTTTGCAGGACTCTCATCCTAATTCAAAGAATGTACTAAGGAGGAATCACTTACCTGAACAGGCAAACATCAGTCACAAAGAAAAGGAAATGAAACCCACTTATACATGGCAAAAACATGCTTATCATGATCCAAATGACCTACAATGTTTTTTCCTTTTTTAAATAAGGAGGGCTAATGAGCATGTAACATGCCAATTCGTTTCAATCCAAGTAATGATACCATATAGTTGTAAATTTTATTAAGTTTTTGAAAATTAAAATTTAGCAAGTGGATTTCACTGCAACAGGTAAAGTGGTAAAGATGACAAGGTCAAACTAGTGCTCTAGACTGGGTTTATACTCGAGATATGTGTCTTCATTACACATCATGTTCCAAAACAAGAAAATGCAATCCGCGCATTATACGAGTAGTTAGATAAAAAAGAAGTTACCAGCATCTTTATAGCACTCTTCAACAACAGGTTTCAACATGTTGTGCAAAAGGATGAACTCTTGGGTTTCAGCACAAGGCTGACTACTTGGCCTGCAATCACATCCATGCCAGTCAACAATTGTCTTTTACTATGGAACTGGCGATGTTTTGTGCAAGATTTCAAGATTTCCTTTTAAATATAAGAATAATGAAACATTTATTACACATACTACTGACAAGTCATATAATCTCATAAGGTATCTACTTCACAAACCTACCGGTCCAGTTCAGTAAATAATAGGCCATTTGAACCAGGGGACTGTGTTGATAACTTGCTAGATTCAATTACTCTCAGTCCATCACTATAAGCCAAGTACCTGTTAACTTGTATTGGCACCTACGACATTAGTAAAACAGTCAAGTCTCTCATCATAGATAAGTCTCAAATCAAATCAACTAATAGAACTATAGGATTTGCATTTGAACAAAAGCATTTCAATATTTCAAGTTTTCATACAGATGAAAAATCAACAATATTCTCCTAACATCGCAACAGTAAATTGAGGATAAGTAAAGCTAGCCTAAATAATGATGACACTTTGGAAGAGAAATTGGTCTTTTTTTTTTTCTCTGGTAGAACTTGATTTTCACCAGCAACTAGTCCACAAATAAACAACAACCAACCAAGAAATAGGTTATTGCAATATGCTTGCAGGTGCTTATTTATTTATATGTATTAATCCACAAAGGTCACCTTGCAACTTGCTGCAATGTTGATAGCATCTGAAGGTCGAAGATCAAAGCTCATGCATTCACTCTCATTTCCAACCTATATCAAATGAGATAAATTACACATGTGCCATGATTCCTTTTTGCTTTGTGTGTGTGAGTGTGTTGATTTTTCTTTTCTTTCCTTTTTTTTTTATCTTTTTTTGGCCCCCCGGGGGGGTGGGGGGAGACATTGAAGATAAGGGAAGAGTGAAAAGTAAATGCCTTCGTCAGATATAAATGAGCAAAGTATGCCTCATGTACCCTCCTAGTAACTCTGACAAGTCTGACCTACGGAAGCAGAAAAGACATCACTTGACTATCAATATCATCCAGAAATTCCAACAGAAATACAATGATAGAACCAAGATCAAGTGTAAGATTATAAAGACCACTAGAATCATACTTCATAACCCATCTTGTCAACCATCTCTTTTACTACTTGATACAGAGTAGGTCTAGCCTGATTCAGCAACCAAATAGTGAGTATCAAGGAAGAAATTGTAAACTAATTATTGGGATACATTTAAGGGTAAAATAGTGGAACCGACAAAAATACATACTATTTGAACACTGCGTACTGCTGCCATTAGTAAAACACTTGGCATTTCCACTGCAATTATTAATGTGCCACAAAATTACAGTGAGAGATGTATAATCATCAACATCAGATTGAGATCTAATAACTAAGTTTCTATGACATATTAGATATAAGAATAAAAACATACAAACAATTATGGGGAGAAGTAAACCGGTTCCATCTTCCATCTTCCATCTTCCATCTTCAATACAATTGCAGGATGTGGTGCATAATTTGGCAAAAGTCCTCCCCATGGGTTGTTATGGATGCACCTTCAGTGTCTGCCATCCCTTATTTTGATAATAAAACCATCTGCTCCACTTTTCACCTCAACTATATAGCACAATTAAGGAAAATCTCTCTTATAGGATTCCGAAAGGACCAAGGGGAAAATTTAAAGACCAATTGTTTTGTCAAATTTACTGTAGCCAAGAGTACCAGCATCAATTACACTAGAGTTAACATAATCTTCATCTTTCTCACTAAAATTCTCCGCCATACTTCCGCTGCCATTTGAGGATGAGTTGAAATTACATTGCACTGTCATGTACTTCCGTGTGTTTAATTGGATGAGAGAATACTGGCCTCGGCTTTACCGCGACTGAGTTCCTCAAGTCCCCAAAATTTACTTCGCATGCACCTCGCATTCATTGGTCCAATCATAGGCAGACTACAGAACCCTGCTATTTTAGAACGGACAGAGGGGCACATTACTGGTCCTTGTAGATAACCCATATTAAATTCTCAAGACCTACCACAAACAACGACAGTCAGGACCACGTAGTAGACGTGGAATTAAAGAACATTAGATTGGAATAAAGCGCATCGTTTAAGACTAGACATTTGTTTTTGAAGTACTGTACTGTATGTGTTGGGATAAAAAAGTGTGGAGGCATTGCTCATAATTTAGTGACAACTAAGAACTAACGGCACATCTATGCGATGTCCAATATACAATTGGAATCTAAAATTGTCTGGAACAAATGATAATAGATCTCTATTCATCTATATAATGGTCCCAGATTCCTAGCAGAGTGCCAAAAAAAAAGGTGTTATGCACAATGTGCCCCAACAAAACATAACATCCAACTCTAAGAGAATAATTTTTTATAAAACAATGGAAAAGAAACACAACACACAGACCAGAAATCTCGTGTCCTTTATTTCTTCTCATCAACTACTCAACCATAGAAAAAAAAAATATATATATATATATATGTTAGATATTTTCTTGAATGAGTATTTCAAAAAGCTCAAATATTGTTTATCTAATAACTAATTAGTAAAAATATTCAAATTGTTATCAATGCTAGCAAGTTTTGATATTCATGATGTAGCTTCAGTTTTGGAACGTTGAGTTTTTAAGGTTATTCATTGATATTCATTGGTAGCTTAAAACCACATTGAAAGCATTGCCTCATGTCTTGAATTTTATAACCTCCACATTCAAACGTTTTAATCATATAAAATTGGCATTTATTCTGTTCCTTTTACCACATTGGTATTTACAGGTATATTTAAGGGGATGATTTCTTCATTTGAGGGGGAAAAAAAACATGAGAATAATACACACACAATAACTAACTTCTCTCTACACATTACTTATTTTTCATCCTTTGATCTTTCAAAGTCTCCTTTTATCTATTACTTTTCAAGGCTGAGTTACATATTTTATATTCCTGTAGTTCTTGTGTCCCTGAGTCAATCTCAAGAAGGATCTATTTAATTATGTGGGACCTCTGGGTAAGCAAAATAGTCCTTAAGGACGGCGTCATTTGAAGTGACTCAGATCATCGCTATCCCTATTTCACCAACAATATATATATATATATAGACATTTTATTTGGGAGAAATACCAAAGAGATGTCGGAATAATGTCAGTCACCTCTATCAAATGAGTGAATATGAATTTCAGAATGTTTGGTGATTTAAATGATTTAAAATCTAAATTGAACCTGGAAGAGATCGAAGCTCTGAAATTTTTGCAAAGATCGACACACTTCAATCACCAATCACCTCAAGAAACGTATAAAATCCCGTCACTTTGTGAACTCCAAAATTCAAATCGACAGAAACAATATCGCAGATGAATATGTTAGAGAATTGCCTTTTACGTCGATAAATGTCGGAGGATATAATAAGCATAGAAAATCATATACAGATTGAAATGAAAGATTTGAATACACAAGGAAGAAAGAGAAAGGAAATCAGAGAAAGTCAAAATCAAACATAGAGGGAAGCGTAGAAATCGAATGAATTGAGATTAATATAGAGCTATAAACTATGATCAGACGTTGGGCGTAGAGATGGACGAGAAGATAAGAGATTCTTCAATATTTTGTGAGAAGGAACTTTAAGCTAACATGGAGCAAGGAGCAAGAGGAGCAAGGAGCGAGGAGCAAGGGAGAGTATGCATCATGCTATAAAGGACCCGGTTTCTCTGCTGATCTCAAAACAGCAGCAGTTGGTGATGCTGTTTTGAGAGTACATCTGGATCGTCCATAAAAAATATGGACGGTCTAGATTTTATTTTATTTTTTTTTTAATTTTTATTATTAAAATTTTATTGTTAAGAAATTATTTTTATTTTATTTTATTTTTTTAATTAAAAAATTAAATTTAAAAAAAAGTTATCTGAAAAATCTGGATTTTGTACGGTCCAGAGGATCCATTTCTTGGGATAAGATGGACTGGAATCACTCTAATGCCCCTATCGATTTCCGTGATAGCTGAAAATTTCTTTTTTTTTTTCTCAACTAATGGTCGCAAATTTCTTCCTTAGGCATGCTGGTTAATTTTGACTTTTTAGCCTACCTCTAACTATAGGTTTATATTACATTGTTGCATGAATTTTCTATAAAATATATTTTTTTAAAATTAATATTTGATCTAGATATATTTTCATATTAACAATTTTTTTTAATTGTACTCTTGTTTCATTTTTATGAGGCTCATAAATTGCTTTTGAAACTTTTCTTGTCATTGTTAAACACCTACCCTCAGCAAAGTGTCATTGGTCAATTTTTCAATTGATGCCGATTCAATCTTAATCATAATGAATTAGAAATTAATTTATCAAATAGGGGTGTTAGAAACATGTCAATGTAATTTTGTACAATAATGGAGTAAAAGGGAAAAATTATAAATAACTGACAATTTTCAGAATTAAGGATATAATTAATTCTTGTTAAGATGTGTATATTAGTTAGAAATACCCCATATTTAGGACTCATAGGAGTAGTCAATCATTTTTTCTATAATTTCACATTACAAGATTAAATATTTATTTTTATATAATAATAAAAATGCCTTAAATTTAATTTTGATTAGTGTAGAGTGAGTTGTACATTATTTATGCGAAATTTGAAATGAGCTAGAATAGGACTGCTTCTGATATTTTTTTATATTTTTATTGACATTGATGAATTGTCAAAGCTATAATTACTATGATGCCTTGATACGATGATTTTCTACTGTCTTAAACAAATAGCTTCCATTAGCTTTTCAATTTCCTTTACAAATATTTCATTAAAAATTCCCAATATTTCTTTTATGAGTTTTGCAAACGATTTTAAGAATATAATAATTTTAAAAGGATGTATTTGAAATGTAGTTTCTGCGCGTTTACAATTGATAAGATATTCATGTTTGGCGCCTTGTGGAGGCGACAACCTGTAAGACATTGGAAGTAACATGTTCTTCCCATACACAAAGCAATGCCTTTTAACCAAACCAAATGGCCATGACGATAATATTTGGATAATAAGGTTGCGAATCGGTATATATGGCTGCTATAATAATAATAATAATAATAATAATAATAATATTTGGATAATAAGGTTATGAATCGGTATATATGGCTGCTATAATAATAATAATAATAATAGTAAGATGTATGAAACGGGGGCATGGCCCTAGTTCCTGAATCCAAAGCCTCCTCTAGTTCTAAAATAACGTGGTAAGAGCAGTGTACATGGATAAATGACCCCTATATTTATGCTAAAAAAATGACTCCTATATTTAAAAATGCCTGCGACCAACCGCAACTAGGTTTCCAGTGTATATGTTTAGTTCTTTCTTTTATTCTTGATTTAAAAAAAAAGTTCTTGAGGCAAGACAATGTTTAAAATATCAATGTTATGTGTTTAATAAAAAAATGTCAATGTTATGTTTCATTAAAAAAAAAAATCAATGCCACGAGATGGAGATAATTCTATCCTTGCAAGACCTATTTAGTATAGTGGAAACATTTTTTAAGAAATGGAAATAGGGATGACAATGATAAAGTACTATTAACTATGTTAGAAAAAATAGATGGAATCCATATATAATTTTTATTTGATATTTATTTTAAATAATATGAAGAAACCAAAATACCCCTATTTTTAAAAGAAATCATAAGGTGGTACTAGGAGGAGATAGGTAGTCTAGGAATTTTAGAACTATTTCCATAGTGCACAGTTAGGTTCCCTTAATTTATTTGTGGAACAGTAAGATTCCCTTAATTTATTTGTGGAAAGATTTATAGGGATTGGTTTCCCTAGGGAATAGGTCATAGAATGTCATTCCCATGTACCAAACCCCACTTTGCAGGATTCTATTGCAGTTCGTTTGATTCAACTATAATAGAATAAATAATGTAATGTAATGTAATAATGATTGCATGTACTCTATTTGGTTTGATATTAGGTGTGTGGAAAATAAATTTGTTTTTTATATTTAATTAGACATAGATAATTAAAAAAAGTTTCAAACGCCCTCGAAAGTGGTAGTGCTCAATGGTGGTAGTATTAGGAAGGAACTGACGGTGGTAGCAGTCAGCAACCTACAGTGGTGGTGGGGCCAGTAGCCAGCAGTGGTGGCGAGTGGCCAACAACGGTGGTGGCAGCCAGCAGTAGTAGCGATTGGCAACCATCAGTGGTGGTAGTGACGGTGATAGAAGGTAAGAAAGAGGAGGATGGAAGGGTATGGAAGCATGTTTTTGAATGGCAATTTAGTCTTTTTATCTTAATAATAGGCATGTAATCCTTAACACATGGCTTTTGAAGAGTAAAACCATTTATAGTCATAAGTGTAATCAGTTTCACATGTTTAAATGTAAATTGTCTAACTAAATGCAGCTATCTCTGTAATGTAATCTTATTTACGTCCCCTCACCCTTCGATAATTAAACCAAATGGGTTGTTAATGTTCCCCTTTCCATTGTGGTGGACTATTGATGCCACATGTAACCTTAAATTAATGTCTCTTTTTATAAGAAAAAAACATTTTTGAGCCATGACACCAATGTTTAAAAATATCAATGGATGGAGATAATTTTATCCCTTCCCTTCTAAATTAATGTTACGTTTATGCATTTGAAATATGTTGCTCAATAAAGAAAAAAATGGCATCTAAAGATTCACAGAATTAAGTTAATGTCAAAAGGGAGACTTTAATTTTTAAAATTTTTAATAGAATTTTGAGATAAAAAAATAGCTGAAGAAAAGTAAATCAAAGGTAATGAATATGGGAGGGTATGTATAGATATCATCATCCATAATGCTTCGTAATAGATTATGGCCCTCATGGTTTCGTCTTTCTCTATTCAAGAGGTTGCAGACTAAATAGTACCTTCACATAAACAATGGAACTTGCCTTTTCTCCATAGTTTATACTCACTCACCAGTTACGTACATATCCTTAACCATGGATTCTGTATTCTTCCTTGCAAAGATATTTTAGCCTGGAATGGGCATTCCTCCGGTAGCTACCCTGTATGTGATGGCTATTGGTTACTATGCCAATCCTCTTTAGCTTTTGTGACACACCAAAGGAACCCCTGTTGGCACTTCCTATGAAAGTTACCCATCTGTTTCCACTTGCACACTTTCCTTTGGAAGCTACTACGAGGTGCACTTCCTTTATCTCATATCCAGTATAATTATCATATTTCCCATTTTGAATTTTGTGGTTTTTGTGGTCAAGACATGGAATCCTATGACCATCTTTTTCTACTTTGTGATTTTACTCACGCTATATGGTTTGTCTCACTGTTAAGTATTCTCATGACACATATCTTTTAGCGAACCATAAAGAATCGGCTTCTTTTTTGGTTTTTACAATAGCATTCTCATAGGAATCGATGTCACTAGCTACTTATCAGTCTCCTGCAAGTATATAAGATTGATCGTAGTAGTAGAAAGTTCTTTGAAGTATTTCAGAAGTCGAACCCAATGGAGAGAGTAAATTTACCAATCCAAAATTTAATTCCAAAAATAAATAACAATCAAATTGAAAAACTCAAATTAAAAAGGAAATAAATAGAAAACAAACCAATATATGAGTTTTGATTTAGTTACTAAAAGTGTTAAGGAATCGAGGTTCACCTTATATGATAACTAGATTCAATTTTTTAGTTAGACTCTACACAATTATAGTGACTATTGTTCCTAAAGTATCCTAATGGCCTCTCAGTCAATTAGTTCTAGTTTAATTAGGATTCAATTCATTCTTGTGTAACTAAAGTTCCTGACTAAACTTTGAAAGATACAATGTAAGTCACAATGAATTCTTGATTATATCTCTAGATCTAAATTCACTCTTCACCTCTCAGCCCATCAAGTTTATTTACTAATTAGATTCTATAGTGATCAAGCATAAAATCCACATAAACAAATAAAAGAGATAAATATAATGGAATAAACAAATTAAATTTAACTTGAAGAACAAATCCAAAGAATCATAACTAAAGAGAACAAATCCAGTCAATCCTAGTCAGGTTACATCCCTATTCCTAACTGAAAAATTTAACCACACATAGGAATAAATATCAAATCAAAACTAAAGTTTTAAATAATAGTGAAAATAACAAGAAGAAAGAGCTTACAGTAAAAGAGAATAAATTTTTCTTTAATACTTCTCATATCTCCTTACTTTATCTCTATAGATTGCTCCTAATTGCTTCAGATGCATTTTTACCGTGTTCTCTGACCTCCGGGTGCTTTTCTGAATGTCTCTAATATTTCCCTCACGTCCATTTGTATAGAAGAAGCCTAGAAGCTCATAAAAGCTTGTAAAATCATGAAACTGCATAAAAGATAAGTCAAGCCTACAGGACAAGTCAGCACTGGCTCCATACCTTCTTTCTCCCACTAGCACCATCTTCAATGCATCTTCTCTCTTAAGGAACAAGACAACCCAGAGCCAGGTCCATTCGCATAGTGGTTTCCTCTTCGCCTTCTCACCCGGCCACAGGTGAGAAAATATTGGGACCGGATGAGTTCGTATTTTAGCTTTTTTCTCCTTCTTTTTGGGTATACTTTGCTCAAAACTCCTCATAAACATTCCTGTGATGCAAATATCTATGAATTATGCAAAATCATACCAAAAGTATCAAATCATGATATATTGAAATGCAAATAGATACTAAATATTGATATTTTATAGTTATAAAATAGACACATCAAATCTTCTACACTTGAACTTTTGCTTGTCCTTAAGTAAGAACTAAAATTATTCTACTCTCAAAAAGTCATTATCTAGATTCATCAAGCCTTTTCCCTTCACTATGATAGTCTGTTACCAATATAAGTAAAGGAATACTCAACAAAATAAATATTATGTTCAATAGAAACCCACTTATTATTCACATTCATCTATGATGTTTTAGTGTGTGTATGTACCTAACATGTGACAAATATAGACAACCAATTAAGCAAGAAAGAGAAAAATTACAACACTTATTTAAGCACTTAAAATACATCAATCAATTATACACAAACATCAACTCAAGTCATGTGCAATGAAGATTAACAAGAATTTATTTATTTATTTCTCCGCACAATATGTTTCAATTTTATCTGGGGATTTATATGCTATCTTTTGATGCTAAGATCTCACATTTGTGATATGTAACCCTAATTACTCAAGCTAACATAATCAACTGCACGAAGATACCTTTGGCACATTCATAACTCATATCATACCATTTGATGCTAAGGGTAACGGATTTTGGTAAAACCCCCCAGTTACTGAGTACAACTCAAGCTAGCAGAGTGTTTTTTTTTTAGGCATTGTTTCATCTCTCCAATTAAATGATTAATTCACACATAACAATTGAAAATACTCAAATTAAGAAATAAATGTACAATACACCTTCCTATAAGCTTAATCACTTACCTACATGTACCACATGTTAAGTCATAATTCTCATATTTATAATCTCATGACTCATGTTCCTGACTTGCAAATTAACTGCCTTACTCTATTAAGCACAAAAAATAAGTATCCTATAGTAACAGACAAAATTACTAACTCAAAAAAAAAAAAGCAAAATAAATCCAAATGATATCAATTAAACACAAAAATTTGCCAAAAAATTTCAAATTTTAACATATTAGCACAATGTTAGGTCTGATAACTGATATGATTAGTTTTGATGATGTCAAATAGTGGAGTAAAAAGTTTACATGATATTTGTATTTAATGTTCAATGTATCAGTTATATCATGCATATCATGTAATGTGAATTAGACTAATTACTTCACTTGAAGAAAGTTATGTTCAATATAGGTTGCCCAAAGAAAAAGAAGAGTCTGCATTGAAGTGAAGAAATGAATCATCGGCATCATGCTTTACTCAAAGATAAAAAAAAAAATAGAATGCTCTAAGATTTGTTGCATATGATGATGCTTGTCTTCGTGGGAAGCAAATTAAGTCATTATTTAAGCTTAAGAATATAGTCTTTACATTATGACCATTACAACTACCCCACATGGATTTGTTTGGTCCATCTCATGTCAAGAGTTTTTGTAGAAATCTATATGTTCTTGTTATAGTAGATAATTATTTTAGATTTACATGAATTATATTTCTTCCATATAAAGATGAGGTGTTTGCTACATTTGTTATCTTAGTTAAGAAAGTGCAAAATGAGAAAGGTTATTCTATTGTAGTCATCATGTCAAACCATAGAGGTGAATTTGAGAATTTAAACTTCTTCAAATTCTGCAAAAAATATTGAATAAAGCACAATTTCTTAGCTCCAAGAACTCTACAGTAAAATATTGTTATTGAAAGAAAGAACAGAACACTCGATGAGATGGCTTGTGCAATGCTTAATGAGAATAAATTGTCAAAGTACTTTTGAGCTAATACATTTAATATAGCTTGTTACATCATCAATCAAGCATATGTGAGATCTTTACTCAACAAGACACCTTATGAGCTATACAAGGAAAAGAAGCCCAACCTCTCACGTTTTCATGTTTTTTGCTGCAAGTACTACATTTACAATAATGGTAAGGATAATCTGGATAAGTTTGCTTCTAAATTTGATGAAGGTATCTTTCTTAGCTATTCTAATAGGAGTAAAGCATATAGAGTTTATAATAAAAGAACCAAAGTAATTGAAGAGTTAGTGTATGCTGTTTTTGTAGAAGCTGAAACTCTAGCTGAATTCACTAATAAAGATGAAGAAGACTTAATAATCAACTTGAAAAATTTGAATCTGAATAAAATGGAACCTCCAAAGACATCAAACTATATGCAAATAGAAGAAGATGTTTAGAAACAAGATAATAATGAAGAAAATCATAAATTACCTAGATTTTGAAGAAATCATGGGAGTCATCTTATTAATCAAGTGATTGGTGAGGTTCATGATCAGGTTACAATAAGAAATCAAATTAATCATAGTACATTCATATCTCAAATTGAACCTAGTAACACAGAGGATACATTAAAATATGAATATTAGGTAATGGCCATGCAAGAGGAGCTCAATCAGTTTGAGAAGAACCAAGTTTGGGATTTGGTACCTAGGTCAATTGATTGACCATTCATTGGCACTAAATGGGTATTCAAAAACAAATTTGATGAATTTAGAATGATTGTGTGAAACAAAGCAAGGTTTGTTGCCAAAGGCTATAATCAAGAAGAAGACATAAACTATGAGAAAACTTATGCTCCAATTGTAAGATTGGAAGTTATAAGAATGCTTTTAGCCTTTGCATGCATAAAAGACTTTAAGCTATATCAAATGGATGTTTAAAATGCCTTTCTAAATGGATATATCATGGAAGATGTGTATGTTGTCATAACTTACTTTCATACATTATTTCCCATGTATAATAGCATATATATTGCTAAATGAGCTAATTTAGAAGCTTGAATCATTAGAAGATTGAATGAGAAAAATTCAATTTTTCAAAATACTATTCATTTGGTAATTTGATTTTCCCAACTAAAATTTGAAAAATCATAACTAAATCTAGGAAAATCATATGAGGATGATTGAAGTCTCTAAAAATAGCTAAAACTATTTCCTACATGGGAAAAATATATAACTGAAACTTAATCGAGCTGATTCATTCATAAAATTTGTTGAAATATACTATTTATTTGATCAAAACTACTTTTCCAGATTTCCTGAGCCATTTTCAAAAATTCATAACAATTATTATACTTATCCAAATCAAGCGATCTTTGGCTCTTTGGAAAGATCTATATGTCTAGTTTCCAAAAATATATGACACTTATATAGGAAACTGAATTTCAAAGGAACAGTAACTGTATAACTGACCAACTTCAAAAAACTAATTACATAACCTACTTACATGATCAAACTCTTCCAAAATATATTCTTAACATCACAATAACTCTAAAGGAACATTATAGCAACAAAACACAACTTCATGAAAATACATATGATTTCACATATACTTACAAGAAAACAAGCAACCCCAGGTAGTTATAAATCTAATCATCATTAATCTTCTCCTTGCCTCTTGTCTTCTTGGGGATCTTGCCATCACTTGAACCTATCATGTTAGTGCTTGGGGGTGATATTTGGAAAAATCTCAGTAGTAAGTCGCATTTCATGCAATTATGTCAATCATGTCAAATAACTCATATTTAATCACATTTAATCACATCAATCACCTTTAAACAATAAATTGCCACTTTGGTCATAAAAAATTTGGCAGCATAACGGCTTAGAAAATGGATATCCTGGGGAATAAAACCCCTCATTTTCCAGCCAAGACCAATCAAAGAAATCACAATTGCAATATGGCAACATAATTTAATCATAGAAAGACAATGAAAGAACATAAAGCAAGAATATGAAACTTAGCTACCTTTTATGTTTTCCTTTGCTTTTGCACTTGGAACCAAAACTTCCACTAACTTTCTTGAACTCCCACAAGTCCTAAAACATCATTTAATATCAACTAAATCAACTCAAAATAAAGGTTGCTTTACAAAGTCTCACTAAAACCCTAAAAATCCAAATTCTTTATCTCTTGGTTTTCCTTAAATCCAATACTTATTTTTAACTAATTTGGACCCAAGGAATCCATTTTTAGCATCAAAATAATGAAAATCCAACTCTTTCCTATCATATTAAACTGTCCAAAATAGGAGTGTAAGAGGGAAGAAGGAAATTCTTCAAAACTTGCTTCCAAATATACCAAATTTTGTTCATTTCACTTAATCTTATGTTTTTCTCAATTCTTTATGGCATCAAAATCCCTTCTTTTCATAAACCCATACCAAGACTGAAATTAAAGACCCAATGGAAAGGGAAGAACACTCTTGGGAACCATGGCTATCTACTGAAAATCATAACTAAAATAGTAGAGAATCAAGAAAGGAGATTTACCTTAATTTTTGGCTTGATTTCCTTCCTTTCTTTTCTTCTTTTCTCCCTCACGTTTTTCTCTTCTTTTCTTGGTGTTTTAGACTTCACTCCCTTTCTTTCTCTCTTGCTAAGGTCGGCCAAGAGGGATCATTATATAGAAAAATAAGACCAATCATATTTTGCCACCAAATCATTCTTGAAACCTCTTGATAATCCTTTAAGAAAATGACATAAATAATTAAATAATATATTTTCCCATGTACAGCTTGTGGAGCACGAAATGAGGAGTATTTTGGTCCAAAAATTTCAAGTTTTTACTTATCCAGATATATCCTGAACCGGTCTGGACAAATAAAACTACTTTAGCAGTATATTTTACTATTATTAGAATACTAATTATAATTATATTGGGATATAAAATTATCATAATATATTTATCCCAATTGATCCAAATATAAAATCCACACATTTTCTTGAATAAATACTGCCTCTTTCTGCAGTCCAGACTGACCTTTATCAGGTAAGATATTAATATTAAATTCTAATTACCCAATAAATATTATTTTGACCTTAATAAATTCCATACTACATTCCATTGGTCTTAACTTAATGAGAGCTTTATTTTGACTATAATTTTTTATATTTACAAAAATACCCTTAATCCGGGATATATTTATAAGTTTTAAAACTTCCAGGTCATTAGGTGTAATTTTTCCCAAAATTTATAAAATTTGCTTCATTCACGCGTGACGTACACCGCATCTTCTCATTCTTCACCTTCTTTTCTTTTTTTTCAGGGGTAAAAATGGTCATTTTCTCATTTTTCCTTCTGACCGAGACAATTAACCTCTTTGTCTTAAATCATGCAAAACGGCGTATATCCATTTTTACAAATTCCTTATAGATTTTAAAATATTGAACTTTAAACATTTAGGGGAAAATTTTAGAATATTACATATGTTGATCAAACTTCAGGTTCTGAGGACTCAACAAAGCCAAATCATATGTATAAGCTTAAGAAAGCCCTTTATGGACTAAAACAAGTACCTAAACTATAGTATGAAAGATTAAGTAACTTCTTAATTGAAAAAGGATTTTCTAGAGGAATAGTAGATATAACACTCTTCACTAAAAAGAAAAACAAAAATATACTTATTATGCAAATTTATATTGATAATATCATATTTGATGCTAATAATGAAAGCTTGTGCAAGGATTTTGCAAAGTTAATGTAGGGAGAATTTGAAATGTCCATGATAGGAGAGCTCACATTCTTTCTGTGGCTCCAAATCAAACAAAGCAAGGATGGTATCTTCTTAAGTCAGACAAAATATCTAAAAGAGCTTTTGAAGAAATTTGTAATGCAAGATGCAAAGTCAATTGGTACTCTAATGAGCACTGCAACAAAACTTGACATGGATGCAAGTGAAAAGCCTTTTGATATTATCAAGTGTAAAGGAATGATTAGGTCTTTACTCTACTTAACAGCCAGTAGACCTGACATCATATTTGGTGTCTATATGTGTGCTAAATTCCAATCTTGTCGCAAGAAATCTCATGATGTAGCAGTTAAAAGGATTCTCAAATACCTACATAGGACAACTCAATTGGGGCTCTGATATCCAAAAGGAAACATGAAAGAGCTAATTGGTTACATTGAAGCTAATTTTGCTGGATCTAAAACTGATAGAAAGAGCACAAGTGGAACATTCCAACTCTTTGGAGGATTACTTGTCTCATGGTACAATAAGAAGCAAAATGGTGTGGCTCTTTTGCAGAAGCAAAGTATATAGCAGCTAGAAGTTGTTGTGCACAAATCCTTAGGATGAAGCAACAACTAGAAGAATTTGATGTATTGTTGAATGAAGTACCAATCAAGTGTGACAACTCTAGTACAATCAACATCACCAAGAATCCAGTAATGAACTCAATGACCAAGCATATTGAGATTAAACATCATTTCATACGTCATCATGTGCTAAAGAAAGATGTTCAACTGGAGTTTGTTCCAACTAACTGACATATTCACCAAACCACTTGCCAAAGATAGATTTTGCTACATAAGAAGAGAATTAGGAATAGAAAATTCCAGTAAGTTATAAGAATTCTCTAACTCAATCTTTAAATTTATGTATTTTGATTATACTTTTGCTAACTTAAGCATAAGAGTGTATTTAAAAGTTTTGCAGGAGTTTTCTTAAGCTTAAGAAAACAAAAGTTGCAAAATGTTTGTAGTATCTTGTGCTTGAACGATCTTTGGAAAACTCTTAAATGTTTATCGTGCAAGTTTTGTAAGTTCTAAAGTTTTTCATATTAACTTAAACATTTAACTTTTTCATCTTGAACATTTATCATGCTTTTGGTGCCTTGTTTTCATATCCTGTTTGTCAACTTATACATTTAAATGTTTAATAATGAATGTATTTAAGTGGCTCCAAAAGCAATAGATCATATTGGAACCAAACTTAAATGATGATTAAGTATATCTTAAACGTATAAGATAAATCTTTGTGTGAAGCTTATTTCTGTATGGTATCTTGAACGTCCAAGAAGAAACACTTGAACGTATTGTGCTTGCTTGTGCTTCTCATTCCAGAACAACTTGAATAATTAAGAGGAGTCAACTTGAACGATCAAGTTTTTGAAAAAGTTCTCCAAAAAAACACTTAAATGATCATATTAAACTCTATGAATGTTTAAGTTTGAGTTTGCTCTATCTTCTCTTCTCTATCTCTCAACTCGAACGTTCAAGCATAACAACTTGAACAATCATTGCATGAGTATATATGAAGAATTCCAGGTCTGTGGCTTATTTCATTCATTTATCTTAACTAGCTTCATATTTTCTCTCAATTCTCTGCTTGTGAATCTCTTCCCAATCAAAATTATATCAATTAATGACCTCAAAATTAGCTACAAACATATTTTCAATTCTTTCTTTCCTATCCTAACACCTTGAATCGAGGATTTTGGAGGATTTTCTCATGGCCAAGGGCAAAGAGACCGAAGAACAGAGACCCAAAATGAGCACAAAATCCCAGTATACAACAAAGGGAATTCAAAAGTAGACAATAAGGGGAGAATCGAGTAAGAGAAAGCAAGGAAGAACTTCAAAGAATCCTGCTTAATCTCCTCCTGCCAAAAAACAACAAACTCAGAGGAGACCTGAAGCTTTTTCAACCCAAGCAGTAGAAATCAACAAGGACGAATTGATCTAGAATCCATAGTTGGAGGAAGCTTTTGTGAGAAAATTTGCACTCAGAATGGTAACAAATAGCCATTTTGTTAAGTTTGATAGTTTTATCTTAAAGTATAACGTTGCATTTAAGAATCTGCGGCTACTATACAAGAACCTTTTGGAGATAAATGATGCATATTCACCCATTATAATAAAAGTCTAGTACAATTCATTTAAGTATAACTCTAAAATGCAAAGGTATGAAGTAGAAATCAGAGGACAACAAATCTATTTCACTAAGAAATCAATTTGCAAGCTATTGGATGTAGATGCATTTGAAGGTGTCAAACTTAATATGACTAGTTTTGAGGACAAAGGTGATGATGAGGAGAGTGAGAAACAAGATGGAGAGAAGAACCCTAATAAGTTTCCTTTCTCATAGGATGATATTTGTTCCAAATTGTTGAAGAAAAGAAGTGATTTAGGAAAGAAAGGAGCTATCATTCCCTTCAGGATGAACTTAGATAACATAATCTTACACTACATTATGTCAAGAGTCTTTTTCAACAAACATGGAAGTTATGGACATATGACCAAGGGGGAGCTGCAAACACTAGTCCTGCTGATCAAGAATATGAAGATAAATCTAGGGTACATTATTGTTGAAAGGATGAGGAGAGTTAAGACTTAAAAAGCTAGTTACCATTTGCCTATCTCATTACTCAGATCATCATGCTTCACAACATCATACATATGCATCTAGGTGAAAAGGTAGATCTTGAGCCAGTGTCTAAGTTAAGCTTAACCAAGATGGGTTGCATTTTGAAAAACAACGTGTGGGTGGAAGATAAGAAGAAGAAGGGTAAAGAAAAAGCGAAGAAGAAAAAGTTTGAAAGAGTGGCTGATCTAGAAGACAATAAGAAGACTTTATCAGCAAAGCATCCTCCTAGTTCCTCTCCTTTCTCTAGATCCATCATTCCACCAGAATCTATATATACACTACCTTTAACCCCCTGCTCTCTATGAGATAATTGAAACCTTATTTGTTGAACTAAATACCAAAATTGACAAATGGTTTCAAGATGTCAACACAAGCAAAGGAAAGTTGTGGTAGCAGTTGACAATCTAAACTCATACTTCTTTCCTTATGCATCTCCCCTTGCCTTACCTGAGCCACATGATCAAGGAATTCCTACTAAGACTGATGAGCCTACTGTCTCAGTTGATGACAATGCTAATATGGGAATACTTTCACTAAGAGATGATTAAGTCCATGTTGAGACTCACTTTCCTTCTCCACCTATTGCACAAGAGTCTGTCCCAGCTGAGATTGCATTACCAAAAGCTGCAAAGACTCCAACAGCTAAGCATCCACCCATTACCTTGACCATGCCTATTACACTAGTGATTGGGACTGACCCTCAAGACACAACTGAGCAATCTATTGCCACTGGAAGAACTATGGTGCTGGAGAATCCTTAAGAGTTTACAGAGCTAGATCCATCAATGCCTATTATATACTTTGTGGTTCATAACATTCTTGCTTATATGAGATTAATTCAAAGTGATTAGCCTGTTCCTTCCTAATACACCAGAAAGAAGTTTATGGCCAAGAAGAAGACTCTAACTAAGGTAGAGATTGAAGCACTTGGTTCCATGTAAGACAGTGATGAAAAACAAGAAGACCTTGCTTAACCACTTCCTACTGATAACAAAAAGAATGAGTTGGAAGAGCAGAATAGGGTTGTGCATAGAAGCTTAGATGTTGTTTATTGATTGTTTGCTGCTCTTTTTGCATTAAGAATCTATGTTTGATTAAATGCCTTGTATGTAATATGTTGTCTATCTATGAAAGGAGAATTTTCTGCATTGTTTACTATTATGTACTTTTGCTTTTCTCTAAATTCATTTATCCATGCTTAAATTGAGAGGGAGCTTTAACAAGCAATCCCTAATACCAATGAATTTGTTGAAATGCTTTGTCATCATTAAAAAGGGGAAGAATATTGGAGTATCTATGTATTTGATGATTACAAAACAAAAGAAGAAAAGAAAAGCAAGTATCATGATGCAAGATGCTAATCAAATCTAAAGAAGATCAAGCTCTAGCTTTGTATTTATCTTTTATTCTTCTCTTAAGATTCTTGTAAGGTAATTAGTTATGAATGCTTAAATTTCATTAAACTAAGTCGTAGCTTGTTTTCTCAACTTAATTAAAAGAGAGTCCATGTTTTTCAAAGTATTTTTGAAACTTTTCTGACTCTTAAACGTTCATGGGAATCAACTTAAACATTTAAGATTTTAGGTTTCTCATAATCTTTCTTGTTGGTGACAACTTGAACGTTCATGTTTAACTTCTTAAACATATTTAGGCTTGTTGATCAATATATGAAAGTTCTGTGTCAAAGCTTGAACGATCATTTTGCACCTCTTAAACATTCAAGGTAGCAGGCAAAATGGAGTGTCTCTTCTTAAATACTCTTTAATGATCAAGTTGTTAAACTTGAACTTTTATCATGATTCACAAGTCTCACTTCCATTTACTACTTACACGATGATAGTTTAAGATTGATTCTCTTAAACATTCAAGTGTTACTTTGAAAACCTGTGTTTTGCCTTTTACACATCTTGAACCATCATGATGTTCCACTTAAATGTTTAAGTTTCTGCGTTCTACACCTTATGAAGCTCTTAAATGTTCAAGTTATATATCTTTATAGTTCTTTGTGTTTGGATTTTCTTTTGACTATCTTGAGAGAACACGATAAATGATCAAGAGAAAACTCTTGAACACTCATTGACGCTTTATACTTTAGAAACCTAATATAGCCTTCTAGCGTAAACGTTTAAGCTGTTCATTTTAAAAGTTCCAGTTCTGACAAATTGCATTACATGTGATTGGTGAACGGCTAGTTCTTCTAAGTAACAGCTATAGTCTATTTCTAACGACTAGATTAATTTAGAAATCTATAAATAGAACCTCATTAAGACTGGTAGAAGAAGAAGTTAAGATTGTAAGTGCTAAATTGCTGCTTCTCTAATTCTTGAGCATTAAAAGCCTCACCTACCTCTCTATGACAAAGTCTGTCTAAGCTTCATTGTTTTGATCAAATCTTTGGGAGATTTCCTGAGTTGTAAACTCTTTCTTCCTTCCTTATTGGGTAGTTGTGTCTTAGTATAAAAAACACTAAAAGATCTTTAACACACTATGTAATGGTGTAAGAAGAGAGGATTGTAACTCTAGTTTGAGCAAAGCCTTGTACTATAGTTTTGCAAGAACCCAAATGAATCTTGCAAAGATAGTAGATAAATCTCAATGTGTTTCTCGAGAACTAGACGTAGGTCAAGTGGAAGAGCTTAACCAAGATAAATTTCTGTGTTTGATTCTCTCTAACTCTTCTCCTTTTATATTCTAGTTCCTACTCTATTTTTCAGTTATGTTTTTTATACTATTATATTACTTTTGTGTTGTAGAAATTTTCATTTCCCAATTCATCCCTTCTTGGGCAATCCAGCTCAACTAACACACAATTCTTAAGGACAAGTCCATTAAGAGTAACTAAATAATAAACTCCCCTATAGTTAAATCCAATATTGTCCCCAATGTTTTAGGAAATATAAAAAAGGATAAAGGATAAAGGAATTGAAGTACTCCTTGGAGTCCTTTGCATGTGTTACATGGTTGTTTCCACCATAATCAAATTAGTCATATAAAAAATCTTGAGGGAGAGACTTTGGAGTAATAGAAGCAAGAAAACAAATATAGAAATTAAAAAGAAGAAAAATGATGATAAGCACTAAATTAATGTCAATAGCTAGACAAGCTAGGAAATCAAGAGATGACATCATTTGAAAGCTTTAGACCAAGCTCTTCAAATTTAGGAATATACTTTCTCCTTTACTTTAATTGCATCCTCCCTTTAGAGAGATTCTTTGTGATAAAAGATGGTACCAACCAATCTATTTGGATTAAACAATTGCCTCTTTTCTTATGGGGACTAGGGGGTGCCACTTTTTGCTTAACCTTAACTTCCACTTTAATAGCCTTTTGAAGTAGACCTATGTTATTATCTAAAGATTTTGAAGGAAACACCAATAGTTACTTTTTAAAATCCTGCACTATAACTATGCTTCAATATGTTTTCTTAAGAGTGAGATTGTTAGAAGTAGCAAATTTAAATTCAACTTTTTTATCTCCCACTTTAAATGTTAATTCCCCTTTTGGCATATCAATTAAAGCACCCATTGCAAATAAGAATAGTCTTCATAGAATTAAAGAAACATCTAATTCATCATCAGTATCCAATACCACAAAATTAGTAGGAATTATCAGCTTACCAACTTTGATGAGTACATCTTCCATTATTCTCATTAGATAACTTACTGACTTGTCAGCTAGTAGTAAAGTTGTACTCATAGGCGTCAAATCTGTGACCTCAAGTTTCCTGTACAAAGAATATGACATTAAATTAATAGCAGCCCCCAAATCACATAAGTAATTATTAATAAGTAGAGAACCAATAAATAAGGAACAGAAAAACTCCCTGGATATTTTAGCATTGGAGGCAATTTTCTTTGTAGGATAGCGTTACATTCTTCACTCAAAGGTACTGGAGTACCTTTTTCTAACTTGTTCTTATTTGACAATAACTCTCTAAGGTATTTGACATATGAAGGCATGTTTGCTAGTGCTTCAACAAAACTGATATTAATATGGAGCTTCTTAAATCTCTCAAGGAGCCTTTAAAAATTGTCACCTTGTACTTTCCTTTGAAGATGATGTGGAAAAAGGATAGGAGGAACATACAGTTTAACTTCAAGGGGTGTCGTGTGGTCCTAAGTATCATCATGAGTTCTAAGTCCCTTATTGCTCTTCTTATCCTCAACCTTCTTGTTTTTCTCATCTTTTACTTTTTTTCTTTTTATCTTCCTTCATTGCTTCTTTCAACTCTTTTTCACTTCTTGGTGTAATTGCCATGACATTTTCCTTAGGATTCACCTCTGTGCTGCTAGGGAATTTGCCTGTACTTCAATCAGATGCTAAATTAGCGAGATGGTTCACCTGGACTTCCATGTTTTGGATTGTAGCTTGAGTAGTATTATTGGTGGTGATCTAACTGGCCATGAATTGATCAAAATTCTTATTAATAGCTGCCTAATTTTCTATAAATTATTCTAAATTCTTGTTGGTAAATACTTGACTGGCCATGATTTGAGCAAACATCTCCTCCATCTAAGGAGTCTTTCCTATAGATGGTGCAGATAGTTGATGGGGCACCTGAGTTCTCTGTTGTTGGAATCTTGGTGGTGCTGGTGGATTTTTCAAGAAAAGTTTGGATTATATGTGGTAGAGAAAGGATCATTCTTCCTTTGTAACATCTGTCGACATTCAACATTAGAACCCATATAGTTAACTGCTACGTTCCCTTCAATCATATATACACATATGTCAGCAGTATGACCCAAATCACTGCATGCAAAGCATGACTCTTTAACAAGATTAAAAGTATTGCTTTGTTGTTGGAAGAGGAGGTTAATGCATTGATTTAACTTCTCTATCTACTCAGACATATCAAGATGAGTGTTAATCTCATTTATAGGTACTCGCCTGCTTTGTACTCCTTTTTACCTGGTCTGAGTTGCCACTTGGTCATAAATCTTCATTATCTCATCAGCTGTTAGATTACTATCCTTTGCAACAATGTCTACTAGAGACTAGAAGCACAGAGTATTATAAAACAACTTAGAGATCATCATATAATTAAACCCTTAATGTGGGTACTCATGTAAAAAATCCTTAAATTGATCACGTGCTTCATAAAAAGGCTCGCCCTCCATTTGTGAAAAGAGATATATTTTATCCCTTAAATCTATAGTTATCTGAGGAGAATAAAATTTGGTAATGAATATATCGTAGGTCTCTCTCCATGATGTCAAGGAATTCTTCGATAGATTTAGAATCCATCATCGAGCATTATCCTTCAAGAAAAAGTTGAAGCATCTTATTTTAAGTTCCTCTGGAGTCAAATCATTTAGAGGGAGTTGGTCAATCCTGTTATAGAAGTCCTTTAAAAAATCCAATACATCTTTACCTATGTGAACACCCTATTTTGTCTAGATATTTAAAAAAAAAAAACAAACAAACAAAAACAAAAAAAGAAGAGTATAAAAAATGAAAATAAAAGAAATAAAACAAAATTCTCTTCTAATTAGGGAAATTAATAATTATAATTTAATATATGAAATTTCAAATAAAGGAAAAAAGAAAAAGAAAAAGAAATTAAAAATTAAAACCAAAGCTTAAAAAAAAGAGAGAGAGAACAATAAATACCTCCAAATAGATTAGATTATACCAAAATAAAAAAAATACACAATAAACAAAAAGTAAAATGAAAATCAGGCAAAAATCATAAGAAAAAAATATAAATTAAGAAAAAAAAAAAGAAAAAAGAAAAACCATATTTGGGCCGAAATCGTTTCAGCCCAAAATATCACGAGCCCAATTGAGGGCTTGTGGACTAGATCAGAGGGCGTTGCCCTAAAGAAAGAAGGGAGGCGGACACCCGAAGAAAAAGGGAAATAGAGGGAGCCGCGGGGGTGGGAGAGAAGAAGAGAGTTGAGGGAGTCGCGAGATCTGAGCAAAGGCTGACCGAAGACCAGAAGCAGTCTGAGCACAAGTAAAGCAGAGGGGGTCTGGCACCAAAGAGAGGAAACCCGAAGAAGTCTGAGCTCGATGGAGACTGAGGAGAAGACCAGAGGAAGCGTAGGCACAAGGATGAGGATGAGAGAGGCTCAGACATGACAAAATAGGGGAGGCTATGCACGCGAAGAACAAGAAATAGAGAAAAGGTAGAGAGCTTAGACGAAAAGCTGAAGAGCAGAAAGAGAACGGAGGGAGTTGCCGAAACATAACAAGGAAGTAGAGCGAACGGAGCATGAAATCAGGAGTGAAAAGTAGCCACGTGCTCAAAATTTCTCGGTCCTTCACTCGCGAAGCTGCTATAAATGGAACAAAGGAAGAATGAAGATGGGGGACAGAGGGAGGCTCAGGCAAAGGAACAAATGGAGCTGTGAGCATGAGAAGAGAGAAGAGAACGCTTAAAAACCCTAAGGAGGAGAAGTTCAGGGAGGAAGCATAGGCGGTCAAAAATCTCCAGGAGGTTGCTCAAGAGAAATTTAGAGACTAGGAAAAGAGGAAGGAACCGAGGAAAGCTAGAGGGGAAAGGAGTAAGAGAGGGGGGAAAACTATTAAAGACTTATAATAGGTTTGAATTACTCTACTCTATCTTCATTTTTCTTTTTCACTTGGCCATTGCTCCGGTATGGGTTCATGTTGTTGCTTTGGTAGATTCCAAGCGTAAGAATGAATGTTGTCTTTCTTTGGGTCAGGGTGGGTTGAGATTCTATCTTCTGTTCGAAATTCCTAATGCCCCTTGCACCCAGGGCATAGTTTTCCATATCATTTAGAGAAGCATCACAAATTAAGTTGGGTTTCAAGGTATATTGAATCAAGAGGGTGTAGATAATTGCTGATTTTGCCGCTTTTATTTTAAAACATTTTATCTAGAAGTTGAAGGAGTTGAATTTTCATACTTAATATAATTACTCTACAAAAATGTTCTTTTTAGTAAATGATCTTTGGCTCCACCCTTAGAGTTCTCTATGAGGGACTAAGTCTCCATGGATTTATAGAGTGTCAGTCAAGGCTACCGTGAGTGAGGAGTTGCCATGGTATCCGTATTGACTTTGTCTTAATTGAAAGAAAATATATATATATATATATATATGATTAAAGTGAAAACCCTCTATTTCAAGTTTTTCTTTTTGCCTCGAGTAGTGATGTCATGGACAAATTATGAGTGATAAAGTTAACACGTAAGCTAGTTGATTGTATTGTGTAAGGTTATTTTCATATTTTTATTTTGTAAAATAAAAAAAAGTATAATAACAATAATAAATAAAATATATGTATATATGATAGTCATATTTTATATTTTTTTTGTTGCTTTTCTTTTAGAATGAGAATGAGTTAGCATGGTCATGTAATATACAAGGAAATAAAGATTATTGATGCAAAATACAAAAAAAATTTATTAATTAACTTGTTTATCCTCTAAGCCCTTCTCCTGCCTATGTGCTTCGAGTGGCAACACCGTGGGCGTTTAGGAGCCAATTAGCGGACTGTGAGTGATAAAATTACCATGTATACTATTTTGTTTGGTTTTGAAGTTGATTTTGGGAAATAAAAATATGTGTAGCAGTTTCACCTAAAATTCTTTTTGAGTACTATTTTGAGTTTAAAAGAAAAAAAAAGGAAAAAAAGGATTTAATTGCTTCTTTCCATTTTCACAATCTAAAACAAGAAAATACAACTAATAATAATAATAATAACAATAACAACAGCAAAATAAAATAAAAACAAAAAAAGAAAAAATATTGAATATAGCAATTTTATCTTAAATTTCTTTTTGAATAAATAATAATAATAATAAAAAGGGGATTTTGTGGTTGCATCTCATAATTTGAAATAAGAAAATAAAAAAAAATTCTTCATTAAAAGAAAAAAAAAAGAGAGGAGAACTCTCTAATTGTCTTTTTTATCTCATAATTTGAAATAAAGAAATAAAAACCCTTTAAACAAAAATTATTTATTTCTTTTAAACTTTTATCGTTCTCACTTATTCACCTCGAATGGTAACACCACGGGTACTTAAATACTGACCAGTAATTTATGAGTGATAAAGTCACCACATATGCTGATCATCTTCTTTGAAAATATATGTAATAACCACATTTTGAATTCTTCTTAATATTTTTATTTTAAATAAATGTGTTAAAAGGTTTTATTTATTTCTATTTAAAAAAATTTATTTGTATAGAAATTATTTATTTTCCTTTGAACCTTTTTATGCCTTTTGTCTCGAGTGGCACTACCGTAGACATTCAGGTATCAATGGGCATATTATGAGTGATAAAGCCACCACATAAGCCAATTGATTTCATTTTGTAAAAATAAAATTGTTTTCAAGTATTTCTTTTTAAATAAAAAAATAATCAAAATCACACATAATTTTAATCATATTTTCTTTTTAAGAATTAATTAAATAAAAATATATAATAATAAATGATAAGAGCAAATAATGGAAATTAATCTGTCTTTTACAAATTAAAACACATCAATCAATTCTAAAAATTGTTTTCTATGTGAAAAAGACAAATTATTTTCTATAAGCCTCTCTTTTAATATATATATATATAATAAAAAATATATCAACCTAGTGACACTCTTTTTTGTCCGAACTATGTTGACTTTGGTCCCTAACCCAGGGTACGTAGGCCTCAGACTCTGATTCTGGGTCAAATTCACTTTTGTAAATAAATAACATTTTCATCTTATTTTATTTTTCCCAACTTCTCATATTTTCATTTTATTCTTTATTTTCATTTTTACACTTTTCTTATTTTTATATTTATTTTCGCATGTGAATGGTTAAAAGGCAATCAAAATAATTTTAAAAGCCATAAAAGAAATTGTATGAGCAACTTAAGGTAACTGTTTTTAAGAACGGGTGTTGTGGGGTGCCTAACACCTTCTCCACTCACAACCGTATTCCCGAACCTAATTTTGATTCGCATGGCAACTCCTTTGAAATCGGCCTCCATTGTGTGGGCCGATTTCTCTCTTTTTTCTTCATTTTCCACACCATCCGCGCCGCATTTTCGAGTGTGACAACCTATTCACCTATGAAATTGTAACAGTGAGTTTAAGTGAGTTGTCTTAAACTCATAATTCTTTGCATTGTCAGATAGCCTGATGCATAATGGACTATCATATACTGCAAGTTTATCTACATCCTTCCATAGTGGATTAGTTTGAGCCCCAGCAAGTACTACTTCATTACTCGTGCCTCCTTCTAGCTCGATTAGCCTTATAAGCACGTTTAATTTCAAGATTAATAGTAATCAAATTAGAAGTACTATTAAGACTTTTAGATCTTAACAATATGTAACAAGGGATAGAAAAGAAAAAATATGAAAATGCCCTCTTTTGTTTCTTTTAGAAAAGGACCAAAATTCAATGAATTAATAAATCTGTTGACCTCCCTGCAACGGCATAAAAAACTTGATTATTCTCCTGTAAGTATATAGAGTCGATCATAAAAGTAGAAAGTTCACCGAAATATTCTAGAGGTCAAACCCAGGGCAGCAGTAAATTTACCGATTCAAAATTTTAATTCTAAAAGAAAACAACAATCAAATTGAGAAAATCAAATTTAAAAAGAAACAAATAAAAAGCAAACTGATATATGAGTTTTGATTTAATTATTAGAAGTGTTAAGAGATTGAGGTTCACCTTATGAGATAACTATATTATATTCTTTAGTTAGTCTTTACACAATTATAGTTACCATTATTCTTAAAGTATCATAATTACTTCTGGGTCAATTATTTCTGATTTAATTGGAATTCAATTCATTCTTGCGCAACTAGAATTCATAATTAAACGTTGAAAGTTACAACCTAAGTCACCATGAATTCCGAGTTTTATCTCTAGATTAATTATTTGTGTTCATCTCTCTAGATCTAGATTTACTATTTACCTCCCAGTCCATCAAGTTTAGCCACTAATTAGACCCTATGGTGATCAAATATAAAATCTACATGAACAAACAAGAGAGATAAATATAATGGAAGAAACAAATTAAATTCAACTTGAAAAATAAATCTAAGAAGTCATAACTAAAAAGAACAAATACAGTCAATCTCAGTCAGGCTACATCCTTACCCCTAATTGGGAAATTTAGTCACACATAGAAATAAATATCAAATAAAACCTAAAGTCTCAAATCATGATGAAAATAACAAGAAGAAAGAGTTTATAGTAGAAGAGAATAAATCTTTCTCTAATGCTCCCTATATCTCATTACTTTATCTTTATAAATTGCTACTAGTTGCTCTAGATGCATTTTTACTGTGTTCTCTAGCCTCCAGGTACTTTTCTAAATGTCTCTAATGTTTCCCTCGCATCCCTTTATATAGAGGAAGTCCAGAAGCCAATAAAAGCCCTTAAAAACACAAAATAGTGTAAAAGATAAGTCAAGCTTGTGAGACAAGCCAGCACCAACTCCATACCTTCTTTCTCCACCTGGCGTAGTCTTCAATGCGTCATCTCTCCTGGGGAACAAGACAACTCAACACTAGCTGAGTTCCCTTCTTTGTTGACTCAGCGTCAGGTCCATTTGCATAGTGGTTTTCTCTTTGCCTTCTTACCCGGCCATAGGTAAGAAAATAAGTTTGTATTTTAGCATGTTTCTTCTCCTATTTACGTATACTTTGCTCAAAACTTCTCATAAACATTCTTGTAATGCAAATATGTTCTGTGTTATGAAGAATTATGCCAAAAAAGTATCAAATCATGATATATTGAAATGCAAATAGATATTAAATGTGGGTATTTTATAGTTATAAAATAGATACACCGACTACTAATTCTGGCCTTCTATATTTTGGACTCTATATGGCATGCTTAGAATACACTAACTTTTTTAGGGAAAAAACTAACACTATTGGAGGCATTACAATATGCTATATTTTGTTGTCAGCAGCAACTACTACTAACCTCTTTCTTTGACACCCTCTATGTTAACTCAATTGAAGCAGATCTCAACTTACTGAATGTCCACATTTAACTCACTCATCTACCCCCAATAGTACGAATTAATGCAATTCCCATTTCTAACCAAGCAATACGCCTCAGTATATGGGAAAACAACTATTATATCTACCACAAATGCTTTCAACATGCCTTGGTAATTTTGGACCAAAAATAAACATGCCTTGGTAATGCCACAACAATTACGAGTTCTCCAGGCAATTCAAAAGGGATGTACCTATCTTACTGCCATCTTAAAACTCCCTTTAAATTGTTAAGGCTTTTGATCTATACTCCTTTCCCTTTTATTATCAAGTTATCAACTCACTCTGTTGTAACTTCCTATCTTCTTACATCAGTTGTATATGATATTATTACATTATCCTCAAACTCTCATGTCACTTTATTTCTCAATAATAAATAGTTCCATTTGGTAGCAAAAAACAAAAAAAAAACGACGACTTTTCAAAAAGTACATATAAATTACATAAGCAGTAGATGATGCATTAATTAACGGATTAAAATTGGTCCATCCTCCACTTGAAACACCAAATTTGGTCCATTAACCAATTTTTTGGACAAGGCCTAGTTAGTTCTTGTAACAGTAGCCCAAGATTAAAATCTTCATTTTATTGCCCTTTTTCCCCTTGAGATCAAGATGAACATTTTGAACAATAATTAGAAAAAGTAATTAGAGAAACATACTTACCCCTTGCCCCCTCTGTTGTTATAATTCCGTGATGATTTCCTGTATGGGACACTCAATCACTTGAATCAACTAAAAGTGTATATAATATTGTAAAATAGGATATGTATAGTTCATTTATATTAAAGCAGAAGATTGTTGGTGTTTGACATACAATGACATAAAATAATATCAAATAACATCTCAATATTTAACAAGTCAAATTGAAGTCCTAGTTGTTAGTCCTCACCTCAAATTTGAAATTTGATATAAGATACACACAAGCACGCATATATATATATATATATATTTGGAGTGTGTCGGAGTTTCCATTCTTTTTTTTTCGCCCGAAAATAAGATTATATTCAATGAACAAAACAATTATACAACCAACAAACAAAATAGATTAGCCAACACTAGACATAAGATGAAGAACATTAGATCTAACAATTCTTAAAAGAGGGGGAGGAGGTCAACTTCCCAACCAGATTAAGATTTGCACCTACCCCATATTTATGTCTTCAACGATCGAGCTACCTCTCTAATTCAGGCCAAAATAGTTGTTTGAAATTACATAAATCATATTCAAGTTAATTCAAAAACAACTTTATGGAGTTACAAATCAAGAGCCGTATGAACACCATTTTTTAAAGCCAGACATTCACAAGTTAAGGGTGAACTAGCAGTGCAAGATATGCTACAAACTTCCAAAATGTTACTATTATGATCTCAAAAAATAACCCAAATACCAATAGAGTTACCTCCCAACTTAAAGCTATGATTAATATTATATTTTACAGCCTTAGAGGTAGAAGGACACCATTTTGAAATTATACCCACAAATTCCCATTGTTCAAACTCCATCAAAGCTTCATTGCTTGGTTTCATATTAGTCTCCTAGAATTCAATTGTGGCTTATTTAGCAAGGTTAATAACAGTAATAGGATCTGAAAAAATCTTTTCATACAAACATTTGCGCCTAGATTTCCTCATATGCCAACAAATCATTGCCAAAAATATTTTTCCAAACTCATCAATATCATAATCCACTAGCTTCCAATGTAACCATTTATCAAACCTTGAAATTTGATGATCATTGATGTGAATAAAGAGGCTGCCACCAAACCAAATTTGTTTAGCCTAGAAACACGTCAAGAAAAGGTGCTTAACTATTTCATCACCTGCACTAAAGCATACACAGACATCATCTAAATCATTCTTAAATTTTTTTAACTTATATTTCAATGGAAGAGCATTTTTGCAAAGTCTCCAAATAAAGTGTTTCATTTTTTTCTAGGACCTTCAAACTCCAAATAGCTTTAGCTACCTAGTGCCCCTCATGCACTGCATAAATTGCATTGTTGTTGCCTATCCACACTAATTTATCAACTTGTGCAAAGCTAGGAATTAGGATTTTGTAGATTTCCATAAATTCATCATCAGTAAGCCATTGTTTGATACTATCTAACTTTCACCCCCCATTTACCATAAAATTTGACACCTTGAAGATAACAATATCTTAAGATGGAGCACTGGAGCTAAACTTATGATTTGGTAACTAATGAAGCCATGGGTTGTTCAAAAAATGAATGATATTTCCATTGCCAACCCTCCAGCATAATCTGTTCTCCAAAGTTTCCTTCCCTCCAACAAGCTACTCTAAATCCAAGAGGCTTTGACCCCTCTAAGGCACTCAAAAAGTTGCTTTGAGGAAAGTATAAACCTTTGAACAACTTAACCCAAAGTGTATTAGGCTCATTAAGAATTCTCCACCCCTATTTTACTAATAAAGCAAGGTTAAAATCTAATAGATCTTTGAAGCCCAAATCCCCTTTTAACTTGGACAACGTTAAGTGTTGCCAAGATAACTGATGAAACTTATTCTCTTCATTCCTCCAGCCCGACAAAAAATTAGCAAACATACTGTTAATCTCTTGACAATTTTTCTTTAGGAAAAGGAAACATGTCATTGCAAAGGTAAGGATGGCTGTAGTAATAGATTTTATGAGAGTTTCCCTGCCAGCTTATGTTAAGGAATTGAATTTCCAACTTTGAAATTTTTTCAAAATCCTATCTTGCACAAAGACCAAGGCTTGAGATTTTGACCTACCCCGTAAAATAAGCAATTTGTGATATTTCCTACGAAAGGCAATGCAGGAAATTTGAAGGATAGAGCTCAAACAAGTCTTCACATCTTCTGGCGTGTTTTTAGAGCAAAAAAAAAGGATTTATCAAAATTTATTTCTGACCAAACCCATGGCAATACAAAGCCAATATCAATGTTCAAAAAACCGGACCGGACCGGCCGGTTCAACCTGGAGTCGACCCCTGGTCCGGTTCGGTAATAAATGGAAACCGGATGATTTCAAAACCGGTGGGAATCGGTCAAACCGGTACAAAACCGGTTTGAACCGGTTCCCCCCCCCCTTTTTATTTATTTTTATTTTTTTTAAAATAAAATAATATTATTTTTAGTACTAAGTAACATTATTTTTATTATAAATTTTTTTATTTCTATATTATAATATGTTATAAGTATTATCATAATACATAATTATTAATAATGATAAATTTACTTAACAAATAAGATAAAAATAGAATATCAATTGATTATTTTGAATTCAAAATATAATTATACATGAATATTAACTTGTTTAGATTTTAATATTAGATTGTAAAACTTATTAATAATATTTTTAATTTTTCATATATTATTAAATTTACTTTTTATTCTAAAATAAATGTTAATTTTATGATCATGAATAAATATCTTTTATATTTTTTTATCTATATTATTAAAAATATATTAATTCATTCACAACCGGTTCGACCCCGATCCGACCACTGAACCTTGAACCGTTGTCTCATCCGGTTCAATGGTCGGTCCGGTTTTTTGAACCTTGGCCAATGTAGATTTTAGAGACACACAATTACTTTCAGTAGCCCTTAAGAAAATCATTGAATCATCTGCAAAGAAGCTATGAGTTATCATTGAGCAACTATAAGTAGGTCTTATACCAGAAATCAAACCCTTTCAATAAAAGATAAAATCATATTACAAAGGACATCAGCTACCATAATGAATAGGAAGGGAGAGAGGAGGTCACCTTGCCTTAAACCCCTATTAGGAATAACCTTTACGACACATCTACCTAAGAGAAGTAGATTAAATTCAACAGTACTTACATTAAAATATGATCCACCCATTGTTTGGCAAAGTCCATATGTATCAACAAATCATATAAGAAATCTCACTCTACACAATCATAAGCCTTGTTCATATCCAGTTTCACTGCTATATCATACTTACCACCCCTCTTGTTTTTAAGGAAATGAAATAATTCATGCATAATTATAATGTAGTCTTGGATAAGTCTACCCTCCACAAAAGCCTTTTGATTTTCAGAAATTAAATTAGGTAACATTGGTTTCAATCTACATGTCATGATTCTAGAAAAAAATTTTATATGAGAAATTGTACAAACTAATGGGGTGAAAATTACCAATACTTTAGGATTCTTAACCTTGGGAGTCAAAACCATATTAGTTGCATTCACATCATACAAATAGAGATTGTTATTAAAGAAGTATTTGACCAAACCACAAACTTGAGGACCAATAATACACCAAGAGTTTTGATAGAACATACTCCATGTAGGCTAAAATATAAGTTTTAGATTTTTTTTCTGATGCAAAATATAAGTCATATTTAGGAAAAGTTAAAAGTATTAATTATTTCTTTTCTAAACTACCCTTATTTTAAATTAACTTATGAAAGAGAAAATTATTTTAAAAATTATTTTTAATAAGGATAATATTAAAAAATAATATAAATTTTTTATAAATTTAATTAGTTTAACTCTATTTCTTAGTATGTGCATCAAGTAGGACTTACATTTTAGAATGAAGAAATACCTAAAAAGTCATGTGATCCGCTTCATTGCCACCACCAAGCTCAAAGGCTGCTTCCTAATCTCTTCATTGGTGATATTGATAGGTTGTAAGAGAAAGGCATTGTCCTTATTGCGAACAATCTTTTTCACGAAGCACAAGACAGTGGTATAGTCTCTGGGCCCTCTAGAAGAGAATAGTCTGATAAAATTCTATGAACGTCTGAGCAATTCAATTATGATCATCAATCCCCCCATCCTCATTTTTGCGTCTGACAATCTTATTCCTTTGCCCCCTCATAACAGTGGACAAATGGAAGAATCTTGTGTTTCTTGTCACGTTCCCTCAACCACTGTATCCGTGACCTTTGAGCCCAGAACTTCTCTTCTTTCTCCCATAACTCATCAATCTTCAGCTTAAGGAGTTTAGCATTAGAGGCCTTCTCATCACTCGACGCCCCTGAATTGCAAGAATTAAGCTCTTTCATAAGCTTAGTAATTTCCACACAACTGTTTCCAAATTCTTTCTTACTCCACTTTATCAAGGCCTCACTTAAAACTTCTAATTTTTCTTGAAGAGTTTAATCACATCAACATCTTCAACATGCCTGTCTTCCAATTTTCTTCAGTGAGGAATAAGACTCGGGTGGCCAAGCCACATAGATTTAAACACGACGGATTTTGGCGATTTAATGTCATTATAGTTAACCTGCAAAACTATTGGAGAATGGTCCAAGCCAATAGGATCAAGATTCAGCAGCTTCAGTGTTGATCGTTGATTTAATCGTTTTCCGTGGACATCGTCTCGTTTCCTTATCTATCAAGTCAGCTTCAGTGCCGCCCATCGTTGCCACGTGGGTGCTAACTGTCATATGAAGACGGCTGACCCAACAACTATTACTGGGCCAGTCTAACCCAGCCCATTAGAGTAACAATTTTCTCCATGATGAAGCTTCCCTGGTTTTTTGATTGAGTAGAAATAAATAACTACATAATAATATAAAAAATTGCATAAAAAAAATGTACAATATTGCATGTTCTATAGCCAATCATACTATTATCAAATTATAATCAATAAATAATCAATAGAACTCATTTTTATTCCACAGAAACAGTATACGAGATTCAATTCAACTAATCTATTGGAGTTTTCTGTTTTCATTTCAGTAGAGACCAGTAAAATGCTACGTGTCGTGACTCATGCGACTAGCGAGATAATTACAACAACTGAAAAATGAGTGCAGGGATCCAGCGACGTCGTATTCGGGTTTGCCTACATTGGCAACAGTATCTACGAAGAGAAGATATCGCCAAGAACGGGTCCCCTATAGAGATCTATGGATGATTGAACCAAGAAAAAGTGTCGTTAATGGAGGAAAACGCGGGTTTCGGGGCGTGAGATGCATTCCCTTCAGAAAGTACAAAAATATTCGTCGCTTGCTGGTCCGATCTCGACGACATAACGAATCGTCATCGCTGACAATACCTATGCATTCTATCCTTTACATACAGATCGAAGGCGTACTTCGGGTCGGAGCATTTCAACGCACGGATAGAGCTTCTTCAAATCTGGGTTTCTACTCAAGTTGAGTAAAGAATTGAGCTTTTGGTGAGTAACCTATTGAGTTGAAAAGGGGAATTGGAGTGAATCAATGTCCATTCTTCTTGGTTTGGGCTGCTGATTTGGTTGTGTATAGAATCAGAAATTTGGGGTTCAATTTCGATGGCAGAAGGATGTTGGGGGAAAATAAGGGCAAAAGCCTAGCTTATATATTTGGAAATTGAAAGGAATTTGCTGTACTAGAAGCATAAAGTTCTGATTTTTCGTGTAAAGGTAACTCTTTATAATTATCATTACTTTGGTTGTTTGTTGTATTCCTTCCCCATTTAGAAATCATACAGTTTGCTTAATTTATGGCTTTCTTCCCATTATTTTTCCCCTAAATATGCATTCTGCCCTGGACAGATCTCTACGTGGTAAAACAAATAAACGATCTTTATCTCCATCCTGAACCCCCCTGGTGCTAACTTTCGTAGGATTTTAGTCTCTATCAAGACCGCCAAGGATAGATTAGTGATGAAGGTTAGGTTAAAAACTACCTCTTCTCTAAAATTTTGCTTACTGTTTTAGTCTTTACTGAATGTCACTGTATGAGGGATCCTTCCGCAGGACTTTTGAGTATGCTTATAATGACTTTATCTTTTCCTTTCTTTCTTTTTTTTTTGCCTTTTTCCTTTTTTGCCCCTTTCACACTTAGCACTGAAGCTCTGTGGATCTTGATCGAATTCCCGATCAGTATTATATTAATAATGACCATTTTCTGTTAATTGGCAGGGAATGGCGACTCCTGTTGAGCCTCCAAATGGGATCAGAAGTGAAGGAAAGCATTATTACTCAATGTGGCAAACCATGTTTGAGATTGATACAAAATATGTGCCCATCAAGCCCATTGGTCGAGGAGCATATGGAATTGTGTGCTCTTCAGTCAACCGAGAAACCAATGAAAAAGTTGCAATTAAGAAGATACAAAATGCTTTTGAAAACCGGGTTGATGCACTAAGAACTTTGCGCGAATTGAAACTTCTTAGGCATCTCCAACATGAAAATGTGATTGCTTTGAAAGATATCATGATGCCTAATCATAGAAAAACTTTCAAGGATGTCTATCTGGTTTATGAACTTATGGACACAGATTTGCATCAGATTATTAAGTCTTCGCAAGCACTATCTAATGATCACTGCCAATATTTCCTGTTTCAGGTATGAAACTAGAATTTAGACCAACTGGTACAACTTCGCAAGCACTATTATTCTTGTGGCAGCTTCTAATAGGTCATTTTTGCATTGATACAACTTAGTGATCATTTTTTTTTTAGTGTACTCTATTTTAGCCTTCTGTAGTTGACTGTTACAAAAAATCATACTGTGGAATTTGTTCATGATTTTGTTATAGTTATGCCTAGTTTTCTGGTAGAGTCCAACCTAATATGGTAAGATCTAGCCCTCTTTTCATATGATTTGATCGGCTGCATTTTTTCCTGTTTACTCTAATGCTATTTTATACCTCAATTTCTTCAATTTATGATTTATTCTTCCCTGAAGAATAACTAATCATCCTGTGGCCCATCTATATGGCTTTATGGAAGATATATTATTTGTTACTTAGCTGATCATTATACTTGCTAAAACACAAGTTCCTGAGTGCAGTTGCTTCGGGGCTTGAAGTATCTTCACTCAGCTAACATCCTTCATCGTGACTTGAAGCCTGGGAATCTTCTAATCAATGCAAACTGTGACCTAAAAATATGTGATTTTGGGTTAGCACGCACAAGCAGCAGCAAGAACCAGTTCATGACTGAGTATGTTGTCACTCGGTGGTATCGAGCACCAGAGCTCCTACTCTGCTGTGACAACTATGGGACATCTATTGATGTCTGGTCTGTGGGATGCATCTTTGCAGAGCTTCTTGGGCGAAAACCTATTTTCCCTGGTTCAGAGTGTCTGAATCAGCTAAAACTAATTGTCAACATTCTTGGCAGCCAAAGGGAGGAGGATCTTGAGTTCATTGATAATCCTAAGGCAAAGAGGTACATCAAATCCCTTCTGTATTCTCCAGGAACCCCCTTTGCCCGGCTTTACCCAAATGCCCATCCATTGGCAATTGATCTACTGCAGAAGATGCTTGTTTTTGACCCATCAAAGAGGATTAGTGTTGCTGAAGCACTTCAACACCCTTATATGTCCCCTCTATATGATCCTAATAGCGACGCTCCAGCCATTGTTCCTATTGATCTAGACATGGAGGAAGATTTAGGGGAAGAGATGATAAGGGAGATGATGTGGAAGGAAATGCTTCATTACCATCCTGAAGCTGCTACAGCAAATACAGTGGTGTGCTCGTGATCTTATGTTCTTCAGTTTTCTCATTTTGTTGCTTTTTGTCTATGCCTAGAGAAGTCTAATAACTTAGTTTGCTCCTAATAAGTAGGAAGGCTTTGGTATGAGTGAGCATAATATATGTTGTTTCCTCTTTATTGAGGACCAAGAGAACAACAGCAAAAGGTCACACTGGGAGGTCACGCATTACTGAGTTCTGCTAATGATAGATGGTAACCATTAGTTTCCATGTGAGTAGAACTCCATTTTGGTTCCTCACAGATGGGGTGTCTCTCAATTTAGTCCCTCACAATTTTTTTTCTTTCGTGTAGTCACTCATTGAATTGTTTTCTCAACTTGATTCTCCACAAATAAAACTGTTGTCAGTAATGACATTATTGATAATAATTTTGCTTGTGAGGAATTAAATTAAGAAATACTTAAACGACAATCATGAGGGATCAAATTGAGAAGCTAATTCTGTGAGAGATTAAATTAAAAATTACTCTATATACGAGAGACGAAAATGGGGTTTTAGTTGTTTCCATGTTTAGAGCTATTTTACGTCTCGAGCTAGTAACCTCGTTTGAGTTGTATATAAGCATGTTTTTAATGCTGTTGAAACTATGTAAATTTGGTCTAACGTTTATCAATATTATATTATGTATAATTAGAGGAAGAAAAGCGACGTTTTTTTTTCTGTTTAGTTCAGTATGGAACTTATGCATCACACTGGACGTTGATTACTCACGAGCCAAAAATGCTTCTCTTACTAATGGTTGGGGAGAGATGTACATGAGTTCTGTAGACAATAATGGGTCCGTGTTTTGCGCTGAGATCAAAACATAGTATTTGTTAGAGAAGTTGTACTGTTCACATCGACTTTTTATAATTTTCGATATATTAATATATTTTTAAATTTTAATATATATATATATATATATCATGTTCCTATATATATATTGATATAAATTCTTGAAACCTTGTGCAAAAGTATAAAGCCGGTAAATGGGTTGGGGAAGTTAGATGAGTTGCAACTAAATCACTAGTACATATCACCGGTTCTTCGATCAGGTCATTATACGACGTTAAACTATTATTTATAAGTCCGTTGTTATTACATTTCTATCCTCAGTAAAAAGGGGTCTGGGTTTGCACTGCAAGACAATGATAAAACTTAAATGGGCCATGCACAAAACACCATGAGGTGGACTTTGAATGGACGAATGGAGGCAAGCCCACGTTCATTCATTTGAAAGCCTTCCATGCCCTTGTGAGAGGGGGATATCACTAAAAAATGGAATAAGACGATCATGTATTCAAAAATGGCTGATTATGGATGAATAAAATCTTCAAAAGTGCAAGGTGCTCATCGCATCTGATCCTTTTTTTTCCTTTGGAATACAAATTAAAACGTTATATTTATATCCTCAAAAGTTAATTTCCAATCTTGGAAGTACTTCTTTCTTTTTCCAATAATTAACACTTTGGACATTTTACTCTGTTTCTAAATAATTGTTGCTTTAAAATTTGAAAATAACATCAAATACTTTTTCTATAATGTTACCTTTCAATAATAATGAAACAAAAGTAAGAAGTACTAAAAAGTACTACATAAGGATATTATAGTATAATATAGTCTACATTTTGATATGTTATTGTCATGTCAACACCACAGGGATAAGATATACACGTAACTTTGAGGACTAACTATATATAACCATTGAAAAGTCTAAGGATCTCATTGAAAATTGAGATAAATTATAATGACCTGCAGATTAATTTTCCCTTATATTTAAAATTATCATATCATTTTAGGATAATTCAAAAGTACTGAGTGATGTTTTCAAATTTATGAATTAAAATTGAAATTGCTATAAATACTTAATTATTAAATGGATTATTTAGATGAGCAAAAATACTCCCTTTGTGTTATTTTATTTGTCATTTTACAAAATTTTAAATGTCTCAATTCATCTATTATTTTATATTTCCAATGAATCATTAATTTTTGCTACTATTTTACCTTTTATTAAAAATAATGTTTAGTGGAGTATAAATCATCTTTTAATATTTAAATTTTATTATAATATAAGTTAATTAATGATTTAACTTTTCTGTGTGAAAATCTTAATAGATAAAATGGGATGAAGGAAGAAAAAATTTGAGGACATTACCAGGGAATTTGCTCCAAATTTCTCTAATAAGATTTGCCAAATCAAAATTTGATCGGTTTCAAGATTCACCACCTACTTCAACCACCACCCGCCACCACCTTCTTAAGTGGAATGCGTTGGCGTTACTTTTGATGATATGATCAGTTTTCGTTTCGGATCGGAAGCTTCCTTGTTCTTTCCCTATTTCTAAAAATCGGGTTAGACTAAGAAAGCTCGCGTTATTTTATTAAAGCACGTGCATTTAACATGACAACTGTGAGTAATATACCAGCTTTTATTTTTCAAGTTGCAGGAATATGCATGCATGTCAGAATACGTACTTCAAATTCTTGGACTTGTTGGCTATTTCTTTTAGCAACAACTTTGACTTGTTGACTCTATCTTCGTCGTCCTCCTTGTACATACATGAATCTGAATCATACACCAACCGGTCTATATCACTATGACAGCTCTAAAAACGATGCAAGTCAGTGTAAGTCAAGAAGCAACAACAGTGAGTATGGCCGCCTTTCATTTGTCTGGAGGTGGAGATTTTTTCTTTTTGTTTTTTTTTTGAAGTAGATCTGCATATATTCTGTCTAATATTGCTTGAATAAAGTCACATAATAATATTCTAATGTTTAGTACAGTCATATTTGAGCTATAAGTTCTTTTCAATTTAGCTTCTTCATTGATCGTTTGATTTGATTTGTGTGTTCCATGCAACAAAAGAATGTTATAAATATCTTTTTATCTAGCTAGCAGTATTCTAGCTCTATTTGAAACTCAAGGTATTCATCTCACGTGCTTGTGTTTTTTTAAAAAATACTAGAAAATAAGTAAAAAGAAAAAGGATCGAGGGCAAAGCTACGTATGAGGCGTGCCTGGAAGGAAATATTTGATCTCAGCGACACTTACTAGAACGAATGCAGTTGTAAGGGACATGAAACTGAGAAAGCGATTTAGATTAATCCAAAGAGAAAAAAGAAGAGTACGGAACGAATGAAAAGGAAATCTATATATATATATATATATATTTCATGAATTCCCCACTTTAGACGAAATGGAAACCCCACAAAGATATGGCGAAGATCGCAAGGAAGGGTTAATTTTGCTTCGTTACGAAGGAAATAAAGGGAAACTAGTATATTGAAAAATGAAGAGGTAAATGAAGTAGGTGTGTGGAAGATGAAATGACAGCACTAACTAGCCATAGGTAATGCGATTCCTACCACGAGCGTTGATTTATAGTGGCTTTTTGTTTTGGCCATATCGTCACTTTAAATTCTTTAGATGGTAGCAGGTAGTACTGTGCCCGTTTCTAATAAAGAAGAGTCCCTCCTGCATGCTGTGTCTTAAAGATGGTAAAGTAGAACAACTTGAGTGACACTCCTCCTTCAGCCTCACATGGATGACACACACATACAATTAAATAATAGGCTGCTTGTTAATAACAACATTCAGCATAGTTGGTAAATAGTATGCATGTTTTATAGTATATTATCTTAGAATTTAATTTCTAATGATGTGTATGATAAAGATTTTGTTAAAAAAAATAAAATTTATTTTAGTAATCTCTATATCTTAAAAGAAATGCAGAGATATTCTTAATGCTTTAAAAAAACATTGAAAGGCTGCATATTGATATTTCCATACCAACATCCCTATTAAAGCACGTGTACCTGCAACCACCGCCATCCATGGATATATCTAGTGGCTGTAATTTGTTAATAGGTTATTGAGCAAGGCAGATTCTTTATATAGTTTGATCAATTCTTGTGCAGCTTTAAGTTCTTTTTCATTATTGGTATTATGTTTCAGCAAATTCAGATGAAATTTAATGATCGATGGTATGGAAGCTGATCACTATGCGAATCTGACTGGGTCGTCGATCAAAAATTAATGATGGAGATAACGGGTAGTAGCTTGAAAAGCGAAACTAGACTTTAATTTTGGCTTTGCAAAAGTGGAAATTGATCTCTTGTGACCCAACAAACCGACCATCGAATCCCTTTTCTCCAGTATGCGTATCTCCCTTTTCCAAGCGTTTCTTGCTAAAACTTGGACGTATAAACAGACATAAACATATCAAAATTATTCCACTCCATGCATCGCATTTGTTTAATTTGAGCTTCAAATTTCACACACACACACACATATAATTTTTTATGATTATTTCGTTTCTAGAAAATTCTATACCTTTTTCTTGTTTGGAGTCTAAACTTGCATGAAATCCACCCAAAAAAAGAGTTTAATTTGAAACTAAAGATCAATTGAGATCAGTATTGCTGGAAATAGCAAGGATGAGGAGATATGTTCTAAAATAGAGTCCTGTTTAAAAAAAAAAAAAGTGCTGTGTGTGTATGCATAAGTGCGCGCTCGAAAAAGGTAAATCACTTAGCGCTAGATAATTTTATCATTACCCATTTATTATCGGAACTTCATTAAAGAAACAGTGTATGAGTATGTATTACTACTTTCTTTGAAGAGAAATCATTACATAATTTACAATCTCAACCATCACTTCAACAATGGTCATATGATCTTAGCTGTCTCATTAAAAAATAATCATATATATATATATATATATTATATGCTTTATCTTCCTAACATATTAGATTTGATATATATTTAAATTTATATATTTACACTTAAATGTTATTACTCCCTCCAATCTTTAATATATGAGCGAATCATGTGGATGGAAATGAGAGTTAAAGTTGATTAACTATAATTTTTTTTAATAATCACAATATTTTTTTTTAAATTACCCTTATTTAATTTTTTTTTCTTTTCTATTCTTAATCGAATATGAGTATTTTTTTTGGTAATATATAATAAGCACAAGACCTCATATTTTGGAAATAGTCATATATTTAAGATCAAAATAAAAGATCTTATATTTATAACTATGACAGTATAATAATAAGTGAATATATTTTGCTAATAATATATATATGATTTAATTAAATTTAAAACAAATTAATGCCTCAAAAAGAGGTAAAGCATTTTACGCTTTTTCATTAGGTATAATAAGCAACTACGAATCATGGTCATTACATGAGTAATGTACCCCATGTGTTTACTTTTATTTGTCACTTTTTAAAAAAAAAAATTATTTCTCTTTATTTATCATTTTAAAATTTCAAGACAACATGAATACTATTTTTCCACTTATGCCTCATCTATCATTTTAAAAGTTAAATGTAACATTAATTACTCTTTTTTATATATTTATTTCTATAAGAACATATTGGTAAATTCAAAAGCAACTGACATATTAATTATATCTCTTTATTTGTGTATTAAAAATTTAAAACAACATATTCCCTCCATCTTATTTTATTTGTCACTTTAAACAATTTTAAATGTATCATTTTATATGTTATTTTAGAAAACCAATAAATAATTATTTTTTTCTTTCCAATTAAACCCTTGAGTAATTAATACTATGTGGTGACTTTATGTTGTAATTTAATACTCCATATTCATTTCTTACTATCAAAATGGAAGCAATAAATAAGTATAGGTAATTTAGTAAAATTACATTATTCATTAATTTATTTATTATATTTTTTAATACTTGTATCAAAATCTTAAATGGCATATAAAGTGAGACGTAAGGAATATAAAAAGAAAATAAAGGTACTCCCTTTACTAGCATTATGTTTGTCCCTTTATGAGCATTAAATATTCTAGAAAAATTGATATATACAAAATATAAATCACTTTATGAACATTAAATATTATTTTTATATTTATCCCTTATTAAATAATTATAGTGTATAAAGATTAAGAAAGATATAATTAAACCGTGTTATAATTTAATTAGAATAATATTAAAATATTATAATAAATTTATAAAATTAAAAAATTTTAATTACTTTTAATTATTTTTCTTAATATATGTAAATTGATTAAAATTGAGTTAACATGGTAAAAAGAAGACAAGGTAGTGCATCCTATATATGTAAAGAAGACAATGAGATGAAACGAGGGAAGCAATTGAGCAATGGGCTATGAGCCGCGGGGTGGATGGGAATTTGCAATCACCAAGAAGGGTAAAAATAGGTTACAAATCTGGCATGTATAAAATCTCACTTGATATATTCAAACTTATAAATAGACTTATTTACTTAAATAAATGTGTCTATTTATATGAAGTGTAACCTAAAATTTATCAGATTAAATTTATTTAAATTAATATTTAATATAGATTAATATATTAGAAGTCTCACGTCTACTATTTCATAAGGAAAGAAAAGTGAGTGGGGCCTATAAAACTAAAAAAGTTAGCTCCTTTTTCCATTATAGACTATTAGAACACAGTGTAAGATAAATATATTTAGACTATATGTTTGGTTACTAGAAATTTAAAATATGAAATTCCTTTTTTTTTAATTAATGTTGATTATTTTTATTTTATTTTTAATTGGCTATTAAATATGTTCACTACTAGAAAAATGTAATTTAGCGAGAGAATTTAGCGAGGGATCACTCATCCCTCGCTAAATGATCAAAAGAATGGGAAATTAGCGACGAATTAAATTTAGCAAGGAAATTAGCGAGGAATATCCTTTCCCTCGCTAATTTAGCAAGGGATTAGCGAGAAATTTTTTATTTCTCGCTAAATTATTATGAATAGCAAGGAATCTAGCGAGGAATTTGTCCCTAACTAAATTTTTTAAAATTAATTTTAATATATTAAAATTATTTTATTAAAAATTTAATTTTAATGAATTAAAATTTTTTTAATAATTATGTTATAAAATTATTTTTATCAATTGATTATTTTAAATTAATAAAAATAGTGAGATTAATTTTTATAACTTATTGGCAAAAAATGAAAATGAAAATTTATTTATGACAAAATTCAAAATATAAAATATTTTATGATATTAATAACTAAAATTATAATATATTTTTATTTTTTAACAATATATTAATTTATAAATATATGTGTGTATTAGTGTGTAAATAAATAATATATATTTAATATTTCATATAAAGACTGCAAATACATTACAGTTCAACTTGCAAAAGTCTGAATATAAAGGCACTAAGAGCAGGAGGTCATGGGTTCGAACCTAAGTATATGCATATTTGAAATCATTATATGACATGGCAGTGACGTGTCGCAATCACGGTGATGTGGCATGGGTAGTAGGGTGATGTGGCGGTATGTGGCGTGGTCTTAGTGGTGACATGACAATTTTAAATTTTTTGTAATTTAGCGACGAAATAGCGAGGAATGAGTTCCTCGCTAAATTTAGAGAGGAATTAAATCTCTCGCTAATTTAGCAAGGGAATCAACTCTTTCCTCGCTAAAATTAGTGACGCCATTTTTAGCGATGAAATTAGTGAGGGATAAAATCACTCGCTATTTTCAGTTTAGTGAGGGATAAATAACATTTAGCGAGGGATTTACCATTTTTCTAGTAGTGGTTTAAGGTCAGACTATATTTTAAGAAAGCGCAGAGTTAAGTATATAAAGAAATCTTATATAAACGCCACGTTCAGACTTTAAAATTACAATTTAGGTTTAACCAAAACCTAGAGCCTAAATTATTTCCACCCCCAAATTACCAATGAGGTTGCAAATTCATATGATAACGATGGAGCATTAATTAATGAGGCAGCAACAGCGTCAATCATTGGCAGAATATTCTTTTGGCATCTGGAAAAGATGCCATCCCATTCACTTTCTCCGGGTTCAGTAAAGTCTAACTCCCAGCAATTGTGCGGGGCCAACTGCCGTCGGACAAAAAGCTCTGTTCACACCATGCTTACGTGTTATCTCATTTTCCAAGTAATTATAAGTGCTAATTGTAAATTATTTCGCGCTTTTCTTCCGAAAGCAACTCAGTCACATTGAAAAATCTCTTTCATAAAATAATCTCTGCTTCTGTGAGTGCATACGTGATCGGAAATTTCTCTTTTCGAAAGAGATATCTGCCCCTCCCTCATTTGAAAAGTTAGGTCTCATGAGAATATTTCACCACTTTATTCTGAATATTACCTCCAACAACCAAAAGACATTTAAAAAAAAAAAAAAGAAAACCCCAATCACACAAGTTTCCTCCAGCATAAATGAAATCTCTTAACTTGATGCCTCTTTTTATCCTAAATTACAAAAAGAGAACCTTTATTTTTGCGTGTTAAGGAATGGAAGTATTGTGGGTGGCATTAATAATTTTTGGTAGCAATGATCACTCTGCTTTAGAAGTGGAAGGGAAAATAAATAGTAGTAGTATACTATAAACGAAGAGAAGTGGTGGGTCCATAAACAAATTAAAAAATAAAACAAAATAAAAGGGGCTTTCGAAAGTGGGAATAGCTATTACGTACTACTATATACAGATGCACACCAAAAAAAAAACTATATACAGATGCTTTCCAGCACGATGGCCTGTGGTGGAGGGTGGGGGTGTGCTTGCTCAGTGCTCACTCTTTGCCTCCAACTTGCTTACAGATTAAAATCATGGTCATGGAATGCACTTCTCCTTTGAGGCTTACAATGTTTTGTTTTTTGGAGGGGCCACCATTGGCCTTGCTCTTTCCCTTTCACTACAAAAAATCACCCTCCCACTTATACCCAAAACAAAACAAATAATCTCCCTCCCACTTAACCTTTCACATTTTCCACAGTACTTGACCTCGCCCCGGATCTCGTATTTATGGAAACAGCCAGCCCCCCTATTCCCAAAATTCAACCCTTTCTAATTGCCACAAAATTACACGTGATACTTGATAGCCTTACTGTACTTTGGTCAAGATGCTCACTTCACTCCATCAGTTTCAATATAGGAATTAGGATAGTGATTTTAATTATTTTACACAAATTAAAAAATTTGTTAAAATTAGTTGGTGTTCTTAGAATTTTTCAAAAAATTATTATTTTTTAAAATTATCTCCATTAAATTATACTCCCCCAATCCCAAATTATTTGTATTTTCAGGTTATGCACACAGGTTTAAAAAAAGCTTTAATGATGTTAAAAAATGTTATATGAGGACTAAAATATCCCTATTTAATTATTCTCCTTTTATAGAAGAGAGAGAAGAAATTGGGATTGATTAAATGGGGATATAATGAAAGAAATATTAATTATGCATTAAACTTTTAAAATAATAATAATTTTTGGATAAAATATAAATCTCAAAACAACAAAAGTTCTAGGGTCGAGGAGTAATTCCATCTTAATTCTCTGATTCTCCACTCATAACTCTTGAGTATCATAAAAATGATAAATCAGAGGGGAGAAAATAAATGCTGCCTATATTTTATGAAGGGACCTATGAATGTTCAAAATCTTTTAAAATGAAAGATATATAGGGAAACAATGGGAGAACCAATGACTGCCTTGGTACGGGGGAAATATGAAAGAAAAGTTAAATTTTGTTGGGAAGTAAACTGATTCATATTGATTATTTCAAAAATAATTTAAAAGTTTCTAGAAAATTAAATTTAATTTAAAAAGTAAAACTTTTTGAGTAAAACCGAGGAAAATTATACTTTTTGAGCATTTAAATGATATTTTCTTGAAAAGATTCTTAACTCTTTAATTAATTTTTTGAATAGAATGAGTATTTATATTTTTAAAATTAAAATATCATATATTTATTTAAAAAATCATTTAAACTTTCCAAGAAATAAAAAATAAAACAAGTAATGGGAATTATATTAAGAAAACCCTTATTTAAAAAAACTTAAAATCTTCCTTTCTTTTTTTTTTTTACAGATTAAATTTAACAAAAATTAAATTGCATTGGAAAATTACACTCCAATATTTCGAGTTGAAATTTTGCTAATTTTGATATTTAATTATTATTCTTAAAGAATTAATTTAGAACCCCTCAGTTCTAATTTTTCTGCTCCAATACGTTGTATGCATCTTAGAGATATTTAAAACTAAAAATAAGAAGTCCATGGGAGACGCAATGGGTGGTTCCTTGATCGGAATCCTGCAAGTATACATGATCGATCGCAGTAGTAAAAAAAATCTCCGGAGCATTCCAGAGATTGAACCCAAGGGAGATTGTGATATACTCAATTAAATAATTTTAGTCGAGACAAACTATTTGTGAAACGTGTAAGGTTTAGTATAATATAAGTTTTGATGATGATAAATATAAAGTAATAAGAAACAAATGCATTATATGTCTCTGACATATATAATGTTCCTTAAAAAAGTTAAATGTGCATTAGCATGTATTTAATTATAGTTATAACGTATATATCATGCTATATGTAAATATATCCACTATACTTTTATAATGAATAACATAAGTTGGATATATAAACTGGACTAATTATTTGGTTTGTAAGTGTAATATATTAAATGTAGGTTGGTCCAAGTAAGTAGAGTGAGCATTGGAATACAGAAATGGAAATCAATATCATGCCTCACTCAAGAAAGAAGAAAAGAAAGGATGCTCCAAAAATGGAAGATCAGAAGGGAGCATGCCAAGAAGGAAATGACCAAGTGGAAGTCGAACTCAACATTTGAAAACCTAATCACTAGATATATTTTGTTTCCACTTAGGTCTTGAAGTGGGATTAATCTGTGAAATTACTTAATCTTGTTACCATATATTTTAAATTAATTAGATTAAGTAAATTTGGTGTTAGCATATGTGAGATTTGAAAAACTCTGACTGACAGACGAATTTTGAGAAGTTAAAATTCTTATACTTTGTAAAAAATACAAACTTTGCTGACTGAAATTTGAAGTTCCAGAGATATCACCTCTGACAGACGAATTTCAAGTGTTGAAATTCGAATTTTGAGTCAAACATAATTAGTAAAATGTGTAAAATTCATCTGAAGTCATGACAAAGTTCGCCTAATAAATAAACACTAAAAGGGTTCAAAAACATTCCCTCTGATAGACGAATTTTGGATTTCAAAATTTGAACTTTAGAATAAAACTCAATAATTTACAATTACATTTAATTAACTCAAGAAGTTTTGGGTATCAAAGTAACATATCATTACTTTTAAATATAGTGAAATATAATTTTTAAAAATCTAGAGTTTGACCTTTAATTAGTATTTTTTAATACATCTCTCAAAATACATGTGGCTTTAATATAAAACTTATTTCATATGAAACTAGACTTAATAAGCTTTTCAAAGAAGGTTATTTCACTCAAAATAAATGTCATATGAAAAAGTTATGGTCATTTAAAGTTGAGTAGTGAGATATGAATTTTCAGTTTTAACCTCTTATCATTAGTTTGATCATATCTCACATAATACGTTTATTTTTTAGGTGAAACTTCTTTCATTTAAAAGTAGACATTGAGAGCTTTCCAACCATAGGTCATTTGTTTAATTTGGAGTTAAAATAAGAGGGTTATAACTTTTGCAAAACTGTCTACGGTATAAAATTTAAAGTTACGAACGTTCCGCCTCTGATAGACGAATTTCAGGCCTCCGAAATTCGAATTTCGAAGAGAACTTTTGTATTATGTTAAGTTTGCTACTGATAGACAAATTTTGGCTTCCAAAATTTGAACTTCAGGTTTAATAAACAAATTTTGGCTTTCAAAATTTGAATTTTGAAACACCAAAATGTGAAAATACTTCTAAAAAAGCCAATAGATGAATTTTCATATCTAAAATTCGAACTTCAAGTATAACAGACGAATTTTACCTTTAAAAATTCGAATTTCGAATCTCCAGAAAGTGGAAATACTTCGGGAATAGCCAACAGACGAATTTTCACATTCAAATTTCAAATTTCAAAAGGAAGAACTTGTGCCATATTGAGTTGCTCATTGACAGATGAATTTTGGGCACCAAAATTCGAACTTCAAAATCACTGTAGCAATATGGAACAACTGTTCACACTTACCAGAAGTACTTTAAACTTGAAAATTCATATGTTCCAACATAGAAACATTTGTCAAGACAAAAATTCGAATTTCAGATTTGAACAGACAAATTTCGAAGTTCAACGCTAAAGACTTTAACTTACGGTCTCTTCGAAATTTGTCTGTTGACATCCAAAATTCGAATTTCATAATGTCAGAAACATTAAATGTGGTTGGTAAACGGCTAGTTTTACAGAGTAACCATTGAGTAACGTCTGTAACGGCTAGATCTTGTATCTAATATCTAATTACACCACAAAACTATAAATAGAATATCATTTGAACTTATAGGTAATAATCTTAAGAGAGTTTATGTGAAAATACTGCAACAATTTGTAAAATCTTTCTATCTCAGCATTGGTTGAAAAACTCACATCAATAGAGTGAACTTTCAATGTATTATCTACTCTTCAAGAGAGTTTTCATCTTGTAAACATTTCTTTCTACATATTCTGGATAGAATCTTAGTGTGGGGAAACACTAAGGGATTTACACATCTTGTAAGGGTGTAGAAAGAGTGGCTTCACAAGTGCCTACTGAAACTTATGAGAATGTACTGAGACTTTACAGGTGCCCGAATCAAACATGTGGGATATAGTGGAAAATCTCAAATGGTGGCTTAAGGACTGGATGTAGGCCAAGTGGTTGGACTGAACCAGTATAAATTGTTGTGTATTGTTCTTCATCTTCTCTATTCAATTGCTACACACAACTCTCTCTGTTTATCCCTGTTTTGCTGCGCTCTTAGTGAAATTGGGTTGTAATCCAAAAAGAGTAAAAATCTTGCATCACCCAATTTACCTCCTCTCTTGGGTGATCAGCCAACCTAACAAAACATTAATCAAAGATTAAGCTAAGATAAAAAAAAAACAATAATAAAAGCAACTATTTGGGTTTAATTCAATTACTGAGAGTATTAGGGAATTGTGTTTCATCTTCCTGAGATAACTAAAGTTACTCTCAATTTGACTCCTTATATAATTATAGTGACAGTTATTTCTAAATTATCCTAATTACCTTTTAGTCAATTAGTCTATATTTAATTAGATTTTAATTCACTCTCGTGCAACTAAAATTCCTAATTAAACCTTGAAGTTATAACTAAAATCACCATAAACACCTAATTCTATCTCTAGAATTATTGTTTATGTCTATCTCTCTAGGTTTAGATTTGCTCTTCACCTTTCAGTCTATCAAACTTACCTATAGAATAAATTTCATGGTGACTAATCACAAAATCCCCAACAAAGCACAGAAGAAATAGATATAATTAAACATAAATAAATTGGAAGAATTCAATCAGAAATAAGAGTCATAATTCAGAGTAAACTCTAATTAATCCCAGTTAGACTACATCTATATCCCTAACTAGGAAAATTAGTTACGCATAAACATTGTTCTGAAAATCAAAATAAGAATAAATTCCCAAATCATCCTAACAAAATCTAAAGAAAGAAAAGTAGTAGATGAATAGAGTGATTCAGCTTTACTACGCCTTCAATCCTCTCATATTTGCCTTCAAAATACTCCCTCTAAGCTCCAGAGAGTTTGGAATAAATCTTCTAGGGTTTAGAATAGTGATTTCTCCCCTTCTCTTCCGTTCTAAAAACTCATATATATATATATACCTCTGTACAACCTCGTGATGAATTTTTAATATTGCTGCTGAACATCTTCACTCGGTGCCGTATCATCCTCCCTTTAATTCAACCGGCACCGGGTGAATTTAATATTTGTTTACTTTTGTTTCTCACCCGGCACCGGGTGAAATGCACATGTGGTTGACCCGGCATCGGGTCAATCAGTGAATTTTTGCTCTCCACACCTCCTCACCCGGCCACAGGTGAGGATGTTGATTGGGAACCATAGGAATTTTTTTTCTTGTGCTTTCTTGTGTTCTTCTTCCACTCTAAAATCGCAGTTGTCCTCCAAGTTTTCCTAAGATGTAATTATATCTTAAATTAAATAGAATCATGCAAATTTTATATCAAAACTCAATATTTTTCAAGAAAAATAATATCAAATATGGATATTTTGTAAGTATAAAATAGACACATCATTTCCCATGCAAGAGACAAGTTTCGTGTAAACCATTGATGTTATGTTTGATACATAGAAAATGAGATTGATGAAAGAAAAGAAAAAAGATGATGGAAAGGATAAAAATTGTGTTTAATAGATGTTAAAATAATTTTCTTAGAAAGAGTCTCTAACATATTTATAGGATAGAGTTTTCGTATTCCTATTCCATTTCTTATTCACATTTGACATCAAAGGGCCTGAATAGAGAAGTAAACAAGAAAACGTGTGATTGAAAGTTGAAACCTTAGGGGTAAAATAACAAAGAAAGAAAGGAAGTTTAAGCCATATAAGTTACAAGGAAAATTTACCAAACACATATATATCTTCCACGGCGAGTGATTCCTTCATCTTGATTGGAATAATAATCTTTTTATTGAATCACTCCGTACACATTAATAATATTGGATTCCAACTAATTTAAATCAAGTTAATCCAAATAATAATTTTAATTTTGAATAGATTACACCAATTGTCAGTGTGATGTACAAATCATAAGCTGAATTAGACATTTCACTTGTTAATTTTGTAATCTCATAATTAAAATAAAGCACATTACTTTTTTTAATGGAAAATAAAACACCTCATTTATTATTCCAAAATCTAACATTTAAGATAAAACACTCTATCGCGGATATAGCTCAAACAACAAAATATCCAAGTTAAATATTTGTATACTAATTCTTTTGATATTAGCATGTGAAATAAATAATATGTGATGGACCAAATTATATATTTAATTACAGGAAATTAAAGTATATGTAAATCCACTCTCTGTGATACATATACACCATTACAGATTCAGTGGGTTAAAAGGGAGAAGGGGTCGTTGGCCAAAAAAAAAAAGGGGAAAGGGGTCTGTAACATCGTGAACGTGACGAACACAAAATGACAGGAAAGCCGAGCTGTAAAGTGTCCAATAACTTTATGAGCCCCCCTCCCCCTCCCAATCAACAAAAAAAAAAAAGTAATAATAAATAAATAAAAACCTTGAAATGAACTTTTTTTTTTGCCAACCTTGAAATGAACATTGAACATTACAATGCAGCGTGATTGTAAAATGACTAAAATCAGAATGGTTTTCTTTTCTCATCATTTTGCATGCAGAAACAAAAAATATAAATATCATAAGAAATAATGTTGGATATGATATAAAAACAAAAAATATCAGTTTACTTAATATTATACTTTGTTCAAAAATAACGAGAGAGAGGAGAGGGCATATTGATTTTGAAACGAATACTTCTTGTACAAAAATTTATGACAATAAATTTTAATATATTAAATGAGATTGGTAATTAAAAATTTAAAACATATATTTAAAGGACTGTAAGTTAAAATATTTCAAAAGAAATAAAATTATAATTATTTTAACATATCAAATTTATTATCACATTTTTATGTAACTAGGTCTCGTTTACACAAAACATAAAAAATAAAGTTGCACTCTCTACGATTTACAAATAGTGTGGTTTGTTAAAATTTTTATATTATATATATATTAAGTCTTAAATTTTAAAAAGGGAGAACAGATTTTTGAAAAATTAATTTTGAATCATCAATCAATATATTATAATAAAATAGGATATACTGGTTGGTACCGTGGAATTACATTTCATTTTACTTCTTTGAATTTTTGGGTTAGTCTATGTATATAAATTTTGATATTTCTGTAGTGCAGGCCATTTCTATTTTACCAAGATTTTTATAGAGAAATTAACAGTAATTTAGTTAAACTTTTTTTTATTAAAAATAATAGTAAATTTAATATTTAAAAATAATTTTAAATTTTATAATCATGATTGAAATGTTGTAATCTACAAACAATTAAATTTAATTTAAAAAAATATGAGTAGTCTTGAGATGAGGGCGATAGAGTTGATTGCATAGAATTAGAGGAGTGAAACAGAATGATCTCTTCATATTCTCTCTAGATGTTTTTACTTTCCTTCCAATTTTGAGCGATGTACTTCAATCTAGGAAAAATTTCACTTAAATATCAAGAAAAGAAGATACTTTTAAAAGAAGTTTTCAAATTCATATAATTCTAAAAAAAACCTTATTTATAGGTAAAAATAACATATTTATAAGTAACAATAGTATATTTTTAATTAAAAAAAATTTTATAAAAATTTATAAATTATTTACAAATTAGCCAATTTCACTGGTAAATATGTTGTTTTTACTTGCAAATGAAGTTTTTTTTAAATTACATAAATTGTGACACTTTTTTATAAATATCTTCTTTCATTGGTATTTAAGTGAAATTTTCCTTTTAATCTAAGCATAAAAGAGATTATCTTGTATTCTTGTGGATAAAAAAGGTCACATGAATAAATTTATAGCGGTGCTACCGTAACTCATTCTCTGTTAGAAACATGATATTACATTTATAAAATACTTTTTGAATAATAAAAATTCATTATGATCAACTTACACGACAACTTTTGGTTAGAAAAATTACAAGAAAACTTGGAGATATTTTGTATGAAATTTATATTTATAAGAAATTAAAGCTGGCTAGACTTTTGAATAAAATATCATTTTTTTCTCAGTTATTATTAGATCTAATCATCTAACTATCAACTCAGATTGGGTTCGATAAGTATTCGAAGAAATATAAAAAAAATTTGACACACTTTTACATATGGAAGTCTTTAAAATACCGATACTTTAAAAAAAAGTAGACACATTTATATCAGAGACATGATATGACACGTGTATTTTACTTATGCATATGTATCCATTCGTATCACTTCATATTTTGATAATAAAAAAGGACCATTTAGGAATTTTAAGATAAGATATAAAAAATGGTCTCATAAATATTTGTGAAAATATAATGTTTCTACATTTTCCTTTTCAAAATATTTTTTTTTTGTCAAGAAGAAACAATAAAGATTTTTATTTATAAGTTCATATAAATATTTAATGGTTTATTTTAATATTTATATCATAATTTTTAGAATATACAATACTCATCTTTCTTTTAATGAGTTAATTTATTAATTACATATATATATAATTAAATAAATAATATTATATATATAAAAGTATCCTTGTACCACCAGTATTATAAAATTTTAAAATTTAACATAATTTTTATATTATACTATATCATATTTGATATATATATTTCCGTACTAGGTGCTCACGCTTCCTTAATGGTGGTGGAAGTATATCTATCAAATATGTTGGTAAGTCCTCAAAGCTTTTTTTTTTAGGATACGTAACTTTCTTATTTTAAATTTATAATTGAATTTTTTTTAATTTTAACTATAAATTATTCCCATGTTTTGCAACTTTTTTTTTTTAGAATTTAAAACTTTTTTACTTTAAATTTACAACTCATATTTTGAATTTTCACTATGAAAAAAATTAATTTTAACTACCAAATATTTTCAATTGTTTGTGTAGTAAGAATTTGAAAATTAAATTGTAAACTTATAGTAAGCAAATTTTAAAATATGAAAAAAGAAGTTATAAACTATTAGAGTAATTTATAGTAAAAACTTATGACAATAAATTTTAATATATTAAATGAGATTGGTAATTATAAATTTAAAATATATATTTAAAGGACGGTAAGTTAAAATATTTCAAAAGAAAATAAAATTATAATTATTTTAACACTTCAAAATTATTATCACATTTTTATATAACTAGGTCTCGTTTACACAAAATATAAAAAATAAAGTTGCACTCTCTATGATTTACAAATAGTGTGGTTTGTTAAAATTTTTATATTTTATATATATATTAAGTCTTAAATTTAAAAAAGGAAGAACAGATTTTGGAAAAATTTGGGAAAAAGGAGTTGTAAATTTAGAGTATGTTACAAAATTTGGAAAATAAAAGTTGCAAGCCACTAAAATAATTTATAGTTAAAATTTGAAAAATTAGTTGTAGATTTACATTAACCAACTTACAAATTTTGAAAATAAAATTACAAATAATTGTAGTAACTATTAATAGTAAAAATTGAATTATAAATTTAAAATAAGTAAGCAACATATTTTGGGGAGAAAATTGCAAAACCACCGGCCACTGGTGATCATAGACCGGTCGTTGACCGATCATGGGTGTTAGTGATGGTGGAGAAGAGAAAAGTTAAGAGTATTTTAGTAATTTGACATTGAAATTATTAATATTTTAGGACTATTGGTCTTCTTTTTATAATTTAATCAACTACAAGTCATAAAATTTTATAAATTCTTTATTTTGGTCTCAAATAGTAATTCCTCCTAAAATCTTATGAGTATTTGAAATATGGTGTAGTTTTTAAAGAAAATCATGTCCCACCTAATGACTAATTTTTTTTTCCTTCCAACTAAGAATATTTTATACTGGTAGTAAAGATTAATGTCTCTTAAAATATTGAGAACAAATGGTAAACTTCTATCAATTAAATTTATTTCACACATAAAAATTAGAAATCAAAATCATTCATTTACTTAAGAAATAAAATCCCTTTTACTCCCCCAATCTTAATTGGTGATGAAAAGTTGTTTTATTTGACACCTTGTCACATTATTACTCTCCCTTGATATTAGATATTCTTTTATATTTTACTCCTAAGTAAATGCCAATTAATGTGCAGAACTTTAATTTTTCTCAAAAGGTTAATGTCTCCTCAAAAATGCCAAAGTACAAATTATACAAATATAAAAACACAAAAAAGTTACATCCAATAATTTTACATTTCTATTTTGCAAAAAATAAAAAAAAAAAGGTTTAAACAAAGTATCAAACTATCAATGTTTTGACAACTGAAAAAAGACAATGAACCAAATAAGATACTAGTTCAAGATTTAATGGTTCGACCATTATCTAATTGGAATTGGATTAATAACGATTAAAATAATATATTTTATGGAATAACATAAATTTAAACAAATTTTATGACTTAATAAAGTTTCAAAGTTAAATAATACTAAGTTATGAATTTATTATCTATCATAAATAAATTATTAATAAATTTTTATAACTCAATATTTAAATATAAATAAGTTAATATTTATTCATACTCATATTTTGAATTCAAAATAATCAACTAATAATCTATTATTATATTATTTATTAAGTAAATTTATAATTTTTAATAATTATATGTTTTATTAATATTTATATAATATTATAATATAAAAAAAGAAATATTTTGTACTAAAAATAATGTTATTTAATTTTAAAAAAATTGAAAAAATTGGACTAGTTTTGGACTAGTTCCACCCGTTCAAGCTCCATATCACATGTTCTTGAATAGTTCCAGGGTTGATTCTTGGTTTTTTTAGTATAAAATAACAAAAAAATAAAAAAATTACTGAAATATGACATGTTAGATAATATTTATCAAAATATAACACACAAAGTTGACTGGTAGTAGTGTGACTCGAGTCCGTACTAAGAAGTCGAACAAGCAACTATGTCTTTTTGGGAATTGTAAAAAGGTAAGAAGCATGAATGGATACCCATGCGACTTACTTTTTTATTAAAAAAAAATTTGTTAGATTTGAAATCGTATAGTTACTTGTTTGACTTCTTAGTACGGACTCAAGTCAGCGTTGCTACCAGTTGACTTTGTGTATTATATTTTGATAAATATTATCTGGCATGTCATATTTTAATACTATCTCTGGTCCTTAATATAAGACACTTTTAATCGAATCACGCGGATTAAGAATTGAAATTAAAACTAATTAACTATCTCGATTTCTCCGAAAATCCTAACATTTTTCCAAAACTACACTTATTTAATCTCTCTCTTTTTCTCTTTGGATACATTAAATAAAAGCATTTTTTTGGAAATGTATAATAAATACTACATCTTATATTGTAAAGGATCTTATATTTAGAATTAGGGAAAAATGTCCTCTATATATAGGACCGAAGAGAGTAATTTTTTATTATTTTATGCTCAAAAAACCTGATTTTTCCTTTGTTCGTATTGGATTTGGTTTTAGTTCCCATTAGAATTGGTTGGTTGGATCTGATTTTTATATTTATGATAATTTAAAAAAAATCCTTATTAATTATTTAAATTTAAACTATTGAATTTTATAATATTTCCGACAGAAAAAAGCTGGCAAGTAATTAATTAATTAATATTCCGTACAAGGGGCCCAGTTGGAATTGGAGGGTTGTGGAGGTTTCATCTCCACCCCACATGCCTAATCGCCTTCCCACCAAACCCTTGGAGATTCCGATGCCCCTTTTGCTTTGTCTTAATTGATTCTCATTTTTCTTAGCCCCATTTTCACTTTTTCTCCTACCTTTCCCTCTATAAATTGCTCCTTCAATACTCTCTGCAACTTCCCCTTCTCCTTCGTTTTCCTTTCCCCTCCGTAGCTCCTGATCCCCTTCTTCCTCAAGCTTAGGCTTTTTGGTTCTCTGTCTTTCCTTGAAAGTTTTTGTGGGTTTGGTTTTATATCATTTTGGACCTTCGTTTTGCAGGAATCTGAGGCTTATTGCAGTTCGATTATCTCTGTCAAAGGAAGTTCTTCCTATGTTTCTTGATGCTGATTTTTTGGATTTTAACGTTTGAGATTCATGTCTCCAGTTCTCAGTGAAATCCTTCGTTCCGGGTTTATGATAAATTCTTCCTTGAGGCGCAGGACCCACTTAGTTCAGTCTTTCTCTGTCGTGTTTCTCTACTGGTTCTATGTTTTCTCATAAATCTCTTGACATTATTGGAGTTCTGTGTTATATGATTGTATAAGTAGTATTTTTTAATATTAGCTCTGTATCATTAGTGTTTCTGGGTCCTGCTTCCGCGTCTTTAAGATTTGAAAGCTATTTTTTTTCGTCTTTGGTTTAGAGGGTGAATAAATTCCCGGAACATTTAGGGTGTTTGGTACATATCTCTCGGACTTGTCCAGTGGAAATTCCTCCATGTCCACCAAATCTCAGAGCTCCGGTTCTGAGGAGGATTTGCAGGCTTTGATGGATCAGAGAAAAAGGAAGAGAATGCAATCGAATCGGGAATCGGCAAAACGATCCCGGATGCGAAAGCAGAAGCACTTGGATGATCTGACGGGCCAGGTGAATCAACTGAGAAAGGAGAACAGTGAAATCCTGACGAGCATAAACATCACCACACAGCATTATCTGAAAATTGAGGCTGAGAACTCCATATTGAGGGTTCGAATGACGGAACTTAGCCAAAGGCTTCAATCACTGAACGATATCCTCAATTACATCAACACCAACACCGGAGTCTATGAAGGCGATTGCTATCTAACAAGTGCAGAGAACTTCATGAATCCCATGAACATGCCCTTTCTTAATCAGCCCATTATGGCTTCTGCAGACATTTTCCAATGGTGAATGAATTATCATCGTCATGGCCTTGCTGAGAAATACCCTGTTCTTGTTTTTCTATGGTGTCTGAAGTCGGAGTCTCAACGAGTGGAGAGGATCTTATCTTCTTCACGGCTTTCAGTCCTCTGGTGTCTTTCTAGTGTCATGTATGTAATTAAACGGTAGAATGGAAGATGAGTACAGAAGCTAGTGGTTTGGTGGTGTGGGCAAATGGTAGGTGGGGGATTGTCTTCTCAGTAATAATATATTTGTGGGAAAAACTGGATTAGGGGTTAAGTGTAGTATATGCTTTCTTATAATATCTATGTATGGATTGATGGACTTCTCTATGTTAAAATTGTATTTGTCTTACAGTGATATCTTTATTTTTCAAACTCTCTCCTTTACTCCGGTTGGATGCCACGTCACTCCCCTTCATTCAACTGAATTTTACTCACCAGTATTAAATATAAGTTATTTTTAATTCTTTTATATATATTAAAAAAATTATTAAACTCATTAATTTCATCTCAAGTTTTATTAGATTTACCTTTAATTAAATATTATATTTTTTCAATTATAAATGTCATTATTTTTGTTCAACATTCTTAATGAATAATACTTAGGAAAAATGTTATGTATTAATTCAGACATTATTCATATTTTAATTTATATATGAGATTAGAGAGAGTAATTTATGTGTTTATTATATCATCCAAAAATAATAAATTAAGAAGTAAGCAGCATAGCAGAAGCACTGAAAAATTATTTTTATAACAAAAATTAATTAATATTTTTCAAATCAATTTTGTTTTTCTTAACAATTTAAAAAACATTTTTAATATTAAATATAAAATTGTATATACTCATATATTACATTTTAGTATAGGTATACGTTTGTATTTATTAAAAAAATACATGTGTAGAATAAGAAACATCTATAACAAATTATTATTTCAACTTAGATGAAAAAAAAAAGAAGATGAAAATAATTGGAAATAAATCTAATATAATATTTAGTGAACTTTCATATATACATAGAAGTTAAAAAAAGAAGGAAATATAAATAAAGCAAATGATAACCTTTTTATGCTTAAATTCGACGTGAGAAATATAAGAATGAGAGGGAGGATCCATTGTATTGTATGATCAAAGTAATTAAAAATGAATGTTACCAATTTACTGTAAAAAGGTACGCTAATATATAAATTCTGAATTTGTGGCGATAAACCTGGCGTTAGATAGGATGGTTAAAAAAAAAACAAAAAGTGGCGGTAGATACAAAACCTTACGAGACACATTAGTTTTTTTTTTTTGGACATACAACACATTCGTTCAAATCATCAATATCAATATATATTACTAAAAGTTGCATCTCCTTTTTATCCAAAAAAAAAAAAGCTGTATCTCCTCAAATTGTACACCCGGAGTAAAATTACTATTATGACTACTATATACCATGTTAAAAAAAAAGTATATAAATGAAGAAGAATGGTGAATATATTATTCTTAAGGTGTTAATTCACTTCCATTGAGTTTATTGCAAAATTCTGACAAACCACCCCTAGGATTAATTCTGATCACTTGAGATTTTTCTTCTGAAAATCTCTATAATATGTAGTACGAATTTGTTGAGGTAAGAAGAAGATATAATATAATTTTCCTGATATGAGAAACCTCATATATACGGTTCAAAAGGAAAAATGAATTATTAATAAAATTATAATTATTGGTATTGATGCAGAAATGTTTTTGATCGTTGAATAATAAATTCTAAACATTTTGGTCATAATTTATGCGTTTAATATAATAAAATGTAATTAAGAAAATTAAAATTGAAATCAGTTATGAATTATATTTGGACCCGATTTGAACCATTAGACTTGTTTTAATCTGACGGTCACGATCACACAAGTGCCAAGCGCTTTATTAAATATATATATTTAATATTCAAAATACACCTATATTCTCACTAAAATCTTTTTTTTAGCTTTAAAAAGTAGAATCACTTATAAATACTTAAAAACTCTTCTATCTCAACAATGTGAGACTTGGTAGTTTTTCAAACTATTCCAACATACTATTCGCCAAAACTTCTTCACCAGGCGTTTGAATTTATCTCCTAACACTGTACACTCAAACTAAAATTACTGTTGCGAACACTATACATTATTCACCGAGTCTTCTTCAGGAAGTGTTTCAATTTACGAATTCCTCCACAAGTGTTGTGAATCTTCTTCAGGAAGCGTTTGAATTTATGGCTTCCTCCACAAAGTGTCATGTTCACGACTTTCTTCACAAGTTATGCAAGTAGGATTAGTAATCTTTTGGCGATTTCTCCTCCCATTCTTATTCTCTGTCCGAAATTGTTTTGTGTGTTTGCATGGATTTTTTTTTCTTCAAGAAAGGGAGAATATATACTGATTTGATTCAAAGAATACAGGCATCTACAAGCCTTGGGATTCTTTGATTGTTTTTCTTCATTTGCAGGCAAGTTGGTGGAATCATGGACGAGCAAGGTGGTGACAGGACGTTTGGGAATGCAAGCTCTCATCTTTGTGTTGATGGTACTGAAGAAGGTAAAAGTGCACGGATGCTTCAATATAGAGCAGAGATTCTATTCTTATTTTGACATTTGTGTTGTGAAGGTACATGTGTTGGTATTCATGGAAACGGTCACGATGTTTCTCACGGTGATGACAAGTTAATGTATCGAAGCGAAGCTTCGAACAATTTTTATCATAGGAGCTGTTGAGTTATCGCAATTTGATTGGTGCTTCTGCATAGTTGCTAAGGGTGTGCTCATGTTGGTTATCAAGATTACTGTATAGTCACTTTACAACCCGTTTGGTTCAATTACCAAAGAATTATGTGATGTAATGTGAATGATGTGAGAGAATATAATGTGATGATGATTGTATTGGAATTTGTTTAGTATGATATTTAAATATTATGGGATGATGTTTATATTTTATTGAAAGAAAAATACATATATATATATATAATGTCTATTTTGTCCCTAAATTTAAAAAAAAAATCCCCCTCCCTCTTTGCCATTCTCCTTCCTCAGCGGCAAAGTCATCGCTGGCCAAATCACAAATAAAATCAGTGGTGCGATGGCTTCGAACCACCGAGCACGATAGTGCGATGGTTTTGAACTCAGATTGCTTCGAGCCCAAAGGAGATGACAATGGGGTTGTAATCTTTGAAATGACGAGATGACAAGGAAGATTATGGGAGATGATAGGGCTACGACCTTTGCGAGGCTGAACATGGATCTATGATGATGAGGATGCAACAATTTAGCAGGTGATGATATGTGTTGATGATGGTGCTATAGTAGACATGGAGATGAGAGAGGGAAGGCCAACAGCAATGGACAACTGCAGTGCTTGGTGCGACCGAATCTGGAGGAGCTCGGTGGTGGAGGGGCATACGAATCAGACATATGAACAAATTCGACATGCGAAAATGAACCCAAGAGGGATGGAGGACATTGGTAGTGGTGGAGGGAGCTTGGTGTGAGTTTGGGGAGAGGGAACTCGGTGGTGGTGGTTGAGATACCGATAGTGGAGGAGCTCGATGGTGATCTGGTGGAGGGGCTTGCCTTCAAGGAAGACGATGAAGAGCCATCGAGGAAGAAGATGAAGAAAGTATATCATAAGGGCAACAATGTCATTTTAATCTATTTTACACCAATGTGAGCCCTTTTGCTTGCAAAAATCAGGGTGATCTATTTGATCTAAATTTGGGTGATCACCTGTGTGAAGTTTTTTTCCTCACTTTCTTCCAATCAAATATGTCTTCTTTCGATGATGTAAAGAAGATCCCTTCACTGGGCCCCTTGGTGAATGAACCAAATAGACTCTTATTTTGTGGTTTTACTTTGCAGGACATGGAACATAATCCTTTGTTGACAACTCTATCCTCTGAAGGTGAGAAAATGTTATATTATGTTTTCATTGTTTTGATGCTTAGAAGATAATGTCTCTGTTTAACTCCGTATTTAAGGGAGCATTCGGATTCGAATTGGGAAGATTCTATGAAAGCGAGAGTCATAAGGAGACACAAAAAATGGAGGAGGAAGGATTTGGCAGCTGAGTTTGAACAGGGAATTGCTGTTTATGGTGGCAACATCTATGAGTTTGATTATGTTGCACAGAAGAGGGAACTACCCCCTTTCACCCATTAGACAAATAGCGGACAATAGCAAGAACCCACATATCCATCCAATGAACAAAACAATCTGGTACATAGTGACCACTTTCAACTCGATCCATTACCGCCGTTGTTCCAAGCCTTGTCTTTTCTTGTTCTAAAAACCATTGTTCCGAGCCTTCTCACAGCCAAACTAAACTGCAACTCAGTAATGAATCCTCTTTAGATCGTGCCTCTCAACTCGCTCTATCCGTTGCAACCACCACAGAGAATTTGCGTCTGAGTAACTCGCTTGTATTGGAACCAGAGCAAACCCCCACCACACTTCATTTGCTCGCTCGATATGCTGATCCTAGACGACAACATATGCAACTCTCCCTTTACCTTGCTACTCTTCTTACGAGTTTTATTTTAACACAGTTTTATAAAAAAATCTCAAATTCCACAGATTTATAACTTCAGCCGTAGTTCAAAAGTCTGTGATTACAGAGTTTATATTAGCAATCATCACTTCATCATCTGGTCTGGTATTTTTGCAAATGACGAAGTTCCATGTATAGGTACTCGACCCTACACTTTTTACGAAGTTTGTTTTCTTGGTCCAGCAGAACTTTTTACAGATGTTAGCGGCTTCATTACTCCCGGCCCAGTACTTTTGATTAGTTTCAAGGTGCAACAACCCTGTGATAACATTTACTCTTCTAGATTCAGAGTATGTTATTCCAACATTTTAAATTTATGCTGCTAAAATATTATTTATAACCACAACTTATAATACCTCACAACACTACCATTATGCTGACAGCCACACCATGATGAACTGCATGCTTTAAGGCCAAATTGTAATCATTTGAATTTACAATTTACAAGCATTACAGACCCCAAACAATACATATGCACTCTTTCACCCGTGATAGTGGTAAACAGATACATTAGTAAGACGAATAAGTTTTTTTTTTTTTTTCATCAAATTTATTTTTCATTAATAGATAAAAAAACAGATAATAATTTTTTTTAACCAGAAAAAAAACAGATTATAAATTGAGAACAATAATATGTCAAGATCTTAAGACTCTCTACTTAACAAAACATAATGTAAATATATAATAAATAAAACTAAATAAAAATCCATTTTAATTTCAAATGTTTATCTAAGTATACATTTACACAAAAATGTTATTAAAGAACCCCTCAGTGTACAATATATCCGCCTTTAACAAAACATTTAACACGGGTGGGCCGATTTACCTAGTTCAATATAGAAGGAGGACCCTTTACTAGGAAAAAAAGGAGGACCCAGCCATTTGTTTCTGGCATGAAATATATTTTAGTTTGTGTTTTTTTCGTAATCACGAATAAAACATGTGGATCTGACATTCTATATTTATTTGCCCGCCAACAACCCAAAAGAAAGAGGGGGAAAAAATATTCCCACCAAAAACAAAGGAAAAAAAACATACTCATATAAATATATGCTAAGCCATCTCCGTTATGAGCATTATTGATGAAGACGGAGAGAGCCCACTTTCCAGGGAAATAATAATATAACGCCCTCGTCCGCGTCCCACGCGTTTACCACATTTATGAAATCATTGTACTTAAATACAGGAAACCAGAAAAAAAAAAACATGCTAATATATTGAGGCTGTGATTTCCTCTGAAATTTCTATTGAAACGGAGACCTCATAACAACCAACATGATGAAGTGGGCAAAATTCACGTGGCCATTTTCTTTTGGGTTCACAGAGAGATGTACTACCTCCATTTTAAAATGTAAAAAATAAAATTAATTATTAGAACCAAAAAAAGTTAAATATTCTAAATGTTATAATTTTTTTCATAAATATCCATAATTTAATATTCATATTTAACTCTATTTTAACTCACATCTCGTGATTATAAATTTATTTTAATTAAAATTAAAAATAAAAAAACATATTAATTTATCAGATAAAAATAATCTGTCTTTTATATTTTAAAACAAAATATATATTAAAAACGTTTCTTACAATATTGGAATGGAGGAACCGAGGAAGTACATTTTAGTATAGTGTTCATGTGCTTTTTAATTGGACCGCAAAATGAATTTTATCGCAGTGCCTATAGTTTTGTTTGATGAGTAAGGTACACATAATTTAAATAGCAGTCTTGTAGCACAGATGAATCTATGATTTTTTTTTTGGTGAAAGAATATAAGTTAAAATGCTGAACGGCCCAAAATCATATAATACATTCAAGAGGAAGGGGTGGGCGGCCCATGGGGAGGAAAGAGAAAGGAGGGCCGCAGTGCACTGTTGGACAACTCGGCCCATTAGCAAGAGGTGTATGGTGTGGGCCAAGGCGAGTCAGCCAAAAATGGAAATTAAACATATAAATACTTTTGAGAAAATAAAATAAGATAAAAATCTTATTTTATTTATCTATTTTCGTTAAAAAAAGTGTAAATAATAACTTACTTCTATGCAAAAATTTTTTCAAAGCACAACGAGGAAAAAAAATACAATTTTTTATTTTGTTTATGCTGTGGAGGAATCAATAAATTAATATTAATATTAAACATAAAATTTAGAATAAATGCTATTGTTCACAAATGATCAACATTGTGATTTAATTCTTGAACCCTATACATGGAGGCACACCAAAATGGAATGAAAAAACGAAACAAAAGATAAAAAAGTAATCCAACAAGAATTGATTCAATTAGTTAGTATGCAGTCAATATTTTACAATATCATGGGATTAGATCCTGCGGATGTGAGTATTTTGTTAATAGATAAATCAATAAAGGATAATCTAATCCAATCCAAAGTTTGTATAGATAGAATGGCAAAGATAGTGCATCTCCTGGATTGCAAGTGCATTAAGGAATTATACATTCCATACCAATGGCCTTGTGATTTAGTCTTGAACATGCTTGATTAATTTTATCCTGTGTCTTTTTTTTTCAGTCTTATGAATCATGCTCTTATTATTTGCTAGGGGAAGAACTCTGGAGAATCTTGTAACTCCTTCTAAGGCATTGGCTGCAAATTTTCCCGCATATTGTCTGATATGATGCATCGTTCTGTATATGAATTTTTATGCATATAAAAATGATTACAAAATGATTTTTGGCCTGTACAATTGTTCCGAACTTCCGATCGAGTCGCTTTCCGCCAGTTAAGTTTAAAGAGGGAAACATAAAATTTATTGTACCTAAATTAGTTGAGCTGATCTTAGAAGTACTACAATTCAACACACCATTATTTCAGATGAAGGATTCTTCTAATGGCATACTCCTGAGCAGGATGTATAGACATGTGTAATAGATATGGTTTTTGTGGCTTAATTTGCTCCATCAAACATCGATCAACTTACTTATCTCATCATACTTAATGGCTTTCTCTATTTTCTGGTGACGCTGGCTCCGTGCAATTTATTTATTGCTGCTCCACGAGTTGTTATACTCAAAACTTTAATCCTTCCACATATATATTAACTCAAAACTCCTTGTTCGTTTGTTTTCCAAATCCATTCCACTGTGTCTGTGATTAATATGGAAGAGAACGTCACAAAGACGGTGGGTTTAGGAGTGATGTCATGGACCATAACATTTCTCATAGCAAGAATGATCTTTTCCAATTACTCGTTCGAATATTGTCTCTACAATCCATGCCACTTTAGCTGTAACATTAGCTTCACTCTCAGTTCAACACTGGAAATGCCCATTCTGAGCAACGAGTAATATCATGAAATTTTTATGAATATTTAAGGTTCAATATTTTAAAATTTATAAGGAATTTGTAAAAATGATTATATATTATTTGGTATAACATATGATAAAGAAGTCAATTATCTCAGTTGAAAAAAAAAATAATTTTACCCCTAGAAAAAAAAAAGTAAAAGGAATAAAAAAAATTTAAGTTGGTGGACGCCTGAAAATAAGTTTATGAATTTTGGGATAAATTACATCTAATAATTTAAAAATTTTAAAAATTATAAATTAATCCCGGGTCAAGAGAATATTTTTGTAAATATAAAAAATTATAGTCACAATAAAGCTCTTAATGAGTTAGACCCAATGAAATATAGAATGAAATTTATTAAGATCAAAATCATATTTATTGGATGATTAGGATTTAATATTAATATTTTATCCGATAAAAGTCAGTTTAGACTGTAGGAAAAGGCAGTATTGATCCAAGGATAATGATTGGACCTTACTAAAATATATTTTGAGTCTAGATAATGATTTTGGATCAAAAGTAAAGGTTGGATAATCCTGTACTAATTTAATGACAATTTTGAAAAAAATACTTAATTGGTACGGGTAAATATAATCGGTAAAGGGTATTTTAATCCATTTAAATAATTGAAGTAATTTTTTGGTCAAAAATAAATTGAGACACGTCTGAAACATGCCATGGGATATGAAGGAAATTTTGGAAAAGATTTTACCAAAAAGTAACTCAAGTTACTTTAATTATTAATTAATGTGAATACTCCATTTTGTCCGTGCATTCAAAAAATATAAAAGTAATAAAAAAAACAAAAAAAAAATAAAAAAATAATGATAATAATAAAAGAAAATAGAAAATAAAATAAAATAAATAATAAATACTAACATATATATATATATATAAAACAACAACAGCAAAAACACAAAAAATAATTAAAAAAAACACACACACACACAAAAAGCAAAAAAAAAAAACAAAACAAAAAACAAAACAAAAAAGAGAAAGGTAAAAAAAAAAAAAGAGGGGGGAGGACTCTGGGCTTGAAATGCTGGGCAGCATTTCAAGCCCATAAGCACCTGAGCCCTAATTAGGGCTCAGGCTCACTAAGGCTCGGGGGAAGCCAGAAGCAGGGCATGGCCGCGAGTAGAGGGAAGCGTGAAGCAGAGGGAGAAAAGACACCGAGGCAGAGAGGGAAGACCGAAAGAAAAAGCAGGAGCCGTAGACTGAGCAAGAAAAGGACACGAGGGAGCAACCAGAAAAAGCTGGGGCAGTCACGGGAGAGGCAGCCGCGTGAACTGGAAAAGAGGGAGCAGAGAAAGAAAAGAGAAGCAGAGGTAGCCGCAGAAAAAGGAAGCAAAGGGAACACGGGAGCTGCAGAAAGCCTGAGAGAGCACAATGAGAACCGAAGATGGCGTACACGAAAGAGAAACCGAGGACCACACGCTCGGGTTCCTTCTCCAAGCACCGCAGAGAGCTCTATAAAAGGGGAGATCTTGAGGAAGCCAGGGGGTAAAGAAGAAGAGGACAACCGAAGGCACGAGAGACCGAGACACCACCAGAAATCAACCGAAGGCCCGAGAGACTGAGGGACTGAAACCGAGCAGTAGACATTCTGGACTTGGCCGAGAGAAAAGCCGAGGCGTTTTCTGGGGATCCAGGGTGAGAAACCGAGGGCGAGAAGGAGCTCCAATCAAAACCAAAAAACAGAGGGGGCCGCGGGGCTGAACCAAAAAACAGAGGGGGCTCGGTCACGTCGGTGACCAAAGGGGCAGAGACCGAAGGGACGGAAGCTCAAGGACCGAAAGAATAGTAAGTGATCCGAGGCATAGATCACAGGTACCGCCATTCGGGTCAGTTGATTTACTAATTGTAGCTGTTTTTTTGGTATGCATTCCATCAAAGGGGTCTGTAATTTCACGTGCGTAGGTCCCTCTGTTTTAGGATTGGATGTTATGTGGCCAATTGATTGATTTGCGGAATTAACTGCCCATTGCATTGTGGTTTCATCCGGGGTTTTAGCATGATGTTTATGAAAGCTTATTTGTTATGGAGGAATTTGGTATTGGCACTTAGAGGCTCTGCCGTGAATTTTTGCTCGGATACATTACCGTTTGGGGGTGCCTGGTTTAGAATGATTGTATAAGATCATGTCTTGGGGAATCCTTTGCACTCTCGGTTCTGCGTTTTCAGCTTTGTCTTCTCATGGGCTTCGTGGGATCTGTTTTGATTTCTTTTGGGCCCGGCAATGAAAAGCCATTAGGGGAGATTGGATCTTCTTATGGACTGGGCTTTAGCAGTTTTATCATGAATAACTTAATTGTTTTTTTGAACCATGCGTGGAGAGGCCTGTTACATGTGTTTATCTACCTTTGTTTTTATTATTTTTGTTGTTGTTGTTTTTGTATTGGTATGGGCCTGTCATCAGAAGCCCATAACAAGGGATCACACATGGTAAGTCCAAGCATTTTTCTTAGTGGGTAAATAAAAGGTAGTAAAGCGAATAAATAAAATAATTACCTATGTAATCACGTCAGGTGAGGTCTTTCCATTAATCACGTTGAGTTTGCAAGTCCGCATAAATAATAAATAGTTTCGCGCTATATAATTTGGCAGTATAATATATATCTTAAAATATTTTATATGAATAATATTTGTTGATTTTCAAATTTTTCTTATATAATAGAAATAATCGACTCAGTAGCTACACCACGTGAGTTTCTGGGACTCGCGCAGGTATGCAAATTTATTGAGCTATCGCGTGAGATTGCGAGTCCACGTAGATGCATCAATATGATGACGTTTTTGAGAAAATAATTATATTTCAAAAAATAATAGGTGTATAAATAAATAAATTTTCTCCCTAATTTCATCGTTATCTCAAAGTGAGAGAATAATAGTATTTTCTACATTCTTGCTTTACTTATGCAATAAATTCTTTATATCGCGAGGTTTAGAACTTACGCAGGTAATTAAGGAATTGATTTATCGGGCATGAGTGTGGATCTGCAATAGATAAATTGATTTCCATATATATAAAAAAAAGGGGAAAAAGAAGAAGAAGAAAAGTTTTCAAAAGAATAAAAATACAATGGTTTTTCAAAAGTTAAAAATCAAATAAGTGCATTTCAAAAATAAAGTAAAAATAAATAAAGAAACATTTTCAAAAGCAAAATAAAATAAGGGTAAGTAAAATGGAATTAAATTGTCTTTTGCAAATTAAAACACACCAACTCAATCTCAGAAAATTGTTTTGTTTGCAAAAGTTAAATTATTTTCTGTTAACTTTCACTTGTTACAATAATTAAAAAATATAGACCAACAGACACGCTTTTTCAGTCCCGAACTACGTGGACTTTGATCCCCATCGCAGGGTACGTAGGCCCCAGGCTCTGATCCTGGGTCAAGTCCGCCTTTGTAAATAAATAAATAGTTTCTGATTTATTTGGTGTTTTTCCCTTAATTTAATAAACATTTTCCAATTTATTTTCCTAAATCCCTTTTTCTACATTTTAAATCTCCTTAATTTCTAAGTTAATTTATTTTCCTTATTCTATTTTTCAAACTTTTTTTTAATTTTTTTTCTACCCATTTTCGCATGTGAATTATAAAAGGAAAACCAAAATATATTTTAAAGCCATATTAAATTACGCAATCAATGTAAGGTAACCGTTCTTAGGAACGAGTGTCGTGGGGTGCCTAACACCTTCCCCACGCACAATCGACTCCCGAATCCAACTCTGGTTATGCGGACCATCCTTTCCTCTTCAATTAGGTTTCCCAAGATTTTTCCTTAAAATTTTGGTGGCGACTCCTCACAAGTCGGTTTTCACTCGAAAATCAGATTTGTCCTCTTTTTCCTGTTGTCGCATTTTTCCGGGTGCGACAGTTTGGCGACTCCACTGGAGAATGGAGAGTCAAGCCTGTATACGTTGACTGTGTTTGTAATATGGCTTTATATGTATTTTGGTTTTCCTTTAATTGTAATTTTCCATGCGTAATAACAAATCCTTTTTTCACATGCTACTTTTTTGTCTGTTGTTTGAATAATAGGTCTTAGGCTAGATAACATGCGGATCGAACCATAGGGTAGATGACTTTATCTGCTTTAATTCTTTCCTGCATTTGTGATCCGTTGGACAGGCGGGGTTGGGTAATGCATAAGTACAGGTTTGTATGCTCTCCTCACACACTGATTCACCGACACAATTCTCCTTACACATATTTTGGGCCTTATACCCGGGTCTGTGAGCACCCTAGGCTAGCGGAAGTTTGTAATGGTTTCCTCATGGGTTTTTGGAACTCATGACGGTTACTATGAAGACTTCACTCAGGTTGTATCTTATGCAACAAGTACAGTTCCCAAAGAGCTTTTGAGCCTTTGGAGAATTGAATTTGTTAAATAAGATCCTCACCATATGGTGGGGGGGCAACTTGGGGACCTTTGTACTGTGATAGAACCACCCCGAAACCATGCACGCTAGCAAGATTAATGGTTGTCCTAATAGTTAATGCCCGACCACTTAGGGTAAAAAGACCCGGCCCAGGATTCACCCTGAATAAGACACATGAGAGTACATTCCTTTCTCCTCATGCATCATGACATGTCAACATTATAACCTATCTTGAGAACGGTGACAAATTGTTACCTTCACCAGAGCAAGTATCACATGTCATTACGAGTTGATACAAGGCAATGAAGGTGACTGCATTAAAAATCAAACTTCAAGCTGTGGGGTCTCCGACCCTAGCTTAGCATTGATTCCATGCATCATTGCTGCATTATAGCATGAATTTGACCCTAAGCAATAAATTAATAAACAGTCTAATCACAGGAATTAATCTAAAAATAAAAAAAAAATAATAATAATAAAAAAAATTAAAAAATGAAAACAAACAATGCACATAGCCTTGGTTGCATAGAATTTTGGATTTTATGTAAGCCGATACTTGTTAAATTTCCACAGAGACTGCGAGTCACTGGAGGAAAATTGACACCTAATAAAAAAGGATCTTATGAGTTGTCTTTTTCTTATAATGGGCAAGTGATATATCCAGCATTAGCAATTGGCATAAGGGTGATGGCGTTAAGAGGTAGTCGAGATCAGGCACCCACCGGAAAGGTATACAGAAACAAGGGCATCAAACTTACTCTGGAAATACAACCGCTGGATAAGTTAGTCCAATTAAGTAAGCACATCCAAGGACGTGTGGAATGGGAATTCAGAAAGAAGTACGGTAACATACTCGATCTTTTGAAGGTACCCGTGCACACAGAAGCGTTAATTGAGCTCTGCCAATATTGGGATACCTCACTCAGGTGCTTCACATTCCCAAGCTTCCAAATCTCTCCGACATTGGAAGAGTATGACGAGATCCTGAGGATGCCCATTAAAGAAAATTTAGCCATATACACCGGATTGGAAGGATTACCGGCCCAGAAGACCATATCGAGGCTATTGGGAGTTGCCCCAGAAGCAGTACGAATAGTGCATCCAGGCCCAGGCGGGGGTATCTCCAGACATGACATCGAAAACCACTTAGAGAGACTCGCAGAAAAGCAGGAATGAAGTACTTTTTGTAGAGTCTTTGCAATGGCCATTTATGGGACCATCATCTTCCCATACACAGCCGGAGTAATTGACATGGAAGCTATCAGTATGTTTCAGATGGTAGAAGACCACCAAGTTAACCCAGTGCCCGCAATTTTAGCAGAGACGTATAGGACATTGACCCACTGCCACTCAAAGCAGAAAGGTAAAATAAGGTGTTGTCTTGCCATCCTGGATCTTTGGATGCTAAGTCACTGGTGTGGGAAGGAGCGCCCCTTTCGAAAACAACAAGATCTGGACAGCAATCCTCTCATGGCATTTACCCCTCCTCGGGCTTTCGATCATTTGAGCCCAAAGGAATGGATACAGAAATTTATTGAGGGTGATAACAGAGAAACTTTCTTATGGAAAGTAGATTGGTGGTGGGAGGAAGAAATTATTTATTGCTGTGGTAACTTCCCAAATGTACCATTGATCGGACCTAGAGGTGCCATCAACTATAACCCAGCTATCGCACTGAGACAACTTGCATATCTCCAGACGATTCCTTCAGCTGATGAAGTACGGGCCATATACGTTAATCACACGGACGAGGAAATGAAGGCGCTATGCCTAAATGCTAAAGAGGCCTGGAACGAAATAACCTACAAGGGAAGGGCTGAGTTGGGTAAAAGGCAAGTCAATCCCACGTCAGAATATGAGGCATGGCTGAAAGGAAGGATAGCCAGAATTAACCCCTCATATGCTGCCCGAGATCCTTTGCGCGGGAATAATACATCCATAATCAATGAAGAGATGAGAAAACGTCTTGCTACAAGGGAAGGGGAATTACAGGAACTGCAGGAGAAAAGTTCCAAGGGCAAAGAGGAGTTAAACTGCCTCCAAGAAGAATGAATTAGCAGGGGAAAAACGGGCTAGAGACATGGAAAGAATTGCTAAAGTTAAAAGGCTGAAAGAAGAAAATAGGAAGTTAAGGAATAGTCTGAGAGACAAGGAGATAGAATCAACAAACAGTAAAGCAAGGCTGATGAAGATGGCGAAGGCAAAAGGGGCACTCGAAAAGCGGGTGATAGAAAATGACTCTATTGATGACTTGCAACAAGAAGTCCGGTCACTCGCCAAATTATTGGAAAAATGGACGGATGAATTGTCCATGGTATGAGGAAGCACCGCGGAAGCAATTCAGAATTTGGTGGACAAGCTTAACAAGCAAACAGAGGATGCTGATAAGTGGAGATCTCTCTACCTTGACAGAACCGAAGAAACAAAAGAATGGATGGAAAGGTGTAAAAGGATGATTGAACTCGCCAATGAGGCAATTCTGAGCTTCGCTTGGGAGTTTAGGCGCGCTGAGGGAATGGTTAACCCGATGAATACCCGGCCTGAGATCACAGAATTTTTCGCATTATGCACGCGCATCATAAGTGAGCTTCAGTGTTTAACTAAGTTTTGATGATGTAATACTCTATGAATGTTAAGTCTGTAAGACTCTTTCAAAATTAATGCAATTATTGATCTTTTGCTCGCGCAACTATCTCCTGATCTGCCAGCTGTGACTATAGTAAGGATGGGATTCAAGATCCTTCTTATACAATAGTTAACTTTAAACTCCCCTGAGACGATAGATCCTTAGGAGGAATTAAAGGGCCTTTAACACGTCTAAACCCTTATGCCAATGCAATGCAAGATACTTCACATGATAGGACAAAGAAAAGGTAATTCAACTAACTGAACTTGTTAAAATTAATAATTTATTCTGTTAAAGTAGGTAAAAACAACATTGCGCCCCCAAAGAAAAAATCTTCTGACCAGATCCCACCAACAAGGGTCTATAACACGCGGTCACGTAGTCGGGCATCTGAAAACGAAAGCATGGAAGGGAATCAGGAAGCTGAAGTGGGATCAACTGTGATCAACGATCGAATAACCATAATCGAAACGCAAATTGCCGAGATGAATGCCACGTTAAAACTGTTGACTGAGTTAATGAAGGGTAAAAATACCCACGAAACACCAAGCACTTCGAATCCCGCACCGCCTAACATTAAGGTGGCCTCCGATTCACCTGGGGCAGTAGAGAAAGAAGGACAACCAACGGATGCCCATCAGACAAGAAACCCGTAAATGTCGGTCTTTGAGAAATAAGGTTCTGGAAAGGGGACGACAAGAGAATTTGAATACCCAGGTGAAGACCCTGTGTATACTTTCCAAATCCCAACGCTGACAAACAGAGATAAAGAACTGAAGGATGAATTGGGAGAGTTGAAAGAGCAGCTAAAGACTCTGCAGGGGCTGAACACCTTTGGGTCCTTGGAATTAAACGAACTATGCCTGACCCCTAAGGTAGTCATACCCAAGAAGTTCAAAGTACCAGACTTTGATAAATATGATGGCAGTGGTAATCCAGTATACCCTTTGAAATCGTATTGCATCAAGATGTCAGTCTGGTCTCAGGATGAAAAGTTTTACATCCATATATTCCTGGAGAGTTTAACAGGTGCCGCGCTGCAATGGTACATGCAGTTGGATAGAACGAGTGTCACACCCGGAAAAATGCGACGGAAAGAAAAAAGAGAACAAATCTGGTTCTCGAGTGAAAACTGGCTTGTGAGGAGTCGCCACCAAAATTTTAAGGAAAAATCTTGGGAAACCGAATTAAAGAGGAAATGATGGTCTGCGTAACTAAAGTTGAATCCGGGAGTCGATTGTGTGTGGGGAAGGTGTTAGGCACCCCACAACACCCGTTCCTAGGAACGGTTACCTTATGTTGATTGCGTAAATTAATATGGCTTTAAAATATATTTTGGTTTTCCTTTTATAATTCACATGCCAGAAAGTAGGTAGAGAAAAAAGAAATTAAGAAAATTTGGACAATAGAATAAGGACAATAAATTACTTTAGAAATTAAGGAGATTTAAAAAATGAGGAAAAATGGATTTAAGAAAATAAATTGGGAAATATTTGTTAAATTAAGGAAAAAACACCAAATAAGCCAGAAAATATTTATTTATTTACAAAGGCGGACTTGACCCAGAATCAGAGCCTGGGGCCTACGTACCCTGCGATGGGGATCAAAGTTCACGTAGTTCGGGACTAAAAATGCGTGTCAGTTGGTTACTATTTTTCAATTATAAAATTTTTGTGATAAGAGAAAGTTATTTGAAAATAATTTAACTCTTTGCAAACAAAACAATTTTCTGAGGTTGAGTTGGTGCGTTTTGATTTGCAAAAAGATAATTTAATTTCTTACTTACTCTTATTTTATTTTGTTCAAAAATATTTTATTTTTATTTTTCATTATTTTTAAAAATGCTGTTATTTGGTTTTTGACTTTTGAAATAACATATTTTTGTACTTTTGAAAATTTTTCTTTTAAAAAGAAAACCAATCCATCTATTGCCGACTCGCAGTCATGCCCGATAGATCGACTCCTTAATTACCTGCAAAAGTTCTGAACCTCGCGGTATGAAGATTTTATTACGCTTTTAAAATAAAACTTTAGAAAATAGTACTACTATTTTTTCATTTTCAAATGATAATTTTATTATAAATTTTTAGATAAAGTTGGGGAAAACTTGTGATTTTATCAAAATTTATTCATTTATAAACCTATTTTTTATAATTATTTTCTCAAAAACGTTATGTAATTGATGCATCTACGTGGATTCGCAATCTCACGTGCTAGCTCAATAAACTTGCATACCTGCGTGAATCCCAGAAACTCACATGGTGTAGTTACTAACTCGGTCTTTCTTATTATATAAGAAAAATTTGAAAATCAACAAGTATTATTCGTATAAAATATTTCACGACATATATATTGCAAAATCATATAGCGTGAAACTGTTTATTATTTACGTGGACTTACAGGTTATTATTTACGTGGACTTACAGGTTATTATTTACGTGGACTTACAGGTTCAACGTGATTAATGGAGACAACCGTGCGGGTTGGAAAAACCTCACATAGCGTAGTTACAGGGGTAATTATTTTATTTATTCACTTTACTACCCTTTATTTTTCTTACTAAGAAAACGCACTTTAGGCACGAAAAATTCGCTTGGACTTACCATGTGTAATCTCTTGTTATGGGCTTCTGATAACAGGCCCGCACCAAGACAAAACCACCACAAAACAACAACCACAACAACAACAGTAAAAAAAAAATCATAATAATAATAAAAATAATAATAACAATACTAGTAATAAAAATAAAATAAAATACCGTAAGAATAAAAGTAAATAAGCACTTAACCTCAACCAAAAGGTTCATAGGAAAAATCCATCAAGCTATTCCTGACACGGCTCTTAAAGCCCAGTCCATAAAATGAACCCAAGCTCCCCTCATGGCTTTTCACTGCTGGGCCCAAGAGAAATCAAAGCAAATCTCACAAGGCCCACGAGAAGACAAAGCTGAAAACACAGGAACGAGAGTGCAAAAGATCCCTCCAAACATGATCCTCTAACTCCCAAATCTCTGACCCGATTCCAATTATGATTTTTTTTCAAGCAAACAAAATCATCCATACTTGTATAAATCATTCAGACAATGACAGTATGAATAATCTAACCCGGGATTCCCAAAATTCATAAATAAATCGAAGGAACTCAAAAAATCAGCATTCCTCGACATAGATGGCTCAATCTATACTAGAATTACCACCCAATCCTAAGTCCCTACCAAGAAACCTATGTCCCATGCGTGGCAATCAGCAACATAAGGCTGACCAGAATTCACACACGAAATTTCAGCACCAGGGCCTTATTCAATGCTACGAGAATTATCTATGCATGCATTCTTGAGAAGGGACTGAAATCCTTCGCCTCAACAATTCGATATTTGCAGTACAGACCCATGATTTAACAAATTTTTAACAAAAATCCAAAATTGAAACAGCAAATTTTACCGAAACTGGCTCCCTGCAACTCGGTGAACGGTGGCTCGAGCTAGGTCCTCCGGCTTCGTCTGCCCCAACTCCGGTGGCCCCTTTTCTTTCCTCGGTCTCGCCTCACTTGCTCGGATCTCTCCATGACTCTGAAATTTCCCCTCAGGCTTTCGGTCCCTCGAATCTCCAGCTTCCTCCCCGGTCTTCAATTCCTCTCTGGGTTCTTTCTCCGGCACGGACCACGCTCAAGCTCTCGGCCTCTCGCTCTACTCTCCCTCTCTTCTCCCAACTCCCCCCCACGCTCTCAGAACCCCTGCCTCAGATTTTCTCGAAATCCTCAGGGCCCTCTGCGTTTTTTTTGCGTTTTTCCTCTTCCTCGCGATATCGCCCTTTTTATAGAGTTCCTCGGTTGAATCCCAAGCATGTGGTCCTCTTCTCTTTTTGTACACGTCTTCGGTCTGTCTTCACGACAGCTTTAGGTGCCCTCCCGGTTGCTCCCTCGGTTTCTTGCTCTGTGTCTCCCGCGACCTCAGCTTTTCGTCCTTTTCTCTCACACTGCTTCTGCTCAAGCCATTCTCTGTCTCCCTCCTGCAGCTTTTCCTTTCGCGGCAATGCTTCCTGCAGCTTCCTCGTGGCTGCCTCTCCCGTGACTCCCTCAGCTCGCCTTTTCTGGTTGCTTCCTGCTGCTGCTGCCCTTTTCTTTTAGCCTGCTGCTCCCGTCTTGTCTTCGGTCTGTGCCCTGGCAGCTTAGGGCACAACCTTTTGGGGCCCAAGCCCACGAGCCCTCAATTGGGCTCGTGGTATCTTGGGCCCAAATACCCCCTCCTTTTTTTGTGTGCGTTTTGTTGCCTTTTTGCGTTTTTTTTGTTTTTTTTAGTTTTGTTCCTGTTTTTTTTTTATTTTATTTTTTCCCTTTTTATTGCTATTTTTATCATCATTATTATTATTATATATATATATATATATATATTTTTTTTTTTTGCATTGTTTGTGCATGTTAATTCATTCAATGCTCGTAACTTTCTTCTTATTTGTTTTTGTTATTTTCTTTTCTCTTTTTTGGTGTTTAGATGCCCGGACAAAATGGGGTGTTTACAACGAGGATCTGAAGATGGAGCGATCTTACCGAGGCTTTTATGAAACAGTACAAATTCAATCTCGACATCGCCCTCACTAGAGAACAGTTAAAAGCCATGAGTAAGAAGTCCACGGAGACCTTCAAAGAATATGCTCAAAGATGGAGGGTGTTGGCTTCACAAGTCAGACCTATCATGGAACCTGATGAAGTTTGCTCATACTTTATCCGCACCCTACCAGAACCCTTCTACCAGTACATGGTAGGCACGTATACTGATGATTTTGCCAATTTGCTCAAAGTTGGGGAAAGGATCGACACAGACATGCGGGAGGGGAAAATCCCATCACCTCAAGCAAGTGCCAATGCTCGGAAAGCCCAGGATACTAAGAGAAAGGAAGGGAGCGTGAACTACGTTCAAAACACGAAGCTGTCCCCCACAAAACAACCCATCACATACCAACTGGGAGGAGAACATCCAAGGCCATTCCAAACAAGTCCAGGGTATGGCCAAAGAACCCAAGGAGGAGGGCAGCAAAATGTTCCTCGCCAAGACAATCGGCCATGGCCCAACTTTGGTATGACGAACGCGGAATTGTATCATAAATTATATGAGGCCAAATTGCTTGGACCAAGATCCTCTAGGCCGATACATCCCCCGTACCCAGCCTGGTATAACCCTAATGTAATCTGTGAATATCATATGGGAGTGCCCGGGCATTCAATAGAAGATTGTGTCACTTTCAAAAGGAACTTGTGGAGCTTAATTGACTCTAATCACATCCAGCTTAAGACGGGAGAGAGCTCTACCATCACTTCCAATCCATTGCCTACTCATCAAGGACAAGTAAATGTCATCTACACGGGAGTTGACACTTTCAAGAGCTTTGAGGATGTCAAGGTTCCGTGCGATATTTTATATACCTACTTGAAAGAAGCTGGGTATGAGTTGAAGGTTGTCGAAGGAGATAGCCCAATAGAGAACGAATGTGTGAGAACATATTGCAAGTATCACCGGCACAAAGCTAGTCATGACATTGAACAATGCCCTCAGTTTAAGGAAGAAGTGAGGAAAATGATAGCCTTGGGGGTTATCACATCAAGCAAAAATAATGAGGAGATTAATATGGTGGAAATGAGGTCTATCGAGTTAGTTGTCAAGGAACTAACCTCTCAAAGAGACCCAGGGCCAGTATCTTTTGTCATCAACGAGCAGCCTCTGAGTTCTCCAGTCCCGACAAGCTCAGCGGCCCTTGCAGCTACAAGTCCAAAGCAGCCCACACTGACCATAAATATACCGGCACCTTTTCCTTACAACGATAACAAGGCAGTTCCTTGGAGGTATAATGGTATCATTGAATGTACGCAAAGTGGTTCAAGGGGGTGGAGAAAAACCCTCAAGCAGTGTCAAATATAACCGGCCCTGGGGGAATTACTCGAAGTGGGAGAGTATATCTTCCGTCTGAGGGGAAAAAGAAGGAGAAGGAAACGGAAGCTAAGGATGATAATCCCGAAGAGACTACTCAAGAAAAAGCAGTCACGGGGGATGAGGAATTCTTGAAGATAATGAAGCAAAGCGATTACAACATCGTGGATCAACTTAAGAAAACCCCGGCTCGAATTTCCATACTGGCACTAATTCTAAGCTCCAAGGCACACCGCCGAACCCTACAAAAAGTACTCGATGAAGCATACGTACAACCAAGCATCACCCCAGAAAAAGTAGCAAGTATCATGAATATCTCAAGGAGGGTGTCCACAATTTCCTTTTCAGAAGAGGAAATCATAACAGATGCCGCTCGTAATGCGAAAGCTTTACATATCACCTTGAAGAGCGGCGGATACGTCGTCGCTAGGGTGCTGATTGATGGCGGTTCTGCGCTCAATGTTCTCCCTTTAACGACACTCAAGTCGCTGGGTATAGATATGGCGGAAGTTCAAAGTAGTGATATGGTCGCTAGGGGTTTTGACGGGTCCCGAACCAAAGTACTGGGCGCTTTACAGTTACCCCTGGAAATTAGGTCTTGTGTGTTTATGGTAGATTTCCTGCTCATGGACATAAATTCCACCTACACAATGCTGCTTGGGAGACCATGGATCCATTCAGCAGGTGCGGTACCATCTACTCTCCATCAGAAAGTTAAATTCGTTTGGGAAGGAAAGGTAGTTGTGATCAAAGGGGAGGAGGAGATATTGGTAAGCAAGCCTAGCTCCCTCCCATACATCGAAGTGGCGGAACAGGAGGACGGCCCAATTTTCCAAGGCTTGGAGATTGAGACTGCTCAGAGTAGTAAGGCCGACATTAAGTCCATTATTACCAGAATCATGGAAAGGAGCAGGTTTGAACAAGGAAAAGGATTGGGCACACACTTGCAGGGTACCCGTCAACCCTTATGTTTACCAAGTAACCCCAAGCGTCAAGGGCTGGGATATGGTTATATTAAAGAGAGCTCCGAAGAAGAACCTCCACTTAGCAAGAAAAGGGGTGAGAAGCGAGAAATCCCCCATCTTCATGAAACATTCCCCAAGCCAGCTGAAGTTATCAATCGCACCTAATAATGATAAAGGCTCGAGCATTAACACCTGGATTATAGCTGATACCTCAGACGTGCCACTATCGAATTGGGAGTATGAGGATGCAGACGATGTCGTGGCTTTAGAGTAACTGTTTTGATTATTTCCTCCTTTTAAATGTGTGTTTAAGTGTCGTGTTAGTCTCATAATCGGATTATTGGCTTCTTACTTGTTTATCGTAATGTCATTTGAAACGTAAATAAAATGCCTCCACACAAAGGATTCTCTTCTTGTCAATTCATTTTGTTTTTATCCATGTTGCATTATTTGCCTCTTTTACCCGACCTTCATTCTTGCCAGGGATTTGGCCTCTGCTGAATCCGTGACCGACATGGAAAATGCAAGGCCCCCGACAGATGATTCACTTGTTGCCACTGATATGCATAACTTTGAGCTCAACGACGAAGAGGATATTTAGGCATTTGCCAAATTACTCAAAGTGGAAAAGGATGGAATCTCCCCACATGAAGAGACAATAGAGACTATTAATATAGGAACTGAAGAGGATAAGAAAGAACTCAGGATTGTAGATAATCCGGAGCGTGAATCGATGATGGAGCTCTTCAAAGAATATTTAGATATATTCGCATGGTCTTACAAAGATATGCTCGGATTGGATCCCGGCATCGCATCTCACAAAATTCCGTTGTTCCCAAACGCCGAGCCAAAGAAGCAGAAATTGAGGAGAATGGCTACAGAAACATCACTGCAGGTTAAAGATGTAGTCATGAAACGGCTAAAGGCAGGATTTTTAGAGGTCGCCAAATATCCTCAATGGGTGGCAAACATCGTCCCTGTGCCCAAGAAGGATGGCAAAATTCGGATGTGTGTGGATTATCGAAAATTAAATGAAGCAAGTCCGAAAGATGGCTTTCCTTTGCCCCACATCGATATTCTGGTAGATAATACTGCTCGAAGCTATAGGTACTCCTTTATGGATGGATATTCCGGGTACAATCAGATCCCCATGTACGGGGATGACAAAGAAAAAACTACTTTCATCACACAGTGGGGAACCTATTGCTATCGTGTCATGCCATTTGCTTTGAAGAATGCCGGAGCCACTTATCAAAGGGCCATGGTTGCCTTGTTCCATGATATGATGCACAAGGAAATTGAGGTATACGTGGATGATATGGTAGCCAAATCTGCGCAGAATGAAAGTCATGTCACCGTCCTCAGAAAGTTGTTTGAGAGGCTACGCAAGTACCAGTTGAGGTTGAACCCGAAGAAGTGTGTCTTTAGAGCGTTATCAGGGAAGTTGTTGGGCTTCATTGTCAGCCAAAAAGGAATAGAGGTCGATCCCGATAAGGTCAAGGCTATCGGTGAAATGACTCCCCAGAAAACAGAAAAGGAGGTTAGAAGTTTTCTGGGGTGACTGAACTACATTGCCCGATTCATCGCCAATCTGACAGCTACGTGTGAACCGATCTTTAAACTATTGAGGAAAAACCACTCTGGGGAGTGGGATAACAATTGCCAGCAAGCTTTTGATAAAATCAAGGATTATTTGCTGAAACCACCTGTTTTAGTTCCACAGTCACCAGGCCAACCATTAATCTTATACTTGACGGTCCTCTCTGGATCCATGGGGGCTGTTCTGGGCCAGCATGATGAGTCAGGAAGGAAGGAACAAGCAATTTACTACCTGAGCAAGAAGCTCAATGATTGTGAGGCACGTTACCCTATGATCAAGAAGACATGTTGTGCGCTCGTATGGGCAACCAGAAGATTGAGACAGTACATGCTCCACTATACTACATGGTTAATTTCCAAGATGGATCCGTTGAAATATATTTTTGAGAGCCCACATGTAGCGGGAAGGGTCTCAAAATGGCAAGTGGTATTATCTGAGTATGATATAAAACATATGACCCAAAAAGCCGTCAAAGGAAGCGCCATAGCTGACCATCTAGCAGAGAATCCCTTAGAGGGCTATCAACCATTAGATTTCCATTTCCCTGATGAAGATATAAATAAGGTCGAGGAAGACGAAGAAGAACGTAATGGAGAAGAAAAGTGGTGGGAAATGTATTTTGACGGGGCAGCAAACATGCACGGGAACGGCGTAGGAGCAGTGCTGGTCTCCCCGAAGGGAAAGCAATTTCCTGTGGCCATTAAGCTCGAATTCGAGTGCACTAATAATGTGGCAGAGTATGAAGCTTGTGTCAATGGCCTTAAGGCCGCTATTGATCTCGGGGTGAAATGTCTGGAGGTACATGGTGACTCGGCCCTTATTATTTACCAAGTAACTGGTGAATGGCGGACCAAGGACTCAAAGTTAATCCCGTATCAAGAGTTATTGGCGGAAATGATCAAGCAGTTTGAAGCTGTTAATTTTCATCATCTGACCCGAGACAAGAATAGATTTGCTGACGCACTTGCTACTTTGGCGGCAATGATTCGACTGGACTGCGGAATCCACATCAATCCTATTCAGGTGAAAGCCAGAAACCTGCCCGTTCACTGCTTTTCTATTGAAGAAGAACGAGACAAGCTCCCATGGTTTCACGATATTAAGGCCTATGTGGCTGATAGAACATATCCGGCAGGGGCAACAGAAAAAGATAAGAAAACACTACGGTGTTTGGCCATGAATTTTTTCATCAGTGCTAATGTTCTATATAAGAGGGTTTATGATGGTGTCCTCCTCCGTTGTGTTGATTCAAGTGAAGCACAGAAGATCATGATAGAAATTCATGAAGGAATATGCGGCACCCATGCGAATGGGCACACCATGACTAAGCAGATCCAAAGGTATGGTTATTTCTGGATGACGATGGAAACAGATTGCATCGAGTATGTACGGAAATGCCATAAATGCCAAGTTTACACCAATAGAATCAATGCACCTCCAGTACCACTACATACTCTGGTGTCACCTTGGCCCTTCTCTATGTGGGGCATCGATATCATTGGCCCTATCATTCCAAAAGCTTCAAACGGGCATCGCTTCATCCTTGTTGCCATTGACTATTTCACCAAATAGGTAGAGGCAAGTTCTTTCCCCGCCATCACGCAAAGGACGTTTGTTCATTTCTTAAAGACCAATATAGTTTGTCGCTATGGTTTACCAGAGAGAATCATCACCGACAATGGTCCGAACTTGAATGGGACCGAGGTCAAGAAATTGTGCGAGCACTTCAAGATCAAACACCACAATTCTGCGCCATATCGACCACAAATGAATGGGGCAGTAGAGGCAGCCAATAAGAACATTAAGAAGATTCTAGGGAAAATGACGGTGACCTATAGAGATTGGCATGAAATGCTCCCCTATGCCTTACATGGATATCGTACTACAGTGCGCACCTCTACAGGGGCAACCCCTTATTCCTTGGTTTATGGGATGGAAGCGGTCACACCTATCGAAATAGAGATCCCGTCCCTAAGGATAATGGCCGAGGCCGAGATAGAAGAGAGTGAATGGATGCAAAATCGATTTGAACAGTTGAATATGATTGAAGGAAGAACACTCAAAGCAATATGTCATGGTCAATTGTACCAGAGAAGGGTAGCAAGAGCATTTGATAAAAAGCTTCGCCCAAGGGAGTTTAAAGCTGGGGAGTTGGTGCTTAAGAAAATTCTACCGAATCAAGAGGACAGTAGGGGTAAATGGGCTCCTGCCTATGAAGGCCCATACATTGTCAAACAAGCTTTTATCGGTGGTGCATTAATACTGGCAGATATAGAAGGTCGAGAATTGCCAAAACCTATTAATGCAGATGCTGTCAAGAAATATTATACTTGAAAGGAGGAGAGAATGAGGGCCTGCTAAGGTGTAAACCGAAAAGGCATCCAAGGCAAAAACACCACGGCAAAGCAGCCTAGAAGGAGGTGGTCTTAGCGGCAATCAATCAAAGGGTGACTTCATTTAACACAAGAGGTTAAAGCCCGTGTCTGCAAGAACGTGGTCGCACTCAGAGTATGCATGTCTCTGGCAACTTGGAAGATGCACGAGGGCCGCGCACGACGAGAAACCATCAATATACTAGAAATCACCCATTGTGTTTGCTTTCCATAATTCTTTAATGCTTCCCTCTCGACATTCGTAGTCACTGTTGTTCGTCTTTACAGTCAATCTAAGTGCCCCATTATTATTCACACTCTTGTTAACACTTCTTACTTGTAGTGGTTATCAAACTCACGACACTGACATAACCAAAATTTTAAAAGAGAGGAAATTACCAAAACAGCCTCTCTAAGCACGCGTTAACTCCTACTCTCGCTTGAGGAGGTGATGATAAGCTTACTGGTAAAATGAATAACATGATTAGTTAGCGTAGTCATGAGTGGTGGGATCTGGTCACTGGATTTTGAAATGATAAATGAATAACAAACACCGAAAATTATCACAAAAACAAAAAAAAAATTCTTCACCTTTCACATGCATCCTCTTTGCATGCCTTGCATTAAAATCTACTCCCACTTAGATTGGGGCAAACATGGAAAAAATGTATTCTGCATCGCATCAAAATAAGTTTCTGGTTAAATTGGGGCATACATGACAAATCATGCATTTAACATGCATTTTCTTTGCATACAAATTAGCCCGCTCAAATAGGGTAACAAAAAAGAAAAACATAAAATTAAAAAAAAAAAGATATCTCATTTCACTTGCATTTGCTTTGCATGCATAACATAAATAAATTCCAATTGGGGTATACATGGAAAATCTTGCATTTCCCATGCACTATCTCTGCACAAGTTGCATCATTCCCATTCAGGTTGGGGCACCCATGAATAACTTTTCACCTTTCATGCATCTCATTTGCACACACAACACTAGGAAAAGTTCCCACTCTAGTCGGGATAAAATATAAAGAATTTCACATTCCACATGCATTTTCTTTGCAAGCATAACAAAATAAATTCTTATTAAGAATAAAACAAAAAAAGAAAAGAAAAATTACGCTGTCCTCAATTGTCAGGGGCATAATAAGCCTTGCAGCGTGACAGGCATAAAACCGAAATCCTACGTCAGAGTAGGTACTTTTCAAGTCCTACGTCAGAAGTAGGTACCCTTCAAATCCTGCGCCAGTGCAGGTACTTTTCAAATCCTGCGGCAGTGCAGGTACTTTTCAAATCCTACGTCAGAAGTAGGTACCTTTTGAATCCTGTGTCAGTGCAGGTATTTTCCAAATCCTACGTCAGATGTAGGTACTCTTCAAATCCTGCGTCAGTGCAGGTACTTTTCAAATCCTACATCAGATGTAGGTACTCGTCAAATCCTGCATCAGTGCAGGTAATTCACAAATCCTACGTCAGATGTAGGTACTCTTCAAATCCTGCGTCAGTGCAGGTACTTTTCAAATCCTACATCAGATGTAGGTACTCTTCAAATCCTGCGTCAGTGCAGGTAATTCGCAAATCCTACATCAGATGTAGGTACTCTTCAAATCCTGCGTCAGTGCAGGTACTTTTCAAATCCTACGTCAGATGTAGGTACTCGTCAAATCCTGAGTCAGTGCAGGTAATTCTCAAATCCTATGTCAGATGTAGGTACTTGTCAAATCCTGTGTCAGTGCAGGTAATTTGCAAATCCTACGTCAGGTGTAGGTACCCTTCAAATCCTGCGTCAGTGCAGGTACTTTTCAAATCCCACGTCAGAAGTGGATACCTTTCAAATCCTGCATCAGTGCAGGTACTTCGCAAATCCTACGTCAGAGTAGGTACTTTTCAAACCCTGCGTTAGAGTAGATATTCTCCAAATCCTGCATCAGAGTAGGTATTTTTCAAGTCTCGCATCGTGACGAGCACCCAAAGCCCTACAACATAGGCGCTTTACTCCCACGAAGCATCAACTCCGATATTTTGGGTTTCCCGCTTTGTCGTGGTAGTACGTGCATCAGGCCCCAAACAGAACGTATGTTTCCTTCTTCATTCATTTCTAAAATAGGAATATCATTTCGTATTTTGTTTGGGTTCTGCTTTCGCATTGGCATTAATTACAGTCATATCACGGCATACCGCATCACTACATGTGTTCTGGTCTGGTCGACTTAGGTGTCACATTATTACACGTTGCATCGGTTCGGCCCCAGCCGAAGTTGACCAATCATTTGTGCATCTTTTAGAGTCATATTCTAATCTTTATTTAGTCATATCCTAGTCCCCGTATACATTGCATGTCTAGCGTGAGGATATTCATTTACCATTTTCTTTTCAAATTAAGTCATTCGTACCCAAAATATAGCCTCATGTGCTCTAGTTTTTTCTCTTCTTTTCACGTCAAGGGCAAGTAGGTCATCATGTATGTTGCACGGACAAAATGCGTGTTCTAATCTTTACTCATTCCTTATGCAAGAACCCCAAAAGCTACATTTTCCTTATTCTCGCATAAGAAACAAGTAAAGAGGGGCAACTGTGAACACCCCATTTTGTCCGGGCATTCAAAAAATATAAAAATAATAAAAAAAAACAAAAGCAAAATAAAAAAATAATGATAATAATAAAAGAAAATAGAAAATAAAATAAAATAAATAATAAATACTAACATATATATATATAACAACAACAGCAAAAACACAAAAAAAAAAAAAAAACACACACACACACACACACAAAGCAAAAAAAAAAACAAAACAAAAAAGAGAAAGGTAAGAAAAAAAAAGAGGGGGGAGGACTCTGGGCTTGAAATGCTGGGCAGCATTTCAAGCCCATAAGCACCTGAGCCCTAATTAGGGCTCAGGCTCACTAAGGCTCGGGAGGAGCCAGAAGCAGGGCATGGCCGCGAGCAGAAGGAAGCGTGAAGCAGAGGGAGAAAAGACACCGAGGCAGAGAGGGAAGACCGAAAGAAAAAGCAGGAGCCGCAGACTGAGCAAGAAAAGGACACAAGGGAGCAACCAAAAAAAGCTGGGGCAATCACGGGAGAGGCAGCCGCGTGAACTGGAAAAGAGGGAGCAGAGAAAGAAAAGAGAAGCAGAGGCAGCCGCAGAAAAAGGAAGCAAAGGGAACACGGGAGCTGCAGAAAGCCTGAGAGAGCACAATGAGAACCGAAGATGGCGTACATGAAAGAGAAACTGAGGACCACACGCTCAGGTTCCTTCTCCAAGCACCGCGGAGAGCTCTATAAAAGGGGAGATCTTGAGGAAGCCAGGGGGTAAAGAAGAAGAGGACAACCGAAGGCACGAGAGACCGAGACACCACCAGAAATCAACCGAAGGCCCGAGAGACTGAGGGACTGAAACCGAGCAGTAGACATTCTGGACTTGGCCGAGAGAAAAGCCGAGGCGTTTTCTGGGGATCCAGGGCGAGAAACCGAGGGCGAGAAGGAGCTCCAATCAAAACCGAAAAACAGAGGGGGCCGCGGGGCTAAACCAAAAAATAGAGGGGGCTCGGTCACATCGGTGACCAAAGGGGCAGAGACCGAAGGGACGGAAGCTCAAGGACCGAAAGAATAGTAAGTGATCCGAGGCATAGATCACAGGTACCGCCATTCGGGTCAGTTGATTTACTAATTGTAGCTGTTTTTTTGGTATGCATTCCATCAAAGGGGTCTGTAATTTCACGTGCGAAAGGTCCCTCTATTTTAGGATTGGATGTTATGTGGCCAATTGATTGATTTGCTGAATTAACTGCCCGCTGCATTGTGGTTTCATCCGGGGTTTTAGCATGATGTTTATGAAAGCTTATTTGTTATGGAGGAATTTGGTATTGGCACTTAGAGGCTCTGCCGTGAATTCTTGCTTGGATACATTACCGTTTAGGGGGGCCTGGTTTAGAATGATTGTATAAGATCATGTCTTGGGGAATCCTTTGCACTCTCGGTTCTGCGTTTTCAGCTTTGTCTTCTCATGGGCTTCGTGGGATCTGTTTTGATTTCTTTTGGGCCCGGCAATGAAAAGCCATTAGGGGAGATTGGATCTTCTTATGGACTGGGCTTTAGCAGTTTTATCATGAATAGCTTAATTGTTTTTTTGAACCATGCGTGGAGAGGCCTGTTACATGTGTTTATCTACCTTTGTTTTTATTATTTTTGTTGTTATTGTTTTTGTATTGGTATGGGCCTGTCATCAGAAGCCCATAACAAGGGATCACACATGGTAAGTCCAAGCATTTTTCTTAGTGGGTAAATAAAAGGTAGTAAAGCGAATAAATAAAATAATTACCTATGTAATCACGTCAGGTGAGGTCTTTCCATTAATCACGTTGAGTTTGCAAGTCCGCATAAATAATAAATAGTTTCGCGCTATATAATTTGGCAGTATAATATATATCTTAAAATATTTTATATGAATAATATTTGTTGATTTTCAAATTTTTCTTATATAATAGAAATAATCGACTCAGTAGCTACACCACGTGAGTTTCTGGGACTCGCGCAGGTATGCAAATTTATTGAGCTATTGCGTGAGATTGCGAGTCCACGTAGATGCATCAATATGATGACGTTTTTGAGAAAATAATTATATTTCAAAAAATAATAGGTGTATAAATAAATAAATTTTCTCCCTAATTTCATCGTTATCTCAAAGTGAGAGAATAATAGTATTTTCTACATTCTTGCTTTACTTATGCAATAAATTCTTTATACCGCAAGGTTTAGAACTTACGCAGGTAATTAAGGAATTGATTTATCGGGCATGACTGTGGGTCTGCAATAGATAAATTGATTTCCATATATATAAAAAAAAAAAAGGGGAAAAAGAAGAAGAAGAAAAGTTTTCAAAAGAATAAAAATACAATGGTTTTTCAAAAGTTAAAAATCAAATAAGTGCATTTCAAAAATAAAGTAAAAATAAATAAAGAAACATTTTCAAAAGCAAAATAAAATAAGGGTAAGTAAAATGGAATTAAATTGTCTTTTGCAAATTAAAACACACCAACTCAATCTTAGAAAATTGTTTTGTTTGCAAAAGTTAAATTATTTTCTGTTAACTTTCACTTGTTACAATAATTAAAAAATATAGACCAACAGAAACGCTTTTTCAGTCCCGAACTACATGGACTTTGATCCCCATCGCAGGGTACGTAGGCCCCAGGCTCTAATCCTGGGTCAAGTCCGCCTTTGTAAATAAATAAATAGTTTCTGATTTATTTGGTGTTTTTCCCTTAATTTAATAAACATTTTCCAATTTATTTTCCTAAATCCCTTTTTCTACATTTTAAATCTTCTTAATTTCTAAGTTAATTTATTTTCCTTATTCTATTTTTCAAACTTTTTTTAATCTTTTTTTCTACCCATTTTCGCATGTGAATTATAAAAGGAAAACCAAAGTATATTTTAAAGTCATATTAAATTACGCAATCAATGTAAGGTAACCGTTCTTAGGAACGGGTGTCGTGGGGTGCCTAACACATTCCCCACGCACAATCGACTCCCGAATCCAACTCTGGTTATGCGGACCATCCTTTCCTCTTTAATTAGGTTTCCCAAGATTTTTCCTTAAAATTTTGGTGGCGACTCCTCACAAGTCGATTTTCAATGGAAAATCAGATTTGTCCTCTTTTTCCTTTTGTCGCATTTTTCCGGGTGCGACAATTAAACTTACTTATTATTATATATTTATCATTTAAGCCAACTTGGTTATCATCCTCAGCCATTTTCACGACAGCAACAGTGGGAAAAGAGGGAGAGAGGCCGTGACTTTGTGGTAGCCAAAGGAAGAAGAGGAAATCACAAGATTTATCTCAAAACTTCAAGGTAATATCTTATGGTCATAATCTTATGTAACCTTTAGTTTGAAAGAGTTCTATAGTTTATTCTCTCCTATTTTTCTGCTGAAAGTTTCAGCTTAGAGAGAGAGAGTAGAGAGAGAAAATGAGGGCATGGAGAAACTAAACCATAAAAAATATCATATAAGCCATAAGGTGCAAGAATGTGTCATTAGATTACAAATTAATCGGTTAGTTATTTTTATGTGATTTATGGTAATTTTCTGCCTAATTAGGGTTCATTATAGAAAGGGAATTTCAAGTTTTTGACCTCAAAAATGGATTCCTTGGGTCCAAAATAGGTTAGAACAAGTATGTTGTACAAGGAATGCATGATAGATAACAAAGTGCAAATTTTAGTTCAAGTGAGCACTTTGTAAATGAAATTGGATAATTAATGGTTAATGGCATTATTTTATGATGCTATAGGATCTAAAGGAGTGTTAGAAAATCAAGGAAATGTTTTGCAAAGTTTGGAAATTATTGGAAAGCTCAAAGGTAGTTAACTTACCTATCTATGCTTATGTGTTGTCATTGATGTTGCTTGGTTTGAATGATGTGTTTAATGTTTGGAATGTTGTCTTGTGATGATTTGGCATTGTTGGTTGGATTATTTGAAGGGTAATGTGACCCTGGATATGTCCAAATACAAGGGAAGTGCTGCCCAAATTTTTATAAAATGGTTATGCTAAAATGATTTGATTGCATGCTTAATGTGCTCTTAGATGAATACTTACAATATATACGATGATATGTGTGCATGATGGTAGTTACTACTGAGATTCTTTGAATCTCACCCCTTTCCAAATGTCTAACAAATTTTAGGTTCAAGTTATGGTAAGATTACCCAAGAAAGGAAAGGCAAGGAGAAGTAAGTTTATGTTCAAGATAATGATACTTAGGTTGATACTATTATATGAGAGGTTATGTAAAATCTTATGGGACATGATCATGCTATGTTTCCATGTTAATATGTTCCTCTAGGTTCTTATGGAGTATCATGTACGATAAAGGCAAGTTATGGCTATTTATGTATATATTAGTGTGTATTTTGAAAAGTTGGAAGAATGGAAGAGACCTTTCTGAACACGGTTGGGAATTCGAAGTACTGTACATACCTCAATATGTTCAATGTATGATTGTTTTACATGCATGAAAACTAAACATGTGTAGCTTTCCATAGACACAAAGATAACTCAATTTGGAGTTGTGTATGATTTATGGTGATTTTTCAAAGTTATGGTCAGAATCAGAAATTTTCAAAAATGACCATTGCTACAGTTCATATAATACAAATTTACTGTATAAGTTGACCAAGTAATTTTCCTGTTCACCATTTTTCCCATGTATAGAATCTTTTAAGCTATATTTAGAGACTTGAACCATGTCAATATGATTTTTATTGATTTAGTTATGAATTTTCAAAATTCCCCGGGTAAAAAGAAGTTAACAAAGGGAATGGTACCCGAAATGAAATAAATTGGTTTGAGTTGTTTTATGTAATCAAGTCTCTAATCAAGTATTAATGAACTTAAATATAGTTTAATACATGGGAAATGAGTCTACGTATGAGGTGATATACAACGGATCTAACATCTTTGTTTGCGCAGGTAGGGATCAACTCAACTCAAACTCAGCAACTAAATTGAAGGGATCGATTAAAAGTAAAAGTGGAATAATCTTTGAAAACCCTAAAGATGTAAACTCTGGCTCTGGCAGTAACCCTACCGTACCTGATATATGATATGGTATGTTGCTTCTTTGGGAAAGAGTCAGTCTGGACAACACCATCCACCATTTTGTCAACATTGCTGTGATCACAGCTGGTTTCTACCATTAAAAGGTCTTTCTTTTTTCATTCTTACAGTCAAATCCTGTCTCTCTTTCTTTAAGAAAGAAATGGAATATTTGCAGTCAATTCCCTTCCGTTTAAAACCCACTTATAAGAGTGCACATGAAAACTTGGGGTTCTTTGGATCTCTTTCTTCAACCGTAGCAATACAATTCTGCCGTGTGGCTCAGAGATGGTGGAAGCAATTGTTGTAGGGGAAATGTCAAGCCCTTTCCTGCATTGGAGGGAGTTTCTAAAGGAGCTGGGTTATAGGGACGTTGTCACTAATTTGGCTACCGATGTAAGTAATTTTCTTTTTATATTCAAATCCAATTGGATTCGTTCTTTTTTTAACTATTCAATCTTTTAGGGTTTGTCAGTAAATTGCAACATTAAAAATAGATTTCTTGGATCAAAAGGAACTAATGATTGAGATTTGAGTTGGCATTGTTATACCGATGGATGGAGTGATTTTTTGGTTTCGCTGGCTGCTTGCTTTTCTTGTTTTTCATTTTCTGTATTTGCAGCTGCCGATCTCTCCCCCTATCCTGTCTTATGTAAAAGCGGGTATACTCTGCCCAACCCAGTGGTTTAACTCGGACCGTTCCAATGAAAGTTGAGCCAGGCTTTGGTTTGGGGCAAACTTGGGCCCGGTCCGTCCCATGTTCACCCTCAACCGTATCAATCCCAAATCAAATTAGTAAATTACAAAATGCTTTTGCACCTTCTGCTGAACATAGATGCCTCCCACTTCGGTCATCACAAAATTAGGGATACAAATTGAAAGGGGCGCATCTACAAACATAGTTTTGAATTCTCCTGCAATACTTTCTCCAATTCTAAATATAAAATATATTTTAGAAGCAATATTTGGTTCAAAAATATAGGATATCTTGTAGGGTTAGGGTTATATGGTGCATTAATTATTGTTTTCTATTTATACCATTGATCTATAACTAATGGGTGGGAAATAAATATTATATGAAATATGAGAGATAATATAATTAATGAGAGTAAATGGTGAAAAATATTGAAATTTTTTTGACAAATTTAATCATCCAACTCATTTTTCTTAAAACGTATATAATGTAATTAAAAATATCTTATATAAAACCTGATAAAGTATAAGTCAAAGATGAACAAATGATTGTGCAAAAATTAAAATTTTAAAACAAAAAGTTTTAAAGTAGTACACTTTACTGTGATGAAATCAGCTGGGCAGAAATGAAAATTATCAGTGTACAAATAAAAAGAGAGAGAAGAAAATCACAGAAGATTTATTTGGATTACGTTCAATCCCTTAAGAAATATTAGGAGATTTATAATTCTAATGAAGTTTTTTCCTTACTAACAAACAACATATGGTTTCCTAACTTACCTCACACTACATTATTTTCTCAACCTGCAAAATTTTCACAAGCTTTTCTAAAACCTAAAGGCCTTGTTTGGTACAATTGAATGTGGCTTCAAGAGATGAAATATGAGAGATAAATTTTTATGTTTGTATGTTTGATAGAATGTATTTAACTTTCTAAGAAATGTGGGCTTCCATCAAATAAATGAAGCTTACTTCCTTCATCAAAGGCTTGGAAACTAACTTTCCATAGGTAATTATATATATATATTTTAATTGAAGATAATAATATAAATTAATTCTTTTTTAAAATTTTTAATGGTTTAAAAAATTTATATCCTCCTACAAGTGCATAAAATGAAAATTAGTTTTAGATTAACATGTGTAAAGGAAAATTTTTAATTTTTTTAAAAATATAATAATAATAATAATAATAATAATAATAATAAAGAAACACACACTATTTTGATTTTGAAGTAATAAAAAATATCACTTTTTATCAGAGTTCATAGCTATTGGCTAATAAGATATTTGGAGAAAACAATGATAGGGAAATTATTGGTGTTTTCCACAAAAAAAAAATGAAAAGCATAATTTTTATTTATAAAAATAAAATGAAAGTCTCCAATAATAAAATATAAAGATAATATTGGCTAGGAAGAGGGACATGAAGGGTTTTCATTTTATTAAAAAATTGCTAAGAATTTTGAAGACACAATTTAGGTATTTTAGTAAGGAGTATTTATATTATTTGATTATTTTGGTTCCTTTCTTTTCATAGTTAATTATATCATATGAAATTTCCAAGATAATAAAAATTCTTGATTTCTTTCATCCTACCAAACATATTTTTATCTCAAAAAGAGCCTTTCCATGGAGGCTTCTCTCTCTTTCCTTCTCCTTTTCTATTTTCCTAAAAAATAGTTTCACCCTACCAAACATGACCAAAGTTTTTCGTAAGGTAACCTCAAAGCTTTTCTCATAGTTACCCAAAACTTAATATAAAAGTTGTTCTGATTAAGTGACACAAAACAACTAAAAGTATAGCTGGATGACATTTATGCAAAGCTCTGAATGCAGCTTTGATAATTTTCAGTTGATTCGAGTGTTGTCTACTTTGCATGATACTATACTTTGTCATATATGCCTCCTTTTATAGATTCTTCATTAAGTAGCTGTTGGAGACTTAAATCACTATCTTCGATGTGGTTTCCCGTTTTGCTGTAAAAATATTCACCATGAAATGAATGCTTGATGTGGTTTCTCCATTTCTTTCCAAGAATGCTGCACTATACCAAGTGGATAACTTGCGCTTCAGCTTTGTACTTTGATAATAGAATCTTCAAAGTTATCCTTTCTATTCGGTCTTTGATTTTCAACGAACATTTTCCTTCTCTCTAGTTCGCACTCATTCTTTTCTCATTGACGGCTTCCACGCACGTGCACTTCCATTTTTTTAATGTGTGCATATTGATATTTGTGTCCATCACTAATTAATGCTCTCTTTCAAATCTTCTTGTTTACGTCTCACATATATTAAAAACATGGTTAAACTCATTAAATTTGTTTCAAATTATTTTTATTTTTTATATTTATTCATAATTAAATGTTATATTTTTTTATCATAAATTATTTTTTTTTTCAACATATTTAATGAGAAATATTTAAAAAAAATTTATTTAATAATTTAGACATAACTTACATTTTGAACTATGAAAACTTCGTTTTTAGTGGCTTATATTTGAATCCGAAGAGAATACTATATTATGCTATTGTTAATATGCCATTTCACCATATTCCTTTTCTTTCACTCACTAAACACTCCCAATAAATGTTCTTTTTCTCTTCCATCATTGATTGTTGATCTTGATTAATCTTGATCTTAAACAGGTTTTCTGTCCTTAATGCGTCAATTGTTCTCCTTCATCCTGTACTAACAGTATTTTTTCCAAGATAAATGTTATCCTAGTAATAAAATCATTGCTATTCAATATTATACCATGTCCTAAATATAAAATATATTTAAAATATTTATTTTGGTCCAAAATATAAGACTCCATCTGTTTCTTATTATAGTCACTTTTAATTATTTTACGCATACCAAGAAAAATAATTAAAATTTTTTAATTCTATAAAATTTATCATAATTTTCTAATATTATTCTTATTAAATTATGTCCCATCTTAATTATCTCTCTTCACCATAATTATTTAGTGAGGGGTAAATATGAAAATGAATATTTAATATTCACAAAATAACTTATATTTTGTATACTTAAATTCTTCTAGAACATAATTTATTATAGGAAATAAAGAAAGTATACAAATGTGGGTTGTCTAATGTATTTATTTATTTATTTTTTTTATTTTGCTCTTCATTAAATAAATGAATATAATTAATTTTTATTAATTATGTTATATAAGTTTTAAATATTAAATGAAGACATTTTTTAAACTATTTTAAATTGTTAATAAATTTAATGATTCCAACCGCTTTTAACAATATCCTTTGTTCATATAAATTAGTTATATATACCTTATATTTGGAAAGAGAAAGTATCTCATTTCAAAAGGAGGTGATTAAAATTTAACTTTTTTTTTTTGGCATCATCAAAATCAACCGAAACCTTACGGCTAACATTCTCCTTGGTGAGAGAGACGTGCGATCTTCTCCTTGGTGAGAATTCTGTTTACCTTTCACTTCGGTACTGTAGAGTCAATTATTGGCGATCACAAACACTGAATATTGGCATGCAATAATGTTTTTAAGTTAGAGAACTTTTTATTTTATCCATCTTTCCTTTTAAAAAAAAAATTCCACAGATGCCAGTTTTAAACAACTTTTATTTCATTATGCTGAGTGCTTAGGGTATATTTGGTTTAAAGAAGAGGAAGGGATGAAAGGAATTTTAATGGAGGAAAATGAAGGGATTTTAATTTTATCTCGTTTGGAGGGAAAAATGAAGATTTTAATGGAGGGGTTTTAATGTTACCTTATTTCGGTTAGGAGGGGAAGGGAGAGAAAATAATTATAATTTAACTATTATACCCTTAGTTTATTTAAGTTAATATTTTCTTTCTATATTAAAAAAAGAGTTTTTTTTTGTTTGAATATTAGACAAAATTCTTAATCAGAAGGAAATATTTTTTTTTCTCAACCTCAACCATGATTGTATATATCTTCTTTTTTTCCTCAACTTTAACCATAATTATATATGTTAATATATGAATGCGTTCGTGTGTATTCGTGACTTCATGCATGTATGTCACTAAGGTATTTAATATTTTAAGATTAAGACCAAGAAAAGACGCGACAAAATTGACAAGTATATTATGTGGTTGAGTTATAAAAAAGTGAATGCCATTTTAATCATATTGGACACAATAATACATTTTTTCCCCAAATTACATCAATTTAGAGGGAAAATATATAAGGGGAGGGGAGGGAAAATTTTAATCCCCTCCTCCAATTATTTAATTGCCAAACAAGGGGAGGGGAACAAAATCCCTCCCCTTCCTTTCCCTTCCTCCCATTTTTTCCCAATCAAGCATACCCTAGAGACTTGTCCGATTTGATATATTGGGCTCAGACGTACAAATCCTGTGATTCCAAAACCTACATGAAGCTCTTTCGGCCCAAAAATACCTATACGAAGCTTAGGATGTTCTCTAACAAAGGATACCAATCTCAGCCCAAAACACCCTTGTTTGGTCCACCTAGGATTAGGATATTCTAACTCCAAACCGTCCAAAGCTACTCAAAACATTTTCCTACAATTTTCGGTAAAATGGTCAGAGCCAAGGCAAAGACCCCAACACATCAAAATTTGACCTACTCAAAGTCATGAGTGGCATACCATCTTCACCCAATCAAAATTTGACCTCTCAAGACTCAACAATGAATAATTGTAATACTAGTAGTTCGATGATTAAGCATGAATGTTAGTTGAGGTTACATGTAGTTCAATTACATTAACTATCCGATTAGATTTAGAATGTCTGAATGAGAAGGCTGTTAATTAGTTTCAAGTTGAGCATCCTATATATGTTATTGTTAGGCACTTATCTACTAATTCATATGGCTCATATTATGTGGGATTGGGAGGTAATATAATATCCCTTGTCAAAACTGACACATACAAGCAGCCAGAGCAAACCAATTAATTACTGCTTCCCCTGTCTATATATATTATTTGTTCATAACAAATGTTTTGATATATTTTATTTGGGGTTGAGTTTAGCAACAAATTCAAATCCTCTAAAATGATATAATGATTTAGTTTAATCGAAAAGAAAGATAAAGGGAAGTTGTCTTTATCTGTCCTCATAAGTCTGACAAAGATGAGATTTTTATCTCTTTTTTTGTTTTTTCTTGTTTTTATTTTAGCCAAAGTGGGTGGATTGATTGCGTTGTTAGCAGTTAGCCTTGAAGAACTGTGAGTGCATGCTTTCCATTTTCGTCAGACCGCAATTGTTATGGGTCGCTTTCCGCCAGGTCAAATAGGGAAAACTTTAGGCATGTCGCTCATGAGTGACAGGGTGGCATCCTTTAAAATTATTAAACCTGAATTAGTTGACCTGATCTTAAACCATAATAGAGGGTTGGTTGTACGAACCTTTAAACTAAATTACATAGACCATAAAAATTAGTTAAGGTTAGTTAATAAGCTTGTTAAAAATTTCGAAATTTGTCTTTAGTAAGTTACTAATATACTCATGAGTAAGATGATGCAAAAGCTTTTAGGAAGGTCTTCATGATGAAGACTCGAGGAGGTCATAAATATGGTTGTTGTGGCTTCGCTTGCTGGCAAACATATCAACGTACAAACTTCATCACACTCCGTTGCTTTCTGGTGGCAATTACTCCCTGCAATTTATTGCGGTCCCCCGAGTTGTTATACTGAAACTTCAATCCTCCTCACGATCTAACTGGCATATTCTCTCCAAATTCTTTGCTCCCTTGTTCACATTCTCTAGCTTGTTTGTTTCTCTAATCCATTCCATTGTGATTAAAATGGAAGAGTTCGTTACAAAGACGATTGGTTTGGGAGTGATTTCTTGGACGATAGTATTTCTCATAGCAAGAAGGATCCTTTCCAATTACTCGTTCGAATTCAGCAACCGCCTTGTCTCTTCAATTCACGCAACTTTAGCTGTAACATTAGCTTCGCTCTCTGTTCAACACTGGAAATGCCCACTCTGTGCACCGGATTCAACATCTTTCCATGCGCAGGTAGGGATAAGCTCAACTCAAACTTAATTAGCAACTGAATTGAAGTTGGAAGCTTTGGGATTAAAACTGAAATAATCTTTGAAAACCGTACGTACAGATGCAAACTCTGGCGGTGACCCTGTCGTATCTGATATATGATATAGTATGTTGCTTCTTTGGGGAAAGAGTCAGCATGGACAACGCCATCCACCATTTGGTCAGCATTTCTGGGATCACAGCTGGTCTCTACTACCAAAAGGTTTTTCTTCATTCTCAAGTCCCCTCTCTCTTTCTTTGAAAAAGAAATGGAATGTCTGCGGTCTAACCTATAAAGTGCTCCCTTTAATCCATCCTATAGGGCCCCTTCAATATGGCCATTGATTACCTTATGAAATGGGAGAAAGTCAATTATGAAATGGGAGAAAGTGAATATGGAACTTCCAAAATTGTATTTTAATAAAGATTCATTTTAAAAATTTTTAATTCGGATAAACTGAATTTTCAACTTCAACTGGTACTATTTATTTGTAAATATTTTCATATATATATATAGGTTCCAAATTGTAATTCACCCTTATGAAATTTAATGAAATATTAAGGTGTGTTTTTTATAAATACCTTTGATAGTTTTAATTATTTTTCTTCAAACATTAATATGAGATAGAGTTTAATTGCTTTTATTGAAGGTATTTTAGAAACATTATACTACCTCCATTTGAAACTTTAGGAGACATTTACAAATTTATTTTGTTTCAAAATGTAAAAGACAAATGACATGAGTGCAATTTTTTCAATTTTATCTCTAATTAAAGTAAACTTATAATCATGATGTATAAGTTAAAGTGGATTTAAGTAAACATTAAGTTAGAGACATTTGTGGAAAAAATTTCTTTTATAACATATTTAAAATATCTGACTATTTTTTTGGTTATGATGATATAGTTATTTGTCTCTTGTAATATAAAATGGAGGTAGTACTACCTCCGTTTCTTTTTATGTACCGTTTAAGACTTTTGCACACAGATTAAACAATATAATTAATATGTTAGAATTTATATTAAATTTCCTAATATGCCCTTCAATAAATGGAAAGAAAAAAAATAATTAGTGTTATCTTTAACTTTTAAAAAGATAGTGAATAGTATAAATGGAAAATAATAATTAATATTGTCTTAGAATTTAAAAGTTATAGATAAATAAAAATAACAATTTTCTTAAAAAGTGACAAATGAAAAGAAATAAACGAAGTAATAAACTTTGACAAAAATAATATTTCTAACTAATTTTAACTAATTATTTTAATCCAGTGATTTAGTTAAAATATCCTTATAAAAAAATACATATTTTGGTCACCATGATAGCCCATGGAAAGCTTGGGGTTATTTTTCTCCATGTCCAATGCAGTGTGTCACAGAGATGGTGGGAGCACTTTGGGTAACAGAAATGTCAAGCCCTTACCTGCATTTGAGGGAGCATCTGAAGGAGCTGGGTTATAGGGACACTGCCATTAATTTGGCAGCTGACGTAAGTACAATGTCCCAGCAAATTTTCTCTCTCCCTCTCTCCCTCTCTCTTTTTAATATCCAACTGGATTCTTCCACTCTTCAGTCTTTTAGGGTCTGTTAATAAATTGAAGTAATAAAAATAGATTACTTAGATCAAAAGGAACTGAATATTGAGTTGGTGGCCAGATTTTGTTTGCTGCCATATTTACAGTTGCAAGGATGGTGGCCGGTCCTTATATCACTTACGTAGTTCTATCTGCCGACTACCCGCCGATCATAAAGGTCTACCCTTAACGTTATTAGTGATTTGGTAAAATTTGTTCGCTTTTGGGACAATATCTTTGAAGTTAGAACCTTTTTTTTTTCATGATGTGCACTGTTCAGGCCACGGGATTGGGATTGCAGCTAGTAAGTGCCTTCTGGTTCTTCAAAATTGTGAGAATGGTGAAATACAAAATAAAGAAGAGGATCACAACAAAGTATGGCACCAAGCCCGCCAGAAAACTGGACTGAGACGACTGGTTATGGATTTCAGTACTGATGGCAGCCATTTATTCAGTTTGATCATCATAGACACTGCCTAAACGTACATGTCCAGTAGGAAACTCAAATTCAAAATTCTATTGAGCGGCCCAATTGGCCATTTCAACTTGTCCTGTGTTACCTGGCACTTGACAGATTATCTGCTTTTGCCAAATGAAAGACCTAATAAGCATAAAAAAATAGTCAATTTAATTTGATTTTGATCTAGGATCTGTTTGGTTAATTGCAACATGTGTAAACAAATGTAATGTAATGCAATGACTATTATCTTAATTTTATTTGGTATTTGTAAATCTGCTTAATTTTTATTTTAAGTTATAAAAATATTAAAAAGACTAAAATGTCCTAGTCATGACAAAGAATGGCAGCCGACAACAGTGGACAATAGGTAAAAGTGGTAGTGCCCGTTTGGATTATTTTTTTATAAAAAATTTTTTAGTATAACCAAGGTTTACGAAAATGAAGTTTGGATAAAATTAGATAAGTTTATTATAAATCTATTTAGATAAAAAAATTAAAAATGATGATTAGAAATCATAATTTAATTTATAAAAATGCAAACCAAACAAGCATACAGATGGTAGCATAAATGGGAGCAAGGGTATTTTAACTTTTTGGCAAGTATTACATTCATGTAATAATCTATCATCCCACTTTTAGATGTAAAGAGGATTACAATATTTGATGTAAAACTAATTAATATTACCACATAAAAATGAAATGAAACGTGCCTAACATGGTAATGTAAGCTTTTATAAGATATTACCTCTTGATATATGCAACCAAATGTAACTTAATGTTATTTGTAGTGATTTGATTTTTTATACATTTATTTAATTAGATACAAGATTACTTAATTATAAATATATTTAGAATTCAAACTTAATAGTTTAACTAGTTAAACATGTTTTTCTAAATAACACTCATAATATTAAAAAGGGTTAAAGTGCAAATTTACTCCTGAAGTTGTTTCTGGTATCATAAATCTTTGTTTTTTTGTTGCAATGTTGTCCTTAAAGTGCCAAAATTGGAGTAATTTTATTTTGGCCGTTAAAGTCAATGACGTTGACTGTTAACTTGCTGACTGTATTGCCAACTGTTTATTGAAGTTCGAAGCTATAGAAGTTTAATCTCTAATAGACGAATTTTAAATTTAAAATTCAAATTTTGTGTTAAGTATAATTAGTGAAAGTATACAAAATTCACATGAAACTAAGTTGAAATTTGACTATTGGTGAAGTTTATAGTGAGTTTAAAGTCACAACCTTTGACAGACGAATTTTGTGCTTCAAAATGTAAACTTCAAAGTGAGAACTTTTGTGTCTTGTTGGAACAAACCTCTGACAGACAAATTTCAATTTCTGAAATTCAAATTTTGAATGTATTTTGAAAACTTGAAACAATTGTTCAAACCTAACAAATACTCTTTCAATATGAAAATTCATGCAGACTAACATGGGGTATCTTTTACAAACTTGAAATTCGAATGTCACTTGGTAATAGATGAATTTTGAAGTTTAATGTTAAACACATAACTATGTTAATTTTATGAAATTCATCTATTAAACCCCAAAATTTGAATTTTAGTATATTAGACATATTTAATACGGTTGTTGAATGACTCTTTTTACAGAGTAACGTCTAAAACTTATGTTTAACAGATAAATCTTTTGTCTAATGACTAGTTAAATCACAAATCTGTAAATAGAACTTCAGTTGAATTTATAGGTAATGAATTTAAGTGAGTTATGTACAAAAATACTACTACAATGAATTAAATTATTATGTGTGACCATTCAAAGTTAAGCTCACATCATTAGAGTGAGTTTTAATATATTATCCAACTTTAAAGAGAGTTTCAATTTTATAATCTTTCTTTCTATAATTTCTGAGTAGAATCTTAGTGTGAGAAAATACTAAGAAAATTATACATCTATACGGGTTCGGGGAGAGTGGTTTCACAAGTGCTTAGTAAAACTTGTGAAATATACTGAGACTTCACAGATGCTGGGATTAAACTTGTGAGATATAGTGAAAAATTTCAAATGGTGCCTTAAAAACTGGACGTAGGTTAAGTGATTTGAACTGAATCAATATAATCTTTGTATGTTACACTTCATTTTCTTATTTCATCTATCTACTTTATTATACTCTATCCATCCCTATTCTACAGCAACATTTGGTGAAATTGAGCTGTACTTTAAAAGATGCGAAAATCCTGCACCCAATTCATTCCCCCTTAGGTATCCAGCCAACCTAACAATATTTAGAATGATAACGAATTATGAAGGCAATGGTAACCTATTATTGTGGGTTAGAGAAGAGACGAACAACTAAAAATGCTTTACTAACATATTACAAGGAAGACGTAATAGGTTACCAAAGGGAACAAATGAAGCTTTCAGGTTCATAACATGTTATATTGTCGGAGATAACCTATTATCAAAAGGAAGAAGAGTTGAAGTTCGAAGAAAATGGGTTGTAATCAATTATATTGCCTTAGACAAACGATTACACCAGCAAGGAAGAAAACAGGAGGTTGAAAAATTGATGTAATAGATTATATGGCTTGAGGTTGTAATTGATCATATTTTTTTATTCCTTTGTGTTTATTAATTGATTTTATTATGTTATGAGATTTTTAATTAAGGTTTCAATTTTTGACTAAATGTTGAAATTAATTGGTTGACTTAATACATTTTAATTGAATGGAGTATGATGGAGGTGACCTTTTTGGTATTGACATTATGGTCATTTCATAATATGTTCCAACTTGAATGCCACAAAGACTATCACGTCAAATTTTTTTGAAATAATTTTTAATAATGTTTTGGAGTCTCTTATTAAAAGTTAATACTCTTTAGATGTTATAATCCGTATATTTTAACTAAATTTCTTCATTTAGACAACTTTTTCTATTTTTCTTATATTTTTTTTTCATTTTTCAGGTTTTTTTTTCATTAAGATGCCATGTGGACTACAACATAGGATAATGTTGTACAATTGGCGATGTAGTTGGTGGTAAAATCAGCAGGTTAACAGTAAACATTGTTGACTTTAGTGGCTAGAGTGAAATTGCTCCAATTTTGACACTTTAAAAGCAACATTGCACCACATAAAAAGTTTAAGATACCAACAATTTTGAAAAAACCTCAGAGACAGATATGCACTTTTAAGCCTATCTATATATATTCTAAAACAGCTGTCAAAAGCCGCCATACCAGTAGCTTAAGCTTGTATGCCATGTGGCATCACCCACTTTATCCCATTATAAATCAATCTCTTTTTTTCTGTTGCCTGAATTATAATAGAATCAGTTACACTCTCAATATAATAATATCTACACTTGATAGTAGTCACTTATATGGTACGCTACGTGATTTCTCCCGATCATTCCTTTGGGCCTCATAAATGACATTTACATCCACCTTTGAAAGATGTTCCCTTTAAAAGGATAAATGTTACCCTAGGAACGTTTGCTATTATGGTTAATAATGCCATATATTATGGTTATGGTATTGATTGCAATTATCACCATTTAAATCAAGATATACATACGTAAAAGATGTTGTAACATATATTGCTTTTTTCTTTTTTTCCCCATAGTAACGGATATCCTTCTTTTTTTTTTTTATTGAACATAGTAACGGATATCCTATTAAGAATCTCTTTCACCATTTTGTATATAAATGTGTTATTCTCTACCATTTCTTTCATCCAACTATATACTCAATCAAATCTATGGAGTTCACATGTCCTTCCAAGAAGATGAAGACTGAGCATTATCATGAGTAGAAATGCATTGCTGATCTTCCCAGAGAAATCTCAAAAATCATTTGTGCCCATGTAGGGTCGGACTCAATAGTTGATCCATGCTGTCTCAAACTCACCTGCAATACCATTTTTTATGCACGGAATTTAATTTCTCTGTGTACTTAAGCATGGCAATTTGAAAGGTATTTGCTTCTCTCATTGGCATATTATGACATGACCATCTCCGTGATTCGTTTGATATAGGTTTTCAAATTAAAAAAAAAAAAAAAGAAATCATGCAAGAATAGAAATTGAAACATTTTTAATAGATGGTTATATATAAATTCACTTGATTTGATTGTTTCAATATAATTTGGAAAAAAAAAATCCATACGCTCCATGATGTAAGCTTTTATATCGAACAAATTCTATTGGACCATCAATTTATGGTCCAATATTATCATCTCATAAATTAAATGTGTATCTATATTATCTGATAAATAGAATAACCATGAATATTATCATCCATTAAATTTTTTAATTAAAATTTTAAATCAGAAATTAACTCTGTGTGCAACATAATCATTAATTTACATACAACGTCATAGTCATCAATCACCATATACATATATATTTAAAGTAATTCATTTTTTTTTAAAAAAAAAAAAGCTATCAATGCCATCAATTACATTGGTAACAGATATTAACCACATAAGACTGCTATCAGTATGGTATTTTTGCACCTAAAGGAAACCACTTTCTTAGAATTTTACCTCTTTGAACACCAAATCTTACAAATGAGTTATATACCCAATATTTTCTACAAATCCATCTTGTGTATCATTCATAATCAATTTTAAAGACTCTCTCTATCATTCATAATCAATTCTATTAGTTTTAATTTTGGATTATAATTTTATGAATAAGAATATCACAATTCACAAACGCAGATTCTTAAAGAGAGTCTTGTGAATAAGAATAATAAAAAAAATATATACTGAAACGTTCTTAATTAAAACAATCATTAATTGACCTTATTTTATTTTTACCTTCAAAAGTTGACAGTTTATTCAATTTGGACAAAATCATATCCCTAAACTCCATGATAAAAAAAAAGAAAAGAAAAGAAAAAGAAAAAGCTCCATGATTCTTTTTATATAAGTTTTATGTATCAGACAATTGCTATTGGAGCATTATTTATGACAAAATAATGGAAAATCTTTTCTTTTTTTTAAATAAAGATTTAGTTTTTTTTTGCCAATCAATGAAGATTGACTATGATATGCTAATATTTGGAACATCAATTATAAAAAAACTGATTTTGTTTTTAATTCAAAGCAACATTATTATACCTTTATATATAATTTTTAAACCAATTCTAGCCCCACATCAATGTTGGTTAACATTTTAAGGATGATTACCTTTTTTGATCTCAAGCTCTATGATTCCTTTGAAGTTTTTATAAAAAAAAAATTATCTTGAAACATCACAAATAAAAATAATGAGCAACTATTTTTTAAAAAAACCATTATTATATGATTTTATAAAATTGAAACCTATACTGATTAAAGTATGCTAGGTGTCAATATCACATCAATACTGATTAAAGTTTTAAAGATGATTATATGTTTTTTTACCATCCTTCTTTTTGGCCAATTGGAGTCATCCTGTTGTATTTGAAACCCCATTTACGGCATGTTGTTGTAGCTGTGGGGTCCTTAAATTCTTCCTTTGGTGTGGAAGGTCAGATATTCTATGGTGTCCGTGTGGAGGGTGTAGATGTATGGGAGTTGTATATAAATTGTCCCAATTAAAAAAAAATTCAATCATTTAAATTTAAATATGTACAGTATATTTATTATTTACTAATGTCGGTTTATCCCAAATACCTGCTCCTATATTTGCATTTTCATAACTAGATGCTTTACAGTGACAAAACTGGTCCTAGGATTTCATATGCACTTTAAAGGTTATCCCATAATGTTTGATATGCTAAAAACTTATTAAAAACAACATGGTAATGAGAACAATTGATAAAATGCAGCGTATAGATAAAAATTTCAATAATTTAGGGTGATGATATTTTATGTTGTAAATAATAAATGTTCTGTATTTTTCATTTATGTCAACTAATGTTTTTAAGTTGTACCATTAATAGATTGAATAGTGATGCACATTTTTATTATCATATTCCTATCTAATAATATGGTGTATATATATATTAGTACAACATGTATTGAAAAATTATTATCAATTTATTATAATATTGAACTAGATATGCACATTTATTTTGTAAATACACATTAGTTTTAATTTGCAAAAAAAAAAAAAAGAACATTCCGTGCATAGCACGGGAGCTATGCTAGTTAAAAATAACTATACTGTACATTGTCTATTTAATTTATATTAAAGAGAAAAGAATATACATATACATATATATAGAGCTGTCAAAATGGGTCAAGCCCGATAGGCCAGCCCGAAAAGTCCGAAAAAATGAGCAGGTTAGGCCTCAATTTTTAGTGTCAAAATACAATATGGGCTTTTTGAGTCCAGCCCGTGGCAGGCTGGCCTGAAAAGTACATTTTTTTTTAAATATTAAAAAATACATATTATTTTATTAATTAGTAATGTATAAATTGTAAAATTTAAATATCATGTTAGCTTTTAATCAATTATGATGATAATTAATTGTATTAATTTAAGAACTAAACTTATATATTTTTCCTTATATATTTTTCATACTATTCTCCAATTAAAATTTAACATATAGATTTTTTAATTTTTTTTTATATTTAAGAAGTTAACACTTTTAATATATAATTAATGACTAAATCTGTAATGTATTAAAAAATAACTCACATATTAATTTTTAATTAGAAAACAATACAAAAAAACATATAAAAAAAGTATATAAATATTTTTTTAATTTAAATAATTATATAAAAAAACTTGAAAAAATAAAAAAAAAATAAAAAAGCCCGTGGGCCAGCCCTTAGACCCGATCCCAAGGGCTCAGATTTGTATTTTTAGGCCCGTATATCAAATCAGGCTTTTAGGTCCGGCCCGATTTGGATCCAACCCGAGGCGAGCCGGCCCGATTTAACACCTCTATATGTATATATATATAAGATAATATAATTATTCTTTTTTAAAGATGATAAATTTTTCTTACCAATTTTCATAAATTTTTTTGCAAATTTTGTTTAAATTGTCACATCATATACTTACATTTTATTTTATTTATATTTTATAGTAATTAATATCTCCTTTATAGCCCTATAACAATTTTTTATAAATTACCTGATCAAATCAAATCAAATTACAAAGAAGCGTTTGCAACTACTGCCAAATTCACCTCTCAAATTCACCGCCTGTACAAAGCCGCCTTCCACTTCCGGATAATAAAATCAGGGAAATACGTTGAAACTGGCGCATTTTCAAACACCTAATTCAATATTTAATTTTATAGATATTGCAAAAACAAGGTTTTCAATCAATATAAAAATAACAATTCCAGGCAACCAATTGAATTTACGTCCTCCCTTCGCGGCACTTGTTAATAACCTCTGTTCCAACTTCAGTTTTCCAATAGTACAAGTTATATCCCAATAAACCATAACGTGCTTACCATTAACCAGTCCTAATAATGAGATAACAAATTCGGCTCGACTGGAAGAAGATGCACTGCCTAGATATCCATGGCTCTGAAAATATTGCACTTGATTTAGTCTTTCCCAAAATCAGCACTGTAATGGGCACTGGATTCGAGTTTCTTCGCCTCATTCAGCTTCCGAACAGCCTGAAATTGAAGTCCAAAATCATAAAAATTACCCTCTCCATAATTAACCAGGAGATGTAGTCCTTTTCTTTTGTACACGATCATATGGGCTATGAAAAATTGCTTCATCATACCCAACTATATTCAGAGAAGGAACCCACCTTCATAAAATCTTCATGGATCACATAATCACGTTCTGCACGAATTGCTGACATTCCAGCTTCTGTGCAGACATTTCGGAGATCAGCCCCATTAAAGCCCTGCACAATATGCAACAGAAAATACATCAAGCAAGCACCAGTAAGTTGGTGAAACTAACCCAATTTCATTAGACTAACCTCGGCAAGTTTAACAACAGCTTCATAGTCTATTTCACCATGCTTTGCAATTCCAGCAGCATGAATCTTAAGAATTTCCATCCTTGACTGCTCATTTGGCAATGGAATTTCTATTTTTCTATCCAGCCTACCAGGACGCAAGAGAGCAGGATCAAGTACATCAGGTCTGTTTGTTGCCATTATCATTTTAACCTACAACAGCCATGCACCATAAGAGCTTGTACAAAGAGTCATCAATGGGAAGAATTGATCAAGCTAGCCAAAAGAAACCATTAACTGGATGAGGTCGGCACTTGTTATATTTCATTCAGTTTATAAATGTCTTACTTCCATACAAAAACAAAACGTCTGGTAAAATATGCTACACCTGAGATGTATACACAAAGTTGAGAAGGGGAACATCCCCAAAGTAACGTTTCATCCGTCCCTTAAAACTTCATTTTACTCAAGTTATGGCCAAAGGCCATATAATATTAGCTCATTCTTTATTTTGTTCCATAATCAGTCAGAATTCATTTGTAAATTTTACCATACATGATAAGCTCACTTAGTAATTCCACCTAGAAACTTCAAGACAAGTGAAAATTACATGCTATATTTTCTCCTTGACAATAAGGAGGAAAGAATAATTGTTCAAAGTGGAAGATGTGCAAAGTGCATCATTTGTACAAGCTTATTTCCAAACCCCCCCCCCCCTGCCCCTCACACACACACACACACACATAAAACCCAGAAGCAAAAAAAGAAAAAAAATAAAAATAGAAAAAGGTCTTTTATTCTTGAAATTGGATATATAAGGGAGCAAGTATTTCAAAAACCAAGTATAAAGATGATTTTATAATGAATTAAATGGGGATTCAGAACAAAATATACCTTCCCAAGAGAATCAAATCCATCCAGTTGATTAAGCAATTCCATTAGTGTTCTCTGAATCTCACGATCTGCACTAGTTCCCTCACTGAAACGACGACCACCAATGGCATCGATCTCATCCATAAATATGATGCAGGGCTTAACAGACACAATGGATGTCAATAATTTTTTCTTTTTTCCAGTTGAATATATCAATTGAGAAATGTAATTCACATGAGTCTCACCTGGTGATCACGTGCATACCCAAACATCTCTCGTATCAACCTTGCACTTTCTCCAATGTACTTATCAATAATGGCACTTGAAACAACCTAAACGAGAATTTAGGGTAAGGCACAATATATTCAACTTTAGAATGAAATTTCAGAGTGCAATGAAGTTTGGACAAGAAAAATCATCTGACCTTTAAGAAGCTAGCATCAATATTACTGGCAATGGCCCTGGCTAACAATGTCTTGCCAGTTCCAGGAGGTCCATAAAGAAGAACACCCTAAAGATGAAATATTAAGATGCAAATCAAATTAAAAGTGGAATTACTTGCCTCCTTAAAATACACTTCCACAAGAAAGAGGGATCACTTAAAGTGAAAAGACTGCCTAAAACACAGTTGCATTGATAAAGGGTCAGGGTGGAAAATGCAGTAAATTGGTAATCACCTTTGGAGGTTTTATTCCAACTCGAAGAAAGAGTTCAGGATTCATCAGAGGCAATTCAATTGATTCCCTCAGTTCCCTTATCTGATCAGATAAACCACCCACAGCTGAGTAACTGACATTGCCAGGATCTTCATGTAGCATGTTATAAACTACTGGATCAACCTGGAACCACATATTACACAAAATAGTGACGATCATGCATGAAACAACAGCTGATAGTAGAAGGGGGCAGGGGGTGGTGGGACCCAAAAAAAGAACATGAACACATTCGTCCAATAAATATTTGAAGGAATTATTTTTTAAAAACATACTTCACGTGGAAGAGCCCGCATTATGGTGAGTGTTGTCATATCCAGAACAACTCTTGTTCCTGCAGTCAGCTTTTCCTTATCTACTTTATTGCGGCAGCCAACCACATACCTGGGACCGCTACTTGCTTTAACAATCACTGTGATAACAAAACACTCACATTCCGTAAGGATCAATAAGTAGCTAGCTAACACATAAATAATGCACCAGCACCAAGTAACAAAGTAATCATTTCCTCTGTTTAAAAGAGGAACATAAAATTGTCTAGTGATAAAATCAGCTTAAAATAAGATAAAAATTACAGTATATTAGAACATAACATGCTAGTAAGCAAAGCACTAAAAAAAGAAAAACTAAAAGTCAGAATATAGATGGTGGGATAAAAGAAGAATAGCAAGATAGCATTTCAAATTTTAGAAAGATAGGCAGAATCATTACAGCGTTCATTGTCAAGAGGCCTGAGAACTTCGCCTATGATCTGCCCAACACTTTGAAGAGACTTCAAGTCATCTTCTGTTTTATTGAACTCTTTCTTTGCAGTTCGCAAATTCTCCCTCACTGCAATTTGAGATCAGAATCCAAAGTCACCAATCTCATCCATAATGATCCAAATCCATTATTCAAGAATGAAAAATGAACCAAAAGAAAGAGTAAATTAAGGGAAATTCATTCTAATAAGAAAATCATAAGTTAACTGAGCGAATTAAACCATTTTCATATCAAAATGATACAACAGGTAGTGCTAAATGATTTTCTAAAGCAGATAGACACAGCTTACTCAGATATCGGCTCCTCACTAAAACGTCTAATATCCATCCTTTCTTGCTCAGAATTGTGTCCTCAGCCTAAAATAAATTTGTTATCCGAATAATCAGAGTGAGGGAACAAAGCGTCTTTTGACGACAGATCCAGTCGTTAACATTACCTAATTTCCCCATATAGCTCAGGTTACTTCCAGTTAGAAATCAATAGCCAAGATAACATCCAATAAAATGTAAACTTATCACAACCATTTTTCTTATATATCAGAAGATGGGTCTTGATGTCACAGTATTGAGGATTACTAGTGCCAAAGAGCACAAACCCTAAAACTGTGGTTTTCCGGACACAGTGAAAACTAAGCATGACAGAATCATACACGGTATTATACATAAAAAAACATGAAATTATTCAAGAAATATATGCGCTTAATAAAATTGGCAACAGTCTAAGAGACCAACCCGATCGAACTCTGGACTCCAATTCTTTGTGCTGAAGAAGTTTCTTTCGATAATCCGCCACCGCATTACGGCGACGTGCGGCATCTTCTGCGTCTGTCATTGTTTTCGCGCTCCAAAATGGCAATATCGAACGGCAAGTATGCAGAGACTTGAACGCTGGACTCGTAGAGCCGAATGGAGTCCCTGTCTAATGGCAGAACTGGCCCTTTATTTTTTTATAGAAGAACTGGCCCTTTATATTCAACTAGGAAGAATATGGAAAACTTGGTTAAGAAAAAAACCCGTTGTGGTTGCCCAGACCTAAAATTACGTGGCCGGTTGGTTTTTAATAAGTTAAAATGAAATTTTAATAGAATTAATTTAATAAGGTGTCGATGATAAAAGTTCAACTAATATATTTATGTTTAAATAATTTATTTTAAAATTAGTTTTAACAAAAGTAATTTTAAATGATTTTAATTAAAAGTAATTCTAGTGTAATAATTTTTTCCAATTTTTAATAAATAAGTTTTTTTTTCAATATCTATATAAATATACATGTGTACATTGGTTTGTCTAAAAAAAGTTTAAAATTATTTTTTAGTATTTTATTTTTATCACATTAATTCATATTTTTTCTCTAAATTTAACTTAAACTCGGTCACATTATTAATTTAATTTTCTTTAACTAAAATTTAATCCATATTTATTTAATTATGAACATAATCTATCTTATGTAATATTTTTTTGCCGGACATAATTCATAAGATTAAAATTTTGAAAAAATATTTTTATCAGTAGATAGGAGGAATTTTATAAAAATTTTATTTTCTTAATTTTTCTATTTTTTCTCATTTTTATTGGTTCATTTTTATCTAACTTTATTTTAATGAATCCAACTCCCCTCCTTTTCATCTAATTTTACTCAAACAAACATGTCTTAATGAAGTTTGTTTCCTTTTCAACACAAACCACTCTTATTCTCATCACCATCTTCTTCATCATCCTCTCTCTCCATCTCCTTCCACTTTTAGCCTTCTCCCTTTGCTTGTCCGTGCCCACCGCCACTAGAGAGCTACCGAACAAGTTGTCACCAGCGAACATATCGAAGCTCATGGGCTTACTGTCAAAGTAATTCACCACTCAAGCTTCTTTCAATCCTATGTGTGGGTGCATGTAGGCAAGTGTGATTTATGAGATGGAGAAACAATAAATGTAGCAACGGAGATGAAGAAGCACAAAGGAAAAGCAAAGTCTCAACTACTTATGTGAGAACAAGGTTTTGATCCCCAAAGCAGTTCCCAATGCAAAGGAAAAGACTCAATTAAATACACAAAAAAATACACTTAACTCTTTTTTAGCCTTAAACGTGGTTCTGAACAAATTACCAAATAGACCCTAAAAAGGAGAAAAAAGTTCAAGTTATATTTCTACATCTATATTTATATTTTCATAATAAATTTATGAAAAATAATAAAATAAATTTCATCATATATGTGTGTATGTGTGTGAGATACAGCACTAAAAAGTTCAGGTTACAAGAAAATTTGTATATCATTTATTCATAACGTTAATTTTTTATTAGAACATGGTCAGTATATAATTTTACAAAATGATCCCTTAAGTAAGTTGAATAATTATCACGTGTTAATTGTAAAATTATGAGTGATTGTTTTAGGATCCAATATGAAAATCTTATATATATATATATATTAAAATTTATATTTAAGGATATAAAAATCATTTTTAATAACTATATAATATTTTGTCACTATTTTGAGTTCTGACTAATTCAATTCAAGCTATTATCAAATGCTCATTCAGGGAATCTCTCCCCAAACATGTTTTATTATTTTTTGCATTTCCACTGTTTTAAACCAAAAACATTATTTCAAGTGACTATAACTTTTTTTATTAGAGCCAACGCCATTGCAAGAACATAAAAATCTTTAATCGTTACACCTCCTTATTCCATTTCTAGTGTTTTATTGATAACCTAAAAGCCCTGTTTGGTAGGAGGGGAATAAGGATGAATAAATGGGAATGGGTGAAGGAATAGCTAAAGCCATGTGTTTGGTACAAAGAAATGAGTATGGGATATGAATTACTTAGGGATTAAGATTCTCATGTACATGGGAATGGCAAACCTCAGAAGTGGGATTAGATAATTCTCATGCTCACTTCACACTTTTGCCCTTTGTCTCTTCTCAATAGTTTCACCATCAGCCACCCACAACAAATCTTTCCCAGCGCTGTCAAGCACCCACTTTCATCATCTTTGTCATTGAGCTTCTCCACTGCTGTTGACCACCCACCACCCACATCCAGATCTGAACCTTGGTCAATTACTGCCTTTGATTTCTACAAATTTGTCATCATTGAGCTTCTCCTTCGCCTCCACCAAGCTCCTCCACTGCCTTCTTTGGTGAAACCGAATCACTATCTTCACCTCAATTTCTATAGATAAGATCTGTTTTTTTTTTCCCTTTCTTTGATTGGCTTGTCTACTATATGGATGGAGGAAGGAGGGTGGTTGAGGAAGATGGTGGTGATGGTAGTCACCGGTGACAGACGGAGGAAGGAGGGTGGCTGAGGAAGATGGTGGTGCTTGCAGTCACCGGTGACAGAAGAAGAAAGAGGAAGAAAATGATTTTTTCTATTTGAGGGCATTTTAGTCAATCCACTCATTTTTTTAATCTTTTCTTTTTAATTCCCATCGCATTTCTTTGATATACCAAACTTATTCCCATCCCCAATTTCATTTCTAATCCCACTCCCATTTCTAATCATATTCTCATTCCATTAAAAATTATTCTATGTACCAAACGGGGCCAAAATGTAAAAAAATACCAGGAATCTTAAACATTTATATGTATATGAATCTGAGGTTCAATAGGTGAAGAAAATGCAGTGTATAATGAGGGAAAAAAGCCACAAAAATCATGTAAAACATTTTTAAGAGAAAGGCAATATTTTGTCTGTTCCATGTGATAGGCCCATTTTACGAATACCAATGATAAAAATTATTGACGATTTGTTGACATTTTGTTACTGAAATTATGCGAAAATGGCTTGTTTAATATTTATATCTTTGTTTCTAAATTTTTAAATATACTATTTTTGCTGGGCAATAAAATTGAGATATTCTTAATGTTCATAAATTTAGTATCTTACGTAGCAGCCATATAATGTAGATTTTAATTTGCGCATCGATGTGGTGTTTAATCATTATTCATTAAAACATGTGTGCATCATAAAGATGGTGTGACTTCGTCCTTTAGGGACGTCAATAAAATTAGAACAATACAAAAAAGATTAACATGGCTCTTGCATAAAGATGACATGCACAATGCTATGACTTCAAGTGATATCTAAACCATTTTTCACTTTTTCGTTCACACAATTTCATTACAACCTATCGTAGAGCAGCACGGTTAAATTTCCAGTGGTGAAATCCATTTTCATCAAACCACTTTTCAATTTCCTTGTGGAATCAAATTTACAATGAAGCAGTGAAGTGCGATTGACAATTATTTTAACTGTGGCTGTTTGCCTTATGTAACATAAGTACATGACACTTGTTTCAGAACCAATGCAATTTTATGACTATGAGCCATGTGTTGCTCCAGAAAGCCTCTCCTTCACTCTCTCATATCCCTTCTTTTCCATTGCCAACCTCCTCTCAGACGTCAGTTGCCAATTTCACGAGGCACAATACCTTCTTTTCCAATAAGATTTGCGCATTAATCAAATGCCAAAGGCGGTAGAAAGCACTCATAAACAAGCCAAATCATACCCATCGTACTATTGGTAACATTTTTTCACAAGATTCCTTATTCCACATCATGCATGCGCGCACAAGATGTGATTCTTATCTTTACAAAATTGCTTGCACTTACAACCAATCATCTGTAATATTACAAAGTGAATATCTACACATATCTACGTATATATTTGTACGGTTTGTTATTTTTCATCACTTTATGAACAAGGGGCAACAAGAATGAGCAGCAGAGTAAACGACATAAGCTTCCTTTGCCTACTCTAATTATACACCTTTCCAAAGTTCCCTTGAAACGTCAACTTCATTTCCTCCATGGAGCTTCATGGGCATGCAAGTCTTAGACGACAAACTCACGCAATAGATGAGGATTACTAAACCTGTTTTGTTGCTTTCCTGAGTCTGTGAAGTGATATTCAATCAAATCATTTTCTGGGGAAGAATCTAATGTCTGATTACGTGGTTTGTTGAAACCATTATCAGGGGTGGCAAATTCCTCCGTTTCACAGTTGCGCAACTCCAACGCAAGGGACACGTGGCCACCCACCGGAAAACTACCCAACTCTGATAAATCATATGAGGCCGGAGCGGAAGGCATTATGCAGCTGCCATCACCATTATGGTTGGTTGGCATAGGTGCGCTAGAATAAAGGGTATTGTTGATGTTAGGCCTTTGATCACTCTGCAATTTCATAATTCCAGAATGCATGACAGCTTCTCCATGGGCAGTTTCAAATTCTGTTGAGGAGCTATGGTCTAACTTCAACTGATGAAGTTGACCCTGTTGGATACTATTAGCAGCTCTTACATTGTCCTGCGATTCTTCCCTTTTATTATCTCTTGGAGCTTGAGGAGTACCTTCGGATGAGAGATTGCAGCTTGTCATCTCAGAATCACCAAACTCTTCTTTGTACATTTCCTCAACCATTGGCTTCCAAAGACGCACCCTTGCATTGATGAACCAGTTGGCCACCTAAAATAATCAATTAAATATGAGCAACAACTTTAACTACGATAATCAGTCAATTACTTACCATTAAAAAAGGTCAATCAAAAACTAAAATTTCCAATCTAAAAACTTTAATATCAAACCTGGTTCCTGGTCAAGCCTGTTTGCCTGGCAAGCATAATTTTCTCTGAATCCTTCGGGTAACTGAAAACAAATAGAAGATGGATAAGAATTATCACTAGATGGAGAATAAGTACAAAACCACTAATGAAAAACAAAAGGGAGGTGGAACATACGGATGAAGGAAATGCTCGAAGAGCCAAGCACGGAGTATTGAAACAGAGCTTTCGGGAAGTCCCCTCTGAGGCCTCCAAGCTTGTCGCATGACGCCAAGCTGCTGAAGGGCCTTTTGTTGCCTAAGCTGCTGATCAACATAGCGGAGACGAGGTATTCCTTCTTGTTCTCCAAGGCTCTTCTGAGTCACTTGAATTTGGCCACTAATAGCATCACGCAAACAGCGAAAATGGCGAGAAATGGTTCGCAAAGCAAGTGCAGTGTATGGTTCAGCTGCCCCACAACCAGCAACCATATCAAAAGATGACACCACGATTTGCATCTGATGGCAGTACTGACGGTATCTTTTATCTACCTACATTCACCACAACAAGAGAGTTAGTTGTTCGTTAACACTTCCTCTATTATCAACATCGTTTTTCAATCGTCTTTTTAATACTTAAAGCATATTGTCGAAATACTATAACCGCTATGGAACAAAATTTCACTGCTTAAGATCAGATGTCGAGAGGCAGTAGTTTAATTAATGTACTTTCCCCATTTTATGAGCCTTCTCTAACCAATCCAAACCTGCTCCTCTTGCTGAATAAAGCAAATGGAATCTCAATAAACTATGCATCATCATAACTATACTACACAACTCTTTCAATTACTGTAAACACATACAAAGATCCAATTTAGAGACAACATATCCAAAACAAATATTATGGTAGAGTTTGGTGATATACCTCATCTAACATGGACAAGAGCTTCGTCTTCTTATCCAACAAGCTCTGCCGTTCTGCAGGTGATAATTCACTCGAAGCATTGGCAGATGAAGCATTAGGGTCTGAAGACATCTGCATAGATTGGCTGGTAGATTTTTCCTCCGAATCTTTGGAGACATCTAATCCAATGTCACGAGAGCTTTTTTGCTTTTCCATTCCAGGTTGCTTTAAAGCCTTTCGGACATTAACTAATTCGTCAAGCAATTCCTGTGCTGCTTTAAGGTACTGGGAGTTCAAGGCAACGTTTGGAAAACCTTGTGTTCCATGCAGACACGGATCATTGTGGACTTCCTTGTGGTAGAGTGAGGAGTGCGGATTGTACAAAGCCTCCTTTTGGATGGAGTTGTTAAAACATCCAGAAGATACAGATGCCATGCATTCAGCACTTGCCTCGTCATCTTTGAGAGGGACAGTAGTCTTAAGGTGTGGAAGACATGTAGTCATTAGTGATGAAAAGCCAGTGGAGGGATAATGGTATTGGAAGGGAGGGACAGGCATGAGTGTCCCAAGGCTAAGAGATAAGCCTTGGCTCTGTATGTTTTGCTCACTGTCAACAAGTCCCAAAGGCGTCCTTGTGAAAGTGTTGCCAGATGGATCACCTGGTGCAATGTTGGAATGCCCATCAATGGATTGCATAGCCACTGTGTCACCTATAGATGTGATGAACTTCACCTCATTTTGGCCTCCTACAGTTTCAGTATAGTTATGAGGTAAAAGGGAATTAGCAGACAACATCTCCGCGTAGGACCCAGAATTGAAAGCTTGGTTTGGGTACATCATAGCATTAGCAGCAAGAGATTGCGATTAGAAAATAGAGACAGATTTTTCGATCCCTTCACAATGGAGTCAGCATCCACCGTTCGTTAGACTTACCTGAATTAATTAAAAAAAAAAAGATCAGTGGAGAAAAAAATAAAAAGTTTTGGCACCAAACAGAATATGGAATAAGTAAGCCGAAGGAAAATAGAAAATACGTTGTCTAAATCAAAAGCACCACAAGAACTACGTCAGAGACAGCGATGCAACTCTAGAGACTACATTTAATGCAGGAAATCAATATATTATATTTCTGTCAATAGTTTTCACGAAATTGATTTTATCTAATTTATTATTTTCTATTATAAGTATCTTTTAACCATTTTATACATATAAAAAAATAATTAAAATTCTTAAATTTTATAAAATTTATCATAATTTTTTACTATTATTCTTATTAAATTATACTTATCTTAATTATCTCCATCTTAATCTCTTTCTACTATAATTATTTATTAAGGGATAAACATAAAAATAAATATTTAATACTTATAAAGTGACTTATATTTTATACATTTAAATTCTTAAAAAATATAATTTATAGAGAATAGAGGGAGTATATATTTAAATCGAATATTTTTATTATTACTCCTACCCAATAAAATTTTCATGACTTCAAGTAATACAAGTCGGGCTCATTTAGCCCATGAAAGAATTATATTGAAACGAGCCAAATTGGGTCTGGACAATTTGGCCAGTATCTTAAACAGAGTGGCCTGTTTGACCCACTTATTATTATTATTTTTTCTTGTTTTATTGAACACTTCTCCCATATTTTTATCTTATTTTTTTCACCACTACCCATGTAATAGTCTCTCTCTCTCTCCCTCCTCATTCAGTATGAAATGGGAATTGTGATTGTGAATTTTGTGGAGAAATTGAAGATGACATTTTGGATTATGAAATGTGATTTGTGAGAAGTTAATGTTTTAACAATTTATTTTTGTGAATGATGATTGTGAATATAGAAATTTCGGTTGGCTTGAAAGAATAACAGTTTTTTAAAAGAAAGTGGGTCAGGTATAATTTTACCCATAATAAATCGGACTGGCCTGTATTCTCACATCTACTTCAAGTTCAATCATCAGCTAATTAGCCACATGAGGAAGTTGAGATCTATTGATGCTTACTCAAAAGCGCGGACAATCAAATTACTATTTGACATTGCTGTATGCCTATTAAGTCCATTTGGCGTCCACTGGCTTTGGAATTTTCCTACCGACAGATGCTGCTTTTGGAATATTAAAAGTGCAAAAACCAACTATTTCTCTCTCTTCAATTTTCTATCAAGAGCTTGCTCGAAATATTGCCGACACCCCCACTAAGTCTCACTTTTCTCAGCTTATTACTCTACAAATCTACAAGACTTGCAGCCGTTGATTGATTGTAATTCTAGTAGCTTTATTTCTATGGAAACTTCACTCCAAATAACAGAACAAGAAAAACAGGCAAAAGCCACAGAACAGAAAACAACAACCAACCAAAACAAACTAACCCCCGTTTGAGTATCATTCTTTCTGAGGGCTTATGGGTAGCTTGAAACTATATGGTGAGCAAAAATGGGAGGAGAAGGGGAGGGGGGTGTTTATTGTATGAAGAATAATGGCTTGCTATATATAAAGGGATTTAAATTGAAAGAAGGGACCGTTTTGTTCTGCTAACACTTTCAAAAGAAGACAAAATAGAGGTAGTTCTAATTTTGGCGAAGTCTAGTAAATAATGACATGGACTTAATTAACTGTCTCAGAAACCAAGCAGACCTTGACCGAAAATCTAGCAAATGTTTTAGGTTTCAATCGCTTGCTTAAAAAGCCTATACCAAAATACAGAGCTTCTCCTCATGCCCTTTCATGTCGACTTAGGGCTAGTTTGATTTGTAGAATGTAAATCGATGATTAAAAAAGAAAAAAAGAAATAGAAAGGAACTATTGAAATATGTTTGAAAGGTAAAAATAAAAAGAAGAAAGTTCGATGGGAAAATATTTGTTTGGCAGGTAAGAAAAAGATCAAAGAAAGGGGAAAAAAAAAAAGCAAAATTCCCAAAATGTTACTACCTCCCTACTACCCTCCTTCGCTGAGAATAAAGAAGAAATGGGAAAATAGCAGTGAGAACAAACCAAACAATAACAAATCACTGGACCCTGTGTTCGACGGACTTGTTTAGATGCCATATCTGTTGGCTTTTCTTGGATTCGGAAAATGCAACATGGATGACCCAAGCAAGTGGTGTGGGGGGATGAGACGGAGGGAATCGGGTGGAGGAAGGTGGAGAGTGGGCAGCCGGAATAGCAACGGCAAGATAGCACCCCTGTAGTCGGCAGAAGATGCATCTAAAGACGAAAGTGGTGTGTGGAAGCCGGAATAGCTAACTCCGACCAACAAGACGGAGAAGCAATCCATGAGAGAAAGAAGCAGTGTCGAGATGAGGAGGGACATTTTTGGTCCTTCACTATCTCTTTGCCGCATCAGAACTTTCCCTCTTCGTTCGGTCATTTTCCTCCTACTAAATGGCTCCATATAAGCATGGACAAGATCTCTTTTAAAAAATTTGTGAATCAATCAAATACACAGGGAGCCCAAAAAGGAAATTTCGACACTCATGATACTCTAATTCAAATCGAAGCACTCTCTAATCTCAACTACACAGTAACGTACGTGTCCATTCTGATTTCTGTTAGTAATCAGCAAAATCAGAAATTCTATTAGAAGCATCGTCCACTACCACTAACAACAGTACATCATGATAATGATGATGGTAATAGAAGTTGGCTTTTTTGTTCTGGGATATCATAATTAACATCAATCAGAGATAAAAGATAAAGGAGGAGAGGAATACCTGAAAGGCAGAAGAGAAGGACGAGAAATCAAAAGGAATGATGGGCCTTAGTGGGAGGCAAATCAAGAAGAAGGATCAGAGCAGAAACACCAGACAAGTCCCGGCGAGACAATCCATGGGGTTCATGTTCCTGCCCAACCGGAGACAAATGCCAATCCCAAGAGATTATATTGATTCAAACAAAGACCGACCTCCTTATCATTGGAACAACGGCACCAACCAATTTAATTAAAAAATACTACTATAGAAAAAACCACTAGCTTTCTTTTTGTTTTTTTTTTTTGAAGAAACTAACTTTCTTTAAAATGTATAAAAAAATGAAAATGTTTACTTTCCCCACACCAACTACTTTTATTTTATTCGACACACAATTCATTATTATTTATTTTATTTTTTGGCCAAAAAGGAATAAATAATTGCTAAATTTATGTGGCAATCAATGTCAATATCAGGTTTCTCACGTGTGACAAACGCCAAGACAAAAGTCGCTAGAAAGTTTGACAGGAAGAGGAGGAAGAAGAAGAAGCCGTCGTGTGGATTGGAGGGTGGAGGTAAGGAAGAGGGGGTGAGGTGGTTGTTTGCTTGGAAGGGTTCAAACCCTAACCACCAGTTGGTAGACCTGTAACTTGTAACCCTCCCTTTAAACCTCCACTTAAAGGCATCCTAATCCATCTTTCTCTATCTCTATCTCTTTCTCCCACCAGAACATCCGAAACTGTTTGGTTCCCTATTTTTTAAAACAAATTAAAAAAATAAGAGAATATCAGGGTTAGCTGGATTCGAAATTTGTAGTAGGTGAAAGTGACAAATTCACGCGTCGACGTGTAACCTTCTTGGCATTTAGTTACTACTACAATACAATACAATACAACCCACCATTTCTATTATCAGATATACACGCTTATGTCTCATAAGCAATTTTCTGTTGGTGGTTTGTTTGCTTGAGCCGTGCGTTTCCTCTTTTTATTTTTTAAAGAAATGAAATATAAGAGCCAAGTGTAAAATAGGGGGAGAATATGGCCAGAAGACTTTTGGAAAACTGTTCATGTACCTTATTTTAGGACCTGTATTCTGAATAGTCAAGATTGAAGAGTCATATACTCTTCCCTCATAACATAAAAAAATTCCATTCGTCAAGATGTTATCTTCTTTGTCGTACCCTGGTGGGAATAATATTATTATTTCCCCACCTCTTAAATGCCTTCTTTTGTGCCAATTGCCATTCGCATACGATCCCTTGACTTTGCATTCGGGTGGTTCTCTTCTCTCCCCATATATGTATTTATTATTATTTCTTTTCGCATGAAAAATCTCCAATAACTAGTCAAAATAATAATAATGAGAAAGTCTGATTAAGCATTCTGAGTAAGTGAGAGTAATACTTCCGTGTTTTCTTCAACTTGTATGTTTCCAATTTCCCCACTCATTGTTACTTGACTTTACTTGTCCCCTTCACTTAATTATAGTTTCTGGCATGGCTGGGAATTTCCATGTTTCTTTGTAATAAGACAGAGAAATTACCAACGTGGTATGCCTGAAGTTCAAGACCGAGTGAATACTGAATACATCTTTGAGAGAGTTTACTCCGTCCATTTGGGTTAGTAATACCAACAAGCTCAATTCGGATTAATCAGGGTCTGAAATTGCGAATAATTTTATCAGAAAAGACCGAGAAATTGTCTCCCCTTCTGTTTAATTTTGGAAGCCCTGACTCGCTCCTCTGTTCCTTCACGGGTGGTTGTTTACCCTGTTTCTCTACATGTATATCCTATGTGATTCTCACCTTTACATCACTTGAATAGGCCCATTTTAAACATCAATTGCCATCCATGTCTTACACTTTTATGCAATATCTCCAGCAATCGGCTTCGAATGAGCTTACGGAGTGGCAGGTTGCCGCATTCAAACACAAAGGTCAATTACACCCCACCTTTTTCCTGAAGGGAAAAAAATATTATGAATTTTGTTCATGTATGAATCATATGGTAGATATATTATTATCATTATCATTATCATTATTCTGGTGGGGATGGATAATTGAAGTCAACGGAACCGAGCTTGGGGTTTCTGTACACCGACAAGACGTATCAACTTGAAGTTGATTTTCCGAAGCATTGTCTAAACAAGGCGATTGCTTACTCATTTTCTATGTATAAATAAATAAATATTTCCCTGCTCTTTTTTATCTGGTTGCCGACAAAATTCATATAGTAGCTGAGATGAGCTTTTACTAAATTTTCCACCCACCTCCCACAACCACAAGTGGAACTTGCCGTTCATGTGTTCGCGTCACGTTTATTAGATGCATGCTTTTGGCTTGCTTCTTTTTATTGCTTCTCTCAGTCTCTTTTTCTTCAAAACAGAAAAAAGGTGTATGAATTGAACAAGTTTACCCTCTTTTCCAAACCTAGCTCAGCATCCTAATTAAACTTAACCAATTAATGCTTTAATGGTGATATCAATTCTATTAGATCTGTTTTCCTTCCTTCTTCCCTTTTTTTAAAAAATTTATAATTTCTATTTAGTTTAGGCACCTCTGCTGCACTGTATCCCCAAGTCTATAGAAATGGATATATCAGTTTAGGTAATGCTCCAGCCCAGACGTCTTCTTTCTTTGGCATTTCTCACCCCCCAGCCCTCTTGACTTTTGCCCTCTCTTTTTCTGATAAAGCTTGAAGTAAACCGCTTGACTCTGCTCTTTAAACGCAAATAAGCAATCTTATTCTATATTTGGGGGCTTGAGTTTTGATTTTACTGTGGACGTGGCTTTTGGAAATAATTGGAATGTAAGATACTACGTTTCATTTATGGAGTATGCATTCTTCTTATTAAAACCATATGAATACTTCTTGCCAATGCAACTAATTAGTAAGAAAGAACTTCTCTGCAATCAATTATGCGTGGTATTGTTTTGGTGTAATTGAATCATAATGCATTCATCTTTTCTTCAGGCCCGATTCACCAATGGTATCTGTAGGATTGAGAATGAATTAGTGATTTTCCTTAAAATTGAGGTTGTACAAGGTATAAAGCTGACAGAAAACTAGTTACTTGTGTATCAGTGATACTTTTCCTAAGGTTAAAATCACCTGGGGTACTGGGTGTTTGCTCAAGGTTATCCTAATCTCAGACATTTTTTTTTTTTACTATTCCTGCAGCCAGAGCACTGGTTTCTGCCAATAATTGAGAAGATATAGGACTCGAAACTCACCTACCTTTTAATTGTCTGCTTTGTATTGTGCTGTGTGTCAGATATATTGGCTATACTAAGGTACTATGCATCGGCGTGTGTGTGTGTGTATAACCTAGTTTCTACCACTGTGAGCTTGATTCTGTCTGGATTGAAGAAGGCTGCAATTTTTGGGCTTTTCATGTTTCCTAGATGTTTCTTGGACCCTTGTTTCTTCAGAAATAATTTGGACTCCCCAGAAACAGGGAAGCTTTACCCTTTTTGTTAGTTTATGAAACTAAGTTTAAAGTCATATGGAGTCTTCTGATTGTGACATTAAGATCATTGGTGTTCGTTCATGCAACATGCCTATAATTTTCATAATTAGGTATGAGAGATTAATTGATTGCTATTGAGCAGCCCTAATTATGTCCAATGCTAGTTTCCATTAGATTGGAAATGTTGAAGATATCAGCCCTGAGTGCCTCAGGTTTGGCTCCAGATGAATTTTGCATTCCTAATTTTTCTGTTGGTCAAAGTGTTGCGGTAAAATCGTTGGCAATTAGTAGCACCGTAGTTGGTTTTCATTCAAAAGGTGGTAAATCAGGAAGATTTGTTTTGGGTCCTACTATGGGAAGGCTCTAGGTAACTCTGCAGGATCAATTTAGTTTACATCGTCTTATCATATGATCCTTATTTGAGGGATGAAGATAGTGATGGCTCCATATTGATAGAAGGGTGAGAACATTCCAAGGTTGAATCTTCATTTCAGCATTGAGAGAATTGATTTTACGTTCCTGGGGAGAGTCTTTCCATCAAATTCAAGAGTCCCTCTTCAAGTTGCCAAATCAAAGATAAGGTGAAATTAGTTTATGCTGAAACTCGATGTAGATAGAATTATAAACTTGGTTACCTATGAGTAGAGAGACTGTATAATTAACGTCCACAACGTTACGCAGGCACACCAAATCCAAAGACATCTTTTAACAGAACTGATGGGGGTGAAGATGAAGTCATGTACTTTTTTGACCTTTTCCTCTCATGGTCTACGTTCATCCTCCAAGCTCAGCTTCTTGTCTCCTTTAAACTCAGACATATTAAGGTCGTATGAAGTCATGTACTTGACCACATTGCTGACCTTGTTGAGTGGAGTGGAGTTGCCATGGTTCTAATTCCTGGCCCCTATTGCCGCGAGTGGCCTTTTGGTAATATGATATGGTGTCAGTGAGAACAAGGAAACCTTTCATTAGATTTAGAGGTTGAATTGAACTTCGCTGCCTACTGTCATTTTTTATATTTCTTTAAGAAAAATTTCCATTTCCCATCAAGGAAATGAAAGCCGAATAAAAACAAAAAAAAGTGGTGTATCGAAAGCTCTTCATATTCTTTTCACTCCCCTGTCCACCCAATGTGGCAGTGCGATACAGAAAATGAAAAAATCGGACGGATCAAGGTAAAATGAAAACAGACTACATGCGATTTTTTTCTTTTTTTTTGGTCGGCTGCTAATAAGATGTTGTTACTGACTAACATATATAACCAAGAATCTTATGTACAAGAACAAGGAATCGGGATGCAAGGTAACTGGTAACTACTGAGGAGAAACTAGTAACTAGGACTTAAAAGGGTTAAAAGGTAAAATGACATAAAATCTGGCAGTGCCATCTTCTTAGGACTTAGCAGTTAACACCCTCTACCCTTGAAAAAAAAAAAACCATTTTCTCCCTTTATTCAAATGACCTTGGCCTGGTGCCGCGGTTACATATCACTGCTGCTGCTACTGGTGAAGGGCTTAAAAATGCGCTGGCCTGGAGCTAAGATGCGCCGGGGGTCGTATTCCATCTTCATCTGATGAAACCGGGCCCACTTATCTCCATAGTGGTCCTTCCACTCCTCCTCTGTGGTGTAATGAGGCAGGTACTGTTTCACCTTCATCCTTGCATCCTGGTAGAACCTCAGAATCTGGCGGTTCTGATCACTCAGGTTCTCCAGTGTCTCGCTGTCCAAGGCTGATCTCAGAAAAGCCACCAGGTAAAACACCTCCTCGTCTGGTGTCACCGCCGAGCTCCCCTCGTCCCACCTTCACAAAATCATGATCACATTCACAACCATTACCATACCGTCACAATCATTATACGTGTTTTGGATTTGTTGGAAATAATGGAGTGGACTTGGGCCGTTCCTTAAATACATGGGCCTGTTTCTGTTATAACTAAGACGGGTCATCCCGTGAGTGGGACCCCCTTGGAAGATCTCCTCCTGACAAGAAAATCTTGCAAGGTGGATCATCACAAACCCTCCATTTTCCATTTTTTGTTTGCTTTCGTTGGGAGCCATGCATGAGTAATATACAATAATAAGTGCCTCTCTTTCTCTATGCCCACATATATGTGTCTACACACACACACATATGCTTGCATGCATGCATGCATGTTTCATGAAGTGTGTGCGGCTTCATAAACAAATGTACACAGATGACAAGGGCATGCATATGTATGATGAAACGAAATGATAAATTGGCCAGGCAGCGTCTGGAAACTTACTTGTTCTTGTTCATAGGGTAGATGAGGATGGGTCCACTTGTCTTATTTACCAGAATGCCCTTGAACACGCCGTTGTCGAAATCTGCAATCCTTGATTTCGGAACAAAAAGGTTCAGCCATGGATGCGGCACTTCCCATAAACCCTTGGACCTCATCTTCAGCTCCGCCTTGTGTACTCGGTCCAGAAAATCCACATATGGCAGGTCTGTTGTGAACACCGTTTTTGGTATGAAATCTAACTTTTTCAACAGACCCTCTATTTCCTGCACACACATATATCCATCCAATGAATACTAAGCACAACTACAAAACCAATATTCTAAATTTTACACGTATACGGAAAAAAGGTAAACAAAGATGCTCTTGTCAGAATGATCTCCATTATAATATTTATAATTATAATATAGTATACAGTTAGAAGAAAGTAAAATAGGGCTTTGAACAAGAGAATAATCAGGTCAGTGGGCGCCGTAGTTTAAGTAATATGTCAATAAACAAATCTAATGGCTCGAGGATAATAGATTTCAGAAGATCTTGTATGTTGTCTCGTGTAACTTTTATATTGATCTAATTTTGTTTGAATAAATTGGTCGCGCTTGGAAAGAATATTATCTACATATATACGAGGACAAAAAATGATTAGGAATGTTTAAATGATTCTAGTATTCAATATGAAATGTCTTTATTCCTTCGGTGGTACAAGAGAAAGCTATATTGCCATGTTACGCAAAGTCTGGACTCTGGAGGAAGCTAGGCAAGACCGCAAAAAGTATATTACTTTTGCTTCTTGCCAATCAATTATATTATATGCATGCAGGTGCTTTTGGAACTGATATCTGCCAAAATTCTTAGACCGAACAAATGGTGAAAACTATATATTCTGCTGTCTATACTACTATTTCAGAGATAAGATGGACAATTTAATCGAATAATTAATTAACTCCACATAAATCATTTCAAACAACTTTCCATCGATTAAACAAATAATTAAGGCGCGCGAGTTTTTTTTTTTGTTTGCTTTTCTTTTCTTTATGGTATCCGGGACCAAATACTTATAATTCAAACTTCAAAGTGACAGAATTGGACAAAGAAGCCCCCACCAGTTAAATGTTTTGTAAGATTAAATTGATGATTGGAACAACTTGTCCAAGGACAGCTTGCAAGTGTCATGCTCCCTCTACTCCCTCTATTCGTTAATATAAATGATGAAAGAAAAAATCATACTGAACGAAGAAAATAATAAATTTATTTAGAATATAAAATAGTATTTTAAAAAATATTATTATTTAATGTGAATAACTTTTATATTATACAATTAAGACAAATGAATTGTATTACTATTTTTTTAGAAAAAATATCATCCTAATTAGGGATATTTAAAAAAAATAATTAAATATACCAGATAAACTCTTAATATTTCTTATATTTTAAAACATAAAAATTTTTTAATTTTTCCTCATATTAAGGAATGAAACAAGTAATTTAGAAGACAAGCTTACACACAGGTAGCTAAGTAGTAGCCGGCGAGGTAAATCAATAGAGTCCAGCAGAGCAAAATAAAAGGAACATACTTTCCATATGCCAAATTACCATATTACGTGTCTATTTATAGCACTTGAAAGTTGGAACAACGCAATGCGAACAATTGTAGCAATCAAGCTGTATTAAATAAGCGTACCTGATCAATAGTATCTGCGTCGTCTTGCTGGTAATTTTTGGTGATCTCCAAGCAGTACAAGACACCACCGTCAGATTTGAGGGATTCTATTTTAACTGGGTTACTTGGTGAAAAGAACGAGGACCTCCAGTTATTGATGAGTCCTTCGTCTACTATCACAAATCCCTCGACGTAGTCGAATCTCTCATTTGCTGGTTTCCCATGCAGAGAGATCAGAAACTCTTGGTCCTTCGTAAAGGCTGTGAAGTTGGAGTACAATACTCGTATCCAACGAACCTGTACGTACGTTGAAAGCAAGTAATGGATTTGTACTTAAGATAACCATTTAATTTAACGTACATCAATCGGTTAATAGTAAACTTTCTATGAAAGAATTCAAAGAACGACATGCCAACAAGATTGCCAGCTATAGGAGATCCTGAACTGCTGAAATAGACCACTCTTCAGCCCTTGAAAACGATTTTTTTTTAGGTTTTGTCGCTTAGGCAAAGAAAGATTTGCGAGAAAATACGTGTCACGTGTCCCCCCCCTAGGAACCGATAAAAACACACTCAACAAGTTCTTTGAAAGATATAAATATGTAGAACATGTTAGTTTCTTTCTTATTATCTTTTTGCGTTGTTTAATTAATATATATAGGTTCATTTATGCAAATAATAATTAATAGTAATAAAGTGGAAGAAGAGACAGTTAAATTAGGCTAGAAATAAAAAATTTCAGGTTATTAATTAATTTAAATTCTGCAATTAAGCGATAGAGAGCAAAAGAGATAAAAATAATTAAATACCCTGTGAGGAGCTGGTTCAAGAGCAATTCTAGCTCTTGTGATGATTCCAAATTGTCCAAGACCTCCGAGAACGGCGTGAAACAACTCCGGATTACACTCTTCTGAACAAGTCAACAGCTGACCTTTACCTGTTTCATTGGGAGAGGGAAAAGTCATGAGCCTCAAATAGTAGGATTTAATAAACTATACTCGGGATGGTTAAGGAAATTTAATTTTAAAATTAAGAGTAACTAAATCACAGAAACTTATTCATAATAATATGTGATACTGTTAACTCTTTTATAATCCATATACAACAATATGACAATCACACATATATGAACTATATATGCATAACGGCATGATAATTACTTTATTTAATTATTTAATTAGTTAGCAACGAAAGGCTGTGGTTATTTTGGTTATGGAAGTATTAGTCAAGAACAAACATCAATGACCCAAGTTTAGAAGCAAACCATGACATTTGAACTGGTGTATATAGGAGGGTGGAAACAATTGTTGTAACTCAGCACTGACCATATATATATATATAGTACTTTTTAAAAAGAAAAACGTAGTTTGGGCAAGATTGAGGTTTGAGAAGGCATCCGAAACCTAACCGGTAACGACGTCGAGCTCGTAGACATTGCTAATCTGAGGGCCGTGATTGAAGGTCTGGCCGCTAATCCCAGCGTTGGATAGGGTTCCACCCACAGACAAATACAAATAATCGGTCCACGACTTAGGTGCCAACCCATATTCCCCCGTCGCCTTCAACACCTGTATCCACAGCTCCCCTCCCCACACGTCCACGTACCTTCCCTTCTCCCCCACTCTTACTTCTCTCTTTCTACTGCTCATCTCTATCACCACCCCCTTCCTCGCCTGAGCCTGCCCGTTTATCGAGTGCCCGTGCCCCCGAGCGGACACCGTGAACCCGTTCGCCGACTCATAAGCCGCCTTCACCAGCCGCGCCACGTCCTCCGCCGAACCCGGCTTCATAACTGCTATGGGCTCCGCTCTCGACAGCATTCCGAAATCCACAGAAGCCTTTTCCACGTCGGTGGTCTCCACGCTCAGCTGGCCTTCAATTCCGAGGCGGAGGAGTTCCACGGGAACCACCGTCAATCCTACCGTCACGATTAACCAACATATAGCGAATGCCAACACAAACTTGGTTGCCGCCATTTTGTGAGTTGAATTCGTTTTTGGGCAGTTAGGGCATGTATGGTGTTGTTAGAGGTGAAGAATAAGAAAGGGTGATGGAAGGGTGGGAATTGCGAAGAGAACAAAATCTTGGAGCAGCGTTGTGGGGAGTCGTGGACTAACGTAAGCCCGGATTGCGCTTTAAAAGATTTTATACGCAAACATGCACAAAGATTCCTTCCTCCGCTACTCTCTCTCTCACCTTTTTTGCTACTTTCTTTTCGATATGGGTTTGTGCCGTCAAAAGATGCAGAGGCTGTTCCCAATTCAATGGCAAGGAATCTAGCGTGCTTTAGCAAGAGAGGGCACTCGATCTCTCTGCTTGCCCTGGCTTGTTTTCTTTTCAACGTGAGAAACAAAGGAGTGAAAACTGAAATAGGATCAGTGGGAGTTGAGTCAAGACACTGTGTGTGTGGCTTTTGTGTCTAGGATATTTGATGCAGGTTCTCTTTTTATAGGACACACAGGAACGGAGGGTCTCGTAAGTAAAGCACGTGAGAGGAGACAGACACAGACTTGGTGCCCCGTTGTGCTTTTTTAAAAAAAAAAAGTTGAAAAAGTTGACGGGAAAGTTAAAATTAATCAGCTTAAAATTAAGAATATTACGAAGAAATGTTTAAAATAATTTAAATTTAATGTTGAGCCATTATAATTTTATGGATGATTTGGAAGGGTATAGAAGCTAAGGAATAGCAAGATGAAGAAGAGGGCGATGATAATTTAATTAGAAAGGGGTTGGGGCTTCGGGTGAAGAGGTCAGGGATTCCTGTGAGTGGGGGCCACGTATAGATACGGAGGATCAAAGTGGGGACACAAGGGAGGGAAGGTTCACGTGGGTGGGTGCAGACGCTGGAACCATGTTATTGTGCTTATGCAACCCGAAACCAATATACCATCTTCTTTCTTTTTCAATTTCATTGTTTTTTTGCTAGCCCTAGCCACTAGTAGTGGGGCGAATATTTTAGGTTAGGATATGTTTGGATTTAGCAAGATAAGCTATACTTATATTATAAATCTAAAATTTAGTCTCACCTATTAACTTAAATAAGACTTTATTTTAGACTTAAATTTGAATATTTTAAAAGTTTAACATAACTTAAAGCCTATTAAAAAATAAAATAAAAAAAAATATCAACTTTAATTTTTTTAAAAAAATATTTTGAATTTTAAATTTCTAATCATCAAATACATGATCTATATATATTTATCTTATAATTCATATATTTAAACAATATAATGGAAAAGTAGCTAGTTTCTTTATTTTTATAAACCTCACTCATCTATAGGGTTTCTCAATTATTAAATCATTTAATCTCATTCACAAAAAGATGATAATATAAAAAGGAGTGAGTAAGGATGATTCGATACATACAATATCTATCCATACACTTATTTCAATCAATAAAAAAAAAGAATATTCATAAAACTAATTTATATTAATTATATTATATATATTAAATAATAATAATAATACTTCAAATAGGTCTAATTTGATATGTTTCAAATCAGATTTTCCTTAATACCTATTTAACTAAATAGGCTTAGATGTAAATCTAAATCAACCCTATTTAGTTAAACAGTGTATGTCTGGCCACATCTTATATAACTCAAGAGCATAGTATTCTCACACCGTACCTGGTAGTCATCCTCACACCCACTTAATGACGGGTCACAATCAACTTAATTATATGTTCCCGTTCCAAATGAGGCATTATCAATGGTGAAAGCCTCAGAGGATAAAAATAATATATACCCACAGAATCCAAGGTCTAGATTGTGAGAGGTTGTTAATTATAGACTTTAATTACTAATATATATTTCAAGTAAAAGCTACCTACAAACAACAAGCGGCCGTTGCCATTGCTAGTTGATCTCACACCTTACGCAATGCTACAAGCCAAGTGGGTGTTGTTTTTGGGTGTAATTGCGAATCAATTAAATCTAGTTTTGTACTCACTTGTACAGTTATACATTCCTTAATTATTACGCCTCATAAACAATTTCGCATTTAATTATATTTATCAAATAAAATTCTTGCATTTGAACTCATAATCTGCTCCTTTCAATCCTCCTTAATATAAGTGATCACTTTTAACTTACTCATTGGAATTATAAAAATTAATAAAATTGTTTAAAAATTACTTTAATTTTTATTTTTATTCCTAATAAATATCATAGTTTTAAACTCTCCACAACAAATAATGCTTCATAAAGTAATTTTAAAAAATAAATAAATAAAATAATTAATACTCCAAAAACTCTTACAAAATAATCTACTTAAAACTACATAAAGAGGGGGATATCAAACTTTGTTCACGACATGCGTCCTACTCTTTCTTCTCTTCAAAAAAAATGATATTTAATATATCACTAATTATTAATGTAATTATCTATATTAATATCAATTGCTAATTATTAGGCAAAGGAAATTTTAGGTAAAAAATTTTAATAATTAAGACAATTCCAAAAGAATCTTATTTGAGGGATAAAAGAATATATAAAAAAAGTCTCTTATAAAAACCACATATGGATCATAAAGGCAAGGGCTCCAATGCTAACAGGCCAATATTAATGAAGTTTATTGGATGGAGATAATTTTAGAAAATAATTAAAATTTTATAAAAATTGAATGATATTAATTACTTTTAACTAAATTTTTTAATATGTGTGAAATTAATTAAAATATTTTTATAAAAAAGAACTAGAGGGAGTACTTTCTTTGATCGCTTCAATCGAATGCATGCATAATCATGGTTTAGTCAAAACGCTTAAGTAAGTTAATCATACGTATTATGTTTTTAACCACATACAAAACAGACTTCTAAGTGGAGTTAATGTAATGGAAAATATAATAATAGAGTACTCCACCTCCAGTTTTCATCTAGAAAACAGTACATGTGAGCGTGCGCGTGTGTAGATGCAACACAAACTGATCGAGTGTCGTACGTCCACAGGAAATATCATACAAATTTTGATGATATAAACAGCTTCTGAGAAAGCAACAACAGAATATGATATGTCGACGAGTATCACGTTATTCTAAATTACGAAGATCTTATGTCGCCTAGTCGTCTCTGATATCTGATTACTAACTTTATTCACTGCAGATATTGGTCAGTAGAGTATTAGTTTCTCTGCAGAAAAAGGGCCATCTTTTGTTTTGGTAAGAGATAAAGATGGGTAAAAATCTACCATGTAATCTCAGGTAAAAGATTTTAGAATCTTTTAGCAAAGGAAAGATTGATCCGATCTTGTTAGTTTTTTGCAAGTGGTTTGCCGATTTGCACTAGTTTACTTTTTGCCTCTATGCTCTGTTTTTGAGATAGAGTTCGGTTTTTTTTTTTGGGGGCGCTCTTTCCTTGTCTTTCTTCTTTTTTATTTAAAGCCTAATAACGCTACCAAACAAAAATCTATCTGAAACTACGTATTAGCGATACGTAAGAAAGGACACAAATAAGCACGCAAGAGCCATTATTAATGAGACTCACTCATTCTTCAGGTATCCTAAACAGCAGCATTAAATCAAATCGATGGACTTGGAGATTAAAATATACTTAGTTTTTTTATTCATTTGGAATGATCTCTCTCAATCAATGGAGCACATCAGCTCAAAGTGGGAGAATCTTTAAGCATTTGTTTATTTGGTGTGGGAGGTAGGAGGGACATTTGGTCAGTTGCACGAGAACAAGATTTGGATGGGTACTTTTTGTTGTTCTCTCTCTCTCTCTCTCTCTCTCTCTGAGCATTACGATATTGTGTATGCTTTAAAGGTGGTACTGGTACGTTAATGGACTTGCGCATCTTTTCCATTCCATCATGCTAGCTCCTTTCCTGTCTTTCTTTTTAGTTAGAACCTATACTTTGCTTTGCATTAATTTATATAGAGGGACCATCCCTCTTTTGGCTTAATTGAATCCTATTTTTCTTAATAATTATTGTTGGAATCCAAATTAAGTCAAGTAAGATTACAAATGATGATAAAATTCTATCACAAAATATTTAATATAACTGTATTCTTAGTGCTCAAACTCGAAATCTTTAATTAAAATAATATAATCCCTTAGCAGTTAAATTAAGTACTCAAAACAAAACAAGAGGGTAGAATATCACTTTGAAGATAAAGCCATAGAAGTAGCAAGTGCAGCAGATGTTAATGATGTTAATGTCCAAGAGTACAAGGCAGAATCATCTTTTCTTTTAGTTTCCTCACGTACACAGATTAGATTCTTCCACTTCTAACTTTTATTATCTTTGTTTATTAAGGTTTGCCCATATCACGTACCTCGTCTTTTTTTTCTCTACACGACAGGATTCGAGATCTGGCTAACCAGGCTATATATAGTGACACCCGAATATATAGAGCACATGAAAAATCATCCTTTTTATGCTTTTTATGAAATTTACAGCTCAGTTTAAAGCGTGCTTCTTGTCGTTAATAAATTAATTGTTGGTGTTTATCCTTTTTTTTACCAGAAAGATAGTATCAATCAACGTGCATCTCATCTTGCCCATATCTTTTATTGAGGTTTAACCAAAAAGATATTTCGTTTGGGATTAACGATGAAGGAATCACATTCTAAAGGAAAATTAATGCAATTTAAGGACCAGATTTTACTTTGCCGGATAGTAAGTTATAAAAAGGAGAAAAATGAGAGACCGGTCAAACTTGGAGTTGAGAAGGCTTGTTTTCTTTTTTATATATTGATATTCAAATTTTAGATGGTCTGCATTTAGGAAGATAAAATTATCTTAAATATTGTACCAGGCCTACACTTTCAAATCGAACGTTCAAAGAGTCATTTGAAGATTGTCTTAATTATTAGTCATTCAAGAAGGGAAAAAAAGAAGAATGTGTATATATATGATTTGGATGTAGATTAATTTGGAGAACATTAATGTAATTTATGTAATAAAATTGTCCCACTAAAATTTTAAGTTTTAATATCTCTAAAATATATACATAAATCCAAAACGATAATGGATTAGAAGGGACTTAATATATAACACTTAAGCTGGGTCTCAAATTTGAGCTTTAGAAATAAAAAAAAAAAAACCATTTGGCAAAATTACCTTCAATTTGAGACATGGCATTGCTCAAATCTGCATTATCTGACAATATGCACACACACAAGAATGATCTATTTTTTATTCGCCATAATACACATGAAAAAACCGAAAGAGACCTACCAGATTATTTTCTCATGGTTCACATTTTTATTTCGCAAATTAATGTGTGGCAATGTTTTCCAAATTTTTACGTTCTAGAATTATCTTAAATAAAATTTTAGAGTTCACACAAAGAAAGGAAAGAATGGTTTGAAAAAAATTCGATATTCATACACTTTTATTTTTTGTATATTCCCATTGTTTAATACATAATTTTACAATATAAAAATTGAAAAAAAAAAAATCCTTGCAGCTTGGCCCCATATTTTACCAACAAAATTGAAAAATTGTTAGTGTTTTTATCTCCTTTACGGAAAGATGTCGTACAAGCCGACAGTCACATTTTGGTAATCGTTAGTCCTTCCATGATATCCAATAATGGAAGCTTAATTTTGTGTGCTTGCCCTCCAAGGTTATATACTTATATATGCACTGAACGAGAGCCATACAACTATAAATTCTCTTCATTTCTAATTATAAAGAATAATTAGGAGACTTTCTATGTTTCAAAATATAAAATACATAAAAAATTTGTCCAGTGTATTTAATAATTTTTTTAAAAAATATTCTTAATTAAGATATCATTTTTTCAATACAATTTATTTGTAGTAATTGTATAATATAAAAATTATTAACATTAAATGAGAATATTTTTTAAAATTATTTTATATTCTAGATAAATTTATTATTATTTTTAGTTTATGTGATTTTGTATTTTATTCTTTATATTAAGAAATCAAAAAATATGATTATAACCAAATGAAATAGTAGATTGGAGATATGAAACATATGATAGTCCTTTTTCACACAATTTGAATATATACTAATAAAGGGGGAAAAATCTAGCACAAAATCTTGCTTCCATAATGAATAATAATAATTGAATCGACATTGTGACTCTTTTTTTTTTGTAAGTGTCAGTGTGACTCTCTCTAATCGTACTTTCTCTAGTTCATATTATAAGATATTTTATATGATAAATTATGTGCAATCTGTGTTATATGTAGAATCTAATACCTCCCACAATTATGATGAACTTAATTAATATTCCCTCCGTTCTAGTTGATAGTGCACTTTTAACTAACACACAAGTACCAAGACAATAATTAATAACTGAATTTTTTTTCATTATTTTTCAAATTATCTTTATTTAATAATACTTTCTTTATTAATAAATTGCAGTCATTCTCTCCTTTATTCTTTTTTTTCGAGTTCTCATGGGTCATTGGCAATTGTGAAGAGTGAAACTTTTGTGAGAAATTCTTCTTCATTCATTTATGGTTTGACCAAACCATTAAAGAATTTTCATTAAATGCATTAGTAACCGTAAAATATATAAACTTCTTTATTATGAATAATATTGGAAAAATAATAAAAAAAACCACAATATAATCCGCACAATATACTATATTTTGAAATATGAATTTCTTAAAATAGTGCACTATATAGCGTAATAGAGAGAGTATTACCAAATCATGTTGTTATAGGAGCTTTAGATGTATGTTTCATTGTTCTTAAATGTCTCAACAACTTGCAAAACTTTGTCTTAATTGAAGGAAACAACGAGATTGACTCCACCTTCGGTGAAAAATATACTGGTGGAAAATCTATGACTTAATTTGATCATCGATGGTTACTAACGTCCTTAAGTAACAAGAAAGTGAAGCTCTAAAAGAAATTAAGAAATGCAATTATGCAACCACCAATCCAATCTTCAGAAGTAGATTTCGATCAGTGTTTGTCCCATTCACATATAATCCAAACAAGGAGTCCTGTAAGAATCTAAAAATACTCCTGGTTATTAGCATTTAACCCTCTTGTGATTTGTATGCATAGAAAATTAATTATTGGACCCAAATGACAAATATGTAATATGGAGAGTCAGAAAATTTCCTTCAAAAACTATCCATGCAACATACCATATAAGAATGATTGTATATATTTAGTTTTGCACAGGACTCTTGTTAGATATATTTAATTAATATTTAGTATTTGAAGTTATTCAAATTATATGTTTATATTTTTTATGTAATTAAATATATTTTAACTGAGTGTGACCCTAATTTTTAAGAAAAAATCTTGTCAGCTAAGATATTTTAAAAAATAAAAGATAAACTTAGTCATAATTTTATTTTTATCTTTATTTAATTTTAAATTCAAATGTAAATTTAATAACCAATATAATGGTCAATATTATTAAATAAAGACCAACAGAGTTTAGTTTAATGCGTGCTCCGGTTCCAATTACTTGAGACTAATTTCCTGGCTTCATTACTAAATTTTATAACTAGTTGAAAAAATTATCTGTCTAAATTATTTTTGTAACTTCTTAAAACTATTTTTTTTATAATTCATATCTAATATATGGACCGTATAACTTTGAGGATATCTGCATCAAATCATTTAGTATAACGAAATATATTTGCAAAGTCTTCCATTACTATTATTATTTGTGGAAAAATTCATATATATAAATTTATATTAAAAATTAAATTTATCTCACATGTGCTACCAGAGCAACCTTGCCTCAGCCTGCATATATATTGATGTTGTTTTGGATATTTTTTGATATCTATCTTTGTGAAATCACTAATAGCGCAGCGTTGGTATTTATTTTTTCTGTTTGAAAATTTAATTATTTTCTGATGAAATCAAAATACCAAATTGAGTTGCTAGGATTGAGTAGTGTGATTTTAATGATTAAACTGCATGCAAACTGATATGGAATATTGGAATTCAAATTTGCATGTTAGTTGTTTTATGTGTTTTTTTAATTGTTTTTTCAATTTGAATGTTCTATACGTGATTTGGTGAAATTAATATGGGAATCTGAATCTCCGTTGTGTTTTGATTGCACCACTGTTGATATCGCCAAAATCCATGGCAGAAAACATAGAGATATGAAGTTCGTCATGTCCGATCAAATTTATGTTTTTCGATCTACTAATTTGTACATCAGTTCGTGAAATTGAGATGCATGTTTCCATCGCCAAGAAATTCTGGTCATATAGCCGTTGAGATTGCCCAAAACGGAGCTTAGAATCATCTGTAACCATCGAAGAGCAGGCGGGTCTGTTGTTGGGTCGCGCAAATGTCCATGTTGGGTGTAGAGATCCAATAGGTGAGGAAGATGACTGGAAACGACATTACGTTTTGTCTAGCGTATAAATGGCATGTCGTTTCAAACTTAGAATGGCGTCTTTCTGCTTGCTTGCGAGTCACACGATGGCATTTTGCTCAGCTATAATATGAGGGTCTTCAAATGTTTGATTTGATTCGATTTTTGGTAAAAACTAAATTAATCAGTTTGATATCTTTTGAGATTTTTTCAATTTTACTTTTAATCGGATTGATTTGGTTCCAATTTCTATTTGATTTGATTCGTTTTGCTTTAAATCATATTAAATTAATTTTATAAAAAATTTATCATTTTTTTAAAAAATTAAATTAAATAAGTTCCATATAAATACTTTACGAACACAAATTATATCTAAATATTTTACTAAATTATGAATATTTTATATAAATTTTTGCTTTTTATATTTTTATTTATTTATTGATAGATTCATATAATTAATTATAGCAATATATTTATCTATATTCTTTCTTTCAAATTAATAAATGTCTTGTAATCTTATTTATGAACTTTTTTACTTAAGAGACTTGTATTAATAAGTAGTATAAAAAGAAAATGTATTAAATAAATATAGTATTTGAATTTTAAAAAAATAAATAATATAGTTGATTTGATTCAGCTTGATTCAGGTTTCAAATGTTTAAAACTAAATCAAAGCAAACTGAGTCAATTCTAGAATAACAAAAACCCAAATACACCTTATTTTAGTTTGGTTTGGTTTGGTTTAGTTTGCTTTAATCGATTTGGATCGATTTTGAACACTCTCAGTGAAACATAGCGTTTCACTCATGTGAACAGAGTTGGGCTACAATGTATTGGGCCTCTGTTTAGGGCTTGTTTCTTTTTTTTTTTTCGTTTCTTTGTATTTTCACACAAACTTGGCCTGTTTTGTTTGGGTTTGTTTTCCCCAAATGTTGGGTTCTGTTTTTCGATGCTAAGTAATGATTTAAAAAAAAAGTGCAAAAGCTAAATAAAGGACTAGGCTTGGGCCAAAATATTTCCGGAGATTTTTTTTTGGGATCAAATTTTGGAAATAAATTATAGCTCATAGGAAGATAATTAAATTTTATTTAAGCTAAATCAATGTTATTTAAATTTCCATAATTTAATTTTTGAGTCCAATTGGTTGTTTTGATATGTTTTGAACCATAAAGGTAAATTAGACCAGGATTGATCAATTTATTTTGTGCCATTTTTAAAAGTTTAGAAATTTGGATCATTAATTTTTAGGTAATTAAAATATTATTTTTTCAATTGTCTAAAATTTAGAAAAAATTTATTCAGACAATTATAACACTATTTTGGTTTTTATGAAATTAATCGAGTCATTTATTGACCCAAAATTAATTTTAAACAATTATTGGGAAAATTAAATAAAATAGTGGGATAATTTATTGAATTATTATTTTTTATTCAAAACAACTACACTATATAGATACCTACAATATGGCATCTTGCCATTTGTAGGATTTTATCCCACAACCTCCATTCAACCAAGGAGTAAAGGTGCTACTAAGGCAATAGGCCTAACATTTAATTGTTTAATCACATGCTTGTTTGATTGATTAAAATAATTATTTAAATTTTCATTATGTTTGTGCATTTATATGATTTTAATTACACATAAATTATGATATTTGTGATTAGCATGCATTTAATTAAATACTCAAAGAATTATTTATTATTGTTGCATGCATTATTGATTTAATAAAACCACATATAGATTTAAAATATTAATTCTAATAATATGTGTAGTTGTAATTTATCTTTACTCATAGGGAGATAATTATAATTGCTCATATAATTAAGGTGAAATATAATAACCTTACATTTCTTAAGTAGCCCACATATATTAGAGATTATGAATGCATTCTAATTTTATCAAGTTAATAGGACAAAATATTGCACAATTATGATTTAATCATATAGGGAGAATTTTAATTAATTTGTCATAAATCTAATTTAATTGATTGATTAATTAAGTGATTCTCATTATGACTTGTCTATATGAGTGCATATGTATGTCCTTATAAGTATAATGATTATGGATGTCTTGTGATTGACATGTATAATTAAAGAGTAACCACAACATCTTTACATAACTATATACATGTATTCATGATTTGTTTTACCATACAAGGATATCACATAAGGATTTAAAGATATCAGTTCTAATTAAGTATATCATTATAACATGTATTTTGCCCACATATGGATAGTTATAAATATATACTTAATTAGGATGAAATATAAGTTGTCTTGTACTTTCTAAGTGGCTTAGAGATATTAGAAAATATGAATACCTTCTAGTTTCATCATAAATGATATATAAATTTATACTATATTGAAATCTTTACTCACAGGTAAATTTTGGTGATATAAAGTTTATGTTTAATATGTATTGCATTGGCAAGTATGCATTTTAAGTGTGATGGATGATTACCTCATAGATAGTTGATATAAGTATGACTTAAATTGAATAATGAAATTGCAATATTATTATCATCTCCTGAATTGTTTGGTTAAGAACAATTATAAAACCTACAAAAATTAATTCTTGATTCTAGGAGATCTTGACCTAAAGTTCTTGTACCCATTAATATTAGTATGAGATAATTTTGTATTAGTGATGGGAATGATACAATAATCTGAATACAATAATAATGAAATCTCAATGCAAAACTAAATATTTGGGTATATAATTAATTTGGGAATGTTAAGATCCATTTATAAGTAATGGCTAAAATTCTACTATAAATCATTGTATAGTGTTCTAACTATAAAGTAGTTCTCCATAAAGTAAATAAACACTGAATGTATGTAATAGCATACCATATAAATGAGAGACATAGCTACTAATTTAAGTATTTGAGAATAAGAGATCTCTATCAATCTTGGTGCAGACAATCCTTAGTTATTTCATCATTATAAATTTATCATGACACATATAAGGAGATATGTATAATAAATATTTATTGGATATATATGTGGAAAGGAAAATTGGGCTCAAATTTATATTAGAATGAGATTTTAATAAGCGATCATTTAGTTCCAAGGATAGACCATGACGAATAAGACATATAAAGAGTAATTATCTCATAAAAGGTCTTATTGGAGAATAAAAGTTATACACTTACCTTTAGTAGGTTTTAAACCTCATATTAACTAAAGCATGTTATGGATTAAAAAATTCTTCCTATTATATGATAAAGGAAAATATCAATGTCTCCATTGAAGGAAGTTAACAAAATTTACAAAAAATAAGATTATTTGATCTCAACCTTATTCATACATGAATTGCATTAAGGATTAAGCAAACATATATGCATGAAAGAATTTAATTACTAGAGATTATATACACTAATGTCTAGTCTTTGAAGTTATGTTCTAATTGTTCAAATGATTCATCCCTTTTATTATTAACTTTTTACAATTCATGAATACTTCTTGCTTTATAATTAAAATAAAGCATCTAATACCTTAATAAGGATGTAAAGTAAAAGAAGAGTTAATTCAATAAACGGATTAATATAGTGAGGTACCAACTATTGATGAGAAATCTCATAAAAAATAAGATTTATTTTGAAATAGTGATTGTTGGAACTCTTATTGTGCAATTTCAATCTTAACAAAAGATTGAATTCTAACAAATTATGATTAGGAATTTGACAACTCTTAGTAACTATATACTATATATTAAGGAACTCGATTAGAACATAAATTTTAAGAATAAGTCCACAATTTTCATATATAATAAATTCCAAATTGAGGCATGTTTTCATAAAAGATGTGAGAGAAATCAAAGCAAATAATGATATTTGGGAATTTGTAGAGTTGCTAGTAGGGCCAAGAAAATTTGGCCATAAATGGGTTTTTAAGATCAAAAAAGAATTCATTATGCAACATTGAGCACTACAATGGAAAGATTGTTTCTTAAAATATTTCCTATATAATGGAAGGATTAATATTAGTGAGATCTTTTTTCCTATATTAATGAATAATTTCTTCTACATCTTCATGATCTTGTATACATGTTTAAATTGGAATATTGTGGAAGCTATTACTTTCATTATGATTATAAGAGATAGATGTATGTGAAATAAATGAGGGGTTCAATTAATGCCAAGAAGAATTTAGTTAGATGGGACTTGAGTATATCCTATGATAGTGATAGTTGAAGTTCTATGATATGATCACATTTTTAGATAACATTGAAAGTATCATGAATATTTGTTTATATCACTAGATTAATGAAAGTTGAGTAATCTATTAAATTTTACTAGTTGATCACATATTACTTTTGATTGGTGATTTGAGGTATCATAAAGGGAAAAATAATCTTGTTCAAGAGCTTGGACATGAAAAAAATATAAGTGAGGTGCATTTTTCTTTTTGAGAAAGAAGGGATTTTATTCATGGATCAACAATTACATCACATGCAACTTCACAAAAATAACAACTGCTAGGAGAATATTTACAGCAAAGCTACCTGTGATCTAAACAAAATATGTGAAACATGTTAAGAGTCTTTATAGTGTGCTCTGTATGTATTAGTATGTCTCTTATAAGAGTATTAGAAGTATAGATTTCACCAGTGAAAGCCCTTTTGTTCCTAGCTTCCCATAGCTTCCAACATGTTATGCCAAACATCACTTTTCATCTTGGTTCACTTTGCTTTGGATGGAGGTTAATGAGCATCCAGTTTTGGTATGAGTCATTCAAGAAGCTATTGTATAAGTGAATGGGCATGATTTGTTGCCGACATTGGATTGCAAAAGGGCAGGATCTAAGGATGTGGTTCATATCTTCTTCCTTGTGCTTGTAGAAGTTACAGTCAGCAGTATCACTCATATGTCTCCTTTTCCTTTCAGAGTTCATCAAGTGTTTGTTTTGTAATGTAAGCCAAAGAAAGGTCTTGATTCATTCTTGTCCTGGCCACTTCCAAATGTATCTCCAAGATAAGTTTTCTGAATTAGGACGATCCCCTGAGATGGCTTTGTAAGCTAAAATCATTGTAAGAACCCATTTAAATCTTGTAAGAGATAGTGGAGAAATTCCAATTAGTGGCTTGGGGACTGAACGTAGGTCAAGTGGAATAAACCGAACTAGGATAAATTACTGAGTCTTCTTCCCTTTACTCTTTATTACTTATACTCTGTTTTCAGTGATTTTTTAGTATTATTATTATATTTCATCTTTGCAGAAAAATTTCAATTTTCCCAATTCACCCCCCTCTTAGGAAGCTAGCTGAACTAATAAGTGGTATCAAAGTTTGAACTCACAGTTAAAGGATCTAATAATCCAGGAGAAGACATGGATGGCTTTGGTGAAGGCGTTCTTCTGGAAGGGAACAATACCAACATACCTCCTAGCTTCAGTGGAGAACATTATGAGTATTGAAAGATAAGGATGTAGATCTATCTTCAATCCATTGATTTAGATATCTGGTCGATCATATAGAAGGGAGATTTTGTTTCGATGAAACTACAAGATGATGGGAAATACAGAGAAAAACCTGAAAAGGAATGGAACGAGGAGGATAGGAGAAATGTCCTTCTCAACTTTAAAGCTAAGCATTGTCTGGTTAGTGCTCTCAATCAAGATGAATTTTATAAGGTGTCCCAATATACAACAGCCAAAGGCATATGGGACTCTTTAGAGATTGCTCATGAAGGGACCACCGGTGTGAGGGAAAATAAATTGAATACATGCATTGGAGAATATGAAAGTTTCAAGATAAAAGAGGATGAGAATATCAAGGATCTGTAGAAGAGATTCACCTTCATTATGAATCAGCTGAAGAGCCTTGGAAAGGAATACACCCAATCTGAGAAAGTCAGAAAAATTCTTAGAGTCTTGCCCATTGAGTGTCAACCAAAGGTGACTACAATAAAGAAAGTTAGAGGGGAATCAATGACATCTGTCACAATCTTTTTTGGGAGTCTTAAGGAATATGAAGGGAAGCTGAAGGTTCTCAAGAAATATTCTTCATCTGACAAGAAGAAGAAGAGTTTGGCTCTCAAAGTAGAATCAGATGACGATGATGATTCAGAGGAAGATGCTAAGCTAGATGAAGAGATGATAGTCATCCTGGTGAGGAAATTTGGCAAAATGTATGGAAAGAAGAAATTCAGAGGGTTTGTAGAGAAAGATGGAGCCACTAGTAGCAAGAAAGAAAACAAAGACTCTATCATATGCTACTAATGTAAGAAACCTGGACATATTAGATGGGAATGCCCTCTGCTAAGGCAGAAACAAAGGAAGGACAAAAAGGCTGACAAAGGGAAAAAGAAGAAAGCCTTCGTATCTTCCATTTGGGGAGATAGTTCAAATGAAGAGGAAGCAGCAAGAGATGATGAAATTATTAATCTATGCCTAATAGTTCAAGAGATTGCAGAGAAGGTGAAGAATCACAATCGAGACAATGACAGTGATTCTGAGGTGAATGACCCTAAACCTTCTTACAATAAACTACATGATGTATTTAATGAACTGATGACTAATTTTGTTGAAATGTCCAAACAACTGAGTCAAGCTAAAAGGAAAATACATAGGCTTGAAAGTGAGTCTCATACATCTTGCATTGCTTCACAGTTTTCTTCTTTTACCACTACCTCTGTTTACGTCTCATGCATTGAGTTGAGAGATAAGAATAATTATCTCCACAAGACTCTAACCAAACTTCCTAGATGTGAGGACATGTTGAAAGTATTACTGGGAAACCAAATTGTAAGTCAAAACAAAATTGGTCTGGGATATGACCCATGTGCGGTCAAGGAGAAATTGAAAACCAAGAAACAAAACCTTGACCTAAGAAATTTTGTGCATGCTAATAGCCTTAAAATAACTCAGAATATAGAGTTATTCCCAGCTCCTAGAAATCAAAAAAATAAATATTATAGTCATTATTTCAGACATGCATCTCTTTCCTCTAGTCCTTTCTCCAATTGCCACTTCTATAACAAGAAGGGTCATATGTCCTCCAACTATATATTCAGGAAGGAAGGAAATGACAATGGGATGAAATGGGTTCCCAAGAATTCCTCCACTTCAAGAAAGGACCCAAGCAAATATGGGTACATAAAAAAAAAAAACTAAAACTTGTTTTGTAGGTGTGTCTTAAGACTAAGAAAAGTAATAAATGGCATATGGACAATGCTTGTTTGAGACACATGACTGGAGACAAAGAAAAATTCATTGTGCTGAGAGATAAGAAAGAAGGAAATGTTACTTTCGGTGGTGACCAGTCTGACAAGATAATTGGGATTGGAATTGTTGGAAGAAATCTAGAAACATCAATTGAAGAAGTCCTATTCGTGATAGGACTCAATCACAACCTGTTGAGTGTGAGTCAAACCTGTGATAGAGGCAATTGGGTTCTATTCAATTCCAACTACTGGCTAGTTATCAGAAAAAGTGACCGTAAAGTGATTCTCAAGGTAGAAAGATATGGTAATTGTTATACTATTGATTTAGATGAATTACCTTCTCTAGACTCTATATGCTTAATAAGTGAAAATGATGAAAGTTGGCTGTGGCATAGGAGACTAACACATGTTAGCATGTATCAATTAAATAAACTCATTAAAAATGAATTTGTTCTTGATCTGCCTAACATTAAGTTTGAAAAGGATAGAGAATGTGATGCTTATTTTAAAAGAAAACAAACAAAGTCCTTATTCAATACCAAAGACATTGTTTCTATAACAAGACCTCTACAATTACTTTACACGGATTTGATGGGTCCTAATCGTACTAAAATTATAGGTGGAAACTTGTATGTACTTATTGTGGTAGATGATTATTCTAGGTTTACCTGGACTTTATTTCTTCCCTCTAAAGATGAAACATATGATATTTTTCTAATCTTAACCAAGACAATCCAAAATGAGAGAGGTTGTTCTATTGTATGTATTATAACATATCATGGTGGAGAATTTGAGAATGCCAAATTTGCTGACTACTGTAATAAAAATGAAGTGAAACATAACTTCTTAGCCCTAAGAACTCCTCAATAGAATGGAGTGGTGGAAAGAAAGAATAGAATGTTGGAAAAGATGGCTCATGCAATGCAGAATGAAAAAGGATTGCCTACACAATTCTAGGCTGATGCAGTAAGCACAACATGCTATTTGATGAATAGAGCATATATCAGACCCTTACTAGGGAAGACTCCATATGAGCTGTACAAAGAAAAGAAGCTCAATCTCTCTTATCTTCATGTCTTTGGATGCGCCTGCTACGTCCACAACAACAACAAAGACAATTTGGCTAAGTTTGATGCCAAATCAGATGAAGATATATTTATTGGCTACTCAAATAGAAGTAAATCATATAGAGTATTCAATAAGAAGTCTAGAACTATTGAAGAATCTATGCATGTAGTCTTTCTTGAAAATAAAACTCTGTCTAAACATGCTAGAGAAGGGGATGATTTAATTTCCAGTTTCAAGAATTTGAATGTGTCGGAAGGAAATAAAACTGAACCTCCTAAAATATCTAAATCTATTGATTTAGATGAAGATATCCAGGAGAAAGACAATTAAAGTGAAATAAATGAGGAAATATCTCAAGAACTCCCTAGAACTTGGAGATATCAAAGGAATCATCCAGTTGATCAAGTTATTGGGGATGTTCAAGAGAAAGTTAAAACCAGAAGATAACTTAGGGATCAAGTGAATAATTATGCATTTATTTCTCAAATTGAACCTAAGTGTAGTGAAGGGACTTTAACTGATGAATACTGGGTTTTAACTATGCAAGCTCAGTTTGAAAGAAGTCAAATTTGGGATTTAGTGCGTAAGCCTAAAAACCATCCTATTATTGGAACCAAATGGGTGTTTAAGAACAAAGTTGATGAGTTAGGAATAATAATAAGGAATAAAGCTAGATTAGTAGCTAAAGGATATAATCAGGAAGAAGACATTGTTTATGAAAAAACTTTTGTTCCAGTTGCGAGATTGGAAGCAATAAGGATTCTGTTAGCTTATGCTTGCATAAAAGACATTATGTTGTATTAAATGGATGTGAAAAATGCTTTTCTAAGTAGGTATATCATGGAAGAGGTTTATGTTGATCAACCTCCAGGTTTTGAGGACTTAGCTAAACCAAATCATGTATATAAATTAAAGAAAGCTTTATATGAGTTAAAACAGACTCCTAAAGCATGATATGAGAGATTGAGTAATTTTCTGATTGAAAAAGGTTTTAAAAGAGGAAAAGTTGATACAACTTTATTTACTAAAAGGAAAAATAAATATTTATTTGTTGTACAAATTTATGTTAATGATATTATATTTGGTGCTACTAATGAATCTTTGTGCAAGAACTTTTCTGAGTTAGTGTGGAGTGAGTTTCAAATATCAATGATGGGTGAGATAAACTTCTTCCTTTGATTGCAAATCAAATAATGTGATTATAACATCTTTCTCAATCAATCAAAATGCCTCAAGGAGTTGCTAAAGAAGTTTGGAATGGAACATGCTAAACTTATGGGAACTCCAATAGCCTCTGCAACTAAGCTTAACATGGATGAAGGAGGAAAATTCTTTGATATAACTCAATATAGGTGGATGATTGGATCCCTACTGTATTTAACTACTAGTAGGTCTGACATCATGTTTAGTGTCTGTATGTGTGCTAGATTCCAATCATGTCCCAAAAGGTCCCATACAACAGCTTTAAAGAGGATTTTTAGATACTTGCTGGGTACATCTTAAATGGGACTCTGGTATCTAAAAGGCATTGGAGAAGAGCTTGTAAGTTATATAGATACAGATTTTGTTGGATCCAAGACTGATATAAAGAGCACAAGTGGAACATGCCAATTTTTGGGAGGCTCTCTAGTGTTATGGTTCAGTAAAATGCAAAATAGTGTAGCACTCTGATGCAAGCATGGAGCAAGCTCAGGACATTAGAGAAAATGAGACTGAACATGTAATCCAAAAGTGGAAGATAGTTGATCCATTACAAGGCATGGGAGGCTCAATCACGAGATCAAGAGCTAAAGCAATGAAAGAGGCCTTGAGCGGTATGATCAACAAGCAACTTGAGATGGAGCCTTTGCACTTAATTGAATTTGAAGCCCAAGAGCACAACAATGGCATGATTATATTATCATATATAGAAGTTCAGATTTAAGCCCAAAATCAAGCCCAACATGTGACTCTCTTAAAGAGCATGTGACTTAAGGATTAATGGACCTAATTAGTATTAATTTCATTTTTATTAATTATGGGCTGAACTTTGTTAATTAATAAAGCCCAATTAGTTAATTAGTAGTCCTTTTGATAGCACACCTTGTAAATAAGCATGTCATGTGCCAAACATATGACTTCATTAATTTGGTGGCATGTTTATAAGGGTTGAGGTCTTATTTTTATTTTTTTTTTATGAATTTTCGTTATTTTATTTTTAGGGATTTATTTTAATAGTTTCCTAGTTCTAATAAGATTGTTATTTGGGCCAAAAGTCTCCTAATCCTATTATATTACTTAAGCCCAAATTAATTAGGGTTTCTAGACTTATTAGGTTAGATTTTACCTTGCCTACTTAAGGCTAACTTTTATATGCGTTTTTCAGATTTGATTAATAGAATTTCAGACTTTGTTTCTCTTGTGTTCTTTGAGTGCTAGAGCGAACTACAACTTATCGAGGAATTGGTCCTTCATTGTGGTGTCATCAGAACTAGGGTTCAAGAGACCGGTTCTCTTGGGTTCTAATTCACCTAAACCAACATATCTTGTGTGCTTTCTTGTTCATTCTCTTCTTTGTGAGTCTTTCTTCTTACTGTTTTTTCAATTTTCCAGTCTTTGTGTCCCTTGTTTCGCAAAGATCCGGGTGTCATATACATCAAAGTGAGTTCTTTGGACGGGTTCTAAAAGGGTTCACTTATCACACTCTCCCCAACTGAAGCTGAGTATGTAGCAGTAAGGAGTTGTTGTGCACAAGTCCTTTGGATGAAGCAACAACTTGAAGACCTTAAGATTGAGATAAAGGTAACCCCAATAAGGTGTGATAATCAAAGTGCTATCAACATCTCAAAGAATCATGTTATGCATTCAACGACAAAACACATTGAAGTAAGATATCATTTCATAAGAGATCATGTTTTGAAATGTGATGTCAAGTTGGAGTTTGTTCCTATTGAAAATCAGCTTGCAGACATCCTGACAAAGCCACTTGCAAAAGACAGACATGGAAAAATCAGGAGAGAATTGGGAATGGCGAATCCTAATGATTTGTAAGTTTTCTCTAAAATCCTTCTTAAAACTATAATTTAATCAATAACAATACTAACTTAAGCATTGGAGTATCAAGAAGTTTGTTTTGCAGGTACTTTTTGATTTGAAACATTCAAAATCTGATGCAAAGAAGTAACCTACATGATAGAATGAAGATATGGTGAAAAGAAGAGGCTTATGGGGATAACAAGACTATCAGTAAGTGTTCATGAGCTTTTCAAATATGGTTATCCGCATAATCCCATAGCCTTATGCTAATAATGTGTTGATTTTCTGGTGTGGATAGTCTCTGTGTTTAAGGTTATTCGCATAAGGTATAAAGATTTTCATGAAAATGAGACTTTTTGTGAAACACGAAGCCTTTAAGGAACTCGATATTTCGGATAAGGTCTCTACCTTATGCACATAAGCTACTTTGTTTGCTCCTTTGTATGTGTATTATGTAATTCAATTTCAGGATAACCTGCCTAACTTATTCGCATAACGTTACTTCCAGAGAAGAAGTTCACAAATTGAGAACGTTATCCGTATAAGATAGCAAGGTTATCCAAATAACCTGGTCTGTGCAAAACTTCTTGTGTGCCTTTTGTGAAACCTCTTTTCATGATAACGTGGTATGCTTGTCTGGATAACTCCTTTCTTCCTCTCTCTGTCTCAACTTGGTTATGCGGACAACCTAAGGACCTTATCTACATAACCTAGCAAAACGTGGCTTCTTTTACAGTTCCTAAAGCTCGTTATTTTCATAATCTCCATAGGTTTTGTGCATAATCTTGAGAACATATATAGAATTCTCTGATTTTCAACAGAACTTTGTGTGGAAAATCTAAGCCTATCCTAAAAACATCCAAACGTACCCCTCAAGTTCCCCAAAATCTCCAAAATCCCATTCAATTTCCTACTCTGAAAACTCTTTTCGGCCAATTCTAAACTTCTTTTACCTTCCTAAATCATCTGCAATCACTGATATGGTAAAGACTAAGGGTGTCAATCAAGGGAAATGACCACAGCGTAACGTGAAGTCAAAGTATGCTCTAAATCACCCAGTGAAGGGAAGAGAAAGGCTGAAGCTGGGCCAAGTATTCCAACGAAGAAGCCCAGAACAATAAAGCCAAAGGAAATTCCAGAATCCGAACCTTAGGCTGACACACACATAAGTTCTTCTACTACTGAGTCTGAGGAAGCCTTGATTACAGATGAACTTATTGGTATAAGAATCTTAAAAGAGTCATATGAGGCTGATTTCAAAAAGCGTAAAGTAGTCAAGCCTCACTTTGTTAGAATAAAAGAATTTCTAGTGAGGAATAAGTTTAATTTTGCTGGGCTGGTAGAGAAATATAGAGGTTTAATTGAACTGAAGGAGGACTATGATGAGGAAGTTGTGCGTGCTTAGTATAATTCTTTGAGAATTAACCATGACACAAAGGTGCTTTAAGTGAGATTGAGAAAGAGATGGATTGCCTAACACCCTGACTTGCTGTGTGAGATTCTGAGTTTTCCTACTGGAGAAATAAGGTTGAACTTTGAGAATTCAAAGTATCCCCTTGAAAATGAAGCTCTAAATGAAGACTATGGGGATGAAACCAATTACAAATAGAGCACAATAGTCTCAAGGCTACTTCGGCAAAGACAAAATATGCTTTCTGAAGGGAAAATTGCCCCAACTCTTTTGACAATTGAGAACAGGATTCTTCAATACATTGTCTCACACATGTTCTTCAATAAGAATGGAGGATTCAATTACCTATCCAGAGGAGAATTTCAAGTCATGTTGTTACTAATAAAGGGAAAACCAGTGAATGTAGTGGATATCATGTTGCAGAGGATGTGGAAAGCAAGAACCTATAGATAAGACTCTCAGCTGCCATTTGGACATATTATCACCAAGATCCTAAATTTTCATAACATGTTGCACATTGAAAGAGAGCATGTACTACTTCCAGAACAATTAAGTGAGAAAATCTTGTAGAAGATGGGGATGAGTCTGGACAATGGCAGATGGGTTGACAAGAAGAGAGATATGGAAGAAGGTTATGAATCCACAACTGCTTTAAAGAGTTTTACAGTTGGTGATTCCAGTTCCTCTCCATCCACACCCTCTGAACATCCTCAATCAATAGAACCTAAGCTTCCTACCCCTACTTCTGCTCCAAACAAACCAGATGAAATCCCAGCCATTGACCTGCCTACACCTACAGATATTCCTTCAATATACCAAAACCTATTCCAGATTGTCATGGCCACCAGGAAAGAGCACAGAGAAGACATGATTAATTTTAGGTATCTTATTGCTGAGATGCATGAGAAATTTGAGACTAAAATTGAAAGTCTCACCTAAGAAGTGAAACTCCTACGTGAGCAACTTGCTTCTAGTGTTCCTCAGCCTTCCTCTTCCCTAATCTAACCACCACCTCCCACATACACTGAACCAACTGCTTCTATACAATCACCTACTCTATCAGAGGACTTAGGTCCTAACCTGGACTATGGCCTTAAGGAAGAAGCTGTTCTTGATCCAAGCAGAGATTTAGTTCTCTTGCTTGAAGGTGACTTCATCCACCAAATCTATCTTCATCACTGAAGACAAGAGATTAATTCTCTCTTTCCTCCTCTCCCTAATCCTATCTCCTTTGAAGGCATCGGTTATCTTGCTGAGGCCGTTGTGCTAGAAATCATCACCATTGCCTCTGATTCTAATCCCTCTCCTACACCCCTTCCCACTGTCTCACCTCCACCTGTGATGCCTGATATTCAGTACATTTCTATGTTTCCTTTTATTCTTCCTGCTATTGCAAGTATGCCACTTCGGCCAATCCTAGTATCCATTGTTCCAACCCAACCCTCCACCCTTCCTCTTTCTTTGAATGAAAGACTTCAAAGAGTTAGGGAATAGAAGGTCAAGCTTGATCAGGACATTGCTAGGATGGATGCTGGTGTTGCTCAAATTCCCCTTGTTGCTAATGACAAAAAGGGGGAGAAAGAAGAGGATAGGGAGAAAGTAGAGAAGGAAGAGGAAAAAGCAGAGAAGGTAGAAGAGAAGGAAAAAGAGAAAGAAAAGAAGAAAAAGAAATCTAAGTCCAAGAAGAAGAAAAAGTCCACTCCTTCAGAAAAGGAATCCTAATTAGACTTGTTGTTTTATGCTTCTGTAGCTTTCAATTGTTTCCGTACTTCTTGTTCTTAGTTGTTCTTTTTTTTGTACTTGTAATGAATATTTATAATACAATGAATTTCTTTCTGTGAACCTTGTTTATTCTTGGTGTTCTCTTTCTATGAACTTCGCTTATTCCTAGTGTTTCTTGACCTAAAAATACATTATTTGACTTTATTTAAATGATGCACATATTGAGGGGGAGCTTTATGCAAATCCAAGTACTAATAATGAGTTTAAGTTATTTTGTCATCGTAAAAAATGAGGAGAATATTAATTAAGATGTTTTAATGATTTTAAAACAAATGAGCTTGGAGATCTAATATCAAAGAAACACAAGAGAAATGAAAAACAAAGTTGGAGTTTTTTGAAGATTGAAGAGCTGTTTCACATGCTTTAAGAAATTATTTATAAAAGAAGGTAGTTAAGCTTTGAATTTCAATTAACCCAATATTAAATGAGATAACTAATTGAATGATTAATGATTAGCTCATGATTTCAAAATGGTTTTCAAGAAAAGAGCTATCTTATGAGGATAAAGCTTCAATATCAAAATAACTCTAAGTGTTCAATTGATTTTCATGAACATATTTTAACTTATAGGGATAAGGTCTCAATTTTAAAGATGTTTCTAAGTGTTTACCCTATTTTCAAGTAAATATTTTACTTTATACGTATAACCATTGAAGATTATAGGGATAAAGACTCAATCTCAAAGCTTTTCCAAAATCCATTCTTCAATTTCATGAAAAGGGATTGGGGTTATCTGCATAACACATTTTGAGGATCAAGTTCTCAAGTCTGTCCAGGTGGTTATCCTAATAAGGTAGGAACCTTATTCGCATAAGGAACTGAACAGTAAAGACAAGTGGTACTGTACAGCCCGTTATTCGTATAATCTAGATAGGTTGTCCACATAACATGTGTCACAGAGCACTTAGACTCTTCTTTGTCAAAGGGTTATCCGTATAACCCAGGGAGATTATCCATATAATCTATATTTTAGAGTAATTGAACTTTCCTCGGGTAAATAGGTTATCCGCGTAACCTAGGGAAATTATCCGCATAATCTATGTTACAGAACTCATAGCTTTTCTTTAGTAAAACAGGTTATGCACATAACCTTGGAAGGTTATCCTGATAACCTAAGTTTCACAAAAATTCAATTTAAGAAAAACTTAATGTTATCCTAATAATTGAATGGATTTTCATGAAAATGTTTTTGAGCTAAAATTTAGTTATTTTGAATAGCATATTATCCGTATAGCCTAACTAGGTTATCCGCATAACAAAAGCTCTACGTTAAAAATAAAGGTAAACAGTTACCTATTATTCATATAACCCGAGGATGTTATCCGTATAACCTTTATCAGATGTATTTAATGTGGTAGGTGAATAGCTATTTTATTGAGATTAATAGCTAATCTTTTTTTCTAACGGATAGTTCAGCCCCAAAACTATAAATAGGATATCATTTAAGTTGTTAGGTAATGAGAAAAATAACATATATGTCAAAACTCTGCTGATTCAATTTTTGATTCATTCAAAACTTACATACCCTCTGCTTTACTCATTCATTGTATCTTAACTTTCATATCTACTCTTTCGAGAGAGTTTTCATTCTTTAAACATCTACACACTTGTAGAGAGTACATAGTGTGAGAATACACTAAGGGAGGATACTTATTCTTGAGTGAGAAAAGTAAAGGAGTTTGTCTTAGCTCAAAGTTCAAAGCTGGTATTGTATTGCAATCATTGCAAGAACTGATCGGGATCTTGCAAGTATACAGTGTCAATCGCAGTAATAAAAAAATCTCTGGAGTATTCCAGAGGTCGAACCTAAGGGAGGTAGTGGATTTATCAGTCCAAACTTTTAATCTTAAAAGCAAGTGATAATCAAATTGAGAATTCAAATTAAAAAGAAAAGAAATAGGAAACAAAACAAAGTTTGAGTTTTGGTTCAGTTTTAGAAGCGTCAACAGATCAGGATTCACCTTATGAGATAATGAGATTTTATTTCTTAGTTAGACTTTGCATAATTATAGTGATCGTTGTTTTTAAAGCGTCCTAATTACCTCTCAATTAATTAGTTCTTATTTAATTAGTATTCAATTCACTCTCGCGCAACTAAAGTTCCTAACTAAACCTTGAAAACTACAACTTATATCACCATGAATTTCTAATTCTATCTCTAGATTAGTTATTCATGTTTATCTCTCTATATCTAGGTTCACTTTTCACCTTTCAATCCATCAAGTTTACCCATTAATTAGATTTTATGGTGATCAAGTATAAAATCCACATGAATGAATAAAAGAGATAAATATAATAAAATAATAAATTAAATATAACTTGAAGAACAAATCAAAGAGTCTTAACTAGAGAAATAAATCCAATCTATCTTAGTCAGCCTACATCCCTACCCCTAACTGGGAAATTTAGCTACTCATGGAAATAGAAATTAAATCAAAACTAAAATTCCAAATCATAGTGAAAATAATAAGAAAGCATAGTTATATTAGAAAAGAATAAATCTATCGCTAATGCTCCCCAAATCTCCTTGCTCTCTCTCTATAAGAGACTCCTAGTTGCTCCCAGATGCATTTAGAATCGTGTTCTTTGACTTCTGATTGCGTTCTGAATCTTCCTTATGTTTCTATCGTGTCTCCTTATATAGGAAAAATTTAGAAGCTTATAAAAGCTCAAAATATCACCAAAATGCGTTAAAAACAAGTTTTCATAGGCTTTTGTTGCTTGACTCGGTGTCGGGTGTCCATACACTCATCCCATACGGTGCCAGGTGCTTTTAAAAGGCTAAAAAAGGTTAAAATTGCGTTGAGCCGGCACCAAGTGCTTCTATTTGTACGAACATCGCTTCTTTCAGACAATTTGAGTTTGATTTTTACCATGATAATGTTGGAATTTTGGAAAACTCAAAATATAAAAGTTGTAGATCTATGTATTAGCCTTCCAACATATCTTAAATCACCTGGAGTTCATATGTAAGAGTTACGATCAAAATACTGAAAGGTGTAAAAAATTTTCAGTATGAACGATTTGTAACGTTTTTTCTCCGAATGCTTCTAAATGAGCTTATAACACCATGAAACACAAAAATATGTCAAATAATACTAAAATATACCAATGTAAACATATTTAGATACAATTTAAAGCTTAAATGTGGGTATTTTATATGTATAAAATGGACACATCAAGAACCCATTCAAATCTTGCAAGAGATAGTGAAGAAATCCCAAGTAATGACTTGAGGATTGAACATAGGTCAAGTGGAATAGACCGAACCAGGATAAACTACTGAATCTTTTTCCCTTTACTCTTTATTTCTTATATTTTGTTCTCAGTAATCTTTTAGTATTACTATTGTATTTAATCTTTGCAGAAAAATTTTAATTTTCTCAATTCACCTCTTCTTTTGGGAAGCCACCTGAACTAACAAAAGCTTAGGGGGAAAAAAGTGTACGGATAGTCTGCGATGCATTGTGGTACTACACCATCGCAACAATGTAAGGTGTTAGTACTTGAAAATAAGTGGTTACAAAACTTTGAAAATAAATTATTGCTTATTTTTAACACACAATATTAGTTCCTTGCCTTGCAGCACCAAAATGTGCAAGGGACATTTTGAACGCAAAAAATAACGACTGAAGGAAAAAGAGCTCACATTAGAGAGCGGAATCCTTTTATTTTATTTTGGGATTTAAAGATCCAAACTTTTTTTTTAATCTTCTACGCAACTTATCATCCTGATCCAAAAGTATGCTCGTTGGTCCGGAACCGGATATACCTCAGATTTTATTTTGGTCCAATCCACAACATCCATCTCGCAAAAAAAGACAAAAAGCAATTGGGCCTTCCTATAAGAAACCATGCAGTAGCTTTGTAGGCGTTAAAAGGTTAAAGTTTTAACAGACTGTTGGAATAAAAGTGGAGATGCGGGGCATCGATCCCCGTACCTCTCGCATGCTAAGCGAGCGCTCTACCAGCTGAGCTACATCCCCATGCGGCATCATTGGTCAGCAACTATTATTTAGAGCATTTTAAAACCCGTCAACAATACCATGATAACATCAAACACGACACATACGGCACAACAAATGAATGATTGTTAGCTGTATTTTCTGTCTTTATTATGTTAATTAATGGAGTAGTTTTCAGTTGGTTTGGCATGATAACCTCTCCTCTTTGACACAATGACACTTTGTTAATTTTTTGGTATAATATGCGTTTTTTTTTCTCCCTAAAAATTACTCCCTTTATTCCTTAATATAAAACATTTTTAATCGAATCATGCAAATTAAGAATTGAAATTAAAACTAATTAATTGTCTTGATTTCTCCAAAAATCTTAACTTTTTTCTAAAACCACTCTTATTTAATCTCTTTCTTTTTCTCTTTGGATACATTAAATAGGGGTATTTTTCTGGAAATGTATAATAAATGTTACCTCGTATATTATAAGTGATTTTATATTTAGCATCAAGATAAAAGATCCTATATATATGATCGGGGGAAGTATTTAATAATCATATTCATTTATTTAATAACGGGTAAAATTGGATGAAAGAAATAAATGCATTAAGACAAGTCATTTATGTATTTTATATTTAGAATAAAAAAAAACACCTAATTTATACTCCCTCCGTTCCTTAATATAAGGAACAAAAGATAAAATCATATAGACAAAGAAAAGTAATAAATTTGTCTGAAATATAAAATAGTTTTTAATAACGTTCTCATTTAATATTAATAACTTTTACATCATGCAATTAATATAAATAAAAAATATTATATTAATTAGGGATATTTTTAGAAAAAATTATTAAATATACCAGACAAACCCCCTTGTCCCTTATATTTTGAAACATAGAAATTTTTCTAATTATTTTTTATATTAAGGAACGGAGGGAGTATCTTATATATAGGATTACTATCGCAATGATTTATGTATGAAAAGTTGTAATATATTTGTAATAGTAACAAGTTTATTACTAACAAGGTCTTGATGGAATTGACAAATAATTGAGTTTTTTCAGTAAATTATTTTAGGTTTAATTCGTTTGTAAAATGATTTTACTATCTTTATGCTTCAAGATAATGACAAAAAAAAAATCAAGTTTATTGGGGTAGCGTGATGCATCAAGAATGATTAATGACAAGGTTGAACGTACAAGATGTGGCTGAAAGAGGATAAAAACTTTCTAAAAAATTTCAAAGGATGAAGTGAAGAGGAGCCTTCCCACTAGGAGCCCCCACTGAATGATTTAGGTTGGAACCGGGGAATCCAGATAAATTCATTTCTCACGTGGAAGCCCATATATATACCCTATGAAAAACCCAGTCCTACCTCTATCATTTTTCTTTTCTGTTTATTATTTTTTGTGTGATGAAACATTAAAGAAGAAATAATGTCAACGCTCTCGGCCTACTAAAAATTAGATGTTCGAAACATGTTATTCCACAGTCGCAAAAAAAGAAAAAAAGAAAAAGAAAAAAGAGAAACTTGTTATTCCGCACATGGATCTCTTATTTAATTATGCCATTCAAATAATTCAAATTTTATTATTTTTTTATTTACAGAATAATTAAATCATTTAAATATAATTTAAATAATTTATATACTCTCTTAATTTTTAATATAAGGTTCTTTTAACTGAATCATACATATTAAGAATTAGAATTAAAACTAATTAACTACTTCGATTTTTCTAAAAATTTTAATATTTTTTTAAAACAATCCTTACTTAATTTCTCTCTTTCTTTTTTAATACATTAAATAAAAATATTTTTTAAAAATATATAATAAATACTATAAATTCTATATATAAAATTGGGGATACCATCATAGACAAAAACATTTCTCTATGGGGCAGCAGCGCAAGAGACAACGAGGCACTCAAATTTTCAAATCTCACTATGGGGGAACTAGCAGTGCCCACCGACAGACAACACGGTAATATTACGGTGTCTTCTCATCAAGTTTCACCTATCGAGCATCGATGAAATTTTCTTAATTAAATAGTATTAAACAACTAATCATGTTGTAATAAATAAATTTATTACAGCCCTGCCTCCAATGCGGGCTTGTTTTCTTTTCTTTTTTTTTTACCTGCGAAAGTTGAAGGTCAAGTCAAGAGTTGAGATAAATTAGAACCATGCATTAATATAATTAACTAACAGCTAGGAAAATAAGTTGATACTAACCCAATCTTCATCTACATGCTGACAACATATCAGTAGCAACGATTGCCAGAGTCAAACTTAAAAGGAACAAAACCGAATAGAAACTTGTAAATTTTGGTAGAAAGCAGAATCTTCCCTTATTTTCTAATAAAAAGAAAACAGAATAGAAAAAGCAAGGAGCATATTGTAATTGTAAATGAAAGAGAAAAAAGCAAAAGAGAAGAAAAGAAAGAGCCAAACATTAGGTTGGATTCCCTCACAGATAACACAAGACAAATGGAATGGAGGGTTTACCTTTCCGTCTTGGAGTCGTCCTTTAAAAGTATATTGTTTATGAGCAGGGCCATTGCCATCTAACGCTTCTACTTTCTTATCCTTCTGATTATCTGTAAATGCCAACATTTTCTTTTTTTCCCAAAAATATCTACTAATAGATTAATACAGCTAGACAAAGCTTAATTAAAGTGTCAAGGGAACGATGACCAATATTTTGCCATAGTTGCGAACAATAAATTTAAGCTTCAATAATTGCATTGTGATGCAGAAGCAAGAGCACTGTGGCACAAGGCAACAAAGTAGGTGCAAAGCGGGGTCCAAGTAGTATTATTGCTCAACTTATATGAAAGTTATAGTCCCCACCCCAATTATAAAAAAAAAAAAAGCTTCTTCGCGATGATCATTTGTATCATTTCATTTGGGTGCTTTAACTGTTTAGTGTTCAACCAATCCATTCTTTCTTACTGATATTACAATATAATTATCGAGTGTTTTGTTTTGAGATTTCAAACTACCCTTTTTTTTTCTTTATATGAAAGCAAGATGTTAATGTCAATGGATTTCTTTAGACTGATGCCATTGCCATCAAATTTTGTTACTAAACCACATAACTTACTTTGCTTCTGTGGTGAATAGGGACCAGACTATTTCTGCATTAAATATTCTTGAAATACATTCCAGCAATAAATAGAGTTTCATTGGACGAGAAATCTTTACCTTGTACTTCTCTAACTTTCGGAAGTGCTCGTTGTCCACAAAATGTCCTTCCTGACAATGTCGCTATTTTAACAAAAGAGTGATTACCAAACCTAAATATTTGTGGAAAAAGCAGAGTGGTTAGCCATTGAACAATCTTTATCCCACCCATAACAAACAGACGACACACTGGTCGTATTTACAGAAGATTAGAGCAGAGGCTGAGAGAACACCACATTGCCCCTTCCTGAGTTATTTTTTCAGGGTTTCCCTCCAATCAGCTCAGAGATATGCAAATCTCTCAAAGTAGTCTCACTTCAAAGCTGCTTATATTGTCCTTCACAGCCTTGTTTTTGTGTTTTGAGCTCACACAGTGTAGCGTAACTTACGACAGAAAGGCCATCATCATCAATGGCCAAAGGAAAATTCTTATCTCCGGTTCAATTCACTATCCCAGAAGCACTCCACAAGTATGTACCTCCGTTTTACTAGTTTTATTCTAATTTGTATGTATCATTTGTTGACAATGGCGTCGATGAGCTTTTCGTGTCTCCATGCGTGGTACTATAGATGTGGGAGGATCTTATTCAGAAGGCTAGAGATGGAGGCCTAGATGTCATTGACACTTATGTCTTCTGGAATGTCCACGAACCATCTCCTGGCAATGTACACTTCTGGACACTCTTTCAATTCATTTTCTTCTTCCTTGTGCAGTTCATTTTCTCGAATCAAATCGAACAAGCCTTTTTTCTTTGGCCTGAACTTTTGAGTTGTTTCTTATTTTTCTGCTGTTGGTTTGCAGTACAACTTCGAAGGGAGATACGATCTGGTACAATTCATTAAGACAGTGCAGAAAGTGGGGCTTTATGTTCATCTTCGCATTGGGCCTTATGTGTGCGCCGAGTGGAACTATGGGTACACACACTTCCAACTTCTTAACTTTTTCCCATACAATCTCCATTTATGTCTGGAAAATTTCTTGTTTGGTTGGTTCTTTGGTATGAATGCTTACAGTGATTCGCATTGTTTGTATGGTATAGAGGATTTCCTGTATGGTTGAAGTATGTTCCCGGCATCAGCTTCAGAACAGATAACGGGCCTTTCAAGGTTGAACTCTAATTTCATTCACATCTTGTCTTCCACTTCTCTCTACTAACCTAACTCTTCAATTGTCTTACTTTGTCTTCATCTTTTAGGCAGCAATGCGTGGCTTCACCCAGAAAATTGTCCAGATGATGAAAAACGAAAAACTATATCAGTCTCAGGGTGGACCAATCATTCTTTCTCAGGTATAAGTGGTTCCTTCAATATATTAAGTAACTGAAGTTTTTATTCGAATTCTGTCTGCCACAATACCAGTTCCTGACTGAAATCTTGTAGTTCCCAGATCAAAACGGCAGCACCGAAATTTGGCACTTCTAGGCATTCATATTCATACTAATAGTAATATATCAATAATTCAATTCCCAAAAAAATATCGGTTTAGTAAATTATTATATTATTATTACTTAATAGATTGAAAACGAGTATGGACCAGAAAGCAGGGAACTAGGAGCTGCTGGTCGTGCATACATAAATTGGGCTGCAAATATGGCAGTTGGATTGGGTACGGGAGTTCCATGGGTGATGTGCAAGGAAGATGACGCACCAGATCCCGTGGTGAGCCCTCTCTTTTGCTTCACCTTCTTCATATGTAGATTGTTTTTTTTTTTTTTTTTGCGCCTAAGACCCTTCCTTTAAATTCATCTTCATTAGATTTCAAGGGGAGCTGAATATGATCTATTTAATTCTTCATGACAGATAAATACATGTAATGGTTTTTACTGCGATTATTTCTCTCCTAATAAACCGTACAAGCCCACCCTATGGACTGAGTCTTGGAGTGGCTGGTAAGCTTAATATTACATTTAAAGCTACTTTAATAACTTTAAATTCGGTTCTTTGAATCCTCAACTTTGGCTTTTCTTTTCTCCCTACCCCCTTCCCCATATTCATTAGGTTTACAGAATTTGGGGGCCCAACTTATCAGCGACAGGTTCAAGATATAGCATTTGCAGTTGCTCTTTTCATACAAAAGGGTGGCTCATATGTCAATTATTACATGGTTGGTCACCTCATATGATCCGCTATTTATCAAAAAATAATGTGCCTTAGTTATAATGAAAATTCAATTCAGTATTGGTACTCTACCCACCTGGTAGTTTTATTCTGCCAGTAACCCTGTAAACTAGACAGTGTGTTGATGCATTTTTGACAACAAAAGATTGGCCTAATTTAAAAATTTGAATTTCACCTGTGTGATTAACTATGAAATACAGTATCATGGAGGAACTAATTTTGGACGCTCTGCTGGAGGACCATTCATCACTACAAGTTACGACTATGACGCTCCCATTGATGAATATGGTGAGATTATAATTCTTCCTTGAATCATGTTTTTCATTATGATAAGATTCTTTGATCATTTTTATTTCTCCAGCAGTTCACTTTTAGGCATCTAACTAGACTGTTAAATCTATGTACTTGCCTATTTGACAAGTAGTAAGAGTTGAACAATTTTTATATGATAGGTTTGATCAGGGAGCCTAAATATAGTCATTTGAAGGAGCTTCATAAAGCTATCAAGCAATGTGAACCAGCTTTGTTGTCTTTCGATCCCACTGTTAAATCACTAGGAACGTATCAGCAGGTCAATTGTCTCTGATGTGAAGCATTACATTACCTTTTTCTAGTGGCAAAAATCATTGTCGTAAACCAACCTTATCAGTGTCTCGATAATTCCAGGCTCATGTATTCTCTTCGGGGAGTGGAGCATGTGCAGCTTTTGTAGCAAACTATCATTCAAAGTCTTCTGCTAGAGTGACATTCAGTAACAATCATTATGATTTGCCTCCTTGGTCCATAAGCATTCTTCCTGATTGCAAAACTGTCGCTTTTAACACAGCAAATATAAGGATACTTCAAACGGCTTTTTATGTGATAATAATTCGGTGTCAAACAAATCTTATGAGCACTGATCTCAATTACGTTAAGTTGTTGAGTGGAATATTGTGTTTTTCATGAAGGTGAGAGTTGAAACATCACAAACACAAATGGTGCCCACGAATTCAAAGTTGTTCTCATGGGAGACCTATGATGAAGATCTTTCTTCTCTGGCTGAAAGTTCAGGGATTACAGCTGCTGGACTCTTGGAACAGATAAACGTCACCAGAGATACTAGTGACTATCTATGGTACATTACTAGGTGAGGAACTCAGTAATCCGCATAAATATTACTTCTCCTCAAGTATAATGCATTTATTGAGGATAGGAAAGCTCGGAGTCATGGACATCCAACACGAGACATGATACTAAACTAATACGAATATGACGATGTGACAAAATATGAAGTATCGTGTGTAATTTGGATTGTCACGTTGTGTGTAATAAATTTGTTGCTCTTCAGAGTGGAAAAGCAAGGTCCATGTGAATGCATTGCTTAATCCTAGAAGGGACTGCCTTGTCATTTTTCATGTTAGAGTTGCTTTATGAAATTAGTTGTCAGACAGATATGGTCTCTGCCTTCTGAGCCATCGGAAACTTACTTGTTTACTGGTTTTCATGCCAGTGTTGACATTAGCTCATCAGAATCGTTTCTCCGAGGAGGACAGAAACCCAGCATTAATGTACAGTCCGCAGGCCATGCCGTGCATGTGTTCGTTAATGGGCAATTTTTAGGTAAGTAGTTTAAGATAAACTCTCTTTGCATATATCGAATAAATGATCAAGGTCAATAAAGATGGAAGACAATGTCTATGTCTTTTGCAGGCTCTGCTTTTGGGACAAGGGAACAAACTAGTTGCACATTTAACGGTCCCGTAAATCTACGTGCTGGAACTAACAAAATTGCCCTTCTCAGCGTAGCTGTTGGATTACCGGTTAGTAATTAGGACCTAGCAACTCCCTTGCTTGTGAGATCCAAGTTGAAGTTGACAATGACACACTTTGTTAGTCACTGATTGCTTCCGTCTTTCTTTTTCCCTCCTGTTGGAAGAATGTGGGCCTCCATTTTGAAACATGGAAGACAGGGATCAGTGGTCCAGTTTTACTCCACGGTCTTGACCAGGGAAACAAGGATTTAACGTGGCAACAATGGTCTTACCAGGTCCCTTATGTAAATAAATGTTGATTACGCAGCCTTCAATCAGTTCATTGTATGCTTGTTTTATAATCATGGTGTCTTGTTGAACAGATCGGGCTAAAAGGAGAGGCTATGAATTTGGTGTCTCCTAATGGGGTCTCATCTGTAGATTGGGAACAAGAGTCACTTGCTACCCAAAGCCAGAAGCAACTTAAATGGCACAAGGTAAGAAAGAACAATTACTGGGCTAGCTACAAAAAGAACATCATCGATCGGTGATTAATTAACAATAAAGTTGGAATGTTCAGGCTTATTTCGACGCGCCTGAAGGAGATGAAGCATTGGCTCTGGACATGGGGAGTATGGGAAAGGGCCAAATATGGATCAACGGCGAGAGCATAGGAAGGTATTGGCTGGCTTATGCAAAAGGTGACTGCAATTCTTGCCCCTATTTTGGCACCTTCCGGCCCAGTACATGCCAACTTGGTTGCGGACAACCCACCCAACGATGGTATTTTCTAGTTTTACTCTCGAAGTTTTAACTTTGGACATTACTTCATTTTTCTCTTTATATATACTCCTTAGCATTTTTTTCTCATTTTTGAGAGTGAATGCAATTTCGCAGGTATCACGTTCCGAGATCCTGGTTAAAGCCAACCAACAACTTGATAGTTATTTTTGAAGAATTAGGTGGGAATCCTTGGAAAATATCTCTTGTAAAGAGAACCTCGAATACACCTGCAGTTGCTGAACCCAATTCAAAGAACTGAAAGGACAAGGAAGAATGAGCAAGCAGATGTACATTGTCCCCTTGCGAAAATTCTCGGTTCATAATGGTTGATAGGTGGTAAACTTGACAGTTAGTTATTAGCTACAAGATTCAATATAGTATGCAGTGGCCCCTAAAAAATGCAAAATATTTGACGTAGAATAATGATGCTGTATGAGAGATGGGCCACCATTATTGATAAGTCTAAGACACTGAACTGATTGGTTGTTTATCGATTTGATTAAGATTATTAATTCTAGTTTGGACGCTCTATAATAAACTGATTTAATTAATTGGTAAACAAAAATCTATCCAGTACGGGATTATGATTATTACAGACCTGGCCTCCTCATCAAAGAATTGATACTCAAGTTCCGTGGGGAACGAGGAATAAAATTGGAAAGCATGGATACTCTGGGAAGTTTCGGATCCAAATCTGAAACAAAAGGGGTGGGCTATTCGCTGTCAGCTTTAAGCGACATTGCTTGCTCATATGCGCATGGTATCCCAATTTCGGACAAGACAAGGAGTGGGAGACCAATGCTGCCTTCTTTAATTTAAACCCTTGGTTGAGAGTCCATCCATTATCAATTTAGCTTGCACGTCTGGTTATTCCTCTTCACAGAACTTTTGCAAGCCAAAGCCTTGTTCCTGATTCCTGATTCCTGATTCCTATTCCAAGTAATTATAAAAGGAAAGGAACTCAGCTCACTCCTCGAAAAGAACACCGCAACAATAACTAAATTGGCATATTTACCCAATCAACTAAAGTTGGCCCAAAAAAGGGCCAACTGTAATCTCTCCTTTTTCCTGACCAGAACAAGGAAGTCAATCCTCATGTCTGCGTGACACGTTTAAAATAACAATATCTGCTTCAGATTTTTTCGTCCATGACAATGATTAAAGGAGTTACTGTCACCACCACAGTATTATTATTATTATTATTTTTTTTTTGCTGATTTTTTAAAAAAATTTGAAAAATAAGGGAAAAGAAAGGGATAGCTAGTGATTTTGAATTGGATGGCACGTGGAATGCCGCAAGCCACATGTCAGCACTCTCGTTTCACTCCTTCTCACCTTATCGTCCACATAGAATGGCCTTGGGCGTTAAACCACGAGATTTTGGAAAATCTGGAAGGATAATTCAAAACCAGAAATTGGATTTGCACACATTTCATTTCCGTAGGAAATCAAAACGCAGTCTCCAAACACAGCTCAGAGTAATCTAATCCCCCACCACAATAATACACTTTGGCCATGTCTTCCACATATTCTTTTACACCTCGCCCAATTGAGAAACAATACTACCAGGAACGCCTTCTCTCTCTCTACTTGGAATGACGCAAATGGCATTCCCACAACTCATCCCCTCTGCTTCATCTTCCTCATCCTTGAACCCAAATAAACTTCCCTATCCTCCCAGTCCTAACCTTCAATTCCCTTCACAGCCTCTTCTTCGCCGCCGCCACCCCCTCTTCCGTCGCCGCCGCAGGCATGATTCTCTCCGTTGCTCCGCCTCATCTTTCTCCGAGAAGCACCACACCAACTCCCCCAAATCAGATGACCTCGTCGAACTCCCCCTTTTCCCTCTTCCCCTTGTTCTCTTCCCCGGCGCCATCCTTCCTTTGCAGATCTTTGAGTTCCGCTACCGCATAATGATGCACACTCTCCTCCAGACCGATCTCCGCTTCGGGGTTATCTACTCCGACGCTATTTCCGGCAGCGCCGATGTTGGCTGCGTCGGTGAAGTCATTAAGCACGAGTGCCTCGTCGATGACCGTTTCTTCTTAATCTGTAAAGGCCAAGAGCGGTTCCGCGTCACCAACGTTGTCCGCACCAAGCCCTACCTGGTCGCTCAAGTGACTTGGCTCGAGGATAGGCCGTCTGCGAACGGCGAGGAGGACCTCGACGGTTTGGCCAATGAGGTCGAGACCTATATGAAGGATGTCATTCGGTTATCTAATCGATTGGGGGGAAAGCCGGAGAAGGAAGTTGGAGATTTGAGAAGGAACCTCTTTCCCACTCCTTTTTCATTCTTTGTTGGCAGCACATTCGAGGGCGCGCCTAGAGAGCAGCAAGCTTTGCTTGAACTGGAGGACACTGCCACAAGATTGAAGAGGGAGAAGGAAACTTTAAGAAACACACTTAATTACTTGACTGCTGCCTCAGCTGTTAAAGACGTCTTTCCTTCTTCTTAGTAGATGTTGGAATTTCAAATGAGAGGAGCGAAGTGAATAGTAAAGTTGCCAAATGAAGCATATTGCAGGGCAACGAGGAGGTATTTTTCCATACTCTTGCTCTTTTGTAATTACACTGGCAGGGTTTGGGAAAGTTGTAAATTTTGGTGTGTAATTGGACATGCTTATTGTTAATCGTAGCCTGCAGTTGCCTATTATTTGATTTTGTGATAATGCAGTCTATATAGTATATACCAGATACAGTTTGGGAAAAAGAAGTATTGGACGTTGCCAAGTGGGTCTTTATTTTGGTTTTGTGATTACTGGTCCTTCTGACTTGAAAACGGAGTGATATCTGAGGTGGTTTGCATTTATTGCAATTGGCATGATTGGTGATTATTGATCCACATCTCTAGTATTCAAATTCAAGCAGGGGCAAACTAAGTAATTCGTAACTAATTAAATGAATAGTTGCATTATTTAAAATGGCAGTTGAGCTTGTTTATCAGACTTGTAGGATGACCTCTGCAACATCTTTCCTTTGTGTTTCTGACTTCTGACGCCTTTGTGAGAGCCGAAAGCAAAGTATAATATGGTAGCCTCTTCTTGAAGCCAAACAAGAAAGTAATTTAAGAATGGACTTCACAAATATTTGTGAAGTTTTTGTAGCCAAATAGTGGCTTTTTGGCTCATGTGGAGTTGTATTTGTTCATCAATTGCACAGGATATTACCGTTCATTATCGTTGCTGCCTTTACTAATTCTACTTGCTGAATGTATTGACTGTATGTTTGATATTGCCCCCAGACAACCTGATTTTTGCACTTTGTGTATAAGATGAGCATTCCCTTGGATGACCTGTTGTGCGGATGCACATTCGCCTATTCTGTTGATAGTTTGTTATGTGAATTGTGGGTCAACAACTGGTGGCTATGGCTGATATATTGTGGCTTGCTTTCCTTGACTGGTTTCTTCAGCTGATCATCTCCCTAGCTGCAACTGTCAGCCTTCAGTTTTTTATGCTAACACTGCCTGAAGTTGCTGTTAATGAACATAACTTGTCATGAATTGTGGTTGTCTGGCTGGCCTTTTTAAAATATTTTTGTAGCTTTGTTGGCAATGTTGTCCAGCTATGAGTTTAAGTAAACTGTTGAGAGGGTGTGATATCATAAAGTAAACTACTTACCTGAGTTTGAAGATCTTGTAAGAAAAAAAAGCCACAAAATTAGGCCATTTTCAGACTTTCAACAAACGGCACTCAGGGATCAAACTTGGAAATTTGCCTAGAGTTCACTAGTTTACCCTAGTTTGCTGCGAGTTCATAGGATTTCAAATTTGTCACCAAGCTAACCAGTTTTCCCTACCTGGGCATGTGTGGTAAGAATTTATCTGTTAACTTGTGAATCTAACAAAATGTTAAGTATTGAGATAATGTTTGGGGGATGGCATATCATGTTGTGAGGCTGTTGAAATCAAAATGAAATAACTTGCTTTTCATTTTAGAGAATATGATTAAAGGTGTAATGAATCATGGTTATTGAAATGAAGAAATCAGTTGAGCAGTTTGAGCTATTGGAATGAATCCATCGGGCATGAGAATATATTTTGCTATTGGTAAAATCTCAGGCTGATTGAAAGTGTTTACTATTGTTAAAATCTCACTTTGATCATCACATCAGATAAAGATCTGGGCTCAGTACTTGTCCTTAATGTTCTGGATTAGTTTCTTTTTACGTCCTTGATCTAATTGTATTGCTTCCAAAGTTTGACAGACACTAGAACTTGCGTTAAGAGGGGTGTGGTTTTGGGTATCCATGCCTAGAAGTTCTTTTTAGGGTGGTTTGCTTTTCAAAATTTTTTTTTGGGGAGGGGCTTGTCTGTGCTCTTCAACATTTTAGTTTCACTTTTTTAGGCATTGCCTAAATTATTGGATTGGCAATGAAATCATTATGAGTGCACTTCATTGACAGCAAGCTATTGAAATGAAAATGGCGGATGCGGATGGTCCTGTGATTCCGTTGATGAAAGCTAATAAATGATCAATGAAGCATAATGTTCTTAGAGCAAATTAAGGACAAATTGTTGATTGATCTATGGATGAGCTAATATTGAGTTTAGAGTTTAGACAATGAAACATAGGCGAGACAGCGTTGGCTATTATAAACTGAAAACAACAACAAAAGATTATGTCGTTTTATGGCTACACCAACTTCTGAGCTGAATAATAAGTTCATGAAGCTGGACAATGCGGGCAATGGAGACCTCGCAATGTAGCTGTGACCACTTAATTTTTTCTGTCGGTTTTTTCTTGGTTTGTTTCCTTGTTCTTTTCTTTTGGGCCCCTTTGAATTACCTAAAAAATAAAACAAAAAACAACAAACAAAATTATTAGGGGAGCCATTTTGATATCATGCAACCCCAAAGGCTGCACTATTCAGATCACCAGGCGTTTAATCATTCTCAGCTTGTCTTTTCTTTTTTTGGGGGGCTATGCATTCTCAGCTTCTCGCTTACGCACTGTTTACCTTTAATAGAAAAGTAGATTAACTACTGTTTGGTTTCAAGAAACAAAATATAATTTTTTGAAAGGTTGGGTTTCACCCGGAAGAAGATTCTATTTTCTGATAAAAAAAATATAGGGAAATTTTACTTTCCTAATGTTTTTTGAGATATATTTTTGTAAAAAAAAATAACCTTTTTAATCCATTATCTTAAAAAAAGTGTATTTTTTTGGCATTAAAATATAATATATTTTTTAAAAAAAGTAATTTGAACTTTTCAGAAAATAAAAAAATGAAATATGCAAATTATACATAAACTTTCTAAAAACTAATATGCCAAGTAACTCCTATAAATTCGAGTATTATGCAGTTGTTGGGTATAGGAAAAGAAATTTTTATAATTACTTCGTTGTTTAATCATTTTTGCGCTGTTTCTTTGAATGCAGACCTAAAATATTTAGGCAGGTCACAGCAAAAACAGGCTGGGAGCTAGATAGATGTCACTGTTACTCATTTTAGACCCGCGAATCTTCGAGCAATTTTAAGGTCATCACATTTTTATTTTTCATTCCAACAAGCATATCCCGATTCCCACAACAATTTTTTTTTTGGGGTCTGAATTCCCACTGCAAGTATGCTAATGTTTTAGGGAAAAAAAAATTAAAGAATGATTAGATGCTCTTGAAATTAATTTTTTCCAGATTTAACCTTCCATTTAGATGATAAAAAATATATGAGAAAGAAAAATTTGAAGAAAAAATCTAATATTTTTCTTTTCGATTTTCCCATTGTTCCAAATAAAGTCGAAAGTTTTTACATTTGATTCTCCCTATTTTCTAGATGCTAATCAAAAGGAGAAAAATTACATATGAAAAGACACATTTACTCTCTGATCAGACAAGGATCCGATGGTATAAAAAATTCATGAAAGATGCATCACATATATGTGTGTCTCTGATGTGAGAGGGCGAATATGTGCGTGAGTGAGTGTTGTGTTAGTGGAAGTCGCACTTTTTACAGAAAGATGTGAATAGCGTAGTTTGTAATCAATTCGAACTGAGAATTCGAAATCAAATAGTGAAAATTGATAATAAAAGTAATAACGCAAAATCAAATAGCACAACCGGAAAAAATATTTTAGAAAGTAGTTTAAAAACAGAACTTAAAAGTAGTCAGAATAATAATAAAATTAAAGTGTTTAAAATTCTAATAAATTTTGAATCTCACATAAATAACTTCCTCTAACTTTTAAATTAACACTGGAAAGTTGGAGACATTGACAATGAACAAAAACCTTAAAATTTGTCAATTTGCCATTTTGTTGACATAATTGTAATATATTAATTTGTTATTTAATGTATATATTTTTTAGAGTAAAATAATTTAATCTCCCTTGTGTTTTACTTAATTATAAAGACTTCCCCTTTATTTTGGAAACTTATATAAATCTTCCCTAAAATTAAAATGTTACATCAATATCCCTTTTATGTTTAAGATTTTATTTATATTCACCTAACCGTTAATGAACATTAACTCACTATATTTAATTTTTTCTTTGTACTAAAATATCCTTCCATATTATAAATGTTTGTTTAATGATATTTTCTGCACATTATTTTTTAACTTTTAACATTTAACAAGAATGATTATCATGCAGTTGTCCAAAACTTGAGATGAATTACATCCATGTGAATAGTTCAACTTCATACACATTTTTATATTTTAAATTGATGATTGATTTAACATGTTTTTATTTTATTATTAATTATTAATTTAATATTTTTGTCACATTCATTTAAATATAGCTATACTTAATTATTTAAAATTATTTAATAAATATGTTATATTTTTAATGTCAAATCACTTGGAGATATTAGCATGAATTATTTTATATAAGTATTTTAAATTTATGGACTAAACTTATATACCTTTTTTTATATGATTTTCATGCTATTCTCCAATTAGAATTTAATAGGTAGATCTTTTAAATTTTTTTAAGTTTAAGAAGTTAATACTTTTAATATATAATTAATAATTAAATCTACAATATATCTAAAAATAATCGACATGTTAACTTTTAATTAAAAAATAATATAAAAAACACATAAGGAAAATTATATAAGTATTTTTCTAAATTTATTTATGTTTGACTAGATAAAAAATAGATATTTTATATTATAAGGGTAGATTAGTAATTTTAAGTTATTTCAGTATAATTTTAATTAATAAAAAAGATATTTTAGAATCTCTGATAGAATATTTTTAAGCAATGTATTAAAAATCAGATTAGTTTTTGAATTGGTTAAGACACTGATTCAATGTTTAGTGGTTGAACTGTGGTTGAATCGTAATTAAATCGGTCATAATAAAATTAATAATTTTTTTAATTTTATATGTTATATGTTATTAAAAAATATCATTAATAAGTTAAATAACTTAATATTAAAATATAAATAGGTTAATATTTATTTATAATTATATCTTAAATATAAAATCATCAATTAATATTTTATTTTCATAGTATTTATTAAATACATTTATTATTATTAGTAATTATATATCATAATAATACTTATACAATATTATAATGTTAAAATAAAAAAATTTATAAAAAATGCTAGTACTAAAAATAATGTTATTTCATTTTAAAAACTAAAAAAATAAAAAAAATATGACTAATTTTAGACCGGTTTATAATCGATTTTTACTAGTTCAAACTTGATTTGATCGGTTTCTTGACTGGTTTTCACTAATTCTATAATTTGTCGATTTTTCTATTCTTTTGGATTGGAATAAACACTAGTTCTCAATCAACCCCAATCCAACCAATTCATTTGATCCAGTTTTTCATACATATTTTTTAAGTACGTTAAAAATAATGAACATATAGGACAAGTCTTTATAATTTTCACAAAATTAAGGAAAATCAATGTGTTTCACTCTATTTTTTATCAAAGTATTTTTTAAATTTTTTTCTACAATTAAATGTTTTTTTAATAGAAAATACATGTAGATAATCGCACGGAAGGAACCTGTTCCAGGCACAGGCACACGTAGAATGTCAGACAAGGACAAGCACGTGTTCCCTCAACATCAGAGGCTGAGGCGGTGTGAATTGGATCCCTCCCCAGTGGTAGTCCTAGTTCCTGACCAGTCCCCAGACGGATCGGGTCGTCTCCGCAATTCGGGTCACGCTAAACCCAACCGCAACCTGCTGACACTCTTTTCGTCCGCACGTGACACAAAACCTTCCAGGATTCTTTGTTTCTCAGCCGCGTCGGAGTATCGTGAGCCATCCCCATCGACGCCCGGGAACTGCTCATTATTTATGATGGACATCGATCCCCGCCAATACGAAAACCTCGTATGCCTCAATTTCCTTATTGCGCTTCCATTATTCCTATTTGTTCTTTAACCTTGTTACTTCCATATGTATTACATTTTGATATGTCTTATTCGGGTGAATAATCTTTGGGGCCATAGTCTTTCTTTTGTTATCATGACAGCCTTGTTCCGTCGCTACGTGTTCTGCCGGTGGTTTTATATGTGTGATATCAATGTCAATTTCCTTTTTATGGTTGGTGTTTGCTTTTAACGTTGAAGGTAATATTTTTGGCTGCAAGTCATCTTCTGTTTTTAATAGGACGGCCATACTTGCTGTGAGTTAAACATTGGAGATTACATAGGGAATAGGAGATAACATTAAGTTTTACTTCAACTGTTGTACTGTAAATATTACAATGAAGATGCCATCAAATACTGCAATTGAAATTGGGCCAAACCACAAGGAAGTGTTCTGAGAATTTTCCTTAAGATAGGGTCAACTTTAGAGATTATTTAATGAAAAGAATCCATTTGCTGATTTTTTTTCCCGAATGCAATGTACAGCCTAGATTTATAGTAGGAATGAGAACTGTATTTCGGTAATAATTTTTTGTTTATGATTCATGCAATGCAATCAGGTTAGGTGCAAGGCCCCACGAGGTTGAGGGTATGGGTCTTCATTCGGCCACTTGCCTAGCAATGCCTTTGTCCCCTTTCTACTGAATGCAAGGCGCTTGCGTAGTATGCTAGGTTTATCTTACGTAGATATATAGCCCTGAAAACTTGCCTAAATCATCATAACTATCAGGTTTAGTGTTTTATTACAAGATAAGTATTTAAGCTTAGGAAAATCCATGAATCCTAGTCCAATAACTCGTGAGTAATAGGTAAAAGTGGTCATTCACTTTTAAGGATTTTTATTTAGGCTGTTAGTCATTAGCTTTAACACAAGTATCTTTTGGTTTCATGACTTTGATAGTGCACTAACTTGTATGATAATTATGCTTTATATTTGTTCATTTTCTATTTGTAAAACCCACCCCCCCACCCCAACCCCCCCAAAAATTTTAGAGCTTTGCTTCACTGGAGCAAGCAATTTTCTAGTGCCTCTCATATCAAGGTGCTTGGGAGGTCTAGTGTCTTTCGCATTTGACTCCCTCTGACTTATGAAGCACATGTCATCCTATGTCTAACATTAAACAAAACTATCACTTTATGATTCATGATACACATATTCTGGATGTATTTTTGGCTAATATTTGATTTTTTTTTTATATATATATGAAGAACTTACAGTATTTATTGTGGTTTATAGTTTTTAGATTTGAGTGTTGATTTAATTTTTCTAATTGGAGTCTGCTTCATAGTTCAGCGCATGAGTTGCAGAGTTGTTTGGTTTGCAAGATGTTGAGTGGTGTATTATATTTATATGAATATTTTTTCGATAATTGTTGGTGGTTGGCTTTTGTTAGGCTTCATTCTTTGTTGTTACTGGGGTTGCATTTTTTTTCCCTACTCCTGTGACAGTTAATTGGTCTAATTCTGAGTATTGCCTTTCTAAAAGTGGCGTTTGCACTTTATTTTATCATTTTTTAATAATTTAATATTAATTAGGCTGAAACAGGTCCCACACAGCGAAAGCACTCTTAACTACTTGCATTTACAAGCTTACTTTTGTGTCTTATACCAGGATACTTTCTACGAGTATGATTTCCTGGTTATATTGATTCCCTTGTCATAACTTACCTGACCAAGTTCTTATTTTGTTTTTGTGGTTACTTGGATTGACAGCCTATAAATGATAATGACATCCAAAACATAGTTCTATCATATCTTATGCATAATTGCTACAAAGAATCAGTGGAGTCGTTTATTGCTTGTACTGGGATGAAGCAACCGGCAGATTATTTAGAAGACATGGAAAGAAGAAAAAGTAGGTCCATTGCTGTCTTTCTGTAGTAAATGTTGATTAATGACTGTTGAATTACTTGGTGTCTTATTTCCTATTTGCCATATACAACATACGCATTGGATTACTGGACTTCAGATGGAAGCATGCTGAACTATTGTTTTCTCTTTAACTCATCTTGAAACATCTACTCCTTTTTGAAAATGGTAACTCATTTTTGTCTTGATCCTTTGAGTTGTGATTATACATTTTTTGCAGGCTTTTTACTTATTGAGATGTCAAGTGGTCTTCTCCTGATCATTTTACATTCCCCCCTCCAGTCACGGGGTGCTGGGCAATATGCATAATATTGGATGAATTTAATTATTTTTTATCATTGTCGTCTAATGTAGATTGTGAGGACCTTTTCTAATGGTAATTTTAATTTTTTTTCTTCAGGAATTTTTCACTTCGCTTTAGAGGGAAATGCACTTAAGGCCATTGAGTTGACTGAACAGCTGGGACAAGATATTCTTGAGAAGAATAAGGACTTGCGGTTTGATCTTTTAAGCCTTCATTTTGTCGAGCTTGTCTGTTCTAAGAAATGGTGAGCAGCGTCTAATTTTGCCCAAAAAAGAACATGTTTCATACTTTCTGCTTTCATAAAATTTCATTTTATTGGCAGCACAGAAGCTTTGGAGTTTGCTCAGAGCCAGTTGAGCCCTTTTGGGAAGGAGCAAAAATACATGGAAAAGCTTGAGGTATGTGTATGTCACCCCATTGGATAGATTTAAGAGTAAATTTGTGATTTTTCCTTAAATTAAAAAAAAAAAAAAAAACTGGTCCTTCAAAGATGAAGCCTCTCAAAGATTTGTGGGTCTGAGAAACATTTGTGACTCTTTGATGTACTAAAATCTATCTTGGATACATAAACAATGTCATTTTGAGGGTTGAAGAGACATGATCAAGTTCATGACATTAATTAATAGTCTTGTACAATCCTGCTTCTGCCTTACGGAGGTATCATTTTGATTGAAAAGATGTTCTTGGATCAAGTTGAAGTTTATAAGTTGAGATACTTTGTCTTTGGAGGATCAAATTGAAAGGAGACTCATTCTTTGATAGACTAAATCACTAATTTAGTTTAGATTTTATTTGAATATATAAACATTGGGCAGCCTATGTTGCAGGACTTTATGGCCCTTCTTGCTTATAAAGACCCAGAGACATCCCCAATGTTTCATCTGCTTAGCTTAGAGTACCGGCAGCAGGTTGCAGATAGTTTAAATCGAGCTATTCTTGGTTGGTTGTTTGGTTTCTTATTTGCTTGTGTAGTGCTTTTTTTCCTTGGGCATAATATATATCAGTATATTTAGCTTCAAAGTTCAATATTTCATTTCTTCCAAATATATGATGTATCAATTATATTTCTCTCTTTTCTTTTTGGTGGATAATGGTATTTGCCAGAACACTCAAACCTTCCCAGCTACACAGCAATGGAGAGGCTAATACAGCAAGCCACCGTAGTTAGGCAGTGCTTGAGTCAAGAGGCTGGAAAGGTTGTGGATAATTTCTATTCCTCTGGTTTGAGCTTTCTTATAATGGCTATGTTGTTTAGCTCTGACCCAAATTCCTTTCAAACCGAAATTATTTGATATCTAGTTGAGCACATCACTCAAGTATTAGGGATGTAGTTGTAACGCATTACTGGAGGATAATCTAATTTTGCTCCCCCTTCCCCTCTCTCTCTCCAATTCACACTTTGCAGGATGGGCCTCCACCTTTTTCATTGAAAGATTTCCTCAAAAGTTAAAACATGAACAGTCAAAGGACACTATTTGGGAGTGAAGCTCGTTTACCTAAGCTTTTGTTGCCACATATGGGATTGGTGTGGTTTGATCATGGGTGGAAAGTTGTCTGAATGCCTGTTCATCTGTATAATTTAATAAGCGGGCTATGGTGATTGTTTGGTCCTCGTGAAGTTCGTTGAGTGACCATAGACAGATTTGCAATGTTTACCCGATTGAGGATTCAGTCTGGGGCAGTTGATCTATCCGTCGTCTCTAGATGTCATCCGTCATGAAATATTTACCCAATTTAGATTTGTCTTCCAACCTCTGTGAAGTGGAACAGCTAAACCAAACTTTTTTTTTCCTCTCGTTGTGCAATTCTGATATTTGTTGTATAATGCAGATGCTTCTTTTTGCTATGTTTTACTGATAAAAGGAAGGTTATCACTGCAAAAACTCAGTCCTAAGCACGTATAGTGCCTTATTATTTCGATTTATTCAACAAATTCTTTGGCTTTATTTTTGTTGCCCACCATACATAGGCTTCATGACACTTGTATGATGAAACCACGTATATCAATCAGTTAAAGAATTCCACTAATTTTAGGCTTAACCCAAAAAAAAAAGGGAAGTTTTGCGACGTTCTGAGGGTTAACTGATGTGAGCCGAGATGCCCGTGCCAGAACAGGCAGAATTTGAGCTAAGGGCGCTTCCAAATATCAAAATTTTCTGGTTCGAAATGTTTGACACTGTTTTATACGATATTTCTATTTTAGGGCTTGAGAACGAGTTTAAGGCTCTGGACTCACATGTCCCCTTCTGTTTTTGTACTTTTGGGTAGGGCAGCATGTTCCAGTTACGGTCCAAAGAATATAATGGGCTTCGATTTCGGGATAATATAAAATAGCCCATGTGGGTTCACTTCAACTGTTCTACTTGTCTCCCAATGTCCCTATCCATCTGTCACGAGAACTGGTGATCAGACCTGGATAATGGTTTCTCTAATTTCCCCACCATCGTCAGCTTCATCTTCTATCATTCGTTTCCCAGAAACTTCCGTGTTTTGCACTCGCTTGCTTCCTCCAAGGTATTTCAACTAGAAGTTTCAATCATATTTTCTAAGTTCTTAAGGCTCAAATTTATGGAGGAGCGCATTTTTGTAAAATTTAAGGACCCAATTTCGAGAGTCTGTTTCTTCTACTAAACATTTAAGTCTTTAATATTAAGATGAAGGACAGCATCTAAATTTTTTTTTTCCACAACGTCTAAATTGGTTTAGTTTGCTGGAGATTGTTAGAAAAGGATAATATAAATTCGTTGTTCTAAAGCCTGCAAAAACATTATCTCATGGTTTCTTCAAGAGAAGATTCGACGCTTTCCATCGTGTCTTCCTACAAAGGCACGCAATCCGTCAACACGTTCATGAAATAGGAATCTAGCCATAGTGAAACTTACTTTGCTACATTCTCTGTGCAATCAAGGCTATTCGGTTCATGTTTTGGACCCAGTAAATATTTGGATTTCAAGGAACTGTTGTATGTTCCAACCTCTTTTCCTCACTTTTGATTAGTCATTTTGGAATCGGAGTTTTTTGTTTGGAGTTAAATAAACCGACCCCATTTGATTTATTTCTCAATGTTCTCTATGAGTAAACTTTCCGATTGAAGCTTCTAATTGTTATGCGCCAATCTTATTATTGAACATGATGCTCGGAGATGTATTGTGTAATGATAAATAAATTACTTGTCATCATCCTTTTATTTTATTATTGCTTTCTTGTTCGCTCTTTACAATAATCCAGTGTCTGCTTACCCATACAGGAATCTTCAACAGAGATGCAGTTCTAATAATTATGGACGGTACATGGTTAAGTGCAGACTACTCAGCGTCAGTGTGGCCCCTTCCTCAAATCCTTCGACGGTGATCAGGGAACCTCACAAGTATTTTGATCAGGCAATCATCACAGTTCGTTCAGGTGATGGAGGACATGGAGCTATACTTAGTATGCCCAACCTGAGAACCAATAGTTCACTGGGAAAACATGTAAAGGAAAAGGCAAGGAAGAACTCCTATAGAAGAGACTTTGATGGATCGCTTATCCTACCTATGGCTGGGCATGGAGGGGATGTGGTGATTTATGCGGATGAAGAAAAAGATTCATTATTGGAATTCCACAGCAGAAGTCGCTATAATGCAAAGCGTGGTGGCAATGTTGATGCAATGGGTATTTTGACCTCACAATTGCATGATGGACTTGCTGCCCCAACTCTGCGCATTCCTGTGCCTGTAGGTTTGTATGTAAAATGTTATTTCTGTTCTATTGAAGAGATCTTGTTTGTGTTCTATGTAAAGAACTGAAAGTGTTTTAGACACAACCGGAATATGAAATGTTCTGCTTTGCCAATCTTCTATAGTCATTATTGACTGTTTAAAGTTTGAACAATAGAAATGAGTTTATTGGTATACATTACCCATACTTTCAAATTTAGGAAATGTGAAGAAAAAAATCTGCTTCCCCTCATTGATTTTCCTAATTTGACAGGTACCGTAGTAAAACGCAAGAGAGGGAAATTGCTAGCTGATCTGGCACGACCAGGAGATGAAGTTCTTGTTGGAAGGGGTGGACAAGGAGGGGTAATATATCTTTTATCCTCTGAAAATTCTTTTGGAGTCTACTGTTTTCTTATGATTGAGTGATGCATCAGACTCATTTGATTCGAAAGTGAAACTGTTGCAGATTTACTGCTTTGAGGTGATTGATATTATGTTATATTGGTTATAAGAGGAATAGCTGGGCCAATAATGTTCATTTATAAACTCTCTCTCTCTCTCTCACTCACACACGGTTTGTGTGTGTGTGTGCGCGTGTGTGTTTGTATATATACATTTTTGGGTATAGTTGTTATGGATTAATGTGCATTATGGTACAGACATTTCTTTCCCCCCTGAGAAGTACATATGCCTGAAATATATGATTTTACGACTTCTCTGGCACATGATCTCATATTGATATTGTTGAATTTATAACCTGCCTCTCATTTTATTTCTGCCTACCCAGATTAGTTTGTTAGATTTGCCACAGCATAAAAGGAAAAAGATGATGGCATTGGCGACAAATGTGATGAGAGATGACAATGATAAGGTAGAGTATCTTTTATAATTTATAAACATATTGTAAATTTTTTAAAATGTTTTTCCATTAATAGGCATGCCCCTGAGAAGATAGTAACCTCTTATAATTTAACTCTTGTGATGTAAATTGAATAACTTGTATTTGGAGATTTAATCAATAGGATTCTCTTGTTGTCACGCTTTGACCAGAGTTGGTTATAATTTTGCATTACTCTGAGCAATGAATAATTGATCAGTTTGTCTGAACTGTATGATTATGTCTGCTGTGGTTTAAATAAGTTTTTCTGAGTCAATAGTTTTTTCATCTGAATGAAACTTTTGCAAAACTGTCATAACGTGGGGCTACTTTCTGTTAGCAAGCTGTCCTTCTAATTTATGGTAAGATAAAACATTTGAATTCGAATATGTATTACAGGTTTTAGTTCTTGGTCAACCAGGTGAGGAAGTTAGCTTGGAGTTGATCCTACGAGTTGTAGCTGATGTTGGTCTAGTTGTAAGTGTGCTGCATCTATGTGAAATGTCCTGTTCAAATATTTTGCAGTCTCCTTTTTATCTTTCTAATAACTATTCATGGGATGTTCATCAATGGTTTCTTGCATGTACATCAAGAAAGGTAATTTTGAGATTTCCGGGAATCTAAAGGTTGATGCTTCTCTGGGCCAACAAATTTTTTATGGCTATTTATGCTCATATCACATTTTAAAGCAAGTATAATCTGTAGAATCCAATAAATTATTTTTTAGGAACCAGTGTAGTTGCCTGACTCAAACTCAGAACAGTAAACACGATAGCAAATAAATTAGGAACTTGAGTTTTGCTATTCCACTGGTTAATACTACACTGTAACAGCTTACAAAATCAATAGCTGATTCCAGCTGAAACCCAGTACCCCTATTACACCCAGATCAGAAGAAAATACAACAATAAAATGCGCAGCAACACATCACAGCACAGAACAAAACAAGAACAGGGCAGCAACACTGGCTTTCGAGAGGCCAGAACACTCCTAACACTACTGTCTTCAAAAGAAACCAGAACTGACTCTATTCATTTGAGTGTAAAGGTTTTAAAAACCAAAAAGCTGTCTTCCAACTACTCCAAACTATTGTACACACCCAAATCTGCCTACTCCTTAATTTTCTCCTTCTTTCTTCACTCTTCAGTTATAAACCTGTGTATAATTCCCTTGACCACCCAACTTTCTCTTCTTTATATCTTTCCCTTTCTTAATATGTCTACTGTAGGTCTTAAGGAAAATCTCAGCCCTCTCTTTTTGAAGCTTGAACAATGTGATTCTACTGAGTCTTGTGTAACTTTTATCTTAATATTATAAACTCGATGACATTGTAAACCAAATTATTGAATAAATAAAATGAGGTCTATTGCAAAATCTTTTCCTTCATAAATGTCCTAGTGTTTTCATTCATTTTCTAAGATTGAGAAAATTTTGATATAGGGACTTCCAAACGCTGGGAAATCAACACTTCTGGCAGCCATTACTCTTGCAAAACCTGAAATTGCTGATTATCCTTTCACAACATTAATGCCAAACCTTGGACGCCTAGGTGGTGACCCCAGCTTGGGGGCAGGGATGTATTCGTCTGAAGCTACATTAGCTGATTTGCCTGGTCTTATAGAAGGTGCTCACTTAGGAAAGGTATCATATGTGAATGTTTATAATCTTGTAATTGTACCAACTACATACCATGGGGATGCTAAATGTGGAATTGAAATTTTTTGTTTTCAGGGTCTTGGTCGAAATTTCTTGAGGCACCTCAGGAGGACTCGGCTACTGGTCCATGTTGTTGATGCAGCCGCTGGGAACCCCGTAAATGATTATAGAACTGTCAGGGAAGTATGTATCACTCAAATGTGTGCTCCTCTTGCATAATCTTATTTTTCTTAGCAAGAATTTTTTGTTTTTGGTATAATGTGCTTTCTACCTTGTCTTTTCTTGGAGTTAACTTGTTCATGCTATGGTCTCCACTGGATTTATTTTGTGCAGGAGTTGCGGATGTATAATCCTGAGTACCTTGACCGGCCATACATTGTGGTTTTAAATAAGATTGACCTTCCAGAGGTATGTAGCTTCCCGCCACTTTGTTGTGCAGGCTGATTTCTTATCCTCGCATGTGATTTTGAAATCTATGATAAGAATTTGACCTAATCGTGTGAGCTGATTAATGTTTCAGGCGAAGGACAGGCTTCTGTCATTGACTGAAGAAATACTGAGCATTGGGAGCATTGGTCCACCTTCTGAACCAAAACTGTCCTCTGAAGTTCCAGTTCAATCATTATTCAATGAAGTTGTCATAAAGGAAAAGAAGCTGGAGGATTATCCACCACCCCTGTCCATTGTGGGAGTTAGTGTTTTGTAAGTGCATGATGGTTTCGTTTAAAACTACGCATAATGGCGTGGGAATTTTAACTTATACGTTTCATAAGGGAGAAAAGGAACAAAACAGTCTTCTCAGAACCCCTAATAGTTTAGAAAATATATACCTGTTACTCACACTTTCATCCATGCACAAATTGAGGGTTAATTCATCTTTAAAATATGGAAGTTGTCAGGGGTTTGTGTCAATCACATTTATTATTTTCTGATCCTTTTTGCCCTTAACGCACACACATCCCAAGTAGTGGTTGTTCAGAAAAGTTAGAGGATACTTTGCAGAGTGGCTTAGGTCAAAATATGTTTGATGCTGCTTCTTGCAGGAAAGGCATCAAGATAGATGATATGTTAAAGGAGATAAGGGGAGCTTTAAGGAAGTGTATGGATTTCACTGAAGCATCATCAGCTCTGAGTTTGCCCACAGAAATTGGCAAGTGATACTTTATTGAAACCACATATATCTCAAATCTAGAAGAAGTGGCTGTCGCAAGTTTTCATTGCTTCTGGTCTTGATTTGTCTTTACCAGAGTAAGAATAAAAGAATTGCAAATTGAATCGGACGAACAGACCTCCAAGATTATGGAAGCATTGTTTGTGGACTGGCCAAGTTCCTGAACCTTGGACGGGCGTGAGCAACATGGCAGAGTATTTATCAGGAGCCATGAAATAATACCGTTCATGATAAATGGTTTTATGCAATTGCTGTGACATCTAAGTTATATTAATGATTAGCATGTCACTTTCGAGTTTTGTGATTGTAAATATGGAAGACATCATGCCGTGAAAGGAAGCGTTCATGTGCGCGCGCACTCATTTGTAATTTTGAACGTCTGGATAAATTAATTGTAAGGACAAACAGTACCATGTAATGGATTTCTATGTCCATCTCACGGGCTACTGTTATTAATTTGTACTCTAAACCGTTTTGCTTTTCAATGAACATCTTTTTTTCGATTTTTAAATAATCTTTTGAAACATAGAAGATGGTAGTGTGTGACTACAGCAAATATCAATTAATGGACGGAACCAAGGGAGAGAGGTCCTCCCATCTTCTATCATTCAATTTAGGCTAGCCTTTGGATGTAACCCAAAAAACTGTTGGAAAACCGGTGGGGATTTAAATGGAGCCTTAAGTTTGAGTCTACAATTTCTCTACACAAAGATACCTATATACAAAACAAGAAAGATTATCAGCAGAACTCCCAAAACTTGTGTTTTAGATTCTACATTTTCCTCAAAAGAGCTGCGATATATTGTAACTATGCCTCATTGATTACCTCTCGTCCCTGCGATGGAAGATCTGGGAGCTTTCTCACATGTTTTGTCTACATAAGAGCGGTGTAAACGCGACACAGAAATTATGGTATGCAATCTAGCTAATATAAATGAAAAAAAAAAAACGGTCCTCCATGCATATATGTACGTAAGTATATATATATATATATATATATTCTAGCGTGCTTATATCAGTGTCTATCCAATACCTCTTTGCGTCCACCGATATTTGATGTTTCGGCTAAGAATTCTGAACAGTATCTCCACTTTTTGTAAACATGTTTGGGTTCTTTTATAATAGGGGCAGTGGGATTTCGACTTTGGAGAATGTTCGCGGAGGTTCTTTTTATAAATAACTAGTAATATGTGTAGGAAGCTTAGAATAAGTATTGAAGCAGCTAATAATAAAAGAAGTAGATGACTATATTATCTTAACCAATGTTCTCAAATTCAAGTTTTGCTGCTTTAGTCTCCTATCGAAATTAATTATTATGCAGCTGCGTTAAATGTAAATATTCATTACTGTAATTGTGATTCTATCTAGCTTAAATTAATAAGAGTCTTGTAGGATAAATAAATAAATACAATGAACGTGCATAATAAGAGGGGTGGGGAAGTACATGCGCCGATCATTTTCGGTAAACTCGTAGTTATGTCGCATGTGGGAGTGTATGTCTGAGTCCATTGGATCTGGTTTTGGTCTTACACTCAGAAAACCAAAGTGCTGTAATACAACCACGTACGAGGACTGCGTTAGTAATTGTCATGTGCGAGCTTTTGGAACCCCCGCACGTACTTATCTTCAACCGTTTCTTCCAAATCACACCGCTCCTCCCCTTACTTAAATGCTCATTATCCACTTCTAATTTTAGCTACCAAAAAAAGAAATAACAACAACAACAAAGTGAACAGATAAAGACCCTTTATCCAGACAACCGCCTTTTCTCCCTCACTTTTTTGTTTTTCTTTTTTAACTGCTATTTCTTTTTTTTTTCAGAAAAAAAATTCTATTTCACCCCATCTACCCGAATCTTTATTGCATCGATACTTTAAAGAGAATATATATTAGATACAATATGTATCCTATTTCACAATACATATCATATATATACCAATCTATATAGTACCAATATAGATACGTATATCAGATATGATACAGCATGATACAGAAGATATGTCAATTTCTAAAATTTTAGAATACAAGTACGGGGATATTTATACATATATAATATTATTTAGATGTATAATTAATAAATTTATTCATTAAAAAAATAAATATTAAATATTCTAAAAATAATAGCATAAATGGTAAAATAAACCATAAAATATTATAATATCTTCAAATGGTCATATTTTACTGTAAAAATCTGAAGTGATATATATGAATACAAAGTGGTATGGATATATACGTATGCACAAGTATGATACACATATTATATTGTATTATGTATTGAATACGGGTGCATTTACTTTTTTGAAGTATTGGTGCTTTATAAGAACCAATAGTTTTTATTTTTAAAAATTTTCAAAATGATTTAAGATGTTATTAAAGAAAATGTAGTTAACTTTTGGTTTTTTAATTTAGACATTTTTATGTTACTTTTTAAAATACTTGTTTAAAACTCAAATTTTTATATTTTTATCTTTGATGTATTAATTTTTTTGGATATGTACATCAATTTTATATGTATATATTTGATTTTTTATCTTAAAATTTTATGTGTGTATATATATATTGTTATTATGGACCCGGATACTACTATTATGAAAGAGAATTTGGGTGGTTTCTCCTCAGCCACCTGAGCTGATACGCAAACAAAAGGGGTGGCCAAGTGTGTAATAGAGAAATGAACAATAAGGCTATCAGTGGACACGATCTGTCTGCTTCATCGTGCCAAGTAGCATCCAAACCCCACCTAAGGCCACGTTTCAGGTACTTCTACACTCTGTTCTCTGCTTTCACATTCTTATCACTCTCCCTCTGCCAGCTATATAAACGCTTGCCATCGCCCTTATTCTCCCTTTAAAGCTGAGTGCTTAATTAATTATATTACTCTAATTGGAAAGTAAGTCCCCCCTCCATCATCAAGAATGCTGAAATCAGGAATGGGAATTGAGGAACGAAAGCAGGTGAAAAGGCCTGCCCAGGCCAGCTCCAGAAAAGGCTGTATGCGAGGCAAAGGTGGCCCTGAGAATGCCACCTGCACCTACAAAGGCGTTCGTCAGAGGACTTGGGGCAAATGGGTCGCCGAAATCCGCGAACCCAACCGTGGCGCTCGTCTCTGGCTCGGCACCTTCGAGACATCCCATGAAGCTGCTTTGGCCTATGACGCCGCCGCTCGTAAGCTTTATGGATCCGAGGCCAAGCTCAACCTCCCCGACATCTCTCTCAATTCTCATCGCTCCCAATCCAACCCACCACATTCCTCTGCCCCGACCCAAATTCCTCAAATGGTGCCTAATAATCACCAGCCTATGCCTGATCATCAGCTTCTCCACACCTCCCTTATTCCCCCCTCGTCCTTTACCACCATCCCCAGCAATGCTCCGATCATGTCCATGGCTTCTCACCAAGTTGCACCCGTGTACAGCCCCAACTCTAGCTCTAGCTCTGGCTCCGCCATGTCTGTTCCCTTCAGCACGGAGGAGAACATGAAGCCCGTCGAGAAGGAAGAGGATTTCAGTCAGTTCTGGGGGACGATGAACGACGGCCTGCCTGTCCCTGAGTTGGACGATTCCATCTGGGCCGAAGCTGCCATGTCTCTGGATTTTCCGATTATGTCAGATGCCAGCATCTATGCGACTGGGAATTTGGGCGATGTTGGTACTTGGGACTCTATGCAGACTCCGTGGTGCATGTAATTGCACTTGCAGCTTTACTTGAGACTTCATCACCGTCTATACCATCATATACCACCATATATACCAGCATGGTTATACAGATATATATATATATATTAATATATATATACACACAAGGCTCTGTAAATAAATATACACATGATCACTAGCTAGCTAGCTACTACTAGCTAGTCACAGCCTAGAAGCAGCAGTATATGTATATGTTCATCTCGATCCGTCCGCTCAAGGTCGCGCCGCCGTGGTTATTTTAGCACGCCGCCGTACGCCTTTTTTCTTATTATATAATTTTATCATATATATATATATGTAAATGTTATTTAGGTTTTCTTTTTTTCTTTTTTTCTATTTAATGAGTCATCTACATATATAGTTACTTTTACTTTAGGAGTTATATATACAGGAGCCAGTGTATGGGGAGATGGTGATGAAGGAAAAAGGTTCGTGGTTGTATCATCTATCGGTTATAAATCAGTCACGTGCCTTGCCCGTGTGGGGCCTTTTCTATATAATATATTATGTATGTTGTGTTTCGTATGTGAATAAAATTGCGTGCTTGTTGTATGTAAAATTTGAAGTATCATAAAATTTGAAGTATCATCTTGTGCAGATGATACTTTACAGTTTAGGTCACCCATATATGGTTTTATTCTCCCATGTCAAAGATTCCTCCATGTGCGAAGATTCTAAGCCACCATTTCAAGTTTGAAGATTCTTTTTTGGTTTCAACTTTTAGAAATGAGTTTCTAGTTTTTTTTTTTTCAAGTAATTGTTCAATATTTATTCACCACTTTTCTAGCCCCATTCTACATGTCCCATTCAACAAGAAGCTCTCCCCAGAAGTGTTTTCTATATTCATATTATTTCAAATTCGAGATATCAGGATCATTTACTAGAACCAGTTCATCCTTAATTCTAATCTTTAAATTAGAAATGGAGATTTTTTTTTAAACAATGAATGGTGAACTAAACTAAAACATGTATCTTTTTTTTAGCTGGTTTCGGTTTTAAAGAATATTGAAGCAGAGGAGCAAGATCAGGTGCCTCCAACACCTGTTGCTAAATTTACATATAATAATAAATGAGAAATTTGAAACTGAAATTCATTAAATTAATGGGAGCCAGCAGGAAAAGAATTTCCAGCAGAGCCGCAGAAGGGCGTAGCTTATGATCGAAGCAAAAATTGGAGAAAAGGACAGTGGAAAGCTAATGAAGAAGGCAGGCATGGACTTGTGCACAACGTTCAATGTACATTGGATTGGGACGTCACCATTAAACAAATACAAATAAATATATGCTGCCACTATTTCAGAAACCGTCTATTTGTCCATATTCTTAATCGGTAACTTTGTTGGATTTCTAATTTTAGCACTCCTGTTCTTGTTTATATTTGCATGTCGGACACTTTTGCAGTTACAATGCTAATAGTCTATGTTGGAGAACCTATATTTCCATCCAGATTTTCCCTTTCTTTTGACGGCTGTGTTCTTTTTTTTAAATCATATTTTACCTCCAGTTCCCACCATATAAATTAAAATTCTTCTGATTCCATTGTCTTTTTTTTTAAAACTTCCTTTACAAAAATCCTATTAAATCTATTTTAGATTTAACAAAAACACTTAATATATAAGAAATTGAATACCACACAAAATTGGAAAATTTGTACACGATTATCTTCAATGTAATAAATACATGGATCATTTAACATAAAAGAAAGTCTCACTATATTAGCTTAATATGTCTGAGTGTTTGATATGATGGTCTTTACAGTGGAATTTGGATCCCCTCAAATGAGTGATGAATTCTATAAAGTTGATCAATGAATATCAATTTGTGCATTCCTGCTGCATGCATTTGAATGAGTATGATCAACCGTAAACATAATTTATCAAACACATTTCTTATTAAAAAAATATCAACTATTTATATTTCCTTTTTGACACTTTACCCTAAATTGTCATCACATAAGTTCTTCTAATTTCATTATATTAAATTTTTAGAAATTTCATCCAAAATATTTTAGATATTGACAAAACAATTTGTTAAAAATCAGAAAATTCTACACGACACGGCAAATAAAAGCGAATTTCGCCCAATCATCTCAAGCGGTGTTTAAATGTGTTTATCTAAAAATAGGCTTCTATGCAACAAATTCCATAAAGTTAAATAAATATTTATGAATTTGTATGCTAAACCAAACAAGTGCGAGAATAGGTCCAAAACATAAAATATTAAATATATTTCTTATAAAAAAAATTGCTTCTCTTTTAAGCATTGTACTTGTGTACTATATTTTACTTCATATTTTCATCACATAAACTCTTCTAATTTTGTTATACTTATTTTTTTCTGTAATTCACTATCAAAAATACTTTTAGAAATTGACAATGCACTTTAATATGCATAAGAAACTTAGCATAAAACCTAAAGAAGAGTTCCACTCAATCAGCCCAATAGCATTTAAACTGAGCATTTGTGAGTGATAGAAAATAAAAGGAAGGGAAGACATATATACCAATTACGAAGTATTATTCCACTTAGAGAGAGTAACAAGAATCCCAACCGGTTGAAACAAAATCACTCGGACTTTGTTTACAGCTTCACCGTAAATACACTCTGGGAAGGAGAATTTAGAGGAAAAGAGAGAGAGAGAGAGAGTTTTTCTTCAGAGAGAATTTTTCTTCAGAGTCTCTTTCGGGATCAGAGAGTCTCTCTATTGAAAACTGAAAACTCACCTACCTCCACTTACGCACACACGTTCACTTATTTTCTGTAGTATGCGTTGTGTGAGGGAGCAGTTCTTATTAACCGTTCCCTCCCTCTCCTATTAAACTAAAAATTAAAACTAAAATAATTTTATTATGTTTTGGGTTTGAGCCTTTATGATTGGGCCCTCAATTTTCACCCATCAAGGGTGTAACCCAAACCCAACATCTCCCACTCCCACTTGATGGGTTAACCTCTTATAATTCTTCCTTTCCATTTCATACTAAGTGTTCTACCGTGACCGCATGGGTATGACGTCTATAATTAGGTATTCTTATACTAGAAATCCTTTTCAAGGACCAGTATAGAATTACCTTATGTATTTCGCATTTATTTTGTTCATGTATTATGCCTTAAATGTCCTAGATTTATCCATATACACTTCATCCATGGCAAATTTAATCCCTCATAAGTTTTTATATATAAACTTAGATCGCCTTACTCTTGTATACTTAGTGTCTACGCTTAAGATGTTAACACCATAACTTCTTAACGGACATGTCTTAGACACCAGTATAAGTATGCATATATTCAAATAATCTTCCTTTCACCCATATTTCATTTCAATATGAAACAATTGCTTTCCTAGCATAAGACCTTTAGATCGAATTTATCATGACCATTGGATATATGCTAAAGTAGCTAACATTGAATCATTCTCCATGAAAAATGTCAAAGTCATAAGGACATTAATGAGAGGTTTTATTTCTCTCTGGGACTCACACAGTAATGAAGCAGGGATCTATTCACTTACTTCCCAATTGCGGTTTTATTAAAAAACACATGCAGTATGAATTGCATGCTACGATATTACTCTTATTATATAAGAGCGTATGTCGATTTTGTTTTTGTTGTTAACACCGTACAGATTTAAGTTCAGACACACACAGTGTCTAACCCGAATTTCACCAATCCTTCCACTTATCATAACGTCTTTGTTGGAGAATTCTCATCTGGTTACATGTATTATGGATTGTGGGTATCCATAATTCAATCCAAAATTTATATTTATTGGATCTCATCCAGACCTATTCTCTTCTTTTGTCAGGGTGACTTATTTTGTATTGTTTAACTGTCATATCTTCTCTCTTACAGATTTGCTAGTAAATACAAAAGATGTCACATCTTTGCCCACTCTTCATGAGTGTCAAAGGTAGTTGCTCGTATGAGGAAGCCAACCTTATCAACATGTACGACATACTAGACATTGTATATTTTTCATAAGTATATATACTCGAATGACTCAATTATAGAGAAAATGCACTTAATCTCATTCATATAATTGATCATTACATAGATTTGTGTTACATCATATCCTATGAATACCAAGTGATTTTACATGATCAACATATACATCTCTCGGTATTGGCTTGGTGAAGGGATCAGCAATCATTTGACGTGTAGGAATATGGCGAATTGTAACACTTTTCTGTGCTATGGCATCTCTTACAAAATTATACTTGGTGTCTATGTGCTTTGTCTTACTATGATACTTAGGATCTTTAGTGTAGGCAATTGCAGCCTCGCTATCACAGTTTATCAAAATTGGATCCAATTTATCACCAATGATCCCTAAGTGTTTTATGAATCTTTTCAACCATACTGCTTCTTGTACTGCTGCAGAACATGCAACAAACTCTGCTTCTATGGTAGACAAAGCAATACAAGTCTGTTTCTTGCTACACCAAGATATAGCTCCATTGTTTAGTAGAAAAACATATCCAGAAGTCGATTTGCGCTCATCCAGATCTCCTCCCCAATCTGCATCGGAGTATCCTACCAAGCGTAAATCGCTTCCTTGATAACATAGGGCATAATCTGCTATGCCTTGCAAATATCTCAGGATTCTCTTCACAGCTTTCCAATGTTTCAGTCCAGGGTTTGACTGGTACCTACTGACCAAACCAACTGTATAACATATGTCTGGTCTCGTACACATCATGGCATACATTAAACTACCAACTGCACTGGAATAAAGGACTCTTTCCATCATCTTCTTATCAAACTCAGTCTGAGGACACATATCTCGGCTCAGATTTTCTCCTCTTGAAATAGGGGTATCCATAGGTTTACAGTTTTCATATTAAATCGCTCAAGAATTTTCTCAATGTAATTTTTCTGAGAAAGGGATATTAACTTTCTTGAGCCATCTCTATGGATCTTAACTCCTAGTATATAGTCAGTTTCACCCATGTCTTTCATTTCAAAATTCGAAGATAGCCATTCTTTTATAGCTATAATCGATTTTAGACTATTTCCAGCTAATAGTATATCATCCACATAAAGGGACAATATCACAAGATTCTTTTCGAAATTCTTAATGTATACACAGTGGTCCTCGTCGATCATTTGGAAATCATACGAGGTTATAGCTTGGTGAAACTTCAAATACCACTGTCTGGATGATTGTTTAAGTCCATAAATAGACCTTTTTAACTTGCAGACTTTATTCTCTTTCCCTTTCTCAATGAAACCTAATGGCTATTGCATATAGATTTCTTCATCCAGTTCACCATTTAAAAATGCGGTTTTTACATCCATCTGATGTAATTCTAGATTTAAATTTGCTACTATTGCCGGAATTAGTCTTATGGAGTTAAAACGCACAACAGGTGAAAAAGTATCTTCATAATCGATACCTTCCTGTTGAGTATACCCTTTTGCCACTAATCGAGCCTTGTATCGTTCAATCGATCCATCTGCATTTCTCTTAATTTTGAGAATCCATTTATTCCCAATTGCCTCATGTCCAGATGGAAGATTGACCAAATCCCAGACTTGGTTTATCCTCATTGAATTCATTTCTTCTTCCATTGCTTTCTTCCATTCATTACTAACAGGGCATGATAAAGCCTCATGTATTGAATTAGGCTCATCATAATCTTGTGGAGTAACTATAAGTGCAGTCCATTCTATTGGGAAACATTTCTTTGGTACACTTTCTCTGTTACTTCTTCGCAGTGGGATCTCTTGTAGGTTATTTTGTTCTTGAACAGAATCTTGTACTTGTCCTTGTGAGCTCCCACTCGAATTAAGAGGTTGAGGTATATAAATTTGTTCCTCAGTTTCTTCAAATATCTCATAAAGAAATACAGTACGATCTACCTCACCCCTACTAGGAAATTCATTTTCTAGAAATGTTGCATCTCTAGATTCTATTTCAGTGACACTCTCATCCTGGTTTTCTCCAATGAAAACGTAACCCTTAGATTGTTCAGAGTATCCAATAAAGATACATTTCTTCCCTCTTGGACCTATTTTACCATATTTGTGGGAAGTATCATGGACATAAGCTGCCGACCCCCAGGGTTTTAAAATATTTAAATCCGGCTTCCGATTTGTCCATAGCTCATAGGGTGTTAATGTGACCGATTTTGAAGGCACACGGTTAAGTATGAATGCTGCAGTTAAAATTGCATCTCCCCAATACGAAATGGGTAGATTGGCTTGTGCCATCATGGACCTAACCATGTCTAGTAATGTTCTATTTCTTCTTTCGGCTACACCATTTTGTTGTGGGGTGCCAGGAATTGTAAGTTGCCTTACTATTCCCTTTTCTTCACAGAGCTTTTTGAATTGTTCCGATAAATATTCACGTCCACGATCGATTCTTAACGCTTTGATTTTCTTGTCCATTTGATTTTCAACTAAATTCATGTATCGTTTAAAACATTCTAGTGCTTCAGATTTATGTGACATCAAATAGACATAACCAAATCGCAAGTAATCATCAATGAAAGTGATGAAATAAACAGCTCCATGTTTTGTCCTCACACTCATAGGACCACAAACATCTGAATGGATTAATTGCAATTGAGTTTCTGCCCTAGTTCCAGTTCCAAATGGTTTTCTAGTTGCTTTACCAGCCAGGCAATGCTCACACAAGGACATTTCCATTTTATCAATTTCACCTAGCAGTCCTTCTTTAGCTAGTTTAATCATTCTATTTTGATTAATATGTCCTAGTCTAGCATGCCAAGTATTCATATCAACATTTAAATTGGAAGAAGTTGCAAAGCAATCATGCATATAAAATACATCAACAATGTCCATAACAAAGAACTTCTTTGAAAGAAAAGCTGAACCATAAAAGGTTGTCCTTAATGAAATGTTTGCTACTTTATCATGAAAATTTACATTAAACCTATAAATTAATAAGCAGGAAATAGAAACTAAGTTCCGTCGGATGTCAGGTGCATGAAGTACATCATAGAGGATTAAGGTTTTTCCACCTCGCAAAGTTAATTTGCAGGTTCCTATGCCTTTCACCTCAATTCTCGCATTGTTACCAACATAAAGCCACTTGCTTTGATTCGGCAACTGACGGTACTCTGTAAAGGATCCTCGATCCCTACTCACGTGGTCTGTGGAGCCTGAGTCAATTATCCAAGAAGAAGAAATAGTTTCTATTAAAAAAACAGTACTTGAAACATAAGACATATGTGAATTAACATAATTCACTAATACCTTTTCATGTTCATTTTGCTCAGGGCAATCCCTTGCAAAATGACCCATTTTCAGGCAGGAATAGCACTTAACCTTACTCAGGTCAGTCTTCTTCTTCTTTCCGCCCTTTTTTCCTCTTTTCTTGAAAGGTTTATTCCCCTTTTTAAATTTCGGGCCATTCTTCTTACCCTTTCTTTGATATTTCTTTCCCTTTTTGAAATTGGGCTTAGGGTTTGAAGCTTCTGCTTCTTCAGTCAGATAGGCTTGTCCAGATGCTCTGTAAGCCTCTAGACGTTCATCTTCAAGCTCCAGGTGTTTCGCCACATCACTAAAAGTGTTTATATTCTCATTATTGGTTAAGTTGACTTTCATGTGTTACCAACTTGAAGGGAGTGACTTTATAACAGCCTGGATCTGCTGTTCGTCAGACAATTCATGCCCAGCTTCCTTCAGTTCTCTGATCATGCTGGCCATTTATCGTAAATGCTATTTCATAGGAGTATTCGGCCTTAACTTATAAGTATCAAACTTAATTGTCAGCCTTCTAAGTTTGGTGGTAGAGGTACCTCCAAACTTATCCTTTAATGCCGTCCACATGGCTTGTGCAGTTGAATATTTTTCATACTTACACATCAGGTCATTGGCCATAGTACCCAACATAGTTATATGTGCTATGCTGTTCTTCCTTTTCCAGGCCATGTAGACCTCATGGTCTCTCCTATGTTGAGCTGTATTGCCGGCTTCTGGTTGTGCCATGACTATAGTCAGTGGCTCTACAGCATCTTGTTCTTCCAATATATATGAAACCTTTCGGTGCCAAATGTCACAATTATCCCCATTTAGTTTATCTTCCTTGTTTAGCTCAGCCATTATACTCTTGGTTGCCATCCTCAAATCAGTTATGAAACTATCCCACATAAAGGACTTCTATTATTGAGCTGAACTAAAGAATATATTAATAAAATATACATGTAGCATAGTACAATATATAATGTCATATACTTGTATTATTTCTCAGTAGAACAATAATAATATCATTAGTTCCATGATCAGGAGACCACAAGTGTATCTCCCATCACATGGATGCTAATGTTACTATTATTTTCTATTAAGATTTTAATACAAGTACTAGAATATTTAACTCAAAAAAAAATATTTTAAGAGCTCCCACTCAAATAAAGCATATATATAAAAAAAATATTAAATCCATACAAGAACATAGTCGTTATACCAAATAAATAAATAAATAATACATAAATCAAATAGAAAAACAGAAATGAACAATTTTTCTCTTAAGAATACTATTCGATATTTTCATCGCTCTCTTAATAGCATCGACCTAGGTGTAATCTGAATATTTCTTGTTTTGTGTATTCAGATTTTCTCTTAACTTAATAATGACGTTCGCGAAGAACTCAGCATCTTCCATATTCATCACAAAGTGTGAATACTTTGCAAGAATTGGATACAAGTCTTTTAAATGTTTTATTTTTATCGCATCCATATTTGCTATGTCTTGTGCTACAGAGTGGGTAAGGGGTTGATCTACTTCTTGATCTTCAATTTTAGGCTCTTCAAAAACAATTTCATCTTTCTTTGACTCATTTGGATCTGTATACACTTCTTGAAGTTCCCCAAGATTTTCTTCTCCTTCTAGAAACTCCTCATCAGGATCTTCATCCAAAAATTCATCTTCTGAAATAAGTTCTTCCAAATACTCATAACTTAGAGAACCATATCCAACTATTTCAGTGCTTTCAGAATTCTCTTGCTTCATGATATATATTTTTTTACCTTCAATAAAATAGTATGAATTATTAAAATGATAAAAAAAATTTTAATTAAAAAAATATAATGAAATAGCTCTAGACAGATCCAAACTTATCTCAAAACTAGCCAACTAGTATATCAAATTAAAAATCTCGAATTTAGGAATTTTTAGAAGCAAACTGTGGCAAAAAATACACCTGCACGTGCCCTCATGCGTCCAGAGAAGTCCAGAATACAAAAAACATAAAAAAAAATTGTTATCCCACGCGCGAGGGAGGCGCGTGAATTACACGCGCCACCGTGCACGACAATCTAGGCGACACGCGCTGGCCAGTAGTCTTCCACGCGTCGCCGGCATTCTGACAGTGTCCTCTACGTGGTCCAATCACTTGCCGATGGGCCCTACGTGCCACGTCAGCAATCCCCCTCTTTTTTTTTTTTGAAAAAGGCCCAACGTTTGGCCCAAAAAATTTTTTTTTTAAATTTTTTTTTGAAGGGCCCAAAAAAAATTTGTTTAATTAAAAATTTTTTTTTTTACAGGGCCGGCTGCTACCGGCCCAAATTTTTTTTTTTAACGCAGCTTGTGGTTTTTTTTGTTTTTTTTTTAAACCTAAACGACATGTCGCTTTGGCAAAACATCAAAACGACGCGTCGCTGAGGTCATCCTTGACCTCCCGACGGGTCAACCCGACCCGGTACGGACCCGGTGGCGGACCCGTGAACCCGCCACCATTTTTCGCCGTTTTCTCCTTCATCCGGCGTCCGTTTGAGGCGTTCTTGGTGTCGTTTTTCTCGTCTCGACGCCCTCTACACGGTGGTAGCCTCCTTTTGTCCAAAAAATTGTGATTTTAATAAACCCAATTTTTGAATCTCCTTCGCAGACAGTAAATTTCTTCCGGCAGTTTCTCTCGATCCAGTGTAGATTTTAACACCATTTTAGTAGTTTTATTTTCATCTCTTTATTCTCTACACTATGGTATATTTATTTTTTAGAAAGGGATTATCTTACAGTACTCAAAAACTGTACCGTGTATAAAATTTTTTTTAAAATTTTTGAGATTCCCTATACTGAATCCTATTTGCTTATTTTATGAGTATAAACAGTATACAAATTATACAAAAAAAAGTCATAAGAAAAATATACACAGTATGCAAATTATGAAACTCAGAAAAATTTTGCAGCGGAAATAGATTTTCCCTATATCTAAACTCAAGCTCTGATGCCAATGATAGAAAATAAAAGGAAGGGAAGACATACATACCGATTACGAAGTATTCTTCCACTTAGAGAGAGTAACAAGAATCTCAACCGGTTGAAATAAAATCACTCAGACTTTGTTTACAGCTTCACCGTAGATACACTCTGGGAAGGAGAATTTAGAGGAAAAGAGAGAGAGAGAGAGAGTTTTTCTTCATAGAGAATTTTTCTTCAGAGTCTCTTTCAGGATCAGAGAGTCTCTCTATTGAAAACTGAAAACTCACCTACCTCCACTTACGCACACACGTTCACTTATTTTCTGTAGTGTGCGTTGTGTGAGGGAGCGGTTCTAATTAACCATTCTCTCCCTCTCCTATTAACTAAAAATTAAAACTAAAATAATTTTATTATATTTTGGGTTTGGGCCCTTATGATTGGGCCCTCAATTTTCACCCATCAAGGGTGTAACCCAAACCCAATAATGAAAATAGTCTCTAATGTGTAATGAGTTCTCTATAGTTGAAAGAACGTTAATTTGTGCATTTTTGCATTCAAATGAGCTTGATTAATATAAAAAAAATTATAAAAATGATTAATAATTAAAACAATTCCTCATTTCCTTACATTTCATTTTTGACACTTTACATCAAATTTTCATCACATGTAATTTCTTTAAATTTTATTATATTTAGTTCTTGAAAATTTCATCAAAAATATTTTAGATATTGACAAAAACAATTTATTATATATAATAAATTCAACACAGTACAAAAAGATAAAAGCGAATTTCACCCAATTATCTCACACAATGCTTTTTTCGGGCCAAATATGGACTTACGGCTAGAACCGGGTAAAACTAATTTACAGAGGTTATCTCAAATAAGTTATCTCAAACGGTATTTAAATATGCTTTTGTGAAAATGATTTTCAATATGATGATTTTAATAAAGTTAAATAAACATTTATGGATTTGTATGCAACACCAATTAGATTAGCCCCAATTATTTCAATGCATAAGTCATTAAACATATTTCTTTTAAAAAGTTCCTAATTATCTCAAACACAGTATTTTCTTTTTATACTTGAGATTTTCTTCACATAAACTCTTCTAATTTGATTATATATATTTAATTTTTTTGAACTTATCAATAAAAACTATTTTTAGATATTGACAAAAATAATTTATTATATATTTCCTTTGGTCCTATATATAGGACATTTTACCCTAATTCTAAATATAAGACCCTTTATAATATAAGAGGTAGTATTTATTATATATTTTCAAAAAATTATCCATATTTAATGTATTCAAAGAGAAAGAGAAAGAAATTAAATAAGGATGATTTTGAAAAAATGTTGAGATTTTTGAAAATTGAGATAGTTAATTAGTTTTAATTCTAATTCTTAATCCGCATGATTCGGTTAAAAATATTTTATATTAAGGATAAGAGGGAATGCAAGAAATTCAACATGACACAGTTCACAAAGGGAATTTATCCAATCATCTCAAATGGTTTTTGAATGTGCTTTTGTGAAGATAGTCAACACGACAAGTTCAACTACAAAAGTAAATAAACATTTATGAATTTGTAAGCAATATCAATCAAATGAATCCAATCATTTCAGAACATAAATCATTAAACGTGTTTATTATAATAAGTTTTTTATCCTCTGAGGATTGTATTTCTTAAACTTTAACTATAATTCTCATCACATAAACGCTTCTAATTTTATTGTGTTTGTTATTTTGTTTGAAATTATCTATCAGATATGACAAAAAAACACTTCAATCTTATAAGATACTTAGCACGACACACTAAAAGGAGTTTCAATCCATTATGTCAATAGTATTTAATTAGTAGTCTATATATGCTGGAGAACCTACGTTTCCATCCAAATTTTCCCTTTCTTTTGACGGCTATATGTTCTTTTTTTAAATGATATTTTACCTCCAGTTCCCACCATATAAATTAAAATCCTTCTAATTCCATTGTTTTTTTTTTTGGTTAACTTCCTTTATATATAAAAATCCTATTAAATTTGTTTTAGATATTGATAAAAACACTTAATATATAGGAAACTGAATATGACACGAAATTGGAAAGTTTGTACACGATTATCATCAATGAAATAAATACATGGATCGTTTTCAATGTAAAATAACGTCTCACTACACTACCTCAATATGTTTAACTGAGTACTACTATTTCATATGATGGTCTTTACTGTGGGAAGTGGATCCTCTCAAATGAATGATGGATTCTATAAAGTTGAATGAATATTAATTTGTGCTTTACTGCCTGCAGTTAAATGAGTAATGAGTATGGTAAACCTTAAGTTTTTAGACACATTTCTTGTTAAAAAAATTCATCAACTATTTATATTTCCTTTTTGACACCTTACCTTAAGTTTTCATCAAATAAGTTCGTCTAATTTCATTATATTTAATTTTTAGAAATTTCATCTGAAATATTTTAGATATTGACAAAACAATTTATTAAAAATAAGAAAATTCTACACGACACGGCACATAAAAGCGAATTTTGCCCAATGATCTCAATCGGTGCTTAAATGTGTTTATCTAAAAATAGTCTTCAATGCAACAAATTCTATGAAGTTAACTAGATGTTTGTGAATTTGTAAGCTACACCAAACAAATGAGCTAATCAATCCAAAATATAAAATGTTAAACTTATTTCATGTTAAAAAATTCCTTCTCTAGCATTGTATGTGTGTATTATATTTTACCTCATATTTTCATCACATAAAACTCTTATGATTTTGTATATATTTTTTTTTCTCAAATTCTCTATCAAAAGCACTATTAGAAGTTGATAATGCTACGCATAAGAACTTGGCATGAAACCTAAAGAAGAGTTCCATTGCAATTATTCCAATAGCATTCAACTCATGAGCATTTGTGAGAATAGTCTGTAATGCGTAATGAGTTCTATAAAGTTGAATGAACGTTAATTTAATTGTGCGTTCCTACATTTAGTCAAATCAACTTGATTAACATAAAACATAAATTATAAAAAAATGATTAATGATTAAAACAATTCCTTATTTCCTTAAATTTCATTTTTGACACTTTAGATCAATTTTTCATGACATAAGTTCTTTTAATTTTATTATATTTAATTTTTGAAAATCTCATAAAAAATATTTTAGATATTGACAAAAACAATTTATTATATATAATTAATTCAACACGGGACAAAAAATAAAAACGAATTTCACCGCATTATTTCAAACAATGTTCTTTTAGCCAAATATGGGCTTACAAAATTAGATAAAATCACCTAAAGTGTGTTATCTTAAATAGTGTTTAAATGTACTTTTGTGACAATGATCTTCAATAGGATAAGTTTAATAAAGTTAAATAAAAATTTATGAATTTGTATGCTACACCAATTAAATTGGCCCAAATTAGTTCAAAACATAAATCACTAAACATATTTCTTTTAAAAAGTTCCTTATTTCAAACATTGTATTTTCTTTTTATACTTGAGATTTTCATCGCATAAGATTTTCATCACATAAACTCTTCTAATTTCATTACATTTAATGTTTTTGAACTAATTATCAATTAAAACTATTTTTAGATATTGACAAGAAATTTAATATGTATAAGATACTTACCACGGCACACTAAAAGGAGTACTTTCGCTCAATTATCTCAATAGCATTTGTGAGAATTGTCCCTAATGTGATGAATTCTATAAAATTGAATGGATATTGATTTGTGTATAATGCAATTATATAATTAAATGAGTTTAATCAATCTAAAACATAAATATCAAACACATTTCGTATTAAAAAAGTCACTTATTTCTTTACATTTCGTTTTTTTGACACTTTATCTCTCAAATGTTCATCACATAATTTCTTCTAATTTAATCATATTTATTTTTTAAAAAATTTATAAAAATCATTTTGGATATTGACAACAATAATTTCTCATATATAAGAAATTCAATATAGCACGTCATAGCACATAAAGCGAATTTCATCCAATCATCTCAAACGGTTTGAATTTGCTTTTGTAAAAATATTCTTCAGTACAACAAGTTCAATAAAGGTAAATAAACGTTTATGAATTTGTAAGCTATATCAATAAAACGAATCCTGCTGTTTCAAAACATAAATCATTAAACGCATTTCTTATAATAAGTTACTTATCCTTTGAGCATTGTATTTCTCATACTTTAACTGAAATTCTCATTACACGAACCCTTCTAATTTCATTATATTTATTCTTTTTTTTTTAAATTATCCATCAAAAGTATTTTTAGATATTGACAAAAACACTTTGATATGTACAAGATACTTAGCACGACACACTAAAAAGAGTTTCAATCCATTATCTCAATAGTATTCAATTAAGTAATTGTAAGAATAATCTCTAATGTGATGAGTTCTATAAAGTTGAGTGAGCATTAATTTGTGCATTCCTTCATTCAATCAAATGGGTTTGATCAATCTAAAACAATCATCGGACACGTTTCTTATTAAAAAGGTTCCTCATTTCTTTAATTTCATTTTTGACAATTTACAATGTTCATCGCATAATAAGTTTTTCTAATTTCATTATATTTAATTCATTTTTTCAAAATTTTATCAAAAATATTTTAGATATTGACAAAAACAATTTAATAATGTAAGAAATTCAACAGAGCACGGCAAAACGGTGTTTAAACATGCTTTTTGTGAAAATGATCTTCAATATAATGAGTTTGATAAAGTTAAATAAATATTCGTGCATTTATACACTACAACAATAAAATGAACCCAGTCATTCCAAAACATAAATTATTAAACATATTTCTTATAAAATGTTTCTTTATCTTTTGATCATTGTAATTTTTTATACTTTACGTTAAATTCTCATCACATAAACTCATATAATTTTATCATGTTTAATTTTTTTAAAATTATCTATCAACAATATTTTTAAATTTTGACAAAACTCTTTCATATATATATATATATATATATATATATAAGATACTCAGTATGACACTCTACAAAAGAGTTTCACTCTATTTCATACATGAGATTGAGCATGGTGCATTAATGGGAGTTTCACTCGATCATGTCAACAATATTTAGTTGAGTATTTGTTTACCGAAAAAAAAATTTAGTTGAGTATATAAGAGAATCTAATCGTAAGTTGGTGAAAAGCTTATTCTAAAGTGGATATGCTCGGCCTAGACAATATGAGCCCAGAAAAGAGAACTCTACCAAATGGACCCTTGTAAAAGAAATCCAAATATAGAACAGACTCGGCTCAAACTTCATTGGGGTTTGAAGTCTTTTCCTTTTCTTTTCCGTTTTTTTTTTGGAGTACCAAGGCTATTCTAATATCTTTGGGATAAAAAAATCAGTGAAGCAGTTTTTATCTTTTTTTTTTTTGTAAGTACCACGGATTTCCTCTAACAGTAAAAAACTATTCTCTATGAGATTTAAAAATTATTGAAATGTGTTTTGTCTTTTTCAGTAGTCTTTTTTATATGCACAATGAGTGATCGAATTTTTGGAGGCCAGCAGCTAAGGAATTCACTTTTGTGAACCCAAAGGAATTTGTCATAGTATACCGTTGGTTTGCAATGAAATTCAAACTTACAGACCATAAAATAGAAAAAAAAAAAAAAAGAAACCTTTTTCCAGTAAAGGAATCAAAACTTCCACAACAGGCCACATGGACCTTTTTCCAGCAAAGGAATCAAAGTGGATTGACCCCTTTGGGGCTTCAAATCGGGCCCTTGAGCTCTCAATTTTTGTTTTTCTCTCAACAGAGACAATAATATGGATTTGAAAATTAGAATGACGGGTGTAACAGTAAGTTCATGATTCAGGACCTCCCACCTGATACTTCATGAATCCATACACTCAAAAACATAAATAAAACCACGTTAAATCAACATTTAACCTCAATCAAGTCACCCAAAAAAGTGATATAAAATATCTATCAAAAATAGCCGCTTGGGTCAGCAACATGAAGAGCCTTAACTAATATTGTATCCTCCACTAATATAATCATGCTTCTTTTATTGGAAAAAGAACAACCTTCAGTTGTTGTATTCTGTTGAATCCAGATCGCAATACCCTCGTGACCCACACCTGTTTGTCTAAAGAAAAAAAAAAGAAATGGAAAAACTCACAGAAAGCATTAACAATGCAAGAAGGGTTAATTTGTTTTCATTGTATTCTAAACTAGACATAGAGCTAAAATAAATGATCAAACACATAGTTCAAGAATATAAATGATGAGAAAATTTGCATTAATGCGGCATTTTAAATTTAAAATTTACATTGATATTGTTTAATTTGTAAAAGAGACTCTTTTATGTATTTAGGTTTTTTTTTTAAAGGAATTTGTTTATTGGCTCAGCGGATCTTTGGATTCATGATCCAATGAGTTTTCTATTAAGAAGATATAGTTTTATATTAAGAAGATATAGACAGTTGGTGAATTGATAATTAGAGATTGAGATATTTTGAGGCTACTAGATCCTCATTGAGCATTGCCAATGACATCCCTAAAATGGTAATTAAAGAAAATTAAAGATAAGCCAATGAAAGTTGATTTAATTGATAAAGATATGACTCATATTTTACAAGAATATAGATTTGAATCTTATTATTAATATGAAAATCTTATTGTTGGATAATTTGTAAATACCTCTATAACCGCTTTTTGAATCTTGAGACCCTAATAATTTCTTGGACCCAATTGACTTTAGCTTTTGTATATCAAAAAAAAAAAAGAAAAAAAGGAGAAAATGAAAGATAAAAAGAAGGGCAAGGAAAGAGGAAAGCAGGAAAGGAAAGGCATGGATCATCGGAATAAAGTGGACTTTAGAAAAAGGGGATTGATTATCTTGATAATCGTGGACGTGGAGCCTATATAGCTAATTATGCATGCCCTTTAACTGTAATGATATGTGATCTTGGGATCAGTTAATTGAATCCTACTGGTAGTAATTTAGATATACCAAGAAGAATTGTCAACTTGTTGGTGTCTTTACGAGAAATCACGAGGCACATCGATGGCGTATAGTACAACGGCACGATCTAATCCAACACTATGTTGCTCTTCATTTCCTTACCCTCAACTGCTTGTCGGGTTTTACATCTGCGTCTTAATGTCTTCGACGTAATATGACACAATATTCAACTGATTGTGCCAGCTCACATCAACTGACTCACCCAAATAAAATTAGCTTCACTTCCATTACTCCCGTTTCTTTCCATTCAGAGAATAACACTTTGCCATCAAAATATTAAATTTGTTATAAAATAGCACCTTATTATTATTGTTTTTTTTTTCATAGTTTATTTCCTCCAGTTAATATTATAAGAAGTTTTCAGTTATTTTAAGTTTATTAAAAAAAGTTGGCCGCACTCCTTAAACTTCTAAAAGAAAAAACCTCAACATTTTAATTTTATCCTTATTAATTACTAATAAAAATTATTTTGAAAATTCATCCCACTTTCTCTCTTTTTCCAACTTACAAGATCATAATTAATAGGAGTAAAAAAGATAAACTATTATTAAAAATAATATAATCTCTTATATTTTGGATCAAATACGAGTTCTAGAAGAACCCTTATAATATGAATCAGAAGAAGTATAATATAAGGTACCATGTATTTATTTATCTTTTTTTATCCTCATTCATTTAATGAATAGTCTTGTAATTTGTACTGAAATAATGGAAATGAGTGGAATAAATAGATGTAAAAAGTGGGATTTTTGGCTTTTTTTTTTAAGTTTAAGGATGTAACAAAATTTATTTAAGATACATGAAATTATTGAAAATATCTTATATTATAGATCAAAATGAGTATTGTTTAAGATTTTCACACTCATATTAAAATGGATGAATTAATATATTACAAAATAGATAGATATAAAATAATAATTAATATTATATTTAACTTTTAAAATAATTAATAAGAGCGTATAATTGAAAAAATAATCATTACTGTTATCTTAAAATTTGAAGGAGGCCTAGGAAGAAAACTAAATTTTAAAAGTAATAATTAAAAATAAATCTTATATAATACTGCCTAGGGTCCTATTTATTAAGGAAATTTTTTCTCTTTTGATGGCCCTATACATAAGAAAAAAGAGAGTTAATATTATATTAATTTTTAATCAGAATTATCCTAATTTATTAACACTATTGAGAGTCATAAGTACATCTTTGAAAAGAATTGAAAAAGAAATATTAATTAAATAAAAATAATTTTAGAAAAAATTAAAAATATGAGATAAATTAATTATTTTTAATTATCTTTAACACATTTTTTTAATATTTATGAAGTAATTTTTTTCTTTATAAATCGGATTGGAGTGAGTACTATCAGCATTCGCTAGAATTAAAATGTCAAGCATGTGGTTTATTAAAAAAAAATGTCAAGCATATGAGTAAAATTGCTGGAAAATGATACAATCACGGTCGGCCATTGCTAATGCACACATGGAGTGGCGCCTTATTAATGTTTCTGCCCTCCTTTCGCTTGCATGTCGTCGTTTCTCACACAACTACCATTTAGTTACACATGAACTTCAGACTTTACAACCCACCTTATGTGCGGACTGCGGAGTTCGGGATGAGAGAGAATTCTTTTCAAATAAATAATAATTTATTTGACATCCTTCTTTTTTCAAAAAAAAAAAATACTTTTTCAAATATTATATTTTCCATTTATTATTAAAATATTTTTATTAGTTATTTTTTAATAAAATCATATTTTAGCACCACATCAGATTTTTTTAAAACAAAAATTATTTGATCGTCCATATTATTATATAAAAAATAAATAGTAAATCTTGTTTCGGAACTCCATACTAACTAATCGAGTATATCTGTTATCGCTAAAATAATTGTAGTTTGACTCTTATAGCTAATACCCTACCAGTGTAGAGTGACTTTATTCGCTGTACACATTTTCTCATTCATTATAAAAAATTTAAAAGAAAGTTACATTTTCTATGTTCTATAACTTATGAATGATAAGACTTATTTATAAATATTATATTTGATATTAACTTTTTTTGCCAACACATTTTATATTGATTGATAAATATTATTTTTGGCATTATACAGAGCTAAAGGAGAATTTCTAAATAGTTGAAATATCATGTACATAATTTTATAAATGAAATTAATTAATCTATATATCTAATAATTCTGTAGAAAGCCATAATTCATAAATAATTTAATTTAATATATTTTGCTTATATTACTCACTTTTTTTGGTCCTTTTTTCAATTATTTTTTGTATCATATTATTTTTTATTAAAATTATTTTCTTAAACTCCGTACAAATTATACGGGCATTCTTCTGGTTTATTCAAAATATAACGTTCTCGGCACGCAGTTTTGAGGAATTATAGGCGTCACCGTGATTTACTCCCTCCGATTCATATTGTAAGATATTTATATCAATTATATATATATATATATATTAAGAAATTATTTTTTCAATTGAAATCAATATAAAAAGTATTCATATTTCCTATTTTATTCTTATTAAATACACTATTTTATTATTATTGTAGTGTTATAAATAAAAATAGATGAACTATTAAAGATATGAATAAAATAAGAAGAAAAATATATTATATCCTATATTTTAGATAAAAAATTTATCATATAAAATATCTTATAATATGAAATAAAAATATATATTATATGTAACCCAAGGGAAACGATTCCGACGGAGTGTGGCCATCATGTTTGGCCAACTTCAGAAAACTGAGGAGTTCACGTCTGCTGTGCGCAACAATTTGTAATAATACTCCGTCGGTCTCCGTTAGCTTCTTTCTATAAATGTTATGATGATTATTATTATATACTCCATTTTATTTATATTATAAGGTATTTTATATCAATTACATTCATATTAAAAAAATTATTTTTTTTACTTGCAATTAACGTAAAAGGTACCAATATTTTTTATTTTGCCCTAATTAAATACTCAATTTTATTATTATTGTAGGGTTATAAATGAAGGGTGAAAAATAATTAAAGATATAAGTAAAATGAGAAAAAAATATCTTATACTCTATATTTTAAACAAAAAATTTCTTATATAAAATTTTCTATAATATAAATTAAAGGAAGTATAATTCAGGAATTTTGGTAAATCAAGCCACAAATTAACAAATAATAAAGCTTGTGGGGATTTGATCAGGTCATAAGCCCCACCTGAGGTGACATCCTTCATTGTAATCATTCCTTTGTGATCTAATTAAAGGTCTAGCAAGAAATCATCCGCATCAACCAAGAGGAAACCATTCATATAAAGGCAAAGAAAATCCTTTCATACACGCACAAGCTTCCTGATACAACTTAGAATTATAACACTAGTATCACTTCATCTTCTCCTTCTTTTTTTTTTTTTTCTTGGCGAGAAAGAAATTATAAATACGGCAGTTAAGAGTCAGGGCCGTTTGGCGATCAGACATTTTCCGTCGATGAGGGAAGAAGTGGCTGAGTAAGTGAGGTCTTGGCGTGGCTTGCTGGCCTGCTGGCGCCGCTGTGCTCCGCCGTGGACGTAATCGCAAGCTGTTCCCTTGCAAACTTCTTTTCTTCACTTTTACCCCACAACACCAGGTACAGTCCCGCCACTATCAGTACTGCCCCTATGATCCTGAAACATAGATCACCACGCCAAATTAATTACAGAGAAATATCAATAATTAAAAATGAAAAAAATACTACGTACAAAAGGGGCAGAACAGAAAACAGAAAGCAAGAAAAGAAGCACACTACGTAGAGTATGCATCCTCCTCCATGATGTTAATTATTAATGTGGGTTGTCCTTTTCTTTTAAAGTTTTAGCTTTAACCCTCCGAAATCATTAAAGGCTGTTCATCGTGTAGCCCTTCTCAGTTTGTCGCCGAAAGTTCCCAAGCAGTACCCACATCCATCGCCCACTTGTCGTTTACGAAATTTCATTTGTCGTACGTTCTTATAATAAGAATTCTCCAAGTTCGAACAACCAAAAGTACCCCTCGTAGCTGAAACATATACTTTTGGTCGCTCCAACTCGATATTAAAAAATTGAAAATATATATGAAAAGTCAAAGCTATCCAGATGAAAAGTAAATAAAAGGAAAGTGTGCGGATGGTGGAAAATAAATAAAGAAAAAATGGAAGGGACCAAGACCAACCCGCCCAAGTAGAACTCTTCGCCTAAAGCGATGGAAGACATAATAGCGACAACAAGAGTCTGAACAGGTTGATACACCGCCACGAACACAGGGCCACCCCTGTCAATGCACCAAATCTGTACAGCGAAGGCAATCCCTGATGCCACCACTCCCTGCATTATATATACACTTCCTTTCTTATTACGCATCGCTATGTATATATATATATATATCTCCACATTATTGCATAAATGTTGCGTACCCCACACACGCACACACCAACTCAAGAGCGTAAAATTATATTAATAAAGTGACCAGCTTTGTTCGATCTCTATCAGTATAAGCAGTAAGAGATTGGCATGCATATGGGGAATTGATTACTAACCGCGTATAAGATAGTGAAAACTTCTCCACCAGAGTGGAAAACCCAAGCCTGTGAGTCTCTTTCGAAGATGAAAGCAATAACCAGAAACTGAATGAGTCCAAAGAAACAAGTGAAAGACGTGACAGAGAGGCGAGCGGGGTACTTCTTGAGAACTGGTGCTTGCAAGACTAGCCAACCAGACCAGGACAAGCAGTGTCCGATGAGAAAGATGCAGCCGAGGGTCCAGCTTTTTCCTTTTGCATCCCCGAGTGAGGGAAATAGTGGTGTTATTGTGGATGTGGTGGTGGTGCTGTGTAATGGGGGAGATGGGCTGTATATGGTAGGACCCTTGTATAGAGTAATCACGGTGGCACCAGCAACACAGAATAAGGTTCCGATCACCTTGGCCACACCATCTTTTCGGTTCAGCCTCACTTGCTCTATCCTGAAGAAAGAAACGTGCACATTTATTAATGTTCCCATTTTTGTGTTCCTTTCAAGCATCAATGAATAAGGTCAAGGAATTAGGGCTTGCCTTAGCATGGCTGCCATCAGAAAAGTGATGGCTGGGACTGAGTTCTGTATAGCCGATGCAAAGGTCGGTGATGTGTTGTCCAACCCAAGTAAGTAGAACCCTTGGTTTGCTGTTATCCTGTGCAACCAACATCATATTTCCAGACGGCCATTAATTTAATTAGCTTTTGACTGTCTTTTGAAAAAAGAAATGTATTACTATTATTAATATTATTATTTTAATAACTATTTGGAGAGTTTAAATCAGGCATACCCGACAAGAGCGAGAAGAAAGAACTGTAGGAGAAAGTTAAGGGTAAGGCCAGGCCTATCCTTCCTGGAGAAAAGAGAAAGTCATCGATGAGAAACCAGTAACTAGTAAGGATTATATATAGTTGATCGAACTGATACATTATGTGTATATATTCTAGCTGGAATTATATATTGATGTTAAGAAAGTAGTGTACTGACTTTTCTATGAAGTAAGCGAAGGGAAGAAGGAGAAGCAGAGCAATAATGTTGCGGTAGACAGGGAAAACAAGTTTGCTGATGCCCATGTTAAGGGCAGCTCTGGAGACCACATGGAACCCTGCGTAGCCGAACTGCAGGGCCAACATGGCGGCATGCAGCTGAAGCCGCTCGGGGATGGAGCACCACATTCTCTTGGAGGCGGTGGATCCTGATTCAGCCATTGGAGGGAGCACAAGCTATACAAGGAAGGTTTGCAATGGAGAAGATGGGAGGTGGAAAGAGGTGAGGAAGAGGAGCAGAGAGTAGGGATATAAATAAAGTGGGAAGGAGCATAGACGGAATAGGCAGGGGACCCCACAACCCTTCTAAAAAGACGTTATGTCAACTGTTGGTAGCCTTCAAAAGTTTCCGGTTGTCTCCCACATTCTTCGCTATTCCACCCTCCATGGCTGACAACACAACCCCCCATTAAATTTTGAAAAAGAAAGATATTCACTCTGTCCTAGTATTTTCACTTCATTCTAACTATAGAATTCTTTTTATAATACGATAATAGATTTAGGAAAAAGAGTTTGTTCAATCATTTATATTTTCATTTATATAAAAATTTTGTTGTTTTAGACATTTTATTTTGTTTCAAAATTTTTGTTATTTTAAAATTTTAAGGCTTGGTTAAATTTTAAACAATTAATATTGTTAACTAATTTTAATTTACCTTATTGATTCACATGATTTATTAAAAATATCTTATTAAAGAACAAATGGAGTACATCATTAAATACGGATTTAGATCCTTCCTATTCTTTCTTTTTATACCTCCTTCAATACACAATTTTCTTTATTATTTGTGATCGAATGACAGAAAAAAAAATTTATAAATGGATAATATATTTAATTAAATAGTGTACATTTATTTTTATAAGTGAAACATTTTTAAAAATAATATCACAATGCTTATTATGATAGTGATTACATGAATAATATATTTGATTTAATATAACAATTAGCAATATTTTGTCAATAAATCAAATAAATAAATAAAATTATATATGAAAAGGGGTAGGGAAAAAAAGTATTAAAAACATCATTCTAACCTAACATAACATAGGTAGAAAGAGATAGGGGGAGAGAGAGGGTGAGAATGTTTAAGACGAGGCTTGAGCCAAAAGACATTAAAATGTAATGGAACGCCTTGTGGCTTGGCAGCATGCGATTAATGATGATCATTGAGCAAGGGCCGAGCCGCCACCGATAGATAGCGCGCACGAGGGGTGGTGGTGGGTGCCCTCGTGGCCCCTGCCTTCTCATCCTCCACCCAACTCCATACCCCACTCCTACTTTCTACTCTACCATCCCACATGTATCCACGCGCTCCCACACGCTACCTCTTTTGATCTTTATTCAATTTAATTGATATCCTTTTTCAGATAATAAATTTAAAAATTTAAAATTATATATATATATATATTCATCTTTCTAATATTTATATTTTATTAAAATATGTAATAAAAAAAATAAAAATAAAATTATATCAACCTCAAGAGAAAAATTCAAAGAGTAAAAATCGTTCCATGCATGGTATATGAAAAAATTTTATACTATTTATAATTTATTATGAATAATAGGGAAGTCATATACCCGTATTTATTCATTATGATTGTTGTTTTCCTATTAGAACTTTTTTTTTGGTTATATTAAAAGAATGTAAATCATTAATTATTATCCACATAGGTATCTCTAACATTGAACTAGCATAGTGAATTTAGTAGCCCGCCCAAATGCACAGCACCGTACGTACCGCATGTTCTTTTTCCTGTTCGGTATTAAGCCTCTAATGGGTAATCATTATTGCCAGATATAATAAGCCCCGAAAATTATACTACTAGTATTGAGCGAGCGGGCAAGCTAGCTGTCGCGGTTTCTTAAATTAGCTAAAGGAATTATGCCTATTTCTTAATCTTTTCCTCCTCTGAAAATTTATGTGTGTGTGTGTGTGTATATAAAGTGAGAGAGGGAGAGAGTGTAAGCGCGATGACTAATTAATTTTGAATATCCATAATTTCATGATTAAGGTTAACATTACGCCACCTAAAAGCATCGGCAAATCCTCATAAAGCCTATCATGTATGATGGATAAGATCATAAAATGAGAACCTCTTTTAGGACGAAGATCCACCGTCATGCGGAAATTAAATGCAAAATAGTAAGGAAATTAAGTGGTATTTGAATCTGTTCCCATATCAAAATAAATAAAATATTTAAAAGAGATATAGAGGGGGAGAGAGCATACGGTTGTAAATTTGCAACTAACAGGAGGAACCCATGGTCTTTTTAAATTGTTTGCTCTTTGGCCTCTTCATGCGTATAAATTATGGTTGTTTTGAGCGAAGGAATTTGATTTTTTTTTCTTCAAGTAAGGTGGTAAATTTAAAACTTGTAAATAAAAAGGAATCACATCAAATTAAAGAGATATTTTTATTGAGATATGACAATAGTTGAATTTAACTTTGTAATACGAAATACTACCTTCAATTCTCAGTATAGGTCATATATATTCAAAAAAATGGTATTAAATATAAATTACATAGTAAAAATTTTCGAGCATTAACTTTATTTACAAATACCCTATATTTTCCACCGTGATGCGCAGGTTTTTTTTTTAATAATTGATCATAAATTTTTATTAAATATATTACAAATTAAAGAAGATTAAAAATATCAAAGAAAGCTAATTAATGAAGTACAAGAATTATTTCCACTAAGGCTCCCACTCCCGAAGTTTGCACAAAATGAGGGTTGGTTCCTGATACGAGGGCCCTGGCTTTATCAGACATGTTGTCCCCCATCCATTGAGACCACCATCATTCTTAAAATTTTTTAAAATAAAATACTCCCAGTAGAAAGAAAAGAATATAAGTTGGACTTGCTTTTTGAAGCTTTTTAGAAATTGAAAGTCCTGTGCTGCTTATCTGACACCCATATTTGCTTTATTAATTCAATTGCAATGCATTCATATGACAAAAGCTGGCTATGGGGCTGGGGGGAACCCATGACCTGACCATGACCAACACTGGCTCTGCCCGCCCTGCGTGAACCGGTGGCACCCCTCCCTGACCAACCCCAGTTGTGGTCTTCATAACGTTTTCACACCTTCCCCTTCTTTTGAGTAGTCCCATAAGTACATTATTCCTGACACCAATTTATTTTCAGATTTTGTACTGTGCACAAGCAGAATCTCACCAATCCCCTTCATTACTACTACCTCCTTTCTCTGCTTCACCCATGTGGATTACTACCCTATTTGCTTCAGCTCACTTCATTTGCATTTTCAACTTTTGTTTTTAATTAAACTCTGAAACGTTGTCCCACAAATAGAGGGCAAGATTAAATAAAGTCAGTTTTTGTTTGACTTCGTTGGTTTTGGTTGTATTTGTATACTACTCATTTCTGGCAACTCACAAAACCAAATGAATCCGATACATATATACTAGTATATAGGGTATATTTGAGTGAAGAGGACAGGGTATATTAAGGAATATACTCTTCCTTGTTTAACGTCCCCTTTCTTTTTAATTCAATTTCCAGTTTCTTTTGGGGTAAACTGTAAGGATCCATTTGTAGAAGGACACCAACATTACATGTGCCCAGCACAGAGTACACGTGGAAGATAAACAGCGAGCTTGTGGTCCAAAATCGTACTATTATGTGGGTGGCAATCTATTTCTATATATATCCTGTACTTAATTGTAGGCCAAGACCAACACCAAGGTTGGTCGTTCCATGTGATCATATATATGTTAGCGTGGGACGCTTTCTGTGTGATCAATTACTCTTAATATGCATAATTAGAAGCAAAGCAAACTTTTCGATCGCTTCACCTGCAGGTGCTCTTGCATGCTGGTCTGAACTGAATTTCGATCACATTCCTAGACAATGGAGAGAATATTGTTTATTCTAATAATAATTAACGAATTAATAAATTATAAAAGTATAATCACATAAATACATCTAGCTAGTTACTCTAATGAAAGAGTTAATTAGAATTATAAGGGTTGCCAATTTGATAGCCAATAGCAGCTGATGCATCCAATAAATTGATTTTAATATTTGATGAAGAGAAATCGTGATTAACTGTCACACAACTGATCAAGCTTAATTTATTAAATGGTTGTTCATGTCAAAGCTAGTACTGAGTTTGATGTTTGTATGGTAAAATATAGTAAAATAAACTTGACATAGCACCTTGTCGGAGACAGTAAAGACAGGGTTGTTAACTAATTAAACCTTGAAGCATGTATAATTTGGCGTGAAGAGTCATCCACACCGGCTGAGTTTTAATTTTATCAATAAATGCAAGTCATAATTACTGCTACTAGCTAGAAGCAATTCAACATTTAAATGAAAATAAAATTGATGTTTACTAATTAATTAATTATCGTATTGTAAGAATTTGCTACTCCCTCGAGTCCTTAATATTACATCCGATCCTATATATAGGATCTTTTATCCTGGTCCTAAATATAAGACCCTTTACAGTATATGAGGTAGTATTTATTGTATATTTCCAAAAAAAAATACACTTATTTAATGTATCCAAAGAGAAAAAGAAAGAGATTAAATAAGTGTAGTTTTGGAAAAATGTTGGGATTTTCAGAGAAATTGAGGTAGTTAATTAGTTTTAATTCTAATTTTTAATCCACGTGATTCGGTTAAAATGATTTTATATTAAGGACCAAAAGGAGTATAAGACCATTTTAAGCGAATTACGCGGATTAAGAATTGGAATTAAAACTAATTAAGTACCTCAATTTCTCCAAAAATTTTAACATTTTTCCAAAACTATCCTTATTTAATCTTTCTCTTTTTCTCTTTGGATACATTAAATATGGGCATTTTTCTGAAAATGTATAATAAATACTACCTCGTATATTGTAAAGGGTCTTATATTTAGGACCGGGACAAAAGATCCTTTATATAGGACCGAAGGGAGTAATAAACATGTGATGTATATTTTCTTGACAACACCCAATTATAATATACTCCCATTTTATATTATAAGATATTTTATATCAATTACACAGATATTAAGGAAATTACTTTTTTATTTAAAATTAATACAAAAAGTACCAACATTTCATATTTCACCCTTATTAAATACTTTATTTTATTATCATTGTAGAGTTATAAATGAGAGTAGGGAAGAATTAAAGATAGAGATAAAATAGGGAAGAAAAATATTTAATATCCTATATTTTGGATTAGAAACTTATCATATAAAATGTCATATAATATAGACAAAAGGGAGTACCTATTATGCTATTACTTTTCTTAAGGAAAAATAGCGAATAATATAGACTTAAAATTAATATACTTGTATCGTACATAAATTTTGTCACTGTCAGTAAAAATGAAATAAATTGTTGATGACGCAGCGTGTGCATGCAGATATTTAATGGCAATATAATTATTGTCATGTAATTATAATGTCAAGTTGGTGGGTATAAGTTTTGCATGACACAGTGCTTAAACCGAGATGATGTTGAGAAAGATGGAAATGGGAGATGGAATAAGATTAATGAATGACCATTCGAATCGTTTAAAGCCGTTGGTATTCCTCCCCATGCCCCAACGTGATGTTGAAATTGCAGTATGAAACAAGGAGGAAAGTCGGCTCTTTTCATGATCACATTCATCGATATCGCTTTAATTTAGTTCCCACTAATCAACATATGTAAGTGCGCTTTATATCCTGGTCATATTGGTAGCTTATGTTTAGTCATATTCAACATGAGGATTATCAGTTTTGGTAGGGATCCCAACACCAAAAATTGGGTGTAATTAATATGCATGACCAACTTTTGGACCCATATGGCAAAAATGAGGCACTTGGAGACTAGGACTGGTCTCGGATATGGTATACTGCTTAACCCTCACTGCCCATGAGTTTCGCTCACACAGACTGGAACGCTTTACGTCTCTCTTTAGGCGTACGAGTGGTTCACGCTTTAGTTGAAAGCTTTACCTTACCAAAGGATTGATCCATGAAAAATTATGATATACGGAAATATTTTTTATATAAAGGTAAGCAGTAAAAGCAATTGCTCATTAACCCTCTGCATATAATCATGCATAGATCTTGGGTCAGATACATGAATCCAGAGGACATCGCCGAAACCAAAATGGACCTCTCTGGATTCAGAAAGAGATTTGAAAGGGACGGCCTAGCAGAAGAGCCTTAAACAAACCTCAAATTGTAGCGTAGGCTTATTTGTCAGTAGGCATGTTATTAATTCATATTGGAATAGTGCGTCATTAATTATCAGCTATATATGTAAGTGTGAGATGATTGGTTTGATGTTTTAGAAAAAAATTATTTAATTCATTATAAATGACGGCAAAACCGTTTCTTTTGGAAATTCCTCAACGAACTCAACTTTACGTACACCATGAAATTACCGCTTTAATTTGTTTATTTATTCACAGCGAATCATTAGCACGGATGGCTGGGAGCGGCCTTCCCAAAATATTCTTTAATTTGCACACTTTCAAGACTATGAAAACAGTTAAGTAATGTTTTAAATTTTATTCACTAAATTATATTATAAGATATTTTATATTAATTATATGCATACTAAAAAATATTTTTTACTTAAAATTAATACAGAAAATATCTATATTTTTATTTTATTTTTATTAATTATCTCATTTTATTATTATTGTAGAGTTATAAATGAAGAATATGGAAATATTAAAGATATCGATAAAATGAAAATAAAAACATTCAATACCATATATTTTGGATAAAAAACTTATTATATAAAATATTTTATAATATGAATTAGAGAAAGTAGTCTTCTATTGTGAGATAATAGAGAGATTTGAGACTGGGAAAAAAATCATCTATCAACAACTAATTAAACTTTCATGTTATATTTGCCCTTGATATATAATTCCAATGATTCATATTACAAGGTATTTTGTATCAATTACATAAATATTAAGGAAATCATTTTTTAACTAAAATCAATGCAAAAAGGTATTTATATTTCATATTTTACCCTCATTAAATATCTTATTATATTATTATTATAGGATTATAAATGAGAAGAGAGGAAATATTAAAGACATGAATAAAATGGGAAAAATATATATAATGCCTTATATTTTAGATAAAAAATTTATTATATAAAATATCTTATAATATGAACTAGAGAGAATATATACTATGTATGTTTAGGACCAATTTGATTATCTATTGGAAACCACGTTTCAAAAGGTAGGAAACCAAATAGACCATTAGTTGTCGGTGAGGGTAGAGTAGGTTTTGTTCATTATCGCCAAGTCCAAACTTGCACAGTATCAAATCTATATGCTGTGTCGTTTTCCTGGAGATAAGAGGGTGTTTGTGTTTATACTTATAGTGTGACCAGGCCAAACTCAGTTCCGATCCCATCCTTGACCTTTACGTGATATGGTTCCTGCCATGTTCTAACCATCATCGCCAGCAGCAAGATAAAAACCCACTACGTACCTTTGTCTTTGTGATTCTTCATTGCCTTTTTTTTCTTTTTCAATTTGGCGGTTTAGGCACGTAAAGGCGAATGCACCCATTCACACCAGCCCACAAGCACATGCATATCTCTATGCCCAAAAAAAAAGGAAATAAAGTTATATATGTGTGTGTATATATATATCTTTTGGTAAAATTAGTTTCGCATTCTTTTTATTAGAAATGATTCAACATTGGAGGGTTCATGAAAAATCTGGCTAATCAAGTTGCGTGAGTCGTAATCTAGGATAATATTAAAGCATTGATCAATTTGTAGATTTGATGGGATATAATGTTTTCAACTACAACTTTTTGACCATGTAATCAATTTTTTCATTATGATTACGGCTCTAAGAGGTTATCTTCTCGGTCTCGGATATCAATCCCGACAAAAATATATTGAGTGCTCCTCGGGTCTATATTATAATAAATTTTTAACTACTATTTTACGCTTATTGAAAAAAAATTTGTTGTATATCTTAAAATTTAAAAAAAAAACTCAACATTTTGTTTCTACCCTTATTAATTACTAATAATAAAAATTGTTTTGAAAATTCATCCCCAATTCTTTTTTTTTTCAACTTACGAGGCAATAATCAATGAGAGTAAAAAAGATAAACTTCTACTAAAACTTATATAACCCCTTATATTTTGGATTAAATAAGAATTATAGAAGAACCTTATAATATGGGCTAGAGGGAGTAAAATGCAATCACCTCGAGTTTTGTTGAAATTATAAAGACTTCCTATATATTTTCAAAATCTATATTTGAGTCTAAGTTTTAACACCATAAAAAATATTTTAAAATATTTTTTATCATTAAAATCATACTAAAATGACTTAAAATTATTAATCTACCCATAAAATATAAAATCACTAATTTCTATCCAATCAAACCTAGATAAATTTAAAATATTTCTACAAAATAATTTATGCAAGTATCTCCAAGTGATTTGAGATTAAGAATATAACATATTTATTAAATCATTTTAAATAACTAAGTATAGTAATATTTAAATGAATGTATTAAAAATATTAAATTAAAAATTAATAAAATTTATAATATAAAAATATGTCAAATCAATCAATATAAAATATAAAAATATGCATGAAGTTGCAATGTTCACTTGCCATGAACATTTCAGTTTGTTTTAGGTTTAGGCAAATGCACATTACTCATTCTAATTAAAAGTTCATAGATGATTGAGTCTTTTAAACATGCTGTCTTGAGTTCGATCCTTGGCCGTGTATATGAAAAAGACTTTGTTGGGAGAGGCAAAACCCGCTTTGGTGATTTCTACACCTCGAGGGGTTAGTTTTCGGTTGTCGACTGGAGAATACCCTTAGTGTTCACAAAAAAAAGTTAAAATTTAAAAAATGTGTAAAAAACATTACTCTATCTGTTTCAGAATATAAGAAACAAATAATTATATCACCAGAATCAAGAAAATAGTCACACATCATAAACATGTCACAAAAGAATTTTTTTTCTACAAATATCCTTATTTAATTTTCCTCGTAAATCAAAATTGTAAATAAATCTCATTTTCACTTAACTCTCCTTGTAAAAGTAACACTATTTTAATAAGGGGTAAAATTAAAAGAACACATTAATTAATCAAACAAAACTCATTTGTTTCTTATATTTTGAAATAAAAAAAATTGGGAAACGTCTCCAATATTCTGGAATGGAGGGAGTATTAAATAAACATTTATATTAAGTAATGGTATTTTTGTCCAAAAAATGGTTAAATGTAGTGAGCTAATGGCTCATTAACAATTAGATATATGGAAATGGAATCTTGAAATTAAGATAGAGGGGATTTTTATGTAAGATAAGGGATGTCAGAATATTTCATTCAAGTCTATTTTTCAAGTCACCTCTCCATGTGTATTGTGTATCCTCCTTAATTAACTTTTATTATTTATACCCTGCTATGCTATTATATATATATATATATATAAATGTTAACATCAACTAACATAATCATCATTTTTATTTTTAATTTACGAATGATCATTTTTTGTATATGTATATTGATATATATCGATGGTACATACTTCAAAATATTAAGTTTGATATATTAGAGATCATAAACAGTGGTGTCTAACCTTTTAAAAGGATTTTCGCAAATATTTATAATGTATGAGTTCAAGTTATCTTAACGTCAAAAGTTCATGTTATGATGATAATATTTTTTAAGGAAATCTCTTAACATCTAATGAGGTTAGTCTCTATTCATTCTTCAATCAGTTAATCTAACTCCTATATATGCTAATTTTTATACGAGTGTAACTGGACATGGATGTCAAAAGACTGGTAAATTTGGCCGATTGGCACCTAACCAATATTAGTATCACTTATTTATATTATCCTTATATAAAAAATTTAAAATTATAATGAATATATTGTATTGTTATTTTTTCCAGCTTGTTAAAAAAAACGTAAATAGTAATCTCATACATCAAAGTTCGATGAGTCAATTGTTAATACAATGACAAAGTAACATAAATGTAGACATACAACGCACAAAAGAAAATCAACAATTGCATGAAGGTATCTCAATTATACCAAGAGTGATCTAGACTAGCAATATCAAAAGAAGATGTTAAGTAAACACAAATAGTCAAACAACTATCATGAGTGAAAACTTTCAATCGGGGATGAACTTTTCATGATATATATCTTTATGATTTTTCCTCATTAATCAATAATATGTGTGTGTTAGTTAAACCATGAATATTGTAATTTCAATATATTTTTATGGAGTTGCATGCATTTTTTTTAATCTTTTTGTATTCAGCGCGATGCATAAGGCTGACTCCTAGCTACTTATCAAAACTAATGAACAATATAACTAATTTGAAATTACATGCAAAGAAACAGCCCACTTTAGTATAATACTATCTTCTTTCCTTAATATAAAACACAAATAATTAAATCAAGTAACATAAAAAAGCAGTTATAATAATTCAATTTTTCAGAAATACAAAATAGTTTCCAAAAGTGCCATTATTCAATATTAATAACTTTTATCATGTAATTAATGAGAATGAATTATAATAAAGTGCATTTTTGAAAAGAAATATTAAATGCATTATACAATCCTTATTTATTCTTTATATATTTTGAAACTAAATAGTTCATTTAAATGTCTCTTATATTAAAAAAATCGGAGGAAGTATAAATTTATAAATAGATAAAGTTAGCTTAGAACTCCCTTTGATTCATAAAAAGTATCGTTTTAAGGTTTTACGTATAGTAAGAAAATTATTAAATAATTTAGATTGTTGTAAAACTTAAGAGTATTTCACTAAAATACCCTTACATTTGTTTCACACATACCAAAAAAAATTGAAAATATTGATGTGGGTCAAAATAGTGAAAAATATAATTAATATTTTATTCAAATTCTAAAATAAAAAATTTAAAAAATCCTAAATTGACAGCTTTCACGCAGCTGGGGGAGTATCTTGGTTCGGCAATTTGTACTATACGGTGTTGAGTGGCAGACAATACTTTCGAAATGCAAATTGAAGAGAGTAGACACAGAGCCCCAATCTCAAAGGGACAGTTGGGGACAAAGCTATCAGTAGTTATTGAATTCAATTGAATGCGTGGAGCAGTAGAGCACCATCTTCATGCTGTTCCAATTAGTCAATGAAGCGTACCTCCAAGCAATGGGCCTGCTCTGCACATGAATTGATTTGGCTCACACGGGGATTCGTTAAAGCTAATCATAAAATTAGTAAGATATTTGTACACTTACTAGACCCATTTTTTAATACAATGCTTTCATAATCTAAGATGGATATATATATTGACTTTCACTTACGTAACAATGATTTATAAACCAACATATAAATCTCTCTAGCTAAATTCACATTGTTTCAGATATTAATTAAATTTTAAATTTTGTTCCAAAAGAAAAACATCGATCGATCCGCCTGGGCCACATGCATAATACGTAAAGACAAAATGATTTATAAATTTAGCAGAAAGGATTCAAATTGAGAAATTTGTAAAGCGGGTAGTATATGATATGAAATATCAAGCTCGTGATATTAGGAAGCATATCTTTATATATATTGAGAAAAGAAGGACCAAGGACGCATTACAGATGGTGGAAAGTCGTGGCTTAATGATCGATCAATGGGGGACGTAGAGGTTATCCCAGCGGGGCATGGTAGGAGCCCTGTCATATTCCACCTTCCCAATCAAAACCTTCATTGAATGTCACCATTTCAATATATATATATATATACACACACACACACATCTCTCTCTCTCTCTCTCTCTCTCTCTCTTCGTTTATTAATTAGGATGTCCACTCCTGTTCACCACGTTCATCGGAATCACCAACTCCTCCTCCATTTCCCATTCCTTTTGGTTGGAGGGGTCCCAAACTGGGGACACCACAACACCCAGCATACAAGGTCTACGTTAAGTCACTTGCTTGATATTGTGAATCAATTAAATCGATGGTATTGGAATCTTTGAGTATGAAAAGGAAAAAAATTAAAAAGCCGATCGATGCAAAAGCTTTCCAAAGCTGACAAAGAAGATTCCTGTACTCTGTTTTATATATATCATCCTGATGACTCGCACCAGATAAGACGCATCTATGGGTGACAATTCAATTGGTGCTCCACAATGCCTTTGGCTAACTCTCATCTCAGTGTTCACATTCAAATACGCACTTGATGGATCTTGTCCTCTTCATTTTAGTAACACGCATTTGACATGAGACGCAACGTTCCAGTTTCACTAGCTACTTCGATCTCTTTATCATTGCGGAACCCACATCCAACTTCATATATATAATTACTCTTAATACCCTATACATAACTGAATTTGTCATATATGCATGGCATACACCGATTCATATTAGACACTCAATACAAGCTTATTTATATTATTTCGGTCAACAATTCAAGGTTATTATACTTAAAAGAGAAAGAGATCTCCATCTCATCAATATTACTTGGAACTTCAGAGGTCCAAAATCAAGTACATGTTATGCGTAGCGAATTTACTGTTAGGAACAGTATATGAAAGCAACCGGTGCCCAGAAACGTATGATAACACACTGTCCTTAAAGTGTTATTCGCCCCCACTAGGTTTGCTGCAGGGATCTGACGAATCACCCCTAGGAGTTATTCTAAGCACCAAAGATATCTGACAGCAACTTCAGATACCTTGAAACACAGAATGAAACAGAGAGATTGTAAGCAAGAGAAGAGAATGTGTGGTGTTCATTTAGTCTCTAGTCTGATCCTTTTATAATAGTAGAAAACAGAAAATTGAAACGTTGTTTATGAACCTGTTTGTTTCTGAACATTGTATTTGAAATGTTGTTCATGAACCTGTTTGTTTCTGAACATTATATTTGAAACATTGTTCATGAACCTGTTCATTTTTTAACTTTATATTTGAAATGTTGTTGTCAAATTGAAACAGAATATTAAATGACATGTTGTTTCAGAATGTACTGTTTCACAACGTAGTTATTTGAAATTCTGTTTATGAAAAAAAAATGATTAATTAAAATATTAATCTGAAATTCATACCAAATCAGATCTCCACCGTTAGATCAATCCAATAATTATGACGCGCCACATGCTAAGTGCTTTAAATATTAAATAAATAATATTTAAATCCACTTGACATTTTTGTTCAGTAATTATTTTAATATGCTTTATCTTCTCTCTTTTATATATATTTCATAAATCTTACTCCCATCCAATGTGGGACTTTAGTTTTTTCAAACTATCTCTAACATTTACATCCATGCCATCATATTTATTATTCACATTCGCTTATGCCTACCCATGCAAGTGCCAGATGCATGCATGCATGCTATTGTTTATTCATATATACATATTTGCTATGAAAAAACTGCGTAGTGCGTTCATGACGAAATTCATGGAAGATTCCTTCTTAGATGAATAATCAATCAGAATCTAGTAATTTGACTCACGCGAATGCTCGAAATGATGAGATGTGAGAAAGACAAGGTAAAATAGTATAATTACATTGGAATAACGGATACACACTACAAACATGTTGGATATGTATCGTGGCACGATAAGCCCATGCAGAGAAAATTCATATTTAATTCTGGGCCATCCTTTTTTGTGAATCGGGATCGCACTCTAAAAGAGAGATCTCATCCTTATTGCTTTGATATTTTTGCTGCTAACTTGAAAATATTCTATACTAGTCACAGTCAATAGATAGATAATTATTGAATGTGAAGATTGAAGGGCGTTTTCTTTTTTCCTCTTGGATCGAATAGACAATTCATTCTACGTGCTTTTTCCTTGCCTGGACCCAGTTCAGTAGGTGTCAAAAATCATAGGAAACAACACTAATTTTAAAGAAACACACACACATCTCTACAATATTTTCCCCAAAACCTCTTAGTTCATATAATTTAAATTAATAACAAGAGATGCGATAGGTAAAATTCCAGAATCAATTGATTACTTAGATTTGACGTGTATTATTGCTGCTTTCCTATTTTGGTCCGGAATGCCATGGGTAAGCCTTAAATGTCTCGTTTCATTTTGAATTATGTACTTGGGACTATGCCTTGTTCATTCTGCAGTTGTCTTGATCTCGTTTCATATATCGGAGTTTTGTACACCCAACCTAATAAGGAAGCATGTTCTAGACTTTTCAGTACTATGGAATGAAAACATAGATGAGAATGAGGATGTTGAGAATGAGGATGTTAGTAGGTTTTAAATGTATCTTTACTATGATATGATTAAATATAGGTTTGGTACGATAACAGAAAAAGTTATGAAATAACAATAAAATAAAGTTGCACCAAATAGGAAAATGACTCAAATGCCCTAAAGAAAAAAAAATTGGTCAAAAGAAATTAAGATATGGATACGCAGATTAAAGAGCAGTGGTGGAGATGATGGCTGTGAAGGTCGTGGTGGTGCAAAGTCCAGATCGGTGATGGTGGGGGTGAGGCAAGTAGTCCCGCGATGGCTGCTTATGCCACTGTCAACGCTGTCAAACTTCACCGGCATCATTATCAATGCCCTCAAACTTCATTGATTACTCCCGTGTTCAGATTTGGGTTCATTAGCCGACACCTATTTGTGGGTTCCGGGATCTGTGTATATGACATGCAAGGGCCTGGAAGGAGGAGGGACGAGGGAGGTGGGGGGGGGGGGATTTGTCGACGGCAACTAGTCTCTCAACGGTGGAGACATCGACAGCAGACCATGGAGGAGGTTCGCTGGTGGTGATAGACTGTGGAGAAGGTTTGTTGGCGGTGGAAGAGGAAAAATGTTTATGAGGAGGGGTATTTTCGCCCCAAAAATTCCATTTCCCAAGCTTCACCGTCATTCCTGTGGGTCCCCATGGGTTTACTCATCCCGTCTTACAAGGGATTCAACCATTCCCATCAATCATCAGACCCTCCCACCAAAAACAGGTCATCAAGCTTTTCCTTACCCATTCTCATTCCTTCATCCCCATTCTCTCACACCAATCGGGGCCATAATGCATACTGGTTTTCCTCTGTTCTATCTTCCCTTTCCAGATAGTTCCTATATTTTCTTTTTTTCTCTGAATAAAGTAGCTAGGGGATGCTCAGATCTAGTGATTCTTCATCTTTCCGTTAGTTTACTGTCTAGCCCATAGTTCAATGATTTTAAAAACAGCTTTTTTTTTTGCCTCCATATACGTCTCTCGCTTTCCTGTATATGTTCAACGGATAATATGAGGATTAATTCATGAAATAGATAATTAGCAATTTTTAGCTCTTAATCTATCAAGAAGAGAAATTGCGAACGCCTTGTACATTTAAGCTTGGAGATCGTCCGTTTTGAGCAGTTGTGATTTATAAATCTTCGTAAAACTCCCCACAAATAAAAAATTGCTTGAAATCTAGAAAATGAATCATACGTTTGTGGTTGGTAGATGAATAATAAAACTAACTATAAATTGTACATTTTATATTGATATTAATCATATTAGAGAATGAATTTAATCAAAGTTTAAATCCTGATGATGTAATAGAAATAAAATATTGAATCTTTTGCCTCTATAAGAAAAAAACCCACCTAGTTAAAAGTAAAACTAGAACATTTGACCATTTGAATGCCACTCGTATTAACTGAGTTTCCGTTTTGCTGTTGTATTAAAAAGGAAAAAAGGCCTATTATACGTCGCCATTTGTTTTTGTTTCCCAAAACAAACGGGATTTTGTAACTTCTGAAGCAACGCGTAGCAGCTCGTCACCCTCAGAACGTTCTGTAGTCTCTTCGGCCTCCATCACTACAACTTTTCTCATCAATATTTCTGCTTGCTGGATTCGCTCCTACCACTACCAAAGGCATTCATTTGTAGCAAATGCAGATTATAGCACACTAGATACGCATTTTAGGCGACCGGAGAAAGGGTGAAGAGAAGTCAAAGTCTAAGAAGCGGTCCCTGCCCTGAAATTGACAGCTCCCACAAAAGTGTAACCAGGCGAAAGTTCCTCGTAAATATTTTTCACTCGCCTAAATCCAAAAGACGTTTAAAAGAAAAAAATCGTGAGCTTAGTACACTAGAGATACATACTTTACCAGTTGTTTGGTTGCCCTGATTACCCCCCCCAACCAACCTATTAACCATAAATGTGTTTACTCTAAATTTCTCTACCAGGAGAATGACACTCAACTTCATAACACATTTTATTTTGGTGGCGGGGGAATTGGGGCATAAGGAGCGAAGTATACTTATTCAGCACCTGTATCTTCAACAACAGATTTCCTGTATTCGGGCTTAAGCTCATAAGTTCCTTGATTGGCACCCCTTTTATTGTACACGCACAATTCATTCAGTATCTCCTTCAAGAATTGCTGCAAAACAGATGGAAAAAATCCACACCCAAATGTTAAAAGCGTGTGAATTCAGAAATTATGTAATGGATCTATTGATCCGAAAATCATACATGAATATTTTCGTGGGGCACATTCAAATGGTTGATCACCCGGAACTCTTAGGTTGAATTTTCTATTACGATAACCATTTATATATATATATATAAAGTGAAAGGGATATTTGTATATGGCAAATATTTTTAACAGATATTATGCAACAGACTCTCAAATGCCAAGCCCAATATAATGCAATATGAAAATGGAAAATCATTTTTCAGATTTAGGATAACCGCACCATAAAGCAGCAAAGTCTAACCCAAATTATAAATTCCAGAGAAGAAATGTTAAGACAATCCAAGGTTTTTAAAACACCCTTTCCCACCAAGAAAAAAAAAAGAAAGAAAAGGCCAGAAAAAAGAGAGCAGAAAGCCATACAGCTGGTTGGTCAGTCTCTTGAACAAGCTGCTTCAAGGCCCAATTAGGCTGTCTTTCAAAGAGCTTGAACATTATGTCCTCCAGCTCTCCACGATCTCTTCTCGTTCTCTTTGTATCCGACTGTTTCACTGGCTGTGTCTTCTTCTTATCCTGTGACAGTTTAATAAACACAACCTTAACAACACTTCATATAAACTCCTAAACATTATCATAAAGTTTCCATACCCTGTACCCCAAATTTTATGCAATGGAAGGACTTCATGTAAAGGCAACTATCAGCATATCAATGGACATATATTTTTCCACGATGAAGGGTACCTTTGAGTTGGAAGAAACTAGACCAACCATTCCAGGCATGGGCCTCATTAGAACTCCACGATCATTATCAATAACCTTCCAATAAAATCAAGGAAACCAGATAATCAATATTTTCCATCACACATTTGCAATAAGCCGAAAACTACCTAAGGGGAAATCAAATATAATTAAGAAACAATACCTGTATTTGTCGATTTTTAATCATAGATTTGTTTGTCCTCTCCCGACACAGTTTGCCATACTCTTCAATATTTTCTCCATGGGGCTTCATATCAAATTTATGTTCTACTTTCCCTTCCATCGCAACCTTGCCTAACATGAACTTAACGGTTGTTACCTTACTCAAGGTGCCAATCCTAATTATGATGACTGTATATGCAAGTTCTTTTCATCTATTTCAAATTATATAACTGGCATAATATTGAGTTACAGATTACGATCATTTTTCACATCATAATGAAAGCATTCGTGACTGATTACATTTAAAAGCACTTCCACTTTGTCTTCTCAAAGTCTCTCAACAAAGCTGTCAGCCCTTTAAAATCAGACTTCTAACTACTATGCAAACGCTGCAAAATGTAACTTCAGCAACATATACATATATTTAACTACTGCTATTACTAACGTTATACGCAGTCTAGAATAGCCAAAGGGAAAACTTCCTATATCCAACATTATCCTATCCTTCTTGTTCACATCTTGGTCACATTAAAGTATCGGACCTACAGCTCCCTTCAACTGTAATGGGCTAATGGCCGGGTCTTATTGCTTAAACTCAAGTCAAGGAGCTACCTAAGTACCAACTTAGATTTATTTGAGGTCTTCCGAGTTCCACTTCCAACTAGCCCCTCTCAACACAGATATCAAGTTCCAAATGTAAAAGTAATAAATCTCTCACCATTGTTGCCCAGCCACTTTTATCCAAAAAAAAAAATCTTTCCAAAAACGGTAACAAAGGAAATATAATCCGTAACATGGCAGGGTCAAGAATCAAGGTAAAATTAAAGCTTTGGTCTTTTAAAACAGTCTTCAACCTGAGTTCTATCTTTACTAAATAATTGCAACAGCAACAGAGAGAATTTATATACTGCTCTGTTGAAGAGTCGTCAGCCATGAAAACAAAGCAATAAACCAAGTTGATAATACATTATCTAGGAAAAGTTAGATGTATGATATGAATGCACAATGAAGATGTAGCTCCAGAGTGGAGCATAATTTTAAAACTGTTACAAGTGAATAAGAACTATAATTGGCATGTTGGACTTATCTGAAGTCCTCCCTTGATGGGCTATTAAATATACTAAGCCCATTTGTATTTAGATAATTATCTGATTATTCAATTAATAGAAAAGAGTTGGATATAGGATAATTATGTGATTATTTATTAAATTAATTGGATTAATTGGAATCATCTTGACCCAATAAAATTATCCCACAAAATAAGGAGATTATGGGGGTTAGTGGGATACCAAACCAATCACGTCAAAATAAGTTTTTAGTATACGCTCTCCCATCAGTCTATCTGAATCGCACAAAGTCTAAGTTTTTCTCTCCGTCTCTTCTCTCTTCTCTACATCTCTCTATGAGTGTGTGTGAGGTGTCATCCAGTGTACTAGGTTCCAATACTAGTGACATTGTCTACACTGTGAAATACTAGTGACATCGTCTACACTGTGAGAGTGAAAGAATAAGGACACTGCTTTTGAGATAAGGTATGAAAATCCTTTTCTCCAATTTTACAACAAATGAAGCTGAAATTACAATTCTTACCTTGGTTTGTCTCAGAGAATACACACATAGGAACAAAATCCTTAAACATATTTAAGGAATAAGTTTTTGGCATATTCATTGCATCTGTGCCAGCCATCTCCATCGTGAACTGACATAATTATGATACAAACGTAGTTAGAAAATGGACAACTATCTCACATCAATAATCAATCAACACTCTTGACTCAGTTTTTTTTTTCCCCTACAACAAATAACAACTATCAAATAGGTAAGAATATTAACGTATATAATGAGCTTCCCGAGAGCCATGTCTTCAGAACGCATATCCAGATGGACTTAAGCAACCAATAATCCGGAAAGTACTTATGATTGTGTAAAATTCAGAATAAGCAAAGTTTATGGCAAAAACAATACACCACCAGTGATTGTTTCATTCTTTGAAATTACAAATGGTGCATAACTGCACTTATCAACAAAGTAGGGTTTTGAAAAAGTAGATGAGGATTGATCACAGCTTCCCCAAAAAATCACAAATTTATGGAGTGATTTACATCCCCAACAACACAATTATCAGATGAAGTCACCAAATAGTATCATTCTATCCTGCCAACGAGAATATGAAAGCAAAGCAAAGCAAATCGGAGCAGGGAAAAAATAGTGGTTGAAATATGGCATAAAAGATAAAATTTGAAAAGGAATTGAGAAGTACCTGTAGAGCGGAGGGATCGTCGGCATGAAGAGGGTCGAGGGAGAGGACGACCTTGGCGAGAGGTTGAGGATGCGAGGGAGGATGATTTTGCCATGACTTAGCGACAACGAGAGGGCACTTCATCAGCCAAACGGATCTCTCAGCCTTGGAAGTCTCCACGTGATGGCCGCTACTGCCACTGTAATTGTGATCTTCATCCATGTCGCTCGCACAACCCTAAGCTCTCTGTATTCGCCCTCTGGTTCTCTCTTCGTTTACTCCGCTGCTGACGTCTGAAACTAGAAAGAGGAAACGTTAGCTCAATTGAACTCTACTGGACCCCAGTCAGCGGTCAATAAGGCATATATTAACACTAAATTACAATTTACAAATGAAAATTTATTCATCAATCATCATGACTTAATTTCAATTTTTAGCCAAAATATATTATGATGACTAAATGAAAACATTTTTATTGATTTAACAACTTCGGCATATAGATGTGATGGACTAATGATTAAAAAAAATACCACTCAATCAAAATTGTAATTAATGCTTATTTAAAAACTAATTTAATGATAAACTAAATCCAACAAGTATATAAAAAATTATATAAAATTAAAAACATAATTGTTTTGACCAAAAATCAATGTGCTTGGCCGAGCTTAATACGCATGCTAAGTCTCTGACTCGGTTTAAGTAATATTAGAATGCACTATTTCACTTGAGTCTTTCTCGTATTGCTTGCACTCAAGAATCTAGGGCATGATGGAGTTCATGGATAATGTTATAAGGAATGTGGGAGGTTTCCGAGTATGGAGTGTCGCAGTTCAACAACTGAAGCTATCACCGACACACCCATCTATGAACAGGAGCAAGGCTGAGTGATGAAAGCTAGACATCATCAATTGAAAACACAAACATCTTTTCATTTGGCATCACGCTATCAATTCACCTCACTCCAGTGACCTCCAACCTCCACAACTTTATGACTCTTTGCTTCGATGATTATTTATTATTTATTTAGTATCGTAATCCTTGTTTGAGTCCCAAAAATTCAAGTGTACCCAAGCTACATGGCACCAAGACCTAGTTATTTTGCTTTGCTATGTTTGTTCTTCGATATCATGTATCCAATGTATTGTTTCTTCAATTAATTAATACCATGTTCTTTTGCATTCGTGGAAATTATGTTAAAAGACCTCGAGTTCCCACATATTTGATTTAGATATCATGTTACCATATTATTATCTATCTCTTTTTGAGAATTATTTCCTCTGGCATGCTTATTAATCATTGTTTTTCATCTTAATGCAAATTAGATTTCATGAGCCAACAATAATTTAAAAAGAGAATGTTCAAAATGAAGATAATAAGTTACTAGTAAACAGCATGGCTTCTAATTCTCAAAAAATTGATATATTTAAATTAATAAAAAGCATCAATATATTTACTGGTCAAAATCATTGTTACTTTTAGTATTATTAACACTATACACTTTTGTTAAGTTATGCCATAATTATTGCTAACTTATGCCATAACTTGCGCTAAATTTCATTCATTTGTTGCGTTAATATGATTACTTGTACTGTTGCAACATTGAAAATTGCATATACCTTGTCGGAGAAAATTGCATATTCTTTGTCGGACAACACCATCATTGTTCTGTTAGGCTTGGGGCTTGGTCCTTTGTCAAAAAAAATTCTAAAGCCCTATGCACCCTGATCATTCTACTGGGCAAGTTTGTTGGGTTGTGTTCGGGATAAGATACTGGGGGAAGTGTATGATGGTATCTTCTTCCTCTTGCCGTATTTTTTCCCTTTCTCCTCACTTTCTGACTTGGTGATCATGTTTGCTTAGTAGTTTCATTTGATTGTGATAGTGGCAAACAATGAAGGTTTATAGCTAAATCTATGTGCTTGGAAAGATTGAGTGGGCATTAAGAGGAAAACATTAATGCAGTTCCAAGTGCGTATGTGTATTTGTGAGTTGTTTATTCTACTTTTGTGTCAATAATCATCAGTGGTGTTTATGTTGTGGAGTGCATGATCTAATCCACTGAGCATTCGACAAGTTCAGGCATTAATTCTTGGAGAGAGGAAGGTAAAGGTATTGTTCTCAATGCGTTGGATATGATTCTCATGTCATTTAGTCCTTGGGATGTTTACTTCACATTATGTAGGCATATATGAAATGAGCATTGATAATGGGGAGTGTCAATATATTTTGGTCCAAATGTTTAATTTGATATGCCTCCACACATTTTTCTGCATAATGTGACGCCTTGTGTGTGTGCAATAAATGTGATGGCAAAATTTTCTTAATTTGGTTTATTGAGACCTGCGGTTTTCAAAGTCTTCCTTCCCCTTCTTCATTTCATTGCTCTTCCTCTTCCTCTTCCCTTCTCTGTTATTGTTCTTCGATCGTTCATCCTTTTCGATAAAGGGTCTATCCCTCATCTTTTCTTAGCGATCATGGGGTGCCTCTTTTTTCTCTATTGTTGACAATGAGTAGTAGTGAGTGTCAACTGTAAGCGTAGGCTGTGGACTTTGTTGGATTTGGACTTTGTCAACCACCGGTGACAATAGTACCTCTTCTCTCTCCCCTAAACAAGAGGGATTTGAATAAGCAATTAAGGGAGATAAAGTAGTCTGAGTTGATGAGTTCGGGAAATAACATGTCAAATGAGACTGAATCAATGGGTGAGTAGTAGTAATGGCTGCAGCGGTGATGAGACTATTGGTATGTGTGAAAGGTCCTTGCTTTTTGCCTATGAAGCATTGATACTTTAAAAAAGTAGACTTGCCCATATCCAATACACGATATGATACAATATGCGTACTATACTTATACATATGTATCCATTCATATCACTTTATAGTCATTTATATTGCTTTAAATTTTTACAATAAAATAAGACTATTTGAAGTTATTATAAATGTTTTATGACTTATTTTAACATTTATTCTATAATTTCTAGAATATCTAATACTCATTTTTCCTTTAATGTGTAAATTTATTAATAATACATATAAATAATTACATAAATAATTTTATATATGTATAAATATCTCACGCACTCGTATCCTAAAATTTTAGAAATTGTTGTATCTTTTGTATCATATTGTATCATATCCAATACACGTACCCCTATCAATGTTACATAACTTTTTGCTTTATATAATTTCTTATTGCTAGAGAGGGAGAAAGGAGTGAAAGATTCTTTTCATTCATTGATCACAATTATAGTACTCTATATATATAACAAAAAGAAAGCATCTTTCATGGACACGTGTACAAAGATTACATAAGAAGCCATTACAATGGATAAAAAGGAATAAAGTGATATTCAATAAATCATAAATAGTGAAATGCTATGTGATATTTGACGTGTAAGTCAATGTTGACTTTTATGTTGACGTGTGTGCTTTATCAACCCCCTAAAGGCAAACAACGGTGAAACCACAGTGAGGCTTAAGCGAAAGAGATTAAAATGCATTGTGGTAAGGGTTTAGTGAAAACATTAGCAATTTGATCTCAACTAGAAACAGCCACAACACGAAGAGAGCCAGAACAAACATGTTCCAAAAAAAGTGATAATCCAATTGGAGATGCTTGGTGCGAGAGTGCATGACAGGTGTCGCAGCTAAGTATGTAGCACCAACATGGTCGCAACAAATAGTAGGAGGGGAAGAAACAAAGTGACCAAGATCAAACAAGAGATTTTGAAGCCATAAAACTTCACAAGTAGCATTAGTAATTGACTTGCACTTGGCTTTAGTGGAAGAACAAGCAATGGTAAGCTATTTCTTTGAACTCCATGAGACTAAATTAGGGCCAAAAAGGATGCAATATTCTCTAGTAGATCTGTAATCATCAGGGCATCCTACCCAATATACATCAGAATAGGCAACAAGAGAAGTAGATGTAAAAGGTGTAATCAAAAGACAATAATCAATAGTATACTTAAGATAACACATAATTCTTTTGACCACTTGCCAATGAACATCACGAGGTTGAGAGAGAAATTGACATACCTTATTCACAGTGTAACCAATATCAGGGTGAGTGAAAGATAAGTATTGTAAGCTACCAACTATATTGCAATATAAGGTAATATCAATGAAAGAATGACCATCTAGACCAGAATATTTCACAGATGTTGCGTAGGAGAACTAACAAGTTTGCAATGCACCATATTGGTTTTTGTCAAGAGGTTAAGCATATACTTGCATTGGCTAAAAAGTAAACTAGTATAGTGCTTATGACCTCCACACCAAGGAAGTAAGACAGAGCACCTAGATCTTTAATAGGAAAATTATGACCCAAAGCTTGAATAAGTTCATCAACAATAGTAATAAAGGAGCAAGTGACAATTATATCATCGACATAAACCAAAACAAATAATGTAGTTTGAGTAGATGTACTGATAAATAGGGATAAATTAGACTAAGAAGTAACAAAATTTAGCTCAAGTAACTTGAAACTTGACCGAGCAAACCACACTCTTCGGGCTTGTTTAAGCCCATAAATAGAACACTGCAACTTGCAGACATGAATAGGGAACTTATGATGGACAAAACTAAGTAGTTGTGACATATGAACAACTTCATCAAGATTTCAATGAAGGAAGGCATTTTTAATGTCAATCTATCTAATAGGCCACTTGTGAGAAACAGTAATAGAGAGAACTAGTAGGATGGTAACTAGCAAGAAGGTAGCATGATAATCAAGTCTTGAGATTGATGGAAACCTTTGGTAACCAAATGTACTTTATAATGGCCAATTGAGCCATCGGGACAACGTTTGGTGCGAAAGATCCATTTATAGCCAACAACATTTTGACTTGGAGAAGGCGAAACTAAGACCCATGTATTGTTGGTAAGAGGAGCATGAAACTCATCATCTATAGCACAGTGCCATTTAGAAAAATGAAGGGCTTTAGCTACAAGTTGTGGTTGCAAAGGTGAGGAAGATACTGTTGCTAAACAAGCTTTTGGAGGCCACCTGCAAGTACTATCAGTAAACACTTTTGGGTCAAGGATGTTGGATTTAGATTTGGTTTGCATAAGATGGATATTTTGTGTTGGAGGATGTGGAGGAAGAGATGGGGAAGAAGAAGAAGAAGAAGAGACAAAGGAAGGTGATCAGAGCAAGAAACTTGCTATAAAGGACTGAAATAAGTGGTGGAAGACATGACACATGGAAGAGAGGACTGAAAAGATGGAATAGATAGTGAGTTAATACAGGTAGGTAAAGAAACGACATCGGAAGGTAGAGAAGAACTCACAGATGGAGTGAGATGACCAAAAGGGAAATGGGCTTCATCGAAAATGACATCATGTGATATGTAAATTTGGCCTATCATAAGATTATAACAACAATAGCCCAAATAATGAGAAGCATACCCAATAAAGACACAAGGAGTTAAACAAGTATCAAACTTAGACTTAGCATAGGGACAAAGGTCAGGTCACCAAGAGAAGCCAAAGACACGTAAAAAATTATAGTCAGGACTTTTACGAAATAATAATTTGTATGGACACTTAAAGCCCAAAGATACACTAGGGAAACAATTATGAGAAACACGGCAATGTCAAAAGCATGAGCACATAAATATTTGGGAAAGGAAGCATGATGAAGTAAAGCTCGACCTGTTTCAATGATATAGTGGTGTTTTCATTCAACAGTGTCATTCTAAGCATGTGCATATGGGCAAGTTATACAATGATGAATTCCTATAGAATATTGGATAAAGAGATTGAAATTCCCCATCCTTATAGTTTAAACTTCTTTAATTAAATGATTAAATTGTTATTTAACCATTTTATGAAAGGTAATAAAAACATGGGAGACATCAAATTTACATTTTAATTGAAAGAACCATGTAATTTGACTATAATGGTCAATAAACGAAACATAATAACAAAAACCAAGTAAAGACAAAACTAGGAAAGGACCCTATACATCAACAAATAATAAATCTAAAAGATAAGATGAACGATGAGTGTAAAGGGAGTAGGCGAGTTGATGACTTTTGGCAAAACAATAAGCATGACACTAATGAGGAGCATGTTTGCTGGAGATTGGAAGAGACTAAGAGGATAAAATCTGCTAGACAACTCATATAGCAAGATGACCCAGCCAATTATGCCACTGAATGAGAGACGTCAAGCTTGAGGTTATAAAGAGAAGAAGGGTACATGCGTTTCTTATTAGGGCCATGACATAGAATTTTTGTTGGTTCAAACATCCTTCACAACAAAAAAAAGTATCATGTAATTTGATGAAAACGCTATTGTCTAAACAAAATTGATAAGGAGAAAGTAAATTTTTAGAAGGATTGGGAAATGAAGCATATTAATTAAGACATAACTGCCCGAAGGTGTAGCAAGCTTGCCCAATCCATGATGTTGAATAGATGCAATAGATCTGTCACTAAGAGTTACAATATTATTTCCTAAATATGGCTCAAAATTCATCAATAAATGAGAAAGATTTGGTGTCATATGATTGATATTAGCAAAATCAAGGTACCAGAGATAATCATATGAAGAATGGACAGTAGAAATATTAGCATTAAAGGATGATGGTGGTGGTTGTTGGAAAGCATTATTAAAGCAATGGTAGCATTGAATGGTAGTATGGCCTAACCCAAAGCAAACTTGACAAGTGACACATTGACCACCAAAAGAAGAACAACCTCCTTGATGGAAACGACTACTACGTGGTGTAAAAGATCCTAGAGGAGAGAAATTTCCATGACCTCCATGAGATGAAAACAAATTAGCTCGACCTCCTCTAATGGAATTAGTAGGACTCTGTTTAGTGACAACATTAGCGGAGATCTCAGTGGGAGCAGTGATAACTGCATTGTTATAGGAAAGCCATACCTCAAATGTGAGGGGATGGCTTAAAATTTCCTCAAAAGAAAGAACATCAGCTCGAGTAGTCAAAGAAGCTACTATAGGATCAAATTCAGATCCAAGACCAGTTAATAGATAAATATTAAATTTGATCTCTGTTAAGGGCTTCCAGCAACCGCAAGGGAATTAGCAAGAATAGTTGCTTTTCAAAAGTAATCAGAAATGATATCTCCACTTTTCTTTGAAGTAGCTGACTAATTATAAAGTTGAATATATTTAACTTGAGTCTTTTGAGAACATATTTTTTCAATAGCTTCCCACATGGTTTGTGCAGTACAATGCTTCATAACTTGGGCAATTAACTTTTTCAGAGAGTGAAGCAATTAAAATAGATAAAATTAATTGATCACGATGAAACCAAGCAATGTAATTAGGACTTGGTTCACCGGATGGAAGAGTCTATGATAGAGAACTGATGGACCAATCAATATGGCCACATAGATGTTAACCATAGAGATAGAGCATTATTTACGCGTTCCAAACAAGATAGTTTTTATCATTAAGTTTAAATTTAAGCAAGTGGTTTAAAAAAGATGTAGGACAAATAGAAGAAGTGTGTAAAATAGAAGAGGTCACTAACGACCCCAGACTATTAGGCAGAGGAGATTGATTAGCCATTTGTCCAATTAACTCAACAAACACTCCGGCTCTTATACCATGCTAGAGGGAGAGAAAGAAGTGAAACATCATAGGACATTTGTGCATTTTCCTATTTTCAATCAAGATTTCTCTTTATCATTTGGTCCTATAGCAATTGAAGCAATTCATTTTACTATATCCAGATTCACGGCATAATAACCATTGGCAAGTTATCAGAAGGTATCATGAGTGTTAATACTTTGAGATCTTTGAGAATTTTTCTTCATAATTTTATTTTTGAGACTGATAAATCATGTTTTTATCCTTCCCATTGTCCTTGTGTGAATGTTCTTTTTTATTCTTTTTTATTAAATAATTTTTTGTCCAATAGAGAAAGCTAACTTGATAGGTTGAAGTCTCCAATATTTATATCTTGAGTTACACCCACCAAATATATTGATTTCTCTTTGTTGCTAATGCTTCAAAATTACAATTGAAGTTGTCATAGATTGAAGATTCGAAAAATGTTCACTATTTGGTTTTCGGGAAAACATATGCCCTTCTAAATAATACCATTAGGAATATTTAGTTTAGTTTTTGGTACTCTTTTGTAGTTAGCAAATCAACATTTTTTATTTGCTTAAAGGGGAAGAAAGATAGCTTAGCTTTTATTCAAAGCTAGTAGCTTTGAGGTAACATTACTATAGTTCATGATTTTGTACATATATATAGTATATAGTCTTGCAGTATTGTTAAAGATGTTAACTCATCAGAAGTTGTGGTTTAAGAAATTTGCTTTGAAAGGTTATATTTCTAAAAGAAAACCCATGTCTAGCTAATAAAAAAATTTTAAATTTTAAATGACTACTGCTTTATGTTGTTGATAGTTGTAGTAATGGTTCATGTATTTTCATTCTATGGTGATGGTTCTATTGTTGAGATTGTTTCATAATACTTGGTCATTATTTGTGTGCCAATTCTACGATCATGATTTTGGGTAAGATGTTGATTTTTGATTTTGAAGGATAGGTCCTATGCCTATTTTAGCAAGTGAATGAGGCATTTTGTACCATAATAATCAAGGTAATTTCACTCTTAATATGTTTGGGTGTTATCCTATGTGTATGTTTTGAATTGTACCTCCTTATGTGCTTATTCTATGACAGAAACCTTAGCTACCATAAAAAGATAATGTATAATTTGTTACTATCGAATAGGTAGGTTTATGGTTGATACATGACACCATATTGAAATGTGTTACAATATATATCAAAAACTTTAATTTTGGAAACTTCTTTTAAGTTTTAGGCATACTAATTTGAACATTGAATAGCAAAAGAGATTTGATTTAAGTATTTAAGGAAATATTCTTCCATTATTACCTCATTGTGGACCTTCTATTTGCCATATCATAGGCGTGAATGGTTATTATATTTTGAGAGAAAGTTTATTCATTTAGTTGTGACAATCAAAGTAGGGGAAGATATTTTTTTTTTAAGTTTTATCCGCCTTCGATGAAATACCTTTCACGCCTAATTAAATCTTATTATTTAATTCATTAGCAAAGCATTAAGCAAAACTAATTTGATGTAGAAGTGTATTTGTATTGATTATAGATGGGTTGAAATCACGTAATGATTGAAAGTCCCTAGGAAAAAGGCTTACATTAATAGGATAATTTTACTAGACTTACTTGTAAGAAGAAAATAAAGATCACAATCTCCCACTCCCCTCCTCTCTCCTCTCTTTTACTGACTTTAAAGTTCCATGAAGACAAGGTGCTTTGTTTCTTCTTGGGTATCATGACATTGGAAAAGAAGAATAACAAGCAAGCTGAAATTTGTGTGCATATTGATGGCAAAGTAAAGGAAGCAAGTAACAAGTCATAGTTGTTAGTGTTCCCTCAATTGTCTTCGATTTTTGAATATGTATATTTAGACCTATAAATATATAGATGATAGACTACAATGTTGCACAGAGAACTTATGTAACAATGAGGAAATTAAGATGCAATTGAATTCTCACTTGAAGTGATTCTTTTTCTTGCTACTCAATATGAGGGTTTTTTTTTCCTAGGAGTTTTATTTTATAGTAAAAGATTTTATTGTTGATAAGCTTAAAAGAGCTTTGCAAAATCAAATAGATGGAGCTTGAAAAAGATTTGATTGTTGTTTTTAAAATCAAATATTAGCTTCGAAGAAGTTTCCCCTCAATTTGTGAATTCATAAGGGTTGTTCTTATAAATAACTATTAGTTACAATTCCATATGCATTGGACATATTATTCACACTATCTTGCATTCTATGTTTGTACTGCTTCTCTAATTTTTTCTGTTAGAGCATATTTTCAAACTCATTCTGTTGACCTTGACACATTACCAAATACTCCACATTAGCCTAATAGTTTGTCTTCCAGTAAATAGATTTCTCTAAAATATTTATACAATATCTGCACCATTGTATTCATAGACCGTATTCAAATGTCTCATAGACTTACTGCATATATACAATGCTCTATAATTGCACGAATATCAATGAAAGAAAATTCAACCCCAATACCTTAGTATGGTATCAGAGCTTAACCAAGGGCAAAATGTTAGCCTTACAACCTCAATTTTTGTTAGGTTGGCTGGTCATCCAAGAGGGGGGTGAATTGGGTGATATAAGATAGAGAAAGTGAATAGAGAAACAAGGATAAATAGAGAAAGTTGTGTGCAGTAACTAAATAGAGAAGATGAAGAACAATGCACAACAATTTATACTGGTTCAGCCCAATCACTTGACCTACATCCAGTCCCCAAGCCACCACTTGAGATTTTCCATTATATCCCATAGATTTGATCCGGGCACCTGTGAAGCCTCAATACATTTCCACAAGTTTTAGTAGACACTTGCGAAGCCACTCTCCCCACACCCTTATAAGATGTGTAAATCCCTCAATGTTTCCCCACACTAAGATTCTACCCAGAATATGTAGAAAGAAATGTTTACAGAATGAAAACTCTCTTGAATAGTAGATAATACATTGAAAGTTCACTCTATTGAGGTGGGTTTTTCAAACAATGCTAAGATAGAAGAATTTTACAAATTGTTGCAGCATTTTCGCATAAACTCTCTTAAGATTGTTACCTATAAGTTTAAATGATGTTCTATTTATAGTTTTGTGGTGTAATTAAATGTTAGGCACAAGATCTAGCCGTTAGAGACGTTACCCAATGGTTACTCTGTAAAACTAGTTGTTTACCAATTACATTTAATGCTTCTGACATTCTGAAATTCAAAATTTGGATGTTAACAGATGAATTTCGAAGAGCCCATAAGTTAAAGTCTTTAGCGTTGGACTTCGAAGTTCGTCTGTTCAAATCTGAAATTTGAATTTTCGTCTTGACAAATGTTTCTATGTTGGAACATAGGAATTTTTAAGTTTAAAGTACTTATGGTAAGTGTGAATAGTTATTCCATATTGTTACAGTACCTTCGAAATTCGAATTTTGGTGCTCAAAATTCGTTTGTCGATGAGCAACTCAATATGGCACAAGTTCTTCCTTTCGAAATTTGAATTTTAGATATGGAAACTCGTCTGTTGGTTGTTCCAGAAGTATTTCCATATTCTGGAGATTTGAAATTCAAATTTTCAAAGCCAAAATTCATCTGTTATGCTTAAAGTTCAAATTTTAGATATGAAAATTCGTCTGTTACCTTTTCTAGAAGTATTTTCATATTCTGGTGTTTCGAAATTTGAATTTTGAAAGCCAAAATTAGTCTATTAGACCTGAAGTTCAAATTTTGGAAGCCAAAATTCGTCTATCAGTGACAAGCTCAATATAACACAAAAGTTCTCTTCGAAATTCGAATTTCGGAGTCCCGAAATTCGTCTATTGGAGGCAGAACGTTTGTAACTTCAAACTTTGCACTGTAGACAGTCTTGCAGAAGCTATAACTCTCTCATTTTAACTCCAAATTAAGCAAATGACCTGTGGTTGGAAAGCTCTTAATGTCTACTTTCAAATGAAATAAATTTCACTTCAAAAATAAATTTATTCTGTGAGATATAATCGAAAAAATGATAAGAGGTCAAAATTAAAAATTCATATCTTACTACTCAACTTTAAATAACCATAGCTTTTCCATATGATCTTTATTTTGAGTGAAATAACTTCTTTGAAAAGCTTATTAGGTCTAGTTTCATATGAAATAAGTTTTACATTAAAGCCATATGTATTTTGAGAGATATATTAAAAACACTAATTAAAGGTCAAACTCTAGATTCTTGAAAATTAGATTTCACTATGTTTAAAAGTAAAGATATGTTACTTTGATACCCAAAACTTCTTGAGTTAATTAAATGCAATTGTAAATCATTGGATTTTATTCTAAAGTTCAAATTTTGAAATTAAAATTTGTCTATCGGAGGGAATGTTTCTAAACATTTTTAGTGCTTAAATATCATACGAACTTTGTCATGGCTTCAGACGAATTTTGCATATTTCACTAACTATGCTTGACTCGAAATTCGAATTTCAACACTTGAAATTCGTCTGTCAGAGGTAATATCTCTGGAACCTCAAATTTCAGTTAGCAAAGTTCGTATTTTCACAAAGTATATGAAGTTTAACTTCTCAAAATTCGTCTATCATCAGAGTTTTTCAAATCTAACTTATGCTAACATCAAATTTACTTAATCTAATTCATTTAAAACATATGGTAACAAGATTAAGTAATTTTCAAAGATTAATCCCACCTCAAGACCTTAGTGAAAACAAAATATACCTAGTGACTAGGTCTTCAAATGTTGAGTTCCACTTCCACTTGGTCATTTCCTTCTTGACATGCTCCCTTCTGATTTTCCATTTTTGGAGCATCCTTTCTTTTCTTCTTTCTTGAGTAAGGCATGATATTAATTTTCATTTCTATATTCTAATGCTCACTCTTTTTACTTGGACCAACCTACATTTAATATATTACACTTACAAACCAAGTAGTTAATCCAATTTATATATCTAACTTATGTTATTCATTGTAAAAGTACAATGGATATATTTACATATAGCATGATATATGTATTATAACCATAATTAAATACATGCTAATATGTATTTTACTTCTTTAAGGAACATTATATATGTCAGATACATATGATGCATTTGTTCCTTATTACTCTATATTTATCATCATCAAAACTTATATTATACTAAACCTTACAATTTTCACCATTTAACACTAGCTCAAATCAACAAGTCGATACCCAATTAACCAACCTTAACTCTTCATCTACCTTTCATCAAACTAATACCCAACTATTTATCTCTTCTCTACCCCATTTAATCACTATTAAACTCAACAATGATAATTATCCCATTTGAAAACCCAAATGCTACCATACTTAAATGGACAACAACTATTCGGGCACATTGATGGCATTGCACCTCAACTATATCTCATATTACCATATTCATCTCCTAATCTAGACTACATCAAATGGTTTCACCAGGATTAACTCATTCTCACTTTACTAATTTCTTCTGTCTCAGAAAGACTCATTCCTTAGGTGATGAAATACAAAACAACTCAAAGTCTAAGGGAAGCTTTGCAGAGGATTTTTGTCTAGAAATCTTAAGGAAAATTTATACAACTCCACACTTAGCTTACCTCGATGAAAAAAGGTTAAGACTCTATAGCAAAATACCATCGCAAAATGACCTTGATAGCTAATTCTATGGTGTCTGTGGGTAAGATTATATCAAATTTGGAGTTTAATATAAACTTTCTTGTTGGTTTGGGCTCTAACTTCAATCCCATCTTCGCCTCTCTTTCTACTCAACTAGAGACACCTTCACAAGAGGAGTTGCTACATCAGCTACAAATCTTTGAATCATGCCTCTTTCAACTTCACTCATCTTCACCGATCACAGTACCGAAAATTTTCGTTAACGTTGCTACAAAGCAACCCCAATCACATATGCCTTTATATTCTTCTTAAGGAAGCTACCTTCTTAATCCTTTTGGCTATCGTGGACATGGAGTTATTTCTAGGTTTTCCAGAGGCAGTCGAGCTAATTGTGGCGGCAAAATTTCTTATGGATATAGACCAGGATACAAATTCGAATATGGACCCGATTATGGTTTTGGACTTGAACCTTATTTTGGATTTGGATGTGGTGGATCCGGGTCACCTAAACTTGGCATTTGTATTTTTTAATAGAAAATCATACCACCTATCAAGTATGTCTCAAACTGGGTCATATAGCCTTGACTTGCTTCTATCACTTCAATCAAGCCTTCGAAGCACCATCGCTGTCTTTCATTACTACCAACTATTCAAGTTTAACTTCTGTAGATGATGATTTATGGTATCCAAATAATGGTGTTTCACACCATGTGACTCCAGATCCATATTATGGTGTAACAAAACTATGAAAATTGGAGATGGCTCAACTTTGCAAATTCATCATACTGGAGCAGGCATCTTACTAACACCCCATGGCAAATTTCTCCTCACTCATATTTTTCATGTTCCTAATTTAACTAAAAATTTACTTTCTGTAAAACATTTTTCTCATAACAATCATGTCTTCTTCAAATTTCACTATGATTTCTTTCTCTTGAAAGACAAAATCACCAGGAAACTTCTTCAGGGAATCACCAAACATGACCTATATCCACTCCTTGCTTCTGGATGTCCTAAAGCCTTTATCAGCGAGAGAACTTCCTTTCTTCACTGGCACTATCATCTTGGCCATCCTGCTTTTAGGGTTTGTTTGGTTCAACTGAGGGAATTAGAGAGATTTTTAATGAAAGGAATTGGAGGGGAAGGGATTGGAGAAATTTTAAAATTCCTTTGTTTAGTGGGATTAGAGGTGATGAGATTGAAGAAATTTTAATAAAACCTAGCTTAGTTCAGAAAGGGATAAGAGGGGATTGGGGATTATTACATAATCCCCTATAAAAAAAACTCCAATTTGAGGGAAAGAAACCAAAGGGTGGGGGAGGGGATTTAATTCCTCCCAATCCCCTCCAATTTTTTTAACCAAACAAGGGGAGGGGATTTAATCCCCTCCAATGCCCTCCCCTCCCTTTAAACTCCCCCCAAAAAACCCTAACCAATCAAAGCCTTAGAGTCATTCTGAGAGTCTTATCTACAAATAAATTACCAGTCTCTAGTCAAAAGTCATCAAGTCTTTTTTTAGCCTACTGTCTTCCTGAAAGTCATGCACTTCCCTTTTCTCCATCTTTACATCATTCCAATGCTCCTTTAGAACTTATATCTAGTGATGTTTGGGGACCTTCCCCTGTTGTGTCTGTAGATGGCTTTCGTTTTTACATTGTTTTTGTTAATGGCTTTAGTAGATATATCTGTAGATATATATGGCTATTTCCAATCAAAACTAAAGATAAAGTTCTATCTATCTTTATTTCTTTTCGCACCTATGTTGAAAATTGTTTCAATTGCAAAATAAAATCTTTCCAATTTGACTGGGGTGGTGAGTGTTGCTTACTGAATCGAGTTTTATAGTCATTTGGTATTCATCATCAAAGAACATGTCCTCATACACATGCTCAAAATAGTACTATTGAAAGACATTTCAAGTCTATTGTAGAAACGAGCCTTGCACTTCTTGCTCATGCATCTATACCCAAAAGATTATGGCCTTATGCCTTTGTTGCAGCTGCCTACTTTCTTAATTGGGTACTATTAACAACACTCAAAAATGAAAGTCCAAATGAACTACTTCATGGAGTCAAGCCTGATTATCAATTTTTGAGAGTCTTTGGTGTAGCATGTTGGCCCAAATTAGTTCATATGTCAAGTCAAAGCTTGAACATAGGTCCTCTCTATGTACCTTTCTTGCTTACAATTTACATCATGTGAGCTATATTTGCTATGACATGAAAATAAGTTGTATCTGCATATCACAAAATGTTATTTTTTTATGAATCTCTTTTCTCTTTCCAAACTTCCTCCAACCAAAACACTTTCTCTCAACCCAACACATCTTTACTACCACTTTTTCCTCATATCTCCATCATTCACTCATCTTCATCTGCTGATCCACCAAACAACTCCCGTCCTCCTACCTTACCACCAACATCACCTTTATCTCACTCATCTACCTCTTCCTCTTCACTTTCTTCTTTTTCACTCTCATCTATTTCTTCTTCTATATCCTCTTCACCTTCTATAATTCCTCCTCCTCATCTTATGGTCACTTGTTCACAAAGAAACACTTCCCATCCAAGCAATTTAAATAATACAAATAATTTTAGGCCCAATATTTGGACCGTTTTAGGCCTACTAGTTTCAACTCCAAGAGTTTCTGCTACAATATGCCCCTTACTATCCTTGTACCTTTGAACAATTTTATTTAAACCTGAGAGTTAGAAAATCAAATGAAAGTAAAACTATCTTATTTTTAGGCCAACGAAAGTAAAACTAAAAAATTAAACTAGTGTTCCAATTTTCTATATAACATAAAAAAATTATTAAATTTATTACAACTGGTTCAATTCCAATTGAACCATAGTGTAACCATAAAACCTTAAATTAGTGTCTTAACCGGTTCAATATCCAGTTCGATTTTTAATACTTTATCCATATGAAATTGTTCCAAATGTGGATTTCAATTATGGTTTCAATTCTCATGTACCAAACATAACATAAGGAGTGTAGAGACTCCACTGCATCTTTAGTAGTCTTTTTAGTATTTGTTACGATTTGTTTTGTGGTTTGTCTTGTGTCAAAAGATCTTGGAAGAAAGGGGAAGGAAAACTGAGACCTTTTCTCTTTTATTTTCAAATCAAACAATGAGAGGGGAGGGAAATTTTTCCTCCATTCAAATTTACTAAACCAAATTAGGGGAAATTCTCAATTTTTTCTCCCTTCCAAATCTCTCGAGCCAAAGAGAGGACTCCACCGCCTAATAGGCATGAGCACCTACTTCCGCTTCTATAGGCACAACACTGAGAAAAGGCAACCAAATAAGGAAGAAAAGGCACTGGTTGATGAGTCCTAATACCAAGTTAGGCTAAGCTATCACTAGCCTACTACACTCCCTGTTATATGAAAACAATGATAGTTGTTCACTTATGTAATCTCTACACTTTGAAAGGATTATTATTCGACTGTTTGTTGGGAAATACTCTTGATATTTATAATAAAAAAATACAATGATAGTTGTTGAATATTGGGAAAAAAAAACAATGTAAGTTGTTAAAGCCTGCATATTGATGTAACGTTTTCTTTTTTGCTTTCTCGGTTATATGATTGTCTTGATTAAAATAGAAAAATATTTTTATTAATTTTCTTAATTCAATTCCAATATCTTTTAAATTTGGAAAATAATTTTGATGATATTTGATAAATTTAAAAATATCGACTCTCGCAATCATCAATCAATACCATATATATGTGTGTGTGTAAACCAAAACACTAGTTCTAATAATTTGTTTATGTTTAAACTTTTCCCCGTTTGAAGATTTCGATAGTTGTGCAATACTCCATGGGTTTAATATAATTATAAATGCATATTCTTGTGTTGCACAACATATATTATGATGTAAATAAGTGTGATATAATAGATGGTGCAGTAATAAATTGAACTTTAATATTTAATTTAAACTAAAATTCACCTCGTGCGATATAAGGGAAGCTCCAGATATTAGTTATGAAATTAAAATATATAGATATGAAAATATACAATAAATATGAATATCAAATATATTTTACAAATATATATTTTACGTTATTAAATTTAATAAGGTGGAGATAAATGATCTTGGTGATTCTACCTATTTATTAATTTTCATTACATTTAATTATGTAAGAAAAGTAATAACTACAAGTAAAAAAAACATAAAAGCAATAGTTAATTTAACGTAATAAAATATAAATTTGCAGATCTACATTTAGTGTATGGTCTATTTCTTATAACACTAAATATGCTAAATTTTTCAGAATTCTTGAATAGCATTGTAGATCAGCTTGCCCTACATCATAATATGATAGTACATCATAACAAACACAAGTGTAATGATTTTCTAGAATTTTTAATTATAAAGTTTTTTTTTAGAATTTTGAGAAATAATGATATAAAGATAAACCATGTTCAAGATAAAAAATCAAATAAAAAGTAGTTAACTCCATATATAAATTATCCTTGAAATTTTATTATGATGGAACAATTTCAATGACTACATTATATGGAGAAGATAAAATGCCACCAAAAAATTAATGAAATTTTGCTTTTGAGTATGCCTTTAAAACTAAAAACGATCTCATAGTGGTATAAAGAGACTTACATAGTATGGATTTATACAAATCATATGGTAGATCTAGATAATTAAATTATGATTTTCACAAATATATATTTAATTTTTATTTCTATATTTATCTTATATGGATCTCGCTGTAAACATAAACAATCAAATCATAAATTTTAACAAATACATATTTGATTGGCAAATCAAATCAAGATTTTTTTCACAAATATATCTAATTTTTATTTCCATATTTATTATTATATCAAATTTAAAAGAATAAAAACATATATAAAGAAATAAATATTATTTTAAATATGTGAGGTCATATTTATTTTTATAGTAATGACTATGTGAAGACTTGAAATTATAATATGTTATACTTTATAATATATAAAAGATTTAACTTTAAATAATTTAAAACTCAATTACTCAATTATTTAAATAATCCAATACAAACAATTAAATCATGCGGTTAAAAAACACTACTTATAAGTTAAGGCAAATAATTTGCTGTCTACAAAATTTATTTACTAGCAGATAATGGATAGAAAAGTACTTCCTCCATCGCTTAATATAAGAGATATTTAGGGATCTTTTATCTCAGAATATAAGGGACAAATAAGAGTTGTCTAATATATTCAATATTTTTTTAAAATGTCTTTTATTATAATTTATTTTTATTAATTACAAAGATAAAACTCCATCTATGTAGTGTCATAGCTCATCCCAAGTCCCGGATCAAGGAGGAGGGTTGTGTTAGATTCTCGATAGCCAATTTTAAAATTTGTTGAAAGTAGCACCTATCGAGGAGAAAATAGTGAAAAATTGTTTAAAGTGATTTGTGCATGTACAAAGAAGAGGACAAAAGGAGCCAGTAAAAAAAGTTGATCAAATGACTTGGTACCTTATCAGAAGGCGTAGAGGAAGACCAAAAAAAGGATACTAAGAGAAGTTATAAGAAATGATTCTTGATAAAAGATTTATTTAATGAGATGGTGTATGATATAGTCCATTGATGTCGTATAATCCATATAGCAGACTTTATATAAGACTAATATTGTTGTTGTATTAATTACATGATAAAAATTATTAATATTAACTGAAGGCATTTTTTAAAACTATTTTGTATTTTTATTAATTTAATGATTCCAACTATTTTTCTTGATTTATATGATTTAATTATTTATCTTTTATATTAAAGAATAAAGGTAATAGATTATCTTTTAAATCTAGTCCTGAAATAATATGTTAATAAATTAAAGTACTCCTTCCATCTCATATTATAAGATATTTTTAAAAAAACACAAGAATTAAAAATGATGGTTGAAATTAGTTGAAAGTATTAATTTTGTTAAAAAAAAGTTACTATTTTTTGAAAAATGCCTTTTATTAATTTTTTGTAGCTTTAAAGAAAATAATTTTATTAATATTTTTAAAAAAAGATTTGAGTTAGTTATAAAGAAAATTTATAAAGATTATTGTTAAAAAACTTATAAATATTTTATTAAATCTTATAAAAAATTTTATATTGTAAGATAAAAAAATTCATAAGATAATGAGAGAGTATATAAAATTTAAATTTAAAATATGAGAGGAGAAAAACGTCTCGGAGGCTCCGAGTATATAATATTATTTTAATCCCATGCGTGGCACGGGTTACGACAAATCCCACTAAAAATAGAGTCTGTTCGGTCCTGTCTTTTTTTCTTTTTGATAATGTCACCAATCCTTATCGTCGCAGTTAAGTTACGTCTTCCCTTAAATTAAATCTCCACAGTGACAAATATGTCTTTTACCCAAAAAAAATCTCCACAAAGATACCTTTTATATATCCAGACATGTGGGCTGAATTTGTATATGTATATGCATAATTTTTTTATAACATGTATATATATAATATTTATAAAAAATCTTAAACTGTGGGAATTACATTAAACTTCACTAAAAAACATGAGCTTCATAATCTAATTTACAAAATTTTAACATAAGTGGCGGAAAGAAATTATCGATCGAGTAGCTAGAATCTTTCATCTCGTTTGAGAGAATATTTAAATTCAAATTTTTTTCATGAATAAAAAAATTGGAGAGGAATAATAACTAATAAGTATACCGAATGAGTCTATTTTAATTTTATAATACATATTTATTGAAACATCGATGACAATAAATTTTACTATTCAAAATTTATGGATAGTATAACTCTTTTTTTTTTTCAAATTTCTATAATAATATATTAAAAAATGTATTTAGTTTCTTTAAAATATCTAATATGATGAGTTAAAAAAATCTTATTGCATAATTTTCCCTACCAAAAAATTTATAATGAACATTTAAATTTTATATAGTGAAATTATTTTAACTGAAAATATTTATCATGCTGTGTTTTATATTTCAGTAATCAATTTATTCCTTTTTTTGAATAAGGAAAAAACGCATACAAACCAACCTATCCCCGTAGAAACTTATTATTATTATTATTATTATTATTATTCAATACCCTCGTCCCGTTCCGTCTCCCATTTATCACAGCATATGTGAAGCTTTCACTCAACTTCCCAATAGCAGAGAACCACTCGTCGACGTTCTATTGGCTATCAGCCTGTGCTAGCTACAATCTTCTTGGTAGCAATTCTCCTGTTAAATATCTACACCCAGGCAGATGGCATGTATCACAAATCCCATATCCATTACTCCCAATGGGTAGCCGTTCGCTCCTTGCTCTCCTCCTCCTCTCCCTCGTATCTGCGTCGGTGGCAACGGCCGAGTTCATCGACGAAGACGATGATCTTCTAATCCGTCAGGTCGTTTCGGACGACAAAGATCCCTTACTCAACGCCAAGCATCACTTCTCTAACTTCAAGACTAAGTTCGGCAAGACCTACGCTACCAGGGAGGAGCACGACTATCGCTTCGGGGTCTTCAAGGCTAACTTGCGCCGAGCCAAGTTGCACCAGAATCTCGATCCCTCCGCTGTTCACGGCATCACTAAATTCTCCGACCTTACTCCTTCCGAATTTCGCCGGCAGTTCCTCGGCCTTAAGCCTCTTCGTCTTCCCGCCGATGCTCACAAGGCTCCGATCCTTCCTACTAACGATCTTCCTGCTGATTTCGATTGGCGTGATCATGGAGCCGTCACTTCCGTCAAGGACCAGGCATGTGTGTCCCATATGATTTCGTTTACTCTCTGATTATGTGTTATTAACAGTTTTTGTTTGGCCATTAGGGTGCATGTGGATCATGCTGGGCGTTTAGCACCACTGGAGCACTGGAAGGTTCTCATTTTCTAAAGAATAGAGAGTTAGTGAGCCTTAGTGAGCAACAGCTCGTAGATTGCGACCACGAGGTTCGTATATACTTTCGCTTCTCCTGGTTTATATGTCTTTTCTTTTCTATAGTATTTTTACTATTTGATGCGAAAATTAAACTTCAAAAATAGTAATACAATAATATTAATTGTCTTACTATATATCCCGTCTTCGAGGCTGTCTTTATTTAATTGCTTAGGTGGTCCAATTTGTATATTTCGGGGACGTTTTGTTTTTCAGCGAAGTCAGAGAGATTTATACATATAGTACTCGAAGAAAAAAAAATTCCTGAAAACATTTTCCTATTCTTGTTTTGGTAACGCACACGCAAGTCACACGGTTAGGTCGTGATCATAATCTTCAATTGCGTTGAAGACATGATTAAGTGGTGTATCTTGTTTTTTTTTTTTTTGGGATAAATTGAATTATAAGTTTTCTAGGAAGACAGTACAAATGACCACCGTCATATTGTGAGAAGACAGAAATAGTGAACTAACATCTGCAATCATCTCAGTGTGATCCGGAAGAATATGGAGCATGCGACTCAGGCTGTAGCGGCGGTTTGATGAACACTGCATTTGAGTACACACTCAAGGCTGGTGGACTAGAACGCGAAGAGGACTATCCTTATACTGGATTTGACCGTGGCCCCTGCAAGTTTGACAGAAGCAAGATTGTTGCTTCTGTGTATAATTTCAGTGTGGTTTCCACTGATGAAGATCAAATTGCTGCAAATCTGGTGAAGAACGGTCCTCTTGCAGGTTCTTAATTTGATAATTTGATACATATTTTTTTTCAAAATAAAAAAAAAGAAGAAGAAGAACAAGATTGAAAGAGACCTGGAAAAATTCTAACTTTTTTTGCTTTGCTTGGCACAGTTGGTATCAATGCAGTTTTTATGCAGACATACATTGGCGGTGTTTCATGCCCATTAATCTGCACGAAACGTTTGGATCATGGGGTTCTTCTAGTGGGATATGGCTCTGCTGGTTTTGCTCCCATTCGGTTTAAGAACAAGCCTTTCTGGATTATAAAGAACTCATGGGGACAGAACTGGGGAGAGGATGGATATTACGAGATCTGCAGAGGCGAACATAGCCAAAATATTTGTGGTGTGGATTCCATGGTCTCAACCGTAACTGCGTTACATACTAATTGTGAATAATTTTAAAGATACTTTATTGTGGTTTTCTGGTACAAGACTAGTGAAGCTTATGTAAATAATAAGTTCTGTATTATGTGCATTGTTGGATCTGTTTTGTAACTCTGTATGCTTAGTACTCCTACTACGGATTGCTATCAATAGCTGTTTATGCAGGTGCTATGTAATTCTATGCTTAGTACTCCTACTGTAGATTGCTATCTATAGCTGTATCAATAGTAATGACAAGCGATGAAATATGTTCTTAGAAATCTTTGGATATGAAGCGGTATTGCTTTCTTACAGTTTAATAATTTATTCAGCATGTTGTACTATTTGAAATACCATTCTAACCCAGGGGCACGAGAAGCAGCAGAAGGGATTAGGAAAGAATTAGGAGAGCCGGTACATAAAACTGGTGAAGTTGTGGGGGTGGTAAACTGATTTTTCACACCCAGAGTGTGGAGGACCGAAATTTAGTAACTTTTCCAGCCTAGGTTAGAACTTAGAATAAGAGCATAGCTTGTTGCAGTTTCAGAAGGAATTAGCTATAATTATGAATCTGGGATATTTGCTATACTTATGATAAAGTGGAAAATGAATTGTTACAAGGGGGTTTAACAAGAGATATTAGGGAGTACAACAATCTGGAGGGGATAAGCCATGCATGTGAATAGCTATGTGAAAAAAAATTACAATAAAGTACCAAAAGTTTATTCCTTTTAAATCACATCTTGAATATAAATCTTAAATGAGCCTTGTACATTGAAAAATCCATTGCAACTTCTAAAAAGTAAAAACCAGTTGGCACATAAAATTTACAAATAAGTATTTTCTTAGCACAATTCCCAACTAAATTCTCTTGCCAATCATCAATATCATCATAAAATATAAAATCTACAAGGAGTCACATTATTTACAAATAATGGACAATACCGCTCTTTTTAGATTCTATGATGTCTATTTAAAAAAATAATAATCTTTTTTTAAATATTTTATTGGGCTCCTTGCCTCTTTTTATTCCCTCAATATTATTTCATTATTTCAATTTTTAATATGATTTAGGAGTTAGAAAGATAAATATAATCATTTTAAAAAAAATTATTATCTCTTTCATAGATCTATGGGGAAAAATATTAGTTGGAAAATTTTCGCCAGTTACTTGAATGAAAGGACAAAAGGGAGATGTAGTTTTGCCCACCAATGTGGCCGGTTCATTCGACTGTTGACTGACAGCATCTTTATCAACACAAACAAACCTCTGGAAAGTTGCACATAAATGGAATAAAAAACTGGAATTATACCGGGGAATACTCACTCTTTCCGCCCTGTTCTGAAGGTGTGATAAAATTCAGATCTGTTGGCAAGAACGTAAGGTCAACAGTAGTAAATGCTGGAAATAGAATAGGAGCCTAGAAAAGAAGTGTCAATGAAAAAACCAGGAAGACGATTTTACTACGCAGAACAATTTATGAAGTGCGATGAGAAATTCTATTAACTGTTTACGGAAGATGACATGACACAAATACAAGTACAAACTCCTAATTTTCAGAAGCACTTTGCTAATCTAAACTGTAGTGTCATTTACATTCAATCCTTTCTGCACAACAGTGACATGCCTCAAATTGCAGTTACCGATTAGAGTGGTCAATGGAGATCCATTCCCTGGTCCTCTTACATTGCAGGCTCTTGATGACAAATGCATTGACCAATGGACATTAAGAATGGCGATCTATAATTTCAAGGGTACAATTTCAACAAAAAATTAACACCGTAATACAATCACTATCAGTGTAGGTTCTGCTTATTATACAAAGACTTTCTTTTTAGGCTCTTACGGGCAAAAGTGATGCATTTCCACCGCTATATAGTTTAGACTATTTATTATTTGGCAACTATATTTCATCCTCTTCATTAAGTAAAGCAAATGAAAATGGACTGAACTTGTAACCATCTCCCTCGTAGAACTTATTTTGGAACTCTACCCAGTGAAGCCTCAATGCATGCAAGAAAGCACTCAGCGTTTCCATCACTAGTAGCACACCAACAGTAGCACATATGAAAACAATAATGCCAACAACGAGAACAATGATATTGTTGAACCTGCATCAGTCACAAGAAAAGGGCATTTTAAGATGTCAACTAATTTCTTACAATCCTCCACTAACATAACTAGGACTTACCCCCAGGCCAGAAGTAGAACTTTGTCATAAAACACACTTGCCAACTCTGAATGTGCTAGACTGGAGACAAGAACAAAAACCAAGAAAAAAAATCAGAATGAAAGGGTATGATAGAGAAGCATTTATAATGGGAAAGAGATACGACTTTCAAGGCCCATCAATAGAAGTCAGAAACTAAACATCTTGTAGAACGAGTAGTAGCTGCCACTAATGCATAGTATAGAATAAATCATTCAATTTTGTTACCAACTAGTCCTTGAAAGAAGACACAGAAGATTGAAATTTAAACTTGCTGAGACCAAAGGTGATATGTGTAAAAAGAGTCAGAGAAGTAGTTAGTAGCTACTTTGTTAAGTAGTAAGTTAGTAGTTAGTTGAGAACTGTTATAGGCAGTTAGAGAAGCTGACTACCAAACTAATCAGCTGACTTCTCTTATGATATATGAATAAGAGGAATTGTTTTGAATAATACACACTAGTATTAAGAACCAATTTTTCTTTGAAATTCTGTACCAAAAGGCAAGGAACCAGTGCAGGGAGGCTTCTTCATCAAAGCCATGGACGATGGACCATCTTTTATGAATGCTATTTTCACTCATGCCTAAGCTTGTGACAGCCTGGATATGTGGTCTAGTCAGGATTAAAAATAGAAGCGCTTTTGGATGGGAATACCAATAAGGATGCTTGTCCACGTTTTCCTAGTTATTTAATTAACGTAAGCAAGTTATATATGCAATGTATGTATGCAGATACGTATAATGCTGTGTATTTCATGGTTTCTTTGGTACTTCAATAATGCCACTGCAAAAGATTTTGATATTGATACAGTGCCTAATTTGACCAGGTTCAGCCACAGGCTAACCACAGCATTAATTTTAATCATATCTAATCACACTGCATTCACTTCATGGTGCCACAAAAGTACTTTTTGTAGGTTACCATCAGAGGTCACTAAAGTACGTGGATGATATCAAATTACCGTTTTCAAGTAAACCATCTAATTTCAATTTATTTCTTCTAGATTACTTGCAATGGCAAGTTCATTTCTTTATGAAAAATTTTCTACCAAAGGACTTGGGAGTTGAGAGCATAAAGTCCATTGGATCCATGCTAACATATAATATCGTCATCCATGAAATGCAGGTAAAAAAAAAATTTATCTGCTAACGGAACCATCATGTACCATATTTAAAGGCATAAAAAACATATCACCCTCTCTTATCCATGTTGAATAGCACATTATGCTAAGAAAAGTTCACAAGCTGGCAAAAGATATTTTCAACTACCTACCTGAGGGCCCATAATCGTAGATATGAAGCTGTATTAGACACTGCCCCAAGCACAAATTCTATTGTATGTATAAGTTGGTGTACAAAAACCTCACTGAACTCAAACTCATCATGACCATGGGGAATACTATGTGGTTCTGATTCAAGAGGGTCATCGCTGCTGTAAAGCAAAGAGTAAGATTGACCTTGATGCCTCTGAGGAAGAATGATATAAAAAATTAGTATGGAGTTCAGAACTAAGTGTCAATAAAACAAGGAAATTTAAACAAAGTTGAAGGCATACTTCTTGGTGCTGCTTCTTGAGGAGATAAGGCTTTGGAAACAACATCCAGGGTACAGCAATAAGTGCCAACAATAGCAACACAAGCTAATGATGAAACAACGGAAAGTTTAGATGTGGCATCTATTTAGTATCACTGCAAACTAAAGCTATTCAAATCACTATTTGATATTTTCTTACTTGAAGGAACTTTTGGCCAATAAAGAGCTGGTTTTCACCCAAATCATCAGTTGGACTTAGGAACATGTATATCATCACATGATACAAGTCAGCTTGTGATCCAGTGCACCATTTCACAATTATGAGGAGTGAAAGGTATCCAAACAAGCTGTTTAAGAATAACATTTGGGGTACAAACTGGTACCTGAAAAAAGGTAGGTGAGTCGGATGGTCAATAATTCACATATAAACAAAAAGCCACAATTTAAATTTTCCATATTACCAGATATTTATGTCATTCCCAAAGTATTTTGCATTATAATAGCTTAATATAATTCCAAGATTCATCTGGGCTACTCCCAGTAGGATTGACATCTTCATCTTCAATGAGTTAAGAAATGGCAATTCACTCCGTGTTCCATGCCACTTGGGATCCACACCAAATGGATAAGTGCCACGCACCTTTATTAAGCCTATTGTAGCTGCATCCCTGCAGAAGAAACAATAAAGAACACACTTCTAGAACTTGACTAACTTGCATAACATAAAAAAATGTACATCAAATAAACTTTACTGATAACCACCTGCATGAAAGATCACGGCATCCATATGCAGATGGACCAAATAGTTCAAATGGGACAGAGAAAAACTCATTGTATATCAGTCCTGTGTATATTGAGAACAGTGCCATCATCATAATGACATAGCGGCCACCAAAAGTCATTTTTATTATGTCTCCAAGTTTCTGTCATTAACAACATCAAGTAAAACTGATCCAAGTATTTCACCAACAAAAAAAGAAACTGATCCAAGTATTAAGAAGTAGTACACAGAATGTGTACAGAAATCCATCAAAACGAATGAAGTACCTGAGTAGAAAATTTCTTCTCTCTAATTATGAAATATAAAGTTGCTAGCAATAAGCATATACCATGCCCCCAATCACCAAACATAATAGCAAAGAGGAACGGAAAGGTTATAATTGTATATACACCAGGGTTTGCCTCCCTGTACTTCGCAACTCTGAATATCACCAATTAATGCAGACAATCAATAAATCAAGCAGCTGAGATGGGAGGTAAAATCAGAACATAAGAAATCACTAATACCGTAGCCCAAAAAAACAAAAAATCACTAATACAAGTTACATAAATAAAGATGCAGGTGATCATAGGAACTGCACGAAGAGTATTATTTCAGTCCTTGTCAGGATACAAGTAACTTAAAAAGGCCAATTATAAGATTTCTCTGACACAAGTTACACAGCAAGTTTATATTCTATTACTACTAGAGTTTTGATACTCACATCAACTTTTCATTTGATTACTTTCTTTATTTAAGATTGCTGGATAATTTTGTTTTGTTTCAAACTTAAGAGAGAGAAAAAGATTATGAGAAGTTATAGATCTTCAAATAACTACCCCTCATTTGGCCCAAAAAAAAAGCACCCATTATCTTTTATATTAAAGATTAATAGCTTTGGTTCAAAAAACACCAAGAGACTAGTTCCTTTCGGCTATAGTCTATATGCATACAAGACCCAAACACAAAAATATAAACAAATCATGGAAAATGAAATTCATATAAGATTGACATGAGTTAGGAAAAGTAATTATAAATAATAAATTAAGAAAAATAGTCAAGAACTTCAATGTCGCGAGATTAAAATATTGTAGATTGATATATAATGAATTTTATATAGCTGTTTTCAAATAAATGTGATATTTAAGATTATGCTCTATGTACTTCATCAAAGATCCAGCACCATTTGACATTCTGCTCATATTCTATAATGGCATTATATGATACCATTTACTTTCATTTTTTGTAGTAAATCTCGGTTACAACTTATTACATCTTCACATGCAAAAGTGAAAGCTAAACAGGAAAAACAAACCCATACAAGATACACTCAACAAGATTATCAAATTGTGAGTTTAATCAAGATGACCTACTCACTTAAGAATAAATGGATGAGATTTGGCACCATCTAGCCTCAAGGTGACTTACCCATAGGCATCTACAATTTCTTGAAAAGCAGAAGTAAATTTATTCGTCTGGAAATATGTTGGTGGTGATTCCTTTGTTTGTAAAACCTGAAATATCACCCCAACTTGCGAGTTACTGTCCATGGTTGCCCGCTGCAATGCAGTTTGAATCTGCCAAGTATTGAATCTAAATTAATTAGATAAGCCAGCCAATAACATATTGTAGTCTCTACATGCAAGTGCAAGCGTAATATATAGGTTCATATGCACATTGTACTAGAAATACAGTTCAAGAACAAACCTTATTTTCTGCAAAAACAGGACACCAACCTTCTGCTACAAGACATTTCTTTGTTACATCTATGCTAAGCATATTTAGAGTGTGGAAAACGGATTTTTGCTTCTTCACCTATCATCAAATCAAAGAAGAGAAATGTCACAGTTGGAATCAAAATTAATTGATGAAGTTCAGCAACAAAACTGAAAACAGAGACATGAGCACAAAGATTCGTGTATATGTGTGCAATAAATCCTTAGATATACTACATTAGAGTAGTAAAACAAACCAGAAGGCTCCACTGGTCAAAGTTACAACCAATTGTCTGCAAAAGAGTGCTCTGGTGCAACAATCCAACCTCAATGGTAGTCTTCAATTCAGAAAGTCTTCCTGATACCTACCAAATCCGAATAATAAAGTAACTGTTTCTCATGACTTACCACAAACGGACAAGAGAGAATATCATCTACCCCGTAAATATTTGCGAAGAAGAATTGCTTAAGTAAAAAGGCCATGTATCGTGCATAAGTTTGAAGAAGCTGACATTATGAAGTTAAGATTTTATGTCACTAGTAAAGATCTCTTTCAAGGAAAATTAGGCATGGTTTCAGTTTTTGACAAATATTACAGGAACCGTTGGAGGTAAAGACTGTCATTTCAAAACAGAACAGAAAATACACACACGAAATGGAAAAAGCACTCCCAATGTAACTCCTGCTGTGAGAAACAAACAGCTTGAATTTAGTCAAATCAATCAGAGAACACAACTTTAATTGGATAACAAACACAATAAAACTTCTCCAGCAACACAAACTGAATAATAGCTGTTTGTAGAATCATAATACATAAACAAATAAAAATGAATAAAATGTAAAACGATCAATCTTCTATAAAGTCCAAACCAAAAATGAGTAAATCAGCAGTTCTTATTACTACTCTAAACAAGAGATAAAGAATAAATATTTATGATTTATAAGCATTTATTTTTAAACCATAACAAGATAGGCAGAAAAAATAAAAAATTTGTACCTCAGCAGTCATCTGAAATTGTTTACCCAGATCATTAGTGAATGGATAACGATTTGCTCCAAAAGCATCACATATTTTCATAATTTTACTTTTTGCTCTCTCTCCAGAATAAAATATTACAAATACATTTTTATAAATCTGCAAAAACACAAATTATAACTTATAAGTTTCTTTTTTTTTTTTTCAAGTGAAAGAATCATCAATATAAAATATAAAATCTATAGCAAACTATATCCTTTACAAGTCTTAAACAATGCGCCATATTCTTCATTCTCCATGCAATGCTCAAAAAAACATGTCTACTTTAGAAAGCAAAAATGAAAGTTAAAAATAAAAGAGTAGAGTATCATAAAGGAAGAAAGCAAATTTGGTGTAGAATTTCTGAACTTCCACTGCATGCAGAATCTTCCAAATGACAAATGACAATAAAATGAAGCATGATAATTAGGCATATGAATAATATAATTGAACTTAATCAATAAGTCAAAGACTTAAAATTCAAGATTTTGGTATCAACCTTCTCTACTGACAAAGGATCAAGAACAGGATGCTCAACCACAACTTGCTTCAGAAGCACATTACCCCTTGTAGCACGAAATAGCATTCTTTCAAATGCCGTTGATTTTTCTCTAGGAACAAGACCACTGATAAACCCCAGCTTAATCTGCTTTGGTAGATCTGTTGTTAACTCCTACACAATATGTAAATTTTCTAATCACCAACAAAAGGAGAAATAGAATAAACCTGCAAAGAGTGTGTGTGTGTGGGGATACTAGAAATTTGTACTTTTTCTAGTAATAATGGATTGTCAATAGACCCTTCAAAAGTGTTCCGGACTTCAAGCTCTCTTTGGTGAGCTGTAGCATGATTTTTTGCTGAAGAGAAAATTTCACCAGCCTGAAATGAATTTTTAAAAAAATTAATTTTATTTTGTGTAGCCTTGTTCAACATAGGAAGAAAGAACAAGACCATGCTAATTAATCGGATGAGAATACTCATATATCATAGGGACAATATAGATATAATGAGATAGAATATAGATCATATTACACGACTAATAAAATGCTTGTAAACTTTTTCTTGATATAAACAAGATAACCAACAAAATAACACAAAACCAATTACCGGTTGAAATATCAAATATCAGATTGGTGACGACATGACATTGCTAGCAACAGTGGATTTAGCACAGCCATACCTTCTGTAGAACAAGTTCATACTCTAATAGTTCACAATAGGTGTGTTGCAATTTCTCATTATTCACATTAATCTCCAGTAGCTCAGCTTCAAGTTCTGCAAGTTTAACCTGATCAGGAAGAAATGTTTCATTACATGGTACAGGGATTTCTAAAATGAATGACAATAACTATAGAGCACATAACAACCTCCAAATTATCCAAAGCAACTTCACTTTCTTCTGTGGACCTTCTTGAGGGTGACACACCAGCCTTTGTCATTTGTTCCCTAAAGAACCGAAGCTTACGTGCCATTTCCCCACACCTTTTAATCTGCATGGCACAAAGTGAAGCTTTCCAGTCTATTCATGAATTATTACCATAAAATATCACACAAAAGAATATGCTGCCACTAATTTGTGCAGGCATATCCAAAAGATGGGATTTAGCTACATCAACATGTTGCATTAATAAAAATCGTATACATCCTGCTGCTTAGTTGTCCAACCCTTATGTCAAAAAAGAGGAAAAAAATGTTGTCCAACTCTGAATATTATGTTCATCAAGCCTCACCATGTGCTCCTGCCAAAATAAGAAAATTCAAGAAGAAGACGCCTAGAGTCATGTCATGCGTGAGCCTGTGTAAGTACGAATACTTTTGAGTTTCAGGCCCCCACCCATTTTCACTGTAAGTCATTATTAACAATATGTCGACAATTTTACCCCGAGGAAAAGCTGGGAATTAAAGAATACTCAAGGCAACAAGGCGAACATGTAGCTCAGTTTTGTTTATTTCGGTATGCTCTAAGAAGCACAGATACTAACATAGAAATACGAACCGCATGACATGACAAAATATGCAATGTTTTAACTTAAGTTGAAATGTCGTGTCATATAAGGTCTAATATGAAAGTAACATAAAGCATTGTTTTTGAAGTTGCAGCGTTTAATTTGTTGTACTTCTTAAATTTAGGGCTGGTTAATATTGTTTTCTATTTTATTGTTTTGCAAAATAGTTTTTTAAAACTATTTTTGTAAAATAGTTTTAAAAATAGTTTTCTAAAACTATTTTTGTAAAACAAATTTTAGAAATAAAAAAATAAAAATTTATTTAAATAATTATTACCAAAATCAAAACTAGTAAGTGTTAAATAAATTATTCAAAATTTAAATGAGGTAGGTATTTTCTACCTTTTCTTATAATTTTTAGAAAAAAAAAACTACAACACACCTTAAAAACATTCTGAGTTTTCTATATTTTTATTTTTTTATTTTCTATAATAGTTTATTAAAAATAGTTCTATTAAACAAGTTTTTTTATTTTTTAATTTTTAAAAACAAAAAAACTATTCTGTAACCATGAATCAGACGTACCCTCTAAATACCCCCTACCAAACAGGGGGTTAATTTCGAACTTGGCTTACGGTAATTGAGGAAACCAGTATCACCAGTTTAATTTATAATGAAATCACGTCTGGAGATCAAATTTAAGATACCAAATTATGATTATATAAAGAAATCTCCTCAAGGAGGTTACGCATAGGTGGATGATTTTTCTGAAGATGTAACATAAGCACTCAAAGGAAGACGGAGATCGTAAAATGCACCTGAGCAGCATATGTCCGTTGAAATGGGCTTTTCTCTGCATTTAGCTGGAAAATTGTAATAACAAAGTGTATCAGTGTCTGAAAAAGGAATAATGAATCAGATGGCAGAATGAAATCAAAATTCAATGAAAACATTAAGTAGTATGCTTCGCGTCTTCAATCGTCACAAAAAAAGTACGTCAGATTATGAAAAACCTAAGAGTATGAATTAGATTCAGAAAAAAAAAAAGATTGAATATCAAAAGAACAAATTAAATGACAAGCCTACGTAGGAAGATCAATGCAGGTCTAGGGAGGGGAAGAATCCAGCTGCGATATACAAAACAAGAGAAAACGGAAATGAGGCATACGTCTTTGAACTGGAAGAGGCCAAGATCTCCAAGGTAAGAGATGGCTCGATGAGCTGATTCAGTTGGAATGATGAGTTGCACAAGTTGCATTGGCTCCGACCGAAGCAGATCCATCGTCGGATCACAACCTCCAAGCGTCATCTTCACCCTCTTGGACTCGTATTTGGATTTCCAAATGCAGGAGCAGTGAATGTGTCTGAATTCAATATATACGCTTGACCAGAGAGAATCAATCGGAAAACGAATTGTCAGGCTCTCGGAATTGCTCGATAAATTTTGCAGGCAAAAAAATGAAATTCAAATCGTTTTATCGTACTTTGTTAAGGAAAAAGAAATCGTTTTATCGTACCAAACGTTGTTGGTGGTGCGTCCTTCCCACCAGTTCTAAATTTATATTCTTAATAATATAATATAAATATATAATGCTTGGGGTCCGGATCCCCTAAGAGGCAGTTCTCTACTCATCTCTGCTCAGCACAATAGTCCTAACATCCATGTAATCGAAAGGTATACAGCTTGCCACGTCATCCGGAGAATGAAGCTTCATCTTCACCGTTCATTAAAAACCAATCCTAGCCGTCGATTTAATATCCCATTAAAACACGTTTACGTATTCCTCTGAGAAGTTCGCCGTTGTGTAGAAGTTTGAGGGTCTCCCTTTGACTTGAAATGCTTGTAAGATTTTTCAACAAATATAATGTTTTTTTCCTGCTTTCAATACCATATTATAATATAATATAAAGGATTTTATATGTAATAAAAAGTATTTATTATATTTTTAAATTAAAAAAAGTCAAAATTTCTAATTTTATTTCTATTAATTTTACTGATTTAATTAAATATAACATAAGTTGCGATATTATTAATATAATAAATAAAAAAATAAAAATAATAAATTATTATATGTTATCTTATATTATAAAAAAATTCTTGTATTGGTATCGAGCCAGTACTATTTTTATGGTACATGAAGCCCGTGCCGATGCTCCTCTTTTTATCTACTCTTCCTTTACTTTTCCCTCAAAATGACACTGTACGGATTTAAGAAAGTCCGTGCCTCTCTATTTTTCAGCTAGAATCCATATTGATTTTGACATCCACTTGACCACCCTTCCCTCACTAAACAAAAACAACTTCATTTTCAAAATAACCAAAACATTTATGTTCCTCTTTAGTCTTCCCACGCCACAACATCATTTTAGAAAGGAGGAAGATATTGTTGTACGAGAAAAAGCTACAAACAACGGTGAAGCATATCAAGTATCATTCTAATGGTTTTTATGATGTTTATGGGTGGAGAGATAACAAAAAATAGCTGTAATATGATAAAAAATGTTTTTATTTTAGTTTTGAAAAGGGAAAAGCTAGGAAGAAGGTTGGGTATTCTAATGTTAATGCTAAGAGCCTCCAGCATGTTTTTTATTTGTATTTTTGTTTTACAACTATACTTTTGTCATATTTATGTAAAAATATAGTAATGTTTGTGATAATAATTTTTTTAAAAGATGGCAAACATTTCATTTGCAAAGGTTTAATTTTTTTGTTGACACAAGAGTAATTTCTTTTATTTCAACTGTATTTATAATATTTTATTTGCAAAGGTTAAATTTTTTAAGTGTTTGCAATGTTATTTTATTTTTATTTTGGAAAATGTTATTGATTGACTTCTATTTGCATTTCTTTTTTCAGATTTAACTTCAATGGATGTCAATATAACTCCTAGACTGGGTATTGAGTTTGAAATTTTAAAGGATGCTTGGCAATTTTGGCTTACTTATGGAGGTAGAATTAGATTTGGTGTTAGAAAGCATACTTTCACTGAGAATAAAAAAGATGGGTCAATTATTTGTTACAAATATGTTTGTTGTAAGGAAGGAGTGTGAGGGCTAGATAAAAGAGATTATAAAACTGTTAATCCTCAAGCAAAGACTAGAATGGGGTGCAACATGAAGATTATAGTTATACATGTAAATGGAAAGTATAGAATTACTGACTTTGTTATTGAGCATAATCACCCATTACATCCCCCCAGAGGCAGTTCATCTTCTAGCATCCCAACGTAGAATAACAGAAGTTCAAGCATATGAATTGGAGGTGGCACGTGATGTTGGGCTAGCACCAAAAGCATCATTCGATCTAATGAACAGACATACAGGAGGGAGAGCTAATATTGGCTTTACTAGAGCGGATTCAAGGAAATATTTAAGTTCTAGGAGGCAACAAGGAATGGCGTTAAGCTGGATGTGTGTTACAATATTTCCAAGAACAATTAGAAGATAATCCATCATTCTATCATGCATATCAAATGGATCAAGATAAGAAAATGACAAATGTCTTTTGGGTCGATGCACGTATGTTAATTGACTATTCTTGCTTTGGGAATGTGGTTTCATTGGACACAACATATTGCACGAACCCCTCACTATTTTTCTAGTTTCAACCATAATAGAGGAATGATGTTATTTGGAGATATATTGTTATATGATGAAACCATAGAATCCTTTAAGTGCCTTTTTGAAACATTCTTGCATGCGCACAAACAAAAGCTACCACAAACTATTTTCACAAATCAAGATTAAGTGATGGGAAGAGCATTGTAAGAGGTAATGCCAAATGTGAAGCATGGACTATGCACGTGGCATATAATGCAAAATGGCATTAAACATTTGGGCAACTTAATGAAAGATAATCAACACTTCTTAACAAATTTTGGTAGGTGCATGTATCATATTGAGGAAGAAGATAAGTTTGAGGATGCTTGGAAGAAATTATTATCAAAGTATAATGTTAAGGGAAACTCTTGGTTGTTCTCCATATACAAGTTGAAGGAGAAATTGGTACATTGCTACATGAAACATGCTTTCACGCTTGGTGTGGAGAGCACCCAACTAAGTGAAAGTTTGAATACATCCATGAAAGATTGTATGAAACCCAAACTTGATATCAATCAATTCTTCAATTTGTTTGAACAAGTAGTTGAAGACAAGTGATATAATGACGTTGTGTTGAATCAAGTGTTTTTTATGATTCCAAACATCTGGAACTTCAAAGAAAGATATTAAAGAAATACAAAAAATCTCAAGTTAATCCAGAAAGAAATTTACACAAGAATAAGTTGTAGGATTTCTTACTGTAATCACAGGAGTAAAAGGCTTTGATTTTTCACCAAATGTTCTTAAAATATGTTTTTCAAACAATCCTATATTAACTTACGATATATTTGAAAAATACTTACTAACAGACAAATTTTGAACTATTAAACTTCATATGCTACCTTAAAAATTTGAACTTTGAAGGTTGAAATTTAAACTTACAAAGATGTTACCTCTGGCAGACAAATTTCAGAATGTGAAAATTCAAATTTCGAGTGAAGCACAACTTGTGAAAAATGAAAAATTTATCTAAAGATATGTCAAAGTTCATCTGAAAACAATGTTTAAAAAGAAGTTTGAACTCAATCCTCTGACAGACGAACTTTAGTTTTGAAAATTTGAACTTTCGAGAAACAAAGTGTAAGTCTGTTTAGGTATTCCTCTGATAAACAAACTTCGGTCTTCAGAAATTCGAATTTTTGAATAAGTCTGATAAGAGGTCTCTTTGACAGATTAATTTTGGTCTTTGAAAATTTGAATTTTGAAAAAGAAGAGCTTTTGTACCATATTGAATTGTTCACTGGCAGACGAATTTTGGGAACCAAAATTCAAACCTCAAAGGCACTGTAGCAATATGGAACAACTGTTCACACTTATCAGAAGAACTTTAAACTTGAAAATTCATATTTCCAAAATGGGAAATATTTGTCAAAGATGAAAATTTGAATTTTGCTTTATAACAAACAAAGTTCGAAGTTCAACATTAAAGTCTTTAACTTATAGTCTATGCGAAATTCATCTGTTGACACCCCAAAATTCAAACTTTGAATGTCATACGCATTAAATGAGGTTGGTGAACAGATAGTTTTGCAGAGTAACCATTGGGTAACGTCTCAAATGGCTAGATCTTATCTGTAATGTATAGTTAAGACATAAATCTCTAAATAGAACTTTATTTGAAGGTTTGAGTAACAAGATTATGTTGTATATACTAAAACTCTGCCAAATTCTTTAGATAAAGCCTTCTACTCCCATACACTTTATACATTGTACTTCAACTGTTATACATACTCTAGATTAGAGAGTTTATATTTCTGTAAATAATCTTATCTTCACCTGAAAGAAAGATTTTCTTGTGAGGAAACTTCACAAGGGATTTGGGAAGCACTTAACTAGAGTACAGAGAGTGAGATTGTAAGCTCTTGGAACAGAGCATAAAACTATACTGTGACATTGCAAGGAGCCACTGAATTCTTACAAAATAGTGGAAAATCTCAAATGATAGCTTGAGGACTGGATGTAGGTCAAGGAAATAGACCAAACCAGGATAAATCTAGTGTCTTTTCTTCCTTTATCTTATTTTCTGCTTTGTTATATTTTGCACTCCATTTTTTCCTGCTACTCTTGCTTTCACTGCTCTCTTACACTTTTAAAGAAAATTTTAATCTTCCCAATTCACCCCCTCTTGGGAAGCCAGGAGACCTAAGAAGTGGTATCAGAGTCCATTTTCCCAAGTAGAGGATCTAACAATCCGGGAAAATTAATGGCTGGCTTTGGAGAGAGTATTTTTTCAGAGGGAAACAACACAAATAGACCTCCTAGTTTCAGTGGAGAGCATTATGGGTACTGGAAGATGAGAATGCAAATCTATCTACAGTCCATTGATCTGGACATCTAGTTAGTCATCCAAAAAGGGGATTTTGTCCCAATGAAGTTGCTGGATGATGCCAAATACAAAGAGAAGCCAGAAGATGAGTGGAATAAAAAAAGATAAGAGTCCTACTAAACTTTTAGATAAAACACTGTCTAATTAGTGCACTCAACCAGGACGAATTTTATAGAATGTCATAATGTACCACAGCCAAGGGTATGTAGGATACTCTAGAAATCGCTCACGAAGGAACTACTTGAGTAAGAAAGAACAAATTGAACTCCTGCATTTGTGAGTATGAAAGCTTCAAAATGCTCGAAGGTGAGAGCAGCAAAAAGCTGCAAAAGAGATTCACCCTTATTGTGAATCAACTGAGTAGTCTTGGCAAGGAGTATACACAGCCAGAGAAAGTCAGAAAAATTCTTAGAGCTCTTCCTCTGGAATGACAACCAAAAGTAATAGTAATAAAAGAAGGCAGAGGAGAGTCAATGACTTCTGTCACAACACTCTTTAGTAGCCTTGAGAAGCATAAGGGTAAAATGAAGGCTCTCAAAGAAGTTAGTCAAGGTAAGAAGAAGAAGGGCATTGCATTGAAAACTGCAGAAGAAAAAGAAGAAGAGTCTAATGATGAAGAAGATCTGGATAAAGAAACACTGGCTATGTTGGTCAAAAAATTTGGAAGGTTCTATAACAAGAAAAGAAATAAAAGACTCTTTAAGAAAGGGGCAGTTGTAGACAATAAGAAAGAAAGCAAAGAGTCTGTCACCTGCTATGAATGCAAAAAGTAAGGGCACATCTAATGGGATTGTCCATAATTTCTAAAAAAGCAGGAAAAAAAAAGCTGCTAACAAGCGCAAAAAGAAAAAGGCATGCATCTCATCAATTTGGGGCAACAACTTATATGAAGAAGAAATTGCCAACATCTGCTTAATGGCACTTGCATCTAAAGAGACTTCAAGCTCATCTAATAGTGATCATGAAGATGAGGTATATGAATCTGAACCTTTCTATTCTGAATTGCTTGATGCATTTCATGATCTCCATGATGAGTTTATTAAAATTGCAAAAGAACTAAAACTAGCTAAGAAGAAGATTAGCAAGTTAAGATCTGATTGCAGATTATTTGACATTGCATCTCTACATGAAACTGAATCTGTTTGTTGTACATCATGTACTGAACTAAAGAAAAACAATGAATATCTTTTGAAAAGCATGGCTAAACTCACTAAGGGTAAAGATATGTTATTTGCTTTATTAAGAAGTCAAAGAATTGTACAAGAAAAAGCTGGACTTAGCTATGATCCTTGTACAATTAAGGAAAAGAATAAAAAGAAAAATCAAAATCTATATATGAGACATTTTGTGCATGCTGATAGACATAAAAAGAAAAGTCACACCTCAAAATGCATTGAATCTTATGTCTAACCAAAATATGTGAAACAAAAGTATTATCTGCATTGCTTTCTTCCTGTATCACAATCTAACAGTCCCTTTACCACATATCCCTTTACCACATACCACTTCTGTAACAAGAAAAGACATGTTTCCAGTTCATATTTATTAAAGAGAAATGGACTTAGCAGGAAAGTAGAATGAGTTTCCAAAGGTATATCTGTATTTAGGAAAAATGTCATTGATAGAAAAGGACCCAAGCAGATTTGGATACCTAAAAAGAAAAACTGAACCTTATTTTGCATGTTTGTCTTAGAGCAAAAAAAGCAACAAATGATATATGGACAGTGCTTGCTCAAGTCATATGACTGGTGATAAAAAGAAGTTCATCACCCTTAGAGACAAGAAAGGAGGAAAGGTGACCTTTGGAGGTGACCAATATGGCAGAATAGTTGGCATTAGTATTACGGGTAAGAATCTTGAAACATCTATAGAAGAGTTGGATTCAACCACAACCTGCCGAGTGTGAGTCAAAAATGTGACAAAGGGAACTTGGTACTATTTGACTCAAAGTTCTGCCTTGTCATTCGAAAAAGTGATCGTAAAGTAATTCTAAAAGCTCAAAGGGATGGTAACTGTTATACCATTAATCTTGATGAACTTTCCACGTTAGATTTTGTGTGTTTAATTAGTAAAGATAATGATAGTTGATTGTGGCATAGAAAATTGGCACATGTTAACATGAACCAATTGAAAAAATTGATTAAGAATAATTTAGTCACTGGTTTACCAAAAATCTCTTTTGAAAAGGATAAAGAACGTGATGCATGCCTCAAAGGGAAACAAACTAAATCATTATTCAAATCTAAAAATATAATCACCACATCTAGACTACTGCAATTGTTGTATATGGATTTGATAGGTCCATCTAGAGTAAAAAGCATTGGTGAAAACTTATATGTACTTGTGATTGTAGATAATTACTCTAGATTTACCTGGACATTTTTTCTTTCTTCCAAAAGTGAAACATTTGATGCATTTGTAATATTGACTAAGAAAGTGAAAAATGAGAGATATTTCCATTATGTCTATCAGGTCTAATCATGGAGGAGAATTTGAAAACTCAAGCTTTCTGGAGTACTATGAAAGCATGGAATTGATTACAACTTTTCAGCATCAAGGACTCCTCAGCAAAATGGAGTGATGGAGAGGAAGAATAGAACAATTGGAGAAATGGTCAGAGCAATGCTAATGAAAAGGAGCTTCCTTAAGTTTTTTGTGCAGATGCAGTAAATACAGCAAGCTATATCATTAACAGAACCTACATTAGACCAATTCTGGAAAAGACACCCTATGAGCTGTGCAAATGTAACACCTTATACTTAAGTCCATTTTCCATGTATTGGACTCCAATTATGTCCATTATTATATAATTAGAGACTTGATTGCATAAAAATATCGAAACCAATTTTTCAAAAATTTCATGTATTGTTCATTGTGTCATTTTCATTTTACCCGATGAACTTTGAAAATTCATAACTAATTCTAGAAAAATCATTTCATAGTGATTCAAGTCTCTAAAAATAGATCAAAACCTTATCTACATGGAAAAAATATGGAATAGTACATTCATTGGGTCAATTTGTATAGTTTATTCTTGAAAATTTACTATATATTTAGTCATTTTATATCTTCTCAGGTTTTGGGCCTTAAATTTTAAAAATTCATATCTCAATATATCCTGAGCCAAATCATACATTCTTTATGCCATATGAAATCCATGAATGTACAATTTTTAGACATATTTTTATTGTACATTTATTTTACTTGCACAGGACATGGTGTTAACTTAAATCATAAAGGGTCAGAATTCCATTTTAGCTGGAACAGTTTTGGGAAAACCTCCATATCTCCTATCATATAGCTCCAATTACCCCCAAATCAGTAGCATATGAAACTTAAAACATAGACCTTTCTATATATACAAAACAATGAATTTTTGGAGCTCTATACTATTTATATTATCTTTTTAATTTTCCAATACCTAACTTTCAGTTTCCAGTTTTCCCAATCTTTCCCTGTTCTGAACCCTAAATTTGAAAAATCACTATAATTTATACATATCTCCAAATGAAGTGCTCTTTAGACCATTTTAAAGCTCTACTTGTGTAATTGAAGAGCATATATATTACTTAAACTAGTTTCCCTATCTTGCATAAACAGTACCTACGTATCTGTTAGGGTGTCCAAATTGTATAACTCCATTCATGTCTTGGCAAAGTAAGCTTCATATCATATATACATCATCATTCATTACACCATATTCATACATAATATCAAAAGGTATTTCAAGGAACATACTTGCATCAGTATACATGACTCATCCTTTGCATACAAATTTATACATATTATCCAAAAAGTAACATCAATCCTTGCAAGAACATAATTTCCACCAATTTCATCCTCCTCTCTTTTGGCTCTTCATGAACTTTTTTTATTGTTTGGGTTAAACATGGTAAGTATTTGGAAAGGATGAGATTTAAAGAATCTCAATAGTTACTACTAATCAAGCAAATATATAATCATATAATACAAGCACACTTCATCAAATCATCATTCAAATATTTGGAATCATTTATGCTTAAACATTTTATAGAAAATTGGACAGAGTTTTTCCTTACATTTTGGACATTCCGGGGTTACAAAAACCCTCAAATAACTCAGCCAATATCAACAAATCATCGCATAACATCATTGCAAACACTTGGTATAATATTAAAACCATTGCAACTATATAACCATATAATGCAAAATTAGGTTAGTAAACTACCGTTTAGCTTTCCAATCCTTTCCAAACTTTGCACATCTTTTCTTCAAACTTCTAACACTTCTTGGAACCCTATAGCATCACAAAACAAGGCCATTAGCCACTGGTTTCATAATTCACTTCACAAAGTGCTCACTTGAACCATAAAATTTCATTTTGCAAACCACTTGGAATTTCTTATACAACACCCTTGTTCTTACAAAATTTGGACCCAAGTAATCCATTTTTAAGGTCAACATCATGAAATTCCCTTTCCTTTTTAAACCCTAAATAGACAGAAAATTTCAAAAATTTGTAGAAAAATAACTACCCAATTAATTTGCAATCCAATGGTATATCCTTAATTCTTGAAGCCTATACATCACTTTTCATGAATTAATTTCTTCATGGCTTCATTTTTTCTCTCTACTCTCTCTCTAGGAAGAAAATTTCAGAGGTGAATATAAAGAGAAATAAGCCATGAAAGCTCCCAAAAATACTTAGGAACTCAAGGAAATGATCACAAGTTGTTACCTTGAAAGTTTGAAGCCAAAACTTTGCCTATTTCATCTCCTTTTCTCCCTAGGTCTTCTACGCCTTCTTGGTCTCTTTCTCCACTAGTTCAGCATGAGGGAGGTTGAAGATGAAGGCAAAAAGGACTTAATATAGATATTTATCTAATGTAATCATTCAATTAACTTTTTCTTTTGACTTTATTCACTTTTTCTTTTAAAAGCTTTGTAAAAAATTTCACTTGTGACCCCATCTCATTTCATACGATTCACCTTCTTTTTTGGCCAAAAATGACTTCAACAAATTTTATGGACCAAAATACTTTTTACCGATTAAATTTAACTGTACCGATTAAGTATTTTTGCCAAAATTATCACTAAATTGGTACAGGATTATCCAAAAATTATTTTTAGTCTAAAATCATTATCTCGACCCAAAATATATTTAGGTAGGGTCTATTTACTATCCATGACCCTTTACTACTTTTTCTGCAGTCTAAAATAACCTTTAATCCGTATAATACTGACTTTTAATCTAAATGTCCATAATAAATTGACACTAACTTTATTAATTTCCAAACAATATTCCATTGGACTTATTTCATCAAGAACTTCATTTTCACTATAAATTTTTATATTTTCAAAAATACCCTTAACCTAGGATAAATTTATAAATTTTAAAACTTTCAGGTTATTAGGTGTAATTTTTTCCAAAATTCATAAACATTTCTTCCTCATATGTACATCGCCTTCCTTTTTCTTTTCTTTTTTTTATTTTTTTTATTTTTTTCAGGGATAAAATCATTATTTTCTCATTTTTTCTTTCTTCTGAGATAATTAATATCTTTATTCTATTTCATATAAAATGGTGTATACCCCAATTTGCAAATTCTTTATGCATTTTATGATATGAATCTTTTTTTTTCTTGGGGCTTAAATACAATATTCATATTTTACTTCTAATCTGGGAAATGACTGTTTTACCCCTGAGCCAGGTCAAAAACATAATTATCTATTTTTACAAGTACTTTCTCGTAATTTCATCCAAAGATCAATTTTTTATTATTTCTTTTTCACTATTCACATTGACTTTCAAATTGGTTTATCTCTCAACCTAGACCTCTCGGCTACACAGTACTTATACTGTTGCGCCCAGCTCAGAGCGGATTTTCATTCACGTGGTATATTGCATATTTTTTGGAGTAAGTTCTGGAATTAATTTCTGCTAAGGACCTTATGAAAAATTAATTCCAATTAAAAATTAAACATAATTTTTCCTGAAAATTAGATGAGAAATTAATTCCTTTTAAAGTCCAATTATATATAGCCTTTTCATCTCACTTCGTTTCTCATCTTTTATTTATTTTATAACATCTCATAAAAATAAAGATATTACACCAAACCTCTTACATCTGCATGTATTCGTCTGCAAATGCTTCATTCATAACAATGGAAAAGAGAACCTAGGTAAGTTTGATGCCAAATCAGATAAAGGTATATTTCTTGGCTATTATAGTAAAAGTAAATCATATAGGGTTTTCAATAAAAGGAATAGAACTATAGAAGAATCTGTGCATGTTGTGTTTATTGAAATTGAAACCATTTCCAAGCATGTCATTGATGAAGATGATCTTATTTCTAACTTTAAGAACTTAATTCTTTCTAGAGAAGATAAAACTGAACCTCTAAAAATATCTAAATCTACTAATGTAGAGGAAGATAATCATGAGAAAAATCTTGAATTTGAAAATAATGAAGAAATCTCTCAAGAACTCCTTAGAACTTGGAAATATTAAAGGAATCATCCAGTTGATCAAGTGATTGGGATGTTCAAGAAAATGTTAAAACCAGAAGACAACTTAGGGATCAAATAAACAACTATGCATTTATTTCCCAAATTGAACCTAAGTGTGCTGAAGAAGCCTTAACTGATGAATATTTGATACTAACTATGCTAGATGAACTAAATCAGGTTGAAAGAAATCAAGTTTGAGATTTAGTGTCTAGACATAAAGATCACCATATTATTGGAATTAAATGAGTTTTTAGAAATAAGCTTGATGAATCAGGAACAATCATTAGAAATAAAGCAAGATTAGTTGCCAAAGAATATAATCAAAAAGAAAGTATTGATTATGAAGAAACTTTTGCTCTAGTTGCAAGATTGGAAGCAATAAGAATCCTCTTGGCTTATACATGCATGAAAAACATAATGTTATATCAAATGGATGTAAAAAGTGCTTTTCTGAATGGTTATATCATGGAAGATGTTTATATTGATCAACCTCCAAGTTTTGAGGACTCAACAAAACCAAATCATGTTTATAAACTAAAGAAAGCTCTTTATGGCTTAAAACAAGCTCCTAGAGTATGGTATGAAAGGCTAAGTAATTTTCTAACTGAAAAAGGATTTAATAGAGGAAAAGTAGATCCAATTTTGTTCACCAAGAAAGAAAATAAAGACTTACTTATTGTTCAAATTTATGTTAATGATATTATATTTGGTGCTAATGAATCTCTTTGCAAGAATTTCTCTAAACTAATACAAGGTGAATTTGAAATGTCAATGATGGGGAGCTTAACTTCTTCCTTGGACTGCAAATTAAACAATGTGATGATGGTATCTTCCTCAATCAATCAAAATATCTGAAGGAGTTACTGAAAAAGCCTGGAATGGAAAACGTCAAATCAATAGTGATTCCTATAACTACTACACAAAATTTGACATGGATGAGGGAGGAAAACTCTTTGACATAACTCAGTATAGGAGGATGATTGGGTCCTTTCTATATCTGACAGCTAGTAGATTAGACATTATGTTCAGTGTCTACATGTATGCAAGGTTCCAATCTTGTCCCAAAGAGTTTCATGCAACAGTTGTGAAAAGAATTTTCAGATACTTAATTGAAACATCACAAATAGGACTTTGGTATCCTAAAGGCAATGGAGAAGAACTCACTGGATATACTGATGCTGACTTTGCTGGATCCAAGATTGACAGGAAAAGTACAAGTAGAACGTATTAGTTCCTTGGTGGATCTCTGGTTTAATGGTTTAGTAAGAAGCAAAACAGTATGGCTTTCTCCACAACAGAAGCTAAGTATGTTGCAGCTGACAACTATTGTGCTCAAGTCTTTTGGATGAAGCAACAGTTTGAAGATTTTGAGATTGAGATGAAGGAAATACCAATAAAGTGTGAAAATCAAAGTGCTGTCAACATCACAAAGAATCTTGTCATGCATTCAAGGACAAAGCACATTAATGTAAGGCATCACTTCATTAGGGATTATGTATTGAAAAGAGACATCAAAATGAAATATATCCTTACTAAAGATCAAATTACAGACATTCTGACTTAGCCTCTTGCAGAAGATAGACACTGCAAAATTAGAAGAGAATTGGGAATGGTAAATCCCAATGAGTTGTAAGCTTTTATCTACTTCTATTTAAAGTGTGTATTTAAGATGTATTGCAGATACTCCACATGAATTTAGATGATCACAAATCTATATACTAGAGTTAATCAAACCTATACAATCAAAAGATCCTGAAGAAAGCTAAAAATTTGAACTTTTGGGTCATATCTATAGGTTCAGGAATTTGAAATTCACATTTTAAATGATTATTAAATGAATTTTCATGTTGAATTGTGTTTTTGAATGAATTAGCATGGTCAATATTCAAACTTAGATATTCATCAGATGAATTTCAGTAGCTTACACACTGATACAGTACCTTTATAACCCTCAAAATTAATCTGTTGGATGATGGAAATTCGAATTTAAAAAATATAATGTGAATGATAACCTTGTTCAAAATGCTTTTTCTACAAATTTCCATATCTTAAAATACAAATCTTAGAGACTCTTTACAAAACTTTGAAATTCGAATTTTTGATTTCTAAATTCATCTTTTGAAACATGCTTTCATAACTAAGTCTCTATAAAACACACTTTCATATGTGAAATTCTTTTTTTGCTTCACTTTTCTCTTATTACTTGTTGAGTGAATTCTCAAAATTCGAACTTTGATAATTTAAAGTTCATCTGTTGCTTCTTATTCATCAAACTTAGCTTCTACCAGACGAATTTCATGAAAAAAATTTGTCTGTCAGAAAGCCTCCTTAGGTTGGTTAAACTAGTAACTGCTCAAAATTCAAATTTTGACCCCTCAAAATTTGTCTGTTGAATGGTTACAGATGTTAAAACCAAATGTCTCCCTCTGAACAGACGCAATCTTATTCATCTCTCTCTCAAGTCTATTCACATCCTCTCTTAAATTCCCATTAATTCTGTTCATGAATCCTCTTTTCCCACCGATTAAACTTCTTTTTACACCTTATAAACACATCCCCTGCATCTTTCTGCAACATTCATCTATGAGAATGACAAGAGTTAAGAATCCAGAAGTTGGGAAAGGAGAGTCAAGGTCAAAGAGAGTAGTCAAGTCTCAATACACCTCCAAGGAAGGTGAAACTCAGAAAAGAAAGGGTGAATCTAGCAAGGGAACTCCTTCCAAGAAACAGAAAACAACTCCCAAGGTAGATTTAAAGAAAACTGCTCCTACTCCCTTGAAGAAAGTTGTTGTTGTTGCTTCTGTTCCTCCTGCTTCTTCTTCCTCCTCCAGCACTAAGTCAGGAGAATACTAGTTAACCATAATACTATTATGGAGTAATGCACATATTTTGAGAGAATACACTACCAAATTTGTCAGCAAGAAGGTAATAAAGCCTCACTGTACAAATATGGAAGAATTCCTTGTTTCTAACAATTTTGATGTTGTGCTATGGATGATTAGGTACAAAAACTTGTTAGAAATTATGGAAAGATATGATGATGAGGTTGTCAAAACTTGGTATGCTACCATGAGGTACAACAACAAGAAAGAAAAATGAGAGGTAAATTTAAGGTCTAGAACCATGTGGTTGACTGATGAGACCTTCAATAAGGTGTTGGAAATCCCCGGGCAAGATGGGTTGAAAATTGACATCACCACCTCAAAGTACATGGATGAGGATGAAGCTGCAGATGAGAAAGGTAGTGCTTTCTTGAATTACAAAGAAAGTACAGTGCTCAATACTTTGTTCAGAAGGCATGAAAATAGGCCTCCTCTGAGTTTACTGAAACCCACACTGATCTTAGTGCCCAAGTCCAAGGTTGTCAAAACCGGACCGGATATGGAACCGGACAAGATACTGGTTCAAGGTTCAATGGTTCGACCGGAGGTCGAACCAGAATCGAACCGGAATCGAACCGATACTAATTAAAAAGATATATTTTAAATAATATATATGAAAAATAAAAAAAAGTTAGGCAACTAATCTTTAAGGCTTCCATAATTTTTTTCATAATTAAAGTTCCTAATATGACAATGAAAGAAAAGAGCTACATATTAAAAATTATGAGCATAAAATGGAATGAACAAAAAATAAATAGATCCAAAAGACATTAATAACACAAATTCCATATCTTAATTGAAGTCTTTAGCTAAACAATACTAAAGTGAAATATCAAAATAATATGGTCCATTACAAATAATTAAATACTCAAATGTCATTTAAATCATTAATATCAAATCCTTCATTTGTTGTATCATCTCCTTGAGAATCCAAATTAGGAAGAGGCATAGGAGTATGACTAGCACTAGGAGCATCATGCTGAAGTCTACTAGCATCCGATGGAACCAAAGGTGAAAGCTCTGGAATTACATCTACACCTCCTAACCATATACATGAAAGAAATGGGTAGTTAATATTTATGTATAATTGTATTTGTAATATAATAACATAATCTTAAATGTAAAAAACTGAATATGAACCTTCAACATAAAGAGATGAACTTGCAATGTTCTCTAAGTGTTGAACATCCTCAGCATCAAAATCAGGACTTGCATCTTCTTCAATTCTCCAAGTGTCCACATTCTCAATAGATTCATAGTCAATAGGATCATAATTTGTTGTCTTCATTATTTTCCTTTCATTAACAACACAAACGATTAATGAAAGCTATCAAACATAGATTCAATAAAGCCTATTAAAAGTCAAAAGCAAATGAACAATTTATATTACCTATTTTGCAAACGCAAGTTATAATTAACATAAACCAAATCATTTAGTTGTTGATGCTCCAATTTATTTCTTCTTTTTGTATGGATGCGTTCAAACAAACTCCAATTCCGCTCACAACCAGAAGAAGAAAAAGTTTGACTAAGAATACAAACAGCAAGCTTTTGCAATAATGGAGCAGAACCTCCATAAGCTTGCCACCAAAGATCTACATCAAAGAAAAACATTAACTTATACCATATATGACAAATAATAATTAATATGAGTAATACATTGATTTGAGTCATTTGATACTTACTAGGTTGAATTTCTGTAGATATTGAAGAAGCTTGTGCTCGACTAAAAGAATCCTGTTTAGCACGATATTTTCCTACCTCAATCATCATTTGTGTGTACTGAGGACCTAAGTAGTTAGCATCAAACAAATCAAGCACAGCATCCCACAACCTTTTATGATCACGGAACTCCTTGTCATTCCCATAAAAGAAAGCAGGATTCAAGAAATATGCTGCAGCATGAAGATCATTTTTCAGATGCTTATCCCATCGAGCTTTAATCAAATTTGTATAGGGCTTATATAATTCCTTATTATTACGAAATATCCCTTTGACCATATTTTTAGCCCTCAACATGCCATCATAAACATAGCCTAAGGAAGATTTCTCATCTGAATCAACAATTCTCAATAATCTTATAAGGGGGACCACAACCTGCACAATCAATGTGCAATCATCCCAGAACTTACTATCTAAGACAACTTCACTAAATAGTTTATAGGCATAGTTCTTGATAACTTATGACCCTGGAAATGTTGATCTACAGCCAAGGCTTGCAAGTGACGCTTGGGCTCAACTATACTTTTCAATGTTATGAATGTAGTAGCAAATCTGGTTGGTCCTGGCCGCACAATTTCCTTCCATCCATCCCTATTCCTAAGCCATGACAAGAAAACTATATGGTTGTATACAAATATAGTTATCTTTGATGCTTTGGAGGCAAGAGAAGCAATATGAGGCAGACTGCAAATATCTTCCAAAAGAAGATTCAAACAATGTGCAGCACAAGGTGACCAATAAATATTCTTATATTTTTCATGAATCAATTTGCCACAAGCTTGATAATTGGCCGCATTATCAGTCACTACATGCATAATGTTTGAAGGACCAACCCATTGAATGACATCATGAAACAAATTAAATAAAGTCTTTGCATCCTTAACCAAATCAGAAGCATCAACAGATTTCACAAAAATTATGCCTGCAAGGGAATAAACTAAAAAGTTTATCAAGGTCTGCTGCCTTATGTCAGTCCAACCATCGGCCGTAAGAGTACAACCACTTGATGCCCAGTTAGATCGATGACTATCAACCACCAATTGGCATTCTTTCTTACAAGCTTGCAACAAATCAACGCTTGTTTCATAATAAGTTGGCCCTTTGAACCCAGGCCCCATTGTAGCAATTGCATCAATAGCATCTTGAAAAAATGGATTATTTACAGCATTAAATGGAATACAACTAAAGTACATCCACCTAGCAATGGCCATTTTTGCATGGTTTTGTGCTTCTTTACTTGCCAACACACTTCTAAGACTTGGCTGAGCACCTGGAGTTGTCCTTGGGGCAAAATATTTTTCAACCCCACTTGTGGCTTTTCTTTTCCCACTTGTAGGAGGAATAATATTAATTGGAGTAGCTGGAATACTTTCTTCACCATCACCATGACCACACTCTTCAACCACATCATCAAGCTTCCTTTTAATTTGAACTTCTTTCAAATTTGCTTGCATTCGATTGCGAACATCATGAGGAACCTTTTTACATGAAGCTATTTGACCAGAAATCCCAGCAAGATGTTGTTTCATCCTATTTATCCCCCCTCCTTTATAGGAATTTAAACAAAACAAGCATGTGTATACATTGTTCTTTCCTTCTTTCTTGAGTGAAAAATACTCCCATGCAGGATCACTCTTCCCACGAAATGATGAAGCAGCAGTTGATTGTTTAGATGAAGCATTGGTGCTACTTCCATCATTATTGGGGTTGGGATTGGGATTGGGATTAGGATTGGAAGTAGGAGTGGGAGTGTCTTCCTCCCTAATATTGGATGTAGGCTCGCTATCCATAATAGTGAAAGCTATAAAATAAAATCATTCATTCCATGTATCAGACATGTATACTATACCATTATCATAGATTCAGCCGCATTCCATGTATAAGACAACAACAATAGTAACATTTGTTAGCAAGGCTGACTTCCCAAGAAGGGGGGTGAATTGGGAAGATTGAAATTTTTCTGCACAAAGTGAAGTAAGTGAAGATATCACAATATAATGAAAACAATGCGTAAAACAGAGCAGGATGAAAAGTAAAGATAGGAAGAAGAAAACTCAGTGATTTATCCTGGTTCGGTCTTTCCACTTGACCTACATCCAGTCCCCAAGACACCTCTTGAGATTTATCCACTATACAGCAAGAATTTCAATGGGCTTCTTACAGGGGCCACAGTACACGAGTATGCTCTGTTTCTGAGCTCTCTCACACTCTCTAAGCACTTTCACTATGTGCTTCCCAATTCCCTTGTGAATACCCCTCACAAGTAAATCTATCTTCCAGATGAAGAGTAGATTGATTACAATGAAATAACTCTCTTGAAAAGAGTATATATGAAAGTTTCAGTACAAGTATAGAAGTTGAGAAGGTAAAAGCTTTTTAGAAGAAGATTCAGCAGAAATTCGTTATACACCCGTTTGATTTGTTACCCACAACTTCAAATGTTGTTGTATTTATAGATTTAGGTCTTAAATGTCCGTTAAAGACTTTAATCTATCCGTTGGAGAAGTTATCCAATGGTTACTCTGAAAAACTATCCGTTTACCAACCGCATTTAATGTTTCTGACATACTGAAATTCAAATTTTGGCTGGTTAACAGACGAATTTCGAAAGGACCGAAGGTTAAAGCTTCCAATGTTACAGCACGAAGTTTGTCTGTTCATGAGGTGAAATTCGAATGTTGAAACTTACAAAATATTTTCACAATGTGACATACGAATTTTCAAGAAGAAAGTTTTTCGGTTAAGTGTGAACAGTGTTTTCAATTTGCTACAGTGCCCTCAAAATTTGAATTTTGGAACCCCAAAATTCGTTTGTCTATTGATTGTTTAAAGAGGCACAGCAGATTACTTTCTTCGAAATTTGAATTTTGAAAGGGTGAAATTCGTCTGTCAGAGAGACTCTTTTCAGACTAATTTCATCATTCGAATGTTGCAAGTTCTTATCATTCGTATGTCAATTTTTCACTTCAACAGACTCAAGAACTCAACTTCTGAAATTTGAATTTTAATGTTCAAAGTTCGTCTGTCAGAGAGCAGTTTTGAGACTCAAATCATTCTTGATCTCAGATGAACTTTAACATAGTCTTAGATGTATTTCTTCCATTTTCTCAAATTTTGTTTTGTCTGAAATTCGAATTTTGAAGACTTAAAGTTCGTCTGTTGCAAAGAAGCTTCTCTCAGACTTTTATGAAAATTTGAATGTTGGAAGTTCAAAATTCGTCTGTCAGAGAGCATTTATCAAACTCAATTTCATTTTGATTTCAGATGCATTTTATCATAGTCTCAGACGAATTTCTTTGGTTTTCACAAACTTTATTTTTCTTGAAATTCAAATTTTGAAAGTGTGAAGTTCGTCTGTTACCAGAAAGGCTTCTTTCAGATTAGATGAAAATTCAAATTTTGAACAATCAAAATTCGTCTGACAGAGAGCCATCTCTTCAGACTTATTCAGTTTCAGCTCGAAATTCGAATTTCCAAAGGCAAAGTTCGAATTTCCAACTTGACAGTTCAGCTTAATCTTTCAACCTTCGTCTGTTTGTGGGTGTTTTTCAAATAGGTAAAGATTTAACACAAAATCAAGGTTTGAAAACATCTTTTTCTCAAATCAAAAACTTTTACCCAATCATAACAAAAACTAAAGATCCTACAAGAGATCTAACAGCAAATACTCAGAAAATCTTCACTTGAAACAGCTTTGATCTCCTTTGATATCTTCAATTCAAGCTCTTGAGTGTTAGTTTACAATCATCAAAACTCTTGATTCAACAACATTAATAGATTATATATATATATTATGAGGTGTAGGCGTGTGGCATTCCATGTATCAGACAACAACAATTGGAACAAAAAAATTCATTCCTCTTACAAGAAGCTCACTTATATTAGGCTCTATAACAATTTCAAACGTGTGAACCTATATCACAGTATAACAGAAATAGAACCAAGAGAATGAAAGTAGAGCAAGCAACACTCATATCACGGTATAACACTCACAAGTCACAACACAAAATAAAGTAACAGAATGAATGGAATGAAAAACTGGAAACAGAAAAGTATATCACGGTATAACAGAGCAAAAATATCACGGTATAACTTGAACATACCATAACATCCTCAACAACACAACCAGAATTTGAGTTTCAAAACTAAAGAAATTAACGATTCTATGGCATCCTCAAATCACAGAGCAGGAAACACAAAAAAAAAATTTACAAGGACAATAGGTCACGGCAAGAGCAAAAAGGGAAAGGGAGCAAAGGGAACTTACATCCAATGACCAACCGCGTGAAATCAAACCGGCGGTATTACACTATTTGCACTGATGATGGGATTTGCTCAAAGTTGGAACTGTAGCACCGTAGCAAAATTGATGAAGAACTGAGCAATCTAGCACCGTAGCAACCACGAGATCTACTTAAACTAGAGGAGACGCCAGTGAAGGAGGATTGATGACGGAGGAAGGGGAAAGGGACGCGCTAGGGCTCACTGACGCGAGGAGAAGTGAAGACTGAAGACGAAGGCCGAAGGGAGTCTGCTCTATGAATTGACTGACTTGAGTGAACTCTGTTTGCTTGCAGACTCTGTACGCGTAAATCGAAAGAATGATGATAAAAAACAAATAAACCAAACGGCCTCGTTTGGTTCCTTTTTTTTTTGTAAAAAAAATTGTACACCAAACGACGTCGTTTGGTGTCTGTGTCCAATTAAAAAAAATATTTTCGTGTGAACCGGTTGAACCTCCAAAACCACCGGTTTGGCCGGTTCACTCTGGTTCCCAAATCCCCCGGTTCCCTCCCCCCACCGGACCGGACATGGTCCCGGTTCCCAGTCCGACCGGCCGGTCCGGTCCGGGTTTACTAACCATGCCCAAGTCAGAATCCTACACTACATTGTGTCTAAGATTATATTCAACAAAGGGGAAAGCTTCAATCTGTTCACAAGGGCTGAAGCACATGTGATGACTGCTATCATGCGTGGCAAATTGATTAATATGAGACACATCATCCTTTAATACATGATTAAAGCAAGAGATTAGAGGAGAGACTCTTCTTTGCCTTATGCGTCATTCACCTCCAAAATTCTTCGGTATGCTAGGATTCAACACCTGGAGAAAGGAAAAAGCAAGCCTGCTGAAGTGTTTAAAGAAGAAGAATTGCAAAAGATGGCCATTGAAAGAAAAGATGGCAGATGGATTGGAAAAGGAGCTGGAAAGTCAGAAGATCTGTTCTTTGAGGAAGGTGGCTCACATCAACAAGCAGGAACTTCTGAGGCTACTCCACCCTCACAGTCCACACCTCAGCCTTCTCAGCCTGTTTCTCTTCCATCTCAGCCTACTAAGACACCTGTGCTATTTATTCCTTCCACCTAGGCTAAGCCAACTAAGATTACTAAGTTGTATGATAGCTTGTCTACACTCATGCTAAGCATCAAAGATAAGTAAAATGCTAAATTTGCTCATTTGCAAGATCAGATTTTCTAATTGACAAAGAATATGAAAGTGGTTGCCGATGCATATGAGGACATCATGAGTGTTTTTCCCTCCACATTAGCTCCACCTCAGCCAGGACCCTCTGAGCCTATCAGGTCTCCTACTTTTGAACCTGTTAGCAAGGCTGACTTCCCCAGAGGGGGGTGAATTGGGAAGATTGAAATTTTTCTGCACAAAGTGAAGATATCACAATATAATGAAAACAATGCGTAAAACAGAGCAAGCTGAAAAGTAAAGATAGGGAGAAGAAGACTCAGTAATTTATCCTGGTTCGGTCTTTCCACTTGACCTACATCCAGTCCCCAAGACACCTCTTGAGATTTATCCACTATACAGCAAGAATTTCAATGGGCTTCTTGCTAGGGCCACAGTACACGAGTATGCTCTGTTTCTGAGCTCTCTCAAACTCTCCAAGCACTTTCACTATGTGCTTCCCAATCCCCTTGTGAATACCCCTCACAAGTAAATCTATCTTCCAGATGAAGAGTAGATTGATTATAATGAAATAACTCTCTTGTAAAGAGTAGATATGAAGGTTTAAGTACAAGTAGAGAAGTTGAGAGGGTAAAAGCTTTTGAGAAGAAGATTTAGCAGAAATTCGGTATATACAAGTTTGATTCTTTTTCTACAACTTCAAATGATGTTGTATTTATAGATTTAGGTCTCAAATATCCGTTAGAGACTAAATCTATCCGTTGGGGAAGTTATCCAACGGTTACTCTAAAAAACTATCCGTTTACCAACCGCATTTAATGTTTCTGACATACTAAAATTTGAATTTTGGTTAGTCAACAGACGAATTTTGAAGGAACCGAAGATTAAAGCTTCCAACGTTACAGCACGAAGTTCGTCTGTTCATGAAGTGAAATTCAAATTTTGAAACTTACAAAACATTTTCACAATGTGACATACAAATTTTCAAGAAGAAAGTTTTTCGGTTAAGTGTGAACAGTGTTTTCAATTTTCTACAGTGCCTTTGAAATTTGAATTTTGGATCCCCAAAATTCGTCTGTCCATTGAACGTTTAAAGGGGCACAGTAGATTACTTTCTTCGAAATTCGAATTTTGAAGAGTAAAGTTCGTCTCTCAGAGAGACTCTTTTCAGACTAACTTCATCATTCGAATGTTGCAAGTTCACATCATTCGTATGTCAATGTTTCATTTCAACAGACTCAACAACTTAGCTTCTGAAATTCGAATTTTAATATTCAAAGTTCGTCTGTCAGAGAGCAGTTTTGAAACTTAAATCATTCTTGATCTCAGATGAACTTTAACATAGTTTCAGACGAATTTCTTCTATTTTCTCAATTTTTGTTTTGTTCAAAATTCAAACTTTGAAGACTCAAAGTTCATCTGTTGCAAAGAAGCATCTATCGGACTTATATGAAAATTCGAATGTTGCAAGTTCAAAATTTGTCTGTTAGAGAGCATTTATCAAACTCAATTTCATTTTGATTTCAGATGCACTTTATCATAGTTTCAGACTAATTTCTTTGGTTTTTACAAACTTCATTTTACTTGAAATTCAAATTTTGAAAGTGTGAAGTTCATCTGTTACCAAAAGGCCTCTTTCAGACTAGATGAAAATTCGAATTTTGAACAATCAAAATTCGTCTGACAGAGAGCCGTCTCTTCAAACTTATTCAGTTTTAGCTCGAAATTCGAATTTCCAAAGGCAAAGTTCGAATTTCCAACTTGACAGTTTAGCTTAAACTTTCAACCTTCGTCTGTTTATGGGTGTTTTTCAAATATTTAAAGATTTAACATCAAATCAAAGTTTGAAAACTTCTTTTCTTCAAATCAAAATCTTTTACCCAGTCATAACAAAAACTAAAGATCCTACAAAAGATCTAACAGCAAGAACTCAGAAAATCTTCACTTGAGACAGCTTTGATCTCCTTTGATATCTTCAATCCAAGCTCTTGAATGTTGGTTTGGAATCATCAAAACTCTTGATTACCCATTCTCCCCCTTTTTGATGATGACAAAACAACTTACAAACTGGATTAGTACTTAGGTTTGCTTTCACAAGCTCCCCCTCAACATATGCATAAGATATCAAATCAACAGATTAAGTAAATAGATTTAAGGCACAAAACATTGCAATAAAGGGATCCATTTATTTAATCAAGAGTTGCTTGTACAGAAACAAATTAATCAAAGTTCAAACATCAAATCCAAAACACAAAAACACAAAGTACAAAATACAACAAGAGGACTTAAGCCTAATCTCCAATCATTTCTTCTTGGACTTGGTCTTCTTGCTGTAGGATTTCCCTTTCCCTTTCCCAGATTGCTCAGCAGCAGGCTTTCCAGTTTGCCCAGACTTCTCCCCCTTTTTGACATCATCAGGAAGTCCAACAAAATCAGCCGGAGGAGGGATCTGAGAGACAGGAATAGAATAGGAGCAAAAGGGATTTTTGGCTGACTTGGTGCAGGGGGCTCAGCAGGCTCTTCATCATCATCATCAGAGACCTCAAGTAGCACTTGCATTTCCTGCCTAGAAAGAGCTAGTTGAGCTCTCTGTTGCTTTGAAAGCCCATAAGCGGCAATAGAATGAGAAGCTGGTTCAGCAGGAGGAAACATTTATTCCAGCCTTCTCTTTTGAGCTAGCAGCAGAGCATTGTGAGCAATGGCAAGATAATCAATAACAGGTACAATGCTCCTTTCCTCATTGCTTGCTCCTTCTGGCACAGAAGATGTTGAAATGGCTGCAACCAGTCTTTCAACTTGCTCAGATTCATGAATTGACAGAATTGATTCCTGAGCATCTTCTTGCATGGGCTCATGAGGGCTTGTATCTTAGAGACCTTCTTCTTTCAATCCATAGCCCAAGGGTGGACCAGGACTTGGTGTTCTCATTGCACCAGCACCATCTATTTTATCATCATGGTCAGAGGAGATAATCTCGAAGGGACTTGGAGGCACAGGGGATGGAGACAGAGTAGGCTCAGGGACACCAGGCTGAGGTGAAGCTGAAGTGGTAGGAATTGCATTTCTTATCTCTTCATAGGCATCAGCCACCACCTTCATATTTACAGCCAACTGATGGATCTGATCTTGTAGATGAGCAAAATTGGCATTTTGCTCATCTCTAATGCTGAGAATGAGTGTTGACAGACTGTCAAACAACTTAGTGACCTTTGTTGGCTTGGCCCGTGAGGAGGGAGTGGAAGGAGGGTGAGTAAGCCTGGAGGGAGATGGGATTGGCTGAGAAGGCTGAGGTACAGATCTGCCAGGGGCCTCGGAAGTTCCTTCTTGTTGGAGGGATGCATCAGCAACAAAGAACAAGTCTTCAGATTTCCCTGCTCCCTTTCCAACCCATCGTCCTTCATCTCTTTCAATGCCCATCCTTTGCAGTTCCTCCTCTTTGAATGCCTCAGTAAGTTTCCCTTTTCCCTTTTCAATGTGTTGAATCCTAGCATGCTGCAGGATTCTTGAAATAATTGTAGCATAGGGGAGTGTGGAATCCTTCCTTTGATCCCTTGCCTTTATCATTCTCTGGAGGATGATATGACCCATGTTAATCAGCTTCCCACGTATGATAGCAGTCATCACATGAGCCTCTGCCCTTGTTATCAAATTGAAGCTGCCACCCTTGTTGAATATGATCCTGGACACTATGTAGTGCAGAATCCTGACTTGTACACTTAGGTCTGTGGGCTTCAACAGATTTATTGTTGGCCTGTTCTCCCTTCTCCTGAATAAGGTGTCCAAAATGGTGCTCTCTTTGTAGTTCAGAAAGGATCCACCTTCTTCATCAGCTGTGCTTGCCTCATCCATATATCCAGAGGCTGTGATGTCAATTTTCAGCCCATCTTGTCCTGGGATTTCCAGTACTTCATTGATTGTTTCATCAGCAAGCCAGATGGTCCTTGATCTCAAAGTGACCTCCCATTTCTTTTTCTTGCTGTTATATTGAAGAGAGGCATACCAAGTCTTTACTACTTCATCATCATATTTTTCAGCAATTTCCAATAGGTTTTTGTATCTTATCAACCATAATGCTGCATCAAAGTTGTTGGATATCAAAAATTGCTCCATATTTACACAGTGAGGCTTGATTACCTTTTTGCTGGAAAACTTGGCAGAAAACTCTTCTTGAATCTCAGGAGTGCTCCAAAGTGGCAGTGTAGTAAGCTCAAATTCTCCAGATTGTGTAGAGGAGGAGGAAGCCACAGTAGCAGTATCAGCCGAAGCGACCGCAGTTTTTGATGAGGAGGGTACAGTTTTTTGTGAATCTGCCTTGGATGATGACTTCTGGCGTTTAGAAGGGGTAACTTTACTGGGTTCGGCCTTTCTCTTGGATTTCTCTCCTTCCTTTGTAGCATATTGAGATTTGACCGTTCTTTTTGGCTGAGTTCCAGCTTGTCCTGCTCCAGGGATCTTTACTGTCGCCATTTTTCAGTGGAATGATGCAGAATGTGGTTAAGGAAAGGTTTATGGGATGCGAATGGAAGTTTAAATGGTGAAGAATGACGGTTTTTAGACAAGAATTAAAAGGATTAAAGAGAGAATCAGAACAGACTTAGAGAGGTTACAAATAGGGTTACGTCTGTTCTGAGGAAAACCGTTGCATTTAACGTGTGTAACCGTCTGACAGACGAATTTTGAGGGGTCAAAATTCGAACTTCGGGCAGTTACAAGTTAAACCGTTCAGCACAGCTTACTGACAAACGAATTTTCATCCTGAAAGTTCGTCTGACAGTGGCTTGAAACAAGCAATACAAGCACAACAGACGAATTTTGTTCCACCAAAGTTCGAATGTTGAAAAGAAAAAGGCAAGCATCAATCAAACTATCAATCAACAGATGAATTAAACATGCAGAACTGCATCTTTCAATAATTCAACATGATGGACATGATTCAACAAACGAATTTTGAACTGAAAATTCGAATTTTTCAACTTTTGTAAAGATTGTCCAACATTCGTATGTTAAGAAGTAATAATTTGTGTAGCAATGATGGACAATCATAACTTTGAAATTTCTGATTTTGAAAATTTGAACTTTCAAGCTTCAACAGACGAATTTTGAGGCATTACTGAGAACTGTTCCAAGGCATAACAGGCCGAAGTTCGTCTGTTGGTCAACTAAAATTCTAATGTTGACCATGTTGACCAGTTTAAAAACACATATTATCAATGAAATTCATCTAGCAATCAAACAACATACAAATTTCAACTTTAAAAACTTACAGAATAGATCCAGAACTTACAATAATTGTCATTCTCTTCACTTTCTGGTTGATCCAATCTGGAGTTTTCCAATCTTTTAAACCTTTTAGCCATTGATTTTCACAAGGAGCACCTGTACCTAAAATTAAACATACTCCGATGCTCAAGTTAGAATTGATTCTAATATTGAAAATTCTAAAGACAGAATTGCACAGAAATATCTTACAGTTCATTGGGGTTTACCATTCCCAATTCTCTCCTTATTTTGCAAAGCCTGTCTTCTGGCAGAGGTTTTGTGAGTATATCAGCAACTTGATCCTCTGTTGGGATGTACTCCAATCTGACTTCTCCTTTCAGAACGTGATCTCTTATGAAGTGGTGCCTAACTTCAATATGTTTCATCCTTGAATGCATGACAGGATTCTTGGTGATATTTATAGCACTTTGGTTGTCACACATGATTGGTATCTCTTTTATTTTAACCTCAAGATCTTCAAGCTGCTGTTTCATCCAGATGACTTGGGCACAACAGCTTCCAGCTGCAACATACTCAGCTTCTGCAGTAGATAAGGCCACACTGTTTTGCTTTTTGCTGAACCATGAAACCAGGGATCCTCAAAGAAACTGACAGGTTCCACTTGTGCTTTTTCTGTCAATTTTAGATCCTGCAAAATCAGCATCAGTGTATCCTTTGAGGTCTTCTCCATTGCCTTTTGGATACCAAAGACCCATCTGTGATGTTCCAAGAAGATATCTAAAAATTCTTTTCACAGCTGTTGCATAGGTTTCTTTGGGGCATGATTGGAACCGTGCACACATGCAGACACTGAAAATAATGTCAGGTCTGCTGGCAGTTAGGTACAGCAGGGATCCAATCATTCTTCTGTACTGAGTAATGTCAAACATCTTCCCATTCTCATCCATGTCCAGTTTGGTTGCAGTAGCCATAGGTGTTCTCATTGGCTTGGCATTCTCCATTCCAAACTTCTTTAACAACTCCTTTAGATACTTGGATTGACTGAGAAAGATACCATCATTAAGCTGTCTGATTTGCAATCCAAGGAAGAAATTGAGTTCACCCATCATAGACATCTCGAATTCTCCCTGCATTAACTCAGAGAATTTCTTGCAAAGAGTTTCATTAGTAGCACCGAAAATAATATCATCAACATAGATTTGAACAATTAGTAAATCTTTATTTTCTTTCTTAGTAAATAAGGTTGTGTCAATTTTGCCTCTGTTAAACCCCTTTTCAGTCAGAAAATTGCTCAGTCTCTCATACCATGCTCTAGGGGCCTGTTTTAAACCATAGAGAGCTTTCTTCAGTTTATAAACATGATTTGGTTTTGTAGAGTCATCAAAACTTGGAGGTTAATCAACATAAACCTCTTCCATGATATATCCACTCAGAAAAGCACTCTTTACATCCATTTGATATAATAAAATATTTTTCATGCATGCATATGCTAGCAGTATTCTTATGGCCTCTAATCTAGCTACTGGTGCAAAGGGTTCTTCAAAATCAATACATTCTTCTTGATTATACCCTTTAGCAACTAATCTAGCTTTATTTCTGATTATTGTTCCAGATTCATCAAGTTTATTTCTGAAAACCCATTTGGTACCAATAACAGGATGATTTTTGGGTCTAGATACTAAATTCCAAACTTGATTTTTTTCAAATTGATTTAATTCATCTTGCATAGCCATAATCCAGTATTCATCAGTTAAGGCTTCTTCAGTACATTTGGGTTCAGTTTGAGAAATGAAAGCACAGTTGAGCATCTGATCCCTTAACTGTTTTCTGGTTTTGACTTTCTCTTGAACATTCCCTATTACTTGATCAACAGGGTGATTCCTTTGATATCTCCAAGCTCTAGGGAGTTCTTGAGCTGTTTCTTCATTATTTTCTTTATCAAACTCTTGCTCCTGGATATCTTCCTCTGTGCCAACAGATTCAGATATCTTTGGAGGTTCAGTTTTACTTTTGTCAGAAATTCCCAGTTTTTCAAAATTGAAAGTAAGATCATCCTTATTGGTAACATGTTTTGAAACAGTTTCATTTTCAATGAAAACCACATGCACTGATTCTTCTACTACATTTGATCTTTTATTATAAACCCTATAAGCCTTACTCCTACTTAGATAGCCCAAAAATATACCTTCATCGGATTTGGCATCAAACTTACCCAGATTTTCTTTCCCATTGTTGTGAATGAAGCATTTGCACCCAAACACATGGAGGTGTGACAGATTTGGCTTTCTTCCCTTGTACAGTTCATATGGAGTCTTCCCAAGGATTGGTCTGATGTAGGCTTTGTTTATGATGTAATTTGCTGTATTCACTGCATCAGCCCAGAACACTTGAGAGAGTTCCTTCTCATTCAGCATAGCTCTAGCCATCTCTCTAATGGTTCTGTTCTTCCTTTCCACCACTCCATTTTGTTGAGGAGTTCTTGGTGCTGAGAAGTTGTGGTCAATCCTATGCTCATTGCAGTACTCCAGGAAGTATGCATTTTCAAATTCTCCTCCATGGTCTGACCTGATAGACATAATAGAAATACCTTTCTCATTTTGCACTTTCTTAGCTAAGGTTACAAATGCATCAAAGGTATCACTTTTAGAGGAAAGAAACAATGTCCAAGTGAATCTAGAATAATCATCTACAATTACAAGCACATACAGATTACCACCAAGACTTTTCATCCTGGATGGTCCAATTAAGTCCATATGCAACAATTCAAGTGGTCTTGTTATGGTAACTACATTTTTAGATTTGAAGGATGATTTAGTTTGTTTTCCTCTTAGGCATGCATCACATTCTTTATCCTTTTCAAAAGATATTTTAGGTAGACCAGTTACTAGCTCATTTTTAATCAGTTTAGACAATTGATTCATGTTAACATGAGCTAATCTCCTATGCCATAGCCAACTATCATTATCCTAGCTTATTAAACATACAAAGTCCAAGAGAGGAAGTTCATCAAGGTCAATAGTATAACAGTTACCATCCCTTTGAGCTTTGAGGATTACTTTGTGATCACTTTTTCTGATGACCAAGCAAAACTTTGAGTCAAACAGCACCCAGTTTCCTCTGTCACAGGTCTGACTTACGCTCAGCAAATTGTGGTTGAGGCCAATTACAAACAACACTTCTTCAATGGATGTTTCTGGATTTTTGCCCACAATGCCAATACCAACAATTTTGCCATATTGATCACCTCCAAAGGTCACCTTTCCTCCCTTCTTGTCTTTAAGAGTGATGAACTTCTCCTTATCACCAGTCATGTGACTTGAGCAGGCACTGTCCATATACCATTTGTTGCTTTTCTTAGCTTTGAGACAGACCTGCAAAACAAGGTTTATGTTTTCCTTTTAGGTACCCAAATTTGCTTGGGTCCTTTTCTGTCAGTAGTTATTTCCCTAGATGTAGATGCACCTTTGGGAACCCATTTAACTTTCCTGCCAAGTCCATTTTTCTTCAAAGCACAAGAACTGGAAGTATGTCCCTTTCTGTTACAGAAATGACAAGTAGTGAAAGGACTGCTAGATTGAGAAGCAGGAAGAAAACAATGCAGATAATATTTTTGTCTAGTATGCCTTGGTTGATCATATGTTTCAATGTGAGGTGATACATCATTTTTCTTTTTATTGTTCTCAGCATGCACAAAATGTCTCATATATGCATTTTGATTTTTCTTCTTAATCTTTTCTTTGACAGCACATGGATCATAGCCAAGACCAGCTTTTCCTTGTGATATTCTTTGGCTCCCCATCAATGCAAACAACATATCCTTACCTCTAGTGAGCCTAGACATGCTTTTAACTAAATAATCATTAGTTCGCTTAAGTTCAGTGCATGAAGTGCATCAAACAGATTCAGAAGTAGGTAAAGTGGCAGTTTTAAAAACTATGCTTTGAGACTCCAGCTTGCTTATCTTTTTCTTTGCCAATTTCAGTTCTTTAGCAATTTTAATAAATTCATCATGAAGCTCATGAAATGCATCCAGTAATTCAGAATATGAAGGTTCAGATTCATATACCTCTTCTTCTTGATCACTGCTACATGAAGGTGTGACTTTTTCAGAAGCAAGTGCCATTAGACAAATGTTGGCAATCTCATCCTCATCTTCTTCTTCCTTATCTTAGCTGTTGCCCCATATGGATGAGATGTAGGCTTTCTTCTTCTTCCCTTTGTCAACAGCTTTCTTTTCTTTTTCTTGTTTCTTGATGAATTGGGGGCAGTCCCACTTTATGTGTCCCTGCTTCTTGCACTCGTAGCAAGTCACAGGTTCTTTTGTGTCTTTCTTATTTTCTCCAGCCACTCCTTTCTTGAAGAATCTCTTGTTCTTCTTCTTGCTGTAGAATCTTCCAAATTTTCTGACCATCATGGCCAGAGTTTCCTCATCCAGCTCATCTCCTTCGTCAGATTCTTCTTCCTTTTTGTCAGCAGCTTTGAGGGCAAGGCCTTTCTTCTTTCTGTCCAGCCCAGCTTCCTTGAGTGCTTTGATTTTTCCTTCATACTCCTCAAGGCTGCCGAAGAGAGCTGTGACAGAAGCCATTGATTCTCCTCTGGCTTCTTCTATAGCTGTCACCTTGGGCTGCCATTCCAGAGGGAGAGCTCTGAGTATCTTTCTTACTTTCTCAGACTGTGTGTATTCTTTTCCCAGGCTCTTCAGTTGATTCACAACAAGAGTGAATCTCTTTTGGAGCTCCTTTACAGTTTCTCCTTCAGCCATTCTGAAGCTTTCATACTCCCCAATGCATGTGTTCAATCTATTCTCCCTAACTCCAGATGTTCCTTCATGTGCAATCTGTAGAGTATCCCACATTCCTTTTGCAGTGGTGCATTGTGAGACTCTGTAGAATTCATCCTGGTTCAGGCACTGACCAAACAATGCTTTGCTTTGAAGTTCAATAGGACTCTCCTTCTGTCTTCATCATTCCACTCTGCTTCCAGCTTCTCTTTGTGTCTTCCATCTTCAGTTAGAGCCATTAGGATGAAATCTCCTTTTTCAATGACTGACCAGATGTCAAGATCAATTGATTAGAGGTAGATCTGCATCCTCATCTTCCAATATCCATAATGCTCTCCACTGAAGCCTGGTGGTCTGTTAGTGTTGTTTCCTTCAGGAAGTATACTCTCTCCAAAGCCAGCCATCTTAATTCCAGGACTGTGAGTTCCTTTGAATGGGAATCCGGGCTCTGATACCGCTTGTTAGCAAGACTGACTTCCCAAGAGAGGGGTGAATTGGGAAGATTGAAACTTTTCTGCACAAAGTGAAGATATCACAATATAATGAAAATAATGCGTAAAACAGAGCAAGCTGAAAAGTAAAGATAGGGAGAAGAAGACTCAGTAATTTATCCTGGTTCGGTCTTTCCACTTGACCTACATCCAGTCCCCAAGACACCTCTTGAGATTTATCCACTATACAACAAGAATTTCAATGGGCTTCTTGCTAGGGCCACAGTACACGAGTATGCTCTGTTTCTGAGCTCTCTCAAACTCTCCAAGCACTTTCACTATGTGCTTCCCAATCCCCTTTTGAATGCCCCTCACAAGTAAATCTATCTTCCAGATGAAGAGTAGATTGATTATAATGAAATAACTCTCTTGTAAAGAGTAGATATGAAGGTTTAAGTACAAGTAGAGAAGTTGAGAGGGTAAAAGCATTTGAGAAGAAGATTTAGCAGAAATTTGGTATATACAAGTTTGATTCTCTTTTCACAACTTTAAATGATGTTGTATTTATAGATTTAGGTCTCAAATATCTGTTAGAGACTAAATCTGTCCGTTGGGGAAGTTATCCAATGGTTACTCTGAAAAACTATCCGTTTACCAACCGCATTTAATGTTTCTGACATACTGAAATTCGAATTTTGGTTGGTCAACAGACGAATTTTGAAGGAACTGAAGATTAAAGCTTCCAACGTTACAGCACGAAGTTCGTCTGTTCATGAAATGAAATTCAAATTTTGAAACTTACAAAACATTTTCACAATGTGACATACGAATTTTCAAGAAGAAAGTTTTTCGGTTAAGTGTGAACAGTGTTTTCAATTTTCTACAGTGCCTTTGAAATTCGAATTTTGGATCCCCAAAATTTGTCTGTCCATTGAACGTTTAAAGGGGCACAGTAGATTACTTTCTTCGAAATTCGAATTTTGAAGAGTAAAGTTCGTCTCTCAGAGAGACTCTTTTCAGACTAACTTCATCATTCGAATGTTGCAAGTTCACATCATTCGTATGTCAATGTTTCATTTCAACAGACTCAAGAACTTAGCTTCTGAAATTCGAATTTTAATGTTCAAAGTTCGTCTGTCAGAGAGCAGTTTTGAAACTTAAATCATTCTTGATCTCAGATGAACTTTAACATAGTTTCAGACGAATTTCTTCTATTTTCTCAATTTTTATTTTGTTCAAAATTCGAACTTTGAAGACTCAAAGTTCGTCTGTTGCAAAGAAGCATCTATCAGACTTATATGAAAATTTGAATGTTGCAAGTTCAAAATTCGTCTGTCAGAGAGCATTTATCAAACTCAATTTCATTTTGATTTCAGATGCACTTTATCATAGTTTCAGACGAATTTCTTTAGTTTTTACAAACTTCATTTTACTTGAAATTCAAATTTTGAAAGTGTGAAGTTCGTCTGTTACCAAAAGGCCTCTTTCAGACTAGATGAAAATTCAAATTTTGAACAACCAAAATTCGTCTGACAGAGAGCCATCTCTTCAGACTTATTCAGTTTTAGCTCAAAATTCGAATTTCCAAAGGCAAAGTTCAAATTTCCAACTTGACAGTTTAGCTTAAACTTTCAACCTTCGTCTGTTTGTGGGTGTTTTTCAAATATTTAAAGATTTAACATAAAATCAAAGTTTGAAAACATCTTTTCTTCGAATCAAAATCTTTTACCCAGTCATAACAAAAACTAAGGATCCTACAAAAGATCTAACAGCAAGAACTCAGAAAATCTTCACTTGAGACAGCTTTGATCTCCTTTGATATCTTCAATCCAAGCTCTTGAATGTTGGTTTGGAATCATCAAAACTCTTGATTCAACAGAACCTTCAAGTCTATTTGAGCTAGCCTCTCCTAAACCAAATGATGATAAACATGCTGCTGCTGAGGCTACTGGAACTTTGGCCACTCCACAGGCCTTTAGCAATGAGGTAAGCCCTGGTCCACCCTTGGACTATGGCATGAAGGAAAAGGCTCCTCAAGAAGCAATCTCCCATGAGCCTATTGTTGAAGATACTCAGGATTCAATTCTTTCTACTCAAGAATCTAAGCAAATGAAGAGCCTTGTAGCAGCCATCACTACTGCACCTTTTATACAAGCTACTCTAAATGAGGAGAGAAGCCTTGTGCCTTACGTGGATCTTGTAGCTATTGCACATGAGACTATTGTGCAACCTCAAAGGTTGAGGCTTGAAGAGATGTTTTCTCCTCCTGCTCCTGAACCTTCACATCTTTCAACATATGGTCTCATAAAAGAAAGAAAGGCTCAATTGGCTCTTACTAAGAAGGCAATCCAAGAGCTTCTTGATGACACTGATGATGAGGAAGAGAGCTATGAAGCTACTGAACCTCTTCCTCAGATTGATCCTGATTTGCCTTTTGTCCCTGTATCTCTTCATGCCATTCCAGTATCCCAGATGCCTTCTTCTTCCATACATGTTCAAGTTTCTGATGATGTCAAAAATGGGAAGAAGACATCTAAGCAAACTGGGAAGTCTACTGCGAAGACTGCTGCAGAACCATCTAGCAAGACCTACAGCAAGAAATCTGAGCCCACAAAGAAGTGATTAGATCTTATGATTACTTAGTTTTTCTTGTATTTCTGTTTATGTTTTCTATATTTCTTGTGTAATGAATGACTATCTTGTCTTAAATTCCTGTGTTTGCAATGTCATATGCTTGTACTGAAACTTTAAATGAATTGATTCAATGTGATTCTCTATTTTCCTTTGATCTATTGAGTATATGATGCACTTATCTTCGAATTTTAATGTATATATTGAGGGGGAGCTCTTAGAAGCAAATCCAAATACTAATTCAGTTTATAAGTTGTTTTGTCATCATCAAAAAGGGGGAGAATGTTGAATCAAGTGTTTTTGATGATTCCAAATATCTGGAGCTTGGAAGAAAGATATCGAAGGAGTACAAGAAATCTCAAGTCAATCCAGAAAGAAATGTACACAAGAATAAGTTGTAGGATTTCTTACTGTGATCACAAGAGTAAAAGGTTTTGATCTTTCACCAAATGTTCTTAAAATGTGTTTTTCAAACAATCATATGTTAACTTGCAATATATTTGAAAAATACTCACTAATAGATGAATTTTAAACTGTTAAACTTCATATTCTCCCTTGAAAATTTGAACTTTGAAGACTCAATTTGAACTTACAAAGATATTGCCTCTGACAGACAAATTTCATACTATGAAAATTCAAATTTTGAGTGAAGCACAACTTGTAAAAAATGAAAAATTCATCTGAAGATATGTCAAAGTTCATCTAAAAGCAATGTTTAAAAAGATGTTTGAATTTAGTCCTCTGACAAACGAACTTTAGTTTTGAAAATTTGAACTTTCGAGAAATAATGTGTAAGTCTATTTAGGTATTCCTCTGATAAACAAACTTCGGTCTTCAAAAATTTGAATTTTGGAATAAGTCTGATAAGAAGTCTCTTTGACAAACGAACTTTGGTCTTTGAAAATTCAAATTTTGAAAAAGAATAGCTTTTGTACTATATTGAGTTGCTCACTAACAGACAAATTTTGGGAACCAAAATTCAAACTTAAAAGGCATTGTAGCAACATGGAACAACTGTTCACACTTATAAGAAGAATTTTAAACTTGAAAATTCATATGTTCCAAAATGGAAAATATTTGTTAAAGATGAAAATTTGAATTTTGCTTTATAATAGACAAACTTTGAAGTTCAACATTAAAGTCTTTAACTTGTGGTCTCTATGAAATTCGTCTGTTAACATCCCAAAATTTGAACTTTGGATGTCAGACGCATTAAATGCGGTTGCTGAACGAATAATTTTGCAGAGTAACCCTTGGGTAACTTCTCTAACGGCTAGATATTATGTTTAACATATAGTTAAGATATAAATCTATAAATAGAACTTCATTTGAAGATGTGAGTAATAAGATTATATTGTATATACTGAAACTTTGCCAAATTCTTTAGACAAAGCCTTCTACTCTCACATACTTCATACATTGTACTTCAACTGTCATACATACTCTAGATTAGAGAGTTTATATTGCTATAAACAATCTTATCTTCATCTGGAAGAAAAATTTTCTTGTAAGGGAACTTCACAAGGAATTTAAGAAGCACTTAGCTAAAGTGCAAAGAATGAGATTGTAAGCTTTTGGAATAGAATATAAAGCTATACTGTGACAATACAAGGAGCTCACTGAATTCTTACAAGATGGTGGAAAATCTCAAGTGGTAGCTTGAGGACTAGACGTAGATCAAGGAAAGAGACCAAACCAGGGTAAATCTCAATGTTTTTTCTTCCTTTATCTTACTTACTACTTTGTTATATTTTTCACTCTATTTTTTTTTCTGCTACTCTTGCTTTCACTGCTCTCTTACACTTTTGTAAAAAATTTTAATCTTCTCAATTCACTCCCCTTTTGGGAAGCTAACAGACCTAACAAGTTGAGCGTGACTTTGATATGCGTGATGAATGAGTATCTTTAATCAATGAAAGTGCACCTGTGCTAAGGCAAGTTTCTCAAAGTTACACCCCTCCTATACTTTGTTTATTCCAACATGAGTGGGGCCTAAGATGTTCTTATCCTATACTAGAGAGAGATGAGACAAAATCTATTTACCGATATGTGCTTGGAAGCGTGGGTAAATAGGTGAATGAATGGTTAACTATGATACCACCGACAAGTCAATTAATTGTAGTTGCAAGAAGTTTGAGCATTGTAGAATATTTTGTTGCCATATATTGAGGATATATACTCATCTAGACATCTTTGAAGTGCCTACATAGTATATAATCAAGAGGTGGACAAGAGAAGCAAGATGCGGGGTTGTGCATTATATTCATGGGAATGAGATTAAAGTAGATCCCATGATGGAAAATTCAATACGTTATAAACAATTATGTCATATGCTTATAAGATTAACTGTTGAAGCATCAAAATATAAAGATGTTTTTGCCATTTTACATTAGGGACTGTTAGAACTTTAAAAGAAAGTTAGTGAGATTCTTGGCATGTATAATGGAAGTGAATATCCTAAAGATTCAAATCCTAATGGATCAAAGTGCATTGAAGGTGAAACCTCCACTAAACCTCCCAAAGGTTTTAAGAAAAAAGAAGAGAAGCAAAGAAGAAAGCGAATGAGGAGTTAGGTTGAGGAGCAAAGGCAAAACAAAACAAATGTCAAGTCATCACAAAAAATTGAAGAAATATCTAACTCAAGATCTCCAACAACTCAAAAGGGAAAAAGGAAATTGAAATCTTCAAAAAAATCTTCCCAACAAATGGTATACTTTTATTGTTTTGTGTTGTCTTTTAACAATATTCAATTTTAATTTTTTTTTTTTGCATTGTAGGTCAATCAAATGTCAGAAGAAATATCCAATTCATCAACCCATCAGCGGTCTAGCAAGAGAAGGGGAAAAAATTAAATATTCTCAACAATCTTCCAAAATTCCAAAAGAAATGGTGTATTTTTAATAATTTTTCCTTATCATATAACAATACCAATAACAATCCTATTCATTGACTTTAATTGTTGTTTGTTGTAGGTAACTAACATGCCATAAACAATATCCAACTCAACACCTCTCCTACCTATTCACACTAAATCACAATACCAATGCCCCACTCTAAATGGAAGTCATTGACTTATACTTCGATGTTGATGGTACCTGCAAATGGCTTATAGGCATATTAATTTGTTTATATCATTTGAACTTTTTCATTGACTTATATTTTAATGTAGACACCGCTTGACAATAGCTTGGAATCTCTTGAATCAATACAATTTAGTCAATTAGCAGCCAATGGTAATGAGAAAAGTGCAACACAACTTTCATTAAAATGCAACATCATTTTATTTATAAGAGAACAAGTTACAATTCCTATGAACATTGTTCTTTGATTTACATTGACTTCACCATGTCAATACAATTACAATAACATTACAATTATTTCAAATATAGGTGATTATTTTAGCTGTATGCAAGACCAAACAACTAAGGTATCTTGTCCAATTGAGCAGAGCACCAAGCCACCAATAGTTTAGCAATGTCTTGTCCAATGAGGAGCAGTACACTGAAGTAGTCCAATGAAGTAGTGTCTTTTTGTCCAATGAAGCAATATAGTGAATCAGTATCTTTATCACCACTGAAGTAGTCTGGTAAGATGTCTACTTTGCAACACCAATTTGCACATTTAAGATAGACATGATTCAAGCAAATTTGTATGCTAATTTAGGTTCATATAATTTTGGATCAAGCTAATTGTGTTATCATGTTAGGCTATTTTACTATGAAAAACTTATGTATAACAAGTAAGTTGTGTCAATCTAGATACTCAACTAACAAAACTTTCACTCGGCTTTAAAAAGGGCAAATAATATAGTAGACCTATTTGGCCAAAAAAAAAATAGACTTGTAACGAGGTAGAAATTTCCTTTCATACCTATGGTGTTCCCTTCAGAAGATTGCTTGATCTTTAAACCTGCAAGACATTCATCTTCAAGGTAGAAATAAAGGTTTTGATATATGAAAGTGTTAAAATTTGACTCAATAGGAAAACCAGGGGCTAAGGTAAGTTTAGATCATGACATGTATATGATGAATTCAATGAGGTAAGTTTAGATCATGACATGCAGTATAGTGGTCAATTGAAACCTAACATGGCCAAAGGAACCCATGTCAGTTTAAGTAAGTGGATAACCCAATTTAAGATTTTGATCATATTAAATTTTTTGAACTAGGTTTATATGTTAGATGAATGATAAGAAATATGTCCATTATGAGAAATCTCAATGAAATGCAAGTTTGTGTACTAAAGAATTTAAAACAGAACAAAAGTGAACAGTAAAGTGTATGTCTATACTTGAGGGCCTCGGAGGTTGAAATTAAGTCTGAAATTTGGCATATATTTAGAGGACATATAGAAATTTTATTTGAGATAAGGATGGTAATTTTTGGATGTTTATAGAATATTTTATGAATTTTTTAATTTAGTCCATAAAAGCTGTCATAAACTAGTTTTGCACCCTTGCACTAGATCTGATATTTCAATATTTTCCTAACCAAATAGATTCCAATAAGTCTGAAATTTTGATAGTAGTTAGTCCAGGAGTAGAGCTTCCCAAAATGTCCTAATTTGCCTAATTTGAAAGGCCCTATCTCAACTTATGCATGTCCAAAATGAGGCCCTAGATAAGAAATTTTAGCTTATGTATGATTGATGATTGTATAATACTAGCTAACCAAGAATTTACTTGAGTTTCATGTGTTAAATATATGAATACAAATATAAATATTGGCCTTGGCAAAGTAAAATAGTTGCATTAAATGCTCACAAATTCTACATGAAATGGTTTAGTTGTAGTGTTCATCAACTAGATATGATATAATTCTATATAGAAAACAAAAATAATATTAGCATGTGTAAACCTAAAACTGTCTATGAAGGGAACAAAAGTGTTATAAAATGTTAAACAGATTAATGTTATCAAGTTCATGTACATACTAAATGGTGTGCTAATATACTTGGTAGAGATAAAGAGTCAAACTCCTACTATTGTGGAGGTCTTGTTATCTTGAACTAGGATGGTGTGGCCAAACATGAGGGGGAAATAATATAATCACATAAACATATACTCCCATGTGATTAGGATTGAGATCAAAACCAAATATATCTTCTAGAGATTGTTGCTAAATTCATACAATTACATCAAAAACTCAAAAATTTATTTCAAACATCCCTTTGGTGAAGACTTGGTATCTTGAAAGAATAAAATAATAGTTTGATAAGAAATAACGAAATTAGGAAAGTGCAAAAAATGGTACTTATGACATTTCAACAAAATAATCTTCCAGCAAAGGAAAATGTCTCAAACCATTCATTGCAACCCTGAATCATTAAGCTTAAGACATGCATTATAGGCAAACATTTCTATTCAAAGCAACAGGTCTCATAGCTAGGCATTTTAGCAAACACCTAAAAGGCACACCTCTAATCATGAGTAGGATAGGGATGGAAGGAGAAATTCATGGGAAAGAGAACAAGGAAGGTGGGGTGCCAGTAGAGATTAAAATAGGGAACTAGAGCCGGGTTACCTAGTAGCCGGAGATGGAAGTACAAGGTTGAGAAAAAAGGAAGAGGACCACTCACGAAGTGTGTGAGCAAGGAGGAAGAACACAAACATGATGACAGGGGGGAAACACCTACGAAGATAAACACATTCAAAAGCAGTTCTGTCAACGAACACAATGAAGAGAGCTTTAATGAGAGGAATAACACGGTGATTGCAAGGAGCTTGAGCTCAAACAAATGGCCACAAAGCCTCAACTTCTCTAGTGTGGGCAAGCAGAGTGCCATAGAAAATAGAAAGAATCTATTTATTTGGGGTTCTAGCCCAAGAAAAAAAAGGTCTTAATCCATACGGTGTCATTTTGAGGGAGAAGCTGGGGAAGAGTAGATAAAGAAGAGCAAGAGGCATGGGCTTCATGGGACATTTTGAAAATGAACTCTTCCCTGTTGTACTTTTAAACCCGAAATCTCCATCTTTTTTATCTTGCATTTAGTTAGTTAGATATTCTCAACTTGATGGCATTTATATTGGATTTCATAAGGTCAAAAGATTGTCTTAAGGAATTGAGAGCCATGACCTTTTTCATTCAAGCTATATAGTTCTTCTCCTTCATGCAATAGGGTATTATTCTATAAACCAATAACGCAAATCCATAACTGAACCAAGAAAGCATGCCCTTCAATTAACCCATTATCTAAAACTTCAAACTCGAACAATATCGCAAAATGCAAAGCTTCCAACAGAGCATTAGTTAAGCCTCTTATCTAAAACTTCAACAATTAATATCTAGGTAGAAAAGGAAATATCTCGTTCAATACATTGGAGGAAGACAAGGAAGAAGGGGGAACCTGATGATCTCAGCAAAATGAAGAGGAGGAAGGAAGATTATGGAGAAAGAAGAGTACTGAAAATGATGGCATGCACGCCAGATCTCAGTAGAGTCCCGACTCTCTCCTTGAAAATGGTGAACAGTGATGGACAAAGCTTTCGGAAGAGATCACGAGGAACGGGCAAATTTTAGAGATTGAAGACCCTACTGAACGAGTTTAATGGGATATGAAACCGACGGTTATGATCTTTTTCAAACGGATGGTGTAGATCAAGTTTTATACTTAAGATGACATGGCAAGCTTTAGACCTTTCAATTGTACAACAGCTCAAATAATAATGATGCACAATTATATTACTGATACTTCAAAAAATAAAATATATACATATTGTACTTCATAATACTTATTATATATATATACTTAGCTTTTTAAAAAAAAAATTTAAAACAACTAAAAATTTTATAGAAAAACTCAATTTTTTCATTTTTTTTTAAATCTTTGATATCTCAATTTATTGATTATATACATAAACATATTTCCTATATTCATATTTTAAAATTTTAAAATTTTAAAATTTATTATATCACACAGATTGTATCACCCAAAACCTGTATCCTTATCTGTGGATATATGATGCACAAAGACGAGCAGGAAACTGCTTCTTAGATCTGAAACTAACAAAGTTTCTAATAATTTTTTTTGGGGTCTGAAACTATTAAAATTTCTCACAAAAATAAAAGGAACATTCCAAAAGTAAAATGGGGGATAAACGGGCCAACTATGGGACCCGCTCGTCGTTCTGTAGCCGATCCGATCATGAGAAAGACCAAAGCTTATTGCAGAGCAGAGCAGAATTGGGATCTGGCATCTGGACCTACAATGGCCATAAAAATGAAAATGAGGTCGGGCCCAAGAGTAGTATAGGTGGTTCTAAATTCGGTAATGAGCTCGAGTCTAAAATTTCGCAAACAAAGGGGTCCATCCCCGAAAGCATAAAAAAATTGCACAGTACCAAACTCATCGTTTCAGTACGAACGAAGGAAGTGTGTAAATTCTCGGATTGTTTGGATGAACATGATTAATTGTCCTATTCACACTGTCCGAGGGTCAATGAAAATCAGGAAATGTCTCAGTCTGGCACTGTGCCTACCTTATGCATGCACTGTACAATATATACGTTATTATTTGTCACCCCTCAAATCGGTGCGCATCAAAAATGTAAACAGCATGGTCTTTCATTTTCGGACACGCTTTATGTCACACCCCTAAATTTGCTGCCCATTTTAGTGCATCCCATCCGGCCCCTGAAAAGCTTTAATTATTCTCCAAAACCAATCGGAATCACCAAATCTGAAGTTCTGTACTGATGAGGATCCATTATTATTCCTTGAAATCGTGTCCTAAAACATCTTTTTTATGGAGAGCGATTTTTCTAAAACATATATACCTTTCGCATTTCTAATTGTTTTTAATGATAAAAATGATTCTTTTTTTTTAATGGCATTGTCTAGACGTAGCCATTTCTCTCCTTTCCTGAAAATTAAATATAGCTCTATATTTTTTATAATCAGAAAGCCTAAATTTTAATTTCACAATCATAAACTCACAAAAAGAAAATCATAACCTAGCTCTCGCAGAGTTCCCTGAGCGCACATATAATAATAACGTATTGCTTCCAACTTCAGCTTTTGAAATGGCTTTAGATTCCTTTAACACACAGCGTCAAATTCTCTCGAAATTCTATTTTATTACGGACAGATAACTTATTGTACAACTCACATTCATACCTCCCCGCATAATAATACTTGGAACCTGTGGCCTTTTACACAAAGGGATGGATTTTAAGAGCAACATGGGTGCTACTACGACAATATATTGGCATCAAATTCTCTCAATTAAAATAACTATTATATAAGAAGTTCTGCAATATTTTACTTTTTACTAATATATTAAGAGTGTTCTTAACTAATAGTTAAAGAATTATTCTTTTAAGATGGAAAGATTACTGAAGTAAAATTTGTCTCTTTCAATAAAATATTTTTATATACATGTCTATGAATTGAATCCATGAGAATATACTTATAAATCTTAGATTTACAACAAAAATTATGATAAACAAATTTCTTTTTATCATATATAAACAACACAAATTATCATATGTGTGTATCGAATCGTTTTCTTGTAACTTGCTGATCATGTATATTGTACATGTCATTTAAAAATAATTAATTTATTGAAACAAGGTCATTATTTTAAATATAATAATAGTAATAATTTAAGGAAATATAAGTACGTAGTTCACATCGCAAAGCTTCTGAAACATTGAGAATCGGTAGCTAGACTGGGAATGGCAAGGCACATCGCCCATGAATGCTAGGTGCATCAGCAGCTTTGGTGGAGGTACCTATTATATATATTTAGTTTTGGAGCACCGTTTAGCTGCGCAGAGGCCCATCACCTATGTGATACTATAATATATGTATTGGCGTGCTGGTTTCCAAAGTCACGAACCCTAAGGCCGTGACCATCATATCATATCAAACCCTACTTGATCTTCCTGCAAAAGTGTCAATTTCTTTCTTTTTAATGCACTAGCACGTGATTTATCCATTCAACAAACAACACATTGACTATTGAAGGATGAAACCAACCCTTTCCAACCTTGTCTGGTGGACGGGATCAAAAAGAAATGAGTCCGTGAAATTAACCGCTATATTCCCAATTTATACTGTTAAAATAGATTTGGCATATAGTAAAAAAATTAATAATTAATCATATAGAAAATTATTAGCCACGAGATTTACTAAAATAGTATTGTTTTGACCCGTTTACATTTTTTTATTTACTTTGTTTATTTTTTTGTATGATTCAATATATTAATTTCAAAATTGTTTTTATGTGGTGAAAAAACCTCCCTTTCATCCTAGTATTATTGTTGTCAAAACTTTAACCGTTTTTGTTTCCTTTCTTTCTTTTCGGTTAAATAGCAATACTGTGAAGTTTACTGTGAAGTTGACCGTTTGTTTATTCGTGTGTGTGTGTGTGTGTGTGTTATTTGGTTGTTGAGATAAATAACATTTGCTCGCTGTCATTCATGAACTATCCAATGTCCAAATTCTCAAGTGCATTTAATTTGGCATAAAAGAGGTCAATTTCATGCTGACTATGGTTGAACATAGGAATGAGATATTAATTAGTTGACCCCAACTAGAAGACAGCATAGCCGTATCAAACAATTTGTTTACCTAAAGCCTACATAAAATGGTTTGAAAACGTGCATGATTCTCTTGTTGGAACGTAGGAAAAGACAAACCTAAACCCACGTTAAATTAAGCCATCTTTCGAGTTTGGTCCAATTCCCCTCCTCTCCGGGTATTGCTTACTTCGAAGAAATCCATGCTCCTCATTAAAGTTTAATTAAATCGCTTACAGTAGTAGAAAGATAATCAAACAACAATTAATTCATTTTCTTCGTCACCAAGCAAGCGGTGCCAATTACAGCAATCACCATTAATAATTTGTCCGGGGAGTTTTGGAAGTTTTGAGTGGAGCTCGACTTTATATATTTCATATATTCCCAAGATTACGAATAGTAGTATACACCACATGAAGCCCTGAATTAGTAACGTGTTAATATGAGTAACAATTGAAAGTCTGGAGGAGAAACTTATCATTGCGATCTACATGCTGCTGTTTATTTATCAGCACACGAGTCTAACCTGCCTTGGCGTAAGACAAGCAATAGCATGACTAATTTAATCCTGTTGCTAGACAATCCTAATCCAGAGTACCCTACCAATTATTTTCGTGCATATTTCTCTCTTTTATGTGACAATCATTTAGTACGTTAAACTATTTTCTGTTTGAAAGGTACTACCTCCAGTCCTATATATAGGATCTTTTATTCTGATTCTAAATATAAGACCCTTTAAAATATACGAGGTAGTATTTATTATATATTTCTAGAAAAATGTTCATATTTAATGTATCAAAAGAAAAAGAGAGAGAAATTAAATAAGGGTAATTTTGAAAAAATGTTGAGATTTCCAGAGAAATCGAGGTAGTTAATTAGTTTTAATTTCAATTCTTAATCCACGTGATTCGGTTAAAAGGGTCTTATATTAAGGAGTAGATGGAGTAATAAGCACAAATTTTGTGAAAGCCAATTCACCACATAATTTTTTTTTCACATGAGCACTTGGTATCATGAGCCTATCTCACTCAATCCGTAAAGATTTTAACGTGGTTCAGACTAATTCGGATATGTAAGGACTTTAACATAATCCAGACTAATCCAGATTGAGACATGACATGCACTATAAGGGTGAACACCCCCAGCCACTTACGCTGATGCATTCCTTAGGTTTGAACTCAAGAACTATAGTAAAGAGGGAACAATTTCTACCAATTGATCCAAGTGCTCCTGAGTACCATATAATCTGCTTTAATGCTTATCAATTCAGATTAAAGTGACACTTGACACAGTTATTTGTATCTTGTGTTTTTACCAGCTGATAATGATGGTGCTACGAGGACTAACAAGCGCAACATGACTTAAGGCTTCTTGCTAAATGACGAGCAATCTTCTCTCAGAGCAACAAGTGCATATGCCCACCATTCTTGTTACATTTAGGACCCGTTTAGTTCAATTACATGAAGATAAGGTAATGTAATGTAATAGGATAATGATTACATGTAAGTTTATTTGGTTGGATATAAATAATGATGTAATGATATTTATTTTTTATATTAAAAAATAAGAATAAAAGTGAAATAACCATATTGTCCTTGGCCCTAGAAGTGAATTTGACAATATTTATTTTTATAAGGGTATTAATATCTTTTTGTATCTCATCACACCCATATAAAGATCTTCACATACAAAATGTTATGTAATCCAAATTATCTCAATAGGATCACTTGAGAATGAGAATCACACATGATATGTCCAACCAAATGCTCAAAACTCAGGTGATGTGAAACCTATTACCTTTATATGGGGGCATGTAAACAAACCAAACGGGCCCTTAATGTATAATTAATTCAATACGAATTTCTGACCTCTAAGATTTTTTGTCACAGGTTTTATATATATATATATATATATATAACACCTGTGATCTTATATATATATATATATATAGACACACGTGACAGAATATTCTTTCTTCCCTCTGTAACAGTGGTGTTCTTAATCAATTAAAAGCCCAAACCTCTCTTGTTTTTTTATTAAATAAATAAAAGCAATATAATTAAAAATAAAAAAAAGGGGGGGGGGGCGAAGAATCCGAATATAGACAATAATGGGCTATATTCCAGATCTTTCGGCTTTCCCTGGCTACTTCTTTCATCCAAGAATAACATTCTTACTTTTGGGTAAATAATTAATGCAACTTTTCAATAAAAAAAAATTAATGCAACTTCTTTTCACCTTACTGTATTTGTGCACGTGTCTGCATTCCTATGTTTCGAGTGATTTTGCGATAATTCTGACCATTAGAGCTTAAAGAAATACCAATGCTCTATTTTTTGAAAATAATTAAATTAAGCACTGAAGATTTGTTTCATATAATTAACTCATTTTTTTGATGTTTTTTTTTTCTCTCTGATCTTTTTTATGTATGGATGCGGCCAGCAGAAGTATCTTGACTTAAACTGGAATTATATATAGATATAAACTCTTTCTTGATTCCCTTTGTCAGGATTTGTCCACCTCCCATACAGTCCAGTCGACTAAAATCCTCAATCTTAATGGTTTATGAAGAGATCTAATTAGCAGATAACATTCTTATTATGTGAATATAATTTGATATGGATGGGGAAGGGATAGGGATCCGGAAAGGAAGGGCCACTGCAACTTTCTGTTATAATATCAGATACTACATAACCATGAAAACTTGCTGGAAATCATGGATAATGGAATCAGAAGGGGAAGAAACAAGCATAGAAAAAGGGTTATAAATACAAAAGAACAAAAATATGGATGAAAGCGAAAGAGACTGCTACGTCTCAATCCGCAGAAGGTGGTGTAGCACATGTTATGGGCCAGTAATTATACAAAACTAGGAAAATTTTTTGTAAAGTTTCTGATTCTTCCTTATGAACCAAAACCAGCAAACTATGAAATTATCATTAACCCTATCATATCATATGTACCTTCCCCTATATCATTGGTGCCAGTAGACATTTGTATGCATATATAACATACATCACATGCACATACTTTCAGAAGCATTAAACATTATCGGCTAAAAGAAGAGCCCATTTTCCAACTCTAGCATATGGGAGTCACATCCACGGATGTCTATTCCAGTGGCTAAATTTTATTGTTTCTCAGACAAGTAGTTGGTGTAAATGCTAGTTGTAATTTTATGCGTAATATAATTATACAGATTTCGGAGGAGAAAAAAAGGTATCGAAAATGAGTATTCGATGCTGCAGTTTCACTTTTAGTACTGTGGCCTGAGACGCCCAGTTTGTCATTTAATTTGTGTTAATGCATGGGAGACAAAGAAAAGATGGGCAGTGCCGTGGCCTTTCCCCCCAGAAATCGTGCAAAAGAGGCAACATATACATATGTAGGGTTTCAATTAAAATTCCATTGCTAGCTTAGCCAAACACGAAACCTATTTCGATCCGGCAAGCAAACGGATAAACGGGAAAAAGTGGCTTCGAGTTCAGCACCAACCAGAAAGCTTACTCAAATACAAACCCAGAAAAAGAAAAATACTATATATAAAGATATCAAATAAACGAAACCAGCATAACATAATGCACACATATCCAAATGCTGCCAAGAAAATCCTCAGCGAATCAATCCAAATACTCTAGAATCGAAAAGTAAGTCATCGATAATATCAAAATACCAATAATTAAAAATCTGCATTGCGACATTCGGACGAAACAAAACATCCCCCATTTCATGCATTCTGAATCATCCTCACAATCATTTTAAAATCTCTAACTCTTCCCTTCTAGTCAATTCAGCTGTTGTTAATGATATCAATACACTCAAATAATCCCAAGAGTTGATGACAAAGAGAGGACTTGTTTCATTTAATAAAAGCAACACTTCATTATGAGTCCCGGTGATGGGAGAGTCACGTGTTTAGGACCTTGGGGGTGGGAAGAATTGCGTACCAGCCATGAAGGCATTGAGCGGAGCCGGGTATAGTGAAGAAGGATCAAATGGGTTGCCGCTGGTTGTTGCCGTGCTGGTGGTGGTGGCGGCAGTTATGAGATTTAGCTGTTGAGCTTCAGCTCCGCCGGAGGAGCTCTCACCACCTGTGGTGTAAGCACCTTCAGGGCCTTGGTCATACAGAATTCCCTTGAAAAGGTGCCCTCCAATGTTGACAGCAGTTTGATACGCGTACTGGTCGTCTGGACTATCCATTGCGCTCACTCGCACACAGCGAAAGACGGCCGAAGAGTTCACCTCTGGCGGTAATTGTCCCAGTTCCAACCCTAGATTATACAAATCAACACAACGAAATCATTGTAAGGCAAAAGAAGTAAGAATTCCTGTCCGTTCTTGGCTTATTTTAGGGGTGGGTTTTGTCTGTTCACAAGAGAGAAAACGGAACAGGTTGAAAATCTACAGGATTATACATTGATTTTCGTCAGTTTTACTTAGAAACAGTGATGGAATGGAAAAGAAGAAAGAGAGAAGGAAAAAAAGCAAGCTAAGTGGATGACTATGTAGCGGAATCTAGTTTTTCACACTCAAATGATACGGCATCTGTTAGGCGTAGTGATCAAGATCACGGGGAATTTTCCACTTGCTATATCATTTTGCAAGACCTCAAAATTATATATAGTGTAATTCAACCCAAAATTCCAAACCCAATGTTTTCCTTCTAATCTCCGAACTTTTTTCCTCTATCATATCACTCTTTGTATTGTACCCAACAAATTTCACCTGTTGCGACGATTGGCATTAATGGAGCGCAGGCAAGAGAACCCGAAGCTTGATTTTCTCTGTGTCGTTTCGAATTCTCTCCCCTAAATTGTTGCTCCTGCTGCTGTTGCTGCAACGCTGCGAGTTGTTGCTGGCGTTCACGGCGTTTGGCTGCGGGAACCCAAGTGCTCTTGACGTGGGTTTGGCACTGAAACCCTCGGCTCTTACAGCAAGTCCTGCATCTGAGATGTACACAGTCTTTCTTAGCCTGGTTCCCACAATCCTGACAGTTCATGCCACCTCCTAGACCTCCAGACCTCATGACCGTGAATCCGAACCTCGTTGAGTCGTCAGAGACGACGTCGTCGTGGGAGGAGTCTCTGCGACTAGGACCCGCCCCAAACGAGTAGTAGTTGTTCAAGCTGTAATGTGGTTGATAAGACTGTGGCCATATCTCGAATCCTTTGTTGTAGATCTCCTCGTTCCTGAACAAGAATAGGCTGTTACTGTTGTTGTTATCTTCTTTTTCTTCTTGTTTGTTCTGTGGGCCTAGAGAGAAGAACCCCGCCATTTGTTGCACCCACAAGCTGAAACAGTGTCCAATTGAGAGATACAATCCATAGCAGAGAAGCTTCCCCGAATCTTAAAATAATTTTCAAAAAGGATCAGAGTACAGCTGTAATTTTTGGGTTGGAAGGGAGGGAAAGGGTTGATCTGTTGACAGCAATTGATTTGGTTAATATTTGACCCCGATCTTTTCCTTGTTTCTTTCTTTTTTTTTTTTTTGGGGGCGTCTCAAGTCTCAAGTATGATCTTCTGGTTCTGGTTGTAGTTGGGATTTTTGCAGCTTTTGAAGGGAAAACTGCGGTTCAAAAGATAGAATTAAAGAAAATTAAGGATAAAAGGACGGAGCATAGGGAGGGGAAGGTAGTGTTGATGTTGCCCAATTCTGTTCGCTGTTGGAAGCAATTATGGCACGGAATTAGAGCCTCTGCTACGCCGCCATGGTAACTGCACCCATCCACTCTACTATACAAATTGCAAACTCTCATTTATGGTCACCAACCCATCTCTCTCCCTCTCTCTCTCTCTGTATAACCACACTCGCACAGTCCACGCCACACTGGTTTTGTTGCTGTGCCGGTGAGTATTGTGTCTAAGACTTGGACAGTATAATCTGTGTTTATGTTATGATGAACGTGAGTAAGTGAGTGAGTGTGAAAGAGAGAGAGAATGGAGGGAGAGAAGTGTGCGTGGGGGAACATGAAAATCTATCACAGGCCACTTCATGACTACAGTTGTCTTTGAGTTCAATTGAATCTCAACCGGGATGAGTGAATCCCAGTCGGGATTTGACCATCCAACGGATGCCATCGTTCCACGTGTCAGGACTTCAGCTTTTCCTTATTCGTCCTTACACCGGAAAACCCGCTAGTACTTTCTCTGACCGTCCCCTATAATTAAGATTGTTTTCTTTCGATTTTTAACGCCTATGAAGCAATCTACCCAAAAGCAATATGCATCACTCACATGCACCTGCGGGCCGGATTTTCTCACGGACGCTCAAATCTCCCTTCCCATCATGACTCCCACTAATCGGACGGCTCTCACACATCATAGCCATTCTAACTGAGGTCACTCTGCTTGCTTGCTCCTTTTACTATATTTTGGAAAAACCAAAATGTTTCAAGAACTAAATGGGGTTAATCTCGGGCCTAGTGTATTTTTACCTGACCGAGTGCCTTGTATTCTTGGGTTTACTTTTCTATTCCTACTTCCTCGTCTCATGCCTCGTATTCCACTCAAAATTCTTTCAGTAATCATTATATGATTGACTCGCAATTTCACATAACACCTTCTTTATTAATCAATTTATTATTATTTTATGATTTAGAAAACCGTTTCTTCACACACAGGTCAACACCTAGACGTCAAATTAGGCTTTCTTTCACTTCACACAATGGCAGGAAATAGAAACACCCCCTTCTCCTTTTCCTTCTACCGGGGGTGTCATCTACGTGATACACGGACCTTCATTTATTCACTTGATTTTAAGCATTTGTTGACTTAAAAAAGGACTACATGGATTCTAAATTAGTTGGACAATGGTGTGTGTGTGTGTGATATATATATATGGTATATAAGATTTATTTTTGTCTCTTGGCGTTCTCAAATGTGTATATAAATGAGATGATCGATGTCAATAATATTGTTTATGCGGTTTTCAAAGATTCTACCCGTGCCTGAAGCATGCTATTAAAAACATGCAACATGCATGTATCATAAAAACCTCCACAAACATGTGATTATTATTTTCAAATACGATGATTACCATATTGAACGGTTCATGTAACATATTAGACCTCGTTGGTGCTTCCTTAATGATTTCTCCTCCTTTACATTTGCCATGGGAAAAGTATGTCGTCTGAAATAATTATCAAGGTGATCAGCGCGTCCAGCCCCACAAAATCACCTGTAACTCGATCAAATGTTACTCATCAACACATATGATGAATTTACAACTGCAACTCTTCTTTAAATAAATCACAGTATAAAGTTAGACATGTTTTTAAATTAATTGAACACTCATTAATTATAATTTGTTAAAATTAAATTTGTTATGTTCATAAAAACTAGTTATGCATAGATACACATAAAACTTACGAAGAATTATAATAATAATAATAATATGCGTGGAAGTTCGATTTCCGCATAACCTTTCTTGTGGGAAAACACTGTGAAGGGGCTAGCAATTAAAGATGTATACTTTATTCTGATCGCTGAACCGCGTCAAGGATCATTTGTTCATAGGACTGATCAGTAAATATAAAAATAATAAACGCGCACAATAATTAACGATATAGATGCTCTGACAATTATGAATTTGTGGAAAAAGCTCGCCGCTGTCAATACTCATAGGTCCTAATTCCGCGTCTCGACATAAAATAAAATTTCAGTTGAAACTGTAGCTAATAAAAGGAATAAAAGCATAACATGCAAGACTTTACAATTTGAAATTATAATATCATATGGAACTTGACTGGAATCTGGACCCATTCAGGGTCGTGTTTGCAACAGTAGTGTGATGAGTAATCATAGACAAAGTTGTTGTTTCTGATTATGAGGTGGTGAACGCCGAATTTCTAGAAGTAAAGGGATCAGAACAGTGGGAAGCAGAGAGAAGTATACTAATAGTAGCTGGGAAATCTGGAAGTTGGGAAATGGTCAATTTATGAGGAGTAAACACCTCTTAGCTAGCTGTCAAAGTAGAGAAAGCGCGAGAGGCGCGCACACACACAAAACGAGTATTAGATAGAGGGATTGTTATCGTCGTGTGTTAAGGAATCGCTGTCCATTAAGTGACAAGCGCATCACGTGAACCACCCTAAACCTAGCTAATTAAGAACGACCACTAATAATTGGCTCTCTATTAGTATAATAAAACTGGTAAGGACACACCTCCTTACCTTAGCTGCTGCGCTGCCCGTCCTTCACAAATCTGCCTTTGACCCGAATTGTAGTCATTATTTTATTGAATTATTAATTTGTTATTAGGGGCCCGAGAAAACAAATCTTCCTCCTTTGCCTTTTGACTCTCCAACATGCCAGTAATTAACCTTATCTTTTTCCTTCAACCATCATTGACTTCTTTATTGGACGACCCTTTTTTCGAATCCGAGACTCGATTTGCATGTCATATGATCGGGCCAATTAGTGGCCGAAATGAGAATAATGATGCACTCAATTCTCAATCGAGAGGTGCTATATATCGGTGCCTTCCCTCATGTCCAAGTGGTTGAAGCTGGTCAAACTGACCTCTTTTTGGACTTTTACAGTCAAATGTACCCTGAAAGCAAACAACCGGTTTGGTTGGACTTGATGAGCACAAGGGATGAATTAATGAGCACGTCTCAATTAAACCGAATCAAGAAGTGCATGATAGTACTCGTGGCTAATTGGCTAATAGAGTTGAGGTTTAAATTGAATTATGACGCACTTGAAGATGGTGTGTAATCCATGTTTCATTATTTGTACAGTAAGAATTGAGAAGACGTGACCTTGCTTTTTCAACCAGTGCCTTTCATCCTGCCCCAATCGGGTCATTGATTATGATTGAAATTTAGACCAATTCCGTGGTCGGTTTGGGCTGGCCCAACAACATTATCACTTATTCTTAAGTAGCCATCGCCCATCACTGTCCCTTGCTTTTTTCTAGGCGGGTGATAGCTCTAACGTACACTCCACTTGATGTTCCTTCTTCTTCCTAGTATAGGTTTTTCGTAGTTTGGGACCGATGAAATTTTTACAAAATAAATAGCAAACTATGTCAAAGAAAGTTAGTATAGTTGTCAAAAATGCAACTCATCTGTGGGTTTGAATACTACTGTGGATGCAAGGGCGTTGTTAATAGGTGAATTACATCTATGTCTTTATTTTGAGTTAAAGATACACCTATCGTGTGATCTTTAAATTAGTATATCTAGTATATATAATTGGGCAAAACTAGCCACATCTACTAAATGGATGGATTATTTATTGAATGGCTCTATAATTCAAATTCAATCTTTAAGAAATTCACGTTAAGACAAGCCTAATGTATAACAATAATACTAATATATCTACAATAACTAATTGTGGTTAGGTTGAATAATAATAAACTCAATAATTCTTAAATAAATTCTTGAGTTTGAACCTTATGAGTGACAAAAAATATGTTGAAAGAACTATCCATTTGGCTAAGACAATACTCAAATATAATCTAGTAGTATCGAATACCAAATAATAATATAAAAAGATAATATATGATGCACAATTGGGTAATATAACATGCTTTGGGACAAGTCTTTTTTTTTTCTTGACCAATTGTTTTGAGACAATTAAGTCTATGTATAATATTTTTTTTTGGCGAACCTGTATAATATTTACATGATATGCCTACTATTTTTTTTTTGGGCTTGGTTACTTGATCCATATTTATTGTGATGATTAATTCATATACTTTTTTGTTTGCATGCAATATGATTTTTTTTATACTAATAAAACAGATGTGCTGGCTTTAGAGTTTACAAATGTCCATTTAATTTTCAAAATATGTATGTACATAATGTTGAATTTTTAATTTATATTTTTAATTGTAAACATTACATATATATATTGAATTCATTAAATTAACACATGACTTTTTTTATTATTTAATATTTTAACTTGATAATTCTTTAAATTCACAGATATTTTTTTCTGTCATTTCTTCATTCAATTTTTTCTCATTTTCTTAATTTTTCTCTATCTTTTTTTTTTCATTTTCCCTTCACTTCCTACCTCCTCTCTCTCTTTCTGTGTTTTTTTAATATTGTCCTTAATTTTAGTTAGACTTTTCACCCCGTTGACCCTTTTTCCCAATTTAGTTTTTTTCCTATGTTGCAGCTTCCTCCATTATTCAAATTCTTCGTGTCTGTCTTGTGTTTGTTCGGTGAATTCCCCCACTTTTCATGCACATAGCGTTGAAACAAATGGATGGTGAAGAGAGGGAGCGGGGTGCAACGCAATTATTAAAGACAAGGTTGCTGAATGATGCTTCGGTTGGGGTCCCAGTCACTGCACCCGTATCTCCCGTTTTACTCTCCACTCTCACCTTCCTTCTCATTCATTCCACTTCATCCTTTCTTTTCAATTCACTCCTTAACAAGTAATCCCTCAGTTTTCTATTTATAAGACATATGCTAAAAATTTTTTACTTATTCAAAATATAAGTTATTTTATAATATTCATAAGCATTAAATTGTTATTTTTCAATTTTACTATAAATATTTATAATAGAGAGAGAAGAATTAAGAAAGATATAATTAAGATGAGTAACAATTTAATGAGAGTAATATTAGAAAGTTACGATAATTTTTTAAATTTTCAAAAAATTTAACTAATCTTAACTACTTTTCTTTATCCATACAAAATAGTTAAAAATAACTTATAAATGGAAACAGAGGGAGCATTAGCCATTTAAAAAATTATAAAAAATAAATAACTAAATCATTATAATTAAGAAAATAGTCAAACATATTAAATATGTAAGAAATAAATTTTTATTTTCACAAATCTTCTTATTTCATATTCTCACTTAATTCTTATTTAACTCATACTTTATAATTAATAATAAGTCTATTTTAATTAAAAGTAAAATTAAAAAAATACATTAATTAATCAGATAAAAGTTATTTATCTCTTATATTTTGAAACAAAACATATTTAAAAATATCTAATATATTTTGGAATGAATGGAGTAATTGTTTTGCTAGGTATGGATTCAGAACTTTATCATTAGGAAGACTAAATTGAAAATAAAGCATGGAATGGGGGCTAAAATCTAATTTAAAATTTTTTACAAGCAAAGTGTATAGTACTTTTTTCCAAGGCATACTAAAGTGCTCGCCCCTTTGCATCCGTCCCTGGTTTTTGCACATTTATTCTGCTTCTGCCTTTCTGCCCCCGGAGATGAAATATACATATATAAATATATATATAGACACACACACACTACAGAGCAACCCACATTTGGAGGGTATATTATAAACTTAAGAAGGGCAGTGCGTTGAAAGGGCCCACCAAACGTTAAAAAGGTGAAAGTATACAGTTCAATTGGACCAGCATGTGACTGAAATAATGATGGTGCTGAGAATTTGGATATAGACCCAATTTATGTGTGTGTGATAGGTCTCTCTTTAACTCCACAATGTGCCCCTCTGCCGTTTACTTGTCATCATGTCCCGTGCTAGGTAACAACAATTCCTTCACCAATTTTGCCTGTTCCGTTCTTTTTATTTGAAGAGGTGAAGAAAGCCTCCTCCTTTTGATCCGATCGAAAGACAAAAACAACTTTATCTCACTCTCTACCCCTCCCTTCCTTTTTCTTTTCAAAAAAGAATTCCATTATCTATTCAATTATTAACACAACTTTTAGAGTTCCGTGCCCAGGGACCGTCACTCACAGGGTACCCAACCCAAACCTCGTTGATTCCAGTTTTATGCTTGTCCTTTCCTAAAAAGGAAAACGAATCACGGTAGAATACGTTTTCAAAGGATTTCAAGCTTATACTAGAAAACTTGCTCAAGTCCTTTCCTCTCTTTTCTCTTCAGCCTACCATCAAGAATGTCTCCAATATCATAGCTCGTCTTTTCCTTTTGCATCAAACCTTTATTACAAATATTTCGAGTAGGGAACTTTGACTCAAACCATCAATCTTGAAACTTCACAAATCTATAGAGTATATATTGTATTTCAGAATTAATTATTGTAAATTAAATTTTCCACATTTATATAAAGTATACTACTACAACAACAACAATAGTCTTATCCCACTATGTGGGGTCGGCTATATGGATCAAACGACGTCAATGAGCTCTATCAAACGCCACATTTATATAAAGTATAAACCACATTAATCTTAATTATGCATTTTAAAGTTAATCATCTATATCCCTATCAATATTCTTTTTCGGTGTTCCAATCAATCATAATTCGCGGAAAGACAAACAAAGGGTTAAGGTTCAAGAACAGCACAGCAGTAACCAACCAGGCAAAGAAAGCAAAAAATTTGATAGAAACAAGTGGTAAGTAACACACGTTTCTCACCTCCACATATTACTATAATCTGCACAATAGTAGGTTAATTACTCGCTGGTTGCAGATATTTATGAGAACAACATGGCTTAGCTCACAAAAAGACCAGCAGGCCCGGATAGAATTTTGGGCCGTTCTATTTGTAGCCCAAACTTACGAAGTTTTTTTTTTTCTGGTGTAATCCTAGGCGCGCTCTAAGTTTGAGCAACAAAAAAAGATGCTGCAGATGTTCCAGGATGCATTCAGTTGCAGTTCCGTGTTCACCGCAAGATGCTGGTGTTGTCTTACAGAAATGAAATCCTTCCGTCGACACAACTCCGATGTTTCATCTGCAAAAATGATTTTTATAATTCTTGAACAATTAGCCAAAAAAAAAAAGCATTTGAAGATCAAGGTACGCCAGCCTGAGCAATACCAAACTGGTGTTTATATATTATAATCTATGCATGGATAACGACGTAAAATAAAAATACTTACAAGAAATGAATCATACCTGCATCATACTAACGACGAGAACAAACGTACGCAATCCCCAACATGTACAGCGTACAAATCCTACCCAATAACAACTATATTATTTTTCTTTCTTTAAAAAAGATTGGTCATTTTGGACTTTTTAATAATACGTTCCCTTGCCGCAATCCCTCTCTTACCTACCCCATAAAAACCTGGCATATGGACTTGGAAGAATGCGCTTATAACTCAATTGTATGAGTTTGATAATCTCACTTTGTCAGCACCAATGGCTTCATGCGAGGTCGAGCTTGTAATAGACTCATCCATCGCCACCCCCAACCCCACCGTCATCACCAATACCAGCCATGATAATAACGATACTAATAATCACGATTCCCTCATCATGATAGTCGCGAAGCACTCACTAATGATGTCCCTGAATTCTATCCTAACCAAATTTCATGCAGGTTATTTCAGAATAAGCCTCTCCCTTGGTGGCCAAGCTTTACTATGGAAGACATTTGCAGAACCAACAGATCATGACACAATCATACTAGGGCACCTGCGCAACGTGCTTCATCCCACCGCTTTTCTCGTACTATGGTCTTTTTCTCTCTTTGTACTCGTCTTACTCTCTCTTCTTTACCTGTTGAGGTGCTCGTTTTACTTTAATATGGTAAAGGCGGAGTTCTTGCACCATGTAGGGGTTAACTATCTCTTCGCTCCCTGGATCTCATGGCTTTTACTGCTTCAAACGGCACCATTCGTGGCTCCAGAGACCCTTCCTTACTTAGTTCTGTGGTGGGTGTTTTCGGTGCCGGTGGTGCTGCTTGACATCAAAATCTACGGGCAGTGGTTCACCAAGGGTAAGAGGTTCTTGTCCACCATGGCGAACCCGACGAGCCAGCTATCGGTGATCGGGAACCTGGTTGGGGCACGAGCTGCGGCTCACATGGGGTGGAGAGAGAGTGCGGTTTGCTTGTTTTCACTGGGCATGGTTCATTATTTGGTGCTATTTGTGACGCTTTATCAGCGGCTATCCGGTGGAGATCGGCTTCCGGTGCTGTTGAGGCCAGTCTTCTTCTTGTTCTTTGCGGCTCCTGGCGTCGCAAGTTTGGCCTGGGAATCCATCGTTGGGGAATTCGATACTGCTTCCAAGATGCTCTTCTTTCTGTCCCTGTTCCTCTTCACGGCACTGGTAATGGCTCAGCTATGGTTTAATTTGATTTCTGAGTTTCTCTTTTTTGGGCCTGAATATTTATTTGAATTATTTTATGCTCCAAGAAAATGACCTGCCTCTGGAAGTTTCCCCTGAGTAAGACCTTCTAACGTGACTTACTTAATTGTTTGGATGCATGCAAAACTGTCCTTTAAAAAAGTGAAGGAATCGTCTCAATATAATCTTTATAATTAAAACATTTAATTTAAAGAATATCTTTTTGGGCAGGGAATTCATTTTATATAAAAATATTCAATAACATAATCAAGACTAAATTTAAAAGAATAATATTCGAAAAAGAAAATGTAAACTGATGATTCCTTCTATGTATATATATATATAGTGTGTGTATATAAAGAACGCAGATTGCAGAGCACGTGAGGTTCGTTAATTAAATTTACTCAAGGTCCCACAGATGCATGTAGACCAAGTAGTAATAATTTTTCTTAATTGCATGAAATGGAAAGTCAGCATTCGTGGTCCATTAATTAACTCATTTTTTAACTGCACATGTAAGTGCTAGAGCCTAAACCCTTTATTTTGGACCCAGCTGGTTATGGCATAAATTAGTAAAATTATAATTTAGTACTTTCATTACTGCCCGTTGTAGCCCTTGTTGTCTCGAATAAATATAAATATAAATATATATATATTTTTTTCATTTAATTAATATAAGACCATTTTAACCTAATCACGTAAAATAAGAATAAAAGTTAAAATTAATTAACTATCTTAATCTTTTAAAAAATTATATTATCTTTTTAAAATTATTTTTATTGAAATCCTTTCTTTTTCTCCCTCTCATGAATTAGACAAGTATTTTTTTTAGTAATGTATAATAAATATTTTCTTCTTAGGAGAATCTTGTATTTAAAATCAAAATAAAAGTAGTACTATTTAATTTAATAATATAATGAAGAGGAGTTAATATTTGGCGTGGTTGAACAGATATGCAGGCCAATGCTGTTCAGGAGATCAATGAGGAGATTCAATGTGGCGTGGTGGGCATATTCGTTTCCGGTGACGGTACTGGCCATTGCTTCGACGGAATATGCGCATGAAGTAAAAGGAGGCGTAGCCAACTTTCTGATGCTTATTCTGTCGGCTCTTTCGGTTTTGGTCTCCTTTGCTCTCACCCTCTTCACTTTACTCAACTCTAAGATGCTTCTCCCCGATAACGATCCCATTGCTAGCTTGATTATTCATTTACCTACACCCCACTGACGCACCCCGCTTCTTGTTTGTTATAAACTAATGTATAGTTTCCTTATATCAAATGTGATTGATGTGGGAAGAAAAGTCCATCACGTATCCAATGTTTATAGAGTAGAGTGGGCCTCATGTATTATACGGGTTCTTAGATGAGCCAGCATATAGTAGCATTGTTCGCGTCTTGCAGTATATACTATGGCTCTTCTTGAGTTTTGTGTAATTTTTTTTATTCATTCAATTTTTCTTTATACATTTTATTTAGTTCCCTGTACTTTTTTTTTAATTGCTTCAATCATATTCTACACATTCCAATATGGTTTTAAATGTTAGTGCAAAATAAGTACAATTTTTCAAAACATTTTAGATTGTTATCTATACTCTGTGACCCTGTGCATCACATTTGGAGAAAAAAAAATCTAATTTCTATTAATCATAGTTAAAATAAGATGTTAATAAAGAAATACTCCAATTACTTTCAAATTTATTTAATCAGTCAACCAATATAAATTAACTTACAAATTAATGATTACTTAAGATTAGTTAAATTAATTGATAAGTCAGAAGACAATTATCCATGGAGAATTGAAATAATGGCAACGCGAATAAATAGCCATCTCAATTTCTGTATCAAAATTAATGTTATAAACTTAATTATAATGGTCTTATGTTAAGCCTCATATTGGTGAAAAGTAAGTGTGTGTTGATATATAACTTAGGAGATAGAGTTTTAGATTACCATTTTTGTTAAGTAGTTTCGTCTAGTTCCATAAATTTAATCATAAAAAAAAAAAGAAAGAAAGAAACATTTATGATATCGTGTGGGTGGAACATACTAGTACACAATTACACATGTTTGTGATTTGTGAACCTTAGGTCAAAAAATGCATGAGTTGTAAGATGCTGATTTTCCACTGGAAGATAAAACTGATGAGAAGTTGATTTGGACAATTGGATCTCTATTTAAATTCAATTTTTTCTCAAAAATGACGTTAAAATATTTTTCAAATAAGAGAATAATGATAAAAAATGATAAGAAAATAAGAATGCATAACAAGTTGCACTAATATAAGATATATACACATATATAATTCATAACAAGCTGTACGGTTCAGTATTGGCAAGTGATTGACAATGTATCTCATTTATCGGATTTCATGTGATATATAAAAAATATGCATATATATATATATATATAATCTATAGCAAGCTACGAGATCTTAGCATAGTTAGTAAATAGTTTAATCCTTAAACATGCTATTATAGGCTCAATCCTTGATTATGTGTATAGAAAACGTTTTGTTGAAAGAGACAAAACCTTTGGTCAGCCTTTTATTTATAATGAGTTACATCTCCAACAATATGACTTTTTTAAACGTCTTGTTGAAAGAAGCAAAACCTTTGGCCACCCTCTTATTTATAACGAGTTAATTACATATTCAACAATATGACTTTCTTTAAAATAATGTATGAAAAGACATTTAGACTGTGTTTGATTTGAAGTTTTTTTGGAGGTATTTAAAGAGATGGGAGGGGATTGAAGATAATTAAATCCCCCTTGTTTGGTTCAAAAAATTGGAGAGAATTTAATCTTCTCACCCATTCCTTTATCCCTTCTCCTCCCCCCCCAAATTGGGGTTTTTTGGAGTAGATTGAGTAATTATTATTCGATCCTCTCCAATTCCTTCCTGAAATAAATAGAATTTCATTAAAATTCCTCTAATTCTACTAAATAAAGGAATTTTAAAACCACTCCAATTCCTTCTGTTGAATTAATAATAAAGGAAATAGTGAATTGAAGAAAATTTATAGATACAACAATAATGGGACTAGGGTCTCTCCTGCGAGACCCCCTCTTACCACAATTTGCTGTGACAGGTTTTATTTTTTTAATTTTTTTAAAAATTAAAAATTATAGATAAAAAGTAGATTTTTCAGGGGTATGTAAATATATATTTTGTACAGTTTTAAATTTATTTAACATATTTTTCTTAATTACTAAAAAACTGCATAAAATCGTAAACTGCAAAGATTGAGTTGAGTTTGATCCAGTTTTTATGGCATAGCAATTTTTAATAAATAAAAAATTTAAAATGGTATAAAATATATATCTATATGATCTTCGAAAAATCTACTTCTTATTCATAACTTTTAATTTAAAAAAAATAAAATCATTCCATGGTTCTGAGCGTGGTAGGAAGGGGTCTTGTAGGAAAGACCCCAAATATCAATATACAATGAGCCCAAGAAATATAAATCAGTGTATAAAAAAAACTTTATAACAACGTAAATGTTAGCATGAAAATAGGATAATAAACAACAACACTAACGCTATAAATGTTTGAACCGTTACGATATAATTGATGAGAATTGAAAAAATTACTTTGGGACCAGCGGAGACAAATAATGAGTCCAATTTAGATGGATTTTTATCTAAAAAAATAATAGCAACTTATTAGCTTGCAATTACAGCTGACAATCTAGGCCAACCTGCTTCGGGCAAGACCTAAAATGGGCCCGGCTGAAAAGTCTAAATTGTCATACGGGCTTGATTTTTCAAGCCCAAGTTCGTGGAATCGAGTTTACAAGCTTGTTCATGAGTTTTTTTTTTACTATTTTTTTATGTTTTTTTAAATTTTTTTCATATAATTATTTAGATTAATGCAACTAATGATCATTATTTTCCAAAAATCAACATAATATTTAAATTTTATCAATAATATAGCACAAGTTTATAAAATAATATATATTTTTAATATTTTAAACTAAAAAAAAGAGAAAATGGGCATGGTACGGCAAGGCGCAAATAGCTCGTTTTCTATTCTGACTCCTATTTTTAAAGCTTAATGAATCCATTTATTAGGTTAAATGAACTGACCTGTCAGATTTAACCCATGTTGCCAGCTCTATCAACAATTATCTATAATCAATTAATCATCAACTAAAAATATAAAAGTTGTAAGAATATTATTAAGCCAATAAATAGCACCAACTCATTTTATTGGATTTTTCATCACATGCTTCAACAGTTCAACTTTTGTTTTCTATCAGGTCACCCAAAAAAATTTAGGGTCTATATGACAGCATTCTCTATTTTATTATTTTAAAATTGTTTTATAAAATTTTTTTTAAGAACAAGTTTTGGAAAAAAAGATTTATTTGAATAATTGTTACCAAAATTAGTAATTATTAAATGAGTTAGTCAAAATTTATAACTCAGTCATTAATGTGGTGGGTATTTTTCACTTTTTCTTTTATTTTTCAGAATAAAAACTACAAAACACCTTAAAGATATTCTGAGTTTTCTATAATTTTCTTTTATTTTTCAGAATATTTATAAAAATAGATTTATCAAATAAGTATTTTTATTTATCTATTTTCCAAAATAAAAAAACTGTTTCCGGAATAGTTGCCAAACATGCCCTTATTTTCTGATTGCCCTCTTTTTGCGTGAATTGTTCTCTCTCTTTTTTAAAATATCAGAAAATAACGAACATTTATTGGAATGCCCGTCATTGATATATGAGAAAATGATAGTTGAGGACCAAAACTTTGAATTAAATACAGTAAAGGACCTTGCAGGTTTTTCAATAGTAAATACAGAACAAGCAGTAGTAAATTCACGATGTTCAGTAGTAAAAAAAATTACAAGGTCCATTACTGTATTTAATTCAAAGTTTTGGTCCTCAACTGTCATTCGGTCTTGATATATCTGTTATATGACAAGTAGATACCGACATGCCTTTTTTTTTATTCGAAATACCAACGTATTTTAATCTAGAAAAAATATTAATACATTGATTGGTTCAACAAGGAGAGAAATTTTAATAAAAGAAAAATGAAGAGATGGAAAAGATTGTAATGGAAGGAAGGGATGAGAGAGGAGAGAAGGGAATGATTTTAATTTTTGATTGTTTAATCCTATGTTTGGTAAGAAAGAGTTATTTTGAGAAAAATGAAAAGGAAAAAGGAAAATGAGCTAAGAATTCCATAAAAATACTATTATATATTTATAGAAAGTTTAAATTATGTATATTAAACAAATTTTATAAGAATTTCTCTCACATTCTCCCTTTCATAAAATATCTTTTATATGTAGCAAACATAGCCTAAGTTTGTTGGAAGGGAGGAGAAGTGGGGGATTTGTTCATTTTTTTTCTCTAAATTTCCCTACTTTTACAGGGGAGGGATAGGAGGGGAGATGATTAAAATTTTCCCTCCCCTTCCCTTCTATTTAGTTATTGAACGAAATGAGTAAAAATTTTAATTTTTTCCCTCTCTTCATACTTATTAAAGCAAAGGAGGAGACCTCCAAATCTTTTCAACCAAACAAAGAATAAGACATGATAGTACAAACTTGTACATTCAATCAAACAAAGAATAAGACAAAATAGTATATGCTTGTACAACATTACTTGTTTGGTGTAAGTAATGCATTGTATACATCATAATCCTCTTCTACATTAAAATGATAGACAATTCAAACAGGATTAATATTTTCCAAATTAATCCTTGCGACCTCTCTTTCCTTTTCACCGCATATTTGTCATCTTCATCGCCAATTATCGCTACCGCCATCTTCTGATACGGTCCCATCTTCTCCACCTTTCTCATTCCTATTTTGTCAATCATCGCTGGCGCTATCTTTTGATAGAGTCACCTCCTCTGCACCTTTCTCATTCTTATTTCGTCCTCCTTCCCCATTTTCTACTAATTTATCTTGCTGACTATTTTCTTAGAAAACCAAAGTGAGAGGCAGAGGAAAAAAGAGCTGAAGGGGCCGGGCATCTGAGTTAACCAACCTCCGGGACAACTCCACCATTTTGTTTGTGTAGTCCAATTTCAATTTGCCTGTATCACCGTGGAATTGGTTAATTGAAAAGGCATGCAAATTAGGTTTCCAATAATCTTAATTAAGTCTGATTTTTTTTTTAAAGGTTGAGTTTTTGAATGGTACAATTGTGGAGAAGGGAAGCGGTGTAGCATAGTATCTTCATCACTATACGGGGTGGTTTGAAGATAGGGGAATTTCAGAATTAATAACAAATTAGGACTTTTAACTCCTAAAAAGTGGAAAAAAATTGAGAACTGAGCAATAAAACTTGAAAATTAAGTAATAAGAATGTCCTATTTATTATTAATTCTGACAATTGGTCCTAAATTATAATTCCCCTTGAAGATGATAGAAGGGCGTTAGGACACTCAAATCTAAGATGTGATTTTTCCAAAGGGCATTTTTATTAAAAGATAATATTTATACAATGCAATATTTGTATAATATTATATCAAATGTAGTATAATATTGAAATTTTATTGAACCTTTTCCTATTAGATTTTATATTATTAGGACTTAGGGCTCGTTTGGTTTTCAGTTAATTAAAAATGAGTTTTGGTAGAATTGATTTTACAATGTAGTTATGATAAAAATTGATTTTAAACTAACATGTTTATGTTTGGATAATTTATTTAAAAATTAATTTTAACAAAACTCATAATTTTTCTCTAAATTGAGTTTAAGCTCTATTTCATGATCAATTTAATTTACATGTACTAAAATTTAATTTGTATTTATTTAATTGAGAATATAATATATCTAATATAATATTTTTTTACAGGTCATAATCTATGAAAATTAAAATTTTAAAGGGACATTTTGGTTAATAAATAGAAGAAATTTGATGGGAATTTTATTTTTTAAATTTTTTATTTTTTCTCATTTTTATTAATGTATTTTTATTTAATTTTAAAATAAATATAGATAAAAATAAAGAAATAGAACGAAAAAGCATAAATCTAACTGCTTTTGTTTTGTGCCCAAAATGATTTTCAAAGAGAAAAGTCAAAATTAACCAAACATACACATAGTATAATTTCATCAAACTCATTTTTGACATTTATCCATGTTCCCAATTAACTCCCAAACATGCCATTATTGATGTGCCAAACGGGTTATAATTACTACCGCAGTATCCGTATGTTCCTGTCAGAATTAGGGTAAATATATATTTTTGATACCTGTTTTTTAAATAATTTTTTTATTTTTAAAAATAAAAAAATAAAAAAATTTATTTGATAAACCTATTTTTATAAAATATTTTTAAAAATATAAAAATAAAGAAATAGAAAACTCAGAATATTTTTAAAATATTTTATAATTTTTATTTTAAAAAATATAAAAATATATAAAAAATACATACCTCAAATGATAAAATTATAAATTTTGAATAACTCATCTAATATTTATTAATTATAATTTTAAAAATAATTATTTAAATAGATTTTTTTTATTTCCTAAACTTATTTTTAAAAATAATTTTATAAAATTATTTTAAGGATAATAAAATAAAAATCTATATTAAATAAGTCCAAAAATGTTTCACTCGCTCACGAAAAGGATCAATATTTTTTACCAACCACAGTACATTTGTCAGAGAGCCTTTTTTTTATTTTTTTTTAATAACCACGGTTGTTTCATTTCTTTGTTTTGTCATTTTTTTTATATTATAAATGTGCCGCAATTTTTAAAGAACAGCCGCATGAGGGATGACGCTCACAATGGACTGCGATTCAATACCTTTTCAGAGGGGGACTTCCAAACTCAAATTTAGTTAATTCCAATGTATGTTATATATGTTAATTATACTCAGAATTTTTATTTTATTTTTATATAGCAGTCATTTATTAGTTAGTTTTTTATCTTTAATTATATACATATAAATAAAGAAATGGTTGAGGTTAATTTTCATTAATAAATGCATTATTGAGATTTGAGACAAAGTCTAAAAAGTTACTCAATGCTTTTTCTCATGATAAAACATGGAATTGCAGTCCCTTCAGAATGGCATCAAAATGTAATATTACTTTCAGTACTTTTTATGGAAAGAAATAACTATTTTATTAAGATTTAAAAAAAGTTAAAATTAATTAATCGCAAGTAATATATTACAAATTCAATTTTTTTAAAAAAATATTCATATTTAATGCTTAACGAACTCCTCTTGCTTGGTAAATAATCACTGTAATTTTCTCATAAATAAAAGGTAAGGACGGAATAAACCAATAAATACATAAGACAATGGAATTATATTTCTCATAAATAAGATAAAAAACTACTATTCCCAAATTTTCTTAGAAAAAGAACTTGAGGTAGTATAAGGAAGATGGTGTTCTTGAAAGTTGAAACCTTCCACTTGGCCAAGTTTCCAGTATTAATTTCCTCTTCATTAGTTAAATTAAAGTAGGCCTTTACCTAATTCATCCTTATGCATGAATTTACATCGACATATCTTTTTCGTATCTAATCTCCTTTCTTTTATTAATCAATTAAGCAACTATCTCGGAAGGGAAATCTTTGAATTCTGGCTGACGACAGCGTTTGCTGGCACTGAGAGTTCCATCAGCTTTGGATTAAAATATTAATGTCCTAATTGGATACAGCCCAAAATTAATTCTTTAATAAATAAATAATAAAAAAGAGCAAATTGCATGTAGACTAATAAATAACCTGTGACCATAAAAATGGGACAAATAGGGTTCAGTGTTTATTATTCTATTGAATTGATGTGCAAATCACAGAGTACCGTCAAGTTAATCTCTTTTTAGATTAAAAATTTATTAAGGCGAAATCTAAATAGAAATTAGGTACATCAAAATCAAAGGGATTAGGTAGAGCTCTATATGACTTTTAATTCAGATACAGATAAACTCCGACTTTTCTTATTATTTTCTTATATAGCTTAATCGTTGGGGACAGGACGTGTCACTCTCAAATTTTGTCCGCTATATATAAATCTCTAAAGAAAAATGGCTGCGCAAAAAACATTCAACGACCTTGAGATTTTTTCTTCAAGAAAATTTAAGGCGATATATTTTAAACAGATAAAACCATCAACAACCATCAGAACTTAAAAGCCCTTAGAAGTCAAGTCAACAGATTAACGTATACATTAGTACATAATATAGGTAAGGTTAGTGTGTCACGTATAAATAATAAATTCATTTGACCTTAAGTTTATGAGCAATGGAGAGAGAAATCTGTAAACGTCACCGATCCTAAAAAATATCTTCAGAACGAAAGCTTAACTCTCTACTTGTGTATTTATACCTGGCTATTTGTTTTTACTCCTGTTGTTTTCCTCCAATAACGTTGTACAATGATCACGTTGGTAGATTTGAAAAGAAAATAACTTTGCGTTAGAATTTTCCTGTGAGCTACATTTAATTGTGACATTGTTTCTATGAAAACAGGCTACTTTATAATCTATATAGATAGGAATGCTTATAAATCCACCTGCTAATTTAAGTGATTCTATTGTTTTGAGCTAGACAACAATAAACAACCAATTAATGTGGGTAAAGTTTTTGCCTCCATCCATAGATCCATGATGTGAATATACTAGGGTTATTTTAATTGTTGCTAGATCCCTTTATAGTCACATGATTTACTATGGCTCCACAACTTATTTCATTTAGATGTGTGAAAAATAGAGGAGAGATCAGGAAAATTAGGGAGAAATTAAGAGATAACTTAAACACTTATTTATCTAGGTTGTCCATATATATATATATATATATATATTTTTCCTAATTTTTCCCCCTTCTTATTTTCATCTTATTTAAAATAAAACCTAAAAGTTGTGGCAGTTGAGTGTAAACTATAAAGGAAGCTCTAGCCTAATTTTCTCAATTCTTTAGGATTCAAGTCACCATGCGAAATCTTTTACTCTATCCGCTTTATATTATAAGGATTCTTTTAGAATTCTTATTTAGTCCAAAATATAAGGGATTATATAATTTTTAGTAGAAGATTATCTTTTTTACTCCTATTAATTATTATCTCGTAAGTTAGAAAAAAAAAAAGATGAAGGATGGATGAATTTTCAAAATAGCTTTTCTTGATAATTAATAAAGGTAAAATTAGAATGTTATATTTCTTTTTTAGAATTTTAAGATGTATAATCAATTTTTCTTAATAAACGTAAAATAATTAGAAATTCCTATAATATGGACCAAAGGCATCATGTCTTCAACAATTATGTCTAAAATTAGTGTTTTAATATTACGTAATCCCCATAAATTAGTTCTTACACTTTGAACTTTGATGTATGTCCGTATATAATTTTGTGCAATAAAAATAAAAATGTCAAAATAATATTAAATTATTAATATAGAATAGATATATCATATAACTGATTACGAAACGTGGTGCTGTATAAGCAAAAATTTGAAATCGTCAAATCAGGGGCAGAGCCAAAACAAACACAGTGGGGGACCATTTTTTTTAACAAAAATAAATATATTTATTATATAATTTTGTACTTTGTAATTTGTATTTTTAAGATTTATTATAAATAATTTTTTAAAAATAGTTTTATAATATCATGAAAATATAATAAAATAGTAAATCATGCATATTGATATAAAAAAATTTGAAAAATTACAAAATTAAAAAAATAAAAATAACAAAAATACATTAATTAAAAGTTCAATTTTTAATAATTGAAGAGAATGATGAGGTGACAGTTGGGTATATTTAGTGCCTATTTAGATTAGAGTTAGACAAAAGTTATTTTAGATGAAAGTAATTTTGAAAATTGATATTGATTAAAAATAATTCTAGTTGATCATGATTTCTATTTGAAAATATTTTTTTAAAAAATAATTTTAAAAGAATTGATTTTGCTTGTGTATCGATTATAAAATCACTTTTTGATTTAAAATATTTGGAATTAAATTATTTTTGAGAAAAATCCTTTTAATTAAATACTTGAAATTGGCAAAAGTGATTTTTTCAAAAGTAAGACAATTTTACTTCTATTAAAACATAGTGTAATCATAAAATCTCGGTACATCATGATTTTCTAACTTTTATCTAAATAGTCTTGGATTGCTGCAAAAATGATTATAGCTGCATACAAGTACTTTTCAAAGATTCCACCACTTATCCAAATAAGCACTTATATTTATTTTATCTTAAATAGATAATTTGAATGGAAAATTATTATACTTCAAAATTTACAAAATAATAAATTAATATATAAATTTCTTAAAAATTATATGTTTAACATATTTAAATTAATCGTGAAACATGTACTGAATGAGGGAGACACAGGAGCCTCAAGTAGAAATAGAACCATGCAAGATGAACAATCAAAAGGGGCATTAATTTGCTAATGATGGGAAAAAAAAAAAAGAAGGAACATTATTTTTTGGGACTTTGATTTTAGAAAACTAGCTGACTCCAACACCCATTTTTCCAAATTCCCACAATTCATGGACATGGGCTTCCTTTTTTCCTTTGCTTCTGTTGATGCCTTTCTGGCCCTCTTTTAACATCACTCTCACAAAATTTCTCACAAAAAACAATGGTTTACAACTCTTTTTAAAGACCAAAATTTTCTTTCATTTATCATCCTCATTCCTAAGAGAATCTTGAAAGAAAAAAATCCGGGGCCCCCACTCTACATGTAGTGGATATATTTAATTTAATAATATTTAATTTGAATTTATTCAAATTATATATTTATATTATTTAATTAATTAAATATATCTTAACTTAATGTGCTACTTATATTCAAGAGAAGATATTGTTAGTTGAGCAATTTTAGGGAATAAGGGATAAACTCAGTCATGATTTTATCTTTATCTTTATTTGAATTCAAATTCAAATTTAAATTTAATAATCGATGATGGTCAAGGTTATTTAAATAGAGCCAGACTGAGTTGAGCTTAACATACGCTCTGTCTTCCCGACTAGTTGAGACTAAATCCCAAACTCCATTATTGAGTCTCACAATTAGTCGGAAGAACTGTCTGCATAGATTATTTTCTGATATTTTCTTCTAACTAATTTTATATGTGATTTCAGATCTAATATTTAGATTGAGTAACTCTAAAGATATCTACATCAAATCATCTAGCATGGTGAGAGATATTTATAAAGTCTTTCGTTGCTCTTATAATTTTTGTGGGAAAATTCAATATATGGAATTTATATTAAAAATTAAATTTGTCTCACATGTGACATCGGAGCTTGTACTTTGAGATTGCTACCTTATCATGTTTCTTGTATTGCTAAGGAATTAATTTTCCGATCTATTAATTTAATGCATAGCTTGATTGATTGATATGTAAAATCATGTCTGTGTGATTTTATGCGAGAAAGACAAAGGTTTTGATCATCTCAATCATCGTGTAATTTCAAATTGATGTGTTTCCTGTCACATCCATGTGTATATTCGGGATTGCATGTATGCAAATTTTGATTTCACAATCCGGTAATTTATGTATGATTTGTAGAGATCAATCATTGTGATAATCTCCTGCTTATTTCTATGCACTAAGTATATTGTTTGACTTTGGATTTTGCGAAATGAAATCACCATGTCCGAAGGGATTAGGAGTTTTTCACTATGTTTCATGCGAAATACTCGTATTGCCTTTCTGATTTATTTATTTTTGCTCCGTTGGGCCTCTATGTTTTGGGCCTCATTTTGTAATTTCTGATTGGTTTTTCTAGCATATGGATATTTTTGTTGGGCTATTTGTGTTTTGTTTTTGTTGTTGAAAACATTAGGCCTTTACGTTTTCTAGGCTAGTAATGATTACAAAAAAAATTCCTGAATTCGCATGGTTGTTCTGAGCTTTCGAAAATGGGCCAAATACTTTGTTCTAGAGCATCATTTTGGGCTTTCAGAATCAGATAAAATGTCTTGGGTCATTTTCTTCATGCAATAATGTTTGGAAATTTATTTTGGGTTATTTTGGTGATTGAAATTTTATTTAAGCCAAAACTTATATTATTTAAAATTCTAGAATTTAATTATGGGTTCAATTGGCTATTTTTGATCTGTGTTGAACCATATTTGTATATCGTATGATATATTTCTGTTGATTATTTATTTATGTGCTATTTTAATTGTTTAAAATTTGGAAAGTTAATTTGGGCTATTAAATATATATATATATATATATTGCAAGATATTACCTATGTTAGTTTTATTGTCTGAAATTTGGAATTTTCTATTTAAGTAATTAATAACACTATTTTTGTTTTTGCAAAATAATCAAGTTATTTATTAGCCTAAACTTAATTTTTAAAGAATTGTTGAGCACATTAGATAAATAAAATAGTGTGAGAATTTATTTAGTTATTTAACCACATGCTTGTTTGGCTGGTTAAATTAATTATTTAAATTCTCATAATGGTTGTGTATATATATGATTTTAATTGCACATAATTTATAATATTTGTGATTAGCATGCATTTAAGTAGTCCAAGAATTATTTATAATTGTTGCATGCATTATTGATTCAATAAAATCACATATAGATTTAAAATATCAATTCTAATTATATGTGTAGTTGTAATTTATCTTTACTCATAGGGAGATAATTATAATTGCACATCTAATTAAGATGGAATAGAATGGCCTTATGTTTCCTAAGTAGTCCACAGGTATTATGGAATATGAATGCATTTTAGTTACATCACGTTAATAGGATAGAATATTGCACATTTATGATTTAATCATGTGGGGAGAATTTTTTAATTAATTAGTCATATATCTGATTCAGTTGATTGATTAATTAAATGATTCTCATTGTGTGATGCCTATATGAGTGCATTTTTATATTCCTTTAAGCATAATGATTCTAGATATCTTGTGATTGGCATGTATAGTTAGGGAGTAGCCACAGCATCCTTACATGATTGAATACATGCATTCTTGATTTGTTTTAACAAACAAAGATATCACATAAAGACTTAAAGACATCAATTCTAATTAAGTATATAATTATAACATTTCTTTACCCACAGGTAGATAATTATAAATACATACTTAATTAGGATAAAATAGAAGTTGCCTTGTATTTTCTAAGTAGTCCACATGTATTAGGAAGTATGAATACCTTCTAGTTTCATCATAAATGATACATAAATTTATGCTATGCTGAAATCTTTGCTCACAGGTAGATTTTGGTGATACAGAATTTATCTTTAGTATGTGTTATATTGGTAAGCATACATTTTTTTAAATGTGATGGATGATCGCCTCATATAAAATTGATGTAAGCATGTTTTAAGTTGAATCCTGAAAAAAAAATTGTAGTGTTATTATCATCTCTTGGATTGTTTGGTTAGGGACAACGACTATAGATTTCAAAGGAGAAAATCCTTAACTTTTTGGGAGATATTAACTTAAAGTTCCTATACCTATTAATGTTAGTATGAGAAAATATTGTATAAATGATGGGAGCAATACAATTCTCTCAATATAATAATAATGAAATCTCAATGCAGAGCTAAATATTTGGGTACATAATTGATTTGAGGATGTCAAGATCCATTTATAGGTAATAGTTGAAATTATAGTATAAGTCACTACTTAATGCTCTATCTCTAAAGTAATTCTCCGTAGAGTAAATAGACACTAAAGGTATGTAAATGACATACCATACAAGTGAAAGACATGACTCTCAAAATAAGAGAATCTCCATTGATCTTTGTGCATACAATCCTTAATTAGATATCTCATCAGTATGAGCCATTATAAATTTTTCACAACATACATAAAGAGATATATACAATAAATATTTATTGGATATATGTGTGGAAAGGAAAATTAGGTTCAAAGTTGGATTAGAAGTGAGATTTTAATAAGGGATTTGGTTCCAAAGATAGACCATGAAAAAAGAGGCATATAAAAAGCAATTACTTCACAAAAGGTCTTATTGGAGAATAATAGTTATACTCTTATCTTGAATTTATATATATATATATACATATATATTAAATCTCATCTAGTTAAAGCATATCAAGGATAAAAATTCTTCCTTTTATGTGATGGAGGAGAATATTAATGTCTCCATTATAGAGAGTTAGCAAGGTTTATAAAGAATGAGATTATTTAATCTCAGAACCTTATTAACTCTAATTCATATATGAAATGCATTAAAGATTAAGCAGATATATATATGTATGCGTGGAAGAATTTAATGCTAGAGATTGTAAACGCTAGTGTCTAGTTTTTTGTATTTATGTTCTAATTGTTTAAAAAGGATCCTTCCCTATTATTGTTAATTTCTTACAATTCATGAATACTACTTGCTTTATAATTAAGATAAAGTACATGATACCTTAATAAAGATGTAAAGCAAAAGTAGAGAGTTAATCCAACAAACGGGTTACTATGGTGAGGTTAATTATGGGAATAGATATTATTATAAGTACACTAGTGATGGACAAATTCACTCAAGATAACAATGTACATTTAAAATAAAATTCCAACATTTTTTGTAATTAAATACGTCTTTTGAAACCCATAAGGTTAGAATTTTATTCTAAATGAATCGCTCTCATTGACTTGTCTTGTAAAGGTAAGAGTGAATGGAGGTTGTTCCTGAAGGTCTCATTGCATATTTGGATGGAAATGTGTTAACCATATCAAATTACATCAATTCACCACATTTTCCTTGAATTACGCATTCATATATATACATACTTGTCACTCAAAATAGGAAAATGTGTGATGTAATCCTAATAATGCATGGTAGTATATTTTTATCTTATTATACATTATTTTATTCCCATGAAAGCTCATAAATCATCATCTTTATTGCAGACCTCATGGAAAGAGCAATGGAGCAACCTGGCCCTTTTAGTGGAGTGAGAGTTCAGGAAAAGATGGAGAAATGGAAGACATGCCAGCAAAGAACAGATTGGATTTCTGGAGAAGTCCACGCCACGGCTTTATGGAATCAAGCCGCGGTCTCATAACAGACAGCAACGAAAAATGGTCAAGCCTGAGCTCACCACGCCGCGGCTACACAATATGAGGCCGCGGCCCCATGACAAGCAGTGAGCTAAATAGCACGTTCGAATGATATGAGGCCGTGGCCTAGATCATATAGCCGCGGCGCGAACTCCTTGTCAGCAAAACCCAGAGCTTCACTCGAACGGAGTATTTGAAGGGTTTTGGAGGAAAATATTCAACAGACCGAGCTAGGGCACGAGGGAACGTCCAAAACTTACTTTGGGGAGCTTGGGTGTGCTAGGGCTTAGTTTCTTAAAGGAGATTGAAGCTAGGGTTTGAAGTTTTGATAAGATTTCAGCTTCCCTCTTTGGTTTTCTTGTATTTCCTTCTTTCTTGTCTCACTTTTGTTCAATAATGGTGTTGATTAAGATATATGTTGTTATGATGTTGTTGAACATGAGTGGCTAGTGCTCCATTTCTAGGATTATTCTGAACCTTTGTACGGATTGAATACTCATTTCTCTATTATAATTGTGATTAATGCAATCTTTATGTTGATTTAACTCTACTCTTAATGCCTCTTATTGTTTAGTCATTAATAATATTGTCTAGTTTATTTAAGTTATGCTTGAGAAAGTTAGCTTACATAGAGAACTTGAGTTGGGTCATGTGAGAACTCGAATCTTGCTTTGTTGAGTGACGAGTTGTGTTAGTGGGGTAGAGATATACTCACTAACCTCATATAGTTACTTAGGATTTGAATTGAATATGAGAGTTTAATTAACTAATTAAGAGATTACTTAATTAATTAAACTAAACAACTATTTGGAGATTCAAGAGAGCACAGATAGTTAAATTGGTATCCTGACTAACATAATCTTGCATTAAAAATAATTGTAAAAGGAGTTTAAGTGGGTATTCATGAAATACAAAGGAAAGGAATAATTCTAGATTTCTTTGAATTCTTCAAGTCCTAATTGTCCTTGTTGCTAATTTTATACGCTTGTCTTGCATAGTTGAAGTTAATTGAATAGTGAACTTTTAAATTACGTTGCTCAAATTAATCGAAAATACAATGTCCAATGTTTGATCACTTTTCAATCTAAGTCCATGTGGAAACGATACTCGCTCATCACTTTACTATCATCTCGGCCTATACGCTTGCGGTATAGTTTGGTGGTGAACAAAATGCAAAGAAGTTTAAAGGATAAAAACTATAATATCTATCACATATAGGATATGTAGAGATTAGGAATGCCAAGTTCATTGAGTAATGTCATAATTAATGGGAGTGATCAAATATATGACAACCTATCAAGAATGATCACATAAAGATGAATAAAACCACTAATTATGATGGAACACTAGTTTTACATGAAACTTAATTTTATAAGATGAATGTAAAACATAATGAAGTTCTAAAATCTAATTGGTCATACTGGAAATTAGGAATATAAATATCATAGATCCTCTCGACTATTAAAGAGAAATCTCATAAAGAACAAGAGATATCTCAAAAATAGTTAGAATGAAACCTTATTATGCAACTTCAATCTTAGCAATAGATTAAATTATGACCAATTATGATTGAGAATTTGGAAACCATGAGCAATTACATGGTGTACCTTAAGAAACTTGATTAGAACATAAACATTAAAAATAATCTTATATATTTTCACATATAATGGAGTAAATTTCAAATTAAGGTATGACCTCATGATAAATATAAGAGATCCTAAGGTAAATAATATTTCGAAATTTGTATAATTGCTAGTGAGGCTAAGAGAATTAGCCATAAATGGGTCTTTAAAATCATAATGAATTCATTAATCAATATTATATATTACAAATTAAAGATTATTTGCTGAAAGTTTTCTCTATAAAGAAAAAGATTGATGATAGTGAGATTTTCTCCTATATTAATAATAATTTCTTCATTATTATTATGAATCTATATGCTAATTGCAATATTATGAAACTTATCACTCATTATGACTATGAGAGAGAGATGTATGTGAAATAATGTGATGTGTTCAATCAATACTAAGGAGAATTTAATTAGGTAGAACTTCCCATAATAGTGGTAGTTGAAGTCTTGTGATCAAATTTTTAGATAATGTTGAGAACATCATGGATTCTTGTTTATACTACTGGATTAGTGGGAGTTGAGTCATCTATTTAATTTTAGTTATAGATGACATATTGCTTATGACGAATGACTTGAGATGTCATAAAAGGTATAATAACTTTGTTCAAGAGCTATGATGTAAAATATATAAGTAAAATGTCTTTAGAGATGTATAAAGAGATAATTCTCAAAAATTTTAGAATTATCATAAAAAACCTATATTTGTAAGCACTTGAATATTAATAAATAAAGTCTATTTGCCATATGTGACACTTATGTCTGTCATATGTCCCTGATGAGATTTGGAAAGAAATGAGAATACTATTTCTTTCATGCTAGTAGTGAAAGGCATAATATATGTCTAAATGTGCACATAAATTGACATAGCATTTGTGAAAGGAATATTATAAAGATCCCAAAGCAATTTATATTTAGATAATAAATGATAAGCTGCAAAGAATACTAGAAATTCATGCTTACATATAAAAGATCAATAATTAGGAAAATACAGTATTTGTTCAATTTAGTAGGATAAGTTGACTTTAAAAAGTCAATATTATGACACATCCTAATGCAAGATGAACAAATTATGTTATGGAGGAGTGCAAAATTGCTAAGCAATAACTAATTGCTTACTTCCATCATAAAATGCTGGATTTGATCTTTGATTTAAGGCAAGTTTACATAAATGTTGAATTTCATCTTGGGTTTCAAATTAGGGATTCGTTTAAGGCTATAAAAAAATATGTTAACCATATAAGGTGAAATGGTCATGCACCACATAAAGAGAAGATCCTTGATTAAGAACATGCAATTGAAGAATATAAAGGATCATACACCTCTTATAAGAAAGATCGCATTATAGTGATCTAAATGAGGTGTGCTTAAGTGATGAAATTTATATTTGTAGTTTATCAACTCAATATATATATTGTATACAATTCTGGTGAGATTGATGAACATTAAGTCAGGAATCGAATAAACATTTAAGGTTTATTCATAAAGATAATTTTCCATAAAGTAAGAATATTACTTGTGATACATGGAAGGTAATACTCACATGATTAGAGGACTTACCGCCATGATTCTTGTAGTATTGCTTAAATATTCCTTGATATATCAACTGACTAATTAAGATTAGACCAAGTGGGAGAATGTCGAATATATTTAATTTAATAATGTTTAATTTAAATTTATTCAAATTATATATTTATATTGTTTAATTAATTAAATATATCTTAACTTAATGTAGTCTTTATCTTCAAGAGAAGATATTGTCAGTTGAACAATTTTAGGAAATAGGGGATAAACTCAGTCATGATTTATTTTTATCTTTATTTGAATTCAAATTCAAATTTAAATTTAATAACCAATGATGGCCAAGGCTATTTAAATAGAGGCAGACTGAGTTGAGCTTAACATACGCTCTGTCTTCCCGACTAGTTGAGACTAAATCCCAGGCTCCATCATTGAGTCTCATAACTAGTCGGAAGAACTGCCTGCATAGATTATTTTCTGATATTTTCTTCTAACTAATTTTATATGTAATTTCAGATTTAATATTTAGATTGAGTAATTTCAAAGATATTTACATCAGATCATCTAGTATGGCAAGAGGTATTTATAAAGTCTTCCGCTACTTTTTATAATTTTGTGGGAAAATTTAATATATGGAATTTATATTAAAAATTGAATTTGTCTCACATACACTCTGCCATTGCATCAAATACAACCTATCGAATTTAATTAGATGTAAATCGAGTATATTAGATAAAAGTGAAAAAATGAGTTATACTTTTTATAATAAGTGAAAAAAATGAGTTACACTTTTTATAATAAGTGTGACTTATAATAAATTTTAAATTTTAGATTGATATATAATTTTTTTTGGTAACAAACCATCGGATATCAAGTTCTACTAGCTAATAAACCATCAATAAGACTCAAACTTCAGGCCCATTGTTAAAATATATTTTGTGCCAACAAATAAGTAAACAATCTAATATTTGGTACTAGTGACAATTCCAAATTTTAGTTAAATATGGCCCTAATTTAGGAAAAGCTCTTCTAATATTGTTTTTTTTTACTCTATAAGGTCCAAACTTTAAACTTTATGGTTTGTTGAGTCCTTCTCCAATCAACAATCTAAAATACTATATATGTATTGTTATATATATATATATATTGGTGAAGATGTGTAATTTGCGTTCAAAGAGACGAAAGAAACAGAAAACTGCACAAGAAGGCTACAAAACAAAAGCAAGACAAAGCAAAGAAGGACTTAAATACAAAAATAACAATACCTAGTAGCAAGAAGGGAAAGAGTATTCCTAGACTTAATAATGCGATCAACCATGGAACAAATGGAAAGAATAATGGCATCATGAGTGAAAGTTTCCTTAGCAAATAGCCTCTTGTTCCTTATTTGCCAAAGATACTGGCAAGTGATGCCAAAAGTAACAACCTAGGTCCTATCAACCTTCTTTGTATCTAAATTGCTGAAAATCCACTCCTCAAATGGCTTGGATAAGACGTGTTGGATCTGATCATTTTGTAACAATGTTGTCCAAATTGAGTTGGCTACGGGATCTGCAAACATGGTCAAGGTCTTATTTTTACTTTTGCACAAGTTACAAGTGGAATCTTGAGCCATATACCTCCGATACCTCCTAGATCAGTTTCAGAGATATAAGCAAGGGCCAGATTCATGAACAGCCCTAAGTCACCAATCCAAAATTTAGTCTAGAACTTAGTTTTCTTACCATTACCCGTGTTCCAACATATACTGAGATTGGTGTCCTCCCAAACTTTTGTAATGCTCTTCCATAAATGAGAGCTTGACCTTGTGCTGAAATTCCTAATTTCCATGTCTTTCCCTCTATATTTTGATTTGAAGACACGAACCTAACCGCCACAACCACCATTACACTTCGGTTGACACATTTCATCCCAGCTATGGAGACTGATTCCTTTTTTGGCTTCTGTGGAGCCCTAAACAAAGCTTCTAATAAGCTTTTTAATTTTTTGTAAGCACGATGAAGGAAGCAATGAAGTTTGCATTGTAAGTTAGAAAGGAAAGCATAGTTCTTGTACTGATTATCATGCAAAAGGCCACAGACTAAAAATGAAATCCGATGGCTTCGATTAATGGGTTCCAAAATTAATAACTAACCTAGCTAGTTTGGGCTATGTCTCAAAAACCACTTACCACCATCTAGTCTTAATTAATGACTACTAATTGCAACACAAGGTGTTATAAAATCAAATTGACATCCAAAGTAAGAAGCCCATAACTATGTGTTGCTTCCTTAATAGGTCATCATTTTATTGTGATTAACTTTAATTTCCTGCCGCGAAACAAGTACAAGCCATTCCTTTATGGCAAGTAATCAATACATTCATATCATCTCTAATATCTATTATGATACACCATAAAGGTGTGACAACAATTATTTTATAATAAAAATTAGTAAAATCAAGTCATTAGCACAAGACATTTAATCTAGGTAGGATTAAATAATAAAATGAGATTTAACTAATAATTATATCGGTTAAATCAATAATAAATACTCAACCTAAGTGTCGATTTAAATAATAAATATGCTAATATATGAATTGTTGACTTGATATAGTGCAAAAAGCAAAAGGATCCGTTTATTTGCTATCATTAGAAGGGAAAGTAAGGGAATCCTGTACAGATTCCCTCATGTCTATGCATTTGGTTGCGGTCATTTTTATTCTTATAGAATGAGCATTACAAACTATGTGGGTGTCCTCATTCCCTAGAATTCTTGAGCTTCATCTTGAAAATGCCCATCTTCCTCATTCGTTTGTGCTAGTGACTAGAAACCATAACATTGTCTGTCCGACATCAAGTACTACTAGCAATACCTCCAACATCCATCTGACAACACTATTCAGCGACACCACTAGTCGAATGAGACCATCATGTTTGAGTATCATCTTCTTCCCCTTCCTCACAATCACGTGTGTTCCTTTGCAATTTTTCTTACTGTTATGATGAGAGAAAGATGATTGTCCTTCTATCGACCAGTGAAAGTTGCACTATCCCTCTGCTGACCACTATAACAAAGGAGAAGTGGCTTATCCCAACCTCCTCTCTTCCCTTTTCTTCCTTAAGAGATCTTATTTTTTTGTTTTTTTATGTTGGATTTGCAATTTTTTTTAATTTTAGATCTATAATGGGGAATCATGTCACTTCCGATGGTTTCAGATCGTCATAATCTATTATGCCACTGTGAAGGGTGCATTTGGGACCACATTGGAGAGTTGCTTCTATGGAAACCATGTTGGGGAACCTCCTCGATGTTGTCCCAAACACACCGGCCCAAAGGTTTCTAATTTCATAAGTGTTTATTTTGAAACTTATTGAATAAGCAAAACTAGATTTGAAAACCCAAGTGGTGATTATCTATTATGAATGGATAGAAATTTGCCATTTGATTATGAAAATCTACATCTTGATTATGATTTTGGTTGACGGCAAGGGATGAAGATAAGAACATCACTAAGGGATGAGGGTAAGGAACGATGTTGGAAAAGGATAAGGAGAATGGGAAAATTTGAGTGAGGATATTTTGGTAATTTTATTTTTATTTAATTAAGTAGAAAAACTTTCATTCCATCATTGACAATATCAAACCAAACAATTGATCATCATTCCAATATATTCCATTCCATTACATCCTTTTTGGTAACCCAATGGGCTTGAAATTTTGTGTTGGCTAAGGATAGAAATAGGCCAGAGGCTTATAAGGTGACTTACGGTTTGACCTATTTAGTGCATAAAAATGTTAGACTTAAGATTATAGTTAAGTTTGTTTATGTAAATAGGCTTGTCAGGCATATGTAAATTCTAACTTGTAGGCTTGATGAGCCAGCCTATTTAAATTAATATTATTATTACTACTTATATATATATAATTTAAATTAATTTTTATTAAATTTTAAATTATTTATAAAATTACTTGTACAAATTATTTTCCAGGCTTGAAAAAATTATCATAGATGAGAATTAATTAATTTATACATAAACCATCATTATTTGTGGGAACGCAATGGCATATTTCCCATTGTATTGAATAAGAATATTTGAGCATTCCACATTGCACAACCAAAATCAAGCATCCCATTGAAGTTTGATTTGACTATGATAAACATAATCAATAGGCCAATTAAGGGGATCTTGTACTTATTGTCAATAACTTCCCCGATGATTATATTAAACTTAGTTAGCCACGTCTTCACTAACTCCCACTTTTCTTCCTTCTTGAGTATGTGATGAGTGGAGGTCTATCACTCAACCACTCTAAGCATGAGACTAAGCCAAATTGCACAAATGCACTCTAGAGCAAGGTGTTAAACATCATTCCCTCCCCTTATTGTTCTTCATATTTTAATTAAAATTTAGTTATGGATATTTTGGACAGGAGTATTAAAGACTAGATCTAATTAGAGATTTTGGATCATACTTTCATTCTATCCCTCAAGTCAAGTACAATGGTTTAAGTATATGAAGTAATCTAGCTACTAACATTATTGAGACTAAATAGTCCAAACTAATGATCAATGGGCCTAAACTAATCACATGGCCCAAAACCAAATATAACAAATATAAATTGAATCTATTGTGCCAACATTTCTAATAGGAGACTCCCTAGAACCCATCCAAAGGAAACAACTTTGATGGAGAAATGCATGGATCTGTTTGCAAAGCTAGGAAAACAACACAAAACAAAACACAAAGAACACGAAGGAAACAACAAAAATAGCACGTTAGAAATATGAAGGATGTTGGTCGAACAAGCTTTAACCCAAAAGAACCAGTTACTTGAATTCTTGCTCAATGATGCCACAAGGAGAGACCACACTCCTTCATAAGTCAATAATCCTCCTTAATACTCAAGGTAGCAAGAGAGACACTCACAAGCTCAAAGCTTTCGGAAAAAAAATTTCATTTCATTCAATTATGATTTGCAAGAGTACAAGAGGTGTTTATTTATAGTCAGATATTAACCCACAAACTAACTCTAGTTCTGCGCAGAAACCTAACCAAAGTTTAGCTCATTAATGCAAAAAGGAAACCCTAAAAAGGAGCAATTAATTCTAATTTTGACTGCAAAAAATTTGGCTCCTCTTTAATGTTAAAAGGAAAAGAATATGCTAAAATCATATTCCTAAATAAAAGGGAGATCAAATTAGATTTGTGATTACATGCTCTTTATTCAAAAGGAAAGAAATGGATCAAAATAATCCTAATAAAACTTATTAAAAATGTCACTTTTAGTTATCACATGAGAAGCACATAAATTTTAAGTGAATTCTCCTTATTGAGCTTTCTTCAAGTTGGGCTCTTTGACTAGAACTTGGGTCCACATTTTTAGCTTGCATCTTTCTTTGATTTGGGTCTCAAAATCAGTCAAATATAATGGTTCCATATTAATCATGTTTTGGATCAACCTATTCATGGTTTGCTTCATAGCTTTAGCTTTAGCTCTGGTCATTGGTGCTCTAATGTCTTGAAGTGAGTCTTGAATTCATCCATGTTCTACTGTTTCTCTTAACTTACCCTCATCAATTTCCCCAACTACTTTGAAAATAAAGAAAAAATCAACTATCATCACAATTGTTTTCATTATCAAATACTTCCCTAGAAACTTCTTCTCCAGTTTCTTTTGGTGCTAGAACACTTATCTTGCTACGTAAATGCATGAACAGTGCATTGGGTAAACCTTTCATCAATATGTCTACAACTTGATATATAGATGGAACATAACCAGCTCAAACCAATCTAGCATAAACCTTCTGTCAAATGAAATGCAAAAAGCGTGCTTTGTAGAGTGCTATTGTTCCATTTTCATTCTTTTTAGCCTTAAAGATCCATTTGTAACCAATAGGTTTGCGACCTGAAGGCAAATGCATAGGTTTCCAAGTGTCAAACCTCATGAGTGCATCATATTCCTCTTTTATGGATGCTTTCCACTGTGATCAGCAAAAGCTTCTTGAATTGTACTGGGACATTCATAAACTTCAACAACAAAGACCTTAGGCTTAAAGATCCTAACTTTGGCTCTTATGATTGTTGGATGGATATTAATTGCCCATTCCTGAACTTCATTCACATCAACAATATCACTAATAATGTTATGTTTTGAAGGCAAAGAAGGTACAATTGATATTAAAGAAGAATTTTCATGTGTAGGAGAATCTATTGAAATAGTAGTTTCAGGTACAACTATTGGTAACGTATGATTAGCTACTGTAGTAGGAACATCTTTGACTTCAAGTTTAGAGACAAATTCATTAGAAGTGGATTTGCAGATTTTTGACATTGAATTGGTTGTGCCGAACTACACACTTCATTGAACTTAACATGTTGAGATATATAGAGTCTCCCAATGCTAGAGTCTAAACATTTGTACCCACAATGGTGAGTAATATACCCCAAAAAGACGTATGGAGTAGATCTAAAATCTAACTTTCTCATATGGAGTAGAACCATGAAGAATTCTTGTAGGAAGCCTATTAATTGATTAATAAACCTACAGTTGTGAAAGCATCAATCTAGTAATACAATGGTAAAGAGGCTTGAGCAAGTGAGGTAGATCCATTTTCTACAATTTGTCTATGTCACCTCTCAATCATCCCATTTTGTTCTAATGAATGAGGACAAAAAAGCCTATATTCAATTCCACGTTGAGTTAGAAACGACTTGAAAGCCAAAAATTCTCCTAAATCACTTTGTAATTGTATAATCTTAGAATTAAGGTGATGTTCAACTCTGACTTTGAACTCTTTGAATGTTTGCAATGCATCTGATTTCTTGTACAAAAGATAAATCCACACAAAACGACTATCATAATCCACAAAAGATATGTAATAACAAAAACCATTAGACATAACTAGGGTAAGACCCCAAAGATTTGTATTACAAGTTGAAGAGGTTTGTCATATATAGTAGATGACTCATGAAAGGAAAACTTATGACTCTTACCTAATTGACACTCCTTACAAAATGAAGGAACTGAACTTTTTGAACAAATAATTTTATTTGAACAAAGAACCTAACTAAGAACCTTTGTAGTGGGATGCCCTAACCTACAGTGCCATAGCTCAAGATAACTACTCTTTATTGAATAGAAACACACAATAGAAGAACCTAAAGACTTGTAACTAGTAGCAAAAATAGTTGAAGTAATAGGAGTATATGGAAATTGATATCCTTACATTTTGCACATATTATTAATCTCAGTACTATCCATCAGGATTTGCCTACTTGCAGATCCTTAACAAAACATGAGTGAGGGAAAATTAAAAAAATGACACCATTTTCCTTAGCAAAACAAGAGATAGACATTAGATTCTTTTGCATGTCAAGAACATGAAAAACTCTATTCATATGTATATGAGAAGCAGGAGTATTCATAGTGATTTTTCCTAAATAAGTAATAGGTAAAGGTTAACCATGACCTACTATCACTTTGCTAGTACTAGTATAAGGTGGGGATTCCTAAAAATGCATAGGATTGTTGGCAATATGTTGAAAAGCTTTTGAGTTAGCGTACTAAGCATCACTAACCACCACTTAAGGAGTTAAAATAAAAACTTGTGCAATGGAACCTTCGAAACTAGAAACTTTGGGTATCTCTGTATTTATAATAGTAGCAATAGACACATTACTTGCATTAGGATGAAAAATCGAAGATGAAGAAGACTGATATGCAAGATATTTGGCCATGTGAGGAGTTGAATTAGAGGAGTAATAGGATGGCACGCTCTTACCACTGTAGTATCCAAAATTAGTATGAAATGTAGAAATCTAATTATCTGAGGAAGTAACACTAGATGATAATTGAAAATTGTAATCAAACTTGTACACCTTGCTATAGTATGGCTAATCTTGTGACATATCTGATAGAGTAGCCTATTCTAAAGAATAAACTTGCCTCTACCTCATCCCCTGCTTATAAGAGATCTCATACTAGCACTTCATCCTTAAGTAAAACAAGGGTTGAAGGAAGCTGCAAGTGCATAAGTTTGACAAATAGCATAGCTATCATTAGTTGTACCACTACCAATAGCAGCAATTACTTTTATCGCACTTTAGTTCAAGAAGGACTTCTGTCTAACCTTTTAATCTATTAACATTGTAGATACAAAATTTAAGTCATATTGTCCTTGTCTTGCATTCATCACCGTAATCATTGGTTCATATTCAGTTGTCAACTCGTTCAAGATATGAGAGATCTATGTAGGCTGATTAACTTGTTACCCTAACATTGCAAGATGGTCACAGATTGACTTTATATTTGCAAGGTGATCTCGCATGGATAATTCTCCTTTGCATTGATTGCTAGGAAGATTATGATAGTAAAGAACCTTTGTATTAGACTTCATCATATATAGCTAACACAATTACCTCCAAATATCAGCCAATGTCTCAAATCCAACAAGCCATGGTAGCACCGACGAACCGACTAAAGCTAGAAGCCATGATGCTAAGATAGAATCTTGTGAGATATAATCATCAAAGGCAAGATTGTCGATTTCATTTCCATTATCATCTCTAATCTTTGCTAGAGGAACAGGTAAGGAACTATTAAGAAAATTATTCATCTTGTGTTAACGAACCATAAAATTGACTTGCTGCTTCCAAAGCAAGAAGCTTGTATCATCGAGCTTCACTATAATCTTCGTGTTTGTGTACATCCTTTGTGATGCACCAGAGATGTTCATTGGAAATAGATTTAGACCATCATGAGCAATATTGTTATTTGAACCAAAAGACATTTTTTACTAGTTCACACTTTAAAGGAACGTGTAAACTAGCATGTAATGCCTGAAAAGATCTGATTAAGGTCCTCTAGATCTGAAATTGAAGCTCCACTAATGATGGAGAAAGCTTTGATACCATATTGAAGACCAAATCTAATTTGAGATTTTGTATCATACTTTCATCCTATCTCTAAGTCTAGCACAATGGTTTAAGTATATGAAGTAATCTAGCTAGCTGACAAAATTGAAACTGAATAGTCCTAACTGATGACCAATGGGCCTAAACTTATCCCGTGGCCTAAAACCAAACATAACAAATCTAAACTGAATTTATTATACTAACAATGAGAACTATATCAAGATAAAATCTTTTATGTTTTCCTCCTGTTCGGCTCATCATATATGAAGTCTTATGCTTTGCACAAACATTTCTTGTGACTATTTGTTTGAGAGTTTTGAATAGTTTAATAGAGTGACTGCTTCTGGTGGTTCATCCTGGAAAATGGATAATCTTTTGTTGGTTTATTACTTTTATCATCTTTCTATGATCTTGAAATTGGAGTTCTCGTGTGAATTCTTAGAGTTGATTGCCTGAAATATTTTTTTTTTAAAATTAGAAAGCCCTTAGTGCAAAGTTAATGTTACTGTCTAACTTTATCTACAATTTTGGGTTTGAAGACTCTGACTTTAGTTGGTGGTGATCTTGGTGTTGGGAAGAGTACACTTCTGTTGCAGGTATGATTTATATTTAGATCATGTTTGAATCGATCTTCGAATGAGAATGCCAGCACTTCTTTTTTTTGGCCTTGTTCAACCTTTTTTCTGTCCATGCACCTCAAGTTTGGTTGATATCTCTGACTCCACCTATCGACCTCTTTTCCTTTATTGCAACATTAAAGATTGCTGCAATGATAGCAGAAGGGTGCGATAGCAATGAAGCAGCTCCAGTTGTATATGTATTTGGTGAAAGGTGTACTCTTATTGAGCCTTTGATTGGTTTACATCAACATAAAATGGCATATATATGCTTTTCCTTTCACCTATAGAGAATGAATAATTTATGAAATTACATTGACATTAAGTTTACTCATATTTTGTATATTTGTCTCAGTCACTCACAAAATTAGTAATTCAAATTTTAAATAATAATTTATGCTGCATAGAATGTCAAATGTGCACTTGGTTAGCTAGAGATCTCTGAACACAGAAGATACAAAATGAAGGCCTAGGAAGAACAATAGGGAGTAGGCACACGACACATTCCATAATCTACAAGAAAAGCTCCTAATGCTTTGAAATTGGGGAAAAAAAATTATCACTTAGTCTACCTACCGAAAATTATGGGTAAGTGGTATATGAATATTGTTTATTACTTGCTCCGCTCATCCTAAATCTTGTAATCTATATTGTAAACAGAATTAACCATTGTTTTAATTTTTTCCTTGAAATTGGCTGCTGTAGTTTGACTTAGTATTTTAATATTTGCTTATTATTTAGGATTTTTTGCTTTTTTTCCTTTTTTTCTGGGGCTTGCATTCTTACTTATTTTGTTTTCTTTTACGTGATAGACTATTGAGCAAATTGGTAACAGAGAGAAGATCGTCTTGCAATTGAATCAAAAATATATTAATATTCAAGTACTGATATTGAGGTGCATTATATATCTTGGATTCTACTATGAAAGGTTTCTCCTTGATCCCTCTTCATGGAAAGATGAAGCATGTAAATAAAATTGGCTCTTTATATTTGTCTTTGTTGTTACTACTTTTGTGTCATTGTTGTTTTCCTCGTTGTCCATTATTTTATAATTTTAACTTTATATGTGCTTCCTTTTTAATTTTTCTTTGCCATATAGTCTGCCAGGGAGAAGACAGCAGCTTCATTTACATCTCTTTCGAATGGAATACTTCTATGTACGGATGTTGCAGCACGTGGACTTGACATACCAGGAGTTGATTGTATATATAACACAGGTAGATTAATCTTGTAAATGCTGCCATCTGCGCTGTAGACTGTTTTATCTTCTTTTGTTTAATTGTAATTATATATATGTATTGCTATCAAAGTACACTCTAAAACGATGCTCAAATGCTATTCTTGATATCTATCATTTGCTATCCAATATGGAATAAAAATAAACCTGTCCTATATATATTTATGCATAGTGTGATCCCTACAAGATCCAAATGTCTTCATACATAGAGTTGGACGAACTGCTCGGCTACGTAAACAAGGACATGCTATTGTCTTTCTTGTTGCCAAATGCCAAAGGAGTGGTTTGATGTATGTACTTGTATCCCTTTTTGATAATATACACATATATTTTAAACTTAGAAAGTAAAAGAATACATAGAGTTGGATGTATTTATGTTGGTACCATCATATTGGTAATGTATTAAGAATTAGTGTTAGTATATTAGGAATTAAACTGTAATTGAATTGCTAGAATATGTATTTCTTAATGTAATATATTTTTTTGTCAACAGGTTCAGTAGGGTTGCATATACACAATTATAATTGTTTTTAAAAAAAATCACATTTTCTAAGACGGTTATTGTTACAGTTGTCCTAAAAAGCTCCCTAGTTATTTTCTCTATTTTCTTCCAATTTTTAGGTTGGGTGTGATTATAATTGTCCTAAAATGTCCACTTTCTAAAAAGTTATACTTTTTACCACGGTCACTTTTACAATTATACTAAAACAATTTTAGAAAGTTCATTTTAACCTTCACCAAAAGTCTTAATAGTAATAGTGTTCATCTCTAAGCTTTCATACGTAAGTTTGTGGTTGATATGAATTTTTTAACCATATAATTAGATTGTGAGATCTATTTTGCATAGAATATAAAATAAGCTATAATGTTCATAATTTATAAATAATGTATTTTCTTATAAATTATGTGTGTGGGTATTAGAATAGTCCCCTTGTGCATTTACAAGGGTGGGTGTATATGCGGGTCCACTTAAAGCAGTTATTGGAAAACATTTTGTGCCAAGGTTCAAATTTGAGATTATTAATTAAGGTACCATAACTCCTTCTCAATTGAGCCACACGTTCATTAGTTATTAAATATAAATATGCTTTTAAAGAAATTATTCAACAACAACATCCATTTTCTTCAACAACACCAATTTTTTTATTTTGAATACGCTTAATAGTGAGGAAACTTCCTAGAAGGTGGCCTTCTGATTATCCTTCCTTTAATTTGCTGTAAGTATGCCCCCTGTAGAGCCTCTTTTAGTGGTAATGAAAGTTGTTACTTTATTACCCAAAAAAAAAAGCTTTCTTAATTTAAATGACCTATGGACAAATAAGATATAATTAATTTTATATCATGTAAAATATATTAATAAATAATTTACAAGATTTAATAATTAATTTAATTAAAACATATCCATATATTTATTTATTTTTGTATTATTTATAAGTCAGTCATGACCAATATGATTCACCACTTCATACTAGACACCCTACAAATTAGGGGCCATACAATCTATCTAGTTATTAAATATATATATATATATATATATAATGTTTTATATATCTTGATAAACATTTTATATTGCTATGTGAAGATGTTTCAAATAGATTTTATATTTTAAATAGATATTTCAAATAAAATAAGCCCGATATATATTGTGCTATTGTACATACTCTTTATATATAATTAATATTGATATATGACATTCCATTTAGTTGATGTATTATGAAATGGTGGAGATGCACACAATTTGATTTATCATATCAAATTAGTTTTATGATCATATCTTTAACAAATACTAACATACTAAAGAATATGTCATATGCTTTTTTACCATATCTTTTAGTTTAACTCATTGTATGTCTACTCTGCCATGTGTGTTCGTTCACTAGTTTAAATTTAAAAGAAGCAGGCAAAGTGGCAAACCATTAAAATGGCAAACCATTAAAAGTAGTTGATTAAACGAATATGCTTATTTTAGTGAAAAAGTAATAATTCAACTTGTTATAAATTTTTTATATCAATGTATTAATATTTCGATCGATGACTATTTTTATTATCACTCGAAAAAACTTAGCAAAAAAAAATCAAGTGACAAGGTTTTTAAAATAAACATATTTGTGAAATATAAACATTTTAATTAACTAGAAAATATTTTTGATGGCAAAAAACTAGAAAAGCTTTTTAGGAAAAAAAAAAAGAGCCGGAGAAAAACAAGTTTTTTTTTACCCAAAAGCAAGGGGTTAACTGTAGGATCTAGTGACTGGATTCATTATTTAAGCACTTATGAAGTAAAAAAAGTAATTATTTTATTAGTTTTCATATGCACTCTAGACCAAAATAATTATTTATGACCATTTAAGTGATTATTTCCATAAACTACATTTTTCTACTTATTATATTTTATTTACTCTTCTATAATCATTTATTTCACTTTTTTTTCTCATTATTCACCCAATAATTACTTAAATCACAATATCTAAACACATTTATTTTCTTAAAATCACTTATGGGGTAAAAATATCTAAACACAAATTACTTTTAATATAATCACTTATTTTTATAATTTATTATGAATTAGTACTTATCATTATAATCACTTATATATAATCAATACAAACACACCTGCTAATCTCTCGAAAAAAAGATTACATTTTAAAAATAGATTTATAATTCTCTGAAAAAATAGATTTAAAATTTACATAAATTGCTTCAACCCTTCAAAAACAGAAAAACAACAGCCCTGAAAGGCACAGACTGATAGCGTCACCGCATGAGCTTGATCATATATTGACGCACTGAATGATGCACGCCGAAACAATATACCCTTATCGTCCACGTGACATATTCTGAGAAGGATTACATGGAATTTTCATGAATTCATCCGTCACTAGAATCCTCCTATTATATATTTTTTTATTTTCCCCCTTCCCCCCTTAAAACCCTTCCTTTACCCCTTCGATGCATCATTCTTATGAAAAACTAGCGCGCTCTTTCTCACAGACGAAGGCGGTTTTGGTGAGCTTCAAGCATGGTAGCTCTAGCTACAGTCGTCTCCTGGACCCCCGAAGACGATCTTTTGCTGAAAAATGCTGTTGAGGTAGAGTTATTCTACCATTGCTATTTATTCTCCACTTTCCATTCCCCTCCCTTTTCCCGGGTTCGAATTGAACCTGCTTGTACTGCCTTTTATCTTCTACATTTTGTAGTAACTCCTTGTTTGTGTCGTTATTTCTCGGTTCTTGTGCTTCTGATAGTTAATAAATCTTGTAGGACTTTCGTTCATGCCGGGCACGGACAAAAAATACCTTTCACTTCAATAGGCATAATTATTTTAAACCCGGAAACTAGAAATAGGTGTTTTGCTCACTGTGGCTTAGGGAACATAACGTCTACAGTATTGTTTTTAGTGTACCTACTTGGGATCTCAGATCAGGACTGTTAGTTGTTTATTTCATAGTCCATTTATAACCTCAAAAACGGGAATTATTGTTCTCCATTGGGGCTAGTGACCATGGAGAAGATTTACTAACCTTTTTCATTCCTCTGCTAGCTTCTCACTTCCCGAATTATAGTGGCAGATGAGATGAATTGTGTAGACTGCGAAGATTGATGTCTAAGGGGTTGCCTGTGTATATCAGTATGTTGAAGTTTTTTATTTGCTAGGCACTATATCTGAATTGAACAAATCTATTTTTTGCTTTTTCCTTTTCATAGTATTTTGTCTTGCACAGGCGCACTTACTTGAAGGCAAGTTGGTAAATTCACTACCAACCTTGCAGGCTTACCTTCCATTGCCAGTCTTGTTCTAATATCACAAGTATTTTGTAGTTAACTGCTATTGATATTAAGGAGATTCTTTTCTTCTACTTCTCATTTTGTTGTTTTCTTAAATTTGGGAGAGCAAGAGGCAGAGGAAATTTCCTATTGTTGTTGAATTCAGGAAAGGCCCATGTTTAGAGACATTTGTTCCAGGATTCCTGTTTGCGTTAATCTATAGTTTCCTATTTGCAGGCTGGTGCTTCCTTAGAGTCCCTTGCAAAAGGTGCAGTGCAGTTTTCTCGAAGATTTACCATTAGAGAAATACAAGACCGTTGGTATTCTCTACTCTATGATCCTATTATTTCTGAAGAAGCATCTGCATGCATGAATAATGTTGAGCTTTCTGCTTTGTCTCTTCCATCAAAACTCAGTAAGTTTGGGCATTCTAAAGAAAGAAAATTTGCCCCTATTAAGAGAAAAGCTGAGAGTGTTCGTAATTCTTACTATGTCATGCGTAAAAGAATCTTGAATGACACAATTAATTCCATGAACTTTAGTTTTCCTATGAGGCCTGAACATGACAATAATGCCAGAATTGGAGTTGAGCCTATGCCTGAAAATTGCTTGCCTGAAGGTGCTGCCCTGGGTCATTTTGGATTCCAAGGATCAAATTATGATTATGTACACTGTGCTTTTCCTGAAAATATGATGGATGGTAATCTTGCAACTAGTGGAGTTACTGCCCATACCTCCCATACCTTTTACAGTGGTGTTGACAACCCAGTTGAGGAGAACTTCCCTATTGAGCAAAAAAATATACTTGAAGAAGAACCTCAAGTCCTTGGAGACAGTATGTCTTTTAATGGTGGTGTTGAGGAATTTGGTGGTCCAAAAGAATTGCCTGTAAATAATCTAATGGGAGATGATAGTTTGGTAACACTGCCTTTATCAACGTTTGATCAGATTAACAGCGACCCTGGAAATTTGTGTTCTGAGTTTGATGGAAACCAAGTCTTTAATTCACCTGATTTAGACTGTGGAGCATCATTTAATACCTCGCAGTTATCTTCAGTTCCTGAATTGCCAATCTGGGGAGCAGATGAGGGCATCCAAGAACCTGATGTGCCATGTGATGCCTTTAAAAATTCCATTGCTTGTGGGGAGGCTTATTTGGCAGAACTGTCCAACTCTCTCTTGAACTTCACTAATGAGGAAGAACTCTATTTGATGGATGTTGATGGAAAAGATGGGTTTGATAAATCTTATTATGATGGTCTAAGCTCACTTCTACTAAATTCGCCAGATGATGTCAGCCCAGAGCATATATCTACTAGAACTAAAACAGAGACGTCTGTGGCTTCACATTCACTCATTAAAAATCCATCAGTTTCATGTCACGTAGAGGTAGATAACAAGGTTGTGTTGAGCTCTATTGGTGTAAAAGTAAATCCCAAATCAGGGTTCCAATTGCCATCTTATGCCTCAGCTAAAGACCCTCGATTTCCTGAATTAACTAATGGAGTTATTTGCTGTGCATTAAACACTGAGGACCCAGAAATTCCAACCAATGAGGATGTTTTCCTACCTTTTGATGTGCCCCCTTTAACAGTTCCCTCTTCATTCAAACTGTCTTTGAGAGAAGCCAATAAGCCAATTTCATCATTGGTTGAAGATTTGGGACATGGAGATAGAAATCTGAAAACCCATGGAGACTCTCACGTATCTTCTCACATAGTGGGATCTCCTCCCTTTCCTGGTCCTGGTGCTGGTTCTGTGGTGAAATGTGAGTTGTCCAGTAGTCACACCTCCCTTCCAATGTCCAGGAGAGCAATTAAAGGTTCTAGTGGCTCAGGTGAAATTCTTTCATCAAGTACAAACATCAATGCTCTAGTACATGAAAATTTAAGGGAAGAGGCTGCCGATATTGGCTTAGCAATGCATCTAGACAATGATTTAGCAAATTCTTTAAATGAGAAAGCAACTCATTATTCTGACAGCTTTAGAAATTATCATCACTCTAATGCCTCTGGCAAGAAAAAGGAACAAGATTTAGCAATGACAGTTCAAGATCAACATTTGCAACATGATGAAATGGGATCCTCAGTTGTTACTGATTCTGAGCTGGTGGTAAATCCTCCGACACTAGATCAGGAAGAGCAATATATAGAGAGTGATGACGATGTTCCTTATTATTCTGACATAGAGGCAATGGTAAGATGTGTAATGCCATCATTTCAATCAACTATTAGTTTTACCTTTTGTGTATTTGTTGTTAATTCCAACTTACTTTTTTGTTTCTGCAGATTCTTGATATGGACTTGGATCCTGATGATCAAGATTTTCAGTATAGTGAGGAAGGTACTACTCAGACCTAGCCTTATGATTGTTGTTGGTTGCTTTTTGTTGTTTGATGTCCTTTTTTCTTGAGAGTGGAACCTAATATGACTGTTGACCGACTGAATTACATTCTTTGCTTTTGATGCTGTTTTGTGGCATGGGAGGATGCTTAAGGATTCAATCCACTCTCGTACTGGGGCATTTTGTAAAGTTAACATTTGATAGGCTTTTATCAATGACTCTTGTGGACTGACCTCCGATATTTTTTCCCATGATTGTATCCTTCAGTTGCTAAATATCTGGAATCCATGCAATAGGTACCAAAATTTTTGTAGATTCTATTTGTGTTTGGCTAGATCAGCATATGGCCATTAAAAATGCCCGTTTAATCCATTGAGTTTTATTTTGATGTGATTAGATTCTTCATGCTGAAGATGGCTAAGATCCAGTGATGGCATTCGGTATCCAATACTATATCTATTACCAGCATGATTCAATAAGCAATAGTCTCATATCAAAATAACCCTATGTCTATTTACAAAGCCCTAAATACAGTAATATTAAAATAACATAATCCTAAATAAAATAAAATAAAACCTAATTTGAAATAAATTAAAGAAGCCTTACTTTAAATAGAAATAAAATAACTAAAACACAAAATAAATTTAATAGAACCCTAAACTCTTCTATAGTACATCTTTGTTTTCCATCACAATGCTTTTTGTTCCACACTTCCACTAGTTTTTGCAGTGTGACAGTGTCATATTCACCCATCTGTTTAAAGTGAATATGCATAGTTTTTTCCTTGTTTCTTTCATGGTCTACTTTTGTATCATAGCCTAACAACAATATATTTTGCCTACAATTTAGTAATGAGATATCAACATGAGGATGCTAAGCGAGCTATCCTAAGGCTGGAACAGAGTACTGATTCCTATATGCAAAGAAATATTGCTTCACATGGAGCACTTGCTATTCTGTATGGTCGCCATTCAAAGCATTATATAAAGAAACCTGAGGTATTTGAACACTGGAACTCTTTACATGACCTACTTACAACTGGAAATGATGTTCTTATGATTTCTTGTTGACTTTTCAATGCAGAGAAAGCTTGTGATTCGTATTTCTTAATTAATTATTTTATTTAGATTGTGTTTAGCATAGATTAAGAAATGAGACTTGTATTTCAGAAAATCAATTTGGATTTATGCTTGGATGGTCTACAATAGAGACTATTTATCTATTAAGGGGTTTGATTGAAAGATACCGTAGTAAAGAAAGAGATTTGCATTTGGTTTTCATTGATTTGGACAGAGCTTATAATAGCGTACCAAGAGATGTGTTGTAAAAAGCCCTAAAGAAGAAAGGTGTTCTCATAGCTTATATTCGATCCATCAAGGATATGTATGATGGGACAACAAGTGTGAGAACTTCTGCAGGTGAAACAAAAGAACTTTTCTATAAAGATAGGTTTACATCAAGGATTAGCCTTGAGTTCATCCACCCATGATTTGGTTTTGGATGTTCTGACGGAATATATTCAAGAGGAAATTCCTAAGTGTATACATTTCACAATTGATATAGTTTTAATTGAGAACTCAAGAAAAGAAGTCAACTTTAAACTTGAGTTATGGAGACACTTTGGAATCAAAAGGATTCCGTTTGAGTAGGAGTAAGAATGAATATATGCATTGCAAATTTAGTAAGATGCAAGCCAGAAATGATTCGGAGGTTAACATTGGAAGGCAAACTATATCACAAGTGTCAAAGTTTAGGTATTTGGGTTCAATTTTACAGAGTGATGGTGAAATTGATGGAGATGTTATGCATAGAATATAAATTGGATGGTTAAAGTGGAGAAAAGTTTTAGGAGTTATTTGTGATCGCAAGGTGTCTAAAAAGTTTAAAGAGAAATTTTATTGAATTACTACAAGGCCAATGATGTTATATGTTAGTGAATGTTGGGTTTTGAAGGGTTAATAAGAGCATAAGATAGGAGTAGTAGAAATGAGAATATTAAAGTGGATATGTGGCCATAAAAGAATGGATAAGATAGAAAATGATTGTATATGAAGCAAAGTTGGAGTGGCAATTATTGAGGATAAAACGGTGGAAAATCATTTAAGATGATTTGGGCATATATAAAGAAAAGGACCATAGCAGCAGGCGAGGAGAGTTGATTAAATGGCTTTTTGCTGCATAGAAAGGCATGGAGAAAGACTAAGAAGGACATTGAGGGAAGTTATAAGATAGGATCTCTTGATAAATGATTTATCTGAAGAGGTAATTTTTTATAGAGTCTAGTGTCGTCATATAATTTATGTAACCTTATTTAGTGGAATAGGGCTAATGTTGTTATTGTTGTATTTAGATTGTGTTTTTGACTTAAGGTAGTGATGTGATTAAAATTATGAAGTGCATTGTGATGAAAGTCAGAGATACTATATCGTCATAATCTGATAGGTTGTTCTACAATTGCTAGCAAATGTGCTTCAAAATGTACCCCATATTGACATACACTGTTGTTATGTATGACCCACGGAGCCTGGAGTAACTTTTACAATTGACTTGTGTGTGTGTGTGGGATTTTTTGTTTAAAAGAATTCGACAGGATGAGTATTCTGTCTGACATAATATTATCATCTCACTGAAATTGATTTTGCAAAATAAATCCATCTATTGGACAATTCTGTTGATGATGGCTATAATTTTTTGGCAGGTTATACTCGGTCGGGCAACAGGAGATGTCCTTGTTGACATTGACTTGGGCAAAGGAGTGAATGCCAATAAAATATCTCGACGTCAGGTTAGTATATTTACCAGCTTTGATTTGTATGTTCACGTGGAAGTAACTATTTTGCTGCACTTTCATATACGTTGAGAAGTGGTAAGACGTGTATTACTTTCATGTCGCCGAATACCTTTGAGAAGATTGTATTGGCAAATTCGTTATGGTGCACTAATCACTTCCACATGCTTGAGGAAACGCTTCAATGGTTATTTACTTGACTGTATACTTGGTCTCAGTCATTGCTACATTTTACATGGGTTAATTGTGAAAATTGAAACTACATTACGAATTTACCAGACGGCCAAAGGATCAAAGTTGGAGGGGCTTACTTGCATTTTAGCCTTGATGATACAATTCTTTTTTTTTTTTTTTAAATAATGAGGTACAAGCAACTTTATGCTACCAGTCAACTTGAGACAACTGCCTGCTGCAGATTTTGGATCCAATTTTTAATCGGTTGCATTCTTATCAATCTAGTAGTAGAACCAATTTAGGAATATATATGGTTTAGCATAGGGTAGAAGGGATCTGTAATGCTCTTCTGATGCATGGGTGTATTTTATCAATCTGAAACAAAGGAAAAGTAATTGAGTTGGTGCCGTTTTTCTTTTCTCATTTCTTATTCTAGAGTTTAGAAGTGTATTGTGTTTTGATGAGCAAGGATGTTTTAATAAGGCTCCTGAGAGCAAAACTTCTGATCTAGAGGTGGTGTCACATCTCGGCAAAATATTCTGTCATCCCACATCATTAGGTAGAGTGTGTTAAATCAATATCAATATAACATATAACAAGCGTGGAGAGTCATATTTGTTGCGAGTCATGAATAGTGTAGCTCATCTCAGGCTTTGTGCAAATGCACGGGGCTCACTCTAGTTTTCAATGTTACTAATTTTATTCTTATCTTTCTATGGTAATTAGTTCTGGAAGAAGTATCTTAAAATTTACTAGAAGCATATAAAATATAAAACCAACTGTGGAAAAACTACATTTTATTTTATTTCTTATATGGATGAAGAGGGAATGAATCTTACATAAATTATTTCATTTTTTTTAAATTTCTATCTACAAGTAATAAAAATAGTATAAATTTATAAGATGCAATTTATTTTAGTCTGGAACAAACATAGATTAACAGGGGCAACCAAATATTGGTATTTTCCAGTTCTGAGATGTAAGATACATTTATTGTCATACCAAACATGGATATTATAAATACCATTGCATCTGAGATTATAGTGTACCAGTGGTATCTTTGATGTTTGCTTTATTGGCTCCTCTGTCAGAAGGTAGCTTCATTTTCCAATTGTAACTAGCAGCCTTTGTTATATTATGATAAATAGACTGATCATAGGAACAAAATCCTGTCTCTTGTGGATCATGTTCACTGTGAATAGTCTTTCTGCTTAAAATGTCATTCTCATGTTATAAAGGCAAAAAGCTGTAACAGTTTTTTCCCAATTGCCTGGGAAATTACAATTTGAGATCTTAAATGGCTAGCTGTTGAAAAATTTGGCTTCAGCATTTGTAATTCTGTTCTACCTTGTTAATCTTGTAGGCAATTATAAAGATGCATAAAGTTGGATCTTTCTACCTTAAAAACCTTGGCAAGAGTTCGATCTTGGTAAATAACAAAGAAGTAAATCCTGGTCAGTCTCAACAACTTAATTCCAATTGTCTAATTGAGGTATGCTCCTGAAGCTTCTTGTATCCAAATATCAGTAATTGATATGAATGGCCCCATTGTGGATTACAATAGCGTCAATGCATGCATGTATCTTGCCATTTATGGTTTGCTACTTAGCTCTTTCTAATCTCTTGCCATTTTTAATGCCATGCCATATGAACCAAATATGTAAGTAGGCTGTTACCGAATAAAACAAAATATAAGTAGGCCGTTTATACTTCTAAGTATAGAAAGAACTCTAGCTTGTCGACACATTGAGCATTGGTTTATCAGTTTACGATGCCTAACCTACTGTTTTCTGCAGTCAGCACTAAACCATCATCGTATTTTTATGCTGTAGGCAAATATTTGGGTTCAGAGATTTTGATTGTGGAAGTGTATGCTGGATTGTGTTTGATCATATTTTTTGCATATTTTTTCTCCTCCTTGTGAGTGAAATAAGTTTATAATGTTCTGTTTTTCCAATTTCCATTTCATCAGATATCTTCATTATGGTAAAATCACAAATCCCTAAACATTTACGTACTTGTAAATCATAAACATTATATTAAATCATGCTGCAGCCTTCTAATAGGAATCCTGTTTAGGCTCTGTAAAAGTTGAATATATAAGACTTGATATTATTGCAATCTTTTTCAATTCGTTGCTTTTAGTATTATTGTTTAAGGTTAAAACTTATCGTCAGTAGGACTGCTAATATGAATGGGGATTAAAGTGTTCGTTTAGTTGCTGCAGAAATTTCTACGAGTCTGAATTGTAAATGGAAATGGTTAATTTTGCAGATAAGGGGCGTGCCATTCATATTCGAGACAAATCAAAGTCATTTCAAGCGGTACCTGTATCGGAATGGTAATACTGAAAGTAACCAAACCTTGTAGTGGCAAATTGTAAATGATGTAACAAGAGATATCACTAGGATAGAAAGTGCTTGTTTTAGCTGCACTTTCTGATTTTGGTAAGGTGTGATTCGGCTGTTGTATGTCAAAGCTTCTAACGAAATTACGTAGGACTTCTGCGTCTCGGCGCATTCTTCCCTAAATTCCTTTGCCAAAATTTTATGTAATATGTCAAATATAACCCCAGTTTTCCTGCGCATTAGTTGAATACCTATCCCTAGGGGTGTGCATGGGCCGGGTTTCACCCCGCCCGATACTCGGCCTGTGCACATCCAGGTTGGTCCGGCCCGGTACTGCATTAATTTTTTAAAATATTAAAAAATAAATAAAAGTTAACTTTATGTATTAATGAAAAATTTTAATTATTAATGTAAAAGTGGATTTTTTTAAAAAATATAATGTTAGGATAAAAATTAATTTTCTTAAAAATTATAAATTTTTACAACTATACATTTTCATATAATATTAAATTAAGAAATCAATTTAAAATTTTAAATAAAATTAAAAAATCAAAACCTTATAAAGTTTTTCATAGTAATCAAATAATAAATGTATTATATAAGATATATAAAAAAAGTTTTATAAAATTAATTAATATATATAATATATTTTAAAAAATATATATATCTATATATAGTTTGGGTTGGGTCGGACCAAATGACCGAATCCGAAGTCCAGCACAACCTGAAATAAAACTCGGCCCGGTTGGCCCAATAGAACCGGGTCAGACCGAGCCAATCGAGTCACGGATTTTTTTAACACCCCTACCTATCTCACGGTGCGATTGTACAAATAGACTAAGAAATGCGTGCTCCTCTTCCCTAACTGACAACGAAAGGTCAACCGAAATATGAAGTGGTATCTTGAAGCTAGGGTGTTTAAAGTTGAACCGGTCAAGGTTGAATGGCTGTATTAAAATTAAACATGTTTTATATAAATTAATATATTTTAAATAATATAAATAAAAAATATAAAAAATATTTATTTATAATTATAAAATTAATATTAATATAGAATGAAAAATAAATTTAATAATTTTTAATTTTATATATCATATAAAAAATTAAAAATATTATTAATAAGATTTACAACTCAATATTAAAATTTAAACAAGTTAATAATTATTTATAATTATATTTTAAATTTAAAATAGACCATTAATATTCTATTTTCATATTATTTATTAAGTAAATTTATTATAATAATATTTATATAATATTATAATATAGAAAAAAATGTATATAAAAGATAATACCATTTAGTACTAAAAATAATATTATTTTATCTTAAAAATAAAAAAATATTTAAAAAATTAAAAAAGTCAAACCGGTTCGATTGGTTTAGTACTGGTTCTAAAATTGCCCGATATTAATTTATGATTAGACCAGACTAAGCATTGATTCCTGGTTGGACCGATCGAGCTAGTTAGTTTGATTCAATTTTTAATACACTACTTAAAACCCATGTTTTGAGTTTCATTCTTTTTTCTTCGGACAAAAACAAATCATTTCATCAACACCAGAATCAAACAATTTACCCCGACTAGTTCCCAAAAGGAAAACCAAACAAGAACATAAACCAATGCATAAGACAGAAGATAACAAAAGGCAACTACAGTAACCAGCTCAAAGAAAATAAAAGAACAAATAAAAAACAAACACAAGAACTCAGCAAAACGAGTAAAACTGAAACAAATCAACATGTCAGATTAGCCTACACCAACTCTCAGCAGCGTCCTTCGTCGCCTCTAATGCACCTCTGTGAAGAATACTAGCCAGAGCAATAAATAAAAAGTATTTTTATATTAAAAAATAAAGCAATAAAAAAAATAATGAATTGATAAATACAAAAATTATTAAAAACTCATAAAAATTATATTGGTGTAAGATCTAACTATCTAAGGATTGTCTGATTAAATTATTTGTTTTCAAAACATTATTAAGCATACCCGGCTTCACTGAGGCATCAGTAGAAGAAACAAAGGGGGATTTGTGAATATGGTAAGGGAAAAATGAGGAGTTAACATTTTTTTTTTTAAATTCAAAGGAATTGTTCTCTGTGATTTTCTTATAGCTTTATCAGTGGGTTTCTTTGTCATATTAATATATTATGCCCTAAACAAACCAGTGGAAAACAATGGAGAATATTCGGATCAAAGTTCCTAAGTATGGAAGATGCGTCAAGTGATATATATAATTATATGTATTATATGCGAAAAGAATGGTAAGGTCCCCTGCAAATAAGCATCATGTCCAGAGAAGAATGGGCTGTGTGTTGGCGATGCACCAAACAAAAGATATGGGCGAGCATATAGGATCTCGTTCGCAGTTGCTCGCTAGGACCACCTTCTTCCTCGCAAATTGTGATCATACTGTCCCTTCCTTCCTCCATCCAATTAGTCGGAAGCTTCCCTCTTTCAACCTCCTTTCCATATGCCTATCATAATTAGTTAATTACTAATAGAAATTCCTCATCTTGCTCATCCCTCTCGAATATCAGAGTGTTTGGTTATTACCAAACTACTTCCTATGTCAGTAGATTGATTCTGAGTCCGTGGGGTAACCAACTCTAACTAAGAGTGAACACTTGATTTGGTTGCTTTTGCAAGTAAAGGGCGTTGGCACATTCAGGAATGCGAAATTAGCATTATTGCGGAAACAAAGCCTTGGGAAATTAAGGCAAATAGTCAGACATGAGTGGCCAACTTGGTGGGATGTTCTGTCGGTAACTATACGCTCTCTCTGTCGCTGAGCGTAAAATGTAAACAACCTCATTCGTTCAGCCCATACTCTAAAAGTATCCAATGTTTTAGGTTGATTTATTTATATTTACACAAAAAGAACCATGTGACTCCCAATGATCCGGCACCTCAGTTGGTAGGAAATTATGCTAGTGGATTTAATGGTCTTGAGCTTGAATTTTGAGCATGCGATCGTATTACGTATTTATTAGAAAAACTTTGTTGAATCTATAATTTTATCCGACTCAATTTACAAATTAGTTGGAGTTGGATGTGAATACGTAATACCAAGAATTAAACATTGACCGTTCTGCCATCCCCACATTCGAGCCAGTAGCTACATCTTTCTATCTAGACTAGGTTCTGTCCAATGATTTTGTTGTTTTATGTAGGAGTATAGTTTAAAGATCTTCGCTTGGGTCACCCCACCATCTGTCACTCCCAGAATATTCTCCTTTCCATACTTCATGATAAATGCATTTGGTGGGCATATCATGTGATCTTTCATCTTCAATTCATAAATTATAAACACCTACCCCAAAACTATATTTGATTTTTTTGCTTTTTACAAGTTACTGTATATTCACATCAATCCATTGGTCCCTCTATCATTAAACTCATCGCTTTATTATTTGTTTGTCTATTATTGTTAAGGAGAGAGGGACAAAAGTACCAAAATAAATCACATCTTCACAGGGGGGAAAAGGTACCAAAATAAAACACTTTTCATTTCATTTCAAGTTTTTTTTTACCCTCTTACTTATTGAAATGTTTAGTTTGAATCGCTTCAAATAATTGAAGAAATCAAACAAAAACGCTTGATCGAAAATAGTTAAAATAATCTGAATTCATTAATTTGATTCTCAATGGCTGAAATTTGATGGTCTATTCGATTATATTGATAAATTTTTATTAAATATATGTAAGGTTTATTATATCTTTATAATTATTATTTAATATACTGTATTTTTATTATTTTTAAAATAAAAAATTAATAATCTCTATATTTTCCAAATAAACAACTTATTTGAACATTTCATGCTCCCACGTACACGACTTTTAACAGAAAGCAAGAAGTAACCTGAAAATTAAAAGGTGAAACTGTGAGAGTAATGGTTTTTTTTTTTTTGCCACTAACTGTGAAAGTAACGTTGCGAAGAAGTTTTTTTTTGGGGAAAATTGGATTTTGGGACAAAAAATAAAGATATTTGATTTTTGGTAGCAAATTAATTTTTTTAGAAAAAAAAATCTATTCTGGGTTTAAAAAATTTTACCCTCACCCCCAAAAAAATCAACTTTAGCTCCATTTCTCAAGTCATTTGATTTTTTTGGTTCCATTTCCCAATTTTTCCTATTTTCTTTTAAATCCTTAGGCCCCAAAGGGACAAGGACTCTTTTTCACAAAATTATGACTATATTTTATTATTATTTTTTATTTTGTTCTTGTGCATGTGCAGCCCAACTAAATATGCTCTCATTTGCATTTCTCCATTCTTTTAACGGAAAATGAGAGTTAAATACTATAGAAAGAAAGTCAATTAAAAAAATATACCTACAATTCATAAAATTTTCAACAGACACCAAGATATTAAATTAGAATTAATTTGTGATGAAAAAAATTGATTTTTCCCCTATTCTTCTATTTTTAATTGACTTTTATTTATTCCCAACTTTGATCTAAGGGCAAAATCCATATTTTTCAACATATTTTAATTTGAGTTTGATACTCCTTCCTATCTTAAATATAAAATATGTTTAATTACTTTACACATTTTAAGAAAATAAGTTAGACTATTAAATTTATTAAGAAATTTTTAATATTTTTTACTATTTATCTTTATTAATTATATAATCTCTCATACTTTTTATAATATTTACTCTTACCTATTAATTATAAATAAGAGCCATGAATGAAAAAAATAATTAATCTATTAAACAATTCTGAAAAATATTTTCTCATTTTTTGACTTAATTTCCTTTTGCAGTATATTTTATTCTTAATTTCCTTTTGCAGTATATTTTATTATTTTTTAATGGGTTTCAGGTTTTAACTCAAAGTTGACGTTATCCCAACCCTATATGACCGCTCTAGAAAACAATAAAAACCCATATCCGTGATCCACTAACGTACATGTGTACAGGTAAAAAAACAATATTAATTTTTTTTATTTTTATATATTATATTAATTTTTAATTTTGAAAATATAAATAATATTTAGAGTTTGAAGGGAGAAAAAATTAATAATTAATAAAAATCTTATCTACATTTTAAATATATATGCCACTTTGTTAAAATAGATATTTTTTAATGTAAAGTTCAATAGATATATAAACAAAATCTCTTACACTCTTATTTCTTGAATATAAAGTATAAGTCATTTTTATTTTTCAAATTATATTATTAAATTTATAAAATTTTTAATATTTTTTATCATTTATTCTTATTAATTACATTATCTTTTACATTTCACATAATTTTTATCTCTTACATATTAATTTATATATTAGGACATAAATAAAAAGATTAATATAATAAATTTTTCTTAAAATATTTAGTTTATATTTTGAGCTAAAGTAATGCTCCAACTTTTTTTACTAATCATATTTTAAAAGGTTTTTATAATCCTAAATATAAGTTATTTTTTATAAATTTTTAAAATATTAACTACTTTATTTTTAAAATATCTTTGTTAACAAGTAAGAGAGAGTATATTGTTAAAATTTATAGTAATATTTATCAAGATTAAAAGTAAAGATCATATTAATTTTAAAATAGTTTTAATACTATAACAACATTTCTTTGATTCTCGTGATGGAAATTGGGGGTAACCTACTAACCTTGCCCTTACTTGCGCCCATAGCGCGAACCTTTTGAGGTCAAACAAGACATCAATCTCATTTCCAATAGGGTGGGCATACACTACTAGTCTACTACAAGTGTCTTTATTTTATGCTACTTTCCAATTTCAATGCACCATAGAAACTGAAACTCGGCATCAATTATTGACTACTTCGCTACTCCCCAAAATAATGGGGGGTACACTGTCACCATTTCCCGAATCCGAATCCCATTATCTGCGGCATAAAATAATTAAGATCAATCAATCTTTCTTTATTTGATAAAAAAATATTACTATGTACGATTTTTTTTTTATAGAATCAGAATAGAGGATACGAACAGAAAGACCCACGCCAATTTTATCAAAAACAAAAAAAGAGCAACACGAAATCATTGCTTATTCATTCGCTTATCTTCTCAGGTCACTCTCCCTCGTACACATATCAAATATATTAATCACTATATATTAAAATTTTTTAGAAGCAACCTTATTTACAGCCCATAAATAACATGACTCCTTTCAATCACTTTTCCTTTTTATTGTAGTTAAATGTCTGGTGTAATAAATATTTTTCCCACAATATTCCACATTAATAAAATCATGTAGTATTATTCATGAGGCACATTTTTAAGCATTAAATGATCTAGTGTTAAAACAAAGATGACCATTAATTCATGCTAAATTAGGAAAAAATATTTTTTATTATAAATTAAATAAGATTAAAAAACTTCAACTAATAATATTCACCGATATAAACCACTGAGTACTTGGTTTAACTAGTAAGGGATTATACCAATTTAATCAGAGATCTCAAGTTTGAGTTCTAGAAATTTAACACTATTAAATATTTGGTAGTAAAGCTTACCCTTTTGGTAGGTCTAGATTATAATCCTACTTGATTCAAATTAGTCTGTATTCCAATAAATTTTCAAGTTGAAGTGAGCTAGATCTAAGATGCGGAATGTACATAAAAAATTGGCCAATATAAAATAATTTTTTTTATATTTGAGACGGAGGAATTATTATTTTCCCTGACTCTCATTGTATCACAAGTCCACTAATTTCAAGGAAGATCAGAACGCATAAATTTAATTTATAATTTATATATGCCACATGTGCTAATGTAGGTGTCAAACAATTATGCACTCTCGTGAGATGATTTGAACTTTGCGAAAGATAAGATGAAAGTGCTGCTCTATATCCAAATTTTTTATTCATATCGTAGTGGGTGATTGAGTCGACACCTTTTTCCATCGCAACTTTGTCACCGTGTCCATGATGTTGATAATTGGTAGAGCTTATAATTGAATCTCTCTCTCTCTCTCTCTCGTGTCATTTAATTGTCTTTTTCTTACAAGATAATTGATAAACCAACTTTTTTTCTTTAACCAACAATCGCAAATATTATTACTAGACAGAGAAATACAACAATTAGTCCCAAAAATCCTACAAAACAAAACTAAGCAAAACCAGTCATAAAAAAAAAAACAGCTAGCCTATACCTGCCTTCTCAAAACCAAAATCAGAGGGAGAGTTGCACGGCTTATTCACCACACTATCTGAAAACACGGCATCTGTAGCTGAAAATAAAACCAGAGGAGGTAGTGGTGAAAACACCCATCCACAAGGATCCATTCCCTTAATTACGAACAACTACTACCAAAACAATCAGTAGAACAATTGCCTTGACGGCAAGTCCAAGACACAGAAGAACCAGCTATTTTTTTTTTTGCCAAAACAGAAGAACCAGCTAAAGATACCATGATTTCACAGGCATATCATCAATAGTAGCCTTACAATTCCACGCACATGAACTAGATTTCCCTGACTTTAAAATAGACACAAGAATGGCACAATCTAACTCGAAAATAACAATGCAACAAGCATAATAGCCTTCCTCATCAGCATAGCTTCAGCACAAAAGGCCAAACTTGCCACAAAACATTCTCCAAAACCCCACATATATCCAAGAACCATCAGAGTCACAACATATAATCCCTGCTTCAGCAAATCTCATCTTCTTATTCAAAGCTACATTACAATATCTTTAGAAACTGTCTAGGGCTAGGGGGAGCCTTCCAACTTTCAGAATTAGAACAAGCCTCAGATGTTTGCACAGGTATATCATTATCAACCAAATTATTAGTATGCCAATAATAAAAAAAATTCCTAAACGCCACACCAATTACTTTAAGGGGGTTCGGGGTACTATGATTGAAAATTGTATCATTTTTTTCTTTCCAAATTTGCCAACAAATCAAATTAAAGAGTCTTTCCCTCATCATCAAAAACATCATTTCCCACTAGCAACAAATCACAGCATCTAATAAAGCTAGTTACATTTCCATGGTCAAACCTCAAAGTCCAAGAGTGATAGGTGAACCCTATTGGAACTCGTCTAAAGAAATCACTTTGATGCAAATGGAACACGGATCATTGCAATGACAAGGCTCATGAATTGGAAAATAGAAACAACAAGGAGAAAAATGCACAACATAAAGGATAACATAGAAACACAATGAAATATGTTGGTCTAGGTGGAATAGAACTCAAGAGAACTGGTCTTTTAAACCCTAGATCAAGTGACACCACAAGGAACGACCGATTCCTTGATAAGTCATAATATTCTTTTTATCACTCAAATATGCAAGGAAAAACTCTTAACTAGAGAAAATTTAATTTATTCATGTAATAACCTTCAGTATATTATTTTGGACTTAATCTCAAGCTAACAGGAAGTATACTTAATGATATGTGCAGGACCGAAGGAACCATGAGGAGGAAAAGTAAAGAGGAGACAGAACCCCCTCACACCGCAACATGACTAGGGGATGCCTCGGTGAATAAGCTGGAACTTGGTTAAAATTTTTTGAACAGAAGGGTCTCATGCCACGACAAACTTACTTGTCACTAGGGCACTAGACTCCGAACTCTGATGAATTTGAAGCATTTCAGTCGATGGAAATAGAAAGAATGGGAGGAGAAGAAGAAGAGCTGCGCTAGGGTTCCGATCCTCCAACTTTTGGGGATGATTTCTGGCCTCCAAGAGCTTTAATCTCGATTAGTAAGTGATTCTTGATCTCCCTCCTTTATTTTCTCTTTAGTTTTTGGATGGATTTTCGGATTTATGCTTATGGGTTCAGGTTTGGCCGAAATCTATTGATTAAAATGAATGTAATAGGATCAATGAGGTGTTCTTTAGTGTTAATAATGCTTGGATATGAGTTTTAAAGGGAGTATGTATGATTTGTGCCAAACCCTAGTTTTGAATTGTGTGTGGTAGCTTGGGGTCCAAATTGTGTGTGAGCAATTGTGATTAGGATGATTATTTGGAGCTCATTAATGTATGGAAATGTAGTTGAAACCTTGGGTAAAGCTAAAATAATTGAATTATGGATTTTGGTCAAGTAGTACATTATATTGATTGGGAATCTTATGATATTGTAGTGTTTTACTTAGATAATCGGAGGTGACTCAACTCATGTTCGGCATTAAGACGGTGGGTTTAGACTGTGTGTGTGGTGTCAGTGATTTCAGGTAACTGGGTGTTTGTGTTTGTATGTTAATTATTGATTTGTATTTATATATATATATGTATATATTCATGTTCTCATTCATACCACGATATCGTTATGTGTGTGTATGATTTTTCTACATATTGTGGTATGCAAATGGCTAGATAAGGTATAAGTCTAGATTTTCGATACTGATACATGATGAAGATGAACATGTGATTTCATAGGATGCTAGCATGACATTGATAAGTATGATAATGATGATTATTGCATTGTAATATGGCACGAACACCATTATCATATGAGCATTGTAAGAAAAGGTGGATTGGGAGGTGATGATGAGATTATATATAATTATATGATATAATGATATATATATATATGATATGGTGATAGGATGAGATCTTAGCCACTAAATCCTCTCCCATGGCATGGAAAGCCAGATGGCAGTGGACTGCACCTTCCCTAAATCACCACTAATTTGGGGTGGTTCAGGGGAATGAGAGATATGGTCCAAGCACTAGTGTAATATTTGGCTGGATTATTTTAGTGTTAGGTGATCTTGGTGATGTCCTAAAATCAGTCTTCATCGACTATTGGAACGAAATCACCTATTGAAAATGTCATGTCATGACGCTAGCTCGTGATTCTAGCCGTGTGTGAAGGAGACATGCATATCATAATATTTTACATTACATTGCACCATATGCATATTTGTGTGGATAAATGATATAGGGTGTATGTGTTTGTTTCGTGATTACTAAGACTTTATCTTACACCCTCAATGACTAACATTTCAGATAAAGACTCTGACACTAGTTTGGAGAAGACTAAAGAGTCGTGGATTTCTCCGCTTTGGGAACATTGTTAGTGACTTGTAGTTTCACCATTTAGTCTATATAATGATTCGTGCTAAGTGAAATTGGGTGTTTATGTATTGTCTGGTTATCCTGGGAGTGATGTCGTGTATGTGATATGATGATATGGATGATTGATGATGATGAACTTTGATGTGGTAATAATGATAATGGTTGTATAATATCAATGATGATGTGGATGGATGTATGCATATATTGGTGTGTATGTATGATAATGATTTGGACACCGGTATGGGTTAGTATTATCAGAGTGTGTGTTTGTGAGCCAGAAAGGCCGTATGTAGGATGTAACACCTTACTTTTAAATTTATTTCCCATGAATTAGACTCCTTTTAAGTCTAATTATACTTGATTCTAAGCTTGAATCACATAAGAATGAAAATCAGAATTTCAAAAATTTTCAGTTATTATTCATATGGTAGTTTCCACTTTGCCAACTGAACTTTGAAAATTCATAACTAATTCTAGAAAAATCATTTCATAGTGATTCAAGTCTTTAACAATAGATAAAAACCTTATTTACATGGAAAAAATATGAAACTGAGCATTTACTTGACTAATTTATACAGTTTATTCCTTAAACATTTACTGTATATTTGGTCATTTTCTCTTCCCCAGGATTTTGACCTTATATTTAAAAATTCATATCTCACTCTACCATGAGCCAAATCAAACATTATTTATGTCATATGAAAGCCCTGTGAGTCTATTTATATAAATAATTTTCCTCTACATTTATTCAACTTGCACAGGACATGGTGTTAACTTAAATCATAAAGGGTCAGAATTCCACTTTTGCTGGAACAGTTTTGGGAAAACCTCCATATCTCCTATCATATAGCTCCAATTACCTCTAAATCAGTGGAATATGAAACTTAAAACATATTCCTTTCCATAAATATAAACCACTGAATTTTTGGAGCTCTGCACGATTTATATCATCTTTTTAATTTTCCAGTACCTAACTTTCAGTTTCCAGTTTTCCCAATCTTTCTCTGTTCTGAACCCTAACTTAGAAAATTCACCATTAATTGTACATAACTCCAAATAAGGTGAATTAGGTGTCATATTAAAGGTTGAGATGCCCTATATCTGGAATAAAAATACCATAAACTTTACCTCACATTAAGTATAGAACAAGGGCGAATGAAACAGACATGTTGGGAAAATGCCCTGTTTCAGTCCACATTGCAATTTCCTTGCCAAAACCCTTGCAAATGAACTCATTTTGGCATGTAACTTGGTAGCATATAACTTTATATCCCAACATACAGAACTGGAAATTTTCATACATTTTATACAACATTAACATATTATTCACTATTTTATAATTTCATACAAAGCAAGGCACAAACAACCATTCACCCTATAACACAATGGCTTGCAACATCATTTCCTTCTTCATGCCTTTTGCTCCTTCCTTAACTCTTTTGCATCGGTTCTCCCTAGCATGGTTAGTCATTGAAGGGGGGTGAGATTCAAAGAATCTCAGTAGCAATCACCATTCATGCAATCATATTATCACATTAAGCATATAATCATCATAAAATATCAAGTAAATGCTTTTAAACATTTATGCCATAATATTTTACAAAAATTTCGGCAGAGTTTTGTTTTGTATTTTGGACATCCCGGGGTCTCAAAACCCTCAATTAACTCAGCCAACATTCTCAAAGCATCACAATTGATCATAGCAAACAATAGGCAAGTCATCAAACTCATTGAAAATCACATGACAATATAAGGCAAGAATAGGTAAATTGCTACCTTCATGCTTTTTCTTACTCTTCAACTTGATACCAATGCTCCCCCTAGCTTCCTTGGGCTTCTTCAAGTCCTAATGCATCATCAAACAATTATTCAAGCTAATGGTTCCATGACTTTCTTCAAAAAGTGTTCATGAAACCCTAATTCTTCAAAAATTCACCAAAAATTCATTCCTAACTAAAAAATGATGAATTATACCTCTATTCCATGTAATTTTTCATGAGGAATCCAAATATGGCCTCAAAATTGCCAAATTCCATCTCTAGCTCGGTTACTGTTCATTCCGAATTAAGCTTCAAAAAGCTAAAACTTTCACTTTCTTAATCTTAAGCTTTTTTTTGTACAACATACTTGTGTCTACCTATTTTGGACCCAAGAAATCTATTTTTAAGGTCAAAATTATGAAATTCCCTTTCCTTTTCAAACCCTAAATAGGCAGAAAATTTCATAAATTTGTAGAAAAATATCCACCCAATTATTTTGCAATCTAATGGCATAATCTTAATCCTTGAAGCCTATACATCACTTTTCATGGATCACTTTCTTCATGCCTTCATTTTCTCTCTCTACTCTCTCTCTAGGCAGAAAATTTCAGAGGGAAAATAGAGAGACATAATCCATAAAGCTTCTCCAAATTCAAGGATACACAATAAAATAACCATAAGATTTTACCTTGAGTTTTTGTGACTTCAACTTTGCCTTTCTCTTCTTCTTTTAATTTTCTAGGGTCTTCACGCTTTCTTCTCTCACTGTTGCTGAAGCCATCGTGAATGAAGTGAGGAAGATGAAGATTAATGAGTTAATAGGATATTTATGTAATAAAATATTTAATTAACCTTTCTTTTTGACTTTGATTACTTTTTGGCAAATAAAGCTTTTGTCAAAATTTCCTTGGTATCCATTCTTCACTTCATACGTAGCTCACTTCCTTTTTTGGCCAAAAATTGCATCATAACTTTAATGGACCAAAATACCCTTTACCGATTAAATTTACCCGTACCGATTAAGTATTTTTGCCAAAATTGTCATTAAATTGGTACAGGATTATTCAATAATTATTTTTGGTCCAACATCATTATCTAGACCCAAAATATATTTTATTAAGGTCCAATCATTGTCCTTGGATCAATACTGCATTTTCCTGCAGTCTAAACTGACTTTTAATATTAACCCTAATTACCCAATAAATGTTATTTTGACCTTAATAAATTCCATAATATATTTCATTGGGTCTAACTCATTGAGAGATTCATTTTGACCATAATTTTTTATATGTACGAAAATGCCCTTAACCCGGGGTTAATTTATAATTTTTAGAACTTTCGGGTCATTAGGTGTAATTTTCCCCAAGACATTTCTGATACTATTTTCACATCATTTTTATGACTTTAAGGACATGGATGTCCTTTTAATAATTCTTTTGGGGCAAAAATATAATTTCTCATTTTTCCATCCAACCGGGAAAAATGACCTATTTGCCCTTCTTTGCACTTAACAGTGTCTCTCTGTTTTTCCCAATTCCTTATACACTTTATGATATCAACATTTATTTCTTGAGGTTTAAATTCAATATTCATATTTTTTCTTCAAATATGGGAAATGACTGTTTTGCCCTTGAATCGGGTCAAAAATATAATTATCTATTCTTTCGGGCACTTTCTTGTAATTTCACCCAAAGACCAATTTTTAATTATTTCATTTTTCAATATTCACATTAACTTCAAATTGGTCTATCTCTCAACCTGGACCTCCCAGGAATGCAATACTTATACCATTGCGCTCAGTTTGGAGCAGGCTTTCATTCAAGTGGTATATTGCATATTTTTTCGGGGTGAATTCTGAATTTAATTTCTGTCAAAGACCTTATGGAAAATTAATTCCAATTAAGGATCAAACATAACTTCTTCAGAAAATTAGATGAGAAATTAATTCCTTCTAAAGCCCAATTCTATATAACCTTTTCGTTTCACTTCATTTCTCATCTTTTATTCATTTTATAATATCCCATAAAAATAGGGATATTACATAGGATATCAAAGTGGTGTTGGGCCTAGATGGTGTGATTTGGGGCATACATCATATTACGTGAATTTGGGGTTCAAATGGATTAAATCTCAGAGGAGTGGTTTTCTCAGAGTGAAACCTCCTTAGATAGGTTAATGGTGTCATTTAGGACATGTGTAAGTAGTCCTTGGGTGTCAAATTGCCTTTAGTGGCAATTAGAAGAGGTTTGTTGTGAGTTTTGGCCAAAAAGTGGTTAAAACGATTTTGGGTGTTCATAATCTCCATACAGAGATAGATTGAGATGATATCAACACCTATAGTTAGATTAGGATAAAGCGACCAGTAGGAGTTAGAATCATGTTAATCGAAGGTCGGAGCATGAAGTTGTATGTGTCGGAAGTTGGCCCGGAGAATCAGCAACTTGCTGATATGGTATCAGTAGGTGGTGCCACAGCACCAAAAGCTTGGCTGCAGCACCAACCTATTATGTTTCTTTGTGGTGGTGGTGTTATTGTAACTGGCCGGGGCTCCAACTCTATTGTAGCTCTTTTCTATGGTTTTTGATGTTTTGGGTGATTACTTGGGGTTTGTAAGTATATGTAGTTACAATTTATGTCTGAATAGAAAAACACATAAGGTAACCTATATATAGGCAAAGGAAACAACTGAAACCCTAATATAAATTCAAATCAAATCCCTTAAAAATGTGGCACCTCCCTTTAGGAGTAAAAGGAGTAATTAATTCTGAATTTGATTTAAAAAAAGGTGGTGCCTTTAATGCAAAAAAAAAAAAAGGAGAGAGAGAGAGATTTGAAACCTAATAGGAAATACTCAAAACATAGTCACCAAGTTTGCATCTTTTGCCCACATGGCCTTATTAAGAAAATTAAATCAATAAAATGAAAACTATTAATTAAGTCATATTAAAAACATCATCTTGGAGAGAACACATGTCTCTTTAAGTAAGCTTCTTCAATTGGGCTCCATTTGGGTTTGGATCAGTTGCTTGTACCAAAGACATAGTAAATACACCTCTTAACTCCTTTTGGGCTACAACCTTGTTGATATAAATGGGCTTTAATTCATAAACCTCTTGGGTTACTCCATTCAAGGCTTGCTTCAATGCTCTGGAAAGGATTCTGAACAAAAAGATTCATTACAAGGTATGAGTAGACCAATGAATGACTAGAGGATGTGCTAAGAGGTATCATGCCTCAAGCCTACTCTATCAAAAAGGAACCAAACCAAAAACAAATAACCCAAGGACAAAGAAACAACAAGTGCTCAGTAGTTTCATCATTCTGTTCACAGATGGTACAAAAAGTAGAGGAGCTACATTTATAGTTTAATAAGAGCCTTTTTTGCTGTAAATGCTTCAAACAACAGCACCATATAAAATTCAAGACCTTTGAAGGAGTCTATATATGCCATAAACTCCTTCAATGACTCTTATTAGGCCTTAAGGATGTGCTAGCAATATTAACACCAATTCTAGCCCTCTAAGACAACTTATAATAGTATCCTTTCTTGACATAATAACACTCATTCTGATAGGTGATATTGAACTGGTCCAAAGAACTTACTATGATGAGTTAGAGACCCAGATTATTGCAAACAAGAGATACTACAAACTGGACATCAAAAAAGAATGACAAAAAAGGTAGAAACGGTGACCACAACAAGTGAAACAAATTAGAAACAAAAAAAAAAGATGTTGGTCTAGGTGCAATAGAATCTAAGAGAACTGGTTTCTTGAACCTTGATTTTGGTGATGCCATAAGGAATGATCAATTTTTTGATAAATCATATTTCGCTCTAACACTCAAAGAACATAAGAGAAACTCACAAAGTCTAACATTTTTATTCATCAAATTTGAAAAATGCACATAAAAGATAGTTTTAAATAGGTAAGGTAAAATCTAACCTAATAAGTCTAGAAAACCTAATTAATTTGGGCTCAAGTAATCTTAATGGAATGAGGAGACTTTGAACTCAATTAACACTCCTATTGGACCTAGGAAACTAATAAAATAAAATCCTAAAATAAAATAATAAAAATTCAATAGAAAATAATAAAAATAATATCTAAACCCTTATAAACATATCACCACATTAATGAAATAACATGTTTGGCACATGATATACTTACTTACAAGGTGCGTTATCAAAATGGCTACTAACTAACTAATTAGACTTTATTAATTAATAAAGTTTAGCCTATAATTAATAAAAATAAAATTAAAACTAATTAAGCCCATTAATTCCAAGTCACATGCTCTTTAAGTAAGTTACATACTTTTTTTAAGTGAGCTCTTCATGTTGGGCTTGATTTTGGTATTGAATATGAAACTTTAATATATGAGAACATAATCATGCCATTCTTGTGTTCTTGGGCTTCCAATTCACTTAAGTATAAAGGCTCCATCTCAAGTTGTTTGTTGATTACACCATTCAATGCCTCTTTCATTGCCTTAACTTTGGATCATGTCATTGAGCCTCCCACGCCTTGTAATGGATTAACTATCTACCATTTTTAGATCATGTGTTTAGCCTCTTTTTCTCCAACGTCTCGAGCTTACTCCATGCTTCCTAGCATACTTTCATCACATTCCTTGAACAACCCAAACTCTTGTATCCTCATAAATGAATCTAGATAGGGGAATACAACTAATATTTCTCAGCATCTCTTCATGGACCCTACCCTCTAATAGGTCTAAACTCTAGACCCTATTAAGAATAAGTTCCTTAACCTGCCTTTCCCTATTAGTAGCCTATAACTCATCACAAGTTATATTATGACTATTCACATTTGGGATCCACGGATCACTCCATGTTTTCACTAACTCCCCATTCCCAATGGACCAACAAAGATCATTTTCAATTACTTGCTTGCCAACCAAGATGCTACTCTATACTCATCAGGATCTATGTCCCTTTAAAGCTTGCAGAAAATCACAATTAGGGAAATATATAGCTTTGAGGACCCTAACCTAAAGAGCATCAAGGTTTTGGATTATTCTCCAAATAGTTTTAGCCAATAGTGTATCATTCAAAACTTTAAAACCCCTAAACTCCATGCCACCCTCCAATTTTTATTTTGACGATTTATGCCAAGCCTGCTAATAAATCTTTCTACTATTCTCACTCCTATCCCACTAAAATTTGGCAACCATGCTATCTAATTCCTTGTAGGTATGTTTTGAAAACTTAAAAACAGACATCAGAAATAAAGACAACATTTTAGATTTCCAAGACTACACCTTTTTCCCAACCTTTTCCCTAACATATGCAAGAGCTTCAGTCTTTGATCTCCCCCAAATGTCTAGAACACCCAAATACTTCCACAGATTCATTGTATTTTCAACATTTAAAATTTGACAAATAGAATCTCTAACATCTTCAAGAGTATTCTTCAAAAAGAAAATGCCAAATTTATCACAATTTATCCTTTGACCCAAGGCATTAGAATACACAGACAAAATATCATTTAACTTGGCATACTTAGCAGCATTAACTCTCATGAAAAATAAAGCATCATTAGCAAAAAAAATTATGAGATAGCATAAGACAACTCTTGGGCAATTTAATACCTTTCAGTTCCTCACTCTCCACTGTGTCATTAACCATCAAAGAAAGAACCTCAGCAATAAGAATAAAAAAGATTGGGAGAAAGGGGATCCCCCTGTCTTAGACCTTTGTGAGGTCTAAATTCATGGATCTTTTTTACCAAATAAACAAATATTAAATCTGAGAGAAGACACACAACTCATAATCCAGCTAACCTAAACCTCACAAAAGCCCATATTAAGCATGACTTGCTCCAAAAAATTCCATTCAACTCAGTTATATGTTTTATTCATGTCAATTTTTAAAGTAAATGCATATTTACCACTACTTTTATTCTTCAAGTAATGGTAAACTTCATGTGAAATAATGATATTGTCTTGAATTAATCTACCAGCCATAAAAGAACTTTGATTGCAAGAAATGTAGACACTACTAACTTTTTCATATGGTTAGCAAGGGTTTTAGAAATGACTTTATAAGCAAAGTTACAAAGCCCTCCCACAATCTTAGGATGATCAATCTTTGGGATAAGAACAATATTGGTATCATTGAAATGATCAACCAATCCCGTACCATAAAAAAAATCTTTACCATAGACCACAATTCATCATCAATATCTTTTAGGAAAATTAATAAAACTTACCTGAAAAGTCATTCGGCCCTGAAGCTTTAAGTCCCCCTAACTGAAAAACAACATACTTCACTTCAACTATTGTGATTGGACAAATCAAACTTTTATTCATTCTATCATCAATTTTCTTCTTCACAAACTGTAATGCAGGATGCAAGGGTCTAGATCCAGAATTAGTGAAAAGATTCACATAAAAATCCGAAATACAAGCTATAATATCTTTCTCATCTAACCACACCCCTTGATCATTTTTTATTCTAGCAACATTATTACTTTGATGCCTTTAAATTGTACTATGTTGAAAAAACTTTGAATTTCTATCCCCTACCTCAACTAGTTAATTCGAGACCTCTGCCACTAATAACTCTCCTCATTATCCCAAAATTTTTCAATTTCATTAATAATGTTTTTATCCAATTTCAAATTCCCTTATGTTAAAACACTCCTCCTATATTCAAAAAGCTTTAACATCAATTCATCTAGAAGTTTTCTATTGTTTGAGAAAACTTTCTAAAAGCTTTCTATTGTTTGGGAAAAGTTTTTTATCTAATTAATCAAAGCCTTTATGCAAGAACTCAATTTATATATAACCTCTTTAATACTATCACAATCATCCGTTTTCCCTTCCCCTAAACTATTTATCACTACTTGCCTATAATCAACATGAGTAGTCCAAATAACTTCAAATTTAAATTGTCTAGGATTTTTAGAGTCAAAATACAGCAAATCAACAAATAATATTGCATGATCAGAACCAATTGGTTCAATATGAAATACCTAGGCTTTTGGAAAAGCATCTCTGAATTCCACATTTCCAAAAGTTCTATTGATGTGTCTATTTTATACCTATAAAATACCCATATTTAGCATCTATTTTCATCTCAAAATATTGTGATTTGATACTTTTTGACATGATTCTATATAACTCGGAGTATATTTACATCATAAGAATATTTATGATGATTTTGAGCTACATAGAGTCAAAAAGTTGGAGCTAGAAGTAAAATACGAAGTCCATTCACTCCCCCCATATTTTCTCACCCGCGGATGGGTGAGTTCATTGAAAAGAAAAGAAGAAGCATTGAGATGGCACTAGAACTGTCAATTCGGGCCGGTCCCAAATCGGGCCGGGCCAAAAAGCTCGGATTGAAAAATGGGCTTGGTTTTCCAAGCCTGAGCCCGCAGGATCGGGCCTACCCGTAGGCCCGCGGGCTTTTTTTAATTTTTTAATATTTTTTTAATACATTTTTTATATAATTATTTAAATTAATACAACTAATTATCATCATAATTTAAATTAATACAACTAATTATCATCATAATTCATCAAAAACTAATATAATATTTAAATTTTATAATTTATATATCACTAATTAATAAAATAATATGTATTTTTTAATATTTTAAACCAAAAACAAAAGAAAAAGAAAAAAGTTTCGGGCTTTCAGGCCGGGCTCAAAAAGCCCGGATTATATATTTACTCCCGAAATTGAGGCCCGAGCCCGCTCATTTTTTGGGCTTTTCGGGCCGGCCAGTCGGAGTTGGCCCATTTTGATGGCTCTAGATGGCACTATGTGGAGAAGGAAGGTGTGGAATTGGCGCTGACTTGTCTCTTATATGGTTTCATGATTTTATGGGTTTCTGGATTTTGTCTATATAAAGAGGCATGAGAAGAACACAATGGGACATTCAGAAAAAGCACCCAAAGGCCAAAGATCACAGTTTAAATGCATCTAGGAATAACTAGGAGCAATCTATAGAAAAGAGAGCAATGAACTCTGGGGAGTATTAGAGATAGATTCATTCCCTTCAACTATAACTCTTTCTTCTTTTTATTTTCACTATGATTTGAGACTTTAGTTTTGATTTGATGTTTATTCATATGTGTGGCTAAATTTCTCGATCAAAGGTAGAGATATAGCCTGACTGAGATTGACTGGATTTATTTTCTTTAGTTATAATTCTTTGGATTTGTTATTTAAGTTATATTTAATTTATTTTTTTCATTATATTTATCTCTCCTGTTCATTCATGTGGATTTTATGCTTGACCATTATAGAGTCTAATTAACAGGTAAATTTAATGGACTGAGAGGTGAATAGTAAACTTAGATATAGAGAGATAAATATGGATAACTAATCTAGAGATAGAATTAGGAATTCGTGGTGATATACATTATGACTTTCAAGGTTTAATTAGTAACTAGAGTTACATGAGATCGAATTGAATCATAATTAAATAAGGACTAATTGACCGAACGGTAATTAAGATACTTTAAGAATAACGGTCACTATAATTGTGCAAAATCTAACTAAAGAATAGAATCTAGTTATCCCATAAGGTGAACCTCGATTCATTAACATTTCTAGTAATTGAATCAAAACTCATACATTGGTTTGCTTTCTATTTCTTTCCTTTTTAATTTGAGTTCTTAATTTGATTGCCATTTGGTTTTGGGAATAAAATTTTAGATTGGTAAATTTACTACCTCCCCTAGATTTGACCTCTGGAATACTCCAGAGAACTTTCTATTACTACGATCGATCCTGTATATTGCTCTCCTTGATATGATCTTACCCAAAGTGAAGATTGTCCCGTGTATATCTATAAACCTGATGTGTCTATTTTATACATATAAAATATTCACATTTAAACTTCAAATTGCATCTAAATATGTTTACATTGATATAATTTAGCATGATTTGATATATTTTTGTATTTTATGGCATTATAAGCTCATTTGGAAGCATTCGGAGCAAAAACGCTACAAATAGTTCATGCTGAAAAGTGTCAACGTCTTTCGGTATTTTAATCATAACTCTCATATATGAACTTCAATTTAAGTGATTTAAAATGCGTTGGAAAGCTAAGACATAGAGATACAATTTTCATGTTTTGAGTTTTCCCAAATTCTAGCGTTATTATGGTGAAAATCAAACTCAAAATATCAACACGAGCTGATAATTTTTTAAAGCTAAACAGAGAAGTGTTCATACAGATAGAAGCACCTGACGCCGGGTCAAACTCATCCGGCACCGGGTCAACACAAATTTCGCGTTTTTCTACTTTTTGGAATCACCCGGCACTATATAGGATAATTATATGACCACCCGGCACTGGGTCAAGGTGAAAAAGCCCACAAAAACACATTTTTTATGCATAAACTAGCTTGAAAACCAAGTATTCTCTATATATTATAAATAGGGTGCAAGAGAAACACAAGAAGAGATTTAGAAATGCACTCAAAAGTCAGAGAACACGGTTTAAAATACATCTGAGAGTATTTTATAGAGAGAGAGTAAGGAGATTTGGGGAATATTAATGATAGATTTATTCTTCTCTAACATAATTGTTTTCTTATTATTTTCACTATGATTTGGGATTTTAGTTTTGATTTGATTTCTAATTCTATAAGTAGCTAAATTTCCCAGTCAAGGGTAGGGACGTGGCATGACTGAGATGAATTAGATTTGTTTCTCTACTTAAGACTATTTGATTTGTTCTTCAAGTTATATTTAATTTATCTTTTTATAATATTTATCTCTTTTATTCGTTCATGTGGATTTTATGTTTGATCACCATAAAGTCTAATTAATGGGTAAACTTGATGGATTGAGAGGTGAAGAGTGAACCTAGATTTAGAGAGATAAACATGAATAAATAATCTAGAGATAGAATTAGGAAATCATTGTGATATAAGTTGTAGTTTTCAAGGTTTAATTAGGAATTTTAGTTACACGAGAGTGAATTGAATCCTAATTAAATAAGGACTAATTGACCGAGAGGTAATTAGGACGCTTTAGAAATAATGGTCATTATAATTATACTGAGTCTAATTAAGGAATAAAATCTAGTTATCTCATAAGGTGAATCCTGATCCTTTAACGCTTTTAAAACTAAATTAAAACTCAAACTTTGTTTTGTTTCCTATTTCTTTCCTTTTTAATTTGAATTCTCAATTCAATTATCACTTGCTTTTTGGATTAAAAGTTTAAACTATAAATTTACTACATTCCTTGGGTTCGACCTCTGAAATACTCTGAAGATTTTGTTATTACTGTGATCGACCTTATATACTTGCAAGATTCCAATCAAAACCCTAAATCAATAAAATTGTTGCTAGAAACAAATTTCTAGAAATTTAAAATTTTCCTAATAGATCTAGGATTGCCACCCCACTTTTCACTATATGAGATAAAATCATTGAAGTCCCCTAGACAAAATCAGGAACCCCTAACCAATAAAGTCAGAGTCAAAATATTCGCCCATACCCTTTTCCTTTCCCCTTCCTTAGTAGGACCATAGACAAAAATGATGAAATCTGGACTCGGAATCTTATTATTATCAACACAAACATGAATGGAGTTGTGTGAAGATTGGAGAACTTCCAAATTAACATCCTTATTCTACCATAAAGCAAGCCCACCATATACCACTAGGTTTTCCACCCACTCATTATTAAAGTTACATTACTTTTAACTCTACTAACTATACTAACTACACTACATTTATGCTTAGGTTCTAATAGAAAAACTACCTAGGGTTTCATTCTACGACATTCTTCCTACAAGTTCTTAATTGTCAAGGCCACCCTAAGACCTTGACAGTTTCAAGAAAGAAGCCTTATGACTACCTGGTGGTGGATTTTGGCGAGCCACCTGAGCCTTTTGTAGCAGCATCCATTTTCTTATCAATCCTGAAAACAAACAAGTCATTTGAAAAGGAAATCAAATGATCCTTAAGACAATTACCCTCCTTTATACCCATCTCATTACCAGTTCTAATCATCTTCTTAGTCTCACGAACATTTTGATGACGAGCACTTTTCCCTTTATTATGCTTATTTTGCACTCCTTCCACTTCAAATTTTGAAGCTTCCACATTGTCAAACATGGGCCTCTTCTTTTCAAAATAACACCATTATCATCATCCTCACGGACCCTCTCCAAATTAACTTAGCTCAATTTTTTTACAACATCAAAAATCAATGACAGAAAAGGAATAATTGCCCTGCTAACCTCTTTCTTTTCCTTTGGCAATTCAATGATATAAAGAGAAGACGAGTCTAAGGGAATTATTGACTCAATACAATTTTGATTTTCTTTTTTTTTCCATCCCTTTCTACACTAAATGAAACAACAAAATTCATTTCTTCATGTGCTTCTCTAGTAATTATCCTTACATTCGTCGTTTAGGCTTAGTAGTGTTAAAATTATGATCCACTAATCCCACATCATCATAAGTTACCTCTTTATCCCCATGCCTTTTCAATCCAACCGAGCCCATCCTTTCCATATTAGGCCTCTTCAATCTGGCCTCATTTTCACTCCAACAGCATTTGTTGTCCACACATGGCTTACCGTTAGCATACTAATAATTGCAATTCCCTTTCTCAAATACATGCGCCTTGCTTTCAATTGTATCATGTGCTACTTGATCCTTCTCCTCACACACCTCAACTTTTCTGTCTACATATGTTGCCCTGAACTCAATTACCAAGGTTTCTACCCAATTTGGGATACATATGATAACAACATCATCAATGGTTCTCACTAGCAGCACAGACATCTCTAGCGATAAGACATCAAATCTGTTGGCTCTTTGACTGCCACATACTCTTTATTCATGGCCAAGTGATCTACACTGATAGCAGAACCTTGATAGCCTTTCATATCTCACTAATATCTAGATCCGATCACCTCCTAGTCTTGGAATCTAGATCCTTGGAACTAATAGCTTTCGGACATCCATAACCATCCTAACCCTTCCAAAAGCCTTGATTAGTCTCCTATTTATGATTGGATTCTCCACTATAACAACATCTCCAATTTTTTTCTCCTAACTTGAGTACGTTGCTCTTTGTCATAGCTTCCCATGGCAAATTATGGAATTGAATCCATATCATGCATAAATAGAATTTCAGCTCCGTCAAAACTGAAAATCTCTACCACTGTTGCACACTTAGAAGATGACCTTAAATAGCCAAAGACCAGCCTCTAAGAATTCAATGATATTCTGACTCACACTCAAACTAGAACAAGAAAGTATTTGTTTCCATTAGCACAATCTCTAATCCATCATCCATGTTCCAACCTTTCTTGATCATTGCCAACACAGTAGTTCTTTTCATAGTCTTCTTCACCAAGATTCTTCTAGCTAGCACACCTCCCGAACCTTGATTACCACCGTCATTTTCTCAATCCAGTAATACCTTGATCTCCTCCAACCCATGATCATTCTCTTCCTTCTTTCGATCCACCTCCATCTCCATCATCAGAGAAATTGATGATGAAAGACTAAGACAACAATCACCATAGTAGTTAGAATCATGAAGCAGATGTTGATCTCAAACTCTCACTTCAAACATTCTCTCGATATCAAGAGGAACTCTAACTTATCATAGTTAATGATTAGTGATAATAACCTAACTTAAAAGCTTTTATGCAATATTATTATTAATAAATCAAACCATAACTTATGAGTACAATACATGCTTTTCTAATGTTAAAAAATATGTATGGCCTATTTTAAACTCTTGGATTTATTTAATTATTTTTTGCATCATGGAAATTTATCTTATTGCCAATTGCTGACATATATAGATATAGATGAAGTTTGTCATGCAATAAAAATCAATTACAGTAATGCTTTCTTCCTTTGTTTATGTAAAATGTTCTGTTTGATTTCTAACTTAATGACAACTTAATTCTCTGTTTTTCTAGTTTTTCAATTAGACAAACATGTACTTTAAAATGAAGCCCTTGTATAAAGATTTTAAAACCAAAGCAATGTTACGAATGAGTTAAAGGGCAAATCTACCCTAGAAATATTTTCCAAGGAGCTATGGTACCATAAACAAACTTTTGGAACAATGTTACCCACCATATTTTAAAATCAGAGCAATGTCACATTATACTAATGGTCAATGTTAAAGAAAAAAAAATTGGTCTTTTCTTTAATTAACTATTAACATAATTATTTTAACATTGATCATTTCTATAAGGTGACATTGCTCAATTTTAAATATAGTGAGTAACATTATTTCAAACGTTTGTTTAAAGTGCCTATAGCTAGGAAAATATTTTTAGGGATAGATTTGTTAAAGAAATATTTATAGGGATAGATTTGTTCTTTAACTCTATAAGGGTATGTTTGGTTGGGGGGAAATGGGGGGAAGAGAAAGGAAGGGGAGGGATTTTACTCCCTTCCCCTTGTTTGGCAATTAAATAACTAGAGGAGGGGAGGGAAAATGTGTTATTATGTCCAATGTGATCAAAATGTCATTCACTTTTTCATAACTCAACCACACAATATACTAGTCAGTCTTATCGCACTTTTTCTTGGTCTTACTCTTAAAATATGAAATACCTTAGTGACATACATGCATAAAGTCATGAACATACACAGACACATTCGTATATTAACATATATAATTATGGTTAATGTTGAGAAAAAAAAGAAGATACATATAACCATGGTTGGGGTTGAAAAAAAATTAGTATTTTCTTCTGATTAAGAATTTTGTCGAATATTCAAATAAAAAAACTCTTTTTTAATATAGAAAGAAAATATTAACTTAAATAAACTAATAGTATAATAGTTAAATTATAATTATTTTCCATCCCTTCCCCTCCTAATCCAAATAAGATAACATTAAAATTCCTCTATTAAAATCCTTTATTTTTCCTCAAAACGAGGTAAAATTAAAATCTTTTCTTTTCCCTCCCATTCATTTCCCTCCATTAAAATCTCTTCCCTCCCTTCCCCTCATTTGAACCAAACAACCCCTACAGGAACTCATTTGACCTCTATTTGCTTATAATTGTTAAATTGAACTCAGTTTTCTTCTTCTTTTGTTGCTTTTCCTTTTATTTCTGCAACCTTTTTTTTCACTCTCTCAGTGTTGCTGTGGCTTTGTTTAGGTTCAGTCTGAAATCTCAATCGAAATAGTTGAATCCACTCTACAAATATTTTTGTGCTTTCACACGTGTTTTTTCTTAAAAAATTCAACTAGTTTTGACTTCGAATAATAATTATACATTCCCCTCTTTTATTTTTATTTTCAACAACGAGGTTTTGAATTATTTTGTTGCAGTTCCCTTTTAGCATTGATTTCGGAACTTGACATTTGAAAGGCCAGGGGTTGTTGGTTTAATTTGTTGTACTGCCTCTGTTACTTTATATAGATCATATTTTAAAAGAATTTTATAATTCTAAATACAAATTATTTTATAAAAAATTATAAAGTATTAATTATTTTATTTTAAAAATATTTTTTTTAAAAATTATTTTATAGAATATTAATTATTTTAAAAATTCAAATATATGATATTAATTAGATGTAAAGATAAAAATTAAAATAAATATTAGACAATTTTATCAATATAATTAATCTTTCTTAGTTACTGTGAGATAATTGAAAGTGTATATTAAGAAATATAGGAATACAATTTAGCCTCATCTACCAAGCCAAAAAAAAGTGCATGATTTTTTTATAACCTAAAAACAATGTATATATGATGTCAAACTTTTTTTTTCCTAGTTTTATAATTTTTGGTCTTTAAAATTATATTTTTTCAATTACAACTATTTAGTATTTGAAGCTATTGAGTATTGACAAACTAAATTTGAGCATTTAATATTAACTTTTTTACCCACCATATTGTCATGGGATAACTTTTGCTCAAGAGTATTAATATACACACATACTATATTCTATAGAAAATCGTACTTCCTCCAATTTCTAATATAACACATTTTTAATTGAATCATGTAGATTAAATATGTGAGTTAAAATTAGTAAATTATCATAATTTTTTTAAATTAAGACATTTTTCCAATAGCCTTATTTAATAACTTTCTCTTTCTCTTTGTGATGGATTGAATAGAGATATTTTTTTAAAAATATATAATAAATATTATTTCATATTATAAAAAAATCATATATTAAGAATTAAGGTAAAAGACTCTATAGTTAAGACTGATGAAGTGTTATTTATTAATTATGAATAGTATAATACATCTTACGTTGCAATAATGCAATAATGAGCTCATCTCTAGTTATTAGTATAATAAAATTTGTAGTAAATTATACTATTAATAAGTTATAAATAATAAAGTTCATTATCTAGATTATGTTCAATCCACAAAATATATTTATATAAAACAAAATCTTAAAAAACACACTATTCATAGACTACAAATAATATTCATTTTCAAAATTTAGGGAGAAAAAAGTTTTTAATTTATATATTCTTGCCATGTCTAATTTATTTTGTGGATTTTGATAAAAAGAATGGAGAATTAATTATAATTAATTCTCCCTAAAAAAATTGAATGATTTCTTTCAATAATCATAATTGAGTGATTTTAAACATGCCAAATTAGTGTACTAGGTCTTACCAAAATGAAAAAAAAAAGATAAGGAGATTTTGTTTCGTCATTCCATATGCCATATGTTCAAACGAAAAAAACTGTCATATTCTTTTTTCTTTTTTTTTATTTAATATATACCTTTTAGGTTGACTTGCACATTAATATAAAGATTAACTTCTTGACAATATGACAGTGTACTCGTTGCAATTTTACTAATCAAGTTGTGATCGAGAGAAGAAATCATTTATTTCAAAGTGTTGACTTTAAAATTCAAATATAAATAATCAATATCCTTAACATATTATTTTCACTTCACATAGGCAATTTTTATTGTTGAGTTATTACTTGGTGGCATTTATTTATAGTTTAAAATTGAAAGTAAAATACTAAATATTAATTAATTATTAAAAATTTATTTTCCTTTCTGTATATTTGCATTTACACACTGAAAGTGAAACAATCAATAGTAGTAAATGGATGGTGAAGAGAGTAGTAAATGGCACCAACAACGAGTGATTCTCACCAAACTCTCTGCTAGAGAAGCGTGCGTACACCACAGCACAGTGGTAATCTAAATTTCACCATGGCAAACCCATATAGTCAGCGTCTCCTTTTTGCCTCTTCACCTTCATAACTCATTCCTCTTTTTGAATCCTAATCACTGTTTCAGTCATTCATTACTGTCTTTCCTTTCTTTCTTCTCCGAGTTTCGGTGATCCCTCTCTCAACTCATGAAGATCCAGTGCGACGTCTGTAACAAGCACCAGGCTTCCCTATTCTGCACCGCCGACGAGGCTGCCCTATGCGACGCCTGCGACCACCGGGTCCACCATGCCAACAAGCTCGCCTCCAAGCACCACCGCTTCTCTCTTCAGTGCCCTCCTCCTAACCAATACCCTCTGTGCGATATTTGCCTGGTAAATAACTCTAGTTCTGGATCACGGATTTAGATTGTTCATTTCAAAGGAATTATTTTGTATTTAACTGTGCAAATAATTATTATTCTTGGGGGGTTTCTAAAATTGTAGGAGAGAAGAGCTTTGGTGTTCTGTCAACAGGACAGAGCAATTCTGTGCAAAGATTGTGACTCGTCGATTCACTCAGCCAACGAGCACACACAAAAGCATAATAGGTTTCTTCTAACGGGGATTAAACTTTCTGTTGATGCTACGCTTTATTCATCATCAACCTCCAATCCTGTTTTGACCAGTGGTTCTGATTCTATATCCAATTCCAAGTCGCGGAATTTAGCAAAGAACCCTGTTTCGTCTTCTTCTGCCATCTCGCATCCCACTTTAATGGTCAAGACTTCACCTTCGGCAGCATCAACATATGCCACAATTAACAAATCTGCGGGAAACTTGTTAGTGAACGAAGGGTTTGTTTCCACAAGTAGCATATCTGAATATTTGATAGAGACTCTCCCGGGCTGGCAGGTCGACGACTTTCTCGATTGTTCTGCTGTTCCGTTTGGTTTCGGCAAGGTCTGCGATGAATCTCCTATCTTTAGTGTTTCCTGTTGGGTTTTAGAAACAATTAGTTTTTTTAATCACTATTCACTAAATTGAAGGTTTGTTTTCTATGTTTTATCCTTGGATCTGACATTTTTAATGGGCTTAAAAACTGCAGAGTGATGATATATTGTGTTTTCTTGATGCCGATATTGAGGCAAATATGGGTTCTTTCTCGCCCGAGAGTAAGGGGATGTGGGTTCCTCAAGCACCCACTAGTCTGTTTACCGCACAAGTGGATCGGCAGATTAAGTTCCAAGAGACAAAAGAGGCGACCAACATTGAAGCCAGCAGATCAAGGTCGAGGGATGATAACTTCGTCGTTCCAGAAATTAGCCCTCCTTTTGTTGGGTCCAAGAGATCCAGACTTACGTGGTAGAAACAAGCCTCAAAATCGAATCTTGTGCAGAACGCAGCCTCTGTATCATCTTGTCTTTTTTCCCCATTTTTTGTGTTATTCCCTCCTCTTTTCTTTTGTTTCACTGCGTTGGCCTTTATTTGGCTTAAATTTCACGCTGCCCATGTTTTTATAATGTTAATTTGGTCACCTTATGGACTATTTGTTTCTTGACTTGTACTTTGCTACCCGGCGGTGGGGTTGTGTACTGATCGTTTTGTGTTTCTCTTTCCTGCCGTGTTTGCAGAATCTGCAAGCACAATTGTATATATGAACGTTCAGAGTTTTGCAGGCTTTTTATATAGTTTTTTCTGCAAATTAGGAAACAGTTTCCAGGAGTATGGCGAAGAAAATGATGATTCTGTTAAATGCAATCTTAAAAGAAAACTGTAAGTTGTTCCTCCCTGTGGTCAGGGACACATCACGGCATAGTACTGATTAGGTTGCTTGATGCAAGACTTGACAGAAGAAATTGACGTAGAAGATGATTGCACAGATGAATGTGATGATGGAGATCGGATTAGAGGGAGAAAGAGACAGAGGTGGGGGCGTAAGACACAGGCGAAAAGGGGTTGAATGGACGGCATATGGATTTGTCTGAACGTGAAAATTCATGTGGGGTGGGGGTTGGTCAACCCTCCATCCATCATTGGTTCTGGCCTCACTTTTCTGACTTTTTCTTCCCTTGAAGGTAGAAAATGAGAAGGCAGTAGAGCAGAGAGTGTTAGGGCTTAAAGAGAGACTTTTGCCCTGGAAATTCACCAGAGTTGCTAACTAACAATACTTCAGCGTTGGTATTTTTGTTAACAAAAGATGGAAAATGATTTGCCCAAAAGTGAGCATCCATTTTTGTCAAAATCCCAAGTGGGAGATATGAATAAAGAAACAAGACTACTATACCAAAACTCCTTGTTTAAGCCCATCAACATTCAATCATCCGATAGTAAGAAGAGAAGCTTAGTTGAGAGTGATGCCCGTTTAAAAGAAGTCTACAGAACATACATGTACTTGTTGAACAGATTCAGAATTGGTAGCTACATGTTAATTAACACTCTCTCTCCCTTTCTTCCACCTACATAAGCTTTTAATATTCATTTCAACTAAATTTCAAATTGCTTACATAGGTAGATAGTTCTCCGAATTAAAAATCATAGGTAAGCACTGGGAGGAAGAGCTATAGTTCAATGACGAATAATTTGAGTAAGTACCTTGGAGTTCCTCTACTTCCCCGATTGGTCACTAAGGAAACCATAGTTATATTGTGGAGCGAGTGCAACAAAAATTGTCTGGATGGAAAGCAAGAACACTCTTCTTGGCCGGACGCATCACCCTTGCTAGAAGCATGCTCACATCCATACCATTGTATGCAATGCAAATAAATCAGCTTCCCTCTTCTTGTGCCGAAACTGACTAGAAACTTTATCTGGGGGAAAATGAAGGCCAGAAAGGCCTTAATCTTGTGAAGTGGACAGACATGTGTCAACCTCTTACGAATGGTGGCTGCGGTCTTAAAAACCTGGAGGGGCAAAATCAAGCCTTCCTAGCTAAGCTTGCTTATAAGCTAATGACAAGAGATGGTCTTCTATGGGTCCAGGTCCTACGTACATGGCAAAGATGGATGGAGCTGAGTGAACCAAGGCACTTTCAAAACTGCAACTTCCTCACACCTTTGGTGTAACATTGCTGAAGTTTGGGATGAAACTATTCAAAATACAAGAAGAGAGGATAACTCAGAGGGAGAATGCGCCTGCTACGGAACCACACCAGCAATGGAGAATTTTTAGTAGCCTCAGCATATGCAGCCAATCAAGAAGATAGTTGGCAGAATAAAGACCCCAAATGGAGCCTTGCATGGAAATGACTGGAGCCACAGCATATATGGCTCACCATGAAAAACATGTTGATGACAAATGCCGAACGGGCTAGAAGACAGTTAAACAATGCTGTGGAATGCAGTTTATGTAGGAATAGCGCTGAAGAATGGCTCCTGACAAACAACCACCCCTAACGACGGGGCCCTATCTAGTCGACTACTTTCGGCACCATGTGTTGGAAGTTGCGGTTAGTTAGAAATGAAAGAATTTTTCTCTAACTTTTGTCACACTTTTGAGGGAATTGTTCATGGGGTTCAGGCATTAGTCAATCACATTACCAAGGCCAAAGGTATCCTTAGCTTTTTTGAAACAGGATCCCTAATGTAACCTACCTCTTTTGTAATCTTGTACATATGTTTTGATTCTTTAATGAAATTCCCTCTTCATTAAAAAAAACAAAAAAGAAAAAAAATGTTCAATGACGAATGACAACTGCCTTCAGGAATTTCGAGACTTGATTCTCGAATTCTAAGATCCCTATCACTTAAGGTCGATAATATATTAACCATACAATATGACTCACTGAAGTTGCCATAAAGAAAAAAGGTTAGTTTGCTGTATTTAAGACAAACCTTCAAGGGGATTTATTGAAGACCTCAAGTTCATCTATTAGTTTAAGCCTAATCTGGACGTCCTTAATTCAAGTCAAAGTACTCCTCATAGCATCAAAAAAATCATATCCTGCAATTTAAGAAGGTATTAATTTTTCATTGATGTACATTGATAAAACATAGTTTGATATTTGATCATCAATCCTATATGAAACTGTAATAAAGACCAATTATTGATTTATAGAACCTTGAATCTTAATTTCAGCTTTCTTAATCTCCTTGGCGTAAATTCACTCAGCAAGTCCATAGGAAACTCCTATATATATTTTCTTCTAGACTAGAAATATCATTTGCTGACTGTAAGAACTAATCCTCTCTAGGTATTAAGAGCAAAGGATATACTCCTCTCAACTAAAGATATTATAAACTCTTGGTAATAGAGCTTTGTTGTCCTATATGGTCTTACCTAGTTTAATTTGAATTAGTCTAGAAACTGATAAATCTTTTAGGCCGAAGTGGAGTAAGTACATGATACCAGATATTCCAAGGAGAAGGTGATAGCCTCTATCACTGATGTAAATATGAGTTGGTGGAAGCTCGTATTTAAATTAGTAGTGATTATTAATGACACAAAAACTATGTATACGATGGAATTTGAGGATCATCCTCTAATTGAATTTGAATTTGGTACAAGTATGTATGTATGCTTGAAGTTGATTGAAATTAAGGGAAATGATAATTAATTGGAATGGTTATAAGACTTCCGGCCGGCGTTATGCACAGTCTGGATAGATGGTTGGAGCCGATCGATTCATTGGGAGGCAAGAGCTGTCCATGACGCAAAATCAGGCCGAGATGTTTTGCATGTTATCACTTAATAATAGTGTCCATTACTCACACTTTGATAGACTGAAGTACTTCGTGCAGTTTCCCCCTTTGCATGGCATTGCTCAGTAAATCCGTCATTTCAAGGACTTTACTATACGGACCAAGAAAAAAAATTAAGAAAGCCTACGACATGCAAAACAGAAAAAAAAAAGAAAAAAGGTTTCAGCAGGAAGATATGGAATGGATTTTAAAAAAATAATAATAACAAAAGATGAGAAAATGTAATGTTGAAACTTTGAGAAGAAAGATGATGATTGAAAAATTAGTAATAACGCTCCCTTTTGGCAGTAATTGTTGTGCATTATTTGTTCGCCCTGTATGGATTTCTTTTACCTTTATCAAAGTCATACATATTTCCTTACAAGTTTTGCAGGTATATCAGGATCCTCTTCAGAAAATAAAGAACGTATAAACAAGAACACGCGAACATGGATAGGAAAGAATATTAAAATTAAACAGATTGATGTATTCTCCCATTCTGATCTTTAATTAATTTAATTTACTGAAGAGCTTCTTAAAAAATGTTGAGAAAGATACACACACCCCGAAGAGAAGAAATACTATCAATATTCCCATAGGGAAGTGAAACTGATTCCATTACAATCAAATAAAACAAGAAATATACTAAGTACTGACAAACACGAAGATGCCGCATGGACATTTGCCAATTAAAAAGCCAACCAGAAGGCCAGAAGAGGGAGTCACGTGGCACAATAAAGTTAATGCTAGCTTACTGCTGGTAGAGGACCTCTTTCTGCACATTCCATTGTTTCTCTTGTCCTACTACAGCCAATACTACGTACCCTCTACTACTTATCAATGGGGATGGCCAAAAATTGTGGGGGTGGAAGTTCAATTCGCACATCGTCATCAACAACATTCATCGCTGACATTGATGAGGCATGCAAAAGGAAGAAAACACAAGTAAATAATATTGGCTAGCTAGACTTAATTTAATTCCATTAATGTCTACTAAACAAATAAGCAGAGTAAGTAAGTATGATGAATGAAGTCATTCAGGGTCGGCGACAATGAGCCTTGCACATATGGAGGCAGTCATAGAAACAAGGTCCGCCACAATGGAGGGGACAATCCAGCCTCATTCCTTGACACCTTGTTCTTCCCATGCATTGTGCATACTCCCCTACCCTATACTCTTCCCTCTCCATTCTCCCCTTCCTGCTCTTTGCCTCGTAATGCCTTATCCCTCTCCCTCCTCCTTTCCCTTTCCCTTTCCCTTTCCCTCTTGGATGCCCTCCACATCCCCATTTCCAAACACCTCCTCCTCCTCCCCCCCATCCCCATCCTCCCCCACCCCCACCTCCGCCTCCACCCCCACCCCCGCCTCCTCCTCCTCCTCCTCCCCATCCCCATCCGAAACTGCCTCCACCGCCTCCACCTCCTCCACCTCCGCCGCCGCTGCCACCACCACCACCTCCTCCTCCTCCTCCTCTATAATGCCTACTACCTTTACTTGTGTTAAACACAGCTTTATTGCTGGAGTTGTAGAGTTTTCCCTTGCCTTCGTCATTGGCTTGATCAAGCCCCGCTTGAGTAACGAAAGTTGTATTATTAACTTGACTAGAAACAGCGCCACCATTCAGTCCGTCGTCGCCTTTAAGCCCAATACTTGACATTACGAAGATGAAGTAAAGGAGCAGAAATATTCTCAACCGCTCCATATCAAAAGATTGATAGGTTTTACAGGATGCAGTCACCTCAGAAGCTTAAATATAAAGTTGTACGTGAATGTGACTATGATGTGCCACCAACAGGGAGAAGTTGTCCGTCCCCACCACATCAGAGCTATTAGAAAACTACAAGCATTCCAGTTCTCTCTGTCCATAAAAAGGATATGCCTTAGATCTCACTTTGTCCCCACTGCACCCCCGAGTCCTGGAACCTCGCCCACTCACGCTGCATGCGCGCCTTTCTCATATAAATTTATTCCTCATTGGGGCCTGCAAAAAAACATTTCCTCTGTATCCATTTTTTCACTTCAGAACATGAAAACCACAGGCATGAGATATATTTTTCTTAATGAAAGCCACAGGTAATGAGATCTGCTTTCGATATATAAATATGTATATGATTTTTTTTGGCGTACACTCTGTATATATGTGTACCCATGCAATAATCTAAATTCGATATATAAATGCATATATTCACATGTCAAATTGTGTACATATATCAAGTTTGAATCATTACATGTGTATTTACTTATGATATAACTAGAATTTATTTGTGTATTTCTTATAATTTGTTTAGTCCATTTAATTTTTTAAATAAGATATATCTTACACTATCTTTGCAGGCTTGATGTTTAATAATTTACTAAAGCAATTAGGAGGGACCTTTGTGAGTTTTCTTTTGACTTTGGTTTTGGGAGAAGCCCACTAGCGTTACTGTGGTCTTTATGCAAAAAACTACTTTTAGTTGCAATTGAGATTTTCCAAAGTACTGCAATTATTACTGAAAGAACATCAAACAGAAAATGTACCACACTGTCACCGTTTTATTCGTCCAACTGGTTCTTGCAATTTACATTGCAAAAGGGACAAAGGAACTTTGCGGTTAACTAAATTCCATCTTTTTTGACTGGATAAACATTAATCTCTTCAAATTTGCGGATTGGAAGAAGTTGTCGTAATCAAATCTCAATTTGTTTTTTTCATGCTGCAAGAGTTGGGTTTCTCACAAGCGCTGCTCTTTATGAGAAAAGACCTCACTGGAACATATCAAAAGCAATAGTTTCTGACCAATAGAATGAATGCATGCAAATAATCCAACCAATACACTGGAGAGGATGGACGCCTAATAATGCCTTATCATGTGTTACTATTACCATCAGTGGAAAGGCAGTTGATTGTTGCATGGTAGGTCATCCTCACAAACTTGGTGTATCCTACCCCAGCAAATCCCGTATCCTCTGAATTACTATGCCTTGGCCTTAAAGCCTACGACTTCAAAGAGCGTATATCACAAGAAGCAAGTGGCGTACTAGAGACTGGTGGGCCGAAGCTGTTGCCGCTGCAGAATTGAAGTAACCTTACCTGTATGCCATCATGCCTCCCACCATCCACGTTCATTCCAATTTTAACTAATCATAGGCTTTATCCTTTTAGGGTTTATCATCATATTCTTTAATAAAAAAAAAAACCGCACTTAATTTCTTTTTAACAAACTAAGCTAACCAGCCATAATGTTTTTTAGGTCAAATAACCCAGTCATAATGTTTAACTTAACACACAAAGGCAAATCTAAAATGGATTCGTATCCCCTCAAAATCTATAGCTAGAACATGCCAGTCCTAATATATCAGGATAATTATCTCCTGATTTTAAGTGTACAAGTAAATTATAAATCATAATAGTGTTACCTAATCTTCAATTGACACATCAAATGCTACAAATCGTTGATATAAATGCTTAAAAGGGAACCAATATAATGCTCCTCTACCTCCCCGCTTTAGATGCAAGTATACTATAGGCTTTTTAGCCTCAGACATTCGGGATACAAAAATCAACAAGTGGATTTGCTTGGTTCTTGATCAAATCCATCTCTCTCCTCCACCAACAATCTGAAACTATTTTCGCATCTCTATCACAAACAATAGATAGCAGCCCAGCGTTTCAAAAGAGATAAGAAGGGAAAGGAAGAAGTGGAGGAATGAGGAAGAGCAAAGGAAAGAAAAAGTAATTAGCTAGGCTGCGTTACTCTTCTCTTCCTAAGTGATTTTATCTCCACTTCTGAAAACAGCGTAATAGTTATCCAATTCAAGCTGCTGCACCATTTGCTTTGTCATGTGCAGGTATGAATTGTGGCCCTCTATAAGTTGCGTCACATCAACCTACAAAACAAAGATTATGGCATTTTAGAGCAAGGCAACTTTTCACAAAATGTCAGTTGAAACAAAGCGTGGAATGAAGAGCATACATTCTCAAAACCAGGAAGTTCAACAGGTTGAATTCCAGCCAATCCTCGAGAAAGCAAACTGTGCATCAGAAATTATATATATTATGTATACTTTGTAAGCTTGCGCTTTTAAAGTGCTTTGGAGCAGTTAGCAGCTTATTTGAGCTAGTGCCTCGTATGATTTCAGAAACATCCAGTAGTTGATTAATAAACTGACAAAAATAATAACCAGAATGATGACGATAAATTGATAATGGTGTTGAAAGAAATCATTAAAGATACAAAAGAGGAAACAGACAAAAAGTCACCAACCATCTTAGGGAACAATGACGGCAGCCCACAATAATCTATAATTACTGGGCATTTGCTCGCAGTTACTTACCAATTGATTCTTGTCATTTCAGATATTGAGATAACTACTGTACCTAACTATTCAAAATCATTATAGCTGGAATGAATTGGTGCGAATCTATATAGCAATCCATACCTTGCACGGAATGTTACACCTAGTGTCCAGTCATTTGTAGAATAAGCGTTCACAAACCTGCCAGCTACCATCTGCTACGGGGCAGAACAGGATCATTAAATATCTTTTAAGCAAACGTAACCATGGCCATTATAATAAAAGATAAAGAGGGGATGCAGAGAGATTCCACGTACCTTTCTAACTGCCCCCCAGTTTTCGTCTTTAATTGAGATTGGTGCTCCTAGGATAACAACCCTTTCAACAAGTCCAGCTGTAGAAATGTGCAAAGTATATATGACATTTTTATAAATAAAATCCAATTAATGACCAAATCATATAAAAGGCAGAGAAGCAGATGTTAAATTACCATTGTCTCCTTCAGAGTTGGCCAAATATTGCAGACACTTGAAAATAACACGGGCTCCCAATGAAAAGCCCACTAGTGTCACAGGCCTGGACCATGAATAGAAATCCATGAAGTATGTTGTATATGTGTTATGCAACTAGGCAATGTTATGATCAATCTTTTCCAATCATAAGATAGTTTTACCGGTTTCCTTGCAGTCCTTTTAGCAACACTTCAGCAAGCACCTTACCAGCCTTGTCTGATCTGCTCCAGTAAGAAGAGCCAACGTAAGTACAACATCAAAAGTACAAAATGTCTTCATACATTACTCACCAGAATTTGCTAAAAATCATCTTTGTTTTCCTATACAAAATGTATTCATGAACAGATACCATACTGGAAGATGTTTCTGGAACCATGGCGTAATGCTAGGCTATGAATTTACCAACTTAACAGTCAGTAATCTATGATGTTCAAAAGGAAGAGCATCTCAATAAACAATATAAAATTTGGAATTCATTCATCCTGGAGTGCGAAGTGGAAGCTTTGTTAGAGTGGTAGCTGCTCGTTGTAGCAGTAGCATTTTTAAGTACTTATTTTAAGCAGCTAGTCACTAAGATTGGATATAACACCAGAAATAGAAAATTCAGAGGCAGCCATGTACTGTCCTAGGAATAAAATTTGGCTGTAAGCTCCAGATCTTTGCATCATTGAAGAGCCATCACAAACTCTATTTTGGACATATTCAAACTGGAGGAAAGGTCATTAACACCCATAAAAAGAAAAGAACTTTCCTGTCTACCGCAATAGCCCATTTGTTGTCTATAAGATCAAATGAACCAACTAAAGTTGCTGGCCATGCCAGCGCTGCTATAAGTGCACTTAATACTGTCATCATTGCACCTTGTGTCATCAACTGCTGAACAATTTCTGCCATAAGTTTAAAATACTTAGAAATTGTCAAATCAAGTAAATCATTACTCAACGGATACAAGTTCAAAGAAATTACTTGATTTAAGCCAGTCCTTAATTGTGGTGCTCAGTGCAATTAAATTTCTAGATTCCCATTGAAGCACATGCCTAATTATAGATGTGAGTTGTTAGTTTCAAGAACTAGGTATAAAGGTGTAAACAATCAACAAAATTAATGCAGATTCATGAGGAGAATCTAAATTTCAATAGGAAGCACACAATGTTGGAAATGGAGGACCCAATAAAACGATAAATGAGGCAAAATAATAAATGGTAAAAATAATGGACATAAGGAATTAACAGGGTTTATTTTAGTCTACATCCTCAGGCACGGACAGCTAACAAATTTTCACAAATGGAAACAAGGGAAGAATACAAAATTGCTTAACTACACTCATGACACACTCCCCAAATACGCCAGAAAAATATCTCAATATTCTTCTAACTAGTGTCACTTCGCACTTAGACTATACCTTCACAGAGCAATCCTCTTCCTCATTCACATTGCCTTGCTCTAATGTCTAAAGGATCAACAAGCATGCTATTTGTAGCTTGAAAAAGCTTTGACATTTAGTGCCATCTATAGAACAGTGAAAAATGAGTTGGCTATATATCCCCTATAAGCCATGTTCAAAATGTTGACTTTGCAATTTCTAGAAGAAATGGAGTAGGGCTTTGTCTTCTAGCCAAAATAAGGTGATTGAGCGTTGTCATACAAGCCAACAAATATGACAACTCAAACCACACTCAACACGCATGTCTACATTTAAATCACTCAGTTAATGCCATATGGTATAATTAATAAAATCAAGGACATTTATTGGCTGTAGATGGTTATCATATGCTTCATAACTAAGCAATTACATGATCTTTCAGATATTAGCATATCTAAATTCCCCTCAACATTCAAACTTAAAGATGAGAAAAAACTTCCAAGTAAAATGTTCTGGAAAAGGTTATAAAAAAAAAAAGTTCTGGAAAAACAAGTTGATTGACTTATCCAAAAGTTATAAGAGATCTCAAGAAAACCAAATCTAGGAAAGGGGGCTTGCAAAGATAAAACTGCCTTTTCACCTCTGGCAGATTACATGGGATGCAAAAATTTCCAAAACTTGTATTTCTTGATGAGTATTTTAACTTTTCCATACCTTTCTAAATTGGCACTTTGACCTTCCCACGGTTTTAAAAAATCTTCCTCCTCAAATGCAAGCCCAGATATGAAGATTCCAACTGCTAGACGCTGAAAAAGGAGGCTTTGATTTCAATATCAATTGCCATGTTATTGTAACTTAAAGATCCTAGATTCATCACCAGGGCATGCACAAAGTGCTAACAAACATACCTAGAGTCCTCACTTTTCCCTAACCACTGAAACACACATATTCCTTCACAATAGTTTACAGGCAATATGCATAATACAATAGCTTTTGGAACTTACACCTTGATGGTTGCCACCAACTTCTTTTAACTCAAATTCCTCAAGGCTTCCAATTCTCGTAGCCATCTTACTCCCAGTTAGGCTAGCTCCAGCAGCTGAGGCACAAAAGAAGTAACTGAGCATTATCCATACAATAGGAAACTATTAACCTAACCACCACCACCACCACCACCCCAAAAAAAAAAAAACTGCAGGAGGAAAGAAAAAGCTGGACAGGGTTGTTTGGTATTATCTTCCTTTCATGTCTCATTATACATGAAGCAAGATTGTTTCTTTCACCTCCAAATGATGCAGCAACAGCAACAGAGCCAGCAACAGATCCTGTAGCAGTTGCTGCTGCAGCAACTCCACCTCCAATCGCAGGAATAATAGTACCCAACGTAGGAGCCAAAGCACCCAACCCCTGTGCAATTGCTGGGGCAGCCAAACCTGTCAAAATATTCATGTGAACATTTAAATGTCAACAGATATTGATACTATCTCAATCTTGTGGCAAACATCGGTATCAGTAGGTTGGATATACAGAGATATATACCACCAGTTATAGCCATTAAGGCTCCTCCAGTCACAGCAGCTGCTCCAATTATACCTCCACGCTTCCAATTATCCCAGTTACTTTCTGAAGTCGAAGGTTCTTCATTTGCACCTTCTTTTCTCACTGAATGCATTACAGAAAAAACAACTGTCGTCTCCATTGCTTCCTACGAGAAATTCTAATGTAAGTAAGCTTCTGGCAATGGAATACTGTCAAGAGGTCATTTTTTTAAAATAACCATACCATACACATGTTACTATCTGCACCACATCCCTCTGTAAAGATTGCTTTTTATGAAGGCTCACATATGACCTAGCGTAATATGTAAACTGGCACTTGATGAAAACTTATTCCTTATGCACGCACCATTTCAGTCCAATTAACCCCAAGCCATGTAGCAAGCAGCCGCAGAGCCACACGGTGTCGGGCATCATAGCCCTGTCTTGACTGAGAGCATTTCTGGTCAACTTCAGCAGTATCTGCTACACAAGCTAACAGAAGTGTATACAGAATTGTCACTTTCCTCTGGTAACTTATAAGATTAGCCTCCTCTACAGGTTGCTCAAAAGTTCCATTTTCAGGTCCCATGGAGGGTGCTGTCTCCGTGGACACATACAGAGCTGAGCTCTCCTCTGTTTCGTGAGGCTTAGCAGCCGCAACCGGGGGTGTTGCCTCAGTATTGCAAAAATTGTCTTGACCTCTAACTTTGTCCTCATGATTCTGGCATTCCCCCTTTTTAGAATCAGGAATACCCCCCATGCTGACAGCTGTAGCATCAATAACTTTCGCCAAAGCCAATTCTTTATGCAATCTTTCTGAAGAGGTGCCATCACCTTCCTCTGACAGCAATGTCAAGAACTGAAATGATGTAACTATCCTACTTAAAAGAAAACAAATGTAGTGATAGCGAAGTATTGCATTACAAAATAAATAAATAAACGAATAGGTAAAGACACAGATATACACACGGACAAAAATTGCAATTGATTCATAACCAAACATGAAATGGAAGAGAACGGACGTACAGATCCTAAGTGATGCCTGAATTGTGAAGAGGAAACTGCGGTTTCCTTTAGGCCTTGCCAGGCCCGGTCATCCACTCCTAGTAACCTGTTTATTCCTCGAATATGGAACTTAAATTTACAACACAAAATCCACACTGCAACTTGATAGACTGATTACCTAAAAACAGGCCAGAGCAAACCAAATTTCTCGTGAATCCAAAGCTCGGGATTGTCCGAAACAGCAATTTTCCCGTCACCTTCACTTATGGTTTCTTCATTGAGAGAAATTGAGGCGTTCCGAGTCCCAGTTTGATGGGTTTGAGTCTGGTTAAGTGCGAGCGTAAACAGACCAGCCGCTGCATATTTCTGAGTAGGCGGCAATATTGAGGAATTCTCCATCACTCCAAGGCATATATATGCTGTCAATGACAATAGATGGGTGATTGATCACTTGGAGTTTTGTTCTTGGTGCTTTCTTTTTTTCGAAAAAAAGAAAATGAAAATATGATTTTATCGGAAATTCTCTTTTCCTGCTCATCAAAGAAGAGGAGAAGTCGAAATTGCTGCTTGGTTAAAAAAGAAAATGTAGTTAGGACCGTACATATTCGTAGTTCAAACTCACTCGCGCCAACTTTGCCGCAAGAAACGAGAAGCATATTTTCTCGCACGCAGCGGGAAACGCATGGAGCTCACACCGCGACCTGTGCAAACCGCCCCACGAGAAGAACGGCCTGCCTTTTGTTTTGTTTTGGGAAAATTGGCGTATAGAATATAAAGAAAATTGGTTTTTAGGAGGTAAGATAAAGTTAATTGGTTGTTAGGACCAGAGACATGATGGGGATATTAAAATACTTATCAAATAATCAAATTGTCTTTTATGTCTAATGAGAGGGGGAGAAAAAAGGTGAAGAAGCCCTCATTTGATTGCTTAACTCCGATCATCTTCATCATCCTCTACCAGTAACTTGTTCCTCTCTCTCCGATCATCTCCCTCGTCCTTCATCGATGACCGATGTCCCTTACCTCCATCTTCCCACTTTCCACTTGTATGGACAGTTACACCACCGATAACCATTACCTCCCTCTCCCCATCTTCCTCTTCAACTGTTATCATTATCTTTCTCAATCTTGCCACAAATGAGGGCTTGGCAACCATAAGTAGCATCATCTTCAAACAACTTGAACGACAATAGAAGTAGATCTAGTGTCCTTACAATGATTTGACATTATCTTCGAACACTTTGCCTTTGTCGTCTCCACTGCATCGCCGTCATCTAGCCTAATGAAAGAAGGAAAAAAGAAATGAAAAGAAAAGAAGGAGCCTGATTAAAACAAAATATGGGATGGAAGGAAATTGAATCGAGAACAAACATGTGCAGGACATTGAGAATGAAGAAGAGAATGATGGTGAGAATGAAGGATTTGATAGCAAAGGAAGAGATGGTGCAAGCGGTTGTCTGTTGAAGGGAGCATCATCCATGGTGAATAGCATCTTCTGTGTTGGGAAGTTCAGTCTATATCATTCAAACTCTGTAACGAAGCTTGCCCTCTTGTGTCTTTGCTATCAAACCCTCGTATGTCTATTGTCAAGCGCTCACTTCACTCATCTCTCCACCATCAAACCCTTATTTCTCTATCGTCTCTCCGTTGTCAAACCCTCGTAGTGGCTAGATGCTTATTGTTGGATGTTGTAGATATTGTGAGGGATCTTTTTGTACTGGTTGAATAAATATATAAATGACCTATGTTGATGAAATGATGAAATGTTATTTGTTGATGTTGTACCTATTTTGATACATTTTTTAATGAATTTTATGACCTGTTGTGCATGTTTGGATGTGTTATCTTTTTTTTAAAAAATGATCGACCATACCATAATTTAAATTAAAAATAAGGTATTATATTGGTTGACTAGATTTTAAGAATAATGGAAAATAAACGGTCAACCAATCAAATCGAATTGATTTTTCTAGTTATAATTTTGATGTGGTTGTAATATTCTAAAATTTTCTAGATATTCAAGATTTAATATTTTAAAATTTATAAAAAAATTGTAAAAATAGGTGCATACCGTTTGATATAAAATAGGATAAAGAGGTTAATTATCTCAGTTAAAAGAAAAAATGAGAAAATGATGATTTTATCCCTAGAAAAAAAAAAGAATAGGAGAAAAGAAAAAAAAAAAAGAGAAGACGGTGGAGGAACAAGGAATTGAAGAGAAGTTTATGAATTTTGAGGTAAATTACATTTAATGACCTGAAAGTTTAAAAAATTATAAATTAATTCTGAGTCAAGGGTATTTTTGTAAATATAAAAAATTATAGTCAAAATGAAGCTTTCAATGAGTTAAACTCAATGGAATATAACAAGAAATTTATTAAGGTCAAAATAATATTTATTGGGTAATTAGGGTTTAATATTAATATTTTATTTGATAAAAGTCAGTTTAGACTGCAGGAAAAGATAGTATTTATTCAAGGACAATGATTGGACCTTGCTAAAATATATTTTAGATCAAAATAATGATTTTGGACTAAAAGTAATTGTTGAATGATCCTGTACCAATTTAATGATAATTTTGGTAAAAATACTTAATCGATACAGATAAGTTTAATCAGTAAAGGGTATTTTGGCCCATAAATATTATTTAAGCAATTTTTGGCCAGAAAGGGGATGAAAAACGTCTGATTTCTGAGTGGAACATGAAGGGAATTGTTGTAAAAGCTTTTATTACATAAAGTAACTAAAGTTGGAAATTAAGTTAACTATGGTTACTTTTATGACTTATTACCCCTTAATCACTTTGATTAACCTCATAACTCATCATCTTACAAGCCAAGCACGTTTGAACAGAATTCCAAAAGAGAGAAGAAGTGGTGAAAAGCATAAGGCCAAAGAAAGAAGAGAAAATCACAAGCTTTGTCCCAAAACTTCAAGATATTATCTTACAACCCTTTTCTTGTGTCTCCTAGCAATTTTGAGGTATTTTGATGGCTATTTTCCCTCTATTTTTCCATTGAAAGTTTTTGCCTAGAGAGAGTAAAGAGAGAAAATGAAGATCTGGAGAAATTAAACCATGAAAAGTGTTATATAGGCCATAAGGTGCAAAAATATGCTATTAGATTACAAATTAATCGGTTAGTTATTTTCCTATGATTTATGGTAATTTTCTGCCTAATTAGGATTCAATATAGGAAGGGAATTTCAAGTTTTTGACTCCAAAAATGGATTCCTTTGGTCCAAAATAGGTAAGAACAAGTATGTTGTACAAAGAATACTTTATAGATAATAAAGTGAAAATTTTAGTTCAAGTGAGCATTTTGTAAAGAAAATTGTATAATTAGTGGTTAATGGCCTTATTTTATGATGCTATAGGATCAAAAATAGTGTTAGAAGATCAAGGAAAAGGTTTGCAAATTTTGGAGATTATTGGAAAGCTCAAAGGTAGTTAACTCACATATCTATGACTATCTATTGTCATTGATGTTGCTTGGTTTGAATGATGTGTTTAATGTTTGGAATGTTGTCTTGTGATTATTTGGAATTGTTGGTTGGATTGTTTGAAGGGTAATGTCCAAATACAAGGGGAAGTGCTACCAAATTTTTATAAAATAGTTGTGCCAAAATGATTTGATTGCATGCTTGATGTGCTTTTAGATGAATACTTGCAATATATATGATGATATGTGTGTATGATGGTGGTTACTACTGAGATTCTTTGAATCTCACCCCTTTCCAAATGTCTAACAAATTTTAGGGTCAAGTTATGGCAAGATTACCCAAGAAAGGAAAGGCAAGGAGAAACAAGTTAATGTTAAGATAATGATGCTTAGGTTGATACTATTATATGAGATGTTATGTAAAATCTTATGGGACATGATCATGCTATTTTTTTCATGTTAATATGTTCCTCTAGGTTGTTATGGAGTATCATGTAAGACAAAGGCAAGTTATGGCTATTTATGTATATATTAGTGTGTATTTTGGAAAGTTGGAAGAATGCAAGAGACATTTCTGAACACTATTGGGAATTTGAAGTATTGTATAGACCTTGATATGTTCAATGTATGAGTGTTTTATATGTATGAAAACTAGACATGTGTAGCTTTCCAAAGACACAAATATCACTCAATTTGGAATTGTGTATGATTTATGGTGATTTTTCAAAGTTATGGTCAGAATCAGAAATTTTCAAAAATGACCATTGCTATAGTGAAAATAATACTAATTTACTGGATAAGTTGGCCAAGTAATTTCCCTGTTCAACATTTTTCCCATGTATAGAATCTTTTAAGCTATATTGAAGACTTGAACCATATCAATATGATTTTTCTTGATTTAGTTATGAATTTTCAAAGTTCACTGGGTGAAAAGAAGTTAACCAAGGGAAGAGTACCTCAAATGAAATAAATTGGTTTAAGTTGTTTTATGTAATCAAATCTCTAATCAAGTATTAATGAACTTAAATATAGTTTAATACATGGAAAATGAGTCTAAGTATGAAGTGTTACAGTGGTCAGCCATTTTTTTGTCACCTCAAAGGCTATGTGTGTATGCTAACTGAAACCTCACCCATACCCATAAAAAACAATTGACCACCTGAATTGATTTTTCTAATTATAATTTTAATGTGGTCGACTATATTTTCTAAAAATTCACCTAGACTTGTGAAAAATGGTTGACCACCCGATTAGATTTTTTTAGTTATAATTCTAATGTGGTCGATCGTTTTTCTATTACCTCACTTATACCGATGAAAAACAGTTGACCACCTAATTAGATTTTTCAAGTTATAATTTTGATATGGTCAATCTTTTTTTGTCACCTTACCCATATCCATAAAAAATGGTCGACCACTAGAATTGATTTTTCTAATTATAATTTTGATATGATCGACCATTTTTCTGTCACCTTAGTCAAACATAATGGACACCCACCTACTTTGAGATATTGTTTATGCTACAATTCATGAAGTCTAGCATGTTACTAGTAAGAATCTAACTTGTTCTTATTGCATTCATATCTTGCACGACTTGAATTCTCTATTGCACATATAGGAATCGCGCTTGAAAATACTGCTAACGCTATTATTTGTAGAGTCTAAATTGTTATTCTTGGAGTCTAACACTTTAGTACTAAACTCTAACTTGCACAACTTAGATTCTTTATTACATATAGGAATCCTACTTGGAAATATTGTTCATTCTACTATTTGTGGAGTCAAAATTGTTAGTTGTAGAGTCTAATACATTATTAATGGAGTCTAACTTGTTATTCATGGGCTTCCTATGTGTAATAGAGAATTTAAGTTGTACAAGTTAAATTCCAGTAATAACATGTTAGACTCTACAAATAACAGCATTTACAATATATGCAATAGAGAATTCAAATTGTGTAAGATAAAAATCCAATAATAACAAGTTAGACTCTACTAATAATGCGCTAGACTCCATGAATAATGGTATAAACAGTATCTCCAAGTAGGCTTCCTATGTGTAGAAAAGAATCCAAGTTGTGCAAGTCAAACTCCACCAATAACGCGTTAAACTCCATGAATAACAATTTTGACTCCACAAATAGTAGCATGAACAATATTTCAAAGTGGGCTTCCTATGTGTAATAAAGAATCTAAGTTGTGCAAGTTAAACTCCAGTAATAAAATATTAGACTTAATAAATAACAATTTGGAGTTCATAAATACAGTATTTTCAAGTGCGATTACTATATGTGCAATAGAGAATTCAAGTTGTGCAAGATATGAATCCAATAAAAATAAGTTAGACTCTACTAATAATGCACTAGATTCCACAAATAACAATTTAGACTCCACAAATAGTAGTGTGAACATTATCTCCAAGTAGGTGGGTGTTCATTCTGTTTGATTAATGTGCAGAAAAATGATCAACCACATCAAAATTATAACTAGAAATATCAATTCTAGTGGTCGACTATTTTTCATGGGCATGGGTGAGGTGACAAAAAAAGGGTCAACCATATCAAAATTATAACTGAAAAAATTGGATTGGGTGGTTGACCGTTTTTAATGGGTATGGGTGAGGTTTCAAAAAAAATGGTTGACCACATTAAAATTATTGTTAAATCAAGTGTTTTGATAATTCCAAACAACTAGAGCTTGGAAGGGAATATCAAAGAAGTGTAAGAACATACAAGTGATGAAATCTAAAGAGAAATGTGTGAAGATTTAGTTGTTATGATTTCTTATAATATACAAGGGGTAAAAGGCTTTGATTTTCACTTAATTATGTTTCCACTGCATTTAAATAAGTGTTTTCACAGTTATCCTACATTAATATATGTTAGATTTTGAAAACACTAACAGACAAATTTTGGTATTAATTCTGATATGTTTTATACAAATTAGAACTTTACTTGCTGAAATTTGAAGTTCCAAAATTATCATCTATAACTGATGAATTTCAAGTTCTGAAATTTGAATTTCAAGTAAAGTATAGTTAGCAAAATATGCAAAATTTATCTGAAGTCTTGACAAAATTCAAATGATATTAAAGTGTAAAAAGAGTTCAAAGTCAGTCCCTCTGACAGACGAATTTTGGATTTCAAAATTTGAATTTTGAAGTAAGAACTTGTAAGTCCAAATTTCAATGAGCAGGACTTTTGTACCATGTTGAGCTTGCCACTGATAGATGAATTTTAGCTTCCAAAATTCAAATTTTGAGTGCATCACAAAAATATAAGACAACTATTCACACTCAACAGATGCACTTTAAATATGAAAATTTGTATGTTTTAGTATGAGATATATTTGACAAATTCAAAATTTGAACTTCACTCTTGAATAGACGAATTTTAGAAGCTCAATGTTAAAGTCTTTAACTCATGGTCTTTGCAAAATTCGACTGTTGATATAATTCGAATTTCAGTGTGTCAGACGTATTAAATAATGTTGGTAAATGACTAATTTTGCAAAGTAACTGTTGGTTAAGGTCTCTAATGGCTAGATCTTGTGTCTAACGACTAGTTTAGTCATAAATTTATAAATAGAACTTCATTTGAAGTTGTAGGTAACGAATTTATGCTGTAAATATTGAAAGTCTGCTAAAATCTCTAGTCATAGTCTTTTACTTTCTCACACTTCATTTAGTACACTTCAACTGTCACATTTACTTTGAAATAAAGAGTTTTTCATTCTATATAAAATGTTTTCTTCATCTGAAAGAAGGATTTTCTTGTTAGGGGTTTTCACAAGGGATTCACGAAACACTTTGTAAGCGTACTCATTGTAGATTTCAGAGCTCTTAGAATAGAGCACAAACTTGTAATATGGCATTGCAAAGAGCCTATTGAATTCTTGCAAGATAGTAAAAATCTCAAGTGGTGACTTGATGACCGGACAAAGGTTAAGTGGATCAAACCAAACCAGGATAAATTTCTATGTCCTCTCCACTTTTACCTTGCCTTTGCTTTATTCTTTCTATAATCTATTTTCTACAAACTTCTACAGTCACTGTTATATCACACTTCTGCAGAAAAATTTTGAACTTCCCAATTCACTCCCTTCTTAAGAAGCCAGCATACCTAACAATTATAACTAGAAAAAACAATTCAGGTGGTCGACCATTTTTCAAAAACATCCAATTTCAATCATTTCAAAAGATATGTTATTAATAAATATGCATCAACATACAAATAACAATTTATCTATTTTGTCATATCAATCACATACAACAATTCCAATCATTCCAGTCAATCCTATAAAATACATATCAATTTTTCACAAAATAACACCTTAGTACATCATATAACTTACATATTCCAAAAGTATACATAAAGATTCTTAAATATCCTTAAAATTTACATACATTAACAATCATGAAATATAAATATTCTAAAAGATACATTGATTAGAACTATCACTACTAATCTTCCAGTTTCATCTTTGGTGAATTGATCAAATTCAACCAAAGAACCTTTCTACCCAAGATCCTTTCATGATTATAATATTGCAATTTAGCTCCTTCCTGCAAAACACCATGCCAAAATGAAAACAAATCATATCTCCCACTTGCAAAGTTCCAAATCAAGTCCATATAATCCAAATCACCATTTTGCTTTAGTCTTTGGTTGAGAACTCTATCACATGGTTTAGTTATAACACACTATATGAGAGATGGGCATTTTATTTCTAAAAAATTTCATGAATTTAAAGGAGATTTATATGGTAAAATAAATGGCCATATTACATGTTTACTTGGTATATTTTAGATCACCTAGGCACCGATGGAAAGTGAGCAAAAGTATAGTCATGAGGTAAGTGGCTGTAATGCACCAAAAGTGGCTATAACTTCAAGAATTCAAAATGCATGTCTCTAGACCATTCATCATAAACATACTTCTTTGAGACTTTTTATTAAACACATGGTGAGCATTGTTTTATATTGTTTGGCTATAAATCAACCAAAACACTTTAATTTTTTTAAATCTAGTTTGAACTAATTTGAAGTACAAATATGTGGTTAATTTATGACTCTAAGATGTTATTGTTTTAAGAATATAATTTTAAGGCCCCCACGGCACATTCATCATTTACTTTACGGGAGAAATAAAGCAAGCAACTTTGTTCATACTCAATTTCCTTACAGCCAAAGATTACAACAATAATGGAGAAGAAAGATGATGCAAAGATTTAGATACATACCTTAAAGGATTTAATACAGATGAATAGCAAGAAGAAAAATGCTTCGAACCCTAATCAAGAAAGTTGACCGCCAATGATGCTCCCTTCAATGGACAACCACTTGCCTTGCGTTGTCACCTTCATCACCGCTGTTACGTTTCCGTTGTTGTTTCCATAGGGGGTATGAGCGTGCATGCTTCTTCGTTCAATTTTTTCTTCCCTCTTGCACGAGTCTTAATCAGGGTCTAGTTTTCTTTAATTTTTTTTTCCTTTTTTTCTCATTATTACTTAAAGGCAATGTGGCCACTACACCCATATTTTATTAATACCCATCATACCCCTAGTCCCAAAAACCAATTATCTTTCTCTCACCTCCTAAAAATCAATTATCTTTACATTCTATACTCAAAAACCAATTTTCCCTTTTGTTTGTGTTTTTTTGTTTTTTTTAGGGAACTTAATTTTAATTTTAATTATTTAAAAACATAGAGCTCAATTTTTTCTTTTTTTGGGTGCAAAAAGGTGTTTCATTCATAAACATACAATCATCAAGATACAAAGATAGAGTGCCCTAGTTAAAAAAGGGGCAACAAAGGACAAAAAAGCTGTACAAAGAGCCAACTAAATTGTTTACGTTTCGAGTTTAAATTTTTAACCTACTCATTATAGAAAAATAGACTATCTTTTATTTTATACTTGATAAAGTAGAGGTCTAAATGCAAAATGTCTTGTTATTAATTATTCAACCCATTTTATCTAAATGCAAAATGTCTTTTTTGGGAGCAAAGAGGTGTTTCATTCATAAACATATAATCATCAAGATACAAAGATAGAGTTCCCTAGTTTAGAAAGGGGCAACAAAGGACAAAAAAAATCTGTACAAAGAGCCAACTAAATTGTTTATATTTTGAGTTTAAATTTTTAACCTACTCATTATAGAAAGATAGACTATCTTTTATTTTATACTTGATAAAGTAGATGTCTAAATGCAAAATGTCTTGTTATTAATTATTCGATCCATTTTATCATAACATTATCCTTGATGCCTTTGATAGTAGATTAGTAGAAGTAGGAAGGACTATTTTGAAATGTAGAAAAATTTATGTTTTTCTCCCAACAAAAGATTATAGTTAATTGCCAAGTAACAGAATACATACATACATACATACATACATACATACATACATACATATATCTTTTTTGGACTTTTCCTTTTGAAATTCTTTTGGGTAAAATTTTTTAAAATTATTTTGTAACAAAAATTATGGACTAATTCACGTTTTAGCCTTCAAATAAGGAAATTTCTCTCAACGTAATTTTTTAAATTGAGAAGATAAACTCTTTTGAGTTTGGTTATAATTACATAGATTTTATGTCAAAATATACATAAAGGTGTAGGGCTAAGTGTGTTGCATGTAATGAAGAGGTGGAAAACCTTGTTCATGTCCTCTTAAACTACCTAGAGACGAAAAATCTTTGGTTGAATCATTTATTCATTTATATATAAAAGTTTTTGTTTTAAAGGGATTTAGAAGGGAGGGGAGGTTTTCCTTCCTACTTTTGTTTTCCCAAACCAGGAGAATGATGCACTTTTCCTCCCCTCCTTAAATGGAAGGAAAAAGAAAGGTAAGTGAGGAAAAATGCTCCTTTGCCCTTGTTTAGTTTTGAAAAAAATGGGACGAAAATTTTGTTCCTTCCTTTCAAATCCTTCAAACCAAATAGGGGGTTAATGAGTAGGTTAGGTGGAACATACTATGGGGATCATGTGGGGACTGAAGAGAAATGGAATGAGCATTTTACCATTATATGCTCGCTCCTTTGGAAGAGAAGGAATATATGTATCTTTGAGAATAAATACACATGCAGTGAAGCTTTAATGACTAAGGCGAAGGCAATCATTCACAATATGCTTCAAGCTAATGACAAAACCTAATCAACTTCATTGTTGTCTACATTCTCAATGGCTAAGAGTCAAGGTTGGTGTCCACCTGAACAAGGGTGGTTAAGGTTTTAGTTGAGAGGGCATTCTCAGCACAACAAGGGAGAGCAGGTTATGGTGGTATACTTAGGGATCATGATTGTATGATGCTTGACTATTTTATCCATGGATTGGAAGGTAGAGGTTCCAGTTTGTGTTTTGATTGTCATGTTTGTCTTGATGCTATCAAAAAGGGTGGAGGTATTTTATTAGCATGGGAATCTGAATATGTATTAGCGCGTGATGTTTTTGATGTAACTCCCAACTGGGTTCTAGTGAAAGTCAAAGATATTAATGATTCTCAGTATTTTGCTTCATTTGTTTATGGATTTTTTAAAGTTGATGATAGAACGGTTCTTTGAAATTGGATATCAAACATCAATGCTTCCTTGAAAGACCCTTGGGTCTTAATAGGAGATTTCAACCAATATTATAACTCTACAGAAAAATTAGTTAGGACTTCTTCTATTAGAGGAGCAAAATTTTTTGCTGAAACTATTAAGAAATGAAACCTAATTGATCTACCTCAAGGTCAGTGGTTTACTTGGACAAACAACAAAAAACAGGACGAAGAATTATGGGAAGGACTTGATAAGGCATACTTTAATCTTCTCTGGCTATCTAAATTTCCTTTCTCAAATGTCATAGTGTTCCCTGTAGTGGCATCAGATTGTGCATCTATTCTAGTTTCCTCTAACTTCTCTAGGCCATCTAAAAGGAACATCAATAAAAAGTTTGAATTCTTCTAGCTCAAATTCCAGTAATGCCACAACATAATTAATCAGGTGTGGGAGCAATAATTCTGTGGTTCTGCAAGATTTATTCTAGAATCTAAATTGTCTTCAGTAATGTCTTTGTTTCACAACTGGAACAGTAATTAGATTGGAAATTTGCCGAGGACAACTCATGAAGACTAAAGAAGCCAAACAAACAAGAAATCAGCTGGAATTCCTATATGAATGTGAGGAAGCCCTTTGGGCACAACATGCTAAACAATCATGGTCATCATAATACAAAGAATTTTCATTCAACTATTAGTAGAAAGAGAGCCTATAATAGAATTATTCAAATCAAAGATGAGTAGGGAAATTGGACTAATGATGCTGGAGATATTCTTGCTGTCAAGTATTTTATCAGTTCTTTTGCTGATGATAAATCTCTTCATATTGAGGATATTAGATCTCATCTCAAGAATCTTAACATTTCCAAACTCAAAGAGCAGCATATTGAAGCCCTAATGAGAACTTTCACAAGGGAAGAGATCAAAGATGTTGTATTCTACCTTCCTAAGGATAGTGCTCAAGGAGCATATAGTTTCCATGCTCAATTTTTTCACCATTTCTGGGATAGAGTTTAGGGAGATATCATTAATACAGATCTTAGTTTTAGAGACTAGGGTTTTATCCTCAAAAGCTTGAACAAGACTCATCACCCTAATCCCTAAATGTGAGTGCCCTTAAAACTTTAAACATTTCAAGCCAATTAATCTCTATAGTGTCACTTACAAGATTATATCAAAAGTGTTATCTAAAAAATTAAGGGAAATCTTAGAAGAATATATTGAGCCTAACCAATCAGCCTTCTTGAAAGGGAGGCTATCTCTTACAACATTCTTGTGGCAATTGAAATTGTGCACTACATCCATAATTCTAAAAGGAGTAAAACATTTTGGGGATGTTTAACGTGGACTTTGTAATACCTTAATTAAAGATCACATTGCCCGTGTTTTAGACCCTATTATAACCCATTGATTATGTTTAGATGTTTGAATCACATGAGGAACCAAATTAGAAAAAAATTAATTTTCTGAGTTACTGTTCATTTAGTCAACCTCTTTTTCAAACCGAAATTAGAAAAATCATATGAAGCTAATTAGTCTCTAAAAATAGCTTAAAAGAATATCTACATGAGAAAAATATGAAACAAGATTTTGATCTTACCAATTCGTATAGTATTTAGCTCGAAAATCATTGTTCCAATGGTCATTTTATACCCTTCTAAGATTTCGGCCTTAAATTTGAAAATTCATATCTCATTCTATCCTGAGTCAATTCATGAATTCTTTATGTCATTTGAAAGCTCTATATGTCTACTTTTGATATATATTTTTATTGTATATTTATTCAACTTGAACAGAGCATGACATTAGCTCAAACCATTAAAGGTTAGAACACTATTTTCAATGGAACAGTTTTAGAAAAACCTATGTATCTTTTATTATGTAGCTCCATTTACTTCTAAACCATTGGAATCTTAAACCTAAGTCATAGATATTTCCATATACGTAAATTATTAAATTTTTAGAGCTCTGTATGATTTTATATTGCCTTTTGAAATTTCCAATGTTCATAGTAAATGTTCCAGTTTTTCCTACACTGTCCAGTTTTGACCCCTAATTTAAAAAATTCACTATAAATCATACACTTATTTAATTTAAGTGTTCTTTATCTTATTTTAAAGTTTGTTCTATCTACTTTCAAAGCATATATAACATTTATACTAAATACTCTGTTTCAAATAGAGTGCCTTTATTCTAACCACTATTAGTCATCTTAGACAAAATTGTGCCATAACTCACATGATCCACTTCATGACTGTAATACATCACCATTTATTGTTCCAAATCTATACATAACATTTCATATTAATTAAAGGAACATAATAATGTTAAGGTACAGACTTAATAGCATTTACATGAATTTACATATATTTTCCAAATACAAGTTCATAACTTGAAAGTAATATCATGCTTCAATCTCCTCTCCTATCTTCTTCCTCCTTAGCACTTTGACCCTTTTTCCATAACTTGGGCCTAGTCATGTATAGCATTTGGCAAGAATGGGACTCAAAGAATCTCAGTAGCAATTATTCATTCAAGCATTCATATTGTCATTACAATTCATGAAATCATCAATTAAATTCATTTAATCATAAATGCCACAATAATTTTATAAAAAATTTGGTAGAGTTTTATTTTATAAATTGGGCATCCTGGGGTCAATAACCCCTCATACAACTCAGCCATCATCAACAATCCATCACAAATCATCAAAACATTAAGTGGTAAAGCATTAAGTTCATTGCAAAGCATAAAACAATATAAGGCAAGAATTGGTAATATACTGCCTCTATGGATTTCCCTTGATTTCCTTTCTTTGTAGGTCTCTTTTACTTACTTCTCCAACTTCTAACTTCCTTGAACCTATACATAACATCATTTAAGGTCATAAGCTACTGGTTCAATGAGCTTAACTACAAAGTACTCACTAAAACCCTAACTTTTCATCTTGCTATATGTTTAATCTTTCTTTGGTCCAACACATGTTAAGGTTTTGGACCATAGGGAACCCATTTTTGGTATCAAAATGATGAAATTCTCACTCCCTCATGGACTTACATACTGATAAAAAATAAAGCATAGGGTGGAAGAAAGAGTTTTCTTCAAAACTTGCTTCAAGTTTATGAAATCTTGCTTTCCTTTACTAGTTTATGTTTTTCCTAAGCTTATTGAATGAAAACCCATTCTTGCTCTTCTTAAGGCTTGGCTGAAATTCATTAGGGAGGATAGGAAGAGAAAGACTTCATGAAACCATTTAAAACAGTTGAATCAAAAGTTTTGATAATTCAAAATAACTAGAGTTTGAAAGGAGAATATCAAAGGAACATAAAACCATAAAGTGAAGAAATCCAGTGTGTCGCACCCGGAAAAATGCGACAGAAGGAAAACAGAGAGCAAATCTGGTTTTCGAGTAAAAATCGACTTATGAGGAGTCGCCACCAAAATTTTAAGGAAAAATCTTGGAAAACCGAATTGAAGAGGAAAAGGGTGGTCTACATAATCAAAGTTGGATTCGGGAGTCGATTATGCATGGGGAAGGTGTTAGGCACCCCACAACACTCGTTCTTAAGAACGGTTACCTTACGTTGATTGTGTAAATCAATATGGCTTTAAAAAAAGTATTTTGGTTTTCCTTTTATTGTTCACATGCAAGAATAAGGCTAGAAAAGAATTTAAGAGGGTTTACAAAGTTTGGACAATAGAATAAGAAAAATAATTTAGCTTAGAAATAAAGGGGATTTTAGAGAAAAAATGAGGAAAAAGAAATTTAAGAAAATAAATTGAAAAATAAAATAAAGGAAATAAATTAAATTAGGATTGAGGATATTTAAGCAAAATGAGGAAAAGGAATTAAGAAAATAAATTAAGAAATATTTATTAAATTAAGGGAAAAAACACCAAATAAATTAGAAAATATTTATTTATTTGCAAATGCGGACTTGACCCAGGATCAGAGCCTGGGGCCTACGTACCCTGCGATGGAGATCAAAGTCCACGTAGTTCGGGACTAGAAATACGTGTCAGTTGGTTGATATTTTTTTTAAATTTTTGTAATAAGAGAAAGTTAATGGAAAATAATTTAACTTTTTGCAAACAAAACAATTTTCTGAGATTGAGTTGGTGTGTTTTAATTTACAAAAGACAATTTAATTCCACTTACTCTTATTTTATTTTGTCTTGAAAACATTTCTTTTATTTTTTTGGATTTTTAAAAATGCCTTTATTTGATTTTTTGGCTTTTGAAATAACATATTTTTGTACTTTTGAGAATTTTTCTTTTAAAAAAAGAAAACCAATTCACCTATTGTAGACTTGCAGTCATACCCGATAGATTGGTTCCCTAATTACCTGCAGAAGTTCTAAACCTCGTGGTATAAAGATTTTATTGTACATTTAAGGCAAACAATTTAGGGAATTCTTCCATTTTATTATATATTTTTAAATAAAATTCAAAATACTTGTTATGTTATCACAATTTATTTTATAATTATTTTTTATGAAATACAATTATTTTCTTAAAAGAGTCATTTAACTGATATATCTACGAGGATTCGCAATCTCACGCAATAACTCAGTAAATTTAAATACCTGCGTGGGTTCCAAAAACTCACGTGGTGTAGTTATATGAGCCAATCATTTATTTATTTATTTATTTTATTACTTTATTGTCTTATTTACTTTTTATGAAAAAGTGATATTTTGAAAGGAAAGGTCATTGCGACCAATTATAAATATATTTTTATAATATACTCGAGTAGCCCCGTAGGCTCATACGGTGTGATTATTTTAGGGGGCCTGCGAAAGTTTTTAAAACCCCCGTGACCAATTTTTTTTTCAGCAAATAAAATACCCATTATGCCAAATATTTACAAACATGTATGATTCTGTGATGGTGTATGTTACTGTGCAAACTCAAACAACTTAGACACAAACATAAGATAATTAGATGCAAACTCTCATGTCTTCCCTTTTGTCTCGAAGTTGATAGCTTCCATTTTCCATGCTTGGCTTGATGCTCCCGCGCTTGCCTTGATGTCCCTCTCTTGTCTTGATGAGGACGACTCACTCTTCTCAAGCTTGATCTCCCGCTCCCATGGTGCTCGCAAGGAAACAAAAGGGTATTATTCCTCTTAAAAATTTGGGACAAGAAAACAAAATAATTCCTTTTAAAGGAACAAAGATCATATGCTAATAAGAAGTATTGCCATTATCTAAGCCAACCCAACTCTACAAACTAACTTAATCCTAAAAGAAATACACTACTACAACAAAGACTAAACTAAAGTAAAGAATATATACAAGAAAATTAAGAGCTAAGACCAAACCCCATAAACCCTTTCTTCACTAAAAGGGAATTCAAGTAGCCCACAACTAAACTGAAATCCTAGTGAGTAAAACAAGGAGCATAAAGTTCAATTTAGAGACTCAAAACATATATCAAATGTGCAGTACATACTCCCAACCTTTAAATGGAAAGATCATGGGAAAATGGTTCATTTATGGGCATAAAATGGGACATGAACCTGCAGCACGCTAAACAGGCATTTGGGCATGCCACATCATAGATGTATACCCCTCTCTCACTGTTATAACTACATGTAATCACACAACGGCCAAATCAATGCCTAAAGCACATTCAAAGCGTGATTATGGACCAAACTTTCAAGGCAGATGATATCATTACATTTTAATCCACTTTGAGATTAGAGTAATTTATCAAAATCAGATTAGCACAAAATACAAAGCATAAACAAACAATTGCTTACAGATTCACCAAACACAGGTCAGGAGGATAGCAAGCAAAACAACCCATCACTATCCTGATACTAAATTTAGGCCAGCCAGTGAACAGTGTACCAAAGAGGATCAAAAGAAACCAAGATTCAGTGGGTAGCAACGAGCTAAACTAATCCACCCTTAAAGTTTCACTAACGACAAAATTTGGTTAAACCCAAACACATAGGGCATCACAAACAAAGGAATAAGAAAACAATGGTGAACTCATCGGGTGTGCTCACACATACCGACAAGGACAAAATAAAAGGCTACACACATGAACCAACAGTGCTAACATCGTGAACTAGATGAGAATAAATGGAAACTGCACAATGTATATATGCAAAACCTGGGCTTGTAAAATACAGAATTCCAGTAGCAATGGCAGAAGATGCAGTGGCCCAAAAGATCAAAATTAAACGAGTTCATGACTAAAACATAACTCCAGTGACCATTTACATAGAGCTAAAGCATTCTCAGGGCTAAAATATCATTAACTTTCTAATAGCCATCAACACAGCAACCGAGTTTAGCAACAAACAGACTAAGCCTTGATGATAAATAAAGCAACATCACAGCAGCGAAAATGAGGACATTGAAGGCGATAAATTATCAGTTCAAAAGGGAACCGAAAATTTGAAATTTGAAAGGAGAAAAGCGTACCAAACAGAAGCTTCCATTACCCGATTTTGAAGCTTCTCCCGCGTTTTTGTCCATGGTTCCCTCTTTGAGTCTCCTCGGTCAGGACTCCCTCTGCCTTTTTTAGCTCCAGCTCCTCTCTCTGGCTCCGCGGCTGTTCTATCCTTCATCTTCAAGCTCCATCCCCTTCGGTCTGGGCAACCTCGGCTTTTTCAGCTTTGGTCTTCTCCCTCTGTTTTCTTCTTCATCCCGCAGCTTCCTCTCCTTCTGACTCCATCTTGCTCGGCCCCCCTCTATTTTGTTCTTGAGAGTACTCTCCCGGTTTTTTCTCTCGGCTCTCCTCTGCCTCTGGTCTTTAGTTCCGGCTCCCCTTTTCGGACCTTGCTCAACCTCTGCGGCTTCCTCTTCCTTCCCGGCTTCGCGTCTCCGAGCCTCCTCCTCTGCTTTGCTTTCGGTTCAGCTCTCTCGGGCTCCACCGTGTATTTCTCTGCTCCATCTCCGGTGGATCGTGGCTCTGCTCTCTCTCCCCCTTTCTCTCCTCCGGTCTCTCGCATGGCTCTGCCTCCTCCTTGTCTCACCGTTGTGGCCGAGCTCCCTCCTAACAATCCGCGGCTTCCTCTGTTTTATGTCCATGGTCCCCTCTTTGTCCCTCATGCGTGCTCCCTCAGGTTTCTTCTTTCATGCATGTCCCCTTCTGGCCTCACGCGTGCTCCCTCTGGTCTCATCCTCTCTGGTGCCTGCTTCTAGTCTCACGTCCTCCCATGTCAGACTCCCTCTGCTTTTCCTTTTTCTCCTTGTGGCTACCGCCCCCTTCTTTTCTCTTGGTGTCTGCTGCCCTAATTGTTTAGGGCAGCCCTTTGGTTGGTCCAAGCCCATGAGCCATCAATTGGGCTCATGGTATCTTGGGCCAAAAAAAACATTTTTTTATTTTAGTTTTTTTTTTACCTTTTTTATTATTGTTTTTTCTGTTTTAATTAATAATTATGCAATTTTTCAATTTTTTTTAGTTTTTTTTCCTTTCCTCTTTGTTTTATTTTTTTACTATTACTATTTTGTTTTGTTTAGCTTTTTCCTTTTTTCTTTTTTTTTCATAAGCCCCCTTTTTGAAAAAAAGATTTTCGAATAAAGGCTTAGGATTATTATTATTATTATTTTACACCGGAGGAAGCATAGGATCTTAAAAAGGAAATTGGATTTGGATGGTGATTTGATTTTTTGTTTTTAAATTTTGGAAGATTTGCTTTTTTTTTAATTAGATGATAATTACTAATTTTCTTACATAAAAGGGGATTTTATTTTATTTCTTTTGTTTTGCAATTTTTTATTGTTTTGTTGTTTTTATCCGGACAAAATAGAGTGTTCACACAGTGAAAATCAGGTGAAGAATTAGTTTTCAAGATTTCCCACTATGTACACTAGGTAAAAAGCTTTAAATCTTACTTATTTATATTATCACAGTGTTTAAACGAGTTATTTTAAAGTTATCTGATTTTAGCATGTGTTACAATTCAAAAATATTAGTTAACAGATGAATTTTGCAGCTTGATTCATGTTTATTTTATGTAAAATTCACATTTTTCTTGGTGAAGTTTGAAGTTACAGAGTTTTCATCTCTGATAGACGAATTTTGGTTATAAAATTTGAATTTCGAGCTAAGCATAGTTAGTGAAAGTGTGCAAAATTTGCATGAAACTTAGTTAAAATTTGACTGCTGGTGAAGTTCAAAATAAGCTCAAAGTCACAGTCTCTAACAAACGAACTTTGAGCTTCAAGGTGTAAACTTTGAAGTGAGAACTTGTATGTCTTAGTAGATCATGCCTCTCATAGACAAACTTTGTAGTTCAAAGTTTGAACTTCGTCGTGAAGAACTTTTGTGTTACGTTGAACATGCTTCTGACAGACAAATTTCATCTTCTGAAATTCAAATTTTGAAATTCTATGTGAAAACTTGAAGAAGTTGTTCAATCTTTTCAAATGCACTTTCAATATGAAAATTCACATGAATTAACATTGGATATCTTTTGTAAACTTGAAATTCAAACGTTACTTAGTAACAGACGAATTTTGAAGTTCAATGTTAAAGTACTTAACTTCTGTCTCTGTGAAATTTGTCTGTTGAGCTCCAAAATTTGTACTTCGATGCTAGACACATTTAATGTAGTTAGCGAATGACTATTTTTGCAGAGCAACTGTTGGTTAAAGTATCTAATGGTTAGATCTTGTGTCTAATGACTAATTAAACCATAAACCTATAAATAGAACTTCATTTGAAGCTGTGGATAATAAATTTAAGTCTGCTATTGCAAAAACTTTGCTGAAATTTTGTTAAAGCCTTTTCACATATATACTTCATTTATTACTCTTCAACTTTTATATCTATTCTATTTAAGAGAGTTTTCATTTCTATAATAAATCTTTTCTTCATTTAGAAGAAAGATTTTTTGTGAGGGGATTCATAAAGGGGGTAAAAGGAATCACTAGTGAGAGTGATTGAAAGACTTTCTGTATTCTTAGAACATAGCAAGTATTGTACAGTGGTATTACAAGGAGCCCACTGAATTCTTGTTGATAGTAGAAAATCTCAAGTGATGGCTTAAGGACTAGATGTATATCAAGTGGATTGGGTCAAACTAGGATAAATCACAGAGTTTTTTTTCTTCATTTATCTCTTATATTCAATTTTCATTATACTCTGATTTTCTGTAAAGTTTTGCTTTCATTGCTATCTTATAATTTTGCTAAAAAAATTTTATACTTCACAATTCACCCCCTCTTGGAAAGCTAGCATTCCTAACAAGTGGTATTAGAGTTTGGACTCCCAACTAAAGGATTTCACTATCTAGGAAAGATCATAGCTAGCTTTGGAGAAAATATACTATCAGAGGAGAACAACATTAACAAACCTTCAAGCTTTAGTGGAGAATGGTATAGATATTGGAAGATAAGAATATAGATATATTTTCAATCCGAAGAACTGGAGATATGATTTATCATAAAGAAGAGTGATTTTGTACCAATGAAGATATAGAATGACGACACATACAAAGAGAAACTAGAAGGAGAGTGGAATGATGAAGATAAACAAAGAGTTCTAGTAAACTTTAAGACAAAACACTCTATGGTTAGTGCTCTAAATTAAAATGAGTTCTATAGAGTTTTCCATTATTTCACAGTCAAGGGAATGTAGGATACTCTAGAGATTACTCATGAAGGAACCAAGGAAGTAAAGGAGAACAAACTGAACACTTGCATTGGTGAATTTGAAGGCTTCAAAATGAAAGAATGAGAAAGCATCAAAGATCTATAAAAGAGGTTCACGCTTATCGTGAATCAACTGAAGAGCCTTGGGAATGAATATTCTCAACCTGAGAAAGTTAGAAAGATTCTTAGAACTTTACCTATTGAGTAGCAACTGAAAATGACAGTCATAGAAGACACTAGAGGAGAATCAATGACATCTATCACAGCTCTTTTCGGAAGCTTAGAAAAATATGAAACAAAACTGAAAGCTTTCAAAGAATCTTCTTCTAGCATGAAAAAGAAGAGTCTGACTCTCAAGGAAGAATCAGAAGATGATACTGATTCTAAAGAAGATGATGAGTTGGATGAAGAAACAGTGGCCATGTTGGTGAGAAGATTTGGAAAGATGTATGAGAAGAAAAAGATCAGAAAATTCATGAAAAAGGATAGAGCCACCAGCAGTAAGAAAGAACACAAAGACTCCATCATATGCTCTGAGTGCAAGAAATCTGGACACAGCAAATAGGAATGTCCTCGGCTTGCCAAGAAGCAAGAAAGAGACAAGAAGGCAGACAAATGGAAAAAGAAGAAAGCATTCGTGTCATCTATATAGGGAGATAGCTCAGATGAAGAAGATACAGCAGAAGAAGAAGAAATTGCAATTCTTTTTGTGATGGCTTAAGAGACTACAGAGAAGGAAGAGAATCATAACCAAAACAATGAAAGCGACTTTGGGGTAAATGATTCAAAATCTTCCTACAATGAACTGCATGATGCATTTAATGACTTACTTGCTGAGTTTGTTAAAACTTCCAAGCAGCTGTTACAAGCTAAAATGAAAACAAATAAACTTGAAAATGAATCTCATGTATCTTGTATTGTATCACAGACTTCCTCTCCTACTCCTTTTGTTTGCACCACATGCATTGAGCTAAGGGATAAGGATGGTTATCTCTACAAGACTCTAACTAGATTTATTATAGGCCAAAATATGTTGAAAGTGTTGCTTGGTAAGTAAATAGTAAGTCAAGGCAAGATGGGTCTAAGATATGACCCTTATACAATAAAAGAAAAGCCAAAATGCAAGAAGCAAAATCTCTATCTAAGAAGTTTTGTTCGTGCTGAAGGGAATTCAAATTACAATAATTTAACCCAAAGTATAAAATTATTTCCATCTCCTAGAAATCAAAAAGAAAGATATTACTTACATTGTTTCATACCTGCATCTATTTCTTCTAGCCCATTCTCCACTTGTCACTTTTGTAACAAGAAGAGTCATATATCCTCCTTTCATGCATACAAGAAGGAAGGAAGTAGTAATGGAATGAAGTGGGTTCCCAAAGGTACTTCAGTACCCAAGGGAGGAACTAACAAAAAATGACCCAAGCAAATATGGGTGCCTAAGAAAAAAAAAACTAAAATCTGTTTTGCAAGTGTGTCTTAAAGATAGCAAGAGCAACAAATGGTATATGATCAGTACATGCTCAAGACATATGATTGGTGATAATGAGAAGTTCATCATCCTCAGAGATAAGAAAAGATGAAAAGTGAACTTTAAAGGTGACCAATATGGGAAAGTGGTTGGTATTGACATCAACATCGTGAGCAAGAATCTTGAAACATCTATAGAAGAAGTGTTGTTTGCGATTGGCCTCAATCACAACATGTTAAGTGTGAGTCAAACATGTGACAAAGGCAACTAGGTGCTGTTTAACTCAAAGTTCTGCTTGGTGATAAGAAAAAGTGATCACAAGACTATCTTCAAAGCTCAGAGGGATGGTAACTATTACACTATTGATTTAGATGAACCCCCTAACTTAGATTCTATATGTTTAATTAGTAAAGATAATGAGAGCTAGTTATGGTATAGAAGATTAGCACATGTTAATATGAACTAACTTAATAAGTTAGTTAGAAATGACTTAGTTACTGGCTTACCTAAGTTATCATTTGAAAAAAATAGAGAATGTGATCCTTATCTTAAGGGGAAGCAAACTAAGTCCTCATTCAAAACTAAAAATGTCATCTCCACATTTAGACCACTCCAATTGCTACATATAGATTTGGTAGGTCCATCAAAAGTGAACAACATTGGGGGAAATATATATGTCCTAGTAATTGTGGATGACTACTCTAAATTTACTTGGACTTTATTTCTTTTCTCTGAAGATGAGACATTTAATGCATTTGTAACCTTAGCCAAGAAAGTACAAAATGAGAAAGGTATTTCTCGTGTCTATCAGGTCTGATCATGGGGGAGAATTTGAAAATTCAAGTTTCTTAGAGTACTACAAAAAGCACAGAATCGATCACAATTTCTTAGCTCTAATGACACCCCAGTAGAATGGTGTGGTAGATAGGAAGAACATAACATTGGAAGAGATGGCAAGAGTAATACTGAATGACAAAAAGGTTCCTCAATATTTCTGGGTTGATGCAATAAACACAGCAAGCTATATCATCAACAAAGCATACATCAGACTAATTCTGGAGAAGACACCTTATGAGCTCTACAAAGAAAGGAAGTTAAGCCTCTCTCATCTACATGTGTTTGGAGGTAAATAGTTTATCCACAACAATGGAAAGGAGAATCTGGGTAAGTTTGACTCCAAGTCAGATGAAGATATATTTCTTGACTACTCTAGTAGAAGCAAAGCATATAGAACCTTTAATAAAAGAACCAAAACTATAGAAGAGTCTGTGCATATAGTATTTATTGAAAATGAGACTCTCTGAACCTAACTTAGATGAGGATGAACTAATTTCTAGCTTTAAAAAGATGAACTTCCTTAAGGAAGATAAAATTAATGCTCCAAAAATATCAGAATCTATTGCTATAGAAGAAAATATTCAGGAGAAAGATCATGAATTTGAAGTTAATGAAGAAATTTCTCATGACCTACCTAGAGTTTAAAGATATCAAAAGAGTCATCATGTTGATCAAGTGATTAGGGATGTTCAAGAGAATGTTAAAACAAGAAAGCAATTTAGGGATTAGATAAATCATTGTACATTCATATCACAAATTGAACCTAACTGCATGGAAGATATGTTAAAAGAAGAGTACTAGATTATAACTATGCAAGAAGAGCTGAATCAATTCAAGAGGAATCAAGTTTGAGACTTAATGCCTAAGATCAATGATCATATGATTATTGGAGCCAAATAGGTGTTTAGAAACAAACTTGATGAATCTGAAATGATCATTAGAAATAAGGCCAAACTGGTGGCCAAAGGCTATAAGCCTATAACTAGGAAGAAAGTATAAATTATGAGAAAGCTTTTGCTCCAGTTATAAGATTAGAAGCAATATGAATTCTATTTGTTTAAACTTGTATATAAAAGATATCAAATTATATCAAATGGATATAAAGAGTGCTTTGCTGAATGGTTATATCATGAAAGAAGTTTATGTTAATCAACTGTCAGGTTTTGAGGACTCAACTAAGTCTAATCATATATATAAATTAAAGAAAGCTCTTTACAGTTTAAAACAAACACCAAGAGCATAATATGGGATGTAAAGTAATTTCTTAATTGAAAAAGGGTTCAACAGAGGTAAGGTTGATACAACACTTTTTAATAAAAAGAAAAATAAAGATTTACTTGTTATTCAAATTTATATTGATGATATTATATTTAGTGTTGCTAATGAATCTATGTGTAAGGATTTTTCTAAATTGATGCAGAGTGAGTTTGAGATATCCATAATAGGAGAACTCAACTTTTTCCTTGGATTGCAAATAAAATAATATGATGATGATATCTTCCTAAGCCAATCAAAATATCTAAAATAATTACTAAAGAAATTTGGAATGGAGAAGCTAAGTCAATAGGAACTCTGAAGACTCGAGACAACTTAGTCATATGAGACAAGCTTTGGAATATTAAACTACCAATGAGAATGATTTTATTTTCATGGAAAATCCTAAACAAGGCTATCTCATGTGCTGACATTCTTAAACTTCATCATTTATCACTTGAAGACTCTTCCCCTTTTTGTTTTGATCAAAGTGAGATCATGGAGCATATATTTCTACATTGTCATTTTGCCTGTGTTGTATGGTTTGCCTCAAGTTTAATGTTACAAACAGGGGAAGTGGAGAGTATAGAGTTTGGAGCTTGGTTAATTTTCTTCATGATGCTTCAATCCTAATAGTGATGAGGAGGAATGGAATAGAGGAGTCAAAATTTTTATAACGATAACCCCAATCATCTGGGATGCTCGAAATCAAGCAAAGCACCAAAGCAAGAAAGTGGATCCATGAGTTGCGGTAGAGGAAATCAAGAGAATCCTACATCTTTCCTCATTTGGAGTGACCCAGAAGGAAGCAAAATTAATTTAGAAGAAAGAGATAGCACAAGATGCAATACCAGAGAAGGCTAGAGTATAATCATTGAATTAAAAAAGATCAAGAGGAATCAAAAGAGGTTGAGGATGGTTAAAGTCCTTGTGATTTTTGGAAAACAACCCATCAATTTCTTCATAAGAAATTGCGAACACAACATCTATACTACTTTTGTCATGCAAGAGCTTAGGAAGACAATTAACTGGATCCTCAAACAAAAAGATAGTGATTTCAAAATAGTAGAGCATATCTGGATATCCTTGATCTTCTATAGTTATTGCTGAACTCAAGGTGCACTCCCCAAGAGAGGAAATCATCATTTGTGATCTCAAAATTCTTATGGGAACCTTTCAGAAAGTGTGGATTGATAAAATGCCAATGGACTGGAGTGTATGGTGGAATAGGATTTTTTTTTTTGTGTGAAGTTGGTTTAGGCCCTAGTAGTAGTTGATGTTTCCTTTTGTTTTTTCCATTTTGGCTTCGTATTTATTTTAGTAGTTCAATAGTTGATGCCGCAGTTAATATTTTTGTGTTGTAGTTGTTTCTTAAATACTCTCTTTGATCCTTTTTGTAAGAGACTTCCAACTACTTTATGTAGATTAAGGAAGTTAGTTATCTTCTTAAAATCCTAAAAAAAAAATCAAATATTCTTTTTTACCTCTATTTAATATACTAATGCAATCTACATTAAATACCATTTGATCAATTGAGAATACCTCCTTCATCCAAAAAGTCTAATAACAATTTACGAGAAGAAATAATGATAAGGATAAAATAAAAAAAATCTTATTAAATATTACAAGGTCTCTTATAAAAAAGACCAAAAAATACTTATAAAAGATCTCTTATAAAAAGGACTAGAGGGAGTTAAAAAAGAAAAAAAGATTCGAAGGTAGAGATGCTTTGATTGCGGAGTTAAGGGGATGTCTGATGGGGCTTAAACGAGCTTGGGATTTAAACGAGCTTGGGATAATGAGCATAGACAAGTCATATTGGACAGTGACTCACTAAAAGCTATGGGGTTGAACTCACTTCTTTAGAATTGGAACCTTGTAATAAAATTGCATGGTATGTTAAAACTTGATTGGATCGTGCATGTGGAATATATACCTCGCGATTTTATTTGTGAAGTAGATGCTTTGGCTGAGAAAGTGTTGGCTTCTATTACTGATTTTATGTTACTTCCTTCCAATGTCTTTGCTAATGTGTTTTCCTTAGGTAGTGGTTTGTGGAATAAACAGTTTGAGAACCTTGTAAGGTAAAGGCGCTTTTTTTTTCTAGCATGTTAAAAAAAGGAAAAGAAAATATGACTTTACCTAGACCTGTTAAGCCAATTTTCTCTGTCTTTTTTTTTTTTTTTTCAACTCCCTCTTATCTCTTATCAAAGAAGGGCTTTTTTTTTTTATTTAGAAGGTGGCTCAAAAAGCCTTGTGGTATCAAACCCACGCTACCCCACTAGTAAATGGACAGTCTTACCAGTAGCACTAGGGCCAATGCACCACATGCACCAAATAAGGCCTTGATCTCTTTTTTTAAGATTTGACTTTGTTGCGAACTCAACTAGATTTTTCTCCCTATGTGCGATGCGTAGAATGAAAAAAAAAAATTATAACTATGACATATTGAATCCAATAAAAGATACAAAACACAAATTCTAATAGTATACATTTGATCTTGTTTAGTTTTATATATGTCGTCAAGTTAATGCCTCATTCTGCATGAAGTTTGAAATTTGATTACTACCAGGATCTAGCAATTCTTTCAAACATCTCTAAAAGATAGTAAAAGAAAAACTAATCCTAATTTTGAAAATATTGCTAATCCAAGTAGTAGGGAAATATAGTAAAAGAAAAACTAACTTAGTCAAAATTAGGATTAGTTTTTCTTTTATTATGTTTTAAAACATAGAGGAAATGCCATAAATCAATAGAGCATCACTGCTGAGTTCAATCATAATTCAAACTACTGCGGTTTTCCTTTTACTATGTTTTGCTATGAACTTTATTTATCTGTCAAGTTTGCAAAATTTAGAATCAATAGTACCAGTTATCAAATAATTATATAAAAAATAACTACATAAAGCATCTAATAATAGTTAAGACAGCGAGGAAGCATTTGAATTGGACATTGGGAGGGATCGTTCACCAATGGCTGCTGTAATTATTAATATTAATATCAATATAAAATATAAAAAATCACACTCTTTATAAGGCATAAATAATATAGCTTACTTTGAGTTTTATATAAATATATGGAACTCAATCTAGTTGAGTAAATTACATCTAATTGCTGCAGCCATACCCTTAATCCTTGTTTCCTCCCCCATCAGTTACGATTCTGTGAATGCTCTTTTAATATACCAAAATGAGTATTACAGCACATCCCTCGTAGGAGAGTTAGAAAGAACCATATAGGGGACAAAGTCAGCAACTCCATTACAGTCATCTAACAAAATACTAAACAGGTCATTCAATAAAGTGTTGTCCTAGATTAAGATTAAAACCATGACTTACAAGGAAATCAACACTTCTACAAGGAAATGAACCTTTACTAAGAAATTGAAGTGTCACCCATGAGTTTGAAGCCACAAAGATGCGTGTTTAAGAACACACACACACAACATTATACTATACATGTGTGTATTTCTATTTAAAAATAAAAATGCATAATTTTAATTATTTAAGTGTTTAATTTTTATAACTCGACGTGATTAAGTTTTTCAAACATTTTTTATACATTTATAATTATATTTTTATTAAATAATATCCAATAAAATTATGGTTAAATATTAAAATAAAATAAAATATTTAAATATAAATTTTCACATAGTTGTCATTAAAATTTTTCATTGAGTTATGATAAAGATATAATTTTACAATAATATGTTATTATAAAATTTGGATTAATTTAGAATTATAAAACACTAAAAAATAAAAATAAAACATACATAAGTTTCCTAAACTTTGGATTAAGTATAAATGGCCTCTTTGGTCTTTAAAATTTGACAAGGAACCCTCCTAAACTTTTAAATTTATGTAAATATTTTTTTTTCTGTTATTTCACTAACAGAGTGTAATATGTTAAAGGGTTTATTCACTTATGACTTAAGGTTGTAGTAGTTATTTGTACATGATTCAAAATTTAAGGGGTTATTTGTACAAAAAGAAAAAGGGGTATAAGATCAATGACATATTATACCTTACTTGAGAAATATCAAACTAATCAATGGTGGGTTATTAGCACAGATTTGAAAGTTAACAAGAGTTTTTTTTGTCAAGTAATGAAATAAATCATTTATAAATAACTCAAAGGTCAATGGAATTTTGTATAATTTAGCAAAAAAACTAAATTATCTTATCCTTGCACGAAACATATAAAAATTAATGAAGTTTGATATTACAGAATATATATATATATAATATTAAGTTTATAAAAAGACAATAATATATAATTTTTTAAATTTGAGTAAAAAAGAAGTAAAAAAATAATAGATTTAAGAGACTTAAAATTTGAATTTAAAAAATAAATTTGTGTTAGTTAGGCTGGCTTCCCAAGAGGGGGGTGAATTGGGAAGTTTGAACTTTTCTGCAAAATGTCAAAGAAGTGAAGAATGCAATATATGGAGGCAAAACAGAGTGTAAATAAATAACAGTAAAAGTAGCAGAAAAGAGAAGAAGACTCAGAAATTTATCCTGGTTCGGTCTCTCCACTTGACCTACGTTCAGTCCCCAAGTCACCATTTGAGATTTTCCACTATTCAGCAAGAATTCAACGGGCTTCTTGCAAGTGCCACAGTACAACGTCAGTGCTCTGTTTTCTAGAGCTCACTCAATCTCTTTCTGAACTTTCACAAAGTGCTTTACAATCCCTTGTGATAACTCCTCACAAGAAAATCTATCCTCCAGATGAAGATTAGATTATTTAAAAAAATGAAACTCTCTTGAATAGAGTGAATATAAAAGTTGAAGTACAAGTATTGAAGTAAAAGGGTAAAAGTCTTTTTGAGAAGAAGATTTGGCAGAGTTTCAGTATATACAAAGTTTGATTCGTTACCCACAACTTCAAATGATGTTATATTTATAGATTTAGGTCTCAAATGTCCGTTAGAGACAAAATCTATCCGTTGGAGAAGTTATCCAACGGTTACTCTGAAAAACTATCCGTTAACCAACCGCATTTAATGCTTCTGACATACTGAAATTCGAATTTTGGTTGGTCAACAGACGAATTTCAAAGGAACCGAAAGTTAAAGCTTCCAACGCTGAAATACTGAAGTTTGTCTGTTCATGAAGTGAAATTAGAATTTTGAAACTTAGAAAATGTTTCCATGTTGTGACTTACGAATTTTCAAGTGAAAAGTTTTTCTGTTAAGTGTGAACAGTGTTTTCAATTTGCTACAGTGTCCTCGAAATTCAAATTTTGGAACCCCAAAATTCGTCTGTCCGCAGCAGGCTCAAAAAGCACAGTAGTTCATTTCCTTTGAAATTCAAATTTTCAAAGAATGAAGTTCGTCTGTCAGAGAGACGTCTTTTCAGACTTACTTCAACATTCGAATTTGCAAAACACTGTCCTTCATATGTCATCATGTCATTTTAACAGACTCATAACTTTAGCTTATGAAATTGGAATTTCTATGTTCAAAGTTCGTATGTCAGTGAGTAATTTTGAAACTCAATATGATCTTGATTTCAGATGAACTTTAACATTGTTTCAGATGAATTTCTTCAGTTTTCATAAATTTCATTTTGTCTGAAATTCGAATGTTCAGAACCTGAAGTTCGTCTGTTACTCAACAACTTCTTTCAGATACTTATGAAAATTCGAATTTTGAACAATCAAAATTCGTCTGTCAGAGAGGCATCTCTTCAGACTTACTCAGTTTTAGCTTGAAATTCGAATTTTCAAAGTCAAAGTTCGAATTTCCCATATGACAGTTCAATATAAACTTTTCAAACTTCGTCTGTTGGTGGGTATTTTTCAAATATTTCATAAAATCAAGTTTTTAAAACATCTTTTCCTCAAATCAAAGTTTTTTACCCATATGTAAACATAATTAAACATCATACAATAAGTTTTGCACAGATTTCTCTAGGATTTCTTCATTTGAACTCTTTTTGCACCTTTAATATTTTTTACTCCAAGTTCTTGAGAGTTGATTTGGAATCATTAAAACTTCTTAATTCAACAATTTGTATTATTTGGGAGAAAATAATGGAAGAAAAAAAATAGTAGTGGTTGAAGGAAAGAGAGAGAAGTAAAAATAACAATAAAAATAGAAAGAAAGAGAAAAAATATGGAGATATATTTTATAAAATATAGAAAATTAAAATAATTAAAATTTTAAAATAAAAATGTGAAAATAATTTTTTTGTTAATCAAAATTACGGAACTGGATAAAAAAATTTTAAATTTTAAAATAGAGAAAATATTAAAAAGAGTGGTAGAATTAAAAAATAAAAATAAAAATGTGAAAATAATTTTAAAAAAATATTAAAAAGAGTGAGGAGAGTAGACGAGAGTATTATTCATAACAATGACGATGAATAGTAAAATCTGTTTGAGAGACGTTAGTATGAAAGGATTGTTTTATATTTTTACTATAAATTCGTATATTTTAATCAAAGGTTTTTATCAAAATAATATAAAAGGTATATGAAATTTTGTATTTCTTTAATTAACTAGAAGCTTGTTGGTCTTTTTCGTAGCCATGAAATTGAAACTTCTTGGTCAAGGAAAAGGGAAAAGCATGGCATTGGCATTCGCATTGGCATTTGCCATTTGGAAATGAATCGTTGAAACAATGGGGCGTTAGGCGAGTCAGGCGGGCAAAACAGTAAATATGACAGTTGAAGGTCAATGTAGTGAATTCCATATGATTTCTATAACATAGCGAGGCGGTTTTATTTGGCTCGTCGGTGCGAATCCAAGTTCAGGGAGGGAAGGAAAGTCCAACGGCTTTTCCATCCCTTTCTCTTTCTCCGGCAACCACAAGATGAGAAAGGTATCCCCCAATACTCTATTTACCTTCTTCATTAATGGAGAAACCGAGTTGCTTTCCGTGATTTGAATCTCATTAGTTTATGATTGATAGATATTTGATCTTTCCTTTTGAGCTGCTGGACGTGGGAAAATCTGATCCTCGAAAAGTCCCGACATCCTTTGCATTATGCACGGTTAAAAGATGAAATGACGATTTTATTAAAAAAAAATGAAGTGGTGAAATTGATTCGAGATTTTGCTTTTGCAAATGGCGTTTGAACTTTGGTTTATGATGTGGCAGATATACAAAAGCTGAAGAAACGGAATTGAAACTTGTGACGAATCAGCTCGATGTTGCACGTGTAATGCCAGTGTGTGGGGGCGTCCTGTTTCCCTTTCATTAGGGATATAGGATTTTGAATGCCTTGGTCTGTTTGAAGAAACATGACAGATACAGTATCAATGGCGGGAGAGGATTTTGTAGAAAATCGTCGATCAAATGCCAATGAGGAGAGAATTTTTGTTGCAATCAGAATCAGGCCTTTGAACGAGAAAGAAAGAGCCCGGCACGGTGTATCAGAATGGGACTGCATTGCCGGCAACACCATTAGATTTAAAAACAGCCTGGCAGAACGATCGTCGTCAATGGATGCCTACACATTTGGTAATCAAAATGCTAGAACTCTAATTTTATTCCTATCCGTCTCCCCCCTCCAAAACGAGTCCGTCGTCTTATATCGAGAAATTTATTATAGGAGTTTGAATTAGTCCAGAGCAGTCTTTGCTCTGTTCTATGAAGCATTTGACCTTATCATCTAGTATTTCACACATTCTTTGTTCAATCTTCATTGTGATTGCCATAATTTCTAGGGAACCACTGCTCGCTGTAAACCATGCAACATATTTGTGTTTGGAATTAATTCTATTTAGGAATAAATGAGGATGCTTTGTCATGGAATTAATTCTAATTAGAATAAATAGCTTTCAACAGTAATTCTATGGTTGTATGTAATCGTAGCTGCAAAAACTGGTAGTGTCATCCCCATTGATCCGTAATAATAGTGGACTACGCTCCTACAAAAGCTCTGGCTCTTACTTTTTATCTCATTTCAATTTAATTGGGCAGTGAAGTGACGATAGCATTTAGGTACTTTCTCCACATCTAACGTTCTCTCCCTCACTTTTTTTCCTTTTCTTAAATTATATTTTCTTGATCAATTTTTCGGAGACAGACAAGGTATTTGGGGAAGACTGCTCCACACAGCAGGTGTACAAGGAAGGGATTAAGGAAGTTGCCCTTTCAGTAGTTGGTGGTATCAATTGTATGTAATCCTCTTTTGCTCTAATTTTTAAGCTTCCTAATTATATAACTTTTCTCATATTGTGTTGACTTGTAACGTATTTTCTCATCAATGAAATGCTAATTCAGCTAGCATTTTTGCATACGGGCAAACAAGCAGTGGAAAGACATACACCATGACCGGAATTACTGAATATGCAATGAGGGATATATATGACTACATAAAGATGGTATGAAACAAGTTTAGTCGTAGCCTCTGCTTGCAAAGAAATAGACTTTCTTTGTGGGCAAAAGATAACAACTTATTGTTGTGTCTCAGCACAAGGAAAGAGAATTTGTGCTGAAATTTTCTGCGATGGAGATCTATAATGAAGCTGTCAGAGGCCTTCTCAGTGTAGATAGTGCCCCGCTTAGACTTCTAGATGATCCGGAGGTAAATATACTGTCATATTGTTCCATTAGAGTTTTGTCTTTAGTAGTTTAGTACCATTCATATTGAATGATTATGAATATTTGCACCACAAACAGAAAGGGACGATTATTGAGAAGCTTACAGAAGAAACTTTGACTCAGTTGAGCGACTTGCAGGAACTCCTTTCTATTTGTGCAGGTATTTGTGTCTAATAAGTTTTATGCATGTGCTGCTTTTGATGCTTTCCTGTGAGCTTTAGCAAAATATGCGTGTGTACATCTTTTGATTGGCATTTTTGCAGCTGAAAGGACAACAGAAGAGACATCCATGAATGAAAGCAGTTCCAGATCTCATCAGATTATTCGATTGGTACTTACTTTATGACTATATTATCTATTAATTGAGACTACTTTTTTCTTTTTCACAAAATTACGGAATCCTGCAGATAGTCGAAAGTTCTCCTAGTCGTTATGTGGGTGCTGAAAGTTCTGGCACTCTTGTAGCTAGTGTGGTATGTGATCTTTAAACCTTTTTATTCTAGACCAGAGCCTATACATTCATGATTGTCTAGCAAATGAGAGTTTGTTGCATCATACAGAATTTTGTCGATCTTGCTGGAAGTGAGCGAGCTTCTCAAGCATTGACGACTGGTGCAAGACTGAGAGAAGGTAGCCACATAAATCGCAGTTTACTGACCCTTGGAACTGTAATTCGAAAATTAAGGTACAAGTTTTATATGCATCCAATAAATTTATTTATTTTGCAGTGTTAAATTTATCAATTGTAGTTGATACCTTAGCCAAATTTCACAAATACCTTAAGAAACCTCTTTTGTGGTAATGGGGAATCAATGTTTTCTAGCTAGAAATGTTAGAAGTTTCTTTCTGAACCAAATACAAACACCCATAAATTTTAGGTCAAGGAAAATAACATAGGTGACGCTATACCTATGTTCTCATTGGATTTTTGTGAACATCTGCTATTGTCCTTTATCAAACTGCATATTGGTACAAAATTCCATCTGTCAGCAGCATCTCTCCTTGTGCTAGGTCTAAGGAGTCATTATTTGGGTGAAGGCTTCCAATGATGCTCCAGTTGAAGATTCTGATTCATCAATTGCCTGGTACTTCAGTAGTCATGCAAGTCCTATTCAAAGGAGTAAAAACTTTAGCTTAGCATTAGCAATTTTAAAGAGTGACTATAGGGGAACTTGAGTCAAGCATGTTGTTTATACTAGTAGGTTGATGGTATGTTTTGTGAAAAGGGCTCAGGGAGATAAAAGGAGAACAGAAAGAAATGAAAACTGAAAAGAGGACCTCAAGTTAAGCAAATAGCTGGCTTAGAGGTCTGTTGGAATCCTTTCCAAATTACCTCGAGAACTGCTCCTTTTTCCAACTCACCAAAAAGCAGTTAAAATAAACAATTATTGAGTAGGATATAGTTGGATAGCCTTAAATATCTTTGGAAAAACTGGCTTGAACCTCTAAACTTTCTGTTGTTTATGAAAAGACTAGGCAATATTGTAACATCACGATGGAGAGCTATAACATGGAAGAATTATGAAGGAAAGAGCTTTGGAATGGCAACTAGGAGAAACAAATCGTCCCATTGTTTGACATAATTTATGATATAGAAGAGGACAAAATCATTCTGTGAAAGAAAATGAAAAGGAACCCATCCTAGAAGAGTAATTAAAGCAATCAATCAAGCGGGAAACCCCAAATAAATATAGAAGAGGATACAGCAAGAAGAAAAGTAATATATAAATCGAATAAAACAAGATGAATCCTCGTACTGGAGTCTGAAGGATAAGTTGCATTGTTCACTTAATACTTGCTATATTATTTGATGATTCTTCATCATTTTCACCTTTACCATATTAATTCACTAATTACTTTAGATTGCCTAAACTTTGGTTCATTATTTGATGCAGCAAGGAAAGAAATGGACACATACCTTACAGAGAATCTAAGCTAACTCGCATCCTTCATAATTCTCTAGGAGGTAATGCCAGAACAGCCATCATTTGCACCATTAGTCCCTCACGCAGTCATGTTGAGCAATCAAGAAATACCCTATTTTTCGCTAGTTGTGCAAAGCAAGTGGCTACAAATGCCCAGGTTAATGTAGTAATGACAGACAAGGTTTTGGTACAGCAACTGCAGAAGGAGTTGGCTAGAATGGAGAACGAGCTTAGGAACCTTGCACCCAGTACTGTTTTACTTGAGCGAGAACTTCTGATCAAACAGGTGAGGATCAATAAAATGGGTTTTCAAACAGGTAATTATTATGCTAATATATTTACATAGACTATAATAAGGCCATACTTAAACAATGTTTGGTATGAAAATTATGCTCTATCTTTGAATAAAAAAGAATCAGCATCACTTTATAGGATCCCTTATATTTCCTATTTTTCTGAGGATAATGCGTTGGAGAAGGGATCCTCTAAAGTGAGCATCCATGCAAAGTGGTGAAGTATAATTAAAAAAAAAAATGCTTCACCACAAAATAAAATAAAAATAAAAAATAAACAAATGACAGTGAAGCGCATTCTTTTAACTACACCACTTTAGAGCTATCCTCACTATAAAGGATCCCTTGTGAGTAAGGAAACGGGAGTTAGTTATCTCCTTGCCCTTTTTTATGTAACACTCCTATATTTTGTGAATGATTTAATCTTAATTAGGTGGGCTTTCTATACAATACATGGAATCTAGGAGGCAGACTGTGTGTTATAAATATTTTGACTTGCTATTTTATATTTTTTATATATTAGTTAATGAAGAGATTTTGTGCTACTTCAATCAGCACCGTATAACTTTAAGACCTAGGAATTATGGGAGACCAATGTAATGATTACCCTTTGCGTTGAGCATGAAATAAGGATTTTTGTCAGGAATGTGAATGCGAATTTCTACTACTTACCCTGTTTTTGACCATAATAAATTACTTTTGGTAAACCTGTTAAATGCAGACTGGGGGCATAGCCTATCAAAAGTAACTAATTTTGTGCAGTAAAAAATGAAAAGGAGTTTGTGATTTTTAATTTTCTTTTCTTAATGACTCTTAGAGTAGATTTTTCTTTTATGTGTTGCTAAGTGACGATTAAGACTCAGGGATAACATAAGTGCAGAAGGAAAAAGAAAAGAAACAAGGACAGATTTGGTAGAACATTTTTTCCCTCAGTTTGACAAGGATTGTTTTTCTAATGAGAAATAACACAGATGGATGAAGAGATCAAAGAATTAACTCGGCAGCGTGATATCTTTCAATCTCGTGTTGAAAGTTTGCTTCAGTCAGGAGGGAAACATCAGTTTCTAAAAAACGATAAGGATTCAAACCCTCTATTGCCGGGTGTTTCTATTAATCTCAATCCTGATCAGGACCTCAACTCAGGAAGCACGTCTGAAAATCCCTATAGACTAATATCTGATGTGTTATCTAACAATGCGCACCATGTCCAGCAACATGAGAATCATGAACTCAAATCCCATTTGGACAGTAATACCCTCAAGTTTCTCGGGCCTGATTCAGATCCAGGTTGGAACGTAAGAGCCGGCAGAGCTGGTGCTGAATCAGAAGATTGCAAGGAAGTTCGATGTATTGAAATTGAAGAAGTGAAAACAGGCCATCAAACAGAAGTTAGTTCATCCTTTCCTTTTTCTGAAGAAAGAGATGGAAAATCACCCATGAGACTGGTCAAGCATGGAGATGCTGGGTCATCCTTAGTGAGGGAGGATGGTAAGTTGAATCATGTTGCCGTAGGTGATAGCCCTGATGCTCTACAGCAAAAAGTTCAGGAGCTTCAAAGGACCATTGACCGTCTTCTTGGCCTCTCAGAAAAATCCAATGGGTCTTTGGAATCACCCCTTGCAAGTTCAAGAATCATACCATTTAGTAGAAGCAAAAGTTGCAGGCCAACTTTGGCCACTACATCTTCTCCTCAGTTCATTAAGGTAGATCAGGAAAGTACACCACGTGCTCAAGTCAATGAGCTGGAGTGCAAATTATCTCCTCAGTTTGACAATCTGGAGCGGAAAACAGTGTCCCCTTTTCAGTTCAATGAGGTTGATAAAAAATCTGAACTACCTCCTCAATTTTATAAGCCAAACGTGTTACCTTCTAAGTTGGAACAAGAAACAAACACGTCAGCAGCTAGGGTTGAAAAGGAATGCTCAACAACTTCAGTACGCTTTCAAGACAAGCTCTCTGAACCAAAGTTGCATGCCAAGAAAAGAAAGTTGCCTAGAAATCATTCCCGAACTCATGAGATGGATGCTTTAGATGAAGTAGAATCTGTTATGGATTCTGATATGGAGGATACTGCTAGCGTCGTCAATTTTGTTGTGAAAATGAAAGCAAGGTCTAAGGAAACTCCATTGAAGAAAGACTTTGATGACCTTATGGTAAGTACCGTCTCACTTATTCACTAACTTTTTCATATACTCTGGAATCAGATTTCGTCTCCATCTTTGTTGTGGTACTCGTGATTTATATTGTTTCCTATTCTTAATTGAGGTAGCTTTAAGATTATTGGTGATAAGCACTAAACTGGAACTAAATATGAATATTATTGTTTTGTTATCAGATAGTAGGTACTGAGATTTGTTCGTTAAGCATATAAATTACACAAATTGCTTAAAATTCCAGAGGTTCTGTTTGTTGTCTTACTGATGAATGAGAAGGCTTAAGTGGTTTTTGGAAGAAACATGGTAATAACCATTTTGCATGCTTCTTTTTACCATTTACCATCCATTATCTATAATATGCATGTGTGCACTACTGTCTTGACTCTTGAGTTTTCTTGATAAAGGAACTTGAAACCACTGTCCAATTCCACACCCAAAAAAAAAAAAAAAACCAAAACAGGATCGTAGTTTCATGGACATATTCTGATCTAATTGTTGCCTATCGGGGGGAAAATGACTGTGAACAAACAAAATTAGGCCGCTAATAATATTTCCATCCAAGTTCAATGCTATGGAAAACTTGAAAGTTTTTATCCGGTCTTATATTTGAAACACACATCATTTATCTTCACTGCATGTGTGATAGGTAGTGGCAAAGACATCTGGATTTAATGATCGTACGGATTCAGCAACAAGCATCAACTTCTATGAAATGCCAAATCGTGTGTTACCTTATAAATTTGAGAGGCTGCAGAGAGATATAATCGAACTATGGCATACCTGCAACGTACCGCTGGTTCATAGATCCTATTTTTTACTTCTCTTGAAGGGAGAAGAACTTCCAGATTCTGTATACATGACCGTAGAGCTCAGACGTTTGTCCTTTATTAAGGATGCGTTTTCTAGTGGCAATAAGTTCTTGGGAGAAGACGGCCAGAGTATCTCACCTGATTCAAGGTATTATCTTTCTATCCTTGCCCCTTGGATGGTTTTTCGTTTAGACTAGTGCGGATACAATATCAGTCCAATTGATTCTCGTCGTGTCCGGTGAATATGCCATGCACGTGTTATTCTTGCATAATCCTCGTTTTTTTTCCCGGACAGCCTGAAGGCTATCAACCAAGAGAGGAAAATGCTAAGCAAGCAAGTGCACAAGAAGTTTACCTCCAAGGAAAGAGACGAACTTTATCAGAAGTGGTGCATTGATTTGAAGACAAAGCACAGAAGTATACAACTGGCATGGCGATTATGGACTAATACAGAGGACTTGTACCACGTTCGGGAGAGTGCTATGCTTGTTGTGAAGCTGGTTGGTCTTGTGCAATCGGACGAGCCCCCTAAGAAGATTTTTGGATTTAGCTTCTTAGGTCGGCGTAAGAGCAAGAAATCCTAAAATTGGAAGCACCTAATATCTGTTGCTCCATGAAGCCGTTCTTTAGTAGGACAAGGTCAACAATTTCACTTACAGAGCAGAAAACGGTTTATTTAACAATGCGGTTCCCCTCGTAGGATGATATGGTCACGCGTGGGGGAAAAATAGAGATAAGAGTGATGCTTCCTACCTTCCAATCTTCCATCTTTCCCGTACAAATCATATCACCACAAACTCAAAGATTGTCCAAGATTGCCGAAATATGAACACGATATTTAATTCCCCACCATTTTAACCTTATTAAATTAAATGGATCCATTGCCTACACACAAGAGAGATGACTTGAAACATCTGGGCCGGGATTTCGCACTTGGCCGAGAACGTAACGCAATCAGAGTTCATAAGGAAGGAGGCTCGACTCTCCCTTGGGATGATACAGGAGATGATCCCGGCCATCTCAGATCCAGCCGCCCTGAAATTTATTATTGTTTAGCCCAAAAAAAAAGATTTTTTATTATTATCTTTTTTTTTTTACTTTTTATCCAACTTTTTTTGAATGACTAAATACTTTTATTTTACCAGCATTGCGTAATAGGGAATCATCATCTCGAATATTTAGTAAATAAATACACATTACACATTTAGACAGAGAATGAAAAGAGAAGATAAAAAATAAATTTTATGTATATTTTTACTTTTATTGCACACAGGCACACACCACAATACTACCAAAAGATTTATTTATTAAATAAAAAAACATTTTTTGGGCCAAATTAAATACAAAAAATCTAATATCTCAATTTTCAGGCCCCAAAAATAGTGTTTTGATTATTAATCAGTAAAAATTATGTGTCTTGATTATTAATCAGTTAATCACTTCATACTGATAAAATAATGAATAACAAAATAGTAAATAAAATCTCAAAAAACTAAAAAATTTCGCACCCATATGAATCCAACGATTCTAAAATGGACAAGATCCTCTTGTTTCAACCAAGACAGGAGAAAATCTGTCCCAAAGAAAGGCTAGAACAGCTTGACAGGAACCCTCCACAGTAAACACTAATTCGCTCCAATTTATATATGGTATTGTTATTAATCCTACCCATCATTGCCGTGACAATATTTTGTCACGTTTAAAATAAGGGGACTAAAGAACCTAACCTTGAAATTTACACCTTGAATACACAGATGACAAAGGATATAATAAAAATATACAGATTTCTCACCAAAAAAAATAAATGCACAGATGATTGTGAAAACAGATTAGATAGATGGAAATATATACCAAAAGCTAGTTTGAAGCACATCTGATTATGACTCAAGGACTGCTCCTTCAACAATTTTCCACCGGGAACCTGAACAAGACAACTCATATCTCGTCGTGTAGGTTCTAATGTTTGAAGCGTCATGATCTGGATGACCAACAGCAGTAAGGTGGGTTGACTCTTTGAGAGTTGCTTCCACCACAGCTCGCCGCCCATTCTGTGATATAGTCACACTATCAATGTTGAGGCTCATCAAGGTATAGTCATAGGACCAACCAAGTTGTGCAATTTCAGCTGCGCGATCAGTCCATATCTTCAGCATCTCACCGTCCAAAACCTATCAGTACTTCATGTCAACACCAGTTTTCATATACAGCAAAGAAAGTTCACACAAATAACTGCTGCCTCAATAAGGATAGCACTCAAAGCAACAAAACAGAGAAGGAAAAAATGATATTTATTATCTTGATACAGACACCCAGGAAAATAGAAAATTTAAATAAAAAATCATAAAATTTCATACAATTCATTCAAGAGCTTCTCCACAGTATCCCAGATATAGCAGGTGCATTGGTTAGTCATCTGTCCAAATGTTCACAGGTAAAACAAAAGAATGGTAAGTAGGGGCTCATGTTTTACTTATGAGTCTATGACATATGACCTGACATGGTTTTCCAATCTGAAATATTAGCTCAAATGTCCCGTGAGACAGCAACAAACTATAAATGCTATAAATGCAATAATTTGATGTGTCCAACAACAAAATAATATTTTAGATAAAATGACAGGTTAACAATTAAATGGCACAGTAGAATGTCATGGCAAAGGAAAGGTTAGATTCAGAGGTCTTACAGGATCTATATCATACAAAGACTTCCCAAATGCAGATATATTTACTCTTGTTTATTTTCCTTTGGCAATCAGCCATTGACACAACGCCCTTGTGCACATCCGTCAGGAGGGGAAAACAAGCCCGTGTTAGTCATGCTGATTTATTAAATAATACTGACACTAACTCAGCTGGAGTGGAAGGAGTCAAACCAACTTATTAGCTGCACAAGGTCCTTAGTCGTAGGAATAGGAAGTCTTATACGTGATTTGATAGTGCTTTATTTTAATTATTGCAAATAATATTGGAATATTATCACATAGGATTAGAATAAGGGATTGATTCAGATTATTTGTGTTTGGGAGACTGTCCATTCCATACAGGCAACCCTGATGGACCAATAAAGTGCTGAGATTCTTGCACCTCGTATTTTCCAGCAACTCTAAATCTTTTTTCCCCATATGATATTACTTATTAGTTGCATCTATCAGCCATATTTACTTTAACCATAAAAGAATATTATCATTTAACCATAAACACTTTTATCACTTCCAGATCCACGAGGACTACATAAATAAAACTTGTTTACCTCTTGCAATCTTTCCAGGCAATGATCAGGTCCGAAAGCTTGGGATTTGATATTTTGCCAGTTACGAACTACAATTTCTGCAACTCTAGCATCCATTCTTGGTAGTTGCTCTTCAGATTTTTCATTTAATGACCCTGTGCATTTGAATCTATCAATCTGTGCTATATCCAAATTAAGAAATGATTGCTTAACGTTTACCCTTTTACTAGCAAAACCTATCTCACTATGGAACTCAATGTCAGCAAATGAACAAGAATTATGAACATAATTGTTCCAATTATTCCAAGTTGCAAATGTCAATGAAGATCATACCTACATTGATAGCATCTGACGCCATTGCCAAACCAGATGTTTTCTGTAGGATGGGTGAGCCATTCCTAGTGGGTAAATACTTCAGGCCAACCAAAGTCACCAGTCCAATTACAACACCAGCACACATGATCTTCACAGTAGCCTCTTTAATCTTGCTAACAATAAGCTCATCTTCACTTATCTCATGAGAATTTTTTATGTCAGAAACCTCCACATTGGCATATTTATCTTGGTCTGTTATTATCAGAGGATCCTCAATTTTATCAGGAACAAAATAATCCACCTTACTGTTATCTCGAGGCTTCACAATTTGATCTTCAGAAACAACGGGGAATACCTTCCGCAGCGTGTTAATAGCACTATCCGTGACATGGCCAATAACAGCAGAAGCCTCAGCTCCAATTTTTACTATCGCAGCAGCAGCAGCCAGTGGTGAATGACCTGCACCCTCCAGCTTCTCTAGATACCTCAGCACTGTAGGGTCATCATAGTAATCTCCAAGCTTGAATCTTATGTCTTTAGTATCTCTAAATCTGGGGAAAACCACCTCCATCAACCATGTCTCCAATAACTTGCAAAGTCCAGGAAGTTCACTGTCATCATCATCCTTTGAGTTTTCCAAGATAAATTCCATAATAGATTGGTTTCTATAAGGAGAGCTTTCACTGTCTAATCCCAACCATGAACGACATTCATCAAGCTCCCCCACAAGCAATGCACAGAGGCCCCTCTCTAAATCAAAGTCAACCTCCCTATTCTCTTTGGAAGTATAGATAGAGGCAGCATTCTTAGCATTTGAAACCTTAGTTTGCTGAAGTTGTTGGAATAAATTATCAGCATCCTGGATAAGATGTGGTTTTTTACCTACAAAAGCTTGGGCAACCAATGCAAGTGCGACCCCATACACTTCAAAACTTTCAGCTGGAATATTACTTGGTGTGGCTACAAAAAGATCAACCTTCAAGGGAAAATTGAGAGTGAAATGAGACCCAAAAAAAGCCAGGCAAAAGTAAATTTCTTAAAAATGCACTTAAAAAGAATGGAAAATTGCAACAACATGCCAAGAAAAAAATAGAAAGAAGAAATTGAGTACCTGCTCAGCCGCTGTCATATGTAAAAAGGCCTCATTCATGAAACCTTCACGAGTGAAGCCACCAGCAGTTGCTGCAGCTCCCCCTCCTCCAACAGCCCACAGAATGTTGCGTACGCCATGAAGACCTTCCTCCCTCCTTAATCGATATTCATCACAAATAGGTAAGGCTAGAAGTTCCAAAACACATCGTGGGGTAATATCTTCTAGAGTCTCATCAATTTGAGCTTGTAAATCCGGTGCTAGGCCACTGGCCCCTTCTTCCTACATAGCCAAGCAAATTTTCTTGGGAAATGTACAACATGGCAGCTGCATTTATTTCCTCATGATATATTGTAACATTAAGTTCTCATGCATAAATTAGTTGCCATAATATTATTATAATTGTGTTAGTCCAATAGCCTTAAAGTCCAGAAGTAATTCAATTCAAAAAGCTTTTGCTCCAAGATTCCATACTCTATGGTCCTCATTGTTAAATAAAAATTTGCAGCGCCTGGCTTGACGTGTTAAATCACAAAGCAGCAACAAATGATTTCAGCACATTACTGAGAAATAGATAAAAACGTCATTTTGACGAGACTTACATGCAGATGCTAAAATATAATAAACCGAGATGCGTGTAAAAATTTTACAATCAATAAGTTCACCGGATGCATTTTAGTCGCTATTCAACAGAAAGAAAGTAAGTGCCATTGATAAATTGTAAAAATATCTGCGAAGAAAAAGTAGCCCCAAGCCAAGCCAATAGGAAATGAAGTGATCTACCTGCAGGAGCTTTAATGCCCTCTCAAGCAACTCACAGCCAACAATTAAATCAGGAGGGGTCAATGCCATTGCGTCCCTTGACAAATCAACGTAAGCAAGTGCCATCGCCAAGACAACATCTTGCTTAAACGATTTGGGTAGCCTCTCTCTAAGCAAACTTTCTCCAATCTTAAGGGCCAACTCAGAGTCTCCAGCTTCTTGCAACACGCACAGAGCTCCAGGAACCTGCAAAGGCATCGTTACCATCAAATAACTCCATTGACGCAGAAAGCACCTTAATACAATTATGAATTAACACTGGCATATCTACATGTCCCAAATATTCAATTCATTTCCACCCTAGAGGTTAATGTTCTCCAACAGAACCAGTAGAATTACCTTGTCCCAGGGGACTTGGGTGACAATGGTTCCTTCCTCGTCCTCGACAAGGCTTTGGTTGTACTCTCTCCTTGATCCTGGATCGGCAAGGGTTTCACATGCAGCTTGAAGTATTTGTCTGCGGCTGATTAACGCGTCGTGACTGAACCCATACGAAGGAGGCTTTGAGACCCTAGCTTCGTAAGCTCTCCGAATGCCATCACCAAGAAAATGTGTCTCTGCTCCAAGAACCCGATAGAAGTCAAGGGGAATGGACACATAGCGTTCGGGAGGGTCGAGTCTCGGAGGGAGAGGAAGAGTGGGAGTGAGAGTAGCGATGGGTGAAGAAATCGACTGGTGGTGGTCCGTGGAGTCCCCGAGGAACTGAAAATCAGAAATGAGGCGGTCGGCCCATTTGCTGGCGGAGCACGTGGACGCCAAAGAACCGCCGCCGCCGCCAGAATAAGAATTGGCTTTGTTAGACTTTCTTGGATGCGGTGGTGGACGTAGTCGAGGAGTGCAAAGACCAATGCCAACACGACTCAAAGCTTCCATTGAAATGGAGTGTCCGTTTAAACCCTGCAAATTCCTTTCCTCGCGGTTCTGATCCTTTTACAGGATGCAGAGAGGCGATAGACAGAGTGAGATTAATTATCTATTTTATATTTTACATGGGATGCTATGATGGAAATCGGTTGTAGTCTAGTCGCTTAGGTTATTCGGCTCACCTGCTAGATTCGGGTTCGATTCCCGATAACAGAAACTATACAAATTTTCGGCTCGCAACAGCAACGGATGTGTAGAACAATTGTTATTGTATTTGATTTAAATATAAAAAATTTTCTTCCACGATGACTGTACTTTTTATTCATAACCAGAATAGTCTCTTTATAATGCACAGATTATTTAATTTTTAATTTTACATAGTTACAAGAAAGAAACAGTAAAATCTATTTTATTTCTGTATGTATAATGGTTGTTATCAAAATATAAAATGAAAATGAAATCTATGTTTTTTTGTGTACTATTAGATAATTTAAAAGAGATAAATTTAGCACTTAACGTATCTATTTAAAATATATTTTAATTAAATTAGAGTAAATGAATTTTCAATTTACAAATTAGTTAAAAGTGTTAATAATAAGATTTAGTGATAGGGTAAATGATGTTTAAAAGAATATACATATCATAGCAAATATTTAATGTTGGCAGCAGCATACAATAACCGGTTCGAATCGTGCAAGGACACTGTTCTTAAGAGCTATTCCACCATACTCTGTTAAATACGGCAACTGCCCAAGATTAAATGAACCCTTCCTACTTGGTGAAGAAGCAAAGCAACAAAACAGCAGAAACCAAACAAAAGAAGATGAAAAGAAGCTCGGGAGAGCAGAGGAGGAGAAGAAAGAGCTCCGAAAGTTGTCCGTGAGCTCGGTATACATTCTTCAATTCTGGAGCTCATTATTTATAGGCTCTAAAATCACTTGAACGTTGGACACACCATAATCACAATTAAACACTGGATTCGAACGTTGGGAGACAATGGAATTAAGGGAAATCATTTTTGGACGTTGAGGAAATAAAATCGTAAGCTAAAAATGAACATTAGAGGGACAATGTTCTAATGGTTAATAAAATCTGTTAACAACTAATTTGAACAAAACTGAAAACTTAAATGCTCTAACATTTTAGAATTCAAAGGTTCCAAGTTTGAAATTGTCAAAAAACTGAAGCTTTTGTGGTAAGCAATTTCATAAAAATTATTTTATATTTTTCAAAATAATTTTTGCAAAAAATGCCCAATATCTTGTTCAATTCACATGCAGGGGGGACAAATCGATAGATTTCAATTGCTTTCAGTTGCGTTGGCCTGTTGTTGTGCACGCGAGCCCACTTTTCCTTTTGGCCCATTTACTAACCCAATTTTACATCTTAGCTTATATACACTAAGGATTCCATTGGTTTAAGAAATGTGGGACTTCCTTGTTAACTAACACACACACACACATAAACTCTAACAATCCCCCACATGTGTTAAAAAGATCTCTATCATCTGGTCATCTGGTTTACAACATTAGTATAAGTATTTTGAATCTGGTGTCTTTTGGACTATGAACCAGACCTAGACCAATAACACTTAGTATACAGAATTGCTAGTGAAGCCTGCTTCTACGAACCAATAACTCTTGAGCGCATACTAGATGTATTATTAGTCAAATTATACTCCCACAGTTTTTGCTATTAACAGCAGTTTTGTACATTAGCCGGCCATGCGCGCACCTGGTTTTAATGAATGCTCTAGAGATTTCACCACAATCTCATAGGAGCGGTCCCACTCGACATTCATATAGGTGATTTCATCAAGTGTACAATGAATACACTATCCATAAAGGACTATGAAATCATTATGAGCTTTACTCAGTCTCACCAACAATGCATTCTAGCATTTTCTCAAACCATAGGAAGAGACTAGAGGATTTTAGTGCTAGCAGAACTAGCAAGTGACTTGTTTTTACCCATATAAACTTTCTTTATGGGATCTCTAATCACAAAGGTTGGGTTACCATCACTGTTAATTTCAAATTGGCTTAAGTCTCATTCCCCCCAATGTTTCAATAATTTGTTTCTTCCCCATGGGCTTTGTTAACGGATCTGCCTGATTTTTCTTTGATCTCACAGAATCAATTGAGATAACTCCATTTTTTAGCAGCTGCTTTATAATATTATGTCTCAATTGAATGTGTCTACTTTTGCCATTAAAGGTCTTATTTTTAGTTGTAGTTATCGCATATTGATTTTTACAATGTAAAGACACTGACGGTGTTGGCTTTTCACCTACTGGAATGTTTGCTAAGAAGTTTTTCAACCACCTCAGTACCAGCCAGCTCCATAGCAATAAACTCAGAATCCCTTGAGGATTTTGTTATAATACTTTGTTTAGCTGATTTCCAGGTTATTGCACCACCACCAAGAGTGAAAATATAATCACTAGTGGATTTTGTTTCATCTGAATCTGAAATCTAATTAGCATCATTGTATCCTTCTAATACAACGAGAAATCCACTATAAAATATACCATAATTCATGGTACCTCTCAGATATCTCATTATTCTTACCAAGGCCACCCAATGGTCACTGCCTGGGTAGTTGGTGTATCTGCTCAATCTACATACAACATATGCTATATTAGACCTAGTAAAATTCATTAAATGCAACAGATTTCCAATGATCTGTGCATACTTAGATTGAGCCACAGGAACACCTTTGTGTTTTGTTAGTTGTATACTAGTTACATAAGGAGTACTCAAAGGAGAATCATCACAATGCCCAAATTTTCTAAGAATTTTTTTAATGTAATGTTCTTGAGATAATAAAATACCATTTTCATTCCTTATGATTTTAACACCCAGAATCACTTTACCTTTACCCATATCTTTCATATCCAAATTTGACGCAAGAAAACATTTAGTCTCAATCACAACATTCATGCTTGTACAAAAAATAAACATATCATCAACATATAAACAAATAATCATATAATCACTATCTACAAGTTTTGTATAAACATATTTTTCTACTTCAACAATAAAAAACCCATTACTTGTCAAAACTTGAATTAATTTTTCATGCCAGGGTGGTTGTTTCAAACCATATAAAGACTTGACAAATTTACAAATTTTTTTCTTGCCCAAAAATTACATACCCTTCAAGTTGTACCATATAAATCTCTTCTTCTAAAACACCATTTTAAAAAGTTGTTTTAATATCCATTTAATGAATATAAAAGTTGTAAACTGAAGCCAAAGCAATAAAAATTTTTATAGAAGAAATTCTAGTCACATGAGAAAAGGTGTCAAAATAATCAATATCTTCTTTTTGAGTAAAACATTTGGCTACCAGTCTAGTTTTATATTTATCAATAAAACCATCAAGAAAATATTTTTTCTTAAAAACCCATTTGTATCCAATAGCTTTTGCTCCTGCAGGCAAATCCACCAAAACCCAAGTTTTGTTTTGAATAAGAGAATCAATTTCAGCTTTAATAACTTCTTTCAAAAACTGAGCATCAGAAGATGAAATAGCTTCATAAAAATTTGATGGTTCATCTTGTACTAAATAAGTATAAAAATCATCTCCAAAAGTAGTTTCTTTCCTTTGCCTTTTACGTCTCCTTAAATTTTCAACTAGATCTTCATTTGAAATTTGTTCAAAAGAAGGAAAGAAATTTTCTACTTTTTGAGGAATTTGTTCAACTTTTAGAGGAAAAATATATTCTAAAAATTCAGCATCTTTAGTTTCAATAATAGTGTTGTGATCCAAAATATCACCTTTCAAAACCAAAAATCTATAAGTAGCACTATGTTCAGCATAACTAATGAACATGCAATCAGAGATTTTGGACCCTAATTTTCTCTTTTTAGGATCAGGGAGTAAGACTTTTGCAAGACACCGCCATACTTTTAAATATTTAAGATTGGGTACAAAACCTTTCCACAATTCATAAGGTGTTTTATTGGTTTTCTTATAAGGTATTCTATTTTGTAAAAAATAAGTGAATAATAAAGTTTCAGCCCATAAATTATCTGGTGCAAAAGAACTCACAAGCAAAACATTCATCATTTCTTTTAAGGTTCTGTTTTTCCTTTTTGTAACATCATTAGACTCAGGCGAATATGGAGGAGTTACTTCATGAATAATTCCTTCTTTTTCACAAAAATCATTTAATAAAACATATTCCCCCTATATCCAACCTTATTCTTTTAATCTTTTTATTAAGTTGATTTTCAACCTTCGCTTTATATAAAAGGAATTTTTCAAAAGCTTCATTTTTATTTCTCAATAAATATACTTTAGTAAATCTTGAAAAATCATCAATAAAAGTAATATAATCCTTTTTGCCACCTCTAGTCATAGTTTGTTTCAAATCACCCAAATCATTGTGAATTAAAGAAAGTAACTCAGCTTCTCTTTAAGTAGAAAAATGAGATTTTTTAGTTAATTTTGCTTCTATACAAATTTCACATTTATTAAAAGTGTGAACACCCCATTTTGTCCGGGCATTCTTTTTAAAATAAAAATAAAAAAACAAAAATAAAGTAAAACTAAATAAAGTAAATAATAAATAATAACATGAAAAAAGGGGCAGAAAAAACACAAAAGGTAATAATAAAAAAAAAGAGAAAAAAAAGAAAAAGGAAACAAAAGAAAATAAAAAAAATGAATAAAAATAACAAAAAAAAAACAACAACAAAAAAAACATATTTAAAAAAAAAAAGGGGCTGAAACGAACGTTTCAGCCCCAAAAGAACCTGAGCCCTAAAATTAGGGCTCAGGCTGAGGGAACAGGCAAAAAGGCGAGAGACCTACGCGAGAGGGAAGGGGGGCTCTGGAAAAGCAGAGGCACGCGTGAACATACGAGTGGGATAGGACCAGGGGCCGGGGACTGAAAAGCTGGCCACGGAGCACGAGTGAAGACAAAAAAAACCGGGGGAGACGTGCACGCGTGCTGGCCATGGAGGATGATGGGGATAAAATGGGCTCAAGGAGAGGGAGTCCAGGAGAGGACGGAAAAAACAGAGGGAGTCCGAGGAAGGACGGGGAGATAAAAACAGAGGAAGCACGCGAAGGAGGAGGACAACCGGAGAAGGAGCACGAAGGTGAACCGGAAAAGGAGCCCGAAAAACAGAGGAGGCCGCGGGCGGAGCTGAAAGGCCGAGGTGGTACAGACTGGGAGAGCCGAAGATCCAAAAGGGAGAGCCGAGGATCCAGGAAGAACATAGAAGCCGCGGGGATGAAGGGAGGAACAGAGGGAGAAGAGAGACCGCGAGAGTGAGGGAACCACCGGAGGAGGAACACGAAGAAGCCGAACTGAAAAAGGAGCCCAAAAAACAGAGGCACGGGGACGGAAAAACAGGGGCAGACCGAAGGTGAAGCCGAGCACGAGAGGCCGAGGGATCTGAGCTACAGAAAGCCGTGAAGACACCGAGAGCTACTGAGAAAGCTGAGGAGATTTGGGACCAAGATCACCAGAGATTGAAGATCTAGAGGCCGAGGGAACTAGAATTCAAAGAAGGGGCAAGGGATCCGAGGCTGTGCAGGTGCTGTATTACTCCCTGACTTCGTGTTTGGTTCATAATTTATCCTTTTTTTTTTACACCCAAAGAGTAAAGTCTGAATTGTCTGATTGTTTGCATGCACTCGGTTAACATTCCTTTTCTGCTTGGGGATACATTGTTGAGTTGCTTGAGATTTTCCATGTTTCGGTTTGCACATTCGGTCCTCAGGATAGCTATATTCGTTATTTCCCAATGAATCATCCATGCTTGTGTTTCTCTATGGAGGCAGTATCCTTTCCTTGGCTTGTCATCCTCATGCGCACCCCTATGGTACTTTGCAATGGGCATACTGCATATTCCATGCTATGGTGCCTTGGTTGTAATAATAAGGGTGAAGCATGATGATATCGAGCTTTGAAATTGGATTCAAACTTTTTAGTTGCTCTGTGATTTTGTCAACGGAGGAAAGGATCGTCACGGCCTGTGTTTGTGTTCAGTTGTTGTTGTGTTCAATAATTGTGTATTGGGCCTGATTTCTTTAGTATTCAACCATAATAAAGATGTGATGGATTGAATTCTGAAGAAGAAAATTCTTGGGCCTACGAGTTTGTCGGACGAGGTGTAGTTCTGGGCCCATGAGTTTTGTCCTTTGTGTTTTATTGTTTTACCCACTAATCTACTTTCTGGTGCTAAGTTAACATCACATGCTCGAATGGGTGTTAAGAATTATTATCGATATAATTATTATTATCATTATTTTGGATCAAATATATGTGGTTTAAAACAATAATAGCTGAAAATAATAACAGTCTTATAATAGCACTTCATGATTATGCCACATGAGGTTTTTGAACTCATGCAAGCATTAAGATTAATCACATTATCGCGCGCAACTGCGAGTCCACGTAGATATTAGATGTTTAACTTCTTTGTAAAAATAAATAACTTTTTATTGTGTAAGCTTCTACCTATTTCGAAATGCTTTGAGTAAAATAACGAGGGTTAGCATTGATAACAACGAAAAGTAAAAGTAAAATAATAATAATAATAATAATAATAATAACAATATGATAAAAATAATTGATTTAATAATCATACCACGTGAGGTTTTTGGAACCCACGCCGGTATTCGGGTTTACTGAGTTATCACGTGAGATTGCGAGCTCGCGTAGATATATCGGATAAATAAAGTTTTTTAAGAAGATTTCATAAAAAATAAATTATGATGATATAACGTTCTTTTTCCCAACTTTATTTTAAAAGCGTAATAAAATCTTTATACCGCGAGGTTCAGAACCTTCGCAGGTAATTAAGGAGTCGATCTATCGGGCATGACTGCGAGTCTGCAATAGATGGATTGGTTTTCTTTTTAAAAGAAAAATTTTCAAAAGTACAAAAATATGTTATTTCAAAAGTCAAAAATCAAATAAAAGTATTTTAAAAAAATAAAAAAAATAAAAGAAATGTTTTCAAGAAAAAATAAAATAAGAGTAAGTGAGCGGAATTAAATTGTCTTTTTCAAATTAAAACATACCAACTCAATTCCAGAAAATTGTTTTGTTTGCAAAAAGATAGATTATTTTAATCAACTTTCTCTTATTACAAACTCATGCAAAAAAAACCAAAATATAAAAAATATCAACCAACAGACACGCATTTCTAATCCCGAACTACGTGGACTTTGATCCCCATCGCAGGGTACGTAGGCCCCAGGCTCTGATCCTGGGTCAAGTCCGCCTTTGTAAATAAATAAATATTTCTTGATTTATTTGGTGTTTTTTCTCTTAATTTAATAAATATTTTCCCAATTTATTCTCTCAATTCTTTTTCCTCATTTTGCTTAAATATCCTTAATTTTAATTTGATTTACTTCCTTTATTTTGTTTTCCAAACTTTCTTAATTTCTTTTTTCTCTACCCATTTTCTCGCATGTGATTTATAAAGGGAAAACCAAAATATATTTTTAAGCTATATTAATTTACACAATCAATGTAAGGTAACCATTCCTAGGAACGGGTGTTGTGGGGTGCCTAACACCTTCCCCATACATAATCGACTCCCGAATCCAACTCTGGTTACGCAGACCACCCTTTCCTCTTTAATGCGGTTTTCCAAGGTTTTTCCTCAAAATTTTGGTGGCGACTCCTCACAAGTCGATTTTCACTCGAAAACCAGATTTGTTCTCTTTTTTCCTTCCGTCGCATTTTTCCGGGTGCGACAGTTTGGCGACTCCACTGGGGACATTCGAGAGTCAAGCCTACATACGTTGATTGTGTTTATAATATGGCTTTATATTTATTTTGATTTTTCTCTTAATTGTTGTTTGCTGGGGGTGAGAACATAAAATTAATTTTGTTTATTCACATGCTTCTTTAATCATCTCTTGTTTGAATAACATGCCATAGTGTAAGTAATGTGACTTGTATCTTTTTCACATGCTTCTCTATTTGTTTGTTGTTTGAATAACATGTCTTAGGGTAGATAACATGCGGATTGAACCTTAGGGTAGAAGACTTTATCTACTGCGTTTCTTTCCTGCAATTGTGATTTGTCAGACAGGTGGGGGTTAGGTAATGCATAAGCACAGGTTTGCACGCTCTCTTCACACACCATACACTTACACACATCACCACACATACATTTTGGGCCATACACCCGGGTCTGTGAGTACCCTAGGCTAGTGGAAGTTTGTAATGGTTTCCTCATGGGTTTCTGGAACTCATGATGGTTACTATGAAGACTTCACTCAGGTTGTGTCTTATGCGGTAAGTTTAGTTCCCAAGGAGCTTTGGAGCCTTTGGAGAATTGTACTTGTCGAATAAGATCCTCACCATATGGTGGGGGCAACTTGGGGACCTTTTGAGTGCAATAGAACCACCTTGAAACCATGCACGCTAGTAAGCAAATTAGTGGCTAACCTACTAGTTAATACCTGACCACTTAGGGTAAAAAGACCCCGGCCCAGGATTCACCGTAAATAAGACACATGAGAGCACATTCCTCTCTCATCATGCATCATGACATGGCATCAATATAACCTATCTTGAGAATGGTGACAAATTGTTACCTTCACCAGAGCAAGTATCATATGTCATTATGAGTTGATACAAGGCAATGAAGGTGATTGCATTAAAAATCTTACATCGAGCTGTGGGGTCTCCGACCCCAGCTTAGTATTGAGTCCATGCATCATTGCTGCATTATAGCATTAATTTTACCCTAAGCCATGAATTAATAAACAGTCTAATCACAGAAATTAAAACAAAATAAAAAAAATAATGATAATAATAAAAGAAAATAGAAAGTAAAATAAAATAAAATAAATGATAAATACTAACATATATATATATATAAAACAACAACAACAACAACAATAAAAAAAAACGCACATAGCTTCGTCAACATTGGTCACATAGAATTGCGGGTTTTATGTAGGCCGATATTTGTTAAATTTCCCCGGAAACTGTGAGTTACCTGAGGAAAATTAACACCCAATAAAACAAGGGACCGTACGGATGGTTCATTTTTATGGATAGGTGATATATCTGGTATCTTCAATTCCAGGATTCCCTTATCTGTGAGTCCTTGATGCTAACAAATCTTGATCCATAGCATGCATTAGGTTGTAAATAAAGAAATTGATCCTTTTGTTACAAAAGGTGAAATCAAACGGTGTCTCCTAAATAAATGCAGTTATCCCATCCCAACCCACCACATGAGTCTTCGAGTTTGCCATACTTGAGCCAAAGGCTCTTACAATAGGTGAGTAATAAAATTGCATACATTCATAAAACATTCAAGCATTTAATAAATTTGGAATTTATAAAATGTAAGATTATTGGTCCTTCGTAGTGAACGAGTCAATGACCAGGTCCAAAGGGGAGGACATCCAATTAAACAAGTTAAGCCGAGTGAAGTAATTTGATAATCTTGCTTCCACCCTTGCTTTTCATGTCAACATGCCTGTCACATCCATATTGTTCACTGTTGTCAGACTCCTCCCCACTCAAAGCTCATAAGTGATTATCAAACATGATCCATATGCCTTTGTCTTACCTTTGGGAAGAAATGCCTTCGTCTTACCTTTGGGAAGAAGTTAACATGGTTAACAAATGGGTTATAACACTTGGCTTAAGTGCTTGGTATCCTTGGAAAAAAAAGGAAAATGAGAGAATAAAGAACCAGACCAAGGAGGCACATTCACTTATGAGAGCAGCATGAGACCTCTAACATGTCATATCTCCATTTGATAATGCTTCCAAAGCCAAGATTTATCACTTAAATTTGCTTTCTTTAACTATGTCAATGTCGAGGGTATACATTTCTCTCTACCTTTATTTGTTCACTCATTGCATCCATCATTTGAACATCCTCCACATTTCTCTCCCAATGCTTCAGGAAACAAAAATTCCGTGCATTATCCCCAATGAAAATACTTTAATTGGTGTGAGTAAAAGGTAAAGCTTGAGACAACTTGTGTCGCCCAGCTTGTTAAAATAAAAAGAAGAACAAAAAGAAAGAAAAGAAAGAAAAAGAAGAAAAAAGAAATAAGAGAAAGTTTAAAAAGAAAAAAAAAGAAGAAAAAGGCAAAAAAAAAAAAGGAAAAGAGAAAAAAAAAAGAAGAAAAAGAAAGAAAAAGAAAAAGGAGGTAATGAGCCTCTCCAAGCTTGCACAACAACTAAAGCAAAATTCTCATTGTGAACTCCCTTGAATCTCGGGACTTTATATCCATTCTTTTTTTTCCCGTTATTGTGCCCTCCATCTCAATCCATATCCTCGCCCTTTATGACCAGATTACAACCCTAAAAATCCTCTCTTGGTAGGCGAATGTCAGCATAAAAATGTGTTTAAAATGCTAAGGAAGATAAATGGAAGAGCTTACGTGGGGTGGGGTATTTTGAGCCTAATATCCTTTCATTTCATGAGCCCATTTACCCAAGCCACATTACAAACCCTAAAAGTCCTAATTGAGATTTGACTCATTTGGCAAGTGGGGCAATTGTTTGGTAGAGGAGAGTTTCAAGACCAAGATAACTTGCACTGGGGCAAAGTTCATAAGGCAAAATAAAATCTTTTACTCATATCAATGATGTTATTTTCAAAAGGGTCATGCCAAAATTAGAAGGTGTCATTCACCTATCCCCATTTCCATTTCACCGCATTTCATGTTGGCCTCGTTTGAGTATGCTCAGAGATCAGAATTTAGGCATATTTTGTTTCCGCTCCATCACTTCCTACTTCACTATTCCTGAAAATTGCGCATTGCATCACCCCTTATTCATGCTCTAAACCTTTCCTTGCACCTAAACGGTGCCATATTTTCTACTTGCCTCGAGGCTTCTTTCTTCTCCCCAAATATAGCTTTATGTTCATAATGTCTGACTGCATTGACAATGTTAAATGAAGTAAGTACAAGTTTTACTCATTGGCTTTTCAAGCATTATTGCTGAAGATGGATAAGGGAGACAATCATATCAAGCCAACATTCCAAGTTAGGGTCGATAAATTCCCCTGAAAAATCATATATAGGCCAAAGAGAGTCTTGGATGTCCCAAAGTGCATATACTCCCTTAGAGCTCATTCATGTAGTGAAAATGTTATAAAGTCATTGGTGTACGTGAGGATTTCCATTGGGCCAAGGCAAGACTTTTCTAGCTATTAAGGACCAAAAATCCTGCATTTTGTAAATTTCGAGCATTTCGCATCAAACATCACATGCACAACAAAACAAAGTCTCCTTCACATATGCATCAAATCTTTCATTTGTATATATATTCTCCTATTGAGACAAATTTTGCATCCATGACATAGACATTTCACTGCAAGCATTGCATCATCTACGGCATGTAATATCAAGATGATCCTTACAAAAACAAAAACAAAAAAAACAAAAAAAACAAAACGAAACAAAATCAAAAACAAAAACTCATCACATTTCACATTTGTTTTCCCAGCATGCATTACATAAATAGATTCCCGTTCAAATTGGAACAAAAAAACAAAAAAAAAATCATATGCATTTCCCTTGAATGTATTACATAAGAAAATTCTCATTCAAATTGAAAAAATCACATTGCATATGCATTTTTCCTTACATGCATAGATTTCCATTCAAATTTGGAAAAAAAAAAAAGCACATATGCATTTCCCTTGCATGCATCACATAAGTAAGTTCCCATTTAAATTGAAGAATCATCACATTTTGGATTCATCTTCCTTGCATGCATAAAAAAAAAAGAAGGGCAAAAAAAAAAAAAATTTCAAACAAATCACATTGCCCATACATTTTCCTTAATAAATTCCCATTCAAATTGGGTAAAAAAAAATTTTTTTTCCATTTCACATACATCTTTATCGCAGGCATTACATAAATAAATTCCCGTTCAAATTGGGGTAAATATTAGAAACTTCAAGTTTCACATGCATTTTCCTTTGCAGGCATAGCAAAAAGGTTTCCACTCAAATTGGGGCTAAAAAAAAAAGGGGGATTTTTTCCACATTTCGCATGCATCCCCTTTGCATATCTTGCATTAAAATTAATTCCCACCTAGATTGGAGCAAAAGACAAAAATCTTGCATGTACTACATCACAATAAATTTCCCCTTAACTTAGGGCAAAAATAAAAAAAAAATCATTTCACATGCATTCACTTTGCATACATTGCATCAAGATTTGTTCCCACTTAGATTGGGGCAAACATGGAAAAATACATTCTACATTGTTTCAAAATAAGCTTCTAGGCAGATTAGGCATACATGACAAATCAAGCATTTAACATGTATTTTCTTTGTATACATTGCATTAAAACTGGCCCACTCAAATGGGGTAACAAAAAAGAAAAACAAAAAGCAAAAAAATTCCTCGTTTCACATGCATTGTTTTGCATGCATAACATAAATAAATCCCCATTCAAGTTGGGGCAAATATGAGAAACCGTATACATCTTCCATTGCCTGCATTGCATCACAAAAGTCCCGACTCAAAGCGGGGCATAAAAAAATTTTCACATTCCACATGCATTTTCTTTGCATGCATAACATAAATAAATTCCCATTCAAATTGGGAGCATACATGGAAAATCTTGCATTTCACATGCATTATCTCTGCACGCATTGCATCATTCCCACTCAGGTTGGGGCACACATGAATAACTTTTCACCTTTCATGCATCTTATTTGCACACACAACACCATGAAAAATTCCCACTCCAATCGGGACAAAACAAGAAGAATTTCACATTCCACATGCATTTTCTTTGCTAGCACCACAAAATAAATTCGCATTAAGAATGAAAAAGAAAAAGAAAAATTGCACTTATTTCACACACATTGCAATGTCCTCAATTGTCAAGGGCATAATAAGCCTTGCAGCGTGACAGGCATAAAACCAAAATCCTACGTCAGAGTAGGTACCTTTCAAATCCTGTGTCAGTGCAGGTACTTTTCAAATCCTACGTCAGAGTAGGTACTCTTTAAATCCTGCGTCAGTGTAGGTATTTTTCAAATCCTACGTCAGAAGTAGGTACTTTTCTAATCCTGCGTCAGTGCAGGTACTTTTCAAATCCTACGTCAGAAGTAGGTGCTCTTCAAATCCTGCGTCAGTGCAGGTATTTTTCAAATCCTACGTCAGAGTAGGTATCCTTTAAATCCTGCGTCAGTGCAGATATCCGTCAAATCCTACGTCAGAGTAGGTACCTTTCAAATCCTGCGTCAGTGTAGGTATTTTTCAAATCCTACATCAGAGTAGGTACTCTTTAAATCCTGCGTCAGTGCAGGTATTTTTCAAATCCTACGTCAGAGTAGGTACCCTTTAAATCCTGCGTCAATGCAGGTATTTTTCAAATCCTACGTCAGAGTAGGTACTCTTCAAATCCTGCATCAGTGCAGGTACTTTTCAAATCCTACGTCAGAAGTAGGTACTTTTCTAATCCTGCGTCAGTGCAGGTACTTTTCAAATCCTACGTCAGAAGTAGGTGCTCTTCAAATCCTGCGTCAATGCAGGTACTTTTCAAATCCTACGTCAGAAGTAGGTACTTTTCAAATCCTGCGTCAGTGCAGGTACTTTTCAAATCCTACGTCAGAAGTAGGTACTTTTCAAATCCTGCGTCAGTGCAGGTACTTTTCAAATCCTGTGTCAGTGTAGGTACTTTTCAAATCCTGCGTCAGTGCAGGTACTTTTCAAATCCTGCGTCAGAGTAGGTACTTTTCAAATCCTGCGTCAGAGTAGGTACTTTTCAAGTCTCGCATCGTGACGAGCACCCCAGCCCAATTCTGGCTGACACTTTTCGCAGCCCAATTCTAGCTGACATTTTTCACAGCCCAAATTTGGCTGGCATTTTTCAAAGCCCTGTAACATCGGCACCCACCAAAGCCTTATAATATAGGCACATCGCTACCATCACAGCCCAATTCTGGCTGGCCCTTTTTCAAAGCCTTGTAACATCGGCACCCACCAAAGCCCTATAACCTAGGCACATCGCTACCACCACAGCCCAATTCTGGCTGACATTTTTCAAAGCCCTATAATATAGGCACCTCACTCCCGCATAGCCTTAACTATAATGTTTTAGGTTTTTCATTTTGTTATTGTCGTTCATGCATCTTGCTCCCAAGCAAAACACATGTTTCCTTCTTCCTTCTTCATTCGTTTCTAAAAGGTGAATATCATTTCATATTTTGTTGGGATCCTGCTTTTGTATTTGCATTAATTACGGTCACATCATCACATAATGCATCTCTGCATTCGTCCTGGGCTAGTTGACTTAGTTGTGTCATATTGTTGCACGTTGTGTCAGTTCGGTCCCAACCAGAGTCGGCCCATCATCTGTGCATTCATTTAAGTCATAGCTTTGTTTAGTTAGGCCCCAGTCCACACGTGTACATTGCGTGTCTTGCATGAAATATTTGTTCACCATTTCCCTTTCAAACTAAATCATTCATACCAAAAATAGAGTCTCGTCTGCTTTAAGTTCAGGTTATATTGTATCTCTTTGTGTCAGAGGCAAATATGTCTTCAGGTGTTTCGCACGGACAAAATTCATGTTCTAATCTTCACTCGTTCCTTATGCGAGAACACCAAAACTACATTTTCCTCATTCTCACACAAGAAACAAGTAAAGAGGGGCAACTGTGAACACCACATTTTGTCCGGGCATTCTTTTTAAAATAAAAATAAAAAAACAAAAATAAAGTAAAACTAAATAAAGTAAATAATAAATAATAACATGAAAAAAGGGGCAGAAAAAACACAAAAGGTAATAATAAAAAAAAAGAGAAAAAAAAGAAAAAGGAAACAAAAGAAAATAAAAAAAATGAATAAAAATAACAAAAAAAAAACAACAACAAAAAAAACATATTTAAAAAAAAAAAGGGGCTGAAACGTTCGTTTCAGGAGCAAAAGAACCTGAGCCCTAAAATTAGGGCTCAGGCTGAGGGAACAGGCAAAAAGGCGAGAGACCTACGCGAGAGGGAAGGGGGGCTCTGGAAAAGCAGAGGCACGCGTGAACACACGAGTGGGATAGGACCAGGGGCCGGGGACTGAAAAGCTGGCCACGGAGCACGAGTGAAGACAAAAAAAACCGGGGGAGACGTGCACGCGTGCTGGCCATGGAGGATGATGGGGATAAAATGGGCTCAAGGAGAGGGAGTCCAGGAGAGGACGGAAAAAACAGAGGGAGTCCGAGGAAGGACGGGGAGATAAAAACAGAGGAAGCACGCGAAGGAGGAGGACAACCGGAGAAGGAGCACGAAGGTGAACCGGAAAAGGAGCCCGAAAAACAGAGGAGGCCGCGGGCGGAGCTGAAAGGCCGAGGTGGTACAGACTGGGAGAGCCGAAGATCCAAAAGGGAGAGCCGAGGATCCAGGAAGAACATAGAAGCCGCGGGGATGAAGGGAGGAACAGAGGGAGAAGAGAGACCGCGAGAGTGAGGGAACCACCGGAGGAGGAACACGAAGAAGCCAAACTGAAAAAGGAGCCTGAAAAACAGAGGCACGGGGATGGAAAAACAGGGGCAGACCGAAGGTGAAGCCGAGCACGAGAGGCCGAGGGATCTGAGCTACAGAAAGCCGTGAAGACACCGAGAGCTACTGAGAAAGCTGAGGAGATTTGGGACCAAGATCACCAGAGATTGAAGATCTAGAGGCCGAGGGAACTAGAATTCAAAGAAGGGGCAAGGGATCCGAGGCTGTGCAGGTGCTGTATTACTCCCTGACTTCGTGTTTGGTTCATAATTTATCCTTTTTTTTTTACACCCAAAGAGTAAAGTCTGAATTGTCTGATTGTTTGCATGCACTCGGTTAACATTCCTTTTCTGCTTGGGGATACATTGTTGAGTTGCTTGAGATTTTCCATGTTTCGGTTTGCACATTCGGTCCTCAGGATAGCTATATTCGTTATTTCCCAATGAATCATCCATGCTTGTGTTTCTCTATGGAGGCCGTATCCTTTCCTTGGCTTGTCATCCTCATGCGCACCCCTATGGTACTTTGCAATGGGCATACTGCATATTCCATGCTATGGTGCCTTGGTTGTAATAATAAGGGTGAAGCATGATGATATCGAGCTTTGAAATTGGATTCAAACTTTTTAGTTGCTCTGTGATTTTGTCAACGGAGGAAAGGATCGTCACGGCCTGTGTTTGTGTTCAGTTGTTGTTGTGTTCAATAATTGTGTATTGGGCCTGATTTCTTTAGTATTCAACCATAATAAAGATGTGATGGATTGAAATTCTGAAGAAGAAAATTCTTGGGCCTACGAGTTTGTCGGACGAGGTGTAGTTCTGGGCCCATGAGTTTTGTCCTTTGTGTTTTATTGTTTTACCCACTAATCTACTTTCTGGTGCTAAGTTAACATCACATGCTCGAATGGGTGTTAAGAATTATTATCGATATAATTATTATTATCATTATTTTGGATCAAATATATGTGGTTTAAAACAATAATAGCTGAAAATAATAACAGTCTTATAATAGCACTTCATGATTATGCCACATGAGGTTTTTGAACTCATGCAAGCATTAAGATTAATCACATTATCGCGCGCAACTGCGAGTCCACGTAGATATTAGATGTTTAACTTCTTTGTAAAAATAAATAACTTTTTATTGTGTAAGCTTCTACCTATTTCGAAATGCTTTGAGTAAAATAACGAGGGTTAGCATTGATAACAACGAAAAGTAAAAGTAAAATAATAATAATAATAATAATAATAATAACAATATGATAAAAATAATTGATTTAATAATCATACCACGTGAGGTTTTTGGAACCCACGCCGGTATTCGGGTTTACTGAGTTATCACGTGAGATTGCGAGCTCGCGTAGATATATCGGATAAATAAAGTTTTTTAAGAAGATTTCATAAAAAATAAATTATGATGATATAACGTTCTTTTTCCCAACTTTATTTTAAAAGCGTAATAAAATCTTTATACCGCGAGGTTCAGAACCTTCGCAGGTAATTAAGGAGTCGATCTATCGGGCATGACTGCGAGTCTGCAATAGATGGATTGGTTTTCTTTTTAAAAGAAAAATTTTCAAAAGTACAAAAATATGTTATTTCAAAAGTCAAAAATCAAATAAAAGTATTTTAAAAAAATAAAAAAAATAAAAGAAATGTTTTCAAGAAAAAATAAAATAAGAGTAAGTGAGCGGAATTAAATTGTCTTTTTCAAATTAAAACATACCAACTCAATTCCAGAAAATTGTTTTGTTTGCAAAAAGATAGATTATTTTAATCAACTTTCTCTTATTACAAACTCATGCAAAAAAAACCAAAATATAAAAAATATCAACCAACAGACACGCATTTCTAATCCCGAACTACGTGAACTTTGATCCCCATCGCAGGGTACGTAGGCCCCAGGCTCTGATCCTGGGTCAAGTCCGCCTTTGTAAATAAATAAATATTTCTTGATTTATTTGGTGTTTTTTCTCTTAATTTAATAAATATTTTCCCAATTTATTCTCTCAATTCTTTTTCCTCATTTTGCTTAAATATCCTTAATTTTAATTTGATTTACTTCCTTTATTTTGTTTTCCAAACTTTCTTAATTTCTTTTTTCTCTACCCATTTTCTCGCATGTGATTTATAAAGGAAAAACCAAAATATATTTTTAAGCTATATTAATTTACACAATCAATGTAAGGTAACCATTCCTAGGAACGGGTGTTGTGGGGTGCCTAACACCTTCCCCACACACAATCGACTCCCGAATCTAACTCTGGTTACGCAGACCACCTTTTCCTCTTTAATGCGGTTTTCCAAGGTTTTTCCTCAAAATTTTGGTTGCGACTCCTCACAAGTCGGTTTTCACTCGAAAACCAAATTTGTTCTCTTTTTTCCTTCCGTCACATTTTTCCGGGTGCGACAAAAAGTATCATTTTTAATTCCAGAAATTAGACCGAGGTGTTGCATTCTCTTTAAATAACATTTACTAATTTGTCCTAATCTAGCATGCCACACATCAATAGAATCAATCATACAGACAGGAAAGTAAGCAAAAGATGCATTTTCATTTATTTTAACAACATTCAATACAAAGAGTCATTGATTACAATAACCTTTTCCCACAAAAACATTGTTCTTTGTCATTACAATCTTGTCAGATTCAAACGATACTTCAACCTCAGCCTTGCCCAATAAGGCCATAGAAACTAGATTTGCTCTAACATCAGGCACATGTGGTACATCATTCAAAGCCAAGGCCTTTCCAATTGTGAGTTTGAGAACAACCTTTCCCTTCCCTTGAACCTTTGCAGTTTGGGAATCAGCAAGGTAAATGCGATCTTCTCCTTCCTTGATAGGATCATAGGAGGTAAACATCTCCTTATTAGGACAGATGTACCTGGTAGCCCCAGAGTCTACTACTCACTTTCTCATATCGGAGATAATGAGGGCTTGAGAAATGATGTGTGCATTTCATATATATATATAATACCCACATTTAAGCTCTAAATTGTATCTAAATATGTTTACATTGATATATTTTAGCATGATTTTACATATTTTTGTGTTTCGTGGAGTTATAGGTTCATTTGGAAGCATTCGGAGTAAAAACATTACAAATCATTCATGTTGAAAAGTTTCAATATCTTTTCATATTTTGATCATATATCTCACATCTGAACTCCAATTGAGGTGATTTAAGATGCGTTAGAAAGAGAAAACATAGATATACAACTTTCGTGTTTTGAGTTTTCCAAAATTTCAATATTATCATGGTGAAAATTGAACTCAAAATGTCAATATGAGCTGGTGACTTCCTGAAGATGAACGGAGAAGCGTCCGTATAGACAGAAGCACCCGGCTCCGGTTCAAACCCATCCGACAATGGATCAAGGCAACTTTTCAGTTTTTCTACCTTCTAGAACCACCCGGCGCTGTATAGGATGAATATATTTCCACCCGACGCCGGGTCAAGCAATAAAAGCCCATAAAAACTTATTTTTGACACATTTTGGTGATATTTTGCATTTTTGCAAGCTTCTAAATTTTTCTTATTTAAAGAGACACAATAGAAACATAAATGGGGATTGAGAAACGCACCCAAAAGTTAGAGAACACGGTTCTAAATGCATCTGAGAGCAACTAGGAGCCTCTTATAGAGAGAATAAGGAGATTTGAGAAATATTAGCGATAGATTCATTATTCTCTAATATAACTCTATTTTCTTATTATTTTCACTATGATTTGAGATTTTAGTTTTGATTTAATTTTTATTTCCATGAGTAGCTAAATTTCCCAGCCGGGGGTAGGGATGTAGTCTAATTGGGATGGATTGGATTTATTTCTCTAGTTAAGACTCTTTGGTTTGTTCTTCAAGTTATATTTAATTTATCTTTTTATTATATTTATTTCCTTTATTCATTCATGTGGATTTTATACTTGATCACTATAGAATCTAATTAATGGGTAAACTTAATGAACTGAGAGGTGAAGAGTAAACCTAGATATAGAGAGATAAACATGAATAACTAATCTAAAAATAGAATTAGGAATTTATTGTGATATAAGTTGTAGTTTTCAAGGTTTAATTAAGAACTTTAGTTGTGCAAGAGTGAATTGAATCATAATTAAATAAGGACTAATTGACTGAGAGGTAATTAGAACACTTTAGGAACAACTATCACTATAATTATGTAGAGTCTAACTAAGAAATAAAATCTAGTTATCTCATAAGGTGAATCCTGATCCCCTAATGCTTCTAGAACTGAACAAAAACTCAAACTTTGTTTTGTTTCCTATTTCTTTTCTTTTTAATTTGAATTCTCAATTTGATTATCACTTACTTTTATGATTAAAAGTTTGTACTAATAAATCTACTATCTCCCTTGGATTCGACCACTGGAATACTCCGGAGACTTTTTATTACTGCGATCGGCCCTATAAACTTGCAAGATCCCGATCAAGAAATAACTGCAGCAATGATCTCATCATCATCACTATCATCTCCTGGAACCAAATTTGCACTTGATTTTGGAGGATTATCACCTCTAGCCCTCTTTCTGCATTGACCTGCATAGTGACCTGACTTTCCACAAACATAGCAATTGCCTTTCTTTTTGAAGGTAGGGTTAGCATTCTTGGGCTTGTAATCAGGTTTCTTATTCTTAGAATCATACCTCTTGTTGCGTTGCTTTGTCTCCACCAGGTTTGCCTTAGATGCCATCTCTTTGCCTTTAGCTGCTCATATTGCCTTTCGGTTGGTGTATTCAATGATGATATGAGTGATAAGGTCTGACAGCGACAATTGCTTCTGCTTGTGTTTGAACTGTTGCTTGTAGTCATTCCATGAATCTGGTAGCTTTTCAATTAGGACTCTAGTAGCGAACTCATTAGGAAGGTTGATCTTCCCAGCACGTAATTCCTCTAGCAATTTGTGGTACTCATTAATCTGCAGCTTGATGTCTTTGTCCTCGGTCATTTCCTACCTATAGTAATTCCCAACAACGAACTTTTGTTTTCCAGCATCCTCAGTAGTATACTTGGTGACCAGCGACTGCCATATCTTGTTTGCTCCCTTGTAGGCATAGTATACATCGAAGAGATCATTAGATAATGTACTAATGATAGTGTGTCGTCATACCTTGTTTGCATGAATAGAAACGTCTCTTCGGGTCTGGTCAACATCCAGAGGAGGCTTGGATATCGTGAGTGCAACCGCAACACCATGCATATCCAGGACAAAGAAAATATGCTCCTGCCATTGTTTGAAATTGTTGCTGTCGAACACCTAAATTTTTGAAATGTCTGAGAATGGCTTGGGCAACGGCATTGCAGGCATGGCGGTTGGAATGAAACTGGAAGTAGCAACACCACTAAAACCACTCGTAGCAACGTTAACATTGTCAAAATCAGGACCACCTTGGTGTGACTCCATATTAGCTCTTAAGATTGTTGGCAGCAGCGTACAATAACCAGTTCGAGTCGTGAAAGGACACTGTCCTTAAGAGCTATTCCAGCACACCCTGTTAAATGTGGCAGCTCCCCAAGATTAAACGAACCCTTCCTGCTTGGTGAAGAAACAAGGTAACAGAACAGCAGAAACCAAATAGAAGAAGATGAAAAGAAGCTCGGGAAAGCAGAGGAGGAGAAGAAAGAGCTCCGAAGGTTGTCCGTGAGCTCGGTGTACATTCTTCAGTTCTGGAGCTCAATATTTATAGGCTCCGAAATCACTTGAACGTTGGACACACCATAATCACAATTAAACATTGATTCGAAAGTTGGGAGACAATGGAATTAAGGGAAATCATTTCTGGACGTTGAGGAAATAAAACCATAAGCTAAAAATGATTTCTAAACGTTGGAGGAACAATGTTCTAATGGTTAATAAAATCTGTTAGCAACAAATTTGAACAAAATCGAAAACTTAAATGCTCCAACATTTTAGAATTCAAAGGTTCCAAGTTTGAAATTGTCAAAAACTGAAACTTTTCTGGTAAGCCATTTCATAAAAATTATTTTGTATTTTTCAAAATAATTTTTGCAAAAAATGTCCAGTGGTTTTAGATGCGTTGGCCCGTTGTTGTGCACGCAAGCCCACTTCTCCTCTTAGCCCATTTACTAGCCCAATTTTACATCTTAACTTATATACAGTGAGGCTTCCATTGGTTCAAACAATGTGGGACTTCCTTGTTAACGCACACACATAAACTCTAACATTTCATTGTATAAGTTTAAATGCCTAATTTATTTATTGATCTAATAAATTAAAATGGATAAATTCTCCCGCATTGAGCTTGCAGGATTTTTTTTTTTACCACCAAAGAGAAATTCATTGCATAGAAACAAGAACAAAGTCAAAAGTCAGCAACATAACACCTAAATGACAAAAAGCTAACTAAATTCCGAAGCTACAAGATTAAAGTAAATCTACAAACAGAAACCTAAACAGCAAACAAGTGAACCACAACAATAACAACAAAGTCAGCTGACTCTAGAACGTTCCATGGATTCAGCATGAATGAATAATTTGCACTAGATCGGAAGTGATGGTGTCTCCACCCAACCTTTCGAATCCACTCCCTTTGAGGCAACACTTGCAAGAATATCCGCAGCTCGGTTTCCCTCTCGTCTGGTGAACGAGAAAGTAATTGAAGGATGCCTCTCCACAGAACCTAGAATGTCTTGAACCAGCCACTGCCACCTTCAATTTATCTTGATAACGCCCGACGCTGGTGGTTGCCAAGAAGAGATCAAAGCTTGCTCATCAAAAGATCTTCCCACTTGCACTACTGAATTTTCCTTACGTCCAGTTTCTGTACACTGGAGCACGCGATCTGGGTCCACCCTCTCAACTCGAAATGTTGCTTTTCATCGTTCCTTCCAAATGTTCTAGCACATGACAGCAAAGAGTGCCTTGTCGTCATCCTCTAATTGATTGGTACGTGTGAGCAAATTAACACACCAATTCCTGAAGCTAAAAACATTGTTAGCATGTGGCTTAATAGTTAATGAACTACCAAACCACGTAACTTGCACCCGAGGACATAAAAGTAGCAGGTATCCAACTGTTTCACTCACACACACAGGACATCGAAGATCAGGCTTGCATCTTCTTTCATAAAGGGCCTCATTTGTTGCCAAAGAATCATTCAAAGCTCTCCATAGAAAATGTTTCACTTTCGCTTGGACATTAAGATTTCACCCATGATAGAAACCAAGGAGGCCGTTAAAGATTTTTAAATACTACCTATATGATTGCTCCTAAGGAAATTTTAGATCTTTTTTTTTACTAGATAATTTTGTTTATTTATTTATTTATTTTTATTTTATTGGTTTCCAATTTGTATTTTTTTTAAAGCAAAGATATTAGTTAGATTTACCTTAAAAAAAATAAAATCTATTAGATATTTTTTAAGAGATTTCTTATATTTGAATTTAAGAGATTATTTACTAGCATTAGAATATTTGAGTCAAGTTCTTCCGCTACTTTATATTTTCTAGATGCTTGAAACAAGTTCCTATTGTATCCACATCAACCCAGTTTTCCACAAAGATGCAAGTGTTTAATTTGAGAGGAACTAGTAGGCCTATTATTGCTTGTCTTGTTAATCCCATCCTGATGGCTTCTGTACCACAACTTAACCTGGTAGCATCCATCCTTAGCCTTAGGCCAAAATTAACTTGTCAGGTTTAGGAATTCTGGGTAACTTGATCATCTCAATTACCTTCAATTCAACCTCCGGTACTCTTCCCTCCAATGTGGACAAGTCCCTCACCCCATTATTAATGAGACTGGCTACCTTCAGATCCAGCTGCCGCCTCTGTATATCCCCAACATGCCTTAGCTCCCTTAACAACGTGAACGAACAATTTGGAAAGTAGATCCCATTTAATATCTTGACCCATAATGCATGAGTATTATTCAGGACTATCGATGCACTCTTAGCTAACATTGCATCATTGAAAACCATGAAATTTCTAAACCCCATACCCCCGGGGCTTTGATTTAATCAGTAGGATTCATTCTTAAGACAATAATATATATTTAATAACTTAATAATTTGATGTGAATAGGTCAATACGTTCATCTCATGCGCACCTCATTTGTTTTTTTTTTTTAAAAAAAAAGAACTTGGCTAATGGCCCAATAAAATTAAAACAAGTTAACTGAATCCTAAAATAAAACAAACTAGAATTCAAAATCCCTATAATTTATGAGAAACTCCAGGCATATTTAACCAAATCATAGGCATATTTAACCAAATCATATAAATGAATATAATACAATAAGTATGAATAGGAAATGTTTCATTTGCATTTAAAATACAAATCTCTTAGTTGGAAAACTCACTTTAAATTAAAACATTAGAATCAATGGTCATGAATATCCCGATTTATAGTTTTACTTAACTTGAGTGACCTAGCTGTCAACATAATTAGGAAAAAAATAAATTAGACATTAAAAAAGAAACTAGATATCAATAGCTAAAAACAATCAAATGTTTTCTTTCAAACTAACAAATTATTTGAAAACCAATGAGAAGTTATAATAAAAAATGACTTAGAATATTTAAATTCAAAAGAAGAGGATGATCTTTATACTAAAAAATGGATTAAACACTTGTATATCTTTAAAAATAGAAAAGAAAACAAATTGTATTTGAAATAATAATATAAAAATACTTTACATCATCACCGTACTTTTAAATATAGTATAATAACTAAAACAACATTAAATTACAAGGTATTTATATGATTTTAACATATAATTCACAATTTTTTATACATCCACAAATGCTTATTATCAATATTATATATGCTAAGATCATGCCAAATTTACATTTTCATTAACATAAATGAGAAAATAAGTAAAATCATTCTATAAAAAACAAAACTCAAGTATAACCAAAAAATGATAACATAGTATGAGGAAGTGGAAGAAAAAAATAACCGTAAAATGAGAGAGAAAATGGTTATTTCCATATTTGAACCATCCTTAAATTTTTGTTATAAAACAAAAATTTCAAACGATTGCGTAACAATTTGTCTAGAAAAAATAAAATATATGAAAAAAAATATAAAAATTGCTATTAGAAAATTACAAACAACAATGCGATAAAATCTTACCTTCGAAGATGCCTCTAAAATTAAAAATAATTTAATGGTGTAAAAAGACTCGGATAATATGGATTTATATAAATTTCATTGAATAATAATTGATGTAGATCTAGACAATTCATAATTGTTCACAAATATATATGATTTTCATTTCTATATTTATTATTATATTAAATTAAAAAATGAAAATAGATGTAAAAAAATAAATATTATTTGGAAAATGTGGAACCATATTTTTTTATAGTTAGCATGATAATGTGGAGATATGAAATCGCAACATGTTGTACTTTTGACGTTTGTTAGTGTAAAAAAATTTGCATAATATAGATTTATATAAATATCATCGAATTATTATTAATGTAGATATAGACAATTAAATTATGATTTTTTCACAAATATATATATATGATTTTTATTTTCATATTTATTATTATATCAAATATAAAAAAATAAAAAATGTATAAGGAAATAAATATTATTCAAAATATGTGAAGTTAAATTTTTTCATAGTCAGTATAATAATATAAAGATATAAAATTGCATTATGTTGTACTTTCAACCTTTACTTAATAATATATAATATATTCTATTTGATACGACTTAAAAGCTACACTAAGAAAGGGACAAATACAATTATTATTATTATTATTGTAAGAGTCTTCTAACTAAATTCTAAACTGAGAAAATTAATTAAAATTAGTTAAGGTTAATAAATTTGTCAAAAACTTATGAATTTTCTCAATTTATTCTTGATAAATTTTTAATATACTTATAAAAAAGAATGTCTAATACATTAAATATGAGAATATTAAATAAAGGAAATTTTGAGGAAAAAAAATTAACATGCCCTATATGGTGTGCAAGGTTTATAATAAAAATCATATAAAACTTCTATGAAGATATTTCTTGTTTTTATAATTAACTTCTATAAAGATCCTCATAATAAGAATCGAGAGGTAGGCCCGCATATCTAACAATTTGGGTTCTTTCATCAAGAATGATACCATTTGAGACCAATGGCTTAGACTAATCCAGTCCAACAGCAATACGAGCCAACATTACTCTTCCTTACTTTCTGCGTTATTGTCCATTTAATAAAACCTTCCAAATATCTCCAATGGCCCGCAGCATACTCTTAATCCCATTCTGATTTAGAAAATTTTAAGAATAAAATACATCTATCTCCCTCCTATTTCATCTTAATTAAAAAAATATTTTTTCTATTTTAAAATCCTATATGGACTTCTTTGAAATCAAAAGTTGTGTTATACAAATCTCCCTCTATTTTTAAGATTTTATTTCCATTTATCCAAATAGTTAGTTGATTATTAAATTACTTATTGAAGTTTTTTTGGATCAAAATACCCTTTTTGACATTAATTCCATTTACAATTCAAACATTTATGTTAGGAAAAAATACATATATTTTTTAAATTTCTTGTAATATTATAAAGCTAATTGATTAATAAATTTATAATTTTCAATCATTTAAACATATTTATTTAAATTTATTCATTTGGTAATCTTTTAAATTGGTTAAAGAAAATTTTCAAACACACTTTTTTTTATTTTTATCAGATTATAAAATTGATAAAATTTTGATCATATTATAAAATTTACTAAGTTCATAACCCATGAAAGATTAATTAAAATGAATTTTGTGAAAATAAAAAAAGAACAACTTATTGAATTAGGGATTTAATTTGATGAGAGATAAATTGGTAAATATGATTAAGGTTAATATGATTTTTAATTAAGAAAACTATTTTTAAAATATTTTAGAAATATTCCTAACGGTATTAACAAATTGAACTAAAGTATATATTTCCAAAATAGATAAGAAAAATCTGTAATTAAAGGAAAATAGAGGGAAGAACAAAGTATTTTACTCAAATTTTAAATGTCTCAATCTATTTATCATTTTACATTATTAATATAATATTAATTTTTTTACTATTTTATCTATCATTAAAAACAATAAAAGGTAAAGTAAAATCATGAGCATTTAAATTAAGAATATTTTAATAAAATATCATTAACTTTTACTATTCAGCTTATGTAGCAATGAAGGAGGGGTCCCACGGCTGTGATAGGACGAAAGCATTAAATTGAGTCTTCCTAATCAGGAGAATCGGTAAGGAGTTAAGACAAATGGATTATAAAATTTTCAATAAAAAAACACTAAATATAACAATTTAACGTGGAAAAAATGTTCACTATGGCCAGAAAAGATTACAATGTTCCAATGCCCTAAAGCTTTAATACAGGATGATAACAAATCCATCTCATCCTAAAAATCACCAATAGATAATTGGATAAAAATAGAAGAGCAAATAGAGCAAAAGAAATTAATTCAATGTATCTAGGTAAAAATACAATTGCATCTGTTAGAGGCCATCAAATATCAATTGCACTGTAGAGAATTAAGATTCAACTACTGCAAAACTCTCATGCAAAATTTCAGCAAAAATGGAGAATAAATTGCGGCTTATCAATTTGCTTGATCAAGACTACACGGATTGAGCTGTATAAAAAAGCGAGCTACTGTTCACACCAAATTTGGGTGAGTCCAAAAATTCCAATGGTCAATCACACAGCCAGATCAAAGAACAATTCGCTATTCGATGGTCCCCTTGATCAAGGCAGCACGGCTTAATTATATCCGCACTAATGGTGTAACAATCCAAGAGACGGATAGCGCGAAGTTATTGGATCTCTTGCCGAATGTAAACATCTATCAAATGAGGGAAAAAAACAAACACAAAAACCATCACCAGTCATCCGCAACATAAACCCGAAATAAATATAAGACGTGAATGGAGAAGGCAACTTTATGGAACTTGCAACCTTCGACTAATCAGATACATTGGCTTGTACCATTCTCGGCAACCCATATCAATATCAAAGTGCGACATGAGATTGGCTAACTAATTTGAACCCAAAACGAAAATTGTTTTCCATGACAAGAACGTATACACTCACCCGTTCTAGGTACTGCTATTGCAATTAGATTTCCCTGGCAAGACTGTTTTTTGGCCGATGATAAAAAAATCCTTGCATAAAGACACCCTCTGCAGCAGAAACATAAGTAAAAGCTAAGGTATATAAGAGGCCCATAAAACCTCCAAAACCAGCCAGAGGGACTATAGTTTGTGAAGGAAAGAATTGCAATAAACATCAAATCACAGGCAAGGTGAGGTTACCTCCTATCGGTGAAGAATGACATAATCCTTCTCAGCCTGGCAACAAACAGAAAAATGTGTAAGCACAATATGCAGCACAAGAAACTGGGCAAGATAGTGCCAAACTTTTTATATGCTAAGTGTTGTGAAAATAAAACCATTCAAAGGAAGAGACTACCTCACCGTGTAATCCGGTAAACTGTTGATAATAGCCAAACCCAAAAGCTCAGACCCATAACCCAGCTATAGATGGAGCTGGAAGCGTACGGAGACATGCGCACAATACAAAAGTCACAAAAAAGCGGGAGATGGAGAAATAAATCCAATAATAAAGCAAATATATTACAACAGCTGGTGTAATATTTTTGGAATGTTTTGATACATTTTAAAACACCCTAAAATGTGTTAATAATTTATAAAAAATAGGTATATACAAATAAAAATATTTTTTATTTTAATTCAAATTAAAAATTATAGTTTTAATTTATTTTATGCTTATGTTAATATATTATTGTGAACATATTTAGTCTATATTTAAAAATATTTCTTTAAAATTAATTTTGTATATCATTCATTATTTTCTGTGTTAATTTGTTAAAATATACACACCCCTCCCCCTCTGCTCATATTTTCAGTTAGAACTCCCATCTTGCGGATTGGGTCGTGTCATATTCAATAGCGTATCCGTAACAATGCTTCTTGGGATGTGTATGATTGTCATCACTAGAGCGATCCTAAGCTGTACAAATAGAAACAATATTGATAAGGTCAAGAAATGTCTCGTCACGAGAAACCCCTTGATAAAAACAGGGTCTAAACCTTCAACCCCCAGCAACAACCTCGATGAAAAATGAAACAATGGATGAATGCAATCGGTTATCTTCTCCAAATCTGCCAATGCTGTCATACAGGGGGAACCGACAATGAACCTGTTTATATCGCAGCAACGCCTGCTTATGGACAGGCTGTTTGCTTCTGTACTGGCACCATCTCGACCAATTACTCGTGCAGATTTAAATGCTCATCCAAGACCATGTCCAAGGCCATTAATACTCAGGAAGTAGAACCGAGTCCTTCACATATATGTGCAGCAGGCCGCAAGCCATTTTATAGTATGAACATCAAGATTTTCCATCCGGCTTCATTGCCATGTATCTCTCAATCAATTTGTCCACAAAGGAGCGAATCTGCATGTTTTAGGCATCCAGTTAAAGCTTAGAGACCAAAGCCAAAAAATTAAAAATACACATCTGACAAAGAGAAGAGTCTACGGACAATACTCCCGACAATGTTAAAAATCATGATGAGAAAAGAACATCAAATAATTAAATTTACAGCAAACCTCCAACCATGAAGCTGTCTTTCAGGCGGGAAATCATGTCAACATCATCAACATGAATATAAAAGTTATGGAAGCAAGTGATGGGCAGGAAAACACCCATTGCAAAATAGACAAAAGCAGGACATGTACCTTATTCTTTCGCTTAAAATCTAGAAATTCATGAACAGCCATGGCTTTCTCGGCATCTGTGGCTTGCTCCATCACCTGAAAATGAAACCCATGAAAAGGGAACTAGAGTCCATTAAGACTATCCACAGATGAGTTCTTCCTCATCTTCTACTCAATGAAACCCTAGCAGCAGCATGTTAATTTAATTTAGCAAATAGAAAAGAGCAGAAAAAGAGTGAAGGATGAAACAACCTTAGTTGCACTTTTCTTCATTATAGCCTTGTATCCATCCTTATCTAGTTTTCTTGCCTTATAAAGGGGCATAAGCAGCGATGCAACATAATCCACAACAGCCTGCTTGATGCGATCTGCTCCTCGAGGATGACATTTCAAGGCCTCCCTATTTACAGTAACCTGTGAAACAGAGCTCTCATTTGCCATACAATCACGCTTCTGGCTGGGTATTCTTGAACAGGCATTTGATTCTTCCTCATCCTTCAAATGTACAGTAGGGTTAGAAAAATCAGAATCAGCTGCAGCTGCTTGAGATTGCCATCTCTCAATGGCATGATAGTCTTTAATCCCCACACCACTGGTTGTGTCAATCCATGCTTTTGTATATATACTGCTGTCCAAAGCAACACTTTCTCCTGAGTGCTCTCTGAAATTCAAATGGCTGGCAATCTCATTTGAATGACTCCGCTGTGATAGGTTATCCACCGAAATTCTGGCGTTATCAAGGTCAACACAAGCAGCAGAAAAATCAACAGACCAGTCCCTAACTCTGCAATTCCTAGAATCTATCTCTGAAATACAATCTTGCCTTCCAAGAACCCCCCCAGACCACTTTTTCCTACTATCATATTCATCATTTATTGGATAATGCTCCCGTCTAGCAAATTTATGAAATGAGGGTATCTTTGGAAGCTGCATCAGTGTATTGCACCTGGCTTCTGCTGAGGCATAAGCCTGCAAGCAACAAGAACCAATGAATGTACATTTAATCCGACAAGGAGGACACAAATTTTCAATGAATCACTTGCCAGGGTAATATATTTCATGGAAAAAGTTATGCCAGCAAAATTTGTTAAAGCACTGAGAAACTCCAATCTTTGCTATATCAGCCAAAAAAATAATACATTAGTTGGGAGGGAGGATCAATACCAAGTCAAACAATTGCTTCATATTCATGACAGCATATAAATTATTTCTATAAAAATACTCAATTCTATTAAAAAGCCATGTCCTGTAATTACAGCAAACAAGAGTATGATTTATCCAAGAAAACATAAACTGAGTGCATGGCTCAAAGGAAGAGAGAAGTAAATACAGGTCAGATAGAAATGCCAAGACCAAATTTAGAATAGAATTTCAGATGTAATTTAGCCTGATCTAAAGTGATAAAAAAAAATAAAAATTGGACAAACATGAAAGGAAACAAGGACCAAGAATCTCAATCCAAAGGGAGGGAAGAGAAATCAAGGATCCCCAACCGCCCATAATAACCAGAGTTGAGGAAGTTGGCTAAAGTAAATACACAATCAACCAGAGCAAAGGATTAGGTGGTCAGGGTCATAACAGGGAAAAAGGAAAAATGGAAAGTTTCTACATTGTACAAAATGCCATAACTCAAACCAATTTCAGGAGGCCAATGCATAATTCAATGGAGAACAATAGGCTATAGAGGTATGACAATGCAACAATGTATCACAGTAAATATCAACAGATTCACATTTTATAATCACAGTAACTTCAAAATCTCATAAGAATTAATGAACTTCAGCACAAAATATTAAAAAGTCCCTAGCCATATTGACAACGAGCAAAGAAGTATAAAAAAGACCAGCTTGTGACCATTAACTAATCTCTAAAAGCGCCTAGGCACCATATCCATACCAACAATTGTTGACATTAGAACTACAATTCCAGGAGAACACAAACCTCAGCAGCAGCAAGTGCTTTAGCACGAGCAGCTTCTGCTGCAGCAACGGCAGCCTGTTCTTCTTCAGACATAACACAGCAAACACCTTCCTCCTTAGTAACTGCTTTGCCTACTGAACCTTGGGACCTGGAAGAACTGACACCTTGCCTTGAGTCATTTCCCTCCTGTTGTCTTCCTTGTTTGCTGTGCAATTTCTTCACATTTGCAGTGGAAGGTGAACTACTTCCAGCGGACGCAGGAGCCAGCGAACCTTTATTCTCAAAAGCACCATGATGCATAGTCAGAGGTGGCTTTCCTGAGGCTGAATCTTTCAGAAATTTTCTCTTTGATAAATCTGCAGCAGCTGCATGTCTTGAAAACTTCAATCCACCATTAGAAGCTTTTTCCTTGCGGAAGATTTCAAGCCATACACTGACCAACTGGCTTGCTATAGCACGTATATCACGGCTAGTATGTACACAAACCTTTTCCTTCACTGTTTTCCCAATGCCTAAACCAGAAAATAGAGAAGATTAACAAAAAGTAAAGGAGAAACTACGGGGACCATATTGATTATCAAATAACTGCATCTTCACATAACTAGATATTTCAGAGTGTAAGAAATACACACACACACTAAAATTTAGTTGAAAAACATGTCCCCAATTGATAATTATGGGTTTTATTAGGAAGATCATATAAGACAGAAATAATCTAATCATCATCTTCTAAAATGGTACATGCATGGCTATCCTTGTCCCGCCATAATTCATCCCTAGACCAATTCTCATCAAGCTGAATTATTTATACTAAATAATTATTAATACTAGACATAATAAAGATACAGTCACAAAATCATATGCATCCACATATTTGGTCATATAATAAAAAAATCATACCTGATAAGCGCACAGCAAGCAGATCAGTAGAAACACGCACAAGGAGACGCACACAGTGCCGTAGGAGTTGGGTCCCATCCTTCCCCATTGAATCCTGTTAAGTGTTACAAAGACATAATTTAGGAAATTCATTCACCATAAGATAAAGATTTAGCATAAATTTAAAAAAAAAAAATCATGTACTATTCTTTAATATAAAATCGATAACATAGTTTGAGAATATTGCTTCAACTGATATAATAGTACCAGTATCCATGAGTTAAGAATAGTGAGCGCCTCTTTACTCCCAGCAAAGGACTTCAAGTTTTCAACAGGGAGACTCAACAACTGTTTGGCCACATGCAAGCGCCCAGCAATGGTTTTAGCATTGAAGAACATGTCCCTTAGTAAAGTTTCACGAGTAATGATCTGAGCACCATCTAAAGAGTTCTTGTACAAGGCATTAGAAAGCTCAACTGCATCAAGTCTCTTTATTATATCCCTAACTTCATCCCTTTCAGTATCCGACTGTCTCAGTGCTGCCTCCATTGCCTCCACTTCAGCAGTATAATCATTTCCAGTATTCAATAAGTCAATTATGCGCACAGCCTCCCGGAGTCCGCTCATCATTGCACCACCAACAGTATCAGGATGCTCTTTGCAGGTTGCTTCACCAGCAAAAAACAAGCAGTTATCAACTGGCCTCCCTAATATATCATAGTCTTCTCCTGATGCTCCAACAGAAACATATGAGTAAGCACCATAGCTAAAAGGATCCCTACCCCAATCAGTCACAACATAGGCAACAGGATCAGGTACTGAATCCTCACTGAAAAGTTTACGGAGAACCATTAATGCATGGTTGACGTGATCAGCAGAGCTCAAACATTGACCATCTATTGCTGCCCTACCAACAACTAAAGCTATTAGGACGGGAGCCCCAACTGTTTTCCTGACATTCCAGAACATAAAGCAGTAACCTCTTTGGTTCGTTTTTTCTGCCGTTGCTCCAAAGTAGTCCACGGCATCATCCCAAAACACACTAGGAAATTCCAAAATCACTTTATTGAGAACTCCAAAACCAAGACGTTGGATAGAAGAGCATTTCCACTGTGGCAAAGGTGGGGAGAATTTTATAGTTTCAGCCTTCAAACAGCCCAGTGGAATGGTGATGAGGACAGCATCTCCAACAAACTCATTGCCATTTGATGTAGAAACTCTGACTATATCACTCCGGCCAGGCTCCTTACCATATGACACATTTGTTACAACATGGTTCAAGTGAATATCAAGCCCTTCTCCCAGAGACTCAACAACAGCACTGTAACCCCCCTTAATCATACAATGAGCTCCCCCAAATCCACCATAAACATCATCTTGATTCCAGTAGGGAAGGGAAACATCCTTAAGAAGAGCCGCACAACCATACTCTAAATGAGCAAAGTGCCAATCCATAACCCTCCGCTCTAGGGGACTCAAAACTTCCTCCTGATTAATGTTTTCCTCAGCACTGCCTCTTTTGGGATTGAATGACACTTCTGTAAAATTGTTTTGTTCAATTTCTTCATTACTTCTACCAAGGCGTGTCATTCGACGCCTTGTAAGAGCATATTCTAAACCATTTTCTAGAGACATTTTCATAGCTTGTTCCCCCTTCTGGGCAACAAGTAATACCATGTCATCCAGAAGACTATTATATTCAGCTTCCAATGCTTCATCCAGGTCTGCAGGAACCTTCTGTCCTGTTACTATGTCATAAAGAGGACAGTCACTTTTTAGAACAGTCAACTCAAGGCCCAACTGAGCACAAATCAATGATGAAGGATCTGGTCTTCTCTCAGTGGTCACATCAGCCTCAACACCAGTGATAATACTAGCACCAAGATCCACAGGAACAGAAAGAGATAAGCAGTCAGTAAACACACGACCTCCTATTCTATTCCTAGCCTCAAGTACTGTTACAGAAAAACCCTGACGTTGCAAGTGGCGAGCAGCAGTTAATCCAGCAGGACCAGCTCCTATGACAATCACTCTCTTTGCGGCCTCTGAATCAGACTGCAGAGGATTAGGTATCTGATCATCTACAGTATATTTAACACAGGTAGATTCATTGCTTCTCTCAGTAGCTACAATAGAAGTCATTCTGCAATCAGAATTGTTGGAAGAAGGATCAGAACCGTTCATGTTTAACAGTCCAACTACACTTGCCTGAATCCCACCATTGTCCTGGTAATCATTAATTTTTCTTTCTTCATGATGCATTAAGTTTGATAAATCTGACATTACTGGATCACCATATCTTGTGACTTCTGTAGCTACAGGCGCCAAGTTTTCATAATCAACTTTAAGCCCATCAATTTTCATGGAAGTATCTGATCTATGAGCCTGACCGACAATGAAGGTAACTCCATCTTCAGAATCAGCCATGGAAGCTGTCGAACTGTCCTCAAATCCCTTTTCTTTTACAAGTTTATAACTATTCCCAGCACTGTTTCCAGCATTCTTGTGAGAGGCAATCCCAACATCTATATAACCCTGCCAAATGTTTTTACCATTTCAAATTACTAAAGCTATTTATACCTGCTACATTTTCTCTCAGTAAAAGAGTAAAGAAAGTGAAATTGGTAACTAGGAAACATTGGAACAAACTTACACATTGATCAAGAAATGTATAGACTTCCCTAATAAGAGAAGAACGAGGAGATTCATCCTCAGATGGAGCAACACTAACTCCACAGTCAGAAAGAGGCAAAATACGAGTGACATCTCTCCTCCAATTAGTTAAGATCTGATTTCTGTAAATGCCATCAAATTCATAGAAGTAGAAATAGTTAAAACTTCTAAATTTAAGAAGGTGTAAGAATGTCAACAAATTTGAACAAAACAAAATTCTTTGAAAACAAATAGCAGCCCAAAATCCATCAAATTCCCAGTTTAACAGATAAGAAATTGAACATCAACCAGCCGAACTTAGAAGTTGCAGCATTATGCTCACTGGAAAAGGTCGACTTATATAATTTTGTCAGAGACTCCTAAGAGTAAAAATCACGTCAGAGAATCCCTTCATATTCCATCATTTAAAGAAACTAAAGTTAAAAAAGGAAAGGGAAAAAGAAAAAGCAACCTACAATCTAGAGGAACAATGCAGTATAACAAATAATATGCTAAACAAGAGATTAGCCAACTTCAAGGAGAACAACCAACAGGAATTAATGAAAGTAGCCTATATATCTCAATAGAAGAAGAATAAATTGAGGACAGTCCTTCCAGAAACACAGCTTTGAAATGTAGACAAAACTAGATATTAATGAAGAAATCCCGAATAAATATATGGAAAACTATTGAAAGAAATTATTAATTAAGAGGGAGGAGGATACTCAGGAACTCTGGCCACTCTACACACATTCCATTTACCTAACTCTAATCCAATTGTATAAGTGTAACCAGAGAGTACCAATTATCAGCAATAGCAAATTTTGGCTCAAAAGATAAGAATATAGAAAATATACTAATGCAATCAAATATATAGTTGAAATGAGACATAGTTTCTTATGCTTTGCAAGTAAGAAACTAGGAAGTACATATCGGAGAATGGCTCTACCCTGTAACAATGTAAAGCTAAAATATCAATTTCTATTTTCTAATATGGACAGAAGCCCAGTAGAACAAAGAAATTGAACCAACAAGCTGCCATCTAACCAAATGTAAATGACTGTTTCTTCATTCTTTTTCTATTTTTTTTCCAAATAACCACAGATGAGTTGTTCATCTACCCAATTACAACAAATTAATTATCCTACATTCTTCCACTCCAGAACAGGCCAGAAAAACGAGAATAAATTAACTTCTTTGATGCAAATGAGCTAAAGCCTTAGTTTTTCTGAGATTCAAGTCAGCAATGTCCGTTTGTTCAATCCCTACTACTACCATATTCCACTCTCCCCACTTCCTAGATTGGCATTTAGTCAAGTTTTTATGTTTAAGCAACTAAAACAAGAGGAACACTCAATCATCAACACTGAAGAAAGTAAACTCTTGCATCGCAAATGGAAAATTACAAGCTCAATGAACACTAGGAAATACCAATTGCCAGCACAGGTAAAAGCACGTTAAAAGGCTATCTACTGACCTACAATACAAATAGTCCTGGAGACCACCTTTGCGCTTCAAGATCTCCTTAAATCTTATCTTTTCAACTGGACCAACTGCATGGGCTTTCAGACCAGCTGATACTGCTGCTGCAACACTTTCTGCCTCTTCATCAGCATTCAAAGAGGATCCATGCTTCACTCTTGGTCTGAGAGTGCGCTCATCACCTACAACTCCTTGGCTTTCAAGAAAAGATGGATCATTTGTTAAAATCTCCCAGTCTGCATCCCCCTCATAAGCCATGTCTCCATGCCTGCGCTTTTTTGCCTTGCGCATGGCACGCTGAACAGCTGATATCTTATCATGTTTGTCAGAAAACTCAGAACCAGAGACAGCACATTCTGTATAATTATCATTTTCTTCTGGAATTGCGGGTGGAGAGTTTCCATCAGCTCCTTTATTGGCATGACGATGATCATCATTTGGAAGAGATCCCTCTTCAGATGTATCATTAGAAGATTGAATTTGATGTAATACTGAGCTGCATTTCGGAATGGATGCAGTAGAATCATCTGGAATGACACAAGGTTCTAAAGGTTTTACTGAGCAATTTGACAGGACAGCCAATTTATTTTCCTTGGCTTCATTAGACATCATTGGATGTAAATTAGAATCAGAAATTACAGCATTTCTTTGCAGTGAAAAACCTGAAACAAGATCATGCAGTTCATCTTTTGTATCCAGACTACCACCATCTACCTTTACATGGAATCCAGAGAATTTTAGAGCTCCATATTTGGAGGATTCCTCCAAAACGTTTCCAAAAACCATCTGATTATTCTCATTAAGTAAATTTTCACACAATCTATTCAAGGGCTCAGAGACTGGAGGAGGAGAGCCAATTTCTTTATCCACAGAAGTAAGATCATCACTTTCTCTTCTATCATTACACACTACTCCTAGTTTATCTGTTAACGCTTTCTTGAACTCAACCTCACTAATGCCACATGATCCTTCCCCCAATTCTGAGAGTGAGGCAGTGTCAACCACTTCTTCAGCACCACATAGCATGACAGAACACTGCTCCAAACCATCAGTTACAATTCTTTCTTGAAATGTAACTTTTTGGTTGGAAGGACAGAAAACATCTCCAAGTTGAACAAAAGACAATTGCTGGCTATCTTCATTGCGGACATCAGTCATAGACACCAAACCACCGCCGACAAGTTGAACCTTTTGCTGGCTTTCTTCAACTGCCTGTCTATTATGAATGTTTGAATAAAAAATGCCCTTGGAAATTTCCTCTTGAAGACAGACACGACCAGACATTTTATTATCCATTACAGATGCTGAAGCAGATGAATGCAAATGTGATCCTTGAGGCAAATCATTAGCAGATTTCAAAATTCTAATGCCCAATTTTGAGGCAGAAGTAGATTTATATCCACAGCCAACAATAGACTCTACAGTTTCTGTACTTTTCAAAACAGGGCTCAGCCCATCACCCACAATTTGACTCCCAGTTTTCTGCTTCGAACTTGAAGATGAACGAGATTTCCTACTTAAATTTGGCTGAGCATTTTGGAAAATTGCAGACAACGAGTCTTCATTCTGTTTTTCAGAAGAGTGTTGCAAACCATTGCCAGGTGATGGAACCAACTCTTTCTCATCCTTCAATGTACTTCTAGATCCCCAAGCAACCAAATCATCATTGGATGTAGCGTGACCCTCACTTCCCTTCAGATCCATGTGAGGTCTGTCTAATTTTCCATGATTTCCACCGGCTACTTTTTCAACCATAGTATCAGATCCATTATTACCCATAACCAGCCCTTCCTTGACATTTTCCAGATCCCCACCTGCAGATGAAGCATCCGATGAACTACCAGCAACCACATTCAAAGCAAAATTTCTTCCTCTGGCGGTTCCAGATCCCTGATCTCTCTTTGGACCCTTCAATCTTTTCCGGAAACTGGCCAAGGTATCATCCATACCCCCTGAATCCTCTTCAGCATCAACCAATTTCTTCCCGATAGCCTCAGCATTCTGGACTCTATCACCAGTGCCCTCTAGTGTCAAATTAACGTTCTTGGAGTAACGTGACCTCCTCATCTTAAATAAAGATCCAATGGGCTCGTTATCATCCGACTCAACACCAATTTCCACCAGTTTCGATCTTTTTTGGGTCCCAGACCTCTTCACTTCACCATCCATTTTCGTCTAACCCTAGGCTTCCAACAAAATCGTTAATAATAATGATTCCTTCAGCCCAACTTCAGCGCCCAAATCAAGACGCAACAATTTAGAAAAAGAATCAACGTTTTCCACTTTTCCATCATCAGAAAGTTAAAGCTCATGTTTCAATATGAATCATCAATCAACCATACATAGACATATAAATATTTCGAGAATTGGAAGACAACCCTTCGCAAACACATAAACAAATAACCAGTTATGGATGTAGATTCTATGAATCAGTGAGTCTACGAACAAGTTAAGAGTCGAATAGGCCCCTTCACCTTGAACAACGAAGTCCTGGAGAAAGCAGGAGAAAAAAAATTCGTGGTGTAAGCCAAAAGAAACTGTGCCCGATAAAGACACGGTGAGCGAGCAAGACGCGGGGAAGGAAACCGGGAATACCAAACCTGTGCCCTGGGACGGTGGCGCTAATGAAATCGTTTAACACAGTGGGGTGCGCACGTTAGAGTCTTGCTACGGCAAAGGGAGGGGAATGCCCGCACTATAACCTGCGCCGCAACAGGGACGGAGTCAGGGAATGGAGTGCAGGAAATAATGATAAAATTAAAAATTGAAAGCTTAGATTAAAACCAAACATGCCAAGCCATCAATTAAATCTGTAGTACTCCAATTTTTCCATAAACAAGCATGCAAATTAGGGCTTAGGCGCTGGCGGGCTACATGAAAACGAAGGTAACAAGATTTTCTTTTATCAAATTTTATAAAAATAAAAGATTATATGCTGATTTTATACTTTATGATCATGGATTGGTCAGGCCGGATTTAATTTGATAATACTCGGGCCAAATATCTAGCCAGCATGATATTATATATTTTTTTAAAAAAATTAAAATTTAAAAAAATTGTATTTAATAACAAAAAATATATTTTTTAAAAAAATAATCTTAGAAAAAAATTAATTTTAAAAATTTATAAATATTTAACCATTATACATTATTTTTACATAATATTAATTTAAAAAATTAATTTAAAATTTAAAAAAATTTAAACATTAAAATCTTAAAAAATTTTCATAATATTTACATAATTAATATATTATATTCGATATATAAAGAATAAAAATCATACAAAAGTAATTAATATATATAAAATAATTAAAAAAAACACATATAGGTCAGCCCGGGTAAGGCCAGCAACTCTTGGCCCTAACCCTGACCCGACCTAAAAATTGGCCTGATCTGATTGGCCCAATGTGATCGGATTGGATTGGAACTCGGACAATCTCGTTTAGCCCTACTTTGTATTATTCTTTTTGGTTGAAAATGTAACAAATACTATATTAATTTTGTTAATAGGTATAAGTGATTTTGTCCAACCCATAAATCCAATTAAAAAAAAAACTTGACGACACTATAAGTGTAATTTTTTATAAATAATAATCCTATAGTTTTTAAAGTAAACTAGACATTTATCATATTATTATTAAAAAATTATATACTTATCATGTTTAAATTAAATAACTAATAATAAAATATAAAAAATTATGTTTATATTTATTTTTTTTTGTTAAGCTGTCTATTTGAACATTGTTTTATCTTTTTGAGTTTTAAAATATTTTTCATTTTTCTACATGAAAAATTTAACATTTTAGCGTGTCTTTTTTAACTGGGAGAATAACAATTTGAGGTCCAATGAGACAATGACTAGAAACCCCAAATTTTAGAAATGCCCGTTAAGAGCCTAGGTCCTTTACCGGTAAAAGGAAAAACTAGATTGACCAAAACGTCCTTATTCAATCTTCTCCTCGTTTTTTCTCTTCCTGATCTACATTTGCCTCTTTCCCATCCTCCTTTGCCTCCTCACTTTCCAACCTTCTTTTATCAGAAAAACTATGGCTGAGGCAATTAGGGTCATGGCGGATGTCATAGTTAATGTTGGAAATAAAGACATACAGATACAAAGTTAAAAAAAATAGTTCGAGAAAGCATACTCGGTGATTAAGGGTATGTTTTTTATTTTCAAAAATAAAACGATAAAAAAAATTGTTTGATAAATTTATTTTTTATAAAATATTCTGAAAAAAAGAAAAATAAAATAATAGAAAATTCAGAATATTTTTAAGGTGTTTTATAGTTTTTGTTTTGGAAAACGTAAAAAAAGATGAAAAATACCAACCTCATTAATGTAAAGTTATAAATTTTGAATAAATCATTTAACACTTACTAATTATAATTTTAAAAACAATTATTCAAACAGATTTTTTTATTTTCTTATTTTCAAAACTTGTTCCCGAAAATTATTTTACAAAATTATTTTGAGAACAATAAAATAGAAAACATTATTAAACAGCCATATATTCGTCCAATTTCTGAATATAAAACTCATGCAATTCTCTGGTCACTAGCCTTATTGGAACTCCGAAGAGTTTTTCACAGTAGATAGTAGGGGTGAACATTGTGCCCAAAAACCAGAATGCCCGGCCCGATCCGAGGACAAAACAATCCAACCCGAAGACTTATCAAGCTGCCCGAACAGTTTTAGGCAGTCCGACCCAAGAGATATTGCTCGGGCAAGGTAGGGCATTGGGCAGCATAGATGAACCAATTGGCCCGACCCGACCCAAGAAAGAAGGATGCTTTTTTTTTTTGGTTTTGTGAGTAGCAAGCCACAACGTTGTTGAATGAAGGAGTAAAGAACAAAAAGCCTTCAGCCCTCTTTCCTCTCGCAGAAAACACATTCGCAGCCCTCGGTTCCTTCATTCGTCTTCACATCGCCCTTCCTCAGAGTTTTAGTGGCTTCAGTACTCTACTGTCTTAGTCGTCTTCTAGGTACTCCATCCTTCCGCATCGATTGGGTTCAGCTTCAGCGGCTTGTTTCTCTCCTTGACTCGTCTTCTTCTCCTCAAGATTGGGATTCAGCTCTCTCGACATCTCGTAACTTATTGGGCAATTAATCTTCTCCTCAGTGTTCATCCTTTTTGTTGTTAACTGGTACTGAGTATTTTAGACTTTCTTACTGTGAGTAGCGAGAGAGTCGAATCTCCTCCTCCTCGATGTTCATCCTTTTTGCTGTTAACTGGTACTGAGTATTTTTGCTGTTAAATGGCTTTTCTTTCATGCCCTTCATAACATATTATGTGTTTGTGTAATACTCAACATAGTATTTTGTTTGGATCTTGTTAGCACGTTTTGTTTTTGTTAGCATTTGTTTTAGCCACGTCACGGCCTATTGCATCAGCCCCAGTCTAGTTAACATAGTTATTCATTCGTGTCACATCATTGCATGTTACATTAGTTTGACTCTAGCTCGAGTTAGTTGTTTATTTGTGCATCCATTAAAGTCTAGTTCAATTTATTTAGTCGAGTCCCAGTTCACATCTGCCTTGTATGTCTTGCATCAAAGTGTTCATTCACTATTAAGTCATTCATACCAAAAAATAGAGTTTTGTATGCTCTAAATTCATGTCAAATTTGCATCTCTTTGTGTCAGGGGCAAGAGAGTCTTTGTGTGTTTTGCTCAGACAAAATTCGTGTTCTAATCTTTACTCGTTCCTTATGAGAGAACTCCAAAACTGCATTTTCCTCGTTCTCGTATAAGAAACTAGTAAAGAGGGGCAACTGTGAACACCGTATTTTGTCCTGGTAATTTTAAAATATATATATATAATAATAAAAATAAAAAAAAATGAAAAAATTATAATAAAGAAAAATAAATAAAAATTAGAAAAAAGAAGAAGAATTTTTTAACCCAAATTCGGCCTGAAAACCAAAAAAATAATAAATAAATAAAACCCAAAAAAAAAAAGAGGACCATATTGGGTTGAAATCATTTCAACCCAATAGGTCACGAGCCCACAATTGGGCTCGTGACCTGGTCCTTGACCAGGGGAGCCCTTTAGGGCAGGAGGGGGGAGACCGAGCTGGCGGTGAGCAGAGGAAAAAGGAGAGAGAGGGAGAAAGAGTTGCGGGGGAGCTGTCGGCGGAGAGAAAGAGAGAGGAAGGAGGAAGCACAGAGGGAGCTCGGCCGAAGAAAAAGAGGGGGCTCGGTCCAGAGAGCAGCCATGGCCGAGGAAAAAGGTGGGGGACCGAGGAGGAGCAGGGGACCGTGAGGCGAGAGACAGAGGTTGAGAGCCTCAACCAAATGGCGAAACGAGCAGAGGGGTAACCACAATGACCCCGTACGGTGTCAGAGAAGGAGAGGGACCGCGGGAGACAGATGGGAGCAGAAGAAGCGAACGAAGGCAATGAAAATTTGTCCACTACTTTGTACCAGGCACGGCAAAGTGGAGATGGGGGAGCCCTCGGATTGACACGAAGAGAAGCAGGGCCACAACACGACAAAGGGACACCTCCACTACTCGGTACCGGGTACGGTAACACAATGGCGAGAATAGGCGCAGCAGAGAAATTGGGGACGAGAGAGAGGGCAAAGGGGCGAGCCACGCGATTAGGGTGGGGTTCTGATTCACTCGCTGCAGCCCTATAAAAAGAGGAAGGGAATTTTCTCTAGGGAGGTCTTTCGGAGATTTCTGGAGCTCGAAAGAAAAAAATAGAGTCTGAAAAACTGAGAGGAGAGACAGAGAGAGTGGAGAAAGGAACACCGAAGAGGGATCCTCAAGACCGACATAGAGGAAGCTGAAGGTGCAAAGCTAGAAGACGGAGGGGGAGCTGTGGAAGGACGAATTGAAGATCCAAAAGAGTACTCCGACTGGTAATGCTTAGGCTTAGTTTCGGACAATAGGTTGAGGATTTTTAATATTGGGTCAGGAAGTGATTCGGATACTGATTGTTGTTGCCATTAGATACAGTGATGTGTTTTGTTTGCCTGATTGGTAGGAGCAGGGTACAGGGTAATGCTGTTGTTTTGGTGTTGAGGTGTTTCCTTAGTCTATTGCATGAGTTTTGAAGTTGGTTTGTTGTCTTTTTCTATGATGATGCATAGTTTTGGGAATGAATTTGATGTGATTTTGATAGTTGATAGGGTCGACATTTAGTTAGTCACTGTGTTTGAGATTTGTTTTGCTTCGTAATGTTCCATTGCTTGGAATTTGATCTAGGGGTTATAGGACATCTAACTTCTGGTTCTATTGAGGGGTGCTGGAAATTTTGTATTCAGAAAATCTCTGTGCGTTTTGTTGAAGGCTCTGTTTCAACTTCTAATATTATGGAGATTATGCTTGTTTATAGCAGAAGTCAGCAGGTTTTTTTTACACACTGGATATGTATAGTGTCTATATTTGATAAAGTGAAATGCTGAGGAAAGAAAGTCCTGGGCCAGAGAGTTTTGTGCATTTCTTTATTCCCTGATTTGTTGCAGCATGCTTGCAATATTTGGAAAAGAAAATATAAAAAATAAAAAATAAAAATAAAAACCAAGGTTTTCACGAGCGTAGAATTTTGCTCTGTGATCTATATGGATTTGATAATGGGTTTTGTGTCAAAAAGCTAGGCTACCTTATTCTGTTACAAAGTGGAGTAGGAAAACCAAATGCTCACTGGTATTTAAGCCCAAATATGTGGGGCTAAAGATTGTTTTTCTTCACTTCGTTCATGAAGGGTTTGAGTTTCAAATGAATCTCTCAAATATGTAGTTACAGCATTTCACCTTCACGGTTTGGGATAAGTTACTAAGAGCCAATTAGGAATGGTGTTACTGGCCCCAGGGTTATGCATTCTACTTTCCATGGCATATTCACCAAATGCAGTATTGTTATTTTCAATTTTCTTAAGGGATATCTGACTATTCTGTTATGGCAACATTTGCCCTTATGTTTTGTCTGTTGTTTAAGACATTAAGTGGTGTTTATTGCATTAAGTTTGAAAGATTAACAGGATAAGTATCATTGTTATAATAGTAAAAGGTGATAATGATAAAAAGAGGGAGAGAAGTAAATGTAATGTCATGAAAAAGATAGAGTTTTAGAGTTTACTCCGAGGGCCTAAGTCTCCGTGGGTAAGTAAGGTGTCAGTCAAAGGGTGCCATGAGCAAGGAGTTGCCATGCTGCCTCTATTGGTTAATCTTCAAATGTTTAGAGTTCCAATGGTTCCTTATTTTTACTAATAATAATAATAATACAATAGATAAGTAAAATAAATAATAAATAATATAAATAAATAAAAATCGCGTTTGCAAATTCTCTTTATTTTTATGCTTTGAATAGTAATATTTTGAGTGTTTGGATACCAATCAGTAAATTATGAGTGATCAAATCACCATATATGCCGTTTGGTTTTGTTTGGAAATTGGCTTTTGAAAATAAAAAAACATAGATAAAAGTGTTACCTTAATTATTTTATTTTATTTTCCAGGTCTTTAAGAATGGTCTTTAATTATTTATTTTATTAAGAAAATGTAAATAATTTATAAATAAAGAGTAATATAAATAATCTTAAAATAAATAGATAAATAATATATCTCGGATGTATTAACTTTATCTTAAATCTCTTTTTCAATAAAAAGATGTTTTCTAGGTGCATCCCTTTAAATAAGTAATTAAAGAAAAAAGATTTTCTAATTGCACTTTTCATTGTATAATTTGAAATAAAGAAATAAAATAATTTGGATAAGGATTATTCATGTCCTTCCAATTTTTTACTTTTCCTACTTATTTATCACGAGTGGTAGTACCGTAGAGGTTTAGGTGTTAATCAATAATTTGTGAGTGATAAAATCATCACATATGTTGATTATTTCTATATGCTTTCCTCTTAATGATCTCATAAAAATTATTCATATCAAAATTATTTATTTTCTTTCAATTTTTATTTAATTGTCTTTTTATTGCATAAAAATAAAAATTATTATTAGTTTTTGTTTTCATTGTTTGCCACGAGTGGCATTACCGTGACTATATAAGCGTAAATCAGTAACTTGTGAGTGATGAAGTCACCACATATGCTGATTATTATTTTTCAAAGCATTAATAATGATCACATTTATTAATTTCTTTTTTTTAAAAAAAAATATAGGTGTCAAAATGATTTTTATAATAAAAAAATAATAAATAAAAATAAAAATATTTGTACAACGAAAAAAAATTTATTTGTTTTCTTTTGAACTTTTTATGCCTTTTTTGTCTCGAGTAACACTACCGTGGACACTTAGGTATCAATGGGTAAATGTGAGTGATAAAGTCACCACATGAGCCAATTGGTTTTATTTCGTAAAAATAAAATTGTTTTCAAATATTTCCTTTTCGAATCAAAATAAAATGTTTAAAATCACACATAATTTTAATCCTATCTTTTTAAATTGAGGAAAAAACATATATTCTTTCTTTTTAGGAATTGATTTTGTAGAACAAAAAAAATAATAATCAATAAATAAAAATAAATGAAAAGAGTAAATAATGGGAATTAATCTGTCTTTTACAAATTAAAACACACTAACCAATTCTAAAAATTGTTTCCTTTGTGAAAACACAAATTATTTTCTATAAACCTCTCTTTTCAAAGAATATATATAATAAGAAATATCAACCCAGTGACACGCATTTGTAGTCCGAACTACGTCGACTTTGATCCCTATCACAGGGTACGTAGGCCCCAGACTCTCATTCTGGGTCAAGTCCACTTTTGTAAATAAATAATATTTTCCTTAATTTATTTTTTCTAACTTTTCATATTTTCATTTTATTCTTTATTTTCATTTTTACATTTTTCTTATTTTTATATTTATTTATTTTTGCATGTGAATGGTAAAAGGGCAACCAAAATAAATTTGCAAAAAGCCATAAAAATTGCATGATCAACCTAAGGTAACTGTTCCTAGGAACGGGTGTTGTGGAGGTGCCTAACACCTTCCCCACTCACAATCGTACTCCCGAACCCAACTATTATTCGCAGACCATCCTTATCCCTTTTTTTGTTTTATTTTGGTTTTCCAAAATTTCCCTTAAAATTTTGGTGGCGACTCCCTCAGAAATCGGCCTCTCGTCGTGCTGGCCGATTTCACCCTTTTTTTTCTCTCGTTTCCCGTGCTATCCGCGTTGCATTTCCGAGTGTGACAGTAATGTATATTTTAGTTTTAATTATTTACTCAAGATTTTTAGTTTGAATTGCAAATAATCTAGATAAAGATGTACAAAACTAAATCCACAGTTCATTTACTCATTGTGTAGATATAAAACTTGTTTTATGATTTATATGTTTTTTTAAAATGATTTTTATATGACATTCCTAGAAAGTGAAAAATCTTTCATCTAGGAACAAAATTTAGCAAGGTTAATTGTCTCAAATCTTCCACCCTCTAGCTTCTGCTGCTAAAAGCTTTTTCTAATGTTAAATTTATTTAAACAAGTTTGTATGAGTTTGTTTTGTATTGTGTTAGATCATTATGTATTCAATGATCCAGTCCATTGCATTGTATCAGCTTGAAAGCAATGCAAATTACAAAGCCTATTGTTTCTCTATTGATTTGGCATTTACATTTACTTTGCCTCAATAAGCTGAACGATTGTGGACTAAGAAAAGAAGAAAACAGTCCCCCAGCCCGACCCTACTTGCATGACCCTACCAAGATCGGGCTAAATGTCGAGTAGGGCCGGACATCGAGCAAGACGGTCTCCCGGTCCGACCCTGCCCATGTGCAACCCTAGTAGATAGCATAGAGTGGAAGAGGAATATTCTAGACTCGGGATTTTTCTCCCACACACACTTAATCGAATGAATCATTGAAGAAAGAAAATTTTGTTATATGCATACTCTCTCTCACAGACCCACTCCCCCTCATCCTTTTACCTGCAAAACATGAGGGGGGAATAATTAATTGTTCCCTCTCATTTTTTCTGTGTTAAAATTTAACTATTGTGCCATGTGGAAAATGGGAATTGGGCCTTTGTCTCACCCACCAAGGGTGGCGGTAAAATGTGTAGCCCAACAATTAAAGAACTGTTGTTATGTGATGAGCCTCCGTCATCCCCTCAGCTCCACCTTTCTTCTGGAACCCACCGAGTCACCTTCTTATCCTCATTCTCTCTTGTTTCATTATCTAACTGAAGTCTCCATTTTTGTTCCTGCAGTCTTTGATTATCCAACAACCCGGAGCTTGAAGATAAAACTAACAGTGATGAGAGTATTGGAGATAAGAAAGTTGCAATGTACTTTCTCTAACTGGATCAAATACACAATTTGGTAATTGAAATATATATATACTTCTTGATGCATTAGTTGTTGGATTTATTCTTCAAAATTTAGTCAATTGACCTTTAGAAATTTCTGACTCGTTTGTAGAGAATTTCCATATGAACTTTCGAACTTGTCAAAGTAATAATCAGTTTGGAAAAACTAGTAAAGTGAAAACTCACCCAAGTGACTTTCAAAGATTTTCAATCGGTTTGTGAACAATTTCTAGCTGAGCTTCTAAGATTTTGAAAGTGAATAATCAATTTGAAAAAAATATTTATGTGAAAACTCACCCATTTGATCTTCCAATATGTCCAACTTAATTATTCGTGAAAAATTTCCAACTATGCTTCTAAGATTTTGAGAGTGGAGAATCAATTTGGAAAAAATAGCTACTTGAAAAAAATTGAACTTCCAATATTTTCGACTTGTTTATGAAAATTTTCTAACTAAGCTTCCAAGATTTTAAAAGCGAAAAATTAATTTGGAGAAAATGTCTACTTCAATACTCGTCTAACTGACCTTCTAATAATTTCAATTGGTTTATGAAAAATTTTCAAATGAACTTCAATGATTCTAAAAGTCCAAATCAATTTGGAAAAAATGACTACTTGAGAATTCGCCCAACCGACCTTCCAATATTTTTCAACTGGTTTGTGAAAAAATCCCAATCGAGCTTCTAACATTTTAAAAATCTAGAATCAATTTGGAAAAATGCCTCTTTTCACTTTTAAAAAGTGAAAAATCAATTTGTAAATTTTTTGCAAACAAATTGGAAACATTGGAAGGTCATCTTGGTGATTTTTCAAATAGCTATTTTTTTTTACCAAATTCATTATTCACTTTTAAAATTTTGGAAGCTAATTAGTTGGAAAATTTTCACCATCAGGTTGGAAATATTGGAAAGCCAATTGGGTAAGCTTTTACTTAACCACTTTTTTTCAAATTAATTATTTACTCTTAAAATCTTGGAAGCTCATTTGGAAATTGTTCACAAACTAGTTAGAACTTTCTAAAAATTAGTTAGGTGTTTTCACTTCATTTTATCCAAATTGACTATTTACTTTTAAAATTTTAAAAGTTCATTTGGGAATTCTTCACATACCGGTTGAAAATCTCTGAAGATCAGTTGGACAAATTGTGAACACCGTATTTTGTTCGGGTTTCATACATAAAAATTTAAAAAGAAAAAAAATAATAAATATAGATAAAAAAATAATAACAACAAATAATAAAAATTAAAGATTAAAAAAAATAACAATAAAAAATGAAAAAATAAAAATAAAATAAAATAAAAATTAATCAAGTTAATTAAAATGGTTCATTCCAAAACATAAAAATGAGGAGAAAAGAAGAAGTGTTGGATTAGATCTGCTAGTGGCTTAAGCTCTTTTCCCAAACACAAAACTTTGGGCCAAGAGTTGGCCCAAAATATAAAATATAAAAAAAAAACAAAACAAAAAAAGAAGTTTTAACCTTGGGCTGAAATCATCTAAGCCCGAGCCCACCCTGAGCTAGGGCTCAGATATGAGTAAAAAGAGGAAGGCAGCCGCGAAAAAAAGGGGGCGAGGAGGGAACGAGGGTTTGGGAAAAAAGGAAGGGAGCCGTGAAATGAAAGGAAAGGAACTGGAGGGAGCTCGGGTGAGGGAGCTCAGAGCTGGCCGCGCGGAAGAGAGGTAGGAAGCATGAAACAGAGGGAGCCACAGATGAACCAGAGGGAGAGAGCAGGGAGTCGCGGGAGTGGAGAAAAAGAAAAAGAGAAGGAGACACAGGGGAAGACGGAGAAGCGGGAGGAGGCAGGAGCCAGTGGGAGCCGCAAGAGAAAGACAGAAATCGAGAGGGCTATGAGAGAAAAAAAAACAGAGGGAGCCACGGTGAGGAGCTGAGAGGGAAATAGAGGGAGTCGAGGTGAAAAGGAAAAAAACAAAGCAAGAAAAAAAAAACAAAGAGAGGCACAGAGGGACCGTGAGGAAGAGAGAAAGGGGCGCCATAAAACCCTAACCAAGAGGGAAGCAGAGTATCGTCTGAGATGCCGAAAGAGTCTGAATACGAAGCTGCGAAGAGAAACCCCAAGAAGCAAAGGAAGAGCAGCGCTGAGGAAGAGGGAAGGAGACCTCGGTCTTCAATTGGTAATTTCTGTTCTAAAAGCTTACTTTTCAGGCGATGAGAAATTTTTTTATCAAAACTACACTTAGCATTCTGGTTCTAACATTGGTTGCTGTGGACACTTGATTAGGTGCTCTATTTTTTTGGTTGATTGGAATCGTGTATCAAACAGTGCTGTGTTGTGATTTTTGTCTTCTCAGCCTATTGTATGCATTTTGGCGAACCTGAAAGCAATTTCTTGCTTATGCTTTATATGTTTTATGATATTCTCGAATTTCTTTCTTGCTAGAAAAGGTGTTGTATTCCGTGCCTTTGTAATTTATTTGTCTGCCATCATTGAAATGTTTTAACCATGGAATAGATCAAATTGGATTAATGTTATTTGCTTTAAGGACTTAGCCCATAGTTATGCTCAGAGTGTGCTTTGTGTTTTTGTTTCAGTGGCTTACTTCTGTTGTAACCTTCAGTTCATGAGGGGAACTCAATTAAATTCTGAAGTTGAATCCTAAGAATTATGCCTTTAATTCTTGTTGCCATTGGAAGCGAACAGGAGATTTGCTTTTTCTTTATACCCATTTTGTGAAATTTATGGGTCTCTCTTTTATTTATTTATTTATTTAATAGTTGATGTTATATTCTGTGCACTAAGGACCGGCTTGTCTGATGTCAATGAAATGTTGTAGTTTGGAGTCACGGTGACTGAGAGATGAAAATTTTATTTGTGTTAAAAATCTAGCTTATAATTAGGTACTCTATCCCTATGGTTAATTGAAATTTTTGTATAAGATGATGTTGTGACATGATATTCTGAACCCATTGTGTGCGTTTCAGCTAAGTAGAAAGCCACCACCTACTCGCGCTCTGCATATGTTGTGAAGTTGTTGAAATTCTTCCCAGTTAGAAAAATGTTGTGTTGTCTGTCTTTGGAATTTGATGCCTGCCATTGATAATCAAATGCCATAGCCTAGGAATTGATTAGCTGGAAGAATTTTATTTGCCCTGTATAGCTAACCCATAGTTGTGTTCTATGATTGCTCTGTGTTTCTGCTTTTGAAGCCTATCTTTGTCATGACTTTTGTTTATGAAGGGGGTTTGATTAAATAATGAACTTGAGCCATTAGAATCATGTTTTTGTTGCAAGCTTCAAGTCATGCTCATTACACCTCACTTTAATATTCTAAACTTGTCTTCACTGTTACAAGTTCATTGGTTCTCTCTCATGTGTCAGAAAGGCAATCACGAGACCATGTTCCTTTCATCCGATGATTGGATTCTATTATAGTACATGTCTATTTGGTTTCAGGCTTCTCGAGTGATCACATGACATTGTGCTTCTGTGCGTAAGCACTGGTTTGGTTGCCACACATGTACACAATATTTTGGTTATAGATGGGAGGTCATATGTATATAATCTATTTTTCTCAAAACTGAGTGTTGGCTACTGGATATTTGTTTAGCATTATGAATTTAAAAGGATTATATAAGCATGTTTTTTCTTCACCAAGAAGGTTCTAATTTGGCTACTGCATGTTTGGATACCTTTATTGATAATGAGAAGCAGTCATATATCACGATTTTTTATCATAAATCTTGGATTTATTACTATGAGGTATAGTATGATTTTTAGCCTTTAAAATGTCCCATTTGACTATGTCTTCCATGAAAAAAGCTATTGGTCATCTAGTTGTATATATAGTCCTTGGTTTAAGCTTTGAAGTATTTCCTTTTGGGCCATGTTTATTATCATGTGAAAGGAGTGTATTCATCCACGTTTCTGCTCAAATTCCCTGCATTTTTGTTGTGAAAAACTTGCTAATTCTGTCTTTGGCTTGAAAGCATGATCCACAACAATATCTTTATGGTGGAACAATGATTTGGATTTCTTGAGCGATAATGGTTTTCATCTTCTATAAAGAATATCATTCTTGATGTTTTGGGTTAATTTAAAGGTGCATATACTAATTCATTCCCATTCTTATTCTTTTTGAGCACCTTGGGAGCATGAATCAAGCTCGGGGAGAAGTCAAAATCATAGTGATTGAAGAAAGAACGATGGAAATGGCATTAGAGAAGGTGAGCTACAAATCCTAATGGAACTAGTACCGAACGAAGACAAGGGAAGAGTTCATTTCTTTCAATTTATTATATAATTTAACCCATAATATGATTATGTTAAGTCTGGGTAGGCTTACGCACTCATATACTTACATAGGTGCACATAAATTATATTTGGAAGTATTTTTATTGGTTTCTTTCCTTTTCACTTTTAGAATTTGTCGCGAGGAATTAAGTCTCCATGAACAAATAACTAGGGTGTCAGTCAATTATATCATGAGTAAAGAGTTACCACGGTATTAGACTTGGTGTTCAAATAATTTTGGGTTCCAGTGAATTTTTTTTATTTTCCTTTTAAAATTAAAAATAAATAATAAAAATAGTCCAAATAAGCATCCTCTATTTTCCTCCAAATTTTTCTTGTAGCTTTTTTTTTCCGAGTAGGAACACCGTAAACATCTTAGTATCAATCAGTAAATTGTGAGTGATAAAGTTGTCACAATTAATGGTTGATTTTGTTTTAAAGTTGATTTATGAAGGTAAAAAATGAACAAATAAATAAGATCTTATTTTGTAAAAGTAAAGTTGTTTATATGTTCTATTTTGTAAAAAAAAAAGTATAAATGTAATAGTCATATTTTAAATTCTTTTTAATGCTTTTTTGTGTGTGTCTAAAATAAAAATGTGTTACCATTTCGTATTTATTCCTATTTTATAAAATAAGGAAATAAAACTGACTTATGTAAAATAAAAAATTAAATTATTTATTTTTTCCAAATTTATTCCATGAGTTATTTTTATGCCTTTGTGCTCCGAGTGCTAACACCGTGAGCATTTATGTGTCAATTAGCGGACTGTAAGTGATAAAGTTACCATATATGCTATTTGGTTTTGTTTTGAAGTTGATCTTGGAAAACAAAATATATGTAACAGTTTCGCCTTAAATTCTTTTTTAGTATTATTTTAAGTTTTAAAAGGAAAAAAGAATTTAATTGCTTTTTTCCATTTTCACAATCTAATACAAGAAATACCACTAATTTATAAAAATAATAATAATAATAACAAAAAAAAATTGAATGTAGCAATTTTATCTTAAATTCCTTTTTGAATAAATAAAAAGATAATAATAATAAAGGGAATTTTCTAATTGCATTTTTCATTTCATTATTTCAAATAAGGAGATAAAAATAAATTGAACAAAATTATTGGTCTTTCCCTAAGCTTTTATTCGTTTCCCTTATCTGTCCCGAGTGGTAACACCGTGGGTATTTAGGTATTGATCAGTAACTTGTGAGTGATAAAATCATTACATATGCTGATTATTTCTCTTTGAAAATACATGTAGCAATCATATTTTCAATACAACTTTCTTTTCAATAAATAGATGTGTTAAGAAGGTCTTATTTATTTCATAATAAATAAAAAAAGAATAAAAAGTCAAAATAATTTATTTAAATTATTAGTTTTCCTTCAAACTTCTTTTATTCTTTACACCTATTTGCCACGAGTGATATCACCGTGAATATTTAGGTATCAATGAGCAGATTGTAAGTGATAAAGTCATCACATGAGTTAATTGATTTTATTTTGTAAAAATAAAATTGTTTTCCAATTTTTCTTTTCAAATTAACAATAAAATATTCAAGGTCACGTAATTTTTCTACATTGAGGATTCTTTTTTCTAGAATTGATTTTCTCTTTAAAAAAAATGAAAAATGAAAAAATGAGTGATAAGAGAAGATAATCGAAATTAATCTATCTTTTACAAATTAAAATACACCAACCAATTTTGAAAACTGTTTTCTTTATGGAAAAATAAATTATTTTTTTACAAACTTCTCTTTTCGAAAAAAAAATATATATATATATATAATGAAAAATATCAATCAAGTGACATGTATTTTTTGTCTGAACTATGTCAACTTTGATCCCTATCGCAGAGTATGTAGGCCCCAGACTCTAATTATGGGTCAAGTCCATTTTTTGCAAATAAATAATATTTTTCTCTTATTTTATTTTCATTTTATTCTTTATTTTCATTTTTACATTTTTCTCATTTTTGTATTTATTTTTGCATGTGAATGGTTAAATGGAAGTCAAAATAATTTTTAAAAGCCATAAAAAATTGCATGATCAACTTAAGGTAACCGTTATTTGGAACGTGTGTTGTGGGGGTGTCTAACACCTTCCCCACTCACAATCGTACTCCCTAACTCAACTCTGATTCGCAGGCCTATCATTTTCCTTTTATTTCGGTTGTCCAAAATTTTCCTTCAAATTTTGGTTGCAACTCCTCCGAAATCAAACCCCGTCGTGAGGCCCGATTTCTCTCTTTTTCTTCCATTTCCCACACCATCCGCATCGCATTTTCGGGTGGGACACAAATTGTGAAAAATAAATCCAACAGCAAATGCATTAGGAACAAATTGTGAAAAATATCAAACAACTAATGCATTGGGAAGTTATATTTCAGTGACTAGATTTTTTTTTCTCTTCTTAATTTCAATGCTCTGATCACTGTTAGTTTCATCTTGCAGCTCCAAGTTGTTGGATAATCGAAAACTGCGAGAATGAAAATGGAAAATTTGATTTGATAATGAAACAAGAGACACCAAAGAGAAATGAGGAGAAAAGGTTGACTTGACCTGGTGGGTTCTGCTAGAAGAAAGGCCAAGGTGAGGAGATAATGGAGGCTCATCACACAACAGTGGTTCTCCAACTTTGATACCCGCCATGGCCATTGCCTTGGAGGTCGCCATAGTTGAGTCATATTCAAACAATTACAAAACCCATATATAAAGGAGAGAATCAATTTGCTTATAGGGTTCTCAAATTTAAATGAGTGGCCATTGCGTCACTTCCCTTATGTTCGGCTCTTGGGTTTGTCCGATGAGAGAAGGCGGAAGGGGAAGGAGGCAAAGGAGGATACCATGGTGGATTAAGTTTTTCATACGGTCTCTTCGTTGTTTTCTTTCTTATGTTGTTCAGTTTATAAAATTATTGTTAACTAAGTTCCTATTTGGGTATTTGCATCATCATTTATCAGCTGACATGAATAATAAAGAAATTATGTATTATTACCATCATTTATACTAGGTGCTGTGAATAATAATAATAATAATAATTTTATTTTGCTGATGCATCAGTTAACATGTTCATGAATCTGATAGTACATTTTTTAAAAAAATGTACGTTTTATTAGAACGCAGGGGAACATTATCTTCCTTTTTGTTTTCCTCAATACACCCTTCTTTGATAAATAAAAAATTTAAGTGAATCGGAATTCAGAAACTCATTAAAACTATAGTCGATCTTATAACTAAAAACGTATTTAAAGAAATTCTTATATATTATCCATTAGCAAAATTCTTATATTGATAACAAGATTCGAAATCACATCCCTAATGAGTATGGACTGCATTTTTATCAATTAAATTGGTAAAAAATATATTTCTTTGTTGAATGTTGATCAGGATAAATATTTCTTATGTTTTTTTTAAATATATTTAGATAAAAAGTTTTGACCATTGGATGAGATATATTTTTTTTTAAGCATGCATGTCAAAAAAATCCCTAGAATTGGTGTTTTATGAACAACTAAAAAATTTTGAATATGATATACATTGTAGCTAACTAACGGATTTTTTTATTTAATTTTAACACACACATATATGTAAAAGTTTGTGAAAACTGCATTATTATTTATAAGGAGATATGAACAGTGCAACTTCCAATTAAACTAGATTCTAGATTCTATGCAATGCATAGGATGAAAAAAAATATTTTTTTTGGGCAACGGATGCAAACAAATATAAGAATCCAAAGCTGTTTGTTTTTTGGACGTGATCCCAAAGATTGAATAGAACAACATACTATATTCGTTTATTAATACAATCACAATAACATTAAATTTTCAAAATATGATGTTGTCTGAATTTAAACATTTCTCATCACTCAATTTAAAACATATATAACACATAAATATAATATTTTTATATTATAATATTTAAATTTCCATTTTCATGTTATGAATGATGACATGCTCCAAATTTGTTATCTTCTCGATCATCTCTCAATTAGTTTCAGGTGTTTATGAGTCAGGACGAACCACGATCACTTTGACTCCTCAAAGCCCTTGGGCTGAAAAATATCTAGACATGGTCCGCCCCCAAGTTGGGCTACTAGCGGGCCAAGTTTAGCTTGGCACAAAGAAGCCCAAAAAATTATTATTAATAAAAATATAATTTTCTTTATCCAAAAAGATCAAAATGCATTTTCTTGAAAAATATAAGACTGGTAAGGAAAATATTTTTTTAATTCTGAATGCTCAGAAATTATTCCTTTTTTATAAAATATTAAGTTGAGAAATTAATTTAAAATTTTATATAAAATTAAAATATTGGAATCATAAAAAAATCTTCATGATAAATATAAAATCAATTTATTACTTGCGACATATTAAGAAAAATAATCCTATAAAATTAATTAATATTCATAAGTTTTTTAAAAAAAATAATTAAAATAAAATCTATGATATATATTGAGCTAGGCTAGTAGATACATTGGACTAATTATGATTATACCCTTATCCGGCTGATGATTTTTTTTCATTTTGACCCATATCGACTAGAAGGACCAGGCTTATTAGGTCACAAGCCAAAATGAACACCTCTACAATTAGATCCTTGTGAAGGAACATACCTAGACTACATAATGGTTTTATAAAACCCTGGATTGTGAAAAGAGAAATTTAGAATAAACCAAAACTAAAATGAATACATATTTATGGGATTTGATCCTCTTAACATTGTTTTTCTATACCTTTCTTTATACTCAATCTACTCTATCTATTTGATTCGAACTATGAATGATTGTTGATTATAACATTAAATCAAATATATTATTCATTTAATCAACACCATAAATAAGCATTATTATTTTGTTTATAAAAACATTATATTTATAATAATAAATATAAACTATTGAATCAAATATATTATTCATTTATATAATTTTGTCAGTTATTCAATCAAAATTAATGAAGAAGATTGAGTATGGAAATGTATAAAGAGAAAGTATAGAGATGATCAATTTGCATACTTATTAATTTTTGAAGAGACTTATATCTCCTTTTCACATAACAAATTCAAATTAACTGGAAAATGATGTTGATGTCGCCTTCTTTAATTCTTTGAGAAGAAAATTGAGGCCTAGCCTCTAGATCGTTTCTCACCTTATAAAATATTAAGTCGTTACTATCATATTATTATCCAATATAATCTATGAATTATGTAGAAAGTTGATTTAACTTGATGTATTTGGTTCATGAATGATCTTATGATTTGAGATATTTGACTTATCCCAGATAATGTGTTATGTTGTTTTATCGTATAAAGTTTTAATCTTTTTAATTTTAAAATTAGTAAATCATGCTAAATAATTTTATCACAAATATCTCTTCCGGTGCAGGTAATGGTCAGCTGGATTTTATTAGCCACTTATAATAACAAGTGGGGAAACTTCAGAACAGCCCATTTTCTCGTTCGTTATAACGATATTTAACTTGTAGCAATGATTGATCCTTTTACTGTACATATTTCTGTGCATAACGCTTACGATTTCTCTACTTGACAGGTTCATTTATTTTTTTGCATGGAAAAATGATCCGCTTATTACACTTCTTTTCTAGGTGAGTGTAGTTGTCGCATTGATTAATCTTATTAATTCAATCCTTATCAGGCTCTGGCGTTGGATCAATGTAAAAGATACTTCCACAGTTTATTTATAAACCGCCATTCAGTTTTGTCACGAGGAATAAGAAATATAATTAATATATTATAATTTATTTTAAATTTTAAAATACATTTTTAAAAAATAGATAACTAGAAAAGAGTAATGAATGTTATCTTTTATTTTTAAAATGATAGATAAAAATATAATTAAAAAAATAATAATTAATACTGTCTTAGAATTTGAAAATCATAAATAAAAATAAATAAAAATCTTTTTTAAAAGTAACAACTAAAAAGAAATAGATGGAGTATAGAGTACATAGATAATTTAAGATCAAAATTGAAAAATACTACTCCATTCTTTTTAAAAAACATTGTTATTTTGGACATTTTTCTATATTTCAAAATAATTATTACTTTACAATTTTAAGATAATAATAATTTTAAACAAGTTCTCCTATCAATAATAATAAAGAAAGAGGAAAATGACTTTATTGGGGGAGACAAAACTCACTTCGGTGATATCTATACCTCGAATGGATTAGTCTTTAACTATTGACTAAGAAATTCATTGGTGTTCACAAAAAAAAAATAATGAAGAGAGAAGCATTTAAGAGTACTATATACCCATTCCAATCTGTATTATAAGATGTCTTAAAAAGATTTTCTTTGTCTATAATATGAGGTATCATGTAATTGTTTGTCATTTTTTTCCTTTATTTATTATATTATCAATATTGTAATTTGTGATATATCTAATAAAATAAGTGAAATTAATAGAGGTAAAATTAGAAATTTTGATTTTTTTTTTCAAATGTTTAAGGATATAATAAAAGTTTCCTATTATACATTAAAACGGCCTCAAAATACCTTATAATTTGAACCCGAGAAAGTAATTAATAAGGGTATTATAGTAAATTATAATAAAATTTTGCTAATTTTTAGGTTTTTTATTACCTTTTTTAATCTGCGTTCATAATTTTAAAGTGGCAATTATTTTGAAATGAAGGAAATATTTACTAATTTTAAATGTAAAAATTTAGTAAATCATGATGCTCACTTGCATGAAAATTATAACATGCTTTACTGGAACATGCACCTTGGATACCTTCGCCATATCCAGATCAGATTAGATTTGATTAAAGTAATTGAAAAAAGGGACAAAGGACAGCCATGGAAACTAAAATCAATATTGATTGAAATTGAGGGGAAGTTCAACTAAGATACGTAGACAGGACCCCTGGTATTTTTTGTTTTTATGTCTAAATTATTCAAAGCATAGTTCATAATGCAAGTTGGGTATTCAAAGCATGGATGTAAATGTCCCAACCACCAAATTTTTTTTGGCATGACTCTCCAAGAGTATCTGTTTTCTAAATACCATCCTTCTAAGAGAAAGCAACAGATCCTTTTTCTTTTTCAGCAAGAAAGCTTCCTTTCCATTCCATCCATCTCTTTCTCATTTTCTCTACTATTTTCCCCTATTTTCATCGTGTCAAAATCAGGGTAGCGCGCCTGAGAGAATTAGGAGTTTGGATATAATTAACTTGTTTAAGAGGAGAATTATTCAATAACTATTTAATTAATCTGCTTTTTGGTCTTGGCCCTTTTACCATTGCAAACCAGCATGATCAATTTTACAGCTACTCCAAACATTTTTTTTTAATTAATCCTCTCTCTATTAAATGAAAACGAAATAGTATGGATCAACAGAGACAATAAATTTATATAGTGCAGAAGAACCAAAAAAAAAAAAAAAGATCCATATGTTAATGTTTAGGTGCAATGGCAGCGAAGAAGGACCAGGTCCATTAAATTGGTGGCTGGATTCAGTAGTCACATGGTCAGATTCAATAAATTTGGGACTACTGCGTGGTCAGTCATAATCAATTAATGGCTCTGGTGCAACCATCATATTTTTGTGGTCTTGTTATATACTCCCACCTATTACGCTATATAATTTATTATTATAAAAAATTTATCTTTTAAAATATAGTATATTATATGAATTATATTATATTTTTTATTATCTTTTTAGTATTGTCTCTAATAAATAAACTTATATATTATTCGATTACCAATACATTTAATGAAAATTTTTTAATGGTTTGTTCAAATCATAAATAAATAAAGAAAAATTTCTCCCAAAAGCTTTACTCTTTACAATTACCAATGACTCATGGAAACTAAAAAAAAAAGAATTAAAGAGAAAATGGATGCAATTTATTAATGTAGGAAGTATTATTAAATAAGGGTAATTTGAGAAATAATGGGAAAAAATTTCGTTTACTAGTCATTATTTTGATACGTGTGTGATAGTTAAAAGTGCACTATAAATTGGACAAGAGGGAGTAAATAATTAACAAGTGTAGATAATGACTTGGATCTAAACGTCCATTATAAATCCTCGTGAAACTTAATTAAATACCCAGACACGCTGTCGAGTCAACATTTTTCAAAGACGCAAATTGAGTACAAATTCTATTAATTGATGGGTTATCTACATGGTGTTTCTTTGCTTATACACATTAGATTTAGACCAATGTTCTAATCTCCACGTCTCTTAATTTTCCCTGATCTAGATATATATACATATACTTCATCACGTCAAACTTCACCAATTATTGTTTACAAATAATTAAGCGCACTTGAATTAGTATTGATTTAGTGGCCAAAAAACAATAGTATCAATTTAATTTTATTTGGAGTGAAAGCGCCTGGTATTTGATAATTACATTGAACTGTAACTAATTTAATTAATTTTATAATGAGTTAGCATTAATTGATTATTATGACATTTACCAACTTAATTAGATAGTCATTGTTTTTAAAAAAATATGCCTAAAATGGATTAGATCATAGTTAATTAATGTAGATAATGTGTAATAGATTGGATTACATGTAAATCAATTGAATAGAGGCCTCAACCAGTAGTCTAGTTCATAGTTAATTCATGTCCTATTAGATTATTAGCTAAAATAAAGTTTTGAATTTAAATCTTATAGATAAAAAAACATGCTGAAAGAGCTATTTCATTTGTATTCGATAATATTTGATTATAACTCAATAATATTAACTATTAGATAATTATAATATATACCTATAAATATTTGATAAAGATATAATCCATTATGTTTTTGAGTGGTTCTCTCTCTACCTCACAGGAGGAATGTCCATTTGGGCGATGTAGGTTCACTACAAAAAATTTGACTTTCGGTGGCGATAAAAGTCGCCGCTGAAAGAAGGAATGTCGCCCCCACAAATCTCGTTACCGAAAGTTTGGCGATGATAAAAATGTAGCCGCCAAAAGTTTACATTTAGTGGCGAAAAAAGTTGTCGCTGAAAATATAAATTGTCGCCGCCAAATATTTCTCATTTGGCGACAACATTTAGTCGCCGCTGAAAATTTATCATTTGGCGACAACATTTAGTCGCCGCTGAAAGTCGTTTGGCTATGTCATCACCCTGTCAACCACTTGACACCGCCATGTCACCACTGCCGCCAGACCACCGCCGGCCGCCGCGTCACCATCGCCGCCTGACCACCTCCGCCGGACCACCGCCATGTCACCACCACCAGACGACCGCCACATCACCTCTCATATCACCACCGCCACGTCATATATTTGTTTCAAATATGCGTTCGCCTTGGTTTGAACCCATGACCTCTTGCTTGCAATGCCTTTGTGTTTACTCTTTTGCCAGTTGAGCTGAAATGTACCTGCAGTCTTTATATGAGATATTAAATATATATTATTTATCTACACATTAATACACACATATATATTTATAAATCAATATTATTATTAAAAAATACACATATATTTTATTTTCAATTATTAATATCATTAAATATTTTATTTATATACATATATATTTATATTACATTTTTTTATTTTATGTTATGTCATATCATACAACATATCATATATTATATTATTTGATAAGTTATATTATATATATATATATATGCTTAATATATATATAAATATATATATATATATAATATAATGTAATAGAAAATTGTTAGAAAATCATTAAAATAAATATTATAATTTTGATTGTCATATGATTTAAAAAAATGCAATAAATTCAATATATTATAATTTAGATAATAAAAAATAATTAAAAAGAGTGAGAGGATGAGAAAAACAGAATTAGGCAATATTTATTTTCTAAATATTGTTACTTATTTTTTAGGAAAATATATTAACAACACATAATCCTTCTTTCTCTACGTGATATTACTTTATTAGACTTTTATATTATAAGAAAATATCCATACTACCAACACCTATAGGAGTTTGGGCTGAGAGTCTCAATCATAGTATGACAGATTATTCTCTTGGACTAACTATTGATATTTGCCTTAGTACATTATTACTTCATCAAAATTATTATTGGTAATAAATAATATTAATATTAATTTATATGTTAAAAATATTAGAAATTAAATTAACCTAATAAGAATTCCTCCAAATATAGGGTTGATCACATTAAATAATTAGGGATTAGTTTATCTTCCTAATTTTTTTTTTGAGTTATCAATCCCTTTATGAATTAAAAAAAATTATCCTAATAAGAATAACATATTTCATTAATTAGGATAAGGAAAAGTAAAAATAAATATAGATAGAATTCAATATTCAACATTTCAAATCTTTAATCTCCGGTAGAGATAAAGTACTTTCAAAATGTCCAGAATATTTTACATGAAAAAATAGTAAAATACGTTATCTTTAAATAAAGATACTAGATAATATAAAATATATATTAAATATCTAATTACTTATAATAAAAATGTATAAATAAAACACAATTATTATTTTAATATGTTATTTATTAATTTTTAAAATGAAAATAGCAAAAATTCACAAAATTAACTTTGGCGGCGACATTAAAAAGTCGCCACCGAAAGTCTTACTTTCAGTGGCGACATCAGTAAGTCGCCACCGAAAGTAAGACTTTTGGTGGCCACTTGTTCAATTGCCGCTGAAAGACGGACTTTTAGCGGCGACTTTTTTTAGTCACCACTGAAAGACGAACTTTCAGTGGCGACTCGCTTGATCGCCGCTGAAAGACGAACTTTCAGCGGCAACTTGCTCAATCGCCGCTGAAAGTTCGTCTTTCAGCGGCGACTGAAAAAAGTCACCGCTGAAAGTCGACTTTTCAGTGGCGACTCGCTTGATCGCTGCTAAAAGACTGACTTTCAGCAGCGACTTTTTTCAGTCACTGCTGAAAGACGAACTTTCAGTGGCAACTCGTTCGATCGCCGCTGAAAGACTGACTTTCAGCGACGACGTTTTTTGGTCACCGCCGAAAGTCGTCACTGAAGGTCTATTTTTTTGTAGTGGTTGAATTCCGCAACGCCAAGAGATAAATATCAATTCTCCCTTATTTTATGAATTACTAATCACTTAGTTTAATTAATAAAGAGGTTGTACCAGTTTAACAAAAGGTTTTGTGTTCAAACCCTAAAAATACAGCTGTCTTAAGATACTGAGTGAAAAGAAAAAGTAGTGATGAAGAAACAAATTAAAAGTCCAAAAGATGTCCAATGACTGGTTTTCATGGAAACTGATAATAAATTGGCATGGTGAGATTGATATGCATTCACGTTAAATTAAAATACCAAATAAAGAAGACAAAAGCTGGGTAACTAGTAGCTAGTGTAGAAAGTGGTGGGAGTTGTCCCTAGTGTGCGGCAAGGCAACGCAAATTGCAAGCTAAGGCACCCAAAACAGAGGTAAGGACAAGGAAGCCATTGTATTGTGAATTTGTGGTTTATTGTTATGCAATCAGAAACAAACAATATAATATATCGTTATATAGTTATCTTAGTGGACAAGGTTTGGTACCATGTTGTCACAAAATTAAACCTAGCTATAACGCTAATTTAGCTATATTCACATATAAAGACTTTTAATTTCAGCATGCCATGGCCACTGATCGAAATCCAAAACTTATCCAAATCTCGACAACTAACTACATATATACATATATACATCACCATTTTTTATCGTCTTCTATCATCACAATAGAACCTATATAGATAGTGGGTATGGTAAGGAATTCGAATTAGATTTCCAAGAGTCTATGCATGCCTTTCAAACCCACGTAATTCATGTTTTGCCAATAAGGTTAAAAATTTTCCCACCTTACTTTACAAGTAATAACCCCGGCCAAATTGCTAGTTGTCCTTTCTGGGTAACAAGTCAGACTAAGAAATATGTGTGTTATTGGGAAAGCTGTGAAAAAAAGATTATATTAGTGGTGTAGCTCCTTTTGTTGCGCTGTTGTTTCCCTTAACATAGAGGACTTCCACAAAAGAAGAAAAAGAATGTGTCAGGGGAACTGAAGCAACCAATGCCCACCCCATGAATCAAAGAACAAAAAATCTTCTTTTTTTCCAGACAGAACAAAAAAAAACTCTGACGACCACTGAAACGTTCATAGTTAATTAAAATTAATATCTTGTCTCGTATTTGACTCTACCAACAACGCCACGGAGCGCTGAAACCCGGCCCGATCCACCTTCTCCTTTCTGTCCAGCGAATGCAATCAGAATGCCCACTCATTTACACTTTTATATAACTTTTTTATAATAAACAGATTCCTTTTTACAAACAAAAGATTAGAGCTTAGTTGAGTTTTAAAGGCTTACTAGATCAAGACAGACCTTAAAACTTAAAAAACGCTTGTAGTAGATACTTATAAATTATCCACTAATAAGATCCTTACATCGATAATAGAATTCAAATTCATATCCTCTTATAAATAGGAGTCACATACCTGCCAACTTGATTAACTTTTATTGACATAAATAGATTAGTTTATTAGTTAGCTATAATCATATCGTGTAACTTATCTTTACCCTTTAAATTGCTACCATGACGAATAAAGTTGCATACATACAATAACAATTGTCAGTCATTGCATTGCAAATCCGAGACTAGGAACGAAGAAAAGCGATTGTATCAACCAATGATAGCACAACTGGAATCGGTATATACAAATTTTCTGTTGAGCCGACTTTCAAAAATTGAGAGAGAGAGAGGAAAGGTCAACGACGCAAAACACTTAGCTAGAAATTAAAGAAAGCTATGAATGAATATAGGCATGTATAGTTATTCAAAAAATAAAAAAAAAGCAAGAATAGTTAACTACTTAGTGTCTGTTTGGATAAGCTTTTTATAAAATGTCTGTTAGAATAATTATATTTTACAAAAATGAAATATAGATAAAAATAAAAAAGTTTACCACAGGCTTGTTTAAATAAAAAAGAAAAAAAATGATAATTATAAACTATAGTTTGGTAGTCCTTAGTGCCTTTGTGGATTTCCGTTGATAACCTTTAAACATGGGTTTCCAAACTGAGGTTAGAAAAAAATGTTTAACATATTTTCAAATCCTATGATGCAAATTTACTTTTGCCTCTAAATCAAAATTTAACTAACAATCAAGAAAAGATATTTTTGAATTTATATATTTTCCTTTGTATTTAATTATTTTTATCTCATAATTAATTTGTATTTTGTAATCACATCATAATAAATTTACTTTTATCAAAACTTTATTTGAATAAATTTTATTTTATTATAACTTAAGTTTGTAAACTTAAAACCAAATGAGTGTTAGATGCAATTAGTAACGTGAATATTGCGAAGCTTCATGTTGGACCATGACAGAGAGTAAGGATGTTCAGAGGTTTGGTTTGGTTCAGTTTTGAATTAAAATCAAACCGAATCAAACCAATTGATTTTACCAAAGTTGGGACTTGATCGGTTCTTAATAAGGTCAATTTGGTTCGGTTTCTTAATCGGTTTGGTTCAGTTTGAATTCGTTTGGATCATGTTAAAATAATTTGTTTATAATTTTTAATAGTTTTTTTATTCATCATTCATTTATAATGTACATAACTACATATGAGTATATTATCTCCTTTTTTTTGTATAATGTTTAATAACTCTTTTACTTCTTTCAATAGCATATTTGAAAAACATTCCAGAATTGTTGTATTTGTCAATATTGGAAAACACTGGCTAAAAAAAATGAAACAACACGTTATCAAAAGCCACATATAAGAGAAATATCTTGGAAAAGAAAAGCAAAGCAATTATATAAGTGTGCTTTGGTGCCGTGAATGAAGGAAAAATGAGATTGAAGCCTCATAATGTTAAATCCTTGTTAAAGTACTCATGGGCTTGAGGGACTAAATTTAGGCGGAATAGAAAATTGATTAAAAATTGTATAAAATAAACATAAAAGATTTGATTTGGTTTGGTTTAAATTTCTGGAAGCAAAAACCATACTTAAACCAAACCACTCAGTTATTAAGTTAAAAATGGAAGTTGATCTCATTTTAAATAAGTTTTGATTGGTTTTTTTTTTGGTTCCCTTCAATGTAATCAATTTGGATTAGTTTTAAATACCATTAACAACGAGTGATAGGACAATGTTGTTTTGTCTCTGCTGTTCTGCCTCTTCGTTTCTTGCACGTGTTCTCCGTCAGCATGTTCACAGTATGATTCAGTTTTTGCCCCAGACGCTCCTGTACTTGCGTCCAACTCCTTCTTTCTATTTTCATATATATATATATATATATATATATATATGAAAGTAGTTAATATTTTGACGTGCGTTTTGACAAAATTTGGGTGGGAATTTTATTTATTAGTTATATATATGTGTGTGTGTGTGTATATACACACATATATATAACTAATATATATTAACTACTTTCATATATGTATATCTCTGTGTGTGTATAATTTTCATCATATTCTTATGATGTAATGGTAACGTCTTTTAATGTGAATAATGTTTACTCTGCTACAGTAATAACTAACAATAATCTAATTCGTTGAGTCGATCGATAGTACCTTAACAATATTATTATCATTGCAATAACAATATCTATTTGTATATTAATAATTAACTAATGGCAATGTCATTGTAAAAATTACTGAAACATAAATATATATATCTGAAACAAATTGTTACTAAAAAAGAAAAACATGGTGCAGGTAGAATTTCCCGTCACATAATCGGAGCATAAAGAATGTAGCTATACATACATACATATACATACATATATATGGGCGTACGTTGTGTTCTAATCAATGTGGTTGCTCTCTTTAAATTCATTTCACAACACAAGTGTATCCAACTGGTCTAATGCGTGCATTAATTAATTTCCTCCCCTCTATCCAATTTACTTAGAGATTTCCTTTTAATTATGAGATTTGGCTATATCCTTGAGTTTCATTTAATTACTCCTATATCTATATAGTACTATATTTTGTCGAGTTATTTGTCTTATTTTTTTTTTTTTTATACAAAGGGAAAAGTAAAGACAACAACTAGGAAATATGAAAGAACTCACGTGATGCCATTATCACGTAAAAGTCGAGTAGCCTCATCTCCAGGAAACATTCTGAGATCTAGGGCTTGGTTAATGGCAAGTTTAGCAAAAAAGTCTGCAGCTTCATTCTCCTCACGGCTGATTTGAGCGACTTGCACATTCCACTCTCTCTGCAGCATAAGTTTCACCTCAGAGATAAGATCATGGTCATCATGAAGTTCTCCAATATCTACCATAATCAGTTCAATAGCTTCAGCTGAATCGCAATAGAGTTTAATATTTTTGAAACCTATATCCCAAGCTTGCCGAAGACCCATAAGGCAACCCCAAAGCTCAGCACTAAGATGATGTCCATGCTTTAGTCTCAAGGAGAAAGCAGTGATGATTTGACCTGACTGTTCCGAAATGACTCCACCACATCCTCCTTCACTAGAAAAGGTAGAGAAAGCACCATCAACATGAACAGTGGCCACATCGGCGTCTAATATGTCTCTAGCTCCAACTTGAAACTGAAGTTTCTTATTTAACTCTGTACCAGCACACTTACGATTAGCTATCATCAAACAACTAAGAATTCCTTTGGCCTCTGCTATGCAAGCACCCACACTTTCTGTGGTACCAAGGAAGGTTCTTTCATTTCTTCTCTTCCAAAGAATCCAACAAAGGATACAGAAGATCTCACACCATCGGCTGTCACCATTATATTTCTTATTTTTCAAATTTTGGGTCACCCAACCATTAGCTTCTAAGGACCAGAAGTGAGGAATAGAGTCAGGGACCCCGAGCGCTTCCCAAACTACCTTCGCATGTATGCAATCACGTAGGACATGGATAACGTCTTCTTTGGGTCCAGAGCAATGATCACAATGTCCACTCCCATGCAGTCCTCGATGACGTTTTGCCTCATTTGTCAATAATCGTCCATGCCGAACCAGCCACATGTGAGTCTTACATCTTTGTGGTATCTTCAATTTCCAAATACTGGACCAGAAAGCATCCAGTTGAGCACCTTGTGGATTTAATCTTGTATAAGCAGATTTAATTGAGAATATCCCAGATTTCTCATGCCTCCATTTCACCTTTGCATTTCCTTGGATCTGTTTGACTTCCAAACCAGATTTAACATGCTCCCAAGTTGCTTTAATACCTCCCCAAACTTTAGAGCCAGAATGTTTAGGATCAATAATTGGAAGGATGTCATCCCCACACCTATACTTTCCTCGCATAACTTTGACCCACAGAGCCTCTCGGTTGGTGACAAGGCCCCATCCTAGTTTCATAAGGAAGGCTTGGTTTTGAAGTCTAGAATGTCTAATTCCGAGTCCACCAACCATTTTATCACTACATACACGATCCCAGGAGATAAGGTGTGCTCTCCTCTTATTAGAAGTGGACCCCCAAAGAAATTGTCTCACACTTTTGTCAATTTCCTCACAACAAGTCAAAGGCAATAGAGAGGTTTGCATAGCATAATTTGGAATAGCAAAAACCACGGATTTGATCAGAGTATTTCGACCTGCAAAGGAGAGATTATTAGCTTTCCAATTACTTAGTCTTGTACGAACTGTATCAACAATATATTGATAGGTATCTTTAGTGACACGCTCATGATGAAGGGGAACTCCAAGATACTTCCCTAGATTGTCAGTACGAGTGAATCCCAATTCTTCGCTCAACTGAGATCTTATGTTGTGATTCACGTTCTTTGAGAAGAAGACTCTGGTTTTAGCAGCATTCACACGCTGTCCAGAGGCAACACAGAATACATCCAAGCATCTCTTTATTACCTGTACCTGGTGCAAATTAGCCTCAGCAAAGATAATTAAATCATCAGCAAAAAATAAGTGGGAGATAGGAGGACCCGATTTACTCAATCTAATGGGTTTCCATCTACCACTGTCCATCTCATATTGAATTAAATGAGCCAGTTTTTCCATACATATAACAAAAAGATAAGGAGAAAGAGGGTCTCCCTGTCTAATGCCACGTGAAGGTTGAAAACTGTCAGCTTTACTCCCGTTCCAGAGCAATTGCATTGAAGGAGTGGATATGCAGCATTCAATCACTTTAATCATCTTGTCAGGAAACTTCAGCTCTTTTAAGCAATTAATCACAAAAGGCCACTGCAAACGGTCGTAAGCCTTTTCCAAATCAATTTTAATTGCCATATACCCTTTGTTTCCCTGCATGTTCCTCATGGTATGAACAACTTCTTGTGCCACAATAATGTTGTCAGAACTCAGGCGTCCAGGAACAAAACTGCACTGATTTGGAGAAATGATGTTTGGGAGGATAGTTTTAATACGATTTACCAGCACCTTGGTAATGGTCTTATAGATCACGTTACAAAGGCTAATGGGTCTGAAATCTCGGATAGTCTCAGGATGATCTTTTTTTGGGATCAGCACAATAAACGTTTGGTTTACATCCTGAACCTGCACAGGGTTAGAAAAAACATGTTTAACATAACCAATAACAGAAGGACCGACCTGTTTCCATTGGCTCTGAAAGAATAAGGCATTAAGACCATCAGGCCCAGGTGATTTCAAAGCTCCCATGTGAAGTATGGCCTCAGCAATTTCCTCCTCCTTTAGGGGGGCATCTAAATGAGTGAGAGCATCTTCTTCTAAATTTGGGAAAGTCACATGACAATTTATGCACTCAGCCGGATCCCCTTCCTCACCAAACAAGGACATATAGAAGGTGGTAGCCTCCCTCTTGATATCTTCAGCATCATAAATCCAATTTCCTTGGTCATTTTGAATTGCTTCAATTCTATTGTGCTTCTTTCTTGAGTTGGCCCTAGCATGGAAGTATTTACTGTTCTTGTCTCCTAACATGAACCAGTTGCATTTAGCTTTCTGGGCCCACATTAAGTCTTCTTGAATAATAATATTTTCCAGATCCACCCAAAGCGTTCTTTGCAGTTGCTCGAGAGAGGAGAAAGAGCCATCCTCTTTCAATATTTTATTGATACCTTCTAATCTTCTAAGAAGTCTTCCTTTTTCACGGCCCAAGTGCCCATAAACTTCATGGTTCCATTTCTTGACCTCCTTAGTAAATCCAGCAACATTATCAAACCAAGACTTCTCATTAATCCAAACCTCCTTAACAAGTCTTTCGAAATCATCATGCATCACCCAGGGGGCAAGAAAACGAAACGGGCGTTCAATCCGTGGAGGAAGAGTAGTCTGGTTCATCCTAAGAAGGATTGGTCTATGATCAGATTTGAACTTATAAAGAGAGAGACCACTTGCATCAGGATAGCTTTCAAGGAATTTATTATTAATTAAGATACGATCAAGCTTACTTTGACAACCCTCTCTACTCCAAGTGAAGAAGGGACCAGCGCATTTAAAATCATTAAGCCCCATGTTCTCAAACCAGCCTAGAAACTCACGATCAATTCCAATTGAAGAGCAGGCAACAGATCGTCTTTCGTGTTGATAAAGGATACTGTTGAAATCACCTCCCAAGCACCATTCACTCTCAACATTCGAACCCAACTCCATAAGCTTAGTCCAAAGATTACGACGCTTCACGGCATTAGTGCTCGCATAAACACTAGTGATAAACTGCTGCAATCCGTTAGCTTCATAACTCAGATGGATATATTGGTCTGAAAAGTCAACCACATTAAAATTCCAGCTATCATCATCCCATAGAGCCCAAAGGCCACCACTAAACCCATTGGCATCCACTATATGAGAATAACGAAAACCCAACATTCTAGCAATTTTCCTAGCTCTTGGTCCACTAGATCTCGTTTCAAGGAGAGCAAGGAAATCAATTTTTAACCTATTACGAAGTTCCCGGATAAGACCTGGAAAAGATTTAGCTCCAACTCCTCTACAATTCCAAAAAACACAATTCATGAGGAAACAAGAGATGGGGGTGCGTCGCTTTTAGGCCCCCTAGAAATGGAAGAAAAATCAAGGTTCAAAATAGTATCTACAGTATTGTTAGGGACTTGGATGATTTCATTACTAACCGTAAAGATCTTACCATCAACCTCTTCCTTTATTATACATCCCTCACTATTTCGAGTTTCTTCAAGCCCACTTGTTCCTATGCATGTTACTTCATCATGATTCATGGCTTCCTCCATATCTTTCTGCACCACGTCTAAGGCTTTCTTTGAGATAAACTTCCCTGTAGATTTTTTCCTCACCTTCAAATTACGCATGATTGATGATTGAAGTCTAGTCCCAGAAGAGTTAGACCTTTTATCAATATCTTTAAAGGCCTTATTCTCCTTTATTTGTTTCATATTCGAACGAATGGACTTCTCCCTTTCTGTTTTACTGCTTATTTCCATCGGCCCATTAGAAGTATCTTGAAAAGTTTCACAATCGTAATCATGATCACGTAATCTTGGCTCATTAATTACCCCCGTGCCATTATTGACTTTTGAATGTGGATTTTCAATATCCTTTTCCATTATTGGCCCAAACTTAAGTGCAGTATTATTACTCTCATCCACAATAATTCTCTTGCCTATTTCTTTTTGGTCAATAGTCAAAGTAGGCCCCACCAAATTAGAATTTTGATTCGTAGCTTCTATCTTCAAATTCTCTTCCTTTGAGGTAGCCATGACTTTACGCACTTCACGTGATTCTTTTTGCTCCATGTCCACATGTTTAATGCTTCCTTTGACCACATACCTTTGAGTCATCCTGGGTCCTACTTGATTTTTCCCTTTCTCCAAATTCTTCCCTCCAACGGTCTCCGTAATTATTTGCTTCGAAAGTTCAGGCAAAATTTTCTCTGAGCGTGAATCACTTGGATCTCCATAATCAAAAAGGACGTTATAACGTGATCCCTTAAAATTCTCTAATCTCCCCAATTTTGCTACCTTCCCTTCTGGGATCCTGTTTCGAAAGCTTGCTCTGGCTGACGGTTTCATCCATCCGCCGTAAAGATTCGCTGGAACCACCGTGGAGGTATTCCCATTCACACTACTGTTTGATAAAGCCGTGACTATCTCTTCTCTTTTCGACACAACTTCCCTCCTCTCAGGCACAACTGCAACCAAAGGCTTTATACTTTCACCATTGTTGCATTGCTCTTTCGTATGGCCATACTTCCCACATCCAAAACAAATCATGGGGAGTCCTTCATATTCAACTCCATAAGCCTTACCATCAACCTTGATGAACGGCACGAGTGGTTGTGTAAGATCTATGAGAATTGCAAGCCGAGCATACCTACATCGACCTTTGGCTTCTGTTGCATAGTCAATTTTGATAACCTCCCCTAGGAGTTTCCCGATAGCATGAAAAGCACCCTTATGGTAATAGCTATAGGAAAGACCCGGAACTCTCACCCATCCCATAATCTTATTGATTTTCGACGTAGCAGGGTCAAAGTCGAGAGTCCATGGTTGCACAGTGAGATAGGCTCCAAATACCATCCAAGGTCCCTCCGTTAAGACCATCATGTAATCTTCCCTCAGATCAAACGTTGCCAGAAAAAAATTCCCTTCCACATCTGCAAGTTTGAACGAGCCCTTCAAGTGCCATAAGTGCTGGAGGTTTGAAAGCAGGTTATGATAACTTATGACTTTTCCCAGTAACTTCAAAACTAGCGTGTTCTCCATCCCCTTGACAAACCATTCACGAACTCGATCTGAGAAATCAATGGTGGGAATGACCCCCTCTTTCCCGATTTTGTAATCAGCCTCCGTTATCTTCAGCTCTGTCTCCAACCCCATTATACCTGCTTGATCTTTGTTCAACAGTTTATCTCTAAACGAGACGCCTTCTTCGCCTGTCTTCCCTTCCACCTTGTTCCTAGAGTCAATAATCATCGCGTTCCTTTCCATCCCAAAATCTCGTATTCGAACCTTTTTTGTTGACCGAAGCTCGTCCGCTGTGAGCGGCGGCGCTTCCCCTTTCTCCCCTAGAGTGCTTATAGATTATATAAATCTCAAGATGAATATATATATATATATATATAATGAGCATTGATTTGAACTTTGATCTAAAATGTTAAATTGCATGCTTTTAAAATTTAGAAATTAAAAAGTTGTCATGTATTGATGTATATTCAAAGCAATAATAAAATATTTTTCCCAACATATATGATGTTAATTCCTTCCGGATTATTTTCACCTGATTCGATTTTTTCAAATATACAAACTTTATACCACAACAACTAAAAAGGAGATGTAAACTTAAAACGGTGATTCTTCCGTCAGAATGATCCATGAGGTAATTTAATTTTGCATCTCTAAACGTAAATTTGATCCACTTTTGATATATGTTTTAAGAGTTCTGAATCTAGGCACGTGACATATTGACACCGCGTACGTTTTAAAATTTAGAAACATACAGTAATTGAGAGACAAGGGCAAAAAGAATATATAATTGTCGACGATAATATGGAAACATTAACTTTTGTTATTACAAACACAAAGATGTGCTCCATATTGAGATGAGTCCTGGCCATCTAATTTGGTGTAGCTTTCGCGTGCTTCTCGAGGATTTTCGTATCTCATTAATCGTTTATTACATGCATATTTAATAATTTTATTTTTTTATTTGTTTGCAACAAATTTGTGATGAATTTTGTAGCCATTGTTTTTTCTATCCCAAATTTCCTATATTTTAATAGTGCATTAAAATATACTAAGGTTTTTTTTTTTTGCACAGTTGATACTTAATAGATAGTTAAGTCTCTTAAATATAAATTTCTTTGAGAAAGATAAAATTCATTTTATTGAACTTTATACCTCAAATAGATTATTAATCTTCAGCTATGATTGAAGAATATTTTAGTGCTAAAAAAAATAATGCATTAAAATGTAAAAATTATCTTTAAATTTATTGATTATTAATTGTATAAGATTTAGTCCTCTTAAAAGTTTAACAATTTGCCAAAGACCATCCTTGTAACTCTTTATTTTGCACCAAAAAAAATTATGTTCACAGTCAATAGTCACGCCAACAAAACCTTACATGACTAAAGACATTATTTTCCTCCTCAAAACTTGAGAATATAATTCCGAACTTCATCTCCTCCATCGTCGATCTCCGAATTGTTCAAACCCCAATTCAAGGGTTTACCATATAGACGGGAGAAGATGCGGTTCATAATTCAAATGCTTGAGCTCGTAGAATTAGAAATATAACCAAAATGTCTCTATCAGGTGAATGACCGACATTTTATTTTTTGAGCACGCATCACTTTGCTGACAAATAGACGATGATTCTAGAAATTTTGGATGAAATTTTTCAGAGATGGAACTTTTTTCCCCAAAATAATAAGTAAGCAATTCTTCAGTCAAATTCCAAAAATTAAAGGAAGTAAACCTCCTAAATTCACAAGGTTCATTGTATTTTATTTTACTTGTTTAATTTTCTCTCTTCCACTAGATTAGTTAATAATATATGAAACAAGGATAGATCACCCTCCTCGATTCAAGAATGAGTTTCTTTTAATTTATTCAGCCTAATTACTTTTGATGTGATTATTCACCATCCGTCCCAAAGAGTAACATATAAAACAGAATATTCGATAGTGAGTTCAAGCTAGCTTTCAAGGAATATAACGCATAATTAATATTTTTTTATTTCTTATTATAAGTCATTTTTAACTAATGTAATTAAAAATAATTAAAATTCTTGATTTTTATAAAATTTACCATAACTTTTTAATATTATTCTTATTAAATTATAATATATTTTAATTATATCTTTCTTATTTTCTTTTCACTGTAATTATTTAATGAGAGATAAATATAAAAATGTATATTTAATACTTATAAAGTGACTTATATTTTACATACTCCAATTTTTCTAGAATATAATTTATAATAGGAAGAGAGGGAGTATATATATTTGACAAGATAAAAAAACCGCCAGTTCCCAATACAATAACAATGTACTCGTATATAATTTTTTATTTCTAAATTAATACTAATGGCATTAATTAAACTGGTTAAGAAGTCATTGCAAGCTAAGTATATTTCCGTAACGTAATGGCATTTCATCAGAAAAAAATGATTTTTCATCCAATTGTTTCTTTATTTATCGTTTAAATTTTTCAAATATAGAATTCAATAATAGAATGAATAATGCCCATGAAACCATCAGTAGTACCCAATGACAACATTTTAAAGAAAATGAAATTTTATGATACTTGCAAATTTTGTTTGACTGGATCATATGATGCTAAATTATAAAGTATATACTTAATTGATATTTTCATTTAAAACTCAATATAATTTTTTTAAAAAACGCATATTTAATTAACCTTTATCCTAAACAAGAATTGCAGACAAAAATTCAAAAGGCATTTTTATCTTCAAACACAGATTTTCGATGAATTCTCAGGGCCGGGAAAAAGAAACACTTGAATAATGTGGCGGAGCAACGTTTTATTTTATTTTTGGCCAGAACAGAGCAACATTTTAGATACAAATGAATTAAGCAATTAATTTATACTGAGCAATGTGGGTTGGATATTCTCCATTCCTCCTCTCGTACAAATAGGATATCCTTAGAACTATTTTTGCACATATTTTTGTGTTCAATATTTTGTCGGTGAATGTGTTTAACATACTAAGAACATTTTAATTGTAATAAATTCCTTTGCATTACACTATTAAAAAGGCATGCGCATAGGATACTTTATCTTGTTAAAATTCAAAATATCATGATATTTTATATTTTAAGATCCCTCACTAATATGTAAGGGAGTAGTGGTAGTTGCTAACCGATCTAACCGCGAAATTAAAAAAAAAATCATGGAAAAAGAAAAAGTGAACATAAATGATATTTACAGCAAAAAGAATAGAGGAGAGAATGTCCGCACGCGGGAGCTAGCGTGTGGGTATGTAAATCAACAGCCTTTTCTTTTTTTATTTCTGGATGGCACCATGCTCAGTGCTCACGGGTATTTAAAGCGGAGACCAGACCCGCTGCTACGCCATATGTCTATTACTATATTGTGTCCACTGTCCACCATCCAGTTCCAGGTTATCCTTCCTTCCCCTTCCCCGTTTACCCATTCCCATGACTTTACTTCCTCTTTTTCCTTTACTCTTCTTACCCATCCTGCTCTCCATCCTACCTTCTCCGGCCGAAGCCGCTGGCGGCGGTGGCCACTGGCAACTTCTCCAGAATAGCATCGGCATTGTGGCCATGCACATGCAGTTATTACACAACGACAGGGTTGTCATCTTCGACCGCACCGACTTCGGCTTGTCCAACTTATCCTTGCCTCATGGCGAATGCCGCCGTGACCCAAACGAGCAGGTTGTTAAGGTTGACTGCACTGCTCACTCCATCGAGTATGACGTCACCTCTAATACTTTCCGCCCACTATTCGTCCAGACTGATGTCTGGTGCTCCTCTGGCTCCGCCACCCCCGATGGCAGTCTGGTCCAGACCGGCGGCTTCAATGACGGGGACCGTACTGTCAGGATATTCAATCCTTGCCCCACCTGTGATTGGCAAGAAGTAAATGGCGTACTTGGGGCTCGTAGATGGTATGCCACCAACCACATTCTGCCAGACGGAGGACAGATTATCATCGGCGGCCGAAGGGAATTCAATTACGAATTTTACCCCAAAACACTTATGGCTAAAAACACTTACAGTTTACCCTTTCTAGTACAGACCAATGACCCCGGTGTCGAGAACAACTTGTACCCCTTTGTTTTTCTGAATGCAGATGGCAATTTGTTCATCTTCGCCAACGATCAATCTATCTTGTTCGATTACAGGAAGAACAGAGTGGTCAAGACGTACCCACAAATACCGGGAGGAGATCCAAGGTGTTATCCGAGCACGGGTTCGGCGGTCTTGCTACCTTTGCGGAATTTGCTAATGGCGCCTATTGAAGCAGAGGTTTTAGTTTGTGGTGGAGCCCCGAGGGGGTCTCTTCAGCAGGCTAACAAAGGCAAGTTTCTCGGAGCCTTGAAGACATGTGCTCGGATCAAAATAACCGACCCTAATCCGAAGTGGGTCATGGACACAATGCCCGGAGCAAGAGTCATGAATGACATGATTGTGCTTCCAAACGGCAACGTTTTGATAATCAACGGAGCAGCCATGGGCACAGCTGGATGGGAATTAGGGCGGAACCCGGTGTTGAACCCGTTTATTTACAAACCAAATAATCCTTTGGGGTCTCGGTTTGAATTGCAAAGCCCGTCCAATATCCCTCGGGTTTACCATTCGACTGCAATTTTGGTCCGAGACGGTCGAGTGCTTGTGGGAGGAAGCAATCCCCACATATATTACAATTTCACAAAAGTGTTATTCCCAACGGAGCTGAGGTTAGAGGCGTATTCTCCATGGTATTTAGAGGCTGAGTTTTCAAACGTGCGCCCGAAGATTTTATCACCTGCATCTCAGACCAAGGTCACATATGGTGGCACGGTGGTGGTGAGATTCCAGGTGAAGGCAACGTTAGCTCAAAATTCGGTGTCCGTGACGATGTTGGCACCACCTTTTAACACGCACTCTTTCTCCATGAACCAGAGGCTGTTGGTGTTGGACACAATTAAGGTATCCAATTTGGGAAGTTCGACGTACCAGGTTGAGGTCATCGCCCCTGGTTCGTCTATCCTAGCACCACCAGGTTTCTATCTACTATTTGTGGTTCACCAAGAAATCCCCAGCGAGGGTATTTGGCTCCAAATACTATGAATGACCCGATTATTTATTATTTCTCGTATTCGTATAGTTTCTTAATTTAAAAAAAAATAATTATATGTCTTTAATTTTGTCAAATGTCGACCCCGTGAAAACTGAAATGATTCGTTGATAAACTCATGAATTTTTTTTTTGGCTAACCGATGAACTCATGAATATTGAACATTTACAATATTAGTACAGGCTTGTTTTTGGCCCAATGCTTTCATTTTTTTTTTTGGTAAATAATGCTTTCACTTTATTACAATAGGATGTACGATGAGGATTTTCCCAATTTTATTTATGAAATTAATTAATTCAAATTTAATCAAGTATACATGGCGGCGTCCCTATTTATTAACCACCAGAAAAAAAATAAAAAAAGTAACTTGCTGCTACAAATTAGGACTGTACAATGGGTTTAGAGGCCGGGTTAGCCCAATACAGCTCGCTCATTTCGAGCTGGGCCAGGTCGGGTCAAAAAGGAAAAAGTCTTGAAATGAAACCGGACTAGGCCAATCCTTGGGCAAATCACAGGCCCATGCTGGCCCTACCCGGCATATAATATTTTTTTTAATTTTTTTTTCTTTATTTGTTAAAAATATGAAATAATTTTATATAATTATTTTTTCTTCCTATGCCTCATGTAACAAATTAATTTTATAATTATAATAGATACATTTTATTATTTCAATTTTTAATTTTATTTAAAATTTTAAATTTATTTCTTAACTTAATATTATATAAAATAAATAATGTATAATTCAGTATTTATAATTTTGATAAATATTACTTTTTAACCCAATATTATTTTCTATAAGAATATATTTTAAATAAAACTAGTTATATTTTTACTAAAAAATTAAATTAACTTATTATTTATTTATTTTTTAATTTTTATTTTTATACCGGGCCAAACCCGGCCCGGTGAAGGAGTAGGGCATATCAAGCTGAGCTGGGTCACGAGCCAATTTTCTTGACCCGGGGGGTGTTCCGGGCTAGTCACCAGACCAAGGTGATGCCCGACCCGTGAACACTCCTACTGCAAATGTACATTTTTGTTGGCCCAAAAAATACTCTTTTCATCTTATTTTATTTTTCATTTTAAGATTTTTTTATACATACAATAAAATTAGTAAATGACCTAAACTATAGTAAAATTTAATAATATTTTAATAAAACATTCTTAAATTAAATATTAAAAGATGAATTGTATTCTACCTATCATTATTTTTAATGAAGGGTAAAATGATTAAAAAAATAATTAATATTTAATCAATAATATAAAATAACAGATAAATTAAGATATTTAAAATTATTTGAAATGACTGAGAAAATGGTACAGAGGAAATACATTTTTGAAATGGACACTGCTGGTTGGAAGCTTTAATCAATTAATTGGAGTGGGGAAACATGGGATGTAGAACTTGGGGACTAAGGTTCTCAGTTAAAAAATTGTGAATAATTAAGAAAGTTTCGTTTGGTGTATGGGAAGAAAGGAAGACATCACACTAGCTAGGACCTTACTGTCCTTACAATACACTATGATATATCAGGATATGGAATATGCATATGTATGGCTCAGAAATGAAGCATCTATAAGGAATAGGATATATAGATCACATCTGGGTGTCATTCAGAACGAGAAATAGGGGATAGGAGATCGTGACACCCTGGAGATATGGAACCCCAAATGTCTGCTGCCTAGTTTGTTGATACGCGCCTAATGCGCATACAAAATGGTGTCACTTCATTAGCTATAAGGGAGGTAATAAGAAATTTGTAAAACAGTGTCATTTAATTAAATGATATTAGGGAAGGGGGCAAAAAAAAAAAGTCCTGCTTTTCCTTGCAAATTAATGTTCACAGTGTGGCCGCCGTGGTGAAACTATCGGCCTCGTTCCTTATTGGCATTGACATTAGGCATGGTGGAGAGACAATCGGAGTCTTCATCAACGGCAATTCACTTGACAATAAGGGAATAGGCAATCCCAACCGAAGAAGAAGATCCAAGGGAAGAATGAGGTACGTGGTCGTTGCTTCAACTTCTTCTTCAGCATTTTTGTTGTGATAATTGGTTTCTCTTTGAAATTCCCAAAATAGAAAGCACTTTATATGGAGTTTTTTCAGTTTTAGTTTGAATTATCTTCATTATCATACTGCTCTGTTGCTTCTGTTGTTAACAACAGCTTCACCCTGATTATCTCACAGGTTTGGCGTGTGAATGGTCAAGAAAAGATTCTCCTTCAAGCTTCTGATCAGACAAAACTTTTTAATGGCGATTGCTATGTCTTTCCTTGTGCATGTTTTATGAATTATCATTGCATAACTAAATGATTAAATAGTATGGCAACACAATGTTTACATGGAGCTGATTAAATATTTGTATGTCATTACATCATATATAGCATTGGTCAATGTTTTGGAACTAGAAAGTGATTTCTAAATTCATAATGGAGAATGTATTTTGGTCTTGATATGAATATTCATTGCAATATTGTGATCGATTATTTCATTGCTTACGTTTTATTGGTTTCTTAATTTGTGGTTGAAAATAGGAAGAAAGGGCTTCAGCTATTCAATTGGCAAGCAAAATAGTTGAGTCAATGAAGTTTATTCCTGCCCAAGGTGATTTTTGTTTAAATGTGCTATTTTTTACTTTGTTTATATATCATTTGTGTGTGTGTGTGTGTGTGTGTTTTTTTTTTTTATGTTTTTGCTAATGTTATCCATGTGTTATTGATTCCTAGGGTCATATTTATGAAGGAAATGAAACAATTCAATTTTACGCAATCCTCCAAAACTTTATTGTTTATAAGGCTTGTAGGTTTCTAATATTGGAGAAACTATGATAAATTACTCTTCATATATACATATTCTTAATTACATTCACTGAATTTTCTGTTTTTATTTTTTATAAGGTTTCTTCTTCCTTAAATTCCTCATATTGCTACATACTTCATGATGGGCCTACAGTCTTCACATGGCATGGAAGCTTTACAAACTTAGATGATCATGAACTAATGGAGAGGATGTTGGATTTCAGAAAGGTATCATATGTTCAATGATAATGAAAGAAAATCTTGATGCATCCAAACAAACACCACTTTTTTTGTCAACATATTAGCAGCTAATATTGACTGATTTCTTGTATGATTGTGTCCTTAAAATAATTAAATATATCCCTGGTTTTTTTTATCACACATCCTTCCACAATTCAAAAAATTAATGTGTCAGATCTCAAATTTGAGTTTCTGAATTTCATTGGTATTTTCTTTACTCTCTCATATGGCTAGTTATCTTCTTGTGTAAAATAATTGCTCTCTGCTTTGCTGCAATTGGGAAGTAAGACTACATATAAAGTAAAAACTCACATTATAGCATATTTAGCACAAAAAACTAATAAGAGACTACATATAAAGTAATTTCTTATTTATTTATTAACATCATATCAATTTCATTGTGCATGAATAGCTTTACGGCTTTGCTATGCAAAATATACAAAAGCTGTTGCCTTACTTTCATTGTGCAAAGATAAAACAAAGTTGTTGCCTTGTACAAAATATACACAAAACAAAGTTAGTTGCCACCTTAGTTTCATAGTGCAAGGATAACTTCAAGGCATTGCAAAACAAAAAATATGTAAAACAACCTAGCTCCTCCCATTTTGCAAAATAGTTGCTGCCTTGTACAAAATACATAATAGAATTGATCTGAAAATAGAACTGAGTTGAACCAAAAACAGAACTGGCTACTGCATTGATCTAATTTAAAGGTTGATGCATTGAAGTGGATGATTGAAGCTGTGCTTGGTAAAGCTACAATGATTGAAGTTGTAATTGTTCAAGTTGTGAAGGTTGGAGCTGTGATGGAGCTGATTGTACTGGGAATTGGGATGAACTAGGAATTGTTGTATTAAATTGGGATGAACTAGGAAATACTATACTTGATGGGTATGAATTGGGATAAACTATACTGAATGGGGATGAATTGGGATTTGCTGTACTGGATTGGGAACTTATAATGTAATCATTGGAATATTTTTGGTCCCCTGTGATCAGAAAAGAAACCTGTAAATATGCTTATATAATGTCATTTATTTAATAAATGCAATATTTTAAATCTAAATGCTTCTTTTCTTGTGAAAGTTATAAAGATATTGTGTTAGAATGTACCTGTAGATAATGTTTGAATCGAATCTAGTGCCTCAAGATATGGCATGGTGATGTCTAATGTTGCCTATATTATGAAAAAACAATAATGGAGGAAAGTGTGAGATGCAATAATGTTGTACAAGTACACTGAATGTGAAATGCTTAAATTTTACCATTAACAATGAAGTAAAAAGTTTTTTGAGATTCGTTTCTAGTGATCATTGTTTCAAATGCTTCAAGTGCTTCAGATGCCTTAGGAATTTGTTGTGTTGAACTATAAATATCTTGTGATAACTGATTGGCCTACACTAAAAAATAATTAGGATTCTTATATATAAATGTATAAAAGAAAAAATACAAAAATATACTTTCAAGTGCTTCAAGTGCTCCATATAACTTCCATCTTTGCTAGCCATTGTTTTAGGTGCTTCGAATGCTTCTAATGCCTCAAATGTTTTAGGAATTGGTTGTGCTAAACTGCAGCTATCTAGTGGCAACTAATTGGCCTACAATGAAAAATAATTAGGATTCTTATATATAAATATATAAAAGTAAATGTATAAAAATATACCTTCTGGTGCTTCAAGTGCTCCATATGACTTTCATCTTTACTAGTCAATGTTTGAGGTGCTTTGAGTCCCTTGTATGCTTTAGGAATTTGTTGTGCTGAGCTGCAAATAACCTATGACAATTGATTGGCCTATGATGAAAAATAATTATAATTTACATGAAATTGTTATATATGAAATGACAATGAAAAATAAATAAATATATATAATGCCGTTTCTTTAGGAGTTATAGGAGATGTTCCATTTCTTCTTTTCTTCTTTTGTTTTTTAGGTGCTGAGTTGGATGTTCCTTTGTGTTGTTGTGAACCTTTCTCTTTTCTCTATTTGGTTTTTCGACTTAGCTCATCAAGAAAACTCATCATTCTTTTTTTCCTCTGTTTTCCCTCTTTCTTTTTCATATCTTTGCCTTGTACATCACATTCCATTGGTGCTTTAGTGGCTTGTTCATCTTCAAGACTCTTGCTAAGTAAGTCATTAACTTTCTCGTTAAGTTTTATGATTCTTTGCGCACAATAGAGAAAGCTTTTGAAGATCTTGAAGCTCATTGGCTAATCTTATAAGCATGGGGCACAATTGCTCAAAGGGAATTGAACTTTTCTTCCTATGGTCAGCTTTAATCTTATTTCCCTTAACATCATGCACATCTCCACTTCTTGCTTCCCTTGTCCATCGCTTCATTTTATATTTTTCAAGCAATTCCCTAATATCCAATAAAATATATATCCGCAATATATGGCAACATATCATTCCACTTTGCTCATATTTCTGACAACTACAATTAATTGACATGTCAGTGGTATTATACTTAACTATCCATTCACCTCTTTTACCATCCATGCCAAGCACATATTGATGTATAGAAGTTGTCTCATCTTTTTCTTTTATAGGACAAGTAAAAGCTTTACTCCATTCACGTTGAAACAACTCAAATACTGGATGAGTGTATATTGTAGAAACTTGTTTGAGGATAGGTGCATCGACAACCAATCTTGCCCTTTTCTGTCGCATGTCAAAGTCACGTTTTAGCTCTTTATATCGCTTCTCATCAATCACATGTTCAAAGCGCTGGAAGAATTAATTGATATGAAGATCACTTTTTGTGCAATTTTTAAGTGATGCATTAAAACTTTCACTTAGTCGGGTGCTTCGCATACCTAGTGTAAAAAAATTCTTAATGTAACAAGTAGCTTATTTCTCCTTTAACTTGTATATAGATGATAACCAAGAGTTTTCTTCGACATTATATTTTGATAGTAATTTTCTCCAAGCATCCTCAAATTCAGCTTCATCATCATAATCATACATGCAGCTATTAAAATCCTTCAATAAGTGTGATTTACCTTTCAACTTGCCAAAATGTTTAGTAGCACTTCTTCTTATGTGCTAGGTGCACAACCCATGTTTAACGTCTGGCATCACATCTTGAAGTGCCCTGGCCATTGCTTGATCTTGATCAGTGAAGACAGTATGTGGTAGCTTATGTTTGTGTGCTTCCAAGAATGTTTCAAAAAGCCACTTAAAAGACCCTATTGTCTCATCATATAACAATGCAGCCCCAAATATTACAGCATTTCTATAGTGGTTGAACCCAGAAAAAACTGTAACAGGTTTATACCCACAGTTTGTGCAGTATGTTGTGTCAAGTGAAACCACATCTCCAAAATAAGCATAGTCAATTAACATTTGTGCATCAGCGTAAAAAATATTTGTAATTTGCTCTTGTGAATCCATCTGATTTGCATGAAAGAATGATGGATTATCCATCAATTTCTTTTGGAAGTATCGGAATAAATATCCAACTTCACCATACACCATTCCTCGTTCCCTCCTAGAAGTCAAATAGTTCCTTGCATCCTTTATTGTATACCCCAAGTTGGCTCTACCTCTTACATGTTTGCACATCAAATCAAAAGATGCTTTAAGTTGTAGCCCTATTGTTAGGTTAGCTGGCTTTCCAAGAGGGGGGTGAATTGAGAAAATTAAAAATTTTCTGCAAAATATCAAGAAGATGAAGAAAACAATATATGATGGTTAAACAGAGTATAAACAAATAACTGTAAATGAGGCAGTAAAGGGAAGAAGACTCAGTAATTTATCCTGGTTCGATCTCTCCACTTGACCTACGTCCAGTCCTCAAGTCGGCACTTGAGATTTTCCACTATTCAGCAAGAATTTCGTGGGCTTCTTGCAAATGCCTCAGTACAAAGATGTTGCTCTATTTCTAGAGCTCACTTTATCTTTCTGTGCACTCTTACAAAGTGTTTTCCAATCCCTTGTGATGTACTCTCACAAGAAAATCTATCTTCCAGATGAAGATAAGATTGATTACAAAAATTAAACTCTCTTAAATAGAGTAAATATGAAAGTTGAAGTGCAGAATATTGAAGTGAGAGAGTAAGAAACTTTGATTAGATGATTTGGCAGAGTTTCAGTATATACAATGTTAAAATCGTTACCCACAACTTCAAATGATGTTATATTTATAGATTTAGGTCTCAAATATCCGTTAGAGACAAAATCTATCCGTTGGAAAAGTTATTCAACGGTTACTCTGAAAAGCTATTCATTAACCAACTGCATTTAATGCTTCTGACATACTAAAATTCGAATTTCGGTTGGTCAACAGATGAATTTCGAAGAAACTGAAGGTTAACAGCTTCAACGTTGAAAGCCCGAAGTTCGTCTGTCATGAAGTGAAATTCGAATTTTGATATTTGGAAAATGTTTCTGTGTTGTGACATACGAATTTTCAAGTGGAAAGTTTTTCTGTTAAGTGTGAATAGTATTTTCAATTTATAAATACTGTTATTCGTATGTCAAGATATCACTTCAACAGGCTCACAAGCTTAGTTTCTGAAATTCAAATTTTCAAGTCCAAAGTTTGTCTGTCAATGAGCAATTTTGAAATCCAATCTAAGCTTAGTTTCAGATAAACTTTGATATAATTTCAGAAAAATTTCTTTAGTTTTCATAAGTTTCATTTTGTCTGAAATTCGAATTTTCAAAAGACAAAGTTTGTCTGTTGCTTAAAGCTCCTTTTAGATACTTATCAAAATTCGAATTTCATGAAGTCAAAATTCATCTGTCAGAGAGACATCTCTTCAGACTTGTTCAATTTTAGTACGAAATTTGAATTTCCAAAGGATAAAATTCATCTTTCACTATGACAGATTAGTATTAACATCTTAAACTTCGTCTGTTGGTGGGTGTTTTTCAAATATTTCATGATTTAACACAGAATCAAGGTTTTAAAACATCTTTTCATCAAATCAAAGTCTTTTACTCAAATAAAACACTACCAAACAACCTACATCTATTCTTTTATGGATTCTTTAGAATTTCTTCACTTGAATTCTTTTGGGCACCTTTAATATCTTTATTCCAAGCTCTTGAGGGTTGGTTTGGAATCATTAAAACTCTGGATTCAACACCTACATCTTCTGCCACTTCTAATTCATAGTCTTGAGTTTCAATTACTTTACGTTGGGATGCCAACAAATGCACTGATTCAGGGGGATGCAATTCATGATTGTGCTCACCAATGAACTCACTAATTCTATACATTCTATTCATATGTGAAACTGTCATCTTTGCCTTGCACTCTATTCTTGTCTCTGGTTAAGGACAAATAGTTTTATAGTCACTTTTGTCGGGCCCTCTTAATCCTTGCTTACAACAAACATATCTATAAATAGTTATGGAGCCATCCTTTCTACTTTTGTTGAAATTATGCTTTCTCACGCTGAAACCAATTCTACCACCATATCTAACCCAATATTGTCATGCTTCCTCTAGACTTTCAAACTCAATACCTAATCTAGGACTTAAATTTACATCCATCAAATTAAATCTGCAACAAAAAAAATAGTATAAATACAAGTTAACAAAATTGCTAATATGAAAGAGAATAATAGAAGAAACACTAGAAACACTAAAAAAATATAATCTTTGCCAAAAAAAACCATCGCAAATACAATTCCAACTAAGAAAAAGCAGACTTGAGTGGTAAAAATTCACACACTTTTAAAAACCCATTGCAATGTCAAACCATTGATCTATATAACATATACCTTGGTACAATAAACACAGATATCCCAAAAATCTTGTTTAAGACCAAAATATAAATTGAAAATACACTTAAACCCCCAAAAAATTAACCACATAGTAACCAACAATAACAAGTCATATTAAAAAATTTTGCCTCTTTCAAACGATCTATAAAAACTTTAAAAGATGCATTTTTAATCGTATTCTAACTATTTTTCATCACTTTTAAATCCATTAACATGATAAAAACCATAAAAGTCTTGCTTGAAATGTGCCACTGAGCTTTGGAGCTTCTTCCCGCATGTTCAGACTTTTTCGTTCGAGCTGCTGGGGTTTGTCAATGAAGGAAGACGTTGGTGTGTGTATTTTGGAAATGAAGGACTACATGCAAGGTTCATTTTCTAAAATGACGTAGTTCCATTAAATGAGTAAGCAAATAGCCATGATTATATCTTGACATCAGTGGCTGATATTTTTTATGTTTTTTTTTTCTGTTACCCAACATTTTAAAGCCAGAAAACTATCTACTCATTATATTTAATGAAACGCTACTGTTCCAATGTGCATCAGGCGCGTTTCAGCAAACTGGGCAGCAGGCATTTGGAGTTCGGAGATATGAAACTCTAAGAACTCTAGTTGCATTGCACGTGGCCAAATTTGTTTATTTAAATTATTATTATTACGGTTTGTCTTGTGTTTATATACTTGACAACACAAGGATCGGGTTCGCAACACATCATTTGCAAGCCCTTTTTTGTTTTTTTTTTCCGTGAGAGGGATGGATTGAAGGTTGATTGCTGAATAGCATTTTTTTTTTATAGAAGGATCAAGGAAGCAACTTCATTCAACGGAAGAAGTATAAAATTGTACATGGCAGGGCAAAACAGTGCCCAAGGAAGGAAAACAGAAAACTAGTGGTTAAAATAACTGAAGATCCTGGAAGAATTAAGGAAATGATCAATTAAAGAGGAAACATTTATAAGAATCTCATTTGGTGTTAACTGTTCTAGAGCAAAAATCCTCTTATTTCTTATCTCCCAAAATTTCCAACAAAAAAAACCAAAAGGACCTTTACTTATTGCTAAGGAACAAAAAATTGGATCAAATAGACCATTTCGACTGATCGGGCTGAGAATCGGTGCCAAATCTGATCCAGTCATAGCTATGCTCAAAACCAGAGAAAATTGGTAAAAAATCGGTCGAACTTGTCACATAGTATTGAATGGGTCAACTCTTTTTTATTTGTTTTAATTTTTTTATTTTTAAGATAAAATAATATTATTTTAAATACTTAGTAACATTATTTTTGTATAAGTTTTTTCTTCCTATATTATAATATTATATAAGTATTATTATGATGCATGATTATTAATGATGCTAAATTTACTAAACAAATAATATAAAAATAAAATATTGATTGACTATTTTAAATTTAAAATATAATTATAGATTAATGTTAACTTGATTAAATTTTAATATTAAGTTATAAAATTTATTATTAATATTTTTTATTTTTTATATAATATATAAAATTAAAAAATTATTAAATTTATTATTACCCATTTAATTTCAATTTATCCGCTATTTAACATTAAACTACCACCTTCACCGCAATATCCTGTCCCATTTTCTTTATTTGAACGTTGCTCATACCATGCAACATGAAGTGATGCGGCCAATTCAATAATTGCCAGCACAGTTGAAAAGGAGCTTCTAATAATATATTATTATTATTTTTGGTCTGAAAAGGAACTTCCATTAAGTACCGCTGTTAATGCGAACACTCTTGCTCTCAAAAGAACGTGATATTTGGTGGGTATTAATTTGGAGGATTTTTGTTTTTGCCAAGAGGAGGATAGACAATGAAGACGGATCCGGCCGAAAAACAAACAAGATGGATCATGGGCTACACCATCTTGTGGTCCAGCTCCGAATACGCATATATATACATACATATATATAGATAATGTGACACCATGCACATGCACTAGAGGCCATTCCAATTCAATTAAGTAGTCCCCTCGTGGCCTCATCCTCTTTCAATATAATTGAGAATCACGTTAACCTTACTATATGCATATAATTTTGGAGGTGGATGTTTCATGCATAATTAAGAGATTTTTAGTGGCTCCAATGTTCATGAAATTTGTACATAACAATTAAATATAGTATAATTTTTTTGACAAAAATATAGAGTATATAGTAAAACCTAATATAAAAATGTCTAGTGAATTTGGCGATTCACATGATTCATCATCCCATGCATATATATATATATACATATATATCTATGTCACCCATTTATTAGAAATCTCTTTTCTTTTAATTCGTGAAAATGACTAGGAGCTAGAATCTCCCACTTCTCACATCACATTTATGTATTGACAAGTTGCAGATTTGTTAGCAACTACACTGTGGGGTTGCTTTATAATGGTAGTGGAAGATCTGAAGCCATAAGTACGGCGAAGAAGGCAAGTTGAGATCCTCGTCGTCTTGTCCCCATTGGCACCCCATATTCACAAACAGTTTTGTTTACAGATTTATGGACTGGGTAAATTATTAATGGAGCATAATCATTTAAAAAATATTACTCTAAACTAGAATCACAAATCATATCACATCACTTCAGCATGGTCGATAAAATAGTAATTTCTATTGTGTCATCATATGTGGACCCCAATATGTCTTCTTTCATCATCAAACCAAATCATTATTTAAATATAATTTATATTAAGGTGATTAATGTATATAAATTCTATTTTCCTCACATGACGGATTAGTATTTAATATTATTTTTAATTATTGTTAAAGCTTTTAAATTCAAATTTGTAAGCTGGAATAAAAAAATGGTCAGATTTATATTATTACTTCCTCAATCAGCATTTGTATGATATAAAAGCGTTACCAATTTACCATGCAATTAGTGGGTATGACTTGATTTCTTTTATCAATTTCATTAACTGCGTTGATCCATATCACATCAAATATTATATATTTTATTATTTAATTTGTATGTACATTGATGTTTTTTCACTATAAATAGACTATCAGCATTGATATCCATCATCTCGAATTCAGTCATGCACATCATTGCTTGCAGTAAATTATCATTTTAAAACATCTAACATTTGTTTCTTCATTTTATATGATTTATTTCTCGTTGTATAATTATTCTCTTTATTTATGTAGCATTAATATTTGCATGATGGAGGTGTTTGAGAATGGTAGGGATTTGCCTAAAAATGTGATAGTGTAAATTCTTTCATGCTTAACTCCTATCAATTTAAAGTAGAATCATTTAGTGTGCAAAATTTGGTCTGTCACTGTGCTTGTTCCATTTTTTATCAAGTATGTATTTAATAATCTAAACCAATTGTTCAAGGCGCCTCATATATGTAGTTCTTTTTTATAAGTAATCTTTCTTTTCTTTTTTTTTGTGATTTGAATCAATTATTTACCATTTTACAACATACATATACAACAATAGGCACAGTAAAAGGGATTGATGTGCAAGATAAATGGTTCTGTAAGTCATGCCAGAGGTTTTTGTTCCATATGCATTTAAATGTTTGAACTTATTCATATTTTTACATTTTTTCTAAGGAATATTATGAATGACTAAAATTCCAGGATCCTATCTGATTTAGTGTGGTTGTGTTTTTCACCATTTTATTAATTTATAAAAATAAATTATTATATGTTAAACTATAATTTAAGTATTATTGGAATCATTTATTTTTTAAATTTGATATACTCTATCATTTATTTTTCAAATGTGTGTTAAACGGTGATACCGTTATAGTTTGTCCAACCAAAAATATTTTGTATCATTATTGAAGGTGTGTCAAAATTATTTTTATATTATTTTTAATTTGAATACGCACATTCTTTTTTAATTAAAATATTATGTTATGTAAAAATATTGTAATACATTTTTAATTAGCTATTATAAAATTTTCATTTGTATTTTATGATATGCTTTTAATAACTGTACAAAGTCATATTTGTATTAAGTCTCCCATCAATAAACATTTATTTCATTCTAAATTATAGGCTATAAGTTTACTCAAATTATCTTGCCAAATTCTTATGACCAGTCAAATGTTGTATATATTTAATATGATTATACAAAATCATTTCTTTAATAGAATGATTTGTTTTAATTAGTCATTGGTTATTTATTATTATCTTTTAATGGCATTTGAAAGTCAGATTAGTTTTAAATTTATCCACCATCAACCATATGCAATATATGGTTTGCCAATTTGAATTGTGAATAAATTTGTTAAATCTATATTTAACTCAATTGATTAAATGATTGATGAATTCTTGCCTATAAATAAACTATCATTTTTGCAGTTTATTCTATCACTTTCATCTGTCTTCAATCATATATTGTGATTGATATTGTTTACGTTTTTCCTTATGTCCTCAATCATATATGGATTCTTGCATATATATCTAATATTATTGCTATGAATCTCATCACTTTCAATTAACTTTTGTTTCAGATTGAAATTGACAATCCTATTCACCAAGTATACATAGTAGATTTTTATTTCTGATAAATTATACTCTTTATTTAAATCTATTGTTAACCTAAATCTTTTAATGTTGTTATTCCCAAATAATAATGAAATTTTCTCCATTCTAACAGTAATGAACAATTTACATTATGTGCCGTTGTCCTCCCTCAACTAAGGAAGAAATAGGTCTACAATATGTGTTCATGTCTATAGACTGTACTGGAATGAAGAAGAATTTCCGCCATTTCCTCCTTGATAAAGAGGTGAGAATAGCATGTTTAATACAATGATTGATATAAAATTCAGATTCTTTGATTTGATCTTCTTTGTTTTAAAAAAAAAAAGCATCATTGCACTATCATATAGATATGAAATGATGTCCGTTACTCAAGTTTAGTCTATATTTTGATTTTTTTTTCATCTCACTATCACATTTTCACCTATATAATGATAGTATGTTTGGAATTTATTCAGCAATATGAGAGGTGATAAAAGCCATTACATCAATTCATCCATTGAAGAGTGATTTTCATGCAGATCTTGAAGGAGATTTTGCTTAGGTAATCTTTTATGTACATGAAGCCATTACATTAATTAATTCATCTATTATAAGTATCTAAAGCTTATTGCGCTATTGTAAGTATCTAAAGCTTATTGTGCTGCGTTACATGAACTAATTCTCCCTTTCTGCCTTTTTCTTAAACAGGGATAGGGATCCTTCACTTACACTTGAGCACTGAATGAAAGTTCTAAGAAAGGGAAAGGCAAATTTGACTCCACTATAAAGATTTTTGTTTTTGGAGCAACACAAATAGATGATACAATTCTTAGCAGTGATGTCTTTGTGTTACAATGAATAACATGGATGTTGTTATTAGGACTGATGACCTGCATAATTAGTTTTAATAATATCAAATAGTTAAGTAAAAAGTTTGTAAAATATGGTTATTTAATATTATTTATATATTTTATATTATGTTTGTTATTTGATAAAGAATTAGACTAATTACTAGACTTAATATAATTTTTTTATACAGTTAAGTCAATAAGAAAAACATAAATTATGAGATCAATTAGCAGAGCAAAGACTTCCAAAATAGAAGAAGAGAGTTTGGGAAAAAAAGAATTTGGAGCAAAGACTTCCAAAATAGAAGAAGAGAGTTTGGGAAAAAAAGAATTTGGAAGTTTAAATTGGAAGATAAGATTCAAATTCTGAGCTTTTGAGTTTAAATGTAAGTAATTGAGGATATTTGAATTTAAAAGGGTTTTCGAACACTTTTAAAACATTTCTTTTAATGTCTTTAAAGATTTTAAGTCTAGAAATCAAATTTATTCTTGATTCCTTGATTCCTATGAGTTTTTAAATTGTCAAAAAAGTAATTGATTACTTCTAGCCATATAACTTGTTATACCAGTTGTTTATTTTTATCTTGTGCTTTCTTACTATTATAATCAATTACATTCAGCAAAGTAATCGATTATCACATGTCTAGCCTAAGTGAGCTTGCCACTATTTAGCACCCTAATCGATTATATCTCTATATAATCAATTATATCTGATGTTATGTCAGTGTAGCCTTCCTCTCTTATGATATAATCAATAACCATCTTAAAATAATTGATTATCAAGTTTGTCCCTTTATGATATACTTCAATTTCATACTCTAACTGATTACTCTTGTCTCATAAATGATTATATTCCTTCATATAACCTATTATGCTTTGAAATGTAATCTATTATCTTGTAACTTGCTTTTGAAATTTTCCGTTTAGTGCCCTAACCTATTACGTCCTCAAATATAATCGATTATTTTGCTTTTTTGGTCCATAGCATCATTCGATATCCTATGGCATTCCCAAATATAATTGTTTATGTTTCTTGTCTTTCCAAATTCCTTTTTAACCAATTATTCTGAACTCAATTGATTAATAAACTGTTTTTTTTATTAAACTCAATCAATTAACTTAAACTGAGCTCAACTTATTATTATTGACAAATTACTGGAAATAGCCTTAAATCACACTATAATTGATTAGACTTTCATAATATAATCGATTAACTCACTAAAGCGCTTCCAGCAGCTAGTTCTTTAGAGTAACGACTAGTTAATTATGTATAATGGCTAATTAACTACTTTCACCTATAAATAGAGCTTCATTTAAGTTAAGAGTAGAGAGAATGATGCTCTGAAACGGTTTTTATTATTCCACCAGATTTATTTCTCAATCAAACACTCTCAATTACACTCTATGAATTTCGATGTATTTATCCACCATTTGAAAAAGCATTTCTTTATGTTGGTATTTTTTTGTAAGAGAATTCTCTAAATAATCTAGAGGGGTTGCTCAAGGATGATTTCCTTGAGAGTAATTTGTAATCACATCAGGGAAGGTGTGGGAGAGAGATAGACTCAAAGAAGAAATCTGGGTTATATTGTAACTTCACAAGTATCTGAATCAAACTTGTGAAATATATTGAAAAATCTCAAGCGGGTTGCTTGGGGATTGAATTTAGGACAAGTGGTTGGCCTGAACTAGGATAAATTACTTATGTATTAATCTTCTTTAATCTCTTTACTATCTCCTCTATTCGCCCTTGTTCTTCATGCTTCTCTGAGACATTGAGTTTTGATTCAAAAATAGAAAAATGTTGCAACACCCAATTTACCATCATCTTTGATGTCCAGCCTACTCAACAGCTGTTGCATACCTCCAAGTTTACTCAATTCAATTTTTTTTATATCATTTTTCAATGGTTGATAGATTAATAATATTTTTTCCCAATGAATTGAGGGGCATACTACTCAAAAAATGATAAGTTTGAGACTCTTAATTATTTTTAGCATACCACTCCATTCCTCTCTCCCAACCCATTCTAAAGTCTCGAATATGCTAATCTATCTTTAATGTTTAAGATTTGACTAGTGTTTTTCATTTAATGTTTACCATTAATCAACTAAAGTTATACACATTTGATGGTGATTTATAATTTAATTGATTATTTTACAAATTAGTGTGAAAATTATTATATTTATATGTAACAACCTTATAAATTTATAAATTTGTAATTTTTAATTTAATTCTTTAGTTCGCAAAATGATTATATTACACATTTATAATCTACAATTTATTTCTATCACTTTCAAAAATGGTTAAAAATATGATATTTCATAAAATCATAAATTATTGAATTTTTTATTTAGTAATATGTAATAACGTTTTGTAATCTATAAATTTATATTATATATGGATAATCTTGAAAAATATTTATTATTCAAAATTTCAGATCATATTGTATACAGACAAAATTTAGTCAATAAATTCAACAAATTCTATCTATAAATTGTTTTAAAAATTTATTCAACTGACAATTGTATGGTTTAGAGTGTGCCAGTGTAGGCAAATTTTTCAATTGATAAATTAATAAATTAGTTTCAATGTTAATTGTATTGAATCAATCATAATTAATTAGAGATTCTTTTACCAGAACAATTAATTTGAGCTCAATAAATAATTTGACACAATATCTAAATTTCAATTAATTTATTGATCAAATCAATTAATTATTTAATAATCTACAAGAAGTTCAAAATATTTCAAACCAAATCATAGATAATAAATGGAATTATTTAGCCCTGGTTGTTGGATTCTTGAACTAATGGAATTTTTGGTCCATCATATTTAATAAAATTGATTGATTTTGATTTATTATAGTATTAACGTTAATTCAAAATTATGCATTAAATGGGACATAAATCATAAGATTTGTGATATTTATTTTAAATTATATATAGATACAAGTAATGTGATACAAAAAATAAAGAACCCCCTAGAGGCATTCATCATTCATGCACTATAAGACATAGTATTTCATACTTGATTCATGCATGTTATACAATCTTTTGTTTCTTGCAAATTCCCAAAGCATTTGTCCTCCCACCTTCTAGGGAGTTATAGCACAACAAGAGGACAAAGAGATAGAATTTGCTTTCTATTTAAGCTTTGTCTATGTTTATGGGGACATCTCTTATGTTACACAACAAAATGCTCTTTCTTGTGGTGTTGATTTGCAATAAACACAATTTGTTTCACTGTCTATAAACACAGTTTATAATCTTTGCAAAGGAAAGGCATGTATTCTGATATATTGCAATTTTCATTGTCTTAGTGCTAGCATTTTTGCTATGGCAGGTCTGCAAAATCTTTAGCAAATATTCATTGGTTATGATTCAAGAGTTTTATATGCGTGCACACACATTGAATCATCTAAGTGCTATGTGGATGAGGTCATCTTTCCTTCAAATCTACTTATTTGTTCCCTCTAGGTTTGGAGGAGTAGACCTTTATATATATATATATATTGTTTACTTTGTAAAATATTGTCCCTTATATATATCATAACAATAACAGAGGAAGCTATACTGACATTGTTTTTGGTTTGTAAATGTATGCTTTGAAAATGTTTGGCTAGAGCAATATCAATATGTTTCCCTTCAAAATTAATTGGTTGACCACTATTAATAATTAAAGATAATTTAATATTTAAAAAATGCATAAGAATCTATTGTCATTTAATAGAATATTGGAAAACATTGGGTAATTAATTTAAATTTCAATAAACAGTTTTGAATCAAAACAAATTGTGACCGACTAACTTTAAATAATTTCGATGACAAAAAAAAACTTTAAATAATTTCAATAAAAAATTACTTAATTAATTAGTAATAATTACAGTTTAGGACCAATTTTAGTAAATATGTGTGTGGATGGGGCTAACATGTTTATGGACCAATTTTAGTAAATACTATATTTGTGGACGGGGTCAACAAATGCTTTTGGTCGCACTAATATGATTATTGAATTTTAATTTAATGAAGCAAGAGTAAATGCAAATATCTATACAATTGAGTGATTGAAAGAAAGGTATTCTAAGCAATAGGAAGATCTTTACAGGTGCCTAGCCTAGAAGCAAAACTGCATGCTGCTAAGTGATAGAGTTTCGTTTTTAGTGCTAAAAATACTTGGTTGTTTATTTTGCTTTTGATGGGAAGATTTCAAAGAAGGGGATGTGGCTTGTTGTGGAAGTGATTCATACAAAAGATAATTAGTTCTAAATGAAAAGTGAGATTGCAAACAAAGTTGTCGCACCCAGAAATACGATGCAGACAACCCGCAAAAAAGGAAAAAGAAATATTATATTTCCTAATGAAAAATGATTTATCAAGAATCGCTATCAAAATTTTAAGGAAAATTTTGGAAAATCAATTTAAAATGGTAAGGATGGTCTACTTAAATGGAATTGGGTTTAAGAGACAATTATATGTAAGATATGTATTAGGCACCTCACAATAACTATTTCTAAAAATGGTTATCTTAAATTAATTATGTAAATTAATATATTTTTAAAAGTATTTTAATTATTCTTTAATTATTTACATGTGAAAATAAGGATGGAAAGAAACAAAATTAAGAAAGTTAAAATAATTAAGAAAACAAGATAGAAAAATAATTATTTATTTACAAGGATGAACTTAACCCAAAATAGAGTATGAACCTATCTACCCTGCAGTGATAAAAATACATATTAGTGAGTAGGTATTTTTTAATTATAATTTTGTAATAAGAGAAAATTAATTGAAAATAATTTATCATTTTACAAACAAAACAATTTTCTGAAATCTGAATTGTTATAATTTGTAAAAAATAATTTAATTTCACTTACTTACTCTTATTTTATTTAATTTAAAAAATATTTTTATTTTTGTATTAACCTCATGAAATATATTTCTTTTTGTATTTTTAAATTTTGTTAAAAAAATTGATTTATTCACTATAGACTTGTCATTGTATTCGAAAACTTGTCATTGTATTCAATAGACTGATTTCTTAAGTATTTATAAAAGCTCTAGAAACTTTCATGGTGTATAGAAGTCTTATTACGTATTTTTAAAACAATGATTTAGAAATTTTTTTATTTTTATTTATTTAAAACATTTTGAATTCTTTTCTTTTTGTTTTAAAAAAATATTTTATAAGTAATTGTTATTTATTTTTATAAACTTATGCCACACAACCTTATCAATATGCCTACGTGGACCCACCATCTCACACAATAAAGAAATTAACCAAAATGCTTGTAGAAGTTCAACAACGTTACAGAACATCTGTGACATGGTTATTTGCTAAGGGGTTTATAAACATTTTTTTAGAAAAAATTAAATGAAAATTTAAACAAATAGCTGCTAGAACTTACAGACATAAGCATAAATTGATCAACATACTCTTGTAGCTTCATTAACTAACATGATAGGTGATCGCTCTTAGTGTTTGCAAAAGTTCAAAAACTGTTATGACACACCATCTCACGTGGTAAAGAAGTTAACCAAAATGCCGGCAAAAGTTCAAGAACATTCCGAAACATATGTGACATGGCTATTTACCAAGGGGTTTATAAACATTTTTTAGAAAAATATAAATGGAAATTTAAACAAATAGCTGTTAGAACTTAAATATATGGGAATATTATATATATATATATATATATAAAGAACTTACAGACATGAGCGTAATTTGATTAACATACTTGTGGAGCTCTGTTAACTCACACGGCATGCGATCGCTCTTAGTGTCTGCAAAGGTTCAAAGCACTGATTTAAGGTTTAATGGTTCAATTGTAGCTAAATTATAATCAAACCGGTAGTAATAAAATTAGTGACTTTTTAAAATTTTATATATTATATATTATTAAAAAATATTGTTAATAAGATTTATAAACTCATATTAAAATCTAAATAAGTTAATATTAATCCATGATCATATTTTGCATTCAAAATAGTTAATTAATAATAATGCTTATACAGTATAATAATGTAGAAAGAAAGAAAGAAAATTTATAAAAAAAATAATGCTGTTTAGTATTAAAAATAATAATATTTTATCTTAAAAATTTTAAAAAGTTAAAAAATAATGACCAATTCTAGATTGTTTCCACCTGGTTTTTACTGGTTCAATCCCAGTTCCATCAATTTTTTACCTGCTTTCATCAATTCTAAACTCTACCGGTTCTCCTCTTCCTACAAATCAGATCTGGCACTAGTTCTTGGTCTAATTGGTCGAATTAGCCAACCCGATTTTTAATGCATTGGGTATATTTGGCACCATTAGGAATTTAACATATTAAAAATGCATAATCATTTTTAAAATAAAAAAATAATCTCTAAAAGTTTATCAACTTTTTATTTTTTACATTAAATTAGAATTAGAATTTAAAACTATTTTATAATTCAAATTTCGTGTAATTTGGAAATTAGAATGTGTTGGTTGCAAGGTTTTTAAATTGAAAAAGCTAAAAACAACTTAATTTATGATAAAAATATATTTATTAACGATAACTAAATAAAGTCTATGCTTTTCGTTTTGGCCATAATTTTCAATTTTTTATATATTTTTGTGTATTTTTTGTCTATATATTATTTTTTTTTGGCAAACTACCCATGTATATTAAGTTAATGCGTGTGTATATAATCTCCAAATGATATTCTTTCCTATATCACAAACTAAAAAGTCATTTAGTATGGGGGAAGTGAGGAAAGAAGTTCAACTTTTTTAAGAAGTAAGTTGATTATTTTTTTTTAGTTTCAGAAAAAAAAAAGATATAGGACTTATTTGACAGTTTTTTTGTTTTTTTGTTCTCAAAATAGTTTTGTTTTATAAAACTGTTTTTTAGAACAAGTTTTAAAACAAGAAAATAAAAAAATATGTTTAAATAATTGTTCTCAAAATCATAACTAGTGAGTGATAGATGAATTATTCAAAATTTATAACTTTATTATTAATGAGGTGAGTGTTTTTCACCTTTTCTTATATTTTCTAGAACAAAAACTACAAAACACCTTAAAATTATTCTGAGTTTTCTATTTTTTTGTTTTTCTATTTCTCAAAATAATTTATAAAAAACAGATATACCAAACAAATTTTTTTATTTTTCTGTTTTCAAAAATATAGAAAAACTGTTTTTAAAAACAGAATCAAACAGACCTATAATTCCTAGGAAAATTGAGTTTAATTCGGGAAGTAATCAAGTAATTACTTCCCAATCAAAACCTAAGAAAAATTTACTTCCCAAATTATTTATAATAATTTTTAAATATATACTTATCAACTCAATATTTTGCTTAAAAAATAGTATTTATGTTATTAATTTTAAAACATAATATATTTATTTAAAAATTAAATTAAACTTATCGAGAACTGAAAAAAAAGTAACTTAAAAATGAACATTGAAAAGTTAACTTTCAAAAAATATAAAAAGCAAGTATAGCAAGCTACCCATTAAAGTTGAAGTAGTTATCTTGTATTAAAAAAATATGTCGAGTGAGTAATATCAATTTTATTTACATAAATTGTTTGATTTATAATGAAGGATAGACCAAACTTAAATATTTTTAATTAGTTTCAATTCCTTTATCTTTTGTAATACATTGTTCTTTATCATAAAAAAAAATTGTCCACAGTTTTTATTTTAAATTTATCATTAATTTCACTTTCTAAAGAAGCATTCTATATAAGACGTTAAATTTATGTTATGGCCAAAAAAACTATGTTCATAAAAGCAAAATAAAAATAATATTCTATAGTGGTAAGAAGCATATTGAAATTGCTAAATTTACCATGTGGTAAACAAGTTCAACAAGTTAATCCATAGTGGGTTATTGGTTAAATGAGTTGACTTATTATAAAAAAATCTACCATGAGTGATGTGATAAATGAGTCTATAAAGTAATAATGAGTAAAATTTATATATTATCTTTTAATTAGTCTTAAATTGTTGTAAAGCATTGGCCAAAAAAATTGCTATAAATATCATGTTTAATGTCATAACTTCATTATTGCTCTTTGAAGGGGAGAAATACATTTTCAATTCTATATAATTATGATAATAAATGAAGATTCAATATATCACATAAAACATTGCAGCCATCTAACTATTTTGTTGGTCATACACCATTTATTATATGAGATGAATACTATTAAAAATCTTTTAAACCTCTTAATTAAAGCTTAACAAATATTCTGAAATACAAATTGGATCAATCTTCATTAGCTCTTAATGTTTTTTTTTTGGGTCACCAACAAAGAAATTTTATTTATTCAGGGCTAAGCAAACTTGCTCAAACCATTATTATAAAAAGCAAAGTCTGCTAAAAGAAGCTCAGAAAAAGAAGATGGTAGAGTAGCCTTCAAACATATAGGGTACATATCCTTGCAGCAGAATTTGAATATTTAGTCAGCTACCAGATTACAAGCACGATTTGCACAAGTATGGATAAATTACAAAAATTATTAGTAAGAAAGAAACAATCTTCAAAACAGGTTACTAGCCTCCCGTTCTCAAAAAATTATTAGCTATTAACGTTATTTACCAAGATACAAAAGTAATAAGGGAAGAGAAAAACCAGCATCAAAATTAGAGAAACCTGGAAACGAAGGGTCAGGGGTTGAAACCTTCCGGGAAAAAAAATCTCACTTTCATATTAGTCTTAAAATTTTTTTTTCTTAATTGTTAATTGTTTTTCAGCTGATAATTAAAAAAGGAATCATCCATAAAGTTCAAAATAAAAACATTAGAATGTATAAAAATGTATTAAAAAAATGTAAACATTATGTTAGATTATAATGACACTAAACATGGTTTAATTATTAATAATATATATTCATATTTTATCAATCGTAACTATCAACAAATCATTTAATATGTACTAGTCATTATTTCTCAATAAAAAAAATAAGTAACAATTATTATCTCGAATGTATTGAATATTTGAATGATACTAAAACTTTTTGAAAATTGTGTTATTTCACAAAAAAGAAAAAGGCTAAAGAGTGGAATGAAAAATTTAAAAAGATTTAGATCAAATTTAAAGTATTATAGAATAGTAGAAAAATTGTTTAAATATGACTAAGACTTTTTTTTTCTTTTTTCAAATATATTTTCTAACCGAACTTATTAGACATGCATGGGAATTTTTTGTCCCGTCATTAATTCTGTTCACTTGCATTCCAAGTTCTGTTGAACTAATTTCAGAAGCTGGTACTACTTTGCTTCCACTTGCAGTACATAAAAAATGGCAAATTTAAAGTTTCTGTTTTCGATCTTCTAAAACACCGACCTGTAGCATAAAACCATGGAGGTAAGAGAAGCTTTTTTTTTTTTTTTTGGGCGACATGGAGGTAAGAGAGGTTAAAAAGCATATTCCATGACATGGAGATCGAATAGTACTATTATTCTTCTTTTTTTTAGGGGTAGAAAAAAGGAAAAAGAAAAAACAGCTAGATGAAACCCATGAACTCCAGTCACAAAGATAAAGTCATTGTTAATGTAAAATACTTATTCATTGCTTAATATAAGGTATATTTGAAAGATTTCTTTTATTTCAATATATAAGAGAAAGAAGGGTTATTTTGTGTATTTAATATATATTTTTTTAAAATGCCCCTAATCAAACCAATATAATTTATTTTTATTAATTACATAATGTAAAAATTATTAACTTTAACCCTTCATTTAATACAAGAATTTAGAAGGAAGAGGAGAGACAGAAAAATTTTCAATCAAATAAGGGGAGAGAGTATTTTTTCTCTCGTCTTTAAACAAGAATGAGAGGAGGGGATAGGAGGGAAAATGCTCCCTTCCCCTTATTTAGTTTTAAAAAAAATAGAATGAAAAATTTTCTATCCTCATCCCTCTTCTTCAAATCTCTTGAACCAGATAGAGAATAAACAAAGACGTTTTTCAAAACTATTTAATACTTCTAACAAATTTAATTATTATAATTTTTTTGAATATAATTATTTTTTTAATGTGTGTTCTTTATTCTTAATTAGTGATGGATGAGGGTAATTTGTTGAGAGAAAATTGCAGATGGTGATTGGTGCACATGTCACGGGTGACTGTGTCTCTTAATAATTCTTAATTAGAACTCATGGGTATGTAGCAAGTTGCTGTTTATTTATTTAAAATTAATTCATGACTCGGCCACAGAATTTCCAGAATTCGACCTCTTGTTATGAGAAGAACTCCATTCAAAATTCGTTATTGAAACATCAGAAACAAAAATATCACGTCTTTCATTTTGTCGAATTTCGACCCGTGAAAACTGAAATTCGTTGATGAACTCATGAATATAAATATTGAACATTTACAATATTACAGGTTTGCTTTTGGCCCAAAGCTTTCACTTTATTACAATAGGATGTATGATAAGGGTTTTCTCAATTTTATTCATGAAATTAACTAATTCAAATTTAATTAAGTATGGCGGGAGTCCATGATTATTAACCAACAAAAAAATTAAAAAAAATAAAAAAAGCAACTTAAGGTTGCAGATTAAATGTACATTTTTGTTGGCCAGAACAAATGTACTACATTTGTTTCAATTTATAAGACACTTTTAACTATATTATATAGATCAAGGATGATAATTAATAATTAAAATTTTTTTATCATTTCCTAAATTACCTTTATTTAATATTATTTAATATAATTGATCCATAAATGAAACTCTTCAGTATTAATTAAATTTCATCATTTCTTAAGGGTATTTTGGACAAAACAAAATTCATTATTGAAACATTAAGAAACAAAAATTGAAAAGATCTAAAATCATATTTAACATTTCAATTTCTTGTGAAATTGAATTCTCTAAATTTCGTATTTAAAAAAGTTTGAGGAGCGAAAAATGAAATCACTCACTAAAGTTATTTCAAGAAAAAGTTGAAAGAGGAAGTTGTGTGAGATAGAGATAGAATTTTTTAGCTCCCCCCCTTCTTTCTCTCTCATTTTGTTTTTTTTGGCAGCAGTCTCATATATAAGATATGGTTCTCTCTCTAGCACACTCACAAAATCCCCGCTCTTTCACTATATTTGGTAGGAAAAAAATTTTCAATAATTGAAAATGAAAAAAAAAATTTATCTTAATATATTTGATTAAAGTTGGGGAAATATTCCAGTCCAACCCAAATGAATTGGCTCACCTTGGGTTGGCCAAAAAGCATGTTAGTGTGGGCTGACTCATTTTTTAGTAGGTTGGAAAAATACCAACCCCATCCTATCATGGTGAATTGGCTCACATAACCTAAAACTCTTTTTATATATATATATATAACTTTTCTTTTTTTCACAATTTAATACTAATTTTAATAATAATCCACCAACCCACCACAACTCATTCCAAATCTTAAATTCAATTTTTGTAAATTTAAACCATGATATATGTATATATATCATACATATAAAAAAGGAAATCTAAGTTTAAGATCCAACAACATTAAACAACAATATTGTCACAATTCACAATTAAAATTATGAAAATTGAAAATTCAAATAAAACTTATTCATCAATCCTCAATCATCATGAATTATAAGTTTATTTAGTTTCAATATAAGAAAAAAATAAAAAAAATTAAAAAAAGTGCACCAACCCAAGGATTGGCCCAAATATAGCATTAATATGGGTATGTGTATTGGATATAATACAGTATGATACAAAAAATATGGTAATTTTTTAAATTTTAGGATATCGGTGTGAGATATATTTATACATATATAATATTATTTATGTAATTATTTATATATATAATTAATATATCTACCTATTAAGATAAAAATGGGTATTAATTATTCTAAAAATTGTAGTATAAATGTTAAATAAACCCTAAAATATTTATAACAACTTCAAATATTCATATTTTAATGTAAAAATTTGAAGTGGTACAGATGGGTATAAAGTGGTATTAATAGATACATATGCACAAGTATAATACACGTATCGTATCGTATTGTGTATCATATATAAATACGTATACTTTTTTAAAATATTGGTGCTTCATAGGTTGGCCCGTATTGATTAGCAGGTTAAGTGGGATAGGTTGGAAAAAACCGGATTCAAAATGAGCTGCATTTTTCCCAACCCAACCTGCCTATAAAAATGGGTTGAATAGACCAATGCATGGGTTGAAACTCATTTTCTTAACTCTATATTTAATAGTCAATTATAACTTTTTCATTGAAAACCTTAATACATTTGATAATTAATAATAGATATTCCATTAAAAATCAAACACGTTAAAATGTATTTTTTATCTCCTTATTTTCTTCAACCTCACCTTCTTTCTAATTGTTTTCGGCTACAGTTCTGTCTCAATTAAAATTTATAATAAGGATTCAGGATCAATTAGCGTTTTGGGCCCTCAGCATAGGTATTTGTCTGGAGCTCAACTCTACTCTTTCGGTAAAACAAAAAAAGGAAATTACTTCGACCCATTTCACCAAAAAATGTTATATGGCCCACTTTATTGCCAATTAGCTCATCAGATTGTTTGGTGGGCCATCACTTACTTCTCTCGGCCCAAAATCGAACCAGGATGACAGAATCTCCAGGTTCAAGTCGCCAAACATATATGTCTAGTTATTATCAATAAGCCCAAACACAATTGAAATAGCAAGTAGCGGAATTTCATATCATTAATTGATGACATACTAAAAATACATATTTTTTGGTCTGACAATAAATGTTAAAAATAAAAATAACGGTTTTTTTAACCAAACACCAAATATTCACATTATAAAGGTAATTATGTGATCACTAATGGTTGGTTTGAGTGATAAAAAACTCAACACAATAATAACCTTTAAATAAGGTATCAAGTTTTAGTATCTATGAAGACACTGTTTTATGGTTTATTGACCTAACTATGGTTAAATCTGTCACAGTCAAATTAATACATTTTTAGTTATATACTAAACATTTTAAATAAGAAATGCCAAAATAACCAAAATAAGAAAATTGATTTCAAATAAAAAAACCAACAATAAATTAAAGTGGCTAAGTGAGTAAAGATAAAAAGAAAAAAAGATAATTTAAAAAATGAATAAATATTTTATAATACAAAATGTAAAATAAAATATTATAAGATGTTAGATATATATTTATTCTATATATTTCCTTTTTCAATACTTATTAGGTATAAGTCTACGTAAATTTAGAAAAACGTGATGACTATTCAAGATGATACATGAATAAAAGTTTTTAAAGAAATTTATTGTTAAGTTGGAATCGGTTGATGAGCCAGTTTTGCTTTTATGGCGATTCATTGCATTGTCTGGACCAAATCAAGGATTGGCTCACCATTGTTTTTTTGGGGTCTAGTCCAATTTTCTAAACAGTGATCTGGACAAACATTTTCATAAATAAAATTCACGAATTATGTCCAAAAAAAAAGTCACGAATTACGATCTCCGAATTTTCTGTTCACTCTTGGTTTTACCTCATTCTGGTTTGTCTTCTATGTTTTGCCTAAATTTATATAGGTATTCTCACATTTGCTATCTTAAATTTGTTGTTCTTGCTCCTTATCATTTAGAACATGTAGTTTGTGATATTGTTACTATCTCTGCTTGTTATGATGTACGCTACATCCTTTCTTAATAGCATTAATCTCTTCCTGTTTTTGCATTAAAAAAAAAGTTTGGATTTAAATTTGTTCACACGCTGAGAGAAGAGGGAGCAAAGCCATTGGAATATAGGAAACGCCGTCAAAAGAAAGATGGGCACAAAACTAATGATGAGGTTGAGTAAATTAAGAGTACACGAATACACTACATATCATAGCAGCGAATGACAAATGCAACACTGCGTCATTCCACTATATATATAGATGCAATATGGAATGGAGGCATCACTTTTGTGTTTGACATGGTAAAATTAGATATGAGTGAAGCTGCTCTCTTTTAGATAACACTCGCAAACAAATTGGAAAACATTGTATGTGATGCGAATCAAATGGGTGGCTCGATCTTTATGGCGTAGGTCAGAGGACGAGGGATGGTTCGAGACATGACGGAACCAAACAGCTAATCCAAGTTATAGGGAACACGACTTATTACTTGGACAACTTGTCTAACCACGAACGCAGAAGAACCAATGCACCTGGTAGAAGCACGAATTAGGAGCTTTCAGGAAGTAGAATAACTAATTTAATAGGATAGGTTTCACAAGACAAGATGATGTGGATCCTCTAGGATCAATATCCTAGGAACCCAGAAAGTCGAGCTGTCTAAGCACAAACCTAAAGGAAAGATATGATGAAAACTCTGAAATCCAATAGAATATAAGGATTCTAAGAACTCTAAAGGACGGCGCCACAAGAGAGAAATCAATTCTCTTAATAAGTCGAAATTTGTATTCTAAAAAAAACACAAAGAACTAATGAAACAAGTTCTAAATAATATTCATCTGTTCCAATTGTATGTACAAAAGAAGCCTATAAATAGGCAAATAGATATCCTAAAGTAATTAGGAATATTTAGAACTCGAATAATCCTAATAAATTTAACAAATTCTAAAAAGATAACTAATTATTTGAAAGCCTAAAAATAAAAACGAAAATACTAAAAAAATAATAATAAAAATAATATTCTAATTTTAATACTATTAAATATTCCTGGAAGATAAGGTTTATCTAATAGAATTTAAACTAAACTAATTTAAATCTAAAATTAGGCTCCATGGAATACAAGTTGGAAGCCACAAAATATCATAATATAATTTAAATCAAATCAAATCAAATCAAATTAAATCAAAACAAATTAAAACAAAAAGATAATCCTAAATTAATATAAATTAGACTTGAAACTTGGGCTTCTTTCTACATTTGGACTTCAAAAATATTCTAATCTTCTTTGGGATATATGATAACATAATTAATCTTGTATGGCTCATTCCAGCATGTATTTGGACTCGATGATTTGACTCCTCCAAATGTATATTAGCACATTGAGCTTTCAGTGTGATGAAATATGCTCCAAAAAGAATTTCTAATATGCTGAAAGGTTCTCCTAACAATGGGCTTCTGAAATTAAAGTTCAACATATGAGTTGGATAATATAATTTGTTAACTGAGTCCTTTGAGTTCACATCATTCTCCCCTTCTTGAAAAAGAGCCATCCTTGACTCGTCAAGGTACTTTTGCAATCAAGGAGAATCACCCGAATAAAAAATCTTCTTTTTTAATCATCTTGGTAATGGTAGATGATAAGTATGAAAGATTGAATTATGAAAAAGATCTTTGTATTCCTGTAATAGAGAAATAATACAACTAGAAAAAGAATAAATAAAATTATTAGTTTCCACTTTTCTCTTTTCTCTCCTTTTCTTTTTCTTCTTCTTTTTCACTCTCCTTTCAATTTTTTTCTCACTCATTTGCTTTTATCTTCTTCTATTTTTCTGCATTTTCTTTTAACTTATTCTTTTTTCTTCTCTCTTTCTTAATTTTACCACTCTTATTTTTCTAGTCAATCTTACTTTTTATTTTTTCTTGAACCTCACATAATTAAATACATTGTAATGATTCATGGGTTTTATCCAATACAAGGGAACAATTGTTAGCATGCCCATCAAATAGCCATGGATATCCAACACCATATTCACATACTCAACTTCATCACAAGCACTATTTTCCAATTGTGCAATGTCATTGTTCTTAATTTGTACACTAGAAGCACAACTGGAAACAAGTGAACCACTATCAACTAAATTATCCATTAAATCTTTTAAAACACTTTCCTCTTTTAAAAGTAGCAAACTATCATGAACAACATTAGTCTTATTGAGACTCTCAGATGTAACATATCCTACATCAATTAATTCAACACAAGAGATATAATCACAAGAGTTTTGAGTAATAGAAATACCTATCAGTTCAATTGAAGATGACTCTTTAACTTGGGATTCTTTCTTTCTATCTCTTACTTTCTTTAGCAACATGAGTTGATCTTCATAAACTTCTTGTGATGTTAATGGAGTAAGTATGTGCCTTTTACTCTTCATTATAAAGTAGTACATATGTTTGCTTTTATTATGAATGACTTTCCTTTTATGTTGCCAAGAGTTTCCCAACTGCAAGTAATTGGTCATAGGTATCACGTCACACAATACTTCATCGGAATATCTTCCAATAGTGAATGATACTAGAGTCTATTTATCTATCATGACCTCTTGAGGTTCATCAAACAATAACATTTTGTAGGGCCTAGGATGTTCAATGCAAGGTAAACCCAATTTCTTAAAAAAAAAAGTGAAAAAAAGTTATTTAAAAAAATATTAGTGCTTTTATCTTTACATATATGAAGAAATAAAAGCATATATGAAGGTTGAAGTAAAAGAAGTGCATCCAAATTAATCCTAAGGTGATAAAGATTCGACGACGAATCTTTTCAAAGAAATGGGGAATGATAGAGATCAAGGAGGCACATCAAAGATTCTCAAGCGCTACTCACATGATCTCTCCCAAGAAAATTCTAGGTCTTTTTTTGTTAGATAATTTTGTTTATTTATTTATTTTATTGGCTTCCAATTTGTATTTTCTTGGGGACAAAATCATTAGTTAGATTTAAATTAGAATAAATAAAATTTATTAGATATCTTTTAAAAAAATTTCTAGATTTGGATTTAAGAGATTATCTAATAGTATTAAGATTAGATATCAATTTTATTTTTATTTTTTTGAATTTTTGTTTTTGTTATTATGATTTTTTTATAATTAGACACATCTTTTAGATTTTCTAGATCTATTAAAATTATTTAGGCTCAGTTGTTTTAGGATTAGGATTTTTCTTATTTTACCTATATAAAGACCTCTATGTTATGTAATGCATTTTCTTCAGAAAATAGTGGAATAATATGGTTATGAGTTTTTCAGTAAAGATTTACTAAGTTATTTCTTTTCTCTCTTTTGTTTTCTATCTCTCATTTTTTTTTCTCATGTGACTTACCGTAAAGAGTGATCAACTTTGTGCGTGTCGTTATAGTTAGGGATTTAGAAACGAATTCCTCTAGGGTTATAATTAATCATTTTTTGAATCTTTTGAGTTAAATTTTTCTGCTACTCTATATTTTTTGGGTTTTTTAGGGTAGGTTTCTAAAAGGTTTATATAAGTTGAGTAACCTGTCTCGAGAACTCAGAAAATATAGAGTAGTGAAAGAACTTGACTTAAAAGATTCAGAAGATGATCAATTAGAATCCTAGAGGAACTCGTCTCTAGATCCCTAACTATAACAACACCCACAAGATTGATCACTCCTCACGGTAGGTTAAATAATGAAAAAGGAGGGGAGATAGAAAACAAGAGAGAAAAAAGAATAACTCAGCATATCCTTACTGAAAAACTCACAATAATATCATTTCACTATTCTTTGAAGAAAATAATTCTCTGAAGAAAATAAATTACATAGAGGCCTTCATATAGGTAAAACAAGAAAAATCCTAATCCTAAAACAACTAGGCCTAAATAATCCTAATAGATCTAGAAAATTTAAAAGATATAGTTAATTATAAAAAAATCCTAATATTTAAAATGAAAATTCAGAGAAAAATTAATAAAATTGATATCTAATCATAATACTATTAGATAATTTCTTAAATTCAAATCTAGGAAATCTCTTAGAAGATATCTAATAGATTTTATTTCTTCCAATATAAATCTAGCTAATAACTTTGGTTCCAAGGAAATATAAATTGGAAACCAACAAAATAAAAATAATAAATAAAATAAATTATCTAACAAAAAAAAAAGACCTAAAAATTCCTTGAGAAGGATCATGTGGGTAGCGCTTGAGAATCTTTAACGTGCCTCCTTGATTTCTATAATTCCCCATTTTCTCAAAAAGATTGATCCTCGAATATTTACTACCTTAAGATTAATTTGGATAAGCTTCTTTTGCTTTAGCTTCTATATACGCTTTTGTTTGTGAAGTTATTAAAAAAAAATTCGTGCCCAAATGTATATTAGCACATGGAGTTTTAAGTGTGATGAAATATGTTCAAAAAAAAATTTCTAATATGTTGAAGAGTCCTCCTAATAATAATGGGCTTTTAAAATTAAAATCCAGCACATAAGTTGAATTATATAATATATTAATTGAGCCCCTTCAAATTCACATAACAAGAGCAAAGGAAAGTTAATTTAGCAAGTGAAGAAATCATTCATATAATAATATTTTTTATCTGTCCCAATAGGATTCAATACATGGCTATTTATAGAGAAGTCTTAGTACTAAAAAATAAGGAACTAATTAATGTCTGACTTGGGGATCAAATACGGCCTAACTTAGGAAATAAATAAATTAATTAAATTCAGACTTGAAGACCAAGTATGAGCTTTAACTTAAGAAAATCTAAACACCCATTAGTAGCCCAAATTAGTAATCCAAAATCCAAATTACTATTCACTTGGGCTTGAATTAGCATGGCTAAGGCTCTGTTTGCATACTTGGTCTTGGGTGTGTTGATAAGAGCTCCAAGTTCATGCACTTGTAGCCTCTTTAACCTTCCTCTTGTCATTAAGCCTTCAATCACCAAGTTCTTGTCCACTTGAGCTAGTTTGTGCATATTAGCATAATCATCTTCCTGGTTCACATTAATATGCAAATGCACGAACACGTAAACTAGAATGTTCTAACAAAAAGAAACATAAAATAAAATTACACACACGAACACGTAAACTAGAATGTTCTAACAAAAAAGAAACATAAAATAAATTACACACACACATATATATATTCACTCCTCATTCATCAATATCCCAGCATGGATGGATATATGAGGACACTGCTTCTGCTCTGTATAATCTAATCACTACTCAAGCAAAGACTGATCCTGCCTTTTAATATACCCACTCCTTCTTTGGTGCATGTGGGGAATTCCAATTATAAAATTGAGATTTAGATTATATTCCACCTTGCTCCCACCTTCTATCTTTTATTCGTGGTTTATGATGAGGGAGGGCAGTTGGGTACCCATACTCTGAATCCTTCAGGTTGCTTCAGTCAATGATATATGTTTTTTCAGTATGGATTTTATTCTTCCCACACCCACCACGCCCATTGGGGAGATGGCCGCCGTTAGTTTGGGCTGTTGTCCTCAGTTTTTGTTTAATGGTGGTAGAAATAGACAATAATAATAATAATGAAAATGAAAATGCATCCTAAAACGTTTCCCCTTTCTGGATAAATTATTTATATATAACTTGATCTCACGTGTTCAGCATGATATGGAGATTAAAACTGTTTCAAGTTCAAACTCAAAAATGAATGGAGTGGACAGTAAAGGATTCTAGATTAACAGTTTTTCTTTTTTTGGTTTAAAAAAATAAGTTTAGGTGACTAGACCACAACTCCAATGCTCACCACAGTCTAATTCGTTAGACAAGGAAGAAATCAACTTCAGTTCACTAATTCATTCTAATCCAAATTAATTAATACTTAATATATAAAAAATGAGTATCAATACATTGCACGGGGTTAAAAAATCAACGAAATGAATGCAGGATTAAAAAAATCCTATTCTATGGTCAAATGATTGGGAAGGAAAATCTTAATTTCAATAGAACTTGCTTGTGAGGAAATTTTATAATATTTTTTTCCTTGTGTGAGGAGAGGCCTTGTAGGCATTTTTATAAGTGCATTCCTTGTGAGGATTAATAAAATTGCGTAGTAAATACAATCATATTTAGATAGAATCTTTCCTTATGAAAGGCGAAGATAAAGGAAAAGGAATATAAAACCGCGTCTTGATGAAATGACACAGACGAAGTATTTAAAGGAGAGTTACGCATTGATCAATCCTCATTCTGTCATCGCCCAAAAGACTGTAAGCTTCCGCAGACGGATCTCAGCGACGTTTCTTAAGTGAGTGTTCTGCTTTGTTGCCTTGGACAGCTCTGTTATCGCTGGTTGCTACCTCCATCGCCGATTTTGCCCCCTTTGAATGTTCAAGTCTCCGTTTTGGGTAGTCATCTTCGTCGTGTACTTTCCCTTCCCTGGGCTTTTCGATTTTTGCTGCGATGAGATAGGGCTCCAATATCTTGACCAGGTAGAGAATCTAAGCCACTGTCTTTGACTGTCAATTAGTTGCAATTTATTTGGCTATTGGTGTTGCCCCAAACTGAAATTTTTTCATATATGAATAGTTTTGATTATAAACCTTGCAAGTCAATGGAAGGTAATCAAGGTATGGACCCAGCTAGTACTGGTACTGCTCTTGGTATGCAACGAATTAGTTCAGCATTTGATTCCTCCTCGGGAGTAACTCCCCAAAACCGACTCAATGCTCCCAATCCCAATTTCAATGCCTCTCAAATGGGCGGGTCTGTGCTTCTATTGCAACAAAACATGAATCCTGAGAATCTGAAACCTGGCATACCTCCATCCCACCCTAATATCCCAACTTCAGCACATCATCCCCAAAAACCAGAGTTCCATTCGTCTTCCCAGCAATTACGTTCTCCGAGTATGAGGCCGCGCTCTTCTCATTCAAGGTCTTTGTCTCAACAGTCATTTTTTTCTTTGGATTGCTTGCCTCTATTAGGTCCTTCACTTTATAGTGAACCCTCGGCAACCCTTCTTTCTAACTCGATTTCCACAGATGTGTCTATGGAAGAAAGTGTGGTTAACTCTCATGCCTCTGCCATTTCTATGCCCATCAATAGGGATCATGCCTTTCAGGCTGGTCCTAGTGTTCTTCCTCGTAAAGGACACAGGCGCTCTAGTAGTGATACTCCATTAGGAATCTCTGGCTTCAATCATTCTTCTCCTCAATTGGTTCCCTCTCCTACTTGGATGAATCTGGACAATTCAAATTCTAGAGGAGAAAGCTCAGGTTTGAAGAAGCCAGTTCGGTTGGTCGAGAAGGAGGCTAAAAAGGATGAGGGTCATGTTGATTGCTACAATGCAAAACCTATGGTTGAGAAGAACGAGGATGTGATGGATGATTTAATTAGTGTTTTTATGAATTTGGACAACATTGATAATCTAAATTTATCTGAAGAATCAAAGACTTTTGAAAGCAGTGATAATGAAGTTGAGAGTCTCATAGTTGGAAAAACAACCTCTACAAAAGGGGCAACTTCGAGCTTTGTGGAGGAAAGGAGGGAAGGAATCAAGAGGAGTTCTAATGGAGACATTGCACCAGGTTCCCAACATCGAAGAAGTTTTTCCTTGGATAGTTCTGTAGGAAATTTGCATATTGAAGATGAATCACCAAAGCTTCCTCCTTTGGGGCATCGAGTTGGTCAGCGCTCGCCTAGTAATTCAGCAGATGGTAAAACATTGGAAATCAACATGGAGTTGAGAAATGGAGAATTCACTGAACTTGAACTGAAAAAAATAATCGAAAGTGATAAACTTGCTGAGATTGCTTTGTCAGATCCCAAGCGTGCAAAAAGGTATTATATTTCTTCTTCTCTTCTCCCTTATTTCCTTAACTCCTATTTAAATTTAAACCTATAGTAACTCATTTTGTTTCTTATATATTCGGTCAGAATATTGGCTAATCGTCAATCAGCTGCTCGGTCCAAGGAGCGTAAGGTGCAGTACATTGCTGAACTAGAGCATAAGGTGCAAACTCTTCAGTCGGAGACAACCACAATGTCAACTCAATTCACCAAATTACAGGTGGGCATCTTCTATGATGAGCTCATGTCCTCTTTTCTTATTTAACTTTATCAACAATATTTTTGTTTTTATGAATCAAGTTTTCATGAATCATGCTCACAACTCGTTATTCTATGTTTTTGTGCTTGTCTCCAGAGGGATAACTCACAGCTTAAAAGTGAGAACAGTGAGTTGAAATTCAGGCTTCAAGCCATGGAACAACAGTCCCAATTGAAAGATGGTTTGTATATATTTTTCTGCCTTTTGGTTTTAGTCAGCTCAATCCAACTTCCTATACAAATTGGACTTCTTTAAGTGAACTTTCTGATGAAATAACTTGATATATGATATGACGGACATTTTTTTGGGCTAATAAGATGATGTGTATTGATTATCTTTTCTAACTATGTGTAGTAATAATATTCACTTTAAAGCATTTAAGCTTGTGTATAGATAACTCTAGTAATGATTTTCATCCAGATTTCTAAAATGTTGAATGTTAAGAAAATGAGTCATTTTTGTAACGTTTTCTTCCTTAAGGCATTTTATTTCATCTTTCTATATGACCATTTCTGCTTCTTTATACCTGCCTAGTGTAGGTGTATCTGATCTCATCATGTCGAAGACATGCAAATTTTGGATTCCGAGAGTAGTTTTTGATAACACCATTGATTCTTTTTTCAAACATTGTTTTTACATTCTTGTTTGTTTTGTAGAAGTCCCTTTAAACTGCATATCAAGATTTATTTGATGTAACTAGTTTTAGTTTTGCAAATGTTAATAACTTTTTATTTGTAGATGGACCACATTAGCTTTCCATAAGAGGGGAAAAATGACCTAGTGAAAGTTCAAGTGTTCCTTTGGTTTTGCTGGTAAAAAATAGTACAATTTCCTATTTTTGTGAAATTAATGAGAAAAAATGGTCAAAAATAAAAATTACTCTCATTTTTACCATTTGGATTTAGAGGCTTCTTAATTTTAACACCATGTTGCTACTTAACGCTATTGGATGGCCTTGAGAAGCTATTGTTGCCTTGAAGTCATTATCAATTGTCTGTTACTAGATTCAACGAATATCAGCTGTTAGAACTGATATCAAATAACCAAAGGGACTATTGATACCTGTTGTTTTAGAATATCTTAATGTCTTCTCTTATGTTTGATGTTACTGGCTCAATCAATATATTGTTGTTTGATTTCAGACCAATGAAAAAAGATATTGCTATAGTTTATATGCAAGGCTAACTTTCATCACTCTAGAATAGTGCAACACGTTTAAATTTATCAACTTGAATTTGTGATGAACATGATACCCTTCACCTGACAATCTGTTTATCTGTTCATTTATTTATGTATGTATTGTAAAACTTTAAGAACATAAGATGTGCTATGGGTTATACTAGTATCAATTTCTACTTGACAATTATGGCATTAATGAAAAAGTGCATGCAATAGTTCATTTCATTTTGTTTTTTGGGACTTTCTATCTTCAGGTGTAGGGTCCTTTGCTTGTATGTCTGTAATTTTTTTGGCCCCAGCATTAGAACACGAAACCACAAGGCTAAGCTTTCTAAGGCTTACCATGAGTACCAAAGTTGCTGGTTATGTTTGTAAATTAATAAGATACAAGAGTGCCTTATAAAGTGCACCAGGTTTACTTTTAAATAACTATGCATTCTTTTGTGACCCTATTTGAGCAGCTCTGAATGAGACCTTAACTGCTGAAGTCCAGCGTTTGAGGCTCACAGTCGCGGAACTTGGTGGAGAGTCTATTCTCTCGGGCTGCATCGGTCCCCAACGTGCTATTAACCAACAAAGGTTCCAATTGCAACATGAGCAGGCTGGTCAGCTCAAAGAAATGCAAATGCATAATCAGCCTCAGGTAGAGACCTAGACTCAGTTGCACCAGATTCAACACAATGAATTGAATCTCCAGCCGCAAAATGACAAAGCTACTGCTCACTAAGTTTGCACCGAATCATAGATAGCCGCACTCTGTTCAAATTGCATTTAATTTCTTTAGGAAATGGGTGGCATTAGTTTGCTTTTATATTTTGATTAGTCTATACATCAGCTTTATTTAATTAATTAATTTGTAGGTTTCTCCATTATATAATATATACTCGGAATAGTTTATCGTTACAGTAGTGGTCGTGTTTTGACTACAATTTCTCCCTTGCCCCTGGTGAAAGAGCTTTGTTATGGCAAAATCTAATGATAACAGTTTGAGCGAAGTATTTCCTTTAAAGGAGTTGTCTACGTGGATAGGCACGAGTGGTTCCATGATTGCGTTGCCATGGCGGTGTGTCTAGTAGTGGCATGTAGTGTCTGGGCACGAGAGGAAAAATAATTGAACACAATATAAGATTGTCAGGAGTACGGAGGATTTTTTTTTGTTGGGTGGAAGGAAGAATGTCTTTTGAACCACAGTTGTATGACTCAAACTCAATTGCCATTTTTGGTCATTTTGAGCTCTCATTACGTCCTTCCTGCAGTGCCAAAGCTTCTATGATTATCATGAGACTTAAGTGTTAATCTTCTTCCCACTAGCAAACTTTATCGTCCTTGATGGCCTTGCCAGGCTTATTTTTCCCTCTTTGAAAAAAGGCTGCGTCTACTTTTGTTTTTGTAGTGCCGACCACTATTTTCCAAATAGTGAAGAGGAAGTGAATGGTTAGGTAGAGAACAGACGACATGGGGGAAATAAATTTGGTAAAGGGTGAGGTAAGGCATCCAAATAAGAACTATAAATCTTCAAAATTAAAGACTAGGACGAGAGGAAGATCCCGTAAATCATGACATGGGTTTTTTACCATCAAAATTGAAAAATTTGTTCTCTATATGAGGATAAATGTACAATGTGATTTATATGCCGGTGACTTCGCCAGCTATCATTATAGTTTAAATTGAAAATTTTCCTTGCTAAATCTTCGTATTTCATTTTCCTTAGTTCCTGAGTTTGTTTTCTCTATTCACATCCTCTATTATCCTAGACAGGGGAATTGTTTGTTGTTGAAGAAATATGAGGTCGTGCAGATTTTGTTTCTTTTATTGTAAGAGTAAAATATTCTAACCTTCTATCTATTTTGTCCTAATTACAACTATTTCTTCTCCATTTTATAAACCTACACTTTAGTTCAATTTATTAATATTGTTAGGAATATTTCAAAAGATTCAAAAATACTATTTACTAATTAAGAATTATATTAACATGAATTATATTTACCAATTTATCCCTCATTATATTAAATCCCTAATTAATTAAATTGTTCGTTTTACTTTCTAAATTCATTTTGATTAATTTTTCATTAGGTATAAAATTAATAAATTTTGTAATACAATCAAAATTATATTATTTTTATAATCGAATGAAAAGAATTAAAAATAAATGTGATTGGCAAATTTTCTTACCCAATGTCTATCTTTAAAAGATTATTAAATAAATAAGTTTAAAACATTTAAGATTATTAAACCAATCATTGATTAATTTTATAAAATGATGAAAAATTTTAAAAATATATGTATCAGAATTTTTTTGGCTAATATAGGTGTTTAAATAATCCTTCAATAATATTTATGTCATAATGGGATGTTTAGGTTAAAAATTGTGATTTAATCGTTAGTTATATGTTGGGTAGATATAAATGAAATTTTAAGAAAAAAAAAGTGAATGTTGGTGTAACATAACTTTTAATTTTAAAAGAAATCCATATAAATTTTTAAAATAAACGGGAGATTTTTGTAATTAAAGTAAAATAGTGGAGTAGTTAATGTATTGTACTCTTTATTTAGTTAATTGTTTATGGCCAGCAAATCTTTGGTCTCCTGATATAGGTAGAGGATAACTCAAAGTTTTGGAGATTGGGAATAAGGGCATGTTTGATAATATTTTCTGTTTTATTATTCTCAAAATAGTTTTAAAAAACTGTTTTTCAAAACAAGTTTTAGAGAAGAAAATAAAAAAATTCATTTGAATAATTATTACCAAAATCATAACCAGTAAGTATTAAATGAATTATTCAAAATTTATAACTTTGTTATTAATAATATGAGTATTTTTTATTTTTTTTTGTATTTTACAAAATAAAAACTGTAAAACGCTTTAAAGATGTTCTAAGTTTTCTATTATTTTATTTTTTTATTTTCTAGAATAGTTTATAAAAAATAGGTTTACCAAACAAGTTTTTCTATTTTTTTATTTTCAAAAATAAAAAAACTATTCTAAAAACACGAATCAAACAACCTAATAGGTTGTGCCATGGTGAAGGATATCTGTGCACCAATAATAATGGTGAAGGATTTCTGTGCACCAATAATAATGAATTGTACTGGGTTTTTGTATGAATATTGAATAGAAGTTGATGACATGTTGGAGTCATGGTTGCCACTTGGGCTTCTGCCCAGGTACAGCAGCAGAACTTCTAGAGATATATTGGGGCCTTACAACCAGAAATTGCCTACAGTCAGAATTCATAGTGATTCTCTTTAAGCAATCAATCTGATCATCAAGCGCTGCAACAATGAACATCCATTTATGGCACTAATCAGTAGCATCCAGATGATTCTAGCTGAGTGTTGGGATGTAAAGCTGCGTTATTCATGTTGAGAAGTTATCTCCATTGCAGATTGGATGGCGAGGCATTCTCACAAGCCAAATTGGAACATACATTTATATCAGACCCCCCCTGGGTGTACCCCACTAATTCAGAGGGATTTGAAGTGATTCGAATGTTAGCTCTATGAGAAAAAAATAAGTAAATTCCCTTGAAGAGATTTATCTAATTCTAATGTCACAGTGATTATTGCCCTTAAAAGAGGAAGCCTTTTGATTAATGCCATTAATATAATTAATACAAACGAGTAAGACAAATTCAGTTTTAAACAAAATTTTGTATATAAATTCTTTTCACAAAATTATAAGAGCAGCGGAATATTTTTATAAATATTCCTCATCATACTTCATGATTTAATATAGATACCTTGAAATTACACGATCTAAATATTAAATCTGCAATCACAAAGAAAAATAGTTAGAAAAATAAGTAAGAAAATAATATAGGCAGACAGTTTTTTCAACTAGTTATAAGATTCAATAATGGAGTTAGGAATTAGTTTTAACTATTTGGGAAACAAGAGCGCATGATGAGCTCAACTCACTTTACTTTTATTTAATAACCTTGACTATCATCAGTTATTAACTTTAAATTTGAATTTGAATTCAAACAAACATAAAGATAAAATTATGAATGACTTTATCTCTTACTTCCTAAGATCACTTAGCTGACAATATCTTCTCTTGAAGATAAGGACTACACTTAGTCAAGATATATTTAATTAAATAAACAATATAAATATATAAATTGAATAAATTCAAATTAAATATTATCAATTTAAATATATCTTATATTCTTTCACTTGGTTCGATTTTGATTTATCAGTGGATATATTAAGGAATATTTAAGCAATACTACAAGAATCATGATGGTAGGTCCTTTAATTCTATCAGCATTACCTTCTATGTAACACAAATAACATCCTTATTTTATGGGAAATTATTTTTATGAATAAATCTTAAAATTTTATTTGATTCCTAACTTAATGTTCATCAATCTTACTAGAATTATATACAATATATATATATATATATTAAGATGATAAACTATAATACAAATTTCATCACTTAGGCACATTTCATCTAAGTCATCACAATGCGATCTGTCTCATATAAGACATATGATCCTTTATATTCTTTAACTGTATACTCTAAATTAAAGATCTTCTCTTTATATATTATTTGACCATTTAACTTTATATGATCAACACACCTTTTTATGGGTTCAAATAAATCTCCAATTTGAAGTGCAAGATAAAATTCAACATTCCTACAAACTTACCTCTAAACAGAGATCAAACTTAGCATTCATGGTGGAAGTTAGCAATCAATAATTGCTTAACAATCATGCACTCCTCCATAACATAAATTGTTCATCTAGCATTAGGATATACCATAATGTTGACCTTTTAAAGTCAATTTATCATACTAAATTGAACAAATACTACATTTTCCTTATTATTGGTCTTTTATATGAGAGCATGAATTTTTAGTATTTTTTGCAATTTATCATTTATTATCCAAGCATGAATTGCTTTGAGATCTTTACAATATTTCTTTCATAAAAACTATCAATTTATATGCACATTTAGACAAATATTGTGCCTTTGACTACTAGCATAAAAGAAATATTCTTTTCATTTCTTTCCAAATCTCATTAGAGACTCTTGGTAAATAGTAGGTGTCACATATGGTAAATAAACCTTTATACATTAATATTCAAGTTCTTATAAATATATGTTCTTTATGATAATTCCAAAAATTTGAAATTATCTTTTTATACATCTTTAAAGACATTTTACTCATATTTTTTATATTATAACTTTTGAATAAAGTTATTATACCATTTGTGATATCTCAAGTCACTGGTTATAAGCAATATATTATTTATAAGTAAAATTAAATAAATAACTCAACTCTCACTAATTCAGTGATATAAATAAGGATCCATAATGTTCTCAATGTTATCTAAAAATGTAATCACATCATGGGACTTCAACTATCATTATCATGAGAAGTCGTGCCTAACTAAATTCTCCTTGGTACTGATTGAACTCCTCACATTATTTCAGATACATCTTTCTCTTATAATCATAACGAGAGTGATAGTTTCCATAATATTTCAAATAAAATTGGCATATAGATTCATGATAATAATAAAGGAATTATTCATTAATATAAGAGAAAAATCTCACTATCATTCATCAATCTCTTCTTTTATAAAGAAAACATATAACAAATAATCTTTAATTTGTAATACATGATATTGACTAGTCAATTTCCTCTTATCTTAAAAACCCATTTATGGCTAATTTTCTTAGCCTCACTAGCAATTTTACAAATTTCTAAATATTATTTACCTTAAGATCTCTCATATCTATTATGAGATCATAACTTAATTTGAAATTTACTTTATTATATGAGAGAGTAAATGAAGTTATTCTCAATGTCTATCTTTTAATCAAGTTTCTTAAAGTATATCACATAGTTACTAAAGGTTACCAAATTCTCAATTATAATTGATCATAATTCAATCTTTCGTTAAGAATGAAGTTGCAAAATAAAAATTCCAACTATCATTATTTCATGATTTCTTTTATTCTTTATGAGATTTCTCCTTAATAATACTTGGTAAAATTCATAACATTGATACTCTTAATTTTTCAGCATGACTAATTGAGATTTTAAGAACTTCATCATGTTTTACATTTACCTTATTAATATAAGTTTCATGTAAAACGAATGTTTCACCATAATGAGTGGATTCATTTATCCATATGTGATAATGTTTTATAAGTTTGTCATATCTTTAATCACTTTCACTAATTGTGATAAAGGATGCCTTAGTCATGGCTCAAAAGGAGGGCTCTGACAAATTCAAGAATATGACAGGAGACTTTATGACTAGGAAAGATTGTTATACATGTTGAAGTTCAATTATTTAAGCAACTTTACTGTCCAATTGAAACCAGAGAGTTTGAAGAGCATTTCAATTTTATAAGTTTCATATTCAAACTCAATAGGAGTCTATTGGAGGATATTATTTAAAGGATCATGTACTTTATTTAAAGAACATGTGACTTAGATATTAGTGAACTTAATTTATTTTAATTTCATTTTTATTAATTATGGGCTAAACTTAAGTGATTGATAAAGCACAATTGGTTAATTAGTAGTCTTTTTTATAGTTCACCTTGTAAATAAGCATGTCATATGTCAAATATGTAATTTCATTAATGTGGTGGCATGTTTATAAGGATTTAGGTATTACTTTTATTATTTTCTTCTGAATTTTTGTTATTTATTTTTAGGGTTTTATTTTATTAGTTTTCTAGATCCAATAGAAATGTTATTCAAATTCAAAGTTTTTTAATTTCATCAGAATTACTTGAATCCAAATTAATTAACTTTCCTAGGCTTATTAAGTTACATTTTACCTTACCTATTTAAGGCTCTCTTTTATGTGTATTTTTCAGATTTAGATAATTGAAAATTTTAGTTTTGTGAGTTTTCCTCTCATATTTCTTTGAATGCTAGAGAGAACACTATGACTTATCAAGAAATTGGTCAATCCTTGTGGCTTTATCGGAACCAGGATTTAAGAGACCAGTTCTCTTAAGTTCTACTTCTCAAGACTAACATCTATCATTCTTATCTTCTCTATTTTTGTTTTCTTTTGCTGCTGTTTTTATCTGTTTTGTTTATTTTCTTTGCTATCTAGTCTTGGTGTTCCTTGTATCACAAAGATTCGAGTGTTATTCGCTTCAAGTATATTCTATGGATAAATTCCATAAGTTTGTCATATGTTTAATTACTTCCACTAATTGTGATATTCCTCAGTGAATTTGATATTCCTAATTTCTACACATTTTGTATGTGATAGATAGTATAGCTTTTATCCTTTAAGTTTCTTCACATTTTCACTCACATATGTAATAAAACCTTTAAAAACAACATTCATTTACTCTTACCTTTACATGACAATTCCATGAGAGTGAATAATTTAAATTAAGATTATAACCATTTGGGCTTCAAAAAGGATGTATTCAATTACCAAAAATTATCGGAACCTTATTTTAAATGCATACTAATGTTTTGAGTGAATTTATCCATCACTAGTATACTTATCATGATATTCATTCCTTTAATTTACCTCACCGCATGAATCCATTTATTGGTTAACTCTCTAATTTTACTTTACATCCTTATTAAGGCATTAAATGCCTTATCTTATTTATAAAGCAAGTAGTATACATAAATTGTGAGAAATCAACAATATAGGATAATGAATCATTCTAAATGTTTAAAACACAAACACAAAAACCAGATATTAGTGTGTATAATCTCTAATAATGAAATTCTTCTATGCATATATATATATCTGTTTAACTTTTAATGCAGTTCATATATGAATTAGAGCTAATAAGATTTTGAGATCAAATAATCTCATTTTTCAAACCTTGTTAACTCTGTTCAGTAGAGGCATTGATATTCTCCTTTATTATCTATAATATGCTTTAACTAAATGAGATTTAAAACCCACTAAAGATAAAAATATATTTATTATTCTCTAATAAGATCTTTTGTGATATAATTACTCTTTATATGTCTCTTTCTTCATGATCTATATCCTTGAAGCTAATAACCAAATGATCATTTATTAAAATCTCACTTTTATCCAAATTTGAGCCCAAATTTTTTTTATTCACACATGTCCAATAAATATTCATTGTACATATCTTCTTATGCGCGTCATAAAAAATCTATAATGACCCACATTGATGAAGAGCCTGTTTGTTTTAAATTATAAGTGATTGTGGAGTAGAGAAAAATGATTATGCGGCCAGTAAACAAATACAATCCAAATCAAAATAATCACTTATAGCCATTTAAGTAATTATTTCCATAAGCTACTTTTTCCAGCTTATGATAATCACTTATTTTTCATATTTACTTATTTTACTTTTTCTTCTCAGTGCCTATTTGGTTTTGTATCATAATCGATTATAAGTGATTATTCCCCCAAAAAAATAGCTTATGGTGTTATTATCCAAACACCCAGATTAGTTGCAAAAAGTGATTATCTTGAAATAAGCTCTGATTTGTAGCTTTTGATAATCTATTATGGAGATATTTGACTGTTGGAAGCATTTATTGAGATTATTAATTATTTACTTACTAGTTGACCAAAAACACCCTGAATAAAGGGAACAAACTCACGCGGCTCATATTTTGTTTCTCATCTCTACGTAACCCAGGAGTCCTCGTCTTCCATAAACCATCCTCGGCCGAATTCCAGAAACTGTCCTCCACCTTCAAACCCATCGGCCTCTCCTGTGCACTCCTCCAAACAGGCTTGCTTTACCTTCTCCTTTCTTTGTCTTCACCACATCTGAGACACAATTTCAGCTCTCTTGCAAACCATTCTCTGCGCTGTCCATCGGCTCAGCTCCAGTCGGCCTGTTCGGTGATCTCCTCCATCAAACTTTCCTATGCCTTGTACTTTCTTGCTCATTTCCTCCATCAAGTGTTTGTTGCTGCTCACCGAGATGTACTCCCGTCGGCGTTCGAAGAATCATTCCATTTCCTAAAGCTCGATCTGTGCATGTGAGAGTTCTCGGTGCCAGTTCACCGGTGATCCAACTGATCTCTACACATAAGGTTTTGATCCACTTCTCATATTGCTTGATTTCTCGGATTTGGACTTGAAGCTATGTATTGTCGTCCATATGGTTCTTGGTTCCCTGATCTAATATCTCTGACACTCCACTATTCTAGGCTTGCAGCTCCGTCATCTTCCGCTGTTGTGCTTGGTGACTCATCCTCTGTCTTCTGCCTCCATGGTTGTGCTTCCTCCGTCAGTACCTCTCCCTTGCTTTCTGTTATGTTCTGTTTTGTTCTGTTATGCGGTTGTGCTTGTTCTGCTTATATAAAAAAAAAAAAAAGCCTGTTGCATTTTCTTATCGTAGGACCCAATTGATTTTCTATATTTTGCAGCCTCTTTTCCTATACATGTTATATATATATTCTTGAATATGTGTGTGCCTACTATTCTTGTTTCATAGTAGAATATCCTTATGTGAGTATTTAAGTCTGGACTCTAGATACTGTCTGCATGCCTTTCATGACTTGTGTTTGTTATAAAATATTTATTTTTGAAAGAAACTGGTATGCATACGAATCTAACTTCTGGGAAATGAGGTAGAAGGCTGACGTTTCTTCTCGAATCATTTGTGTTCCATTTATAAAGTAAATATGTGCCATCCAAAATTTGTTTTCGCTGCTTCATTGGTTGTATCAAATGATGCATCTTAATTTTTGCAATGTAATTAAGAATGTGTCAAAAGTGATATATGATGTATCTATGAGTTTGTTTTCCAAAGAATAGGCATCCACAGGGTTTCTTTTACTATCATGCAATCAGCAATCAATTTTTACAATCTAGCATATAGCCTTGGTTCTCTAGTAATTTTGTATAACTCGGTTGGTTTTGTTTCAGTTGGACTGCTAGGAATAATGGGCAGGTTAGGGAAGGGGGTTATAATTTTGTTTTAATTAAAAAAATTTAGGGTGAGTTGGATTTTAGAGACTTGCCAATAAATTTTTGTCATTGTTACAAGAGGATCATGATTGATTGTGCTGAACTAGAAAACTCGAAAAAGGTCTGCCATGTCATCTTTGTTGAGTCTGTATTTAGAGCAAAATTGTGTTCTGAGATTGTATGTGCCCCTGCATGAAGAGACCACTTTAATAAAAGAAAATCGGTTAAAGATTTGTAGCACACTAAGCATAAAACTTTATGCTTTTCACTTTTATTGGATGTGATTTTAGTGTTGCCTTTCCTCCATGAGTCTATTATAGAATTTCCAGTTAGCATGTTTTTGTGAAGACTTGACCTTTTCTATATATGTAGCTTGCACCACAAATTTGAATTGATTCTGATTCTCATATTGGGTTGATGGTATGCTGATCAAATCTCATATGTATGTGAAGTGTAATTGGGGAATGTGTGATGCAATTAGGAAGAATGTGTGGTATAGTGGTACAGTGGGTGTTAAATAATTAAACTGTGGTGATGCAATTAAACTGATAGGCATAGTGTGAAATATATTGTGGGTCTTTTTTGTTGTTATAGACATATTGAATATCAATTTATTGTGTTTTTTGTTGTTATAGCAGTATTGGATTATTTAGCTAAACTTTATGTTTATAGAGTCATGAGTAATGAGAGAATGAATGCAACTTGGGACATGAATGCAACTGAGATTCTGATCAAATTATGTGTGGAACAAGTTCAAAAAGGGCATCGGCAAGGCAGTAGTCTAAATAAAATTGGATGGGTTGCGGTAGTAGCTGGGTTTAAGGAAAAGACTGGTAGGAACTACAATAGGGGACAGCTTAAGAATAGGTTGGATGTCCTAAGAAAATATTGGAATTTATGGTGCAAGATGCTTGAGAAAGAGTCAGGTGTAGGGTGGCTTACTGGAAAACAAACTATTAATGCACCTGATTTATGATGGGAGACAAAGATATCGGTATGTAGTTTACTTTATTTGTTGTCATAATATGCCGAATTTATTGAACTTTTGTGTAATATGTCATACTAATTATATGTAAATATGCAAGAAAATCCAAAATATAAGAAATTCAGACACAGAGGACTTTAATTTGAGGATGAATTAACAATTTTATTTAGAAGTGTGGTGGCAAGCGGGGTGCATGCATGGACACCCTCATCTGGGACATTACCTAATGATGTTGGAGAGGATGATGATGTGTATCATCCATGTGTTGACCTACATGAAGGATCAGGAGATAGTGAAGAAGATCTTGGTAATGATACTGTCACGCCAAGTGCTGGAGTGAGTTCTGAGCTTAGGGATATGAACTTAAACGCTTCGCAGGGGTACTCTAGTGAAAGAAGCATTGGCAAGAGAAAAAGGATGGGACATTTAGAAGGCAACAAGAAACAGAAAGCCACAAATGCAAGGCTAGTGGTTGATGCTATTAGTAGGATTGCTTATGCACAAGAGTCGCGAGGAAAATGGAAGGCTGCAACATTTGTGGGTGAAGTCATGGCTGAACTAAGTTCAATAGACGCTATCCATAGTGATATTGAATGGTATTCGAAATGTTGTGAAGTGCTTTCGGACCCCACCAAAAGGGATATCTTCATACATTTAAGACATGATGAAGAAAGATTGTTAGCATGGTTGAAGCTTGTAGCTTCTAGAATTTAGGATGTTCAACTTTAGTTTTTCATGTGATTGCTAGATTTGCCAATTTAGGATATTTAACTCTATTATCGTAGGTCTCTTTTGTGACTTTTATTAACTTTGTTCTTAATGTGAAATCTAGAGTTGCTTCCTTTATATTGAAGTCTTGTTTAGTTAATTTTCAAAGAATTATGATTACTAGATTATGGTTTAAATATTTATTTTCATTTTTCACCTTACAGGTTGAAAAAAAAAATGGGAGACTCAGACTCCTCTGAAGATGATTTTAATGAAGTTGCAAACGTTACTGCATTAGTTGGATTGTATGCAGTAAATTATATATGTAAGGAGCCTCGAAGAACTAGTGAGTATACCGGTCATTCATGGGTAAATGAAATTTTACAAGGCCATCCAATTCGTTGTTATGAGATGTTTCGTATGGAAAAGAATTTGTTTTATCAACTTTGCACTAAACTGGTAGAAGAACATGGGTTAAAGGAAACTAGGATAATGGGGGTACAAGAAATGCTTGCAATGTTTTTGAACTTGGTTGGTCATGGGGTGGGAAATAGGATGCTACAAAAGAGATTTTAACACTTAGAAGAGACTATAAGCAGACATTTTCATCGAGTCTTACTGGCTTGCCTTCGACTATCAATGAAATATATCAAGCCACAAGATAATAGATTTCGTGGTGTGCCATAAAAAATACGAGATGATAAGCGATATTGGCCGTTTTTCAGAAATGCTATAGGAGCTATTGATGGTACTCATATTCCATGTGTTGTCAGTCCTAGTGAACAACCAAAATTTATTGGAAGAAAAGGATATCCAACACAAAATGTCATGGCTATATGTGATTGGGATATGTGCTTTACTTTTGTATTGCCTAGATGGGAGGGCACTGCACATGATGCTCGTGTTTTTGACAATGCCCTCACAACTGCATTCATGAATTTTCCTCATCCACCTCTCGGTATGTTTTCTGTTCATACCTTTATTTAGTGTAAGAGTCGAAATTACAAATGACTGATAATATTTTCATTGATTATTAGGTAAATATTATTTGGTAGATGCTGGTTATCCAACACCAACCGGATATCTGGGTCCATACAAACGTGAGCGCTACCACCTCCCAGATTTTCGGCGTTCATCTGGATATGTAAACAACAACGAACGATTCAGTTATTACCATTCAAGTTTAAGATGTACAATAGAAAGGACTTTTGGAGTCTGGAAGAACAGATTTCCAATTTTACATCGAATGCCTAGCTAGAAATTTCAAACACAAGTTCAAATAGTATGTGCAACAATGGCTATATACAACTTCATTAAAAGGAATTCCTAGATAGACTTTGAATTCTTACGGTTTGAAACTGAAGATATAGTTGAGTACGAAGATGGTAATCACGGTAATGAGTATCAACCCTCAATCACAAGTTCAACTATGACATCTTCAAGGGAAATGGATTGTATTCGTGATTTAATTAGAGATTAAATTGTACAATTTTTACAAGAAAATTAGTTATGTATTATTCTTTTTTAATATTTAATTTTAGAATTTTAAATTTTTATTAATATGTGCAAGACCATTTATTATGTAATATTTTCATATTATTTATAAATTAGAAGTTTAATTAAAAAACTATTAAAGTTTTATTATTCACCTAAACCATTTTATTATGTATTAAATGATTCATTTAAAAGAAATTACAATCATTTAAGCATCAAGGGTATTTTAAACACTTCAAGTCATTATCCATCCAAAAGTGATTTTAATCAATTTATCCAAACATAATCAATTATGAAAATCACTTATGAATTAAAAATATCCAAACACAATTTACTTTTCATATAATCACTTATCCTCATAATCACTTATGAATAATCACTTTTCATCATAATCACTTATGAATAAGCTCGTCCAAACATACTCTCATTATCAACCCAATAATCACTCAAAACCCCAATATCCAAACACATTTCTTTTCTCAAAATCACTTATGGGTTAAAAATATCCAAACACAATTCACTTTTAACATAATCACTTATTCTCATAATCTATTATGAATAATCACTTATCCTCATAATCACTTTTATATAATCTAATCCAAACACACACGAAATGACTAATTAAGGATCTTCAGCACTTTGACTAATAAAGATTTTTTATCTTGAGAGACTTAAGTTAGCAGCTATATCTCTCACTTTTATGTTATGTTGTAATGTACCTTCAGTATCTATTTACTTTATGAGAATTACTTTATAGGTAAAACACTAAATGTGACTTATATTAGAATTTTATCCATTGTCTATAAATGAATCTTGACATCCTCAAATCAATTATATACCCAAATATTTAGTTTTATATTGAGATTTCATTATTATTATATTGAGACGACTGTATCACACTCATCATTCATACAATATTATCTTATGTTAACATTAATAGATACAAGAGCTTTAGGTCAAGATCTCCCAAAATTAAGGATTTTCTCCTTTAGACTCTGTAAGTGTCTCTAACCAAACAATAATTCAAGATATGATAATAACACTACAATTTCATGATTCAATTTAAGTCATGTCTACATCAATTATATATGAGACAATCATCTATCACACTTAAAATTGATATTTTAAATCCATATGTGATTTTATTTAATTAATAATACATGTAGCAATTATAAATGATTCATTGATTACTTAATTAAATGTATGCTAATTATGAATATAAAAAAATATGTGTAATTATAATCAAATATATGCACAATCATAATGAGACTATAAATAATTAATTTGATCAATTAAACAAGTATGTGATTAAATAATTTTATAAATTCTCCCATTATTTTATTTATTAAATGTGTCCAACAATTGTTTAGAAATTAATTTTAGGCTAATAAATAACTTGATTATTTTGAAAAAAATAAAAACATTGTTATAATTGCCTAAATTAAATTTTTCCAAATTTTGAACAAACAAATAACACAAAAAAAAATTTTCACAGTATTTTAATAACCCAAAATTAATTATCCAAATTTTAAACAATTAAAATAGCACAAAAAATAAATAATTAACCAAATATTTATGGTCCAATATACATGTATGGTTAAAAACAACCCAATGGACCCAAATAATAAATTTTGGAAATATAAAATTTTAGCTTAAATAAATTCAATCACCAAAAGAAAAAAGAAAAACCAAAAAAAAATACTTTCCAGAAATTATAACATGATAAAAATAGGCCAACACAATTTTTTTTAGAATCATATAAAAAAAATTTTCGGCCCATATAGCAAGCCCAGACATGACTACCTTCTGGAAATTTTTTTAAAAATAAAAACTAAGCCCAACATTTTGGTTAAAATCAAGGAGAAAATAAAGGCCCAGTTCGTATAAGTCCATATGCATAAAAGATTAAAAAAAAATAGAAACAGAGTGAGAGACAGAAACAAGCCCAAAACGCATCCCTGCTATGTCATCATAAGTGAAACGTTGTGTTTCACTCATGCCCAAGAAACGACGCCATTTCGTGCACGCAGAGTGCAGAGAGACGTCCTTCCAGATTTGAAAACAGCATGCCGTTCAGACACTAGGCCTAAATGTAATGTCGTTTCTGTCACGTTCTCGTCGGATCCTTGAGCCCGACCCGACATTTGTGCACCCAACTGCAGAGCGCCATGTTGCCTGGTGGTATCCGGCCATTTTGTGCTTCATTTCCGGCGAACGTGATGGAGCAACGATCAGAACTCGACAAACAAGCTTGATGCACATAATAATTTCACGAAGTAATTTATGACTCAACAGATGAGAAAACAAAACGATCATCCGATTATGTAATTTCGGTTATGGCAAATTTCGAGACAAGATGTTGCATTTGAACACAAACTCGATCTTAGCAATCCCAGAAACACGATTTTATACTCAAATTACATCGATACACAATCAAATCTTTGGATAAAAAATTTGAAATTCCTTACCAGACCAAACTTTTGAATCTAGACAACGAAGAATTGATAATAACAAGACAGGCAGTAAAATTGCTCAGAGACAAATTCAGTTTTAAACAAAATTTTATAAATGAATTCTCTTCACAAAATTAGAAGAGTAGGAGAAGACTTTTATAAATACATCTCATCATACTAAATAATTTGATATAGGTTTCTCAAAATTCCATGATCTAAATATGAGATCTGAAATCACATAAAAAAATGGTTTGAAGAATATACAAGAAAATAATCTAGGCAGACATTTTTTTGAATTAATTATGAGACTCAGTGATTGAATTGTGAATTAGTCTCAACTAGTTAGAAAATAGAATGTATATTAAGTTCAACTCAATCTGCTTCTATTTAATAATTTTGATTATTATCAGTTATTAAATTTAAATATGAATTTGAATTCAAATAAATATAAAGATAAAATTATGACTGAGTTTATCTTTTATCTACTAAAATCATTTAACTGACAATATCTTCTGTTAAAGATAGTTAGTTAAAATATATTTAATTAAATAAATAATATAAATATATAATTTGATTAAATTCAAATTAAATATACCCAATAAAAGGGATTGGCCACTAACACGATGGCAAGATGCACTTGCCTTTGCATCTGATTCCGCTGGCATTTGACATGACGAAACAACTGTTTTATAGCTTGTTTAGGGTGGGATCACACTCCCAATAATCACTTATGATAAGTGATTATGGGCTTACATCTTATGCCTTTTCAGCCCATAATCACTTTCCACAAGTGAACAAGCACTTAAGCTGACTGCGAAAGAATAGGATGCCCCATGCCATGCCAAGGGCTGAAGAAACGACCATAAAAGCGTCTGTCGTTTGGGATTCCTTTCAATTCTTCAGTCATAATCGATCATCCAAAATGTTGACTACTGAGGCACCTACAGACGTACAGCACGTGTCTATCCCTCTGAAGTCTAATGGCAAGCGTGAGCAATGAAATGAAAGGCTGCCTGCCCCCATCATTAGTCATCACCTCCCTGCCATTTGGTGACATTATTCCATCATTGGTGCAACTTCGATCCCATACCTCGCAAGCTCCAATTACGTCTTAACGCCCATTTATGGCACAACCAAATTTCCTACAGCTTGTCCTTCCAGATCTCTACAATTTTCTGTGCACAGTATTTGCATCTTTCTTAGATGCCATTACATTTTCACACCCATTACTCCATCGTACCAATATTGTGTATTACTAGTTCATAGTGAAAAGTTCATTGGGGCTTTCATGCATGCTTTTGCTTATTCCTTGTTTGGGTTATCGATTATTGGTTGGATCTTCATAGCTGCATGTGAATCATGCCAGGTCCATATGCTTTCAATTAGACCTCACAGACAGCCTGTAGTGCTTTTTTATGGTGGTGTGCATTATCCATTCTTTTGGATTACAAAGGGACAAGCTAACAGTTTGATGAAACAAGTAGGATCAAACCCGCAACTTTTTCATGAGTAAAGGACCTTCATACCATTATGCCACAATCGCTTTAGTGGGGTGCATTATCCATTAGGACTAAGTTACTTGTAATGGTGAAATTAAAATTTTCACACATGGGATTATTTTACTGAGACAATTTGTCAAGAGAGTGTGTGTCTGCGTTTTTTTTTTGGGTGTTTAGAATCCCATGTGGAAAGGGGTCCACCATACCGGCAGGGTTTGTATATTAGATGTAAATGGTGGCCAGTCATGTGGCGTTGTACCTAAGAGCCAGTTGATTGCTGAAATGATTCTCTTTCTCTAGGTGCCCTTCTCATGATTGAGACGCTTTGCTTTCTTTGAGATGCTAATGCTACCCTCATTACAAAACTTCTTTGCCCACATCCACACCACAAATTCTTAAGTGTTCTACGAAGAGGTTGGCTAGTGGCATCACACCATCGATCTGTGTCTTTCATTCCCATTATATTATTTTCATATATGCTCCTAAGGGATGGGGACCGTGCAACGGCATGTTACTTATCCAACAAATAAACCCAGATGATTATATATTAATAATGGAATCTTATAAAGTGTTTGACCTCAGCACTTTAACCCCGAAAGTATGAAAAAAATAAAAGAAGGAAAGAAAAAGAAGAATGAAGTATAGATGAAGAAGAACAAAGCTTGCTCTGCTTAATCTCTGGCTGACAGTATGCTTGTTTTGTCACGAATGTTTTGGCCTTTTGTTGTCCTTGTTGGGAGGAGCTTCAAATAAGTACTTATGTGATTAGAATTGGATAGACCATTTCCTTATGGGTTGGCATCGGACATTTCTTTTACTTTTTCTTTTCTTGGATTGGTGGGGGATCCGTAATTAGACTGACTTTATTTATTATGATTAGTGTATCATAACATAATTGTTCTAATGGTGGCCCAATTGTATGTCTACTCTGGAAGGGGCATTCCAAAAGCCAACTCACAGAAAAGAATGGCACACCCCTGACTGCTCAAGCTTTCCCAACCAAAGCCTAAAGAATCTTCTTCCCTACCTCGTTGCTTTTTCACCTACTAGCAAGACTTGGGGTTGGGGCAAAGCATGAACATATTATTAGATATTATTATAATAAAAATGATTGATTTAATTTCTTAAATTAGAATAGTCTTTGACATATGTAACTCCAATCCAAATGACACCAGGCATATCCGAGCATAATTAGATTAGAATTAGGATTTTTTAGTGAAGGTCTCAGCTACTAGCCAGCCTTTTGATATGATTAGGTTATTAGGTGAAATTGATGTATTTGGCAATCATTGCAAAATTAAGTTGATCATTTGGACAAGAAAACTTTTGTTTTTAAAATTTTTCCAGTTGGATTGGACGATAAAACTTATATCGGTGTAAAACTAAACGAGTGAAAAAGAAAAGAAAAAAATTGAAAGGAAGGTATTTGAAGAAATGTGTAAAAGCAAGAGAGGTGGCCCATATGCGCAGAGCAAGTGGAAGAGACGGTAGTACTATTCATGCGGTATGCAGGGTTGGCACATGGTACTACAAGGTAGTGGTTAAGATTTACTTGCCCTGTTTATTGTAATAATTTTTCTGTATTTCAAGAAAATTTTATTATATTTTTAAATTTTAAAATAAATTAAAAAATTTATTTCCATTTTCATTTATTCTATTTTTTATTATTTTAATATAAATTATAAGATTAATTATTAAATAAATTAGAAATAAAAAGATAAATCAGAATATAATATCTTATATTATAAATTAAAAAAATTTTATAAAAAAATAAATGAGAATAATTAAGAACTTGTTTGGTTTGTTTTTTTTTTTTAACTAAATTGTAATTTTTATTTTTATTTTTCATTAAAATAATTTTTCAGTAAAATTTTTATTTTTATTTAAATTTTATTTTTATAAATTGTGATTATTTTAAAGATATTTTTATAAAATAAAATCAAACCAAATGAGGACCAAAGACCTGATAGCAGAGGTGTAGATGAGCTGAGTCCATGGATGCAGATGGGATGAATCAAGACTAGGACATGAGAGACGAAGAGTCCGTTGAGCTGAGTTGGTTAAAAAGTGGCAGATGAGGGGGAGAGGATAAAATTGGCGAGAGCCCCAACGTGCTCGTGACTTCCTACACTGCCGCAGGGAGCAGAGCTCCCATGTGATCTTACGTGGCCTTTCAATACTCTATCCACGTTGCAAGTCACGACAAAATAGCTGTCAAATGCCAATGTATAGCTTGCCCAGTACACTCTGCCATCCACCATCCAAATCTTTTTGCATATATTAATAAATTTGTTCTCCCACAAGTAATAGAAGGATGCATATGACGTATTTAATAAATTTTTAAAAAATATTTTTTATTTTTAATGGAAAAACAATAAATCTCAGAAAATTAAGAATTAAAATTCAGATTTTGATAATTGATTTGATTTGATGGCAAATATAATTTGAGTAAGGTTAAGGAAATAAAGCGAATGCCATAAATCTCACCCTACCTATTTGACGAATGATTCAATTCAAGGTAGCCTTGGCATTAGAATGAATGAATAGTAGTGGCTGTATTACGTGTGGAGAGATTTGCTTTGCTGATTTCTAAGGCGGCACTCAATCCATGGGCTCCACTTACCATTTCCTTTAGATTACATCTTCCGTCTTATATTATATTTTATTAATTTTGTGTTTTACACTAACTTTACCATCCATCATTTCTTCATCGATTTTAACATTCCATCCAACTCACGACAAAATAAATTATGTTCACCTAATTTTTTCAGTCAACTAACCCTCAATTAACAATTACAATTTACTACTGTACATGTGTACGCAAACACAATCATTTTATTTTATCTTTGTGATGGCCAAGTTAACTCTCCTCCCTCCATTCTCCTAAGACATGCATGTGCAACTCCAATGCAATGCAATCAATTACTAATCTACTTTTTTTTTTATTATCTTGCTAGTTCTACAATATTGTGTGGCGGTCATCCTCATGCATTTGATCATTATTTGATTTATTGTCATTAATTAAAATCTAGTAATACTGAATATATTTGAAATATTTATTTAATTTTAAATATATCATTTTTTATTTAAATTCAAATATAAGATTTTTTTTCTAAAAAATAAAATAATATTTATTATATATTATTAGACAATATCACTATTTAATTTATAAAAGAGGAAGAAAAATAATTCAATAAGAATAATTTTTTAAAAATTAAGATAATAAATTAATTTTGACTTTGATCAAGGACAAGAAGTGAGTACTCCTTTATTATTTTTTTTTAATTTTTATATTTGAAGAAAAACTTTGTTTTTGTTTATTTATCACTTTTAAATTTCAATACTTCATTAATTATTTTTTTTTATTTATGTCCCGATTTATTATTTCAAACATAAAAAATAATATTAATATTTATTTATATCTATCAATTTATTGAGAGTTATATTAATAAATTTTAAAAAAATTATACGAGTAATATATTAATTACAATACTTGCTCTGTATACAAAAATTTTAAACCTCACTCATCAAGAAACCGACGGAGTAATTCATAAATACCTAACCGATTCTTAACATGCAAGGGGAAACCGTCAGTCTGACATCCAAACATTTACTGCAAGCGAAGGCGAATTAAATAGAGTACTGTCATTGATATTAAACCAAATTGGATCATCTTCTCAACCCAGGAATTTGCAACAGCACTGTAAAATCTGTTATTTATCACGAGCGATCTCTCGCGAGATATGAACTAAAATAAATAAATAAAAAATAAAAAATAAAAATGTGACAGCTTTTTCTTTCCACTGTCAAAAGTCCCAACGGATTACCTGATACACCAATATCACGCTCGCTTACAACTGCAACCAACAACACAACTCGGACTCCAACGAAATATATTTAACTAGATTTAAGGAGTGCGTTGAGGTCCGCGTTCTAAAGCTTGTGTTTTGTATGTTCACTCACCATTTTCCAATGCGGTGACCTCACACAACGTCTTGTCTTTCCCAGAGACACAGTGCGAAGTGTGAAGACTGAGAAACCATCAGCGAAGGCGAAAGACAAGAACATGGGAAAGTCTGCCTCCTGCTTCAAATTAATCACATGCGGCGGTGATGCGGCGGACGACAACGACGATTACCAAGTGTCTGAGGTGAGCTTTCTGATTGAATCGGGACTATTTCAGTATTTCAACGTGCTAGGTTTGACTCCTGATCCGATGTTGGTTGTGGTAAATTACGGAACTTGCCTCTCTCCTGCTTCCCACATTGATGGATCAGTAGTTTCTCGGGGGATTCGGTTCGTGTTTTCGGATTCGTGGGTTTAATTCATTTTGCTGCATGAGATGCCATCCATCTTGCATCATGAATGGCCAATGTCGGCGTTTGGGTAACATGATTACCAGGAAAAGAACGTAATAGAAAATTTCCACTCTCGTATCTACGTCGACGTATATACAAATGCAATCAAGTCTTCAGTTTATCGGATTATATCGATTTTTTTTTAAAGACTGTTAAAATTTTTTTTTATGAAGTGAAAGTAATGAATTTTTTTCTCTTGCCGGTGATTGATCATCCTTTATTTATTTTTCTTACTTTAAAGTGAATGCTAGGGAGCTGTTGACGCTGCTCAGTGGTAATTTTGCTTTTCAATTTTTTTAGGCATTTTTCTGTATTTAAAATTTTGCGATTGGATTGTTTAGGGTACAGAAACTATTATTTCCAATGCCACATGAAGACACCGTAATCAAATCTTATTGCTTCGACGTACTTGATAAGCATGTAAAATCCTAAAACTTCTTGAAGCTTATGACGTTTGATATTAGTTGCTTATCCCAGCACCTGGTGGATTTTTTTTTTTTAAATACTGACCTGATATAAATTATTTGCAATATTTTGAGATCCATGGTATAAGGTGCTTTGTACTTATTCTGGATAGAATTTGTGCAGCGCATATCACATGTAAATCAAATAATTACGTATTGCACTCGAGGAAATTTTACTGGATAATTGAAACTTTGAGTGGGATATCTTTGGTATTATGGAAGGGCACAACACTTAATCATTTATGGTGTGATAACTAGAACATCACTCATAAGGGCATTTGTAGGAAAGCATGTTTTAATAATTTAATTTAGTTTATTCCATGGTAAATAAATTAAGGGTGGATTATATAAATATAATTTAAGAGTGCATTGTTATGGAAAATTGATTTCTGCAAAAATGGAGGAATGGGTTGGAATGGAGTGACCAGTCTTATTTTAGTGTATAGTTGTATTAGAAATTGAATGGTATACCATTCCATTCTTTTGTTTGAAATGTGTTCTCAGTACAGATATGACATGTAATTTTGATCAAATGAAAATTAATTGGAGGGTAAAAACGAATGATTGCTAATTTTAGCTTGCGTAGGTTCATCATGTTCACCCGGTTGCAATAGAATGTTGATTCTGCACTGAGAAATCAAGGGCTTGGAATGGGAACATCAGTTCAATACTTATTTTGTATCAAACCTTGAAGTTCTCGTTCCATAACATATCAATGCCCCATTGTTCATCATGAATTGGAATTTTTCTTCATAGATAATTATGTGTGTGTATTTCATTTTTTATTACTAGCTGGAGGATCAGGCAAAAAAATAGCTGGCGGAAGAGATTGACGTTTCATATGTTCTTTAGCTTGCTGGTATCTATGGAATCAAGTTGTTTTTCATGAGTGATTTTTTTTTTCCAGATCAAGGATTCAAATGACAAACGTCGTTGGAGTTTCCGAAAAAAATCTGCAAGGCATCGTTTGCTTAGCAATACTGTGATAACAGATACCCCATCTTCTGTAAAAAAAGAGAGTTCAGAATGTACTAGTATTAATTTCCAGCCATCAGCTGACACAAATATTGCTGAGAAGAGCCACACGACAAATTGTTCTGATGAGAAACCCCAGCTATTATCCTTGGCAAACACACAATTATCTGAAACAGTTGTCACTGAAACTGAGAGTAAGGTGGATGTCAATCCACCGGAGTCTGTTGTTATCACCATCCAAGCTGCCATCAGAGCGTTCATGGTATGTTTTCATTTCAAGTCTACTAGTCCAAAATCTTATGAGCGAGTTACAGCTGTAACTACTGTATTGCATATTCCTATTTCATTTTGGGTTTCTTTCAGGCTCAGGGAGCCCTGCTAAAACTTAAGAATGTAGTGAAGCTGCAAGCTGCTGTTCGTGGGCATTTGGTTCGAAGGCATGCTGTAGGAACCCTGCGTTGTGTTCAAGCCATTGTTAAATTGCAGCTTCTTGTGCGAGCTCGTCATGCTCAGCAGTTACATCAAGAAAAGCATGGCAAAAATAATGGTTCAGAAATTTTGGTAAGTGTATTTAAAATAACTGATTACAAGATAGCTTACTTGCTGGCCTAATCAGTTCAATTACATGATTGATGGCTCCTAATTTCATACTACCATCTTATGTTGAAGTTTGTGATGCTTGTTTCGTATTTTTATTAATCATCTTAATGACTCGTTGGATTCTATACATATGTTTGTTCAATAGACAACTAATTGCAGTTCATCTTGAGGGATCAAAATTTTACTTGAATGTTCAAACTCTAAAGCTTTGCTAATGTCTTCCTCATCACTTATTAGTGTTCAACTTGAATCTCTGTTTCTTTCCCATGAGCAATCTGAGATGGATTCAATGTTCCTATTCAGAATATGAAAACCTGTTGTTATAGGAGTTGATAATGAGGTGATGGATGAAACATTTAGTTGAAGATGTTATTTTGTGAAGCTAGAGTCATAAAACTACAAAAGGTCCAAAATAGTTCAACCCCCAAGTACAAAGCTGTTCTATTAACTTTTTACTCATCAAGCTAAAAAAATACAAAGCCTGGGAATTCATATAGTCGCAAAAAGTTTGTTGTGCTTTCTTGCTGAAATCATGCCCTCTCTGCTCTGCTCTCTGTTCTTGCTTAGTAGTTGGGTTTTATTGACATTAAGCCTTTATTGCTTGAGGCTACTGTATTTTCATGATTAAGAAGATCCTGTATTAGATTTGAATTCTGGGCTAGTTGTATGCTGCAAACCCTGCCCTGAGTGCAACCATTTTTGTGGCTTAGGGTAATGGAAGTCACACGACTGAGTCAAATGTGAAGTACACTTCCATAGGGAAGCTGCTTAGCAATAGGTTTGCTCATCAGGTATCTGTCCCAGTTCAATTATATCATGCTTGTTGTCTTACATTTAATAATTATGCTAAAATTTTTCTCTTTTTTCTACCTTAAAGCTGTTAAAATCCACACCCAAAAACAAATCAATCCATGTCAAGTGTGATCCTTCTAAAGCTGATTCTGCTTGGAAATGGTTGGAGAGATGGATGTCTGTGTCCTCATTGGATTCTGCAGAGTCTAAAGTAGCAAGTTCAATGGTGGAGCAATCAGACAACAACGAATATAGCACTTCTTTGTCCCAATTGGAAACTGGGATTCAGTCTGAAGTCTTTTGTCAGTCAGATGACTCAAAGCTTACTGTTGAGGACAATGTTGCGCCTTCAGAGGATGAAGAGAAGATGACTACTCATGATGAAGAAAACTTCAGCTTAGAAGCAACCCATTCTACATCTCCTGTGAAAGATGACTTGGAACAGGCTGAGCCTGAAATGACAATTACGTCTGATGCAAAAGTAACCTCAGAAGAAATTGATTCTCACCAAAATAAAATTGTGGCATCAGATACAAGTGCTCCTCAGGAGCTTAGTTTTCTTCCTGAGAGGCCTGAAATTGACAGTGAACAACCAAAACGATCTATGAAAAGATTTGCCTCTGACCAACTAGAGACTGAGGGAACCAAATTTGGATATGGATCAAGAAAGACCAGTAACCCAACATTTATTGCTGCACAATCAAAGTTTGAAGAGCTGGATACAATGGCAAATTCAGGTAGGTCAAGCACTTTATCCTATAAAGACACAGCAGTTGAAGCACATGTGGACCCCATTTCTACTGGCACAGACACGGCTTTATCCTATAATAGGTCAAAAGAGCTCTTGCTGGATAATTCTGCTCCGTTTCCTTCCAGAATTGGTGGCTCTGAATGTGGTACTGAGCTTTCTATTTCTTCCACCCTTGATTCACCGGATATATCTGAAATTGGGGCTCCGGAAAATGAACCTGAAGCCAAAGATTTAACAGAAGGGATTTGTAATCCTGACAACGTGATAAATCATGAGATTGAAGCCAATGTTTTATGTACCACTCCAGCTTGTGACTTACCCAGCTCTGCACTGGATCAGCCAGAGACTGCCAATGACGTTGATGTCAATAGCAAAGCAGTACATTCAGCAGTAGTTGTTGATTCCAAAGAGCCAGCTCTTAAGTCTGAGGAAAATGTGTGTGATCTGCTGAAAGAACAGGCAGAGTCCGCTGTACAAGATTTCCGACCATCTCCTGAAGCTTCACCCAGAAGCCAGATAACTGTCCCAGAATCTCAAGGAACGCCTTCAAGTCAGGTATCAGTGAAACCTAAAGAGAGTAAAACTGACAAGACCAGATCAACAAATAGACGAAGGTTTCTGTCAGCTGGTAATAAATCACCTGCAATTGCAACTCCTGATTCAGGATCTAGCGGTAGTAGGGAACAACTATCTAAAGATCAGGCAAGTGGGAAGAGGCGCAATTCCTTTGGCTCAGCAAAATCTGATCACATTGATCAAGAATCAAGAGATAATAGTAACAACAGTTCTCTTCCTCATTTCATGCAAGCCACAGAATCTGCCAGGGCCAAGATGAATGCTAATAATTCTCCAAGATCAAGTCCAGATGTGCATGACCGTGAGATACATGTTAAGAAGAGACACTCCTTATCTGGTGCTAGTGCAACTGGTAGACAGAGTTCTCCACGCATCCAGCAATCAATGTCTCATGCGCAGCAGGGCACGAAAGGACACAGTTCACATCAGCCTCATGGTATTATCTGAATTCTGTATTCTGGAGAATTTTCTTTGGTTCTATTTATAGTTTTTTGTGATAAAATATACATATTTTCATGTTCTTATCATGAATATAATTCAATATATGATTTTTTTTTTGTGGGATTCATTTGCGTAGATGGATTTGCTATTATGTATGTGACTATGGTGTGGCTTGTGAAGCTTTTACAGTGAACCTGAATTTTTCCCTTTCTTTGACTGAAGTAAAGAATAACATACTTGACCACATTCAAACTGGGATTTTTATTTTTGGCCAAACCACATTCAAATTGGGATTGAGAAAGTGTTTCTTTCATTGCAATGCTCTATGACCTTTTATTTCTAGCATAAGTCTGTTGATGAGCCGTATAATGAATGAGGTATCCATTATCATGACGACACTGTTGAGTTTGTCGCCATTCAAGTAGTTGCCAGGTTATTTATTAGGTTGCCCACTGGAACGTAAGTGATACATTACCCGCTTGTTAATGGGAAATCTTTTACCTTTCTTGCAAGATTCAGTGATAAAAAATCGATTTTGCTTTATGAAGCGTTCTACTAACCACTTCAATTCTGCTTCTCAGAGAGGAAGTGGCAGAGGTGAATTGGAAGCTGAAGTGTGCTGACGTACCTATACAGTATTAGTCATGAAGGACCAATTTGGGGTTTCTGATTTCAATTTATTCATTCTCTGAGGGATAGCTGCTCAGTTTTATTTGCGGGGATTTTTTTTTTATTTACCCTTAAATTTTGTTGACTTTTTCTGTATTCTTTGCCTCCCCTCCCCTGCTTCCTCTAAAATTTGAAGGTCGCCAGTTGGACAGTTGGATTCATCTGGGAAGATACATAAATCCAAGTGAGTGAGGCTTATTTGTACATTATTGCTCGCATTACTGCTTGTTTCTTTTTTCATAGTACCCTGGGTGGGATGCGATTTGTAAGTTTCAGGATACAACTTCTTGTGATATAATTATTATGTTTGTTTTAGATTGTTTTGCCTCTTTGTCTGTTGGCTGAGTTTTTGGTGGGCGTTAACGTGGTTTGTTGTTGTTGGAATAGGCTGGATGAATTGACACAATCCCTACTTTTTGTTTCTTTTAAAAATTTCACTATTCGGAATTTAACAGGCATTGTCACTTCGCGTAAATCTTGACATGAAATATGCCGGTCTTTTGGTGGCCGGTAAACTAACCCGAGGAATGGCGATTTGTATTTTTAATAAGCTTGGAATATTTTTTTCTTTTGCCCAAGAAAAATTAATCAATCTCCATACTTTTTTTGTATTTTTACTAAGCTTCAATCTACTATACTGGTTATTATATTTAAAATTTGTGAAAAAAAAAATAAAACTCAATGTAATTTTCACCGTGAGAAGTTAGTTCTCAAAATTTAATTTATTTATAAAATTAACATCATTAAGCTAATGATGTGGGAAAAAAAAAAGGTGAGACGTGGCTAGTCCTTGTGTTCCCATGAACTTGGGAGCACATCCTTCGCCCGGTCAATTGCTACGACCCTAGGCCCCGGCGCTACATACATACATATACATCCCATGCCCTATTCCCTCTTAATTGTACTTGTTCACTATCATGTCATCGCTGAAAGCGACGGCGTCGTATTGAACAAGCTGCAATTCACCAGTAGGATTCCTGTTTGCTTCTACTCTCGCAGCTGCCGATGTTTTATTTGATCTACGTCTTTGCTCTTCCATCTCAGCAGAAAGAACTGTATGATCATCTCAGCAGAAAGAACTGTATGATCAGGCAGTATCTTCTTTTTGGTGTACTCCTTTTTATTACCAAAAAAAAAAGCCAGAAGCTCTAGTTGATCACTCAAGTCATGTTCCTTACTTGTAAAGACTCATAGGTAGATGCAATTTATCAAGATAATTCCCATTAATGTCTTTTAATTGTCTTTATAAACTCGAAAATGATTTTGTTATTGGTAAAACCAGGGATTGCAAATTAACAAGACTGCTGAGATTCCTTGCTTGGTAAAACCAACACTTGCATTATGAGGGTAATCTTATTATTAAGTGAATATGTTATGGTTACCTTGACAATAAAAGAAGGGAAAAGTCCAGTACCCCAAGTCGCACGTAGGAAGGATTCTCTGTCGCCACCACGCCTCTGCCTGCCTGTCTGCCATTGCTTCGAATTATTGCAGTATTCCAATTCCAATGTGTTGAGGAAGTGCTGACGGGTGGAAATCTAAGAGGTATTCAAAAGATTTATAACTGCTCATGGAAAAAGTCCAATTACCTTAATGGATTAGTTGTATCTCTAAGACCTAATCTAAGGATAGGTATGGTGTTTCCAAGTTTTAATCTAAATTCAAATGAATTGATTCACCAAAAGACTATATTTTGGAGAGTCTATGGACAAAGAAATTATTCAACAGCTTACAAGAACAATTTAGAACTTATACCATTACAATGAAGGCTCATGGTACCAATATGTAAATGGAGGAGTCCAATAGAACCTTAAGTATTTTTATTCAAGCCTAAATACAAGCTCTTCTAGCCCATAGAATTAATGTGACATAAAAAGTATTTTAGGTTCATTAATTAGTTGTTTAATTGTGTTTTGTTTTATGTTTAATTGGGCAAAGCTTGAATTATTTAAATAAACTCATTTGTGGAATCTTTATTGGGTTCCTAATTGTATTTCCAAAAGCCCAAATTAGTTTTTTAAGTATTTTAGGTCCATTATGACTACTTAGCTCTCAAGTAGATCATAAATTAGGTATGTTTTTAAGTAAAAGATGTCACTTTATTTGTGACTCTCAAAAAGTAACGTTTTAAAAGTAATTTTCATATTTATTTAGTTTTATCAAATGTCTTCTAGGATGTTCTTACTTAGTTAGTAAGTTGAAATATTCTAGAATGATTTAGTTTCCAAATAAGTGAGGTTCTTACAATCTCATAAGATTTAGTTTCACAATTTAAGAAATTTTCTATTATTTGGAATCTTTTAGTTTTATGAATAATTAATTACCTATTTTATAAGATTTTCTAATCATTTTAGAGAATTCTAGGGATCATTCTAAATATATGTATTTAGACCTGCGTTTTTTTTAACAAGTTGAATAAGAATTTTTTTCCTTCAATTCTTTTGTGTGAGGATTATCTGAATTTATGTTTTCTTGAGAATTTGGACCTACCAACCAAAGTAATCAACGGAGTGGGCGTTATCTCGTGACTTACCAACCGGAGTGATTAACCGAGTGGGCGTTATCGTTAGAGTTTATGAACGAATTTCCTTAGTTCTAGCACGTGATCATCAACTTGTTCTTGTTCGTGAGATTATTTCCGCTGTATTTTCTGGTTTACTTGGTCATCTACCAAGAGGGCCATATCATTGAGGCTGGAGTTGAAAGAATGCAACAGCTAAAATGGTGTGTTTTAACGCGCCTTGCATTAAATTAGAGGTATAGTAGACAACTCACATTAGAGATTCAGAATCCCGGTAGCATGTGAGATTCTCATTTCCCCAATTCTTAACATAACTCATTTTTAACTTTCTTTAGTGTAAGAGATATCTTTGGTGCTCACAAAAAGAAAAAACTAACATATCAAAATTAAGAAATATTTATTATATAATTACAATTGTCTTAAAATTTATTATGTTTTCATCTTTATCTTCTTAATAAATATCACAAATTCAAGTAATTTATTTTTTCTCTCATAATTAAATAAAAATATTTTTAAAATAAAATAATTAAAGCTCTAATAACTTATGAAAATTGACTTATATTTAAAATCATAAAAACTTTTTAATAGGTGACTAATAAAATGGTCGAATGGAGTAGATCGAAATAATAGATTAGTTAATGTTGGCAAAAAAATTGTGAAGAAAGATAACAAAAAAAAAGTTTACTCCATCTAGGCCTTTATATAATTTATCTTCTAAAAGGATTTTATTATCTCAAATATAAGTTATTTTACAAGAGTTTATAAAATATTAATTTTTTATTTAAAAAATATCATTTTGAAAATTACTTTATAGAATATTAATTGATTTAAAAAGTATAACATTTTATCAAATGCATGTTTGAATTAATTTTTCTATAATTAATGATGAGGTATAATTGATTATGATAAGTAGAAAAATGTTTAACAAATTTTAAAAATAAGTAATTATGAATCGTCTAATCAATTTATAAGTTCTACTCCTCAAACATTTTATGATATTTTTCTAAAAGAATCCTTAATTTCTTAATTAATTTTTTGAATATACAGGATATTTATATCTTTAAAATTAAAATATTATATATTTATTTAAAAATTATTTAAACTTCTCAACAAATAAAAAATAAAATAAACAGATTATATATAAATTTTTCAGAAAGTTATCTTCCCAAAAGATGTCCTTGCTTGAAAGCAACTTTCTCAAAATTATGTTAAGCGAGTCCTTATTATAAGAAAGATGAAAATGAAGCAATATTTAGGAAATTTTATTAATGCCACTTTTTTTTTTTTTCCGGTGAAGTAGTTTCCTGATTCCCCCTCATTTTCTCAACGGGTCAAGAGGCTCCTCACTTTCCCTGACTGGGTTTTAGTTCGTACGGTCTCTGTTATCCTTTTTATTGGTGGTTTCTTCTATGAGTTCGTACCGTCTCTGGCCTCACCTTCTATAAAAAGTCCATGCGTTTGTCCTCTTGTCGTCTCCTTCTTATAATCTGCTATGATATATTGGCTGTAATTGTAGCCTCGATCCCCTGTGACTGCGAGAAGTTTATGACTTTCGGGCTTTATCAAGTGAAGCAGGAGAGGCACTGTAAAAATGTTGAAGTTTCTATCAAGGGTGAGAATCGAGTTCAATGCCTTAGACGCGCGGACGGCATCGTGTATGGGATTTTTGGCACAGTGCAACGCACGAAAGGCCAAGGAATCAAACCCTGCGTGTCAAGTGGTGGTGAAGCGCCGAACTGATGACCACCCGCCACAGATTACTGTCACTTTCGTCAACGGGGTTGAAGAAGTGTTTGATGCGACATCTACATCTGCCCAAATCATAAGGAACATGATTCTCGAAAAAGGTCAGCAACTGAAGACCGAGCAAATGTTCCGAGAGGCCGGTGAGGCCTGGCCTATCATTATCCCCGAGGAAGAGCTTCGCCAACCCGCACCTGGTGTTAAAGTGCGTATTGATTTTCCCAACCTTCTCTTTAGCTTTGTCGACCTGGATCATTTAATCCTTGGTGAATAACTTGTTGTTTTTGCCGTAGAAGCTTGATTGAAGTTGAACGGCGCTACGGGTTTTGTGCAAAGTGTTTTTTTTCCTTGCTGTAAAACTCATGGGCATTAGCTTAACCTTTCTCTATGTGGTTGAGCGTTTAGTTTAATTGGTTTGATGTTAAGTTGTCTCTTGAATTCTGTTTAAGTTGCGCAGTCCTGTGTAATTCTTTTATATTAGATATATCGTCGAACTTTCAGTATGATTTTCATTCCTTCATTAGACTAGCATTGATGGTGATTAATGAATTCTTTAGTATGCATCGCGTTATAACAGATGGGGCTTAGTCTTATGGTATGTGCAAATAGATAGGCATATGCGAACGGAGTGAAGGGGTTGAAAGAGGAAGGAGGTGAAGAAGTTTTAATCTCTTTTTGACTATTTCTTGGTTTCTGCTAATGCAATCTTAGGTCAAAGTTCCTTCTAACATACTCTCCCTCCCCCTTCCCACGAATGAAAAAACTTCAGAGGGAGAAAATTGCACCAAGCTGGACATAATTTTGTTAGGGAGAAACAGAGAAAGAAGAAAGGTAGTTAGTGAAGAGAGGAAACAGACTTTGTACATTCTTACTGTTTTGTCACCTTTTCTCTTTAATGACGCGGTGAACAGGAGAGGATCCGAATTATGAATCGCTGCGATCCTTCTCCTAGTTCATGTCAGATCTCAAGGCTGACAGCATTGTTGATTTCCCGTTGAACTTTTCCTATACTATTTTTCATTTACAGTGATCACATGGTGTTTGTCAAGCGAGAATTTGATTTTCAGGGTATAGTACTTTCTTTTACAGTGATATGTATATTAAATATAGTACTTTCTTAAAGGGCACTTCACATTCCCTCTATTGTGAAGCATAGCTGAAGTTAGAAGTTGTCTTTAAATCTACTGGGTCCTTGCATGATAATTAACATTCAAAGGGAAACTATTTAAATATTGAACGTTGTATTTGGATCTTATCATTGCATATTCTTGGAACTTAGTGAGCAATAGTATTCCAAATTATATCTGCATATCTAAGAGCAAGTATGGTGGTTTCGTGATCATTGATCCCTGATATTTTACTTTCCCGGCTATTTTCATTTGTAAAAGGCACGTTAATGAACAACATATTTCTATGTTGCTCAGTGCAGCAGATATGAAAACCAAGTAACCTGTCATAATGACACAGCTAAATGTTCTTGCAGCTGTGCTTTCTATGTGTGGCATCCAAACTTTGGTATGTTGTAAAGGACACTTGATTTCTTGCACTTAATAGTATTAGCATGGCAAATCCATAAGATTCTGTTTTAATGCGTGTTTCACAGCTAAATAAATTTGCGGTGTAGTTGTTCCATGGAACTTTTCTGTTGTGGTTGCATGGTTTCACATTGGATGCAGCCAGATGCCTGTCCTTTTATACTGTTGTATAATCATGGTTTTACCATATCTATTTCGTTAATACGGTAATGTGGTTTTATGTTGTGATTTATAGCTTTTAATAACCATTTCATGTGACTTGCTTTCTGTTTGTTAATTTGATCTGTCAGAAATTAAATACTAAGGCAGCTTTAAGACAGTTATGATGTTTAATGTTGTTTTGCCTCTTCTTGCAGCCAAGGAAAGCAGAAGAGAAAAAGCAGTAGCAAAATTCTTCATAGTGGATTGGACAAAGATGAGCAAGCGGAGGTGGCAAGAGCGGATAGAACCACATTATGGTAGGTACCATGAGCCAAACACATATTGTGTAAACGCTGAGCTTGATATCTATTTCTTCTACTTCCTCTTAAAACGTCTTGTAGGAGACCACTAATGCGAAATTACAATTTCTTTGAAATAATATGCCTTCCTTTGCTCGTTTGGTGGAAAGTGATTTGGTATAAACTTGTTTGTACGGGTACATACTGCATAGTAGCATCTGTAGCTTCCAAAATTGATCTGATTTCTCAGTAGTGTGGATGACAAATTTTGGACAAAAAAAAAAAGTTATGCAGGAGCTGTCGAGTTTACTTCTTTTTGGATGATTTTGTGGGTCAAATTTGTAGACTTCATCTTTTTGTTCGTGTCTTCTGGTTTGGAGCTTGCTTGTAGAAATTCCGTGCTTTGTGTCTGTTTAAGATCATCCTCTTTGATAACGATAGTGGTTCAGAACTCAAGAGAGAACACTCTCACTTTGATGAAGAGATGCTAAAATTCTTTGATGATGAACGCAATGGAAAAAGCCCTATTTATACTGACCTTAGAGGGGTATTTACGTCCATCATTTTGACAGACAATTAAACCTAGCTGGGGGTTATGGGAGTTACAATGCATCTCATTATTGTCTTGGGGTCATGGAGGTTACAAGAGTCTCATTATTAGATGGGAGCTACGGGAGTTTCCTTTTGAGTCTTCATGATCCATGCCGGATAGTAAACTATATGCATTGTCACAGAGCAGTTGTCACTTGCCACTGATAGTTGGAAGAAAAGATGCATCACAACAAGCTCTTTTGAGTTATATCAGTTTCAGATCCTTGACTATGCACCACAATGAGAAGCTGTCCCTTAATGAGGAGATGGGTTATGCGTTTCGACGATTATAATCAAACGTCATCTGATACCATGCATCAATTCTGGTGCTTCATGACAAGCTCTTTTCCTGGGTGGATAGGGGCTGGTCACCTATGATCAAGAGCCAAGCAGCTACAGCATTTTACTTTCTCGGCCGTAGCCATTGACCGCCTTCATATATCTCACAGTGACACCGTCTTTTTCCAATTTGGGTTCTTATGGAATCCCCAGCTCAGAATCGTCTAGCAGTTCGGTATGGGTCAACAGTCAACATGATTGGTTTAATAATATGTAAGAATCCACTTTTACAATAAACTCGGCAGTATGAAGACCATTAATATTTTGTGGCAAAAAAAAAAAAAAAGAAGACGACAATTAATATTTAATGTGTATTCCAAATGAGTGGATCTTAACTTTGGTGGCAGAACTGTACTTACAAACCCAAAAACTGACGAAAAAAAAAAGAAGACGTAATAAGAGGTAACGATCTCTACCGAGGGATGCGTGTATTATTGTGATGTTGACATTTAAGCCTTTACAATTTCTGAATTTTAATCATAGAATGATAAAAAATAATATAATTATAAGTATAATATATAAAAATATTTATAACAAATCATGTTATTTATTATATGGAAAATATATATTTTTTATTTTTAAAATTTATGCATAAAAACTTTTCTGATTATGTATAAATTGGCATCTAAAGATAAAATAAAACAATTTATAAATTGATTTTATATATTTGCATGAAATTTAAAATAAGCTATGTTATTTGTAATTTAAACAAGTGAATAGTCTGTTTGGATTAATTTATGTATAAGTGATTATGAGAATAAGTGTTTATTCATAATAATATGAGAATAAGTGATTATGTTAAAAGTGATTTGCATTTGAATATTTTTACCCTATAAGTGATTTTGAGAAAAGAAATATGCTTAAATATTGGAGTTTAAGTGATTATTATATGTATAATAAGAAGAAAAAATAAAATATATAATTATGAAAGAATAAGTAATTATCATAAACAGAAAAAATTAATCTTTTTCATAAACACTTATTTAAGATATAAATATTTATTAAAAAATTACTTCTATTTAACAACTCCATATAAATATTTATTAAAAAATTACTTCTATTTAACAACTTCACTATGTAATCACCCATAAAATTTCATAATTACTTAAAATTGAAATTCAAATAGGCACGAAAAGGAGTTGGCAAAGACCGCTTAACCAGAAAAAATAAATAAATAGTATTACTTTTTATGTTGGAGCTTTTTTTTCAACCCTTCTTAACTCAAAATATTCACCTGATACAAAATCAGAGTCGGTAGATTTAATTATTAATTTTATTGAACGAAGAAAAGGAGGTTGTGATAAAATAAATGTTCAATCTGAACCGTGAAAATTGAGATCTGAACGGCTGTTAGTAAGCGGCATTGAGACATGGTTCCTTTACTCTGTACTCTGCACTGAGGTAAGTAAGAAGCATTAAATTCCGGAAGGAGCCGATTTGATCTGAATCCTCCAAATCTCCGTCTCGGTGGTTTCTTCTTCTCCGGTCAGTGTGTGAGTGTGTTCAAGAAACGCCCCAGGATGGGTTCTGTTTCTCTTAAAATAGGGGATGGGACTGCCAGATTCAAAAGAGCCACTTTTTGCTCTTCAGCAGTTAACATTCTCATGATCTTCAGTGTTATCACCACCAATCTTTTCGCCCTCTATGCTTTCACTGCTTCCCCCAAACACCATGGCAACCACCTGCTTCTCCGTACTCAAAAGAACTTCTCTCTTGTTTCTGAACAGTTCTCTCTGATACTGAGAGAGATCGATTTATCTCAAAAGAAATTGGCCCAGATGGAGAAAGAGCTTCTTGGCTATGAAAACGTTGACCTTTCGAGACCTAATATCGCAAGCGAACTCAAACTCTATCTCCAGCACCACCAGCTCCCTTTAGGCAAAGATTCGAGAACTGGGATCACTGAAATGGTCGCCTCTATTGGTCATTCCTGTGAGAAATCAGCGGATTTGTTGTCCCAATACATGAATTATAAGATTGCTGGACCTTGCCCCGATGATTGGAGTACAGCACAGAAACTGATCTTGCGCGGATGTGAGCCTCTACCGAGGAGGAGGTGTTTTGCTAAACCTGTTTCTAAGGTAGGTCTTCATCCTTTTCCAATTTCCCTTTGGAAACCTGTGGGCAATAGGACTGTTAACTGGAGCGGCCTGGGTTGTAAGAATTTCGAATGTTTGAATGGCAAGAAATTGAATAGAGATTGCATTGGTTGCTTTGATTTGTTTAATGGCTATGAGAATCAGAGATATGTGAAGGCTAGAGGTAAGAATGATTTTCTCATTGATGATGTGTTAGCAATGGGAAGTGGAGGAATAAGAATAGGGCTTGACATTGGAGGTGGGTCTGGATCCTTTGCGGCTAGAATGGCCGAAAGGAACGTCACGGTGATTACTAACACACTGAATATTGACGCACCATTCAGTGAATTCATTGCTGCAAGAGGGCTTTTTCCACTGTTCTTAAGCTTAGACCATAGGTTCCCATTCTATGACAATGTGTTTGATTTGGTTCATGCCTCGAGTTCACTGGATGTTGGAGGGAAGCCTGAAAAACTGGAGTTTTTAATGTTTGACATTGATAGAATTTTGCGGGCTGGTGGATTGTTTTGGCTAGATAACTTCTACTGTGCCAATGATGAGAAGAAGAAGGAGTTGACTCGCATAATTGAACGTTTTGGATATAAGAAGTTGAAATGGGTTGTGGGAGAGAAGGTTGATAGTGTTGGATCAGGCAAATCTGAAGTGTTATCTGCTGTCCTTCAGAAACCTGTAAGAGTGTAAAGAAAGATTAGGCGCTTACACAACAAAAAGCAGCAAGATGTAACAAATCTTTTGCTTCTGCTTGCTCTCTTTCGCACATCATCACATCCCACAAGCAGAATAAGTGCACTATTTGTTTCTCTAGTTTCTATCCTTTAGTTTCAGTTCTGTTTTTGGGTACTTAGCTATTTTCTAGTTGTGGAATTGTTAGTATCAAATGGAAAATGAATCACATTTTTGTCTAATATTATTGTTTTAACTCTCTTGAGTTTACTGTTGGAATTTTCCTTTTCTTCATTGCTACGGATTCAATCAATTGTTTCCCTATCTACCGCATCAATGTGGTTATGTATTTATGACCGCAGGATGAGAATGTTTATTGTGCTCTCACTTCCCTCTTGGCCTGAGGCCTGAATCATACTTTCTTGTGGATTGTGAATATCCACATTCCACCTAAGCTTAAAGTTGAACCTGCTTTAAGTCTGTAAATTGTAAGGGACTTTGAATATTATTGCTTGTTATAGATTTTATATTTTATTTTGATATTAGTGTTGATATTTTACTCGATCTTTATGCCATACATTTTGTATGGCAAAAAATGCTAAGCGTATCATATAAACGTTCTGTGAGCCGAAATTCATTGAATGCCTAAAAAGAGATTGTTCATTTATTTCCATACCCATATTTTCTATTTTATTCATACTTTATTTTTTATAAACTTAATACTTTTAAATTTTAACAAATAAAATAAAAAATAATGATAATATTTTAATTGTATTTTTTTAAATGGATTTGAATTAAAAATTAAAATTAAAATATATTTCGTTTAATTAAAAATTAAACCTAGTCTCATAAACAAACATGACATTCTGTGTTTTTTTTTTAAATAAAAAAGCAAACATGACATGTTTATTAAGAGTGAAGAAAATCTAAACGAAGATTACACCAAGTCATTGAAAGGATCAAAGAGGTCCATATTTATAATTTTGCCATAATTTTAGACTTCATTTTTATAGACTCGCAGTTGACATGTAACTTGTAAATAAAAAAGAGTTTTTCTTTATTTTTAGCATCAAGATTTTAAATTTGTTTTCGCTAAAAACATCAGGTTTTAAAATTAAAAAATGAAAATGATGTAATTTTGCAAACAAAAATATGCTAATATAATTTAGCAACATAAGATTTAGTTTTTTTTAAAGATTTTTTATGTTATTATTTTATTAAAAAACAATTAAAAATTTTTTGTTGAAAAAAAAAAAGATGCAACTAAGTTGACCTAACATAAGATACAAACTAATATGTTGTTGCCTAATTCTTCTTCTTTGAAGGTTTATTAATTTGTCTATGATTCTCTCCCTCCACGCCCATCTTCTCAACGCTCCCAAGGGCTAGAATATAATGTTCTCTTCGGATAAAATCCGTGTTTACTTGCCGGATCGCAGAAGTACATGGTTAACTGTATTTGAGGGAAATGTCAGTCCATTCTGAAATGCAAGAGCAGTAAGTAATGCGTTTCGTAGAAGACTTGTACGTTATATACTATATATATATATATCTAGAATTGTAGTGCCTTGAACTTGCGGGGGCCTGTGATTATTACTGGAATAGTATTTATTTTATAAAATCCCTATTGATGATCTCTTTGGGATCTTGGATGCTTAACTTTTCCATTTGGCTAAAAGAATGTAGTATCAGTATCACTTCAAGTATGTAACACTTCATCGCAACAAATGACACAAGCTACATATTAATAACGTTGAAGACACATTCCACGACACCTCGTAAATGAGAAAAGCTAACATGAGAATACGCCCACCACAAATGCCTTTACTTGAGACACTCGTTACAAAGTCAGTTAGGTGGAAATCTGCAAAATTTGGCTTAGTGATCCTACGTGCAGCCACCTGACATGGGTCCATTGAACTGTTGCACTGCAGCACTGTTTAGAAGCTTCATTCCCTCCTCGCTCATCTGTTTAACTTCCACAGGAGATAAAATCCTGATGCAGCGGACACACCCCACGAATTCCCTGTATAGAGCACATTCGGAAACATCATATAACATTTTAATCACCTAAATTTAAATTAAAACATCAGTTGCTTCACAGAAGTTATGGAGGACATGGTAACTAATCAAACAATCAACCCTCAGCGTCAACGAGGTTAAGGAACTTACTCCCATGGATCATCCCCTACAAGTAGAACATCTTTCTCATAATCTACATATACCAATTTCCATCCTGAACCTTTAGTGTCATTCAGCAGACCCTCAAGTCCAAACATGCGTTCAATTGCAGAGATCAGTTCCTCGTAGTTCTTGAAAGTTGTTACATCGATTGATCTTCCCACTGACCCTGCCTTTTGAACCTGTCAGCCCAGAACACCAAAACCATTATATATGACCGGAACGATCTAGTAGATTAAATCCAAATTATATCTTTTTCACCACAAACCTTTGTGTAGGTCCGCATGGGTGCAGCAACTTGCGGCCATGAGTTATTATGCAGAAAGCTGCTTTGATCAAAATCAACGTGGCTTGAAGATGTACCACCTGAGCTGTCAGGGATGTCTTGCAGAGGGAAAACATGTGACTCAGCTAGACTTGCAGATGTTATCTGAGACTGTACATCCTGGCTCGAACTTAGGTTGCCCGCCATGCAATCCGATGGGTTCTGGAAGTCCACATCCTTCAACGAGCAAAACTCATCCAAAATGACGCTCGAAGTAGAAGGATCAACAATAGTACTTGCACTATTACTAACATCAACGTTCACACTACTGTACACTGCGCTTTGATTATTGCTCTCAGCAGATAGATCCCTTAAATTGTTTGAATTAGAAATACAATTATAGCTATGCAACCCTTGCTGAGAGATAGGCGTTAGCTGGTCTGCTTGAGGTAACGACTTAAAATTTTTGAGATATTGATCCCACAATTCTTGGCTCATGGAGGGTAAAGGGGTATTAACTGCTTGAGGGAGAAGGGCAGACTGTTCTTGTAAAGGCCCAGCTGATCTGCTTATTCCAGGAAAAGGTTGGCAAGAGGAATACAACATCCATTCATCAACATCTGGCTGAGGAAGCAGGCCATTCGAGAGAGGATAATCAGATTGAGGAATATCAACCAGCTGAGAATGAGATATTGTTGATTCTAACTGAGGCTGCATGGGCCATGGACTCTGGTTTTGATTAAGGAATGCCAATTGGCTTGCATGGCCTGGTGGGTTCGCAGGGTTTGTTGCAACTTTTTCCATGTTGCATCCTTCTATAGAAGGGTCGTCAATAAAATGATCAGTTAAGTCCACAGATTCTAATTTTGTCTTGTCAGAAACTGCTCCAGAAGATTGAGCATTCTCAATTTTAGGCAGCGGATGCAATTTTCCAGTTTGATCAGTTTTCAACAGGGAATGCAAGTTTGAGGCATTAGATTGGTCTGGAAAAGATTGAGAATGATCTAGATTTTTTGGTGGCATGCTCCCTGAACATAGAAGACGAGCATTTGGGTTATCTGTTGCCAACGTGCTCTTCATATCTTGTAAGAGATCACTTTTGGCGGCAGATTCTTGCTGCATGACAGATGAAAAGGCTCCAGGATTGTTCACAAGTTGAGGTTTAAAAAGAACTTTCATCAGGTGTTCCATGTATAGATTTGGTAAAGAGTTTGGGAGCTCCACGGTTGCATTTTCAGGAACTTGTATAAAAGGCCTTCTTAACAAAGTGCCCCACTCATTTTCTGCACCTAATAACATAGTTTGTCATTAAATAGAAGCCTCAGTAAAGGTTGAAAGAAACTGTTAACAAACTTACCCAAAGATCCAGATTGAAATGGTCGTTTCAGACTTGAAGTCAAAGAAGGAAAGATAAAAAGACTTTCAGGAGTCTCAATTTCCCACGAACTAACTCTATTCTGCTTATCGCCACATCCTGGCTCATCCCACTCCACCTGTTTATTTAATAATTGTAAATGTTTTATTACTGACCAAGTAAAGCATGATATAAATGTGGAAGGAAATGTTTTCAACGAATTACGAGCTGCAAAATTCACCTGAATATTTCTCCACTTAGAACCAGGCCACCTCAAAGGATCCAAGTCACTGATACCAACTATAGTGCCCATATATCTGTAGAAAGAACGATAAGTCTCAACGTCTTTCAACATGTCAAGCCTCTTTACCATATTACAAAGAGATAGCAAAATGCAGGTATCCTTAGTGCGTGTTGGTTAGGTAATATTATCTAACAACTAGAAATTGGCTCGTGCCTTACACGGAGTTTAAAGTAAACTGCATTTTCATGACTGATAAATAGGGCACATTTTTATAGATTTTATTATATATATTGAGTGATTATATGTATTGATAGCAGAGAACATACATGTCATGCCATTCTTCAGTTGGACAAGCAATTACCTGCGCTTACCCGATTCCTCTGTCTCAAACATCATACCAAATCTCATGCCAACTGAGAGTTGGGTACCATATACAGCTTTTCTGTATTTAGCAAGTGGAATAACAAATTCTGAAGGGCATGCCCTACAAATAAGGAGGAGACACTGCACTCAAAAGAAGTCTTCCCAGAAGCCATACTTGAACTAAATACTACACGCTAGATAACCATATGACCATACAAAATATACCTTGGGTTGTAGAAAATAGTAAATGGGCTCTGGTTAGCAGCAGCATGAGCCGCAGCAGCTAGCACACCAATATGCATGCTATCAGCGGAAAGGACAGATGATGGCAATGTTGTCTGTTGACGATTAGCACGCCTAACACCAACTAGCAATTGTGATTTCTCGTCCCTGTTATGAATGATACAAAAGTATAATTTTCTTTTTGTGCTAGGAACATTTCAACTTAAATAGGGAAAAATTTGTGCAAAAACTGCATTGTGAAGAATAGAGACTCCTCGTTACATGCATTTTGCAGTCTTAGTACAATTATCATGAAACCAGTCTGGATATGATAATAGTCATTTATTAACATGCTGCAGTTACTTGACAGAAAAGAAACTCAATGAATTGCTACGCATAAACAATCTATAGGACATTTAGCACGCAGCATAAGTAGAGCTACTCCTCCATCACTTACTTTTCGTTAGTCACTCAGTGAAATAAAAATCAAGCTCTATATGTTGTTTAGCTACATACAGAGTGTGAACACTAATTACCTGATGAAAAGAACAGCATCACCTGCTTTAAGCCTTTTTGAGCCAACAAATAAACTCCATCCTGTTGTGAGAAGATGTCTCTTTGGCTGACCTACATAAGAAATGCAAAACTACGTAACTTCGTCCAAATCCCTTCCATAACCACAATGTTCTCAATTTCCTATTTCCTACTAAAGCGATGGAAACTTGCACATCAAAAGCATCCTCACCCCGGTATATATGTCGGAATGTCCAGGTATTATCATGCAAGTCTCGGACAACGAGTTCTTGCGTTGGGGGTTGAATGGTGTAATCCTGAGATATAAATAGATCAGTTAAAGCGGATCCATTATTTTGCTAAACACAAGCGAAGAGGATTTCCGACAAAGAAAGTGTTATTGACGTACCAACGGAGGAAAGAGCTTTTCTGCAGCCCTGCGAGGTACTGAAAAGCCACCGTGCGTGCTTGTGTCACTAGCAGTCAAAGTTTTGCAGAAAAACTCACTCGGATGTTTACTGGGCTTCATCCCATACTCAGATATAGGAAAGACATCTTTTTCCTGACACACGGAGAATTTCAAACTAAGAAGAACGTCCATTATCAAAATGTTATCCTTTCATTGTTAACAGTAACAACAATTGGAAATCTGAGACTTACAGAGTTCAGTGGTTGGAGACTCATTTGGGCGTAGATTTCGTCCGTGTCCCTATCTGCCTATTTTAAAACACAGCAAAACGGCGAAAGCTTTAATAAAGCTAAGATTACGTATAATCTGAAATGCGCACTCGAATATAAATGCAAGATGTAATCAATTAGCCGGAACACTCACATGAAGTGCAACATTTTGAACTTGACAAAGCAACTGAGATTGAAGATTCGGATAGTTTGGAATCTGGGAGGTTGCTGTTCTTCTAGTGGAAGCTGCCACCTGTTCACAGATTTAAATCAATACTAGTTGATCAATAAGAGAAAACACGATCCAGACACTTTCCTACAATCACAATCACTGCAAAAACGATATCCAAGTCTTCCCTACATTGGGGCTTCTTCTAAATGTTTCAGCCTCAGAAACAAGCTGGACATGCAAAACTTGTTCACTGCTTAAAATGAAAGAATGATGCAACTCTCCGGTTAAAACAAGTGCATGTCTAGATGACTCGGCCTCCAAAATAAGCCCATATACAGTTAGCTTATTTTGGAGTTTCATGAGAAAAACGGGTCACATGTTTCCAGAATCCAAAGAGAGTGTTCAGTGATATGAAGTTTCATCACACAAATAAATGAAAAGATTGATCAGCAAACAGGAAATCCAATTGCTCCGTTCGCTTAGAAGAGTTTTAAAACGCTAACTACTTTAGATCTAAATACTTAAACGGAGCTGCCTTTGTTTCTACTGGAATTTCTTGCCCATAAATCCATAAATAAGCTATCTTTCAGCGCCGATGGTCGTTTGAGAGACAGAACTGGAGCATTTTGCTAGATTAACCATGTTGAATGTATAGAAAAAGCATATAATACTTTTTCTGCACCTTTAATTTCTAAACAGCCTTAACTATCAACATTTATCATTCCCAACCATGAACATTGTCGGATCAAAAAGTGGTAACTGGAAACTGTTGTTTTCCCAACGTGGAGCATTTACGGGAGAGCGCAGTACTCAAATGCAGATCAAACTTGTGGAAAAGACCAAGAACAGGCATGAGTACTAAATTTACCTGTTCACTATGTCCCTGAGGGAAGTAATACACCAGACTTCCCACCAGAGGCAAGCTTACAAGTGGGCCAGCGCAAGCATGCCATAACTCGGAATTTATACTCTTCCGGACCCCTGAAACTAGCAGAATCAAGCTCAAGAAGCAAGCATTGAAAACCTGATGAGTCTAGAAAGACTAGATAGTTGCAATAGGCTTCACCACGCCGATTATGATTAGAAAATATCATAGTGTAAGATTTTTAACTTGAAAATCGCACTCAGTTAGTTCAAAGCGATTCAGAGCTAATACGTATATAGCGAAATTGAAAAGAGAAAACTATGGCAATGTAACAAACCAGATTGATCCTGCATTTCTTTCAACATTTTCATCTCAGCAGCTAGAGATTGTCCCCCAGCCACTAGTCCTCCGGTTTTAATCTTATCTTCGACGAAAGCCATCGCTCTCCACTTCAACGTAAACCGCAAGAGCCCATATTTCTACGTGTTGGATTCAAGACCTGTGCAGTCCACCAAACGAGAATTTCTTATTCCCGGATAATAGATGGAGTGATCCCACATTTGTTGTTGGAATAAAGGAGAAAGAATCACATTGGTTGTTGGAGAAAACAAAAGAATCCAAGCAAAAGCCAAAAAGCAGAGCACAAAATGAAGGAACAAAACCTGCAAAAGGAGGTCTGAAAATCCTAGAGTGGGGCTGGACAAAACCAAAACCCATGGTTTTGCATCGACGCACGCGGACCGAAGCAGGAATGGGGCATATTATAGAGCTGAGTACTTGTTTCTATCTTGAAAAGAAACTGACCTTTCGATGAAACCACTCATCCCACAATCTCCTTCTTTCCTGTCAAGCAAATAAAGCACCATTACCGAAGCCCTCTCTCTTCTCTTTGCTTCCAACAGCAAATAGTGTGCATGCTCCTATCCTGCCCTACACACTTTCGTACACCCCCGATTCTTTTGCAGCTTTAAACTGTGAGCAAAGAATCAGACCCAAACAATAAATCTTGTATAAAATAATGAAAAAAAAGGGAAAAGCAGAGCTAGACCGTATGAACACGAAAACAGTTCAGTAGAGAGAGAGAAAGCACAAAAATTCAACAGATATGTATATTTTATTTTATTTTATAATTTTGATATTCATTTGCAAAAGGAGGGAGACGATATGTATGGGGAAAAAACTCGAACCTTTTGAAACATCACGTGGATTACGAGGATTTGCATTTACATAGTTAATCAGTTCGTCTCTCTTGTAGTGCTTGTGTCTTTTCTCTCTGTGCTGCTGCTCCAATCTCCACCTGCTCCTATTAATGTTACATCATGTTGAAAATCCTTTTTCTTTCATTTTCATTAGTTAATAGTACGTGTAATTCATATTATAAAATATTTTATATCATAAATTATTAAATAAAAAAATAAAATATTACATATTTTTTATTTTATTTTTATTTTTAATTTTTTTTATACTTTGTATCTACAACTCTATAACAATTATAAAGTAAGACATATAAAATAAAAAATGTGAATACTTTTTATATTAATTTAAGATAAAAATAATTTTTTTAATATATATATAATTAATATAAAAAATCTTATATTATAAATTAGAGGGATCACTATATATGTTTTGTTTTTTCTCCTGGCATTGATATATTTTTTAGCATGGCTGAAACCTGAATTGGTATATCTCCTTAATTTCATTCATAGTCTTTCCATCTGTTTTCACTAAAAATTCTAAATATTAAATATAGATTTAGACTCGAAATCGAAAAGGACAGCGAGTAGTGAGTACAAAAATGTTTGAGCATGGCTGAATGCTATAGCAACTTTTCTAGTGTAATATAGCGCAAATACACACATATAGTTTCTGATGAAGTAAAACAATTTTAGCCAGTGCGTATCGTAAATTTTTGTAAGAAACAAAATATAAATATATACTTCAATACTAGAGGGCGAAAACAAAAATTGTGCAAGCTTGGGACCCATATTTCCTAGGCTACCGCTGTGGGGAAATGGTTATGGTATGTGCCTCTGCGGTGATAATATGCTATCTATGCACCGTCTGAACGAAATTTTGCTTTCCGAAAATTAAGAAAATGGGAAAAAGCAACAGGCTTTCCCAGCTTCTGAGCTTTCTGATGTTTGTTTGACCGTTCCTCACGCATGCGGTTCACGACAAAACCAACGGGGTAAATTCCCTAAAAGTGAACTGACACGTGTACATATGGCGTCTGTATACCACGGCGCCGTTTTCCGCTTTTCACATTTCCACCGTTCTTTTGAGTTTCTGATATTAATTACATTAAAAAAAGAACTTTAGAACCATGCATGAAAAACAAGAAAAAGAAAAAGAAAAAAAAAGCTCAAAGTCATTGATTGATTAGAGGCCGAATCTACGAAATGAGGAGGTAGCCTTCCTTTTATGGGGGATTACGAAAGAGACCTCATACTAACTAAGCTAGTATATTAGTTGTATATTTTGTGGGAGTGACTTGTGCACCAAGAATTGTGTTGATTATCTTGTAATTTACTTTGAGTTATGCCAGTCCCTTACGGCAATCCAAACCACTGGCCACTACAACTTCATCATCATCGTCATCATCTCCAACCCTCTCCCTATCGATCTCTCTCTGACTCTGTGAATTGGAACTCTCCACGTTATTCAAAGAAAGTAAGTTGTCCAATTGCATGAAGTCGTGATCTTTTCTTTTTTTATACTAATTACTAAAAGGTAGTAAGTGTGCATGCTAATTAATTTAACATGTACGATTTCTGTGGTTGGATTTGGAGTTACCTATTCTACGTAGCATGGTAGCAATATTCGCTACTATCTTTGGTTTATGTATAATAGAAGATCACATGAGGCCGGAGATGATCGATCCCTTTGGTATTTTGGTATAAAAGACTGGTTTATATATATAGTGGCGGAGCCCCCCACTTTTCTGTAATTAGATGCCTCATGCTATGTTCATCATTATTCACAATGATTTCTCATATATGCCCTCCTAATTATTTTATGCGCACCCTTATTAATAGTGTATTGTCCATTATTGAATATTTTTTCTTTAAACATATTTTGTTGAGGTGCTACCAATAATTTCATACATCTTAACAGAATTTTGTTATAATATTAAATTTGTAAAAAAAAAACTCAAAAATGTCATTTTTATCCATTTTAATTAGAAAATAAAATCATCATTATATTTATTTTTTTTATTAAATATAACATAAATTATGAGACTAATAATTAAAGTACAGGTAAAAATGATAAACTATCACATAATATCTTATATTATAAATAAAAAAAAATTCACAAAACATTTTATAATATGAAGTGGATGAAGTATATTGATTAGTATCTAGCTAAACATAATCACAAAAGGAACAAATTCATATTTTAATAGTAGCGATTTTGAATAATAGTTTTGAATGAAATATTGTACTTTAATAACAACAGTAGATTAGAATAAAAGATAACCTTACCCCAATTGAAATGAGATTGTACAGAATCACATATATCATAGTCAAACACGCATACTAAACACTTTGTTGTGTCTAAACGAATAACGTGAACTTCTGACAAAGTCAATTATGCTCATGATATTATTTTCCAACAAATTGTCAGGAGTATTTATTTTGTTTCTATGAAACTGCAAGTATCAAATTGATTTGGGTCAGGAAACAGGTATCAAGGTCATCATACATACATATATATATATGCACATACTTGAAAATTGGGATAGGTGGGGTCATAGTTTCAAATAGCTGCTTCAATAGTTTAGGTAACATTGAAAAGAATTTATTATTGAAAAAAGACGAAAGGGTTGTTGAAGTCAAAATGTGAATAAGGAAGCTGGGTCCTGCGAGTTTGAGTGTTGGACAGGAGCATGCGCATGGTTGATTATATATATATATATATATATATATATATAGCATAATATGTAAAAAGAGGAAGGAAGGGGACCGCCTAAAGTGCATGCATCTATGGGGGACTGTAAGAATGGGACACTGTTCCAATCATTTTCCTCAAGAGTGACTCAGATTTGGTTGTATAGAGGTACTGAGGAAATTGAATGGAGAGGATTCGGTTCTGTTGACACAAGTTTGATTCTTCAGTGATCAAGCCCACTATTGAAATGGCTTTTGCAAATCTTAACATTCTCTATCATTTTTACACCCTTAACTCTTCAATCCAATCATTCAAATGCATGTCTTTCGTTGTAGCAAATGTAATGAAACTAATTTATGTCGTCCAAACCATCCCTTTGTCATGGTTTTTTTTGGGGTAAAAAGTAGTAAAACATGTTGTTTTGCATGATCCTTTTTGACCCAAAAGATCTAAATTCTAATTAAATGGTTGCATTTGAGTGACCAAAAGAAAAGAGGGTGGTGCACTCAATGTCAAATAAAACGATTGTGCAGCTAGATATGGAGCTTGGTTAGCAAAAAAAAAAAATGGAAATCTTAAACAATCCCATTTATTTCACACATTAATTAACTCTGAGTAGAGTGCGTAGATAGAGATGAGATTTTGGGGAGGGCCAATTGGTTTGACTTTGCTTGATGAAGTGGTGCAACTTCTGAAAGCTCTCTCCAAATGGAAAATCGGCCTTTATAGCATTGTGGTCCCACCAAATAACGAGCCAGCTTTCAGGTCATCCACTAGCAGCAAAAGAGCAACTCAGTAATGTTAATCAATACTCTCCCCACTGGTGTCATATGAAAAAATAATCAAAATTTTTAATTTTATTTCTATTAATTTTACTCATTTCAATAAATATAATAAATATTATAATACTAATAATATAATAAATAAAAATAATAAATTACTACCTATTATCTTATATTAAAGGATAAAAAAAATTCTTATATTACCTTATAATATGAGATAAAATGAGTATATATTATACTATTAATATTTCATGTAAAATATAAATTTGCAAACTTTAACTACTAGAAACAATTTCTGGTGCTAAAAAAAAAAAAAGCTAGAAACAAATTCCATTTTACATGGAATCCACTATAGTGAAAAATTAACATTGGGAATAGGGTGTTTATACTCAACTAAAATCCAAATATACAGAAATGGCATTAATCCTTGTGGAATGAGTTAGAACCACTTAAATACTACTTTCTCCATTTCTAAATATAAGGGATAAAAGATAAAATTACATGACTAAAGAAAATAATAAATTTGTTTAGAATATAAAATAATTTTAAAAAATATCATTATTTAATGTTAATAACTTTTATATCATATAATGAATATAAATAAATTATATTATAAAAATACTATCTTAATTAGGGGTATTTGAAAAAAAATTAGTAAATATACCACATAAATCCTCTATATCTCTTATATTTTAAAATATAAAAACTTTTTAAATTATTCTTTATATAAAAAAAATAAAGAGAATATGTTTCAAATTTAAAATCGTATTAATGTAGAAGATGTATTTGAGAATTGGAAAAGTTCCCCCCATCTAGAATTCAACATGACTTGAATCGTATTGATTAGTGTCTAAAGTAGTTATTGGATACCGCAGATTGGATAAAAAAAATAAAACCCAAATATGCAGAGCAGGCTCACATATCCACCATTTGAAAAAGAAAAAAAGAAAAAGGTTAAAAAGAGAGTTAGTGAGTGGAAAGTGCTGTGGAGGAGGAGGCCCCTGCTATATATTTTGGTCAAGATTTGGCTTTTGAATTGAGAGGGCATTTACAAATATTATATGCATTTTAGTTGATTAGGAGGATGCCATGCGTCTTCTTCCCAATCATGAATTGTGTTTGCTTTCCATGCCCCCATTCCATTATTATTTTTGGAATTTTAGTATTAACTGAGTACCTTACAAGCTTCAGGTGCACCGAATAATTCTTTTATCCAAGGGTGGGGAGAGACCGAGTTGGACTGGGTTTTTTATTAGGTCGTAGTCTGGTCTTGTGAGGGGTCGGGTTTAGTCTAGTTGCTTGTGGTATGGTTTGATTTTACTGAGCCAATGGAATAGATTGGTTCAAATTGGTATAGCTTAGGCTGGACTAGGTTTTGACTCCTTTTTTAAAGAAAAAATTAGATTGCTACTTAACAAAAAAAAACATAAAAAAAAACCTAATAACATTATTTTTAAAGAAATCAATATAAATATATAAGGATATCTTTGAGAATTTAGGATGAAATGAATAGAATGATTATTAATACAATTGAATAGAATAGAATGAAAAGGGATGGAAGAAAATGAAATATTTCATTGTTTGATAGTTTTATAAAAAAATGTTTTATTTAATTATTGTTCAAAATACATTATAAAATGAATAGAATAGGATGATTTGTTTTAATATTACCCTTATGAATTTATTTAAATGAAAAATCTAATAGTTATTAATTTGAGAAAAATCAAATTTGCTTTTAAGTTATAATCATATTTACTTATCCCAATAAAAGAAATTTTAAATATTATATTATCAATTGAATTGGTGAATAAAATGTTAAGTGGTTACTTGGTATAAGAAATATAAGAAAAATTAAACTTATTGAAAAGTAGATTATTTGATCTTAATTAAAAAAAATTCAAATTATAAAAAGTTGGATGTCATCTTATGAAGTTATATTCCTTTGCTAAAACTTATAAAAGTTCTACTTTCAAGTTTTTTTTAATAATTTTTTCAAAAGCATTCCCAATTTCTTAATATATTTTAAATTATAAATAATATATAAAAAAAATTTATATACACCCTCAAGCTGCGCAAGACCAGTCTGATGGGATTTCTTGAAGCCAGTCTTACCCCAGTCAAATAGCCTAACCTAAACATTGGGTTTCAATACCGAGCTGAAAAGATTAGATTTTTTCGGGCTGAGTTTCTTCGTGTTGGACCGAGTTCGGGGTGGAGATAAGCATGTGGATTATTTAATGAAACATAAAACAAGAATGTAGGAGCTTTACAAAACATGCAAATGATTGAAATTATTATTGAGCTTGACAAATTATTTTTTTTTAAGAAGAAAATATGTTTGATGAGAAATAAAAAAACCACAAGAGAACAAAATAATTAAAGGGAAAAAAGAAGGAGGGGGAGGGGCGGGGGGGGGCGGGGGGTGAATGTAGGCGTGGTCCACAATGCAGAGAAAGGAGAGTGAAAAAAGGAAAGGGGAAAGGGTAAGAAAAGGAGAGAAAGCGTGGCAAGAGAATGGGGCGGAAGCAGTGAATGATGTAGGGATTCAAGGGGACAGTGCCTTCTGAACCTTCTGATGATACCTATCTTCATTTTGTCTTCAAACCCCCTCCATGTTTATTTTTTTAAAACAAAAATTTATATAATTATATAATATTTTGATATTATGAGATCAAATTCGATTATTAGGTCTTAGCTTTCTTAGTGTAATTCTTTTTTTCATCCAAAATGGTCAAACTCATAACTTAAAAAAAAAAAAAAAGAGTCTCAACTCAATTACTATTAGTTGCCTCCTCATATTCTAATATCTATAGAGTATATTATTGATAGACTTCTAGATTATCAATAATCAGTCCCTTTTTTTTAGGTACATTTGTGGGCTGAGATTCGACCCTGCTTTCAAGGCTTTTTCATTCTGAACACCATAAAAGTGGGCCTTTAATGCCCTCGCTGGTGCCAAAAAAAACTCCAACCACCCTCCCCCAATTAAATTACACTGCCCTAACCTCTCCTTAATCATGTTGCATATTAAAGTTTCTAGAATTCGCGCGCATATGCCGAGAACTCCAAATATTACTTATGAAATCAAATATAAATGTGAAAATATATAAAAAATATAAATATTAAATATATTTTATAAATTTATATATTTTACATTATTAAATGTAATAGATGTGGAGACTAATAATATTGGTGGTTCCACATATTTATCAATTTTCATTGTGTCTAATTATGTAAGAACAATAATGGCTACAAGTAAGAAAGATATAAAAGTAATAGTTAACTAATACGATAGAATATAAGTTTATAAATTTATATTAATTATATGGTTTATTCTTAATAGCACCATATATTCCAAACTTTCTAGAATTCTTAAATAATTTTTTAGAATAGCTTGCCCTACATCCTGATATGGTAGTTTATCCAAATATACACAAGTGTAAAGATTTTCTATAATTCTTAATTATAAAGTTCTTTTAGAATTTGTAGAAAAAATGATATACATATAAAGACATGTTTAAACCATCCTTAAAATTTTGTTATGAAGAAATCATGAAAATTGATGTAAAAAAATTACAAATAACAATGCAATAAAATCTTACTTTCAAATGTAGCTCTAAAACTAAAAATGATCTTGTTGTGACGTAAAGAGATTTATATAATATGAATTTATATAGATCTTACCGTAGACTTAAATAATCAAATTGTAATATTTTATAAATATATATCTGATTTTTATTTCCATATTAAACTTATATAGATCTTACTGCAAATATAAACAATCAAATAGTGATTTTTTACAAATACATATATGATTCTCAAATCAAATCTTAATTTTTTTGACAAATGTATATCTAATTTTTATTTCCATTTTTATTATCATATCAAATTTAAAAGAATTCAAACATATATAAGAAAATAAATATTATTTTGAATATGTGAAGCTAGATTTTTTTACATAATGTGAAGACTTAAAATTACAACACATCATACTTTTGACATCTACGTTATAACATATAATAGATTATATTTATATTAGAGGGATTCATAAAAAAAATACAGTTAATTAATACTCACACCATCAAAAGTTTTTACAAGAATCACACATATTAAGAAAGGTAATTAAGGTTAGTTGGAAGTCTTAATTTTTACTCAAAAAAAATTATTGGGATTCAAAAAATAACCTTCATTGACATTAATTAAAATATTAAGAGAGAAACATGGAGAATATTTATAGTTCATGAAGGTTTTTTTGAGAAAAAAATTTATAAATGCTCCATTAAATTCTGTAAAGAATTTTATAATATGTGACCAAAGAAATTTTATAAAGCTCTTATAGTATGAGAGGGTGGAAATATGTAGAATTTTAGCAGGCAAGATGACATGGATAGATACTAACAAATTAACAAATTAAGGGTGTTTGAAAATTTTCTTTGATCTAGTTTTGGACAAAATTAAACCATCGTTGGTTTCAAAAAATTGGGGCCTTTTAAGTTTTTGTAAGAAGATGGTTTGGTTCGATTTTTTATTTGTTCAATTCGGTTTGTATTGGTTTGGATCAAGTTTGAATTTTTTTAAAAAAATGATAATTTTTTTTTTTTACTTTTGAAAATTTAAGGAAGGAGAATTGGGGCTACTAAGATGGGCTCATCATAGATTAGATGAATAAGAGTTGGATCTAATAAACAAAACTAAAGTAATATAATCTTTTTAAAAAAGATAATAGGTTTGGTTTACGTTGGGTTTGGTTACAAGCTGCTAAAATCGAAGTTAAATCAAATTGAATCAGTTTCTAAGTAGTAAAAATCAAAAGAGATTTGAATGTGGTTTAATTTTGATCAATTTAAATCGATTTGATTTGATTTAATCAATTTAGTCCAAGTCTAAACATCCTTACTAACAATCACTACTCCTTAGTATTTATAAAAAGGTTGTTCCTCATTAATGGAATCCTCTTAAATTGAGAATGTGTGAAGTTAGTAAAATTAAACATAAAATATCAGTCTTATACATTTACTTTTGTTTATGTATACTCCCCCGGTCTTAAATATAAGACATTTTCTAGAAGTAATATTTGGTGTAAAATATTGGACATCTTACAGGGTTGTCTAGTGTATTAATTATTTTTTTTCATTTATGCCATTAGGTTATAATAAATAAGTGAGATAAATGTTTTAAAAAATATAAGAGATAATGTAACTAATAAAGATAAATGGTGAAAAATATTGAAATTTCATGAAAAAATTAATAATTCAACTCTTTTTTTAATAAGCGTGAGGTATTTAGAAATATTTTATATTTAGGATTAGACGAAGTACTCTAAAAGACAATCAATTGTAAATATACTCCCTCTATTTCAAAATAATTATTACTTTAGAGTTATACATGTAGATTAAGAAAACTAATAAAAGCCTAAAAATTAATCAAGTTTGATTATACCCTTATTAATTATATAATATTATTTAATGTTTCTCTCTTACTTCATTATCAATGAAAGGTAAACTTGTAAAAAATTATTAAAATTACCTTGAAAATTATAAAGTGATAAATATTTTGAAACGAATGGAATATACTATAGAGTATAATATTGATACTTTGCATTTAATACTATAAAGTATTTTTTCTATTCCCTAATATAAGACATATTTTTGGAAAATTAAGATTTCAAAATATAAGTCATTTTATGAAATCTCTACATTATTTAATATTTATTTTTTATTTTTACCCTTATTGAAAATACCCAAAAGAGTTATAGTAGAGAGAGATTAAGAGAGATATATTTAAGATGAGTTATAATTTAATGAGAGTAATTTTTTAAAGTTAAGATAATTTTTTAAAATATCAAGAGTTTCAACTAATTTTTTATATATGTATAATATAGTTAAATGTACCTTATAATAGAAAATAAATGGACTATAATATTGATACTTTGTATTTAATTTTATTAATTTTGTAGTATAACTTAAATCCGGACTTCCGTGGATTCTATGCCCAATGATGCTAGTAAATTGAGCTACCCACCTAAGAAGAAACCAGCGGTCTGGTTTTTTGATATCCCGTTCTGAATTGGGAAAAAAAGGGTTAGCTTTGACTGACTCTGTAAGCACACGAGGTCCCTCCTTTCTTTTTGTTTTTTAATGTTTTGGTTTCCCGTATCGTTCCATTTTTATTTTGGATTCCGTGAAGGGGGCCTTATGAAATTTTCTTGCTACAACCCATGTTTACCTGACAATCGTTAAGCCCATAATTCAAAACAAACCCCAATGTGAAGAAGACCTTTCCGCAGAGATAGCCCAATGCGCTAACTATGATATCCGATCTTTTATACTACACATGAACTTCATCATACTGATACACCTCTTCAATTTTGAATTACCATCCACGCACATTTGACCGTACGGGCGTCAACTTCTTGACTTACACAAATCCAAATTGAGGTTCAGGGCATAACAAAAACTTACCCAAAGCTATTTCAGGCTCACAAATTCATGTTTAGTGTTTCTTTTTCGGGATCGATGAAATATATAGCCACTTGCTGGGTAACCTTGCATAGAAAGATGTCCACTCAGAATTCGGAAAACTCCAGAGCTAAGCTATGGTGAGCCATCGGATCGGTATTTCTAGACTTACCATATACAGTCAAGGGAGTAAGATAGTCACATAACGAGGCTAGGTGGCTGCAATACTGACTGAATTAGTTTTGGCATGAGATGGGATTGAATTTGAAGCTTGTCGGCGTACAGATGAGATGAGCATCAAATCTAGAAAGGTTAGGCGCATAAAATACTCAGTATGTGTATAAAATCTGAAGTTTGTTTAGGAAAGAATATGTGTAAGGAGATTTGGAGTGACAAGAGGGATATTAATTGGATAAATTTCAGGTGGCTGCATGCATATGGGATGGGCGTTTGGGGGCAGCGCATGTGAATTACTTTTATCGTTATCTTACCTCCTGGAGGCATATGTATACCTTGAGAAACTTAACAAATATTATTGATAACCTCTTTTTTTAAATAAAAAAAATCAATGAATAATAATAATAATAATAATAATAGGGTACATATATATATATAGAGAGAGAGAGAGAGCAAGAAAGTTGAAAGGGATGGGAGAAGATGAGAGATTCGAGGTTGGTGAATTATTCCCAGTGGCATCCAACACCACACCCATGTGAGGTCTTTTGGTTTAATGACAAAACAAAACTCTCTCCCCGCATAATCCGGCATTCCACTCTCAACTTAACCACAAGCATCCTCCACCATCATACCCACCTTTTTTTCCTTTTCTTTTTACCGAATACTAAGCCCTCTTCGCTTTTATATATATGTACGAACGACAGGAGAAAACCTGTCCCTTCCCAATCTTTGTTTGGTTCACCTTTCACTTATTCCATTCACAATTGCCTGCATTTCAAGCCACTAAACCAGAACTCATCACATGATGGGTTTTATCTCGAGGCATTAATGGAATTAAAACTCATTAAATTAACATGTGTAATATGTGGTCATAGAATTATATACCCCTCTCTCCATCCCATATTATAAGATAATGAGAGGAGTTTTATGTATATTAAGAAATATTTATTACATTCTTAAATTTCAAAAAAAAATTTCAAAATTTCCAATTTTACTTATATTAATTCTACTCTTTTCATTAAATATAATATACGTTATAATACTAATAATATAATAAATGAGGGGTAAAAATAACAAATTACTACATGTTATTTTATAATATGGGATAGAGGGATTACCTTGCTTCTTGTTTTTTCCCTCCTATAAAAGTCTTTAATTAGGGAATAAAATTGAATTATGAATGTAAATGCAGTTTGTTAATTACTCCCTCCTTTGTTATAAAATATTTCCTCTTGTCATTTTTGTAAGATACTTTTTTATTTTTTTTTTGTCTTTAATATAATATACTTTTGAAATTGGCTCAATCATTAAATATTTTTCACTCAAAATGTCCTTTATTAAAGTTGACAATTGATATTAATATGGATAATAACACCAATAGTTAGTGATGTATTATATGCCATTCTCTTAAAGAAAGTAAATAGTACTATTAATGAACTTTATTAAATAGGAGTAATTTTAGAAAATAATTTAAATTTTATATAAATTTAATAAAATTAACCACATTTAATTAATTTTTTTAATATATATGAAGTTGGTTAAAAGTAACTTATAAAAAGGATTAAAGGAAATAATTGTTATCTTAGAATTTTGGTTTTGTTTTTTTTATGAAATAAATTTTGATTTTATTTTAGAATAATTGTCACTCTAGTATTTTAATAAAGCATTTCTTATTTTTGTGCTATTTTATCTTTTTTTTTTACCAACATACTGTTCTATCTTTTACTAATAAAAATAATGACAGGTGGAGGTCAAATATTTGCTTATAAATAATTCATTTATATAAGGGCTTTTTTTAAAAAAGCAGGAAGTCAAAGGGATTACGACCCGATAAATCTTCCAAGATCAAAGCTCTCATGAACTCCGGAACACCCGCAAAATACTAAACATTATGATATCCGGTAGCAGCAACTCTGGCCAACTTATTAGCAGACTTGTTAGCTTTTATAGGGGTATTTTTTTTTTAACAACGAAACAGGTTATATAAGGGTATTTTGATCAAATACTATTTGTTGACTTTGTTGTCTTAAATATGCGTTGTTATAAGGAAATTTTTTTTTATAAATGTTCTCATTTAATTAATATTTTTATTTAATTCTCCTTTAACTCATACATTATAATAATAATTCTACTTTAATTTGGTGCATTGGAAAAAATGTATTAGTTTATTAAATAAAAGTCATTTGTTTCTTACATTTTAGAACAAAACATATTTAAAAAATATCTTCTATATTTTGGAATATAGGGAGTAGTACATTCAAAAATAATCCATTTTTTGGAATTAGTTATCACAATTATGTGATTCACATCTTAATACTACCTCTATTTTTTAATGTAAGGGACATTTTGGGAACCTATCTAGTTGCAAAATATAAGGGACAAATAAGGATTGTCCAATACATTTGATATTTTTTCCCAAAAATGCCTCTAATCGCAATTTATTTTCATTAATGGCATGATAACATTAAATTTAATTATTCCAATTATTTTTCTTAATTTGTGTAATTTAATTATTTATCCCTCTTATGCGAGTATTAAGGAATGAAGGGTGCAATAATTACTCATTCCAGTCTCTATTGTAATTTATATCTTTTACAAAGTTGTTATTGCTCTATAAGTTACAATGGAAAATAGTTGATGCATTTAATTTCTTTTTCCACAGATGCTCCTACTAATTGCACCATGAAATTAATATGATGTTACAATTTAATTATGGGAAATTTTATAGAATAATAATTGTTTTACAAATTTAATGGCTTTAATTACTTTTTTTAAAATTTATGTGAAGTAGTTAAAAATTATCTCTATTAGGGACGTGGGTTATTTTAAATCATGTCAATCAGTTATCACAATTCTATGTGCATAATCTTAGTATATAACGGTAATTTTAAACCGTGTGGAGTGAGCTATATTACCAACTAATTCGGGGAATTAATTAGATTGATATGTACTCCCAGTTAAGACAACTATAATATCATTGCATCAGTGCATTATCATGATGTTTGGAGTACTGTTGGTCTTCCAGTGGCCCGACCCGACCCTGCGCCCGACTTGCTGTGGAAAATAACATAAAACTCTCAATTTATCTGTTCAAAGGGCACCAAGTATTTTTTCTGATGCTATTCATTCATAACGCATAATTTTAAAGCAAATTTTAGTCATTTATATTAGGTGCTTTAGAAGTTCAATAAATTATTGATGATTTTTTTTTTCAAAACTTATCCTTACATGAATACTTTGTGTTGACTTCTATAAATTTTTAATGTAAAGATAAATTTGGAAAGTTTAGTTAAATTTATAGAAATTCATTAACTAGAAGTTAGTTAAAATTATCTTATAAATAGGATAAGAAATAATACTAATTAGTGGTTGACAATAATTTTCAATCATTTGAGACTATAAAATACTAAGATTAAACAAACAAAACAGTTAATGGTTATGATTAAGGATTTTTTTTTGGCGACAGGTTATGCTTAGGGAATTGAAAGGAAGAATTAAGGGGGTGAACGACGTCCCACCCACCAAGAATTGTTCGGCGTAACGCAACGCATTTGCACGCCAAATGAAGCGTTCTGTTCTGTATGCCATCATGGTGTCCGCAATTCTGGTCCACGATAACTTGTTAACGTCAACACAAAACTATGATTTTTTTTTTGTCAGAAGTCAGAACTCACAACCATGAATTATTTCTCCCATTTTTAACATAAGATTCTTTTAATTAAATTATGGTAAATTAAGAATAAGAGTTAAAATTAATTAATTATCTCAGTTTCTCTAAAAATCACAACATTTTTTTAAAATTATTTTTATTTAATTTCTTTCTATTGCTCTTTGAGATACATCAAATCTAGGGCCTGTTTGGTTAGTAGAATTATTAGGAATAGATTGGAATGAAATGGTTGGGAATGAAATGGAATGGAACCTTATAAGCCAAAATTTTGTTTGGTTCACCCTAGGAAAGATATAGGTAACAACTTAAATTTGTTTGGTTGGACATAAGAAAATGATAGAATGAGATGTAAATAATGTGCAAAAAACCAGAATTGCACCTAAGTAAAAATTTAGTCCAACATCAATTACTCTAATATTGTGTTCGTAATGTAACTTTTTTTTATATGTATTTTTAGTTATAAACGGATGACTTTTTTTTTTCCAGACAATAACCTCATATTTTAAGCTTTTACATATTTTTATTTTTATTAAATAAAAATATCTAAGTATAAATTACAATATAAAAAATAAAAGGGAAACTTACGTATATTTCAATTCTTATTATTTTTTATTTTAAATTTTTTAAATTAAATATTTTTAGAGAAAAAAATCATATAGAAAAATTACACTAAATAATTTGTATGAATTAATGAAAAATTTTCAAGAGAAAATGGGGTACATAGTCTGTGAAGGATGTTTTAAGAATAATATTTCATAATTAAGGTCATTTTGGTCATTTGGTCTCCATTCCTAGTGGTAGGAATAATCAAAGTCAGGGTCCAAGGTAGGAAAGTTAACTCCCAAATTTTTGGTAATCTTCATTTTCATGAGAGTCCACATTCCTATTCCCATGTCCAACCAAACAGTCCAAATATGGGAATAGAATCTAGATTCTCACTCCATGGGCACCTAGGAAATGAACCAAACGGGCTCTTAGGCATTTTATTGAAATACATAATAAATATGGTAAAGAATACTATATTTAGGATTAGAGCAAAAATCTTATATGTAGGATAGAAAAGAGTATAGTATCCCTTAACTAATCATATACTCCTTCCAGTTTACATTATAAGATATTTTGTATCAATCACACACATATTAATAAAATTATTTTTTATCTAAAATCAATGTAAAAAATACTAATATTTTCCATTTTATCTATATTAAATAAGTTATTTTATTATCATTATAGAGTTATAAATAAGGAGTAAGAAAGAATTAAAGATAAGATTAAAATGAGAAAAAAATATCCAATAAATTATATTTTAGATTAAAAATTTATTATATAAAATATATTATAATATAAATAAGAGGAAGTATAATTTCGCCTACAGCATTAGAGAGAGAGAGAGAGAGAGAGAACGATGGAAAGAGGACGAGTGCTTGGACAGCTAGCATGGAGTGTGCGTGCGTTTTACAATGTGTCCATGTGATTGATAGCTTGATAGTGAACCCTTCTCATGGTCACTCCCAAAAAAAAAAAAGAAAGAATCACACTTTGAGACCAAAATATGTGTTTTATTACATTTTAGAATCTGTTACTAGGTATTTATCTTTCTAATTTTATTATGCAATCTTTTTAATTTTACTATTTCTTATCTTTTAAAAATCCATTTTTTAATCAATTCCATTAACATGCCGGTTAAATGTGATTCTCTGAAAATAGTGTAGAGGACTTCCTGTATGCAGGTGAAAAATATTATGAGGGATTTGACCCTTTTATCTAATGGATATAGTGTGTGTGTGTGTGAATATTGTTTCAAGACCTGGCAGGTGAAACAACACGTACCCAACAAGTGCATGTGAAATTTGTTCTTGTCTAATACAGTGTTGACCTGTTTAGCCACGTAATTGTTTCATATAGTTTGAAGGCCACAATTTTTTCCCCTAAAAATATGCCGTTCACAAAAAATAAACAGAATGAAACAATTACGACATACAACACAAGTACTAGGTACGTATTATGCATTGATTAATATTGGAACAGTGCCAAAAGGGACAAACGATAAGATGGAAAAAGGGAAGACAAGGACGTGGTTTGACGTAGAATGGTGGAATTTTGAGGTGGGAATGAATGGAAGCGTGAGGGTTAGGTATATAAGAAACGGTGTCAGTGTGGTTTGGTCTGCCATTCGAGTACGGATAATTTCGATGGATGGATGAGCCGTCCACTGTCACACTCACACCAGAGGAAAAGAACGAATAAAATAAAATCGAAAAGAATAATTAATGGAGTGGTAAACATATACGGATGACATCGGCGGAGGGCTTTTGATTAAAGTGATTATTAATTATTTAAGTAATAATTAAGATTCTTATTTGAATGTGCTCACCTCACCGCCACTCCATACTATGTGCTCTAAAAAGCAGCTTCCAACAAAAGAAGCTTTCGTTTTGGGTAATGACGAAACTGATTATTAATTTACAGCGGAGAAAGAGACAGGAGAGAGACAGTATTGACAGGCTGAGACAAGTTCTTTTAACATATCATCATCATAACAAAATGTATAATTCTGTCAAAGTTGTTCAGATTAAATTAGTTTAAGAACTTACCTTTTGAGAGGTCATTGCATGCCATTATTCCCTGTTTCTTCTTTTGAACATAAGAAAATTATATTATAATTATTTAGAGTCAAATTATATATATTACATATATGGGTATATATCTGTTTGAGCTTTGAGATTGCTCCGAGGCGTGTGCTATCTCGTGGATCGGCTATTCAAAGAAACGTATCAATATCATATTAATTAATATCAATATTCAAAATGTAAATATAATATGCAAAATTTATTCTTCAGTACAATGCTGGAAAAAAAAATGTCTAATTCATATGGAAAACATGCACACTAAATTAAAGCCACAGGGGTGGGATGAGGCTTTTCCTTATCATTCTAATTAAATTGGATTCAGCAATAGATCCTCATTGCAATTCATGACCATGCAGGTTAAAACAGGACGATTCAAATTTAATTTAATTATTATATTTTAAATATATTTTATTTTATTATATGTAAAATTTAAAATAAAAATAATTTTATAATTGTAATTTTTTAAAAAAGTGACATTTTTATTTAAAAAATTAAAATAAAAAAAATTATAAATTCAAACCATCAAAATTAGATTTAAAATCTTCAGATCTAATCACAATAATGAATATATGGTGCACTTCACTGTAATAACCAGTTACACAGACGCTTTCGTTTCAAAAAATTCCCACTGTAACCACATGCCCAGTCTAGTCCATTCGCTACAGGGATGGCAGTACTTTTGTCCCCAAAAAAAATAGTGTCCCATTTCAATCGATGTCTTTTCTTTAAAGCTTTATTTGGAAATTGTGAAAAAAAAAAAAAAATAGAATATTATGGCCAAAAAAAAATCTACATAACAAAATATTTAGATTCTCTCTAATTTTCTTTCTAAAATTTTCCCCCTCCCTATTTTCTCTTCATCTAAACGGAGGATTAGAGGTATTATTAAAGAAAAACAAAATTCAGGAATAAAATTATAACATCAAAAACATGAGAAGAGAAAAAAAATAAAACTTAAAAATGATTAAAGGACAATTATTTATTTATTTATGTTGGCTTTGATACTATAGAAACGAGCATGGTTGCAGTTTTTGCACTGCCAAATTAGTTCGAATACGCCGTTTTGACATCGACGTATTTATATGATTCAGTATCTCATTATCATTAAAATGTGTTCATTAGTTTTTTAATTATATCAATTATGACTGTTTTAACTTTGTTCATCATTGTTGCAATTCAAACTTGTAAACTTAGAATGAATCAACGTGGGCCACAGATTCTTTTTTTATTTTTGAGTTATTAAAAGGTAAATAAAAAAATTGATTGGTTTAGATGTTGGGCCATGCATAGCAGATAGGTAGGCCGATCAAAGGGATCAAAATTGGCGAGCAAAATTGTACCCAAAAGAAAAATTGGGGAGCAAAAAGGGGATTTAGGATAAAGAAAATGAAGTTGAAGGCGAGGGACACATTGTGAGGTGAAGTTGGGATATGCCAGCACCATTTAGTATGTACTATATAATATATAATATAGTATAGTTGGCTATCTCGTACTCGTACTTTTTGCTTCCATATAGCTAATGTCAATAATATCTCTATATGAAAGCTGCTTCCAACCAACGCAATCACTTGCATTTTTTCGTAATGTGTGGGTGTGGGTGTGTGTGTTGTGTTGTTCATGAATTCCCAGCCAGATGCTAATATATTTTACCTTATCTGCGGCCCTCAACTTGGTAGCTAGCTAGCTAGAAGGCATCATCTCTTCACATGAAGCTAGCCTTTATTAATTTTGATGATTATCATCCATGCATATGTATGTTTGATTAATTGTATATTTATATCCGTGACCATTTATTTATATCGTTGAAAACCAAGAATCCAACATTTTCTTTAATGTGAGCTATTCGTTTTTATCTGCTCTTATCTTCTTCTTCCACACGATGACTTAGGTACATGCATGGATATGAATATGATGCGGTAGAGATATATATAGGTAGATCGATGACTTCTGACACAAGACTGTGGTGTATCTCATAATGTGAAACCCTATCCAGCTATCCTTCCTTCCTTCCTTATCATTAAATATGCATATGTATTCCCAAAAGTAATAATACATTAATTAGCTAGGTTGGATGGAGGCATATGTGATACAATATTTATCATTGGAGGCTATATGCTAGTGCCAGGGCATATGTAAAGCTATATATTAAATGTTGAATCAAGTGTTTTTGATGATTTCAAATCAACTGGAGTTTGGAAGGAAGATATCAAAGATGTATAAGATATCTCAAGTAAAGAAATCCCGGAATCCAGGAAAAATTGAGAACAAAATTAGTTTGTAGGATTTTTCATTATTCACATGAGTAAAAATGTTTTGATTCTTCACCCAAATATTTTTAAAATGTGTTTTTCAACAAATCCTATGTTAACTTATGACATATTTAAAAAATACTCATTAACAGACGAATTTTAAAATGTTAAATTTGAAATATTACTTTGAAAATTCTAATTTTCATAACTGAAATTCAAACTTTGGATTGAAAATATGTAAGTCTTAAAAGAAGTTCCTCTAACAGACGAATTTTAGCCTTTGAAAATTTGAATTTCAGGTAAAATACAAACTGTGAAAAATGAAAAATTCGTCTGAAGATATGTCAAAGTTCATCTGAAAGTGAAGTTTAAAAAGAGTTCCAACTTAGTCCTCTGATAGACGAACTTTGATTTTGAAAATTCGAATTTTGAAAAGAAGAACCTTTGTGCTATATTGAATTGCTTATTGACAGATGAATTTTGGACACTAAAATTCAAATTTCAAAGGCACTATAGCATATGAAACAACTGTTCACACTTACCAAAAGAACTTTTAACTTGAAAATTTGTATGTTCTAACATAGAAACATTTGTCAAAGATGAAAATTCGAATTTTGCTTTAGAATAGACGAACTTCTAAATTCAACGTTAAAGTCTCTAAGTTATGGTCTCTGCAAAATTTATTTATTGACATCCCAAAATTCAAACTTTGGATATCAGACACATTAAATGTAGTTAGTAAACGGATAGTTTTGCAGAGTAACCATTGGGTAACATCTCTAACGGTTAGATCTTGTCTCTAACATATAGTGAAAACATAAATCTATAAATAGAACTTCATTTGAAGGTGTAAGTAATGATTTTACATTGTATATATGAAACTCTGTCAAATTCTTTAGTCAAAGTCTTCTGCTCTCACACACTTCTTATCGTGTACTTCAACTGTCATATTCACTCTAAATTGGAGAGTTCATTTGCTGTAAATAATCTTATCTTCATCTGTAAGATAGATATTGTTGTGAGGGGATTTCACAAGGGATTTGAGAAATACTAAGATAGAGTGCAAAGGGAGAAATTGTAAGCTCTTGGAACAGAGCACAGAATTATACTGTGGTATTGTAAGGAGCCCACTGAATTCTTGCAAGATAATGGTAAATCTCAAGTGGTAGCTTGAGTACCAGATGTAGGTCAAGAGAAAGAAACCGAACTAAGATAAATTCTTTTGTCCCTCTTCTTATACTTTACTTATTATTTCATTACATTTTACACTATGTTTTTATGCATATTTTGCTTTCACTGCTTTCTTATATTTTTGTAAAAAATTTTTAAATTTCTCAATTTACCCTCCTCTTAGGAAGCCAGCAGAACTAAAATTAACTACTCCATCTTCTCTCTTGTCCTAAATATAAGGTATTTATAAACACTTCATACGTATTGAAAAAAGTTTGTTACATCATTAAATTTATAAAAAAAAAAGCTTAAGATTCAATTTTTACTCTTATTAATTAAAATAATGTAAACTTTGTTTAATTAGCAATCATCATGACTTAAGTAGGTAGAGAGAGAAAATAAATTGAATCCAACAAAATAACAGTAGATGAGACTCCACTGGATAATTTATGAGGCTTGTTATTATTAAATGTAAGGGATAACAAAAGAAAAAACATTTTATAATATTACATAACATTTTATATTATAAAAAAAATTTTATTTCCTACGGTATTATAGGATATTTTGTATAACAAGTTTCTTGTCCAAAATATAGAGTGATGGATATTTTTTATCCCATTTTACTTCTACCTTTAATTTTTCCTTACTCCTCATTTATAACTCTATAATAATAATATAATGGGATATTTAATAAGAATAAAATAGAAAATATTGGTACTTTTATATTAATTTTAGATGAAAAAGTGATTTTTTTTACATATTGATATAAAACATTTTATAATATAAATTGGTGAGAGTAAAAGATGCTATATATTTAAGACTGGACAGATCTTATTTGGGTCATACTAATTAGTAACTTCGAGATTTAATAAACGATATGTGGAATCAACGTGGCGCTCTCTCGTACGTGGTCCTTTCTCTTGCAATGCACCAAAAGTTTGTCCTGTCTGCTATAATTAACTAAACCCAAAAGCATCCATCCACGATCATATATTCCCATATACAAATATGTACCCACTTACTTTAATTATATAATCAACGAATAAGTTGCTTAGCATGTGCCAGCTTAATTTCATAATACTACTAGCAATATATTTTTGGTATTTAGCAGCAGCAACTATGTGGGGCTCCTCTTAATTGCATCTAATTTAGATTAGGTACTTTATTAAAGCTTATTTCGTCATAAATTAAAGATGTTCTATGCATTGAGACAAATTCAACTGCCAACAATACTTAATTAATGAGCAAGCTCTTCTATACTTTAATAATCAATATGCAATCCTCCCCCCTACCTCCCAAAAAAAAAAAAAACCATTGTTTATCCAATCATCGCAGCACGAATGTACCACAACGACTCTCTCATATTTATATAAAGTGTCATTTTAGGATTATTATATGGACTAAGAAAATTATTAAATGATTTAGGTTGTTATAAATTTAATTGTACTCCCTCCGTTCTAAAATGTAGGAGACATTTACAAATTTGTTTTGTTTCAAAATATAAGAAATAAATTATTTTTATCTAATAAATTAATATAATTTTTTAATTTTGCTTTTAATTACTCCCTCCGGTCCCATATATAGGACATTTTATCTTGTTCCTGAATATAAGACCATTTACAATATACCATGTGATATTTATTACATATTTCCAAAAAATGCCCATATTTAATGTATTCAAAGAAAAAGAGAGATTAAATAAGGGTAGTTTTAAAAAAATGTTGAAATTTTTGAAGAAATCAAGGTAGTTAATTAATTTTAACTCCCCTTCTTAATTTGCGTGATTTAGTTAAAATAGTCTCATATTAAGGATAAGAAAAAGTAATTAAAATAGACTTATTATTAAACGGTATGAGTTAAAGGAGAAATAATTGAAAATATTAAAAGATGACATTTGGGGGAAAATTGTTTTCTTTATGACATTTAAGATGCCTTATTGTTTTTTTAATTTTGATGATTTAATTATTCGTTTCGTATATATTTTGAAATGAAGAGAGTATTTTACTAAAATGTCCTTAATTTAAATTTGTTTCACACATATTAGGGGAGAATTAAAGTATTAACTAGGGATAAAATAGTGTAAAGTATAATTAATAGTTTATCGATATTCTAAATTGATAAATATTATAAAAAATATTAAAAACCCTATGGGATTAGAAGGAGTATCTAGCATGTGAAACTGGATTTACAAAATATGTTTCGATGATAGAAGGGAAATAAGCAATTTTTAAGATAAGAAAATTAATTTTATGTACAAAGTTATTAAACAAAGGAGATATATGCTTTTTTTTTGTTTTATGCAAAGATTAATGCATTTGTATTGAGCTCAAAATTAATAGTACTACCTCCATTCCATAATATTGGAGATATTTTTAAATTTATTTTATTTTAAAATATAAGAGATAAATGGTTTTTATCTAGATAAGTAATGCATTTTTTTAAATTTATCATCAATTAAAGTATACTTATTTTTATTAAGTTAAAAGAAAGTTAAATGGGAATATTAAATAAAGATGTTCGTTAAAATTTTTTTTTCTATAACATATTTAAGATATTTGACTATTTTTTTATTGTGATGATTTAATTGTTTGTTTATTATATTTTGAAATGAAAGTAGTATTATTTATGACACTTTTTATATTTTACATTGAATTAAACATGTTTTCTTTTCCGTATTTTATAGAATTTGGGGTGAGCACTGACTTATGAATAATAGGATTTGATGATTTTATATTTCCTCCGGTCCTATATATAGAGGATCATTTGTTTCGGTCCTAAATATAAGTCCCTTTACAATATACGAGGTAGTATTTATTATACATTTCTAAAAAATGTCCCTATTTAATATATTTAAAGAGAAAGAGAGAGAAATTAAATAAGGGTAGTTTTAGAAAAATGTTGATATTTTCAAAGAAATCGAGGTAGTTAATTAGTTTTAATTTCAATTCTTAATCCGCTTGATTTGGTTAAAAGGGTCTTATAGGGAGTATAATACTCCCTCTGATCCTTTATATAAGACCCTCTTAACCGAATCACGCATATTAAGAATTGGAATTAAAACTAATTAACTACCTCGATTTCTCTAAAAATTCCAATATTTTTTCAAAACTACCCTTATTTAATCTTTTTCTCTTTCTCTTTGGATACATTAAATATGGACATTTTTTTGGAAAGGTATAATAAATATTACCTCATATATTGTAAAGAGTCTTATATTTAGGATCAGGATAAAAAGTTCTATATATAGGACCAGAGAGAGTATATATATAGTAATACTCCCTCCGGTCCTATATATATGACCTTTTGCATTAGTCCTAAATATAAGATTCTTTACAATATACAAGGTGGTATTTATTATACATTTTCAAAAAATGCTACTATTTAATGTATTCAAAAGGAAAAAGAGATAAATTAAATAAGGATGGTTCTGAAAAAATATTGAAATTTTTGGAGAAATTGAGATAATTAATTAGTTTTAATTTCTTTTCTTAATTTACGTGATTCGATTAAAATGGTCATATATTAAGTACAATGGAAAGGAATTGATATTGGTTATTACTATTTTAATAAACTTAACTTTTAATTGGAAAGAAAAGCCCGTTAATATGTTGCGTGAAAGACGCAAGTGGGAAAACGCGTGGATGGAATAAGGATTGATCTTTTTTCCCAGTTTCATTTATATTATTAGTTTTATATATTATAAAATTTCAAAATTACAGCTTTGGTCGTGGCCGTACCCCAAAAAAAACAGTAGGACAGGGAGGCCGTGGGTCCGTGAAGGGTTTGAGTACAACGAAGCGGACCCGACGCTGGGCGACTTTTCCACAAAAGGTACCACTCTACGTCACGTCTCCATGTGTTTTGCCTATCTGCCATTGACCGGGCCATCAGCACCCACTCAAAATGAAAAAAAAAAAAAACGAATACTCCTACTTGTAACATATTTTGTTTATTTGTGTTAAGAACTTAAGATCATCCCTCCATAATTTTAGCTGTATTTTGAAAATTTATTTTTATTTAAAATATAAGTGATGTTTAAGTATTTAATATTGCCTCTAGTCTTTAATATAAGACTTTTTTAATCAAATTACGTGGATTAAGAATTAGAATTAAAACTAATTAATTATCTTGATTTCTCTGAAAATCTCAATATTTTTCAAAAACTACCCTTATTTAATCTCTCTCTTTTTCTCTTTGAAATTAAATATGGATATTTTTTTAGAAATATATAATAAATGTTACTTCATATATTGTAAATAATCTTATATTTAGAATCAGGATAAAATATCCTATATATAAGACTGGAGGGAGTAATGTGCTAATAATTTTTCCCATTTTGACTTTGGCTCTGATTAAGAAGAAAACTAGGAAAAAGTAAATAAAATTTAATGTATTTATTATAGATTGTGGTGAGGAGGAATATAATTTTTCTTTGACAAATTTAATGAATTAATAAATTTTTAGCTCCTTCTATGTGAAATTTCTAAAACATAACTTCTAAATTGAAAGAAGTACTTTATTATAGAGTACTCAAATGAACTACTTCCGTCATTCCAAAACTTGTTTTCTTAAGGTTTTAACACATCAATTATAAAATTATTAATTATTGTATATATTAATAAAATTACTTTCATTTGACTAATATATAGTGTAATTTTTTTAATTAAAAAAATAAAATAAAATAATATTATACTCCCTCTGGTCCTATATATAGGATCTTTTATCATGTTCCTAAATATAAGATCATTTACAATATACGAGGTAGTATTTATTATAGATTTCTAAAAAATACACATATTTAATGTATTTAAAGAGAAAGAGAAAGAGATTAAATAAGGATATTTTTTAAAAAATATTAAAATTTTTTTAAAAATTGAGATAGTTAATTAGTTTTAATTCTAATTTTTAATTTATGTGATTCAGTTAAAAGAGTCTTATATCAAGAAATAGATGGAGTAATGAATAAGCACATAACTAAAACCTGATACCTTAAAATTTTAAATAATAAAAATTTTGAAACAAAATAAAAATTCTAAAATAATAAGGACTTTAAAAAGAATGGACTGGTATTGAATAGTGTAACAGTGTTTAAGCACTAAAGTGGATAATCAATTAATTCACCTATAAAAGAAGAAAAAGGCGGATTTTTGAAGAGGGAGGAGGGTAAAGCTGGAGCGCATGGAAGGAGAATCTGTGACCTGGGGATGCGTTTCAAGGGAAAGGAGGGAGGTGCCATGTCAGCTCCTGAGGGCGTGACGTCGGTTATCCACTGATCTAACCTCGACAACCGTGTCCTCAATTAGCAACAAAATCGAAGCACCTCTTTCAATAATTTCCACGTCATTCATTTGGATGGGTCCCTCCCTGCCCCCTTCCTTAATCCTTGCAGTAGACTCCCAATGCCCTCGGCTTTTTCTGTGATTTAGGAATTACCGTTTCTAGACCGATACTACTTTCAAAAAATGCAGCATAATTGCTTCTACTAGGTTAAATTAAAGAGATTAGAGTTAAAAGAAATTAGAGAGATTTTTAATTGAGAAAATGAAGAAGAAAGTAATTGGAGAGATTTTAAAATTTTTTTATTTATTAGAATTGAAAGGATTTTAATTATTTGGTTTAGAAGAGAATTGGATGCATTTGGGTAGTAAATTCTCTTTTCTTTTCAAAAAAATCTTATTTTATAGAGAATTTATAAAGAGATAAGGGAAGGAATTGGAAGGAATTAAATTTCTCTTAATCACCCTTTAATTTTTTTTAACCAAACAAGCTCCTTTAATTTTTTTAGTCAAACTAGAGGAAGAGATTTAATCCCCTCAAATCTACTCTTCTTAAAAAAACTCCTAATATCCTTGAACAAAACCCACCCTAAATAATAAATCTCAAAATTGAAAAAAAGGAAAAAGATGGATAAATATGCCTTTTGTTCTTAAAAAATTATTTAACTAAATAACACGGATTAAAAATAAATAATAAAAGTTAAAATTAATTAATTATATTAATTTTTAACTAAATAACACATATTAAAAATAAAGGATAAAAGTTAAAATTAATTAATTATCTTAATTTTTTTAAAAAAAATCATAGTCTTTCCAAAACTATGAATTTCTTTCTTGTTCTCTTTCTCAACATTTTTTTATAAAGCATTAAAGGGTTGTATACTTAGAACCAAAACTAAAAGTCATATATTTAGAATAAGAGAAAATATTAAGGTAGCAAGATAATTTCATAATGATACCCATTTTACCATAATTCCAAATAACTACTTAAATACTAAATTGGAAATAAAATTTAGATGGGAAAACACTAAATTACCTCTAGTCTCCCTTTCTTTCCTCCTCCCTTTGATGACTTTTCTAGCAAAGGTTTCTGGTAGTTGAGACTATTTTGGTGACAATAGTAGTGACTTTTCTATCTATTTTCCCTAGTGATTTTTCTCGTGGCGGCATTTTTTTGGCAATGGCAGTGGTGGTGACATTTCTGGCGAAACTTGTGATAATGATCAAGAATCACTTGCAAATGAGTAAAAATCACTTGCAAGTGAGCTAAGTTGTATCAATAAAAAAATGTGTATGATGGCTAACCATCAAGGAAGGAGATCAAAGGAGATCTCTGAAAGTTGACTTGTGTAGAAGAAATGATAATACAAAATAACAAAGGATTACTTGTAAACGAGTGGAAATCATTTCAAAATGAGTGAAAAAATGTGTCAAATGCCAATTGATCATATACAAAATTCAGCCACCTAAAAATCATAAATATTCATTGATTTCAATGAGATTTCAAAAAAAAAAAAACTAAAACCAGGCTAAAATCAAATCAGAAATCACAATCAAACAAGAATAAGGTGAGAGAGGGAGTTTGCAACTAGATTGAGAGAGGTGATGGTAAAGGACATATCTAGGTTAGGTGAGAGAAAGAAGGATGATTTCATATTTGGGTTTGCAACAGCCATAAATAACGAGAAAAACGTGTTCGCTGATTGTGACTCACGCTAGTCCTTGGTGACAAGGTCAGTGAGTAGAGCACGACACAGCCTTAGAGCATGTTGTTGGTGATGTCGAGGATCCAAACCTAAAGATGATGAAGGTGAGTGAGGCACCATGGTCAGTAGAGAGACATTAGCATCTTTGAAGGCAAATGATGATGGGGGATAGTGGGATTGAGGTCAACAACAATGCCAAAGTTCACAACAAAGAAGGACAAGGATGGAGGGGAATGTGATAGCGGATATGGTGAAGGGATTAGGAGTAAGGTAAAGGGGAGAATGAATTGGGAAGGGTAGTTGGATCATTTTGCAGTTAAACTTTATTTTCAAGTTGGCACTATGATTATTAATTGGCATTAGACTGAATTGGGGTATTTTTTAAAAAATAATCTCCTACCTTAGTACTTAACTATCTTTTTCCCTTAAAAATATCGTATGGGCAGCCATCATCTAGCTAACACCATGTACAATGAAAGCAAGAGATCTAATTATGCATAATCTGCTAGAGTTTTGTGCGGGGGTGTGTTAAAAATGAAGTCCCACATTGTTCAAGAAATGAGAAGTCTTAGTGTATATATACTAAGATGTGAATATGGGCAAGTAAATGTGCTAAGAGCAGAAAGTGGACTCACGTGCACAGCAACTAGCAACGAAAGGCAAACGTAGTTGAAATCTATCGTTTACCCCCTTGCGCGTGAATATAACATGGAATTGGGCATTTTTTATGAAAATTATTTTACAAAATTCCAAAATAATTTACATTAAATTGCTTACAAAATAACTTTATCCTTTTAACTGTTTCGATTTTGAAACCTTTAGATTCTGTAACGTTGGAGTTTTTCCACCATTAATTTGATATTCCTCCAATGTTCAGAAACAGCTTATGTTAAACGGATTTTCACTGCCAACGTTCAAAATCGATGCTTAAATTGTCATTAACGTATTTAAATATTGCCCAACGTTCGTGTGATTCTGAAGCCTATAAATATAGAGCTTTACATATGTTTCAGATAGACAAAAGTCCCTTGAGTTTTTGGGCATCATCTCCTCTTCTCCTCACTCTCTGAGTTTTTCATCTTTTTCTTCTATTTCTGCTGTTCTATGGCTTTGCTTTTACAAGAGAGATTCGTTTAATCCTGGAGAGCTGCTTCATTAGATCGTGTGTGGTGGAATAGCTCTTGAGGACAATGTCCTCCGGCACGACTCGAACTAGTTTGTGATTCCAATTATCAACATAATTGGTCCATTAAGTATGATCATATTTTTAGAGAAGCTAATGTACGTGAAATGGCTAACTTATTAAACTCATATGATGAAGACTCAAATGATGCCATTTTTTTAAACGTCCTTGTATGTAGTATTAATTCTGTGTGCCGACATATGCAAGGAGCTCTATGCTCCTACTTTGATGTTTAATCCTTTCCTGGCTCTGGCCATAATATTTTCTTAAAAAGTAAAATAAATCCCAGAAATTAAGAAGAAAAAAGAAGTGATAATCTTATTCAATTATTTGAGGTTACAACCCCCATTGCCCATTGGCTATTGTCGTTATTGTGCCATAGCAGATGACGCGCGCCAACTAGCAGATAACCGGAGTATCTTCCTACAAAATTTGTGTGGGTACCCCAACAATTTTTTATAAAGCCCCAAAACCAAACACATCGCTTTCTCTACTTTTATATGAACAAATAACTATCCTATTAATATAAACAAAATAATATTAATATTTAAATTTATTAATTATATTATAATTTTAAATTTTTTTAAACTTACCCACATTAAAAGTTTAAAATGAGATTAATTAATTACTAGTAATGGTCAATACAGCTTTAATTAGTATAAAGGAAAAATAATATTAATTACTTTACAAATTTTATTTATATTTCTTACATGTTGAAATAATTGAAAATTTTTAAAATTTTTTTATAATTAGTGACTGAAGGAATACATGGATACATAGTACATGCTCCATCCAACGACAAACTGGAATACTAGTAGTGCTTAATTAATGCATAAAAGGGAGATTTGCTTGAGATATGCTTAAAGGCAGCGAGGAAGGGAAATAAATGGGGTGATCCCTAGATCCCAACAAGCGGGGGAAATTGAGATCCTTATGGCCATGGGGGATGCACCTATCTCACCACGACATTGAAGTGGACCCCCTCCATTCCAATCCCCTCTCATTCTATTCTCCCATTGATGTAACGCTGAACCTTTTTTTTTTCCAGAAGAACAAAAAAAAATTTGGAGGCAACTTATTGGTGAGGGGAGAAAATGGAGAAAAATTGGAAACAACTACATTATTTTAACTTTTAACCCATGCAACATATTGAATTTTTTTTTAAATATAATACTATAGAATAAATATAACATTTAGTTCATAAAAAGGAAAATGGGTGAAATTTTAAAAGATTTTACCGTTATTAATTGGAACTATTGAAAAAAAATATGATGATGAACTGTGCTTGTTTGTAATTATGTAGTTTGTAATATTTTAACATTTGAAAATTTACTTTGGAGAAAGAAAGAAGTGGAGGGAGATTAAATTAAAAATAATGAACTGGGAGAATAAAAAATTTAATGTGAAAACATAAAAAAGGTATGTAAAAATAGTAGTTGTAATTGAAAATAAAAATAGATAATAAAATGATTTAAATAAAAATAATTGAAAAATTATAATACGGTGCTCAACTAATCATTGAAATTAAAATTGTATAAATAAAGTATAATAAAAAGAAATAGAGATACTGAGGGGGAAGTTTTTAGATGATGAGAAGTATTTTAGGAATTTTATAATTTTTCAGAGCACAACCTTATGAACAGTGCTTATGACCCGTATTCCCCCTGAGAAATATCAGTATGTGAGGGATCTATCTGATCAGTCACTGGGTGCCCCTGTGCGTGAGGGGTTTTTTGGCAGTTTGTTTTGTGAAAATGCGAAAAAGAGTTATCGGGGCAGAGAAGGGGGAGTTCAGATGTAGTTGTCCCATTCAAATTTTATTTTATTATTTTATATTTTATAATATTACTGTTATTTTATATTTTGCATTATTTAAGATTAAAATTATTAAAATCTAATTTTAAAAATAAATAGATATGAACCATACAAATGAGAATAAGATGAATTATGCATACAGTGATAACAAATTGCATTATTTACAAATTATAAACAACCTTGTTTATTTATTAATCTAGATTTTTCTTCTTGCTCAATGTGCAGGTTGGCAAAAAAATTATCAGTATGCTAATTATTACTGTTGGTAAAATCAAAGAAAATGTTAGTACCATTAAAGTTTATTATATTATCATTATTATTATTCCTATATATACTCCCTCCATTTCAAAACAATTATTACTTTATAATTTATAATATAATATTAATGATTTTTAATAAGTCTACTCTTCAATAATAATAAAAGAAGAAAAACATATTAAAGAGTACATTATAATTAATAAGAATATTACAGCAAAGTACAAGCAAACTTTGTTAATTTTTTTTACTATTTATTAGTTTTTTTAATTAGCATGTATAATTTTAAAGTGACAATTATTTTAAAAAAGATTGAGAATATATCATCCTTTTTTAACAAAAATAATGAAATATCATTTTTAAAACCCTACCTCAATTTTTTGTCAAGTGTCATCCATCAATGCTTTATATTTTTCCTCCATTCCATATTTATTGTTATTTAAGATTATGACACATAGATTAATAAAGTTTTGACTTATGTAAGAAAATATAATATACAATAACTAAAATACATGAATTTAAGGAGCCTTGAAATTTGATTTATAATGGAATAAATTAGAAAGGAGTAAGTATTAGAAAAAAGGAAAAAAGAAAATTTTGATTAATAAATAAGAGTATAATTTAAAAAAAAAATTAATAATGCATTGAATTTGTAAAATAATAGTAATAGTCGTGGAACAAAATAAAAAAAATAGATATATAAGGCGGTGGAACTAGGAAGTAATTGTTTTCCTATAATGCATCATTCCTTGTGTATAAAAACTTGTGTTTCGTGGGAATTCAGTGGTTGATTGTATTGACAATTTTTCTAATACAAAGGGACACTGGCCCTAGTATATTCACAATATTTGAAGGAAGGTTGGGTCGTTGGGCACACCTCAATTTTATGATAGCACTCCATTACAGTTTACGAATTGCGGTTGCTACTATCATTTTTCTCTTGCCTCTCTCTGGGGGGTGTGCATTATGCTTGGTAGCCCGGACTGACCGGTGTTACCCGATGAATTTGGGCCACATCGGGCCAGGTCAAGGAAAGAGGAGAGCAGAACAAAAAAGAAAAACTAGCAGAGAGAGTTCAGGCCAAGACAGGTAGTGGGCAAGGCATTAGCCTGTCCCATCCTAACTCAAATATATGTGTTACACATATAATTTTTGTGTAACAAAATAACATTGTGTATGTATTACTCTACGCTCTCAATTTCTTTAGTCTTTCCCAAGCTAAATTTGGACATCGAACCCTAAATGCTAATCAACTCACCACTTTAGCATTACCTCCTCTCATGATCCCATCCTCCACCATACCACAGTCTTCGTCCAACGTCCGTCATCCTCTCCTTGCTTTTTCTGCTGAAAGAATAAAAAGGTAGGGAAGATATACATACCGATCGAGAAGTATACTTCCACTCAGAGAGGGTGAAGAATTCCAGGCGGTAGAAACAAAATCACTCGGACTTTGTTTACTGTTTCACTGTAGACACACTCGGGAAGGAAAAATTAAGAGGAAGAGAGTGAGAGACTATTTTAGAGAGGAAGAGCGAGAGAGATTCCAGGAGCCAATTCAGAATTATGCCTTTTGATCAGAGAGTCTCAGAAAAATTGAAAACTGAAAAAACCTCCCTTGACATACGCACACACGTTCACTAATTTTTCTCGGAGTGTGCGTTATGTGGGAACGGTTATCTTTTAACCGTTCCCTCCCTCTCTTATTAAATTAATAAATAAAATATAATTATTTATTTTATTTTGGGCCTATGCCCTTTTGTTTGGGCACTCTACCCATCAAGGGTGTAACCCAACATCTGCCATGGCTCGTGTGTGGTGTGTGCTCGTGATTCATGAAGGCGTCGTAGTTACTTCATTGTCTACTCTACAAATCATAGTCATCATCCTCCTTCTTGTTTCTTCTATTCTTTGCTTAGATGGCCTTCATCTTCTTCCATCCTTGCAAGATTGGGATTGGAAGATTCAAATCCTTCGTTGATCGAACCCTATATCCCTAATTGCTTGCTCAAGATTCATCTATGGTGCCTTCATTTTTTATCTTCAAGTATGTTCTTCCTTTGTATATGCCAAGATTTCTCCTTCCCTTCTCTATGTTGATGGTCGAAATCTCTCCTCCCCATTTCTGTGTTGATAGCTCGAGATCTCTCCTTCCCTTCTGTGTTCTTTCACTAACTTGATATTGAGACATGAAAGACCTGTGATGACTAGCATGTAACAATGGAATTCTTTTTTTTGTTTTTTAAAAAAACACAATACAGATTTGGCCAGTTTTTGCTAGGTATTGTTTTGGCCCGTTTAGTGTGGGCCACGGCCATTTCTGGCGGTGACATGCCATGGGACAAAAATGTCAGTCTATCCAGATTTTTAGGTAGAACAATGGGCATGGGTTTACTTGGTCCCGACCTTACTCGTGAACAGCCTTACTCTCTCAGATAAGGGGTTTTTAATTTTTCAAACTAAAGTATACCCTCCATGGTCATATGGTCATGTTTTTTACAATGTTTTATCCTCTTGAGGATATGAAATAGAAACTAGATATCTATATTCATACCATGTTAATGCAATTATTCAGAAGCAATAGAAAAAAATCATGAAAATAAAAACTACATAAATGCATAATTGCATGATTTTGAAAAGTGTGTTTTATTATTTGTAATATTTAATTTAAAAAAAAATTGGGGTAGCAACAGACATCCCCTCTCCTTTAGTTTAAGGTCTTCACATCCTTTCACTTGTTATGTTGCCCAGTGTTGGGTATTCACCCACGTTCTTGCTTTAATTACCTCTTACTAAGGAATTGCACTCTACTTATAATAATAATTTTCTTCCTTAAACAATGTGTGTTTGCGTTTAGGCATCTTTAGATTAACCTATTCTACAGCTAGAAAGGCCTATTTCACAAGCAGCATGTGACGGGTATGATTTCCTTTTCACTTAATCGACAACCACCCAACTAGCTCCAACTGCTGCTTAACACTAAATTCCACAATTACATCAGAATTTTCCTAGGGGAACTCGGTTGGAGGCCAAAAATAAAAATAACGATTTTATACATCTATAATCTCCAATTCCTTATTATATAAATCATTTTTAATTATTTCACACTGATTAAAAACATTAGTTAAAAGTAATTTATATAATTAAATTTGTAAAAAGTTATCATTACTTTCCTATATTACCTTTAATTAAATTGAGTTAGTATTTCTAATCCTATCTTAATTTAATGCAAACAAACAAAAGTTATTTGTGAAAAAAAAATTAAATGCACCCTACCATATTGAAATTTGATTTATAATTAGGAATATATATAGAAACCTTCTAAAAAGTTATTTATAATAAGAAACATATACTGTATAAAATTATGAATAGATATATAATAAATATTTGCTATTAAATATGTATACATTTGACATCAAAACTTTCTTGTGTTAAATCCAAGTGCAATGAAATCATTCCTTTAACTAGTGGTTGCTTTCAAATTGATTTTTGTGAATTCTCTATGCTTATGCACATGAAGTTAAAACTAAAATAAATCTAGAAATTAATTATTTGACAAAAACCACTGATAATGTCATAGATCACAAATTAATAATATGTAAACTATCAAGTAACAACCTTCTACATCATGAATACCATCCAACCCAAAAAACAGAGGGAAAATTGGGTTTTGGGACAAAAAATGAAGATATTTAGTTTTTTGTACCAAATTGATTTTTTTAGGAAAAAATCTATTTTAAATTCAAAAAATTCTATTCTCACCCCAAAAAAATGAACTTTGATCCCATTTTTCAAATAAGTTACTTTTTGGTCCAATGAATTTTCCCAAAAAACAAATCTTCTCACGGTTAATTCTTTTTAAATGCATAAAGTCATGGTTTAAGAGCTCCTTTGTTGAAATGACAAAATGACTTGTAGATTATTTTAACAAATGATTTATTCTTTAGAAACTTTATAAAAAACTTTGTGATTGGTTATTTCACTGCTAAAGCTTGATTTCCTATATTTTAAGCCAGGAACTATAAACCTCATGTTATTCACGGATCAACATGCCACGTGCATAAACGTGACGACCCAGTTACTCCCTCCGTCCATAAAAATTTTCACAATATTTATAGCTTCACAATTTTAATAAAATACTAATTACTTATTTTATTTTACTATTTTATTATTTATTAATATTATACTGATCATTTAATAGAGCATTTAAATTAAAAATATTTTAGTAAAATACTACTAAATTTTATAATATTTTGGCTTATTTAATACTTTTTTTATCTATGTTGAAATTATAAAATAATAATTTTAATAAACAAGAGGGAGCATTATTTTTCCGAAAGCTTGATCCGTGTAAATTCTTGAATGGAAACAATGATTGAAAACCTTTCTCAGCCAATGTACTTTATTAGTATTTACTTTTTGTTCAAATTTTATAGTAATTTATTGAGCATGTTCATAACATTTTGCATTTCTTTTCGATGTAACATAAAAAAGATGCCGTGGATAGGGAAGAAAAATGTCACTAGACACCAACAATTAAAAATGAACAAATGATACAAATAATTTAAATATTATAACGTTAGGCTAACAAGGTAAAAAAGTTATATATTTTAAAAGGGTAGTTATATTCTGTACTTTAATTACTCTGATATTTAATATAAATTACTTTTAATTAACTCATTAAAACTAAGAAAAATTTATTACATTATTAAAATTATTTGAAAATTAATATAATTTCTATCTTTATTTTTAATAAATATTACAAGCTTAAAATATTTATTAAGGGACAAAAAATTGAACTAAATTGGTCATTTTGATCTGTCCAATTGGAAACCGGTGTCAGGTTTGATTTAGTCCTAAATAAAGATTAGTCAATTTCAGAACCGATATGAACCGGTACAAAATTGATTGAATCGGTCTGATTTTTTTTTTTAACTTTTTAAAAATATTTTTAATTTTTAAGAAAAAATAACATTATTTTTAGCATTAAGTGGTATTATTTTTTTTGTATAAATTTTTTCTTTCTATATTATAATATTGTATAAGTATTACTATAATACATAATTGTTAATAATGATAAATTTACTTTACAAATAATATGAAAATAGACTATTAATTAACTATTTTGAATTCAAAATATGATTATAGATGAATATTAACTTGTTTAGATTTTAATATTAGGTTATAAAAATTATTAATAATATTTTTAATTTTTAATATAATATATAAAACTAAAAAATTATTAAATTTATTACTGCTAGTTTAATTCCGGCTGAACTACAATTAAACTATTAAACCTTGAACTAGTGTCTTAACTAGTTCAATGTCCAATTCAATTTTTTAAACCTTGCTATTTACTCTCTATTTCTCACTCACAAATACGAGTAGTTTATAAATAAAGTAATTAAGACTTCTGAAAGTAATGAAATATATCCTATATTTATAATTACAAAAAGTTTCATATTGTTACTAATAAAAAGGACTAAAAGAAGTAATCTTTATTTCTTAAAATTTCAAAAACAACACTATTTTTTTTATGGAAAAGCGAAATTATTAACAAAACAAATATTACATTGTATGCAACAATCATATCAACATCTCATCATCCACCCATCATTCACGACCTTCCTAAGCCAAGGTGGTGGTTGATCAAATGTTCAAAAACCATGATCTACATCGAGTACAAACCTATGAAGAGTGGAAGGCACCCAATTAGCTTCCCCAAACATAAAATAATTCCTAGTTTTTCAATTTTTACTTAACAAAAAAAAGTTTTGACTTGGCTGATGAGATCTTGGTAAGGATGACTCTCTCCTTCATGTCTTATAATAAGGTTTAAAGTTTCTGCACAATCTGTAAAACCTTCAACATTGCTATTCTTTAAAACCAAATGATCATTTGATAATTTGTATATAATGTTCAGTCAATTAATATATCTCATCTTCCATCCCATTTTATTTGTCACCTTAAGGTATTTTGCACATACCAATGCAATTATTAAATAATTAGATTATAGTAAAATTTAATAATATTTTATCAAAATATCTTTAAATTAAATATTAAAAAATAACTTATGCTCTACCTATCATTATTTTTATTAAAGAGTAAAATGATAAAAATGATAATTAATTATTCATAAGTAAATAAAATAATAAATAAATTAAAATTTCCAAAAATTTTGAAAGCAACATAAAAAAGGGATTGGGAGGGAAAGGGGTTTGGAGGGAGTAATACTATTGGCAAATAAAAAATATTAATATAAAAATTTAAATTCGTTAAAGCAGGGAAAAAAGTAATTTGTGAACAGTGCGATCATCTTTTCAATAAATACAAGGTAATGGTATGATGTGACTCAATTGTCTTTTAATTTAAGTACCATTGCACTGATGCATGCGTGAAATTATTATTAATTATTAATTATTTTATTAATAAATGATGGCCAATGTGTATATATGTGTGTACTATATAGAGTGTATAGTATATATCCACACATTATAGAGTTCGTAGCTTGGTGATTTTTTTTTTTGCCAACTTCGTAGCTTGGTAATTAGGAGTTGGGGAAAAAATTCGTACAGAGGAGGGGTTAGTGAATTAGTGCCCATAGGATATGGATCCACAAATCACAGCCCTTGAATACGCCTCAGAAGCAGTAAACAGTATCTCGTGATTATGGCCAAGACCAAGGGCACTTTCGAGACATTGGCAGTATAAATTCACTGGTTCTCTACTTCGATCAATCCCCCCAGCAAATTTTTATTTCCTTCAGGCACAAAAAGTCCAAGCAACAGAGCACGGCCAGTCTTTTTCCATTAGTTTTCTAGGGAAAATGTCTGCCGGACTCGGAAAATGCAGCAAAATCCGCCACATTGTCAGGTTGCGCCAGATGCTGCGACAGTGGCGTAGCAAGGCTCGCATGTCGGCCGGTCGCATACCGTCGGATGTGCCCGCCGGACATGTGGCCGTGTGCGTTGGCAGCAACTCCCGGAGATTTGTGGTGCGCGCTTCCTACCTGAACCATCCCGTCTTCAAGAAGCTTCTGGTTCAAGCGGAGGAAGAGTACGGGTTCTCTAATCATGGGCCCTTGGCGATCCCTTGCGACGAAGCTGTGTTCGAAGAGGTACTCCGGTTTATTTCGCGGTCGGAGTCCGGGAAGTCGAGCCGATTGGTGACCCTGGAGGAGTTTCAAAGGCCCTGCCACGTCGGAATCAGGAGCAATCTGGAGCTGTGGGCCGAATCTCGACCGTTACTTCATGGGTTCACTGAAAAGACCATTTGGTAGGTTGGAAACTGGAGAGGCTACTCCGGGTCGGCGGAGGCCCTTGCCGCCGGTGCAAGGTTAGGAGGCCGATTGGGCTTGACAAGTAAATATTTTACGACCTCTTGTTCCGCTAGTCAGTAGCTTCGGTTGTGGAACAGAAGTGAGTGTAGCTATATATATATATATATATATAATGCTCCGGAGAAAGTGGAGGAGATGGCAGGAGTGGCAGATGAGTCGATGCCGCCGAGTCGTCCCGGCTTCGAATCGGAGTGGAGGCTGTATTTAATTAATTGAGACTTGGTTTTCCAGATTGGGGAAAGCTGAATGTTAATATACATGTTATTGAAAGTAATGAGGGGTAACTTATTGTAAATTACAGTGATTTTATTCGATTGATTCACCACATTGGAAATAAATGAAATTGAAGAGAAATTTGAAATTGAAAATTCACACGCATATTATTTTTATATATATACCATATGGATGTAAGATGTAGGAAACAATGCTTATACGGTGATACCGTTTGTGAAGGTATATAAAATATTGAAAAATGATTGCTTGGGGTCGTGGAGGTTCCAATGATGGTAGCCGTTGGAGGAGTTATAATGACACCAACCCACGTGAAAGCCAAGCAAAGTTATCCCATTTCTTCTGTTTCACTTGATTCCGCTTTGTCTCCACTTACCGCAAATCAATTCGTTTGGCTCATTATTCAATTCCTATTTAGAACTAGCAGTCTTGCACTCTTCCATTTTTCTTATTCTATAGCTCTTTTTTAAAATTCGTTTGCTCTACGCCTCTACGCTTGTCTAGAAACAAACATTATTCAGTTCTTAAACTGATAGTTATAAAATTATTTTTATATTACATTATGTATTTAACAAAATAAAAAACATAAAAAAATATAAAAATTAAATTAAATTAAATTTAAGCCGCCCAATTTTAATTTTATTCCTTCATATGTGCGGTGAGCGCGTGATGAATACGGAATGCGAACCCTATCAACACCTCACAATTTCTCCACCTCCTTACAAGGCTCACAAAGACCATTGTCCTAGAACATGACCGCTACAGTCCCATTAATTAATTTGTTCCTGTAGTATATGTCTTCATTCTTCAACCTAAATTTGTATTTTTATTTTTTAAAAAATATATATTTCATTCGTATGATTTCATTTAATTTTTACTTTATATATCAAAATTTAAGCATTAGTAATTAAATTTTTACCATTTAGTATTGGTTTTTAAATTTCATTTTTACTGTTAAATTCTATCAATATTCTATTAAAAATTTTAAATATAATTAATATTTTACATTCTAAATATATATAATTTCATAATATTAGAATAATTAAATGTATAGCATAAATTACACAATAAAATTAATTGACAAGCCGTCAACAAAATTTTATTAAAATACTAACTATAAAAATATAAAAAAATATGACTTTCCCTTTCGTTTGTCATGATTTTATCTGACAAATTCTACTCCCTCCGTTCTTATTATAGGGTGTTATTTAAAAAACTTGTTTGGTCCAAAATATAAGATGTTAAGTAATAAATTTAATTTTAGTCTCAATTTTATCCCTATTGAATACTTTCATTACAAGTCTCAATTAACTTCTCTTTTCTCTTACCATCATTATTAATTTAATGTATTTTTATTCTCTCCTTAAGCACAAAATGAGAATGTCAGAATTTTTTTTCATCAATTTTAGACTCTAACTAACTTTTCTTAATCTACATGCAGTAGTTAAAAATATCTTATAATAGGAATAAGAGGGAGTATATAATTTTGCCTCGAAGACGAGAAAACTTAAGATGATGAAAACACCTGAATGATTGCTCTCCTGGAAAATAAGAATACAAAGACTATATATATATATATATATATATAATTGAGAAGGCTTTGAGCTTGATTATGAATTATGAGGTTCTCAGTCCGCAGTTTGCTTTCGTCAAAAAGAAAAAAAAAAAAAGGTCCGCTATTTGCTGAGACATTCAAAGCCCAAAATTGGAATACTGTTTTACTTTGTTAGCACAACGCCCCGTACCACTGGACTTAGCTGTTTCGGGGAATATAACATTCATTAATTGAAATAAAAAATTAAAAATAATAACCTTTATGCCACTTACACGATTAACCACCTATATCTCCATAACATAATATTTTAAGAAGGTCAACCCTTTTTTTCCTCCCCTACCGAATTCATACCTTGAAATTAAGCAAACGTAAATTAATTAGATTACTACAATGATAGAACGGTTTGCTTTCTTTTCTTTTTTTTTTTAACAAACCAGAATGATAGAATGCTTTTTGTTTTTTAATAATAATCTAGTATCTAGTTATCATTTTGAGTTTTGACTAACTCGAATCAAGTTATAGTCGAGTGTCATTCGAAAGGAGCTCTTCCAAAAATATTTTTTGTATTCACATTGTGCTTAGGTAATCATAATTCCTTTCACTAAGATTAACATATGCTAGTGAATGATAGAATCCTTGTGTGCGCAGAATAGGGGGATTCGCATTTCGTGGACCATATATCATCAAGTTTTCCATTTTATCTTGGCCAAGTTGTATCCTTCAAGCAAAAAGGCAAAAGAAAAGAAAAGTATTGAATTGAGTAATCAATGACTAATAATTGGTCTGCAAGACCAAAGAAACATTTTGTAAAGAGGCACTCCAAATGAAGAATTGCCATTATAAAGTTTGTTTGTTTTCACATTTAAAACTATGTTCGAGCAAAAAAAAACACTATGTTGGAGTCAAAAACCCAGTTTTTTTTATTATTGCTAAACAGAACCACTAAAATGCAAACCTAAGTTACAAGTTCAAAATCTAGTTAACATAGAAGCTACTTGCCCCATACTTCTATCTAAACTCAGTTTTCCAAACCACTTTTGACCAAACTGCTTTTTACAAAAGTGGAACCAAACATGCAATATAGAATGATGGAGGGTGTCCAAGTAAAGTTCATACACAAGAAAATTAAAATAGATAAAACAGGGTAATTAAACACCACTATATATATATATATATATGATAAAGTTAGCTCAAAATCTTCTGCAGACAAATTAATGTTAGCAAAAGATTGATAAAATAAAGATGGGTATTGATGGAGTCTATGGATACATCCAAGAGTGGAAGAGTATCATTCCAAAAGACCCATTTTAAGCAATAAGAGACCCATTAACTAGAACCAGGACCAGAGCCATGAAAGAAGCTCTATAAGGCTTTATTAGAGGTTTGCAAGATGATGAGTTCAAGATGTTTGAAGAAGAGACATCCTTGCCTTTGAGCTAAAAGAGAATTGTTATATTGATCTAGACCCAATATGCCAATATATGCCAATTGGAAGAATGACCCAAGCTATTTATGATTAGTTTAAGATAAGATTAGATTTTATTTTAATTTTTTAGATTTAGTTTGAATTACTTTATTTATCTTTTTTTTTAATTTATTTAATTATGATAAATAATTTGTGTTTTTCTATTTGTATTTCCAAGGGACAAATAATAGAATTAGATTTAAATTCATTCTTTTTTTTTTAATTTAAGAAGATAAAACTTATCTTTATTTAATTAAGTTATGAGTCATAGTAGGAATAAATGTTTTACTTCTCTATTTAAGATTATCCATTGTAACGTTTTAAATCAAATTAATCAAGTAATTAAAACTTAATTTTTATAATTAATGAGGTATTGCTAGTTCTTTGTGTTTTTCTTAGAATACATTCGACTTATCAAGAGAGTGATTTATTCTTGTGACCTCTCTTATAACTAGAGTTTTTTGGGGCAAGTTCTCATTGGGTTTTAGTTTGATCAATCCGTTTGAATCATGCTTTTGCGTTGCTGTCCTCTGTATTTTCTGGGTTTCCAAGATAGTTTCCTCATGGAATTCATATTAGTTGGTATCAAAGCAAATGTTGGATTTAGACACCCTGTCCATGTCATCAACCACATGTCATCTTTCATCTCAGTCATCATAATTAAGTCAGTCTCAATTGTGAAGCAGCCATTACAAGATAAAAGTCTTCCTTAATTCCTATTCAGCCAAACACACCCTTCTCCATAAGTTCAAAATTTGGCTTCCCAAACATAGTCTTCCCTCTTTGGAAAACAGAACATGCTCTCGCTTGGTATCTCTCACATCCCTCATTCCCAAATTTCAAACTCTAGTACCCGTCCTCCATTCCCAAATTTCACGGCTCTCAACGTATCTCCCTCTCGTCTTCAAATTGATTATTAGCTTCGTCTTGTCTCCCTTTGTGTTTAGTCCAGCTTCATCTTCTCCTCAAGCTTGTTCTCCATGCTTCATCAACTTCAGGCCTTATCTTCCAGTAAATTCATCCATTCCCCAAAAAATTTCTTCAAACCTCCTCCTCAATTGGTAACACTTCTCTCATTAATTTGTATGTTTAATTGCTTCTGTATTGCACGTCATTGTCTTCATCATCTAAATCATGCCATAATTGCATCAACTGCTGAAAATTTTTGCTAATGGAAATCTCTTTGCTGAAAATTGCTGCCTAAAATAAGTGCTGAAATTTGATCCTTGCTAAAAAATTCTTTTGTTGGAATTTTGTTGAAGAAAAAAAATTGATAGTTGAAAATTGTGCTAATCTTAGCTGATTAAAAAAAAAAGTGGCCAAATAAAAAAGAAAGAAAGAAAGGCCAACAAAGGAAAGCCAAGAATATAAGCTTGCTTATCATTGTTTTGAGAATTAGCTCTTGAATTCTAGCATTATATTTTTGCCACTACCTAATTGCTCTTAACAAGTTGTAATGATTCTATTAAGAACATAATAAGACACTAGTGTGAGTGGTAAAATGTAAGAAAGATTTATCATTGAAAAAGCCAAATTAAGTGTAATATATGAGTGAACTAGCATCTTTAGAGTGAAATACATAAAAAGAGTGTGTGAAGTCCTTTTCTTTGTTTCTTTATTCTATTCTTAGAATGCCTGAAAGTAACCGATAAAACAAAGGAGGTAGAAGTGAAGGTGAATAGGCCTCAATAAACATAAACTTCTTGTGGGATTCTTTGAAATCTGAGTTAGCCAATATAAATAAAAGGCTAGATAGTATTGAATCTATTGCTAAGGGAAAGAAGATACAAAGAAAGCTTGAACTAGAGTTAGAAGATCACAAATCAGATGTGGAAGAGTCTACCTCAAAAAGCAAGAATTCTTTTATACGTGGCAATGACTTAGGAGGACTTAAGTTAAAGATTTCGTCTCTCCATGGGAATGATAATCTAGATGCCTATTTGGAGTAAGAAATAAGAGCAGACATATATTTGAGTGCCACAACTACTCTGAGGAGAAGAAAGTAAAATTGGCTGCAGTATAATTCATTAAATATGCAAGTATTTGGTAGGACCAGTTGCAAGCAAGTAGATGAAGGTATGAAGAATATCCCATGAATTTTAGGTATGAGATGAAAGTTGTCATGAGAAAGAGATATATCCCTAATTATTACTATCGTGATTTACATATTAAATTATAAAAAATAGAGCAGGGAATTCGAATTGTTGATGAATTCTACAAAGAATTGAAAGTAACTTTGATTTGGGCAAATATAGTAAAAGATACTGAACAAATCATGGCAAGGTTCCTTAGTCATTTGAGACTGAAAATTTGAGATAGAGTGGAATTGGAGTGTTACATAGACATGGGAGAACTTTTATACAAGGCAATTTTTGAGAAGAAGTAACTAAAATCTAGAAAATCCACCTACTCAACTTCTTCTTGGAAGGAATATAAATCTATTGCTAAATGGAAGGATAAGAAAACAAGAGAAGTCTCCAAAGTCTTCAGGTCTTCCTCATAGCCCAAGGAAGAAAGCAGGTCCAAAAATTCAAAATTTAGAGGTAAACATGACATTAAATTTTCTTCTTTTTCATCTTCTTCTAAGAAGTGTTTTAAGTGTCAAGGTTTTTGACACATTACTAATCAATGTCTAAACAAATGTATTATAAACATCTGTGAAAATGGTGAACTTGCAACTGAAAGTCAAGTTGAAACTGAAAGTGAATATGCAGAGAAATCATCAGATGAATCTTCAGAAAATGGATATTATAAACTATTATGTGATGGGAATTTACTTGTCAGTAGTAGAGCTCTTTATTTTCAACCTCAAAAAGAGTAAGATAGTGAACAAAGTGAGCAACTTTTCCATTCGAGATGTCTTATCAAAGACAAATTATGTTGCTTTATTATTGATGGAGGTAGCTGTAACAATGTTGTTAGTGCTTTGCTTGTTGAAAAATTGAATTTGCTTATCTTGGAGCATCATAATCCCTAAAATCTCATATGGATGAATGATAGTGGTGGTTGCAAAGTGTCCACATAAATTTGAATTTTCTTTTCAATAGGCAAATATCATGATGAAGTTTTATGCAATGTAACTTCTATTCGGTACATTAATTGCTTGGAAGGCCATAGCAATACGATAGGAAGGTACTGCATGATGGGTACACTAATTTTTACTTCATTATGCATAATGGTAGAAAAGTGACATTAACTCATTTTGCTCCTCTCGAAGCATATGAGGATCAAATGAGAATTCAAAGAGATTACAAAAGGAGAGAGTGAAGTGAAAAATCAGAAAAATTGTAGAAAATTGAAGAAATAGAAAAAGCAAGAAAAAGAGGAAAAGGAAGAAGAAAGTGAGGGAAGTAATAAAGTGAGTTTGGTGACAGAAAAAAGAGAGGTAAAAAGAGCATTGATAGCATGACAATAGGCCTTTGTGCTTATATGCAAGGATATATACTTATCCAATAACCAATTTAATTCTTTTTGGCCTTTTAGTGTTCTTACTTTTTCACAAGAATTTGATGAACTCTTTCCAGAAGAAATACATAATGGTCTTCCTCCCACAAGAGGCATAGAACATTGCATTGATTTTATACTTGGAACTTCCACCCCTAACCATCTAACATATCGTGGAAATCTAGAAGAAACAAGAGAAATGTAATGCTAAGTTGAGGAGCTTATGCGAAGAGGATTTATGAGGAAAAGCTTGAGTCCATTTGTTGTACTTGTGATACTAGTACCCAAGAAGGATGGAAAGTGGAGAATATGTGTTAATTGTAGAGCCATCAACAAAATAATGGTAAAATATTGTTATCCTATCCTTAGGCTAGATGATACGTTAGATGAGTTGCATGGATGTAGAATTATTCTCTAAAATTGATCTTAGGAGTGGTTATCATCAAATTAGGATAAAAGAAGGTGATGAATAGAAAACAACTTTCACAACATAATTTGGACTTTTTTGGTGGTTAGTTATGCCTTTTGGGTTAACTAATGCATTTAGCACTTTCATGAGTCTCATGAATCATGTTTTTCGTTCCTTCATAACAAAGTTTGTTGTGATTTACTTTGATGACATGTTAGTATATAGCAAAAGTCTATATGAGTTTGTCTTGCATTTATGTGAAGTTTTCATTGTTTTGAGGAAAAATAGACCTTTTGCAAATATGAAAAATGTTCTTTTTGTTTGGATTCTGTGGTTTTTCTTGGCTTTGTTGTCGGAGCATAAGGAATTCGAGTAAAAAAAGAAAAAGTAAAAGCAATCAAAGATTGGCTAACCCCGAAAAATGCAAAAAAAATCCAAAGTTTCCATGGTTTGACTAGCTTTTATGGGATATTTGTTAGGAATTTTTCTTCCATAGCAACACCTTTAGAAGACTTAGTTAAAAAGAATGTGACATTTAAATGGGGATGAAGTTTATAAGAGAGCATTTTTAACACTTTGAAACACACATCCACCAATACACCATTTTTAATACTACCTGTTTTTAGTAAAGTATTTGAAATTGAGTGTGATACATCTGGGGTGAGAATTAGAGTTGTTTTGATGCAAGATAAGAGTTCCATAGCTTACTTTAGTAAGAAACTTAGTGGATCTACTTTAAACTACTCCATATATGAAAAAGAACTATATGTATTAAAGATGACTTTGGAAACATGGCAACATTATCTTTGGCCAAATGAGTTCATCATACATTCTAATTATGAGAGTATAAAGCACTTGAAGTCACAAGGTAAGTTGAACAAGAAGCATGCTCGGTGGATGGAATTCATTGATACTTTTCCATACATTCAAGCATAAGCAAGGTGAAGAAAAATTGTGTCTAGTACATTATCAAACATGTATTCTCTTCTTACTTTTTTACATACTAAAGTGTTTGGTTTTGAGCTAATTAAGGGATTGTATGATAGTTATCTAGATTTTTCATAAACTTGGAAATTATATGAAAAGCATGGATTTCAAGATTTTTACAGATTCGATGAGTTTCTTTTCAAGAAAAATAAGTTTTGCATTCCTAATTGCTCTTTATGTGAATTGCTTGTTAAAGAAACTCATGGTGGTGGGTTAATGGGGTATTTTGGAATTCATAAAACTTTAGAACTTTTGCATAAATATTTTTATTGGCCTTCTTCTATGGGGCATGATATTGCTCATGTGTTTGATAGATGCATTACTTGCAAACATGTGAAATTTAAAGTTAATACTTATGACTTGTATACCCCTCTACCTATTCCCTAACATCCTTAGATTGATATTTCTATGGATTTTATGTTGGGATTGCCATGTTCTCTAAGTGGTAAAGATAGAGTTTTTGTGGTTATTGAGAAATTTAGCAAGATGACACATTTTATGGCTTATTCTAAAACTAATGATACTGTTCACATTGCTGATCTATTCTTTAAAGAAGTTGTTAAATTGCATGAGATTCCTAGAACTACTGTGAATAATAGAGACATTAAATTCCTAAGTCATTTTTTTCGCATATTGTGGAATAAACTAGGGACTAAATTATTGTTTTCTACCATTGCATATCAACAAACTGTTGGACAAATAGAGGTAGTAAATAAAACACTCACTACTTTGTTGTGTGCAATTATCCAAAAAAAACTTGAAGAACTAGGAAAGTTGTTTGCTTTGTTATAGAATTTGCATATAATATGGTTGTGCATTCAACTACATCCTATCCTCATTTTAAAATTGTTTATGGGTTTAATCCTATGATGCCTCTTGATATTTTACTTTTGCCATGTAATGAGAAAGCTAACTTTGATAGCAAGTAAAAGGCTCAGTTTATATAGGAGTTGTATATAAGAGTTCGGGCCAACATTGAAAGGAAGAATGAATAATATGCAAGGCAAGCTTACAAAGGTCAAAAGACAGTTGTATTTGAATTTGGTGATTGAGTTTGGGTATATTTGAGGATAAAAAGATTTCCAGAGCAAAGGAAATCAAAGTTGAAACCACATTGAGAATGGTTGTTTCAAGTGCTCGAGAGAATTAATGATAATACTTATTGACTTGATTTGTCAAGCTCCTATGCAATCATATGAGTGTTACCTTTAATGTTTCAGATCTATCCTTATATGATGTTGTATATTTGAGGACAAATCCTTTTGAGGAGAGAGGAAATAATGGAGTCCATGGATACGTTCAAGAGTGGAAGAGCACCATTCCAAAAGATTCACTTTAACCAATAAGAGGTCTTTAAATTAGAGCCAGGACCAGAGCCATGAAAGAAGCTCTACAAGACTTGATTAGAGGCCAGCAAGATTGATAAGTCCAAGATGTTTGAAGAAGACTCATTTTTACCTTTGGGTCAAAAGCGAATTGTTATATTGATCTAGGCTTAATATGCTGATATGGCTTAATTAGAATAATAATCAAAGCTACTTAAGATTAGTTTAGGATAAGAGTAGATTTTATTTTAATTTTTTAAGTTTAATTTGAATTATTTTATTTGTCTTATTCTTTTTAAATTTATTTGATTAGGATAAATAAATTGTGGTTCCTATTTGTATTTCCATGGGAACAATAATAAAAAATAGATTTAAATTAATTCTTTTTTAAATTAATTGAATAAAGCTTATCCTTATATAATTGAGTTAGGAGTTATAGTAGGAATTAATATTTTACTTCTCTATTTAAGACCATCAATGATAACATTTTAAATTAGATTAATCAAGTGATTCAGAATTAATTTTCCTAATCAGTGAGATATCACTAGTTCTTCATATTCCTTTTAGAATATATTCGATTTATCAAGAGAGTAATAAGATAGATTCTCAATAGGTTTTAATTTGATTAACCAATTTGAGTCAAACTTCCAAGTTGTTGTTCTTCATATTTTCTAAGTTTCCGAAACAAATTCCTCATAGGGTTCATATCAGGTATTGAGAGATCTTAATACCTGAAATACTAGTTGAACAACCATCTATAAAAATGCATAGAATAAAAGTAATTAAGGAGTGATATGAGTACGAATGTTAATGATTAGTTAAAAATACAAGTGTTCAATAGGGCGAAAAGTAAAAGGGGAGAAGAATAGCAACGGGAGGTGTATAGAGAAAGGAGGATCATATAATGAAGTTGAAAATGACAAGATTAGAAGTAGCATGCCCAACATCATGTGAAATATTCCATCAACATGGGTGTCATTATCATAGACACAACTTTTTTTATTTTAAACATTAATTCATTTGGAAGTTCAACATGTCAAAACATCATTTTCACCAACAAAAGCGCGTTATTCAGGTTGCAATATAAGGTAGCAAGAAAAAAAAAGGGATTAAATCAAAGAGGAAACCCAAATTAGTATTCTAATTACACCACAGAATCCATATCAGTATCCACACATAACTGAATATATAAACATTAGGAAGGAGTATCTCTCGTCTTGCAACATGCATATATATTACCTTTATTCTATTAACATTTTGGAGTAGGGACGTGACAACCATGGGAAGGTTTAGCATTCTTTCATATGTAAAATTAACAACATATGCTTTGATTGTTTTCAATAATGAAAAAAATTGATTAAATTCCTGTATGTGTCTGTTCCAATGTGAAATTCAGCAATTGAACCACGATTATGTTCTGAAAGTGATAAAAGTTTTAAAGTGGAGGGAGCACATGCTGTTGTTGGGGAAGATATCTTAGAAGGAATAGGTACAGGTATGCTTGTGTTATTTTTCTCAGGTTTGGGTCATATGTGAGATATGATAATCAAACTTTATTTGCTACTTAAAGATGAAATGTGATCTTGGGTTTTCGAGTAAGTAGAAAGTGGGAAGATAATGTAAAACCTTTTACCAAATTTAGATGAAAGGAGCTAAAGTGACTTTGTTATTTCATTATCTAGGTGCAACTAAAGCCTTAGTGTCTCTTTATTACAACATTCCTCATTGATCATTCAAAAGAATATGTATGAAGAAGATCGCATGCATGGAGTGCAGAAATATTAGGGTAACAAGTGACATGGTGAGAGAAAGAATAAAAAAAACACCGATCAGTTGAGTTGAAAATGACATGGCATGCCATACCCATAACTTCAAGGATGTTTGACATGCCAGTGCCATATAGAAGAATATTGAGTTTTGAAGCACACATAAAAGAATTATAGTATTCTTGTTGTTAAGCATGAACTTAGGCAATCCGATTAAGGCTATATGTGTGGTTGGGGTGGGAGTTATTAGGCCACATTCGATATCCAAACCTTAATTGGGTATAGTCTGGACAAATTCCAAAAGTTGATAAGCTTGGCCTAGGTTCATAGAAGGGGAATTGAGTTGGGTTACCCATAGTCCTAGATTCCACGAGCTATAACTTTAATGTGCGAGTCCTAACAAGTTACTGGTAAGGATGGATGGAAGCTTTGGGATATAGCTGTGAGACAAATTCAATTTTTAAACAAAATTCTATATATGAATTCTCTCACAAGTTAGAATAGCAGTTGAATACTTTATAAATACCTCTTACCATGCTAGATGATCTGATGCAGGTATTTTTGAAATTTCTCAATCTAAATATTAGATCTAAAATCACATATAAAATTAGTTAGAAGGAAATATAAGAAAATAATCTATGTAGTCAATTCTTCTAACCAGTCATGAGATTCAGTGATAGAGCATGAGATTTAGTCTCAACTAGTCTGGGAATCAGAGCGTGTATAAAGTTCAACTCAGTTTGTCTATGTTTAATAATCTTGACTATTATCGGTTATTAAAATTTAAATTTAAATAAGGATAGAGATAAAATTATGATTGAGTTTACCTCTTACTCCCTAAAAACACTCAACTGACAATATCTTCTCTTAAAGATAAGGACCACACTTAGTTAAGATATATTTAATTAAACAAATAATATAGATATATAGCTTGAATAAATTCAAATTAAATATTATCAAATTAAGTATATTTAACATTCTCTCACTTGGTCCGATCTTGATTTGTCAATTGATGTATTAAGGAATATTTAAGCAATACTACAAAAATTATGACAATAGATCCTTTAGTTTTTCGAGTATTACCTTCCATGTATTATAAGTAGCACCTTTATTTTATGGGAAATTATCTTTATGAATAAACCTTAAATATTTATTCGGTTTCTGCCTTAATGTTCATCAATCTCACCAGAATTATATACAATATATATATTGAGTTGATGAACTACAACACGAATTTCATCACTTAAACATACCTCATCTGGATCACCATAATGCAATCTGTCTCATATGAGGTGTATGATCCTTCATATTCTTTAATTGCATGCTTTTAATTAAGGATCTTCTCTTTATGCATTATATGACTATTTAACCTTATATGGTTAACACACTTTTTTATGGCATCAAACGAATCCCTATTTTGAAACCTAAGTTGAAATTCAACATTTATGTAAACTTGCCTCTAATCAAAGATCAAATCCATCATTTATGGTAGAAGTTAGCAATTAATAATTTCTTTGCGATCTTGTATTCCTCCATAACATAATTTGTTCATCTAGCATTAGGATGTACCATAATGTTGACCTTTTAAAGTCAACTTATCCTACGAAATTGAACAAATGTTGTCTTTTCCTAATTATTGATCTTTTATATGTAAGCATAGATTTTTAGTATTCTTTGTAGTTTATCATATATTATCTAAGCATAAATCGCTTTGAGATCTTTACAATATTTCTTTCACAAAGGCGATGTCAATATATGTGCACAATTAAACATGCATTATGCCTTTGATTACTAGCATGAAAGAAATATTCTTCTTATCTCTTTCCAAATCTCATCAGGGACATATAGCAAATATAAGTGTCATATGTGACAAATAGACTTTATTTGTTAATATTCAAGTGCTTAGAAATATAAGTTCTTTATGATAATTCTGAAAATTTTGAGAATTATCTTTTTATGTATCTCTAAAGACACCATATCCATATCTTTTACATCATAGCTCTTTAACAAAGTTATTATATCTTTTATGACATCTCACGTCATTCATCATAAGTAATATGTCATCTATAAGTAAAATTAAATAGATGACTCAACTTTCACTAATCCAGTGGTCTAAACAAAGATCTATGATGTTCTCAACATTATTTAAAATGTGATCACATCATGAGACTTTAACTACCACTACCATGGGAAGTCTTGCCTAACTAAATTCTTCTTAGTATTGATTGAATTCCTCACATTATTTCACATTCATCTCTCTCTTATAATCTTAATAAGAGTGATAGTTTTCATAATATTCCAATTAACATATAGATTCATGATAATAACAAAGGAATTATTCATTGACGTAGCAGAAAATCTCACTATCATCAGTCCCTTTCTTTATAGAGAAAACTTTTTTTTTGAATCAAGTGTTTTGATGATTCCAAACCAACTTTCTAGAGCTTGGAGAGAAGATATTAAGGGTGTACAAATAATCTCAAGTGGAGAAATTCAAGAAAAACTAGCACAAGAATAGATGTAGAATTTACAGCCATGTTTAAATTGAGTAAAAGACTTTGAATTAGTAAAAAGATATTTTAAAACTATGATTCTATGTTAATCCATGGAATATTTGAAAAACACCCACTAACAGATGAAGTTTGAAACGTTTATACTGATATACTGTTTTGAAAATTTGAATTTTGCCTTTGGAAATTCGAATTTTGTATTGAAAATGAACAAGTCTGAAAAGAGCCTTATCTGACAGACGAACTTTGATTGTAGAAATTCGAATTTCGAATCTTGTCTAAAAAGAGCCTTCTCTGACAGACAAACTTTGGCTTTTGAAAATTCGAATTTCAGACAAAATACAACTTATGAAAAATGAACAATTCATCTGAGAATATGTCAAAGTTTATCTGAAAACTAAATTTTGAAAGAGCATCAAAATGACTCACAGACAGACGAACTTTGAACATGAAAATTCAAATTTCAGAAACAAAGCTTGTGAGTCTGTTATGATAATATGTTGACATACAAATGATAGTATTCATAAATTCAAACTTTGAATTAAGTTTGAAAAGAGGCCTCTTTGACAAATGAACTTTGTATTTTGAAAATTCAAATTTTGAATAGATAAACTATTGTGACTTATTGAACTGTCCACTGACAGACGAATTTTGGGTATCAAAATTCAAATTTCGAAGGCACTGTAGCAAAATGAAACAGCTGTTCATACTTTCCAGAAGAACCTTAAACTTGAAAATTCGTATATTCCAACATAGAAATATTTTTCAAAGATCAAAATTCAAATTTTGCTTTATGACAGATGAACTTCAAATATTCAACATGAAAGTCTTTAGCTTTCGGTTTCTGCAAAATTCGTCTGTTGATTAACCAAAATTTGAACTTTGAATGTCAGAAGTATTAAATGTGGTTGGTGCACGGATAGTTTTTCTGAATAACTGTTGGGTAACTTTCCTAACAGATAGATTTTGTCTCTAACGTATAGTTAAGACCTAAATCTATAAATATAACATCATTTGAAGTTGTGGGTAACAATTTTAACTTTATATATACTGAAACTCTGCCAAATCATCAACTCAAAGTCTCTTACTCTCACATACTTCATTCTTTGTACTCCTACTTTCATATACACTCTGATTAAGAGAGTTTATCCGTTGTAAACAATATTATCTTCTTCTACAAGAAAAATTTTCTTGTGAGGAGATATCACAAGGGATTGGGGAAGCACTTAGTTAAAGTGCAAAGAGAAAAAGTGTGAGCTCTAAAAACAGAGTATCATAGCTGTACTGTGGCATTTGCAAAAAGCCCACTGAATTCTTGCAAGATAGTAGAAAATCTCAAGTGGTCACTTGAGGATTGGACGTAGGTCAAGATTGAAAGGCCGAACCAAGATAAATATTTGTGTCTTCCCTTCTCTATTACTACTCTTACTTGTTATTCACTTATATTATGTTTTGCTGTCACCTTTGCTTTATTTACTTTATTGACATTTTGTAGAAAATTGTAATCATCCTAATTCACTCCCCCTATTAGGAAGCCAGCATATCTAACACTTTTAACAAATAATTTTTAATTTGTAATACATAATATTGATCAGTAAATTCCTTCTGATCTTAATAACCCATTTATGGCTAATTCTCTTAGCCTCTGTCACACCCGAAAATGCGACACGGATGGCGCGGGAAAAGAAAGAAAAAGAGGATCGGCCCGCCCGACGGAAGACCGATTTCGGAGGGAGTCGCCACCAAAATTTTAAGGGAAATTTTGGAAAACCGAAACGAAAGCAAAAAAAAAGGGATTAGGATGGTCTGCGAGTTAGAGTTGGGTTCGGGAGTACGATTGTGAGTGGGGAAGGTGTTAAGCACCCTCACAACACTCGTTCCTAAGAACGGTTACCTTAGGTTGATCATGCAATTTTTATGGCTTTTTACAAATTATTTTGACTGCCCTTTTACCATTCACATGCGAGAATAAATATAAGAAAAATGTAAAAATAAAAATAAAGAATAAAATGAAAATATGGGAAGTTGGGAAAAATAAATTAAGAGGAAACCATTATTTATTTACAAAAGTGGACTTGACCCAGAATGAGAGTCTGGGGCCTACGTACCCTGCGATAGGGATCAAAGTCGACGTAGTTCAGATTAAAAATGCGTGTCACTGGGTTACTATTTTTTATTTTATATATTTTTTGAGAAGAGAAGTTTATAGAAAATAATTTATCTTTCCACAAAGAAAATAATTTTTGGAATTGGTTGGTGTGTTTTAATTTGCGAAAGACATATTAATCTCCATTATTTGCTCTTTTCACTTACTTATTTTTTGTTTAATTACCTTCTAAAAGAGAAGATATATCTTTCCTCAATTCAGAAAATACAATGAAAATTATGTGTGATTTTGAGTATTTTATTTTAATTTGAAAAGAAAATATTCAAAAACCAATTGATATAATATGGCAACTTTATCACTCACAGTACACCCATTGATGCCTAAATGTCCACGGTAGTGTTACTCGAGACAACAAGGCATAAAGAAATTTGAAAGAAACAGATAATTTTCATATTTTTTTTGTACGATATTTTTTTATTTTCTATTATTATTTTTTATAAAAATCATTTCAACACTTATTCATTTATTAAAAAAATATATTTTGAAAAATAATAATCAGCATATGTGGTGACTTTATCACTCATAAGTTACTGATTTATGCTTAGAATACTCTCGGTGTTACCACTTGAAGTAGATAAAAAGGATAACGGCTTGGAAGAAACAAACAATTTGGGTTTCAATCACTTTGTTACTATCCTTATTATATATATACCTTGTTTATTTTATTTACTTGTTCATTATATATATATATATATATATTAAAAGAAAATAAAATATATACATGAAATGAAGAGGCAAGTAGCACAAAGTGAGCGAATAAGAATCAAAAGAAAATAAATAACTTTGGTAGGAACTATAACACATATTTACCAAGTAAAATAAAAATAATAATAAGAATGAAGTCTGGCAAGTAAAACAAAGTTTTTTTTTTATATATACGTTTTCTTAAAAGTGAGAAGGATATTGAATTCTTCAAGAAATTTCATCAAGTCATTTTCACCATAAACTTTGCAATGTCAAGCCCGTAGGAAATCCATGGAAAATATTCTTAAGAAATTCCCAACGCCAAACCAATAAGACCATAGCCTAGTAATTCATAACAGATTTCCCAATGTCCAGCCCCTAAAAAAAGATTAGAGTTCATAACCGAAAAGGGTAAGAAGTCCCGTGTTACTCTGTTAAGCATCATATCTATACCCACCACACATTTATTCCTTTAAATGGATTCAAGAATGTTAAGACAGCATTCATGTGTCCAGAGACCAAAAGCAAGAAACTCTTATGAATACAAAACCTACTTTCAATTAAACCAGTCATGTATCATTCAAACACTTGTCATAGGTACTTGTCATTCTCAGATAGAAAGAAGACCATGGAGACTCCCAAGGTGCAACCGAGATGACTCAATCTCTACTCTACATACGTTCACCCAGGCATTCTCATAGCATCTACCGGGGCCGAGGCTTTTTCTTAAATTGAATACCAGTTTCTTCTTCAGGGCTAAATCACGATGCATGAATTCAACTCTCAGTAAGAATAAACATCCAATAAACGCCCCAGACCCTGAACCCCTCGCTTTTAGTTGATTATGGACTTAAGGAATTATGACCAAGCGTTGTCACATAGGATCAATCATGTGGTTTATGTTTAGCAAGCAGACTGAACTAACAGGAGCCAAAACAGTGCATTACTCAATAAGGGACCAAACCGAAATTCTCAGCAACAGACATGACCAACCGAAATTCGCAGAAACCAATCACATGGAAACAAGATCCGAGATCAAGCAATTAACTTGAGTAAATTAACTATCAGAATCTGTAAAATTATACGAAAACCAATCAAGAAAGTTGAGAACGACGAACGGAGATAACTGTTGAAGTTTGTAAAATCATACAAGAATTAACCAAGAAAATCCGGAAATGACGAACAGAGACAGTAAATCCATGGCAGAAAAGGGAACTCGTAACGGATTACTAACCCAGGTGACCCAATAAACCTCGAATCTCTTCCAGATTGTCTGCCCTTTCGTCACTTACGCACGGCTTAACCCGCGGCCTCCTCGCCTTCGTGCTCAGTTCCCTTTTTGCTTTTGCCCGAATTTCCCCTGTTTTTCCTTCTCTAGAGTTCTTCCACGTCCAGAAAAATCCTCTCCAGATATCACTCCCACGGCCAACTCAGAGTCTCCCCACGGCTCACACTCTTTTTTTTCTCACGGCCTCCTCTGTGATTTCCCTGAGCCCTCCTTCAATTTTTCTCTCCGCGTCCAGGAAAATCCACTCCGTTTTTCTCTGGAGATCTTCCGTGGCCAGAGAATTCCCCCCTCCCTTTTATTCGGCTTCCTCCTCGGTCTTTATAGAGTCCACGAGTGGTCCCTTTTCTTCCAGTTCCGTGCACGTCTCCATCTTTCCTTCCTCGCGTCCCCTCAGCTTTTCCTCTGCAGCCGCCTGCTTTTTTTCTCAGTCTCGGCTCCCTTGTCTTCTCGTGTTTGCGTGCTGCTCTCTCTCTGACCCCCTCTGTTTTCGCGGCTCATTCTGTCCTCTTCGTGCTCGAGTAGATCTTTCTCCCGCAGCTTTTCCCTCGCAGCCATGCCCCCTGCAGCTTTCTCTGTGCCTCTCGCGGTGCTCCACTCTCTTTTCTTCTTCGCGGTCAACCCCTCCCTCTGCCTCTGTTCCTGCTCTTTTCTGCGGCCATCCTCACTCTTCCTTTTTCTTCTCTTGGTTCGTGTGCTCCCTCCCCCTGTCTCTTCCTGGTATGCCCCCTCTGCTTCTCCGTCTTCGGGTCCTCGTGCCCTATCCACTTGGGGGCTATGCCCCCTGGATCCAAGTCCACGAGCCCTCAATTGGGCTCGTGGCAACTTGGGCCCAAAATATAATATTTGGGCCCAAAACATAATCCCCCACCTTTTTTTTTTCTTATTATTATTATTATTTTTTTATTTTTATTTTTTTATTTTTAAGAAGAAGGAAACGTCTTCATTAAAAATTTTTTTTTTATTTTTATTTTTATTTCATTTTATTCATAATTAAATTTTCTTTTAGTTTTTTTTTCTCATTCATTTATTTTTTCTTTTCATTATTATTATTATTACTTTATAAAAGTGTACGGATAAAATGAGGTGTTCACAGCCTCACTAGCAATTATACACAATTCCATATATTATTTACCTTAGGATCTCTCATATTTATCATGAGATTATATCTTAATTTGAAATTTACTTCATTATATGTGACAATATATGAAATTATTTTTAATGTTCATATTCTAATCAAGTTTCTTAATGTGCACTATGAAATTGCTAATGGTTGCTAAATTCTCAACAATAATTGGTCATAATTCAATCTATTGTTGAGATTGAAGTAGCATAATAAGAGTTTCATCCTTAATTAGTTTTTAGATATCTCTTGTTCTTTATAAGATTTCTCTTTAATAGTTGATAGGATTTATGACATTGATACTCTTAAATGTGATCATTTTTTATGAGTTTGTCATATGTTTGATCACTCCCATTAATTATAATATTTCTCAATGAATTTGACATTCTTAATTTCTACACACTTCGTATGTGATAGATAATGTAGCTTTTATCATTTAGGTTTCTCTGCATTTTCACCTAAATATGCAATAAAATCTTAAGTAACAGACTCTATTCACTTTTATCTTTACAAGACAACTCAATGAGAGTTAATCATTTAAATTAAGATTCCAACCTTATGGGCTTCAAAAGATGTATTTAATTACAAAAATATTACAATCTTGTTTTAAATGTACATTATTGTCTTGAGTGAATTTGTCCATCACTAGTGTACAGATAATAATATTCATTCCCTTAATTAATCCCACCATATTAACCCGTTTATTGGATTAATTCTATGCTTTTGCTTTACATCTTCATTAAGGCATCATGTGCCTTATCTTAATTATAAAACTAGTATCCATGAATTATGAGAAGTTAACAATAATAAGGAAGGATCATTTTAAACAATTAGAACATAAACGCAAAAACTAGACACTAGTGTTTATAATCTCTAGCAATTAAATTCTTCTAGGCATATATGTCTGCTTAATTTTTGATGCAGTACATATATATGAATTAGAGTTAATAAGGTTTTGAAATCAAATAATCTTATGCTTTATAAACCTTGTTAACTCTTTTTGATAAAGACATTGATATTCTCTTTTATCATATAATAGGAAAAATTTTTATCGACGATATGCTTTAACTAAATGAGATTTAAAACTCATTAAAAATAAGAGTATAACTTTTATTCTCGAATAAGACTTTTTATGAGATCATTATGCTTTATATGCCTCTTTTTGCACGGTCTATCTTTGGAACTAAATGATCCATTATTAGAATCTCATTCTAATCCAAATTTGAGCCCAATTTTTTTTTTCTCCACACATATATCTAATAAATATTTATTGTATATATCTCCTTACGTGTGTCATGAGAAATTTACAATGGCTCATACTGATGAGATATCTAATTAATGATTAAGTGCACTAGAATTAATAGAGATTCTCTTATCTTGAGAGCTATGTCTCTCACATGTATGGTATGCAATTTCATACCTCTAGTGCCCATCAACTTTATAGAGAATTACTTTATAGTTAGAATACTATATAGTGACTTATATATGGATTTCATCCATTGCCTACAAATAGACTTGATATTCCTAAATCATTTATGTACCTAAATATTTAGCTTTACATTGAGATTTCATTATTATTATATTAAGATAATTGTAATAGTCTTATCATTCATACAATATTATCTCATGCTAATATGAATGGGTACAGGAACTTTGGGTTAAAATCTCTTAGAGTTAAGGATTTTCTCCTTTAGACTCTATAATTATCCATAACTAAACAAAATTCAAGAGATGATTATAGATTCTATAATTGTCCCTAACTAAATAAAATTCAAGAGATGAAAATAACATTGCAATTTTAGGATTCAACTTAAAGCATGCTTACATTTAAAAAATGTATACTTACTAATGTAACACATACTAAACATAAATTCCGTATCACCAAAATCTACCTATAGGTAAAGATTCCAACATAGCATAAATTTATGTATCATTTATGATGAAACTAGAAAATATTAATACTTTCTAATACCTGTGGGTTACTTAAAAAGTACAAGGCAACTTCTATTTTATCCTAATTAAGTATATATATATATTTTTATAAGTATCTACCTGTGGGTAAAGATATGTTATAATTATATACTTAATTAGAATTAATATCTTTAAATGCTTATGTGATATTTTTGTTTGTTAAAACAAATCAAGAATGCATGTATTCAATCATGTAAGGATACTGTGGCTATTCCCTAATTATACATGCCAATCACAAGACATCTAGAATCATTATGCTTAAAAGGACATATATATGCACTCATATAGGCATCACACAATGAGAATCATTTAATTAATCAATTAACTAAATCAGATATATGATTAATTAATTAAAAAATTCTCCCCATATGTTTAAATCATAAATGTGGAAATTTTTGTCCTATTAACTTGATGAAACTAGAATGCATTCATATTCCCTAATACATATGTGCTACTCATGAAACATAAGGCCATCCTATTCCATTGTAATTAAATGTTCAGCTACAATTATCTCTATGTGGATAAAGATGAATTACAATTACACATATAATTAGAATTGATATTTTAAATCCATATGTGATTTTATTGAAACAACAATTCATGCAACAATTATAAATGACTCATTGACTAATTAATTAAATGTATGCTAATCACAAATATCATAGATTTTGTGCAATTAAAATCATATATATGCACAATCATTATAAGAATTTAAAAAATTAATTTAATCAGCCAAACAAATATTTGATTAAATAATTAAACAAATTCTCCCACTATTTTATTTATTTAATGTGCCCAGCAATTGTTTAAAAAATTAATTTTAGGCTAATAAGTAACTCGATTATTTTGCAAAAAAAAAAACAGTGTTATAATTGTCTAATTAAAAATTTTCCAAATTCTAGGCAATTAAACAATGCAAAAAATATATATATTTTGCAAAATATTTAATGGCCTATAAATTAACCTTTCCAAATTTTCAAACAATAAAAAATGGCCAAAAAATAAATAATCAAACATTCCGATATACACTTATGGTTCAAAGCAAATCAAAAACTAATTGAACCCAAAATAAATTCTGGAAATATGAAATTTTGGTTTAAAAAAATTTGATAACAGAAAAAGTCCCTAAAAAATAATTCCCAGAAATTATAACATCAAGAAAATGACCCAAGACATTTTATCTAAATCTGAAAGCCCAAAATGATGTTTCAGAAACAAAGTATTTGGCCGATTTTCGAAAGCCCGGGGCACAAAGATCCAACGCAGAAAGAAGAAAAAAATACTTTTCAGGTTCAGATTCACGAAGCCCAGTTGCCAAAAAATGAAATAAAGAATGAAGCCCAAAATTACTCATGGCCCAGCGCAAGATAAGGCTTAACTAGTATAGATAAGTGAAATGGTTCGTTTCACAAAACCCAACCCCGAACAATATACTTAATGCATAGAAACAGGTAGGAGATTATCACAATGATTGATCCTACAAATCATACATAAATTACCGGATTGTGAAATCAAGATTTGTACCATGCAGTCCCGGCTACGCACATGGATGTGAGAAGAAACACAACGATTTCAAATTACAGGGTGACAGAGATAATCAGAACCTTTTTCTCTCTCGCATAAAATCACATAAATATGATTTTAGATATCAGTCAGTCAAGCTATGCATCAAATTAATAGATTAGAAAATTAATTCCTCAACAAAACAAGAAACATGAAACATGAAATAGGCAGAGGTCTTGGAGTACTAGCTTTGATGTTACATATGAGACAAATTCAATTTTTAAACAAAATTCTATATATACATTCTCTTACAAGTTAGAATAGTGGCGGAAGATTTTATAAATATCTTTCGCCATGCTAGATGATATGATATAGATATTTTTGGAATTACTTGATTTAAATATTAGATCTGAAATCACATATAAAATTAGTTAGAAGGAAATATAAGAAAATAATCTTTGTAGACAATTCTTCCAACTAATCATGTGATTCAGTGATGAAGTCTGTGATTTAGTCTCAACTAGTCAGAAAAACAAAGCATATGTAAAACTTAACTCAGTTTGCCTCTATTTAATAATTCTGGTCATCATCGGTTATTAAATTTAAATTTGAATTTAAATTCAAATAAAGATAAAAATAAAATTATGACTGAGTTTATCTTATTTCCTAAAATTACTCAACTGACAATATCTTCTTTTGATGATAAGGCCCACACTCAGTTAAGATATATTTAATTAAATAAACAATATAAATGTATAATTTGAAGACATTCAAATTAAATATTATCAAATTAAATATATCTAACAACAGCTTGTATTGGAGTGCAGTGTATAAATATAAAAATAATAATAATTAGGGAGGCAGAGGCTTTGGGCCCAAGTAGCCATCCATTCATGTCAATCAGTATTAGCAGTTAATTCTGCTGATTGTCAGCTGATGGTGCAGGGTTGTTAGAGGCCCAAAGGTGGTAGTACCATTGCTGCATTATAGATGTGGGTTTTGTTGTTTTGTCATTGTGGGTACTGGGGACGAAATACACGTTCACAGAGAAAGGAATGGAATGATTAAGAGGAGGAGGAAGAATGAGAAAAGTTGAAGCACCAAGTTAGTCGTGGAAGAGAAGAGAGACCAGATGTGGTAAAGGCGTGCATGTGAATGTTACAGTTGCTGATTGCAGAGTGGCATGTGAACCATGAAAACGTGCAATCGCCTGCTGCTGCTGCCTGCACAGTAGTGTCCAAGATTGGCAGTGGCAGGCCATCTCCACCCTAATCCAACTGCTTCTCAAGCCCCAACAGTAGCATCACATAACATCATCCCCTTTCTGTTTCTCATCCTTCACCTTCTCCATAAAAATCTCCACCCACATATGCTAAACCATTTATTTTCAGGGAGAATTAATTAGAAGAACTATGCAAGGAACTTATTTAGGGTAAAGAACTTCTTGTGAATAAGCAAAGAATAACGCAAGATGGGTTAGAAATGTTTCCTCTCCTTGAATAGGTTCCTTGCATGGTTTTCTGATTCATTCTACCTTATTTTTATGACATATATTTACCTGAATTTCTTGCATTTGTTTTTTTCTTTTTATATATCTCCATGTCCGTGTGTATGTATAAAAAAATAATATATTTATTCTTTTCTTCTTTGTTGCCTCTCTAGCTTCGTGATTGTGAGTGACTGTAAACAGAAGAAGCAACGAATAAAGTGCTCCACCAAAAAGTAAATAATATATTCCACTCTTTCCCCATAATCACTTGTCATTATGGAAAGCGAAAAGATACATTGACAACAATAAAAAGTGGCTCTAAACACTTGCGGTGCTAAAAGTTTAGCGGTGAGGATGTCTTACAATTTGTAATTTACAACACCCTATCATTTTCAACCCAACTGTTCATCTATTCTGTGAGTTGTAATCGTACACAATGGGAGATAAAGTCACAGCATTGCATTGCATTTCTTGTTAAATTTGCCTTCTCCTGAATTCAAATCTTGTCAAAACATCATATCATTTTCGTTGTTTTAAACAATAATCACTTGCTAAATTGCAGTGACTAATAAATGTGGCCGACCAATACTTTTGGTGTAATTTTTGTCTCCTAGCCTGGTAAAGTCAATTTGGCGGATCACTGTAGATTTGCACCCATGATTCAAGGCTCAAGCAAAAGGAAAGGAATGAATGAAATAGGTTTTTACTTTGGGAGGGTGAATTGGATTGAAGGTCTAAATTCGGAAAGGGCCAAAATGTAAGGTGAAGCGTGAATCCCATTTTTTGAAAGGGAAAGAAGCAAGGCTGTGCCTTTCCTTCCAGGCAAGGAAATTCCTGCAACGGCTAACATCAGGGTGACACCCACACCATTATGTGCGGTAAATTCAGTATCCCCAATTGAATTTCAACACCTTCCTTCCCCTGTTTTCCCTTTCAATTTGTTTGCTTTGTGCTCTTTCGAGGCCATCTTCTTTATTTCTCAATGCCTCAACCGACACTCCACCCTCCTATTGTTTTTTGGAAAACGAACAAAAAAAACTTTATGCATTGTTTATATATATATATATATATATATTTTCCCATTAAAAGCATTCCATAATATAATTACAAATATCTTTTGTCATTTACTTTAATAAATAATATAAAAAATGATCATAAATAAAAAAAGAAATTACATATGAGTGTCACCTTGTGAAAGAGCAATCAACAGCCAGATCAAAGAGGGTCCTTTGAATTCGTTGCCCTTAAACCAATAAATGTGAGCAATCCAGAAACGAGATGCAGACCAAGCAGGGCCAACAAGTTCGTTATCTGGACGTTTCGTCATGTTTACCGTATGAACACAATTTTCTACACTATTTCTGTGTCCCTTCGTATCAGTACTTGTGCCACGCGTTTTTATTTTATTAATTTTATATTTTTTATGGGAAATTAAAAGAAAAACAAATAAAAATTTGGGGCTCTAGTTTCCATCCTTGAGGTGTGTTAAACGATCGCAATATTAAATACATGGACTATTTCAAAGTCCAATCATATTAAGAATATTATAGATTAATGGCAAAAAAAAAAGGACAATTTTAATAAAATAAGCAAGAGTCAATAGAATTGATAAGACAATAAAATAAATTGTGATCTTCATCTATCCATTAACGTCACAGGTCCAGCATTAGGTTTGTTGTTTTCTTTATTTTTTAGGTTGTACTAATAGGTTTGTCTTGTTTGTGTTTTTATTTTTACAATATTAGTGAGTGTAATCTTTTTTAAATACTAATACAATTTTACTTTTTTGCAAGAAGAAAAAACGTAACATCTTTTTTTTTTATAAAAACGATAAATGTGATTTATATAATATATAGAAGTAAGTACAAAGCGAGTCAACTTTGAGAAAAAATAAAAAGATCTAAACCAATTAAGGAGGTCCTTGATATAAAAAAGAAGGGGTTCAAGGGGTCAAGGCAAAAACACTTCTTTTACAAAAGTTTTGTAAAGTAAGAAAAATTACAAGAAATAAATATATGAAAGTTAATGGGGTTACTGATGAAAGATTAAGCACAAATCCAGTAAAGAACTCCACGAAGCGCATCTAAGGAACTTCTACAACGGCCAAATCTTCTGCAATACTTTTTGTTCTAATACCAAAATCCAGATTTTTCAGAAGACGAAAAAATGGACGCTGCAAAAGATGAACCAGTTGAAATGAGATTTTGTTAAATAACAAACAAGGCTCCAATTTTCTTAAGTAATTAATGTTAGAATAATGAAGCAAATCCGAATCAACATTGCTGCGAGTGACATCTTCATAAATGATGTTAGAATCACTCAAAGCAGAAAAGTACGCGGATTTTACTCCCTCCAGCCATAGGATGTGGGATCCATTACTCTTTGATTCACAATATAATGAATAGGAATCTAAATAGATAAATTTATTATTATTATATTTAATTGTGTAAGTTGATTTTTATTTCTCTCTTACATTTGTAAAACACATAGAAAATTACTTAATTTAATCATTTTAATATTCTCTCAATAAATAGAGATAAGTTTAAAACTTTTGGTATATTTAATAATGTTTTTAACTTTTTTAATAAGCATAAAAATGAGTCTCACACCCTATATTATAGATCGAATAAAGTATTTGTTTAGCAGCACAAATAAAGCTGAAAGAATTCTACTTCTTTCCTTTATGAATAACTTCATTTCTTTCTCTCTATAAAAAATAAAGAATAAGAAGGATATCATCCCCATCAACTTCCTTGAAGTAACCCGATTTAAAGTTAGAAATCCAATCATTAAGATTTGCAATAGGATTATAACATGCTCGATAACTAAGGCCTGAACCAAACCTAACAACTCTTGCAAAATCACATTTCAAGAAAAGATGCTCCCTAGCTTTAGCATTTTTGCCGCAGAAAATACATATGGGAATCGAATCCCTTCAACTGAACCTAACTACTATTAGTTAGATGTGATTATTTTATTTATAATTGTGATTATTATTAATCCATTGTTAATTTAAATTTATATCTAATTTTGTAAAATCTCATAATTCCCAACATTGACCAGATCTATTATATAATACAAATCAAACCCAAAAAGTCAAAAAACACAATCAAATCATTCGCAAATTAATTGAGCTATATCTCTACTCTCAAATTGGGGATTAATAGGGTTTCGTTAATGAAATAAGCAATAAAAACATAGTTATACGATCCCAATAGATCAGATCAAAGGTAAAGGAAACAAAAAGTGTAGACTGATTAGGTTAGATGGTGTGTTTTCATTGACCTCTCCTTGATTCGTCTATTCCATTAACCTCCTCCCTGATATTTTTCCAGAGGATGCCTCCTAGAGTGATAGGATGGTTCGCCGTCCAAAAAAAAAACCCTTATTTTCTTATTTATAGATGTTGCCCTGATCAAGCACATCAAAGTCTCTTTCTTATCTATTGGTGCTGTAAATAAAATATGAAAAGCAAAATGTGTAAACAAGGATGGGTCTGGATCTTAAATATATAAAAGTACACTAATCACCTAAATATGTACGCCACATTGTAAAAATGAAAAGAAAAAAGATATGTTATGAGTCGTGAATTGTGATGTGTTATTTATGTGGTTGGGATAAAAGATGAGTAAATGAACAGAAGCCAAGATATATCAATTTACAGACAAATTTTAAATATCCAATAATAATAATAATAATAATATGGGGTGCATCATGCATGTCCAAAGCAATAGATATTACTACTTTGTTCTAAATATAAGACATATTTGAGATTTTTTATTTAAAATATAAAATATAAATATGAGTTGTTTGATGTATTTATTTATTTTTCAATTTTTCCGTCTATTAAAATAAGTGAATATAATTAGTTTTTATTAATTATATTATACAAGTTTTAAACATTAGATGGAGACATTTTTTTAAAAGTATTTTGAATTTCTGATTTATTTAATAATTTTAATTACTTTTAATTATATTATTTTATTTATGTGAATTAAGTTATTTATATATTATATTTTAGGCGGGAGAGAATAAATTTGCGTTATTGATATCGATAGAGAGAAGAGAAAAGATGCTGGTAAACAGAGGAGATAGTAAATGTAAATGCACATCTCACGAACTTTGTCCGATGTGCAACTCCTGAGATGAAGATTTACACTTTTCATTTTAGTAAGTCGTTAATTAATTATTAAATATAATATTTCTATTATAATAACTACTAAGCAAGAGCAGAGTTGACCACTTTTTATTAGATAAAATTAATATAGATTTTGTAGGAGTGAAACAATATATAAATAATATTTCATCCTATCTTTAATATAAAATATTTTTAATTGAATTATGTGGATTAAAAATAGTGGTTAAAATTAGTTAACGATCTTAATTTTTATGAAAATTAAGAAAAAATACTCTTGTTTAATTTCTTTTTCTCTTTTTTTGATATAAATTAAATAAGAATATTTTTTAAATATATAATAAATACTATTTCATATTTTAAAAATGGTCTTATATTTTTTATCAAAATAAAATATTTTATATTTAAAATCGAATGGAGGAATTAGAGATTAGGGAAGGGTAGGGGAACACAATATGGGAAGTGAAGAGGAAAAGAAGGGGTGAAAGTTTTTGATAAAGGGGAAGATGAGGTGTGAGAGGGAAGAAAGGGAAAAGGAATCCAAGGAAAGAAATGGCCTCATATATGTTTAATCAGAGGGAGTGTGGGGATGGGTCCCACTCATTCAATGATTCAAGGTATTCTTTCTTCCATTCCATGCTAAATCCTTCATGCCATGTTTGGTTCATTGGAAGTCTTTAGACTTCCATGAAAATGGACATGAAACCCAAAAAATAGCGTGTTTAATATGTCTCATTTTGCTTCCACATGGAACCGAGTTCCACCCAAATGGCTGGAACTGAGTTTTATCATACCCACCATAGAAGTGGGCAGACTTCCATGGAACCTAATTTTTATGCCACTTTTGCCATGATTGCGTTGGTGGTGCATCAATGGTTTAAGTGTTCGGTGGTTCAATGATGGCATGGTCTTAGTTTTACCTTCGATGACGATCACTCAGCGGTAATGGTTTGTTTCTCCATTGATTGTGATGGTGATAGATGGTTTTTAGATCGATGATGGTTTATAACTCCTCACCGTTCAACAATCTAGGAGAACAATCGCACTTCTCCGACAATCACCTATAAACATGAACGTTGGCCACCTAATATGAAAATCGATGATCCACCACTGATCTAGATTTGCATAATGAAGCACCATCGAGATTGACCTCCATTGAGATTGAAGCACCACTGTCTGCTCACAACAGCACTAGCCCTCCGTTGACACCAAATCAACCTCCATTGCAACTATTAACTTCTAATATCAGACGTTGCCATTGGATTCTCCAATTTGTTCCATTTGTTTTCGTTTTTCAATGTTGTGCTTCTTGCAATTTTGCTGAGTTAAGATGTTTAAGTTCATGGAGGGTAGTTGTTGGTGGTGGTGGATGATGGTCATTGGTGGTGGTGGACATTTTTCAGTGGTTGATAGCTTTTGGGTCAATTGAGGGTTTTTTTTTTGTAAGGACATTTTGGTCCTTTTCAAATATAAATGTACATATTAATTAAAAAATTATCTCATTTTTTTGGGTATACCAAACATACTTTTAAATTCAACTTTTATTTTTGCTTCCACTTTATTCAAAAACACTTCTACGAACCAAACCAAATGGGGTATCAATTTCCTTTCATACTTCCAGTTCCCCTCTCCCCTACATCAACATTCAACAGTGCCTACTACTCAATATATATTTATGTATCTTTTTTCTTTTCACTACAATTATTGTTCTCATTCATCATTCTTTCTCTCCCCCATTTTAACCACACTCCTCACACCTCACACCCTGCTACTTACTCCCATAGGTCCTAATATTGGACTTTTTAATTTAGTTTTAAATATGGGATTTTTTTTCCAGATGTGATATTTATCACATATTACTAAAAATGTTCATATTCAATTAATGAGAAAAAAAAAGAAATTTAATAATGATAATTTTGAAAAAATATTGTATTTTTTTTTTAAAAATAAAGTAATTGATTAATTTTAATTCTTATTCTTATTCAATGTAATTTAATTAAAAAAATTTTATATTAAGAACCGGAAAAAATAATTTGTATGTGAAAATCCTAAAGTTTTTAAAAGTAAGGTGAGAGATAAAAATATGATAATAAGTTATACTTTTACTTTTAACATGTGAGTGTAAAAAAAAAAAAGATATTTATCATTATATATCTATCTCTCTCCTTATTCTAGAAAAAACCAATTTTTCCTATTACCATATGCCAACTCCATCCCTTCATATTTATATAATCAATCATTTTCAGTTAAGTACTTTTCTTTTTTTTTTTTTTTTGAGTCCATGCGAGCAGGTGAAAATTTCTCACCTAAAATTACTTACTCTCTTGTTTCCTTTTTTTTTTTTATGTTAATTAAATGAAATCATCAACAGCTTAAATAATAGTGCAATTTGCTACCAATGTGTCGCACCTTTTCACGCGAAATAGACATCAACAATTGGACCCAAAATATATTTTGGCATTATAATTTGTTATTTGTACACACCTGCATGTGAGCGTGACCTTGGGAAAATTGACAGGCATTGGCAAGTGTTGTTTGTGTTTGACTATTCTCCACATCTTTTCATATTTCATGCGCCTCCACCGAACTTTCACGCATTTCTGTCTCAGTTTTATCGTAGATTCCTGCTATTTCTATCTCGTACCGCTATCTCTCTCTGTTTCTTTTTTAAAAAAAAAAAATTCTCAACGAAGGACTATCTTCAACGTAGTTTTAAGACTAATGAAGATTGATTAATATAATCTGAAACTGCCAGAATTTATATATGGTATACCCAATGTGTGACGACAAAAATTTAGATAAACCAAGGCTCACGTCGCCATGCCAAACCAATTAAATAGAGGAACCTCTTTTATTTTATTTTATTTTTTCTTTCCTCAGCTCTCAAGGAATGAGTCATCTCCTAACTTCTAATCCGGAAGATTTTTATTTCCCAGGATGGGGGTTTAATTAAGACTAATGAAGATTATTAGTTAATAGTACTATAATTACATATGGGGTATAATACCCAATATAGGATGACAAAAATTTAGACCAAAGCCCATATCATATCGCTATACCAAACCAATTAAATAGCGGGAACACCTATATATATATATATTGTCGTTTGTTTCATAAATCCATTGTTTATTCGATCATGCTGTCGTTCCAGCTGTCAGATTAAGTTTTCCTTTGTCCATTTACAGAAGCTACCACCACGAATCATCTTATTCCTTCTTTTCTCTTTCACTTAGTAATTATTATTATATACTATATTTCTAATAGATGTTTTCGGTCAAAAAAAATATTTCTAATAGATATTTAATCTCATTTTTTAGGTGAAAACTAAGGGTATCTTTAATTAACAGCTGAAAACTAATCATTCAAATATATTTTTCTTCTTTCAATAAAATTTTTTCTATACACAGAGCCAATAATTAAATCGAAGATAACATACTTAAAAAATTTAATCATTTACTAACTATACAAGAATTTTTTTCCTATTTAATCTCTTATTTGATTCCACAGGCTAAGAGACAATTACAGGGGGAGAGTGAGACGGACGGGTGACTCAAGCATGAAATTGCATTCAGCATTACTTTAATGACTGAATATATCAGTTATCACAGCTAAAAAATTAGTATTTTGTATGTTTTTCCTTCCTGGAAGAAAAATCTAATCAATAAGTGGGTCTTTCAAAATAATGGAAATGTATCAGTTAAAGGCCAAAATTAATACGTGAGGGGTAGATAAATTAGCGGTGGTAGGAAAGGAGAGACAGCTGGGGACGACTTGTTAAATGGAGTGTCAGCGTCGGGGGCATCATCCGATTGTGATTTAAATGATTGTGAAAACGTAATTATATGATGATTAAGCTGTGTTTGATGTTGACGTTTTGGTCTTGTGCGTGGCCTCTCACAATAGCCTCTCTCTTTTGTATGTATCCCTTCTTCAATTCTAATCATTCTATAGGACAAACAGGGCAAGTCTAAAGTAACATTTCCGGGGGGAAACACACAATTTTCAACCATAATTTCTTCTTTCCCTGATGGTGGCCACCGCAATAACTCCTCCGGCGAGTGGACCCATATATCCCTGATTGTGGACAAAATGTACGAGATTGCCCCTATACGTACCCAAAAAAGTTTGGCTAGTCATTCAATATGGGGTTTACCTCCTTGATCAATTATGAGAAAAGGCATTAATTAGGGCAATAATTAACTGTGTTTAATTGGTGGATTATAATACTTCTAAACAGGTGGTTAACCGGTCGACTTCATTAGACGTCTTAGTCTATATGTGCATGTAATGTATGGTGGTGCTTGTCTGATTAAGCACTGTCCTCTCATGTTAAATCGGTGCTTATTCATTCCCCTTCCCATTAATTAATTCATTGAACAACATAATACACTCAAAATAGGAGATGAAGCGTGTAAAAAGAATTGGGGGAGGAAATCTATGATCAGGGGATTCAATATATTCATGTGTCGTTGTTTAGTGAATAAGACGGCTTAGTTCTCTAATTGTATTATGTTTTCATAGTTACGTTTTGGGGAAGATAAGAATATATGTAGAAGGCATTCAACATTGTAAAAAAGGGGGTTAGATGGGATGGGACACAGCATTTGAAGAAAATGACACTATATATAATACAGGAATGCTTCATGGTTGGGAGTTGAATAAGAGAATTTAAGAATAGGGGTCCAAGTTTTTGGTGGCGCGTTACATTTATTCACCGTGGTCGGGGTTTAGGTGAGGGGCTGCTAAAGTCAATTCCATGAATGCTATGGTGCAACCAGCCGTTTCTGGACTGTACGTGGTATGCTTCCCTTCCCCCCACTCAAATTTCACCCTCCTTCCCCACATTTCTTTTCTTTTTCTTAGCACAAGAGTATTTCTTAATCAGTAATTGAAAATTAATTTTTTTGAGTCGTAGAGTGATTTGAAATAGATTTTATCTTTTTTAATAAGATATTTTTCATATACACAGTTAAAAATTAAATCCAAGAGAGTATACTTAAGAGATCCAGATAGATATTTAACAACTATTCCAAAATTTGTTGGTTCCTTTGTTATCCATTCATTCATATATTACGAAATTATGGTCCACTCATTCAAAATACTCTGTATAACATTAATAAACCTCATCCTTTCTAGCTTTCACTACTTCTTATCATTTGGGCTCTCTTTCATACACGGAATGAAATCAAATTAATGGAAAGATGATTCAACATAAGGGAAACAAGAAACGTTTTTGTAAATTTAGAAATAATTGAAATTAAAATTAACAAATAATGATATTACATATATCTTGATATTTAATTATACCAAAAGAAAACTTAATTTGAAAAGTAGTAGTGTTGTATTTGAGGGAATCGATTAGGAAAGAGTTAATTGAAAAGAGAGTGAAGATACGTTATGGTTTATATAATGACAATGAGGGTGGTTGAGTTTTAAGATTGTTGTGATTTATGATGATAAGTAGTTGCCGACGGATCAAAGAGTGGAATTCCGATGAACCGAAATATGTGAGGTTTGGGATGACGCGTGGATGCCTCTGGAGTGGAGGAGAGTCCACCACCACCAATTCGGGTGGGACCACCTCTCTTTTATAGAGTATTTCATTTCCTTTTGTCCATGTTGTTATATTAAAGAAAATTGTTTTTTATATATCATTAATTAATTATTGTAAGGAGGAAGAAGGTGATATATATATATATATATATATATAAAATGAAATATGAAGTTAGTTGTATGGGAAGGCATCAAAATGAAGGATGAAATGGGCAGTGTGGTGAGGGAGTGAAAAAGAAAAGAAAAAATATTAAGAAAGATGGCTTATGGCTGGCGGTAAGAAGGAAAGAAAGGGGAGGAGGGAAGGCAGATGATTATGGTACACAGTACAGATACATTTAATGAAGATGGAAGTGTTATTTAATAGTACAAAAAATGGAAAAGAGCGTGAGTGAGGTGTCAACGGAGTGTCTTGACTTTTTCTTTTGAGAGAAAAATAGTACTCCTCCGCTTCATGATATTATTTAAAATGTTAAATAATAAATTTTATTTTATTTTTATTATAAATCTCAATTAATTTTTCTTTTATTTTATTATTATTATTAATTTAATATATTTTTATTTTTTTTAAATAAAATTAAAATATTAAAAAAAAATTTTATTAATTTTAAATTATAACTAATTTTTTTTAATTTATATATAATAATTAAAAATATTTTATAATAGAGTGCGATAATTAAAAATATATTGAGAACATATGAGTATTGTAAATGAAGCCAATAGGTAGCGTAGGGAGGGGTTAACGAGTATTCAACGTGTCAGCTGTATCATCATAATATCCTTCAGTACATTTATTGTCCCCCTCTTCATAAAAACTAATTATTTTAGGACACAAATGTTATTAAATACTCGTCCAGTAATTATATCACCAGAAAAAAAAAATCACACATAATAAGTAGAATCTCTATTTTAGTTTATAGTACTGTTTTAACTATTACAGCTATATTAAAATAATGATTAATAATAAAAAAAATTTAATATTTTTTAAATTATTCTCATTTAATAATATTTCTTATATTAATAAATTATAATAATTCTTTTATTCATTATTTTTTTTAAATTCTCATAGGTTATTGATAATTATGAAGAGTAAAAAAATTCTTTTTCATTTATTTATTGTTTAACCAAATCATTAAAAAAATTTTATTAAATGCATTGATAATCATAAAATATATTATGAGCTTACTTATTAAGGATAATATGGAAAGACAATAAAAAAATAATATAATCTATGCAATACATTATATAGCATAATAGAGGGAGTATATTAAAAATTTTTGTTTCACAAATATTTTCATTTAAATTTTTTATAAATTAAAATTATAAATAAAATTTTCTCCCACTTAATTTTTATTATAAAAGTAATGTTACATTAATTAATTAGACAAAACTCATTTATCTCTTCTATTTTGTAAAAAAAATTGGGAAATGTTTTTTATATTCTAAAATGGAAAGAGTAATTTAGGATACTGTATAGTTTAGTAATGTTTTATTAAAATATTTTTAATTTAAATACTATTTTAAATGATCATTTGATAATAATAAATGATAAAATAAATAGTAATTAATTATTTATTAAAATTTGAAAATGATAAATATTATAAAAAATTCAAAAGCTCTAAAATAACAATTTTTTTTCAAATAAAGAGTAGTCTTCTCTCATCTTTCTTCCTTCTTCACATTTCTTTAATTTAATTGAATAATAATTAGTCTCAAGTTCTTTTTTTTTATGTAAGAATTTTAAATATTCTCACAGTGGAAAATTTTCAACATTATTGACATTAGTTGATGATAAATTAACGATAAAATACTACTGATAATCTATTTTATTTTCATATAATATGTTGACTTTATATTTGCATTATTCGTTTCATTTCCCTTATTTTCATATACTTTCCTTAAAGTAATCTTCATAACATTTCTTTCTCTTTCACCATAAAAGAATGACTCCTGGTTTTGGCGGATTCAACATGCTGCTATAGTTTTCAATATGGAATTCATTCATAAAATTTAATGGCAAAATCTCTTAAAATTTAATAATAATTTTAACTACTAAACATAAATCATAATTTTTCTTTTAATATTAAATTCACAACAAGTCGGATCCTTAGAAATACTTTTCCCACTTGGTAAGCCATACGAGTGTGGGAGGATGGTGGGCTTTTCCCACGTGGACTGTCTGGCTATTCTTTGAGATTCTCCTTCATGTGCGCAGGAAAAGAAGATCCTCCCAAACCTGGAATACATACTCTTTGTATAGGAAATCTGCAAACTTTTTTTTCTTATACACGAGAAATATGCAACTCCACACCTTTTTTTTTTTGGCCAATCAAATTTATGACCAAATCTGCAAACTCATAACCTGTATGCTACCTAAACACTTCTTACATCAACTCCAAACCTTATTACATTTTTTTTTTCTTCGATAAACCTTCAACCCAATTACAAAATTGCATATATGTTCGCCATCGTCAACTCAACAAATCATCTTATCATCTAATCAAAACCCTTAACATTAGTTCTGGCGACGAGAAAGACCATCGTTTTTAATATTGCATTCCCCTTCTTGGTTAGTACTGTATATCATAAAATCTTATCATAGTAGAACCAAACTTTGTTCCAATTTATTGAATGTATATTTGAGGTTGACTTCTAAAAGAAATACACAAGAATCTCCTCGTATATTCATTATATTCTTCAGCAATACAGGCTGGCCCACTCCACTATATACTTGATAATGGTGTTGAGAAATTTTTTGGGGTTGGATTACAAGAAAAAAACTGAAATTAAAGGAAGTGAAAAATAAAGGTGGGTGGGGGTAATGTAAATTTGGAGGAGGTGTAAGAAGAAAGCCGCCAACTCATGGAGAATGAAGCTTGCTTGGCTACATAACAAATTGGTGAGCTGTACAGGATACAATGCCAGTGACGGTGGTCCATAGTCGTATTAATCACACTTCCTCTCATTTTTTTAATATTCATTGTATTTATATATTACTATTAATCTCACCTTTATTCTCTTCTCATTATTCTGATCTGACGATTTACAACCACTTGCCCAAACCTCAAGAACTTCCACTTCACATCACCATTTTCAGCTTTCCCACCTTGCTTCTCCTATCCCCCTTGCCCTTCACCTTTCTATTCATTTCCCGAGCGAATTACCTCCAACTATCAGTACTTTACATTTATATTATCTCTCTCTGTTTATCTCTATTATATATATATATATATATATATATATCTCCTCCAACGAAAATACAAGGATAAATTTAAAGGCGATGGGATTTTGGAGCCTTTCCCACGTCCTCCATTTTAAGTGACATCTAATTCTGAGCTTACCCACCACACCACCACCATCACCATTACCTCCACCCCCACTCCGACTCAGCTTCTCATCCTCCTTCGCCCTCTTGCACTTGCAGAGAGTTGCAAAATCCCTATTTCAATTCCTCATTTGCCGATTCTGTTTGCAGCTACAGCGTTTCAGCCGCTGCTTCAACAGCATTATCCCACTCTTCTTCTTCTTCCCTCTTGTTCTTTCCGGTAAGCCCATTTTACTCATTCTTCCTCTTCTACTTTTTCGCTTTACCGCGCCATACTCTGCTTCTTCTTCATTTTTTTAATTATTTTTCTCTCATCAGTTATGGTTTTTGCCCTTTTCCCCCGCACATTTCTCGTTGAATATCCTGCTCCTGCTGGTTCCTTATAGCTTTTTTTTTGGGCCGTGTTCTTGCTTTCGGTGTGGGCAGATTTTTTTTTTCTCTACTGGATATTTTTTCTTTGTCGGTGACGCTCTGTTACGAGTGATTCTATTTCCATTTACTCAGCTTGTCTGGAATGGAATCGTGGGAATTCCAATTCAGCCATTCATTTCTCAACGGTTTATTTCTTATAATCGGATTTTTAAATTTTCCGACACAATTTCTTACCGACAATTTCAATTTTTGTAGCAGTACTAGAGTCCCCTGCTCTGGGCCATGTCTTGTTTTCACTCCTAGAAAAATTGACTTTGGTGAATTTGGATCTAACTTGAGCGACTGAGATGGTAAGCTATAAATATTGACTGACAAGACTATTTACCCACTCTTCTTTCCCTCACGTCATTTCATTCTCTCTCGAGTTATACCACTCAAAAGTATTTTTCGCGTACGGTTATAGCATGTGTTGTGTTTGTAAACTTTTGGGATCTTAGACCATCAAGAGCAGAATTGCTCAGTAATTAGATCTTCAAGATCTCGGTTACTCCCAAAAAAAAAAATCATCATTCAGTGCTTATGTTGATGCTCTGGCATAGTGCCCCCTACTTCGGAGCATTTGGTGAATATAATAATCAAAGTCTATCGGTGACGAATTTTCGAATACAAGCAATGCGTTGTACTTTTCGTTTTGCTTTTTGCGCATTTTTGGGTGAATAATATAGATTCAATGTGCTTTCAGCACTGAAGTTTTATTACTGACAACAGAAAAATGATGATCACTCACGGTTGCGCGTAAAACCCGGAAGACATAATTGCGCCCACCTAGCTGCGGCGTTGCTATGAAGTTTTCGCTTCTTAGGATAATAATACTCATTCCAGTAAAGTCCATAGCCGTTGAAAATTTTGAGGTTGTCCCGTGCTGTGTTACTATACCTTTACCGTGAAAAATTTTAAGGTATATTTCCATGGATGAAGAGTCAAGTCAATTTCTCATGAATGTTTTGTTACGGGTTGTGTTATCAATATCATTTAATCTAGTAATTGTGAAGATTGTAAGATGAAAGCATTTTGTGTAAAGATGGCATGATGACACTGTCTTCTGTACTTTCACCGTATGAGAATCTGGCAGAGCCAAATAGTCAAAGCACCTCTAACCTTCGATGTTTCAGATGGACCGGCGCTGGCCCTGGAAGAAAAAATCATCTGACAAGGCAGTGCTTGAGAAGGCAGCTGCTGCATTAGACTCTGTTAATGTCTCCTCTCAGGGCAATCAGGTAACCTCATCAGCATTTCCACAGACGAAAAAAGTCTATAGTCTGCGTTGAGGAAACTTTCATATAGAAAATTGATTACTTCTGTTTTATTTTTAGTATATTATTAATATAAATTTTTCACATCTCTAATGTTTTGTCTCTCTACTTATGTTCTAACTAAATATTTTATATGTTCAAGTTTTCATTCTGCAAGTCTATATGTTGTTCATGTTCGACTTTCAATTTGAGTTTTTCCTTGGAACATCTTCAAGCATATTTACATTGGGTCTCTCCTTTAGATATTCGGATGAACATTTAGAATGCTATAGCTGTATGTATATATTAGTTTCCTCGCATAAATTATGGTTCTAGTCCTTTCTTCCTGTAGAACTTGTAACTTTACAGGACTTGTGCTCACTTGGTTAAGAGGTTTTGATTCTTTCGAATACTTTCCTGGGATCCTGGTCTCAACAACGTTAATTACATACATTTTTCTCCTCGTGTTCCTGTCTTGTTCAAACAGGATAACTACAAAAAACCAAACTACGTCCAAATTTCTGTGGAGTCATATTCACATCTGACTGGCTTGGAGGATCAAGTGAAGACATATGAGGACAAAGTTCAGACTCTGGAGGATGAGATCAAGGAGCTGAGTGATAAGCTGTCAGCAGCAAATTCAGAGATGACAAACAAGGAAAACCTCGTAAAACAACATGCAAAAGTTGCTGAAGAAGCTGTCTCAGGTGTGCATTATTAATGATGAAACTACTTACTGCCCAAAAAGATTTTCAAACTTCGAGTTTGCTTCATTTCTAAGAACCTGTTATTTATTGTTCTTGGATTTAGAGTTTAATTCATATCCTCTTGGTGCAGGATGGGAAAAGGCTGAAGCAGAAGCTTTGTCATTGAAGAATCATCTAGAATCTGTCACTCTTTCAAAACTGACTGCTGAGGATCGTGCATCACATCTAGATGGTGCCCTTAAAGAGTGCATGCGACAGATAAGAAACCTGAAGGAAGAACATGAACAGAAAATACAAGAAGTTGCTCTCTCTAAGACCAAGCACTTGGACAAGATCAAGGGAGAGCTTGAGGCAAAGATTGATAACTTAGAACAGGAAATCCTTAGGTCAGCTGCTGAAAATGGGGCACTTTCAAGGTCCTTGCAGGAGCGTTCCAACATGCTAATAAAAGTAAGTGAAGAAAAAGCTCAGGCTGAGGCTGAGATTGAGCTTCTAAAGGGCAACATAGAATCATGCGAAAGAGAAATCAATTCTCTTAAATATGAACTTCATGTTGTTTCCAAAGAGCTTGAAATTCGCAATGAAGAAAAGAACATGAGTATGAGGTCTGCAGAAGCTGCTAACAAGCAGCATATGGAGGGTGTCAAAAAAATTGCCAAATTAGAGGCGGAGTGCCAAAGATTACGTGGTCTGGTACGGAAAAAGTTACCTGGTCCTGCGGCACTTGCCCAAATGAAGCTAGAAGTTGAGAGTCTTGGCCGAGATTATGGAGAAAGTCGGCTAAGGAAGTCTCCTGTCAAGCCTGCTAGTCCTCACCTGTCTCCTTTGCCTGAGTTTTCCTTAGAGAATGTACAGAAATTCCAGAAAGAGAATGAATTTCTTACAGAGCGTTTATTAGTAATGGAAGAAGAAACTAAGATGCTCAAAGAAGCTCTGGCTAAACGTAACAGTGAATTGCAGGCCTCAAGGAGCATGTGTGCAAAAACCCTGAGCAAACTTCAAAGCCTGGAAGCACAGCATCAAACATGTAACCAGCAAAAAGGATCCCCAAAATCCATAATCCAGATGACCCATGAAAGTATTTATAGTCACAATGCAAGCTATGCACCGAGCATAACCTCCATGTCTGAAGATGGAAATGATGATGTGGCAAGTTGTGCTGAGTCTTGGGCTACAGCATTAATCTCTGAACTTTCCCAATTTCGAAAGGAAAAGAAAACTGAGAAATCAAGGAAACCTGAAGCCACTAATAAGTTGGAATTAATGGATGACTTTCTAGAGGTGGAAAAGTTGGCTCATCTATCGAACAATTCTAACGGAGATACCTCTGTTTCAGTCTCTTTGAGCAACAAGACATCCGAAATTGTGACCAATGTATCAGATGTCAATAATGGTAAAGATGATTCTTCAGAGAAGCAGATTGTTTCAAATCCGTTGCCAAATCCGGATCCTTCTGCTGCAGTGTTGTCAGCACCTGAACCTGGATCTGATGTTGATAGCTTTTCATTGACAGAGCTTCGGTCAAGAATATTGTTGGTATTTGAGTCCTTGTCAAAGGATGCTGATAAAGGAAAGGTCCTGGAGGTTATTAAACATATTCTGGAGAATACACATGACACTTTTGTCCGGCACTCTGCTGGTTGCATTTCTCAGGATGTCCAACCGCTCCAGCCTTGTGATTCTCAATGTGATAGGCAGGTTAATCCTGAAGATGTTCACTCTAGTGTTGAAAAGGATTCCACTTCGTCCCAGCAAGCAGCAGAATATGTGCAGATAACTTCAAATATAGAAGCTGCAATTTCTCAGATTCATGACTTCATATTGTTCTTAGGCAGAGAAGCAATGGCAGTTCATGACATATCTTCTAACGTAGATGGAATGAATCAAAGGATTGAGGAGTTCTCTGTCACTTTTAATAAAGTTCTACGTAATGAAGCAAGTTTGTTGCAGTTTGTCCTTGACCTGTCTTGTGTTTTAGTTAAAGTAAGTGAGTTCAGATTTAATGTCCTTGGTTACAAGGGTACAGAAGCTGAAACTAACAGTCCTGATTGCATTGACAAGATTGCTTTGCCAGAAAATAAGTTACCTCAAGATAATTCACCCAGAGAGGGGTATCAAAATGGCTGTTCTCATATTCTTAATCCTTGTTCTGATCCTGAGGTTCCTGATGATGGAAATCCGGTCTCAGGCTATGAACCAAAAGCTACATCCAATAAATTCTCACTGGCGGAGTTTGAAGAGTTGAAATTAGAGAAAGAGAAGGTTGCAATGGATTTGTCAAGATGCACGGAAACTTTTGAAATGACAAAGTCTCAATTACTGGAAACTGAGCAACTTCTGGCGGAAGTTAAATCACAATTGGCTTCTGCTCAAAAATCAAATAGCTTGGCCGAGACACAGCTGAAATGTATGGCAGAGTCATACAGGTCACTTGAAACACGTGCGCATGAGTTAGAAACTGAGCTGAATCTTTTACGAGTTAAGACTGAAACTCTGGAGAATGAACTTCGAGATAAAAAGATTGGTCATGAAGATGCTTTAGCCAAGTGTAAGGAGCTAGAAGAGCAATTACAAAGGTTAGATGCCCATCCACAATCGTATTGGTTATTATTAGTACTGAGTTATCATTTTGTGGCTGCAGGCTCACATGCCAGCTATTGATCGCAGTTTCATATCTTTGATTTGCTTGACAATGTTTATTGTTCATACTTTTTAATCATTTTATCATAAGCTCTAACATTTGTTCTATTTCTAATTCTCGTCTTTTTTTGTCAGGAATGAGAGTTCAGCAGCTGATAATGACCTAAAGACCAAGCAGGTAACAATGTAGTTCCATTGTGAAAATACATTGCGATGCTGGATATAGTATCTAATATTAGCCAAACATGAAAGTGAGTGACATTTGGTACACAGTGATTGTTACAAATATGATAGTATGCATCTCATCTCAATCCAGGAGTCCTGAATCAATGTTAGGTAATTTGAACATCATAGATGGAAATCTTTTCTTTACTACAGGAGAAGGATTTGGCAGCTGCTGCTGAAAAGCTGGCTGAGTGTCAGGAAACCATCTATCTTCTTGGGAAGCAGTTGAAAGCTCTGCATCCTCAGACAGAGCAAAATGGATTTCCATACGGTGAAAGAAGTCCGAAGGCCGAGGGCTTCCTGGAGGATGAACCTGCTAGTAGCCCAAATTTGCAAGAATTGGATCAGGCCGAGATGGAGAATGCTACTTCTGCTTATATGCAGAAGCTAGGTGGGGGGTCGCCTTTGCATTTTTCCAACACCGCATGTAGTCCGTCAGATAATGAAGCAAACCTTCCGGACAGATCTCCGGTAAAGCCTCCAAAACACAGGCCTACGAAGTCAGCCTCCTCATCAGCCTCCTCCACTCCTACACCAGAGAAACAAGCACGAGGCTTTAGTAGATTCTTTTCATCGAAAGGAAAGAATGGTCACTGAGCATGCAGCTCGCAGGGTGTGATCTTTCAGTATTAAGGCCACCATATAATGACAATTGATAAGCTTGCAAGCCCTTCTCGATGTGTGTTGGCTTGTTTGTACATTAGGGAAAGAATGCCATTCGTGTCAGGCGATTCTTGTATCTAATGGTTGTACATGGTAACCAGACGTTGTTTTCCTCTTTTCCTTTCCATCGGTATTTTTATGTGTCTGCCAGTTGATTGACAATGCCGTAAGTCTCTGGACTATTACAAGATATGTTGGATATATTGTAGTTTCCAAAATTTATCCATACTCTTATTTCTTACGATCAACAAGTTATAAATTTATATATATTATTGAAGTAGCAACTAACCAAATGACAAAGAAGAAGAGGAAGCAATTTCGGGACTTCAAAAAATGTCTGGGAGTGGGAATTTTTTTTTTTTTGGAGGGGGGGTGTGGAGGAACAACTTAGCTGTTTTATCTTGACGGGATTTTGCTTTTTAGTTAAACACAAACCTTATAGTCGAGGAGGACTGTAAAAGGAGCAGACACGGATTTCTTTTAGCAATATATAATTAAAAAAATAATCTATCAAAGTATAACGTGTTAGAAATTATTTACCAAAAGGTAAGTAGAATTGCATTTGCATCAGTTCGTTTCATCTTTGAGATATATATATTTTTTACTTTTGTTACACAAAAGTCGAACAAATGCAATTTGCCTATTTGGCCAAAAAAAAAGAGCAATTTGCCTTATTTGTTGATGATTTTCATTTTCTAATTAGTTCCTGCCACCATAACCCCCAATCCTCTCAAAACCCGTTCCCCCTCCCCTTTCCCCTTCCCCAGTCAACACGGACTCCCCCACCCCCATACTCATATTTTCATTAAAAAATAAATATATTACTAATTGTATAATTTAATTAATATATTTTTTATATTAATTAATATATATTTAAACCATATTGTAAATATATAGATGTAGATAATATTTATATTTTGAAGTTGCAAATGAATAATATAAAAAATTAAATATATCTCAAAATAATATATATTTTATATGTACATATAATTTTTTTTATTTTTTGTAGTTTTCAAAATATGTCTAATTGATAAAATATATATTATAAATTACTTAAAATATATCAATGTATGTTTTAAATATATCTTAAAATTATTAAGAGCTAATCGTAATATGTAAAATATATGTTGTAGTTATTTATATTTTATTTGTGCATGTTTATATTTTATTTTTAAAAAACATATAGAAAATATATTTTTACTTAAATAAAAATAAAATTAAAAATATATTTCTCTTTTAAGTAAATATATATTTTTATTTAAGAAACTACATTAATATCATAAAATATTTAACAAAGTAATATTAATATATTTTAAATTTATAATATATATCTTTTATCAATTAGATATAAATTTTTTATTAACAATGAGGAAACTAGAAAAGAAAAGAAAAGAAACTTAGGGCCTGTTTGACAGTGTTTTTTATTTTCTTGTTCTCAAAACAATTTTGTAAAACTGTTTCCGAGAATAAGTTTTGAAAATAAAAAATAAAAAAATTTGTTTGAATAGTTGTTTTCAAAATCATAACTAATAAGTGATAGATAAGTTATTCAAAATTTATAACTTTATCATTAGTGAGGTGGATATTTTTCATCTTTTCTTGTATTTTCCAGAACAAAAACTACAAAACACCTTAAAGTTGTTTTGAGTTTTCTATTTTTTTTTTTTTTATTTTTCAGAATAGTTTATAAAAAATAGATTTACCAAACAAGTTTTTTTATTTTTCTATTTCCGAAAACAAAAAACTTTTTTAGAAACACAAATCAAACAGGCCTTTAGCCACCCTCTACGAAGACAACATCCTTGTGTAACAATTCTTCCACCCTCTAAGTTGGAAATAGGTTAAGGAACTATCAGATGGCTAATAGCTTGACCTAATCTCACTTGTTTAATAAAAAGACTAGATTCAAATCTAAATGTAAGCCTATTAAAGTAAATAAGCCGAGTATATTTACTTATATAAGTTAACAAGCCAAGCTCAAGTTTTAAGCTTATAATACTTGCTTGGCTTGTTTAGCAAAAACTTGACCTAATTTGTTTTCGTTTAGAACTAGCTCTGCATTATTTTGATAACTTCAAAAAAATAAAAAAAATATATCTACATATAATGATCTACATTTTAAACATTTTTAATTAAATTTTTGTCTTTACTAATAATTATTCAATAATAGTTCTTGATAATATTCTTTATTTAATATCTAATAAAATTTTTTTACTAATAATTATTATTTATTGAAAATTATTTAAGTAAGTATTTTCTAATTTATATTTATCAATCATTAATTCAATTTTAAAATAAAATATTGAAATTAAAAAAAAAAAAAAAAGAAGCCGAGTAATGAAAGCTCGACCTCTTATGTATGTTTGAAAAAAATTTTAAATCATCAAAACCAAGTCAATGAGTTACAATTCGATTTTAAATGTTATATTGCAGTAAATGATTTTTTACATGTTGTATTTTGGTTTGTTTTTTAATTTTTGCATTCCATTATCCTGCCTCCGGTTCAAAATATAAGGAGTTTTCTAAAATCTTTTTTTGATCCATAATATAAGGTATTATGTAATCTTTAGTAGTAACTTTTTTTTTACCTCTATTCATTGATAACCAGTATAGTAATTTGTAATGGAAAATAATGGAAACAACTTAATTATTAGTAATTAATAAGAGTAAAAATGAGATGTTGAGTTTTTTTTTTTATATTTAAGAGTGTATCTAACTTTTCTTAATATACATAAAGTAGTTGAAAACTCCTTATATTTTAGAAAGATGGAAAATATTGATAATGAAACCGCGGACCCGGGAAACTGTTATACGTTACATGTGTCGGGAGGGATTGGGAGCGGGCCGAGTTGTGAAGTAGGCTGTGGCCCAGAAGTAGCCTGTGTCGGAAAAAGGGCTGTGATATATTTATTGGGCTGGGATACGTATGCAACCCAAGGCCCCATTGGTCGTGATCGAAATTGGGAGAAGACTAGCTACAGAATATTTATTTAAAAATAAATAAAATATAATAAAAAAAGAAAAGAAGGGCCCAGTGCATGGTATGTATGACATTTTCAATTTTCATGATGTTATATTAATTGAATATGTTGGGTTGGCATCTTCCCAGTTCATACTCCATAGCACTGGAAGCACAAACAGGGTATGCCCTACGACACAACCTACCTTCCAACATTTGCATGTCACTTTCCTTGTTCAGTACTCCCTGCCAAACAGAGAAGAAGACTCCTGGAATAAGGAATATATCTAATTAAATCCTTTTAACTTTTTTGAGGCAAACATAACACTAAGGAGTAGCCACACAAATACAAAAATCAATTATTATGTATCACCCTTAGAAATAAACTACAGCATCCCCGTGAAAACAATGTCAGAGTTGGCACTTTTCTTTTTTGTTTCATCTGACAACACACTGCATGCAGAGACATTGAATTCATCGAATGACAAGTGTGTGTGTGTGTTTTATATATCCTGCTGCTATATATGGATGCCTAGTAGTTAGGATTAAGCATATAATGTGGCATAGTTGCAACCAGATTTGATTCTCTAGTATGAAAATGTAATTATGATTCGCCATAATAGTAATAACAGATAGGATGATTTTATTACTAATGCTTCCTTCTCCATTTGTGAATACTAAAACTCAGTGTATTGGAAGGGAATAATGATAGCTGAGAGGATACTTTTTCTAGATTTCCTCAAATAAAGCAATATAATAAAAGGCAAGTTTGTCGTACAATAACGGACTCTTAAATCTGTATGTAATCTGATTAACTAGAAAATTAGAAAAAAATTAAGATAAGGTCAGCACTAGTCTTGCAGAAGCGCAGTAAAAAGATACTGAAGGTGGAAGAACGAAGAAGAACAATTTTTGTATTGAAACAGGAAATGATTAATTTAAGTTTGAATCTTCTACCGAAAGAGAAAAAATCTAAGCTTGGATCCAGAAATAGTAGACTCCGTTGTCTTTCACATTTCAAAGATATGGTACTATACTACTGTTGCTCATGTGAAGATGCCTCTCTCTCTCTCTCTCTCTCTCTCTAGACGTAAGAGTAGTCCCTTGTCCTTTTTGTCTGTGATTTTACATATAAGAGTGTTGAATTCTTAACGAAAACCTAATTGGCGAAGAAGATTAAAAAACAAGGAAAAGAACGGTTCAAAATTTCTTTAACACACTATTAAAAAGCAAGCAAGATATATTCAAATCTGTGCATGTTACTTTTCTGAATCTATATCTTTATTATACTGTTTCTGCTTTGTCCCATTCATTAGGGGCAGATCATGAAGGAACACAAAGCCAAAAATTTTGCGTCCCGGAAATTCAAGGCCACCACTCCTTGGAATTGAAGCATTGCTGTATAATTAATTAATTGAGGCTAGCATCAAATATCCATTTGACATTTGGATAGGATACGTGAGCTATTTGCTCATCACCTGGTCCAGTGTATTAGATCTCAGATTTTCTTATTTAAATAAATGATGTTGTCTTCTTCTCATTACATTTACCTTCTTTGCCCAATCCTCAGAGGGCGAGAAAGAGGCATCCTCTCGTAATAATCATTTTTTATAAAATTAAAAAACAAGTAAAGACATACCCTTTATTATCTTAAAAAATGTGAGAGGATGCAGAGGGGAAGGGATGTAGAGAAAGTGATGTTCAGAGCTCAATTCTCAGAAGACGTCACGTAGCAGTCACCATGAATCATGTTTGTTTCTTTGAAACTTGAAGCTTATGTGGAGTACTCAATTAACGCTGTGTATATGGAATAAATCTAATATATGCAAATCCCACAATTTATAAATTATGCAGTTTATTTTTTCAAATTTAGTACACCTGCCTAGTTATGATTAAAAAGTAAAACTGCTAACATGGGAGGGGTCCTCCAATCTGCAAGTGAGATGGAGATATGATAAGATGAACCCTATAACCTTTTCCGTCTATGTTGAAGAATAATATAAAAGTACAGAGACATACATAGAATTGTGTGTAGAATTGTTAAAATTATAAAAGGTTCAGATGGAGTAGGAAACTCAAGATATGGTTGCCAAGTTGAATTTCGCGGCTCGTGCCCAGACATTCCGTTTTCATGTTTCTGTTGGGATTGGATTCGTTACAAATCTAGCGGCGACAACCGTGGATGGAATGTGGAGTTAACCAGAGACAACCATGGCATTAAATATTTGAACACCAACAAAACTCTTGAAACAAGTGCTTGCCTGTCTAGACGATACTACTATAATATTACAAAGCTCGAGAGTTTATTTGTTTGCTTATGTTATATGTGGCGCAATATCAGACATGGCACACGTTTTATTTGATAGTAGTAATTAATTTTCTTCACAAATAACCAAAAACAGGGATAACAATTGATTCTCCATCAGGGTACACTGGCATTGCACTAACCGGCCTCTGCCTCGACCACTGTGGGAAGAAATGGTAAGCTAATTTCCAGATTTACAGTCCAAACCCAGAACATATTTTCATGGGGTTAATTTGTTGAGGTTAGAATCGCTCTAAAATAAGAACCTCTTACATTATATAAACCAAAAGAAACAGAGAAGACAGTCAGAGAAGCAGTGATGCAGCTTCATCTATGGCTTTTGTCTTCATAACTAGTTTGATCCCTTCATCTGAGATTGGAAGTGAGGGACTCAAAAACGTCTTCCTCACAAGGGATTGTGAGACCCCTGTCGTGATCGAAGCCAAACTCTTCCTCGGCACGATGGAGAAGGCTTTGGAACTCAGGGCGGCTTAGAAAGGATATTGGGACTATGTATCTGCTTCTGTTCTCGCCAACATATACAACAAAGTGACCCTTGGGCACGTCCAAAGGCAGGCCTTCTTCGTCATACCCTTGTTTCTTCCCTAAACTCGAGCATCTCTTCAGAATTTGCTTCAGAACTGCTGTCTGAGGGAGTCTGTTGGGTTTCTTCAGAGCCATTGTGGATATAGACTTTAGAGTGCTGATCTGCTGTGTTGGGTTCAGATGGAGAAAGCTCCAGAAAACTGAAAAAGTGGGAGTGGTTAAGATGGTGGAAAGAAGAGAGGGTGTGTGGGGGTATTTATGGTGAGATTTAGAAGAGAGAAGGAAGGAAGAGAAAAGAACAGAGTCATGTGAGGCTGTGGTGCAAAGGACAAAGCCTATGGTTTACCGTTTACCCAAAACAATTTTATTTTTTTGGGAAAAGAGGGCATGAGAAAGGTGATTAGGGGTTTAGTGTGAGTTGAAGGACGTATTGCTGACCTTCCAGAGGACAGCTAGGTCCCCCCCCCCCTCTCTTGAAATGATATTTTTGTCAAAACGTACGGTACTAACAAAGTAACATCCCCGCAATTTCCAATGTTGCCTCCAACTGGTTCTACCAGGACCTTCTTTATGGGGAATCCATTTTTTCGCAGTAAAGATGAAACCAAATGTTGAGACTTGAAACCATGCCCAACCCCTTTTTTCACGAAGTCTTGCAAAGGCTGTACTTTAATTTTAAAGGCCTTGCTCCCTCCAAGTACCTTTTTTTCTCCTGTATATAGATGCTTTGCCTTTTGCCTTTTTAGTTGCTCCATATCAGGCCTACTCATTCGTTCCGAGTCTAGTCCCTCCCTCCTTGCTTTCGAGCCCTTTGACACAATTTTCTACTTTCCTGTCTGGGCTTTGAGATTCCCGGGATACACCGATTGTAACTTCTCCTGGCCCTATTTCCAATTAGTCAGTATCTGTAATAGTAACAGTGATATGCATAACGGAACTGCCAAATTTGATGGTTTGAAATACAGACCTGGATAAACCCTTAATCCTGTCGTTTTGATGTGAGTCCAAAGAAAAGAAAATAATTAAAAGACCATTTAAGTTTAGTTAATTTGATTATTGAAAACAAGAGGCGTACAAGTGGTTCGTGAGAGTAGTGGTCATGTTATGTTGATTGATGGGGTTGTGACAGATGAATGCATGCGCATCATTTCACATGCATTCATCCTTGGCAAACAGGTGCAGTTTACTTTACAGTACTGTCCTTTCCCCATCTGTTTCTAACTTCCTCTGAAACATGGGAGGCCTCTGTCCCTGGATGCCTCTGCACTGCACGTTTATCATTTATGTCTCTTCAATTTCATCTTCTCTTTTCAACCCACCCCCCGCCCCCCTCTCTCATTACATAGATGTCACTAATAATTAGTACCCTACCCCTGTACATTTTACTAATAAATCTTAAGGCAATTACAATGGAAGCAGCAGGAGGATGAGACTTTGCAGAAAACCGTCAATTATTGCCACAGTTTGCTTTATACAGATAACATTCAATTGACGACATGTGATTTGAACCTGAAACCTAACATGCTAGCAACGCAAGTTGATATGCAATCAATTACTACACCACACAGTGAGAACATTCAACCTCCAAAGGGAATGGATGTAAAATCAAAAACAACATCCGGTAAGAGAGATAGGATATTTCAGAGACGAATGTGAGGGTGTAAATAGTGGGAAAGAAACATGAAGGCTAAGGGTAGAAGAGTCACATGCTGCCTTGTAATGTATGGACCAGGAGATGATTGGAGAATGGAGGATGATGTGGTCGTACATAATATATATATATATATATATTGGGTGTGGGCTTCCTTTCCATATGAAAAGAGTCCCAAATCTAAAAGATTATTATATATTTCACTTATTTAAGTAAAGAAGGTTTATATTAGGATATGAGAGTAATATCATTTTTAAGTTAGAATGGCTATTTTTAAGAGAGATGAAGAAAAAAAAATGTTATTTTCACACATCAACAGAATAGTCATGAGAAAAACTCATTTTCGAATCCGTTAACCATTAAATCGGGTTAAAATTTTGCCATCATGTTTAAAATATCTTTTTCTTCATTTTCAACAATTAAATCGTTATTTCATGGTCTAGTGTGAAAAACATTTAATTCATACTAAATTTATATTTTTAAAATTTTTCATCTTTTTAATTCTCTATTATAAACTTTTTATTTTAGTTATTCGAATAGGAATTGATACTTATTTATATACTTAATTGAGATTTTATTATACTTATATTTTGATCATAGTAAAATTATTTTTATGTTAAAAATTTTTGTGCCTTTTAATGTGTTTATAATATTTGTATTTTTTTATATATTTATTTGATTGTTTTTTATAGATTTTGTAAATAAAAGGGGTTTGTTTTTCTGTATATTTATTATCTTCATTTATAAATTTATATAGAGAGAGAGAGAGTCCGAGAGTGCAGCACGCCAGTAGCAGAAGCAAGAGAAAGCAGGTTCGCTATCACAATAAATTGGGTGAACAATTAAATGACAACCAACTGACCCAAATGTCTTTTGCAGAAAAACGATCGAGCTAGGTAGCAGTTCACAATAGCCTAGTTGCCCATCCCCATGTTCTAGGGCCAATAAAACGCCACCCACGAATACGACACCGTACTCTCCATCACCATACTCCTTCTTCATTACCCTGCCTTCTTCTCTCTCTCTCTCAAAAGTACCTTCCCTGTACGTATCTCTCTATTTAATGAAGGATTTGAATCAGTCCGTATTAGGCAGTTGCAGTTGTTATGCGTATAAGGAAATAAATCCATATTTATTAATTGAGTTACTTAATAATTAGGGGTCCACCTTCGCTTACTTTGTGTTTTTCTGTCATACTATATCACTTGACAGTATCATGTGAATTTCTCAAATAAAAATGAATGTCAAGATACATCTATATGACTGATGACTAGCATTGCAATTACATTATATAACCCCATTAATCCAATCCAATCAGAATGGTACTGTGGATCAATTCCTGCTCGTTTTCATTTTTAATAATGGGTGGTTTTTCAAAGGAAAAGGTGGTTTCCGACAAACATAAATGTCCATTTCAATAGAGAAAATGCAAGGGCCGGGGCCGGGAATAAGTATGGAAATTTCCTGCTTACGTGCCACCCGTCCGTGGTAATAGAAAATCCAGATGATACGAGAAATATACCTAACTATATTAATAGCGCGGCTTCTTATTTGTAATCTTTTTTTTTTTGTCAATGTTAGAATCTACTCCTGGCACTTTTTAGAAGAATTTTAAGTATTAAATGCTGTTTTTTCATGTTTATTTTTTATTAAAAGTTATGGTGGAAGAAGATTAAACAAGATATAAATAAAATAAGTTATAATTAATAGGAGTAATATTGAAAAGTTGTGATAAATTTTATAAAATTTAAGAATTTTAATTATTTTTAACCACTTATTTTTGTCTTGATATGTGTAAATCAGTTAAAAATAAGTTATAATAGGGAATGTTGGGATTACATATATATATATATATATATATATCCAACCCCATTAATTCCAGTAAAGAAGGCCCAATATTTACGGGGATAGGAAGAGAAGAAAGAGGTAGGAAAAGGGCACCGGGTGGACGTTGCATGCCAAGTACAGAGGGGTTTCTTTGACGTCAACGACAAGCTCATTCATACTATATACTTATAACGAATGAGAGTCGTGAAAAACTTGTTGGGGTAGTCGTCCCAGAAAAGTCAAGTTAGAATGAGCAATCAATCCACCATTCAAACAAAGAAATATATAGAGTGGGCCAGTGTGTGTGCCGGAGGGTCACGGTCTTCGAAAGAGGCTTAAGTTTAACTAACCACGCTGGGGGAATGAGAGTGAGAGAGAAGGCTCCTGGCAGTATTACATTATATCATCATCATGATCGATGCAGGAAGGAAATATTAATGCAGCGACTATATATATATATAAATTATACTAATAATGAATTACGCCATGATTGAAGGGGTACGTATACGTATACATAGAAAATGAAGAACAAGCGTTTTGTGTGCAATTAAGCCTTGAGAGAGCACGTGAAGGCATGTTACTTTTGCACTCTTAAAGCTGAATCCACAACGACCTCTCACTGTCACCTGACCTCCTCCAACTTTCCCTCACACTTGCCCTTCTCTGCTTCCTTCTCCTATCTGCTTATTACTATTTATTAGTATTCCTTTCCTTAGATTAAAAAACCTCAAATCATGATCATCATCTCTATAAAATAAAAGCCTGCTACTAGTAAGATCACCATATCATAACAAGGAATAAACTTCCTCAAGAATCAACAGTTATAACAGAAAATCACATCACTGGTCAAAAAAACAACAGACAGGAATATATCTGCGTCAACATATAGCTCCAGGGTTGATGCAGCTAGCGGCATGAAGAAAAAAAGAAGATGGGCCCATTACAACTCACCGAAACACAGGCACATGGAGCTGCCTCACACTCTCACAACGTTGCATCCAACTGGCTCCTTTGCAGCCAACGCTGAACCCTATACCAGGGAACACCGTTATACTCTTCAGGGTCCAATTTTTTCTCTCACCACCCACCACCCTCCCCATTGATTTATCATTTATGTGCCATTTAATAATTAAATATTTGGATCAATTAATGGCTCAATCTGACGGCCGTAACAGGATAAGGGTTATGGGATCTTTGAATAACCGGTGGCAAAGTAATAAATAAACAAGTATAGGCCGGGCTATTTCAACATCACATCTCCATCTCCATGTATAATTATAATTTGATTTCATGATATACTCACTTCGATCCTATATATAGGATCTTTTATTCTAAATATAAGACATTTTACAATATATAAGGAAGTATTTATTATACATTTAAAAAAAAGTCCCTATTTAATGTATCAAAAAAGAAAGAGAAAGAGATTAAATAAGGGTAGTTTTGAAAAAATATTGGGATTTTCAGAAAAATTGAGGTAGTTATTTAATTTTAATTCCAATTCTTAATCTGCGTGATTCGGTTAAAAGGGTTTTATACTAAAGACCAGAGGGAGTATAATTCTTGGCGCAACTCTTTTAGCTCCGAGCTTATATGCAAATCAAATGTCTAACTAACTAAACTGAAATTAGTTAAGAACCAAAGCACCTGACGTGATGAAATGAGTCCATTAATTATCTTTCTTCATGCAGATCAAAATTCACAAGGAATAATAATGCGTAAAAAAATGGACAGTGACTGAATGAGTGAGGGCTTGTTTGATGGAATTTTCTGTTTTATTGCTCTTAAAATAGTTTTGTAAAATTGTTTTCTAGAACAAGTTTTGTGAACAAGAAAATAAAAAAAAATCTGTTTAAATAATTGTTATCAAAATCATATCTAGCAAGTATTAAATGTGTTATTCAAAATTTATAACTTTACCATTAATAAACAAGGTGGGTATTTTCTACATTTTCTTATGTTTTATAAAACAAGAATTGTAGAACACCTAAAAGATATTCTGAGTGTTCTGTTATTTTATTTTTCTATTTTTTAGAACATTTCATAAAAAAATAAGTTTATCAAACAAGTTTTTTTAAATTTTAGTTTTAAAAATAAAAAAATTGTTATAAAAGCATGAATCAAACAGGCCTTGGTGCTTTCAATTTGGTATAGATTTTTTTTTTTTCAGGGCATTAAGATGAGGAGGGCAAGTCATCTCGTTGTGTCAGTTCTCAATATTCAACGGATTGTCATATACTTATGATGGAAAGCCCACTCATAAAGCCCACATATAGCAAATAAAATTCACAAACATATTGGTCAGTTCTTTTTTAGACTTAAATGGGTTCAAAGGCCGAAACTAGAAAACCTGAATTAAAAGTTGACATTAGCACTAATCCAGCTTTATTATAATTTTATAAGAAAAGTCTTATGTCAGTCAATCCACAATTATCAGTTTAAAACCTTAACATAATTATGACCGATATTCCCATTATTAGCCACCTGAAACTGCAACTCCAATATGGATTAACATCTTTTTAAAAAAAAAAAAAGAAAAAGGCTCAAACAAGCATGGATTCTGGCATACCGTATATATACCTACACACAAATACATATATAATTTATTTGGTCAGATCGAACTCTACACCCTTATTATGGGAAGATACAAACTGGCATATCTAAAGATAACTTTAATGATTAAGAGATAAGAATGCTCTCCTGGTGGATGGATGATAAGTGATCCTTTCCCGTAAGACGTTCTCTGAAGTTTTTTCACTCCACATTAAGAAATTAAGTAGTAAGCCTTTATAATCACCAAAATCAATTAACTAGTTATCAACAAATTAGTAAAACGTTACCTACATATTTTAAAATCATTATTGAGTTAAACAAAAATTATCACTAATTATGCTGATGAGATTAATTGATTATATCCACCATTAATTGCACGGATCTAAACGTTTAACACTAAGTAAATCTATGATACACACACACATATATAAATTTTTTATATCATTCTTTTTTTTTAAATATATAATACATTATTAGAATTTAGATAGGATCAAAATCTTTTGTAAATTGTGAGGTTGGAGCAAAAACATAGAAAAAAGCATAAGAAAATTTAGTCCAGTAAAATCCGTCAGAGATGCCAGATAAGCCCAGACGTGAGAAACGTGACTGGACTAACGTCATGTAATGGGTCGATTACACGCAAGCCCAAGAATTGTTTTTTTGGTGAATCTAGCCCAAGAAATTTTATGTTCCGTACAATTGTTTTGGACAAAATATGCTATCACCTCTTTTACCAAAAAAAAAAAAAAGCTATCGCCAATGTCAATGTTAATAAAATTTATAAAAAGACATGCTATTTATAAGTAATAAATCATGCAATTTATTTTTCAAATTTCTTATGCAAGAGCCACTATTTTAGTTCTTTTATTTTTATTTGAAAATTTTGTATCCTATGATCCTTTAATTTTACATTAGATTCATACAAGTATTGTAGTGGGAAAACAAAGGAATCCTTAACTCTAGAAAAACTTGGAGGAGTATTCGGATGAAGCTTACTAATGGAATGAGCTACTGGAGCCCACAAAATGAGGAAGGAAATAACCAACTAGTACGTAGTTCAACTGATATGAGGTTACGTTAACTAGTGGTTTTAAGTTTTATAATCATACTTGGCTTGACTCAAATTCATTATGGATACTAGATAATTTCTCCATTTTTATTTATACACATATTATCTTTTGGATTTATATCTTCTTCATACTTTCTCTTCATACCTTTCTACCTCCATTCATTATGATTAAATGGTTGAGACAATAGTATATAAATGGACAATATATTTGATTCAATGATATGCATTTATTATTATAAATGAAATGCTTTTAAAAACAAAATCACAATACTTATTTATAATGATTAAATGAATAATATATTTAATTTAATGTTATAATTAACAATCTTTCATTATACAAATTAAATAAATAGATGAGATTATATATGAAAAGAAAGTATAGAGAATATCTAAATTAACCACACTATTCAACGTGACAATATTGTTTCTTAATATTTCCTACACAACATTTTCTTTACTTTATTTTAATTTAAATTACATGCATAAATAATTATATTTAATAACAACAATCAGCTTACATACCTTCACAATTCATTAAATTGTACAATAACATGAATAATGTTTTAAAAGAGCCAAAATCGTTATTTGAGCTTTATGATGGCGCCCTGAATCATTATAACCTTTCTATGAAAAGGACATCTCCATCGTTATTACTTATTAGACTCTTTTTGTTTTTTCCAAATAACAACTTTTATTTTGGTACATTAGAAAAATCACGCTCAGAAAAAATTTCTTCTTGTCGATTACTCGAGGTGGGACTAAATGACAATTGTCCAAATTATAGTAAACTACCTTCTTTTGTTTTCCCTTAAACCCTCTCTCTTTCTCTCGGTTGAAGGGGAGATCGCATAAAATAAATTTTAAATACATTCTAAAGATGTCTCTAATCCTTTGGTTGATATGATTTAGCTTTCTTCCCGAGATCAAGGTGAGGTCACATCACAATATTCCAATGGAGAAAATTTAGCAAAATGTCTTATATACTTTTCATACTATTTTTAAATAAATAAATACTTCTTATTTTATTTGTCCAACTCATCCTTTACCTTAATTTTCCATGTTTTAATGGTGTTATAATAAAGTTAGTCATGAAAGAATCTTAAAAAATATTCAATAAAAAAAGTGTGTCAAGTTTTAGTCTTTTGAGATCCCTCAAATCTTTCCCCAGTCCCTCTCCTTGTGCTGCCTGTCTTCCAACTCTGCTATTTCCAACAAATGGTTATGACCGTCATCCAAGTTATCCACTAGTTATTGAACAATGGTTTCCCCATCCTTGTGACCCTCATCTTCTGCCACCATGTTCTCACCGAAGGTCTTGTCGAAGAAATTTTGCTTGGCTAATCACCTTGAATAAAGGATCATTACTATTATTTGCCATCATTGATCTTGTAATCCACACTCTTGGTATTCATCAAGGATGTATTGTTGGGTTTTTTCAGTGAGTGAGGATTGAGAGCCAAAGCTTGGATCCATGATGATAGATTGATGAGAGAGAGAAAGACATGGAAATCAAGTTTATGAGATGGAACGAGAAGGTGTTTAGAGAGAAATCAAAGTTCATAAATGGATGAAAATTCTGTAGATAATTGTGTGGAGAAGTTTGCGACCGATTTCATTTCTCTCAATATTAACACAATTAAAAGTAAGAAATTGATATGAAAAATAAATTTAATAAAAAAGGACACATGTCATCAATTTATTAGATAACAGCGTGAAAGCATATAAGAAATAACACCTAACAGTCCAATTGGTTCAAATATCCAAGGTATTAAAAACTAGACCAGCTATTGAATTGACTGAGGTAGCGGTTCAAGGTTCAATGGTCGGATCGGGGACAAACTGGTTATGAATAAATTAATATATCTAAAATAATATGAATGAAAAATATAAAAGATATTCATCAATAATAATAAAATTAATATTCAAACTAAGATAAAAATAATAGTTTGGTACAATAATTAACCAACATTTACCACAAATAATTAAATATTATAGGTCTCCAAATTTTTTATATTTTTTAAATTAACAAAAACACGGAAAAAGAAAGTAAAAATTTATATTATCATGTAATAAAAATAGAAATAAAAAAAGATAAAATATATAAATCACATCATCTGTTGGCATTTGTTGATTAATTTCTATAAAAATGAGTAGTATAAAGTATAAACTACAAAGGTTCTTGTGATTATGTTAATTAGAAAAAAGTTTAATTTAATATATGTATATACATATATTAAATATTGCAAATACATAACAATAATTACTTGTAGCTTAGATGGTATTGTGGTGCAACTCTTACCAACGACTCCCAAGTTGCAAGTTCGAGACTGGTCGCGTGCATGAGCTGTTTCATTTTTCTGTGAACGGGTTCATCTGAAAATCGCTGATTGAACCCGATTCATGACCAAGTTTGACCGGTTCCTATGTCACTTGGTTCAGGCCATATTCCGGACCGGACCAGGGTTCGATTCGCCAGTTATATAGACTAATAGCAACTTGTAGTCTAGTGGTCGATCATTGCTGCAAAAGTCCCGGGTTGCAGGTTCAAGACTGGTTGTGTGCATGAGCTATTTCGTTTTTCTGCAAACCGAAAACCACCGATTGAACCCGATTCTTGACTAAGTTTGATCAGTTCCAATGTCACCCGATTTAGGCCATATTCCGGACTGGACTAGGGTCCGGTTTGCCGGTTTTCTAGCTGGACCGGCCGGTTTGTTTGCTATGATATTTAGATATGAGGGGATAATGTTTATTTTATTAAATGAAAAATATAGATTAATGTGAAAGTACTATTTTGCCCTTGGTAGAAAAAAAAGCCATGTATAAAAAACTAGACTGGACTGGCTGGTTCGACCCGGAACTAATACTTGGTCTGGTTCGGATAAGGGAAAAAACCTCCAGAATTCAGAATTGGTGGGAATTAGTTAAAAACTAGTGAAACCAATCAAAACTGATTGGGAACCAAGTTATAATTGGTCTTATTTTGATTTTTATTTTTAATTTAAAGATGAAATATAATTATTTTTAGTACTAAATAGCAAAGTTGTTAGAACCAGATCGAATATTGAACCGGACAAGGCACTAGTTCAAGGTTTAATGGTTCAATCGAGGTTGGACCGGGATCAAACCGGTAGTAATCAAAATAATATATTTAAAACAAATAATATCAAGTTAAACAAATTTTATAACTTAATTAAAGTCACAAACTAAATAATATTGAATTATCAATCTATTACTCACCACAAACAAATTATTAATAGGTTTCATAACTCAATATTTAAATTTAAATAAGTTAATATTCACTTATAATCATATTTTGAGTTTAAAATAATAAATTAATAATATATTATTATATTATTTATTAAGTAAATATATAATTTTTAGCAGTTATATATCATAATAATGCATAAATAATATTATAATATATAAAGAAAAAATATTTTGTACTAGAAATTATGTTATTTTATTTTAAAAATAAAAATATATATTTTAAAAAAATAATATAGAACTGACTCAAGGTCGGTTTCACCGGTTTTGAATAGTTCTAGTCATGTAGCTTAACCGGACCAGACCAGGCACCAATTCTTGGTCAAATCTGCCAGTTTGGTCCGGTTCCGACAACAATGCTAAATACTATTATTTTGTGCATAAATTTATTTTTGATCATTATTATAATGTTGTATAAGTATTATTATGATACAAAATTATTAATAATAATAAATTTACTTAATAAATAATATAATAATAGATAATTACTTGACTATTTTGTATTCAAAATGTGATCATGGATGGATAATAACTTGTTTAAATTTTAATATTAAGTTATGAAACTTATTAATAACATTTTTTCTTTTTTTATATATGATATATAACATATAAAATTAAAAATATATTGATTTTATTAATACCGGTATGATTATGGTTCAACCAGGTTAAATCATTGAACCTTGAACTCGTGCTTCAATCGGTTCAATAACCAGTCCAATTTTCAATATCTTGAAAAAAACAGAACAAAACTCCCTTCCATATTCTTCTCTTTCCCAGCGGCATCATCACCGCCACCACTCACCTACACCAACATTTGACAATCAGCCTTCCTTATCATTCTCCTTCCTCCATCTTCCTCCTCCGTAGCACTTGAATCGATCAGTAAAAAAAAAAGAAAAATGGAGATCTGGAACGCAATCTTCTAACCCAAGTGCAACGGCGATGGACAGCTGTGGCGCCTAATGCCACTGAATTTGAAGGAACTCGATGGCGATTGAAGGTTTGATGCTAGATCTGAAATGTTCAAATTAGATTTGAAAGGAACGAATAGACACCACCAGATCTGAGATCACCTTCTCTTCACCATGATCATTCAACGGAGGTCGCGACAATAAAGATTGAATGGCTATGGATACTGCTTTGGGCTTCAATGGGGTTCGATGGAGGTGAAGAATAGGAGGACGTGGTGGTTGAGGTTGCTAGAGGTGGAGGTTCTAATGGTATGGTGTTGAGGAAGTAAAGGAGTATTGCAAGAAACGATAAAGGATGGGTAGTATGGATATTTTACACTGATCGCAACATGGTAATGTCTTTCACATAGATTTTTTAGGGTGAAAATTATTACCTAATTTAGGGTAATGATGATTACTTAGGTGAAAGTGATCCAACCAACCAAACACACTTAACTCAGGTAATGTAATCATCATCACCTCACATTCTCTTAAGTATGAATAAACTAAATGGGCTCTGAGTTTCTCCTATTCTAATAAGGTTGGATGGGATGTGAAAGAGCATGTTGATACAATTAGCTACCATAAAATTAAATGTGTTGTACGATATGAATATATAGTAGTTTTTTTTTTGTAACAACAAATATATATATATATATTTTCAAAGTATTAAGGGTATCCTCAACTGATAACTGAAAAATAATCCTTTTGAAGTATAGAGATAACTGTAGTGAGTTTGGTCTCTCCCAATAGCTTTTTTCCATAAACATGACAACAAATATATTAATATGTAAAGAAGTTTACATAGTGTCTGTAGTAAAAGTAGAATATACTCCTTCCATTTCAAAATATATGGGACATTTTCAAATATGTTTTATTCTAAAATGTAAAAGGCAAATGACTTATGTCTGATAAATTAATACATTTTTTTACCATTAATTAAAATAGATTTATTATTATGAGATATGAACTAAAGAAGAGTTAAGTGAGAACATTAAATTAGGGTATTTGTGCCAAAAAAAAATTCTTTGTAACATATTTAAAATGTCTAACAATTTTATTGATTCTAATGATTTAGATATTATTTCTTACATTTTAGAATAGAGAGAGTATCATAGTTTATATAGTATTAATAATGAATGAATTAGCCCAATAATGAATTATTCCTATTAATGATAATAAAAAAGTTGCAAGTTGCAGCACTTGATGAATTGATTACGGATTAAACGGTCTGTGCTCTTTACAAAATGACATGGTATAACTAGGATTAATGGAGACTCTACAATAATTGATTACTGAATTGACTGTCCCCACTCCTTGGGGACCCAAGAAAAGAGAACTACTTAAACAAACATATACTAATATTATACTTTGTTCGATCTCAAATATAAGACTTCACATATTAATGAAATTAGTTAAACTCATTTAATTTATAGACAAATATATATTTTTTTAAATTATCCTCAATTAATGGTATTGTCCTTTATACCAAATTAATTAGTGTTTATTAAAAATCACAATAATTGATAAGTATTTTTGAAATACCTTATTTATTGTTATAGAAATCTATATTTTTTCTCTTATATTTTGAACTAAACATCTCCTCCAAAATTCTCTTGTATTTGAGAGGGAAGGGAGCAGTATGAAAAAAAAAAGAAAAAACTAAGGCTTGCATTTTTTTTTGCAATTTTATTATTGTGGAAATGAAGATTCCTTCCCTCGCCTTATGTGTATGATTTGGAGAATTAGTGTATGATTTGGAGAATTAACCATATTAGAACCAAAATTTTATGGAAAGGGAAGGTAGTAGTATTTCTTTTTTTATTTTGACAATCATTTTTTAATAATTAGAGTGGTTTTGATATGAATGCAGCCAGATAGAGTGATCAGTGATGCTTCAGAATCACTTTATGTTTTTTAGTTTAATGATATTTTTGTTCTGATGGGGGCATTTACAGCCATCACATCCTTCTTCAACTAATGTTGTGAATTTCAATTACAGCAGCAGTCACTCTAGTCTATATTATAAGATCCTTTTATTCATATTAGAAGGTGATTTAAGGGAGTTTTCTTGGTTTCTAATATAAGGTGACATATAATTAGTAGTCTATCATTTTTGCCTTTTATTTATTATATTACTAGTTTTATAATTTGTGTTATATTTAATAAAAGAAGTGGAATTAATAGAGTTAAGATTGAAAATTTGGCTTTTTTTCTAGAAGTTTAAAGAGGTAATAAAAATTTCTTAATATGCATAAAAGTGATCTCAACACCTTATAATATGAACCTTTATTATGATTTCTCTCAAGAATCAAGCATCAAACTGAAGTTACCTTGGAAAAAAACCACCAAAATCCAAAACAAATGAAGAGAACGAAGAAATGAGAGGAGATATGGAAGATTCAAACTACATATCTCAAAAGATTCACCCTAACCACCGAAATCCACTCTTGGATGTCGCATGGACCAAAGCTCTCTAACCCTAGCTTCCTTTGTTTGAAATGAAGTAGAAAATTGGGAGTCTCATTTTTAAATTGATGTCTAGGTGTCGCAGCTATAAATATGGGCGCCGCAACTATCATGTTCCTTTTTTTTTTAACTTAAAAAGTTTATAACAAATTCTAGAAAAACCTAATTGAGGTGATTTTTAACTCATTTTGAGGCTTGGGATGTCCTCTATAAGAGAAAAATATAAAACAAAATATTTATCGAGAAAGTCAATCCCAAAAATTTTAGGATTTATGATTGTTCAAAAGAACCAATTTTTATAGTTTTGGGATACGATTTGCTATAGTAGAACCTCGGCCCATCTTGTATCAAGCCCACAAAAATAAGACCTAAGTTCAGCAAGCACGTTGCCATCATCAACAAATATCCTCTCATGATTCTGATTAGTTATTAGATGATTTGATATTATTTTGTACAACTAGATCTTCCCTTACATGTGAGAAATTTGTGTGCATGATTCTAGTAATGTATCTTCTATATATACAGTAGCTATAAACCCTTGAATATATATCACTATACAATTGCTTCTGCTATCAAATACTCAAAAAAATCTTGGTATCGGAGCACTTTGCGACAACACTATGGCAAATTCCAGTTCATCAAGCATCAATTCTCTCAACTCAAACTCTCAGATAATAGCATCAACTTCCATCATGTCACGAGGCTCTCTTTCTTCTAGTGTGGTCACTACCACCATTAAACTTGATCGAAGCAATTTTCTGTTATGGCAATCTACTATGCTTCCTTCCTTTCAGGGGCATCAATTAGATGGCTATCTTCTTGGGACAAAGAAGTGTCCACAAGAGCTCATTGTTGAAGGTGATGAAGTTCATCCAAACTCAGAATATGAGGATTGAGTTCCCATAGATAAGGTCATGCTTAGTTTGCTTTATGGAACAATGACTCTTGAAATCGTCTTACAGCTTTTGAATTAGCAAATGTCAAACCAATTGTGGAGTGCCGCTCATGTTCTATTTGGCACTCAATCCTATGCTAGAATCACGCTTCTTAAACAAGAATTTCAATGTTCTCATAAGGGTTCATTGAAAATGGATGATTACCTTGCTAAAATGAAAAATATTGTGACAACTTGCATATGGCTGTTGGTTCTGTTTATGATAGTAATCTTATTACACAGGTACTTGCAGGTATTACTGTCAAATTGGGCTGGCTTGGCTTGCCTCGGGCCAAGCCAAAAGGCCCGATTTGAGAAACGGGCTTGGAAAACCAAGCCCGAGCCCGTGGGCTTTTTTTATTTTTTTTAAATATTTTTTTATGTTTTTTTAATAAAATTTTTTTATACAATTATTTAAATTAATACAACTAATTATCATCATAATTCATCGAAAACTAACATAATATTTAAATTTTACATTGTATATATCATTAATTAATAAAATAATATGTATTTTTTAATATTTTAAATAAAAGAAAAAAGAAAAAAGTCTCGGGCTTTTGGGCCGGACTCAAAAAACCCAGATTATGTATTTATTCCTGAAATTGAGGCCCGAGCCTGCTCATTTTTTCATACTTTTCGGGCCAGCCCGTCGGACTTGACTCATTTTGACAACTCTACTTGCAGGCTTAGATGGTGACTATAATCTGATCGTGTGTCAAATTCTGGACAAGCTAGATCTCTCATGTGTTAAGCTTGAAGCAATCTTGCTTACTTATAAAGGCCGGTTGGAACAGATTCAGAAGCATTGGCAATCCTTCTGTGAATCAGGTTTCTCATATATGGAGTAACTTTAAAAATGATCAAGTTTGAAACTTTTCTAGCTTTTCAAGAGGTGGCTTCAATCGTGGTGGAAGAAGCTCTCAAGGTTGTGGTCATGCTAATTGTACAACTAACAAGCCTCTCTGTCAATTGTGTGGGAAAAATGGTCATACAACAATAAATTGTTATTTTTATTTTGATCAATCACAAGAAATCTGACCTTAGAGGGATAAAAAGGAAATTCAACTCCTTATCATGTTGCTTTGGTTACAACACCGGATATGGTTAGTGATCCCAACTAGTATGTCGATAGTGGTATGAATGCACATGTGACAAATGGATCTATTCCCCTTGTGAATCCTCTGCAGTACTCAAGTAATGAAAATTTGATTGTTGCTAATGGTGAGATGGTTCCCATAACACATGTTGGACAAAGTAGACTTGTTGGAAAAAATGGAAAACAAATAAGACTCAAGAATGTTTTAAGGGCACCAAGAATTTCTAAAAATTTTCTGAGTACTTGTAAGCTTGCTCTTGACAATAATATTTTTACCAATTGCACTCACATGATTGTCTTGTGAAGGAAAAGAGGACAAAGAAAGTACTTCTACATGAGAGCATTGAAAATGACATTTGCATGTACAAGATTGATTTAAGTGCAAGAAGGAGATGTGGTTCATTTTGCTATGCAACAGGTAGATTGAATAAAGAAATTTCAAATGATAAATTTGAAGTTTGGTATCGACATTTGGGTCATCCGTCCTTTCATGTTTTGTCCAGAGTCTTGAGTTCTTGTAACTTCAAGTTTGATAGTAATAAAAAACCTCCATTTTGTGAGGCTTGTCAATTTGGTAAAATGCACAATCTTCCTTTTAGTAAATCTGATTCTTATGCTAAGTGTCACTTGGAGTTAATACATACTAATGTTTGGGGACCACCCCTGGTTCAATCTATCAATGGTTTTAAGTAATATATGCACTTTGTTGATGATTTTAGTTGTTTTACATGGATTTATCCACTTAAAAACAAAAGTGAAGTAAAAGGAGCTTTTATTCAATTCAAGAAAATGGTTGAGAATTTATTTGATACAAAAATCAAAGTAGTGCAGAGCGACTGGGGGGGGGGAGAATTTAGAAACTTACAAGACTTAATTTTGGACTTTGGCCTTCAATTTCGGCATTCTTGTCCTTACACATCTGCTCAAAATGGAAGAGCAGAGAGGAAACATAGATAGATTGTGGAACATGGTTTAACAATGCTTGCACGAGCCAATATGCCTATTCAATTTTGGTGGGAATCCTTTCAAACTATTGTTTATATAATTAACTTACTCCCCACTTCTGTTCTTACAAGCAAGTCATCATTCAAGGTTCTATTTAGCAAAGAACTAGATTATCTGAATCTCAAAATATTTAAATGTGCTTGCTATCCATGCTTGCAACCATATAATCAACATAAATTGCAATTTCACTTATAAAAATGTGTCTTTATTGGCTACAGTGGACAGCACAAAGGCTTCAAATGTTAAAATTCAAATGGAAGAATTTTTATCTCAAAGGCATGTGGTCTTTAATGAGCAAGATTTTCCCTTTGCAAAAGGATTTCTTCATACAAATCAGCCCAGTGAATTAGTGACACGTGATTAGTGCATTAGCGAATTTCCAATGTGTCTTGAAACACCAAGTTGCACGAGAGGACAAGTTCAAACAACCGAAGCTGGAAATTCTATTTCTTCAAATGAGTTAGATAGTTCAATTAACATGTTATCATTAGAATCTCTTGAGCCAAATTTGCTTATTGATATGATGCAAGAAAAGTTTGATAGTTTAATAACACCACAAGAAGCAAATCATGCTATTGAAGTCATATCGCAAGATACTGAGCCTGCCTCTGAAAGTTGTTTAGAAGTGGATTCTGCACCTGAAACTCATCATCAAATGGTAACTAGGTCCAAAGTTGGCACCTTCAAACCAAAATATCCTTTTGTTGGATCTTTAGCTATTACTCCAACCTTGGAAACTAAGCCCACCGCTCTTTCTGAATCTTTAAATTCACCACATTGGAAGCTGTCAATGAGAGAAGAATATGATGCTTTTTCCCGAAACAATACTTGGGTCCTTGTGCCACCTCAACCTTAGCAAAAAATTGTTGATTGTAGATGGGTTTTTAAAATAAAATTTAATGCAAATGGTTCCATTTAGAGACATAAGGCTAGACTTGTAGCTAAAGGCTTCCAACAAGATGCTGATATAAACTTTGGAGCAACCTTCAGTCCAGTAGCTAAGGTAACAACTGTCAGACTCATATTATCTATAGTAGTTTCTTTCAAATGGCCTGTAAAGCAATTAGATATTAATAATGCCTTCTTAATTGGTATTCTCTATGAAAGAGTATTCATGGCTCAACCTGAAGGTTTTGTTGATCCTATCCATCCTAATCATGTGTGTTTGCTTAAAAAGGTTTTATATGGCTCAAGCAAGCTCCTAGAGCTTGGGTTGAAAGGCCGAAAGAGGTTCTACTTGGTTGGGGCTTTATCAATACCCAGAGTGATAACTCTCTTTTTCTATTACATCATCAGGATCTTATACTTATTGTGCTAATATACATTGATGACATTCTAGTCATTGGTAACAATTCAATCAAACTTTTTTAGTTTACTACTAGATTGAATGTCATGTTTTCTCTCAAAGATCTCGGTGATATACACTATTTTTTGGGCTTTGAAATGCATAAAGACTCTTCAGGCATGTGGATGAGTCAAGGAAAATATGTTGAAGATTTGTTACAAAAATTTGGCATGTTATATGTAGCTCCTTGTGATACACCTTTGGTTAGTGGCAAATCATTCACTGCTGGTGATAGTGAGGTGCTTTCTGATCCTACCAAATTTCGGAAGGCAATAGAAAGTCTACAATATCTAACAAATACAAGGCTAGATATTTCTTATGCTATGAATCGTTTGAGTCAGTTTCTTAGTAAACCAACTTCTGCTTATTAGCAAGGCATCAAATGTATCTTGAGATATCTCAAAGGAATTGCCAACATGGGAATTAAACTCTCCTCTTCTAAACATTTTAATTTGACTACTTATACAGATGCTAATTGGGATGCTTGTCTAAGTGATAAAAGATCTATGTTAGGTTATTGTGTGTTCCTTAGCAATTCTCTAGTCTCATGGTCCTCCAAGAAGCAGAATGTGGTTGCAAGGTCAAGTACCGAGTCAGAATACAAAGCTCTAGCCAATGTTACATTAGAACTACTCTACTTGAATTCTTTGCTTAAGGAGCTGAAATTTATAAGTACATGTTGTCTAATGATATGATGTGATAACATGAGTGCTCAAGCTTAAGCAAAGAATCCCGTGTACCATGCCGGACTAAACACATAGAAATTGTTATTCACTTTGTTCGAGATTGATTGCTCTCAAACCAACTAAAGGTTGGTTATGTTCCCTCTCATGAGCAAACAGCTTATTGCTTAGCAAAGGCTTTGATTTGTGCATGCTTTTCTTATCTTAGTTGCAAACTTGGTGTACAGTTAGTACCCTCTTGTTTGAGGGGGACTATTAGAGGAGTAGATCCTCGGCCCATCTTGCATCAAACCCACAAAGATAAGACCCAAGTTTAGCAAGCATGTTGCCATTATCAGCAAATATCCTCTCATGATTCTGATTGGTTATTAGATGATTTGATATTATTTTGTACAATTGTATCTTTCCTTATGTGTGCGAGATTTATGTGCATGATTTTAGCAATGTATCTTCTATATATATAGTAGCTATAAACCCTCAAATATACATCAATATATAATTGCTTCTGCTATCAAATACTCTAAAAAATCTTCCTGCTATTAACATTCAGAGCTTATTTCTTATGCTTCACTTACCCATTTTACATGATCTAAGACTTATTTTGAACCTCTATGCAAAATCTTTCTTCTTTTCCAAGCTCAAGCAAAAAGACTTTTGAGTGTAGACTCCCAACTTTTGAAACCCCTTAAATTGAATGAACACTACGATTAATTCTTATTTTTAAATTAATCATGTTCTAAAATAGACGTTTAATTTGGGGTTGTTACATATATCAACTAAATAAATGGGTACGTAATTCTTTTATTTTTGTCTTATTTAAAAAAAATAAATTACACATTTATTTCAATGAAGCCACTATAATAAAATTAATCTCAAAACTACCAGATTTTCTTTAAAAATTATAACATGTGGAAATTTTTTTAAATTTAAATTAGATTTTCATTTCAATAGAAGGATATAAATTTAGTCTGATTAAAGTTTAAAATTAGACTATTAATACATATTTAATATATTACCTAGCTAATAAAAATAAGAATATTTTAATAAGAAACTATATTTATTACTCTTTCCTTTGGTAAACTTATTACCCTCCTTTTTATTATGAAGAATTTTAATGTAGCGTATGAAAAAAAAGTGTTATAAAATGGGAGATCAACCACGGGATTATATCAAATGGAAGACCAAAAGAAGGGGGAAAGAGAAAAATAAACCCACTGAGAAAGGAATGAGAATTTTTGTTAATAAATCTACCTAGTTATTGAATTTGCATTGGGTGCTCAGTATCTCATACTTATTATTTAGATAAGATTTAAACCTTTCAGTTTTAATATGAGAGGTCCATATTTAAATTCTTTTATTTTAATTTTTTTAATAATACATAATTTTTAAAAAAAGTGATAATTATAAAATTATTTTTATTTTATATTCTGTATATAATAAAATAAAAAATACTCCCTATGATCCTTAATGTAAAATACTTCTAACTACCTTATCAAAACCAAGAAAAATTTGTTACATGATTAAAATTGTCTTAAAATTAATGTGTTTTTCATCTTTACCTTCTAATAAATACTACAAATTCAAATAATTCACTTTTTCTCTCATAATTAAATAAGAGTATTTTAAAAATAAAGTAATTAATACTTCAAAAACTTATAAAATATGACTTATATTTAAGATCATAAAAAATTTTTAAAATATGACTAATAAAAAAAATTAAAAATATATTAAAAATATAATAATAAAATTAAATTAAATTTAAACCATTCAATTTTAACATGAATGATTTTGATGTTGATGAGCATTCAATGTGCACCCAATGCTCATGTGTTGTTGATTGGAAACTGGAACTGATATGTAAAAGAAATGATTGCTTAATTACAGTATTGGTTTCCGGATCCGTGTATTGATGTAATTGCGTTCAGTATTGTCCAACAAATTGTCTATCAATGACTGGAAAATACGAACTATCAACTTACAATGGTCACGAATTGAATAAGGTCGAGAGAGATGAGGGCGTTGAACTTTGGGAGGCATGCCTTTGAAATGTAATTGAGGGCTGTACAATGGACACATGTAAGTGTGTGGGTGTTTATCACTTCACATTATAAATTTGGGAATGATGGGATGGCATGGCACACGTATTACTTGCCTTTTCAGACTCCTTTTCGAATATTCTTCTCATTTACTATTTATTACTCCCTCTTATTCTAATTATAAAATTGTTATCATGATCTTAAATATAGAGTCTTACAATATACAAGATACTCCACTTGGTCTTATATATAAGATATTTTACCTTGATCATAAATATAAAATCTTTTACAATATATGAGATACTCCCTTCATTCCAGTTTATAATACATTTTTAACTATTATACACGTGCCAAAATAATAATTAGTAACCAAAATTTTTTCCCATAATTTTTCAAATTATCCTCATTTAATAATACTTTCTACATTAATAAATTGCAGATATTCTCTCATTCATTCTTTTTTTTGAGTTCTCATAAATCATCGGCGATCGTGAAAAGTGAGACTTTTGGAAGAAATTCTCTATCATTCATTTATGGTTTGACCAAATCATTAAAGAATTTTCATTAAATATATTGGTAACCATAAAATATATGAGTTTACTTATTAAGGACAATACTAGAAAAATAATTAAAAAAATACAATATAATCCATGTAGTGCACTATATTTTGAAACATGAATTTCTCATAATAGTGAACTAGTGTAACAGAGGAAGTAGTATTTATTATACATTTCCAGAAAAATGTCCCTATTTAATATATTCAAAGAAAAAGAGAGAGAGCTTAAATAAGGGTAGTTTTGAAAAAATGTTGGGATTTTCGGAGAAATCAAGATAGTTAATTAGTTTTAATTCAAATTTTTAATTCGCGTGATTCGGTTAAAATGGTCTTATATTAAGGACCAGAGGGAGTAATATTTATTATGCATTTCCCAAAAACACCCCTTATTTAATGTATTACAAAGAGGGAGAGAAAGAGATTAAATAAGGGTAATTTTGGAAAAATGTTATGATTTTCAGATAAATCGAGGTAATTAATTAGTTTTAACTCATATCCTTAATTCGTGTGATTCGGTTAAAACGGTCTTATATTAAGAATTAGAAGGGTAACATCGAAGTTAAAGTATACTCTTTCCGATTCTTTTTATTGGCTACATTCGAGAAAATTTTTATAATTACATATATAAGTCACATTTCATAGATTTCTGAATTATTAATTATTTTGGTTAAAAAATGTTCTTATTTAATTATGAAAGATAAAATTAATTGTATAAATTTGTGGTATTTATTAGGGGATAAAAATGGAAACTATATTATTTTTAAGATAATTTTAATGATGTAACAAATTTTTCTTGGTTTCGGTAAGATATTTGAAAGTAACTTATATGAAGGATCGAAGGGAGTAACTAAGATACATGCAAGCCAACAACCAAGCAATACATATCACGAGTATTTATTTAATTGATAATTTAAATTATAAAAACATTGTAGTAAGCAATGTTTTAAAAATTGGATCAGATATGGAATTAAAAATGCTACTGAGTTACGATTTTTATGGTTCAGTCAATTAAACTGATGATCGAACCGGTGATATAATAATTAAATAAAAATATTATATATAATATATATATGTATAAAAATAAAATATCAAATTGTTAAGAAAATAAATTTAAGTAGTTCAAGTTCATAATAAATTAAGAAACTATATAATAATAATATATGTTAAACCATTGCAAGTAATATTAAAATATTTCAACATAGTAACACTATATAACTATATTATTATAAAATGACTATATAATATAGTGAAATTTTTTATTTTTATAATTATTAATTTTAAAATAGAATGAGAAATATTATTTTACTCTTTAATAATTTTTAAAATTAATAATTTTGGCCAAAAAAATTAAATTTAGGTTAAATTTTACACATTAAAAAATCGTCTAGTTCTCTAAAAGTCTCTCTGGTTCTTGGCTCAAAAGCTGATTTAAAATGGTCCAACTCAGTCTGACTCCTAAAATGGTCTAAAGCTAAAAAATGAGCCGTTATTATCTTCAGGTAATGGTCCAATCTGGTCCGATTATTAAAATATTGGTAGTAAGTAAAACTAATGTTGATTGTTTTAACCCAAAAAGAAAAAGTGAAGCTATGAATTGGATTACAAAGACATGAATGATTTGTATTTTTTACGTGACTCAATATATTCAATTTATCCCATTTAAATCAAAAAATTATTAAAATTTAGATTAATTCAAATTGAGTTATATAAAACAATTTTAAATAATAAATTCTACCTCAAAATCTTTGACTAAGTTAGTAGAACTTTTTATTATCTAAATCAAATGCTCAGTGATGTACACTTTACTCGAGGATCTAAGAAAGCCCATCGTACTCTTGGGTATCCAAGAAAGTCCTTAGTTTTTTCATTACTTGGCTTGTTGCGCCATTCACATTTCACACTGCCACGTATCCGGATCCCTCAACCTCAGTTCACCATTATGATCTTACCAGCTCATCTATACACATACAATAGCATAACTATATCAAGATCCATCTTCTAAATACTAATGCCTATGGTATTTATATATTCATTAATCCTATTTTTTGTACGATAAGAATATTATTTATTAAATAATTTTTTTACAACATATTACTATAAAATCATTTTAATCGAATCATATGAATTAAGAGTGAAAGTTAAAATTAATTAACTATTTTAACTTTTTTAAAAATTAAAATATTTTTTCAAAACTACCCATATTTAATTTCTTTTTTTTCTCTCTTTAGAATAAATTAAATAGAGACATTTTTTTGAAAATATGTAATAAATATTATCTTTTACTCTGAAAAAAATTATATTTAAGATTAAAACAAAAAACTCTATATTTAAAGTTGGAAGAAATAGTATATAAAACCGAAGGAGCTCAACTTCTATTTACAATTGTTTAAAATGCCATTGTAATTTTTACTCTGAAATTTAATTTGAATGCGTGAATGTGGAAATAATAGATTAATAAAAGATTTTGACTTTGTTCAAAAGTGAATTTCATTCACTGTTTACAGGAAAGATTAATGGTGACTCTGTAGGTAGCCAAAGATACGCTCCAAAGTGTGCATGAATAAGGAACATTTGTACCTGACCTAACATATATTGGTAGCAAATCCTATGATTGTGGAAACGAGGAACATGTAATAGTACTTCTGTTTCATTATAAATTAGAAAAATTTACATATGCAAAATATAAATTATTTTGTAAATATTAAATATCTATTTACATGTTTGTTTCTTATTAAATAATTATAACAAAGAAAAATTAATAAAGAAATAATTAATATGGGTATAATTTAATAAGACAATAGTGAAAAGTTATAATAAATTGTGAGAAGTTAAAAAATTTTAATTATTTTTCTTGATACGTATAAAATAGTTAAAAATGACTAATAAAAAGGAATAGAGGAGTAATATACTCTTTTTTAAATGAACGCTATTTTGAGATTTTGATTTTAAATATTAATTATCCTTTTAATTATTTAATCTTTTAAAATGGTCTTATATTAAGAATCAGAAGAAGCATTGGAAAATTTTGAGAGAGATATGTTCATTTAAAATATAAGAAACAAATGTAAATATTTGATGTAATAAATGTTTTTTCTAAATAATACCTCTCATTAAATGATCATTAGTTGATCTAAGGTAAAAAAAAATTAGTTGAGGGTAATTTTAGGGGGAAAAAAGGTATGCTTTATTACAAATTAAATAAGATTAACAAATTTTAACTAATAATATTGGTACGTGTGAAGTAATTTTTTTCCCCTTTATATTGCCTCCATTCTAGTTTATAAGATATTTTTCATTATCGCATACAGACTAAATATGATAATTAATAACTAAATTTTTTTTCATTTTTTTCAAATTATCCTCATTTAATATAGTTAACCCATGAATTAAATTTCTCAATATTAATGAAATTTCATCCTTTTTTAGGGACATTTCAGGTTTAAAAAAATTAAATACATTACGTAATTCATAAAATATCTTATATTATAAAATATTAATTTTTCCAAAATACGTCTTATATAATATAACGGAGGGAGTATTGGAGAAAATAATATTCTCATTACATTTTGTTAGTTCTTAGACTATTTTTTAATATTTTTAATCAATAGGTATAGCTTTAACCCTTCATTTGAAATGAGAAAAAAAAAATAAGGAGAGAAATGAGAAAAAATAAGGAGAAGAGAAAAACAGCAGGAATACTGTGATCACGACGACAAGAGGACGCGGTATTCAATTAAATCATGAAACTAAAACAGTATCAGGGTATTGGGTTCCTCCGAGCTTCTTAAATCTTATACCATATGAACCAACCAAGAAACGCACCTTCCGCAATTCCCATCCCATAACAAAAAAAAGTCACCGAATATTCCTCTAACATTCCTTCCCCATTCTTCTTATTTCGAGAGTGACATTACATGCCCTCGTCCTTTTAATTTTTGCTGCTCAAATGCGTACTTTTCTCTTTTTCCTTTACATTTGCAAGGTCCACGTAATTCCTTCATTTAATTTAATTATCGTTGAAACTTCAAATTGGCACCTTTACTTCAACTGAGAAGGACAAGAGAAGCAGATTGGCAAATTGGAAAACGATCCTTAGAATTCAATTCAGGACTTTTTTCTGCATTAAACAAGTATTCCAAGTTTGTCGCATTCTCCTTCCAACTACTAGTGAACATTATTAGGCAATAATATCTCAGTTCTTATTTGTTTAATTCTGGGCGGATACCTAATTTCCAAATTGCTTCCCCGAAGAATCTGGCAACCCCGGATCTCGTGACTCGCAGCGTATGAGCAGGGCATCCCAAGAATGCATCAAATTAATTAGCATAGGAGTGTGTGTGTATATATAGACACACTCCCTGGTTCTTTTTTTTATTGTTATTTTTTAAGAAAATTTTTTACTTCCATTTATATATTACTTTCAAATTTTAAGATAATATTAATTATTAGTTTTCTAAGTATACTCTTATTTATTTTTCTTAAAAATTAAAGATAATATTAATTATTTTTTACTTACTCATTTATTAAAGAGCATATCAGAAAAATTAAAAAAAAAATTTAACACATTAATTATATTTCTTAATTTGTATGCTAAAACCTTCATTTACACGTGAAAACAAACGAAAATAATACCAATTGGAGTTTGATTAGGTTAGATGCAGAGCTGATAATTGGAGTTTATGTCGTGGATAGGCTGGCCCAGATGCAAATATCGGTCTACCTGATCTAGGATCATTTATAAATTCCTTTTTTATTATAATTCTTTTTCTACATATAATTCCCAAATATTGGGACCTGATATTCAAACAAGGCTTTAAAATTAGTCTCGACATTTCATACATTATCATCCTCGAAATTAAATATGTTTCATTAGTTGTCTCTAACAAGTTGTTATCTTGATTAGAATAGAAACCACCATTAATGAAGAGCAAATATTGAAGTCATCCACGTCAACAGCCGCTGGATCGGCATATACATGAAAAATGAATTAGTATGGTTGCCATCACAACACCTCAGATTTCCCATATTAAATTGTTTTATAGTATTTGTTTTGATTCGCTAATCATAGATTTCGTTAGCTAAGCAATTTAAAGACCCACAAGGGGCACGAGCAATAATGAACGGGTACAAATGCTCACACGAGACAAATATTTTATTACCCCTCCATTCAAACTCCAATTTAAAGGATATGAAATGTAAGATTCATTTCAAATTTAGTACTTAATTATATTGTAAGACGATTGCTACATAAGTAACTTAAATACTAGTAGTAATAATTGATTTCTTAACTCTGTATTGTTGCTTTCGTTGAGGTCCGGAATTTGAAGTGAAATTTGTGATGTCTTGGAGAAAAATGAGTCTAGATTTTGCCAAAAAGAAAAAGAATGAGAATAGATAATGAATGAAAATTCAGGTATGTTTGACCAGGCGGAGAACAAATTAAATAGGCCATGTGGAAATGAATTAAGATAGAAAAAGTTGTGGTTGTTAACCCAAAAACCAGGGGGGCGGGAGAAAGAAAAGAAAGGAAAAAGAGAGGTGAGGTGAGATGTGACATCATGTGGGGGGTACAGCGGATAGATGATTGATGGGGGCGTGATGAAGCAGAGCAGAGAGCGGAGGAGTATAAAGAGCAGCCATGATACCCATTCATTCTCATTCTCATTCAGAACCCAGCCATTCCATTAGCTTCCATAAAATTCTCGCCTCCCAAGTCTCTCTAACCCCTTCAATACACACAGACACACTCACACAGACACACGCACACACACTTACTTTCCTACTAAACCAATGAATCTGAGCATGAATTCCAGGTTCAAACGTATCTGTGTCTTCTGTGGCAGCAGTCCTGGAAAGAACCCCAGCTACCAGCTTGCTGCTATTCAACTCGCTAAACAACTGGTATCTATCTTTTATTCTTATTCATATCTCTCTCATTATTCCTACCATCCCCTAATAAAAATTGTGGCTCTTGAGTCCAACCTAGTGGTTTTTCATTTGATTTGAAGCCCCGGCCTGGCCTCCTCCTATTCATAATTAAGTCTCACAAGGCAGAGTATGCGGAGTCCTCTGTTTGGAAATTTCATTGAATTGGGGTTTTAATTAATTAGCAGCGGCAGAGAGTGAGTGAGAATATATATATATATAGCTAATGGATTAATATACTCTACGCAGGTGGAAAGGAACATTGACTTGGTGTATGGAGGAGGCAGCATTGGATTGATGGGTTTAGTCTCCCAAGCCGTCTATGATGGTGGTCGCCACGTGTTAGGGTAACCCATCTCCCCCCTCCCTCGCTCCAACCCTCTCTCTTTCTTAATTTACTATGATATATATGCATATGCTTATAGGCATATTGCCTTGTTGTACTTTTTGCAGAGTGATTCCCAAGACGCTTATGCCAAGAGAGGTGGGTTTCTTTCTTTCTTTTCTTTTCTTTTTCTCTCATTTGCTAATACAAATTATTGTATTTCCAGTCATAATTGTATTTAATGGAAGAAAAACAGGAGAAATTGAGAATGGGTTTGGGTGAATGAATTCAGATAACCGGAGAGACGGTGGGAGAGGTTCGAGCTGTATCCGGGATGCACCAACGGAAAGCCGAGATGGCTCGACAAGCCGACGCATTTATCGCCTTGCCAGGTTCTTAATTTCTTGCTAAAATTATAATACCCCTACCTAAAATATTTAACATTCCATTTTGATTCATCCCTCAATAATTGACCCACTTGCGAGTTGTGACTTTCTATCTCTGCATCACCACATACATGTATTTCACCACTTCCTTCCTTCCTTCCTTCCGTGTCAACTGTATCTTTTGACAAAGAAAATTCCTTTCTAATAATATATTAACTCCTCAGAAATTCATTTTGTACAGGTGGATATGGCACCCTCGAAGAACTGTTAGAAGTTATCACTTGGGCTCAACTGGGAATCCACGATAAACCCGTAAGATTCGGAATAATATATATATATATATGTATATGTATATTTCAAAGAAAAACAAATTAATATATTTATTATTCAGACGAAAATTAGAGAGAGTGAGCACAAATTAATGGGTGCAGGTGGGATTGTTGAACGTGGAAGGGTACTGTAACTCACTGCTGTCATTCATAGACAAAGCAGTGGAAGAAGGCTTCATTACCCCCGCTGCCCGTCACATTATTGTGTCTGCCCAAACTGCACCTGACCTCCTGTCCAAGCTTGAGGTACTCATCATGCATCATATCATACTCAAACATCCATCATAATATAATAGATGTCATATCTGTACTGTACACGTGGCTCCCCCGGGCGCCCTGGTATCCCGAATCATCTGAGCCGTTTATGACTTGTACTTAATTTGACCAGGAATACACACCCAAGCACTCCGGGGAGGCCCCTAGGCTAAGTTTGGAGATGGAGCAACAGCTGGTTCACACTGCACAGTCAGACATCTCGCGTTGACCAACATCCTCACCAACACACACACAAACGCATAGATATATACATACATACATATATATATATATATATACACACACACAGCAGCAACGCAGATCTAGATGTTAGCTCCACACAGTAACAGTATCCAGTTCTTTTTCTATTTTACAGCTACCTGTAGATTCATCCCTTGCCAAGCCCAATTCCACTCTTTAACTCCAACATTAACTCTCTGTAATTTCTTCTGTTCTAGTAATTATATGGGAGGAATTCCGCTTTTTGTGATTTTGAGACGGACGAAGAGGAAGCGGAACAAGATGGGGATTAGTGTTATATTAAGTAATTGTGAATTGATTGGAATCTGACACATGTATAATCAATCAAAGTGGAGGAATTAATTTTCTATGATGCGGACGTTATGATTGTTAATTAATAATTCCTCACAATCGTTTTAATGAAGGGATGGGTTATTAATTGTTAATTCCGGCTCTGAATTAAAACGAGACTGATGTGGACAGGCAGCGACGATGACACTTTGAAATTAAAAAAAATGGAGTCGAAGAAGATGAATTCATAGGCTGACATTATGCAGGCCGCCTACGCTACGCACCATAAATAGGCATTGCAATGCAAAGGGATCATCATATAATGATAATCTCTAATAAAATATAACTAAAACTGATTAAGGGATTTTTTTTGTAATTTCATCCGAAAATGGATCAGGGGGGATAATGGAAGGGGGAGCAAACTGAAAAAGGACACCTGTCCTTGGCCGTACTGAATGGGCAGTGTTATGAAATAGGGAAAGGGAAAAGAGAGGATGGGGAGGGCCCTACCCGATGAGATGAATGATGACGTATTGAGGTTTCTGAAGATAAAAAGAACAGAGCCTCGGGACATTGAACCCATGATTCCCACGTGGGTTTGGCGTTTTGCAATTACAAGTATACTCCTCGTCTCCTCTTCCATTCTCCCCTTATTCCCCCATTTAGTTCAAGGAATTTTGGAGAGAAGAAGGGGAAGGATATTTTTTTTATTTTATTTTTTTAAAATTAAATAAAAAAGTATTTTTTTCTCTTGTTTTATTCTTAAAAAATAAAATAATAAATAAATAAATACTTATTTTTTTATTTAATTTAAAAAAAATAATATAAAAAAATTTTCTATATCCCCTCTTTTCTCCAAAATTTGTCGGAGTCTTAACCCTTATTTAGTACAAGGGGAGAAAGGGGAAGGAGAGTGAAATTGCTCCTCTTCTCTATATTATTCATATTCAATCCAAACATGGGAGGGGTCCCTTGTTTGGATAAACAATTTGGGGGAGGGGGAGGGGAGTAACTCGTCTCCCTTTCCCTTCAAATTGATCCCCGAAATTAGGAAATAGTTTTTTTTATATAAATAGAAAATATTTTTTAAAAATAAAAAAATTATTAAAAAATTCTAAAAATATAAAAATATTTACCTGAGAATTCCTAACATCCAAAAATATTACATTCAAATTTCATATCTCAAAAAGTGAATATAAAAAATTTTAGTATTAAATATAAAATCATGAGTATCATTATAAAATATTAAAGCATAATTTTATACTTAACATTGAAATTATTTATACTCATAAAAATGATAAAAAAATTTTTTAATTTCAAAAGTAAAATAATCAAATTATTATTAATTTCCCTTCCCTCCCCTTTGCTCTCATCCCGAACCAAACAACAAATTATTAAAAAAAATTTCCTCATCTCAATTCACTTTCCTCTATATCGCATCTTTTCTCCCCTTTATTAAAATTTTTTCCCTTCTTTTTTTTCCCATCCCTCCTACCAAGCACACCAATGTATTTCATCCAGCCAGCCTTTTCTCAACTGTAAAAATTCAAACCCGAGAGGACAGTGGAACCGAACGTCATTTCCAATTAACTATACCAATTAATGTGATGCTTCTCTTTTCCTGGATTCGGATAAGTACTATCAACTTCATCGTTGTGCGACGTCCCAATTCAGACTCTTCCCTGGTAGAATCAGCGTCCCCTTTTCTGCTGGTCAAAATGAGATTGATAAAGAAAATTAATCTCTCATTTTTGAGCTTTCATTTTTTTGGCCAAATTATTGAACTTTAATTTAATGTCCCATCAAAAAGAATGAACATCCGGGAAAATTATGCACGGCTGTTCCCGTAACTATAGTCGCCGTTGCTTGTTGGAGTTGGGTTCCATCTTGTCCTCTTCATTATTTAATTCGCACGTATGTACCCTTTTTTTTTTGTTTGAGTATATACTGTGAGTCTTGACTTTTGACAGAGTAGCACCTTGACGTTTGGAATTTGATGAAACTTGAGAGGGAACGTCAGCCAGCGGCCCTACAATCTTACACTTTCTGCCTCATATTATAAATTAATTTTTAATTAAAATTATATACACATTAAAAAATATTTATTATATTTTTAAATTTTTAAAAAAGTTTAAAATTTAAAATTTTATCCTTATTAATTTTATCCATTCCATTAAATATAATACAAGTTACTAAGAGTTTTCAAAATCAATTTAAATCAATTAATTCAAATTAAACCAAATTTAATCCACAAATATTGATTTAAACCAATTAATTCAAACTAAACTGAATTTAATTGACAAATATTGATTAAAACCAAATTAAAATAAAATCTGCTTTGATTTTTATAATTATAGAATAAATTTGATTTGATTTGGTTCAGTTTTAGATTTTTGAAACTTAAACCGAACCAAACTGTTTTTGCAGTTTTTAGTTTTTTTAATACAAATACTATATTTATTTAATACATTTTCTTTTTTAACTAGCTATTAATATAAGTTTCTTAACATATAATGAGTAAAAAAGTTCATAAACAAATTTACAAGATATTTATTGGTTTGGGAGAAAGAATGTATGTAAGTGTGATATTATAATTAATTATGTAAATCTATAAAAAAAATAATTTTGTGAAAAAATTCACAAAATTTTTAAATAAAAAATTCATATTTTAGTAAAATATTTAGGTATAATTTGTATTCATAAAGTATTTATATGGAACCTATTTGATTTAATTTTTGAAAAAGATTTTATCTAAAAAAATCAATTTAACATGATTCAAACCAATTCAAGCCGATAAAAAACTGAACCAAAATGACTTCTTCCAAAAATCGAAAAGACCCCAATTTCTAAAAATCAATTATGGTTTAGTTTAGTTCAATTTTATCCAAAACTGATATAATACTAATAATATAATAAATAAAATATAAAAATAATAAATTATTATATATTATTTGGGGTCAAAATAATTCCTCATATTATTTTATAATATGAAATATGGAATGGAGAAAGTAGATATATGTCTCCTTTTCAATTATGCTCTTTCTAATCCCCATGTACTACCTACTGAGCTTTTCCTCCAGGTTTTAATGCCTCCTCCCACAACCATCTACGCATTCATTCATAATTCTTTTCAAAGCTACTCTTTTTATTTCTTTCTATTTGTCACGTTTTAAGAAAATTTTTATTTTTTTATTATTATTTTAAAAATTTTAAGATAACATTAATTACTATTTTCCATTTATATCCTCATCTGTTATTTTAAAAGTAAAAAATAACATTAATTATTTTTTTTATTTATTTCTTTTGATAAAAATATATTAGTAAATTTGAAAAGAACCTTAATATATTAATTATATTTCTTAATCTATATGATAAAATCTTAAATGACACTATAAAAAAATAGAGATAGTATCATATTATTTATGTCATTTGTTTTGGCCCAAAAAAAGGGTTAAAAAATTGTCTAATAACTGTGAACCCATTTAAAACAATTCAATTTGTTACCTCAAAATTAAGTCTCTAGTTCGCCCAGGAAATGTGAGGCTAAAAATGTTGATCTCCACGTGCCTTTGAAGACGATTCATATTTTAGGTTCTGTAGAGGGGAGGGGCTCCCCTACCCTTATATTTTGGCTGAACCAAACAAGAGGAGAGGAGGGAGGTGCTTCCCTAAAAAATAATAATAATAATAATAATGCAGAAGAAATACTCTTTCCCATGTTTGGCTATAAATAAATTAGTAGCTTGACATTTACTTTAATACTAAATTATAGTATTATATTTTAAAATAACAAAGAAACAATAATAACACTCCCACTTGGGTTTTAACTTCTGCCTCCTTATTTTATTTCTTACGCAGGTTTGAGATCGTATACATAGAGAGCTCCAAACCCCATATATATATATATATATATATTAGTATGGATAGCTGATAATGCAAGCCAATTCTATCATAACATGATCATTTTAACCGAAAAAAAATAATAATGAAATATACACTCTTCTAAACAATAGTACAACAATATAGCTCAAAGGAGGTGAGCTGACACTGACAAATCAAATTTACCTGTGCATGGCAATGCATAACATGATAAACTACAAGACGCTACATCGTACAGTACATACAATCAAGCACATTGGTACACCATTATTTTGCCCCCCTTTTAACAAGCGAGAAAATGAATAAAGCTACAAAAAAATATGGTTGACACTAGTGCTCAAACATCTAGTTTACTTTCTTTTGGGCGGAACTGAGGCTGCAGCCATGAGAGGCTATAACTTTCAGGTGAAGGATTGAACTGCGGACGATGTGGTGACTAAACTAGAAAAGAGGCCCACGGCAAGGGCAGTGTTATAGATGCTTGGCTCGTTTTGCATGGAATTGTTCCTGGAGTCAGTATAAGTCTCATTTAAGAAGGGTCCACCAACAAGTGCTCCAGTGGCTACATTGGGATTAGGACTAGATAATTCGAGATATTGGAAACCATCTTTGCAACTAGGCTTTTCATCAGCAGGAATTGAAGCTCCCCTATGGTGCACGAATTGTGGGAATTTATCCCCATATCCCACAAGATAACTCATATGCATAGGATTATTACCCAAGACATAATTAGCCTGCAAGAATAGCAAATAGTTATCAATTTGGACAAGGATCACTTATCACCGCATAGTTAACATTCCGAGTGCAAATGATAATGGAAAGATACCTGAGATTTGGCAAAGTTCCGGAGATCTTCTGGGCTGAAAGAATCTGAGTCACAATGTAATTTGTGGGTCTTCGAAGTAAGCATATAATCACTGTAAAGAGTAGCCAAGAATGCTGAAGCAACAGGTTGTTGCAGAGAGTTCCATTCACTGACCCATACAAGACCATCTGTATTATAGAAAAAGAAAACTAATTAGGGGACAAACAACAGTAGAATTATCAACATTATAATGAAATTGGATATTAATCATTGACAATATGCTTATCCAGAACCTGACGATCACATTCACAGGCAACACTAACTTGTCAACAAGTTAATAATATGGCATCTGTCCATAACTGCATTCTGCTCATTAGTAACTTTCCTCACCACGGACGCAGAGTCACAGACGAGCATTGGCCAGTCTGGACAAATAAGCAGAATCTATCCTCTACGTAACATTTTCCTTATTGAATTTTGGCTCTTGAACAACTTTATTCATTCATTGAGGTGAATAATGAATGCAATGGAAAGAAAACAAAAAGATTTTTGGCATGTATATGAAGCCATAGCTTTAGAGGAGAGCATTACTATCAGTTCTGCTTTTTGTGGCTGTTGGAGAATCTGGAAGAAGGCCACACATTACAGCATCGGCCGTTTTCCTGTAATTTTGAAGACCAGAGCCATATGAGTTGGAAACGCTGTTGGCCTTAAAGAAGCTTAATCTGGATAACAAAACCTGCAAGAAAACAAAAATATTAAAGAATATAAACAAAAATGGATTCATCACCACCGATGAAACCAGAAGCATCATCTAAGGTGAAAGAAACAGGACTAGCAATTCAGCTAAACCCTGTCAAGATGACAGAATTTTAATATCAAGCCACTAGTTTCCTCTAATATTCTTAATGTCCCAACATGGGAACGTGATGGGTGGGTTGTAATCAATACCTAGAAGTCATTTTCAATTGTAGTATTCACATCTTTTGAGATGATCTTCAGTTATTAGAAGATGCATGATAGAGACTCAGGTAGTATGGAATGTCTAAGTTCCATATTGAGTAACATGAGATATTTAATAAGGTATTTAAGTGCATTGATTCTCTCATCAATTGGTAGGGATATGACCAACAAGGAAGTCAAGTGAAGTGTCACCAAGTGAGTGTCGTAAAGTGCAACCACCGGGATGTCCATTACTTCAATAGTTAACTTTTGGGAGAGGTTTCCCCATCCCACTTAAGTAATCATCAAGACATAAAATAAATGCATAAAAAAACTGAAGAAAGATAGTATTTCTCATCAAGAAAAGAAGAAGCAACCTGAGTTCCAGCAAGCTTGTTGTCCCAACTAAACCAGGTCGGAGTCCCCCATTGAGCATAGTCTTCTCCCTTTTGGCCAGTAACATACTGAAGATAAGAATCATCGTCTGTAGCATGATAGAGCCAGCTAGCTGCCCATAAGAGCTCATCACCATATCCTGTTGAGTTATAGTACGTCTGGACTTCGGGAATGCTCTCACTATAAGATCTCCTGTTCTTTTCTGCAAAATTAAACAACTGTTTGGCATGCCTGAGGAGAGAGCTTGAATATGTAGAATCAGCTTTCTTAAAGACCAAAGATGCTGAGGCCATGGCTGCTGCAGTTTCAGCTGCTACATCTGTTCCAGGACTAGATGTGTTGACCTGTCTTAGTGGCCGCACCTCAGTCATGTCTTCAGGCCTATCCCAGCACTGATGGTCTTTCACAGGATTGCCCACCTGTCCAATGACAATTTTAGAAAACGAATTAAGTTATCTGGAAGCCAACTTGGTAATCGGGTGATCTGGTGAGAAAGTCCTAGCACCAGAAGAGAAAGACTGAAAGTAACTGCACACAACAAGGACAAAGAATAATTTATGTTTATATGATCACGATCCATTGATCTATCCTACACAATAATCACCATATGCACATACAATGAAGTCTGAAAAGCATGAATAAGGGAAATAGAAAGGTAAGAGAACAATACTATAATTCCAAAACAAAAAGACACTCTAAACACAATCATTTATCTGATGGCACAGCATGCCATAGCATCAATACCAAAAAAGAAAAAGGAAAAACAAAAATAACAAAATGTAACCATATAAGACTATCCGAGAATGATGGGAGCATATGAAATTTATGCATACACATTAGCTAACTTGCACATAAAGATGGCATCAAAAGGAAGTTGAAAACTACAGAAACCTGAACGTAAAGCACATTCTCAGAAGGATGAGCATTGATGAGATAGTCAGTGATCCACTTGAGTGATTCCTGCGCAGATTGCAATTGGCCAACCTTTTCCATATGATTTCCATATTCCAAGATGGCCCAAGATAACACAGTGGCAGTAAACGCCATTGGAAAACCAAACTTCATGTGATCCCCAGCATCGTACATCCCTTTTGATAAATCCAACTTTGCTTGGCTTCCATCCGTAACAGCTGAGTCCCCTCTCCAGGATATTTTGTTGTCCACCAACTTGCCAGCTTCAATGAGGAAAAATAGTTTTAATTCAACTAATCCATAAAGATGTAGAGATAACAGAAACTAAGAAATCTAAGCAACGGTATAGTACACCATAACTGAAATATTTAGAGAAATTTAAAAGGCCAACAAATCTAAGGAACTCAAATGATTTTATATCTAAAGAAACATGTATGATCTCTTAAGAGGTAAGTTATTAAAACTAACAAATCAGAGGAACAATATACCACTCTATCAATAAATAAAAATAGAAGACATACAAGGATAAATGAAAGTAAAGTAAGAAACACCAGGAAAAAAAATATAGGAGTAAATATTTGGTCCGTTGGCTCCCCTGGTATGTTTCAGAACAAGCACCAATACTTGGAATGGAAACGAAATAATAAGCCCATCTAATTGCAGATGTCACTATGACATACGTACAGCCAGTCAACAATTACAAGGGAAAATAACAGACAGAAACGATAAAGAAAATTGATTAATAAATACATTTGAAGGCAAATGAGAAGAAGCGTTACATTTTTGTATATCGAAGAACTGCATTGTGAGTTTGAGAGCGGAGGCATAATCTTGGTCGTTGGCGCTCTTATGATGGGAGTGACCAAATTTCTTCACTAACGCATATACAACAGCACCGACGACGAGAGCGAGAACCACAAACGCCAGAAACCAGCCCCAACAAGATCCTCTGGACCTCGACTTTCCGTCCATTTTAAAGAATGCGCTTTAATTACGTCGTCGGCCCTCGGATCTAGATCAAACCCAACACATTGTTCAAAAACAAGGGTCACTTCGAAAGTGCCCGTAAATTTATCGATACCTGACAGCGAGAAAGAAGAGAGATCTAGTTTCGGACAACGGCTACCTTTAGAATGCAGTTATGATACAGGCTTGCTTGATTGTTGAGTTGAGATGCATGAAATAGAAATTGGAAAACCCAAAGCAAGCAAGCGAAGCACCAACAACAGAAAAGAGGAAGAGTTGGCTCGGAGCTGAACCGGAGAATATAGAACCCGACCCGAACGCAAGATGGAGAGGGGACCGGGAACTGAAAATGGCGGGCTCTTGATAGAACGCCAGCGAAGCTATACTTGTACTGTTGACTGCTGTTTAGTTAGTTAGTTGAATGATATTAATGCCCCTGCTTAAGTTGATAAAGATGGGGGAAGGCGAGGGAGGTATGGAGGGTATTTACGTAAAAGTAGGAGTCAAGAGATCACCAATTACCGCCTGCCTTGTCGGTGGGCTGGTGATGATTTGGACCAGACACTTGAGTGACGTGGACCCTTCAACCCTAACCCAACAAACCCTTTGAAGCCTTTATTTATTTTGGTAGACATTTACCTGTTGGGTTTATTATTTATTAACGTATAATCTCTCCCTAATCTTGGTCGCACAAATTTATCATTTCCATGGATGAGAAAAATACTAACACCGAAAAACGAAAGATTCATCACAACTTATTAAATGAGAAACAAGACAGACCCAAATTATAAATGTTTCGCATAGTCACTCACTGACAATTTTATTAGATGTTGATAAAAAATGATTGTTCCTTGGGTTGGATGGACTGATGCTCTTTTTTAGAATAAAATAGCTTTTGTGCATAGGAATAAGATAGATGTCGTGAGAATATATATATATATATATATACGGTAAAAAGAGAGCACTTATTTTGGAAATGGAATGACGTGCTAAGAACCAATAATTACTTTGAGGTCTTCAAGTTTTACTTTGGCAAACTGAGGGCATCATTCTGTCTATGGCATCGGACGCTACCTTCCAACCCAAAAAGATGAAATGGAACACTCGCGTGTTGGAGAAACGTAGAAACCAAGCGTCTATTTTCCTCTCTTTAGGAACCTCCACTCTTAGACGTCCACATGTCAGCGGGTCTTTATTGAATAATTAATTAATTATATTCTTTTCTTCGCTTAGCTTTGTTGTGGTTCTCGCTGACCCAAAACAAACCTGCATGTTGGATGGTCTCCCTTTGTTCTCGACTTGGCGGAGGACAATTGAGAGGTGTGACTTGAAAATGGTCAAATTTCAAAATTAAAATAATATAAATAATCTTGATAGTGCTATCTAACTAATATTATAATCTAATCCCTAATTATATCATGAATATGATTTATGTTGAATGGTCTCCCTTTGTCCTCGACTTGGCGGAGGACAATTGAGAGGTGTGACTTGAAAAGGGTCAAATTTCAAAATTAAAATATTATAAATAATCTTGATAGTGCTACATAACTAATATTATAATCTAATCCCTAATTATATCATGAATATGATTTATTTCTCTTGAAGAAGTTATATTTGAATATATGGAGGAATTCTCAGCAGTATGAGTAAGATCCTCATATTGAAATTGGGTATATACTGCAAAATGATAAATATATTATTTCAAATCCTAAAGATTCTTTCTATGATGTATCTTAAATTTGAATGGTGATAATGGAAGCACTCATTATGGGTTACAAAAAGAAAAAAATGCCAAAAAATCTATAAAGTGATTGTGCTTAACTAATTAGTGCTGGATAACCTACATCAACCATATGAGAGGAATCAGAGTAGAAGATGAAAGAAACCAAATGAGATCAATACAGTGCATTGCTACTTACTGGGATTTAATCATCCGCACCGTATCAGGTTGCCCTGCATCTTATGATTCAAGTTTATGCCCCCATAATGGGAGCAGTGGTTTATCATATCTTACCAACTTTTCCCACTTACTTGCTTAGCTGTTTTTGAATTCGCGACAACAGAAATATCATTAAAAATTTAATGTCAATATTCTTATTTAAAATATTTTTTAGTTTATTTCTTCAATCTAAATATATCTCAAGAAAAGAAAATACTAAATTGATAATCATTTAATTAAAATTTCTTTTTTTCTTAATTTCTCTTTTGATCATTCCCCTCTGTCCTAACCACCTGGAAGAATGGTAAGCTGATTCATTTCTTTGTTTTTTATGGTTATTATTTGGAAAGGAGACATTCGGATACGCAAGGCGGGTACTGTTGAAGTGGATGTATAAAGTTCAGACGTGGAATTGCAAATACTGTCTCCATTATCAGTCAAAAGAAAAAAAGGAATACACTGTCTCTGTTATTCCGTCCCCTCATATGGTACTTAATAATAGAAGACATTAAAATTATGTTTATATCTGCGTAATTAATAATCAATGCTCATCATTCCGTTGCCATAGAAGCTAGAAACCACAATAAAAGCTGTAAAAAAAAATGCTATAGCATAATTTACATTTATGTGACTCCCGCCACCTGTTGGCTTATCTCTGGTTTGTTTCTGTGCATTGCCAAGCCAGGTTACATGATAGGGAGAAGAAAAAAAAGAATGAATATAACTACCATTCAAAAATGCAAAAGGCAATAATACGTCCATCCTATATAATCACCATAAGCTAAAAAAAGCTGTCCAATTTACATCTACATATGGACCACGAGTGTCGGTGATGCCTGTGTTGGATCGAACGAAACTCCATCATTTCAATAATATCATTTCCTGGACGGTCATTTATCTGATCCCACTGCTAATTAATTTGCTGAAACACAAAAAACAGCATTTATTGCTTGGTATATTATTTAACATTTACCTTGCATCCTCGCATAGCTGGGGAAAAAAAAATCAAAATTATATAATCAATATGAATCAATGTCATATTTTGTTGCCTACCCCACAGTTCTGTTAGGCTCACTCCAAGATCAGATTGGAACCAATAGTCATTCTCAATCTGCAAAAAGAAACTCAACAATAATAAAAATGCATTTTCTCCTCTTAATTCTAATTAATCAATCACAACTTCAAGTTACATACACCACAATCTTTAACAGTAATTTTCTGGATTGCGCATGCCTCTGAGTCCTGTGAACTGAACCTATGAGACGGAACTTTCTGATCATCTTGGCTTTCGAAATATAACTCACCACTCTTCACTCCGCATCGATCATTATTACATGATGGATCTATTAATTCCTCCGGCTTAACTCTAAGATCCTCATTGTTGGCATTGCATTTGCTTCAAACAAAAATTGTATCATTTATTAAAGCCATACATTTAAAGGGGAAAAAATCATAGATCATCACCATGCACCACCCACTAAAACAAGAAGTACCTCAATAGGTACAAATCTATAGGTCCAGTGGTGCTTCTAATTATCATTTTGTACTGCCTCTCCTGTAAACCATTATCCTGCTCATTAAGAAACCAATTAGAAAATTATATCGAACAGAATTAAACTTCTATCAGTAATACTTCCCACCTGGTCAGGATCAGAAACTTGAATGAAACTAGCTTTGGGAGCCTTAATTACAATGATCGTTTGATTCTGTGAAAATATTTTTTTTTTAAAAAAAAGAAAGAAACTAAGAAGATGAATATATAAAAAACAATTTTTTAAATTTCTCAAAATCCAAAGAAAGTTGACCTGGAAGCATGAAAGACTATGAATATCTTCTTTCGTCAAAAAGAGGTACCTGAAGATCAATTAGAAACATCATCGGTTTTTTTTTAAAAAAAAACTTAATTATAAAGAAGATGCCAAACGTTCATACCGTTGACAGTCTTCTCTTTCCTCCAGTGTTCTAAGAAGCTCTTGCTTCTTCCTGAGAAATTAGAATGATAATTGTTATAAAAAATACATAGGTCAACCATCAGAATTTTTTCAACATAATTTTAGAAGGAAACCTTATGGAATCATCAAGTTGACATTCCTCAGCATATAGACTTTCAACTTCAACCTGCAATGAATCAAATAATCGTAAGAGAACTAAGCCAAAGATTATTTGCACTGTGCTTTAGCTTATTCCATTTAATTTATTATCTTATAATTGATATCATGACCAATTTCTACGACACAAGGCTCATGTGGATATTTCCTATTAGTTTCAAGACCAATTTGTACTCTGTTAAAGTCAGCAACTAATATATGGTCCACATTTAAAGTTGCAACCATCCTAAGGAATGGTGTAATATTGTCTAGTGACACCCATTTGTACCTCAAAGTACCAAAAAGAAATGATCCATTGCATTTGTAAGAGACAAGCTATGCAAGAACCTATAATGCCTAAAGGTTTCCGCAAAAGACATTTATCCATGCACATAAGTGAAAATCTAAGATACCAATATATAGCCAAAAAAGGAACTTTTCTACACATTAAATTTAAAAATGCCCTGAGTAATTCCTAATGCAGCTTGTCGTCAGCAAATTGAACCTTGTGGCCAATCTTTTTGTCCTCAACAATGTTATACACGTAAGTATATTACATAACATGGACATGAGCAACAATACAATAAATTCCTAGGATTTTAGAAACTTTCCATTTCCAAACTATATCTGAAAAATGAACATTCTTAGTTTACATATATCTTGGAATCAGATGCGTAGGAACTAATAATTAAAAATGTGATGCCAAAAACATTTAATATCTTGTACCAAATGGCTCGAAGAGAAAGTCAATGGGTTTCACATACATGTGATTTAAAATTAATAAATCGATATGTTCACAATCCAAAACAACTGTGCACATCTGTCTAAAAACAGAAATTAAAGAACAAATATAAATTGGATGACCAATTAAAAACATATTAAAACCTCAAGTCTAGAGAGTCCGCCATTTAGCTCGCTTGAGTCCAGCCCGCCATATCCCCTGTTGATAAAGCTACTGCTAATGAGCATATGATAAATATGCATCAAGTGCCAAGCAAAAAATCTGACACTTACTTCCATCGTAATTGATTTTTAGCAGTTTTTTCAATCAATCCTATTCCTTCAAGAACATTTGTAATATCATAAATTCTCCGTTTCTGAACCTGCCAAGAACAATGTGATATATAATATGACAATATTTAAAAAACAAAATTCTGACACAGGGCAGCAAGTGGAACCATATTCTTCTAATAGCACAAGTACGAATATCCCAATCAATAAGACAAAAACAGGTTTAGTCACAAAAAGTTCATAATAGGCAATGCCAAAGGGAGCAACATAAAACTTCACTTAAACTGAAAATTTATCTGCGTAAAATAACAAAGATATTTTATATACCTTCAATGCCTCAGCAGCTTTATTTAGGTTCAGTGTACCATCCTTAGCTTCCTGGATCAAACTAACAAATTTCCTGGTTAACAAACCTGCGGACAACACAAAATACCCGAGTCTATCATAAAAAAGAGTCACATTAAAAAGGACAGCAATTGAAATTTTATCATAAAGGAATCAAAGCTGCTGTTGCAAGCATATAGTGGATCAGAGGAAGAAGATTCCTTGAGTCTGGACATATCACATACCTAAGGAACTGTCATAACGACTATAGCTAAATGCACTCGAATTAGGATACTCTGACAGAAAAAATCCACCCAAAATAAGATACAGCACAAATAAAAAAAGAATGCAGGATGCTAATATATGAATCATTCTTCAGGTTGACATAATGATAGTCTAAAAGACAGGTACCAATTTTTGATCTTTGAGTCTCAGATTTTTCAGTTTTCGTAACACTTTCAACAGAATGCTTTCCAGTTAGACCAGCCTCAGTTTGAAGGGAGGGAGGAACGATTCTTGTACTCAGACTAGGAGGAGTTACTTCAAGATTTCTTGTCTGAGACCTGCAATTATTTCTTTTGTATCTTGGATTCAACTGCAAAGTTAATTGGGTTATAAATATGTATAAAATAAAAAGAAGTATGAAACTACAATGGCGAACCATCTACATGAATTTGCATGCACAGAAAGCAGAGACCAAGATTTAAAGATTAAAGATCGTGCGATTACTGACTAATAAACTCATCAATCCAGCACGTGTAATTATGAGAATTTAAGACAGTAGTTTTAGCATAATACACCTTGAAAACGCAAGTATAAATCAAGAAGCCTCAACCCCAGCCCTTTACAAAGTATATATATATATTGTCTGGGGATAACAATGGAGACGCGGAAAACATGACGATGATCCAGTTCATATATTCAAATTACAAAAGATTTCAATTTAAACATAGCAAAATCACCAACAGAACAAATAAGCTGTGATTAGTGCGACCGAGAAAATTGATAAAGAAAAATAGCAGACATGGAAAACGAAAGGCAGGGGAGATATTGTTAAAGCAAACAATGAGAAGGAATATGAAGAGGGAAGAGGGAGAAATCACCGATTGATTATGAAAAACAGAGTGACGGGGGTTGGACGAAGGAACGATATTAGGATTATGATGAAAAGGAGAATATGGATGAAACTGATGGAATTGAAATCGAGAAGACTGATGCTGACCCGAACTAAACATGTTTGATTTGTTGAGGAACAGAACAGTCTAATGGCGGGTGCTTCTCCGCTGGGAAAACCAAATATGTATAGTTTTGTATTTATTTATAAGAAGAGCGTAGAGAGAGAGAGAGAATTGGGGTTGAGAGGAAGAGGCAGGCAGGGGAGCGGTGAATTCGAATAGGCGCTCCCCGCCCTTCTGTATTCGTTGGCGCGGACACTGACCCTCCCTCGCAATGTGGGCTGGGCCTTCTGTTTCTTCTCAGTCGGTTGGTTTTGTTTTTGGGCTTCACTTCATTATTTTTCTTGTCATATAATCATGCATAAACAAGCACAATTTTCACCAAAAAAAAGCACAATTTTGTTTCTCTTAGTGTATCGAAGCGGCAGGTATTTAAAGCTCAGAGAATCTCCTAAAACATTAAGAAAAAATAAATAAAATTTAATATAAATCTGAATCTATTTATCAAAGATTAAGACAATAAAAATAAGGAAACTTATTATTCTTCAAGAAGGAAGAATAAGAAGGATGTAGAACATTCTAGCTTGCTTTTAAAGAATAAAACACAAATAATTATGAAACTAATATGCTATGATTCAAATTTGAATGACACTGAAAGAATCTTATTTATTTAAAAATTAAAATATTTTAGAATATTTTAACTTACTAATCAAATAAAAATATCTTATAAATCACTAAATGATACTAAATAAATATAAAAATTATTTGAAAAATATTACTTTATAAGAATCACAAAGAAAGTGACATTTTTTTACTAGAAAATTCATTTAATTTATTTTCTACTTGAAGGCCAAATTGTTATAATAAACCTAAGATTCATAAAATACTAATTTGGGCTCTTTAAAATATAATTAGAAACGTAACAAATAAAAAGACTTTAACAAATAAATGGTTTTTACTTCATTAATTAAGTCTTAGCCCAAAAATATAAACAAAACACATTTAAATAACTAATGAATAGCACGTCACTCCTTTTCTTTGAACTATAAAAGTTTTGAATTTGAGTTTGAATATGAATCTTGATAAAAAAAAAAAAGAGTTTGAATGTGAATGATTAAGGTTCCATTGGATTTTTCCATGTGTAGGTCTTGTAGTCTTTTAAATAGATCACCTATCATTTAGTCCTCCAAATTAAATTTTCAAAACACGTGATTTTATAGTTGATTCATTCATCTATTATGTTACTTAGCTTGTGGTTTTAAACTTCTAAGTCACTATGTAACATAACAAATACGCCATACTTAAACTTAGATTAAGTGACTCCATCAATCTATAAAAGTGAATGTGTTCTTTCCTAGCTACGAATCCTTTAGAAACCTCTGGATCTCCATCAAAATATGAATTGAATAAATAATCATTTATTACAATTATAGTATAATTAATTATAAATAATTTTTTTATAAATTAAAATAAATTTTTATTTAAAAAAAACTACGTAAAAGAGGTTGCTTCGAATGTCTCATATGAGTCCAAACCTACCATAACGCAACTGACATCATAATTTAGGAAGCACCTTGGTCATCCGATCCAAATCATTTTATGGTTACGACATATATCCATTAATTCTCATCATTAATAAATGAAGCCAAAATTCAACACTGATAACAACACAAAGATCCATCAATTAATATCCAAATCATTTTAAGGTATAGATTGCCCATCCCATCCAATCCAAATTGGGTAATACTTTATCTATTATGCTATATAGTGTACTTTTTTGAGAAATTTATATTTTATAATGTAGTACACTTTATGAATTACGTAGTGTAATTTTTTTCTGTTTCCAATATTACTCCTAATTAATAAACTCAAATATTTATTTATTATTAAAATATTTCATTCCCAATACATTTATTAAGGATAATTTGAGAAAAATTACAAAATTTTATTAGTTATTAATTATTATATGTGATAATTAAAAATATATTATAAACTGGAAAGAAGTTAATTTGGAGGCATTCGCAACTGCAATTAGAGCTAATAATCAATCTCCCGCTGATGCAGTTACCCATTTTTCCATATCCACATTCTTTGCAATTTTGTTGGCCCACTCATTGAAACGGGCTTAGGCTTGCAAGCTTCCATTTTAATGGGTCTTTCACGCCTTCCCCTATATATGGGTGTGTTATTGGAAAAAATTAAAACTGTACGTTCCCCATAAAGTTTTTTTTTCCCCTTCTTTGATGACTCTGTATTTTTAATCTGAAATTATTATCAATTGGTGTAAACAATAACTCAATGTATAATACTCGCCCGATATCAGATGTAAGTTACTTTTAATTATATCATTAATAATAAAAAAATTATTAATTAAACTCATTAAATTTATCTTAAATTTAATTTATTTTCAAAATTTACTCCTAATATGCTATATGTCTCCAATCATAAATTGCATTATTTTTGTTTAATGTACTTAGTGAGGGGTATTTATGAAAAAATTATTTAATGATTCATATATGACTTATATTTTGAATAAAAAAAACTATTCTTTCAACTACTTGAGACAGAAAAGAAGGAATATCGATCTAGATATCTTAAATATTTATTTACACTTAAACCTATAATAAGAGGAAGGAATTGTTCTTGAATTAATGTCGAGTATGAGCACAGAAACAATATGACCATGTATTTGCAAACTGAAACAATAAGGAAAAAAGGTTGATAAGAACTGAGTACTCCATTATAGCTTGCATTTCAGATCAAATAATTGGTAATTGAGCAAGCCAGGGCACATAAACATCATAGTATGCATGCATGTGATGTGATTGGGGAAAAGACAAACGAAAACAAATGAAAGGTGAAACGAGAAATGGAAGACGCGCCACTAACAAAGGTTGGCTGAACGAATCAGGTAGTCAATCATACCAGCAAATTCCAAACAGAATATAACAATGTCTTGTATTAATTAAGCTTTGAATGATTAGGTACGTACTGAGCAATTTGATGGTGATAGCTTGCGGCAGGTGTAGTTGGGAGAATAATATATGTCTTCTCCTTCCATTTTGTTTTTTAAATCAAGATTTTTGTGGTGTAAGGAAAGGAACCCACATACTAGTATAAAAAAATGATGCTTATTTATATAGTTATACCCCTCATTTTTTTTATTTTAGTTCTTGTTGATGGCATATGGCTGCCCAAATCTCTGTCTCACTTCTAAGTTTCAACTACTCTCAAACTAATATTCCACATTCTCAACCAATTAATTAAACTTGATTGCACACCCGCTCCTGTTTGTAATTTGATTCTGGAATATGAATGGAAACCATACCATTACATATATATAGAGAGAGAGAATTAATTTTCAAGAATAGAGACATTTATACTACATGCATGTTATATCAAAAGTAGGATAAATATGTGTTAAATGTATATATATAACATTGGGTTTTGCCAAAGAGGGGGGAATTGGGGACCAGAAAATGGAAGTATATGTCTGGGTGAGTGTGGGGAGGGAGCAATTTGGAATATGAGTGCTTCTCTTCTTTATGCTCTGTGGCTTTTATGATGTTTTGTTGGCTCTTTATGCTTTGAAATTTTCGTACTTTTAGAATCCTCCTCCCACCCCCTCCTACACTCCCACATCACATTTCACCACCATCACTTGTTCCCCTCCACTAACACTACGTCCACTTCCTTCCCTACCCTATCTTCTTTCATCCAATCAACGAGGCTGGCGAGATAAATTCTTCACCGGACGCCACCTTTTAAAAGTTTTCCCCCTTAATTTGATTTCTTTTTTAATGGTTGACGTGTGGAACGAGGGATGCTTTTCGAAAACAAATTATATTTACTACTATAACTGATGACCTTGATTTAATCGTAAATTTAGTCAAATGATTTCATTTTTCATCTTCTACAGGGGAATGGGGTAAGTATCTCTCTTGAGAAACTGAATATGTATACATATCCAGGTCAAGCGCCTATTTCTTCGCTTCTATTCATCTCACTCATTAATGGGCTCTGACATTTTCCAACTCTCTAGATCTCAAACAATACACATTCACAACCAGAAGCTTCCCACTCCATTTCCAAACTCTCGACTTCAACATTAATTTTTTTTAAATACACACACACTAGCTCTCGGAGAATTAAAGAAGTACTAGTCTGCATTCTCGTGGAGAATTAACTACTAGTAGTCTTAATAAAACAAAACCTGCATAATTTTCTATCCTTGGTTCATGATTCGCGATTAGGAAATTAATATATAGTTGTCCTAATTAAGATTATCAGTAAGTATCAATTACTAGCATGATTTTCTTTTCTCTCCTTTTTGGGTGGCATATGTGGAGGAAGAAAAAAAGGAACGCCAATCCCCACAATTAACGAGAGAGGACGTGCATGGTATAAGTAGTTCCAAACAATTAAAAATGTCCATTTCATTTATATGTGAAGAGAAATTCTTCAATGCATTGCATTCATTTACTTAACTACTTCTGGCCAAAATTAAACATTGACTTAACTATTTGTATGGTACTGCATTAAGAAAATATAATAAGACACAATTCATTTGCTTAATTACACATACGCACAGAGTACAGTGCTTCTGCGCCATCCCCACAATAGATTATTCCATCCGATCCATATCTACTTATCTTGAAAGATTATTTTCTTCTTATTTCATAATATAAGATGTCACATATTAATTTGATTTTTTTTATTCATTTAATAATTAATTTTGTAGCTTGTATGAGACTAATGGATAGAAGTGAAATAAATAAGGGTAAAAATGAGATTTTAGTCTTTTTTTTTTTTTAGAAATTTAAGAATGTAATAAAACTTTCTTGAAATATGTAAAATTATTATAAACCTCTTATATTATAGGTCGGTGAGAGTATTTATTGAGTAAAATGAAAAACAACACATTTATAAGGTAAAAATGAATTACTCATTCATTTAATAGATGGGATCTTTGGCTTAATTAATTAATATACATGTAATTTTTATCATTTATTTACACCTGAAATAAACACGGTGCAAATATGCATGATACGTTAATTAAGGAGTTTTTTTCTTTAAAAAAAACAAAGACAAGATGTCAATGTTGGATTAAGCTAGCTATGTAGAGTATATTTTTTACTTAACAAATTGTCGTCAATATTGCATAATTGAGGTGGCGCGATTCAGGGGCAAGAACTTCTGATCATACCATTGAAGCACCACACACCTTCCAACAAATGGTACAATATACAGAGCCACAAAACGAAATGGATCAATTGACGCGGTCAGTCAAACAAAAAAGTAACCAATTTCCAATTTATTATATTGTTAGTTTTAGCTTTTGGGAAGATTAACAACTCAACGGCTCAAAGGTACGTCGAGTTGAGCGAATGAGACAAGCACCCATTATGCTCAATCAAAGTGGGAAGATATATATATGAATGTACTGCAATAAAGATACACAATAGCTCCACCATAGAGGGACCCCTTTATCCCACATTTATCTCAGGTCCCTCTTTTACAGGGACACCTCCGAGTTGTTTTAAAATACAAAACCTGCCCCTCTCCTCGCTCTAACTATTTACTATATATTTCTATGAAAGAGAGGTCCATTGTATTCTATTCTATTTTGCTCGATCGAGTTTAATTAGCTTCTGAATGGCTCTCCTAACTTTCTTGCCCGAACAGTCAGATTCAGACCCCAAATCACAAGTTTCGAAGCGCAAGCGAAACAAGCCGCAGAAGAAGCAGAAGCTGAAACCACCGTCTTCATGGGACCAAATCAAGAACCTCCTCATCTGCAAACAGATCCAAGGGTCGACGGTGCACGACCCCTCCAAAAACCCCACCCCTTTGCGCTACTCCAAGCTGGGCTCTTCTTGCGGCTCAATCTGTAGCTTCAAAGACGTTGTTCACTTCAACACGCGTGTTATTCACCGACCTGATAACTCCTCGCCGGAGAGCAGTGCTCTGGGTCAGCAAACTGGGTTGCTCAGTCGGAAGCCTCCAAATAAATCATCGTCATCTAGGTCGACCGGCAAATCCAACGGCGCTCCAACCTCCACTTCGTCTTCCAGAGGCATGCAATTCAGAAAACTCTCCGGCTGTTATGAATGTCGCATGATTGTTGACCCTTCCAGGTGACTATATATACGCTAGAGTTAATATTAAGATTTTCATTTGATTTCCGTCCACGCATATATATCTTCGTTTAGATAGTTCAATTAGCATATTCATGGTATGAAAATTGGGGAGAGAAATTAATGTATAGGACTGAAACATCAGGCTCCCAGTTCCGAGAAGCACTCTATGTTCTTGCCCTCACTGCGGAGAGATCTTCCCTAAGATGGAAAGCTTGGAGCTTCATCAAGCTGCTCGCCATGCCGGTATCATCACTCTTTTCCTTCTCTTTTTTCCCTTTTCTTTCACATGCATCACTCATTTCTTTCAACATGAAACTATTACTTCCATTTTTCCCCAACAGATTTGCTCTTGTGCAACTTAGTTTTTTGTGGTCGATATTCGATAAAGAGCTCCTCTAAAGTGTAACAATAAAAAAAAAGGTAAACACGTAAAACACTCTAATAATTACTTCGGTTCTCCTTTCTAAACAAAGTGTTGTTTATTTCCTCCCAATCCGTTGTTATCATGAGGAGTTGTTTAACTTTTGTAAAAGATAACTTGCACTGCGCAATGAAATTCGAAACATGGGGACAAAAGGGACTATACCATTCCATGCAGGTCGTGATAATGGGTTGCTGGGGAACTTTATTCCGGTAATCTTGCACAAAATCCATTCCATCTTTTCGGATAACGGTAATCATGTTTCCCTAAATCTCTCACAAAAAATACAAAGAAAAGTGGTAAACTAAAAAAAATGTTTTTTTTTTAAAGTGCGTGCATCAGCATTTACCAAATACACCCACCAACAATCACAGCAGCGGCAATATGTTCATTCACCAACCGTACGTAATGGGTGCTTCAAGGACTACGTACCACATCACAGCTGTCTGTGCTGTGAGGACGTCAATGATTAATCAGTCCATGAGGTGGTGGTACTTTGCTGATTTTTTGTTTTCCTAATGCAATAAGAAAACCCACCGACAGTTGATATAACAAGAATTGTAGGCTCCTACTAGACTACTGCTGTATTCTTGTTTTGGTTCGCGGGAATAAACTAGAATTTAATTTAATTTAATTTGCATGCTGCAAATTGTAATTTGGACTAAACAGTTTCAGAGCTGGGCCCTGAGGATTCGGGTCGAAATATTGTGGAGATAATCTTCAAATCAAGCTGGCTCAAGAAGGGCAGCCCCATCTGCAAGATCGAACGGATACTAAAAGTCCACAACACCCAGCGCACCATCCAACGGTTCGAGGAGTGTCGAGACGCAGTGAAGAGCCGTGCTCAGCACAGCACCAAGAAGAATCCCAGGTGCGCCGCCGACGGGAACGAGCTCCTGCGATTCCACTGCACCAGCCTCTCATGCGCGTTGGGCGCATGTGGCTCCTCCTCCTTGTGCGGCTCGGTCCCCGGCTGCGGCGTTTGCACCATCATCAGGCAAGGATTTCAGGGCAAGGCTGACGGCGCCGGTGAACAACAACAGCACTGCAAAGGAGTGCGGACCACGGCGAGCAGCGGGAGGGCCCACGACGCCTTGCAGTGTAGTGACACCAGGAGGGCGATGCTGGTGTGCCGTGTCATTGCCGGGAGGGTGAAGCGTGTGGCAGAGGAGACGCCGGCGGAGGAGGAGACGGTGTCGGCTGGGTCTTATGACTCGGTAGCCGGGTACGGCGGGATATACTCGAATCTCGAGGAGTTGGTGGTGTTCAATCCAAAGGCTATCCTTCCTTGTTTCGTTGTGATTTACAAAGTGGTTCCGTGTTGACAAAAGTCATCATTATTGAGAGTCAGAGATCGAAATCGAATGTACTTTCTGCTCTGCTACACTATACCCACACCCAGCCGGGGTGTTCCGCGGACGCCACTGCTTGTCTCACGTATATATGCATATTTATTCGTATTAATAATTAGAAGTAGTACTCTCTGTTGTTTGTTGTCGGATTTACTACGCTGTAACAAAATCTCCTGTTTTATTAATGGGTTTTGGCCAACCACTGTTTAACTGCATGCCTGGCGCGTGCTTTTCAATTTGCCAATTTCATTGCCCTGCTTAGTTAATTCAAGTTGAATTTGAGAGAAGCTGGAATTTGTTTTTGGATATTAATTGAAGGCACTGATAAGATGGACGGTTCATGTGATGGAAACAGCAATCCCATAAATAAATGGGAAAATTGCAGAGCCCAGTTAATGCTGCCATAAAACTTACCCTACTCACAACATACTCGTAAATGTTTGTAGTAGTAAAAAACACAAAAATATCCGACTTAATCTATATCAATTTTTATATATAAGGGGAGATGTGTGTGCAAAAATATATACTTTATGGGTAAATTAAACCATGTAGAATTGGAAACATAATTATATGGTCAAAGTGACAAGGTACGTAATACTATGCTGGAATGAATGGAAGATAGGAGAAGATGAGTCATGATCGTGGATGAATCTCGACAGACAGCACTTTTCAAAACAGGGAATGACGAAGAAAATGGCTGTTTCTCTTCTTTTAATTATCTCTTTGAGTCGAGTCTTGGAGAACACAAATATGATAATTGTATACACATGGACGAGCACATGCAGATTCACTGTTTTTTCTTACTGTCGCTAGCATTTGGACTTTTGGGGGAACTAATTTACAAGTTTCAACGAATCCAATATCCCACGAGCGATGCTATATATGTACGTGCAGTGGTTCGTTTCATTTCAAATTCGTAAATTAATGGGGGGTTTAGTTGAACTCGAGATTACAGAATATAATATTGCAAACAAAACGATTGTGGGAGGGTCCACTTGTAATAATTTTCAGTGTACCGTGCGCCTGTACCTTCATGATGAAGCTACTGTGTAATCGAGGTATTATTTAGACCTTAGTTTTTAGTAAAAACTCTTGGCAGGATCGGTGTCTGTATGTCCAAAGCAATTTTCTGAGCGCATAAAATTGTTCAAGCTTATATTCGTTAAACAAGAATAAGCTCCCCGTGCCGAGAGAGAGAGAGAGAGAGAGAGGGGTCCCAAATGAAGCTTATGAGTTTTCTAATTTGCGAAAAGATTAACCTTGTGTCTAGAAATTGTGATAAGTATGTATGTAAAAGATGTATGTGTGTGTATAATATATAAATATATAATATAATTATTTTATGAAAAAGAGAATTAGATATTTTATGAATTTATTGAAAATATTTAAAAATACTAAAATACTTATATTTAGAATTGCAAGTGATAGCATTGGTAGTTCATCAATATTCTAATTTTGGAAATTCTGAAAAATCATGAATACTCTATCTCAAATAAGTCTTTACATATTATTTCACGTAATGAGTAGTTTAAAGAAGTATTTGAGTAGGGAATTAAGTTTACGCTGCACAAATGATTTGAATGCTTCCCATTGTCAATCACATTTTTTTCTTAACTGAGAAAATAAACATATTTTTTTTTGCATTACATAGATTTTAAGAATGATTTATACTTGTAAATAGTATGGTTTGTTGTAAGTTTTTTATTCAAAGCACATTAGACAAAATGTGATTAAAATTAAAATAAGTAAATAACGAAGGAATTCAGAGTGCAGAGTTTTGATTTAAATTTCCGCCCAATTATGCACCAGCACCTCGTTGGGCCCAATAAGACTGGGTGTTGAAAACAAATAGAACTATGAGTGTCAGTTCAAAAAATAACATGAGTGTATTGGCACCAAACAAAACACTGAGTGGCCTGGCCCAAACGCATAAAACGTGGGAGCTAAGTAGCTAACGAAAAAGAAAACAAATAGAACCCTGCTTTTTCTAAAGAGAAAAATTCACATTCTCACCATCAAAAGCAAAGCAAGAAAAGGCAAACAAACTTCCTCCAACATAAAGGGTGATTGTTGAAAGCATTTATTTTATGGTGCAAAGCAATGCATGTGATGGAGAGCTCATTCTGGCATATTATGCTTTGCAAGATTGATGTGAAAGGATTCAAGTCCGCAGGTAAATTAACGAGAAACAGCTAGAGAAGTAGGCCTGAATCATTTGGAATAACGTTGGACATGTTAGATGGGTTCCACTTAAGTCACAGAGTAAGGATTTTTGGAGATTCGTCAAGGTTTTATATATGGAACACCAGGGGCCCATCATCATTCCCTCTTCTCTCTTTCAATTATCTGCCACCTTTCCATTAAACAACTCAAATTATGGGGACTAAGCAGAGTTGTTATGCTGGTAATTTCCATATTAATCAGATCGTAATCGAGAAAGCTGTTCAAACAATCCCGTTTTAGGAAGACAAGAGAAGCCCATGCCAATGATATGGGCACATGGGTGCTGCTCTAGCCCCTCCAGAATGGAATATCAAAGGCAAAGTTTTGAAAGGCAGGCTGGCCTTTAAAAGCATAACGACACACTCATCATGGTATTTCACTTCCCGGGGTGGTGAGTGACAATGCACAATCCTCAAAGAGAGAGCTTCGTCGTCATCAGACTAATACCAGACACGCAAGAAGAAGGGCTTCACTGTGACGCAAACCCTCTACCTCACTGGACAATTCCATCTCTCAGCTTGTCGGACTCAGCCATGAAGCTCTTTAATCGCTTCCGCAAGATCCTCACGCGTCTCGTATTCTCCTCCTCCCCAAAGCCTTCTTCTAAGCACAGAAACTCTGACCGTTTTGACCCTCCAAAGACCTCCTGCAGCTCCTATTACTCCTCTTACTCTCATTACAATGAGGCCATTTCTGACTGCATCGAGTTCTTCAATAAGTCCGCTCAAGACGGCTTTCTGGACGATGCTCGTAATTCCGATGTTGTCTGACCTTTTTCCTGCTTTTTTTCTCTTCAAATATATATGCCTGCCTCATGGTTTGTTACCTTTAATTTCATCTGCTTCTGCTTGATTCATCGTATATGAGTCTCCATATGATTAAGCTACTTTATTTCATTGTGGCTACTTTCATTTTCCCCCTTTATATATATATATATATATATATAACCATTACAAAAATGCTTCAAAATACCGACTAAAAGTCTCGATTCCGATTGACTTTCGATTCCATTTTTGTTTTATCAAAACCTGCCGTTTTTCTACTAGAAAATATAAAAGTCGATACATATTCTATTGATTTCATTTTCATCAAAAGTTTGCAGCTTTTGGTAGGCAGAAATATATAGCGAAGAGAACTTTCGTTTGCTGATAAGGACTGTGGCTGGTTAGGTAAAACCGTTACGCAGTTTATTCGTTTTGATGAAGAGGAGGGCAGAGCTAGCTTCATGCATTAGCTACTTGGAATAGTATTATATTCCCTTTGGTACTGAAGGACCAGATACAATCGAACAGCCATTTGTAATTAATAATTCCAGTGTCAAATGATCAATAAAAGAGAGGAGGAAAACAGAACGAAAGGATTCAGCAATGAAAAATAAAATAGAATCAATTGAAAAAGTCTGAAAAACAAGTTGGAACTTAGTACAGTCAATGATATACATATCATCTTCATTGGTTCTTAAAAATGCAAAAGTACTCCATATCCATTATATATAATCTCTGAGAGGATCATTGTTTGTGATAAAGCGAGTATCCTAAAGATTCACTTTCAGCTCTCCACATCATTGATCGATATGGAACACATGTTTTAAACCATTTTGGAGCCTGATTCTTAGTCTCAATTTAATTTACAGCCTATAATTAATCAATAGTCATTAACTAATTAACTATGTTATGTATGAACGAATCAATAAAACTTGAAAAAGCAGCGAAATTTAATTGATAATTATGTTGTTTTATAACATGCGCCTGCTGACACCCTCATCTGTCAACTCATTTGGGTGGAAAATATGACTGGCGAGCTACTGGCTAGTATGGTACAAGAAATCACAAGAAGAAAAGAAAGAAGAGCAGTTGAAATTTGCAGTAATGGACAGCTGAAAATATATAATGAGTAGGATACGAGAGGGTTGGAATTAAGTTGATATGTTGTTCAGGCAACTTGTGGGCTTCCCTTTTTCCTGGAGAAGATACTAATGAGGGGAATCAACGGGTTCTTCTTCTTCTTCCGAAGGGAGGGATGTCTCTCCAACTTTTCAACCCCTTGTGGGTGAATGACATGAGCCACAGAGGGAGGATTCGCAAAGGTGACGTACCTTTTCTTCTGGAACTCCAACCTCTCTTGGTCCGACCTGCTTAAATTCTCAACAAACTTGACGTCCTCGATCTCGCATTCCACCGCGTGCTTCTCCTCGTTCTCACGTCGCTTCAGCTCTTGCAGCTCTTGCTTCGTGCGCTCGAGCTCTTCCTGCAGTGACGACAGGCAATGCGCCATCAACATGCTTTCCTCTCTCGTCCTGTCCAGATTCTGCCTTGTCTCCTCTAGCTCTACTGCTACCCTTCCAAGCCTTGATGAGTCTTCATTCCCATTCTCATGCCCTCCCCTCTGTATCTACATTTACATATGCAAATCACAATAAACTTTTCAGATTGATTCTATTCATAAAAAGCATACAAAGTAGTAATACTTTGAGAGCCTAACAGGACTTCCTGCAATCGGAGGCCATTAATAATAATATACTGTAGAAAATTAATCTCATGTAAGAGGATGATTAAGTAGGTAAAGTAGAATGCTATTTCAATTTTCTCTAATAAATATTTTGAAATGAATTGATAAAGCTACACTTTTTCACTAAACAGAGAGTTTAATTTTATGTCTATACATTAAAGCTAGACAATTGAGAGGAAGTATACTATAAAAAAAAATGGTATTGAGCTATTGGATTATAAAAAATTCGTTACTTATAAATCAATATTTGTTCACTTTCTTTATCCCATCACATGACACAAGGGAGCAACAACATTCTAATACAAGTTAGCGTATCCTAGGACTGTTTACAGCTAAACCACAATTGAAGACTGCACCACCCTGCAAGCAAGCATAACATTGGAGCTTTTTCCTCAAACGCTTTAATTAATTTCTCATGGATACGAATTCGAGGGACAAATAATAATAATTAAAATCTAACACTTGGGAGGAAGGTCAGACTTGTTTATGAGTACCCAAAGTAATTTCTGTGTTTTTGACTTATAACTCTGTTTGCCAATAAACCTGGTGTGCTGCACCAGTAGATTAACATGGGAGGGAATGTCTCTAAAGTTGTTAATATAGTTCTACAGGAAGTAGAGATATTAATTGTTAGAAGTAATTGGTATGAAATCACAGAGAATGAATAAGAATGAGAACCAAAGGTTATTGGTTGATAAAAAAAAATAAAGTTGGGTAATCTGCTATGCAGGGTATACTTGGAGCTCATGGGAGAACTGGAAGATGAAAAACATCGTATAAAAAAACTCAAAGGAAGCAATAAATTAAATTAAATAGATATAATTGGTGATAGATGTAAAGAGAGAACCTCCTTGAGCTGGGTTGCATAGAGCTCTTGGGCTAAAACTTTCTCACCGAACAATGAAACAGCCTCTTTCACCGAACGGAATGGGGCTCTCGTGTCTATCTCCGCCTTCTTCATGAGCATCACTCCATCTTGCTTCTTGTTCATCTTGGTGCTCCTAGTTCTGTCCCAAAGACACAACAAGAAAGAATGTCCTTGTGTGGGTGCTGGTCTGAGACAGAGAAAGGTTGGTGACAAGCGTGAGTTCCTAGGATCGAAAAGAAACGAAGGGTCGAGAAATTAAAATGAAAGAACAGCTTCGTTTCTTGGCGTCCACTTCACTGGAATTCTGTTGTATTTAAGGGTGGGAGGGAAATGCAAATGCGGTGGGTGGATGCTGATGCTCTCCTCGTCTACTTAAATGGCCTTTTAGTGAAACCAAAGAGAGAAGGACTCTTCACCTGTACCCCAACTTGTATTTCCTCACCAGGACATGGTCTTTGAATAAGCGTATAAAAAAATGCAAAAAGTTGCCTACGTATGTGACTTTTTTAGTTTCCCTTGCTTCTAAGATTGAAGATACCACTGCTGTTGGATTTTACTAAATTAACTCTCCCCATCACTCCCCCCATAACCAGTGGATTCCCAACTTTGACACCAAAAGTAACAAACAGTTAATTCACTATGGTATTGTATGTACATAATAGATTAAATCTAGCAGGAACCAGGGTTTACAGATGCTGTTCCATCTGCGAAATGTGTACAATATTTATTCGGGATGTTAGTGAGGAGGCAGAGAAAGGTATAAAATGTGTAGTGCTATATAATGGTATAAAAATGGAGGAAAAAGAGATGGAAGGGATTAAAATGCGTAAAAAAGGATTTGAAGGGATGGATACCTTGCGTGGATGATCGAAATAGAGAGAATGATTACTGGTAGAAGCTAATGAGATACCGTGATCTCATCCATCATATATATTTAATACATTGAGTGGGACTTCATTTTGAGGCTTTGGCTCATAATTGATTCCCATCCTATTCACAACATGTGGCGCCTGGATCATCACCTCTGCTCACACTGCTAACTCATTCCATTTTCTTTTCTTCACATTCACCACTCATTTTGAACCCATTCAACAAAACATGTCAACGTTAAATAAAAAAGTATACTCATTCTTTACTTTTCTTAAACTATGTAAGGGTCTCGTGTATTGCACACGGTTTAAAAAATAAGCTATATTATTTATAGTAGTTTATAAATAGTAGAGCTTAAATATATTTTTTATGTAGGTACTAGGTAGATATATGAACTATATACAAATAACAGAACTCTCTCCTCTGTTTTTTTCTCAATTCAATGAGAATAAAATATATGTTTTTAAAAAAATAGAGCACATAAACATATAATTGGTTATTTCTTAAAATATTGGTTTTTTTTTCAGAAATCTTAAAATATTGATTTGGTTTAGTGAGAGAAAAGATTTTGTGATAGAATGTATCTTTCATTAATTCTTTATATAGTTGAATGACTATAATACACACACACGTGTATATATATATTATGTGTCTCTCAATGATTATTACATTTCATCTCAAAATTACATAATCAATATTTATAAATATTCAATTATTTAAATAACTCATGGGGCCATGTAACAAAACCCATGGTCTGATTTTACCCATTCATATTAAGCCAATTTTTAGGCCGGGCTGGACTTTGGGCCAAATGTGTATATATATTTTTTGTTTTTGTCATTATTTTATACATACTAATTAATTTGATAGGATGCTTTTCTCTATATATCTTGTATAATAATACATTTGCTATATGATTATCATAAAAATTTTAAAAATTTTAATGTTTAAATTTTATTTAAAATTTTAAATTGATTTCTTAACTAATATTATATAAAAATAATACATAATTGTTAGGTATTTATGATTTTTAAAAACACTAATTTTTATCCTGACATATTTTTTTTTTAAAAAATCTATTTTTGGATTAAATAATTATAATTTTATTAATAAATAAAGCTAATTTTTTATTTTATTCTTTTTATTTTTATTATTTTTTAAAAAATTATTTAATATTGGGTCAGTATGTTTTGTCTCAATAACTACTTCGATTGGCCTAAAATTTCATCAATCTAGGTGGGGGTCAAGTCCGACCCATGAACACCTCTATTTATAAATAACTATCGATATTAATTCGACTAAAAAACTCAATGACTAATTGGTGATCCTTTTTTTTTTATTGGCCTAAAAATGGTTATCTTTTTCATTCGAATTTAGAACAATTTACTTGCAAATACTATGTTAAATAAGGGATAATTACATATTAGGATCAAGATATTAAATTAATTAAAAATTAGGGCCAACTATTAATTTAATTATAATAAAGGATCAAATATTTTTAAATAAAATTAAAAAGTTGTGAGATTATCAAAATACTCTTGAAACTAACCTCCATCTCCCCTATCATCGCTAGCCATCGATGACCAGTCAATACCATTTAACTGATGATTGACCAACTAACGGCCACAATCAAATAGTCGCTGGTGACTGGTCAATGGTCACCAGTGACTTGTTAATAATCGCTGGAAATCAGTCAACATCAGCCAACAGTCACCGGTAACAGTTAACGGCGACTAGTTATAAGTTGAAAAATCAAAATAGGAGAATTGCAAAATATGAGTAAAAAGTTATAAATCCCTAGAATTATTTTAATTCTAATATGGGTAAAATCTAATTATTCAATGTTAAAATTATGTAAATAAGTTGAAAAATCAGAATATAAAAGTTGCAAAATGTGAGTAAAAAATTATAAATACTTGAACTCAATTTGATACTTATAAAATTAAAATCTGATTGTTCCATATCAAACTTCAAAAAATAAGTTATAAAATAAAAACATGAGAGTTGCAAAATGTGAGTAATAAGCTGCAAATATTTGGACTCAATTTGACGTTTATAAAGTTAAAATTTGATTACTCTATGTTAAAATTCAGAAAATAAGTTGTAAAATAAAAATATGAGAGATGTAAAATGTAAGTAAAAAGTTACAAATTTCTGAAGTTAATTTGATACTTATAAAGTTAAAATTCGACTACTCCATGTTAAAATTTAAAAAATATGTTGCAAAATTAGAATATGGGAGTTGTAAAATATAAGTAAGAAGTTGTAAATATCTAAAACCAATTTGATAATTATAAAGTTTAAATCATTGTTCTTGTTAGGAACAAAACTGACCTTGTTAAGAACAAACTAATTTAATGCTTATAAAGTAATTGACTTTTAACCTTATCATCATTGAAGTGACTATTGGGATTTACAATTTCTTACTCACATTTTGCAATTTTTTTGTTTTGATTTTGCAATTTATTTTTTAAATTTTAATATGAAGCAATTGGATTTTAACTTTATAAGTATCGAATTAATTCCAGAGATTTGCAACTTCCATGTTTTGATTTTGCAACTAGGGGTGTGTGTTTGGTTTTTCGGTTCAGTTCGGTCTAAAAATTGAATAAACGAAAAACCAAAATGATGATAAAAAGAAAAATCGAACCAAATTATAATGCTTGGTAAAATCGAACCAAATCGAAATAATTTAATTCGATTCGATTTTTACAATTCGGTTTAAAATTTTGGCTACGGAAAATGACCACTAAAGGCCTCCAAAACTTTAAAAAAAAAATCAAAATTATATATATTTCAATGTCTCATCTAAACAACTTTAAAAATTATTCCTATATAAAAAATACAGAAAAAACTGGAATAATATTAACTTCAATAACAACAATATTTATAATAATATTTTTGACATTGAAGTGAAAATTATATTGAAAAAATTATAAAGCCATTCAAAATAATATTAAGAAATCTAAATCAAAATCCATTCGGAAGAACATCAAGAAAATTAGAAAAAAATTAAAAATACTACATCTTGCATAAAAAATTTATAAATCTAAAAACTTCCACTCACTGCCCATAAATAGAATTAAGTGTTTATATACTTTATAGTAGATAAAATATTGGAACTAAAATTCTAAAGAATGACTTATTACTTAATAGATAATAGAAATATTTTTCTATATATTTTGTTGAATATTTAACATGATAATCACAAGTAAGAATTTAAATTAACCTTGTGTGTTCATGTGAGTCTGAGAGAATGATTGAGTGAAAATATCGAATTGAGAAAAGAAAGTGTTTATTCGGAGAGACAAAGCTCCGATTTTTTTTGGGCGAATGAAGGAGACAAAAGAAGGCAACGATGATTGATGAATGATAATATGATACAATGATTTAGATCTTAGGTTTTCTTTAATGATAAATTGGTAATAGGTTTTAAATATTAAGCCAATTAAAAGTTAAAATAGTGAATTATATGATATTATCTATTATACTAAATTATCTATTAAATTAAAAAGTCTTAACACTAAAATAAAAATAGGTAATGCTAACAAAAAAATTATTTAAAAAAATTTCGGTTCGTTTCAGTTTATTTAAGTTTATCAAAGTTAAGACCAAACCAAACTAATATAATCGAAATCATAAAAAAAATTAACCGAAGTGAACATAATAACCAAATAAATCAAACCAAATAGACTGAATTTATTTTGGTTTGGTTCGGTATTTAATTTCGATTCAGTTTTGCACCCTATTTGTAACTCTCATATTCTAATTTTACAACATATTTTTTTTTATTTTAACATGGAGTAACCGAATTTTAAATTTATAAGTATCAAATCGACTATAAAAATTTGCAACTTCTTACTTATATTTTTTAACTCTCATGTTCTGATTTTGCAATTTATTTTTTAAATTTTAATATGAAATAATCAGATTTTAACTTTATAAGTATCAAATAAGGTTCAGGTATTTTCAACTTTTTACTCACATTTTGTAACTCATATGTTCTGATTTTGTAATTTATTTTTCAAATTTTAATATGAAGCAATCAGATTTTAACTTTATAAGTATCAAATTAGGTTTAGGTATTTACAACTTTTTACTCATATTTTACAATTTTTATGTTTTGATTTTTCAACTTATTTACATAATTTTAATATCGAGTAATCAGATTTTAATCATATTAGAATTAAAATAATTCTAGGGATTTGTAACTTTTTACTCATATTTTGCAACTCCTTTATTCTGATTTTACAACTTATAACTAGTCGTCGTTGACTGGTCATTGGTGACTATTGACCGGCATTGACTGGTCATTAGCAACTGTTAACCAATATTTTGAGAACCGAACCGGATCAGATCAGACAGTTAGATTGGTTGGGCTGTCACCCGGAGAAAAGAATGACTTGGTTTTCAGCTTTAGATTATTTTAAGGGTTGGATTGGATTGGATTGGACCGTTTCGAACCGGCTTTTGAGCTGGGAACCGAAATTGAGCCGGGAACCAGAGCGATTTTTAAAAAATCAGACGGTTTTTCAAATTGTGTAAAATTTAACTTAAATTTAAATTTTTTTCCAAAATTATTAATTATAAAAATTATTAGCGAGTAAAACACTATTTCCCTTTTTTATTTTAAAACTAGTAATTATAAAAATGAAAAATTTCGTTGTATTATACTTTCTTCATCTCAAATTATAAGAGAATTTTGAGACTCTTTATTTATTCCAAAATATAAAAGACACGGATAAAATTTGTTGAGTAATTAATATCATTTTCCTTTTATACCTTTGAATAATTAAGGTTGTATTGATAATTACTAATAATTAATTAGTTTTACTCCAAACTTTTAATGTGGACAATTCTAGAAAAAAAATTAAAATTGTAGCACAATTAATAAATTTAACTACCAAAATTGTTTTTCCTTGATACATATGAGGTAATTATTTGTTTCTTATAATTAGAAACGGAAGGAATATAGTCATTTTATAATATTATGGTCATGTAGTGTTATCATGTTAAAATGTTTTAATATTACTTTCAATGATTTAATATATATTATTATTATATGAGCTTATTAATTTATTATGAACTTGAACTGCTTAAATTTATTTTCTTAACAATTTGATATTTTATTTTTATACATATATTTTATTATTTTTACTTAATTATTATATTATCGGTTCGACCACCGGTTTAACAGGTTGAATCATAAAAACCGTAACCTGGTGACATTTCTGATTCGACGTCCGATCCGATTTTTAAAATATTGCCATTGACAAGTTACCGACGATAGTTTGATTATGGCTATTGATCAGTCAACCATCGATTAACGACGTTGATTGGTCATCAGCGGCCATTAACTAGCGACTGACGATGGTGGATGAGGTGGATGTTAGTTTCAAAGGTATTTTAGTAATCTCACAATTTTTTAATTTTATTTAAAAATATTTACTCCTTTATTATAATTAAATGAATAGTTGATCCTAATTTTTAATGAATTCAAGATCTTGGTCATAATATGTAATTCTCTCCCTAAATAATGATTAGTTACAATGATAAAAGTATCAAAGTCAAATCAATATCATCTATCTATTTGTTATATATTATAAAACAAAGATTGAAAATACGATATATCACGATTTCATGCCTCCACATCATCGTTTTGTATAAAAAAATCTGGTTTCACGTATTTTAAATAATATTTATTTCTTTGCATATGATTTTATTATTTTAAATTTCATATGATGATAAATATGAAAATCAAAATTATATATATATACACATATTTACATATATATCCATGAAAAAAATATGATTTGATTTGAAAATTACATATATTTGTGAAAAAATCATAATTTAATTGTCTAGGTCTATAGTGATATCTATATAAGATAAATATAAAAATAAAAATCATATATATTTATGAAAAAAATCCATGATTTAATTGTCTAGATCTATGATGAAACCTTTATAAATCCATATAACGGGGTCGAAAGTATAATATATCACGATTTCAAACTTTCATACTGCTGACTATAAAAAATATGACATCGCGTATTTTAAATAATATTTATTTCTTTATGTATGCTTTTATTTTTTTTTTAAATTTGATATGATAATAAATATGAAAATAAAAATTAGAGATATATATATTTGCAAGAAAAAAATCACAATTTAATTTGAAAATAATATATTTTTGTGAAAAAAATCATGATTTGATTGTCTATATTTATAATGAGATCTATAAAAGATAAATATGGAAAAAAAATCATATATATATATATTTGTGAAAAGTCACAATTTAATTGTCTAGATTTACATTAAAATCTATATAAATCCATATTATGTGAGTCTTTTTTCACCACTAAAAGATCATTTTTAGTTCTAGAGATACGCTCGAAGGTAATATTTCATTGCATTGTTATTTGCAATTTTCTGAGGGTAATTTTCACCCTTTTTTTGACATATTATATGTTTTTCATATAATGCAATTGTTCAAATAATTATTTCATAACAAAATCTTAAAGATGGTTTAAATATGGAGGTAACTACTTTCTATTACATTTTTCTATCTTGAATGTAATTCTTTTGATCACTTTCTACTATTTATCTTTATATTATTCTTTCTCCAAATTCTAAAAGAACTTTATAATTAAAAATTCTACAAGATCTTTACACTTGTATATATTATAATATATTACCATTTCAGGATGTACGGTAAGTTATTCTCGAAAGTTATTCAAGAATTCTAGAAAGTTTGATATATATAATGCAATTATGAATAGACCATTTAATTATTATAGATTTGCAAACTTATGTTTTATTATACTAATTAACCATTATTTTTATGTATTCCCTTATTGCAGCCATTAGTCTTCTTACATAATTAGATGTAAGAAAAAATAATAGATAGGTAGATTACCAAGATAATTAGTCCCCACATTATTACATGTAATAATGTAAAATATATACATTCATAAAATGTATTTGATATTCATACTTATATATTTTCTCATCTATATATTTTAATTTCATAAATAATATCTAAGTTTTTCATGTATTGCACGGGCGCAAATTCTAGTTATAAAATATGAAATTTAGAGTAAAATGTATTATATACAAATCATGAATAATGTTTCATTTCTTAAATTCTGTATAATGTATAAAATATATATAGTCAATATATTAATACAAAATTTATAAGAAATTGTATTGTTTAGTTGCAACTCATTTCACACCTTATGCAATGTATAAAGCCAACTACTAGTTAAATGCTAAAATCGAAATGCACTGTTACGAAGTGAACTGAATAAAAAGTCATCAATTCAAATGCCCTTTCTGCTGGACAAAATTTAAATGCCTTTTTTAAAACAGGGAATTTAAGAATATCCCAAATATGCAATGTGTAAAATGAAAACAGTGAAGAAAGGTTTGTTACCAAAAAAAAAAAGAAGAAAGGACCATGAATTTGAGAGGGCGTTTGATAAAGAGGATAGAAAATGTGATAGTATTAAATAATAATTATTTTTATTGTTATCTAGTAAAAAGTACCAGAATATTTTCAAACTATAATTTTTTTTTACCATGTCATCACAGCCCGATTGATTTTACATTGGGCCTCAGTATTTGACCAAAGGAGGACAAAGCAGAGATGTCACGTAGACATCGACACACGTGCTTTCCGTCCCAAACCGCATAGCCTTGCGTCGGCCTAAACTCCAACATGATTGGAAGCTTTGTAAATTAAAAAAGAAATTGAAATTACAAAGGCAGAACGGTCTTCTGACGACCTGGAAGAAGTTCTGTTCTTGTTACACTCTCAAATTTGTAAAATTAATTACGAACCCACCTGTTTCTGAAAAGCTGTGCCTATTCCTCCAGCTCAAGCTCAGGCCACACACACCATACACCAACCTATCTCCCACAAATCACTCGTGTTGCTACTTTCTTCTTCTTAGTTAATTCGTCATACAAAGCATCCCCTACCATGTCTGTTGCTGCCACCTCTTCTCCTTCCACTGCTATCGGATCCTTTCCTCCGCGATCTCCACGGCGGACCGGGCCTCGATTCTCCATGGCCCTTCGATCAGATGCAGTCTCTGTTGCTCCCCTCCTCACCAAGCTCAAACATGACTGTGCTACTCCTTTGCCTGTTCTTCAGCGCGTGGCCCACGCTATGTCTCTTGCAATGCGGGCCGGGCTTGCCGGTGATGCCGCCTCTGGGCTTCCCATGATACCCACCTATGTTCACAATCTTCCCACTGGGTATTTTTCATTTTTTCTTTCTCATTAATGCCTTCTAAGTCTTTCTTTATTTCAAATCTTTTCAAAATAATTGAGCTGTTACTTATTCTGAAAGGAATGAGAAAGGATTGTTTTATGCTTTGGATCTTGGCGGAACAAACTTCCGTGTGCTGAGAGTGCAATTGGGTGGAAAAGAAGAGCGTGTGATTTCCACAGAATTTGATCAAGTATCCATACCTCAGAAATTCATGTCTGGTACATGTGAGGTCGGCTTTTCACGTTTTTTCTGCACAAATATGTTTGCGTATTTACTTAATATCTTTATGAAATGGAAATATCAGAGAGACCACCTGCTGCAGGAACTTTTCGACTTCATTGCTTTAGGGTTGGCGAAATTTGCACAGAAGGAGGGTGATAGGTTTCATATCACACCGGGAAGAAAGAGGGAAATTGGATTCACCTTTTCATTTCCTGTGAAGCAGACATCCATTAATTCTGGCATTTTAGTCAAGTGGACCAAGGGTTTTGCAGTATCTGGAGCAGTATGTATTTCTTATGTAGACCATCAATAGTCATTACTGTCTGTAATTTGGTGGTGCATTGTTTATTAGGCCACTTCCGGACTTTACTTTGTCAGAATGCTTGAGGATTTTTCTATTGAATGCTTATTAGTACTCAGTAGTGCTTCAGCACAAGTGTTTTAAGTAAAATTACAATGTAATGGTCTTGAAAACACCAACAGATGTGTGTGTGTGTGTGCTGACTCCATGACGGATTAAATTGTTCTGAGTGCTGGAAATATAGAGGGAGGAAGGGAATTCCCTCATGAGCAAGAATGTGAAAACTAGTGGGTAAATTTGAATCTGATTCCAGATTATGAAGAATGTGGCATGATAGGAACAACTAATATTGTATTTGGTTTTTGATCATTCTAGACAGATTTCTTGCTAATCCATTTAAGTTTGTGATAGTTCAATCTTGTTATGAATTATTTCCGGTTGGCTATGTAAATTGTTCTTCGAATACTCAATGAGATATTTTAGTGGAAAAAGTAAACCTAATTGTGCTTCCAGTTAATCCCAATTGATTAATTCTATCACTCATTGCTAGTGTGTTATTTCTTTCAACACAGCTACCATTGTTTTCACTCAAATACTTTCTGGTTTATGCAATGAGTTGAAGTTATTCACTCACTTCCCTTATACACTTGAATCTCTTATTTTGATGTAGTTATATAACAGTAGCTGAAATATATTTATCCAATACTAGCATGATGGAGAAAAGATCAAACTCTTTACAGGCAGGAAGAGATGTGGTTGCTTGTCTAAACGAGGCTATGGAAAGGCAAGGACTAGACATGCGAGTTTCTGCTTTGGTATGTTATTCTGGTGCTAGTCTTATTTATGAGTGTAGACAAATGCAATGATAATGAGATTCTAGTTGATGTCAAACAGGTGAATGATGCTGTGGGAACATTAGCTGGAGCAGAGTACTGGGACAATGATGTCTCAATTGCTGTCATTTTGGGTACTGGAACCAATGCTTGCTATATTGAACAGATCAATGCCATTCCTAAGTTAAAGGGTCATCACTCTCCCTCTGGCCGAATGGTGAATGCCTTAATTGCGTTACTTTCTTTATATCCTTTTCAGATGTATTTTAATCGGACAAAAACATGCCTTAATTCAGATCATCAGTATGGAGTGGGGGGGTTTCTCAAATGGTCTCCCTTTAACTGAGTATGATAGAGATATGGATGCAGCTAGCATCAATCCTGGTGAGCAGGTAAATCATACAGCGATCTTCAAATTTAACTTCATGGTGTGGATAAAGCATCAACCAGGACAAGTCATTATCTGTTCATATTTGATGAACAGATCTTTGAAAAGACAATCTCAGGAATGTATCTCGGTGAAATTGCAAGAAGAGTGCTATTGAAAATGGCTCAAGTGGGTGGTTTGTTTGGAAATTCTGTGCCACAAAAACTATCCATGCCTTTTATACTCGGGTAATTATTGATTTTCCTGCAGTGAATATTTACAGTTTGACTAGATCAGTAAAGTAATTATTTTGTTATTCTCCATTTCAATTTTATTACCTTGTTTCTTTGTATCCTAGGTCTAGTTTTGGTTATACTCAACATGTTTTTGAATGAATTCAATAGGACCCCAGATATATGTACAATGCAGCAGGACAACTCTGATGATCTACAAGTCGTTGGATCAGTCCTCTATGATAAAGCAGGGGTAACTCTGTCTCGCTGACAAGTAACATTAGTAATTATTCTTCTATTTTCTCGATTTCCATACTTTTCATCTTCTCATTTCTTTTTTCCAGGTTGAGGCCAATTTAAATGCAAGGAAGACCGTTGTAGAGGTGTGTGACACTATTATAAAGCGAGGCGGACGCTTAGCAGGTGCAGGAATTGTGGGGATACTGCAGAAAATGGAACAGGATTCCAAAGAGCTCGTCTTTGGGAAGAGGATAGTTGTGGCTGTGGATGGTGGCTTATACGAAAATTATCCTCAATACAGAGCATACTTAAGAGACGCTATCACGAAGCTTCGAGGAACTGAAAACTCCAACAATGTGGTGATAGAACATTCCAAAGATGGATCTGGCATAGGGGCGGCTCTTTTGGCTGCTTCAAATTCCATGTACAAGCACGATTCTTAGGAATGTGGAGTTCGCTATTCTCAGATTTATCGCCATCATGGAATATATGTATAGAGTAATGAATCATTGTATAATTTTTAAACATAGTTCAGTTTAGCATTCGGTTAAGAATAAGAGTTGGAGGAAGCAACCCATGCATGGGAAGCTCTCTATATGATTGTAATATCAGTTTTTTCTTGAACACCTAAGAGGCGCATAATTTATGCTTCGCCTAAATTTTGTGCAGACTAGTTGTTAGCTGTCCCTGGGCCCCAGGCGTCCTTTTAAGTTAATCAACCGGTTTTTAAGTGAAGAGGAGTATTCCTTGGACTAATCTTTCTTGGGCACATAGGGTAAAAGGCACATCCTTTTTAATTAGATTTGCTTCACACTCATCGGTTGACGTTGCAAATTCCAATAATTTATTTAAAAGATAAGAGTTTTTATTACTCATGCTAATATAAGTTGGTAGCTAATCAATTGTTTTTCATCATAAGTGAAAAAGGAAAAAGTCCAAAAACTGTATTTTCATCATAAATGAAAAAGGAAAAAGTCCAAAAACCAACAGCCTATCTCTTTTGTGTGTCTTTAGCCACCCTGAGGAGAAATAGAAAAATGAGGAAAAATAACAATAAAAAGAGAGTGCTTAATTTTTTTTATATTATATAATAAAATTATAATATATATAAATGATTAATTTTTATGAAAAATCAAATAATAAAAATTATAGATTTATTATAGTATTATTTTTAATAATATAAAATTATACTTAAACTTTTGTTATTCATAATATGGTAAAATTATCAATTTAATATTTTTTTAGAGAAAAAAATTATATATATTTTCTTATATGCTTTTCGTGTTATTTTTTAATTAAAAATTAATATGTAAATTTATTTTAATATATCGTAGATTTAGTTATTAACTATATACTATTTTTTATACTATTTTAGGCTCAAAGTGTTAACTTTTTAGATTTAAAAAATTTTTAAAAATTTATATGTGAAATTTTAGTTGAATGACATTAGGAAAAACATATAAAAAAGCATATTTATTAAATATGTTTATGCATATTTAATGAATAAAGATAAAATATATCTTATACAAAATCTTGAGCTTTTTTTTTTTACGTAAAATCATACTATTTTCACTATGTCTAATAACATAACGTTGGCAGAGAAAAACAAAAAAATTCTTACATAACACACAATCCAAAAATTAGATGAACACGAACCAGCGAGTTTGATTAGGTTGTTTGATGCTAACAACTGAAAAATCGTTTGATTTCTAATTTACAAATTTAAATTAAATTGAAATAAAAAAAAATTTATGAAAATGTAATTTTGGTAAAAAGTAAATTTATTATAATATAATTTATTTTTTATTACAAAACTAAGTTTGATATAATAATTATGAGATAAAAGTATATTTATAAATAAAAAAATATCTTTTTTAATCTGCCAACTAAAAATATATTTAAAAATAAAAATAAATTTATAAAATGACATTTTTAAAATGAATCAAATACAAAATCAGTCTACAATGTATTTATAATGGTATTCTTACCGATCTAACAAGTTTGTCCAAAAGAAAAAAACTAACAAGTTTGTCTGCGTCAACATTCCATACGGTAACGGGTGTACGAGGGTAGCCGGAAATCGGAAGGGCTGCCTTAAATATTAAATAATTTATCAAAAATACATTTCACCAAACGGAAAAGAGGGGAGAAATTAACTCGAAGCTTTGCAGCCATCCGCTGGATTCAAACTCGGATAGTGAAATCGATTTGTCGATTATAATCGACTGGAAATGGTAATTGTTTATTTCATTTGACACAATCTTCCCATGGATTCCAAGATTTTGTTTTTGATTTTTTTCCCAACTTCGCATTTCCAGATTCGATTCATACTCTTGCAGAACAGGCAGGGGAAGACCCGTCTGGCCAAATACTATGTTCCTCTAGAGGATTCTGAGAAGCATAAAGTTGAATATGAGGTGCGATCAGGTTTTTGTATCGTCTACGACTTTAGTTCTACTTAGACCTAAACCTTTTTCTCATATTTTTTCGTCTTACTCGGGTCTTGTTGTATATGTTTGTGCATGGTCATTTTGCAGGTTCATCGACTGGTGGTGAACAGAGACCCCAAATTTACGAATTTTGTGGAGGTAAAAACTTTCTAGTCAGTGATCTAATATCTACTGTTTTGAACTCCATTTTTTTAGTTAGTATAATAGGAAAACTAAATTTTGTCTATTTATTGTCTATACATGTTCTATTATGTTGTGCATACCTCTCAGCTGAGCAACTCAAGGTGATGAGATAATTATTTTCCCATACCAAACAAAGATTACGGTTTTGTAGCTTTCTATGTTGCTTATCTTTATCCGTGAATGTGATATTATTGTGGAAAAAATGCCTATGGAAATTTGTGTGAAGAATGTTGTTGCACTGCAATGAGGTTATGCTGTTATAGTGGTTTATTGTTTTCTCTTCTTTGTTGACAAACAATTTTTTTATTCACTTTGATTGTCTAGCTGCCCATTATTCTGTTTGAGACTAGTTCTGACTTCTGGTAGAGGCTGAACTGACTATGTGATTATAACATTTCTTTCAGTTTCGTACACACAAGATAATCTACAGGCGATATGCTGGACTGTTCTTCTCGCTCTGTGTTGACATAACTGATAACGAGTTGGCGTATTTAGAGTGCATTCATTTATTTGTGGAAATATTAGATCATTTCTTCAGCAATGTATGTGAACTGGATTTGGTTTTTAACTTCCACAAGGTTTGTTATTTACCATAACTTTTCTAATACAATGTATTTGTAAAGCTTCAATTGCATGAAGGACATCTTTGTTGGTGTCTGGCTATTGATATTTGTTCTTTTACTTCTTTTGCTACATCATCATCTGTTCTAACTTCGTTTGCCACCACACGAGAAGGATTGTTATGTGTCCATTTACTCCTTGTTTTATGTCTAAAATAATCGCATATGGTCCTGGATGTAGATGTCTGTACCTCGTGAACACTTTGTTAACCTTAGTTCTTCAAATTTTGGCTTGTTCTGCATTTCCTTTTGAACTATAATGAGAATATTGGTTAAACATCTTGCCTGCACTGATCAATTTGGTACATCATTTATTCTGCTTGAACATCCTGGATTTATTTTTTTGATCCTAATTTTTTATGTGACTGACTTTTTACCTTTGTCTCCCAACATGCCTTCATGGTATCCTCTTGCACTATCTAGATAAACATCCACGCATGTATTTATGGTCATAACATACAACTTTTACTGTACTCTATTTTTTTCTGTTGGTTATTTGTTTGCATTTTATGAGGTAGGTTTCGGGGTTGGTTTGGTTACTATTCATCAGTGTCCATTGTATCCCGAAGAGAATTTTTATTACGTTCTCTTATAGTTACTTTTTTTTGTCTTGAAGGTCTATCTTATACTTGATGAATTCATTCTAGCGGGTGAACTGCAAGAAACAAGCAAGAGGGTATGCATTCTCTTGGAGTTACTTTATGATCTCGTATTCACATGTGATTCACACAGTTTCTCATGCTTTGTGTGTTACACTCTTTTTCCTCTTTGCAATAGTGTCATACTCAATCTTTAAGCTATCAGCTACCAAATGATTCCAAGGCTTTAGTTGAGCCAGTTCTTACTTCAGCTTTTAGTGCTGTGACAATCCTTTGCCTCAGTGTAACTTTATTCCTTTTTCTGTTTTGGCAGGCAATCATTGAGAGAATGGGGGAACTGGAAAAACTTGAGTGACACATTACCTGAGTACAATGTTAATTAAATTTGAAGATTCTAGTATATGATTTCTTCTAATTCTTTTCGTTGTGATTCATAATTCTGGAGTATTTTTGTTGGCTTCCGATTACTTGTGATTATGTAATGAATTTCATGAATCTCAAGCTCCTGGGTTAATTGTTCTCTTTTATTTGGTCTTCTTCTCTCTGCCCTTTTGGATGATGACGATGACATTCAATCCAAGGAAATAACCGAAGCATTTACGAGTCAGGACTACGATATAAGATTTAAAATTATCAGTTTGGATGGTATTGGACCTTCTGGCAAACAAATTTTATCTAGCTGTTTTCTTTTTCTCTAGTCAGAAAAGCCTTGGGTATACGACTAAAAGATGACATTGTAAGCACGAGACCTTCTGTATTCAGACATCTTCATCACGTAGAAAATGCATTCGGACCACGAAAACTGCCTCTACTTTGCTGGCTAACAGAAGGGGGGTTGTTGGCGGAAGGAGGCGAAGACGAAGAGAGAGCAGTGAGCTGATGCTGGTGTTGCCGAGTGACTCTAGGAATGAGACTGACCGCAGGAGTGCCTTGCCTTCTACTGTGCCGATGAGGATAATGGGTCCGTCCTGTTATTGGTACAACAATTTGCAGAAGGCCTTCCTCCTGCTACTCCTTGCACCGCCCAAAAGCTTCGGCTCTGGTGCTCTCCTTTCCATGTACTGTAAGGCTTCCATAACAATGAGGGAGCTTCAACCCAACCTGGTATTCCCAAATTATTTTCATAACAAAAAATGAAACGAGTAATTCACATAAAATATGAATTGCAGCTCACTAATCACCAGCAATAAACTTTAGCCGCCTCGTTCATAAAATGTAAGATTATTAGTAGGCTTGAAACGAAAGAATAATGCTTGCAGTGGTGCAACATTCGAGTGATCGAGGTAAGTAGTTGCATACATATTGACTTTGCGGCATAGGAAGCGACATAAATCCATCATGCAACTGTGCTGCTGGTGAATGAAAATAAGGCACTTGCGACTTGGAAGAGGGGTCCAACCTACGTCCAACTTTATTGGAACTACTGGTGACATCTAACGGACGACATGCAGTTGACAAGGACAGGCAGTCGAAATTCTGCAGAATATGGATGTTATAGTCATCAGGCCATGAGAAAACGGAATCAGGGGGAGGCACCGCTACCCAAAAGCAATATAAAGCTTTCTTGCTTCCGAGGGCCATACACTCCAGGTGTCGGAACAGCCTGTGAATGGTGCTGAAGAATCCCATTCTCGGTTTCATAGGAATTCTTCGAAGCAGCGGAATGACCTGTTCCAGATGCAAAGCAAATTTCATTTCTCATAATCCCTTTCAAGTCGTGTGCTTCCATAATAAGAGGTCCTTGTTTGGATTCTTCATGTGCTTGCCTCTGATCAGATTTACTGGGTTGCTGCAGTAACATGTCTTTATTATTCAGCACTTGTAAACTCTGGATGAGATGACCAATCTGAACATGAGCCGCACAACTCCTCCATTGCCTTTTATGAATAACGAGTTCGGGAATGTGCATGGTTAAATGTTCGCAACAACAAATTGGATTTTGTGTTGAGTAAAACAATTAGGTGCTACAAGTTTTACCATCGTAGTCGTGAGCGAAGTAAAATAGAAAATTGCACACATAAATCGTATATAATCATAAAAAAATTGAGAGTCCTCACCTTTCCACCAGATGAATTACTTTTCATCAGGTCCTTTTTGGAGGTACAACGAGCAGCATCTACCCAAACTGGGTCTTTGGCAGTATAAGATCTTAAAAAGTAAACTCTATTAGATGTGGACAAGTAAAACATGACGAGCGAGGGAGAATATAATAACCCAAAAAACAATGAAGCAGCCAAACAAGGACAAAACAACTAGACCAAGAGAAAGTTACTGCAAGTAAGAAGCATGGCTCCCAGCAGATGCCATTGGAGATAAGCCAGGCCACAACGCTAAACCTTCTGACAAATCAACCAAAATTTGTCCAGATGTCAGCCAACTGATGTGAAACACAAAGTCTATATTGCATTAACCAAAAATAAGAAACTCCAGCGCTATTTTATTTAACTAGGACATTTTGAGCCTACGCGAAGCATACCATTATTTTTTGGGTCTTTGATCATGCGCTGTTCTTGTTTACATTCATCATTACCCATGATCTGAAATATGAACCAATAATAACACCACAGGACTTGCCAGCTCATAACATGAAAATTCAAGCATAAACTGTAAAGTTGAAATGCCTACCTTCTCTGATGCCATTTCTGGCCCCTTCTCCATATGTGAAACTGGTGATTGCCTAGGCCTATTTAATCTGCAGCATAATGAAAAAAGTGTCAAATAATTCTGAGGACTGGAAAAGGACAGAGATTTCAAAATGAAGATGAAAATCACCCACCCCATTGTCAGATGTAAGTCTGACTCAGGTAATGCAACTTTGTTGGCATTTTCACTCCTAACCAACATAGGCATGTTCTGCTGATTCATCTTAGAAGAAATGCTATTAGATCGCACCAAGAAGCTAGCAACCTCAGGTAAATCAGGATGTTCCTGATCAACTGTCTCCTTAAAGAGATGGTCTTCGTAGCTTCTACAGTTGACCATTCGGCAGATGAAGGATTGGCATTCTGAGAAGCTCCTGAATCTACAATATATAACAACAGTGAACAAGCGTGGCAAGGGTTGTGGGGGACAGAATAATCATTCTTCAAACATGTAAGAATGAGAAGAACCTTCAAAAGCAGTATCAGTACCCTCCTGTAACTCCCACAAGACTGAGGAGTTTCTCTGGTAAATATTCGCCAATTAATTTACTCCCATTATTTGAGCAACATGTAAGGGGACATTCCAGCCAGAGCACACAAGGTCTTCACAACCTCTTCCTCGTCTTTTGTGATTGACCCAGATTCATTTGATCTCGGGGACCAATCTGTGCTGTGCCTCCTTGTTTCTATAAAAGCAATTCCAGGTAAAGGTGGAATGCAAATGCTCCAAGAAAAAAGATGAAAAAGACTAAGTTTCGAAACTGGTAGCTAGATATGTCTTGCAATACTCACTTTGGATTTCTTTATGCCATGCTTTTGGAGAGATGTTATTCCATTCATTGTATGGTTTTTTTTTTAATCAAGTAAGACGGATTCGCCATTGTGCTTCTTCATGGCTGTAATTTAAAGGAGAAAAGCAAATTCTAAACATCGAAGCATTTTTGCCCGCAGTTATAGTCTCGTCCTCACAGCATTGGGTCCAGACTACACTACAGAGTAACAGATGACTTGACCTAGTTTAAAGCTATTGTATCTAAAAAGAAGGGAGGCGTAGAACTAACAAAGGAAATATCACATTTCGTAAACAAATGATGTATAGTGTCCATTATCAAATTAAAAAATTTGTTCTTATTTTATTATTTATTCATTTGAAAAAATTAAATATCTTATTTTTAATATTTTCATTTTATTTTAATAAATTTTTTAGCTATCTTTTTATTCCATTAAAAATGAAAATTCTATCTTTTAATCAAAATGATCATAAGTTCTTGGGATTCTTTACTACAATTTTCCCAGATGGAAAATACCGAAAATAAATGTGAAATTACAAATTTAAACTTTGTAAGAAATGTAAATGCAAAGGGTCACTAACAATTCAAGGAAATAATAATGATTATGTTTGGAATTAAAAAGCAAATGACATCAATAATAAAAATATAAAGCTTGAAAAATAAAGGAAAGCTAAAAATAATGAACACATGAAAATAAACAAGATTGATGTAGACTTGTGTGATGTTTATTTATCTGGTAGAGTATATTGAGTGTTCAGAGTGTTTGTGTTTATGTGAAAATATTTGGATCCCTCACTTGGCTGATTCTCTCGCTGTTTATATATGTGTCAAATGTCAGTTATCGAGTCCCAAACATGCCTAGACTTATGCGCCCACTCGCCACGGTTCTAGCTTTCTAGATCACACGACCATGACCTATTAGGAACGGCTCTGATTTTATGCTCTACTTCCATGTATACTATTATCCACATAGCAAAAGATATGCATTGCAAGATGGTTGACATGGAAAGCGAGATGCATCTGTCTTTTCGAGGGAAAACGGTATGAGGATTGGGACATCACTTTTTTGAGCACCCAAAAGCTTATGGAAGATATCAAGCTAGAGTCCATGAAGAATTCCTTGAGAGCCAACCTCAGAGAAGCTTATTCAAGATGGAATCCTCCTAAAAGATCGTGGGTTAGAATAGACACGGATGCTTTAATTGATAGTAGAGAGGATGCCACTTGTGGAGGAGTCATCATAGATAGCAATGAAGATTAGATTATGGGTTTTATGGCTAAATTGGATGTTATGCCTTGTATTGTGGCTGAACTTATGATTACCATTTATGGTATAAAGTTTTGTTGAGATAAGGGTTTTAGAAGGGTTATGGTTTGTCGTGATTCTATAGAAGCCATAAACCTTATAACTCATGGCAATCCTGATGGTAACCCTCGGAGGAATGCTATTGAAAAAGTTAGAAATTTTTTTGTGATGAATTGAAATGTCATGATAGATTATATTTTCAGATAGACTAATGAATGTGCTAATTGGTTAGTTTAGCATGTGTATGAAATAGATAGAGACTTTATTATGCTTGATCAACCCCCAATGAATTGCAGATCTATAATCCACTATGATAAAGGGAAAGATAATTATGTACTGAACCATTTTGTGTAATTTCCTAGGTTTCATCCTAGCCTTTTTATTAAAAAAAAATGATATGCATTGCTCCCACATTCTCTCGCTAATAGATAATGCCACGATAATCTATTATTGCCATTACTAAAATAAAAATTATAAGCCCTAATTTATTCAGGTCTAAAAATTCTCAAATGAATCTCATAAATTATTCAACTTTGGACACTACAAATTTAGGACAAATTTTTTTTTTGCGGCTATAACCATTAATTATAAAAAAACTCCTAAAAAATTATTCAATTGAGAATTTATCTCATTATGAGTAATGAAATTCCAAGAGGCGATTTTGAAGGATTATGGACATACCTCAAAAGCAAAAATCGATGCATTTGAATCTATCTTATAGAGTGGAATCATTTATATGCTTTTTGGGCCTTCCGAATCATTTAATGTAAATGTTAAAAAGACACTTACGTTCCAATCCAATATATTAATGCACGATTATAAATCAATACATTACTGTTAACATATAATAAAAATTCTTCCCAATTTTGAATTAAAATAAAATATTAATTTTTAGTTAAAAATTAATGACAAGAAGGCAGCTATTTTGTTTCTGCATTATTTTTTATCCAATGCAACATGAATATTGATTTGTAAAGATTACTGAAACAAGGAAGGAAGTTTATATAGTTAATTTTTATTGGAGATTTAATGTTTTATGTTATTAGTTTAAAATTTATGGAACTATTTAGTTATGTTTATATGGTAATTCTGAAAATTAAAACTCTGTGTGGGTAGATGGGTGAGCTAAAATTAAGTTTCCCCAAATATTTATATATTAGCAGTTATACATTTTCTAAAATCTGGGTCAAGAAAGAATAGTAGGAGGATATTCTTCTCTGTGTCGGTTTTGAGAACTGTGAAAGCTTATGGGCCTGTTTGACAGTGTTTTCTATTTTCTTATTCTCAAAACAGTTTTGTAAAACTGTTTTTGAGAATAAGTTTTGAAAATAAGAAAATAAAAAAATTTGTTTGAATAGTTATTCTCAAAATCATAACTAGTGAGTGATAGATGAGTTATTCAAAATTTATAACTTTACCATTAGTGAGGTGGATGTTTTTCACCTTTTCTCGTGTTTTCTAAAACAAAAACTACAAAATATCTTAAAGTTATTCTGCGTTTTCTGTTCTTTTGTTTTTCTGTTTTCTAGAACAGTTTATAAAAAACAGGTTTACTAAACAAGTTTTCTGTTTCTAAAAAAAAAATTTATTTTAAAAATACGAATCAAACATGCGCTGTCTCTCCCGCTAATAATTTAGAAGAAACACTTAATAATAGTGTAATTTATAGGCAGCGCTGATGTTTTGACTTTTTTCTTTTCTTTTTCGGTTTTTGCAGTTTATATATGATAGATAGTATATGTGTGTGTGTTGTAGTATTTGCACATGGACATTTTTAGTGCATGCATGTATTCCCGTTTGACCTCTATACATAAACGCAGAAGTAACGACTGTGTACAGTATTAGTTTAAAATAAGCAGCTCCATTTAGAGCCATTAAAATGGGCCAAGCCTGACGGACCGGCCTGAAAAAATGAGCGTGCTCGGATCTCAATTTCGGGAGTAAATACATAATTTGGACTGTTTAGGCTCGGCCCGTGATGGGTCGGCCCAAAAGCCCGAAATTTTTTTTTCTTTTATTTTTGGTTTAATATATTAAAAAATAAATATTATTTTATTAATTAATGATATATAAATTGTAAAATTTAAATATTATATTAGTTTTTGATAAATTATGATGATAATTAGTTGTATTAATTTAAATTATGATGATAATTAATTATATTAATTTAAATTATTGTATAAAAAAATTTATTAGAAAAACATAAAAAAATATTAAAAATTTAAAAAACCCCACGGGCCGGCCCATAGGCCCGATCCCGCAGGCTCGGACTTGAAAAACCAAGCCCATTTTTCAATTCGGGCTTTTTGGCCTGGCCCAAATAGGCTGGGTCAGCCCGAATTGACAGTTTTAGTTCCATTACTTAAAATCCATCAAACATGAACGTTATTATTATACAACACACGATGAAATACAAGAAAACTGAAATTAATAAGAAAAACACACATGCATCGTGGTTATTAGTTTTGTGGGATAGAAGCACTAGTGTGGGTTTAACATTTATTGAGAAAAGTAATTATTTATATCTACTGGAAGTTTGAAGTGGAGGAGGAGGGTGATGGGTGGGAAATTAGTAAGTAATTAAGGGCACTTGCGTCTGCCGCCATGGGTGGTCATGTTGTAATAGCAGGGACACACTTCTTGGTTGCCTGCGGTGCCTGGTGGTACGCAGTTGCATCGCCGGCAGCAAGTCCCACACGCTCTATGGCACATCCTCTGCCGCGACGCCAACCTACACCTCGCACTACATGCTCCTTTACAGTCTGAAACAAATTCAACCCCACATCCATCATTTTCTAACACATACATCCTTTCTCTTATTCATTAATTAATTTCTTCTACCAAATTCACACACACACACACACACACACACACACACACACATGTATGTGACTGTGCCTACCTATCTGCTGAAGCAGAGAGCCCTGCTTCTGCGCAACGCTTTCCTGCACCTCAACACCATGTCTGGACTAGTTAGTGTATATATATATATATATATATGAAAAACAGAATTGAGATTAGTATATATAGTGAAGAAGGGATGGTACCGCCTGATCAGCATCAGCCACATCATGGAGAAGCAGAAGAGATACGAGAAGAGAAGCGAGAAGAAGCTTTGAGAGGGAGAGAGGCATGGCTATATATACGCTATTATTACTTGTTGAAATGAAGGTTTATGTATGGTTGAGTGTGGAGAGAAAGAAGGGGTTGGAGTGGATATTTATAGTAGGAATGAACGAAGGGAGGGAGGGTACATTATAATTACGTGATTCTCTTGGTCACTGTGGGACAAGGACGTTGGGGTGGTGGGTACGCGGAAGAGACTTGAAATTGAAAGGAGATGGTAGTGACTGGTGAGGGAACATTTGGTAGCCAAAAGCGGCTTTGGAAGCATCGGGAGGCAAAGAAGATAAGTACTGATATACTTTTCTTTGCTTGGTGGATGAAGCATCCTTCCAGATTGCTTAATTCCCAATTGCTCCACCTGATTTTGATCTTTCTTAATTAGAGTGGTTATCTCTCAGTCCCAGTTTTGAACACCACACCTTTCATAATAGATTCATTCAGACTCTACTCTTAATTAACACATTTAATTATGAATTTTGACCAAACACTTGCCTACGAGTTAAGAAGGTAGGTGACGTAACTTGCTCCCTTTGGCGGCTGCAATGGTAATTTTTATTGGGTCTACTCGATCGACACCATTCACATGCATTTTGGCTGTAACTGGGGCGGGGCGAGTATGCCAAATGATGTGGAAATTAATCCAAATGCATAACTGGGGGTGGGGTGGGGTTCCATCAATTTCAAGTAGTAAATTACAATCGGCCTCCTGTAACCCGTCCTTTCATCTGAATCACAAGATGAAAAATGAATGATTAAAATTAGTTAATTATTTTAATTTTTTTAAAATTACACCCATTTAATTTCTCTCTTTTCTACTATTTTTTAGTAATATATAATAAATATTATATTATATTTAAAAAAATTCTATTTAATATCAAGGTAAAATATTTTATATTTAAAATTGGAGTAAGTAAATTATGAGCTGGAGACAGACAGACATTTTGCATCAAGTTAGGCTTTGCAAGGGCAGGTGATGAACTGATAGGGAATATATGGAGTGGAGGTGGACTATATAATGCATTTTTGTGGATATCAATGATAGGAGTAGGAAGGTCAGGTTGTGACTGCCACCACAGCTCACAGCTGTAATACGCTAATATGACACTATTCCACGACAGCTATACATGAAGGACGAGTCAGACTCTGAGTTTACAATGTTAAATTAATACCGATTAATATTAATTGATAATCCGGGTTCCACATAAAATAGTGATGCCAAGTAATTGTGTACTAGTTGAAAAGCCATAGGATTAAGCCTTAAGAATGGAGGGAGAGAAGGGTTGGAGGTCGTGTTTGTTTGTGATTGGTGGTCCGAAAGTGTTCAAAACAATCTCAATGATGAAACGCCAAGTGGGGTCTCTTAAAGTAAGTGAATGAATCATAAGCCCCTTCTGCTTTTAAAGGCACAAGTAGTACTAGTACTAGGAGTATCCTTCGATGATAATATAATGTCCGGCCGAGGCTGGTGAGTCAAAAGCACCGATTTCGTTATCGGTGCAAGCTCACATGGTTTAAAATAAGTCTTTTTTTTAATATATATATATATATATATATGTATGAGATGCACAGACATGATAAAAGTAATAAATAGTAAATACTATAGGTATTCAAGATGTTAATATGGTTGAATTTAAAAATACAAGATATAACATTTTTAAAATGCGTATTTATAATCTATAAAATAATTCATAAAACATAAGAAATATAATTATAATAAAAAATTCAAACCATGAACACATTTATAATCTTTTAATAATATTGAATATCAAAAATATAACATGAAGCTAAAAATAGTCAAGGAAGGAAGCAATAATGTTAAACCCCATGAGAATACACAGAGTATAAGTAGATAAAGGATAAAAGAAATCTATTTAGATTTTAAATAAAAAATTTATTTTTATGATAAAAAATAAAACATAATATTTTTTGAATAGTTTTTATAATAAAAAATAATTTTTAATTGATAAATGAATATAATATTCATTTTAATTTCTAGAAAAATGTTATGAAGTATGTAAAAAGTATTGAATTATATCGATCTAGATTCAATGCGTATAAGATACATATCAAAAATTAATTTTTTTATTTTTAATATAAATAATAAATTGAATACTTCATAGAAACGTATCGAAGGAGTATTAGTGCATATTGATATTGAATAAGTATTTGATATGGATACGTCAAGCAATTTAAAATATTGGTGCATCATAGTTAAACATTACACTACACCGTCTACATTAGTCACTATATTATTTCACTTTTAAAAGACTAATAAATTATATTATTTCATTTTTAAAAGAATAATAAATTAATTGTATATTTTTTTATTATTAAGTGATTGAAAGGTCCGAGGATTTTAAGTTTTGACAAATTTATTATTTTCATAAGTAAGTGCATGAACTCCCTAATTTTAAAAAATAATACAAAATCTTTTATATATTGATAATACAAGGAGACTGACAATTTTTTTTAAAAATACTGTTCATGATACAAAACATATTTATACAAAATTTCAAATTTTGAAATGATTCAGGATGGCATACTATTACTTGCATACTGGTTTACGGATTATAAAAATTGTTTGTGAGCTGGAGGGAGCAGTGGATGAAGTAGTAAGGTGCCACAAATGACTGAAATAGACATAGTTTTCTCAGTCCCAGAAATCCACGATTATTTTATAGTAGTTATCAAGAGTTGGCCTCCAAATGGGAACTCTGCTGTAAGTAATGAACAAGGTTACTAATATCCCCAACAGTTCACAGGTCAAAAGAGATATGCTTTTGTATATATATGGGAACGACATTAAGAACGTTCATTCGCCAAACCTGCGAATTGTTACAACCAAGATTGTGAAGACGGGGTTGTTTTCTAATCAAAATAACATCTACTAAGATATTCAATTGTAGCAGAAGATATACACTCCAATGTTGGATAGATAGCATCTTCAGAAATACTTTTGTTTCCATTGACCCTCAAAAAAAAAAAAACGATTTATGGTGTTTGGTTATAGACTTGGAGGGAAGAGAAGGATAAATTAAGATTTTTCCTGATTAACAAATTTGAGTGGAAGAAAAATTTTTCCTCTATTATTACCCCCTTTATTCCTCTTTTCTTGTTTAGCCTGAAAAAAATATGAGGGAATTTTCCTCCCCTCTCCTCTATTCCCCTAACCAAACACAATCCTTCCCATTTCTTTTAAAACAAAAAATGTGCTTGCACCAATGGTGATATATTTTTGGTGCAAAGTCCCTCCAACGACTATGGGCTATTCTATTCTATTATACAAATTAGAAGTGGCCATTGTTAATTAAAATTCACCTTGTGGCATTCCATTCTCTCTAGGAAAAAAAAAAAAACTCACCTGGCACTTTTGTTTGGTGTTGAATTCTTCATCATGCATAAAAAAAATGTATTTACCAACATATCCTCTATTTGAATTTTTTTTAGTTTAAAGGATATATGTTTAGATAAATAGAGAATGTTTTAGTAAAAATGAGACTAAATAGTAAGATGATATTTTGGCTTAAAAATTTTATACATATATTCTTTTTTTATACAACAATAAAACAAATTCAACTCTAACATATATTCTAAAGATTGGTAAAAAGATTATACAACTCTAACAAATTCAAAATTTTGTGTAATTTACTCAATGTTATATTATTATTTTATAAAATAAAAGAATTGATATACCAGATAGTGACTGCAGCAACAAATGAATTGTAATTATACTTAATTTTTCATCACAATACTCATATAAATGACCTGTTTATTAGAACAAGTATAAAACAATAAAATAATCACTTCTTTTAAAACCTAGAATAAATAAAATATATAAATTTTAATATAAAATTAATAATATTAACCTTAAGATTAAAAAAAATATAAAATGAAATGAAATAATATATTAATTTTGAATTTTGTTTTATCATGTTTTACTCAAGAAAGATATATATATATATATATATATGCAAATAAGAGCCATGGGTTGCTTGAAGTCTGATTGGACCTTGTCTTGGGCCCATTCGCAACCCAAACTGGTCCGAGCCCAATTGACGAAACGCATCAAACCAACCCAAGCCAATTGAAACGTTAAGAACTTCAAACCTTGGTTGTCGGAATTTGCATTTCGGACTGACTTTCAAAACCCTCTGCTTTTCTTTTCCTTCTTCCCTCTTGCGCCTTTCGTTTGATTTTCCTACGAAATGCCTCCGGAGGATGCGACGCTCGTGAAGGCTGTGAATCATGAAGAGGAGAAGGACAAGAAGAGTTTGGGTTGCAAAAAAGTCACCAAGGCCACAATCGCTAATGCGAAGCCCCAATCCAAGATTGCAAAAGTGAAGAAGGAGGAACCTGAAGCAGATGATTCTCCAACAGCCATTAAGCCTGCTAGTTCAGCGTCTCGCTCCAAGCAACTTAAAGTGAAAAAGGAAGGGCCCGAAGACAGCGCCGACGAAGATGACAAACCCCTTGCCAAACGGAGGTCCATAATGAACCTCAAAAAGGTTTGTCGACTTTTCTTTTTTAAAAATGGAAAAAGGTGGCTTGGTCCTCTTCATTTATCTTCTTCCTTTCCCCCGCAATAGAGTTAAAAAAATTACTCTGTAAAACGGGTGGAGTTCCATGTTCTGATTTATCTAAGGTTTGTATCACCTAGCCAAATTTAAATTGATGGATGTGACTGTTTGGGGACAAAGGAACCGAAGAAGAAGAAGATAAAGGAGGAAGAAAAGAAGAAAAAGGGTTCTTCTGCAGGGCAGAAGAGACAGAAGAAGGTTTATGATTTACCTGGGCAGAAACGAGATCCGCCGGAAGAGGTAATGCCGTTGCTTTCATGTTTTGGCTCATTCCCACTTTGTTGCTGGAGAAGCTTGAGTAATGATTACTTTTGTTCTTTTACAAATGTTCAGAAAGACCCTCTGAGGATTTTTTACGAAACTCTGCATAAGCAAGTTCCCCATAGCGAAATGGCACAGTTGTGGTGAGCTATCCGGTCCTTCTCCTTTTTTATTACTTGTTGAAAATTAAAAAATTCACAAGCGTGTTGGGAAGGGTGATGGAAGCTATTTTTAATTCTTCGTTTCTCCTATACTCTTCAGTTGAAAAGATTAATCATATATCTACATACTATTTGGGATAAAGAGGTAGCCAGAATGAATGACTTTGGGTCCCCAGAGAATAACACTATGGAGTCAACATGATAAAAGCCTTTGAAACACTCAAGTCTGTGAGTGAGGAGTAGGCATTTAGATGAATAAGTAAACTGGGAAAGATGAATTAGCATGCTTCCTGTAATTTGATGATAAGTTTGACCATCACCAAGCATGTGCCTGGAATAAAGTGTGATTGCTCAACCTTCAAAGCACATAAATCATTTAGAGCCTTTGTTAGCAAAATTTCATGACACAATTTGTGATGATGCTTTATTTTGGTAGTACCATGTGCACAGATATTAAAAGCCTGCTATAGCTTTTAGCTCTACAACACAGCTCTTAGCGCTAAGCCACATATGTGGCCTTGCAACTTTTTCGTAGCTCCACTATAGCTGAAGTGCTTGAGCTACAGTGTTGGAGGGTAACAACAGTCCTAATTTTGCATAGTCTGTTGATGGAGATTCACTCAACCTATCCTTGGGTAAAGCTCGAGCTAGAGGGTAACAACGGTCCTAATTTTGCATAGGTTGCCTTTGGGGATTCACTCAACCTGTCCTTGGGCAATCAATATTGAATGATTCTCTGTATTGCTTAATATAATAGGGCTTTGACAAGAAGATTTAATTCTTGTGATACCACTAACTCCATCTCATTGAAAGAGTTTGATTAAAGCTATGAATGGTTGATTGGCAAGGTGGACAACGAACTAAATAATGAAAATCTTGATATGGTTGTTAAATGAAGAAAAACCTCAAAAGATGAAGAGGAAATTGAGAGATTACATGTAATCTTTGTGAGGATGTTAGGATGTGTGCATTTGATAAGAAGAGGAATTGGTTTAGATATCTCAAGATAAAGCTTAAACTCAAAAACTTTGTTAAACATTGATTTTTTTTTAATTATTTGAGTACTTTTTGTGTGATTTATAGATGATTGTTGTGTTGTTATGGGTATTTTTTTAACGAGTTTGGTTTTCCATTTATTTTAGTCATTGTAAATTGCGTTTTTTTTCTTGTGCTATGTTTTAATATATCTCACATGACACTAAGCACTACACACTATAGCATTTTAGAAGGTTTTGTGCTACAAGTACACACTACCCATATCAATAACTACGACCATGCTAATATTATTGTTATTTAAACAATGCATTTCTTTTTTCTTTTATATCAAAGAAAAAAGCAATATATGTTTATCTTCTGGGTTGCTTTCAAATCGGTGGTTGAGTGGGTAGGGTGTTCATATTAGGTGAATGCGGTGGTCTAACTCTATCTTATGTCCTTGCCAATTATGTTGGGTTTGCATACGTAGTATATTGCTTTTAATTTTCATGTTTTAGCCTAGCAATGAATTCATTTAAATTTTAGAGATCAGACCTCACTTTTCTCCACTGCTAGCTTGGAAACCATGTTGCTTGTGTTGTTGTTGTTCCTATTTGATTAAGGAATTAGGCGGATATCAACCTTTGCCTTGAAGGTGCAACGTGCTGAGTTCATATCCAACTGGACTGATCACTTGCAATCCAACTGGCTCAACTTGATTGTTAAAAATAATCTTGTTAGGTGCGGAGCCTTAAAATGAATGTTGGGCTTTCAAATTTTAAGTTGTTCAAAAGTTTTTTGCTTTTTTTTTTGGTGTTCCTAATAATGATATAAATTATTTGCTTTTCATCTTTCAAGTTTTAATCATGAAAGAATTGTTCAAATAACACATTCTGAACTGCTGAATACAATTTATAGATGTTCTCAGAACCCTTTAGCTTCTTCTGTTCTCTGGTGGAGGTGTCCAAGTTATCAAACCAGTTATCTCAATGAAAAATGTTATAGTAAACATTTTCACTTGCTGCTGGATAAAAGATATCTCCTGTTCTTTCTTTGGTCCGAGTAGCCCTCAAGGTTAACCTTACTAGGTGCCGGACAACTCTTTTGTTTTGTTGGGGTTACATTTTTAAATGATCAGTGCCTCTGAAATGGAAATCTTTAGGTGGCTGTCATTTTATATAATTGATTTGACTCAGCTCTTGTTGAAACATTGATATCTATCTATGATATGGTATTGTGGGAAAAGGAAGAATGTACCATAATGGCATGATATAAGTGCAGGATGATGGAATCTGGCTTGCTTCCTAAAGAATTGGCAATGAAAGTGTATGAAAAGAAGGTTAGGAAAGGCTCTCCAGTGAAAGCGGCAACTGCAACGAAGAACCGCAGTCAGTCTGCAACAGTCATGAAGAAAACGCGATCCACCCCTGAGGCCTGTGTAAATAAGAAAAAGGACTCCACACAGAAACAATCCAAGAAGCGGAAAGTGGAGGATGACTCTGACGCTGACGATGATGATGAGTTTATATTACCCAAAGCGAAGAAAAGAAAAGAGGCCTAGTTATTCTGGGTATTGGCATGTTGAGAAAGCTTTCCTTTCGCATTTGATTCAATGCCTTCACTTCCTGCCTAGACAATTGTTTTAATGTGATTGACAGGATGGTTTTATATCTTTGGATGAGGTTTACGCGGCCATTCCTCCGAGTCTCATATTTTATGAAAGAAGAAATTAATTTTTTTTGGCCAAGAAAGAAGAAATTAATTAATTAATTAATTATAGGGTTTGGTCAAAAATTAATAACTCTATGGTGAGCATCGAGTCCAATATGACAAGTCATATTTACCTTTTATAGACCATATGATTTGTCAGGAATTTTAATAACATATCGACACATAGATAGATAAACAAATGTTAACTTATATAAGTAAGCTCTATTAACAAGTTGTAGCTAAAACTGAGCAATGGAGCTTAAAGATTGGAGCACACATGGTCTTAGTTATATTTTTCCTGGTACTAAGGGGATATTTCATCCCGAAAAATGTAATTGCAACCGGATAAGGCCTTGAAACAATAGTAGACCTCCCAAATATGTATAGATATATAACAAAACAAAAGCTTTACACTGAGAGAATTTGATGGTGTTTACCAGCACTCTATAAGAGATTGCGAGACTTCAATGGCTCTAATGGAGTGTCTCGCCAAAACTTGCACCAAAACCGCAATGCTAGCAGGGCACGACTGCTCGTTAGAGAATATTCTTTTATTCCTGACATTTCATAATTCCCAGCACATTGGGCCTAAAATAATTCGCCAAGCATTTCATATCTGAAAGACATGAGCTAAAATACTAGTCTTTTTAATGAGTTATGAGTCAATACTTGTAAATTTGGACCCATTTTATTTTGTTTGGATCAATTAGAGTCATGTGTGTTTTTGTGTCTTTTATTAAAATCCATTAATCTTGACCGTCATAGTTTCATATCTCGTTTGTTTCCTATTTTGCATTAGTTTCCAATTTTTTTGTTTAGGTGGTATTTGTTTCTTACATTATATGTATATGACACCATTTTCTTAGTGTTATATATATATATATATATATATATAAAATATAATTTTCTATTCTCTTTCTTTTTTTCTTTTTTTGAGTGAGAGAATGTAACTTATTTATTTTTAGGACTAATAATATATTACAATCAACAATCGAAAACTAATCCCTTTAAATGGTAGATATTACCAAAGTGAGCTTTGTTTATTCTAACAAGACTTTTCCATACCAAAAAAAAAAAGTAACAATAATAGCAAGAAAACAAATGCACAACTACAAGATTTTACAACCTTTCATCATTCACTCCTTTTTATAATGAGGTGGGAGTTAATCAAAGGTTTAAATATCAGTATGTCTGTCAAGCAATAATCTAAGAGGGGAGCACAATCGTTAGCAGCCCTATACATAAAAATGATTGTTACATTCCAATTTCTAGCAGCATCATCTTCACCTGATGGATCACATCTTAGTACGGGTGGTTTCATGCTTTCACGTGTTGTAATCAAGCTGATAACTTCAACGCTGAAGACGTGAAACTTCCTTAAACCTTTCCTCCTAGCACAGATGCGGACCTTCTTACTTGTTAATTGCAAGCTTTTTTGTTTGGGAAAACTACATTTCATGATTTCATATTACAATTATTATAAGTATTTTAAAACAGATAATTTTGAAAATTTAAAATTTCACAAAATAAATTTGAACGCTAAACATTATTTTAGGGGAACATATTGTGATATTTTTATTTTTTTTAAGAGTTATCATCTATGGAATTTTATACACAAATTTTTAACTAGGCTGAGGCAAAAATATGTTTTTTTCATTTTCTTTCTCGATTACATATAGGTAGATGGTTGGTTGGCCTGAAAAGGGTACATATTGGCTCAGCCAAAGTGGGTTGGCCTAAAATAGTTTAGTTTTTAAACTTTAAACATGAGGCCCAGCTCGCCTTGGGACTAAGTTAGTGTAACATACCACATGATTAAAAAGCTAGATTAAAAGTAATAAGGTGACACAATTGGTAGATAGTTAGGTTTCTTAAACATACCATCTAAGTTCGGTCCCTGGCCTTGTATATAGAAAATACCATGTTAAAGAGAGGTAAAATCCATTTTAGTTATTTTTACATCTTGGGGAGATTAGTTTCTAACTGTAGATTGAAAAACACTTTTGGTGCTCACGAAAAAAAAATCGATTAAAGGATAATAAAGTACTAATATGGATTAAAAGTTTATTTGAATGGTTTTGACAAAATTTAAGTAGCTACAGGATTTCTTTATAAAGGAAAATTGGGAATTCAAATTAGAGGCTTTCTAAAGTTATGAATATGTCTTAGATGATGATTTGTGATGTCTTGAAGCAAGAATATTGAAATTCTACGGAAACCTAGTTGAGTGGCCAGGAAAACCCGAAAATGCAAGATAATGGATCAAAAAATTTTTATTGTAAGCTTCATTGGGAGAATGTGTATATCAAGTTTAGTGAAATTTGGAATTGATTTGTTATATAAACAACTTGCTCGAAAATGTAATTTTCAAAGATTGTCATTGATATGTTAATGATGAAAAGGATACTAATTCTCATTGTTGGGCTTTGAAACTCTACATTTGACCTTTGGAATGATAAATGATTGTGTATGTGATGTCTTGTAATATTTGGTTGTGAATTGCTCCATGAAGTACTTACTTAGAGTTTTGGTTTAATATGGTCTCCTTGGCTTGTTATAAAGTAAGTGGAAGTCATTTAGGGTGTTTGACTAGTTTCTTTGAATCAATTATACCTTGTGGATGGTGGGTCAACCACTAGACTTATTGGTAAGTTAACTTTTGTGAAATTGTGATTTTGAGTCTATTATATAAGAAGTACGTCTTTGGAATCTAGTAAGACTAGTGGTTGTTAGTAACTTATAAGATTGAAACTTTGTTCTTGGGAATTTGCTTTGAGACATTTTGGAGCTATTGGTTACTTATTAACCATCCCTCATGATTGTGTTTAGCTTGGATCACTTGTAAAGCTTACCATGATGTCGGTTTTACTTTTGGTCAGGTTGAGGTAACTTTCTTTTTCTTAACATACATGATGCATTCATTGTTATACAACATGATTGGATATTCTCACATGGTCTTTTTAGTATGTTGATACTAGCTTGAGAATGATGATAGCATGTATAAGCCTGTGATGTTATTTACTAGAAATTCATAATAGAAGTCATCAACAATATGTATGAAATCCATGATCAATGAGAACCAAGGAAGAAAAAACAAGCAGACACCGATCGGTCTGACTGAGAATCGATGCTAGGTTTGATCTAGTTATAAATGAAGATCAGGCCATTTTAGAATCGGTATAAAATCAGTTGAATCGATCAAGAATCGTTTTAAACTAGCCCAATTTTTATTTTTTTAATTTATTTTTAAGATAAAATAACATTATTTTTAGTACTAAGTAGCATTATTTTTATATAATTTTTTTTCTATATTATAATATTATATAAGTATTACTATGATACATAATTATTATTAATAATAAATGTACTTGATAAAATATAATTATAGATAAATATTAACTAGTTTAGATTTTAATATTATGTTGTAAAATTTATTAATAAAATTTTTAATTTTCTATATTATATATAAAATTAAAAAATTATTAAATTTACTTTTTATCTTAGATTGAATGTTAATTTTGTAATTATGAGTAAATATTTTTTATATTTTTCATCTATATTATTTAAAATATATCAATTCATTCATAGCCGGTTCGACCCCGATATAACTATTGAACATTAAACTAGTATCTTAGTCGATTTAATGGTTGGTCTAGTTTTAATGCTTTGATGAGAACCTATGATTATTTGACATAAAGTGCTGCTCACAATGTATATATTGATGAGCATGCTATTATGACTAATTGTTATGGAATTGTTACAGTGCTTTGAGGCATATGACCATGGATTAGTTGGCTACTTTGAAAAACTTTTTTATATGTGCACAAATGTAAGGGGCCAGTAACCAACTTTTCCATGGATATGTGAAATATGAATCTTTAGACTACCTTAAGATGTAATACTATCTTAGAATGCTCGTGCTACCAATACGAGTTTCTTAAATGTAGATTATGTTACCTTGATGTAGTACCATTTGAGAATGTATATACCACTAAGATGAGAGTTTCTAGAATATAGCTTATGCCACTTTGGGATATAGTACCATTTGAGAATGTGCATGCTACCAAGGTGTGTCTCTTAAATGTACATTATGTCACCTTGAGATGTAGTACTATTTAAGAATATGCATGCCACCAAGATAAGTCTCTTGAATGTAGATTTAGCCACTTTAGGATATAATACCACTTGGAAATGTGTGTGCTGCCAAGGTGAGCTGGCGAAATATGTTAAGGGTGGAAAAGATTCCCCAAAAATGGATATGTTAAGCAGTTAAATAGACTTCCTAAATGGAAATGATAAAGGGTGGAATTGATTCCTTATATGAATATGATAGGGGTGGAATGGAATCCCTAATTAGATATGAATCAAATATGAATTTTAGATTCCTGGAGATGTAGCACATCTCCTGGGAGTGCGTTGCCAAGGCATACTATGAAGTAGTAATCTCTAGTAGATTATCATATTTACTATTACTATGTAGTTTGTCATGAAATTTATAATATTGTAAAATGGTTGTATAATAATACATTTTATTCACATGTTTATGCATAGTAGCCTTGTAAAAAGTTGTTGCCTTGGTTATTGAGATTCGTATCTCATTCCTTCTTGTGGTTAATATTTTCAAGTGAAGGCTCTGGTTTTAAAAAGGAAATGGTTGAGAAGAAGTAATTCTTCTCTAACATCATAGGGGTATGATATATGTATTTTGCTAAAAATTAGTGATGATTTTGGAACTATATGTCATTTTGAATGTAATACTCATACTGTGATACTTATATTTACCTGATGAAATTGGATGTATTGAAAAAGGTTTGGGACCTTTTGATGAATATTATGATGAAATCAATATTTTATGTTAATCCCTACCTTTATTGAGTTAAGTAAAAGTGTTACATTGAGACATGGGATAACTTAGTAGCATATTAAAAGGCATCAATTGACATAAAATAGATGAACATGTTATTTTTGAGAATTTGAATGACCAATGAATAATTATATTTTTATTAATGTTTTAATTTTGTCTTTAGGTACGAATTGAAGTTTTTTTAAACGCAAGAAGTGTAACATGAATACTCATTAGACAATTTTATTGATGGTTGCCATTGGAAGTGTTGTAATATTAAATGTTTTTTATAGGTTTTTTTTAGGAACCATTGAATTATAGTTGTTATGCCACCGAAATTTTGGTAGAAATGTTCAGAACTCAAATGGGTCAAAATTTTTGGATGTAGGCTTGAATTTGGTCCAAATATTCTTTTTCATGAAATTTCTAATTGATAAGATACTAGTTATTTATCATTAAATGAAATTACCATTAAACTTTGTTTAAAAATGTAAGGTATTACCGTTAGAGTAAAAGCAAGTCAAATTGATTAATTCAGATTATTCAGTCTCCATAAAATAGAACGAAAGGAAAAAAAATAAAAAAAAATATGGTACTCTATCATAAATCAAAATAGATAACAGTGCAAAAAATAACTCCAAATTAACTTCAGAATTTAGAAATTTTTCTCAGCAAGGAAAAGATAGATACAACTATAGAAAATAGTTTCAATGAAACTTAATAGAATAGTAACAATAGCATAATAAAGCGTACAAAATAACTCAACATGAATTCACTCCTTTTGTGTTCTTTGGTCAACATCACACAGAGATCATCTTTGATATACTTGATTTGAGGAGATCTGCTTGATCAAGGGCCACAAACATGTAGATTCGAGGCTACAAATGCAAGTCAAATAACCTATGAGATGTAGACTCAAGAAGAAGGCAATTGTAGGAGTTTACGGCTTGACAATGATGAACGATGGAGGCAGTAAATGGAGGCATGGCAAGGCTCCGAGGTGAGGAGATGCAACAATATAATGGTGTTTAAAATCATTTCAAATCAATTAAACTAAACTAAATAAATAAAAATTAATCAAAATCGAACTAAAATAAGATTTGTTTTACTTTTTACACTTCTAAAATCAATTCAATTTGATTCAAATTTAGTTTAAACCTTCAAAACCTAAATTGAATGTAACCAAATCATTTTTTAATACATTTTTTTTCTCTTCTTTTCTCTTTTGTGAATGAAGGGATTATTTAATATATTTTCTATTTGTACTATTACTACCAATTAACACAAGGCTAGTGTTAACCCATATTTATAGCCCATGATCTTAATCCTAAGTCCATGATTCTAAGCCCAAAGGAAAAATCTCATCATATGTTATTAACAAAAACATTATGAACATTTTTAAATGAAATTAGAAATGCTCATCAGCATTTCATGCAATAATAAAGATTTAAAAATATAAAATAATAAAGATTTAAAATAAAAATATTAATAATGATAATTTTTTTAAAAAAATTAAACTTGATCCGAGTCAATCCAAGTCAACAAAATAAAAATTAAACTAACCTCTTAATAACACTGAAAAGGGGCCAAATTTTTATAACTTGATTTGGTTTAGATGAAATATGAAGAGTATTAGGCATGATTTTGAGAATCGGATTGGACCGACTAATTTAATACTCATATAAAATCAATCAATGACTAAACTAGCTTAAAATCGGTGTAACAAGCCTAAACCAGCAAACCGGTGAAATAATGTTTTTGGACATTGAGGGTGTTTTTGGACATTGAGGGTCTAGATTGAATGTTGTGAAATAATCAAGAGCTAATGGGGCAATTAGCATTCTTGTGTGATAATAATTTTTTTCGTTATGGTAATAATGTTTCTATTGGACATCATATATATATATATATTATACATATTAGCAATTTGTTATTTTTTTATATCTTATTGGGTGAATTAGCTCTAAAATGATAATAATTTTTTTTCATTATGATAATTATATAATTATAAAATGTTAAAAACATATTATATTCATACACATTCTATCATAACCATTAAACATATTTGGAGCTCGATGGTCCGAGTTTCGAATCCTATGTTTATGATTATTTTAAAAGCTTAAATAAACATTCCAAAAATGTTATAAAATTACTTTTTTAAAAAATAATTATTTAAAAAAAAAGCATAAACAACGAGATATAGATTTTGAAATTATGAAAATAATATTAAAAAATGCATTATTTACTCGATTCAATTATTTCATTTTATAATTTATGAAATTTAGCATTCTTGTGGCATATTTTTATTTAACGGATCCTTATGTGCACAATGGCCGAAAAATCAGCACTAAGTCTGGGTTAATGTAAATGCAATGTAGAGATTGAGGGCTCGATTGGTTCGTTTATGATCTCTATGTAAAGGTAATATGTTTTATATTACCTGAGTTTTGAGTATTTAGTTGGACATTTTACATATGATCCGGATTACTTAAGTGATCTTATAGAGGTGATCCGTATTACATAATATTTTCCATGTAAAGGTTTTTACATAGGTGTAATGAAATGTAAAAAGATATTAATACCCTTATAAAAAAATGCTGACAAATTCAGTTCTAGGACTAAGGACAATATAGTCATTTCACTTCTATTCTTATTTTAATATAAAAAGTTAATATCATTACATCATTATTTATATTCTATCAGATAAATCCACATGCAATTACTATCCCATTACATTACACTACCCTCATGTAATTGAACCAATTAGACCCTAAGGGAAGAAAAAAATGCAATTCATTAAAGACTGGGAACACAAAAATATCAAGGTTTAAAGCCTATTTAAATCATATTTTCAAAACAGTTTTTTATTTTTAAAAATAGATAAATAAAAAAATTTGCTTGATAAACTTTTTTTTAAATATTCTGAAAAATAAAAAAAATAAAAAAATAGAAAACTCAATAATTTTTTAGGTGTTTTATATTTTTTCTTTTGGAAAACACTAAAAAAAGTCAGAAAATACCCATATCATTAATTTTGAATAACTTATTTAATATTTACTAGATATGATTTTGATAATAATTATTTAAATAATTTTTTTATTTTCTTATTTTCCAAAATTATTATAGAAAACAATTTTATAAAATAATTTTAAGTACATTATAATAGAGAAAGCATTCAACCAAGGTACTAGTTTTTGGGTAACAAATGGAAATGAGAAAAATTTGAACCGACTTCTGTTACTTTTACGAAATAGCTTTTCAAATTTTTTTTACCGTAACCCATCCCATTATTTAGTTTTTTAATTAATTATTATTTTTATTTGGTCTCCGTGACCGTGACCCAAATTTTAAAATACTCTTTTTGGTCTTATTTTGCACAATTAACTCTTTTTTTTGTCCAATTAGACGGTTGTTAACTTTACTTGTATGATGATGGCAAAAAAAAAATTTACTTGATAAATAACTAAATTTTTTAAATATGTTGTTCTAAAATCAACTTCTGACTATATGTATAAAAAATATTTTATTGAAAGAGGTAAAATTTGATTGTGTAATTCAAAGAAAAAATTTATTATAAATAATACTTTTAAAATACTCTTTTGCTCTTATTTTGCACAAATCAATCTTTTTTTTTTTCTAATTTGACGGTTGTTAACTTTACTTGTCAGGATTATGGCAAAAAAAAATTACTTGACATGATGTTATCCCAATAACTACATAAATTACTTTCTTTTTTATTAACTAAGTTTTGATAGACGTGGTAAATAGCTAGATTCTTTAAGTATGTTTGTTAGATTTTTTAAGTATATTATTCTGAATTCAATTTTTAATTTTTATTAAAAAAGGTGAAACTTATTTAAGTAATTTAAAGAAATAATTTATTATAAATAATAATACTCTTAATCATAAAAAAATTATTTTTCTTTTTTTTCTTTTGTTTGACGAACTGGATACTGTGCAATTATTTTCCTTTTTTTATTCATTCTTCCATGCGGGAAAAAATGAGATTTCTGATGATGAGTTCTTATATTCCGGTTTAGCCCCCTGTTTGTGCAATTTGGAGTTTATGATTGATAATTAAAAAAATAATTTATCAAAAATATGTTCATAAATCAAATTAAAGAGGTGTCACTCTTTTTTTTTTGGGTGGAAGAGCTGTCATCTATTTTAACAACCCTATTAATTTTTCTTAAACAAATAGTTAAAAAATTTATCTGAAGGTTGACTAAAAAGCAAGTACACAACCAGTACACAAGAAATTGTTAGATTATTTAATAACTAAAATTAAAAAAGAAAAGATAATTTGAGACGAGTTGGGGTGAGAGTGAGAGAGATTTGATTGAATAAAAGAAAGGGAAAAGGGGATGAGTTAAAATTGGAAAGAAAGAGGGCTTCCTCGCGTTACTTGGTGAGAAACAATGAAATTTGAGAAATCTCACAGGTTTATTCAACAAAACAGTAGCAGCGGCTTTCCCATGTAAAGCTATATATAAACCCTAGAGAGCCTCAATCTTTCCCTCCACGCCGCGTGTCAGCTGATACAGCCTCGCCCTCTATTTTCCAATTCCTTTTTATTTTTATTTTCAACTCTCTTCCTCTCCCTCCCTCACCCTAACAACAACAACACATCACTCCCTCTTTTTTTCTCTCTCATCTGAAACATCCAATCCGCTCTCTCTCTCGCGCTCGCCATCTCCCTGTCTATATTTTCTGTTTGATTTGAGTACAGTAAAGGCCCTCTGTTTCTACGGATATTTAGGCAGAAAAGAAAGCATTGGCAATTGCTCTCGATTTCCTTCTCTACCATGTTCACTTCCGACGAAACTGAAGTTCTAGAAATCCTTACTCGCCTGCCGCAACTAATCGTAGAATCTGAGGCCCGCTCTTTTTTATTGCCATCCGCTTGGGGCTGCCGGAGGAGGAGATCTGCAATTGACGTTCCCCCTTATCCGCCTCATTCTCTCCGCTTCCGTCTTCGGCTGCCTAAAACGCCGTCGCCGTCGCATCCCGCTCCTGACGGTGGCGACGACGGCGTTTCCCCTACGTCCGACACCGATAGTTTACCCAGGGACAAGGCTAATGCTCCTAGTCCTGCAACTCCTCTTTCGTTTTCGCCAAGTGAATCTGACGAGCAGCCCGTCGTTTTGAAAAAGAAACAGTGTCGGAGAAGGGTATGTTTTACTGATTTGCTTTCGTCTTTTCGTCTTCTTCGTTAATTTTTTTACTCTGCTCTCTTATGGCTTTTTCTCCCTTCCTCTGTCGGATTTTGCCGTTGCTATATTTTCGAATGCCTATTTTTAAAAATCTCGATATTTTATATACTTATATATAATTTACTTGTGTTTCTACATCTCTTTGTAAATTAATTTTTGAATTTGGTTGTTATTAAAACTTGTAGACGAAAGATGACTGTTTGAAGGAGATGGAAGAATTGACGAAAACCGGGCAATTGATACTCGGGGTAAGTGTTTTCCCTGTTTTTTGCTCTGGTGGGAGTATTTACTGTTTAGCAATTGACTTGTCCTTTTTAGTTCCAAAAGACGTGAGGATCTTAATTTCTTGCTTGCTGTTTGATCTGTGAAATTCAAATAGGAGATAGATAATGTGAATCGTTATCACAACGATCTGTTAGCCTACAATTTGAAGTTGAAAGCACGGCGAGATATGGTAATCAATTCTTTTCCTTTCTTTTCCTTTTTTGTTTCTTTTTTCTCCTCATTGTTCATTTTCCTCGGCCTGCATAATACTTATTCCCCCCTCTCCGCGGCTTTCTCTCTGTCTCTCTCTATCGCTTTATCGAATTGCCATTTTTTTTAACAGCTAAGTGTTGGCCTTCAAAGGGAAAATCCCTCAATGAACATGGGCTTGCAAACAGCCGATGCCTTAGTCAACTGGTCTTCGATGGCTGAATATCAAGATCCTGATCAGCGTCATCACTATGTGCAGCGAATCGCCAGCCAAATAAGCGAGTCTAGCCAACCAATGACGTCGTTGCCGTCAACCAGTGGATCAGGCATTGTCAACAAGAAGATGGGTCCGTCAGGAATTCCTGATCTGAACGTCTTTCCCGATGAGTCAATCCCAGTGGACTCTTGTCAACCCTTTGATCCAACTCTGGCTAACCAGCATCTCATTAGGTTCAGGGCAGCTCAGGCGAGGCAGAACAGGATTAGGATTAATAGAGTAAAGAATAAACCACGTTCCTTTGGTAGATGAATTTTCCGTTCTTTCTATTATCAATAGTAATTGTTAATGATTAATTATTGATTTTTTCTCTTAATCCCATTTGTGGGTTTTACGGTTTTGCCCCTGACTAGTTGATGACTTGATGCAGTAGAAATTGTTCTCATTCTCATGGTACTGATATTTTGAATGTCCAAGTTTAGAGCTTAAAGTTTAACGATAATTATGGGCTACAGTTACCTATATGGTATATGAAAAAAATTGTTTTAGTGTGTAAAAACAATATTCATTTATATGCCCTCTTCTTAGAGCCTATTTGGTTCCACTTTGTAACTGAGTTTTAAATCCAAATCCAATTTTGTTTATTGTGCCCAAACATAACCCTTTAAACCCCATTATAGGTCAAAACCCGAGCTGATATAAAAGCTGCATGTTTCCTACGGATATGATTTCTCTGCACCTGGTAAAACAGCATTGTGCTGCTGTTCTAATCACAACCATACAATTTATCCAACGCACCACAATTAATCATATGAATATGAATATATCTAAGCCCTTCATTATAATTAAATCCTGGCCATCCAATAAATTTTCCCTCTAAAATCCTCCTCTGCTCCATCATGACCTTAATCAAAATCCTCTGCTCCCTTGTGACCCTAATCATCCGAGATTGAAGAAGCCCGACATTGGTAAGCAGAGCACTTGGACCTCCCAACCTTTATCGTTCACAGCCAAAGTCAAATTTTTGGTTTTGTGAGAAACAATTATGATTTCGTTCTCCCAACCTTCGTTGTTCATGGCCAAGTCATTGCGGTCGTTGGAGAGTAGAACGATGAGCTCTCCCTTTAGTAAGTAGCCAGCACCCGCCTTTTTCTTCTTCTCCATGTCTTGTACATTGCCAACTCTCTTCCAGATTCACATTTCCTCTTCTTCTCCATGTCTCATTCCCCTACATATTTGATCATTTTTAGACATTTTGATTTTTCCCCTTATTTTTGTTTGTTTGCCCCTTTTGCATCTCGTATCCCTTTCTTCATCGAGATAGACCAATATGCCATTGAGTTTGAAATTTCACATTGGTTTCTATGTTAAATGTTGGAAATTATATGTTAAATATTGAATTGGGAATTTGGATTGTGAATTTGGGACAATTCGATGCTTAATGTGCCCCATTTGGTTTTGCTTATGATCTGGCTACAATTGGAAATGGTTATGCCATAATTGGGAATTTGAATTGTGAATTTAGGACAATTCTTGGTGATGTTGAATAGTTAGCTATTGTTTGCTTATTTGTATTTACTAATGACAATAGTTATGCTAGTTATGCAATGAAATGTTTATTTGGAGTGTGAATTGTTCTATTGTTAGCTTACTAAAATGCAATAATTTGGTTTTTGCTTATCAGAGGCAAATGTGGATGAAAATTTGGCAAGTTTGGAAACAAATGACATAGATGTGGAAGGCTTGGTTGATAAAAACAAACTGTGATGGGCAATAGATGTAGATAGATAATTCACTAGTTTGGAGAAGAATATACAATTACATAGAAGTCAAAGTTTACAAGGCATAACTGGGCTGATAAAAAACAAATAGCCACAGACAACAATTCTGGTCGCATAATTGGCAAGTTTGAATACAAAATATACAATTATAGAGAAGCTTAAGTTGACAAGGCGTAACAGGGCTGACAAAAAGCAAACAGCCACAAGCAACAAATCTAGCTGCAAAATTGCAGAGTCAGGATACAAAAACGAAGAGCTATAAACAAGGCAACTCCTACACAGATACAAGCAATCTCAGTTACTACTAGAACTTGATTTTAAGACTCTGTATGACTGAATAGTTGTAATAAAGCTTAATGTATGGCTGAAGGTTTTGAATTGTAAATTAGCAAATATCAGTTACAACGTATTGAAAGGGAATATTTGCAATGTTAGGTACCATGTAAATTGATCAGAATCCTGCAAGTATACAGAGTCGATCGCAGTAATAAAAAGTCTCCGAAGTATTCCAGAGGTCAAACCCAAAGGAGGTAGTAAATTTATTAATCCAAACTTTTAATCCCAAAAGCAAGTGATAATCAAATTGAGAATTCAAATTTAAAAGGAAAAAAATCGAAAACAAAATGAAGTCTAAGTTTGATTTAGTTCTAGAAGTGTCAAGGGATCAGGATTCACCTTATAAGATAATTAGATTTTATTTCTTAGTTAGACCCTGCATAATTATAGTGATTGTTATTTCTAAAGTGTCCTAATTACTTCTCGGTAAATTAGTCCTTATTTAATTAGGATTCAATTCGCTCTCGCACAATTAAATTTTCTAATTAAACCTTGAAAACTACAATATATATCACTATAAATTCCTAATTCTATCTCTAGATTAGTTATTCATGTTTATCTCTCTAAAGCTAGGTTCACTCTTCACCTTTCAGTCTATCAAGTTTACCTATTAATTAGATTCTATGATGATCAAACATAAAATCCACATGAACGAATAAAAGAGATAAATATAATAAAAAGATAAATTAAATATAATTTGAAGAACAAATCAACAAAGTCTTAACTAGAGAAACAACTCCAATCCATCTTAGTCAGGCTACATCCCTACCCTTCATTGAAAAATTTAGCTACTCATGGAAATAGAAATTAAATCACAACTAAAATTCCAAATCATAGCGAAAATAATAAGAAAACAAAGTTATATTAGAGAAGAATGAATATATTACTAATACTCCCAAAATCTCTTTGCTCTCTCTGTATAAGATGCTCCTAGTTAATCCCAGATGTGTTTAGAATTGTGTTCTCTGACTTTTGAGTGTGTTTTTGAATCCCTTTTTATGTTTTTATCGTGTCTCCTTATATAGGAAAAATTTAGAAGCCCATAAAAGTCTAAAATATCATAAGAATGTGTCAAAAATGTGTTTTTATGGACCTCTTATACTTGACCTGGCGCCGGGTGACCATAAAATCAACTAATACGGTGTTGGGTGCTTCTAACGCAGAAAAATGTGAAAATTCAAGTTGACCCAGCTTTGGATGGGTTTGACTTAGTGCCGGGTGGATGCCTGGCGCATATTCCTCCTTTGTTCAGCTTTAGAAAGTTAATAGCTCATGTTGACAGTTTGAGTTCAATTTTCACTATGGTAATATCAGAATTTAGGAAAACTAAAAACATGAAAATTGTAGATCTATGTTTTAACTTTCCAACGCATCTTAAATCATCTTAATAGGAGTTCGTATATGAGAGTTACGAAGGGTATTGAAACTTTTCAGTATAAACGATTTGTAACATTTTTGCTCCGAATACTTTCAAATGAGCCTATAACGCCATGAAACATAAAAATATGTTAAATCATACTAAAATATACCAATGCAAACATATTTGGATACAATTTAGAGATTAAATATGGGTATTTTATATGTATAAAATGGACACATAATAAATTATCTTGAATCTTTTTTGTATAAGTGTATTATAACTAGCTCAATGTATGACTGAATATTTGATATCAATCAAGGAGGTTACCTTTTTCATTATATTTCTTTTGTCATATCTTGCTAAGATCAAAAGCTTCAAGAGAAGGTATAGAAGAATTTAGAGGTGCCTAAAAATGAAAAGTACAATTCATATAAGGAATTATAACACAACTATATATCAATGTAAACTTTTTAACAATATTGAAGCCTACAAATAAAGTAATTCTTACCATCAACATATTAGTAAAACTTATTGGATGCTCATGAGTTGGTGCATAAGGAATTAATGGTACAGAGCATGGCATCCCTTCTTGCATTGCAGTAACATTTGTGCACAAATTAGGTTGACTTGATTGTGCTTTCTTTTTCTTTGGTATACTCTTATTTGTCTTTACTTTCTTTTTCCTTGGCATATTCTCATCCCAACTCTTTGGCCGATTCTTCATTTTTTTACCTTCTTTCTTCTTGAATTCTATAACTTGTGCAATGCATTTAGTTTCCTCTTGTGTCTTATCATGGTTTGACCCTTCCCTTAATTTTAACTCAGCCACTTGCTTCCTAAGCTCTTGAATGCCTTTTTGTGCAAACTCAAATACCTTTGAAGAAGTTGCCACCTCGGTTGCCAAGCTCATAAGTACAGGGCATAGTTGGCTAACTCGTGATGTGATATCCAAATTAGGATCTCCCTCTGCTTCATTTCCATTGGTATCATATATGACATCACATCGAGCCTCCCTTGTCCGCTTACTTAAGATATAATGGTCAGGAATTGTTTTGACATCAAACACATCATATATCTTGAGAGCATGACAACATAATATCCCCCAAGTATCAAACTTTCTACAAGAACATACTATTGATTTCCACTTGGGATGAAAAGAAACTCTCCATTCACCTGGTTCATCAACCATATAAATAACATATCGATGCACCTTTGCCTCCTGTTTTTTATTTTTGTTTTTTATGCAACAAGATGAGACTTTTTTGAATTCTTTTTGGAAAAGATCAAATATGATGGGCGCGTAGATTTTGGCAAGTTGTTGTAACATAAGAGACCTATCATTAACCAATCTAGGTAATTTTTCTATTGACTGAAAGTACAATGTCAATTCATTATATATTTTCTCTTTCACAGCTTGTTCAAAATGTTGGCAAAATTGTTTGATGTTTAAATTTGGATCAGTGCAACTCTTAATGTCAGCGTTCATGTTTTCACTCAATTGGGTGCTTTGCATCCCAAGTATGAACACCTTCTTCATATAACAGGCAGCCCATTTTTCCTTTACATTGTACACTAAACGTAACCATGAGTTATCATGTACATTGTGTCTTATAAGCATATTGCTCCATGCATACTCAAATTCTTCTTCCTCTGAGTACTCAAACATGCACTTACTAAAATCATTTAAAAGATGTGAGTCATCCATTATCAAATTAGCAAGATGTTTGACTCCATTTTTCATCAAGTGCCAAGTGCATAAGCCATGCTTTGTCTCTGGAAGTAGCTCTTGTAAAGCCCTTGCCATTGCATGATCTTGGTCAATAAAGATTGTAACTGGCTTTTTCATCTTGTGTGCTTGAAGGAAAGTCTCAAATAGCCATGTAAATGATTCAATTGTTTCATCATACACCAATGCTACTCCAAGAATGACCACACTTCTATGGTGATTATATCCTAAAAAAAAAGCCAATGGTCTAAGAAGACAATTTGTGCTATATGTAGTGTCAAGTGACATGACATCACCAAAAAAGGCATAATCAGTCAACATATTTGCATCAGCTCAAAAGACGTTAGTTACTCACTCTTCTAAATCCATTTGATAGTCATGGTAGAATGAAGGATTTTTCACCCATTGTTATTTGAAATATTTTAAAAGACACTCGACTTCTCCAAATTGCATACTTTTCTGTCTCTTGGACTTTAGGTAATTCTTGACATCCTTATGACTGTATCCAAGATTACTTCTTCCCCCTACTTGTGTGCTCATCAATTGAAAAATAGCTTTTTGTTGAAGTCTAGATTGCTCTGCCAAATCAATTTCATGAGCTTGAATTTCAGTCACTTTATGTTGACATGCTAGCATATGAATAGTTTCTAGAATGTACAATGGGTGATTATGCTCTCAATTAAAGTCATTGATTTTGTATTTTCCGTTTACCTGTTTCACACTCATTCTTGATTTACAATTGGTCCTTGTCTCTACCCTAGGATTGGTTGTCTTGAAATCTCTTTTATCTGGTCTTCTTACACCTTCTTTACAACACACATATTTATATGAGGTGATAGAACCATCTTTTTCACTCCAACTAAAATTATATTTTCTTACCCCAAATCCAACTTTACCTCCATAATCAATCCAAAATTGCCATGCTTGTTCAAGACTATCAAATTCTAATCCAAGTCTTGGGGTCAAATCTCCTCCTCCTTCCATTGAACTGTGCCTAAAAAATGTGTATAGCAAAAATTGTTCATTAATTTCTTTCTAAAATGATAGCAAACTAACAAAAATGTTATCACTTAATTTCATTTACTTTTTTGGCCATCAAATTCATATTTAAAGAGGGTCATAAAAAAATTCATATTTGAAGATATTATTCAATGCAAACAATAATCCCATTTTGCCCAATCAAAATCTGCAAAATGCTTAAAAAATATTATCACCAACACGCCAAAGTTAGAATAACCAACCTCAAAACTTAAAGCACAATGAAGATGTCCAGGTCTGACGGGATATGAATGGCAACTTTGCATCAAAGAGCTTTGATTCAGCCAATAAAACATGATAAGAAACCACAAAACAGATAATATCAAATATGTAGTTTTTTTTAATAGCTATAGAAATATATTAATAAAAAAAGTCAGCTACGTTGTGTTGGAGTCATAACTCCATCCATTCATATCATCATTCAATAAAGAGAGAATACCGCCATTGTCTTAGAAAGCTAGCGTAATGAAGGTTGCAGGTGGTAAAAGTTTCATTTATCAAATGGGGAGGAAGTGACTAAGGTTAATCAAATGAAAGGCGATAAAGAAGAGAAAATAGGGAGGGAGTGAGCAATGAGAGTAAAGAATGAATGAAGATATCATCGAAAATGCTCACCAAAATCTAACTCTTCAACCAAAAAAATCCATTGGAAATATTAAGAGAGAAGTTTTTGAGAAGTTTCAACAATGAAGGTTGATTTGCAGATGACGCAACACTAAAATTCATTCCCACCAGTGAAACAAAGCACTCTCCGAAATAGAAAGGGATTAAAGAGGGAAATTGCTTCATTTGACGATGTGGCTAATTGTGGAACGTCGGATAAATTGTACAGCTTTGATTAGAGCAACAGCACCTTGTGCTGCTATTTTACCCGGTGCAGAGAAACCATATCCATTTCCTACTTCTTCCCAAACTTGGTTTTGACAAATTTATTCTATAAACTCGATTTTGACAAATGTGAACTCAATATCTGTTAAAAAGAGGGCCTTTGTTTTTTTTTCCCTTTGTGTTGCAGCCCAAAAATATAAACGACAGCGCCTTGCTTTGTTATTTAGAATCTAGTTTCAACCTCCTCCCTAATAAAATTGTCACTTTCACCATCCGGTCTCATGTCAAGGTTAGCACTTCCCCCTTTGGGAAATTGAGGCATCTATAGGAACTCTGAAACTTTAAATTTAGAATAGCTCAATCCAATCTTGTTCAATTTTAGGCCCCAAATTGGGCGTTGGGATTTAGAGGTTCATTTTCATGAAATCTTAGACGTCCGAGAGATCCAACAATTCTCACAAAGTGAAATGTTGTGTTTCCTCTTCCTCTTCCTCTTCTTTTAGCATGAAAATCTGCATTCCCATATTCGAAGGGATGCAAGAATGGAGTTTAAGACTAAAATTCTTTGATGGTCAAACTGTAAATAGGTGAGCGTGTTTTGACTCAAACACCATCAATGTCTTCTTCCGGATTAAGGGGAGGGAATGAGGGAAAATGGGCTGCTAAAGTTAGCAATCTATCTGCCTAGGCACATACCATACAATACCTTTAAGGGCCTGTTTGGTAGAAAATTTTTTGGTGGAATGGAAATAGAAAAGGAAATGGAAATGATAACAGGAATAATGGAAATGAGAATGAGTTTTAAAAGCACATTTGGTATGTCAGAAAAAATCAATGAAATCCTAATTTAAACTTTGTTTGGTTTGTATATTTTAATAATGAAATGGAAATTATAAAATATTAAAAGATCAAAATACCCTAATAAAATAATAATAATAAATTATTTAAAAAAATGCTTAGATCTTCGTTCTTGTTCGACAGAGACGAAGAAGCTGTGAATCTGTGCAACAGAGGTGACAAAGATGGCAGATGGTTGATTTGTGCAACAAAGATGATGATGGGAGGCGACGATGGCTATGTCATTGACGGAGGTAGCAGATTCGGGACTTCTGGTGGGAGATCAATGGCCTCTGTAAATATGCAATGAAGGAGCAAATCAATCTAAAAAATGGTGTTAAAACCCACATCAAGACCCTCTCAAAGCAATCATCCATGGAAAACCCAAGGTTGCCGATAGAATCACACCCACTTGGTTTAACCATGATGAGCGATGTTGTGGGATAGAGCTCGTGAAATGGGTTGTTGATAAGGGACAAAATGGGAAACATATTTTTGTTCCCAAGAAAGCTCACCCGTTCCATCAAATAGTGGTAGAAATGCTACTTCCTTTGTGTGCGTCAATCTTTCCTTTGTGTGCAGCAATCTCTCTTCCCAAGGGAGAGCTCTTCTCACATACCAAACCCAGTAAAATATAGATTCCCTATCTCATTCCCTTTCCATAGCAAACTTTCCTTCATACCAAATTGGCCCTTATGAAGCTAAAAATTTCCAGCCATTGTGGAAGAGGGATTTGCAACGTATTTTCAGGATATCAGATTCATGCCAAACGAGTAGAGCGAGAGAGAACACAACGTTTCCTTGTGTTGGAAGATGGCATGACAATGGGGCAAATTTAGGCTGACTTTCTCCGTACAGATTTTTGTTCCCTTATTTGTTATTCTGTTTTTAATTTTATATCAATTCCATAACTTTGTCCCTTCTTTTTTCTTTTTTATCTTTTTCTTTTTTGCCTCATATCTGAAGATGTAAATTTTTTATTATTCTGTATTCATCCCCACACAACTCTGAAATGCAGATTAATTCATATGTTCATATAGATCAATTAAAAAAAAATCATATAGAACTTGATACTTTAATTTGAAAATAAAAGCTCTTTAATTTTATATTTGAATCTCATTTTTTATAATTTTGTAAACTTACGTAAAGATGTAACACATGTTTGAGACAAGAAACACATTAAAATTATTCAACTTTAACCCCATTTCAAAAGTCAAATTATAAAAAATGAATATTCTCCAAATCTATCTCAAACATGAACCAAACATTAATTTATAAAACTCACACATAGCAGGGAAATTACGCAAAATGAACCTCCGGTGCTCTTCAAAGAGATGGCTGTTTGAGTTATTTTTTCCCCCTGGGCCAACATTGTTGAAGCCGAATGGTTAAAATTACCCAAAATGAATGTCCGGTGCTCTTCAGGCCCAAAAAAAAAGAACCTCAGTGCTCTGTTAAAAAAACAAACACCTCCCCTGCTCGCGTGTGAAGTTGAAGGCCCAAACATTCCCTTACGATTACAAGACTATTTCACTTTTTTTTTGGTGAGATAGAAAAGACATGCCTTTCTATTATGACTACCAAACACTATCTAATTTTGAAAGATATATAAAATATGGATAAATAATATTTCATAATGTACTACTTGACAAAAATTAATAGAAAATAAAATTCATTTAGGGATTATCGGTACTTAATTTTTTCCTACTTCATTTTGTGAAATTGTGTCTAAACATTCTAAATAAAAAGGATATTATATAGAAAGGGAAATGGATCTTCTAAATGCTTTTTCTTATTTTTTTCTAATCTTCTCCATTGATTGTGATCAAATAATTGAGAAAAAAGTTTATAAATAATAATATATATAATTTAATGGCCTACATTTATTATCATGTATAGAATGATTTTAAAAACAATATCACAACACTTTTTTTCTAGCTATAATTAAATGAATAATATATTTAATTTAATGTCACAATTTGCAATTTTCCACCGTTTAAATCAAATGGATGAATAATATTATATATGAAAAGAGGTATGGTGAAAAGTTGTAGAGAAGATCCATTCATGCCTTGGGCAACCACCAACTAGATGAGCCACTATTCCTCTTACTTGAACCTTCTCAACCTCAACATGTTTGTACAAAGATGAGTTTTCTTCATGCTTTTTTTTCCATGTACAATCTCTTCCATCTATTTGATCTAAAATGTAAAAAATCACCAATTGTGACATTGAACAAATATTTTAATCATTTATTAATTATTATAAATAAGCATTGTGATTTTTTAAGAGTATTCCATTTATAATAATACATGCATCATTAAATCAAATATATTATTTATTTAAGGACTCTTTCCCCAAATATTTGATCACAATGATCACAATTAACAAAAAAAAAATTTATATAAAAAAATTACGAAGATAATTTATTTCTAGGTTATACAAATAGATTTTCATATGTTGTATTTATCTTTGACATCTCTTAACCAACAGTCAAAGACTAATTCATTCGAAGCGTAGAGATTACTAAAATAGATTTTTTCTTTTCCAAAAGAGCATTTTCCATACAAACGGCTTGGAATTAAACTTTGGATAAGATGTTTAAGAAATTCAGCTATTTACCAACATTGTTAAGACCTTATTGATAGCCTTCTTCATTGTTTTTTCTTTTGTCTTTTAGCTAAAATCTCACAATATCTGGTCACTACTTTCGGCTTTGACTAATTTGAATTGAGCCTGTTGCGCCCTATATGGAGAGAAGCTCTTTCAAAGACATCATCTGCATTCAGACAGTCTCAAACCTGAGACATTATGCTTAAATGACCTTAACCCCTTTCACTAGGACTAATGCTCGATGGTGGTATATAGCCTTCATTTTTAATTTCACTTGTGTTTGTACGAATTTAATTTATGGTACAATCTTAAAAAAAAAAATCTAAGAATAAAATCTTATTGATTTTATGATGTAGAACTGCCGCCCGGGGGGGGGGGGGGAGAGTGGAAAAATGTGAGGAAGAGAAGAATATCACTAAAAATATCTCAAATATTAATCAATAATCAAAGTATATAATTGAGCATTGAGACTTTTATTTATAGAGATGAAATCCTAGTTCTACTAAAATTCTAAAATAAGATAACTCTTTTCAAATTTTCTTAAATTTAAACAAAAGATAAATCCTAATTTAATTTGAAATATACTAAATCCTATAGATAAGTAAAAGATAAATTTTAAATCCTAATAAATTTTAAAATAGGCTAAATTAAATTTAAAAGATAATTTAAATATCCAAATAAAATATATTTATTTGAAATTCTTATTATTTATATTTATAAATAATTCTAATTATATTGTGATTATTCATTCTATTTTATTGATGAAAAAACTTATTAAAAAAATATAAGAATTTCACTTGTGTTTTTAGTTTCATAAAGTAATGGATGAAAGATATTATTGATGGCAAAACCTATTTATATTATATAATCTTTTAATACATTTTTTAAGGGTACATAATGTGCCAAAAAATATACTTATAAACAACATCTTGGAGATAATATATGTATATATATATAGTTAGTAGAGTTATTTTTTTAAAATAAATGAACTGTCATATATAATTTACAGTATTTTGAATGATTGCTTTTGCTCAAAACTTTTTCTAGCAACATAGGCAATTTAATAAAAAAAAAAGAGCGATAAGAGAAATGTTACATAGTCGTAAATGAAGGAGCACTTTTTTTAGTGGTCAGCTTATATGAATTAGATACATTTGTAAAAATGGTAATATTTTTTATTATGAAACTTTGTAATTGTCGATAGCTAGCTGGCTACAACTAATAAAAGTATGTGGTTATGAATATCTTAAGCAAAAAAATTAACATTACCGTAAAAGTGGTACTAAAGTGCATACAAAATATTGTTATATTAATTGTTAACTACAGGGGGTTAGAGATACCTAGAGCTCTATGTCTGGATCTCCACAGTGGGTTTCCATAGCAGAAACACTGCACTCACTTTCATATAGATTATATTTAGGATTTTCTCTCAAGAAACTTAACTAAAGTCTCTAGAGTACATAAAAGCTTTGTATCCCTTCTGGGGTTTATAGAAAGTCTATTTATGGACTCCTTTTCCCACTCATTTCACTTAAATATACAATGTTAGACTTCATTATATATATATATATGAGCTAGAAAAGCATTTTCATAAACTTAATCAATGTAGGACTTCTATCATCTAAAAAATATAGAAGTATTTCTTTTTACAATTTAATGGGCTTATCACTCAATTAGCCAATCAAGGGGAGAATATCCATTAAGTTCAACATTTCCTACTTGCACTTGATGGGATAATTATCATGCAACTTTGACTTCACATCTTGTCACTGGGACTTCTCGTTTTGTCACTATGGCTTCTCTCTTCTTTTTCATACTTGGTGCTATGTCGTGATCATATGAGCACGATGTTTTCACTTGGGTATTCATGTACTAGAAATCTCGCAACAAAACCAGCACAAGAAGACAACCCTCACGTATTTGTATTATTTAAGGACTGGATGTAGGTCAAGTGGAATAGACCGAATTAGGATAAACTACTGAGTTCTCTTCCCTTTGCTCTTTATTTCTTATACTCTGTTTTCAATTACCTTTTTAGTATCAATATTGTATTTCGTCTTTGTAGAAAAATTTCAATCTTCCTAATTCACCCACCTTCTTGGGAAGCTAGCTGAGCTAACAAAAGTTTGAACTCCTAACTGAAGGATTTAATCATCCGGGAGAACAAGTGTGATATAAGCAAGGGAGAGAGGGGTGATAGTACAGAGATAGAGAACAGATAAAGTAAAAGGAGGAGTAGAAGAATTTGAGAGAGAGAAGATAAACAGAAAGTGGGAGAAAAGAAAGAGTTTAAGGGAGAAATATATAGAATAAGGGAGGGAAAGACATAAAGAAAGGGAAGAGAAACAAAAGAGAGAGAAAATAGAAGAGCTCAGAGAGAGAACTCAAAAAGTGAGAACTCAGAATACTCAATATTATTCAACTCATCTCTAAAGAATATGCATTACATATGAGTCTTTAAATAGGCAAAATATGAAAAATCTAATCCTAAAAAAACTAAGAATATTTGATGTTCAAATAATCCTATTAGATCTAGAAAATCTAAAAAATATATCTAATTAAAAAATACTAAAAATTAAAAACAAAAATTCAAATAAAAATAATAAAATTGATATTCTAGTTTTAATACTATTAGATAATCTTTTTAATTTAAATTTAGGAAATCTTTTAGAGGATATTTAATAGATTTTATTTATTCTAATTTAAATCTAATCAATGATTTTGACTCCAAAGAAATACTAATTGGAAACCAACAAAAATAAATAAACAAAATTATCTAATAAAAAAAGAATCTAAAAATTCATTATAAGGAATCATGTGGATCGCATCTAAGAATCTTTTGGATGCCTTATTGATCTTCATCATTCCCCTTTTCTTCGAAAACCTTTTCTTTGAAAATGTTTGTCCTCGATTCTTTATTATCTTAAGATTGATTTGAATGCGCTTTTGTTGCTACAACCTCTGCATATGCTTTCTCTTTGTCATATATTTGAATTTTGGAATCAAGGCTTTTGATTCCAAATGATATAACTAGGGGAGAGAGGGGTGAGAGTAGAGAGCAGAGAAAGTAGAAGGAGGAGTAGAAGAATCTGAGAGAGAGATGATAGACAAAAGAGGGAGAAAAAAAAAAGAGTTTAATGGAGAAAGATATAGAATAAGGGAGGGAAGGGACATAAAGAAAGGAAAGAAAAGTAAAAGTGAGAGAAAATGGAAGAGTTCAGGGAGATAACTCAAGAAGGGAGAATTCAGAATACTAAACATTATTCAACTCATTTCTGAAGAATATGCATTACATAGGAATATTTAAATAGGAAAAATATGAAAAATCTAATCCTAATGACACTAAGAATATTTGATGATTAAATATTCCTATTAAATCTAAGAAATCTAAAAGATATATCTTATTAAAAAAATCCTAAAAATGAAAAATGAATTTCAAATAGAAATAATAAAATTGATATTCTAGTCTTAATATTATTAGATAATTTTTTTAATTTAAATCTAAGAAATCTCTTATAGGATATCTAATAGATTTTATTTATTCTAATATAAATCTAATAAATGATTTTGACTTCTAAGAAATACAAATTGAAAACCAACAAAAATAAATAAATAAAATTATCTAATAAAAAAGGATCTAAAAATTCGTTATAAGGAATCATATGAATATCATTTAAGAATCTTTTGGATGCCTTATTGATCTCCATCAAAATGGCTGGTTTTGAAAAAAACATAGTACCTGAAGGAAACAACACTAACAAACCTTCAGGCTTCAGTGGAGAGTACAATGGATATTGGAAGATAATGATGTAAATATATTTTCAATCTATAGACCTAGGGATCTGGTCAGATATCCATAAAGGTGACTTTGTTCCAATGAAGCTACAAGATAATGGCACCTATAAAGAAATGCCTAAGGAGGAGTAGAATGGTGAAGATAAGAGAAGAGTTTTGCTTAATTTCAAAGCAAAACACTGCTTGTTCAATGCTCTTAACCATGACAAATTCTACAGAATCTCCAATTGTTCCACAGCCAAAGGAATGTGGGATACTCTGGAGATTACACATGAAGGAACCGCCGGAGTGAGAGAGAACAAGTTAAACTCTTGTATTAGTGAGTATGAAAACTTCAGGATGAAAGAAGGAGAGAGTATCAAGGATCTACATAAGAGGTTCACTCTCATTGTGATCCAACTAAAGAGTCTTGGAAAGGAATGCACTCAACCTAAAAAGGTCAGGAAAATTCTCAGAGTCCTACTTATTGAATGGCAATCGAAGGTAATAGCCATAAAAGAAGCCAAAGGAGAATCAATGGCTTCTGGCATAACTCTTTTCGGTAGCCTTGAAGAATATAAGGGTAAGATGAAAGCTCTTTAAGATGCAAACCAAGAAAAGAAGAAGAAGAGTCTAGCATTGAAAGCCACAGAAGAAGAGAAAGAAAACTCTAATGATAAGGAAGAGCTAGATGAAGAAACTCTTGCAATGTTGGTTAGAAAATTTGGAAAATTCTATGGCAAAAAGAGAAGCAAGAAGTTCTTCAAGAAAGGACCACGAACAAGTAGTAAAAGGGAAAATAAAGAACCCATAATATGCTTTGAATGCAAGAAGCAAGGTGTAACACCTTACTTTTAGAATCACTTCCCATGAATTAGAATCCTTTTAAGTCTAATTATATTTGATTCTAAGCTTGAATCACATAAGAATGAAAATCAAAATTTCCAAAATTTCGGTTACTGTTCATATGGTAGTTTCCACTTTACTGATTGAATTTTGAAAATTCATAACTAATTCTAGAAAAATCATTTCATAGTGATTCAAGTCTCTAACAATAGATAAAACCTTCTTTACATGGGAAAAATTATGAAATAGATCATTCTCTTGACCAATTTATACAGTTTATTCCTCAAACATTTATTGTACATTTGATCATTTTCTCTTCCCCAGGATTTTAGCCTTATATTGAAAAATTCATATCTCATTATATCCTAAGCCAAATCATACATTCTTTATGTCACTTTCTAGAAATATTTTTCTTGTACATTTATTCAATCTGAACAGGACATGGTGTTAACTTAAATCATAAAGGGTTAGACTTCCACTTTTGCTGGAACAGTTTTGGGAAAACCTCCATATCTCCTATCATATAGCTCCAATTACCTCCAAATTAGTGGCATATGAAACTTAAAACATAGAAATTTTCATAAATATAAACCACTGAATTTTTGGAGCTCTACACGATTTATATCATCTTTTTAATTTTTCAGTACCTAACTTTCAGTTTCCAGTTTTCCCAATCTTTCTCTATTCTAAACCCTAATTTAGAAAATTCACCATTAATTGTACATAACTCCAAATGGGATGAATTAGGTGTCATATTAAAGGTTGAGATGCCCTATATCTGGTATAAAAATACCATAAGCCTAATCTCACATTAAGTACAGAATGAGGGCGAATGAAACAGACACGTCTGGAAAATGTCCTGTTTCAGTCTATATTACCATTTGCTTACCAAAACCCTTGTAGATGAACTCATTTTGGCATGAAACTTGGTAGAACATAACTTAACATCACAATATCCAGAAATGGAAATTCTCATGCATTTTCCATAACATTAACATAATAATCACTATTTTACAATTTCATATAAAACAAGACACAAATAACCATTCACATTATAACACAATGGCTTGCAACATCATTTCCTTCTTCATGCCTTTTGCTCCTTCCTTAGCTCTTTTGCATTGGTTCTTCCTAGCATGGTTAGTCATTGAAGGGGGGTGAGATTCAAAGAATCTCAGTAGCAATCACTATTTATGCAATCATATTATCACATTAAGCATATAATCATCATAAAACATCAAGTGAATGCTTTTAAACATTTATGCCATAATATTTTACACAAATTTCGGCAGAGTTTCATTTTGTATTTTGGACATCCCGGGGTCTTAAAACCCTCAATTAACTCAGCCAACATTCTCAAAGTATCACAATTGATCATAGCAAACAATAGGCAAGTCATCAAACTCATTGAAAATCATATGACAATATAAGGCAAGAATTGGTAAATTGCTACCTTCATGCTTTTTCTTACTCTTCAACTTGATACCAATGCTCCCACTAGCTTCCTTGGGCTTCTTCAAGTTCTAATGCACCATCAAACAACTATTCAAACTAATGGTTCCATGACTTTCTTCAAAAAGTGTTCATGAAACCTTAATTATTTAAAAATTCACCAAAAATTCATTTCTAACTCAAAAATGATGAATTATACCTCTATTCCATGTAATTTTTCATGAGGAATCCAAATATGGCCTCAGAAATGGAAAATTCCATCTCTAGCTCTGTTACTGTTCATTCCGAATTAAGCTTCAAAAAGCTAAAAATTTCACTTTCTTAATCTTAAGCTTTTTCTTGTACAACATACTTGTATCTACCTATTTTGGATCCAAGGAATCCATTTTTGGGGTCAAAATCATGAGATTCTCTTTCTATTTCAAACCCCAAATCAGCAGAAAATTCTATGAAATCATAGAAAAAGATTTACTCAATGAAACTTCAAACCACTTGTACTTACATGCATATCTCATCTATTCTAAGCTTTTCCATGATTTTATTTTGCCATAGCTCACTTTCTCCCTCTAAGGTTTGCCATGGCTGAACTCATGGAAGCATGGAGGAAGAGGATAACTCCATTAAACTACCTTTAAATACTTGCAAACACAAGTTAGAGACCATAGGAACTTACCCTTGCTATTGTGTCTTGATCCTTGCCTTCTTACTTCCTCTTCTTGTCTTCGAAATGTTGGCTCTTCCTCTCCTTTCTTGCTTCTGTTCTAGACCTCTTTCTCTCTCTTTCTCAAGTGCATAAGTCGACCAAAATGAGAAGAGAGTAAAGAATAATAGTTATAACACCAACCAATCACTTCTTGCCATTTTTCTTCAAATACTTCTTAAAGAAGTATTGACAAAGCAATTTGATAATGAAAATTCAACACGTAGGCAGCAGCTACTCACGCTGAAATGGGAGAGGAATTAGGTAACTAACTTAGCTAATTACCTTGCTAAGATATTTATGTAATAAAATTACTTAATTAACTTTTCTCTTTGACTCTATTGCTTTTTCTTCTTAAAAAAAACTTTTGGAAAATTCCACGTGTGACCCTCAATTGATTCAGACATGGCTCACCTTATTTCTTAGCCAAAAATTGCATCATAAACTTTAATGGACCAAAATACTCTTTACCAATTAAATTTACCCGTACCGATTAAGTATTTTTGCCAAAATTGTCATTATATTGGTACAGGATTATCCAAAAATTACTTTTGATCCAATATCATTATCTAGACCTAAAATATATTTTATTGAGGTCCAATCATTTTCCTTGGATCAATACTACATTTTCCTGCAGTGTAAACTGACTTTTATCGGGTAAAATATTAATATTCAACCCTAATTACCCAATAAATATTATTTTGATCTTGATAAATTCCTTGCTATATTCCATTGGGTTAAACTCATCAAAAGCTTCATTTTGACTATAATGTTTTATATTTACAAAAATGCCCTTAACCTGGGTTAATTTATAATTCTTGAAACTTTTGGGTCCTTTTTCATAATTTTTCCCAAACTTCTTTCTCCTCCACCTTCCACGTTGAAGGCATTCTTAAGGGCTAAATTTTGAAAATTCTTGATTTTTGGGGCTCAAATATAATTTTATTATTTTTCTGTTTAACTACGAAAAGTGACCTCTTTACTCTTCTTCACATTTAATGGTATCTCTCCGTTTTTTCCAATTCCTTTTACATTTTATGATATCAACTTTTTCATTTTTGGGCCTTAAATGCATTTTTCACATTTTACCTCTAATGTGGGAAGTGATTGTTTTGCCCTTGAATTGAGTTAAAATGTAATTATTCATTCTTTCGGGCACTTTCTTGTAATTTTTCCCAAAGACCAATTTTTTTATTATTTCTTTTTTACACTATTCACAATAACTTCAAATTAGTTTATCTCTTAACCTGGACCTCCTGGGAATGCAATACTTATACCATTGCGCTCAGCTTGGAGTGGGCTTTTATTCAAGTGGTATATTGCATATTTTCCGGGGTAAGTTCTGAAATTAATTTCTACTAAAGATTTTATAAAAAATTAATTCCAATTAAGGACCGAACATAACTTCTTCAGAAAATTAGATAAGAAATTAATTCCTTCTAAAGTCCAATTATATATAGTCTTTTCATCTCGCCTTGTTTTTAATCTTTTATTCATTTTATAACATCCCATAAAAATAAGGATATTACACAAGGGACTATTCTAATTTTATTTTTATATTTTCATAATTATCCAGTGCCAAATGATATCTATGTATGACCCATATCCTGTGCCAATTACCTTTTAATCATCAGTGGGGCTTATAATTTACTTTATCAGTTTACTGTTACTTTTGGACACTCGGCACTAATTATTTCTTCATCCTTAAACATTAACCCTCAGTGCCATATACCATTGGACTTCTCTCATTGAGGGCTTCGTTCTAACAATAATTTTACATATTTATAAGAGTACCCCTGACCTGAGATTCAATTATAATTTTTGAAACTCTCTGGTCATTAGATGTAATTTTTCCCAAAGACTTTTTAACTTCTTCCTCCCCGTGAATTTCATATATTTTTATTTTGGGATGTGAATTTCATTTTTTTATAATTTTTTAGAAGTAAAAATATAATTTTCTTATTTTTCTATCCAACCAGTAAAAATGACCTATTTACCCTTTTTCACGTAAAATGATATCTATCCTTTTTCGTGAATTCCTCATATATTTCATGTTATCATTTATTTCTTCCTCTTTCATTACTTCATATCCAATAAAATTTTGGGGTATTATATTTCTCTCCCCCTTAAAATAAATTTTCTCCTCAAAATTTAGAAATATAATTGTATCTCTTACTTCATTTCTTTTATTTCCCAATTTTCAAACCATTATCAATAGATGAGCATTTTCATATCTTAATTATTTGACTTTCAAGTCAATTTTTTTTCACTTTGGTCTCATTCCTCCATTCATAACATTTGAAAGATCTAGCTACCGCTTTTCATGTTGGGAAATGTTGAGGAGATTATAATCTTATTTTGCCTTAGGGGTATCAGAAATTTCATGTAACATATCCATTCTTAATCATCATCCTTGCTTTCATAACTTTCTTTTTTTATTCATGCTATAGTCTCTTCTTTGACACCTGACATCATTTCTTTCTTTACTTTTCATAACTTTATGCTATTTACATGAATAATCTTTCTATTAAGCATAAGCTGACTACATTAGCTTTGCTTATGTGGCACTTACACGACCATCTTTTTCTTTTTTTCTTTTTCTTGACCTCAAGTCCACTTATCCTTTATTTTATTATCACTCAAGGTTCTTGGTGTTCTTGTTAGTTCTGTTAGCTTCCCAAGAGGGGGGTGAATTGGGAAGTTTGAAATTTTTCTACAAAATGAAAAGAAAGCAGTGAAAGTAAAAGTTGCAGAAAAATAGAGTGCAGAATATAATAGGGCAATAAGCAAGGTATGAGAAGAAGGACACAAAGATTTATCCTAGTTCGGTTTCTTTCTCTTGACCTACATCCAGTCGTTAAGCTACCACTTGAGATTTTCCACTATCTTGTAAGAATTCAGTGGGCTCCTTGCAATGTCACAGTATAACTTTATGCTTGATTCCAAGAGCTTACAGTTTCATTCTCTGCACTCTAGTTAAGTGCTTCTCAAATCCTTTGTGAAGTCTTCTCACAAGAAAATCTTTCTTCCAGATGAAGATAAGATTGTCCACAATAGGAGAAACTCTCTAATACAAAGTATGTTTGACAGTTGAAGAGCAATAAATGAGGTGTGTGAAAGTAGAAGGCTTTGACTGAAGAATTTGACAGAGTATTAGTATATACAAAGTAAAATTATTACCCACACCTTCAAATGAAGTTCTATTTATAGATTTATATCATAATTATACGTTAGTGACAAGATCTAGCCATTAGAGACGTTAGACAATGGTTACTCTGTGAATTATCTATTCACCAGCCGTATTTAATGCGTCTGACATCTAAAGTTCAAATTTTGGGGTGTCAACAGACGAATTTCACGGAGATCATAAGTTAAAAGACTTTAACGTTGAACTTCGAAGTTTGTTTGTTAAAAGGTAAAATTTGAATTTTCATGTTGACAAATATTTCCCATGTTGGAACATATGAATTTTTAAGGTTAAAGTTCTTCTGATAAGTGTAAATAGTTGCTCCACATTGTTACAGTGAATTCGAAGTTTGAATTTTGGTAACCAAAATTCATCTGTTAGTGAGCAACTAAATATGGAACAAAAGTTCTTCTTTTAGAAATTTGAATTTTGAGCCTTCAAAATTCTTTTTTCAGAGAGTCCTTTCTTTAGATTTTTTGCTTTCATTCTAAAGTTTGAATTTTTGAAGACCAAAGTTTGTCTATCAGAAGGACACCTGAACAAACTTACGTATTATTTCTCCAAAGTTCGAATTTTCAAAACCAAAGTTCTCCTGTCAGAGGACTGACTTGGAACTCTTTTTAAACTTCACTTTCAGATGAACTTTGACATATTTTCATATAGATTTTTCATTTTTTACAAGTTGTGCTTTACCCAAAATTCAAATTTTAACTATCTGAAATTCGTCTGTCAGAGGCAACATCTTTGTAAGTTTTAATTTCAGCCTCGAAAGTTTAAATTTTCAAGGTAACATATAAAGTTTAATAGTTTAAAATTTGTCTGTTAGTGAGTACTTTTCAAATATATCGTAAGTTAACATAGGATTGTAGAAAAACACATTTTAAAAACATTTAGGTGAAAGATCAAAGCCTTTTACTCATGTGAATACAGTGAGAAATCCTACAAACTAATTTTGTACTAATTTCTTTTTTGATTTCTTCACTTGAGATCTCTTGTATACCCTTGATATTTTCCTTCCAAGCTCCAGTTGTTTGGAATTATAAAAAACACTTGATTTAATATTCTCCCCCTTTTTGATGATGACAAAACAACTTGCAAACTGGATTAGTACTTGGGTTTGCTTCTAAGAGCTTCCCCTCAATATATGCATTAAAATTCGAAGATAAGTGCATCATAAACAACATATCAGAAATTCATTTAAAGTTTTAGTACAAGGATGTGATATTGCAAACACAGAGGTTTCAAAGCAAGATAGTTATTCATTGTAAGAAATACAGAAAACATGAATAGGCAGTACAAGTAAAACCAAGTAACCATAAGATCTAATCAATGCAACCCTAAGATCTAATAGTTTTTTTTCTTAGGCTTGGATTTCTTGTTGTAGGTCTTGCCAGATGGTTCTGCAGCAGTCTTCCTAGTTTGCTCAGATGTCTTCTTCCTCTTTTTGGCATCATCAGGGGCTTGAACATGTATAGCAGGAGGAGGTATCTAGGTCACTGGAATGGCACGAAGAGGTACAGAGACAAAAGGCAAATCAGGATTAATCTGAGGAAGAGGTACATGAGGTGATGTTTCAGGTAGGTCATCTTCAGGTTGATCATCCTCAGCATCTTCAATTACTTCCTGAACTTCTTTCTGAAGATTGGCAAATCTGACCCTTCATGCAAAAGCCTTTGTTTTTGGGCCATATTGAGGAGATAAGGGTTAGAGAAGGGAATATTTCATCAAGCCTTTGTTTTTGGGCTTACACTATTGCATTGTGTGCAAAAGCTGCAGTATCCATGTAAGGTACAAGGCTCATTTCCTCAGTTAAAGCAGCTTGAATAATAGGAGCTGAGGTGATAGTTGCAATAAGCTTTTCCATTTGCTCAGATTCTTAAGTTGACAGAATTGACTCCTGAGCATCTTCAACAGTAGGCTCATGGGGGCTTGCTTCCTAATGAGCCTTTTTCTCCATGCCATAGTCCAAGAGTGAACCAGGGCTTGTCTCATTGCTGGAGGACTATAGAGTGTGGAGTGGCCAATGTTCCAGTAGTCTCAATAGCAACATGTTCAGTAGGAGCAGGTTTAGGAGAGGCTAACTCAAATGGACTTGGAGGTTCAGGAGTAGGAGACCTAGTAGGCTTAGAGGGTCCTGGCTGAGGTGGAGCTAATGTGAAGGGAATGACACTTCTGATGTCTTCATATGCATCAGCAACCACTTTCATATTATTTGCTAACTAGAAAATCTGATCTTGCAGATTAGCAAACTTAGAATTTTGCTCATCTTTGATGCTTAGCATGAGTACGGACATGCTGTCATACAACTTAGTGATCTTAGTTGGCTTAGCCCAGGTGGAAGGAGTGGATAGCACATGTGTTTGAGTAGGCTGAGATGGAGGAGAAACAGGCTGAGAAGGCTGAGATGAGGGCTATGGAGTAGCTTTAGAAGTTCTAGCTTGTTGTTGTGAGCCACCTTCCTCAAAGAATAAGTCTTCTGACTTCCCAGCTCCTTTTCCAATCCATTTGCCATCTTTCCTTTAAATTTCCATTCTCTGTAATTCTTCCTCTTTAAAAACTTCAATAGGCTTGCCTTTTCCTTTTTCCAGATGTTGAATCCTGGCATACTGAAGTATTTTGGAGGTGATTGAGGCATAGGGTAGAGTGGAGTCTCTCCTCTGATCTCTTACTTTGATCATGCGTTGAAGGATGATATGGCCCATATTTATCAGCTTGCCATGCATAAGTGCAGTCATCACATGTGCTTCAGCCCTTGTTATTAGATTGAAACTTCCCCATTTGTTGAATATAATCCTAGACACAATGTAGTATAGGATTCTGACTTGAGTACTAAGGTCAGAGGGCTTCAGCAAACTCAAAGGTAGCCTATTCTTTCGCCTTCTAACAAGTATTTAGCACTATACTTTCTTTGTAGTTCAATAAAGCACCACCTTCCTCATCTACAGCTTCATCCTCATCCATGTACCTTGAGGTGGTAATGTCAATCTTTAGGCCATCTTGCCCGGGGATTTCTAAAATTTCATTGAAGGTTTCATTAGTCAGCCAGATAGTTCTAGATCTCAGATTGACCTCCCATTTTTCCTTTTTACTGTTGTATCTTAGGGCAGCATACCAAGTTTTAACAACTCATCATCATATCTCTCCTTAATTTCCAACAAATTTTTATATCTTATCATCTATAGCCCAGCATCAAAATTGTTGGAAATAAGAAACTCTTCCATATTTGTACAGTGAGGCTCAATTACCTTTTTGCAGACAAACTTGATGGTATGTTCTCCCAGAATATGAGTATTGCTCCATAATGGCTACGTGGTTAATTGGTATTCCCCTGACTCAGCGCTGGAAGAAGAAGAAGAAGCAGTAGTAGGTACAGGTTTTTTCGAGGGAGTAGGAACAAGTTTCTTTGAATCTGCCTTGGGAGTGGTTTTCTATTTCTTGGAAGGAGTTTTTTTGCTAGATTCTCCTTTCCTCTTCTGAGTCTCACCTTCTTTAGAGGCGTATTGAGACTTAACTGTTCTCTTTGGCCTAGACTCACCTTTCCTAACTTCTGGATTCTTAACCCTTGCCATTTTCATAGATGAATGTTGTAGAAAGGTATAAGGAATGGGTTTATACAGTGCAAAAAGAAGTTTAAATGGTGGGAAATGAGGATTTGTGAACAGAATTAATGAGAAATTAAGAGAGGATGTGAATAGACTTGAGAGAGAGATGAATAGGGTTGTGTTTGTTCAGAGCGAGATTCTTGGTTTTAACTTTTGTAATTATTCAACAGACAAATTTTAAGCGGTTAAAATTCGAATTTCAAGCAGTTATGAGTTAACCCATAAGGTGAGGCTTCCTGACAAACGAATTTTCATCTTAAAGTTCGTCTAGCCAAAGCTAAGTTCAAGGAACAAGAAGCAACATATGAACTTTGATTCATCAAAGTTTGAATTTCACAGATTCAAACATTAAGCAAACATGAACAAGACAAGCAACAAACGAATTTCACTTATGAAAGTTCATCTTACAGAGATTAAACATGAAAGCATGTTTCAACAGACGAATTTAAAGGGGTCATAATTCGAATTTTGAAGTTTGGTAAAGAGTTTCTAAAATACGTAGTTTGAGATATGGATATTCGCACAGAGAGAATTTTGAGTAAAGTCATCATTCACATTGTATTTCTGAAATTTGAATTTCTATCATCCTACAGACAAATTTTGAGGGTTATTAAAGTACTGTAACAGTGTGTAAGCTACTGAAATTCGTCTGATGAGCATCTGAGTTCGAATATTAAGAATGCTAATTCATACAAAAACACAATTCAACAAGGAAATTCGTCTAAGTACCTTTTAAAATGGGAATTTCAAATTCCTGAACTTACAGATATGGCCCAAAAGTTTGAATTTTTTTCCTTTAGCATCCCTTGATTGTGCAGGTCTGAGTAACTCTAGTAAACTGATTTGTTGTCATTTAAACTTATGTGGAGTACCTGTAACACATCTTAAACACACTTCGATGCTAAAGTTAGTATTAATGTAATGTCAGAAACTTTAAATAGATTTAGATAGAGGTTTGCTTATAACTCATTGGGATTTACCATTTCTAATTCTCTTCTGATTTTGTAGTGTCTGTCTTCTACAAGTAGATTAGTCAGAATGTCAACAATTTGATCTTTAGTAGGGATGTATTCCAATTTGATGTCTCATTTCAATACATGATCACTAATGAAGTGATGCCTTACTTCAATGTGCTTTGTTTTTGAATTCATGACAGGATTCTTTGTCATGTTGATAGAACTTTGGTTATCACATTTTATTGGCATCTCCTTCATCTCAATCTCAAGATCTTCAAGTTGCTATTTCATCTAAAGGACTTGAGCACAATAGTTGCTAGCTGCAACATATTCAGCTTTTGCTGTGGAGAAAGCCACACTATTCTGCTTCTTACTGAACCATGAAACCAAGAATCCTCCAAGAAACTGACACGTTCCACTTGTGCTTTTTCTGTCAGTTTTTGATCTAGCAAAGTCAGCGTCAGTATATCCTGTGAGTTCTTCTCTATTGCTTTTTAGATACCAAAGTCACATCTATGAGGTTTCAATTAGGTATCTAAAAATTCTTTTCACAGTAGTTGCATGGGACTCTTTGGGACATGATTAGAACTTGCACATATAGAGACATTAAACATAATGTCAGATTTGCTAGTTGGTAGATATAGCAGAGAGCCAATCATTCTTCTATATTGAGTTATATCAAAGAGTTTTCCCTCTTCATCCATGTCAAGCTTAGTTGTAGAGGCCATAGGAGTTCCCATAGGTTTAACATGTTCCATCCAAACTTCTTTAACAGCCCCTTGAGATATTTTGATTGATTAAGGAAGATGTCATCATCACATTGTTTGATTTGCAATCCAAGGAAGACGTTCAGCTCACCCATCATTGACATTTCGAATTCACCCTACATTAGCTTAGAGAAATTCTTGCAAAGAGATTCATTAGTGGCACCAAATATAATATCATCAATATAGATTTGAACAATAAGTAAGTTTTTATTTTCTTTCTTAGTGGACAAAGTTGTATCTACTTTTCCTCTATTAAAATTAAAAAATTATTTAGTCTTTCATACCATGCTCTAAGGGCTTGTTTTAGGCCATAAAGAGCTTTTTTTAGTTTATGAACATGGTTTGGCTTTGTTGAATCCTCAAAACCTGGAGGTTGATCAACATAAATCTCTTTCATGATATACCCATTTAGAAAAACACTTTTTACATTCATTTGATATAACATTATGTTTTTCATGCAAGTATAGGCTAAGAGGATTCTTATTGCTTCCAATCTTGCAACTGGAGCAAAAGTTTCCTCATAGTCAATGCCTTCTTCTTGATTATATCCTTTGACAACTAATCTTGCTTTATTTCTAATGATTATTCCGGATTCATAAACTTATTTCTAAAAACCCATTTAGTTCCAATAATAGGGTGATCTTTGGGTCTAGGCACTAAATCCCAAACTTGACTTCTTTCAAACTGATTTAGTTCATCTTGCATAGCTAGTATCCAATATTCATCAGTTAAGGCTGTTTTAGTACATTTAGGTTCAATTTGAGAAATAAATGCACAGTTGTTTATTTGATCCCTAAGTTGTCTTCTAATTTTAACATTCTCTTGAACATCCCCAATCACTTGATCAACTGGATGCTTCCTTTGATGTCTCTAAGCTCGAGGGAGTTCTTGAGAGATTTTTTCATTGTTTTCAAGTTCAAGATCTTTCTCCTGAATATCTTTCTCTACATTAGTAGATTTAGATATTTTTGGAGGTTCAATTTTATCTTCTGTAGAAAGATTTAAGTTCTTGAAGCTAGAAATAAGATCATCTTTATCAATGACATGCTTGGAAACAGTTTCATTTACGATAAACACAACATGCACATATTCTTCTATAGTTCTAGTCTTTTTATTGAAAATCCTATATGCTTTACTTCTACTTGAATAGTCAAGAAATATACATTTATTTCATTTGACATCAAACTTACCCAGATTCTCTTTTCCATTGTTGTGAATGAAGCACTTGCAGCTGAATACATGAAGGTGTGAGAGGTTTAACTTCATTCCTTTGTACATTTCATAAGGTGTCTTCCCCAGAATTGGTTTGATGTAAGCTCTGTTAATGATATAGCTTGTTGTTTACTGCATCGGCCTAGAAAACTTGAGGAAGCTCCTTTTCATTCAACATTGCTCTGGCCATTTCTCCAATTGTTCTATTCTTCCTCCCCACTACTTCATTTTGCTGAGGAGTCCTTGGTGTTGAGAAGTTGTGAATAATTCCATGCTCTTTATAGTACTCAAGAAAGCTTGAGTTTTCAAATTCTCCTCCATGATCAGACCTAATAGACACAATGGAAATACCTTTCTTATTTTGCACTTTCTTAGCCAAGGTTACAAATGTATCAAATGTTTCACTCTTGGAAGAAAGGAACAAAGTCCATGTAAATCTATAGTAATAATCTATAATCACAAGCATATACAAGTTTCCACAAATGCTTTTTACTCTAGATGGACCTATCAAATCCACATGCAATAATTGCAGTGGTCTAGATGTGGAGATTACATTTTTAGATTTAAATGATGATTTAGTTTTTTTCCTTTAGAGACATGCATAACATTCTTTATCCTTTTCAAAAAAGATATTTGGTAAACCAGTGACTAAATCATTCTTAATTAATTTTGTTAGTTGGTTCATGTTAACATGTGTCAATCTTCTATGCCATAACCAACTATTATTATCTTTACTAGTTAAACATACATAATCTAGGGTGAGAAGTTCATCAAGATCAATAGTATAGTAGTTACCATCCCTTTGAGCTTTGAGGATTACTTTATGATCACTTTTTTGGATGACCAGGAAAAACTTTGAGTCAAACAGTACCCAATCCCTTTGTCACATGTCTGACTTACACTTAGCAGGTTGTGGTTGAGTCTAACTACAAACAACATTTCTTCTATAGATGTTTTAGGATTCTTGCCCACAATTCCAATACCAACTATTCTGCCATATTGGTCACCTCTAAAGGTTACTTTTCCTCCTTTCATGTCTCTAAGGGTGATAAATTTCTCCTTATCACTAGTCATATTACTTGAGCAAGCACTGTCCAGATACCATTTGCTGCTTTTTCTTGCTCTAAGACAAACCTACAAAACAAGATTCAGTTTTTCATTTTAGGTACCTAAATTTACTTGGGTCCTTTTCTGTCAGTGGCATTTTCATTAGATACAGATGTACCTTTAGGAACTTATTCTACTTTCTTGCCAAGTCTATTTTTCTTTAATAAACATAAACTGGAAACATGTCCCTTCTTGTTGCAGAAGTAGCAGGTGATAAAGGGACTGCTAGATCGTGATGCAGGAAGAAAGCAATGCAAATAATATTTTTATTTCGCATATTTAGGTTGGACATAAGATTTAATGCATTTTGAGTTGTAACTTTTCTTTTTATGTCCATCAATATGCATAAAGTGTCTCATATATAGATTTTGATTTTTCTTTTTATTCTTTTCTTTAATTGCATAAGGATCATAGCCAAGTCTAGCTTTTCCTTGTGCCATTCCTTGACTTCCTAATAAAGAAAACAACATGTCTTTACCCTTAGTGAGTTTAGCCATGCTTTTCAAAAGATATTCATTGTTCTTTTTCAGTTCAGTGCATGATGTACAACAAACAGATTCAGTTTTATGCAAAGATGTAGTGTTAGATATTTATAATTAGATTCTAACTTGCTAATCTTCTTCTTAGCCAATTTTAGTTCTTTTGCAATTTTAATGAACTTATCACACATATCATGAAATGCATCAAGCAATTCAGAATAGAAAGGTTTAGATTCATTCACCTTATCTTCATGATCACTGTTAGATGAGCTTGGAGCCTCTTCAGATGCAAATGCCATCAAGTAGATGTTAGCAATTTCTTCCTCATCTTCATCATTTTCATTTGAGCTATTGTCCCAAATTGATGAGATGTATGCCTTTTCTTTTTGCCCTTATCAGTAGCTTTCTTCTCTTTTTCTTACTTTTTCAGGAATTGTGGATAATCCCATTTGATGTGCCTTTGCATTTTGCATTCATAGCAAGTAACAGACTCTTTGTCTTCTTTCTTGTTGTCTGCAGCTGCTCCTTTCTTAAAGAATCTTTTATTTCTTTTTTTGTTGTAGAACCTTCCGAGTTTTTTGACCAATGTAGTCAGAGTCTCTTCATCCAGATCTTCTTCATCACCAGACTCTTCTTCTTTTTCTTTTGCAGTTTTCAATGCAAGGCCCTTTTTCTTCTTATCTTAACTAGCTTTCTTGAGAGCTTTCATTTTACCCTTGTACTCCTCAAGGCTACCGAAAAGTGCTGTGACAGAAGCCATTGACTCTCCTTTGGCTTCTTCTATTGCTATTACTTTTGGTTACCATTCTGGAGAAAAAACTCTAAGGATTTTTCTAACTTTCTCTGGCTGTGCGTACTCTTTGCCAAGACTCTTCAGTTGATTCACAATGAGAGTGAATCTCTTTTGTAACTCTTTGATGCTCTCACCTTCCATCATTCTAAATCTTTCATACTCACCAATGTAGGAGTTCAATTTGTTCTCCCTTACTCCAGTAGTTTCTTTGTGAGTAATTTTAGAGTGCCCCACATATATTTGGCTATGGTACATTGTGACACCCTATAGAATTCATCCTGATTGAGTGAACTAACCAGGCAGTATTTTTCCTTAAAGTTCAGCAGGACTCTTCTCTTATCTTTCTCGTTCCACTCATCTTTTGGCTTCTCTTTGTATTTGCCATCATCCAGCAACTTCATTGGGATAAAATCCCCTTTTTGGATGACTAACCAGATGTCCAGATCAATGGACTGGAGATGGATTTGTGTTCTCATCTTTCAATATCTATAATACTCTCCACTAAAACTAGGAGGTCTATTTATGTTGTTTCCCTCTGGAAGAATACTCTCTCCAAAGCCAGCCATTTATTTTCCCAGATTATTAGATCCTTTACTTGGGAGTCCGGGCTTTGATACTACTTGTTAGTTCTGCTAGCTTCCCAAGAGGGGGGTTGAATTAGGAAGTTTGAAATTTTTCTGCAAAATGAAAAGAAAGCAGTGAAAGTAAAAGTTGAAGAAAAATAGAGTGCAGAATATAATAGGGCAATAAGGAAGGTATGAGAAGAAAGACACAGATTTATCCTAGTTCAATCTCTTCCTCTTGACTTACATCCAGTCCTCAAACTACCACTTGGGATCTTTCATTATCTTGTAAGAATTCAGTGGACTCCTTGCAATGCTATAATACAACTTTATACTCTGTTCTAAGAGCTTACAATTTCACTCTCTGCACTCTAGCTAAGTACTTCCCAAATCTCTTGTAAAGTCCCCTCATAAGAAATCTTTCTTTCAGATGAAGATAAGATTATTTACAATAGGAGAAACTCTCTAATGCAAAGTATGTTTGACAATTGAAGAGCAATAAATGAGGTGTGTGAGAGTAGAAGGCTTTGACTGAAGAATTTGACAGAGTATCAAATGAAGTTCTATTTATAGATTTATGTCTTAACTATACGTTAGTGACAAGATCTAGCCGTTAGAGATGTTAGCCAATGGTTGCTTTGTGAACTATCTGTTCACCAACCGCATTTAATGTGTCTGACATCCAAAGTTCAAATTTTGGGGTATCAACAGACGGATTTCGCAGAGACCATAAGTTAAAGACTTTAACGTTGAACTTTGAAGTTTGTCTGTTCAAAAGGTAAAATTTGAATTTTCATGTTGACAAATATTTTTCATGTTGGAACATACGAATTTTCAAGGTTAAAATTCTTCTGATAAGTGTGAACAGTTGTTTCATATTACTACAGTGCATTCGAAGTTCAAATTTTGGTGTCCAAAATTTGTCTGTCAATGAGCAACTCAATATGGCACAAAAGTTCTTCTTTTCAAAATTTTAATTTTGAACATTCAAAGTTCGTCTATCAGAGAGTCCTTTTTTCATACCTTTTGCTTTCATTCCAAAGTTTGAATTTCTGAAGACCAAAGTTCATCTGTCAGAGGGACACTTGAACAGACTCATGTATTATCTCTCCAAAGTTCGTCTGTCAGAGGATTGACTTGGAACTCTTTTTAAACTTCACTTTCAGATGAACTTTGATATATCTTCAGACAAATTTTACATTTTTCACAAGTTGTTCTTTACCTAAAATTTGAATTTTAATAGTATGACATTCGTCCGTTAGAGGCAATATCTTTGTAAGTTCGAATTTTAGCCTCTAAAGTTCAAATTTTTAAGGTAACATATGAAGTTTAACAGTTCAAAATTTGTCTGTTAGTGAGTATTTTTCAAATATATTGTAAGTTAACATAGGATTGTTGAAAAACACATTTTAAAAACATTTAGGTGAAAGATCAAAGCCTTTTACTCTTGTGAATATAGTGAGAAATCCTACAAACTAATCTTGTACTCATTTCTTCCTGGATTTCTTCACTTGAGATCTCTTGTACACCTTTGATATCTTCCTTCCAAGCTCTAGTTGTTTGGAATCATAAAAAATACTTGATTCAACAGTTCTCATGATACTTATATAGTAAAACCATAGAGATTATAACTCACTTTAACTTATCACACTCCGCATCTTAAGAGCATTAGTCACTACTGCTATGTGTGGGAACATTTTTTTTATAAGAATTCATCATATAATATATAGACTACTATCTTCAACTTAACCCTGTTTGATTACTCATATCTTGATCCACACTTTCTTTCATTATTATAGACCCCTAAGGTCATCATTGGATCAGGGCTAATCATCACAGGGGAGGAGGTTTAGTCTCTTTCAACTTATTTCTCACCTTTTTTCCCACAACTTTTCTTCCAATTAAGCAGTAAGACAATCTAAAAAAAATTTTTCACAATAAAATTTTTATAACATCTTACTAGACTTAGTAAATTTCTCATCTTATTCCAGTTTTCGGTTTCTCCCACTTATAACTTTACTTGCTTTACTCGGATCTACTATGACCCTTGGGAGATTCTATAACCTACTGACCGTACTTCATGAGCTACATTCACCGAGTTTAGTAAGTCTATAATTTTGTTTAAAATATTTTAAAAATTCTCATCCATCTTTCATGCTTGTTAAAAATTCGGAGTACTTTAACACATCATTCTTGAGAACTATTATTATACTACTTATACTTTTATTCATGTAGTCTTAGTAGGTGCAATGGTAAGACTATTTGGCTTCATCATAACTTCATAGTGCCCTTATTTAACAATCAACACATCTTTTCTTTCTTACTCTTTACATTTTCTCATCTTTCGATACTTTTAAGTAGGTTGCTATCTTGCTACTTTCCTCACTTGAGCTCATTTAACTATATAATGCTTAGGGGTTCTGCTTGTACATAGGCCAAAACTAGTCTTATAGAATACTGGCAATGGGCTTCATTTCAAGCCATAACTTATCTGCATAACTTCTGAATACTTTTACTGCTTTAATTTTTAAGCCATTCAACCACTGCTTTCATCTTTCTTCTATCAATTTGTTTGCTATCCAACAATGGCTTCTCATCACCATTTTCATTTTCATTCATTATTTATACTTATTCTGCTTCTTTGTTCTTTACTCTAATTTGTGTCAACTTAGAGTCTCAACTTATCATTTTGCCTTCATATATAAACATATTCTCGAACCCAATACTTTTGTTTATCTTGGCATAGCCTTTAGGATCTCTTGACTTTTATAGGTTGGGGTCTTAATGGTATTAAGGGAGTGATCATTAACTCTTTACTCTTTAACACTTCTCATACTTCTACTTTATTGTTTTTATCCATAACTTCCTTAACTGCTTAGTCAAGGTTAATTAATGGTTCGACAACTTAAGGGAGATTTCTTAACCTTTCAAAAGTTTCTTACCAACTTAGTTAGAATCTAGCCTTCGGCCTCTCACCATTTTTGGCTCATTTGGGCATCATCCCAAGAGCTACCTTTCATCTGCCTCGCCTCGGTGGCCTTTATCATATGGAGGCTTTAATTTTTCTTAGCTCAATTGGGCTTCTCCCCAAGAGCCACTATCTTGGCTCAATTGGGCTTTTACCCAAGAGCTACCTCCCTTTTCCCACCTTGGCAGCTGATGAAAGATTTTATTCATTGTGAGATCTTCTGGCCATAAACAATTCTTTCTGTAGCTATATTTCATTCAAAGACTAGCAATCTATTATCATAAATTGCCTGTCACTATTTTCTACTTTCTTGCTTCATAATTTATACATTGAACATCATACATACATATTCTTCCTTTAACTTACATCTACACTTGCATTACTTTATACTTGCATTATCCCTTATTATACTAAACTTACAGGGTTTCAGTACTAATCACAAACCTATTATTGTCATCTATTATCTCGATGGGATCTCCTTCTGGATCCTTCTCTAGTTCCTTTTGTGAGACTTCTAATGCTTCAACTTCTTCTTTCTACAATAACATACTGCCTAGAACATATAGGCAATGAGACAATTTCCCAAAATATAGTATACTTAATTGTAAACAATTCTTGATACAATTCTAGAGCTTGTAATCAGGTTATGGCATCAAGTGTTTGCTCCATTAACTCTTAGGGAGCATATGGTCATGATACCTTTCTAGAAATTTCTTCATTTCTAATCCAATGCTTAGGGAATGCAAAGCTGAAACATATCCTCCAAATCCCACATGACATTCATCATAGATACTTCTAACATCTATTTGGATTTGGAGTCCTTGGTTTAGTTGGAAGAAACTACCATCTTCATTAAAGAATTCATCTAGCTCAAACTCATTGAAATTATCATAGTTTATGGGCTAATTAACCTCTTTACTTGATCATATATTAGTCTCCTTATTTCCTTTCTCATGACTACTTCTTTGTTTAATTTATCTTCCTTTATGCATTAGTTTCTCCTTACTAATTCTTTTCCATAACTACTTTCCCTTGTTACTATCATTCATTTCTTATAGGCCCCTTTTATTTATTACTGAAAACATCTCGTCATTAAACTTATTTGTAGGTGGTGTACTTACTTCTCATATTCATTATCATCACCTACCATCACATTTCTTTGCTACTTCCTGGTATGTAGCTTGGTATTAGAGAAAAGCCTTAAATAAAACATCTGCTCTAGTTGCTGATTAATGAGCTTTCATATCCTTTTAAATTATTCATTTTAGGTCATCCTCTTTTAGAGAACTATCAGAACTTTAGGGCTCATCAATCTTTTTTGTCTTCTTATTCTCTTTAGAGGTCTACTACAATCTCATAGTTGGTTTATTGTGACCATGAGATCTATTGTGAACTTAGAGCCCCATTAGGATCCTCTATGACCCTTCATGATTACTTAACTAATAGGATCCATCAGGATCTAACTCTGGAAGGCTTCATGACCTATAAAATATCCTCATCTAAGCTAGCAACTACTATCTTCAAGACTTGTTCTCTTATGTTATTAAAATATTTCTAGGCCATATTTTCATAAAGTAATACTTGCAGGGAAAACTATTATTGAGATGAGTATCTTTTTTTCTTGCTACTATTACTTCATAACTTAATTCTCTTTCTGCTTGTTTTTCAGTTTTTTTTTCAGCAGCAGCTTCTCTAACATTTACTAGGTAGTAGACATAAAACTTTGATTATTCAAACTATTTCTCGTAACTCTGCTAACCTCTACTAGCATACTAAATTGCCTACTTCGTATTAGGCTTTCCTTTCCCTAATAACTGGCTTTCATCCTCTTCCTAGATTTTTTATCTTCCACCCCAAGTTATCATACTATTATAACTAGGTGAAATTTCGCACTAACTATATGAATATAGCTTCATACTTACTTACTGACTAATCCTCTGCTTGCTGGAACATAATGATTTCATTTCTTTCTCATCCCTAACCGTCTGTAGGAAATATTTATCATAAAATATTACAAAATAGTTTCCGTGTCAAGGGTATGTTCCAAGCTTGCAGGATCAACTTAGTATTAAGCCACCATATATCTGGCTTTTTCTTAAGTGAGTAAATAGATGGCCTATAGGGCTTTCCTTTCAGAGAAATATCCCATTAATCTGAAAATCTTTTCTAAACTCAGTATCCAATCCTCTACCATTTGTACTTCAAGCCTTTCATTAAATAAGGGAGGACATTATCTTCAAAACTAAGCTATTACATGTTGTGGTTTAGCATGATCAATTTTTGTTCTTGCTACCAGGTTCATTAATACAATCTAGGGTACCTGCAGCTGATATTGCCTTAGAGATAAAATTTCAACTATAGTTTCTTGAAGTTGTCTTTGAGTGTCTAAAGTTCGCTGTAACTTTTCAAAAATCCTTTGCTGCTGATCTCATCTATTCATAATAACTTGCAAAGGATCACCATGTGGTGCCTTTCCTTATTTAGGAGTCTCAACTCTTATTCGTCTACTGATGCGAACCTTTTCATTCATCTTCATTCCATTCTTATAATAATAAATTCACAATGTATGATCATTCTAATCAAATAACATTTATAAACATAATACATTTATTTACATGAGTAAACTTCGTATATAAGTTATTATACTTCCTACTTATGATTGCTTATGATACACTCAAAACTTGCATTCATCATTGTTCTTTACATTCACATATTTATACATATTTAGACATAGTCTCATTCATCATTTCATTCCAGAGAGACTAGAGCTACTTTCACCTCCAATAAAAACTTCATCGAAATTCTCTTCTGAATGCTCTTCCAAGTCCTTATAATCTTCTTCTTCTATGTCTATAATAGGATCTTCCTGTTCCAGTTGGTTCACCACCAAATATGCTAGCTCTTTAATGCAACCTTGAAATGTTTCTGGCATTTCTTCTTGGAGTCTAACTTTATATGACATCCAATACTTGTTATCTAGTAGTATATTCTTTATTGCATTGATCCAAGATACCTCCATATAGAAGTAGTTTAGGGTTTCTAAGACTGCTTAGCATCTCTAATTTTATCCAGAAAGGTCAAGATTCTGGGTTCTATAAAATGTTCCTCGCTTTCCCATAATAGTTGCATAACCATTGTTCTAGTTTTGCGGCACTAGTAGATGAGGGAACAAGGTAAAGCCTTTTGGAGTCATTACTTGATCATTAGCTGCTGCTGGCTAATGATTTAGCTAAATATCCCCTTATATGCAATAGGTTGCAGCACATTCTTCTAGATTACCGAATCGTGCACTCTCTAACTTAGCTTTAATATAAGCCTAGAAGAAATCATTAGGGATTTCATTGACTAGTATATCGATCCATAATAACTCCGGGTAATGTACCCTTTTACCTACTAGAAAGCCCTTGACCTTAGTAACTTCATATAGGAAATATAGCACATGCTTAGGCCCTCCAAGATATGCCTCACTTTTCTTGAAACACTCCGATATACCTTATCTTTCATATTAATTGGACTGTCATAACCAGGGTTATTTGGATCTAGTAAAAACCCAGCCTTATAGTCTACATCTTTTGTAGCTTTTATTCTTGATTTCTGTACTTGAGCAGGAAGAGCTAAAACAACTTGGGACGTTACTACTTTATCAAGTTCAGATCCAGTTAGATGAGGTTCAACATTAACCTTGGGCTTGTTTGAACTTCCTACCGGTAATTTGTTTGAGCTAATACTTTCATTATTTTCTTCCATCTTTGGCTCAGGGATCACCCATCTCTTATGGTTAGGATCTTGGCTATTGTTTGAGGAAACATCTTATCTGCCTCCATACACAATAGCAATTCTTGTCAAAAAATTGATCCAAAGGAATATTAATAATTAATATATTCATTTCTCTAAACCTAACTATTTTGACTCAAATATATTGCTCTAAGAGCCTAAACCTTTGGCTCTGATACAAAAAAGTGTAAGACCTCTATTTATGACCATTTCCCATGTATTAGTCCTCATTAGAGATCAATTATACTTAATTAGAAGTTTGAATCACAATAAAATATTATAATAAATTTAATCAATTTTCCATTGTACTATTCATTTATCCCATTTTTTCCTTCCTTTTTGGCAACTTTAGAAAATCATAATTAATTCAATAAAAATCATATGAAAGTGATTCAAGTCCCTATGGATATCTTATAAGAATGTATACATGGAAAAAATATCAATTAGAGTAATTACTTTTCCAATTTGCACAGTGAATTTCGTGAATTTCTATAGTTCATATGGTTAATTTCAGAAATTCCAATTTTCTAGGCTAAATTTGAAAATTCACTATAAATCCTAATATCATCCAAATTGAGTGATTTTTGAACCATATGAAAGCTATTTCTATCTAGTGTTTAAGCATATATAACATTCATACTTTATACAACAGAAAGCCAAAACAGTAGCATGTTCATTCTGTAGTGGTCATAATGATCATTTGTATCTTAATACTTACAATACAAAAATTATAAGATATTCATATGACCATATTTCATCTTCATATCATTCCATACATTATCTAGGACTTAAAGGAACATATAAAAACTTAGAGAAATATATTTAAACTCATCTTTTCAAATTTACATAAGAGGTCAAAACACATGGCCAATGCAATCACTATCAAATTAAATACCAAATTCTTTCTCCCTTCCCTTCTCTTCCTTGGAGGTCTTGCCATTGTTGCTACCTAATTATGGTTAATATGTGAGAGGGTGGTGAGATTTAAAGAATCTCAGTAAAAAAATCCCATACATGCCATCATATCATCACATTGAGCATGAAAATATCAAGAAAACTTAGTTTATCACATAGGCACATTGGAAACATATACATTTTATAAAAATTTTGGCAGAGTTTCATTTTGTAAAATGGACATCCTGGGCTCCAAACCCCTCATACAACTCATCCAACAACATAGAAATATCAAAAATAAATATTTCATACATATGCCATGGTGTCAAGTATCAAAGAAACAATAATGACAATGTGATGTTAGTAAAGAAATTATCTATTTTATAGTACTTCCTTGCTTCCCACACGTTGTCCAACACTTCTTGGACATTCCAACACTTCTCTAAGCTTTCTTATGCTTCCTCAAATCTAAACATATCATCAAACAATTACTCAAGCTAATGGTTCCATGACTTTCTTCAAAAAGTGTTCATGAAACCCTAATTCTTCAAAAATTCATTCCTAGCTCAAAAATGCTGAATTATACCTCTATTCCATGTAATTTTTCATGAGGAATCCAAACATGGCCTTAGAATTACCAAATTTCATCTCTAAGTATGGTTACTGTTCATTTCGAACAAAGCTTCAAAACACTAAAAATTTCACTTTCTTAATCTTAAGCTTTTTCATGAAATCAACACTTGTTCCTAAGGTTTTCGACCATGGGAAACCCATTTTTGAGGTCCAATTTATGAAATTCCAACCCTAATTGTGAACATGACTCATAAAAAATCAGGAGAATTCAAGAAAAATTGCTATATTTCTTAGTTCATCAAACTACTTGCATATTCAAGCTTTAAATGAACATTCTATCATTTCCCCCATGATTTATGGTTGATTAACCCATTTTCTTGCTTAATCTTAGTTTGGCCGAAACCCTAAGAGGAAGAGGAAGAAAATCTAATCCATAAATCATGCACCAAACCTTACTAATAGCAAGCTTGAAGTGGTAGGGCAACTTACCAACTTGGGCTTTCAATTTTGCCTTGAACTTCCTTTCTCCTTTCTCTCGTTCTCTCTTCTTTTCTTGCATTTTTCTCCTTCAGTTTGCTGCTGGAAATGGTTGTGCATGTGCAGAAGAAAGAGGGTAATTAGATGACTTAATTAGGTGGTTGGTGATGTAGCTAATCATGGTTAATTAGCTAAACCAACTAAAGTTACTTTTTGACCAAAAAAACAACTACTTCTTGAGGAAGTTTTCCAAAAAAATTTGCTGCCCATGTTGCCCAATTTCACATCCAATAAGAGAGCTTTGAGTGTCCAGTCTACTCAATTTTTCTTGGTCCAGATATATCTTGATCCCGGCAATTTTAAACCATACCTATAAAATCGCTTTTTATAGTAATTTAGCATTTTTGGGCTATAGGACTATTCTAATTTTATTTTTATATTTTCATAATTATCCTGTGCCAAATGATATCTATGTACGGTCCACATCTTGTCTCGGTTACCTTTTAATTATCGGTGGGGCCCATAATTTACTTTATCAGTTTACTGTTACTTTTGGACACTCGGCATGAATTATTTTTTCATCCTTAAACATTAACCCTCAGTGCCATATACCATTAGACTTCTCTTATCGAGAGCTTTGTTCTGACAGTAATTTTGCATATTTATAAAATTACCCTTGACCCAGGTTTAAATTATAATTTTTAAAACTTTTGAGTTATTAGGTGTAATTTTTACCAAGGACTTTTTAACTTCTTCCTCCATGTGAATTTTACATGTTTTGGGACATGGATCTCATTTTTTATAATTTTTTAGAGCTAAAAATATATGTTTTTCATTTTTCCATTCAATCGGGAAATATGTTCTCTTTGCCATTTTTTATATAAAATGGTGCCTGTCCATTTTCATAAATTCCTTGTACATTTCATATTATCGTTTATTTCTTCTTCTTTCATTACTTTATATCTAGTAAAATTTTGGGATATTACACTTTTACCTCAAAAAATATATTGGCTAACTTTTTAAATGTTTTGTACACATTTGAACATTAATTTGTGGTTGAGGTTATCAACTTCAGCCATATTTAAAATCCTTTTTATTGCTTTATTATTTAAGAAAGGGAGTGTTTTCACAATAATAAGTTAAAAAGAAGAAAAAAATGAAAAGGACCATAGGAAAAGAAAACTCATAAGTGTGATGTCTTGCATTGATCTTTAGAACCTCTGAAAAGAAGTGTAATCTTACATTTGGGTTTATGATTATTTAAAAATGAGAGTAAATTATATATAGGGATCAAAACATCAATTTTTCCTTTTCCAAAAAGTCAAATGAGTTATGGGTAATTTATTTTTTGTTTTGAAGGTGGTATGTAGAGATTTTAAAATAAGATATAATTATGTATGTATACTTTTTTTTTAAAAAATTCAAGAATCTAAATAAGTAAATTATATTCGATACTTATTTCATTCCTACTATTTGGTAATTTACATTTTTTCACTTCTTTTTATGTCTTAGATATATTAAGTTATATTGATCTGGGTGATCCCTTCTATGCATGCAAATATTGTGGGATCATGATGTGTGTGAACGCCATATTTTATCCGGGCTTCATACATGAAATTAGAGAAAATTTGATACAAAGTTTCTAAATTTTTAATGTCAATTTGAATGTGAATTTTATTAAATAAATGAAAAATATATAAAATAAAGCAATAAAAATAATATAAAATGAAAATTAAAATAAAAAACTAATTAAACAAATCTTCAAAAATTAAATTAAATCAATTAAATTAAAAAAAATTGGTGTGGGGCTTAAAACGCTGGGCTTGAAACACTGAAGCCCAGCATTTCAGCCCACAATCACCCTGAGCCCTAATTTAGGGCTCAGGTACACGAGACTAAAAGAAGAGGTGAAGAACAGAGGGAGCTAGGGGAGAGGCACAGACTTGAGGATGGGGGAGCCATGGAGAAGAGGCGAGAGACTAGAAGAGAGAGCTTGGGCACGATGTTGAGACAAGAAGAAGCAGAGGGAACGTGCACGAAGGACTGAAGGAGACAGAGAGAGAGCAAGCGAGATCGGGTGAGAGTGAGAGAGAGTGGGAGCTTGGAGAAAAAGGCAGAGGGCATTTGGAAACAGAAGAGAGGGGGCTCGAGCATGAGAAACACAGGCTTGGGGCGATACCCTAAAGAACAGAAGGAGCCATGATCCACGTGAGATGAAGAATAGAGAAGCTGAGTGAGAGACGGAGGGAAGCCGAAAAAAGGAGATAAACAGAGAAAGCCACATGTGAGACAGAGGGAAGTCGATCAAAGGAAGGGACAGAGCACGATAGCGAAGGGAGTTCAGGCAAGCACAAAGGGATCCAGATTACTTATATAGGTACTGTCTACTTGCTCTTACTGACTTCCTCTTTGCTGCAATATTGATGTTGGTTAACCGAAATACATAGGTATTGCTTGGCATGCTTTGCACTTAGAACAATTATGCTCTTTGCTTTTCTAAAACATGTGCATGAAATGTTTTAAAAATTATTGTGTGAGATGTTACTTACATGAGAGCAGTGACTAGCTTATTTAGGGTCAAATGTCTGATTTATAGCTTTGGATCTAATGCAACCATGCACCTGATGGAAATGTTTACTGCTTGCGACATATAGATTTGGGTGTGAGCTCAAAGGAGATGGTCATATGTATTAATATTTTTGCTCTCTCCATATGCGTAGACTGCCATTAAACTTGAGAAGTGATTACATTATCATGTTTTCCCACAAAGAAAAGAAAGGAATTTGGTGTTAATTGTTGCATGTTGTTGCTCGTGTCTGGGTTTAAAACTGACCATGTGGATATGTTTTCTATGGGAAAATCTGGTTTTAACTTACTGCTTATGGATGTTCTAGTTTAGGCTTGGAAGTGTAAACCACAAACAATTTAAGCATGAAGAATGCTCCATATGGTCTTGTTTTCCCATGCAAATCTTCTTTGCTTGATACATTCATGTGGGTGCTATTTTAAACTTATAAATGAACCATTTGCTCATGATTCCCTTAATTCTTTATATCACTCAAATGCCGTTTGATTCCCAAAATATCATGATTATGCTAGTTTGGCTTTCTAGTTAGTATCTAGCATTTAGAATAGGAGAAATACAATGTTCGGTGTTTGTCATAAAAATATGTCCCTCAATTGTTCGAAGAAATGTAAAATGGGGGTGCTGCTTGTTATTTCTCATTAATATGAATATTGGGTTATGTCTTGTTATTGGGTAAAGGAGTCCAACTGATTCATGATGATTTATTCTGTTGTCCAAATGGTATTTATTACAAACCTTGGTGGCCCAACATTGTTTGGGGCTCTAATGATGGTATTAATCATGTTTTGTTAGGTATACAGTAAACTCTCTAGTGGGAACATGCTTGTCTTACAGTGAATTATGATGCAAGAAGTTGGAATCAATCTTGTGTTTATAGGTGCTTCTTGTTCTTTTCTCCTTATGTCATTCACTTATTTTGTGAAGAATAGCTTCTTTGTTTGGTCACCCTAAGTCATGTTCTACAAGTCCTTAAACTTCCTTTTAGTTGTAAAATTGGGAATAGAATGAAATGGTAGGGTCTACTTTGTGTTTCTATTTCAAGCTCCAAATTATGCTTATTACATCCCCTTTAATAGTATAAGCTTGTCCTTGATGTCACAAACTAGTTGGTCCTGTATTGTGTGGTTTGGTTATAAAGGTGAGATTCTTTAGCTTAAATGTGATCAAACAAATGACTTAAAATAGCTTGGAAGGTTGCTAAGGATATTGTCTTTAGCTATTGTATATCTCGCTCAGGTTGTGTAAAATGGACTGGGTTGAATTGAGATTTCCAAAAGCTTCTTTGATGATTCCCTTACAATTGCTATTGGTAACTTTTGCTGCCTGGCCATGAAAATGCATGGGTAATTTCTTTGTTTCTTATTTGTCTCTTGCATCTTCACCACATGAAAATTCAATTCTAGCCTTATAGGAGAATGAAAAGGAGTTGATGACCAATGTGGATGCCAAGGGGGAGATCAATGAATAAGCTTTCTGCACGAGTGCCATGGGAGCATGGATCAAGCTTAAAATTGGGTAATCAACTTCCAAGAAAAGGAAGAGGAAAGAAAGACATAAGAGTTTGCATCTCCTCAGCTTATGATTGTGTTTAAATTACCTGAGTTTACACATTAATGCACACCATCACAAAATTATATATGTTTGTAAACATTTGGCATACTATATGTTCTTTTTATTTGCTTTTAAAAAATTAGTCACAAAGGTTTTTAGAGCTTTCACAAACCCCTGAAACAATCATACCGTGTGAGCCTACGGAGCAGCATGAGTGTATTATGAAGGTATATTTATAATAGGTCCCAATGACTTTTTCATTCAAAATCTTATTTTCTCATAAAAATAATAAATAAAAGAATAAAATGAATAAATAAATAATTGTCTATATAATTACGCCACGTAAGGTTTTTGAACGCATGTAGGCATCTTAGTTGATCATGATGTTGTGAGAGTCTGCGAGTCTACGTAGACATATAATTAGACGAGTGAGTTGTATTCATTAAAAGAAATAAATAATTTTTTGTTGTGTAATTTGCAATAAAATGTATATCTCAAAATATTTAAATAAATAACAATATTTAGTATTTTTTATAATAATAATAATATAAATAATTGACTTAGAAACGACACTACGTGAGGTTTTTGGAAGCCATACTGATATTCTGGTTAATCGTGTTGTCACGTGAGATTGTGAATCCATGTAAATATATCAGTCATTATATTTAATTTATTAAAATGTATGATGTTTGTTTAAAAGGTGTTTTTTTTAATTATATGATAGTATAATGGGTTTTTTTTTAAATAATAATGATCACCAATACACGAATAATAGCAATTGTTTTCCTAATTCTTTCTCTCAAACTTCATAAAATCTTTATACTGCGGGGTTTAGAACTTCTATAGGTATGTAAGGAATTGATCTATCGAGCATAATTGCAAGTATGCACCAGGTACGTCGGTTTTCTTTTATAAAATAAGAATTTTCCAGCAACACAAAAATACATATATTTTCAAAAGCCAAAAATAATAAAAGATAAAATAAAAAATATTTTTCAAAATTTAATAAAAAAGGAGTAAGTAAACAGAACTAAATTATTATTTGCAAAAATGGTAATTATTTTCTATTAGCTTTCTGTTATTTCAAAAATTATAATAAAAAATACCAATCAACTAAGACACATTTTTAGCCTAAACTACGTAAATTTTGATTCTCATCACAGGGTACGTAGGCCTCAGACTCTGATCCTGGGTCAAGTCCTGTCCTTGTAAATAAATAAATATTTTTCAATTTATTTTCTCAATTCCTTTTCCTCATTTTCCCCTAAATCTCCTTAATTTTTAATTTAATTTATTCTCCAAATTTCCCAAATTTTCGCATTTCCTTTTTATCCCATTTTTTCTTAAATCTCCTTAATTTTTAATTTAATTTATTCTCTTTATTTTGTTTTCCAAATTTCCCAAATTTTATTTTTTTTTTCTTCTCTACCCTTTTTCTCTTATGTGAATAATAAAAGGAAAACCAAAATACTTTTAAAGCCATAGTAATTTGCAGAATTAACGTAAGGTAACCGTTCCTGAGAATGAGTGTTGTGGGGTGCCTAATACCTTTCTTACACACAATCGACTCCCGAATCCAACTCTGACTACGAAAACCATCCTTTTCCTCCTTAATTCGGTTTTCTAAGATTTTCTTTCAAAATTTTGGTTGCGACTCCTCACAAGTCGGTTTTCATTTTGAAACCTGATTTGTCTCTTCTCATCTCTTTTTCTCTTTTTTCACATGCCGTCCGCATCTCATTTCTGGGTGTGACAATGTGGATCAATGAGAAAGATTAATATATTTTACCAAGTGATGATCTAATATTCTCAACATGTTGTTCACACAGGAAAGTGAAGTTACCTTTGTTGCAAGATCCTCCACATTATTTATCACAGTTATTCTTTGACAAAGAAAGTCCAGACTCAAATTTTTTTGTAAAGAATATTCATTCATATAACATTATGTTTTCATTTACTTTAATGGGTGGAAAGGTTAAACAATTACCTAGACTAGGACCCTATTGCTTTCTAATATCTGGACAGAATTACCATAATATTGGTAGTTTATTACCAATGTTTAGGTCTCTTCCTGTTTACTTCGAACTTTATGTGTTTGATACATTGCATGAAGTTGGAAATCATGTTTCCATTGTAAGGTATTTTATATATATGAACGCTTTTGTTTTCCATATCTAACCTTATTATTGCTAACTTACACTTTAACTCTTTTTCTATGTTTTCCAGATGTCATGATTCAAAATCTCAAATAGATCTCAATATTGTTTAGTAGGTCAAAGATACATTGAAGGAGTCGAATTCCTATGTGAAAAAATATAATATGACATCTAAAATTATCAAATCAAATGAGCATGTTGATATCAAAATATGTCTATTGAGTATGACTGGTGAATATACAGGACATTACATTCCACCAAGCACTTCTAAAGTTGATACTCTTATTGTAGGTGACTTTGACCATTATTATAATGAGCAAGATATTATAATTGAGAAATAATCAAGCAAGTTAAAGAGGATCAATGAGCTCCACAAGGGTTATCTTCCTCTACAATATCCATTACTTTTCCCTGATGGTAATGGTGGATATGAACCTTATATTGAACTTCATTCTGTAAATGGTGGAAAAAGATTAAAGCAAAGATTTGTTAGTATCCGACACTTCATTGCATATCGCCTGATGATAAGACCTACAAAAAAAGTAGTATTACTTCATTTAGGTAGACTACTTCAGCAATTTGTTATTGATACTTATTCTATGATTGAAGCTCAACAACTGCAATTTATTAGGAATAACCAAGCTTAGTTATGAGCTGATATGTATTGATGATTATCGAATGCCATACTTAGGGGAGAAATGAATGCTCTCTCAACTGAAAAAAGAATTATTCTTCCTTCTTCTTTCACAGTAGGTGCTTACTATTTAATACAAAATTATCAAGATGCTATAGCTATATGCATATGTGCAGGATATCTTGACATGTTTAGAACTATCACTTGTAATCTAGCATGACTTGAGCTTAAAAGAAATTGCATTAAGGAATCTCAAAGCTCCATAGATCGACCAAATATAGTTTCTAGAATTTTTGAATTAAAGCTAAAAGATCTCATGTCCGTTCTCAAATTAGAAGATATTTTTGGCCATGTGATAGCAAGTAAAATGTCTTTCTATGAATTTGGATTTACATATATACTATTTATTACATAATTTACTCTTTGCAATTTATTCTTTGTTGTAGAGATTTATAGTATAGAATTCCAAAAAGGAGGCCTTCCACATGCTCACATCTTACTCTTTTTGGATGAAAAGAGTAAAATAAAAACCCCTGAGTAATTGGATAAAGCAATATTTGTCGAAATACCATATAAACATGATGATCCTTTACTTTATGAACTTGTAGGATCTTACATGATGCATGATCCTTATGGATCAAGCAACCCAAATTCTTCTTGTATGGAAAATAAAAAATGTACTAAGCACTTCCCCAAGAGATATGTAGTACACATTATAATGGATGAAGAAGGTTTTTCTAGTTTATAGGAGAAAGGATGATGGACAAATTGTTATGAAAAAGGGCATTGTGCTTGACAACAGATATGTTCTCCCTTATAATTCTTACCTCTTGAAAAGATTCCAAGCTCACATTAATGTTGAGAAAACAAATCATTTAAGATCTGTGAAGCACTTACTTAAATATTTAACAAAGGGTAGTGATAGAGTAATAGATAGCTTGTATTATGATGTAAATGCACAATCAATAGGAATTATACATGATGAAATATAGCAGTATTATGACTGCAGATGTTGAATCAAGTGTTTTGATGATTCCAAACTAACTAGAGCTTGGAACGAAGATATCAAAAGTGTACAAAAGATCTCAAGTGAAGAAATCCAAGAACAATAAGTATAAGATTAGATATAGAATTTCTTATTGAATTCAATTGAGTAAAAGACTTTGATTTTGCAAGAGAATGTGTTAAAAATGTGTTTTTACGATAACTCATGAAGTATTTGAAAAATACCCACTGTCAAATGAATTTTGAAAGGTTAAACTAGATTTCTTACTTTGGAAATTCGAATTTGGGTATCTAAAATTTGAACTTTGGGGTGAAAATATGTTAGTTAGAAAAGAGGTCCCTCTGATAGACGAATTTCATCTTTGAAAATTTGAATTTCGAGTAAAACACAATCTATGAAAAATGAAAAATTTGTCTAAAGATATGACAAAGTTCATCTGAAAGTAAAGTTTAGAAAAAGTTCTAAGTTAGTTCTTTGACAGACGGACTTTGACTTTGAAAATTCAAACTTTGGAAAGATAGTTTGTAAGACTATTATGATAGTTTTCTGACATATGAATTTTAGTATTCAGAAATTCAAACTTTGAATTAGATCTGATAAGAGATCTCTCTAATAGATGAACTTTGATATTTGAAAATTTGAATTTCGAAAAGAAGAACTATTGTACTATATTGAGATACCCACTGACAGATGAATTTTGGGCACCAAAATTTGAACTTCGAAGATACTGTAGCAATATGGAACAACTGTTCACACTTACCAGAAGAACTTTAAACTTGAAAATTTGTATGTTCCAACATAGAAACATTTGCCAAAGATGAAAGTTCAAACTTTGCTTTAAAATAGACAAACTTTTAGTTACAACGTTAAGGTCTTTAGCTTACGGTCTCTGCGAAATTCGTTTATTGACACACCAAAATTTGAATTTTGAATGTCAGACGCATTAAATGCGATTGGTGAACGGATAATTTTTTAGAGTAATCATTGGGTAACATCTCTGACGGCTAGATCTTGTCTTTAACTGCTAGATCTTGTCTCTAACTTATAGTTAAGACAAAAAACTATAAATAGAACTTCATTTGAAGATGTGAGTAATGATTTTTACAATGTATATACAGAAACTCTACTAAATTCTTGAGTCAAAGTCTTCTGCTCTCACATACTTTATATCTTGTACTTCAACTTTCTTATACATTCTAAATTATAGAGTTCAATTACTGTAATCAATCTTATCTTTATATGGAAGAAAGATTTTCTTGTGAGGGGATTTCACAAGGGAATTGAGAAGCACTTAGCTAGAGTGCAAGGAGTGGAATTGTAAGCTCTTGGAACAGAGCATTAAGTTATATCGAGGTAGTGCAAAAAGCCTAACGAATCCTTGCAAGATAGTGGAAAAACTCAAGTGGTAGCTTGAGGACTAGACGTAGGTGAAGAGAAAGAGACCGAACCAGGATAAATATTTGTGTCTTCTGTTCCCTTATCTTGTTTTTCACTTGGTTATATTTTATACTCTATTTTTGTTGTCGCTCTTGCTTTCACCACTATCTTATACTTTTGTAGAAAATTTTAATTTTTCCAATTCACCCCCATCTCGGGATGCTAACATATCTAACAAGTAGTATTAAAGCCCGGATTCCTAAACAAAGGATCTAACAATCTAAGAAATTCAATGGTTGGCTTTGGAGAGAGTATTTTACCTGAGGGAAACAACACGAACAGACCACATGGCTTCAGTGGAGAACACTGTGGATACTGAAAGATAAGAATGTAAATCTATCTCCAATCCATTGATCTGAACATTTAGTCTATCATCCAGAAGGGAGATTTTGTTCTAATGAAGCTGTAGGATGATGGGAAATACAAGGAGAAGCCAGAAGACGAGTAGATTGAGGAAGATAAGAGAAAAGTCCTGCTGAACTTTAAGGCAAAACACTGCCTGATCAGTGCATTAAACCAGGACAAATTCTATAGAGTATCACAATGTTCCACAGCTAAGGGTATGTGGGAACCACTGGAGTAAGGGAGAATAAATTGAACTGCTACATTGGTGAGTATGAAAGTTTCAGAATGGTGGAAGGTGAAAGTATCAAAGAGTTACAAAAGAGATTCACTTTCAGTGTGAATCAACTAAAAAGTCTCGGCAAGGAGTAAATTCAGCCAGAGAAAGTTAGAAAAATCCTTAGAGCTCTTCCTCTGGATTGGCAACCAAAAGTAATAGCAATAAAAAAGGCAAGAGGAGAGTCAATGGCTTCTGTCACAGCACTCTTCGGTAGCCTTGAAGAGTATGAAGGAAAAATGAAGGTCCTCAAAGAAGTAGGTCAAGACAGGAAAAAGAAGGGTCTTGCTTTAAATGCTACAGAAGAGAAAGAAGAAGAATTTGATGATGGCAATGAACTAGATGAAGAGACTCTAGCTATGATGGTCAGAAAATTCAGAAGGTTCTATAACAAGAAAAGAAATAAAAGATTCTTCAAGAAAGGAGTAGTTGGAGATAACAAGAAAGAAGGAAAAGAGCCGGTCACATGCTATGGATGCAAAAAGCAAGGGCACATCAAATTTGATTGTCCACAATTCCTAAAGAAGCAAGAGAAGGAAAAGAAAGCTACCGATAAGGGCAAGAAGAGGATGGCATACATCTCATCAATCTGGGACAACAGCTCAGATAAAGAAGATGATGAAGAAGAAGAAATTGCCAACATCTGCTTGATGGCACTTGCATATGAAGAGACTTCAAGCACATCCAACAGTGATCATGAAGATAAGGTATATGAATTTGAACCTTCCTATTCTGAATTGATTAATGCATTTCATGATTTGCATGATGAGTTCGTTAAGACTGCTAAAGAATTGAAACAAGCTAGGAAAAGATTAGCAAGTTAGAATCTGAGTGCAAAATTTCTGACACTGCATCTTTGCATAGAGCTGAATTTGTTTGCTGTACATTATGTATTGAATTAAAGCAAACTAATGAATATCTATTGAAAAACATGGCTAGACTTACTAAGGGCAAAGATATGTTGTTTGCTTTAATGGAAAGTAAGAGAATTGCATAAGGAAAAACTGGCATTGGCTATGATCCTTGTGCAGTCAAAGAAAAGATTAAAAGAAAAAAAATCAAAATCTATATATGAGGCATTTTGTGCATGCTGATGGACATGAAAAGAAAAATCACACTTCAAAATGCATTAAATCCTATGTCCAACCAAAATATGTGAAACAAAAGTATTATCTGCATTGCTTTCTTGCTGCATCACAATCTAGCAGTCCCTTTACCACTTGTTACTTCTGTAACAAGAAGGGACATGTTTCCATTTCATGTTTGTTGAAGAAAAATGGGCTTGACAAGAAGGTAGAATGGGTTCCTAAAGGTACATTTATATCTAGGGAAAAAGCCATTGCCAGAAAAGGAGCTAAGCAGATTTTGGTACCTAAAAAGAAAATTTGTACCTTGTTTTGTAGGATTATCTTATGGCAAGAAAAAGCAATAATTGGTGTATGGACAGTGCTTGCTCAAGCCATATGACTAGTGATAAGAAGAAGTTTATCATCCTTAAAAACAAGAAAAGAGGAAAGGTGACCTATGGAGGTGACCAATATGGCAAAATAGTTGGCATTGGCATTATGGGCAATAATCCCGAAACATCCATAGAAGAGGTGCTATTTGTGATTGGCCTTAACCACAACCTGTTAAGTGTAAGTCAGACATGTGACAAAGGGAACTGGGTATTGTTTGACTCAAAGTTCTGCCTAGTCATCCGAAAAAGTAAATGTAAAGTAATCCTCAAGGCTCAAAGGGATGATAATTGCTATACCATTGATCTTGATGAACTTCCTTCCTTAGATTCTGTTTATTTAATTAGTCAAGATAATGATAGTTAGTTGTGAAATAGAAGACTGGTACATGTTAACATGAACCAACTATCAAAACTGATTAAGAATGATTTAGTCACTGATTTACTAAAAATCTCTTTTGAAAAGGACAAAGAATGTGATGCATGCCTCAAAGGAAAACAAACCAAATCATCTTTCAAATTTAAAAATGTGGTCACCACATCTAGACCATTGCAACTATTGCATATGGATTTGATAGGTCCATCTAGAGTAAAAAGCATTGGTGGAAACCTGTATGTTCTTGTGATTGTGGATGATTACTCTAGATTTAGCTGGACTTTGTTTCTTTCTTCCAAAATTGAAACATTTGATGCATTTGTAATGTTGGTTAAGAAAGTGCAAAATGAGAAAGGTATTTCTGTTGTGTCTATCAGGTCTGATCATGGAGGAGAATTTGAAAATTTAAGTTTTTTGGAGTACTGTGATGAACATGGAATTGATCATAACTTTTCAGCATCAAGGACTCCTAAGCAAAATGGAGTAGTGGAAAGGAAGAACAGAACAATTGGAGAAATGACAAGAGCAATGCTGAATGAAAAGGAACTCCCTCAAGTATTCTGGGCTGATGCAGTAAATACGGCAAATTACATCATTAACAGAGCCTACATTAGATCAATTATGGGAAAGACTCCTTATAAGTTGTACAAAGAAAGGAAGCCAAACCTTTCACATCTGCAAATATTTGGCTATAAATGTTTCATCCACAACAATGGAAAGGAGCATCTGGGTAAGTTTGATGCCAAATCTGATGAAGGTATATTTCTTGGCTATTCTAGTAGGAGTAAAGCATATAGAGTTTTTAATAAAAAGACTAAATCAATAGAAGAAACTGTGCATGTTATGTTTATTGAAAAATGAAATAGTTTCCAAGCATGTCATTGATGAAGATGATCTTATCTCCAACTTTAAGAACTTAAATTGTTCTGAAGAAGATGAAATTGAACCTCCAAAATATCTGAATCTACTAACATAGAGGAAGATATTCAGGAGAAAGATCTTGAGTATGAGAACAATGAGAAAATGTCTCAAGAACTCTCTAGAGCTTGGAAATATCAAAGGAATCATTCAGTTAATCAAGTGATTAAGGATGTTTAGGGGAAAGTTAAAACCAGAAAATAACTTAGGGATTAAATGATCAATTGTGCTTTTATTTCCCAAATTGAACCTAAGTGTACTGAAGAAGCCTTAACTGATGAATATTAGACTCTAGCCATGCAAGATGAACTAAATCAGTTTGAATGAAATCAAGTTTGGAATTTAGTGCCCAGACTGAAAATCACCCTTTTATTGGCACTAAATGGGTTTTTAGGAATAAACTTGATGAATTTGGAACAATCATTAGAAATAAAGCAAGATTAGTTGCCAAAAGATATAATCAAGAAGAAGGTATTGATTTTGAGAAAACTTTTGCTCCAGTTGCAAGATTGGAAGCAATTAGAATCCTATTGTCTTATACATGCATGAAAAACATAATGTTATTTCAAATGGATATAAAAAGTACTTTTCTGAATGGATATATTATGGAGGAGGTTTATGTTGATCAACCTCTAGATTTTGAGGACTCAACAAAACCAAATCATGTTTATAAACTAAAGAAAGCTCTCTATGTGACATCCGGGCGCTGACGAGGGCGGGGAGTAATCGTCGGTGCAAGAAAGGTTGGGGTCAGATAAAGTAATGAAGGATAAAGTAATGAGGCACCGACAAGGAGCGGCTCCTGGCAGGCTTCTAAGTGGGAGGGGTATATGAATGAATCGAATACATACCAGAACGAGAGGGATCCAGAGACTGTATAGGTATGAGACTATATGGTTAAGGATGGCTTAAAGGAATTGATAGGTACTACCTATGCCAATAAGGTGCACCTACCTTTAGTATCCAAAGGGCAACAAAGAAGAACTCACGGGATATACTTATGCTAACTTTGCTGGATCCAAAGCTGACAGAAAAAGCACAAGTGGAACATGTCAGTTCCTTGGAGGATCCTTGGTCTCATGGTTTAGTAAGAAGCAGAACAGTGTGGCTCTCTCCACTGCAGAAGCTAAATATGTTGCAGCTGGCAGCTGTTGTGCTCAAGTTCTGTGGATGAAGCAATAGGTTGAAGATCTTGAGATTGAGATGAAGGAAATACCAATAATGTGTGACAATCAAAGTGTTATTAACATCACAAAGAATCTTGTCAGGCATTCAAGGACCAAGCATATTAAAGTTAGGCATCACTTTATAAGGGATCATATTTTGAAAGGAGACATCAAATTAGAATACATCCCTATCGAAGATCAAGTTACTGACATTCTGACCAAGCCTCTTGTAGAAGATAGACACTGCAAAATCAGAAGGGAGTTGGGTATGGCAAATCCTAATAAACTGTAAGTAAGTCCTTATACACATCTATTTAAAATTTCTAACATTGGATTAATACTAGCTTTAACATCGGAGCGTGTTCAAGATGTCTTACAGGTGCTTTCTATGTACTTAGACTTGAATACTAGAGCTAATTAGACCTGCACAATCAAAAGTTGCTGAAGGAAGCTGAAAATTCAAACTTCTAGACTAGTTTTGTAAGTTCAAAGAATTGAAATTCGTATTTTAGATGATTATTAGATAAATTTCCATGTTGAATTGCATTTTTGAAAGAATTAGCATGCTCAAAATTTGAACTTTGATGCCCATCAGATGAATTTCAGTTAGCTACACGCTGTAACAGTTCTTTCTTTACCTTCGAAATTTGTCTGTTGAATAGTAAAAATTTGAATTTCAGAAACAAAATGCTAATATTGTCTCTATTCAAAAAGATTGTCATATGAATTTTCATATATGAAAATACACTTTTTAGAAACTCTTTACAAAATTTTGAAATTCAAATTTTTGAATCAAAATTTGTTTGCTGAAACATGCTCTCATAATTGGGTCTTTGTAAGATGAACTTTAACAAGTAAAATTTGTCTGTTTCTTGTATTGTTCATGGTTGCTTATTGTTTGAATCTCGTGAAGTTCAAATTTTGTTGAAACAAAGTTCATCTATTTACTTCTTTTTCTCAGAACTAAACCTTTGTCAGATGAAAATTCATTAGTCAGTAAGCCTCTCCGTATGGGTTAACTTATGACTGCTCAAAATTCAAATTTTGACCTTTCAAAATTCATCTGTTTAATGGCTACAGATGTTAAAACCAAAGGTCTTCCTCTGAACAGACGCAACCCTATTCGTCTCTCTCTCTCTCAAGTCTGTTCAAATTCTCTCTTCAATTCCCATTAACTCCATTCACAAATATTCATTTCTCACCATTTAAACTTCTTTTCGCACCTTATAAACCCATTCTTGGCATCTTTCTGAATCATTCACCTGTAAAAATGGCAAGAGTTAAAAATCCAGAAGTTAGGAAAGGATAGTCACAACCAAAGAGAATTGTCAAATCCCAATATGCCTCTAAGGAGGGTGAAACCCAGAAAAGGAAGGGTAAATCTAGCAAGACAACTCCTTCCAAGAAGCAGAAAGCAACTCCTAAAGCAGACTCGAAGAAACCTGCCCTTACTCCCTCGAAGAAATCTAAGGTTGCTGTTTCTGTTGCTCCCATCTCTCCTGCCTCATCTTCCTCCGCTAGCACTGAATCTGGAGAATACCGGTTAACCACACTACCATTGTAGGGTAATGATCATATTCTGGGAGAATACACTACCAAATTTGTTAGTAAAAAGGTAATTAAGTCTCACTGTGTAAATTTGGAAGACTTCTTAATTTCTAACAACTTTGATGCCGGGCTTTAGATGATTAGATACAAGAATTTGTTAGAAATTATGGAAAGATATGATGATGAGGTTATTAGGACTTGGTATGCCTCCCTGAAGTACAATAGCAAGAAGAAGAAGTGGAAAGTAAATCTAAGGTTAAGGACCATATGGCTGACAGATGAGACCTTTAATGAGGTACTAGAGATTCCCGGGTAAGATGGATTGAAAATTGACATCTCTGCCTCAAAATACATAGATGAAGCTAAGGCTGCAAAAGAGGAAGGAGGGGCTTTCCTGAACTATAAAGAAAGTACAATTCTGAACACGTTGTTCAGAAGAAAAGAGAAATGCCACCTCTGAGTTTGCTAAAGCCCACTGACCTTAGTGCCCAAGTCAAAATCCTACACTACATTGTGTCTAGGATTATGTTCAACAAAGGTGGTAGTTTCAATCTGATCACAAGGGCTGAAGCACATATGATGGCAGCAATCATGCGTGGCAAGCTAATTAATATGGGCCACATCATCCTCCAACGCATGATCAAAGCAAGAGATCAGAGAAAAGATTCCACCCTGTTATATGCCTCAATCATCTCCAAAATACTTCAGTATGCTAGGATCCAACATCTAGAAAAAGGAAAGGGGAAGCCTATTGAAATCTTTAAAGAAGAAGAACTACAAAGGATGGGGATAGAAAAGTAGGATGGAAGATGGATTGGCAAGGAAGCTGGAAAGACAGAAGATCTATTCTTTGAAGAAGATGTCTCCTAGCAACAAGTGGGAACCTCTGAGGCTGCTCTAAAATTCATGCCTCAACCTTCTCAGCCTGTCACATCTCAATCTCAGCCCACTCAGTCACATATGCCATCCACTCCCTCAATTTAGGCAAAGCCAACCAAGATCACTGAGCTGTATGACAGCCTGTTTGCACTCATGCTGAGCATTAGGGATGAGCAAAACGCCAAATTTGCTCATCTACAAGATCATATTCATCAGTTAGCAAAGAATATGAAAGTAGTTGCTTATGCATATGAGGACATCGGGAGTGTTATTCCCTCAACATTAGCTCCACCTCATCTAGGATTCTTTGAGCCTATCAAGTCTCCTACTCCTGAGCCTCCAAGTCCTTTTGTGCTAGCCTCCTCTGAACTAAATGATGATGCATATGCTACTGAGGCTACTGGCACCACGGCCACTCTACAGGCCTCCAGTAATGGAGCAAGCCCTGGTCCTCCCTTGGACTATGGCATAGAGGAAGAGGCTTCTCAAGAATCAAACTCCCATGAGCATATTACTAAAAATGTTCAAAATTTAATTCTTTCTATTCAAGAATCTGAGCAAGTGAAGAAACTGGTGGCAGCCATCTTTACTGCACCATCCATACAAGCTGCCCTGAATGAGGAGAAAAGCATTGTACCTTATATAGATCTTGTAGCCATTGCCATGATGCTATTTTGCAAGCCCAAAGACTGAGACTTAAATAAATGTTTCATCCTCCTGCTCCTGCTCCTACTTCCTCACCTCTTTTTGCTTATGGTCTCTCAGAGGAGCGAAGGGCTCAATTGGCTCTTTTTAGATAAGAAATGCAAGAGCTTCTTGAGGTCTCTGATGATGAGGAAACAATCCCTGATGCTTCTACATCTCTTCCAAAGCTTAATCCTGAACTGCCTTTTGTTCCTATGCCTCTTAGAGCAATTCCTGTATCCCAGATCCCTCCTCCTGCTGTACATGTTCAAATTCTTGATGATGCCAAAAAGGGGGAGAAGTCATCGGAGTAAATTGGCAAATGTACTACAGAACCATCTGGCAAAGCCTACAGCAAGAAGTCTAAGCCCAAGAAGAAGTGATTAGATCTTAGGATTGCTTGGTCTTTCTTGTAGTATTGTTTTTCTTTTAAATGAATGATAATCTTGCTTTTGAATTATGTGTTTGCAATGTCATATCTCTGTATTGAAATTATTAATGAATTAATGAGATTTCCTATTTGATCTATTGTACATAATACTTATCGTTGAATTTTAATGCATATGTTGAGGGGGAGCTCTTAGCTTTCATCTTCCAAGTGAACAAGTAGTTTTGTATAAAGACTCAGATTACGTCCATAATATGTTGCAAATAAAGACTAGTAATCAATCTATGATGTCATCATGGATGAATCGCAACCTTAACAATGATTTAGGAAAAACATTAACTCACTTAGAATTACCATACAAATAAAGAATGACATCCAAGGAAAAAAGGGTTCTCTATAAGACAACTGCACCATATTTCACCAGCATTAGGTGAGTTATGCTTCTTGCATTTGCTTCTATCAAAAATCAAAGGACTAGCTTCCTTCGAAGCAATTCAAATAGTTAATGGTGTGTTCTACCATAGCTATAGGTCAGCTTGCTATGCATTGGGGCTTCTTGATGATGACTAAGAATTCATTGATACTATTAGTGAAGCAACATTGTGGGGAATAGGTTCCTTTCTAAGGAAATTTTTCTATCAAATGTTGTTGTCATTTTCATTGTCAAGGCTTGACTTAGTATGGAAAGCAACTTCTAAGATCCTATCAAAAGACCTATTTTATGTTCCTTAAGGTGAACTGGGACTAACAGGTACAATACTTTGTCCATAATTGTGACGGCTTATCATTTGCTTATCTTAAATAATTACTAATTTTTTTATTAATTTATTATCAATGATAGGAATACAACATTCCCGCGAAGAGAAAGAGGCAACAACTCTAAAAGAAATTGATCTTTTTCTACAAAAATGGTAGGACTTTGAGAGACTTTCTAGGTTTTCCATTATGACTTGAGTTATATTCTTTTGCTTGTCCTAATTATTTGATTGAAGATCATCTATATTTTGATATAGATTCCTTAAAAAATGAGATTGAACATATGGTATCATCTATGATAAATGAGCAAAAGCATATTTTTAATTCAATCATTTTTGCTTTAGATACAAATTTGCCGAAGTTATTCTTCATCCATAGTTTTGGAGGAACTAGAAAAACTTACTTATGGAATGTATTGGCATCCACACTTAGAACAAGAAGTCAAATTGTTTTAACTATAGTTTGAAGTGGTATAGCTGCAACTTTGCTCCCAAATGGTAGAACCACTCATTCATTATTTGCAATTCCTTTGGCAATTAATGAAGATTCAAGATGCAATTTAAAACAAAATTCACCTATAGCAGATCTTATTAGAAGAAGTAGATTAGTCATTGGGGATTAGGCACCCATGATAAACCATTATTGTATGGAACCAGTTGATGGCACATTTAGGGACATTATGCAACCTTTAGATGTAAATTGCATGTCTCTTCCATTTAGAGGAAAATGTATAGTAATAGATGGTGATTTTCATCAAATACTCCTTGTCATTCTAAAGGGATCCAGAGTTGATATTGTTAATGCATTAATCAGTCGGTCTTACCTTTGGAAATACTACAGTTTTCCATTTAACAAAGAATAAGAGGTTATTATCCACCTTACTTAACAACCACAATGATTTGGAAAGATCTGCCAAGTGGGCATTAGACATTGGAGATGGGAGGATAGGGTAGCCTCACATAGGTTTTGCACAGCTAGAAATCCCATCATCATTACTTATTGTCAACTATGAAGATCCTATTAAAGCTATTGTTGAAGTCACTTATCCTAACTTGCATAACAATTATTCAAATAGGAATTACTTTATTAACAGGGCCATTCTTTCTGCAATGATTGAGGTAGTTAACAGAATCAATAACTACATTTGCTATATTTTTCCTGGTAATTGTGTTGACTATTTTAGCTTTGAATCTTTCATCACAGAATCAAATGGAAATGATTACTTTGAGGAGCTATATAATATTGCATTTCTTAATAGTATTGAATGTTCTAGAATTCCACTTCATAAATTATCTCTTAAAATAGAATGACCATTATGCTTCTAAGAAGTATTGATCAATCTTCAGGACTTTGCAATGGTATAGGAATGATCATTTCTCACCTTGATAAATACATGATTGAAGCTATTACCCTAAATGAATCTCATCTTGGTGAAAAAGTTCTAATATGTTGGACGGATATGAATCATTTTGAAACAAGATGACCTTTCAGATTTAAAAGAAGACAATTCCCAATCACTGTATCTTTTGCAATGACTATTAATAAAAATTAAGGTCAATCATTAATGAATGTTGGACTTTATCTCCCTCATAGTGTTTTTACTCATAATATAATATTCTAAATTTTACTAAATATTAAATAATGTAGAATAATAAAAATAAGGTTGCCTAAAAATGTGTATAGAATATCAGAAAATGAAGAGACACAAAAATAGACAGAAAAGGGAAAAAAAGAAAATTTTTTGGATTAGAACTGAAGAGACACAAAAACAGAAAATGAAGAGACACAAAAACTGACAGAAGAGGGAAAAAAAGAAAATTTTTTGGATTAGAACTGAAGAGGAGAAAATTATAATTTACCCTAAGAAAGAAGAATTCTTTGTCAAATGATCTCTAAAAAGTATGGATTAATATGATTTTACTCCTAGGAATAAAATTTTTTATAATTTAGTCTTTGAAGGAGGAAAAATCACGAGGGAGGGGAGATCGTAGATTTAAGTTTTAGAGAAAATTACAATTAAAGACTTGTGAGTTTCAAAAATTATAAATTTACCCTGAGTCAAGGGTATTTTTATAAATATGAAAAATTTTAGTCAAAATGAAGCTCTTGATGAGCTAAACCCAATGGAATACTGTTTAGAAGTTATTTAGATCAATATAATTTATATTGTACAATAAAGTTTTATAGTTAATATTTTACCCGATAAAAGAGATTTTAGTCCGCAGAAAAAGCAGTACTAAGTCAAGAACACTGAATGGATTTTACCCAAATATATTTTAGGACAAGAAAATGATTATAATCCAAAAAATAAATTTTGAATAATCTTGTACCAATTTAATAACAATTACGGTAAAAATATTTAATTTGTATAGGTAAATTTAACTGGTAAAAAATATATGGGTCATTTAAATTTTATGAAGCAATTTTTTGCCAAAAATAAGACAAGTGGCATGCTGCAACTGAAGAGGATGCAATGGGAATTATGTGAAAAGCTTTTATCATAAAGTAACCATGATTAGTTAATAATAAATAACTATGATTAATTTTTACAACTTATCTTTCTAAATTACCTTAGCTAGTCATTTTGGCCATCATCTTCTTCATTTTACACCACACAAAAAATGAAAAAAGAGAGGAAGAGCTTGTGGAAACTAAGGGAGAAAAGGAGGAAGTAAGAAGCCAAGTTTGGAAGTAAAAGCACTAAGGTAACATCTTAAGGCTATATTATTGTATTTCCAAGTGTTCGTGGAAATCTTATGGATTATTTTCTCTCTTTTTGCCTATGAAATTTTCACATAGAGAGAGAAAGTAGAGAGGCGAAATGAGATAATGAAGAAAACAAACCATAAAAAATCATAGAAATTTCTCAAAAGGCAAGAATATGTGATTATATTGAAAGTTGATGGAGTAATTATTTTTGTACAATTTCTTGATATTTCCAGCTGAATTATGGTTTGAACTAGAAAGGAAATTTCATAATTTTGACCCTAAAAATAGATTTCTTGGGTCCAAGATAGATTAAGATAAGTATGTTATATAAGAAATTCTTAAAGAATGACTATATATAATTTTAAGCTCAAGTAAGCCATTTGTGAAGGAGGTAATGTAATCAGTGGATTAGGAGTTTGTTTTATGATGCTATAGGGTTCCAAAAGGTATTTGCTGGCTAAAAGAAGTGTCCTCAAAGTTTGGTAGACATTGGAAAACCATAAGGTAGTTATTTATCCTATTATATTTAATGTTATTGTACTGTGTTTTCATGATTCTTTGAATATGCCACATGCTTGTTGGATGCTATATAATGTTTTTGCATTGATTGGCTAGTTGTTTGAAGGGTTTTATAACCTTAGGGTATTTATTTTATAAGGTGTTACCATGCCAAAATTTTTATGAAGTCGTATGGCATAATGTGCTTATATGATTTTATTGGTGTTTTCATGAAATATTATGATAATATCTATGCATAAATGGATATAACTACTGGGATGCTTTGAATTTTATTCCTCTCAAAATGTTCAAATATTTTAGGTCCAAGTCATGGCAAGGCTAACCAGGAGATTCAAGGCAAGAAAAAGCAAGTTATTGATTAAAATGAGCTTGCTTGCTTTGGTCATGAGTTTGGAGTACTTATGTAAATTAATGTGCATGGTTTTGGGATTGTATTTACATTTAATTATGTCCATCTAGATCTTGTGATGTATGTACAAGTTTAAGACCAAGTTATGACCATATATATGCATATTAGTATGTATTTTATAAAGTTGGAGATTGTAAATGACCTTGTTGACCATTGTTAAGATATGTGCATACTATTTAGACCTTACTATGGTTAATACATGATTGTTTTATATTTTTCAAAACTAGACAAGAAGAGCTTTACACGGACAGAAAGATCACTCAATTTAGTGTTGTGTGTGATTTATTGTGATTTTTCAAATTTATGGTCAGTTTTAGGGATTTTGGAAAATGACCATTGCTACAGTGATTTTTGGATGAATTTATTATATAATTTGGCCAAATAAATATCTAGTTACTTATTTTTCACATCTAGAAAATCTTTTAAGCTATTTTTAGAAACTTTAATCACGTCAAGATGAGTTTTTTAAAATTAGTTATGAATTTCCAAAATTCATCAAGTAAATGGATTTGACAAAGTGAACTGTACTAAAAAATTTTAAAAATTCTAATTTTAATTTCTTATGGATTCAAGTCTTTAATTCTGTGTAAATGGATATATTTGGAGTCTAATACATGAGAAATGAGTCTAAGTATAAGGTGTTACACATGGTTAACTCTATATAGCAGTTTCTAGAGTTTGACAGACTGAGGGACTTAAAATTCTGATTCATGATGTGAATACTCTACCCTTAACTAAGACAATGAATGTTGTATTTCAAGAAGTTTTCAATGATCTTTGTTAAGTCCTTTAATTATACAAGTTTTCTTGGTAATTGATAGTTGATTCCATCTAAAAGCAATTGATGCCATGTAATCTCAATCCCTTTTTACACTTTTGAATGCATATTTAAAGTTTCTAAATAAACAAAGTTAACTTGAGTCAATTTTTATACCTACTTCTTAAACATAAAAAGGTTTTATTGTACATAAATAAAACATAGATTAATTTTCAAAGAGTGGCCGGAATGTCCAAAAGGGGGTGAATTGGGCTTTTAAAGTTTTTCTGCAAAAAGAAGGGAAACAACTATGCAACAGTACACGGACATCAAAACAAAGCACAATAATGAAAATGAGAAAAGTTAGGGAAGAGAGAATCAAACACAAATATTATTTTGGTTCACTCTCCATTTGACCTACATCTAGTCTCCAAGCTTCTACTTAAGATTTGTTCACTATCTTTGTAAGATTTGAATGGGTTCTTGCAAAAACTACAGTACACTTTCAGCTTAAACTAGAGCTACTCAATCTCACTTCTTATACCCAATGTGTGTTTACAAACTCTCTTAGTATTTCCCAACTAAGACACTTCTACCCAAAGTAAAAAGAATAATTACAACAAATAAGATCTCTCTTTAAGAGTGGATAAAATAATGATGAGCAATTATGACTTTCTAAGAGGTAGGTGAGGCTTTAAATGCGAGTAATAAAGATTTTAGCAGAGTTTGGAAGTAATCTAACTTAATAATGTTACCCACCACCTTAAATGTGGTTTTTCATATAAATTTCAGGGAAATCTAATCGTTTGAGACATTAACTAGCCATTACTAAGATTATTTTACTATTCACCTACTGTATTTAATGCGTGTTAGAACTTGGTAGGACAAGTTAGGTAGATTGGTAGGACAAACCAACTAGCCGTTAGAAACATGACACATCTCTAAATGTTGAACAAGGTAGTCATGACAAGGTAGGTACATTATCAAGAAATCAAGCACTATTCTAAATTTCAAAAGCAAAGCTCAGAGATAATTTCATGACAACCTATCACAGTTATTAGGACAAGTTGTCAACCCTGAGGAAACTCATAAGCTAAAATTCAATGTTAGTAGAACAAGTTTCCTAGGATGTTACTCCTTATTATGACTATCCCAAATTCATTAAAACTGGGTTTTTGCAAGTCCACCTTAGTCAGACAAGCTAAGAGTCTTGTCATGACAAGCTAACTAAAGAGAGATTAAGTTGCTTTTTGGAGAGTCACGATTTCATGATAACCAGGTGGGCTTATTAGGAAATTGAGTTAAACCCTAGAAGCTTCCTTTCCTCTTTCAAAGCCTTATCATGATAAGCTGGGTACGATGTTGTGACAAGCTATAAAATAATGAACACAATATTGTGAAATCCCATGATTTCATGACAACTTAAGAATCTTGGTAGGACAAGCACTTTACCAAAAGTAAGAATAAGTCCTAAACAAGGTGGTTGTCAGGAAATCCACCCAAGCTTGGTAGAATAAGATAGTTTTTGGTAAGAAAACAAGTTTAAAAATATTGAGCTTGCTACCAAAACATTTTAAGTCTAAAAACAAGCATTTGGAAGAAAATTAACTGTGTTGATTGAAATGGTTTGTTCTTTTATTAACTATAAATGAACAGCAAGTCAGTTTAACAACTCTTGGAAAGGGCATTTATAGTACTAATCACTTCGTTATAGAATAACAAAGAAAATTTGTGCTATACCATCCAGACATAGGAAAAAGATATGGCACAAAGCAACAAAAGAAAGCAGAGGATTGACACTAATTTGGGAGACATTCTAGACGACATTATGGTTGACATCATAAAAAGGGTAGGCACATAATCCATTCAAAATATCATGAATGTTGAAACATGTTCCAAAACTATGAGGGAGATTGTTAATGGCTTTTGTGTCCTACAAGATTGTAAAGCAGAGGATGCATGCTCATATGTCGGTTCGATGACATTGGAGAAGAAAGTTTTCATCCTTAAATGTTATATAGCCAAGAACTTAGAGGTTAAATTTTTCGTGGTGATGAACATCTACTTTAAAGACAATCCATATCTTGAGGAGGGTTTCAAAATGCTGGAAGAAAATGCTGTCGTAAGACGCATCCCCTCAGGTGCATCTACTTACTTTTAGTGCTAAGTCAAACAGATCTTTGGCAAAATGAAGAACACGTTACACGAGCCATAGAATATCTACTTATGTCTGGATCATCATATAAGCTTCTGTAGATGTCGAGTTGAATTAGTGAATAGAACATTTGGGTGAGGCTGTAGGGGTAAAGAATTAACAGAGCCTATTTTTCGACTCTGTCCTACAAACTAGTGTCCTAAAGTATAAAGACTGAAGTTGAGCCGCTAGTCATTCTCTTGTGCTAAAGACAATCAACAGGAACCGAACTGTTTGAGATAGTTTGAAAAACTTGAGTCCCTTATTGGATGGGAGTAAGGCTTATGAAATGTATATAAGAGATAAGACAAAACATGATAAAATAATTATGGAAGGAAAAAGGCTAAGTAGATTTAAATATTATTTACTTAATATTTAAAGAACTTAGCACGTAGCGTGTCGTGATCATTGGAGGGATCTAACGGTGGAGATTTGCTTTGGTATAAATTTGAAATTAATATATTTAATTGATTATTTTTCAAAAATGGAATTTTCAAATGACAACGTTATGAAATGATACATTAATATTCTGAAATAGCACGTTATTTGATATTCTGTTTGATAACAACGCTTCAATTACAACATTTAGAAATTGGTTGATCAACAACATTTCAATTTCCCACTATTATAAAAGGGTGAGACTAGAGACTAAAGGTATCTTACGTTCTCTCCTCTTACTTACAATCTCTCTGTTTCATTTTGTGTTTTAAGGTATCTAGAGTTGCTGTTAGATATCTTTGATACTAAGAATAATTTCTATGGGTGATTCGCCGGATCCCTACAGCAAACCTAGTGGGGGCAAATTACACCTTAAAGACAGCGTGTTATCATATGTTTCTGGGCACCGATTGTTTTCATATACTTCCAACAATCTTAAGGTGTTATTTTTATTTTGATTGATAATTGAAACCACCCAGCAATTAACATTCAAGGTCATGAACCAAGACTTCATCAAATTGGATTATTTTGATGGAACGAATTTCAATAGGTGGAAGGACAAAATGATGTTTTTGCTTACTGCCATGAAAATTTTGTATCTGCTTGATCCTACTCTGGAGCCTTTTGTTGAACCGAGTGATGATGGAAGTGAAGAAGTCAAAGCTAGACATAAGAAAAGGGCAGAAGATAAAGTGTTGTGTCCTGGTCATATTCTGAACACATTGTCAAACCAATTGTATGATCTCTACTCATCCTTCTCATCACCAAAAGAGATCGGGATGCATTGGAGGCCAAATAAAACATAGAAAAGCAAGGAACAAATAAGTTTCTAATTATGTAGGATTTTGATTACAAATTGCAAGATGCTGTTAACATTTTAGATTAAGTTCATAATTTGCAGATTATAGTTTCTAAACTAAAAGATATTAAGGTGAACATTCCAGAGTTAGTGCAAGTAAGTGCCATTATTGCAAAATTGCCTCCTACTTGGCAAGAATTCAGGAAAAAGTTGTTGCACACCATAGAAAGTTAAGCATTAATAAGAATAATTCAATTTCTGTTTATATGCTTGATCAATCTTTTACTTTGTGGCGTGGTAGATTAGGACATGTTAATTATAGAACAATAGCACATATGTCTAAAAATGGATTAATCTCCTGTGAAAATAATAAGAATAACGAATGTGAAATTTGTGTATAAGCTAAAACAATTAAAAAAAAATCATTTTCCTTATGTTTAAAGAAGTTTAGAAATTTTAGAACTTATTCATTCTGATATCTGTGAGTTAAATTGTATTTTAACAAGAGGAGGAAACATATATTTTATAACTTTTATGGATGATTTTTCAAGGTTTACTATGTTTATTTGATGAAGACAAAAGATCAAGCTCTTAAGATGTTTTTAAACTTTAACAATGTCATAGAAAACCAAAAAGAAAAGAAAAAGATTTTAAGAAGTGACAGAGAAGGAGAATATTTTTCTACAGATTTTTCACAATTTTGTGAAAATAATAGTATTATTCATCAAATGAGTGCTCCTTATACACCTCAACAAAATGGTTTAGTAGAAAGAAAAAATATAACTTTAGTGGAAATGGTAAATGCAATGATTCTGAATGCGAAAACTCCCATAAATTTGTGAGGTGAGGCTCTATTAACTACTGACCATATTCTTAATAGCGTTATTTCAAAATCAATAAAATGCACTCCTTATGAGTTGTAAAATGGTAGAAAATTGAATTTAAATTATTTAAGAGTTTGGAGATGTCTTGCATTTTACAAAGTTCCAGAACATAAAAGAACTAAATTAGGACCAATAGCTTTGAAAAGTATATTCATAGGATATGCAAAAAATTCAAAAGCCTATATACTCTTGGATATTGATTCTAATGTAATTGTTGAATCACGAGATGTTGAAGTTTTTAAAGGAAAACTTGTTTTTGATCCAGTACAAATTGATTTGTTTCAAAATAAAGAGCATGAAAAGTCTACATCTGTAAAAAATGAATTAGTAGAATCTCATTCTGAATTTGAACCTAGAAGAAGTCAGAGAGCAAGGAAATGAAAATATTTAGATTCTGATTTTATTAATTCTCAAGCAATCGTCTTCTTAGTTGAAGGTGATAGAGATTCAGTGTTAAGACAAATTCCTATTCTTTTAGTATTGAAGAAGATCCTAAAACATATACTGAAGCGTTGATGTCTAGAGACTCAAGTTTCTGGAAAGAAGCTATAAATGATGAAATGGATTCATTGTTGTCTAATAAAACTTGGGAATTAGTTTATTTGCTTGAAGGGTCAAAACCTATTGGTTGCAAATAGGTTTTCAGATGGAAATATAATACTAATGGCTCTATTCAAATATTTAAAGCTAGGTTGATTGCTAAAGGTTTTAAACAAAAAGAAGGAATTGATTATTTTGATACATATGCACCAGTTGCTAGAGTTACTTTTATTAGAGTTTTATTTGCTTTAGCATCTATTAATAATTTGTTTATGCATCAAATGAATGTTAAAACAACATTTTTAAATGGTGAATTAGAAGAAGAAGTTTATATGGAACAACCAAAAGGCTTTGTACTTCCTAGAAATGAAAAGAAAGTTTGCAAATTAATTAGATGTTTGTATGGTTTAAAACAGGCTCCTAAGCAGTGGCACGAAAAGTTGGATTATGTTGCTTTGTCTCATGGTTTTAAACATAATAATAATGCAGATGAGTGTGTTTCTCTAAAGTTCACTAGTGAGTATGGAGTTATTATTTGTTTACATGTAGATGACATGCTTATCTTTGAGACTAGTATGATTGTAATAAATGGGACTAAAAAGTTTTTATCATCACAATTTAAGATGGAAAGATCTTAGAGAAGTGGATACTATTTTAGGGATCAAAGTTAAGAGGCATAGTGGAGGTTTTTCTCTAGATCAATCTAACTATGTTATTAAAATTTTGAACAAATTTCAACATTTAAATATAAAAGAGGCAAATACCCCCTTTGATTCATCACATCATTTAACAGAAAATAATAATAGATTAGTGGCTCAACTAGAATATGCTAGTGCTATTGGGAGTTTGATGTATGCAATGCATTGCACTAGACCTGATATAGCTTTTGTAGTATGCAAACTTTCAAGACATACTACTAATCTAGGAATAGAACACTGGAAAGGGATTACAAGGGTCCTAGGATATGTAAAGAAAACAATTAATCTAGGACTGTTTTACAATAAATTTCCAATAGTTTTGGAAGGTTACACGGATGTTAGTTGGATAACTGGTGCAGGTGATAGTAAGTCAACTTTAAGGTGGATATTTACCTTGGCAGGAGGAGTAATCTCTTAGGTATCAAAGAAACAGAATTGTATAAGTCATTCTACGATAGAATCAGAATTTATTGGCTTAGCATCTGCATGTAAAGAGGGAGAGTGGTTGAGGAATTTATTATTAGAAATAAAGCTGTGGCCACAACCGATGCCAGCCATCTCTTTACATTATGATAGTGAGGCTACAATGTCTAGGGCATTTACCAAAATTTACAATGGTAAATCTAGACATATAAGCCTAAGGCATGAATATGTGAGGTAATTAATTTCTGACGGAGTAATTACAATTCAATATGTAAAAATAAGTGAAAACTTGACTAATCCTTTTACAAAATGACTCAATAACAAATTAGTTAACAAAACATCAGGAGGAATGGGATTGGAACCCATATACATTAGTCACCAATAATGGAAACCCAACCTTTAACTAGACGAAATCTGGTTTAAAGGTTCAATGGGTAATAACAAGTTACTGATAAGTGACTAAGCACTAGAGTAGACATTTAACCATTCAGTGACTAGTGCATATAAGAAAAACTTAAGTGTTTAGGGTGAGTTAAACTCTTAATGGATTCAATGGATTCAAGGAAGCCTAAGCAATTAAGGCTTAACGGAAAGTCACCTATATGAACATAAGAAGTGGTGCTGCTTCTTACAAGAATTTAGGGGTATTTCTTGAAATGTTCATGAAAAGCCTAGGATGAGCACATGGTCATATAAGTGTGGGAAGTTTATGCAGAATGAAATTGATATAAGAATATGTGTGTGGTAGTTCTAATACTAGCACTAAAATTGTGGTTCAATACAATTAAGTAACTATCGACTTGTTAATAATTTCAAGTATTTACACTATTAACAGGTTCAAGTCAAGAGATACCTGCTATTATGTATATTCTTATGAGTTAAAGAGAATATTTAGTTTTTCAAACTAAGTGAGGGATTGTTAGAGATAGTTTAAAAAACTTAAGTCCCACATTAGATGGGAGTAAGACTTATGAAGTGTATATAAGAAAGAGAAGATAGAGCATGATAAAATAATTATGGAAGGAAAAAGGCTAAGTAGATTTAAATATTATTTATTTAATATTTAAAGCACTTAGCAATTAGCACTTGGCACGTAATATGTTGTGATCGTTGGATTGATCTAACGATGGAGATCTAGTTTGATATAAATTTGAGATTAATATATTTAATTGATTATTTTTCAGAAATGGAATTTTCAAATGACAACGTTATGAAACGACACATTAATATTCTGAAACAGCTTGTTATTTGATATTCTGTTTGATAACAACGCTTCAATTACAACATTTAGAAACTGGTTGATCAACAACATTTCAATTTTCCACTATTATAAAAGGGTCAAACCAGAGACTAAAGGTATCTTACGTTCTCTCCTTTTACTTACAATCTCTCTGTTTCGTTTTGTGTTTTAAGGTATCTAGGGTTGCTGTTAGATATCTTTGGTACTTAGAATAATTTCTATGGGTGATTCGCTGGATCCCTGCAGTAAACCTAGTGATGGCGAATAATACCGTAAAGACAGTGTGTTATCATACATTCTTGGGCACCGGTTATTTTTATATACTATTTCCAACACGAACATGTGTGAGGAGTGCTGCTAGGATTACAAGAAAGAATGGTTCTTGTTTCTTTTATTATAATCACTAGAATTATGTATATTTAGGATTAGTATGTTTTTGAATGAATTGGGCCAAAAAAATATACAACTTAGATCAACTGCATGTAATTATCTATTCTCATTTTGATGCACGACCCTAAGAAACATCTTGAAATTAGAAAGTGTGTTTGGTCACATTGCTTGAGAATGAGATGCTTTGAATTAATTTTATTTTTATATTGAAAGCTTGGAGGGGCACTCTTTTTATCTTGATATAGATAATTTTATTTTTAATTTTTTATATTTATCACTAATAAGTTTTAAAAAATTATTTAAAGATAAATCAGTAAAAGTTTAATCATGCATAATAATATAAAAATGTAAAATCATTTAAAAACTTACAAGAGTTTACCTATATATTTAAAAAAATGAAAGTGTAGGTTTTGACTTGTCTAACTTGTGCATAATCACTGAAAAAAATAGAAATTATTTGGATGTTTACTGAGATTTAAGTACATATATATAAGCCTCACTACATAAGGAAAAAAGGAAATATATATATATATAATGGTTATTATTACTTTACATTATTTTTACTAAAATAATAGTTCTACATTATTAATTAATAATGGCTTTTTTTCTATGGAAGTGAATTTTTTCAATAAAAGAGAAAGAAGTAGTTGTGACAAAAAAAGGGAAAAAAAAACTTCAATGAAAAACAGAAAAAAGGAAAATGAAGGAGTCTAAAAAAAATTAAGGTATTAAAAATTAGACCGGTCATTGAACCGATGAAGCAACGGTTCAAGGTTCAGTGGTTAGAGCGGGGTCAGACTAGTTGTAAATAAATTAATATATTTTTAATAATATAGATAAAAAATATAAAAGATATTTATCCATGATCATAAAATTAATATTTATTCTAGGATAAAAAGTAAATTTAATAATATATAGAAAATTAAAAATATTATTAATAAGTTTTACAACCTAATATTAAAACCTAAATAAGTTAATATTCATCTATAATTATATTTTGAATTTAAAATAGTCAATTAATATTCTATTTTCATATTATTTGCTAAGTAAATTTATCATTATTAATAAATATGTATCATAATAATACTTATAACATATTATAATATAGAAAGAAAAAAATTTATACTAAAAATAATGCTACTTAGTACTAAAAATAATATTATTTTATTTTTAAAAAATATTTAAAAAATTTAAAAAAAAGTCCAGACCGGTTCAACCCAGTTTTGTACGGGTTTTTGACCTGTTCAACCGGTTCTTGATCGGTTTTGAAACTCCTCAGTTTGTATCTACGCCCGGACCCGACCAAGAGCCGGTTCTTGGTCGAGCCAACCAATCCGGTCCGATTTTTTCTTCAATGAAAAAAATCCAATATAAGGCAACAAGGATGTTTATTTTTAAATGAAGCATAAGAGTTTAAAAGAGTAAGTTAATATTTGACTTTAACTACTTTATGTACTTTTTTTTTCCTACAATTTTGTGATTACCATGAAGTGCTAGATCATTACTGCATTTTGATGTAATTTCAAAAAAATCTCATCCAGGGCCATTTTGGTTAATTATGACCAGACCCACCTTGATTCCTTATAACTAATTGTATTATTGGACCATTATAAAGTGAGATCACTAATTAATGGGCTCTATGCAGTATGGACAACTTTTTACACAACTGTATCCAATAAAAAATTGCACACAAAAATGTTCATTGCATGTGTAACATTATGATTTTTTGGATTTTTCAATATGCATGAAAATGTGATATATGACATGTGGTGCAAGATTTAACATTATTTGAATAAAAAGAAAGGGAAAAAATGGTAGTTTGATAGGTTAAGAGCTTAAATGAAATAACTTATAATTTGATTTATAATTGGAAAATATTTATAACTTAGTCCCTAAAAATATTTAAAAATTCGTCCTAAAAAAATTATTTGTAGTTTGGTCCCTCCAGGGGTATTTTCAAAAATATGCAAAAATGGTGTTAAAATAGACCTTATGACATACTAAACCCAATGGAATAGAATATTAAGTCCAATAGGATTAGTTTGGAAAAAAATAGATTGCAGAATGCAATAAAATAAACAGTACTAAAAAAATGTACTATGGGCCCATAAATACTAAAAAAGTAAAAAAGAAAAGTATATGAGTCCCACATAAATACTGTTTGGGATAGTTAATTAAATTAAATGTAGATCTCAAACTAATTTATTCTTATGTACTTAAAGAAATAAAAAGTGTTAGAAAATACTGCAAAAGTATTTTTAATTATCTAGGCATAAAATAGCTAATATATGATATATTCGAAATATAAAAAATGTGCAGTATTTTGGACACTTTCCTCCCTTTTATTGGACGAAAATTTCAGCACATGGAGGAAAGATTGTTTTAATAAAAATGATGTCATGCATGATAATTTTTTAGGGATACTTGGACACAATTTTATGGAAACTTTTGTTGATAAATATCCCTCCTTTTTCCTTCATTTGGCCGACTTAAGAAGAGCAAGAAAGAGAAGAGAGTGTGCAGAAAGCCTAAGCAAGAAAGAGAGAAGAGAATGTGAGGAAGAAGAAGAAAAAGGTTAAGGTTCCAAGGCAAGTTCTTTCTCTTGATTCTCTGAGGTTTTTACTTCAAGCTCTAGGTAGTTTAAGAGAGTTTGGTTGAGTTTTCTCCTCCTTCTCCTCGAACATAAATTTCATCCAGGAGAGATAAGCAAGGAAGGGAAAGTGTTTTCATGAAAAGAAACCAAGAGAAAGTATGAGAAAATGCAAGAAAGTTTATTTTCATGAGTTTGAAAGCAAGTCGTAAGAAATCTCTTCCTTTCCTAGAGGTAATTTTCACTAGACCATAGGGTAAGGAACGAGTGAGAATTTCATGAAAATGATGTCAAAAAAGGATTCCTTGTCACATCTTCTCTTTAGACATTTTTCTCATGAATATTGCTTCATTTGGAATCATTAAAGAGGATCCTGAGAGTTTGACCCAACTAAAAAGTTTAAAATTGTAAAGTTTATTTTCATGCACTATTTACATTATTGCACAGCAAACTTAAAAATTTCATAACTGAATGCACAAAAGTCATTTCATTATAATTCAAGTCTCTAAAAATCATGCACATCCTGAATTGCATGGGAAAAAAATATGAAACTAGAAATTTAACTCGTCAATTAGTGCATTTTATTTATCTAAAATTACTATTTATTTTCAGCTTCCAGTTTCAATCTAGATTATGGCTCATAAATTTAAAGATTCATATTTCATAATTCTTAGAGCCGATTCATGCTTTCTTTATGTCATTTGAAATCCCTACATGTCTACTTTCTAAACATTTTTCTATTGTGCATTTATTTAATTTGAACAAAGTATAGCATCATCTTAAACTATCAAGGGTTAGAATAATTTTCTAGTGAAATAGTTTTAAGAAATCTTCATAACTTTGATTGTATAACTCCAATTACATCCAAACTAGTGACATATCAAACTTAGAACACAATTTTTCCATACATATAAACCACTAAATTTTTGTAGCATTATATGATTTTAACTCCCTTTCAAAGTAAGCAATACTTGTAGTAAAATTTACTGTTTTCCACACTATCCAATTTTGATCTTGAACTTCAAAACTTTATAATTAATTTTGTACTTAACCATTTGAGGTGTTCATTGGCTTCCTACAAAGTTCTTATGATATACTTTTGAGGCATGAACCACTTATATTTTATGCCTTGTTTTGGATAGATTGGCTCAGTCTAATCTTACATCATACTAAATGGACAATTTATGACCAGACATTAAGTATTTGGCCTCATAATGCTTCTACAATACCAAAATTCATTCCATATTCATTTCAAACATTTTAAGATGTCCAAAAGAGCATGAATATGTATAATTGCAGAATTATAATTCATACACAAATTTATACATATTCTCAAAGTATAACATATAACATAATAACTTATATTATCAAGTTATTCAGTACTTTCTTCCTTTTATTCCTTCTACATTCCTTTGATTCCTTGTATTGCTTGGCCCTAGTAAGGTTAATTTTTCGAATAGTGAGATAATGGAATCTTACTAGCAAGCTCGCAATCATGCAATTACATTATCATATATGCTTAAAACCAAAAATCATAACATTTTCAATCATTCAAACCATATTGTCAATAAAAATTTTGACATAGTTTCCTCTTAGAAAATGGACATCCTGAAGTTAGAACCCTTTCATAAAACAGCAAATCCAGTCACTAGGCATCACAACAACAATATGGCAATGATATCATATTATTGAAACAATATATAATAACAAAAAAGACAAGAAAGCAAACTATGCTACCTTTACAATTTCTTTTGCAATAATACTTGCTTCCAATCCTTCCACCAGCTTTCTTAGACTTCTCCAAGTCCTAAAGCAATACCAAACACTAACTAAATCAACAAATTCTTGAGGTTATTTTATAAAGTCTTAATTGAACCACAAAATACCATCCAGTTTATCTTTAGTTTTTTCTTGGGTCTAATACTTTTCTTAAGGAATTCCACCATGAGGAATCTATTTAGGCATCATTTTTGTGAAATTTCCACTCTTTCTTGACTCTATATGCTGGCCGAAAATCAGGGTCTTAAGGAAAGAAATGGATTTTTCATGTTCTTACTTCAAAACTCACTTAAACTTGTATTTCATGAAATTTCTCATGCTTTCTCTTAACTTTCATGCAAGAAAACACTTCTTTCCTCACTCCTAGCTTAGGTCAAAATTCTCACCTGGAAAGAAGGAGAGGAAAGCTTAACTAAGCACATCAAACCTTCTAAGAACTAGAGTAGAGAACATTGGAAGATCAAGAGAAGTAAGCTTAACTTGTAGCTTGAATTTTTCTTTCTTCTTTGTTCTCTTTCTACCTCACGTTCTCTCCTTTCTTTCTTGTGGTGTTGCAACTGCTTCTCTTCTCTCTTTCTTGTGCTAAAGTTGGTCATAAGGAGGGAAAATAAATAAATAAGCAAAAACCACAAAATCTTGCCATGTGCATGTTTAGATATTTTAAGAGAAATCAAGAAAATACATGCTTAAATTTGGATGCTACATATAGGGAAAATATGTCCAAAATACTACATATTTTTTTAATCCAGATATATTCTATACTAGTTTATTTTATGCTTGGGCATATAAAGTTACATTTACAGCATTTTGTCATTTTATGAATACAGAATATAACTATATTTAGATCTGCTTTTAGTTTAATATTGTGTCCAAAACAGTATTAATGTGGGATCCACATGCTTTTCTTTTTACTTGTTTTTCTTTTGTGGGGCCCACAATACTTTTTGTCATTTTGTGCAAAATTGCACTGCTCTATCAACTTTTGTTTTTCAAATTGATCCTTTTTGTGGGGCCCACATATTGGCTATATGCAAAATTGCACTACAAAATTTAATAGTGCATTGAGTTCAATATGTCAAGAGGTCCATTTTGACATGAATTTTTTAAAATTATAAAATTGCCCTTTTGAGGGACAAAAATGCAAATAACATTTTTAGGGTCCTTCGCTATAAATATTTTTAGGGACCAAATTGTAAATAATTTTTTTTAGAGACTATTTTGAAAATTTATTTTTCTTATTACCCTCTCATATAAATTTTCCAATTTACTTCCTTTTCCATCAAAATTTGCAGCTTCTGCTATTTTTACGTATCCTTTTCTTATTGCAACATTTTTTTGGAAAATTGGAGATGTTACATTTCTCATGATAAAATTAGTTAAAGAAAAGTGTTTGTTTCAATAAAAAGGCTAAAACAAAGAATATGAGATTTTAGAGTTTTATGATTCTTTAAGACTGGGTGATGGAAATAAAAATTTTTTAGATTTTTAGGCGATATCCACATGATTCCTTACAATAAATTTTTAGATCCTTTTTTATTAGATAATTTTGTTTATTTATTTTATTTTTCCAATTTATATTTCTTTGGAGCCAAAATCATTGATTAGATTTAAATTAGAAAAAAAATAAAATCTATTAAATATCTTTTAAGAGATTTCCTAGATTTAAATTAAAGAGATTATCTAATAATATTAGAATATCAATTCTATTATTTTTCTTTGAATTTTTATTTTTTTATTTTTAGGATTTTTTATAATTAAATATATCTTTTAGATTTTCTAGATATAATAAGATTATTTGAGTTTAGTTGCTTTAGGATTAGGTTTTTTTTGTTTTGCCTATATAAAGGCTCATATGTAATGCATATTTTTCAGAGATGAATTGAATAGTATTGAGTATTCTGAGTTCTCCCTTAAAACTCTTTTATTTTCTCCCTCTTTCTTGAGTACTTTCTCTGCTTCTCTCCCTTTTCTTTCTGTCCATCTTCTCTCTCTCAAATTCTTTTACCCCTTAAGTTCTTTCTTTTTTCTCTCTTTCTATCTATCCTCTTTCTCTTAGATTTTTCTACTCCTACTTTCTCTTCTCTGTTCTCTATCTGTCTACTCTTACTCTTCTCTCTCCAAATTGTTGAATCAAGAGTTTTGATGATTCCAAACCAACATTCAAGAGCTTGGATTGAAGATATCAAAGGAGATCAAAGCTGTCTTAAGTGAAGATTTTCTGAATTCTTGCTGTTAGATCTGTAGTAGGATCCTTAGTTTTTGTTATGACTGGGTAAAAGATTTTGATTTGAAGAAAAGATGTTTTCAAACTTTGATTTTGTGTTAAATCTTTAAATATTTGAAAAACACCCACAAACAGACGAAGGTTGAAAGGTTAAGTTAAACTGTCAAGTTGGAAATTCGAACTTTACCTTTGGAAATTCGAATTTTGAGCTAAAACTGAATAAGTCTGAAGAGATGGCTCTCTGTCAGACGAATTTTGGCTGTTCAAAATTCGAATTTTCATCTAGTCTGAAAGAGGCCTTTTGATAAACAGACGAACTTCACACTTTCAAAATTCGAATTTCAAGTAAAATAAAGTTTGTAAAAACCAAAGAAATTTGTCTGAAATTATGATAAAGTGCATCTGAAATCAAAATGAAATTGAGTTTGATAAATGCTCTCTGACAGACGAATTTTGAACTTCCAACATTCGAATTTTCATATAAGTCTGAAAGATGCCTCTTTGCAACAGACGAACTTTGAGTCTTCAAAATTCGAATTTCAAACAAAACAAAAATTGAGAAAATAGAAGAAATTCATCTGAAACTATGTTAAAGTTCATCTGAGATCAAGAATGATTTAAGTTTCAAAACTGCTCTCTGACAGACGAACTTTGAACATTAAAATTCGAATTTCAGAAGCTAAGTTCTTGAGTCTGTTAAAGTGAAACATTGACATACGAATGATAAGGACTTGCAACATTCGAATGATGAAATTAGTCTGGAAAGAGTCTCTCTGACAAACGAATTTCACCCTTCCAAAATTCGAATTTTGAAGAAAGTAATCTACTGTGTCTCTTAAACATTCAGTGGACAGACGAATTTTGGGATACCGAAATTCGAATTTCGAAGGCACTGTAGAAAATTGAAAACACTGTTCACACTTAACCGAAAAACTTTCTTCTTGAAAATTCGTATGTCATATTGTGAAAATGTTTTGTAAGTTTCAAAATTCGAATTTCAATTCATGAACAGACGAACTTTGTGCTGTAACGTTGGAAGCTTTGATCTTCGGTTCCTTCGAAATTCGTCTATTGACCAACCAAAATTCGAATTTCAGTATGTCAGAAATATTAAATGCGGTTGGTAAACAGATAGTTTTTCAGAGTAACCGTTGGATAACTTCTCCAACGGATAGATTAAAGTCTCTAACGGATATTTGAGACCTAAATCTATAAATACAACAACATTTGAAGTTGTGGGTAACAAATCAAACGGGTGCATAACGAATTTCTGCTGAATCTTCTTCTCAAAAGCTTTTACCCTCTCAACTTCTATACTTGTACTGAAACTTTCATATCTACTCTTTTCAAGAGAGTTATTTCATTGTAATCAATCTACTCTTCATCTGGAAGATAGATTTACTTGTGAGGGGTATTCACAAGGAGATTGAGAAGCACATAGTGAAAGTGCTTGGAGAGTTTGAGAGAGCTCAGAAACAGAGCATACTCGTATACTGTGGCCTTAGCAAGAAGCCCATTGAAATTCTTGCTGTATAGTGGATAAATCCCAAGAGGTGTCTTGGGGACTGGATGTAGGTCAAGTGGAAAGACCGAACCAGGATAAATTACTGAGTCTTCTTCTCCTTATCTTTATTTTTCAGCTTGCTCTGTTTTACGCATTATTTTCATTATATTGTGATATCTTCACTTACTTCACTTTGTGCAGAAAAATTTCAAACTTCCCAATTCACCCCCCCTCTTGGGAAGTCAGCCTTGCTAACACAAATCACATCATTTGATATCAAAGCCTTGGTTCTGAAATTTAGATATATGATGAAACGAAAGCATATGCAAAGATTGAAGGAAAAGAAGCGCAGTCAAATCAACCCTAAGATGACAAAGATTCGAGGACAAATCTTTTCAAAGAAAAGGAAAATGATGGAAATAAAAAAGGCGTCCAAAAAATTCTTAGACAATATCCACATAATTCCTTACAATGAATTTTTAGATCCTTTTTTGTTAGATAATTTTGTTTATTTATTTTCTAGTTTCCAATTTATATTTCTTTGGAGCCAAAATCATTAATTAGATTTAAATTAGAAAAAAAATAAAATCTATTAGATATCTTATAAGAGATTTCCTATATTCAAATTAAAGAGATTATCTAATAGTATTAGAATATCAATTTTTTTTAATTTTTAATTTTTAATTTTTGGATTTTTTATAATTAAATATATCTTTTAGATTTTCTAGATATAATAGGATTATTTGAGTTTAGTTACTTTAGGATTATGTTTTCTTTGTTTTGCTTATATAAAGGCCCATATATAATGCATATTTTTCAGAGATAAATTGAACCATATTGAGTATTCTGAGTTCTTCCTTAAGCTCTTTTATTTTCTCCTTCTTTCTTGAGTTCTCTCTCTGCTTCTCTCCCCTTTCTTTCTGTCTATCTTCTCTCTCTCAAATTCTTCTACCCCTTAAGTTTTTTTTTCCTCTCTCTTTTTGTCTATCCTCTATCTCTTAGATTCTTTTACTTCTTCTACTTTCTCTTCTATGTTCCTTAACTGTCTACTCTCACCCTTCTCTCCCCAAATCACATCACTTGGCCCTAGGATTTGGCTGATTTATTAAGTGTTTAATTATGTATCTAGGTTTGGGATAACCAAAGGAAGTACTTGGAAGGGATGGAATCAAGTGGAATAGCAAAAAGATATGTAAAGGTAGTAAAATTACATTTCTTGCATTATATTATTTTGTTGTGTTTCATGATGTGTTGAAACTTGTCATATTGTTGTTTTGATAATTGGTTACCGTTTTAGTTGAATTTAATACAAGGACTTTATCTTGGTATGTCCATTTTCTAAGGAAAAATTCTATTGAAATTTTTACGTAACAATATGATATTTTATGTTTTAATGTGATTACATGATGTTTTATGATATAAATAATAGTATGAATGCATGAAATGAGTTTGCTGCTAAGATTTTGATAATCTCATCATCTCAAACATTCACATGATAGGCCCAAGTGATGGCAAGAATGTAAGAAAGACAAAGGACAAGGAGAAGGATCTTGATAATTAGAATGTTAATGGTTATAATGTTATGTCTCTTTGCTATTTTATGTAAAATTATATATGAATTTATGAGGTCATATATTTATATGGTTATGTTCCTTTAAGTTTCCCATGATACTATATATATGTTTTGGACAAGTTAAGTACATATAAGTAAGTTATAAAAATTAGTTTTGCCATGTAGTTACCAAAACTATCCAGTTTAACACACTAAAGGTTAAATAGAGCAACTCTGTTCAAAACAAGAAATAACACATGAGTAATTTATATGCCTAAAAAGTAGATAGAATGAACTTTCTAGAAAGCTAAAAAAATACTTAATTTGGTTAAGTATAGCAAGAGTTATGAAATTTAAAGTTGAGGCAGAAAAATTGGAAAGTTGCAAATTGACCATATGAATAGTAACTTTTATACTAAATACTGTATCAATCGAAACATTAAAAACCTAGTTGCATATTTTTTCCATGTAGAAAATGCTTCAAACTATTTTTAGAGACTTGAATCATATTCATACGATTTTTATAGAATTAGTCATGCATTTTCAAAATTCAGAAGAAACAATAGGAAGATCAAATGAATAGTAATAAAAAAATTTTAATGTTTATGTTTTGGTTTCTATTAGATAAGATATTATACATGGGAAATGATGTGAGGAAGTAAGATGTTATGGCATGGTTTTTTTTACGGCCTATTTTTTCTTTTTCTTTTTTTTAATGTACATTGCATGACTTTTTTTTATGCCTTTTTTTAAAAAAAGAACTTAAATAATATGAAGTATTAGATGATGAAATTGTTAGTCTTCATGTTTCAACTACCACCATATTGGCTGCCTGTAGGCTATCTTTACAGAGTTGAGATTGCTTGCATATATCCCCCTACGTATTGATGTCTATCTCAAATTTAATCCCATTCACATTTGACTTTTAGTGTTGTGCTACATAATAGCAATGTGGAAAATGGTGTTTTCCTTAAGGGAAAAAATTATTTTTCGCATAATTTCCTAATTGTTTCAACCTATTTGATACTTAAATTACAAGTCTTTTATTTCTAACATACGTTTGAAAAATAATAAATTATATCTCATAATAAAATATATTCCAAATCAATTCGTTTTGTGCGTGTTGTTTATATGTCTTTTTTTCCAAGTTCCTTTGTATTATGAATCCAGGATACTGATATGGTTTTACCGTGATTTTATCAATATAATATATAAGAGATCATTTCTCGTCCTTAGTGTCTTTTATTAAAAAAAAAATAAAAGAAGCTAAAGAAGCCTAAAGATAAAATTCAAATTAAAAAAATTAAAGAATATCAAGTATTGGATGACCAGGCCCATCTTGGTTCTTTATCGCTAATTGCATTATTGGACTATTCTAAAGTAGATTCACTTATTAATGGGCTCTGAATAGTGTGGGCAAGTTCCACCTGAGATTTCTCACCCGAAGAAGTAATAATGTAATTTGCAAAAGATAACAAACAAAAAATCATTTACAGCAACTTTCTTATTTAAAAAAAAAAGAAAAAAAATAAACACCAAACTTACGTAAAAAAGCACACCAAAACATAGGTTCACTACTCTGAAGTGTTCGCTAGAACAAAAGTCCAGCCTCACCTTGCGTTGGCTCCTTGAACAAGTAGCATTTCACTGTATCTCATCCTCCATTGATAAGCAGAGATTTGATCTTGTAAAAGATGTCAACACAACAAACGAGACATGGAGGCTCAGAGTGTAACATCTTGCTCTTATATGTAATTTGCTATGTATTATAGTATTTTTGATATCCAATTAAGTCATTTTAGAAGTTTGAATCATTAGAGTCCAAAATAAAGGGGAAAAAAAAATGTGATGCTGTTTATTCAGTATCTAATTTTTTTTGCTAAATTTTAAAAAAATATAACTAAATATGAAAAAATCGTATTAATGTGATTCAAGTTTCTAAAAATAGTTAAAAACATGCTCTACAAGGAAAAAATGTGAAACTTATATTTGACCAATCCAATTGATATAATTTAATACTCAAAATTTCACTATTCAAATGATAAAAATATTGTTCTAGATTTCCTGGCCTTAACTTTGAAAATTTATTTCACATTCTAACCTGAGCCAAATCATGCTACTTTACATAATTTGAAAGCTCTATAAGTTCGCTTTTTCAAACATATTTTTCTTTCATATTTATTTAACTAGAACAAGGTATGGCCTTAACTTAAACCATTAAAGGTTAGAACCTCACTTTTGCTAGAACAGTTTTAGGAAAACATATATAGCTCTCATTATATGGCTCCAATTACCTTCAAATCAATGACATATTCAACTTAAAACATAGATATTTCTATACATATAAACTACGAGGTTTTTAGAACATTATACGATTTTATACTTCCTTTAAAATCAAACAGCATTTGCAGTCAAAATCATAGTTTTCCACACCCTGTCTAGTTTTGACCCTTAAATTCAAAAATTCATATCAAGTCACAAACTAATCCAAATCTAGTTCTCTTTCACTTGTTGGAAAACCCTATCTATCTAGTTTTTGAAAATATATAACACTCTTATGTTATGTTACAATTTGAATGAACAACATTTATCAAACTTTTAGGTGCTTATAATGGCCAGATTACATCATAACTTTACAAAATATTCATATACACTTCATACATTGGTCAAACTTGCTCATGCCATAGTCATAACATCTCAATAGACTCAAAAGAGTGTAATTGCAGCAAGGCATAGCTTTAAAAACTCATAATTTTACATATAATTACAAATATACAAGTAGCAAAGGCAACAATATTCTCAATTATCTAAAGCGTCCTTCTTGCTCTAAGCCTTCTTGGTGGCCTTACCATTTCTTGAACCTATAATTTGGGACACTTGAGGGGATGAGATTGAGATAATCTTAGTATCAAGTTATAATCCATGCATTTATGTCAATTATTTCACATAATAAACACCTTAATCACATTAAATCATCAAATTGTCATATAAGTCATAAAAATTTTAGTAGTATAACGGTTTAGAAAATGGACATTTTTAGAAATAAATCCCTCATATTACAGGCAAAACAAATCAAAGTAGTCATAATTACAATATGGCAATATAATATGATCATAAAAAGAAAACAATGAAAGAACATAAGCAAGAATTTATAACTTAGCTACTTTTGTTGAATCCTCTTGACTATACCTTTACTTCCAATGATTTCACAAGCTTCCTCAAGTCCCTAGACATCATTAAATACTTGATTAAACCACTAATTTCATGGTATAACTCAATATATATCCATGAAACCCTAGAAATCCTTAAAAAATCAACTTGTCTATCTTAAACTTAATCTTGAAACATATACTTGTCTTTATGGTTTTTGGTCATGTGAAATCCATTTCTAGCATCAAATTAATGAAATTTCCACTCTAAGATGGCCTTTTGGTTTGGCTGAAATTCTGCCTTGAAAGAAAAATAGTTGGCTTTTCTCAAAACTTGCTTCAATCAAACCTATCTTGCTTACTCTTGCAAAAACTCATAGTTTCTTGTCATTTTATGGTTTAAAAACATCATCCCTCCTTTAAACAAGCTTTGACCAAAACTGAATAGAGGTTGAGAAGCAGAAATTTCAAGAAAACTAACTTATACATCCCAACAGCTTTGTCAAAAGTCATCAAGATCACAAACTTGCAACTTACTGATTTTCCTTGATTTTTCTTTTACTTTCTCTTCTATTTTTCTTCACCTCACATCGGCTGCCTCTTCCCTCTCAATTTTGGCATAGTTTTCCCTCTCTTCTCATGTGTGAATTCAGCCAAGCAAGAGGGAGTATTTATAGGCAATTAATTTTAGTTACTTTTTGCTAATTACCTTGATTAACATGAACCAAAACTTAACCATTAAGTTTGCTTAACCATTAAGGTTTCAATTTCAGCACATGGTCAGCTAAATTGGCATCCAAATGAGGAGAGTTTATCTCCAAAATACTGTATAATTTTCTCAATCCAATAATACCTTGTGTTGGTTACTTTGTACTTAAATCAGTAAAGTTACTTTTTGCAGTATAAAATCACTTTATGAGTACAAGATTAAAGTAAATTTGTGTCTTAGGTTACTTTATTATCTTGTCACTTAAAAACTATTTTTGTGTTACCCAACTACTTTTCTTTCTACATTTTTTAACTTTTACAGATCTAAAAGCAACATTATTAACAAAATGGTACTTTTTAAATTTTGGCATTAATTTTTTCTTTATTCTTAATCGATAAACCTCAGTGTTATATACCATTTGGGTTTGTCTCGTCAAGAGCTTCTCTTTAACAGTAATTTTACATATTTATAAAATCATCACAGACCCAGCCAAATTATAATTTTTAAATCTTTTGGATTATTAGTTGTAATTTGCCTCTCAAACTCTGTTACTAACGTGTTTTCTCTTTTTTTTTTAGGGAATAAAATGAAAAAAATGTATTTCTTAGAGATAAAATATAATTTTCTCATTTTACGTCTATACTGAAAAATAGCATATTTTCCCTTTTCATACTTAACGGTGTTTCTTCGTTTTTATGAATTTCTTATGTATTTTCTTATATTTAGTCTTATATGGATGTTAAATTGAGTCAAAGTCCTTAGAAAGTGGTCAGTCAAAGATCAACAAGACTCATTGAAAATCAACAGTATCTATATGATTTTAATCAATAAACTGGTAAATATATCTTTTTAGAATATCTATTTAAGTTCTTTCCTTACAAAGTTAGGCTTAAAGATCACAATTTCCTAGGGAAATAAAATCTAAGCAGCCATTCTTGTCCTTAACTTAATCGAAGAACATGACCCAAAAATTGTTGCGGGAGAATGCTATGAAATGGAAAATTTTTATGTTGGGTTAGATACAACATCCTTTAAAGTCGCCCTACACTCTTATAGCTTAACATTTAAGCAACACACACACTTGTAGAAGAGTGCTCAAGCAATTCGAGTTAACCCCTTTAGCTTCATAGTTATTCCAGATATTCTCAACATGAATCAAAGGACAGATGTTATAATTGGTATTCAAATTTGTCTCCTCATTAACTATTATTTTTGGGGATGTACCATGTTTTTATTGACTTTGTTTTGTCTCTCTTTCTAATTATTAGATTTTATTGGCTTTCTTAAGACTTTTGGTTCCCTCTCTCAATTTCAAATGAACAATGAAACTCATGATATGCTAAGCTTTTCTGTTACATGTACACAGTGAGTTAAATATTTATCTGATAGATACTCATATTAATTGTATGCACAATAGATTTGATAAATGCAGTACTAATAAGATATGTATCTTTCATGTTTATAAAAGAGATAACACCATTGATTGTGTGTTATTTGGAGAGTGTGCCATAAAAGCATTCAACAATAAACAAAATTGTCCAAATCCTCCCATCGTAGTTGTTCTTCAGTTTGCAAGGATGAGGATGGGTCGTTTTGGAGTGTTGCAAATCACAAATTCTTGGTCAACTACACAAGTTCTGTTTAACCTAGATATACCCCAAGTTAGAGATCTTTTGCAAAGGTATCACTATTTACCTATGCGTGCAAATGATTTTAAATATTATAAAAAATATTAACTTCCTTCAATTATGCTTAATGACAACAGGCTCAACTCCACTTCAATACAAGAGGTGTATCTATTTTCTCAATGTATACCCAACAATGGCAGAGAAACTTGCTTCATTTTGACAATCGGAAACATATTTCTAGCATGACTTAGGAAAACAAGGTGAGTGCAATTTATTTTAAATAAGTTATTACATCTTTTTTGCTCTTTTACCCATTGTTACTCTATTACTATCCTTGTCCATAGACTTTTGCATGTATTGTCTATGTGAAAATCATGAAACTTCAAACCAGCTTTGGGTGGTGGTATTGTGAATGCCCTAAATGCAGTACAAAGGCAAAGAACAAAGATGGAAATGATTATTGTTATGGATGCCAAAAAAACATTAGACACCATAGAACCCAAGTGCCTAGATTAACTATAACACTTAATTTGAAAGCTAGGAGTACATATTAATATTCTGTCTTAACCTATTACTTAATATTGTAGGTTCAAAGTGCATTGTGAAATCACATACCACTCTTGGAGAAACATCTATAGTTTTTTTTATAGGCACATTACCCTATTGCTAGGGATTGCTGCTTCAGAGCTTTTGAAATGGCAAGAAAATGTAATGGTTAAATGCCATTTGATGAGTATGTATTGACGTATAAATCTGATCACTTTTATTCATAGTATTAATATTTTTGCTCTTAAATACGATAGAATTGTAATACCTTACTTTATTACATCATTTTCCATGTATTATACTTTATCTAATATCCAATTGAACTATTTTATAAGCTTGAATCACAATAGAGACCCAAAAAAGAAAAAAATGAAAATTTTCAAATGTATTGTTAATTTAGTATCCCTATTTTCTAGCTAAATTTTGAAAAATTATAACTAATTCTATAAAAATCATATAAATGTAATTCAGTCTTCAAAAATATTTTCAAACATTTTCTCCATGAAAGAATATGAAATTGGATTTTTAACATGCTAATTGATATAGTATTTAGTATAAAAATCATTATTCATATGGTCAATTTCCAACTTTCCAAGTTTTCTGCCTCAAATTTAAAAATTCATAACTCTTATTGCACTTACCTAATTTAAGTGTTCTTTCACTTCCTAGAAAGCTCATTTTGTCTACTTTTCATCCATATAACTTGTTTATATGTTATGCTCCATTTTGAATAGAGTAACTCTGTTTTTACCCTTAACATATCAAACTGGACAGATTTGGTAACTACTTGGCAAAACTAATTTTTATAGCATACTTATATGTACACAACTTGTCCAGAACTTGTTCCTAACTTCATCAGAAACTTAAAGGAATATAATGTTATATATATTTGCCACCTTATCTAAAATAATGTATAAATTTATGACGCTGAATGTTTATGTGGTTATGTTAGTAATTAACATTCAAATCATCAAGATCCTTCTCCTGGCTCCTTATCTTCCTTACATTTTTACCATTGTTTGGCCCTATCATGTTAATGTTGGGATGATGAGATTATGGAAATCTTAGTAGTAAATCACATTCCATGCATACATGCTATTATTTGTGCATAAAACATCATTCAAGGCATGCTAAAAACACATTATAACATATTGTTACGTTAAAATTTTGACAGAGTTTTCCCATAGAAAGTAGGCATCCCAGGCAAAGCCCTTGCATTATTTTTATGTAAAACCAATCACAAATCATTCAAACAACAATATGACAAATCATGGGATATCATAAAACACAACAAGATAACATAAAGCATAGAATGTAAAATTGCTATTTTTATGAAACCTTTAACTTTTCTTCTTGTTTCCAAGCCTTCCAAATGTCTCCTAGATTATCTCAAATCTAGATACATCATTAAATACCAACTAAATTAATCAAATCCTAGGGCCAAGTCTTAAAGAAACTCAAAACACTAAAATGCCATATTCTTTATTTTAAAATTTTTCTTGAAAACAATACTTATCTTTAGCTAATTTCACATGAGGAATCCATTTTAATGTCATTTTCATGAAATTCTCACTCCTTCCCCACCTTTCATGTTGGCCAAAACCCTCCTATAAAAAGGGAGAAGTGGATTTTTCTTGCAACTTTGTTTAAACTTATACAAATCATACTTCAAGTAACTTGTTCATACTTTTTCTTGGTTTTTATGCATGAAAGCACTTTCCCTTGGTTTTATGGGCTAAAATTACCCTTGGAGAGAAGAGGAAGAAAACTCAACCAACCAAGCCTAAACTACTTGAATTTGAACTAGAAACCTTAAAGAACCAAGAGGAGAAACTTATCTTTTGAAAACTTGACTTCTCTTCTTCTTTTTCTCTTTTCTTTATCATGCCTTCTTCTTCTCTTCTTGGCTTGATTTTTCAGCTTTCTCTTCTCTCTTTCTACCTCACTTAAGTCTGCCAAAATGGAAGAGGAAAAAAGATTTTATAGACAACTAATTTCATACAAAACTTGACATGTGTCCACCAAGAAAACATCATCCATGACATCATAATTTATAAAATTTGCCATTACTTCATGTCATATCTTGAAAATTTTAAATAGATTAAAATATAATGGGTTATGGAAAAATCTGATATATGTGAATAGATGTAAAAAAAAAAAAGGGCAAAAAGATCAAATTTGGGATCAAGAAAAAGAAATTTGAAAATTATATTTTTACTCCTAGAAAAATATTTATTTGCATTTTAGCCCTTTAGAAATTATACTTAAGGACCCAAAAGTTTTAAAAATTAAGGTTAATTTTGAAATTATGCAAATTTTATATCAAAATGAAGCTCGTGATGAGTCAAACCCAATGATATAATGATTTAAGGTTAATAAAATTTATGTAAAGAAAAATTTCATATTAAGCATAAAAAAAATATAGTGTGCGAAAAAAGGCCACTGTGGGCCCACAAAGGCACATTAAGTAAGAAAAGGGAATATGGGACCCACAATTGGATCAATTGAGATATGATATTATGGTAATTTTATATCTCAATATAATTATAACCAATATCCTAATAATAGTAAAATATACTATTAAAGTAGCTTTATTTGTCTAGACTGGTCCAAGATATATTTGGATAAGTAAATATCTAAAATTTTTAGACCAAAATACCCTCAATTTAGTGCAAACCCAGCTGTAGATGAGGAAATCCATTAATTTAATAATATTTTCCATGAATTATCAAGAATTTTTAAGGAGTTTTAGGTGTTAAAATGTCATTGGTTGCAAAGTTCTATATATACTCCCTCTTGGCCTTGCCTTGAACAAAATTTAGGGCTAAGAAATAGAGCTGGAGAGTAGCCAAAAAAAAGAAGGAGAAAGCAAGGAAGAAAAAGAGAAGAAAATTCAAGAAAAAATCTGTAAAAATTTTCTTACTTCTTCCTTTGTGATTTCCTTTGAGTTTTCAAGTAGTTTGAGTGGGTTTCTTTGAGTTTTCTCCCTTTCCTCTTGCTGTATGGTTTCGTTCAAGCTATGGGGGTGAGAGATAAAATGTTTTCTTGTATGAAACATGAGAGAAAGTATGAGAAAATGCAAGAAAAGTAGGTTTAAGTGTGTTTGGAAGCAAGTTTTGAAAAATTTCATTCTCCCTCCTAAACCCTTGATTTTAGTCAGTTTAGTATGATGGAAAGGAGTCGGATTTTTCAAAAATTTGATGTTAAAAATAGATTCCTTGGGTCCAAATTACCTAAAAATAAGTGCTGGACTCAAGAATAAGTTTTGGATAAATTATATAGAATTTTAGGGTCAAGTGAGTCTTTATAAGGGAACCCTTTAATTTAAATGATTTAGTGGATATTTCATGATGTTTTAGGACTTGTGGGAGTTCAAGAAAATTTGTGGAGCCTTTGGTTCAAAGAGTAAAAGCAAAGGATTACATAAAAGATAGTATGGTTTATTTTATTGCAATATGTTATTCCTTGTTGTTTCCATGATTATATCTTGTTGTCATATTATTTTTTTGTTGATTTGTGACTAGTTTTGGCTATAAAGTGAGAGGTTTTGTTCTCCAGGATGTTCATTTTCTAAGGGGAAACTTTGCTAAAATTTTTACTTAACAATATGGTATTTTAATGATTTATGTAATTGTATGTGAAATATTTATGAAACTTGAATGATATATTTGTATAAAATAAACTAGCTATTAAGATTCCTAAATCTCACTTCCCAAGCACTAACCTTATAGGTTCAAGTGATGGCAAGACCTCCAAAAAGACAAGGGGCAAGGAGAAGATTAATGATGATTAGATTTATAGCCACATTGATTACTTGTTTTCTTGTAATTATGTATAAAATTATTTGTGTTTTCATGAAATTGTGCATAGCCATAATATTCCTTTAGAGTTCTTGTGATGTTAGGGACTTATTTTGGAAGAGTTTGAATCATGTAAGTATGTAATATATTTAGTTTTTTGGAAGTTATATGCAAAAATGTGCAATTCTGAGTACTGATTAGTTATACAATTATTGTTCATTTGAGATTTAGTTTTCTATACAAGTATCATATGTGTTGGAAAGTAGACACAGAGCTTTTTGAAGAGCTAAAGATCACTTAATTTGGACAAGTATACAAATTGTTTTGATTTTTTGAAATTGGCTCAGAAAATCTAGAAAAATAATTTTGACCAAATAAATAGTGAAAATTGGATGAATTTATTGTATAAATTGGCTCAGTAGATTTCGAGTTTCATATTTTTTTTCTCATGTAGGTAATGTTTTTAGCTATTTTTAGAGATTTTAATCATTCTTATACAATTTTTTTGAAATTAGTTATGATTTTTCAAAATTCAGCCAGAAAAATCAGATTACCAAATGACTAGTATTTTAAAGTTTTGGAATTTTCTTATTTGATGTTTTAATGATTCAAGCTTCTAAAATATCTCAATTGGGTATTATATATGGTAATATACATGAGAAACTATATATGTAAGTAAGGTATGACATTTTTGGTATTAGAGTAAAGATTTAGGTAAAAGGAAAGTTTGAATCTATAGAAATTAGTTATTATTCCTTTATAATGGAATAATTAATTATCTTTGTTCTTGTGATTTGATGAGAGACAGGATGTCTCCATCAGGCAATAGTGGTATTACTGAACATTATGAAGAACTTGAGTTAGATTGGGATGAAAGTGTTGGATCTAATAATTTGCCAGCTGAGGATCTTAGAGATCCGAATTTTGGAGAATGCATATCTTAGCCTAGGAATGAGCCAATAGAAGCGGTGCCTCTACAATCTGTTCCTGTCCAAATTAGTCCACTTCCTCAGCATGAAAGAGGTGCGAAAGTGGTAGAAGATGTTGATTATGAGGCTACTTTCCTGTTAGACCCAAAGAATAACACTAATGGTGATTTTGATGTAGAACACATTGTGTATCGGATAGTGAGAAAGTGCTTTACGAATTGTGCTAAGTATTGCATTGAACCAGACCAGATCCTAGTGTTCCTCAATAAGATAGTGGAAGCAAAGTTCTTCCTAGCAGACAAAGGCCTCCAGTATCCAGAAAGGTTATGGATAGACACAGTAGTAGACCAGATCCCTATGGATGAAGTATGGATTCTCATCCAAGCAAGGTAGAAAGGTAGGAAATTTTTGAATCTCAAGGAATGTGTAGAAGTTTACGCTATTGAGTATAATGCTCAAGATCCTCGAATAGGACATATCAATAGGCCAAGGATACAATTAGTGATGCCTCATGCCTCATGATGGTACTTGTAAGACTCATAAAATTGTGAATAAGCTATATGAGAACAATTTTCAAAACTATGAGGAATCACAAATGTTAGAGTTCTTGGATTCTGTTAATAATGTAAGATACCATATGGAAGTTCATGGCCGTCACTATTCTAAGTAGGCATGGGTCGATGCCATCCTTCATGTGCTTCTTAATGAAGATGCCTATTGGGGACCCATTAAAGTTGAGCTTTAAAATAACTGGTTAGAAAATATGCAACTGTGTGTTTGTGAACTCACATACAGAGAACACCAGAAAATAGTAAATGAAGCTGAGGCCAATGGAGCAGGGCTAATAGAACAAGATTCAGAAGAGGATCCTGAAGAAGATCCTGAGGAAGCTTATGCTAATTCAGAACACAGTCCTAAATCCCCTTGAGTGGTTGTTTATAGTAATAGTTGATATAAAATGTGTGAGAATCATGATGGCTACAAATTTTGTTTGTATGATAAAAGCAGTCATATTAGGAAAATATGAAGTATGCTAGAGGCTATCTAAATCAATATATTAAACTAATATGTGAGAACTTTTGTACAAAGTTTGTGGTATGAATAAGAGCAGTATGTTTTGTATATTATAAGTCCAGTTGTTTTATATTCTGTGAATTTGGCTATTCTTATAGATAAAAGATGGTTCATACAAAAAGATATGTTCAGACAGAAGTCCCTGAACAAGAACCAAGGGACCAATAGCTAGTTGATCCACTACAAATTATTATGGAAAGGCTGCATCAACAATAACAAATCATAGAGCAACTGCAATGTACTATTGAGGCACAAAGACAGTGTCAAGAAGCTAAAGAAAGATGGCAACAACAACCTCTAGTATAACAACCACAACAACAAATGTCTCAAGCTGCACCAGTAGAACAAGCAGTTAGAAATGTTATTGATTTGGCAAATGAGCAAAATATGATAGCAAATTTCAAGAAACATCAACCTCCTTCATTTGATGTGCAGGTTGTTGAGGATTTAGGGTTTAGGGTTTAGGGTATTGAGACTATAAAAAATTTTCAAGCTAATGAGATGTAATTTAAAGATGAAAGCATTGCTTGACACATATATTGTAACAACTTACTTTTATCTATATTTTCCCATATATTATAGTATGTACAATATCCAATTAGCTCATATTAAGAGCTTGAACCATTAATAGAACCAAAATATTTAAATAAAAAAAATTGTGGTACTATTCATTTGGTTCTCAAGTTTTCTGGACGAATTTTGAAAAAATTATAACTTAATCCAGAAAAATCGTATTAATGTGGTTCAAGTCTCTAAATGAATTTAGAAACATGATTTACAAGATAAAAATATGAAAATTTCCTTTAATCTGACCAATTCATACAGTTTATTACTCAAACTTATACTATACAAATGGTTATTTCTCTCTTTTTCAGGATTTTGGCCATAACTTTAAAAATTCATATCTAACCCTATACTAAGCCAAATCATGTATTCTATATGCCATTAGAAAGATATATATGTCTACTTACCTTTATATTTTTATTATATATTTATTTAGTCTAGACAGGGCAGAACATTAATTTGAATCACTAGGGATCAGAACATCACTTTTGCTAGAACAGCCTTGGGAAAACTTATATATCTCTCATTATACAGCTCCAATTGAACTCAAACTAGTGGTATATTAACTTCAAAATATAAATATTTTCATAAATATAAACCACTGAATTTTTGGAGCTCTGTATGATTTATATCACTTTTCAAAAAGAAGTAATATATTCAGTAAAATTCGTAGCCTTCACATCACTGTCCAGTTTTGATCATGAACTTTAAAATTACACTATAAATCGTACATATATCCAAATTACGTGTTATTTAAATCATTAGAAAGCTTGTTCTCTCTATTTTTAGAGAATATATAACACTTGACTTAATTTCCCTGTTTCAATCAAACAATATTGACTTTACTTTTATTACTATAAAATAAACTTCTAGCAATATAATATGGTAAAGTAGACTTCATAACAAGCTCACATGATCATTCAATGTTTCAAATCTATGCCAAACATTTCATAGTGCTCATAAGGACATAATAGCATAATGGCACAGATCTAAAAGCATATACATGATTTTATACATAATTTCAAAATATACACTCATAGCTTGAAAACACCATCAAGCTTCATTCTCTTCTTCATTCTCCTTGCCTTTTCTTTGGACTCCTTTACCATAGCCTGTGCCTATCATTTGAGATACTTGAGGGGGTGATAATAGGGGACAATCTCAGTAACAAGTTACATTTCATGCAATTATGTCAATCATATCAAATAACTCACATTTGATCACATTTAACCACATCAATCATATTCAAACAATAAATTGCCACATTAGTCAAAAAAATTTCGGCGGCATAACGACTTAGAAAATAGATATCTTAGGGAGTAAAACCCCTCATTTTACAGTCAAGACCAATCAAAGAAATCACAATTTCAATATAGCAACACAATTTAGTCATAGAAAGACAATGAAAGAACATAAAGCAAGAATATAAAACTTAGCTACCTTTGGTGCTTGCACTTGGCTTTCCTCTTTAAACCAAAGCTTCCTCTAGTTTTCTCAAACTTCCTCAAGTCCCTAAACATCATTAAACACATGCTCAAGCCACTGATTTCATGGCTAATCACAAAAAGCTCTCATAAAACTCTTGAACCCTTAAATTCTCAAACTGTTTATCTTAAGCTCTATCTTTGAGTCAACGTCTTGAAGGTTTTTCATCATGGGAAATTCATTTTTGCCATCAAATTAATGAAATTCTAGCCTTAAGACACTCAAATGATCTGGCCAAAAATCTGCTCCAAAGGAAAAAGAATGGTTCTTTCACAAACTTACTTAAAACATACCATGTTTCCTTTAGAAAAATCTCATGCTTTCTCTAAACTTTATTGCATAAAACCACTTCCTTTCTTAAATCCATATCCAAACTGAAACTAAACAGAAAGAGGAGAAGAGGAAAAGCTTCAAAGCTTAGCCTAAACCACTTGAAAACTAAGCTAGGAACCATAAAAGTTACAAATAGGAATTTACCTATTTTTCTTGAATTTTATCTTTTCCCTTTTTCTTCTCCTTCCTCACATTCTCTTCTTTCTTTCCTTGTGTGTGCAGCTACTCCTCTGGCCTTTACATATGTCTTTCATGTCCAGGAAGTGAGAGTTAATATAGAGAAATTGAGCTAATTAAATTATGCCAACTTATGTACTTGAAGGTTCTTGAAAATTCATGTAAAAATGGCATGAATATTAAATAATTGGAATTTCCCATGTGTAGCTTGGTCAGCATGAAATGGAGGGTATTTTGGTCTAAAAATTTTAAATATTTACTTATCCAGATATATCCTGGACCGATCTGGACAATTAAAGCTACTTTAGCAGTATATTTTACTATTATTGGGATACTAATTATAATTATATTGGAATATAAAATTACCATAATATTCTTATCCCAACTGGTCCAGATAGAAGGTCCACACATTTTTCTTGAATGAATACTGTCTCTTCCTGCAGTCTAGACTGACTTTTATTGGGTAAGACATTAATATTAAATCATAATTGCCCAATAAATATCATTTTGATCTTAATAAATTCCATACTATATTCCAATGGTCTTAGCTCATTGAGAGCTTCATTTATAATTTTTAAAACTTTCAGGTTATTAGGTGTAATTTTTGCCCCAAAAAAAATTTGACTTCACTTCCCCACGTGAATTCTTATATGCTTGGGGAGAAAATTGTCATTTTCATAATTCTTAGGGGTTAAAATGTAATTTCTCATATTTTCATTCAATGGGAAAAATGATTTCTTTGCTCTATTTCACGTAAAACGGTGTTTATCCGTTTTTACAAATTTTCTATGCATTTTTAGTTATATAATATTTTAGGGATGTTACATATATGCTTGAGAAAGAAGCTGAGAGGTGGTGGCAAAATACAGAATTGATCATGCAGGCTAGAAATATCCCTTTTACATGGGAAAATTTCCTTGAGCAATTTTATGATAAATATGTTCCATGTTCAATACGGGATAAGAAAGAGGCAAACTTTATCACTCTAAAGCAGGCAGAAGATCAATCTATTGATGAATATGTGGTAATGTTTGTTTAGTTATCTAGATACTCAACTTATCCCTAGCAACATAGAATGAAAGATGGAAAACAAAAAAGTTGGAGAGAGGTCTTAAGCTTACCATTTGAGAGAGTACTTTTAACAACTGCTCCACCGACCAATACTAGAAAAGCTGAAGTTGCTACTACCGAAGAAGGGACAAGTCAAAAAAGAAAACAGCCATGTAGTGGTAATAATAGAAAGTCAAAAAGAGGAGGCAGGAAAGGAGGACCAAATATACAAAGAATTATTCAGACACCAATATGCAATTACTACGAAAGGGCTCATAGTGGCCAAGTATGCTTTGCTAGGAAAAATGTATGTTTAAAGTGCGGCAAAGCAGGACACTATGCTCAGGATTGCACAATGGAGGTAGCTAACCCCATACCACAAGCACAGGGGAGAGTCTTTGCTCTCACTCAGCAAGAGGCTCGTAAGTCACCCAATTTGATTGAAGGTACGATCAAAATTAATGATTATCTTGTAAAAGCTTCATATGATTTAGGTACTAGCCACTCGTTTATATCCTATAACTATGCTAAGAGGCTGTGGCTGGTAGTTACCATATTTCCTTATGATTTACATTTGTCTACCCCTACAAGCAATAAAGCTATGACCTCCTATGTGTGTCTTAATTGTATGGTCCAGTATAAGCATTGTTGTCTTACCATTGATCTAATTGTATGCCTTTCCCTGATATTAATATCATCATTGGAATGAATTGGTTGTTTGCCAATAATGTTCTCCTTGATTGTAAAAATAAAACCCTTATCCTGCCTAATCCTCAAAATGTCTTATGTGCTGGGACTAAGTTTAATTTTCTAATGACCACTTAAGCTTAGAGATGCTTAGAGAAAGGATATCAAGGTTATTTGGTTTTCTTTTTTGCAAATGTTGAAGTAGAAGAAGGTATTAAGGATATCCCAGAAGTAAGAGAATTTCTAAATGTATTTCTAAAGGAATTTAGTGGTTTACCCCTAGAACAAAAGGTTGAGTTTGCAATAGACCTAATGCCAAGTACAGCTCCAATTTCTGAAGTATCATATAGAATGGCACCAAATTAGATGGCGGAGTTAAAGAAACAAATTGAATAGCTACTAGAAAAGGGATTTATCAAACCAAGTGTTTCTCCTTGGGATGCTCCAGTGTTATTTGTTAAAAAGAAAGATGGAAGACTTAGACTTTGCATTATCTATCGAGAGCTGAATAAAGTTATGATTAAAAATAAGTACTTATTGCCTAGAATCGATGATTTATTAAACCAATTGGTTGGGGCATCTATGTTTTCTAAAAATTGATTTGAGATATGGGTACTATCAACTTTGAGTCAAGGCAGAGGATGTTCCTAAGACTGCTTTTCGAACTAGATATGGGCATTATGAGTTTTTAGTTATGCCATTTGGTCTCATGAATGCACCTGCGATTTTTATGGACTACATGAATTGGATATTTCAGCCAAATTTAGACAGATTTTTTGTGGTCTTTATAGATGATGTTTTAGTATACTCAAAATCTTTAATAGAGCACAAAACGCATTTGAGAATTATTCTAACAGTGTTGAAAGAAAAGAACATGAATGTAAGCTCAATAAATATGAGTTTTGGCTCACAGAGGCATGGTTTTTAGGGTATATTATCTCCCAAGATGGGATTGTAGTAGATCTAAGCAAAGTAGATGCAGTCCTTAAGTGGGAGAGGCCTAAAACTGTCACAAAGATAAGAAGCTTTTTGGGCTTAGCAGGTTATTATAAAAGATTTATCAAGGACTTTTCTTGAATTGTAATGCTGCTTATAAGATTAACTAGAAAAGAAAAGCCTTTTTGTGTGGGATAGCAATTGCAAAAAGAATTTTCAAGAATTAAAACTTAGGATAACCTCTTTACTTGTATTAACTCCACCTGATCCCCAAAAATCATATGTGGTTTACGCAGATTCTAGCAAGCATAGATTGGGTTGTATGTTGATGCAAGACAGAAGGCTATTAGCCTATGCTTCTCATCAATTAAAACCTTATGAAGAAAACTATCCTATGCATGATTTAGAATTTGCGGCAATAGTGCATGCTCTAAAGTTATGGAGGCATTATCTCTATGGTGCTACTGCTAAGATATTTAACAACCACAAAAGCCTCAAATATTTAGAAAATCAGAAATAACTAAATGTGAGGCAAAGACGATGGATGGAATTGTTGAAAAATTATGAGCATTCTATTAAGTACCATCCAGAAAAAGCAAGCGTTTTGGCCGATGCTTTGAGAAGAAAAGCCATTCACATACCCCATATGATATTTGTGAAATAAAATTAATTGAAGGTTTTAGAGATTTGAATTTATCTCTCAGGTTCCATGAGACTAAGATTGGCAATGAATTTTATGAAGATTTAAAACGAGCCCAACAAAAGGATCAGTTTGTAGAAGTAGTAAAGGGAAAGTTAAAATAAAGAGAATTGAAAGAATTCAATGTGACTAATAATGGTCTGGTAAGATTCCAAAACCGAGTTTATGCTCCTCCAATGGCAAAGCTCAGATAAAAGATTCTAACAGATGCCTATCAGAGTAAATACACGATTCATCCAGGTATTTAAAAAATGTAACATAATTTGAAAAAGTTGTTTTGGCGACTTGGAATGAAGAGTGATATTATTTAGTTTGTGGCTAGATGTTTAGTATGCCGAAGAATAAAAAATGAGCACTAGAAGCCATCAAGTATGTTGCAACCTCTCAAGATCCTTGAGCAGAAATGGGATAGTATCTCTATACATTTTGTGATGGGTTTACCAAGAACATCTTCTAGAAATGATACAATTTGAGTAATTGTCGACATATTGACAAAGTCAACTCATTTTCTAGCAATGAAGTAGGCCTTGGGAATGAGTTGACCTTGTAGTAGGCCTTGGGAACTCAGTTAAGATTTAGTACAACTTATTATCCTCAGACGGATGGTGAGATAAAGAGAACCATACAGACTTTGGAGGATATGCTAAGAGCCTATGTATTGGAAATGAAAGGGAATTGGAATGTGTATTTACCTTTAGCTGAGTTTGCTTATAACAATAGCTACCATTCCAGTATCCAAATGGCTTCATATGATGCATTGTATAGTCAAAGGTACAGGTCCCCTTTATGCTGGACAGAGCTTAGTGAAAGAAAAATGTTAAGTCCTGAATTGGTTGATCAAACCTCTGGATAGATTGAAATGCTAAGGAAAAAGTTGTTAGTGGCTCAAAGTAGACAGAAAAGTTATTTTGATAAAAGAAAAAAGCCATTAGAGTTTGAGATTGAAGATCACGTTTTTTCTTAAAGTATCTCCTATAATTGGGGTTAGTTTATCAATCAAAATTAAAAAGCTTAGTCCCAGATATATAAGACCATTTGAGATTATTTCTAAAGCTAGATCTGTAGCCTATAAACTAGTTTTTTCCCCTCATTTGAGTCAAATTCATAATGTAGTCCATGTTTCCTAATTGAAAAAACAAATCAGCCAGAGCCTTCACATGTTATAGAATATAAAGATATTAATTTACAAGATAATTTGTCTTACGAGGTAAAACCTGAAAGAATCATTAACTATTGAGTCATTAAGCTAAGAAACAAGGTCATTCCTTTAGTGAAGGTGGTCTGGAAAGACTTAACTTCAAATAAAGCTACCTCAGAAATAGAAGCTTATACAAAGCAGCAATATCCAAAATTGATTATAGAACGTACATTTTAAATTTTGAAGACGAAATTTATTTTAAGGGAAGGAAAATGTCACTATCCTTGTAGGTTTAAGTGATGGTAAGACCTCCAAGAAAACTGTTAAATCAAAAATTTTGATGATTCCAAACAACTAGAGCTTGGAAAGGAGAATATCAAAGGAATGTAAAAGGATCAAATGAAGAAATCCAAAGAAGAACATGAAAAGACTTCATTTTTAGGATTTCTCCTCCTGTAATCTAGATAAAAAACTTTAATCTTTATTTCTTTTAAATTACCACAATGTCTGAATATGTTATTTGGAAGTTATCATATATTAGTTTTGAAAAATACTAACTAATAGATGAATTTTACTATTAACTCATGTGTTTTTTGTGCAAAATTTGAACTTTGCTTGAAGAAATTCGAATATGTAAAGGTTTCATCTCTAACACACGAATTTTAGTTATGAAATTCGAATTTTAGGCTAAACATTGTATGTGAATATGTGCAAAATTCATATGAAGTTTAGCCAAAATTCGAATGTTGAAGTTCAAAAAGAATTCAGAGTCACCCTCTCTGACAAATGAACTTTGGACTTCAAAATTTGAATTTCAAAATAAGAACTTGTAAGTCTTGTTAGAACATGCCTCTGACAGACGGATTTTATAGTTTAACATTCGAATTTTATAGAGGAGAACATTTGTGTCATACTAAACAAGCCTTTGACAATCAAATTTCAGCTTCTGAAATTCAAATTTCGAGTGCACTGTGAAAATATGAGACAACTATTCAAACTCAACAAATGCACTTCTGATATGAAAATTCATATGTTCTAATATGAGATATCTTTAACAAACTTAAAATTTGAATTTCACTCTTAAACAGATGAATGTTGAAGTTCAACGTTAAAAAATCTTAACCTTCTATGTCTGCGAAATTCGTCTGTTGCTCTCCAAAATTTGAATTTTGGTATATCAAACGCATTGAATGTGGTTGGTGAACAGCTATTTCTGCAGAGTAACTATTAGTTAAGGTTTCTAACAGCTAAATCTTGTGTCTAATGACTAGTTAAGTCACAAATCTAAAAATAGAATTTCATTTGAAATTGTAGATCATGAATATTAAGTCTATATTATTGAAACTCTGTTAAATTTATTAGGCAAAGCTTTTTCACCTTTATACTGCATTTATTATACTTCAACTTTTATATTTACTCTATTCTAGAGAGTTTTCTTTCTATATAAAATCTTTTCTTCATCTAGAAGAAAGATTCTTTTTTAGTGGAATCACAAAAGGAATTAGAAAATACTTTGTAAGAGTAAAAATTGTAGAATTTAAATGTTTTTAGAATAGAGCATAGGTTTGTATTGAGGCATTGCAAGGAGTCTGTTGAATTATTGCAGATAGTGAAAATCTCAAGTGGTGGCTTGCGGACTAGACATAGATCAAGTGGATCAGACCAAACTAGGACAAATTTATGAATCTTTTCTTCCTTTACCTTGCTTTTACTTTCACTCTCTCTATACTCTATTTTTCTGCAAACTTATACTATTACTATAAACTTTAATTTTTACAGAAAAATTTTAAACTTTCCAATTCACCCCCTTGGGAAGCCAGCAATTCTAACAAAGACAAGAGGCAAGGAGAAGATTAATGATGATTAGACTTATAGCCGCCTTGATTACTTATTTTCTTGTAATTATGTATAAAATTATATGTGTTTTCATGAAGCTATGCCTTGTTGCCATAATGTTCCTTTAGAGTTCTTGTGATGTTAGGGATGTAACACCTTAACTTACTAGGCTTTTAATCATATTTCATATATCTAGCCGAAAGAATTAAAAAACCTAGAATAATTAAAATTTTAAACTTTTCACAATTGGGTTGCTCAAAAGACAATAATTTAACTAAAAGTTTACTTTAATTATAATAATTAAGCCAATCGTATTGTAATTATCTGACTATTGTTCCAGAACATCTAAAGTATAGCTAGCAAGTATCTAGGATAAAAATCATAACTAGAGCATATCATCATAATTTAATACATTTATTCTAGTATAAATAATATCTTCCAGTCTGCTACTTCTTAGTTAACCACCTCCTTGCCTTTACCTTTACTTGTACTTGTGCTTGACCCTAACATTGTTAGTCATTGGGTGTGAGATTTGGGGAAATCTCAGTAGTATATATATCCATTCATACAAATCATGCTCATAATCAGATAGTTATGCAAGCAAATCAAATAAATCATATTCCACGCATCTATAAGAGTTTTGTCTTAACACTATTCACATCTAAATTTCGGCAGAGTCTCCTCTTAATACTAGACATCTATAGCATTTCAAAACATTTATATGGAAATAACTCATCCAATAGCATCACATAACATCCATAATTAATTCACAAAAAATGTATAAAATAAATAATATACTATCTCAATTGAAAAGTATCATGAGTTACGCAGCTTATCTTCCTTCTTGAATTTTCTTTTTTAAGTATCTTACTTAAAACTAGCCTTTCTCCATTTTCCTTCTCTTTCACTCATACTCTCTTTCTCTCCCTTGGCTCTCTCTTTCTCTCAATTACACCCAACTCTCACTCTCAACTGGTGATATGCTGAAATGAAGAAATGAGAGGGGTATTTATATTGTTGATGTCTTGGCCAACAAGTGACATCAATTCATTGTGTACCTTCATTCCATGTATGTTTATTAAAATTCAATGTAACTTATTGAAACCACAATTCATTGTATACCTTCATTCAATGTATGCTTTGTTAGATGTGCTGGCTTTCCAAGAGGGGGGTGAATTGGGAAGATTAAGATTTTCTGCAAAACTTTTAAGAAAGTGAGAAAAGTAAAGGTGACAGTAAACCAGAGTATAAATAAATATTCAGTAAGAGTAGTAATAGAGAAGGAAAGACACATATGTTTATCCTGGTTTGGTCTTTCAATCTTGACCTACGTCCAGTCCCCAAGCCACCACTTGAGAATTTTCACTCTCTTACAAGAATTCAGTGGGCTTCTTGCAAATGCCACAGTATAGCATTGATGCTTTGTTTTAGAGCTCGCACTTTCTCTCTTTGCACTCTAGCTAAGTGTTTTCCCAATCCCTTATGATATCCCCTCACAAGAAAAATTTTCTTCCAGATGAAGATAAAATTGTTTACAATGAATAAACTCTCTTAATCAGAGTGTATATGAAAATTGGAGTACAAATATTGAAGTATGAATGAGTAAGAGACTTTGAGTAAATGATTTGGCAGAGTTTCAGTATATACAGGTTATAATCGTTACTCACACCTTCAAAAGATGTTATATTTATAGATTTAGGTCTTAACTATACATTAGAGACAAAATCTATCCATTGGAGAAGTTACCCAATGATTACTCTGAAAAACTATCCGTTTACCAACCGCATTTAATGCTTCTGACACTCAAAGTTTGAATTTCGGTTGGCCAACAGACGAATTTCACAGAGACCGAAGGCTAAAGACTTCAACATTGAACGTTCAAAGTTTGTCTGTCATGAAGCAAAGTTCAAATTTTGGTCTTTGGAAAATGTTTCTATGTTGGAACATACGAATTTTTAAGTAAAAAGTTCTTCTTAAATGTGTGAACAGTGGTTCCATTTTGCTACAATGCATTCAAAATTTGTCTGTTAAAGAATAGTTCAATAAGGCACAATAGTTCAGCTATTTTGAATTTTGAATTTTAAAACTTCAAAGTTAGTCTGTCAGAGAGCCCTCTTTTCAGGCTTAATATAAAGTTCGAATTTCTGAGTACTATCATTCGTATGTCAATATATCATTATAATAGATCAAAAGCTTTGTTTCTGAAATTTGAATTTTTATGTTCAAAGTTTGTCTGTCAGTGAGCCATCTTGATGTTCTTTCCAAACCTACTTTTCAGATGAACTTTGAGATATCTTCAGAAGAATTTTTCATTTTTCATAAGTTGTATTTTCTTCTGAAATTCAAATTTTCAAAGGCCAAAGTTTTTCTGTCAGAGAAAGATCTTTTTAGACATGTATCAAAATTCAAATTTCTTAAGTCAAAATTTGTTTGTCAGAGAAGCTTCTTTTCAGACTTGTTATTTTTCAATATGAAATTTCGAATTTCCAAAGTCAAAGTTCAAATTTTTAAAACAGCATATCAGTATATGTGTTTCAAACTTCATGTGTTAGTGGGTATTTTTCAAATATAATATAGAATCATAGTTTTAAAATATCTCTTTGCCAAATTAAAGTCTTTTACTCAATTTAAACAAGGCTGTAGATTCTCCATCTATTCTTGTACTGGTTTTTCTTGAATTTCTCCACTTGAAATCATTTGAGCTCCTTTGATATCTTCTTTTCAAGTACTAGAAAGTTGGTTTGGAATCATCAAAACACTTGATTCAACATGCTCATCATAATTCAATGTAACTTATTGAAATCAAAATTTATTATATACCTTCATTCAGTGTATGCTCATCAGAATTTAATGTAACTTATTGAAACCACTATTCATTGTATACCTTCATTCAGTGTATGCTCATCGGAATTCAATGTGACTTATTGAAACCACAATTCATTGTATACTTTTATTTAGTGTATGCTCATCATAATTTAATGTATATCTTCATTCCTCATATTCTAAACATAAACCATATTAAAAATCATATATGGAAATTTATAGATGTTACAAGGGATATATTTTGGAAGAGTTTGAATCATGTAAGTATGTTATATATTTAGTTTTTTTGGAAATTGTATACAAAACTGTCCAATTATGGGTACTGATTAGTTATACGATTACGATTCATTTGAGATTTAGTTTTCTGTACAAGTACCATATGTGTTGGAAAATATACACATAGAGCTTTTTAAAGAACAAAGATCACTTGATTTGGACAAGTATACAAATTGTTATGAATTTTGAAGTTGGCTCAGAAAATCTGGAAAAATAATTTTGACCAAATGAATAATAAAAATTTGACGAATTTATTGTATAGATTGTCTTAATAAAGTTCAAGTTTCATATTTTTTTCATGTAGGTAATTTTTTAACTATTTTTAAAGACTTGAATCATCTTTATACGATTTTTCTAGAATTAATTATGATTTTTTAAAATTTAGCCAGAAAAATCAGATTATCAAATGAATAGTGTTTTAAAGTTTTGAAATTTTCTTATTTGATTTTTAATTATTCAAGTTTCTAAAATAGCTCAATTGGGTATTATATATGCTAACATACATGGAAAATTATATATGTAAGTAAGATATGACACTTCACATGCCAAAATTTTGTCTAACCATAAGGGAGTATGTGTCCAAAATGCTGTATATTTTTGTTAGTATAGATATATTTTGTATTGGTTGCTTTATGTCTGGACAGTTAAAGATACTTTTACAGTATTTTTTAACACTATTGACTTCTTTAAATACATAGGAATAAACTAGCTTGAAATCCACATTTAATTTAATTAGCTGTCCCAAATACTATTTATGTGAGGCTCACATACTTTCATTTTTACTTTTTCAGTATTTGTGGGGCCCACAATATTTTTTCTGTGAAATTTTACTATATTCTATGGTCTATTTCTTTTCAAATTGAGCTACTTGAACTCAATACACTATTTCATTGGGTCCAGCATATCATGAAATTCATTTTGACATCAATTTTGCTGATTTTTGAAAATACCCCTAATAGGACCAAACCACAAATATTTTTCAAGGACCAAATTGCAAATATTTTCCAATTAGGGACTAAATTATAAATTATTTCATTTAAGGTCCTAGCATATGAAACTATCATTTTTTTCCCTTTGTTTCATTCAAATCATGCACCACATGCTATATATCACATTTTCATGTATATTGCAAAATCCAGAAAATCGGCAATGTTACAAGAATTGTTGTCTCCATTCATTCCCAAAGAAGCTTAACGAGCTAACAAGAAAAAAAAAATGATATTGAGGCTCATCAGAACAAAGCTAAGCACACCAACCATTTTCTCCAGTTACACGATTACTGATTATCAAGATGACGTGGAGTTACTCATGCACTTCACTCTCTCTATCAAACAAAATCAGTGTCAAAAGAATGAAGTCCAAGATTTTGCAAACAAAGAAGGAAACTGGGCTATAGATATTGACAAGAAAGTCAATAGCTTGTCCAAGTGACTCATTGAAGACTTCCAAAGGAATGGCTCCAGTTCAAGACCATCCAAAATTATAAAGGAATAATGTCTTTATTTAGTGTACTTGTATTGCATCTCTAGGACTAATTTCCCTCATCCTTCCGTTTTACCTTCCCATTTTTGTTTGTAAACTTGACTTGTAGTTTAGATTAATGCAACGAGGTATGGAAAACAAATGAGATAGATCAAAGGATATAAAGTGAAAAGGTAATAATAGATTAAAAATTAACAAACATGCCAAAGTGGGAAAAAAACTAAAATCAAAGGATAGATAGGAAAAAAAAAAGAAGAAAAATCATGAGATAAAAAAAAAGGCAGGAAAATCAGTGCTAACTATAAGGTGTAAATATGTTCAAAATAACAGGAAGTAACATAGCAAAAACAAAGAACATTTCTACAAGGAGTGACTAAATGAAATGGAAAAAAAAAGAAAAAAAAAACTAAACAAATAAAATAGTCAAAATTATATTAGTCCATCTGCAATCTATTTCATGACTTCTTTTCTAGGTAAGCTCATATTGCTATTTGCATTTTTTTTTGCTTTATTTTAATTATATTGTCAAGCATGTATGATGACTTTTTCCCATACATATCTATTACATCTGCATGTTAATATTAAACAATTAAATTCTTTTCGCCTAAAATTAGTTTATGACAATGTTCAGTTATAAAAATAAAAAATAAAAACAGAACTTAATAAAACAAAGATCGATTCATTTTTATGTTTTTGGATGGAATTTTTAGATTTCAGAAGCATGTAAACTATACAGATTAAACTTCAGTTACTTAATGATGAACTAGAGTTACTTTGCTTACCAGGGATAAGCATACCGCGTGAGGAAGCTAATCAATTGATGCGATGCACTCTCAAACTTTCCTTCTGTCACACCCCGTTTTCACTCCGAGCGATTTGAAAATCTGAGTCCTTCATTTAACGCAACATTGAAACAAAAAGTATAAACTAAAAGAGGAAGTAGAATTGCATAAAATGGATCTGCCAATTGTACTTCTAAACCTTACCTTGAGCTCCATTTCCACCACTTAGGCTTTGTTTGGTATTTAGTTGGAAAAGTAGTTAGGGGTCAAAAATGAGTTTGGTAGAGTTATGGGTGTATTTGTTTCATTTTTACTTTTCCATTTGAAATTGATTTTACACGACAAAACGGGTTTTGGGAAAAACCAGTTTAATTGTTGCTTTTCTTTTCTGCTTCTTCATTTTTTCTAGTATTTATTTTAAAGTCAGATAAAAATAGACTAATAAAAATAAAAAAATTAGGAAAATAAAATTTTCATAAAATTTCTCCTATTTATTGATCAAAATGTCCTTTCAAAATTTTAACTTTTATAAATAATGACCTGTAAAAAAATGTTATATAAGATATATTATGTTCTCAATTAAATAAATACAGATTAAATTTTAGTCCAAGTAAATTAAATTAATCATAGGATAGAGTTTAAGATCAATTTAAAGGAAAATTATGAGTTTTGTTAAAACCAATTTTCAAATAAATCATCCAAACATAAACATGTTAGTCCAAAACTAATTTTTATCATAACTATGTTACAAAACCAATTCTACCAAAACTCATTTTCAACAAACTGAAAACCAAACGGGCCCTTACTCTAGGTCATCATTGCGTGTATCTTCAATAAAGACTTACAGATATCCTACTCAAGTTACTCCCCCTATACACAGCATGAGAGGCATCTTTTTACGCCATGAACAATACACATTACTTCTAGATAAAACCATTAACGCTCGTATAAAATAAATTGCAAAACACAACAATACATAAAATAGTAGTTCAAAATTTTCTTTGAAAGAACTAAAAATATACTCCCTCTGATTCTCTTCATAAGGCACTTCCAATTACTTCATGTAGATTAAGTAGTTATATTCTTAAAATTAAAGAAAAAAACTAAACATACTTTCAATTATTATCAAGTGGGAAAGTGTGAAACCAATTACTGTAAGGCTAAGAACATTATTATTGACCAATCAATGAAAAACTCCAATGACAATTTATGAGGTCAAAAAATAAATGATCATGGGCAAAATAGGAACAACGTTACTAAACATTACAAGGTGCTTGTAAACATCATATTTTATCCAGGCATTAAATAAAACTCTAAAATAAAAATTAAAATTAATTAATAAGAAAATATTGTTAAATTAATAGAAAAACAAAAGAAACAAAAATCCCTTATTAATTAGGTAAATTAGTAAGCATCTTGTATTTCCAAGATAAATACAAGTTATAAATAAATAAAATAATAAATAAACAAATAAAGAAAAATAGAAGAAAAAGTAGAGATTGGGCTGCCCAGCATTTCAACACCAAAATAATTTTTTCATGTTGGGCTGAAAACAATGGTGTCCCAATTTTCCATTCCAAAAAATAATAATTTTGGACTGAAAAGTTGAAACTCCGCATTTCAACTAAAATCATCTTAATCGCTAATTGAGAGAGGCACAAGGATGAGACAAAGTAAAGGGTGAGAGAGAGAGAGAGCTCAGGAGCTAGAAACAACAAACAAAATCCCCCCACCACTCCATACTAGGTACAATAGAGTAGTGAAGGCAAGGAGAGTGCCTTGACGAGCACGTTTAAGGTCAAAGGGAGAAACAGTCACACGCTTGATCAATTTGTTTCTTAACCAACAATCACACCTATAAAGGAGGAGGGGGAGTTTGGGTTTGAGCATGAAGGAGAGAGCACTGAAAGAGCAAAGGGAGTCCGAGTACAAAGCTCTATGCGAGAGAACGAGCGAAGCTGAGGAGGAAGAAAAGAACAAGAAGAGAAAAAGGTCGATGAGTTTGTAATCGCATTAACTGATCTCAAATGAGAAATTTTTGTTTTACAAATCTTGTTTAGGGGTTGAGGACATGGAATCTAGTTTGTTGAAATTCTCCTATCCTCTTATTCATTTTCATAGAAATACATGTTTCTTTCTTTTCTTTGGTAGGCCTTCTTGAGTAGAGTTTGTTGGGCTTTCTACCGTTTAGGTGTTAAAAAGAGCTCTATTTTGTGTTAATTGGTCAAGGATTGATAACAGAGTTAATGGATAATTTTGCTACATATGGTTGATAATGAATATTCATTTTCGATGTTAAAATTGTGTCCGGGGTCAATATTTTTTTATGTTTAGATTATGATCTTCACTAGCATTTCAACTTTGCTTGTATGCCATCTGGGTGAGTTAGGTGAAGCTTAATATGCATTTTCATTTTAACAAAATTTGGATGCCTAAATCATCCTTGATGCTAGTTCTAGATTAATGAGTTCTTCGTAATAGCATATTGGTTTAGCCTTTGGAACAAGCTCACATGTAAGTTCTATCATTTTTGAAAGTAAACATGTTCAAATTTGGTAAATATAGGTGCTGAAGTATGATACAAGATCCAAATTAATAACCTTTATCAGATGTACCTTAGAATGTGTTATACCTTACCTTTTGACCTTATTTTCCATGCATTACACCTTATTTAAGGTCTATTTGATTATGTTTAGAAGTTTGAATCATTTGAGAATTTTTATTATTTGAGTTACTGTTCCTTGGGTAAACCCTTTTTCCCAACTGAAATTTGAATAAACATAACTAATTCTAGAAAAATTGTATTAACATGATTTACATCTCTAAAAATAATCTAAAATCTTATCTACATTGGAAAAAAAAATAGAGCTTTAAAAATGCCATTATGTATAGAAAATTCCATGAATTTTACTATTTATTTGGTCATTTCTCTATTTTTTAACTTTCAGGTTCCAACTTTGAAAATTCATAATAAATTGTATATTTATCCAATTTAGGTGATATTTGTTCTTTGGAAAATTATTCTATCTACTTTTCAGGAATATATAACACTTATACATCATACTCTATTTCATCCAAATAATGACTATTTTACTATCGAGGTGTTCATTATGGGCATTTTCATCCATAAGTTTGACAAAATAAATTCCATAACATAGTTACATCATCATTTCTTGTTCGAAATCTATAACAAATATCATGTGAAACTTAGAGGACATAATAACATCAAGATACAGATTTAAAAGAACACACATAAATTTACATAAAAATTCAAAATAAAGAATAACGGCTAAAAGCACTAATTTAATTATCAATTTCCTCTTCTTTTCCTTCTTCATTCTTTTAAGTCTTGCCATGACTTGTTCCTAACATGGTTAATAATTTGAAATAGTGAGATTCATGGAATCCCATTAGCAATTTCAATTTATGCATGCATGTTATCACATAAATCATGAAAACAACAATTTAACACTTTCAACCGTATAACACCATATTGTTCAAGTAAAAATTTTGACAGAGTTTTCCCTTTGAAAATGAACATCCTGAGGTCAAAAACCTTACATGTTTTCTACCAAAATAATCACCAAACATCAAAATAGCAATATGGAAAATCATATAGTTTCACAAGACATTATAAGATAACATAATGCAATAAATAGAAAGTTACTACCTTGGTGAGACTTTTTGTTCTTTCACTTGGTTTTACTTCTTTCAAAGGCTTCCTCAGGCTTCCTCAAACCTAAGTACAACATCACATACTCACTTAAACTAATGATTCCATGTGTTACTTGATAAAGTCTCATTGAACCCTAAAATTCTATATAGTTTATCTTAAACTTTTTCCTTAAACCAATACTTATCTTTAAGAAAATCAACCATGAGAAGTCCATTTTTGGCATCATTTTCATGAAATTTCACTCCCTCTTGACTTTTGGTTTGGCTGAAACTAACCCTAAAGAAGGAAGAAATAGATTTTCATGCTACTTGCTTCAATCTCTTGCAAAACTTACTTTCTTGCACTTCTCATAGTTTCTCATGGTTTTAATGCAAAATAACTCTTCCTCCCTTAACCTATGCCTTGGCTGAAATTTACACTTGAGAAGGAGGAGAGAAGAATTTCATAAAACCATACTAAACTACTTGAAGAACTAGCTTGAAAGCATAGAGAGACTTACCTTAGACTTGCTCTTGTTTTCTTCAAGTTTTCCTTTCTATTTTTCTTCTCCTTTTCTCATGCCAATTCTCTTCCTTATTTTGCAAATGTTTGAGCTCTTTCTTTGCTCTTATGCAGTAGCTAAGTTGGCCAAAGAGGGAGTAGCAATAAATATCCTAACATGCATAATTACCTTGAAAAAGTAGCTTTACTCTTGGTTGGTTTTTACTAATTACTTCTTAGGGTTTTCCACCTCAAAATAATATAAAATTCCAATCTTCCATGTGCTGAAATTGCAATGCCACTTTAGGAGAGAAAATATCAAAAAGAATTTATATTTTTTAAATCCAAATATATCCTGTACTGGTTACTTTTTATCTGGATTGTTAAAGGTACTTTTTGTAGTATTCTTATACTGTTTGTGCTTTAGTCCATACAGGAAATAAAGTATATTGGAATCTATATATAACTCAATTTCTATCCCAAACAGTGTCTTATGTGGGTCCACCTACTTTTCTTTTTCACTTTATCAGTATTGTGAGGTCCACAATACTTTTTACTTTAACAGTATAATTTCTAACATTTTTAGTGAACAATTTCTTTCTAAATTGATCCCTTTGGATTTAATACATTATTTCGTTAGATCTAACATGTCATAAGCTTCAGTTTGACTGTAGTATTACATATTTACAAAAATACGCTTGAAGGACCAAATTGCAAATTTTCTTTAGAGACTAAACCACAAATAATTTTTCTTCGAGGGACTAACTTGTAAATTCACACTAATTATGTTCCTAACCTGAAAAATTACCTTTTTACCCTTTTCCTCATTTAGATTATACATCTTAGACTATTTATCATATTTTCATACTACAACATAATATTTTATCATAATATCCAGAAAATCAGAAATGTTACAGAATGTTCTTTATGGATGTAGATTTTGGTTATGTGATAATGCTGAATATAATTGAGTATATTTTTCTTGTAAAGTCACCATGTGGGATCTAGTATCTTCTTTGGTTGATTAATGGTAACTATGTGGGATTTAAATATCTCCTTTAGTTATACTGAAATTTAACTAAATTCTTTCCTAATATAAATCTTTTCTTTAAAAGTTGCCGAGTGGGATCTAGTATTTCCTCTAGTCAATTAATGATTAATAGTAACTATGTGGGATTTAAATATCCCTTAGTTATACTTAAATTTAACTGAGGTCTGTCCTAATTTTTTTTGTAGAATGAAACTAAAATAAATGTTTTGAAGGGTTTGAATAACCTAATTAGATCAAGCATTTTTTTTAGAACAATAATATAAACCTTTAGAGTCATGTGAGACTAAGTTGTTTCTTTTGATTCAAGGGACTAAATTATCTCCTCTAGTTAGAGTCATATGGGACTAAATCATTTCCTCTTATTTAAGGCTATGTGGATCTTTTGAAAATTTTCTTAGAAAGCAAATTAAAAAAAAATAATAGCAAATAAATTTCCAGTAATTTTTCTTAAATAATGGTTGAGGTCGAAATTAATTCCTAAAACTTCAAATATCATTCATTTTGTTAAAGAATTTGTAACATCCCCAATTTATTAAAGATTATTCTATGATGTGCATGACAATTGTATGACAAAAGCATGGTTAAAAAAGATATGGCCTATAATATGTTGTTTGAATACTATGAAGGGAAAAAGAGTAATTTCACTTACTTGGTCCTTAATTGGAAATAATTTCCTTTATGGTACCTAGAAGAAATTAAGTTTGGCCCTAATTGGTATTAATTTTGAAAATTATAGAAAAATAATATATATGTACAAATAGACTTTATAACATGCTGGACCTATTAGAAGAATATATTGAGCCTAAAAGGTACAGTTTGAAAGGATACAGATTGTAAAATGCAGTAAAATTTAATAACAAAAAGAAAAAGAAATGTGAACCCCACAATACAAAAAAAAAAAGAATGTAGGCCCATATAAAATATTGTTTGGGATAGTTATTAAGATAAATACATATATCAAACTAACGTATTTCCTATATACAATAATGAATAAACAATATTAGAAAATAATGTAAAATACTAATAAACTGTTAGACATAAAGTAAGTAATATAGGATTGATCTAGAGCAGGAAAAATATATTGTATAAAGAACAAATACCCTCCTCCCATTGGCCAAAAATAAACACATAATAGAAAAGGATATTTTAGTGTTTTAGGAATCCAACCCTAAGAAGGAATTAATTTTGGCCATAAATTTAATTGGACACTCAATTAGTTGGGATGAATTCTTGAAGTTTATACATACTCCCATGTTGGCTGAAACATAAGGAAAGAAAAGAGAGAAACGTGAGCTGAAAAATTTAAGGAGAAAGAGAGAAGAAAGAAGGAGGAAGAAGGAGGAAAGGAAAGAAGCAAGTTTGAAGACCAAGAACCAAGCTTGAGGTAAGTGCCTTATGTTAGTTAGGCTGGCTTTCCAAGAGGGGGGGTGAATTGGAAAGATTAAAAATTTTGTCCGGTCCCCAAGTCACCACTTGAGATTTTCCACTATTCTGCAAGAATTCAGTGGGCTTCTTGCAAATGTCACAGTACAACGTTTATGCTCTGTTTTCTAGAGCTTCTCTCAATCCCTTTCTGCACTTTCACAAAGTACTTCCTAATCCCTTGTGATATCCCCTCACAAGAAAATCTATCTTCTAGATGAAGATTAGATTGTATACAAAGATTAAACTCTCTTAATCAGAGTAAATATGAAGGTTGAAGTACAAGTATTGAAGTGAGAGGGTAAAAGTCTTTGAGTAGAAGATTTGGCAGAGTTTCAGTATATACAAAATTTAATTCGTTACCCACAACTTCAAATGGTGTTATATTTATAGATTTAGGTCTCAAATATCCATTAGAGACAAAATCTATCCGTTGGAGAAGTTATCCAATGGTTACTCTGAAAAACTATCCGTTAACCAACCACATTTAATGCTTTTGACATACTGAAATTAAAATTTCGGTTAGTCAACAGACGAATTTCACAGAAACTGAAGATTAACAGCTTCAACGTTGAAAGACCGAAGTTCATCTGTCATGAAGTGAAATTCAAATTTTGAAACTTAGAAAATGTTTCTGAGTAGTGACATACGAATTTTCAAGTGGAAAGTTTTTCTGTTAAGTGTGAATAGTGTTTTCAATTTGCTACAATGCCTTCGAAATTCGAATTTTGGAACCCCAAAATTCGTCTGTCCATAGTAGGCTCAAAAAACACAGTAGTTTATTTACTTCGAAATTCAAATTTGTTAGCAAGGCTGACTTCCCAAGAGGGGAGGTGAATTGGGAAGATTGAAATTTTTCTGCACAAAGTGAACTGGGTGAAGATAGCACAGTATAATGTAAACAACATATAAAACAGAGCAAGCTGAAAAGTAAGGGTAAGGAGAAAAAAACTCAGTGATTTATCCTGGTTCGGTCTATCCACTTGACCTACGTCCAGTCCTCAAGACAACTCTTGAGATTTATCCACTATACAGCAAGAATTCAACGGGCTTCTTGCTAATGCCACAGTACACGAGTATGCTCTGTTTCTTGAGCTCTCTCAAACTCTCTAAGAACTTTCACAGTGTGCTTCCCAATCCCCTTGTGATTTCCCCTCACAAGTAAATCTATCTTCTAGATGAAGAGTAGATTGTTTACAAAGATATAACTCTCTTGAATAGAGTAGATATGAAGGTTAAAGTACAGATATTGAAGCTAGAGGGTAAAAGCTCTTGAGAAGAAGTTTTGACAGAAATTCGGTATATACAAGTTCGATTTTTGTTACCCACAACTTCAAATGTTGTTGTATTTATAGATTTAGGTCTCAAATGTCCGTTAGAGGCTTAATCTATCCGTTGGAGAAGTTATCCAATGGTTACTCTGAAAAACTATCCGTTAACCAACCGCATTTAATGCTTCTGACATACTGAAATTCGAATTTCGGTTGGTCAACAGACGAATTTCGAAGGAACCGAAGTTTAAAGCTTTCAATGTTACAGCATGAAGTTCGTCTGTTTATGAAGTGAAATTCAAATTTTGAAACTTACAAAACATTTTCACAATGTGACATACGAATTTTCAAGAAGAAAGTTTTTCGGTTAAGTGTGAACAGTGTTTTCAATTTGCTACAGTGCCCTCGAAATTCGAATTTTGGAAGCCCAAAATTCGTCTGTTCCCAATGCGTGAAAAGGAGGCACAGTAGTTTACTTTCTTCGAAATTTGAATGTTGAAGAGTGAATTTCATCTGTCAGAGAGACTCTTTTCAGACTAACTTCAACATTCGAATGTTACAAGACTTGTCATTCGTATGTCAATGTTTCACTTCAACAGACTCAAGAACTTACCTTCTAAAATTCGAACGTTAATGTTCAAAGTTCGTCTGTCAGAGAGTAGTTTTGAAACTTAAATCATTCTTGATCTCAGATGAACATTGACATGGTTTCAGATGAATTTCTTTTATTTTCTCAAGTTTTGTTTTATCTGAAACTCAAATTTTGAAGATGCGAAGTTCGTCTGTCACTAAGAGGCTTCTTTCAGACTTGGATGAAAATTCAAATTTTGAAAAACCAAAATTCATCTAACAGAGAGCCATCTCTTCAGACTTATTCAGTTTTAGCTCGAAATTCGAATTTCCTAAGGCAAAGTTTGAATTTCCAACTTGACAGTTAAGTTTAAATTTTCAAACTTCGTCTGTTTGTGAGTGTTTTTCAAATAAGTTAAGATTTAACACAAAATCAAGGTTTGAAAACATCTTTTTCGCCAATCAAAATCTTTTACCCAATCACAACTAAAACTAAAGATCCTACACAGGATCTATCAGCAAATACTCAGAAAATCTTCACTTGAAACAACTTTGATCTCCTTTGATATCTTCAATCCGAGCTCTTGAGTGTTGGTTTGGAATCATCAAAACTCTTGATTCAACATTCTCCCCCTTTTTGATGATGACAAGACAACTCACACACTGGGTTAGTACTTGGGTTTACTTTCACAAGCTCCCCCTCAACATATGCATTACAGTTCATAAGATATCATTTTCAACAGATTAAGTGAAGAGATTCAAAGCCCAAATCATTGTAATCAAAAACATAATTCATTTAATCAAATTGTTGCCATATATATTCCAATTAAAGAGCAGTTCTCAAAAATATCAAACAACCAAATACAATTAAACAACTAATATAAGATACAGCAACTAAAACAAGATACAGCAAGAGGATTCAGCCTAAGATATAAAAACATCACTTCTTCTTTGGCTTAGTCTTCTTGCTGTACGTCTTTCCTTTTCCAGATGGCTCAGCAGATTTTCCAGCTTGCTTAGTCCCAGTTTGCTTTATCTTCTCCCCCTTTTTGGCATCATCAGGAAGGCCAACAAAGTCCATTGGAGGAGGAATCTGAGTGAGAGGAACAGCATGAAGAGGGACAGGAGCAAAAGGAATCTCTGGTTGAACTGGTGCAGGAGGCTCAGCAGGCTCTTCATCATCATCAGAGACCTCCAGCAGCACTTGCATTTCCTACCTAGAAAGAGCTAGTTGAGCTCTCTGTTCCTCTGAGAGCCCACAAGCAGCAATAGAATGAGAAGCTGGTTCAGCAGGAGGAAACAATTCTTCCAGCCTTCTCCTTTGAGCTTGCAGCAGAGCATTGTGAGCAATACCAAGATAATCAACAACAGGTATAATACTCCTTTCCTCATTGCTTGCTCCTTCTGGCACAGCAGAGGTTGAAATGGCTGCAACCAGTCTTTCAACTTGCTCTGATTCTTGAATGGACAGAATTGAATCCGGAGCATCTTCTTGCATAGGCTCAAGAGGGCTTGTTTCTTGAAGTCCTTCTTCTTCCAATCCATAGTCCAGGGGTGGACCAGGACTTGGTGTCCTCATTGCTTCAGCACCATCTGTATCACCATCATGGTCAGAGGAGGCAATCTCGAAGGGGCTTGGAGGCTCAGGAGTTGGAGACAGAGTAGGTTCAGGGATACCAGGTTGAGGTGGAGCTGAAGAGGTAGGAATTGCATTTCTAATATCTTCATAAGCATCAGCCACCACCTTCATATTCACAGCCAACTGATGGATCTGATCTTGTAGATGAGCAAATTTGGCATTTTGCTCATCCTTAATGCTGAGAATGAGTGTTGACAGACTGTCAAACAACTCAGTGATCTTTGTAGGTTTGGCCCGTGAGGAGGGAGTGGAAGGAGGGTGAGTAGGCCTGGAGGGAGATGGAATTGGCTGAGAAGGCTGAGGTACAGATCTGCCAGGGGCCTCAGAAGTGCCTTCTTGTTGGAGGGATGCATCAGCAACAAAGAATAAGTCTTCAGATTTCCCTGCTCCCTTTCCAACCCATCTGCCTTCATCTCTTTTAATACCCATCCTTTGCAATTCCTCTTCTTTGAATGCCTCGGTGAGTTTTCCTTTCCCCTTTTCAATGTGTTGAATCCTAGCATGTTGCAGGATTCTTGAAATAATTGCTGCATAGGGGAGTATGGAATCCTTCCTCTGATCCCTCGCCTTTATCATTCGCTGGAGGATGATATGACCCAAATTAATCAGCTTCCCACGAATGATAGCAGTCATCACATGAGCCTCTGCCCTTGTTATCAAATTGAAGCTACCACCCTTGTTGAATATGATCCTGGACACTATGTAGTGTAGGATCCTTACTTGAACACTTAGGTCTGTGGGCTTCAACAGATTTATTGTTAGCCTATTCTCCCTTCTCCTGAATAGGGTGTCCAAAATGGTGCTCTCTTTGTAGTTTAGGAAGGGTCCACCTTCTTCATCAGCTGTACTTGCTCATCCATATATCCAGAGACTGTGATGTCAACTTTCAGCCCATCTTGTCCTGGGATTTCCAGCACCTCATTGAAGGTTTCATCAGCAAGCCAAATGGTCCTTGATCTCAAGGTGACCTCCCAATTCACTTTCTTGCTATTATATTGAAGAGAGGCATACCAAGTCTTTACTACCTCATCATCATATTTTTCAGCAATTTCCAACAGATTTTTATATCTTAACAACCATAATGCAGCATCAAAGTTGTTGGATATCAGAAATTGTTCCACATTTACACAGTGAGGCTTGATTACCTTTTTGTTGGCAAACTTGGTAGTGTACTCTTCTTGAATCTCAGGAGTGCTCCATAGTGGCAGTGTAGTCATTTCGTACTCTCCAGATTCAGTACTGGAAGAAGCAGAAGAAGCAACAGCAGGGACAGAAGGAACTGGAATCGAAGGTTCTGCAGTTTTTGGTGAGGAGGGTCCTGCTTTCTGAGATTCTACTTTAGATGAAGGTTTCTGGCGTTTGGAAGGGATAGCTTTACTGGGTTCAGCCTTTCTCTTGGATTTCTCTCCTTCCTTTGTAGCATATTGAGATTTGACCATTCTCTTTGGCCGAGTTTCAGCTTGTCTTGCACCAGGATTCTTTACTCTCGCCATTTTCGTGTTGAATGATGCTGAATGTGGCTTAGATTTGGTTTATAGGATGCGAATGGAAGTTTATACGGTAAAGAATGACAGTTTTTGGTCAGGAGTTAAGAGGATTGAAGAGAGAATCAGAACAGACTTAGAGAGGTTACAAATAGGGTTGCGTCTGTTCTTTAGAAAACCGTTGCATTTAACGTATGTAACCGTTTGACAGACGAATTTTGAGGGGTCAAAATTTGAACTTCAGGTAGTTACAAGTTAAACCGTTCAGCACAGCTTACTGACAGATGAATTTTCATCCTGAAAGTTCGTCTGACAGTGGCTTGGAACAAGTAATACAAAGACAATAGACGAATTTTGTTCCAACAAAGTTCGAATGTTGATGAGCAAATAGTAGGCAACAATCAGAACAACAATCAACAGACAAATTAAGCATTCAGAACTTCTTCTTTCAAGCATTCAACATGAAGAACATGATTCGACAGACGAATTTTGATCTGAAAATTCGCATTTTTCAACTTTTGTAAAGGTTGTCCAACATTCGTATTTCAAGAAGTGATAATTTGTACAACAGTGATGGACAAACATAACTTTGAGATTTTTGTTCTTGAAAATTCAAATTTCAAAGATCCAATAGACGAATTTCGAGGCATCACCGAGAACTGTTCCAAGGCTAATCGGCCGAAGTTCGTCTGTTGGTCAACAAAAATTCGAATGTTGACCATGTTGACTAGTTCAATAACATGGTTTATGAGGCAAAATACGTCTAACACTCATTAAAATACGAATTTCATCTTATTAAAAACTTACAGAATGGATTCAGAACTCAGAATTTTCATCATTTACTTCACTTTCTGGTTGTTCCATTCTGATGTGCTCCAATCTTCAAGTTTATTGCTATTGAATCTTGTGAGGAGCACCTGCAGCTTAAATTAAACATACTCCGATGCTAAAGTTAGGATTAATCTTAAAGTTGAAACCTTTGAAAACAAGATTGCAAGAGAATAACTTACAGTTCACTGGGATTTACCATACCCAGTTAGCTTCTTATCTTGCAATGCCTATCTTTTGATAGAGGCATATGAGTATATCAGCAACTTGATTCTCTGTTGGGATGTACTCCACTTTAACTTCTCCTTTCAGAACGTGATCCCTTATGAAGTGGTGCCTAACTTCAATGTGTTTGGTCCTTGAATGCATGACAGGATTCTTGGTGATATTTATGGCACTTTGGTTGTCACACATGATTGGTATCTCTTTCATTTTAACCTCAAGATCTTCAAGCTGCTGCTTCATCCAGATGACTTGGGCACAACAGCTTCCAGCTGCAACATACTCAGCTTCTGCAGTGGATAGGGCCACACTGTTTTGCTTTTTGCTGAACCATGAAACCAGTGATCCTCCAAGAAACTGACAAGTTCCACTTGTACTTTTTCTGTCAGTTTTAGATCCTGCAAAATCAGTATCAGTGTATCCTTTGAGATCTTCTCCATTGCCCTTTGGATACCAGAGACCCATCTGTGATGTTCCAATAAGATATCTGAAAATTCTCTTCACAGCTGTTGCATGGGTTTCCTTGGGACATGATTCGAACCTGGCACACATACAGACACTGAACATAATGTCAGGTCTGCTGGCAGTTAAATACAGCAGGGATCCAATCATTTTCCTGTACTGAGTAATGTCAAACATCTTCCCATTTTCATTCATGTCTAGTTTGGTTAAAGTAGCCATAGGTGTTCCCATTGGCTTGGCATTCTCCATTCCAAACTTCTTTAACAGCTCCTTTAGATACTTGGATTGACTGAGAAAGATACCATCATCAAGCTGTCTGATTTGCAGTCCAAGGAAGAAGTTAAGTTCACCCATCATGGACATCTCAAATTCTCCCTACATTAACTCAGAAAATTTCTTGCAAAGAGTTTCATTAGTAGCACCGAAAATAATATCATCAACATAGATTTGAACAATTAGTAAGTCTTTATTTTCTTTCTTAGTGAATAAAGTTGTGTCAACTTTGCCTCTATTGAACCCCTTTTCAATTAGAAAATTACTCAGTCTCTCATACCATGCTCTAGGGGCTTGTTTTAATCCATAGAGAGCTTTCTTCAGTTTACAAACATGGTTTGGTTTTGTAGAATCCTCAAAACCTGGAGGTTGATCTACATAAACCTCTTTCATGATATAACCATTTAGAAAGGCACTCTTTACATCCATTTGATATAACAAAATGTTTTTCATGCATGCATATGCCAGCAGTATTCTTATAGCTTCTAATCTAGCTACTGGTGCAAAGGTTTCTTCAAAATCAATACCTTCTTCCTGATTATACCCTTTAGCAACCAATCTTGCCTTGTTTCTTATTATAGTACCAGATTCATCAAGTTTATTTCTAAAAACCCATTTAGTACCAATAACAGGATGATTTTTGGGCCTAGGCACTAAATCCCAAACTTGATTTCTTTCAAACTGATTTAGTTCGTCTTGCATAGCTAAAATCCAGTAGTCATCAGTTAAGGCTTCTTCAGCACACTTAGGTTCAATTTGAGAAATGAAAGCGCAGTTGAGCATTTGATCCCTTAACTGCTTTCTGGTTTTGACTCTCTCTTGAATATTTCCTATTACTTGATCAACAGGATGATTCCTTTGATATCTCCAAGCTCTAGGGAGTTCTTGAGATGTTTCTTCATTAATTTCTTCCTCAAACTCTTGCTTCTGTATATCTTCCTCTGTGTTAACAGATTCAGATATCTTTGGAGGTTCAGTTTTACTTTTATCATAAATGCCTAGTTTTTCAAAATTAAATGCAAGATCATCCTCATTCGTAACATATTTTGAAACAATTTCATTTTCAATGAAAACCACATGTACAGATTCTTCTACCACATTTGATCTTTTATTATAAACTCTATATGCCTTACTCCTACTAGAATAGCCCAGAAATATACCTTCATCGGATTTGGCATCAAACTTACCCAGATTTTCTTTCCCATTGTTGTGAATGAAGCATTTGCATCCGAACACATGGAGATGGGACAGATTTGGCTTTCTTCCCTTGTAAAGCTCGTATGGAGTCTTCCCAAGGATAGGTCTGATGTAGGCTCTATTTATGATGTAGCTTGCTGTATTTACTGCATCAGCCCAAAACACTTGAGAGAGTTCCTTCTCATTCAGCATAGCTCTGGCCATTTCTCCAATAGTTCTGTTCTTCCTTTCTACTACCACATTCTGTTGAGGAGTCCTTGGAGCTGAGAAGTTGTGGTCAATCCCATGCTCATTGCAGCACTCCAGGAAGTATGCTTTTTCAAACTCTCCTCCATGGTCTGACCTGATTGACACAATAGAGATACCTTTCTCATTTTGCACTTTCTTTGCTAAGGTTACAAATGCATCAAATGTATCACTTTTAGAGGAAAGAAATAACGTCCAAGTAAATCTAGAATAGTCATCTACAATTACAAGCACATACAGATTACCACCTAGACTCTTTACCCTAGAAGGTCCAATTAAGTCCATATGCAGCAATTCAAGTGGTCTAGTTGTGGTAACTACATTTTTAGATTTAAAAGATGATTTATTTTATTTCCCTCTTATGCATGCATCACATTCTTTGTCTTTCTCAAAAGATATTTTTGGCAGGCCAGTTACTAGCTCATTCTTGATTAGTTTAGACAATTGATTCATGTTAACATAAGCTAATCTCCTATGCCATAACCAACTATCATTATCCTTACTGATTAAACATACAGAATCCAAGGGAGGGAGTTCATCAAGGTCGATAGTATAACAGTTACCATCTCTTTGAGCTTTGAGGATTACTTTGTGATCACTTTTTCTGATGACCAGGCAAAACTTTGAGTCAAACAGCACCCAGTTTCCTCTGTCACAGGTCTGACTCACGCTTAGCAAATTGTGGTTGAGGCCAACTACAAACAGCACCTCTTCAATGGATGTTTCTGGATTTTTCCCCATAATGCCAATGCCAATAATTTTGCCATATTGATCACCTCCAAAGGTCACCTTTCCTCCTTTCTTGTCTCTAAGGGTGATGAACTTCTCCTTATCTCTAGTCATGTGGCTTGAGCAGGCACTGTCCATATACCATTTGTTGCTTTTCTTAGCTTTGAGATAGACCTGCAAAACAATATTTATGTTTTCCTTTTAGGTACCCAAATTTTCTTGGGTCCTTTTTGGTCAGTAGATTTTTCCCTAGATGCAAATGCAACTTTGGGAACCCATTCAACTTTCCTGCCAAGTCCATTTTTCTTCAATGCACAAGAACTAGAAATATGTCCCTTTTTGTTACAGAAATGACAGGTAATGAAGGGACTGCTAGATTGAGTGGCAGGAAGAAAACAATGCAGATAATACTTTTGTCTTGCATGCTTTGGTTGATCATATGTTTCAATGCAAGATGACATATGATCTTTCTTTTTGTTATTCTCAGCATGCACAAAATGTCTCATGTATGCATTCTGGTTTTTCATCCTAATCTTTTCCTTGACAGCACATGGATCATAGCCAAGACCAGCTTTCCTTGTGATATTCTTTGGCTCCCCATCAAGGCAAACAATATATCTTTACCTCTAGTGAGCCTAGACATGCTTTTGACTAAGTAATCATTAGTTTGCTTAAGTTTAGTGCATGAAGTGCAGCAAACAGATTCAGTAGTAGGTAAAGAGGCAATTTCAGAAACAATGCTTTGAGATTCCAGCTTATTTATCTTTTTCTTTGCCAATTTCAGTTCTTTAGCAACTTTAATGAATTCATCATGAAGCTCGTGAAATGCATCAAGTAACTCAGAATAGGAAGGTTCAGATTCATATACCTCTTCTTCCTGATCACTGCTGCATGAGAGTGCGGCTTCTTCAGAGGCAAGTGCCATCAGACAAATGTTGGCGATCTCATCCTCATCTTCTTCTTCCTCACCTGAGCTATTGCCCCATATAGATGAGATGTAGGCTTTCTTCTTCTTCCCTTTGTCAGCAATTTTCTTTTCTTTTTCTTGCTTCTTGAGAAATTGGGGGCAATCCCACTTTATATGTCCCTGCTTCTTGCACTCATAGCAAGTCACAGGCTCTTTACCCTCTCTCTTGCTTTCACCAGTTGCTCCCTTCTTAAGGAATTTCTTGTTCTTCTTCTTGTTGTAGAATCTTTCGAATTTTCTGACCATCATAGCCAGAGTTTCTTCATCCAGCTCCTCTCCTTCGTCAGATTCTTCTTCCTTTTCATCAGCAGCTTTGAGGGCAAGGCCTTTCTTCTTTCTATCCAGCCCAGCTTCCTTGAGAGCTTTGATTTTTCCTTCATACTCCTCAAGGCTGCCAAAGAGAGCTATGACAGAGGCCATTGATTCTCCTCTGGCTTCCTCTATTGCTGTCACCTTAGGCTGCCATTCCAAAGGGAGAGCTCTGAGTATCTTTCTTACTTTCTCAGATTGATTGTATTCTTTTCCCAGGCTCTTCAGCTGATTCACAATGAGAGTAAACCTCTTTTGGAGCTCCTTTACAGTTTCTCCTTCAGCCATTCTGAAGCTTTCATACTCTCCAATGCACGTGTTCAGTCTATTTTCCCTGACCCCAGTTGTTCCTTCATGTGCAATCTGCAGAGTATCCCACATTCCTTTTGCAGTGGAGCATTGTGAGACTTTGTAGAATTCGTCCTGGTTCAGGGCACTGACTAAACAATGCTTTGCTTTGAAATTCAGTAGGACTCTCCTTCTGTCTTCATCATTCCACTCAGCTTCCAGGTTCTCTTTGTGTCTTCCATCTTCAGTTAGAGCCATTGGGACGAAATCTCCTTTTTCAATGACTGACCAGATGTCAAGATCAATTGATTGTAGTTAGATCTGCATCCTCATCTTCCAGTACCTATAATGCTCTCCACTAAAGCCTGGTGGTCTGTTAGTGTTATTCCCTTCAGGAAGTATACTCTCTCCAAAGCCAGCCATCTTTGTTCCCGGACTGTAAAATCCTTTGAATGGGAAACCAGGCTCTGATACCACTTGTTAGCAAGGCTGACTTCCTAAGAGGGGGGGTGAATTGGGAAGATTGAAATTTTTCTGCACAAAGTGAACTAGGTGAAGATAGCACAGTATAATGTAAACAACGTATAAAACAAAGCAAGCTGAAAAGTAAGGGTAAGGAGAAAAAGACTCAGTGATTTATCCTGGTTCGGTCTATCCACTTGACCTACGTCCAGTCCTCAAGATAACTCTTGAGATTTATCCACTATACAGCAAGAATTCAACGGGCTTCTTGCTAATGCCACAGTACACGAGTATGCTCTGTTTCTTGAGCTCTCTCAAACTCTCTAAGCACTTTCACAGTATGCTTCCCAATCCCCTTGTGATTTCCCCTCACAAGTAAATCTATCTTCTAGATGAAGAGTAGATTATTTACAAAGATATAACTCTATTAGATAGAGTAGATATGAAGGTTAAAGTACAGATATTGAAGCTAGAGGGTAAAAGCTCTTGAGAAGAAGTTTTGACAGAAATTCGGTATATACAAGTTCGATTTTTGTTACCCACAACTTCAAATATTGTTGTATTTATAGATTTAGGTCTCAAATGTCCGTTAGAGACTTAATCTATCCGTTGAAGAAGTTATCCAACGGTTACTCTGAAAAACTATCTGTTAACCAACCGCATTTAATGCTTCTGACATACTGAAATTTGAATTTCGGTTGGTCAACAGACGAATTTTGAAGAAACCGAAGTTTAAAGCTTTCAATGTTACAGCATGAAGTTCGTCTGTTCATGAAGTAAAATTCGAATTTTGAAACTTACAAAACATTTTCACAATGTGACATACGAATTTTCAAGAAGAAAGTTTTTCGGTTAAGTGTGAACAGTGTTTTCAATTTGCTACAGTGCCCTCGAAATTCGAATTTTGGAAGCCCAAAATTCGTCTGTTCCCAGTGCGTGAAAAGGAGGCACAGTAGTTTACTTTCTTCAAAATTCGAATGTTGAAGAGTGAAGTTCGTCTGTCAGAGAGACTCTTTTCAGACTAACTTCAACATTCGAATGTTACAAGACTTGTCATTCGTATGTCAATGTTTCACTTCAACAGACTCAAGAACTTACCTTCTAAAATTCGAACGTTAATGTTCAAAGTTCGTCTATCAGAGAGCAGTTTTGAAACTTAAATCATTCTTGATCTCAAATGAACATTGACATGGTTTCAGACGAATTTCTTTTATTTTCTCAAGTTTTGTTTTGTCTGAAATTTGAATTTTGAAGATGCGAAGTTCGTCTGTCACTAAGAGGCTTCTTTCAGACTTGGATGAAAATTCAAATTTTGAAAAACCAAAATTCGTCTGACAGAGAGCCATCTCTTCAGACTTATTCAGTTTTAGCTCGAAATTCGAATTTCCTAAGGCAAAGTTCGAATTTCCAACTTGACAGTTAAGTTTAAACTTTCAAACTTCGTCTGTTTGTGGGTGTTTTTCAAACAAGTCAAGATTTAACACAAAATCAAAGTTTGAAAATATCTTTTTCTCAAATCAAAATCTTTTACCCAATCACAACTAAAACTAAAGATCGTACACAAGATCTATTAGCAAATACTCAGAAAATCTTCACTTGAAACAACTTTGATCTCCTTTGATATCTTCAATCCGAGCTCTTGAGTGTTGGTTTAGAATCATCAAAACTCTTGATTCAACAAAATTTTCAAAGGGTGAAGTTCGTCTGTCACAGAGACCTCTTTTCAGACTTACTTTAACATTTGAATTTATAAACATTGTCATCCGTATGTCAACATATCATTATAACAAACTCACAACCTTAGCTTCTGAAATTCGAATTTTCATGTTCAAAGTTCGTCTGTTAGTGAGCAATTTTGAAACTCAATATAATCTTGATTTCAAATGAACTTTGACATTGTTTCAGACGAATTTCTTTAGTTTTCATAAGTAGTATTTTGTCTGAAATTCAAATTTTCAAAACCCAAAGTTCGTCTGTTGCTTAAAGCTTTTTTCAGATACTTATGAAAATTCAAATTTTGGAAAATCAAAATTCATCTGTCAGAGAAGCATCTCTTCAGACTTATTCTGTTTTAACTCAAAATTCGAATTTCCAAAGCCAAAGTTCGAATTTCCAACATAACAGTTCAATATAAACCTTTCAAACTTCGTCTGTTAGTGGGTGTTTTTCAAATATCTAATGATTTAATATAAGATCAAGGCTTTAAAACTTCTTTCCACTAAATCAAAGCCTTATACTCAAAATAAAACAAAACTAAACATCCTATAACAAACTTTGTACAGATTTCTCTAGGATTTCTTCACTTGAACTCATTGAGCACCTTTGATATCTTTATTCCAAGCTCTTGAGAGTTGCTTTACAGAGACAGAATTTAAGCAAAGTTCATTCAAATACACAAATCAAATACAAAATACAAACAATCAAACAAAACAAACATCAGAAACTCAATACAACACTACACAAAGACTCAAGCCTAAAATCTAATCACTTCTTCATTGGCTTGGTCTTCTTGTTGTAAGTCTTCCCAGATAGCTCAGCAGTAGACTTTCCAGTTTGCTTCTTCTTCTCCCCCTTTTTGGCATCATCAAGAAGCCTAACAAAATCAACCAGAGGAGGGATCTGAGAGACTAGAATAGCTCTGAGAGGCACAGGAGAAAATGGGATTTCTGGTTCAACTAGTGCAGGAAGCTCAGAAGGCTCAGGACTTGGTTCTTCATCATCATCAGAGACCTCAAGCAATTCTTGCATTTCCTGTCTGTAAAGAGCTAATTGAGCTCTCTGTTCCTCTGAAAGTCCATAAGCAGTAAGAGAAGGAAGAGCTAGTTCATCAGAACGAAACATTTCCTCAAGCCTTCTTCTCTGAGCTTGCAAGAGAGCATTATGAGCAATAGCTTCGAAATCAACAACAGGCACAATGCTTCTCTCTTCATTACTGGCAGCCTCCAACATTGATGAAGTAGAAATGGCTGCCACTAGTCTTTCAACTTGCTCAGATTCTTGAGTGGAAAGAATTGAATCCTAAGCATCTTCTGGAATAGACTCATGAGGGCCTGGTTCTGAGGTCCTTCTTCTTTCAAACCGTAGTCCAAGGGTGGACCAGGACTAGGTGTCCTCATTGCACTAGTAGGCTCAGCACCATCTACATCATCATGCTCAGAAGAGGCTATCTCGAAGGGGCTTGAAGGTTCAGGGGTTGGAGACTGAACAGGCACAGAGTTCCCTGGCTGAGGTGGAGCTTGTGTGGCAGGAATTGCACTTCAAATTTCTTCATAAGTATCAGCAACCACTTTCATGTTCTTTGCCAACTGATGAATCTGATCTTGCAGATGAGCAAATTTGGCATTTTGCTCATCCTTGATGCTAAGAATGAGTGTAGACAAGCTGTCATATAACTCAGTGATCTTAGTTGACTTTGCACGAGAGGAGGGAATGGATGGAATGTGAGTAGGCTTGGATGGAGATGGGATAGGTAGAGAGGGCTAAAGAGTAGGTCTGGTACGAGCTTTAGAAGTACCCTCTCGCTGTTGGGAGGCACCTTCAACAAAGAAAAGATCTTCAGTTTTTCCTGCTCCCTTCCCAATCCATCTTCCTTCACTTCTTTCAATTTTCATTCTCTGAAGTTCTTCCTCCTTGAAGATCTCAGTGGGCTTCCCTTTCCCCTTCTCAAGATGCTGAATTCCAGCATACTGCAAAATTCTGGAAATGATAGCTGCATAGGGGAGTGTAGAGTCCTTCCTATGATCCCTTGCCTTGATCATGCCTTGAAGTATGATATGTCCCATGTTGATCAGCTTCCCACACATGATTGCTGCCATGACATGTGCCTCTGCCCTTGTTATCATATTGAAGCTGCCTCCTTTGTTGAATATGATCCTAGACACTATGTAGTATAGGATCCTCACTTGGGCACTGAGGTCTGTGGGCTTCAGCAGGTTGATGGTTGGCCAGTTTTCCTTTCTTTTGAATAAAGTTCTCAGAATTGTGCTCTCCTTGTAGTTCAGAAAGGGGCCACCTTCTTCATCAGCAGTTTCTGCCTCATCCATGTATCTAGAGGCAGTGATGTCAATCTTGAAGCTATCTTGCCCTGGGATCTCCAACACTTCATTAACAGTCTCATCTAAGAGCCAGATGGTCCTAGATCTCAGATTGACCTCCCACTTCTTCTTCTTGCTGTTGTATTTTAAGGAGGCATATCATGTCTTTACTACTTCATCATCATATCTCTCCAATATCTGCAACAGATTCTTGTATCTCAACATCCATATTCCAGCATCAAAATTGTTAGAGACCAAGAAATCCTCCAAGTTCACACAATGTGGCTTGATTACCTTTTTGTTTGCAAACTTGATGGAGTATCCTTTCTGAATTTGTGGAGAACTCCATAATGGCAGTGTAGTAAGTTGATATTCTCCAGATTGAGTACTTGAGGATGAACTGGAAGCAATATTCTCAGCAGCAGCAGGAACAGGGACCGAAGGTTCTGCTATCTTTGAGGAAGAGGGTCTAACCTTCTTTGATTCTCCCTTGGGTGTAGTTTTCTGCCGTTTGGAAGGAATTCCATTGCTGGATTCAGCCTTTCTCTTCGGTTTTTCTCCTTCCTTGGTAGCATATTGAGATTTGACCAAACATTTTGGATGAGCCTCTCCTTTGCCAGCTTCAGGATTCTTTACTCTTGCCATTTTCGTGATTGAATGATTCAGAAAGAAGCAGAGATTGGGTTTATAGGGTGCGAAAATCAGTTTAAATGGTGGGAGTTGAAGATTTTTGGTCACAATTTAAGAGCATTGAAGAGAGGATTTGAATAGACCCAGAGAGGAAGATAGTAGGGTTGCGTCTGTTCAAATGAAAATCATCGGTTTTAATGCAAGTAACCGTCTGACAGACGAATTTTGAGGGGTCAAAATTTGAACTTCGAGCAGTTAAGAGTTAAATCATTCAACAAAGCTTAATGACAGATGAATTTTCTTCAGAAAGTTCATCTGACAGTGGCTTGGTTCAAGCAACACATGATGAATAGATGAACTTTGTTCCAACAAAGTTTGAATTTTGAAGAGTAAACATCAAACAGCAATCAAATCACCAAACAACAGATGAATTAAGCATGCAAAACTTCATCTTTCAAATATTCAACATTGAGGAGCATGTTTCAATAGACGAATTTTCAAATTAGAAATTCGAATTTCTACACTTTGTAAAAGTTTTCCAACATTCGTATGTCAAGAGATAAACATTAGTATAATCACATGTTGGACAAACATAACTTTGAAATTTTTGTTCTTGAAAATTCAAATTTTGAAGGTCCAACAGACGAATTTTGAGACATTACCGAGAACTGTTCCAACTATAACAGGCTAAAGTTCATATGTTGGATATCCGAATTCGAATGTTGACCATGCTGACTGCCTCAGAAACTCAATTTTTCACTGAAGTTTGTCTAACACACGATCAATATACGAATTTCAACTTTAAAAACTTACAGAATGGATCTAGAAACTCAGAATTTTTGCCATTTTCTTCACTTTTTGATTGTTCCATTCTGGTGTGCTCCCTTTTTCAAATTTATCAGCATTGAATCTCATGAGGAGCACCTGCAACTTAATTTAAACACACTCCGATGCTAAAGTTAGAACTAATTTAATGTTGAGAAATCTAAAAATAGAATTACACACGGATTTACTTACAGCTCATTGGGATTCACCATACCCAATTCTCTTCTTATTTTGCAATGTCTATCTTCTGATAGAGGCTTTGTCAATATATCAGCTACTTGATCTTCAGTTGGGATGTACTCTAATCTGATTTCTCCTTTCAACACATGATCCCTTATGAAGTGGTGCCTTACTTTAATATGTTTTGTCCTTGAATGCATGACAAGATTCTTTGTAATATTAATTGCACTTTGGTTGTCACACGTGATTGGTATTTCCTTCATCTCAACCTCAAGATCTTCCAGCTGCTATTTCATCCAGATGATTTGGGCACAACAGCTTCCAGCTGCAACATACTCAGCATCTACTGTGGATAACGCCACACTGTTTTGCTTCTTGCTAAACCATGAAACCAAGGATCCTCCAAGAAACTGACAAGTTCCACTTGTGCTTTTTCTTTCAGTTTTTGATCTTGCAAAGTCAGTATCAATGTATCCTATGAGATCTTCTCCATTGCCCTTCGGATACCAAAGTCCCATTTGTGAAGTTCTAATAAGATATCTGAAGATACGTTTCACAGCAGTTGCATGGGTTTCCTTGGGACATGATTGGAATCTTGCACACATATAGACACTGAACATAATGTCAGGTCTACTGGCATTTAAGTACAGTAGGGATCCAATCATTCTTCTGTACTGAGTGATGTCAAACATTTTCCCTTTTTCATCCATGTCCAGTTTGGTTGTAGTAGCCATAGGTGTTTCCATTAGTTTGGCATTCTCTATTGCAAACTTCTTTAGCAGTTCCTTTAGATGCTTGGATTGGTTGAGGAAGATACCATCATTACACTGCCTGATTTGCAGTCCAAGGAAGAAGTTGAGTTCACCCATCATGGATATTTCGAATTCCCCCCTGCATTAACTTAGAAAAATTCTTGCAAAGAGATTCATTAGTAGCACCAAAATATAATATCATCTACATAGATTTAAACAATAAGTAAATCTTTATTCTCTTTCTTAGTGAATAAAGTTGTATCTACTTTTCCTCTATTAAACCCCTTATCAGTTGGAAAATTACTCAATCTTTCATACCATGCTCTAAGGGCTTGCTTCAAATCGTAAAGGGCTTTCTTCAGTTTATATACATGGTTTGGTTTTGTAGTATCCTCAAAACCTAGAGGTTGATCTACATAAACCTCTTCCATGATATAGCTATTTAGAAAAGCACTCTTCACATCCATTTGATACAACAAAATATTTTTCATGCATGCATATGCTAATAGAATTCTGATTACTTCTAATCTAGCTACTGGAGCAAAGGTTTCCTCAAAATCAATACTTTCTTCTTGATTATAACCCTTAGCAACCAGTCTAGCTTTATTTCTGATGATTGTTCCTGATTCATCAAGTTTATTTCTAAAAACCCATTTAGTACTAATGACAGGATGATTTTTGGGTTTAGGCACTAAATCCTAGACTTAATTTCTTTCAAACTGATTTAATTCATCCTGCATGGCTAGAATCCAGTACTCATCAGTTAAGGCTTCCTCAGTACATTTAGGTTCAAATTGCGAGATGAAAGCACAATTAATCATTTGATCCCTTAACTGTTTTATGGTTCTAACTCTCTCTTGAACATTCCCTATCACTTAATCAACAGGATGATTCCTTTGATATCTCCAAGCTCTAGGGAGTTCTTGAGACATATCATCAATATTTTCATTTTCAAAATTTCTCTCCTGAATATCTTCTTCCTATGTTAATAGATTCAGATATTTTTGGAGACTCAATTTTACCTTCATCAAAAATATCTAACTTTTTAAAGTTTGAAACAAGATCATTTTCATCAGTAGTATGTTTAGAAGCAGTTTCATGTTCAATAAATACTACATACACAGATTCTTCTACCAAATTAGACTTTTTATTGAAAACTCTATATGCTTTACTCCTACTAGAATAGCCTAGAAATATACCTTCATCGGATTTGGCATCAAACTTACCCAGATTCTCCTTTCCATTGTTGTAAATGAAGCATTTGTAGCCGAACACATGGAGATATGACAGATTTGGCTTTCTTCCCTTGTACAGCTCATAAGGAGTCTTCCCAAGGATTGGTCTGATGTAGGCTCTGTTTATGATGTAGCCAGCTGTATTCACTGTATCAGTCCAAAATATTTGAGAAAGTTCCTTTTCATTCAGCATAGCTCTAGCCATCTCTCCAATAGTTCTGTTCTTCCTTTCTACTACTCCATTCTGTTGTGGAGTTCTTGGGGCTGAGAAGTTGTGGTCAATTCCATACTCATTGCAATACTCCAGAAAATATGAGTTCTCAAATTCTTCTCCATGATCTGACCTGATAGACACAATGGAAATACCTTTTTCATTTTGTACTTTCTTGGCTAAGGTTACAAATGCATCAAAGGTATCACTTTTAGAGGAAAGAAACAATGTCCATGTAAATCTAAAATAATCTTCTACAATGACAAGCACATACAGATTTCCACCAATGCTTTTTATCCTAGATGGACCAATTAAATCCATATGCAGTATTCTAGTGGTCTAGTTGTGGTGACTACGTTTTTGGGTTTAAAGGAAGATTTAGTTTGTTTTCCTCTTAGGCATGCATCACATTCTTTTTCTTTTTCGAAAGCAATTTTTGGCAGGCCAGTGACTAACTCGTTTTTAACCAGTTTTGAAAGTTGATTCATGTTAACTTGAGCTAATCTTCTATGCCATAGCCAACTATCATTATCCTGACTAATTAAGCAAACAGAATCTAAGGGAGGAAGTTCATCAAGATCAACAGTATAGCAGTTACCATCCCTTTGAGCTTTGAGAATTACTTTATGATCACTTTTTCTGATGACTAGGCAGAATTTTGAGTCAAATAGAACCCAATTTCCTTTGTCACATGTTTGGCTTACACTTAGCAGATTGTGGTTGAGGCCTATCACAAACAGCACCTCTTCAATGGATGTTTTAGGATTCTTGCCCATAATGTCAATGCCAACTATTCTGCCATACTGATCACCTCCAAAGGTTACTTTTCCTCTTTTCTTGTCTAAGGGTGATGAACTTCTCCTTGTCACCAGTCATGTGGCTTGAGCAGGTACTGTCCATATACCATTTATTGTTCTCTCTAGCTTTGAGACAGACCTACAAAACAAAGTTCAAGTTTTCTTCTTAGGTAACCAAATCTATTTGGGTCCTTTTCTGTCAGTAGTCTTTTCCCTAGATACAGATGTACCTTTGGGAACCCATTTAACAGTTCTGTCAAGTCCATTTTTCTTTAAAGCACAAGAGCTAGAAATATGCCCTTTTTTGTTATAGAAGTGACAGGTGGTAAACAGACTACTAGATTGAGAGGCAGGAAGAAAACAATGTAGATAATATTTTTGTTTTGCATGCCTTGGTTGATTATATGATTCGATGTGATGTGACATGTGATCTTTCTTTCTATTTCCATCAGCATGCACAAAATGTCTCATGTATATATTCTGATTTTTCTTCCTAATCTTTTCATTAACAGCACATGGATCATAGCCAAGTCCAGCTTTTCCTTGTGATATTCTTTGGCTTCCCATTAAAGCAAACAACATATCTTTACCTCTAGTAAGTCTAGACATGCTTTTTACTAGATATTCATTGGTTTGCTTTAGTTCAATACATGTTTTACAGCTCACAGATTCAGCAATAGGTAGAGAAACAGTTTCAGAAATATTGTGTTGAGATTCTAGTTTGTTAATCTTTTTCTTAGCTTGCTTTAGTTCTTTAGCAACCTTAACAAACTCATCATGCAGCTCATGAAATGCATCCAGTAATTCAGAATAAGAAGGTTTAGATTCATATACCTCATCTTCTTGATTACTGCTGCATGGGATTTCAGCTTCTTCATATGCAAGTGCCATGAGACAGATGTTAACAATTTAATCATCATCATCTTCTTCTTCATCTGGGTTGTTGCCCCATATCGATGAGATGTAGGCTTTCTTCTTCTTGCCTTTATCTGCAGCTTTCTTTTCTTTCTCTTGCTTCTTCAAGAACTGTGGACAATCTCATTTGATATGTCCTTGCTTTTTTCACTCATAGCAAGTCACAGGCTCTTTTGGTTCCCTCTTGCTATCTCCAGCAGCTCCTTTCTTGAAGATTTTCTTGTTTCTCTTCTTGCTGTAGAATCTTCCGAATTTTCTGATCATCATAGCCAGAGTTTCTTCATCTAGCTCCTCTCCATCGTCAGATTCTTCCTCCTTTTCTTCAGCACCTTTGAGAGCAAGGCCTTTCTTCTTTCTGTCTTGTCCAGCTTCATTGAGAGCTTTGAGTTTTCCTTCATACTCCTCAAGGCTGCCAAAGAGAGTTGTGACAGAGGCCATTGATTCTCCTCTAGCTTCCTCTATTGTTGTTACTTTGGGTTGCCATTCCAGAGGGAGAGCTCTGAGGATCTTTTTGACTTTCTCTATTTCAGTGTATTTTTTTCCCAGGCTCTTTAATTGATTCACAATGAGGGTGAATCTTTTCTGTAGCTCTTTAACACTCTCTCCTTCTGTCATTCTGAAACTTTCATATTCTCCTATGCATGTATTTAATTTATTTTCCCTGACTCCAGTTGTTCCTTCATGAGTAATATGCAGGGTGTCCCACATTTCCTTGGCAGTGGAGCATTGGGAGACTCTATAGAATTCGTCCTGATTCAAAGCACTGACCAAACAGTGTTTTACCTTGAAATTCAGCAGGACTCTTCTTCTATCTACCTTATTCCATTCAGCTTCTGGCTTCTCTCTATATTTTCCATCATCTTCCAGAGCCATTGGGACAAAATCTCCCTTCTGAATGACTAACCAGATGTCCAGATCGATTGACTGGAGATAGATTTGTATCCTCATCTTCTAGTACTCATAGTCTTCTCCACTGAAGCAAGGTGGTCTATTTGTGTTATTGCCTTCTGGTAATATACTTTCTCCAAAGCCAGCCATTATAGTTCCCAGACTGTGAGATCCTTTGATTGGGAATCCAGGCTCTGATACCACTTGTTAGTTAAGCTGGCTTCCCAAGAGGGGGGTGAATTGGGAAGATTAAAAATTTTGTCCAGTCTCCAAGTCACCACTTGAGATTTTCCACTATTCTGCAAGAATTCAGTGGGCTTCTTGCAAATGCCACAGTACAATATTTATGCTCTGTTTTCTAGAGCTTCTCTCAATCCCTTTTTGCACTTTCACAAAGTGCTTCCTAATCCCTTGTGATATCCCCTCACAAGAAAATCTATCTTCCAGATGAAGATTAGATTGTATACAAAGATTAAACTCTCTTAATCAGAGTAAATATGAAGGTTGAAGTACAAGTATTGAAGTGAGAGGGTAAAAGTCTTTGAATAGAAGATTTGGCAGAATTTCAGTATATACAAAGTTTAATTCGTTGCCCACAACTTCAAATGGTGTTATATTTATAGATTTAGGTCTCAAATATCCGTTAGAGACAAAATCTATCTGTTGGAGAAGTTATCCAACAGTTACTCTAAAAAACTATCCATTAACCAACCACATTTAATGCTTCTGACATACTGAAATTCGAATTTCGGTTGGTCAACAGAAGTATTTGACAGAAATCGAAGGTTAACAGCTTCAACATTGAAAGACCGAAGTTTGTTTGTCATGAAGTGAAATTCGAATTTGAAACTTAGAAAATGTTTCTGAGTAGTGACATACGAATTTTCAAGTGGAAAGTTTTTCTGTTAAGTGTGAACAGTATTTTCAATTTACTACAGTGCCTTCAAAATTTGAATTTTGGAACCCCAAAATTCATCTGTTCGTAGCAGGCTTAAAAAGCACAGTAGTTCATTTACTTCGAAATTCAAATTTTCAAAGATTGAAGTTCGTCTGTCACAGAGACCTCTTTTCAGACTTACTTTAACATTTGAATTTATAAACACTGTCATCCATATGTCAACATATCATTGTAACAGACTCACAACCTTAGCTTCTGAAATTTGAATTTTCATATTCAAAGTTCGTCTGTTAGTGAGCAATTTTGAAACTCAATATAATCTTGATTTCAGATGAACTTTGACATTGTTTCAGACGAATTTCTTTAGCTTTCATAAGTTACATTTGTCTGAAATTCGAATTTTCAAAACCCAAAGTTCATCTGTTGCTTAAAGCTTCTTTCAGATACTTATGAAAATTTGAATTTTGAAAAATCAAAATTCGTCTGTCAGAGAAGCATCTCTTCAGACTTATTCAGTTTTAACTCGAAATTCGAATTTCCAAAGCCAAAGTTCGAATTTCCAACATGACAGTTCAATATAAACCTTTCAAACTTCGTCTGTTAGTGGGTGTTTTTCAAATATCTCATGATTTAACATAAGATCAAGGTTTTAAAACTTCTTTCCACTAAATCAAAGCCTTGTACTCAAAATAAAACAAAACTAAACATCCTATAACAAACTTTGCACAGATTTCTCCAGGATTTCTTCACTTGAACTCTTTAAGCACCTTTGATATCTTTATTCCAAGCTCTTGAGAGTTGATTTGGAATCATCAAAACTTCTTGATTCAACACCTTATTCAATTCTAACTTGGTTTTTGTTTTTCATGAGTTCAAGTTTAGATTGTTGAGTTTTCTTATTCTCCTCCTAGGTTTGGAATCAGCCATGACAATTATTGCATAAGGGAGGTATTTTCATGCAAACAAACCAAGGGAAAGCATGAAAGTATATTTGCATGAAAGTAAACAAAGTTGCAAAGAAATTCCACTCTTGCTCTTTAAGATGGCATTTTCAGTCAAGATGAAAGGGGAGGAAAGAGTTGGAATTTTGTATAACCAATGGTAAAAATGAATTCTTCATGCATGAATTAGTAAAGAATAAGTTAGGTTTTCAAGATTTAACGGAAGATATAAAATATGAAATTTTAGGGTTTTATGGTTCTTTAAAAGTTGGCCAATAACATCCCTATAACATCCCAAATTTTCTAGATATCATAAGATGTATAGAAATATGATAAAATCTAAGATACAGTATTTGATGGAAAAAGGAGTCAAATAGCAAATTATATGCTAAGACATTAAAAGAAACATTTATGCAATTTGGCCTCTGATAGAAAAATTATTTGTAGTTTAGTTCTTGAAAAATATTTGCATATTGGTCTTTGAAGAAAATTTATTTGCAAATTGGTTCCTCCAGGTCAATTTCATGAATATGCAATATTGGTATCAAAATGGAGCTTATGACATCTTAGACCCAATGAAATAATGTATTGGGTCCAAAAGGATCAGTTTGGAAAGAAATAGGAGGTCATATATAGTAAAATAACAATACAAAGAAAAAGACAAAGTATTATAGGTCTCACAAGATAGAAAAAGTTAAAAAAAAAAAAGTATGTGAACCTCATATAAAAATTGCTTGGGAGAATATATGAAATTAAATATAGATCACAACATAGTTTAATTCTGTATAGATAAAGTAATAAAATACTGCAAAAAGTAACTTTAACAGTTTAGGTAAAAAGTAACAAGTACAAGATATATCTAAATTAAAAAAAAATATGAAGTATTTTGGATAATTTTTCCCTAAAGTATCAAGATCACAGTTGTCAACTTGCCAAGATGAATTCTTCAGGGCAACTTCAAACCACTAACAAAAGTATGACTATCTCCTATCAAAACATTAGTGATGTGAAAAGAAAAATCCTCAATCAACTTGGCACTCATCTCATTTTAAACTTAAACATCATAAGCTTCAACCTCCATTTTCACACCAATTAAAATTTGTTGTTAACAAAAAAAAAATCCATCTATCCAATTAAACATTATCATTCGTCAAATTTGTAACACCTTAATTCAAACCTATTTTTCCATGTTCTAGACCATTATAGAGCCCATTCATGCCTGATTAGAAGCTTGAATCAATTTAAAACTAAAAACAAAATTTTCAATAATTCAGGTACTGTTCATTTGGTATTTTCCATTTTACTAACTGAACTTTGAAAATTCGTAACTAATTTCACATAAATCATATCAAAGTGGTTCAAGTTTCTTAGAATAGCTTAAAAAATTTTCTACATAGAAAAAATAAGTAACAAAGCATTTACTAGGCCCATTCATACAGTTTACTACTAAAAATTTACTGCACATTTGGTCATTTTTCAACTTCCTAGAATTTTGGCCTTAACTTTTAGAAATTCATATCCCCTTCTATCCTAAGCCAACATACTTTATGCAATTTGAAATCTTTATATGTCTACTTTCCAAACATATTTTTCTTATACATTTATTCAATTTACATAAGGCATGACATTAATATTTTATTATAGGGCATGATATCCCTATTCAGAACACTACTTTTATTGGAATAGTTTTAGGAAAGCCCATATATATTTTATTATTTAGTTCCAATTACTTCCAATTTAGTGGCATTTCATTCTTGAGAAATAGAGCTTTCCAAGAATATAAACCACTGAATTTTTAAAGCTCTGTACAATTTTACACTACCTTTTGAAATATCCAGTATTCACAATGAAAGTTCCAATTTTTCCAATACTACTCAGCTCTGAACCCTAAATTCAAAAATTCACTATAAATCATAAACTTATCCAATTTAAGTATTATTTAGCTTCATTTAAAGATTGTTTTGTCTACTTTCAAAGACTATGTACTACTTATACATCATACCCTATTTCATATGAATAGTACCATGTTACCATTAGTATGTTCAGAATGAGCCTTTCCATTTACAATTTGGCAAAATAAGCCTCATAATATATTTACTTCATCATTCTTGGTTCCAAATCCATATTAAGAGGACTAGAGAAACATAAAAATGTATAATTATAGAATTTACATCTCATACATAACTTGGTTAATTTAGCTGGCTTCCCAAGAGGGGCGTGAATTGGAAAGTTGGAAGTTTTCTGCAAAATTAAAATATAGTAGTGATAATAAAAGTTGATAAAAGCAGAGTATAGAATATAAAGAACAGTTGCAAAGTAAATGGGAAGAGGGCACAGAGATTTATCCTAATTTGGTCCACTCCACTTGACCTACTTCCAGTCCTCAAGCCATCACTTGAGATTTCTCCACTATATATTGCAAGATTAAAATGAGTTCTTACAAAAATTGCAGTATAACTCTAGCTCAAACTTTGAGCCTTACAGAAAACTCTTACACTTCTCACTTACGAGTAAGAACAAATCTCTTAGTGTCTTCTCACACTAAGTGTTATCTACAAATGTGTAGAAATATACAAATCAAGATATAAAATTCTCTCTCAAAAGAGTGGATATGAAGGTTTAAGAACAATGAATGAGCTAAATAGAGGGTAGGTAAGCTTTGAATGAATCAGTAAGAAATTTTGCAACGTTTTGGCATTTATATGCTTTTCCTCATTACCCAACAAATTAAATAAGGTCTTATTTATATTTTTAGAGTAAAACTATCCGTTGAAAGTAAGAATTAGCCGTTATTCTCAAAAAAATAGCCGTTCACCTGCTAGATTAAATGCGTCTGACAAAGGTTATGCAGATAACCTCTTCAGGTTATGCGAATAACCTCTTTAGGTTATACGAATAACGGGTGACCATTGGCTCTTGGTTTCAACGTTGAACTTTCATTATGTAGATAACCTAACTAGGTTATGCGGATAACATCATTCCAGAATGATTAAGTTTTAGCTCAAGAACATTTTCATGAAAACCTACTTAGTTGTTCGAATAATATTTTACAAACTTGGATACCTTTGAGCATTATTAGAATAACTTTTCATAATGTTCTTCCTTATTCAGATAACATTAAATCTTCGCAAACTAAGTTCTTACAAAACATATGTTATCAAGATAACCTCTCAAGGTTATGTAGATAGCCTCTTGAACAAAAAGAGGTCCACGAGTTCTGTAACATACATTATGCCTATAACCTTCCTAGAGAAAGATGGAATGTGGGAGAAGGAGCTAGGACAGAGGACACTGGGATAGGTTGCAGTGGCATAACAGTATGAGCAAGAGGTGCAAAAGGAAAAAAAGGATAAATGGGATATCTAGCATGACTAGAGATGGTACAGGAGGATTGAGAGCAGGGGAAGGATCAGTATCCAAGGGAATGCTTATCACGTCTTGTACAGCAACCTCAGCTAGATGGCTAATGCCCTCAAATGAGGCTGAATCAAGTGGTGTAATATCCTTATTTTTATGGGATGTTGTAAAATGAATAAAAGATGAGAAATAAAGCAAGACCAAAAGGCTATATATAATTGGGCTTTAGAAAGAATTAATTTCTCATCTAATTTTCAAAAGAAGTTATGTTTTGTTCTTAATTAGAATTAATTTTTCATAACATCCTTAGCAAAAATTAATTCCAGAACTTACCCTAAAAAATATGCAATATACCATTTGAATGAAAGTCCACTCCAAGCTTAGTGCAACAGTATAAGTATTACATAGCCGGGAGGTCTAGGTTGAAAGATAAACCAATTTGAAAGTTAATGTGAATAGTAAAAAAGAAATAATAAAAAAATTGGTCTTTGGGTGAATTACAAGAAAGTGCCCAAAAAATAGATAATTACGTTTTTGACCTGGTTTAAGGGCAAAACGGTCATTTTTCAAATTAGAAGTAAAATGTGAATAATGAATTGAAGGCCCAAAAATGAAAAATTTGACATCGTAAAATGCAAAAGGAATTAAAAAAAAATAGAGAGACACCATTAAGCGTGTAAAGAGGTATTTTTTCTAGTTAAACAGGAAAATGAAAAAATTATATTTTATCCCCAAGAATTAAGGATCTCTACAATTTAGTTCCTGAAGGGACAAATTCACGTGAAGAGGAAATGAAAGAAAATTTGGAAAAAATTACAGTTAATACCCAAAAGTTGCAAAAATTATAAATTACCCGGGTCAAGGGTATTTTTGTAAATATGAAAAATTATAGTCAAAATGAAGCTCTCAATGAGATAAACCAAATGGAATATAGTATGGAATTTATTAAGGTCAAAATAATATTTATTGGGTAATTAGGATTTAATATTAATATTTTACTCGATAAAAGTCAGTTTAGACTACAGAAAAAGGCAATACCAATTCAAGGATACTAAATGAACCTTGATAAAATATATTTTGGATCAAGATAATTATTTTAGTCCAAAATTTATTTTTGGATAATCCAATACCAATTTAATATCAATTTCGGCCAAAATATTTAATCGGTAAAGGGTATTTTGGTCAATTAAAATTTTTGAAACATTTTTAGCCAAAAGAATTGATCAAGTGGCGACTAAAACCAGACCATGGTAATTTATTGAAAATTTATAATGAAAAGTAACCAATATTAGTTAAAAATAATTATTATGGTTAACTTTATCACGTATCTTTCTTAATTACCTTGGGTTAGCCATTTGGACATCATCTTCTTGCCCCATACGCGTTTGAACTAGCAGCTAAATAGGAGAAAAATTCATGGAAACAAGGAGAAAAATAGAGAAGACAAGAAGCAAAGTTTGATTCTCAAATTTCTAAGGTAATATTCTATGATCATTTTCTTGCATATCTAAGTGTTTGTGATGGTTTTTATGGAGTATTTTCTCATCTTTTACCTCTGTAATTTTCTGCCAAGAGAGAGAGAGTAGAGAGAGAAAATGAAGCCATGAAGAAATTAATCCATGAAAAGTGATATATAGGCTTCAAGGATCAATGATATACCATTGGATTGCAAATTAATCAGGTAGTTATTTTTCTACATTTTTTTGGAATTTTTTGCCTATTTAGGGTTTAATAAGAAAGGAAATTTCATGACTTTGACCCCCAAAATGGATTCATTGGGTCCAAATTATCTAAGAACAAGGGTGTTGTACAGGAAATTCCAAGTGATTTGCAAAATGAAATTTTATGGTTCAAGTGAGCACTTTGTGAAGTGAATCATGAAACTAGTGGCTAATGGCCTTGTTTTGTGATGCTATAGGGTTTCAAGAAGTGTTAGAAGTTCAAAGAAAATGTGTGCAAAGTTTGGAAAGGATTGGAAAGCTAAAAGGTAGTTTACTAACCTAATCTTGCATTATATGGTTATATAGTTGCAATGGTTTTAATGTTATACCAAATATTTGCAATGATATCATGAGATGATTTGTTGATAGTGGCTGAGTTATTTGAGGGGTTTTGTGACCCCAAGATGTCCAAAACGTAAGGGGAAACTCTATCCAATTTTCTTTAAAATGTTTAAGCATAAATGATTCTAAATGTTTGAATGATGATTTGATGAAGTGTGCTTGCATTATATGATTATATATTTGCTTGATTAGTGGTAACTACTGAGATTCTTTGAATTTCATCTCTTCCAAATGCTTATCATGTTTAGGCCAAGCAATGCAAAAAGTTCATAAAGAGCCAAAAGAGCGAAGGAAGAAATTGGTGGAAATTATGTTCTTGCAAAAATTGATGTTAATTTTTGATCATATGTATAAATTTGTATGCAAAGGATGAATCATGTATACTGATGCAAGTATCTTCCTTGAGATACCTTTTGATATTATGTATGAATATGGTACAATGAATGATGATGTATATATGATATGAAGCTTATTTTGCTAAGACATGAATAGAGATATACAATTTGGACACCCTAAAAAATACATAGGTATTGTTTATGTAAGATAGGGAACCTAGTTTAAGTAATATATATGCTCTTAAAGTAAACAAGTAGAACTTTAAAATGATCAAAGAGCACTCCATTTGGAGATATGTATAAATTAGAATGATTTTTCAAAGTTAGGGTTCAGAACAGGGAAAGATTGGAAAAATTGGAAATTGAAAGTTAGGTACTAGGAAATTAAAAAGATAATATAAAATTGTGCAGAGATCCAAAAATTCAGTGGTTTGTATTTATAGAAAGGTCTATGTTCAAAGTTTCATATGACACCAATGTTGAGGTAATTGGAGTTATATGATAGGAGATATGGAGGTTTTCCCAAAACTGTTCCAGCAAAAGTGGAATTCTGACCCCTTATGATTTAAGTTAACACCATGCCATGTGCAAGTAAAATAAATGTACAAGAAAAATATGCCTAAAAAGTGTACATTCAAGGCTTTCATATGACATATGAATGCATAAATTGGCTTAGGGTAGAGTGAGATATGAATTTTTAAAATTAAGCCCAAAATTCTAGGAAAGAGAAATTGATCAAATCTATAGTAAATATTTGAGAGATAAACTATATGAATTAGTCTAGAAAATACTCTATTTCATATTTTTTCCATGAATAGAATCTTTTTATATATTTTTGGAGACTCGAATCACAATAAATTGATTTTTCTAGAATTATTTATGAATTTTTGAAATTCATCGGGTAAAATGGAAATGACACAATGAATAGTACCGAGAATTTTAGAAAAATCTGTTTTGATATTATTATACAATCAAGTCTCTAATTATGCAATAATGGATATAATTGAAGTCTAATACATGGGAAATAGACTTAAGTATAAGGTGTTACAGGTGGAGGAGGGAAGAGAGTTTTAAGTTCTTGTATACAGTGATGGAGAAAAATGTGGTGAAGGAAGTCTCCTCCAATTATAGGGATTAAGGCTCTTTCTTGATTCTGATTTGTCTCGATCACTTGTTGTGTTGAAGCTTGTGCAAGTTCCTTATCATCAAGATGATAGTCTAAGTTAAGACCTAGACCCTCTGATAGAACAGGGGGCTTAGGAGTAAAGGAACCAGCTACATCAGCAAGTGGAGACTTTACAGAAGTCTCAGGAAAAGCAGCAATGTCAGCATATATAAGAGGTAAAGGTTGGAGACGTAATAAGGATGGCCAAGATATACTTGAAGCTACTTGTTCATGCAGGAGTTTGACTTCTTGAGTAAGATTTTTCTATTTTGGCTTGAAGCCTCTCTTACAGTTCAGTAATGAGGTACCCAAGATTGATAGAGTCTTCTCTATGTTCTCTCCTAGTGGCTATCAGTATTTGATATAGCTTCTGATATAAGGTAGGGATGTCAGTAGGTATAGGTAGGTCAGAGGCTGGTATGCCTTCAGGTTCATGTGGAGCTGGAATAGAGGAATGAGGTTCAGGGTACAAAGGCTATGATGGTTCAATAGGTGAAGAGGAAGAAGAGCTAGAATCACTACCTTCAGGGCTATATGCTGCATCTACTAATTGAGAATCTCCTTCTCCTTCTCAAATTTCTCTTTTCTTGTCAACCCATCTTCCATTTGTCAAAATCATCCACATCTTCTATAATGCCTTCTCATAGAATTCTTCTGGAAGCAATGCAGGTCTTTATCTCAATATGTAATATGTGGTGGTGCTTCAAAATTTTGGTGATGAGGTGCCCATATGGCAACTATGAATCCTACCTGTAAGTCCTTGCCTTCTACATTCTCTGTAAGATGATGTCAATCAAGTTTATCATGGAAATGCTTGTCAATCAACTATGAAACATTATTTGAACAAGCATTTCAAGTTATCATGAAAATGAATTTCACACAGAGCACACAAAAAATAGGCAATCAATATGTTATCCAGATAATCTTGCCATCTTATGTGAATAAGGTTCTTACTTTGGAAACCACTTCTCTGGATATAATGTTATGTGGATAAGATAGGCAAGTTATGCTAAAATTGACTTTCACATAACATATATAGTGAAGCAAACATGACAGGTTATACACATAAGGTGATGACCTTGTCTGAAAATCGAGCTTCACAGAGACCAAAATTTCCCATAAGATCTCATTTTCATGAAAAGCCTCATACCTTATTTGAATAACCTCTAAAACAGAAACTATAAGCACTAGAAAATCAATTCATTTTTAGCATAAGGCTATGGGTTATGCGCATAACATATTAGAAAGACTCATAAACACTTACAGACAGTTGTGTTATCCCCATAAGCTTTTTCTCTTCATTTCAACATGCAGTGTACTTCATTTTATCAGATTTTCACTATTTCAGATTGAGAAATACCTGCAAAACAAACTTCTAGATACTCCGATGCTTAAGTCAGTATTATATCAACTGAATCATAAATTTAAAGGAGATTTTAGAGAATATTTATAACTTACTAGGATTTATCATTCCTAATTCTCTTATGATTTTACCATATCTATCTTCTGCAAGTGGCTTTGTCAAAATGTCTGCAAGCTGATCTTCAATAGGGACAAACTCCAACTTGACATCCCCTTTCAAAATGTTATCCCTTATGAAGTGATGTCTTACTTCAATGTACTTGGTCCTTGAATGCATGACAGGGTTCTTTGTGATGTTGATGGCACTTTGATTATCACATCTTATTGGAATTTCCTTCATCCCAATCTCAAGATCTTTAAGTTGCTACTTCATCCAAAGGACTTATGCATAACAGTTACTTACAGCTACGTATTCAGCTTCTACTGTGGAGAGAGCTACATTATTCTGCTTTTTGCTGAACCATGACACTAGAGAATCTCCTAGAAACTAATAAGTTCCACTCGTACTCTTTTTATCAATTTTGGATACAGCAAAATCAGCATCTGTGTAACTTATGACCTCTTCTCCAGTGTCTTTTGGATACCAAAGTCTCATCTGTGATGTTCCCATCAGATATCTGAAGATCCTTTTCACAACTATTGCATGGGACTTTTTGGGACTTGATTGGAACCTAGCACACATGCAGATACTAAACATGATGTCAAGTCTACTTGCAGTTAGGTATGGCAAGGAACTAATCATTCTCCTATATTGAGTTATATGAAAGAGTTTTCCCTCTTCATCCATATCAAGCTTAGTTGCAAAGGCCATAGAAGTTCCCATAGGTTTGGCATTTTCCATTCCAAACTTCTTCAGCAGCTCCTTGAGATATTTTGATTAGTTGAGGAAAATGCCATGATCACATTGTTTAATTTGCAGCCCAAAGAAGAAGTTTAGCTCCCCCATCATTGACATTTCAAATTCACTCTGCATTAGCTTAGAAAAATTCTTGCATAAAGACTCATTAGTAGCACCAAATATAATGTCATCAACATAATTTTATACAATAAGCAAATCTTTATTTTCTCTTTTAGTAAACAAGGTTGTATCAACTTTCCCTCTAGTAAATCTCATCTCAATCAGAAAGTTATTCAGTTTCTCGTACCATGCTCTAGGTGCCTATTTTAATCCATATAGAGCCTTCTTCAATTTATATACATGATTTAGCTTAGTTGAGTCCTCAAAACCTGGAAGTTGATCAATATAAACCCCTTCCATGATATAACCATTCAGAAAAGTACTTTTTTACATCTATGTGATATAGCACTATATCTTTTATGTAGGCATAGGCTGAGAGAATTCTTATTGCTTCCAATCTTGTAACTGGAGTAAAAGTTTCCTCATAATCAATGCTTTCCTTCTAATTATATCATATAGCTACTAGTCTAGCTTTATTCCTTATTATTGTTCCTGATTCATTAAGTTTATTCTTAAAAAACCCATTTGGTTCTAATAATTGGATGGTACTTAGGCCTAGGTACTAAATCCCAAACCTGACTTCTTTCAAATGGATTAAGTTCTTCTTACGTAGCTAGAATCCAATATTTATCAGTTAAGGCCTCTTCATTACTCTTAGGTTCAATTTGAAAAATAAATGCATAGTTATTCACTTGATCCCTAAGTTGTCTTCTGGTTTTAACATTCTTTTGAACATCCCCAATGACTTGATCAACTGATTGATTCTTTTGATATCTCCAAGCTCTAGGAAGTTCTTGAGAAATTTCTTCATTATTTTCACATTCAATATCTTTCTCCTGAATATCTTCCTCTGTATTAGTATATTCAAATAATTTAGGAGGTTCAATTTTATCTTTTCTAAAAATATTCAAGCTCTTAATGTTGAAAATTAGATCATCCTCATCTATAGCATGCTTAGAAACAATTTCATTTTAAATGAAAATCACATGCATAGATTCTTCTATTGCTCTAGTCTTTTTATTGAACATCATATATGCTTTACTCCTATTTGAGTAGCTAAGGAATATACCTTCATCTGATTTGGCATCAAACTTACCCAAATTGTCTTTACTATTGTTGTGGACATAGCAAGTGCATCCAAAGACATGAAGATGAGAAAAGTTGATCTTCTTTTCCTTGTACAACTCGTATGGAGTCTTACTTAGAATGGGTTTGATGTATGCTTTATTTATCAAGTAGCATGATCTGCTCACTGCATCAGCCCGAAGTGCTTAGGTAATCCTTTTTCATTCAGCATTACACGAGCCATTTCTTCTAGTACTCTATTCTTTCTCTCCATAACTCCATTTTGTTAAGGTGTTCTTAGGGCTAAGAAGTTGTGCTCTACTCCATTCGCATTACAGTAGTCAGCAAATTTGGCATTTTCAAACTATCCACCATGATCTATTCTAATAGACACAATAGAGCAACCTTTCTCATTTTGGATTTTCTTAGCTAAGATCAGAAAAGTATCGTATGTTTCATCTTTAGAGGGAAGAAATAATGTCTAGGTAAATCTAGAATAATCATCTACTATAATAAGTACATACAAGTTGCCACCAATACTCCTAATATGACTAGAACCAATCAAATCCATGTGAAGTAATTGTAGTGGTCTAGTTGTAGAGACAATATTTTTGTTTTTGAATGAGGACTTTGTTTGTTTCCCTTTAAGGCAAGCATTACATTCTTTATCTTTTTCAAACTTAATGATAGGTAATCCAAGAACAAGTTCTTTTTTAATGAGTTTGTTTAATTGATACATACTAATATGTACTAGTCTCTTATGCCATAGCCAACTATCATCATTTTCACTAATTAAGCATATTGAGTCCAGGGCATGTAATTCATCTAAATCAACTGTATAATAGCTACTGTCTCTTTCTACCTTAAGAGTAACTTTGCGATCACTCTTTCTGATGACTAGGAAGTGGTTGGAATCAAACAAAACCCAATTATTTTTATCACAAGTTTGGCTCACACTCAACAAGTTGTGTTTAAGTCCTATCACAAACAAAACTTCTTCAATTGATGTTTCTGGATTTCATCCAACAATTCCAATGCCAATTATCTTGCCAGATTGGTCACCACCGAAAGTGACCTTTCCTCCTTTCTTATCTATCAGCATAATGAATTTTTCTTTATCTCTAGTCATGTGTCTCAAACAGGCACTATCCATGTACCACTTATTGCTTTTCTTGGCCTTGAGAGACACCTGCAAAACAGATTTTAGTTCTTTCTCTTAGGTACACATATTTGCTTGGGTCATTTCTTGTTAGTAGAAGTACCTTTGGGAATCCATTTCATTCCATTGTCATTTCCTTCCTTCCTTCCTTCCTGTATATACAGGTGGAGGATACATGACCCTTCTTGTTATAGAACTGACAAGTGGAAAAAAGGCTAGAGGAAAAAGAAGCAGGACTGAAATAATGGAGATAGTATCTATCCTTTTGATTTCTAAGGGCTGGAAATGAATTTATGTTTTAAGGTGATTTAATATTATTAGCATGCACAAAATTTCTCAGATAAAGATGTTGTTTTCTACTTTTCAGTTTCTCTTTGACAGCACATGGGTCATATCCTAGACCAATTTTGCTTTGACTTACGACTTGTTTTCCCAATAACACTTTCAGAATATCCTCATCTCTAGTGAGTTTAGTTAAAGTCTTATGGAGATAATTGTTCTTATCTCTCGACTTAATGCATGAGACACAGACAGATGTGGTGGAAGAAGAAGAAGAAAATTGTGAAGTAGTGCAAGATGTATGAGATTCATTTTCAAGCTTCTGTATTTTCTTTTTAGCTTGATTCAGCTGTTTAGACACTTTGACAAATTTAGTTATCAGATAATTGAATGCATCATGCAGTTCATTGTAGGAAGGGCTAGAATCATTTACCTCAAAATCATTGTCACTGTCTTGATTATGATTTTTCTCGTCATTTGCAACCTCTTGAACCATTAGGCATAGATTGGCAATATCATCATCTTCTGCTGCTTCTTCTTCATCTAAACTATCTCTCCAAATGAAAGATAAGAAAGCTTTCTTCTTTTTACCTTTGTCAGCCTTCTTTATTAGTTCTACTGGCTTCCTAAGAAAGGGATAAATTGGGAAGTTTGAAATTTTTCTGCAAAATGAAAAGAAAGTAGTGAAAGCAAAAATTGCAAAAAAATAGAGTGCAGAATGTAATAGGACAATAAGCAAGGTACGAGAAGAAGGACACAAAGATGTATCCTGGTTCGGTCTCTTCCTCTTGACCTGCATCCAGTCCTCAAGCTACAACTTGAGATTTTTTACTATCTTGCAAGAATTTAGTGGGCTCCTTGCAATGCCACAGTATAACTTTATGCTTTGTTCCAAGAGCTTACAATTTCACTCTCTGCACTCTAACTAAGTGCTTCCCAAATTCCTTGTAAAATCCCCTTACAAGAAAATTTTTCTTCCAAATGAAGATAAGATTATTTACAATAGGAGAAACTCTCTAATACAGAGTATGTTTGACAGTTGAAGAGCAATAAATGAGGTGTGTGAGAGTAAGAGACTTTGACTGAAGAATTTGACAGAGTTTCAGTATATACAACTTAAAATTGTTACCTATACCTTCAAATGAAGTTCTATTTATAAATTTATGTCTTAACTATACATTAGAGACAAGATCTAATTGTTAGAGATGTTAGCCAATGGTTACTCTGTAAAACTATCCATTCACTAACCACATTTAATACGTTTGACATCCAAAGTTTGAATTTTAGGGTGTCAATAGACGAATTTCACATAGGCCAGAAGTTAAAGATTTTAACGTTGAACTTCGAAGTTCATCTATTCAAAGGTAAAATTCAAATTTTCATGTTGAAAAATATTTCCCATGTTGGAACATATGAATTTTCAAGGTTAAAGTTCTTCTGATAAGTGTGAACAATTGTTCCATATTGCTACAGTGCATTCGAAGTTCGAATTTTGGTGTCTAAAATTCATCTGTCAATGAGCAACTCAATATGACACAAAAGTTCTTCTTTTCAAAATTTGAATTTAAGCTTTCAAAGTTCGTCTGTCAGAGAGTCCTCTTTTCATACTTTTACTTTCATTCCAAAATTTGAATTTTTGAAAACCAAAGTTTGTCTGTTAGAGGACACCTGAACAAACTTACGCATTATCTCTCCAAAGTTCAAATTTTCAAAACCAAAGTTCGTCTATCAGAAGATGGACTTAGAACTCTTTTTAAACTTTACTTTTAACTGAACTTTGACCTATCTTTAGACGAATTTTTCATTTTCTGCAAGTTGTGCTTTACCTAAAATTTGAATTTTAATAGTTTGCAATTTGTCTGTCAGAGGTAACATCTTTGTAAGCTCGAATTTCAGCCTCCAAAGTTTGAATTTTCAAGGTAACATATGAAGTTTAACAATTCAAAATTCGTCTGTGAGTGAATATCTTTCAAATATATCGTAAGTTAACATAGGGTTGTTGAAAAACGCATTTTAAAAACATTTAAGTGAAAAATTAAAGCATTTTACTCATGTGAATATAGTGAGAAATCCTACATACTAATCTTATACTCATTTCTTTCTGGATTTCTTCACTTGAGATCTCTTATACACCTTTGATATCTTCCTTCCAAGCTCCAGTTGTTTGGAATGATAAAAAACACTTGATTCAACATTCTTGCCTTTTCCTTGTTTCTTGCTCAGTGGAGGACATTGTCATTTGATTTGTCCAAGTTTCTTGCATTCATAGCTTATGATGGAGTCTTTGTTTTCTTTCTTGCTACTGGTAACTCCATCTTTCTTTACAAACCTTCTAAATTTCTTCTTTTCATACATTTTACCGAATCTTCTCACTAGCATAGCCATGGTTTCTTCATCTAGCTCAACATCTTCTTTAGAATCATCATCATCTTCTGATTCTACTTTGAGAGCCAGGCTTTTCTTTTTCTTGTCAGAGGATAAGGATTATTTAAGGGCTTTCAGCTTCCCTTTATATTCTTCAAGGCTTCCAAAGAGGGTTGTGATAGATGTCATTGATTTCCCTCTGGCTTCTTCTATTGCTGTCACCTTTGGTTGCCATTTAATGGGCAAGGCTCTGAGAATTTTTTTGACTTTCTCAAATTGAGTGTATTCCTTCCCAAGGCTCTTTAGCTGATTCACAATGAGAGTGAATCTCTTCTGCAGTTCTTTAATGTTTTCATTCTCCTTCATTCTGAAACTTTCATATTCACCTATGCATGAATTCAATTTATTTTTTTTCACCCTGGTTGTTCCTTCATGAGAAATTTCCAGAGTGTCTCACAGACCTTTGACTGTTGTACATTAAGACATTCTATAGAATTCATCTTGGTTAAGGGCACTAACCATGTAGTATTTAGCTTTATAGTTGAGTAGGACCCTTCTTTTGTCCTCATCATTCCACCCCTCTTCTGGTTTCTCTCTATACTTCCCGTCATCTTGCAGTTTTATTAGGACAAAGTCTCCCTTCTAGATGACCGACCAAATATCCAAGTCAATAGACAGGAGATAGATTTGCATCCTTATTTTCCAGTATCCATAATGCTCTCTACTAAAGCCAGGAGATCTGTTGGTGTTGTTTCCTTCAGAAAGAATACTTTCACCAAAGCCAGCCATATATTCTCTCGGATTGTTAGATCCTTCAATTGGGAGTCCGGGTTCTGATACCACTTGTAAGTTTAGCTGGCTTCCCAAGAGGGGTGTGAATTGGGAAGTTTGAAGTTTTCTGCAAAATTAAAATACAGTAGTGATAATAAAGTTGATGAAAATAGTATAGAATATAAAGAATAGTTGCAAAGTAAATGAGAAGAGGACACAAAGATTTATCCTAGTTTGGTCCACTCCACTTAACCCACTTCCAATCCTCAAGTCACCACTTGAGATTTCTCCACTATATCTTGTAAGATTCAAATGGGTTCTTGCAAAAAACACAGTACAACTCTAGCTCGAACTTTGAGCCTTATAGAAAACTCTTACTCTTCTCACTCACGACTAAGAACAAATCTCTTAGTGTCTTCTCACACTAAGTGCTATCTATAAGGGTGTATAAATATACAAATCAAGATATAAAACTCTCTCTCAAAAGAGTGGATATGAAGGTTTAAGAATAATTAATGAGCTAAACAGAGGGTGGATAAGCTTTAAATGAATCAGTAAGCAATTCTGCAGAGTTTTGGCATTTATATGTTTTTCCTTATTAACCAGCAAATTAAATGAGGTCCTATTTATAGTTTTAGGGTAAAACTATCCATTGAAAGCAGGAATTAGCCATTACTCTCAGAAAAATAGCTGTTCACCTACCACATTAAATGTGTCTGACAGAGGTTATACGGATAACCTCTTCAGGTTATGCGAATAACAGGTGACCGTTGGCTCTTGGTTTCAACATTGAACTTTCATTATGTGGATAACCTTGATAGGTTATATGGATAATGTTCATTCCAGAATGACTAAGTTTTAGATCAAGAGCATTTTAATGAAAACCTATTTGGTTGTTCAAATGAAGTTTCACAAACTTGGATACCTTTAAGGATTATTAGAATAACTTCTCAAGATGTTATTCCTTGTTCGGATAATATTAAATCTTCATAGACTAAGTTTTTGCAAAACATAGGTTATTAGGATAATCTCTCCAGGTTATGTGAATGACCTCTTGAACAAAAGGAGGTCCATGAGTTCTGTAACATACGTTATGCGGATAACCTTCCTAGGTTATGCAGATAACCTATTTAACAGAAGAAAGTCTGAGTGCTCTGTGACCCATGTTATGCTGATAACCTCTCTAAGTTATGTGAATAATCACATAACCTCCCTAGGTTATGCGAATAACGGGTTGTACAGTACAAGTGGCATTTATTGTTCACTCCCTTGTGCAAATAAGGTAAGCACCTTATTAGGAAACGAGCTAGACAAAGCTAGAGACATGGTGCTTGTCTTAGTTATGCAGATAATCTCAAACTTTTTCATGAAAATGAAGTGAAAACAATTAGAAACTACATTGAGATTGAGACTTTATCCTCATAACCTTTAAGCGTTATACGCATAAGGTAAACGTTTTCTTGAAAACAATTTTGAAAATATGAGCTAAACATTAATTATCAAAACAGATGCCTCATTTAATATTGGGACAAGCAGAATAAGTTGTTCTTAAAGCTTAATTATCTTCTTTTACAAATGGATTCTTAAAGCTACGTGTAAACAGTTTTCAAACATCAGGAATCTCTAACTTTGGTCTTCATATGACTTGTGCTCCTTTGATATTTGATTTCCAAGCTCATTATTGTTTAGAATCATCAAAACCATCTGAATTAACAAACTTGATACATAATTTTGTAACATAGCATCATAACTTGCAAAATCATGTTATTCATCACTATCTTCTTTATTCCTCTTGCTCTTTCCTTGGCCTCTTCCATAACTTGGCCCTAGCATGTTAGTCATTTAGGGGTGGGGAGATTCAAAGAATCTCAATAGCATTACCATCATACACATATATCATCACATTTCATACAAAAATTTCTTCAAGGAATCTCTTCAAATTACATAATGCCATAACTTTTTTATAAAAATTTCAGTAGAGTTTCATTTTGTAAATTGGGCATCTCATGTCTCAAGCCCCTTCAAACAACTCAGTCAATAATCAAGAGACATCACAAAATATCAATCATGGCTTCAAACAAGTCATATAATTCATAAAAATTCATAAGACAATATAATGCACATAATGAGATAAATGCTACCTTGGTGATTCCTCTTGCTTCACCACTTGATTCCACCCCTTCCAAGAGTTTGCTTAGACTTCTTTGATCCTAGATACATCATTAAACATTCACCTCAACCATCAATTTTAAGGGTTCCTTCTCAAAGTCTTAAACTAAACCCTAAAAATCAATATTGTTGGTTTTAACCTATCTCCTTAAACCAAGATTTGTTCTTAATGTTTTGGACCATGCGGAAGTCATTTTTGGCATCAAAATCATGAAATTTCAACTCTAAAATGATACCCTATTTTGGCCGAATCAAACCCTAAGGAAAGAGAAGATAATTTTCATGCATCTTGCTTTAAACCCTTGCAAACCCTGTTTTCTTAACTAGTTCATGGTTTCTTTCACATTTCTTGCATGAAAAACCAATTCTTTCCACATCCCTAGCTTAGGCTAGATCTAAACTTGAGAAGGGGATGGAGAGAACTCCATGAAACTAGCTTGAACTACTTGTAACAACAAGCTTAAGGTACTAGACAATCTTACCTTGCACCTTGAACTTGATGGCTTCAAGTTTGGCTTCCTCTTTTCCTCTTCACTTTGACGTTTTCTCTCTTCTTGGTTCTGAAAATTTAAGCTCTTAACCACATTGTACAGCTGCTGGTACATGCAAGAGGAAAGAGATGTAATGGACATGCTTCATCTTGGTTAATTGAATTAACTTGGGTTGGTTTAATATACTTCTCCAACAAGTTGTCTTAGAAAATATTAAAATGATTAATTTTATCATGTGGGCTGCTCCCTCTCTTCCTCACTTGTGCAGTACATGGATAGCCCAACGAAGAGAGGATAATATGAGGCTTAATCATGATTAACTTGCTTTAGTCTTTGGTTAAGTTTAAACGGCTTCTTAAAGAAGTAATTTTGGGAAATTAATAAAATAATTGGATTTTTCCCCATATGGTTGCTATAAGTCACGCCATTTCAAGGGGATTTTTTTCTAAAATTTACTTCATAATTGTATCCGTCCAAATTACCTTTGTCGATAAATTATACCCGTATCGATTAAATACTTTTGCCACAATTTGTCACTTAATTGATACATGATTATTTTAAATTTGATTTTGGACCAAACTTATTATCTTGTCCCAAAACATATTTGTGTGGGGCCATACTGCTCGTGTTTCCGTACTGTATTTTGTGGGAATAGAGCATTTCAAGTTTTCTTTTTTAATAAAAGAGAAGATACGAAAATAAAATAGAATGTGAGGGAAGGAGGAAAACATGGTGAGATAGAAGAGTGGGAATTGGATCCTCTCCAGTCATATTTGTCTCCACTCTCTAGCCTCCTTGCTGCTAGCTTTTTTTTTCTTCCCATTTTTCCTTAAACCACGACTTACAGATTAAAAAATAAACAATTTTTTGGAGTCCTATAGTCATGTAACTGTACAGCTTTACTTTTTTCTATTTCTTTTTTATCTCCTACAAAACTATATAACCGTAGAAGTCTAGTTTTTATTTACTTATTAAAAAAATAAGTCTAATTTTTATTTTATAATATTTTATCATATTATTTGTAAGTTTTGGTATTAAAAAATAAAAAAATATATAGATGGCAACAAAGAGGTAGGACGGGTGCCACGAGACAGTCTTGGCTCAGATGAGTCCCGAATGTTCTTTTTTTTTTTTCTGTTGGTGGAGAAGTATTCACGACACTAATGCTAAAGAAGAGAAGCATGAAGTAAGGAATGAATAAAAAGATGATGAGTTATGTTTGGGGCAGAGCCCATTTCACATCAAAAGGCCCATCATATCTTTTAATAGGCTCAGTCCATCTCAGGCCCGACCCATTACATCACAAAATCACGGGGGCTTAACAATATAAACAATTTTTTTTCCAGTCTTTTAATTTTAAGAATTTAAATCCAACGGACACACACACACGTGCTGTGAATTAGGATTACTATCGACTTATTAGTTAATATAACTATAAATAACTCATATATCAAAAATAAAAATTTATATTAAATATTAATATTAATATTCAAATCCACGTGTGGGAAGCCACGTTGTTGTTGGAAGATCCGATTTTGCTGATTCATCCCTGACCACTAGCCGTACGCCATGACTGCCAAAGCATACAAAAATCCCCCCTTCCTCATAACCAAACCCTCCTCTCTCTCTCTCTCTCTCTCTATATATATATATTCCCTTCGTCACTTCCCTCCACTACACTTCAGTACTCACCCTCTTCATTTTCTTCCATTTACCCCATGGCCAACCCTCTGGTTTTCTTTGACATCTCCATCGGCGGATCCCCCGCTGGTCGCATCGTCATGGAACTATACGCCGACACCACTCCCCGCACTGCTGAGAACTTTCGTGCCCTTTGCACTGGAGAGAAGGGCACTGGTCGCAGCGGCAAGGCCCTTCACTACAAGGGCTCCACTTTCCACCGTGTAATCCCCGGTTTCATGTGCCAGGGAGGTGATTTCACCGCCGGCAATGGGACCGGCGGTGAATCCATCTACGGCACCAAGTTCGAGGATGAGAACTTCATAAAGAAGCACACCGGTCCTGGAGTTCTGTCCATGGCCACTGCTGGCCCCGGCACCAATGGATCTCAGTTCTTCATTTGTACGGCCAAGACCGACTGGCTTGATGGCAAACACGTGGTGTTTGGGCAAGTCGTCGAGGGCATGGATGTGATCAAGGCGATAGAGGCCGTCGGATCTTCCTCCGGCAAAACCTCTAAGGTCGTCGTCGTTGCCGACTGCGGCCAACTTTCTTGAACCTCACACTCCTTTCACTCCGTCTTTTCTATTCGAGTTTAGGCTATTACTGTGTTTTTTGTGGCAAAAAAAAAAAAGGTTGTTACTGTGTTTTCAGAATTAAATAAACTTCACATCTAGAGTATCATCTATGTCATGACAATCACTCCCTTAAATCAACGAGCACATTTAATATCAAACAATAAAAATGGAACCATAAATCCAACTCCCGTCGATTCCTTTCGATTCTGATTAGTTGAGATTTATTGTGATTTTAAAAAATCAATTGATATATACATATAAAGAAAAAATTATGAAGCTTAAAATTAAAGCCAAGACATTTTTATACTGGGAAATTGCCTACCCATGAGCAAAACTATGGGCTTGTTTGATTTGTAGAATTATTGGGAATTGATTGAAATGGAATGGTTGGGAATTAAATGAAACCTTGTAAGCTAAAATTTTGTTGGTTCACCATAAGAAAGATATAGGTAACAACTTGAATTTGTTTGGTTGGATATAAGAAAATGATAGAATAAGATATAAATAATGTGCAAAAAGTAATAATTGCACCTAAGTAAAAATTTAGCTTAACATCAATTGCTCCAATATTGTGTTCGTAACGTAACTTTTTTTTATTTATTTTTTAGTTACAAACGTGTATCGTCAAAAGACCGAGAGACTATTCCACCTGGTCTGTGTGCGGTGCAATCCTGCCTTCTGCTTATCCCTCCTCTCTTTTTTATTGACTTTCTTCTGACCGTTAAGGTTTAACCATCTTCTCCCTGTAATCCCTAATTTATCGGGATATTTCATAAATGATCATTATGGAGTATCGTGCTTTTTTCGCATGATCCCTGATTTTTCATCTAACAATTATGATTCCGTAACTGCTACGATCCCATAACTGTTACTCCTAGCCGGGTGTTTTTGGGGCAATATAGTTTTCGTGGAGAAACCTGTAGTAGGCCATATGGTCGAGATGTTGTTCAGTCGGACGATCATTTGGCCATACAATCACTCGACCCTATCGTTCGATAACCGATGTATTACTCGGCTCGTTGCGCTTAAGCTCAACCTCCGAATTATAGCTCGGTGTATATGAGCCCGGAAAGTGAGGCTTCAAAGGTACGTCCGTCCATCTCGGACTTGTAATCTCGGCATGCTCATTTCGGCCCGCACAAAACGGGTGACATTTTTTTTTTGTTCAGACAATAACCTCATATTTTAAGCTTTTACATATTTTTATTTTTATTAAATAAAAAATATTTAAGTATAAATTGTAATATAAAAAATAGAAGGAAAACTTACGTATATTTCAATTCTTATTATTTTTTATTTTAATTTTTTTAAATTAAATATTTTTAAAGAAAAAAATTATATAGAAAAATTACACTAAATAACTTGTATGAATTAATGAAGAATTTTCAAGAGAAAATGGGTACATAATCTTTGAAGGATATTTTAAGAATAATATTTCATAATTAAGGTCATTTTTGCCATTTGGTCTCCATTGCCAATGGTAGGAATAAACAAAGTCAGAGTCTAAGGTAGGAAAGTTAACTCCCAAATTTCTGGTAATCTTCGTTCCTATGGGAGTCACGATTTCTACTCCCATGTCTAACCAAACAGTCCAAGTATGGGAATAGAATCTGAAATATTCTCACTCCATGGACACCTAGGAAATGAACCAAACGGACCCTGTAGGATTTTCTGAATGCACACTTGGACGACCATCCCTCTAGTTTAAAAAAGTATCAATACTTTAAAAAAAGTAGATTTACTTGTATCCAATACGTGATATAATGCGATATGGGTGCTGTATGCATATGTATTCATATGTATCACTTTATATTCATCTATATCACTTCAAATTTTTACAATAAAATATAACCACGAAGTTGTTATAAATAATTTATAGTTTATTCTAACATTTATACTATAAATTTTAGAATATGTAATACTCATTTTTCTTTTAATGAGCAGATTTATTAATTATACATATAAATAATTACATAATAATATGACATCTCAATAATTATCCCTTGCATCATTATCCTATAGTTATAAAAATTGTCGTATCTTCTGTTATGTACATGTGGGGGTTGCTATATAGCTTTCAAGTAATATAGCAAAAAAAAATGTGTTTATCGAAAAAAAGTATGGCAAAAAATGTAGAAAAAACACTTGTATCTTGACCCATTTGTATGTGAATATTTGGAATATGTTTTAAATCTTAATAATGAACTTATGTGTTTTTACCGAGTATATATACTTGGATGTAGACCCTTTCCGTCTCTCTATTTCTAGCCGCACATACATGTATAAGATGTACTCCCTCCGATTATTTATTTAAGTCACTTTCAACTATTTCATTGTAATCAAGAAAAGTTTGTTATATTATTAAAAGTATTTTAAAAATAATGTAGTTTTCATTTTTATCCATAATAAATACTAAAATTCAAACAATCTATACTCTCTCATAATTAAATAAGGATATTTTGGAAATAAAGTGATTAATATTCCAAAAATTCATAGAAGGTGATTTATATTTAGAACTACTAAAAGTTTCTAGAACATGACTAATAAAAGGGACCGCAGAAAGTATATTAAATTAAATATTTAAGAAAGGAAAATGGAAAGGAGCTGCTTTCTATGTTACTGAAAAAACATTTCTTTTGATGGAATAGGATACTGATAAATCGACATACAGTTTAAAATAATTACTGTATAAAGAAATGAACATAAATTTAGGATTATCCGTAACATAAATGTGCTCTACATATATATTACGTATAAGTAGATAAAGGAAAGCGTACTTCCCTATGAGAGAGAACGATTATTTTATTTTTCTCTAGAACTAGAATTCATAATCCCGCACAATGTGCGGGCAGCTTTTTCTGGCATCTAAAAGATTTAACTGTTACATGTTTTATATGGTAAATTTATTCAAAGAATAGTGATATGTTGGTATACAAGTTTTGGTTTGATAATAGAATATTTTAGCAATAGACAATTTAATTGCAAAGCACAAAATTCTACGAGAGGGACCTATTAAGTTGAAACATGCTGAATCCATAGTAAAAAGGAATCCTAGTTTTGTACCAAAAAAATCCCCTTTCTTTTTTCATGTTTGCACAGTAGATTTAGCAATAACATTAAGCATTAACAAAAATAGAATCTCACCCTCCACAAATTGTAATGTAACGCAATAACAACCAATCAATTATGTGATGTAATGCTTATATAATAGGCATAAAAACTTTTTTTTAATGATGGGTTAGAAGGAAAATTAGTTGTTTATACTAAATGGTGATTAGTAATTTTCTGTAATAATTTTTTATCAGCCTCTTATGATTTTTTTAAGTATGAGTAATTTAAAATAATTAACTTATTTTATGATAATAACTTAAAAATTTGTCAACCTACTGTAATAAGTATATGGTAACAAAATATTTTTTGTAGTTCTAGCTGTTACACCCCATCTAGCTCTCGTCAACATTTTTTATAGTTTCAATGCTTTTGACATTATATCCAATCTGATTATCCTAATTCACTTGAACTTAAAAATATGAAAAGAAAAGTATCGAGGAAAAGAGCATGGCATGCTATTCTTCCAAAAATCATTAACAACGGAAAGTAAACCCATGGAAACAAAAGGTATAGCAAAAGAACCAATTTTTTTATAATCTGAGTTATTAGATTAAAAAGTCTTAGTCACACTTCCTTAAGATTATAAAGCTGAAATTTCAAGGTTGTCAATTTCGCCGTCTCAATGGACCAATTTTAAACTTTGCATAGAAAAGGAAGATTAATGTGATAGAAATTGATTCATTATAATATTTAGTAAATTAAACAATTCCTTACAAAATACATGTAATTGATGGAGCACAAAAAAAGAAAGAAAGAAAGAAAGAAACTGGGGATTAGTGGAGTTGGAGGGTTAACACTTGGGTTTGCATAACCTCCTTAATTTTTTCCCCTCCAAATGATAAGGAGTACTTTATCCAAATCCAAATTGTCTAGTATTAAGTGATTAGCCAGCTAACTGAAGATTAAGATTGTTTCCACATAACATCAGGGAATTGACATCTTACAATTCATCTACGTGTTATTTTTAGGGGACTAACATCAGGGGACCAACATTAGGGTATTACTTTGTCATCTGCATCTATCATCCTTAAAATTCATACCACTATTGTTCGTAGTTATTTTTTATAGCTTAGTCTATTCATTTTACAATCTTAGTAAGTCTACAAATTCTAGAAATATAATTAAAAAAGTATTCAAATACATAACTGACCAATAATGTTATTATTAAAAAAAATCCTCTACATTACTAAAAATTACCACATAAACATACCTGAAATTTTTCCTAGACTAAAGTATGCTTTGTATGGTACTCTTCAACATTGTTTGCTGGATTTGAAGCAAAGTATTTTCATTCTGAAGGTAATTCACCTACAACAAAATTTTGCTTTTGAAACTTTGAATTATCAATGGCAAATAGTAACTAATAGGTTGGCCAAAAAATAAACATTTAGCAACGAATAGAATATAATGACAAAGCCTTCTAGCAAACAATCACGTGATGGCAAACAACCACTTGCTATATGAATTATTCAAAAATCTCTAAGGCTAGGCATCAGTTTTAGTTTCTAAGCTTCAATCTTATCATCTCTCTCAAGTTCATAATTAAAGTTTGTGGGCAAGAAGAGGTTAACATTGTTAGTTATCCTAAATAGCTAAAACCAAAATCTTGAGATAAATGGATTGTACCACTATTCTAGGGTCTAGAGAAAAATATTAAAGCTCAACAAATATAATAGTTATCTCCCCAATTCCACAGTTGTCCATCCTTTGTCAATGCCATTGTGAAAAATCCCCAGCAAGAGACAGCAACAATAAGGAAAGGCAATTCTTTTTTCTTTGAAAGGGATACTAAGTCCCCTACTAGAATCAACCCCTAATCAGCCATCCCCTTCATTTCAATCACACATATATAATGTTTGCTGGCCCATATTGCAACATAGAGGAAAAGGAATATAATGGGACAAAGGTTTGTCTATCTTGCTTAGAATAGAGGAAGCATCCTTAAGATAACAGCAAATTTTAACCAATAAAATCAATTGTCAATTCCATAACCATTTCAATTAAACCAATTTAGATTACTATATCTTGCATTTATGTTAATATCTAAACTCATAATAAGAAATACAAATATATAAACTATATAATGCCTATAAGAAATGTAAAGTAAAAGCATGTGTACAAAATTCTTAAGTTGATTCTCATAATGAAACCTATAAGACAAGTTAGGAAAAAAAAAAAAAGACATTAGGAAATGAATCAAAAGTAAAAGTGGCACTAACTAATTTCTTACCCTTTGTCAAATCCCACATAAAAGAACTACAAGGCCAAGTTGATCACCATTTTCTTATAAGGACACTCTTCACCGCCATAGATGAATGAATAAAATTATAAATGCATGACATACATGTTAAAGCTGGCAAGAGAATTTATTAGTCACAATAAAATTTCATACCACATAAATTTAAACGTCACAAAAAGAGCACAACACAAGATCAATTAGGCTAGTAGTTGCTTATTGAAGTAATTAATTTCCATTTTAAACATGTATACCATTAGATTATTCACAAACAGAAATAATGGCCAATCCCTCTTTCATTTTTCCTAAATCACCCTAAGTAATGTAGGTTACATGGAAATGCAGATAGCAAGTATTGGTGTTTAATGGTGATTACTACAGCCCTTAAACTCATCACATGGCTTATCACTCAACTTATCTTGGCCCCATCTTCCGCTACTCCATCACAGCTACCCCCTTACTATTAGTTTTATGTTTGTGTCTTGTTTTATAGTAAATATTTTTCTCTTTAGGATTTCCTATAAATATTCAATTGGGTATTGTATCAAGAATATTATTTGCCAATTATCTTGTATTTGGGAGAGTACTCCCCTCAATACAGACTATTTTATTGGTGATTATGGTTTAAGATTCTTACACTAATTTTTTCTAATAGAAACTTCTCTGCCCCTTTCCATTTTCTCTATTTTGTTGATTTATTTCCAACCTTACCACCCCCTCACACAAAAGCCCCTTGAGCTGAAGTGTGGATAAAGCACAAGTTCAACATACCTTGTGTTGCAATTAAATCTTTAATCTTTAATTTAATAAAAGGGAAACAATAAAGATTGAACTCTAAACCAATTGATCATAGAAACTCTAGTAATAAGTCAAGGATTCCTTCAATTAAAGAACTTAAGTTATTTAATGAAGTCATGTGAATATTTTTATTATAAACTCTAAAAAGATCACATGAAATAGAGTACACAATGAATTAATTATGCAGGTTATTTCCTAAAGTTTAATGTTTAGCTTTTAAAAAAATAGTCACTAATTTTTGGAAAAATAAATTTCACTCTGTTCACATGTTACTAGAAAAGCTAATCATCTCAAGATACAATGTTTTCCATGTGAAACTACTCAAAAAAAGCAAAATTGTAAAAGTCATAGTTTGAGACTTAAAGTACTGCTTTTGTGGAAAGTAAGCAATATCTTGATAATTATGGAACTTTGAAAATTGAACCACAAAGAACCTAAAATACTCGCACTTTCAAGATACGACAATGGGACTAAAAAAATTAAAATGAGTCAATTACCACTATATCAAGAGTAGAGTCAAAATCATTAATTGCCAAACAAATATCTGAATAAGTAGATGTTGCCCCGTCTTCCTGTATAGACCAATTCATGAAAGTGTCATTGTGGATAAAAATGTCTTAAGATAGCACCCCTTCAAATCCAAGGATATAGCACATTCAAATATATATATATATACTTGCATTTTTCAAGTTCAATTGAAAATATACACGACTTGGAGATGCATATGCAGTTTTAATCTACATGCAATAAGGGCTTGTTTATAAATGATATATAATCAAAACATGATTTAGATAGAAAAGCATTGAAATGTAAATATGCTACTGCAGCTGAAAATTGCTCACTTGCTATGAGAAACTACCAATCAATGCCTTACATGTGAATAGAATTGAATTATTATACTCTTTCAAACAAAATCTCTATTCATAGATAATAGTAAGGTTTAATTTTCATTTTCTTCTTTCGCTTCTTGGCACAAATAAGGGACTTTATTATATATGGAAAAAGTATTTCTTGATGATAAGAGAAAAACCATACAAAAACTGGAAAAAAACTATAAATTCATTAGCTCATAAGAGCTTCTCAATCCCCTTTGTAAACCCAACTCTTGTATTAAGAAAACACCTATTGAAACCCACAAGAAAAGTCACTAAAATAACTTAAACCCACAAGGAGGGTTACAGAATAATAGTAGGGATCCTACTAAGTCTCTAAGGTATTTTCTAAAATAACAGTCCCCGAACCACTCTTTTCTCACTTTATTTAAAAGTTTATAATTCAAGTGACAATTAAGACAATTATCAAAGCTTTGACTCATCACTTGCAAGAGAATTCTGCTACCAAGAACACTCATAAATGCATAAAGTCATAAGTATAAATTAGGAGACTCTGTCATTTATCATGTTGCAATAGAAGATTTGGCATCCCATGTGCACCTTAGTTTGGCAAAAAACATATTTGTAATTTCCCAAATATGCAAACAACCAGTATGAACAAAATTATAACCAGTAAACTTGTATATTATAATACAGCAATAACCACATTATAAATACTTGGCTTTATAAATGACTATTGATTATTAAGACAATGATTTTTTAGGAGATATAGCAATGAAACTCCATATTTTTATCCTACATAATTTTGAGCACAAGCACAAGAATTTCACACATGTTGTTTGAAAATACAAAGCTTATTGCTTGCATAATATGGTGCAAGCACACAATGAACAATGCAATGTTCAAAAAATTTCTTAGTTTCTTCATCATGGGTCTGCATCAATATAAATATTTCTAATAAATATATATATGTACATGTGGAGCATAATTTCATCTTTGTGACTACCAACCACTTATGAAAATTCAATAATTCCTTTGGTATTCACAAATGTCTTCAATACCAAAACTGTAAGGATACATAAATATCCAATTATACATAAAATTCCCAATCTTTTGTGATCATTGATGCTTAAATTTAACTGCTCGTGCAACTCTTCCTAAACAATTGAATACCTACATCATCCCATCTAGTCTGCTTTTTGGCATTAATGTAATGAAAATTGGTTTTCTAATTATAGTTGTCATTCATGTAGCTCCCAGCTTTATCTTCCCAAACATAGTTCGAACTTTAATGTTCAAAACAATATAAAATAGAGAAGTGTAAGGAATAAGATTTTTTTTAAGTAAAAGCACAAGAAGATGAATTAATAACTATTATATTCTAGGAGCAGGCAACCAAATTTCCAAAAAATCCAATAATCAAATTTGCATCCCTGTTCCTTCCACGTATATCTACACACGCATACAATAGTAGAAGCTAAACACATTGGACACAATATTCAGAGACCACAGATGAAGACTAGCTAAATGTATGGTTTTTAAAGAAAAAAAATGCCTAATGATGACAACAGTTAATAATCTTAACAATTTTTGAAAATTTTATTGTATTCACATTTGATTTATTTTATAATTATTTATACTTTATTATGTTAGATATTAATTAAGTATTGTCATATTGAATTTAACAATAAGGATCCCATTATATGTGGAAATATCATAGCTAGGACAATTAGCCTTCGGTCACTATTTCATGGGGATGCATTCGATAGTGGACTCTCGTTGGAGGATGATAAGAGTTTTCCAAATTTATTCATAGCAGAATAATGACTCATCAAAGTTATTATTACAAGACTCATTTGGCATATGTCACACACCTTCACTGTCTCAGTTTTAGCTTGCCCAAATAACCAAGTTCAGCCATATTAAAACTATTTATAATTTATATTTATAATTATAATATTATCATAGCCTATAGGTTCTGGTACTTAATAGTTTTAACATTTCAAACACTTAGTCCTCAATTAAGCTTGCAATTACAAGGCATAATTGATAATTTCAACATTTCCATCATGCAAAAAGACCTTTTGCCAATAATTAATTCCTTTTTATGCTTAGGCTGGCTTTCTTTTGTTAGTAATGAAGCGGACACGGTGTTGCAAGCTGTTTTGACTAGATGATGACAGATGGCTTAAAGCAATTAAATCTAAAGCATCGAGACCACATAAAGCAAGCATAGAGTAATTAGTGATTATGTTGAAGTCTTAATACAATAAAATAGATTTAGAAGAAAGAAATGATATATGCCCAGGAATATTTACTTGCTCAATGTTCATGTTAATAATTATATTGATCTTCAAAAAGGCTTTACCATTAGAGTTGCTTCTTGCTGATTAAGTGGTTAGTTTTTTTTTTTTCTCTTGGCCAGTAAGTAATTAATTTAATTCTTTTTCCTTTTGCCTAAAAATTTGAAGTTCAATTCAAAAAGATTTTATGTATACAGTTTCATTTGTGCGGTTGCTCAAGTGGATCTGTATATATTTTTTAGGTTCTTTGAATATGTATTTCTTATGGAAAAATATACACTATCCATATCCCTCACTAAAAGTTAGAAAAATGGCCATTAAAGCCAAATGACTTTGTCTGGTAGGAAGTTAAACTCATAATATAAATAAATTATTAATGATACAGGCAATGGGCAACAAATTGATTTGAACCGCACAATGAAATTTTACCCGTACCAATCATAACATATTTTATTATTATTACCTAATAATAAAAAAGGTAGCAATAATTATTATTTATTCATTCTACTGCAACCATAGCTGGGAATGCCTAGTTACTCCCTATAAGACTTAATTGACATATTTTATCATTGAAAGATCAAACTAAGAAAATAGTATTCTTTCAGGATTAAGTCATTGACTTAGTTTTGCTGGTGTAGTAAAATCTCTTGTTCTTTAATTTTTATTAAGAATTTCTTTTCTTGTTCTACAACCTTGAACTATTTCAAATTGATAATTCCTAAAGAAAATTCTTTTAAGAGCTTATGTGACTGATGTTCCTAACATTGCAAGTTTTAACTTTTATAGTCACAATTTCATTTCAAAGGAAATGGCAAGAAAGCTAAATAAATCTAAATCAGGAAAAGTTAAATTTCATTAAAAAGGAAACACGTACTGTAACTTCCTCCATCTTTGAATTCGATAACCGCATCTTCCTTTCTCCAAGAACAAGCTATGGAAATTTCTTGCCGACCTGTGAAGCATAATAGTTGCTCCTACTCTTGGCAATCAACCTATTGGGATCAATTGTGATTCTAGGTACTTGGCCTAGCACTTCTTGTTGGTTAGATCGGTGAATCAGTTCAACCTAATTTTATAGGTCCAATTCTCAACGTTGTACATGTATAAAATCAAATTGGCTGAAGGTAGTTGTAATTAATCATAAACTTCAGAAAGAAAACTTGAAAATGAGAACCTAATATTGAAGCAATGGTTCCACATACTTTGGTTTGCAATAATCTTCAAGCGCTGTGAATGAAATGCCAAAATCATGTAATAAATAGCCAACATTATTGGAGTCCCACTAGAAAAGTAATCTTGATTGCTGAGTGTTATGCAAAATTTGAAACTGAGAAAACTCACAATAATAAAGATATGCAATAACTTATCCATAGCACTAAAAACTTCCAACCTGCTTATCCTTTGATGCTTGCCCATGTAACAATGATGGTCACCGATTATTGACAAATGGAAAATGCTATAAGAGGATTGGACAAAGGAAAAAGTGTAAAAGAGGCTAAACTTTCTCAAAAATCAATACAATCAACTGAAGGGAAACTTTGTGTAATAAAATCAAGGAAAAATTAGTAGGAAAAAATGCAAAGTAAGAAGGGAAACTTCACAACAAGAAATGAAAATAATAGCTAGTTAAAAAGTCTGCAAGGAAGGTCCACAAGTTGACAAATTGGTTTGGAATGAAGTTTGTGGGAAGAAAATATAAAAGATTTTTGTACAGTAAAATAATATCAATATAATAAATTGAAGGGGAACTTTTTGTAATAAAGTCAAGGGAAAATTTGTAGGAAAAAATGCAAAGTAAGAAGGAAAACTTCACAGCAAGAAATGAAAAGAATGGCTGGTTAAAAGGTCTATAAGGAGGGTCCACATGTTAACAAATTGGTCCGGAAGGATGTTTGTGGGAAGAAAATCTAAAAGATTCTTGTACAATAAAAGCAATAGTAAAATGAGTCTGGATGAACAGTGATGCACATCTTCGCTTCTTATGTTATATTGATGATTGATGCTAGATTTCACAACAATAAAATTCTATTTCCCACTACTGTTAGTTGGTCAATGGTCACATTTGAATATTTTTTATTTCATTATTCATGAATAAAACCATCATCAAGGGATATGTCTATCTCAACCTCATGTCCATTTTCTTATAATATTAGAAGGATTTGAACTCTAAATCTCTTTTTACATTCCACAACAGTACTTTGATGGTTCTTCTGAAGGAAATTTGGGTGTGCCAGGTTGTGGTGGTCTGATTCGAGACCATGCAGGTGAGTGGAAGGTTGGTTTAATTTTGCCAAGTATGTGGGATGGTGTAATGCTAAAACTGCTAAATTTTGGGGAGTTTTAGTTGGTCTTGAGCAGGCTTAGAAGTTGGGGTTTAGTTGTGGAATTAGATTATATTAATGTGGTGAAATTAATTGAAGAGGTATGTGTAGATAGCAGAATGGTGCTAAAATTTAAGAAATGGATGGCTCGGGATTGGGAGAAGTGAAGGTTGTTACTATGAAGAAAAATACCAATTTGTGTGTTGATATTTTAGCCAAGCATGAATGTAGTCATGATGGTTTGCAAATTTAGCATGAAGGCCCATCTTTTTGTTTGGGAAGCTTGTATGTCTGATGCAAAGTATTAAAATTTGAATTGGACCAAACAGGCTGGTTCAACTGGTTTTGGTTTGGGTTTAGGTTGAAAACTGATAGTAGATTCAAAATCATAAGGAAATTGACATTTTTAAGAATCAATAGAAAACCAGTCAAATAAGTCACAAACCATTTTGAACCGTTAAAACTAGTTAGGCATTGAATGAGTTTGACTTGATTAGTTTTTAATTTTTTTTTAAAAAAATTGTTTTAAATCATGTTTCTAAACTATAATATATGTACTTATACCTAATAAACATTGAGAAATGAAAAATAACTTTCAAATAGGCAAAAATATAAATATGTATATATTATAAAATTATGAATTATAAAATACATATATATACATTATGGATATTTATATCTTGTAATTGCTTTATTTTAAATTATGAAATATTTATTCACTTTTTAAATTATTTGTTCACTCCTTATATCTTCTTACTTTAATTTTTTATTTTATTGTTATTTTTTATTTGAAATCAATTTTTGACATTTTTTGCTATTATTTTTTATCTTCTTTTTTTAAATAGTTAATATATATAATTAAAATTATACTAATCTAATTATAATTGGTTCAATCCCAATTAGACCACGATCCAACTATTAAACTTTGAACCGGTGTCTCAATTTATTTAATGACTAATCTGATTTTTAATACGTTATTCTGATGTCAAATTGACGTTGACTAGTTTCTTAATTTTTTTTCAAGTATATGAATTGTGACTTGTGGCCAATGAGGATGAAAGTAAAAATGTGATGTAAGGTCACACCACCAAAGACTATAAAACGATAATAATTGATCAACAAAAAAATACAAAACCATGAGTTTCTTTACTCACAACACCAATGGAATCAGTAAAACGATACTGATCAAGAAGTTATTAACAGAGACTGAACATATGAACAAATTAATAAATTTATCAAAGGAAATAGGAAAGAGCAGAAAGGAGAATTAGTGGAGAAGACATATTGATCCAATTGAGGAAACGAAGGGATAATGGACTAGGAGGAGGAGATGATCATCAATCTAATGACAAAAGTGTCGTCTGGTCGTCAATCAGTCCGGGGGGTCTGGAATCGGAAGGATGCTCGTGGAGCCACAGGATTCTAAACAAGTAACCTCTTTTGCCTTAGAGTTTTTTTTTTTTAATTAATTGACCATTTTTTGTCAAAAAATGTAATTAAGGGATTCCTCAACCAAACCAATGGTTGAAGACTAACATTTTCAAAGCATAGAAATTATTTAAGTGGGTTTTATCTTTTTCAATAAAATCATTTTCATACATACCACAAAAAATAACTATTTAATTTTGAATTACAGTATTTGATCATTCAACAATTATTTTTTTTTAATTTTGTATCAAGATTTCAACACAAGAAATAAATTTATCCTTGATCTAAACTAATCAGATTGGTACATCAATGTTTAAATTTAATTTAAATTGAGACGGAAAAAAATGCTACGTATTATAAACTCAGGTCTAAGTATATTGCATTGATGATCAAGCCAGAACTTTAGAGCTTAATCACGGTCCCTGCTGCCAATACTCTCCTGCCTCTCTCCTGCTTTGTCAGTTATTTATTTATTTATTTATTTAAATTAAAGTTTACAAACGAAAAAAAAAGGGAAATAACACTTAAATACCTGATAATTAATAATTTACAAAAATCTACCCAAAACTGGCCTAAGTATTGTAAGATACTCCCCCCAATCCTTAATATAAATCACTCTCAACAATTTTATCAGAATCAAGAAAAGTTTGTTAGATCATTAAAATTGTCTTAAAAATAATATAGTTTCCATGTTTATCCCTTAATAAATATCATAAATTTAAACAATCCACTTTCTCTCTTATAATTAAATAAAGATATTTTTGAAATAAAATAATCAATGCTTCAGAAACCTATGAAAAGTGACTTATATATAGGATCACAAAAAACTTTTAAAACATGACTAATAAAAAGAAACAGAGAGAATACCAAAATACCTAATTTGAATTTTTGGCATGACATTCCTCTTTTTCTCCTCTTAAACTTACCAAATATATCATTTGCAGGTATATGAGTACCGTTGCAAATAAGCTATTTAACTATACTTCACCTACTTCATATTGATTTACAAATGCTTTTTGTGGATTTATAAGTGATCCTCATATATTTGTAACTGATACTTATTTATTTTCATCCCCGACTTTAGGGTCAAAAAGGAAATTTCATGCAAAAAATATATTTCCTATTAAATACTTAGGTATTTTAAAATAATTAGGTAAGTTTTGGGTATTTTTCGGAAGTAACTTACTATCAAGGTATTTAAGTGTCATTTTCCCCGAATGAAGAAGAGTGCTTTCCAATCACGTTCTGCGTAGTTTTTATTCTCCTAATACTATAAATACTATAAAGTACAAACTAAATCTTTGCAGTCGTATTGCAGTTACACAGTTGTTGCATAGAAAAAAGACGCTCGAAGAATAAAAACGGTACAAATACATAATTGTATAATTTTGGGAAATATATTTTTTATTTATGATCTTAAATTTTAAAAAATATTTAATTTCAAAAAAATGAGGAAAAAAGAACTCCTGACAGAAAATTATACAAATATATAACCGCATAATTTTGAGAAGTATATTTTTTTTTTATCATTTTTAATTTAAAAAAATCTCTAGCTTCAAACAATTTCTTTAAAAAAAAAAATCCTACCACATATGAACCGTTGGATGGTGGCAGGACTCAGGAGGCAGCCCACCCCCTCAGTCATGGGGTCTCCCAAAAAGTTTCCGTATCATTCTTGTCTATTTTAACATTATTTTTTAAAAAAAATTTTTAATTCATTATAGCATAGGAATTAACCCACTGATTGAATAAAATAAAAATAAAACATTTTAATACAGGGTTGAGTTCGTGGATAAATATTAGTTTTTATGTTGGGCCATTTAATACAGGATAATTAAATTTCGAAAAAGCGTGCATATAATTACGTATTTCATTTTCGTTAAACATGTGCAATTTTCACTCATCCATGGGGTGACCTTGGGATGTTGGTAAAAAAATCAAAAATAAAACATTGGGATGCATACCAATTCAGATTGAAGTACTCTCTCTCCATTGAAAGATAAAAGGTAAAATTACATAAATTAAAAAAATAATAAATTTATATAAAATATAAAATAATTTTAAAAATATTCTTATTTAATATTAATAATTTTTACATTGTGTAAATAATATAAATTAATTGTATTACTAGTTATTAGAAAAAAAATCATTTTAATTAAAAATATTTTTAAAAAATTATTAAATATACCAAATAAATATAGTGTGAATTATAGTTCAAAACACATGAAATTTCCTCACTTGTCACTTCTATTAAGCCTTTATATTACCACATATGAACCGTTGGATGGTGGCAGGACTCAGGAGGCAGCCCACCCCCTCAGTCATGGGGTCTCCCAAAAAGTTTCCGTATCATTCTTGTCTATTTTAACATTATTTTTTAAAAAAAAATTTTAATTCATTATAGCATAGGAATTAACCCACTGATTGAATAAAATAAAAATAAAACATTTTAATACAGGGTTGAGTTCGTGGATAAATATTAGTTTTTATGTTGGGCCATTTAATACAGGATAATTAAATTTCGAAAAAGCGTGCATATAATTACGTATTTCATTTTCGTTAAACATGTGCAATTTTCACTCATCCATGGGGTGACCTTGGGATGTTGGTAAAAAAATCAAAAATAAAACATTGGGATGCATACCAATTCAGATTGAAGTACTCTCTCTCCATTGAAAGATAAAAGGTAAAATTACATAAATTAAAAAAATAATAAATTTATATAAAATATAAAATAATTTTAAAAATATTCTTATTTAATATTAATAATTTTTACATTGTGTAAATAATATAAATTAATTGTATTACTAGTTATTAGAAAAAAAAATCATTTTAATTAAAAATATTTTTAAAAAATTATTAAATATACCAAATAAATATAGTGTACCTTATAGTTCAAAACACATGAAATTTCCTCACTTGTCACTTCTATTAAGCCTTTATATTGAGCAACTGAGAGAGGGAATAAATGGTAAGAATTTTTATCCTGAGGAACTTAATGGAATCCTTAAGGTAATACGTGCTTCTTCAAATAAAAATGACAAATGGATGTGGGTTAGGGTCGTAAAAGTATTTATACAGTCAGGGAAGGATATGGAACAGCACGTCGGCTTCTGGTATCTTGTTAAAGTTCATAACCAAGCTGTTCTTATATTATCCCTAGAAATCTTTGGTCTGCAATCTGTAAAGTCAAGGTACCATTTAAAATTACTCCCTCTAATTCTTAATATAAGACCCTTTTAACTGAATCACGTGGATTAAAAATTGAAATTAAAACTAATTAACTACCTTAATTTCTCTGAAAATTTCAACATTTTTCCAAAACTACCCTTATTTAATCTCTCTCTCTTTTTTTTTTGATACATTAAATAGGAACATTTTTCTGGAAATGTATAATAAATACTACCTTGTATATTGTAAAGCATCTTATATTTAGAATCAGATCAAAAGATCCTATATATAGGACCGGAGATAGTAGAAATTTCTTGTGAAAAATTTTGCATAATGCCTTGCCTTGTTTTGAAGGCCTGTGGAAAAGGGAATGCTCTAATTCACCTCTTTGTCCTATTTGTGGTGAAACTTTGGAGCATTTATTTTTCTTGTGTTACTTGACGAGAGGTGTATGGTTTGGGAGCCCCTTAACCATACATATGGAGCCATCATCCATCAATCGTATTGACAACTGGCTTAATAGCTTCTTGTGCAACCCAATCTATAGGGACTGGACAAAAGCAATTATTTGTTCCAATCTGTGGCAAATATGGAAACACAGATGTTCGTTTCTCTATGAACATTCAACTCTGGATCCTTATGCTACTTTTAGGAACGCTGAATTTATTGTTTTAGATTTTTGGGGTGCGACTAGCTGGCTGTCTTTCTCTGACTCCTTATCTTCAAATGATGCTTCTCTGGCGAATCATCATTGGGTTCCCCCTGATGAGAATTATCTGAAAATAAATACTGATGCGGCTTTTGAAAAGAGCTCTAACAGTGCTGCCATTGCTTTTGTTGTTAGGGATGGTTCCGGATTGCTACTTATGGAAGAAACAAGAAATGTACGGCTTCTTCTAGCTTTATGGTGGAATCTTTGGCACTTAATGAAGCTGTCGATTATGCTCTTTCTAATCAGCTAGAAAACATTGTTTTTGAATCTGATCATCTTAATCTTGTGCGAACAGTAAACAAAGAAACAGAATGTCCGGAATGGGCTTGTGATACTTTGTTGGAAAATATCCTTGAAAAAACGAAATTGTTATGATGCCATTGGTGCTATGGACTCCGGACTCCTAGAAATGCAAATTTAGCTGCTAACTGGATAACTAAATCTAGCCTGCTAGAGACGTTCTCTTGTGGTTGGGTTTTATGCCCACTTCTTTCCGTTTGATTTTACGTACATCAGGATTCTTGTTTTGTTAAAACTGGTTTTGGTTAAGCTTTGATGCTCTCTATGTATGAATGTACGAACTGTTGTTTGGCTTTAATAATAATATATTTTGTATTGACAAAAAAAATTTCTTTTCCTTTATTCAAACAAGTGGTTGAGGGAGGATTTAAATCCCAACTTTTATATATGTGTGTGTGTGTATATATATATATGTGTGTGTGTGTGTAACAAACCTAATTAGAGAGATCCACTTTTTATCTTCAGTATCACAAGAGTCCCTATTTTTGGCAGAGAATATTCTCTTAATTCATGCTTATTATATATACTACTCTTGGATTCATATCAATTGTGACTTTGAAACTTTTGTGATAATATTTTAAAATATTTACCGCATTAAAATTTTAATTAAGCATTAGTTTTTTTTTACTCTCAATTAATATGGAATAGAATATTTAAGATGATATTATGTTGATGTTGCCTAGGAGAGTAAGATTCGGTTCAATTCTTCGAATATTGGTACTTTAACAGATAAATCTATGGAAGTAGTGAACGCTATAATTTGAAAGAGAATTAAAATCTTGTATCTTCAAGAAATTAAATGAGTGAGAAAAAAGGTTAAAAAGTTAGACACTACCAGTTTTAAATTTTGATACGTGAGGAAGGTCAGAGCAAGGAATAAAGTTTGTATTATTGTGAATAAAGTTTTGAAAAAAAAAATGTGGTGGAAGTTAGAATGATTGAAGATAGGATCTTATCCTTAAAATTGATTACTAAACACGATATTTTTAATGTCACTAGTGTTTACGCATCTCAATTAGGGTCAGAAACACATATTAAGGATAAATTTTGAAAAGATTTGGAGGATTTGGTTCGAGACATCCCGTAAGAGAAAAAGATTTTTATTAGTGGGAACCTTAATGATCATGTGAGGAAAAAAACAAAGCAATATGTGGGAGCTCATGTCAATTTTGTTTTTGGAGAATTAAACGAGAAGGGGCATTCCATTCTTGATTTCTCAATAGCTTATAATCTCACAATTATGAACATTTGTTTCAAGAAACAAGAGGAGCATTTAGTCATATATAAAAGTAGAGTCCAAAGGTCGCAAATTGACTTTTTTTTTTGTAAAAAATTCAAATAGAAGATATTGAATTCAGAGTTTTGATGATTCTAAACCAATTCTCAAGAGCTTAGAATAAAGATATCAAAGGTGCCCAAAATAATTCGAGTTAAGAAATTCTGAAGAATCTGTGCAAAGTCTAATGTAAGATGTTTAATAGTGTTTTATTTGAGTAAAAGACTTTGATTTGGTGAAAAGATGTTTTAAAACCTTGATTCTATGTTAAATCATGGAATATTTGAAAAACACCCACCAACAGACGAAGTTTGAAAGGTTAATACCAATCTGTTATAGTGAAAGTTCAAACTTTGTTCTTGGAAATTTGAATTTCGTATTGAAACTGAACAAGTCTGAAGAGATGCCTATCTGACAGACGAATTTTGATAAGTGTCTGAAAGAAACTTTAAGCAACAAACCAACTTTGAGTTTTAAAAATTCGAATTTCAGACAAAATGAAACTTATGAAAATTAAAGAAATTCGTCTGAAATTATGTCAAAGTTCATCTGAAATTAAGTATAGATTGGATTTCAAAATTGCTCACTGACAGACGAACTTTGAACATGAAAATTGGAATTCCAGAAACTAAGCTTGTGAGTCTGTTAAAGTGATATGTTGATATACGAATGACAGTATTTATAAATTCGAATTTTGAAGTTAGTCCGAAAAAAGGTCTCTCTGACAGACGAACTTTGACATTTGGAAATTCGAACTTTGAATTATATGAACTACAATGCTTTACATACCAGCTACAGACAGACAAATTTTGAGGTTCCAAAATTCAAATTTCGAAGGCACTGTAACAAATTGAAAATACTGTTCACACTTAACAGAAAAACTTTCCACTTGAAAATTTGTATGTCACAACACATAAACATTTTCCAAATATCAAAATTCGAATTTCACTTCTTGACAGACGAACTTCGGGCTTTCAACGTTGAAGCTGTTAATCTTCAGTTTCTTCAAAATTCGTCTGTTGACCAACCGAAATTCGAATTTCAGTATGTCAGAAGCATTAAATGCGGTTGGTAAACAGATAGTTTTTTAGAGTAACCATTGGATAACTTCTCTAACGAATAGATTTTGTCTCTAACGGATATTTGAAACCTAAATCTATAAATATAACATTATTTAAAGTTGGGGGTAACGATTTTAACATTGAATATACTGAAACTCTGTCAAATCATTTACTCAAAGTTTCTTACTCTCTTACTTCAATATTCTGCACTTCAACTTTCATATTCACTCTATTTAAGAGAGTTTAATCTTTGTAATCAATCTTATCTTCATCTGGAAGATAAATTTTTTTGTGAGGGGATATCACAAAGGATTGATGAGCACTTTGTAAGAGTGCACAGAGAGATAGAGTGAGCTCTAGAAACAGAGCAACATCTTTGTACTGAGGCATTTGTAAGAAGCCCACTGAATTTTTGCATAATAGTGGAAAAATCTCAAGTGGTAACTTGGGGACTGGACGTAGGTTAAGTGGAGAGACCGAACCAGGATAAATTTTCTTAGTCTTCTTCTCTTTATTGTCACCTTTACAGTTATTTGTTTATACTCTGTTTTATTATCATATATTGCTCTCTTCACCTTCTTGATATTGTGCAGAAAATTTTTAATCTTCCCAATTCACCCCCCTCTTGGGAAGCCAGCTAATCTAATAGAAGAGGTTGTAAAGACTGTAAAGTGATCTCTAGTGAGAGATTAACTTCATAACATAGTGTCTTGGTCCTTGATATGTTGGTTAAGAGTCGTAAATTAAAAAGTCAAAAAGGCTTAAATCCTATGATCAAGTGGTAGTAACTAAAAGGTGGGCAATAATTGACCTTTAGGAGAAAAGTATTAAAGGAAGATAATTGGAACTCATAAGGAAGTGCTAATATCTTATGTGATGAGATAGTTAAGAGGATCAAGGATATCACTAAAGCAGTCTTAGGTGAATCCAAAGGTTCTAGACCTAGAGATAAAGAGTTTTGGTGGTGAATTGAAAGTGTGCCAGAGAATATTAAATATTAAAAAGAGTGTTTTAAAGCCTTACACTTGTGTAATAACGAGAAAAATTGGAAGAGTTATCGTTCAGTTAAAAAGGAGGCTAAGAAAGCAGTAAACGAGACTTGATCTAAAGCTTTTGAGAAATTCTATCACAATTTAGGAATGAGAAATGGTTAACACAGGAGTTACAAAATTGTCAAAAATAGGAAAAGAAAGTCAAGAGATTTGGATCAAATAAGATGCATTAAGGATGATGAAGGAAAAATTTTGTTTACTAATGATGATATCAAATATAAGAGAACTAATTTTATAAGTTTTTCAATGATAGATTGAGAATGACTAGTGATACCGAAGGTTTAACAACTTATAAAGATGAATTGAATTTAAGTTTCTATTGTAGGATCCAGGTTGCAAAGATAAAAGAAACTCTTCAGAAAATGAAGAATGGTAAAACTATTAGTATCAATGGTATTTCCATCGAAGTTTAGAAATGTTTAGGAGAAAAAGGGGTTTTGTGACTAAGTTTTTAAATGAAATTTTAAGATCAAAGAAAATGGAAAATGAATGGAGAAAGAGCACTTTGGTGCCTATATATAAGAACAATAAAGATATTCGGAATTATACTAATTATCAGAGGATAAAACTCATAAGTCATACCATAAAACTTGGGAAAGAGTGATTACGGATAGACTAAGAAAAGAATATCATATTTTAGAAAATCAATTTGGATTCATATTAGGACGATCTACAACAAAGGCTATTTATTTATTAAAAGGTTTGATTGAAAGATACCAAAGTAAAGAAAGAGACTTGCATATAGTTTTCATTGATTTGGAAAAAACTTATGATAAAATACAAACAAATGTGTTGTAGAAAGTAATGGAGAAGAAATGCATTCGTGTGGCTTATATTCGAGCAATAAATGATATGTATGAGGGGGTAACAACAAGTGTGAGAACTCCTGAAGATAAGACAAAGGACTTTCTTATAAGAATAGATTTACATCAAGAATCTTCATTAATCTCATACTTGTTTGATTTGGTTTTAAATATTCTAACAGAACATATACATGAGGAAATTTTAAAGTATATGTTTTTCGCAGATGATAGAGTCTTAATTGAGGGTTTAAGAGAAGAGATCAACTATAAATTTGAGTTATGAAGACACACTTTAGAATCAAAAGGATTTTACTTGAGTAGAAGTAAAACAAAATATATACATTGCAAATTTAACAAAAGACCAGTTAGAAATGATTCTGAGGTATAAATTGGAGAGTAAATCATTCTAGAAGTGTCAAAATTCAAGTATTTGGAGTTGATTTTACAGAGTGATGATGAAATTGATGGAGATATTATACATAAGATATAAGTTGGATAGTTAAAATGGAAAAAAGCTTCACAAGTTATTTGTATCCATAAAGTACTTATTAAGCTTAAAGGAAAATTTTATTGAACTGCTATAAGGCCAGCGATACTATATGATAATGAATGTTGGGTTTCAGAGGGCAATGAGAGTATAAGATGAAAGTAGCAGAGATGAGAATGTTAAGATGAATTTGTGGCTATACAAGAATGGATAAGATACGAAATAATTGTATACGAGAGAAAATCGGAGTAGCACCTATCAAGGAGAAAATTATGGAAAACAGTTTAAGGTGGTTTGGATATGTATAAAGAAGAAAACAAGAGGAGTTAGTAAAAAGAGTTAATCAAATGGTTTGGAGTCATATTAAAAGGCGTAGAGGAAGACAAAAAATGATACTAAGAAAAGTTATAAGGCGTAACCTATTGATAAATAATTTATCTGAAAACATGGTGTTCGATAGAGTTCATTAGCATCGTATGATCCATGTAGCTAACTCACTTAATGAGAAAAGACTAATGTTGTTGTTATTATTGATTATGTTAATGTTACATAGTACTCCCTCGACTAGTTAATATAAGACCAATTTAATTAAATCACATAATATTGGTTAATTATCTTGATTTCTATTAAAATTATATTTTTCTAAAACTACATTTATTTAATCTTTTTCTCTCTCTCTTTGAGATATATTAAATAAAACTTTTTTTTTACAAATTTATAATAAATACTACCTTATATATTGTAAAGTATCATATATTTAAAATTAGAATAAAATATCATATATTTAATATTAGAGGAAGTATTTTATTGTAAAATATCATAGTCAAACAATGATATGATCACTAGATTTTGGTGGTAAAAAAAAAAATTTTAGTAAAATATCATTAATGATTTTCTTGTTCTATTTAAAAAATTTGCAACTCGAATTTTCTTATTGCACAATCTTCAAGATAAGACATTGAAGTCCTTCTAACCATTCATCTTCATTAATGTCACCCACTCCTCAATTTGACTATTTCGTCTGTTATCCGTTCTTTTCTAATTAGACTAATATATTGGATGCTATTAGATATTTTGTATGTTTAGGTTGCATTTCACTAAATTTTTAAATATTTTTTAAATTTTTTTATTAGTCATATTCTAAAAATTTTTTATGATCCTAAATATAAGTCATGTTTTATGAGTTTTTAGAGTATTAATTATTTTATTTTTAAAATATTTTTATTTAATTATGATAGAAAAAATAAATTATTTGAATTTATATTATTTATTAGAGAGTAAAGATGAAAAATACATTAATTTTAAGATAATTTTAATAATATAACAAGTTTTTCTTGATTTCAATGAGGTAGTTAAAAGTGATTTATATTAAAGATAAGAGGGAGTAAAATTAAATTAAGATAGTTTTGTAATGTGAAAAATGTATTTAATTTTGAGTTATAAATATAATAACATAATTAGTTTAAATTTTTATTTTTCATGAATGAGGACTTTTCTTATAATTTAATTCTTTTTTATTTCTTCAACGATTGATAATAATAAATCATTTTTTAATTGATATTATCTGTTACATAATAAATAATATCTGTTAATTAGAATTCAAGTTAAGTTAAACTTTGTTTAGGATAAAAAACTCTCAATTTATTTTCATGCACGATGCTTAAATTTAAAATCTTATTTAAAAAATATTGAGTTGTTTATCATTCAATTTAATTGTCATTAAATAAGTGATAATATTTTCATTCATAACATATATTTGGAGTTCAATGAAGATAAATACATTTTAAATTAGAAGAAAATAATTAGTACAAAATTTATGAGACTTATTTTTCTTGATTAAATAAAAACTAACACTTCAATAATGAGAAACCATTTCAGTTTGAATTTTGTGGTCATTGAAAAATTCGTTTTTAGTATTCTTTTAATAATGAAACTTCTTTTATATTAGTGAGTTTGTTTTTGACAAAAAAATATTAGTGAATTTTTTTATTTAATCTTCGAATAATTCTACTTTTTAAAATAAAGAAATAAATAAAAAGAACTGAAATACGGAGATGAGCATGGTAATGAACAGTAAAAAGTGAACCGAGAAAATCCAAAGCAAGGGTAGGCGGGGCAGGGTTCTCCTGCGCTTTAACGTTTTTCTCTTTCATGCGCAGTCCATGATGGAGAACGTTGCCCGGTGTCGTCGGTTGGCACATTTCTCTTTCATTCGAGTCAATTCTGCATGCCACGAAATTTCCTCTCCTTCCCATTTGCGCGTTCTTTTTTTCTTTTATATTTCTTTTTATTTTAATTACTTGCCGCAATGCATTCTTATGAATATCAGCAGTCCACCTATCCCTCAGTCAAACCTGAAAATCGTAATTTCCCTTCTATTTTTTTTTTCGGTCAATTCTTATGTTCTAATTCCCTCTAACTCATATGATCTTGGTTTTCTGTTCTTCTACTGTGGTTTCGGTATTGGACCTTGATACTCCCCGTAATTAGGTATATTCTGAATCTTCTGGACACTGTTGTGATTGCTCAATTCTTCAATTCCAGTAGATAGGGTTTTCTTTGGCGGCTTATTAGGAGTCTTTAGGGAAAGAGAAGGAAAAAGCATTATATGCAATTAGCTGAACCCAGCTCAGCAAAGCCGAACATTTGCATTTAGATTCAGTTAATTTATTAATATTATTATTTCAGTTTTGCTTGGCTATTTTCATGGAGTCATAGCTTCCTCAACAAAATTTCCATCCTCGTGTCAATTAGTATGTATGCTGAATTTGTGCAGGCATTGAATTTTTCATCGGCTCAGAGCGACAACAATGGGAGCCGTTTGCTCGGCCGGGACGATTGAAAGAAACGAAGAACTTGGAAGGAAGAATTTCGGGTTTTCCGGGAAGCTAAAGAAGGAAAAAAGCTTTATTAACCGGAAAGTGGATTGCTCTCCTGGTTTCAGCAAGAAAGATCATGGAAAAAAGCAAAAGAAGAGAGACTCTGATGAGCTACAGTTGTCGTTTTCCAGTGAACTGAAGTCATCGACTCCAACTCGAACAGGAGCATGGAAGGTACGCTTCATTTGGTGGTCATCGTGAGTCTACTGTAACATATAGTTACGAAATGCTGAGTATCATTGCTATTTGCTAGTCAACATTTTAAAGGAAATTAGACAGAGAGTAATTCTTCACTATGTAATTGGCTTAATTTGGAAAATTACGGTTAGAAAATTGATGCAATTAATTGTGATTTCAATTCTAGTTTATTAATTTGTTTCACCTGTGGGGATGTAATTTTATGCGATACAGACAATGCTTCTATCCTGTCCATAGATGATTGAATTTGGGAGCTGATTAATTGCACCGGAAATAATTCATAAATATCTATGTTACTGTTACCCTATTCAAGCCGTAGTCTGCTTATTTCTCAGATTTTGGGAAGTAGTTGCTAGCTGAATTTGTCAAACTACAGAGAACAGAAAGTCTATTTTTTTTTTAGAAAAAGAAAGAAATAGGTTCATGTGGTGGTCTATCAATATATGTAAAGGAACCTCAGTCTTCAGATATCAATGTTTTCTCTTTTTGATGAATGAAGTTTCTTCATTTCATAGGTCACCCAAAGAGGCTCCTTCTTGGGAAAAGCAAGCGAGAGAGCTGTAGAAGTTCTTGACTCACTTGGAAGTAGCATGCCAAAATTGAACACCAGTACTGGGTTTTCCTCTAGTGTTGCTTCTAGAGGGAATAAAATATCTATATTGGCGTTTGAAGTAGCTAATACAATAACCAAAGGAGCAATTTTGTTTCAATCACTTTCAGAAGAAAACATTCAGATCCTTAAAAAGGAGATTTTACAATCTGAAGGGTTGCAACACCTAGTGTCCACTGATATGAAGGAGTTGCTAAGTCTGGCTGAAGCTGACAAAAGGTTATTGCCTGTTCAGAAAATAGTTTTTTTTTTTTTCTTTTCCTAGGAGCTTAAATTGCTTATATGCCTTGAATGCAATTTTCCCCCCTTCTCTGTTATATTTCTCTGATTTTTCGGGGGAATTCATAGGGAAGAATTTAATGTCTTCTCAAGGGAAGTAGCTAGATTTGGGGATGCATGTAAGGATCCCCAATGGCACAACCTAGATCGATATTTCTCAAGGTGAGTTTGCTTTCACATGACGACTTATGACAACTATTTGCTAACTTGCTTTGATTTAATTCTTAAATGACTTCAAAAATTTCAGATTAAATTTGGATGCCTTGGGTTACAAACAACCTAGGGCAGAGGCAGAAAAGACAATGCAGGAGTTGACCACTCTAGCTCAGCATACATCTGTAAGCTCATTTTAGTTTTGCGTAAAGCTTCACATTATCCTTTATCTCCTTGGCGAACTGATCATTGAGCATAGCCACTGTTGTAATTTTGGTTTACCTGCATCTATGCTGTATGATTTTGTTTCTCAGATCTTTTGAGATTATATATCTGCTATTAATAATATATAGCTGTAATTATATTTCTTGAAGAGTTTGATTATTGTATTCTTTTGCTGTTAACCTGTAATTCCTACTTGAAAGAACTAACTTTCTCCATTCTGCGTAGGATCTATACCATGAATTAAATGCTTTTGAGCGATTTGAACAAGATTATCAGCAAAAGATTAAGGAAATGGAGTCCTTAAATCTTCCTCTAAAAGGTCAGAAACAGCAACATAGTTTGTTCATCTCCTTCCCTTCACTTTCATATCTTTGCTATTGCTGATTTTAGATTTGATCATGCTTTACGATTATGATTGTATATTTATGTTTAGCAATAAGGTGAGATAAAATTTATCCTGTAACCAATGCTATCTTGAAATCAAGAAATAGTTTCTGATAACCAGTGTTGATTGAGTCTAAACATACATGCTATCTTCTGGGCACCCCAAACTGTAATGTTGACAGATCAGCTATGTAATTGCAGGGGAGAGTATCACAATTTTTCAGAGTGAACTCAAGCATCAAAAGAAGATTGTAAAGAGCTTGAAAAGCAAGTCTCTGTGGTCTCGAAATTCTGAGGAGGTATATTTTGAACCAGACAAGAATTTTGAAAATTTATAGGAAAAAAATAGTTTCTAATTTTACATCGATCATTTCTTGAATAAAGTAATTCCTGTCATTTCCCTGTCTAAATGAAATATCCATGGATATTTCATATCTGTTTTAGAAGTGAAATTTTTATTACTATGGATTTCACTCTAGCAAACTTATTCTATTGGGTTTTTTAATTGCAGATTGTTGAAAAGCTTGTTGATATTGTGACCTATATGCATCAAGCGATTTCTGAGTTACTTGGAAATTATGGTATGACGTCACATCTCATGTGCATCTCCATATATAATAAGAAATTAACTGCGTTTTCCATCTCCCTGTACGGAAAGGGTCTAGTTAGATTAGACTCTGCAGTTTGAACTTGCTTTATTAATTAGCTGCCTCCTTTTGGTATGGCATGATTCTCCATAAAGAAAATGTTGGTGGTTTATGTTTGGCCATATAAAATGGTTTTCAAGTTATTTAGACTAAAGCAACATTTTCCTCTGTTTGAGCTTACGTGAAATGAGTGACACCACCTGTGCATTCGTTGGAAGGAAACTCATGGGTAAAACAATTTCCTACTTCCTAATTCTGCAAAATTTCTTTCTGGAGGCTCACAATGGAATGTGGTTTATGATCTCTCATCTTTTGACAAAAACAATGTTACACTGTGGAATGCTCGTTGCTAGATCTCTGCTCTGGTTCTATTTTAGGGACATCTGCTGTAATGTAGTGACTGTTCTCCCTCTAAATCATTTATGCCATTTGGTTTATCACGCCAGACAATTAACTGAAGTCCTACATAAACAACTCATGTTCTGTTCCTGTCTATTCAAACTTGTATGAAATTCTTTCTCCATCAATCACTAACTACCATGTATCTCATTAGCGGATCATAAAAAAATCTAGAGATCTATTCTTTTGAAAAGAGGTTCATATTATTATTATTCTTTTAAATTTCCTATGAAAATGTGAGTTTATGGCAGGTACATCAACTGCTTCTGAAAATAATAGTAATGGCCCTCAGAGACTAGGTGATGCTGGTCTTGCACTGCACTATGCTAATATTACCAGTCAGATAAATATGATTGTAAGTTTTGGGGGGGAGAAAATGAGTACTTTTACTTTGTAGTATGATGCTTATGTAGTTGGTAGAGACCTTAATAAAAAGTTGATTTCTATTAGGCATCTCGACCGACCCTTGTTCAACCTAATATGAGGGACACATTATATCATGCATTACCCAACAATATTAAGGCTTCTCTTCCTTCCCGGCTGCAGACTATTGATGCCAAGAAGGAGGTATGTCCTCTCAAGTCTGATTAATTTGCTTCTTTTGTCTTTTACATGCTTCATGAAGATTTTTTTTTCCTGGTTGGAATATGCTAAATGGCTATTCTATGTAGATCTCCATTGCTCAAGTTAAAGCTGAAATTGATAAAACTCTTCAATGGCTTGTACCACTTGCCACAAATACGACCAAGTAAGATATGGAGGATGTTTGTTTGAAAAATACACTTTTGTATTTTGGGATCCTATGCGTGCTTTAATTTCTTTGGTGAGAACCAATCGGATGGGCATCTGATATTTTCTTATGTTGCTGTTGCTTCAGAGCGCATCAAGGTTTTGGATGGGTTGGTGAATGGGCAAATAAAAGGTTGGTTATGAGTCCTTGACCTCTGCATGTAAGATTAAGTGAACAAAGTTTGAGATTATCTTTTGTTATCATCTGCAGTAATGACTTTGGAGATGATACAGCCAAACAAAGTAACATAATCCGCCTCCAGACACTTCACTATGCTGATAAACAGAAGATAGATGTTCACATTCTTGAATTGTTGACTCTGCTTCACCGGTTGATGAGAATCGGAAGACACAGACACGATGCCATGAAGCCAATGCCTAATCGATCTCCTTCTTCCAAGGGACTTGATTTTCAGTCGAAAATGCTGCATTGGGTAGCTATAGACGGTAGTGGGAAACCACTGGGAATAAAACTATCTGAAGAGGATAGGAGTTTGTTAGAGGAGGTAATGGCGAGGAAGTGGACTCCAGGAGTTAGCAGAAGTGAGGATTTAGCGTTGGCCAAGAAAAAAGAAGGCATAGGCAGAGGTTGGCGCTCCAGCAGAAGTGTTGGAAGTTCCCCCAATATTGACTTGGATACCAGATTGCGCTTGGACCCCCAAAACTCTAATTCTTTGGATATTTTGGATGGCTTAAGATACTGAAAGCTTTCCTCTTCAACTCCTTGTAGTCCACTTCCTTTCTAGCCTTTTTTTTTTTTCCTTTATAAATGAAATTCTTTTTACCTAATATTGACTATTCCTGTATATGTCTATATAGGTAGCATGTTTATCAATGTCCAAATCATTTTTTTTTGGGAGAATAGTTGAATTGATGATACTGAAATTCTACACATTTTGCATTTTATGATTTATTCCTTTGAATATGCTAGTTTTCTCATTATAATATATAATTTTTCTCTCTCTAATTTAGTAGTTTACTTACTCATTTTCCATCCATTTGATCATGTAAATAATGCAACTTGCTATAAATTTTATCATATATATAATATTAATAATCAATATTGATCTAAATATATTAATGATATATTGATATTATGTATATGGAATATTGATAATTGATATGTTGGTTTAAAATACAAAGGAAGCAGGTAGCAAGTGTATGGCGACCAAGATGGAGGGTGGAGGGATCATATTGGAGGAATCCATATTTTTACGGGGAAATTGGAAAATGGGACAAAGAAATTAACTTATTTAAAAATTGGGATCGAAGTTGATTTTTTTGGGGTAAGAATAGAATTTTTTAACCTAGAATAGATTTTTTTTCCAAAAAACTCAATTTGATACCAAAAATTAAATGTATTCTTTATTTTTGGCCCCAAAATCCAATTTTTCCTATTTTTCTTTAATAACTGAAAGAGGTTGGAATAAACGAATAATTGAACAGATGGTCAACGACAATGCCGTTTTCAAGGACTGATTGTCCTTTGCCTTCACGTGCACACCAGAGAATTTACATACATTTTAAAATTCCTTCCATTATATATAAGTCATATTTTTTGGGTAATGTATTGGTCTCAAATTGAATGTTGTTACTCATAATAGTTTTTTTATTTTTTAAAATAAAAAAAAAACTTATTTAATAAATCTATTTTTTATAAAATATTCTGAAAATAAAAAATATATAAAAATAAAAAACTAAAAATATTTTTAAAGTATTTTACATCTTTTATTATGAAAAATATAAAAAAGACGAAGAACACATATCTTATTAATAACAAAGTTGTAAATTTTAAACAACTCATTTACTATTTATTAGTTTTAATTTTCAGAATAATTATTTAAATAAATATTTTTTCAAAACTTATTTTGGAAAATACTTCTACAAAGCTATTTTAAAAATATTATAATAAAGAATACATTCAAACAAACTCTAAATCATTTTGAGATTATATCTATAATGTATTAGGGTCTGTTTGACAGTATTTTCTGTTTTCTTGTTCTGAAAACAGTTTTGTAAAACTATTTTCGAGAATAAATTCTAAAAACAAGAAAACAAAAAAATCTGTTTGAGTAATTGTTCTCAAAATCATAACTAGTGAGTAATAGATGGGTGATTCAAAATTTATAACTTTACCATTAATGAGATGGATATTTCCTACTTTTTTCTTGTATTTTCCAGAACAAAAACTACAAAACAACTTAAAGGTGTTCTAAATTCTCTGTTCTTTTGTTTTTCTGTTTTTCATAACAGTTTCTAAAAAACAGGTTTATCAAACAAGTTTTTTAAATTTTCTGTTTCCAAAAATAGAAAAACTGTTTTCGGAAACAGAATAAAACATGCCCTTAATTACTTTATTCCATTTATGCCCTCGATTTACAATTAAGAGGTGAAGGATAAAGATTATGAAAAATGTGAGAAATAATGTAATTATTAATAAGAATAAATGGTATAAATCATTAAAATCTTTTTTTTTTTACAATTTTAATAATCTTACTCATTTTCTTGAGATACATAAAATAGATAACATTAATTTATATTTTAGATGGAAGGAGTAATTTTGTCGTGAGAGATTTTCTTCCCAGCGGCTACAAAAGACAATTATTGGCAAGAAGCTTCTCCCCACTTGCAACAAAACTTCATATACCCTTCAACTTTTCCCTCTGCACTATTTCTCAAACCATTTACTCACCTTCTATTTCCATATTTTTAATGACTGGGGAAATCAGGGAGCGAGGTTGATTGGAATCCTGCAATTCCTATTCAGACCTTTGCTTATGCATAATCCCATCTCATCCTAAGTTTTGCGTGTTCCATAATCTCATCTCTCATCCCAAGTTTTTTGTGTTCCCATTTATTGCCAGACACACTCGAGGGTTAAAAGTTGTATTCATGGGGCCTGAGTTGCTGAGCTACGTTTATGAACATGCGAGCTTCATTGAACATATTTAAGCAGCTAATTTGGGAGTTTTGAGGGGTTGATTGACCTTAAGCAGAAGAGAGGTTTTCACTGAACTTGGAAGCTATCAAAGGTAAAAGAAGGACACATTAAGGAAGCAGCAAATACGAGACCAGTTCCCAAGGTACGTAGCATAAGAAAATCTGAGTTGTATCCTCTAAATTTGTTTTGCATGATTCCACATTATATGCATGATATATATAGAGCTATTTGTTTTGTTCTGGACACAGATTATATGACCCTCATAATGCCTAGTTGTTTGATGGCTTTATAACCACCTAAATGTTACTCCTTTGATACTTAATATAAAAGCATTTTTAAAAGATTTTTATATTCTTAATATAAAAATTTGTACAAAATTTAGTAAAGTATTAATGTTTAATTTTTGTAAATGCTCTGAATAGTCTTAACTCTCTCACTCTCTAAGTATTAATATAAAATAGAGGTTAATAATTTTTATTAAAAATATTTTAGAAATGATATAATACTTTTTTAATAAAATCAAAGCTTCTAAAGTTTTTTATTTGATAAAGAGCTTCTAACTGATTTTATTATTATTTCTTTTGGTAAAGTATTAATGTTTAATTTTTGTCAATGCTTTGAATAGTCTTAACTCTCTCGCTCTCTAAGTATTAATATAAAATAGAGGTTAATAATCTTTATTAAAAATATTTTAGAAATGATATAATACTTTTTTAATAAAATCAAAGCTTCTAAAGTTTTTTATTTGATAAAGAGCTTCTAACTGATATCAGTATTATTTCTTTTGGTAAAAACTTCTAATTAATTTTAACTACCTACCTTAATACATGTTACTCAATTAAAAGTTAGGGAGTACTCACTTTGATTTATATTATTATAAGCCATGTTTCTAAAAATTATTTTGGTCTAAAATATAAGTTATATTTAGATATTGTATGGTGTATTAATGATTTTGTTTCTATTTTTTCCTCAACTTCCATTAAGATGTCAGATATTGGCAAACAAAAAACTAAGATGTGAGAGGAAAAATAATTAGAATTTAATGCATTCAATAAAGGTAACAATGGAAAAAACAATATTTTTTTTTTATAAATTTTGTAAGTTAATCAACTTTTTAACTCATTTTCTTGATATGTGTAAAATTTCTAAAACATGACTTTTATATATATTATGGACAAAAGGAGTAAAATTTGTTAAATCAAGTATTTTGATGATTTCAAACAACTAGAGTTTAAAAGAAAAATATCAAAGGAGTAAAAGAGAACTCAAGTGAAGAAATCCAAGAATAAATGAGTATAGAATTAGTTTGTAGGATTTCTCACAGTGTTTACAGAGTAAAAAGCTTTGATCTTACACCCACTGATTTTAAATAAATATTTTTCAACTATTCTATACTAACTTATATTAAATTTGCAAAATACTAACTAATAGATAAATTTTGAATTATTAAACTCCATATGTGTAATTGAAAATTTGAATTTTGGTAACTAAAATTTAAAGTTATAGAGATGTTACCTTTGACAGACGAATTTCAGGTTATTGAAATTCGAATTTTGAGACAAATATAATTTGTGAAAACTGAAAAATTTATCTGAAGTTATGTCAAAGTATATCTGATGTCAGAATGCTAAAAGAGTTCAAAGTTAGAGGTCTCTCTAACAGATGGACTTTTACTTTGAAAATTTAAATTTTGGAATGAAAACGTATAAGTCTGATAAGAGGTCTTTCTGATAGACGAATTTTGAAAGCTCAAAATTTGAATTTCGAAAGGTAGAACTTTTATACTATATTAAGTTGCTCACTGACAGACGAATTTTAGATCCCCAAAATTTAAACTTCGAGTGCCCTATAATAATATGAGACAAATGTTCACACTTAACAGATACACTTTAAACTTGAAAATTCATATGTTCTAACATGGGAATATTTGTCAAAACTAAAATTTGAATTTCACTTTTAAACAGACGAACTTTGGAAGTTCAATATTAAAGTCTTTAACTTATGGTTCATGCGAAATTTGTGTGTTGATACCTAAAATTTGAATTTTGAGTGTCAGACATATTAAATGTGGTTGGTGAATAGCTAATTTTGTAGAGTAACCGTTGGGTAACGTTTCTAATAGCTAGATCTTGTATCTAACGTATAGTTAAGACACAAATCTATAAATAAAACTTTATTTGAAGTTATGGGTTACATTCTTACGCTGTATATATTGAAACTCTGTCAAAATTATTAGACAAAGCCTTCTATTCACTTCCATTTCATTTATTATACCTCAACTATCATATATATTCTATACTAAAGAGTTTCTCTTGCTATAAACAATCTTCTCTTTATCTGGAAGAAAGATTTTCTTATGAGGGGATTTCACTATGAATTTGAAAAATACTTTACTAAAGTGCAAAGTGAGAATTTGTAAGCTCTTAGAATAGAGCACAAGGTTGTACTGTGACATTGTAAGGAGCCCACTGAATTCTTGTAAGATAGTTAAAAATCTCAAGTGGTAACCTGAGAACTAGATGTAGGTCAAAAGGAAAAGACCGAATCAGGATAAATCTTTGTGTCTTCTTTTCCTCTCCCTTGCAAACTGCTCTATTATATTCTGCTCTCTACTTTTCTGTAACTTTTACTTTCACTGCTGTTTTATAATTTTACAGAAAATTTCAAACTTTCCAATTCACCCTCCTCTTAGGAAGCCAACAGACCTAACAAAAGTTTTAATGATCATCCTAGGATGTATGTGAGTATGTGTGCTGAATTTCATGTGAAAATATTGAGTATAGTTAGGTAAATAATTAATCAATCAAACAAAACTAATTAACTAAAAAGAAGAGAAAAAAAACTCCAACAAGCCAAGCTATTAGCCAGACTAATGAATAATAATTGTTGTGTCTAATTTTATTACTCCCTCCATTATTTAATATAAGGGATAATTGAGGGAGTTTCCGTATTTCAAAATGTAAGGAAAACATGAGGTTTATCTGGTGTATTTAATGATTTTTTCCCAAAATACCCCTAATTAAGATAATATATTTTTAATATAATTTATTTATATTAATTACATGATGGAAGAATTATTAACATTAAATGAGGGTATTTTTGGAAACTATTTTATATTCCAAACAAATTTATTACTTTCATTAGTATGTGTGATTTTGTCTTTTATCCCTTATATTAAGGAACAGAGGGAGTATTTTATATTAGTATATACTATATGCTATATACTATTGTGTTGGGCTTTGTGCTACTAGGGGCTTATTAGGGTTTACGATTTAGACTTATTCAACTTCATGATTAGATTTATTTCTCAAACAGGCCTATATATAACCTGTTTATGGAATTTTCTTAATAATTTTACTATGATCTCTTATAAAATTATCTTTTTAATTTTATTTCGAAATATGATTTTTTTTAATTTTCACCTCTAACAAAATAAAAAAATTAATAATAATATTTTTTCAATATATTGTAAGTAAAAATTAACAAGCATAATAGATACTACTTCCTTTCCATTTTATTTGTCGTTTTAAGATTTTTCATACAGACTAATAAAATGTAAGAATATTTTATCAAAATATTATTAAATTAAATGCTAAAAATGACTTATACTCTACCTACTATTATTTTTAATGAAGTGTAAAATAGTAAAAAAAAATCAATGCTTTATTGGTAATGTAAAACAGAAAGATAAATTAAAATATTTAAAATTTTCTTAAAGGACAAACAAAATGAAACTGGGGAACAAATAGGTAACATATTTTCTTGATAAGTTATCAAATAATTATGTGATAATAATCGCCTGCGAATCTCATTTACAAGATATTCATATGATCAATAAAATTGTTTCATTCATGCAAGATTAAAGTAAGAGGTATTTTCTTTAAAAAAAAAAAGCAAGAGGTATTTATTTGTGCATAATCCAATTAAAAAATACAGCAGCACAAAACACCAAATTGAAACAATTGAGAGAGATCAAAATGCACTTTTACTTTTTAAAAAAAAAAAAAAAGAAGAAGAAGATGCAGATGGGCAACCAAAAGAAGTCTAGAAATCCAATAAGAACGTTGGGCTCAGTGTTAGACATAGGCAGTCCATCCAATTAGTTCTCATAATGGATGACGATTGGAAACAAACAAAAGCTTAGTATTAAAAGAAATAGCGTTGTGGGTTACAATCATTAGGGCAACACAACTTGCATCATCTTCCTGTCCAAGCTAGCTGTCAAAATTCATTTCTCAACATCAAAATCCCACCAAAACTTGTGGATATTAATGACTCCTTTTTATTTTAGATATCATGTGAATGAGGCAATGTTCGAGATTGGTTCCATTCTTTATATCTATGGGAAGCTTTCGTGTTCACTTGAAGTTAATTTTTGGATGATTCTATCTTATGAATCAGTCAGACCCTTCCAAAGCCAAAACAACTCGGTTTTCTCATCTGACTTTTCCCTTTTGAGGTTTGCATACACACTTATATACATAACCTCGAATTTCAACGGTAACTAAATAATTATAATACCAATGAATTATCCACTAAGATATTAGGAAGTCGAGTACAATTTGATTCATTCCCCCCCTTTTTTTTTTAATTAAGAAGATTTGAATCTTAAACCTTTATTCACACATTATCATATCCTTACCATCTGAGTTTGCGTGACTTGTCTGACCTAAATTACATATATGTGTTTTTTCCTCTTTTCAAATCATGAAATTTGCAATAAAATAGGCCAAATTAATCTAATAGGAATAACTCAAGATACTAACATTAAGATATTATGAAGTCATTAATTTTCTCATTCATAAGAAAGACAGCTATTAATCATGATATTATTCAATCATGCTTTTATGATCACCATCTGTTTGGAAATGAAGGTAGGGTACTGCTTTGGGACGAAGCCTCTTTTCTCATTCCGTTGGGTCCCATTCTGTTTTATGATTTTAATTCATCCATATGTATTTTATTAATTTGCATCCAGTGCATGTGCAACTTACGAAGTATAAGAAATAATTCCTACTCGGTGCTTCCTTTTGTTTTTTTAATGAAAAGGTTCCGGGATATAAGAGACTACACGCAAAAAACACTAGGCATTACGAATGATATATATCGTATATATGTTGGACATTTATATTTATATTATTGTTGCTGGACATATTTATATTTAACTTTTAATAACATGGATCATAGTCTTGCTTTTTCCCCTTCGAATTTCACAAAGGGAATACTACAATCATTTATTAACCCTTAGACCAATAGATATAGGGAGTAGGCTTGCAAGTCACAACTAAATTTAATTAGAACTTGGCTGGATTTGGATTAATCAGAGCCTAAGATGGCTACCAAATACCAAAATTCCAACTTTATTAATTAATCTAACTGACCATCTTCCTACCAATCACAAATAGTAACCCTCGCCTGTACTCAATGGCTGATTCATAATGCCCACAGAACTACGGACCCAGCCCCAATATACGATGCGTATACCATAACGATTCATTTAGAATTCACCCTAACAAAAGTTTAATTTCATTCCCCGAAAAAGGAAAACTAATTTTAATATGAATGATATATATATATATACATAAAACATCGACAGTGCTTAGTTTTACCCATCTGATTTCGAGACAATTTAATATTACAGATATATAAATGAAAGATTAATTAATTGATATCCTGGATGCCTTGAGAAGTTGGAGACATGTGGGAGGTTGAAGAGTCCATGAAGTCTGCTAGCTAGGCATTATCATGATAACTCAAGGAGAGTGACACAATGGCCAACAGAACAACAAAAAGTATTCAGAATAGTCACGTATAATGCACATGTTCTTCACTATTTATTAATGAATTGTTGGGTGCTTTTAGTCGCAACTTGAGGAAACAGAAATATCCACCCAGTCAACACATATACATCATTAGTTGGTATCGATCTCTCTCCAAATCCAAACCCCCCAAAAAGATATTTTTTCGGGAATTATTCGTCTTTTTTTGACTCAGATACTTTTAAATGCCTGAGATTTTTGGATAACGTTTGTTTAAAATATCCAGAGACCCAGATTGCCACTGAAACAGTATGTTCAGTTATGGGGCCAGACAAATTAACGAACCACCTGGACTTGGGAAGTGAAATGGTGCATTTCTAAGATATATTAGTTAATTAGTCTCAGGAAAAGGTTGATAAATTGGCGTGGCAGAATGACTTTTTACATAAACAAAGAAATTAAGGAGACGTATGGGAGTTGACAAGCTAGCCAAATTAGACCATTTTGAACATAAAAGATATATAATCAGCGCAAGCGAGGTCTAGGTCGAGGCTGCATCTAATCAACTCAGGATGACTGGACGTGGGCTCCATGCATGTATATATTCACCTGAATCACAAAATTTCAGAAGAATCAAAACCTTCGTCGCGCCTCCGGTACACAATTTTTCCACGTTTTATTTATTTATTTGACACATCAATATTAATTAATTAAATACTCTTTTTCACAATACATATATATAAAATCTAAACTCCAAATGTTTAAATCCATTTCTTTTGTGTTGTTGTAGTGTTGGATAATTTTTTTTTAAGTAAATAAAAAAGTAAATTGAAATGAAGGGGTAATAAGAAATTGACGCTTTTTTAAAAAAAAAAAGTTTTATGGTGAAGGAGTTGCCAGTGGAGTGACACTGGCATGTGACAATTGAGTGTAGTTGGAAGGGTAGCTAACGCCATGTACGCCTGGGATTCTGTGCAGACTTTTATATAGTTCCATGATTTCCATCCATGCATAGGCGACCGTTGCCTTTTGGAGAATTTTGCAGATTTCACTGCAGATGGATGATAAGTAATGCTCTACTTTATAAATTTAGTTAAAATTGATTTTCCAATTTTATTGGATGTCCCAAATATATAAAAGAGGTGATAGGTCTTTGATATTACAAATAGTATTTTTTATGTTTCTTTATTTTTTATTTCACCATTGCCCCCAGCTATCAGTTATAGGTATAATTTCTCTTGTTCATATTATAGACTTATGTCTATTAAGAAAATTGAAAAATATCTTTAAACACACTAAAAATTTCAATTTTACTCATATTTATTGAAAGAATATTAAAATAATTAAACAAAGTAATTCTTTATAAGTTTTATAAGTATAGGAGAAAAACACAATCAACTCATACAATTAAATATAATAAAGATAAAATTATTCATATAAGTTTCTACCTCTTATATTATGAACAAAAAAAATGGATTTCATATCTTATATTGTGGATCAAAGAGAGTATATATCTATAATTTATTGATGAAAATGAATATTAATTTTATCACTTATTTAAGTAAAACGTGAAATGAATTTCGTGTTTTCTTGTTAAGTTTCCTATAATATTTATTGTTGACCAAAAAATAGGAAAGTAACCGTTACCTTGCTTAGCCAGCGTAGCAGGCTTTAACTGCAGAGACCCTGATTCTGGCTTCATCATAAACAGTAGGGTCTGATCACTATTTTAGAATTGGCCCATCAGCTACTCTAACTCCCAAGCACCTTAATTGGGTTTTCTCTTTATATTATAGTCTTCGATTTCAAAAAAATAAGGTGAATTTAATTACCCTATCTCCATTAAAAAAATAGTTAAAATTAATTACATATTTTAAATTTTTGAAAAATTACCATAATATTTTAAAATTATCCTATTTTAATTACTATTATTTCTTTTAATCTTTTTTCACTATAAGAAAAAGTCAAGTACCCACTTTAATTGAAATTAAGATAAAAATGGAAAAAAATTAAATAATTACTAACTTTTCCATTACATCGAAACGGAGGGAGTATGTTAGAAGAGCCATGATATGACAAACAAATTATACTCATGTACAAAAGGACGAACTTTGTTAATTTTATTATTCTCCTATTAAAATACTCCTATATGACTTAGGTAATAGAAAATGAGATGAAATTCGAGTATTTTTTTTATAATCGAAATTAAAAAAAATTCGAGTAAAAATAAGGATTGATATGCATTTTAAAAAAATAGAGGCCCACACCTTTACGTCTACTTAAATGTGATACATGCCAGAGAATAAAACAATCCAGAATCAAAGAACATGACCAAAAAAAAGGCCAACAAAAAAGTTAAAAAAAAAAAAAAATCTTCCCACGTCTATAAATACCCATTAAGCTTGAGTAGTTCGACCTTACGACACCCTCTTATCATCCATTTGCCGAGAGAAGAAGAATTTGGATAACTAGTTATCCAACCCACCTTCTTCTCCTTCTTCTTCTCTCTTCATTTTTTTTGTTTCTCACTGCCCTTCGTCTCAGGATGGACTGCCTTACGCTATTGTTTTCATTTCTATTAACATTTCATATATCGGCACCAGGTAATCAAAATGAAATGACCCTGATATATCACTGTGGAAAATGAGATTGGTAATCTTAGTTATGCTGCCTAATTAATCCTAAAATTACTGGGTCTAAGGTATTTTCGGTATATCATTTGCAGGTGTAGTTTCAACCACATTCACCATAGTTAACAAATGCGAGTACACGGTATGGCCAGGCATTCTTTCCAACGCCGGAGTTTCGCCTTTTTCCACCACCGGCTTCGTTCTGCAGACGGGTGAGTCCAAGACAATCTCTGCTCCTACCTCTTGGGGAGGTCGTTTCTGGGGTCGCACTCTCTGCTCCCAAGACTCCACGGGCAAGTTCTCCTGCGTCACCGGCGATTGCGGCTCGGGCACACTAGAGTGCGCCGGCAATGGAGCCAGACCACCTGCCACGTTGGCAGAATTCACTTTAAACGGTGACGGCGGCCTTGATTTCTTCGACGTCAGCCTGGTCGACGGTTACAACGTCCCTATGCTCGTCGTGCCTCAGGGGGGCTCGGGTAACAACTGCTCCAGCACGGGTTGCGTTGTGGATCTGAACGGCGCGTGTCCTTCAGAGCTCAAGGTTGCGAGCGTCGACGGCCAAGAAGGGGTGGCGTGCAAGAGCGCCTGCGAGGCGTTCGGCTCGCCCCAGTACTGCTGCAGCGGTGCGTATGCCACGCCGGATACTTGCAAGCCATCTTCCTACTCTGAGTTATTCAAAAACACTTGCCCACGCGCCTACAGCTACGCGTATGACGATAAGACGAGCACATTTACGTGCGCGTCCGCAGATTATACCATAACTTTTTGTCCCACACCAAACACCAGGTAAGATTTATTACTATTCAACTGCACTTATAAACGGTAATGATAAATATTTTTTAAAAATGTTTTAGAGTTAAGAAAAAGAATAACACAAAAGGTAAAGTCTAAATCAGGATGAAACTCCAAGTTTTGTCTTTTATGGTGGGTGTGTATGGAGAACAACGGTTAGTGGGTGGAATCCAAGGTTGTGATGGGACACTTGAAGTATGCCTAATTTTGTAGTATATTGTAAAAAATTATTTTGGATAGGGTCAAAAAGTGGTGGGTAACTAACATTGGCGTTGTTTTGGTGGATGATGATGATGATGGATTTGCAGTCAGAAAGCATTGGCAGAAGGGCAAGGCACTAGAACACCAGCATCTTCCGACTCATCATCAATGAGGAACAGCACAATGGTGTACGAAGGGGCTTTTGATGAAAGCCAAATATCAGGGTCATCGAGTGCCAACTTATTGAGATCCGGGGCTATTGCCGGCGTGGCAGTGACCGTTTGGTTTATTTGCCTCCTCTTCTAACGTCTTTTCTTCTACGGTCAGGCCCTGACCATTGCCCCTAGCCCCTAGCCCCTAGCCCCTAGCCCCTACCCTTCCGGATTGCTGCCCAGTGCGGGCCCATGGCTGACGAGGATGTGACTCACGTGCCCCCGAAATCTGCGACCCCCTACGACTCTCGTAGGTGCCCAAAACGTGAAAACAAATTTCAACAAATGATCGTTATGGACAGATGTGGTGGTGGCAGTTGGTCAACGCCTCCACCCAATTAAGCTATGACAGTGAGCCAAATGGTGGCCCAAAAGGGCAAAACAAAAACAAAAAACAGGGAGGCAAATTAACCAGTGCTTTTTTTTTTCGATTGGTATAATTTATTTTTTTTCATTTTATATCCATGCCGAGTAATATTATGTAGTTTAGAATTTTTTTACTAGGCTAGTTTAGAATTTCTTTTGCATTGTGGGGGATGGGATTCATTTATTGGTTTTCACTTTTAAGAATGTACGATGATAATAATATCATTAGAATAATGTCAAAAGAAAATGGATTCGTATTTTACATCATCTTTAACCCATTCATTCTCCCATATTTAAACTCTGATTTCTCATTATATATATATATATATGCTTTATTTTTTTGCTATTCAATTATTGAAAATGCAGCGCGGAATGGATAATATTATTAAAATAAGCTCACGCTAAAGAAAAAAAAAAGCAGTGGGGTCTACATGGTAAATGTTTGTTCGAACACCCTACACATGTTAAATGTTAATGACCCATAACCAACGTGCAATTGTCATACACCCTTTGTTTCTTTTTTAAATGCCATTTAAGATTTTAGTATAAGTTTAAGGAATATAATTAATATATTAAATTTCTTTTAAAATTTACTAATATATTCTTTAATAAATAAATGAATAGGTAAAATGAGTAATTAATGTTATTATTAACTTTTAGAAAAATAAATAAGATTATAGTGGGAAAAATAGTAATTAATATTATTTTAAAATTTAAAAGTGGTAGATAAATAGAAATAAATTTTTTCTTAAAAAATGATAATTAAAAAGAAAAAAAGAAGGGTACTAATGACGTAATAGAACAATACAAATCTCAAGACTCGGTGTTATCTAGTGTGGCTATTTTGTCTCTAATTTGCCTAAATCTTTCTAAGCTAATATATCTTTCATCTTATTTACTTCCTGCATAATTTTTTTTTGTAGTTTTAGAGTTGTGATTTTATTTTAAATTTATTATTATTTTAGAATTTCAATACATTATTAATGATCTTTTTTTAACTATACCCTCCTCCTTTTTAATTCAATGTAAGTCATTTAATTCAATATAAAATATTAAATTATGGGTATTTTAGTCAAATTTTTTATAAAATTTAGTATAATTAATGATTTCTTGATTGATGTGAAATAACTTTTAAACAACAGCAGAAATGGAATACACGGAGGGCCTGTTTGGGATCACTATTGTAACCAAGTTTGATGCTCAAAACTTGGTTTGATGAAAAGTGAATGTGTTTGGCTCAAGTTTTGAATCCCGTTCAAGAATCATTTTTGGTTCAAAATGGAGTTTCAATATAATCAGGTAAGGACATGCTTTTCCATTCTGCTTCTTCATTTCCATCTGTATTTATTTTAAAATCAGATAAAAATGTACCAATAAAAATGAGAAAAAATAGAAAAATTAGGAAAATAGAATTTTCATAAAATTTTTCCTATCTATTAATCAAAATGTCCCTTCAAAATTTTAATTTTCATAGACTATGATTTGTAAGAAAATATTACATCAGATATATTATGTTCTCAATTAAATAAATACATATTAAATATTAATTCAAGTAAAGTAAACTAATTATGGGATAGAGTTTAAGTTTAATTTAAAGAAAAATTATGAGTTTTGTTAAAATCAATTTTTAAATAAATCATCCAAACATAAATATGTTAGTTGTAATTTTTATTATAACTCCACTATAAAACTAATTGTACCGAAACTAATTTTTAGTTAACTGAAATCGAGACGGGTCCGGAGTAGTAGATTATATTATCGGATTCTCTATGGTCTGGCTCATGCACCCCATTTACTTGACATGGTGGATATGTACGATTCTTATCTTCCACCCCCAAGTTGCAGTACAAGTAGTAGCTCTACAGCAATATATATATATATATATATATATAAACTCCTCTCGAAAAGAAAAGATGAACCGGAGAAAGATTAATTAATAATATAGGCGTGGTTCCAATCATAAATAGGCCAAGTTGGCGTGTGAGGGAAGGGACGTATAGCAGGCATCTACACATATAATTGGCATTGGCTTGATTCATTTGTTTTATTCGTAGTGTTTGAATTTAATGAAGCATGCGGAAGCACGGCATCTATCCCCTGTCCTGTCCAAGCAAAGCCAGACCCACGAGTCCCATGCGCCCACGTCAAAAGTCAAACAACAGAGAATTAGAGATTGGTTTATCAGGAATTAAAAAGAGAATCAAAATCAAATTAAATCAGTGTAGGTGCGTCGTCGTTTTTGTGCCCGTGATGCATGCATCCAACAATGAACTGATCAATCAATACTACAGTGCAGTAGTAAGTGATAGCATGAGAAGTGTGGTGTGGACAGCAATAAGATTAAAAGCCGCCAGAATGAATGACATTTAACACGCTTCAGCATCACCCAATTTTGAATATAAATTAAAAGGCAATCGACATAGTCAAGCTGGCTACGCGCCGCCCCGTAAAATCAGATGCCCGAGTTGACAATTTGCCTATATGCTTTTCGCACTTTTACCATGAAATCATCTATTCTCTCTCTCTCTCATCATATTATAAGAAATTTGGTCGGAGAAGTTTTTTTATTTAAAATATAAAATATTAAATTTTTTTTATTTTTATTTTTATTTTTATTTTTTTTTACATTTTATTTATTACTCTACAATAATAATAAAATAAAATATTTAATAAGAATAAAATAAAAAATATTAATATTTTTTATATTAATTTTAAATAAAAAAATAATTTTTTAATATATATATATATAATTAATATATAAAATACCTTATAAAATAATAGATTACAATAATTTTTTTTGTTGCTACATCAACCTCCTTTGATCCATACTTGTCCGTGCTCACGAAACCCATTAATTTATTGATCGCCTTCTTCAAAATTTTCTCCACACTAGTCTTTTTGTCAAACCAATCAATCAAACTCGTGATTCTTAATTAGAAACGCCCTCCGTTGTTATAAATTAAAAAAAAAAATGCGATCCACGTTCAGACCGAAGAATGACCACTTTCTTGTTGCCACGTCATCCTCCATCCATATTGCTCAAAATTCACGCGACAAACATGAATCTACTTCTGTATCTCTACTGGAAGACAGCAGCAGTAGCAGTATTGGCGGAGGGTTTTGAAAACGGCATACTCTCTATCCTCCCATTTATAAGAATACAAAAAAAGAGTTAATATTATATTAATTTTTTTATTAAAATTATTATTTTTATTAATATTATTAAGAATTACAAGATGCATTTAAAAAAAAGTGAGAAAGAGATTAATTAAATAGAAATATTTTTTAAAAAAATTAAAAATATTAGATAAATTAATTATTTTTATTTTACTTTAACTTCTTTCCCCAATACTCAGAAAGTAATTTTTTTTTATACATGGAAAATGTGAGAATATTATGGGGATTGAGTTTTAGATCTTGCATCCCCTCCGTTTGTGATTTTGCACCCGCTAGTATTCCGTCTCTGCTTCTTTCAAGTGGATCGAGAGATTTAAAATTCCCAAACATACACATAAGATTTGACAGAGGGAGAGTTTGGGACTTCAGAGAAGGGAAAAGCTTCGCTTAGTTGATTCCTTGCGGGGTGCAAAAAGAAACACAGAGAGAGAACAGAAGGAATGGGTGACTTGAACTCAAATTTTGTACACAGAAATTAGAGAATCGTACAACATGAAAAGGGGAGGGGAAACTGATTATGAGAGAGAAGAGGTAAGAGGATGGTGGCGTGATTGGAGAAGAGTGGATGAGTGGAGTCACTCTTAATATTTTAATATCTGTAAAATAATTGTTATATATTTTTAATATTATTTATCCTTTGTTTTTTTTTAATGAAATGTTTATCTATATTTTATTTTTTATATTTTATAATAAAATAATTTTTATTTACATTTTTTTAAATATTTTAAATTTATGAGGTTTTGTTACTAATTTTAATTAATTAAATATATTCTATGTTTATGTTAAAATATGATTTAGAATAAGTGAACTATAAATTTTCTAAATTTTGAATAGCAAATGAAAAAATTAAGAGAAAAACATCATTAAAGGAGTGATAATCTTCATTTAAACTCTAGGAATCAAATTTCCAATAGACCAATAACAATACTATCAAACTGAAGAGTTATAAACTTATAATATATATATATATTAACTTTTTAAATATTAAGTATTCAATAATTAATTTTTAAAATTAAAAAAATATATACCTTGCACCCCTAGTGAAGGTCTCCGCCACCCAGCATGCAGGCGCTGCCAGATGAATCTTTACCATCATATGCATCTTACAATCCAAAAGCCATGACATGATCTATTCAACAATAAATCATCTCAGCCATTCATTTTGGCACAAAATCATGTAATGATCTTGACGTCCCGAAGAAATTATTTAGGGATACTTTAATCTTTTTAATTTTATTCTGGTCTAGTTTTAAAATTAAAAATAAATTGATTTATAAATGCTATAAAAAAAATTTAGATGATCATTATAATATTATTGGGTAAAATATTCAGACATCCCCTATATTTTATCTTAATTACAGAATCTTTCCTTCTATTTTAAAAAGTTATATAGACCTTTCCAGAGATAATCTTTTATTTTTAAAATTTCATTTCCATCCAACTAAGAAAGACCAATGAAAGAAAATTTGACTTTTTTTTGGATCAAAATATCCTTCCCTAGCACCTTTTTCCGGACAAAAAAAGAACAAGCCGCACAACGGCTAACTGGTCACTTAAAAATGAGCACGTTCAAGGAAGTGGGAGCTAGAAAAATGTCATCCAAGCACCTATAAATACAACAAGAAGCAGCCTAGGAGGGACACAATCAATCTGCTGGACAATCATATTCAATAATTCTCTTTCAACACGCATTCCCATACAGTGAATCAGCTTTTCCTATTTCAAGTAGCCTTTCATTTAGCTTTCATTTCTTCAATATTTATGTCATATGTCTTTTGTTTTCAATTCAAGACGTGGTCATTGTTACTCCTTTGAGTTATTAGCAACACCTTTTGCATTTGCATTTCTTGCAAGTTCTAAATTTCTAATCTTATCTTGATTTTCAGTATTTTTATCTAGGAAAATTGTGGAGAATAACTTTAATGGCCCGTTTGATTTGTAAAAATATTTTTTAAGGAAGTGGAAATAAAAATAAAAAATAAAAATAAAAATAAGTTTAAAAGTGTATTTGGTATGTTAGTGAAAAATTGATATAATTTTAATTTATTATATATATTTACAATATGAAAGCATCAAAATGTCCTTCTAAAAAAAATATGGCCAGAACCTACCGTGCTGACCACCATCACCACCACATGACCCACCATTACTGGAAGGTCAACTGAATCATGGACAACTGTGGACCACCGTAGACCAACGTGGAATCCATAAATTGAAGAACAACTCACTAACATCAAAGTACCCAAAAATCCCCGAAACATTGATATATCATAGCAATTAGCACAACTTATGACCGTTTATTAATCCTCAAAATCCCATAACCATCAACAAAAAATCTAACGCGTTGAAGAACCCTAGAAATCAATTTGAAAATCGCACCTCTAAACAAACTAGGAATTCTAAAACAAACAAAAAATTATTACGCTAATAAACATACAACACCACCAATAACAAAGATCAACCACCACCATTGTTTCTTCTTGAGATTGTATTGGGGCAAGATGAAGCTATTGTGGGAAGAACCCAAATTAAAGACTTGTCGTCACCCATGATGAAGAAAAGAATTAACGCATCACCGTTGCTGAAGGATACTGTTGCTGAGCTCATTGTCGAAGTGGCAAAAGGGTACATATCTCAGAAATCAGGTTGTCTCACAATGGGCTTTGGTGAGGCCAATGACCCCATCTTGGAGAAAAGGAATCACCGTCACTCATCGCCGCTGCTGTAGGGAGGGTTGACCATTGTCGGTGATGGAGGAGGGTACGTAATCGATGCTATCACATGGACCACTGAGTGGAATGCAGATGAGGGAAATAGTCATGAGGACAGACTCCACTCCATGGCCAGAGATAAAGAAGTCACTTCCATCATTTTTTATGGACGTGGCTTTCATGGGAAACTATCTTCCAGAGTACCAAATGCGCTAAATTAGCACTTCCATGGTCATTTCCACTTCCGCCACACCAAACGAGGCATAAGAGTTCATAATTGATTTGATTAAAAGTCAAGTTTTCTAAAGTTGAGATGTTAACACTTCTAGCATGCCTCGAGCACTAAGCAAAGATAAATTTATTGGCAACGTATAATTGTTTTGCACACTTGGTGGGACTCATGAGGGTACAATCCTATTGAGAATTAGAGGTCTTTTTTGGGCGAAGTGTAAGGTATTATGGTCCAAATGATATGTCTGCAGCAGCAGCAACCAGGAAGGGCACATTGCACAATTAATGGAAACTGTAGAGGCCTTAAGCGAATGTTTCATAAAGTATCCTGATGCAACTCAGAATAATTAAAGAGAACCACAAGAAAATAGAAGAAGTAAGAAAACATAGCAAAGAGCAACAAAGGTTCCCAAAAGAAGAATGGAAAGCTTATCAACAAACTTTTCTAAAAGCTATGTGTGAGAATGTGTCAAAATCTTTAAGTCAATTGTTACAACGTACAAATAGGTGGCTCAAGCACAGAAAAATCAAAGTCCAATCTCAAGCTTGTAAAACAAGTTGCCAGAAAACTCATGGGGCATTGGTTTGAACTTGGTTCCTCAAGTCAACAATCAAGCTAAGGAGAGGGAAATTGAGTGAAATGCTACAAGAAAAAAATTATTTACTGAAATGCTGTACTTCCAAGACTATATACCAAACATGCTATAACGCATAAGTTTCATTTGGTTTTTAGTTAATCCAAAATAAGTTTTTGGTAGAATTAGTTTTACAACGTAGTTATGGTAAAAATTGATTTTGAACAAACGTATTTATGTTTGGATGATTTACTTGAAAATTGGTTTTTGCAAAAGTGATTATATTTGGATGATTTTAATCAAAAAGCACTTTTAGTACAATAATTTTTTCCAACTTTTAATAAATAATTTTTTCTAATATCTATTTAATATATATATATATGTTTATCTAAAAACAAAAAGTTCACCAGTATTTTTAGTCTTTTATTTTCTTTATTATTATTATTTTGACTCATAATTTTTCTTTAAATTAAACTTAAACTTTATTCTATGGTTAATTTGATTTCTTTGAACTAAAATTTAATCTACATTTATTTAATTGGGAACATAATTTATCTGATATAATATTTTTTTCAAGTTATAGTTCACAGAGATTAAAATTTTGAAAGAACATTTTAATTATTAGATATGAGAAATTTTATGAAAATTTTATTTTTCTAATTTTTTATTTTTTCTCTTTTTTATTCATCCATTTTTATCTAACTTTATTTTTAATTGATCTAACTTATCTCTTTTTAGTAAACTTTCTTTCTATTTCTTTTGGACAGAACAATGTCTCATCATCTTCACCAGTCAAAATAGCACCAGTCTCTTCACCAAAAACAATAAGAGAGAGGGAGAGGGCAACAATCAAAATAGTAACAAGAGACACATATACATAACAATTAGAGCACAAAAGAAGAAGGAACAGAGCATAGCGGGGGGATATGGGGAAGGAAGTTACTGCATTTATGTGAAAAGGAATAACCAGAAGATAAATCATGATAGCACCGGAGAAGCAGTTGGATTAATACTTAAGAGGGAACTTAATTTTGGAGCCAAAATGAATTTTCAACGTGAATCAATTAAATGTCCAAATAAACTAGAAAAGTAACAAAACTCTTTGAGGCCTAAATGTGGTTCCCAACATGTAGTCAATGAGGCCGTACATTGGGCATAAATCCATTTTCAATTGTTTAATTTTTTTTTATTTTAACTCCCAGTAGGGAGAGTGTAGGCTTGCCCCCCAATCCCCCACGGGCCCACCCCCCAATTTTGACCTCCCTCCTTTCTCCTCAATCCGTACCCAACCCCGCCCCCCTTTTTCTTTTATTTTCTTTTTTATAAAAAACAAACAAATATATAATAAATATATTTATTAAAAAAGATTATAAATTTTATAAGTATAACAATCATGTTTGTAATTATAAATCATAAATGTATATTTATGATAATATAAATCTATATTTTTATATCTTCATAGTCAATATATATAAGTAATGATTATTTATATCATTTTCATTTATTATTTTCCCAATTATAATTGTGTACGATAATAATAGATTTTTTTACATAATAATTTATATTGTTTTCAATTCAAGACCTTTAGCATAATATTTGGATTGTCCAATTGGAATAAAAAAATATTAAACCAATAACTAGTTCAGTCTGAATAAAATCATACCCAATATAACTATAATTATAATTTTTAATTTTATACATGTTATATTTATAATCATATATTTAGGGGTTGCTTAGTATAAGAAAAGTTAAATTTTTTGAGAAATAAAGCCTGAATATACTTCCTCTAATCTTACATATAAAACTTTTTGATTTGGTTATAAATATAGTATCATTTTTAAAATATGATATAGTATTTATTATACATTGTAAAAAATTTTCATATTTAATTCTAAAGAGTGAGAAAGAGAAAGAAATTGAATAAGGATAATTTAAAAAAAATATAATTTTTTAAAAAAATTGATAGTTGATTAACTTTAACTACTATCATTAATTTATGTGTTTTAATTGAAAGGTCCCTATATATGAACATCATATAGAAAATTAAAAAAAAACATGAAGAAAAATAATAATAAAACAAGTAAATTATATATAAACTTTACAAATAGTATAGCAAGCAACCATTTATATTTTGCAACATTATATAAATGATGATTATTATAATTATAAAATTGTAAAATATATAATTATTTTTATATTAAATATTATTACTTATTTAATTTATTCTATAATTCACTTTTTATATATATGAAGCTTTAATAATTTTTTAAAATATATGTCAAGAATAAAGCAATAATAAATACTGAAGAAAAATCATCATTTTTTTAAATAATTTTTTTTATTTCTAATTCACTAACTTTAATTTATTTTAAAAATCTAATTCACATAATTTATCTCCTGCTTTTTATTATTAAAATTAAATAATCAACCGTTGATTTGTTGATAAAAAATTATAGAATCAACTAAATAAAAAATACTTAACTATTTAATATTATAAATATATCCTACTCTACTCCCTCCGTTTTAGAATAATTGTCATTTTGGAGCTATGAATATTCATTAAAAAAGATAATAAATAACCTAAAAATTAATAAAGCTTGATTGTATTTCACTATAATATCCTTATTAATTATATAGTGCTCCCTCCAATCTCATATATATAGAACAAATAAATAACTCACAAAAAAAAAGCAGTTAACCCTCTTAAAAATTTCTCATATTAAAATTTTTTCCAAAAATTCCCCAACTTAATATTACCATGAAATTAATGACACGCAATTAAATTCACCACTAATAATGATGGATGAATAGTAATTTGGGAAATGAGTAATTAATGCTTCAAATTTTAATATTAATTCCTTATATTTTGAACAAAAATAACTCCCAAAAAAGTTTCTTATATATGATGCCAGAGAAAATACTCTTTAATATTTTTCTCTTCTTTCATTATTATTGAAGAGTAAATTTGTTAAAAATTATTAATGACATCTTAAAAATTGTAAAGTGATATACACATGGAAAAAAATTGTAAGGTGACAAATATTTTAAAACATAGAAAAAAAATACAAAGTACCAATTGCTTTGAAATGGAATGAGTATTTATTAAGGACACATTAAATAAAAAACTTTAGAATTTTTAATATAAAATAAGAAAAACAATTTAATTTAATATAATGAAGTTTAGCCTAAACAACCTATATAATTAAATTGTAAAACAAAAAATAGTGAGGATGAAAAAAATATATTTATTATGTTATTAACAAAGATGCACTAGGTCAAATATTTTTTGTTTTTAGTTTTTTAAGTAAAACTAGATACGCATATGTGCGATGCATAGGGTCATTAGATAAATCTACATAAAAAAATGTGGAAAAGATTCAATTGTAACAAAACATATAATAAATATTAATGTGTTGATAGGAATAAATGTAATTATATTACTAAAGAAAATTAAGTCATGGAAAATCAAAATTTAAAACATAATATTAATTTAACACAAAATACATAACCCCAATAGAATAGATTATTAAGTACTCCTACATTCAATGTGGCGTTAGTTACTTTGTCATATTGACCAATAATTACTAACTTTAAGCCACGTATACTTCTAACACATGATAGAGGTGAACAGGTGGCCCATAACCCAGTCACCCCAGTCTAGCCCATTGTTCATTGGGTTCAAGATATTCGAGTAAGTTTGGATTGTTGACTAAATTTATTAATTATTTATATGTTGAAATTTTAAATCTATAATATTTACCAAAATTTCACATAAATCTATTATTAATAAAAATTAATTACTTAATTTTTTATTTGAAAACATTGAATGGGTGTATGTTGTAATTTATATAATATCCAAATTTTAATAAGATTTTATCTAAATCCTAACTTTTACATTGATTATTCAAATTATTATAATTTGATGTTTAATTTTGAATTTATCTATGATCATTTGAACAAATACCATCAATTAAATTAGAATGAGAAATAGTATAAATAAGGCTATGCCACTTGAAATGGCATTTAACACAATTTTACCTTTGGATATTAATAATGAAACACAAAAAAGTGTTCCAAAATGTATGTCTTCCCAATGCCTTTATAACCATATTTGAAAAAGAGTTTCGGTATTTATACTTTTAATAATTTAGAACACCTTTTAATAATATTGGTGTTGATAAAATTCAAATATCAATTTTTTTTAATGAGAACACTTATAGAATTAAAAAAAAATCAATTGAATTCAAAGATAAAAATGTTTAATTCACAATTTTATAATGCTGGAACTATTTTTTGCCATTATTTTTTAAGTATTGAAAAACCATATGTTTTAACACTCAATTTTAACAATCTTTTGATATTTGTGTGAGTTTAACCAAACACAGTATAAGCACATATTCCCACAAATCATTTATTTATTGCCTTCTCATATTTGAAACCAAACACTTCCTTATAAACAAACAGTCGCATAAAAGCAAAACTTTTTTAAAATGTAAATGATTTTTTATAGAAATCCTTGTCACTGCTCAAAACTCCCACCTAGGACCCAGTCATTTATATTGTAACTATAAATAGATGACTCCATTGTCATTAGACGTCTTGCGATTATTCACGATATTCATAAATAAAAGTACATTTTTAATCCTTAAATTTTACGTTAGATTTTTTTTTACCTTTAATTTTATTAAATTTTATTATAATTCTTTAATTTTTAAATTACAAAAAAAAATTTCTGATTCATAACACCGTTATAATGAAAAATTATGATTTGGATTATAATCCTTCAACGTATAATTATACTTTAAATATTTTAAAGTCTTAAAATAAATATGATTTTATAAGTTATATTTTTAAAGTTGTAATTATTTATTGTGAAATTTTTTTATAAAAAGTCATTTAGTCTCTCTCTTCAAGGATAATTCATGAATTAAATTAAAAACACTCATAAAAAATGCTCTAACCAATCAAATCAACCCTCATTCTTTTTTTCTCAGAACCATATTACCCCTTCTGCTCTTCCCGAAACGAAGCAATTTAGAGCTTTATTTTTAATATTACAATATTTTTCTAAAAAATATTTCAAGTATAATTATAAGATTAATGACTACATACTAATACTAATACTAATGAGCTAACTTTTAACATGTCAAGTTATCATTTTTTGCTAAACATTTAACGATGTTAAAGAATTAGAAAGTTTTTCACTTCATTTTAATAATTAAAAGAATATAATGAAAATTAATATAGTTAAATAACCAAAATGAAGCTAAATTCAGAATTGAAGGAACAAAAGTGCACTTTTGCCATATTCACATCATACAATACTATCTCTATAAACAATATTAGTACCAAGAAAAAAAAACAGAGAGAATGAATGATATGTATACATACATACATACATACATACATATATATATATATGTATATTAGTATCATAATTTTTTTTAACAAAAACGATGTTTGACTTTGGCTCCTCAATCTCATAAGTCATAACCATAGCAGTAAAAATTCCTATATCACAACAAAGTGAAAAAGGAAATAGCTAAATTCTCAATGCGCGGCTTCACATTATGCTTGGAAGTTGTGCAATAGAACAATATGGTGGGAGAGAATTAAATAGGAAGAATTATGCCCACTAAAGTTTTATTAGAAAAATTGAAAATCAAATTGGATAAAAAATTATATTGGATTTCCAATGGATTTGAAATAAGAATAGAAATAAAAATATTTACAGTTATTAAATTATTTTTCATTTTATTTTTTCTTTATATTGATATATAATATTATATATTTTATTCAAATATATATTAATATAATTGAAAAAATACATTGATGTAATAACAAACACATACAAAAAGAAATATAAATATATATATGTAGAATTTAAATTAGGAGACACAAATAAAAATAAATATGAATAATATATACTATGAACATTGTTGGATATGTTTACTATAATTCTCGAAGATTTAGTTATAATAATTATAATTATATAGCTACCTTCTTTTATATTTAATAGATAATAGAGTATAGTGGATAAAAAAAAAAGAGAAGATAACATATTATAATTTAGCTACTTAAACTAAAAAAACATAATTATAATATAAATAATTGATAATGAGGTTTTAAATATTGCTCGTATATGAAACTCCTTGAGGTCTCATATTCAAAGAGATGATTCTCTGAGGTCCAAGATGGATAAAAGATTAAGAAAAAGAAGAACAAAAGATTATAAACGATATAAGGGAAAAGATTAAGTACTCGCCTCTGCTAAGACATTTGGAGTTGATGGAGTCAAAGCAACTTTGCCGGTCTCAACAACTTCAGCCCAAAGCAGTAGTGGGGTGAAACCTCTTGAGATCTTATTGAGTAATGGTGTGAAAACTCTTGGGGTCTTATCGAGCAAACCAAGGTCTAGGATAGATAGAAGGTTCGTAAAAAAAAGGTACATGAACTACGTAAAGGAAAATTAAAATTACAAAAAATAAATGAAAGCCTCACCTCTACCAAGACATTTGGAGCTTTCTTGGTCACAGCAACTTTGACCCACAGCAACGGTAGTGTGAAACCCTTTGGGTTCGTATCAAGCACACCCTTTAAGTTTTAGGACGGATACAAGATTAGTAAATAAAAGAACTGTACGAACTAATAATGGGAAAAGAAAATAAAAATAAATAAATGAAAGTCTCATCCCTGCCAAGACATCTAGAACTTTGTTGAGCTTAGAAACTTTAGCTCGTTGTGGTGGTGGTGTGAAAAACCTTGCATTCTCATTGAGCACACCTTTCAAGGTTTAGGGCAGATAAAATATTAGTAAATAAATAAAATATGCGTACGAACTACGTAAAGAGAAAAAAAAGTAAAAATAAATAAATGAGAGCATCACCTCTACCATGACATTTAGAGCTTTGCCGGCATCAGAAACTTCAACCTGTAGCAGTGGTGGTGTGAAACCCCTTGTATTCTTAACAAGCATACCCTTCAATGTTCATTGGTAAAGAAAACAAACATACGAATTATGTAAAGGGAAAAGAAAGTAAAAAAACAAAATGAAAGTCTCACTTTTGTCAAGACATGTGGAGCTTTATTGCTTTTAGAAACTTTGATTCGTGGAAATGGTGGTCTAAAACCCCTTGGAAGACCATCCCTCAAGGTCCAAGACGGACTAATAATTAGTAAAGAAAATGATTACAAACTATGTAATGGTAGAAGAATAAATAAAAACCTCATCTTTTGTAACACCTTACTTTTATCTATATTTTTCTATATATTACAGTATGTACAATGTCCAATTAGCTCATATTAAGAGCTTGAACCATTAATAGAACCAAAATATTTAAATAAAAAAAACGTGGTATTATTCATTTGGTTCTCAAGTTTTCTAGACAAATTTTGAAAAATCATAACTTAATCCAGAAAAATCATATCAATGTAATTTAAGTCTCTAAATGAAGCTAAAAACATGATATACAAGATAAAAATATGAAAATTTCTTTTAAGCTGAACAATTTGTACATTTTATTGCTCAAACTTACATTATCCAAATGATCATTTCTCTCTTTTTCAAGATTTTGGCCGTAACTTTAAAAATTCATATCTAACTCTATACTGAGCCAAATCATATATTCTATATTCCATTGCAAAGATATATATGTCTACTTACTTCCATATTTTTGTTATACATTTATTTAGTTTAGACAAGGCACAACATCAATTTGAATCACTAGGGATCAAAATATCACTTTTCTAGAATAGTCTTGGGAAAACTTGTATATCTCTTATTGTACAGCTCCAATTGAACTCAAACTAATGGTATATTAACCTAAAAAGATAAATATTTCATAAATGTAAGCCACTAAATTTTTAGAACTCTGTACAATTTTATATCACTTTTCAAAGAGAAGTAATATATTCAGTAAAATTCGCAGTCTTTACATCACTGTCCAGTTTTGATCCTGAACTTTAAAACTACACTACGTGTTCTTTAACTCATTAGAAAGATTGTTCTCTCTAGTTTTAGAGAATATAAAACATTTGACTTACTTTCCCTATTTCAGTCAAACAGTATTAATTTTACTTTCATTGCTACAAAATAAATTTCTAGCAATATAATATGGCAAAGTAAACTTCATAACAAGGTCACATGATCATTCCATGTTTCAAATCCATGCCAAACATTTCATAATGCTCATAAAGACATAATAGTATAATGACACAGATCTAAAAGCATATACATGGTTTAATACATAATTTCAAAATATACACTCATAGCTTGAAAACACCATCAAGCATCATTCTCTTCTTTATTCTCTTTGCCTTTTCTTTGGACTCATTTGTCATATCCTGTGTCTATCATTTGTGATACTTGAGGGGGTGAGATTGGGGGATAATTTCAGTAGCAAGTTACATTCTATGCAATTATGTCAATCATGTCAAATAACTCACATTTGATCACATTTAATCACGTCAATCATATTTAAACAATAAATTACCACATTAGTCATAAAAAAAAATTGGCAGTATAACGGCTTAGAAAATAGACATCCCGAGAAATAAAACCCCTTATTTTACAGTCAAGACCAATAAAAGAAATCACAATTGTAATATGACAACACAATTTAATCATAGAAAGACAACGAAAGAGCATAAAGTAAGAATATGAAACTTAGCTACCTTTGGTGCTTGCACTTAGCTTTCCTCTTTAAATCCAAGCTTCCTCTAGTTTTCCCAAGCTTCCTCAAGTCCCTAAACATTATTCAATACATAATCAAGCCATTGATTTCATGACTAATCATTAAAAGCTCTCATAAAACTCTTGAAATCCTTAAATTCCCAAACTCTTTATCTTAAACTCTATCTTTGAGCCAACCCTTGTCTTTAAGGCTTTTTCATAATGGGGAATTCATTTTTGCCATCAAATTAATGAAATTCCAACCTTAAGACACTCAAATGATTTGGCCGAAAATTTTCTCCAAAGGAAAAAGAATGGTTTTTTCACAAACTTGCTTAAAACATACCATACTTATTTCCCTTAAAAAAATATCTTGCTTTCTCTTGATTTTATGGTTTAAAAACAACTTTTCTTCCCATTAATCATGCTTAGTCAGATTGGACAACAAGTGAAGGAGGAGAAATTTCAAAGAAACTAGCTCAAACTACCAAGAAACTATAGTAGAAAACTTGAAAATTGCAAACATACCTTTTCTTTTCTTGGATTTTCATTCCCTTTTCCTTCTCTTTTTTCTTCACCTACGAAGCCTTCCTTTCCTCCACCTTTGCTGTAGCTTTTCTTCCCTCTTTTTAAGTGTCCAAAACGTCTAACTTGAGAGAGTAGAAATAAAAGAAGCCAACCAATGAAATCATGCCACCAAAACTTCTTGATTTTTCTTGCAAATTCATGAAAATAATAAAATAATGCTATTTTGTCATGTGCAGCTTGTGGAGTATGAAATAGGGAGTATTTTGGTTCAAAAATATTATACTTTTATTTATCCAGATATATCTTGAATCGATCTAGACAAATAAAGTTACTTTAACAGTATATTTTACTATTATTGAAATACTAATTATAATTATGTTAGGATATAAAATTACCATAATATACTTATCCCAATTGGTCCAAATATAAGACTCACACATTTTTCTTGAAGGAATATTGTCTCTTCCTGCAGTCCAAACTGACCTTTATCGGGTAAGACATTAATATTAAATTATAATTACCCAATAAATATTATTTTGACCTTAATAAATTACATACTATATTCCATTGGTCTTAACTCATTGAGAGCTTCATTTTGACTATAATTTTTTATATTTACAAAAATGCCCTTGATTCGGGATAAATTTATAATTTTTAAAATTTTCAGGTCATTAGGTGTAATTTTTGGTAAATTTTTGACTTCTCTTCCCCACTTGAATTCTTGGAGACAAAATTTTCATTCCCAAAATTCTTAGGGGAAAAAAAGTAATTTTTTATTTTTTTATTCAATTAAAAAAAATGACCTATTTACCTTATTTTACTCAAAATGATATCTACTCATTTTTGTAAATTCCCTATGCATTTTTAATTATTTAACATTTTAAGAATGTTACACCTTTGAAGTCGGTGGAATTCTCAGTTTTTGGTCTTACTCTTACAAGTCTTATTCAAGGTATTGGATTTCCAACTGATTGAAAATAGAAATAGTAACTGAGAATATTTATAATTATTAATTTTTTTTGTTTTATTTTTCCTTCATATCGATATATAATATTATATATTTTATTTGATACATATTAAAATGTTTGAAAAATACATTGATATAATAACAAATACATACAAAAATAGCTATATAATTATATATATAGAATTTAATTAGAAGACACAAATAAAAATAAATATGAATAGTTTATACCACGAAAATAGTTGGATATGATTACTAATATGGTATGAAATTTTAAAATAATTATAAAATTATAAAATTTATTATATATGTCTCCTATTTTTTATTTTTTATTAGGATGGGATATATCAAATATGTATGTCATTTTAATAGGTAATAGAATTCAAACTCATCAAGGTCCTAGACGGATAAAAGATTAGTAAAGAAAAGAAGCATACAAACTGTGTAAAGGGAAATGAAAGTAAAAAAAACAAATAAATGAAAGACTCACATCTACGGAGACATTTAAAGTTTTGTCGGTATCAAAAACTTCAACCCGTAGCAGTGGTGGTGTGAAACCCCTTGTGTTCTTATTTAGAACACCCTTCAAGGTCCATGACAGATAAAAGATTGATAAAGAAAACAAGTGTAAGAACTACATAAAGAAAAAAGAAAGTAAAATAAATAAATAAATAAATAAAACTCTCACATTTGTCGATAAATTTGTCGATAAATTTGGAGCTTTACAGGTCTTAGAAGCTTTAGCTTGTGGAAATGGTGATGTGAAACCCCTTGGGAGACCATCCTTCAAGGTCTAGGATGGATAAAAGATTAGTAAAAAAATGATTACGAACTACATAATTAAAGATAAGTAAATAAAAACCTCACCTCTTGGTAGAATTACCAGTTTTTGGTTTGACTCTTATAAGTCTTTTTTAAGGTATTGGATATCCATCTAATTTGAAATAGAAATAGTTACAAAAAAATATTTATAGTTATTAAATTATTTTTTATTTTATTTTTCCTTCATATCAATATATAATATTATATATTTTATTCAAATAAATATTAATATTTTTTAAAAATTCATTGATATAATAATAAACACATATAAAGAAAAAATCTATATAATTATATATATAGAATCTAAATTAGGACATAGAAATAAAAATAAATATGAATAGTATATACCATGAAAATAATTAGATTTGCTTATTAATATGGTATGAAATTTTAAAAGAAGATTATAAAATTATAAAATTTATTATATATGTATCCTATTTTTTTTACTAGGATGAGATATATAAAATATGTATTTTTAATAGGTAATAGAATGCACTTGCTTCAAGGTCTAGGATGGATAAAAGATTAATAAAGAAAAGAAGCATGCGAACTATGTAAAGTAAAATGAAAGTTAAAAATAAAAAAAGAAAGACTTACCTTTGTCAAGACATTTAGAGCTTTGTTAGTATCAAAAACTTCAGTCAACAACGGTGGTGGTGTGAAGTAAATAAAAACCTCACCTTTGAAGTGGGTAGACTCACAACAAATTTGTTATTTTTAGGTTTGATTCTAACGAGTCCTCAAGTATAACCTACAATTAGAGCAGTCTTACGGACCTAATGAGAAGGCATTTTTCTATTGGGTTTTCAACCAGCATACTTAGCTTGGGAACTTTCATTGGTTTCAAATATTGTTAGTGATGGTGTGAAACCCCTTGAGGTCTCACATTCAAAGAGATGATTCTTTGAGGTCCAAGACGGATAAAAGATTAAGAAAGAAAAAAAAAAGAAGATTATGAATGACATAAAGGGAAAGATTAAGTGCTCACCTCTAACAAGACATTTGGAGTTGGTATAGTCAAAGCAACTTTGCCGGTCTCGACAACTTCAGCTCACGGCAATAGTAATGTGAAACCCCTTGGGGTTTTATTGAGCAAACCCTCTAAGGTTCGGGACAAATAAAAGATTAGTAAAGAAAAGAGGCATACAAACTATATAAAGAGAAAAGAAAGTTATAAAAAAAATAAATGAAAACCTCACCTCTGCTAAGACATTTGGAGCTTTCCTGGTCTTAGCAATTTCGGCCCGTGGCAATGGTAGTGTGAAACCCCTTGGGCTTGTATTGAGCACACCCTTCAAGGTCCAGGATGGATACAAAATTAGTAAAGAAAAGAAGCATATGAACTATGTAAAGAGAAAAGAAAGTGAAAAAAATAAATGAAAGTATCACCTTTGTCAAGATATTTAGAGTTTATTGGCATAAAAAATTTCAGCCTACAACGGTGGTGGTGTGAAACCCCTTGGGTTCTTATCAAGCACACCCTTCAATGTTCATGACAGATAAAAGATTGGTAGAGAAAACAAGTGTGCAAATTATGTAAAGGGAAAAGAAATTTAATAAAAAAAAAATGAAAGTCTCACTTTTGTCGAGACATTTGGAGCTTTACTAGTTTTAGAAACTTCGACTCGTGGATATGGTGGTCTAAAACCTCTTGGGAGACCAAACTTAAAGGTCCAGGATGAATAAAGGATTAATAAAGAAAATGACTACAAATTACTTAATCGGAGAAGAGTAAATAAAAACCTCACCTTTGAAGTCGGCTAACTCATGACAGATTTGCCAGTTTCTAGTCTAAATCTTACGAGTCTTCTTCGAGGTATTGGATTTTCAACTGATTTGAAATGGAAATAGTAACAAAAAGTATTTATAATTATTAAATTATTTTTTATTTTATTTTTCTTTCATATCAATATATAATATTATATATTTTATTCGAATAAATATTAATGTTTTTTAAAAATTCATTGGTATAGTAACAAACACTTAGAAAAAAAAAACTATATAATTACATATATATAATCTAAATTAGGAGACACAAATAAAAATAAGTTTGAATAGTATGTACTATGAAAATATTCGATATGGTCACTAATATGGTATGAAATTTTAAAATAATTGTAAAATTATAAAATTTATTATATATGTCTCCTATTTTTTTATCAGGATGAGATACATAAAATATGTATGCCATTTTAATAGGTAATAGAATGCAAACCCTTCACAGTCTTAGGCGGATAAAAGATTAGTTAAGAAAAGAAACATACAAACTACATAAAGTGAAATGAAAGTAAAAAAAAAAAAATGAAAGTCTCACCTCTATCGAGATATTTAGAGTTTTGTTGGTATCAGAAACTTTTGTTCACAGTGATGGAGGTGTGAAACCCCTTGGTTTTTTATCTAACACACCTCTCAAGGTCCATGATAGATCAAAAATTGGTAAAGAGAACAAATATAAGAACTACGTAAAAGGAAAAAAATAAAAAAAATAAACAAATAAAAGTTTCATATTTGTTGATACATTTAGAGCTTTACAGGGCATAGAAACTTTAGCTCATGGCAATGGTGGTGTGAAACCCCTTAGGAGATTATCCTTCAAGGTTTAAGATAGAGAAAATATTAGTAAAGAAAAGGACTACGAACTACATATTGGGAGAGTAACTAAAAGCCCCACCTCTGAAATCGGCAAACTCATAATAGACTTGCCAGTTTTTGACCTGAATCTTACTCCTTCTTCGAGATATTAGACTTACAACTAATTTGAAATAGAAACGATTTTTTGACCTGGATACTATAAAAAAAATAATTTTTCAATATATTACAAGTTAAAAAATAATTACCAAGATGTCATAAAAATGATATCTCGGTATCTAAGACACGATATGTACCTTTTTATTTTTTTTCAGTGGAAAGGATCCCGGTGCCCAACACCCACCCCCCCCAAACAATTCTGCCAGGGGTCAGGCGTACCTGACTGCCTGAACCCTCCCCCTCCCTCTCCCCCTTTTTTTTATTTCTTTTCTTAATTTTTTTAAACTTTTATTAATATTTATTTTTTTTATTTCTCAAATCATACCAAAATAAATAAATATATATAAATAGTATATACTAAATAATATAAATTAATTATTCAGTAAAGTATATTTTTTAATATTTCTAAAATTATATAAATTTTTTTATATTTTTAAAACATAAATTCTAGTCAAAGTTTTAACATAGAAAATATATTTTTTATTAATTAAAATTTATATTAATATACTAAATAACTATAACATTAGAAAATGTTATCCTTCCTTCAATATTGTTAAAATCATATAAATCTTCTTTTATTTTCAAAACCTACATTTTAGTCAAATTCCTAATTTTGTTAATGATGTAAATAGGAAGAATAAGAGAGAAAGATAAAAAAAAAAAAGAAGGAGAAAATAAGACCAATATTTTAAATTTTAAAAAATAAGATAATTTAAAAAGAGTTATCTCAAATTATCTTCTTATTTTTTTAAATTTGATAAAATAAGATTAATATTTTAAATTTAAGAAAATAAGATAATTTAAAAAGAGTTATCTTATTTTATCAAATTTTAAAAAATAAAAAGATAATTTGAGATAACTCTTTTTAAATTATCTTATTTTCTTAAATTTAAAATATTAGTCTTATTTTCTTCTTCTTATTTTTTTATCTTTCTCTCTTATTCTTCCTATTTACATCATTAACAAAATTAGAAATTTGACTAAAATGTAAGTTTTGAAAATAAAAGAAGATTTATATGATTTTAACAATATTGAAGGAATGATAATATTTTCTACTGTTATAGTTATTTAGTATATTAATATAAATTTTAATTTATAAAAAATATATTTTCTATGTTAAAACTTTGACTAAAATTTATGTTTTAAAAATATAAAAAAATTTATATAATTTTAGAAATATTAAAAAATATACTTTGATGAATAATTAATTTATATTATTTAGTATATATTATTTTTTTAATTTATATATATTTATTTATTTTGGTATGATTTGAGAAGTAGAAAAAATAAATATTAATAAAATTTTAAAAAAATTAAGAAAAGAAATAAAAAAAAAGGAAAAGGGAAAGGGGGAGGGCATAGGGGGGGTGGGTGGAGTGGGGTGGGGTCTCGGTGCCTCGCACTGGAAAAAAACAAAGGTACATCTCGGTGTCTCAGACACCGAGATACCATTTTTATAACATATTAGTAATTATTTTTGTATTTGTAGTATATTAAGAAATTATTATTTTTTGTTGTAGCATCCAGGTCAAAAAGTTAATAGAAACAGTAAAAAAATATATATTTTACTATATTATTTTTTGTTTTATTTTTCGTTCATAGTATATAATATTATATATTTTATTCGAATAAATATTAATATGTTTGAAAAATTAATAACAAACACATAAAAAAAGCTATATAATTATATACATAGAATCTAAATTAGGAGACATAAATAAAAATAAATATGAATAGTATATACCTTAAAAATAGTTGGATATTGTTACTAATATGATATGAAATTTTTAAAAAAATTATAAAATTTATTATATATGTATCCATTTTTTATTAGGATGAGATATATCAATTATATATGTAATTTTAATAGGTAATAGAATGCACACCCTTCAAGGTCAAGCACGGATAAAAATTTAGTAAAGAAAGAATCATACGAGCTACATAAAGGGAAATGAAAGTTAAAAAAAAAAGTAAATGAAAGTCTCACCTCTGTCTAGATATTTAGAGCTTTGTTTGTATAAGAAATTTCAGCCTGCAGTGGTGGTGGTGTTGAGTAAATAAAAATCTCACCTTTGAAGTCAATAGACTCACGACAATCTTGCTAGTTTCTAGTCTGACTCTTATGAGTTTTCTTCGATGTATTTGATTTTCAATTGATTTAAAATATAAATAGTAACAAAAATATTCATAGTTATTAAATTATTTTTTGTTTTATTTTTCCTTCATATCAATATATAATATGATATATTTTATTCAAATAAATATTAATGTGTTTGAAAAATTCATTGATATAATAACAAACACATAAAAAAAGCTATATAATTATATATATATGGAACCTAAATTAGGAGATACAAATAAAAATAAATATGCATAGTATATATCCTAAAAGTAGTTGGATACGGTTACAAATATGGTATGAAATTAAAAAAAATTATAAAATTATAAAATTTGTTATATATGTGGATGAGATATATCAAATAAGAATGTTATTTTAGCAGGTAATAGAATATTATATATATATATATATATAATAGTTTATTGTGATTAAAGTTGCTTAAGCTATAAATATGTGAAAATTGAATAACATATATTTATATAATTATTGATGGTATATATGCTGAAAATAGTCAGTTATGATTAATAGTATTTGAGAAGATTTAGTCCTTATAATTTTAAACTATAAAATCAAATAATAGGTTTGAGATTCAAAATAAATATATGATTAATTAAAATAGATATAAAGAATAGCAATAACTGGTTACCATTTAATATTATGATTTTAAATTATAAAAACCTAATTTTTAAGTAGATTTTTCTTTTGGTGCAAAAAAAAATAAGAGGAGCTTTTCTAAAAGATTAAACAGATAATATGATAAAAATGAATATAGTTATGATTAAAAGAATTTCATTAGATTTAGTGTCATTAATTTCAAAATATTAGGTGTTAGTTATCAACCTAACTTTGAAGTAGAGATGTTAAAATATGGAATTGTGAAAAACTCATTCAAAACGTCGAAATTATTTTAAAGATTTCTATTCAGATTATCTACTTATATATATATAATAAATTGTTAAAAGCAACTTTTTATGCTTTTGAAAATAAATGTCAACTAAATAATCTTCATCAATTTGCAAAGTTGCATAGTCTGAAAAAAAAAAAAAAAGATCTGAGTCTATGTCAAATCGAGATCCATTAATGGTTTACAGTACAAACAACTCTGTTTATGCCAAGCTGGATTGTTTATACTTAAAAAAAAAAAACAATAGAAGATAATGCTAATATATTGGTTCGAAGTCATAACAATAGTATTTAGGTATAAAATCCTCTAAATTATGAAGAAAGAAGCTGCCTAAGTTAAGTTTCAACATTTATGTGGACAAAAAGTTGGTGGAACATTATGTATGCTGTTGGCCTATTGCAATGTCTAAACATTAAATATGGGCTCCACTAAAGAACTTAGGGGAAAAAAAAACTAATTCTCTTCTAGCAAAAAAAAAAAATCTCCATGTGTAACAACTATGGGTAGCTTAATGACCATTTAAAGGATGAGTTCATTGAAGAGTGACTGAAAAAAATAACCGTGGGACTCAACAGGTCGAACTTGAAAAAAGCCCTAAAAAAAGCCCAATGCCATGAAAAATGACAGAAAATTGTCAGAAGTGGGATTTGAACCCACGCCCACTATCGAGGACCAAAAACTTGAATCTTGCTTCTTCACCACTCGACTGTCGTAACTTTACGTTAATGCTGTTACCTAATATATTTAAAAACACGATGATAGTGCTCTTCATTTCACCTTCTCTCAGTGTTCGACTTTGACGATTCAAGTAAACAAATTGCTTCTGTTATGATATCAAATAAAATACAAAACTACCGACGGTTGGACCAAATGGTTTTTCGCAGTGACTCCATTCGAATGAATTGTTTAATAATAGAACAAATACATTAATTCATGAGCTTCTTTGTATTACATATCCATCAAAGTAGATCTTTGTTTAAAAATTATCGAGTTTTAGGCAAAATTATTGAAAAAGATCACGCTCTTTTTTTATATATAAATTATTTTTAATTATTTAAGACAAACTAAGTAAGTTTGTTAAAATAAGTGCAAGTTTTTAAATTTTTCAAAAATTACTAAATTTGTTTAAAATTAATCTTATTAAATTGTAATTATAAATCTCGTAATCTTTCCACTATATCTCTTTTAAGTATGATTTTTGAGTTTTATAAAGAGGGATAAATATGAAAAAATATTAAATGCTGTTATATTTATAAAGTGACTTATAATATGAATACTTAAAGTCATCTAAAAGAGGAACGTATCAATCTTCATATTAGGATTTTAGTTTTATGGGTTGCAAAATCATTTACCAAAATTTTAAAATAATTTAATTATAATATTTAACTCTCAATGAATAATATCCTTATTCCATTTTCTTTCTTATAACATATTTGATTTTAGATAGGATTTAAGCAATTTTAATTTTGAATAACAATTTTTTAATAATAGCAACTGTTACAAATATTATCAATAATATTTTATAAACAATTCATTTCATTTATTTGGAAAAGAATAAATTTTTTTGATCTAGCAGTCTTTTGTTAACTTTTCACTAGTATAAATAGTAATATAATATTGCGTCCTTCACATGACTTTCACAAATATGCAAAAGAGCGACAGAGCTTTTTTTCATAGGTCTAAGACCACTCCTTAAATGGCCGAAAGGCAACTACTGCCCTGTATGACAGTAAAGGGATTCTAAGCAATTAAGCATAAGATCATACGTTTGATTAATTGAAGATCCATATTTCCTGTTTGCGACCCTATTGGGAATATGATTCCAAAATAGAAAAACCCTGGTAGTTTTTTTTTTTTAACAAAGAAATTTTATTAATAACAAAAATAACAAGTACAAACACCAATAGTCCAAGTAAAAAAACAAAACCAAAATACAACCTACAGAAAAAGAAACAACCTAAGATACAACCTAACAAAGAAACAATTAACCAAATACCATATTTAACAAAAGAATTAGACATCAAATTTTCAGCAATCACCTTTTCTCCTATATAATCCTTCCTCAGCAAAGCAAATAAAGAAGATTAAGCTTTAGAAAGCCATCCCATAGAAGGTGCCAAAAAATCTACAACAGTATTACCTTGTCGAGCTACTAGGAAAAAAGAAGACACTCTAGGTAAGGATTGTTTAAGAGAAAAGATGTCAGACAGCACAGCATCAAATTGCCAATCACAACAACCTTGATATTGCATCATAAGCGACAGAACATCAACTGCCATTATGAATAGATAAGGAGACCATGGGTTTCCCTGCCTCATTCCTCCCCCTGGTATAATTTCTATCACATTTCAACTTGAAACTTGTAAATTGAAACCAGTTGAACAAACAGAATCCATAATCCACCGCACCCAAGTGGCACAAAAGTCTTCAAGGCCAACTTTACTCTACTACCATTCCTCCTTCTCTTCAAATAATGAAAACCCTCCTGAGTAATGATTGCATATCATGAATCATCCTTCTAGCTACAAACGCCTTTTGCTGCTGAGAGATACACCTAGTCATCAGACCCCTCATTCGATTAGTTAAAATTTTTGCAATGATCTTATAAGAAACAATGCACAATCCAATAGGGCAAAAATGGTTCAATGACTCAGGTTTGTCTACCTTGGGTATAAGCACAATATTAGGATCATTAATACCCTTCAATTAAGCTCAATCTTCAAAAAAGTCCTTCACCATATTACAAATTTCCTCTTTTACAGTTGGCCAGGAGGATTGATAAAATACAACCAAGAAACTATCTGAACTTGGAGATTTAAATGCTCCCAAATCAAACATTGCTCTTTCAATCTTCTATTTTGACATAGGCATTAGTAAGATTTTATTACCTTCATCTGTCACAACTTTTTGAACATAATTCAACACTTAATCCATCGAATCAATAGCTTAGTAGGCAAAGAGGTCAAAATAAAATTCAGCAAACAAATTATCAATATCCTGTACCTGATCCAACCAGATGTCATCTGCATTTTTCAGTCTCAACACCTTATTCTTTAGTCTTCTTAATTTGAATTGTGGTATTATGGAAAAATCTGGTGTTACGGTCACCAAATTACAGCCAACTCAATCTAGATTTCTACCACCAATGAACTTCCTCTCAATCCTATGCTTCCTCAATCTTAGAAATCAACATTTCAGCTATAGTAGCTTTCTCAGGAGTTACAGTACCTTCATAACATTCAGACAATTCTGCACGGAAATTATCAATCAACTTCTTATTATTTGGAAACTCCTTTTACTCCATTAAATCAGAACATTTTCACAAAACTTTAAGCGTTCCATCACATCCCTCACACCATTAACTTTCTCAGTTCTACCATCACGCCAACCTCTCCTCACAACATCTGGCACATATCATGTTTCACCCAGTTAACATCAAATTTAAATGATTTTGGAACTTTCTCATTTGAATAGCAACAATCCAAAATCAAAAGATGATGATCATAACCAATAGGTTCAAGATGAAATACTTGGGCTTTACTAAATGCTTCCTGGAATTCAACATTACCTAGTTCTCTATCAATGCATCCTTTGATGTGAGCTTGAGCAAGCCACCTGTTACTCCAACTAAATCTGGAGCCTTTGAACTCTAGATCCACGGGACCACAATCAGACAAAAGTCTTTGAAATATCTAGTAATTTTTGTATAGCTCTATCCCTGCCACCCTCTTTTTCAGAATGCCAAGCCACATCATTAAAATTGCCAATGCAAACCCAAGCACCCCTCACACCACGAGCTAATATTCATAGTCTATCCCACACCCTAATCCTTTCCTCTTCCTCTGGTGGACCATATACAAATGTAATATAATTTGGAACATTAAGAGCTCTAGATGAAATACTAGCATGTATCAAAATTTTTGAGTAGTAGAGAATCTCAACATTCACCTAATCCCTCTACCATATTGCCAAGCCCTCAGATCTAACCACCAGATTCACATAACATTCCTTAAAAAAACCACACCTTTTCTTAATTCTTTTTTTTTTTTCATTCAACCATTTTTGTTTCCATCAAGAAGACAAATGAGGGTTTATATTTTCTATAATTTTTCCTTTGAGTTTTAAACTGTCAAGGCCACCCTCATGCCTTGACAATTCCATGATAATACCTTCATGGTGCCCCGGTGGCCGTTGAAACCCAGCCACTTGCACCATTCTGAGAAATAGCCACACCTCTTCCAACCAAATTAGAAGATACCATCTCTTAAGATGTTCTCTTTCCCCTATTCTTCGAGCTTTATTCTTCATATCGGTAACTCTTCTAGCCTTTCCTCTCTTCAACTTCAAACTTTCTTTCTTCAAGCCTTTAGCAAAACAGATACAATTGCTTTGTAGCTAACAGGCTAGATTAAAACTCTTCTTCTGTTACCTTCCTCATTGCATAACTGAGTCTTAGCACTTCTCTTCAGATTCACCTTTTGCAATCCCTCTATCACCTCTCTAATATCCAATTTTTTATCAAAAGAAATAATTGCCAGGTTTTCAGTATCAGCATCAAAAGTACAGTCAAAGCTATTTTTGGTTTTGTAACACCTTACTCATAAAATACCCCAAAAGAAACACCTACCGGCTCAAAAAACACAGAAAAACTCAAAACGGGATTGAACTGCACAAAACTGCGGTGAGCTATAGTATTGCCATGGCCTTAATGAGGCAGTAGCACTTGGAATTGGTGTTGCGACGGCAATTGCTGATATAAACTTTTGATTTTCCAATCAAACTTCCGACGCGCACAATTCTCTGCTTCGACCTCCGATTAACCTGATTTTGACTCCTATAAATCAATCTTGTTCCAATCTAACTATGGACACCTGTTTTACTTGAATCCATCTCCATATGAAAATTTTGGACACTCGTGACCAACTTAGTCACTTTTGGCCATAAGTAAGAACTCCATACCACTAATAACCACCCATGAGCAATTGGTATTCGAAGACCATTCCAATAGGTCATAAAAGACACAAAGAACATATCCATGAAAGTTTTAACCCAAAGAGACCACTTTTTCAAGTTTCAACCTCCTTGAATCTCAACTTGGGCTAATGGGCTCTATGCCTTTTTTCCCACTACACGGACTCAGAACCACACCAAATGTACAAGCAAAGCATGAATGACCAAATGGACTTAGAGCTACCAATTCCAAGTCCGAGACAACACAAACACCAAGATTTGAACATCACACATTATTCCTAACATATAATTGTCATTCATCAATCCATCAACATTGGCATAGACCCGTCAACATACCATGGCCATACACATATTCAATAGAGTATAAGAAGGGGGTCACACACCAATCACACCCTTGAATATACATACACCCAAACATATAGTATCCTACATTCACGATAGTGGCACTTTACTAGAATTAAAGGAATAACAAAGACATGGGGAACACAGTCCCCAGCACCTACAAGTGTACTCTCAATCCTCTTTACCCAAGCCCTCCTTGTCCTTACTAGAGCTAGATCTTTCATCTGGAATTGTTAATCACGGGGTGAGACATATGTTTCAGTAACCTGGGGTAAATACATACATATATATAATCATATTTTCATGCTAATAACAGATATAATTCATCACTAATGTAGTATGCATGATATGTAGATACCGATCCCATCAATACACGACTAGAACCATAAGTTAGTTACCATGACAAGGTACTATAACCAGCAGCCTGCTTCCAATGACTTGTGATGGCCGATTCCAAGGTCACTATCAAGCTCTCCTCCCAATAGTCATGACCCAGTCAAAAGTCATTGCACCAAAGGTTGGATCATGGCTCTTCTTCCCTTGAACCACCCGAATTAGTGATTATTTAGAGAATGTGCATTCCAAATTCACAGCCGCCTAAGTCTCTTGACCATAGGACGACTATTTAGTGACTGGAATATACACAAGTTGCACCGCCTAAACACAAGGTTTCGTGTGCTATTTAGCATATTAGTATACCACCTGGTACATAGAGCATCATCACCCAAACTATATGTCCTAACACTGTACACAATGTGATAATGTCCAATGCATGCTAACATGTCAACATATATCACTTTATAATGTGTTAGTTTGTCATATGAATGTATACAACAAATCGTAGGGTGCATAATCACCATGGTTTACATATATCATAATCACTAACATCATATTGCCATTTTTTCTTATACAACAAGATAAGGATAGATAACTTACTAGCCGTGTAGCTGAACATATCACAATATGAATACAATCAACTATAACCGAACTATAAAACATATTATGATATGAAAAGGTACAATATATATATATATATATAAAGTGTGAATATCATGGTATGAAAATGACTAAACACATATCACAACCACAAAAAGAAAAACCCTGGTTACCTCAACAGTCCGACCCACTTGACACCTCGGTAGACCAATAGAGCAACGACAAACAATCTGATGCCTTTCCAAACACAAACCGGAGCCAAGAGTTCACAATTGAGTCGACAAACAACCTACATAACATCAATTCCCCATCATTCTCACATTTCCCCAACCTTGGCATACCCATTTACCAATTCAAACATAGACCGGATGGAAAATAGCGCTTCCTCAAGCAAACCCAAGCATCAAAACACTCTAAGTAGCTCTTAGAATCATAATCATACTTCTCTAAGTTCGGATTGCCAAATGTGTCAACATTTGAGGGTTAGGGTTTGGAAGATATATCACTTAAACATCATAAAACCAACACCCAATCCATAGAAACTTCCAACAACACCTCTATATCACATTTATATACAATTTAATCAGTGGAAACTTACTCAAATTGGAACCCTAACCAATTCCATGAAAAATCTTCAGTAAAACTTGAAAAAAAAAGCACAGAAGAGGGTTAAGGGATTACTTACTAATAGGATTTGTGTTTTCAAATGCCAAAAAATGAGCTTGCAAGGCCAGATTTGTGTTTTCACTGGCTCAACTTTTGATTTAAACTGGTTTAGCATCGCTTGCTGCGACGCCACTTAAATTCACCGAGGTGCCAATGCTCTCTATCTCTCAACGGCCACGACACTACTATTCCTTGCCACGGCGCCACAACATTCTGTCTTGTTCCTCCCTTTGTCTTAATTTCGACCCTCCAGTCCTAGCGCCCTTCGGTTCTATACTAATTATCAATAATCATTCTAGGATTAATATTCATGGTCATTAGAGGTTTGACCTAATGTATAACATACTTTGCCATTATATCAAGACCGTTTGGGATTACAATTGATGAATCCAACCTAACAGCTACAATATCTTCAACATTTCCTTCTTTATTAATTTGCCTGCTTTCATATGAAATAAATGCTTCTTCTTTTTCATCGGAGCATAATGCTTGAAAATTACTCAATTTTGAAATTGAGCATTCTCCTTTATCTGCATATTGACTCTTCTAGGAAACTTGCTCCTCCTCATTCCTCATCTTCCACTCAATAAGTTCGTACAAACATTCCTTCCCCTTTCCTTTGCCCACTACAACCATCTTTCGTGAGTTCGTCATCCTTTCCTAATTGTTACTGTCTTCTATTCTATTACCATTACTCCTTCGAGTTCTAGAAAGATTCTCATTATCATTATACTTCCATCAACTTCTAGTAGCTTTTGGCCATCCTTGCCTCAGTGACACAAGAGCATCTTCGTAGTCTCTAACTGGCAAAGTAGACAACTAGGCACCATATTTATATTCATTCGATCTCACACTAGACAGCTTTCATTCAAATCTACAGCCTCTAGGTTCATGACCGATACAACCACACCTAAAGCAAAAATCCTACAATTTCTTATGCTTAACTGAGGTCCAGATCTTACTTCAATCTAGTCTATGAATCCAAAATCTAGCAATCAACGGCTTCTGAAGATCGATCAACACATGAATCCGCAAGAAGCATTGCAATATTCTACCATTCATTATCGACCATTGAATATAACAAAATTGACCAAGCATCGACATTAAGAGCACAATTGACATCATCTACTAATATAACAAAATTGCTTTCCTTCTTGAATATTCAACAATTGACCAAGAATCGACCATTGACCACTAAGAATACAATTATTTTCTCATCCGATTCGAACTTGAAAATGAAGGATTCCTTTGTTTCTTCAATAATATCCAATGCATCTTGAAGGTTCCAAGCTTTCCTGATCATTGAGAGCACCTTCCATCTATTAAGATTCTTCTCAGTCATTAATTTTCTTGCCAAGATAAATCTATTCTCTCCTCCACTACCAAAACTACTCCAGATCAGAGGATCATTAAGAATCTCCTCATCATCTCTAATGCCTATCTCAGCCACCACCGTAACTACACACGAATTCACCGACGTTCACGAGAGAAAAACGTCGGTGATCTCACTGGAGAAAACTAGAGAAACCACTCGCTTCAAACAAACACGATTCACAGAGGAACAAGTCACACAGCTCTCACTAGGGAGAGAGTCAAACTCTGGCAGTATTCAAATATTTTTTTATGAAAAGTGAAAAATGAGACACAGCAGGATTGAGAAAAAGGAGATATTCTGACTTCTAGTTTCATACTTCTTAGGCAAATTAATGAGATCAATCAGAATATAACCAAGGCTAGATGCCATGTCGAAATGGTGAGACACATAGATATACTTGCTTGTTTTTGACAAACAAATTCCTATGTATAATAAATCTTAGTCAGTATGAGAGCTGTATCTGTGGATCAGAGAAAAATAACAGAGGGAAATTATGATTTTTAAGTTTTTTTTTTCCCTTTTACTTAGGTTTAGTTATAATTCCCAATCATTATAACCTTCAACGTTAAGATCCCGTCATTTTAATATTGACTTGATATAATTAAGGTGAGATTTGAAGATACTCAGTTTTTCTTCGTGATATTGATTAGATTCTGTTCTTTTACCCCCCCTAAACCAGATGAAGGCCCAAATTAAGTCATTATGACGTCTAATAATGAAGCTAATGGCGTGCCCCTCCCCTATGGTCTTTCCTATCACCGATCATAAGAACCGAATTGGTACAATGGAGTCTATGAATTTATTTGGTATGAAATAAATAAATAAACATATGAAATTTGAATTTGAATCAATTAGCTAGGTGAGCCCATGCATATTGTATAAAATCTAAAAAATATGCCGTAATATTTGCAATTTGCAGATGACATTACCTGCTATAAATTTTATATTTTATATTAATATTAAAGATTTTTTTTAATTTGCTATATAATATATAATATATAAAATTAAATTTTGATAACATTGGTGCGATGGGCTCAAATGAGCGTGTCTAGCGTTTAGCCTTCCTTGTATTCACCTAAACACAAAAGTGAACATCACAGTGATTCTAAATTAAAAGGCTACAACAACAACACTGGGAAATCTAAACACATGTTACAGGGAAAAAAAAGAAGAGAGATATATAATAAAAGAGAGCAATAGAAAAAATAGAAGAATGGAATGGAATCTATGTATTAAGCATTAAAAAAAATGAAAAGAAAAGAAAAGTAAATCCCCCAAGTTCCTTTATTATGAGGCGCCCCCTGTTAGGCAGGCGAATGTGATGAGTTGGTGAGTTTGCCCGCCCATCCATCCATCACAATTCATTCGTATTTTAGCTCATCTGCTTGGCCCCATTCATATTCATATTTGATCCTATTCTCCATTTTCTCTATAAATATCATCACTCTCTCTCTCTCTCTCTTTTTATTTTAAAGTGAATTATCCCTCTCGCTCTCTCTCTCTCTTAATCCAACTTGTCTTCATTTAATCATCCATTTGCTTTCACTTTTGACTCTGAGTCATCCTAGTATCCTACGTAGGTTTTACTCCTCCATATTCCATGTATCATTTTCTTATGTTATCTAATCTATAGCTCTTAACGTATCTTCACTGCTTCTTTCGCTAACTATCACACCAAATAAAATTGCTATATCGGACTTCCAATTGCCATCAACCTTCTCATCCATTTTTAGGATTCTCACCCACGCCTCTCACTCTGAAATGCATTTTTCCGTTCCTCATTATTTCTCCATCCACATTCCTCTCATTTCTCTTCTGCTTCTCAGGGGTAAATCTGCTTTCTTATCATATTTTGAGATTTTCATAATCCCAACTTGGTGTTAATTTGTTGCAAGCGTTTCATATAGGGGCATTCGGGGCTACCTTCACTGTAACGAACAAGTGTGACCATCCAGTTTGGCCCGGAATTCAAGCCAATGCAGGCAGCTCCGGATTGAACACCACTGGATTTGAGTTCCAACCCGGCGGGTCTCGGAGTTTTGAGGTCCCACTCGCCTGGTCCGGAAGACTCTGGGGCCGAACGGATTGTACTTTCGACCCGAATAGCGGCCAGGGAAGTTGCCTCACGGGGGATTGTGGCTCCAACCAGGTTGAGTGCAGTGGGGCTGGAGCGACCCCACCAGCAACACTTGCGGAGTTCACGTTCGGGTCGGGTAGCCAGGACTATTACGACGTCAGCCTCGTGGACGGCTACAATTTGCCCATCCAGGTGGATGCGGCCGGAGGTTCGGGCTCCTGTGCGTCGACGGGCTGTGTGTCGGATCTGAATCGACAGTGCCCGAATGAGTTACGGGTCGGGGAGCGTGCGGCTTGCCAGAGCGCATGCGATGCATTTCGGAGCCCCGAGAACTGCTGCAGTGGCGCGTATGCTTCACCCGCCACTTGTAAGCCGTCGGTTTATTCGCAAATATTCAAATCGGCATGTCCCAAATCGTACAGCTATGCATATGACGATGCAACGAGTACATTTACGTGTAGTGGAGCGGATTACACCATCACATTCTGCCCTGCCTCTGCAAGGTAGCCGATTCTATTCCTTTTGATTATTTTGTATTTCGTTATTAAAGTACTCTTCAGCTTTAGCTTCAGACTTTCGCAGTATCAGTACTTCGAGTTACGTGAATTTGTGAAGTGATCCAATATGTTCGTATAATTATTTATTCTGTCAATGTAATCTATCGTTTTTATTACAGTTTTATTGTTCTTTCTGTTCTACATTTTTTTTTTGGCTATTTGTACTTTATGTGTGGCACAAGTTAATACCTGAATGATATTTGCTTGGCAGACACATAAAGATAGCTTATGACAGCCTGCCCTGCATGCAAATTCATGTACAGTGCAATATCTGGAATCCCATTCCACGATTTCTTGTTTTCCATTTTAATAGAATAAGGAGTATTGCTTTTAGTTAAATTCGTTTTCCCTTTGAAAGTTAGTTTTACTTTTATTGATGTCTATAAATATAAATGCAGCCAGAAAGCCGCGAGAGATTCAGCTCCAGAAAACGGGACTGGGGAAGTGCCAATGGTAACTGACAGTTCATGGTTTCCAGACTTCTTCATTTCACTTTCGCCCAAGTCCTCATCCTCGTCAATTTCCACTCTACTCATCTTCCTCCCAATGCAAATAATTGAGATTATAGGGTGACGTGAGAAATTATGTTAAAACCCAATTTTTCCATGGAATTTATTCTTCATTACTTTAAATTTTGAAGAAATAGCAGTCTCATGCACCTGATATATTTTTTTTATTTAAAAAGAAAAAGGAAAGAGCTTTTACTGTGCATCAATTATTAGCCTTACTTGACTTAGAATCCGCGCAATATGGTTGGTTAGTTCTCGCAAGTCGTAACAGCCATCCCAACTTTGCTGGAATGTGAAGCTTGGTACTTCTGCGACGTGGGAAGCACAGTTTATGTTGGTGTCAGCCTCACAGGCACAAGGTTGACTTTTTTCACGATTCGACTCCAATAAATGATTAGGATCATAAAATGTAGATTATCAAAATTAACATGTGGAAACAGGTAGAATTGACATTGGGTGCTCATCGAAATTTGACTTTTTTCACGATTAGACTCCAAAAGATGATTAGGATCATAAAATGTGAAATTATCAAAATTAACCAGTGAAATACGCGGAATTGGCATTGGGTGTTTAGTAGAGTGATGAACACTCATGCTCATCATCCAAATAAGAACTGGACCATCCCGTTTAAATTTGGAAGGTCCATATTTACCATTTTTTATTTTGATTTTTTATATAATAATAATATTTTTTTAAAAAGTGACTATTATAAAATTATATCTATTTTAGATTTTGTATCTAATATATTAAAAATATAATAATAAAATATTATTAAATCTGAACTGTCTAAATTAAATCTGAACATTCCAAAAGCTTGATGAGCACATAGTGCCCATCCAAGCGATGAACACCGAAATTGCTTACAAAATAAGTTAAATTTTGGTTAAACAAGCCAAACCTACATCAAATGGCTGAGTTTAACCTATTAGCCTGTAGAAGTTTTTTTTAGGGTTTAGACATGAACCATTAAAAAGTTTAACCTATTCCAAATCCTACCTCAAGGGTTAAGTAGGCTTCAAATAGGTTTGAAGAATGGCTGAGAAGACCTATTTAAAACCTATCATATTTAAAATCTCCTATCCATCATATGTCATGACAAAAAATAAAAAAGAAAGATTTACTTTCTAATGTTTTATTTGATGCATAATAACAAGAAGCCATAAGATTCCAATCTGAAATATCTCTAAAACCTAGTATGATGCAAGAGCTAGGCCTTAGAACTGAAAAAACGACAGCTATTTGATGATAATCACTCGACATTTCTATGGTACCCCTTTTCATTTTACCCACTGCATTGAAGTAACTTAAACTAGCATTATAGTTTCTCCTTCAAAAAAGGACTGTCAAATGCATATCTCATCCTATTTTTAATCCTAACAGAATACCAATCGGTGAAGATTCACAAATTTGTATATATGCCTTAGTTCAAGGGTCAAATAATTTTTCCCATTTAAATATAGTCGTTCAACAATAGCAAGCATCTATTATAAATTAATACTATATATAAAATTATATATATGAAATGAAATTTATTTAAAAATAGAATTTTCCCATTAGCGTTTTCCAATTGCTTGCTAGAAAGAAAAATGGATTTTTAAATTTTAATAACATAATTTATTTAAATTATATATTATAAATTAATATTATATATATATATGTATGTATGTATAAGATGTAAACAAGCCTAACTTGACATGCTTCAAGCCATGCCAATTTAAGTAAATGGATTTGGCTGAAGCAAAATAGGGCAGGTCAGGCCACACTTTATGCAGGCCAGGTCGTAGGCTTTTGATAAGGATTTGACCTATTTTCACCCCTAGTTAGCAATAGTAAAATTTGAACTAGTGAATACAAATCTACTTAATATAGTATTTCCTCTATTTCAAAATATTTCATTAGGTCCTAAATATGGGATCCTTTTATTTGATTCTAAATATATAATCATTTTTTTAATACGATATAATATTTATTATGCATTACTAAAAATGTTCTTATTTAATTCATTTCAAAGTACACTAAAAAAAAATCTTACCCACTTTTTCATACTCTAAGCATTAAAAGAAATGCAATAATTCACCTTTTTTTCCAATAAAATTCATTAAGAATGGTTTTGGAAAGGCATTGTGATTTTTGAAAAAAAAACAAGTTAAGGTTGTTAACTAATATTAACTCCCCACCCTAATCTACACAATTTAGTTAAGGGAGTATATGTCACTTTACAAATTTAATGAGTACTAATTATTTTTGCACAATTTTGCCATTCATTAATATTAGGGCTATGTAAAGACCAAGTAGGACCAGATTTGAGGTCAACCCAATGCTCGATCTTGCTAAGGCCGGGTTTCATTTATTGAGCTCGAGTCTCGGTCCTACCCGAACTTACCAAAGACCAAACCAGACCGGATTTAATTGTTTGAGTTGGGACCGAACTAGCAGACTTTCAAAAGGAAAAAAGAAATGAACAAAGCCCAAATATGAAGAAGAAATCATATTACAAGCCCAACAAACAAGATCTAGCCAAGATCATGATACCAATAAGAGAATTTGGTTTATCAAAAAATCTCAAATCTAATAAAAACACGGGTAATATTACAATATCTCTAGCAAAATAAAAATATTACAATTAAATACATAAAAGAAAGTTATAATATGGACCTTCAAATATTTATCCAGTAGAACAGGAAGTTAAGATCAGAAGGATATAATCTCATATGTTGGTAATGGTGAGAAAGCCAAAATCAAAAACCAGAAAAAGCTGAAAATGGAGAGAACGTAGTTGAGGTCAATTGGATGTGAGAACTAAGAAGAAGGAAGCATCAACCATTTAGGACCCAGGAAGCAAGAAGTCAAGATCAAGCAGATATGAGAAATAGAGAATAAGACTAGCGACCATAGAAATGCAACATCAGAGTCGAGAAGAGGACGGAAAGCTGGTGACGTTCAATAGGGACAGACGATGATGAAAGGAAGATGAGCTATGGTTGTCGACAAAGATGAAGATGAAAACTGGAAGAGGTTTGAATACGAAAGAATGAGATTTAAGGGTTTTAGATCTCTTCTTTAAACGACATCACACAGGTATAAAATACACACACACACATATATATATATATATATATTTATACACTCCCAGGGTCAACCTGGGCATATTAGTCTGGATCCTCAACCTGGAACCTGGTCTAACCCGATCACATAACTCGGTCGTGGGTAGTTTGTCTTGTTTCCGGGCCACTTTCACCAGGTTAAACTTGGCCCTTTATGTGTCAAGTGAGACCGAACAGACTAGGCTAGGGGGCTTAATACACAGCCCTAATTAATATTGCAAACTTTTCTTAATTTTAATAAATAAAATTTCAATAAGTATTAATTTTAAGGGCATTTTAGTCAAATAACATCAAATTTTACTACCGGATAGATCATTTTATAGCCTTTTTAAATGGTGTAGATAACCTTAAATGTCAACTTTTTTGAAATGGAGGTAGTATCACTATTTTGTTATTAGGTCTCTGCTGAACACAAATACTTGGGAACATTAATCTCTAAGTGTAGGCACGATAAAATGTTCTAAAATAAAAAGAAATAGACCCATAGTAATGGGTTTTACTTTTAGCATATAGGCCTCGTAAAAATAAAATGCACCAACATGTACCATTTCTCTTCTTATTTTGGAATAAAGCACTTTAGGATCTAATTTAAACACTCATATAGCTAGTTATATGGCCCCTAAAATAGACTTATAATACTATGGCACAGGGTAATGGAATAACTACTAATCAAATTCAAATCCCAATAATTTTCGTGCATCAGAAGCTATTGTTTGATAAAAATAAAGTTGGATAGAAATTGAATTCTAAAAATAAAAGGGAGTCATGAAACTTTTAATTTCAAGAGAAATTCTTATAGATCTTTTAAAATAGAAGGGAGATTTTTGTAATTAAAACAATATAGAAAGGAGATTAATATATTTTAATCTAAAATTAAATAAATAAAAAATTTATTGTCTGAAAACAGTTTTATACTTGGATGATGATGATGATGATGATGATGATAATGAACATTGAGCAGCTGTAAACCTATAATATAAATATTACATATATTACTTTACAATAAAAACTTGCATCCATCTTATCAAACACGAGTATAAATTATACGCACAGCCACATTATGAAGAGAATAAATGTAGCTATGAAATATCGATTCTTCATTCAGTTATATTCTCTTATATCACTGTGTAAATATATGAACTAAGAGGAAAACATGAAAAAAAAACCTATTTTTATCAAACACCTCCTTAAGGCCCCTGCCCTGTTGCCCCCGCAGAAGGATCTCGCATTATAATAAAGCGCTACTGCCCACTATAGAGTGAAGAATTCACTAATGTAATTGAAAACGGAGGTGGCCAGCTTTACCTTTCTCCCTAGGGACCTTCAAGCCTTCAAGGCCACTCCCAATTAATCGGGAGGAGAGGGATTTATAGGCCTTCAAGCCTTAAGGGCCCCTAAATTCCTAATCAAGGTAAAAGGGCACAGTTACATAGAAAACGCAACAATTTCTGAAATAATTTACTCAAAAAATAACAGCAAAATTCCATGGATTAAACTTGTATGATCACAAAAAGCTAAAACTAGAGTGTTCTTACACCGACTCCATAGGGCATCAGAGCCCACGCGGCGGAAGCCGCAAGAGCTTTTTACTCGAGAAGCTAAAGCCTAACATAGCAAAGAAAATGGGAAGATGGAATCCTCCATCTCCCAAATCTACAACTCGTCCTTGACATCAGCATTATCATCATTTGTAGCATCAGCTTCAACCTTCGAAGCAGATGCATCTTCTTTTACTTCACTTTCAGCCTCAGTTTCTTCAGCGTCATCATCCTCTTCAACTCCTGCTTCAGGATTGATGTTTAAGCTCGACTTCACTGAGCTATAAATACGGGAAGCAAAATCTTCGGGGTCATCTAGAGAGAAACCGCTTTCGAACAATGCAGTCTGATACATCAGCTTTGCTGTTTGCTTCACACTCTCATCCTGAAAGGCAAGCCGTCAACAAAGGGAGGTTAACATCTATTGAAGAAAACTAGAGGTACAAACAAAAGAAATCACTTCCTTGACGGGGCAAAGACCCAAAAAAAAAAAAACAAACAAACAAACTCCAGAAAAAAATGATCTAGTTCTCAAAATGTATAAAGCCATTAAGAGCCAGGCCTTTCATGACAATGCGCACAAGTAAATAAATAAATGATCAACAACGCTCCACAAAGAAAATAGAAGAGAACTGGGGATAAAAAAGAAATAAAATAATCAAGAAACAGAAACAGTAATTCTTTCCCCCAAAATAAAATAATCAAGAATCCTACCAAGAACCGTTGTAGAGACTTTTAGAAGCATCAATGGAAGAAAACGCAATTGAGCCTAACACTTAATGCCATAACAAACAAGAAGCAGTAATTCTTTCCCCCAAAATGTTGATATCTGTGTTATCAAGATTGTACGCAAAGCAAAAGCAAAACAGAAAAAGTTCAACTCCAAAATGTACCTCGGGATCTCTTACTACTCTCTCCCGGAGCTCTTTGATAATAGGGTGTCTAGGATTGATCTCAAGAACCCTCTTGCCACGCATATATGCCTGCTTGCTAGCATCTGACAAAGTTTGAGACTGCATGATCTTCTCCATGTTAGCACTCCAACCATATTTTGATGTCACTACCACACAAGGCGTGTTATCCAATCGGTTGGAAATTTTAACATCATCAACCTTCTCACTAGAAAGAGCATTCTTCCACCACTTGGTAAGATCCTTGAAAGATTCCTTCAGTTCCTTATCTTTTGCATCCTTCCCAATCTTCAGACCCTCCTTGGACACATTTTGAAACTTTTTGTCTACGTAATCCATCAAGTATTGCATCAAGTATTCATCAACTGGATCTGTGAAGAAAATAACCTGTATAGCAGAATGAAAAAATAAAAATTAGATGAGATGAAATCAGCTCAGTTACCAACCCTGGAAATATATAAACCAAGTATATCGACAAAAAGACAAAACATCAACAGCAAAGGATTTTTAATTGCACCTCATAATTTTTCTTCTTAAGCCGCTCAAGGAATGGAGATTTTTCTAATTGTTCTTTGCTGGTTCCTGTTAGGTAAAAGATATCTTTCTGCCCAGGTTTCATTCTAGAGATGTACTGATCTAGAGAAGTCAGCTTACCATCAGACTTGGTGCTGTAAAAGTTCCAGTGTCAATTGCATAAACAAGTCACGAAAGAGAAGAAACAATATCAAGAATAGCCAAAGGCACCCAGCAATGGAATTTAATTACAATGACGTAGGTTACCTCTCAAATCTAAGAAGTTTTGCCAAGCGATTTCTGTTGGTAGCATCCTCAATAATACCCAGTTTAATGGACTTCCCAAACTCATTCCAGAACTTAGCGTATTGACCTCTTTTATCATCATTGTCAAGGGACTTCTCATCTGCATCAAAAATCAAATCAATGTAACGGCAAATCAATTAATAGAAATTGATTAAACAACTCATTGATACATTCGTGCTGCTTTAAATCATTAGAGAAAGATATCCATCCCACTGCCAAAAATTTTGAACACACAGGAAGCCTATCACCCTAAAAAGTGATACAGATAACAGTTGAATAATTGACATTTACCAAAAGAAAGAGGGATTAGGACTGGGGCTCATAGAAATAATAGTTATTACACCATACCTTTCTTGTCTTCATCAGTGGACTCATCAGGATCCTCATCAGCAATCCTACGGATCATATCAAGGGCTTTCCTGATGAGTTTCTTCTTAATTGTCTTTAGACTACTGTGTTGTTGAAGCATTTCTCGTGATACATTAAGTGGCAACGTGTCAGAATCAACAAGACCCTGCTCCAAATGTTAAATCATATGAGAATTAGCAAAAATGATACAACAGTATGATCTTCAAAATATATACAAAGCCACAACAAAAAAAAATTGAGTACCTTCAAAAAGTTCAGGTATTTTGGCAACAGTTCATCAAATTCATCCGAAATAAATACTCGTCTAACGTACAACTTCAAGTTGGATTTGTTTGCATTATAGTAACTCTCATATAAATCATGAGGAGCCTTAGGTGGCACAAAAAGGACTGCCTTGAACTCAACATCTCCTTCAGCACTAAAGTGACTCCAAGCTAAAGGTTTTTCCTCACTAAAATCCTGCAAAGTACATAAATCCTCATCATGGATATTAACAAACTCCACTATAAGGAAAAATCCTCCACATCAAACTTAAAGGTTCCCATATACCTTAGCAAGCGAGTGGTAGAATTGATTGTACTCTTCATCTGTGACATCCTTTGGATTCCGCAGCCATACAGCTTTGACATCATTCAAGAGTTCCCACTCGTTTGTAATTTCCTTAACCTTCTTCGTCTTGTGCTTTTCTTCCTCATCTTCGCTTTTCTCAGCATCTTCAACTTCATTTTCTTCCTCAGAAGAGCTGCTTTCAGCTGTAAATGGAGATATATAAGATAAGAAAGACAGCATTGATTGTGCAACCATAGAGATCATCATCATGGACATACCCTACAACAGTTTATTGATGGATGGCACATAACAAAAAATTGCCAACGGAGTCCATCAATTATACTTACATGTTGATTCCTCTTCATCACTAGAATCAGCCTCATCAGCAGGCACCTCGACCTCAGTTTCTTTGCTTGCCCAGATATAGATAGGGAAGTTTATAAATTCGGAATATTTCTTCACCAATTCCTACAGGGAAAAGAAGAATTAAAACAATTTCAGCTATTCATTCAAGGAAACCTCAAATATAACTTAGTGAAAAATGGAGAACCATGCTTAAAAGAAAACCATAATATATTATTACAGAAAAGAAAAATTGGAAGGATTAAAAAGAAAAAAAAAAAAAAAAGCAAACATGAAATGAAAACTGCAAGTTATGACAGCTATAACAAATTGCTGAAGGAACAATCTAAAAGTTAAGATAAAAAAATAATATAACTATTTTCTTGGTGAAAGTTTGGAGCACTTAAGTCGTATAGGTCAAAAAATCAACACATATTCACGATTTTCAACTATGGGCAGAGCAATAAGGTATGCATTATCACCTAGCGGTAAATACACGATACTTATTGTCGTTAATTGTCATATCAACTAATGTTATCACGGAAAACTAGGAAACATAATGATGAGTTATAGATTAATTAATAAAAATTCAGCTATCTATTCTATGCATACTTTCAGCTTGGACTCCTCTAGGTACTCCCCAGCCTCATCTCTGAGATGTAACCTAATCTCAGTTCCACGTCCTAAGGGTTCATTCCATGTATCTTCGGATATAGCAAATGCTCCATCAGCTTTTGATTCCCATACATACCTGAAAGACAAATCAAACTGCCAAAGCTAAAGTACAGGAATACAAAGTATCCTAGAGAATGATGAGATAAATATAAACTCTGAAGACTTACTGCTTATCATCATTATGTTTGCTGATGACTTCAACATAGTCAGCAACGAGATACACGGAGTAGAAGCCAACTCCAAACTGGCCGATAAGATTGAGATCTCCACTTGTCTGCACTTTCTCAACGAATGCTGCATGTATAAATAGTTCCAATTAACATCTTTCATTGATTATTATGAATGACGAATTATAAAGCATGAACCACAAAATTTATACCTGAAGTTCCAGATTTCGCTATTGTCCCCAAATTCTTTATTAAATCCTCCTTCGTCATACCTATACCTCTGTCTCGAATGGAAAGGATTTTCTTTTCCTTGTCTAACTTTATCTGCATTTAATCAATCATATCGTATTTTAGGTCAGAAAATAATGCACACAACACACTGACTAATATTTGACATCATTCTATGACTAAATGTACAATTCCTAATTCTATGACTAGATGTCCAACTCTTAACAGAGTCATTTGGTATGACTAACCTGAATTTCGAGCTTGGTATTATCACCTTCACCCAAAATCTCTTTATCAGTGAGGGAGAGGAACCTAATTTTGTCCAAAGCCTAGCACAGGGAAGGTAATTTCCATTAACAAAGTAAAATAAAAACAATAACACAAGGTTTTTATAAAAGAAACCGAAAAGGAAACCAGCTTACATCAGAAGCATTGGAGATCAACTCCCTGAGGAAAATGTCCTTGTTACTGTATAGGGAGTTGATAATGATATCCATGAGCCGGGACACTTCGGCCTGGAACTCAAACTTCTCCGCGTTGCTGCGCAGCGATCTCTTAGAGATCGACTCCGCCTCCCTTCAATCATATTCCAAAACCCTTCAGAAATAAATAAACAGAACACGGAAGTATGAGTATTATACTATTGACAACAAGTTCAGAAACCTCTTGGCCACATCTGAGTCGGTGGAAAGACCATTGGGAACAGCACCAATCTTCTCCTCCACCTTCGGGGGATCTACAAGCTCTTCCGAATCGCCCTCGGCATTTGCCTGAAATTTCCGATCTATCCAACCAGAGAAGAACAATTAAAGTAAAATTTCAAGTAGTAAGAAGCTAAAGGTCTAGGCCTGTGATAAAGAAAATGAAGTGGCTCATCAGACCAATGCACAATCCGAGTAAAAAGACAAAATAAAAAACAAGGTATCAGAGAAATGTAAGGCCGCCGCACCTTGATCTGCAAACAGAAAGAGGAGACAGAGTAGAAGGAGAGCGGAAGGAACAGTCCACTTCCTCATCGCAGCGGAATGAAGTTTCTAGTAGCTCTCTCCACTGGAATGAAATTGATCCGTTTCGATCCACAACACTATTATTATCAGCATATATCTATATATACTTAGTTATTACTAGTGACCGCGTGATTGTCACGGGAACTCCCGTCTTAGGATGTATGGGGTTCCGATTGGTTGCATTTTGCCATCCTGGATGATCGAACGGATACAATTGCGTTGATGAAACGTGGCTTGATTTTATTGGTTTGTTCTGTTTCGTTTTACGTGGCAAGTGCCAAAATTGTAGACGGCCCCACCGACGACTCTGGCAACCAAAGTCTCTGCTTAATGTAGAACGTGGCACTTTATTATTGGTTTACTATTCTCCTTTTTACGTGGAGAAAAATAAAAACAAGTCTTCGGAAGACTTGGAAGTTGGAACACTCACTCAGTCAGTCACTCTGCTTTTTCGTTCCATTCTTCAAAAGAACTTTGATTTCATATGATTTTTCAATTAAATCCGATTATCCAACTATCTAAATTTGAGGCAAAAAAAATTTTAAAATTACTCTTCACATGAAAATTGAATTTACTGTTATATCTAAAATCTCATTTTAATAACACTTTTTTATAAAATATTTTAATTTAATAACATTTAGATTCTCTATTATTGAGAAAATTATTTTATTCACTTGAAAAAACTCGAGGTATATTTAAATCTCATAAAATTTCCTAAAATTGATTATTTTTTCATGTGTAACTCATTTTTTAACTCAACAGATTTTTTTCTAAGAAGTGGGCTGAATTTTATTTAATAATACATGTTTACCAATAATTAGACTATCAACCAAGATGAGTCCAATCAAAGGCAAGTGTTTAAATCTAGTTTATCAATGTGGAGACCTATTGATAAATCATAAATAATTTTGTAAACACCCTTTGAATTGATGAGACCTACTTTAATATAATGAGTTTGGCTACATATGTGTTTATCTAAGTTTTGATAAAAGTAGTAAAATGTTGTTTTTACTTTTTAGGGCCAAAACTTGGATTTTAAGTTGAGCCACTGTCATCTTAAACACACATTATAATACTTACTACATCTATATTTTTTGTTAAAAAAAAAAAGAGTTGACATTTAAAAGTAAAATAACAAATTAACATGAAGATGTGTGTGCTTTCTGAAAAATTTGTTGCAAGAACAAAAAAAAGTGTGTGTATAAGTAGATACTTAAATTATTTAATTATTATTTATGTTAGATAATTTTAACTTTTAATATTTAATAAAAATTAAAAAAATTATATATTATGTAATGATGACGTTAAAAAAACATTTCTTACAATATTGAATTGATGTGAGAAGTTAATGGCCTATTTGACAGCGTTTTCTGTTTTATTGTTCTGAGAACAATTTTGTAAAACTGTTTTCGAGAATAAGTTTTGAAAATAAGAAAACAAAAAAATCTGTTTGAATAATTGTTCTCAAAATCATATTTAGTGAGTAATAGATGAGTTATTCAAAATTTATAACTTTACCATTAATGAAGTAGATGTTTCTCACATTTCCTTGTGTTTTCCAAAACAAAAAGTATAAAATATCTTAAAGGTGTTCTGAGTTTTCTAGGGCCTGTTTGACAGTGTTTTCTGTTTTCTGTTCTCAAAAATAGTTTTGTAAAACTGTTTTCAAGAATAAGTTTTGAAAACAAGAAAATAAAAAAATCTGTTTGAATAATTGTTCTCAAAATCATAACTAGTAAGTGATAGATGAGTTATTCAAAATTTATAACTTTACCATTAATGAGGTGGATGTTTCTCACCTTTCCTTGTGTTTTCCAGAACAAAAACTACAAAACACCTAAAAGGTGTTCTGAGTTTTCTGTTTCCGAAAACATAAAACTTATTTTCAGAAACAGAATCAAACAGGGCCCTATTCTTTTATTTTTCTGTTTTCCAGAACAATTTATAAAAAACAGGTTTACCAAATAAGTTTTCTGAGTTTTCTGTTTCCGAAAACAGAAAAACTGTTTTCAAAAATAGAACCAAACAGGCCCTAAATCATGCATGTCAAGAGATAAAATGAGAGAGACCATGATGCAAACTCCCATTATTTTGAGTACAATAAAGAAGGAAGCGCAGAGTATTGTAAATTCTTTCATTTTGAATCCGGAAAAGAAGGAGTGGTGGCGAATGGCGATTACGTTTTTAGGCAAAGGATCATTGCACCTTGCAGCCCTACAGGTTCTACTTCTACCTCCAACTTGTAGTAGTAGCATTTCTGGATTGCTGCACCTTCCCGGAAAAGGAAAAAAAAAAACTATATTAGCTTTGGCTCATTATCAGCCCTTGAATTTTGTTTTTACGATATGAAAAAATAGAAGGGGAAAAAACCTATCAATGACATTGATTGGATGACTAAAATAAATCAATGCAAGGAAGGAGAAAGTTTAATTAAATAATAATATAAGAATATGGAATAACTTTTTGGAGTTGGGGGAAAGCAAAAAGATACCCAATAGTTGTAATTGTAATTATGTTAATAAGATATTAAGATCATAGAATTTTTTTTTAAATTTAATTTCTAAAATTAAAATACTAAGAATATGAAGAGAGCTACTGCTTAATTGTGGGATCTTTATGTTTTGTACATTTCTCTCCCTGGCTTTTGCCAGAGTAGGGCCAGTGGAGGGAAGGTTTAAGTTTATTGTGTGGTTATGTTTCTCTTGGTGTTGTTCGGCTTTTCATCTTCATTCTTCTTCATTTTGGGGATGTCAATGATATGGGTGGTGGATTTGAGGTTTGTGAATATGGATTTGAGATTGGGGGTCATTGCCTACTGCTAAACGACAAGATAGTGCTTCTCCAGGATGGTTAACGGTGGTGGCGATGTTCTTCACAGATCCATGATTGGTGGCAGAGGCAGTGGTGCTCTTCGCAAATCGTTGGATCAATGGTTGATGGGTAAGTGCTTGCTGGTCTATCGCTCTTCGCTACTTTCATCGAATCTTTTGTTGGCTTTTTCCTCCATGTGGATATCACCCAATTGATTTCAAAAAGCCCCCTTTGTTTCTTATGGGGTTTCTGTGGCTTTCTTACCAGTGAAGGGATTGGGATCGAAAGAGTAGTTCACTAAACCCCCACCCCTATTGATGGAGTCGCATTTGCTATTGTTCTCCAATGTAGTGGCAGTATCAACTTGTGATGCTTGTTCTTGATGGCTGTTTATCGTCTTTTGCTGTTTAAGGTTTTAGTTGTTGCTAGGCTAGAGTTTTGTTTTGTTATTGGCCTCTAGTTATAGGCTTGTATTCATCTAAGTCTTGTTCTTGTTGTAAGATTTGGCTGGTCATCTAAGAGGGAAGTGAATTGGGTGATACAAAATTTTCACTCTTTTTGAAGCATAGCCCAATTTCACCAAGAGATGCAGTAGAACTGGGATGAACAGAAAGAATTAAGTAAAACAATTGAAGAGAGAAGATGAAAAATAATACATAAAGATGTGTAATTTCTCTTAGTGTTTCCCCACACTAAGATTATACTCAGAAATTGTAGAAAAGAATTATTACAGAATGAAAACTCTTTTTTCGAATAGATAATATATTGAAAGCTAACTCTAATGAGGTGAGTTTAATTATGAATGGTAATACAGAAAAATTTTATGTATTGGAGTAGTATTTTGAAACAAAACTCAATTAATTCATTACCTATAAGTTCAAATGAGATTTTATTTATAGATTTGTGACTTAACTAGATGTTAGACACAAGATCTATCTGTTAGACACAAATTCTAGCTATTACTCTACAAAAAGAACTGTTCACCAACCGCATTAAATACATCTAACATACCAAATTTTGAATTTTAAGGCTCAATAGGTGAATTTCATATAATCATCATAGTTACGTGTTTAATGTTAAATTGTGAAATTCATCTGTTAAAAAGTGACATTCAAGTTTTGAGTTTGTACAAGACACTTCATGTTAGTTTATGTGACTTTTCATATTAGAAGAGTGTTTATTGGGTTTAAATAGTTGTTTCAAGTTTTCACAATGTAGTTTGAAATTCGAATTTCAAAGATTGAAATTCGAATTTCAAAAGCATTTTCAAACCTCTACAACTTTTGCACACTTTCAATAACTATACTTAGTCAAAGTTCGAATTTCAGATTCAAAATTCATCTATGAAAGATAAAATCTCTGTAACTTCAAATTTCAATAAGTAAAGTGTGAATTTTGCACAAAATGAACACGAATCATAAGCAAAATTCATTTGTTAGCCAATATTTCTCAATTCTAACATTTGATTACCTTATATTTAATTAATCTAACTCGTTTAAAACATATGGAAACAAGATTAAGTAAATTTCAATTATTAAATTACCTCATAACCTAAGTGAAAATAAAATATACCTAATAACTAAGTCTTCAAAAGTTAAGTTTCACTTTCACTTGATCATTCCATTCTTGACATACTTCCTTATGATTTTTAATTCTTTTAGCATCCTTTCTCTTCTTCTTATTTGAGTAAGACATGTTGATTTTTCTTTCTTTATTCCAATACTCACTCTTCCTTTTTGAATAATCTTAGATTTAATATATTACACTTACAAACCAAGTAGTTAGTCCAATTTATATATCTAACTTGTATTATACAATATAAAAGCATAGTCGATATATTAGGAAGCATGATATATGTATTATAAACATAGTTAATCATATACTAATACATATTTTACTTCTTTTAGGAACAATATATATGTTAAACAAATATGATACATTTGTTATCATCAAAACTTATATCAAACCTAACAGTCTCTCCTTTTTTTTTTATGACAAGTCACTTATGAAAAATGTGCGTAATGATAATGATTAAATATGATGTAATTCATTTCAAATAGTTCCAGATTAAGCACATGCATAATTTTCATATAACTTCTCCCCCTATTTGATATCAACGTTTGAAGAAAAATTCTCCCATAATTCTTATCCCTCTATTTGTGAGATTGTACCAGTAAGCACATATGTTTAGGGTTGTTTCAAGCATACGTAAAAGTACAAGTTGAAATGCAAATCATTGTCAAGACTTATTAAGCCCTGCATGTTCAGATTATGCCAATTGTTAGTGATATCAAAATCGATACCAATTGTTAGTGATATCAAAACTAATACTAATTGTTCTTAAAACTATTATGATATCAAATGTTATGATACTTTTTGTTAATATGATCATCATATGTACACATCACAAGAGATATTTTAGAGTTGAAAAGTTATTACCTCCTTTCTTAAGGATCAAAGAGAGATGTTGAAACATCATTTGCTCCCTTCAGCAAATCAAGACCAAGCAACAAAACTTTTCACAATAAAATAAGAAAGCACAATACATCAAATAAATACATTCATACAAAAGTACATGATGTAGGAATTCATATATTATGATTGAAAATTTTCTTTTAAATCAAAAAGAACTTTTTTTTAAAAAAAAATTATATACAAAGTTATAAGCTTTCCCTCAGCATAAATATTTATTCAAGCATAAATACATTTAAAATTACAGCTTAAATCAAAATCAATATGTAAGAGAAATTATGAAAAGTACATAAATTTGGTTATACAAATAAAGAGATTGATTTGTGCAGACATTGAATTTCACAGTAAGTACTAACATATTCAAATAACTCATTATTTAAACAGGGATCATACTTTATTTTAATAACCTCAAGTAACAACACCAATTAAGCATATATAAAAACTTGTTAAACACTTACAAACTAGCTTGATTAATGATTAATTCCTTCCCTTTTCAGTATAAATTCATTTAAACACATCAGATACTTCATCTTTATTACACTTTCACCATTTAGCTCAAAGAATTCCTACAAAATAAAAATATATCTTTTTTCTTTCTTTGGCACCATTTCTTACTTAGATCCATTAATGATCAGTTTAAATATTTAAAATTATATTGGATCAAAGTTCAGTCTTATCCAAATATAATATATATATATATAATGTGTGATAATTGAATAGAGTAAGTGACAGAGGTTACCAAAGATCATTCCCTTGTTATTTTTGGTTTGTATGCAGTGTAGTATTATTCATGTCTCTCTCTTACATATAGATCATTACTTCTTAAGCTTTTACTCTTTCTCTTCTCAAAGTGGGTGATCTGATTTCTATTCGAGGTCCTTCCTTAAGATAAGTGAGATGTTTGCTTCCAATGCTTCTTCTTATAATTCACAATTGCAACTTCAGAATTTTGAGAAGCTTTCCTTTTCTGTGACTTCTTTCTTGCACCAATATGTTATTTCTTCTTGGATTTATTTTACACATATGAAACACTAGAAGAATATTTTGATATCCACTTATTTTTAGCTTCAAGAGGATTAGTGATATTCTTTGGAACTCATTTCATGCTTTTACTTAAACAATTTTTCCTTATACCACACAGATAAGCAGTATGCTCATTTTTACCACAATATATGTATAATGATGAGTTAGGCATTATAATAGGTACAAATAATTTCTTATAAAGCATATTCTCCTCCTTAGATTCATTTATGCAGCTAGTACCCAATTTGTCAAATACACTTTTTTTTTGCTAAGTGGAATATTCAATTTATTCTTTTCTTGGGTGAAATTGGTTATGACTTTAATTAATTCCTCTTTTTCTTTAGTTAATCTATCACATGAATCATAAGAGGAAGTGTGTAAGTGAGTTTCACAAATATTTTCTAACTCATCTATTTTCTTTTTAAATGATTCATTTTCATTCTTTTCCAATTGTAATTCATTTTTTAAAGAAATCATTTTCTTCTTACTATGTGCAAGTAATTTTACTAATATAATCAGTTCATCATGCATTTCATTATAAGTATCTTACAACTCATTAAAAGAGTAATCATAATCAAATTCAGAGTTAGAATTTGATTCCTCATCATTGGTCTTTGCCATTAAGTACGCATAGGTATTCTCATCATCTTCATCCAAATTGTTGCCCTATGTTGCAAAGTTGTATGCAACTTTAGCTTTATAATTCTTCCTCTCTATATATCTTCCTCCTTACCTCTTCAAATGGTACTTCAATTTATTTGCATGGCAGGAGCACTTTTATTCCTAAAGTTCCTTCCTTTTGATGTTGAGAAATTTGTTAAATTTGATTATCAACTGTTTTAGCTTATCCTCCTCATCATCACTATTGCTTTCATCACTTTCATCATCAGTATCATCATCTTCTGAGCTTTGTGATATAATAGCTTTGAACATCAGCATCTTTTTTTTTTATTTTGCTACTCCCACAGAAGGTCAAGTCTTCCTTCATATTCAACAAGGCTTCCAAACAGTACAATGACAGATTGGTATAATTCTCCTCTTGTCTCTTCAATAACTATCACTTTTGATTGTCATTCTTTGGATAGAGCTCTAAGTATTTTGCATATTTGTTCTCTTTGTATATAGTTCTTTCCCAAAGCTGTCAGATAATTGATGATATGAGTAAAATGAATTTGGAAAATTTTAATAGACTCACCATTAATCATCTTGAATATCTCATTTTATTATGAGAGAGCTGGGTTTGTTTTGTTTCACATTTCCTTAGCCATGTTGCAATTTCACACTCTATAGAACTCACCTTGATTTAAAGCACTGACTAATGAATGTTTAACTTGAAGTTCAGTAGAACTCTTTGTTTATCTTCATCTTTTCACTATTTTTCTGACTTCTCTTTATATGTGCCGTCATTCTATATTTTCTTTGGCACAAAATCATCATTCTTTATAACTGATCAAATCTAGGTCTATGGATTGGAAATATATCTATATTCTCATCTTTCAGTATATATAGTGTTCTCTGCTGAAACCTAGAGATCTATTGATATTATTCCCTTGTGGTAGTATATTTTCTCCAAATCTAGCCATGAGCTCTCATAGATGGTGAAATCCTTTAGTTGGGAATCCTAGCCCTCGTACCAATTATAAGGTTTGACTGGTCACCCAAGAGAAGAGATGAATTGGGTAATACAAGATTTTCATCCTTTTTGAATCACAGCTCAATTTCACCAAGAGATATAGTAGAATAGGGAAGAACAGAGAGAATTAAGTAAAACAATTGAAGAGAGAAGATGAAGAGTAATACACAAAAATTTATAATGGTTCAATTCAAATATTTGTCTTACATCCAATCCTCAAACCAGCGCTTGAGATTTTCACAATATCTCACATGTTTGATTCGGACACTTGTGAAGGATCAATTCATCCCAAAAATTTCAGTAGACACATGTGAAACCACTTTTCTCACACTCTTACAAGATGTGTAATTTCCCTTAGTGTTTCCCCACACAAAGATTCTACCTAGAAATTGTAGAAAATAATGATTATATAATGGAAACTCTCTTTTAGAGTAGATAATAAATTGAAATCTTACTCTATTGAGGTGAATTTAACTATGAATGCTAACACAGAGAGATTTTATGTATTGAAACAGCATTTTGGCATAAAATTCACTTAATTCATTACCCATAAGTTTAAATGAGGTTTTATTTATAGATTTGTGACTTAACTAGATGTTAGACATAAGATCTATTCATTAGACACAAGTTCTAATCGTTATTCTACAAAAAGAGCTGTTTACCAACGTTATTAAATGCGTCTAATATACCAAAATTTGAATTTTGAGGCTCAATAGACGAATTTTGCAGAGTCATCACAGTTATGCGTTTAATGTTGAACCTTGAAATTCGTCTGTTAAAAAGTGATATTTGAATTTCGAGTTTATAGAAGATATCTCATGTTAGTTCTTGCAAATTTTTATATTGGAAGAGCATTTTGTTGGGTTTGAACAGCTGCCTTAAGTTTTCACAATACACTTTGAAATTCGAATTCAAAGATTGAAATTCAAATTTTAGATACCGAAATTCATCTATCAAAGGCATGTTCAAATCTCTGTGACTTTTGCACACTTTCACTAGCTATGCTTAGCCCGAAATTAGAATTTCAGATTTAAAATTTGTCTGTCAAAGATAAAACCTTTATAACTTTAAATTCCAACAAGTAAAGTGTGAATTTTGCACAAAATGAATATGAATCATAAGCAAAATTCGTCTGTTACCAATATTTCTCTATTCTAATACATGCTAATATCAAATTTACTTATTCCAACACATTTAAAACATATGGTAATTGTCACAGCCGGAAATGCGAAGCGGGATGGCGCGGGAAAAGGAAAAGAGGTGAAATCGGCCCGCACGGCGGGAGGCCGGTTTCAGAAGGAGTCGCCACCAAAATTTTAAGGGAAATTTTGGAAAACCAAAATAAAAACAAAAAGGGACAAGGATTGGTCTGCGAATCAAAGTTGGGTTCGGGAGTACGATTGTGAGTGGGGAAGGTGTTAGGCACCCCCACAACACCCGTTCCAAAGAACGGTTACCTTAGGTTGATCATGCAATTTTTATGGCTTTTTACAAATTTATTTTGGTTGCCCTTTTACCATTCACATGCAAAAACAAATAAATATAAAAATAAGGAAAATGTAAAATGAAAATAAAGAATAAAATGAAAATATGAAAAGTTAGAAAAAATAAATTAAGGAAAATATTATTTACTTACAAAAGTGGACTTGGAAAAATTGGTAAATATTTATTAAATGAAGAGAAAAAAACATCAAATGAATAAGAAAATATTTATTTATTTACAAAGGTGGACTTGACCCATAATGAAAGTCTGGGGCCTACGTACCCTGCAATAGGGATCAAAGTCAACGTAGTTCGGACCTGAAATGCGTGTCACTGTGTTGGTATTTTTATTTATATTCTTTGAAAAGAGAAGTTCATAGAAAATAATTTGTCTTTCCACAAAGAAAACAATTTTGAAAATTGGTTGGTATGTTTTAATTTGTAAAAGATAGATTAATTTCCATTATTTACTCTTTTCATTTTTTATCATATATTTTTTTGTTTAATCAATTTCTAAAAGAGAAAATATGTTTTTACTCAATTTAGAAAATACGATTAAAATTATATGCAATTTTGAATATTTTATTTTGATATGATCAGGAAATATTTGGAAATAGATTTATTTTTACATGATAAAATCAATTGGCTTATGTGGTGACTTTATCACTCACATTTACCCATTGATACCTAAATGTCCACGGTGGTATCACTCGAGACAAAAAGGCACAAGAAGAATTCAAAAGAAAACAAGTAATTGTTTGTATAAATTATTTTTATTTTATTTTTATTATAAAAATAAAAATGCATAAGATGCTTTCAATGCATATTTATTTATTTAAAATGAAAATATTAAGTATAATTTCAAATATGATCATTACATAAATTTTTGAAAAAAAATAATCAGCATATGTGGTGACTTTATCACTCACAAGTTATTGATAAGTATTCAAATACCCGCGGTGTTACCACTCGAGGCAAAAGACACAAAACACTTAAAGGATAAACTTAAAAAAAATGAAATCATTTTTTATTAAATTATAAAAAATAAATGATTATGGTTGTTTTTTTTAAAGAAAAAAAAGCGATGAAAGAAATTTAAAAATATAACTTTTGCGTATAAATTCATATATTATTTATTTTTATTTGTTTATTTTTTTTATTTTTCATTTTATTTTAGAAAAAGAGTCAATTAGGATCTATGGTGACTTTATCACTCACAGCTCACTAATTAACACCTAAATGCCCACGGTGTTACCACTCGGAACATAAAGGCACAAATAAAAATTTGAAATAAAAGGCTCTAATTGAATCATTTATTTTTACTTTTAATAAAAATAAAATAAAAAAAATATTGGTACTCATAAATAAAAAAAATACGATAAAATAAAAAATAAGATTTAGCCAACGTTTATACCATGGCAACTCCTCACTCATGGTATAATTGACCGACACTCTATATGCACACGGAGAATTGGTCCCTCGTGGCAAATTCTAAAAGGCGAAAAGAAGAAAAATCCATGACTAAATAAAAACCAAAATCAGAAATAAAAACAACAAAACATAAAAATCAACTACAATTTATAGAGTGTGTGCTAGCGTAAATGCAAGTAATTTACACCCAATCATGAGATGAAAAGATGCAAACTCTACTATCTTCATTTTCTTTTCCTTTGCCTCAAAGTTGATAGCTTCCATTTCCTATGCTCGGCTTAATGATAATGGCCTTGGTTTCTCTCAGACTTGGTTTATGCTCCCGTGATGCTCGCAAAGAAATAAAAAGGGATAGGGGTCAGGAGTCACCTTAAAATCTAATTAAAACATCAAGAATAATACAGAAACCATTATCATTCAAGAAATCCAAATCATTATTCCACCATACAGATATTGCCACGGATTGCATTTTCAAACCAAAGCCAGAGTCCGCAAGCTTATAACCACCAAAACGCATAATTTTGAGCCTAAACATGTAGCAACCAAAACACTGTTCAGGCATAAAAAAAAAACCTACAACTATAAACTCATTTTCAAAGCCTGAGCTTATGACGGCACAGAGACGTACAATGATGGAAAGAAAGCTTCCCCATGGAAGACCATAGTCACATGATCACTTTAAATACTTGAAACCAAATGGATGTGTGCCATAACCATAATGACGCCCGGACCACACCTAAATAATTGACTAAGCTCGCACAAATTCTGCGTCCAAAGCACTCCACAGAGGCCAACACTAAGGCTAACAAATTTCATACATTTTAACAGAAAAGTAACCTTCTGATTGAAAAGACAAAAATTAAATGATTATTATCTTGGGCCAAAGCCAAAGCAATTTTTCAAATAAAAACAGGAGTTGCTAATACAGATAAACAAAGAGGTATTTACAAACTTAACTAATCAATTCCAACACCCCCACGTCCAACCCATCATTGCACAGACGAGAAGCAACCACGAGCTCAGTTTGGTTTGGAAATTCATAAACTATAGCAACCAGATGATGCCAGATAAATCAATTGACGCAAAAAATAATGGACAAAAGGTAAGGAGATCATGACCAAAGTCTTGTATCAAGGCAATACTATCTCTCAATCACATAAATCTCTCATAAGCATTTTATCGAACACATGGCTAGCAAACTTTAAAGAGATAAAGAACAGGATCATCAAATCACCATAGCACTCGAAACACATATGGCACAGGCTACAACACTTGATGACTAGCCTCAGGAGAGTGTAAGAACCATCATTACCTGTGTGAGTACCGAAATGTTGATCCATTCAAATGCTCATGGCCTCCTCCGTTCTCCCGTGCTTTCCCGATTTCTGGAGCTCCTCTGTTTCTTTCCTCTCGACCGCCTCTGTTCTTTTCCTCCTCGTGATTCTCTGATTCACGGTGTCGCACCCGAAAAAATGCAACGAAAAGAAAAAAAAGGAGAACAAATCTGGTTTTCGTGTGAAAACTGACTTGTGAGGAGTCGCCACCAAAATTTTGAGGAAAATCTTGGGAAACCGCATTAAAGAGGAAAGGATGGTCTGCGTAATCAGAGTTGGATTCGGGAGTCGATTGTGTGTGGGGAAGGTGTTAGGCACCCCACAACACCCGTTCCTAGGAACGGTTACCTTACATTGATTGTGTAACTTAATATGGCTAAAAAACATATTTTGGCTTTTCTTTTATAAATCACATGCGAAAAAAAGAAAATTAAGAAAAAATTGGAATACAAGATAAAGAAGATAAATTAAATTAAAGTTAAAGGATATTTAGGCAAAATGAGAAAAAGAGTTTGAGAAAATAAATTAGGAAATATTTATTAAATCAAGGGAAAAAACACCAAATAAATAAGAAAATATTTATTTTTTACTAAGGCGGACTTGACCCAGGATCAGAGCCTGGGGCCTACGTACCCTGCGATGGGGATCAAAGTCCACGTAGTTCGGGGCTAGAAATGCGTGTCTGTTGGTTGATATTTTTTTTATCATAAAATTTTTGTGATAAGAGAAAGTTATTTGAAAATAATTTAACTCTTCGCAAACAAAATAATTTTCTGAGATTGAGTTGGTGTGTTTTAATTTGCAAAAAGACAGTTTAGTTCCACTTACTTACTCTTATTTTATTTTGTTTGAAAGTATTTTATTTTTTTTGAAAAAAGCTTTATTTGATTTAAAAACTTCACATATATATTTTTTATTTATTTATTTTTATTATATTATTTTTTTTTTGTATCTTGGAAATTTTACCTTTTTAAGGAAAACAACCGGTCCACTGATTGCAAACTCGCAGTTATGCCCAGTAGGTCGACTTATTAAGTACCTACGAAAGTCCTAGACTTTGCGGTATAAAGGTTTTATTATATTTTAAAATGCCTTATAATAATTTTATTAGATATTTAAAATAAAATTTGAAGAAATTATCACATTATTTCACTTTTGAAACATGACTTTTTTTCGGAAGTTATGTAACTGATGTATCGACGTGGATTCACAATCTCACGCGACAACTCGGTGATTACAATGCTTGCAGGAGTTCAGAAAACTCATGTGGCATAGTTATTAAACGCTTGTAGGAAAATATTATCGTTCCCGCTATTATCATCTTTCGGCCACATATGTTTCATTCTATAAAATAGCGACAATAATTATGATAATAGTCTCGGGTGCCCGACTGAGTATATGGCGCGATTTTAACACCAGAAAACAAATCAGTGGGTGAAAGAAGGAAAGACAAAACTCAGGCCCAAACAAAGAACCCGTAGGCCCAAACAAGCAAACAAACCGTAGGCCCTAAAAACATAAAACTCATAAACCCAAACAAGCAAAAACCGTAGGCCCTAAAAGGCATGAAACTCATAGGCCCAAACAAGCAAAAAACCATAGGCCCAAAAACTCATAAAACTCATAAGCCCAACCAAGCAAAGAACCGTAGGCCCTAAAATAAAACTCATAGGCCCAAACAGCAAAAAAACCGTAGGCCCAAAAATAACATAAAACTCATAGGCCCAAACAACAAAAAATCATAGGCCCAAAAACATAAAACTCATAGGCCCAATAGCATTCTCCTAAGACTTTGCTCACAAAGCACAGGCCCAATAACCTCTTCCCCACTTCCTCACCGTCAGATACTAAAGAACTCAAGCCCACTACTCAGCCAAAGACCCATTGAACACTAAGGCAAAAACAACTGAACAAAAAGAAAGGAAAAAACCCAGGATGCGAAAATCATTCCCTGCCATTGACAGGATCACCGAGTGGCCAGGATTACCAAGCATGTAGCACAATTAAAAAACCAGTTTCAAATCAAACGCGAAGGCTCAGCATCATCTGACCTTGAACAATTCTAATAATATGAAGTAAATCTCATGGCAAAAGGGAGATGAGACTGATCCAACCAGTAATTGCAAAATGACACAGAAAGATTTCAACAAAAACAGTCCTCCCTCGCAACCCTCGGTAATTCCCATACCCAATCCATGTAGCCTACAGATCAAGGTTCCGAATCAAAAATACACATTACCGGATTGGAGGATCTCGGCCCCTTGCTCCTTCCTGCCTCGGCACCCTTTTCCTTCCTCAGTCTTACCTCACTCGTAGCTTTCTGTTTTTTCCTTCGTGTGTCCTCTCGGTCTTCAGTGACTCGGCCTCTTCTCTGTTCTTCTGTGTCTTTTCTCTGCCCAGAAAAGGTCCCCTCTTGCTTTGCCTCCCTCTCTTCGGCTTCTCTGGCTCCCGAAGGTACTCAGATCCCTCTCTCTCTCCACCCCCACCAAGGTCTTCCCCAGTTTTGGTCTCTCCCTCGCGGCTCTCGGTCTCTTGGACTCCCTCGGATCTTATTGCCAAAAAACCAATCCCCCTCTCTCTTCTTCAAGCTTTCCTTTTATAGAGCTCCCGCGGCCGAGAGGAGAGGAGCCTCGTGCGTGTGGTCTTCGGTCTTCCCTGTGGCGTGCACGCCTCCTCCGGTTGTCATTATGCTCTCTCAGGCTTTCTGCAGCTCTCGAGTTCCCTTTTGCTTCCTTTTTCTGCGGCTGCCTCCGCTTTTCTTTCAGTCTTTCCTCTCTGCCTCGGTGTCTTTTCTCCCTTTGCTTCACGCTTCCCTCTGCTCTAGCCGTTCTCTGCCTTCCTCCTGCAGCTTTCCCCTTCGTGGCCATGCCTCCTGCAGCTTTCTCTGTGGCTCTCGCTCCCCCTGTCATCCCCTGTACTCGGTTCCCTCGGTCTCGCCTTCCCTTTGCTCTCGGGTGCCAGCCTTTGCCATTTCAGTAACTAAGCCCTAATTGGGGCTGTGGTGGAGCGTGCGTGTGGAGTGTGGCTAAGGTGCTGGGCTTCAGCATTTTAAGCTCAGTACCTCGAGCCCGAAACACTTCCCTCAGTTTTTTTTTTGTTGTGATTTTTGTTGTGGACCTTTGGCCCAAGACACAAGCCCGAAAAACCTTTTTTTTTCTCCTTTTCTTCTTTTTTCAATTTTATCAATTAATTGTTTTTGTTTTGTGTTTTTTCTATTTTCTTTCTTCTTCATTATTTTTATTTATTATTATTATTATTTATTACTACCCTTATTTTACCTTATTTATTATTATTTTTTTTGTTTTGTTCCTTTTTTGTAAAATACCCGGACAAAATGGGGTGTTCACACACGGCCTCCACTGCTCCGAGCCCCCCCTGTGCTCCCTCTGTTTTTCTTCGCGACTCTCTCCTCTGCCCTGTTCAGACTCTCAGATCCCCCCTCTCTGTGTTTCTGGAGCTCCACGGCCGAGCTCACCCACTCAAGCTCCCCTCCTCTCTTTTCCTCTCTTTTTCGCGCGGCCCCTGTTCCACCGTGGCTCCCTCTCTTCCTCGCGGTTCTCTGTTGCTCAGCCACCCTCTCAGCCGTGGCCTCCTTCCTTTTCACAGCTCCCCTCTTTCCCTCGGACACCGCAGCTCTCCCAGCCTCCTCCGTCTCTCGCTCTCACTCCCACGGCTCTGCTCCTCTGGTCTCAGCTTACTCGTGACACTGCCGCGGCTCTCATTCGCCTGTTTCAGATCTCACCTCCAGCTGCTCCCTCTGTGTCTCACGCGTTTAGACTCCCTCGGTCTCCATTTCCTCCGGCCACACTCCCTCTCTCCTTTCTCTTCTCTGCTCTCGCTTTCCTCCTCCTCCCTTGCTGCCCTCGCTCTCTCTTTTCTTTTTCTCGTGGCCAGCCTCCCCCTTGTGTCTCACACCTGAGCCCTCTATTAGGGCTCAGGGTGAGCTCGGACCTGAGCCCATTTGGGGCTCAAGTAATGGGCTCAGGTCCACTTGGGCTGAAATGATTTCAGCCCAAGTTAAAACCATTCTCCTCTTTTTTTTTTATTTATTTTTTTTGTTTCTTTTTTTTTTAATCTTTTCTTCCTTTTTTTTCTTTTTTGTTGGTATTTTCTAGTATTTATTTATTTATTTATTGTTATTTTTTTTAATATTATTTTTATTATTATTATCATATTTATATATATTTTTAAAATTACCCGGACAAAATACGGTGTTCACAGTTGCCCCTCTTTACTAGTTTCTTATGTGAGAATGAGGAAAATGCAGTTTTTGGAATTCTCGCACAAGGAACGAGTAAAGATTAGAACACGAATTTTGTTCGAGCAAAACATGAAAACTTGCCCCTGACACAAAGAGATGCAATTTGACATGAATTTAGAGCGTACAAAACTCTATTTTGGGTATGAATGACTTAGTGATGAATGAATGTTTTGATGCAAGATATACAAAGCAAATGTGAACTAGGACTTGACTAAATAAATTGAACTAGACTTTAATAGATGCACAAATGAATAACTAATCCGAGCTAGAGTCGAACTAATGCAAGATGCAATGATATGACACAAAGGAATAACCATGTCAACTAGACTGGAACTGATGCAATAGGTATAAATGCACACTAAAACAAAATGTGATAGCAAGATCCAAACAAAATATCATGTTGATGAGCTGCCCCTCTTCATTTGTTTTCTAAGGAAGAAGATCATGAAATGATATTCGTACTTAGAAATAAATGAAGAAGGAAACATGTATTTTGTTTGGGGGGCAAGGTGCATGAACAATAAAGACAATAAAGACAGAGACTAAATGAGAGAAATTTAAAGGGTGCCTGCCACTAAGTCAGGGCTTTGACAAAATTTAAATGACAGAAATTTAAAAGGTGCCTGCCACCAAGTCAGGGCTTTGACAGAAATTTAAATGACAGAAATTTAAAGGGTGCCTGCCGCCAAGTCAGGGCTTTGACAGAAATTTAAAGGGTGCCTGCCGCCAAGTCAGGGCTTTGACAGAATTTAAATGACAGAAATTTAAAGGGTGCCTGTCGCCAAGTCAGGGCTTTGACAGAAATTTAAAGGGTGCCTGCCGCCAAGTCAGGGCTTTGACAGAATTTTAAATGACAGAAATTTAAAGGGTGCCTGCTGCCAAGTCAGGGCTTTGACAGAAATTTAAAGGGTGCCTGCCGCCAAGTCAGGGCTTTGACAAAATTTAAATGACAGAAATTTAAAGGGTGCCTACCGCCAAGTCAGGGCTTTGACAGAAATTTAAAGGGTGCCTGCCGCCAAGTCAGGGCTTTGACAGAATTTTAAATGACAGAAATTTAAAGGGTGACTGCCGCCAAGTCAGGGCTTTGACAGAAATTAAATGACAAAAATTTAAAGGGTGCCTGCAGCTAAGTCAGGGCTTTGACAGAATTTAAAGGGTGCCTGCAGCTAAGTCAGGGCTTTGACAGAATTTAAAGGGTACCTGCAGCTAAATCAGGGCTTTGACAGAAATTAAATGACAGAAATTTAAAGGGTGCCTGCCGCCAAGTCAGGGCTTTGATAGAAATTTAAAGGGTGCCTGCCGCCAAGTCAGGGCTTTGACAGAAATTTAAATGACAGAAATTTAAGGGTGCCTGCCGCCAAGTCAGGGCTTTGACAGAAATTAAATGACAGAAATTTAAAGGGTGCCTGCAGCTAAGTCAGGGCTTTGACAGAAATTTAAAGGGTTTTGAAATGCAATTTTGTCTCTTCTTTTTTGTTCTTGTTTTGTTTTGTTTTTTTTTTTTTGGTATAAGGATTCCCTTTGATACATGTGAAATGGAAACTTCCTTTTTCTTTTTTTCTTCTTTTTTCTCTTTTTTTTTTCATTTGTTTTGCCCCAACTTGAAAGGAAGCTTACCATAATGCAATGTATGTAATGGAAGATGCATGTAGAATGCCAAAGTTCTTGCCCCAAATCTCAATGGCAATTTTATTTTGGTGTTATGTGCAAGGAAAACGCACATGAAATGTGAGATTTCTCATTTTTGTCCCGGGATGAATGAGAATTTATTTATGTAATGCCTGTAAGGAAAATGCATGTGAAACATGAAAATTTTTTTTTGCCTTAATCCGAGAGTGAATTTTTTTCTGCTACAATTTTCTTCTTTTTCCCTTTTTCTCTTTTTTTTTGTTTTGTTTTTGTTTTTTTTTGGAAGATGCAAGACTTTCCTTGTTTGGTTTTTGTTTTTTGTTCTTTTTCTTTTTCTTTTTTTTTTTTCAACTTGTTTTGCCCCCAATTTGAAAGGAGTTCATGGTGATGTAATGCATGCAACAGAAGGAAGATGAATGTAAAATGCCAAAATTTTTGTCTCAATCTCAATGGGAATTTTATTTTGATGTTATATGCAAAGAAAATGCATATGAAATGTGAGATTTCTCATATTTGTCCTAACACAAATGAGAATTTATTCATGTAAGGCTTGTAAGGCAAGTGCATGTGAAACATGAAATATTTTTTTATCTTAATCCTAGAGTGAATTTTTTTCTGCTACAATTTTCTTCTTTTTTTCTTCTTCTTTTTCAAATGGATTATGCAAGGTTTTTCTTGTTTGTTTTTTTGGTTTTTTTGTTTTTTGTTTTTATTTTTTATTTTTTTTTTCAATTTATTTTGCCCAACCTGGAAGGAAGTTTATGATAAGGTAATGTATGCAATGGAAAACACATGTCAAAATGCAAGTTCTTTTTTTTTTTTTGAGTGGAAGCTTATTTTGATGTGATGTATGTAAAAGGATGCATGAAAAATGCATGATTTATCACGTATGCTCCAATTTAAATAAGGATGTATATATGTAATGTATGTGAAGAAAAATGTATGTGAGACATGAAAATTTTTCCTCTCAATTTGAATGAGAATTTATTTGTAATGCATGCAAGGAATATATGTGAGATGTGATGATTTTTTTTTTATATGCCCCAATATGAGAGTGAAAAATTTTTCATGCCATAATTGATGTAAAATTTTTTCTTTTCTTTTCTTTTTTCCTAAATGGAAATGCAAGGGATTTTTTTTTTTGCCTTTGTTTTTTTTTTTTTTTGTTGTTTCCCAATCTGAGTGGGAGTTAATTTTGATGTAGTGTATGCAATGGAAAATGAATGAATGGAACGAACTTTTGATTTAAAAGCTTGATTATGCATTTACTAAGCGAAAGGGGAATATTATGGTGGTCTCAATCCAAGCAGAAGTTTATATGATGCAATGCATGAGATATGAGTGTTATAAGTGTGATCTCACGTTGACACCAATCTGAGTGAAACCAAATCTTGATGCAATGGATGCAAGATTCTTGTTTTGATTTCACTTCACATTGAACGGTTGATTTTTCATTTGCCCCAATCTCATTGGAAATTTATTTTAATGTAATGCATGCAATGAATGATGTGAAGTGATGTTTTTTTTTGTTTTGTTTTTGTTTTCTTTTTTTTTTGACATTTTTCATGATCTTTTTCTCCTTTTTTATATATTTGTATTCTTTTTTGTTTTGCATCTTTTATAAGTTTTTTGGGCTTATGTTGATGTGATGGATGCAAAATTTTGTTTTTAACTTCCCAATGTTCTTAAAAGAAGGATGCATTTGTAATGTTTGATGCAAGAAATCACTATGTAAAATACCTAGATTTACAAAATATAGGATTGGTTAGGTCTTTGCAATTTAGAAGACTTTATCTGCCCCAAGAGAAACTTCACTCAAAGATTACATGAATGTGTCTTAAGGGGAGCTAGACACACTCTTAGACACTCAAGGCTCTTTCTTTTTTCCATGAATATCTGGAAATTTCTTCTTCTTTTTTTCTTCTTTAGGAATGAATTGCCCCAATTTCGGATGCTTGTCTAATAGGTCTATCTTCCCCTTTTGTCTCAATCTATCTTCATTTTTAATGCTTGACTAGCTGATGAGTAAAATTTGCAATTTCTTTATTCAAAAATGCCAATGCAATCAGACATAATAGACACCAAGTTGGGTATAGAAAAGAAATGAAGCTTCAATATCGATGGAATGTTGGGAATATGAAAGCAAGAAACCATTTAGCAAGAAATGCTTGCAGAATGGATGTAGGGTGGTGCACTGCTAGAATTTTGTTGAAAAAGTGAAGTGGGGAGTGATAAAGGAGTAAAATTGAGAATGCCTAAATTTACTTTGGAAATGTTGTCAGGTAATATGAAGAACGGCATGATAGGAGATGAATGTAAGGAAAACGTCCCCTTTTTGGCTTTGCATGTCCAATCTGAAAATAGCAAAATTGATGTGAGTAAGGGCTTTCATTTAGAGCCATGATTTTCTTTTCCCTTTTTCTTTTTCTTTTTTTTTTGATTCTTTTTTGTATCTCAATCTTGATGACTTTCCCTACAAGATTATTGCCCCAATTGTATTCAAACAAGTCAGGCCTCCACGAGGTCTTTAAGGGTTTGTAATGTGGTCCGGGTGAATAGGTTCGTGAAATGAAAGGATATAAGGCTCAAAAATACCATGCCCCTATTATTTCTTTCACCTACCTTCTTCTATTGCCTCTTTAACAGGATTTTATATTGAAATTCACATACCAAAAGAGGATCTTTGAGGTTGTAATGTGGCCAGGACAGGGATTTTGTGGTTCAAGCAAAATGGGCACAATGATGGGTTAAGAAGGAATGGACTATAATGCCCACACATTCAAGTGAGGAGTACAACTTTATGGATTACTGTATGGACGAAAGGGCGAGAATGGGGGTTTGGTGAAAAGTGAGAATGCAATGAGAATTTTGCCTTGATAGCCATGTTAACTCAGAAAATCATGTAGTCTCTCGGAACCTTTGCTTGAAGAACTCAAACTTTTCCAACATAATTTTCCTCTTTTCTTTTCCTTTTTTTTTATTTTCTCATAATGAGAGCCTCTTTTTTCGTGCTCTAGTTATTTTGATTATTTTTTTGTTTTTGCTCTAATTTTTGCCTAGGTTGCCTTTTCAGCTTTTCAACCTAGCGAGCTTTTCCTTTTGAGAATTCTATGCTAATGACTTTCCTTTCTTTTTTCTTCATGTTTGCCCATTTTGGTTTTTTTTTTTTTGAGACCACTCTCTTGTGTCAATTCTTATGTGTCAATTCTCATTGCTTCTTGTTGAAGAGAGGAAATTTTTCTATAATGCTGAGAAATGGTGGGTGCTTAGACCAAATTTAGGTATAATCCTCTCTTGATATTTGAATTTTCAGCATAAAAACATGTTAAAAATACCCGCCCCTGGTATTAGTCAATTTTGGGCTAATGAAATGAAGATCACTACTTCAGGCTCAATTAGGGTGACTAAGGTATCTCCTTTATAATGGGAAGAGAAAGAATGCCTCATTTCCCCGACTCGACTCGTTTGTGAGGCAAATAATCATATCTCCATTTCACTTTTTCATTTTCTCTTCTTTTTTTTTCTTTTTTTTCTCTGTTTATTATATTTATTTGAAATTGGCAACAAGATTTGCCCAGGACTTCATCCCTTACTCACATCAAATAAAGTCTTTTCATTAGGGAGATGCATATTTTCTTTTCTTTCTTCTCTTTTTTTTTTTGATTTTTTCTTTGATGAAAGACATATGAGGTTGAAAATGTGTTCAAACAATAGATAGGACAAAAGATAAAGTAGGATGAGATGGGAATGCATGACTTATGACATTGACATGGTTAAATAAAGTCAACTTTAACTTCAGACTAGACAAGCATAGATCAATGGAGAAAGATTTTATGACAAAGGTGATACTTGGAATTGGGCTTTTATTCTTCCTCTTCTGTTTCTTTCCTTTTTTTTTCTCTTTCTTTCTTTTTTTTTTGTTTTTGCACTTAAGACAAGCCTTATGACCCACATCTAACCTATGCAAGTGTCCTCTTATGGTCAAGATAAGGGCATGGAATTATGCTTCATAAATGCTTATGGGTTTTTCGTGGATGGGAAAATAACAATAGGCAAACAAAAAGGTGAAAGAGGCAATGGTGTAAAAGGTTGAAGGATGGAACCCTTGACATATTTATGGAACATGGGCATGATTTCACTCTTTATTATTTGACTCCTAAAAACTTTAGCCCTAGCAATGCTTAAGCTGACTTCTTTATTGCAAAGGACCAATAATCATATATTCTATAAATTTTGGGATTTTTTTTTTATTTAGAAATGCAACATGGATGCAATTTATTGTGATGCCTCACTTATGGTGTATCACCTTCGGTACAAAGGTCCATTCTCATGGAGAGCTACAGACCTTTGCTTGAGGGCATATAAGGGAATAAACAAACTCTTGATTGACTGTTAGGTAGGGACATAGGGTAGATGAATAAGTCACAAAGTATATAAAACAAAATTGACAATGCAAACATACAACTCACTCTTCCTGATCAATATTGAGGACCCATGGAGAGGAGTGAACTTCCAATGCAAACCATCATCATGGCAAATATATTAGCATCAATTGATGTAATGATATTAAATAGCCATTCCGGTATGGAGTAACTTACTACTCTTTTCTAAAGGTTTAATGGAAGATGTGAATGATGCATGAAAGAATGATATGCTCCCTTTGTGTCCTATGTTAGGTACACCATAGGTTAGGCTATCTACCTTATAGAAGTCAAGCTCCACCTAATTAGGTTGGCTTCTAAGCTTTGTCTAATAGTGTGCATCAGTTTTTTTTTTTGGTGGTTCTAATTTTCCTTAAGGTCCTCGAGTTGCCCCACCATTGAGATGGAAACCCTATTTTAATAACTGTAATCCTTTGAGGGCTTACGAGCCTTTCCCAGACTAAACTTAGCAAATAGGTAACAACTCGGGTGAAGTCTTTACAATGATCTCTGGGAGCTTAATAGCCCCTCAAAGGAACCATCGCAAACTTCAACTATCCTTGGATGCTCTCAGACCCGGGTATAGGGCCCATTATGTGTGTGAGGCTAGATGTGTGAGTGCTCAATGTGTGAGGGGAGTATACAGACCTCATGACCCAAGCATTACCCAAATTCCCCATTTGCAAGCAAAGCAATACATGGATAGATAACAGTCATCTACCTTAGGGTTCATTCCTCAAGTTATCTGTCCTAACAGAGGTTATTCAACTCAACAAAACAAAACAAAAATGAAATGGTGAGATAAAAGAAACCATGAATTTGATTAGTTAAAATATTGTTAGGTCCCCCGTTCAACAGTCATAAAAGCTTCTCTCCCTAAAGATCCTTATTGAATTCTCAAGGAGACAGAAACAGGTCCTGTATCTTGAAGGGCAAGGTCTCTCCATGAATAAGGTATAAAAATAACCGAGGACCTATTAATATGATAACCATTCCATTAATGCAAATTTTAATTACATGAAAAGAAAATGCATGAGATTGGATACGCTCCCCCGTGTCCTACAATAGGTGTATCCTAGGGTAGGATTCTTGGCTTTAACTGGCTGAGTTAACATTTAAGCTTCATCTATTATTGTGTGCAAGATTCGGGATGGTTCTATCTTCCGAAAAGGTTCCCAAGTTGCCCCCGTCATCAAGATAGGAACCCTATCCAGTAAACTTAATCCTTTGAGAGCTTTAATAGCCCTTCACGGACTAAACTTAACGAATAGGTAACAACCGGGTGAAGTCTTCACAATGGTCTATGGGAGCTTAATAGCCCCTCAAAGGCATTGTTATAAACTCCGACTACCCTAGGATACTCTCAAACCCGGGAATAGGGCCCATTACGTGTGTGAGGTTGGAGGTGGAAGTGCTCAATGTGTGAAGGGAGCATACAAACCTCATGACCTAGACATTACCCAAAATCCCCACCTGTATATAAAACAGCAGATAAAACAATATGCAAAGAGATAACAGTCATCTATCCTAGGGTTTATTCCACGAGTTATCTGTCCTAGCACATTTTATTCAACTCACAAATACATTTAAAAGCATGTGAACAGATAAAATTACCAAGCATGTTATCTACCCTAATCATGTGAGCAAACAAAATTAAAAGGGCAACCAAATAAAACAAAGCCATAAAAATTTTCATAGTCAACCCATATAGGCTTGACTCTCAAAACATCCCCAGTAGAGTCGCCAAACTGTCACAGCCGGAAATGCGACGCGGGAAAAGGAAAAGAGGTGAAATCAGCCCGCACGGCGGGAGGCCGGTTTCAGAGGGAGTCGCCACCAAAATTTTAAGGGAAATTTTGGAAAACCAAAATAAAAACAAAAAGGGACAAGGATTGGTCTGCGAATCAAAGTTGGGTTCGGGAGTACGATTGTGAGTGGGGAAGGTGTTAGGCACCCCCACAACACCCGTTCCAAAGAACGGTTACCTTAGGTTGATCATGCAATTTTTATGGCTTTTTACAAATTTATTTTGGTTGCCCTTTTACCATTCACATGCAAAAACAAATAAATATAAAAATAAGGAAAATGTAAAATGAAAATAAAGAATAAAATGAAAATATGAAAAGTTAGAAAAAATAAATTAAGGAAAATATTATTTATTTACAAAAGTGGACTTGGAAAAATTGGTAAATATTTATTAAATGAAGAGAAAAAAACATCAAATGAATAAGAAAATATTTATTTATTTACAAAGGTGGACTTGACCCATAATGAAAGTCTGGGGCCTACGTACCCTGCAATAGGGATCAAAGTCAACGTAGTTCGGACCTAAAATGCGTGTCACTGTGTTGGTATTTTTATTTATATTCTTTGAAAAGAGAAGTTCATAGAAAATAATTTATCTTTCCACAAAGAAAACAATTTTGAAAATTGGTTGGTATGTTTTAATTTGTAAAAGATAGATTAATTTCCATTATTTACTCTTTTCATTTTTTATCATATATTTTTTTGTTTAATCAATTTCTAAAAGAGAAAATATGTTTTTACTCAATTTAGAAAATACGATTAAAATTATATGCAATTTTGAATATTTTATTTTGATATGATCAGGAAATATTTGGAAATAGATTTATTTTTACATGATAAAATCAATTGGCTTATGTGGTGACTTTATCACTCACATTTACCCATTGATACCTAAATGTCCACGGTGGTATCACTCGAGACAAAAAGGCACAAGAAGAATTCAAAAGAAAACAAGTAATTGTTTGTATAAATTATTTTTATTTTATTTTTATTATAAAAATAAAAATGCATAAGATGCTTTCAATGCATATTTATTTATTTAAAATGAAAATATTAAGTATAATTTCAAATATGATCATTACATAAATTTTTGAAAAAAAATAATCAGCATATGTGGTGACTTTATCACTCACAAGTTACTGATAAGTATTCAAATACCCGCGGTGTTACCACTCGAGGCAAAAGACACAAAACACTTAAAGGATAAACTTAAAAAAAATGAAATCATTTTTTATTAAATTATAAAAAATAAATGATTATGGTTGTTTTTTTTAAAGAAAAAAAAGCGATGAAAGAAATTTAAAAATATAACTTTTGCGTATAAATTCATATATTATTTATTTTTATTTGTTTATTTTTTTTATTTTTCATTTTATTTTAGAAAAAGAGTCAATTAGGATCTATGGTGACTTTATCACTCACAGCTCACTAATTAACACCTAAATGCCCACGGTGTTACCACTCGGAACATAAAGGCACAAATAAAAATTTGAAATAAAAGGCTCTAATTGAATCATTTATTTTTACTTTTAATAAAAATAAAATAAAAAAAATATTGGTACTCATAAATAAAAAAAATACGATAAAATAAAAAATAAGATTTAGCCAACGTTTATACCATGGCAACTCCTCACTCATGGTATAATTGACCGACACTCTATATGCACACGGAGAATTGGTCCCTCGTGGCAAATTCTAAAAGGCGAAAAGAAGAAAAATCCATGACTAAATAAAAACCAAAATCAGAAATAAAAACAACAAAACATAAAAATCAACTACAATTTATAGAGTGTGTGCTAGCGTAAATGCAAGTAATTTACACCCAATCATGAGATGAAAAGATGCAAACTCTACTATCTTCATTTTCTTTTCCTTTGCCTCAAAGTTGATAGCTTCCATTTCCTATGCTCGGCTTAATGATAATGGCCTTGGTTTCTCTCAGACTTGGTTTATGCTCCCGTGATGCTCGCAAAGAAATAAAAAGGGATAGGGGTCAGGAGTCACCTTAAAATCTAATTAAAACATCAAGAATAATACAGAAACCATTATCATTCAAGAAATCCAAATCATTATTCCACCATACAGATATTGCCACGGATTGCATTTTCAAACCAAAGCCAGAGTCCGCAAGCTTATAACCACCAAAACGCATAATTTTGAGCCTAAACATGTAGCAACCAAAACACTGTTCAGGCATAAAAAAAAAACCTACAACTATAAACTCATTTTCAAAGCCTGAGCTTATGACGGCACAGAGACGTACAATGATGGAAAGAAAGCTTCCCCATGGAAGACCATAGTCACATGATCACTTTAAATACTTGAAACCAAATGGATGTGTGCCATAACCATAATGACGCCCGGACCACACCTAAATAATTGACTAAGCTCGCACAAATTCTGCGTCCAAAGCACTCCACAGAGGCCAACACTAAGGCTAACAAATTTCATACATTTTAACAGAAAAGTAACCTTCTGATTGAAAAGACAAAAATTAAATGATTATTATCTTGGGCCAAAGCCAAAGCAATTTTTCAAATAAAAACAGGAGTTGCTAATACAGATAAACAAAGAGGTATTTACAAACTTAACTAATCAATTCCAACACCCCCACGTCCAACCCATCATTGCACAGACGAGAAGCAACCACGAGCTCAGTTTGGTTTGGAAATTCATAAACTATAGCAACCAGATGATGCCAGATAAATCAATTGACGCAAAAAATAATGGACAAAAGGTAAGGAGATCATGACCAAAGTCTTGTATCAAGGCAATACTATCTCTCAATCACATAAATCTCTCATAAGCATTTTATCGAACACATGGCTAGCAAACTTTAAAGAGATAAAGAACAGGATCATCAAATCACCATAGCACTCGAAACACATATGGCACAGGCTACAACACTTGATGACTAGCCTCAGGAGAGTGTAAGAACCATCATTACCTGTGTGAGTACCGAAATGTTGATCCATTCAAATGCTCATGGCCTCCTCCGTTCTCCCGTGCTTTCCCGGTTTCTGGAGCTCCTCTGTTTCTTTCCTCTCGACCGCCTCTGTTCTTTTCCTCCTCATGATTCTCTGATTCACGGCCTCCACTGCTCCGAGCCCCCCTGTGCTCCCTCTGTTTTTCTTCGCGACTCTCTCCTCTACCCTGTTCAGACTCTCGGATCCCCCCCTCTCTGTGTTTCTGGAGCTCCACGGCCGAGCTCACCCACTCAAGCTCCCCTCCTCTCTTTTCCTCTCTTTTTCGCGCGGCCCCTGTTCCACCGTGGCTCCCTCTCTTCCTCACGGTTCTCTGCTGCTCAGCCACCCTCTCAGCCGTGGCCTCCTTCCTTTTCACAGCTCCCCTCTTTCCCTCGGACACCGCAGCTCTCCCAGCCTCCTCCGTCTCTCGCTCTCACTCCCACGGCTCTGCTCCTCTGGTCTCAGCTTACTCGTGACTCTGCCGCGGCTCTCATTCGCCTGTTTCAGATCTCACCTCCAGCTGCTCCCTCTGTGTCTCACGCGTTTAGACTCCCTCGGTCTCCATTTCCTCCGGCCACACTCCCTCTCTCCTTTCTCTTCTCTGCTCTCGCTTTCCTCCTCCTCCCTTGCTGCCCTCGCTCTCTCTTTTCTTTTTCTCGTGGCCAGCCTCCCCCTTGTGTCTCACACCTGAGCCCTCTATTAGGGCTCAGGGTGAGCTCGGACCTGAGCCCATTTGGGGCTCAAGTAATGGGCTCAGGTCCACTTGGGCTGAAATGATTTCAGCCCAAGTTAAAACCATTCTCCTCTTTTTTTTTTTTTTTGTTTCTTTTTTTTTTTAATCTTTTCTTCCTTTTTTTCTTTTTTGTTGGTATTTTCTAGTATTTATTTATTTATTTATTATTATTTTTTTAATATTATTTTTATTATTATTATCATATTTATATATATTTTTAAAATTACCCGGACAAAATACGGTATTCACAGTAATAATATTAAGTAAATTTCAAAGATTAAACTACCTCAAAACTTAAATGAAAATAAAATATACATAATAGTTAGGTCCTCAAAAGTTAAACTTTACTTTCACTTGATCATTTCATTCTTGACATGCTCCCTTTTGATTTGTAATTCTTAGAGCATTTTTTTTCTTATTCTTCTTTGAGTGAGACATGGTGTTGATTTCTTTTCTTTATTTTAATGCTCACTCTTTCTTTTTGGATAATCCTACATTTAATATATTACACTTACAAATCAAATAGTTAGTCCAATTTATATATCCAACTTATATTATAAAGTATAAAAGCACAATGGATATATTAATACATAGCATGATATATGCATTATAAACACAGTTAATCACATGCTAATACATATTTTTCTTCTTTTAGGAACAATATATATATTAGACAAATATGATAAATTTGTTCCTTATTATTCTATATTTGTCATTATCAAAACTTATATTATATTAAGTCTAACACTTGTACTGCTTTTCTATTCTTAATATATTTTCCTCTTGTTTGATAAAAAAAAATAAAATAAAAGAGCTAAAAGTAACTTGACTCAAATTCAGAACTTCAGCAAGATTATTGAGAACTTCTTAATATTCACATAACCCTATGAAAATACACATGTTTACAGAATCAATTTGATGCTTTGATTTTGCCTTTAAATATTTATATATAGGCAATAATTATTGGATTAACTATAATTAATATTCGACTATCACTATCTCAGATAAAATGAAGTATGTGAGTTAATAACCAGTGATACGTTAGATTATTTATAAATTTATTTAGAAAGATAACTTAATTTACACTCCATTTGTATGCAAGTAATTCTAATATTTTATGTGTGTGATGATAAAAAATACCTTTTTGTTTAGAAGAAGGCATTTTGGTTGGCAATAATGGATAACAAATTTGATGAGCAGAAGAAAGGGAGGGTCTGTGTGTGTGTATGATTTGGATGCTGCTTTCCACCCACACACACTCTGAAAACAAATTAGTCCAATCCTTTTTTGTTGGTAGAAATTAGTCTAATCCTTATTGACATCAATATGATGCTAGCATATCTGTGTACATGGATGGAATAATATTCGTCCTTAAGTTATCGTTTGGTAGGAAGAATTTGAGAGGAAGAGAGGGGAAGGAAGGAGTAATGCTCTTCTCATCTCATTTGGTTGAGAATTTTTGGGGGAGAGGGGTGACTCAAAATTTCCCAAACCCCATTTTGTTCCCTTTCAATTTAGGTTTTTTTAGGGGAGAGAGTATAAGTGAAAATTTTGTGATCAATTTGCCATTAGTTATTTTCAATATTCCAAATATATTCTTGACACTTAAAAAACACAAGCTCACTGCGCATTCTTCTTCCTACCATAACTCGAACTCCATCCTCTTGTCACTAGACCAAACTCGCACCATCCAGTTGACTAAAATAAATATTTGATATAATAAAGTGTGTTAAAAATTATATTGTTATCATTGGCCAAAAAAAATTATATTGTTATCAATATTGGATTAATTTTATACACATATTAAAAATATGTTGGGTTGAGAGTAAAAACAAAAATTATGCCATTTAGGTTAAGGTGTAAATTTAGTTTATTTAAGGAAAATTTTTTAAAAAATAAACAATCTAATATATAAGAGTGTAATGCTAAATTATTGTTAGGACCCCTTCACTTTCCTGAACCAAATAAGAGGTTATTAAAATTTTTTTTCCTCCTCTCCTTTCCAACCAATCAAATAAGAAAACATTAAAGGACAAAACTTATATATAGTTTGTTAAGTCCTTTTTGTGCGGTTATCAAATGGATGGATGACATTTGTACCTATTTTTACAGTTCACTCCCCCACGTCTGCTAACAATGTTAATGAATTAATGCCGTTTCCTTTCTCAGCTTCAAAGGATATCCCATATTTGCCTCTACAATGATGTTAAGCCAAACATCCTCAAACTTTGGCCTAAGTCAATATTTGAGTCATTGTCAGCAACCCCAACAACTAGATCCTTGCAATCGGATCCTCCAAACACCATCACCTTCTCCTGGACTAACCCTCATTAGTCAAAAACCTCTACAATAACCTCTTTGCTTTGAAATTGTGAATCTCCATAACTAGATCAAGATTTCAACCCTTCATGTGGCATTGATCATTCTTGATCTTTTCCCTCCATCACACGCAAGCTTTCTTCAATCAAAACCTAATCATTGTTATCCTTCCTTTGCTTCAATTTCTTTCCAAAACTAGGTCACCATTGATGATGAATTTTAACCCTTACTATGTATTTATGCAAAATAGAAATGTTTAGATAGTCGACAACATCTAAGAAACTGGATTACTCCAATACTTTGCTTTACTATTCCAATGTTCCAGAGCTCATTCCATGCACATGGGCCACAGGGCTTGCTGAATCAATCTTGAGACGATGGAGTAGACGTCCTTTGTGTTTATGTTGCCATTTTAGGTGGTTTCGGACATTTCTTAACAATGTTGAAATGAAAAGTGATTTGGTTGATGAAGTGTAAAATAAATACAAATGTCATCCATTCATTTGATAAAAGCACAAAAAGGATGTAAGGCACCGTATATAAGTCTTGTCCACCATTAAAACCCTTCCCCGTCTTCTTCCCATTATTAGAATCAATACATTTCCCTCCCTCCATTAAACCAAGCACACCAATGCTTCTTCATGGACCCCAATACCATAGTCTCATTTTGCCAAATATACTACAATTAACTTTTAATACCTTCAATCAATCCTCTTGCAATTCAAGCCAACGTAAAGAGATGTGATGTTAAGCCATGTTTGCCTTAGGGTTTTTAAGGTTTTTTAAGGGGTCTCATTTGGTTCAAAAAATTGGAGAGATCCTCTCTAATTCCCTCACCAACCCCACTTTTAATTCCTGATAAGATTTCATTAAAATCCCTTTTTGGAAGGGAGAAAGTACAATACCTTTAATCTCTTTTTGAACTAGATAAGATTTTATTAAAATTCCTTCAACTATCTCCCCTCTAACCCTATCAAATAAAGAAATTTTAAAACTCATCTAATTCTTTCCTCTAATGCTCTCCATTATAAAACATCTAATTCCTTCACATCCAATCTCCTCAATTAAATCAAATAGATCTAAAATGTTGCTTCATTATAACCATAGAAATTAGAGACTATTTGCTTAAAAAAATGAAAGACTATTAATATTAATATCATATATAAATGTGCATATACATTAATACGATGGTAGATCAATAAAATATACTTTTTGAACATTGTGTGTGAGATCGACGTGATATAATTAGTTGTAAACAAAAAAAACGTTTCTTTAATAATTTCGCATGTGAATATAACAAGACTACGAAAACAAAAGGTACTATGGTAGATCGTAAATGAGGCTCTCGTGGTGTTGGTGAAATTTGAATGAGTAATCCAAAGGTTTCGGTTCTAGCTAAAAATTCCCAAACCTTAGCTTCGAAAGAGATTTAATAAAAGTCGGCAAAAAAAAAAAAAGAGATTTAATAAAAGATTTGACTCCTGTCCAGCCTCTCTCTCCTCACTCCTAAAGTTCTGTGCTTCTTTCTTTCATAGTAGTAATAATAGAAAATGAGGAGAAGGCCGTTGTCATCACGCATTAAGAATGAAAGTGATTAAATTAAGGTCACGCCAATTTGATCGTCAATTATACCAGTTGGTGGCACCTGGTTTTGGGACCAACACGGTAATCTTAAATTTTAAATTCTAAACGACAGAATAAAAAACTACTCTCTCTATTATTAATATAAGAGATAAGAGATAAAATTACACAAATTAAGAAAAATAATAAATTTATCAGAATCATAAAATAGTTTTCAAAAATACTCTTATTTAATGTTAATAATTATTTTATCATATAATTAATATAAATAAATTATATTAAAAATATATTATCTTAATTAGAGATATTTTAAAAAAAATTATTAAATATACTAAAATAAATTTCATGTATATCTTATATTTTAAAATATGAAAACTTATCCATCCCTTAATAAATATTAAGAAATGAGGGAGTATTTAATATGATGGTAATAATAGAAAATTAGGAATATGTATCGCAATTGCAAACTGAGGACCAGGCAAGATCTGAAAGCAATAAGAGACACGTGTCATCATCAGATGAAGTTGCAAAGTACAGGAGGGTGTACGGTGAGACAGGTGATTCCTTTCACTTCCCCTAAATTTCCATTCCAAGGAGGATGAAGATAAGCACAATGGGCAAAGGGGATGAGAGAGAAACCCACTTTCGTAAATTCAGAATCGGGACTCCCACGTAATAATAATAATTAAAGCCATGAACATTCCCAACACCGGGCATTAAAGCCACCGCTCTAGCCTCTATTCATTCTCAGATCTCGCACAGCTTCTGCTACCTCTCCCTTCTTTATGGCGGTATCTGATACGGTCGTCGGAAACTTGACGACGATCTACGTGGCAGTGATCGCCGGCATCAAAGCCTACGGGCTTGTGTGCGGGCGGAGCTTCAGCGGTGGGTTTGTTGTGATTGCTTCGAGCACCGTGGTGGGCCTTGTACTGGTCGCGACGCTGACGTGGGACGTATCCCGTAAGGCCACGTATGCCTTCACGCGCTATCACGGCGGTCATCATCATTCTCACAGTCATACCCACGAGATGTGCAAGGGCGGTATCTGTTGGCACGGCGTGGCGGTGCGATCCACGGCGTCTCAGGTCCGCTTCAGACTTCCCCGTCAGATTCCTTACGCGACTTTGTAAAGCAAGTTCATAATTTGGTAAGAAAGAACAAGAACATGGTTCTTGTTTTCCCCCTTATGTAAAAAGTGTATATATATATAAATTTTGTCTTTGAATCGTGGGTGTTGTTGTAAGGTACTCATCCAGTGAAGGGGCTGGAGATCGATGTATGGTGGTTTCGATTGAGAGTTCAGAACTAAAATTATATGGTTGTAATATATTTGTAGTGGTCCTGGAAACGGGAATATTAAATTATGTGCATACATATATATACACACATAAACAGAGAAAAACAGGAGAGGTGCATTATGTTTTTTCATATTTTGGTGGATCTTTATAAATTGGAGGCTTTTTACTCTGCGTTGCAGATGGTATTCTAATATGGTGTAGCTGGGAAGGTTAGTTGTGCTGTGTGTAAGTTGTAATATCGGTCTGGTCATATATGTTTTGGGATCATTTTTAGTTCACAGCCACATCTTGCCCAATCAGGGACTGAGAAAAGCTCAGACGCGCCAAGAGAACACCCACTAAGGGATGTTGTTATTCATAGTCCAATTGGATTTTCAGCTGGACAGCCTTAATATTCATATCTGATCAACACTAGACATTAATTTGATTTTCGTGTGAAAAAAAGTATCCCCCTAAATTTCTACGGGATAATCAATTTTTCATTAAAAAAAGTTCAGCGATGCAAAAGCAAATCATGAGGAACTTCAGTTCATGTTCATATAGATTTAATTTTCTCTTTTTAAATTATTAGTTTTTATTCTCTTAATCACGCCAAAGAAACGTTATTTATTACTATCTTCTTTTGGCACAAAATGTGCAATTGGAGATTGATAAATACGATGAGTCTTGTCTATTGGATGAGACATTCAAACGTGTTTGTCTCTTGATGTGTAGAGATAGTCCGATTGTAAGGTAATTTTTGTGCCTTATGTATTATTCATTTCAAACCCATAACTTATTTTTTTTAATTGTTTGTCATCGTTTTTAACTCGCTGGTCTCTTGATTTTTCCGACTTTTGTTGCCTTTCTGCGAGCATATACTTACATTGATCAAAATTAACAGAGTTGTTTTAATATAATACGATCATAACATGAATCAGTTTACGGCAACCTCTATTGTTTATGAGGAAAGAACAATAATGCCTACTCAATATTCATGCTCCTTCCAATTATCTCAGGCAGCGCAACTTCTCTGAGGGCCGGTCTTTTTTTACTATATGCAGTATTTATTATTAAATTATAGTTATTATTTTTATATTTAAAGACCATCATCATCGTCACTCCGAATTTAAAACACAACCAAACATACCGAGTCTACTGACCACCTATTGAGAATAAGAATTGAAGAAGGGCAATATACAAACTGCAATTTGGCTGATTCATTAAGTTATTCGGCAAGTAGCATGCCCAAACTCATAACAGATACAACGATTTTTTCAAGTCCTTTCCAGAAAAAAATGTTAGAAATTTAAAAAATACAGTAAAAAGATAAAAACTATGAAAGATAATACATAAATTCATAATCTTTACTGGCAATTTTTTATGCGTGTTCTCATTGGTGTTCTCCTTTTTTTCTTCAGCCCTTTTCTATTTCAGTTTTAACAAGACATTTTTCTGGTGTTATACAAAGTCTGAAAAGCAAATCACATTATTAATGACTTGTTAATAGTACAACTTGTAAGAATTTTTATAGCTACATAGATTATGTGGTGGCAGCAACCTGCTTTTACTCCATTTTGACCCTTCAGACACAACATCAAGATCATTAGACAAGTCACAAGTTGCCAGTTAGCCCTGTCAATATGGCAAATCTGAAAGCCAAACTTAATGTACATTTCAAATTCATCCTTTGACCACATACAAAGTATCAGATCCGAGATAACAAGAGACCATTATACTCCATCAGCTTCTATCATCCAAAAACAAATACATAACTAATGTAGTCTTCTATGTACACTTTGAATACATCAGCATAATCTGGCACGGGACGGAGCTGTGGGAGTCAATACACAGTCATAATCATAAAATAATTTTGTTGAGGTGAGTGGTGTTTGTACAAATTTACAAATTGGGTGGGGGGTGGGTGAGCTTGAAAGGCCACATTCAAACGGGACTACAATAATCTCCGACAGTAATGTCATTGGTTATTAAGGGACTGAGCTGATCAGAATTTGCGGTTCCAAGCACCATGAATGGGAAGGCTTGTATAACAGTTGGGTTCAGGCAGATGTGCAAGCAGAAAAAGTTTGAACAATGAAATTTTCTCCTCAGCTGGTGCCTTCTTCCTTTCTCTTTACAGGTTATGAATTCTTTAATAACGGAAAGCCTCACTAAAATGAACTAAAATATGTGCCCGTGTAGGAATCATCACCGTGAGAATGAGGAAGGGATTACTAGGCCTATAAACTTCTCACATATGAAGAAGAAATTACAGCTACATGTTGTCCCAAGCCTTCTGTGCACGGGCTAGACCTTCTATGCAACTGCAGAAAAGGGAAAAAGAAAAAGAAAAACTAACTCCCCCTTTGCCAAGCAAACTCATGAATCAGAATACATCCCGTTATCCTCCAGCTTTTATTCTGTTCTGGTTCCTCCTAATAAATGCTCGCCTATTCTTGAGGATCATACTAGATCGTGTAAGTATCAACAGATAAGCTGTATTTACGAACATTTCAGAAGAGAGGAAAAAGCATAAATTAGAATCTACTTCGATGGAGGATGCGGATGTTTGTGGCTCATAGAATATGGTTCCCACCCACTGTCTGGTTCTTTTCTTTTCACACCAACCTCAGAACTTGAGGGTTGTGAAATGGTCCTTACATGCTCCCCCATACCCTTGCTCTGACCAGGAAAAAAAAATTGCCTAGCAGTCAACGCATCTCTATGCCCACTCTCAATCATAAAGCCGGAATTTAGGTCAAGGTTTGGACGGGAAGCTCCCACCCCATTTAGGCTAAGTTGAGCACCAGTCATGCTCATGAATGAAGGCTGGGAATAAGATGACGGTAGACTTGAGGAAGATCCCACAACTTGAGGCACAACTGGAGCTCCTCTAGAGTCCACCATGTATGGAACTGGGCCACCTGACCCATAAATGGCTGAGGAAAAAGACAAACCAGATGTTGATGAGAGAACATTATACCCAAAAACATGTGAATGATTGTAGGATACTGCGGGTCCCATCCCTAAAACTCCACCTGCTCTGGACATTGTAAGATCCACTATAGGCTCCAGAGCCTTGCCATTTGACAAAGACACAGAATGAGAAACAAATTCTCTTCTCCTGACTTCCACCTTGGTTCCCAAGAGAGAGATAACCGGACCATTTGATTTAGATCCCCCATATACATCAATACTATGAGAAGACTTGCTAGGCCCCTGGTCAACCATATCAGTTTGCAGGTATGGCCTGTCATTCAAATCAATGTTTCTTACAAAAGGTTGCATTAATGATGAAGCTGATGCAGGCGATGAGCTCCAATGGCCATTTCTGCCATAAAAGAGTTGTCCCTCCATCCTCTGATCTGAAGTTTGGAAAATACCATCATCACCAATGTTGTTTAAATCCAATTCAAGTCTGCTCGATCTTTTAGGACTAAGTTCCAATGATGATTGCCCAGATGGAAGGTTAGATGATACAGCAATTTGTTTTCCAAATCCATCTTCACCCTCTGCTACATTCAGATCAATATTAAGCCAATCCTGCCTCTGCTTGGAAACGTCAGAGTTTCCACTCTCAAAATTTTTACGAGGTGATGCAGGATGAAAGGCACTGGTTGCAGCAGATCCTTTCCCTCCAAGAGTCCCCTCAAACTGAAAAGGTGCTGCAGGCAACTCAGGAGTTGCTGCAGGCTTTGAAGCAGAGACAGCAGGTATTTGCGTGGACATAGCATTTACAGAAACGTCCATATCATCAGAACCAACTTCTTCATTGAGATCAAAAACACATTGAATTTTATCTAAATTACCTCCTAGATCTTGAGCTGCCTCTGTCACCTGTGAGGAATCCATGGTAGGTATGTGTTCTGGCTCAGCCTCAATGATGTCTGAAGCCTCACATCCCTCCTTCTTTGGAGAAGCCTCAACAGAGCAGTTTTGCCCAGATGGGACCTCCTTGGGCGGAATATAAGTAAGTGCACCTTCTCTTTTTATTGAATCTGGGCTGCCTGGTTGCTGGTTTCCACCTTCTGAGATTTTATCAGAAGAAGAGCTGCAAACTTCTCTTGTAACTTCCTGAGCAACTTGTCGAGCAACTTCTAAAGCATCAACAATGCCATACTCAAGTTCTATGTCAGAACCCTTCTTGTCAATCATATGAGGGCTTCTGGGAACAATTCCTAGTGTGACAGAATCAGAACCATTTGAGGTATCCTCACCTTCATCACTAACATGCCCCTTACCTTCCTTCACTGATCTAACATAATCTGTTTTGGAAAAAGATGTCTCTATCACCTCAGGCTTTCCTGAGTTACTGCCACTAATTGATGAGTTATGCAAAGTATGAGAACGGTCATCATACTTCTCTGCTGTCTTCAAAAGCTGTGGACTGCTAGAATTTATAGCTCTAATATCATCTGCCCCACTCTTTCTATTAGATACAGCAGTCCTCACACTGCCGGAAACAGTTATTTTATGACAAATAGCATCCTCATTGTTTTCAATATTATGCTGCAAAGGAGGCTCTTTCACTGATTCCAGAGCTTCTGCCTCAGTAAAATCCCTAGAAACAGGGCCAAACTCTGGCTTAGTGGATGCCAAAGAGTTCTCTACCACTACTAATTTGTCTGGAGGAACCTTACCACTTTGCTCCTGCTTCTCCTTTTCAGATAAGTAATTTAACTTCAAGATATCAGATTGTCCTTCAACATTACATTGGTTTTGAACAGGAAAGCTACCTGTCCCATCTGAAGTGGTCTCATCTACAGTGCTCAAAGGCAATCCTTCTATCATAGAAGCAACTTCTTGAGCAGAAGTTGAAACATTTGCAGGATGGGCTGTTGGCCTCAGTTTGACATCTTCATGATCCAAACTTAGAGGGGAATGGATAGGTACCTGTACATCGACAACATTTTCTGGTAGTTGAGTATCTGATCTTCTCAATGGAGATTTATCACCTTCTACAAGGCCTGATGCATGATCATTATCATTGTTAGCATTCACAGATGAAGGCTGATCTTCCTCCCTAACAATTTTGTCACTGCCATCATTGCCTCTGACAAGCTTCATATCATGAAAATCCACATCAGCACTTCCACCCACCTTCCAGCTATCAAATAATGTTCTTGCTCTATCCTGAACCCTAGAGCTATGGTGGCCAAGAAGATTTCTCACAGTCACCCAAATTCCAGAGGATGTTGACTTTTCACTATCAAGATGTAGCTTTTCAACTGCTCGTAAGAGTGCAGTAATTGACTCTTCAATGAAGCCATCATTTGTGTCAACACAAAAATTTTGGGCATCCTTTAACCACCTATTAATGAACCAGAGTCCATCTAATTGAATAAAAAGATCAAGACAATCTTTGTTCTCCGTGGCGGCGATACTGCTTGCAACAGCAGCCCACTGCCTTGTGGCATCACCAACATTCTTAACCACACCATCTTTCTCCTTTTGCATTACAGACACTAGCTCCTGTACTCGAGAAGGGGCCGTGAGTCCATCTTTCATCTCAGTCAAGGTAAAGAAATCTTCGAGAGTCATTTCTTAACATAACTTATCCCAAAGCATCAACACTGTCCTTCCGGAATGCAAAAACTTTTTTCCATTAAGGAGTGCAATGGGCTTCTAGCAAAAGAGATGAAGATCCACAAGTTGCACTGCAGAAAAAAAAAATAATAACAAAGTAAGAATATGGGTAGTGGGAACGATGATGTGGTCAGATGATATTCCCACAGGCATAAGAGTCATTCAAGAAACTTCGTACAAAATAATATGGAAAACTCAAAGCATGCCACAAATTAAACTCCTACAAATAATTAATTATAATGTGGCAAGCTGAAACTAATTTATCAATTTTCCACTACAGTACATAAAATACTACCCAAGTAACTTCTACATAAACTACGCAGTTGCTTAAATTTTCATTTTTAGTTGGCATCCTAAGCCATCATCATTGTCTTAAATTTAGCTTCATCCACCCTTCTAATAATGAATCACGTATTTTTTTCCACCTTGTTTGGCAGACAAATTTCCAACCAAATCTCAAGCTTCATGTCATGCTTCACCAACCCTTCTTCTAATAATGGATAACCATCATGATACGTCTTTGCTTCATGTTATGCTGCAAATTTATGTAGAAATTTGCTCAAATCTCAAGCTTCTATATGAGTTATAATTTTGTTTACCTATCTATCTTTTCTCCATATATTACACAAATGTCATTATGGAGGTAATCAACAGGCACTTAGAAAGAATTAAAGTTGTGTCTGCGTAACATTCAAGAGTATATGCATGGTCTACAGTAAAATTGCAAATATCTCTCCTGTACCATGAAAAATAGTTTGTTCAGTGTACTTAGATTAGACAAATAAGCCGATTAAGAGAAGAAGGTTCAAAATTCTTGTCTTTGTATTTCAAGTCTCAAGGCTAAGAGTATAAAATAAAAAAACAAATTTTAACCAAAGGAAAAAAATTCATGATGCTATTAAGGATCTAAAAATAACGAGAAAACATCATTTAATCCAAATCAGTTATGTACTTCATATTTTCCCACTATAATATCACTAACCATCCAAAAAATAAGTAAAAAAGGAAAAAAGAAAAAAATGCATTACAGAATATCTTATGCAAATCAAGCAAAACTTTAAGCTATCACTTACAAACAACAGACTGTAATCAATCAAGTCCAAACTTGACGAGCAGGAAAAAAGAAGAAAAGAAGTTAAATCTATCAACAGTAAGAATACCCGTCAATTCGAGGGCTACTACAAAGTTACAATTTTTTTTTTTTTAATATCATTCCATCCCTGAAAGAGCCATTTCAGAACTAAAATCAGATTACCACGCAGAAATTGTATTGCATTAATAAAAAAATATAGATGATTAAAGGAACAATCCAGTCTGAATTCGGAAACCAGTTGGCATATAACCGTACGGGAAAGTTATTTGACTTTCAACAAAAAGTTGCATATAATTTTTTTTTTTAAAGGAAAGGCGTAGGAGCAGCTGTTACGGTGGGACAAGTGCAAAACCCTAGAATTCGACGTTTTACAGAAAAATGAGAAACCCCTAGAAAAAAGAAAAGATTAGGTTCGTAGCTTCCTCCAGAGAGTATCAAAATAAAAAGCGAAATGAGCTAGATGCGTAACTGATCATAATTAAAACACTGGGATAAATGATATAAATGAATTCAAATCAATGAGAACAGAAGTAGGAAGTAAACGACCAATTGTAAGGCGGAAATTACCCAGAACAATCAACTCAAAACCCTAGCTCCGACTCCACTCCCAGATAGTAGTCCCATCTCTCAGTGTGCGTCACCTGAATTCCAGAATGCCCTTTATTCAGAGGATAATTAAGGCGCTTTCCCCTCCATGTTGAGTATCTTAAGGAGCTGGTCTCCCTAATGCTGTGTGAAAGCTTTCGACAGAAGAGGAACAACGTTTTGGCTTCATGGAAATATACTTGGTGCTGGAATGAAATGCTTTGTTTTTTCACAGTTTCCTGAATTTGCTGGTTTAGGCATCAACACGTGCGACGCGCTGACGTTGCTCGGAGTTGATTAATGGTTTATTTTGTTTGTGCTCCTCAATCGGCTTCTCCAGTAAACCGGTTATCAGTATTATGACTCAGTCGATAAATGAAAATATTTTCTTTGACCCAAAGGGATGGGACTTGACTACACAAAAAACATAAAAAAATTGGCACCATCGGATATCTCTTTTATAGTAATCTTGATATAATGACGAAGCATTTAACTATTCAATAAATTTATATTAAATATTTAGTGATAGAATTTTATTATTTTTTATAATTCTATTGAATTTAATTTGGATTAATTTAAATCTCAATAAATTCTTAATTAAAAAAATAAATACAGAGCAAAATACTGGATGGTTTAAAAAAAAATCAAATTATTTCTCTTACCCCATATTGATAATTCCAAGTATACAAAAGAAAAGGAAACTCATTCAATGCAGATGGTTGGCATGTTGGAAAATATAAGAAAACAGTTAAATAAGTTTAGAAAATTTATATATATATATATATAATTAACTCAGTATGCATTATTTATATTAAAATCTATTTGAAAAATAAATGGAATTTGGTTTTGTATAGATTCTGTCCCACTTCTTTTGCCGTACATACTACATGGAGCAAATATGCACGTAGCCGTAGTATCATCGAAATTCATGCTCTTAGAAAACGACCGATTGAATAAAGCAGCAAAAAGGAGGTATCATGTTAGATCTTTTAATAGTTGCATAATAATCTCGACGGAAAGATATTGAAGTACTCAATAAAATGCAAATGTATAAACGTATACATGATCTACAGGACAAATTCAGACGGACGGAAGCATGGGCGAGCACCCATACTCTGCTATACCTTTAGCAAAAACTATATATTGGCTTGTAAAAATTTTAAAATTAAATTTCTGCCCCAACTTTATAGTCTACTTTCAATTTAGCCCCCCACTCATCAAGTTCTGGATCCGTCCAACAAATTAATTGTTTCATTCAGTTACTGAGTGCATAATTATCATTATTACCACCTTCTCAAACAGTATTCATGAAAACCAGGCAAATAATAGAGTATTCAAAGAAAATGAGAATTATTGAGTTTGAATATATATCCTTATTATGATCCAAAATATAAAATGTTTTCTAGAATTTTTTTTAATTCATAATATAAAGTATTATGTAATTTTTAATAGTAATTTATCTTTTCTACTTCTATTTATTTAAGACTAATAGTCTTGTAACTTAGTAATAAAAAATGTTAAAAATAACTTTAATGATTGGTAATTAATAAGAATAAAAATAGGATAGTTAGATTTTTTATAAAAATTTGAGAATATAATTATCTTTTCTTAAAATGCGTGAGATAATTAAAAACACTTTATATTTTGGATCGAAGGGATTATGTGGAATCAATAAAATTCTTGCTCCACGGGCTAAAATAACACACGGTTCCCTACTAGCTAGCCAATTTAAAATATGGATTGCATTAATTTAATTTGTTGATATCAGTATTGATAAATTTGGCATAGATACTTAGAACGAGCTAGCTAAATGAAAATGTGATAAGAAAGGGGCAAAAGAAAGTGCTAAGAACAAAGCATAGCAAACAACTTGTTTTCTAAAATAGATAGATTAATATTAAAGAAAGAAGACAAGGTGGGAAATGCGATTTGTTTTGTTGCCTTCCCAGTTGCCATATCAATATTCATGGTTACGCTTATATGGTACAAAGAGACCAAAGAAAGACTTATTGCACCAAAAACTCCAACCAACTATCAGTTATATAGACATGAAGCATGTGTCTTGATTCATTTGTTTCTGGTGCTTCTTCTATCTCAACGATTGTGGAATAATAGGACGGGTTTATGATGGGAAAGCGAATGATGGACGTTGTCTGAGCTGAAAAGGAAATATGTCACTTTTGTTCCCACTGTCTTTGTCGTGGCCCATGGGATTCCTATGCTTCACTTGTGGTTTATACTACATGCCAACTCACTCGCAATTATTTCTTTTTTTTTTTTGGAGATGGACACTTTCGTGGCTAAAAGCCCAAAACAGCGCAATAAGACCTCCCTAAAAGGCAGCCGAAAACAAAGACTTCTCTAATGGGCTGTTTTCCTTAATTAATATTCTGATGTCAAGGACCCAAAAATCTGTCTGTCCACTTTTTGTTTTTATTTAGTGATGATTAATACCTATTCTTAATTTCTCGTGTATACCTTTTTCTTTTTTTTAATAATTGGCATAGCATCTTTCTTTTCTTGAGATTCAGAATTTCGGGGAAAAAAAACACATACACATCAGCAGGGCGGAAGATAGCTTTCGGGCAACTTGGTTTGCATTGTGAGCCTTATGGGTTAAGCGGTCTGCATCATTCAGGAGGTCCGCTACGAGAATCTATTGAAGATTTCACGGGCGTCGGCGAAACCTGGGTTTGCAGCCTAGTAAATAAAACTAACATAACATTTTACCGAAAAAAAGCTTTTAACACCATGGTAATAACCAATGTTATAAAAAACAAGCTTGTCATTTAACCCATTAAAATTCTAGTTTAAGATTTAATAGTTTAATTGGAGTTGAATGTTAATTGAATCAATAGTAATAATTAATATAATTTTAATTTTAAATGTTATATATTATATAGAAAATTGAAAAATAAAACTATTATAAATAAGTTTCATAACATAATATTAAAATCTAAAAATTAATGTTTATTTATAATTACATTTTAGATTCAAAATAGAAACTAATAATCTATTTTTATATTATTTATTAGGTACATTTATTATTATTAATAATTATGTATCATAATAATGCTTATAAAAAATTATATAAAAAATAATAATATTTAGTATTAAAAATAATGTTGTTTGGGAAAAAAATTTCCGGCTAGGATGTTAGTGTCCTAACACGTGTAGGTGAGCAAGAGGTTTGAAAAAGCTCAAAAGTAAACTGTTATCAGTAAAATCACTTCTAAATCAAATGAAAATAAAGTTCTTAAGGTCATTTACTACAACTGGGACATAAGTGAAATTCTTCACCACACTAATGGAATTCCCTGAGCATTGACCAGTTAAAATTAGAATAGGACGATGAGATCCAAAGATTGGATTCCAGGATTTGATTGGAAAAGTGTTGTCTGTCCAAGTGGAGGAAAGCTTTTGTGTGATAACTGGGTGTCGTCGAGAAGTTTGAGTGGTTAGTTAGTTGGATTATATCGCATTTGGTATGTTTGAGTTGGTTTGGAGAGGTGTTGCCTGTCTTTAGTGGCTGTTAAAAGGCCCTGTTATAGCACACAGGGAGCTTGGGGCAATTCCAAAAAAATAAGCCATGTGAAAGTTTGAAACCTATAACCATTCTCTTGACTTTATGATCCCTAAAGCCTCTACTTTGGCTCTACGGTATTCTCACCCCCACGTCCCATGTTCTTTGTAATTGGTGTGCTTCAAATTTGTTGCCACCTCGTTTTCCTCCAAGAGCTTATGCTTGGAATCTTTGTTCAAACTAGAGGCACGGCCTCCCCGCGCATCGCTCGGGCCATTAGTGAGTTACAGTGTTTGAGTTGTTTGAAATGATACTCTTATAATCAAATAGCAGCATTACACAGATTGTATATTTCCAAAGATTATTATTAACTGCATCAACCCATGAGTGAGTTGAAGATATAGAGAAATATAACATTTATAGTATGAAACTATTAAATATGTGGGTGAAAGTTTAGGTTGACTTTTGTTTGAATGCTTATTGTATCTTATTGCAAATTTTGAAAAGAAAATATGCCGGATGTTGTAAGCTATGCTATTGGTAGGCAATAGCATGATGGAAAACATCTAGTTATGTTACTGTGCGTAGGACCATAAAAAATGCTTACATAACACATTATAAGTGAATTTGTATATTCATTCTTTCAAATGGTGAGATATTATATAAAATTTCTTAATTTTATTGTTTGAGAATTGTGTAATGTAGTGTCATTTTGTTACATGCAAAAATTTCTTATCATTTTTTGGTATTCATTGAACCATTTCTTATCAAATTCTATTTTTTCCATATTAATTTGACTTGAGATTTTAATGACTTCTTAATACATGAATATTATTTACATAAAAAAAATAAATGTAGTTTTTTATGGATCACACATATGGATATATATTATGTTGAAAAATGATAATATAGATACATGGTTAATATATAGTTCATAATAGAAATTTTCTTATGTTTAGTACATGGGAGACCTTTTTTCAAGTGAGACCAAGTCCCTCTCATTTGTACAGAGAGTCCTTTGCACTAATGATGCCATGATTTCCATGAAAAGCTTGTGTTTTGCACAAAAATGTTTTCAATAAGCTTTGTATATTCTCCATTTTTCCATTGACCTAGTACATATTTAGAAAAAAAAAATCTATTGCTTTACTAATGTATACTTGAAAGATAAAGATTTTTCTAAAGTAATTGAAGGTAGTCTAGTGAACATGATAATATTTTAAATGATATTGGAAATATTAATGAAATTAATAAATATTAAATAATTTGGTTAATGAATATTGAAGTCAAACTAATATTAAATAAAAGATAATATTAAGTCTAAATGGGCAGACATTATGTTCTTTTATGATTTTTTACTAAACAAAATGAGATACGTGTAGATAAGATATATTAAATTAAATTAATATACGTCATTATATTGAAGAATAATTAATTCCTTTCTAATTTATACCAAAGTTGATTTGAACCCACATTTATCTCTTAGTTCATTTCTTCCATTCCCTTTCTTGCGTTTTAAAAAGTTTCTCTTTTACCAAAAATAAATGTAGATAACATAAGGGTTTTTTAAGGGGGAAAAAAAGATAAGGGCTTTTCTCTTTTTTTTCGGTCTTTTGTTTTGTCATGGAACTCAATTTAATAGATTAACCAAAAATTAAAATTATGATTGCTGTTGTTTTTTCATGAACTTTATGAATTGAATAGAACTGTTACAATATCTACAATATCTGTGATTGAATTGTATATACTCTCTCCGTTCTAGTTTATAGTGCACTTTTAACTACTACACACGTACCAAGACAATGATTAGTAACCGAAATTTTTTTCCATTATTTCTCAAATTACCCTTATTTAATAATACTTCATACATTAATAAATTGCAGTCATTCTCTCCTTCATTCTTTTTTCCGAGTTTCCATGGATTATTGGCAATTGTGAAGAGTGAAAGTTTTGGAAGAAATTCTCCTTCATTCATTTATGGTTTGACCAAACCATTAAAAAATTTTCATTAAATGCATTGGTAACTGTAGAATATATAAGCTTACTTATTAGGGGCAATACTGGAAAGATAATAAAAAAATACAATGTAATCTGTGCAATACACTATATTTTGAGAGATGAATTTCTTAGAAAAGTGCACTATATAGCATAACGGAGGGAGTATCATTACATTTATTAGGGAATATATTGTATTTATTAGGCTAGTTCATTCTTTTGTGTATATATTGTACATTTCTCAAATCAATACATTATGGCAAATTCTCCAAAATTCTCTATGTTTCTCTAACTTCTTTCAAGGTATTAGAGCCTCTCTCTCCATCTTATTCTTAGCAGTTTTTCTTCTAGAAAAACAAATTTTTCTTTCCCTTTGCTGCCACTGTACCCTTGCTTTCAGATCTGTCCTTCCTTACTGTTCAATCACTCACACGCGCCCCAACATCATGTTCAGCACCCTCAGATCAGTCAAACCACCAAGTCCAGTAGCCATTCTCCTCTGTATGTGCCTCCACATGCCACACGTGGATTTTCCAGTTAGCACCTCTCACCAACATGTGATAATGCGTCTAGCCTCCATTCTAACCGTCGTTCAATCTATCATGCTCATCTTAACAATGCTAACCTGTTCGTGTGATCTGTTTGCTGCATTCGTACCTCAATGCAATTTCCAAAATTTTTTGCCATTTTTTCTATTTTCAAATTATGGAAAAATCAGATATTGGTCAACCTATCTCTGTCATTTTAAATGGCTCCAATTATTGTCTATGGTTAGAGAGCATGCGTGCTTTTCTAAAGGGTAGGAAGCTATGGAGGTATGTTACTGGTGATATCAAATTTCCGATTCCTGAAGCTGCTGAGACTGATTTGAAATTTAATGAATGCATTGAAGACTGGGACAACAAAAATAATCAGATTATCACATGGTTTAGGAACACCTCTACTGCTAATATCCATCAACAATTTGAGCGTTTTGACATCTTGCTAGTCATTATACTTCTTTTGATTTATTCAACTAGTTTCAATTGTAGAAGAATCTTAGTGTTCTATGAAAAAAGAAATGTTAGCTATTATATGAGTTTCTTGCTAAGATGAAATTTATCCGGGATCAACTAGCTTACTTAGAACTTTTCAAATATGAGGAAGATGCTCAAGCCTTTTTTATGTACCGAGGCCAACTTTATCTCATTCAATTTCTGATGGCTCTTATTGATGATTTTAAACCTGTTCAGGCTTCTTTGGTCCATCAAAGTCCACTTCCTACTCTTGAGGATGCGCTTCCTCGCCTCTAATCTGAAGAGACTTGATTGGGTTTCCTGCACCATGCTCCTGAAATGGTCTTTGCTGCTTCTAGCAGGAATTCTAAGTTCTGTTGCCTTTGTCCTCAGTCCAATTACACTTTTGATCAGTGTCCATTTATTGAGTGCAAAACTGGTCAGAAGAAGGGTCATATTGCTATAAACTGTCCCAATTTATTCTGCAAATATTGTAAGAAGATGAGGCATCTCATAGAGCAATGTCCTACTCGTCCTCCTAGGACTGATTAGGGGAGATCAACTAGGTTTGATTCCTCCTCCAAGCCTACTCTATCTGTCACTAGTGAAGCTCTTGCTGAATCTACTTCGAGATCATCTACTACTGATCTTGAGGCTTTGCTTCGCAAGTTTATCTCTAGTACTTCTAGCCCACTTGTTGCCTTAGCTACTCCCTTAGGTACATCCTTATGGTTTTTTGATTTTGCTTGGTGCAATCATATAACTGATTAGACAAATTTCTTTTCCTCTATGTCACCTAATTCCACTGCCTATCCCATACACACTGCTGATAACTCTTAAATGCATGTAAGTCATATTGGTATTGTTTCTTTACCTTCCTTATCTATTCATGATGCATATTTTGTTCCTACAATTAGCTTTAACTTTATTTCTATTGGACAACTTGTTGATATGAGTTATGACATCTTATTTAACAGATATGATTGTGTGTGATGGATTCTCAGACAAGACAAATTATCATGACTGGACGTAAGGTTGGACGTATGTTTGAGCTTACTTTAATGCACCTTTAGGATGATCTTGCTTCCAAATTGTGTGCTGCCTCCACATTCTCATCCTTTGATTTATGGCATCATCATCTTACTCATCCTTCCTTGAACAAATTGTGTCCTTTACTTTCTAGTGGTGTTATAGGACATATTAGTGATCAGTCTTTGAATTGTATTTCTTGTCAAACTACCAAGCAACTAGCTTTGTCTTTTAATAAAAATGACTCTATTGCTGATTCACCTTTTGATTTAATTCACTCTGATGTTTGGGACCCATCGTCTGCTCCCTTTATGGGAGGATCATGATACTTTGTAATTTTTGTTGATGACTTTTCGCACTTCACTTGGATATCTATGATGAAAAATAAATTTGAGTTGCCTGAAATTTATATTAAATTTGCTACTATGATTCATACTTAATTTTCTAAAGTCACCAAAGTTTTTCATCGTGATAATGCTTTAGAATATCGTGATTCCAAATTAGTTACCTTTCTTGATGCTCAAGGCATCATTTCTCAATACTTTTGTCCCTACACTTCCCAGTAAAATGGTCGTGCTGAATGTAAACATCGCCACATCCTTGATGATGTCTGAGCCCTACTTATTTCTTCTTCTTATCCTGAACGCTTTTGGGGTGAAGCAATCATGATTGCTGTCCATTGCATCAATTAAGTTCCTTCTTCTGTCCTTGGTAACCTCTCTTCTTTTGAACATCTTCATGGTATTCCTCCAGATTATAGTCTTCTGAAAGTCTTTGCTTGCGTTTGTTTTGTTCTTCTTCCCCCCATGAGATCACTAAACTGCAAGCATGTGCCCGTGTCTGTTGTTTTTTAGGTTACGATTTTGAACATAAGGGCTATTGTTGTTGGGACCCTATTTCTTATCACATTTGAATTTCTCGACATGTTTTTTGGAAATTGTTGAATCAAGTGTTTTGATGATTTCAAACTAACTTTCTAGAGCTTGGAGAGAAGATATCAAAGGTGCACAAATGATCTCAAGTGGAGAAATTCAAAAAAAACTAGTACAAGAATAGATGTAGAATCTACAGCCATGTTAAAATTGAGTAAAATATTTTGAATTAGTAAAAAGATGTTTTAAAACTATGATTCTATGTTAATCCATGGAATATTTGAAAAACACTCACTAACAGACGAAGTTTGAAACGTTTATACTGATATGCTGTTTTGAGAATTCAACTTTGGCTTTGGAAATTCGAATTTCGTATTGAAAATGAACAAGTCTGAAAAGAATCTTCTCTAACAGACAAACTTTGGCTTTTGAAAATTCGAATTTCAGACAAATACAACTTATGAAAAATGAAAAATTCGTCTGAGGATATGTCAAAGTTCATCTGAAAATTGAGTTTGGAAAGAGCATCAAAATGGCTCACTGAAAGACGAACTTTGAACATGAAAATTTGAATTTCAGAAATAAAGCTTGTGAGTCTGTTATGATGATATGTTGACGTACGAATGATAGTATTCAGAAATGTCAACTTTGAAGTAAGTCTGAAAAGAGGCTTCTCTGACAGACGAACTTTGCATTTTGAAAATTTGAATTTCGAATAGATGAACTATTGTGCCTTATTGAACTACCCACTGACAGACGAATTTTGGGTATCAAAATTCGAATTTTGGAAGGCACTGTAGTAAAATGAAACAACTGTTCATACTTTCCAGTAGAACTTTAAACTTGAAAATTTGTATGTTCCAACATAGAAACATTTTTCAAAGATCAAAATTTAAACTTTGCTTCATGACAAACGAACTTTGAATGTTCAACATTAAAGTCTTTAGCTTTCGTTTTCCATGAAATTCGTCTGTTGACCAACCGAAATTTGAATTTTGAATGTCAGAAGCATTAAATGTGGTTGGTGAACGGATAGTTTTTCAGAGTAACCGTTGGGTAACTTCTCCAACGAATAGATTTTCTCTCTAACGTATAGTTAAGGCCTAAATCTATAAATATAACATTTTTTGAAGTTATGAAAAATGATTTTAACATTGTACATACCGAAACTCTGCCAAATCATCAACTCAAAGTCTCTTACTCTCACATACTTCATTCTTTGTACTCCAACTTTTATATACACTCTAATTAAGAGAGTTTATCCATTGTAAACAATCTTATCTTCATTTGGAAGAAAGATTTTCTTGTGAGGGGATATCACAAGGGATTGGGGAAGCACTTAACTAGAGTGCAAAGAGAGAAAGTGTGAGCTCTAAAAACAGAGTATCATAGCTATACTGTGACATTTGTAAGAAGTCCACAGAATTCTTGCAAGATAGTGGAAAATCTCAAGTGGTGGCTTGAGGACTGGACGTAGGTCAAGATTGAAAGACCGAACCAGGATAAACATCTGTGTCTTCCCTTCTCTATTACTACTTTTACTTGTTATTCACTTATACTCTGTTTTACTGTCACCTTTGCTTTCTTCACTTTATTGATATTTTGCAGAAAAATTTAATCTTCCCAATTCACCCCCTCTTAGGAAGCCAGCATATCTAATAGAAACATGTTATGTTCTCGTCTCTGACTGATCTTTCCTCTATCTCTTCTCTTTCACCCTCTATTTTTACAGATCTTTTTGTTGACCTTTTACCTAGTGACTCAGGTGCAGAATGCCCTGCTGAGCTCATTCACACGCCTGACACTCCACCCTCTCCAAATGGTCCTACTGTCTCTGTACTCAGCATTTATCATCCGACTTTACCAGACCGACTTGTGTAAGACATCCTTATTCTTACCGTAGTGATCACCACTATTTTTCCACTATCCTTTAGTTTTAGGAACCTCAATCCTATAAGGAAGCCTGTCATGATTCCCTTTAGCAGCAAGCTATGAATAATGAATTGCAGGCCTTGGAGAAAATGCATACTTGGGACCTTATTGATCTTCCTCCTGGTAAGACTCTAATTGGATGCAGATGGGTTTATAAGAACAAGACTCATTCGGATGGTTCTTTGAAGCAACGCAAGGCTCGCTTAGTGGCCCAGGGCTTTCCTCAAGAATATAGCATCAACTATGAGGAGACTTTTGCTCCTGTTGCTCGAATAATTTCTGTCCGCAGTCTTCTTGCCATTTCTGCTATTAAGCACTGGACTCTTCATCAGATGGATGTCAAAAATTCCTTTTCAATTAGAGATTTGGAGGAAGAAGTCTATATAAGCCTCCTCCTGGGTATTAGCATCTGACAAACAAGGTTTGTCGTCTCCATTGCACTTTTTATGGACTGAAGCAAGCTCCTCGTGCTTGGTTTGCTAAGTTTAGTTATATAATGAGTCAACTTGGTTTCTCTTGCAGCCTTCATGACTCTGCCCTGTTTATCCAGACTACAACTTGTGGTACTGTCTTGCTCCTCCTGTATGTGGATGATATGATTATCACAGGTGATGATGTTATAGAAGTACAGGAACTTAAGACTTACTTGGGATAACAATTTGAAATGAAGGATCTTGGACATTTGAGCTATTTTCTTGCTCCTGAGATACACCATGGGAACAATGGCATCTCCCTTTCCCAAGTCAAGTACGCCTCTGTTATGATATCTCAGGCATATCTTTCTGATGGAGAGATTGAGAATGCTCCCATAGAACCTAATGTTCATTTCACTCCTTCTGATGGAACCTTGTTGAACAATCCCAAGCGTCATTGCTAATTGGTTAGGGGACTCATTTATCTTACTGTGACTCATCTAGACATTGCCTATGCAATTCACATTATTAGTCAGTTCATCTTTGAGCCCCAAACCACTCACTATGCAACTATCCTTCACATTATCCGGTATGTTAAGGGCACTCTATATTGTGGCCTCCATTTTTCTACTTGCTTCTCTCTTGCTCTGCAGGCCTACTTTGATGCTAATTGGGGAGGTGATCATATTGATCAACGGTTTGCCACTGGTTTTTGTATCTTCCTTGGTGATTCTCTTATCCCTTGGAGAAGCAAGAAGCAAACCTTAGCCTCCCACTTCAGTGCTGAATCAAAATATCATGCACTAGCAGACACTGCTGCTGAAGTTCTTTGGCTTCACTAGCTACTTGATGATATGGGATCATCTCAAACCTCTTCAACTGATATCTATTGTGATAGTCAAGCTACTATGAAGATTGCTTACAACGATGTGTTTCATGAGCGGATCAAGCATATTGAAATCGACTGTTATTTTAATCAGCAACATATTCGAGATACTATCCGACTAGTTCCCATCCAGATCAAGCACCAAGCAGTTGACTTGTTCATCAAGTCTTTTCACCGGGGCTGTTTTCAATTTCTAGTAGACAAACTCGAGATGTTTTCTGTTGAGCCATCTTGAGTTTGAGAGAGGGTGTCACAAAATCTCATTAATTGTGATTGATTTATATATATCTTTATATTTATCAGGGAATATATTGTATTTATTAGGCTAGTTCATTCTTTTGTGTATATATTGTACATTTCTCATATCAATACATTACGGCAAATTCTCCAAAATTTTCTATTTTTCTCTTACAACTTTCAATATATACAAATCAATCACAATTAATGAGGTATTGTAGATATTGTAACAAGAAGTATAGGTAACCTTTAACAATTTAAGATGAGTGTATATTTATTTATACAGGAATATATTAAAAGAGTACCTTGGAATAATAATGTATTTAGGAAGAGATACTTTGATTTTAGAAATAAGAAGATCCATATTTAAATACAAGCTCATCCAAAAGTAATATAACAATCTAGCAAAAAAGAAGAGAGACCGATTATCTTATCCGGGTATTATATAACTCAAAAGAAAATATCAAACCATATATGAGGAACATACTCATGTCTCTTCTATTACCTTTCTAAAAATTTGCTCACTAATTCTGTATATTTATTATAATTTGGTAATTCTAAATAGAAAATTTTTTATCTTGTCTTCAAAGAGAAGTTGTCATTATAGCATTCTGTAGTAGTGTATGTAATAAAGTTTAAACAATAATAGACATTGGTATTAATAAATATATATAGTTGAATTGCATTTAAATAGTGTAATTTGATATGTATCTGGTGGTAGTAGGATATATTACTACCAATATGTGTTCAAATTTAACAATTTAAACTTCTCTTTTAATTGAAGAAAGCATATATACTAAAAAAATACTAAAAACACCTCGAATTTGGAGGTGATAAACATATTCTCAAGTTCTATCAAAGCACAAAATACTATTATCAGTGTTTTATCCAACCCAAACATCTAGTATTTTGAATCTATCCTACTTTAACTGGAATATTTATCAGGATCCAAAGTAATTCAAATCAAGTCGTGTAAGACTAAATACAATTGCATTCCCAAGACTCGAACTTGAAACCTCCAATTAAGCTGATACAACCTATTTCCTTTTTAAACCAAGTGCTCGGTGATATTTGTGCGTTATGTGGTTAAATTATTCATTTTTGCAGAATAATGACTTTTTCCTTGTTAGTTTTATAGAATAAACGATAAACTAACAATGAAGCACAAAAGAAGCATTTTACAAATAATATTAATAATGATGATGATGATGATATATTATTATTAGTTATTATTATTATTATTATTAAAAGTAGTAGTAGCAGTACATGTATTTGTTAAATTAACATGATGTTTGATATTCATTTTATGCACTGCAAAATTCTTGAGATACATTTTAAAAATGACAGACTGGCAAAAAAACACAACAAATTACAAAAGGCTTGGCAGTGACCCAATGCATTTTTTGGCGGGGCGTTTAAGTGTGTTAAACGCTATGTCTCTTAAAGTAATATGCACACACTGATCATCTGCATAATATGCATAATATGACTTTTAATGAGCTGAAAGTTTCATGACCATGTTTATTATTAAGATTTAAAAAAAGGAAGAAAAAGAACTATAAGAAGCTCTATCACAAGATGAGCTTTGAACAAAGAATACTCACTTTAAGCTTCTTAATTATTAAGATTTAAACAAATCATAAAATTAAATAATCATAAACTCTACCAGGAGAAGCGACTGAGCCAACCCAACCTCATATATAGTTTCAAATTCGAGCTCTACTCACGTTCCTTTTCAACAAATTTACTCAGCAAATTCACTTAATTATGTGTCTTTTAGAACCCCTATTAATTCCCAAGAAAAATATACATGCCATTTAAGTTAAAGTCACAAAGGGAATTAGACCATGTGTACTCAATTCAATAAAATCAACAAAATATATGCTATATTTATCATAATACTTTTATTACCAATTATAAATTATATTATATAATTTGAAATGGAGATGAGGAAAAGATTTCCTTTTTTTGGGGGGGGGGATAGAATAAAAATGTATTGCTATTTTCCCTAAATACCTAAGATGCTAAGCTCTTTCCTACCCTTTCCTGTTCTCAAGTTATACACCCCACAACTTGTATGCAACACAAAAATTAATATGCTGAAATTCTTCAACAATATTTTATAACTCTGGTAAGAAAAACAATATCTTATGACCACAAACTTAAAAAACTTTAAAGAGAGGACAAAAAACTGAATACATCTTTGGCCTATATAATTAAGCATTGTTGGTGCCAAAGAACTTACAATCTGATGAGTGAATACAATAGCTAGCATCAATGCAAATATTTCACTTAACTAATAGGGGAGGAGGAGGAGGTGATGGATGTGCTTTTGCCAATCCCACCCATGCAACAACAATGCCAACGGCCAAAATTATTCAAATACATAGTATATCTCCTTTGATTCTTCTCTCCACCAAAGATTTTTTTTTTGGATGGCAATATGCCACCCAAAGTTTAGTATGTTCATCAGTGATGATAGATAGTTTAATATATGTAAAGGCATCAGAAATAATAGTCCATGCCAAAAGGGATCATTATCTAATGAGATGCCTAGATCATAACTCAAGTTCTTTATATAAACAAACACATCCAAAGATTGATTTAATGGGAAGGTTGAGTCAAGTCAGGTAGGAAATTTGTTAGGAATATCCTTATAGTGAACATTGTTAGGAACAATGGCAAATAGTGCTAGGAATAGTGGTTTGACATGAGACTCTTATCTTTTTAATTGATTGATAGCTGGATATCATAACAGAGTTTGAATTTCAACTGATGTTGATATATGAATGATACAATATAGTAGAAAAGTGCAAAATAAAAAAAAACCATGTCATTTTAAACTATAAATCTTTAAATCCAAAAATAGTAACACAATTGATCAGAAAAACTAAAATAATTCAGTGTAACCATTATATATTGAATGGTTGACATGTATATTGAGTTTTCCTTAAAGAAGCATATAAGCCTATAAAATCACAAATGACGAAACAACTCTCCTTCCCTCTCTCATTTCCTTAATTGCTTTTCTTCAAACTGTTAGGTTTAATATAATATAAGTTTTGATGATGACAAATATAGAGTAATAAGGAATAAATATATCATATTTTTCTAACATATATATTGTTCCTAAAAGAAGTAAAATGTGCATTAGCATGCGTTTAATTGTTTTTATAATGCATATATCATATTATATACTAATATATCCATTGACCACTGTGCTTTTACACTTTATAATACAAGTTGAATATATAAATTGGACTAACTACTTGATTTATAAGTGTAATACATTAAATATAGGATTATTCAAGAAGGAAGAGTGAACATTAGAATAAAGAAAGAAAAATCAATATTATATCTCACTCAAAGAAGAAGAGAAAGAATGCTCCATGAATGGAAGATCAGAAAGGAGCATACTAAGAATAAGAATGACTAAATGAAAGTAGATCTTAACCTTTGAAGACCTAGCTATTAGGTATATTTTGTTTTCACTTAGGTCTTGAGGTGATTTAATCTTTGAAATTTACTTAATATTGATACCATATGTTTGAAATGAGTTAGATTTAATAAATCTGATGTTATCATATATTGAAATTAAGATCTATAGGCCAACAAACAAATTTTACTATTTAGCTCATTTATTTTGTGTAAAATTTACACTTTGTTTGTTGAAATTCGAAGTTACAAATGTTTTATCTTTGATAGACAAATTTCAATTCTAAAATTTGAAGTTTGGGTTAAGCATAGTTTGTAAAAGTGTGCAAAATTCACATAAAACTTAGTTGAAATTCGAATGTTAGTAAAGTTCAAAGTCACTTCCGCTGACAAACGAACTTTAAGCTTCAAAGTGCGAATTTCGAAGTGAAAACTTTAGTGTCTTGTTGAACATGCCTTTAATAGACAAATTTTAATCTTGAAATTTTAATTTTAATTTTTGAAATTTGAATTTTGGTTTCTGAAATTTGAATTTCGAAGTGCACTATGACAACTTAAAACAACTGTTTAAACTCAACAGACACACTTCCAATATGAAAATTCGCATGAACTAATATAGGTTATCTTTGACAAACTCAAAATTCAAATTTTGCCCGTTGAAATTCGAATTTTGAAGTTTAACGTTAAACACATAACTGTGCCGACTTTGTGAAATTTGTCTATTGAGTCGTAAAATTTGAATATTGGTATGTTAGACACATTTAATGTGGTTGTTAAATAGCTCTTTTTGAAGAGTAACGACTAGAATTTGTGTCTAACAAATATATCTTATGTCTAACAACTAGTTAAGCCACAAATCTATAAATAAAACTTCATTTGAACTTATAGATAACGTATTCTAGTGAGTTTTATGCCAAAATATTATTGTAATATATAAAATCTTTCTGTATAAGCATTCAAAGCTAAACCCATCAATTAAAGTAAGTTTCAATGTATTATCTACTCTAAAAGAGAGTTTCTATTATGTAATCTTTTCTTCTACAATTTCTAGGTAGAATTTTTGTGTGGAGAAACACTAAGGGAATTACACATCTTATAAGGGTGTGGAGAAAGAGTTTACACAAGTGACTACTGAAACTTATGGGATGTATTGAGACTTTACAGGTGCCTAGATCAAACTTGTGGGATATAGTGAAAATCTCAAGTAATGGCTTGAGGACTAGATGTAGGCTAAGTGGTTTTGGCTGAACCATGATAAATTCTTGTGTCTTATCCTTCATTTTCTTATTTCATCTATACCCTTCATCACATTGTTTATCTTTGTTATGCTACTTTTCTTGGTGAAATTGGGCTGTTTAGAAAAAAGAGTGAAAATCTTATATCACCTAATTCACCTCCCTCCTGAGTGACCAGCCAACCTAATGTGAGCTTCCCTTACTTACATAAGTGTAAGTTAATCTACAAAACAAAACACCTGGTATGCATAAATAGAATCGATATCACCAAAAATAAATACCTCTATTAGCTTTCTTTGCCTTATGAACTTTTTTTTCCGCCAAAATCCTAAAGCAATTGAAGAATGAGCATACCCTAATGCTATAAGCATCGAAAATGTATATATATATATATATATATCTTCCATTACTTGCTACCTCGAGGGTATCTTTTTGATTTTCCAATAACTCCTCCTCCTGTATAGTGTATATGTTTATCAATGAACTCCTGTAGAAGATAGAGCAATTTAGTGCATGGAGACTTTGTCTATTGTAATTTTATTTTTCCAATTTTGAATTTTTACTCTGTGTTCAGAGGGCAACAACGTAGTGAAACATAAAGAAATGATAAATCTCTTTAGAACTGCAAGAGATCTTGGAATGCAAGAGCTTATAAACAATAATCAAGAATGACAATTGGCAATTATATGAATGTCAGTAAAAATTACCATTTCTATGAGGCTTAATATGTTTCACATTACAAACATCACAAATCAATCCATTACCTCAAGTTCATTCTATTCCCCAACAAATTCATAGAAAAACTATATCACGCAAAAAAAATAAAAAGTGAATTTACAAAAAAAAATGTCAATAAAGAATAACCTGCCCACTCAATTTCATCAGCAAGAAGTTCTTGAAGACTCAACACATATTCATATTGTATGAAATTTAGATCCAACTTCCCAAGCTATATAAAGAATTTAAATTCACAAAGCAAGTTTTCACTATATCGATTACCAGTTTAGGCTCTCCTAGATAAATTATTTAAACCTCGGTGCTCTACTGAAGTTCATAATTTTCCTTAAAAGTCGGTAAAGTTCATGTTTACACTACCAGAAGTGGATGATAAAAGAGGTATAGTTCTACTTTTCTTAGAAAAATTCTAGACTACATGCAGGTGGAATCCAGCAAGGTGATTAATAACATTAGGGAATTGAGTAGTTGGCAGTGAAGTAAGAGAAATATAATACGAACAATTTTTAAAAAAATTTAAAGATATCAAAACTAATAGTTCAACTTCATTGTGCTACCTAGGTTGTTTATTAGCATACTAAAACTTCAAAATTTTACATCAAATAAAGATAAATGCATAAGCCTAATTAGCTGAACTTAAGCCTTAAGTTGTTAGAAGCATAATGAATAGGCTATTGATGTGTCTACTCTATGCTTACAAAATATTCACATTTTGTATCTATTTTCAGCTCTGAATATTGTAATTTGATACTTTTTGCATCATAGGAATGTTTATGAGGATTTTGAGCTACATAAAGCCAAAAAGAAGGAGAAAAATGCTGAATTACGAAGCCACCTCGCTCCCATTAATTCCCTCACCCACGGACGAGTGAGGAGATGAAGAGAAGCAATTCTCCCAAGAGGACTCCATGCCAAGTCAACCATGAAGGCACCCAGCCGGCACCAGGTGGTCTCACAACTTGGGAAGAGGACATGTCAAGCTGGTGCCTGGCGAAGGAAAATTAGATGAACCTAGCATCGGCTCATTTCGAGATATAGATTTAATTTTTACATTTTTTCGTAATATTTTAGACTTTTACGAGCTTCCAGACTTTCTTTATAAAAGGAAAGATGACATAAACATAGAGAAGAAGTTTAGTCAAGCATATGGAGGTGAAAGAACATGATTCTAAAGCTTTTGGAGCAACTAGAAGAGATCGGAAGGCAAGGAAAGCAAGAGATTTAGAGAGTTTTGGAGCAACCATGGAGTTCCTTCTTTTTTGCCTTCATCTTTTGTATTGTTTGTTTTATGATTTGAGATTTGAACTTTGATGAAATGATTAAATTTATTTATTGCTAAATTTCTAGTGGAGGGAGGGATATAACCTAATTGAAATTAACTTAATTTTATGATTTTGCTTATGACTCTAGAATTTAAACTTTAATTATATATATATTGGATTTTTACAATTATATTTGTCTTCCTTATTTTAATATTGATTTTGTGATTGATCACCATATAATCTAATCAGTGGATGAACTTCAAGAACTAAAAGGAGAAGAGTAAGCCTCGACATAGAAAGATAGGCATCGATAATTAGAATTTGCAAAGATTTAGTTGCAGTTTTATGATTTGATTAAATGAATGAGTTGCATGAGAATAAATTCAACTCTAATTGATCACGAACTAATATACTAAGAAGTGATCATCAATGAGCTGATGCATTGGATTTAGGGTTAACTTGGGAGCGTGCCCAAGTACAAGTGCAGAACTACAAGGCATATCCTATGGACATCGAGGACTTACTAAAGGAAACACTGGAAAGTTGTCATGTTGCATACGTAGAGAGAAACCAGTGGATGCACTAACTAGGTTCCTAGATGCACACGAACGCTCCTTGCAGGCTTTAACGAGATCCTACAGGGTCGTAACTACCCCATTGAGGCAGATACGTGTAATGTAACATATAGCATATACACGTAATAACAAATACCACAGAACAAGGTCCTCATTTTACACAAAAAAGCGAAAAGAAAAAGCCTCAAATCCCAAAGCCTTTGAAATTCCGTCCCTAAATTGTGAAACAAATGTTACCAATAACAATAACCTTCAACCAAAAAAAAAAAACAATAAAGAAAAAGCCTAACCAATAACCTATCGCCAATTCTATACACGTATTTCATCTCTTAAGCCTGTGGCAGACCACTCCCCCCGGGTTTTTTTTTTTTATCCCTTCCCCTATCGGGATAGGGGGGAAAAAGTAAATATATAAAGTAAGGAGTTCAGACTACAGATTGACAAAAAAGATCAGGAGTTCAAACTTCAGACAGTGTTAACTAGAGATGAAGATTGCTCTTCAGCATTCGGATTAGGGAGATGCTACCATTTGTTCTTTTTACATCATCCACAGTTGACTTCCTTGTACCCTTTCTTCCCTGCAAATCAATTGAAATTTCAATACATCAAAATGTCTTGCACTCCTAATTCATAGCCCATTATTCTCTTAATTTGAAAGAAAAACTTTAGTTACTCTCTAGAAACCTCACAACTTTTCAATGAGCGTTTGGCCCTTGTCTGAAACCCCTGTAGTGTTCATAAGTGAGAAGATCACCATTAATTATTTTACCTTCGATGTTGTTGTTTCGTCTACAAGATCGAGGTTACTCAAATCCCTTAATAACAAGGATGTGGAAGGCATAAGTCTCCTGATAACGTCAATATAAGTTGTTAAGATAAAATTATGTTCTGAAAACAATACTTAAACCACCACAAACACACTTGATTATTCTTCTACAGACCTCTTTGGCTTCTGATGGTTGCTGGATTTATTGACCGTTTTCTCAGAATGCTGATTATCCACCTGGTCAAATCCTTTACCAGATGAGACATCTTTAGGTGATGATGAGTTGTTGAACACCTGAAAAGTTGATTAAGCATTATGAAGGGAAAGAAGAATGCAGAAATACATTGTGTAAAAGCCTTATAAAAGGGTATGTATTTGGGAATAGTTTTAGCTCCCGTGCCAATAATTTTTCATAACAAAACATTGAAAAAGATGAAGTATTATCTTGTTAATTCTGCAGTGTAAATTTTCATGTCATTCTACTTAGTGTAGGTTAGTTTAATACCACAACACTATCACCAATTGTAACAACAACATTGCCTTATAAAATTTTATTTCCTCCTCCTAATGCCAAATCGAAAGAAGCAACATGCGTTGATGGTTCAAGAATAAACTCACAGTTAGTATATTGCTCTCTATCTCTTCCACCAAATCATTATGCTTCCCTGGTTTTGATGAATCAACCCAACCTTTCCTAATTATTACAGCAAGAAGGAAGTAAGAAATGATACTTCAGAATAAACTAGCCAGCTAGATACTGGAAGGATAAGAAAGGCTAGCAGTAGCTGCGGGGTAAAGATTATTTGTCACAAGTCTAACTTGTTTGATTTTTCAGCATCCAACCTCGTGCAGGAAGTACCAAGTATAGACTCATCATCCCAATGATCAAATTTAGGCTCAGATGATGCTTGTGCATCAAATGTCTCCTGGAAAGAACAGATAAACGAATATCATACACAGTTCTCTAATAATGTGAAGTTCGCATGAAGTCTGACAGACAATATCAGTGGATACAGCCTTTTTTATAAAATCATGATCTACTTACAAACTTGAAATGATCACACTGAAAGAAGAGGGGGTGATTGAGATAGTGCACTTATGTTTAGTCTGTGTTATATGTATAATAAAAATATATAAAAAATTTTCTCCAAAGAAAGCGCATGAAGTACTTTTACCAGATTCTTGGAACCATTAATGTGCAGTAATTTCTACAAAGAAGAGCACCAAGATGTATCCAATATGTATTTACACGATATACTAAATGATTTATATGGAACAAAAATACATAATGAGGCAAATAGTATTAAGTATATATAAATTAAGATAGATCCACTGAGAGCATTAACCACATCATCAATTGGAAAGATCACTTTTCTATACGATTATGAAAATGTAGGATTACTCAACCTCTGGTTTTGAACTAAGGGGTTGATCAAGTACCACGGTTGAACAATTGTCATCTCCAATTATGCTACGTGGCTGAGCAGGGCTGACAATAATATCTGAAATGAATTTGTTAAAGGTAGAAAATCACTGAACTAAATGAATAAACAAATAGATTGTCCATCTCATGTCAGATATCACCCTTTCTTGCAATGAGGCAACATATATTTCTTATGAAGGAACTAACCAGAATTTATTTGAAGGTATATAGTGGACAAGATTCCAGACACAATCAAATTGTAATATGACAATAAGAAGCAAAAGTAAATAATTTCAATCATACCTTTATTGTAATTGATATAGTCACAGTTGGTTTGGTCATGTTCTGACTTGATTATATGATCCTTAGCCCATTGTTCGTTTTCCTGAAAGCTTTCAGCATAATTAGACTTCCATTCTAACCTCTAATATACATAAGATAATAAGTTCAGAGTCCAGATGAAAGTAGGCTGAGATCTTACTTGACAATTCAGATGGATCAATTTCTCACCAGACAGGGCATAAGCATTTATGTCATCAGGTCGATGATCAACATGGCCACTTACTTTAGTAGATGAGACATCTATGGGTGATGAACGTTCCAACTTTTCATCAGTGGGCAGTGATAAAGAATTGTTAAACTCCTGTAAAGTTTATTACAGAAACAGCTTTTATATAAGAGTTTGTCAAGAAGATATATTTAAGGATATACTCAATGTCACATCCCGTGCGAATAATCATTCATATGAAAACATTGAAAAGTCAGAGTATTATCTTGTTAATTTTGCAGTGATATACTACTCAGGCTACGGAAATTTATTACCACAACTTGATTGATTCCTAGTTGTAAGAACAATACCACCTTACGTAAACTTGAATTTGACTTCATATATATCATTATTGCAAGATCTTTATGTCATATCAAATCATTTTGTAAAAATCAATTCAAAGAAGCAACATGAATACACTTATACACATTTATGGTTATAAAATCAACTCACAGTTAGTATCTTGCTTTCTACATCAACCTCCAAAGATTTATGATACCTTCGTCTTGATGAGCAGACCCAACCTTTCCTAATTATTACAGCAAGCACAAAGTCAGGAATGACACTGAAATAAACTAAGCAGCCAGATACTTCAAGGGCAAGAAAGACAAGTAGTAACCATGAGGTGAAGATTATTAGTTAGGTCTAGTTTGTATTCAGGTCAGATGGTCATAATACAAAAAGTAGGCATACTTCATGTACATCTAGAGAGGACCGGACCAAAAAATTAAGAGAGAAACCTTGCCCTTATTAATCACAAGTCTAACCTGTCCGAGTTTTCAGCATCCAACATGCAGGAAGTACCAAGTGTAGGCTCATAATCTGAATCATGAAGTCTAGGCTTAGATGATGCTTGAGCATCAAATGTTTCCTGGAAGAAAGAGATAAAGAAATAGCATCCGCAATTTTCTTACAATCTGAAGCTCAGATAAATTCTAACATAAAAAAAAAATACTTGTGAGAAAATCATGATCCACTTGAAACCTGAAACGAGTACACCTGTATAATGCACTTATCATTTATGTGTTAGCCTGTTGGCATGTCACGTATTACAGAAGTTCATATAAAATTTTCACTAGACAGGGCATTTGAGGTGCTTCTACCTGGTTTTTAGAACCACTAGTGTTCCATATTTTCTATGCAGAATAAGAACATCAGTATATTAACGAGGACTAAGATACTATGAGATGCCTAAGTCCTACATTGAATAATATGGGATGCTCAATAATGTATTTAAGTAAATTGATTCTCCTGCCTCAATAAGGGCCAGTTTGGATTTCAGTTAGTTAAAAATGAGTTTCGGTAGAATTGGTTTTATAATATAATTATGATAAAAATTGATTTTGGACTAACGTGTTTATGTTTAGATGATTTATTTGAAAATTGGTTTTGACAAAACTCATAATTTTTCTCTAAATTGAGTTTAAACTCTATTCCATTGTTAATTTAATTTATTTGGACTAAAATTTAACCTACATTTATTTAATTGAGAACATAAGATATCTTATATAACATTTTTTTACAGGTCATGATCTATAAAAATTAAAATTTTGAAGGGACATTTTGGTTAATAGATAGGAAAAATTTTATGGAAATTTTATTTTCCCAATTTTTTTATTTTTTCTCATTTTTATTGGTATATTTTTATTTGACTTTAAAATAAATACAGGCAAAAATGAAAAAGCAGGACGGAAAGCAACAACCAGACTGCTTCTCCTTCAACTCTGTTTTGAGTAAAAATCACTGTGACAACGTACTTCCTTTTTGGCACCCAAACATAAACAAAAATGTCAAACTTGGTTTTAGTCTTGGAATGGGCTATTGGAAGTGGAAACAAACAGGCCCTAACTAGCTTCTGGGGAGAGTTCTCCCTTCCACTTGAATATCATTCGGTATCAAGGCTGGTGGTTGACATTTCCAAAGAAGGATACCTATAGAAGATTTTGACTGACAAGGAACTCGAGTAAAAGATCGTGATGTGTAGCTTAGCCAAGATGTCACCTCTTCAAGGGAGGCTAATTGATAGGGACCTAGGTAGTATGGGATGCATATGTCTCACATTAAAAAGCACAGGATGCTTAATAAGGTATTTAAGTGAGTTGGTTCTCTCACCTCAATAACTAACTTTTGGAGAACGGTTCCCCATCTCACAAGAGTACCAATCAAAGTGGAAGGCACAACCACAAAATTTGCATACCTGAAAGACTATCTCTTGGCTATATGTTTCAACAAAATCACAACTTTGCTTAGGGTTAATGCTCTTCGTTACTTTGAGATTAGAACTTAGAAGGTCACTTACCTAGATATAGAACAAAATATTCAAACATTAATCAGTCTATAGAAGCATATTACAGAACTATGCTGAAAAGTCTCAATTGAACTTGAAAACCATTCGAGTTTCATATAGAAACACAAACCTCATCAGTATGACTAGGTTCACGTGCATTATTAAACTGCAGTTGACATTCAAAATCAGTTTTCATTTTGCCTCCTTTGCAACAAGTACAGAAGGACTTAAACTCATTCATCTCTGTTTCCAGCTCTTGATATTTTTTCTTTTCGTATCCAATGCTTTCTCTGAGACTTTGTATTTCCATTTCTGCAACCTGATTTTAAATATTGGTATAAATTATACCCTGATAGTTAGCTTGTGCGCACAATCTACCATGAAAGCACCCTTTATGAATATGAGAAATAGATTTAAACTCCAGAAAACAATGGCTAGTTTTAGTAAACATATACACACACACACATATATATATTTTATAATTATTACCTTTAGCTTGGCATTATATTGCTTCAAAATATTCCATAAAGCTTTAGCAAAATTCTGCATAATAATGTGGGATCTACCACTCTGATCCTGGCCATCACGCTCTGACTTCAAAGGGACACAACTATTAGCATCTGATTTGCAAACTCTTGAAGCCTCTGTAACAATGTAAAAATTAGGGCGGGAAAGTTTAAATCAGAGAGGATGTTAACTGCCGAGTATCAGAATTGATAAATTCAGCTCAATTTTAAATGTCTCATACAACCTCCTTACCTCCCGTAGAAATGTGCAATGCTTTGACATTGCCCTCTTCATTCTGGAAACAAACAAGAAATTGTTCAAACTTTAAAGGGTAATATACGTATCCTAAAATTTAATCAAGTTCTTGAATTTATCAACGAAAAAAGGTTCTGCAAATCATCTATCATACTAACAGATAACAAGAAAATGAACATGTTGATCATATCAAGTTCATTGTAATTGAATATAATTGCAGATATGAATTCTTGGAGTGAAGTGTGTTCCGTATACCAAATGTTACAAATCATCAATCATACTTTCTTCTAAATCAGGAGTTCATATACAGAGAATTTCTGTTTCCACTTCTGAACTCTTGGAAACTTGGTGCTTTAGGTGGGGATCTAGAAGTTCTCCATGTATTGCAGAGCTGAACTAAGTGGTCAAATTTAGTCTATCTGCATGCTATTCAGATATTTATACTTGGGAATATCTATTATAAATTTGTAAGAAAAATTCTTACTATTTAATTATTATCCACTAAATCTCTTCTAATCTTTTTTAAAGGGGAAAAAACTTAGGAAGGACAGGGGCAGGGCTAAACTAGGAAGTGAAAAAAAACACGCACACTATCTTCGATGCTATTAAGTTTCATTCGCTTTGCTTGCCCTAAGGTAGATGACGGTTTTTCTTGCTCCACTGTTGATGATGCTTGGTATTGCCTTTTGTTAGAAACAGAATTTGATGGTTCAACTTCATTATACCTGGCAAAAGCATATACATTCTTACTTAAATTGGGTAGATATGCAATTCAATTGAAATCAAGAGATGAAAATAGTGTTACTTGATTTTCATGAAAGGGGAAGCTTGTCGTAGTAGGTAAGATGTATCAAGATAATCTTCTTCTCCTGACTTTGCTGTTAAAAGCTGTCAAGATAGTGGGGAAAAAAGTTTACCAAGATTAATGGACTATGGAGATATTTAATCCAAATTACATGGGAAAGACTTACAATTTTCAAAACACAACTAAATCAGCTGGACGAACACTAAGTTTAAAGTAAAATCTGCATACCAGGGTCAAGCGCTTCTTGCCCTCCAAATAATCTCGCAGGTACCTAGTTAACTGTAGTACAAACAGTGATATTTGTATCTCTTCTCTCTTTCAGTTATTATCTTAAAAAATATTAGTAAACAGAGATAACAACTGAGAATGTCAATGTATATTTAGTGGATATGAAATCCACCATCAAGGAAGAATAATAACAAAGAGAACAACGGAAATGCATCAAGGCCAGCAATATATCAATTATTATGTAAAAATATTACCAATGAGTTTTGGAAGTGCTTCTGCAATGGCTTCTTAGGATTTTTTTGGTGCTCCAATAAGGACTGGAAGGTAAAAAACGAATGAACATAATCAATCATACACGTAAAAAGTGGAAGGGTGAAAGAGAAATGGGAAAAGACCTAAGTGCACGATACATACTCTTAAGCACAAGCCGAACACCATCAAAGTGTTGTTGATGAAATTGCTTTCAAGCAATCTTGTCCCCTGCAATATGGTAAAATTTGAGATAAATAGGAATATTTATTCATTATCCTGTGAAATGTAGTTGATCTGACATCCAAGATTATCATCAATTCTACATTTGATAATTCTCCGACACTTTGAGAAAGTTTTCTTTTAAACCAGATATTGAATTTGATCACAGCACAAAAGAATTTAACTCAAAACATAAGTAGAGGCTTATGTTTTCTACACCATCTATAACGTTTATGGTATCATGGTTACTTCATGAATAACTTCATAAATTAAATTTCAAAAATTACTAACATGAAGCTTATCATGGTGGACAGATTTGTTTATATTATATGCATGCACACATATTGGCTAAGTTTTTTAGGCTACAACATGTACATCCCTGTTTTAGAAAAAACGCCTAAGGTGACAAATGGTTTGATTTTCAAGCCCAGCCATGCAGCTTCTATCCTGAAGTTGCCAAACTGCAGAATGCTCAAAATCAACACCTACAGTTCATAACATATGACTATAGAAAGACCTGATTCCCTGTTTTCTTTTCTCTTTCAGCTCCAGCAAGGTCAATGATTGTCAGAACAGCACTATTTGATGAATTGCTGACTGCCCCTTCACACTTTTGGCGAACATTAATTATGCATTGCGATCGGCTTCAACAAGAGGACAAAATCACAAGAAGAATGAAATCTTGCATGAATAAACTTAGATAAAACTACTTTCAAAGTTCAGAATCCAATTAGACTAAGTAAAAATCCATTCTATAAGATCACTGAACTAAGAACAACTTCATCTAGGTTTATTGCAGATAAATTATGAATCTTTGCAATTCACAGTTTGCAACAAACTAGTACCAAAGATCAGCTTCAAACAGGACATTAGAATACATTGTAGAGTATCACTAGTTATATCCTTATAAGAAAAAACTCACTACAATTAACTTTTCCTTGTATCAAATCAAAGTATTTAAACTTTCTCCTGAGAATAACTACCCAGCCAACAGTATAGGAACTTCCTTTTGGAGGAAGGGGGTGGCATTCTTAAATTCTCATTTGCATTTTACCTTGATTGATTGTTTGTGTTTGTCATTGCAGTGGCACGTTTTAGCACTGCTTGTGCTATTAAGGATTCCGCCTGTCCAGCACTAGAGATGAGAACCTGTTCAGAGAAACCCAAGAAATGTGTAAGTGATCATTATCAATCATCTTATACATGTCTAGTGACATTACATTAAGCAGATGTAGCAAAAACCTCTTGCAGGCCTTTTACAGTTGATTGTTGCATGCTTAATTCACAACCATCTGGCAATAAATCAAACAGCTTCTCTGCTTTACCTCGTTCAGAATATATCTCAAATATTGATATGTAAAAGGACCTGCGACTTGCATCAAAGGACTAATTTGACATTTCATTCAATTAATTAACTATAAAAGAGTTTAATTGACAAAAAAATAGAAAAAGTTTAAGACCAGTTGCTAGTGTTTTCCTGAGATAGTTAATGCACAATCCTCTGTGTGTTCATAACGAGAACTGAACTAATATTGAAATCCCTGAGAATTCTGTCTTCTCTATACTTGGATGCTTTCAATTGAACACTTTGCTGTGTAGCAATACAGTATCTAAAGTATATTTTTCTGACATGGAATACACATCCACTTGCATATGTCGGCAAGGACCCTTTCGGAAAAGGATGCTGACATGATTGCATAAAGGAAATTCCACATTCAAATTTTTAATTTGGATTATGCTAACAAATTCGAATATGATGCTTAGTAACCAAACAATGAAATTGAATAGTAATGTAATTTTAGCATGTATACAAGAGAAGTTCCAAATGCATAAAGGATCCACAGAATACCTCAATGCCTGATTGGCCCTAGTCTCAGTCTCCTTAAAAATGTGTTGAAGGGCAAGAGGTACCATTCCAGGCTCCCTTGGGCACCCAAAAACAGTATGAGTTTTGCCAGATCCACTAGGCCCCAGTGCAGCCAACATTCCACTTTTACCACTAAGAAAGTCATCCACCATAGGTTTCACCATTCTCTCATACACTGCAAACTAGAATTTAAAATGTAACTTAGTGGATATCCACCATAGGTTTAAAACTAGAATTTACTACTGAACTGAGGAAGAAAAAGTAACAACGGAGAGAGTACCTGAGATGAATCGATAGGAAAAACATGAGAGAAACCTCCGTAAGTCTCAGATTTAATCTTCTTGGATTCTTGCAAATCTTTAGGGGTTGATAGTGTCACTGAATGGGAGTCATTAACCATCATACAAAATCTGGAGCTCTTCTTGACAATTTTCTCCCGTCCTAATGTGCTATTTTTCGTTGGATTCTGAGGCCACACATTTTTAACTCTGAACCGCTGATTCGGATCAGCAACAGAGCCTACTTTTCCAGGACCCTTAGAGGATAGGAGAGGTCGAATTCTAAGAAAAACTTTGATCTTTTCGCTCTCTGATTTTCCATGTGACGTAGCGGAAAGTTGCAATGAATCATTTTCCAGATTTTGTGCGGACAAAATGTCTTCATTAGGGAATGGCGGAACTTCTCGCAACTTGGAAACAGATGAATTGTAGCGTTGTGGAGCGTTGATAGGAGTAGCACGAGCTCTCCTATAGGGGTTCCGACGAATGGTCACAGTGCTAGGGCATGGCAGTGGACTGCCGATGTCCGTTGTCTCTGCCTCCGGTTCTCTTCCCTCCATCTGACGTAAAGGTAGAAGAATAAGGTGCTAAATTTAAAATACAGTAGCGAGGGAAAGGTCCATTCTTTCCTTGTTTATCCTTGCTTGTTTTTATATTGTATTCGAAAAACTTAATAGTGGCAAGGTACATGTCAAGCAAGAAATCAAGCTAAGTGGCAAGTAAGAAATCAATCTTATTTCTGGTTTTATTTTTTTGGGATTTTGGTTATTTAAATTAAACTTGAATGAGTTGAAAACCTAATTTAGTGGGGCAAGTTAAACGCATTCGATTGCTCTGCCCTCTGCTTCCTCAGCGTTTTGCTTCCTCTCTGCCTCGAAAAGCATGTTCTTTCACTAAGTCCTTTCGCATTGTTCATAAAAAAAAAAATCTTCCACATTGCGCTCCAAATCTAAACTGAAAAAGTAAATACAAATACCTTTGTGTGTTGTGATTTACTATCTCAATCACAGTTTCGGTCTTCGAGTGTCGGAAACTAAGGAAGTAGAATAGTGCAGAAGCTTCTTTTGTGCCCACTTTAATTTTCCTTTCTCTCTTCAGGCCCAAAAACTGTGTCTCCTCGAATTCAGAAACTTACAGAGAGAGATTTGCATTCATTGACATTTCATTTTGGAAATCAAAAACAGAATCAAAAGCAGCGAGAGGCACACCGCACCTCAGAGTTGTCACAGAGGAGTAACGGAGGAGGAAGTGACGGAGTGAAGACCCATGCCACAGAGGAGAAGTGACGAAGCGGTGACGAGAAGCTTTTGAAAAAGAACCTTTGATGAAGATGAAAGAATGCTGAAGGCGCCGGGAGTTTGGAGGATCCTTGTTTGAATTCTGGCTAAAAAAAGAAAATTTTTAAAATATAAATCTATTTAATAATCTCTAATATATTAAATATTTTTTATTTATGTTCTTATATATAATTAAATATAAAAAAATATGTAAAGAAAATAATAAATTTTAAAAATAATACACTAAGTAAAAATAATTTTAAAAAATAATTTTTTATAAACTTAATGAATAAAATATTATCCTTAATTTTTATACAATTGATTAGATAAATTTATATTTTAAATAAGTAAATATATATACCCATTTTTTTTAAATGAAAACACCAATCCATCAAATTTCCAGAAACAAGTAAAGGACAATTGACAAGTGACAACCTATTTTCTGTATTCCGCCCAATTACTTTGAGTTGGTCAAAGAAAAGGGAGAAAGACACTTAAGAATCTCCATGTAAAAATATTACCAAATAAGTAGTACAAGTGCTGAATTCAGTTGATTCGAGTTGGAAATTCAGTTTACAAGAGTACTGAAATTTTAATCTGGATTCTTGGAAGGGAATATTTTCATATGGGGGTCCTTAAGTGTCTTTCTCCCTAAAGAAAATTGAACAGATTGGGATAGGCCAAATGGTAAAAATTGTGTTGGAGGCATCTTGTATGTCTTTTTTATTATTATATAAAATTTAAGAAATGAGTTATATTTGGTAAATAATGTGAGTTATTATAGATTTTACTATATATTGATATTAATTTTATTCAATTCCATAAATCTTTCATATACACTGAACATTAACAATCTCTCTGGTCTAAAAAACTAAAAATAAAAATCTGAGTAGAGGGAAAAAAAAATGACAAAGATTTAATATAACCTTAAAAAATTGATTGATGTATTTTAAAAAAAAAATATATATATATATATATATATATATGTAAGTTTGGGTCTTTCGCAATCATAGTAAACTAGGAAGCGTACCCGTGCGTTTGAATGAGTTAAAAAAAGAACATTATTTTACAAAGTCATATTGGTGAAAGTAGAGAGTGTCATCGATCTTCGTCGAACTCGTGGGTGCAGTTTATTGATACTTAAGCGTTAAGCAAGTCAACCTCAACTCGTCTTTGAATCAGTGTTTTGTCTAGCCATGTATCAATAGCAATCCGTGCTAGATAACCATCCAATATGCATTTGATTCTACTCTTGCTATACTGAAAGTGAAAATTGTAAATGTGTACATAGCATATAGTGATTTAATTAATTATAGTTATGTTAATTGATCTTACCAAATACCATATATTGTAAAACTGATTACTGGTTGTCTATTGAATGGATAATGTTCTTTATGTGTCAAATAATGTGACTGTAAAAAACCTGTGACACCTGCATGTGTTGTTTCAATTAAAATGATGAGTGATATAGTTTCCTTAGACACGGTATTGATTGATGAAAAGGAAAATTAGGAGGTATTTGAGTGTTTTCAGCAACATTTCTTTGGGTTGACAGATGAAAAATAATCATGTGGGGAAGAGTCGTGGGTTTGCCATGTTTTGAGTTTGGTTTAACAGTAGAGATTGTGACATAAGATCCATTTGTTTTAATTTTTTTAATGAAAAAATCACCTTTATATATATATATATATATCACTTTTAAATTTTTTTAGGTTATTTGTTTAAACTTTTGAAAATAATTAGAATCTAAAAAAAAATAGTTTTCTGATTATTTTGAAATGTTACTTTGGGTAGCTTCTTAAAAAAAACTATTGCAATAGATGGAAGAGAAAATGACAAAGAGTCAGATAAATCAAAATCTAGTTTTACAAAATTGCAAAATTAATAAGATTTTCCCTGAGAGAATATTACAATATAACTTACACACTTTCTTTTTCAATTTAAAAAGTGCATCTTTTATTTGAACAAAATACAAAATAATTTTAATTTTCCATACAATTTCTAAATTATTAATTATTTTTTTAAATAACCTGAAAATCATTTTTTTTTTAAAGTTTAAACTAACACGCCCACTATGATTCACCTTCCATTATATTTCTTTCTCATGCATCTGATTTAATGGAGGGGGCTGCATTGCAATTACCACTTTTCTCCACTGGACAGATTGGGGTGTTACGCCAATCAGCATTGCAATAATGTCCATTCTTGTGATTTAGTGTAGCCTGACACATTCTTAGAATAGAGAATACGGCATCATTATCTTAGACTCCAACTCTCAAAACCTTACAACTTTGTTTTTTTTTAATACTTTGTATTGCTTATTCTACAATGACTGAATCATCTCTTTTTTTTTTGGTTAAAGAGAATTTTAACTATGATCATTGACCACACTGTATTCTACCCTTTTCATGCATCTAAGATTTAGCTTAAACATATTTTTTTTATTAACAAAATGGGAAGGAGGGAAGGCATTCAAATTCCTAGGGCTCAAAATTCCAATAGTTAAAGGATATGTCATGTACTTTTAGCCGCCATAAAGGATCTAGACACGTTTTGGCCCAACTGTCATACCACTAGTAGATATTGACTTAATAGCATTTGTGATCCACTAGGGTGGGGAATCTCTCCACAATTGATTGCCACCAAGTAAGATTTTAGTGGCAAAAAAGGGGTTCGAACACACAATCTAAATATTACAAAATTGACCATTTTGCCACTTGCGCCAACCTAAATTGACTAGCTTAAACATATTTAGTTCCAAAAGGCATGTTGATGCAATGGTGAATGCCAATTCTCACTCTCTTACAATGTTTTCTTAATTACATAGATATTTGATGAGCTTAGTTCATTGATGTTATATATATCATACAACCAATGATGGTTGAGTCGAATGGAATGGAGGAATCACAACAAAAGGTGATGGCTTTCATCAACAACATGCATTCCCAACTGAAGGAGCTCACTATTACAACCACCGTGCTCGATCAGCCTGCGTCCCTCATCTTCTGCTCACTGCTTTTTTCAGAATGATCCTTCAATTTATATTCAAAAAGGGAGCTTCACTATTTCTGTATTAATATATCTCTTTTAGCAGTACGCCAAATTTATGTTTTATTGATGCTTAATAGGTGGTATTTATTATTAAAAACACTAATAAAAATCTGGCATAGATGATTAGTTAGCATTTGTTTAAAAAAATGCTAACTAAAGTCTATAATTTACTGGCGTTTGTTAATAAAATGTTAATAAAATATTAAAGTTGACATTTATTTTAATAAATGCTAACTAAAGTTTAGACTTTAGATGGCGTTTATAAAAAAACGTCAACTAATATTTCATCTTAATTGGTGTTTGTTAATAAAACGCTAATAAAATATTAAAGTTAATGTTTATTTTAACAAATGCTAATTAAAATTTAGGCTTTAGGTAATATTTATAGATAAATGCTAAGCAATGTCTGACTTTAGATAGTGTTGGTTAGAAAAACGTTATCTAAAATTTTAAGATTTTTATTTTAAAAATTAAAGAAGACACGGATTGATGTTTGTACCGTTGATTAGAAAAAGATAAACGGATGTGATCATTATTCTTCCTTTCCATTTTCCTTACTTTTTTTTCTCTCTCCTCTTTATTCTTCGAATGCGTCCCTGTCGACTGCGTCTTTCTCTTCTCTTCTCACAATAGCATCGATCTCCTCCTCTTTGGGTCGTTTAACTCCTCCTCACCTTCGATTTCGCCGACATCGATCTCCTCCTCACCAGGTCATTCGTTTGTTCCTTTCCTCCAGCTCTATTTCGCCGGCATAAGTCTCCTCCTCCCCTTCCTCCATTGGGTCGTTCGTCTCCATTTTCTCCGATCTCCTTCTCATATCTTCCTTGTTCAGGTTTGCTTCTTCTTGGTTCATATATATTTCGATAGCCTTCACACTCTTGCTTCTTCTTTGAATTATTGTTTCAACTATTGTATATTTTCCATAGTTTCAACTATTGTTGCTGTCGTGGCCGCCAAACCGTGCCCATTTTTTCTTTCCCTGTTTAGCTTCTGTTTTAGTTGCAATTTTCTTACAATAAGTTTTCTTCTCCTTGCTCTTTCATAGTGTATTTAGATCTTTCTTCATTGCATTTGATCAGTCCCTTGTGATCCGGTTGTTGTAGTTCCACTTCATCATTTTTGGGATTATCGCTTTTTCTAGGTTCTCGAATGGGAAGTGAGGGTTTGGTGATTTGGATTTTGTATTTGAGAGGAGGCTTTTCGGGGCACCTATTGGCTTATTTATCTGATGGTTTTATTCTTAGTTGTCACGATGTTGCCTGATCAAAGAAGAAAGGTAAAGTTACTCATCTAGTGAACAAGCTTATTTATATATAGGTGTGTGTGTGTGTAATTTAATTTTTATAGATTATTGATTAATGATCCTACGGAAAAATTGGGTGTTCATGATGGATATATGGAAGAATGATTGATGTTTGATTTATAATTTCTGAGTTTTCATGGAATAGATAAAATTTTTACTAGCTTGGTTAAGATTTTAGCTATACCAAAATGTATATTTTCTTGTGTTTCTGTGGATATATATCACATATCCTGATCTCTCCCTTAGTCATAGTATTAACTTAGATTCGGTAAATCCTTTTAATGGGACTAAACTTAATTACCTGCAAGAAGTTTATGTACTTTTCTATATATCTCTATGTGGTACAGATATTGCTCTGGCAGAAGTGGAGAAAGAGAAAAGGATGTCCTATATCAAGGCATGGGAAGACAGTGAGAAGTCCAAAGTAGAGAACAAGTAATTAGACTTTTTATTTCTTCACTTCTCTTATGTTTTGTCTGATATATGTATATATATGAGCCTATTTTCTTATAAATATTTGATGTGAAGGCCACAATAGATTAATGCTAATAATTATTTGGCTACTGTCTTAGAAAGACTCAAACTTGATTCTTCAAATGCCAAATATGGAAGTCCCTGCAAAGAAAAACATGACAGAAATGGTCTTCATGCAGATTTCTTCACATGTTTTTTGAAAGTTTTGCTTTATTTTTATGACTGTCTTCTATCTTCATAACTGAGGCAAGAAAAAAAAATTGTGATATGTTAACAGAGCCCAAAAGAAGCTCTTTGCTATTGTTGCATGGGAAAATAGCAAGAAAGCAACCATTGAAGCTTAGCTAAAGAAAATTGAGGTAATACTTACCCTGTTGCTCATTGATTTATTATTATTATTATTATTATTATTATTATTATTATTATTATTATTATAGATTTTTCACTTCAAAGCATATACTTTTGAATTGAACTGATCCTTGATATGATCAGTCGCAGAAGTTTAAGCTTGAGTTTGGATATATGAACAACTGCATTGAACAGGGGATAATCAGGATTGAATTGACATATGAACAACTGATGGAGCATCTAATTCACATCTGCAATAGTATCTTTTCTTCCGCAATAGTTACATATATATATATATATATTACTTCCCCTATAGGGCACCAACTTTAATAAAGTCAAATCATTTTGAAATTAAAGACAAAAAAATTTTAATGTTCATGGCCCACCCACTGATCGTAAATATGCTGGTAACTGTTAGAATTATTCAGGGCATAGCTTAAGCTTAAGGCATGTCCATGATGTTATTGCAAATTGACTCATCCCAAGCACATTCTCTTGAAACAGCGAAAATATTGCTAATTGTAACAAGACAACATTTATTGCTCTACACACTTCTGATATGCAATGTAGCTACAATGAAAGTATTAACTAGTACTACTACATATTGACTTAAATCCATGACTAGCTTGAGTCCTACTATTTTGTTTTTTTTTGTTTTCATTTTCTCAGGCTCTGCTAATTTTTGTGGACAGTCTAGTGACAGCTTGGGGTGCCATTCTTATATGGGAATATTGCACCAGAGGGTCTGTTGCTAAAATTACTGGAAAGGATACTTCACGTGCAATTTTTATCACTAAAATTAGTGTGTTCATTTTGGAGCTAATAAGGGAAAAATTAAGATGCCTGCAAAGAGAGAAATTACAAATATAGATAAACTAAGTGTGGGTACCTGAACAACTAAAATGATTTTTTTAGTTTGTAGGTAGGAGTTTTTTTTGTTAGGAATTGATGTTGATATGTTAGAAATTGAATTGTAAATTTTTTTTAATTGAATTGTAATTAAATTATTAGGATGTATAATTTTTAATGTAATATATTTGTTTTTGTTAATGAATTTAATAGAATTATATATATAATTATATTTTTTTTTCTAAATATTGGCTTTTGGGCCAGAAACGCTTTAAATCATTATTTTTTTAAATATTACTGACAAAAGCATAAAAAAAAAAAAGGAGAAAAGTTGGCATTTATGTTAGAAACGTCAATTAAAAGGTGAGTTTTAGTTGGCGTTTATGTCACAAATGCCAATTAAAGTTTCCTTTTAGTTGACGTTTGTATTAGAAATGCCAACTAAAGGGGTATTTTAATTGGCGTTTGTTCCAGAAACGTCAACTAAAAATAGCATTTTAGTTGGTGTTTTTGGAATAAATGTCAACTAAAGTGGAGTTTAGTTGGTGTTTTACCAACTAAAATCTCTCACTTTTTATCAGGGTTTGAATAGTTGGCGTTTCATAAACGCCAATAAAAGTAAAAATTAAATGCCTACTATTTTATTTTTTGGTGTAGTGTTGGTAGGCTTATTATTTAAACCTTTTGTTATTCCCAATTTGACAAAAGCTTAGTTTATTTAAAGCACCATAATATGAGTTAGATGGCCATAATTGTGGTTTATTGCTATAATTTTTACAAGCCAAAAAAATTGAATAAACTATATTAACCTCCCAAAATATTTAGATAAAGAAAAAATCTTTATTTTGATCCCTCAGACAAGGGATATGCATTTTTTAATTTGATAAGTTATTAGGTTTTCTTTTTATTAATTTTTTTAATTTTTAATTTCGCTTTGTTTTTTCTGTAATCATTTTTCCAATGTGATCCTTCACGTGTAAGTACTTCACAATTTGATTCTGTATAAATAAAATTTTCATAAATAACTTTTTTCGTCAATCAACTATTAATAGAACTAACCAGTCAATTTACATATTACACAATGGTGATTCAATGATAATCCATCGATAGATAAATTGCATGTTATTAATCTGTTGATTTTATTTACAATAAATTGAGATAAAATGTTATTGACAAGAATTTTGTTTTAAGAATTGAATTAAGAAATATCGAGAAAGAGAAGATAAGGTTATAAATAACTTAATTGAAAAATAAAAATGCTATGAGAGACTAAAATGAAGTTTTAATTATTTTTAGAACCTAAGATGGGGAATATGTTAGAATTCTATGCCCTCTTGTTTTCTTGTCCTACTGGAGCGAAAACAATGACAATAAAGATAAGGACCTTTATTGGTTAATTAGTTTGATGATTAAGATGCCACTATGATCCACAAGATGTTACCAAGAGATTCCCAACTCAGTACTCACAATCTCATCAATCCATATAAAATATACTCCTCTTGAAGTTTCGATCTTTTTAAAAATATTTGTCATTTTAAAATCTAAATAAGAGTAATTATAAAGTCAAAGCATCTTAAATATTTTATCTTTATTAATTAAGAGGACTTCAATTAAATGACATCAAAATTTACTATAATATATGTTATTTAATATTTTCTCCGTTCCAAAATATAGGAAGAAATTTTGGAGGAATGAAATTTTAAAATATAAGTCACTTTATAAAATTAGTAAGTATTTAATATTTTTTTTTAATTTTATCCCTATTTATGATAGTACTTAATTATGAGAGAGAAAATAAAAAAAGTTATGGTAAAGAGAGAAAAGCAAAATTTTACTTCTATTAATGAGAATAATTTTGGAAAGCTATGAATTTTTTTTTTCAACAATCTAGTATTTGGTTATCATTTTAAACTCTAACTAATTTAGATTAACTTGTGTCAAGCCCCAAACGAAGTGAAATGATAGAATTTTTTTAAAGAATTAAATATTCTTGGTGAATGTGAAATAGCTAAATATAACATATTTTGAATTTAATGAAGTAGCTTTCTTAAACTATACTTATGAAGCAGAGGGATCTACTAATATGTAATATAGAGCAAGTGAACTCTCAACTATGGAGGTCCAATGTGCTCAAGGACCCTCTTCAAGGAATACAAGGCCCAATGACAAGAGGTAGGGCAAAAGCCATAAAGGAGGCCTTGTAAGGATTGGTCTGACAACTTAAGGAGAAAGAGCCCATCTATTTGGAGGACTTAGAACAAATGACACTAACTTCCAGTCCAAAAAGAATGATTATTTATTTAGAGGTCTAACTTGAAGATCTTAAAGGCTCAACCCAAGTCTAAATAGCAAAGTCATGTGACTTTGCTAAAGTTCTCTCCAGAGGTTCCATTCAGTCTCTTAATTACCTTTGGTTACTTCAGTTGTTTTTTGTTATTACTTTGAGTTCTTGAGTTGGCTAAGACTTGTTCTTAGGAGGTTCACCCATTTTTTATCAGATTAGTATTAGAGGCAAAGGTTGAGTTTAGACGTTCCTTCCTCTTATTTTCCTTCTGAACATCTAAAAGTTTGAATGCAGCAAAACCTCCTCTCTTCTTTGAGTTTTGGGATGAATTATATATCTATCTTGAAGCTCAGAATCTGTGCTTTCATCCCGTTTTAATGACATCCCAATTCGAGTTTTGTGCTAAAAGTTATACTTTATGAGATCCAAGACGTTATCATCCAAATGTCAGTTGTCTTCATCTCCAAGTCACTAACATCTGGTTCATTCTCCTCATCCAAATCTCCAGATTTGTCCATAATTTGTTTCTTCGATAAAAACGTCTCCTTCTCTTATCCCAAATACTATCTTTGTGTTCCTTCTTATTCTCCTCTATATATTATCTTGTGCTTCTTCTTCTTCTATCCAGATTTTTGTCTCTGAATCATTCATTCCATTCTTCTTGTTCTTACCTCAAATTTTTCCATTCACTTTCAACATCCTATACACATAATTTTGGAATTTCTTGCTTGATTTTGGCCTAGATCTTGTGATTTGATTGTGTCTTTTTCTTGATATATAACATAAATTTTTGGAAATTGCTGGCTAGTCTATTTGCAGGTTCTTGACCATCAATTAAAAAAACAAGAGAAAAAAAAAGCAAGAAAGAAAGAAATAGTGCAAAAATAGAAAGAGAGAGTAAACAAAACAAGAGCTTGAGTTTGTTTATAGAAAAAGGAAAGGTGAAGAGTGCACTAATGGTAAGACAAGAAGTCTTTGTACTTCTGTACAAGGACACCTATTTTTCTACTAACAAGCTTGGAACTTATTTGCCTTCTAGTGTTATTTCTCTTTTGCTAGAATTTGATGATTTTTTTTTCTGAAAGAAATTCCAAATGGTTTGCCTCCTCTAAGAGGCATAGAACATAGAATTGATTTCATCCTTGGATCCACCATTCCAAACAAACTAGCATATAGAGCCAACCCCGAAAAAACTAAGGAGATCCAAAGACAAGTGGAAGAGCTCATGAGAAAAGGCTTTGTGCATGAAAGTTTAAGCCCTTGTGCTGTATCGATCATCCTAGTTCCTAAGAAAAATGGATCATGGTGTATGTGTGTGAATTGCCGAGCTATAAAAAAAATAACGGTTAAGTATCACTACCTTATCCCTAGGCTAGATGATATGCTTGATGAATTGCATGATTCTACATTGTTTTCTAAGATTGATTTTAGGAGTGGTTATCATTAAATTCAAATAAAAGAAGGAGATGAGTTGAAAAATGCATTTAAGACATAATTTGGACTTTATGAATGGTTGGTAATGCCTTTTGGTTTAACTAATACTATTAGTACATTCATGAGTCTTATGAATCATGTCTTTCATTTATTCATAAGAAAGCTTGTTGTGGTCTATTTTAATGACATTTTAGTCTACAACAAGAACTTAGAAGACTACATAGGGCATTTGCATGAAGTCTTTAATACTCTTAGAGCAAATAAGCTTTATACAAACATTCAAAACTGTTCTATTTGCTAGGATTTTGTTGTGTTTCTTGGTTTTGTTGTAGATACTCTATGAATTTGAGTAGATGAGGAAAAGGTTAAAACAATTCAAGACTAGCCTACTCCAAAGAATGCTAACGAGTTGAGATCTTTCCATGGCTTAGTGTTTGCTACAGAGCTACATCACAAGCGTACAGGCTGAGGTAATAGTAAAGTAATGAGTAAAGTATCGTTTCCACAGGGACTTAGATCAAATATGATCAAATATTGGACATCGCATTTTCAATTAATTTGAGCAAGGCAACTAAATGGTTCACTATTTAATTAAATAATATAATGATAGAAAAGTATATGAAAATAGCAACAAGGATAACTAAGGACTTTAGAAATGCAAAGAGACCTAGGATTATTTATCCTCTTTGTATTTCATAAACACCAAATTAAACACTTTCTATAATTGCTCTTAATGCTAGATTATGTTAGTTAGGATACTGTTTTACCTATACGTGGTCTCTCGAGTCTCTAAATAGGTGTCTAATTTAATTAATTAATTAATCTCTTAACTCATTAATTAAACTGCTTATTTTAATTCAAACCCTAAATTGACTATATAAGGTTAGTAAGTATATCTCTACTCCACTAACAAAACACTCAACAAAACAAGATTCAAGTTCTCACATGACCTAATGCAAGTTCTCCACTTAAGCTAGCTTCCTTAAACCTCACTTAAGTGAACAAGACAATCTTATTGGTGGCCAAACAATAAGAAGTATTAAGAATGGAGCCAAATCAACATAAATGTAACATTAATCATAAATGTAAAGGAGAATTGAGCATTCAATCCATACAAGAGTTCAAAATAATCCTAGAAATGGAGCAACTAGCCACTCATGTTCAACAAAACTACAAGAAAATATATCCCAATAAGTACAATCATTGAACACAAGTAAGGAAAGGAAGGAGGAGATGAAAGAAAACCAAAGAAGGAAGCTCAAATTTCTTTAATGCTCCAAGTCCTAGCTTCAATATCCACAAAGAGTCTAAACCCTAATAGAACCAAGCTTCCAAAATGATCTCTGGTCGTTCCTCTTCATGCCCTAGCTCTTAATGCTCGAATCCTCCCCTTAAACTCTTCAAATCCTCTATAAAAATGAAGCTCTGCATTTTACTAATGAAGGGCTGGCACTGCGGTGGCCTTACCCAGGCCACAACCTCGTGAGTTTCTTTGTGATTCAATCCGCGGCCTCATCTTCTCTTTGTTTGGCTTAAGTTGCAGCTTCATTTCCTCACGCCGCAACTTAGGAGGCTTCTGAAGCTTACTCCCTTCTTTGCTTACTTTTTCTTAGATCTTTCTCAAGTTACAATGTCTCCTTCTTTTCCTAGTCTCCCAGCTCTAGAAAAGGGGCTTGGTTGCTTCATTGTTCTTCCCATGAGGCCTACAATAAAGATGATAATTTATAATTTACCATGGGAGCAAAATAATACATAATAGGAAAAAAACATACTACCATGCATTATTAGGATTAGATTACACATTTTCCTATCCTAAGTGTCTAGTATGTACAAATATGTATGCATAACTCAAGGAAAATGCGCTGAAAGGATATAATTCAATATGATTAATACTTAGCTAGCTTTTATAGTAGGTTTATTAAAGATTTCTCAACTATATCAGCACATTTGAATGAGTTAGTTAAGAAGCATGTCTCATTTAAATGGGGTGAGTCATAAGAGAAAGCTTTCAATACTTTAAAAGATAAATTCACCAATGCACCACTACTTGTTTTACCAGATTTTATCGTCAAAGTTTTTGAGGTTGAGTATGATGCATCTGGTTTGGGTATTGGAGTTGTCTTAATGCAAGATAATAGGCCAATTGCTTACTTTAGTGAAAAGCTTAGTGGTTCTACTTTAAACTGCTCTACTTATGATAAAGAACTTTATACCTTAAAGAGAACTTTTGAGACTTGGCAACATTATCTTTGGCCTAAGGAATTTACCATACATTCTGATCATGAGAGTTTAAAGTACTTAAAGTTACAAGGTAAGTTGAATAAAAGACATGCTTGATGGTTGGAATTTATTGAGACCTTTCCATATGTGATCAAGCACAAAAAAGGTAAGAAGAATGTGGTAGCTGATGCTCTATCTAGCAGGTATACTCTTCTTACTTCTTTACAAACTCGATTGCTTGGTTTTCAAATGCTTAAGGGATAGTATGAATCTAATTCTAATTTTGGGAAAATTTGGAATTCTTGTGAAAAAACATGGTTTTTATGATTATTTCAGATTTGAAGGCTTTATTTTTTCAAAAGGGATAAATTTTGTATTCCTTCTTGTTCAACGCATGAATTACTTATGAAAGAAGCTCATGATGGTGGTTTAATGGGCCATTTTGGCAATGATAAAACTTTGAGTGTGTTGCATGAACATTTCATTTGACCTTCTATGAGGCGTGATGTTGTTACTTCGTGTGATAAATGCATAACATGCAAACATGCTAAACCAAATATTAAACCACATGGATTGTATTCCCCACTCCTCATTCCCAACCAACGTTGGACTAATATATCTATGGATTTTGTGTTATGACTCCCTAATTCTCAAAGTGGAAAGGGTAGTATCTTTGTTGTTGTGGGTAGATTTAGTAAAATGGCACATTTTATTGCATGTTCTAAGACTAATGATGCTATGCATATTACTAATCTATTTTTTAAAGAGATTGTGCGATTGCATGGTTTACCAAGCACAATTGTGAGTGATATGGATGTAAAGTTTTTTAGTCATTTTTGAAGAACCCTTTGGACTAAACTAGGAACTAAACTTTTGTTTTCTACAACTGCACATCCACAAATTGATGGACAAATAGAAGTAGTAAATAGGGGCATGTTTGATAGTGTTTTCTATTTTATTATTCTCAAAACAATTTTGTAAAACTGTTTTCGAGAACAAGTTTTGGAAAAAAGAAAAATAAAAAAATTTATTTAAATAATTGTTACCAAAATTATAATTGGTAAGTATTAAATGAGTTATTCAAAATTTATAACTTTATCATTAATGAAGTGATAGGGTATGATTGGGCCATGAAGCATTTGAAGTCCTTGGACATAGCAATGAGTTTGGAAGGAGCATGAATTCCAACTATTTGAATTAAGCTACAGCCCAAAAAGAGCTATAAAGTGTGGAAAATGCTTCCAATCACATAAGCTAATGATCCAAGCAAAAAAAAAAACCATTTGGGAGATATAACTTGAAGACAACATGTGCTTCTCATGTAACCATTAAAAGTGATTTTTTTATGCTTAATATTTAGGATTAATTTTAGTTATTTTATTTTTAAGAATAAGGCCTAGTCAAAAGTTTCTTATTTAATATTAGGCTACCTTTTTGCTGATTTCTTTTAAACTTGTTTCCTAATCTGAAAAAGGTGATAGGAGCCATTTTTAGAGAATTAATTCAGCACCTTATGTCCAGATTCATTATATGATGAAGTGTCACCTTTTAGGAACATTTAATGCTTATTATTCCTAGGAATTCTTGGTAGCCTTCTCCATCTATAAATAGGCACCACTTTGTAAGGTTTTCTACACAATATGAATGAATTTCTTTTAAACAACTTTGTTGTTGTTCAGTGAGTTCTTTCTTGCTCATCCTTGAGGGCCAGAAGGAATAAGGACTTATCAAGGAGTAGTGATCCTTGTGGGGTCCTGGAGTTAGGGTTCAAGAGACAGGTTTTCTTGGAGCTTATTTCCTTTGACCAACATTTTGTTTCTTTTTTCTTATTTTCATCGTCTTTATTTTTCAATTTTTGTTCATTATTGTTCTTGTGTTCAGTTTATGTTTTCTTGAGTTGCATGATTCCTAACTCAAAGAGGGCTCTTAGGACAAGTTCCTAAAGTGTCTCTCATCATTTGTTATCAGAGTTTTGGCTTACAAATCAAAGTGTGTTTTTGTTTTGCTTCCTTTCTCTTTGTTTCATTCCATTTTTTCCTTGTTGTCCAAATTTTTTTTCTTTTTTTTGTTTTCTTCTCTTTTCTAGTCAAATCTGAGTTTGTTCATTGTTTATGATATTGTGGCTTGATTATCATCTCAGTCTCCTATCTCTCTGTTTTGTTTTTCTTACCATCCTTATTGATCTTTCTCTTGGTGGGTTGTGGTGTTATCTTTCTCCATTTTTGTTTTGTTGTCCATAATTTATGATTTCTAGATTTGAGTCTTTCACAAAAAAAAAAATCTTTGTTCTTGGAATTGTGTGTTAGTTCAAATTATTCAAAAAAAAAATGAAAAAAATTCAAAAAAAGGAGAAATTATGGGTGCTGCAAAAAGAACAATAGTAAAAAAATGGTACAAAAAAAGAGAATTTTGATGGTTGGAGAAAAGAAATTCCAGAATTGAGCACATCCTATGTTTGAATTTGCCAATTGAATTTGATTTGCTTTAATTGCTGGAATTACATCCCTTGATTAATGGGTTGCTTATTTTTGAATTACCAAATTTGAAGCTTTTTGTTCCCAAGTCATAAAAGGAGTCTATATTCATTTCACTTGGGTGGTAAGTTACTCTCATATTCCTTTTTCAAAATTTTACTCTTCTAGTAAATTCTATCGAATCCCCTTCCTATCTTATTTTCCTAATTTGTTGTCATTTTGTTCTATTCAAATCTCTAACATCAATTTCTTTCTTTGTTTCAGATTTGAGAGTCATCTAAAAATTTCTTCCTTTTGGTATACAAGCCACATCCTTCCTCTTGTTATTTAGTGTACTTTGTTGTCTTAATTTCTAATATTTTCTTTTCTTTTCTTGGCTGGAAATTCATTTCTTTTGCTGAAAACAGAAAAGATATATTTGTTTGTTGGTCACTATCATCTTAGGTTCTTTTGAGAATTTGAATTTTGGATCTTTGACTTTGAGATTGTCGCTTAAAATATTGTTTCTGGAATTAAGTTCAAATTCAATTTTGCACTCTCATAGGAAGCAAGAGTTAGTGGAAAAAAGCAAGAGTGTAATAATATCATTTCTAGAAAAAGTCTTTAAAGTGTGCAAAACATGAGCGAATTTGCATTGTTGTTGAGTGAAACATGTGAGAGAGTGTGCAAGGTCCTTTCTTTGTCTTCTATTCACTAACATTTTAGGTTTTAAGCATGGCTGGTGAACTTGATCTTAAGGTTTTAATGAGAGCTTTTAATGATCAAATCAAGAAGTTGAATGCGAAATTGGATAGCATGGAAGTTTCTTCGTACAAAAATGATAAGTGAACCCTTATGGAATCAATCCAAAGAACCCACTTAAAGGAATGACACTCGGATCTTTGCATTTACAAGGAACACAAAAACTGAAAAAATAGAAAATTGCAAGAAGAAAACGCACAAAGAAGAGAATAAACAAGAAAACATAAAAAGATATGTTGGATTAGATGAATTAGAACCCAAAAGAACCGGTTTTTTGAACCTTAGTTCCGATGATGCCACAAGGAATGATCAATTCTTTGATAAGTCATAGTTCGCTTTAGCACTAAAAGAACGCAAGAGAAACTCACAAAGTCTAAAATTATATTCATCAAATCTGAAAAATGCAAATAAAAGATAACTTTAAGTAGGCAAAGTAAAATCCAACCTAATAAAATTAGAAAACCCGAATTAATTTGGGCTCAAATAATCCTAATAGAATTAGGAAACTTTGGGTCCAAATTACTCTCCTATTAGACCTAGAAAACTAGTAAAAATAAAACCCCAAAAATAAATAACAAAAATTCAGAAGAAAATAATAAGAATAATATCTAAGCCCTTATAAACATGTCAACATATTAATAAAATCACATGTTTGGTACATGACATGCTTATTTACAAGGTAGGCTATCAAAAAGACTACTAATTAATTAATTGAGCTTTATTAATTAATAAAATTCAGCTCATAATTAATAAAAATGAAATTAACACTAATTAGACCCATTAACCCCTAAGTCACATGCTCTTTAAGTGAGTCACATGCTTTTTAAGTGAGCTATTTATGTTGGCTTTGATTTTGGGCTTGAATTTGAAACTTCTATATATGATAACGTAATCATGTCATTCTTGTGCTCTTGGACTTTAAATTCACTTAAGTGCAAATGCTCCATCTCAAGTTGCTTGTGGATCACACTATTCAAGGCCTCTTTCATCGCCTTGGCTCTGGATTTTGTCATTAGGCCTCACATGCCTTATAATGGATCAACTGTCTTCCACTTTTGGATCACATGTTCAACCTCATTTTCTCCAATGTCTTGAGCGTGCTCCATGCTTCCTAGCATGCTTGTATCAAAAAAGGATATTAAATTGAACATCCCAAAATTTTGTGGAGAAAATGATCATAATATATACTTAGAGTAGGAAGGAAAGATTGAACAATGATTTAAAGACTGCCAATACTTCGAATCCGAGAAAGTGAAATTAGCTGCTCTTCACTTAGAAGGAAAAGCCAAAGTTTGGTGGGAATGATTTGAAAGAAAGCACTTAAGGGAAGAAAAACTGTGTGATATTTGGAATAGCATGAAGCTCATTTTGAAGCAAAAGTACGTGCCATACCACTACTTCTATGACTATCTTCCAACTCGTGGAAAAGAGCAAACTTCTAAGGTGCATATTTCAGTTCTAAGTTCGAGTGATTCTAATTTGGAGTAAAAAGATAAAATGGAGGAGATATCTTCCTCAACATCTACAATGGATGTTAAAACAAGAGAATCAACTACTCTTGAAGGTACTTTTAATTCTCAAAATCCTTGTGTTGATGATGTTTCTTATGAATTAGAGTATGATATTCTTGAAAATCTCAAGAAGGAAAATGTTGATAATATTGTTGATGGAATCGGTCATCATCATTTACCACCGTTAGTGGAGACAACTATTCTAGATGTTACTAGTGAGGTGATAGAGAACTTTGTTGATAGTGGTGTGTTTGTTTCCAGTGGTACTCATATTGCTATGCCATTAGAAATTAGTTCTCATGTGTGTGATGAAGCTGAACATGCTAATATGGTGTTTGGGCACCCATGGTTATTTGATGATAGTTGTTTCTTTGAAGTAAAGAAAGCCCATGAAACATATTGTATTCAATTATGTGAAAATCATAAGAAAATCAAAAGTGAGCTTGAAAGGAAAAATAAAAGTGAGAAGAATGTGGGTGGTAAAAACAAGAGTGAAAGACAAATGAGAAAAAAAGAGTGCAGAAAAATGAAAAGAGAGAAAAACAAATAAGTGAAAAGACACTTGAGAGAAGAATGAAAAAGAGAAATAAAAAGAGAGTTTGAGAAAAGATGAGAATAATAAGACAAAAGCAATTGTGAATTGTTTTAGTAAAGGAGAGTTTAAGGTAGTTTCTTTTCAACTCCTTCCTTCATATCTTCCATATGCTCCTTCTTTTCATCTTCCCCGTCCTTCTTACTTTGTCTCTAATTTTTATAATTTATTTAGTCCATTCTTATGTTATGACTCCTCAATTCCTCTTGAGTCTAATATGAAAAATAGTCAATTTGACCATATGGTGTCTTCTTTGTCTAATTTATTCATCTATGTCACTTTATCTCATTTTCATCACAGTGTTCTGCATTTTTTATTCATTTGTGAAGTAGTCTTTACTTGTTTCTTGTGTCATGTTTTATGTCCCTTGTGTGTCTCATAAGTCATGTGTGTTTTTGGCTTTTTATTGGTTTTTTCCATATCATTTTCATGAATCTTGTTTGTTCCATTTTCTATCCAATAAACCATTCTCTTCTTATATCTTCCAATTTTGTGATACTTTGTTTTTATCCATGTGTATTCCTCTTGTGAGTTATGCTCCATCCTTGTCTTGTCCTTGTGTATCATCCATAAGTGTCAAATTTGTCCAAACTTTGAACCTAGCAAATAATCTGAAATTTTGCCTAATTTTCATCTCATATATTTACTCTACTATCTCAGTTTTCCTTGAGTCTTCTTGTGTTGAATTTGCCTCTGGTTCTTTGTTACAAGTTATTAGTGTGGATGTTATGGAGGGAAAATCCAATTTTTATCCACTAATGCATGTCAACAAGTCATGCAATTCAAACTAATGGTCATTACAAGGTTTTTTATCTCGGAGATTGGTTTGAAATACAAGATTGTAAAGATGAAACTTTAAAAGAGATGAATTTGCAGCCAATAGTCATTATTACACCACAAGTTCAAGTAAGGGTTGAAGAGCATATGCATCAATCAGGATTGAAAAGTAAGTATACTTCCTATTTTTTATTTGATACTTTTAATCATTTCCTTTCTTTCTATATAGATTATGGAGACTCGAGGACGAATCCATTTGAGGAGAGAGGAAATGATAAAGTACGATTGGGCCACGAAGCATTTGAAGTCCTTAGACATAACAATTAACTTGGAAAGAGCATGAATCCCAACTATTTGGATTAAGCTACAACCCAAAAAGAGCTAGAAAGTGTGGAAAATTCTTCCAATCATATAAGCTAATGATCCAAGCAAAAAAAAAAAACCCATTTGGGAGATATAACTTGAAGACAACATGTACTCCTCATGTGACCATTAAAAGTGACTTTTTTATGCTTAATATTTAGGATTAATTTTATTTATTTTATTTTTAAGAATAAGGCCTTTAGTCAAAAGTTGCCTATTTAATAATAGGCGACCTTTTTGCTAATTTCTTTTGAGCTTGTTGCCTAATATGAAAAAGATGATGGGAGCCATTTTTAGAGAATTAATTCAGCACCTTATGTCTAGATTCATTGTATGATGAGGTGTCACATTTTAGGAACATTTAATGCTTATTATTCCTTGGGATTTTTGGTAACCTTCTCCATCTATAAGTAGACACCACTTTGTAAGATTTTCTACATAATATGAATGAATGAATTTCTTTTCAACAACTTTATTGTTCAGTGAGTTCTTTCTTGCTCATCCTTGAGTGCCAGAAAGAATGAGGACTTATCAAAGAATGATGATCCTTGTGGGGTCTTGAAGTTAGGATTTAAGAAAAGGGTTCTCTTTGAGCCTATTTTCTTTGACCAATATTTTATTTCTTTCTTCTTATTTTCATCATCTTTATTTTCCATTTTTTGTTCATTGTTGTTTTTAGTTGTTTTTATATTAAGTTCATGTTTCCTTGAGTTGCACGATTCTTATCTCAAAGAGGGTTCTTAAGATGGGTTCCTAAAGTGTCTTCCATCATTACGTGGGTATTTTTCACATTTTTTTATATTTTCTAGAATAAAAACTATAAAACACCTTAAAGATGTTCTGATTTTTCTATTATTTTGTTTTTTTGTTTTCCAAAATATTTAATAGAAAACAAGTTTATCAAACAAGTTTCTTTTATTTTTCTATTTTCAAAAACAAAAAACTTATTTTAGAAATAGTTGTCAAATAGGCCCTAGGACACTCACTATTTTATTGTGTGCAATCATTCAGGAGAATTTGAAAAATTGGGAGAGTTGCTTGTCTCATATTGAATTTGCATACAATAGAGTTATTCATTTCACTATATCTTATTCTCCCTTTGAGATTGTGTATAGGTTTAATCCTTTGACTCTCTTAGATCTTTTACCTTTGCCTATACATGAAAGAACTAACCTTGATGGCAAGGAAAAAACTAGGTTTGTGTAGGAACTTCATGCTAAAGTTTGAGCCAATATAGAAAGAAGGAATGAACAATGTGCCCAACAAGCAACACAAAGGCTGAAGGTGAGTTGTATTCAACCCTGGAGATTAGATTTTGGTATACTTGAGAAAGGAAAGGTTTCTAGAGCAAAGGAAATCTAAGCTGCAACCGAGAGGAGATGGTCCTTTTCAAGTCCTAGAAAGGATCAATGACAATACCTACAAGATTGACTTGCCTAGGTCTTATGGTAACATTAGTTGTACTTTCAATGCTTTAGACTTGTCCTTGTTTGATGCTGCAGATTCGAGGATGAACCTTTTTGAGGAATGAGGGAATGATAGAGAATAAGTGAACTCTCAATCATAGAGATCCAATATGCTCAAAGTCCCTCTTCAAGGAACATGAGGCCTAATGACAAGAGGTATGATAAAAGCCATGAATAAGGCCTTGCAAAGATTGGTTCGAGAGTTTAAGGAGAAAGAGCTCATCTATTTGGAAGACTTAGAGCAAATGGCACCACCTTCCAGTCCAAAAAGAATGCTCATTTATTTGGAGGCTCAGTTTGAATATCTTAAAGGCCCAACACAAGTTCAAATAGAAGAACTTGATTAAAAGAAGTCATGTGCTTTATTAATGAGTCATGTGATTTTACTTTTTAATTTATTTTGAATTTTCATTTTATTTTTATTTGATTTTTTCCAGATTAGATTAGAATAGTTTTGATTGGTTTTCACTTGTATTTATAAGGCCTACTTAGGATTTAATTCAAATTTGAATTTAAAATTCAAAAAAAGGATAAGTCTTATCTTTAAGGAACCATTTATCCTATTAAGATTAGGATTTTTATTCTTATTGAAAGACCATGTAGTGCTACTTTGCAAATCAGATTTGAATAATATTTTGAGTGATTTTTCTTTTCAATTTCGTGCAAGATTGTTAGGATTTTTCATGTTTTTCCTAGAATACGGATTCAACTTATCAAGAGAATTGACCAACTCTTATGACATCTTGTGTTTGGGGTTGTTAGAGTTCTCTTTAGAGGTTCTATTATATCTCTCAATTGCCTTGGGTTGCTTCCGTTATTTTTTGTTATTATTTTTAGTTCTTTAGTTGCCTAAGACCTATTTTTAGGAGGTTCACCTGTCTTCTATCAATATGACTTTTTTAACTCCATACACCTTTTTAATTCTCCAAATGTCTTTCGCATATTTTTTTTTATTGCAATAGGATGTTTATAGAGAAGGGAACTTGCTTTTCTTGTTTTTTTGTGTGTTTCCTTTTATTTTGGGTTTTTTAGCCTTCATGTTCCACCAAAAAAAATGTTTTCACATATTTTAATGGATTTTGTACAACTTTTTTTTATTCCTTCAATATCTATTTACATACTTCCATAGTTTAAATGTTAGAAAGATGAATACAATATTCAAGAAATTTGAAGTCACTATGTGCCTAGTGCGTCACACCGAAAAATGACACCCAATTGCTTCTAAAAGTTTCCTTGGATTCTTAAAGTTGTTTTTGTAATTTTGTTCATGGCACCAGAGTAACAAGAAGCTCTCACGTGTTAGTCTAAAAGAAAAGTCTATGAAAGTTGAAATTGTTGACTGTCTTCTCTAAACTTCCATAAATATGTAGTGCAGATTAAAGTACATAAATATTACTTTAAAAAATAAACACACAAAACAAATATTCACACAATACACAGAAAAATAGATTGAACCTGAATAATACAAGAGACCTTCCTTAATTTATTTGGTTGCATCAATCAATTGGAAACCATACTTTTAGTCTCCTTAACAAAACCATCTCTTGTCCAATTTTTATTAGATTGCAAACCTTTCCTTATGAGTTTCCTCTGTTGAATTGCTTCCTGTTGCATTTTTACCAACTTAGTGTGAGTAGTAAAATATCGGAGAGAGACATTGTAATTTTTTGACACAGAACAGGAAAAATAGTATTAATGAATGAATTTAATATTCTTGGAGTTTATCTTGTGTAGTTGTAAGCCTACTAGAAACCAACTCAAAAGAAGTTCATACCCTTTAAAATATTTTATTGATGTGAAATTATGCTTTTCCATGAAGTCTTTTAGTTTAGCACATAGTTTCTTCACAAGGTCATAGCCATGCATCATAACCCTAGTGCATACCTACACAGTTTGAAAGATGATAATCATTAACTCTTCACCATCTCAAAAGCTATAGGTAATAACATAAAAAACCTTCATCAAAGAATGATATATTCAAAGATATACAAGAAATGAGCCTCTATGAAGCTCAAAAATACTTCAAAGCGTTCATGGGTATTTGAATAAATAGACACTAAACTCCAAAGTTGATTATTCAATTTGTACTTAGAAAGCATCATGTTGCCCTAATCCTTTATTAAGAAAAAAAGTTGATTGTTCTTTTGGAGTGAAATATTATGGATAAAGATTCTCCGCCTAACAATAAGAAACTTGGGGGTCCAATGTATGGAATATGGAACTATAAAGTTACAATGAGGCCTGAGATGCTAATTGCCCGACATACCTGAACAGTAGTAAGATGAATAAATTCAACAACGTCACTATAACGTCTGGCCACTTCTTTGGGATTGACGACAGTTCCCACAAACCAACACAAGCCTTTTCGGTGTGCTTTGTCCTCACTCACACACTTCCTTCCCAAGAGGTCATCCATCCCAGAATTGCTCCAAGTTAAGCACGCTTAACTGAGGAGTTCTTAAGAGATAGGCTACCGAAAAGGTAGGTGTATCTTGTTGGTATAAGTAGTATCTATCAATTCCTTTAAGTTATCCTTAACCGTATAGTCCTATACCTATACAGTCTCTGGATCTCTCTCGTTCTGGTATGTATTCGATTCATTCACATACCCCTCCCACTTAAAAGCTTGCCAGGAGTCACTCCTTGTCCATGCCTCATCACTTTATCTCATGCCCATTTTCTTGCACTGGCGATTACTCCCCGCCCTCATCAACTCTCGGATGTCACATGCCTACCAGCTTCTGTGTGGTTCGTCATTAAACCATACCATATTGGGAGAGGCCGGACTCTGATACCAATTGTAACATTTGGCCACTTCTTTGGGATTGACGACTGTCCCCATAAACTAACACAATCCCTTTCGGTGTGCTTTGTCCTCACTCATATACCTCAATTCTTTTCGGTGTTCTTTGTCCTCAATCATACACCTCCTTCCCAGGAGGTCACTCATCCCAGAATTGCTCCAAGTTAAGCACGTTTAACTGAGGAGTTCTTAAGGGATAGGCTATCAAAAATGTAAGTTCACCTTGTTAGTATAGATAGTACCTATCAATTTCTTTAAGTTATCCTTAACCGTATAGTCCCATACTTGTACAGTCTCTGAATCCCTCTCATTCCAGTATGCATTCGATTCATTCATATGCCCCTCCCACTTAGAAGCCTGTCAGGAGCCGGTCCTTATTCGTGCCTCATCACTTTTATCTCACACCTCATTTCTTGCACCGGCGATTACTCCCCGCCCTCATCAGCGCCCGGATGTCACAATCACCACCTGTCTTAATGTCACTTATGCCTAAAAGTGAGAGTTATCACCATCGAACTCTGACTTCACCATTTTTACGATGGTCATCACCTTCCAAAGTGCAATGGGATGAATTGGCTTTGTAGAATAACTACCAAGAGTTGAATAGCTAACAAATTTAGAAAGGACTAGATTAGATATTAAGGAAATCAAGAAAGGAAAAATCATAAAGTTTTAGGCATTGAGATTGCAAACCCCTTAACACAAGGCTTAGGGTGTAATGTATCGAGATTGATTCCTATGATGCTCATGATTGTATTTATAGCAGATACTCCCTCACATCTTGAACTAAGAGCAACCCTTGCTGGCTATAATTAGAAGCAACAGGGTGCAATAACTAGTATGGCCTAGAATGATGATGATATACACTAATTACAGACCAAGCAATTAGAATGTAAGTTACAAAGCCAACCTATGTAATATCAGTGACGTTAGGAGCCATCTTATCCCAAACAAGAATTGCAGCTTTCTCATTTATCCATCCACAAAGCTCTTCCAAAAGTGCACAATCTTGCCTAATTGCTGCACCCATTTTGTGTTCTAGCATATCATTAGGACAGGAGAAATTTATTTCAATTACATCCTAAAAGAATGTCAGAGAGTCAGATGCCAAAATTTTAGTTAGAAAAATATTTAAGTTCACAATCTCAGCCAATGAAGACATCTTACAACTCCAATTTGCTCAACCTAATCAATAAGCTCCTGCTAAGAAGATTTATTGTACTCCCCCATAATTGAAGCAATGAGAATTCTGTCTAGGTACTCTTCTTTTAATTGTTTAAATTCTTTCAACATAGTTTCAAGAGGTCAGTCACTGATAAGTTCTATTTTCTCCCATCCAATAATTTCTCCTTTATTTGCACCTGCCTATAGTTGGGCATATCGTGGAGTTACATTTATGACTTTAGCTGTGCATCAAGTGACACCTGGAAAAAGAATAGCATCAAATTTCATGGTTATCTTTAATTGGGACACAAAGTTGCATCTAAATTGCATCAATATTAACTCTAATGTTATGAAACTGCTTGTACCAGTAAAACAAGTGTTTTTGTCATGGAGATATTTGAGAAATTTCATTGCAAATTAAAGTTTTGTTCATATAGTATAACATAATGGTAAACATCAACTTTGATATAAAAAAGTTCTCAAGGCCAAGTGCTTATATCTCTATCACTGCATTGCCTATGCCTTTCTTAAAATTTTGTTTCGTGCAACTATACATAGACATCAATGGGAAAGAAGGGGATATTCCATTTCATCCCACTCAATTTCAATTTGCCCTCTGAAATGAAAAGAATAGGGAAATCTAGAAGAAGATCTAATGGTTCTTTCTGGATCAAGTCAGAATCTGCATATTGCATGCAGAATCCTCGATGTTTCAAGGTTCAAGAAGGCAAATCTGATTATCAATGTTGGTAAAATCAACTATAAAAATAGATAATGATAGATCATGAAGAACATAGACTTATAAATTCCTAGTAGACCAAAAGCAGCTCACTAATATCCAGATAGAATGAACCAACCCTGATCAAATCCTATGCTTAAGCATGAGCCTATTTTAATCAATTTTAACTTATGGAAAAGCAGGAGGCAGAGAGGAGGGAAGAATCTTCAAACTACCAAGGTCGAATAGCAAGGAGGAGAACTAGAAGAATGGAGCAAGAAGATGCACAGATGATTTTGGGTTGAAGAAGATGAAGATTCAAGAATGAGAGAGAGAAAACCCTCTTCTCTTATGGTTGCCAACATTGGACAGCAAGGAGGATCTAGGTTATGCAATGATAGTGGTTTGTGACGGTGGATTTGGGTTCTGCAAGGAGGATCTAACAGCTCATAATAAGGCAATAATATTCACTTTCCAGTGCTAATAGACATATAACTAACTGGTGAGCGTGGAGTAGGCGTAAAAGGTGAATTATTTACTGCAATAAGAGCTTTCTTTGAATCAATATGCAGATACTTAACCTCTCAAATCTCAATCAAAACGGTTTACTTTTTTCAATGACGTTAAAAACAATTCCTGACTTTCACGTCTCTTATGGACACCTCTGTCATTTAAGCCCCACTTATTGATCAACATGATAAAATATTTTCAATAGAACTTCTACCAATGAGTTTCTTTTCCAATGCCACATTTACTTCCCATCAATATCAGTCTAGAACTATTATTTCAAGACATGTGCGATTACAAACTATATGCATGAATAATATTTTTTTTTTAAAAAAATGTTTTCATAACATAAAATTGCAAATAAGATATGAAGTTTAGACTTGGCAGGGCTACTTTTTACTTATATCCAACTCTTGCAAAAAGGTTTTGGAAGCTAAATTAAATAAGATATGCCACCCATTGGTTTCCTCCTGCTATCTCCAGTGCTAAAAGTAGTTATGCTATTTTCACATCGAACCTACAAACATCCAAAGAACATGCACAGTTATAGAATATTCAGTGCAATGCTCATTGACATGCCAAACAATGAAACAAACATGCAAAGCATTATAACTAATAAATATTGAGATGAATTACCAAAGCATGGTCATTGATTTGTTGACTCTTATTTTGGACCTGGAGTGCAAAAAGATCATTTTAACAAAAGCAGCAACATCTCAATATAAAACACGTTTCTATATTAGATTTTTTTTTTGAAAGAGTGTCTCAAATCAAATAGTTAGTATGCATGAAAGAGATCATAATTAAAGGCTACCTCCCTAGGCCCATAAACAGCAGCAACCACTTTGGTATTGCCCATCTCGAAAGAAGTAGAACTGAAAATTAAAGCAGAAGAAGCATATCATCAAATACTTTGAAACATATAAAAAAAAATTATATACATGAAAAAGCAGGAAACTTGAATGTTAAACAGTTCAACACTAATAGAGAACAAATTTTAATAAACCCAAGAAATCAAACTTGTCATACCCGTCAGCTTTGGCCACAACACCAATCTCTGCTCGAATTGGTCACATCTGAGATAGCAAAAAGAGGAGGAGAATGAAAAGTGGCAATGCTTAAAAGACATAGAAACTGTGAAGCTATGATATTTATTTAAAAAAAAAACATGGAATAAGAGATTGAATATGCTTATAAGAAAAGAATTGAAAGAGAATAAGAGATAAGAAGAACCTCCATGGGTCGGCAACCGTCCATAGAACCGAAGGCTTTTGCAGTGAGTTGTCTTTTCCTACAAGAGTGCAGGGTTTTGCAGTAGATCAACAATGATGATTCTTTATGCAAACGCACGCCATTACTGAGCTATCTCTAAACGCATGAACTGCACTAGAAAAACATTCTGTTTTCCTATCTTTTTTTCACTTTCTTACTTTCGCTGATATACATATATTACTCTAACTTGTCATGTCATCTTGTAGAGACCCACAATATATAGCTATATTTGTCAACCTTTTCTTCTTTTTTTGTGTTATTATATTTCTCACACTGTCTCAACAAATTATTTGTTATGCACTAAATCTAAAATTGAATACTAAGATTAAGTGAATCGATATATTTTTTTTAGTCTTTTAATGTGTTTTGAAGTTGAATATTAATAACATTAATTATGAGAATTTTTTAAAATGATCAGTTAGTAATGTTAAAATTAAATATAAGTATTTTAAAATATAACTATGATATTGCCACAAGTATGTAAAGTAGGAAGATAAGGGAGCACTTGATTCTAAGGGAAAAATTGATGGCTTATTTTATAGTCTCTTAGATCTTAATTATGATAATTTAAGAAAAGCAATTTTCTCATCACAGATGAAACTATAATTGGAATTGATGAAAGAAAGCGTGATATTTGAAAGCAAAGTTAATTGGGGGCAAATGCTATACTGTATAGAAGAGCTTCCAATTCTGGTGTGAATACTATGTATAGGAGGCAAAATTTATGTCTAATATAAATGTCAATATTGTCTCCTAAAAAAATATAATCCTAAATATTTAATAAATCACTGTGAAAGTTGAATTTAAGAAAAAATTACATTTTAAATGACTAATAGATGACATAAGAATTTGACACTTTTTCAATTGCAATTTCTATAAGGGCAAGAATAAATTTTTCTTGACAAGAAAATCAAAGATAATAGATGGATTGAATGAATTCAACTATTGATTTACAGCTAATAAGTGTATCAAAAAATAGGTATGCAGAGCTTGATAAGCTATGATATTTTATGCTATGATAGTATCTATTTAAGTTTTGAATCTAATATTTTATATTCAGTATTTAAAATGAAAAATGGGTGTGCAAAGTAGTACATTACTTTTAGTTCTGTAACACGTGCTGTCAGTGCTTATCGAAAACAATCAATTTAACATGTGGAAGCATTGATCAGTGGCCTTCTCTTACTTTTTCATTTGGATTTTTTGTGTAAAAATTGTTCAATCAGCTGTGAGTTCAGTGCATGGGTTTTTAAGCAAAAAACACTTTTAAGACTAGATGGCAATTGAGATAATATCATAGCTTTGATTTCAAGTGCTAGTTCTCTTCACCATTTGACACTGATCCTTTCAAAGGAGATAATGGAAGTTGAAGGATCTCCATACTTGATTGTGCTCATTGAAGCAACTTTGACTGAAAATACTGGTTTGTCTTCCTATGAAGACCACAGTTAAGTTCAAGTTGCACTACAAAAAATTTGATTTTCGACGGCGACAAAAGTCGCCGCTGAAAGAAGGAATGTCGCCGCCAAAAATTTTCAGCGGCGACATTTTTGTCGCCACCATGTCGTCGCCACAAATCTCGTTACCGAAAGTTTGGCGACAATAAAAATATCGCCGCCAAAAGTTGACATTCAGTGACGAAAAAAGTTGTCGCTGAAAATATAAATTGTCGCCGCCAAATATTTCTCATTTGGCGACAACATTAAGTCGCTGCTGAAAATTTATCATTTGGCAACAACATTTAGTCGCCGCTGAAAGTCATTTGGCCATGTCATCGCCGCCTGACAACTGCCGGCAGCCGACGGCCGCCGCATCACCACCACCGCCGGCCGCCACCGCCACCACCCATGTCACCACTGCCACGTCATATATTTGTTTCAAATGTGCGTTCGCCTTGATTCGAACCCATGACCTCTTGCTTGTAATGCCTTTGTGTTTACTCTCCTGCCAGTTGAGCTGAAATGCACCTGCAGTCTTTATATGAAATATTAAATATATATTGTTTATCTACACACTAATACACACATATATATTTATAAATCAATATTATTATTAAAAAATACACATATATTTATATTTATTGGTAATAAATAATATTAATATTAATTTATATGTTAAAAATATTAGAAATTAAATTAACCTAATAAGAATTTCTCCAAATATAGGGTTGATCACATTAAATAATTAGGGATTAGTTTATCTTCCTAATTTTTTTTTTGGAGTTATCAATTCCTTTATGAATTAAAAAAAATTATCCTAATAAGAATAACATATTTCATTAATTAGGATAAGGAAAAGTAAAAATAAATATAGATAGAATTCAATATTCAACATTTCAAATCTTTAATTTTCGATAGAGATAAAATACTTTCAAAATGTCCAGAATATTTTACATAAAAAAATAGTAAAATACTTTATCTTTAAATAAAGATACTAGATAATATAAAATATATATTAAATATCTAATTACTTATAATAAAAATGTATAAATAAAACACAATTATTATTTTAATATGTCATTTATTAATTTTTAAAATGAAAATAGAAAAAATTCACAAAATTAACTTTAGCGGCGACATTAAAAAGTCGCCACTGAAAGTCTTACTTTCAGTGGCGACATCAGTAAGTTGCCACCGAAAGTTGAACTTTCGACGGCAACTTGTTCAATTGCCGCTGAAAGTTCGCCTTTCAGCGGCGACCTTTTTCAGTCGCCGCTGAAAGGAGAACTTTCAGTGGCGACTCACTTGATCGCCGCTGAAAGATTGACTTTCAGCGGCAACTTGCTCAATCGCCGCTGAAAGTCGAACTTTCAGCGGCGACTTGCTCAATCGCCGCTAAAAGACTGACTTTCAGCGGCAACTTGTTCGATCGCCGCTGAAAGACTGACTTTCAGCGGCGACTGAAATAGGTCGCTGCTAAAAGTTTATTTTCAGTGGTGACTCTTTTAGTCACCGCCGAAAGTCGTCACTGAAGGTCTTTTTTTTTGTAGTGTTGGTATGTAATTTATCTCAAATAAAAAATTTTGTCACCATGCATGTCGTTGTTTGTCTCTTGTTGGTGTGCCTTCTCCACTTATTCTTAGACCGGTCAGTGTGTCGACTATTAAATTTGAAGTTATTCCTTTATATAGAGACGATTGGGTTTTTTCTCCTGTCAAAATCCTGCAGTGGGATTATCTAGGTGTTGTAGATATTTAAGTCACACAATCCTATAATGGATTATTTCTAGGTTACTTAGTAGGTCTAGGTTTTGATTAGTTTGAATATGCTGTTGTTTTAGATTACTTGATGTTTAATCTAACAACGACTCAATTCACTACTATTATTTTCCCCACTTTAGAATACAAGAGGAAGATGGTTAGTTTGAATTTATTCTATGATCCTTTAATATCTTCTTCTTATAAACTTATATGCATCAAAATGTTGGATACAAAGAACACAGGGAATTTTGCACTAGATGTATATTCATCAAAATCAGGTGCATGGGTTGACTCAGGTTTGTCTTTTGTCCGTCCATTTGGGTTGGATTTTTGTGATGCCGTATATTTCAATGGAGCACTTCATTGGTATTCTAGAGAGGACTCTTCTATGTATTTTGAAGTTAATACTTGTAGTTTGAAGAATTGGCACATGCCACCAGAAGTGAGAGAAGAGATTATTGTTTTGTTTTGGTGAGTATGGTGGAGAATGTTTAATGGTGTTGAAAAAGAATTTGAGTAGTTTGAGCTTAAGAGTTTTGAAGCTAGTTGATGATTATGCAGGATTGTCTGTTATACATCATGTTGATCTAACCTCAATTGAAACTAACTTGCCATATGTACAATATGACTAGGAAGGTGAAATGCAACCATTTTCTATATTGGGCATTGTTGAACATGGAGAGCAACGTTCAAGAAAGGTGGTCCTATTCAAGAATCATTTAATTGCATATTTTTACTTGAGGAAGGATGTGTGTACAAATATGTCTAGATTCTATCCTTATTTCATACCTAGTAAAATTGGGATGTATTATTATGGTTGTCAAGCTTTTAAATATTATGAGACTTTATCAGTGGTAGAACCATTTTGAGTGTTGGGTGTTTAACTACATTCCATGAACTTGGTGAGGTTCTAAATTACATAGCAGTCATGTCAGTTTACTGCTTATTGTTGTTTTCCTTATGTGTGATATAGTGGACTGAACATAGATGTCTGTAACTTAAATTTGTGTATCTTTTTATTTGTGGCTGATATATTTTCTTCAACTGTTCAAATGATGTTTAGATTAAGCTTTTGATAAGTTTTGTTGTTTAAAGATTTCCACTTATAAGATAAATTCATACAAGTGTGTGAGAAATAAATAATTTAACTGATGAAAAATATAACTAAAATTAGGTTATGTCAAGACATTACGTATCATGTTTATAAACAGAAGTAAAATTAATTATTGACATTTTTAAGTTATTATTTCTATTCTTTGAGAAAAATTGCTATCTTGTTGAAAAATCAACGTAATTAAAGAATCAATAAGATAAATTTGATAATTTTAAATAACAAATAACATAATAATACTTAATCACTTATGAAGTTGTGGGTTTCACTTATACCTCTTTAGGATAGTATTATTTAGATCACATTCATTTATATTTTGTGCTTTTTAATTTTAATTCATGTTATATAACTTAAAATTTTAAAACATGATATTTAAGTAGAAGGGACGAAGACTTGCATCGATTGAAAAAAAAAATAATGAGTCCGTAAACTGTCATGATATATTTTTTTTAAATACGCTAATTCTACCTAGGAAGAAGATAATTACTGTTTTTGTAGAAAAAGCATAGAAAATTGCAAAGAAAATTTACAATTCAAAAGTTAATACTTTTCAAAAATAAATTAGAGACAAAATTTGAAACTTAATTGTATTTTACATTGATTGTATCCATTTCATATTCAAATAAGTATGCAAATTTAAAAACTAAAAAATTATTGTTTTTATTTTCTATGAGTTGATTGATAGACTAATTGGATATTAAGCATATGACATAGGTATATAAGTTTTACCAAGGGGGAAAATTGTAAAAAAGATAATAATAAAAGACAAAAAATCATAAAAGCGCAATAATTAATAAACCTAAACCCTAAATAATAATTTGTAAAATTCAAAAAGATTAAATGAATTGATATGATAAAATAGTAAAGAACTCATTTCAGTTTATGCTATAAAGAAAAGGATTTTCCTAAAACTCTTTTTTGGTCTAAAATATATGGAGTTATATAATTTTTAGTAAAAGTATACCTTTTTTATTGATTATCATTTCATAAATTAGAAAGAGAGAGAGGATAAATTTTCAAAACAGTTTTTATTGATAATTAATAAAGGTAAAATTGGGATATTGATTTTTTTAAAAAAAAATTAAGATGTGCAATTAACCTTTTTTAATAAGAGTAAAATAGTTAAAAATCTTTTATAATATAGACCGAAAAGAATTTATCTTGGAGTCAATTTTATGTCACAAACTTAAATAAAAACAAACTAATAAACATGCCCTAAATAGTGAAGTTTTCGAAAAAGAGATTATCCACACAAAATTTAAAAGCATTTTTGGTTATAATATTATGAATTAATAATAAATATTTTTGGTCAAAAATATTACTTCTTTTGGTTCTATCTGCAATCTTTATGAGTTTTATTACATATTATTCGCGTTGCATTTTACATTATATATTTTATGCATATAAATTTGTAATTTGAATTGCTAATTCTTGTTATGATTGCTTTGTAATGATTTTGTGGTTTAAATTCCAACTTGGCTATGACGCTACCGATTGAAATTGGTTAGATTTTTTAGCTGGTTATAGATGGAAAACCAATTTGGGTGATTTAGGAGAACTATGATCTAATGGCTAGATCATGACTTGGGAATGAGAGCTTAGAGAGAAGAGAACCACAATCAAATGTTCGAAGAGAGCCACTTAAAAAAATCTAAAATATATTAATTCAAACAATTTATTTTAGATTTGTACAATTTATTTTACATTTGTCCTTTGTAAATTTTCAAATATTATTTTTAAAGGTTGACTTAAATATGTTTATTTTAAAATTTTCATAATTTTTTATTTAAATTAATTTTAGAATTAGTGTTATGAAAATAAAATAATTTTAATTTATTTTTTATTTAAATTAAATTTAAATATGTAATATATATTTTTATATATTATATAATATGTAATATATTTATTTAATTCCATTTATGAATATTTAATTTAAATTTATTTATCTAATATATTTATTTATTTATTTTTATTAATTATTTTATTTAAATAAAATAAAAATATATAATATATGCAATATCTAAAATTTAAGGCAATGCAAAAGGCAGCATTTGCTGAAGCATATGGCATGATGTAGTTTTGGTTGCTCTATGATGAAGGAGATTACAAAAGAAGTTAATTTTTTATAGATTTTCTCTAAATACTATTTAGAACAAAATAATTTTTTTAATTCAAAACAAATTAAATGCTTCTCTTTCCACTTATTTCTCTTCTTTCTTTATTTTTGTTATATGCCTAGACTTGCGTTAGTTGTTTATACAAAAGAACCTGCACTAATTCAAAACAAAAGAATTTGTACTTACGTTAATATAAAAGTCGAAAATCAATACAACACTGAAAAAACTAAGTGTGAAATGTCAACAAATTATTTTTTTATTATTAATTTATAAATTATCTGCTTGTTGTTTTTGTACAGCAGTAACTCGTTATTAATAATGAAGAATCATTACTTAAACTAATTATTAATAATTTATAGAGAGTGGTTGCTCAGTTGAATGAACAATTGGATTATACTAGGTTAAGTATTTGGCTAAGTATTGAGCTGACCTAATAATAAGCATATTTTTTTTCAAATAAATTTTTTTATTTAAGAACTTGACATTTTCTTTATCTTTCATGGTACTCACATCTTCATATTATGCGCGGCTCTTGTGTTGAAAAATTTTATTTATTTATTACCATTTTTAAAATTTTCTGTCTTTTTTTATTTGTTCTGCTAGATATATTTTGTCCCCTTATCTTGTCATTTTCACTAATTTGAATTTTATTTTGCATAAAAATAAAAGTTAAAATTATGAGATCTTTACTTCATGAATTACAACAGTAATTTAGCTCGAATCTTGACAAATTGATGCATTGGGGTCCAAGAAAATAAAATTCTCTAAAAAAGTAAAATTTTCAATTTTATCATTATTAACTTTATTTATTTCATTAAATATAAATTAAGTCATGATAAGATTAACCAAAAATTAAATGACAGGCAAAAGTTTAGCTAAAAATTGAGGGGCACGGTAAAAAATGCCGCAATAATTTAGAAAGTAAATTTTTTTCAAGTTTTTTTAATGAAAACATTATTTATATATAACATTTAATTATAGCATTTTGCTCTAACTCATATTTTTTTATTTATATAATTATATGTTGTTGAATTGATCTTATGATTATGTCATTAGTGGTATGGTATGTAAATCTACACCATGATTATCACACTATGAGTTAATATCATAAGTATTCAGCAGTATTTAGATTTTCATATTATAAAATCATAAGATGCATTTATGTGGTAAATGGTTAAAGGCTAAATGAAAAAAAGTACTAGATAAAAAAATCACTGAAATTAAAACACGACACTTAAATTTGTGTGATTTTATATACAATAATATAAATTAAGTCTTATTTTAGTTATATTATCACTAATTTAAAATGACTTAAAATAATTTCCCGTTTTATTTTAAAAGTCACATTAATTTATATTAATTCATATAAAATAATAATTAATGTTTGATATTGATTTGAGTATGGATTGGTGGAATCATTTTTACTTACATAGACTATAAAGTTTTGTTCCGTGTAAAAAAGTTCACTATAATATTAGAAGACTTTATATGCTAACAGGTTAATTAGGAAGCAAGCGTTATTCTAGTACATGCGATAATAAACTTAGGAAAGTAAGTTCATTACAATACCAAAACATTTGATATTTTTACTCTCTTCTTAAGATCTTGCTTGGTGTGGGACATGCATTGAATGTGATCTGAGAATCAATGGTGGTTATAAGCCAACTGCATTGTGTCCTTTTTGTTATTACATGCTTTTTAGTGATATTCTGAGAATCCTCCTGCTGTAGAAAAACAACCATGATTATTTCATGTTGTATGATTATTGATATAATATCATAGACTAAATTTATGTACCTTTAAGGGTGTGAAAGCAAAATGCTGCAATGAGTAATCATCATTTTGGTATTCGATCATAGTAAGGCTTGCAAATGCTCTAGGATTGTTCAATTTATGTCTCATTAGTTCCATTACCATTTTTTGTCCCACAATTTTTTCTAACTGTTGAGGAAATGAGTGTGGATGTCTACTCTGATTTTGTTGTTCGCATAAATAAAAATATTATCAGAAATATATATCACTAGACATTAAACATTTGATATATGAACTATTGAAATCGGCTAATCAAATTGGATTATAGTCTACCAAACATGAAGTTGACGAGCATTTGTACTTACCTGAGTTATTTCTTGTAATAGGATGGTAGCAAATTCTCCTACTAGATGTTTAATATGGCCATCATAGAAAACAACAGAAGTTTTTGCAATGTGATCAGACACTTCATAATGCACTTTGAATTTGTAAATATACAATTTCAGGTAGACAAATGATTAGCACATAAATTTTTCAAATGTAAATAAGGTTGTTAATTTGCGAATACAATTCACCTAGGTTCTAAGTTGTGGACAATTCTTTTGCAACATAGACAATACTTTTGACCATGTCTATCTTTGGGTTTAAAGCCACACATCTTGCAACCATTATACCACTAATCAAAACTTGCTTAGAGTTTTTGTATTTCAGCTAATATGGCACATGCAAAAGTCTAACAATGAACAGAGGAGAACATGAAAGATTATACTATGAGGAGATGAAACACAACACACTTACTGTATTGATTTGAGGAATGTGGCAAATATTGATTCGGTTTGGGGGCTGAAGAAGGTTAATGCAGTGTGGCAGTGAATATTGTCTTTGAGGAAATTGGTTGTCATGAAAATGGATAAACAAAAATTAAGTCGGTGACAATAATTTAGCTTCGATTTAATATCTAAACAATATTAATGCTGATTTAAATTTTTATCAACTTAAAAAAAAAGCAAATTTCCTAAATAAATATATAAGCTTTAGGTAGGCAATAGTATTTGATGCTACAAAGAAAGGACCTAAGAATCTATTAAACAGAGAAGCTAAAAGACATAATGAGAACCATTGCATTAATTCCTTTACTTGACAAATGTCTAGGTTAAAGTAAATTCTTGTAGTAAACCATGAATTGGTTAGTTGAAGCTCTCCATTATGTGTCAACATAATTTTTGCAAGGCTAAGAACAACAATAATTGGTCCTTCTGTTTGGTTTTGTGTAGTAGGCCTTAGCAGCACATTCTCCAAACAGAGTGCAATTGATGATAGTATTACTACAATTGAAATAAAAAACATTCATATAAAATACAAATATAAAACATACATCATGAGAAGTGAAATGATTAAAGGATATAGTTAGTGAATCTTGTCCTTGACATATGCAATAGAAAATGCCAGCCTGTGTTGAATCTTCCTATTATTTTCAGGTTGACTGAGTGTCCCGAAATTGTTAAGCTATCCAATATCGTTTGTAAATGGAGCATATTATCTAGCATACTCAAAACATAAGATAAAATACAAAGTGATTTGGCAATCATATAAAAAATTCTATTCAACAAATAAAAGCATCAAGTGATAAATAATGAAAACAAAATTAAAGATGAAGATATTCAATTTTTTCATAAAGTGCAGATCAATGAGGATATTTGTTCTCTGTCTAAGATTTAATATATCTAAGATAGAAGCTAACGAATATGATTCAATTGGGATCTTATAATTAATTCTCTCAAAATGAGTATGCTGGTTAAAAGTCAGTCTGCAGGGATGAGCAGTCGATTTAAACTCTTGTGTTTTTAGTCACTCGAAAAATTTCAACTTGGTAACAATCTCCTTCAATCAAGCTAGGTTCATGTATGCAATCAAGTTGTGTGCTAAAATAGCTGCCTAAATTTTAATCCCCTGAACAAAAGATACCATGATACTATAAACTATCCTAGTTTTAATATGTGTTTAGAGTTGAAAGCGGAAACTTACCGCTTCATGATGAAGGCAACTTAAGGGAAACAATGGGCCATGGACAAATTCAAGACCCACTTCAAGGCATTGGAGGACCAATGACCAGTGCTAGGACTAAAGCCATGAAGCAAGCCATGAATGGGTTGATCCAAAATATGATTAACATGGAACCATTGTATTTGAATGATTTTGAGGCCCAAAACAAAGAAAAAGGCAAGCTGAAAATGTGAAGCCAAATTATAGTCAAAAAGCCCAAGTTGGAGAAGGCCCAACATGGAGAATTCACTTAAAATACATGTGCTTCTCATGTGGTCACTAAAAGTGACGTTTTTAATAATTTTTATTAGGATTATTTAGCCAATTTGTTTCCTTTTGAATAAAAGGCATATAATGATCTGATTTGATCTTCCTTTATTTAGGAAGAGGATTTCAGCATATTCTCTTCCTTTTTGCATTAAAGAGGAGCCAACTTTTCAAAGTCAAAATTAGAATTAAATGCTCCTTTTTGCTTAGGATTTCCTTTTTGTATTAATTAGCATTAATAATGTTAGGTTTGTGGGGTGAACTAGAGTTAGTTTATGGGTTAATACTTGCCTATAAATAGGCACCTCTTGTACTCTTGCAAACCACAACATGAATGAATGAATTTCTTTTCAGCAACTTTGTTGTTGTTTAGTGAGTTATTTCTTGCTTATCCTTGAGTGCCAGAAAGAATGAGGACTTATCAAGGAGTGGTGATCCTTGTGGCGTCCCGGAGTTAGGATTTAAGAGACAGGTTCTCTTGGAGTCTATTTCCTTTGACCAACATTTTGTTTCAGTCTTCTTATTTTCATCGTTCCTATTTTCTTTAGTTTTTGTTCATTGTTGTTCTTCATTGTTCTTGTGTTCAATTCATGTTTCCTTGAATTGCATGATCCTTAACTCAAAGAAGGCTCTTAGGGGTTCCTAACGTGTCTCCCATCACTTCATCCATAAAAATCATGCACATTTAATTAATCTTACCACCATTCTTGTAGTCTCTTACAATCCACTTCCTCAATATCTCTTGATACGAATCCTCCACGTTTCTTTTATTGTGTCGATTTCTTCGACGAGATTATACTCTTGGCTATTCATCTTTGTCTGTTTCAGAGTCGATGGATGCAAAAAAAAATTTTTTTCTTCCAAGAATGAAGTTTTCCCTATGAAGATATCAATATTTTACTTTACCATGGCTCTAGAAGACAAAAACCATACTGCCACTATATTGGTTTATTAAATTAGGGAACAAAGTCAATAATTGAATAGAGATAAAATTTATTATTTATGAAATATGAAAAGAGAAAGGTAATTTGCATGTCGAGAAAATATAATAAGAAAACAACAAGACAATTGTGGTAAAAAAAAAAACAATACGACATCAAGAGCATTGTTATTCCACATGATGAGATGCTAGAATATCAGAATTAGATCAAAATATTAGCTAAAATAAAATGTGAATGACTAGTTTGATAGATAAGTGTGGACAGTGATAATTTTTCTCACATGAATTCCACTCTAGTTCCGTACTTTTTTTTCTGTGTAGTTATACCCTAACAACAAATTTGTGAGGATGTGCAAAAGAAGATTATTCATGTTTATCCCAAAAAAAATAGAGGTATACACATTCGTTTTTTTTTCTTAAGTTGATCTATATTTTAAAATTTTCTAAAGCTGAATTTTTTAATATTAGTATAACTTTTCTAGTCATCTATTGATTTTTTTTTTTTTGTTATTATCTTGTTTTTTAAATACTTTGTATTGTGTGAGGCTGCAAGTTTTTTTCCTTGAGACAAAAAACTTAATACTCTATTTATGTCATCCATGCCAATTTTTTAGAACCATGGAAATATAAAATAAAACATTCAAGTTTTATGTTTTTCAACCGTAAAACCCAAAAATCTTTCTTTTTCCTGCTATTGTAGGAGCAAAATTCATTATTTAAACTATATCTTATAAAATTACAAGTTACAAAAGAATCTTATATTTTTATATATTTTATATTAATTTTTGGCCAAAAACACATTAATATTCATTAATATTTAATATTTCTTTGGTCCAAAAAATATTTAATATACTAATATTATATATAAGAACATTAATTTTCTAGTTAAAAAAATATATGAGAAAATTTGAGCTAAAATAAGATAACTTACACACTTAACTTATAATTTACAAATCTAAGTTTAAATTTTAAAATAAAAAAATTTAAAAAAATACTTGATTTGCAGTCTAAAATAGAAAAAAAATGTATGCATAAAATAATACTAAAAAAATTTCAATTGATTTGACTTGTTTTTAACCAATGTGTGATAAGATGGGTTTGAAACATATCAAAGCATTCTCAAGTGTTTTGTATTTTTAAATTAAAATTCAAAAAATAGAAGGAAAAGTAAAATCATCTCTTAACACTTCAACTGTCATCCTATATTTCTTCACATATGGATTAATGTCATTCAAACATATTCATTATATTCTTTATAATTTTTGGATCAAAATTTGATTCTTTATCTTGTGGATTGAAAAAGAAAAAAAGAAAAAAAATTAATATATGAAGTGTAAGATATATATACATATATATAAAAGGAATCTCTAAAAGCACAAAAAGATGAGCCTATTTAAATAATGCAAGGACCACTGTAAATTAATTCAAATAAAAATAAATTATCATGCAAAGTTACATCTAACTCAACTATCAATTTATTTTCACCGTCCTTCATTATTTTGCACCATAAAACTATTTGCATGAATTTTAGATAATACTCGTTCAATAAATTTTGCTTGTAACCAAACTTTATTCACTAGCCTCACTTTATTGCTTAGTTAACTTAACTATGAATGAGTCTCATATACAAAAACGATATAATCATAAATGCATATCCAAAGCTATTTAGCTGTCAATATTATTAGATATTTCTTTTTAAACCCATTGTTCTGCTTGTCTTTTTTATTTGTCTTTTTTATATAACACAAAATAACCTAGATATTATTAAAATAAATTGAAAGCTTATTTAATTTAGAATATTTGCCTATAGATATATGATTTGAAATCTCATGCTCTATATCATAAACATATAACTGAGAGTAATTGGCAATGATCCATTAGTTGGCAACAAACTTCCAATTCGATGATAATTGTGCCTTGATATAATAAAACAATATGGTCCTGAAGTTGAATGAATTCTAATTTTACCACCCATTGAAGTAAAAGCAAACATACTGTTATAAGCTCGAATGTTCTTCACGAAATTTTTGGAATAAGAAGAAGACTTATCAAAATACAAATGATGAAAATATGTTGGAGGGCTTTTCAATGGTGGTACCATAATCTTTCCTTGACAACAACAAAAGAAAAATAGCAATTCTTCCAAGTTTGAATACTGCTTAACTCTTTCATTATATCACATTAATGCACCACAATTTCTACATAGGAAGGACCTCCTTCATCAATATAATATACATTAAAAAACAAATATCAATATTATAATATCTTCAATTAAATTAGATATATATAAGATAGAACACATAATCTATATACTCTAAAACCTATAAATAAAGTATAGTTAGTATGTTCAAACATTTGATAGAAGTGTAAAAATAAAGAAACAAAAAAAAAATCCAAGCTTCCAATACATAGCTAACATTTCTTCTTATGCCTTACCTTCATTCTAGGCAGACACATTTGTTGATTGAGCACCATGACCAGAATAAAATCCCTCATCATCAACAACATCACTTCTTGTATTTTGTTGCCTCTTTTTTGGCTTCTTACCTCCTTTTAAAGCATATAAAAACTAATTACGCTGATAACCTCATCATGTTGTTTCATTTACTTCTAATCTCAAAGATATTCCAAAAGTTATCTTATTTTTTCAAATATATCTCAGAGAAGAAAAAATACATATAATGAATGAAGACCAAATAAAGATAAAGCTAGCTAATAAAGCCAGCTTTTCCTTAATATCTACTAATTAAATATTATGTATCTATAGAATCAGGATAAAAGGAAGAAAAAATTGTTCATTGAGACTTCTAATTCACACAAAATGCTCCTGTAAATATAAATACATGACACTAGTTATTCCTCTCTTTTTAAATACACAAGAATAATTTGTAAAGCATAAATATTCACAAATAAACCAAACATAATTCAATGCATATCGGATGTCTTTTTTATATAAACTTATCACAAATACTAATCACATGGTAAGAAAACTTTTATCTATAAAAAAAATCATCAATGAAATTCATTCGATAAAAATTTTAACTATATAAATTATTAGATATTATTGAAATTTTAAACTATATATAACCTAAACCACACAAATCTTAAACAATATATCTTACCACAAAAAAATAGATAGTATTCAAGTAATTGCACATTCACTTTTTTAAAATTTTAATCTAAAGCTTTATTTAAGTAGAATTAAGTTTATCATAGCATTGTGTATTTAATTTATAAAAACATCATACATTAATAAAAAAAATATAACTATGCAGTAGATTTTTTATATAATAATTAATTTTTACAGTAATTATAATTAAAAATTAATGAGATATTAAAAAAGAGATATATTTCCTCCTCTATAATTTTCATTTTTCCACAATTTTTGCCCTTAGTAAAACATACATGCCTATAGCTAGTAAAACTAAAAACAATAATTTTTTTAGTCTTAGAATTTTCATATCTACTTAATATATTTGTTAAAATTTCATATAAACAACATTTGTGCAAATTATTGACCTGTGTCTTAACATAGGTAAACCTTATAGTTAAACCAATTGCAGATGAACATAACTCATACAATGTTATGGAAGTTATTCGAGTCGTTTACAAATTGAGACCATAAGTAATACCTTCTCCAAGTTGAGAACTCCTTTCCTTGTTAAGAATCACACCGGCATTTCATTGTCAATCGTAAGTTCCGGGACGATGTTTGTTCCTGTTAAATCTAGGTGAGAAAAACCCCCTTTAGAAAAAAAAAAAGGCAAATTATTTTTAGTTTCTCATCAAACACGGAAATAGAACAAACTGAACACCACAAGAAACACAACCTCCACTAACTGACTACTGTTCCAAATATCGCTTGATGTATCTAAACCTACTGCTTCTTACATTAGAGCTACATTATCAGCAAAACAAAAATTAGCCCAATCATTAAATAGCATAACATAATATTCTAAATCTTTTGTTGAGAAAATCACCTACTGGCGGAATAAAAGATCACAAAACTATCATCAAAACGATAAAGATAGACAATTAACAAACTCAAAAATAAAAAATACCTGACACACCTGCTTCACAGATCTCATCCTGACCAAGAAATTGGTCTATTTGTCGTTGATGAACACACTGATAAAAATCAGCTAGAAGGTCGATACAACAATCTACACAAACGAATTCGATCCAGACTATAATATGGAAGTCTGAGGTCCATTGATTAATAGTAAAAAAACAACAAAGAAAAAAGATGTTTGGAGTTTCAAGAGAGGTGAGCAGCACTGTGTTAGCTCAGCTGGCTTCCCAAGAGAGGGTGAATTGGGAAGATTGAAATTTTTCTGTAAATTAGAAAAACCATAGTGATACTAAAAAGATAACTAAAAACAGAGTATAAAAATAAAGAGCAGAGGGAAGAGAACTCAGTAGTTTATCCTAGTTCGGTCTATTCTACTTTATCTACGTTCAGTCCCTAGGCCACCACTTAGGATTTTTCCACTGTCTCTTGCAAGATTTGAATGGGTTCCTACAATGACCGCAGAACAACATCAACAGCCCGAACTTCGGACTTAAACAAGTTTTCTCACTCTTTTCACTCAAGAGTAAAACTATCTCCCTTAGTGCAATCTCACACTAAGTACACTCTACAAGTGTTTAGACATATTACAGAATGAAAACTCTCTCAAAAGAGTAGATATGAAAGTTAAGATACAATGAATGAGTAAAACAGAGGTTAGTTGAGCTTTGAAAGAATTATTAAATGAATTAGCAGAGTTTTGGCGTGTAAATTGTTTTTCTCACTACCCAATAACTTAAATGTGGTCCTATTTACAGTTTTAGGGTAGAACTATTTGTTGAAAACAAAGATTAGCCGTTACTCTTAAGAAAATAGTCATTCACCTACCGCATTAAATGCATCTGACAGAGGTTATGCGTATAACCTCCTTAGGTTATGCGAATAACGAGTAATTGTTTGCTTTTATTTCCAACGTGAAGCTTTTCGTTATGTGGATAACCTAGCTAGGTTATGCGGATAACGTACTACCCAGAATGACTAGATTTTAGCACAGAATCATTTTTCTGAAAACCTACTTAGTTATTAGGAGAACGTTAAGTTTTTCTCAAACTGAGTTTTCGTGAAACTTAGGTTATCAGGACAATCTCCCAAGGTTATGCGGAAAACCTGATTTACCTGAGAAAAGTTCAAGTATTCTGAAATATAGGTTATGCGGATAACCTCCCTTGGTTATGCGGATAACCTATTTTACCTGAGAAAATTTGAAGTATTTTGAAATGTAGGTTATGCGGATAACCTCCTTTAGTTATGTGGATAACTTGTTTTACCCAAGAGGTGCAAGTGCTTCGTGACACACGTTATGCGAATAACCTACCTAGGTTATGCGAATAACAAGCTACACAATATCACTTTTCTTTACTGTTCACTATGTTATGAGAATAAGATGCCTACCTTATCAGGATAATCCCCTGGATAGACTCGAGAACATGATCTCCAAGCTGTGTTATGCGGATAACTTCAATCCCTTTCATGAAATTGAGGGATGGACTTTGGAAAAGCTTTGAAATTGAGTCTTTATCCCCATAATCTCAAATGGTTATACGTATAAGGTAAAATATTATTTGTAAAACAAGGTAAATACTTAGAAACATATTTGAAATTGAGATCTTATTCCCATAAGTTAAATCATTCTTATGAAAACCAATTTGAGCACTTATAATCAGTTTGAGATTGAACATTTATCCTCATTAGATAGCTTTTTTCTTGAAAATCATGAGTTAAGAACTAATCATTCAATTTGTTATCTTATTTAATATTGGGTTAATTGAAATTCAAAGCTCAACTACCTTCTTTTACAGATAAGTTCCTTAAGTATGTGAGAAACAATTCTTTAATCAACAGGAAGCTCCAACTTTGTTCTTCATTTCACTTGTGTTCCTTTGATATTGGATCTCCCAAGCTTATTTGTTTTAAAATCATCAAAACATCTGAATTAATATTCTCCCCATTTTTGATGATGACAAAACAACTTAAACTTATTGTTAGTACTTGAGTTTGCATGAAGCTCCCCCTTAATATGTGCATCATCTAAATAAGGTCAGATAATGTGAAGAACATATCTCAAGACAAGAAACACAGAAATGAACACTTTTTTTAGAAGGAAATTCATTGTATTCTAAATATCCATTACAGGTAAAAAAAAAAAAGAAAATACAGAAACATAACTCTTGAAATGCAGCAGAACAATCAAGCAAAAATTCAGTTAAGTTTCTTTCTTTTTCTTAGATTTTTGCTTCTTTTTTCTTTACTTCTTTCTCTTCCTTCTCTTCTTGTTCTTTATTCTTTTCTGTCTCTATCTCTTCTTTCTCCCTTTTTTGTCATTAGCAATAGAGGGGATCTAAGCAACACCAGCATCCATCTTGGCAATATCCTGATCAAGCTTAGCCTTCCATTACCTAATTCTTTGATGTCTTTCATCTAAAGAAAGAGGAAAGATGGAGGGTTGGGCTGGAATAGTGGATATTGGTTTACGTCGAAGTGGCTCACTTGAAGTAGCAAAAGGAACAGAAGGAAACATAGGAATGTATTGAAGGTTAGGCATCACAGGTGGATGTGAGACAGTGGGAAGGGTTGTTGGAGAGGGATCAGAATCAGAGGCAATGGTGATGATTTCTTACACAGCAGCCTCAGCAAGATAATTGATGCCTTCAAAGGAGATAGGATTAGGGAGAGGAGGAAAGAGAGCATTAATTTCTTGTCTTCGGTGGTGAAGATAGATCTGGTGAATGAAATCACCTTCAGACAAGAGAACTAAGGCTTTGCTTGAATCATGAATAGCTTCATCTTCAAGACCATAGTCTAGGTTAGGACCTAGGTTCTCTGATGGAGCAAGTGATTGAGCAAAAGCAGTTGCTTCAGAAAAAGTGGGAGGCAGTGGTTGGATTGGGGTAGAGGAAGGTTGAGGAATACCAAAAGCAAGTTGTTCACGCAGGAGTTTCACTTCTTGGGTGAGACTTTCAAACTTAGTCTCAAATTTCTCCTGCATCTCAGTAATGAGATACCCAAGATTAATCATGTTTTCTCTGTGCTCTTTCCTGGTGGTCATGGCTATTTGGAACATATTTTGGTAGAGTGAAGGAATGTCCATAGGTGTAAGCAGGTCAGTGGCTGGGGTTTCATTTGGTTTGCTAGGGGTAGGGGTAGGGGTAGGTGTATGAGGTTCAGGTTGCATGATTTGAGATGGTTCAGAGGGTGTGGATGAAGAGGAGCTAGAATTACCATCTGAAAAACCCTTTGTGGCAGAAGTTAGCTTAAAAACTTCTTCTGTGTCCCTTTTCTTGTCAACCCATCTCCCATTCTCCAGGCTCATTCCTATCTTCTGCAGGACTTTCTCACTCAATTCTTCTGGAAGTAGTGCAGGTCCTCTTTCAATGTGCAATATGTTATGAAACTTTAGGATCTTGGTGATAATATGCCCAAATGGAAACTGTAAATCCTGTCTGTAGGTTCTTGCCTTCCACATCCTCTGTAGAATGATATCTACCACATTCACTGGTTTACCCTTTATCAACAGTAGCATGACTTGGAATTCTCCTCTGGATAGGTAGTTGAAGCCTCCACTTTTGTTGAAAAACATGCATGTGACAATGTAGTGAAGGATCCTGTTATCAATCGTTAAAAAAGTTGGAGCAATCTTCCTTTCAGAAGGGACATTTTGTCTTCACCTAAGTAGCCTTAAGACTATTGTACTCTATTTGTAATTGGCTTCATCCCCATTATCTTCATTTATAGCTTTATTTTCAGGGGGATACTTTGAATTCTCAATGTTCACCCTTATTCCTCCAGTAGGCAAATTTAGAATTTCATAGAGCAATCAGGGTGCAGGGCAATCCATCTCTTTGTCAATCTTACTTCCAGCACCTTTGTGTCATGGTTAATTCTTAGAGAATTATACCAAGCATGTACAACCTCTTCATCATAATCTTCCTTCAGCTCTATCAGACCCCTATAGTTTTCTACTAGCCCAGTAGAATCAAACTTGTTTCTTACAAGAAATTCTTCTATTTTCACAAAATAAGGCTTGACTACCTTACGTTTCTTAAAATCAGCCTCATATGACTCCTTTAAGATCCTTACGCTAATAAGTTCTTCAGTAATTAAAGCTTTCTCAGACTCAGTAGCAGAAGTACTTACGTGAGTGTCACCTTGAGGTTCAGATTCTGGAACACCCTTTGGTTTTTGTGTTCTGGGCTTCTTTGTTGGTTTACTCGGTTCAAATTTAGCTTTTCTCTTCCCTTGACTTGGTGAGTTTGAAGCATACTTGGACTTCGCATTGCGCTGTGGTCTTTCACTTTGATTGTCACCCATAGTTTTTGCCATAGTAGTGATTCCAGATGGTTTGGGAAGATCAAAGTTGTTTATAATTCCTCGGAAAGGGTTTTGAGAGCAGGAAAATGAATATGATTTTGGAGATTTTGCAAAGCTTGAGGAGTACGATTAAAGGTCTTCAGGATAGGGTTAGGTTTTCTGCACAAGGTTCTGTTGAAAAACAGAGAATCCTATATATAGTCTTGAAGTTATGGGCATAACCCATGGAGGTTATGCGGATAACGATCTTTAGGAAATGAAAGAAAAGCCACGAGTTGCTTGGTTATGCAGATAAGGTTCTTAGGTTGTCCGCATAACCAACTTGAGATAGAGGAGATAAAGAAAGAAGTTATCCGTACAAGCATACCACGTTATCATGAAAAGAGGTTTCACAAAAGGCACACAAAAAGTTTTCCACATAGCATGTTATTCGGATAACCTTGTTATCTTATGCAGATAACGTTTTCACTTTGGGAACTTCTTCTCTGGAAGTAACGTTATGCGGATAAGTTAGGCAGGTTATCCTGAAATCAAAGCACACGAAACATATACAAAGGAGGGAACAAAGCAGCTTATACACATAAGGTAGGGGACCTTGTCTGAATAACGAATTCCTCAGAAGCCAGAAGTTCACAAAAGGTCTTATTTTCATGAAAATCTTCATACCTTATGCGAATAACCTCAAATACAAATACTATGCATATTAGAAAAACATCTCATTTTCAACACAAGACTATGAGATTATGCGGATAACCAAATTTAAGAGGTCATAAACACTTATTGATAGTCATGTTATCCCCATAAGCCTCTATAAATCATTCTAATTGTGTAAGATACCTCATTTCATCAGATTTTGAACATCTCAAATCAAGAAGTACCTGCAAAACAAACTTCTAGATACTCCGATGCTTAAGTTAGTATTATTATTGATTGAATCATACTCTAAAGAAGGATTTCATAAAATACTTACAATTCATTGGGATTTACCATTCCTAATTCTCTTTTGATTTTTCCATGTCTATCTTCTGCAAGTGGCTTTATTAGGATGTCAGCAAGCTGATGTTCAGTCAAAACAAATTCCAGCTTGACATCACCTCTCAAAACATAATCTCTTATGAAGTGATGTCTTACTTCAATGTGTTTTGTCCTTGAATGCATAACAGGGTTCTTTGAGATGTTGATGGCACTTCAATTATCACACCTTATTGGAATCTCCTTCATCTCAATCTCAAGATCTTCAAGTTGTTGCTTCATCTAAAGGACTTGTACACAACAGCTCCCTGCTGCTACATACTCAGCTTCAGCTGTGGAGAGTGCTATACTATTTTGCTTTTTACTGAACCATGACACTAGAGAGCCTCCCAGAAATTGGCATGTTCCACTTGTGCTTTTTCTATCGGTCTAAGATCCAGCAAAATCTGTATATGTATAACTCATGAGCTCTTCTTCAATCCCTTTTGGATACCAGAGTCCCATTTGAGATATACCCAGCAAGTATCTGAAAATCCTTTTTACAGCTGTTGTATAGGACTCTTTGGGACATGATTGGAACTTAGCATACATACAGACACTAAACATGATGTTAGGCCTACTAGAAATTAGATATAGCAGGGATCCAATTATCCTCCTATATTGAGTTATATCAAAAAGTTTTCTTTCTTTATCCAAGTCTAGCTTAGTTGCAGAGGCCATAGGAGTTCCTATAGGTTTAGCATGTTCCATTCTAAACTTCTTTAGCAGCTCCTTGAGGTATTTTGATTGATTGAGGAAGATGTCATCATCACATTGTTTGATTTGCAATCCAAGGAAGAAGTTTAGCTCACTCATCATTGATATTTCAAACGCACTTTGCAATAACTCAGAAAAGTTCTTACACAAAGATTTATTAGTAGCACCAAATATTATGTCATCAACATAAATTTGTACAATGAGTAAATCTTTATTATCTCTTTTAGTAAACACGGTTGTATCAACTTTTCCTTTTTTAAAACATTTTTCAATCAAAAAATTATTCAGTATCTTATACCATGTTCTTGGAGCCTATTTTAACCCATATAGAGCTTTCTTTAGTTTATATACATGATTTGGCTTAGTTGAATCCTCAAAATCTGGAGATTGATCAACATAAACCTCTTCCATGATATACCCATTCAGAAAAGCATTTTTTACATCCATTTGATACAACACAATATCTTTTATGTACGCATAGGCTAAGAGAATCCTTATTGCTTCCAATCTTGCAAACTAGAGTAAAAGTTTCCTCATAATCAATGCCTTCTTCCTGATTATATCCTTTAGCTACTAATCTAGCTTTATTCCTTATTATTGTTCATGATTCATCAAGTTTGTTCTTAAACACCCATTTGGTTCCAATAATAGGGTGGTTTTAGGGCTTAGGAGCTAGACCCCAGACTTGACTTCTTTCAAACTGATTAAGTTCTTCTTCCATAGCTAAAATCCAGTATTCATCAGTTAAAGCTTCTTCAGTACACTTTGGTTCAATGTGAGAGACAAATGCACAATTGTTAACATGATCTCAAAGTTGTCTTCTAGTTTTAACTTTCTTTTGAACATCCCCAATAACTTGATCAATTAGATAATTCCTTTGATGTCTCCAAGCCTTAGGGAGTTCTTGAGAAGCTTCCTTATTTATTTCACATTCATTTTCCTCCTTGATATCTTTCTCTATAACATCAGATTCAGATATTTTAGGAGGTTTATGTTGAATCAAGAGTTTTGATGATTCCAAACCAACATCCAATAGCTTGGATTAAAGATATCAAAGGAGCTCAAAGTACTTCAAAGTGAAGAAATTCTGAGTAATCTATGCTAGAATTGTTGTTTGATCTTTAGCTATGTTCAGGAATGGGTAAAAGACTTTGATTCGATGAAAAGATGTTTCAAAACATTGATTTTATGTTTAAATCATGAACTATTTGAAAAATACCCACCAACAGACGAAGTTTGAAAAGTTTATATTGAACTGTCATGTTGGAAATTCGAACTTTAGCTTTAGAAATTCGAATTTCGAGCTGAAACTGAATAAGTCTGAAGAGATTCTTCTCTGACAGACAAATTTTGATTTACCAAAATTCAAATTTTCATATGAGCCTGAAAGAAGATTCTTAAAGACAGACGAACTTTAAGTCTTCAAAATTTGAATTTCAGACAAAATGCAATTAGTGAAAACCAAAGAAATTCGTCTGTAATAATGTTAAAGTTCATCTGAAATCAAGAATATCTTGAGCTTCAAAATTGCTCTCTGACAGACGAACTTTGAACATTAAAATTCAAATTTCAGAAGCTTATGTTGTGAGTCTGTTAAAGTGAAATGTTGACATACGAATAACAAAGTTTTGAAACTTCGAATGTTGAAGTAAGTTTGAAGAGAAGACTCTCTGACAGACGAACTTCACTCTTTCAAAATTTAAATTTCGAAGAAAGTGAACTACTGTGTCTTTTGAACGTACTACGGACAGACGAACTTTGGGGTTCCAAAATTTGAATTTCGAGGGCACTGTAGAAAATTGAAAACACTATTCACACTTAACAGAAAAACTTTCTTCTTGAAAATTTGTATGTCACAACATGGAGACATTTTCTAAGTTTCAAAATTCGAATTTCACTTCATGAACAGACGAACTTCAGTATTTCAACATTGGAAGCTTTAACCTTCAGTTCCTTCAAAATTCTTCTGTTGACCAACCAAAATTCGAATTTCAGTATGTCAGTAGCATTAAATGCGGTTGGTTAACGGATAGTTTTTCAGAGTAACCGTTGGATAACTTCTCCAACGGACAGATTTTGTCTCTAACGGACATTTGAGACCTAAATCTATAAATACAACATCATTTGAAGTTATGGGTAACGAATCAAACTTATATATACTGAAATTCTGCCAAATCTTCGTCACAAAAAGCTTTTACCCTCTCAACTTCAATATCTATACTTTAACCTTCATATTTACTCTATTCAAGAGAGTTATATCTTTGTAAACAATCTAATCTTTATCTGGAAGATATATTTACTTCTGAGGGGATATTACAAGGGGATTGGGAAGCACATTGTGGAAGTGCTTAGAGAGATTGAGAAAGCTCTAGAAAACAGAGCACAAGCTGTGTACTGTGACATTTGCAAGAAGCCCATTGAATTCTTGCAGTATAGTGAAAAATCTCAAGAGGTTTCTTGGGGATTGAACGTAGGTCAAGTGGATGGACCGAACTAGGATAAATTTTTGAGTGTTCTTCTCCCTATCATTACTTTTTTAGTTTGCTCTACTTATATGCTGCTTTCATTATACCTTGCTTTCTTCACCTATTTCACTTTGTGCAGAAAATTTTTAATCTTCCCAATTCACCCCCTCTTGGGAAGTCAGCCTAACTAACAGTTTAATTTTATTTTCTTCAAACAGATTCAAATTCTTGAAATTGGAAATTAAATCATCCTCATTTTTAGCATGCTTAGACAGAGTTTCATTTTCAAGAAAGACTACATGCACAAATTCTTTAATAGTACCAGACTTCTTGTTGAATACCCTATATGCTTTGCTTCTATTTGAGTAACCAAGAAATATACCTTTATCTGATTTGGCATCAAACTTACCCTGATTGTCTTTGTTGTTGTTATGGACATAGCAAGTGCTTCCAAAGACATGAAGATGAGAGAGGTTGGGCTTCTTTTCTTTGTACATCTCATAAGGAGTCTTCCCTACCATGGGTCTGATGTATGCTCTATTTATCAAATAGCATGTTGTACTTACAGCATCAGCCCAGAATTGTTTAAGCAATCCTTTTTCATTCAACATTGCACGAGCCATCTCCTCCAACACTCTATTCTTTCTTTCCACAACTCCATTCTATTGAGGAGTTCTTGGGGCTGAGAAGTTGTGCTCCACTCTATTTTTATCACAGCAGTCAGCAAATTTAGCATTTTCAAATTCTCCACCATGATCTGTTCTAATACATACAATAGAGCAACCTTTCTCATTTTGGATTTTCTTGGCTAAGATCAGAAAAGCATCATATGTTTCATCTTTAGAGGGAAGAAATAAAGTCCAGGTGAATCTAGAATAACCATCTACCACAACAAGTACATATAAGTTTCCACCAATACTTTTAGTACGATTAGGACCTATCAAATCCATGTGAAGTAATTGTAGCGGTCTTATTATAGAAACAATGTTTTTGGTTTTAAATGAGGACTTTGTTTTCCTTTAAGGCAAGTATCACATTCTTTGTCCTTTTCAAACTTAATGTTAGGTAGACCAAGCATAAGTTCATTTTTAATGAGTTTATTCAATTGATGCATACTAACATGTGCTAATCTCCTATGCCACAGCCAACTATCATCATTTTCACTTATTAAGCATATAGAGTCTAGAGAAGGTGATTCATCTAAATCAATAGTATAATAGTTACTATCTCTTACTGCCTTGAGAATCACTTTACGATCACTTTTTCTAATGACTAGGCAGTAGTTGGAATCAAACAGAACCTAATTGCCTCTATCACAGGTTTGGCTTACACTTAGCAAGTTATGATTGAGTCCTATTACGAATAGGACTTCCTCAATCGATGTTTCTGGGTTTCTTCCAACAATTCCAATCCCAACTATCTTGCTGGACTGGTCACCATCGAAAGTAACCTTTTCTCCTTTCTTATCTCTCAGCACAATGAATTTTTCTTTATCTCCAGTCATGTGTCTTGAACAAGCACTATCCATGTATCATTTGTTGCTCTTCTTGGAGACATACCTACAAAACAAGTTTCAGTTCTTTCTTTTAGGTACACATATTTGCTTGGGTCCTTTCTTGTTAGCGGTGGTATCCTTGGGAATCTATTTCATTCCATTGCCATTTCCTTCCTTCCTGAACATACAATTGAAGGACATATGACCCTTCTTATTGTAGAAGTGGCATGTGGAGAAAGGGCTAGAAGAAAAAGATGCATGTCTGAAATAATGACTATAATATTTGTTCTTTTGATTTCTAGGAGCTGTGAATGACTCTATGTTTTAAGTTGTTTTATGGCTATTTGCATACACAAAGTTTCTCAGGTAAAGGTTCTGCTTCTTGACTTTTAATTTTTCTTTGACTGCACATGGGTCATATCCTAGACTAGTTTTTTTCTGACTCACAATTTGATTTCCTAGTAGTACTCTCAGCATGTCCTCACCTTTAGTGAGTTTGGACAGAGTTTTGTGGAGATAATTGTTCTTATCTCTCAACTCAATGCATGAGACACAAACAAAGGTGGATGAAGAAGAAAACTGTGAAGCAGTGCAAGATGAATGAGACTCACTCTCAAGCTTGTGTATTTTCTTTTTGGCTTGACTCAGTTGTTTAGACATTTTGAGAAATTCAACCATCAGTTCATTAAAAGCATCATGCAATTCATTATAAGAAGGTTTAGAGTCATTTACCTCAGAATCATTGTCGTTGTCTTGATTGTAACTCTTCTCCTTCTCAGTAATCTCTTGAGCCATCAAACATAGGTTAGCAATCTCATCATCTCCTGCTACTTCCTCTTCATCTGAACTCTCTCCCGAGATGGAAGATACAAAAGCTTTCTTCTTCTTCACTTTGTCAACCTTTTTGTCTTTCCCTTATTTCTTGCTCAGCAGAGGACATTCCCATTTGATATGTCTAGGTTTCCTGCACTCATAGCATATGATCGGGTCTTTGTTTTCTTTCTTGCAGCTGGTGGCTCCATCTTTCTTTGCAAACTTTCTAAATTTCTTATTTCCATACATTTTACCAAACTTTCTCACCAGCATAGCCATCGTCTCATCATCTAGCTCAGCATCCTCCTCTAAATCATCATCATCATCTGATTCTACTTTAAGAGCCAAACTCTTCTTCTTCTTGTCAGATAAAGTAGATTCCTTGAGAGCCTTCAGCTTTCCTTCATATTCTTCAAGACTCCCAAAGAGCGCTATCACAGATATCATATATTCACCCCTAGCTTCCTCTATTGCAGTCACCTTAGGTTGTCACTCAATGGGCAAAGCTCTGAGAATCTTTCTGACTTTCTCAGACTGGGTGTATTCCTTTCCAAGGCTCTTCAGCTGATTCACAATGAGTGTGAATCTCTTCTGCAGATCCTTGATATTCTTACCCTCTCTCATCTTGAAGCTTTCGTATTCTCCAATGCAAGTATTTAGCTTATTTTCTCTTACGCCGGTAGTTCCTTCATGAGCAACTTCCAGAGTATCCCACATGTCTTTGGCTGTTATACATTGAGACACTCTGTAGAACTCATCTTGATTGAGAGCACTGACCAGACAGTGCTTAACTTTAAAGTTAAGAAGGACTATTCTCCTATCCTCCTCGTTCCATTCCTCTTCAGGTTTCTCTTTGTATTTCCCATTGTCTTGTAGTTTCATCAGAACAAAGTCCCCCTTCTGGATGACTGACTAAATATCCAAATCAATGGATTGAAGGTAGATCTGAATCTTCGTCTTCCAGTACCCATAATGTTCTCTATTGAAACCAAGAGGTCTGTTGGTGTTGTTTCCTTCTAGAAGGATGCCTTCACCAAAGCCAGCCATGTCTTCTCTCGGATTGTTAAATCCTTAAACTGGGAGTCCAGACTCTGATACCACTTGTTAGCTCAACTAGCTTCCCAAGATGGGGGTAAATTGGAAAGATTAAAATTTTTCTGCAAATTAGAAAAACAATAGTGATATTAAAAAGATAACAAAAAACATAGTATAAAAATAAAGAGCAGAGGGAAAAGAACTCAGTAGTTTATCTTGGTTTGGTCTATTCCACTTTATCTACGTCCAGTCCCCAGGCCACCACTTAGGATTTTTCCACTGTCTCTTGCAGGATTTGAATGGGTTCCTGCAATGACCGCAGAACAACATCACCAGCCCGAACTTCAAACTTAAACAAGTTTTCTTACTCTTCTCACTCAATAGTAAAACTATCTCCCTTAGTGCAATCTCACACTAAGTACACTTTACAAGTATTTAGACATATTACAGAATGAAAACTCTCTCAAAAGAGTAGATATGAAAGTTGAGATACAATGAATGAGTAAAACAGAGGTTAGTTGAGCTTTGAAAGAATTATTAAATGAATTAGCAGAGTTTTGGCGTGTAAATTGTTTCTCCTACTACCCAATAACTTAAATGTGGTCCTATTTATAGTTTTGGGGCAGAACTATCCGTTGAAAACAAAGATTAGCCGTTACTCTTAAGAAAATAATCATTCACCTACCGCATTAAATGCATCTGACAGAGGTTATGCAGATAACCTCCTCAGGTTATGCAAATAACGGGTAACTATTTGCTTTTGTTTTCAACGTGAAGCTTTTTATTATGCGGATAACCTAGCTAAGTTATGCAGATAATGAACTACCAAGAATAACTAGATTTTAGCACAGAATCATTTTCCTGAAAACCCACTTAGTTATTAGGATAACGTTAAGTTTTTCTCAAACTGAGTTTTCGTGAAACTTAGGTTATCAGGACAACCTCCCAAGGTTATGCGGAAAACCTGTTTTACCCGATAAAAGTTCAAGTATTCTGAAATATAGGTTATGCGGATAACCTCCCTTGGTTATGCGGATAACTTGTTTTACCCAAGAAAAGTTCAAGTATTCTGAAATATAGGTTATGCGGATAACCTCCCTTGGTTATGCAGATAACCTGTTTTATTTGAGAGGTGCAAGTGCTTCGTGACATATGTTATGCGAATAACCTACCTAGGTTATGCAAATAACAGCCTACACAGTACCACTTTTCTTCACTGTTCACTATGTTATGCCAATAAGATGCCTTCCTTATCAGGATAACTCCCTAGACAGATTCGAGAACATGATCCCCAAGCTGTGTTATGCAGATAACCCCAATCTCTTTTCATGAAATTGAGGGATGAACTTTGGAAAAGCTTTGAAATTGAGTCTTTATCCCCATAACTTCAAATGGTTATGTATATAAGGTAAAATATTATTTGTAAAATAAGGTAAACACTTAAAAACATCTTTGAAATTGAGATCTTATTCCCATAAGTTAAATCATTCTTATGAAAACCAATTTGAACACTTATAATCAGTTTGAGATTGAACTTTTATCCTCATTAGATTGCTCTTTTCTTGAAAATCATTTTGAAATTATGAGTTAAGAATTAATCATTCAATTAGTTATCTCATATAATATTGGGTTAATTGAAATTCAAAGCTCAACTACCTTCTTTTACAGATAAGTTCCTTAAGTATGTGAGAAACAATTCTTCAATCAATAGGAAGCTCCAACTTTATTCTTCATTTCACTTGTGTTCCTTTGATATTGGATCTTTCAAGCTTATTTGTTTTAGAATCATCAAAACATTTGAATTAACACACTGTAGAACTGAGAGACCACAGAAAAAGTACATAAAGAAAAATTGCAACCACATAAAAAAAGAAGGAAAAAGGTGAACTACAAAAAAAAACCATAGCAGATTCCAAATGCACAAGTGTGACGACACAAACAAAAGAGATTGGATGTCTAAAAAAAAAGGACATAAAGTGACCATGTGAGTCCCACACTTTTTCTAAGATGCTAGAATCACAATAACAAAAAAAAACCTATTGGATCCGTACAAACCAAATGCTGACAAAAAGTAGTGATTAAACTTTGGAAGTGTAGCTAAAAAAAAACAGCAAGAAGAAAAAAATATCATATCAAAACACTAACATATTGGTAAAATAGATTTTTTTCTTTTAGCAAAAGAAAATAGATATGGTTATATAGTTGGATTTATTTGTCTGAGATGGGACCCACCCACTTGTTTTATCCTTTTCATACTTCAATTTTAAAAGAAAATAGAAAGGATAGCCAAGTGAAGCAAAATACATTGGCCTAAATTATGTAAACAAATTGCCAAAAAACAAATTGATGTAATAAATTATCTGTTTTCCTCATTAATCCAAAGGCAATATACTTACCAATGGTAATAGAATTTCTTTTGAAAGCAATATTGTCTAATATAGAATTATGTAACATTCCACTTTGATACCTTCTATGACTAAATGGAAATATGATAGGATAATGTGTTTCATTAATTCTTTTCAACCTTCTAGATTGCTTTTTTCTTTGATAAACAATGGGGAAAAAGACAACCACCCTACATAACACCCATCTCAGCCATGTGAGGATAGTCTTGTTAAAGAATGTTAGTAAGTTCAGCTGGTGCTTGAAGAACCGCATAAAAGCCTGGGAAGGAAGATAGTCTATATTTAGCCAAGTAATCTATAGCCTGGTTCAATTCATGCCAAATATGTTGAATATGCACCTCCTAATTTCCATCGACCAAATTGTTAGCTTCCATGACAAGGTCATAATCATGTTGCTCAGGATTTATGTCAACAACAATCAGTTCAGGAGCCTCAATGGAGTTTAACTCAAGGATAATTTTCCTCAGTCCTGCATCCCATGCCATTCTGAGCCCATGAGTACATGCTTGTAATTTAGCCGAGAGCGTGTCTCCCTGCTCCATTTGATGAACAAAGTCACACACGAACTGATCCTTAGAATCACGAAGCAAGCCACCACATATAGAGACATTACCCACTGCTAAAAATGCTCCATCCACGATTCCACATTGAGCTTAATCCAACCTTCGCATGGTGGTTCCCATCCCTTCCTTTTGTCACTCGCGTTTGTCATGTTCTCTGCATGCTAAAGCAACTCCATCTGAGCTTGATGTATGCTATTCATTGTTCTTCTGAACGAGTGATAATCATCTCAAGCTAGGTGTTTTTCCTTTCAAACACAAATTCATTCCTACGTTTCCAAAGCCACCAACAAATAACTGTGAAAAGTGTTAGCCGTGTCATTTGTTTTATCCTTTCTCAATACATTCCACCCTATCCATTCTTTAAGATCCATACTCATGAATCTCGTCCAAGTCGAAGTAGGTATAATCTTCCTCCATATTCGCTTTGTTTGTTCACTATCACAGAGGACATGGAGAACGTCCTCCGCATCTTTCTTACACAATATACATGTATCATCAGTACACATGCCTCATCGCTTCCAGGAAGAGTTGGTGAGAAGACTATTCCTATACACAAGCCACAGGAGAGTTCTGCATTGTTGAGGTGCTTTCATTTTCCACATCTTTTCCCACAGGGGGTCACTCTATTGATCATTGGCCGAGAGCAAGGTATAAGCTTATTTCACAAAAAAGAGCCCAATCTTTTCATGACACCATTAGACATCAGTTCCACTACAACTTAACTACATACAAGCAAAAACCTTATTCCAGGTTGCTTTGATTCCTGCCCAAACATTAGAGCCAGGGCATTTCGCATCTATCTTCAAGATCATATCCTCCCTACAATGGTATTTTCTCCAAACAACTTTGACCCAAAGCTCATCTGTTCATTTCATGAGACCTCATTCGAGCTTCATGGGAAGTGCGATGTTTTGGTTCTTTGCATGTCTAAGCCCCACCACTCCTTGCTTCCGTGGTTTACAAACCTCATTACAAGCCACAAGATGATTTTTCCTCCTTTCCGCAGTGCCACCCCATATAAATCTATAGTTACACCAATCGAGAGTATCACATGTGGTTGTAGGTAGAAGTGATGTTTGCATGATATGTCTAGGAATAGCAGAGGTAACCGAAGAGACCAAAGTTGTTTGTCTTGCAAGAGATAACAAACTAGAAGTCCACTTGTTCAATCAGGTGTGAACCTTGTCCACAACGTCTTGAAAACTTTCTTTATTAACTCTCTTGTGAAGGAGCGGAACACCAAGATATTTCCCTAGATCAGCTATTTGGAGAAATCCCAAATACGAGCTACTCTCACTACACCTATTGTGATTAACATTATTAGAGGAAAAGCATTCTAGTTTTCAAGGAGTTTACCTTTAAGCCAGATGCTTCACAAAATTGTGCAACGCAAGAATTAATGAGTTAAGCTTGTTGAACTGTAGCCTCGGCAAACAAAATGATGTCATCTACAAAACAACAGGTGAGATATGCAAGGGCCGTGCTTTTTGTTGAGGAGAATATGCTTCCATTCTCATAGATTCATCTTTTCTTAAATGATATGGGCTAGTTTCTCCATGCATATCACAAATATGTAGGGGTACATAGGGTCTCCTTACCTCACCCTTCTTGTGGATTGAAACACATCTACCTTAGTGCCATTCCAAAGTAGTTGCATTATAGCTATAGAAAGTGTTGAATATGCAACATCAATCATTTGCTTAGGAAGTTTCAATTCTTGTAAGCATTTCACCACAAACTTCCAATTGACTCAATCATAAGCTTTCTCCAAGTCAATTTTAATGGCCATAAAGCCTTTTTTTCCCCTCATACTCCACATGGAGTGAACTACCTCCTAAACCACTATAATATTATCCGAACTATGTCTTCCCAGAACAAAGCTGCTTTGGTTTGAAGAGATAATCTGGGGAAGAAATCGCCTCATTCTCTTAGCAATCACCTTCATAATGATTTTATAGGTTATATTACATAAACTTATTGGTCTCAAATCCCGCAAAGATTCAGGAGTTCTTAGTTATGAGAACAGCAAGTGTGCTATTTATTTCTTCAATAGACTGCGGATGTTCAAAGATGTGCTTAACAAATTCCACAATTGATCTGCCAATCACCTCCCATTGGTTTGTGATAGAAAAGGGCATTAAACTTGTCTAGTCCAGGAGATTTCAAGTGCCCCATATCAAAGACTGCCTCTTTGATCTTAATCTCATGGATTCCTTCAGCACACCAACTCAGCACAGAATCATCTATTCATGGAAATGTAACCCCATACTCGAAAAAATTACAATCATGGACTTCTTCCGAGAAAAGAGAAGAGAAGTAGCGAGTGGTCATGTCTTTGATAGCATCTTAATCATAGTACCAAGTATCATCGTCCCTTTTTAATGCTTCAACTTTATTAATTTTAAGTCATTGATTAGCATAGGAATGGAAAAATCGAGTATTTTTGTCACCGAAGATATGCCACTTCAAACGAGCTTTTTAAGCCCAGAGGAGAGAATCTTGAATTATCACTTCTAACAGTTGTCTCCAAAGTTGTAGTTGCAGGTCTTCAAAAAATTCAGTATCTCTTCCTTTAGAGAGGGCACGACTAACCCCATCCAGCCCTCTCAACAAATTTCTTCTCTTTGCTTCAGTATAGGCCAAAAACATTTTTATCCCATGCTTTGTAGGATTCCACAAATTGAGAAATGTTATCAGTCCATCCCAATTGCATCTTCCAATTCTCTTGAACAAACTCATTGAAGTTCTCATGAAGCACCCATGAAGCTATGAAGCGAAACGGTCATTCATTCATACAACTACTCAAATCTTCCATGACCTTTAAAAGAATTGGCCGATGATCCGACTTGAAGTTAGGAAGATGCACAGCACTAGCATTCCGAAAAAGGCTCACCCATTGCTCGTTTGCTAGGAATCTATCCAAACAAGCTTTAGAGCTGCCTCGTTTCCATGTGTATGAGGGGCCCACAAACCCCAAATCATAAACGGACATTTCTTCAACCCGTTTACAAAAGTCTCTATCACAAGGGGTTTTTGAAGGTGATGAGGATTTACATTCACAACCCATCAGAGTAGCATCAAAGTCTCCTCTAATAACCCATGCATTATACGTTGTTTCACCCAACCGAGCAAGGTCCCTCCATAGACATTTTCGAGTCATAGGATTCAGGCTAGTGTAAACAATGGTTATATACCACTTTTCATTCTTAAAATTTTCCATTCTGAGATGCATAAATTGACGGTGGTATTCCAACACCTCTACCTTCTTTAGAGTGACATCCCAAGGGCACCAAATCCCACCACTATAACCTTCGGTGTTAACCATGTCAAAGTAAGGAAAACCCAGATGTTTAATCATATTCGTTGCCTTCTGTTTTGTAGCACGAGTTTCAACAATAGCCAAAAAATCAAGAGCATAGTGTTTCTTCAAATCACTTATGAGGCTGGGAAAAGCTTTGGCCCCAGTACCACGAGAATTCCAAACCATGCAATTCATGGGGAAACTGAGCTATGAAGGAGTGCTTGCCCCTTTGAAGAAGAAGAAATATCCTGAACTTCCATATCATTGTTGCTTAAGGCCTCCATGTCATGCATTCCATTCTCATTTGCAGGCTTACCCATAATGACCTCGTTATCCACTCGAGGCTTTAAAGGAGTGGCAAAGTCTTGGCCCAGACATTGTCTCACCTCAACTTCCATGTTGCCATTTTGACTCACTGGGTCATTCTTATCCTCAATCATTCCTTCAGATCTGTCTTGCAAAATAGCGAAAGAGTTTTTATTTTCGATGGCCTAAAGCAAGAGCCCAATTCCACTTGTTTACAAACTTCTACACCTCCAACACTTATATTTTCTTTCCCTCGCGGTTTGGCTAAAACCTCACCCTTTCTTTTTGTCCCAACTGGGACCAACTCACCAGTATTTCGATTTAATTCCTTCCCAAAAGTTCGTGATTTTACATCCATTCTATTGTCAATGTTGACCTTTTTCTGATTCGTTATCCTTGATCCTTGCTCATTAACTCCAGAATTTTTATATCCTTGTTGATATTTTGGTGCCATATCTCTTTCACTTCCCTTCGAATCGGCGTTTGAATGCTTATGAAAATCACGCTGGACCAAATTACACGGGCCAAATTCCATCACCTTGTTTACCCCTACCACCGCCGGAACCCTTAATAGCGTCGTCATGTCATCACTGGCTGAAGCATCATGTTACTTTTGGGCCAAAGACTTCATCTTTTCACCCTCCGAATACAAGGAAGTTTGTCTCTGTGTTTGCCATTTTTTTTCAAATGACAGTCTTTATTCTGATGTCCATATTTTCCACAATGAAAACACACCAGATGTAGCCCTTCATATACAATCCTTCAGTCCTCTCCAAAAGCTATGAATGCTAGAAGAAGTGATTGTTGCAAATCAACTTCCACACTAATTCACGCAAACCCCACCTTTTTCGTATATAGAGGTTGAAAGATCTATCTTCAACATCTTCCCTACCATATTTCCAATCCTCCAGAGTGATTCCATGTTGTAAAACTCAACAGGTAAATTTGGAATTTGAATCCAAATAGCGATATGTTTCTCCGTGTCAGCCTTCCATGGGTTGAAATTTGGTCTCCAGCGTTGCACTAGAAGATAGTGATCATCTACGGCCCCTCTTGGAAAGCATAATCTCGATCTTCCTATAGATTGCTTTTCTATGATAGAGATATAATAAGATAATTGATCATGTCTAGACCATAATTATAAATCTATTCTTAGGTAATCATTTAGTTTTACTTCGGTCCCTGCTTACTAGGTAACAGGCAGTCCCTAAAAAAGAACAAAGACTAATTAAGGTTTAAAGTTAGGCTAACACAACTGACAAAAATAAGTTTAAAAATATTAGATTTGACATAGAAAAAATCTACTTGTCTTGATTTAATTAGATTAGAGTATATTGACTGTATAAGATCAAGTACATAAGTTTTTTCTAAAAGGTTTTATTGACTTTAGAAAAATTGTTTTATACTCATAATATACTTATTATTTTATATATGTTTACTTTTTTTTATTTTTAACATATCTTTTATTTTCTAATTTTATTTATTTTTAATTTAATCATCATTTTAATCTTTCAATTTATTAAAATATGCATTCATGTAATATACATGATTAAAACCTTAACATTGAAGAAAAAGGATTATAATTACACAGGGAAGGGGCAGATAGCTAGAGAATGACTAAAGAGGGTGGCAGGTGCCACCTATCTTTTTATAAAAAAAAAAACAGAAAAATATTTGATACATTATATATATATCAAATAAGTTGAATAAATATATAATTTATGATTAAAGGTAAGATAATCTTAGTCCAGTTATAGTACTAATATTTTAAATAATTTTTGATAAAAATAAATATAAAATGTCTAAAATGAATATATTTGAGTCAACTTTTAAAAATAACATATTTAAAATTTTGAAAAAGTTCAATCTGTAAAATATCTTAGTTTGAAAATAAACAAAATTAAAATAAAAATTATGAGGGCATAAATAAAATTAGAAAATAAAAAGATGTTAAAAAAAAAAAACTAAACGCATGTAAAATAATAAGTATATTATGAGTATTATTATATCATATATACTAATATATAATTTTATAAATATATTATATATGTTTTATAATATATATTATAAATATTTTATGAATATGTTATTATAATTACATGGGGAAGGGGCAAGACCTTGGAACACGAGAAGCGGGAATAGGGAGTGAATGTCTAAGAGGACGGCGCCTGCCACCTATTCTTTTATCAAAAAAAAAAAAAAATATATTTGATATATAATTCATGGTTAAAAGTAAACTAATCTTAGTCCAGTCATAGTATTAATATGTTAGATATTTTTTTATAAAAAATAACTATATTGAATAAATATTTCATGTATTACAAAAAAACAATGCATCTGAAATCTTAGAGAAATGTATGCAATTGAAGAAGTTCTGTATTATCATCATGATAGATATGTGAAATCTATAATGCAACTCCATATATTTTTCCACCATTGATTGTAATGCAATGCCAGTTACTAACCTTTTAATTTCAAATATTAATTATTCACTTGCCAAGTCACTTTTCATTGATGGCTATTAATTATGTGTTACTAATTTGATGATTCTATTTAGTTAAATAACATCTCTGGAAAAAAAAATTGTAGCCTGAAAAAAATTTAAGAAAGCTAATTTTCTTTTTTCAGTGAGACTGAAAGCTAAGGTAAAAAAACCGCATAAGATAATTTTTTCAACAAGATTGAACTTGTAAATAAATGTCTTGTTCTTAAGTTAAATTTAAATATCAAGAGGGAGTAGGACAACCTCGACAAAAAAATGCAAAGATCATCCATGTTCTAACAATCATAAACATTACTGGTCAACCCAAAGTAACCTGCTAATTGCTTAGTGGCAAAATAAGTGCGTTCTATAACAGGACATGTTTATATACAAGATGATTAAAACACCTAAACATGAATGAGAAACAAAATTAAAACAGCACCAGATGTTTTGAATTTAGTCATTCCATCATTAGATGCATTTCTTTGGCATTACCTCGAAGAAACAAAAAATAGCAAAAGTTAGAGAAAATCATTGAGTTATTACAATATTTAAATTCCAATATAAAAACTAATATTTCATATTTATAATATAATTAAAAAAGTGGGGAAAATAACCTCCTAGAGATTCAATTTAAAAAAAATTACCCTTCTTGTTCTCTCCCAAAACAAAAATTGAAAAATGAAGAGCAATTGTGCATAAATAGTAGACGATATGTGTGCAGGCAAATAGCATAATTAAAATCATGAACTAAAAAAAACCTAGCTGAAAAAAAAAAGAAACATATTAAATTAAAAAAAATCTATAGGCTCCTAACATTACTAACAAAATTAAAATAGGAAATGAAAAGTGGGGAAAAAACCTCATAGACATTCAATTTAAGAAAAAAAAATACCTTTCTTGTTCTCTCCCAAAACAAAAAAATGAAAAATGAAGAGCAATTGTGGATAAATAGTAGAGGACATCTGTGCAGGCAAATAACATAATTAAAATCATAAACTGAAAAAAATCTAACTGAACAAAAAAATCTATAGGCTCCTAACATTAAAAAAAAACGAAAAGAAACACTAACCATGAACAACTGTTGTATTCATGTTGCTGCACCTAGTCAGATTCTACTAAAAGATAGGACAATGCTGCCCATGCAGACCAAACGAAATCCAATCCAAATCCAAACTCACTTAAAAAAAGCAAAAAGAAGAAGCCCAAACAGCTAACAAATTAGGAATCAATAGAAAGTCACAATAAACAGTACTGCCTCTGGTCAGATATACTGAGTCTAGTCAAATTCCATCAAAAGTCAGGATGAACAGTATTTATCTAGTCAAATTTTACTTTTTTTATATATTGATATTGATATTGATTGATTGATATTGATAATAATTTTAATATAATTATAATTATATATTTATTGATATTGATATTAATATTGATTCATTCCATTCCAATTTAAATTGCTATTATTTCAAATTAGGATCCTCTGAGTCTTATTTTGTCTCAATTTAATTTTTAACATTAGATTGATATTTAATGGTATAAATCAATCACTAAAAAATTATTATTCAGAACTATCGGTTTGAAATAAAGCAGTGATTATTCAATTGTTGTATTGAATTTGGATCTCACAATTTTTAGTCAGATGCCCCATGATATATCCTCTTAAAAATATTATTCAGTTTTGAAAACACAAATAAATCAAATCAAATTTGCAAAAATATATTATTCAAAACTCAATATGAGTCTCACATAAGGGTCCCATGAAATATATCTCTCTCGGTTTCACAGCGCGCACATCTTCACATGGATTGTTTCAATTGCCATTTTCATGGCCCTGAGAAGTCAACTACTAAATTAACAAGACTCCCACTAGATGTTACCCTCCGTTTCCAAACAATTATCATTTTAGATTTTTAAAAACAAAAAATAATTATCACGTTATAATTTTTAATAGAATACAACAACAACAATATTAATCTTATCTCACTAAATAGGGTTAGTTACATGGATTATACGACGTCAATGGATTTTATCAAATATCATTTCTTCAGATAAATCATTTATCAAAAAAGCATGCCTTATAATTTCTCTTAATATTCTTCTTAGTCTTCCTCTACGACTTTTAATAGAACTCTAAGTCATTTGATTAACTCTCTTTATTAGCTATTCTTATCCTCTTTTTTATACATGCCCAAACCACCATAAATAATTTTTCACCATTTTCTCCTCGATAGGTACTACTTTGATTTTTCCTTGTATATAGTCATTTCATATCTTATCCATTCTTGTATGATCACAAATTCATCTCAACATTATCATTTCTACTACTTTATCTTACGCTCTTGTTGCCCTTTTAAAGTCCAACATTCACTACCATATAATATCATTGGTTTTATAGTAATTTGATAAAATTTCCCTTTAAACTTAATAGGTACCTTACTGTCACAAATAACTCCTGAAACTTTTCTCCATTTTAACCACACAGCCTGTATCCTATGCAGAATATCCCGATCAATTTCACCATTATTCTATAAAATTGACCTCAAATACTTGAACTTTGACACTACTAGAATATTTACTCTCCAATTTTTACTTCTAAATCATTTCTAACTGGCCTTTTATTAAATTTGCAATGCATATATTATGTTTTACTTCTATTCAAGCGGAACCTTTTGAATTCAAAGTATGTTTCCATAATTCAAGTTTAGAGTTGAACTCTTCTCTTAAGTCCTCAATTAAGACTATATCATCTGTAAAAAACATATACTTAGGAATTTCCTCCTGTATATTCTGTTAGAACATCTAAAACCAAATCAAATAAATATGGACTCAAGAAAGATCCTTGATGTAAATATATTCTTATAGTAAAGTCTTTTGTCTCACCTCCAAGAGTTTTCACACTTGTTATTGCCCCTTCATACATATCCTTTATGACTCAAATATAAGTCACATGAACATATTTTTGTAAAGTTTAGTATAATATAAGTTTTGATGATGACAAATATAGAGTAATAAGGAACAAATCCATCATATGTATCTGACATATATAATGTTCCTTAAAAAAGTAAAACGTGCATTAACATGTATTTAATTATGGTTGTAATGCATATATCATGTTATGTGCAAATATATCCATTGTACTTTTACAATTATAATATAAATTGGATATATAAACTGGACTAACTATTTGGTTTTGTAAGTATAATATATTAAATATAGGATGATCCAAGTAAGAAGAGTGAGCATTGGAATACAGAAATGGAAATCAATATCATGCCTCACTTAAGAAAGAAGAAGAGAAATGATACTTCAAGAAAATCAGAAAGGATCATGCCAAGAAGGAAATGATTGAGTGGAAGTGAAACTCAACATTTAAAAACCTAATCACTATGTATATTTTGTTTTCACTTAGGTCTTGAGGTGTGATTAATCTTTGAAAATTACTTAATCTTGTTACCATATGTTTTAAATGAGTTATATCAAGTAAATCTGATGTTAGCATACGATAAAGTTGGAAAACACTGACTAACAGACGAATACTTGAGTATTTTGTTGAAAATTAGAACTTTATTGACTAAAATTCAAAGTTTTAGATGTATCATCTTTGACAGAAGAATTTCAGGCTGTTGAAATTCGAATTTCGAGTCAAACATAATTTGTGAAAAATGAAAAATTTGCCTAAAATCATATCAAAGTTCGTTTGATATTAAAATGTAAAAAGAGTTCGAAGTTAGTCCCTCTGACAGACAAATTTTGGATTTCAAAATTTGAATTTTAGAATGAAACTCAATGATTTGCAATTGCATTTGATTAGTTCAAAAAGTTTTGGTTATCAAAGTAATACATCATTGCTTTTAAACATAGTGAAATCTGATTTTTAAGAATCTAGAGTTTAACCTTTGATTAGTGTTTTTAAGACATCTCTCAATATATATATGGTTTTGATGTAAAACTTATTTCATATAAAACTAGACTTAATAAGCTTTTCAAATAATGTCATTTTACTCAAAATAAAAGTCATGAAAAATTTATAGTCATTTAAAGTTAAATAGTGAGATATAGATTTTCAGTTTTGACCTTTTATCATTATCTTGATCATATCTCATAGAATACATTTTTTTAAGTGAAAATTATTCCATTTCAAAATAGACATTGAGAGCTTTCCAACCATAGGTCATTTGTTTAATTTGGAGTTAAAATAAGAGAGTTATAGCTTCTGCAAAATTGTCTATAGTGCAAAATTTGAAGTTATAGTGGTTTTGCCACTGATAGATGAATTTCGGGCCTCTAAAATTCGAATTTCGAAGAGAACCTCTGTGCTTTGTTGAACTTGCCACTAATAGACAAATTTTGGCTTCTAAAATTCGAATTTCAAGTCTAATAGACAAATTTTTGCTTTCAAAATTCAAATTTCAAATTTCCAGAATGTGAAAATGCTTTTGGAACAACCAACAGATGAATTTCCATATCCAAAATTTGAATTTCAAAAGGAAGAACTCATGTCATATTGAGTTGAGCTCTGATAGATGAATTTTAGGTCTCTAAAATTTGAATTTCGAAAGAAAGAACTACTACCATATTGAGCTAAACTCTGATAGACAAATTTTGGGTTTCCAAAATTCTAATTTCAAGAATACTGCAGAAATATAAGATAACTATTCACACTCAACAGATATACTTTGAACATGAAAATTCGTATGTCTTAATATGAGAAATATTTGTCAAAATCAAAATTTGAATTTCACTTTTAAACAAACGAATTTTGGAAGTTCAACGTTAAAGTCTTTAATTTATGGCCTCTGCAAAATTCGTCTATTGATACCTCAAAATTCAAATTTCAGAGTGTCAGACACATTAAATGCAGTTGGTGAATGGCTAATTTTGCAAAGTAACAGTTGATTAACGTCTCTAACAAATAAATCTTGTGTCTAACATCTAGTTACACCACAAATCTATAAATAGAATATCATTTGAACTTATGGATAACAATCTTAAGAAAATTTATGTGAAAATGCTGTCCATATACACAAAATCTTTCTGTGTCAGCATCCTCTGAAAAATCCACCTTAATGGAGTGATCTTTCAATGTATTATCTACTCTTCAAGAGAGTTTTTATTTTATAAACATTTCTTTCTATATATTCTAGATAGAATCTTAGTATGGGGAAACACTAAAGGATTTACATATCTTGTAAGGGTGTGAGGAGAGTGGTTTTACAAGAGCCTACTGAAACTTGTGGGATGTACTGAGACTTCACAGGTGCCTAGATTAAACCTGTGGGATATAGTGATAAATCCCAAGTGGTGGCTTGGGGATTGGATGTAGGCCAAGTAGTTGGGCTGAACCAGTATAAATTGTTATGTATTGTTCTTTTTCTTCTCTATTCAATTGCTGCACTCAACTCTTTTTGTTTATCCTTGTTTTGCTGCACACTTGGTGAAATTGGGTTGTGATCCAAAAATGACAAAAATCTTGCATCATCTAATTTACCCCCCTCTTAGGTGACTAGTCAAACCTAACAATTTTTTCTCCATTGTTTTCCATAATACATCTCTTGATACTCAAACTGTATCCATTGTTTTATAGATGGGTTCTGAATTCTTTTTCATTTTGATATTTAATTCATTAATTCAATTTCTAAATGGAATTAAAAAATATCTACATTTCGAAATTATAGTGTATTCGAATGAAGTAATGTATTCTATGGATAATATAGAAATAGAAAATACTCTTTCAATTAAACAAATATTTGAATTTTTCCCATGTCCGTATTTTTAAAGTCAAGGTAATACAAATAATAGGAAATCTATCATAGGTTTTTTTTCCAAATCAATGAAAACCATATGCAAATGTCTCTCTTTACTCCAGTATCGTTCAATTAAACACCTTAATAAATAAATAACATCTGTTGTAGACCATCCTAACATGAATTCAAATTGATTTTCTGAAATATGAGACTCTTTTTTTAATCTATACTCAATTACTCTTTCCCAAAGTTTCATGATATGACTTATAAGTTTTATCTCTCTATAATTAGCACAATTTTAAATATCCCCCTTGTTTTTGTATATGAGCACCAAAATGTTTTTTCTCCATTCCTCTGGCATTTTCTTTGACCTTAAAATCTTGTTAAAAAGCTTAGTTAGCCACAAAGTCTCATTCTCTCATAAACACTTCCAAACTTCGATAATAATACCATCAAGACCAATACCTTTATCATTATTCATTCTCTTAAGAGTTTTTTTTACCTCTCTAATCCGAACCCTACGATAGAAACTCAAATTCAATTCATCTTCATAAGTTGTTAAACCTTTTGTATCACTAATCATACTCAATCCATCATTGAAGAGCTTATAAAAGTAGTTCTCCTATCTTTGTTTCATATCATTATCAGTAATCAAAACTTTTTCTTTCACATCTTTAATGCATCTTATTTGATCTATATCTCTTGACTTTCTTTTCCTATTCTTGACAATTTTGTAAATCTTGCTTTTATCATTCTTCGTACCTAAATCTTGGAAAAATTCCTCAAAAGCTTTAGATCGTGTCTCGCTCACTGCTTTCTTAGTCTCCTTTCTAGCTAAGCAATAACTCTTCCAATTTTCCTCGTTATTATACAAGTGTAAGGCTTTAAAACACTTTTTTTTATGTTTAACCTTCTCTTACATATTTTTATTTTATCACCAAGACTCTTTATCTTTAGGTTCAAAATCTTTGGATTTACCTAAAACTGCTTTAGCAGTATTCCTAATCCTTTTATTTTTCTCATCTCACAAAATATTAACACTTCCTGATGAGTCCCAATAATTAATAAGTGTATAACAGTAAAATACAATCAAATTTTACTACTTTTTTGGTTATTCATTAATTTTTTTTAATTTGTACATAACTTTAAAGTGACAATTATTTTGAAATGGATAGAGTATATAAAATTTGAAGGAAGAAAAACCATACCACACATGCATATGTGACAGGATCCATTATTTTCAACTCTCTGGACTTGGGCCACATATACATTTTTTAAATTAAACTTATTCTTTGATAACCTCATCAATGAAGAGGAAGAGGAAATGATGAATCAGTCTTTCTTACAAGCCCACTCGCATGGTTATATATAGGCACAAGGCAGATGAAAACATAAAGGCCAGGAGTTAACATCGCATCGCAACTATGATGTTAATTTGGGTTCCATGATTAGCTCTTTTTGGTCCGTGGTATTAGGGGTGAACATGGGTCGGGCCGGGTCGAGTTTGACCCCTGCCCGATGTTCTTCGGGCTAATATCGGGCTAGTACCGGGCTGGCCCGATATTATATATATATTTTTTAAAAAATTAAAAAATATAAAAATTATTTAATAAAAAAAAAAATACTTATTTATACTTAAAAATAGATTTTATTAAAACATAATCTTAGCCAAAAATAATTTTTTTCAAAATTTATGAATATTTAACTATTATACATTATTTTTACATAAATATTAAGATAAAAAACTAATTCAAAATTTAAAAAATATTTGAACATTAAAATCTTAAAATGTTTTTATAATATTTACATAGTAAATATATTATATTAGATATATGAAGAATAAAAATCCTACAAAATTAATTAAGATATATAAAATAATTGAAAGAAATTAAAAAAAATTATATATATATATATATATATAGTTCGGGCCAGGCCGGAGTTAAGATGTCTGACCCTAACCCCAGCTTGGCCCGATTGACTCGAAAGTGGTCAGGTCGGACCGGGCCATTCGGGCTTGGGCCAACATGTTCACCCCTACGTGGTATATACACTTTCATTCCTAACAATAAATTTAGAATTATGAAGATGTGATCATATTTGCATATTTCTTCTATGTACTAAAATTTCGTTTGTGAATGTACACAAATGATAGAAAATGAGACATATAAGAACAACCATTACAAATAATTATAACACTGAGAAAGAAGATGTACACCACATGTGATGTGAGAGGGAAATCAACCTTGAAATGTTAGTGGTAGAGAGCCTGAGGCAAGAGTTTCAAATTCAACAGAATCAATTTTGTACTTTGGAATTTGTTCGGCAATTATGGGCTTTGTTACTGTAATTTAAGGTTTTTATATAGACCAAGAAATCATTTATTATATCTAATTTTATAAGAAATTTGACTAAAATATCCTCATTCTAATGATTTAATAAAAAATGTGATGACTTATATTGAATTAAATGAAAGGTTGGCATAATTGGACAAAGACAATTAATAATACATTAAAAGTCGAAAAAGACAAAATTTAAAACAAAATCAAAACTCTAAAATTACAAAAGTTATTTGGAACAAAAGGAGTATAATCCTTGTTATCTTCAAATAGCCTAGAGAGATTCTGATTTGCATATTGATAAAAATGATGCATGAACATATGTTACACATAGATATAACTGAAATACTCCGTGAATTTATTAAGCTAGTCAAACTGCAGAGCAAAAAGTGTTACAAGTTTATATATAATTGAAAATACATTTCAAGTTTTTAGCATAAACCAATATTCTTTTAACTTTTACGAGGGCCTAGAATTTTAAAGAGTAATTAATATACACGATCGTAATTTAGATACTTAACCCGCAGAGATAGCTCAGGAAGCATCGTCGCGCAGGGTTTGAGAATCATGCTCGACCCAAGGATGAATTTTTTGATCCTGAAATTAAGTACACAGTGTTTGAAATATTATTTACGATCACGTATATATGCAAAATAATATATAATCAAAAGATTGTATTCTCGTTGAAATAGTGCCATGAAACTCAATTCGACCAGAAGATGTTAGGCTTGTTCAAAGTTGATGTACATAAAGAGCGCTGTCTAATGGGCTAGTGACCATCGTAATACAGCCTACTTAAGCAAGAAGAAAACTGTGGAATTCAAAATTCAATAATGCAATTAAAAACAACGATGGACTCCAAAGCATTGATTGGTTTTGGAATTTTGATACTATATGAAGAGAAATGGAAGGATAGAAGGAACACAGAATTCCGGTGGTTGAAGGCGACAGAATGAGGAATTAGCTGAAAAGTTTCCATTCCACTTGATTTAAAGTGATTATACTAATGTCAACATATAGCATCACACTCTGACGAACTATGGACAGGTGTGTGGTACTGAAAAATATAAATACTGTAAAACGAAAACTACATAACAAAAAGATGATTCTGGATAATCAGGGAGAACCGACTGTACGACTCCTCCATTGGCCAAGTCTGAGTCAGCAATCTTTACTGAAATGTAGGCCTTGTTTATAATAGGAGGAAAATAGAAAAAGAGAAATATTATAAAAAGAATTAAGGATCAACCTAAATAAAGAGTGTTTAACTTTTTTTTTTTATTTTTTTTAAAATTTTTCTCTTTCTCTTATTTTCCTCTCATCCAATCATAGGGATAGTGAGATGAGTGTGCTTCATCCATTATAAGATACATGAGTACTAGGAATAATTAAACAATTTTGATCCTAAATATAGCGTCTTTCTGTATTGATCATAAATATATAATATTTATAATTATAATATATGAGATAATATTTATTATATATTTTTTTTAAAAAAAAATTATTTAATATACCTAAAAAATTAAATGAGAATAATTTTTAAAAAATATTATAATTTTTAAAAAATTAAAATACTTAACTATTTTTAATTTTTATATTTAATTTGTGTAATACAGTTAAATAAAAAGAGGGTGTAGTAACCAATCAACATCCCAAGTAGAGTTCCCAATCCAAGTTACTTTCACGGCAACCCATACGAAACTAGAAATTCCCATCGTCAATCTCTCTCTGTAGATATGGGGCCAATCGCTTGTCAGCGCCGACAATTGGTTGAAAAGAGCCAACGTATGGCTTCTTCCAATGCTGTGTACTTTTTCATATCATATTATAAAATATTTTATATTAATTATATATATATTAAAAAATATTTTTTATTTAAAATTAATCTTTCAAATATAAATATTTTTTATTTTATTTTTATTAAATATTTTATTTTATTATTATTATAAAATTATAAATAAAAAATATGAAAAAATTAAAAATAACAGTAAAATAAAAAAATATCTAATATCCTATATTTTGAATAAAAAATTTATTATTATTTTATAATTAAAAGAAAAAAGTATTCACTTTCCAGGGTCGGCAAGTAGGTGGAATAATAACCCGCAAATGGTGTGACTGTAATTGACAATTGCGTTCTCGCCATAAAATGCTACTCCCTATAGTTTGTGAGAACTCTTTTTAAAATTTTTATAATAATATTTATTATTTTAAAATATTAATTAATTATAATTTTTACTATTTCACCTCTTATCAATACTCTTAATTCTCTCTTAAAATGTGTTAAACAAATTAAAAGTAATGACATTTTAGTAAAATATTATTAAAGTTTACAACAATTAATTTAAATCATTTAATAATTTTCTTAATTTATATGAAAAACTCTAAAATAATATTTTATATGAATAAGAAGGAGTATAAATCAAAGCATCAAAAGATTGTACCCGCTATTCTTTGCCTTTAACACATTTGGCTTCACATTAAAAAAGAAAGAATGTCATATAGAGAGAGTTTGAACTTCTGATCATTTTTCAGCTCTCATCACATCCTTCTGAACTAGTCTTATTGGTAGTTATTCAAGTATGAGATCCCATTTGCTATCAGTACATTCAGGGTTAGTACTAAATAGTTGGAATTTTCCCAATTTCCCTTTTATGTTTCCGGAAACAACAAATAAAAACCGTCAGATTATATGATTTAACAATACCAAAAGTGATTGGCCAAAAGAATGATTTGGTTTATACGGCAGATTGGAAGAAAAATAAAGAATTTTAAACAAAGAATATAATGATGTCCTATTCATCACTATTTTTCTCAATTCACATATTAGAGAAAAAATTGGGTGAACAACTTAATATGAATTTTTTGGAATGTAGAAGTGATCCGTTAGGCTGTCCTGATTAACTGCTGACCCATAATCCCACCTATGTGTGATTAGAATAATCATGTATCAACTATGTTGTCCACAACTTCATAAAAATATATATATGTTGTCCCCAAATTCTATAATGTGTCACGGGCCCCCCTCCTGCCACCTTCTTTTTTTTTGTTTTTTAATATTTAAATTTAAAGATGAAAAAATAAATTTTTTATGTTAGAATAAAATTAACATACAAGGCCACATGTACAAATTTAAAAAATGTGTGTGGCAATTATTTAAATAAACTTAAATAAAATGTTCTAATTTGAAATTAAAGTAAGGCTTAGGAGTATCGATAAAATAGACTTGAGGCATGATTCACTAAGAGGGTTTTAGGGAATTCAAGAGTATAGCTTGGAGCTTAGAATAAAAACCAAATGGTCAAAGATTATATCTTAAAGATTAAGTTTTAAGATTTAAGTTCTAGAATTTTTTTTTAGGTTGCAGCAAAAAGGCATTATATTTTGAGTTTTTTTTTCTTATTGATTTAGTTTCCTATTTTGTTATGTTTTGGGGTACCACCTTTTAGGAAATTATGATAAAAATATTTTCTCTTATTTTATGTAATAAGTGGTGGCACCTTAGTATTTAGGTATGACAATTTTTATTTTTATTTTTTTTATTTCATTTTTTAATTAGACTTAGAGTTTTTGATTTGCCTATTCTCTCTATAAATAGGCACCACCTTTGTTCTCCTCTTCACATATTAATGGAATGGAATTTCTTTTAGAACTTATGTTTTTTGTGAGACTTTTCTTATTCTCTTGTGTTCATGAGAAACTTTTTCACTTATCAAAGGAAATGATTTTCCCCTTGTAGTATCCCATGGTTAGGATTTTAAGAGATGAATTCTCTTATGGTCTTATCTTTGACTAACATTCCTTATTTATATTGTTTCATTTTCATGTAGCTTCTTTGTGCTTTTTTCTTCTTTATTCAGTTCGCTTAATTTTTTTCTTGCTGTTTTGTTGTATGTTTATTTGATTTTAGCACGATTTGAGTAATTTTCATATTATAGATGGTTCATTGGACGAGTTCCACATAGATCTTCCATCAAGTATAATTGTTATGAAATTAATGTGTAGATATTAAAGTAATATTTATAATTTGTTAAGAGCCAAATTGTAAATATCACATAAAGTTTTTTATAAATAAGGGTCGTGGCTTCTAAATTGGCCGTAGTTTTGAAACGTCCTATGGCACTCCTTACTAGACGACATTTAGAAGTTTCCTACGACAACAATTTGGAAGATCCTATTGACCCATCAACCCGAGGAGTTTTTTTATTTTCATTGACTTATGGATTCAATATGTATTTGGTAATTCTAAGACCTGCTCCAAATCAAGTAGGCTTCCACATTCAGTCTCTCTATATTCTTGAGAATTAATATTGGTTTGCATGTTGTATGTGGATTTGATTTATGGACTAAAACATGATTAATTAGTTCCAAAATTCTCAAACACACAATTTTAGAGTCATGCGATTCTGTTTTAATGTACCTTTTATCCTCCTAACGTTATAAAGTAGAAACTGAAATTTTGCAGTCTTACTATAGTCATACAATGATACAATAGTAGCGAAAAAAGATCTTAAGATGATAAAAAATACACAAACTCATAACTACGTACTAAAAACTTATATTCTCATCTATAACATTTAAATTCATAAAAATAAAAAAAATAAAACTGCCAACAACAGCATCGTGGCAGCATGGGATCTCACAGGAGAGACCCCAATTTCGTATTACCAATATCATTGGTTAAAAAATTAAAGCAAAATGTGGCAGTCCCTTTAGGGACATCCGATAAAATTAGAATAATGCAGAGAAGATTAGCATGGTTTCTGCTCAAGGATGACACACAATTAAAAAAATGAAAGGCGGTGCAGTTACACAAATTCGGAAGTCCAATTTGTGGATCTTGATAAAAATTAGAAAGCTTTCTACATCGTTAAAAGTACACAAAATATTATATATATATATATATATCTTTTTATATGTTTATTAATATATTAATATATTTTTTTTACTAGAATATCAATATAAAATACAAAATAAAAAATTTATAAGAAATCATATCTTTCACAAATCACAAATAGAATAATTCATTTTTCAAACTCTATGTAGAGAATCACTAGCTTTTTATATAAAAACATGACACACACACATAATTCTTTAATGAAGGTACATAGTTATTATACTTTAGTTAAATGATTATAATATTTTAATTTAAAATTTTGATAACAATATATTAAAAAATTAATTCTATTTGTTCATTGGAGTTAATATGCGGAAGTAGAACGGTGGAAGACAACATTTTTATGGGTCCCAACTCCCACCTCCCTACTCGATCCATTGTCTGGCCGAGTTTATAACCTTGTATGTTATTTGTCTCAGATTCGATGACAATATTTCCCAGTGCCTTTTTGCAATATTCCTTTTTCTTAAAAAATATATTTTAATAATGTTTATTAAATATTAATATTTTTTTAATTAAAGTCAGAATATAAAAAATATTTTTATTTTATATTCGATTTTGCGTATTAAATGAATCCTAAAAGAATGGCAGTGCAAATAAGTTTTTTTATCAAATATATTAATTAAAATATTTATGCGTATATATTAATTCTTCAAACTAGTGTTAAATAAACATTATATTTTATAAATACTTCCCAGTAAGCTTAATATATTAGAAGTTATAAATATAATGCATTCTTCAAATATACATATATATTCAGGCAAAAAAAAACTACAACATATATATACGCACAGACAATAAAACAAATATCTAAATTTTCAACTCCTTAATTCATATGCCAACCCTCCCAAAGTGCATGTTGTTTTCAACTATTATTTAACTTTTTAGTAAAACCATTTGGTATTCAGTTCTCATACTGCCTTCACCTAATTTAGATTAAACAATGCTCAGTCTTAGATGGAGGAGCTTTTTCAAAAGTATTTTCTGCATTCACAATGTGTATTTTGATTTTAATAAATTAAAGGATGTAAGACCAAGTTAGGCAGGTGATGTTTAGTAAATATAAAAGGAGCTTTTATTAAAGAAATAAAGAAAGAAAAATTCTTGTGCAGCGTACTAACTTGTCTAGCGTACTAACATGATTTTGGTACATATTATTTAAGTATATTAATTATTAAGGACAAAAAATAACCTTTTCATGGAAGACTTTTATATTTTTTTTCCCATTTCCATTCGAATTTTTTCCTCCGTAATTGTTTGTATATCTATTATGTGCGAGAGGATTATTTGAAAATGATTGAATTTAAAAAAAAAAAGAATTAAAAACTATGAACAACACACATTAGTATCACGTAGGTATCAAGAAGAATAAAAAACAAAAACAATATTTTAATATAGTCTTTTAAGGTCCATCAAATTTCATATCTTTCAAATGTTATCGGAGATTCTGAAAATCCTAATAATCTATTCTTAATTTCTATTCATTTTTAAACAAAAACTAGTATAAACAAAATTAAATCATCAAAATCAATTACTGAGTGAAGGGTAATACATATTATAATTCTATATGATTAGCTCACTACTAGAAAAATGGCATTTAGCAAGAGACATGTGCTAACTGCCTTTTTATTTAAGTATATTAAGGACAAATCTTTCGCTAAATGTCATTTTTTCCTCGCTAAATTAAAAATAGCGAGGGATAAAATCTCTCCCTAATTTGGTCGTTAAAAATGGTATCGCTAATTTTAGCGAGGAATGAGTTGATTCCCTCGCTAAATTAGCGAGGGATTTAATCCCTCTCTAAATTTAGCGAGAAACTCATTTCTCGCTATTTCCTCACTAAACTATAAAAAATTCAAAATTGTCATGTCACTACCAAGACCACGCCACGTCATATCATTGTCATGTCACCCGCCACCTATGCCACATCACTGCCACACCACCGTGATTGCGACACGTCACTGCCATGTCATATAATGATTTCAAATATTCATTTACTTCGGTTTGAATCCGTGACCTTCTGCTTTTAGTGCATTTATATTCAAACTTTTGACAGTTGAACTGTAATGTATTTGCAGTTTTTATATGAAATGTTAAATATATATTATTTATTTACACACTAATACACACATATATTTATAAATTAATATATTGTTAAAAAATAAAAATTTATTATAATTTTAGTTATTAATATCATATAATATTTTATATTTTAAATTTTGTAATAAATGAATTTTCATTTTTATTTTTTTCCAACAAGTTATAAAAATTAATCTAACTATTTTTATTATAATTAACTGATAAAAATAATTTTATAACATAATTATTAAAAAAATTTTAATTCATTAAAATTAAATTTTTAATAAAATAATTTTAATCTATTAAAATTAATTTTAAAAAATTTAGCGAGGGATTAGATTTTTCGCTATTCATAATTATTTAGCGAGGAATAAAAAATTCCTTGCTAATTTAGTGAGAAAAAGGATATTGCTCGCTAATTCCCTCGCTAAATTTAATTCGTCACTAATTTTTTACTATTTAGATCATTTAGCGAATGATGAGTGATCCCTCACTAAATTTCCTCGCTAAACTACATTTTTAATTTATTTGGTGTTGCTAGTTTTGAAGCTTACCGTAGCAATGTGAGACTCATCCCTTGCTAAATTTTCTCGCTAAACTGTATTTTTAATTTATTTGGTGCTGCTAGTTTTGAAGCTTACCGCAGCAATGTGGGAACAGGGAGGGACAAAATTTACGAGGGTGAAGGCGTGTTGTGGACGTGGAAATGGAATGGAATATTCACTTGGAGAGGAGCATCAACTTAGTTTGGATATTAAAGAAATGTAATGGGATTTTGATGGAGGTTTATGTGTGTGTGTGTAATTAAATACAATATTTTGAGATGTGATCGATCTCCTTTTTATATGTGGCTAGAAGGGCCTTCACTGCTAATTCAGAGCTCTGGAGATTTCATTCAAGGTCCCATCTTAAAACTTGACTTTCAGCCACTAAACGATCTTGTAAATGATAAATTTATATAAAAGATTTTATTTTAAATTTTAAAATCTTTCGAAATAATTGGCCATGGCTGTCATATCCTAAAGTTTGATTTTGCCTTTATTATATACGTATAGGGTGATGTGGAAGCAGATTTTTTAAGGTGCTCGACAGCAATGCCATTGGACAAGGAACCGACCTAGCTAACAGAAATGGGAAGAAAACTACTCATGACAATTAGCGGAAACTACAAGAGAGAGATCCATGCCATCTTGCGGTTGACAATCTAATCATTGGTCGGCGCATAAATTTCTCAAAACAATTTCTAATTTTATTAAAAGATTTTAGAGCCACAACAAGTGCTTCCTCTTAATTTTCACATAAGAATTAAAAATGACAATAAATAAAATTCATAATTTTACTAAATTATTTTTAATTATTCTTAATTATCAATCCTTTATAAAGTATTAATTTAAAACAGAAAACAACATACTATTAATTGCTCAATGATATAATTGGAAAAATATTAATTTTTTTATTGATTTTCTAAAATAACAAATAAAATAAGATATTTAAAATTTTCTAAAATAATAAATAAAATGGAATGGAAAAGTATTTTCTTGATGTCATTCATTTTTTGTTTTGTTTACTAACAAAACAAAATATTGACAATTAAATAGAAATACTCCCCCCATCACAAATATAAGATAAAAAATATTGACAATTACACGTACCAATGAAATTAGTTAAATTTATTTATTTTGTAGTTAAACATATTTTTTTCAAAATTGTTCTCAACTAATAGTTTTTTCCTTTACACTAAGATTAATTAATGCTTATTGAACATCATAATGGTTTAGGGGTATTTTTGAAATACCTATTTATTACTATAGAAATCTAAATTTTTCTCTTATATTTTGGATGAAACATCTCCTATAAAATTCTCTTATATTTGAGATCAAAAGGAGTATAATTTTTTAAAAACAAAAATATATATGTTTAATTAAAAATGCAAGAAAATTTGATATAATCAATACATATATATTTATATTACTCCATCCATCCTAATTCATTTTTCATTTTAAATATTTTTAAGTGTCTCATTTTATTTGTCATTTTAGAAAATTAATGAAGAATTAGTGCCTTTTTTTCCAATTATATCTTTAAGCAATTAATAGTATGTATTTTTTTGTTGTAATTTAATACTCTATAAAAGATAATAAATAAGAATCTTTTAGTAAAATTATACTATTTATTTTTTTATTTATTGTATTTCTTTTTTTTTTATGTTAAAATCTTAAATAACATATAAAATGGCCCGGATGATTATTCAATATACTAGTACTTAATTTAATAAATTTTATACGAAGCCATGCTAATTATTAATTATAAACAATGCTAACCACCGTAATGCACAAAAACTCATTTCCAGTTTAGTTAATATAATAAATAGAGATTTGGTCAAAAAATATAATAAATAGAAAGGCGTTTCCGGGGAAGAAGAAAAGTAAAATGGCAGTGTATGTGTAAGTGGAACAGGAGAACGACTCCATCATCATTATTCATCACTTTAGCAAGGAGTAGAGAGTATAAAAATTTTGTAGTGGAGAGCTAGTCCCCGCACATGAGGTTAGGGGACAAATTTAACAAATATCAAAATTGTGGGACCTACTATGCTGGAGATGTGTATGGCCAAGATTTCTCTCTACCTTGTCCGACTCGATCAACTGGGGCAACTCATCAACGGTCACAATCATCTCAACGGCTATTTCTTAATAGACAATCGTACGATCAGTGACGCTCCGGCGGTTGCCGCCCTACAGCATCCGGTTTTGGACTTAGATTTGATCGCTGTATTTGTCGGTAATTTTGGAGTAAGGGTGTATTTAGATTGAATTATGTATAAGTAATTATGAGGATAAATGATTATTTATAATAAATTATGAGAATAAATAATTATGTCAAAAGTGAATTGTGTTTAGATATTTTTAACCCATAAGTGATTTTGAGAAAAAAAATGTGTTTGAATATTGGGGTTTAAGTGATTATTGGGTGGATAATGAGAAGAAAAAATGAAATAAGTGATTATGAGAAAATAAATTATTATTATAAATTAAAAAAAGTAACTTATGGAAATAATAGTCATAAGTGATTATTTAGATCAGAATTGTGTTTGAAAACTGGATTTTAGGCATGAAACAATCACTTATCCCATCTAAAAAACTAATCCAAACACACTATAATTGTGAGACCTATATAATTAATTTAAAAAATTACATTTAAAGATTAAAATAATAAATTAATTATAAAACATGACATATTATTATTCATTTTCCTAATTTTACTTCTCGATATTTTAAATTTTAACAATTTTTTCAATTAAAATTCTTATTTCTAATTAATTCATTCTACTATTTGTAATTTCCTCTAATTAATTTTTATTAAATTCAGATACAGTGGCGTGTAATTCATGATTTTCCCTTTGTCTAATGTAGCCGTTGAACTTGCTCTGTATTTAAAGGCGGAACCAGCAAATGGGTTTGTGGAAAGGTGCACAGTGTAGAAAATAAAGACAAACCCCTTGGAAAAGCTGGGTTTCTGAGATCCCTTCGGATCGAAAACTCCAAATTATATATACTTTTTGCTGCACTATAGTAGTATTCAGATCAATAGAGTTGCCTTACTCTTAAGTTTTACGTGATCAAAGTATTGGTTTTTCCAGGAAATTAAGAAACGGGGCTCTTTCTGCATGATTCCTCGAGTTTCTTTTAGTTATATCTGCAGAATTACAGTCCAGCGATGATCAGTTTGTTTTGAAGAAGATCGTCGGCCGTTTTAGTCTCAATAATTTTATCTATACTATTTGCTATTTTCTGATCTAACTTAATTTTCTCATATATCTTTCTTTCGATGGACTATGTTATGGCAGCTTCCAGAACAAAGCAACCAATCGTTTCTTATCAGCAAATCAAAATCAAAACGCCAAAGAAAAACGGAGGAGGAGCTTTTGTTTCCAACCCATCGTCAGAGAATTTGGACATCTATGGAGGCATCTTTCATCCTCATCCACATTCTTTGTCATTACCTGTCTTTAATGACCATCATCGACAAAACCAACAGCCACCTCTGCTTCCTCTGCCCATTTCTGCACTTAGACAACCTTTGATTTCTCGAAGCCTTAGTCAAGGTCTCTCTTGCTCTCCTCCATCCGCTGGAAGGAACAGAATTAGAGACGTGTCTCTCACGCCTAAGAGATCAAAACAAGCCAAGCGAGAAAAAGTGAAGAGAGATCTGAAATCAGCAGCATCCCGATCCATATCGGAGCTTCTCATCGTCCCGTCGAGTATTCGGTTGGGACCCGACCCGAATGACCTTCCCAAGCACCTTCCTGCCGTGTTAACCACGATGTCAAGGGAGGGAAATTTTGAAGCATTTTCGGATTCGGTGTTTGATCTGTCTCCGCCGCCCAGCAGCTTGCCGCTGCCAAAGTTTTCTCTAAGACCAAAACTCGGTTGCAACGCAGAGGCCTCAAGCATTGACGCCGGAGCAACCGATGACCTCCGGCGAATTCTGCGACTCTGATAACGTTGCTTTCAAAAAGATGAATGGTTGGTGTGCAGGTGATAGCCTACGTTATTTCATGATACTATTATGTAAATAAAAGATCAGCGAGTGGTTTATTGCTGATCATGATTGTTCCCTTTTCTTTTTTTTCTTTTCTGTTTTTTTTCTTCACACCAGAAGGGGAGAAGTAATTGCTTATCGGATGTTCCCGAGGGACGGGAGAACTGAGAAGTAGTTGCTTAATATGTGTCACCACCCTACGGTTTTTGAAATGGGTGCGCTGAAAGCAGAAATTGTGGAGTTTTTCTGGACACTGAGAATCAGTGATCTGTCTTTTAATCAGTATCAAGAAAAGTCTGTATGTTCTCCCCCCCGATAGATTTTAGAAAGCATCCCCTCGTAATATTTTGAAGGTGGGCATTTCTTTCTTTTCTTTTGTTTTCTTGTTTTAAACACAAAGTATCTTGTACTGTTAAATTTGTGAGTTGAAACACAAATTATACCAGTAAATCAACTGTGGAACAATAATTAGTGTTGTGTGTAGATTCTTTGTTCTTTTAAAGAGAAAATAACAAATTCTTTTTGGAAAATAAATAATATTTATTATATTATTATTAATAGAGAACAATTACTAATATATGAAAAATAGTCTGTAAATATTTTTGTAAGTGTTCTTAGAGTCGTAGGATATTCTAAGGCTAATGAACCATTGAGATCTAATCCATCTAGTGTTTTTTATTTGTAAATTTATTTTTTATTTTATTCTCTTTTTTTTATTATCCGTAAAAGGATACTCTGATCCTAACTGCAGAACAATAATTAATGTGTGTAGATTTTTTGTTCTTTTAAAGAGAAGATAACAAATTCTTTTTAGAAAAAAAATAATATTTATTATATTGTTATTAATTAGTAGAGAACAATTACTAATATATATGCAAAGTAATCTGTAAGTATTTTTTGTCGTAGGATATTTTGATCCTAATGAATCATTGAAATCCAATCCACATAGTGTTTTTTATTTGTAACTTTATTTTTTATTTTATTCTCTTTTTTTTTTTATTATCCGTAAAAAGGATTTGAGACTTCTGATTTATATACCCATTCGAAAATTCAATCCAAAGCATTACTATTACTACTCTACATTATGGTTTTGTGAATCGATAAAAAAAAAAATGCGTGTATATAACTGCTTTTCTTCCTCCTGGGTAACACAAATCGCTTCAGACACTCCCCATCAATAGGCTTTGATTGGGATCATGGAATAATTTGAGGGAAATGAGACTAGAAAATGAAATATATTAAATGTATGTAACTACTAAAGAAAATAAAATATATTAGATGTTAATTATATATATATATATATATATATTATTCTGACTCAATATGCAACTACTAAAGAAATGAAATATACACTACAAGAAAACTGGAATTTTGGGATGGATTTTGTGATGGAAAATCCATTGCAAGTCTGTCCCAAAATCTGTCACAATTTGTGATTAATTTTGTAGTGGAAATTTTACAAATTTATCACAAATTCTTCACAAAATTCGTTGCAAAAAATTTATAATAAAATAAAATGTGATGTACATGACTTGTCACAAAGCCAAAATTCATCTCAAATTTTGCTTAATCTATCACAAATTTATGTTTCAAATTCTCATTTTTTGTAGCGATATTAGATGTTAATTATATATATATATATTAATCTGACTCAACACTATCCTAACTAAAGAAAATTTGTCTTTAGAAGTTCCATCAAATAAAATAAACTTTGCATGGAATCCGATATTTAGGTTTAAAAGTACTTATGATAGGGGGAAAATAATTGATTATTGTTGTTTTCATAATATGAATATTGAAATAATGAAAAATAATTAAAAAATTGTAAAAAAAAGATAAATAAAACATCACTGATGTGGAGGGATCTCTCACCTCTCTATCGACGTTTCCACCCTGCCATGCATTGAACGGTGCCCCTTGCCATCATTCAGAGCTTGTACGGTTTCGATTATTAATTAGTTATAGCACTGTTTTTTGGCTCTTCATCGTTGTTTTTTTTAAACGGTAATAATAATAATAATATAATAAATTATTATTATCCAAAAAAAAATAATATGTATATATAATAGAAAGAATATGTAAAATGCTAGGACGAGATGGGAGGGACCGCAAATAAACAAACCTAATAAGGAGGCTACATCATAGGATATAAGGCCCAAGGAACCGTAACCAGGATTAGAACCCTTAAAAAACTATCATAAAAAACCGGGGGATTACATGTAGGAATAAGTAGAGTGAATTGATTATAAAGAAGAATCTTAATTTAAAAAAAATAATGAAATTTGGGATACTAAATAGTAAAATTAAAAAAATAAGTAATAATAGATCTTATTTTATAATTAATTTATTATCTTGATTTCAAAATATAATTCCCCTTATAAAAAATAAAAAGGGGAAGAGTCAAAGGATTAAAACTAATATTAAAATTAGTAATAAAAGAAAGGATTTCACACACAGATTTTAGATAACTTTTGAATTTGGCAGGTTTTCTATCAAATGTACGCTTCCAACTCTAGGAAAGTAATTCAGAAACGTTGAGAAGAACATGACACTGAACCAAAGCAAAACATTGCATCTTCTTAAATTTTAACACCAACTTCCAGCAATTCTGTAAATGCACATAGCTATAGAACTATGATGCATGCATGAGAATTAGTTGCCATGCTTCCTATGACTGTGATTTTCCAGATAAATGAGCAAAGCCAAATCATATGAGTTTTTTGTTCTCTTGGCAACAAAATCATGTAAAGGATTTGGAGTCTTTGATGAATAACCTCACTTCTTTCTTTCCAAATATATTACTTATTGTATTCCAGTTTATAAGACACTTATAACTACTGTACATGGATAAAAAATGATAATTAATCATTGAAAATTTTTTCACTATTTCCTAAATTATTTTTATTTAATATAATTAACACATGAATTAAACTTCCCAATATTAATCAAATTCCTTCATTTTTCAGGGGCATTTGGGATAAAAGGAAATTAAATACACTAAGTAATCCATAAAATGCCTTATATTGGAAATATAAATTTCTCCAAAAGGTGTATTATATAGCGAAATGAAGAGAGCAAAGCACATGAATAAAAAAGTTTAAGTTAGTCTCGTGAGGTGACCCTTGAAGAAACTTAGAGCCTGTTTAATAATATTTTTTGATGAATAATGTTTTTTGAAAACAAGTTTTGGAAATAAAAAATAAAAAAATATGTTTAAATAATTATTTTCAAAATCATAACTAGTAAGTACTAGATGAGTTTTTTAAAATTTATAACTTTACCATCAATGAGATGAGCATTTTTCACTTTTTCTTGTTTTTTTCAGAACAAAAACTACAAAACATCTTTAAAGTATTCTGAGTTTTCTGTTCTTTTATTTCTTTATTTTCCAAAATATTTTTTAAAAACAGGCTTATCAAATAAGTTTTTTTATTTTTCTGTTTTTGAAAATAAAAAAAATTGTTACCAAACATGCCCTTAGCAATTCAACCATTAAAGTTTGCAATATTGTCATTATCCACTCTATAACCAATATCTGCTCCAACCAAGAATTTGAAACCTCTAACTAAGAGGTTACAACCCAATTGTCTTAACATTGGATACGGCTCGATGCGGCTGGGCTCTACCGACTGATATTACCATTGAGATAAATAACTCCAACGGACGAATAAATACGGATGGATATTTACCAATAAAAATAAGGATGGATAAATTAGATCGCGATGTTCGAGCCCGCGAAAATTTTCTTGTCCCAAGAGTGTAAGGCCTTACATTTCGGCCCAAATGCTTGTGGGGAAACAAAGCTCGTGAAGTCCAACTGGGTTAGCTTTTCAACGAACCGCAAAGAAATTCTTTTACCCAAAACACAAAAAACAACAAAAACAAAAAGCTACAGAGAACATCTCATAACATTCTTCGTCAAGGGATAGATGCGCCAATTCACGAAGTGTTGATGTCAGTTCCTGGTGGACCAGTGGAAGAGTGGTCCTTCTAATCTTGAAGGTGGCAACAAAGGATATTAATTGGTGGGAGATGAAGTGCAATTACATTAGAGGGACCACACCCGATCAGGGGTAGACCTTATATCATCCTTAATGGGTTATGAACCTAATTAAACTGGTACTTATTAGTGCTCTAGCCACTAGCCCAATTCTAATGTTCAAGGTGTTTGGGTCCTTAATGGTGGCCGAAGATACAAAACAAATTCCCAACTACTGAAATTAATTTAAAGCGTCTTCTCTCTTTCCCAATTTGAACCTTTTGTTTCAAAAAAAAAATCAGGGGGACCAAAAGGGCCCCCAAGGTAGTGGTAGTACGTGAGTCTCGTGACCAACTTTTGGATGATGATCTGCAGTTTCACAAGATCGGAGAGAGAGGCATCAATAAGCCAACCCAAGCATCACCCACTTTTTGAGTCCGACTGCCACATGAACATTCTGTCTACAGGCAGCAATAAATAAAACTCCATATCTCATTAATGCAGAGTGTATGGGAGGATGAACTGGTTCCAGTTTTAATTTTCTGAAAATCAAATCCAGTGTCACATGGATTCTAAATTTTATAGAAAAATGGCAATTGCAATATTTTATAGTTTTACATTCATTTTGTTTTATATATATAAAAAGAAAATGAATCTTGATCACTATTCATATCCTATTTTATTCTTATTATCTTATGTAGTCCCATATGGTATTTATACATCAATTGCAAAATGCATTGAATAATGGATCAAAAGTTGTGTCCAGGTCATTTTTCTTCTTTTAATTTTTTTACCGGAACAAATCATCTTTTTATGAAAAAAAAGGAAGTCACAAAATATAAAAAAAAATGGTACAATTAGTCAATCAAGTAACAACATTATATATTGTAAGTTATATTGTTTATACTAGCAACAAACAATATAATTCATCTTAAACTACTTACAAATGCAAAGTGCTCACTTGTACTATTCATAGAATCACCAAGAAATTTGAAGAAAAATACATTGAAAAAAGTCGTTGCTATTCCATTCAATAAATCCAAAAATTGTTTATACGAGCTAACATGAACACAGAAATATGGAAACTGATAATTTTTATTAATTAAGAATTAAAAAAACAAAAGACAGTGAAAAAAAAAAAACTCCTGCACGTGGAAACTCCTTATATTACATATGGGTTTAGTGCATAGTCAACGATATATTCATCAAGAGAATGAAAAAATAAACAAAAATGATTCACTCCATTTTTAAGAGGAGGGGAAAAAAAGAAAATTTAATCACTTACAATTCAGCAATATACACAAAACATCTGTACCTCCATGTATGAGCTTTGTGGAGCGGGAGGAAGTTCCAGAAGAAAAATCCTCTCTTCAATGAGACCAACCCGGAGTCCTCATGTCACAACGTCGAGTGCTACACCATAACCCGTCATGCCCCCACCAATAACAAGTATGTCAAGAGGATTATCGGAGTGATCAAGGACGATCGCGGGATGTCCCCAGGCGAAACGACGACGTAGGGGCTGCGGATCTTCTAGTGAACGGCGTAGGGGTTGTCCCTGGACGGAATTTGAACGTGTAACTTGTAGAGGTGAGCTAGTCAAATTGTAGTGAAACGAGTGTTAATTAAATTAATGTATTTTAAATGATATGTATGATTAAAAAAATAAATCTGACAATATTTATCCATAATAATATAAGTTATAAGTTACGTAAAATTAATCTTTGGTCATTGTATCATCATTGTCATACATCATCGTGAAAGTAGAGTTATAAGAAGTTACACAAAATTGAGTCTTTTTTACCAATGGACGATGATCATTTTAAAAGGGATTAGATTCTGTTTAAATATGATGTCTTGAGTGTAAGATTATGTGAAATTGTGAATACAACAAATGTCTTTGGGAGAGCTTCCCTCTATTTAGGACCCTATTTATTTCTATTCGAATTAATCAGAATTTAATGTAGTTCTGAATAACGGATAATTTATTATGGAAAAAAAATTTAGTCCCTTTTAACTATTTTTGCACCTGTGTAGATTTGGAAATATTTAAATTAAGCAACTTGATCTAACTAATTTGATTACATTTGAATCAGATTTAAACATTTAAAATAAGATAGGCATTTGATATGAAGCTCGAACGACTTTATTTAGTCAACTATATATTTAATAAGCAATACAAATTATGGGAATCATACATGTTTTTGCTTGAAATTTAACAACCCTGACTCATCCTCAAATGGCTCAAAAACTTGGAACTTGGTTATTATTCTCCCAATATGTACTCTTAAAGTAAATTAAAAGAACTTGAACAGATAAGTTTTTCAAATTGTAGTTTTTAAGTCAAAGGTCAAAGCAAAGCAGAACAAGCATGAGCACAAAGCAACAAGTCATAAGCAAGTATACTTGATTATACGCAAAAGCACTTGGCAAGCATACTGTAAGCAAATGCATCCACTTTCAAACATTTAATCAAATGCTTGGCAAGCAAAACGAAACGGAGAAGGAGAGATCAAAGGCATTATACAATACACAAAACCATCATATCAGTTATTTAAAACGATGAGATGGATGTATAACATAACAATTATTTAAAACCATGAAAGTCAAAATAGCAAAGGAAAAAATAAGTACCCTTAATTTTTGCAATACTATTAATTAACTCAAACTACACAAACAAAAGGTTAAATGGAGTTATATGTATATTTTTATATATGGATAAAAGATCAATAAAATTTTCATTCCTTCAACCATTAATTAAATTATTTATACAATTTCTTTTCTCAATCTCAAATGTTTCTTCAACTATTTTTGAGATAAAATAAAAAAATGTCCATATATTTTTTATTTATGAATAAAAGACTAGTAAAAATTCCATTTTTTTAACCATTGATTTATAAAAAATGGATATATAAAAATAAAAAATAAAATAAGTCCCCCCGGCGTGAATATTTAGCTTTGCATTTCCTAGCCTTAATATGAATGCCGCTTTCCATTTCGTAGCCCATGTCTTTTGGCTTGTGTTGTCAAATTTGCCCTTTATTAATCATTAGATGCTTACATTTTGAAAAATCTAAAAATATAAATTACTTTTAATTATTTTGTAATCTGTATAAATTAATTAAAAACAGGAAAAATCATAAATCCCAAAATATAAAAATAATTATTAAAAATTCTCAAAATTTTAAAAAACTACATCTGAATCTCATTAGTGTAAAATTAATATAAAATTTTAAAAAATAAGTATAAAAAATTTTAATGTTAAGCATAAAATAATACTTTAATATTAAAATATATTCAAATCTCATTGTATAAAAATCCTAAATAAGTATAAAAAAATTTATTGTTAAGTAAAACAAATTCTGAAAAATTAATATTAAAAAAATTTATTATTAAGTATAAAAAATTCTAGAAAATGAGTATTAAAAACTATATTGTTAAGTATAAAAAATTCTAGATAATGAGTATAAAAATTTTTATTTTTTAGTATCAAATTATCCTCCATGATTTTATATTTAATAATAAAAATTTTATACTTATTTTTTATAATTTCACACTAATAAAACTTGTTTGTAATTTTTTTAGGAATTTTAGATTTTTAATAATTTATAATAAGAATATAATGAAATGTACACGAGCATTGCCGCGCGTATATTTGCTATTTCTTTTTTAAATAAGAAACTACTAAAGGCGATATCAGTAATTTAATTGGTGCCGCTAGAACTTGAGAGCTGGCAAAAGGTTGTGTGGGTCAGCGTGGTCTCAAAGGTTGTGTTGCAGTCTCTTTCTTTCATTCAATTTTCAAATTTCAATATAATTTATTCGTCTTCTCCTCCTTCTCTCTCTGCCTGCGTGCCTTCAAATAGGTTTTAATGCCATTGCGTATTTCACCATTCAAGATTTCATTCCTTAATCCGCGTCTTTTAGGTTTTTGTTCACAAACATGGAGTCTCTGAACTTTCTTTTTCCTTCTGAATGAGCGCAGTCGGAGCACCTTGGCTTGAACAAGAAGAGCTGAGATTTAGGAGAGAGTCATTCTCGGTTAACGTTTTGTTAGGGTAGAAGATCTGCTCTTTTTCTGTTGAAGATGAGCGCGTCCAGGTTCATCAAATGCGTTACGGTCGGTGACGGCGCTGTCGGCAAAACCTGCTTGTTGATTTCGTATACCAGCAATACATTCCCCACGGTCTGTTCCTCTTTCGAATCCGCTGGCATGTTTCTTTGTTCTTGTTCAAATCGTAGGGTATCGATGTGTGCGTGCGTGCGTGCGTGTTTTAAATAATTAATTGATATGATCGTCAATTTCTTTCTAATCAGAAGTTCTTGTTGGAAAAATGGACTTGTTATCAAGGAGGCAGATAGAATTAATCTTTTAAATATGAAATATGTTTGGTTTAAGACAATTGGAAATGGAAAGTTCAAGTTATTGTGGTGGAAATATGTGTGACCAAATTTCACATATTTTGGAGCTTCTATGTTTGACTGGGTTTCACACTTAACAATATTGACAAACTATTTTCATCACCGTTGGTATTTAAGTTGAATACTCTTAAAATGTACCAAGTGCTTCAAGATCATTTAACATTAAATATACTGGTTGATTCTCGTACCAGCTGAAGTTGTGTGCCTCTAACCTTCGTGACTTCTTTCTTAGATCTTACCTCTTCTGGTTTGAGAAATTTTTAGTAATTTGATTTGATTGAGAGCAATTATTGCCTTCATTCGTATGATGTATTAGTAGGTAATCAAGGCTGACTGCCAGGTATCATACTTAGAGTTGTATTGTACGCAAACAGCGCTAAACCACAAGACATCATGTCTCAGTAAACTTGGGATATAGACTGAACTGTGAAATGGACTTCAATATTTTAAAGATGCCGACCTATGTTAAGATCAATAGTCATTTCATAATCTTTAAAGCATAATGGGTTACTGGGCTGTATGGATGAATAGCACGTAATATAAGGTGTTATGGATTTGTATTTTACAGCGTAGTGTTATTATTGTTGTTACATTTCCACCTGATTTTGATTTTTTTTCCCTTGCAATTATTGCTTCATGGCATATCCCTTATTAATTTTTCTCCTTTATAAATAACAGGATTATGTGCCAACTGTTTTCGACAATTTCAGTGCTAATGTTGTTGTTGATGGAAGCACCATAAACCTAGGGTTATGGGATACTGCTGGTAACTCTGCAGCCATTAATTTCAATAGAATTTCCTATGATGTTCAGCATTTCATTTAGCTATGGTGGTTTAACAGGTCAGGAGGATTATAATAGGTTAAGACCCTTGAGCTATCGTGGAGCCGATGTCTTTATTCTTGCCTTTTCTCTCATAAGCAAGGCTAGCTATGAAAATGTTGCAAAGAAGGTTTAACTCTTGAATGAAACTAGAATGAGTTCAATTTGCATCCATTTTTGCATTTTAGTTACCTTATAAAGTTATCATTCTTCTCATTTCAGTGGATCCCTGAACTAAGGCATTATGCTCCTGGAGTTCCAATAATTTTAGTTGGAACCAAGTTAGGTAATCCTTCTTCCCTGACAGTCCTTAAACGTATTGGCATTGGCATTTTATTTTTTGGATTTTATTTGTATGCAACTTCCACAAGTTTTTACTTGTGATCATGACTCCCTGAAGATCAGCAATCTATTTAATCTTGTTGATTACGTGATTATCTACCTGCTTACCTTTGGTCAAAGAAAGGTCCTAAAGGTTTCTGTACTTCATTGATCGTATTAGTTGGTTACTTTTTCTATGTATGTACTACTTATTGGTTAAATTAGAAGACAATTTGAAGCACTTTTGCTTCATCATCTTTTCTGTTCTTGCTCCAGCCCAAGTATGAGAGGGAGTGGCTGGTGTCTTGGAGTCATTAACCTACTTATATGAATTATTCATGAGTGGTGTTATAGTGTTCATAATGTCTTGGTGGATAATGCATGGAAGTTTGACTGAACCGCCACCCTAGTGGATATCACTTGCTCTATGCTTATGAAGAAAACAGGGTAGTGGAGATGTGAAAATTCTAGTTTATGAAAAAGGCTACTCGTTAGCTGTTGGAACATTGATTAAATCATGAGATCATATATTTTTAAGATGACTGCACCACCCTGCCTATGCAACAGTTTTTAGCCAAGGTGCCACTGAAATTGTAAGTTGAATGTCTTGTGGGGAGATGCAAATAATCATAAATGCTCAAATTTGATGTACAGATCTACGAGATGATAAGCAATTTTTTATAGACCATCCTAGTGCAGCGCCTATTACTACAGCACAGGTAGACCATCCTCATGCTCAATTTTGAAGGCAGAGGTTACTGTTCTTTACGTTTCGCTTCATACACTGATGTTTGTTCTTGTTCTGGCTCAAGGGAGAAGAATTGAGAAAGCTTATTGGTGCTCCTGCCTACATTGAGTGTAGTTCGAAAACTCAGCAGGTTTGCAGTCAGTATTGTTATCAAGTATGCAATAAACGTCTAATGACCCCACTGATATTGGCTTTCATGTGTCGTGATTACAGAATGTGAAAGCGGTATTTGACGCTGCCATCAAAGTGGTCCTTCAGCCACCAAAGCAGAAGAAAAAGAAGAGGAAAGCACAAAAGGCCTGTTCAATATTGTGATCAAGAACGAGAAATTAACAGGAGGTTGCGACCTTTCCGCCTGCCAGTCTTATTTTCATGATGTTCCACAGAGAAGGCAGCTGTTAATAGTTTGGACTGACATTTTAGGGTCATATAATCCAGCTCCGTTGTCTGTAACTGTCATCGTCTCGATGACATGTATGCTCACGTATTCTCTAATGTTAATTTGATCGTATTCATACCTTTTTTTTTTGTTCCTTTGGTGAAACATGAAGCTAGAGCAGCTTGTACTTGTTATTTTATTTACAACTCGTGACATTTATAGATTTCTCCAAGTTCAGTTTCTATTCAATATGGGGCGAGAGTAACATTCCATTCCTTTTCTTTACCATTTCTATTTCATTACTACCATCATTTATCGGGGCCTAAGACATTTTAAGTATGCTTTTAATATATGAATATGCTGTCCACGTTGTTGGGATGATATGCCTTTTGTAGCCAATGCATGTGGCTGTTACATTTATGAATTGACTAGGTGCTATTGGGGCTTGGCATGGAAATCATAAGAAAATGTCGGAGTCTCGAACGGATTAAAAAATGGTCAATCAGTGAACGACAGACATTCAATGAATATTAAACTTGTATCTGTCCTACAAAACTCATCAAAGCAACGGCCATAGTACATTATGAATTTTATAAACATATATGAACATTATACAAGCAAGCCTCTGCCTGACGTCAACTTCGTTAAGAACTGTAAAGAATACAATGCATGACGAAAAAAAAAAAACTGACTGGCTTCATGATGATATTAAAGTTTCGGTAGAGTAACTTCTAATCTTTATCACCCTGTGGAGGCCACATCTACACAAACGAGAATCAAACCTTGATAGAATCATATTTCTCGGCCAGTATCCCCCCCTTTTGTTTCTGGAACTGTATGTACCGCAATGTGCTGGCAAAGAAAACATCCGAAGCTGGATTCTGAATCTCAGTGGTGATTAATTCTAGCATCCCCTGAATTGCAGAACTTGTTATGTGTGGGTTTTCTTTCTCAAAATAGTACAAGTACCTGGAACAATTTATCCAGACGTTTAAAATTCATTACCAAAAATATTATTAAAAACACCAAAGGTAGTTTGACGTGACTGACTTGTTCAGTATTTCAACAAACAGGGTTACTGGACCACTGCTACCCCTTGTCACATTGGCCATTTGCTGAGCAGCATTTGCAATCCTCAAGGCACGCTTGAGGCAAAGCAACACCCTTAAATATGCCACCCGCCAAAAAGAAGTTAAAAACATCAATTTGGATACTCTTCATTACACAGTAAAGTTATTTTCAAAAAAAGACAAAATAAAGCAATGTTTAACGCATGAATTAAAAAAAAAGGGGGAACCTTGCCAATACTGCCAAGCATCAATTCATAAAACAGTTTGTTTCGTCAGCTTACCGTTCTCCATCTTTAAGACCATCTTGATCATCAACCCAAAAGAGATGTGAGCATGCATAAACTGCCCGGCACTGATCAGGCTTCTTCAGGAGTTTTGCTGAATACTGTGGAAACCACATTAAGCTCAATAACAGTTGCCAAGACCCATTGTTCTAATCAACATACTGTTGGCAAACTCATCAGACGCTTACCCCTGTAGCCTTGTGTGTTAAAGTATCTCTGTTCTCAACACCAAAGATGTTCATCCTCTGAAGCATCCCAATAATTAAATGAATTGCAATTACCTGAGCTTTGGAGTCCTAAAAGCAATGTAATATAACAAATAAGAAAAGACCATTTTTTTAATACACACAGTAAGGAAATCTCAAAATGGACTACTTTGTTAATAATTACCGCAATTTCTTCCTCATATAATACAAATGCCTGAGTGAAAAATTCATATGCGACAGGCTCAAGGTCACAATCATTAGCAGCCTGATTATCATAGGGGAAAAAGGATGCCACAATCAATCAGTTACTAAAACAGTCGCTTCATTTTCAGTGGGTCATTAATTAAAGATAGTAGGCATAGTGACTTTTGATTAATAGTAAACATAATCACAAAAAACCATTGCATGTAAATATGTGAATATAGTCAAGTCCTCAGAAATTATTTCACTATTCAGACTTGCAAGACCTTCAACCTGGAAATATATAACCCATGCATAAATTCGCAAAGCAGAATCACTTAATAATCTCATACTCGATTTATGAGTCTTTTCAAGTGTAGATTAATATGGGGAGAAACAAAATAAAACTCATCTTCCCATTACTTTTTCAAAGTTATACCTCAGCGCATTGAAGATACAGCCTAAGTGCCAGCTCAGGAGATGGGACAGAAGAAAGAGATTCAATGGTCTGCAACAAAAAATTGATACTTTCCCATCACATAATTTAATAGCAATGTATAGTACATTTTGTTTTTGTGTACATATCAGAAGTGACATATCACTCAACATGTCATTTGTATAATACATTAAAAATTACCTCATTTAAGAGCTGAAATATTTTTTTGGGTGTTGTAGGAATGTCTTCTCCCACAACATCTCCGTCCTGCCCTTGCAATTGCCTAACCAACTGCAATAAAAACATAAATCAGAATAGCAAGAGAAAAAGAAAAAGAACGAATTAAAACTTGTTCCATCCTATATAACATTATTGTGAAGCAAACCCAGCATTACATTTCAGGTAAATTGATTCCTCGTGCAAGAGAAAATTTAGGAGTTGGCGGATGCATTTTTAATGCACTACTAGCAAGTAATTTAAGTACAAATTTAGGAGTTCGCAGAAGCAGTTGGCATCACATGGCATGAGCATGTAATTCAATCACAAACTTTCACGTCTTGCGGCCTTAAAGATATATCTTGTTAGAAGTGGACTAGATTTGTAAAATTCAAATAACATGAAACTTTTGATACAAAGGTTTGGCTTTAGAGCACAAGAGTTGCCTCTGTTAAGTCAAAGCTATTGTCCTAAAACTAATTACTTCATAAGCTACTTTAAGGGGATGAATCAAGGACAAACAGGATTAAGTATATGCATTTTTGCATAATTACACGTTCTACTGAAAGAGACACCTTGCACAACCAACATATCAATCACCATAATGCATTTAACTGACAAATACCATTATGTATTGTAGAGATGAAACAAATTTAAAAAGGAGTGCAGTCAAGGAAGAAAGATACCCTAAGTGCAGAAAATACAAGGGACGGAACTGTGAAAGGTAGGCGTCTTGGTCCTCCACTCATAATATGTTTCTTCACAGTACATATAATCTGAAGGCCAGTAAATTGTGAGTTATATGAAGTGGAATACAATATAAAAACACCAAATACAAAACCAAGCCGAATTCAGTTTAAGGATTAATTGCTAAATGGTAGCACATGATTGTGATTTATATAGTTTTTTTTTTCGGCCAATGTGATTTATAGGGAGATATAAGTGACTTTTAAATATACAAGTGACTTCAGCATTCCAATAACATTAGTTCAATACATCCCTAAATACTAATAAATCCAAATTATTAGTATTCTATTATAGCATTATTAGTTCTAAAAAATATTCACGAGAAATAAAAGTTAAATGCAATTGACTCTAACACAGTAGTACATACCTTAAACATTTCCTCAGGATCATTATTATGAAGCATGTGTATGAGGCGGGCAACAGAATTTTGTTCTTCATTGAAATCTTCTTCATCAAACTATTCATGGGATGGAAGAGATATTTAAACTAGGGTTGAACGAAATGAAACATATGGAAAAAAGAATTATTGAAATATGTAATAAAATGGGCAAAAAATTGATAATTTTGAAGTAAAAGATCAAAGATTATAGAGTCTAGAGTTACCTCATCTGGAGCAGCTCCATCCAAATCCTTGATAAGCCCTTTTATTAATTCAAACAACACCTCAACCTACAAAAGCATAAAATCCATGTTTGGATAAAGGTAAACTCATCAGGCAAAACCATTAGGAGAGTAGCACACCTTATCAGCAGTAGAGATGTAAGTGTTATTCTTCATTATGCTTTGGATAATAACCATGGCCATGACTTTATTTGTTTCATTATCAAGATGATCCATCACACGGGGATAATTAGATAGTGTCAAGGCTGTAACAATATCATTGTATTTATCCAATGGAGCACTTAAAAGTGCAACAACTTGTTTTGTTGCTCTGTTGTCATCAAGTTTTGGCTTGCCACAAAGTTTTTTGACGCAGGCTCCCTGCAAAAAATCTCAGTCAAGATGCAGTTACTGTAAAATGCTAATTCTATCAAACAGTGCTTTATGAGAGCAGAAGATCAAGAAGACAAAATTTTGAGAAGAAACATACCAGCACTTGATCCACATAATCAAGCCGATCTGGATGAACACGGAGAGTGAATGTAAGAAGAGAGACTTGCAAAGCTATTGCTCCCACTATAGGCATGTCAACCTGTGCTTCAATAACCTGCAGTTAAGTGCAGGTTATGGTCTACAAATGCAATTTCAAATCATAACTATAATCAGTAGCCACAAATAAGTGGAGTCCTTCCAATCTCTTTACATTTCCCCCCCCTTTTTTCCCTGGGAAGAGGGGTAATAAGGTCAAGTCCTGATGATTCAAATGACTTGTTGACTATAATCGATATTTCGTTTGGTTATAAAAAGGTCTGGAAGTAACTATTAAGTCATACAGATGTTGTACACTTGTACTCATAGACTAACTGTAACCACCAAAACCTAGAACCAGGAAGGATACATTACATAGTCTCAATTGAGTTGAAGAAGAAAGAAACATGACAAGAACAAGTAATAGTATAGCACAAAAATCCATGCTAAAGACTACAAGAATCATAGTTTTTGAAAAAAATAGATAGAAATGTCTAGAAGAACAAGAAAAAGAATCAACCAGTTTATTTTAGAAGGATGAATCCCTCATACTATAGAATTAAAACAAGCTTAAGATAAAAATTGCAACCTCAGGAAAAAAGTCACCTTACCCTGCCTATTGCACTGCTTAATTTGGCAAATGCTTCCACTTGCAGAAATTCAGGCAAAACCTGATGCAGATACGATATTATCAACATATGGAAGCTTAATTCATAATGATCAGTGCACATGACTTACATCAGTACTCGAGGCAGCATAATTTGACAATCTCTCCATTAACTGAGATAATATTGCTTTAATGTCTACTGTTGGCTGCATATAGATTACAAAAAAATGTCAGTCAAATAAGGAAGAAAATTGGCTTTCAACTTCTTGAAAGTCAGAATCAAGGATTATAGAATTTATTTATAAAAAGCTTTTACATTGCTCTTATTTGGGTTGTAATTTCAATTCTCCTTGTACTTTTTTAACCTTCAAGCATCCTAAATATCATATATTTCTGATATTGATCATCATACCCACCTGCAGTTGGGGACAAGCACCTAAAAGTGTCTCAAGAGTCTGCAAATGGTATTCATCTGGAAAAACCTGAATTATACATTCCATCAGATAAAATTGGGCAAGCTCATCTTTGCAGTTGACAACCTGTGCAAGCCAATTTGGAGATAATCAGAACGCATATTATGATACCAAAGCTTCCAATGAGAGGAAAATAATTACTAGACCTGCTCCAAGACCCTTGGAAGAACAGTATCCTTGTACATGTCAAGGTCCACGCCCTCAATTTGACTCAGTACATGGAGATTCTTTCCTACCTATAATGGTTGAGAAAAGAAAAACATGAATATATCTACAATCGATATGTATAGCATACTGTATCATCAGGTGATATTTTCTTACAAGATCGCGAAGCTCGTTTCTTTCTTTTTCCATCTTCTCCCTTATATGACTGGGTCCCTGCAGACCAGAAATCCCAATTGAAGGCCTCAGCTCAGGATCGCCAAAGATTATGCATGATTCACTAGCACCATAACACCTGCATGGCCAAAAAGCATCCTCTCATGAGTCATTTTTACTTTTATGGCATGCAAGTACCGTGGTGCTATGCATCTCCTAAGACAAGACAGATGAGAGTTGAAGGTCAATGAACCTGATACTGCAAGCGAACCCAAAGCTTATTCATTTCTGTGAAATTCTGCAGAATAAATTCAACAGAGTCCATCACACTGTCAGCTTCCCTGCAGGAAAACAGCGTCTTCCTTCAATATGCGCACTTTTGGTACTTGTTCTCCCAAACATAACATAAAATAAGGTTTGTATTTTCAAAATTGAAATTTGTATGCAGAAATACTAAAAAATTTATGTGCGTGCAAATATACAGGCTTGGACTAGAGACATTCACAAAGTTGCATGTGCCAGAAACAATGGAGCCACGGACAATGTTATCCAGCTGACTACAAAAAAGAAAAAAACAAATCGAAAACAACTAATGTATAAAGGACTGACTACACTTTAAGAATGACGCAGCAAGAAATTTAACCGAGTGATTGCCTTACCCTTCATATTCTGAACCAATGTCCAGTAACTTATCTCTACTGACTTGAGAAAGGTAACTTCTCAAAAATAGACCACGAATTGGATGTTGAACTCCACGACACATTTCCACAAGATCCTTAAGAATTTCCCTGACAGGAGCCTCCTTAGATCTGATGTAAACAGATCCAACCGTACATAATAGATACCTGGTAAGTCAACAAACATAGGAAAAGATAAGTGTTGGACATGCACAAGAACTTGCAGCAATGGAAGACAACGGAGTAAAAAGAGAGATAGAAAATTTCAACCGCTTATTTCACAAGAAACAAAAAGAGCATGATTAGGCTATTCAATTCAGATGAGAAACTCCAGTGAAGCTGGTACAAGTGAGATCAAAATCACATAAAAGGTTACTCAATTTTAGAGAAACAAGTGAAGTCAACCAGGAAAAGAAAAAAAGAAAAGTTGATAAGGAGGTAAAACTAGTTACAGTCTAGGCAATATATTCCCAGCATGTTGGACAAGCTCATATAAATCAACAATTGAAACGCCGTGTCTGCTTTCATCTTTGAAAAACATCTCCAGCCGCCTGAGCTCGTCGAAGGCTCTCATATCTAAGGCATCAAACAGAAGGCGTCGAAATAAATATAGGCCGAGGAATTGAACTCACAATTACAAGTTAGGACGCCGAGAGGAATTTTACATAGTTCATAATATTTGTGAGGTGAAAGTTTAGAAGTTCGAAGCTCCGATAGCATGTGAGCTGAGCATTTTAGGGCTTCCCTAAGATTGTTGGCATCCTGAAAGAAGAGCATTAAAGCAAATCAGTGGGAAGGAGTGAAAAATTGGAAGAGGTTCGCATCGAATTAAAATACCAGGGCGCGATTCATGTAGAAGGCATTGTGTTGAATGCCTGCTATCCCCTCTGCGAGCCATTTATCTTCGTCCTCGATTCCGTCAATTATCATTTCCGTAACTTTCTACACTTCGTTTTTTAATTTCAATGACAGAGGGCTTGATTTTGATCACCCTGAGATGCGAGCAGATCAGGTGAAGTTAGGAACATCCAACGCAATGTCGAGTTTCAGTGAATCTTATAAAAATACTGCCTACATCTTTGACGCCTCAAAACTCGATCAAGTCGAGTAAACATGTTCCAATAATGACTTGGAGCCTGGAGTCAAGAGGAGTGCAGTAACCCCGTTAACCCGAAAACCCGGGCCCATTCTATCTTCTTGATTTTTTTGGCCCATTCTATCCTCTTGATTAATTATACCTTAAGTAGTGTATGAAAAATTGGATTAGACAAGTTGATTCGATCACTTGAATCAGAAATCAATATCAGTATGATCCAAATGAAGAAGGGAACCTTGAGGATTTTTAGAACCAATGGGAATCGGTCAAAAACTATTCAAGCCAGTAATGAACTGGGTAATTAATCTTTTTTAATTTTAAAATAAAATAACATTATTTTTAATACTAAATAACATTATTTTTATATAAATAATTTTTTTCATATTATAATGTTATATAAGTATTATTATAATACATAACTATTTTTTTGCTACTTACACCTAGTATCAAACTAATCTAGACCCTGTGCTGTGAGATCTTGTGGTGGCGATGGTACCAATGGAAAACCCTCTTTGAGGGCTTAATTTTTTACATTGCTTCACTCCTCAGGAATCGAAACTTCAACCCCAAAGAATGCTGATCAAGTTCTTTACCACTTGACTAGGCGCTAATTGGTACATAATTATTAGTAATAATAAATTTACTTAACAAACAAATATGAAAAATAGAATATAAATTTACAATTTTGAGTTTAAAATATTATTATGGATGAATATCAACTTATTTAGATTATTAATAATGATAAATATACTTCATTTTATTACTACCGATTTAATTATGGTTCAACCATGAACCATTAAACTTTGAATCACTGTCTTGACCGGTTTAATGACCAATCTGGTTTTTAATACCTTGTATTTAACAATCCATTCGACACCCATCCAATATTTGCATTATATATAGTTATATACTGAGAAATTACAATTTTAATGTCCAAATCTTAAACTACAACATTTTAAAACATGTGAAATTCTTCTTATTTCCTACCCCTTCCTATCCTTTTTATTAGTCATCTTTTAAAAGTTTTGTATAGCCCTAAATATCTTCCATAAGTTTTTAAACTATTAATTATTTCATTTAAAAAATGCCCTTATTTGTGAGCAAGAGAGATAATAAGTTGTTTGAATGTGTAATATATATTAAGGGTAAAGATGAAACCACATCAATTTTAAAACAAATTTAATATTGTAACAAACTTTTCTTTATTTTGGTGAATTAATTAACAGTGACTTATATTAAGAAATGAAGAAAGTAACTAAATGAGGAAAATTAATAATTTAGTTTGATGGTCTATTCAAATTTTCAACTTAGTCTCCAAACTTCTACTAAATTTGATAAATCATTTCTTATAATTTCCAAAATTTTCAATAAAATAATTTTCTGTTGTACAAACTTTGTTAAGGTATTCAATATTGATGTGTCAAACATTTCATCTAGTGGCATCAGCTAGATGCTATGTAGGATGAAACTTACTCCCTCTGTCTCAAAACATAAGGCAAAGCTACCAATTTCACTCATATTAAAATAAGTATATTACAATCTTAAATTCTTAAAAAAAATCCAAACATCCTCATTTTACCTCCATTAAACATTATTAAAGCAAAGGAAATTTCATTGATAGAGTTATTACATATCATGTGTGTAAAGGCTGCATGAGAAAGGAAGCAAACCAATTACTGCACCACCTGAGCTGTGAATCCCGTTGACACCTTACTACACCAATCAAAATGCCAATAATCAACCAATGAAAATGCTAGTTAATAAGAGTGAACCACTAATTTGAATGAACCATCCAAACCATCTGCCATGCTTAAAAATCATCATTACATACCAGAGGCCAAGAACATCAAAAAATTGGAACAGTGTGAGTGCTTTGGAAAATACGTGATCATTGCTAAAAATGGAGGGAGGAAGAACGCTGAAAGAAACGAGTGGTATGAGAACTCTTATGTGCACGTGGTCACTGCTTGTAATAGAGGGAGGAAGAATGTCAGAAAATTTGAACAACATCATTTGCCACTAACATGTTTTAAAGGTCCCTGTTTTCACCATTTATTACAATGGAAGATTATTGACATCGTCTATCATCCACCATTAACAATCATCCTCATGTTGGACTTAAACATAAACCTAAGTTCATAGATGATGATGGAGAGGCTTTAAAAGGTTTGACAATTGAGTTAGAGAAATTGAATGAGTTGATGCTCTGTTCCGACCATGATAGAAATTTCAAAGGGCACAACTTGACTCCACACTTCCTACTTGACATAAATGTTGTCCCATTACTTGAAGATTTAGATGGCATTCAGTTGAATGAAATGGTTATGGAATCGAACTGTGAAGGAGAAATGGTTAGGGAATCAAAAGGGAAAGACAGATGACAATGGCAGAGAGATGCAATCAACAAATATTGACTCCCAAATAGATGAGGATCTTCAGATGGCTGAATGCTTCAATGCCCATAAGACAGATGAGACAGTGATTGAGGATGTTAATATAGGTATTGCGTTTTTAATTGTGCTCTGCTCATTTTCAAATGTTAATATAAGAGGTAATGGGTTTAGATCGTGCTCTATGTTAAGACTTTTTTTATTAAATTCTTTAATAGTTGTAGATGTTTAGATCTGTTCAACAATATTAATTTTTAATAATATTTTTTGTAATATTGAAAAGTGACGTCAAAGCTCCTTTTGTTAATAATACTTTTTTTTAATTTGATCTCATTTTTGCATTATTTTTTAATAGTATTTGTTATAAATTTTTTTATAATATAGTAGTAGATGTTTAGATCTATGCTATGCTTGTTTTCAAGTGGTTAGACTTTTTTTTTATATTAATGTTTAGTTTTTTATTACTACTATATTTTAATACCTTTTCAAAATAGAAAAAATAGTATTATTTTTTTTCATAGGATTTTTCTGCTTTCTTATTCATAGTTATTTAAGACTTCCTTTTTTTTTTTTTACTTTTGTCATTTTTTTTATTTTCATTTTGGTGTTCTTCTTTTTGTTCATGATCAAAATAGTATTTAGTGTCATTTTTTGTTGAATTTTTTATTATATCTATATTTTTTATGTTCTTATTTTCCCTTTTTTGTGATGTAGACTAATTTGTGATAGAGGGAACAATTAAGAAGCAGGGCTTTTTAACAAATGAACAATGGGAATCTATTGGGATATTTTTAAAGCACTCAACTCATGATGGGAAGCTCAAGCCAGGAAAAAGAAAGAAGCTTGTTTCATTGTTCAATACTTCTTATCGTGTCATTGATTACATTTGGTACCAATTGAGGCATATAGGTGACTTATGTCATAAGAAGGCAAAAAATTGTGGTTGAAAGAGAGTTGAATAGGATAAACAAAGAGTCTCGGATGTTCCTTTATCACGGTGGAGCACTATTCAATCCCTTGCATATGCATTGAATATTAACAAAAGTTCTATTTTTAGACGACAAAAAGAAGGTGCTATTCATCGACACTCTAGTGCTATTAAGCCATCAATGAAGGAAGACAACATGATTGCTCGTGTGAAGTTTTGCTTGTTTATGCTTTATGAGTCTACCATTCCTCATGATCCTACATTAAAAAATATGCATAATACCGTACACAAGAATGAGAAATAGTTTTATATGACGAAGAAGGCAGTTAACTATTACCTTCTGTTGAATGAGGAGGAGCCACATCGAACATGCAAAAGTAAGAACTTTATTACCAAAGTTATGTTTTTGTTAGCTATGGTTAGACCAAGATTTGATAGTAAAGGGAAAGAAACTTTTTTTGGAAAGATTGGTGTGTTTACATTCGTCACTCAAGAACCAGTGAAAAAAAGTAGTGCTAATAGACTTGTAGATACACTAGTCACTAAATCCATAACTTCAGTTAACAAGGATATTAGTCAACATTTTCTAATTGAAAAGGTTTTACTTGCCATGAAAGAAAAATGGCCAAGAGAGCATTTAGCATAAACAATATTCATCCAGCAAGATAATGCTCCATGTCATATCAGCGAAAATGTTGACTTTTGTCGAGTGCTTGCGAAGGTGGCTTTGATATATGTTTGCTTTGTCAACTTGCAAACTCTTCAGGTTTGAATGTCTTGGACTTAAGCTTCTTCAATGCCAAACAATCTCTATAGTACAGGGAAGCACCAAAGACTGTTGATGACCTCATTGGTGTTATGGTGAAAGCATTTGAAAATTTTTCATCCAATGAGCCAAACAAGATCTTTCTGACACTACAAAGTTGCATGACAAAGATCATGAAGTATAAAGGTTTGATCAAGTATAAGATTTTGTACATGAACAAGCAAATGATAGACAGGGAAGGTTCAATCCTGCCACAGATAAAGTGTCCTTCGGTAGTGCTGCAGGGAGCATTGGATTACTTGTCAAAAGTTGGTGCTTGATGACAAGCAAAGGTACCAAAAAACCTATTGTTCATATTTTTGCTTCTTTCTTTTTAATTTATTCACTGGATGAAAAATTTTCATTCCAGATTGGATGAAAGCTTTCTTGTATGGCATTTGTTCATTGGATAAAAAAACTAATGTTCATATTTGTGCTACTGAACCAGGTATGGCGTATGTTAGAAACACTTTTGGTACTTCACTATTTTGTAAAAGCAATATTCATCCCAACTTGGATAAAAGCTTTCTTGTAGTGCCTTTTTCTTATACATCCTCTATGCCCACATTGCTTGTTTGTTGACTTAAGGCAAAGTTTTGGAATTTTTATCTTTTGGATTACAAGAGTACTTGGAGATGGAACTATCTTTTGGAAATTTTATCTTTTGAATTAAAAATACCAGTAATGTGGTTGGTGGTCCTCCACATGCAAAAAGTTTCATCATGGTTGTGTTATTTAATTTCAAAATAATTGTACCAATTTTTATCATATTCGTGTGAAAATTGCAATGTTGACTGTGGCCCTATATATGCAAAAAGTTTCATCATACCATCATACAAAAACAAAAAAGACTCCGTCCATATGAAATATGACAATGGAATAGGGCACTTGAATCTCTCAAAATAGAGAATGTTATCCACCAATAACAATTTGGCAATTCTTCAATCTAACTATCTATCCAATAGGAATCTATCTTAATAGAGTACCATAATCGCACACAAAAAATCTATCCACCAGAACAATTCTTCAATCAAACTAATAAAAATATGGAAAAAAATATTTTAAGCATGCTTCGTATAAACTTCTTCCTTTCTCTTTCTTGCATAGTGTCGTCATTGTCCTTATCCTTTGGAAACTTGTTCAGATCAAAGTTCTTCAATGTTCTACATGGAAGGTTATTTGATTTTTCAAGCACACTAGAGGTCACCTCGTCATCATCTAGTTTTTCATTCAAATCAAAATTCTTCATAGGTGGCCTTCGTATATCAGCAACCTCTGGCATTATTTGTTTGCCTTCATTGTGTCTTGCATCATAGAACACAACCTTACTGTTAACAGAATTTGCAATTGTAGCACCTTAACTTATAACCATGTTACCCATGTATTGAACCTTATTATGACCCATTGATCATGTTTAGAAGCACAAATCACTTAATCGATTAAAATAGAAAATTTTATTTTCTTGGGTTACTATTCATTTGATAGACACTTTTTTCCTAAGCGAAATTTGAAATATTATAACTAATTCTGTAAAAATTGTATCAATATGATTCAAGTATCTAAAAATAACTTAAAATATTATCTATATGAGAAAAATATGAAACAAGAATTTGATTGTGCCAATTGCGACAATATTTATCACAAAATTTACTATTCATATGGTCATTTATAACTTTCCTAGGAATTCAGCCTTAATTTCAAAAATTCCTTTCTTATTCTATCCCAAGCCAATTCATGTACTCTTCATACCATCTGAAATCTTTATATGTCTATTTTCTATATATATTTATTTTGTATATTTATTCTACTTGAATAGAGCATAACATTATCTTGAAGTATTAAGGGTCAGAACATGATGTTTACTAGAATAGTTTTAAGAACACCTTTATATCTCTTATTATATAACTCCAATTACTCCTAAATTAGTGGCATATTAAACTTAAGACATAGGGATTTTCATACATACAAGCTGCTGAATTTTTAGAGCTCTGTATGATTTTATACTGTCTTTTAAAATAACCAATATTTACGATGAGACTACCAATCTTCCCAACTTTGTCCAGTTTTGACCCTTAAGTTTAAAAATTCCTTATACTTCAGCCACATGGCTTTCCCTATCTACTTTTAGAGCATATATAACAGACACACATTTATCAACATTTTTTCTAAACAGTAACTCGTCTACTAGCAAAGGGTCAAAACAAGCTTTTTCATTCATGAACTTTGTATAATAAATTCTATAGCATACATACATCATCATTTCGTATTCCAAATCTGTACCTAACCTTTCATAGTGTTCAAAATGACACAATTACATTGAGGTACATAGCTAAAAGTACATACATAATTTTATATAATATTTTAACATTTAAGGTCCAAGCTTGAAACACAAAGTCAAGCAATCACTTTCTTCATCTTTCTCCTTTGCCTTCCCTAGTCTCCTTGCATTGTTTGGCCTAACGACATTTTGGAAGAGTGAGATTCAAAGAATCTCAATAGCATTACCCATCATGCAATTATATCATCACATTTAACATGGAAACATCATGAAAACATCATCAAACATCCTAGAATATATTATGCCATATAATTTCATAAAATTTTTTGCATAGTTTCCCTTTGAAAAGTGGACATCCCGGGATCACAAATCTCTTCAAATAACTCAACCAATAATCACAAACCATAACAAAATTCATATGGCAAAGCATCAATTTAATAGAATTTATAAAATCAACATAGGATAATATAATGCAAATAAAGGTAAAATGCTACCTTATTGGCTTTCTTTGCCTTTCACCTTTCGTATACCTTTCCCAAACTCTTTCATAAGCTCTCTTGAACCTAGATACAACATCAAACAAGCTCATAAGCCATGGTTCAAGGTGGTGCTTCATTCCCATTAAACCCTAAAATTTTCATCTTGCTTTCCTTTTAGTTTTTCTTGAATTCAACACTTGTTCTTAGCTAATTTGTATTAGTTAGGCTAGCTTCTCAAGAGGGGGGGTGAATTGGGAAGCTTGAAAATTTTCTGAAAAATGTCACGAAAGTGAAGAAAGCAAAGTATAGAAGGTAAAACAGAGTTTGAGTAAATAAACTGTAAAAGTTGTAGTAAAGAGAAGAAACTCAGATATTTATCCTGGTTCTGTCTCTTCACTTGACCTACGTCCAGTCCCCAAGTCACCACTTGAGATTTTCCCTATTCTGCAAGAATTCAGTGGGCTTCTTGCAAATGCCTCAGTACAAAGATGATGCTCTATTTCTAGAGCTCACTCATTCAATCTATGCACTCTTACAAAGTGCTTCCCAATCTCTTGTGATATCCCCTCACAAGAAAATCTATCTTCCAAATGAAGATAAGATTGTTTACAAAGATTAAACTCTCTTAAATAGAGTAAATATGAAAGTTGGAGTACAAAATATTGAAGTGAGAGAGTAAGAGACTTTGAGTAGATGATTTGGCAGAGTTTCAGTATATACAAAGTTAAAATCGTTACCCACAACTTCAAATGATGTTATATTTATAGATTTAGGTCTCAAATATCCGTTAGAGACAAAATCTATCCGTTGGAGAAGTTATCCAACGGTTACTCTGAAAAACTATCCGTTAACCAATCGCATTTAATGCTTCTGACATACTGAAATTCGAATTTCAGTTAGTCAACAGACGAATTTTGCAGAAACCAAAGGTTAACAGCTTCAACGTTGAATGCCCGAAGTTCGTTTGTCATGAAGTGAAATTCGAATTTTGATATTTGGAAATTGTTTCTATATTGTGACATACAAATTTTCAAGTAGAAAGTTTTTCTGTTAAGTGTGAATAGTATTTTCAATTTGCTACAGTGCCTTCAAAATTTGAATTTTGGAACCTCAAAATTCGTATATCCGTAGTTGGTCTATAAGGCACAGTAGTTCATTTACTTCAAAATTCAAATTTTCACAGGGCAAAGTTTGTCTGTCAGAGGACCTCGTTTCAGACCAACTTCAAAATTCGAATTTATAGATACTGTCATTCGTATGTTAACATATCATTCTAACAGACTCACAAGCTTAGTTTCTGAAATTCGAATTTTCATGTTCAAAGTTTGTTTGTTAGTGAGCAACTTTGAAATCCATTCTAAACTTGGTTTTAGATGAACTTTGACATAATTTCAGACGAATTTCTTTAGTTTTCATAAGTTTCCTTTTGTCTGAAATTCAAATTTTCAAAACTCAAAGTTCGTCTGTTGCTTAAAGCTCATTTTAGACACTTATCAAAATTCGAATTTTCTCCAGTCAAAATTCGTCTGTCAGAAAAGCATCTCCTGAGACTTATTCAGTTTTAATACGAAATTCGAATTTCCAAAAGCAAAGTTCGAATTTTCAAGATGACAGTTCAATATAAATCTTTCAAACTTCATCTGTTGGTGGGTGTTTTTCAAATATTCCATGATTTAACATAGAATCAAGGTTTTCAAACATCTTTTCACCAAATCAAAGTCTTTTACTCAAATTAAAACACAACTAAACATCCTAAATCTGTTCTTGCACAAATTTCTCCAGAATTTCTTCACTTGAAACCTTTTGGATACCTTTGATATCTTTATTCCAAGCTCTTGAGGGTTGGTTTGGAATCATCAAAACTCTGGATTCAACAATTTGGATCTAAAGATTCCATTTTTCACATCAAAATAATGAAATTCCCACTCTAAGTTGATGTCCTCTTTTGGCCGAAACTAACAAGAAAAGAAGAGAAAATGATTTGCTTTGAAAAACAACGAACTAATTTCTAATTCATGCTTCAAGTGGTTAGTTGAGTGTTTCCCTTAGGTTTATTGCATAAAACCTCATCTTCTTCCTAACCTAGGGTTCGGCTGAAACTTAGGCATGGAGAGAGGAAGAAGAAAACTTCATTGAGCTACCATGAATCACTTGGAAACACAAGCTAGTAGGCATGAGATATTACCTTGTGTTAGCAAGGTTGACTTCCCAAGAGGGGGGTGAATTGGGAAGATTGCAATTTTTCTACACAAAGTGAGATAAGTGAACGTAGCACAGTTTAAAGGAAGCAACGGATAAAACAGAGTAAGCTGAAAAGTAAAGATAGGGAATAGAAGACTCAGTAATTTATCCTGGTTTGGTCTGACCACTTGACCTACGTCCAGTCCCCAAGACCACTCTTGAGATTTTTCACTATACAGCAAGAATTCAACGGGCTTCTTGCTAATGCCACACTACAATGAGTATGCTTTGTTTTCTGGAGCTTTCTCACTCTCTCTAAGCCCTTATACAATGTGCTTCCCAATCCCCTTGTGATTTCCCCTCACAAGTAAATCTATCTTCCAGATGAAGAGTAGATTGTTTACAATGATATAACTCTCTTGAATAGAGTAGATATGAAGGTTAAAGTACAAATATTGAAGCTAGAGGGTAAAAGCTCTTGAGAAGAAGTTTTGACAGAAATTCGGTATATACAAGTTAGATTCGTTACCCACAACTTCAAATATTGTTGTATTTATAGATTTAGGTCTCAAATGTCCATTAGAGACTTAATCTATCCATTGGAGAAGTTATCAAATGGTTACTCCGAAAACTATCCGTTAACCAACCGCATTTAATGCTTCTGACATACTGAAATTTGAATTTTGGTTGGTCAATAGACGAATTTCGAAGGAATCGAAGGTTAAAGCTTCCAACATTGAAATACTGAAGTTCGTCTGTCCATGAAGTGAAATTCGAATTTTAAAACTTACAGAACATTTTCACAATGTGACATACGAATTTTCAAGAAGAAAGTTTTTCGGTTAAGTGTGAACAGTGTTTTCAATTTGCTACAGTGCCCTCGAAATTCAAATTTTGGAAGCCCAAAATTCGTCTGTTCCCAATACGTGAAAAGGAGGCACAGTAGTTCACTTTCTTCGAAATTTGAATGTTGAAGAGTGAAGTTCATCTGTCAGAGAGACTCTTTTCAGACTAACTTTATCATTCGAATGTTGCAAGTTCTTATCATTCGTACGTCAATGTTTCACTTCAACAGACTCAAGAACTTAGCTTCTAAAATTTGAACTTCAATGTTCAAAGTTCGTCTGTCAGAGAGCAGTTTTGAAACTTAAATCATTCTTGATCTCAGATGAACTTTAACATAGTTTCAGACAAATTTTTTCTATTTTCTCAAGTTTTGTTTTGTCTGAAATTCGAATTTTGAAGATCCAAAGTTCGTCTATTTCAAGGAAACTTCTTTCAGACTTGGATGAAAATTCAAATGTTGGGAAGCCAAAATTCGTCTGTCAGAGAGCATTTATCAAACTCAATTTCTTTTGATTTCAGATGCACTTTATCATAGTTTCAGACGAATTTCTTTGGTTTTCGCAAACTTCATTTTACTTGAAATTTGACTTTTGAAAGTGTGAAGTTCGTCTGTTACCAAAAAGACTTCTTTCAGATTTGTATGAAAATTCAAATTTTGAATAACCAAAATTCGTCTGATAGAGAGCCATCTCTTTAGACTTATCCAGTTTTAGCTCGAAATTCGAATTTCCTAAAGCAAAGTTCGAATTTCTAACTTGACAGTTAAGTTTAAACTTTCAAACTTCGTCTGTTTGTGGGTGTTTTTCAAATAAGTCAAGATTTAACACAAAATCAAGGTTTGAAAACATCTTTTTCTCAAATCAAAATCTTTTACCCAATCACAACTAAAACTAAAGATCCTACAAAAGATCTAACAGCAAATACTCAGAAAATCTTCACTTGAAACAACTTTGATCTCATTTGATATCTTCAATCCGAGTTCTTAAGTGTTGGTTTGGAATCATCAAAACTCTTGATTCAACACCTTGCTCTTGAATTCTTGAGTTGTCCAAGTTTTCTCTTCTTCTCTCTCTTCTCTTCCACGGTTTCTTGGAGCTTTCTTCCTCTCTTTGCTGCAGCAGTTGGATGACCAAATGAGAGGAAGGAGTGAGATTAATTCACTTAATCATGCACTTGGAGGAAAGAGATTAAATATGTGAATAGTATTCTTGGGTTACTTAATTACTTGAGTTAGTTTTTATGAGATAATTTACAATAATCAAATAAATAATTTCCTCCCATGTCCCTTGCTACACATCACACCAAATAAGGGGTATTTTTGTCTAAAAATTGCTCCATAATTTTATTAGTCTAAATATAGCCTTTACCAATAAATTTCTCTCATATAGATTAATTATTTTTGCCATATCTTCGCACTTTATTGATACAAGGTTATTTTAAATTTGTATTTAGACTAAACTCATTACCTTGCCACAAAATACGTTTATGTAGGGTCCTCATGCAATTCTTGTCTTCTTATTGTTTTTTGTGGGGCCTACAGCTTCTTTTTCAGTATAATAATCGCTCTTTGACTTTTGGCATTAATTATAAATTCATACCAACTCAGTTAATCTTTGAACAGTATTCCATTAGGTCCTGCTTGTCACAAGCTTCATTTTGACATGAATTTCAAAAATTGTGAAATTGCCTTTTATTTGGGGTAAAATTTTAATTTTTAATTCTATGGGTATTTCTTGTAATTTTTCTCTGGGACTAAATTGCATAATTTTCTTTCTTTTCAAAGACTACAATGCATATAATTTTCATTCTTGGGGTTAAAACATAATTTTGCTCATTTTTCCTTGTAATCGGAAAAAATAACATTTTTTTGCCTTTTTTCTCCTTTAACCATGTCTCTTAATTTTCTCTAATTTCTTATGCATTTTATGACATCTTGGGGTTTAGGGATATTACACCAAACATTAAATAATTCTTTTCATCATATTTTCATTTTGGTCTTTTTTCAATCTTAGCCTCTCAGCTACCTTATTTTTATAATGTTGTGCTCAACTTGTTAAGAGTTTCCATTCAGCAGTTATATTGCATAAATTTTAGTTCTGGAAGTAATTCATCCTACAGACCTTATTTACAATATTCCAATGAAGGACCGAACATAATTCCTTCTAAGGACCATATGGGAAATTAATTCTAATTAAAGACTAAACATGTGAAATTACCATTTTGCCCTACATAGTCTTCACAAACTATTTCATATGTGGTATCCTTTCCAATTCTGCTTTTAATTCATTCCTATTAGGCACATCATAGTCATACTTTGGACATAGCTCAGAAGGTCGGAATGTTACAGCAACCACTGCAAACGCATCACCATTGAAGGAGTTGCAACCACTGCAAGCGTATCACCATTGATAGAGTCTAAAACCACAGTGAACGTGTCATCGTCAAGAGAATCTTCAACCACGGCCATTGGCTCACTGTCGATAGAGTCTTCAACCATTAGGAATGCAGTGTCTAGTCCATTTGAAACTCCCATCCCTTATTGTTGTTATGATTTTGCAATTTGAAAGTAACGAGAACTTGAGATGCTTCATCAATAATGTAAGGTTTGGCTAGTCACCCAAGAAGGGGATAAATTGAGTGATGCAAGATTTTTTGCTCTTTTTGAAGCACAGCCCAGTTTCACCAAGAGAAGTAGTAAAATAGAGATGAAGAAAGGGTGATGAAGGATATAGATGAAATAATAAAATGAAGGATCAAACACAAGAATTTATCCTGATTCAGGCCAAACCACTTGACCTACGTCCAGTCCTCAAGTACTTGATATTTTCACTATATTTCACAAATTTGATCCAGGCACTTGTGAAGCCTTAATACATCCCATAAATTTCAGTAGGCACTTGTGAGGCTACTCTTCTCATACTCGTACAAGATGTGTAAATCTCTTAATATTTTTCTACACTAAGATTCTACCCAGAAAATGTAAAAGTGATGATTATAGAATATATATTCTCTTTTAGAATAGATAATATATTGAAAGCTTACTATAATGAGATGAGTTTAACTATAAATGCTGATACAGAAAGATTTTATATATTAGAATAGTATTTTGGCATAAACTCTCTTAATTTTTGTTTCCCATAAGTTCAAATGAGGTTCTATTTATAAATTTGTGACTTAACTATTTGTTAGACACAAGTTCTAGCTGTTACTCTATAAAAAGAACCGTTAACCAGCCACATTAAATGTGTCTAACATTACAACATTCAAATTTTAAGGTTCAATAGACGAATTTCATAGAGTTAGCATAGTTATGTGTTTAAAAATATTGAACTTAAGAAATTTATCTGTCAAAGAGTAAAATTCAAATTTTGAGTTTACCAAAGTTAATCCATGTTAATTCGTGCAAATTTTTATATTGGAAGTGCGTTTTGTTGAGTTTGAACAGTTGTCTCAAGTTTTCATAATGCATTTCAAAATTTGAATCTCAGAAGCTGAAATTTGTTTATTAGAGGCATATTCAATATGATACAAAAGTTCGCTCTTCAAAATTTGACTATTGAATTACAAAGTTCATCAATTAGAGGCATGCTCTAACGAGACTCACAAGTTTTCATTTTGTAATTCGCACTTTGAAGTCCAAAGTTCATCTGTTAGAGGAAGTAACTTTGAACTTATTTTGAACTTTACTAACATTCAAATTTTGACTAAGTTTCATGTGAATTTTGTATATTTTCACTAATAATACTTAGCCCAAAATTTGAATTTCAAAACCAAAATTTGTCCATCAAAGATAATACCTCTATAACTTCAAACTTTAATAGGCAAAGTTTGAATTTTGCACAAAATAACTGAGTCAAAACAAAAATTCGTCCGTTAACCAATATTTCTTAATTTTAACACAAGCTAACATCAAATTTACTTAATCTAACTCGTTTAAAACATATGGTAACAAGATTAAATAAATTTCCAAGATTAAACCACCTTAAGAACTAAGTGAAAATAAAATATACTTAATAGCTAAGTCTTCAAAAGTTGAACTTCACCTTCACTTGGTCATTCCCATTCTTAGTATGCTCCCTTCTGATCTTCCATTCTTGGAGTATTATTTATCTTCTTCTTCTTTGAGTGAAACATGATATTGATTTTCATTTCTTTATTTCTATGCTCACTCTTCTTATTTGAACAATCCTACACTTAATATATTATACTTACAATTCAGTTAGTTAGTCAAATTTATATATCCAACTTCTATTATAAAACATAAGAGTATAGTGGGTATATTAGTACGTAGCATTACATATGCATTATGAACATAATTAAATACATGCTAGTGCATATTTTACTTTTTTAGGGAACAATATATATGTTAAACACATACAATGCATTTGTTCCTTATAACTCTACATTTGTTATCATTAAAACTTATATTATATCAAACCTGACAGATAAAATGGGGCATTATACTGAAGGAGGAAGATGAGGGACTTTTCTGCAACGCATTTGATTTATTAAATGAAAATACTCCTTTAGGCCAAAATAAAAAGTAAAAATACCAAAAGTTTCATTACTCCATCACAATTTACAATATAACACACTTCATCAATAATGGGCAAAATTGTCAAATAAACTTAAGTTACCATATAATTTGAGACAAAAAAAAAATTCTCCTTGTTGCCTTATATTTTGGGGCGGAGGAAGTAACAATGACAAAAGTTTTTTTTTAACTACCAACAATGACAAAAGTTATTTTAAAAAAAACTTGCAACATTAAAAGTTAAAGCCATATCTCTCCTCCTCTTCCTCCTCTATTTCGATCCAATTCGCTTGCTTATTTCTCTTTCCATTTTAATGTAACCTCTCTATGCTAAGCCAAACTCCCTAACTCTTCTACTTTTACCCATTATCATCAGCAATTCACAGTCGATTACTATTCCAATAGCCTATTTGGTTTAATTACCGAGGGGTTAGGTAATGTAGTGGGAAGGGTGTGAAAGGATATGATTGGATGATGATTACATGTGTGTTTGTTTGGTGTGACATTTAAAGATAGGGGAATATTTTTACTTTCATCAAAAGAAAAATAAAAAATAAAGTTGAATTACCATTTTCCCCTACCATCCTACTTCCCAGTGACACCGGTGCCAATCAACAAAGCAAGACAAATCAATACACATTAACATAGATCTTGTAGTGTGGGTTATGGAAGAGAGCCTGTGATGGATAGATCTTGTTCGAGAAGCTGCAAGCCTGTGATGAAAGAAGAAGGGTTTGAAACCTAGATTTGAAAGAAGCTATGACAGAGACTTCTTCGACGAAGAAGCTATATAGGCATGGAATACGATAGAGTTTAATGGCCAGATCTTATTAAATAGACTTGGGAGAAGCTGTGACGGAGTTCAACGACCATATCTTGTTTAACCATGGAAGCTGTGATGAAGTTCAAGAAAAAGGGTGTTATTTGGCCATAGAAGCTGTGTGACATCAATCTCCACTTCTCACTTGATCCGTGGTCACTGAGAATGAATGACTATAAGAATCACTAAGATGGTGGTCGCCAAAGTGAGGGACAAAGAAAGGTTGAAGGTAGAGGTTGTTGTAGGTTAAGGGGATGAAAAAGGCTGGAGAGGTTGAGGAAGAGGGTTGTTAAGGTACAGATCTGAGATGTAATTCTCTTGTCTTGTGAGGGTTAGTTCAGACTTTCCACCACTAATCACATGAGGGTGAGGGAGATTACATAGTAAAATGAGAGTAAGCTTTATTACCTGAATTGAGGTAATCCTTATGGGCCTAATGATCCTGATGTCTTCACATTTTGACCAACCAGATGCAACAACTAATGTAAAGAGCATCACTTCACATACCCCCTAAGATAATTAAACCATACAGGCAGTAAGTCTTCAAACTTAAGACCTCAACATTAAAGCCTTGAGGACTTATCACCAAGATGAAATATGCCAGTATTACTACTCTAACTCTTGCCCTCAAATTTAACACCTAGTTGACTCCATCACCTGGGAGATGTCATATGGTAACATCAACATGAAATTTGACATCTCATTAGAAGATTTCTTTGAAACCAACCACTTGAATCTATTCTCAACTCTTTGTGCACAAACAACTATTTTGATCCCATTAAGAGATCAACCAATTAGGAACTATGATATTCCAGAATCTTCTTTAGCTCCAACTTCTGGTTTTCTTCTGATACTTCTTGGTAAAATCACAAATAGTCATAAACCCTACCAATTTGTACATTGCAGGTTCTGTCATAGGATTTTTACTCTTTTTCAAGGCCTTAAAGAAATGGGAGAGTGAAAAGTGTTCAACCCTACAACCTCCTGTTAGCTTTCCTATGTTTTGATGATAATAAAACTAGAGAAGAAATTGTTTTGTAGGAATATTTGCCTCCCAGGCAAAATTTAAAGAAATTAGCAAGTCAACGATAACTTAACACAAGTTCTTTAGTTAAATGTTGTAAGTGGTTGAATCTATGAGCAAACTAAGCCTTGAATAATCTTTTCAATGATTTCTAATCCCCAAGTTTAATATTTTGGAAGATTTCAAGTCCAAAAATAGCTTCGTGCCTTACTCTTCAAATCTTTTTAAATAATCGATTACCTTAATCCCATAACACGTTATTTCAACCTTTTGAAAATATTCTTCGGGTTTTCTTATTGAAATAATCAATTACCTTCAACAATAATCAATTATCGTTCCCTCTAGTGATTTTGTATGCCTCTAGCTAGTGCCTTAATCAATTATATATAACTAATCGATTATATATAATCGATTATATCAATAACCCCCTTATGTCCATGTTAATCTTTTTCTTATATAACCAATTGCCTTGTCTCAAGCAATCAATTATCACATCGTTGATCATTCCTACTATCCTTCTTTTTTTGCGTCTTAATTGATTACTCTCAAATCTAATCAATTACATGAACTCATATAACCTGTTATATCCTTATATAATCGATTAAAATTTCTCAATGAGATTGCAACCTCTCTCTTTGAAATCTAACATGTTACTCTTGAGCTTTTAATTGATTATCTCGTGCATTCACTTAAAAATTTTCCCAACCTAATATGTTACTTTGTAACATAATCGATTATCTTTGTCCGTTTACTTACTTTTTTTTTTTTACAATAATTGATTACTTTTGTCCATAATTGGTTACATTTTTTTTGTTCTCCAAACTTTCACGGTCTTCTCTTTCTATTTGGGCAAGTTAGAAAATGAACTTAATTTCTTCTTCTATATTAAAGATGTTTTTCTTTTAGCTTAAATGATCATTTTAATTTATAGAGAAACACATTAATAAGAGAACACGTACTCAGCATAATCGGTTGCCTCTCGCTTGTAATAGCTTAATCTGGATAGGTGAGCATTAAATGTACCTTCAACAATCACTTAATCTCTGAGTAACATCAAATTAATTGTGTCTAGCAACTAGTTAATGAGCTTCACCTATAAATAATGATTCATTTCTGTAGAAAATAATAAGAGAGCATTATGAAATCTTAGGCATTATTATTCACTATTTTTTACTCATAAATACACTCAACCATGTTACAACTTCAGTTGTCTTATATCTACCTTTTTGAGTAAGGCTAACCTATTGAAAAACATTCAGCATTAATCTTTTACCTTTCAGAGTAGACTCAAGATAGTAGGTATCATGAGTGAGCTGTGAAATTGCTCCTTGTATGGAGAGAGTTTTTGACTGTGAAAAACAGAGTATTGTACTGAGGCTTACAAGTGCCCATTCAAAATTTGTGGAGATAGTGCAAAATTTCAAGTGGTAACTTGGAACTAACCGTAGGCCAAGTAGTGTAAAACCATGATGAATCTCTCATGTCTTCTCTATTTACATTATTTACTTCTCTACTTTATACATACTCTATTTATCCCTAATTTTCTGTCCACTCTACAATTTCATTTACTTCTTCAGGTAAGATGAAAATTTCAAAAGACCCAATTCACCCCCTCTTAGGTACTCAACTATATCAACAATTGGTATTAGAGCTTGAGCTCTCATAAAAAGATCTAACAATTTGAGAGTTGCTGATAGCTAGATTTGATGATAGCATCTTACCTGAAAGGTCCAACTTCAACAAACCACTAGGCTTCAACAAAGAAAACTATACCATAGATGAATGCGAACCAGCATAGTGATATATTATAACATTGATGAGGAAATAAATCATAATGAAAATTTGAACCCAAATGTTGAGGTAATTGATCTCAATAAAGAAGAAATGGACTCCAATATCGTGGACATGGAATTAGGTGATTGGAAATCAGATTTCATTCTTGAGCATTTCAACCTCGTCACTAAAACTGAGTCAAATACAGATTTTGGAGAGGAGTATGAACCTAAGTCATAAGAAGAAACTGAATCGAAAGACTCAGATTAGTACGAATCAGAGCATAAAGAAGAGACCATAGATGAATGCAAACCAGAATTTGAGGAGATAACTAATTCAGAAGAAGGGTACGAACCAAATTCCAAAGAAGAAGTTGAATCAGAATAAATGGAAGAATATGAACCTGAATATGAGGATGAGGTTATGGAATATGAACTTGAACTGATAAAGGAATATGAACCACTATTTGAAGCATGGAATAAACCACTATGTGAAGCATGGACTAAGTCATAAATAATAGAAGAATATAAGCTAATGACTGAAGAGGAGATTATGGAGCTTGAAGAGGGAGATATGTACCAAAATCTAAAGATTTGTGATTGGAATCCTGTAAGCATATAGGGTTAATCGTAGTAGTAGAAAATATCCCAAAGTATTCTAGGAGTTGAACCCTAGGGAGGTTGTGATTCACTCAATTAAGTAATTTCAGTCAAGACGAGTAATTTATAACATGTTAAGCAAAGATTAAAACAAGAGCAAAACAATAATAAAATCAAATATGTGAGTTTAATTCAATCACTAAGAGCGTTAGGGAATTAGGGTTCATCTTCTAGAGACAACTAAAGTTACTCTTAAATTGACTCCTTCTATAATTAAAGTGACAGTTATTTCTAAATTATTCTAATTATATTTCAGTCAATTAGTCTATATTTAATTTGATTTTAATTCATTCTTGTGCAACTAAAATCACTAATTGAACCATGAAGTTATAATTGAAGTCACTATAAACACCTAATTCTATCTCTAGAATTGTTGTTTATATCTATCTTTCTAGGTTTAAGTTTGCTCTTCACCTTTCAGTCTATTAAACTTACCCACAAAATAAATTTCATGGTGGCCAGTCACAAAACCCCTAATGAAGCACAAAAGAGATAGATATAATTAAATATAAATATATTGAAAGAATTCAATCGGAAACCAGAGTTATTATTTAGAGTAAATTCTAATCAATCCCAGTTAGACTACATCCCTATCCCTAACTGGAAAAATTAGTTTTGCAAAAACATTGTTCTCAAAAGCAAAATAAGAATAACTTCTCAAATTATCCGAACAACAACTAAAGAAAGAGAAGTAGTAGATGAAGAGAATAATTTAGCCTTACTACACCTTCAATTCTCTCAGATCTGCCTTTAAAATGCTCCCTCATCCTACTTTTTTGCATCATTTTTTTTCTTTATCTCCCCTATCTCTTTCTTTTACCTTCTCCCCCACACTTATAGCCATGACACTCTCCTTGGGATTTACTTCCGTGTTGTTAGGGAACTTGCTTGGACTTCTATCTGCCACTAGATTAGTGGGATGATTCACCTGGATTTCTATGTTTCAGGTCACAGCTTGAGTAGCATTATTTGTAGTGATCTGGCTAACCATAAATTGATCAAAATTCTTATTAACAGCTGCTTGGCTAACCATGAATTGATCCAGATTCTTATTAACTATTGCTTGGCCCACCATAAATTGAGAGAACATCTCAAGTTAAGGAGTCTTTTCTACCGATGGTTTAGGTAACTAAGGGAGTGCCTAAGTCTTTTGTTGCTGAAATCATGGTGGATTTTTTCAGGAAAAATTTGTATGATTTCGCCACCCAGGATCATTTGTATTTGAAAAAGGATCATTCTTCCTCTACAAAAATTATAGATGTTCAGCATTTGATCCCACATAATTAACTTTTACATTCCCTTCAATCATGTGCACCCATATACCTGCAGTATGACCTGAATCACCGCATGCAGAGCATGATTCTTTAGAGAGATTAAAATTACTGCTCTGTTGTTGGAAGAAGAGGTCAATGAGTTGATTTATTTTCTCAAGTTAAGCAGTCACATTAGGGTGCTCATTGACTTCATGTAATTGAAACTTTCTACCTCTTATACCCTTCTGTCTAGTTTGAACTACTACTCTCTCATATATATTCATCATATTTGCTAGAGTAACAACACCTCCTCCAATAGCTATATCCACCAAAAATTGAGCAACTCAGGATAGCACATTAAAAAAAATCTGAGCAATCATCATATCGCTAAACCAGTGATGTGGACACTGATTCAGAAGCAACTTGTAACGATCCCAAGTCTCATAATAATGTTCACCATCTAGCTCAACAAAGTTGTAAATTTTATCTCGCAACTCCAGTGTCCTTTGTGGAGAATAGATTTTTGCAATAGAAACGTCATAGATTTCTCTCCACATAGTTAAAGAACTTTTAGGAAGGTTGAGAAGCCACTATTTTACCTTATCCTTCATGCATAAATTAAAGCACCTCATTTTGAGTTCCTCTTCAGTTATATTGTTAAGAGGAAATTGATCTACAATATTATAAAAATTCTTGAGGAATCCGAGAGCATCCTCACTTCCCAACCCATGGAATTAGGGAAGAGAGTTCAAATGAATGGTTTTAAACTCATAATTTTTGGCATTCTGACTCAGCTTAATACATGAAGGGCTACCAAAAATTGCAGGCTTATATGCATCTCTCCAAGGTAGATTAGCTTGAGTCCTAGTAGGCACTATTTCATCAGCCATCGTGCACCTCCTTCTAGCTCAATTCTCCGTACAAGCACGTTCAATTTCAGTACTAATAGCAATCAATTCAAAAGTACTATCAAGACTTTTAGATCTTAACAAAATGCAGCAAGGGATTAGAAAATTTATTTATTTATTTTTTAAACAAAAGACTGAAATTTAATGGACTAATAAATCTGTTAACCTCTTTGGCAACGACACCAAAAACTTGATCGAGATCCTGCAAGTATATAGGGTCAATCGTAGTAGTAAATTTATCAATCCAAACTTTTAATCCCAAAAGCAAGTGATAATCAAATTGAAAATTCAAATTAAAAAGGAAATAGATAGAAAACAAAATGATGTCTAAGTTTTGATTCAGATCTAAAAGCATCAAGGGATCATAATTCATCTTATGAGATAACTAGATTATATTCCTTAATTAGACTCTCCATAATTATAGTAACCGTTGTTCTTAAAGTGTTCTAATTACCTTTCGGTCAATTAGTCCTTATTTAATTAGAATTCAATTCGCTCTTACGCAACTAAAATTCCTAATTAAACCTTGCAAATTACAATGTATATCACCATGAATTCCTAATTCTATCTCTAGATTAGTTATTCATGTTTACCTCTCAAATCTAGGTTCACTCTTCACCTCTTAATCCATCAAGCTTACCCATTAATTAGATTCTATGGTGATCAAGTGTAAAATCCATATGAACAAACAAAAGAGATAAATATAATAAAAAGATAAATTAATGATAACTTGAAGAACAAATCAACAAAGTCTTAACTAGAGAAACAAATTTAATCCATCCCAGTCATGCTACATCCTTAACCTGCTTGGGAAATTTAGCTACTCATAGAAATAGAAATCAACGCAAAACTAAAATCCCAAATTATAGTGAAAATAATAAGAAAACAGAGTTATATTAGAAAAGAATAAATCTATCTCTAACACTCCCTAGATCTCCTTGCTTTCTCTCTATAAGATTGCTTCCAGTTACTCCTAGATGTGTTTGAATCATGTTCTTTGGCCTCTGAGTGTGTTTATGAATCTCCCATTTGTGTTTCTACCGTGTCTCCTTATATAGAAAAATTCTAGAAGCTCATAAAAGCTCACAATATCAAGAAAACACATCAAAAACGTGTTTTTTTTGGGCTTCTACACTTTGACCTGGCGTTGGGTGGATCCATGCTACAGACAACGACTTCGTTTAGCTTTAGAAAGTCACCAACTTGTATTGATAGTTTGAGTTTGATTTTCACCATGATAACATTGGAATTTGGGAAAACTCAAAACATAAAAGTTGTAGCTCTATGTCTTATCTTTCCAACAAATCTTAAATAACCTCAATCAAAGTTTAGATGTGAGATTATGATAAAAATACCAATTAATGTTGAAACTTTTCAGCATGAACGATTTGTAACGTTTTTACTCCGAATGTTTCCAAATGAGCCTATAATACCATGAAACATAAAAATATGTCAAATCATGCTAAAATATATCAATTTCAACATATTTAAATGCAATTTGGAGCTTAAATATGGATATTTTATATGTATAAAATAGACATATCAATCTGGAAGAGGAATTCGAAGATGATGACAATTTTCTCAAAATAAGTGTTGACTCTATATCGAGCTGTGGCTCCAATGAAATAGACCCAAAATATAATAAATTCATTAATTATGAATTGTTTTTTTCTCTTTGCGTAAGTTCTTAGAAATAATATTTTGAATATTTACGTACTATTTCTTGCTTTCTTATTGATGATAGAGCTCATTTGCTTTATCTAAATTTATTATTTAGTATGGATATTTGTTTGAGTGGAAGTTTCTTTATTTATTGGGGATCATGTTTATAAAAGAGACTTAGTTGAAAAAATAGAGACTATACTTGCATCCATGAGATAGGAGAAAAGTATGTTGACTGCTGATTATGAAGCAAATAAAATCCCTATTAGAAAAACCATATTTTCTTTTGTAAACTTAATTGACATTGTATACTAAGAATAATGTTTCTCGTAAGCATGTCAACAAATGGCCTCTTAGAACATCATTGCTGATCTAAACAAAGGTGACAAGTTAAATGGTGACAATTATTACATTTGGCACTGTAAGATTTCCAATGTTCTTGAAGAATAGGATACAATGGATGCACTTGATACTATCATCCCTAAACCTGAGCACGGTAATACGGCCCAGCACAGAAGAGGCCACGAGGCATATGTTGTATGGAAGAGAAAGAACAGCATCATTTGAGTCACTTTGCTAAGTGCAATGGCCGATGATATCATGTGTGAATTTAAGCTTCATCCCACTGCTAAGTCCATGTGGAATGCCCTTAAGGATAAATTCGGAGGCACTTTTGCCACCAAACTCAGGAGGCACACTATCAAGTTTGACGCATATAAAATGAGGCTTAACGTCCCTATTAGGCAACATTTACAGGAAATGTCAAATATGATACGAGAATTGAAAAAGTAGGGCATGAATTGTCACATGAACAATGGGTACAAGCTGTGATTAGGTCTCTCCTGGCCAGTTGGGAGCACATGAAAGTAAACTTAACTCATAATGAGAACATTATGACCTTTGATGATGTTGCGTTCATCTTGAGCTCGAGGAAGAAAGACTAGAGGCTTGCATGTCCTCTGGCAATGCATATTTAGCATAGAGCATCTAACCTTTTTCATCAAAGCCTAAGCCTAAGTGAGGCAAAGGGTTCTAGAAAAAGAAGAAAGAAAGCCCAAATTCCCAAAAGGGAAAGAAAATTTCAAGAAAAAGGGCAAGAAACCTGACCTAGTGAATGTCAAATGTTTTGCTTGCTAGAAAAAGGGACATGATGCCAAAGACTACCTTGAACAAGAAGAGGTATTACTAGATACCAAAACTTTGCATTATTCTTATATTTCCAATACTATTTTATTAATCAAAATACATCCTTTGTGGATTGTAGACTTAGGGGCCACAGACCTTGTAACTTGAAACCATGGCAATATGACAGATTATCATTGGTTACCAACAAAATACAGGTGGTTTTATGTTGGAAATATTGGTAGAGTCAAGGTTAAAGGAACCAAAATCTGCAAAATTGTTTTGCATGGAGGTCGAATCCTAACACTTTATGATGTTCTATATGTACCTCATATGCAACGTAATCTATTTGAGATTATCTCTCTAGACAAATATGGTTTTAGTTTACATTTTCATGACAGTATTCTAAATGTTAATAAGGGGATTGCATATTATGACTCTAGTTTCATTTATGATGGTTTCTTTATTTTGGATACTTATGATAGTTATTATAGTGATTGTTTTACTGTTGTGAATATTTCAAATTCCAATTGTGATATATGGCACGCTAGATTGGGCCATATTGGTCAGGAAAGAGTGATTAAGTTAGCTAAAGAAAGAATGTTAGGTGATGTATCTAAAATTGAAATGTCCTTATGCAAACATTGTCTAGCTAGTAAAGCAATAAGAAAACTATTTGGAAAGGCAACTAGAGCCAAATATCCATTGCAATTAATCTATTTCGATGGATATGGACCAATGAGTGTAAGAGCGAGATATGGAGCATGATATTTTATAACCATTATTTATGATTATTCATGATATGGGTACATTTATTTGATTTCACATAAGTCTGAGGCATTACAATAGTTTAGACAATACATGAACATGGTTGAAAATAAGATGAACTAAACAATAAAGTTTTATGAATTAACTGAGGTTATGAATACATGTCTAATCAATTCAAGCAACTTTGTGAAGAAAAGGATATAATGAGACAATCAACTATCCCTGGAACCCCACAACAAAATAGGGTAGTGAAAAGGAGAAACAGAACTCTCCTTAACATGGTTAGGTCCATGATGGTACATGCAAACTTACCAATTTCGTATTGGGGAGAGGCTTTGCTAAGAGCAGCCTTCCTACTCAATCATGTACCATCAAAATTAGTTACTTCTATGCCTTATGAATTGTGAAGAGATCAAAAATTGGATTTAAATATCCTAAGACTCTTGCAGTCAGTGACTTACATTCTTAACTCTTCCCATAAATACAGGAAATTAGGACCTCACGGGAAGAAGTGTATCTTTATTAGATACTCAAAACATTCAAAATGCTACATTTTCATAAGTGAAAATGTAGACGAATCAATGACTGAGATTGAATATGGAGATGCCACATTCTTGGAAGATGACTTTCGTAGTAGATGTGATGTTGATCGTTTAGCATCTCTTTATGAGATTGATGATCAAATAAATTAGGAACAAGTATACCTTAGCCAACTGATTTGAGTGGGAGCAAAGAATTTTCACCTGTACAACAAGAGGTTTCTGTACTGGCAACCCCACTTCAAAAAAGTAGTAGAGAAAGTGTATCCAAAAGATGATTCCAAATAAAAGGGGCCACACTCGTAGTCACTTCATAGGATAATGAGCAGCCCAAATCAGTTTAAGAGGCTTTAGTAGGCTCTATAAAGGATAAGTAGAAAAAGGCAATAGAAGAAGAAATAGATTTTATGGAGGCCAACCAAGTATGGGAACAAATAGTTTCTCAGAATCAAATGAAAAGTGGACGGGTCAATCGAGAGATATAAAGCCTGCTTAGTGGCCAAGGGGTATACACAACAAGAAGCTATTGATTACGAAGATACTTTTACACCTATTATGCGTTTCAATTTGATCAGATCAATTCTAGCCATAGTAGCAAGTTTTGATTTAGAATTACATCAAATGGATATAGAAACCACATTTCTAAATGGTGAACTAGATAAAGAAATCTACATGGAATAGTCATTAGGTTTCATAGAAAATGGAATGGAATGCAAATTGTGCAAACTCCAAAGGTCTATTTATGGACTTAAACAATCATCTAGATAATAGTACTTGAGGTTTCAGAGCAGTAACCTCATATGACTTCAAAATGATAGATGAAGACCGGTGTGTTTACACAAAGCATTTTGAAGGAAATTTTGTCATTATATCCCTTTATGTGGATGACATACTATTAGTAGGAAATAATTTGAGGACAACTCAAATTATAAAGGACTAGTTATCATTGAATTTTGAAATGAAAGACATAGGTGAAGCTAAGCACATTCTAGGAGTCAAATTCTATAGAGATCACTCAAGAAAACTTCTCTCTCCTTTACAAGAAACATATATTAAGAAAAATCAATAGAGATCGCTCAAAATCTACATGGAACAGTCATTAGGTTTCATAGAAAATGGAATGGATGGCATAGTGTGCAAACTCCAAAAGTCTATTCATAGACTTAAATAATCATCTAGACAATGGTATTTGAGGTTTCATAAAGCAGCAACCTCATATGACTTAAAAATGATAGATGAAGACCACTGTGTCTACATAAAGCATTTTGAAGGAAATTTTTTTTATTTTATCCCTTTATGCGGATGACATAATATTGGCGGGAAATAATCTAAGGATAGTTCAAATTATAAAGGACTAGTTATCATTGATTTCGAAATGAAAGACATTGGTGAAGTTGAGTACATTCTAGGAGTAAAATCAATAGAGAACACTCAAAAAGATTCCTCTCTCTTTCACAATAGACATATATTAAAAAAAATTCTTGAGTGTTTTAACATGAAAGATTGTAAACCCATGGATACCCTAGGGGAAAGGTTGAGAATCTGAGTCGTGAGATGAGTCCTCACACATAATCCGAAAAGGAGTTCATGAAAAAGGTTCCATATTCAAGTACTGTAGAGAGTCTAATGTATGCAATGATGTGTACAAGATAGGATATTTGTTAATTGATCAGGCTTATAAGTCGATATCAATCAAATCTAGGCCAAGGTCATTGGAAAGCTATGAAAAGAATACTGACTTAAAAGGAACAATTGACTATGCACTGTATTACTAAGAAAGTGATTTTAACTTAGAAGGCTACTCCAATGCGGATTGGGGTGGTGACATGGATGAGCAGAAACCATCCTTAGGGTATACCTTCCAGATCAGAAACAGAGCAATTTTTTGGGGTAAAGAGAAATAGACATGCATACCATTGTCAACTATGGAAGCATAATGCATAACATGTTTTGCTACTGTATAAAAGGCAATATGGCTGAAAGATTCCTTGAACATTTAGAAACCAATGATGGAGAAATAGGTCCAATTCTGTTGAACTGTGACGGTTTGACAGTCATAACTTATACAAAGGATCCCAAATATTAGAGTAAGACCAAACATATAGATACAAAATATAATTTTGTGAAGGATGTTATTGCAAATAAGGAAGTTATGGTTCAATATATTTCTACACGAGAAATGATTGCTAATCCCCTTACCAAACCATACCCCAAGACATATTCATTGAACATGTGAAGTCAATAGGGGTACGTAGAGTATGGTGTATTAGGCAATTTTGCTTATGAATACAACTTTTTTTGCTATTTATTCAATAATTCTTATGAAATTATATACAATATCTAGTATGTTGTTCAGGCTATGGAGGTTGGCTCCCCCACATGAGCAACCGCCTTTGATGCTCATAAGGAGTGAAAAAAATGAGACATATTACAATCTCCAAAGACACAGCGAAAGCAAAGTCATGGAAGGGAAGCATCATAAAAATCAAACATTTGTCGCCTTGACAAAAGGAAAGTTGGGATGGGATCCTAAAACAAATAAAAATGGATCAAATCATGGACACTCACCCTCCATGAGGCCTGTAGCCAAACATTGAATTCTCCTTAATTAGACATCATGAGTGGCGTATAGAGAAGAATTCATGTTTAAATACTGCGTGTGTCTATAACTTAAATCTAGACAGTGTCAATAAAATAAGTAAATCGACAAATACTCTTGTAGAGTGAGAAAGACACCATAACATACAATTCATACTGTATGTGCTTTAAGAACTGCAATCAAGGAAAGTTGATGAATGAATCCTTACTTCACAACTTTGTGAGTTCCAAAAAGGAACAAATCCTTTCATGATGCCCTTAAGATTTTAACATTGTCATGAGGACTTGGTAAGGTGCCAGTTACTTTGGCATATGTCATATGGTCATGATTGATTCGATTTAAAGGATTAATGCTTGGGAAGCAGCCAAACCAAATCCAATTAATAATTGTGGAAAGGAAGATTTACCTGGAAATACACATCTATGCTAGTGTCTGAGACATGTCCCTTATGAAATTAATTGAGTGATTCACAAGTGTGGATACTAAGCCCTTATGGAATTAATTGAGTAATTCACAAGTGTGGATACTAAGCATCTAGGTAGGCAATATGAGTTATGAGTAACTTAGAAGGGATTAGATATGCCATAAAGAGAAAGTGTATGGGTAACTCTAGGCATCTGAGGCAATAAATAAACCTATAAATAAATAATAGATATACTCTTGTGTTGGTCCTGTAACTAGATTTCTAGCGCAAAATCATCAAACAAAGGTGTCAAGCCCATATGGTCACGCTGAAGCACCAACTATGAAAGATGAGAGAGAAATACATGATAACCCATCAAATGCAAGTGTTAGATGTTAGACTTTGTTAAAGAAAAAGTCTGCCCTTGATAGGCCAGTTATTTTTTCCAAAAACCCATTAACTTTTTTAATATTTATGAGGGAATAAAACAACAAATATGGGCATATTATCCTTCATTGATATGATTTGATAGTAAATCAAATTCAGCTCATAAATGCAAAGATTGTAAAAGATACAACCCTTCACTTATAAATAGAAGAGCTCATTCCCTCAGAAATCACACATCTCTTCTAAGCTCTCTTCCTCTCTTCTTTATTCTCTTTTTGAATGTGTGAGGAGTTATCTAGTGTGAACAAAGGTTAGGTTCCACTTTGATGATCTAGTCTACACCGTGTAAATGTTTTTATCGCTTCATTCAAGGATATTCAAAGGTTTTATTTTAATCAACATATATGTTTATAATAGAAGACTTAAGGGAAAACTAGCTAAAATTGCAGTTGGGGTGGGATTACTTGGACCAATCTCCAAGGCTTGTGTAAGATATGATCCCTTATTTGGTTGTGTTTGGATATTTCAGCAAATGCAACAGCAGATAATCCCCTATTATGCATTAATTGCCTGTAAGATTTTATTTATATGGAATATCATTTTCTTTGACATGATAACATGAATTACTATGTTTTGGTTAATCAAGTTTTCAAGTAGAGGTAATATTTAAAATAGTTGAGTTTAATCATTACCCATGAGCCAAAATGCAATTAGTTGTATGTTTAGTAGGGATTGGAGGAAAATAGAAAGCAGATTCTATTTACACTAATGATTGAGGGGTGGCATCATAATAAAATTTTAATTAATTTTCTATTTAAAAATTGTCATTATCACATCATAATAAAAAGCTTTAGCTAGATAGCTGGTTCCTTTGAAGTTAATTAATTAATCCCTCAATTTTACAACTATTTATCTCAATTAATAACTTCGGTAATACATAAGTGATTTTTTTATAACTAATGGCCATGGAATTGAGTGAAAAGAATTGATATCTTTTAAGGAAGGTTAGGAATTGCTCTTGGGTAGAGAAAAGCTTTGCTGATTTTTTTTAGGAAAAAAAGAAGTGATTATTCATATAATTTATTCAAACATATAATTGCATGAAGAATCTAATATAATTTATTCAGACACATAATTACATGAAGAATCTAATTGATACTGATGTTTTACTTATGTGGATGAAGAACTAAAGAATTAGAGTTGTTGATTTATACTAATGGTTGAGGAATGAGGTGTTAGACAAACAATAATGGGGGGAAGAGGTTGATATCAAGAAAAAAATAATAATGGAAGAAGAGGTTGATGGTGGTGAGAGCAGAGAGGCTTAAATGTTGAGAGGTGACAGACGTGTCAGGGTGTTTAATTTGAATGCAAGACTTAGGGTAGAAATCGACTGTGTTCTAAAAAAAAAATCAATTGTGTGAGCTGGTGATGATGGTAGCCTTGGTAGGGATGATGACATTCTGTTAAGATGGAGAGAAGAATCAAGTAGGATTATTTTGTTAGGCCCCTTGATTGGTGCCATTTAATATCTTTCAAAAGCATAATTTGCTCTTTTTTTTCTTTTATTACAATAGAAGGATGTGGTAAAGCTATGCAATAATACAGAGGGAGACCATGGAAGAGGTAGGGAATGAGATAAGAAGGATGATATGGACAAGGGCCGGTGAGTATTTGTATTTGGTAGATCAGAGGGCAATCTTGATACGGGGAAAAATATAGAAAATGAGGAGATTGGCTCGAGTATGAGGAGAATGTTGCCCCCATTGTATAAAGAAAAGCTGTAGGCGGTGGGGGGAATAGATTTCTGGTGAAGTACGACGAAGAGGAAGATATGGTTAATGGGTGGAAGTCTTACTTTCACAAGATGAATGGGAATGACCAATATAGGGAGGAGAGGGATGAATCTGACGGAGAAGGGAGCAGTGAGAAGCGAGAAGCGAGAAGCATCTAAATGGCCTTCCTTTCATTTACGGCTGAAGAGTATACTTTGTGGTGCAAGCCATGGATGAACTCTTTAATTGTGAAGTTGTTGGGTTCAAGTTCTCCAAAGCATATCATTCAAGATAGGATTAGGCGCATGTGGAAGCCCTTAGGTGAGATTAAAGTGGTTCTTGTGAATAATGGGTATTTTATCGTCTCTTTTGCTAATAAGAAGGATCGTGACTATGCCTACCAAGAGGGCCCTTGGATGATTGATGATCATTATTTGCTTGTGCAACGATGGAGGCCAAATTTTAATCCATTGAGAGCAGATACGCAGAAGAAGATCACTGCATGGGTTCAACTCATTAATTTACTTGTCGAGTTTTACAATGTAGAATCTTTAAGACGGATTGGGAACATGATAGGGAGGATGATCAAAGCGGTTTGGTCTATGTCAATTTATGACAAAGGCGGCTTTGCTAGGCTATGGATGAAGATTGATCTAGAGAAACCCCTTCTTCCTTTTTTTCAGTGTGTTTGATGAAGACAGACCAATTGCCTATAAGGGATTATACTTGGTTTGCTTTTCATGTGGCATGTATGGCCATGTGTGTGATCAATGCCCCAAAAAAAAGAAGGAGTTGCATAAAAAGGAGGTGGATGAAGGCAAAACTAATGAGTGTAAAGAGAAGGAAGAGAGAAGGATCGAGACAGAGGAGATGTTGCCAACACTAGTGGCAGCAGCGGTGGCCAAAGTGGAGGGCAGGAGAGGGAACAATCGAGGGCCTGGGAAGCTAATATTTCAGGGATAGAGATTATGGGACGAAAAATAAGGGATAAGCTAATAGGAGTATGCCAAAGAATACGTTGGGAGTTATGCATGGGAATCAATCAAGGATTCAGTGCGGGATAATGATTGAGGAGATTCTTACAAAGGAGACATGTAGCACAGATGTTAAGAAGGGTACGGAGGGAGTAAAATCAAGTATAGCTGAAGTTGGAAAAAAGGTGTTTGGAAAGGATTCTATCAATAACAAAAAGGAATAGGGTGTTGTTGGGTCCAAAAAGAAGTCCACTAGCAAGCCCACTTTGAGAGGGAAGGAGAACAAAATTCCAGCGGTAATCAAAAGGGGGTCATAGGATGTGGTGGGCCGCTCTACTAAGTACATCTTTACGCATAATGCTTTTTCTACCTTGCAAAATGGGCTAGCAGATTTAAAGGGTAGCACAGGGATTAGGGAGGAAAGCAACAGGCTTATGAAGTCTCTCGTAGTTCAACCCAATCAAGTCAGCAACTCGACTAACCATTCTACGAGCATAGAGATAGAGATGGTAGGTTAAGTGAGGGATGATAAGGATAATGAAGCGTAGAATGATTTGATGTTGAACGAGGATAGCACAGTGGCAGGGGATAAGCCACATATCACTAAATAATTAGTTTCCTTATGAATTACATCATATGGAATGAAAGAGGAACATGGACAAAGTCATTTCCATCCTTGATCCGTGAAATGAAGAAACACTACCATGTTGACTTTGTAGCAATTCTTCAAACCTGTTGTGACAACCAAAAATGGAGGAAAGAATTGGCAAGTTTGGTTTTCAACATAGTGTGGTTGTGGATGCGAATGGGTATAGTGGAGGTATCTGGTGTATGTGGGATTCTCATGGGTGAAAGTTGAGTGTAGTTAAGAAACACTCTAAGTTTATTTACCTGTGTTGTGATGTTCTAGGGAAGAATAGCTAGTTCTTAACTATTATTTATGCATGTCCAAACATAGGTGTCCGACATAACCTTTTGATAGAGCTATCTTGTCTGTAGCAATAGATGCATGGGTCGTGGGTGCTAGGTGGCGACTTGAATGCAACCCTTCTAGAGTGTGAACATAAATCTAATGCTCACCAAAAACTTTCAAGTGATAAAGGCTTTGTTGATTGGTTTGAGACTGCTGAGTTGCAAGATGTAGGCTTTATTAGACCTTTGTTCAGCTGGAAAAGAGGTAGATGCGAAGCTAGACTTGATCGTATTTTGTGTAACATGCTTGGGAATAAGAATTTCTAGATTCTAGTGTCCTGCATTTGCCTTATTTAAAGTCGGATCATCGACCCATTCTCTTAAAACTTCAAAATAAGGAGAGTATCTCTAGACATAATCGCCCGTTTCAGTTTATTGCGTCATGGGTTTTGCATAATGATTTTGATGCGTTTGTGAAAGACGAATGGAAGGAGGATACTACTAGAACTCTAATATTGTGGAGTTTGCCTCTTCCTGTTCTCATTGGAATCATAATATTTTTGGGCACACGAAGGTGAGAAAGAGACATATTATGAGACGTCTTGATGGAATTGACAAGACGAACACTAGAGGGGCGAATGCAAGTGAGTATAAAGAGCTTCAATTGAACCTATGGAGAGAACTTAAAGAAGTGATGCTGCAAGATACACTTCTTTGGGCCTAGAAATCTAGGGTTGATAAGAATATAGATGGTAACCATAATACGAAGCTTTTTCACGCTAGAGCCAATTAGAGGAAGTGAATAAATTGAGATAGAAGTTATTTGTGATGAACATGGTGCATGGATTTACAATAATGAAGAAATTAAAAAGGCAGCATCTTCCTTCTTTACAAACTTGTTTACAGAAAAGATGCCTATGAGGGAGCCACTTGAATATGATGTAGTGTTTGCTCTTTTTTTTTATCGGATATCCCCAAAGGGACTATGTGGTGTTTTCTCTAATTGATGATGTTTTCCTTCATAGATGCGGTAAGGAGGTGGATGAGGAGGAGATAAAGATAGCACTGTTTAGTATGGGACCCATTAAGGCTTTAAGGCTTAATGGTTTCAGTGCTTTGTTCTTTCAAAGTCAGTGGAATACGGTAAAGGGAACTATTATTAATTACATTAAATATATTTTTGTTAACCCGTAGGTGATCAAAGAGGTGAATGGTACTTTGATTTTCCTTATTCCAAAAAAGGACTCCCCAAAGAATTTCAGAGACCTTCGCCCCATTAGTCTCTACAATGTGATTTACAAAGTTGTGACCAAGATTATTGAAAACAGGTTGAAGAGTTTTCTTCCCAGTGTTATCTCACCCAATCAATGTAGCTTTGTTCCAAGGTGACACAGTTCAGATAATATTATTGTTGCCCAGGAAGTCATCCATACTATGTGTAATATGAAGGGAAGAAAGAGCTTTATGACTATTAAAATTGATCTGGAGAAAGCCTATGACCGTGTCAACTGGGGATTTCTGGTGCAATGTTTACAAGACTTGAAGCTTCCACCACAATTTATTAATCTTATTGAGTTATGTGTTTCTACAGCTCATATGCAGCTATTGTGGAATGGAGAGAAGACATATGTGTTCCACACCTCTAGGGGATTTAACAGGGTGATCCTATCTCTCCTTATTTGTTTGTTATTTGTATGGCACGGTTAGCCCATCTTATCCAAATGGTGATTAATTCATATAATTGGAAAGCCATCAGATTGACCAAGAATGGCCCATCGATTTCACATCTCTTCTTCATAGATAATATTATCTTATTTGCTGAGGCTTCTATTAGCCAAGCAAATACGATAGCAGGTTGTTTACAGAAATTCTGTAGTAACTCAGTGCTTAAGGTTAATGCACAAAAAACTAGAGTCTTCTTCTCTAGCAATGTCAATCACACAAGAAGAGAAGAGATTAGTGCAATTTTGGGATTCTCCCGAATGGATGACTTGGGGAAATATCTGGGTGTTCAACTACATCTTCAGAGAGTCACTAAGGAGTCATTCCACAATGTGCTTGATAGAGTCAAGCAAAAACTTGCTGGTTGGAAGGTTAAGTCTTTATATCTTGCTGGCCGTACAACGCTTATCTCGTCAGTTACAAGTGCTATTCCAAGCTATATTATGCAGACTTTGTAGCTACCTATAGGCACATGTGACTTAATTGATAAACAGAACAAGAGGTTTTTGTGAGGCGGCATTGAGGAGTAGCACAAGATTCCACTTGTGATGTGGGATGAAGTGTGCAAGCCTACAAGGAGAGGTGGCCTTGGCCTCCAACATACGTAGCTCCAAAACAAGTCCTTCATGATGAAATTAGGATGGAACTTAGTTAAAAGAAAGGATGATTTTTGGGTAAGCATGGTACATGATAAATATAAGTGTGGAAGTGACGTACTACCTATGATTGATCCGAAAAGGCCTGGGTCAAATGTTTGGGCAGGGATTAAGAAGAGTTGGGAGAAGTTGAAGGAAGGGATAGAAGTTATTGGTGGGGAAGGGGAGGTTCAGTGGAAGTGGGAGAAAAGTGGGCTATTTTCTGTTAGATCCTCATACCAGAGATTGATTCAGCACACACCTACTAATGATCCCCTATGGGGAAAGATTTGGAAGCTTCATATTCCCCAACGTTGTAAGTCATTCATGTGGCTTGCTACACATAAGAGGTTGCTTACCAACACCATGAGAAAGGAATGCAAGCTAAGGGACTTAGATAGATGCTCTGTTTGTAAACATGTTCTCCATGTCCTACAAGATTGTGTCCATACAAAAATATTATGGGAGAAGATTGTTTGATCTTCAGCTTGGAATAGCTTCTTCTCATTGGGCTTTAGAGCTTGGATTAACTAGAATGTCTCAAACTACGAAGAGGAAGGCTATGATGATTGGAAAACCATGTTTGCTACAATTTGTTGGTGGATTTGGTGTTGTCAGAACCTATTTGTGTTTGAGAAACAAAAAGTCAGTGATGAGACTGTTTTAGCAAACTCAAGGGCTATTGTCAGTAGCATGAAGGAAGCTCGTAGGAAGCTTCAACGACATATAACAGTAAGAGAGAGACAGTCATCTGGTGAAAGATGGGTGAGTCCTGAGGAGGGGTGGGTCCGATTGAATGTCGATGGAGGTTTCTCTTTGTAAAGCAGTCGGAGTGTGTGTGATGGGCTCTTGAGAAATGATATTGGCAAGTATCTTGGAGGCTTTATGTGCAAATTGGAGGATGGTGATGCATTATCAATGTAAATGGAGCTCTGGGCTTGTATGCATGGCTTGAAGGTTGCCTGGGATTAGGGATATCGGCGTGTCGAGCTAGAGACGGAATTGACTGAAGCCGTGGAGCTTCTCACACATGGATGTGGTGCCAAGCATGAAAATTATGTAGTGATCACAGAGGCTCATGGAATGCTTCAATGAGATTGGGAGGTCCATATCAAGTATATTGGCAGAAGTGCTAATGTTGCTGCTGATTTACTTGCGAGGGAAGGGCTTAATGCTATGCCAAGGCCATTTTGTCTCTCAGTCGTTTATGAGGTTATGTATACTGCTAGATAGGGACTGTGCAGAGGCTAACTCTGGTGTTGGTTAGTGTCACCTAGGTTTTGTTTGTTTATCAAAAAAAAACTATACAATAATAAGGTAAAAACACATTTTTCGTTCTTCAACTTTATATTAGATTTTATTTTGGTCCCTTAATTTTACTTTGTTTCTTTTTTATTCTTTAATTTTCTAAACATAATAAAAATTTCTTCATTACTAATATCATTAGCTATATTAATATAAAATGTTGACAAAGTATTCTACAATGTTGGCATGTCAATCTTTTCATCAATGTTATTATGTATTCATTAATCTTAGATGTAAAATATTTTTAATTAAATTAAAAAGCTAAAGATAAATAATGACTAATAATGGACATCTAAACAAAATCTCGATATTAGGAATCCTTTTCATAAAAAATGAGTTGAATAAATATGTATGCATTAAAAAATGCTTTGTTAGTATTTAAGAATGATTTGTCAGCATTTTCTATTAATACAGTTAACGATGTTAATAATAAAGAAAGTTTTGATTATATTTTTGAAAGTTAAAGAATTAAAAATAAACAAAATAAAGCTAGGGGACCACAATGAAATATGATCTAAAGTTAAGGACCAAAAATATATTTTTCCCAATAATAAAAACACCCATAAACTACTAATTACATAAATTATGAATTATACGGGGTCCACAACCAACATGGGCTTCTCTAAGAAGCACATAATTAATTTCCATATGATAAGCTTTCTTGACAAGCCAGTTAGTCTTGTCTAGAGATGTAGTCAATTGTCATCATCCAATTTTGCATTAACCAACATCTTATCTCATTCATAATACTAGCATGTGGATGTTGATTGTTGCAATCCCTCTTAACAATTAAGATTGATGGCTTCCAGGGAATTAGGGATAATGGAAGCTTTGTGAAACCTAGAATCCCAACATAGTTTGATTCCTCTAATTATGCCCTAGAGTTTTACGATGGTGGTGGGCAAGAAACCTAATTTGACCATATAATCTCCTAACTAAGCTCCTTCATTGTTTCAGATGAGTCCTCCACAGGTTGCCTCTCCTCTGTGATCCATTGATTCATTAGTGTCAAGACAAACCCAATCTCTAACCCAAGGGCGCCAAATCTAGTGGTCAAAATGGTGAGAGAATCCAAGCATCAAAATTTGCTCTTTAAGGTTGTTAGATTTCTTGTAATTTGTACTATCATTATCTTAGACAATTGACTCCAAAGGTCATAGAACTCTTGGGTCTTTGGCAAGAGATTTTAGTGTCCTTTTGTGTTTAAATTTTAAATACACGTTTTAAATGCCATTGAAGTATCTCCTATTTTTGAGATGAAAATAGGTTACTCTACTGGAATTGTTGCCAACTTTCCATCACTGGCATTGTTACATCAAATGTATAATTGTTATGTATGATTCCATTATCTTTCGTGTTGCTGGCTAGGAAATTGTTGCACCACAATCCCTCCAATTGAAATATGTCTATAAAATAAATAGTTGGAAATTAAAAGAAACAATTAATATAGAAAGTTACTCCCTCCACAAACTATGAAGACTGTCAACTTATTTTTAGTTTCATCAATACAAATAAAATATAAAAAAGATAGTAAATTAAGGGGTCGCTTGATATATTTAATGGAAAGATAAATTAGCTTTTCAAGAAGTTAACTTCTTGATAAATTAATATATTGCTTGCTTGTTTCATTTATTAGTTTTTTTGGGAAGTTCAAATTATTATTTAAATAAATAAATTATATTTTATTATTGAAGACATAAATATCCTTTTTATAAATTAATGAAATAGATTAAAAAGTTAAGGACATTTTTTTAAAATATGATAAATCATTTGATAAGTAGAACTTCCCTGAGATTTGTTGGAGTAGTAGAATTTTCTGACTTACGCCCAACTTTTTAGAAAGTTGTATCATTTTTTGTAACCAAGCAGCATTAATTAATTTATTTCTCGAAAATTTTAACTTCCCCTAGATACTTTCCTTTACCAAGCAACCTTTAAATTATTTGGTTGAACAGTAAGGTTAAAAAATTCATCCATAAGAATATATTTCCATTATATTTAATCCCTAAAAATAGGTGTCAAACAAAATAATATTAAAAAGTTCGCATTTCACTGTATGATCACAATTAATTCCTCAAAAAAGGTACATATATCTTCATGGAGTAAATATACAATTTAATGCTTGGCCCAAAAAATATACAATTTAATGGATGTCCATTGAATGCCCAATGTCAAACAACTATACTCTAGTTTATTTTTATTTATAGTTTAAAATTTTAGCACAGATATTAAAAAATGTAATTAACATGTTATAATTTTGCTAGATTTCCTAATATACTCTTTAATTGATAAATAAAAAGTATAAATTAATATAATATTTGGATTTTAAGATAATATATAAAAGTATAACAAAAAATAATAATTTAAGTTATTTTAAGATTTTAAAATGACATATAACTATGTAAAAAAAATTTCAAAAGTAATCATAAAAAGAAACAGAAAAATATCTACTATTTTATTTAGTTTCAACTACCATTTTAAAATAATATACAAAAGTATAACAAAAACATAGCAATTTAAGTTATTCTAAAATTTTAAAATGATAGACAAATAGAAATAAAAATTTTCTTAAACAACATTGATAGTCAAAAAGAAACAGAGGGAGTATCTATTATTTCATTTATTGTCAACTACTATTTCAAATATGAGTGAATTATTTAATTTTATCATTTTTTGTGACATTATTATGGAGTGCATATGATATATTGAACAAGCTAATATAAATTTATAAAATTGTAGGATTAAATATAGTTAAAATGAGAGAAAACGGTATGTTAAAACAATTTTTTGTTAATTTGGTATAAAAAAGATACATATTTTCTTTTTTTTCATAAAAAGTGTAAAAATAATAGGAAAGTAGTTTAGGTATCAATATTAATATTAATATATCGGTACATATTCCAACTGTCTTTTTGATCTGTAATTTAAGGTTTTAAAGAATAAAATAAAAAATATTATTAATATGTTATAATTTTTTAAAAAAATTTTAAAATGTCTTTAAAGAAATAAATAAATATAAAAAAGAAATTAATTTTTTTAAGTTTTAAAATGACAGAAAAATATAATAGAAAAATGTTATTACTGATGTTTCCAAATTTTAATATGACATATAAATAGAAAAAAAATTTTAGTAATAACAATTAAAAAATAATGAAATTTTTTTTTAATGTGAAGGAGGAATACAAACTTGAAAAGAACACGTGTCTAAACCTCATACAGACAAATTAGACATTACATTTACCTTTATATATTTATATATATTAATATTGATTTATAGAAATTCATATTATTAATCAGTAATAAATAATATAATATAGCTTAAATTTTGCACAAGGCATGAACCTCACATCTTACTTCTTCAATGAAATTTAAATTTTAAAAAAGGTGTTTAAAGATATAATTTGGTTCAGTTTTTTATCGGTTTGAATTAAGTTTGAATAATTTTCTATATTATTAATATTTTTTTTAAATCCTTATTATTTTATGATATTTTAATTTTCAACAATTTGTTTGAAAAGTTGATTAATGTTTCTAAATTCCAATTTCATGTTAAAAATAAAATGGCATTATCATGTTAATAATTATTTATGTGTGTAAGTGTTATTAATTCTATATCTTTCACAATAAATTATTTTGTATGATATTATAGTTTATGTTTTTATTTTTTTTTACATTTTTGAAATTATAATTCATTCAAATTAAGAATAAATTGTTAAAAAATGGATTTAGGATTTTTGAAAAATAACATTTTTACATCCAAAATAAAAAGACACATATCTCATAAAAAATAATTAATAAATAATATATATCAGGTTTAGTTTAGTTTAGTTCAAGTCTTGAAAGCTCAATAAAAAACCAAACCAAATCAATCTATTCTTCTTATTTTAAAAACCAAACCACACCTACCAATGGGCATTGACCCTATTGAAAGGGGTTAGAATCACTTAAGTGTGATCTCTCATATTCAAGACTATGTAAATACAGAAAATACTATTGGGAGAGTTTTTCTTGTTTAAATCTTGAGCCAACTCAAACCAAATTAGTTAGAATTTAGAGTTATTTGATTTGATGTGGCAGATTTAGTTCAATTTTGAACACCTTTAATTTAAATAGAAGCATTCCAAAGATAAATATATACTCTCTCTGGTCCTATATATTAGTCATATTCTGGCAGAAATTTATGATCATATATGCAAGTCATTTTGCATGGTTCAATGGATATATATGATCATAAATTTATCCTAGAACATGACTAACATATAGGATCGGAGAGAGTATAGATTTGTCCTCTTACCACATTTTAATAAATGATATTGCTGTTAGTGGTGTTTGTTATCAGTGGTAAAATTAGAAAATACTTCAAATTTAAGACAACATTATTACTTTAACTAACTTATCTTGATTTTGATGAATTAGTTAGAAGTGACTTATATATAGGACTGGAATAAGTACAATCTTAAAAAATATTTAGATCTCAAGTGGATTTAACCATCAACTTTAATAACAACCTTTTTCCCGCCTTACTGTGCGGAGCCGAACATATATGCTTGGCACAACTCAAGAAAAAAATACAAATGAGTTGCTATTTTAAATTTTAAATACACAAGTTTTAAATGCCATTGAAGTATCTCCTATTTTTAAGATGAAAATAAGTTACTCTCCTGAAATTGTTAAAAACTTTCCATCACTCAATGGTCTTCCTAAATAAATCGCGTATATAATTTTATTCATTGCTATTCTTTTTTTGCCACAAAATATAATTTAAATTAATATAAAAAGTACTTGTTACATCAAAGTATATTTGTTGATTGCATTATCCTTCGTGTTGCTGTCTTGGGAATTGTTGCACCACGACACAATTCTATAAAATAAATAGTTGGAAATTAATATTATCTCCCATATTATATATAGAATCTTTTATCATGATTCTAAATATAAGACTTTTTACAATATACGAAGTAGTATTTATTATACATTTCTAGAAAAATGTCTCTATTTAATGTATCTAAAGAGAAAGAGTGAGAGATTAAATAAGGATAATTTTGAAAAAATATTAGAATTTTCGGAGAAATCGAGGTAGTTAATTAGTTTTAATTTCAATTTTTAATCTGCATAATTCAGTTAAAAGGGTCTTATATTAAGAATAAGAGGGAGTATAAAATGCATAGAAAGTTACGCACTTCATAAACTATGAATATTGTTAGTTTATTTACAATTTATTCAATATAAATAGAATATTAAAATGATAGTAAGCTAAATTATTCAGCTGAACAATAAAGTTAAAATTTGTTCTGTAAAAATAGATTCCCATTTTATTTAATCCCTAAAAATAAGTGTCAAACAAAATAATATTCAAAAGTTTGCATTTCACTTTGTGCTCACAAAATTTTATTAGTAACTAGTTATGTACATGTGCAATGCACAGTATTTTTTAAAAATAAGAAATTTTAATTTAAACTTTTATAATAATAATCCAATGAGTTAGAATAATCATATATTTATAAATAAAAGCATATAAATAAAAAAATTTTAATTCCCATTTTATCCAAAAAGAAAAAAAGAAATTCTTAAAGATGTATTAGTATGAAATGTTATATCTAAAGAGAAATAACCACTAATAAAATCAACTTAGATTATTGAACATTTTTCTTTACGCTATATTTGATGCAAGCAAGTTAGAAAGCATGGAGTAAACTCAAGACATTGGAGAAAATAAGGTTGAATATGTGATTCAAAAGTGCAAGACAGTGTATCTATTACAAGGCATAAGAGGCCCAATAATGAAATCTAGAGCTAAGGCAATGAAAGAAGCCTTGAATGGTGATATCAATAAGTAACTTAAGATAGAGCATTTGCACTTAATTGAATTTGAAGAACAAGAGCACAAAAATGGCGTTATTATATTTTATTTAAGTTTTAGATTCAAGCCAAAAACAAATAGCTCACTTAAAGAGCACGTAAATCACTTAAATAGCATGTAACTTGGAGATTAATGGGCTTTATTATTGTTAATTTAATTTTTATTAATTATGAACTAAACTTTGTTGATTAATAAAGTCCAATTAGTTAGTTAGTAATTTTTTTTATAATCCACCTTATAAATAAGCATATTATATGCCAAACATGTTATTTCATTAATGTGATAGTATATTTATAAGGGCTTATGTATTATTTTTATTATTTTCTTTTGAATTTTCGTTATTTATTTTTAGAGTTTTATTATATTAGTTTTCTAGGTCTATTATAAAAGTTATTTGAGCCTAAAGTCTTCTAATTTCATCAGAATTACTAGAGCTCAAATTAAATAGGTTTCCTATATTTATTATGTTAGATTTTCCTTTACCTATCTAAGGCTCTCTATTATTTATGTCTTTTAGCAAATTTAAATAAATAAAATTTCAGATTTTTATGAATTTCTCTTATGTTCTTTGAGTGTTAGAGCAAAATCATGACTTATCAAGGATAGGTCAATCCTTGTAGTATTATCGAAACTAGGGTTCAAGAGGCCGATTCTCTTGATCTTTGTTCTACTTAAACTAACACCTTTTTTTTTTCTAATTCATTTTCCTTATTGTGTTCACTGTTTATGCGTTTTCTTCATTCATTTTTTGCTGTCCAATTTGTAGTATCCCTTATTTGCAACATTTCAAGTGAAACACATCATAGTAGGTTCTTTTGACTGTTTCAGTCTACCTATTAATATTTTATGTGAGTTGAGAAAATTCCATGCCACCAAAAAGTGTTTGTATTTATTCTTGCTCGTGGTTAGCCCACACATATTCCATATTTTATGGTTTGTATTTCAAAATCCAAAATTTAAATAGTTGTTATGGTTTTATAACTCTATTTGTATTATTTTTTATATACCTTTATTTTTTTGAATATTTTTCTATATAAATCTAAAAATAATATATTCTTGTTATTTCATTCAAAATAGAGTAAATAAATATGAATATTTTGTGCAAAATTTCAATAGACTTATAAAATCTCTAAAATTGTGTAGGTTACTAAAAAATGTCATAATCCTTCAATCTATTTAGAGGATAACATATAATAATAGAATTTAATTAAAAAATATTGAGCATTTGTAACCTATTATTTTATTCAAAAAATATCATTTAGGTTAAATTTAAATGATTAATTTTCAAGATGAATTTTATAATCATAAGTAATTGAGAAGTTAAAAAATTTAAATCATTTCAATAAAAAATGCATATTTTAGCTGAAAATTTTATTTATGATATTTTTTACGTTGAATATACAAAAAATTTTAAACTTTAATTCAAATACTAAGGGTATGTTTGCGAATGTGACGTTTAAGCGTTTTAAGATTGGATGCAATGCTATCAGACCCGGATTGAACTGGATCAGCCAGTACAGTTGAACTGAAAACTGATGGCTGGTCCGGTCCAGAAAGGGGAGAGCCATTTTGGAATTGGTGGAGAACCAACAAGAACCAGATGGAATCGGCCAAAATCGGTAGAACTGAAAATTTAAACGAGTAAGCCAGTCCGAGTTGATGTTATTGGAAGAAAAAAGAAGAAAAAAAACAGAGGAAGAAAAAACTCTCAGTATCCCCAATAGTCTTCTTACCCATCTACCTTCATTTTTAGTGAAACCCCACAGATTTGCACCATTCTTTGGAACACTTCAGATACTCACCATGGAGAAGAAAGTGAGAGTTGAGTAGGGGCGACGAAACTAGCCAATAGAAAAAAAGACTAAGTTATCAAAACAATGGCCTTGATTGTTCTTTCTACTTCCCTGCAATCGCTTCCTCCTGCAAAAGCCATCAGATTCTCCACAAATCATCCACAGAAGAGGACTGTAATGGTGGCCCAAAAAAAAAAGAGAGGGTTGAAACGGAGATGACGGCTAAGCGATGGACAGATGATTTTGAAAAAGAAACCCTAATGGCAACATGTGGGGAGAGAGAAGATTGGGGAAATGATGTGATGACAGACCATACTCACGTTTATTCAAATTAAAAAATAAAAAAGTTATATTTCCTAAGTTCGTGCTTTGCTGTTGAAAAGTCCAACCTCACTTTTTTTGTTCGTTTGAGAAAGTACAATATAATATATAGTTCCAAAGTCATCATAATTTTATTTTTTATTTTTTTGTTACATTTTCTATTATATTTTAATTATAACTTTCGAATATCTCTTGAAATTATACTTTTCTTATGGAAAAAATTATATTTTTATTTTTTTCAATTCTTTTAAATTTTAAATTATTATCTCATTAATTTAAAATTTATTTATCTTATTTTTAGCTAAACTAATTAATATAAATTGATATAAAGCTATAAATATATTTTTTAGTACTCCCAATTAACAATCGAGGATTAATACTTCCGCATGTAAATGTTACTAAAATAGGTTTTATCTCTTCCAATAAGATATTTTCTATATATATAGTTAAAACTGGTTCAACCATGATTTAATTCCGGTTAAACCAATAAACCTTGAACTAGTATCACCTATTCTAACAATATTGGTTGGATGCAATGGAGAAAATGTAAGAGAGCAGAGGAGTGGTATGGCAGAAACAACTTGGGCGGCAACTATTGTGGGAAAACATTTGCAGATAGGAAAATGTGTTTTAATGTGTGTAAGGGTAATTTTGTAATTGATAAATATACTCTTAGTCATTCTATCATTGAACCCTAATTTAGGGTAGAAAAATGAAATTTAAAATGATTAAAGATGGTTTCAAATGCTATCTCTTATTATTCTATTCCTTAAAAAAATCTACTAAATAATAATCCAACTCATGTAGCCATTCCACTCATCCCTGAAAAAAATTCCAAACATACAGTAAATTTAAATAAACTTCAACCAAACCATAAATTTAAAAATAATCAAGCGGTTAAATTTATTAATTTAGTTATTTGTTAATTATGTAACCTAAACCTTGATTAGACAGTTTCAATATTAATTACTATTAATTAAATGTAATTTATTACATAGTTTAATTTTGAAATTAAACTATGTAGCCTCCTCATACCTGCTCAAGAGTATATTCCCTGAATCCCCTGTAGGAATATGTGTTTTAATGTGACTTGCTCAAGAGCATGTTAAACTTGCTTTCGTGCAACGTGGACTTGTTGGGTGTAAGCTTGACTTGCTCTTCAGCATCCATGACTCCCCCTACTCGCTCAAGTGCAACCTTAGACTTACTTTTGAGTAGCTTGGACTTACTCATATGCAACCTTAGACATACATGTGCGGAGAACATGATGTCCCTCACCAACCCCAAACTTACAGTTACTGAGCGTATCAATGTCAGACTTGCTTGTGAGCAACCTCAGACTTGCTCATGAGTATTTCTGGATTTGCTCCTAAGAAACCTCAACCGTACTCGTGAATAGCTTCATATACCAATTGAAAAGAGATTCAATGTTAATTGATTATAATTTACTACCAATTGAAAATCTATTCACAATTTTAGTGTTATTTTTATAATTATTAGTTAGTTGCAATTTGTTAAATATTTGAAAAATATCTAATGTGTACTTTTAACAACTAATTGATTGCATTGTATCCAATATTTAAAAATTATTTTTACTATTTTAAATTAAATGTTGAAACCTTTTAATTTAGCCAATCAACTTTACTTATTTAAATTAAATATTTAAATTATTTTTTTGTTAATATGATTACTATCAAAATCATTTTGGTTGCTTAAGAGCATCTTCATTTTCAGAATCATATCAATTAATGGATAGATAAGATATGTTTAAATTTTGAAATGATAATAAATTTTACTTCTAATCATATCAATTATATCTCATTGTATTTTCTATAATCAAAATGATTAATTTTTTGCCTAGATTTAATTAAAAAATATTTAGTGAGATTCAACATAATTTGAATCACCAATTTAACTTGATTGTTATTAAATCTCAGATACTGCGGACATTATTAATGCTTAAATGAAGAGAAAGGAAAAACCAATTTTAACCACCGAGCATTTAATTCAACTGGCAAGGGAATTGCATCAATTTAACCAAAAATATTGAGTTTGAACCCTGTGAATGCAGTCATATTAAATACTTGTTGGTAAAACTTGCCGTTCGAAATGGTCTTACCTGATTTGATCCGAATTAGTTTGAACCCCGATAAATCCTCGAATTAAAGTGGGGTAGACTCAAGATACCGAATACACAAATAAAAAAAAACAACTTTAAATCTCAGATATTGCTGAAATCAAATTAAATCTTAGATACGGAGGTGATTTTATATTCATCCCAACAATGCATTATAGGCTTAGACATTTTGTTCTCTGTGACAATTATGTGAAATCCAAAATACATGAAATCCGGAACATTAAATGCTAGCAACTCTAAGCAGGCTTCAACAGGTCAATGTGTTCAGGAAATGGAAGATGTGATCAAGAAACAGTGGTGACTCTGGTGGTGCCGTCACCCGCCATGCTCGTTCTTCATGCGGTTCACCCTGAAGTTCTAGCACATGTTGGTGTTGAATATAGGCTCCACGTAGTCTCTTTTCAGATATCCTTCATTTAATCACTACCCTGCATATATATATTTATTTGTTTAGAATCACATAAGTGAAATATATATATATATATATAATATAACTTATATTGAAATTTCTTACCTGAATGCTTCATGACCAAAAATTCTAAGATAAGCGGTTTGAGCTTCATTCTGTCCAGAAAAACGGCTATGTAAGTTTTGAAATGAAACATGATATAAATATAGCAAAACAATCGGTACATTTAAGATATTGGATTAAAAAAGATTAGCCAAGCGACATTTGAGAGCATTAATTAGTATCATAATTAGAATATATGAAGATTAATATAATATATAATACCTTACGTAGCTAGGCAATGATCTGTATGGCAGATGGAAGTTAAGAAGATCTTGACTCGAACCTCCATTTTCTTGGAAGGATGAACTTTTACTTGCTCGATCTATCACGAATGGCTCTCTAGCTCCATAACAAACAGCTGTTTCATATATATATATGATGCATCCAAAATCTCAGAACAAATGAGTTCATTCTATTTACAAAAAAGAGAAACATTACTGTGAGGAGTTTTATTACAAACTCACAAACCCCCTCCTTATTACAAGTTGCAAATGATTTCCAAATTTGATTTGGACCTCTTAAAGTGAACCCTACAAAATGCAAATTGCACAATTTGGATGATGCATCTTCTTGATGAAATGGTACACAAGTGTGCATGGCAGACATGATAATTAATCGAAGCAAAAGAAATTTTCTATTTGTCCAATATCTCATTGTCATTTGATCTTGGAATCACATAATTAATATCCTGGAAAATGGTGATGGATGATCAACACCATCAATCTTCTTTGCCAAGATTTCAAATCCTAAAGAATAAGTACCTGAAAAATCAAGTAAATGGACAAATAAAATTGCATTAAAATTTTGAAATAACAATATCTGTATAACATCACAATCCTAATACCAACATCCCTATTTTATCCCGAGATCAATGCTTGCTAAGTCCCAGAAATTAATGGAGGTTTGTAAAACGGAGAAACTTTGTGCTTGTGAAGAAGTACTCAGGTGGCATAAGAATTAAGGAGAAATGCGGATGAAGAAAGGTCTGGTCTATCGCTTATTTCTTTATGACTTGTCTTCATGCATGCTGCTGAACATTAAAAATCATAATCAACACTGTAATGAACAATTGTCTTGTGTCTTCAGAAGTCACAAAAATCATAAAAAATGAAGCAAACATGAAAAAATGGCCATATGGACTCCGCTGATTTCCTCAGAATTGTAACCCTAAGAACTCCATTTGGATTGCATCTGCTAGCTACAAGATAAATTTATATAGAGAAGTGCATCAATTAAAAGTAATTGCATATTAATGTGAGTTAATGTGATGATAATCCATAATGCGATTTGAAATTTGAAAATAGAAATTAATTTATTTATTACCATATCAATCACATTAAAATATAAGACTTAAAGAAATAAATATTTATATCATTAACGGTCAATCGTGTGTTAAAATTTTATATTTAATGACAAAAATCAAAGCAAATAGTAATAGATGTCTTTGACAGCAATCAACCATTAATAAAAATTATTGATGGTTATATTTATGGAAAATAGAATTATGATACCCACATGGTAGATTAAAATAGAAAACAATTTACCACATAACTAGAACTCCTTGCTATGTAGTTCTCCAAAATTTATTGCTAACATAACTCTCTAGATTTTCCCCAAATCCATATATATATATATATATATATCAGATTCTTGAGAATTGGTACATATATCTTCATGGAGTAAATATACAATTTAATGCTTGACCCAAAAAATATACTCGCTCCGGTCTAAAATATAAAGGGTTTCCAACTACTTCACGCATATTAAAAAATATGATTATACTCTTAAATTTCTAAAAAAAAATTCAACATCCCATTTTTACTCTTATTAATTACCAATAATTAAAGTTGTTTCCACTCTTTTCCATTACAAATTATGAGATTAGTTATCAATGAATAGGGGTAAAGAAAGGTAAACTACTACTAAATATTATATAACACCTTATATTATGGATCAAAAAAATATTCTAGAAAATTTCTTATATTTTGGATCGGAGGGAGTACAAGTTAATGGATTTCCATTTAACACGTCACATTGAACAACTATTCTTTCCTTTTTTTTTATTTTTGTTTAAAATTTTAGCATACATATTAAAAAATATAATTAACATGTTATAATTCTAATAAATTTTCTAATATACCCTTTAAGAAATTGATAAAGAGAAAAGATAAATTAATGTTAAATTAAAATTTTAAAATAATATATTAGTGTATGATTGAAAATAGTAATTTAAGTTATGTTAAAATTTTAAATGAGAGATAAATAGAAATAAGTTTTTTTAAATAATCATTAAAAAGAAAGGGAGGGAGTATCTATTATTTTATTAAGTGTCAACTACTATTTTAGATATGAGTGAATTATTTCTATTTATCATTTTTCGTGACAATATTACAGAGTGCATGAGATATTTAGACAAGCCACTATAAATTTACAAAATTGTATGATTAAAAAAAGTTGTATAGTTAAAATGAAAAAAAAAATATTAAAACAATTTGTTGTTAATTTGGTATTAAAAAGATGCATATTTTCCTATTTTTAAAAAAAGTTGTAAAAATAACAGGAAAGTAGTTTAAGTATCAATATTAATGTTAATATATCAATATATATATATATATATATACTCTATCTGCTTCTTTTTATATATCATTTTTAAGGTTTTAACATATGAAATAAGAGATATTATTAGCATATTAGAATTTATTTTTGTCAATGAAGACTGGTTTAATTGGTAATGATGTGACTCACACTTTAATGAAGGTTGATTTAATTGGCAATGATGTGACTCATACTTTACAAGGGTCTAGATTCAAATATTACTATCAATATCACTATCTCTTTAATGGGTAATATGGAAAAATGCTCCATATAATATAAAGTAAAAAATAATAATCGAGAGAGATTATTGTGGCATATTAGTGTTTTCATTTTTTCAATATATATATATATATATATTATTGGGAAGGAAAATTGCAAACTTGTAAAAAGTGCATTTGTCTAAACCTCATACAGGCAAATTAGATTACATTGACATATATATATATATATATATATTAATATTGATTTATACAAAGTTATATTATTAATTTTATTTATAAGGAAAAAAATTTTTTTTTTGTTGACCCCAAATATAAGAAAAAAGAAGAAGTTAATGATGTATTAAAATTTCCTTTTTCAAATTACCATTTATTAATTATGTGAAAGAGAGATTAAATATATTAGTGATTTAAATTAGTATTAAATTAAGTAAGGATAATTTTAAAAAAAATTAAAATATAAAATAACTTAATTAACTTTAACTAACTAAAATTAATTTTTTTAATATCTTGTAAAGTAGTTTTTATGTGTATCAGAAAAAGTAATAGACAATATAATGTACCTTAAATTCTGAACCAGGCATGAACCTCACATCTAATTTCTTCAATGAAATTTAAATTTAAATGGAAGTAACTTCGTCAACCACCTTTTCTCCGCCTCACTGTACGGACCCAACCAGGTACTATGCTTGGCAATGACACAGCTCAAGTTGATATGAAAAGTACTGTTACATCAAAGTATATTTGTTATGTGGGCAAAAACATCATTTTGGTCCTTTATCTTTGATAAAGATTTCAATTTGATTCCTTAATTATTTTTTGTTACAAATATGTCCTTTAACTTTGAAATATGTTTCAATTTCTTTTTCTACACAAACAGTGCTGTAAAACAAACGGAAATAAGCCTAGAAAGAAAAAAGTTACACTCTCCCATCATTCTTTCTTTCCCACAAACTCTTCCCTATTCTTGTCTGTATTAAGTTTGACAGAACATTTCTCTTTCCTTCCACTATTCATCCATGGTGTCATCTAAATGCTTAGTTAGTTTATCTTTATGAAAAAGAAACCATGATTTTCTAAGAAAATGTATTTAGTCAAACAGAAATTATCTTTTTAAAAAATAAAAAAGTGGATTAAACTGTGATTTTGAAAAAGAAATAAAAAAGTTACATTTCTTTTAACAAAACATAGAATTTGAAAAAAAGGAAAAATAAATTTACTCTATATACCTGTTTGGTTATCCTTTTCCAAAAAAAAACCATAATTTTTAACCATAGTTTTTTAAGAAGATGTGTTTAGCCAAATATAAACTATCTTTTTGGAAAATGAAAAGTGAGTTAAACTGTAGTTCTGAAAAAGGAAGGGAAAAGTTATTTTTCCTTTAACAAAACGTGGATTTTGAAAAATGAGAAACAAATTTACTCTATATTATACATTTAAAAGTACTTTTAACCTTTATCATCCAAATAAATTTTTTTATCAAACTTACTTTTACAAAAAGAATATCCAAATATAAACAACTTCTAACAAACTTACTTTATCTAAATTTCATTTTTACAAACTTCATTTATCTTAATTTAATTTTATAAAACTGAAAACCAAACGGATCCTATATTATACATCTAAAAGTATTTTTAACCCTTATTATCCAAACAGATTTTTTGTCAAAATAAGTAAACATAACAACTTACTACAAACTAATTTTATCTAAATTTCATTTTTATAAACTTCATTTATTTTAATTTAATTTTACAGAATTGAGAATCAAACGGGCTCTGAGTGATCGATGGAAACATTTATCATATTTTTAAATACTAAAAAAGGGTTCTGGCGTAGATTTATTAATAAGCCACCAAATTATTATAACATTATTGTTATCTTTTGTCTTTGATAATTTGTTTCACTAGTTCTCTTTTAGAGTCTTGATAATGTCATCACATTTGCAAAAATGAAATCTAAATCATAGATTATAGGGAGTAGAGTATGGATTCCATATGTAGTGTTTGTAGGTCAATATTAAGGACCTAGCTCTTAGCCTTGGCCATGGCATCAGAGATTTAAATTCATGTTATGAAAATAAATAATTATTTCACAACATCAAATACCAGAAGAAATTGAAGAAAGAGAGAGTTGGTATAGAACAAAAAAAAAAGAGTAGAAAAGTGTGGTGAAAGAAGAGAAATGGGGGAGCACCACCGAAGAAGATGCTGAATTCGTCAAATATTCAATCTAATATGTTTCCATTTGTTTTTTAACATCGTTAATTTAAATATAGAAATTGAAACATATTTTAAAATTAAAGGACATTATTGAAACAAAAAATAATTGAAGAAAAACTCTATCAAAGATAAAGGATGAAAATGATGATTTTGACTTGTCATGTGACTGCATTATCTTTCGTATTGCTGTCCTGGAAATAGTTGCACCGCAACACAATCCATCCACTTGAAATGTGTCTAAAAAATAAATAGTTGGAAATTAATATAAACAATATAGAAAGTTACACTCTTCACACACTATGAATATTGTTAGCTTATTTCCAATTTCATCAATATAAAAAGAATATAAAAATGATAGTAAGCTAAATTAGTCCACTGAACAGTAAGGTTAAAAAATTGATCTGTAAAACTATATTCCCATTATATTTGATCCCCAAAAATAAGTGTCAAACAAAGTAATATTTAAAAGTTTGCATTTCATTTTTGTGGTCACAAAATTTTATTTGTAATTATTCCAAAATAGGTACACGTATCTTCATGGAGTAAATACACAATTTAATGGTTGGTCCAAAAAATATACTACAATTTAATGGATTTCCATTGAATGTATGTAACATTCAACAACTATTCTTTCCCTTTCTTTTTATTTATCATTTAAAATTTTAGTACACGTATTAAGAGATATAATTAACATGATATAATTTTGATAAATTTTCTAATATTTCCTTTAAGAAATTGATAAATAGAAAAGATTAATGTTATATTAGACTTTTAAAATAATATATAAGTGTATAATTGAAAATAGTAATTTAAGTTATCTTAAAATTTTAAATGAAAGATAAATAAAAATAAATTTTTAAAAAATAATCATTAAAAAGAAACGAAGGGAGTATCTATTATTTTATTATGTGTCAACTACAATTTGTGATGTAAGTGAATTATTTCTATTTATCATTTTTCGTGACAATATTATGAAGGGCACCAGATATATTAAACAAGCCAATATAAATTTATAAAATTGTATGATTAAAAAAAAAGTTGTATAGTTAAAATGAAAGAAAAAAGATATTAAAACAATTTGTTGTTAATTTGGTATTAAAAACATGCATATTTTTCTATTTTTTTTAAAAAGTGGTAAAAATAATAGGAAAGTAGTTTAAGTATCAATATTAGTGTTAATACATCAATATATATATACTCCATCTGTTTTTTTAATCTATCATTTTAAGGTTTTAATGCATGAAATAAGAAATAATATTAGTATATTAGAATTTATTTTAGCCAATAAAGATTGATCTAATTGACTACAATGCGCCTTACATTTTAGAAGGGTGTGGATTCAAATACTACTTCCAATGTGACCATTTTCTTGATAATTTGTAAGTACCATTTATAAAATGATCTTGGACCGAAGTCACTTAAATTTTGTCTAAAAATTTTTATTTTTATTTTTGTTTTTTCTTTAAAGAAATGGATAAATACAAAAAAGCAATTAATTTTTTTTACTTTTAAAATGATATAAATATAAACAAAATTTTTCTTTAATTCTAACCATTAAAAAGAAATGGAAACAATATATATTAAAACCAATCGTGAGCTCCATATGATATAGAGTAATTAATAATAATTGTGTGAGATTATTGCGGCATATTAATGTTTTCATTTTTTAATACATATATATATATATATTTTACTGGAAAGGCAAATTTCAAACTTGAAAAGAGTACATATGTCCAAACCTCAAACGGACAAATTAGACATTACAGTAACATATATATATATATATATATATATATAGAGTATATATTAATATTGATTCATAGAACGTCATATTACTATTAATCAGTAAGAAACAATATAATGTACCTTAAATTCTGAACCAGGCACGAACCTCACATCTAACTTCTTCAATGAAATTTAAATTTAAATAGTAGTATTACAAAAATAAAAAGTACAATCTTAACATAGACCTCAAGTGGGGTTTAACTGGAGCTTCGCTAACCACCTTTTTCCCACCTCGCCGTGTGGAGCCGACCATATATGCTTGGCAATGGCACAGCTCAAGTTGGTTTCGGGGTTCCCCTGCAACTTTCTCCATTGGGATTCTGGACACTTCCCAATTCACAACCGTTGTGGTTGTGGTGTTTTTAATGGCCCTTTTTTCTTTTTAATTTAAATTACTAAAACATACACAACCAGTCTGTACGGAAAAAAGTTCAAAATGATTTAGGCTTTGCTTTTTAACTTATGAAGGTTTATTATACTTTCATCTTGTCCATAAAATACAAATATAGAAATTAAATTAAACAATACAATTATATTTATATATATATTTTACTGCAATGGTAATCATTTCATTTCAGAATTAATTATTATATTCACATATTATAAAAAGAATAAGTTACATGATGTGATTTGATGGATAGCGGAATCAATTGAATTTCTATGTGAACCAAAGGCTTTTTGGACGTAAAATCTGAAATGATGCTTGGGTGGTGCAAGAAGACTGAGGTTGGTGAGAACCGCGCGATCCTCATCCAATGGCTTGAGTACGGTTTCGCTTGCGTAATGCGGTGACTGAGAGAAGACGGGCCGCCGGTGAAGTGGAAACGTAAACAACAGCTTATACATACCGACGCCGGAGGTTCCAGAAGAGTTACTCGTCTTGGGCCCAGAAGCATACCCAAAAAAGGCAACCAAGTGTTTTACGTGCACTCTTTGTCGTATCTGAACGGACATGATGTGATTTTCAAAATTTAATTTAATTTAATTAAACTTAATTTGCACCCAAAAATAAAGAAAAGTAAGTAGGGAGAAATGCTATTCTTTAGCCTTTTCCCAATGACCATACTGACAATTTCTCCCATCTCTGATTCCCTCCCATACCCTCTGACTCTCACACCCCAATTTAGTGAATTTCTCCCTCGCCAGCACCTCTCTCTCTATCTCTTTTCTTCCTGAAACCCTCTGACCCGATGCTTCTGTGACATTTCTGTCACATAATCTGCATGTACGTCGTCGTTTTCGGCCTCCATTTATTTCTCTCTTTCTCTCTCATAAATGCTGCTAATGGTTTTATAGTATATAGCCTTTTGAGATTCTACAAACACACGGTTGCTAGGACAGCCCGATTCGGGAGTTATACTTCTATCCACCCAAAAGCCTTGAATTGAACAAGTTAAAAGACAAACCCCCGACCCCGAGGTCTTTCTTTCTTTCTTTTTTTTTTTTTTTAATATATTCTAATTCCCGTTCTTTTAGCTCTTTAATTAGTCAATACAATTAAATCACACATGAAAGTTCCATTACCCGGTTTTAATCACATATTAATAAGATTGTCAGTTTTCCCACTATAAATAAACATCCCACGGGTTTCTTTCTTAATGGTGAGTTTCAGTTAGACCAGAAATCGTAGCAACAAAGAAGGCAAAGTTTATGCCGAGAAGAGATAGAAAGATCATGCATCTTTTCTGATATAACCAGAACATGAACCTTCTGCCTTTAAACCGACCCATGATTTCGTTTCCGTTCTGGCTTCCTATTAAATGGCCTTGATATATGCCAAAACAAAATATATAGCACTCCTTGTTTTTGCTTCTTCATCTTCGTCTTCCATTGAGCTAAGATGGCAGTTCAGGCTCATTTCTATCCAGAAAATTCTGGGTTGCCCATATGTTTTCCGGACTGGGCAGGCACTAGTCAAGTACTTGGAGTTGATAACGGCCTTCTTCTCAGTCTCCCATACCCTTCGCAGCCTCAGTTCCAACAACAACAGCACCATACCCACCAAAACTCTGGTTTCGATTGCAATCAGGGGCCTTCGTTTTCCTCCGCATGCAATGTTTTTCCATCCACGTACTTCTCTCAAGCTCTGAATATGCAGCTTGAAATACAGAGACAAGAGATTGATCGCATGCTCCTGTCACAGGTTTATCGCTTTAGCATGAAACCATTCGTTTCTTTTCTATCTTAATCTTTATTGTTTAAATATATTGTGAGAAGATTCCTGGTTCTTTTTTTTCTTGGGATTAATCTTGGGTTTCATATTACGGGTCATTTTAATGACTAAAATATTCGTTTATACTTTGAAACAGAACTCGAAATTGAGCCACGCCCTGCAACATCAAAGAAAGGAGCAGGTGGCGATCCTATTGAATACTGTGGAATCAAAGTCGCTGAGTTTGATAAGGCAAAAGGAGGATGACCTGACACAGGTGAAAAAGAAGACTGGAGAGCTGGAGGATTGCTTGAGAAAAGCAGAGATGGAAAGAGAAGCGTGGCAGAGAGTAGCAAAGGAAAAGGAAGCCATGGTGGTAAGCCTGACGAACACGCTGGAACAGGTAAGGGAAAGTACCAGAGCTGAAGACACAGGGTCTTGTTGTGGTCGGCGTGAGGAAGAGGAGGAGGAGAAGAAACAGAGAAAGAGAATGGTTTGTAAAAGCTGTAACTATCGGAGCTCATGTGTACTGTTCCTACCTTGCAGGCATCTCTGCACTTGTTTTTTCTGTGAAGCCATACTTGATTTTTGTCCCGTGTGTAAAACTGCCAAAGAGGGCTGCATGGAGGTGCTCTTGGCTTAGCCCAATCAGAAGAGAAGCTCATTTGACATAGCAGAACATATCTTTTTTATTATTATTTTTTTAAAATACTTAGAAAAATTAGATAGATTAGGTGGTCAATGTCATCGTGGGGTTCCCAGTTTTCAGTTCCATCTGTCCTGGTTGGCCTCTTGTGAGGATTTTGTCTTGGCCATATTTTGTTTGTAATGTAATTTGTTGTAGTGCCTATTGGGTTGGCTCGTGTTTGAACAGAATGATGCTGGTAGATAATAGTTCCCTTTGCCTAAAATGGGATTTGTTTAATTCTAATATCCTGATTTGATTTAGCAATCTTCTTTTTGCTTCACAATAAATGCCATGGGTCTCAGTCTCAGCCGTAGCAGTGACAGACAAGGTTCTGATTCTCTAGACTTTGAACTTTGGCACAAGAGAATAAAAGATATATATACTAGTATATTTGGCGATTATAAAAGTCTGGAAGTGTGGAACTGCGCCTTTATTGAGACTTTTTACTACTTCCGATGACAAATGAACTGGCACCCAGCTTTGCTAATTCGCAAGTTCAGAGCTAAATACAAATTTGGCTATCCTGTTATGTACAGTACCATCCATACCTCTCTTATCCTGAACCTGAAAAGCTGAAATGAGGATTCACTTGTTCTCTCCACTTTGACCCTACTTTTTTTGAAAAAAAAAAAAAAAAAACTACCAGCATAGATTCGTCTAACTCCAATTTAAATTTAAAATTTAAATAGAGATGTATACTTATCCTTCCCTTAAGATTCATTAGATAGACTAGGGAAATGGACCGAGCAAGCAAGTTCCAATACTATTAACCTAAAAAAAAAAAAATCCATTTTTCAATATATATAAATTAAAATCATTGTTACTGTACATAAATTGTTTTACTCGATTTTTGTGCAATTATTTTTTAATAAAATATTTTGACCGGTGCATTACTTGCACGGGTTGATTAACCTAGTTATATCATAGTTTTACAAAATTTATAACGAATACTCCCAAATATTTAAATTATTTAAAAAATAAAAGACTGATTTTAATAGTTGTTTTAAGGTGGCGAAATATCTTTATAATAATAATAGTTTTAAAATAATAAAATATAATAACATATTCTTGTGAATTTAAAAATGAGTTGTAATTTATTAGTTACAATAATTTTAAAATTATTTTATATTTAAAAAAATTCATATTTTTTTGACCCAAAAAAATTCATATTTTTTTGACCCCAAAAAAATTCATATGATTACTATAAGATGTTTGAGTTTTTGTTTTTTAAGTTGAAATTTTAAATACAATAATTATTAAAATTTAAAACTAAGATGATAAAAAATTTAAAATTTAATAATAATTTTAAACAACTCTTTTAACTCCACAAACAGTAGAATTATTATTTTTGTCAACTGATTATTATTAAGTGTCTAATAGTTCTATGTATTGTATAAAATCTTGAAAAAGGAAGGCATTAATAATAATTTGTAAATATATGACTTATTATATATTTTATATTTTATAATAATAAGCCCTTCAACCTTTTTTTTTCCCCCAAACTTGTTCCCCTCTCGTTTACAACAAAATTAAGTCTTCCAAAATTTTACCCTTTTTCATTAAAAGTTTGATAGCAACTCTTAGGAGAAGACTTAGGTACTTAATTTTATATACTTAACATGCTTATATCATATAAATCAAAACAAGTGGATTTTAAATTTGAAAATAAATTAACAATTTAAATAATAAAATTTAGTTATAAAATAAATAATACATGAAAAAACTTATTTACCCTAATTTAATTGGATTAAAATACCTTAAATATATAAATTTAAATACCTAACTGTGTAAAAATTAAACTTTTTTACCAAGTGATAGTTGCATTTGGGATGTTCAACATTTATATATCATAAAGTTACAAGATGATTTTATTTATGTTTATTACAAATTTATTTATATTTTTATAATTCTCATGTCTTATATATGTGAATCATTATCTTGTAAATTTATAAATTATATAATATTCTCAAATAGAAAAGCAAAATTGAATGTTCTCAAAAGTCGGAATATTAACCATCCTCCATTACGGAAGATATAGAAGTCTATCTACCATATATAAAAGACTCTAAATACCCAGAGGTCGTTTGAAAAACCTCACCAACAAAATTTTATTGAACTATATATATATATATATATATATATGTATGTATGTATGTATGTATGTATTTTTTCCCCAAGAAGCATTTGCAACTAAGCTGAAGAGGGCAAAACAAATCACTCTAGACCAGATAGGAAAGCTTTTCTGTAAACAATGGGTAATGCCATGTCATTAAGCAAAGAGCAGAGGAGGCTCTAAATTACGATGAAGTTATTGTCCCAAAAAAACCACGAGTCAGAAAAATTAAAACTTGCTTACCGTAAGCAATTGGTAATGCTTTCTGGAAAATATTACATATAATATATCTTTTAAGTTTGAAATATTTTTGTAAAAAATAGATAGTGGTATTGTGATATAAGGTTTAAATCTCTGCTTGGACAGGTGGCTACATTTAGTGCCTAATAGTATTTCAAACATGATTGCTTCCAATAGGAGAATACCCGTGATTTCTAAAAAAAAAAAAAAAAGATATCATATGATTGGTAAGCACGATCAATATGGAGAAATTTTTACCTGCGCCCAATACAAATATATAGTTAAACAGCAGATTTTTTTTTTCAAAAAAACTTGTTTTGGCAGAATAGTTATAATCCATCTTGCTTGCACATGTTTCTAAAATTTAATTTAATTGCCAATTTAAATAATAAAATTTATATCAAATAACACAATAGAAAATATTTAGTTTATCTATATAAAACTATAAGGCCCGTTTGGTTGCTTGAAAAAAATAATAATATAATGAAATATAATAGAATATATTGAATTGTTCATTATCGTGAAATAAAATTTTATTTTATATTTAACTAAATATAAATAAAATTAAAAAACACCTTCAAATAATAATTTTTTAGGGGAATTGCATATAGGGACCGATAGAGTGAATTAATTAAAAAAAATGAGTTGAACTTGAAAAAAGTGTTAAAATCTGGATTATTAAGTAGTAAAATTAGGAGAATGAATAGTAATAGATCCTATTTGTAATTAATTTATTATCTTAATCTCTAAATGTAATCCCCTTAATTTTTTTCTTAGAACAACGGCTATCTTGACCTGCTCCACTTTGACTACAGGATTTATTAGGATATATACTAATTTGGATTAAGTCGAATAGATAGCAAAATGTGCCAAAATTTTATCATCAAATATTTGCCGTGATTGTGTTTCTAAAGCTTGAAATTGATATAATCTTCTCCTACTAGTTAAACCAAGTCCTTTGTGGTAAATAATAAATTTTTTATCCTCCTTCATAACCAGATTTGAGATTTCATCTCCAAAACCAAAATAAAAATCCAAATTTAAATATAAAGTAGACTCATAAACAACCAGGTCATGATACTCATTCAACTTCCGAAATCCGTTGACCTCTGTGGTCTGGGAAAAGCTACGGCAGTTCTATTAATTTTTGCAAGGATAGAAAAATCATATTGAACTGGTGAATGATTCAATGTTTAATGATTTAATTGAAATTAAACTAGTAATAATAAATTTAATAATTTTTAATTTTATATATTATATAAAAAATTAAAAATATTATTAATAATTTTTATAATCTAATATTAAAATCTAAACAAGTTAATATTTTTTATAATTATATTTTGAATTTAAAATATCCAATTAATAATATATTTTTATATTATTTATTAAGTAAAAATATTATTAATAATAATTATGTATCATAATAATACTAATACAATATTATAATATAGAAATAAAAAGTTCATATAAAAAAAATAATATCACTTAGTACTAAAAATAATATAATTTTATTTTCAAAACTAATTTTTTAAAAAAATTACAAAAAAAGTAAAAATTAAATCCATTCAAAGCGGTTTTGTATCAATTTGTAATTGATTCAACTAGTTTATATCGATTTGTACCAATTTTGAAATTTGTCAATTTTCAATTATGACCAAATTAGACCTGACACTAATTTTTGGTCAAATCAGTTGATCTCATTTGATTTTTTGTTACTTAAATATTTGTGAGATTTTTCAGTGCAGTTCCTCTACTATGCAGTAAGAGAAGCAAATTAAGAATATGAAGAAAAAAAAAAGGCAAAAGGGGGAGGCCCCTGATTATGTCATTACTTCTCCATAAAAAACATAAAATAATTCATTGTTATTATTGAATTACTTCTATCAATATAAAATATAAATTGTATAATAAATATTATCCATAGTGTAATTTACTTTTTAGATTTCGTATAACATATGGAGAGTTGACTTAATTACATATAAAATATACAATGAGTGATATCATTTAAAAAAGAAAAAATTGATGTGATTAAACTTATACACTTAACATATTTTCATCTAATCAAATAAAAAAAATTGGATTTTAAATTTAAAAATAAGTTAAGAGTGTAAATAATAAGAGTGATTTACAGGATAAGTGTGGATATAAAAATTCATTTTTTCTAATTTGACCATAATAAAATACCTTATATATGATTTAGTATTAATATATTAAGAGAAAAATTTAATATTTCAATTCAATCATTTTAATCATAATTTAATAATAATTAAATTACTAATAGTGAGCATTTTTATTTCGAATTAATAATCAAAATTATTATTATTATTATTTGTTTGTTTGTTTATTTATTTTTAGAAAAGAGAGGAGGGAAGAACCCAATTACGTAGTTAGGGAAAGGATCCCTAGATAATCAGGATTAAGCAGTAAGGTGTTCAATGAAAGTGGGAGGAGCATCCATAGAAGTCTTGCTCAGCAGCCCTGTTGGTTTGAAAGAGATATCCAATTCCCATTACCATTCCCATTCCCATTCCCATTCTCATTCTCATTCCTTTTGGAGGATGGACGAAATTGCAGAGTAGATTGAGTCAGATTTAATTTTAGGCAAATAAAGTTCCTCTCTTGAAGCAAATGGATTAGAATAGATTAGATTAGACTAGATTCCTGGTATTGGTCTCCCACTCAACAATTCCCAAGCAATATTAAGGCCTGTCAGGATGGCCCAAGCTTCAGTAGCCTCGATAGAAAAGCCCATATGGTTATAGAAGCCTGCTAGCCCCAACCGTTCTGCTCACAAAAGACGCCTCCACAGCCCGCACGAGTACCTCCATAATCAATAAAAGTTTTTTGGCCATCCAATCAGTATAATTTTTAGAACTTGCAAAATTTATGAAGTGAGACCACGTGATATTCACTACCTTATTTTTTTATAAGACCTATTCTAAAAGAGTTTTTTTTCTTAACATAAGATCTTAAATAAAATGTTAGATTTTCTCTCTCGTGTGTGGACCCCGTGCCTGCCCGGGGGCTTTGTTTTATTTTTAGTTATAAAAAATATTGAATTCAAAAAAGATTTGACATGATTCATTAAATTAAAAAAAGAATCTTATCAATTCTTTCCCCTACCCAAAAAAAAATTATATTAATTCAAATTAATAAAGATTTGGGAAACAAAATAAAGCTAATTAATTAGTAAAAAAAATAGAACTAAAAAGATTGAATTTGGAAAAAAAAAAGCATTGATATTGAGTTACATTAATTTAATTTAATTAAACTAAAATTATGAAAATAAAAAAAAGAAAAGAGTATCAAGTGATATTAATTTAATTAATATAAAATTAAAAAAATATAAAAAAGGGGAAAGAATGTGAGCTCTACTTGGAAAGAATGGAGAAAGTTGGGACTCTCCGAGTAAGAAAGAAGGAAGTGAGGCCCGCTCCAATAGGAAAGAAACAAAAAAAGACAAGCCGATGCAGAAGAATGTATCTGCATGGAGTCCAATAGAGGAACTGTGATTATTTGACTAATGCACAGTACGACTTCATTCTCCTTTTAATGATATTAATGATATATTACTTGTGAAGCATTTATAAGTGTTTTTATTTTTAAAAAATCATGTCTTTCATAAATCTATTTTACAAATGTCTCATTCTTTTTTTTAATATTACAATTAATGTGGGTAGTTTTGAAATGTTTAGTAAATTTTTAAAAAAGTCAAAATTCTTAACTAATTTTAACCATTTTCCTTAATCCATATGTTCGGTTAAAAATGTTTTAAATATATGTTCAGTTAAAAATGTTTTAAATATAGGAACTTTTTACTTGATCTTAAATATAGAAACTTTTCACTTTATCTTTAATATATAATTTTTCAAAATACAATATAATATTTATTATACTTTATAAAAAATGTTCATATTTAATTCATCTAAAAGTACTTTAATAGAGCCCACTCCCTATTGTATATCATCCACCATTATGATGATTAGCTTTCATTACATTAGTTTTAGAATGATATTATAATTTTTTTTTTAAAAAAATTGAAATTGTTAACTAATATTAACATCTCACCTTAAAAAGAGTCCATATGGAAAGAGTATAAAAAGAAAAATTAAAATTTATTTAGGTCAGAATAATTGTACTGTGATGGTAGAAAAGCAGATGCAAAATTGAAAATAAATAATGTATCTTAATTTATAAAAAAGTTATCAGCGTTAACTGGATTTTTCTTCTTGGATGAAACTTGCTACCAAGTAACAAGAAATAGGACTTTTCTCGGCGAATAAATAATGCTAATTAAAACACATTGTTTTTTAATTTCCAAGAAACGATTTTATAGTCGCTTTTTCATTTTTGTATTTTTGAATAAATTACATTAAATTTGTATATTATTTTTTCTACCAGAGATTTTGCACATTATAGAATCATGGTAAAGTACTATATTATTTTTAGGCTATATATATAGCATAGTACTAAATATCCTTTTGATTTAGAAAATGGCATTATCCTCTACAAGCAAAACAAGTCTTGGATGGAGTAGATGGGGAAGAAATTTGCCTAACTAGGATAGTCCCTTACCCCTTGTATTTGCATGGGCCTTTTGTTTTTGTTTTTTTTTATAATAATGAAGATAATAGTAAAGTTGGGAAAAAATAATGTAAAAAACACGAAATTAACTTAACGTGAACAGCTTGAGATCGGTATTAAAGATTTTAATTTTATAATATATATTTATGATTATGATTGGCCATTAATAATAGCTTAGAAATGAGATTGTGTTATCAACATCATATTTCTTCTTCAGTGGCTAACACGTCAGGAAACCTCCGCCTACCTCTCGCATATTTATGTGTCTCCATCTTCAATGCTTTGTTTGCAATTATTGGAAAAAATGATGTACTATTAAAAAAAAAGAAAGATAATTGAGAGAAAATGAATGAGTATTATTTATTGTGTAGTACTATCAAACAAAGAAAAAAATTGAATCTCTTATTTCCTTATGTTTTAATGAAGAAAAACAAATATAATATACATAAACACGATGTTTAATTAGCTTACGTTTATCTATTTAAATAGTATATGTATGTAATTAATGAAAAAATGGGTAAAGCGATTTTCTTGCCTTCCTTTCGTTCTATTTTCATTTTTTTTTGGGTTGAAATTCTAATTCCGTATTGCCATGCCGATGCTCGCGATACCCAGTATTTTCAATTTTAGCGATGTAGAAATCGGTGCAATTACTGAATGTTAAATGCTAAGTGACCATGCGGCCAAATTAAGAAATCAATTAATAGAAGAGAGATAACAGCTAATTTCATTTAATGTTATTTTAATTCGATGGCTAGGTTACACCCACTACCAAGAACCTAAATTGATATAGACTCGCTATGTCCCAAAATTAATTTCGATTATCAGGCGAATTTATAATAAAAAGTTAGTAACTTATTATTTTATAGTGAATTAACTTTTCAAATGTCAGTGTAATGGTTTATTTAGAATATGTCGAGTTATATCATTTTCTCCACGGCCAACCGTACAAAGTAAACTGACCAATGATATGTCTTTTTTTTTTTTTTAAATAACAGTTGGGGACCAAAACTTTGAATTAAATAGAGTAAAGAATTTTGCAGTTTTTTCAATAGTAAATACAGAACAAAGCAGTAGTAAATTTGTGATATTCAGTAGTAAAAAAAACTGCAAGATCCCTTATTGTATTTAATTTAAAGTTTTGGTCTCCAATTGTCATTTTCTTTTTTTTTTCTTTGCCCAAACCAATGATATGTCTCACATTAAAATTATGTGTATTTGCATGTGACAGAGAGAGAGATGATTTAACTTAATTAGTTAGTGATAATTTAATCTCTCTTCCGTGTATAAACTTTTTGTTTTGGTCTATTTCACACGTAAGGTACAATAACAAAGTTGACTATGCAATGCGGAAAATTATTACGTGTTTAATCAAATAAAATAAATATATTTGTGGTAACCAAAATTTAATATATTCAGCCAAATAAACCGCATTTAGTCTATACATATTTTTTTTGCCAACTAGTCTATACATATGTACATATAGCTTATGCGATGTGGGTAATTATTACTTTATACATTTGATGTAAGAGGAGCAAGGAGAAAAGAGAGGGAAATGAGGGAAAACGAATAATTCAAGTAAGAGAAAGAAAAACTTAAAGAAGGAGAAAATAAATATATGGAAAACTTAAATTCACTTAATTTAATATTCTAAAATTTGAATTATAATAATAGCTATTTATAGGATTTAATGGAACATCCTAAAATATTGACTTAAACTAATAAGATAGGAAATTACTTAAGTTAGAGATTCAATTTATAAATATTGTAAGAATTTCACTTATTTAGAAATTTCTTAAATAGAATATTCTAACTTGAACTTAAAGAAAAAAAAAATCATAGAATAGGAAAAAATAAAAGATAATATAAATCTTAATAATCCTAAAAGATATTATGAAATCTAATTACATATAAAATATAATCTAAAATATCATAATAAAATAATTTTATTTAAAATCTTAATTTTGTAGAATTATCCATTCTCCATCATTTCTTTTTTGCTTAAAAGAACTCTCCTCAGGAGAGTTAAGCTCCGCATCCTGCTTCATCTTTGTGAAATGAATACGTTAAATATCATTTATCTCATACCATTTAAAGTAATTTTTCATATTAGTTAGTTAATCCAAGAAAGCACTTAACAGTTCATCAAACTTAAAGGCTTTGACTTTGACCTTCTTGGTTATATCATTAGGAGGAATCTGCCCATAAGCTCCTTGATGATTGATAAGGGGTGACATGTGCCTTCTATTGTATTGGTGTTTGGTGTTTTGGTTATCCTGTTGATTTCTTATGTAGTCATTTTGGTGGTTGTTGATTTTAGGAAGAGGACCCCCTACCATTCAAGTTTTCGTTGCCTTGTTGGGGCTGATGATTCTCATTAGGTGGAATCACAAATTAACTAAAGGAAGGCGTATGCCTACCTCCTAAGTTGATTTCCTTGTGAACATGTGGATTTCCAAGTATATCTTCTATTGTTGTACTGGTATATTGCTTACTTTTTCTGTTTACTGCCTGTAGGATGTCTTCATACATTTTCTTCAATTCCTTAATCTCACAGTTTGTTTCTTCAATCTTATGATTTGCTTTCTCTCGATCTTGCTTCATCTCAATTTATAGAGATTTAAGCACTTGGTTCACATACTCTTTACTACGTCTTCTAGCTTCATTAATTTTTTGTTGGGTAATTTGGGAATTATTGGGTATGGTGAAAAGAGTGCTCTAATACCAAATGATATAAAAGTAGAAGGGAGAAAGGGAGGTAAAAAGAAAAGGGAGAAAAAAAATGAAGAACTCAAAGAGAGAAAACTCTATGAGTGAGAAAATAGATATATATAAAACTCAAATTCACTCAATATAATATTCTAAAATTTGAATTATAATGATAGCTATTTATAAAACTCAATGGAATATTTTAAAATATTGATATAGTCTAATAAAATAGAAAATTATTTATATGTACCCTGTAATAGGAGTCAAAATTCATGTGGCTCGAGATAAAAATATGTGTTTGTTTATTAGTATCTTTTTAATTATAATTTTGTAATAAGAAAAAGTCAATTAAAAATAATTTACCATTTTGTAAACAAAATGATTTTTTGAAATTTGGGCAGGTGTGTTTAAATTTGTAAAAAATAATTTAATTTCGCTTACTTACTTTTATATTATTCGATTTTGAAAATGCTTTTATTTTTTTTTTTTTGGCTTTTGGAGAATACATTTATTTTTTTGTATTTTGGGAAATTCTATTTTTTAATTTTTATTTTATAAAATAAAATTGATCTACCTGCTACAAACGTGTTATCATGCCCAATAGACCGATTTTTCAAGTACTTATGAAAGTTTTAAAAACTTCCATAGTGCAAAGGTTTTATTATATATTTTTAAAACATTGATTTAAATATATTATTATATACTTTTTGAAATGTTATTATTTTCTTAAAAGGAAACTACCTTACAAAGAATTTGTTATATATTTTAAAAAATCATGGGTAGCTCGGTTGATACGTTTACATGGATTTACCATCTCATGCGATATCACGGTTAACTAAAATTCCTGTGAAAGTTCAAAAGCCTTAGGGGTGTGATCATTTAGCCAATTATTTATTTATTATTATTATTTTTACTATAAGGATTTCATTTTTTCTTATTATATTTATTTATTTTTAACAACCAATTGAAAAACATTTTTATATTTTTATGAGGCATTTGGAAATATTATTTTTAAAACCACTTTATAAATGATTATTATAAACTTAAATCATATAATTTGACCAACATACCTATGTGGACTCGTTGTCTCACGCGACAATCGCAATTAACTTAGATACTTGCTTGAGTCCAAAAACCTCATGTGACATAATTATTCACTAATTGAATGAAAACTCTCTTTTGAGAATTAGAAAGGAAATTTCGCATAGATAGACCATTGGAGCTTACAATTGAGGATGCAAATTAATCATCATACTCGTGTAGCCCTATAGACTCACATAGCAAGTGATCACCCTAAGTATCTATAAAAGTTTAATAACCTTCACGACAACTTTAAAAGTCATACGTAAATTTCCTTTCTAATACATAAAAGAGATTTAAAGTCATACGTAAATTTATCCATGGGTGTGCTAATGTGCAAATTCAAGTAATATTTTACTCTAATACAATGAAAGAGTTGCATAAAAAATAGGAAAGAGGCTCAAATTTTTTTGCTTTATTTTCCACTCTCCCCCTTCTTTGATGATGAGGGCCTTGATTTCTCCGTAACTTGATCTATGCTCTCATGATGCTCACAAGGAAATAAGAGGGAGGAGTATTCATCTTAAAAATTTGGAAAAAAAAAACCAAAATAATTCTTTATAAAAGAACAAAGACCACATGCTAATAAGAAGCAATGTTGTCATTCACATGTGGCTAAATACCTTCAAAACAATTAACACATTTGAACAAGCATTTTCTAGCTAACATAACCCTAAGTAAGGCAAGCTTTTGGATTGGAATAATGACTCCCTTATTGATATACGCCTAGAAAGGAAATTCAAGTTTTCAAAATCCTTATGCAATCATATGAACATAGGGGATACTTTCAATCTCAAAATAGTGAGCCAATCAAGCATTAAGTGAGATCAAGCTTTTAAGTGAGAAATCATTAATATGTAAAATTTTCTTGGAAACAAAATAACCCAAACCAAGTTTCAAAATCAAATTTGCCAAGCCTAAACTCCATGTGAATTCAAGCCCAATATAGCCTTTTATACTATAGTCCCTTCTCACTTCAGGGGTTGTAACCACTTCGTTTGAACTTTAGATATGAACCTATTAGGAGTTCAGAGTAAAATCAAAATGCAAATAGCACCTAATGCAGATTCCTATGAAAAAATGCTATAGGTAAGAGGGGCACAAAGTACAAATGTCCTTGATATTATTAAGCATGCTTAATGTAGCCATCTTTTATTCATAAATTGTTTGATTTAAAATTAATAAGATGTTATAGATTTAGGTAGCAAAAAAAGGAAAAGGGATTAATTTATAAAGTGACAGATATGAATGGGATTAAAGAAAACAAAGGCACAAGTTATACTCCTAATTTCTATTTGGCAGACATTGACAATACAAACATCCATTTCTGATTGACCATAATTTGAAACTATGGGATCAGAAACTAAAACGTGCATTGTAGGACACTGGAGCAAGCCACACTCGAAATAAAACAAACAACTTAATTGTTTATTTAGTTGGTCCTACTCCTCACTACTGTTAGGATCGCTGGCTTCCTAAGAGGGGGTGAATTGAGAAGTTTGAGATTTTTCTGCAAAAATACAATTTCATATGAAAGCAAAAGCTTGAAAAAAAATATAGTACAATGAAAATCAATATAAATATAAGATAAGGGAAGAGAGGACTCAGAGATTTATCCTGGTTCGATCCAATCCACTTGATTTATATCCAGTCCTCAAGCTACCACTTGAGATTTTCACTATCAGCAAGAATTCAACGGACTCCTTGCAATGCTTCAATACAAGATACGTGCTCTTTTTTAAAAATACTCAAAATTGTCACTAAACACTCTTATAAGTTTTTCCCAATACCCTTTGTAATTCCCTTCCCAAAGAATCTTTCTTCTAGATGAAGAAAAATTTTTATACAGAATGAATGCTCTCTAGAATAGTGTAGATATGAAAGTTAAGGTACAATAAATGTTGTGTGTAGGTGAAAAAGTTTTGATATAGAAATTCAGTAGAGTTATTGCAAAGACAGACTTAAATTTGTTACATACAACTTCAAAAAAAGTTTTATTTATAGATTTGTTACTTAACTAGTCATTAGATACAAGATCTAGCTGTTTAAATTTTAACCAATGGTTACTATGTAGAAATAGCCGATCACCAATCACATTTAATGTATTTGATATGCCAAAATTTGAATTTTGGGGTTTAACAGAAAAATTTTGTAGAGATAGAAGGTTAAGGATTTCAACGTTGAATTTACATATTCGTTTGTTCAAATGTGACATTTGAATTTTGAGTTTATCAAAGATATCCCATGTTAGAATATACAAATTTTTATATAAAAAATGCATGTGTTAAGTTTGAACAGTTGTCTCATGTTTTCACAGTGCACTCAAAATTCAAATTTTAGAAGCTGAAATTCATCTATTAGATGTTTATTCAACATGACACAAAAGTTTTCCTCTGTGAAATTCAAATTTTAAATTATAAATTTTGTCTGTCAGAGATATACTCTAACGAGACTCAAAAGTTCATATTTCGAAATTCGTATTTTGAGGTCCAAAGTTTGTTTGTTAGAGGAAGTGACTCTGAACTCTCTTTGAACTTCACCAACATTCAAATTTTGACTAAGTTTCATATGAATTTTACACATTTTTACCAACAATACTTAGCCCAAAATTCAAATTTCGGAACTACAATTCGTCTATCAGAGACAAAATCTATGTATCTTCAAATTTCATTTGCACAAAATACACATGAGTCAAATGTAAAATTCATCTTTTAGTCAATATTTTTTAAATTTAGCATATGTTAACATAAGATAACTATGAAATTACTCGTTTAAGTACTGTGGTAACATAAATAAGTAAGAATCAAAGCTTTTGTTTTACCTAGTATACATAGTGAGAAATCCTAACAACTAAATCTTCACTTGTTCTTTACTGGATTTCTTCACTTTGTCTTTTCATACTTCTTTGATATTCTCTGTTCCAAGCTCTAGTTGTTTGGAGTCATCAAAACTTCTAATTCAACATTCTCTCCCTTTTTGATGATGACAAAATAACTTGCAAACTAGATTAGTACTTGTGTTTGCTTTCAAGAGCTCCCCCTTAACATATGCATTAAAATTCAAATATAAATATAGCATATGTATCAGAGTTGAAAATTTAGGAGAATAGAAAAGGAAACGTGAAACAGGTTTCATTAATGCAAACATGTTTATAGTACAGATATTCAACTAAATTCAAATAAGTATACAAACAAGTACAAAGAAATACATCACATTGAAACATAAAATCCTACAAAGTCTTAAGAAGTCCTAAAAAGATCTAAGCTATAAAGTTCTACAACTTGTCATTCTTTTTTGGCCTTAAGCTTAATCTTCTTGCTGTAAGTTTTTCTTGATTGACTAGCAGCTTCAAATTGTCCAGTTTCAGTTTGTTCAGCTGCAGCTTCTCCAGTTTGTCTAGCTTTCTTCTCCCCCTTTTTGGCATCATTAGAAGCAGGAGCAATGACAGAGGGAGGAATATCTAATCTATAGGAATGACTTGAAGATGGGTAGGTATGAATGACACCGAGAGAGGGATTTGAGGAAGTTTATCATCAGACACTAAAGTTAATTCCTGAACCTCCCTTTGAATGTTGGCTAGCCTAGCTTGTTATTTCGCTGAGAGTCCGTAAGCAGAAGATAGAGGTTGAAAAGCTAGTGGAGGGAACATCTCATTGAGCCTTTGCTTCTAAGCTTACATTACAGCATTATGTGCAACACCAGCAAAGTCAATATAAGGCATAATGCCCTTTTCCTCATTGAGAGTAGCTTGAATAATTGGTGCAGTGATAAAACCTATAACAAGCTTCTCCATTTGCTTAGTCTCTTATGATGACAGAATTGAGTCTTGAGCTTCCTCCATCATTGGCTCATGAGAGCTTTCTGCTTGAGTGGCTTCTTCCTCCAAAGCATAGTCCAGAGATAGACCAGGACTAGTTCCATTACTTGAGGACTAAGGAGTGACAACAGTGGTAGTAGCAGTTGTAGTAACATCAGGAGAACTTATTTCAAAAGGACTTAGGATCTAAGGTAAGAAAAATTTAAGAGGCTCAGAGGTACTAGTCTGAGGTGATGCTGATGTGGTTGGAAGAGAATTTCAAATATCATCATAAGCATTAGTAATCACCTTGAGATTCTTGGCCAAGTCAGTTATTTGAGCTTGTAGGTGTGCAAACTTAGCATTTTGTTCCTCCCTAATACCTAGCATCATTTCTGATAGGCAGTTATAGAGTTCAGGTATGGTATTAAAGGTGGCCGAAATGGTTGGAATGGAAGGTTCGGGTTGCTATGTAGGCTGAGATTGGGTTGATTGTGATTTAGATTAATGGTTGGAGTAGCCTTAGGGGTAGTTTCTTGCCATTGTGACTTTCCTCCATCGTAGAAAATATCCTCAGATTTACCAACCTCCTTTCCAATCCATTTGCCTGTCTTTTTTCAATCCCCATTCTTACTAATTCTTCTTTTTTAAATTCCTTTGTAAGCTTCCCTTTGACTTTCTCCAGATGCTGTATATTGGCAAATTCGAGTAGTTTGGTAATGATGGAGGCATAAGGCAAAGTGAAGTCTTTTCACTGGTCTTTAGCCTTGATCGTTCTTTGAAAAATGATATTACCTAGGTTGATCTCCTTTCTTCGAATTAAAGCTGTCATTACATGAATTTTAGCCCTGGTAATCAGATTGAAGCTTCCTCCCTTATTAAAGATGATCTTAGACACTATATAGTATAGGACTCTTACTTGTACACTAAGGTCAGAAGGCTTCACAATTTTCAGTGGAGGCCGATTCACTTGTCTTCTAAAGAGTACATCCATAATTGTGCTCTCTTTATAATTTAGATATTCCCCACCTTCCTCATCTACATCATCTTCCTCATCCATGTACTTGGTGGTAGAGATATCAATTTTAAATCCCCCTTGTCCAGGAATATCTAAAATCTCATTAAGATTTTCATCTGTCAACCATATATTCCTAGACCTAAGGGTTACTTGATGCTTATTCTTTTTATCATTATACTTTAATGAAGCATACTAGGTCTTAATTACTTCATCATCATATCTTTCTTTAATCTCTAGAAGGTTCTTGTAATTCCTCATCTAGAACCCAGTATCAAAATTGTTTGAAACTAGAAATTGCTCCAAATTAGTGCAATGAGGAGTTATTATCTTCTTTGCAGCAAACTTTGTGGTAAATTCCTTCAAGATTTGTTTAGAGCTACAGAGAGGCTTCGTAGTCATCTGGAATTCCTCAAACTCTGAGCTAGATGCAAAAACAGCAGTCATAGGTTTCTTTGATTCTGGTTTGGATGGTGTTTTTTGCTTCTTTGATGGTGTTGCCTTGTTGGATTTGGCTTTTCTTTTCTGGATATCTCCTTCTTTTGAAGCACATTGAGACTTGGTGGAGTATTTGGGCCTAGTCTGCTCTTTCCTAACAATTGTATTCTTTACTCTGACAATTTTCATGGAAAATTTGTGTTGAAAGATGCTTTGAAGATTTTTATAAGGTTCGGTTTGGAGTTCAATTGGTGGAAAATAAAGTTTAACCAAAGGAATTTGAGAATAGTTGAGAGAAAAGAGGAATAGCTCCGGTTGAAATATGAATAGGGTTGCGTTTGTTTAAAGTGTGACCCTTTGAATTTTCTTATGTAACCATTCGATAGACGAATTTTAGTTGTCAAAATTCAAATTTTGGTTAATTACGTTGCCTATATAACACAGAGAAATTGTCTTGACGGATGAATTTTTAACCTTGAAGTTCATCTGTCAGAGATTTAACATATAAATGATATCTTCAACAGTCAAATGTTAGTCTTGAAATTTGATTGTCAGAGATATATCATCAATAGATGTTTCCACAAATGAACTTTGTGTCCTTAAAGGTCAAATTTCAAAGTCTTTCACCAAAGACATGCAAACACAAGGGGTCTTACTAACGAATGTTGGGATTCAAAGTTCGTATTTTGAGACTTCATGAAGAAATGTTTAAAATGTGAGTATTGAATCATCAAAATTTGAATGTTGCCCACACACACAAGGCAAACACATATACCAATATTCAAAATTTAAATTTCAATTAATCAACAGATGAATTTCGAGTAGACTGAAACATTGGTATATCATGTGAAGTACTAAAATATGACTGTTAAAGTTTAAAGTTCAAATTTTAACCATGCAAAGTCATTTAATAAGCTGGATAGAGCATGGAAATTCATCCATTAGTAGTCAAAATGCGAATTTGGTAGGATTGAACTTACAGATTGACGCTAAACATTCAAATTTCCATATTTCTTTAGCAGATGTTGGTTGAGTAAGTATGAAATACTCCATTATATTGATTTTTTTATCACATAAGCTTATAAGGAGTACCTACAGAACACTTTAAACATACTTGATGCTTAAGTTAGTATATGACTTAACAGATTAACTTTAGAAAGTAAACGGATTTAGATAGAAGCTTGCTTGCAGTTCATTGGGATTTACCATTCCTAATTCTCTTATGATTTTACAATATCTATCCTCTGGAAGTAGCTTGGTCAAGATGATTGCAAGCTGATTTTCTGTAGGGACAAATTCCAATATAATGTCTTTTTCTAGAACAAGGTCCCTTATGAAATGATGTCTAACCTCAATGTGCTTTGTACTTAAATGCATCATTGGATTCTTTATAATATTGATGGCCCTTTGATTATCACATCTAATAGGTATTTCTTTCATCTTAATTTCAAGATCTTCTAGATTTGAGCATAGCAGCTTCCAGTAGCTAGATATTCAGCTTCTGTTGTGAAGAGAGCCACACTATTTTGCTTCTTTCTGAACCATGAGACTAGGGATTCTCCAAGAAATTGGCATATACTACTCGTGTTTTTTCTGTTGCTTTTGGATCCAGCAAAGTCAGTGTCAATATAATCAACAAGCTCTTCTCCATTGCCCTTTGGATACCAGAGTCATCACATTGTTTGATTTGCAGTCCAAGGAAAAAGTTGAATTCTCCCATTATTGACATCTCAAATTCACTCTGCATTAGTTTAGAGAAATCCTTACATAAAGATTCATTAGTGGCACCAAATATAATATCATCAACGTAAATTTGAACAAAAAGCAAATCTTTGTTTTTCTTTCTAGTAAAAAAAGTTGTATCAACTTTAACTCTATTGAATCCCTTTTCAATTAGAAAATTACTTAATATTTCATACCATGCTCTAGGTGCTTGCTTTAATCCATAGAGAACCTTCTTCAGTTTATATACATGATTCGATTTAGTTGAGTCCTCAAAGCCTGGAGGTTGGCTAACATAAACTTCTTCCATAATATAACCATTCAGAAAGGCACTTTTTACATCCATTTGATATAGCATAATGTCATTTATACAAGTATAAGTTAGGAGAATTCTTATTGCTTCCAATCTTGCAATTAGAGTAACAGTTTCCTCATAATCTATACATTCTTCTTGACTATATCCTTTAGCCACCAACTTGACTTTGTTTCTGATTATTATTTTAGATTCATCAAGTTTGTTTCTAAACACCCATTTGGTTCCAAAAATTGTATGATCATTGGGCCTAGGCACTAAATGCCAAACTTGATTCTTCTCAAATTGATTTAGTTCTTCTTACATAGCTATTAACCAGTACTCATCTTTTAATACTTCTTCAATAAACTTAGCTTCAATTTGAGAAATAAATGCACAGTTATTTATTTGATCTCTCAGTTGTCTATTTGTTTTAACATGCTCCTGAATATTCCTAATCACTTGATCAATAAGATGACTCCTTTGATATCTCATAGCTTTATGTAGTTCTTGAGAAATTACTTCATTATCTTCAAATTTCAAATATTTCTCCTAAATATCTTTCTCTATAGCAATAGATTTTGATATTTTTAGGGGTTCAATTTTATCTTCTTTAGAGAGGTTTATGTTTTTAACATTGGAAATCAGCTCATCCTCAACTAAGTCCGGTTTAGAAATAATTTCGTTTTCAATGAATACTATATGCACAAAATTCTTCTATGGTCTTAGACTATTTATTAAATACTCTATATGCTTTACTCCTATTTGAATAACTAAGAAAATATCTTTATCTAATTTGGCATCAAACTTACCCAAATTGTCTTTATTGTTACTATGCATGTAGTAGGTGTAACCAAAAACATGAAGATCAGAGAAGTTTGGCTTCTTTCCCTTGTACTACTCATATGGGGTTTTCCCAAGAATGGGTCTGATGTAGGCTCTATTCATTAGGTAGCATGCTGTACTCACTACATCAGTCCAGAAGTACTTTGGCAATCTTTTTTCATTCAGCATTGCATGAGCCATTTCTTCTAGCACTTTATTTTTCCTCTCAAAAACTCCATTTTGTTTAGGTGTTTTTGGAGCAGAGAAGTTGTGCTCCATTCCATTTTCTTCATAGTAGTAAGCAAATTGAGCATTTTCAAACTCACCACCATAATCTGTTCTAATACACACAATAGAGCAACCTTTCTTATTTTGAATTTTCTTATCTAAGATTAGAAATGCTTCAAATGTCTCATCTTTAGAGGAAAGAAATAAAGTTCAGGTAAATCTAGAATAGTTATCTACTACAACAAGCACATACAAGTTACCAACAATACTTTTAACATGACTAGTACCTATCAAATTCATGTGAAGCAATTGCAGTGGTCTAGTTGTAGAGACAACATTTTTATATTTGAAAGAGAACTTAGTTTGTTTTCCTTTTAGACAAGCATTACATTCTTTGTCCTTTTCAAAAGAGATAATAGGTAATCTAAGAACAAATTCATCTTTAATATGCTTGTTTAATTGTTGCATGCTAACATGAGCTAATCTCCTATGCCATAGCCAACTCTCATTATTTTTACTAATTAAGCATGTTGAATCTAGACTAGGTAATTCATCTAAATCAATTATATAACAATTACCGTCTCTTTGTGCTTTGACTAGGCAGTATTTGGAATCGAATAGAATCGAGTTGCCATTGTCACAGGATTGGCTCACACTTAGCAGGTTGTGGTTGAGGTCAATTACAAATAGCACCTCTTCAATTGATGTTTCTAGATTTCTTCCTACAATTCCAATTCTAACGACCTTGCCAGACTAGTTACCACTAAAAGTAATATTTCCTTATTTCTTATCTCTCAGCATAATGAACTTTTTCTTTATCTTCAGTCATGTGTCTCGAATAGGCATTATCTTTATACCATTTGTTGCTTTTCTTGGCCTTGAGACATACTTGCAAAATAGCTTTTAGTTCTTTCTTTTAGGTTTCCATATTTGATTGGGTTCTTTCTTGTTAGTTCCTCCATTAGGTACTGAAGTGCCTTTGGGAATCTCTTTCTTTACATTGCCATTTCCTTCCTTCTTGTATACACAAGAGGAGGATATGTGACCCTTCTTGTTACAGATGTGGCAAGTAGAAAAGGAGCTGGAAGAAAGAGATGCAGGTTTGAAATAATGTATATAATATCTATCCTTTTGGTTTCTAGGTGCAGGAAATGACTCTATGTTTTGAGTTAATTTAATACCATCAACATGCACAAAATTTCTTAGATAAAGATTTTGTTTCTTGCATTTTAGTTTCTCTTTGACAGCATAGGGATCATATCCTAGACCAATTTTACTTTGACTCACTATTTGTGTTCCGAATATCACTTTCAGCATATCTTACCCTTTAGTGAATCTGGTTGGAGTCTTATGGAGATAAGCATTCTTATCTCCTAACTCATTGCATGAGGTGCAAATAGAAGTGGTGGAAGGAGAAGGTTGTGATGTGATGAAGGATGCATGAGATTTATTTTCAAGTTTGCTTATTTTCTTTTTAGCTAGATGCATTTGCTTAGACACTTAGACAAATTCAAGCATTAAATCATTCAATGCATCATGAAGTTCATTACAAGAAGTTTTAGAATCATTTACCTCAGAATCGTTGTCACTCTCTTGGTAATGATTCTTCTCTTCTTCAGTAGCTTATTGAGCCATTTCATCATCTTCTACTGCATCTTCTTTATCTGAGTTATCTCCCCAGATTAATGACATGAAGGCTTTCTTCTTTTTCCCTTTGTCAGTCTTCTTGTCTCTTCCTTGCTTCTTGGCCAGCAGAGGACACTCTGATTTGATATGTCCAGATTTCTTGCATTCGTAGCATATGATGAAGTCTTTATTTTTTTTTTGCTGCTAGTGGCTCAATTTTTCTTTATGAACTTTCTAAATTTCTTCTTTCCATACATTTTCCCAAATCTTCTTATCAGCATAGCCATCATTTCTTCATCAAGCTTGGCATCTTCTTTAAAATCATCATTATCATCTTTTGATTCTACTTTGAGAGCCAGACTTTTCTTTTCGTTGTTAGAAGAAGAGGATTCCTTAAGAACCTTCAGCTTCCCTTCATATTCTTCAAGTCTTCCAAAGAGAGCTGTGATAGAAGTCATTGATTCTCCTCTATCTTCTTTTATGGCTGTCACCTTTGGTTGCCATTCAATGGGTAAGGCTTTGAGAATTTTTCTAACCTTTTCAGGTTGAGAGTATTTCTTCCTAAGACTTTTTAGTTGGTTCACAGTAAGAGTGAACCTCTTTTGTAGGTCCTTGATGCTTTCTCCTTCCCTCACTTTGGAACTTTCATATTCACCAATGCAGGAATTTAACTAGTTCTTTCTTACTCCAGTAGTTTCTTTATATGCAATCTCCAGAGTGTCCCACATTTCTTTGACTGTGGAATAATGGGAAACTCTGTAGAATTTGTCCTAGTTAAGTGGACTGACTAAGCAGTGTATTACTTTAAAGTGTAGTAAAACTGTTCTCTTGTCTTCATCATTTCATTCCTCTTCAGGCTTCTCTTTATATGTGTCATCATCATATAGCTTCATTGGCCCAAAGTCACCTTTCTTGATAATTGACCAGGTCTCCAGGTCTATGGACTGAAGATATATTTGCATCCTTATCTTCTGGTAGCTATAATATTCTCCACTAAAGCCTGCAGGTCTGCTATTATTGTTGCCATATAGTAATATGCTTCTCCAAAACTAGCCATTTGTTCTCCTAAATGGTGAAATCCCTTAGCTGGGAGTCCAATCTTTGATACTAATTGTTAGGAATGCTGGCTTCCTAAGAGGGGGCGAATAGGACAGTTTGAGATTTTTCTGCAAAAACACAAATTCACAGTAAAAGCAAAAGCTTGCAAAAAAAAAAAATAGAGTATAATGAAAATTAATATAAATATAAGATAAGGGAAGAGAGAACTCAAAGATTTATTCTGGTTCGGTCTAATCCACTTGATCTACATCCAGACCTCAAGCCATCACTTGAGATTTTCACTATTAGCAAGAATTTAGTAGGTTCCTTGCAATGTCTCAGTACAAGACACATGCTCTGTTATAAGAACACTCAAATTTTTTCTCAACACTTTTATAAGTGTTTCCCAATACCCTTTGTGATTCTCCTCACAAAGAATCTTTCTTTTAGATGAAGAAAAGATTTTATACAGAATGAATACTCTCTAGAATAAAGTAGATATGAATGTTAAGGTACAATAAATGTTGTGTGGGTAAAAAAGCTTTGACACAAAAATTCAGCAGAATTATTGCAAAGACTGACTTAAATTTGTTATACACAACTTCAAATAAAGTTCTATTTATAGATTTGTGATTTAACTTGTCGTTAGATATAAGATCTATCTATTAAAAACTTTAACCAAAAGTTACTCTGCAGAAATAGCCTTTCACCAACCGCATGTAATGCATCTGACATGCCAAAATTCGAATTTTGGAGTTTAACAGACGAATTTTGTAGAGACAGAAGGTTAAGAATTTTAATGTTAAACTTCAACATTTGTCTATTCAAATGTGACATTCAAATTTTGAGTTTGTTAAAGATATCTCATGTTAGAACATATGAATTTTCATATCAAAAGTGTATCTATTGAGTTTGAATAGTTATCTCACGTTTCCATAGTATACTCGAAATTTGAATTTCAGATGCTGAAATTCATCGGTCAGAGGCTTGTTCAAAATGGTACAAAAATTCTCCTCTGTGAAATTTGAATTACAAGGTTTATCTGTTAGAGATATACTCTAACGAGACTCAAAAGTTCATAATTCAAAATTTGCATTTTGAGGTCCAAAGTTTGTCTGTCAGAGGAGGTGACTCTGAACTCTCTTTGAACTTCACCAACATTCAAATTTTGACTAAGTTTTATATGATTTTGCACATTTTCACCAATAATGCTTAGTTTGAAATTTGAATTTCAGAATTAAAATTCGTCTATCAGAGATAAAACCCCTGTGTCTTTGAATTTTACAAAGCAAAGTTAAAATTTTGTATAAAATACACATGAGTCAAATACAAAATTCATCTATTAGTTAGTATTTTTCAAATATAACATATGCTAGATAAATACAAAATTACTCGTTTAAGTACTGTGTAAACATAAATAAGTAAGAATCAAAGCTTTTTTTACCCGGTGTACATAGTGAGAAATTCTAACAACTAAATCTTCACTTGTTCTATACTAGATTTCCTCACTTTATCTTTTCATACTCTTTTAATATTCTCCTTTCCAAGCTCTAATTGTTTGGAATCATCAAAACTTTTGATTCATCAACTACCTAATATTATTCAAGACACATATATTTCAAACATTCTTAGACCGAAAACAAACAGATCAAGCCAAAAGATAGCAACTTCCAACGAGACCCCTATAGAAAATTTTGGGCAAAACAATGATCATGACAAAATAACTCTAAGCTCGAATCTATCGCTTTGAAAGCCATTTTGAAATATTTCTACAACTTGTAATAAACCAGAAACAACAAATTTTCCCTTATTTATCACATTTACAAAGGTATCACTAGAGTTCAGAATGGCCTGAAAGGAATTTTGCACAGCTACAGCAACCATAACTCACCATTACTAATATTATTAGCAATTTGCTACTTGAGGAAATAACTTGAGAAATCAAAAGCCATATCTTGGAAAATCAATTTTCACTCATGATGGGATTGTAATGCAAGTTCACAAAACACATCTCACATTCATCTTAATAAGATAGAGTTCATCCAAACATCATTTAGTGTTAATTCCCTATGCAAAACAAAGTACCTAAACCACATACTGTAAGGCCAAATCATGTAAGGAAAATTAACTATTAGACTTCAAAATGAAGAAAAGAGAAAGATGATGGGAAAGAAGAAAAGAAAAGGATGAAGAAGCTATGGCTTAACACCTAGATCTCAAAATGAAATTTACTAGATGAAGATCCTAGCACCTTGCAGCTCGTCCTTTCCTCTAAATTTCATTCCTTCAGTCTCTTCCTTTCACCTCTTAGGCTCTCTCTAGTTCTTCACCTTCAGTCCTTCTTCCTCTTAGGGTTGTGGTTTTGTAGCTTTCTTTATCCCTCTAGGGTTTTTTGGCATCCTCCAAATTCCTTACTCCGTCTTCACGTTCTGCCTTCCTCCTTTCAATTAGGTTTTTCTCAGTGGCTCTCTCTTTCCCTCTAGTTTTTGGCCTCCTCCAAATTCCTCACACCTCCTCCCTTTATAGGTGATTGTGGGTGGAGAAATGAATGGAATCGAGTGTGTGGTTGCTGCCTTACTTCGTCGTCCAGTTTCATGCATTTTGAATGTGCTTCCTCATCCAATTTCTTGCTCGTTCACTACTTGCTCACCTCCATTACTCTACTGTACCAGGTACGGAGTAATGGAGGGGCTTTCTTTGTTGATTTTGGCTCTCTGAATTATCTCTCTCTCTCTCTCTCTCACTTTTAGAGTCATCATGGCTCATCCTCTGTCTCTCGCTCTTACCTTCTCTGTCTCATTTCCTCTCGTTCTCTTTGCTTCATGCATGGCTCCCTCTGCTCAAACTTGCTCTAGTTAGGGCTCTAGGTTGAAACGCCGGGCTTCTAGCATTTCATCCCTAGCCTAATTTGATCAATTTATTATTTGTTTATTTTATTTTCATGTTTGGGTTTTAGGACTAAGATCTTGGGCCACCAACACTTCAGCCTTGGCCCAATATCCCCTCCTTTCTTTCTGCTTTTGTGTTTTGTTATTTTGTGATTGATTTTTTTTATTATCATTATTTGCTTTATGTTATCTATTATATATATAAAAGTAGAATCAAAAGTTGGAACCTCAGGTTTTCATGTTAGTATTTTGGAAAAAAATTAGTAAAATTTGAGTTATTATTTGTGAGATTTTATATTAGTTATTTACTATTATATCTTAAGAGTAGTTAAGATATGTGGATTTAAACTTTTAGATATTATTATAAATCAGTAGTTGACATTTATCCATAAATCAATTTGTGAGATTATATTGTTAGTTATTTACTATTATATCTTAAGAGCAGTTAAGATATGAGATTTAGAAATTTTTATGGTAATCTTTTTTTCTTTGGTTGACATACATTTATTTATGAACATATTATATTTATTTTTTATGTTTTATCCTGTTGTTTTTTTTATTTATAATGTATGATGATTAAACTATTTGTTTTTAAGTTGTTTTTATTTGTTGAGTGATATTTGGGAAATGTTGTTATGATATGATTACAATCGAAATTGATTCTTTTTTTTATTATTATGATATAGTATTTTTTTCTATAAAATTAACATTCCTATTTGGCTTCCATTCCACAATTTTCATCGTACCTCAATTAGTTGTTGCCATAATTTGTTTTTTTTTTATTTTTTTCATTGTTTCTTTATGTCGAAGAATGTTGTGAAGTGTCTTATGATGTTGTGAGGGTTATCAATCCTCTGAGAGTTGATTGGTGAATTAAAGTTGGGGTTATACAGTTATGGAAGATGCCCTTACATCCCTCACGAAATGATTATAACTCAAGCATATTTAATTTGTAGGTAGTTTTCTTTCTTTCTTTTTTTTTTGCATTGCATTTTTTTATGGGTTAACACATTTGCTATGTTGTTTATGTTGTTCTTATTGTATATCCGTAACTCATTTTGAATTTATAGGCATTTGATATTTGAATGATGGAGTTGTTTAAGAATGGTTCAAACTTGCTCGAAGAAATCACGGTTCAAATTCTGTTTTGCCTACCTCATGATGACTTGAAGGAGAATCGATTGGTTTCAAAGAATTGGGTTATTAGTGTTCTTTATTCAACATTCATAAAGTATTTGTTCAAAACTTTAGAAATGCTGAAAGAGTGTGGTAAGGTATTTAAGTTTCCGGTATGATGAAAAATGATTTTTTTTTAGTTTTTTTTCCTAATCTTTAATTTTTCAGGGAACATATTCAACAATTGCCACATTGGTAGGTATTAATGTCAGCCATAGATGGTTCTGTACATCTTGCTAGATGTATTTAATACAGTTATTTAATGATGGATCTGATTTATATTGTCCAAGTTCTGAATGATTTGTTAAACCTTTTATTCCTAGGTATCTAATTTTTAAGCCGTTCAAATATCTAATTGATTAGAGTCATGAATTATATCTCATGATGCATTATCTAAAAATAAAGATTGAATTACATAATTGTTGAATAGGTACAATATTCATATTAGAGTTATTAATGATTCTGGATCTGCAAATTTCTTTGTATTTTACCGTGAGGTTTCCAAGGCACTAAAATATAGTTCGATTGATTTTATTAATTATATATACGAGGTAATGATGACCATTTGCTTAGTAATTTACTATTTTTAACTTCTTTATAATACATCACTATTTACTTACAAAATTACTCTAGCTATTTTTTTTATATGTTTACAACACAAATTTGTTTATATAGTCAGAATTAATTTATTATTTAACAATTTGTGTTAAATCATTTTAGGATAATGGTAATGTTAAGGATGCTACATATTTGATTGGAAAGCGACTCATTTTCAGGGTCAGAATCAATAGTAGCGGAATAAAATCTGTACCTGTTGTTGTTCAAATAGGTGAAATCAATGATATGTTCAAGGCTCATGGCAAAACTGTAAAGCACTAAGAGAATGTTTGTGATTTGAATTCTTGATGCTTTATTTATTTTAACAAACAAGAACTTTGGTATTAAATAATATTTGGTTTAATTACTATATTCATTTACTACTTATTCAGTTAATTTTGATTCATTATTTATGCACAATTTCGATATTTTTTTTAAACTTATTTTGATCACAATTTGTTAGGTTATTATTATTAAAGTTTCATATAAAGTAACTATATAATTCAAATATTTTCACTTGGGAAAAAAATTTCAAATAGTATCACACATGTTATGTTATTTATTTTGTTTTTCACTAAATTTACCATATATCTATTTTGGAGTTTTTGGTACCCCTATTGCTGATGTCTTTTAAGAGAAATTCATTTTTAGTGGTAAAAAATGGATAATAGAATTTCATAAAATGGATAATTCACTAAGATCTTATATCAACAGATAGATACATTGTGGATTTTCAACCAAAAAAAAAATGAATTCATTGTGAATTAAATATTCATTTAGGTTTAGTTTGATTTCAACAATTATGAATGGATACTTTAGATATGTTAATGGATTTTTTAATTTAAAGAAATATGAACCAAATATCAATTAGTATACTAAGTATTAATGAAATTAAATAAAAAATAACATTAAACAATGTTTTTTATATTTCAACGGTGAGAATGCATTAAATATAATCAATATCTAACATTAATTCAATAATACAATATTTATGTTTTTTTTTCAATTGCTATTGCATTAATAACAAACATTTTATTGAAAATCTTCCATCAATCATGCAAATAACTAGGGATTTACATATTATAATTAAGAAAACAAATAAAAACAATAAAATTTTGTCATAAAAACTCTCACACATATTTATGAAATTCATATCTTCTTTGATTTTTTTTTTTAAAATAGTTTCCTAAATTATTGACATAACAATAAGTCGGCTTCTATTATCTCTTCGACACACTCAAGTAAGTTTCTCACTTTTTTGTTGTTGCTCCCATAACTTTGAAGTAAGTTTCCAATTTTTATATAACAGGCATATTTTTAAAAGTTATATCACGAAATTTTATGTGTTATTCTGATCTCAATATGAAAGCTGTAACACCTTAAACTTATGTCCATTTCCCATGTATTGAACTCTAATTATGTCCATTATTGTATGATTAGAGATTTGATTGCATAAAAATATCAAAATATAATTTTTTTTATTTCGGGTATTGTTCATTGTGTAATTTCTATTTTACCCGACAAACTTCAAAAATTCATAACTAATTATAAAAATTTATCTCATACTGATTCAAGTCTCTATAAATATCTAAAACGATTTTATACATGAGAAAAATATGAAGCAGAGTATTCTTTAGCCCAATTCATATAGTTTATTTCTCAAATATTTACTATACATTTAGTTATTTTAAAACTTCCTAGGTTTTGGTTTTATCTTCAAAAATTTATATCTCATGATATTCTAAGCCAAATCTTACATTCTCTATGTTTCTGGAAATCCCTGTGTGTTTGATGTTTTGAATAGGGCAGGGCATTAACTTAAACCAATAGAGGTCAGAGCTGAACTTTAACTAGAACAGTCTTAGGAAAATATGTATAACTCTTGTTATATAGCTCCAATTATATTCAAACAAATGGTCTATTAAAGCTAAGACATAGACTTTTCTATACATAAATCCAATGAATTTTTGGAGCTATGCACAATTTTATAATACATTTTGAAATTTTCAATATCTAGGTTCAAGGTTCCAATTTCCCAATCTTGCCTTGTTTTTGAACCCTAATTTGAAAATTCACTATAAATTGTACACTTATCCAATTTAGGTATTCTTTAGCTCTATGGAAAGCTTGTTCTGTCTACTTTAAGAAGATATATAACACCTATATGGGATTCTCTACTTCAAATAGAGTTCTTTTGCTCTAATCAATATTGGTCATCTTAGATAAAATCATGTTATATCTTACATAAGCAACTTCATAAACATAATACGTTAACATTCATTATTCCAATCCATACATAACATTATTAGGGAACTTAAAGGAGCATATCCATGGCATCAAACAAGGTTTAGCCATTACACATGAATTCATACATGCTATCAAAACTTAACATCAAGCTTGCATATTCAAATTAATCATCTATGTCTTCCTTCTCTCCTTCGGCTCTTCTTGGACTCCTTGCAACGCTTTGGCCTAGCATAATGATCATTTTTTAAGAATGAGATTCAAAACATATCAGTAGTTATCCCCTTTCAAGTATTCACATTATCATCACATTTCATAAAATCATTGATTAAAGTCATAAAAACATATTATGCCATAATAATTTCATAAAAATTTTGGCATGGTAACACCTTGTAAAATGAACATCCTAGGGTCACAAGACCCTTCAATCAACCAGCCAACAATTCAATACCATCACAAATCAGTCAAACAAACATATGACATATTCATTAAATCATGAAAAACAATAATGATAACATAAAGCATTGAAAGGGGAAAATAACTATCGCAAGTTTTTCCTTTGCTTTTCAAACTTGGTAAACCTTTCCTTTAATCTTCCAACACTTCCTTGCAGCATATTGCACCACAAATTAAGGCCATTAGCCACTGATTATATAACTCCCTTCACAAAGTCTCACATTGAAACCTTAAATTTCCCACTTGATTTCTACTTAGTTTTTCTTGTACAATATACTTGTTCTTACATAATTTGGACCCAAGGAATTCATTTTTGGGGTCAAAATCATGAGATTCCCATTCCTTTTCAAACCCCTAAATAGGCAAAAAATTTCAAAAACAATGTAGAAAAATAACTACCCGTTTAATTTGCAATCCAATAGTATATTTTTAATCCTTGAAGCCTATACATCACTTTTTATGGATTAATTTCTTCATGACTTCATTTTCTCTCTCTACTCTCTCTAAGCAGAAATTTTTAGTGAGAAAATGGAGAGAAATACTTTATGAAATGTCATAATACTCAAGTATGTAGAAGAGGGTAACCATAGAAATCTATCTTGAGAGTTTTAGGTCTAAACAAATCCTCTAGTTTGGTTTTCTTTTTCCTTCTTTTCCTATGCCTTTTTCTCTCTTTTCTTCACTGGTTTAGACGTGAGGGAGGCTGAAGATGATGAGTTATGTGGCTAACTAAGGTGATTAAGGGATTTAAGTCAAAAAGCAACTTTAGTTACTTTAATGTTTAACTTGAATTACTTTATTTTAATAAAACTTAGTAAAAATTTCCTTGGTGTCCTAATGAGCTGCAGCACGCCTTCCATCTCATTCTTGGCCAAAAATTTCTTGAATAATTTTTATGGACTAAAATATCCTTTACCGATAACTTTTATCTATATTGATTAAATATTTTTGGCGTAATTGTCACTAAATTGATATAGAATTATCCAAAAATTATTTTTGGTCCAAAATCATTATCTTGACCCAAAATATATTTTTTCAAGATCCAATCATTGTTCTTGAATCAGTACTACCTTTTCCTGCAGTCTAAATTAATTTTTATCGGGTAAAATATTAATATTAAACCCTAACTACCAAATAAATATTATTTTGATCTTAATAAATTTTATATTATATTCCATTGGGTTTAAATCATTGAGAGATTCATTTTGACTATAATTTTTCATATTTCCAAAAATACCATTGCTTCGGGACTAATTTGTAATTTTTAAAACTTTCGAGTCATTAGGTGTAATTTTCTCCAAACCTCAATTCCCCCCCCCCCCCTTCCACTGCATTTTCTTATTTTTTTTCTCCTTTCTTTTCTTTTTCAAGGGCAAAATTGTTATTTTCTTCTTTTTTTTCTTTCAATTAAGATAATTGATCTCTTTACTATATTTTATGTAAAACGATATATACCCATTTTTGTAAATTTCGTACACATTTTATGATTTGAACATTTTTTTCTAGGAGATTAAATGTGATATTCACATTTTACTTTTAATCTAGAAAATTATTATTTTGCTCCTAAGTTTGGTCAAAAAGTAATTATCCATTGTTTTGGACACTTTTATGTAATTTTACCCAAAGATTAATTTTTTTATTTTTTTCACTATTCACATTAACTTTCAAATTGGTCTTTCTCTCAACCTAGACCTCCTAACTATGCAATACTTTTACTGTTGTGCTTAACTTGGAGTGGACTTTCATTCAAGTAGTATACTGCATATTTTCTAAGGTAAATTCTAAAATTAATTTCTGTTAAGTATCTTATAAAAATTAATTCCAATTAAGAATCAAACATAACTTCTTCTAAAAATTAGATAAGAAATTAATTTATTCTAAAGCCCGAGTATATATATAGCCTTTTCGTTTCACTTCGTATCTCATCTTTTATTCATTTTATAACATCACATAAAATAGGGATATTACAAAAGCTATATTTATTGTCATCACACATAAACTCCAAATCTAGAGTGTTATGCTGTTTTGGTGCTTCAAAAAAGAATATTGGTCTATAGCCTACTCTATAATGACAATGATGATAATTATTAACAATAACACAACTTGTTATTTTTTTTTTCAAAATGAGGTATTATTTTTTTCACAATTTCTATTTATATTTTCAATATGATTAACTATAGATGGATTGAATCTAAATGCTTTTAGGTTGTCTATATTAGCTGGAACACATACTAATGTAACACAAATGGAGACAACAAAAGGTGAATTAAGTTTGAGTGTATTATTTGTATCATATTTATAGTCTAATTTCTAATAGTTGTATTTAATCAATTTAATTTATTTTTTTTTTGTATAATTTCTCTTAGAAAAATTGAATTACTAATATATAAAATTTTGGTAGATAAAATTCATTATAGGTTAGGACAGGTTGTTGCCCATTGGAATTGATTTGAAATCATGAGGAAAAAGAGTAAGTATTGCAATAATTACTTTCTATTATTATAAATTATGATTTTTATATTTAACACATAAAATATATCATGATATAAATTGGGTCACTCTTTTTAACAAGGCGTATGAATAGATAAGAGAAAAATGGTGATATTTCTTCATGCAATGATACATATATTAAATGTTCTCCATTGTCCGACATCACAAATATTGGAAATTTTGTCCAGAAACATCATATTGTTTTCATTATATATATATCGCTATATATACTAAATGAGTGTTTATATATATATATTATCTCTCATATATTAACATAATAAATCTTCTAATTTCTAATTAAAGATGAACCCACATCAAGAAAGAAAACAAAACCCCAGCGTCATAGGAATATCAACATAGGAAATTGTCCTCTTGAAACAGTTGGGCCATCATGTGTTGATCAAGACTCCTTATTATCTCGAACTCAATGTTACATTATAATAAAATATATTAATGATTCTACAAAGAATATGCATTATGTATATGAAAAAGTTTATTATTTTATTCAAACATGATAGGTTATTACTTTAATAACTAATAGTAATACATTAGTGAACTATAAATAGATTACTTTTTAGTTTGTATTTGTAATTGATTGCTAATTTAAGCATTTAAATTCATTTTGGTAGATTCCATTGAGATGATGGATAGTAACTGCTCAAATTCATCATCTATTGTTTACCATAATAATTCTGCCAATTTAACTGTTGGATATTCCATTCAAGCTATTACAGAGAAAGCAAGTATGATTCCTAATATTTCGTTATATCTTTAATTGTGTGTTTCATCAAGATTATGAAAAAAAATTATAATTTAATTATTTAATAAATGCTCATTTATATTATATATTTAATTATTATAATCAATATCTATCAGTCTTTCTTCGTTAAAATGGTAATATGTTTATAGTTATGCATGGAAATTTTTGAGGACCAATTGTTTACCAATCCAATTATGTCTGAAGATGACACTAATAAGGAAAGTAAGATATATTGATTGTGTTTATCATGGTATTATTTAACTTATGAAGATTATTTTTATATTAATTTCATTTTTAATTTAGCAAATGTTGATAGATAACTATCCTGCATATATATCTACTGAGCCAGGTACAATATCCAATATTTTTTTGGTATAAGTAGTTATTTTAGTGTATGTATTTATTAAATCGGTATCAAATGCAAGTTCAATAAACTATATACATATATATTTTTTGTAGAATATTGTGATCTTGGAGATCAAATTTATACAAGTCAATTTTGCAATACAAAGTTTTGGTTTGATGAAAGGACAAGGAAAGATGGTGCAATAAGAAACCCATTATTTAGTATGTGTTGTCTTAAGTGAAAGATTCAACTTCCTTCATGACAAGCTCCTCCATACATACTTGATAGGCTTTTTCATGATAACATTAGGGCATATAATATGATGTTCGCATTTACTTCTATGGGAGGGAAAATTGACAAAGAAATCAATAATGGCCATGGTCCATATGTATATAGAATAAGTAGATAGAATGTCCATCTTATTGGAAGTATTCTTCTTATGAATGGAATGACTCCAAGATTTGCACAGCTTTATATTTATGACATAATCAATGAAATATCCAACAGAATTCATTCATTTGGGTAATACATGGTACTTTATTTTACATGTCATATAGAGCTTTTTATTTTTTATTTTTTATTCATTTGTTGTATTATTTATGTTTTTGTATGTACGGGGAAAGACAAAGATAGTATATTTCAATTAAAGATATGACATTAATCGCTTAAAGATATGTTGGATGAGCATAACGTTCTTGTGCAAACATTTCATATGACATGAGACATGTTAAGCGTAAATCAAACTGAGCATGTGAAAATTAGATTTATTCATAAATGTAGCAAAGATGACAAGAGATATAATCTTCTTACTGATACAAATGAAATCACAGCATTAATAGTTGGTGATATTGGATCTATAGAATCTGATAGAGATATTATTGTTCAATACAAGTCAGGGCTGCTAGAGTGGATACATGAAACTCATCCGCTATACATGCCAATGCAATATCCATTGTTATATGTGTATGGTGAGGATGGTTATCGAGATGACATTTTGCATAATGATAACATGTTGACTACACATGGCAGAAATAACAAACTGACATTGTGAGAATATTTTGCATACAAGATTCAAGATCGTCATGATGATACATCATTAATCCTTCATTCATGAAAATTGTTCCAACAATTTTTGGTTGACGGGTATGTAATGATTGAATCCTAAAGGCTATCCTTTATAAGGAATAATCAAAAGAAGTTGAGAGCTGAATTATACAAAAGCCTTGCAGGTGTTGTGACGAGAGGTGAGAATATACCATCATCTTTAGGAAAAAGAATAATTCTCCCATCATCATTTACTTGTAATGTTCGTTATACTATCCAAAATTATCAAGATGCAATGGCGATATGCAAGTAGGCAGGATATCTAGATTCATTTATAATATTTACATGTAACCCTAAATGACCTAAAATAACTAGACTTTTGGAGGATAAGAATTTTCATATTGAGGATCGTCTAGATACTATAGTTAAAATTTTTAAGTTGAAGTTAGATATGATGATAAAAGAAATACAGAAAAATAAGATTTTTGGGAAGGTGAAGGCATGTACTATTATTATAAATCATTTCTATAGTTATACTAATTTGTTTGTACAATATTAAACTTCATATTACTAATAATATTTTATTATTATTGCAGCTCTATATACAATAGAGCTTTAGAAGCATAGTTTACCACATGCTCATATTTTGGTAATCTTATGTAATAATGACAAGTTCCTTCTGTCAAGTGATATAGACAAAATAATATCAGCTAAAATCCCATATAAGAATAAGAATTGTAGACTATTTGAAGCTATAAGCACTTTTATGATTTATGGATCTTATGGCTTAATGAATCCAAATTCATCATGTATGGTTGATGAGGAATACTCCAAGCATTATTCAAAGGCATTCAATGGTTGTACAATAATTGATTAAGATGGATAATCTACAGAAGGTCAAATAATGGTGCAACTATAGTAAAAAATGGTGTTGAACTAGATAACAGATTTATTATCCCTTATAATCCATATTTGTTGCTAAAGTACAATGCTCACATAAACGTTGAGCGTTGCAATCATGCTCAATCAATTAAGTATTTATTTAACTAAGTGAACAAAGGGCATGATAGGGTCACGATGACTTTTTATACAAATTCACAAGACAATAATTGTGATAGACTACATGATGAGATAAAATTGTACTATGGTTGCAGATATCTATCTCCCTGTAAGGTTGTTTGGAGAATATTTTCTTTTGATATCAATTATAGAAAACCGTCTATGGAAATGTTATCTTTTCCTTTACTAGATCAACAAGTTGTTGTATTTGATGATGATGAGCCACTTGATTCGACGCTAGAAAGAAGTTCAAACAAGAACACCATGTTTTTGGCATGGTTTCAAGCTAATATTAAGTATAAAGATTTAGCAAAGCACTTGTGTTACCATGAATTCCCAACTAAATTTGTGTACAAGAAGAAAAACCATGAGTGGACTTGAAGAAAGGATTTTCAATTGGAAGACTATATTTTACTCCACTTGGCAGCGGTGAATTGTACTATGTTAAAGGTTGTACATCTTATGAAAGCATTAGAACAATTGATGGAATTATTTATCTTACTCTTAGAGATGCATGTTATGCACTTGGGTTGTTAGACGATGATAAGGAGTACATAAATGGAATTATAGAAGTAAATCATTGGGCTATTGCAGAGTTTCTTCAAAGGTTATATTGTATTTCTCTTTTGTCTAGCTCTATGTCAAGACCAGAGTTTGTATGGGAGAAAACATGGCAATTTTTCTCAGACGACATATTGTATAAACAAATATCTATAACAGGACATCAAGGTTTGTTTCAAATATATACTCAATTATTTTTATATAAATAATCAGTTTGATAATTCAATTACATTTATGATGTAAGTCATTTCAAAGGTATTATATATTAATATGTATTTTTTTTCCACAAGATTGCACCAAGTAGATGAAGAAATTCAAAACTTTACTCTTATAGAAATTGAGAATATTTTACAATCAAATGGAAAGAGCCTTATTGATTTCTATTCTATGCCTGTTCCTAACACAACAAGCTTAAATATAAGTATGAACAAGTTGATTCAGGTAGAATTAAATTATGATAGAGCTACTCTTACTAATCAATTGCATGTATTGATTAAATCCTTAACTCCTAAACAATTGAGAATTTATGATGACATTGTTTTAGCCGTTGACTCTGGGAAAGGAGGAGTATTCTTTGTTTATGAATATGGAAGAATTGGTAAAACAAATGTATAGGATATTCTTTCAACCTCTTTAAGATCCTAGAGCAAAATTGTTTTAAATATAGTATCAAGTGCTATTGCTTCTTTATTACTACCTAGTGGAAGAATTGATCATTCTCAATTCTGTATATCTCTTGATATTCATGAAGATGTTATATGCAATATAAAACAGGGTAGTCATCTTGCTCAGCTATTGATTCATACTTCCTTAATTATATGGGATGAAACACATATGGTTAATAAATTTTGCTTTGAGGCTCTTGATTGTAGCTTAAAGGATATCTTCAAACTATCTAATCCATCAGTTGTGAATCTCGTTGAATCAAGTGTTTTGATGATTTCAAACCAACTTTCTAGAGCTTGGAGAGAAGATATCAAAGGTGCACAAATGATCTCAAGTGGAAGAAATCAGGAAAAACTAACACAAGAATAGATGTAGAATTTACAGCCATGTTTAAATTAAGTAAAAGACTTTGAATTGACAAAAAGATATTTTTAAACTATGATTCTATATTAATCCATAAAATATTTGAAAAACACCCACTAACAGACGAAGTTTGAAACATTTATACTGATATGCTGTTTTAAAAATTCAAACTTTGGCTTTGAAAATTCGAATTTCGCATTGAAAATGAACAAGTATGAAAAGAGTCGTCTCTAACAGACGAATTTTAACTTGAGAATTTTGAATTTTGATACTTGTCTGAAATGAGCCTTCTCTGACATACGAACTTTGGCTTTTGAAAATTCGAATTTCAGATAAAATATAACTTATGAAAAATGAAAAATTCGTCTAAGGATATGTCAAAGTTCATCTGAAAACTGAGTTTGGAAAGAACATCAAAATAGCTCATTCACAGACGAACTTTGAACATGAAAATTCGAATTTCAAAAACAAAGCTTGTGAGTCTGTTATAATGATATGTTGATATACGAATAATAGTATTCAAAAATTCGAACTTTGTATTAAGTCTGAAAAGAGGCCTCTCTGACAGACGAACTTTGCATTTTGAAAATTTGAATTTTGAATAGATGAACTATTGTGCCTTATTGAACTGCTCTCTGATAGACGAATTTTGAGTATCAAAATTCGAATTTCGAAGGCACTTTAGCAAAATGGAATAACTGTTCATACCTTCCAAAAGAACTTTAAACTTGAAAATTCCTATGTTCCAACATAGAAACATTTTCCAAAGATCAAAATTCAAACTTTGCTTCATGACAGACGAACTTCGAATGTTCAACATTGAAGTCTTTAGCTTTTGGTCTCTGAGAAATTTGTCTGTTGGCTAACCAAAATTCAAACTTTGAGTGTCATAAACATTAAATGCGGTTGGTGAACGGATAATTTTTCAGAGTAACCATTGGGTAACTTCTCTAATAAATAGATTTTATCCCTAACGTATAGTTAAGACCTAAATCTATAAATATAACATTTTTTGAAGTTGTGGGTAATGAAATTTAATTTTGTATATACTGAAACTCTACCAAATCATTAACTCAAAGTCTCTTACTCTCACATACTTCAATATTTGTACTCTAATTTTCATATACACTTTGATTAAGAGAGTTTATTCATTGTAAATAATCTTATCTTCATTTAGAAGAAAGATTTTCTTGTGAGGGGATATCACAAGGGATTGGGGAAGCACTTAGCTAGAGTGCAAAGAGAGAGAAAGTGTGAGCTCTAAAAATAGAGTATTAACATTGTACTATGGCATTTGCAAGAAACTCACTGAATTCTTGCAAGATAGTGGAAAATTTCAAGTGATGGCTTGGGGACTGGACGTAGGTCAAGATTGAGAGACCAAACCACGATAAACATCTGCGTCTTCCCTTCTCTATTATTGCTTTTACTGATTATTCATTTATACTCTGTTTTACTGTCACCTTTGCTTTCCTCACTTTCTTAAAGTTTTGTAGAAAATTTTAATCTTTCCAATTCACCCCCTATTGGGAAGCCAACATATTTAACAAATCTCCCTTTTGGAAGTAAGGTAAGTGTATTGAGTTGGGATTTTAGACAAATTCTACCAATGATACCAAGAGGGACTCGAGAGGATACAATGTTCTTTACTATTAATTCATTTTACCTTTGGGATCACTGTAAACTACTTACTTTGACAAGAAATATATGACTCCTTGTAACAAATTCATCTAATGTCAATAGAGAAATACAAGATTTTTCTGATTGGATTCTTTCTGTAGGTGATGGAACAAGTACTGATACTAATGATGAAAACACTGATATCAAAATTCCTGAAGATTTATTATTGAATGTGTCAGACAATCCTATCAAATCAATAGTAGAAGCCACTTATCTAAATCTATATGAGAATTTAAAAATATCATCTTACTTTAGGATAGGCCTATATTAGCTTCTACCTTGTCCGTTGTTGATAATATTAATGGTATATATTGTCTTTATTACCAAGGGAAGAGATGGTGTACTATAGTTCTGATAGTATAATTAAGAAAAATTGCAATATGGATTCTATTGATGATCTCAATTCCATTGAATTTTTGAATTCAATTTCTATATCAGATTTTCCTAATCATGAAATTAAGTTAAAAGTTGGTGCACCTTTTATGTCATGAGAAATATTGACAAGTCATTGGGTCTTTGTAATGGCATTCGTCTCATTGTTACACAAGCCGGCAAACATGTACTTCAAACTAAAGTCATGTCTAGATCAAATGAAGAGATGAAAGTTTGTATACTCAGAATATCTATGATTCCATCAGATTCAAGAGTGCCATTTATTATGAAGCGATGTCAATTTCCTGTAATGTTAGATTTTGCTATAACAATTAACAAAAGTCAAGGGCAAATTCTATGCAATGTGGGTTTGTACTTACCAAGACCAGTATTGACACGTGGACAACTTTATATTGCTTTATCATGTGCACGATTTAGAAGTGGATTGAAGATATTAATTCTAGATTAAGGTGGCAATTTAAGTGACACAACCATAAATGTTATTTATAAAGAAATGTTTAATAATCTTGATTGTTTTATATTAATCTATACTTTATGATCACTTAATATTATTTATGAATTAAACAATTTATAATGCTATTGTGCGCTCCATTTATAGATAAATTTTATCATTTGTCATATTTAAAAAATATAGTTAGTCTTATTGACCCCGTGTATCACACGAGTTACATACTAGTTTTTATTAAAAGCAAGTTATAAATTTTTTGAAAGATATACAATCTGTGTAAATTGAAAATCTTGAAGAGGATTTTTCTATAATTTTCTTTAGCTTTCTTTTATAGCTTTGTGAGCGATTTGGATTTTAATTTTGATATTTTGATTTTTATTATTACTATTATTTTAGAACTTGCACGACTTTATTTAATTAAAAGGGGTTTTGGTTTCTTTTGCCTTTTTTTTTTTGAATTTTTGAATTAATTAATTAATTTTATTTTGTTTGAAATTTTAATTTATTTATTAATACCAGAATAAAATAGGATGTTCACATAAAATCTAAAATATTGTAATAAAATAATTTTATTTAAAATTTTAATTTTTTATAACTATTCATTCTCCATCAATTGATTGGTATTACAGGACCATAAGCAAGATTTTCACTTAAGCAAATATATAATCATTTTAATTGGAGGTTAAGTTATTGGACGCTAAGCTTAGATTTTTAGTTTAATCTCTGTAATTATTATTTTTGTACTAAGCTGACTTTATAATTTCAATAAATTTCCCTCCTCAAGGGAAAAAGGGAAATAGGAAAAAAGAGCAATTTATAAAAAACTTGCAATAAAGTAAGAATTAGAGAAATCATTGAAAACTACATTACATTGATCTATTGCCAATTCTATAGGCTATGATACATTCAACATATATGAAATATTTTCTAATTTCATATTAATACGCAATGTAATTTTTATCTTATTTATATTTATAATTTGATAAACAATTTAGAAAATCCACTATACTAAATTTTCACTTCAAATTGTGGGATTTATGACAATACCTTAATTTAAAATTATATGAATTTAGTAGAGACTACTAACAATGTCTAAAACTAACTATAAATTTGAAAAAAATTTAAATGATGTGGACTAAAAATTTATTTATTAGTTAGTAAGAACACGATTATAATTAATTTTCAATTGTCACATCAATCAATTTCATAAATTTACCATAATAATTGAAAACATTTTAAAGTTTTTGGGCCAGAAATAATAACTGAAAACATATTAATTAAAATTATAACCCATAATAATTGAGATGACCAATTAATGTTTGACGATATGACGCCCGCTGCCTCTCCATTTAGAACGTGTGAGAGATCAGTATTTTGAAAAAATACACACATGGTGCTATCAATTTTCTTTGGAAAAATCACAAAAAAATTTGAAATATAAAAATAATTATTAAAAAGTTTTAAATTTTAAAAAATTACATGCAAGTCTTATGTAAAATCTTGAAAAATGAGTATAAAAAATTTATTATTGAATATAAAATCGTGTTCCAATGTTAAACTACATTAAAGTCTTATTGGTATGTAATGCTGGAAAACGAGTATAAAACACCTTATTGTTACATATAAAATTGTGTTTCAAATTTTATACTCAACAATGACGTTATTTATACTCATATTTTAGGATTTTATATCAATAGAATTTGGATATAACTTTTTAAGATTTTGGACTTTTTAATAATTGTTTTTGTATTTCAGAATTTTTCTATGATTTTCTGATTTTCTTTTCTATTTTTAGACCTTACTATTATACAATCTCATTTAATTTTCTTTATTTTTTTTTTGGCTAGGGTCTCATTTAATTTTGGATGTTGTGGCATTTTAGATAAGATTGTGACATGTTAATCAGCGCATATGTCTCTAATTTGCCACGCTTCGTTTGCATTGTAATTGTATCTTTAATCTTCGATTACATTCTATTGGCCACGTTTACATTCTAAGTATTTTTTTTATTACTAGCACAAAAATATTAACGCTTGCATGCGTATATTTCTTTCTGCGAAAAAATATTAAATACTTTTAAAATTGAAAGATTGACCTCTCTCTCTCTCTCTCTCTGTTTTTTTTTTTACCATGAAAAGATTGACTTCGCTAACTTAAACTGAATGCTACATTATTTGGATAGGTCACCTCAACTTTGAATTTTTCTACTTTTGGTCATGAATTGATTTGTAAAATGGACATTAATGCGTCTATAATTATTTTTCTTTCATTTTCATACGTCCTGTTATGTATTTTTTACAAAATAATTATTACTTCAATATATCGATAAAACATTAATTTTTTTTATATTTTTAACTTTTATAAATTTCTAATTTTATGAAAACATAGAAATGATGTAGGAGACAGTAAAAATATTAATATAAAATTCTAAGCAATTTAAGATCTTTTTTTTATAAATTTTATTCTCTTGCTAATTATGCTTCTAAGTGGCCCTCCCCTTCTCTTTTTCATCATTAGATCTGATTTTCACTTTGTTACTATTGGTGTAGGTTAATTTTCGTTTTTTGCTTGCTTTGTACATGTGAATTTTGCTTTATGGATAATGAATGATGACCTTTTTGGCAAAAAAAAAACGGTTTTTAATGTCGACAAGAGTATCTGCACCAATTTCTCTTCAGGCCAGATGGTATATGATAAACCGCTACTCTTAATTACATTTGCTTTATACATAAACCAGTATCTAACCCGTGTAATGTACGGAGTATTCCTTTAAATTAGAAATAATTATATATAATAAATAATAACATCAATCTTTATATTTAATTGTCATATTGCATTAATCTTTGAAATTAACAATAGGTATACATAATTATAGTTGATAAAACTAATCATCATGTTAAATTATTATGTTACATGAAAATTTTAAAAGTTAATTATTAAAATAAATTATTTAATCCAAATCAAACAAAGAAGATTAAGTGTCAAATTAAATAAACAATAACATACACATGTCATACAATAAAACTTAATCAAATAAGTTGTTGAATATTTTTCTATACATAACATTAGAGGTTGTATCTTTTGTCTATCTTTCTTATCCAAAAATAATATCTTCAAATATTCTCTGCTACACATATAAAATACTACAATATATAATTGACCATGCATAAACACAGGTATTGGCAAGTTACATAAAAATTTTAAAAAATTTTAATTGTCAAAATAAGTTACTCAAATTCAAATTAAGCTTTAAAGTTATATGTGTTACATTTTAAATTTGTTTGTTAATACATAAGAATGTTCAAAAAGTCAAACTATTTAGTATATATTAAATAATATTTGAGAACTTAATATAAAATAGATATCAATATACATGATATATATAACAAACCTAATTACATAATTTGTGGAATATTTCTCTAAATATAACATTCAATGTATATCTTTTGTGTGATCATCCTCACTAATAATCAAAATTGCTATAACAATCAAAATTGCTAGGATCCAATGTCTAACTCCCATTATGTCATGGACGTATTTTTTATCATTGTCTAACAATTCATGCATATAGCATGCTTTAAGAAAGTAAAGATATATATTATTAACCATTCTAATATCCTCATATATATATAAAGTGCAACATTTTCAAAGCAGAATTTGTTTACAGCTACATTTTGATAATTTTGAATTTATATCTTACCTGTGGTGGATGAAATTATTTAACTGATTCTACCTATAATTTATAATTGGTTGACTTGGTTAATTAATTGACTTGTAACCTTTGATGGATCAAATTATTTAACTCATTTAACATGTAATTTATAATAGATTCTTCTGTTATTTAGTACAATTGGTTGACTCGTAATCGGTTGATTCATTCAACCCGTGACCTATGGTAAATTAAATTATTTAACTTGTTTGATCTGTAACCTATAATATGTCATCAGTTGAATTAATATATTGATCCATTCAACCATTATGAAAACCTTACTATTAATCATTTTGCATGCTACAAAGACATATTTTAACCCTTAATATTTGAATAAAATATTTAAATTGTTTAATTTGATTGTTAAAGGTTGAAATTCCAATTCAAAATTAAAAAAATGAATTAATTAGTGTGCCCAAACAAAAAATCTAATTATTCGTTTAAGAGAACAAAATATATGCATTTCAATGTAACATAATCAAATGATAGTAAAAAGAAAATAATAACATAATCAATTAACATTAAACTATCAACAAATACACCAATAATAATTTTGATTGAAAAATTGTTTCCTTATAACATATAACTATAAGTGAGAATAAATTTTCATACAAATTTTTTTTATAAAAAATCCATATAACTTCTTTTTGGTATACAAAAATTTCATATAACTTTTATTTTACTTTAACATGCCTTAAACTTTCACCAAACTATGAAAAATTAATCAACATTTAATAATTATTAAAAAAATTCATATAGCAATTATATCAAACATATCAATTTAATTATAATAGATTTTAAGCATTCCAATTTTAAAGTTTTGAATGGCTACTACAAGTCAAGAATTATGAGGGATAGAATAGGCTAACTGACTTTTTAATAGGCTAAAATTTTTATAGTCTAGTCTACTAAGTGCGAGCTGATGGGCTAAATGAGTTAACCCACTTTCCATGTTTTTAATAAATAATTTTAAACATAATATTAATTTTTAGATTTATAACTATGGAAAACGTTTTTTCAACTTTTTTCCAATTCTTCAATTTCTGTTTCAAAAAAAAAACTTTAATTAGTCACCTAATATATAAAAAAAGTTTAATTATTGAAACATCATCTTCAACACAAAAGATTATAAAAAAGAAGAAATACTAAAGTAATGTTATATCTCATATCATTATCATTAGAAATATTTTGCTATGAAAATAAACTTGTTTGTTGTCCTTGATTAGATGTACACCCGTGCAATGTACATGTTCATTAGATAAGTCTAAAAAAATGAATATTTGAAAAATATTTATATATAACAAAACACTAACAAATAGCAATAATATTTTTATTAAAAATTAAGTTATTGTACTTGTGCCATGCATAGATATTATTATCATATGTATTAAATACTTTATACTAAGAAGTAATTTTAGTAAAATTTTTTATTATAATAAAATGTGAGAGAAATTGAATATGTCAAAGTTTACAATGCAACAAAATAAGTGAAGAAAATTATATATATTTGGACAACAAATAAATCAACAAATAGAAGCATAAATGAAAAAAATAACATTAATAGCCAACGAAGGTTGATTTAGTTAGTGAAAGTGTGACTCATACCTCATATTTGTTAAATCAAGTATTTTGATGATTTTAAATTAACTAGAGTTTGAAAGAAAGATATCAAAGGTATACAAAAGATCTCAAGTGAAGAAATCTAAGAAAAAGAAATATAATATTAGATATAGGATTTCTTATTATATTCAAAATGAGTAAAAGACTTTGATCTTGTAAAAAAATGTTTTAAAAATGTGATTTTACGATAATTCATGAAGTATTTGAAAAATATCCACTAACAGACGAATTTTGAAGTATTAAACTTGATTTGTTACTTTGAAAATTCGAATTTTGATATCTGAAATTTAAATTTCAAAGTGAAAATATGTTAATCAGAAAAGAGGTCCCTCTGACAAATATATTTCATCCTTGAAAATTTGAATTTCGGATAAAGCACAAATTATGAAAAATGAAAAATTTGTCTAAAGATATGGTAAAGTTTATCTGAAAGTAAAGTGTAGAAAAAGTTCTAAGTTAGTTCTCTAATAGATGAACTTTAACTTTGAAAATTCGAACTTCGGAAACATAGTTTGCAAGACTGTTATGATAGTCTTCTGACATATGAATTTTAGTATTCAGAAATTTGAACTTTGAATTAGGTCTGATAAGAGATCTCTCTGACAAACGAACTTTGGTATTTGAAAATTTGAAGAAAAGAACTATTGTACCATATTGAGATGCCCACTGACAGATGAATTTTGGACACCAAAATTCAAACTTTGAAGGCACTGTAGCAATATGGAACAACTGTTCACACTTACCAGAAGAACTTTAAACTTGAAAATTCCTATATTCTAACATAAAAACATTTGCTAAAGATGAAAGTTCGAACTTTGCTTTAGAACAGATGAACTTTGAGTTACAATGTTAAAGTCTTTAGCTTACGGTCTTTGCGAAATTCATCTATTGGCACACCAAAATTCAAATTTTGAATGTCAGACGCATTAAATGCGGTTGGTGATAGATAGTTCTTCAAAGTAATCATTGGGTAACGTCTCTAACAGCTAGATCTTGTCTCTAATGGATAGTTAAGATAAAAATCTATAAATAAAACTTCATGTGAAGATGTGAAAAATGATTTTTACAATATATATACAAAACCTCTGCTAAATTCTTGAGTCAAAATCTTTTGCTCTCACATACCTTATATCTTGTACTTCAAACTTCATATACACTCTAAATTAAAGAGTTCAATTATTGTAATCAATCTTATCTTCTTCTGGAAGAAAGATTTTCTTGTGAAGGAATTTCAGAAGGGATTTGAGAAGCACTTAATTAGAGTACAAAGAGTGAGATTGTAAGCTCTTGGAACAGAGCATCAAGTTGTACTGAGGCATTGCAAGAGGCCCAACGAATTCTTGCAAGGTAATGGAAAATCTCAAGTGGTAGCTTAAGGACTGGACATAGGTTAAAAGAAAGAGACCGAACCAGGATAAATTTTTGTGTCTTCTCTTCCCTTATCTTATTTTTCACTTGGTTATATGTTATACTCTATTTTTGCTGTCACTCTTGCTTTCACCACTTTCTTATACTTTTGCAAAAAATTTTAGCCTTCTCAATCCACCTCCATATTGGAAAGCCAGCATATCTAACAATATTGATGTGGATTCGAATATCACTACTAATATGAGGGCCTCGTTGGTAGGTAATTTATGAGTTTCCCTATAATCGCTCTTTAAACTTTAAGGCTTGCCTTAACTCTAATAGCCTTTAAGACCCAAGTCATTTAAATTTTCAAATGCCCAAAGAACAAAAAATAAATAATAATATTAGTAATATAATATACATTACATTCATCTTCTAATACATTGATTTTTATGATATTTCAAGTAAATTATTGAAGAAGATTGCTTTCCTTGTCTTCTTTTTTTTCCCTCGTATTCTACCAGCTTCTATTCTTCTTATTATAAAGTATTTAGAAAAGATGATAATAATATCTATGCATGGCATGAGTACAATTACTTAATTTTCAATAAAAATTGTTGAATCCAGAGTTTTGATGATTCCAAATCAACCCTCAAGAGCTTGAAATAAAGATATCAAATATGCCCAAAAGAATTCAAGTGAAGAAATTCTGAAGAATCTGTGAAAGAATAGATGTAGGTTGTTTAATAGTGTTTTATTTGAGTAAAAGACTTTGATTTGGTAAAAAGATGTTTTAAAATCTTGATTCTATGTTAAATCATGGAATATTTGAAAAACACCCACCAACAGACAAAGTTTGAAAGGTTTATATTAAACTGTCATCTTTGAAATTCGAACTTTGGCTTTGAAAATTCGAATTTCGTGTTTAAACTGAATAAGTTTAAGGAGATGGTTCTCTGACAGTCGAATTTTGACTTGGGGAAATTTGAATTTTGATAAGTGCCTGAAAGAAGCTTTAAGCAACAAATGAACTTTGGGCTTTGAAAATTCGAATTTCAGACAAAATGTAACTTATGAAAACTAAAGAAATTCGTCTGAAATTATGTCAAAGTTCATTTGAAACTAAGTTTAGATTGGATTTCAAAATTGCTCACTGACAGACGAACTTTGGACTTGAAAATTTGAATTTCAGAAACTAAGTTTGTGAGTCTGTTAAAGTGATATGTTGACATACGAATGACAGTATTTATAAATTCGAATTTTGAATTTAGTCTAAAAAGAGGTCTCTCTGACAGACGAACTTTAACATTTGAAAATTTGAACTTTGAGTCACATGAACTACAATGCCTTACAGACCAGCTACGGACAGACGAATTTTAGGGTTCCAAAATTTGAATTTTGAAAGCACTGTAGCAAATTGAAAATACTATTCATACTTAACAGAAAAACTTTCCACTTGAAAATTCGTATGTCACAACACAGAAACATTTTCTAAATATCAAAATTTGAATTTCACTTCATGATAGATGAATTTCGGGCTTTCAACGTTGAAGCTGTTAACCTTCTGTTTCTTTGAAATTCGTCTATTGAACAACCAAAATTTGAATTTCAGTATGTCAAAAGTATTAAATACGGTTGGTTAACGGATAGTTTTTCAAAGTAACTGTTGGATAACTTCTCCAACGGATAGATTTGGTCTCTGACGGATATTTGAGACCTAAATCTATAAATATAACATCATTTAAAGTTCTGGGTAACGAATTAAATATCGAATATACTGAAACTCTGCCAAATCTTTTACTTAAAGTTTCTTACTCTCTCACTTCAATATTCTGTACCTTAACTTTCATATTCACTCTATTTAAGAGAGTTTAATCTTTGTAATCAATCTCATCTTCATCTGGAAGATAGATTTTCTTGTGAGGGGATATCACAAGGGATTGGGGAGCACTTTGTAAGAGTGCACAGAGAGATAGAGTAAGCTCTAGAAACAGAGCAACATCTTTGTACTGAGGCATTTACAAGAAGCCCACTAAATTCTTGCAGAATAGTGGAAAAATCTCAAGTGGTGACTTGGGGACTGGACGTAGGTCAAGTGGAGAGATCGAACGAGGATAAATTTTCCGAGTCTTCTTCTCTTTACTATCACCTTTACAGTTATTTGTTTATACTCTGTTTTATCATCATATATTGCTTTCTTCGCCTTCTTGGTATTGTGCAGAAAATTTTTAATCTTCCCAATTCACCCCCCTCTTGGGAAGCCAGCTAATCTAACAAAAATGTTACTGCTATATGTTAATGCTTTCATTATAATAATAAATGTGAGAAACATCAAATATATCAAAGTTTACAATGTAACAAAATAAGTGAAGAAAATTAAACATATTTAGACAACAAATAAATCAACAGATAGGAGCAAAAGTGAAAACATAACATTAATAGCCAATGAAGGTTGATTTAGTTAGTAAATGTATGACTCATATCTCAGATAGGTATAGGTTTGAATGTCGATGTCAATATGAGAGTCTCGTTAGTAGGTAATTTATAAGTTCCTCTGTAAGCACTTTTTAAATTTTAAGACTTACCTTAACTCTAATAGCCCTTAAGACCCAACTTGTTTAAATTTTCAAATAGCCAAAGAACAAAAAAAATAATATTACCAATATAATATACATCACATTCCTCTTCTAATATATTGATTCTTATGATATTTCAAGTAAATTATTGAAGAATATTGCATTTCTTGTCTTCTATTTTTCCCTTATATTCTACCAGCTTCTCTTCTTATTATTATAAAGTATTCAGTACAGATAATAATAATATCTATGCATGACACAACTACAATTACTTAATTTTCAATAAAAATGTTATTGTTATTTGTCAGTATTTTCATTATAATAATAAATATCAGAAGCATCGAATATGTCAAAGTTTATAATGCAACAAAACAAGTGAGGAAAATTATACATATTTAGACAATAACTAAATCAACAAATAGGAGCAAAAGTGAAAAAATAATATTAATAGCCAATGAATGTTAATTTAGTTAGTAAAAGTATGACTCATATATCATATATAGGTGTGGGTTCGAATGTTGCTGCCAATATGAGGGTCTCGTTGATAGATAATTTATAAGTTCCCCTGTAAGCACTATTTAAACTTTAAAGTTTGCCTTAATTTTAATAATCCTCACAACCCAACTCATTTAAATTTTCAAATGCCCAAAGAACAAAAAAAAGTATTAACAATATAATATATATTACATTCCTCTTCTAATATATTGATTCTTATGATATTTCAAGTAAATTATGGGAGACGATTGTATTCCTTGTCTTCTTTTTTTTGTCCTTTTTATTTTACTAGCTTCTCTTTTTCTTCATTCTCCACTTTTTCATCCTCTCTCCTCCTTATCCTCTAATTCTTCCTCTTCCCCTTTCCCTTCTTCTTCTTCTCCATCTTGATTTTTGTTTTCTTTCTCCTCTTTTTCTTCCTTTTCTTCTTCCCCTTCTTATTTATCTCCATTTTCTTCTTCTTACTCCTAAATTGAATTCTTGATGAATTATTGAGATCGTGCAATCTTCTCCATCTATCACACCATATTTATCATTTTCTTTTGACATGCTTTATGAGATGTTTTATCAAGTTTTTATTTATGATTTATTGTGATTTTGAATTGGTACCAGATGAAACTTGGAAAATCCCTATTCTATATTAGTTTTGAATATATAGGAGATTTCTTAGTTTTTCGGAAAATTTAAATATTTTGGATTGATGAAAAATTTCAAGTTTGTATGATTGATTTTGTATTTTAAGTTCTAAAATTTGAATTTGGAACATTCTTTTTTTGTTTTGTTCCTGTAAACCAAAATAAACTTTTTTTCCAAATATAAATTTATGCCGTCATGGGAAGGATTTACTGCATTTGGATTTGTAGTTGTATTGGGTTTATTACTTACTACTAGTATGGAGATTGAGATTATAGAAAATATCCCACAATTGGAGTTACAAGTTAGAAGCATAGTGAATGTGTTATATATATATATATATAAGTAGGTAATAACTATGGATATTTTCAACATGATTCTAGTACTTCAATTGAGATTTGCTACAATTTTTTACTTCAGAATCTTTGCCTCAAAATTAGGTTTGGAGCTGAGACCTCTTATTTCATGTTATATTTTGAAATTTAAAACACCAAATCTAATTAAATTCTTTTAATTATAACCAATATTGATTATTTTTATAAAACTTATGTGTTCTAATTTTTTCAAGAAAAATATCCTTAAAAATCTTATAAATTCAAATGTTATAAGAAGTATTATAATTTTTTATAATTAAAAATTATATTTTAAATATCTATCACAATTAATCATATCATTTGTGTATGTTTTTTAATTCATTCAATAACTAATTATATCTATTCTTATATAATTTATTTGTGTGTTTTAACTTTTGTAGAAAAATTTCCTTAAAAATCTTCTAAATTCAAATGTTCAAAGAATCATTATATATTATATATATAAAAGTAGGTGCCATATATGGATATCTTTGGCGTGATTTTAATGCTTTAATTGAAGTTTGTCACAATTTTGTACTTCAAAATCTCTACTTCAGAATTAAATTTGGGATTGAGACCTGTTATTTCATATTATATTTTGAATTTTAAAGCACTAAATCTAATTAGATTCTTTTAATTATAATTAACATTTATCTTTTTTATAAATCTTATGTGTTTTAATTTTAAAAAAAATCTCCTTAAAAATCATATAAATTCAAATGTTTTTAAGAACTATTATAAATTTTTTATAATTAAAAATTATATTTTAAATATCTATCACAGTTAATTATATCATTTATGCATGTATTTTAGGGTTTATTTGATATAATTCTCGGAAAGTAGTTTTTGAGAAAGTGTACTTTCTGAGAAATTAAAACAAATGAATATAAATTTATTCCTAAATTGTAAATGATTAAATCATAATAATCTAAATTTGGGTCAAACTATATACATTTGAAAATTGTATGTGTTGTAGCATCTAAAATCTAAAAAGTAATTATAAATAAAAATGAGAAAATCAAATATAAATAGAGAGAAAGATAAATTAGATCATATTGAAATTGGAATCATTAGTCAAATTTCAATAATTATATTTCAAATAACATATTTATAATATATAATTAAATGACAATTAATCAACTTCAATCTTTTTAAGCCCCATTTTTTATATTAAGAAAGACAACACAAGAAATTTCCTATAGGGGGAAGAAAAGCCCTTGTTGACCATAGATGAATTAAATCAGGGATGCATGAGGTTGTGAGAGCAAGAGTGATTATATATATATATATATATATATACACACATATGCACCTAGAGGCACAAACTCATATTGTCAAGTACTCCACTTAATATAAATGCTTTTCATATTTATCTACATCATTTTTCTGCTTGTCCCACTATGTTGTTTGTTCCCATGAGGTTGTATTTTTTTATGTCCTTCTAAACTCCAAACTCATAAAGGAAAAGAGCGAGCTCCTGAAAAATAAATAAATCTAATACTATATCTAATTTTAATTGAATATTATAAATATTGACTAAAAAAATTTAAAAATATATAAAATTAAACCAAATTGAGAAAAATCATTCAACCACGTTATGATAAATTGTCTCACTTGCCATCTACTATGTCATCCTTATCATCATCTTTCTCTTGATCATGATTATCTTCAAAAGAGTCATATCCATCATTTCCTTGCCAATGAGTGCCAGTGAAAAAAATTGACAACGGTTGTTGCAATAGAATAGAGAAAGGGGTGAGATGATGAAATTGAATGTTGCACCAACATTCAGCATATGGATTTATATAGAAAATGAAAAACATGTACAGGCCAAAATTATTTGAAATTTAAAAGTTATTAAATGAGAATAATTATCTTGATTTCAATGTTAAAACTAATATAAAAAAAAATATAAGTGAAGAGAACTTATGTGATAGATGGAGCAGATTGCACAAGCATTGGGAAGGTAAATATCCTTCACTGTTCATTTTTACTTTAAAAGCCTTAAGTAATTGTGATCAAAGGAAATCTAAAATAATTTTGCAATGAAAATGTTGATCAAATGAATTAAAATTTGAAATTATAGATGAAATGGAAAAATATAAGCTAAAATGTCAACAAAAAAATTTTCAAAAGCTTCAAGTACAGAAGTTGAATAAGATTTTGTACCAGCATTAAAAAAAAAGGAGGAACAAAGAATTTAAATTACAGATGAAATGAAGTAAAAATATAAGCTTGAATGTTAATGATTTACTTTCTAGAAGCTTCAAATGCAGAAATTGAACTGCATAAAAAATACCTAAAATGAGAGGAACAAAGGATACATAAAATAAAATAATTGTAATGAAAACGAATTACAAAAGGATTAATAAGACTAACTCATTATTGTTGACTGAAGAATAAACTAAATCATAAAAGGGGGAATGAATTGAACATGATGGAAGACCAATCCTGGATAAGAACTAAAATTGGTGGGATGAATATAATACATTGGAGGATGAAAACTATCTTTAATACCATGAAGACGGAGGAGGATAATATCTTTCTCAAAAACATTAGAACACCTCATTAATTTATAGAGTAAATGAATTAATTTGAATTAATTAAAGGATAATATAAACAATTTGAATTGACAAATAAATCTGCCACATATAATGGGAAGTAGTTTATATATTGACCAAAACAAAATAGGTTAATATCAACATAAATAATATAACAACTTCGATTTAAAAAATATTATAATAGATAGATAGATAGCTACTATAAAAAAAATATATCAATAAATGATAAATCAATGATGTGCCAGATATATCACAGTTAAATGCTTTAATCAGAAGTTTTATTAGCATAATTACATTTATATATATTTAGATTAGATTTAAATACTTTCAATTGAGGATAATATAAATTAATTACTATTAGTTTGAAATAAATTATATTGGGCAAATAAATAGGAATGATGGATGAAATAGTAAATATTTCAAATAAATTGTAAAAAATAAATTCAAATCCATAATCATATCTTTAACTAATTTTTATCAATATCAAATATTTATTAAATTAGTAGATATTATATAAACTAATTTTAAAATCTTTAGCGAAAAATAGGTTTTAAAAAATTGTTTATAATATCTACTTTTTTTTTAAAAAAATTTAGTTTGATCAGATTGATATGAATTTTTAGTTTTAATAAATATATGTTTGATTAAAAAAATTTAAAGTGTGTCTTGTAATTTTATTTACATCAAAATAAAAATTCCAAAGCAAACCATTTAAATGTGAATATAAATTGGGATACAAAGTACTTCCTCTGATCACATTTATAAGGTGTTATTATTTATTATACGAGTATTAATGAGACATAATTATACTCTTTAATTTATAAAAAGTTAATATAAATTTCCAATTTTACTTCTATTAATTAAAGATTAAAACAATTTATAAGATAAAAAAATCATTAAAAAAAAGATAAATAAGAAAATTTAAATAAAAAAATAACACAATACCTTATAAATAAAACTAAATATATTTTTAAAATAACATTTCATAAATGAGATCAAAGGAAGTACTAATTAACAACCACAGCACAATAATTATCGGGCCTATCCATTGGAGATTTCATAATAAACCGCTTGTGATTGCCGAGAGGGTACACGATTTCTCTGCTGCTTTCTCAGCAGTAGATCTGAAACCCCAGTTAAATATGAATGTTGTAGATCCTATTGTATATTTTTATTTTATTTTATTATTAAACATTTTTTAAAAATCTTGCAAGATTATTTTTATTTTGTGTCTTGCTTCTTTTTTAAATTAAAAAATTCATATACGTGGACAGTGTAGATCCGTTTGCTGCCACTCAGCAGCCGAACTGCTTCCACCAAAAGGACATACAGATGTTGAGATGAATGCCGGCTGGGATTGGGAAGGACACAGCAACTAGCTAGCTAGAGTACAATCAAATTAATGATTTACTATACCTTACTCCATCCTATTAATATTATAACATATTTTATATTAATTATACATATATTAAAAAAATATCTTTTTACTTAAAATTAATGTAAAATATATTTATATTTTTTATTTTATTTTTATTAAATATTACATTCTATTATTATTATATGGTTATAGATAAGGAGTATAGAAGAATTAAAAATAAGAGTAAAATAGGAATAAAAATATCCAATACCTTATATTTTGGATAAAAAATTTATCATACAAAATGTCCTATAATATGGACATGAGGAAGTAATACTTTTGTCCCATTTTATACATAATTTTAGAAAATTTTAAATATATCAATTTATTTGTTATTTTCCATTTTTAATGAAGCATTAATTATTCTTTTTACTCTCTCTAGTCCCATTTATGAAGTGTTATCTAAAAGATTTACTTGATTCTATTTATAAGGTGTTGTGTTACTATTTTATCTGAATTTCCTCCTTTATCTTTCTTTTAGTAATTTTATTGTCTCGTAAATTGTTTTAGTTTTTATTAAGTAGAGGTAAAATTAAAAATTTATACTAATTTTTTATAATTTTGAGAGTATAACTAAACCCCTTTAATACCTATGCATTAGATAATAACACTTTATAAATATGACTAAAGGGAATATTATTTTATTCTTTATTAAAAATAATGATAGGTAGAGTATAAGTGATCTTTTAGTATTTAATTTAAAGATATTTTAAAAAAAATATTATTAAATTTTATTATAATTTAGATTATTTAATAGTTTTATTGGTGTATATGGATACGTGACTTACAATTAACTTAAATTATTGAAGTTGAGGATATGCATTATTATTAATTATTAATTAATGAGATCATCACGTTGGTAGTTCTCATGTCCCTTTAATGACTCAACGCACGTTTATGAGCAAGATATTATGGAACGGTGCCGAGATATTTAGCAAAACAAAGTAATCATTAAATAATAGATTGAGATCTATTCCGTGAAGATGGAAACAATATAATGGAGTCACCGACGAAATCTAATGTAATTCTAAATTCTACTAATATTTTGATTATTTGATAGCAGTGATTAAGTAAAGCAGTTTTCTTTTTCTTTTTTTTTTAAAGTAAGATATATAGTTTATTAAACTTGTATGATAAACCATGATAAAGTGTGTCCTTCATTTCTTTTGTCGAATTTGGGCGCAAGCAATTTTTGTCTAGAGATGCTGAGTAATTTTTTGAAGGGATTCATATAAAATACAATTATACAAAAAGCTCTCACTCCGCTTCCTTCTGTGACACTCAGTAAATGTAGTCCGTATATGCTTGATATGTGTTTTTATTTTGTCTCACGTAAATAAAACGAACATGGATCACTGATGTGTGGAATTCTAAAGTATTTTTAGAGTGAAAAGAGGGATAAATAATGATCCCATTTTTTACACATGAGTGTACCTGTATATGTACATATTTCTGGTAAAGTCATTTTGGGGATCCAATTCAAATATGGAATGAATTTCAGTCATTTAATTTGTGTTTCATTTATTGTACACCAATAGAGCCAAAACATTTATACTCGTATATTTGAGCCCAATTATTCAAACTCGAAAGAAAAGAAGAAAGCAGTCCTCCATTGGACCACATCCTATTAGTGCCATTCAATCTAAAAATCAAATCACATCAGCCGATTTAATCGATTGGATTGGAGACCAGTCACATGTTTAGCCTAAAAATATCGGATAATTAGGGGTCTAACAATTGGAAACCGAATGAACCAATCAAAACTAATGAAATCAGTGGGTTGACTGGTTTAGCTGTTTGAAAAAAATAGAAAACTAAGGTCTGATTCTAACAAACTTGCTAGCCACGGCAAAGTAGAAAAAGAAATACGTGTGTGTCAAAATTTTGAGCATATTTTGTAGGTTGTGAAACTTAAAGTGGATGACTCTTCCGTTTGGAAGGATGAGCTGAGCTATAATCAGTTTGAGTTGTAGAAACCCTAAATTTCGTATCAATAAACATTTTTTGGCAAGATGCGTTTAATAAGTAATAACACATCTTGAAATTAATTATCTCCTTCTTTTCTTTGGAGTTTAGGCCATTATGGTTGGTGCACTTCTTTTCTTTCTGATAAACATCTTTATTTGACTTTTCTTTCATTTTATTGGGTGAAGATTAATGATGCTTTGAAAATTATTATTACTATTTTGCTGATAATTGAACGTTCATAGAACTATAAGCGGGACATGCCCAAGTATATACCAATCGATTTTTTTTTTCTGCTTTTTTGGCAATAAAGTGATTATATTATAAATTATGCACGCACAAAACATGGGTATGTAATTGCTATGGAAGTAGCAAAAGTAGCTAGCAATGCACTTACAAAAAGAGGGCAATGCGATGTTGGCCAAAAAAAAAAAGGGGGCAATACATTCACACATAGATCATTCACATTAAGAAGAAGCACAAATATCGGTGTGGCTATTGAACAAATTGGGCAACCAAACACATATTATAATCGGGGCCTTCTTGATGCATGAGTGCACTCAATATTTCTAATTATTTAATTATTAAATTGCGTGCTCATCGATCAATATCAAATTCATAATGAAACACCTTATGTTCCCCACCCGAAAAGAAAAAAACCTCCCATATGTTATCAATGGAAATGGTTTATGGAAAATCACTAAAATGAAAACTATAAAATATAGCACCTCCTGCTTAAGTAGTAGTAAGAGTATTAATAATAATAACAAATCTTCTGGTTTATTGATTTCTCTATTAAAAATTTAAAACTCTGATTTTCGGGCCTGTACATCCATATGTGTAGATATGGAATTTTTTTTAATCTGATACTTGAAACGGATCTACTAATTAATTGAAAAGAATAGTTATTATTATGATTATTATTATTTTGTTTTGGTAGAAAAAGAATACTAGTTTATTAAATTGACAGTAGTGTCACGTGACTTGACTATCATATATACTCCTTTTATTTCTTTTTAACTGTAATTTGTTAAGAAAAAATTTGTTTTTATTTTTCTGTTACTTTCAAATTCTAAAAAAACATTAATTATTAATGTTCTAATTATACCCTTATTTGTTTTTCTAAATAACAATGATAACATTAATTACTTTTTCTGTTCCTTATTATAAGTCATGCTTTAAAAGAATTTAAATATATAAAATATAAGTTACTTTATAAGTATTAAATGATCATTTTTCATATTTGCTCTTCATTAAATAATTATGGTGAAAAGAGATTATAAAAGCAATGATTAAGATGTGTATAATTAAATAAGGGTAATAGTGGAAAGTTATAGTAAATTTTGTAAAATTCAAGAATTTTAATTACTTTTCTTGATATATGTAAAATGATTAAAAGTGACTTATATTAAGAAATATGGGAAGTATTTTTTTTTACCTATTTATTTATTGAAAAATATATTAGTAAATTTAGAAAAAAATTTTACATATTAATTATATTTCTATGTTAAAAAGAAACATAGCATATCATTAATAGTACTGTTTAAATTCTTACCCAATTTACGAGATGTGATTGAAATTGACATGCGCTAATGAGGCTCTTTGTCAACTGAGATCGATTAGGAGATAGTTCAATGAATATTCGTGTCAGTGTTCTTAATGAGCAGTGTACGTTACGTTGCATTCATGTTGGTGTTCTTGAAGGAAATCCCTCATGGAAGTGGCTCGACAAATTTATGATACAGCCTCCAGTAAACCTAACGCTTCGTTCTACCACAGGGGCATGAAAGATAGAAACATGCTAGAGTTTAATAAGTTAATGAGGCTAAATAAATTAAATATATATGCACAATTATTATAAACCGCACAATCTTACTCACTATTATAGCCGTGGATGCCCCAACTGTCCTGTTAGTAAAATTTTGCTACCCGTCACATATCATATCGCAACTTTTAATTAAATTTATTTGGGTAGCTCTAAAAATAGCGCATAACAAATCAACGGTTGGTCCAATTCCGCCAGGCGTGCGTCAGCAGGAAAATGAACTAAAAGGACACAGCTCAGTGATATAAATAGAACGTCCATATAAGTTCGTTGGCAAGCAGCTGCACTTAATTGCATTTTGATAATTACTTAAAACAGCTATAGCCTGCAGCCACAATGGTTCTGTTCATCAAGTTGGCTTCTTCTTGCTTAACCTGGAGATCAGTGCTACGTCTGATATTATTATTAGCTGTTTCGATCAAAACGAAGGGTGTGATCAAACTGCCACCAAATATTTCAGTTCCAGCAATCTTTGCGTTCGGAGATTCAATCATGGACACGGGCAACAACAACAACCTCAAAACAGTAGTCAAGTGCAACTTCCCTCCTTATGGTAAAGATTTTGAGGGAGGCATACCAACTGGCAGATTTTGCAACGGGAAGGTTCCATCAGACCTCATAGGTACTAACCAACTATACTTTCTCTCTTTGCTTTTGTGTGTCCTTGCTTTAATTTCTCCCTTATAAGTTTGTGTTTGTAAACTACCAAACCTTAATGTTTGATATGGGAACAATGTCAGAGTAAGAGATCAACAATTTCTGTTTTTTTTGTCGCATGGGGGAGCTCGAGTTCACGTGAGGAAAATGGAGAGTCTAGATCAATGTAACGTACTCCCCCCCATCCTCCTATATTTTAGTATGTTCTAGAAGAAATTTATGATTTTATATATAAGTCATTTTACATGGTTCAATAAAATATTTAATATTTTATTTTAGATTTATCCTCCTACCACATTTTGATAAATGATATTTGCTGTCAGTAGAGTTTGTTATCAGTGGTAAAAATGAAAAATATATCAAATTTAAGATAAAATTATTATTTTAACTAATTTATTTTAATTTTGATGGATTAATTAGAAATGACTAATATATAAAATCGGAGTAGGGTACAGTGACATGGTAAAACTAACAATTAATGTGTTAATGCGCGACGTGACGTAGCCGAACATATAATCCACAAAAAAACGCATTTAAAGCTATGGGAAAGAATGAGCCACCTGTTGTTTGGCCAATTTATTGTAAGAAAAGTCAGCCCAAAGTAGGTAAGCTGCTTTGTCTAATTAACATACTAGTATCAAACTATCCAGTGTATTCTATTATTCGGATCATTTTTACCTTGTAATTTTTACTACCACCGTCCACCATGCATATATATTTTGTTTTTTATGACGCAATCGGTCTGTGATATATGATACGGAAAATTAAGTGCTTGGGGGTGACGTACTATAGATTGAGATTTCATTAATATAAATTTCTGAATTCTAATGAATTGCGATTAATTAATTGGTATGAAATGTCAGCTGAGGAGCTGGGTGTTAAGGAGCTTTTACCTGCATATTTGGATCCAAATCTGAAAACTAGTGATCTTCCTACGGGTGTCTGCTTTGCTTCTGGTGCCTCGGGATATGATCCCTTAACACCCAAAATTGTGGTATATAGTAATTCCATATACAAGAATTAATATATTTCTAAGCTCCATTAATGATGGCAATTATTGTCATTTTCGCTTGTTTTGCTTTCTAACTTGATTAATTGGATAATATTAATTGACGATCAGTCAGTGATATCACTATCGGCTCAATTAGAGATGTTCAAAGAATACATAGGGAAGCTGAAAGGGATTGTTGGCGAGGACAGAACAAATTTCATCTTAACCAACGGCGTTGCTCTTGTGGTTTCTGGGAGCGATGACATTGCCAACACATATTTTGTCGCTCGCGTTAGACAACTCCAATATGATGTTCCTGCTTACACTGACCTTATGGTCAATTCAGCCTCCAATTTTATCAAGGTACACACACACACACACACACACACACACACACTCACTCACTCACACACACACCCCTCCATCGATCAGCTTGACTTTCTACTAGTTTATTAGTTACAGGTAAACTGCCCCATATATATATAAGTATTAATTTGTATGGTTTAATCATATATATCATTGATGATATGTAGTAATTAAATTAAAGTGGGTTGATGAGGAGGTTGAGTTAATTAATGTGAATGTTTTGTGGGATTGGAAGGAAATATATGAACTAGGGATACGGAGGATTGGAGTGTTCAGTGCACCTCCAATTGGGTGTGTGCCATCACAGAGAACTCTGGCAGGAGGGATAGAAAGAGTGTGTGCAGAAAATTACAACGAAGCAGCAAAGTTATTTAACTCCAAGCTCTCAAAGAAGCTGGATTCCCTCAACAGGAATTTGCCAAACAGCAGAATCGTCGACATTGATGTTTACAACCCGTTACTCGACATCATTCAAAACTACAATAAATATGGTAAGTAGCAGTAATTCCACAATTCTAGCTACCTGCAGCTACATAGAGTAGTCACTAACATTTCCTTACTCCATTTTACAACAACTGTGACTTTGAGGTTTTTTTTTTTACTTCTATATTTTAAAATAATTGTTACTTTCTCCGGTCGCTTTTTATAAGACACTTTAAACAACTTCATGTAGATTAAAAAAGTTAGTTATATTTTTAAAATTTTAAAAAAAAACTAAACATTCATTTTTAATCTCTATTTATTATGGTAATACAATCCTATTTAAATAATGATTTCAATCATTATTAAATGGAAAAGTATGAAACTAATTAAAATAAAGTTAAGGATATTACCATTAACCAATCATACAAAAATTTCCATGACATTTTACAAGGTCAAGAAATAAATGATTAGGGGTAAAATGAGAATAATTTTACTAAATATTACAAGGTGTTTTATAAAAAAGATCAGGAAAAGGTTCTGAAAAATGTCTTGTAAAAAGAATCAAAGGGGGTATTTTATAATTTTCAAGAAAATATTAATTATTTTTGACAAATTTACCTTTCAATACTAATGAAGGAAGAGAGAAGCATGACCAAGTACTATATAATTAATAAGGATATTGTAATAAAATATAATTAAACTTTATTAATATTTAGACTATTTATTAATCTTCTTAATTTGCTTGCGTAACCTCAAAGTGACAATTTTTTTGAAATAGATAGATCTAGTACATTTTGATTTCATTTCATCATTATTCCTCCCGGTAATTAAAACAAAAATTAACAAAAAAAAATTATCTGATGCAGGGTTCAAAGTGGTGGACAGAGGATGCTGTGGAACAGGAAAATTAGAGGTTGCGGTGTTATGCAACCCTTTGGATCCTACTTGTCCTGATGTTTCCAACTACGTCTTTTGGGATAGTTATCATCCCACAGAAACTGCCTATAGGAAGCTCATTGGTCCACTCCTTGAAAAATATGTCAACAAATTCTTCTGACCCCTTTCCTTTTCTTCCATTTTACGCCCATGTTCCATCCCTTTTATGGCTTTCCGCACTTTGTTTTCTTCTTGTGCCATATTAATTAAGTGTGTACTTGTTAATTCATTAAGTACCATATATATATATATATATTCAATAAATTAAAAGGACAGCCATCGATCGTTGTCATATATTATTTAGCTCTCTTTAATTTCCATCATTTACTTCCTATTATAGCTTGGATTCATCGACATATTTATATTAAGCATATAAACTAGCTCATAACGTACACTTGCACGCTCTATATCATCAACTTGATATCAAAGTTGTTAGAATATACACTACAAAAAAATGTTCATTTAACTACGGATTTTAGAGATAGATTATAATTCATCGTTATTAGAGACGGAAACAGAGATGGATAACCATTTTTATGGCCAACTAACAATATTTTATTTTTAAAAAATAAGAAAAAAATACTAGAGACCAATTTAGACACGGAACTAAGTCGTCTTAAACAAATCTGTCTCTATATCCATATCTAAAAGCACAATAGAAACAAATCCAACAATAGCATCTTTTTAAATCAGTAATAATAAATAGCTCTGTCTCCAAATCCGTAGCTGAAGTCATCCAAATTTTTGTTTTAAACTTTTAGAGATGACTTTGGTGACAACATTTTTATATGTATTACTAGAATATTATCTGTCACATAACATGTCTCCACTTTTTTTTTAAAATGGACTTGGGATAAATCATTTAACTATTGGAGACAGAAATAATGATGTCTCTAAAAGCTTTTTTATTATGATTTAGAGATAGATTCGGAGAGGGATTTGTATCAATTGTAGAGATAGAAATCAAGTCTTTTGTATTATGAAAAGTAATATTCCTTAAAAAATTTAAACCATCCATTTTATGTAAATTATTTCACTTTCCAATGCTACACATATATCACTGGACCATACATTCACGTGTTTTGACAAACAAGCAATTATCCAAATTTCCAAACTCAAATTATCCAATAACTTTAATAATTAATAACCGTCCTTCTCCCTTTGTGACGCAAGTTAATTTATACACTTATACGTTTTTCAACCAATCCTTTCACTCAAGGGACAAAAAAAAAGTTGGTCTCTTACATAAAAAAGAAAAATAATAACAATGAAAAAGTTTAATAGTGGGAATAAGAAAAAGCAACGAGTAAAAAACGACGACTATAAGCAAACAAACCAAAAAAAGGACATTGATGTGAAGGTGAATATTGGCCATTTTTATTTGGGAGAATTAGGGTTGAAAAAAATATCAAATTAAAAAAATATTTGTTAAGAAATTAAAATCATGATGAAATTGTATGAGATTTAGTATAACTTTTTTTAAGAAGTTACCAAATTTAAAAAATTATAATTCTGAGTAATTTTTAATTATTTTGAAAAATTATAATAATGTTTTTTAAAAAATTGATAGTAAATTCTGTTAGACTTGACGGTAGTTTTAACATTTAATTAAGAATAATTATGATTGTTAAAAATTTTGAATTTAAAATTTTAAGGTATAAATGCTTTAATGCAATTTTCTGAAATTATTTTTAATTTTTTTTTGGTAATGGAAGAAAATACAATGCGTCCACAAAGGGATACAATGAAAGAAGTGGAATGAAGTCTCAAACTCTCAATTTTTGTTAACATTGATAATTAACAAAAATTTATTAATTATTAATGTTATTACTAATTTTATTACTATTTTATTAATTTATCAATTGTAAAATTCTAAAAGGCCAAAATTATTCTGAAATCTGAACCCGCAAAATGAAATCCCAAAACCCGCCAAGTGTTTGTGCCAAAAATCCCTACTTAGTCTTTTCCCTTTCAGTCTTCAATCACTCACCTTATCCGTTCAATCACTGGTCCTTCTCTTCTCTTTAGTTCGCATGGTCTTGTTGCTCACCCCTACCATCTTTTGGTTTGTGTGGTATGATTGCTTGCTTTTGTCTTTTCTTTGGTTCTCGTTGTTTGTTTCGGATGTTTCCTTGCACTAATTTGCATCATCTTCTTTCTTCCTTGCAGGAGCTTCATTCACTAATACGCTAGTATCTTTCCATTTGTACCTTGCTTCTTTGTCGTAGGAGGTTGTGCTTACAACAAGGTAAATTTTCTTATTTTCTTCAATCACAATCCCTAATTTCCAGCCACGTTCTCCTTTTGTCTTATTCAATTATTTTAATTGTGGCTTGCTTATTGTGTTGTCTGATTGTGTTTTGTGGTCCCCTTTTCATCTTATATAAATGTGTGCGTGTGTGTGTATATATATATTGATTCACTGATATGTCAACATATATGGAATTATGCATTGTGGGTCCATTCTCTTTTTCTATGTCAACATGTATTGTGTTGTTGGGTTGTCATTGGAGTCCTTGGCTTTCTTATGCATCATGGGTCCCTATTTATCATGTGCATCCTGTTCTTCTTTAACATAGACTTTTTTTTTAGCTTATTTTTTAATTATGTTCTGTAAAACAATTGAGACTTCTTTAAAACAAAGATTAGAAAAAAAAACCTTTGCTACATAACATATTTTTATGCCAGTACTTAGTAAGACTTGTTACTAGTTACCACTCAGACATTTAATTGTTGATATGAGACAAAATTATACAAATCTAGTACATGGATTAACTGCTCCTTTAAAATTTCCTATCATGGTTTCATAATCATTCCACACATCAATCACCACCTAGACATTTAATTGTTGATAAGAGACAAAATTATACAGATTTGGTAAATTCAGTACTCATACAATGCCTACCCCCTTCAAGCAACCTCTATGTGATATTAACCATTCTAGTTCTTAGTTCTTCACCAAAGAAAAAAATTTATATCAGATAAAGGTACAGAGGTGTATATCTATATATATACAAGTGCTTTGTTTAATTATTTTGCTTTATGTGACTGGGGAGAAAGGACTAGTGAAAATGGTCCTTGCTGGAAGTTTAACCCTATGACAAGTGCCCGATAATATGAGATCAAATTCAAGAATTATCATAATTTTTCCCACTTAATTTTTTTCATCCATAACTTAATTCTCTCACAATTCTCTTAGACAAATTGTGTAAATTAAATAGCAAGAATAAGCATTGACCAATCTGGAAAGCTTGCATATGTACCACCTGAAGAAAGTTATTTACCCAATGCAACAAAAGGAACTCAACTTTTCAAAAGTAAAGATGAATCAGTATGCATGTATTTCCCTTTGCATGATACTACTAGGATTAAACTAGTCTCTGTTCTTGTGCTTGTCTATATTATATACCTTTGTGGTCCCATAAGGTGCCAGATGCAGTAGTAGAAAAATTTTATCTCACAGTAATGTATCTATATATATAATATAGAAATAAACTTTTCTAGGTCCCATAAGCTTAATTTATTCGGGTGCAATCTTGAGTATTTTACTTTATGAAGAAAATTCCCTAAAGTTCAAGGCAACCAGACATAAATTTTGGGGTTTTTTTTTTGGGGGTGGGTTTAAGGATTACGTATTAAATTTTGTTAGTACTTTTTCTCTCTCCTTATCTCCTTAGCAATACCTATCTGGTCTATGTATAAGCTTCGTTATGTTAGTAAACTTCCTGACCATTTATGTTTTGTAAAGAGAGAAGTAGATGAATTTACAATAGAATACGAGCTTTGCCTATTGTGGGAAGCAAACAAAACACTTGTATATATATAGATATACACCTCTGTACCTTTATCTTATATAAAATTTTATTCTCTCACAATTCAATAATTGCTTTATAGTTTGGTTATTGTTTATTAATTATTAATTTTTGTTGAACATTATGTTAGATGGTGTTGCAATTTTTACTTATTTAATTATTTGTAACCTTCATTGTTTAGTTGTTGGCAAATCTGAGGTTGTTTATTTTGGGCTACCAATATAACATAATGGACGTACCTGTCCACCGAAAATGGATGGATAATAGACTAACTGTTAATCGACATTTGAATGATGAAGTTGTTGATGCGGTGCAAGAGTTTATAAAGTTTTCTTGTGCACAAGAACATTTTCAATCTAGAAAACAACTGAGGTGTCCTTGTGTGAAATGCAAATGTAAGAAGTTCAAAGAGCCAAATGATGTGATTGTAGATTTGTTGAGAAAAGGGTTCATGGAGAAATACTACTGTTGGACTAATCATGGGGAAGTAATGCCATCTTTTCCTCCAATAGTAGTAGGTAATTCATACTTTGTTCTTGCTGGACAAAGAGAAGATTATAATGCTTATGAACAAATGGTGATTGATACTGCTGGACCAAGGATTGATGAGCGTAACCCAGATGCCCAAAAATTCTTTGAGATGTTGGCAACCGCACAGGCCCCATTGTGGGATGGATGTGAGGAGTATTTTGAGTTATCAATAGCAATTGAAAATCTTAGCCTAAATATTAATTATAACATGCCTGAGGATTGCTTCAATCATATGGTAGAAATGATGAGTAAAGCAATGCCAATTGGTAATAAGGTGCCTACCAATTTTTATCATGCAAAAAAATCAGTGGAAAAGCTAGGTTAAGTTGTATCAAGATTGATTATTGTTCCAATGGATGCATATTATATTACAACAATGATGAGAATGCTAGAAATTGTAAATTTTGTGGGATGGAACACTACAAACAAACCACTCGAAGGGGTAAGGTCAAAGAAATCCCTTTGAAGAAGATGTGGTATTTTCCAATAATTCCACAGCTACAAGGACTTTATTCTTCCTTGGCTACTGTCAATCACATGAGATGGCATCATGAGAATCCAAGAGAACCTGATATTTTATCTCACCCATCAGATGGAGCAGTGTGGAAGCATATTGATGAAATGCATCCCGAGTTTGCAAAAGACTCACGAAATGTTAGATTAGGATTATGTGCTGATGGTTTCTCTCCATTTGGGTTATCTGGAAAGTCTTATTCATGTTGGCCTGTCATTCTTACTCCTTACAACCTTCCTGCTTGGTTGTGCATGAAAAGAGAAGTTATGTTTCTAACCATCATTATTTTTGGTCCATCTAATCCGAAAGGTAAAATTGATGTTTATTTGCGACCGCTAATAGATGACCTAAAACTATTGTGGAATGAAGGTGTCCAGACTTATGATGTATCATTGCAACAAAACTTTTTGATGAGGGCTATCTTAATGTGGACCATCAATGACTTTCCTGCATATGGAATGTTATCTGGATGGATGACTGCTGGAAAACTCTCTTGCCCTTATTATATGGAGAGGTCTAAGTCATTTACTCTTAAGTATAGTAAGAAAACTTCATTTTTTGATTGTCATAGGCAATTTTTACTAATGGATCATTCATTTCAATGAGCACGTAACACTTTTAAAAGGAATTGTATGGAAACCTCATCACCACCTCCTCGTTTGTCTTCTGAAGAAATATGGAGATGGGTTCGGCAGTTACCTAGCATGGAGGAGTCTCAGATATCTCATCTACCAAGATATGGAGTTGATCACCATTGGACCAAAATGTCAATATTTTGGGAGTTATGTTATTGGAAAACACATCTTCTCCCTTATAATATTGATGTGATGCATACTGAGAGGAATGTATTTCTTGCCTTATTTGAAACAATTATGGATGTGAAGGGTACAACAAAAGACACTTCAAGAGCAAGGTTGGACTTAGTTGAACATTGTAGTTGAAAAGATCCACATCTACAACATGGTAGATTTGAAAAACCTAAGGCAAAATATACATTGAGCAAGCAACAATGAGTAGCTGTTTGTGAATGGGTTAAAGAATTGAAGTTACCTGATGGCTATGTTTCCAATCTTAATAGATGTGTTAACATTAAAGAAGCAAAATTACATGGGATGAAGAGCCATGGTTGTCATATATTTATGCAACGACTACTCTCAATTGCTTTTAGATCTTTGCCAAAGATCATTTGGAATACCCTTGCCGAGTTAAGTCAATTCTTTAGAGAATTGTGCTCAACAATGCTAAAATATGATCAATTGATGATGATGGAGAAAAATATTCCAATTAGATTATGGAAGTTGGAACAAATATTTCCTCCAAGTTTCTTTAACTCAATGGAGCACTTACCTATTCACTTGCCATATGAAGCAAGGGTTGGTGGTCTAGTACAATATTGTTGGATGTATCCCTTTGAAAGGTTGTTCTCTTTATCTTTGATACTACATATTTAATTCCTTTTAGTAAATTCATTTGATTTTGAATCTTATATTTTGTTTTTTCTTCCTATTAGGTTCTTACGCACTCTTAAAGATATGGTGAAAAACAAGGCAAGAGTTGAACGTTCCATTTGTGAAGCTTATTTAGTGGAGGAAACATCCACTTTTGCTTCTTATTATTATCCATCCCACATTCCATGTAGAAGGACTAGAGTGCCTCGTAATGATGATGCAGGTGAAGGTTGTTCTTCCAATCCACCACTATCAATATTCAATTTTCTTGGGCATCCGATTGGAAAAGTTCTCAAACTTTCGTTAGATGGTAAGGAATCACAAGCTGCGATGCTTCATGTTCTTTTGAATTGTCCATAGGTTCAACCTTTCATAGAGTAAGATCCAAATGTTTTTAAATTACTTCATTCCTGGTCAATCAATCTTTTAATCCATGTCACTAATTATGAAACATCTACAGTTTATATGTAGAATTTATACGAGAACTTATACCCGACATCAGTGATGCACAACTTGACAAGGAGATTTCCTCAAACTTCCCTTCATGGTTTAAGAATTATGTATGTTCAAACTTTTCTAGTAATTTGCTTCTATTTGTTCAATTAGTTTTACTGTATCAAAGTTTGATCTTTTTTTTTTTGTTAATATTAGGTGGGGAATCCAGAAAATCAAATAAAGGATGATTTTTTAAGGAGTTTGTCATGGGGTCCATTATTAACAGTAGAGACATGGAACGTGCTCTTGGTTAATGGATATAAATTTCAAACAAAAAGTTGGGGTGAAGGGATGAAAACTTCCAATTATGGTGTGTATGTTACAGGTAGCGATTACGACCAATCAGAAAATGATTTCTATGGGATTCTAACTGATATTATAGAACTAGAGTATATTGGTTGGCCAAGAAAGAAGGTTGTTCTATTAAAATGTGACTGGTTTGACCCTACTCCTAATCTAGGGACAAGGACCAATGCCAATTACGGACTTGTTGAGGTTAGAGCATCTAGGAGATATAAGTTATATGATCCTTTCATACTTGCTCAACAAGCAAAGCAAGTTTACTTTACTCCATATCCTGAAAACAATGGGTGGCTATGTGTTATCAAGACAAAGGCTCGAGGTACAATTATTGCACCTTATGCTCCAAATCATGCAAATGATCAACCATACCAAGATGATGAGATACCCCAACTGATTACGATAGTTACTGAAGATGTTTTAGAAGAGGGCCTAGTTGATAAAGAAGGTCATGAAGTTGAAGTGGATAGTCTGGAACTTAATGAAAATGACTTGGAGGAGGAGGAGGAGGAGGAGGAAGAAGAAGAAGAAGATTTGTCTTATACATCTGGATCTGAAATGAATGAAGAGTTATAGATTCAAATACAGCTTAAATAAATTATAAATAATATTATAGTCTAGTATATGTTAGTTAATGCATGTATTGTGACATTTGAATTTATAACATTTAGCCTTGATTTATGTTAACATATTGTGCTTTCATATATTTCTATTGAAATTTTATTTCTTTAGTTCATATATTAAGATTTGTTTTTGGATATTATAACTATAAATTATTTAAGCTAATATAGTTTATTGCATTCGTATAGATGACAGGACGAGGACGAGGATGAGGACTGGGATGAGATATAGGCTGTGGTCGAGGAAATGGTACATTTGCCACAACCTCAGAGATAGCTGGTTTTGATCATCATTCAGGCCCATCCACAGATGCATCCATTATTCGGCCATCCTCTAGCCTAGATATTCCAAATACACCGCAAACATCCCCTTCCCCTAACACTACCTCCATCGAGTTAGGTTCTGGTGAGCCTACATATGTAAAAGTGGATCCTACAGATGGACGCATATGGACTAAGCCAATCCCTACTTTGGAGTAAGTTATGACACAGTGCATGTAGGGTAGTGTATTAATTTTAGTATGTGTGGAGCATGGCTTAGGCTTAAAGACATGTCTATCTAGTCTTTATTTGCATGACTGATAAGGAAATGATCATTTGAGGAGGAAAAGTGAGGAAAATAGGGAATTATATATTGTTATAAGTCATATAATCATGTTTCATGCTCTTGGTTGAAATCATATAATTTTTATCACCATATACAACTTTGAGCCAACTCATAGACCAACAACTGTTATAACTACCATAATCAAAGGCAAGTTTGAAGGGCCATGGATAAATTGGTTTGATGTCAACCCACAAGTCAAGGGTATGTGGTTTGATGAATTCAAGGTAAAATGTTGCCCTATTTTTTCCTTAATTTATTACCTAAATCATGTCTTGTGTAACATTTCTTTTGAATTTATGTTAATGCAGAAGCATTATAAATGGCTTCCTCAAGATGATTTGAAAGTATGGAAGCATTTCAATAGCAAGGCTAGAAGATGCTTAACCAATGCAATGTCCAAGTTTAGATCAGGAGAGGACAAAGGGACATGGATCCATGAAGATCTTCAAGAACAACTTCAAGCAAAATGGGAGGATCCAAAGTGGCAGTCTAAAAGTCAATAGAATAGTAAAAATAAAAACTCTAATCAAGGTGCCTCACTTCACATAGGTGGTTCCATCTTTGCATCAGAGCACAAGAAAAGGCTGGTAATTTCCTCAAAGAAGTCTCATATTTTATAAATTAACTAAATCAAAATTTCTCATACATTTTGATTGATATGTTTATAGGAAGAACAATTGAATAGGGTACCAACTAGTTTTGAACTGTTTAAGAAAATTAAACATTGCAAGAAAAGTGATACTTGGATCTCTCAAATGGCAAAAGACATTGCTGTAAGTATTTGAATATGTGGTCTATTGTTCTTTTGTAATGCTTTAATGTATTTATTGTTTTGGGGTTTTGGCCACTATTTGGATATTTGGTTTGTTTTTCAGGCAGAATTTATGAAGCACAAGGAAGACATGATGTCAAATATGTCTGGAGAAGGAACTTCTGAAAATGATTTCTCATCTATTGATAATCAAATATTCCTTTCAGTGGTTGGAGGAAAAAATAAGAAAGGAAGGATATTTGGTCTTGGAAAGCAAAGCAAAAACCAATTATATACTAGAGACTGTACTAATGATATTGACCAAGCAACTTCCCAATCCAAGATTAACGAGAGTTTACAAAATCAAGTCTCTTCGTTGACTAAGGAGCTACAAGAAAGTAAGGAGATGTTGCGTGTAGTCCTCCAACATCTTGGAATTAATCCTTCTACAAATATACCTACTCAAGCCCCTTCAGTTCATGACTCCAAACATAATCAAGCAGCTGTAACTGATGATCCAAGACATAATGAAGTCACTGCTGCAGGTGACTCTAATAGCAACCATCACTTGGATGATGACTTGTGTGATGATGTGGAAGATGACAATTGATATGTCAGACTTTTATATGCCAGACATGATCAAGGACCTACCTACTTTTATATATACTAACTAAGTACTTTATCTAACACTTGTTATATTTTGAAGCACTTAGTATTTGATACATGTCATATTTTGGAGGACTTAGTACTATATTTGAGACATGTTATATTTTGGAGGAATTTGGTTTATATCTATGGATCTTTGCTTATTAATATTTAAATTACATTTATGATTGTTGTGGAAATTTTATAGAAAATTTGACAATTTTCTTTTAGGAAAACAGGGAAGGTGGAAAAAAAGAGATATTAAATTAAAAAGACAATTTAAATAGAGATAGAATTAGAGACGACTCAAATCTGTTTCTAAATATTGCAAAAAGTATTAGAGACAGATAGAAAATCCATCTCAAAATCAGAGATGACATTTTTTTGTCTCTAAAGTAGAGACGTATTACAAGTCCATCTCTAATTAAAGACTGAAAAATTATTCCGTCTCAAGCTTTTGAGATGGATTTAGAGACGAACTCTCTTCGTGTCAATAGTATTTGGTGACAAATTATTTTGGGGGAATAGAGATTATTGTGGATCAATTTAGAGATGAAAATGAGTCGTCTCTAAATAGAGATGGATTTCTAAATCTGTCTTTAATTATTTAGCGACACCACTTTTAGCGATGCATTATTTTCCATCTCAAAATCCGTCTCTAAGTATTTAGAGACGGATTTCACGCCATTTAGAAACGGATTGTGGTCGTAGCTAAATGCTTTTTTTTTGTAGTGATATATATATATATATAAGGAAGGCTTTGAGGGGTGAGAGATCACTTTCTTTAAAGAGTGATTGTCAGTCTAATGGGGAATACAGACAATGCTCTTCTAGGATACAAAAAGCCTCTTAGAACACTTGAGATTTCTTAGCACCTTTGCCTGTGGAATGAGAGTATTTATAGACTTAAAAAGGAACTTTCTGAAGAGATACCTTGTTTGACATGAAAATGTTAAGGTTAAAAAATACCTTATCTTATATGAAAATGTTTAAATTAAAATGTATTTTAATAAAAAGAAGGAACATGTCTAATTAAAATGAATGGCCACACCCTTTCAACATAAAACTTTTCATATTTTGATTTTGAAATTTAAATAAATATTTAAATAATATTTAAATCTGAATTTCAATAAATATTTATTTAAAATTTGAAAATAAATATTAAATAATTATTTGTACCTTTTCTTCAAAGCCCAAATCCAAGTCTAAGTCATTTAGATATACATTATACTATAATATATTATATATCTATTAAATAATTATTTTAACTTGGGAATAATGCATTCTCTTTTATATACTTTCCCTTTCAATGTGAAACTTGATGTTTCACAAATATTACAAACTACTCTAACAATCCCCTACTAATTTGTAATATTACTCATAATAGCATGCATAATAGAAAGTATTTTTAATGATTTTAACTTCCTGCTAGTGTAGCTACTTTAAAGTTCTGATGGAATTATTAGTATCATAAGATTTTAACTATAATCCCTTGTGTCAAAACTAAAAGTATCACACACATGACATTATTAAGCTACTAAGATGTTTTGATATCTTGCTTTAGCACTTTTATGGCCATGTGCTAATCCTGATTTCATGAATGTTTAACAAGATAAACCCCCTAAATCTTGCTTGAAGCGGCACCACTTTGATATTCATATAGGTGGAGTATGTTGTTATATCCTTGTTACTTTAGATATTTAACATCTTCATTAAGACAATTGTTGTCCTCACCTCGTAACAGATGGAGTTTTATATTTCTTGTTCTTCACTACTCATTAACTTCATTCAACCCTTTTATTGTACATCATACTATACAATGAGGCTTTAAGATTAAGGTCTTTCCATCAACACAAGCAACTTCGTTGTTACCCTTTTAACTTGTATTTTTAGAGTGTATACTAACTCAAAGTTGCGTATCCATTGCAAGTGTTTGTTATTGTGAGGGTTTGAGCTCCATTTCTTCACAAGTATGACGTACTGCATCTCTTGCCAATGCTTTGGTAAAAGGATTAGCTAAATTATATCTTGATCTTACGTAAACTATTGCAATAGTTCATTTATCAACTAACTCTCTAATATAAACATGTCTTAAACTTATATGTCTCAATTTCCCATTATACATTTTGTTTTGAGCCAAGCTCATGGTGACTTGACTATCACAAAAAACAGAAATGGCTGGCATAGGTTGTGGCCACAACTTTATATCTAATAACATATTTCTCAACCATTCTGCTTCTTTTCCCGCAGTTGCTAATGTAATAAGTTCAGGTTCCATTGTAGAGTGGGAAATATATGTTTGTTTCTTTGATACCTAACTAATAGCATCACCTCTAAGAGTGAATATCCATCATGATGTTGAATTATTATCATTAATATTGGTTATCCAACTAGCATCAGAATATCCCTCTAACACTGCAGGAAAGCCATTATAACAAATTCCCAAATCCTTTGTTCTTTTCAAATATCCAAGAACTCTAAATATAGCTTTCCAATGATCCTTGCTTGGATTATTAGTAAATCTTGATAGTTTACATACTGCAAATGCTATGTCTGGTTTGGTACAATGCATTGCATACATCATATTGCCAATTGCACTAGCATATTCCAATTATGCTATTGCTCTTCCTGAATTTACAAATAATTTTATACTTGAATCATAAGGAGTATTAAACTCCTTTATGTCCAAATGTGTGAATTGTCAAACACTTTATCTATATAATGTGATTGGATCAAAGTCACTTTTTCACTATCTCTTTTGACTGTTATACCTAAGATAGTATCAACCTCATTTAGATTTTTCATTTTAAATATTGAGGTTAGATACTTCTTAGTTTCAAATATACCCAACATATTTGTACCAAAGATCAACATATCATCAACATACAAATATATTATAACACCATACTCATTTGTAAATTTGGAATACATGCACTTGTCTGCATTGTTATGCACAACACCAATTTCTAATATAGCACTATCAAACTTTTCATGCCACTACTTTGGTGCTTGTTTTAAATCATAAAGAGATCTTTTTAATTTACAGACTTTATTTTCATTTCCAGAAAGAATAAAACCTTCAGGTTGTTGCATATAAATTTCCTCACTTAAATCTCCATTCAAGAAGGCAGTTTTAACATCCATATGATGAACACACAAATCATATATAAAAGTTAAAGAAAATAGCACTCTAATGGATGTTATTCTTTCTATTAAAGCATAAGTATCAAAATAATCTATTCCTTCTTTTTGTGTAAAACCTTTAGCTACTAACTTTGCTTTAAAGGTTTGAATAGAACCATTTGTATTATATTTTCTTCTAAATACCCACTTCCAGCCTATGGGTTTTGAACCAGGAGGCAAATCAACTAAAACCCATGTATTGCTTGATATAATTGAATCCATCTCATCATTTACTAATTCTTTCCATCTCGAGATAACATTGCCTCTTGAAATGTTTTTGGGTCATTCTCAACATTAAATAGCATGGGAATTTTGTTACAAATGTTGGTTCTATTTACTTCAATAAGGAATACTATTGATTATGTTGAAATGACATCAAGACCTAAATCCTTTTCTTTTCTAACCCTTTGGCTCCTTCTAGGTTGCAAATCAGTGTTGACATTATTTCTTTTATTAACATAATTTTCTGGAAGTGATGTTCTACTAATCTTAGCATTATTATCTCTTTGTGCAACCATTAAACTATCTGAAGAACTATTTATGAATTAATTTTCAATGAATTCTACATTATTTATTCTACTATGATATTTGATTGTAAATCTAGAAGTCTATATGCCTTAGAATTTTGTGCATATCCCATAAAGATGCTTTTAATTCCTCAAGGTCCTAATTTTGTTCTTTGAAACTTAGGAATACTATAATATGCAATACACCCCCACACCTTCAAATAATTCAAATTGGATTTTCTATTATTCCAAAATTTATATGGTCCGTTATTTATCTTCTTAGAAGGAACTCTATTCATATGTGACAAGCTGTTAATAAAGCTTCACCCCATAAGTTATATGGCAAGTGTGCATTTTGTTAGCAAGGATGACTTCCCAAGAGGGGGGGTGAATTGGAAGTCTGAGATTTTTCTGCACAAAGTGAAGTTAGTGAAGATATCACAGTATAATGAAAACAATGCGTAAAACAGAGCAAGGTGAAAGGTAGAGATAAAGAAAAGAGAACTCAGTGATTTATCCTGGTTCGGTCTATTCTCTTGACCTACATCCAGTCCCCAAGACACTTCTTGAGATTTATCCACTATACAGTAAGAATTTCAGTGGGCTTCTTGCTAAAGCCACAGTACATGAGTATGCTCTGTTTCTGAGCTCTCTCACACTCTCCAAGCACTTTCACTATGTGCTTCCCAATCCCCTTGTGAATACCCCTCACAAGTAAATCTATCTCCAAGATGAAGAGTAGATTGATTACAATGAAATAACTCTCTTGAAAAGAGTAGATATGAAAGTTTAAGTACAAGTATAGAAGTTGAGAGGGTAAAAGCTTTTGAGAAGATTTAGCAGAAATTCGGTATATACAAGTTTGATTCCTTTTTCACAACTTCAAATGATGTTGTATTTATAGATTTAGGTCTCAAATATCCGTTAGAGACTAAATCTATCCGTTGGGGAAGTTATCCAACGGTTACTCTGAAAAACTATCCGTTTACCAACCGCATTTAATGTTTCTGATATACTGAAATTCGAATTTTGGTTGGTCAACAGACGAATTTTGAAGGAACCGAAGATTAAAGCTTCCAATGTTACAGCACAAAGTTCGTCTGTTCATGAAGTGAAATTCGAATTTTGAAACTTACAAAACATTTTCACAATGTGACATACGAATTTTCAAGAAGAAAGTTTTTCGGTTAAGTGTGAACAGTGTTTTCAATTTTCTACAGTACCTTTGAAATTCGAATTTTGGATCCCCAAAATTCGTCTGTCCATTGAACGTTTAAAGGGGCACAGTAGATTACTTTCTTCGAAATTCGAATTTTGAAGAGTAAAGTTCGTCTGTCAGAGATACTCTTTTCAGACTAACTTCATCATTCGAATGTTGCAAGTTCACATCATTGGTATGTCAATGTTTTATTTCAACAGACTCAAGAACTTAGCTTCTGAAATTCGAATTTTAATGTTCAAAGTTCGTCTGTCAGAGAGCAGTTTTGAAACTTAAGTCATTCTTGATCTCAGATGAACTTTAACATAGTTTCAGACGAATTTCTTTTGTTTTCTCAATTTTTGTTTTGTTCAAAATTCAAACTTTGAAGACTCAAAGTTCGTCTGTTGCAAAGAAGCATCTTTTAGACTTATATGAAAATTCAAATGTTGGAAGTTCAAAATTCGTCTGTCAGAGAGCATTTATCAAACTCAATTTCATTTTGATTTCAGATGCACTTTATCATAGTCTCAGACGAATTTCTTTGGTTTTTACAAACTTCATTTTACTTGAAATTCGAATTTTGAAAGTGTGAAGTTCGTCTATTACCAAAAGGCCTCTTTCAGACTAGATGAAAATTTGAATTTTGAACAACCAAAATTCATCTGACAGAGAGTCATCTCTTCAGACTTATTCAGTTTTTAGCTCGAAATTCGAATTTCCAAAGGCAAAGTTCGAATTTCCAACTTGACAGTTTAGCTTAAACTTTCAACCTTCATCTGTTTGTGGGTGTTTTTCAAATATTTAAAGATTTAACATAAAATCAAAGTTTGAAAATATCTTTTCTTCAAATCAAAATCTTTTACCCAGTCATAACAAAAACTAAGGATCTTACAAAAGATCTAACAGCAAGAACTCAGAAAATCTTCACTTGAGACAGCTTTGATCTCCTTTGATATCTTCAATCCAAGCTCTTGAATGTTAGTTTGGAATTATCAAAACTCTTGATTCAACATTCTCCCCCTTTTTGATGATGACAAAACAACTTACAAACTGAATTAGTACTTAGGTTTGCTTTCACAAGCTCCCCCTCAGCATATGCATAAGATATCAAAACAACAGATTAAGTGAAGAGATTTAAGGCACAAAACATTGCAACAAAGGGATCCATTCATTTAATCAAGAGTTGCTTGTACAGAAACAAATTAATCAAAGTTCAAACATCAAATCCAAAACACAAAAACACAAAGTACAAAATACAACAAGAGGACTTAAGCCTAATCTCCAATCATTTCTTCTTGGACTTGGTCTTCTTGCTGTAGGATTTCCCTTTCCCTTTCCCAGATTGCTCAGCAGCAGGCTTTCCAATTTGCCCAGACTTCTCCCCCTTTTTGACATCATCAGGAAGGCCAACAAAATCAGCCGGAGGAGGGATCTGAGAGACAGGAATAGCACGAAGGGGCACAGGAGCAAAAGGGATTTCTGGCTGAACTGGTGCAGGGGGCTCAGCAGGCTCTTCATCATCATCATCAGAGACCTCAAGCAGCACTTGCATTTCCTGCCTAGAAAGAGCTAGTTGAGCTCTCTGTTTCTTTGAAAGCCCATAGACGGCAATAGAATGAGAAGCTGGTTCAGCAGGAGGAAACATTTCTTCCAGCCTTCTCCTTTGAGCTAGCAGCAGAGCATTGTGAGCAATGGCAAGATAATCAATAACAGGTACAATGCTCCTTTCCTCATTACTTGCTCCTTCTGGCACAGAAGAGGTTGAAATGGCTGCAACTAGTCTTTCAACTTGCTCAGATTCTTGAATTGACAGAATTGATTCCTGAGCATCTTCTTGCATGGGCTCGTGAGGGCTTGTACCTTGGAGACCTTCTTCTTCCAATCCATAGTCCAAGGGTGGACTAGGACTTGGTGTTCTTATTGCACCAGCACCATCTATTTCATCATCATCATGGTCAGAGGAGGCAATCTCGAAGGGACTTGGAGGCACAGGGGAGACAGAGTAGGCTCAGGGACACCAGGCTGAGGTGGAGCTGAAGTGGCAGGAATTGTATTCCTTATCTCTTCATAGGCATCAGCCACCACCTTCATATTTACAGCCAACTGATGGATCTGATCTTGTAGATGAGCAAATTTGGCATTTTGCTCATCTCTAATGCTGAGAATGAGTGTTGACAGACTGTTAGACAACTCAGTGACCTTTGTTGGCTTGGCCCGTGAGGAGGGAGTGGAAGGAGGGTGAGTAGGCCTAGAGGGAGATGGGATTGGCTGAGAAGGCCGAGGTACAGATTTGCCAGGGGCCTCAGAAGTTCCTTCTTGTTGGAGGAATGCATCAGCCACAAAGAATAAGTCTTCAGATTTTCCTGCTCCCTTTCCAACCCATCGTCCTTCATCTCTTTCAATGCCCATCCTTTGCAGTTCCTCCTCTTTGAATGCCTCAGTAAGTTTCCCTTTCCCCTTTTCAATGTGTTGAATCCTAGCATGCTGCAGGATTCTTGAAATAATTGCAGCATAGGGGAGTGTGGAATCCTTCCTTTGATCCCTTGCCTTTATCATTCTCTGGAGGATGATATGACCCATGTTAATGAGCTTCCCACGTATGATAGCAGTCATCACATGAGCCTCTGCCCTTGTTATCAAATTGAAGCTGCCACCCTTGTTGAATATGATCCTGGACACTATGTAGTGCAGGATCCTGACTTGTACACTTAGGTCTGTGGGCTTCAACAGATTTATCATTGGCCTGTTCTCCCTTCTCCTGAATAAGGTGTCCAAAATGGTGCTCTCTTTGTAGTTCAGAAAGGATCCACCTTCTTCATCAGCTGTGCTTGCCTCATCCATATATCCAGAGGCTGTGATGTCAATTTTCAGCCCATCTTGTCCTGGGATTTCCAGCACTTCATTGATTGTTTCATTAGCAAGCCAGATGGTCCTTGATCTCAAAGTGACCTCCCATTTCTTTTTCTTGCTGTTATATTGAAGAGAGGCATACCAAGTCTTCACTACTTCATCATCATATTTTTCAGCAATTTCCAACAGGTTTTTGTATCTTATCAACCATAATGCAGCATCAAAGTTGTTGGATATCAAAAATTGCTCCATATTTACACAGTGAGGCTTGATTACCTTTTTGCTGGAAAACTTGGCAGAAAACTCTTCTTGAATCTCAGGAGTGTTCCAAAGTGGCAGTGTAGTAAGCTCAAATTCTCCAGATTGTGTAGAAGAGGAGGAAGCCACAGTAGCAGTATCAGCCGAAGGGACCGCAGTTTTTGATGAGGAAGGTCCAGTTTTCTGTGAATTTGCCTTGGATGATGATTTCTGGCGTTTAGAAGGGGTAGCTTTACTGGGTTCGGCCTTTCTCTTGGATTTCTCTCCTTCCTTTGTAGCATATTGAGATTTGACCGTTCTTTTTGGCCGAGTTCTAGCTTGTCCTGCTCCAGGGATCTTTACTCTCGCCATTTTTCAGTGGAATGATGCAGAATGTGGTTAAGGAAAGGTTTATGGGATGCGAATGGAAGTTTAAATAGTGAAGAATGACGGTTTTTGGACAGAAATTAAGAGGATTAAAGAGAGAATCAGAACAGACTTAGAGAGGTTACAAATAGGGTTGCGTCTGTTCTGAGGAAAACTGTTGCATTTAACGTGTGTAACCGTCTGACAGACGAATTTTGAGGGGTCAAAATTTGAACTTCGGGCAGTTACAAGTTAAACCATTCAGCACAGTTTACTGACAGATGAATTTTCATCTTGAAAGTTCGTCTGACAGTGGCTTGAAACAAGCAATACAAGCACAACAGAAGAATTTTGTTCCACCAAAGTTCGAATGTTGAAAGAAAAAAGGCAGGCATCAATCAAACTATCAATCAACAGACGAATTAAACATGCAGAACTACATCTTTCAAGAATTCAACATGACGGACATGATTCAACAGACGAATTTTGAACTGAAAATTTGAATTTTTCAACTTTTGTAAAGATTGTCCAACTTTCGTATGTTGAGAAGTAATAATTTGTGTAGCAGTGATGGACAAACATAACTTTGAAATTTCTGATTTTGAAAATTCAAACTTTCAAGCTTCAACAGACGAATTTCAAGGCATTACTGAGAACTGTTCCAAGGCAAAACAGGCCGAAGTTCGTCTGTTGGTCAACTAAAATTCGAATGTTGACCATGTTGACCAGTTTAAAAACATATATTATCAATGAAATTCATCTAGCAATCAAACAACATACAAATTTCAACTTTAAAAACTTACAGAATGGATCCAGAACTTAGAATAATTATCATTCACTTCATTTTCTGGTTGTTCCAATCTGGAGTGCTCCAATCTTTCAAACATTTAGCCATTGATTTTCACAAGAAGCACCTACAACTACACTAAAACATACTCCGATGCTCAAGTTAGAGTTTATTCTAATATTAAAAATTCTAAAGACAGAATTGCACAGAAATATCTTACAATTCATCGGGATTTACCATTCCCAATTCTCTCCTTATTTTGCAGTGTCTGTCTTCTGATAGAGGTTTTGTGAGTATATCAGCAACTTGATCCTCTGTTGGAATGTACTCCAGTCTAACTTCTCCTTTTAGAATGTGATCTCTTATGAAGTGGTGCCTAATTTCAATATGTTTCATCCTTGAATGCATGACAGGATTCTTGGTGATATTTATAGCACTTTGGTTGTCACATATGATTGGTATCTCTTTCATTTTAACCTCAAGATCTTCAAGCTGCTGTTTCATCCAGATGACTTGGGAAAAACAGCTTCCAGCTGCAACATACTCAGCTTCTGCAGTGGATAAGGCTACACTGTTTTGCTTTTTGCTGAACCATGAAACCAGGGATCCTCCAAGGAACTGACAGGTTCCACTTGTGCTTTTTCTGTCAGTTTTGGATCCTGCAAAATCAGCATCAGTGTATCCTTTGAGATCTTCTCCATTGCCTTTTGGATACCAAAGACTCATCTGTGATGTTCCAATAAGATATCTAAAAATTCTTTTCACAGCTGTTGCATGGGTTTCTTTGGGGCATGATTGGAATCTTGCACACATGCAGACACTGAACATAATGTCAGGTCTGCTGGCAGTTAGGTACAGCAGGGATCCAATCATTCTTCTGTACTGAGTAATGTCAAACATCTTCCCATTCTCATCCATGTCCAGTTTGGTTGCAGTAGCCATAGGTGTTCCCATTGGCTTGGCATTCTCCATTCCAAACTTCTTTAACAGCTCCTTTAGATACTTGGATTGATTGAGAAAGATACCATCATTAAGCTGTCTGATTTGCAATCCAAGGAAGAAATTGAGTTCACCCATCATAGACATCTCAAATTCTCCCTGCATTAACTCAGAGAATTTCTTGCAAAGAGTTTCATTAGTAGCACCGAAAATAATATCATCAACATAGATTTGAACAATTAGTAAATCTTTATTTTCTTTCTTAGTAAATAAGGTTGTGTCAATTTTGCCTCTGTTAAACCCCTTTTTAGTCAGAAAATTGCTCAGTCTCTCATACCATGCTCTAGGGGCCTGTTTTAAACCATATAGAGCTTTCTTCAGTTTATAAATATGGTTTGGTTTTGTAGAGTCCTCAAAACCTGGAGGTTGATCAACATAAACCTCTTCCATGATATATCCATTCAGAAAAGCACTCTTTATATCCATTTGATATAATAAAGTATTTTTCATGCATGCATATGCTAGCAGTATTCTTATAGCCTCTAATCTAGCTACTGGTGCAAAGGTTTCTTCAAAATCAATACCTTCTTCTTGATTATACCCTTTAGCAACTAATCTAGCTTTATTTCTGATTATTGTTCCAGATTCATCAAGTTTATTTCTGAAAACCCATTTGGTACCAATAACAGGATGATTTTTGGGTCTAGATACTAAATTCCAAACTTGATTTCTTTCAAATTGATTTAATTCATCTTGCATAGCCATAATCCAATATTCATCAGTTAAGGCTTCTTCAGTACATTTGGGTTCAATTTGAGAAATGAAAGCACAGTTGAGCATCTGATCCCTTAACTGTTTTCTGGTTTTGACTTTCTCTTGAACATTCCCTATTACTTGATCAACAGGGTGATTCCTTTAATATCTCCAAGCTCTAGGGAGTTCTTGAGCTGTTTCTTCATTATTTTCTTTATCAAACTCTTGCTCCTGGATATCTTCCTCTGTGCCAACAGATTCAGATATCTTTGGAGGTTCAGTTTTACTTTTGTCAGAAATTCCCAGTTTTTCAAAATTGAAAGTAAGATCATCCTTATTGGTAACATGTTTTGAAACAGTTTCATTTTCAATGAAAACCACATGCACTGATTCTTCTACTACATTTGATCTTTTATTATAAACCCTATAAGCCTTACTCCTACTTGAATAGCCCAAAAATATACCTTCATCGGATTTGGCATCAAACTTACCCAGATTTTCTTTCCCATTGTTGTGAATGAAGCATTTGCACCCAAACACATGGAGGTGTGACAGATTTGGCTTTCTTCCCTTATACAGCTCATATGGAGTCTTCCCAAGGATTAGTCTGATGTAGGCTTTGTTTATGATGTAACTTGCTGTATTCCCTGCATCAGCCCAGAACACTTAAGAGAGTTCCTTCTCATTCAGCATAGCTCCAGCCATCTCTCCAATGGTTCTGTTCTTCCTTTCCACCACTCCATTTTGTTGAGGAGTTCTTGGTGCTGAGAAGTTGTGGTCAATCCCATGCTCATTGCAGTACTCCAGGAAGTATGCATTTTCAAATTATCCTCCATGGTCTGACTTGATAGACACAATAGAAATACCTTTCTCATTTTGCACTTTCTTAGCTAAGGTTACAAATACATCAAAGGTATCACTTTTAGAGGAAAGAAACAATGTCCAAGTGAATCTAGAATAATCATCTACAATTACAAGCACATACAGATTACCACCAAGACTTTTCACCCTGGATGGTCCAATTAAGTCCATATGCAACAATTCAAGTGGTCTTGTTGTGGTAACTACATTTTTAGATTTGAAGGATGATTTAGTTTGCTTTCCTCTTAGGCATGCATCACATTCTTTATCCTTTTCAAAAGATATTTTAGGTAGACCAGTTACTAGCTCATTTTTAATCAGTTTAGACAATTGATTCATGTTAACATGAGCTAATCTCCTATGCCATAGCCAACTATCATTATCCTGACTAATTAAACATACAGAGTCCAAGGGAGGAAGTTCATCAAGGTCAATAGTATAACAGTTACCATCCCTTTGAGTTTTGAGGATTACTTTGTGATCACTTTTTCTGATGACCAGGCAAAACTTTGAGTCAAACAGCACCCAGTTTCCTCTGTCACAGGTCTGACTCACACTCAGCAAATTGTGGTTGAGGCCAATTACAAACAACACCTCTTCAATGGATGTTTCTGGATTTTTACCCACAATGCCAATACCAACAATTTTGCCGTATTGATCACCTCCAAAGGTCACCTTTCCTCCCTTCTTGTCTCTAAGAGTGATGAACTTCTCCTTATCACCAGTCATGTGACTTGAGCAGGCACTGTCCATATACCATTTGTTGCTTTTCTTAGCTTTGAGACAGACCTGCAAAACAAGGTTTATGTTTTCCTTTTAGGTACCCAAATTTGCTTGGGTCCTTTTCTGTTAGTAGTTATTTCCCTAGATGCAGATGCACCTTTGGGAACCCATTTAACTTTCCTGCCAAGTCCATTTTTCTTCAAAGCACAAGAACTGGAAGTATGTCCCTTTTTGTTACAGAAATGACAGGTAGTGAAAGGACTGCTAGATTGAGAAGCAGGAAGAAAACAATGTAGATAATATTTTTGTCTAGTATGCCTTGGTTGATCATATGTTTCAATGTGAGGTGATATATCATTTTTCTTTTTATTATTCTCAGCATGCACAAAATGTCTCATATATGCATTTTGATTTTTCTTCCTAATCTTTTCTTTGACAGCACATAGATCATAGCCAAAACCAGCTTTTCCTTGTGATATTCTTTAGCTCCCCATCAATGCAAACAACATATCCTTACCTCTAGTGAGCCTAGACATGCTTTTAACTAAATAGTCATTAGTTCGCTTAAGTTCAATGCATGAAGTGCAGCAAACAGATTCAGAAGTAGGTAAAGTGGCAGTTTTAGAAACTATGCTTTGAGACTCTAGCTTGCTTATCTTTTTCTTTGCCAATTTCAGTTCTTTAGAAATTTTAATAAATTCATCATGAAGCTCATGAAATGCATCCAGTAATTCAGAATAGGAAGGTTCAGATTCATATACCTCTTCTTCTTGATCACTGCTGCATGAGGGTGTGACTTCTTCAGAAGCAAGTGCCATTAGACAAATGTTGGCAATCTCATCCTCATCTTCTTCTTCCTCATCTGAGCTGTTGCCCCATATGGATGAGATGTAGGCCTTCTTCTTCTTTCCTTTGTCAGTAGGTTTCTTTTCCTTTTCTTGTTTCTTGATGAATTGGGGGCAGTCCCACTTTATGTGTCCCTGCTTCTTGCATTCATAGCAAGTCACAGGTTCTTTTGTCTCTTTCTTACTTTCTCCAGCTGCTCCTTTCTTGAAGAATCTCTTGTTCTTCTTCTTGCTGTAGAATCTTCCAAATTTTCTGACCATCATAGCCAGAGTTTCCTCATCTAGCTCATCTCCTTCGTCAGATTCTTCTTCCTTTTCATCAGCAGCTTTGAGGGCAAGGCCTTTCTTCTTTCTGTCTAGCCCAGCTTCCTTGAGTGCTTTGATTTTTCCTTCATATTCCTCAAGGCTGCCGAAGAGAGCTGTGACAGAAGCCATTGATTCTCCTCTGGCTTCTTCTATAGCTGTCACTTTGGGCTGCCATTCCAGAGGGAGAGCTCTGAGTATCTTTCTTACTTTCTCAGACTGTGTGTATTCTTTTCCCAGGCTCTTCAGTTGATTCACAATAAGAGTGAATCTCTTTTGGAGCTCCTTTACAGTTTTACCTTTAGCCATTCTGAAGCTTTCTTATTCCCTAATGCATGTGTTCAGTCTGTTCTTCCTAACTCCAGATGTTCCTTCATGTGCAATCTGTAGAGTATCCCACATTCCTTTTGCAGTGGTGCATTGTGAGACTCTGTAGAATTTATCCTAGTTCAGGGTACTGACCAAACAATGCTTTGCTTTGAAGTTCAGTAGGACTCTCCTTCTGTCTTCATCATTCCACTCTGCTTCCAGCTTCTCTTTGTGTCTTCCATCTTCAGTTAGAGCCATTGGGACGAAATCTCCTTTTTCAATGACTGACCAGATGTCAAGATCAATTGATTGGAGGTAGATCTGCATCCTCATCTTCCAATATCCATAATGCTCTCCACTGAAGCCTGGTGGTCTGTTAGTGTTGTTTCCTTCAGGAAGTATACTCTCTCCAAAGCCAGCCATCTTAATTCCCAGACTGTGAGTTCCTTTGAATGGGAATCCGGGCTCTGATACCACTTGTTAGCAAGGCTGACTTCCTAAGAGGGGGGGTGAATTGGAAGTCTGAGATTTTTCTGCACAAAGTGAAGTTAGTGAAGATATCACAGTATAATGAAAACAATACGTAAAATAGAGCAAAGTGAAAGGTAGAGATAAAGAAAAGAGAACTCAGTGATTTATCCTGGTTCAGTCTATTCTCTTGACCTACATCCAGTCCCCAAGACACTTCTTGAGATTTATCCACTATACAACAAGAATTTCAGTGGGCTTCTTGCTAAAGCCACAGTACATGAGTATGCTCTGTTTCTGAGCTCTCTCACACTCTCCAAGCACTTTCACTATGTGCTTCCCAATCCCCTTGTGAATACCTCTCACAAGTAAATCTATCTCCAAGATGAAGAGTAGATTGATTACAATGAAATAACTCTCTTGAAAAGAGTAGATATGAAAGTTTAAGTACAAGTATAGAAGTTGAGAGGGTAAAAGCTTTTGAGAAGATTTAGCAGAAATTCGGTATATACAAGTTTGATTCGTTTTCCACAACTTCAAATGATGTTGTATTTATAGATTTAGGTCTCAAATATCCGTTAGAGACTAAATCTATCTGTTGGGGAAGTTATCCAACGGTTACTCTGAAAAACTATCCGTTTACCAACCGCATTTAATGTTTCTGATATACTAAAATTCGAATTTTGGTTGGTCAACAGACGAATTTCGAAGGAATCGAAGATTAAAGCTTCCAATGTTACAGCACGAAGTTCGTCTGTTCATGAAGTGAAATTCGAATTTTGAAACTTACAAAATATTTTCACAATGTGACATACGAATTTTCAAGAAGAAAGTTTTTCGGTTAAGTGTGAACACTGTTTTCAATTTTTTACAGTGCCTTCGAAATTCAAATTTTGGATCCCCAAAATTCGTCTGTCCATTGAACGTTTAAAGGGGCACAGTAGATTACTTTCTTCGAAATTCGAATTTTGAAGAGTAAAGTTCGTCTGTCAGAGAGACTCTTTTCAGACTAACTTCATCATTCGAATGTTGCAAGTTCACATCATTCGTATGTCAATGTTTCATTTCAACAGACTCAAGAACTTAGCTTCTAAAATTCGAATTTTAATGTTCAAAGTTCGTCTGTCAGAGAGCATTTTTGAAACTTAAATCATTCTTGATCTCAGATGAACTTTAACATAGTTTCAGACGAATTTCTTTTGTTTTCTCAATTTTTGTTTTGTTCAAAATTCAAACTTTGAAGACTCAAAGTTTGTCTGTTGCAAAGAAGCATCTTTCAGATTTATATGAAAATTTGAATGTTGGAAGTTCAAAATTCGTCTGTCAGAGAGCATTTATCAAACTCAATTTCATTTTGATTTCAGATGCACTTTATCATAGTTTCAGACGAATTTCTTTGGTTTTTACAAACTTCATTTTACTTGAAATTCGAATTTTGAAAGTGTGAAGTTCGTCTATTACCAAAAGGCCTCTTTCAGACTAGATGAAAATTCGAATTTTGAACAACCAAAATTCATCTGACAGAGAGCCATCTCTTCAAACTTATTCAGTTTTTAGCTCGAAATTCGAATTTCCAAAGGCAAAGTTCGAATTTCCAACTTGACAGTTTAGCTTAAACTTTCAACCTTCGTCTGTTTGTGGGTGTTTTTCAAATATTTAAAGATTTAACATAAAATCAAAGTTTGAAAACATCTTTTCTTCAAATCAAAATCTTTTACCCAGTCATAACAAAAACTAAGGATCTTACAAAAGATCTAACAGCAAGAACTCAGAAAATCTTCACTTGAGACAGCTTTGATCTCCTTTGATATCTTCAATCCAAGCTCTTGAATGTTAGTTTGGAATCATCAAAACTCTTGATTCAACACATTTAATAGCATAGCATTAGGTATTTCTACAAGAGTCATATTTTTTCTTTTAGCCAAACCATTATGTTAAGGAGTATAAGGTGCACTACATTGATGTATGATGCCATGTTCTTTACAAAATTTATCAAATTCAATAGAAATATTCTCCTCCTTTATCATTACGCATGATTTTTATTTTCCTATTCTTTTAATTTTCAACAATTGATTTGTATTCTTGGAATTTCTAAAAAGCCTCATCTTTTGTTCTAAGCAGCTATACAAAAGTGTATCTCGAAAATTGATCTATGAAAGTGATAAAATATCTCTTTCCTTCTCTAGTCAATTCTCCATTTAATTTACATATATCTTAATAAACTATCTGCAATAATGATGTATTCTTTTCTATTTGAGGAAAAGGCCTTTTAGTGATCTTTGCTTATATGCATATTTCACATTTATCAACATTGTGATATTTACAATTTATATAGCCATTTTTTGTCATATGTTTGAGTGATCCAAAATTTAAGTGGCCTAATCTTGCATGTCATAAAACATAATCAGACTCAACAATATAAGCAAAAAACATTATTCACTTCATTAATAGATAGTTTGAATATTCCATCACAATTATACCCTTTCCCTACAAATATATTCTTAGACACTATTACATGATCAAATTCAATTACAATCTTGAAACCCTTTTTGGTAAGAAAACTGCCAAACACCAAATTCTTCCAGATTTCAGGCACATGGAATACATTTAGTAGTGTCAACTTTTGTCCTTAAGTTAAATTTATCTCCATAGACCCTTTTCCTACCACGTTGACTGAAGCATGGTTTCTCATCAATACTTGTGTAGGTCTTGAAATAGTCTCTATTGTTACATACGCGAATTGTGGCACCAAAATCTAACCACCAATCATTGCTTCTGACAATTGCATTAGCCATATTCAATTCTGTAATCATTCCCACTTGTAATATGGAAATCATGGCTACCATGTCTTGTACACTACTCTCAATCACATTTACTTTTTCCAGGGTTTCTTTTCCAACATTCTTTTTATTGAAATCAATTCCTGCCTTTCTATACCTGCATTCACAAATTACATGGCTTGCCTTTCCACAATGAAAATAGTTTACAGATTTTTTCTTTTTCTTAAAATTGTTCTTTGACACTTTCATACTATTGCTTCCATTGCCATAATTCTTTCTAGATTTCTTTTCAAATTTCTTCTCATTGACATAATTAACCTTAGAAACAGTAAGTAGAGATCTTGCATATCTTTGAAGTGTTTCATTTTCAATTTGCAGATGAGTTTGAAATTGTTCTAAGGTAATCTTGTCATGAGAATGTAAAATCTTGTTCTTGAAACTATTCTAGGATGCAAGCAACTTAGACAATGTTGCACCAATTTGAAATGGATTAGGAATTTTCACATCAAGATCTTTTAGTCTGGTGACCAAGACTTGTAATTCATGAACTTGATCTATAATAGGCTTAGAATCAAATATCTTGAATTCAAAATACTGTAATGCCAGAAACTTGTCTGTACCTCGTTTCTCATTCTGATATGTTGTCTCCAGAGCAGTCCAAATTTCTAGAGGTGTCTTCAAAGTAGAGTTTAGATCATACAACTGATCAGACAAAGTATTCAGAATATGACCATGACATATCAATTCATCTTCTTCACGCTTCTTTTTCGGTGCCAAGACTTCTGCAAAGTTCGAATCACTTGGATTTGGTAGTGCTGGCAACTGTGGATCCGGACCATAGAAGATTTTCAGGGTAGTGAGAAGAAACACAATCTTGTCCTTCTAACATGTGAAATTTGTTCCATTAAACTGATCTAGTTTAATGAAATCCTTCGAATTCTCTATAGCCATCATTCTCTCCATTTAAAATCATTCTTTAAAATTGTTAGAAAATATATATATAAAATGAAGGCTTTGAGGGGTGAGAGATCACTTTCTTTAAAGAGTGATTGTCAGTCTAATAGGGAATACAGACAATGCTCTTCTAGGATACAACAAAGCCTCTTAGAACACTTGAGATTTCTTAGTACCTTTGCCTGTGGAATGAGAGTATTTATAGACTTAAAAAGGAACTTTCTGAAGAGATACCTTGTTTAACGTGAAAATGTTAAGGTTAAAAAATACCTTATCTTATATGAAAATGTTTAAGATTAAAAGGTACCTTGTCTTATATAAAAAGGTTTAAGGTTAAAAGGTATCTTAATAAAAAAAAAAGGAACATGTCTAATTAAAATGAATGGCCAGACACCCTTTCAACATAAAGCTTTTCATATTTTGATTTTGAAATTTAAATAAATATTCAAATAGTATTTAAATCCAAATTTCTATAAATATTTATTTAAAATTTGAAAATAAATATTAAATAATGATTTGTGCCTTTTCTTCAAAGCCTAAATCCAAGTCCAAGTCATTTAGATATATATTATATTATATATCTATTAAATAATTACTTTAATTTGGGAATAAGACTTTCTCTTTTATATACTTTTCTCAATTATTTCTCTTTCAATGTGGAACTTGATGCCTCACAAATATTACAAATTACTCTAACAAAATCATTTAAATACGACGGGTATAAATGAATATACTAATTGCGTGCCATTTAATTAACGTTATTTAGTTACAGCCGCGTTGGCAAGTTTATATATCCATCGATTGTTTAGTATATAATATTATTGTTATATATCAGGCTGGTTAACTACCTATACGTGTATCAATCACTTGCGTGTTATGATATGGAGTTGTAATATATAAATATTGTGTCTGATTGCCGCTAAACTCACAATAATTAAGTGCCTATTTGTTTCCGCTTATTAGTTTCGTAAGACATTGGTATTTCAGCTCTGACCTTTTGTTTGAGAGGAAAATAAAGGCAAAAAAAAAAAAAACATTACGGAAAAAAACAAGGGAAAACATAGACACCATCTTGTTAGTGGAAAATCTTAGATTTAAATCATTAGTATATTTTTCAAATTAAATTCTCTCTCATGATTATTGCATACATTTAGGTTTGTTTATATCTACTCACTGCAAATTTAATCAACGTATATATACATTACATACATCCTTAAGCTTGTCTACATGTCAATGAGGTATGAAATTCTCATGGTACCTTCATAGCGGATATGCTAAATAATGAAATATGCTGTCATCACGTAAGGTTTCTTGTATATGTTACTAAAATTAAAGCTTTCGTTTTTTTTTTTGGCCACGTGAAAAAGCAAAAGATGGAAACTTTTTCTTAAAAGTGAGAAAAGAAAAACTATTTTTTTTGGACAAGAGTTCGTGCCCCTTACTCAAAATCATTAAATGGGCAATTATTTCTTTCTTTTTTAATTTCACACTCTTAAAATTCAACTAATTTGACAGTAAAAAGTGTTATTTTAAATATTAATCAAACACAAAATGCTTATTGATATTTTCAATAATAAAATTTTTGAGTAGGTAGTAGGAATACTTATCAACCAATTGCCGAACACAAAACGCTTATTGATATTTTAAAAAACATTTAAAATCAGGAAAGTATTCAGAAAGTTCAAAAGGCCAGTAAATTCAACGGTTGGATACAATTGTTTGCAGATGCTGACAGCGCGCTCATCATAGCAGATACATTCACCTTTCAAAATTAATGCCGCTGGTTACCTTCATTAAATTATGTTCACTTTAATTTAAATTTAAATTTAAATTTAAATTTTTACTTGGAACCCACAACCATAATTCTCTCTATTTGGATTCCACATGCTATTGTTGTTGTCTTTGGACAAGGGTGTTAGGTGGGAGATACAAATAAATGAGGCACCATGTGCCACGTATTATAAAATACTAGTATTTTATAAAAATCACACGTATTAACAGAGGCAATTAAAGTTAGTTGAAAATATCAGTTTTTACAAAAAGAATTATTTTCATTCAAAAAATGACCTTCATTCATATTAATTAAAATATTAAAAAAAGAGAATATTTGTAGAATGATTTTATGTAGATAATTTTGAAAAAGATTCATAAATGCTCCATTGAACCCTATAAAATATCTTATATTATATAATAAGAAATTATTTATAAAACATTTATGGGACAAAGGGAGTATATTAGGAGTATTTTGAGGGGATCAGTCAATGTGACTCGTAATCATATGATTATGAGTAATAAGTTGCTTTTGGGGCTCCTCATCATTATGGACTGCACAATTAGAAAATTGGATTATTTTTGAACCCCTTTGATATAAAATTTGAATGGGAAATGGAATAGGAATAGAAATTTCTCTTACAAATATGTGAAACCTTCTTTTTAACAAAGTTACTTTAACATCTACCAAACACAATTTTTTCAGGGGTATGAATTATTTTCAATAATAGACCAACACTTTGAACAATTTCAATAAAGGATCTAAGGTCTTTAAACTGAACAAAATTTAGTGGTTAAATTACTAAAATACCCTTTTTAAATATAACACTTTAATGCCCTAGTTGAAAACAGGAAAGAGTGATGAAGAGTGTAAGTTTGAGGGAGATGGAGAACGTTTGAAGAGAGGAAAGTGTGACGGAGGGTGTGAGATCACAAGAAGCCGAGGCTCGGAGTCATCTATATTCTTGGTTCACCAAGGTATGATCGCTTGATTACTATTACCTAGCATGTGGTCTTATTCCGGGATATTTGATAAACTTCTTCTGAAGTCTTCACATAGTGGACTCTTGTGCATCCAAGAAGTGTATTGAAAGCTCTTTATATTAATTATATGGTGGTGATTTGAAACTATAATTTTCTAGGCCTTTTTGTTTGCATAAATGATAAAAAAAAATTATGCTTGGCAAATGTTTGTTTGCATGCCTCAAAGAGTTTTCTAGGAAATACTAGGTGCATGAGGTCATGGAGATACTCTCTCCTTTGTCAAGTTATTTGTAACATCCTTACATTTGGATGTAAAATTGTAATATTGAAAACTAAGCATTTTATGACAAAAAGGCATAATATTTCAATCAAAGAGAACAACTGAAAATAATGACTCTCAAATCCCTAATAGCCCATTAATGGTTTTATTTTAAGTAAAAGTAGTTCCAGAACAAAATTCTTTTCCTTTTTATAAAAGAATAACTATATGTAACAAAGACATTCAACACTAATAAGATTAAACTTTACGAAATATTCATAAACCAGAAATCAACTTCTCTAAGTCCTTTAACATCTAGACACCATTCTCGGACCAAAACCCACTTAAAATTCCCATTTTTGGATCCTGGATGTGGCCAGAACAGGGCCTGCCATGGCTAGGGATGAAACTAGAACAAGCTGGGCAAAAATTGTGAGCTTGTCATGGAGCAAGATGGCTTGCTACGGCACCATATTGCTGCAGAATTTTTCTACATAATTTCAGTCAAAATGTCAACTTCTGATGCACATAACTCCCCTTACGGACATTCGATTCACGTGATTTCAAAACCTACAAGTTACTCTAATAATCCTTTAATGAGAGATATTGACCTTAGTGCAAAATTTATCGATATGAAGATTTTGGATGTCTAAGACCTAAATGGTTACTTTTAAGCCAAAATTTGGCACTAACACCTCTAAAATTCAAACCATTAATGATTTGACCACCAAACTTGTTCCAACAAGTCACAAATGATACAAGGATTCTATCCAAGGAGTTCACATCCTAAGGGAACAACTTCCCCAAGATTTGACCCCCCCTAAACCCCAATCTTTACCATGAGTTATATACCTATTATCCACAAGACCCACCAAAAAACAAAGGCAACCTAATTGACTATTCTAAAACACCAAAACTTGAGACAACCAAAACCACATGCCTAGAAAACACACTGTTACAAATAAGTCACACATCCTATGTTACCCAAGCAAGACAACTACCAAGCACATAAGCATCCCAAAGAGGACTCCAATCTTATCAATTAGTGGTAAATATAAACCATTTTAGTCACCAAGGATAAGCTAGACTATTCACAACAATAGGAGAGTCACCAAGTACCAACCATACAAGACTAACATGCAAAGGAAGTAAGTTCGAGTGAAATGAATTACATGGCATCGAAGATGTTTCCATACTTGGCACAATACTCAAAATAACATAACCTGTGTTTTCCAAAGATCAATACCAACAACCACAACTAGTGTCTCAAATATCCCCAAAACTACCAAAGGAGGGCTAGGTCTCCTCAATCTTCTCCTTATTAGAGCTGGAGCCTTTACCTAAAAATACTAGCCATAGAGGGGGTGAGATAATGTCCCAATAATCAAGGACAACTCAAAACAAGTATCAAGCTTTAGGATATACTTCTATATGCACAAATATGAATGAAATGATGCAATGCACATGATATATGAAAAGGAATCCGCAAAGATTAAAGCTAGAACTATGGGCTAGTTATCATAACAGGGTAACCTCAACAAGTAGCCCTTTTCTAACAACTGGTGAAGGCTAATTTTGAAGTAACCACTAAGCTCTCCTTCTATTAGTCATGACTTGGTCAAATGCCATTACACTAATGGTTAGACCATGACTCTCCTTCCCCTAGACCACCCAAATTGATGGCCATTTATAGAAGATGCATTCCTAATCCATAGTCACTTGTGTCTCCTATCCAAGGAATGACAATTTAGTGACAAGTATATCACAAACCTCATCACTTGTACACAAGGGCTTGTGTGCAATTTAATGGATCATCATACCATATAATAGTTAACAACATCATAACCCAACCAAAATATGCTCAACTATGCATAAAACTAGTGACAATACCAATATATCATGTTGCATGCTCTCAAATTCCATAAATCATCGTTAGCATGATAGCATAGTAACATTATACAAGATATAAATATGGGGATGCACAATAATCATATATCAAGTTCTACTATACTTATATGCACACACACACACACACACACATATATCTAGCCATTATATCATAAGCTAAAAAGTAAATTGTAGGAAACTTACTAGTCGTGCCAACATGTATATGATGATATGAAAAGTTTTAAGTATATATATATTAAACAAAAGTTACTTCTCGATTACCTCAAGCCAAGCAAATGAAAAACCAACACCATAGCAAGCTGTTCAAGTAGTCTAAACTACACACAAGCATGAGGGATAAATAATAAGTAACCAAACATGCCCAATAAGTTCAAACAAATTCCAAATAGAGCTACAAGTATCCAAGATGGTAATTGAATCCAAAACCAACAAATCCATAAACCTTAAGGTTTAATGATGAATACCACATTCTATTCAAATCACTTACCAATGGCTCCCATGGATTTCAAACAACACCCTCAAGTACAAACAAATCAAAGCTTCAAGCTACAAACCTTATCAACTAATGATTTCCAAAATTCCATTGGTTAAAATGCGAGGAAAAATTTTGAGTTAGAAAATATAACTCTTAATCAATTCCAAATCCAACAAAACTCAATATACAACTTATTTAACACTCAATTGAGCCATTGGTACAACATTTTCGGCCTAACAACCAACAAATTTGGGTTTCCAACTGTACTCTTATGATTCCAAGTGAAAATTCGCATATGCACATTCCACCACCCAAAACTCAACCAATCTCAAGTACCAAAGCTAAGAGAAAGCTTCTAAACACTCTTTAGCATCAAAACTATCAAGAAAGTCGCATCCTACTACTAAATCTTTGTCTACACAACACCAAAACTAGATTTGAATCTTAACAAATTCAAAGTTGAGGTGAGGAGATGGGAAAAATCACTTACTTGATGATTATAAGGCTCAATCTTGTGAAGAATCATGTTCCTAAACCTTTGAAAATTGCCCCAAGTTGCCACACCATGGAACCCTAACTCATCCCATTTGAAAATGTGAGAAAATCTTGGTTTTTTATAATTGATTTGTGGCTCTTGTCATGGCACACAATGACCTTGTTGCTGCATGAAGCATTTTTTTTTTAAAAGCATGTGTTTTGCATGTGATCCTAGTTTTGGAACTCCATAATTTGAACTATAGATATTGAAAAAAATAGCAAATAAGGACTCTTTTGAAAGATTGAAATGTCTATTTTCCAATGAATAGAGTTTCACCTCAAAATAATGGCATTTGATCCCCCAAACTAGTTAATTCAAAAAATTATTTGGTTTCCATTAGAAAAATGTCATCATGATTTCCGTGAGAAATACCCGATTAAGCCATTTCGAAGTACCACCAAATATTTTCTAACAAGGTTTAATATGTGAGAGGCTATTAAAAATCACTCAACCATACACCACTCCTCTTTGAATCAAAATTTGGCCCATTGAAATTCCAGATTTTTGTTTATAAGTAAACTTCGCAACTACTTAATTTTTGTTAAACCATTCAGATAATTATTTATGTTTCTTTTTCCACTTTAGAACTTGATTATTTTTTGATCAAATTTTTAATCATGTGGAATGTTACTTTATTTTTTTAATGTCCTTTTCTTTCATATTCAACTTCTTTTTTTTTTTTAAAATATAGCTGAAATAACTTCCATGTCCTCATCATTCATGATTTCAATAGTTCATCAACATGGTTGTAATTGGTTTATTACTCACTTCTCTCCTTTGTTCTTACCCTTTTAACTCATGTTATTTATTCTTAATTTAGATAAATTATGGCTTTTCTTTTCTAGAAGTTCTTTGGATTAAAATATTGATATCTGATATGTTAAGCAGAGGAGTATCATGAGCAGAAGGATGTGATTTGAAGTAAGATTTTGTATTGGTTATCTCTTTTTTGTGTGTGGGAGTATTGGTTATCTCTTATTATTGCATTGGAAATGGTCTTCTTATTGCTATTGTATGCCCTGTTTCATGTCCTCAAACAATTTTTTATAAGGGGCACTTCCAAGTGATACTTATTTCAGTGAAACTAAATTAATATACAAAGCTTCCATATAGGAATACACTGAAGTAAGTATATTTTTCATCACACAATAGACATTATGTAACATCCTCAATTTTCTGAATATCATAATATGTATAAAAATGTGATGTTAAGGTAAAAATGGGGATTTCACATGCTTGGACCTTAAAAGAAATGAATCTTCAAGTTGATCCCTGATAGATTATTTGCATTTTGGTCCCTAAAGAACAATTTATTTGCATTTGTCCTTTTCTGCGCAATTTTTGAAAAAGAAACAATGTATATGTCAAAATGATCCTTAAGATATGCTGGACCAAATGGAATAGAGTATCGAGTCTAACAAGATCAGTTTGGAAAAAATAAACTGCAAAATATAGTAAAATAGACAGTACAAAAAAGAAGGTACTGTGGATCCCACAAATACTAAAAAAATAAAAAGAAGGGGAAATGACACTTGGGGACTAAAAGTTTGAATTAAATACAGTAAGGGATCTTACAATTTTTTTTTACTATTGGACATCACTAATTTACTACTGCTTTGTTCTGTATTTACTACTGAAAGAACTGTAAGATCCTTTACTGTATTTAATTCAAACTTTTGGTCTTCAACTGTCATTTCCCCTAAAAAGAAAGGTATATGAGCCGCACATAAACACTATTTGGGACAATTAATAAAATTAAATATAGATCCTAAACTAATTTATTCCTATGTACTTAAAAGAATTTACAGTGTTGGAAAATATTGTAAAAGTAACTTTAACTGTCCAGGTATAAAGTAACCAATACATGATACATCTAGATCAGAAAAAAAAAATGCAGTATTTTGGACACATACTCCCCTATGATTTGCGAAATTTTCAGCACATGGAGAAAGGCAATATTTTAATAATTCTTTTGTCATGGATGATATAAAACACTTTAGACACATGGCAAGAATTGCATGATTTCTTTTGTTTTTATTTATATCCCTTTTTTCCCTTCATTGTAACTGACTTATTGTAACACCTTACTTTTAAACTCATTTCCCATGAATTAAAATCCTTTTAAGTTTGATTATACTTGATCCTAAGCTTGAATCACATAAGAATGAAAATTAGAATTTCTAAAATTTTCGGGTACTATTCATATGGTAGTTTACACTTCGCTACTGAATTTTGAAAATTCATAACTAATTCTATAAAAATCATTTCATAGTGATTCAAGTCTCTAAAAATAGATAAAAATCTTCTATACATGGGAAAAATATGAAAAAAAGCATTTTATTGACTAATTTATACAGTTTATTTCTCAAATATTTACTGTACATTTGGTCATTTTCTCTTCCCAGGATTTTGGCCTTATATTTAAAAATTCATATCTCACTTTACCATGAGCCAATTTATGCATTCCTTATGTCATTGGAAAGCCTTGTGAGTCTACTTTTTAGAAATATTTTTTTATACATTTATTTAACTTGTATAGAGCATAACATTAACTTAACTATTATGGGTCAAAACACTACCTCTACTAGAATAGTTTTAGCAGAAATTACATAACTCCTTCTTTATAGCTTCAAATGGTTTCAAACTAGTGGCATTCATTTCCTAAGACTTGGAGATTTCCATAAATGCAAATCACTAAATTTTTGGAGCTATTCACGATTTTATAGTGCCTTTTGAAAAATCTAGTGTTCATGATATAAGTTCCAGTTTTTTCAGTATTGTCCAGTTTTGAATCCTAACTTCAAAAATTCATTATAATTCATACATTTATCGAATTTATGTTCTTTAGCTCTGTGAAAAGCTTGTTTTGTCTACTTTAAGAGCATGTATAACACTTATATAGGATACTCTGTTTCAAATAGAGTTCTCCTACTTAAATCAATACTGGTCATCTTGTTCATAATTATGCCATAACTCATATAATAAACTTCATAAACCTCATGCATCAACGTTTATTGTCCCAAATTCACACATAACATCATAAGAGGACTTTAAGGAACATAATTATGTATGATTGCAGAATTCCATCTCATATATACATGATACATATTTTCTCAACTTAACATTATAACTTGCAAAATCAAGTAATTCTCCATCATCTTCTTCATTTCCCTTGCATTTGTTTGAATACTTTCATGTCCTTGCCCTAACATAGTTAATATTTGGAAAGGAATGAGATTCAAAGAATCTAAGTAGTTACACCCAATTATGCATTCACATCATCATATCATTTCATAAAATCATCAATGAAAATCATAACTTCATATTATGCCATACAATTCCATAAAAATTTTGGCATGGTAACACTTTGTAAAATGGACATTCTAGGGTCATAAAACCCTTTAAACATTTATCCAACAATGAAAATATGTCATAAAGTATTCAAATAACTATATGGCACAGTCATATTATCATGGAAACAAAGTATGACAACATTAAGCATAATAGGGAAAATAACTACCTTCTTGCTTTCCAATGATCTCTAAACTTTGTGGACACTTTCATTAATCTTAAAACACTTCTTGGAACCCTATTACATCATAAAACAAGGTCTTTAGCCACGGATTACATAACTCCCTTCACAAAGTCTCATATTGGAACCTTAAATTTCCAACTTGATTACTACTTGGCTTTTCTTATACAACATACTTGTTCTTGCATAATTTGGGTCAAAACCATGAAATTACCTTTCCTTTTCAAACCCTAAATTTTCAAAAAAAACGTAGAAAAAAACTACCCGATCAATTTGAAATCAAATGCCATATTCTTGCATCTTGAAGCATTTCTAAGCATTACTATAGTTTAGTTTCTTCGTGAGTCCATTTTCTCTCCCTTCTCTCTCTCTAGGCTGAAACTTTCAGTGAGAAAATGGAAAGAAATACTTCACGAAACATCATAATACTAAAGCATGTACAAGAGGATAATTATAGAAATCTACCTTGAGAGTATTAGGTGTTAAATATGCTAGCTTCCCAAGAGGGGGTGAATTGGGAAGATTAAAATTTTCTGTAAAATGTCAATAAAGTGAGAAAGCAAATGTGATAGTAAAATTGTAATATCCCTATTTTTATTGGGATGTTATAAAATTAGTAAAAGGTAAGGAACGAAACAACATGAAAAGGCTGTATATAATCAGGTTTTAGAATGAATTAATTTCTTATTTAATTTTCATAAGAAGTTATGTCGGGTCCTTAATTGGAATTAATTTTCCATAAGGTCTTTAGTAGAAATTAACTCCAGAACTTACCTCGGAAAATATGCAATATACCACTTGAATAAAAGGCCACTCCGAGCTTAGCGTAACGGTATAAGTATTGCGTACCTGAAAGGTCTAGGTTGAGAGATAGACCAATTTGAAAGTTAATGTGAATGGTGAAAAAGAAATAATAAAAAATTGGTCTTCGGGTAAAATTACAAGAAAATGCCCAAAAGAATGAATAATTCTATTTTTGACCCAACTTAAGGGCAAAATGGTCATTTCCCAAATTAGAAGCAAAATGTGAATAATACATTTAAGGTCAAAAAATGAAAAACTTGATATCATAAAATGCAAAAGGAATTGGGAAAAATGGATAGACACCATTTTGCGTGAAAAAGGGCAAAGTGGTCATTTTTTCTGGTCGGATGGAAAAATGAGAAATTATATTTTTACTTCTAAACAAGTTAAAAAATGACATTGATGTCCCTAAATTCATAAATATTATGGGGAAAAGAAATAGAAATGCTCTTGGGGAAAATTGCACTTAATGATCCGAAAGTTTCAGAAATTATAATTTAACCTCGGGTCAAGGGTAATTTTATAAATATGTAAAATTATTGTCAGAACAAAGCCCTCGACAAGAGAAGTCCAATGGTATATGGTACTGAGGGTTAATGTTCAAGGATAAAGAAATAATCAGTGCCGAGTGTCTAAAAGTAATAATAAACTGATAAGTAAACTATGGGCTCTACCGATGGTTAAAAAGAAACTGGGACAGAATATGGGCTATACATAAATATCATTTGACACAGGATAATTATGGAAATATAAAAATAAAATTAGAATAGTCCTGTAGCCCAAAATTCTAAATTACTGTAAAAAGCGATTTTATCGGTACGGTTAAAAATTACCCGGTTCAAGATATATCTGGACCAGGAAAAATTGAGCAATTTTAGACACTCAAACCTCTCTCATTGACAGTTGAAATTGGGCAGAAGGGATGACCAATTTTTGGCCAAAACTTCTCTTAGAAGTCATGGATTTTTGGCACAAAAAGTAACCTTGGTTAGATTAATTAACTAATCCTAATTGGCCAAGTCATTAAGTCCTTAATTGCTCTCTTTCCTTCACCATTCAGCATGTTATTTGCAGCAGCAAACTCAGATGGAAAAAGGCAAGAAAGGAAGAGAGAAAGAGAGAAAGAAGAAGAGAAAAGCTCAAGGGAAATCAAAGGCACAAACTTTGGTAAGTCAATGTACCACCTTAAACTTGTTGTTGGTAGTATTTGGAGCATGATTCATGGAGTAGTTTTTCTTCTTCACTCTCTTAGGGTTTCATCCATGGCATGATTTAGCAAGAAATGGAGTTTTCCAACCATAAATCATAGGGGAAATTCTAGACTATACATTTAAAGCTTGAATATGCAAGTAGTTTGTTGTATAACAAAGTATAGCAATTTTTCTTGAATTTCCCTGATTTTGGACGAGTTACTGTTCATACTTGGAGTTGGAATTTCATGTTTTTGATGCCAAAAATGATTTCCCCATGGTCCAAAACCTTAGGAACAAGTGATGCTTTCATGAAAAAGCTTAAGATTAAAATAGTGAAATTTTTAGCTTTTTGAAGCTTAATTCGGAATGAACAGTAACTGAGCTAGAGATGGAATTTGTCAATTCTGAGGACATATTTGGATTCCTCATGAAAAATTACATGGAATAGAGGTATAATTCATCATTTTTGAGTTAGGAATGAATTTTTGCTGAATTTTTGAAGAATTAGGGTTTCATGAACACTTTTTTGAAGAAAGTCATGGAACGATTAGCTTGAATAGTTGTTTGATGGTACATTAGAACTTGAAGAAGCCCAAGGAAGGTAGTTGGAGCATTGGTATCAAGTTGAAGAGTAAAAAAAAGCATGAAGGTAGCAATTTACCTATTCTTGCTTTATATTGTCATGTGATTTTCAATGAGTTTGATGACTTGCCTATTATTTGCTATGATCAATTGTGATGCTTTGAGAATGTTGGCTGAGTTAATTGAGGGTTTTAAGACCCCAGGATGTCCAAAATACAAAATGAAATTCTACCGAAATTTTTGTAAAATATTGTAGCATAAATGTTTAAAAGTATTCACATGATGTTTTATGATGATTATATGCTTAATGTGATAATATGATTGCATAAATGGTGGTTGCTAATGAGATTCTTTAGATTTCACCCCCCCTTCCATGACTAACTATTGTAGGGAGAACCAATGCAAAAAGAGCTAAGGAAGGAGCAAAAGACATGAAGAAGGAAATGTTGTTGCAATCCATTGTATTATAATGTGAATGGTTATTTGTGTCTTGCTTTGTATGAAATGGTAAAATAGTGAATATTATGTTAATGTTGTAGAAAATGCATGAGAATTTCTAGTTCTGGATATTGTGATATTAAGTTATGTTCTACCAAGTTTCATGCCAAAATGAGTTCATTTACAAGGGTTTTGGCAAGCAAATGGCAATATAGACTGAAACAAGGCATTTTCCAGACATGTCTGCTCATTTGCCCTTATTCTCTACTTCATGTGAGTTTAGATTTATGATATTTTTATACCAGATAGAGGGCATCTTAACCTTTAATATGACACCTAATTCACCCCATTTGGAGTTATGTACAATAAATGGTGAATTTTCAAAGTTAGGGTTTGGAATAGGACAATATTGGGAAAACTGGAAACTAAAAGTTAAGTACTAGAAATTTCAAAAGGTAACATATAATCATATAGAGCTTCAAAAATTAAGTTCATTATATGTATAAAAATATCTATGTCTTAAGTTTCATATGCCACTGATTTGGAGGTAATTGGAGCTATATGATAGGAGATATGGAGGTTTTCCCAAAACTGTTCCAGCAAAAGTGGAATTCTAACCCTTTATGATTTAAGTTAATATTATGCCCTATACATGTTGAATAAATGTACAATAAAAATATTTATAGAAATTAGACTCACATGGATTTCATATGACATAAAGAATGTATGATTTGGCTTAGGATATAATGAGATATGAATTTTTAAATATAAGGCCAAAATCTTGGGGAAGAGAAAATGACCAAATGTATAGTAAAGGTTTGAGAAATAAACTGTATAAATTGGTCAAGAGAATGCTCTATTTCATATTTTTCCCATGTATATAAGGTTTTATCTATTTTTAGAGACTTGAATCACTATGAAATGATTTTTCTAGAATTAGTTATGAATTTTCAAAATTCAGTCGGTAAAGTGAAAACTACCATATGAACAGTAACCGAAAATTTTGGAAATTCTGATTTTTATTCTCATGTGATTCAAGCTTAGAATCAAGTATAATCAAACTTAAAAGGAGTCTAATTCATAGGAAATGAGTCTAAAAAGTAAGGTGTTACAAAAAGAGTATAAGTGAATAACAAGTAAAAGTAGTAATAGAGATATGAAGACACAAATGTTTATCCTGGTTCGGTCTCTCAATCTTGACCTACATCTAGTCCTCAAGCCACTACTTGAGATTTTCCACTATTTTGCAAGAATTCAGTGGGCTTCTTGCAAATGCCACAGTACAGCTATGATACTCTGTTTTTAGAGCTCACACTTTCTCTCTTTGCATTCTAACTAAGTGCTTCCCCAATCCCTTGTGATATCCCCTCACAAGAAAATTTTTCTTCCAGATAAAGATAAGATTGTTTATAGTGGATAGACTCTCTTAATCAGAGTGTATATGAAAGTTGGAATACAAGGAATGAAGTATGTAAGAGTAAGAGACTTTGAGTTGATAATTTGGCAGAGTTTCAGTATATACAAAGTTAAAATCATTACCCATAATTTCAAATGATATTATATTTATAGATTTAGGTCTAAACTATACGTTAGAGACAAAATCTATCCGTTGGAGAAGTTACCCAACAGTTACTCTGAAAAACTATCCGTTCACCAACCGCATTTAATGCTCCTGACACTCAAAGTTCGAATTTTGGTTAGTCAACAGATGAATTTTGCAGAGACTGAAAGCTAAAAACTTCAACGTTGAACATTTGAAGCTCGTCTGTCATGAAGTAAAGTTCTAATTTTGATCTTTGAAAAATGTTTCTATGTTGGAACATATGAATTTTCAAGTTTAAAGTTCTTCTTAAAAGTGTGAGCAGTAGTCCCACATTGCTATAGTACCTTTGAAATTCAAAATTTGATACCCAAAATTCATCTGTCAGTGGGCAGTTCAATAAGGCACCATAGTTCATCTATTTGAAATTCAAATTTTCAAAATGTAAAGTTCGTCTGTCAGAGGCCTCTTTTCAGACATAATTCAAGATTCAAATTTTTGAATACTATCATTCGTATGTCAACATATCATCATAACAGACTCACAAACTTTGTTTCTGAAATTCAAATTTTCATGTTCAAAGTTCATCTGTCAGTGAGCCATTTTGATGCTCTTTCAAAGCTTAGTTTTTCAAATGAACTTTGACATATCCTCAGATGAACTTTTCAATTTTCATAAGTTGTATTTTGTCTGAAATTCAAATTTTCAAGAGCCAATGTTCGTTTGTCAGAGAAGGTTCTTGTTAGACAAGTTTCAAAATTCGTATTTTTGCAGTCAAAATTCGTTTGTCAGAGAAGGCTCTTTTCAGACTTGTTCATTTTCAATATGAAATTTGAATTTTCAAAGCCAAAGTTCAAATTTTCAAAACAGCAAATCAGTATAAACGTTTCAAACTTTGTCTGTTAGTGGGTGTTTTTCAAATATTCCATGTATTAACATAGAATCATAATTTTAAAATATCTTTTTTTCAATTTAAACATGGCTGTAGATTCTACATCTATTCTTGTGCTAATTGTTCTTGAATTTCTCCACTTAAGATCATTTGTACACCTTGATATCTTCTCTCCAAGCTTTAGAAAGTTGGTTTGGTATCATCTTCAAAACACTTGATTCAACATTAGGTCCAAACAAGTCCTCTAGCTTGGTCTTCTTTTCCCTTCTTTTCCTACGCCTTCTTCTCTCTTTTCTTCATTGTTTCAGCGTGTTTGAGACATGAGAGAGATGAAGTGTTATGTTTTCAAATGATGATTATGTCATATAATTATCTAGTTAACTTTTCTATCTATTTTTATTGCTTTTCCTTTTAAAAAGCTTTTTGAAAATTTCACATGTGTTCATGAACTGATTCAAACGTGGCTCACCTTATTTTTATCTAAAAATTGCTTTAATAATTTTTATGGACCAAAATACCATTTACCGATTAAATTTACCCGTACCAATTAAGTATTTTTGCTAAAAGTATCATTATATTGGTACAGGATTATTCAAAAAATTAATTTTAGTCTAAAATCATTATTTTGATCCAAAATATATTTTAGCAAGGTCTAATCATTGTCCTTGAATCAATACTATCTTTCTTACAGTCTAAACTGACATTTATCGGGTAAAATATTAACATTGAATCCTAATTACCCAATAAATATTATTTTGATCTTAATATATTCCTTACTATATTCCATTGGACTTAACTCATTGAAAACTCCATTTTGACTATAAATTTTTATATTTACAAAAAAGCCCTTAATCTAGGGTAATTTATAATTTTTTAAATTTTTTGTTTATTAGGTGTAAATTTTCCCAAACTTTTTTCTCTTTCCCCTTTCGATCATTATTAAGGGACTAAATTGTAAAAAAATTTTATTCTTGGGCCCAAATATAATTTTTTTTATTTTTTTATTTAACTAGGATAAATGACCTCTTTATCTTTCTTCACGCTAAACGGTATCTCTTCATTTTTTTCAACTCCTTTTGCATTTTACAAAGTCAACTTTTTCATTTTTGGGCCTTAAATGCATTATTCACATTTTGTTTCTAATTTGAGAAATGACTGTTTTGCCCTTAAACCGGGTCAAAACATAATTATCCATTCTTTTGATCACTTTCTTGTAATTTCACCCAAAGATCAATTTTTTATTAATTTTTTTCACTATTCACATTAACTTTCAAATTGGTCTATCTCTCAACCAAGATCTCTTGGGAATGTAATACTTATACCATTGCGCTCAACTTGGAGCGGGCTTTCATTCAAGTGGTATATTATATATTTTCTAGGGTAAGTTCTGAAATTAATTTCTGTTAAGGGTTTTATGAAAAATTAATTCCAATTAAGGACTGAACATAACTTCTTCTAAAAATTAAATGAGAAATTAATTTCTTCTAAAGTACAATTATATATATAACCTTTTCATCTTACTTCGTTTCTCATCTTTTCTTTATTTTATAACATTCCATAAAAATAGGGATATTACACTTATAGAGAGCAAAAAGAGAGAGAAGAGAGTTGAAAATTTTGCCAAGAAAGAGAGAGGAGAATGTGAGGAAGAAGAAGAAGAAAGAAAAGAAGACAAAAAGCAAATTCAAGATAAGTTCTTTTGTTAATTTTTTAAGGTATCTATTTCAAGTTTTAGGTAGTTTAAGTTAGTTTGGTTGAAGTTTCTTCCTCTCCTCCTCAAGTCTAATTTTTGGCCAAGTATGAGGGAAGGAAAAGGAAAGTGTTTTCAAGCATAAAAACCATAAGAAAGCATGCTTTAGATCAAGAAAGTAAGATTTAAAGTAAGATTTGAAGTGATTGAAGCAAGTTGTGAAAAAATTTCTTTTCTTGCCTCTTGAATAGCGATCTTGGCTAGACCAAAGGGTGAGGAAGGTGTGAGAATTTCTTAAATCTAATGACAAAAATGGATTATACTTATTGATTTTCATGTCAAATACTATATCAATTGGCACAATAAAATTCCAGTTTCATATTTTCCCATGTACAAAAAATTTTAATCTATTTTTAGAAATTTGAAATACATTCATATGATTTTTTCTAGCATTAGTTATAATTTTTTAAAGTTTTGCTAGAAAAATGGGGTACTAAATGAATAGTACATTTGAAAATCTTATTTTTCTGTTTTGGTTCCTATTGTGATTCATGCTTCTAAAATGATTCAATTGGATATTAGATAAGGTATTATACATGGGAAATGATGCAAGAAAGTAATGTGTTACACATTAAATAGTGTTTCATTTGATTATTAATTTCTTAATGTTATTCAAGCACAATTTGAGCAATTTTTAGTTGACTTGGTTTGATGGTTAATGAATCATCCCTACAACAAAGCTCATCATCAAGTCAACACTTGTATACGATGTGATGAAAGAGGGAACTAGTCTAGGAAAATGTGAAAGGGAATGGTATTTGGGATACCAATATAATGGATACTAATGTAAAAGAGAGAATTAGTTACTGATGCTCCTTATATATTGATGTAATAGGTCCTTTAATGACATATGTAATGGCTTTGTTTATTAATGTAAAGGAAAAATGCAATTACAAATTTGAACTCTTTCCATTTTAATTTCATATTGCAAGTTAGTTTTTGGCACTCATATTTAATTTAGGAGTTTTATACTGTCATTTTAATCTTTGACACTTATCTTTCCTTGTTTTATACTGACGAAGGAAAATTTACTTACAAATTTCAACTCTTGACCCCAATTATTTGACATTTATCTATAGGAATTTTACATTATTGTTTCAATTTTTAACAATTATCTTCAGTATTCTTACACTTTCATTTGAGTTTTTGACACGCATCTTCCTTTGTTTGACACTAATGAATTAATGTTCACTTAAAAATTGGAACTATCACGCCCAATTTTTAATACTCATCCTCATGATTTTGACATTAGTATTTCAATTTTTATTCTCATATTCCCTTGTCTCACACACATGAAGAAAATTCACTTAAAAATTGCAATTCTCACACCCAATTTTTAACATTAATATTCAAGAGTTTTACATAACCATTTCAATTTTCAACACTTAACTTCCTTAGTTTCACATTAATGAAGGAAAATTCACTTTTAAACTTCAACTCTTGATTATTTAACACTCATCTTCAATTGTTTTACTTTGTCATTTTAATTTTTGATACTCATCTTTAATATTTTTACACACCCATTTGAGTTTTTAATATTCATCTTCTCTCATTTAACACTAATGAATTAAAATTTACTTGAAAATTGGAACTCTCACACCTAGTTGTTAACACACATCTCTAGTAGTTTTACACTACCATTTTTGTTTTTGACAATCATCTTCCCCCGTTTCACATTGGTTAAGATTTATTCACTTGCAAATTTTAACTTTTTTACCTAGTTTTGGACATTTTTCTTCAGGATTTTTATACTATCATTTCAGTTTTTGACACCTATCTTACCTTGTTTCACACTACTAAGGTTTATTCATTTTCAAATTTCAACTCTTAACCTAAATTATTTGATACTCATCTCCAGGATTTTTACACTTTTATTTCAGCTTTTGACACTCATCTTTCCCCATTATACAAGGACAATTACTTATTGAGATTCTAAAACTAATCTACTAGGATTACAAAATGATCAATGAAACCTGTAGCAAAATTTAACTTGTAAATACACTTAATTTTCATTCATCAGTCCCCCAATTTCAAAAAGTGTATGGGGTGTAGTAATAGTAAATTCAAGCTATGCAATATATACAAATGAAGCTCATACCCATATACAAAAAGCTATGAAGTTGATCTACTACCAACCTAGAATGATATGTCCCAAGCCCATCTACAAAATATGTGTTCTTATACATAAAAGAACATTGTACAAGATGCATATACAAAAAGATATTGATTTCTAAGTTACAAAGTAGTAAAGTATATAAACAAAAGATAGGTTTGATTCATGTAAACGGGCACTTCTAAGGCATTCAATTTGGGCATGTCATGAGTCTCAAGAGGATACATGGTGTCATTCTTATGAACTGAGTAAGCAGCATTTGTCTAGAAAGTTGTACACATTGCCATGTACTATTTTAATGGCTGCATAAACATGAGGACAAGGAATCCATGATCAACATGTTCCATTTAAGTACAATTTGAAGCCATGAACATTGTGAAACAATTAAAATGAAAATTATTATCACTATCATGTAATCCAAAAGGGAAATTTATTTTGAAAACCATAATATTGTTACTCACAAGTTGTTCTGTATTAATAATTACTATGAATTAAAACTTTCATTCAATAATTTAGTACCACACTTTCCAATTGTAAGCATTAAAATTGAATTTTACAATTCACTACTAATCATCTATTAATATTTGAGCAAATATTAATAGATGACTTCCATTCAACTTTCAAAATGCCTATCCAACATAAAAGCTATAAGACTTCTAACATTTTCTTAACTAAAAATTGAAGAAAATACAAGAGCAAATCAAATTTACCACTGTGAAACCCCAAGAGTTATCCCACAAACTGAAACAAGAAGCATGCTTCTCGGATTTGTTTTTATTCTCATTAAAAATGAGTAGAAATTGAAAAAGGTCTAAACAAGGCGCTCGCACAGCAACATTCACCAATTTGTTCTCAATCAAAGACAAGTTATTTTTTTTGTTCATAATCACAACATTTGCAAATTGAATCTTTTCATTTAAACACAAAAACTATACTCTTTGGAATATAAATAAATTAGCATGTCATTTGAAACTCTACAAAATGTATAAGAAACTTTGAATCCAAACCTTTGTGACAATGATTGATGGAGATGAAGCAGAGTGTTAACCCAAGTTATATAGGAAGATTTGAAATTCAATGGTGATGGAGTGCAAAGGAGTTAGGGCAATGATTTGCGTCCTTAGTGTGATGAAGTTAGGCAATGATGGTTTGAAATGAGGGATTAAGGAGTTGGGAAAATTTTTAGAAAAGATGATAGTGAATAAAATTTGGGCATTATATTAAGGGCATTTTCATACTTTTTGTCCCCTACTCAAGGATATTTGGTCGCCTACTCACATTTCCAAATGTTCTGTGGTCTTTAAGTCTCATTAAATTAATATATTGGCCCATAAATTTCATTCCCCTATCTTTTTCCTTTCATCAAACTCATTCTTCGTATAACAAATATAGCATTGAATCTTGAAATAGTTGCCATTGCCACCTCATGCTATAGGCATAACTGCTTCTTTTACTATCTGTAACATCCCATTTTTCAAGTTTATATAAAATGTGATTATAATGATCATGACTATGTTTTAAAGGCAAGTAGGATACGATTAAGTGATGATTATGACGTGTATAAAAAGATAAGTATAGATTGCCCCTATGAATGTAAGAAAATCATGGTTGGAAAATATATGGTATTAAAATGATAAATGAATACTACAAAGGGAAAAATGTCATTTTATATGTTAAGCCTCAATTGTAATTGATTCAAAATGTTGGATCCGTAAATGTAATTATCCAAATTTTTGGGGCCCTTTTGAGTAATTTCTAGAAATTTTGAAATTTGCAATATTGACATTAAAATGGATATTATGACATGCTGGATCTAATGAAAAAAATGTATTGAGCCTAAAGAATTGATTTAAAAAGAAATAGACTGCAGAATGAAGTAAAATTATAAAGGAAAATAAAAAGTAATATGGACACCACAAACATAAAAAAAGTTAAAAATAAAAGTATGTGGGCCTCACATAAAGACAATTTGGGACATGATATTAAGTTAAATGTAGATCCCAAACTAGTTTATTCATATATATATAAAGGAATTAATAGTGTTATAATATATTACAAAAGTACTAATTTACTGTCAAGATAAAAAGTAATTGGTACATAATATATCTAGGCTAAGAAAAATATGTAGTATGAGGGACACTTTCTCTCTTCTTATTGAATTAAATTATACATATGATTTAAGGGATTATTTTATTGATTATGATGCTATGAATGATGTAAAATTAAATGATATAGAATTGATCTGAATTAAGAAAAATATCCTGTATAGGACAACACATGCTCTCCTCTACTTGGCCCATTTTTATGCATGTGTTAGAAAGCATTATTTGAATGTTTTTGAAAACCTTCCTTAAGAAAGAGTTGATTATAGCAACAAGAAGAAATGGACACTTGGCTTGTTTGGAAGAAAACTTGAAGTCTATAATTACTCCTTTGTTGGTTGAAATTGAGGGCATAAGAAAGAGGAAGAGGTGCCAAAAAATTCAAGAGAGAAAGAGAGATTGAAGAAGAGGGAAGGAAGAAGAAAGGAAGGAAGTCTCCAAGGCAAGTTTCAAGCAAGTTAGGTAAGCCTCTTCCTCTCACTCTCTTGTGTATATTTAATCAAGTAGCTAGTTAAAGTTTGAGTTTCTCCTTCCTCCCTTCATCCCATAAACAAGCGTAGAAGAGGAAATGGAAGTTGTTGTTTTATGAAATTAAAGCTAGAAAAAGTATGAACAAATTACTTAAAGCATGATTTCATGAGTTTTATGAAAGGTTGCAAAGAAATCCCTTTCTTCCTCTCTTGAGAGATGATTTTGGCCAACATAAAAGGGGTCCTCTCTTGAGAGATGATTTTGGCCAACATAAAAGGGGTAGGAAGAGTTGGAATTTCATGCTAACAATGGTAAAAATGGCTTTATTGTAATCTCCTAAGTTTTTACTGGATATTAAGTAATGTAGAAGATAAAATGAGATGATATCTTAAAATGCATATAGAATTACAGAAAAAGGAGAGGTACAATAATTTTTAATCGGTACGAGTAAATTTTATCAGTAAGAGTTATTTCGAACTAATAAAATTTATGAAGCAATTTTTGGCCAAAAATTGCCTTAAGTGACATGATTTTCAGCAGCTAGGATGTGGAGGGAATTAAGTCAATTGATTAATGAAATTAACTCAACATGGTTAGTTAACTAAGATTTATTATTCCTTCATTACATCTTTCTCCTCTAAGTGTTGGATTAAGTGGATTGAAGACTTCATTCCTCTTCATTTTCACATCTGAATAGCAGCAAGAAAAGTGAGAGAGAGAGAGAGAGAGAGAGCAAAACACAAGAAGAAAGGAGAAGCAAGAGGCAAAAGTTGAAGCTCAAGTTACAAATGTAAGCTTTTACCATCCTAACCTTGTAGTCTTAAGCTTTTAGTAAGGATTCTAGAGTTTTTCTTTCCCTTTTCTCTCTTAGAATATTTGGCCATGAGAGGGTAGTAAGAGAGAGAGTGAAGCTTATGTGAAATAAAACAAGGAAAAAGGCTAGAATAGGTGATTAAGGCATAAAATCACAAGTGGTTGCAAGAATTATGAAGTAAATATTTTTTTTACAATTTCCATGCTATTTTTAGCTAGACTAGAGTTTAGAATAGGAATGAAATTTCACAATTTTGACCCCAAAAATGGATTTCTTGGGTCCAAAATAGGTAAATACAAGTGTTGGTACAAAGAAAATGTAAAAGGAAAACAAAGTGGAATTTTAAGTTCAAGTATGCATGCTTTATGGAAGAGGTCATTGAAAGAGTGGTTAATAGCCTTAAATTGTGATGTTTTATGGTTCAAAGAAGTGGTAGAAACCTAAAGGAAAGGTTCACAAAGTTTGGAAAGCAAATGATTAGCATAAGGTAGTTAATTTCCCTTACTTGCATTATATTGTCATACTGGTCTTCAATGTGTTTAATGTTTTGTCATATGATTGAATTGTTGCTTCGTGTTGTTTGATTGTTGATGACTGAGTTGTATGAGGGGTGTTGAGACCCTGGGATGTCCATTTTTCAGAATCAAACTATAAAAAATTTTATAAAATCATGACTTAACTATGCTATATCAGTTGAATAAAGTTTCCATGATGTTTTTATACTAGATGTGATAATGTGATTGCATGTATGGTTATTAACTACTGAGATTCTTTAAATCTCTTTTCTTCCCAATGCTAACATTGTCTAGGAACACAACATGGCAAGATTGCCCAAGAGGAGAAAGGCAATGAAAGACAAATTGATAATTAAGATGCATTTCCTCCAAATGGTCTTTTATTTTGAAGTTCTATGTAAATTCACATGTTTACTGTTAAATATGTACATGGAGATGATCATGACCCATTTAGGTCCTATGTAATGCATAACATGATATGAGAACAAGATATGACCATGTATGTACTTTATGACTTTTATTTTACTATGTTGTGGGATATAAATGGTTGAATACGATTTTTGGAGAATTAATTATAAATTTTTTAAATTCATTGGTAAAATGGAAAATGACCAAATAAATAGTACCAAATTTTGGAAACACTTATTATGACATTTTCATGTGATTCAAGTTACTAAATGGACATAATTATGATATAATACATGGGAAATGAGCCTAGGATACAAGTGTTATATTTCTCATGCCTGAAATAGGTAAAGACAAGTTATGGTTCCAAGAAAAAGATAAATATGCAAAATACGAATTTTTAAGGTTAAAAAATGAACTTTATGAGAACCATGAAAGACTAGATGATTTAACATGGTTCTAATGTTGTTTCTATACTTGAGAAACGGTAAAGAAGTGATTGGGAAATGATTCAAGTAAGTAGAATTCAAGTTTAAAGAGAACAGATTAAAGCTCCCAAGTAGTATTACTTGCCTTGCTTTTATGTTATTGCACAATGCTTATGCATATTTTATGATATGGTAATGTTACTATGTTGTTGTTTTCATCGTTTATTGTATTGGCTGGCTGTTTATTTGATGAAGGTTAAGCCTGATATTATAAATGATGATTTGGTTATAAAATGTATTAAATGATCAAAAAGCTAAGTTGACATGTATGTTAAATATAACATGATATTATAGGATGTATGGGAATGTATGTTCACTGAAGTTATGCAATATTATGACAATAAGAATTGCAAAGGTATATATGTTTTCCCTTATATACCATTATGTCATGTTAGTGTATGAAAATGTATAAATATATTATGGTAATGGAAATGAACCAAATTATGATTCCTCTAGTTAAAGGATATGATGTGCTTTATGACAAGATAAATTAAGTATTATTTCACTCAATACGGAATGAGTTATGGCTAGTTAAAATTAAGGGATTAAAACCGGACAGTTACAGGCTGTATTTTTACTGTGGTATGTGTTTGAAGGACCATATAAAATTGTGTAATGTTGGAAAAATTTTAGTGATTTGTATGTATGGATACAGCTATGTTTTAAGAATGATATGCCATGGTTTGAGTGCATTTGGAACTATATAATGATAGTTATACGTGTTTTCCTAAAACTATTCTAATTAAAGATTATTCTAACCCTTGATAGTTTATGTTAATGACCTATTCTTTACAAGTTAAATAAATATACAAGATAAATATTTCTAGAAAATAGACATACATATCTTTCAGATGACATATGGAATACACAAAAAATCTATATATAATAGGAAATATGAATTTTCAAATTTAATGGTTAGAATTTGGACAGAAACTAAAAGCTGAAAATGAATATTAAACTTGGATGAATAAACTCTATTGATTGACATGTCCAAATTCCATATTCATATTTTCCCCATGAAATTCAAAATGTACACTATTTTCAGAAATTTGGACCATAGTGAAATAATTTTTATGCATTTAGTTATGAATTTTCAAAGTTTATTACAAAATTGCAGAAATAGTTCATAGAAAACAATTTCTATAGTTTTGAGATTTCTATTGGTTGTACTACATCTAAATGAGGTAGTATTAATGGGAAACATGTCCAAAGATAAGGTATTAGACTATTGATCAGTGCTAAAACCCTGGAATGAAACTTCAAGGCTCAAAGGCCATCATAAATTCTTAATCGAATTGCATGCTCAGTCTATTTTGGTTTACTCAATTACTTATATAATCTACTATCGGAGTTCTATGGAACAAAAAATGAAATGTATAACATTGATTGATCTTCTTAACAACACATAGGGTGATAAATAAAATATAGTATAATATTGCAATCTTTCAATATAATTGATACTATTAATTAATTTAAATTAACACATTATTGGATTTTAAGTAGAGTAATTTTGCATGGTAGTTATGTGGATCCATAGTTATGAGTATTTTCTTATATAGGAAAAATAGACAAATTCCAATATAACTTTATGATGTAATTTTTTTATCTAAATTGTTTAAATATGATTTGAAGGGTTCATATTTTACTAGTTTTATAATTTTTTAATTTAAATTATTAATATTAATAATTTAATACTGGAAAAAAATTTCTCTGTAGGCTTGCAATTGTGCATTATTTTATTTCTTTAAAATTAAATGTTAGTTTAAAGGTGAAATTAAATCTCTATAGTCATACGGTTACAAATAAGTGTTAATGGATCTTTTGATTCGAGAAATCAAAAGAAGAGGATCGAACCATTTCTTCTGACTCTTTTTCAAATTTGATAAATGTTGGTTAATCGTGATGAAAATAAAAAATATCCAAATACCAAATCCAACCACTACTGCACAAAGACTTTTAAGGACGGTTAAAAAGGATTTTCGAGGATGGTTCTTTCATAGTGGTAGATTTGACAGTAGTAGACAGTGAGCCTTTCTAGGATGGTTCTTAACCATCCTAGAAATTGATATTCAGGGACGGTTATAACAGTATCTGTCCTTAAAGAACTAAAAAAATAAAAATTAAATGCAAATTTCAATTGACTTTCAAGGATGGTTATAAATATAACCGTCCTTGAATATATGACTTTTAAGGATGGTCATGTATATAACCATGCTTAATATCCTCTAAATTTTTCTTTATAATATACAAATTTGATTAAATACACCCATCCTGCAAACATATTCATCCAAAATACCAGAATATATACATATCCAATTTACATCCATCCAACACCTAAACTACTTTACATAACCATTAACTCCCTAAAAGCTATCTTTAAGAGTTACAAATATTCAACAAAAGTGCATGGACATTTGGACCAAAAGAGATAAAACTTAGTTTCAAAGTTCACTAAAATACAATTCAGTTAGTGGCAAGTCCCAAAAGTTAAAATTAGAAGAAATTGAAAACTAACCTACATGTGCAATGCCTTTGACCTTTAAAGTGATGTTTTCACTGGAAAATAGTTTGCCCAACGGCTACAAATGTCATTAATTTCCTCATCAGAAAAAGGCTCTATACAAGTGAATTTCTGCAAGTTCAATGCATATGAAAATATGAATAACTCATAAAGAAACATGAACAACTTGAAGACTCTATAAAATTTCATTTGTTACCTCTTTGAATGAATTGATAATGCCTAAAGTGATAATATCAAACATATGTTTCATGGCATAGTATCCACACTCTTTATTTCTTGGTTGTTTGTGACACTACAAAAGAACAAAGAATGACTCAAATCCAAAAAAAGTCACATGATAGTTTAGAAAGTCTCAAGTTCTAACAATTTTTACCTTATGATAGATCCATTCAGCCTTCTGTAGCTGACTTGAGTGCTTCCTCCTCATGACATGGTAAGAGTTCAAAGCTCTATGATGAAATACATGTAAGGAATTATATTATAGACTAATAAATATCACAAAGCAAAATTTTACACAGACACATGTCACACCCGAAAATGCGACGCGGATGACGTGGGAAAAGAAAGAAAGAGAGGGAAACCAATCCACATGATGGAGACCGATTTCGGAGGGAGTCGCCACCAAAATTTTAAGGAAAATTTTGGAAAACCGGAATAAAAAGACAAAAAGGACAAGGATTGGTCTGCGAATCAAAGTTGGATTCGGGAGTACGATTGTGAGTGGGGAAGGTGTTAGACACCCCCACAACACCCGTTCCTAGGAACGGTTACCTTAGGTTGATCATGCAATTTTTATGGCTTTTTACAAATTTATTTTGGTTACCCTTTTACCATTCAGATGCAAAAATAAATAAATATAAAAATAAGAAAAATGTAAAAATGAAAATATGAAAAGTTAGAAAAAATAAATTAAGGAAAATATTATTTATTTACAAAAGTGGACTTGACCCAGAATGAGAGTCTGAGGCCTACGTACCCTGTGATAGGGATCAAAGTCGACGTAGTTCGGGCTAAAAAATGCGTGTCACTGGGTTGGTATTTTTTATTATATATATTCTTTGAAAATAGAAGTTTATAGAAAATAATTTGTCTTTCCACAAAAAAAAATAATTTTTAGAATTGGTTAGTGTGTTTTAATTTGTAAAAGACAGATTAATTCCCATTATTTACTCTTTTCATTTATTTATTTTATTTTTATTTTTTTATTATTATTTTCCTAAAAGAGAACATAAGTTTTTCTCAATATGATTAAAATTATGCATGTTTTTTGAACCTTTATTTTTGGTTTGAAAAAGAAATATTTGAAGGTAAATTTTTTTTTTATAAAAGAAAACCAATTGGTTCATATGGTGACTTTATCACTCACATTTACCCATTGATACCTAAGTGTCCACGGTAGTTTTACTCAAGACAAACAGGCACAGAAAGTTCAAAAGAAAAATCTTTTTGTACAAATAACTATTTATTCATTTTTTATTATAAAAATCCTTTTAACACCTAAAAAAAAATGCGATCATTACGTATATTTGAAAAGAAATAATAATCAGCATATGTGGTGACTTTATCACTCACAAGTTACTGATCTGTATTTAAAATATCCTCGGTGTTTCGACTCGAGACAGGTAAGCATAAAGATTAAAAAAAAGTTCAAAGAAAGACAAATAATTTTTGCGCAAATTATTTTTATCTTTTTAGTTTTTATAGAAATAGATAAGATCTATTTAACACATATTTACTTATTTAAAGAAGAAATCTTAAGACAAATACAAAATGTGGTTATTACATATATTTTTGAAAAGAAATAATCAGCAAATGTGGTGACTTTATCACTCACAAGTTACTGATCAATATTTGAATACCCGCGGTGTTTCCACTCGGGGCAAATAAGGGATGAGATCTCGAATGAAAAGAAGCTTTTTTTTTTCATTTTATTATTATTATTATTTATTTATCTTTATGAAATAAAAGACAATTAGAAATAAACAAATAATAATTTAAGGAAAGTACATAATTTTGATATGAATTATTTTATAAAAATGGAAATAAAAGAGATTCTTAAAAGGAAAGCGTTAATAAGAATTTAAAGTGTCATAAATTTCTAACAATAATCAACATATGTGGCAATTTTGTTGCTCACAAATTACTGATTAATACTCAAATACTCCCGGTGTTACCACTCGAGACCAACAAGTGAATAAAAGTTAAAAAGAAAGAAATTTTTATTTAAATTATTCCTATTAATGTTAAATTATGATAAATGTGATTATAAAATTCCTCTTCTTTCCTTTTTTTTTTCCTCTTTTTTTTGGAGAAATAAATAATTAATTTTTTTAATTTTTTTTTAATTCATAAGAAAATCCCCATAATATTCGAAGAAGGAAAACGAAATCACTTCATCAATTTTTGTTATTTATTATATTATTTATTATTATTATTATTATTATTTTTTCACTTCCTTCAATTTCTATGGTGAACATGGAGAAATCCTTCTTTATTTTCAACTTGAATAATATTCAAAAGGAAAAAAGAGAGAAATTGTTACATATTTTATTTCCTAAAATTTACTTTAAAATAAAGCCAAATTGCATATGGAGTAAAACCCAAAAGAAAAAAAAATACAGGATATTTTATTGATTATTTTTAGTTTCTCATGCACGAACCTTAACACAGATATGGGGTCAAAATTAACGGCACAAAGCACAAAGAGCCTCTAGAGTGTTCACATTCAAACCAACTAATCACATGTATGTTCCTTAAGTATATCTTTTACTCAAGAGAATGTATGTAAGGTCAAGTAATTACAAAACAGAGGATATTGCAGACATCCATTAAAGCGTGTGAGTCTAATTTCAGTCACCCAGATCCAGTTTTCAAAGAAAAACCATACAAGAACACAGACCAGGGAAGAGAGAAACAAACAAAGACATGAGCAGTGCTATCAGGCATTTAGAATAAGGATTTTAAGCTAATTTTCTAAACCAAACAGCACCCAAATCACAATTAACTTATCTCCTTCCCAAACGCTTCATCGAATGCCATTCAGGAGTATCCAGTTGAAGCCCCTAGATCATAGACACTGATTGTATGTCATTGCTCTGGTTCCCTTCCTTCCCCTTGTCTTCACCTTCGTTCAGAGCCTCCTCCTTAGTCTCCCAGTTCTCTGCTTCTTGGCGTACCTCCCTCAGCCTCTTAGCTTTTTCTCCAGAAATTCTCCCCTCACTCTTTGTCTCCCTCCCTCTATTTTTCAGACTCTCCACTCTCGGACCGCAGAAAATCTCAAGAAAAAAAAAAGCCCCCCTTGTGCAAATGCCTTCCCTAAACTCTTATAGTGTTCCTGCGAGTGACTTCTACCCAAGGCCAAATGCGTGCCTGCTTTAGTCCCATTTCAAGTGCCGTGCATCTCCAGATGTCCTTCCTCACCCATTTCGTGCTCATCTCTGTCGCGGCACGCAATTTGCCTTCACCTCCACTACCCTGCAGTATTGTGTACGAGGTAGTGGAGGGATTTTGTTGTCCTCTCTGCTCTTCGTCCTCCCTCGCACTCTCTCTGATTCTCGTGTTTGTAGGCCCGCGGTCCCCCCTGAGCCCTAAAGGGCTCCTCTGGATTAGCCTTCCCCGAGCCCATGCCCGAGCCTCAATCCCTCGGTTCTCGGTCTCTCTCTCTCCTAGCTCTGCCTCTCCTCGTGTCTTCCTCTCAGCCCTCTCCTCGTGACTCCCTCGGTTTACCACTCCGCGGCCATCTCTGCTCCTGTCTCGTGGCTCTCTATTCGAGGCTCCACGGTAGCTCTGCCTGAACTCGTGGCTCCCTCAGTTTCTTTCCCTTCTCAGCCGGTGGCTCCCTCTCTCCTTTCTTTTCCTCGGATAGCTCCCCCGCAGCTCTTTCTCCCTCTCTCTTTCTCTCCGCTGACAGCTCCCCCGCAGCTCTTTCTCCCTCTCTCTCTTATTTTCTCCTCTCGCGGCCAGCTCGGTCTCCCCTCCCCTGCCCTAAAGGGCTCCCCATTGCCCTTAATGCCCTGAAAGGACCAGGTCATGAGCCCAATTGTGGGCTCGTGACCTATTGGGCTGAAATCATTTCAGCCCAATATGGTCCTCTTTTTTTTTATTTTGGGTTTTATTTATTTATTATTTTTTTGGTTTCCAGGCCGAATTTGAGTCCAAAAATTCTTCTTCTTTTTCCTAATTTTTAGTTATTTTTCTTTATTATAATTTTTATTATTATTTTTTCATTTTTTTATTTTTATTATTATATATATATTTTTTTAAAATTACCCGGACAAAATACGGTGTTCACAACACACTTACGTGTCAACATATTGCTTCAATTTCAAGGGCGGATAACCCCATGTGGAGCAGAACCAAATGATGAGATTTTGAGGGGGGCAAATAACCATAAGCGTCCCATGGTTCCTATAAAATAAGGAATAAATTAGATAGAGTCATAATATCATATAAATTACAAAACATTTCTTTCTCTTCATGATACGGTGCAAAGAAACATTGCTTGTTGCCTTCCCAAATCCTAGATGAGATGTAACTTTTTATTTGTTTTGGCTCAGTCAATTTATTGCGGATATGGTTAGGCGAAATGCATGCATACTTATCTTGTCCCGATAAGTTACATAGGTGATGTAGATACCTATGATATAGCAAGCATGTTAGCTTCAAGAGGCGAATGCAAAGATATCATTTATAAATGTAAAATATACCTACATCATAAACAATTGCAAAATCAATTTGTCTAACTTCTCCTGCATCAAGATGTCCATAACATCCTTGCGGTCAATGTAGAAGTTGTACTCCAACTCATCACCAACAATCCCTGGAGGCATGTTGATCTTTATAGCATTCTTGATTTTCCTTGATGCTATAAGCAAACATCCCAAAGCATCCGTATGGGATTGAGTCTTAGGTGTTGATGGAGAAATTTGCTAAATAATTAAGTAATGATTAACAAAAATCACATGCTATACAAAATGAGTATGATGAATACACAAGAGTATAAGAGTTTTCATACCTTATATGTAACAACTTCTACTAGTCTTTTTGGCCACAAAATAAAATGATTGATGGCTTGCCCTACCATTACAACCTCCTCACTAGGGAATGGGATAAGTGCATTGGCAACTTCAACTTGTTTGACTGCCACCTTCACTTGATGTTGTTTTATTTGCTGGTGGTGGATTAATTGCTTGATGTTATGAACTTTCCCATATGTGACTAAACGCCTATAAGGATCCTCCAAATATAGCTCACATGCTTCTTCGGCAGTTTTTTTTTTGGAAGGGCCCTCTGATACTAGTTCAGGAGTACAACTGTCTTTTGTGCTATACATTCCAGGAGAATGGGTTGCCTCAGCAGGTCTGCTAACTTGTGTAGGCATCCCCATTGAGCTAAATATGGACATTATTTGCTCCTTCCAAGCTTCCATATTTTCTTCCATTGTCATCTCCATCTCGTCCCTTGTCACCATTCCTAATCTATGGTGTGAAGGCCCTCCAAAATACTCCCTGATGTCTACACCACGTCTAACTGTCTTGACATGGCTAGGGTGCTCCTCTTTCCTAATTGTAGGGGCTAACATATCTTTCCTTCCAATAGGAGTGAATTTTCCCTAGGAGTATTATTCTTCAAGAGCATCCTGTGATAATAATTTTGATTGATGATAAATTACTTACAATCTTTTCAATAATTACACGAGCCTCCTCGATGACATACTGTCCTTTCTTTGTTATATGTGATCTCTTCCATTTCTCATGTCGAGTGGGTGGAGATAAAGGAGAAGTAACAGTTGATGAGTCAGATAGAGCCTTCAACCTCTCCTGCATTATCTTCTCCTCAAGCCCCTTAAAACTCCCACGAGACAATGTGTGGGGGTACAAATTTTTCGATCGCACCTCTTAACCCTTTTTTCTTTTCTCCTATTAACAATAAATGAAAATTTTTGGTCAAGAAATTAATAATTAATAAATAATGAATTTAATTCATTTACTCATTCTTGAGATACTAACAAAAAAGTAGGATCTTTTCTAATATCAACAAAAGACTGCCAAGTCTCTTCGTCAAGAAACTGGTAATCGTTACAAGGATTACAGCCCTTCACCTCCCTAAAAATGTATCTACCTAGATTGCTCTTAAATGTCTTCCAACGCTCCCCTGTATATTATATCATCTTTGTCTCCAATGCTTCATTATTGGGAATATCATAAGTGAGTTACAATATATATATGAACCAAAAAGTTAGTGACTTAGTGATGTAGATAGATATGCTAGTTACAAAAAAGATATCTATATAGTATGATATACCATTATACTTTCCAAAATACTATTCTTCAAATGGTTAGGTACTTTTTCCCACTCAGGATACAAGATGCTGGCCTTGCTGTGTCCTTGTAGGGAGACAAAACTATTAAATTTGATCTTATTAGGCCTGATAGCATTTCAACTCAAATCAAAGTCAACACGTATCTTTTGCTCATTTTCTTGGCTAAGAGTTAAGTCCTTCAACCGTATGACACGTCTACATCTCTTAAGAATAGACTTCTTGGCTTTCATGTACCTATTTAGACAATAAGATAGTTAAGGTAAGTAAACTAAAGATAAGATATTTAAGGTCAACAAACTATCAAACCTTATAAATTATAAAATTCAATTTTCTCATGTACGTATATTTAAAGAATCAAATAAGATAAATAACAAACTTAGCAAAATCACCTGTACTATTTCAATTTTTTCATGTAGGGATATTCTCCTATATCCCTTCATCATGATCATCTCATGTGGCATGTACTTCATGTACTTCTTCTTCTTCATTCAATTTAGTTAGCCTTGATAAGAAAGGAGGAGTCTTACAAATATCAAAATTTGATTCATCCTTCTCATTACCAACATTTCCCCTTTTCCCTTGGAGAACCATAGACCGCCTTTCATTAGCTGGATCAGTGATATAAAATACTTGTTTCGCTTGGAATGCCATGATAACGGGCTCATCCTTTTAATCCACCCTATCAAGATCCACTACCATAAATCCTAAATCATCTATTTGCACACCATTATTACTATCAACCCATTTAAATTTGAAAACGGGCACTTTGAATTTCATATAATTAACCTCCCAAATCTCTTCAATAACCCCAAAATATGATATAGCTGCCATTATACAGCTTTTATCTTTTGAGCTAGAAAAATGCATTGATTCAGCCATTATCATAACCCCACTATTTTGCATAGTGCTCTTATCATCCTGGGCCTTTGTATGGAAGGAATATCCTTATGTCATATCTACTCCAACATATGATCTCAAATTGAGGCCTATTGGCTAACCATTTTAATGTATTAGAGACATTATCATCATTCATAACCTATTTATTAAACCATGATATGAATGTCCTATTGTGCTTATTCACCAACCATTTATCATTCTTTCAAGGATTTTTAGTCCTTATAATACTTTTATGTGTGGTTAAGTAAGGTTGAACTTCATCAGTGTTATTCAAGATGTATAGATGTGCTTGTAGCACTTTTTCACAGCCCATAAGTATCACTTTTACTCCCCTTGTATCCTTACCTGCACCTCTTCCCTCATGGTGTGGCTTAGGAAGTCCAACAGCTTCTGCTTCTGACAAGTATTCTGTACAAAACTCAACAGCTTCTTTGGCAACATATTTCGCAACTTAGATGCCTCAAGTCGGTGTGGATTCTTGACATAACCTTTTAGGATTTTCATATATTGCTCAAATGGTTACATCCATTGCAGATAAGCAGGGCCACACAACCTTATTTCCCTCACTAGATGGACAGTTAAATGCACCATTATGTCAAGAAATGAAGGTGGGAAGTACATTTCAAGTTGGCACAAGATAATGGCAGCATCATTTCTGAGGTACAATGACTTTGCTACATATAGTATTGAAAAAGAAGCATAGTTTGGTTATAGTGTCTCTCAATTTTTTTGGTAAAATGTTCCGAATAGCTACAGGAAGTAGTTATTGCATTAAGACGTAGCAATCATAAGACTTTAAGCCTACTAATTTAAGATCTTTCATTGACACGAGCCTTTTAACATTTGAAGAATATCCTTGGGGCACTTTAACACCACGTAAACACTCACAAAAACTACTTCTCTCATTTCCGGACAATGTATGACAAGCTAGGGGCAAATAACTCCTCTTACCTCCTTCTTGGGGAGCTAACTCTACTCGTATTCCTATTTCAATCATATCCCGTCTGGCATCATACTATCCTTGGTCTTTCCTTGTATGTTGAGAAGCGTTCCAATAAGTCTATCACATACATTTTTCTCCACATGCATGACATCTATACTGTGCCAGACCTCAAGACTCCATTAATATGGAAGCTCAAAGAAGATGGACCTCTTTTTCCATAAATTTTTTTCAGTTGTAAGCTTTTGAGTCTTACTGAAGACAACATTGATGTCTTGCACCTGTTGATAAACTTGCTCTACAGTTTATACCTCTTGAGCATTTTGATCTTCTTATGAGCCATTGAAAGCTTTTTTCAATTTATAATATGGATGGTTTCATTTGAAAAATTTTCGGTGGCCAAGGTAGGCTGTCTTCCTTCTAAATTAAAGTTGTTTGTAACATGTGCCTTCTTGACATATAGGGCATGATATATGCCCCTTAACACTGTATCCAAACAAATTTCCATATGCTGCAAAGCCATTTATTATGTAGAAGATCATGGCATGAATCCTAAAAGACTCTTTGTGATACACATCAAACACATCTACACTTTCCTCCCACAACATTTTCAAGTCTTCAATTAAAGGTCTCAAGTAAATATCTATGTCATTTCCTGGCTGTTTTGGGCCTGAAATCATCATAGACAACATGATGTACTTGTGTTTCATGCAGAGCCAAGGAGGTAGGTTGTAAATCACCAATAGAATTGGTCATGAACTATGTATACTTAAGATTACCATAAGGGTTCATTCCATCGGTACAAAGTGCAAGCCTAAGGTTTCTTGCCTCATTTCCAAACTCGGGAAACAATTGATTGACTATTTTCCATTAAGCAGAATCAATCAGGTGTCGGAGCTTTCCATCAGTCACCCTCTCATCAGCATGCCATCTTAAGTTCTTTGCATCCTTTGTATTAGCAAACAAGTGCTTGAACCTTGGTATTATTGGAAGATACCATAACACCTTCACAGGAGGGCCCTTAGTGATCTCATCACAACTAGTGCCATCATTGTCCTTTACTTTGTAGTATGATGCCCCACATTTCAGACACACATGCAACCATTCATACTTATTTCTATACAATATGCAGTGATTAGGGCAAGCATGCATCTTTTTATACCCCATATCTATCGGGCACAAGATTTTCTTTACCTCATAGTTACGATCCGGTAATTCATTATCTTCTGGAAGCATAATTTTCAACAAGGCTAGCAAATCCGTAAAACTCTTATCACTCGACCCATTTTTCACTTTCAAGTTGAACAATCTCAACACCACTGATAGTCGTGCAAATTTAGTGTACTCTGGGTACAAAGGCTTCTCTGCATCACTGCATAGGGTATCATATATATGTGCTCGCTCAAAGGCCTCTACTCCAACATCACAAATCATGTCCTCTAGTCAATCATCCATATCCATATCAACTTCTCCTATTTGAGATACAATTGGCATTTCTAATAATTCACCATGCCATATCCATCGTGTATACCTCTTGTTCAACCCATCATAGAGTATATGCTCTCTTATTTGTGCAACATTCAGTCGTCTCTCATTCAAACAGTTGACACAAGGACAAAAAAACCTCCCATTACTATTAGAAACATTTCTTTGAGCAAATTTTAGAAACTCCTCCACTATACTATCATATTCATCACTTGTTCATTGAGTATTCATCCAACTACGATCCATGACTAATTTAAACAACCACCAATTAGTAGGAATGCAGCTTTTTAGGAAAAAAAGATGTAACTTGATCCATTACCAACTAATTAGAAAATAGAATAATTAGGGACTAATTTATAAGGCTGTGACAAAACTTGTCATTACAATTTCATTAGATTGAGAGATACATGTAATTTCAATGACAAAGTAATACTTAATAGAAAATCCTACTGCTATATCGAACTTTGACCATAATGTAGCATCAATTTAGCATTAAACAACCACAAATTACTACATACAACTACTATATGAGCAAGTTTAACATGGAGAGAAATTACCTTGTTCTTGCCTCTACTAGAATGGTGTATAGTCTTAAGCAATTGGAATGTTTTTTAACCTAGTGCCTTACACACTGAAAGAAAGCAATGTCATAACTTCTGTGAAATTTATTGACAAAACTTACTTTTAATTAATTTCCTTAATCGCATGAAGTAATTAAAAGTGACTTTTATAATAAACATTTGAAAAGCTTTTGCACACCCACTTTGATGGATTTGCGGTGTAACTGATTGACCTAAATTTAATTCTATATTACACAAAAAGGGAAATTTGAAAAGCAATGGGAAAAAAGTTTAAAAAAAAAAGAGAGAGAGACCACTACATCCATATATTTTATTTCAATTTTTGGGGGGGAAATCTCAAACTAATTTCCTATTCATTGATGAAACTAGTGTTACTAAAGTTTACAATAGAAAAAACAAGGTAGTTTTTTTTTTTCCTTTTTTGGTTTTTGTTTTACCTGAACTTAGGATAGTTCAAAAGGAAGAATTAATACAAGAAATAGATCAAGAAACAATGGCTGACATGCTTCTTTCTCTTGTCCATTGTATATGGATTCATGGGATTTCAATATGGGTAAGATGGTTAATCTTGAATTAAACATGACAAAACTTGATCATTTGGGACTAGCTAGTGACATATCGATTGCATTCTTGGCAACAATTTGGTTGATCATTGTTCATGATGACCAAGTATTAAAAAAATGTTCATTATGACCATAAATCAAGGGAAAAATAATTTATGAAATGATTCTATAATTTTATTTTATATTTTATAGAACCCACACCAGTTAAAATAACTTATTTTTCTAACTCCCCATAGAACCCACACTAGTTAAAGCACAATAAACCATGAAATGATTGGATATAATTGATGGCTCCACATCATATGATAAATGAAGAAACTTTTAAAGAATTGACCTTCTTTATTTTATTTGAAACCATGAAGCACTTATATATCTTGCCCAAGGGAAACTTAACAAGATAGGAATTGATAATGGAAAACATGGCCCACTTCTTATTGAAAAACAAATAAAACTAAAACCAAAATATATACCTTCACAAATCTGAACAAACTAAGCATTGACTCATTATTCCTTTGTTTTTTTTATAAATGAAGAGACAAACAAACAACTAAGCTCCACTGCATAGAAGAAAAGCCATTCCTACAACTAGGATTAACAATAAAACTCATGATGTATCTAGCAAGCAAACAAATGGGAGGAATCCTAAATTTTTTACCAAGGAGTCAATAGCTTCATGTATTTCTAAAATGATGAAATCATAGAAAAAACATGACATTAAACTTTTGAAGCATTATTCAACAAAAAAAGCACCACACCGTAAAACAAAGGAACAAACACAGGAATGACAACGACTAAATATTCACTAATCACTACAACTAAACCTTTCACTAGTCACCACCCAAAATCAAGAGAGCACTAGAATGAGAACAAGTCAATAGCAACATTACAAAGGAATGGTAAAGAAACAAGAATGATAATGAAAGCCCCAAATGGGAATGAGAACAAGAAACAAAGTATGGGAACAAGAATGAGAAATAAAGTACTCAGTGATAGCTTTAAAACCATTACCTTCTTCGATGCATAAAGCTCTGCAATGTGTCTTTGAAGATGATGGCCGATGGAGGGAGTGAAGCTGAAGATCGTGGAAGCTGAAAATCAAAGGAGGATGGAGAGAGAAGCTGGAATGAAGTCAAAATGAAGAAGATAGAGCACGACAATCACGACGGAGTAAGAGAGGAGCTAAACAAGGGTGATGTAGTGGGTTTTCACCAGAATGAAGAAGGCTTGGGTTTTTGAGTGGATCTACGGTGAAGCACGGTGGGTTCTTACTGGATTGAAGAAGACTTGCCGGAGCACACGAGTTTTTATCGGAATAAAGCCAAATTGCCTGAATGAAGAGGTCTATGGGTTTTGGAGTGGAGGAAATAATGGGCTGTAGGGTTTTTGGGTGGAGGGAGACTGGAAATTGGCAAATCTGAGCAATACTAATCATTATAAAATCATATAATGATATAATAGTTACGAAGACAATTTCTATTTAAACCGTCCTCTTATATCTTTCTTTTTTTCAACGCAAAACAGGGTAAGCTTTGGGTTTTTGGGTGGAGGGAGGTCAAAAATTGTCAAATTTGAACACTACGGATCATTATAATATATTAAAATGTTGTTATAAAATTATATGATACATAAGAGGACGGTTCCTATTGAAACCATTCACTTTTGTATACTTGAGAGGACAGTTAATCTAGCAACCATCCTCTTAAGTCCAAATCATCACAACTTATTTACAAAAATACCACTGATCATATTTTAGAGGACGTTCCTACACAACTGTCCTTATATTTCATCCTAGAGTAGTTTTTTTGTACTAGTGTTAATTACCATACACTTACATAGTAAAGGATAAAAAATCACATCGGCTAAAATGAAAACTTCACAATTACATAATTGTATGAATTTATAATTTATTTCTTAGATGAAATTTATTTTTTTTAAAAAATTCCTCCAGCAGAAGAGTGGATGGAGGAGGAGAAGGTCCATGTTCAAATTCATATGCGAAACAAAAACTACCTTTTTCCCATTCTTATACCTTCAAAATGAATTCTAAGTTGACACTTGGTACTAAATCACATGATAAATGTGAAATAAAATACAAGAATGTTGTTTTCAAATCTTCCCAAATTAGTAGCCATTCACTTGTTCACTCACTCTCATCAAATAGTGTCGCATAATGGTGCTACAATATTCAACTACTAAAGTGGTTCTCCATAGCAAGTCATTGGCACATTTATTTATTTCTTACTAGTAATTATTCATACAAAATATATACAATACTCCCTCTATTATGCTACATAAGGTGCCTTTCTGAAAAATTTATGTTTCACAATATAATGCATTTTATAGATTATGAGGTGTAATTAATTTTTGTTAAGATTGCCCTTGACAAAGTGCTCAGATATTTGGCCCATATATCCTCCATTAATATAGTTCTTTCCCAATGCATTGAATAAATCTTTTTTTTATAACCATTAAATACACCCCAAAGCATGATGTTCTTATCTTCAAAATAACCAATGAATACGCTTTGTACTCCTTAACCGTATGTCTTTATAGAAGCCAAACAAAAGTATTGGTTTGTGAATTCCAATTAGACTCTCATGTTTGATGGCAGTTTTGGTGAAAACAAGGTCCTTTAATTGGTCGTTTGAGTCATTAAATGATGAAGCTTTGCCATTGATGGTGGAATACTTTCTTGATGGAGAAGAAGGAGTCCTGAATATGGTAGATTCAATGAAAGCAACATACCATAACTAGTTGTTTGAGTCATTAAACAATGAAGCTTTTCCATAGATAGTGGAAGATTCTCTTGATCAAGAAGTAGTTTGGAAATTCGATTTAAACAAGTTGCCTAATGAATATGAAGTTAACTCCACTGAAGTTGCAAGCTATGCTGAAGATTCATGCAAAATCAAATAAGTTGGAGCCTCTATTAAAGGATCACAAACTCGTCAAGTGGCTTCATTCAATTTGAACAAGGCCCCAGAAGAAGACAATGTCGATGTCAAAGGGAAGGAGAGAAAGTGGAAGAAATTTATTGAGAGTATGTTAAAAATTTACTTGACGAGTTTGTTTTAATGGTGTTAGAAGAAGCATGTAGTGCTTATGTGTATTCTAAGTTACTAGTCAACTCTGCTTTTTGTAACATGGATATGCTATGGCGTAGTGATTAAGAAGTGAGAGGTACTTGGTAAATGAAAAAGACAAAGTCCTAGGTATTCTTATTGGAAAACTATGTTATGCACCACGTTATGTAATTGCAATTGCAAGTTATGCGCATTCTCTCTATATCAAATTGGTTAAACGGGTTTATTCATAAACTTTAATTTTTTTTGCCATATTTAGAGTTTTTAATAAAAAATTAAGTTATCCACCATATTTTGGAGTAACTTTATTGTGCTAATTTAAAACTATAATTTCTTTACTGGATAGACAATGGTAAAAGTACTGAAAAGAATAAAGTACAATATAATCTTCATTTAAAAATTTGGCCCTGCACCACGTTATGCAATGCACGTTTTTGAGTGTGAAAAGCACAAAAGATTATGCCTAATATATATAATTAAGATTAAAGCAAGTTCAGTTTTTCATTGACAATCCCAAAAGTACCAAAAAATGCAAAAGTTTTCCTCAAAGCATTAACAAATAGTAGGGAATGAAATAAAGATCAAAAAAGAAAAGGCAAAAATTAGCATGCTTAGTGCTCCAAGCTGTCCTTGAATGCTATATGTATCACTCCAGCAAATTCATTTTGTTGTCCTCAAACACATGTATCAATCCCTCAGTACTTCAACACTCCTTATGTAATATCCCAAATTTTACTAAATATCATAGAACACATAAAGAATTAGAGAAAATAGAGAGATATAGTTAAATTCGAAAAATGGCAAAAAGGACTTTTTTTCCGTTTAGAACAGAAAATGAAAAAAATTATATTTTTGCCTCCAAGGAAAAAGAATTTTCTGTAATTTAGTCCAAAAAAGGGAAGAATTTTATGCAATATAGTCCATAGGATAAATTACAAGGAAAGACACAAAAGAATTAAAAATTATAATTTAACATTGGGTTAAGGGTAATTTCGTAATTTTGAAAATTTTTGTCAAAACAATGCTCATGGCATATCGGACTCAATGGAATACTAGTTAGAGGCTAACTATGTTAATATGACTTTATAGTCAATGTTGAAAGTAAAAAATTATGGAGCATTTTTGGATAATGATGCCCTCAAAATGGCATGACAGTAGCTGACTTAGGATACCATGGGAATTTATTTAATTGATTTTAGTGAAATTGTTAGGATTGCTAGCTCCCCAAGAGGGGGTGAATTGAGAAATTTAAAATTTTTCTGCAAAAATGTAAGTTTTCAGTAAAAGCAAAAGTTTACAGAATAATAGAGTATAGTGAAAATGAATGTAAATGCAAGAAAAGGGAAGAGAGGACTCAGATTTATCCTAATTTGGTCTATTCCACTTGACCTATGTTTAGTCCTCAAGTAACCACTTGAGATTTTTCCTATCATCAAGAATTCAATGGGCTTCTTGCAATGCCTCAGTACAGACTCATACTCTGTTCTAAGAATACTCAAACTTTGCACCCAACACTCTTACATGTGTTTCCCAACACCCCTTTGTGACTCCCCTCACAAAGAATCTTTCTTCCAAATGAAGAAAGGATTCTATATTGAATAAATACTCTCTAGAATAAAATGGATATAAAAGTTTAAGTACAATAAATGCTGTGTGTGGATGTAAAAGCTTTGACATAGAAATTTAGTAGAGTTATTGTAAAGATAAGCTCAAATTAGTTTTTCACAACTTCAAATAAAATTCTATTAATAAATTTATAGCTTAACTAGTCATTAGACATAAGATCTAACTGTTAGAAACTTTAACCAATGGTTACTTTGTAGAAATAGTCGTTCACCAATTGCATTTAATACGTCTAATATGCTAAAATTCAAATTTTGGGGTCCAACAAATGAATTTCTCAGAGGTAGAAGGTTAAGGATTTTGACGTTGAACTTCAACATTGTCTATTTGAATGTAACATTCAAATTTTGAGTTTGTCAATGATATCCCATGTTAGAACATACGGATTTTCATATCAGAAGTACATCTATTGAGTTTGAAAAGTTGTCTCATGTTTTCACAGTGCACTTGAAATTTGAATTTCAGAAATTGAAATTTGTTTGTCAAAGGCGTATTCAACATGGCATAAAAGTTCTCATTTATGAAATTTGAATTTTGAACTAGAAAATTTGTCTGTTAGAGCCATGCTCTAACGAGACTCGCAAGTTTTCATTTTGAAGTCCAAAATTTGTTTCTCAAAGAAGGTGACTCTGAACTTTCTTTGAACTTCACCAACATTTAAATTTTGACTAAGTTTCATACGAATTTCGAACATATTCACAAACAATGCTTAGCCTAAAATTCAAATTTCATAACTAAAATTCGTTTATCAGAGATGAAACCTCTGTACATTCAAATTTTACACAAAATATACATGAGTCAATAGTGAAATTCATCTGTTTGTTAGTATTTTTCAAATTTAACATATGCTAACTTAGGATAATTGTGAAATTAGTCATTTAAGTGCTGTGGGAACATGAATAAGTAAGAATCAAAACTTTTTACCCAGTGTACTTAGTGAGAAATCCTAATAACTAAATCTTCACACATTCTTCATTGGATTTCTTCGCTTTGTCATCTAATACCGCTTTCATATTCTTCTTTCCAAGCTCTAGTTGTTTGAAATTATTAAAACTTCTCATTCAACATTTTCCCCCTTTTAATGATGACAAAATAACTTGCAAACTAGATTAGTACTTAGATTTGCTTCAAAGAGCTCCCCCTAACATATGCATTAAAATTTGAATATAAATATAACACATGCATCAAAGTTGAAAATGTAGGAGAAAAGAAAAGGAACTATGGAAACAAGTTGCATTGATTCATAAGTTTAGTACAGATATTCAATCAAATTCAAAATAGGTGAACATATTTAAGGTTCAACAGAGACAAAATTACAAATACAAAATCCTAAGATCTAAGCCCTAAGGTTCAATAGCTTGTCACTTATTCCTGGCCTTGAGCTTGATCTTCTTCTTGCCATATGTCTTTCCTAATTGTCTAGTAGCTTTAGATTGTCCAACTGCTGATTCTCCAATTTGCCCATACTTCTTCTCCTCCTTTTTGGCATCATCAAGTGTAAGAGCTTGTACATGTAGAGGAAGTATTGGAGTCATGGGAATGGCTTGAAGAGGAATTGGTATGAATGGCATAGAGGGAGGTATATGAGGAAGATCATAATCAGTATTTGAAGTCAATTTTTGAACCTTCCTTGGAATGTTGGTTAGCCTTGCCCATTGTTCTACTGAGAGGCTATATCTAGATGCTAAAGGTTGAGGAGAAGGTGGAGAAAACATTTAAGCAAGCCTTTGCTTTTGAGCTTGCACTACAGGATCATGTGCAATAGTAGCAAAATCAATATAAGGCATGGTGCCCCTTTCCTCATTGAGAGCAGCTTGAATAATTGGTACAGTGGTGAGATTTACAACTAGCTTCTCCATTTGCTCAGTCTCTTATGATGACAAGATTGAGTCTTAAGCAACATCTTCCAGTATTGGCTCATAAGAGCCTTGTGCTTGAATGGCTCCTTCCTGCATAGCATAGTCCAGAAAAGGACCAAGATTGGTTTTATTGTTGGAGGACCGAGGGATAACAGCAGTAGCATCATGAGAGCCTATTTCAAATGGATTAGGATTTGAAGAGAGACAGATTTGAGTGGTTCTGAGGTACCAATCTGAGGAGGTGCTAATGTGGTAGGAAGAGAATTTTGGATATCTTCATAGGCATCAACAATTACCTTGAGATTCCTAGCAAGGTTAGTTATTTGAGCTTGCAGGTGTGCAAACTTAGCATTTTGTTCCATCCTAATACTGAGCATCATCTTTGGTAGGCAATCAAAAATTTCAGGTATGGTATTAGAGGTGGTCATAGTGGTTGGAATGGAAGGCTTAGGTTGCTGGTATGTTAAGGTTAGGTTGACGATGGTTCAGGTTGGATGGTTGGGATAGCCTTAGATATAGCTTCTTGTTGTTGTGACTCTCCCCCATTATAGAAAAAATCCTCAGATTTACCAGCTCCCTTCCCTATCCATCAACCCTCTTTCCTTTCTATCCCATTCTCATTAGCTCTTCTTCTTTAAACTCCTTAGTTGACTTCCCTTTACCTTTCTCAAGATGCTGTATCTTGGAGAATTTGAGGAGCTTTGTAATGATGGAGGCATAGGGCAAAGTTGAATCTTTTCTTTTATCTCTAGCCTTGATCATCCTCTGAAAGATGATATTACCTAGGTTAAGCATTTTTCCTTATATCAAGGTTGTCATTACATGAGTTTTATGTAACACCTTAACTTATGACCATATTATCCATGTATTAGACCTTACTATGCTCCATAAAACATGTTTATAAACTTGAATCACATGATAGATTAAGATATAAAATTTTCTTTCCCTAGGTTACTATTCATTTGATAAACCCTTTTTCCTTAGCAAAATTTGAAAATTCATAACTAATTATAAAAAAATTTTGTAAAAGTGATTCAAGTCTCTAAAAATACCTTGAAGTCTCATCTACATGGGAAAACTATGAAATAGAATTTTAATTGTGCCAATTAGTATAGTTTATTGCACAAATTTAATGTTTAAATGGTCACTTTTCATTTCTCCAAGATTTTGGCCATAAATTTTAAATTCATATCCAACTTTATGCTAAGCCAAGTCATGAATTATATACACCATTGGAAAGCTCTATATGTGTAGTTCAGGCCACAATTTTCTTATATATTTATTTAACTTGTGTAAGGCATGATTCCAACTTAATCACTAAGGGTTAGAAACTCACTCTTACTGGAATAGTTATAGGAAAACATGTATATATCTTATTGTACAGCTCCAATTGAACTCAAACTAGTAGCATATTGAACTTAAAACATAGATATTTACACACATGTAAACCATTGAATTTTTTGAGCTTAGTATGATTTTATATTACCTTTCAAAGTAAGTGATACTCACAGTAAAATTTGTAGCTTTCACTTTACTATCCAGTTATGACCCTCAATTTTAAAAATACACTATAAATTATACACATGCCCAATTTAAGTGCACTTTTTCTTGTTGGAAAGCCCTCACTATCTAGTTTTTAAAAATATATAACACTTATAGGTTGCATTCAATTTCAAATAAACAATAAGTGCATAACCAGGACATATTCAGAAAAGCCAGCTTTCATCATATCATGACACAAACAATCATATGCATCACGTACTTTGCTCAAACTTGTTCATGCCATAACCATACATTGCCATAAACTTACATAAACACAGTGGCAGCAAAGCATAGCCTTACAAAGGCACATCTTACTTTATACAAATTGATAAATATTAGAGTGCTATGACTTCCTAAACAATGCAAGCTTCATAAACTTCTTCATTGTTCTTGCCTTTTCTTTGGATTCTTCTACAACATAGCTTGTACCTAGTCATTTGGGATACTTGAGGGGGTGAGACTGGGGGGGGGGGATCTCAGTAGTAAGTTATATTCATGCATCATGTTCTTTATTTCACATAAAAAAATCACATTTGATCACATTGAATCACATAAATCATCAAATTGCCATCTAAGTCATAAAAAATTTGATAGCATAACAGCTTAGAAATTGGACATCCCAGGAAATAAAACCCCTCATATTGCAGCCAAACTAGTCAAGAAAACACAATTCACAATATGGCAATTAATTTGCATCAAAGTAAAGCAATAAAATAACATAAGCAAGAATACATAAACTTAGCTACCTTAAAGTATTCCTTAACTACTTCCTCTTAAATCCAATGCTTTACCACTTAGTTCCACCTCCTTCAAGAACTTACTTGGGCTTTACCAATTCCTAATACCCCATCAAACACTCACTTTATTTACTGGTTTCATGAGTTACTTCTTAAAGACTCACAAACCCTAGAATTTCATTTTCTTCAGCTTAAGCTTTTTATTTAACCCCATACTTGCTCTTAAGGTTTTGGACCATGAGGAATCCATTTTTGGCATCAAATTAATGAAATTCCCTCTCCTTGTAAGAACAATAGTTTGGCCGAAATCTGCCAAGAAGGAGGAAAATTGGTTTTTCATAAAACTTGCTTCATACATACTAGAACTTGTTCTCTTTACAAAATCTCATGTTTTCTCTTCAATTTATGGTATAAAAACAACCTTTCTTCCCGTAAACAAGCTTGGTCAACATCTGCTCAGCAAGGGGAGAAGGAGAAAACTCAAGAAAACTAACTCAAACTACTAAGAAACCATGCTAGAAATCATTAGAATCATGAGTTGGAAGCTTACCTGTTTTCTTTGCATTTTTTCTTCCTTATTTTCTTTCATTTCCTTCTCCACGTAACTCCCTTCTTTCCTTTCTGTTCAGACCAGATTTTCTCTCTTCCCCAAGTGTGCAAGTCGTCCAAAGCATGAGCCAAGAGGGAGTATAGATAGAATTTTTCAACCAATCAAAACTTACCACCTAAAGTTCCATAACTTTCTTGAAAATTCATGGAAAGTATTAAATAAATGCACTTTCATCATATGCTGCTTGTTGGGCATGAAATTGAGGGCGTTTTTTTCCAAAAATATTATACTTTTATTTATTTAGATATATCTTGGATTGGTTTAGACAAATAAAGTTACTTTAGCAGTATATTTTATTACTATTGGGACACCAGTTGTAACTATATTGGGATATAAAATTACCATAATATCCTTATCTCAAATGGGCAAATATAGGACTCACATATTGTTCTTGAATTAATACTGTCTCTTCTTGTAGTTCAGATTGACCTTTATCGGATAAAATATTAATATTAAATCATATTAGCCAATAAATATTTTTTTGATCTAAATAAATTTCATACTATATTCCATGAGTCTTAGCTCATTGAGAGCTTCATTTTGATTATAATTTTTCATATTTATAAAAATGCCTTTAGCTTGGGTAAATTTATAAATTTTAAAACTTTTGGGTCATCAAGTGTAATTTCTCCAAAATTCATAAATTTTTTTCAATTCCCATGCAAGTCCACCGCCATTCTCTCTTTTTTTTTTCTTTTTTTAGGGGTAAAATTATCATTTCTGAATTTTTTTTCCTCGACCTCAAATTTCACCTTTTAACTCTATTTTATGTAAAACGCTATATACCTATTTTTGTAAATTCCTTATAGATTTTAAAATATTTAGCCCTAAATATCTAGTAAGAATTTTAGGATATTAAATTTTACTTCTAATATGAAAAATGATTGTTCTATCCTTAAATCAGGTCCAAAATATAATTATTCATTCTTCTAGGCACTTTCTTGTAATTTCTCCCAAAAATCAACTTTTTATTATTTCTTTTTTACTATTCACATCAACTTTTAAATTGGTCTATCTCTAAATCTAGACCTTCTAGCTATGCAATACTTATACCGTTGTGCTCAGCTCGGGACGGACTTCCATTTAAGTGGTATATTGAATACCTTCTAGAGTAAATTCTGAAATTAATTTTCTGCTAAAGACTTTATGAAAAATTAATTTTAATTAAGAACCAAATATAATATCTTTTAAAAATTAGATGAGAAATTAATTCCTTCTAAAACCTAATTATATATAGCATTTTTATCTCACTTCATTTCTCATCCCTATTCATTTTATAATATCCCATAAAAATAGGAATATTACATTTTAGCCCTAGTGATCAGATTGAAGCTTCCTTCCTTGCTGAAAATAATCTTTGACACTATATAGTGCAAGACTCTCACTTGTACACTGACATCAGAAGGCTTTACTATTTTCAGAGGAGGCCTATTCACACGTCTTCTGAAAAGTGCATCCAGAATTGTGCTCTCTTTATTGTTCAGATATTCCCTACCTTACTCATCCACATCATCATCCTCATCCATGTATTTGGAGGTGGAAATGTCAATCTTGAATTCCTCTTGTTCAGGAATCTTTAAAACATCATTGATATTTTCATATGACAGCCACATATTCCTAGACCTAAGAGTTACTTGATACTTTCTCTTCTTGTCATTATATTTTAATGCAGCATATCAGATCTTGATTACTTCATCATCATATCTTTCTCTAATTTCCAAAATATTTTTGTACTTTACCATCCAAATTCCAGAATCAAAACTGTTTGAAATTAGAAATTCCTCCAAATTAGTGCAATGAGGTGTTATTACCTTCTTTGTAGTGAACTTTGTGGTAAATTCTTTGAAGATCTGTTTAGAGCTACAAAAAGGCTTCGTGGTCATCTGGAGTTCCTCAGACTCAGTGCTTGAGGCAAGTGTAGCAGGGATTGGTTTCTTCGATTTTGCCCTTGGAGTTGTTTTCTATTTCTTTGATGGTGTTCCTTTACTGGATTCGGCATTCCTTTTTTGGGTATCTCCTTCCTTTGAAGCATATTGAGATTTGGTGGAATGTTTGGGCTGAGACTATTCTTTTCCAATGTTGGCATTCTTGACTTTGACCATTTTTGTGAGAGATTTGTGTTGAAAGATGCTCCGAAGATGTTTATGAGGTTCAGTTTGAAGTTTAATGGATGGAAAATGAGGTTTAATCAAAGGAATCTAAGAATGATTGAGAGAGGAGATGGATAGCTTCAATTGAAATACAAATAGGGTCACGTGTGTTTAGAACATGACCCTTTGGATTTTCTTATGTAACTATTTGATAGACGAATTTTGGTGGTCAAAATTTGAATTTCAGTTAATTACGTTGCCTATATAACATAGAGAAACTATCTTGACAGACAAATTTTCAATCTTGAAGTTTATTTATCAGGGATTTAACATATGAAGGATATCTTCAATAGTTGAATGTCAGTCTTGAAATTCGATTATTAGAGACTTATCATCAATAGACATTTCAACAGAGGAACTTTGTCCTCTCGAAGTTCAAATTTTAGAAGTCCTCTACTGAAGACATGCAAACACAAGAGATCCAACAGACGAATGTTGGGATTCAAAATTTGTATTTTAAGACTTTATGAAGAATTGTGTCAAATGCGAATATTGAATCATCAAAATTCGAATGTTGTCCACACAGGCAAGGTAAACACATATACCAGTGTTCAAAATTCAAATTTCAGTTAATCAACAGATGAATTTTGAGTAGATTGAAACACTGGTATAGCATGTAAAGCACTGAAATACGACTGTTAAGGCTTAAAGTTTGAATTCTAACCATTCAAAGTCATTAAATAAGCATGGAAATTTGTCTATTAGCAGTCAAAATGAGAATTTTGTAGGATTGAACTTATAGATAGGTGTTGAACATTCAAATTTCTATATTTCTTCAATAGATGTTGGTTGAGTAAGTATGAGATACTCCATTATATTGATTTCTTTATCACATATGCTCATGAGGAGTACCTGTAAAACACTTTAAGCACACTCCTATGCTTAAGTTATATGACTTAACAAATTAACCTTAGAAAGTAAATAGATTTAGATGTAAACTTGCTTATAGTTTATTGAGATTTACCATTCCCAATTCTCTTCTGCTTTTTGTAATATCTATCCTCTGGAAGTGGCTTGGTCAAGATGTCCGCAAGCTGTTCTTCTGTAGGGACAAATTTCAATGTAATGTCTCTTTTCAGAACATGATCCCTTCTAAAATGGTGTTTGACCTCAATGTGCTTTGTCCTTGAATGCATCACTAGATTCTTCATGATGCTAATAACACTTTGATTATCATATCTCACAAGTATTTCTTTCATCTCAATTTCAAGGTCTTCCAATTGCTACTTCATCCAAAGGATTTGAGCATAGTAGCTTCTAGCAGCTATGTATTCAACTTCTATTGTGGAGAAAGCCACACTATTCTGCTTCTTACTAAACCATAAGTCTAAAGATCTTCGAAGAAATTGGCATGTGCCACTTGTGCTTCTTTTGTCTATCTTGGTTCTAGCAAAGTTACCATCAGTATATCCAATAAGCTTTTCTCCATTGCCCTTTGGATATCAGAGTCCCATCTGTAATGTTCCAATTGGATATCTAAATATTCTCTTTACAATTGTTGCATGAGACTCTTTCGGACATGATTGGAACCTTGCATACATGCAGACACTGAACATGATGTCAATTCTACTAGCAATTATATAGTAAGGAACCAATAATCATTCTGTATTGAGTTATATCAAATAGTTTTCCTCCTTTGTCATATCAAGCTTTGTAGCAGTGACCATTGGAGTTTCCTTTGATTTAGCACTTTCCATCTCAAATTTTTTCAGCAGCTCTTTTAGATATTTTTATTGATTCAGGAAGATGCCATCATTATATTGTTTGATTTGCAATCCAAGGAAAAAGTTAAGTTTTTCCATCATTGACATCTCAAATTCACTCTACATTAATTTAGAGAAATCCTTGTATAATGATTCATTAGTGGCACCAAATATAAAATCATCAACATAAATTTGAATAATAAGTAAATCTTTGTTTTTCTTTTTAGTAAACAGAGTTGTATCAACTTTGCCTCTATTGAATCCCCTTTCAATTAGGAAGTTACTCAATCTTTTGTACCATACTCTAGGTGCTTGTTTTAAATCATAGAGAGCTTTCTTCAGTTTATATATATGATTCGGCTTAGCTAAGTCCTTAAAGCTTAGAGTTTGGTCAATATAAACTTCTTCCATGATATAACCATTTATAAAGGCACTTTTTGCATCCATTTGATACAACATAATGTCTTTTATACAAGTATAGACTAGGAGGATCCTTATAGCTTCCAATCTTGCAACTGGAGCAAAAATTTCCTCATAATTTATACCTTCTTTGTGATTATATCCTTTAGCTACCAACCTGATTTTGTTTCTAATTATTGTTCTAGATTCATCAAATTTGTTTCTAAACACTCATTTGGTTCCAATAATTGGGTGATCATTCGACCTAGGCACTAAGTCCCAAACTTGATTCCTCTCAAACTGATATAGTTCTTCTTACATAGTTAATATCCAGTACTCATCTATTAATGCTTCTTCAGTACATTTAGGTTCAATTTGAGAAATAAATGCATGGTTATTTATTTGATCTCTAAGGTGTCTTCTAGTTTTAATATTCTCTTGAACATCCTCAATCACTTGACCAACAAGATGACTCCTTTGATATCTATAAGCTTTATGTAGTTCTTGAGAAATTACTTGATTATCTTCAAATTCTAGATCTTTCTCCTGAATATCTTCCTCTAAAGTAGTAGATTCTGATATTTTTGAAGGTTCAATTTTTTTCCTTAGAGAGGTTCATGTTCTTGAAATTAGAAATCATTTCGTTCTCATCTAAGTCAGGTTTAGAAACAATTTCATTTTCAATGAATATTACATGCATGGATTCTTCTATGATCTTAGACTTTTTATTAAATACTCTATATGCTTTGCTTTTACTTGAATAGCTAAGAAATATACCTTCATCTAATTTGGTATCAAATTTACCCAGATTTTTGTTTCCATTGTTATGAATGAAGCACTTGTATCCAAATACATGCAATTGTGGAAGATTTGGCTTCCTTCCTTTATACACCTCGTAAGTTGTCTTCCCCAAGATTGGTCTGATGTATGCTCTATTGATGATATAACTGGTTGTGTTTACTGTATCGGCCCATAAGTATTGAGGAAGCTCCTTCTCATTCAACATTGCTCTTACCATTTCTCTCAAGGTTCTATTCTTCCTCTCCACTATGCCATTTTGTTGAGGTGTTCTTAGATATGAGAAATTGTGATCAATTTCATGTTTTTCATAGTACTCCAAGAAGTTAGAGTTTTCGAATTCTCCTCCATGATCAGACCTAATAGACATAATAGAAATGCCCTTCTTATTTTGCACTTTCTTAGCTAAGGTGACAAATGCATCAAATGTCTCATCTTTGGAGGAAAAAAATAAAGTCCAAGTGAATCTAGAATAGTCATCCACAATTACTAAGACATATAGATTTCTACCAATACTTTTTACTCAAGATGGACCCATCAAATTTATATGTAGCAACTGAAGTAGTCTAGATGTGGAGATGACATTTTTAGATTTGAAAGAAGACTTGGTTTGTTTCCCTTTAAGACAAACATCACATTCTCTATCCTTTTCAAAATAAATCTTAAGCAAACTGGTAACTAACTTATTTTCAATAAACTTATTTAGTTGGTTCATATTAATATGTGCTAGTCTTCTATGCCACAAACAACTTTCATTGCCTTTACTAATTAAGCATATGGAATCTAGATTAGGTAGTTAATCTAAATCGATAGTATAACAATTACCTTCCCTTTGAGTTTTGAGGATAATCTTGCAATCACTTTTTCTATTGACCAAGCAGAACTGTGAGTCAAAGAATACCCAATTTCCTTTGTCATAGGTCTGAATCATACTCAACAAGTTATGGTTAAGACCAATTACAAATAGCACCTCTTCTATGGATGTTTATGAATTTCTGCCCACGATGTCAATGCCAATCACCTTGCCATATTGGTCACCTCAAAAGGTCACTTTTCTTCTTAAGGTGATGAACTTCTCCTTATCACCAGTCATATATCTTGAGTATGCACTGTCCATGTACCATTTATTGCTCTTGTTAGTTCAAAGACATACTTGTAAAATAGAATTTAGTCTTTCTTCTTAATTACCTAAATCTAGTTGGGTCCTTTTCTATTAGTAGCATTCTGCCTTGGCATAGATGTACATTTGAGAACCCATTCTATCTTCCTGCCAAGTTCATTTTTCCGTAAAGAGCATGAACTGGAAATGTGTCCTTTCTTGTTGCAGAACTGGCAGCTAATAAAGGGACTACTCGATTGAAATGTAGGAAGAAAGCAATATAGATAATATTTTTGTTTTACATGTTTAAATTGGGTATAAGTCTCAATAGTCTTCAAAGGGTCATATTTCTTCTTATACTGGGCTGCACGCACAAAATGCCTCATGCATAGATTTTGGTTTTTCTTCTTAATCCTTTCTTTGACTACACAAAGGTCATAACCAAGACCAGCCTAATCTTGTGCAATCCTCTGGTTACCTCGTAAAGCATACATCATATCCTTGCCTTGTATGAAATTAGCTAAGCTTTTAAGAAGATATTCATTTTTCTTTTTAAGTTCTATGCATGATGTGTAGCAAGCAGATTCATCTTTATGCTATGATGCAATGTCAGACATTTTACATTTTGATTCTAATTTGTTAATTTTCTTCATAGCCAATTTTAGTTCTTTTGCAGTCTTGATAAACTTGTAATATAGGTCATGAAATGCATAAAGTAATTCAGAATAAGAAGGGTCAGAATCGTTTACCTCATCTTCATTTTCACTATCAGATTAATTCTGTGTTCCTTGCTAAGCACAGGACATCAAGCTTATGTTAGCAATTTCTTTGTCATCTTTAACTTCTTCATCTGAGCTGTTGCCCAAGATTGAGGAGATATATGCCTTCTTCTTTTTGCTCTTATCAATAGTTTCTTTTTCATTTTTTTGCTTTTTAGGAACTGTGGACATTCCCATTTGATGTGCCCTTACTTCTTGCATTTATAGCAAGTTATGGGTTCTTTATTTTCCCTTTTGTTGCTTGTTCCTTCTCGTTTCTTGAGGAACTTCTTGCTTCTCTTCTTGGTATAGAATTTTCCAAATTTTTTTACCAGCATTGCAAGAGTTTTTTCATCCAACTCTTTTACATCATCAAAGTTTTCTTCTTTTTCTTTTGAATTTTTCAATGCCAAACTCTATTTCTTCTTTTCTTGGCCTTCATCTTGCCCTCATATTCTTCAAGGATTCCAAAGAGAGTTGTGACATATTTCATTGATTCTCCTTTCACTTCTTCTATAACTGTTACCTTTAACTGTCATTCAATGGGTAAGACTCTGAGAATTTTTCTGACCTTTTCAGGTTAAGAGTATTCCTTCCCAAGACTTTTTAGTTAGTTCATAATGAGAGTGAACCTCTTTTGCATATCCTTGATACTCTCTCTTTTCCTTCATTCTGAAGCTTTCATACTTATCAATGCAAGAGTTTAACTTGTTCTCTTTCAATCTAACAGTTCCTTCATGTGCAATCTTCAAAGTGTCCCACATTCCTTTGGTTGTGAAATAATGGGAGACTTTGTAGAATTCATCCTAGTTGAGAGCACTCACCAAATAGTGTTTTGCTTGAAGTTTAGCAAAACTCTTATCTTGTCTTCATCGTTTCATTCCTCTTCAAGTTTTTCTTTGTATGAGCCATCATCATGTAGCTTCGTAGATACAAAGTCACCTTTCTTGATAACTAACAAAATCTCCAAGTCTATGGACTGAAGATATATTTGCAACCTCATTTCCTAAGATTCATAATGTTCTCTACTGAAGCCTAGAGGTCTTTTAGTATTGTTGCCCTTTAGTAATATGCTTTCTCCAAAGCCAGCCATTTGTTCTCTCGGATTGTGAAATTCTTCAGCTAAGAATCTAAGCTCTAATATCACTTGTTAAAATTGCTGGCTTCCCAAGAGAGGGTGAATTGAGAAGTTTAAAATTTTTTTTGCAAAAACATAAATTTACAGTGAAAGCAAAACTTTGTAGAAAAACAAAGTGTAGTGAAAATGAATGTAAATGCAAGATAAAGGAAGAGATGACTAAGAGATTTATCCTGATTCAGTCTGATCTTCTTGACCTATGTTTAGTCCTCAAGTAACCACTTGAGATTTTTACTATCAGCAAGAATTCAATAGGCTCCTTATAATGCCTTAGTACAGACTCATGCTCTGTTCTAAGAAAACTCAAACTTTACACTTAACACTCTTATAAGTGTTTCCCAATACCCCTTTATGATTCCTCTCATAAAGAATCTTTCTTTAAGATGAGAAAAAAATTTTATACAGAATAAATACTCTCTAGAATATAGTGGATATGAAGGTTTAGGTACAATAAATGCTGTGTGTGGGTGAAAAAACTTTGACACCGAAACTTAGCAGAGTTATTTCAAAGATAAGCTCAAATTAGTTTTTTACAACTTCAAAAGAAATTCTATTTATAGATTTGTGGTTTAACTAGCCATTAGACACAAGATCTAACAGTTAAAAACTTTAACCAATAGTTACTTTGCAAAAATAATCATTTACTAACCATACTTAATGCGTCTGACACGCCAGAATTCAAATTTTAGGGTCCAACAAATGAATTTCATATCAACTTTTGTCTTTTCAAATGTAACATTTGACTTTTGAGTTTGTCAAAGATATTTCTTGTTAGAACATATGAATTTTCATATCAGAAGTGCATCTATTGAGTTTGAATAGTTGTCTCATGTTTTCACAGTGTACTCGAAATTCAAATTTCAAAAGCTGAAATTCGTCTGTTAGAAGCTTGTTCAACATCGCACAAAAGTTCTTATTTGTGAAATTTGAATTTTGAACTGCAAAGTTCATCTGTCAGAAAGCATGCTCTAATGAGACTTACAAGTTCTCATTTTAAAATTCGTATTTTGAAGTCCAAAGTTCATTTGTCAGAGGAGGTGACTCAGAACTTTCTTTGAACTTCACCAAAATTCGAATTTTGATTAAGCTTCATACAAATTTTGTACATATTCACTAACAATGCTTAGCCTGAAATTTGAATTTCATAATAGAAATTTGTCTATCAAAGATGAAATCTTTGTATATTCGAATTTCATCAAGCAAAATTTGAATTTTTCACAAAATGCACACGAGTTATTAGCAAAATTTGTCTGTTAGTCAGTATTTCTCAAATTTAACATATGCTAACATAGGATGAATGTGAAATTACTCATTTAAATGTTATGGTAACATGAATAAGTAAGAATCAAAGTTTTTTACCCAGTATACATAGTGAGAAATCCTAACAACTAAATTTGCACATGTTCTTCATCAGATTTCTTCACTTTGTCATCTAATACTCCTGTGATATTCTTCTTTCCATGCTCTAGTTGTTTGGAATCATCAAAACTTCTGATTCAACAGAATTATTTCATTAAACTAACGAAAGTCGGTCATGTAACTCAAGGCACTATTTATTCATTGTATCTATTTCCTCAAGACCTATGGTTAAGTGGTTTTAAGTGAGTTTAAGTCTATAAAATTCAGACACAAGAGCTTTAACTTGTGGATAAAGAAAAGAGAAAAGGAAAGAAGAAAGTGAAGCTAAGGAGTAAAGGTTGGGAAATCAAGCAACTAGGTAAGAATTCATGACTCCTAGCTTGTGTTTTTTCATGGTTTAAAGTACTTTAATGGGGTCATCCTCTTCCTCTTGTCCACCAAAAATTTTTCCCTTAACCAAGAGTATGCAAGAGATGAGTTTTTTTCAACAAATAAACATAGGGTAAAGCTTAGTTTATTTCCAAGAAGCATGAATTCACAAGTTATTGCAAGTATCTGTAAGCAAATGTTTTTCTTCCATTTTCATGCTTATTTTTTGACCATACTTGGTTTAGGATAGAGAAGGAATTTTAAAATTTTGACACCAAAATGGATTCTTTAGAGTTAGATTAGCTAAATACGAGTGTTCGTTTGAAGAAAAATCAAAATGATAACAATATGTGATTTCAGGATTTTAGTAAGCACTTTGTGATTTAGCTTCATGAACCAGTAACATATGATACTATATTATGATGTATTAGGGTTCAAGGAAGTTGTGGAAAGCCAAGGAAAGGGTGTGCAAATAATGGAAAGCAATGGAATTTAAGAAGGTAGCAATATCACCTATTCTTCCTTGTATTGTCATATGATTTTTCAATGAACTTGATGGCTTGCTGATTGTTTGTTTTGATTATTTGTGAAGCTTTACAAACATTGACTGAGTTGTTTGAGGAGTTTTGTGATCCTGGGATATCCAAAAAACAAAACAAAACTTTTTCAAAATTTTTGCAAAAAATTATGGCATAAATGTTCTAAAGTATTCATTTGATGTTTCATGATGAGCTTATATTCAATGTGATAATATGATTGTATGAATGGTGATTTCTATTGAGATTCTTTGAATCTCACTTTCCTAAATGTCAACATGTACAGGATCAAATCATGGCAAGGCTACCAAAAAAGAGCCAAAGGAGAGGAGGAAGAAATTGATGAATAGTTTGATCATGCAAGTATTGATGTTAAGTTTTGATAATATGTGTAAATTTATATGCAAAGGCTAAACCCTATTTTTTTCTATGGATATGTTCCTTAAAGTCCTCTTATGATGCTATGTATGGATTTGGAACCATGAAAAATGATGTTTTATGTTTATGAAGTTGATTATGTAAATTATGGCATAATTTTGTTCGAGATGACTAGTAGTTATTAGAATAAAGGTGTTCGATTTGAAACAGAGCATTTAGTATAAGTACCATATATGCTCTGAAATTAGATGGAATAAGCTTTCTATAGAACAAAAGAACACTTAAATTGGATTAGTGAATTATTTATAATGAATTTTTAAATTTAGGGGTTAAAAACTAGACAATGTGAGAAAATATGAAATTTTCACTATGAACACTCATTATTTTATAATGCAATATAAAATCATGTAGAGCTCCAAAAATTCGATGGTTTGCCTATATGAAAAGATCTATAACTTATGTTTAAGATGCCACTAATTTGGAAGTAATTGGAGCTATAAAAATAAAGACATTAAGCTTTCCTAAAACTATCTTAGTAAAAGTAGTCTTCTGACTCTCACAATGGTTTAAGTTAATGTCATACCCTGCTCAAGTAGAATAAATGTAAAAAAATACATATCAAGAAAGTAGACATATCAGGATTGCAAATGATATAGAGTATGCATATTTTGGCTTAAGATAGGATAAGATATAAATTTTTGAAATTAAGGTCAAAATCTCAAGAAGGTGTAAAATGACCACATGAATAGAAACATTTGTGCTAAAGACTACATCAATTGACATAATTAAAGTTCTGTTCCATATTTTTTTGATGTCGATAATGTTTTAAGACATCTTTAGAGACTTGAATTACCTCCATATGATTTTTCTAGATTTAACTATGTATTTTCAAAATTCACCGAGAAAAAAGAGACTTACCAAATGAACAGTAACTTAAAAAATTAAATTTTTCTGTTTTAATCCCGCAAGTGATTAAAACTTGTAAAATGGTATAAATGGACTCTAACAGGGTCTAAATCAAGGGATTTTTGGTCTAAAGCTAAGGTTTTACACCTTAGTCTCCTTCAATGATCTCTTCAACAATAACAACATTAGTCTTATCCTATTAAGTGAGATAGGTTACATAGATCATATAACATCACTAGACTTTATACAAAAACTATTTCAACAAATAAATCATTTATCAACAGCAACTACTTTGTTTTCTTCATTGATCTTCTCATTAAAGAAAGAGAAAAAATTAACATTTTTCATAACAGTTAATTAAAAGGATGAATAAAGATCATGAAAAAACTTAAGTCATTACCAACAATATGAGTGTTGACCATCTCTTAAGATTTGAATAACTTGTTGCAGTAATGAAGGAGGACATTTGGGCTGGAAGACTACTTTCTCTTGCCATTATTGATTTCTTAATATGTGGAATTTTGTAGTTCTGTGTTCCATTAGCATCCATAATCGTAACCATACATGACTGTAAAGTTAATAAAATTTTGTTTGACATTTTTGTAGAAAAAGTCTCAAAGGCATTTTCAACAACTGCAATAAGCTCATCAACCATGGATGATGGTTGCTTGTATTGTAGGGACTAAATGGCAGCAAAAATCCTAGGTCCAAAACATTCAAATTTGGAGAATTTGGAGGTTGGTTCATCAAATGAATATCAAAGTCATCCTCTTTAGCCAAACGGTGGAATTGAATATCATTTTCATCAACATAAGATTTAGCATTGTCTTGCTGAATGTAAATTGGCTCACCAACCTTGTTTCTTGGCCACTTAGCTTTTATAGTTGAAAGAACTTTATCAATAAGGAAATATCAACTTACCTCTTTGGTGATTTAGGTTATAGGCTTTGTGACAAGGGTTCCTGCAACTCTATTTAAGCTACTCCTTCTTGTTGGCTCTTTAGTCACAAAGGGAAGCACTCCAATTTTTCCTAAGAGTATTTCATTTCCTTCATAATCAAACCTTGGTTGAGCTACAGCTACCAATAAAGTTTTTGTTTCTACAAGCTTGTATTGAATCATCCTCTTCTGGTAGTAAATAATACTTTTCCCTTTCTTTGGTCATACAAAACCATTTTTCATCTATATGCACAATGTTATGTATCCTTTTGATGGTAAGATCATGTAGGATACTATTTGGTTCTAGCATTGACAAACAAAAAATTTAATCATGCATATCATTTTTCTTCTTTCAATAAAGGCTTTAATGAATTAGTATGACATCATATACCTCCTTCCTTTTCCAATCTATGAAATGTTGTAACACTTACATTCATAGTAGATGCCAAAGATCTATAACAAGTCCGCTTTGATAGTGGAATATCTTAGATTTTAGAATGATCCACTATTACTCTCTCACGTCCACAATTGTAAGTGTTTTTATGACAGACATCACCATTATGCTTTGTTCACTACCAAATTTGTTGGACAACTTTTTTAGAACTAGAAAAGGCATGAGCCACAATTTCTATTGTTTGTTTACTATGTCTTCCATTAACACTGGTACGCTGTAACATTTCAAACATGGCAATGTATTGTTCATTGCTTAAGAAGTTACATATGCGACATGCAGCTTCACTTTGTGCTACATTATGGATTCCACTTGCTTAAAAAGAATAAAAAAAATAAGGCTACCAATTGATGGGAATAATGGGATTAATTAACAATAAAAAAAATAAAATAGCGGTGACTTGGTCTAAGAATTGATAGTGCATATTTATAATGGGATTAGTCAAGAGTGAAAAAATAAAATAGTGGTTATTTGGTCCAAGAATTGACAACACATATTTATAATGGGATTAATCAACATAAAAAAATAAAATAAATGAGAATAGTAGTGACTTGGTCTAACTATTGATGCCACGAATATCATTCATAGATTTCTCTCCATCAAAATGTTAATATACTTCTTGTTGAATGAGAAAAAAATATCCCAAATTAAATGTGAAAATTTTGGTTAATGTACCCTATTCCTCCATGGCTACCCCTGTTTCAGAGTCCACCACCATGTCAACGTTTTGTGCTTTGATGTCAATATCTTTATTTGAAAATTCTCTCTTTAATGCATCTTCTTCAACAGGTACCCACTGAGACCCTTGCTCAATAACCTCTGTGTTCGCGGACCACGGAAGAACTTCCATCCAGGGCTCTCTAAGTCAAATGGAAGGAGAATGCCTAATTTCAGGTTGGTATCATCACTTATTTCCAAGTTTAGGTTTATGTTTAAGTCAATATTTAGTGGCATTGCTCTAGGAAGTATGGGCAACAATGGACCAGTGTGGCAATGGTGAAATCAGAGAGCTTGATGAACATGGAGAGAAACAAATTGTGAGTGTTAAAATGAGAATGACATCCACTATGGCTATATATAAATCATATGACCTTTCATTCTCATCGTGTATTACCCTCTAATAACACAAGGTGGGAAATGAATTTAGATGTGGATTAAGTTAGTTTAAACTAAATTTCATTGCTGTTTCTCATAATTAAGGAGTTCAAACTAGAAAAAATTTGACTAGTAATGGTAATGAAAGGTCAATTAACAATCAGACAAAAAAATTTATGTTATTAGGAAAAATAATTAATGTAAGGGAGTATTAAATAATAATAAATGAGGGTAATTTAGGAAAGAGTGAAAAAATTTTCAACTATTAACTACTACCCTTAATCTGTGTGTGATAATTAAAAGTGCCTTATAAGCTACAATGGAGGGAGTGTTATAAAACTTAAAATCACACACGCATACATATGTGATAATTTAGTTTTAGAATTTTGCACAATTGTTGGTGATCCTAGACACTTTAGTTGAAGCTCAATGGAACATTACTGCTCTCCCTTGTTACCAACTACAATATGATCACTTCAACTTTGGTGCTAGTCTATCAAATTCCTACTTCCTTTAAAACTTCTCTAACTTAACCATCCAAGGTGCAAAGTGAAAGTGAATCTTTATTCTCATGGCATTCCTTGCAAGTTTTTACTATTGTAGAGGCAATATAAGTCATGAGCATCCAACCTTGTTTTATTAGATCTACTGTTCAACCAAAATTGTTTCAACTCCCCATAAACATTTAGAGCTGAGTTTTCCTAATTTAGATACAAGAAGCAAATTAAACCTTTTTTAAGCAAATTACACCTTTTTAATTCATATATTTTTATTAGTGTAACATCCATATTTTCAAGGCTATGTTTAAAAGGTAAGAAAAGAAAATACTCATCATTGATGCAATATTTAAAGAACAATTCAATGCCCCTGTAAAGAAAGAATATGATATTTGAAGGGAATGAATTACAAACCTAATGGAATTTGAGGATTGTGATAGGCCATTAGGAAATTGCAAAACTTTACGATAGTTAATTGTTGAGCTTAGTATGAAATCTAGTTGTTGAATGAAAGTTCTTGGCCAAAAGATCTCACAAAAATTCATGAATGAAATCCTCCATAAGTTGCCAAGGCGAGATAAAAGGGAGATGACTTTTGGGAATGTGAGACACAATTGAGTAAGAATAAATGAAATCCTCCACAAAGTGAAATTCACAGGCAAAGTAAAAGATAGGTGGCTTTTGAGGACACGAAACCCAATTGATCAATAATAAATGATAGTGAGAGACTGAAGGCTAGACTCTAATCGGGCTAGCAAAAGATTATTGAAGGATTGAGAAGTTCCCTCATGTTGCCAGACCACTGAATGAACTTAACAGAGTAACTAAGAAAGTTATGTATGGAAACAAATGAAATAGTAATTTTATGAGAAAGGAAAATGGGAAACTAATGTATGGCATAAAGGAAGAAAGTTAAAGGAAGATTATGATATGCTTTGTACGAATGTGCTAAAAGCAGGAATAGAAAAGATAGCACATGTGAAATATTGTATGGATGTTATGAAAGGTAAAATGGTAATTTCACTTGCTTATTCCTCAAAAGAAATTAATTTTCCTTATGGTCCTTTGAAGGAATTAGATTTGGTCCTTAATGGGAATAAATTTCAAATTTGGTTCTTAATTGGAATTATTTCTGAAAATTTAGAAAAATGACATATATGTCAAAATAGACCTCTGGACATACTAGACCATGTTAGAAGCATATAATAAGCTAAAAAGGTGGAGGTAGAAATGTAATATCCTGGAAATTTTTCTAGATGTTCAAGACTCAATATTTTAAAATCTACAAGAAATTTGCAAAAATAAGTATACACAATTTAGCATGAAGTAGGACTAAGATGTCAATTGTCTTGATTGGAAGGAAAAAGGAAAAAATGACAATTTTACTCCTGGGAAAAAAAGAAAAAGAAAAAAAGGGGAAGAAAAGAAGAATGGTGATGGACTTACTGAGGAATGAGACTCATGCGAGGAATTAAGAAGAATTTATGAATTTTGGAAAAAATTACAACTAAGACTTAAAAGTTTTGAAAATTGCATTTTGCCCCAATTAAAGGAAATTTCAAAATTATGCAAATTTTATGTCAAAATGAAGCTAGCAATGAGCCGAACTTAATGGTATAATGGTTTCAGGTTAATAGAATTTACATGAAGAAAAATTTCAATCTGAGTGTCAAAAAATGCACAGTGCGCAAAGAAAAGGGCACTGTGGGCCTCACAAAGGTAAATAAGGTAAGAAAAAGGTATGTGGGCCCCACACTTGGACCAAAAAGCCCTCAATTTCATGGTATATGCTGTACATGGGAGAAAATCCAATAATTTAATATCTTCCATGACTTATTAAGAATTTTCAAGAAGCTTTTGGTGTCAAAATGCCATTGGTTGCAAACTTCTATATATACTCCCTCTTGGCTCATGGTTTAGCTGACTTATTGAAGCTTAAAAGAGGGAGAAAGAGGTCTGAAAACCAGAAAAGAAAGGAGGGAAAACGTGAAGGAGAAGAGAGAAAGAAGAAGAGAAGAAAGAAAAGCCAAGTGAGGTAAGTTTCATTCTATGATTTCTATAGTTTGTAGCTTACATTTTTAAGTAGTTTAAGATGGTTTCCTTGAGCTTTTCTTCTCTCCTCTTGCTTTTTAGTTTCGGTTTTGAAGTGGATTTAGGAAAGAAAATGGTTTTGTGCCATAAATTAAAGAGAAAGCAGAGGATTAAGTGAATAAAATAAGATTTGGTACGTTTGGAAGCAAGTTTTGAAAGTTCCTATTTTCTCTCCTAAACCCTTAATTTTGATCAGTTTAGTATGATGGGAAGGAGTTGGATTTTCAAGGTTTTGATGTTAAAAATGGATTCCTTGCATCCAAATTAGCTGAGAACAGGTGTTGGACTCAAGAAAAAATCAAAGATAAACTAAATGAAATTTTAGGGTTTTGTAAAACTTTGTAAGACAACCCTTACTTGTTCATTAAGTTGATATTGGAAGCTTTGATTCCAGGTGGAAAAGCTAAGAATTTCATAAGAGGTAGCTACATTCATTTTATTGCTTTATGTTTTCCTAAAGTGTTTCTATGATTATATTTTATTGCCATATTGTTCTTGTGATGTGTTGTGATGGGTTTTGGTTGTAAATGAAGGGGTTTATTTTTTGAGATGTCCATTTTCTAAGGGGAACTTTGGTAAAATTTTGATTTGACAATATGGTTCTTTAATTATTTTATGTGATTACATGAGAATTTTATGAAACTTGTATGACATAAATGCATTGAATGAGCTAGCTCACTCCCCAAGCACTAATATGATAGGTTCAAGTGATGGCAAGTCATCCAAGAAAACAAGAGGCAAGGATAAAGTTAATGAAGATTAAAGTTTTAGTTGAAATTGTGACTTATTTCCTTGCTATTATGTATAAATTATTGTACGAATTTATGAAGCTATGCTTCACTGCCATCATGCTACTTTAAGTGCCTTGTAATGACAAGAACTTAGTTTGAACAAGTTTGGGATATGTAATCATTCTATGTATTTAGTTTTGGAAGTTAGTATGCAAATCTGTCAATTATGTGCAATGATTAGTCATATGTTTTGAATCAAGAAGTTTTGATGATTCCAAATCAACTCTCAAGAGCTTGGAATAAAAGATATCAAAGGTGCACAAAGAGTTCAAGTGAAGAAATTCTGGAGAAATCTGTGCAAAGTTTGTTGTAGGATGTTTAGTTTTGTTTTATTTTGAGTACAAGGCTTTGATTTGGTGGAAAGAAGTTTTAAAACCTTGATTTTATGTTAAATCATGAAATATTTAAAAAATACCCACCAACAAACGAAGTTTGAAAGGTTTATATTGAACTGTCATGTTGGAAATTCGAACTTTGGCTTTGGAAATTCGAATTTTGAGTTAAAACTGAATAAGTATAAAGACATGCTTCTCTGACAGATGAATTTTGATTTTCCAAAATTCGAATTTTCATAAGTACCTGAAAGAAGCTTTAAGCAATAGACGAACTTTGGGTTTTGAAAATTCGAATTTAAGACAAAATTGAACTTATGAAAATTAAAAAAATCCGTCTGAAATAATGTCAAAGTTCATCAGAAATCAAGATTATATTGAGTTTTAAAATTGCTCACTGATAGACGAACTTTGAACATGAAAATTTGAATTTCAAAAGCTAAGGTTGTGAGTCTGTTACAATGATATGTTAACATATGAATGACAGTGTTTATAAATTTGAATGTTAAAGTAAGTTTGAAAAGAGGTCTCTCTGACATATGAACTTCACTCTTTGAAAATTTGAATTTCGAAGTAAATGAACTACTGCGCTTTTTGAGCCTGCTGCGAACAGATGAATTTTGGGGTTCCAAAATTCGAATTTCAAAAGCACTGTAGCAAATTGAAAGTACTGTTCACACTTAACAGGTAAACTTTCCACTTGCAAATTCATATGTCACTACTTAGAAATATTTTCAAAATATCAAAATTCGAATTTCACTTCATGATAGACGAACTTTAGTATTTCAACGTTGAAGCTGTTAACCTTCAGTATCTGTAAAATTCGTCTGTTGACCAACCAAAATTCGAATTTCAGTATGTCAGAAGCATTAAATGTAGTTGGTTAATGGATAGTTTTTCAGAGTAACCATTGGATAACTTCTCCAATGGATAGATTTTGTCTCTAACGGATATTTGAGACCTAAATCTATAAATATAACGATATTTGAAGTTGTGAAAAACAATTTTAACATTGTATATACTGAAACTCTGTCAAATCATTTACTCAAAGCTTCATATTCTCATACTTCAATAGTCTGTACTTCAACCATCATATTTACTCTGATTAAGAGAGTTTAATCTTTGTAAACAATCTAATCTTCATCTGGAAGATAGATTTTCTTGTGAGGGGATATCACAAGGGATTAGGAAGCACTTTGTTAAAGTACAGAAAGGGATTGAGAGAAGCTCTAGAAAACAGAGCACAAATGTTGTACTGTGGCATTTGCAAGAAGCCCACTGAATTCTTGCAGAATAGTGAAAAATCTCAAGTGGTGACTTGGGGACTAGACGTAGGTCAAGTGGAGAGACCAAACCAGGATAAATTTCTGAGTCTTCTTCTCTTTTCTGCTACTTTCACTGTTATTTATTTATACTCTGTTTTACCTTCATATATTGCATTCTTCGCCTCTTTGATATTTTGCAGAAAATTTTTAATCTTCCCAATTCACCCCCCTCTTGGGAAGCCAGCCTAACTAATAATATGGGTACTGTTCATTCCAAATTCAATTTTTTTATGAGTGTTATACATGATTGGAAAGTAGATAGAGAGAGATTTCCAAAGATCACTTAATTTGGATAAGAATACAAATAGCTACGAAATTTTGAAATGGCTCAAAAAATCTGGAAAAGTAGTTATGACTAAATGAACAATAGATTTGGACAATTTTTCTGAATGAATTGGCTCAATTATATTCTAGTTGTATATTTTTCCCATGTAGGAAATGTTTTTAACTATTTTTAGAGACTTGAATCATCTTCATATGATTTTCTTGGAATTAATTATGATTTTTCAAAGTTTAGTCAGGAAAATTGAATTACCAAATAAATAGTGTTTTAGAAATTTGAATTTTTCTCATTAATCTTCTAATCATTCAAGCTTCTAAATTAGCTTATTTAGCATCATATATGCTATTATACATGGGAAATAATGTAAGAAAGTAAGGTGTGATAAAACTCACCTCAATAAAGTAAGCTTTCAATGTATCATCTACTTTAAAAAAGAGTTTCAATTCTGTAATCATTTTTCTCTACTATTTTTGAGGTAGAATCTTAGTGTGGGGAAAATATTACACATCTTGTAAGGGTGTGGGGAGAGTGACTTCATAAGTAGAGCCAATAATATGGGCCCTAGCTGGCAGGCTAGCCCATTTAGCCCATAAAAAATGGCGAGGTGGGCTGAAAAAATCATGATGGTTTATAATGGGTGTAAAAAACTGAGCCCACCTTGCTAACCTGATAGCATTGGCGGGCCAGCCCTCCTAACCTGCAGGCTGGCCCCTTTTTTTTAATTTTTATTTTCCTTTATATTTATTATATCTATAAAGTAAAAAAAAAACCTTTTGTAACACCCCAAATGAATCTACTCGTGCTCTGTTACTTTGAGCCTCTGATGCTCATCTCGGTCAGGCACAGCTGCACAGCAGACATGATCTTAGTCTCAACTCTCACCAGTCAATGGCTCAGTCTGCAGTCACTACTTCCACTTGCCTCACTCAGCAAGGCAGATATCCAGACTCTAGGCACGGACATCACACAGGCACACACCACTACACCACACCAGTCCAACAATCCCTGTCAACCTCTCCCATAGTCTACCATCTCCCTCCTTTGTCTTGTCAGTCATTATCTTCTCTCTCGATCCTTCATCCTCCTTCAATAGTTTGGCTAGAGCCCTGATTCAGATCTGTCATTTGATCATTCCCTCGAATCCCTCATTCCCTCCTTGTGTGCTTTTCAAAATTCCCCTTGTATACTGATTTTTTATTTGAGTCATGATCTGAAAAGCATGTATATTTGAATAAATGCTCATGCTTAGGGAGAGCTTATAACTTTGCATGAAAATATTTTTAAAAGCTCTTTTTGATTTTAAAAGAAAATTTTCAATCAATGCTCTTGTATGAACATAATCATTTGTTGCATTGTGCTTTCTTAGTTTTGTCATATAAAATGCATAGGGTGAGGGGAAGCATTATCTAAAATTAAATTGCTTATGCCTTAGCTCACCCTATTCACTGTGAAGAGTTTTATTACTTAGCTCTAATCTGCTAAAGGAAGCAATGATGTTTCAACATCCCTCCTTGATCATAAAAGAAGAAAGTAACAACTCTTCAAATATGAGATATCTCTTGTGATATGTGCATATAATGATCATCTTAATAAGAAGCATCATAACAATTGGTATTATAATAGTTCAAGCAACAATTGACATTAGTTTCAATATCACTAATAATTGGTAATAGTTGGTATCAATTTTGATACTAATAAAAAAAAACAACATAATTTGAACATGCAGAGCATACTAAGTTTTGATTATGATTTGCATTTCAGACTTTACTTTTGTGTGGTTGAAACAACCACTGACATATATGCTTACTAGTATAACCTTAAAAATTTGGGGAAGAAAAAGTACTTGTTTTTCTTCAAACCTTTTTGTTGATGTTAAATAGAGGGAGAAGTTGTGTAAAAAATATGCATGTACTTAATCTAGAATTATCTAAATTGAACTGCATTATATGTATTAATCATTTATTAAGCATATTTTTCACTAGTGATTTGTTATCATCAAAAAGGGGGAGATTGTTAGGTTTAGTATAATATAAGTTTTAATAATAACAAATATAAAGTAATAAGGAATAAATATATCATATGTATTTGACATATATAATATTCCTTAAATAAATAAAATATATATTAGCATATATTTAATTATGGTTATAATACATATATATAACATGCTATGTGTAAATATAACACCTTACTTTTTAGACTCATTTTCCATGAATTAGACTCCTTTTAAGTCTGATTATACTTGATCCTAAGCTTGAATCACATAAAAATGAAAATCAGAATTTTCAAAATTTTTTGTTACTGTTCATATGGTAGTTTTTACTTTGCCGACTGAAATTTGAAAATTCATAACTAAGTTTAGAAAAATTATTTCATAATGATTTAAGTCTCTAAATATAGGTAAAAAATTTCTATACATGGAAAAAATATGAAATAGATCATTCCATTGACCAATTCATACAGTTTATTTCTCAAATCTTTACTGTATATTTGGTCATTTTCTCTTTTCCAAGATTTTGGCCTTATATTTAAAATTCATATCTCACTCTAACCTGAGCTAATTTATGCATTCCTTATGTCATTGGAAATCCATGTGAGTCTGCTTTCTAGAAAATTTTTTCTTGTATATCTATTCAACTTGTACAGGGCATAACATTAACTTAAATTATAAAGGCTCAGAATTCCACTTTTGCTGGAACAGTTTTGGGAAAACCTCCATATCTCCTATCATATAGCTCCAATTACCTCCAAATAAGTGACATATGAAACTTAAAACATATACCTTTCCATAAATACAAACCAATGAATTTTTAGAGCTCTACAAGATTTATATCATCTTTTTAATTTTTCAGTACCTAATTTTTAGTTTCCAGTTTTTCCAATTTTTCTCTGTTCTGAACCCTAATTTTGAAAAATTACTATAATTCATACATTTATCCAATTTAAGTATTCTTTAGCTCTATGAAAAGCTTGTTCCATCTAGTTTAAGAGTATATATAACACTTATATAGGATGCTTTGTTTCTATTAGAGTTCCCCTACTTAAATCAATACTGGTCATCTCAAACAAACTTATGCTATAGCTTACATAATAAGCTTCACAACACATTTATATTGACATTTATTGCTCCAATTTCCTGCATAATATCATAAAGGTCTTAAAAGAATATATTCATGCATCATACAGGAATTACCCCTTTCATAGAAACTTATACAAATTCCCAAAACATAACATTAAGACTTGCATAATAGTATCATTCATCATTCCCTTCCTCTTTTTCCTTTAGCTCTTCTTGGATTCCTTGTATTGATTGGCCCTAAACATGGTAAGCATTTGGAAGGGATGAGATTCAAAGAATCTCAGTAGTTACTACTAATTAAGTAAATATATAGTCATATAATGCAAGCACACTTCATCGAGTCATCATTCAAATATTTAGAATCATTTAGGCTTAACCATTTTATAGAAAATTGGACAAAGTTTCCCCTTATATTTTGGACATCCCGGGGTCACAAGACCCCTCAAATAACTCATTCAATATCAACAAAACATCACATAACATCATTGCAAACATTTGGTATAACATTAAAACCATTGCAACTATATAACTATATAATGCAAGATTAGGTTAGTAAACTACCTTTTAACTTTTTAATCCTTTCCAAACCTTGCACACCTTTCCTTTGAACTTCTAACACTTCTTTGAGTCCTATAGTATCACAAAATGAGGCCATTAGCCACCAATTACACAACCTCATTCACAAAGTGTGCATACTTGGACTAAAATTTTCACTTTACTTTCCTTTGAGTTTTTCTTGTACAACATACTTGTATCTGCCTTATTTGGACCCAAGGAATCCATTTTTGGGGTCAAAATCATGAAATTCCCTTTCCTTTTCAAACCCTAAATAGGCATAAAATTTGAGAAATTTATAGAAAAATAACTACCCGATTAATTTGTAATCCAATGGTATATCCTTAATCCTTGAAGCCAATACGTCACTTTTCATGGTTTAATTTCTTCATGGCTTCAATTTCTCTCTCTACTCTCTCTCTAGACAGAAAATTTCAGAGATAAAATAGAGAGAAATACTCCATGAAAAGCCTCACAAAGACTTAGAAGCACAAGATACTAGTCATAGAACTTACCTTGAGCACTTGTGTTCTTAAACTTTACTTCTTGCTCTTGCTTTCTCTTCTTCTAATTTTCACCCACTCTCTCCCTCAAGGCTTCTATTCAGACGTGAATGAAGTGAGGAAGATGAAGTTTAATGACTTGCTAAGATATGTTTATAATAAACTCACTTAATCAACTTTTCTTTTTGACTTTATTGCTTTTCTTCTTAAAAAATCTTTTGAAAAATTCCACATGTGTCCCATCTGCTCATTCATACGTGGCTCACCTCCTTTTTTTCCAAAAATTGCTTAGATAATTTTTATGGACTAAAATACCCTTTATCGATTAAATTTACCTGTACCGATTAAGTATTTTTGCTGAAATTGTCCTTGCATTGATACAGGATTATCCAAAAATAAATTTTAGACTAAAATCATTATCTTGGTCCAAAATATATTTTAATAAGGTCTAATCATTGTCCTTGAATCAATACTGTCTTTTCCTGCAGTATAAATTGACCTTTATCGGGTAAAATATTAATATTACACTATAATTACCTAATAAATATTATTTTGAGCTTAATAGATTCCTTGATATATTCCATTAGGATCAACTAATTGAAAGCTTCATTTTGACTATAATTTTTCATATTTACAAAAATGCCCTGGACCTGGCTAAGTTCTAATTCTTGGAACTTTCGGGTCCTTTTTTGTAATTTTCCCCAAGGACCAATTTCCAATAAAATTCCTTCTTTTGGGACTAAATTGCAATGTATTTTCATTTCTATAGGCAAAATTAGGATTTTCTCATTTTTTTGTCTAACTTGGAAAAATGACCAATTTGCCCCTTGTGACGCTTAAGCGTCTCTCCATTTTTCCTAATTCCTTTTACATTTTTCAATGTTTACTTTTTCATTTTTGGGCCTTCAATTAATTATTCACATTTTGCTTCTAATTTGGAAAATGACCATTTTACCCCTAAACAGAGTCAAATGTAATTATCCATTCTTTCGGGCACTTTCTTGTAATTTCACCCAAAGACTAATCTTTTATTATTTCCTTTTCACTATTTACATTAACTTTCAAATTGGTCTATCTCTCAACTTGGACCTCCCAGAAACACAATACTTATACATTTGCGCTCAGCTTGGAGCGGGCTTTCATTCAAGTGGTATATTACATATTTTTAGGGGTAAGTTCTGAAATTAATTTCTGGTAAGAACCTTATGAAAAATTAATTCCAATTAAGGACCAAACATAACTTTCCTAAAAATTAGATGAGAAATTAATTCCATCTAAAGTCCAATTATATATAGCCTTTTCGTCTCGCTTCATTTCTCATCTTTTATTCATTTTATAATATCTCATAAAAATAGGGATATTACAGTAAATATATCCACTGTACTTTTACAATGAATAATATGAGCTGGATATATAAATTGGACTAACTACTTGGTTTGTAAGTGAAATATATTAAATGTAGGATGGTCTAAGTAGGAAGAATGAGCATTGCAATAAAAAAATGAAAATCAATATTATGTCTCACTTAAGAAAGGAGAAGTGAAATGATGATCCAAGAATTGAAGATCAGAAGGGAGCATGCCAAGAAGGAAATGACTAAGTAAAAGTGGAACTCAACACTTGAAGACTTAGTTAGTAGGCATATTTTATTTTCACTTAGGTCTTGAGGTAGTTTTAATCTTTGAAAATTACTTAATCTTGTTACCATATGTTTTAAATGAGTTAGATTAAGTAAATATGATGTTAGCATACGTTAGATTTAAAAAAACACTGACAACAAATGAATTTTGAAGTTATTGCTTATGCATTTTTTTTTAAATTTCGACTTTGCTGACTAAAATTTGAAGTTCCAGAGATATCACCTTTGATAGAGGAATTTCAAGTGTTGAAATTCAACTTTTGAGTCAAGTATAGTTAGTGAAAAGTGTAAAATTCGTCTGAAGACATGTCAAAGTTTGTCTGATGTTAAAGTGCAAAAAGAGTTCAAAGTCAGTTGCTCTGACAGACAAATTTTGGATTTCAAAATATGAATTTTGAAATAAGAATTTGTGAGTCTAGTTAGAGCTTGTCTCTGACAAACAAATTTTGAAATGCAAAATTCGAATTTTGAAGAGGAGAACTTTTGTGCCATGTTGAGCTTACCACTGACAAAAGAATTTTAGGCCTCTAAATTTGAATTTTGAGTGCACTGCAAAAATATAAGATAACTATTCACACTCCATAAATGCACTTTGAATATGAAAATTCGTATGTCTTAACATGAGATATATTTGACAAAACCAAAATTCGAATTTTACTCTTGAATAGACGAATTTTGGAAGTTCAACTTTAAAGTCTTAGCTTATGATCTTTGTGAAATTCGTCCGTTGACACCCAAAATTTGAATTTCAATATGTCAAACACATTAAATGCGGTTGTTAAACGGCGAGTTGTGTAGAGTAACCATTGGTTAATTTCTCTAACAGATAGATCTTGTGTCTAACGTCTAGTTACACCACAAATCTATAAATAAAACATCATTTGAACTTATGGGTAACAATCTTAAGAGAGTTTATGTCAAAATGCTACTCCAATACATAAAATCTTTCTGTATCAGCATTCTTTGAGAAACCCACCTCAATAGAGTAAGCTTTCAATGTATCATCTACTTTAAAAGAGAGTTTCAATTCTATAATCATTCTTCCATACCGTTTTCTAGGTAGAATCTTAGTGTGGGGAAACACTAAGGGATATTACATATCTTGTAAGGGTGTGGGGAGTGTGGCTTCACAAGTGCCTACTAAAACTTGTGTGATGTACTGAACCTTCACAGGTACCCGGATTAAACTTGTGTGATATAGTGAAAATCCCAAGTGGTGGCTTAGGGAATAGACGTAGGCCAAGTGATTAGGCTAAACTAGGATAAATACTTATGCCTTGTTCTTTATCTTCTTTCTCCCATTGCTACACTTTACTCTCTCTGTTCATTCCTATTTTGCTACATATCTGGAGAATTTGGGTTGTGATCCAAAAAGAGCAAAAATCTTACATTACTCAATTCACCCCCTCTTAGGTAACTAGCCAACCTAATAGGTTCATATAATGTTAGTAGTGGGCCCAAAATTTCTTTTAGCCTACAAGTCATAAAATGTCTCTAGTAAAACATTATGATTATCCAAATTATATGAAGATCGGCGATTCGATATAACATGTCTTATAGTACGTGTCATATCCATTTTGTCACACGATATCTTAGTTTAAGTATGAAACATGGAGCCGTCACCCTCATATTACTTAACCATACTTTGACGATCCTAAGCTTGACTAACTAAACAAAAGAAAACTCATTTTCATTTGAACACAACCATGCATTTCTCAATCTTACTTCATTGTGGGGCCCAGAGATATCTCTCTTGTATTAAGGACAAATCCTATCTTGATCACTCAACATCCACCACATGGATCCCACTATATCTGAACATACTACAACATCACCTGGTTAAAAAGCGACTTCTAACGATTCCAAGACACAATGTTTCTCATGCAAGAATCCATGGAAATCTCATATCTGAGAGTTAGATAATACAACTATATATGGGGCAGCTAATGACTTGGTCTATATAGCTATCTCATGACAGGTCAATCATGTAACGTCCGGCCGCTTCTTTGGATTGACGACTATCCCCACAGACCAACACAAGCCCTTTCAGTATGCTTTGTCCTCACTCACACACCTCCTTCCCAGGAAGTCACCCATCCCATAATTGCTCCAAATCAAGCACGCTTAACTCATGAGTTTTTAAGGGATAGGCTACCAAAAAGGTAGACGCACTTTATTAGTATAAGTAGTACCATCAATTCCTTTAAGCTATCATTAACCGTATAGTCTCATACCTATACAGTCTCTGGATCCCTCTCATTCCAGTATGCATTCGATTCATTCATATGCCCCTCCCACTTAGAAGCCTGCCAGGAGCCGCTCCTTGTCCATGCATCATCACTTTTTATCTCACACCTCCTTTCTTCCACCGGCGATCACTTCCTGCCCTCATCAGCGCCTGGATGTCACAAATCCAACATCTTGGTCTCTAAATGTGCATATGATATTGATTTGTATCTCCATATATGATCATCAATTTGTTAGATGGAGATTCAGCCTTGGATTGTATGAAGAATTCTTTATTTTTCCTTCTTAGCTTTAGTTTTGAGGTGGTAAAACTTTATACTTATTTAATCTTTTTACCATCAATCTTAAATAGTCATGTATTTGGTGTTTTGGAATCAAGCTCAATATTTTTAAAGCTATTTTCATATCAAAACTTTTTCTACCAAGCTTATGAGGATTTCTTGACAACCACTTTATTTATGACTTGTTTTTCCTTATGGTAAAATGCTTCTCCTACCAAAGCCCTTAGGATATCGTGAAATTGTGAGTTTTCACAATGTTGTGTGTACTATTTTATAATTTGTCATGACATCGTACCTAACTTGTCATGACAAGGCTTTGAAAAGGGAAAAGAAGGCTCTCAAATTGAGCTCGATTTCATAACAAACCCCCTGGGTTGTTAAGAAATCATAGCTCTCCAGAAAGTAAATATATTATCTTGAATTTTATTGGATATTGAATAGTGTATAATGATAAAAATGATAATATTTAATATTGTGTCTAAAATCATAGTAAACAGAGAGACATAGAAATGGGCAAAAAAGGGTAAAAATGACATTTTTTCAAATTAGAGTTGAAAAGAAGAAAATTATAGTGTTGCCTCAAGAAAAAAATCATTTGTAAAATGGTCCCTAAAAAGTATGAATTAATATGATTTATGCCCCTAAAATCATATTTATTTCATTTTAATGCCTTGAAGAAGGAAATTCACAAGAGAGGGTGAAAATAAGTTTTGAAAAAAAATTACAGCTAATGACCTGAAAGTATTAAAAATTTTAAATTTATCTCAAGTCAAATAAATATGAAAAAATTGTAGTCAAAATTAAGCTCTTGATAAACCTAATCTAATGGAATAATGTTTGAAATTTAATGAGATCAATATAATATTTATTGGGTATTGAAGTTTTATTATTAATATTTTACCCGATAAAAGGTTATTTTAGACTACAGAAAAAGGAAGTATCGATTCAATGATAGTGATTGGACCTTGCTAAAATATATTTTGGGTCAAGATAATGATTTTTCACCAAAAATAAATTTTCAATATTTTTGTGTCAATTTAATGATAATTTTAGCAAAAATATTTAATTGGTACAAGTAAATTTAATTGGTAAAGAATATATTAGTGCATAAAAATTATTAAAACAATTTTTAACCAAAAATGAGAGTGAATGGCATCTGAAATACTGATTAGGGATACCAAAGAAATTATCCTAATTGCTTTAATAAAATAAGACGTAAAAGTTAACTAAAATAGTTAATTAACCAAGTAATATTATTCATTCATTATATATCTTTCCTCTTATCTTTGAGTTAAGCTATTTAATTCAATTTGGACGCCTGAACAAAAGGCTTGAGGGAGAGAAAGGCACAAAGAAATATGGAGAAAATGAGAAGACAAGAGGCAAAGTTGGTTGCTCTAGGGTCCAAGGTAAAATTCTATGACTACTAGCTTGTGTATTCTTGTATTTGTGAGCCTTTTCATGGAGTATTTCTTACTATTTCTCCTCTGAAATTTTTGACCTAGAGAGAGAGAAGAGAGAGATTTGAACCATCAAGAATCCAATCCATAGAAAAGCTTAGAAAGGACCTAGAAAGCATGAATATGTGATTGATTTGTAAATTCATGGAGTAGATATTTACTTACTATTTTCTGAAATTTTCTGCCTATTTAGGGTTTGAGATAGGAAGAGAATTTCATGATTTTGATCTCAAAAATAGATTCCTTGGATCCAAAATAGAAAGGAATAGGTGTGTTGTACAAAAATTTCCTTAAGGATCACAAAGTAAATTTTTTAGTTTAAGAGAGCACTTTGTGAAGGAGATTTTGTAATCAGTGGCTAATATAATTATTTTATGAAACAATAGGGTCCAAGAGAGTATTAAAAGGTCAAAGGAAGTGTCCACAAAGTCTTGATTTTATTTGAAAGCACAAAGGTAGTTAACTTACCTATATATGTCTATGTATTGTCATTATTGCTACTTTGTTTGAATGATGTATTTAATGATTGAGATGTGTCATATCTTACTTTCTTACATTAGCTCCCATGTATGATAGCATATATGATACTAAATGAGTTAATTTAGAAGCTTGAATCATTAGAAGATTGAATGAGAAAAATTCAATTTTTCAAAATACTATTCAGTTGGTAATTTGATTTTTCTGACTAAACTTTGAAAAATCATAACTAAATCTAAGAAAATCGTATGAGGATGATTCAAGTCTCTAAAAATAGCTAAAAATATTTCATACATGGAAAAAATATATAACTGGAACTTAATTGATTTAATTCATTCATAAAATTTGTTGAATTATACTATTCATTTGGTCAAAACTACTTTTCCAGATTTTCTGAGCCATCTTCAAAAATTCATAACAATTCGTATACTTATCCAAATCAAGTGATCTTTAGCTCATTAGAAACATCTCTATGTCTACTTTCCAAGAATATACAAAACTCATATAGAAAACTGAATTTAGAATGAACAGTAACTGTATAACTGATCAGTGCACATAATGGATAGATTTACATACCAACTTCCAAAAACTAAATACATAACCTACTTACATGATTCAAACTCTTCCAAAATATATTATTAACATCACAATAACTCTAAAGGAACATTATAGCAACAAAACACAGCTTCATGAAAATACATATGATTTCAAATATAATTATAAGAAAACAAGCAACCAAGGTGGCTATAAATTTAATCATCATTAATCTTCTTCTTGCCTCTTGTCTTCTTGGAGGTCTTGCCATCACTTAAACCTATCATGTTAGTGCTTGGGGGTGAGATTTAGGAAAATCTCAGTAGCTAGTTTATCGCTTGCAAATATATCATTCAAGTTTCATAAATATTTCACATATAAACACATAAATCATTAAAATACCATATTGTCAAGTAAAAATTTTGGCAGAATTTCCTCTTAGAAAATGGACATCTCGGGGAATAAAACCCCTCATTTTACAGCCAAAACTAGTCACAAAACAACACAAATACAATATGGCAACAAGTTATAATCATGGAAACAACAAAGAATAATATTTTGCAATAAAATAAACCTAGCTACCTTTTATGTTTTCCTTTGCTTTTGCACTTGGAACCAAAACCTCCACTAGCTTTCTTGAACTCTCACAAGTCCTAAAACATCATTTAATATCAACTTAATCAACTCGAAACAAGGGTTGCCTTACAAAGTCTCACTAGAACCCTAAAAATCCAAATTCTTTATCTCTTAGTTTTCCTTGAATCAAATACTTGTTTTTAGCTAATTTGGACCCAAGAAATTCATTTTTAACATCAAAACAATGAAAATCCAACTCTTTCCCATCATACTAAGCTCACCAAAATCTAACTTATAGGAAAAGAAATTGGTTTTTCTCAAAACTTGCTTAAATCATACTATACTTAATTCCTCTTGCAAAATCTCATACCAAATCATGATTTTATGACTTTAAAACAACTCCCCATACTCAAACAAGCTTAGACCGAATTTGTACAGAGATAGAAAAGAAAATATTTCATGGAAACTTAAGCCAAACAACCAAGAAAAAAATACTAGAACACTTGTAAATCATAAGAGAAACACTTACAAATTTTCTTAGATTTTCCTCCAATTTTTTCACATTTCTTCTTCCTCCCTCACGTGGCTACCCTTCCTTTCTTCACTTTGCAGACTTCTCTTTGGCCAAGAAATGGGAAAGGGGGGACTATATATAAATTTTTCCAACCAATGAAAATTTGCCACTTAAGGTTCTTGATTTTTCTTCCAATTTCATGAAAATAATAAACTAAGGCTATTTTGTCTTGTGCAGCTATGTGGAGCACAAAATAGGGAGTATTTTAGTCAAAAAATTTTAGATATTTACTTATCCAGATATATCCTGAACCGGTCTGGACAAATAAAGCTACTTTAGCAGTATATTTTACTATTATTATGATACTAATTATAATTATATTGGGATATAAAATTACCATAATATACTTATTCCAATTGGTCTAAATATAAAATTCACACATTTTCTTGAATGAATATCATCTCTTCCTGCAGTCCAGACTGACCTTTATCAGGTAAGATATTAATATTAAATCCTAATTACCCAATAAATATTATTTTGATCTTAATAAATTTCATACTATATTCCATTGGTCTTAACTCAATGAGAGCTTCATTTTGACTATAATTTTTCATATTTATAAAAATACCCTTAATTCAGGATATTTATAATTTTTAAAACTTTCGAGTTATTAAGTGTAATTTTTATCAAAATTCATAAAATTTGTTTCATTGTACGCGTAACGATCATCTCTTCTTCGTTCTTCTCATCTTTTTTTCCCCTTCTTGTACCTTTTTTTTTAGGGATAAAATGATTATTTTCTCATCTTTCCTTCTAACTAAGATAATTGATTTATTTACCTTATATTATGCAAAATGATGCATATCTATTTTTATAAATTCCATATAGATTTTAAAATATTGGACCTTAAACATTTAGGAGAAAATTTCACGATATTACAATATATTGTCTTGTGATGAAATTGTATTGTTTGTTGGATTTTTTGAAGGGTGTTTTGATCTTGGAAATGTTCAAAATGTAATGGCAAATGCTGCCCAAAATTTTATGAAATATTTGTGCACAAATGTCTTTGATTGAAAGCTTGGATTATTTTTAATGACTTCTTGCAATGTATGATGATACGTGAGCTTAAATGGTAGTTGCTGGATTCTTTGAATTTTATCCCTTTCCAATTGTCTAACAAATTTTAGGTTTAAGTTATGGTAAGATTGCCTAAGAAAACAAAGGCAAGGAGAAATAAGTTAATGTTCAAGATAATGATACTTAGGTTGATACTATTATATAAAATGTTATGTAAAATCTTATAAGACATGATCATGCTGTGTTTTCATGTTAATATGTTCCTTTAGGTTTATCATGGAGTATCATGTAAGATAAAGATAAGTTATGACTATGTATGTATATAGTAGTATGTGTTTTGTAAACTTGGAAGGTTGCAAATGACTTAACTAACCACTATTGAAGAATTCAACTACTGTATAAAACTTTTGATGTTTAATATATAAGTACTATAAATGGTTTTAAACTATACATGTGTAACTTTCCATAGACACCAAGAACACTCAATTTGGAGCTGTGTATGATTTATTGTGATTTTTCACAATTGTCATCAGTAACAAGGATTTTCAGAAATGTTCATTGCTACCGTACATTTTAGAAAAATAAACCATATCAATTGGCCAAATAAATATCTAGTTGCTTATTTTTCCCATGTATATAATATTTCAAACTAGTTTTAGAGCTTGAATCACTTCAAGAAAATTTTTCTAGAATTAGTTATGAATTTTTAAATTTCGTTGGGTAAAATGGTTCTAGTACTGTGAACAATACCCCAAATTTGAAAAAATATGTTTTAATCATTTATGGATTCTAAGTCCCTAATTTTGCATGAATGGACACATTTGGAGTCTATTGCATGGGAAATGGGCCTAAGTATAAGGTGTGACAGCAACCCAACCTTTCTTTAATCAGCTTATCACGACAAGACCCTTAACTTGACTTACTAAGGTTGTTTTTCAAAAATGCAATTTTGATGGATTTAGCCTTGTCATAACAAGGAGTAACATCTTAAGAAGCTTGTTTTACCAACTTGAACTTTAGTTTTTGGGTTTCCTCAAGTTAACACCTTGTCCTGACAAATATGGTAGATTGTCATGAAATCATTCTTGAGTTTTATTTTTGAAACCTCGTATAGTGCTTCATTTCCTAACAAGGTGCCTACCTTGTCATAACAATCTACTTCAACATTAAGTTACCTTGTCCCACCAAGCTATCTAACTTGTCCTACCAAGCTTTGACACACATTAAATGTAGTAGGTGAACAGTAAAACCACATTTAGGATGGTAGGTAACAATATTAAGTGAGATTATGTCCAAACTCTGTAAAAATCATTATTGTTCTCATTTAAAGCCCTACCAACCTCTTAGAGAGTCATTATTGTTCATCATTGCTTTATCCACTCTTAAAAAAAGATATTATTTGTTGTGATCAATCTTTCTATATTGGGTAGAAGAATCTTAGTGTGGGAAAATACTAAGGGAGCTTGTAAACACACTTGTTGGGTGTGAGAAGTGAGATTAAGTTGTTCTAGTTTGAGTTAGACAATGTACTATGATTTTTGCAAGAACTCATTCAAATCTTGCGAAGATAGTGGATAAATCTCAAGTGAAAGCATGAAGATTGGACATAAGCTAACTGGAGGGGTTGAACCAAGATAAATACTTGTAAAATTTTAAAAGCCTAATTCACCGCCCCTCCTGGGCATTCTAGCTACACTTTCAATTGGTATCAGAGCTCGGGTTCTCTTGAAAGATCTAACAATCCGAGAGTAAAGAGATAGCTAGACTTGGAGACATTATTCTACCAAATGGTCGTAGCATTAACAAACCTCCAAGCTTCAATGGTGAAAATTTCACCTACTAGAAGATGAAAATGCAATTATATCTTGAGGCACTAGATTATGATGCCTAGAATGTCATTAAGGTTGGAGATTACAAGCCAAAGTAGGTGGTAAAAGGTGTTGAGCAAGACAAACCTAGAATAGAATGGAGTGAAGATGAGTTGAAGAGAGCTTTTCAAAACTAAAAGAAAAGTTTTGTTTTTAGAGGAAGAACTAAAAAAAAGAAAAGGTTTTGAAAAAGGAAGTAAAAAAGAATCAAAAGTTTTGAAAATGATAAACTAAATTCATGTGTGTCATGATGTATTAAAAGTTAAGAATAATGATATTTATAAGACACTTGCCAAGTTCAATAGAGGCAAAGAGATTTTGTGCATCATGTTGGGTGAACAAATTAATGTGTTCATAACAAAGTTAGCATAGGCTATGACCCAAGCAATAATTGTAATATCTTATATTAGTACTCATTTCCCATATATTAGATCATATTAGATATCTTTCATCATGGTTTAAAGACTAGAATCATAATATAATAAAAACAGAATTTTTCAAAATTTGGGGTACTATTCATTTGGCAAACTCCATTTTACCCAATGAATTTTGAAAATTCATAACTAAATCTAGAAAAATCATCTTGAAGTGATTCAAGTATCTAAAATTATCTTAAATTCAAATATAGATGGGAAAAATATGAAACAGTAACTTCATTGGACTAATTTGTATAGTAAATTTTGTGGACATTTACTATTCATTTAGTCATTTTTCTATCTTCCAATTTTCTGACATCAATTTTGAAAAATCATATTTCATTCTATTCTATTCCAAATTATGAATGCTCTATGTCATTTGAAAGTTTCACATGTCTACTTATAGACATATTTTTTTTATACATCTATTTCTCTTACACAGGGTATATCATTAACTTAAATTGTGAAGGGTCAGAATTCTACTATTACTGGGACAGTTTTGGGAAAACTTATATATCTCTTGTTCTATAACTCTAATCACTTCCAAATCAATGGCATATGGATCTTAAGACAGATATTTTTATACATGTAAACCACTAAATTTTTAGAGCTCTATTCAATTTTATGTTATCTTTTGAAATTTCTAGTACTTAACTTTCAGTTTCCAGTTTTCCCAATATTGTCATATTCTGAACCCTAATTTTTGAAAATTCACCATTTATTGTACACAACTCCAAATGGGGTGAATTAGGTGTCACATTAAAGATTGAGATGCCCTCTATCTGGTATAAAAATCTCATAAACCTAACCTCACATTAACTATAGAACAAGGGCAAACTAAGCAGACACATCTAGAAAATACCCTGTTTCAATCTATATTGCAATTTGATTGCCAAAACCCATGCAAATGAACTCATTTTGGCATGAAATGGTAGAATATAACATCATATCACAATATCCAGAATTGGAAATTCTCATATATTTTCTACAACATTAACATAATATTCACTATTTTACAATTTCATACAAAAGCAAGACACCAATAACCATTCACATTATAACATAATGGCTTGCAACATCATCCACTCATCATTAGCTTCTCCATGATATTAGCTCCTTCCTTAGCCTTTTTTCTATTGCTTCCCTAGCATGGTTAGTCATTAAGGGGGAATGACATTCAAAGAATCTCAGTAGCATTATCCAATCATGCACATATATCATCACATTTCACATAGATCATTAAGCAAATTCATCAATTCATATAATGCCATAACATTTTTACAAAAATTTCAGCAAAGTTCCATTTTGTAAATTAGGCATTTGGAGCTTCAAGCCCCTTTAAACAACTCAGCCAATAATCAATGGACATCACAAAATATTAATCATAGCATCAAACAAGTCATAGAGTTCATAAAAATTCATAAGACAATGTAATGAATATAATGGAAAAATGCTACCTTTATGCTTCCACTTGCTTTTCCTTTGAGTTGTACCTCTTCCAAACACTTCTCCAAGCTTTCTTAGGCTTCCTCAAACCTAAACATATAATCAATTAGCTACTTAAGCCACTGATTCAAGGGGTAGTTTCATAAAGTCCCAATTAAACCCTAAAATTTCATTTTCTTCTCCTTTGGCTTTATCTTGAAATCATTACTTGTTCCTATGGTTTTCCACCATGAGGAACTCATTTTTGGCATCAAAAACATGAAATTCCAACTCTAAATTGATGCTCTATTCTGACCAAAAATATCAAGAAAAGGAGAGAAAATAATTTGTTTTGAAACTCACCCATCTACTTCCAAAATCATGTCCTAGTTTATTAGTTTGGTGTTTCTCCTAAGTTTATTGCATCAAAATCCATTCCTTGCTTCCTCTAGGGTTTGGCTGAAATATTAACATGGAAAGGGGAAGAGGAAGACTCTAAGAAACTAAGCTTAACTACTTAAAATTATAAGCTCAAGGTAGTAGGAATCACTTACCAAATTCTTGAGTTCTTGGTCCATCAACTTTGTCTTCTCTTTCTCTTCTTCTTTCTCTCTTTTCTTTCTTTCTTTTTTGCATTTTCTCTCTTTCCTTTTGTAGTTGGAAGTGTCAGTCAGCATGAGGGTGAAAGAGAGGGATTATGTGGCCTAATTAGCTTACTAATTACACAATTAACCTTAATCACTTTTTGGTCCAAAAGTCAAAAACTTTCTTTACAAGTTTTTGGCCAAAAATTCATGACTTCCTTAAGAAGTTCTTGGCCAAAAATTCCAGATTCTCACACACCTAGGGAGAGTGTTTTAAGTGTCCAAAATTGCTCAATTTTTTTTAGTCCAGATATATATTGAATCGGGTAATTTTTATTTGTACCGATAAAACTGCTTTTTATAGTAAATTAGTATTTTTGGGCTACAGGACTATTCCAATTTTATTTTTATATTTTTTTAATTATCCTATCTTAAAGGGTATCTATGTATGGCCTATATCTCGTCTCGGTTACCTTTTAATCATCAATGGGGCCCACAGTTTACTTTATCGGTTTACTGTTACTTTTAGACACTCGGCACTGATTATTTCTTTATCCTTAAACATAAACCCTCAATGCCATATACCATTAGACTTCTCTCGTTGAGGGCTTTATTCTGACAATAATTTTACATATTTATAAAATTACCCCTGACCCAGGTTAAATTATAATTTATGAAACTTTTGAATCATTAGTTGTAATTTTCCCCAAGAACATGCATTATTGACTTTGGGGACATGGATGTCATTTTGATAATTTTGTAGGGAAAAAATATAATTTTCTCATTTTTCCATCCAACCAGGAAAAATGACCTCTTTACCCATTTTACGCAAAACAGTGTCTGCCCATTTTTGAAAAATCCCTATACATTTCTAGATATTTTAGTTTTCTTGGGATATTACAGAAACAAATCTTTCTCAAAATCTAAAAAGCCTAAAACTGGACCAAAGTATTACATGAATTACTCGATTCCTTCTATACTTTCTAGCAACCCCTTAACTTGTAACTTCAGCAACAATAAGGGTCACAATATTCTTGTTTATACAAGAAAAAAGGAATTAGCAATGAGAAGAAGTGGGTTCCCAAAGGTACTTCAACATGAAAGGGTAGCAACATTAACAGAAAAATACCCAAGAAGGAATAGGCACCTAAGATTTGATTCATCTTTTACAGGTCTACCTCAAAGCAAAGAAAGGCAATAAATGGTACATGATAAGTGCTTGCTTGAGGCATATGGCTGGAGACAAATAGATGTTCATTGTGCTTAGAGATGAGAAAGGAGGATCTAGCATTGGCATTGTGGGAAAAAAACCCTGAAACTTTAATGGAAGAAGTCTTGTTCATGATTGACTTGAATTATAACTTACTAAGTGTGAGCCAGATGCGTGACAAAGGAAATTGGATGCTATTCAGCTCCAATGTATGCCTGGTCATTAGAAAAAGTGACGAGAAAGTCATTCTTAAAGCAAAAAAATATGGTAACTGCTATACTATTGATCTTGATAAACTTCCCTCTCTTAATTGTATAGGTCTAATCAATAAAAATGATAAATCTTGGCTTTGGCATAAAAGATTAGCTCTTGTTAACATGAAACAACTTAATAAGCTCGTTAAAAATGACTTAGTAATTGGTTTGCAAAATGTTTCATTTGAGAAGGATAGAAAATGCGATGTTTGTCTTCAAGGGAAGTAATTTAAGTCATTATTTAAACTGAAGAATGTGGTATCTACTTCTAAACCATTGCAGTTACTCCACATGGACTTAATTGATCCTTCTCATGTTAAGAGCTTTAGTGAAAATCTGTACATGCTTGTGATAGTAAATAATTATTCAAGGTTTACGTGGACTATATTTCTTCCATCTAAAGATAAGGTGTTTACTGTATTTGTCATTTTAGCAAAGAAAATAGGAAAGTTTCAAAATAAGAAAGGTGTTTCTATTGTAGCTATCAAGTCAAATCATGAAGAAGAATTTGAGAACACAAACTTTATGGACTACCATGAAGAATTTGGGATAGATCACTACTTCTCTACACTTAGAACTTCTTTGCATCTAGAACTCCTCAACAAAATCATGTTGTTGAGAGAAAGGACAAAGCTTTGAAGGAGATGGCAAGAGATATGCTAAATGAGAACAAGCTCCCAAAATATTTTTGGGCTGATGCAGTAAGTATAGCATGCTATATCATAAATAAAGCATATGTTCGTCCTCTACTCAACAAAACACCATTGGAGCTATATAAAGGGAAGAAGCCAAATTTGTCTAATAAAAATAAAGCTTACAGAGTGTATAATAAGAAAACTCGAGTAATAGAAGGGTCTAAGTATGTAGTGATTGTAGAAACTGAGACTCTAGCTAAACCCTCTAAAGATGATGAAAATGAACTGGTTAACAACTTAAAGAATTTGAAACTAGTTAAAAATGAACCCCCAAAAATCAAATTCTATGCAAATAGAGGAATATGTCATGGAGCAAGATAATAATGAGGTTGATTAAGAACTACCTAGAGTTAAGGGATATCAAAGGAGTCATATATAGACCAAGTGATTGGGGATGTTTAAGATCAAGTAACAACTATAAATCAACTAAGAGATATGATTAATCATTGTGCATTCATATCTCAAATTGAACCTAATAACATAGAAAATGCATTAAAGATAAGTGTTAGGTATTAGCCATGCAAGATAAGCTTAATCAATTTGAGAGGAACCAAGTTTGGGATTTAATACTTAGACCAACTAACAGACTAGTCATTGGCACCAAATGGGTATTCAAAAACAAACTTGATGAATCTAGAGTAATTGTGAGAAATAAGGCAAGGCTTATACCAAAAGGATATAATCAAAAGAAGGCATTGATTATGAGGAAGTTTTTGCTCTAGTTGCAAGATTGAAAACTATAAGAATACTCCTAGCCTTGGCTTGCATAAAAGATATCAAGGTATATCAAATAGATGTAAAAAGTGTGTTTCTTAATAGTTATATCATGAAATAGGTTTATGTTGGCCGATGCCTAGGTTTTAAGGACTCAACAAAACTAAACCATGTCTATAAGCTTAAAAACGTTGAATCAGAAGTTTTGATTATTTCAAACAACTGGAGCTTGGAAAGAGAGTATCAAATGAGTATAAAAGGATAAAGTGAAAAAATAAGTGAAAATTTAGTTTTTAGGATTTTTCATTATGTACACTAAGTAAAAAGCATTGAATCTTACTTATTTATGTTATCATATTTGTTAAATGAGTTATTTCAAAGTTATCAAATGCTAGTATATGTTAGAATTGAGCAATATTGGCTAACGGATGAATTTTGATATTTGACTCATGTTTATTTTGTGTAAGATTCATACTTTACTTAGTAAAATTTGAAGTTACAGTGGCTTTATCTTTAATAAATGAATTTTGGTCTGAAATTTGAATTTTGGGCTAAGAATTGTTAGTAAAAATATGAAAAAATAGCATGAAACTTAATCAAAATTCAAATGTTGGTAAAGTTCAAAATAATTTCCTCTAACAAATGAACTTTAGCCTTCAAAGTGTGAATTTTAAAGTGAAAACTTTTGAGTCTCATTAGAGCATGTCTTTGACAGACAAACTTTGTAGTTCAAAATTTGAAATTCATAGAGAAGAACTTTTGTGTCATGTAGAACATGCCTTTGATAGACAAATTTCAGCTCCTGAAATTTGAATTTCGAAGTGTTATGCGAAAACTTAAGACAACTATTTAATCTCCTCAGAAGCATTTCCAATATGAAAATTCGCACAAACTAACATGGGATATCTTTGGCAAACTAGAAATTTGAATGTCACATTGTAACAGATGAATTTTGAAGTTCAACATTAAAGTCTTAACTTTTTATCTCTGCAAAATTTGTCTATTGAGCCCCAAAATTCAAATTTTGGTGTGTCAGACGCATTTAATATGGTTGGTGAATGGCTATTTTTGCAGAGTAATTGTTGGTTAATGTCTCTAATAGCTAGATATTGTATCTAATGACTAGTTAAGCCACAAATCTATAAATCGAACCTCATTTAAAGTTTTGGGTAATGAATTTAAGTCTCCTATTGCAAAAACTCTGCTAAATTTCTTAATTAAAGTTTTTCCACCTACACACCATATTTATTGTGTCATAACTTTCATATCTACTCTATTTAAGAGAGTATTCAATTATGTATAAAATATTTTCTTCATTTAGAAGAAAGATTCTTTGTGGGAGGATTCACAAAGGGATTAGGGAAATACTTGTGAGAGTGTTGAGAGAGAGATTTTCACTGTTCTTAGAATAATGCGCAAGCATTGTACTGTGGTATTGCAAGGAGCCCATTAAATTTTTACTGATAGAGGAAAGTCTCAAGTAGTGGCTTAAGAACTGAACATAAGTTAAATGGATTTGATCGAACCTAGGTAAACTACTAAGTTTCTCTTCCTTTTTCTCTTTTTTATTTATTCTTTATCATACTTTGTTTCTCTGCAAACTTGTGCTTTCATTGCTATATTATATTTTTGCAAAAAAATTTCATACTTCCTAATTCACCCTCTCTTGGGAAAACTTACTTCCAGAAGGTGCAAATATAAACCAACTTCCAGGCTTTACTAGTCAGAATTACACCTATTAGAAGGTGAAGATGAAGCTATTCCTAAAGATATTGGATCTCGAAATGTGGTCCATTATAGAAAGCGGAGACTTTATCCCCATGAAGAGAAATGAACAAAGACAACTAAAATTGAAGTCACAAACAAAATTGGATATGATGACAAAAGAAAAGATCTGCTCAACACAATTTGCTATTATGAATACTCTATCCCAGGATGAGTACTTCAAAGTGTCTTCATATACAACTGCCAAAAAAATGTGGGATACACTGGAGATAGGTCATGAGGGAATCAGTAGAGTGAGAAACGATAGAATCAGTACTCTTATTAAAAAATATGAAGGCTTTAGAATGAAGGAAAGAGAATCTATCAAGGAGATGGAGATGAGATTCACCATTATTGTGAATCAACTTAAGGCCCTTGGCAAAGATTACAATCAGTATGAGAAAGTCAGAAAAATTCTGAGAGCTCTTCCATTCAAAAGGCAGCTAAAGATCACAGCAATAGTAAAAGCAAGAAGAGAATCCTTATCATCTATTACTTCCTTATTTGGTAGCTTAGAAGAATACAAGGGCAAGATAAAAGCTCTCAAAGATGTAGGCCAAGATAGGAAAAAGAAAAAATTGGCACTCAAAGTTGTAGAAGAGGCAGAAAAAGAAGATTCTAATGATGAAGAAAGGTTAGACAAAGAAACTCTTGCAATACTGGTAAAAAAAATTGATAAATTATATGGCAAGAAGAGAAGCAAGAATTTCTTCAAAAAAAAAAGTTGAAACTAGCAATAAAAGAGAAAACAAAGTGTGCATAACCTGCTATAAATGCAAGAAGCCATTGCACATCAAATGAGAGTGCCCATAGTTCTTGAAGAAGCAAGAAAGAGACCAAAAAGCTAATAAGGGCAAGAAAAAGAAAACATACATCTCCTCAATCTAGGACAACAACTCAGATGAAGAAGATGAAGAGATTGCTAACCATCTTACTTTGTATTACTTGATATATTTAATGACTTGCATGATAAGTTCATCAAAATAGCTAAAGAACTTAAACTTGCTAAGAAGAAAATTAACAAGCTAGAATCTGAATCAAAAGTTCCTGACATTGCATTTCAGCATAAAACTAAGCATGCCTGCTGCACGTCATGCATAGAACTCAAAAAGAAAAATGAATATCTTCTCAAGAGTTTGGAAAATTTCACAAAAGGAAAAGACATGCTATTTATTTTGCTAGGTAATCAAAGGATTGCATAAGGTAAGACTAGTCTTAGTTATAACCCTTATGTAGTCAAAGAAAATAGTAAGAAGAAAAATCAAAATCTATACATGAGGCATTTTGTGCATGCTGAAGGGTATGAAAAGACATGTGATTCTTTGAATACTATTGAGGCTTATATCCAACCTAAATATGTGAAACAGAAATATTATCTACATTTCTTTCTTCCTACATCTCAATTAAGCAGCCCCTTTATCACCTGCTACTTCTGTAACAAGAAAAGTCATATTTCCTGTTCATGCTCTTTAAAGAAAAATGGACTTGGCAGGAAGATAGAATGGGTTAGTTCCTAAAGGTACTTCTGTATCTAAGGAGAATGCTACTGATAAAAGAGGACCCAAATAGATTTAGGTACCCAAAAAAAAGACTAAGATTTATTTTGCAAGTATGTCTTAGAAGCTAGTAAGAGTAACAAATGGTATATAGATAGTGCATGCTCAAGACATATGACTGGTGATAAGGAGAAATTCATTATGCTTAGAGATAAGAAAGGAGAAAAATTGACCTTTGGAGGTAACTAATATGGCAAAATGGTTGGGATTGGCATAGTAGGCAAGAATCCTAAAACATGAATGGAAGAAGTGTTGTTTGTGATTGGTCTCAACCACAACCTACTGAGTATAAGTCAAACCTATGACAAAGAAAAATGGATGCTATTTGACTCAAAGTTCCGCTTGGTCATCAGAAAAAGTGATTACAAGATTACCCTTAAAGCTCAAAAGGATAGTAACTATTGTACTCTCAATTAAGATGAACTCCCTAATCTAGATTCTATATATTCAATCAGTAAAGATAATGAGAGTTGCTTATGGTATAAAAGATTAGCACATATTAATATGAATCAACTTAATAAGTTAGTAAAAAATGACTTAACTACTGGCTTACCTAATATATCTTTTGAAAAGGATAGAGAATGTGACACTTGTCCTTAAGAGAAACAAACTAAGTCCTCTTTCAAATCTAAAAATGCCATCTCCACGTCTAGACCACTTCAGCTGCTACATATGAATTTGATAGGTCCATCTAGAGTGAAAAGCATTGAAGGAAACCTATATGTGCTAGTAGTTGCAGATGATTATTCTAGATTTACTTGGAATTTATTTCTTTCCTCTAAAGGTGAGAAAGATATTTCTATTATGTCCATCAGGTATGATCATGGAGAAGAGTTTGAAAACTTAACTTCTTGGAGTATTGTGAAGAGCATGGAATTGATCACAATTTCTCAGCTCTACGAACACCCTAACAGAATGGTGTGGTTGAAAGAAAGAACATAACATTGGGAGAGAAAGCAAGAGCAATGCTAAATGAGAAAAAACTTTCTCAATATTCTTGGGCTAATGAAGTAAACATAGCAAGCTATATCATCAGTAGAGCATACATCGGATCAATCTTGGGGAAGACAACTTATGAACTCTATAAAGGAAGGAAACCAAACCTTTATCATCTGTATGTGTTTGGATACAAATGCTTCATCCACAACAATGGAAAGGAAAATCCGAGTAAGTTTGACTCCAAGTCAGATAAAGGTATATTTTTTAGCTATTCTAGTAGAAGTAAAGCATATAAAACCTTCAATAAAATAACCAAAACCATAAAAAAAAAAAAGTTAATGCATATAGTATTTATTAAGAACAAGACTCACTCTAAACTTGACTTAGATGAGGATGAACTAATTTCTAGCTTTCAAAAGTTGAACCTCTCTAAGGAAGATAAAATTGAACCTTCAAAGATTTTAGAATCTACTGCTGTAGAGAAAGATATTCAGGAGAAAAATAATGAACTTAAAGTTAATGAAAAAATTTCTCAGGAACTACCTAGAGCTTGGAAATATCAAAAGAGTCATCTTGTTAAACAAGTGATTGGGGATTTTTAAAAGAATGTTAAAGCAAGAAGACAGCTTAGGGATCAAATGAATCATTGTGCATTTATATCACAAATTAAACCTAACTGCATTGAAGATGTGCTATAATATAAGTACTGGATTATAGCCATGCAAGAAGAGATGAATCAATTTGAGAGGAATTAAGTTTGGAACTTAGTGCTTAGGCCCAATGATCATCTAATTATTAGAACCAAATGGGTGTTTAGAAACAAACTTGCTGAATTTACAATGATTATCAAAACCAAGGCTAGGCTAGTGGCTAAAGGCTATAACCAAGAAGAAGGTATAGATTATGAGAAAACTTTTGCTCTAGTTGCAAGATTGGAAGTAATAAGAATTCTCTTAGCCTATGCATGTATAAAAGACATCAAGTTATATCAAATGGATGTAAGAATGTTTTTCTGAATGGCTATACCATGGAAAAAATTTATTTTGAACAAACTTCAGGTTTTGAGGACTCAACTAAGCCTAATCATGTATATAAACTAAAGAAGACTCTTTATGGTCTAAAACAAGCACCTAGAACATAGTATGAAAAGTTAAGTAACTTTTTAATTAAAAAGGGGGTACAACAGAGGCAAGGCTATCACAACCCTTTTCACTAAAAAGAAAAATAAAGACTTGCTTATTATTCAAATTTATGTTGATGACATTATATTTGGTATTACTAAAAAATCTATGTGCAAGAATTTTTCTAAGTTAATGCAGAGTGAGTCTTTTTCCAGAGATTGTAAATGAAATAATGTGATAATGGCATCTTCTTGAGTCAATCGAAATATCTAAAAGAGTTGTTGAAGAAATTTGAGATGGAGAATGCTAAGTCAATAGGAACTCAAATGGTCACTGCTACAAAGCTTGATATGGATGAAAGAGGAAAACCATTTGACATCACTCAATATAGAAGAATGATTTGTCCCTTACTGTATCTAACAAATAGTAGACCTGACATCATGTTTAGTACTTGTATAGGTGCAAGGTTTCAATCAAGTCCCAAGGAATCTCATGCAACAGCTGTGAAGAGAATATTCAAATATCTACTAGAACATCTTATATGGGACTTTGGTATTCAAAGAGCAATGGAGAAGACCTTATTGGATACACTGACGTTGACATTGTTGGGTTCAAGACTAATAGAAAAAGCATAAGCGGTACAAGCCAATTTCTTGGAGGATCTCTAGTCTCATGGTTCAGTAAGAAGCAAAATAGTATAGCTCTTTCCATAACAGAAGCAAAATAGAGATATGGAAAAATCAGAAGGGAATTGGGAATGGTTAATGAGTTATACTCCTTATGAGCTTATATGATAAGAGATCAGAATAATGGAGTATCTCACACCTGGACAAGCAACATTTTCTGAAGAAAAATGGAAATTTGAATTTCAACATCTGTTTGCAAGTTATATTCTTCATAATTCGCATTTTAATTGCCAATAGACAAATTTTCATACTTTATCTAGCTTATTGAGTGACTTTGCATGTTCAAAATTTGAACTTTGGCTATTTAACAGTCAAATTTCAGTGGTTTATATGTTATACGTATGTTTCAGCCGTTGACTTCTTGAAGTATGAATTTTGATTATTGGTATATGTATATGCTATATTTGTGTGTGTATAATATTCAAACTTTGATGATTTAATATTCACAATTCAGACATTTTTTTATGAAGTCTTGAAATTTGAAGCTTGAATCCCAACATTTATCTGTTGGACATCATGTGTTTACATGGTTTCTGATTGAGACTTCAAAGTTCAAACTTTAAGGACACAAAGTTCGCTTATTGAAGCTCCTATGTGTGCTTGAGTCTTTGACAGTTGTATTTCAAGGTTGAAATTTGAATGTTGAGATATTTTCTTAGAAGCAAGTCTTTAACAATCAAACTTCAAGGTTGAAAATTCATCTGTCAAGATAGTTTCTCTATACTTTGTAGGTAACATAACTGCTTGAAATTCGAATTTTAGCCCCCAAAATTCATTTGTCAGATGATTACTTAAGAGGATTCAAAAGGACAGATACTCAACAAATGCAACCCTATTCGCATTTCAACTGGTGCAACTCCTATTTCCTCTCAACCATCCTTAAATTCCTTCGACCAAACACCTTTTTCCACTAATTAAAACCTAAATCGAACTCTACAAACACCTTTAGAGCATTCCTTGAAGAATACTTCTCACAAAAACGGTCAGAGTGAAGAATGCAAACACCGAGAAAGAACAAGGAAGGCCCAAAAGATCAACCAAATCTCAGTATGCCTCAAAAAAATGTGAAACTCAGAAAAGAAAAGCTAAATCAAGCAAGAGAACACCTCATAAGAAATAAAAGACACCATTGAATGTAGAATCAAAGAAGCCTATCTCTACTGCTCCTGCTTCAAGTATAGAGTCTGAGGAGTTACAAATGACCACAAAGCCTCTTTGTAGTTTTGAGGACATTTTGAAGGAGTTCACATGAAATTTGCTACAAAGAAGGTAATCACTCCTCACTATACAAATCAGGAACAATTTCTCATCTCAAATGATTTTGATGCTGTAATCTGACTAACAAAATACAAAAACCTGCTAGAGGTTAAGGAGAGATATAATAAAGAGGTGATCAAGACTTGTATGCCTCCTTAAAGTTAAATGACAAGAAGAAGAAACACCTAGTAACTCTCAGGTTTGTGAATCTATGGCTGACTAATGAGAATCTTAATATATTCTAAAGATTCTTGGATAAGATGGACTCAAAACTAATATTTGTGCCACCAAGTACATGGATGAAGATGATGTAGTAGATGAAGAGGGTGGAGAATATCTAAACTACAAGGAGAGCAAAATTCTGAATGCACTGTTTAGAAAAACGGAAAATAAGCCACTTCTGAAAAATGTGAAGTCTTCTGATCTTAGTGTTCAAATGAAGGTCCTATATTACATAGTGTCTAAGATCATTTTCAATAAGGGAAGCAACTTCAATCTAATTACCAAAGCTAAAGCTCACGTGATGATAGCATTGATTTGAAGAAAATAGCTCAACCTTGGAAACATTATTTTTTAGAGGATGATCAAGGCTAGAGATCAAAGGAAAGACTCTACACTGTCCTATGCCTCAATTATTACTAAACTCCTCAAGTATTCCAATATCTAACCCTTAGAGAAAAGCAAAGGGAAGTCTACTGAGAAATTCAAAGAAGAAGAACTGATGAGAATAGGCATAGAAAGAAAGGAGAGCAAATGGGTTGGAAAGGAAGCTGGCAGATCTAAAAATCTCTTTTATGATGGGGGAAAGGCACAACAACAATAGGAAGCTACTTCTGAGGTTACTTTAACCTCCCAACCTAAACAATAGCCTACATAACCTTAACTTACCCGACACACCTAAACCATCCATTTCATCCACCTTGGCTAGACCTAATACCATACTAGAGCTTTATGACTCTATATGAGATGATCATGAGTATTAGGGATAAGCAAAATGACTAATTTGCAAACCTACAAGCTCAAATCACTAACTTGGCCAAAAACCGTAAAGTGTTTGCTAATGCCTATAATGATCTTCAAACCTCTCTTCCAACTACATCAGCACCACTACAGTCTAGTTCCTTTGATCCTCATAAGTCTAACTCCCTATAGGTCTCGAGTGCATTTGAAGAAGGTCCTTTTGATGGTAGTACTACTTCTATCACTCCTCAAGGCTCTAGCAATGGTACTAGTCCTGATCCTTCGCTGGACTATGGTATGAAGAGCTCTCATGAGCCAATGATTGAAGAAACCACTCAAGAATCAATTCTTTCTACACGAGAGAAAGAGCAAATGGAGAAGCTTGTAGTAGATCTCACAACTGCACCCATAGTTTAAGCCTCCCTCAATGAAGAAAAGGGGATAACGCATTATATTGATATTATTGTTGTCACACATACTGCTCAAGCGCATGCTCCGAAGTAAAGGCTAGATGAATTATTTACACCTGTAGTACCTCAACCTCCACCATCTCAATTCAAGCTCTTAGTGGAACAATAAGCTCAAGTGGCTAACATTCTAAAGGAAGCTGAGGAGCTATCTTTGGATTCTAATGAAGAACTTCCCCAGATACCTCCTTTAGTGCCCTTTTTGCCAATTCCACTTCAGGATATTCCCACAGCTCAAGTGCCTCCTCCCTTTGTACCTGATCCTGCTCTCGCTCCTGATGATGTCAAAAAGGGGAGAAGAAACTAGACAAACTAGAGAATCTGGAGCTATGGGTAATCAAGTAAAACATATAGCAAGAGGATCAAGCTCAAGGCTAGAAAGGAATGACAAGTGGCAAAACACCAAAGCTTAGACCCTAGGACTTAGTGTTACTTTGAGTTTTTGTATGTTTATATCTTTGTTATGATTTATATGTCAATATGCTTGTTTGAACTTGTTTAAATCTTTGTATTGAACATTTTTACATTAACAAAATATGTTTCTTTGTTTCAGCATTTCCTTTCTACACTCCTAAAACTTCTACTCTAATACATGTGTTATACTTATATATTAAATTCAAATTTTAATCCATATGTTGAGGAGGAGCTCTTGGAAGCAGACCCAGGTACTAATCCAGTTGTTTTGTCATCATCAAAAAGTAGCTTCTAAAATTCAAATTTTGAAGTGCTATGCGAAAACTTGGAATAACTGTTCAATCTCTTCAGACGCACATCTAATATGAAAATTCACACAAACCAACATAAGATATCTTTAGCAAACTTGAAATTTGAATGTCACATTGTAACAGGAGAATTTTGAAGTTCAACGTTAAAGTTCTTAACTTTTTATCTCTGTGAAATTCGTCTGTTAAGTCCCAATATTCGAATTTTGGTGTGTCTGACGCATTTAATGCGATTGATGAATGACTATTTTTGTAGAGTAACCATTGGTTAATGTCTCTAATGGCTAGATCTTATGCCTAACAACTAGTTAAGCCACAAATCTATAAATAGAACATCATTTAAAATTGTGGATAACAAATTTAAGTTTGACATTGCAAAAACTATACTAAATTTCTTAATCAAAGCTTTTTCATCTACACACCACATTTATTGTGCCATAAGTTTCATATCTACTCTATTTAAGAGAGTATTCACTTATGTATAAAATATTTTCTTCATTTAGAAGAAAGATTCTTTGTGAGGAGATTCACAAAGTGATTGGCACTTCTAAGAGTGCTGAGAGATTTTCAATGTTCTTAGAACAGAACATACGTATTGTACCGTGGCATTGTAAGGAGCATATTGAATTCTTGCTGATAGTAGAAAATCTCAAGTAGTAGCTTGAAGACTGGATATAGGTCAAGCAGATTAGACCAAACCAGGATAAACTACTGAGTTTCTCATCCCTTTTCTCTACTTTATTTATTCTTCATCATACTCTATTTCTCTGCAAACTCTTGTTTTTACAGCTATATTGTATTTTTGCAAAAAAAATGTCATACTTCCCAATTCACCCCCTCTTGGGAAAGCCAACTTTCCTAAAAAAAACTCTCTGTAGACTAAAATAGACACTAAGAGCATGGTATGAAAGATTAAACAACTTCTTAATTGATAAAGGGTTCTCTGTAGGCAAAGTGGATACTACACTCTTCACAAAAATAAAAAATTAAGACTTACTTATTGTCCAAATACTTATTGATGATATTATTTTTTATACTACTAATGAAAATTTATGCAATGAGTTTGCTAAGCTAATGCAAGGTGAGTTTGAGATACCTATTATGGGTAAACTCAACTTCTTCCTTGGATTGTAAATCAAACAAAGAGATGATAGCAGTTTTCTAAGTCAAACCAAGTATCAGAGAAAGCTTCTGAGGAAGTTTGGATTAGAGAATGCTAAGTCAATTGGCACTCCTATGAGTACTTGAACAAGGCTCAGTATAGACGAAGATGGAAAGCCTTTTGATGTTACCAAGTATCGAGGAATGGTTGGATCTCTTCTGTATCTAACTGCAAGTAGACCTGATATCATGTTTAGTGTTTACATGTGTGCAAGATTTCAATCATGTCCCAAGGAATCTCATGTTGTTGCTTTGAAAAAGATCTTCAAATATCTTCATGAGACATCACATATGGGACTTTGGTATCCCAAATACAATATTAAAGAGTTTGTTGGATACATTGATGTTGATTTTACTAGCTCAAAAACTAATATACAGAGCATAAGTGGAACAAGCCAATTCTTTGGTGGATCTCTTGTGTCTTAGTTCAGCAAAAAGCAAAATAGTGTAGCTCTATCCACTACAGAAGTTGAATACCTAGTTGATGAAAGCTGTTGTGCTCAAATCTTATGGAAAAAGTAGCAATTTGAAGATCTTGGAGTCAAGGTAAATGAAATTCCCATCAATTGTGACAACTCAAGTGCTACCAACATTACAAAAAATCCAGTAATGTATTCAAGGACAAAGGACATAGAGATTAGACATCATTTCATCAAAGATCATGTAAAAAAGAATGATGTTTCTCTTGAATATGTGCCTATAGAACATCAGCTTGCAGATATCTTTACTAAACCTTTGGCAGAAGACATATTTGCTACGTTAGAAGAGAATTGAGAATGGTAAACCTAAATGAGTTGTAAGACCTTTCTAATCTTCTTCCCAGTAAATTTAAATTTAACTTTGATTAATTTTTGTGATATATTACTAACTTAAGCATCAAAGAGTTCTTAGAATTTGTTTTGCAGGTACTCTTCATGCTTAAATTGATGAAAACTTGATAATTATAGATTATCTAATGTCAAAAGGGACTTGGCAGGACAAAGGAATGAAGTTTTCACAACAAACAACAAGTTCTATAAGTTAATTCATATGTGTGATATGCTTGTTATGATAACCAATAGACCTTAGTAGGAAATCGTGATGGTTTTACCCTTGATTGTCTTACTATGGTGGTTGTCCTACCAAGCATCGTTTCCAGAAATATTGTGCTCTCTAGATAAGCACGATGTTGGAATAAGTTGCAATACTTGTCAGGATATTCTTCATGTTATGTTGATTGTGTTTTTTGTGTAAATCAATTTCATGACAAGCCTTATCTCTTATCATGACAAGAGCATGTATGCTTTTGTTTTTAGAGTTTTGTCGAGGCTCTATTTCATAACAAGCTATAACCCTTGTCATGACAACCTCCCAGCATACTTCCTGAAAATGTTTTAGTTCTCTCCTTCTGAAACACCCTCTTGTGTTGTCCTACCAACATGTCTGCTATATTTATGCCTTTTAGAGGAACAGTGGCTCTTTTCTTGAAAACCTAAAACCCTTGTCCTCACAACCTTTCTGTCTTGCTCTTAACTACATGAAATTCAAATTATAAACCACAAATTCACCAAAAATCCCCCCCAAAAATCTTCTTTGACCAAGATCAACCTATACAAACTCCTCTAGTGTGAAAAACTGAGATAAATTATGGTTAACGATGCTTAAAAACATGAAGGTAGACCTAAGTGTAATGTGAAGTCCCAATAAGTAAGAAAATCACTTATGGGAGACACGTTAGGAACCCGTCCTAAGAGCCTTCTTTGAGTTAAGGATCATGCAACTCAAGGAAACATAAATTGAACACAAGAACAATAATGAATAAAAATTGAAGAAAATAGAAATGATGAAAATAAGAAGACTGAAACAAAATGTTGGTCGAAGGAAATAGACTCAAAGAGAACCCGTCTCTTGAATCCTAACTTCGGAATGCCACAAGAATCACCACTCCTTGATAAGTCATCATTCTTTCTGGTACTCAAGGATAAGTAACAAAGAACTCACTGAACAACAGCAAAGTTGCTGAAAAGAAATTCATTCATTCATGTTGCGGTTTACAAGAGTACAAGAGGTGCCTATTTATAGGCAAATATTAACCCACAAACTAACTCTAGTTCAGCCCACAAACCTAACCTTATTAATGCTCATTAATATAAAAAAGGAAACCCTAAACAAAAAGAAGCATTTAATTCTAATTTTGAATTTGAAAAAGTTGGCTCCTCTTTAATGCATAAAAGAAAACAAATTAGATTTATGATTGTATGTTCTTTATTCAAAAAGGAAACAAATTAACCAAAATAATCTTTAAAAACATCACTTTTAGTGAGCACATGAGAAGCACATGGATTTTAAGTGAATCCTCCTTGTTGGACTTTCTCCAAGTTGGGCTCTTTGACTATAATTTGGCTTCACATTTTCAACTTGCCTCTTTCTTTGTTTTGGGACTCAAAATCATTGAAATATAATGGTTCCATGTTAATTATATTTTGGATCACCCCATTCATGGCTTTTGTTCTAGCTCTAGTCATTAGTCCTCCAATGCCTTAAAGTAGGCCTTGAATTTGTCCATGGTCCATTATTTCTCTTAGCTTGCCTTCATCATCAAATGCTTAATGCCTCAATCGTACTCTATCAATCACCCCCACAGGCTTCTAAACAAAGAGAATCAAGTAAAGAACCTGTTCCCAAATGTCAATGAACTCAGAAATCACAAAGCAAAGGTGGTTTAATGCAACAATCTTATTAGTTCTCCAATGACTCATCTGAACCCTTGTTGGCAACTAGGCCTCTTTGGAACAACACAAACATAAAGGAGTTATTTATTGAAGAATATAGCAAGCAAAAGGTGATTCCTTCTCATTATCTAAATTTTGAGAATTTTCTGTACGCGTTTAAGTTTCAAGTAGCAGACTTAGTGGAACCATATAAGCAAGTTCTGGAATTATAAGAGGATTATGATGAAGATGTTGTTAAGACTTAGTATATAACTCTCAAGTATGACTGCTTGTGAAAGATATGAAGTTAAGATCAAAAAAAGGGTTATTTAGTTCATAAAAGTTCTTGAATTGCCAAGAGAGAATTTGTTCAAAGTAGACCGAAATGCCACTAAATTTCATAGTGAAGATGTAGTCATTGATAAGAAGATGGTGATTCTGTGAATTATAAATGGAGCACTGTCATAGGCAAATTGAAGAGAAGCAGAAAGGAAACACCCAAGAAAGGGAAAATCTCTATCACAAAACTAAATGTGAAATATGGAATGCTCCATTACATTGTCTTGAGAATCATCTTCAATAAGTCTAGATGATTTACTCACATCACCAGAGCTAAATTGATGATCATGGTGCTAATGATTAAGGAGAAACCAATGAACATGGTAAATCTAGTACTTCAGAGGATGATGAAGGCCAAGAAGTACAGAAATGATAGAAGCCTACTATATGAGAGTATCATTTCAACAGTCTTAAAGATCAAAAAGATTCAACACTTGGAAAAGAAGACTGGAGTTTATCCTAAACCATTCAATGAGCAGACACATCTAAAAATGAAGATTGTATTTGAGAATAGGAAATGGATTTACACTAGAAGAAAAGGTATAGATAAGGAAAAATAGGAAAATAAGGTCAAAAGTGACGAAAGAGAAGCCTCTATAGCTGACAGAGGTAAAGAGGTAGTTTCTAAGAGTTTTGAGAACATTCACACTCAATCTCACACCCCACCTCCCTCACCTAAACCAGAACCTTCAAACCTTGCCAATCCTGACCTGCTTAGAATTAAAAATATCATTGACAGTAAATTCCAAGCCTTCACGGCTCAAATCAATGAAATGTGGGATAGTTTGGGATACCTGTTAGCTAAGACCAATCATAAGATTAGGCGTCAAACTGAAGCCTTTAATGAGCTTACTAACTTGGTTACTCCAAACTTCAAAACCAAGTTGTCAAAGCTAAACCCTCAGATTTCTCCTGAGCCTACTACATTATTTAGAGATAAAAGTCTCTTAAGGCACAAGCATACAGAACAACAGAAGGATGAGGCTGGACCTTCGTTTGCTAAGAGTCCTAGTCTTCACTCCCCTCATCACTTCACTGCTAGCACTCCTGAGATCCTTTCTCCTGCTCATGACGAAAAAGCTACTGGTACTAACATTACTACTGAACCATCACCAGTTCACGCTCCTGTAATTCCTTCTCTAGCAGTTGGTAATGTGTCTATTGAACTTCTCACAAGGAAAATTGTCATTCTAGAGACACCTACCACTAAAGGAGTTGGAACTTTTATGATGAAAGATATTATAGTAGTTGCAAGGAAGATTCTTGAGAAAGAAAAGCTAAAAGCTGAAGAGAAAGTAGAAACTACCACCACTAAGCTGTAGATGATAAGGAAAATCAAATCAAAGATGCTCTATATGCACTAATTCAAGAAAACTAACTAAGAGAGCAATATGTCATTGGAGCTATGCCAATCACTATTGTAACTCCAAGGCCTCTAGGATGAAGAATCAAAATGGCAACAAGAAGAGAACATGGTCCTTCCATTTCCTCCTCCTCCTCCATAACTACATAAAAGAGTCCACAAATTTGTTGCAATAACTAAAGAACTTCATGAAGCAATTGATGAAGCAACAAGGGATCTACCCTTTGATGATGAATAAAGATCTTTTTATGCATAAAGATCTTTTTGTCTATAAATTGAACTTACTTATGCTCCTATAAGTTTATATGCTCTAACATGTATGAAGTGCTCTGATACATATGTCGACAACTAATATGAACTTTGTACACAATATGTGTTTTTGTGAATGAAATATCAATTATATTATTAGTTCTCTGTCCTATGCTGAATATTCTTTATCCTATGCATATTTTTTAGGGGGAGCTTGTACAAGCAATCCCTAGTACTAACTTATGTTTGAGTATTTTGTCATTATAAAAAAGAGGGAGAATGTTAGATAAAAAGATGAATTTGATGATTTCCAAAATTCCTAGAGCTAAAAAGTTTAATTCAAAAGGAGTCATAATTGTGGAAGAAAGTTGACCAAGTGAAAGATAGAGATTGAACCTTGAATTGTATGAAGAATTCTTTATTTTTCTATCTTAACTTTAGTTTTAAGGTCGTAAAGCTTTAAACTTACTTAATCTTTTTACCATCAATCTTAAATGGGCATGTATTTGATGTTTTGGTAGCAAGCTCAATGTTTTTAAAGCTGTTTTCATACCAAAACTACCTTGTTCTACCACGCTCATAAGGATTTCCTAATAACCACTTTGTTTATGACTTGTTTTTACTTCTGGTAAAGTGCTTGTCCTACCAAGAATGAAATCGTGAGTTTTCACAATATTGTGTTCACTATTTTATAGCTTATCATGACATTATACCCAGCTTTTTGTGACAAGGCTTTAAAAGGGAAAGGAAGCCTCTTGGGTTCAGCTCAATTTCATAACAAACCCCCTAGGTTTTCATGAAATCATTAGGTTTTCATGAAATCGTGATGCACTAAATGCAATAGGTGAACGGTAAACCAAGCTTTGTAATTGCTACTTAATGTCTCTAATGGCTAGATTTCCTTGAAATCTATTTATAGAATAACATTTAAGGTGATGGGTAACAACATTAAGTAAGATTATGTCTAAACTCTACAAAAATCATTATTACTCTCATTTAAAGCCCTACCAACCTCTTAGAAAGTCATTATTGTTCATCATTATTTTATCCACTCTTAAATAGAGATATTATTTATTGTAATCATTCTTTCTATATTGGGTAGAAGAGTCGTAGTGCAAGGAAGCACTAAGGGAGCTTGTAAACACTTTTGTTAGGTGTGAGAAGTGAGATTAAGTAGCTCTAGTTTGACTTGGATAGTATACTACGGTTTTTGCAAGAACTCATTCAAATCTTGCAAAGATAGTGAATAAATCTCAAGTGGAAACTTGAAGATTAGACGTACGCCAAGTGGAGAGGTTGAACCAGGATAAATACTTGTAAAATTTTAAAAGCCCAATTCACTGCCTCTCCTGGGCATTCTAGCTGCACTTTCACAATCAAGATTATACTAGTCTTAATTCTTCATTGTTCCTACAACAATGATCAACCAAGGACATTTAGAATAATTATTATATAATTATTTATGGATCCTATTATAAAGAAAATATGTAAACAATATAATGAAATGACAAAAAAGTCTTTTAACAAAGATAATGCTTGCATCTAAACAATTGGTTTATGGTACAATTTCCAACAGTATAATATATTGATATGTTGAAAAATTTATGCTAAAATTCAAAATTACTGAAATTTTTATTTAAAAAAATTGTTGAACAATAATAAGAGACAAATAATAAGCTAAGCAAGCAACAAATTATAGTAAGCTTGGGGGACTGATTCACACTGCTACCTAGAGATGGTGTGGTAGGAGGCTTCAATTCAATATGATGGGGGCCATGGGGGTAGAGAATAGTCAAAAGGCGTGGGGTGGGATGAACTTTAGAACCTCATAAGGATGATTAAGTTTGGAAATTCCCCAAGATTTTGGGATTTGTGAGTGTAGTCGTAGTTTGAGTTCTTCTAGGTTTGTGGTAGACTAGTAGTAATAGATCCTCTTGGGACTCTCTTTGACAAATTGAAAGGTTTAACTAAATCGAGCCATGACTTCTTCCCCAACCTCATCCATGCTGCCAAAACTTTACTTCTCACAATCTGGTATGTTTTCCACTTCAACTATTATGTCTAGTTCCACACTTATTCATCCAAAATATATTTTTCAAAAAATAATATTAGGACCAAAAGTAGTATTTCTTAAATTGTAAATACTAAAACATTATGCATCATTTTTACATAATATTAAGAAATCAATTTAAAATTTTAACTAAAATTAAAATATTGAAATCTTAAAAATATTTTAACCTTAACCCACTATCTATACTCAATCATTGCAATAGTTAAGGTGTTATTTATGAATATTGATTTCTTAATATTATGTAAAAAAAATGCTTGATTTTTTATCAAAAAAAGAATAATGCATATTTTGTAGTGTTTATAATTAAAGAAAATACTACTTTCAATCGTAATATTATTTTTGGAAGAAAATATATTTTGGATGAATGTAATCATATTTTTATTAATAAATAAAAAATTTATTTTTATTTTTACATAATTTTTAAAAATATATATAATTTAGTTATGAAATCGGATTTGGCTTGATCCTTAAAAATTATTTTTAAAAATTATCAATAAATAAAAAATAAATTTTTTGAATAATACATATTTTAAATAAAATAAAATTATTTAAATAATATATATAATAAATAAAATTATTTAAAAAATATTTTTTTTAATAAAATTAAAATATTGAAATCATAAAAATATTTTGACATCAACCCAATGTCCACACTCAATCATTGCAATAGTCAAGGTGTTACTTATGAGTTATGAAGATTGATTTCTTAATATTATGTAAAAACAATGCATGATTTTTTAGTATTTATAATTTAAGCAACTACTACTTTTGATCCCAATATTACTTTTAAAAATATATATTTTGGATGAATTTAATAAGATTTTGTTCATAAATAAAAAAACTCTTTTTTGTTTTTAAATAATTTTTAAGGAAAAAACCAAATTTGATCTCATAAACCGGGCTAACCCCATTTAGCCTAGCTTTACATAAACCAAGCAACATGTTGATTATCAATCTTGTCCTTCCTGATTTTTGCACATTTCTAATAAATTTTATATATACATATTTTAGGAATAGATATTATAATTACAAAAGTATAAATATTTAATTTTATTATTTATTTAAATATTTTATATACTTATTAATAAATATATAATTAAAAATTTTAATTAATTGAATAGGGATGAAAAAGGGAAAACAGTGCATGGGGTGTGCATGTGTTAGGGAAATGAATTAGGGGAGGCAGTAGTAGCCCGTGTTATGAGGGTATCAATTTAATATTTTTACTAAAATGCAAATGAATATTAGTTAATGGCAAGTGCAACCTAGGTTGTTCTCATCGGAGGAATGAATGGAATGTGATTAAGAAAGTCTAAAAGTGTTAAGTTAAAATGCAATGAAACTTACACTATATGCAATGCAAATTTGGGGGTTTTTGGTTCAAAATGAATTTAAAGAAATCTAAAGGATGAAAATAGGACAATTAACTAAAGAAAGAAAGAATTTGCAGTTTGGAAAGTGGTAGGAAAAGATTTCAAATGTAATGTCAATCAAGTGTGATGCTCTCTAATGTTGATAGAGGATTTGCCAATCATAAGAACTTAAATGATCCAAGAAGGGATTTTGTAATGAAATGGATTTAATAAAGTAAATTCATTAAGCTCATTCAATTATCTTTCAACAAAAGTGCAAGAAACTAGCTATTAGGCACATTAATTCCTCTTAAACATTTATTCAAACACTTGGTAGGCATGTTGCTTTATTAAATCCTAAATTGTGTAATTAGATTTCCTTTTAATTCCATTGTTATGCATTGATCATTACAACCCAAAATCAATGTCGGCCAATTATATATCTTTATCTAAAACAACAATTTAACCATCCTAATTCACTAACCATGCATGTAAGATAGCTAAACTACCATTAAAGAAAAGATAATGCTAGGTGAAAATTATCTATGAACTTAGGTACAAAAATACCAATCCAATTACATCAAGATAAACTCTCTCAAATGGAATTGACTAAATTCAATCCAATGTCCAACAACTAAATCAATTCCAAGTTATTAACCTACCATACAAATCTGTCCAAAAATATGAAATACAATATAAAGAGAGTGAGAATTTCCCCATGTAGTCATAGAATCCAATGCTTCTCATGGCTTCTTCTCCATCAACATTGCAGAATACCACTCCACACTCAAGCTATCATGGCTAAAAACTTGTCCAAATCAAGAAAAGATGAAGCAAGAATTGAATCCATTAGAGACTAGCAAGATCACTCCAATTTGTTGCAAGTTGTGAATCTTCCAAGATGAATTATGAATCCTAGCTTGTTCACCCAATTCTGCAGCTGTCTAGACCTTGGATGCTCAAGATTGAAGTGAGATTAAGTGGAAGAATGGAGGACTGGACTGAAAATTGAGAGAGGAAGGAAGAAAGATGAAACCAATTGGAAGATGTTGGAGGAAATTGAGAGAAAATGAGAAAAGTTGGGAGAAGGATGGAGAATGAATGGGATCTGGAATTGAGAGAGAGGAGCACAAAATAACTTCTATCCAGATTAGAATTATGATGCCAAATGATTTAGGTTAGCTATTTTGGGCTTTAAGAAGGGGATAGAGTCATTTTCCATCAAAGGTGCTTAGTTGGACTAATAATGAATGATGACTAGGATATTAGGTATCATGTGTGGACTTATGGGCCTCCTTCCTTATTGCAATTCAAGTCCTCTCATAGCCCATTAGGTTGCCAACACATTCATGCCTAAAAACCTACCAAAAGAAGTTACATAAAATAATCAAGATGTGACATATAAAACCATGTAACATAAATGATATAAAACTTAGGTCTAAATTATAAAATCAATCCAAGCATTAATTGGGCATGAATAATCATGAAATTAATCACCAAAATTAAGGGGAAAACACTCTCTAAATTGTTAGGTTTAATATAATATAAGTTTGGATAATAATAAATATAAAGTAATAAGGAACAAATGCATCATATTTGTCAAACACGTATTTTTTTCCTAGAAGAATTAAAATGTACATTAGCATATGATTAATTGTGTTTATAATGTATATATCATACTATGTACTACTATATCCACTATACTTTTATATTTTATAATACAAGTTGGATATATAAATTGGACTAACTACTTGGTTTATAAGTGTAATACATTAAATGTAGGATTGTCCAAAAAAGAAGAGTGAGCATTGGAATAAAGAAAGAAAAATTAACATCATGTCTTACTCAAAGAAGAAAAAAAGAAAGGATGCTCTAAGAATTGAAGATCAAAAGGGGGTATACCAAGAATATGAATGATCAAATGAAAATGGAGCTTAACTTTTGAAGACCTAACTTTTAGATATATTTTGTTTTCACTTAGGTCTTAAGGTGATTTAATCTTTGAAATTTACTTGATTTTATTATCATATGTTTTAAATGAAACAAATTAAGTAAATTTGATATTAGCATATGTTAAAGTTGAACTATATTAGCCAATAAATGAATTTTGCAATTTGACTTTTACTTATTCTGTGTAAAATTCGCACTTTGCTTATTGAAGTTTGAAATTACAGAGGTTTAATCTCTGATAAACAAATTTTGAATCTGAAATTTTAATTTTAGGCTAAGCATAGTTAGTGAAAGTATGTAAAATTCACATGAAGTTTAATTAAAACTCGACTGTTGGTGGAGTTCAAAGTCACAGTCTCTGACAAACGCACTTTGAGCTTCAAAGTGCGAATTTCAAAGGGAGAACTTTTGTGTCATATTGAACATATCTCTGACAGACAAATTTCAATTTCTAAAATTTAAATTTTGAAGTGCATTGTGAAAACTTGAAGCAACTATTCAAACCCAACTGACGAACTTCCAATATGAAAATTCGCACTAACTAACATAAGATATATTTTGCAAACTCAAAACTCGAATGTCACTTAGTAACAGATGAATTTTGAAGTTCAATGTTAAACACATAACTATGCTAACTCTGCGAAATTCATTTGTTGAGCTCCAAAGTTCGAATATTGGTATGTCAGACACATTTAATATGGTTGTTAAACGGCTCTTTTTGTAGAGTAATAGCTAGAGCTTGTGTCTAACGGATAGATCTTGTGTCTAATTATTAGTTAAACCACAAATCTACAAATACACCACTACTAGAAAAATGGCATTTAGCGAGGGACAAATCCCTCGCTAAATGCCATTTATCCCTCGCTAAACTGAAAATAGCGAGGGATTTTATCCCTCGCTAATTTCGTCACTAAAAATGGCGTCGCTAATTTTAGTGAGGAAAGAGTTGATTCCCTCGCTAAATTAGCGAGGGATTTAATCCCTCTCTAAATTTAGCGAGGAACTCATTCCTCGTTATTTCCTCGCTAAATTACAAAAAATTCAAAATTGCCATGTCACCACCAAGACCACGCCATGTCACATTATTGCCATGTCACTCGCCACCCATGCCACATCACCGCCACGCTACCGCCACGCTACCGCCACATCACCCTACCACCCATGCCACATCACCGTGATTGCGACACATCACTGCCATGTCATATAATGATTTCAAATATGCATATACTTAGGTTCGAACCCATGACCTCCTGCTCTTAGTGCCTTTATATTCAGACTTTTGCCAGTTGAACTGTAATGTATTTGCAGTCTTTATATGAAATATTAAATATATATTATTTATTTACACACTAATACACACATATATTTATAAATTAATATATTGTTAAAAAATAAAAATATATTATAATCTTAGTTATTAATATCATAAAATATTTTATATTTTGAATTTTGTAATAAATGAATTTTCATTTTCATTTTTTGCCAACAAGTTATAAAAATTAATCTCACTATTTTTATTAATTTAAAAGAATCAATTGATAAAAATAATTTTATAACATAATTATTAAAAAAATTTTAATTCATTAAAATTAAATTTTTAATAAAATAATTTTAATATATTAAAATTAATTTTAAAAAATTTAGCGAGGGACAAATCCCTCGCTAGATTCCTCGCTATTCATAATAATTTAACGAGGAATAAAATATTCCTCGCTAATCCCTCGCTAAATTAGCGAGGGAAAGGATATTCCTCGCTAATTCCCTCGCTAAATTTAATTCGTCGCTAATTTCTTATTCTTTTGATCATTTAGCGAGGGATGAGTGATCCCTCGCTAAATTCCCTCGCTAAATTGCATTTTTCTAGTAGTGCACCTTTATTTGAATTTATGGGTAATGAATTTAAATGTGTTATGTGTCAAAATGCTATTGCAATGAATTAAATCATTCTGTATGAGCATTCAAAGCTAAACTCACCTCATTAAAGTGAGATTCAATGTATTATCCACTCTTAAAGAAAATTTCAGTTATGTAATCTTTCTTTCTACAATTTTTGGGTAAAATTTTAGTGTGGAAAAACACTAAAGAAATTATATATTTTGTAAGAGTGCAGGGAGAGTAGCTTCATAAGTACCTAGTAAAACTTGTGAGATGTACTGGGATTTCACAAGTGCCATGATCAAACTTATGGGATATAGCAGAAAATTTCCAATGGTGACTTGTGAACTGAATGTAAGTTAGGTAGTTTGAGCTAAACTAGAATAAATCTTCTCATTTCATCTATCTACTTTATCATACTCTGTTCATTAATATTCTACTGCAACATTTGGTAAAATTATGCTATAATTCAAAAGAGGCGAAAATTTGTATCACCCAATTTACCCTACTCTTGAGTGACCAGCCAACCTAACATAAATAATACAAATTAAAGCACTAAAAATCCCTAAGAAAACAACTAAAAAATAGGCTTCTTATGAAAGTTGACTAAATTACTCTTATTTGACCAAAATTTGACCGGCTCTAGAATGGAAACTCTAATCCGTATGACCATGTTTGGTAACTCAAATTACTCCTAATTAAGTGCTCTAAATGATTATTAGGTGATTAATCCAAGAATCATTAAGAATAATCAAATATAATTTCAAGTGGGACTATAACTAGAAATATTTTGGAAAAGTAAAAAATGGGTGAATAATACTTATAAATGGATCCAGCATAGATTAAAATATAATCACATGGGATGATTAATGACATTAAATGGATGATGGAATGGAAACTCTCCGAAAAAATTTACCTAAAATCACATAGAAAACCCTAATTTAATCACTCGAAAAAACCAAAACAAGTACTTAATTAGCTAATCAATGTAGCAAATGCACTGATAGAAAGTATTAACAACCAAATTCATAGAACATAATAAAATGTGACAAATTAAACTTAAAACCAAGGATTTAACACATTTTTTCATATTCTATACAAAACTAAAACACAAAAATTCATTAAAACCACAAAAATAGCCAAATTAATATGATAAAAATGCTAAATTTATGGGATAAAAATATAATCACATCAAGGGGTTAATGTTTTTTTTTTGGGGGGGGGGGAGAGCAGGGTACCTCTGCACCCTAAAAACTTTTGCAAGAGGGAAATCGATCTTGCTGCAAGATCGACTTCCTTCAAAAAGTTTTAAAAAGAAATTTGGGAGCCCATTTTATATGGATCAACTTGTTTTAATTAATATAAGTCGCGTCACACCAATTCGACTCTAAATGTTATATATCGGTAAATATTTTTTGACATAATATATTTTGGCAATTTTTTTTATATTTTGCTCAAAAAACTCATTTAAAATAATACAAACCACTCTCATTCATTTATTTATTTTTTTATTCCGATAAAAAGGATTTTCCATTGGTTTCATTGAGGAATGAACTTGCAGTCCAATTCAGTGCCTTCTGAAAGTTAAGGCCGCGTTGCCATATTGGATGGTGCTAACATTAGGGGTAACATCATGCAGCATCCGTTTGATTTTTTGGCACCATTCAAGCTTATAATGGATGCTGCACAATCTTATCCCCATTTTATTGATTTCCATGCACGTTATTGGATTGTATATTTTCTGTCTATTCATGTTCTGTCTGTTTTCCTGAGTTCATTCGTCTTGTATTGCCACAGATTTCCAATCAAGGAATCTTCAGTATTTCTTACGATTACAGGAGATGTACACATCTTTATACAAGAAGATTTCAAAGTCACAACTTGAAAAATCTTTGGAGTTTGATGTTGCCTTTTTTTTCTTTAACTTGTTTGTCAATAAAGACATATGTTTGGTCCCTTGCCATTATGAATATCGTAGACGAACTAGGTTTTCCTTAGGTAATGGTTTCTTTATGGCGTTTTTGACAAATGTGTACACGATAATAATCTCAGATTGAATTCCTAAAACGTTTGCGTAGAGAAGCTTTTTCATATCATCTTATGAAACTCAGGGACTGGCAAGACAAGGTTGAGAGAATGCTTTCCTTCTATATAAATCTTCCACAGAAGGTCCATTTCAAGAAGCTACCACCCATGTAAAGGGACAGTTGGATCTCTTGGGAGCTTTGTTGATGATGAATAATATTAATGAACAGAATTTAGATGTATGACCTGGAATACGGATAGCTGATTCAAGGTTAATTTTTGAAATAGACATCAGGCATAAGGATACTCTTGTTGCAGAGTTTGTGGCCAGTCAGAAAGATAAGGAACATCACGCTGATGTTCTGTTCTGAACCGCCCGCGCGCTTTCTCTGGCAAAACTGTTATATGGCGAAAGTTAGTGATTGGTTATCTATGATGGCTACCCCTAGGAATGCAATGAGGATGTAATACAAGTGAGAATTGGTCCAGCACTTTTGCTGAGCTTCATGTCAATTTCCTGGAGGAACGAAACTGTCTTTTGTGGGTCTCTACCAAGTGCCTCTTCACCAAGTGAACTTACAAAACTTAGAACTCTTACGATTCCAATACTCTCAACTGTCTGTGAAGCATTTCCGTGGTCGGAAGAAGCAAAGACACAATTCTCAACTGGTTCTATTTGCCCTGATGTTGGAGTCAGAACTTGATGACATCACAAATTAAGATTAGAGGTTGGAGTCAGGAGATGCAATTCTTAGAATTGTCAAGCACAGCTTAAGGGAACTGAATACTGCTGCACACAGGCTCTCAAATGAGGCTCTCAGAGTTACTCCTGATCTTCACTCCTTTATGTTACCTCATCAAAAAGCTAGTTCTTGATATATTAGATTACGAAGTAGCTGCTGTGCATTATTAAGCAGTTGTGTTAGTTTTTCTTTTTTTTTTTTTGACAGACAAGTTAAAAATTTTTGCAATAAGGATTTCACAGACTCAATTTTTCTCTTCTTCTCTTTCTCAAAAGTTCTTTTTTTCCCCCTTTATTGACAGACTTCACCCTTCTCAAAAACACCAACATGTATGTATGCATGCATGTATGTATATATGTATATATAGTTAAATAAAAATATATATTAGCTACTTGTTTTTGTAGCAAATTACTTTTTTATATTACAAATTTATTTTAAAATTTTATTAAGAATAAATATAGAAATAAAAAAATGAATATATAGTTATTTGAAAAAAAAATTGGCCCCTAAGTACTTGTGGTTCTGGATTCATCTCTGCAATTCTCAATCAAGTCTAAAACTTCTGTTGAGTCACTCCACAGTCCACACCATTGCTTTCCTGTAGTCCTGCCCTGGCTCCAACAAAGTGTTATCCCAGTCAATGTTTCAACAATGTAGAGATTAATAGCTTAGCTTTTAGGCATGCTCCTCCCTACCTGGTTCCTTCGTAACTTCAAAATGCCTTGTAAATAAATGATAAAAATAAAACTACATCAAAATTCAACCACTTAAGGCTAACTTATGTGATAAGAGTGAAATAGGATATAAGTAAAAGTCAAAAGTTCAAATTCTCTTGGTGTATTAAAAAAAGCAAACTACTTATGGCTTAACTATTTTTTATTAATACATTAGTTTTTAAAATTTTTTATTATTGCTATTTAACTTTAATTGGCCATATGTTTTTTTTCTAAATGACTAAAATTGTTTGGATAACTCATTACTGTAAATCATTTTATTTCTATTAGCAGCAGATTGAAGGATACACTTGCAAAAAAACTACAAGAACTTTTTTTACAATTAATTTTTGCAGTAAGTGCTTCCCACACATCGTTAGGGGAATAAATTCTAATAGTTCAAAAATAAAATAAAAGGACACCAAAATTCCATATACTTACTATCATAGTGCGAGAATGACGCTCACTCAAACTTCAATGTCTCACATGAATTTCAATGAGTTGAACTTTAAGCCCACAAAATACTGATAGAGGAGTTAACAACATGGTCCTGTTGCCTCAAGGTAAAAACAATAATTCCGTTGCCGGGAATCGAACCCGGGTCTCCTGGGTGAAAGCCAGATATCCTAACCGCTGGACGACAACGGAGACGTTGTTAGCGTTGTGAGTCTAACTTTAAATATTTATCAGGTACAATAGAAGATAAAATATTAATATCTGATGATTACTGTAGCGAAATTATTACTCTTCTTTACACATTCATTTAAAAATAAAAAAAATCCCTTACCATCATTCAACTTAGTTAATAGGCTTAATACTATGATACTATAATCTATGTTCAGCTAATTTACACGATTTCAGTTTTATATATGTTTTTTAAAAATAAATATGAAATTATTTTTATTTTATTTTTACAATAAAAATAAAATAAATTATTTAAATCAAATTTAATTAATATAAATTTTCAAAATGCCAATGTAAAAGGATCTTGTTAGTAGGCAATTCATAAAAACAAAAATAAACACTTTTTGAATCATGCTTACTCTATTATTGTTTAGGTCTCGAGATCAACTCATAAAAACTTATTGTTATGAAAAAAATTGTCTCAAAAATCAAATCCTTAGGGGAAGCAATGCATTTTTATGTTGGAAAAAAATCAACGCATTTTTATTATATTTCAAGAAAGTATGGATTTCCATGCGTTTGCATCACTAACTTCAATTCAAAAATTCAATTTTCAACTTTATGCAGATGTTGATCATCGGAAAATTGAGTCAGATGCTACACTTTGAAAACAAAATTACCAAAACCCTATATAATCAAAATTATTTACTTATCTACTACAAATTAAGGAAACGTTGTGCGTCACACCGATTTCAAGTATTTAAAAAAATCTACCGAAAAAAAAAGACAGCAGCTATATATGAATTTCTGGCAGTTGCTGGTTTGAGCCCCACCTTTCTCCCACAGTACCACACCCTCCTCCTTTTATATTTATATTTATATTATATATATTACAATTCCAAATATATATTAAAAAAGTTATAATATTTAAATATAGTTACATATTTTTTATAAATACATATAAATATATTTTATATATAATACTAATTAGTATATATTTAAAAATATGAAGAAATATATAGTAATATAATTCTGTGCAACGCAATGCTCAAAATCCACATTAATTAAATTTTAGACTAAAAGAAAACTGTGACTTCATTAAACCACAAAATACACAATAAAATGAAAAATAAAAATATTAAAAATGTCAAGTCTCAAAAAATTATATTATTATATATAATACATTTGAATATATTTTTATATATTTTTTAATATGTATCATATTTAAATATATTGGCACAGTACAAATATCTAAAAAAAATCATGTAATTAAAACACTTCATTCGATCTCAAATATAGGAAACAAATACATATTTTATATGGATCAAGAAAAATAATTAAAAGCAATTAGAATTATTAAATTTGTCACGAATAAATTTTTTTATCTAAAAATATCTTAATTTAATGCTTAAAACTCTTCATGTAATTAATGATTCATGATTCAGTACTATCTTAGTTCAAAATACGAAGGACAAATAATTAATTTACACAGACTAAAAAATACAATTAAAAGTTGATAGAATCATTAAATTTGTGAAAAATTAAAAATAATTTCAAAATAAATGGAAAGAGTATATTTTCTCTTTCATGTATAATTAATAAGGAATAATATAATAAAAAATTAAATTTACTAGATAATCCACATTTATATCTCATATTTCATATCAGAATAAGTTCCTCTCAAGTTTCTTATATTCAATACTAGAGGAAGAATCTTACAAAATAATAATGAAATTTATCACTAAACAGTCATTGAATTTTTAATATTTCAAAATAAATGATACATTATAATTTTTTAAATTTTGAATTATCGTTTCTTGGTAAAAAAAATTATCATTTCACTTTTTAAATACATACTAATCAATATATATAATCAAATTTTTAAGATTATAAATAAGAAGCACACATCATGAATTTCAAATGCAGGATAATGAATAATTCATCTAAAAATAGTAATAAATATTGAAAGATTTTTTTAAGAGGAAATTAAATAAAACTACACTATGTTTTGAGAGAAAGGGTATGATATAAATTTTATATAATATTTTGTTGTAGAATATGAATATATTTTCATTTAAATATATATATGTTTTTAAATAGTATATATTTAAATATATATAGGGGGCAATGAAAAGAGGATTGGGTAAATGTATAGGAAATTGAGGGAAAAAAGACAATTTAGGACCCACAACTGTATATATTTCCTCTCAATAATCCAATTTAAAATTTTAATATTCTATAAACTGAATTCTCAACTCAAATCAACTAAATTTCACATTAATATTATTTATTTATTAATATTTTTTATAGAGATCCTAAATTATCTTTTTTCCCCGGAATTGAGGGTAGGTGGCAGATTGGAAGGCTGGGAAGCATGTAGGGGGTTAGGGGTGAGGGTGATACGGTGACGCACAAGTCCGTCTGCGTAGGTCCGATTTCTTTGTTAGAAAATCGTTTTCAGACCGTTGTTGTGCATGTTTACAGCATTATGATAAATATTTTTAATATTATAGCTTTCAGAGAAATATTTTTTTTTTGTTTTGTAGGATATCAGTATAAAAGCCTTGATCATCCCTACCTTAATATATGATAAGGAGATGGTGGGTGAGGAGATGTTAATATAGTTCACTCTTGTTTGTGTTCTTAGTTCATTAATGAACCATTCATTCATTCCAAAAGGTATATCAGTTGCATTCCTGTTCCACTATAATTTTATTCTCGGCGCTGCATCATTACATTGATGGCATAAATTGTTTACTTTTACAAAAAAGATGTTTAGTGAAAAATTATCTTGAGTGATGAGTAAAATAAAGAATGAGACACCTTGCCTGAGAAAACTTCGTGCATCATTTAAGAATGATAATTGTCGTATATCCCAAGGAATGTCTAATTACTTGCAGAAATAATTAATCGTACGTGCTGTCATGAATTTGTAAGAACAATGTTTCGCTGCAGGAAAATACTCACTTTAAATTACCCCACATATTCTATATGGTGCTATTTTAGCAGAGGAGAAATCCTTAAGAAAATTGATAACAGTAAAATCATTAGCTCTGATAGTATTTCTATTTAAGTTTGGAAGTATTTTAAAGAAACAAGATATTTTGTGGCTCATTAAGTTATTTAATGAAATTTTGAGATTAAAAAAATGCCAGAGAAACAGAGAAAAGAGCATTTTAGTGCCTATATACAAAATAAGGAGGATATTTAAAGCTATGCAAATTATTGAAAAATAAAACTTATGAATCACACCATAAAAACTATGGAAAAGAGTGGTTAAATATAGATTAAGAAATGAGACTCGTATTTAAGAAAATCAATTTAAATTTATGTCTACACGGTCTACAACAAAAATTATTTATCTATTAAGGAATTTAATGAAAAAAATACTAGAGTAAAGAAAGATATTTGCATTTGGTTTTCATTAATTTAAAAAAAGTTCATGATAGATATACTGTGGAAAGTTTCAGAAAAAAAAAAAGTGTCGGCATAGCTTATATTCGAGCCACAAAGGATATGTATGAGACAATAACAAATGTGAGTACTCCTGAAGGTGATATAAGGATATGTTTACATCATAAATCATCTTTGAATTCATACTTATTTAATTTGATTTTGGTACAAGGGCAATTCAGGGGAAGAAAAGGCTTCCTTCAAATGTTGAAAACTTTGGCGATGGAGCACTGGAATGCACTTTCCAATCTTTAATGGAAAATAAGTTTTCCATGGAAGTTTCTTGTTGCATACCAAAGGAGGCATTTTGCTTCTTCAATTTTCCTCAAACAAATTCAAGTGTACTAAACAGACTCTTGGGCTCCGCTTGATTTGAGGGATTTTGGAGGAAATGGGAGGGAAGGGAAAATTTTTTATCCTTATTTTTTTAAATTAAATAAAAAAAATGAGTATTTTCACTCTTATCAATTCATCTCTTTTTCGTTTAAGTATGAGAGGAAATTTATTTCCTCCCCTTATTTGATTTGAGAAAAAAATAGAATAAAATATTTTTCCTCCCCTGTAAAATCTTTCGATGTAAAATCTTTCGAAGCAAACGAAGATTTAGGCCTTGTTTGATAGCAGTTTTTAAAAATAGTTTTCTGTTTTTAAGAACAAAAAATGAAAAAACTCATTTGATGGCAGTGTTTTAGGTTAAATGTTCTGAAAACTGAAAACAGAAAAGTATTTTAGAAAACAAAAAACTAAAAACACTTGTGAGCTGTTTTGTGTGTTTTTTGTTCTTCAAAATGGTAAAACACGGAGAACACTTTTCATTAATGGCATATCTGTGATTTTGAACAAATTGTGTAATAACCCTTGGATAGCAGATTGTTATCGTTCCCAACCCGAGCAAAGCCAAAGCAGTCAGCCGTTTTCTCTCAAACTCTGCCATTTTCTCTTCCACGTGGCCGCCATTCTCCTTCGTTTCTCAGTTCGCTCATTGTCCGCAACCCAACTAGACCCAAAGCACTCAGCAATCTTCTCTTGAGTTCTGCCATTTTTCGTCCACCTGGCCGCCATTCTTCGGCATTTCTCCGTTCACTGTAGACCACAAGCTGCTGTCAACAAATCGCAAGCTGTCATCTTTCTCATCAGTAGGCTTCTCTTCTTTCCCTCTATTTTGCTATTATTTTCTTAGCTCTGATCCTCCTTTCTTCACATCTTGTGCTTTGATTAAGTTGCAAGTCCTTAGCCCTTTTTCTAAGCTTCAAATCCAGCTTTGGTCCCCCTTTTGGATTCAAGTTTCAGCCGCGATTTGTAGGTAACTGTCATGCCTTCAAAAGCTTCTTTCTTCTTAGTCGCGATTTGGTTCAACAATAAGTTTTTTTCATGTTTTTTCTCAGCTCCAAGTTCAACTTCGGCCCCTCTCCCAGCTCCGAGTTTTAGCCTCAATCTGTAAGTGAATGCGTTGCTTTAAATTTTTATGTATACCTCTTGCATGCTCTTAATTTCTATCATTTTATATAAGTAATTAGAGACTTCAAAAGCTTCTTAGGTTGTTCTTGTTTATTTGTTTTGACTTCCACTCCATGAGATCTAAATCTGATGTGTTGAGGATCAGTGTTAAGAATGAGTTTCAAATTGTTATCACTTAATATTGATCTTAGTTGTCTATGGGATAATCCTCTTGCTCTATTCTGAAGATTGGAGAATTATTTAAGTTGCTTGTTACTTTAGGAATTTATCTTGTAGTTAATTTCTGTTTGTAGAGTATTATAATTAAGAGAAGGTACGTAGCGCTAGGCTGTATTTATGTTCAACCCATAAGTTCTGCAAATTAGAAATGAGTATCTTTTCAAAATTATTACGAGTGAATAGAATGATTTAATCCTAGGTGAGGATTTTAGCATTCCAGATATGTTTGTGTGTATGTAATGCTGATAGCCATTTTCCTTTTACTATAATATATGTACGAATATAGAAAGCTTAATAATTGAGGTCTTTAAAGAACATATTTCAGATTAACTGTTATGCTTAGAAGTGCTTTATTCAAGTGGTCTTTGCTCTTTGGAGGTTTGGATTATACTTTGCTTATTACCTATAATCGATGGAAATTTGGCTGTGCTCTTGGTAATCTTTCTAGAAGTACTATATTATTTTTGGCTAGGGTGATTGTTTAGATGGTATGGTTATGGTAGTGACAATGACAGTGTAGTGCATTGCCTTGAATTTGGGTTATCATTTTGCCCCAGTGGTGTCTTGGAGAAAGCATCAAGGAAGTATTTATCCTCTTAGCATTGCTATATTCATTTTTAATATTTGTCATTGGGTGATGCTTGAGTGTAACTGTCTTGGTAGCTAAGACTACTGTAATGTATATGAACTTAATGAAAGTTGCTCATTTAAGCTAATTTTTGTAATGCATCAATCTATTTTAAAGAATCTATCATTATTGAAAAAGCTTAACCTTGCTGATGCTCAGGTTGCTCATTATTGGTGTTGAGCATTCTTGTCATTTTTTCATCACCAGGTCTAGTACTGCATCTATTTAATAAAATTTCACCATTCTCCAACTAACAATCTTTCTAGAAACAACCCTTCTCTCTATTTCTCACATCCCAAGCAACATTATTCTGCATTTCATCTACTTGATAAGTTGTTGTTATTATTATTATTATTATTAGTAGTAGTAGTAGTAGTAGGATAGTGCCGTAGACAATTTAGTGAGGTTGGGAGGACATGGCCTTTGTATTCCTTTAAGTCTTAAGGTTGCCTTGTGTTCTTCACATGAAACTCTATTAATGTTTATGGTTTCATTGTGTCTTTAAATGATTGAATCTTGTATATTATAGATGGCAACTAGTGGATCAATAGAAGTTTCAAAAAATGCAATTTGGCCAAAGCATGTACTTAAATGCTTCATAGACATTATGATTGAAGAAGTGAACAAAGGAAATTACAACAATGGTATGTTTTCACGGAAAGTTTGGAAAGATATATTGGGAAAGTTGAATGCTATGAGTGGGTGCCATTTTCATGAGAAACAAGTCAAGCAAAAGTATAATAGGCTGCGAGCAAAGCATAGAGATTTTTCTTTGTTGCTACAACACACTGGATTTGGCTGGAGTCCTGAAACCAACACAGTGACTGCTGATGAGAGATGTTGGAGAGATTATATTTTGGTATGTAACCATTTGAAATTTCTTCCTACATTGTATATGTATATTAGCTAGATTATTGATTGTACATATTTTTATAGGCACATCCTGAAGCTGCTCAATTCAAGAAGCAAGGGTTGGAATATTATCAATTGTTAGGTGTAATCTTTAATAGAAGCACTGCTACTGATGTACTTCATCATTCATCTACTCAAGATCTACCAAATTCTTTAGATGTGATTCAACTTGAAGATGAATATCTAAATGGTGGAGTTCATGTAGACTTGGAATATGATGATGATATTGATGAAGATATCACTCATGGTATGACACATAGTGGAAAGAGCATTGTTCAACAACTTGATCGAAAGAAAAAAAAGAGTGTAAGTCTGATCAATTGAGTGAAGCACTTCAAGCAATGGTTAAGGTATCTAATGCAAGGGTAAAAGCTCACTTAGCTAAAGTTGAGATGTTGAAGGCAAAGAGTACAGAAGCTAGTAGTGTGGGACCCACGTCATCTGATCATTCTATTGCCAAAGGTGTTACTGTTCTTAATGAGTTTGAAGATATCTCTGACGTGGTTTATGTGAAGGGAATGGATAAATTTATTGATCCTGCTTGGAGGGAAATATTTATGGCAGTGCCTTCACAGAGAAAGAAGGCATGGTTGAATAGTTTGATTTGATCTATATCTGTAGGTATTATGTTTTGTGTTTATGTCTATTTGTCTTGTGTTTGGTGATTATGAATGTTATTACTAGTTATGTATTTCATATTTTCTCCGAACTATGAATACTATGACTAATTGTGCTTTTGATATTTTCTCCAAACTATGAATGCTAGGACTTGTAATGTATTTGATATTATTTCCAAACTATGAATGATATGATTAGTTATGTATTTGATACTGTTTCCCATGATTTATGCTTAGTTACATTTGAACAGATTATTGTGCACAATGAATATTGAAGGTAGCTCTGAGGGATCTATAACTTCATCCAATTCAAGTGAAGATGATTATGAGTTAGCAGAGTTAGCATTAATTAATATGATATGTGAGTATGAAAGCAAATTTCTTAACAAGGTTCCAGTTCGTAATTCTGCACTTACGGGTCGAGAATTTGTTAGTGAGCTCTTACAAGGATCAGGAACTAGTTGTTATGAATTGTTGAGAATGGAAAAGACATGTTTTATCAATTTATGTGATGAGTTAAGGAGTAAAGATTATTTAATGGATTCAAAAGAGTTGAGCTTGGAAGAGAAAGTTGCAATGTTCTTATACATTATAGGCCATAATCTTAGACAACGGGTAGTTACAAATCATTTCCAACATTCGACCCAAACTATTTCTTATTATTTTAAGCAAGTGTTAAAAGCAATGTGTCAATTGGGGAAAGAGCTCATCAAGCAGGAGACTTGAGAGTTGCCTGATAATGTTAAAAATAATACAAAGTACTATCCTTGGTTCAAAGTAAGTTTTAATATTTTATAGTTATTGCTTATTATTGATATTAACATAAATATTACCTATTATAATTATATATATATTTTTTGAATTAGAATTATGTAGGTGCAATTGATGGGACACATATTAGTGCTTGGGTGCCTGCTAAAAAGCAAATATCATGCAGAGGACGAAAAGCAGTCTTGACACAAAATGTTATGTGCATATGTGATTTTAACATGATGTTTACCTATGTTTATTCAGGTTGGGAAGGTAGTGCTCATGATGCAAAGGTTTTATTAGATACAATGACCAATTCTAATGTAAATTTTCCATGGCCTCCTGTAGATATACATTTAAATAAAATATTTTTTTACATACCATTGCTCTTTTTCCTTAGTTCATTTAGATGAATTTACTCATGTATACATTTAAATTAATATTTTATTATTGCTTTAGGATCATATTATCTTGTGGATTCTGGATATCCTTGTAATGGAGGTCTTCTTTCACCATATAGAGGAGAAAGATATCATGCACAAGAATATCGAGGAAGAGGGCGTCAAGCTAGGAGTCCCAAAAAACTTTTTAATTATAGGCATTCTTCTTTAAGAATGACGATTGAACGTTGTTTTGGAGTATTGAAGGCTCGATTTCCAATTTTAAAATTAATGACATCATATAATCCTTTAAAACAACGTCTTATAGTAATAGCATATTGTACTATTCACAATTATATCCGTAAGTGGAGTCGACGTGATAGGCTATTTAGAGAATGGGAGAACATGAATCCCGAAGAAGTAGAGGACTTGGCTAGCAACACAAGTGTAGAAAATACATGTTATAATGTGAAAAACTTGTCAAGACTATCTGATGAAAGTGCAGCACAAATGGTAACACTTCGCGATTATATTGCAGTTTGGATGTGATTAGAATATACCAATTCTTCTAATTAGCTAACTTTGTACTAATTATATAAATATTACTTTTGATTTTTCATTTAAAACTATATCAATTTTATTGTTGTCTATATGATTTATATTGCTAAAATAAATATGTTAATTATCATAGTTAAGGAATATGTATTGGGTGTGCAAATGGAGTTGAAGAGACAAGAAATAAAGGATAATCCAAAACGCCAGCAAGAACTTGCAGCATATGTTACTTACTGTAACTTTTAAACACCTCACTTAAGGCTTGTCTTACAAAATTTTATTATTAAATTAATTTATTATACTATAAGAAATATATAGTATTTATTGTTTATTTTGGTAAAATTTTATTATTATATTGGTCTATTATATTATAGTGAATTAGTCTATTAAATCATTGTAAAAATAGAGCTAATTATTATAAAACATGTTTTATAAAACAAGTAAATCAAACAAATTTCTAATTTTTTTTCTCAAAACAATTTTCTCAAACAATTTTTTTTAATTTTTCTATTTTTTAAAAGCAGTTTTCAAAATATTGAATTAAATAGGTTTTTTAAATTTTTTGTTTCCAAAACTCATTTTTAAAAATATTTTTATAAAATTATTTTCAAAACATAAAAATAAAAATACAATAAAGAGGCCTTAAAATTTAGCAAATGCAACAAAAAGTTGTTTCAACCTCTTGAGGTCAAAACCTAGATTCTATGTCAGCTCTGTTTGAAAATAGCAGCAGTGACTCATATTCATAGGTGAGGTGGGTTCCAATTTGTACAGTTTGAACACGGCAATAACACTGTCACTCTCCACTCCATTATTAGTGCCCACTGGCTCATCAATGGAAAAGGATCCCCTAGAGTATGAGATCTTGAAGCTTCTTAAAGTGAGAAGATTTTAACCATTCGATTTAATGACCATCCTAGATAGTGCCACATCATCCATTTTTCACTTATCACAGGATGACGTGGCCTAATCCAAACTGTCGAAGATAATGAGTGCAACTAAGGGATGAAAACCCTGCCGTCACCTCCTTCAATTCCAGTGTCCTTTGCGTCCCAGTTAGATGCACGGGTTGCCTCCTCGTATGGTTATGTCCTATCCGTACAATGGTGGAGCAGGGCCAGGTAGATGCCACGACCGATTGGAGGTGGGTGAGAAAAAGGATTGGATACCATACGACACTAGAAACACACATTCTTGAAAATATCTTTCATCATTCAATGAATCATCAAGCTGACATCTTTTTTTTTTTTGTCTCGAAAGGACGGAGCTATGAAACAAGCAATAGCTCGTTGCCAGGTGGTCCCATTTAACTATTCATGACATCAGCGGTTAAAATTGATTCTATGTTCCAGTTTATAGTGCACTTTTAATTACCACACGTATCAAGATAATAATTAGTAACCGAAATTTTTTCATTATTTCCTAGATTATCCTTATTTAATAATACTTCATACATTAATAAATTGTATCAATTCTCTCCTTCATTTTTTTTTCTGAATTCCCATGAGTCATTAATAATTGTAAAAAGTGAAATTTTTAAAGAAATTCTCCATTATTCATTTGTGATTTGACCAAATTATTTAAGATTTTTCATTAAATCCATTGAGAACCATATAATATATAAGCTTATTTATGAGGGGTAATACTGGAAAAACAATAAAAAAAAAACAATATAATTTACGTAATGCACTATATTTTGAAATATAAATTTCTCAGAATAGTACACTGTATAGTGTAATGGAGAGAGTTCAATTCAGAAAACTTTAAAAAATGACACTTTTGGGGATCTGTCTCCTTCCGCCATCGTAAATGAAACGAAACCTCTTTCGTTTTCCTCCCCCGTCTCCTCAGCAAAATTTGAAACCAAAAATTATCAATCTCTCCCACCCAAAATTAATTGCTTCCAGGAGAAATTTAGTAATTGGCATTAGCGCATGTCATGTCAGGCCGAAAAAAAAAAGGAGCACAAAAAGTTCTGATGGAGACAAGGCTGGAAAAAAAGGATGGTATTTTTAACGAAACTTCTACATGTCCGTTTTGTTTATCTTTTTTTAAAAAAATCATATCCTACAAAAATAAAAATTTAAATAAAAGTTAAAAAATTTACTAAAAATTTATTTAAATAAAAATAATAATAATTAAAAATTACGGTTTGATTTATAAAAAATATAAATCACACGTACCCTACTTTATTTATTTATGTCTCCCCTTCCTCTTTTTTTTTTTTTTCCGGACGTGCTGGAATAGCAAACCATCCCCCCATAAACCGCGTCCTGATTGGACCCAAAAAAACAAGAAGAGTATAAGATAGCTGCTCATATGAACACAAGAAGACAAGGTTCGAGAATTAGATTCTTTTTCCTCAAAAGAAAATATTCACATATAGAAAAGGAACTACTGATGAAATATCCAATTAAAGTGGTGCTGCAGCTACAATACAAACATCCTCTGGAATCTGGACCTCATCATCTTTCTTTTCCTTTTACTTTTTATTTATTTATTTATTCCCTTCTACTCTTTGCAGACCCTTGATGGAGGGAGATGTCGGAAACCTAATAGTACTTAGCTGCTAACACCCACCATTTGCTCATTCGCAGTCCTCCTATTTTCAAATATATTAATTAAATAATAATTAGTATTAGTCAGGCACTAGGAAGCACCAAGAAAAGGATTTTTTTTTTTGGGGTTGGGGGGGTGTTTGTTTGGAAGTGCTGCTTTCTTACTTGTCAAAATGGAGTTGATGAGGTTCTATGCAAAGTGCGCTTTTTGAGATGCTGATCCAGGGACCTCCAGCACAGCTGTAACCCGTGGCACGTCATAAAAAGACAAATATTGCAGTCATCACGATCACCTAAGCTCTGAATACTCCTCTTGTACTAAATGTAAATGTAAGACACTCTAAGCGTGGTTAATATAATATTCTTTTAATAGAATGACGTAAATTTAGAATGAAACTTAAAATTAGTGACTAAATTAGTTTTCTTAAAATTTATATTTTCTGTTCAAAAGACCCTTTTTAAATTTTCTTTATTTTCTCTCTCATGAAATAAATATAAAATTTTTTATAATACATAATAAATATTATTTTGTATTCAGAAATGATCATATATCCAGAACTAAAATAAAAAAATTTATATTTAAGATCAGAAAAAATACTTTCTCAAAATAATATTTATTTGATACATTAATTATTTTTTTCTATTTATACTCCTAATTTATAATTAACATGTGAGAGAGATAAAAATTATAAGAAATATAAGAAATATTATAATTAATAAGGATAAATAATAAATCTATTTAAATTTTTTACAAATTTTAATGATTTAATTCCTATAAAAAATTATTAATTATTATTTTTAAATATATAAGATGGTAAAAAATGTTTAAATTTAAGATTGGAAGGAGCGTGGACTTGCATTGTTAATAGCAATAAAGGGTACTTCGCTTTGTTTGTTTGGTTATACATGGAGATTGAATCCAATAAATACATAAACCAAACTCCACTTCTGCTATTCCCAAGCGTCATTAGGGGAAAAAAAACATTTTGAAGGTCAATATGGAAACTAAAACGACCTGCTAGTTGATCTGTTCTGTTGCTTGAACCAATTGAATTAAATTCTAAGAGTCGACGAATAAAATATGGATTGGATGGTTACGTTAGATAGCGGGGGAAAATATAATAAAGGAAACAGAAAGAGCTGACCTTCTCTTGCTGTTTTCTGAGTCTTGCATTCTCCTCTCTTAGACTAGCAACTTTATGTTCCAACTCGCTTATATAAGCCTGCAGAAATTAGGGTCTGCATATTAAGAAACCACAAAAAAAAAAATTTTAAAACAAAAAAAAGGAACTATTTTAAACGGATTGATCCGCGTCAATGAGAAGTAGAAAGAAAGAGACAGAGAGATTCCTGTTTTCGGGCTCTGGAGCGAGCGGCGGACTCCCTGTTCTTCATCATGCGCTTATGGCGCGGATCAGCGGAGCGATCATCGAGGGTCCTCTTGTTGACGCGAGAGGCGGGCGAACGGAAAGCTTCGTCGGAAGCAAGAAAGGAGGAGGGTGGAGGGTGTTGGAGAAAATCAGAGGCAGAGGTAGAGGTAGAGGTGAAGCTGAAAGAAGGATCGAGAGGAGAGTCAGAGTCTCCGGCGGCAGACAAGAAGTCATGAAGCACCAATCTGCGAAAAGGAGAGTGGGATTTGGGGCAAGTGGAGGAGAAGGAGTAAAGACTGGGGAAGTCAGAAGAAAGTTTGATGTCGGTCCAGACCTCTTCCAAGGCTTTTGTGTTGGAAGGGGTTTGGCCTACTGAGGAGGAAGATGGGGTAGCCACTGTGTGAGTGTTGCTGCTGCTGCTGCTATTCCCGGTCATGGCTCTCTCTTTCTCTGTCTGACTCACATCACCACAGCAGTCCCCTAATTTCGGAATCTCTTCTACTTTAGGTGATATTGATCCCCTGCTTATGGAATGCCACGCCACTTCTTTAACCTCGTTGACTAGGACTGAGCTCCTACTGCCACTGTGCTGCCCTGCCGGGGCATATTTATTTCATTTTTTTAATTTTTAAAAATAAATATTATAGATATAAAAAATATTCTTTATAGAGTGATATGCCCATATATTTATGTAGTTTTATCCTTCTAATACTAAAAAAATAGAGATTGGGATTTGTTCCGTATGCCGGTTTGATAGTATAAAATAATACAACACATTATAAGCTAATACAATATGCTGAGTCATACAATTATATGATAATAGAAAAAAATACATTAAAGGGATAAAAATTCCATGATTGCACGACTTTAAAAAGTATAATTTTTATCTCTAATATTTAATTTTAAAAAAATTAAAATGAAATAGAAAAGCTGCCAGGCAGTAATGTGCAAGCATCAGGAGACCCAAATCCATTTCAAGTTGGGTCCGACAAACTCTTGGTTTTTTCACATCTAAAAAAACAAAATTGGTAAAATTTCGAAAATTGCATTTAGTTGAATTAAAACTCAAATGAATATCATTAATATTGAACCCAATCTAAATATTTCAACAATCATCTCTTATGTTCACATTGGGGACCTGATGGTCAGGATGTTTGCCACTCAAGTATTGAGTTCCAAAGTTCAATCCACCTTTGGCAACAACAACGATCATCTCTTATACTGGCGATTCTTTCTCCTGTGATTCTATTTTTCCATACTTTAAAAACACTTTTTAACAATTTAATCAGCAGCATAGCATCAATGAGCATTCAAAGTCACTTTCCAATAAGCATTAATGAGCATTCACAGCAAAACCTCTTCTGATAAATAATAAGAATTCAGCCCCAAACTATGGAACTCTTCATATGAGTGGGTGTGTGAATCTGTTTGATCATTGTGAAACAAAAGCAACAAAATGAATCAAAATTAGCGGATGAATCACTTGGTGATTATCGCATTGAGGGCTTAAGGCTGAATAGAAGATCGAAAAACGACGAAGCGGGTAGCAGGATGCGTCGTCATTAAGAAGCTGTGGTCGCTTTGTGAATTGTGAAAGGAAAAGAACAGAGCAAGATGAAGATGTTTCCAAGGGGAAAGAGAAGTCACAAAGCCAATAAGATGAACACCAAAGGCGAAGAAAGAGGGAGCAAGGGGAAGGAAATTGAGAATGCCAAATAGCTAAAGTGAAAGAGGGAGCAGGACCAAATTGAATATATAACTATCCCAGTATATTGTACAAATAAGGAAAGTAATATAGAAATTTGAACATTTGCTAGGATTTTGTGCAAACTAGACATTTTTTTCTTATATTGTACAAAGTTTGGAAAACAAGCTGTATTATTCACAACATGTAAATATTACGCTTTTTTTTTTATCAATTTTATTATATATCTTAATATATTGAAATTGATTCCTTGATCCAACGTCCGATGTCGTCTTGGATAATCTCCCCACAAGTAGTCACACCATGGCTGTAGATTGAACCAGCATTAATAACCATCACCAACTCCGTTCTTTTGTAGACTTAACACCTCTAATGGTCTACTTCTTTCAATTGAGATTTTTTTTTGGCCGGTATACAATTTGGATATTCACATATAAACACTTCATTCCAGTTTATGTCACATTCCTGCTATCCAAACAATCTAACGTGCATATTTAATTTCATACATCTAACTTTTTTTTAAATTTTACTTTTAGCATATTTTAACTTTAATTTAAATTCAATTTTCATCTCCTCTTCTTTTTTTCCAACTTCTATCTCTTCTTGTTTTAAAAAAAACAAACTTGTTTAGTGTAAACACTCAAAATGACAAACACGGTCCTTTAGAACTCTCTGACCGATAGCTTTTAACCTCTTGCAAATATAAATCTACCTTTCTAAATGCTACATGTAGGCGGATGACAAGAAGATGTATCTTGACAAATAAAATTCAAAACGACCAGATTAGCAGAGTTAAATTCTGTAACAATCAACCCACACTCTTCTTGTAGTTTTATTTTTTGTTTTCTCTGTTTTTCCAACAAAAACAAAAAATCCCCATACTTTAGTTCCATCCCTCCCCCCCCCCCCCCAAAAAAAAAAACCATACTTCAATTATGTAAGGAATATAAAATGTAAAATAAAATTACAACGGAGTTAGATTAACACAATTAGAGCATTCAAATAAAACATAATAAAACAACTTTTTTACCTGAATATCTTAAATTTGTTGCCATTGAATTATAAAAAATTTGTGATTCAATCTGATTGGCATAAAAAAGGTGAGAAAAAAAAGTTAATCATACACACCCACATTCGCTCACATTCACAGCATGGAATGGTTAGCATAAAAGGGTAACCGAGTAAAATTGTTTATCACACTACAATACAAAAACACGCACCCAGCACACGGAGAGGGGGAAAAAAACCATCTTGTTACCAGTTACATTCCTGGTGCATCTGATGTATTATATTAACAATATGCTTGACAACGTATGATTGGTTATTACGACCATGAGACTCGTTGAAATCCGTCAGAGGCTCATTGCATTGTGTATGCATCTATACAAAAGCCATGAATACAGGAGTTCCCTTTGAAGAGTTTCTCCATGACCAAAAGTGAAAGACCAAGCCTAAGCAGTAATCAGGAATGGTCCAAAATCTGGTCAAACTGCAAGGAGCCACATGAACAACTTGACCCCACTTATGTGATCATAATAATAAAATAGAACATACTGATCGGGGGGACAAGAGATGAAAAATCTATCAAACATAAAATAGAATATCTACATTGAAATGCAGGAAGAATGATAAATGAGGAAGTCGTCTAATAAAACAAATTTATAAAAAAAAATTAAAATATTAGACATTAAAAGAATTACTAACGGCAAAATCTATCAAACCCAATCTGTTACGCTTATGTGAGTAAATGAAACTCAACAGCACCTCAGCTCACATCATCCCTCATTATCCCATCAGGAAAGTTTAGCTCAACACATTTCAACTGGGACGAGTCTATATCCCCCACACAGGCTACCACAAACCACAAGACAAGAAAAGCATCCAAAGCAAATATTAGCTATACATATCTGTAACTTCATTAAATTTGCCCCAATCAAAATTCTAAATTTGTTCTATGTCTCGTTAATTTTCCTTTCCTTAAGATTGTAATAATTATGAAGAAATCCTTATTTCCCCTCCTAGTTGACTCAAAATTACTACCAAAATCGTGCTCAGTGACTGAAGAAGAAATCACATTCTAAAACAGCCTCTCTTCCCATCCCCACGGAAATAGAATAAAATGAAATAAATTTATTTAAAAAAAAAAAAAAGTACCACCCAGGATGGATACTGGATAATCAACTGGAATAACTTTGGGCTCAAATAGATTATTTAGGTGCGGTTTTAATTGGTGTTCCCCGTAGTATCACCATTTGGAGGTTGAGATTGACTGGAAGAATCTGCTGGAGATCTTCCTGCTTAGGCCTCTGGTGGAGGTTCTGAATTACCTTTATCTGTAGCAACTTCACCCAGTGCAATCTTTTGAAAATCAGCAGCCAGGTTACTGTAACTTGATCCAACAGAAGATGATGAACCAGAATCAGCCCGAAGCTGAGATGCCGTCAGCCACTTCATCCACTCATTACGCCTTCGCAACTTGTCACCCTGAGGAAAATATTTGGATCACAAAACCACCAAGAAGATGAGTAGCTTCTTCTGTTAAATTAAAAGTATAATCATTACACTTGGCTAATTTCGTCTCAATGGTGAACCCATGAGATTTTGATAGACTTGAGTTCAAATGCTAGTATAAGAAGAGGAAGATGAAAAAGTATAATCATTATTTCAAAATTCAAATTTACACTCGGTGCCAACAAAAAAATTCAAATTTACACCATTGCCCAGCTACACGCCACCTATGGAAGCAAATAGATAATAAACGTAAAGTATGTTCAAAGTGTATTTGGATAAGAAACTAATAACATAGAAAACACTAAAAAATTGACAAATTAGTTACCTGTACTTCCACAACAGTAGAATTTCTCAACGAATCCAGTATCATCTGAATGTTGTTTGTTAAACCTTTAACCTACAAAAGATATCCAAGTGAAAACAAAACTAACTGCACAAAAAGGAATTAAGACTGCACAAATTTAAAAGTAACTTAAAAACACGTGCAGACTCCTGAAGGATTATAAAAATATATTGATAACATAATAAAGTACTTTCTGCTAATCAGTTGACATCTAATTTACTCTTAGAACACTCAGATGACAAGAATGAACTGGATATAAGATGTTCTTGAGAGGTACTTTGATATGATGTAATTTCTTCCAGTGGTGATTTTGGGAAAAATGGAGGAAGGGTTGAGATTAAGGACACATAAATAAACAATATCACGATATTTTAGCATACAGCTGCTTCCTGAAACAAAAAAATATTAGTAAGAATTCATAGTAGAAGATTGAACACCTTTCCATCACTAAAAAATAGACAATGCAATCGAACCACAGGTGTCTGATGTTCATTTTAATTCTTTTAGTCAGAGTTGGCATCTAAATTAACAGAACAGCCAGAGAATTTTCATCCCTCTGCAATCACACTGTATCTTCTTTCCCTCTTATTTCTGTTACACAGAGCTAATTGCTAATTGCACATATATACATACAAGAACACGTAAAAATCATTGAAGTTCATTATTGAACAATGTTACTAATTCAAATATTTTTATCACTAGAAATTAAGAATCCAATGATTGGAGGAGTAATATAAGAGTAGACTGATGGTTTCAGGAACATCAAAGTTTTGATGTCTCCACATCCTTGATGGCACCCCATTTCATTCGTACAAAAATTAAAGATATACTTTTCATAAAAACAAGACAAAATATCCACAATATTAAATGCACAAAAGTAGGTGTAAAAAAAAGAAAATCATCGTGCATTGAGCATATGAAGTAATCAATGTCCCTATATTGATTATGATAACGACCCACCAAATGCTAGGACCCTTAATTTTTTAAGGACTTTACACCCACAAATCTCAAATAAGTTTCCGCTTCCAAGGACTTGGGAAAGCAAAATACCTACATACCAAATGTCCCCCCTAAGTAGTTCTTCATCCTTTGATATTCAAGAACTAGTTCCTTTACTTTTTTCATTGAGTTATTCTTTTCTTGCTTCATAAAAGCATCTTTTTCAGGTTTCAATATACATAACATGGGAAAAAAATAGTCGAATGCAATGATGATCTTTCAGCTTTTAGAAATCTTCCTAGAATGTAGGGGTCAATATCTTTTTTCAGGTTTCAGCATCTATAATGCATAAAAGATATAACAGGCAGAGAACAAACGTGAGCACCATATCTAAAAGCCTGCTAAAGCACGTGGTTATTCCCCATCAACTCCTTCCATCATTTAATATCAAAGGCATTGTATATATTCAACATAAATATTTCCAGGAATAGGACAATAAAAAAAAGTACATATATATGGATTTGAATCCTAATACTCTAATCTATCTACCCTTTCAAACTACTGTGACATAACTTTCATACTTACAAAAATCTCACACAAAAAACAGGTGAAAAAATGTATAGCATGCAACTAAAAACATGAAATATCAAACTTTATGCACCAGAGATACAAGAATAAATCACAAAGTACTTCAAGCAACCAAATCAAGCTTGCACACTTCAGCCAAACAACATTACCAAAGGTGGATTATTCCCAAAAAAAAAAAAAAAAAAGCTTACTCCTTTTACTTGGGAGATATGCAGCCAAGTAGCCATCAAGTAGGGTTATGCTAAATACATTAAGCACTACGGATTTAAGATTAGGCAATTCAACATAAGAATATTTTCAAATATGCACCAAGGAAAATAATCCATTCTATTTTTTCAGTTCTGTGATGCTGTTATATATTGCCTTCAATTTGACCCACTACTACTAATTGCAAGAAATAAGCAAAATGGTGTCAGCTTGTTAAGGAAAAAAACTTCAAATGTAACAATCTTAAAAATAGCCACTGCAAGCAAACATGTAGTACAAAACTACAAATTATTTAGCCATACAACCAGGATAGATCAGAGGTCAATATTATATATATTTATTCTAGAATAACACTTCACTGAAAAATATTACAGACTTGTGGACAAAACATATTCAAAGGATCTAAGGTTAAAGTGATGAAAGTATTGCCTAATTAACAGAATTAACTTACCCGACGGAAGCTTGCTATCAAGGAAACGGGAACCCAACCCTGTTCATCCATGTTGGATCTTAAAAACTCATCTTTCACTAGATTAGCATCACTGTCAAAAGCAAAAAAAATATTCAAATTCCGTAGTGTTTACAGATAAAAACAAACAACAGAATGCAGAATTGTTTTACCTAAAGTAATAATCAATTTGGTTCACTAGCATATTCATCAGAGGAGGTTCTGCAACAGGGAGCAACATGGCAGGAGGAGGGCCATGAGCAATGAAAGGCATGCCCCTGAACGGCTCTAGTGGTAATGTTGGGAAATAATAAAATTCTGGAAGAGAGGACACAGTAAATGACCCTACTTTATTTTATAGAAACAAAATTCTAAATCTAAATAGGGAAAAGAAATTCACCTGAAAATCCCATGTGGTTTGCGAAGGGTACCATGGGTGAAGGGCCAACAAATGCAGGAGTATTAGGAGGCGGGTGCCTCACTAATCCCCTAGGAGACATCCTCTGTTGGTGTACATGAGCATCTCTGGTATTTGCATAATTTCCGCGATCCTGGTCACGTCTGCCCCCATGGTTATGATGATAGGATCCATCACCACGTTGATGGGGCCCAAAATTACCTCTGCGGGAGGAATTCCAATGATCATTCATAGCAGGCACAAAACCCCCATGCGGTGGCCTTGTATCCCAGTTATTGTTCCTGTAAGGGATTTCTCTTGGAGAATGATCTGGAACCCCGGTTACCACATTACCATAACTACTTGGCGGTCTAGGAAATAGAGGAAAGGGAGGAGGTGGTGGTGGAGGTGGGGGAGAGTTGGAGAAGCTGCTCGGTGCATGACCGGCCCCAATGCTGCTGCTACCTCCACGCTTCATTGACTTTTGTCTATGATGCATATTATAGTTTGTTGAAGAGTTAGGCTTTGCATTATCAGTACCTTGTTTTTGAGGGGAGTCTAATGTGCCAGACCCCTACAAAAATATGGCAAGATCATGCATGAATATATAGATTCGTCGTTTTTTCCCACAAACATAAATACTGTCTGATTGCTGGACAAACGCAGAAATAAGGAGACTACCACTTAAACGACTGGTTTTGGTAACCGATGAGCCTATAAATTTCAATAGCTAAATGACTAAGCTCATACCAGTTAAAAGGTGATTCTTCCAACCATTCCCTTCTACCCTTTCCAATCAACAAGACAATGGACATAAAACTAGAGCAAGTATTGAAACCAAACCTGAGAAGTGGAGAGTGATCCATCATCAGCAGTCTTAGAGGACGAGTCAAGTGATGTTTTGGTCGAAATCTTGGAGGATTTAGATAAAGCTGGCCAAGAGACAGCACCCATCACAGGACCAGCCTCAACAACGCCGTTAGAAGGCTTGCTCCAAGCGGGCCTCTTAGAACGACCCGCATTGGCGTCGTGAGCATCTGAGCTATCTGCACCAGCAACATTAGAATTATCCGGCAGCCGCGAAGCAGGTGCCGACTTAGGAGAAGAATCAGAGAATGGTGGTTGGTCGGGCGCAGAGGTTGTGAGGGATGACGACGAGGAAGACGATGAAGGTGGCGATGGATGAGATTCGCACTCACCACCTCGTACAACTTGAGCCCACGGAGATGGTAGGTTTGTTCGCGGGAATGTTGGGCTGTTGGTATCCCCAGTACTAGTCGGCGGGTGATGGTTAGAGGAGGAATCAGTTGCAGTCATCATTGTAAATTAGGGTTTTCTACCTTTGTACAGAAAAAAAACCGCAGAGTAATTAATCAGTATATGGCGGAAGCCATCAAATTGACAAATGAAAAATCGTTATGATCACTGAAGAGGAAGAAAGGAAAGAACGATTCGGTTAGGGTTTCTTTTAGTGGAATGGCCAACTCTGGTGACACTCAGACGGATCTTGCTTGGAGGAAGAACGTTTGAAGCCTCTACACAGACCTACGATCTCCGCCTCTCTTTTCCCCTATGTTTAGGACTCAGTGCAGGTTGTGTCAAACCCAAGTTTAAAAAATACTCTCTGTTTTTTTCAACATTCTACTAATCTACAGGCTCGCTTGAAATGCCCAAAAACCTGACATCGACATGAGCATCAAAAATTCTAAATGACCAAAAGCAATCCATGTTTATTGATTGGTACACTTTGTTTTATAATACTGTCAAATACAATTCGATTTTAATTAATGATGATATTAAAAAGTGGTTAAACTTCTTAAATAAATGTCCAAATTTAATTTAATTTATTTTTTTAGATTTGTTTCTAACTAAATGATGTCTCCTTCCTATAACAAAGTTAATATTTTGTATAACTTTTCTCATTATCTAATTAATAAAAGATATTTATTAAAAAATTGTTTAATAATTCAGACGTAACTTATATTTTATATTATGAGAATTCTTCTCTAAACAACTAATATTTAAGAGTAAAATAAGTAAATATTTAGTTTTAAGTGATATTATATTTTTAACTAATCATATAGACATCTTCTAATTTATTAATATAACTCATATGTTGCAATTTTTTTAATTAATAATCAAATTTTATAATTATATTGCAATTGTTTAAATATTAAGTAATTATTTTATGCACCTTATTAAAATGTGTTGGGCCATTTTAATTGACTAAACAAACCCATAGATCATTTTGAATTTAATAAGCATATTTAAGCAGGTTCAAGGACAACTTTATCATTTTAAAAAATTGAAACCCTGAATCTCTTGTTTCATAAAAATCATATGAAACCCTAGGTACACACCCCCTCTTGTTCTCTCTCATCTTAGATTACATTTGGTATGTTGGAAGCCACTTTCTAGAAAGGGATTATGAAAGAATGTTCCTACTTAAACGAATTTGGTATGCAAGAAGAAAAGTTTCTAAGAAAACTATTTTCTCTATTTTGTGGAACTAACATTCCTTAAAAAAAGATGAAGAAAGTGATTACTTTCATAGAATCAAGATTTAACAACAAATTTATTTTTTAAACAATTTTTTAAAGAGGTATTTGTATTATTTATTTATTTCTTTTATTTTTTATTTTTAAACACTTTTATTTTTTTATTGATATACCAAACACACATTTAGATAGTAAAATTACTTTCTAGAAAAGTTTCTACCCATTCTCACATTTATATTCCCATTTCTATTATTGATACCATTTTGTACCAAAAGTAGCAATAATTCCCTATCACAAACTCTCTCTCTCTTTTGTTCCCTCTCTCGGTGCTATTACAAATATGGATCCCACAATTATTTTAGATATGTAAGCCCATATAGCATCATAAGCATGTGTGCGTCTAAATTCTTTTCTAATAAGATATTATACTCTCATTCAATGAACTAGTTTTGTTACAAACATTCTAATTCTAATTCTAATCTACATGTATATTCTATATATATATATATATATATAGTAAGCCATGCAATCTAATGTATTTAGATATTGAATAGTGTTATGATTTAAAATATTTGGTTGGTTCGTATTGGGTTGTGTGTTTGTTAAATAGCATAATATTTTATTTTTAAAATTTTGAAATTAGTAGGTTTAATTTAAGTATCTAGTTAAATGATTTTGTCACAAATATGTTTTTCAGGAAGACAGAATTTATAGTTGGTATAATTACATTATAAAGGCAAAAAAAATTGCATTAAGAAGTCACAAAAATATTAAACTAAGTTAATAAAAAAGAGTCTTTGATAACAATTTATATTAAATTAATTATTAATATGAATATTTTGCAAAGAAAATGTATTCAAATTGTATGTTATTCAGCAATTGAAAATTTATTTATTTGAAAGAAAATGCATATAAAGAAATAATTTTAGGTCGCTAAATATCTGATCAATTAAAGAAAATAAATATTTAGCTTATAAACGTGATTTATAAACTTGTAGAATGTTAAAAGAATCATACCGCTTCTATATTTTTTCTTTTTCAGCGTGTTTTAATATTTTAGCCTAATTTTATTTTGTTTTACCAAGCCTAATTTAGAATTGAAAGTTTTTTTTTTCGGCCAACAGAATTGAAAGTTTGCAATTGCATACTATAAAAAGAAATGCAGATCCTTTAATTCAAAGGACCTGCAACGCATTGAAGTGTAATTTACTCTCGCAATGCATCTGAGCTCAACCACATTGTGAGAAAATCTTTGCTTTATTTAATTCCCATCTCATAAAGTGAATGAAACACACTCAGGTCAAAAGAAAAAAAGTGAAACACATTGTTAATTAATAATATTATTATTAACCCAAAATAATTCTTTATAGTTTAAACCACTGTTGACCAAAAGCAAAATCTGCATGGTAGAGGTGTAGTAATTTGCGATAAGTTTTAAGTCCCCTAGGTTGCCAACTCTATATTTGAGCAAATATCATATTTTGTTAGCTTAAAATGTTCAACTATTGTTTAAATTCAATTTTTTCCAATTTCCATCGACTTAATGTGTGTTTGGGATAGCTATACTTCTATCAAAACCTAGGCTTTGGCATAAAAAAATAGAAACAACATTTTTCTGTCAAAACCTAGACTTTGAAATAACTTTACGGCTATCACAAATACACACTTAGCATTTGAAGTTCAAAGCTACGTGGGAGATGCTATTATTGGTGTTCTATGGGTAAGTTAAATGCAAATTTCGTTCAATTGCGTGTTTCATCAATGTGAGGGATCTATTGACCTTCTCTTTATTCGGTATCGTTTTGCGTCAACATCGTTGCCTGGGCTAACGTAACTATCCGCTTTAATAACCAAATTCCAAGTTTCTTGAGTTGATATCAATATAATATGACATATAACATCTATCTTATGCCTCATTATTTATAAATTATTAGTAATATAATTTACTTTAAATCTTATGCCATGCTTGAAAAATGCATATAGTTTAGTTTCATAAGTATAACCAAAATAAGTATGGTTTAAATTACTTATATAAATCAATATAAAATATAAAATCTATAAGAAGTTATAAATAAAAAGAAATAAAAAATTGAAAATATTTGGATTTTGATACCACAGTTATTTTTTTTTAGTTAGACTCAAATTTTTATAAAAGAGATTTGAAAATTTCCAGGTGAGATTTGAATTTTTTTTTCAACAACGGGAACTTAAATTTTTCCAATTGAAAATTAAATTTGAAATTTGAAATTTAATTTTTGTTCTAAATAATAAATTATAATACCAAAAGTAAAATATTTTAATTTTATTTAATCAAAAACCAATTGTCCTAAAAAGAGAGTTTGTGAAATCAAATGTCATGGTTAAAAATCAGAGGCAGCTGATAGAGCGAGTTAAGAGGGAAGCCACTTCAGTGATTGGCACGTACCGTGCGTGGCGCGTTCTCTATTTATCTCTCTCTCTTTTTTTTTTATTTTAAAATAAAAGAATAAGTCACACCACATTTTTTGTACGTGAATTAACGCCACGCAAAAATGAAAACTTAAGTCAAGAGAGGAGAAGGAGAAAGAAAAAAAAAAAAAAAGCCACTGGATGAACAGAATGGTGGGGTAATTCAAGAATCTTATGGCTCTCCATAATCAATCAATCAATCCCAAATGCAAGACGTCAAGGAATTGCAATTTCTGCCCAATTTCAAAGCTTAACCACCTTTTAACAATTTTTCTGTGCATGTTGATTTCCGCACCACCTGAAGGAAAAGTATCGTGTCCAAGTTATCCTTTCCTGGAACGAGTATGCTCTCAGAATCCCAAAGTCAAAAATTCCAACTTCAATGAACTCAAACATTTCTACATCATTCAATTCAAAGCTATCCCATCTCTGTAACTACCAATTTTTCTTTTCTTATTACCAAAGCACGACAATGTGCTCCTTCCTTCTTATCCGAACAATCAATTGCTTCAATTAAAGAATGAGCGGTAATTAGACTCGTGACCAGATGATCCGAAACACTAGCTTTTATATATTCATGCATATATATAACAATTTTCAATAAAAATTAGAATGCCATGATTCAGCTTTCTATTGAAATCAATTCTGTTGATCCACACAAAGACAGAGTTTGGGAAGATTAAGTTACAGTAATTCTAGCGAATTGTGTTCCTGCATTGAAAGTCATTGGTTGCTTCCAAGAGTTCCATGTTCCTTGTGAATGGCTCAATTTCAGCCCCCAGCAAGAGACATACTATATCACTGAAGATTTGGCTCAAACTAGGCACATATTTTCCTGAGGTTTTCTTAATAAATCAAGAGACGAATTCTTAAGTGATAATTGCCGGAAACATCACGTGTCATTATGAGGCCCACAACTACAAGGGGTGTTGTTCAAATTATCAACGCAACATCTCCAATCATTTATGAAATTTAAATGGCAAACAAGTAAGCTTTGAATGGGAATCGTGGGACCAACGATAATGACTGGGGGATGCAAACCAAACCATAGTTTCTAATCATCATTTTTTCATTTTTCATCCAAACAGGTTTTAGTAAACCTCTCTACTTTTATCTAAACTTTATTTTTGTAAACTGTGATTATTCTAAAAATATTTTTACAAAAAGACAAATCAAACGGACACTACAACTTTCATTTCAAAACTTTTGTTATTTTGGATTTTTTATCTTGTTTCAAAATTTTTGTTATTTTAAAATTTCAAGGCTTAGTTTTTCAATTACACCATCATTTATTACTGTTAATCCTTTTTTTCCTCCCTCTTAGTATAGTAGATCAATTAAATAATAATATTTTTGTTAATGTATACATTAATTAATAATTTCTTAATATATGTGCCATAAACAAAAATAATTTTGGAGTTTTCCATCTTTTCACTTCTCACCATGCACACAAGCTAATATATATTTTAGTGATAGCTAACAAAGAAAAGACCTCGAAAATTATCTTTAATCTACGTAGACATTGGAGAGTGAAACTCTATCTCTACTTTAAGGATTCCTATGGAAGTGTTTCTTTTCCTTTTCCGTAAAGGAAAAAAAGTATGGAGTGATGATGTTTGATAATTGTTGGAACAAATTATACAAAAGTAAATAGGGAAATATTTCCTCAATGTGATAACCAATCTGTAATCTGACCAATTAGATTCAATTAAAACGGCGTAGGAAAACACAAGAGTGTTGGGGGTGATCGAGCTTATGGGAAAAGCTAGCTAGCTATCCGCGGAGGAGAACATACTTTGCGAGCAAAACCGAATACTTTTTTCGGCGGTGCTAACTGCCAAACGAATTTCTTCTCTTCTTCTCAGCATCTTCCCAATACAAGCTTTCAATTCCAATATATATGGTTCCTTCATCCATTTAGGTCAGCAACCAATTCATCACATGACATGACAAACACTGGGTGGCTCAAGTTTTCTGATCCCTCGCTAGGAGCCGGTCAGATTCTCTCCATTCTATCTTCCTCCATTTGTAAACAACTTCAAGCAGATCTTGCTAATAATTCCTGCTTTTCATTATCTCCCACCTTCTCACATATATTCTTGTTTATTTCTGCATGAAGTTATCTGATAATCAAGCTCATGAAGTTGGTATTTTGTTACCCAGGTGAATCGCGGAAAAACTTTGCAGAAGGAGATGACTTGGGGAGCGCTAGCAAGACAAACGTGAATGAAGAATACCTTGAAGCTTTCAGAACAAAATCTTTTATAGATATATCGAACAAAGCTCAAAGGCAGCTGGGAAAGATAAGTAGCAGAAAAGCAAGTTCTTCTGCCACGTCTTCTCTTCCTAATTCATTCGCTCATCTGACTGATGATTTACTGGAACCCCCACAAGAAACCATAACAAATATCACGCACAGCTTCAATGTGCAACAGCTTCTGGTGGATTACTTCCAAGCCAGCTTAGAAGCATGCCAGTATTGTGACCGAATCCTTGAAAGAATCCATCAACTTCGACTTTCTTTTAACGAGATTACAAGGGTTAGCAGAATAATGCTTGATGATGTGGATGCATGTGACCAAATCCAGGAGGAGATCCATGGAGAGCTTGCATTGTTCACGTCCCAAAATAACCCACTTGCCAATATTAGCCCCTTGCAGTTTCGTGAAATGCACGACCGTTACATGGATCTTTTGCGTAGACTGAAATCAGCAAGACGAGAAATTCGGAAAAGAATCACATTTAAGAGATTGTGCAAGACAATTGGAGGAATCGCTCTTGCAATATCACATAGCGTACTTCTGATTGCTTCACTAATCCTGGCGTTGCATAGCATAGTTGGCATAGTGGCAGCACCAAGCATTGTGGTGGGAGGAACGATAGGTTTATTCACGAGGAAATCAAAGTGGGGTCGGAGAAGGCTCAGCACAAATTCTTCAGAAAGACTCTCTGAGCAGCTCGACGTTGCTGCTAAAGGGATTTATATTATGATCAATGACTTGGATACTTTGAGTCGGATGGTTAAGAGGATACACGATGAAGTCGATCACTGGAAAAAGATGGTTGATGTGTGTATTAAGAATCATAAGTGGGAGATGTTGAAGCAGGTGGTCAAAGAATTACATAAGCACGAGTCTAGCTTTCTGGATCAGTTGGAAGAGCTTGAACAGCATATCTACTTGTGCTTTCTTACCATAAACAGATCCAGAAGAATCGTTATTCAGGAAATCATGAACAAACAATGATATAAATTGGTGGATTCTCCTGGGCACTGCACATTAAAATCCCTATCAAAGCAAATGAAGGGGAAGGTTGTCACTAGTGGGTCATGCACCCTTTATCAATTGATTTTTGGTTATACGGGACCCCATTGATTCAATTTTTTCCAAGGTACACGGTTCTATCAACAACAGTCTGTAATGATTATTCATTTATTCTACTTTCTGGATTTATTGGCTTTAATGACTTGCAAGAATTTCAATTTCGAAAAAAGAATTTTAGAAGGACTAATTAGGTATGATAACATATTCTTCATTATTCATTTTGAAAAATTTGAGAGGATCTCAATGGAAAAGCGGACGATTAAACAGAGAATTGCGAAACCGATTTTTCATTTTGATAACAATTTAATTGACATAAACAAAAAAACTCAGTACACAATACACGTCAAATAATGTTAACAAGCAGACAAACGCCACCCTCAACGCTAATTAACGTCGAAGGGAGCAACTCACAACCCCTGTACTGTGCGAAGGCTCAGCTGAAAATGTTACCATTAAATCCTCACAGATAGGACCTCTTTTTTCAAATTGTGGTTGTTCCTATTTATTTATTCTCTTGTCTTTTGTTAATTAACAACTTTACAGTCGTGCCTAATCTCTTGTCCGCCGGGAATGCTGCCCATCTTGATCATGGACTTGACAAAGGCGTTTTCAAACTCCTTTTGGCTAAGAGCAAACTTGGACACCAAGGCCTCGGTTTTGGGATGAGTGAGCAGAGCTTGATCAGAGGTGAAGATGCTGTTGCCTTGACGGAGCAGCTTGTAGTATACGTTGTCGAAAGTGGCGGAGCTTGAATCCAATGGAGCGCCTGCGATTCTGACCTCGTTGTGCGAGGGACAAATGCATCGAAGCCTGGCCGCGAACGAGGGGTTCATGGAGGGATCAATGTCTTGCTTGGGGCTGAAGTTATGGATTCTGTTCTGGAAAGATGAGCAGTGAGCGAACCCAAGGGTGTGCCCTCCTGCACCATCACCATCAGATCAGATTATTTTTTCTTTTTGTTCAATTGGACCTCCAGAACTGGACTGGACTCACTGCAGATGAAGAATGAAGGAATTGTGGGAATATTTATATACCTGAGAGAGCTACAAGATCTTCTAAGGAAAGGCCTCTCTGAGAGAAGCTTTGCTCTAGTTGGGAAATATTGAACACTGGAGCTGGCAATTGTCTGGTGTCTTCTGCCTTTGATATTCTTCCATCTTTTCTTCCTTTCAGTACTTCCCAAGTGGGGCCTCCCGACTAAGAATGACAAAGATTGTATGTGAGCTTTTTTGGATAATGAGTTAAAGTTAATGATGGATGGGAATAAAATTAATTAATCTTAGGGATAGAGAGTGACCAGAACAACAGCATCCCTAGCAGCAAGAGCCAAAATATCCGCACAAGAGACCACCCCGGGACATACGGCTTCCACTGCTTTCTTGGCATTGTCAATGACATAGAATGCATGCAAAGATATGTTGGCAGGCCCATCTTTTTCTGCTTTCTTCTTTCCCTTTGATTCCAGTAGAACCGACGCATCACAACCCTTCCAACATCCAAAAATGTATCATAAGGTACATAACGTAATTTGAATTTTTAAGTACACACTACACATATTCATGTCATACATACATACCCTTATGAAGCAGTCATGAAAATGCATCCGAAGCAGAGCAGCTGGGACTGTTTTATCGTTCAAGTTTGCTTTATGTACAGCACCTGCCACTATGTCCTCCAACTGAGGGCACGTATGCTCGTAGTAGTTTACACTTATTGCAGCACTCCCAACACTAGTCACTGACCACATTGTGAGCATCACTATTGCGATGGCTGCCATCTTTCTTACTTCCCCAGTCGTCTGATTTGCGAGAAACTGCTGCAGGGGAATGGCATTTATTGGGGCTGGTATAGGCATTGGCTACATGGAGTCGTTACCAGAATATGTTTGTTAATAAATTTGGTGATCCACGACCCGTTTAGTGGAGTAGTGTTTTTGAAGCGTTAATATAAATAATAAATACATTTGATACTTTCCTTTTAAAAGTCACCCCCAATGGTACTTTTCTCTTCTCTTCAAGAAGTACAATTATCTCAAATCTCAAGGTAGTTTCTCATCTCAAGTTGATGTAAAATAAGTGAAGACTTTTAACATCAATTAAATCGTGAGAGAAAAGGAGGACCAGAACGAAACAAACAAACAAAAGAGAAAGAAACAAACGGCTGAATCAAATTCATGTGGTTCTTGTCATACTAGGTGGCTTTTTTTATGGTGAATATATCAGCTTCCTTCTTATTATTGTACTTGTTACTGAATCCAATAGAATTTGAAATGTGAGCGGAATGATTTGATTGATAGATACAACAAAACAGCTCTAACCACTTTAAAGCTGAAACCCTGTTATAAACTATATACTAATGGAAAGGGTGAGGAGGAGGAGGGTTAGTTCATTGACCCCACGATGACTCAGATCAATCATCAATGGTCAGGTTGCTAGGATCAACCAATATAGGACTCTGCGTAAGCTTAATAGCTTCATCTATCGGGTTCAAATTATTTTATGGAGATGAAATTTTCGTACTACTTTTCACTTAGCTACACCCAAGTTTTATCTTCATTTCTTGTTAAATATTCTTAGCATCTGCATATTACAGTGGCTATAACATACAAGACTTGGAGGCTTATACGAACTGGTAGTATCTTTGGCTTAACATCTGGTCAGCCAATTTCGTGGCTCTCACTTCTAGTGGTGTGATTAATAAATTTTTAAGAGGAACAAAAAGGATAAATCAGATTCTATTCCGTACAATATATACAAAAGCTTCATAAGCTGTACGCATCCCAGCTTTAGAAAACTTTCGCACCCCATGGGATTTTTCTGGTTTTAAGAGCTGGATGGAGATGGTAAAGTACATGCAGTCACAGAATAACAAACATGTTCATAGATAAATATAACAGAAATTATTGATATCAGAACAAAACAAACACAAGATGAACTTTGGAGATGCTTATTTCTCCAGGATTGAGCTGCCTTCTATTTTTTGGTACAAGGAGGAAAACAACAAAAAATTACTCAGCACTGTTATCTAAAAGAGAGACGATCTCCTCTGGCATAACAAAGTTCAGCCCTGGAGAACCATTCAGAGCACGCTTAGCCAAACTATCGGCCACAGTGTTATTCTCACGTCCAATAAACTTCAGCTCCACCAGCCAATCACGCTGTATCAATCCTCGGCACTCCAAGATCAGATTCGCATATCGATGCACATTAACGTCACCATCTCGAATCAAATTAATAGCCTCTAAACAGCCACTTCTGAGATGAATTTGTTTATATCCAGAGTCCCATGCACGTTTAAGGCCAATGAGACAAGTCCATAACTCAGCATATAAAGATTCACCTTCATGAAGCCGGAGCATAAATGCTTCAAGAACATTGCCCCTGTCATCTTGAATTAGACCTACGCACCCCACCGTTCTGGTAGACTGGGAATAAGCCCCATCAACATGCACCAACACCCATCCTTCATTGCACACCATACCTCCTTCTTCATGTTGCATGCCTCGTATCTTAGTGTGCTTCAAGCTCAGTCTCGCACTAAAATATCTACTCACAATTGCTCTAGCTTTATTCAAAGCTTCATTTGGAGAACAATTAAGATTTTCAAACACCCTATCATTGCGTCTTTTCCATAACAACCAACAAAGTGCTACAAACAACTCCAGCCACCTCTTTTCATGCTCGATTGAGCTGCCTTCTTGAACTACGTAGTATCATCCATAGATTGATGACGATTCGCAGACGCCATGTGCCTTTTGGTTTCAATAAGGCCTTCGAGATTATGGGGTTGGGTTCACCATATTAAGAAAACCAGATGCTGCAGCAAAATAGGAAGCATACCCCAGCTAATTGGAACTGAGGTTCATGCCCAATTAATTTATCTCAAAAACACAAAAGCACTTGGTAGAATTGAACTGGATCCAATTTGGAGGAATCACATCTTGGAAAAGTCTGGTCTCTCCATCACCAATAACAAAGATAGACCATTCAAATAGGCATTGGATTCCCCAGTTTGTTGACATCACATGGGCATCCACCCAGCTTTCGCCATTTTCTTTCTTTGCTCGGTGGAGAATATGAAGGATGGAATTGTATTTACATGTATAACAAAACTTGCAATCGCAAATAAATATCTTTAAATAAAGGGAACAGAGTCACAGGATCAACGATCATATGTGAAATGAGTCCCGCAATTAAGAAAACTCAAAATCAAGTTTAGTAAAAAATATTATACAATAAAAATAATCAAAACTTAATCAAATTAAATCTATGCAGTTTGTAATTTTGTGCAGTTTTTAATAATAAAAAAATATCAAAATATCAAATAAATTTAAAATTGTACAAAATATATATTTACTTGATTCTGAAAAAATTTACTTTTTATGTATAATTAAAAAAAAGAAAAAACTGTCGCGGTGAATGGGACCTAGGCAGTTGGGGTCTCCACATGAGAGACCCCCACCCTCTTTAGTTGTTTTTAAATCAAATGATGCTGAGTTTCGAGCCTCATTCAATTATTACCACGTCCTCTTCTCTTGTATTACCCTTCACAATCACATGCCCACAAGAGCCCTCAAATCCACAATCTCATTCAATCGTCTTTTTGGTTTCATACTACAATCTGATCTGTTGGTTTGCAACATTTTCAATTAATTAATTAATTATTTATTTATTTTATGTCATGAAAGAACAAATTAGAATGCATGAGAATGAGTTAAATTACCATCAATTTTTCAAGGAGCTGTGGTAGATTACGATCTATCTAATCAAATAATAACCGGTTGATTCATTGCATTTTTACTAAATTGGATGGATCTGAAGACACAATATGCAAATGGAATGACAGATGTTAAACATCCATTTGTTCTCATTTAGAAAGTCAAATACTTATTCTGATTTTTAATATATTTTAACTTAATCATATCAATTAAAGATGAAAATTTAAGGTAGTTAACTATTTTGATTTTTTTAAAATTTATAACATTTTTACAAAGTTATTATTTTTTAATCATTTTGTCTCTCTCTTTTAGATACATTAAATAAAAATATTTTTTTAAAAATATATAATAAACATTATCTTATATATTATAAAAAAATATATATTTAGAATTAATATAAAAAATTTTATATTTCAACAACACTATATAATTGTAGTATCCAAACATCCATGCTAAGTACACTAATGAACATGAGCACCCTTTCAATCAATGCGCAGCACCCCCACCCTCGGTCTCTCTCCTCTTTTCTTTTTTTTCTAAAAAGAAAAAAAGAAGGGGCTCAGTCGGCCCCACATAGTATGTGTAGATTACGCCACGCACCTAATCCATTCCTGACAAACAAGGCAACGAGATTGTCCCGTATGGGACTTCGAACAATTCCAAGGCGGCTGGCAATTTGACATTTTTCCTTTCCAAAATTTTTCCTCCCTCCGGGATAGGTTAGCACCAGCGAGGAATGATGGTCCCTGTGCTGAAGATGAAATTGTTAAGATAGGTCATTATTAACGAGCTGAAACGAAATTTTTAGAGGAATGTTGTCAGTCACCTGAAATGCTAAATAGACAATAAATTTATAGCGTGACTACTACTTATTCTGCCTTTGCTATTTCAGCAATAATAATAGGAGTCAAATGGTGAAATCCTGTACATAATGAGTCGCAGGGTATGATCTCATTTACGGACACACAGCAATTCCAAGAGCGCATCGCAAGCACAATACATACATTGTTAATGTTAATATAGCAACAAAAATCATCTCCTAACGCCAAATTGGTGGATGAACCTTTTACACGGAACATTAGGAAAACAGGCACAACTACCCACAAACTTATCCTAGAGAACAAGGAATGTTTCCTATGATCCAAAATTAAAATATTCAATTCAACACTTGCATTATAGAAGGTAAAAATAATACATTCCCCTTTTCAAAATGTATAATGAATTTAATAAGAATTAAAATTTTAAAATATAAGTTACTATATAAAAATTAGTAACCATTTAAAATTTTTTCATTTTGTCTCAATTTATAAAAGACATCACTTAAAGTGAACATTTGACTTCTTATGATGGAGAATGGTTAAAATAAATAGTAATAATTAAGAGGTAATTTAATGAGACTAATTTTAAAAAATTATGATAACTTTTTAAAAACTTAACGGGTGCAACAAATTTTAACTATCCCTCTTGCTGAGAGTAAAGTAGTTAAACCTGCCCTATGTCATCTGAGCCCCAAACTTTGCAATACAAGTACATTCCTAAAAGTTAGTTCACACTTTCAATTAACCATCGATCATCAAGGAAAGAAAGGAATTGTAATACTTTCAATATGGTAAAAGGACCTCATGAGATTTTCCACGTACAACATAAATAATTCCACTTTCATGAAACAGAAGTAGTAATGAAAGTTCTCCAAAGGGAAATCAAGAGCAAAAGTAAGAAATAGAGAGATTCTGAATGCAACCGAGAGAAAAAAAAAGAAAAAACACCATTTGTTTTCAGAAATCATCATCATCTTCCTCTGCTATGTGCTTGGCCAGTTCTTGCTCTTGCTGTTGCCTCTCTCTCCTTTTCTCAGCACTTTCCTTTTCCTTGTGTGTGTTTGGTGGAAAACGCAGTGCCCTGATGGCCTCATTGTGCATGTTAAGACAGAAGGCAATCCGAGAATTAAAAGCCAACTGAGGCTCATTAGTGGAGTAAATATCTCCCGTTTCCTTGGATACCATCCACCCATTAGCATGATCTAATGTAGCATCAATTGCACCATCCCGAATGGCCTTGGCTACAATGCTCTCCGCGTCTGCAACAGGGTTTGCAGAGTTCAACCTCAATTTTTGAGCCACATCAGCAAGTGAGATGCGGGAATAAGACACGCTGATGTTGCGCAAACCAGTTCGAATAACATTATGCCGCAGCCGAACAATCAAATTATGAGTACCATCCGTATTAAAGGTGGTAGCAAACTTTTCTGCAACATTTCTAAACAGCTCCAAGTCACCAATGCGCACAGCCTGCAATGTCACAATATAAACAAACACTACATAATCTAGAGGGGGAAAAGAGCAGGGCAACTATGGTAATAAAAAATTGAAATTGTACTGGTGATCAGAGGGAATTCCTAAAAATCAGAAGACACCAGCAGTTAGCACATGAAACAAGTTACAAGAGATTAATGACAATAGATCAGAGAGAAGTAGAGATGTCTCTGCTTGTGAATGATAAAAGACAGAGAGAAACAGAGAATTGGCTAATGAACAAACCAAACAAAATCACAAATGAAAGAAATCATTATGGTAGCTCTAATACAAAGCAAGTGTAAAGAGCACAGAAGATAAGGCTTTAAAGACAGATGCAGAAAGACATCTTAAGTTGCTACCCCAGGACCATTTTTTGTTTAATAAGTTACACTTTTCATGCTAAAAGAAGTTAGACTGTAGTGATTAAGTGAGATGCAGAGAGCCTGAACCAATGATACTAGTATTTCTCAACAAAGATGATATTTTAACTAGCTTTAGTTAACCATGTGAACTTACATTTGTAAGCTCAAAGTAAGGCCTCAAAGCTTTCTCGGTCCCTCTCTGCATAAAGATAGTCCTTTCAGGTATTTCTCCCAACAGCAAACGCACAATTACAGCCCACTTATTACATTGAATGCGAAAGCCACGTGCTGCAACGGGAGCTTTTCGAGCAGCCTGCAGGAGTGACTCTTTTGCATCGGTATACTCCAACTGTATAGTTCGAATCTTCCCAAGGTAGAAAAGGTAACGACAGAACTGGAAAGAAGATACAACAGAACATGCCAGAGATGAGAAAACAGTGGAATTTTACCAACAAATGCTTATACAATCAAAACTAACGAAACTCAATCACTGAGAGGGTTCAACACAATAGCATAGTCACCAATAGCCAAGTTGAGCACTGCATCTATTCACAAGAAAATTCCCTAATTTATGCCCATAATAACAACCACCATACCTGCTGGTTTGAATGTGCTTCAAACCGCGGTGCCTTAGACCTTAACTTCTCTGCCTGGTCATATAGGTTGTAGTGGAGGTAATTACGCAGTAACAGATTAAGAAGTGTTTCCTGCATCCCATCACCATGTTAGTTCAAATTCTGAAGCCTATATTGAAAAATACCTAATTCAGCTGAAACGAACCTGACCCAGCTCGTCATGGCGGAGGGTAGCAATACGGTGCAGTGCAAGTAGGTTGCTGAGGCCATTCAATCAGGAATGAGTTAGATCAAATTCATTTATATTTGTTTTCTACAAATATGCATCTAACATATATCAAGCTATGCAATTCAAAACTTTTATGCGTGCATTACATAGATTGCCACCTAACTCACCCCCGAATTTCAGCAAGGTCTCCTGTAAGCTCATAGCTATATGAGTAATAGAAGTATAGCCTGGAAGCAATGACATCAACAGTTCTTCTGTTCAGATTCTTCAGCCGACCAATACTTGCTGAGGAACAGGTTTTAGCCTAAAATGAAGAACCAAATCACCTTTAGTATATAATCAGATGTCATTTTCAAGAAACATTGCTGAAGCTCAAGCAGATGGCACCAACCTCATTGTATCTTTTCTGATCAATAAGAAACAGTAGAACGAGCAAGTAGCAGTAGATCTCTAGCTCGGGCAGCAAATGTTTAGATGGGACTTGAACAGCAGATGTTGCAGTATCCACTTCCATCTCATGATCGTCCTCCTATACAGCCAGCAACAACAAATAGGACACCAACACTCATTAAAATGATGGAAGGAAATAGTACAAAATTTACTCAGCAGACAGCATTTTAATACTGCACGAATTGGTCCTCATACAGTTCTCTCGTCAATCAATAAAACACATCAAAAGAAATTTAAAATTTCAACCATGTGTAACTGACCAGTAGATAACCATAGATAATGGTTCTCACTATACTGAAACAGATTACAGATAGACTACAACAGAAAAATAGACTATAAGAAAGAACATGAATATATCAACCCAAATAAATATTTGAGTCAGCCACGAACTATGCAATGCGTAAGATTTGGACTTGGGTATTTAACAATAATTAAGCAGATAGTCAATATCTATCTCCAGAGATGTATCATGGAGAAGATATCTCTTTAAATTCAACCTTGGAAATAAGCTAAGTCAAAAATGCTGACTTGGAGTGTTTCTCAGAAATAAAAAGAGAAATGCTGCACAAACAAATGACCAGGCAGAGCACCTAGCTTGTGCACAATCCGTTGGTACCTTCAATAATTGAGGTTTTTAACTGACTGCATTTTATATGGCCAATTAATTACGTGGATATATACTCATAATGTAGTCTAACTGATAACAAAAAAAAAAAGATACATAACCCCCTGAACAAGGATCAAAACATAATGGCATGCAAAAATGAAACCTTTTTCAGCAGGCGCTATCAATGAATGAATCTATCAGCACTTCAAAATAATTAGAAGATCACAACTTTACCTTGGGAACATAGGCAGATAATCTGGCGTGAGCCTCAGAACCTGGAGTAAGAACGTAATCGAGAAAAGATGAGAGCACAGATGCTGTCAATTTCCGCCTCAATGCAATTGTTAGGCGAATAGCACGAGCAATTCTACGAACTTCCTTTGAATATGAACCGGTCTCAATAAGTGATGCTATGTCCTTTAAATCTGCAAGGCCAATCACCAAAAACAGTAAAACCGCAATTATTTAAGTTAAAAAATTGTGATGTGAAATTGCCGCAGAAGTAATTTCGCGAATCGATAATTACGCTGCAAAGTAGACGGAACAGCTGAAGAAATAGAATGCGAAGGAGTAACATGATCTTTCATTTCCACATCTTGAGTCATTTTGAAGAAAATCTACAAAAGTTTTCTCCTCCCACTTTCTGGTCCTAGAGTTTATCGAGCACTAAACCCTAAACAGAGCATCAATAATGAAAAGAATTAAAATTCAAAGACTAGCAAACTAGGTGAGCATCACAAATCAATTTGGTAAACCGATAGAGGTTTGGCAAATGCAACTCACGAATCCGGATCAAGTCCGCTGTCGAGACGCTTGTAGGGTTTCAGCTACCTTACTCTTTACTTTCTTTTCAAGTTGAGATTCAACAAAAGAAAAAAAAAATAAGAATTATATAAAAATTTTTTAGTTCGAGTTAGGGAAAGGATTTCCTGCCCCTCTCAAAAGACGGGCAGCCTGCCCATCTTATGATATCATCCATCAGATGAATCGGAGGGCTGTGAAATGTTAAAAAGTAAGATTAAATCTTAGCCATTGAATCTTTCTAATCCTGACCATTAAAGATTTCACCTCTTAAATTCCCATTCAGCCTCCTGCTTTAGCGTGGGAAGCACGATTTCAGCGCCAGAGAGCTCTATTGAAGCGGCGAAAAAAGAAGGAAACGCCGTGAGCAACCATTAATGGTGGAAAATGGGGTAGATTTCTTAGCTTTTATATTCTTTCTTCATTGTTTCATTGTGCTAAAGATAATTTTGTTATTTTTTAAACAAAAAAAGGATGTGGAATGGGTTGTTATTTTGCAAAGGTTCTGATAGACTGATAAAATAAAGTTGAAATGGAGCTTAATAAATTGTATTATAATCTATTTAGAATAAAAAAAGATAAAGTTGTGGAAGGACCACTTTTTTTATTATCTCTAGCATATGATTTTTATCTCTACCATAAAGATGATGATGAAAAGCACCTAAAAATGCTACTGTGTCTATCCTGCTTTTTTTTTTTGGTCCATTTCTTTTTTTTTTTGTGTTTGTTGGTGCAATTTTTTGTATACTTTGTTGTTTCTTATGTATCTCCTGGTTCTTTGGTGTGTGGTCTTGTGATTATTTCAGTTTCCACTGGTTTTACATTGAATTTTGTTGTTATCTTGGCCAATGAAAGACGGAGTGAAGAAACCATTGAGGTTGTGTTGAAGGAGTGAAAGAAGCCATTGTTGATGATTTTTTTTTATAATGGCTGTTATTTAAAATATAAACTTGGTGCTTAAATATGTTGGTTGATAATATACTTATATCATTGTTGATTGATTAGGGACCATTATGAACAGCTTGATGTAACTCCAAAAATAGGCATGGAATTTGACAATCTAGAAGAGGCATGGAGGTTATGGGTTGCTTATGCCAGGAAAATCAGATTTGGAGCAAGGAAAAAAAGTGTAACAAAGAGTAAGAAAGATGGTTGTATAGTAACTTATAGATATGTTTGTGCTAGAGAGGGAGTTCGGAAACCTGACAAGAGAAGCAAAAATGTTACTAATCCTCACCCTAAGACTTGAACTAATTGTAAGGCAAAAATGTATGTTACACGGGTTGATGGAAGTCAAAAGTACAAAATTCATGTTCTTGAGGAGGGGCATAATCACCCACTTCACCTACCTAAAACAGTTCACATGCTTGCTTCACAACAAAAAACAACTTATGTGCAAGCTAGGGAGATTGAATTGGCTAAGGACTCAAGACTACAACAAAAAGCTGCTTTTGAGTTGATGAGTAAAGAGGCGGGAGGAAGAGCTAGTCTTGCATTTACATGGTTAGATGTGAAGAACTACTTGAGATCTAAAAGATAAAGAAGTATAGTGTTTGGTGAAGTAGGGTGTTTGTTCAGATATTTTCAAGAACAAGCAAAACAAAATCCATCATTCTTCTAAGCTTATCAAGTAGACACGGTGATGTAAAATGCTCATTGATTATGCTTATTTTGGAGAAGTGATTTCATTAGACACAACATATAATATCAACCACAACCATAGACTGCTAGCTATTTTTGTAGGCTTGAATAACTATTAAGTAGAAGTAATCTTTGGTGCGGCATTACTTTATGATGAAACTACATAGTCATTTAAGTGGCTTCTAGAAACTTTTTTTGAGGCACACAACAATCAAAGGCCTTATACCGTTTTCTCTTATCAAGATCAAGCAATGGTGAGAGCACTACAAGAGGTGATGCCAGATACCAAGCATGCTTTGTACACCTGGCACTTAATGCAAAATGGTATCAAGCAACTTGGTAACTTGATGAAGGGTAGCTCACGATTTTTAATCGATTTCAAAAAAATGTATGTTCAAATACGAGGATGAAAAACAAATTGAGGATACATGGAGCCATTTGATATCTTCCTATAATGTTGAGTAAAACACATGGGTGCAATCAATATTTTGCATAAGGGAGAAATGGTCATAGTGCTACATGAAGCACTCATTCACTCTTAGTATGAGGAGCACACAACTAAGTGAAAATGTGAACTCTGATGTCAAGGCTTGCACAAGGCCAGATTTAGACATAAATCAATTTTTCAACCACTTTGAACGTGCTCTAAAAAATAAGAGGTATTTTGAATTATAGAATGAGTTTGAAGGTAGTCAAAAAGAGCCAAGGTTGGTTTTGCAAAGTTCACCCATATTGCAACAAATGTCAAAGATTTACACGGCTGCTGCATTTAGCTTATTCCAAGAATAATTTGACCTCCATTTAGTAGCTATGTGGAAGCTTGAAAGTATAGGGGAAACTTTGCATGAGTATGTTGTGACTATGGTAGGCAAGGAGGGAGAGTGGCGAGTAAAGTTTTATCCTCCAAACAAGTCCATTTGCTACACTTGTAGGACATATGAAACCCTTGGCATATTGTATTGTCATGCTCTTGAAATTTTTGATGCTGAGCAAGTAAAGTATCTCCCTTAACAATATATTTTGAAGAGATGGACTAAAGAAGCAAGGAGTGGTGTGGTATATGACATCAATGGAGTTGAGGTCCAAGAATAACCTAAGCTTAAGGGAACAAGACAATTTAGATAAATGTGTCCTATGATGGTTAAATTAATAGCTATGGCATTCGACAATACAAAAGCATCTGCCACATTGTGTAAATCATGACTAATGCAAGCAAGTAGGTTAAAGATATTATAGTTAAGGAAGGTAAAGATCATGAGCCCCCCACATTACCAAAGGAGGCACCCAAGGAAGCCAAAGGATTCAAGAAGAGAGATGGTGTGAAGAGAAAAAGAAGACCAAGAAGTTGGGCTGAACGTCTCAAAATGATAGTGAGAACAATCACCAAAGAAAAAGTCACTAAAAAAAGGGTCACAAGACAAATTAAAAAGAGCACGTCTCAAATGCACTCACTTATGGTATAAATTTTATTAAATGCATATATTTAATTGTGACTTGTGAACAGCATGATATTGAAATAACTTATTCTAAACTAATTACATGGGTGTATATATTTTGTAGGAGTCTCAAATGGAAAATAAGTTGACATTCTCGGCACCACAACTACCATATACCCCTCCAACAAATGGTAGTGAGATGACTTATATGGAAATGTTAATGGTAAAAATAATAGAGAATAAGTTGGTCAAAAAAAGAAGAATGACTGTATCATGATTTAAACTGCATGCTTTATAATTTACATATTTCAACTATGTACTTTAGGCACCGGATAATTGTTATATGCCATCACTTGAATCATTGGACTTCACTAAGGACATTGTACAAGGTATACAATCCATATCAGAATACTGTGTATAAGAAATTAGGAAGTGTAGAATGATGAGCAATAAATGAATCAATTTTATTTCATCAAAAGGATTTCTACACCTTTTTGTATTATCAATCCATTCATGTGTTGGTCAAGAAAAAAAATCCATAATAACTTATCATTTTTCAATATTTACAACACACTTAAACAATCTCTATATTTAAGTCCTAACTGTACAAGTGCCACTTTTGCAGGAGAAACAAGTCTTGGTTGGCTTCAAAACAATCATACACAATTTGTCCACAATTATATGCATCCCTAAAAGTCTTGGATAGCTTCTTGCATTCGTACACTTTTTTTTTTGATAGCTTTGTTCATTTGACAATTGGACAACTTCTTGCATCCCTTCACTTGTTTTTTGGATAGCTTCCTTCATCTAGAGATTGGATAGCTTCTTGCATCCCTTCACTTGTTTTTTAAATAGCTTCTTTCATTTGGCAGTTTCACAATCCAATTTCAGAGATCTATTTTTTGGATATACTAAACTTTACACTTCACTTGTCTTCTATGTAACACAAGTGTACATTTATGAATCTAGAATGAGAAATTGATTTTCTTGCTCTAAATTACTAGAATGAGAAATAGGTCATTAGTACAAGTAATCCACCATATTATGTAAAATAGGACCATTAATCTGATAAGAACAACATGCACAAAATAATTAGATCAATTCCAAATCCAATTTTGAATCAAATTTAGTAATTTAATAGGCATAAAGAGATCAACTCTCAATCCTAATTTTGTAACAATTTAGTATTTGAATCCAATACATTGAAAGAGAATAATTATGTAAATTTGATAGCAATAGGTAGAGAGACGATCATAGCAGCATCCAATTTCAACTCCATTAGGTAAATCTAATCACCATAATAATAACAACCAATTTTGTCTTCATTTGACAACAATAATAAGCACAAAATCAAAATCAAAATTTTATAACAGTAGGTAAGATAAATTTTTTATGTAAATTAAAAATTCAAATTGATTCAAAAAATTGTTAACTTCCATGAAATATGTGAGCGTTGAATGCTGAACCTACAATATGAATAGTTACAAGATGACGGAGGCAAGACAGCCATGAGGGAAGGACAGATGATGGTGAAGAATGCAAAGAAGGTAGGATCTAAGCGTGGAGAAGGAGAAGGATAGAAACGGTGGAGTAATTTCATCATCTTGTAACCATGGGAAGGATGACGAAGGGGGAGAATGGCGGAGAAGGGAGCATCTAAGCATAAAGATGGATGAAAATGGTTGGTGTTGAAATTGTTGTGCTTCCTTGAATATCAAGGTTGAATGGGAATTTTAAAGGCCAAAATTTTGTATGGTCAAGATTAGAAGGATTTAATGATATGGACTTATTTCTTACCGTTTCAGAGCCCTTTAATTCATCTGATGGCTAATATAATAAGATCGGCAGGCTGCCCATCTTTTGAGATGGGCAGGAAATCTGTTGTCGTTTGAATTACGTGTCGTTGTGGCATGTTATGCTTGAGCTTCTTGGTTCTCGTTGCATTTTCTTTTTGGCAACCTTACTCTCAAGATTTTTATCTTTTTCCCCTCTAACAACAGCTTGGCTATTTGATCAAAATATAACAATAAAAAAAATTTACCTATATATAACAATCTGAAAAATATTTACCAATATAATATACTTTTGAGAAATCGTAGTCTGGAATTTCATTTTGAGCTATAGCAATTGAAAAAGAAAATGTAATGGAGTAGCACGATTTGTTAAAATTGTAAGTTACTTTTACGATTTACAATTTTTTTTTAAAAAAAATATAGTCATGGACAGACTTTTTTTTTTAAAGTCTTTTCGTGACATGACTTAAAGTCATAGACTTTAAATCTTTACTTAAAAGTCACACACTTAAAGTTGATGACTTTAAGTGGGCTGTAACACCAGCCAGCTTGACTGGCATTGCAACATTAGGCTGCCATGGAGCAGAGTTACTCTTCTCCATGGCAATGTTAGTTTTTTATTAATATATATATATATATATATATTTGTTGCATGCAATAGCATTTGGTCATTTAACGCTGCTAAATGTAGTGTTGATTGATGCAACACTGTGCTTACATTGTTGTGTCAATCAGTGTAGGTAACTGTAAAAATTATAGAGTACCCATGTGATACTACAAGAATAGTTGGTTTTGATTATAGATGAGGTTTTAGTTTCGACAGATCATGAATCTTTCTTCACTCTTGAATCTCCATACTTCAGTTATTCCTCTTCACACTTCTTCTTCATTTGCTAAAAGATTTTTCCTTTGTTTGAAGCAGAAAAATTTGCTAGATCGTTCAATCTCAACTGAGAGCTAGTTTCTTAATCTTTCACTCAATAACATCTATTTTGATCTTCACTCATTTTTCTACAAATTTTACAACAGAATACAAGTAAGTATATTGTATTATATATTACATATATCTAATTTTATAGTCTAATTATCTAGTTTGTTTTGATTTTACTGCATAATATTATATTGTTAAATTTTTAAGGTTGTTAGATTTTTCTACATATACTTGTTATTTATTTAGGAAACCACTATTAGTTTTCATTTTCTGAGGTGAAATAATTTATTTTATTTATTTATTTATTATTATGAGTTTATAATTTTGTAGAATTTTTTATTTATTAAATGTACTATTTATTTATCTTAAAACATGAGTTAAGATATGTGAATTACAATTTTTTATTTAAAAAAGTAGAAAAAAGTTCAAGAGTAAGTTCAATGAAAAAAATATTATAGAAGACATTTATAAAATATACAATTTATTTAAATATATATATATATATAGATATAAATATATATTAAATTTTATATAATTGTAACATTTATATATATAATATTTAGTTGATAATAACTAATCAACTTTTTTTTTAAACATATCACCTCCTACTACTTTAGAATCCTAAATTCACCAGTAGATTAGAAAAAAGGAGAGCTGTGAAGAATTGTTTTTTTTTTTGCTAGTTGAAACGAATATTTTTTTATTGTTTCATTTATAATATGTTTATTTTTATTTGGTTCATTTATGATGTTAAAATATTTAGTTTAGTTAAATCCTTTATTTTTGTATACTTTTGTGATGTTCTAAGTTTTTTTATTTACAAATTGTACTTTTTGTTTATATTAATACTACATGATTCAGGGTTAATAGAATGCAAATTTTTCAAATTTTGAATAAAGAGAAAATTTTTTTGGAATTTTTTTTAGAAAAAATTATCATTATAAAAGTATCAATTTTCATGAATCAAACTTTTAATAATAAATTAAGAAAATTTCAAAAAAAAAATTTCATCAAGTATAAAAATAATTTTGATTTTTAAAATTTTAACATAATTTTAATATTTTTATATCTAACTTTATATGATATTTACCAGGTTTAACATTTATAAAAAATAATTTTGGCCTGACACAGTCATGTTCTTGGTTCTTTATATATATATGCATATATATTTTATATAACCTAATAAACTTACATTCTAAAAAGTAATAAATTAACTTTATTTATGAACAAAAGTATAAGTACATTTATCTAAAATGTATTTTTAAAAAAATAAAATTATCATAAAAAATAACATTTTATAAAATTAGAAGTACTAATCATACATAATTTTTATATAAAAATTTAAGAAATTGATCCTTAATTTTAAACAAAAATAAAAATATTGAAAGCTTATAAATATTTATGAAATAATAAATTCAATTTATTATATATAACTTATTAAAAAAATCATATAAACAATTTATATATATGAACAATTTATAAAAAAATTTTAAAATTTAATTAATATATGAACAATTTATATATCTACACTTTGTTTTAAATATATTTATATATGTTTATGTTAAAATAAAAATTATAATATATAAAAATAGGTGACATGTAAGAAAATGATATATACTTTGTTATATATTAAATTTTGTCATACATATATGAATTTATATAATAAATTTAGTCGTTAATTTAAGAGTGGAACAAATAATTATAGTTTTAGAAGATAATAAATAAATTATATAATTGCATAAATAAATTGTAGTTAGGAATAATAACATGTTATATGAATTATAATAAATAATAACATGTTATATGAAGTATAATTTTTTAACAAAGAATTTTATATTCGATATCTTCACAGCAAAGAGGTTGTTAGCCTATAAATTTTTATTGTGTAGTTATTAATTTTTTTATGCATTCATATTTATTTTTTGTTTATGAATAGATAATAAATTATTCTATAAAATAGGAACAAGAATGAACAGTAGAAGAGAGTGGGTATACATATATACAAATGGACAGATATGTACTGGTCCACATGGTGTAACATTTGAATCAAACAATATGAGAATAATATGTGTAGATTCAAATATTAGTTTGGTTCAATTGAAGCAAGTCATTGAACAAAACCTTCAACTTTCTCCCAATCAAATTTTGTCAGAGTTTGTATATAGATGTCCGGTATACATAAATCCACCATGGCACTAGTCATCTATTCTCACAGATGATCATGGTATACAAAGGATGTGGCAAATGAATTCACAATATTCAAATCAACTGACTAGAGCAAAGTTGTATGCACACATTTCAAATGTAGAGATTGATAGCCATTTCGAATTACAACCACTACAGGTTCATGTGCCATATACAATCCCATCAAGTAGCAATCAAGTGGATGCAGAAGAACAAGGATCAAGGCTTAGCATGCACTTGGGAAATTTTCATCCATTTGATCATTGTCTAAATGTTGACAATACTATACCATCATCTTCACTTCATCCAACTGAAGATATTATGGATGACTTCAAGAATGAGGATAAGTATGATTTTTTAATAAATGCCGGTGGTTAGAACAATGACGATGAGAACGAACATGAGGCTCATGAGGAGAATTGTAAGGGTGGTGACAATGTCCTAGACCTAACACTGCATATAAATGAACATGAAGAGCCTACAACTAATTTCTTTTCACGTGTGTATGTAGAGTCAACTGTAGATCCTGAGTTTAGTGGAATGGAAGATATTCTATTTGTTAATAATAGTAAGGAGTGTTGAATCAAGTGTTTTGATGATTTCAAATCAACCAACTAGAGCTTGAAAAGAAGATATCAAAGGTGTACAAAAGATCTCAGGTGGAGAAATCTAAGAAAAATCAGCAAAAGAATAGATATAGGATTTCTTACTATGTTTAAATAGAGTAAAAGACTTTGAACTTACAAAAGAATGTTTTAAAAATGTGATTTTATGTTAACTCATGAAATATTTGAAAAATATCCACTAACAGATGAACTTTGAATCAGGATAAACATGTGTCTTCTCTTCCCTTATACTGTTTTCACTTTGTTATTCTTTTATACTCTTTTTTTACTGTCACATTTGCTTTTATCACTCCCTTAACTTTTACAAAAAATTATAATCTTCTCAATTCACCCCCCTCTTGGGAAGCCAGCATATCTAATAAGGAGTTTGAAATTGGCCAAACTTTTAATAATATCCGTGCGCTAAGACTTGTAGCAAAACTTTACTCTGTCTGAGTTCATCATACGTTCAAGATGTATTTGTCAAGTAATAAATATAAGGAATATCGATGTATAAACTATGGATCTAGCTGCAATTGGAGACTACGGGCTTGCAGAAAATAAAATGGAACAATTTGGAAAGTCACCAAATATATGGGGTTCCATACATGTTTAGCCACATCATTAAGTCAAGATCACCCTAAGCTGGACGCTGATGTCATCTCATCTTCTATAGTAGCAATGGTGACTGATCAATCAAACGTTAAAGTTTCTCAAATAATTGAGCGAATGCATTCGATGTTCAGGTACATCGTGTCATACAGGAAAGCATGGAAAACAAAGCAATTAGCACTTGCTATTGCTTTTGATAATTGGGAGAGCTCATACTCATTACTACCTAGGTGGTTAGCTGTTGTCCAACATTTCATGCCTGGGTCGTACATTAAAATTTCAAGCAAGCCGTATTCACAAACCAATTCTGAAGGGTAGTCAATTAACATGTTTAAGCATGTTTTTTGAGCATTCAAACCATGTATCGATTCATTTAGTCATGTAAAGCCTATTATCTAGGTTGATGGAACTTTCCTGTATGGAAAATATAAAGGCACACTTCTTATGGCTGTAACACAGGATGGTGATCGTAATGTTGTACCACTTGCATTCACTATTGTTGAAGGGGAGAAAAAAGTTGCTTGGACGTGGTTCTTATATCACGTGCGCCAATATATCGTTAAGAGTAGAACTGGGATATGTTTAATTTCTGATAGACATCCTTCAATCATATCTGCAATTGCAAGTGAATGTGTTGGATGGCAAGTAGCATAGGGATATCATGTTTTTTGCCTACGGCATGTGAATGCTAACCTTCATAAAGCACATGGAACTAATTGGTTGAAGGAAAAGTTCATAAATATCGATGAGTGTTAATCATTTTGTTCACATGAATTAACATGTAATTATGAAATTAGTAACTATAAATTTCTAATTATTTACAAGCTATGCATATCAATGCCATCATGTTAACCAATAATTAGAAGAGATTGCATTGACTCATCCACCTACAGTTGCTTGGATTGCCAATATTCCAATAGAAAAATGATCTCGCGCATATGACAGTCGGTGCCAGCATTACGATCACATGACAACAAACTTTGTTGAATGCATGAATGGTGTCTTTAAAGGTGTTCGAAGTTTTCCAATTATTGGTATTGTGAAGGCTACCATGTATAGGGTCAACAACTATTTTATCAAACATGACCAACAAGTGCATGTACAAATAGCTGCTGGACAAGTGTATTCTAAGACATTGAATAGAAAGTTAGAAATGGCAACACAGGGTACATCTGCATGCATTGTTCTCATACATGATGGAAGAGAAACATTATTTGAGGTTGTTGAATCATACAATGTTCAACTCCATCAATTTAGTCATTGTTACAAGGTAAACTTAATGAAAGAACATGTGATTGTGGAGAATTACAAGTGCAGAAGTATCCATGCATGTATGTCACTGCAGCATGTGCCTTTGTACAAGTAGACCATTTGTAATTTGTGGATCTAGTTTTCATATTAGAAACCATGAGCCTTGCTTATAGTAACGAGTTCCATCCGATAGGTGATGTGGTTGATTGGCTAGAAATTGATATTCCAAGTTTGATCCCAGACCCTACAATGATTTGAGAAAAAGGTCGTCCTCGTTCAACTCAAATACATAACGAAATGGATTGGACTATGGACAACCTAATAAGTGTGGACTATGTAGGCAAATAGGCCATAATCGTTCCACTTGTCCACAACGTCAGGCCTCTAGACATTAATTTGTATACTTCCCTATGTATTTAAGATTTTTCAAATATATGGATATCACATTTTTTAAATATTGCAAAAGGCATGGAAATTGTTAATTGTAATTGCTTTTATGAGTTTATTATAGTGACTATATTAGATTATACTTCATTTTTAATTAACTAAAAACATTGCAGAGACAATTCTCAAATGGTATAACCACAGCACATCATTAATCCAAGTCCAGAGAACAATTCACTCTTATATTTATAATCACAACATATTTTCGAGGCTATGTGGACTCAAAATATAAGGGCCTGTTTGATAGTGTTTTTTGTTTTTTTATTCTCAAAACAGTTTTACAAAACTGTTTTCAAGAATAAGTTTTGAAAACAAGAAAACAAAAAAATCTATTTGAATAGTTGTTCTCAAAATCATAACTAGTGAGTGATAGATGAGTTAATCAAAATTTATAACTTTACTATTAATAAGGTGGGCATTTTTCATCTTTTCTTATATTTTCTAAAACAAAAACTACAAAATACCTTAAAGTTGTTCTAAGTTTTCTGTTTTTTTATTTTTCTGTTTCTCATAACAGTTTATAAAAAATAGATTTAATAAACAAGTTTTTTTGTTGTCTGTTTTCAAAAACAGAAAACTGCTTTTTAAAAACAGAATCAAACAGGCCCTAAGTAACTTTTTTTCACGTGTAATTATCAATTGCTCATAATCATTAGATATTTTATTTTGACTTTTTCAGGTCAATCAAATTCTTCAAACTCGAAAAGTCATTCATAAAGACCGACTAATTGAGCCACCAATCCAAATTGTGCCTTACCTTATGTAGGCTGGATTCTATGGAGTTGCTAGAATAAGCTAGTTTGAATATAATCCGGCTTTAGTTTCAGCACTTGTTGAAAGGTGGCGTCTGGAGACCCATACTTTCCATGTTTCACGGAGAATGCACAATTACTTTATAGGATGTGGCAATTCAATTGGGCCTTCCTTGTGAAGGACTACCTGTGAGTGGTAATACAGACTTAGATTGAGTTAATGTTTGTCATATGGGACTTGACATTATACCACTTGTAGAGTATATGTATGGACAGAGGATACCAGTTACTTGGCTAGCAAAACACTTTCCTAACCTTGATGATGACGTATATGAATTACAAGTACAAAGATTCACTCGTGCATATATACTCCGGTTGATTGATGGACTTTTAATGCCAGATAGTTCAAGCATAAGGTTTATTTAACGTATCTCCTATTGCTTTGTGATCTCTCAATTGCTGGCCAATATTTTTGGGGTTTTGAAGTATTAGCACACTTATTTAGAAAATTTTGCAATGCTACAAACCAAACAAAGAAGGGGATAGATGGACGTATAACATTACTCTATCTCTGGGCATGGGATCATTTCTTGATGTTAGCACCAAAATGACCTCCACTAGCAAATCCATGTACATGTATTTATCTTGTATTACCACCCTTGGGATTTAGGTATGCTTAATTTACACTCCAACTATTTGATTTTGACTTATTATTTTAACCGTACAAATTTTAAAAAGTTCTTTCATGTCATTATAGATGGAAGAAGGTTGGAGGACAACCTCATCCGATTAATGAGGTGTTGTATACTTATAGGAAGTTGCTTGATGTAATGGGGGAGGAAGACATAGCCTAGCAGCCTTATGAATCTCCAACGGTGTAGCAATTAATTCCAAGATATTAGAGTCATTACAAATTTGGCGAGCTTTAGTCCCATTGATATGCTTTCATATAATTGAATGGCATCATCCTGATCGTGTGCTTAGGCAATTTGGTCTTCAACAACCAATAACTATCGGCCTAATTTGTTTAGGAAATTGCCACACAATCCAACTAAGAGGAAGAACAATAGAAAATTGGATTCAAAAGCACATGGAGTATATTACATTATGGTTTGGGTGGCATAATGCTATTATTAAATCACCTATGGCACATGAAGCATTAGATCGCATATATGAGTACATGCGATAGTATTGGAGACACACTCGATGGTTGATCCACCCTTCTAGTGCAGCAACCGGTTTTACGGTCAGTATCTAAAATCATTGTCTTCTTATCTTGTTTTATATGGATAATATCATTAACTAATAGTGTCTTATTATTGATTTCAAGTCGATATAGCTGATAAATTAATTCAGCTAAGTATTCAAGACCCTTTGTCGATACCAACTGGGGAATATCAATAAAGGGTTACACGGGACCAACAAAATATTAGAATGGCATTAAGAGAATAACACTACAACATGGTCCCTCAACCTGTTCCACCTACAATTGAGCTACCACGTCTAGTGATTGCTCAGGGTAGACCAAGCAAAAGATATGGTGGCTATTTGTCAACTCAACCACCGATTGTGGCTGAAGAAGAAGAGGAACAAAATCAACATGGGGTGGCTATTTGTCAACTCAACATATAGAGGAACCAATCCTAAAGCTACTTCTTCTTCAGATATTTGTACTTAATACCATTACATACCACCGTTATCTGTATCCCAACTAAGCTCACCCAATTTATATCAATTTGAGTCATTTATGTCTTTATTGGAGAATTCAACACTTTTTGAGCTCGAGTATAACAATTATTCATTTGAAGTTGGCAGATCAAATGAAGTGTTTATGACTCCCTAGCAGTTAATTCCTCCAATTGAGTCTCCTGTATTTGATCTAAATACCACACCAACTGCAGCTGCTACTGAGTCATTTGAATTTCAATATGTACAAGAGCCCATAAGTCAGGGTCGACCACAACGTGCTCGAAGGAGACCAAGATGTGACACAGGAAGTCATTATGAATAAGGTTAACAAATTTTTTTTTTATGAAATAAAAAATTTTTACCTTTACTTGTTGTGAAAATTTGGCTTTACTAATTAAAATTTAATAATTACTAATTAATTTGTTAAAAAATTTTATATTTAAAAATTAATTTTTTATTATTTACAAGTTTTTAATTAATACTTCCTCCATTTTGCTATATATTGCACTTTTTTGAGAAATCTTTATTTCATAATATAGTACACTTTGCCGATTACATAGTGTACTTTTTTTTCTCTCTCCAACATTGCCTCTAACTAGTAGATTTAAATATTTTCCATTACTAAAATATTTCCAAAGGTCCAATGCATTTAATGAGGGTAATTTAGGAAAAGGTGGAAAAATTTTAGTTACTAATTATTGTCTCGGTCCGTATGCGGTAGTCAAAAGTGCACTATAAACTGGAACAAATAGGGTATACTCCCTCTAATCCACATTATAAAACATTTTGTAACAATTATATGCATATTAAGAAAATCATTTCTTTACTTGAAATCAATGCAAAAAGTACCTATATTTCATAATTGACCTTTATTATATACCCCATTTTTTATTATTGTATGGTTATAAATTAGGAGTATGAAAGCACTAAAGATATAGGTTGTTAATTTAGATATTTTGATGATTCTAAAGCAAATGAGCTTGGAAGATTCAAGATCAAAGGAACACAAGTGAAATAAAGAATAAAGTTGGAGTTTCCTGTAGATTGAAGAACTGTTTCACATACTTAAGGAAATTATCTATAAAAGAAAGTAGCTCAGCTTTGAATTTCAATTAACCCAATATTAAATGAGATAACTAATTAAATGATTAATTATTAGCTCATGATTTCAAAATGGTTTTTATGAAAAGAAGTATCTCATAAGGATAAAGATTCAATGTTAAAATGATTCTAAGTATTTAATTGGTTTTCATGAACATGTTTTAGTTTATGGGGATAGTTTCTAAGTGTTTACCCTATTTTCAAGAAAATATTTTGCCTTATTAACATAACCAATGAAGGTTATGAGGATAAAGACTCAATCTCAAAACTTTTTCAAAGTCCATTATTCAACTTCATGAAATGGAATTGATGTTATTCTCATAACATAGCTTGAAGACTAAGTTCTCAAGAGGTTATCCTAATAAGGTAGGCACCTTATTCACATAACGAAGTGAACAGTGAAGAAAAGTGGTACTGTGTAGCCTGTTATTCGCATAACCTAGGGAGGTTATCCGCATAACATGTGTCATAGAGCACTTGGACTCCTCGGGTAAACATGTTATTTGCATAACTAAGGGAAGTTATCCACATAACCTATATTTCATAATACTTGAACATTCCTCGAGTAAACAGATAATCCGCATAACCAAAGGAGGTTATCCACATAACCTATATTTCAGAATACTTGAACTTTCCTCAGGTAAGTAGGTTATTCACATAATCTTGGGAGGTTGCCCTAATAACCGAAGTTTCATAAAAACTCGGTTTGAGAAAAACTTAATGTTATTCTAATAACTGAGTGAGTTTTCAAGAAAATGATTTTGAGCTAAAACTTAGTCATTCTAGGTTGTACGTTATCCGCATAACCTAGCTAGGTTATCCGCATAACGAAAAGCTCTATGTTAAAAACAAAGGCAAACAGTTACCCGTTATTCGCATAACCTAAGAAGATTATCTGCAAAACATCTATCCGATGCATTTAATGTGGTAGGTGAATGGCTATTTTACTGAGAGTAACGGCTAATATTTGTTTCCAACGAATAGTTTTGCCCCAAGACTATAAATAGGATCTCATTTAAGTTGTTGGGTAATAAGAAAAACAATATACACACCAAAACTCTGCTGATTCATTTATTGATTCATTCAAAGCTTACCTATCATCTGTGTTGCTCATTCATTATATCTCAACATTCATATCTACTCTTTTGAGAGAGTTTTCATTCTGTAAATATCTACATACTTGTAGAGAGTACTTAGTGTGAGATTACATTAAGGGAGATAGTTTTATTCTTGAGTGAGAAGAGTGAGAGAACTTGTTTTAGTCCAAAGTTTGGGCTGGTGTTGTACTGCGGTCATTGAAAGAACTCATTCAAATTTTGCAAGAAATAGTGAAAAAATCCCAAGTGATGGCTTGGGGACTGGACGTAGGTCAAGTGGAATAGATCAAACCAGAATAAATTACTGAGTTCTCTTTCCTTTACTCTTTATTTCTTATACTCTGTTTTCAGTTACCTTTTTAGTATCACTATTATATTTTGTTTTTGTAGAAAAATTTCAATCTTCTCAATTCACCTCCCTCTTGCGAAGCCAGCTGAGCTAACATAGGTAACATGAGAAGAAAAATATCTGATACCCTATATTTTAGACAAATAACATCTCATACAAAATATATTATAATATGAACCAAAGGGAGCATATATTATACTCAATTATTAATCATTACCTAACAATTATTATTATTTTTTCAACAATTATTATAATTATCATCTAATAATTATTAATCATTACCTTATATTAATCATTGTGTAATAAATTATTATAATAATTAACCTTAAAACCAAAATTATCACACATATAATTTATTGTTAAAACCAAAATCGTGGTGAGGCAAAATTATGACACATATAATTACTACCTAATAATTTATTGTCACCTAAAATTATCACTCATAATGCAAATCGTAAGGCAACTTCATGATTTGCATCATGTTTTAAAAAAAAATTTATTACAAATCATGAAATTGCATCACGATTTGCCTAATTTGCCAATCTTAGCACAAATCATGATTTTTAATCACGATTTGTTAATTTAAAAAAAGTTAAACATACAAAAACGTAAGCTGAGATTACGATTTTAAATATAGTATCTTGGTAAATTTTATTGAAGTTGTTATATATGTGTAATATCTTATCACAAGTGTAGTATTTTGCTCATTTATCCCAAAAGCTTTCTCTTAAGATTTGAGTTGGTCTAGTTTTCGTTCAAATTTATTTGAATGTCTATTTAGTGTGTAGTTTAAAAAAGTTATTTTTTAATATTTTAATATTTATTTAATTAAAAACTAATAAAAGATTGACTTTGAGTGGCAAATCAAAGGTAGAATTTACACCATCATCGTAATCAAATGGGACCCATGTGCAGTCTCTAACTAAAGGGAAGAATTAGCCCTTTCACGAACTAATGGGAACTAAAAATGAACTAGGTGAATCAGCCCTGAACCAATAAGACCAATAGTTTGGGTGGTTCACACAATCAACCCATTTTTTTTTAAGTGAACAGACTACATTGTTTGGTTTCAAAATTTATTTAAAAAAAAATTGGACCAAACGAAATAGTTTGGTCTTGGGTTTCTTTGAAAAAGAAAAATCAATTGGACCAAATGATGTGGTTTGGTCTTTTTTTTATATCATCATTCTATCAAACTCTAAATTTTGAAATCACTCAACCAGATCAAAAATCTCCTTTGTCAATTCCCCTATTTTGAATCCTAAAGCTTTATTTAGTTCAAGGCTCTTTAAAAAGACAAGAGAGAATTTGAAGAGAATTAATCCCCTCTCTTTATTTAACCTAAAAAAATTGAAGGGGATCCCTCTCCCACCCAATTTTTAATTTTCAAATTGGTTTTTTTTAGGGAGAGAGAGTACAATACCTTCATCCCTCTATAATTCTCTCCAAAACCAAATAAGGTTTTTTTAAAATCTGTCAAATCCCCTTTTCTCTAATCCCCTTATTAAATAAAGAAATTTTAAAACCTCTCATATCCCCTTAGTTAAAAGTCTCTACAATCTCCTCCCCTTCAATTCCCTTGGTTAAACCAAACAAATCATAACTCATCCCTTTCAATTGAACTAGGATCAAGCTTGTTATCCGTTGTCGATGCAGTAACTCCTTCCTTCTCTCTTTTCAGTCATCATTGAAGCAAGCTTGTTGTCATCCATCATAGTTGTCATCATTCCTTGTATGTTGCTTACCATCATGCTTGTCTATTGCTCAATTTCATATTTCTGGTGTTCACAAATCCAAGTATCCAATTGGTCTATAGCCGATAGCTCCTTCATTGCCATTTTTGTTACTTTGAGTTCCCTTTATCCTTTGTTCTCTAGTATTTCTTTGTTCTTGTTGTGACCTGTCTCTGTTCTTGCTATGGGCCCCTTCATTAGTCTACATCTCCTTCTCTATGCATTTCTTGCCATTTTTTAATATGCGTGACTTTTATTCTTGATTTTATTATAAGTTTGTAACTTTTTCCTTTTTTGTGTTTACTACTATGTGTTTCTTGTTCATTATGTCACCATTAATTTTAATTTCAAAATGAACTACTATGGCCACAATCTCTCTTTAGGTTGGACTTTGAATGATTTTTTTTTTTAATTCAACATCTTAACATGAACTGCAATCATGAATTAGAAAGTAGAAACATATAATTTTCTTAAGTTATGGAAAGTATTAAAGAATAAAGATTAGCTTTCATTCTTTGTTGCCATTGTGGCTCATATTTGTTCTTGGATTCTTGCTCTATGTTTCCTTTTAGTAGCGGATTATTTTAGATTAACACCCACTATGATAACATTTCTCCCTTATTTTTCATTTGACAATAAGTTCAAGTTATAACAGGCTCATCATTATCCATGATTCAAAGTCTGATTTTGAAAAGATGAACTCATTTATTTGTCAATAATTCTTTATGCATGATTCACTTAACTATGGTTAGCTCAAGCTACTATTGAAATTATGTTGATTGCATTATGTAATTTCTACTAGATTAATTTCAAAAGCTCCTTGACTAGGCTATTGTCCTTTGATGATCATGCTACCATATACTTCTATTAAAGAACAAAGAATACATGTCGTTTCTAGTCAAGCTAAGATTTGGTTGGAACTTGCGAGAGATGAGAAGAGGCCTTCCTTCATGGGTGGTGAGTAAAATAGCTTCTATTAACCCTCCTTATAGCCAAGAGAATGATGCTTTCTATTGGAGAAATTCTTCAAATGGTAATTTCTCCATCAAAGCAGCCTATTCTTTTCTTATGACTAACTTTAAATCAAATCAAGATCTAATGTGAAGGAAAATTTGGAAATGACCTGCTCCTGAAAAGATCAGATTCTTCTAGCAAGTGGAGACTTTCATCAAATTTACTCAAATCTAAGAAATGATCAACTATAAGTGAGATTTGTCCATTTTGTTGTGAGAGTGAGGATTCTCTCCTTCATATCCTTCGAGATTGCAATATTGTGAGAGAAGTATGGTAGTCTTTTATTAATCTTGTTGTCACATCTGAAAATGCGACGCGGATGGCGCGGGAAATGAAAGAAAAAGAGAAATCAGCTCACATGACGGAGGCCGGTTTCGGAGGGAGTCGCCACCAAAATTTTAAGGGAAATTTTGGAAAACCCAAATAAATAAAATCAAAAAGGATAAGGATGATCTGCGAATCAGAGTTGGGTTTGGGAGTACGATTGTGAGTGGGGAAGGTGTTAGGCACGCCCACAACACTCGTTCTTAAGAACGGTTACCTTAGGTTGATCATGCAATTTTTATGGTTTTTTACAAATTTATTTTAGTTGCCTTTTTTACCATTCACATACAAAAATAAATATAAAAATAAATAAAAAAATGTAAAAACGAAAATAAAAAATAAAATGAAAATATGAGAAGTTGGGAAAAATAAAATAAGAGAAAAATATTATTTATTTACAAAAGTGGACTTGAAAAATAAATTGGTAAATATTTATTAAATGAAGAGAAAAAAAAACACCAAACAAATAAGAAAATATTTATTTATTTACAAAGGCAGACTTGACCCAGAATTAGAGTCTGGGGCCTACGTACCCTGTAATAGAGATCAAAGTCGACGTAGTTCGGACTAAAAAAAGCGTGTGTCACTGGGTTGGTATTTTTTTATTATATATTTTCTTTGAAAAGAGAGGTTTATAGAAAATAATTTTGTCTTTCCACAAAGAAAACAATTTTCAGAATTGGTTGGTATGTTTTAATTTGTAAAAAACAGATGAATTTCCATTATTTGCTCTTTTCATTTTTTTATTATATATATTTTTTTGTTTAATCAATTTTTAAAGGAGAAAACATGTTTTTCTTCAATTTAGAAAATATGATTAAAATTATGTGTGATTTTGAATATTTTTATTTTGATTTAAAAAGAAAATATTTGAAAATAATTTTATTTTTACAAAATAAAATCAATTGGCTTATGTGGCGACTTTATCACTCACAATATACCCATTGATACCTAAATGTCCACGGTGAGGCCACTCGAGACAAAAAGGCTTAAAAAAGATTTGAAAGAAAACAAATAATTCTCTGTGCAAATTATTTTTTTTTATTTTCTTTTTTTTATCATGAGAATAAATAACACCCTCTACACATAGTTATCTAAAAGAAAAATGAGTTAAAAAAATGTGATTATAACATATATTTTGAGAAAAGATAACCAGCATATGTGGTGGCTTTATCACTCACAAGTTACTGATTTACGCTTACATGCTCACGGTGTTACCACTCGAAGCAGATAAGTGAAAAGAATAAAAGCCTGGAGAAAAATGAATAATTTTTGTTTAAATTATTTTTATTTCCTCATTTCAAAAAATGCAATTAGAAAACCTTTTTTTTTTAGCAATTAAATTCTCTTTTTTTTTAAGTGAATTTTTAAACAAAAATCAACAATTCCCTAGGGTGACTTTATCACTCGCAGCTCACTGATTGGTGCCTAAATGTCCACGGTGAGGCCACTCAAGACAAAAGGTATAAAAAATAAAGACTTGACAGATGAAATTGGGAAAAATAAGTTTTCTTGCATAAATCATTTTTATTTTCTTGTCTTATTATAAAAATAAATAAAGCCATAGGATCCCATTTTTATTTTAAAAAAAAGCGATAAAAGGAATTTAAAGTATGACTATTACCTATATATTGTTATTTTATTTGCTTTTAAACAAATCAATCAAGATTTATGGTGATTTATCACTCATAGCTCGCTGATTGAAACCTAAATGCTCACGGTGTTACCACTCGGAGCACAAAGGCAAAGAGAAATTTAAAATAAAGGGTTTTCAACTTAATCATCCATTTTAAATAAAAATAAATAAATAAAAGAGATCATTCGAACCCATAAATACTTAGGACATTACCAATATAAATACCATGGTGACTCCTCACTCATGGCTCTTTTGACTGACACTCTAGCTATTTGCCCACGAAGACTTAATCCCTCGTGACAAACTCTGAAAGCGAGAAGAAGAAAAATTCATGATCAAATAAAAAAAAATCAGAAATAAAAACAAAAATCAAATCCAAGTTATCAATGTGTGTGTGCATGCTTAAATAATAATTTATTTCAACATAAAATTACAAGAAATAAAGAGAGAAAAGTCAAATTGTTTTCTCCTTTTGATTGGTCGTTGCTTTGATGAAGGTGATTCATTTTTTCCCGCTTGACTTCATTCTCCCATGATGATCAGACGGCGATCTCAGTACTTTGCAGCTCAACCTTTCTTCCAAATCTCCTTCCCTTTTCCTCGGTTTCGCTCTTCCTGAGTTCTAGCTCACCCATCCATATGGCTCACATGTACAGGAATGCCAATGAAAGAGCAAAGAAAGCATTAGTTGTTGTGATGATAATTCCTTTGAGAGCCAACCTAACTTAACAACTTCTTAATGCATTAAAAAAACCAGATAAAGAACTTCCTTAATCACTGAGTCTTGGTAAAGTTCAGTAAACAAGTTTGATTAATATTGGCCCCCCATATTCTTGCACAATCACATGCAAAACATGAATGATTTAATAATAAACCGAATGATGTTCAAATTGGAAATCAAACTCTACCAAAGACTGAAGCATAAAGCAGCAAGAACTTGTATGGGAAAGGCATTGAGTGGTTGTGAGAATGAAGATTAACCTAGTAAAAAACTTCCTAAGATTCCCATTAAGACATTAAGCCTACAAAATGCTCCCATAGCCCAATAATTCCCATCATGACCACTAAATAGGGACTCATATGATCAAGTTTGTTTAAGATGCTCGTCTATTTTTACAATCAAATCAAACATAAAAGAACTGTTCATATTCCTAGACAGGAGTCACAAGAAAATAGCACCTCCAGAGACACTTGGATACACCATCATAATATCAGATTTTGTAATGGAAGTGACAGCAAGCTAGATAAACAACAAAGATTGAAATCACTGTTTCATGGTTGCATTAGAAGATTTTAACTTTGAATAAAGAGTAGGAATTTATAAGTAAAACCAAATCTATGGGATTGGGGGTCCACACCTCAATGAAATCCAGCCTTGAAAAGAGACAGGAGCTCATCATCCAAACTCCATTATAACAGCAATCAATGTACACCAATGTAAGGTAGCCACAAGCTAAGGATTCCACAAAATCTTTGGGAGATGTTTTCACACAAAACAAACTAATCCTCTATTGAGCATTTTTCAAACACTTGACAGACGCACTCAAAAGCAAGTATTGAACATTGTAATTTTCCTGTTCTAAATGCTAGATACTAACCAGAAACTCAATCAGCACAACACCATATTTTGGTACACGCGTAGCACATAAGACTAAAGGTTATCCAACTTTCCTCCCAAATCACATTTACCGACTAAAGCACCCAACTTTAAGTAGTAATTTGAGAAAATAGGACACTTAGAAGAATCAATTTTCCAACCTTGATAGAAGAGACCCAAACGATTCCGGTCACATTCCTGAACCCGTATTCTCCTACTGCATCGGCTTTTCCTTCGTTTGGTTTCCCCTCAGCTCCACCACGGTCTCTTCAGTCTCAACCACTGAGCCTGGAAGCAGCAATGACGACTCCTCTCTCACCTGCGGCTCCACGGTGGCTCCCTCCTTGTGGCTCTCTCCTCCTCTGCCCACGGCTCTCTCTTTTTTGTTTTTCCCTCGGTGCCCTAAATCCCGAGCCCTCAAGGCTCCCCTGCCTTCTCGGTCCCTCCTCTCCTCAGGATCCTAGCTCCCTCTTGGATTTTCTTTCCCTCTCAGCTCCCTCTTCTCTTGCGGCTCACCCTCTTCCCCCTCGGTCTCATCCGAGGCTCCCTCTGTTTCAGATCTCTCACGTCTCGGCCTGTCTCACCCGCGGCTCCTCCCTCAGTTTTCTCCCTCTCGAGCCCTAAGGGCTCCCCCTTTTAAATTTCTGCCGTGCTCTCCTTTTTCTTTCTTGCACGCTTCCCCTTGTTTCTTCGGCCTTGCGTTCTCCTCTCTCCGCCTCCCTGCTTTGACCCTTTTCCTCTGTCTCACGCACACAGCTCCCTTTGCTTTTTCATTCGCGTTCCCTGCTCCTCCCTGTCTGGCCGAGCTCATTTTTCAGTTCTCCTCAGCCTCTGTTCTTTTAGGGCAACACCCTTTACTCGTCCACGAGCCCTCACTTGGGCTCGTGGCATGCTTGGGCTGAAGCATTTCAGCCCAATTTGTGCTGAAATGCTTCAACCCAAATATATTTTGTTATTATATTTTTTTGTCTTTTTTTTTTAGGATTTCAGTTTTAATTAATGAAATTTTTTTAATTTTTTCTTTCTTTTTTCCTTTTATATTGACATTTTCTATTATTTTATTTACTATTATATTTTTACTATTTTTTTATTATTATCATTATATTCATATATTTTTAAAATTATCCGGACAAAATACGATGTTCACACTTGTTTATCTACATATGTTCTTTTCTTGTAATTTACAAGCTTGGCTATTTTGGAATGCTTGGTATAATGCGGGATGAGAAAAGACCCATAGATGGCCCTGGTGCAAGCTCTTTGGTTACATCTGTTGGTCTCTATGGGTATCCAGATATAGAAGAATCTTCAAAGGTTCTAATCCCTCAACTAAGAACATCAAGTTCTGGTGTATCAGTAAAATTGAGGAAGAGATGAATTTTAAAGGCATCAAATAGAGAATTTATCAAATACAGGATAGACAAAACATACAATGGAGATGTTTACCCTCAAATTGATTTAGATTTGATGTCGATGGATCTATGAACCATATGCAACATACTACTTGTGGAGAAATTCTTAGAGATATGCATGCAAATTGGATTTCTGGATTCAAGCACAATCTTGGATACATGTCAATCTGTTGCAGCTAAACTTCAAGCTATTAAATTTGGGTTACTTTTATGTAAACACCTTGACCTTTCTAGAGTCCAGATTTTCTCAGATTCTATTGAAGCAATCAATCCCATGTTTAGAGATAGAGGACCATAACACCCTCATTATGAAGAAATAGTTCAAGTCAGGAATTAGTTTTGAGTAACTGGACATTGAAGGGCATCACTCTCACCATGAAGCCCTTGCATGTGCTGATTTGATGGCAAAAAATGCTCACTTGGGAGAAATGAATCTCATTATAGTTCAAAACATTCCCCCTGAATGAAAAGGTCAATTTGCTCTAGTCCACCCTATTTTGTTTGATTTCTCAAGTATGTAACTTGCCTCTTTTTATACAAAAAAAAAAAGGATTGTAGGATTACTAATCAACATTAGGGTATTTTATTCTCTAAAATTATAATTTTCATGGCTTGTAAAAATAATAACAAAATGCTTCTATATGGGTTACTTTATGTTCATAACATTTTGCTTGGATTAAAATTAAGGAGTAGTAAGGACATGTAAATGATAAGCGGATACATACTTGCATAGTTTTGAAATAACTAATATGCAAACTTGTTATCGGTAAAGGGGTAAAGGAACTAATATTTAAGTGACTAGGAGCATATTTTTTTGCTTGTTTTAACTTTTTATTTTATGGCTTTCATTATTATAGGTAGTTTATCTGCTTGCAATATTAAGGAGAAAGACACTCCCAGTCCCTCCCAATCCTATTATGACCCCTAACACTATTGGAAATAGCAAGGATACTTCATCTAAACAACCAATTGTTGCTTCGTCAATTCATGGGAATAGTGATCCTACATGGGAATATTTTTAATTAAAAAAAGAAAGAAAGAACAATGTGTATGCATGCTTGTTTTGTTTAAATTTCTATAAAGGAAGGCGGGATAAATAGAATGAAACAACTTGTTGAGATTTTGGGTCAAATAGCTTCTTGCAAAAAGGTTCCTCATGATATTTGTTGTCGAACGAATGAAAACTTGAAAGAAGTCCAAAAGCAAAATATTGAAAAAAGCAAGGGGAAAAAATTGAAGCTGAAGCTGATGGAGACCATCAAGGAAGTAAAGCCCAACTTTATACTTGGAGAAGTAATGTTCCAAAAGACCCTTTGAAACACATTGGTGGACCAATTACAAAAGCAAGGACCAAAGCTATGAAGGAAGCATTGAATAAGCTTATCCAATACTTGCAAGATAAAGAAGGTTTCTACCTCGATGAGATAAATGCGTCTTCCAAGCCCAATAATCCCTCAATAATGGCGTCTTCGTATGGAGTAAGAAGCATGGCAATTTGTTTACAAGTTCAAGTCCAAGAGAACCAAGCTTCTAATGACCTCACAATTGAAGAACTCATTTGAAGATCCATAACGCTACTTTTAAGCCCAAATCTTTAATGTTTAATTCTTAATGGGCTTCAAGTTATTTTGTCCTAATTATTTATTTGAGTCTTTGTTGGGTTCCTAATTGTATTTCTAAGGGCCCAAATTAGTATTTTAAGTGTCTTAGGTCCATTATGACTACTTGGCTCTCAAGTAGATCATAAATTAGGTATGTTTTTTAGTAAAAAACGTCACTTTCTTTGTGGCTCTCAAAAAGTGACGTTTTTAAAGTAATTTCCATATTTATTTAGTGTTATCTAGTGTCTTCTAGAATGTTTTTTACTTGGTTAGCAAGTTGGAATATTCTAGAGTGATTTAGTTTCCAAATAAGTGAGATTTTTACAATCTCACAAGATTTAATCTTAGAATTTAAGTAATTTCCTATTATTTAGAGTCCCTTAGCTTTAGGAATAATTAGTTGCCTATTTTATGAGATCCTCTAATCATTCTAGAGAATTCTAGAGGTCATTATAATTATATGTAGTTAGACCTACGTTTTTTTTTAACAAGTTGAATAAGAATTATTTTCCTTCAATTCTCTTGTGTGAGGATTATCTGAATTTATGTTCTCTTAAGAACTCGTGACCTACCAACCGGAGTGATCGACCGAGTGGGCGTCATCGTTAGAGCTTAGGAATGAGTTTTCTTGGTTCTAGCACGTGATCATCAACTTGTTCTTGTTCGTGAGATCGTTTCCGCTGTATTTTTTGGTTTGCTTGGTCATCTACCAAGAGGGCCATATCTGAAGCTAAACAACCAACACATACCCCACAAATTGGATACTACACTACATTTTCTATAAAGTATTATATTCAGGGATTCAAAATTAAGTTAGAATTAGCATTACTTTGAGAACATTGCAAACATAACTCAGCCAAATAAAGGGCATCTCACCCTCCCTAAATGCTTACCCAAAATAACTTTAAAAATGCCATAAAAAGGGCATGGGGAGCAGTAAAAGGCAATGAAAGAACTATCTAAAGCAGGCTTATAGCATAAGAAATATAATTTAACATCCTCCCTTGACTTGTAATCCAAATCTTGTTCTCATCAATTGTGTTTCTACTCTTGGCTTCTCCACCTTTTGGTACTAATCCATCTACACTAAAAACATGAAAAATGGAAGTCCACAACAAAGCAATGTAACCATAAAAATAAAAAGGCAAATCTGTGTGTTACCGTGGATCCTGAGGATAGAGTGAATACAAAAGAGCCCCCTTATACAACTTTGAATCTTCTATTATGCCCTAAGTGACTTGCTAACGTGTCTTTCTTAATATATATTACAACATCCCCTTGAAATTACCCTAACCAACTCCTCCATCGAGTCTAATCCTTCGGTACCCAGACCAAGCTACCTTAGCTCATATGTTATATGCGTTTGATGGGCCCGATTGGCCCATGGGCTTAAAATTGATTCGGAAAATAAGTTAAAAATAATTTAATTTAAGAAAATATTATAAATAATCATCATTAGTTTATATTGATATATAAAAGTATTGATGATGATTATTTAAAATTTCAGAAAGTAAAATAACTTAGAAATCATATGTGAATTGTGAGAGCCTTAGTTGGAGTGTGGCAAAAGTACAGAGGCCAAGTTAGGCATATAAGGATTTTGGTTTTGGGTAAAAAATTGTAGGTAGAGGGCTGAGGATGGGAAACGAATCCTAGATGTGGGCGTAGACGAATATGGGGTTCGTTTGATTTCTAGAATTAATGGGAATAGAATGATAAGGAATGATAGTTTGTTTAGTATAATATTGAAAATGTAAAAACAAATTTATTTTTTATATTCAATTGAACACAAATAAATATGTAAAGATTGAAATGACCATGGAGTTAGAAAAATTACTTCCTCCTTTGCCCATCTTTCTTTTCCGTTCACGATTCAAACTAACAAGTTTCAACAAATCATGGGACAACAATCAACAAATCACTATTCATATTTTACAAATCACACAAAAAGAAAATCCCAAAATTCAAATTGCACAATTTTTTTCCAGATCTGCAAGCGAATGTGAGTGAACATGAAGGAGATGGAGGCGAGGACAGTGACAAAGATAAAGGGAAGTGCAGAAATAAAGATAGAGGAAAGGAAAGAACAAATCTTTTTCCAGATTTGTGATCAATTGGACTAGACTAGGGAGCGAAGGAGATAGAAGAGAGGGTAGTGATAGAATGCGATGGACTTGACGACAAGATCTCATGTGAAAAGGTGGAGATGGAAGGGAGATGGCAGCAGGTGGCTCTTGCGTCGGATGTAGTGGACACAATAGAGCAAGCCATGGTTGCCGCCGAAGGAGAGGATTGTGGATGAGACTGCGTTGAGCGTGGATGAAGGATGGTACTTGTGACTTTGTCCTCCATTCCCGGTACTTGGAATCCTAAAGGATGAGGTCCAATATAAGTGTCCTCATTCCATGAAAAATCAGAAATAGAGCACTCCTAGGAATGAGGAGTCCAGCTAAAAAAGGGATAACCAAATAGACATCATATTGGAATGGAGAGCCTATTCCCACTAATTCTAGGGCCCTGAAAATAACCAAATGGGCCCATGATTTTCAACGAGGGAAGAGTAGGCCATCAAAATTTGGATATATGGGCCTCATGGAAGAAATGGACCACTAAAGCTTTTATTTTATGTTGATGCATAAAAATTAAAATCCAAAATGGGAAATTGATGGGGTTGGAACAATGCATTTTTCTAAGCCTTTCATCGAATTTGGCATTTTGGCAATTATTGCAAAGAAATGGTGAACTGAAAAAAATGATGCCCATATGGACGGAAGAAGAAATAAAATGAACTCTGCGCTGACTCATCCCCCTTATCCGACTCTGAGTGAAAGCTCAGGCATAAACAAACGGGATGCCTGAACTAAAATCCTTTACTTAAAACAGTTTTTTTAAAGAAAACAAAAACAAAATTGAGCCGGCACATTTATTTTTAGAATAAGATTTAAATCGTTTGAATTTAATTTAAATGATATAATAGGCTTGTCCTGAAAAAAAAATACTCCCTCCTATCCATATTATAAGATATTTTATATGATAAATTTTTTATCCAAAATATAGAATATTAAATATTTTTCTTCCTATTTTTAATGCTTCTATATTTCTCATTAATAACTCTATAATGATAATAGAATAAGATATTTAATAAGAGTAAAATAAAAAAATATAGCTACTTTTTACATTGATTTCAAATAAAAATAAAATTTTCTTAATATATATATAATTAATTTAAAATATCTTATAATATAAATGAGAGAAATTATATTATAAGTAGAAGCAAGTCATGCTCTAATTTCTGGGCGGGAACGAATCCCTACTGTCAAGCATCATCAGTTGGTTTACCCCGCCCTGCGCTTATTCTGTTTTCTATTATAAAATATATTTTTGAGAATTAAAATTTTAAAATATAAATTATTTTATGAAATTTATATATTATTTAATATTTATTTTTTTTACTTTTCTTAAAAATATTAAAAAAAGTTATAGTAGAAAAATATTAAAATAAATATATTTAATATAAGTTATAATTTAATAAAGATAATTTTATAAAATTATGTTGATTTTTAAAAATATCAATATTTTTAACTAATTTCTTAAATATATATGAGGTGGGTAAATATGATTTATAATAGGAAATTAGAAACTAGAAAGTAGAATTTTATCCTATTATGAATTAAAAAAAGGCTGATAAAACAAGTGAGACACACTAAAAATTCATAATTATTCTTTTTCTTGCCCGAGCCGGAGGAAAATCCAAACCCCGGTTTATTACATTGAATTGTGGAGTCTTGAATAATGAAATTAAAAGTCTTTTTCCAAAATGATAAATGAAAATTTATACTCCGTGTTTCAGAACTTTTATTTTTCACTGAAAATGGAGGGGACGAAAAAAAAAATTTTGCCAAATAATTACTCAATAAATCTATCGAAAAAACATTTTTTCCCAAAAAAAAAAAGTCCTAACCAGCAAATATTGTCTTCTATAATTAGCTAAGTATGCTACCTCAAATCTAATTCATCTCCACCCATTCTTACACCCTCGACGAAGCGCTTATGTTCACTCCAACACATATACACCACTCTGCAGCTAAGAACGTTGATCTCTTACACACTTGTCCTCCCTGGACTTTGTAAAGAAGAGAAAAATTGAGGATCAAGTCTGGTTCTACAAATGGGACATAGGCGATGCTTCGAAAGCCAAGTATCTGCACATTCCAGATGAAAGCCGTGATTACAACCGGGAATCAGTCGAGCCGGTTGCTCCTGGCCGATATCGTCGAGGCACACGGCGCATTCGGTCTCATCGAACAGCTCTTTTCCCGTGACTTTTGGCAATTCCTGAAGCTCCGAAGCTGAGAGACCGTCGTCGGAAACGGACTTCACTACCGGAAGGGGGCCGGAAGCGGCGTACCGGAGAAGGCAGAAGTAGACCATAAAAATAGCGGCCATGCCGAGGCATGGAAGGAAGAGTGCGAACAGAACGGAATTAAGCATCGGAATCCGAATTAAGCTGACCTAGTGGTGGGGATCGCAGGGAGGGGCGAGCCTGCATGGTTGAGAAATGTAGGAATAGGATTAAATATGAACAAGTTGTTGGGTAAATGGTAAATGGTCCTTTTGAGTTTTGAGGTTACGAGGATGACGTGTATCAGTTGTGGAGCCAAGCCAGGAAGATACCGTGTACAGGAGAAACGCTAGGGTAGTTATAACATTAATTATTATTGACAAAAAAGCTGAACCACTAGTTGTACTAGACAGTAGAGAGAGAGAGAGAGAGAGTTATATATATATATATATATATATTGCCTTGGGAGTGACGGGTGGTGCAATATTTTCGGCTAATACTTGAATTAGATTTTGGAGATCTCGTATTTGCTTCCCAGGTGATAAATAGATCCGGATGAGTAAGAAATATGTGGAGTTTGATTTGATGAATCATTAATTTTTTTATGATTAAATTATTGGCACAACAAATATAATGGCTAAAAAAATTGTTTAGACAATTATACAAGATTTTCACTTAAGGAAATACTCGCATAGACATAATTCAAAAACAGAAATCAATATAATTAATTTACTTTTAAATAGTATTCCCCATATCAATAGAAAAGAGTCATAATTCAGCATTTTAATTTAACAAAGGCCTATATTTTTCTTTGCCAAACAACATCTATATCAAGAAAATAATTAAATACAATATTTTTTTTAAGTTAGCATATAGTGATTTTCAGGGTATGATTTTATTAAAAAGTGAATTAATGATTTAAATCATATATGATATTTTAAGAAAATATTTGAATTTTTTCACATCTAAGGCTTCATACTAGTACTTATTTTCTAAAACAAATCTATTAATCTCTAATATGAAATAAATAATATTAAGACAAAAGTTCAAGAAATTTATATACCCAATAAATATATTGGAAGCAAGTCATGAATAATGTTGTTATATGAAACTTTGTGCAATTAACATGTGTCTCACCATTTAGTTTATTATAAAAGGAGAAGCCAAATTCAAACAAAACAAAAGAACATACATAAATTATTTGCTTGACTCAGATTACTTCTCATATACTATCTAATAAGTACTATGTCGGAATTTCGATTTCTCACAAATAGTGAAAGTGGTGAATATTGCCATTCGCTATATGGTTTCCATGCAATGAACAGGCTCGCCATCAAATTAATTTTAAAAAGAAGGAAGTCAAATTCAAACAAAATATAAGAGCATACACAAATAATTTATGAAATTATTTGCTTGACTTGATTCATTTAATTTGCAATGAGCGTAAATTATGCATTCGTATTCTCTCCACCATGGCAGTCATCTACTATGATTCTATCAACATGCTTCATCCGTAACGACCTCGTTTAATCCAGCAAGGTGAGATCTCAACCGTTTGCAAGAATGATGAACCAGACACATCCTGATTCAACTGTACAGGTACCCCATCAAAGATAACTGGTTTAGGGTTTTGGGAAAGTGAAGTGACAACCAGAAGAAGGTGGGAAGCATGTGACTCAGATGAAGATGGAGATGAATGGAAGGTGAAGAACATCTATGAGGTGTTTCTAATTTTGGTCAAACTTAATTTAATTTGATTACTTTTTCCCTCTCATCTCTTTAGCTTTTTTTTTTTGGTCGATTTTCCTCTAGCACTTGTTGGGTTTGCAAAAAAGGTAAATTGATTGGATATAATGGAAAGGAAAGGAAAGCAAAGAAATGAAAGTTTCTATGTAATGGAAAGAAAGACAATTTGACAGGTAAATTTATATTTGGTTGGATGAAAATCATGAGGTGAAAGAAAGGAAAGTAAATTAAATGACTATAATACCCTTAATACAAAAATAGTAAAATTGTTATTTTAAATTACCATTAATAATAAAATATATATTAAAATTATTATTGTCAATAAGATATAACTAAATAGGTAATTTTAGTTATAATAACAGAAAGTAAAATAATATTCTTTTAAATAACTCCATCCTTATTTTTTAATGAAATATTTTAAATTATTAATGTGGAAAAAAATAAATAACACTATCAAATCAGTTAAACATGCTCGTGGCTGATTGCATACGTGTCCTGTGAAGATAGAGCTATCCAACGTGTAATAACATATAATAGAATTATTATAACTCCACTATTTTTGACTTTACTCTTCTTTTTGGGAAAAACAAAAATAAAATTGTGTTATCTGTTTTTATGTTTTTAAAATAATTTTATAAAATCGTTTTTTAAAATAAGTTTTGGGAATAAAAAAAAATTGTTTGAATAAATGTTCTAAAAACTATTTCTAAGAACAGAAAAATAAAAAAATTATTTAAGGAAATTGTTTTGAGAACATGCTTTGAGAATAAAAAAACAGAAAATTTGTTTGATTCACTTATTTTATAAGATATTATTTATAATAATTGGCACATTTTTTTCTATAATTTAATATTCATATGACATTACTAGTTTAATTTAATAATAAAATTTTAGAGAATTCAAATAATAAAAATTTAATTATATCTATATGGCATTTACGTAAAATTTAATATCCATATTATTTTCATTTCATTTCACCTCGAGTCTATGGTAGAATTATTTCACCTTAGAGCAATTATTTGATCCAACAGGCTCTCTCAAGCAATTAGAAATTGCCATCACAGTTGCTTCAATATATGCATCTTCCCCCTGTTTCAAATTTTAAATCAATAAAAGCCCCAAGAACTTGGAGTTCAACCACAGATCAATAGAATTGAAAGATTTCGAATGAATTTCAGCATTCCATCTCTTGGAGTAGGCTGATATTGGGAATACAGAAGATTGGGGAGAAGGACGAGGCCACGCCATCTTGGATAACGTCCGGATAGTACACCAGTTAGTTGGCAAGGGCACAGAGCGAAAGATAAAGATGTGCGCCACCATTTCCCTTTGCCTCTAGAACCCAACTAGTTACAGTTTGAGGATAATCATCACTAGGTTGGCAAAGCTAGTCTTCATATGTGGGTCAAGGCATGTTGGCTTGTCAAGGCACGACGGCCAAGGCGGAAGAAGCAAAGAAGATAGCTGAGATTGAAAATCAAGGAGAAAATAGGCTTGTTTCATCTCCATCTTTATTTTATCATTATGCATAATCAATTTTGTCCAAACCTGCTCAGGATTTGCATTTATTGCATTATTTTCAAATCTATCTAAATTTTTTCTTTCTTAGTTTTTCGAATACTTTGGTTTTAATTGAATCTTTTTGTGTCATGTTTTGTCCCCATTTCATCTCCTATGTTTCCCTTTAACATCTTGATTCCATTTGAGTCTTGTCTTGTCGAGTTTGAACTCAAAAAATTGCTAAAGGTTGTTGGTAAGATTGATAGAAAGGAAAGTTCAAGTTTATACTCGTCAATGCTAGAAAGCAAGACTTGTGCCAATCCAAGTAATGAATTGCATAATGCTTTTTATCTTGGAGATTGATTGCAAATGCTTAGAGAACAACTTAATATGCATTAAACTTGAAGCCATGGAAGAATGTTCTTCTTCACATTCATGCAAGGAATAAAGTAAAGATGTATCAATCAAGTTTGAAAGGTATGTTTCCAATATATTATTTATTTGATGTGTTTAATCGTTCCCTGTCTTTCCATATAGATTATGGAGATTCGAGAACAAATCTTTTCAAAGAGGAGGGAATGATAGAGGATGCCTTAGTCATAGTTTAAAAGGAGGGCTTGGACAAATTCAAGAGTATGACAGGAAGCTTTATGACTTGGAAAGATTGTTATACATGTTGGAGCCCAATTATTTGAGCAAGTTTACAACCCAATTGAAGGTAGAGAGTTTGAAGAACCTATTGGAAGAGATTACTTAAAAAATCATGTGCTTCACTAAAAGAGCATATGACTTAGGTATTAGTGGATTTAATTTATATTAATTTCATTTTTAATAATTATGAGGCAAACTATGTTAATTAATAAAGTCCAATTAGTTAATTAGTAGTTTTTTGATAACCTTGTAAATAAGCATGTCATGTGCCAAACATGTAATTTTATTAATGTGGTGGTATATTTATAAGGGTTTAAGTATTATTTTTATTATTTTTTTACTTTTCATTATTTATTTTGGGGGTCTTATTTTATTAGTTTCCTAAGTCCAATAGGAGTATTATTTGAGCCCAAAGTCCCCTAATCTCATTAGGACTACTTGAGCTCAAAGTAATTAGGTTTTCTAAGCTCATTCAGTTAGTTTTTCTTCAATAACTATTTAAGGCCTTCTTTTATATATGTTTTTCAAATTTGGATGAATAAAGTTTCAAACTTTTATGAGTTTTTCATGTATTTTTTGAGTGCTAGAATGAAACTATGACTTATCAGGAAATCAGTCATTCCTTGTGACATTACTAGAATTAGGGTTCAAGAGATCGGTTTTCTTATATTCTATTTCACCTAAATCAACATCTTTCTTTTGTTTCTAATTTGTTTTGCTTATTGTGTTCACCGTTTCTACATTTTTTATCATTCTTCTTTGTCATCCAACTTGTAGTATTTCTTGTTTGCAATGAGTCGAGTGTCTAATATATCAAAGTAGGTTCTTTGAACCAGTTCCATAAGGGTTCACCTATCAGTTGGTATTAGAGCTTAAGTTTACAAATGAATGTGTGTTTTCCGTTTTGCTTCCTTTCTCTTTGTTTCATTCCATTTTTGCTACTATCCGAAAAATTATCATTATTGTTCATTTGGACTATTCATCACTATTCATCCATCACTATTTGTCACTATTCATCATCACTGTTCATCACAGTTTCTATCTTGAGCAAATTTAAAAAAAAAATTCATCCATTTTATTACTGCCTCTTGGTGTCTTAGTTTTACTTCTAGTGTGAATTGCCCAGATTAAAAAAATTTTGGAAAAAAAGAAAGTGATTGATTGCTACCAAGAAAAGAAAAAAAATATATACATATATATATAGCAGCTAAATAAAAAAATAGAACAGAAATGCGAAAAAAAAGAAAGAGATTTGGTTGGGATAAACTTAGAATCTTTGTGATTTGATTGAGTTTCTAAACTGATTGAGGATTATATTTTTCTAAAGTGTTTTGACTTGAATTTCATGTAGCATATTTTAGGCGCTGGTTTGATTTAGATCTTACTTGATTGATTTGTCATCTATTACATTGACTTGTTGGGGATTTTGCTACTTAATTATTGAAGAGGACACTAATTTGTTTCCTTTTTAAGAGAATTATAAGGTTTTTGCTCACCAAGTCATCATGATTTCCTCAATTCATCAAATTTTGGTGGTCCTTATTTCACTCAATGTCCTCAATTTATCGCTTCTTTTCCTTTCAATTTTTCATTGTTCCTTTTTGTATTTTCCAACTTCTTTCATTAGCTTCCTTGTAGGAAATTTCAGTTGCTTTATGTCTTTTTGTGTTGGTTATTGTTTAATTAAATTAGGATCTTTGGGAACTCTAATTTTGAATTTTGGTTCTGTGATTGCCATATCTTAAAAAAAAAACTAATTTCTTTTTGATTGAAGTTGTGGTTTTAATTTAACACTCTCATAAGAAAACAAGTTTTGAGTGGAAAAAGGCAAGAGAGAAATTGCATTATATATAAAAAAAGCCTTGATTTAGTGTGAAATATAAGTGTATTTCCATTATTTGAGTGAAACTCATGAGGGAGTGGTGAGGTCATTTCTTTTTTATACTTTTGTTGGCTATTAACTATGTCAAGATTTCTAGGTTTTGCATCTCACAAGAAGTCTTTGAAAAAGGTTTCCAGCTGTGACCAAAACTTAAGAAAGCTAAAGTTAAAGATTCCTTCTTTCTAACGCAAATATGATGTCAATCTCTATTGGGAATGGGAAAGAGGAATTGAGCAAGTGTTTGTCATTACATCATCATTGAGGATAAAGTAGACCATGTCATCATTAGTTTTTTGACCACGTAGAAGTTTGGTCGGAAAGGTTCTACAAAACATGAATTGAATATGGATTTGAATCTATCACTTCTTGGGAGAATATGAAAAATCTTATGAGAAGAAAGTTTGGTTCTTATCACCACTAACCTATTCCTAAGAGTAAAGATGAACATCCCAAAAAGATGCACATGTTCGTGGAAAAGAATCCAACTCCTAATGCATGTGATTAACACATGGAGAAAGATGATTTAGTGGATGATGATGTTGCTACCACTTCAACAACTGATGATGGAATGAGAGAATCCACTACAGGTATGCCTAATCCTCAAAATTCTGATATTAATATCTCTTGTGATTTAAGATGTGGTAATTATAGTCAGATGAATGATGTTGTTTGCATTGATGATATCCCTTATGATGGAACAACTAAATTGGAACCTAAATTGGGATGTTCTAAACTTGAGAATCCCAATGAGTTTAATGTTATTAATTGTGATAACAAGATTGAACATGTTATCCTGCTAAATCTTGAAGAGAGAATTCGTTTAGATGCTGATAATGTTATGGTAGAAAGCTTAGATGATTCTAATTGTGCTTTTAGTGTGCAAATTGAAAATAATGTTGTAACACAATTGGAAAATGAATTTCATGATGTTGCTTGTGCTTCTGAGCATAATTATAATTATTTGCATCCTTTAGAGGAAAATCATGCTTTACATGTTACTAATCAATTTTTGGAAAATTCTATGGATAATAGCATGCTAGTATCTAATAGTGCTAGTGGTGTCATTCCTTTGGAAATTGACTCTTGTGATTGCATTGATGTTGATCATATTAGTATGGTAATTGGAGATTATGCTTTTGATTCTATCTTGAATGGACATGTTAATCTTTGTTTTTTTGTATTAGAAAAGACTCATGAATCATTGCCATGTAATTTAGGTGAAACTTATGAGAAAATAAATAGTAAGCTTAAGTGGAAAAAGTAAAAATGGTAGAAATGAGAGAAGAAAAGAGAGATATAAGAAAGAAAAACAAGTAGGAAAAAGATTGAGAGAAGATTGAAAAAGAGAAAGAAAAAAGAGAGTTTGAGGAATAATGAAAGTGAAAATAAGCTGAAAGTAGTTTATACAAAACTCCTTCCTTCTTCACCTCATCTTTCTTTTGTGTCTTCATTGTATTTTTGTTTTTTTTTTTTTTGCCTTTCTCATTTTGTTTCTGATTTCTTTGAATTATTCACAATTTCTTTTGAGTCCAAATTGCTTGAGTCCATAGTGAGTCCCTTAGTTAATTTAGTGCCTTCATTCTCTAGTTCATCCTTCGATGTCATTTCATCTCATCTTCATCATAGTGTTTTGCATTCCCAAATCATTTGTGAAGTAGTCCCTGTTTGTTTCACATTTTATGCTTCTTGTGTATCTCACAAGTCATGTGTCTTTTTGGTTCTTTGTTGGTTTGTTTTATCTCCATCTTTGTTTTATCATTATACATTATCAATTTTATCCAAATCTGAAAAATGTATATAAAAGAAAACCTTAATTAGGCAATAAAGAAAAACTAACCTAATGAGCTTAGCAAACCCTAATTATTTTGGGCTTAAGTAATCCTAATATAATTAGAAGACTTTGAGATTAAATAACATTCCTATTGGACCTAGAAAACTAGTAAAATAAGGCTCCAAAAATAAATAACAAAAAAAAAATACCTAGATCCTTATAAACATGTCATTACATTAATGAAATAACATATTTAGCATATGACATGCTCATTTACAAAGTGAGCTATTGAAAGAATACTAATTAACCAATTAGCATTTATTAATCAACATAGTTTAACCCATAATTATTAAAAATGAAATTAAAATAAATTAAACCCACTAATACCTAAGTCACATGCTCTTTTAGTGAATTACATGATCTTTTATGTAATCTCATCTAATGGACTCCTATTGAGTTTGGATTTGAAACTTGTAAAATTGAAATGCTTTTCAAACTCTCTAGCTTCAATTGAGCTATAAACTTGCTCAAATAATTGGGCTCCAACATATATTACAATTTTTTCAAGTCGTAAAGTCTCCTGCCATACTCTTAAATTTGTCCAAGCCCTCATTTTGAACCATGACTAAGGCATTCTCTATCATTAATTATGGGTGAACCCTTATGGAACTTGTCTAAAGAACCCGCTTTAATGTGTTAGACTCTCAAATCGTTGCAAACAAGAGATACTAAAAACTAGAAAGCAAAGAAGGATGATGAAAAACATAGAAACGGTGAACACAACAAGCAAAATGAATTAGAAACAAAAAAAGATGTTAATCTAGGTGAAATAGAATTCAAGAGAATTAGTCTCTTGAACCCTAGTTCTGGTGATGCCACAAGGAATGACTAGTTCCTTGATAAGTCATTGTTTCGTCCTAGCACTCAAAGAATGCAAGAGAAACTCGCAAAAGCCTAAAAGTTTATTCATCCAAATTTGGAAAACATACATAAAAGAAGGCTTTAAATAGATAATAGAGAAAAACTAACCTAATGAGTCTAAAAAACCTAATTATTTTGAGCTCAAATAATTCTAATAGGATCAGGAGACTTTGTGTTCAAATAACACTTGTATTGGATCTAGGAAACTATTAAAATAAGGCCCCAAAAATAAATAATGAAAATTTAAAAGAAATAATAAAAATAATAACTAAACCCTTATAAACATGCCATCACATTAATGAAATCACATATTTGACACATGACATGTTTATTAACAAGATGGGCTAGCAAATGACTAGTAATTAACCAATTGGCTTTACTAATCAACATAGTTTAGGCCATAATTATTAAAAACAAAATTAAAATAAATGAAGCCCACTAATACCTAAGTCACATGCTCTTTTAGTGAAACATATGATCTTTTAAATAATCCCCTCCAGTGGGCTCCTCTTGGCCTTGGATATGAAACTTGTAAAATTAAAATGCTTTTCAAATTCTCTAGTTTCAATTGGGCTATAAACTTGCTCAAATAATAGGGGCTACGACATGTATAATAATATTTTCAAGTCATAAAGCTTCATGTCATACTCTTGAATTTGTCCAAACCCTCCTTTTAAACCATAACTAAGACATCCTCTATCAGTTAGGGTCGAGCAGAAGGGTTGGGGATGAGACAATGGAGACCGAATAATTTGGGCAAATATGTTTATTCGGAATTACCAAAATGCCATTAATGAATTGCGCGTTCTCCATGTTTCCTCCATTTCAAAGAATAAAAACACCCAAAACATGTCAAAGTTGTTCTCATATTTCTATTCTGTAAAACATGCTTTTGTTTTTTAGTTTTTGAAAACATCTTATTAAAATCACCTCATCAAATGATTTTTTTTTATTTTTCTATTATCAAAAACAACAAACTATTTACAAGAACTGCAATCAAACAGGGCCTAAGGATCATAAATGACAAAGCTGAGATCGTAGGAGTTGATTCTGGAGAAACCATTGGATGGAGCACTAGAAACTTGATGGTGAATTTGGAGGAAAGAGGAGGTGATTTGGTGAGAAGAGAAGTGTCTTCTCAAAGATATGATAGTAATGAATAGGAAGATTGGATTTCTCTTTGTTGTGTTGTTGTAATTCTGCGAACTTTTGATTTCGATTGTTCCTTTTTTCTTTGTAACCTTGCGCACTAGAAAGCTCCATTCTTTTCTTCTATCCAGAAACTTCTGAATGATGATTCTTTGATCTAACGCATCCAAGCCTATGTCGACATATCATTGCTAGCACTTCCTCTCCGTTCATGTTGTCATTCATCGATATGATGCTCCAAACTATTTTGCGATTATCGTGGGCTCTTCCTTTCCATTCTTGTCATCATTATCATCGTCCTTTGACTAAAAATCATTTGATGATATTATGCATAACCATTTGTGAGTATCTAATCTTGTCAAGTTTTTGTTATTTTTCTGATTAATTTTCCTGCAAGATATATTGGACCAATATGTTGTAACAATTTAAAATTGAAGTTGTAATTGGGAATTTGATAGTGAGTTTGCTAGTGATGTTATTGATATGTGTTTGATGGGAATTGATAGTAGGAATTAGGGTCTATTTGGGAGCCCATTTGAAACCAAGTTTGAGGGTTGAAATGAGTTTGAATCATTTTAATTAGTGTTTGCCTATTCTTTTCCACCCCGTTGTAAACTCATTATCACATTGAAATGAGTTTCTCGCTTCAACCATGCTTCTCGGTTTGATTCTCCATTACCAATAAGATATTAATTTGTAGTAAATAGCCCAAACTATTGCTAACCATTGGAAAAACTTTTATTTCACAATAAAAAGCTCAACAAACTCTCTTGCTCTAGTTCGATCTGAACCAGTCTATTCAATTTGTAGTAGTTCTTGTAGATTGGTCTCCTCTGTTCGTTTTGTGAAAGTCTCACCTCCTAGGTCATTTCCTCTGTTCAAGTATGTTCGATCTCCTTTGTTCAATTGTATTTTTTTTTCCTGAATTGGCCAGATTGGGTTAAAGGAATTATGTTCTTTGTGATGAAGAAAGAAATAGAGAAAGATGCATGCTTCTGAACTGTAACCACATTTATCACAATGAGTGAAATCTCAACCTTCTGTAATTTCCACATTTGGAAGAAAGAGGTAAAAGGGAGGTGGGGAACAAAGGAAATAGTGATGAGTCAAGGAGAAATGGCAAGAAATTAGGAGGAATTGATGGGAAAATTGAGAAAACGGAGAAGAATGGAAGGGAAGTTGATGACCAAAGATTATAAATTGGAGAGGAGGGAGTGTAGGCTACTGATTCAAGGAGGGAGTAATGTCCAAAAAGAAAGTGAAATAAAGACTCTAGGACTTGTTTGGTTGAGTGAAAATAGAGCAAGGGAGAGAAATATAGCCACTAAAAATAAAGACAAATACAAATGAATAATTAAACATGAGGAAAAATGGGAAAATTAGGGAAATAAAATTTTCATAAAATTTCTCCTATCTAATGATCAAAATATCCTTCAAATTTTTAATTTTTATAAATTATGATCTGTAATAAAATGTTATATTAGATAGATTATGTTTTTAATTAAATAAATACAAATTAAATTTTATTCTAAGAAAATTAAATTAATTATGGGATAAAGTTTAAACTCAATTTAGAGGAAAATTATGAGCAAAAGATAAGGAAAATAAAATACTAAAAAATAAAATTCCAAATCTCTTCGACTATTTTGCCCCTGTATTGGTTAATTCTTAATTAATTTTTTAATCACAATTAAACCACAGATGAACCAAACATAATCACTTTTTGTTTAAAATTATCCAAACATAATTACTTTTGTCAAAATCAATTTTCAAATAAATCATCCAAATACAAATACATTAGTGTACAATCAATTTTTACCACAACTACATTGCAAAACAAATTCTACCAAAACTCTGTTTTTTCTAACTGAAACCCAAACGAGTACTTAGTAACAATGTGTTGATTCTGCTAATTTATTATTATTATTATTATTATTTTCTTTGAAGATTATGATTTGTTTGCTAGTCTCTATTTGTTATTGATTCTGGTATTTTAGGCCTACCAGTCTTGAAAATTACTTGTATAATTTAAACAAAACATGGTTGTCATCACAAACAGAACCTGCACTCTATTCACCAGCAAAATAAGATTTGGATGCTTTATATTCATAGCAACTTCATCACTAACAAATTTTGATTACAAACAGTATAATGGCTTGAACAACTTTTTCAACAAGATTGTTTTCCATCAAAAGGTTACCAAAAGCAAGGCAACTTAACCTGAAAGCTGGGAGGGGTGCTAAAAGTTGCTGGTATATCTAAATGCTGAACCCAAGTAAGCTGTAGATTTTCATTGATTTTGTCTTGTATTGTATGGTGTACCTAATTTGTAAGAAACAACACAGTCAATTGATTCCACTGTATCCAAAAATTCCATTGTATCAATTAAGTCTATTTTGTAATGAGACAAAAAAAAATCTAAGGTATGTTCACTACGGAAAGGAAGAAAGAAAGAAATATATCAATAAAATGCATCTATTCTTAGTGTACAAATTTTCTGCCTTGTGTGAATTCAATTCTCCCCTCAATTGTATTGCGTAAGGGATGACATAGGGTAGTCATGTTGTGCCTAAAATATTAACATTCCCATGCTTCATCTAATGTGTCAAATTCTATAACATCCCATTTTTCATGTATGAATATTATGGCCAGATAATATTACAAATAATATTAATTTGTTCTGGATTAATTTATGATGATTGGGAAAGCTTGGATATTTAATTAAATTAGTTTAAGATCCAAAATATCTTAAAATATTAAAATGGGGCTCAAAAAGGGTAAAATTATCATTTACAATACGATGAAGAAAATAATATTTTAAATACTTCGATGCAAGTTAAAAGTACAAGTGATATTGGTTATGTGAGCCATAAGAGGAAAAAAGTATAAATCCAGTAAAAAATGGGGTCCCACATAAATAGTAAATACCGAAGGAGATAAATAGTAAAAAGTAAGTAAGATATGTGGACTTTATATGAAAAAGTAAAAGAAAAAGATAATGGGTTTCCTAGATAAAGTAAATAGGAATAACACTGAGTATAATAAAAAATCTGGTACTCAAAGTACTCAAAGTAGAGCCAAATTGATATGCAAAAGTAAAAAAGTACATTATCTACTTTTCTTGATTTGACATAAAGTAAGGAGGGAAAAGTTAGACATTTTTTCCCTTCCCTACTTTCTCACATGCCCAAAAATATCTAAGGATATAATGGGTAATTGGTATATTAAATGTGAGAATAATTGTGAACCCTTGGATTAAATTTTGATCTGATGGTCCACAATCCTCAGGCCTTCCTATAAATATCCCCCACCCCTTCCCTCATTTTCCCCACACATACTAGCAAGAAAGGAAGAGGGAGCGTCAGAAAGAGAGTGGGAGCGTGAGGGAGAGGAGGAAGAAAAGAAGAAGGAAGAAAGAAGAAGAAAAAATAAAGGAAGGAAAGACAAGTAGGGATCTTCTGAGATAAACTCTTATTCTAGATCTCTTCTAAATTTTCTCTTTATTTTTTTAGTTTAAAGATTAATTAGAGTTTAAGTTGTTTTTTCCTCTTTCTTGTTCCTCTTTTTGGATCAAGACATTATTTTGAGGGAAGAGTTTATAGTTTATGGTTGAGTTAAATTTATATGATAATATTAAATTATTAAGTAAGGTTTAATGATGCTTTATGTTTCAATCAAGTTAAGGAAATGATCTAAAACTAAGTAAAAGTAAGGTTCAAAGAAAAGTTAATAAAGTTCCAAGGTAGTCCCTTGCCCTTGCTTAATGTTATTACTTATGAATGTTTTATACATTATAATGATTTGTAAATGATGTCATGTTGCTGTTATAAATGCTTTTCTATGATTGGTGGTTGTTTTATGTCAAGGGCTACGTCTCGGGATGCCCATTTATTAAGCTGTTATGCTGCCAAAATTTCATTAGACAACATGGAAATTTTGATAATTTAATGAAAGTATGTTATGTTTTCAAATGTTTTTGTGATGACAGATGACTACTGAGATTTTCCCAATCTCACCCCATAGTTAACCAATGTTAAGGCCAAGTCATGACAAAGGGAAACATGTGGAGCATGAGGAATAATGGTGATGGGACCTTACTTAAAGCTATTAATGTTCTGTTTATGTACTATCTACTTCTGGTTACTGTATAAATTCATACATATCTCTAAAAATTCACTGGTCTATAGGTATAGATAGATCTATGTCTTAGGAACAAAAAGACACTGGTTTGGCTATATTTGGAGCTATATAATGGTAGTTATTCTTGTTTTACCAAAATTAGTCTAGTAGACATTATTTCTGACCTCTGATAACATATATTGATTCCCTGACTAGTAAGAGTAGAATAAATGTATGAAAAAAAAATGGTTAGAAAGTAGACAAGTAAAGCTTTCCAATAATACTAATTACGCACCAAATGGCCTTGTATATTAAGAGAAATGAATTTTCAAAGTTAAGGTTTAGTTTTCAGACAGAAGCAAGGATGTGGAAATGAATAGTAATACGTATATAATAAATTGTACAAATTGGTGCTTTCATTTCTCAGTTTATAATTTTTTCCTAAAAATTCAAGATGTGCATGATTTTTAGACACTTGAACCACTAAGAAATGATTTTTCTAAATTTAATTATGATTTTTGAAATATTACTGTATAGTGAGCTAAAAAGCTACGAGAAACAATTTTAGGAAGTTTTAAAGTTTTAATTGGTTCAAGTTTTCTAAGATTGTTTTATTACATTAAAACAAAGCAACTTTCATGGGAAAAGAATTAAAATATAAGATGTAACATTTTTGGTATCAAATTAGAGATTCGGGCAATCTTTGCAATTGAAAAGCTATGTCTACTTTTTAAGTAATAGTTTTCCCTTTGGATATAAAGCATATTAAGAGATCTATAGTTTTCTTTATAGAAGTATTGCCTAAGAATATTCTAGTAACATACGAGATTAGTCTCAAGAATAACTTGAGGCAGTTGTTGGATTAGATGAGAGGTCATTTTATAAATTTATTTTCCCTTAGGTTATGAAATCTTTTAGAATTGGATCATAGTAGATCCTAATAGTAAAGTGGGATTGTAGTAAATCCCAAGGATCGTAGAAGATCCTACTAAGACTCAGAGATCACAGTAAATCTCATGGTTGCAGTAGACCAAGTGTGAGGTAATAGTAGATCTCTCTAAAGAATGAGAAAATAATGGAAATGTTACTAAGCCTTAGAATTATGATAGTACTCTGAGAGATGATGACCTAAGATAAATTTAAGATGATTTTACAATTGTTAGACTCTCATTAATTCGATAGCTAGTACAAAAATTTATCTAAGACTTATCTCATATGCCAAGCCACTAATTAGATAAGCATAATTGTGGGATATGAAGAACAATGATAAAAGCATAAGCTAGATGCCATTATCTGGTAATAGTTCAACTAGAAAGAAAGTAAGAAAGAAAGATAGTTATACACTTTAGAAGTGTACCTCATGAAAGAAGTAAGAGTGAGTAAAAGCTAGAGGCAAATAAAAGCCTATGTTAGTAAAAAGTAATAATGACCATGAAAGTGAAGTATCCCATATATGAAGAAAAGCTAGATCAATGGCAGAATTTTTTTAATGATGAACGTAGTGGCCAATGAAAAGTAGAGGTAATTAGAAAGAAAGAAGTAAACATGAGAAGAATAATAGGGAAACTTATACATGACACAAAGGGAATAGGGTCAGATAAAGATTTAATACTTCAAGGAAGTAACTTCTTATAAAATTATTGTCACATCCCATGATAGTAGTGACAAATAAAGTAGGCCAGAGAAAGAATAACCCTTGAATGTAATCAATTTGGGTTCAAAATCTGAGATATGTCAATGGGCACAAAAAGAATGAATTATGAGCCTAAGGGATTTGAGAACTATGGTGAGCAGTTAAGAAACTGTGAAACCTTAAATAATGTACTGCTAGGATTAGTATGAAATCCAGTTATAAAAGGAAAATTCTTGGCCAGAAGATCTCACAAGAAAGTGTAAAAGAAATCCTCCAAAAGATAAATGCTGTCAAAGTAAGGCAAAAAAAAAGAGGTGGCTCTTGGGTCTTGGAACCTAATTAAGTAAGTGAGAGGCTAATATTAGTACAAATGTGGGATTTTAACTGGGCTAGCAATGACTATACAGAAGGGTTGAGGAAGTTCCCTTACGTTGCCAAAACACCAAGTAACCTTAACAAAGTAGCTAAGGAAGCACATGAGAACATAGACACAATAGAAATGTTTATGAGAGAAATTAATAACCACTGCCTTAAAAGTAGTTAAACTCCTAACCCACATAAGGTAAAAACTTCCAAGGTCTATGATGATGAAAGTAAAGTATAAGGTTTGGATACGTGCTTATGCACAAAGGCGTGATGATAATTTGGATCTCTATATAGCAGTAATGAAGACCTCTAAGGTATCAGAGGTCAAAGAACAAGAATATTCTCCCTTAGAACAATGGTGAAGACCTTTTCAAAAGGAAATATTATAGGTATAAAATGATGTAAAATTAAAAAAAAATGTGTTCTCCCTCAGGATCAATAAATAACGGTAAAGATCTCTGAAAAGAGAGTAGTACAAATAGAGAAGTCATAAGGAAATAATAATGACTACGACCATTAAAGTAGATGTGGTGGTCTAAATCCTACAAGTTATAGAGAACCACAGAGTACCACCTAGAAATGGCCAATGTGAAAGCTAAGTATAAGGAGCCTGGAATGTATATGACTAGTTAAATGATGAAACAAGTAAGAAGAAAGTATGAGTTGAAGTCTAAACATAAAGAGTACAGATAAAGTTTGAAAAGTATGTTTCAAAATTAAACTAAGCTTACAGAATAGTAAGAATCTCATAGAGTAAGAACCGTAATAGGAAATATCATTTTGGGATATTGTGCCAAAAAATTAGAAGTTAGATGAAAGCGGGGATCAAATGTCCCAGACTAAGAATAGTAAGTTATCTAGAGATCATAATGATGAATTACAACTTGAAAAGGGAGTCTAATGCCAGCAACCTCTAAGTCTAATATTTGTATTAGCTCTCCAGAACCTCTCGGCATTTATCAATTAAGTGTGCTTGAGTGGGAGAAATTTTATGATGGGTGATCTACTAGGAAATCCAGCTTGTTAATGACCCTACACTAAAGAAAGTAAATAGCATGAAAACAAAGTTAATAATTAAAGGCTATTTCCTAATGACAAGAAAGTTAGTAACAGAAAAGATTGTAAGTAAGAAGAAAAGAAAGAGACACTGGAAACAGTAAGAGATTTAAGGATTAGGGAAACCAAGGCAAAATGAGTATACAGAAGGATGCCTTGTTCAAAAAGTCTTACCTTGACATAAATGACAATATTGGTATGAATTGATGGTAGTAAATAATGTTCTCCTTAAATGTGAGGACAAGACCATAATCATACCTATTGTGAAACTTGTTAGGTTGGCTGGTCACCTAAGAGGGGGGTGAATTGGGTGATGTAAGATTTTCACTCTTTTGGATCACAACCCAATTTCACCAAGAGTGTAATAAAACAGGGATAAACAGAGATGGTTGTGTGCAGCAGCTAAGTAGAGAAGATGAAGAACAATACACAATGATTTATACTAGTTCAGCCCAACCACTTGGCCTACATTCAGTCCCTAAACCACCACTTGAGATTTTCCACTATATCCCACAGGTTTGATCCGAGCACCTGTGAAGCCTCAATACATTTCCACAAATTTCAGTAGGAACTTGTGAAGCCACTCTCCTCACACTCTTACAAGATGTGTAAATCCCTTAGTGTTTACAGAATGAAAACTCTCTTGAAAAGTAGATAATACATTGAAAGTTCACTCTATTGAGGTGGATTTTTCAAACTATGCTGAGATAGAAGGATTTTACAAGTTGTAGCAGCATTTTCGCATAAACTCTCTTAAGATTGTTACCCATAAGTTCAAATGATGTTATATTTATAGTTTTGTAGTGTAATTAGACGTTAGACACAAGATTTAGCCGTTAGAGACGTTACCCAACGGTTTACTCTGCAAAACTAGCTGTTTACCAACCACATTTAATGTTTCTAGCATACTGAAATTTGAATTTTGGATGTCAACAGATGAATTTCGAAGAGACCGTAAGTTGAAGTTTTTAGCGTTGAACTTCGAAGTTCATTTGTTCAAAGCTGAAATTTGAATTTTCATCTTTAGAAAATGTTTCTATGTTGGAACATTCGAATTTTCAAGTTTAAAATACTTTTGGTAAGTATGAACAATTATTCCAAATTGTTATAGTGCCTTCAAAGTTCAAATTTTGGTTCCCAAAATTCGTCTGACAGTGAGCAACTCAATATGGCATAAGTTCTTCCTTTCAAAATTCAAATTTTGGATGTGAAAATTCGTCTGTTGGCTGTTCCAGAAGTATTTCTGTGTTTTTGGATATTCGAAATTCGAATTTTCAAAGCAAAAATTCGTCTGTTAGCTTTTCTAGAAGTATTTTCATATTCTGGTGTTACGAAATTTGAATTTTGGAAGTGAAAATTTGTTTGTTGGCTATTCTAGAAGTATTTCTGTGTTTCTGGATATTTGAAATTTGAATTTTCAAAGTTAAAATTCGTCTGTTAGCTTTTCTGGAAGTATTTTCATATTCTGGTGTTGTGAAATTCGAATTTTGGAAGTGGAAATTCGTCTGTTGGACCTGAAGTTCAAATTTTGGAAGCCAAAATTCGTCTGTCAGTGGCAAACCCAACTTTTCACGAAGTTTCCCTTTGAAATTCGAATTCCAGAGGCCCGAAATTCATCTATCGCAACGGAACCTACGTAACTTCGAATTTTGCACTGTAGACAATTTTACAGAAGCCATAACTCTCTCACTTTAACTCCAAATTAAGTAAATGACCTATGGTTGGAAATATCTCAATTTCTACTTTCAAATGAAATAAGTTTCACTTAAAAAAAAAACGTATTTTGTGAGATATGATCAAAAGAGTGGTAAGAGGTCAAAACTGAAAATTCATATCTCACTACTCAAATTTAAGTAACCATAGCTTTTCATATGACCTTCATTTTGAGTGAAATAACCTTCTTTGAAAATCTTATTAAGTCTAGTTTCATATGAAATAAGTTTTACATCAAAACCATATGTATTTTGAGAGATATATTAAAAACACAAATCAAAGGTCAAACTCTGAATTTTTGAAAACCAGATTTCACTAACTATGCTTGACTCGAAATTTGAATTTCAACACCTGAAATTCGTCTGTCATAGGTAATATCTCAGGAACTTCAAATTTCATTCAGTAAAATTCATATTTTCACAAAGTATATGAAGTTTAACTTCTCAAAATTTGTCTGTCATCAGAGTTTTTCAAGTCTAACTTATGCTAACATCAGATTTACTTAATTTAACTCATTTAAAACATATGGTAACAAGATTAAGTGATTTTCAAAGATTAATCCCACCTCAAGACCTAAGTGAAAATAAAATATACCTAGTGACTAGGTCTTTAAATGTTGAGTTCCACTTCCACTTGGACATTTTCTTCTTGGCATGCTCCCTTCTGATCTTCCATTTTTGGGGCATCCTTTCTTTTCTTCTTTCTTAAGTGATGCATGATATTGATTTCCATTTCTGTATTTCAATGCTTACTCTTCTTACTTGGACCAACCTACATTTAATATATTACACTTACAAACTAAGTATTTAGTCCAGTTTATATATCTAACTTACATTATTTATTGTAAAAGTACAGTGGATATATTTACACATAGCATGATATATGTATTATAACCATAATTAAATACATGCTAATATGTATTTTACTTCTTTACGGAACATTATATATGTCAGATACATATAATGCATTTGTTCCTTATTACTCTATATTTGTCATCATCAAAACTTATATTATACTAAACCTTACAAAACTATCCCATACATTAAGACAAAGTGAGTTGTTTATCGATCGAATTGATAATGGAAGTCAGGAATATTTCCTCCAAAACTCAAGCAAAAAGGGATAAGTGAGGAAATAATAGAAGTTCCTATGAGATAAGAAATTAATGAAAACCTTTTTCCCAAGGAATGTAAATGATTATCGTCAAAAAGAGAAGTAGAAAGCACAATTAACATTATGCCTGGAGTAAGGCCAACACTTAGAACTCCATTTGGCATGGTTCTAAATGAGGCAATTAAGTTAAAGCAATAGATGACAGAATTTATGAGGAAAGGATTCATCAGGTCAAATGTATCTCCTTGAGGTACTCCTGTAATATTGATTAAAGAAAAGATGGGAGCCTTAAACTCTGTGTTCACGAAAGAGAATTAAATAAGATCATGATTAAGAACATAAGCTAGTTACCCGTAATAGATAATCAGTTAAAACAATTGGCTAAAGCCAATATTTTCTTAAAGATTTATTGAAGATCTGGGTATTATCAGTTATAAGTAAAGGCAGAAGAAATTCCGAGGACTGCCTTTAGAATTAGAAATGGGCATGATAAATTCCTAGTAATGCCACTTAGTCTCACAAATGCACCAGCTATCTTCATGGACTACATGAATAAGTTTATTTGGCCATATTAAGATCAGATTATTGTGGTATTCATTAATGGTAAAATGTACTCCAAGTCTTTAGAGAAGCATGTAAGGTATTTGAGAATTGTCCTAACAATTTTTTTAAAGTAAAGAGTATGTATGCTAAACTCAACAAGTATGAGTTTTGACTCACTGAAGTATGATTTTTGGGACACGTTATCTCCAAGGATAGGGTCGCAGTATATCCCAACAAGGTAGATGCAATCCTTAAGTAGGAGAGGCCCAAACCGTTACAAAGATAAGAAGTTTTCTAGGTTTAGCAGGCTATTATAGAAACTTTATGCAAGACTTTTCTCATATTGCTTTGTTGTTGACAAGGTTTATAAGGAAAGAAAATTGTGTAAAAATTGAAAAAATAGTTTTCAAAATTGAAAGGAAGGCTTATCTCCTTCCCTGTATTAAACAAACATGATCCAAAGAATCCCTTTGTAGTTTAAAGTAATGCTAGTATGCATGGATTAGGATATGAATTAATGCAGGATGACAGAGTTGTAGCCTATGTTTTTATGTAATTTTTTACAAAGAAAATTATCCTATTCATTTGCGGCAATAGTTTACACTCTAAAGATACGAAGGCATCATCTATACGATATGACCGTGAAAGAGTATTTTGACCACAAACGCCTTAAGGATTTATTAGATCATAAGTAATGAGCTTGAAGTAAGGATGATTGATGGAATTGTTAAAAAATAATTATCAAGCTAAAAATTACCATCCATAAAAGCTAGTACTATGGCCGATATAATAAGTTAAAAAGCTATTCATGTAACTAGTATGATGTGCATGAAGAAGCAAATGTTAGTAGGAGATTTAGAGACTCAGATCTCTCTCCCCGGTTGCATGAGACTAAAAGTGAAAATAAAATACTAGAAAGAGATAGATAAAAGCCCAGTAAGATGATAAATGTACAAATGAGACTAAAGAATCGATGAATTAGGGAGAAGTGAAAAGAATCTAATGCAAAGTATGATGGTCTGATGAGATTTCAGAAGAAAGTATGCTTCTCTTAAAGGTGGAGAAGAGATAATAATATAAGTTTATAAGAGTAAAGGTACTATTCATCCAAGAATCGTGGGAAAATGCCATGATTTAAAGAATTAGTTTTATGAACTAAATGATATAATATAAGAATTGTAGAATGATCAGTATGCCAAAAGGGTGAAAGTAAGGCATACAAAGACCAGTAAGATTATTTTGACCTTTGAAAGTTTGATGTAAAATGGGACATGTATCACAAAAGGTTTAGAAATGTGCACACCTATAAGATGTTATGTGGGTAATTATAAAATTGATAAAGTTAGCACAATTATGACTAGTGAAGTCAATATATATATATATATGTAAAGAAAGATGAGAGACTTCACAAAATGTCAAGCAGTATTATAGCAAAATAAAAAAAGAAGTATGTAAGTAATAGAATGTATGCCTCAAGTATGTATATGAAGATAAAAGGGAAAGGGAGAAATTATGAATAGCTCTATATGAGGCCCTTTATGGATGAAAGTGCAAATTCCCAGTATGTTGGGTGGAGCTAAGTGAAAGGAAGATTTTTGGGTCCTGAGTTGGTAAACCAGACCTCTAAGTAGATCAAGAAGATCCAAAAGAAGCTTCTATTGGCCCAAAGTAGGCAAAAGAGTTATGCCGATAAAAGGTTGAAGGTCATTAGAATTTGAAGTAGGAGATTTTGTGTTTCTCAAGGTATCTCGTACAACTGGAGTAGGTCAATCGATGAAGACCAAAAGGCTTAGTCAAAAGTATGATGGACCATTTAAAGATCCTTTTCAAAGTCATCCCTATAATTTACAGATTAGCTTTTTCCCCAAACCTAAGCCAACTTCATGATGTTTTCCATGTCTCCCATTTGAAAAGTATCAACCAGACCCATCACACGATATAGAATATAAAAGTATTTAGCTACAAGATAATCTATGTTATAAGGTCAGACCTAAAAGATTATCGATCGTCGGGTCAAGCAGCTAAGGAATAAGAAGATTCCTCTAGTGAAGGTAGTCTGGAAGGGTTTATCCTCAGAGGAGGCAACATGGAAACTAGAGTCAAGGATGAAGCAAAAGTATCCAAAACTTTTTAGTTAATGTATATGTTTTAAAAATTTCGAGGATGAAATTTTATTTAGGAGGACAGAAATGTAACATCCCAATTTTTCATGTATGAATATTATGTCCAAATAATATTACAAATGATATTAATTTGTTCTAAATTAATTTATGATGATTGGGAAAGCCTAGATATTTAATTAAATTAGTTTAAGACCCAAAATATCCTAAAATATAAAATGAGGCTTAAAAAGGGCAAAATTATTATTTACAATAAGACAAAGAAAATAATATTTTAAATACTCCGATGTAAGTTAAAAGTACAAGTGATACTGGTTATGTGGGCCTTGAGAGGAAAAAAAGTATAAATCCAGTAAAAGATGAGGTCCCACATAAATAGTAAATACCGAAGGAGATAAATAGTAAAAAATAAGTAAGATATGTGAACCTTACATGAAAAAGCAAAAGAGAAAGATAATGGGTCGCCTAGATAAAGTAAAAAGGAATAACACTGAGTATAATAGAAAATCTGATTCAAAATATATTCAAAACAGAGCCAAATTTATCTGCAAAAGTAAAAAGTACACTATCTGCTTTTCTTGATTTGACATAAAGTAAGGAGGAAAAAATTGGACATTTTTTCCCTTCCCTACTCTCTCACATACCCAAAAATATCTAGGGGTATAATGGGTAATTGGTATATTAAATATGAGAATAATTATAAATCATCGGATTAAATTTTGATCTAATGGTCCACAATCCTCAGGCCTTCCTATAAATATCCTCCACCCCTTCCCTCATTTTTCCCCACACACACACACACACGCAAGAAAAGAGAGGGAGTGTGAGAAAGAGAGTGGGAACATGAGGGAGAGGAGGCAGAAAAGAAGAGGGAAGAAAAAAGGAGAAAGAATGAAGGAGTAAGGAGGGTGAGGCAAGTGGAGGTCTTCTGAGGTAAACTCCTACTCTAAATCTCTTCTAAATTTCCTCTTTATTTATTTAGTTTAAATATTAGTTAGAGTTTAAGTTATTTTCTTCCTCTCTCTTGTTTCTCTTTTTAGATCAAGACATTATTTTGAGAGAAGAGTTTATAGTTCATGGTTGAGTTAAATTTATATGATGATAATAAATTATTAAGTAAGGTTTAATGATACTTTAGACTTCAATCAAGTTAAAGAAGTGATCTAAAGCTAAATGAAAGCAAGGTTCAAAGAAAAGTTAATAAAACTCCAAAGTAATCTCTTGCATTTGCTTAATGTTATTGCTTATGAATGTTTTATATGTTATAATGATTTTTAAATAATATCATATTACGGTTATGAATGCTTTTCTATGATTGGTGGTTGTTTTATGTCAAGGGCTACGTCTCGGGATGCCCATTTATTAAGCTGTTATGCTGCCAAAATTTCATTAGACAACATGGAAATTTTGATAATTTAATGAAAGTATGTTATGTTTTCAAGTGGTTTTGTGATGACAGATGACTACTGAGATTTTCCCAATCTCACCCCATAGTTAGCCAATGTTAAGGCCAAGTCATGACAAAGGGAAACATGTGGAGCACGAGGAATAATAGTGATGGGACCTTACTTAAAGCTATTAATGTTCTGTTTATGTACTATCTACTTCTGGTTACTGTATAAATTCATACATATCTCTAAAAATTCACTGGTCTATAGGTATAGATAGATCTATGTCTTAGAAACAAAAAGACACTGGTTTGGCTATATTTGGAGCTATATAATGGTAGTTATTCCTGTTTTACCAAAATTAGTCTAGTAGACATTATTTCTGACCTCTGATAACATATATTGATTCCCTTACTAGTAAGAGTAGAATAAATATATGGAAAAAAAATGGTTAGAAAGTAGACAAGTAAAGCTTTCCAATAATACTAAGTATGCACCAAATGGCTCTGTATATTAAGAGAAATGAATTTTCAAAGTTAAGGTTTAGTTTTCAAACAGAAACAAGGACGTGGAAATAAATAGTAATATATTTATAATAAACTGTATAAATTGGTGCGTTCATTTCTTAGTTTATAATTTTTTCCTAAAAATTCAAGATGTGCACGATTTTTAGACACCTAAACCACTAAGAATTGATTTTTCTAAATTTAATTATGATTTTTGAAATATTACTATATAGTGAGCTAAAAAGCTACAAGAAATAATTTTAGAAAGTTTTAAAGTTTTAAATGATTCAAGTTTTCTAAGATTGTTTTATTACATTAAAACGAAGTAACTTTCATGGGGAAAGCCTTAAAATGTAAGATGTAAAACATTCCATATCTAATCTTGGTATAAGTTTTCTTCCATTATAATAGCTCCAGCTTAAGGAAAACTCAACAAAGACGTATTATATATATATATATATATAAGGACCACCGATTTTAACAACATTTCAAGATGGCCGGGTGTGCTGCTGGAAATAACAAAAATTAAAAATAATCCCCTTAATTGTATTGCTAAGGCATGACATAGGGCAATTATATTGTGACTAAAATATAAACACCAATAATCATCATTTAAATTAGAATAGCACAAAATAGATGCACACATCTTTCTTGTGAAAGTATGCTTTCTCGCTCCAAATCCTATTCTCCGAGCATATGCAATCCAAAATTCCGATGCTTCATCTAATATGTCAAATTTCATACCTAATCCTGGAATAAGTTCGTCCTCCATTATAACAGCTTCGGCTTAAAAAAAATCAACAAAGACGTGTTATATACATATAACACGTGTGTCCCAACCAGATTTAAACACTTTATAATGGACAAAATGTAGACAACCAAATAAAAAAATGATGTGTGTGTTAGAACCACCAAGATTTCAAGATGGGTGCTGCACAATAGCGAAACAAATAAAAAGTAATCCCAACCAGATATTAATAGTATAAAATGGACCCAAAAAAATAGACAACCAAATCCTTTTAAAATATATACATATATATAATGATCTTAACGATGGCTGCTGCAAATGGACCCCTTGTACAAAATGCCCTTGGAAAAATATAGACACGAAGACGAGCGAAATTGAAGAAGCCTTGCAGGAAAATTAGACGACGCTGATACCAGAATAAAATGGCCGGTTTTAGCAGAACCAGGAATAGATGGAGCATTACGCTTTATAGAATCCTAAAATGGCGGGCTTCAGCATAACCACGTGCGCTTCACATGATGCAGAGTTTGAGTTAAAACGCACGGCGGTGCGTTTGTGAGTTAAATCAGAAACGGGACGGACAAGCAACGAGTAAAAGTAAGAAAAGGCACAGATGCAAAGCGTGGATGGCAGTCTAATTAATAATCGAAGGCAAACTGGCTGGCAGACGATTATGGTGAATCAGATACATGTCTCCCTACTCCACTCATACCAATGCCCAGGCAGGAGTCATGGAATCGGATTTCTTCTTCAGGTCAAAGGCATTTATTTATCTATCATCAGAAGGAAGAAGAAATGCACACCGTATAAATCAGCGAAAGTTGGAAAATTTTATAGGACACTAAGGCATATCAATCAGGCTAAGGCTCAGACATGGGACTGGGTTTCTTCAAGGCGCTTTGCTGCACCAACTCTCATGAAATCCCCATCGCCGCCTCCTCCGATTCCTCTCCTCGCGCCTACCCCAAGCAGAGGCCCAGGGAATCTCAACACGACTTCAAACCAACTCACCCTCGTCCTCGCCCTTCTGCTTCTGCTTCTAAGCCCACACATGCACAAGCACTGCCTTCCCAAATCGGACAAGTTCTGGGCAAACCGTACGTGGACATTAATGTGATGTACAATCTGGAGAAAGAACTGGGGCGAGGCCAATCTGGGATCACGTATCTATGCACCGAGAGGGCGACAGGGAGGAAGTATGCTTGCAAATCCATAGCGAGGAGGAAGCTGCTGAAGAAGGAGGAGATCGAGGAGGTTCAAAGAGAGATATTGATACTGCAGCATCTTTCTGGGCAGCCAAACATAGTGGAGTTCAGGGGGACGTACGAGGACAGGCAAAACGTTTACTTGGTCATGGAACTGTGCACCGGGGGGGAGCTGTTTGACCGCATAATCGCCAAAGGAAATTACTCGGAGAAGGAAGCCGCGGCACTGTCCAGGCAGATCGTGACGGTGGTTCATGTGTGTCACTTTATGGGAGTGATGCATCGAGACCTCAAGCCCGAGAATTTCTTAATGGCCAGCAAGCACGACGATGCCCCCATTAAAGCTACCGATTTTGGACTCTCCGTCTTCATTGAGCCAGGTTTGTCTTTCTGCTTCTTATACTATACTCCTTTTATTAAGCGTCACTAATCCCCGGCCTGTGATTCTCTATGACATCCATCCCTAATCATATCAGTACAGATTTTTCAATATCATACAGTGATATATCGTACAAATAAGACTATTTTTCCTTGACCAGGGAATAGCCTTGGTTTGGTATATTCGTTATTGGAAAGCAACTTTTTTGCTGGGCCCAGGGGAATTGGATATAAACGTCAACCAGAATAAGACAAAACGTTTACGCGAAACGCATAATTAACTAACGAAAATCCTGGCACTTAAAGCACGAAACTCCCTCTTTGTCTCTCTCTATCTTTGTGGGAAAGCGTACTGTATCAAAAAGCGAATGATGCTGAAGGAGGACCATCGTGGTGGGCAAAGCAAAGCATCACTTAAAAGGAGGAGAGCACTCCCGTCCCCAACATGTAATGTTTGAGTCTTCAGTCTTGAAAAAATGCGCGTGGACTCCCTAGTTCAATCCTCTCTAGTCTCTCCTATCTCTTTAAACCCAAAATAAAAAGAGGAAGAAAGAAAGGAATAGAAAGAAATGGGGTTGTGCTTCAGCAAATCTTCCTCTGATTCCCCAAACCATCATCACTACCAACAACTTCCAAGGACGAAGCAACAACCTCCTCAAAGAACCCCACACTCGGCCCCCTCTTCCTCCTCCTCTTCTCACTTTCAAGTTGGACCCGTCTTAGGCAAACCATATGTTGACATCAAAACATTTTACACTTTAGAGAAAGAATTGGGAAGAGGCCAATTCGGGATCACTTATCTTTGCACGGAAAAGGTCACGGGAGTCCAGTACGCTTGTAAATCCATATCTAGGAGAAAGCTAAGTGGCAGGAAGGGAATTGAGGATGTTAAGAGGGAAATTATGATCCTGCAGCACCTTATGGGTCAGCCGAATATAGTGGAATTCAAGGGAGCTTATGAGGATTGGCATAATGTACATTTGGTAATGGAGTTGTGTTCCGGCGGGGAGCTTTTCGATCGGATAATCGCGAGGCGGCTTTACTCAGAGGACGAAGCTGCCGTCATATTCAGGCAAGTTGTGAATGTGGTTCATGTGTGTCATTTCATGGGGGTGATGCATAGGGACCTAAAGCCTGAGAATTTCTTGTTGGCTACAAGGGATCCCAATTCACCCTTGAAAGCCATGGATTTTGGACTCTCTGTCTTCATTGAGCAAGGTCAGTTTACTCCCCGTGCGTTTTTCCAATCTCTGCGCCTCCCCTCATCATATTTCTTTGATTTCCCACATTATTCTTTTATTTCATAATTTTAAGTTCCTATATATTTGCAACATTTCCTATATATTTGCCAATTTGCTTGTTTCCATCTCTATCTTCCTCGAGGTGTATTTAATGAATTTTCAAAATATTTTCAATACAAATATGCTCATTAATAATTTAAGTGAATTGTGTGCTTAAATTACAGAGCCCTATTTTCTATGACAATTGACAAAGATATAACAGCCTCTAGCACTTTTGATCAGACTATTCTTGATAAAACTAATATTTATTTTTTAGGAAGTCGGTGTTTCTTCATTAACTTTTGATTTATACGTAAAGAGGGCATATTTTTATAATAAAAAACAAAATATGGTATAATTTCTCGTTCTCTAGAAGATGGTGTAATTATGGCCGGAAAAAAGAAAAAAAGAAAAGGAAGGTGGTATAATTTAAACATAATAGAGTGAATTTAACCTAATAAATTTTAAAGCTTTTGTGTCAGAATAACAGATAGACCAAGTCATTGATTAAAACGAGTAGTCAACCAAGTAAACGGTCTTCTTGATAGTGACAAGTAAACGGAGTAAAATGGTCCACATTAAAGGGGGGCAAAAACAGAGGATAGATTTGAAACCACCAATTAGTGGGACCACGACGTTCACTTGTTATTTTTCTGGGGCCATACGATAATAATAATGTAATATCAGACCATTGGAATAGAGAACACAATCAACAACCTCATGAGACAAGCAATGTCAAAACATGTGGGACATTTTGATATGACCTATCTGCTGGCCACAGTAACTGATCCATGGTGGCAGGAAACACATGTTGATGTTTTCTACATTTTGACATCAAATTTACATTTGGCTCCAACAGCTGGGAAAGGCCTCACAAAAGCGAAAGCATTAGCTAATCCATTTTATTAATTTGTTTCCCACCAATTTTTCATCAATATATTATCTGAGTGAACTAATCATAAGATTTTTATGCAGGTAAAGAGTATAAGGAAGTTGTGGGAAGTGCGTACTATGTGGCCCCAGAGGTTCTAAAACGGAGTTATGGGAAGGAGATAGATGTGTGGAGTGCAGGAGTCATTCTATACATCCTCCTTAGTGGAGTGCCTCCATTCTGGGCTGGTAAGTACAATTCCTGCCCCTCTTTTGGCTGACCCTTCAAAATCTAATCAATATGAATCTTTGTGTCCTATCTCTTGCTATGTTCAATCACTGACATTTTGGGCTCACAATGTTAGAGAACGAGAAAGGCATATTTGAAGCTATTCTGGAAGGCAAACTAGATCTTCAAAGCCAGCCATGGCCTTCTATTTCAGCTTCTGCAAAGGATCTGATCAGGAAAATGTTGGCATATGATCCCAAGAAACGCATTACAGCTGCTGAAGCCCTTGGTGAATATGTTGTTGTGTTTTAAGCATATAATCACTTCACCTGTGTTAGAAACAGTTTCTCCACTAACTTCCAAAATAATTGATTATATGCTAGAGCAGTCTAGTCAGCACTGCTGTGTAGACAGCAACAAATATAAATGGTCAAGTTTTCATGTTTTGTATAAATCAGTTTTTTTTGGTAGAGAAAAATTACAATTGTTTTGCATATGAAACAGAACATCCATGGATGAAGGAAGGTGGTCAAGCATCTGACAAGCCTATAGATAGTGCTGTTTTAATTAGGATGAAACAGTTCAGAGCAATGAACAAAATGAAGAAACTTGCTCTAATGGTAACTTTCAGTTTTCTGTTTTGACAGTGAATTACAAATAACTTGTTTTTGGATTTGGTGTTATTGTCTAATTTCTGTTATTGTTTAGAAAGAAGGCCTCAATTTAAATGTTTGTTTCATGGAAGACTTGGATATAAAAGATTGTCTAATGAGAAGTGAATTTAGCTTAGAAGTTGTTTGTCTCTTATACCCTTAGTAATCGAATATTTGATGTATGGAAGGTAATAGCACAAAACCTTTCAGAGGAAGAAATCAAGGGCTTGAAACAAATGTTCAACAATATGGATACTGATCACAGTGGCACAATCACACTTGAAGAACTCAAAGTGGGACTGTCCAAATTGGGATCTAAGCTTAATGAATCTGAAATACAGCAACTGATGGAAGCTGTAAGTTCTGTTTCAGTCGAATTTAGGGGGAAAAAAGAAGTTATTTAACTGATGAAACTTTTTAGCCTCTTCTATTGTTCTAAGGAAAATAAATAAATAAGATGCATATTTTTGCTGCTTCTGGTGTTTTCAGGCCGATGTTGACAAGAGTGGAACTATTGACTATTATGAATTCATAACTGCCACTATGCATCGGCATAGACTTGAGAAGGAAGAGAATTTGTTTAAGGCATTCCAATACTTCGACAAGGATAACAGTGGGTATGGCATTGCACATAAAATCGATCACCATGGTTGTTGCGTTCCCGGAAACTGCTTATTTTACAAAACTATATAATATAATAATGCATATAACATTATGGGTCACTTAATCCTAATACACAAGTTATTGTGTTTGTGCATATGGATATCTTAATTCCATTCAACTTAATGTGCATGCAAGTGAAGTTGTTTTTGGCTGATGATATGTGTCAGATTTATTACGAGAGAGGAGCTTAGGCAGGCCTTGACTGAATATGGAATGGGAGATGAAGCTACAATAGACGAAGTGATTGATGATGTTGACACTGATAAAGTACGTTGTATTGTGTTGGCTTTTATTCTTAGTTATTCTAAGTTGCTATTCTAAGATTTGAATTTACAGAGGGGCATTGGTTTTGACAGGATGGAAGAATCAATTACGAGGAGTTTGTGGCTATGATGAAAAGCGCGGGATAAATTTTGATGGCTATGGGAGAATCACTCACTTGCTCATCCTGTGTGCTTCTGTGCTAAAACTTCATCGCATTTCCAGTGTCAATTGCTTCTTTAACTGTTCCCTTACCAAGAATAAACATTTCACCATGCTTAATAAATATTGTTATGCTACAAAATTTATGTTTATCTTTCTATTAAACTAGTAGTATCCTCCGCAATTGTTGGGGAATTTTTTTTTTAGAGAAAGAAGGCATGCGAATTGAAAGATATTTTATTTTTACTACAACAACATGCCTTAATGTTATTATATATATGGTGAATTTTTGGTATGATGCACGGGATTTAAATTTAAATGCACAATATTTTGAAAAGAAAAATAAAAGAAGCTTATGAAATCCATACGATATATTGATATATTTGTTCATGCTTATTCATGCTTATTACATTTTGATATTTTGAAACTAGGAAATGGTGAATTACTTTTAAGGTTAGAGAACGATAATAAAAGAAGATGGCAAACAAAAAACTCTGTAAACATTCTTATTTGATGTCATATTCTCTCAATTTAAAAGTATTTAAATTTAAAAAAAATTCAAACTAAATCTTATCAGTATTTAGATGCAACCACAAAGGCTATAAGAATAAGGTATAATCTGATTATGGCATTCTAATTCTAATTATTGAAAAGAAGGGATTCAGATGTATTTCAGGATATATGGATATAGGGTTACACTTACACCAATAAAACTTTTCAAATTTTACAAAATATTTTGTTTTCCACAAACGTGTTCTTTCTCCACTATACATTTCCTCTATTCTATTCTACATCTAAATCATTCAATTAAATTTGGACAATTTAGCTTAATATTTTGATAAATGAATTATATTCATTTTTTTATAATACGGTTGTGAACGGTTCAAATTTTAATAATATAAATTTATTTATTTATTTATATTTTAATATTTTGATAATATTTTTTGTAAAATATTAAATATAAATTGTCCAAATCTAACCGTATTTTCCAAAAAATCCTTAATTTCTTAAAAACTTATGAAATAAAAAAAAGGTATTAATTTCTTTAACCTTAAAACATAATATAGTTAAAAAAATAATATATTTATTTAAAAAATAATTTGAACCTCCTAAAAAATAAAAAATTAAACGGGCAAATTATTACAAGTATAGATGATAAAATTTCAAAAAAGTATGACTAGGAACTTAATGGTCCTATCACTACATTTTTTTTTTATCTCAGAAAAAAGAACTAAATGTAAATTGTTGAAGACTGTTCTACCTGTTTATTTTCCATGCGTTGAGTTTCTTGCTCCTTGATTTTAACTCTAAAAATAAATATTTTTAATTGTCTTCTTTCATCTAAAAGAGGTTAAAAAACATGGCATAGACTTCAAAGCCCAAACTGCATATAATGTTGTGTTTAAAAAAAAAATGGTTAACATTATAAAATAACACTTTTTTATTTGATCATTTTTTCTCAATCCTTCTGTTACATGAGATGACATGACCTAAAACAGTCTCGTACTCTCATATATATATAACCCTAAAACAGATTACATATAGTTAAATTGAAAAAATCTAGCAGCCCGATTCTAATCTGGACCAAAACTTTTCCAAAAACGTTTAACAGTAACAACATCATGGGGTGTTGATCTTAATGCTCACCCATTCTTTGTAATTCCTTTTGCAGTAATATATGTATGTCTTTCCACTCAAAAAAAAGAGTACCAACATGACAAGCCGCCCGACCAATTTGGATAAGTTACGTGGTCAGGTTGGATTAGGATTTTATTACCCATTCATGGATCGCTGGTTGCCGGTTTGCATGTGTAATTATATTATAAAATATATTTAAAGAGAAAATTATGTACCACAAAGGGGGAAAATGATTATCTTGTATTACTTTCCAGTCCGTTACATTACATTCAAATACATCATGTAAAACTGGTGTTGGAAAAAAAACCCATTGCCAGCTAAGAATCCCCCTCTTCTATCCCCCTCCCACTCTCACGCAACCCCCAGAGCCGTTAACGACAAAGCTAAAAGCTCATAATTAGCTACAGAAATCACCAAACATTATTGTTCTTTTGTACAGCTAAAAAAAATATACTGAAGCACCTGAGAAATAAAAAATGTCACAAGGCAGTCCGGCAAGTAAGATATGTGAATCCTGCAATATGAATTTACCAAGTGAGAAAATGGTGAATTGCCAAGAAGTACTTGTCATACATCACTATACCAAAATATTAATTGGGCGGGGACCAAACTACTGACCCACTAGTTAAGTGCTTCTATCAAGTTTTGGATGCGAGCCATATCAGTGATTACATTATCCTAGAAATCAGTATATTATATAAAATTAAGATCATCAATCACTTATTATTTTTATTGATTTGACATCAATGTCAAAATAAAATTTATAAAAAGCTCCATTATTTATAACTCAAGCATAATGTGGCTCGTTCTTCAGACTCTATAAAATGCATAAGAGACCCACCCACTTAAGAGTAAAGAACAGGAACAGAGACATGCTCCACTATTCCTACTAGTCTCAAGATTTACCTGTACAGGTAATGGCTTAGACCTTGTACTCCTCAAGATGCATCCACTTAGTTGAAGACCACTTGTTTCCCCTAATAACAGGACAACCACCTGGAAGCATAGATTATTAATTAAAATTTACAAATCCTCACTTGGTTAAAATTGCTTATGCAACAATTATTTGGGTAGTTTCTGACCATGTAAACTTGTAGGATCTAGTGTAGCATCAGGCCTCATGCTCCAGAAAAGCAGAGCATCCCCCATTTTGGGTTTCACAGAGAGACCCTTTCTACCGCATTCAGACAAATCATTCCACCAAGGGATAGAACTAAAATTGGCCTTGGCAGCAGGAAAGACAGTCTCGCCACCTTCTTCAACATCTGACCTGAACCAGAAGTGGAAAGAAAATTAGGAGTAGGTAAAGTGAACACTTGAGAGTTTGCGTTAACTCATCAGAAAGCAAAATAAAAACCCGTGATTCTGAGAGAACAAGAACTTACAGATACATAAGAACAGTAGCAATACGTTGGCCTCCATTCTTAGTGTTGAACTCGTCAAGAAAGTAATCGTAGTGAGGTTCATATTTCTGTCCAACTTCGTAGTGGAGAACCTGAAGTCCTTCTCCGTTCTCTGTATATTTTACAGTTAATGAGCAGTTGTATCCATCTCACGCGTCGTAAGTACTATAATACTAGAGAACATAAAATCTTTCAGCAAATAAAACAGGTATCAAAGTTACTTTAACAGAAAAGCAGAATGCACCAATAAAGGAGGAAATAAGTTCCTCACAAGATTAGCAATCATTTAATTTAAATAAACTAGTACTTAATAAAACAGCATATCACTCAGAAGCAACTAAAACCTTCATCCGCAGAAACCCTTCAGAAATATCTGACAACTCACACAAATGGCTTTACTGAAAGCTTCACTCTAACAAAATTAACAATCTCTACTCTATTGAATGACCATAGAACCAAATTATTAGATCTTAAATTAAAAAATATACTGCATTAATGCTCTTTATAAAATGTTCCACTCTCAGAACATAGAAACAGGGCAGGAAAACAAAAATTGTTACTAAAATAGCACATTTCCTCATTCTTATGGTAAGCTAGCCAATGAACAGTAAGAAGAAAGGAAAAGAAAAAAGTTATATCTCTGAACTAGCTTGAGGCAAGAGTACATGAACTTTATATCTCTTCGGCCAAAGAAAAAAAAAGAACTTGCTTTATATCATTCTGAACTAGCTGGTGACAAGAGTACATTAATTTATGTTTCCGAAACAAAACTCAATCCCTTTGATAAAAATTTTTCAGAATAAAGGCATTGGCAAGTTTTTCGACTTCTAAACTTTCATGGCGTGCTGGAAATAAATATTTAGAATCCATTATCTCATTGGCAGTCTTGCTCTGAATGGGAAGAAAGTAGACACCAGATTCTTAGGTGATCAGCCAACAAATACTTTATTTTCGGAATTGGAAAGGGTGAAAGTGGAAGGAATAATTTTGGGAGGACAGAAATTTAGGAGCGGCAGTTAGATTGCCTAGATACAGAAACAAAGAAAAGGGAGGAATGAAATTCAGGAGAATATTTTGCATGAGTTCCACCAAAATTATCACAAAAAATTGGATAAAGGGAGGAGGAAAGAGGAATATAAGTTGATAACATTCTAACTTACAGAATCATTTTTAAATATCATTTCATCAAAAAATATTTAGGGGCAAATATTTAATAATAAAATTAGGTCTTTATTTTCATTCCTTACACTAATTTCACCCCCAAAAAAAAGGAGAAAATTCCCTCCTCATTCTGTTCCCAAACAAAGGCTAAAATTTATCTTACAGCAAGTAGGATTTCCAGACAAGAGCAAGTCTTTAGAAGGCTTCCTCCATCAATAATATGGGGTTGTTGAGCAGATTAAGCTAATATACTATTAGATGAACAAAACAAGATAGAAAGAATGTGATAAGCAGTTTTACACAGGTACCACACGAAAGCTCATACCTACAGGTATGAAGGTAAAGTCAGCTATTCTTTTTTCAATGTTCTGGATGATTTTATCTCGTCCTCTCTTCAGAAACATTCCTGAACTAGTTCGCACTCTGCAAGAAGGAGATATCAAGGATCTAACATTACTACTGAAGTAATGATGCCTCAAAGGCAGGTATTTAAACAAAAATACGATCCACAATTTCTGGAAACTTTACAAAAGATAAACAAGTGTAAACCTGCTGTCTTTACTCTGTCCGGTTTTGCTATCAACAACAGTTGATTTTGCCATTAAAGGCTTGGCAAGACTGATCAAGTATTCACATTCTTCTTTTGACTGCTCCAAATGATAATCAGAATTAAAATTATCATAAAATACAAATTTCAACAGCTTACAACCATTAGAATTTAAGAAGTAAAAGATGATCACCAACCCAATCTCTTCTTGATGCAGAACAAGTATAAGAAAACCTCAAAAAAAGGTGTTGAGGATTATAAAAGGGAAAAAAATGTGGGGGCCAAATACCCATCATTTAACATTTGAGGATTTGTTGGATTATGGGAACATGCCCCACACCCCAAAAGAACCCAATGTAGGAGCCCCTCTTCACTTTTCAAGCAAGTTAGTTTACTTGAACTCATTTGTTGTACATGGCTACAAGCATGTTTATATAAATAGGAAAAAGAGAACCAGAGAAAAAGGAAAAGTTTATATTAAAAAAACAGAAACCAGCAGATTACAACATTCATAATAAGGCATTTATGAAATCAAAAAATTTTACAATGTATATATCATCAATATCTAGAAAATGTATTCGTTTGTTGTTTGGCAGCCAACAATATTAGGGAAAGTTCTAAGAAGGTTTTAGATATTAGGTTTATTGTTCATTGGTACAATAAATCAAGATACATGTTTGCCAAGTCCACACTCCCATCACCAGAAACATGCCAAACAATGCTACATGAATTTTTAAGCAGATGATGTAATGCTATTCCTCTATCCCACACCTGCCGCCTAACTTGCCACATGCCTACTGACAGTTTTTATGTTTGACAAAATACTGCCTAAATATGTTGATTCCGTTCCCTTTTCTGCTTACTAGCATAAATTAGTTTCCTACCTCGCTTCATACTTTACACCATAGAGACTGACTTACAACTGCCAGGAAGAAGGTCACATTTTCTGCTTTGATATATATTTAGCAAATCCCTAAACTATACCACCCAACTTTATGAATACTACCATGCACTGCATGTATAATACTAGTGGTCTTGACAAGCCAAGCTTATAGCGACTTGAGCTCAGTCATCTGAGACCTTGAATCAGCAGGTCAGTAATCTGTATATTAGATAAGTGACAAAGAGGAACTTGACTTCGATTCAGGCTCATCTATAGAGTATTCCTTCAAATACGTGTAATATTAGTCATGGGGCGCTCTGTATATTACAAACTTAACCCTCCACTAACAAATCACTCACGAAAAAAAAATCCAACAATAATGGCTCAATTGTTAAAGATAAGAATGTCACAGATAAGGAATACCATATTGCAAGAGCTTATGTCCACAACGATAAAATTGAAAGATGCATTATATATTGATATGTCCAAAATTTAAATAAGAACCAGGTGACAGAAAAGCAAAACATAGAAACCAGAAACTGTGATTGAGTATTGAAAAACGGACCAGGAAATTGTGATAAATGTAAGCTCTAGGCTCCCATGAAAGAACTTCGGTCCACTGCTGCCCTCTTTCTCCCAAGTCGTCATCTCTTCCAAAAGCAACATTTATAAAGATGCATTTCAGTCAGAGAAAGCAAGAGAATGAATAGAAACCCGTTCCAGGTGATGCCATAAAAGCAAGAAAGATAGAGGATGATACCTTTCAGAGATCTTGCGCCTGAAGGCACTGAGATCAGTAGGCGGAGAATCGTCGGTTGTAATCGGAAGAGAAACGATTCCGAGGGCGAGTAGCATGAGAAGGACAATGGAAAGCATGAAAAGCATAAAGAAAACCAGAGTGAAGGTAGACCATTTCTTGCGCTGTGACCTTGCAAATTTTCCCCTCGCCATTCCTGAATCAACCCAAAACCCTAAAACAGAGAACAATTAACTCAAACAAATCATTCAAGAAACCTCCACTCTAATGTCTTTGTTTGAGTCATGCAATGAGAGGTACGAAATGCAAATGTAATGCAATTAAAGCTTGTTATTCTGAGTTTGGTAGAGGAAACCACCATTCCCAGCCAAATTCAGTGTATGAAGGAGTTTTATGGCACGACCACTTTTTTTACAAAAACTAAAAACAGTAACAGAGATTTTAATGACGTAATTACCCCCGACCCCCTCACTTATTTCTCAGCTAAATTCAGTTGAATGGGTGAAATTGGCAACTTGAGTTGTGCACCCTGTTTTTGCACATTGGATTCGTTTCACAACATACTTTTATTATGACTGGTTAAAAAAAAGAGAAAAAGACAAAACTTAGTAGGAAAATTACAGTAAAGGATCAAAATAGAGTATGTTTATGGTCAAGGACCTAAAAATTTTCGTTATTGACAAGAACCTAAAGACTAAATTTAAATTGAAAATACCGAGTTGTCCTCTGTTAATTTTAATGCCTCATGTAGGAAGTAGAATAAGAAAAAAATAGAAGTGAAAAAAAAGATGGAATGAAAGCTGGGATTAAAAATATATTTTGTATATCTAAGAAAATTTGGTATAATTTTTAATTAATATGTATATTTATATTATAAAAGGAATAAACCCTTGCCATTTCTTTTCAAAAAGAACTATCCTTGATTTGCTAAATTAGAACTATAAACAAATGCTATCTACCACCAGCAACCATCATCCACCACCAATAATAACGATCATCAATGAACTCATAAATCATAAAACAATTTCAAACATCTCACAATCAAATTTCAAACATATCACTATAATAATTAAAATGAGAAGAAGAAAATTACATGTTTGTAATCAAACAATTTCGATTTCAAACATCTCACAGTCAAATGCCTACTAAACTAGAATAAAAATTTATACCAGATTTTATTGCAAACTATCGAAGTTGAACCATATTCTCAAACATTGAACCAAGCACTCCATCATCATCATATAATCAGATTTGAAACCTGGGTGCTGTTGAAATTTGGGGCTCTTTCTCATCATCACATATCAGAGCTCATCGAAAAGGTGCTGCTGAAGTCAAACCAAGTGCCTATTGCCTAGTTAGATTTGCACCCTAGGTGCTGACGTTGAACCCTAGGGTTCTTCCTCATTGTTGCATATAAGAGCTCATCAAATAAGTGTTATCGAAGTCAGACCATGTGCTTCAATCTTCAATCTTTTGATGGCCACACAAGTGACAAGATGAAAGGACTTGGGTGAAGAAGGGAAATAAGATAAATGAATACTTTCCAGTAGCTTCACAAGTTGAGTTCGCTTATAATAACTCAACTAATCAAGCTATTGGAAAGTGTTCATTTGAAGTGGTTTATGGTAACCATCCACTTAGCCCATGGGATCTGACTCCTTTGTCTAACGAGCAACATTATAGTACTGATGCAGACCAAAGGGTAAAAGAAATCAGGAAGCTACATGAACAAGTTCGCGAGCGAATTCGAAAGAAGAACTTGAGATATATGGCTCAACATGATAAGTATAGAAAATAGCAAACTTTTCAAGTAGGAAACTTGGTGTGGATTCACTTGCGGAAAGAATGATTTTTGAAACAACCAAATGCCAAGTTATCACCACATGCTTATGGTCTATTTAAGGTGGTACAAAAAATCAATGACAATGTTATAGAGTTGATCTGCTTGGTGCTTACGGAGTTTCTACTACCTTTAATGTTGTTGTTCTCTCCCTATGTATTGATGATGAAGTAGATTTAGACTTGAGGACAAGTTCCGTCTAACCCGAGGAGGATGAAATGAAAATAACTAAGTAACTCCCTCCAACCATTATAACTTCCTCTAACCATTTAACCCATGAAACTCTTATCTTTATTTCCTTGTGGTAAATCCCTTCTTTAGTTTTGTAACCTCTATCAGTTTCAATTTACGATTTAATGATGGATTAATGTAATAAACCCCACAACTAGTATAAATAGGGGACCTTTGTATGCTTTTTGCATTAATCGGAATAGAATTTCATTTCCCTCATTTGAGAGTTGTCTCTTTAACTCCTTAGCTAGTAGCTCTCCATCTTTTAAAATCATAGCAATGTTGCCCATGCTATTAAAGATCAGTTATCTTTGACTATTGTTAGGTCAGTTGGCTTTTCAATAGGGGATAAATTGGGACATTCAAATTTTTTTTGCAAAAGTGTGATATAATAATGATAGTAGAGGTTTGCAGAAAATAGAGTACAAAAAAAATAAAGCAAATGCAAGGTAAAGAAGGAGAGGACACAGAAATTTATTCTGGTTCCATATGACCTGCATCCAGTCCTCAAGCCACCATTTGAGATTTTTCATTATCTTACAAGAATTCAGTGGGTTCCTTGCAATGCTATAGTACAAGCTTGTACTATATTCTAAGAGCTCAAATCTACACTCTGCACTCTTACAAAGTGTTTCCAAAATTTCTTGTGAAAATCCCTCATAAGAGAATCCTTCTTTCAGATGAAGAAAAGATTTTATACAGAAAGTTACAGTATATGTAGTAGTTGAAGTACAGTAAATAAAGTGTGAGAAATAAAAGGCTTCGATTAGTGATTTCAGCAAAGTTTAAGTATTTACAGCACAAAATTGTTACCCACAACTTCAAATGAAGTCTTATTTATAGATTTATGACTAAACTAGTCATTAAATAGAAGATCTAGCCATTAAAGACATTAACCAACGGTTACTCTACAAAACTAACTGTTCACCAATTGCATTTAATGCATCGAACACACTGAAATTTGAATTTTGGGTGTCAACAGAAGAATTTCGTAGAGACCATAAGTTAAAGACTTCAATATTAAACTTCCAAAATTTGTCTGTTCAAAAGTGAAATTCAAAATTTGAATTTGTCAAATATATCTTATATTAAAACATACGAATTTTTATATTCAAAGTGATAAGTGAACCCTTATAGAACCCGTCTAAAAAACTCACCTTGATGCGTAAGACAGATGAATCTTTGCGAAATAAGGAACATAAAGAAAAGAACAAAAATGCACAAGAACAGAAGCGAAAGAAAGACAAAATAAAGAAATAATATGGATAGATGTTGATCTTGATGGATTAGAACCCAAGAGAACTGGTCTCTTGAACCCTAGTTCCGGTAACGTTACAAAGATTGACCAATTACTTGATAAGTCATAGTTTCATCATAACACTCAAAGAATGCAAGAGAAACTCACAAAAGTTTGAAACTTTAATCATTCAAATCTCCAAAAAAACGCACATAAAAGATAGCCTTAAATAGGCAAGGCAAAATCTAACCTAATAAGCCTAGAAACTCTAATTAATTTGGGCTCAAGTAATCCTAATATGATTAGGAGACTTTGAGCTCAAATAACATTTCTATTGGACCTAGAAAACTATTAAAATAAAGTCCTAAAATAAAATAATGAAAATTCATAAAAAATAATAAAATAATACCTAAAACCTTATAAATATGTCACCATATTAATGAAATCACATGTTTGGCACATGACATGCTTATTTACAAGGTGAGCTATCAAAAAGACTACTAATTAACTAATTGGGCTTTATTAATTAACAAAGTTCAGCCCATAATTAATAAAAAATGAAATTAATACTAATTAGACCTATTAATCCCTAAGTCAAATGCTCTTTAAGAGAGTCACATGCCTTTTTAAGTGAACTCTTTTTGTTGGACTTGATATTTTGAGCTTAAATCTAAACTTCTACATATGATAACATAATCATGCCATTGTTGTGCTCCTAGGCTTCAAATTCACTTAAATGCAAAGATTTCATCTCAAGTTGCTTGTTAACCACACCATTCAAAGCCTTTTTCATTGCTTTAGTTTTTTATCTCGTCATTGGGCCTCTCATGCCTTGTAATGGATCAATTGTCTTCCACTCTTGAATCACATGTTTAGCCTCATTTTCTCCAATGTCTTGCACTTGCTCCATGCTTCCTAGTATGCTTACATCACAAAATGCATATGTTGAATATAAACAGTTATCTCATATTTTTACAATGCACTTAAAATTGGAATTTTGAAAGTCAAAATTCATCTGTCAGTGGCTAGCTCAACATAACACAAAGGTTCTGTTCTTTGAAATTCAAATTTTGTATTTCAAAATTCATCTGTCTGAGACAAGCTCTAACTGGACTTACAAGTTCTCATTTCAAAATTCGAATTTTGAAATCCAAAATTTATCTTGCAGGGGAACTAACTTTGAACTCTTTTTACACTTTAATATCATTCAAATTTTATCAAGATTTCAGACGAATTTTGCACATTTTGCCAACTATGTTTTACTTGAAATTCAAATTTCAGAACTTGAAATTTGCCTGTCAGAGATGATAACTCTAAAACTTTGAATTTGAGCAAGTAAAGTTTAAATTTTGGCACAAAACATTTTAGAATTAACACAAAAGTTCATCTGTTAGTCAGTATTTTGAAAATCTAATATATGTTAACACAGGATAACTATGAAAATACTTGTTTAAATGTAGTGGGAACACAATCAAAGTCTTTTATCCCTTGTACATTATGAGAAATTCTAACAACTAAATCTTCATACATTTCTTCTTAGATTTCTTCACTTGTATGCTTTTACACTCCTTTTATATTCTCCCTCCAAGCTCTAGGTGTTTGAAATCATCAAAACACTTGATTCAACAACTATTAGTGCGCCACATGTTATTGTTTTTACTAACTCATTCCAACTGGCAATTTATCGGGCATCCTAGCTAGAGAAAAATCTTACATGGTAATATAAAGTGCAAATCTACATTTGAAGTATTTTCGTAGTCGCTACGCACATTCTAAACTATTTTTTGGTGCAATATTACTCTCCATTTTTCAAAATCATAGTAATTTAACTAAACCCTAACAGAATCCACCAAAGTTGGTTAAACCCATTAGAATTGGGAGGGTAATTTTATCTCTCTTCATATGATTCATTGAATTCTTCTGTCAACTCATTATACATAACTTCCATCTTGTATTCAAATCTTATCAAATCTCATATATTTAAAAAATATAAGGGCTAAAGCACAAAAATTTCTCCAAAACAAGATTATAAATTAAACCTATAAGCAATTGTAAAATATATTTCACAATCCGTAACAAAAAGAGCAAAATAGATATCATAATAATTACAATATCCTTCCAGAGGAAAATCAAAGGAAATCATTAGAACTCAAAATTGATATTGCAAATCAATCTAATTTGTTGGCCCTATGATCTCCTCACAGTTTTGTACAAATCTCTTCTCGGTGAACCCTTATTTGCCTTTGCCTTCACTTCTCTTACATCTCAGAAGCTCTGTTCAAATAAAAGATTAATGATAGAGAGTTGGTGGAAGATAGTAGTGGTGGTGGTGGTGATCAGTTTGGGCAATAATTGATAAGTCTATCCAAGCACGAATCAAGGGTTGTTACTGGATTGAAGGGGTTCCCTCTGAGAAAGGTATTGGCTTAGGCTAAACAATGGTGCCATTGTAGTTGGCATCGGCAATGTAGCAATAACCAAAATCCCACATTCTCGAACTCATACCAGACTAACTTTGTTTCAATCACTAAAACCCCATCTTATCCCTGAGTCTATTCGTACCCAAAACCCCAAACAGGTTTTTCAATCTCAATCAACACATCATAGAGTAGATCTTGATATGGAGCTCCTCAAAGCTCAAATTATAGGAGCATTGGGACAAATAGAGACAAGTACCACAAGAGTTTGCATGCCATGGCAGTGGCAAGGCTAAAGGGAGACAAAGAAGGTTGAAGATAGATGGAATTTGGAGAAGAGAGAAAGCAAGTCCTCCATCGCTATCAAACGTGGCAAAAATGTAGGTTCAACTCTAATGGGTTTAACTGACTTCTGTGGCTTCTATTAATATTGGGTTAAATTGCTACAATTTTAAAAGATGGAGGGTAATATTGTGTCAAAAAATAATTTAGGATGTAAGTAGCGACTTCGAAAATACTTCCAAAGTAGATTTGTACTTTAGACTGCCATCTAAGATTCTTTTTTTCAATTAAGATGCCACATAGACTGTCAGTTAGAATGAGTTGGTAAAAAAATGACCTATGACATATTAACAGTCAAAAATAATGAATTTCTAATTGCCGAGGCAACATTGCTACGATTATAAAGGATGAAAGGTAACATTGCGCTAAAGAATAATTTAGGGTGCCAGTAACAATTTTAAAAGTACTTAAGGAGTAAATTTGCATACTTATCCATATTTATTTTATCATTCTTTTCCCGTCTTCCCCTTTCTTCTTCTTTTTTATTTATGCACCACGGATGAGAAAATTAGTCTATAGGCTTCTCCGTTTTTTGTTTCTCTTGTAATTTTGCTTCTTTTCTCAAGTGACGCAAAAGAATCACATGTTTTTAATCATTAGAAGCAAATTTTAAGCAAAGAAGGGAAAATCTGATTCACGAAGGAAGATATTTTGCTTAGAAAAAGTAATATCTGTTAATAGAGATATTTCAACCATAAATTAAATTAATTTTTGGAAATATATATTTCAAGTGAACAAATACTTTATATCATTTCGACAAAAATTAAAAAAAATATATTGCAACTTGCCCAAAATTTTTATATAATTTAAAGCAAGCATTATACCGTATTTCCTTCTGACGGTGATAAATTTTCTTAATTATTGTTTACTTAAAAAATTATTGTGAGGCGAGGGCTCAATATCTCTTAAATTAATAAGGCTTTATTTTTAAATTTTACAGATAAAAAAACATGTTCAAAGAAAATTTTCTCAATTGTGAAGGTTTTGTGTTTAAATTTTACAAATAAAAATGTTTGAAAAAGAATTTCTTAATTGTGTGAATCTAAGAATCCGTTTGCCTAAGTTTTTTTTATAATGAAAAATCATTTTTTGTGTAAAAAAGTATTTTTAATTATTTTTTTAAACTTTTAAAAATAATTAGAATATGAAAAAAATAATTTTTTTATTATTTTGAGAAATTACTCTAATTAACTTATGAAAAAGAAAATCTATTGTAGTAGTTGAGAGAGGAAAAGAAAAAGAGGCATTGATATAAAATTTAAATCTATAAAATTGTAAAAATAATAAAAATTTTTTCAAGAGAATATCAAAATAAACATTCTTATTTTCTCTTTCAATTTAAAAATTACTTCTTTATTTTAACCAAAGACAAAACAATTTTTTATTTTAATAAAATATCTAAATAATTAATCACCTTTTTTTTTAAACAGTTTTTTTAAAAACAAATTTTAAAAAACGAGATAAACGGGTCTAAATTAGTTATTATTACATCAAGTTTTCTTCGTCGTAATCCTATTTTAATTTGGAAGCCACGTGCCGTCTTAATGATGAGATCAAAACTTAAACTGCTCAGATATCGGCAGAGTCAGTGGCCCATACAAGCGCCACCTAAAATTTAGGGCAAAATTAACGTCTTGGTCATCAACTTTATCTTAATTTTTAAAGAGGTCTCTATAGTTTTTTTTTTAAAATTCATTCAATAACATTTATCTCTCATATACTTCTTATAACATTTTATTCATCTATTAATTATAAACCAAGGGTGTAAATAAAAAATAATTAATATACTTGATAACCCTATAAAATATTTTATATCTTGGTAAAAATATTATTTCTAAAAGATATCCTATAGTTAGAATTGAGAAGTATTATTTATGTTGTCGCCCTTGGCCTACTGATTAAGAGTGGGAATAGGTTAGTTTCCTTACAAGAGTCTATAAGCTGGCCTATATAAGGTCTGACCTAACCTGTCTTATTTAACTAAATAGGCACAGCTCAAGCTTATAAGCATAAATAGGCCTTGCCTATTGCTTTAGGTGAGACATTTTTAAATTATTATTATTATTTAATATATATATATATATATACATATAATATCACTAATATAAATTAGTTTGATAAATATTTCTTATTTCTTTGATGAATTAAAATAGATGAAAGAACATACGTTGTATATGCTGAAATATTCTTTCTTACTACTTTTTGTATTGCCAACTTTTTGTGAGTGAAAGTAAGTGCGTTAACATATGAGAAATCTAAAGAAGCTAGCTACTTTTCTATTGTGTTGCTTAAATATATTGGTCACAAGATAAATATATATGGATCATGCATTTGGTGACTAGAAATTTAAAGTTTGAATTTTTTTTTAACTAAAATTGATAATTTTTTTCACTTTACATTTTTAATATGCCTTTAAATAGACTTTAAGTCAGATCATACTTTTAAAATATTCAAACATTAGCCTAAAATAAAGCCTTATATATAGGCTATTATATATAGGCTAATAGGATAGACTTAAATTTTAAATTTATAATATACACATGATTTATTTAGTTAAAACCTAGCCTAACCTAGTATATTCCCACCTCTACTATTGACCAAGCCAAACAATGTTAGTGATTTGAATACGTAGCAGAGATGGCACACACATGAGCAACCGCGCGGACTCGAGAAGGAAGAGAAGGTATATACACATCAATTTTACCACCTACTAAACAACTAAACTACGCTGAGTTTATTGCCAAGAGAAGGAGAAAGCTCTCAGCTATATATCATTTGATTTCTAAAATCCCAAGGCTGGGTTACATTAATTATATGTACCTGATGTTAAATGTGTATGTAAAAGTGTATTTCATTTGATTTTTCTTCGCAAAAAGTGTATTTCAGCACAGGTGATTGACTTCCTCTTCATCTCTTCCTCATGGGCACTGAAGGTTTTGGCTCCCTTCTATCATGGCTCACTCTCTTTTTATTTATTGTACATTCTTATTTTTCACATGCTCTTAGTATCTTTCTCATAAATTTAATGTCAGTGAGAAATGATATTTTGTTATATGCGATGCATATTCCTTTCTTCGATCATGCTCTGAACACATACTCATGATTACTGATTAATTTTTGTTTATAAATTTATGACTGCTTAAATTATTTTTTTGGCCATAAAATATTACAAGTAAGAAATGTAAAAGAACTTGAAATGCTTTCGTAAATCTAATGTAAGGTTCATGTATAAGTACATGACCAAGAAAGAGCTTTCGTAAAATCACTTACATATGCCTAATGTGAGAAGTATTTTCAGAGCACAATGACACTAATTGAAGGCATTCAACTTCTTAACATCACTCACATAACTAGTGCCTAGTGTGAGCAGTTTTCATCTCTTATTTCGGTTTCAAAGCAACTCAATGCACAGGAGGGCAAATCGAAGAAAATAACTTGGGGAATAATAGTCAATGGCAACAACTAAACTTCTCAACTCTCCCTTCGTTTTGCCAATAAATATTGGTTCAGTTGGTAAGAATGCAGTTTATATCTATATCTCAGAAGGATATGAGTTTGAATCTCACAACCAATATGAATATATAATTGATAGGTAATAATCTATAAGTACCTCTATAAGTGATTTTTAAGTCTTAAAACCTCTTTTTAATTCAAATGAGTTCCTAAGACCTAATTTATATAAATTTTTTTCACTAAAACAGAAAAGCTCTCTCTAGTTCTACCTTCGACCATCCATATATAGAATCTCCTCCCCAATCTCACGCTCCATTGAGCCTTCAAAGCTTTGTCCCCTTCACTTTGCTATGAAGGCACTTTTAGCCGATTAAAAGGTAGAACTTATGTGTATGTAAAACCGTTTTGATTTTGTTAGTTTATTGATTTGAATTTGGTGCGTTCTGATTTGTACGAACAAAATGATAACCGGCGATGGTGATGATGTCAGGGAAGGGAAAAGAACGATGGAGGGAGAGTTTCTTTTTTGGCAGGACAAATGGGTCATTTTATATTTATTTTTTTTATAAAAAACAAATATCATTCCTTTATTCTTTTATATCATATTTATTAATATATATGTAATCATTATTTCATTATATCCTCTCACATTTTTATCATTATATTACTTAAAACTCGTGTAATTGAACCAAATAGACATTAAAAGGCACAACTTCTCTGCATCCCATCCGTGTACCACCTCATAATTTCGTTTGCCACAACCAAATTACTAACATTGTTTGGCCTAATCAGCAGGACAGGATGATTACATAAACGTACGGTTTATGTTAACTGGGATTAACTGTGTAATGCGTGGGATGAATTTAAGAAATTTTAAACTAACAAAACTATTTCAAAATCCAGGTAAACTATAGAGACCAATATGTTAATTTTTTCTAAAATTTAAAAACAAGGTTTAATGTTCTGCGTTCAAATATTTAGTCCTTGAATATATCAGTGGAATTTTAAAAATAATATGCGTGCGCAAATACGACTTTCGAATTTTTTGTCTCGTATTACCAGAAAACCAGACGCAAGCTGTTTCATTAAATATTTGTTTAATGCGTAGGAGAGTGTTTGCCTTTGCCCATTCACACCGATTTTATTTGACCAAGCCCTCTCTCCCACCTTTCTTGACACGGTCAAATCAAATACATACCCCGATGACCCTTACGATGTTACGGTTTAACTTGTTAACCTTGATCGTTATATTCAAAGATATAACCCCATCAGTGAGTAGAACCAATTCCAGCAAGATTTGGCTTGGGTATGATGGAGAAGGAGCACAAGCTGAAGAACAGGATCTTGAAGATTCTGCCAAAAGCAGCATCTGCAGTCACTGTCACATTTCAAAACCCTCCGTTGATCAGTCCAGGCAGGGATCACCCCACAAGAACCAAGAAAGCATCCAGGTGGTCTAAACTGCATGGTGCTTCCATGGTATCAATGATTCCCGATGAAGCTCGAGCAAAAGCAAAGGATGGTGGAGGAAGCAATATTGATTCTCAAGAGCCCACTTCTCCTAAAGTGTCGTGCATGGGACAGATCAAGCACAAGAAGAAACAGATCAAGAAAGCCAAGGCCAAGAGTATGTCGATGCCTAAGGACGTCGGAAGAGAGGTCAAGGACGATGCGTCCACTTCTCGAAAGATCTTCCACAGAGCCAAACATGCGGGTAGGAAATCCTCCGCTGCCGCTGCCGCTGCCGCCGCCGCCGCTTCTACGATGTCGGATCATGATAAGGAGGAGGCACTTGCCGGCAGGGCACCGGTGCTGAGTGAGATGAAGCGTTTTGCTAGTGGACGGAATGCTTTGACTAAGTTTGATTGGAAGGTTCATGCGCCAGAAGAAATGGAGCCCGGCGGTTATTTTTCAGATCAAGACAGAGATGAGAGTGATGCAGAAGGAGAAGAACGAGAGGTCATAATTCCTTTCTCTGCACCGATTCTGGTAGGTGGTGGTTGTCGCGGTGGAGGTGTGCCTTTGCAGCCAAGGAAGGAAATTAATCTGTGGAAGAGAAGGACTATGGCGCCGCCGAGACCTCTTCAATTGAAACCGGCGGTTCGTGCAAATTGATTTTTTTTTTAAGTGAACAAAAAAAATGTAATTTGTGTAATTTTCTTCTGATTTTTTTAATACACCATTTTAGGCTTAACATGGTGTAGATATATTTCCATATATACGATGTAAATTATACCCCTAGTGATGGCCGTGTATTATCTACGCACAATTGTGGATTTGGATGGGACAAAATTTGAACCTATTTTGTCTAAACTGAATATCTTCTTCAGATTCCTTTTGTACAAACCAAGCCAAGCATATATTAGCAAGTTAATTACCAGTTATAACACATTTCGAGATTCCTGTTGTACCTGAATAGTTAAGCATGAAACTGTACTTAGTTTGTTATTTCCATTTTTTTTTGGTGTATGCAAGAAATTTACGCATAATTATGAGTATAACGAATAATAATTGAAAAAAAGAGAAAAATTAGCTCATTCCCGATTCTCACGGGTACCTTTCTAACCCTTCGGTCGTGTTTAAAAGTCCACAGCTCTGAGGGTCCAATGTGATTTTAGTTTTGATAAAGAGATAAGTAGTCCATATCAAAGCCAGCTGCTACAAATAATTACAATTTGAACTGTTCTAAGGTTTCCCAGTCAGTTACAAATTTTGTTGGAAGGTTAATTTGTGGGTCGGACATTAGGTTCGCAGTAGTGAATGATTGTATGGATCATATCCTCTATGCCAAAGGTAATTGATACAAATGGCAAGCCCAATGCATGATGGGTATTCGTCATCTTCCAAAAATGAATTCATATATTATTGTGGCAGTTCGAGTTTTGCTACAAAATCCGATGATCTAATTATCCCGGAACCAAAGACCAATATATACATTACTCACCATACCAGAGAATCACTTGTTCCTATTCCCATATTCGTGGGATTATCTTCTGAATTACTCAGGGAATTCCATAAGACAGGATTTAGCTAGTTGGTATAATTCTATCGTAGAAATAGCTGTCAACTTGTTCTATGTACCCCAACACACTCAAAATATATACTACTCCGCTAAAAAAAAATGAGTCTTATTTTAGACATTTTAAAACATAACTTATATTTTGGATTAGAATCTAAAACAAGACTTATATTTCGGATTGGAACCAAACAAAACAATAAAGGCACCCACTAATAAGAAACAAATTTGATAGAAGATATGGAAAATATTATTTAAGGAAAAAAAAATCAGTTTTATGTTTTAAATGAATATTTTATTATGTTTCCTTAGCATTAAGATTTGTAACAACTTGTGTATTTCTGTTTGCATTTTCATCATGTAGTTAGAGGTAGTCAGAGTAGTAGAGCAACTTGAGCTTTCTTCATGAGAAGGAAATCTTCCTTCTATATATATGTGTGTTGCCCATGTATGTAAGACAGCTGATGAATGAATGAAAATTTGTTTTGAGACACTTGTCTCTCCCTCTTATCTCTTCCTCTCGTGCTTCCTCTACCTCCCTCTGTTTCTCAGTTTTCTTTCTTTCTCGGCCCTCTCACTCTATTCTCTCTCTTCTCTTTATCTCTCCCTTCACATATCACCTGTGCTACATCAGTTTGGTATCAGAGCTAGGCTTTGAGTGATCTTAGGCTGCTATGGTGACCAAAGAGACCATAAGGCACGTCACTAGAAAACAGAGCACCACTGCTAGGTCTAAAAACCCAGTTTCCAGACCTCATACTGCCAAAGCACCACCACCGCCATGTTCGCCACCCAAAACCCAACCCGTCCATCGAGTTACGCTGCCTTTAGATGCTGCACGCACCTCCACATGCTGGCAACGTCACCAGCGCGTAAGCCTCAAGCGCCTCCACACGCGCCACCATATAGCACCTCAAGAACTGGTTTTTCTGCCTGTTTTGCACTGTTTCACGTGGCTCGTTCAATTCCAACCAATCACAGACATGAAAATCACCAAATGGAAGCATATATGGGGGTAAATTGCCATATCTTTTTGGGCTTTTAAAGATCTGCTGGTAAGGCCGATGACCCTCTATTTAAACTATGACTTATTTGGCCTTTTTAGGAGATTATCTGAGTATAATTAGGGCTAGTTCTTAGATTATATTGCTATAGGATCTCTAGTTGTGCTTGCAACTTATTTTTAATGTTTTGATAATGCTCTTTTATTGTTAAAAAACATACATTTTCATTAAAATTTTGAAATTGGTGGTCTCTATATTTTATATTGATTCATTATTTCATAGTGACTAATATCTATTCAGCATTTTTGTGATTATGTTTTGTTATCTCCTATATCCTATCTTGTGTGACCTTTTTTTGACAAAAAAAGACCCTATAGTTCCTAAATTCACTACCCTAAATTACCACCTTACCTAAATCCAACCAAGTTACCTAATAAATCCTTGAGGAATCTAAAAGGAATACTAAAGAGTATGTGGACCGTGCAATTGAATCTTTGAGAGATACTCTACAAATTGAGTCAAGTCGTAGGGATGGTAAGTTCAAGCAGATGTATGATGAAACGATGGAATCAATGAGGCTAATAAGTATGCAATTTTGGGGTAAGAATGAAGGAGGCATACTTGAAAATCCTAATGCTAGTAAAGAAGTTAATTTAGGAAGTGGCCACCCTTATTCCTTTGGTCAGTCAAAGATACCCCTACAACCCAATGAAAATCATCAATCCCCAAATGGGAATAGAAGTAGACACAATAGGAATTCCCCTCTTGGGATCTTTGAGCACCAGTATGACCATATTTTTGACTAGTGGGAAGACCAAGAACCCAATGATGTTTATAATAGGCGAAATGAATCACCCATTGGAATGAGACGAGGAGATTATAGGCATAATTATTCTGAGGACATAACCAAGAAAGTCTAGGTTGAAGCCCTTGAATTTGACGGACAATTAGATTCAAATGCTTTCTTATATTGGTTAGCTAACATGGAAGACTACTTCGAGTAGTATGACATGACTAATATCCAACGTATTCGTTTTACAAAAATGAAGCTTATGAGATCGGCCAAGAAATATTGGCAAAACGTGCAATCAAATTTGAAGCGTTTAGGACAACCTTCGATTGATACTTGAGCCGAGATCAAGTTGAAATTAAAAGAAAAATATGTGTCCACTCATTATAAGGGATAATTCTATAACCAATGGTTAAACTTGAGGCAAGCCTCTACGGTGTCTGACTATATGGCTCGCTTTGATGACCGTATATAAAGTTTAAGGTCAAAAAGACCAATGGATGACAATTCAGAAGTTTGTTAATGGTCTTCGACCAAACATACAGAGAGAACTCAAGTTAAACCCTCCTAAATCCTTGGAAGAAGCTTATCATAAGGCGTTGGAAGTAGAATCATTGTTCAAGAGCCCACTCGCCAGGCATACCACTGTCCAGAGTTCAGATTTTCGTCAAAATCATACCTTCAGTCCTTCCAACCGCTTTACAAGGGTACCTCCTTTTAGGACCAGTTCTTCTTTCCATCCAGGTCAAGCATCTGGTACTAAAGAAAGTACTGCAAGGAATACTGAGTCGACAGAGTCTAATCCCCACCCAAGTGGCCCCAATATTGAATGCTTTCGGTGCCACTCAAAAGGTCACATCGCATCGAAATGTCCTCGGCACACTCTCATTATTAAATCCCCTACAGAAGAAGAGAATGAAGTGATAGATGTTGACGAAGTGGTCGACCCAATCGAGTGTCCTTCTGATGTAAATGAGGAGTTCATTGCGGGTGAAACAGTGTGTATAGGTGTAATGAGGTGTATTTTATCTGTCCCATTACCCGATAACTCTTGGAAGAGAACGAGTATTTTCCACACCATTGTGAAATATGGAGAAAAGTCATGCAAACTAGTCATTGATAGAGGAAGTGCTCGAAATGTTATCTCCATGCAGGGAGTTGCTAGACTTGGCTTTAAGCCAGAGCCCCATTAGAAGCCTTTTGAAGTAGCTTGGGTGGATCAAAAGACTTCTTTATCTATTACACAACAATGTCATGTACCCCTTTGGCTTGGAGAGTATCAGGAAGATGTCCTTTGTAATGTTCTTACGATGGATATAACTCATATTCTATTAGGACGACCATGGATTTATGATAATGATGTCACTAGTTATAGCCGGGAGAACACTCACTCATTCAAGTATAGGGAAAAGACAATCTTGTTATGTCCGGCCAAACCAGAAACTAAGAAAAAGGGTTCGAATCAACAAAAGAAATTAAGACCAAAGAGCCAAAGCCTCCATCTTTTAAACAAGAAATAATTTGTGCGAGAAAGTAAAGAGGCTAACATTATGCTTACTATTGTCCTTAAGGTTTCTAATTGGGATGAGTTTACAGCCCCTGATGATGTGCCCGATGAGGTATTCCCTCTCTTGGAAGAATTCAAAGACATTACAACGAATGAGCTTCCTTCAGAATTGCCACCCATGTAAGATATTCAGCATGCTATTGATTTAGTTCCTGGATCACAACTTTCCAATCTTCCCTACTATAGAATGAATCCCAAGGACAGGGAAGAACTTAATAGGCAAGTTAATGGGTTATTAGATAAAGGATACATTCAGCATAGCTTCAGTCCATGTGTGGTGCCAGCTTTGTTGACACCGAAGAAAGATGGGACATGGAGAATGTGTGTGGATAGCAGAGCTATAAATAAGATTACCATCAAGTATTGGTTCCTTATCCCTAGGCTTGAGGATATGCTTGATTTGCACTACTAGAAAAATGGCATTTAGCGAGGAACAAATCCCTCGCTAAATGTCATTTTTCCCTCGCTAAATTGGAAATAGCGAGGGATTTTATCCCTCGCTAATTCGGCCGCTAAAAATGGCGTTGCTAATTTTAATGAGGAATGAGCTGATTCCCTCGCTAAATTAGCGAGGGATTTAATCCCTCTCTAAATTTAGTGAGGGATTAAATCCCTCACTATTTCCTCGCTAAACTACAAAAAATTCAAAATTGCCATGTCACCCCCAAGACCACACCACATCACATCATTGCCATGTCACCCACCACCCATGCCACATCACTGCCATGCCACCGCCACATCACCGTGATTGCGACACGTCACTGTCATGTCATATAATGATTTCAAATATGCATTTACTTAGGTTCAAACCCATGACCTCCTGCTCTTAGTGCCTTTATAATAGACTTTTGTCAGTCGAACTGTAATATATTTGCAATCTTTATATGAAATATTAAATATATATTATTTATTTATACACTAATACACACATATATTTATAAATTAATATATTGTTAAAAATGAAAATATATTATAATTTTAGTTATTAATATCATAAAATATTTTATATTTTAAATTTTGTAATAAATGAATTTTCATTTTCATTTTTTTCAACAAGTTATAAAAATTAATCTAACTATTTTTATTAATTTAAAATAATCAACTGATAAAAATAATTTTATAACATAATTATTAAAAAAATTTCAATTCATTAAAATTAAATTTTTAATAAAATAATTTTAATCTATTAAAATTAATTTTAGAAAATTTAGTGAGGGATAAATCCCTCACTAGATTCCTCACTATTTATAATAATTTAGCGAGGAATAAAAAATTATTCACTAATTCCTCGCTAATTTAGCGAGGGAAAGAATATTCCTCGCTAATTCCCTCGTTAATTTAACGAGGAAAAGAATATTCCTCACTAATTCTCTCGCTAAATTTAATTCGTCGCTAATTTCTCATTATTTAGATTATTTAGCGAGGGATGAGTGATCCCTCGCTAAATTCCCTTGCTAAATTGTATTTTTCTAGTAGTGTTGGTTTTAGGATCTAGTTGGTTTTCTAAGATTGATCTTCATAGTAGATATCATCAGATCCGAGTTAGACCCGTAGATGAATGGAAGACTGCATTCAAAACGTAAGACGGGTTGTATGAGTGGCTACTAATGCCATTTGGTCTCACAAATGCTCTCAGCACTTTCATGTGTGTTATGACACACATACTTCGACCTTACTTAGAAAAATTTCTAGTTGTCTATTTTGATGACATCCTAGTGTTTAGCAAGTCAAGGGAAGAATATTTGACACACCTTAAACAAGTCTTCCTTATCCTTCGAAAGGAAAAGTTTTATGTTAATCTCCCAAAGTGCTCTTTTCTCCAAAATCAAGTTATTTTTCTTGGGTTCATTGTCTCTGAACAAGGTTTAGCTGCTGATCCTGATAAGGTCAAAGCCATTCGTAAATGGCGTGAGCTTAAGTCATTTTCTGAAGTACGAAGTTTTCATGGGTTAGCATATTTTATAGGCGCTTTATTAGGGATTTCAGTACCATTATGACGCTTATCACTTATTGCTTGAAGAAAGATAAGTTCCATTGGACCTATACAGCTTCACAAGCCTTTCAGACCATTAAACACAAGCTATCTAAGGCTCCTGTATTGACATTATCTAATTTTGCCAAATGTTTTGAGGTCGCTTGTGATGCTTCTGGAATAACAATTGGAGGTCTACTGAGTCAAGAAGGTCACCCCATGGCTTTCTTTAGCAAAAAGCTTAATGATGGAAGGCATAAATACTCTACATATAACAAAGAGTTTTATGCCATTATTAGGTCATTTGAGTATTGGAAGTACTATCTACTTCCTCAGCAGTTTGTTGTATATTCAAATCATCATGCTCTCAAGTTCCTCAACTCTCAACGACACTTAAATCTTAAACATGCTAAATGGGTAGAGTTCCTGAATGAGTTCACTTTTGTTGTTAAGTATCGTTCAAGAGTGGAAAACAAGGTAGCTGACGGCTTAAGTTGTAGGCTTAATTTACTGACAAATTGAAAGATGACTATGCTACTTGTCCTGATTTTGGAATTATTTATCAGGAGGTTAATGGGGGAAACCATCATGATTATGCTGACTTCCTCATAAGCAACGGTTATCTCTTTCATGGTACTAAGTTATGTGTCCCACGGACATCCATGAGATAATTTCTTATTTGGGAGTTACATGCTAGAGGGTTAGCTAGACATTTTGGATGAGATGAAACCACCGCCTTAGTCAAGGATAGGTTTTATTGGTCATCCCTTAAATGTGATGTTGCTAGAATAATCTCTCAATGTCGTACTTGTATAGCATCCAAGGCTAAGAAACAAAATACAGGATGGTATACTCCTTTACCTATTCCTAAGGTGCCCTGGAAAGACCTTAGCATGGATTTTATTTTGGGTTTACTCTGCACTGCACGCAGGCATGATTTTGTTTTGGTAGTTGTGGATAGGTTTTCCAATATGGCCCACTTTATTCTCTGTAACAAGGCTACTGATGCCTCTCATTTGACCAAGCTTTTCTTTAAAGAAATTGTGTCTTTACACGGGTTACCTATTACTATTGTATCTGATAGAGATGTTAAGTTTGTTAATTACTTTTGGAAGACTCTTTGGAAACTTTTTGGTACCTAGTTGAAGTTCTCTTCGGCATTTCATCTCTAGACTAATGTACAAACTGAAGTTACAAATCGTAGTCTAAGAGATTTGTTTAGAAGTCTAGTTGGGGACAAACCAAGGAATTGAGATTTGGTTTTACCTATTGCTGAATTCGCCTATAATAATTCAGTTAATCGGTCCACATGAAAAAGTCCTTTTTAGATTGTGCAGGGTTATATTCCAAACAACACATCGACCTTATACTCATTCCTTTGACTTTTCGTGCCTCTGAATCTGCATAAGATTTTACCTATCCCTTTCATGGGTTACATGCTGGGATTAGGCGTAAGCTTACTTTAAGTAATGATCAATATAAATTATCTACTAATGCTCATCGTCACTCTCAGAATTTTAATGTAGGTGATTTTGTGATGGCTAGAATTCGTCCAGAGCTTTATCCTAAACACTCTTTGAAAAAGTTGCATGCTCGAGCTTCTAGACCTTTTCACATTTCTAAGAAACTTGGACCTAATGCTTGTTTACTAGAATTACCTCCTGATATGGCCATTAGTTCAGTTTTTAATGTTGAGGATCTTATTTCTTGCCGAGGTGCTTTTGAGCCACCCCCTATGCTTTCTAATGATTTTGCAGGTACTCAACCTTATCATATGACAATCCCTTTACTGCCATCTGTCACACCACATGATAAAGAAATTGAGGTCATCATGGATGAACAGACCGTTTTTACGCATGAAGGTCCCCTCCACAGCTACCTTGTCGATTGGAAAGATCACTCAGAGTTAAATGCTACATGGATCGCTGAAGAAGAGTTTCGACGCATTGATCCCACCTTACTGGAAACTTACCAGCTCTCTATCTCTCCAGAGGAGAGTTCTTTGAAGCAAGGGGGAAATGATAGAAGATATGGAATATATTATTCAAGGAAAAAAATCAGTTTTATGTTTTAAATGAATATTTTATTATGTTTTCTTAGCATTAAGGTTTGTAGCAACTTGTGTATTTCTGTTTGCATTTTCATCATGTAGTCAAAGGTAATCAGAGCAGCAGAGCAACTTGAGCTTTCTTCATGAGAAGGAAATCTTCCTTCTATATATATGTGTGTTACCCATGTATGTAAGACAGCTCATGAATGAATGAATGAAAATTTGTTTTGAGATACCTGTCTCTCCCTCTCATCTCTTCCTCTCGTGCTTCCTCTACCTCCCTTTGTTTCTCAATTTTCTCTCTCTCGACTCTCTCACTCTATTCTCCCTCTTCTCTTTATCTCTCCCATCACATATCACCCGGGCTGCATCAAAATTTTTTCCACTTAACATGCGCTGAAGATTATCCACAAATTAACGTGTCTATCAAGTTTTGAAGTAACCGAAAGAATGAATACACACAAAAGAGACTTAATTACCCTGTGTGGGTCTGAGCTAGTAGTACCTATACCATTTGGTCAATGTATGATGATACATTACATCAAAACTTAAAGCAAACTGACATATCTAATAAGTGACACGGACCCCTTGGTACCTGAGAATTTCCCCGATAAGTTCACCTTTCCCAGAACCCACATACCTTCCACGAATCTGACCATCTCTGATGAACAAGAACGTAGGCACCTCCACGACGTTCATGTCCCTCAAGAATCGCATGCAGCTATCATTCTCGTCCCCATTCATCCTGGCAAACACCACCGAGTCAGCCATCTGCCTGGACAGTTTAAGCACCGTGGGATACACCTTCACGCAGGGCCCACAATGCTTGAGCCCCACATCCAGAACGATCAGCTTGTGACCAGCCTTGTGATCCTCTATCAGCTTCTCCACATCCTCCCTGCTATGCAGTTGTACCACCTCAGAGTGGCTATCTCCGTAGTATAACACGTCTCCCATGAGCTGGTCCGGACCAATCCCTTCCTCTTCGTTTATTTTCTCCATGTTCTTGTAGAAACTAAAGTGAGGCACTTTCTCCACTTTTTCTCTCCTGCACAGCTCTCTTGTCTTTTCTGATTCATCACCCATTACTAGGAGGAAGTCCACGTCGCTGCACGATCGGCTCAGGTCCACCATGAAAGGGTATATTTTGCTGCTCTCATAACTGGTACTGCCCGCGTATTCTACCACCACGAGTTTGTTCTTGGCCGATCGAAGCGCTTGGTCGAATTCTTCGATGCTATGAACTTTCTGAACTCTCTCGTCGCTTTCAAGTTTCTTGGTTCCAGAGGTAGCTGTGGCTCTGGTAATTAAGCGGGTGTAGTGAGGAGTTTTGAGCCCCCTTGGTGGAGAAGTATGTGCTGTTAGGAAAGGTAAAGAAGAACGGAAATGAAGGGGAACGAGCTTGGAGTGGTGGGTGGTGAAGGAGAAGGGTGATTTAACTGCGAAATTGGTGATGGAAGCCATAGAAGAAGGGGTTGAGATATGGTAGAAGCTGCTAATTGATTAGCCCTTGAAGCATAACCCACTTTAAGAAATCGCAGTGCGAGTGGCAAGAGCCAAGAGTATCCTTCTCGCCCTGGCTCAAAAATCATATCTGCTCGCAAGGCGTACGTGTGGTTCATATGGTTCACACGCCCTACCTATCCTTTGATTTTTTGGGGAGGGGATGCTGCAGATCAGATCATTGACTCCACAACTTCTATACAATATCTTTTTTGGTTTTTTTTTAAATTTTCTTGGCAAGTTTTCCTCGTTCTAACGGGAATTATGAAGTTGGGTTATATGAAAGCTGACTTCTTTGGGCCGTAGCTCCGACCTTTCTTTTTTTCTAGAAACAAAAAAAGTGTATGCCTTTAGATGACTGAGGAGCAACCCTCTTTTCAAAAAGGGCTCTTTTCGTCCTCCTTTTACCAATATTCACAGATTGGACATGATACCCGTTTTTGTTTAATAAAATATCAAATTGGACGATTGATTCAAATTTTTTTTTTGGTTAACGATGATTGACTCATTTAATCTGTAAAGAAATAACAACAAATTTTTTTAATAGCATGGGTTCATATTTGTCAATGATATCCCACAATCAAAATGACTGGATGAATCCGTGAAACCATTTCATGGAAGTTTATTGATATCTGTTTTTTCTTAAAGTAAATTCACTTTGATGCTTGAAAATTCAAACATCACTTATGCTTCTATTGTAACAAAAGAGTTTAGACGTACCAAAAAAAGTTTCAAATGAGATTCAAAACATATCCAAAAATATATCGTGGCGCAAATTGTAGTCTACTTGTTTCTTTTGCCAGAGAAAGATAGCACTCAATCTCTAGTTTAGAAATTAGATCAAGTCCCCCTCTTCGCTTTTCATTGTAATTTAGATAAAAATATTTAATAAATGCGAGCTCAAATTAGCAACTAAGATTTAAAAAATAAAATAAAATTTGACTATGTCAAGATTAACTCGTAAATAAAAGTTGTTCCAAGGTTTGCCCCCGAAAAATTTGGTACCTGTGGGAACACAATATCTTCCATTCCGTTTAATTTAAGCACCAAAGAAAAGAACTTTATCGAGGATTCCGGTGATCCACACAACAAAAGAAAATATCTTTTCATCCAGATTCCGTCGATCCACACAGCAACAGAAAGATCCCAAAGAGAAAGGAACCAGAAATAGAAGAACAAGAAGAAGGAGAAGACGAGAGTGGCCACAGATAAAAAGATGCGATTAGGCAAGCACGGGTCACGGGGAACACGACAAGGGAAAGAAAATGCATTGATAGATCCAAAGCAAGCAGAAGTGTGGGGACACATGTAAGGGGGAAAAAATGAGAGATGAAAATGAGCAATTGAGAATATCAATATAAAAAATTTAATATATATAAATTGGCATAAATCTTAAATCACAATTTTTTTCTCTGTCAAAAATTCGCAATGTTGGATCTTTAGAATAGACGCAGAAAGGCATGATTTAATATCTATATTAAAAAATTTTAATTAACAAAAAATTGGTGAATCTGTCTTTTTTTTAATATATATATATATATATAATACACACATATAAATTGGCACAAAACCTTAAATCGCAATTTTTTTTTGTAAAAAATTCGCAACGTTGAATCTTTAGAATAGACGCAGAAAGGCATGATTTTGTTTTTCTTTTAAGAAAAAAAATGATGAAGGAAGAAGGAAACTAGGCAGGAATTAGGAAAGATCCCAAATCCCAAATCTGAAAACTGAAAGTGGAAGCATACAAAAGTTAAGTGGATGCCACCTAAGCCCTCCCTCCCACGGTCTGTCATGTGCGCTCCTTCTACCACTCTCATCCCTCTCCGTCTCTCCGTTGTAATCAATCGCCGTCGCCAGCCAGATCCACAGATTTACCTTAATAATTATACATTCAGTCTCGACTGGCTCAAACGCCACGACGTGATGATTCTCCCAATCAACATTCAAAAGTAGCAACACACACATATATAGAGAAATAGGATTTCCCGATGCCGGATAATCAATTTCACCCGGCCAAGTAAAAACAGATTCCAACAACATCCTTACTTTCTGTTACTTTCTGCTAAGGAGGATGTAATAATAAGATGATGCAATTGAAATTATACCAGGAATTTTAAAATCTAACTTACAAGTCGCAAAAACAAAATTACACCAGGTTCGTAGTAATAATTTAAAAATAAATTTAAGAAAAAAAAAAGAAAACGACGAAAAGCTACAATAAGTTTCAGCTTACTGGTGGCAGCGAAGCTGATGGGTGGGTTACCTCAAGAGTGAGGATCTGAGGACAGGGGTTTTCTGCAGAGGACCATGAGCATAGGGGAGAAAATTCCAGTCTCGCCCCCTCTGGTCAAATAGTCAGCGGTCTTGAATAGCATCTCATGAACATCCACAGTCCCTTGGGGTGCTATTCCCAATGCAGCCAACAGAGTGATCACAATGTGGTTCCGCCAGTAGGCGATCCTCCCCATCTTCAGCCTCGTCCACCACGGTTGAGCCGGCGGCTTCGCTAGATCCCGCTCCTTCACCACCTCGAACCCCGCCTTACGCGCCGTCTCCGCGATATCGGCGTAGCTTCTGAGCCCCGGCAAAGCATCTCCTCTCTCAATACCTTGGATAGTGTCCACGTGTTCCGGGTTCTCGGCTCTGTACTTGTCCGTGGTCACCCATTCGTAGGAGACATAAAGAGCCCCAGGCTTCAGTACCCGGAAGATTTCGGCGTATACCTCCTCCAGCTTCGGCGCGTGACATGTCGCCTCGATGGAGTACGCGCCGTCGAAGCTGTTATCCGGAAAGGGCATCTCCAGGAAATTGCCGCATACAACCTCGCAGAGAGAGTCCAACCCCGCCTTCTTGTTGTGCAACCTGGCACGATTCACTTGATACTCGTTGATGGTGATGCCAACGACTTTCGCCCGCGAGTGGGCGGCGATGGCGCGCATGGGCCCACCCACACCGCATCCAACGTCCAGAATTCGGTCGCCGGGTTTGACATCGATGAGATCGACAGCCATCTGCTCGTGGAGACGCGTGGCATCACGATGGGATTTTCCGGGGATGGAGGGAGAGAAGTGGAAGGACTGACCCCAGCCCCACTCGTAAATGTCAGTGACTAAATTGTAGAAAGTATCGACAAAGTCGGGGACTTTTTCGGCGGTTTCGATCTCCTTGGGACGGCGGAAGAAGGACCAATACTGTTTGTATTTATCTTGGACTTTCTCGGCGGAGATGGAACCACCGGATAGATCGACAGCCCGTTTACCCTTTTGTTCGGCAGGGCCGAGAATGCAGACGAACCAGTAGAGGGCGCCGGCGAGGAGAGCACCGGTACAGAAGAGAGCAAGAGAGTCCATGGAAGGAAAAAAGTAGACGAGGGAAGAGAGATTTGGGGCTAGTGAGTGCTGTTGTGGGGAGAGGGTTAGAAGTAGTACTACTAGTCGATGAGTGCACGTGCATCCCGCGTGAATCGAGCTCCTCTTTTCAATCTCATAAATGATAAAGAATTAAAGATATCAAGGACGTTTGGTTTTAAGTTAGATTGAAAATAAGTTTTAGTATAATTAGTTTTATAATTCAGGAATGATAAATAGTTATGATAAAAATTGATTTTAGATTAATGTATTTATATTTGAATAATTTATTTAAAAATTGATTTTAAAAAATTTATAATTTTTCTCTAAATTGAACTTAAACTCTATTTCATGATTAATTTAATTTACTTGGACTAAAATTTAATTTGTATCTATTTAATTGAGAACATAATATATCTAATATAATATTTTCTTACAGGTCATGATCTATAAAAATTAAAATTTTGAAGGGATATTTTCGTCAATAAACAAGAGATATTTTATGAAAATTTTATTTTTCTATTTTTTTTAGTTTTTATTATTTTTATTAGTCTATTTTTATCTGACTTTAAAATAAATACATGTAAAAATAAAAAAGTAGAATGAGAAATCACCAACTGGACTGTTTCTCCTTCAACTCTGTTTTCAACAAAAATCATGGTAGCAACCAAAACTCATTTTAACATCCAAACAGTTTATTAAAATGGGAGAAGTGATTTTGGCCTAAAACGTAGTTTGAAAAGTGAAACGAAACGGACCCTAAATCGCATTCAATTTTACTGTTTCACTCCATTACGGAGCTATCCAGTATTCAGGTATATTATTTACTACTCCCTACAATCCTATATATAGGACATTTTATCTTAGTCCTAAATATAAGACCCTTTATAATATATGATGTGATATTTATTATACATTTCTAAAAAATGCTTATATTTAATGAATCCAAAGAGAAAAAGAGAGAAATTAAATAAGGGTAGTTTTGGAAAAATGTTGAGATTTTAAAAAAAATCGAGGTAGTTAATTAGTTTTAACTCCTCTTCTTAATTCACGTAATTCGGTTAAAATAATATTATATTAATGATAAAAGGGAGTATTGTTTATTACCAGTAATAACGAAGGTAACCATAAAATTATTATACTTCGTTAAAAAAAGCATAAGAATATTTATACATTAATTACATATGATATGATACATCAGATTCAAATTCAAATATATCTATAAATATATCAAAATAAGTAAATCAAGATAACATTAGAAAAATATTAAAAGAACACGAGGTCATAAGAAAATAATACTCCATCTTATCTTTAATATAACACGAATTAAGGAAGGAAGTTAAAACTAATTAACTACCTCAATTTTGTTAAAAATTTCAATATTTTTTCAAAACTACCCTTATTTAATTCTTTTCTTTTTTTCTCTGGATATATTAAATAGGGGTATTTTTTAGAAATATGTAATAAATACACCTCATATATTGTAAAAAATCTTATATTCAGGATCAAGGTAAAAGATCTTATATATAGAAATAGAGAGAGTAGTAAGGATATTATGATAAACAATTTTAGTTTTTAAACGATGTTTTGCTTTTGGTTTCTAGTAATTTTTCTGGGATTCTTGTTTCTGCTTTTTTATTTAATGAAGCAACAAATTCTTATTTTTTAGGGGAAGATGTAAATAGATTTTTTTGTCATAAATTAGGAATTAAAGATCTCATAAATGATAAATAATTAAAGATAATAAATCCCATCCAATTTTACTGCTTCACCACGTTACGGAGCTATCCGTTATTCAAGTATATCCGTTGTCCGTTAAATTAGGAGTATTATTTATTATTGTTTATTACTCGTAATATGGTATAGAAGATAACCGTAAACTTATTATACTTCGCCAAAAACCACAAAAATATTATATATTAATTACATATGATATGATATATTAGATTCAAATTCAAATTCAAATTCAAATATATCTATAAATATATCAAAATAAGTAAATCAGGATAACAGGAGAAAAATATTTAAAAAAATAGGAGGTTATAGGAAAGTAATAGTAAGGATATTACGATAAACTGTATTGGTTTTTAAACGATGTTTTCCTTTTGGTTTCTGGTATTTTTTTCTGGGATTCTTGTTTCTTCTTTTTTATTTAATGAAGCAACACATTCTTATTTGTTAGGGCAAAATATAAATTGATTTTTTTGTCAAGAAATATGAATACCTCTCACAAACAAGAAAGATTAATTTCCTCCCTGACACTAAATAGGGGCAGACACACGCACATGAAGACAGGTATTAATACTGAATCCTATGATGATTATAAATTCAAAAAAAGAAAAATCTATGCCCTCCCAGATTTTTTTTTTCTCTCTAAATTTCTTTATGCTGATTATAAGTTAAATAAAAGAAAAATCTATACTTTAGCCACCCTCCTGTTCAAACTTACTGTGAAGAAGGCATATATTAATACTGAAATCACTTGCTCAAAGCATTAAACGTAGATATACATTATAGAATATATTTATAAATTGTCCTTAGCATTCAACTTGGCCCCCTCAAATCTTTTCCTCTCGGTACCCAGGAGGTGAACTTTGCGGGGCCAAATTATCTTTTTAAAGATAAGAAATATTATTTAAAAATTAGAATATATAAAAATCAGATTTTAATATATTTTTATGTATAATATTATATATTGTCAATTTAAAAAAATATTATGATAGATATTAAAATTTTATACTTCATTTAATATGATAAGTTATGATAAGTGTATAGTATATACAAATATATGTTTGTGTATTGACATATTATGTAAATACAAAAAAATTAGGAGGGTCCAGACCAACAAATACATATATACTTGGAAATAATTATATACAAAAATTAAATAAAATATATTAAATGGGGAGGGGTGAGGGTGGCCACAACCCCCACAAAGACCAACGTATGTCCACCCTGCACTAAAAGAAAAGGGTAGATCTTTCCTAATTGAGGGCTCGTTTGGTTCATTTTCTAGGTGTTCATGGAGTGGGAATCTAGATTCTATTCTCATACTTGGACTGTTTGGTTGGACATGAGAATAGGAATGTGGACTCCCATGAGAATGAAGATTATCAAAAATTTGAGAGTTAACTTTCCTACCTTGGACTCTGACTTTGATTATTCCTACCACTAGGAATGGAGACCAAATGACAAAAATGACCTTAATTATGAAATATTATTCTTAAAACATCCTTCACAGATTATGTATCCCATTTTCTCTTGAAAATTTTTCATTAATTCATACAAATTATTTAGTGTAATTTTTCTATATGATTTTTTTCTCTAAAAATATTTAATTTAAAAAATTTAAAATAAAAAATAATAAGAATTGAAATATACGTAAGTTTCCCTTTTATTTTTTATATTGCAATTTATACTTAGATATTTTTATTTAATAAAAATAAAAATATGTAAAAGCTTAAAATATGAGGTTATTGTTTGAAAAAAAATGTCATCCGTTTATAACTAAAAATATATATAAAAAAAAGTTACATTATGAACACAATATTAGAGCAATTGATGTTGGGCTAAATTTTTACTTAGGTGCAATTCTGGTTTTTTGCACATTATTTACATCTCATTCTATCATTTTCTTATGTCCAACCAAACAAATTTAAGTTATTACCTATGTCTTTCCTAGGGTGAACCAAACAAAATTTTGGCTTACAAGGTTCCATTCCATTCCATTCCCAACCATTCCATTCCAATCCATTCCCAATAATTTTACTAACCAAATGGGCCCTGAGTCTATGTAATATAAGGAGTTGGAAATCAAGCTTCCAAACAGTTTTACCAAATAGGAGTTTCTGCAACTTATGCCAAATAAAAATATATTTTTTAGGTAGATTTGAAAAATTCTTAACACTGCTAAAATTTAAGAAAGGTTTTTAGTTTAAATAAATTGATAATTATTTAAGAAGTTAAATAATACCAAATTTTCTTTTAGAATTAAAAAAGAAAAAAAGAAGAAGAGAACATGCCCTTCATATTAAAAAAAATAAACAAATAAACAAACGATTGTGTACAACGTTTTAGTGTGAACTTGGAGTCCAGCAGTTCAATTTGCAGGCCAATTTTTTTTTTAAACAATTTTGCTAACCACTTGTTTTCTCACAGAGGACATCCAATAGAGTCAAAATTAATGCTTCAGTTGATCCAGTTCTAATTCGCTGGCTTGGATTTGTTCCGATATGTGAACAAGTAACCGATGGCGGTTTCGATCGTACCTCCTTCCTTGAGGCTCACCACATGACATGGCTGCCCTTTATTTTTTTTCTTTTTCAACTGTAGATATTTTTGGTTGTCCAAATTTTCCCTCCCTATTACCCATTTTATATTTAATAATTCAAAGAACTTTCATGGAAGTCACCAACTCACCGAGAGTGAGTTCATCTTGAAATTTAAATAAGTAATTAACTAATTTTAAATTAAAGCCTCACGCAATAACAAAAGGTTTTCATATGAATTTTAAACAATTCATAAAATAATTCTCTCTCCATAGTGCTTAAAAGGCTGCTTAAAATTAGTAAAAAGTTAGTGAATACAAATAAAGCTGGCTCCAGAGCATCGAATGAAAAGGTGCCGTCAAAATCATATATTCGTAATAATATCACTTAGAAACAAAATAACTATTGTTTAAGTTCCATCTAACGCGCTTATCAAGACATATTTTTGTGCCAAAAAATGCATTTGTAGTAGATAATTTTGTTTTACATATACATAATTTTGGAAAATATTATCAATATCAATATATATTAATATAGAATTAAAGTGTTGAATGAGAAATGAATGGCATTATTCATGGTGGAGGTATGCATGGGGCCAAGTTGGTTCATTCTTACCATAGATAAAAATAAGTTATATTAGACTACAGCTAAATATGTCAAATTTATATTATAAATTTAAAGCTTAAACATGACTTATTAGCCAATATAAGATTTTATTTTACGTTTAAACTTAAAGAAATATATTTAAAAGCCTATTAAACAGCAAAGTAAAAAAAAATAACAAATTTAATTTGAAAAAAAAAATTTAAACTTTAAACTTCTAATTACAAAATACATTGTCTATATATATTATCTTATAACTCATATATTTAAGCAATAAAATGGAAAAATAGTTAATCTATTTACTTTCATAAACCTCATCCCACTTCTCTTTTCTTGTAATTTTATTGATATAAAACTTTTCACATATTAACTCACTTACTCCAAAAAAGGTGTTAATACAAAAAGCAATGAGAAAGTATGTCACAACGTAAAACACGTCTCTACACCTATTTCAATCCATAAAAAAATTTATAAAACTAATAATAATAATAATAATAATAATTTGATAGGCTTTATATTAGATCTTACTTAAATAGATCAAATTTATTTAACTAAATAGGCCTACTAATAGATTTGAATATAACTTATTTAATTAAATAAGTTATGTCAGATCAGTTCTAATATAAATCAAATTGTAGACCCTGTAAGAGCCTTAACCTATTCCACCAATAATTCTTACTTAATTACTTCAAGCTAATGGAGCCATAAATTGGGCAGGCTAATGGGTAGGGATGAAACCAATATTTATACAAAAATAATAGATAATTGTCAAGTGCTTATAATTTTTTAAAAAATTATTTTTCATCATAATATTATTTTGATATTTTTCAAAGGAATATATTTTAAATAATGATAATTATACTTTTGAGATAATTATAATTAGGGACAAGTATATTAAATTAATCACAAAAAAAGACTTTAATTGAAAAAGTGTTAAAATTTAAAATACCGAATAATAAAATTGGAAGAATAAGTACTAACAAATTCTATTTTATAATAAATTTATTATTTTGGTTTCTAATTGTAATTCTCTCTATACTTTTTGTTGATAAATAAAATCATTTTTGTTTTTAATAATTTGAAACTTTTTAATAAACTTTTTTTAATGAATTAAATCTAACCCGATCATGAATACAGGTAAATCTAATCCGATCATGAATACACCTAATTTTAAATTATTATACGCGTACTTGATTGAGTACATGATGAAGAAAATTTCTTTGGCATAATTGATGTGTTTCTTTCTATATCACCAATCAGAATGTGTGTGTCTGCTTTAAACGGATTAGAAAAATAATAAAAATATCTTTTAATTTGAATGCTCGTTGGCATTGTCATTTTGCACAAGCAGAGAGATCAAGTCTCTAGTTTTCTCTTTCAATTTTTAAAATCCACACGTCTCTGTGAAACTTGTAGATATACTAATAATAGTCCCTCCTTTATGATAATGCTGACGAGGCAAGAAAAAAATAAAAACTCCTATATTATTTATCAAATTCAACAAACAATTACTAAAAAGAAGAAGAATATACATGTATTTTTCAAATTTATTTATCATGAAATTTGTCTATATCCACTAATTTTTAATAGCAATACTAATAATAAAATTATAAAACCAGCATACCAAAATTATGATTTAGTTTTTTTACATGATTATCTTGTTAATTTTTCTATATCTCATGCAATATTTATCGTGATCAAGATATGCATCGTATTTATTATTTTATGAAAGTTTTAAAGGAAGGATATTATTTAAAAATTTAGCCGTCATTAGTTTTTTATATCTTTTTTTATATCATTTTTAATAATAATAATAATAATATCAAAAGCAGTAAAAGTGTCCAAGGTGAGGGTACCCAGGCGACAAAATAGAGGAAGAATTAACTAAAACGGCGCAATCCAAGACCGTCCAGTTGTCATATAACTTATTGGATCTGTCGACCCTTATTATTATTGTTATTTATCAAAAGAAATTAAAAAACCACAACATAGTGTTGTAGCTATCGTATTGAATTTGAATAATTTTGTTTATAACATGAACTGATAGGAAGATAAGATACTCTCTTATCCTACCAGACATGTTATTACTGGTATGCACTGCGGATGAATGACTAAGAAACAGTAGAATTTTGGGTGGCTTTAACGGTGAGATAAGAACTTTTTTTAAAATATATTTTCTTTTATTAAACCACGTGATATTCTGGATTTACCCCATCTACAGTTGGAGAATTTATTAAAATCTAAATTAATCCAAATTGAGGTGACGAATTAGGTTAAAGGTGCTTTCTACATTTACACGATTTCAAATTTGAGAGATCATGATTAAGTTAAATTTGACCCCTCCTATTCAAATCTAACACCTTTTGGTATTTTTCTTGGAATATTTAACTATTTGCAGTTGCACCTATTGGTGTTGGCAAATTTGAATAGTGAAAAAGGAAGCTCAGTTTTTTGTTATTTTTAATGGAAAAGCACTTTATTAAAGGATCAATAATTACCAAATAAGCTGCCAATAAAAAAAACCATAGCAGCAAAGAAAAGAGAGCTCAGTTGTTCACTTATTTGGCAATTAGATTATTCTTTATTTATAGTTAAAAAACTTAAAAATAGAAGTAATTAAGTAAATATATGAAAATATTGGAGAGGAAAGATGGTGGGAGGATGAGAAGGGAAGCAGATCTGCGTGTCTGTCAGCGTGAAATGAATTGAGACAGACAAACGGGCAAGTGAGGCTAGACCCCAACGGAACGGATCCACCTACTCACGTTCGTCTGTTTTCTACTTTTCTTTTCTTTTTTTCTTTAAATAAAAAAAATGTATAAACCTCGTTCCTCAACACGTGGCTCTCGCTTCTTTTCTTTTATTCTTTTTAAATTCTACTTAAGCCTGAATTTTTTTAAATAAAAAATATCTTCATATTTTTTAGTCATTTTTGGATGATAAATTTTTTATTCTTTTTCTTAAAAGTAACGTTTCATTTTTATTTTTAATAAAACTGTACTTACTTTTGATTTAATTATTAAAAATACATACAGTTCTACGTTACTCCCCAGTTCTATTTATAAAAAAAATTATTTTATAGATATTAAGAAAAATAAATTTAATTATTTAAAATTAATTAAATTATCTAATATTTTATTTTTTTTTTAAATTATCCATACTTAATTTAAATATAATTTAAATCATTAATATATTTAATTTTTCTCACGTAATTAATGAAGGATAATTTTAAAAAGAAGTTTAATGTATCATTAATTTCCTTTTTTTCTTTATATTTAGAACCACTAAAAAAAATTTTTTCCTTATAAATAGGGAGTATTTAATTTCTCTCTGAGGGAGTATTTATTATTGAATGTCATTTTAGGAAATTTGAAATAAACTCGAATACATGAATTATATTTTTTAATCTATATGCTAAAATTTTAAATGTTATATGAAAAGAAATGGAGATAGTATTGTTTTGTAACTTTTCACGAGCTATATGGTTTGTCTTGCCATTGGGTTTAAAGGTGACTTTTTCTCATCAGCAAAATATTATGACTTGTCTAAATTAGTGGTTTTCACAATGGCATTCACATAGGAATTATAATGTTAATTACTGGCTACTACTACTTCCGTTTTTCATTTTGGATGCTATTTGGTATGGTTTAAATTTTTTGTTTTTTACAGTTTAAGGAATACTCTCTCTTACTCATATCATAACAAGTTTTCAACTAATTCAAGTTTCTTAAGAAAAATAGCTATAAATCTCAAACTTATAAAAAAATTTTAACATTTCACTTTTCTTTTTATTAATTACTAAATTTTTTTTGATATATCAGGATAGTTTGAACCCTTGATCTCTACTCATACCTCATTTCACCCTTATCACCTGAGTTATTAATTACTAAATTCTACATTTTTCTTTTTTTCAAGTTATGAGACATGTAATAAATTGATAAGAATAAAAAATAAACTACTACTAAAAATTAATATAATATTTTATATTTTAAACTTCTTACAAGTTTAAAAAAATATTTTATAATATAAATAGGAAAGGGTTTATGAAGGTATTGCAATATGCTACTTTGTAGACAGCACATGCAGATGGGTTTCCTCGGCCTATCTGCCAGTCAACCGATACATAATTGTAGCTCCTACGCTGGAGACTTGACGCTGATGCCATTGCCTGAATTTATTGTTTAGCTTCGTTCGGCCATCTACAATTGCATCATGTGGTGATGCCTAATTTATTTGGACGAATGGTTGTTGTCTACTTCATAAGGCCTTTTTATCCAATGTCAAAATCGCTGCGTCAGTTGCTTTTATTTCTGTCAGTTCGTGAGGGGCGTTTATAAACTACTTCTTCCTAATGTCCTTTCTCAATCTTCTTGAATTAAATGATATTGAAGGGCGCGTGCTTTATAAAATTAATGACACGCTTACGAGAAAGAATCTGCTGATCCGACGGAAGGGGAAAAGAAAATCTTGTTCTCTTATAAGACTTTTTTTCATGCTAATTATTGACCCACCCTCCTCCACAAACTCCATGAATTTAATTTAATTTTAATTTTAATTATTTTTGTTTCATTTCATGCTAAGTATCTAAATTTTTTTTATTGTAAGAACAAAAATTTAGATTAGACACTTAAGCTTATAATATATTTTTTAATACAATTATCTAATATACAGTACTATAGGGTCAAAATTGAATATTATTAGGTATAAAAGGAGATATCTCTCTAATGTGATTTAGAAAGTATTTTAGTCCAATTAAATTGGGATAAGTAAATTTTTATTTTACATTAAAATTTAAAAATCAATACTATTCCATTTTTAAGTGCATAATAGTGATTAGAGTTTAGATATTGAATTTGTAAGCTTTTACTTGAATTTTAACTTTTTGACCATCCATATTAATTAAAAAAATATTTTTGGCCAAAAAAATTAATTAAAATTTTGAACCATGGTAGATCGACTTACTAGGCCTAGTAGAAAAGGAGTAAGACAAAAACTTAAAAACATATAAATTCTTATTTATAAAATAATTTCTTTATCAACAAACAAATATAATTATCATCATTCATAATATATTTCTCTGAAAAATATAATTGGGATAAAAATAATATTTTTAATTGTCATTACATAACAATTATTCATTAATTTTATATAATAGTAAGTTAAAAACCAATTTTAAATTTAAAATAAATTTTAAAAATTAAAATTATAAAAAACATCCACGATCATCAAATTAATTCATTACATGATAAATAATAGGTAAAAATATATTTTTAGTATTTTAATTTTATACTAAGATTTAATTTGATCCCTTAACTTTAATAAGTATCTTTTTAATCCTTTAATTTTTTAAAGTCAGTAAAAAATTTCACTATCCTTAGCACTATTAATTCAATTAACGGAAAAAGCTGACGAAGCAATATTGGATGCTAACAAGACAATCTCCAATACTATCATATTAATTTTAATGGCCAACTCAACTCTTAAACTAATTTTAACACCATGTGTCATGTGTTAGATTGTGACATAATTTATATTATTTTAATAATTTTCTTTCATAATACTGTAAATCCTAGCATCTTTTCACTCCCCAATTTCTCCCACGCAGCTTTCTCAACTCTACCCCCTCACCCTTCATTTCCTTTCTTCAAGAACCAAACACTACCGATGGTGGGTTTTCCATGAAAGAAGTTTGACTCTAGAGACATTTTTTCTAACCATTAAGTTTGCATAGTGAATCAGACCGATGTGAGACAAATTTAATTTTAAATAAAATTTTATATATGAATTCTCTTACAAAATTATAAAAGTAGTAAAAGACTTTATAAATACTTTTGATTATATTAGATGATTTGGTACAAATATCTTAAAGTTACACGATCTAAATATTAGATTCAAAATTATAAAAAGAATAGTTAGAAGAAATACAAAAAATTAATTTTGGTAGATAGTTCTTCTAATTAGTTATGAAACTCAATGATAGAGTTAGGAATTAGTTTCAATTAGTTGGGAAATTGAAACGTGTATTTAGTTCAACTCAATATGCCTCTATTTAATAATTTTGACTATCATTAGTTATTAAATTTAAATTTGAATTTAAATAAAGATAAAGATAAAATTATGATTGAGTTTATCCATTATTCTCTAAAGTCACTCAACTGACGGCATCTTTTGTTGAACATAAGGAGCACACTTAATTAAGATATATTTAATTAAATAAACAACATAAATATATGATTTGAGAAACATATGATAAATAAATCTTTATGAATATACATTCTTTAAGATAATTCCAAGAAATTTGAGAATTATCTCTTTATGCATCTTTAAAGATGCTTCATCCATATCTTTTACATCATAGCTCTTGAACAAAATTATTCGACATTTTTGTGACATCTTAAGTCACTGGTCATAAGCAAAATGTCATCTATAAATGAAATTAGATAGATGACTTAACTCCCATTGATCTAATAATATAAACAAGGATCCATAATGCTTTCAAGGTTTATCTAAACTGTGATCACATTATGGGACTTTAATACCACTACCATGGGATATGCTTAAGTCTTGCCTAACTAAATTCTCCTTGATATTGATTGAACCCCTCATATTATTTTACATACAACTCTCTTATAATTATAATAAGAGTAATAGTTTTCATAATATTCCAATTTAAAACCATATATAGATTCATGATAATAATGAAGGAATTATTTATTAATGTAGGAGAAAAATCTCATTATCATCAATCCCTTCCTTTATAAAAGAAATCTTTAGTAAAAAGTTTTTAATTTATAGTACATAAAATTGACTAGTAAATTTCTTTTGAAATTAAAAATCCATTTATGGCTAATTTTTTTAGTCTCACTAGCAATTCTACAAATTCCTAAGTTCCATTTGCTTTAGGATTCTTCACATCTATTAAGAAATCATGCCTTAATTTGGAATTGTTTCACAATGATATGTGAAAATTATGAGGTTATTCCTATTAATTATGTTCTAATCAAGGTATTAAAAATCGGATCAGCCATTGAACCGGCCAAGACACCGGTTCAAGGTTCAATGGTCGGATCGGGGTCGGACCGGATATGAATAAATTAATATATTTTAGATAATGTAGATAAAAATAGAAACAATATTTATCCATGATCACAAAATTAACATTCAATCTATGACGAAATGTAAAAGTAGTCTACTACAACCAAATTCATACATCATACATCATACATCATACATAACCATAAACATTATACATCATAGGTCCATAAATAACCAAATTTATCTACAACAAACAATCCAACATCATACATAACCATATCAGTATTTGTCTACCATAAGCATTCAATTAGTAACCATCATAAAAGTCATTCAAGTTAAATTCTTCAGAAGGTGACTCATTAACAACCAAACTAAGAGAACCAGAACTAGCAGCAGAATCATGTTGATATCTATCAGCATCCAATGAAGTTAGAGGTGGGGGATCTGGAATGTTCACATTTTCATCACCTATTATATATTTGACAAAAAGCAATATTAATGATTATGTATAGAAAACAAGTATCTAATATTAGAAACCAAAATGAAATTGAAAATATAAACCTTTATTCTCTCCTTGAGGCCGTGATGGAATAAAAGTCTCAGTTTGAAAATTTGCATCATCAAACTCAGGAGTTGCATCTTCTTTAGTTACCCAAAAATCAACTTTGTCAATTAATTCATAATCAATAGGATCATAACTCCTCTTCTTCAATTGTGACCTTTGATGAAAACAAATGAAAATATTAAAATATAGGTTCAATTTTACGAAAACACAAAAATAGTCAAATATGAATTATTTATAGTCAATAGGATCATAATTGAAATGTACTACCTATATTGTAGTCGCAAGTTGTAATTAACAAAACCCAAGTCATTTAATCGTTGATATTCCAATCTATTTCTTCTTTTTGCATGAATACATTCAAACAAACTCCAATTTTGCTCACATCCAGAAGAAGAAGAAGTTTGGCTAAGAACCCGGATTGCAAGCTTTTGCAACTTTGGAACATTGCCTCCAAAAATGTCCCACCACATATCTACATCAAAAAGACAAAAACATTCAATTATATTATAAACTTATATGCCAAATAATAATTAATGGATAATAAATTAATTCTTACGAGGTTCTAATCTACTCGCTGCTTCAATAGTTTGGTCTCGACTAAAAGAGCCATCACGCTCACGATATGTTGTCAACTGAGTTATCATCTCAATATAGGAAAAAGAGCTGTTTGCCTCAAATAAATCAAGCATTGCATCCATAATTCTTCTCTTGTTACAAAATTAATTATCATACAAGATAGCAGGATTCAACAAATATGCCGCTGCATGTAGATCATTCTTCAAGTGCTTATCCCATCGAGCTTGAATAATATTTGTATAAGGCTTATATTTTTCCTTCTTATTATGAAACATAATCTTTATTGCCTTTTTTGCCCTGGACATCCCTTTATACACATAACTCAGAAGGCTTTTCATCTGAATCTATAAGTCTCAGCAATCAAATAAGGGGAGCTGCAATCTTCACAGTTTCATAACAATCATCCCAAAACTTTTTTTCTAATACAATGGCACTAAATTGTCTACCTACAGCTGTCTTAGACAATTTATGATCAACAAAATGCTTATCAACAGCCAAGGCTTGCAAGTGATGTTTGTGCTCATGTATATTATACAATGTAATGAAAGTAGTGGCAAACCTAGTCACTCCTGGACGTACAATTTCTTTCCACCCCTCTCTTTTCCTAAGCCATGACAAGAAGATTGTGTGATTGTTTACAAATATAGTTATCTTTGATGCCTTTGATTGAAGGTTAGATATATGAGGCATACTTGAAATGTCCTTCAAGATAAGATTCAAGCAGTGTGCAGCATAACGAGACTAATAAATGTGTCTATATTTCTCTTTAATCAACCTGCCACATGCTACATAGTTAGCTGCATTATCAGTCACCACATGGACAATATTTGCAGGACCAACCCACTCAATAACATCACAAAACAATGAAAACAAAGCCTTTGCATCTTTCACCATATCAGAAGCATCAACAGATTTCACAAAAGCTATACCTTTAGTAGAATAGACTAAAAAGTTGATCAACGTTCTTTGCCTCATGTCAGTCCAACCATCAACCATAAGTGTACAACCATTATTTTTCCATTTAGCTTAATGACTCTCAATGAGTAATTGGCATTCCTTCCTTCCAATCTCCCAGCAAATTGACTCTCATATCATAAGTAGTAGGGGTTTTAAATCTAGGCCCCATGGCAGCAATTGCATCCACAGCTTTTTGAAAGAAAGGACAATTCATGGTATTAAATGGAATGCAATTGATAAAAGCCCATTGAGCAATGGCCATCCTAGCATTGTGTTGGGTTTCTTTACTTGACAATACACTTTTGATGCTTGGTTAGGAGCCGGGAGATGTTCTTGGAGCAAAATAATTTTCAACTACCCCAGTAGCCTTTCTTTTGCCACGAGAATCAAGGACCTTCGAAGTTGGAGTTGGAGCAATAGCTAATTTACATCCCTCTTCCTCACCATATTCTTCATGAATATCATCAAGCTTCTTTTTTAATTGTACTTCTTTTAGTGTCTCTTTCATCCTCTGACATACATCATGAGGAACTTTCTTGCAAGAAGATATTTGACCAATGACACCAGTAAGATGTTGCTTCATTCTATTTATTCCCCCTTCTCTATAAACTGCAGAACAAAAAAGGCATGTATACACATTAGTCTTCCCCTCTTTTTTCAAGGAAAAATATTCCCATGGAGGATCAGCCTTCCCACGTGTCGATGAACTCCCTGTTGTAGATTGTTTGTCTGATGAAGGTTCATTACTACCAATAGTATTTTGGCTAGCATTAATGGGATTGGGAGTGGGAGACATATTATCTTGTGTATTGGCATCAGATGTTGAAATATCCATGCTCCTTAACTAGGATAAAGAGAAAGACAATATTAAAGAAAATTTAAAATTAGTATATGGTTGAAGTTCAATTAAGTGAAATAATGACTACAAAAACATTGTAAGAAACTTAAAGCTCCAAGCTAGTTTATACTTTATACTAGGATATTAACATGAAATGGAAGTGCATACTCCATATAATTATGGCAAAAAATGTATACAAGATATCATATCTTTAGCAGTTCAGCTTATGTCAATAGTCATAGACAAGTTCTAACTCTAATATTTCAATCCCATCAAAATGAAAAATTCAACAAAGAAACTTAAAGCTCCAAGCTAGCATTATCTATTTGTCCACAAAGAAATTAAGTTTTAGATGTAAAAAATATACAAATAAAAACAAAAGTTAAGTTCCAACCCTGAAAATAGCTTCAGCTTCTCTTAGCTCCAAAATCTGAAAATCCTAATCATGTATTCGTGCTACATTTAGTACATTAAACTGCTTCAGCCAAAAAAACAAAAATAGATTCAGGCCAAAAAATGAAAAAGAAAGAAAGAATATAGATTCAATGCTTCATAGAACAAAAGTAACAAAACAGAGGAGGCAAGGGAAATCAGAAAATGGCAACCATTGGACCTGAAACAAACACAACACCAAGGTGATGAGAGAAAATAGCCGTGGATAGAGGAGGAAGAATGTGTTGTTGCTGTTGTGCTGCTATTACGATGGAGTCCGTAGGGGTGTGCATGGGCCGGGTTTCACACCCGCCCGATACCCGGCCCGTGCACACCTGGGTTGGTTCGGGTTATGTAGCGGGTCGGGTCGGGCCGGCCCAATGCCGTGTGTTTTTTTAAAATATTAAAAAAAAAGCTAACTTTATGTATTAATGAAAAAAATTTAATTATTAATGTAAAAGTAGATTTTTAAAAAATATAATGTTATGATAGAAATTAATTTTCTTAAAAATTATAAATTTTGTACAATTATACATTATTTTTATATAATATTAAATTAAGAAATCAATTTAAAATTTTAAATAAAATTAAAATAGCAAAATCTTACAAAATTTTTTATAATAATCAAATAATAAATGTATTATATAAGATATATAGAAAAAATCTTATAAAATCAATTAATATATATAAAATAATATGTTTTAAAATATATATATATATATTTATATATAGTTCGGGTTGGGCCGGACCAAATGGCCGAACCCGAAGCCCGGCCCAACCCGAAGTAAAACCCGGCCCGGTTGGCCCAATAGGATCGGGTTGGACCGGGCCAACCGGGTCACCGGGTTTGTGCACACCCCTAGGAGTCTGAGTAGGAGCAGACGAAGTTGGCGACAAGACACAAACAAAGGAACGTAACCAGTGATTGAGGAAGGAAGACAACAGCTATTGATGTGAAGCCTTGAAGCTCGCCGGCGAGATGATTTCTAACCCAGATAGCGACAGCCAACGGGAAGAAATTTGGGATGTTAGGGTTCACACTTTAGACCATAGGAGAGACCGAGAGAACGGGTTGAGGGCTCAAGTCAAGGCTCTGAACTTCAGATTCAAAGTTTAATCGTTTATCTGTTTTAATCTTTTGATTCTTTTCTTTTTCTATCCGTAAATTTTTTCAGTTTTTTTGTTATTTTGTTTTGTGGCAATTAATTTAATGATTTATAAATATATAATATATTAATTTGTAAATAGAAAAAAAAGGACTGCTGGGTTGTTGGCAAGAAAAAAAAACTAAGGCAAAATGACAACGTTTTATCTTGGAAACACAAAATTTCAAAAAAATAAATCCAAACCTGGCAAACCGGTTGACCCGCCGGTTTTACCGGTTTAGGCCAGTTCATGCCCGGTTTGTCCGGCTTTTTTACCAATTTCCAGATAGGCCGGTTTTCTAGTTTTTCCAAATCGGATTGGGGACCGGTTCCAGGTCCAACCGATTGAACCGGCCGGTCCGATTTTTAGTTCATTGGTTATAATCAAGTTTCTTAATGTACACCATCTAGTTATTAAGGGTTGCCAAATTTTCAATAATAATTGGTCATAATCCAATTTAATAGAAGACAGGTGAACCTCCCAAGAACAAATCTTAGGCAACTCAAGAATTCAGAGTAATAATCAAAAACAAGAGAGGCAACCTAAGGCAATTGAGAGATTGAATGTAACCTTTAGAGAGAACTCTAGTAACCCCAAACATAAGATGCCTCAAGAATTGGTTAATTCTCTTGATAACTCAAATTAGTAACCCCAAACACAAGACGCCTCAAGGTTAATTCTCTTAATAACTTGAATCCATATTCTAGGAAGAACACAAAGAATCCTGACAATCTCACATGATATTGAAGAGAGAAATCACTCAAAATATTATTTAGATCTAATTTGTATAGTGGCACTACATGGTCTTTAAATAAGAATAGAAATCCTAATCCTAATAGGATAAGTGGTTTCTTAGAGATAAGGCTTATCCTTTTTTTGGAATTTTAAATTCAAATTTGAATTAAATCCTAAGTTGGCTTCATAAATACCAGTGAGAACCAATCAAAACTATTCTAATCTAATCTGAAAAAAAACAAATAAAAAATAAAACCAAAATTCAAAATAAATTAAAAAAAATAAATCTAACCCTAAAGTCACATGATTCATTAATGGAGCACATGACTTCTTTTTATCAAACTCTCCTATGTAGACTTGGGTTGGGCCTTTAAGATCTTCAAATTGGACCTCAAAATAAATGATCCTTCTTTTTAGACTAGAAGGTGGTGTCATTTCCTCTGAGTCTTCCAAATAGATGGACTATTTATCCTGAAACTCTTACATCAATCCTTACAAGGCCTCTTTCATGGCTTTTGTCTTACCTGTTGTCATTGAGTCTCCTATTCCTTGAAAAAGGTCTTTGGGCACATTTGACCTCCATGGTTGAGAGTTCACTTATTTTCTATCATTCCCTCGCACCTTCAAAGGATTAGTCCCTGAATTTACAGCATCAAATAAGGACAAGCCTGAAACGTTAAAAGTAGAACTAATGTTGCCATAGGAACTAGGGAAGTCAATATTGTAGGCATTGTCATTAATCCTTTCTAGGACTTGAAAAGGACCATCTCCTCTAGGTTGCAGCTTAGATTTCCTTTGCTTTGGAAACCTTTCCTTTCTCAAGTGTACCCAAATCCAATCTCTAGGGTTGAATGCAACTCACCTTCGGCCTTTGTTTGCATGTTAGGCATATTGTTCATTCTCCTTTTCTATATTGGCTCGAACTTTAGCGTGAAGTTCCTATACAAACTTAGCTATTTCCTTGCTATCTAGGTTAGTTCTTTCATGCATAGGTAAAGGTAAAAGATCTAGGGGAGTCAAAGGATTAAATCCACACACAATCTTGAAGGAAAAATAAGATGTAGTGGAATGAACAACTCTATTGTATGCAAATTCTATATGAGACAAGCAACTCTCCCAGTTTTTCAAATTCTTCTGAATGATTGCACGTAATTAAGTATTGAGTGTCCTATTTACTACTTCTGTTTGTCCATCAGTATGTGGATATGCAGTTGTAGGAAATAAATGTTTAGTTCCTAGTTTATTCCAAAGAGTTCTCCAAAAATGACTAAGAAACTTTACATCCCTATCACTCACAATTGTTCTTGGTAAACCATGCAATCGCACAATCTCTTTAAAGAATATATTAGTAATATGAATGATATTATTAGTCCTATGGTGTATTTGGTTTGAGGTTTTTTAAGGGGAGGGGAGGGAATTTAATCCCCTCTTTTTGTTTGGCTAAAAAATTGGAGGGTATTGGGGGGAATTTAATTTTCTCCAATCTCCTCCCTCACCCCTTTATAAATTTGCTCCAAATTAGGGAAGGGGATAAAATATTTATTACTCAATCCCCTTCAATTCCCTCTAATCCCTTTTTGAACCAAATAAGGTTTCATTAAAATTTCTCAAATCCCACCAAATAAGGGAATTTTAAAACCTCACCAATACCTTCCCTTCCATTCCCCTTTATTAAAATATCTCCAAACCCCTCATTCCAATTCTCTCAATTGAACCAAATAGAGCCTTAAAACATGCAATAAAATATGCCACTTTACTAAATTTATCCACAACAACAAAGATGCTATCCTTTCCACTTTGAGACCTTGGGAGTCTTAACACAAAATCCATAGATATATCAGTCCAAGGTTGGTTATGAACAAGGAGTATGGAATACAATCTAGGTGGTTTAACCTTTGATTTAGCATGTTTGCATGCCATGCGTTTATCACACAAAGCCATAACATCACACCTCATAGAAGCCAAAAGAAATGTTCATGCAACACATTCAAAGTTTTATCAATGCCAAAATGGCCCATTAAACCACCATGATGAACTTCTTTCATAAGTAATTCACACATCGAACAAGAAGGAATAGAAAGTTTATCCCTTTTGAAAAGAAAGCCTTCAAATAGGAAATAATCTTGAAAACTATGTTTTTCACAAGAATTCCAAATTTTTCAAAAAACAAAATCAGATTCATACAATCCCTTAAGCATTTCAAAACCAAGCAATTGAGTTTGTAAAGAAGTAAGAAAAGTATACCTGTAAGATAGAGTATCAGCTACCACATTCTCCTTACCTTGTTTGTGCTTGATCACATACGGAAAGGTCTCAATAAATTCCAACAATCAAGCAAGTCTTTTAATTTTAAGTACTTTAAACTCTCATGATCAGAATGTATGATAAATTCTTTAGGCAAAAGATAATGTTGCAAAGTCCCTAAAGTTCTCTTTCAATCATAAAGTTCTTTATCATAAGTGGAGTAGTTTAAAATAGGACCACTAAGCTTTTCACTAAAGCAAGCAATTAGCCTACTATCTTGCATTAAGATAACTCCAATAACCAAACCAAATGCATCGCACTCAACCTCAAAAACCTCGCTAAAATTTGGTAAAACAAGTAGTGGTGCATTGGTGAGTTTTTTTTTTTAAAGTGTTGAAAGCTTTCGCTTGTGTCTCACCCCATTTAAATGTGACATACTTCTTAACTAACTCATTTGAATGTGCTATTATAAATTAAAAAACTTTAACAAACCTCCTATAAAAACTAGCTAAGCCATGAAAAAATCTTAGTTCGTTAGTATTCTTTGGAGCAAGCCAGTCTTGAATTGCTTTAATATTTTCCTCATCTACTCGGATTCATTGAGCACTTACAAAAAACTATGAAACACAATAGAATCCAAGCAAAAAGAACACTTTTGAATGTTTGTATAAAGCTTATTTGCTCTAAGATATTAAATACTTCACTTAAATGCCCTATGTAGTTTTCTAAATTCTTGTTGTAAACTAAAATGTCATCAAAATAGACCATAATAAACTTTCCTATGAATGAATGGAAGACATGATTCATATGACTCATGAATGTGGTAGGAGCATTAGTTAATCCAAAAGGTATTATCAACCATTCATAAAGTCCAAATTTCATCTTAAATGCAATTTTCCACTTATCTCCTTCTTTCATTTGAATATGATAACAACCACTTCTAAGATCAATCTAGAAAACAATGCAAAACCATGCAATTCATTAAGCATATCATCTGGCTTAGGGATAGGGTAGTGATACCTATCCGTTATTTTGTTGATAGCTCAACATTCCACATTCATACGCAATGATCCATCTTTCTTAGGAACTAGGATGACCGGTACAACACAAGGGCTTAAACTTTCACGCACAAAGCCTTTTCTCATGTGCTCTTCTACTTGTCTTTGGATCTCATTAGTTTCTTCGGGGGCTGGCTCTATATGCTAGTTTGTTTGGAATGGTGGATCCGGGGATGAAATCAATTCTATGTTCTATGACTCTTAGAGGAGGCAAACCATTTGGAATTTCTTCCAGAAAAAGATTATCAAATTTCTACAAAAGAGAAATAACACTAGAAGGCAAAGAAATATCAAGCTCGTTAGTAAAATAGGTGTTCTTGTACAGAAGCGCAAAAGCTTCTTGTCTTGCCATTAGTATGCTCTTCACCTCTCCTTTTTCTATGAACAAACTGAAGCTCTTGTTTTGTTCACTCACTCTTTCTTTTTCTACACTCTTTTTCTTTTCTCTTACATTCTTTCCACTCTTTTCATTTTTCTGCATTTTTCCTTTCTCTTTCTCTTCTTTTTCTTTCTCATGCTTCTCTCTTTCTCTTTTCTCTCTATAATCACTCATAATTCTATGTTAATCTTCATATGTTTGCATTGGCCTACGAGGCCTAAGCATAATGTTACACCTTTCAAACACAAAGGAGTAGAAATTTCTATAGTTGTCATAAGTCACACGCCTATCAAATTGCCATGGACGGCCAAGAAGTAGAAGTCCTACATACATAGGCCCTACATCGCATAACACCTTGTCATGATATTTGCTAATACTAAATGATACTTGAACTTGCTTGGTAAATTTCATCTCACCACAATCAATTAGCCATTGTAAATTGTAAGGTTATAGATGTTTTATAGTAGGCAAGTTCAATTTCTCCACAAGCAAAGCACTAGCAACATTGGTGCAACTACCACCATCAATAACCAAGCTACATACTTTGTCTTGAATGAAGCATCTAGTATGAAAAATCTCTTCTCTTTGCTCATCATCACGTTTCTTATCTTTTGGTTGAGCATTGAGGATTCTTTGAGTAACAAGTGCATTACCATATACACGATCAGTATATTTATTATCTGAGCAAGATTCTATAGGAGGCATATCATGCATGGGGATCATCATCAAAATCTTCACAAGAATTTTTACTATCAACTCGCCCATTATCAAGGATAACCATGGTTCTTTTGTTTGGACATTAAGTAGAAATAAGTCCAAAGCCTTGACATTTAAAGCAATGCAAGGTACTAGATTTAGATGAGGATTTTGATTTAGAAATACCTTTAGATATAGAAGCCCTCATCTTCATGTCTTCTTTATTCTTTTGGGTTGATTTGGAGTTTTGATCTTCATCTTTTATTCTTGACTCTTTTGGCTTGAAGAGTGGATTAGTTATCCAAGGAACAAAGTTAGTTGTCTTGCTTTTCAATTGCTTCTCCAAGTGAACAACTTTATGAAGCAATTCTTCCATATCCAAGTAATGTTCTAGCTCAATTCTTTCTTGGATTTCAGTTCTTAATCCACCAATGAAGTTGGCCACTGTACGCTCTTTATCTTCGTTAACATTAGCTCGAATCATAACCATCTCCATCTCTTTATGAGACTTTTCAACACTCATAGATCCCTATTCAAGTTTTTGCATTCTTGTATGCAAATCAAGATGGTAATAAGAAGGATATACCTCTTAAGCATGATGGCTCTCATGTCATGCCATGTGTCGATGGGTTCCTCACCTTTCCTTCATCTAGTACGCTGTAATTTATCCCACCAAACACTAACATAGGCAGTAAACTCAACAGCTGTGAATTTCACTTTCTTTTCTTCTGAGTACTTATGACACTAAAAAATAAGCTCTACTTTCCTCTCCTATTCAAGGTATAAGTTAGGATTCATTTTGCCTTGGAAGGAGGGAATTTTAAGCTTGATGCCTCCAAAATCATTGTCTTTCTTGGAGGAAGATTTGCTTTTTGAGCTGGAACCTGTTTTAGAATCGTGCTCTTCTTCATCATTGGTTCTAATTTTGGACTTTCTCCCACGCATCTCAGATTTCATGTCAGCCATATCATTTTTGATGTTTTTGAGTTCATCGCTAAATGCTTTGATCATGAATTTTAGATCAACTTAACATTTACTTTCACCTTTTGTCATTGTTGCAAGAACCTATATAAAGAATTAAAACAAAGAGAAATTGAAAGTTAGGAAACTCACTCCCTCCTCCCATGTGTTTCACTTAATTCTTGCGTAAAAAATTCACTCGTGTTTGCACTATTTATTGGCTTTTCTAACAATGATCTCACAAATTTCTCTTGCCTTTTACCATTCTTATAGGGTGCTTATGGTGCTCTTAATGAAATTAGATAACCTATCAAGAGAATCAAGTTAGTTTGAGTGGCAATCAAATGTTCAAGATAGCAAGGGACCTTTAAGAATTCAAAGGAGGGAAAACTCAAGGACTTTAGACACAGAAGAGACTCAAGGGGGAGTTCAAAAAGGTGCAAGATAAAAATTTTTCTTACCAAGATATGAGAATTAGCACACTAGATACAAGATAAATTAATTTAAAGTGTGAGCCAAATTTCAAGATTTATTCTTATTGGTCAAGATTAAATCTTGTTCTTTTCTTTTTTTTTTTTACCTTTCTTTTCTTTTCTTTCTTTTTTTTTTTTTTACATTTCTTCCCTAGGCCTTTTTCTTTTTTAGGAATGTTTCTTTCTTTCTTGCCTTTTTTTTAATTGATGATCAAGAGCTTGCAAATAAACCAGCTAGCAATTTCCAGAAATTTATAGTATATATCAAGAAAAGGACATAATCAAATGCACAAGATCTGGGTAGAAATCAAGCATTAAAAATTCTAGAATCATGTGTATAAGATGTTGAGAGTGAATGGAAAAAAATTTAAGGGAGAGATAAGAAGAATGGGATGAATGATTAAGAGACAAAAATCCGGACAGAAGAAGATGCACAAGATAATATATGGAGGAGAACAAGAAGGAACATAGAGACGGTATTTGGGATAAGAGAAGCAGGTGTTTTTACCAAAGAAACAAATTGTGGATAGATTTGGAGATTTGGATGAGGAGAATGAACCAGATGCTAGTGACTTGGAGATGAAGACAACTAAAATTTGGAGGATGACATCTTGAATCTGATGAAGTATAACTTTTCACACAAAACTCAAATTGGGACACCATTAAAACTAGTGAAAACACAGATTTTGAGCTTCAAGATAGACATATAATTCGTCCCAAAACTCAAAGTAAGGAGGAGGTTTTGACGTGTTCAAACTTTTAGACGTTCAAAAGGCAAACAAGAGGAAGGAATGCCTAAAGTCAACCAGGTTCTAATACCAATCTGATAGAAGATGGGTGAACCACCCAAGAACAATTCTTGGAAAACTCAAGAACTCAGAGTAATAACCAAAAACAATGGAAGCAACCCAAGGTAATTAAGAGACAAAATGGAACCTCTCGAAAAAACTCTAGCAACCTCAAGCACAAGATGCCATAAGAGTTGGTCAATTCTCTTGATAAGTCAAATCTATATTCTAGGAAGAACACGAAGAGCCTTAACAATTTTACATGAAATTGAAAAGAGAAATCACTTAAAATATTATTTAAATCTGATTTGCAAAGTGGCACTACATGGTCTTTAAATAAGAATAGAAATCCTAATTCTAATAGGATAAATGATTTCTTATAGATAAGACTTATTAGGAATTTAAATACAAATTTGAATTAAATCATAAGTTGGTCCCATAAATATAAGTGAGAATGAATCAAAACTATTCTAATCTAATCTGAAAAAAATCAAACAGAAATAATACAAAAATTCAAAATAAATTAAATAAAACAAATCTAATACTAAAGTCACATGATTCATTAATGAAACACATGACTTCTTTTAATCAAACTCTTCTATTTGGACTTGGGTTCGGCTTTTAAGATCTTCAAATTGGGCCCCGAAATAAATGATAATTCTTTTTGGAATGGAAAGTGGTGTCATTTACTCTAAGTCTTCTAAATATATGGACTCTTTCTCCTTAAGTTCTCGGACCAATCCTTATAAGGCATTTTTCATGGCTTTTGTCTTACCTCTTATCATTGGGCCTTCTAATCATTGAAGAGGGTTTTTGGGCACATTGGATCTCTATGGTTGAGAGTTTACTTGTTTTCTATCACAATTTATTAAGATTTAAGTTACATAATAAGAGTTCTATCCATAACTATTTTGAAATATCTTTTATTCTTTATGAGATTTTTATTCAATAGTTGATAGGATTCATAATATTGATACTCTTAATTGCTTGCATGACCAATTGACATTTCAAGAACTTCATCATATTTTACATTTACCTTATCAATACAAGTTTCTTGTAAAACTAATGTTCCTTGATAACTAGTAGGTTCATTCATACATATGTGATCACCCTTATGACTAAGTCATATGATTGATTACTCTCACTAATTATGACATTTCTTAATGAATTCGATATTCATAATTTCTACACATTCTATATGTGATAGACAGTGTAACTTTTATCCTTTAAACTTATTTGCATTTTCATCTAAATATACAATGACAGCCTTGAAGAATAACTTCCATTTACTTTTACATTTACAAGACAACTCCATGAAAGTGAATCATTTAAATTAAGATTCCAACCTTATGGGTTTAAAAAGATGTATTCAATTAAAACAAATGTTGGATCCTTATTTCAAATGGACATTGTTGTCTTGAGTGAATTTAGTGAATTTATCCATCACTAGTATACTTATAATAATATCCATCCTTTTATTTAACCTCATCATATTAATCAGTTTATTGGATTAACTCTTTATTTTTCCTTTACATCCTTATTAAAGTATTGGGTGCCTTATCTCAATTATAAAGCAAGTATTATTTACGAATTTTGAGAAGTCAACAATAATAGAGAAGGATAATTTTAAATAATTAGAGTATAAATACAAATACCAGATGTTAGTGTGTATAACTTCTAACAAATAAATTCTTCCAATCATATATGTTTGCTTAATCTTTAATGCAGTTCTTATATGAATTAGAATTAATAAGTTTTTGAGCTAAAATAATTTTATTTTTTATAAACCTTGTTAATTCTCTTCTATAGAGATATTGCTATTCTCCTTTCTCACATAGTAGGAAGAAATTTATCCATGATATGTTTTAGTTAAATGAGATTTAAAACCCACTAAAGAAAAAAGTATAACTATGATTCTTTAATAAGATCTTTTGTGAGGTAATTACTCTTTATATAGTTTATTCTTAGAACTTAAATGATCCCTTATTAGAATCTCACTCTTATCCAAATTTGAGCCCAATTTTCCTTTCACACATATGTCCAATAAAAATTTATTGTACATATCTCCTTATGTTTATCATGAGAAATCTATAATGGCCCATATCAAGATGGCTAATTAAGAATCTTCTATATCATGATTAATGAAAATCTCTTATCATGAGAGACTTAATCTAGCAGCCATGTCTCTCACCTTTATGATATGTTATTACATACCTTTGGTGTCTATTTACTTTATGGAGAATTATTTTAGAATACTAAATAATGACTTATATAAGAATTTCATTCATTGCCTATAAATGAATATTGACATCCTCAAATCAATTATGTACCTAAATATTTAGCTATATATTGAGATTTCATTATTATTGTATTGAGATAATTATATCATACTAATTATTCGTATAATATTATCTCATGCTAACATTAATGGGTACAAAAACATTAGGTCAATATCTCCCAGAATTAAAGATTTTTTCCGTTAAATTCTATAATTGTCCCTAACCAAAATAACAATTCAAGAGATGATAATAACACTACAATTTCAATATTCAAGTTATGCTTACACCAATTATATATGAGGTAATCATCTATTATAGTTAAAAAAATATATGCTTACTAACATAATACATACTATACATAAACCTACAGGCAAATATTTTAGTATAGAATAAATTTATGTATCATTTATGATGAAATTCAAAAGCATTCATACTTCTTAATACCTATAGACTACTTAAAAAGCACAAGGTAAATTATTTTATCCTAATTAAGTATATATTTATAACTATTTACATGTGGGTAAAGACATGTTATAATAACAAACTTAATTAGAATTGATATCTTTAAATCCTTACGTGATATCCTTGTTTGGTAAAATAAATCATGAATACATGTATACGGTTATATAAGAATGTTGTGACTACTTCTTAACTATACATGTCAATCACAAGACATCCAGAATCATTATACTCACAAAGAGATATATATATATATATGCACTCATATAGGTATCACATAATGAGAATTATTTAATTAATCAATCAACTAAATTAGATATATTACTAGTCAATTAAAAATTCTCCTTATATGCTTAAATCATTAATGTGTAATATTTTGTCTAATTAACTTGATAAAACTAGAATGTATTCATATTTCCTAATACTTGTGTGCTACTTAGGAAACATAAGGCCATTCTATTTCATCCTAATTAAATGTGTAATTGTAATTATCTACCTATGGATAAAGAAAGATACAACTACATATTTAATTTGAATTGATATTTTAAATCCATATGTGATTTTATTAACTCAATAATGCATACAACAACTATCAATGATTCTATGATTACTTAAATGCATGCTAATAATAAATATTATAAATTATGTGCAATTAGAATCATACTAATGCCGCATCCGTGTGATGCACGAATTATTCAATTTTTCATAACTGAAACATAATATATATTTAATAATAGTAATATATAAGCATTTGGTAATATGAGTTAATTATACTATTGTATAACCTGTTTTTTTGGTAAGCCATTTAAAAAGAAAATCAAATCAGCATTTAATATACTTACAAAAATAACATATTTTAAAATGAAAAACAAATTAAAAAAATTAATATCCACAAAATGACATTATCAAGAAAATTCAGGGTTATTAAATTAAATTGTTGAAAACTTCTCTATAAATAACATTAGAAGTTGTGTTCGATATTTTACCATCAGAATCGAGGATTAAAATTTTCAATCCCTACCTACTATGCATACGAGATACAGCAACATATAGCTAATCATGAGTAAAAACTAATTTTGGCAAATATAGTCCAACATTAGACAGGCTCTGACCCTGACTCTTGTTAATTGTCATAGCAAATGACAGCATTATAGGAAATTACCTCCTATGAATGACAGTCTTGAGTCAGATGGTGTAATTGAAATCCTGTGGATGAATACTTTTTCTCCAACAGAAATTCCTGACATTACTTGTGCTTCAATTACATGTTTTAAAGTCTATGTGATAATAAGTCATGTTCTATTGCACAACCCCATAGATTTTATCAATATTTCTCATCAAAATAATCAGCACACCTACCTTTAGCCGTAATTCATGATTTGGAATACTAAACATAGAAATGCTATTTAGGAATTTAACTGAATGAAGATTATCCATTGAAATAATATTCCTATCTTTCTTGGATACACTATCTGAACTTAAGTGTACTACTTCTTCACCAGCAATCATAGATAGCATGTAATTATTCATCTCATCCACGACATGCAAAGTAGGAGCCAATATGGCTCTATCTTTAAAATGTGCAATGTTATTTAGATTATGAATAAGATCAAGATATGTGGATTCAACAATTGCCTTTATAGGGTCATCAAAAGAAAATAATAACAAATCTCTCAAAATAGTGATTTTAGTATCTCCTTCATTCATTGGAACATGAGTTTCGTCCCCAATTGAAATAATCCAATCTGCAAAGTCCTTGATTTCTTTATTCATTTCTGATGTGTTTGAGGGCAATAACCTTATATTTTTTGTCAAAATCAGGACCTTGCAATGATTGCAAATATATGAGGAATTAACAGTTGCAAAAACTATATTTTCACGTACACCTTTTGGAACAACGGGTAGAATTTGGCGAAATCTCCACCCAACACAACAACCGTCCCTCCAAATATCATATTATAAGCAGCTGGGTTATGAAGCTTCATTATATCTCAAAGGCTTCTGTCAAGAGCTTAAAAACAATGCTTGTGTGTCATTGGAGCCTCATCCCATATAATCAGTGAAGTATGAACCAGTAATTCATCAAGATAGCTACCTTGTTTTATGTTGTAAACTAAATCCTCATTAACTGATAGGGGTATACAAAATTGTGAATGAGATGTCCGTCCTCAAGGAAAAAGCAATACAACTATACCACTCGATGCAATATTCAATACAATTTTCCCATATGATCTTAATGATGTAGACAAAATGTTCCAAATGTAAGTCTTTTCAGTACCACCATAACCATTAACAAAAAAAAAAACACCACATTTACTATATTTGACTGCACTAATGACTTGATCATATACTTTCATTTGTTTACATGTCAGTGTGCTAATTAATTCAAAAAACTTGGCAGCTAACTCAGACATGTTATAATTTAATTCTTGTTAAATCAACTTGTTGGTGCCAACATTCACATCATCCATTACTGGATAGGGCATAAATTGGAACTGAGATAAGCTTCTATCATTAGATTGTAGTAGCTTCTCTATCTTAATTAACGTAAAATTGCACAATTCTAAATATGAAAGACATAGACTTCCATTTGGTGTGAATGTAAATTAATTAATATAGGACATAATTAAAAACAAAAAAAGTATACTAAAAATTACGTACCTTCATGACAAGTAATATTCTTTTGCATATAAAGGATGTCATCTGACATAACCCTCCATACTTTATCTCATACAACCTTAGGCTGTAAAATAGCATTGCATAAAAGTAAAGTGCAAAATAGGTGATGAAGATATTTAGATGATGCCAAATTATTTGCTTCCATGATACCATCAACATACATAATCAACAATAGAAAAACATGATGACGATTGATATTTTGAGAATTAAAGGCAAATCTTTAATTTAATTAGTGGAGGATCTCTTTTTTTTATTAATTGATACAAACATGACTTTACACGTATAAAGATGTCACACTGCACAAATTAAATGCCCATATAATTATATAGATATTTGAGATTACACATAATTGCATTTAATTTTATAGCAATTTCAAAATCACCATTAATGTTAAATTTGACTTTTAAAATTTAATTTGAAATTAAATAATAAATGCAATGAACTAAATTAAATGTGAGTATATAATCAAATTGGAAAATTTTCAAAATTTTGCATTTCAGATTAAATACAAATTCTAATTTCCTATGATTTTGTGGTTTTGGAAATAAATTTGAAAAGATTATTTATGAAATTAAAATCAAGATGGAAATATTGATAGTCAAATGAATATAAATTGCCACATAAGGAATTTGCATTAATGTCTAATTGTAATAAGATAATTAAATTATAAAAATATATTAGTTGATATGGTAGGTCCTACTTTATTCCTTCTCACTAAGATGTTGTGGCAGCATAAAATTTCGACGTATCACCCCAGTGTACTTTGCTTTAGTATATATAATAAAAATATTATAAAAAAACTTAATAAGATTAAAGGATTAAAATAAAATGGGTTTCAAAATTAAAGGAACAAAAGTTCACTTTTACCATATAATTATTATTATATGTGGAATTAAAAATGGAAATCACAATATACAATGGAATTATATAAATATAAGATCAATTCCAATTCCTTGAATTAAGGATTAACTAAAGAATATAAATTATGACACATGAACCATAAAATATTGTTCTAATGACATGACATTGCACCTAAAAAGAAGCTGATGCAAATTAAATGCCCCTAGGATGAAATAGATAGCTAATGATCTACATATAATATATATATATATATATATATGTAATCAAAGAATTCAAATTTCTTGCTAAAAAGCATTTAAATAATCTTTTTAATGCATAGTTACAAATCACCATACAGATTATTTGTACCAAGGATCACGGTACATATTGTAAAATTTTGTAATGTTTGAAGAAGTTGGTGCATAATAGCTTTGCTGGCCAAATTGTTTCTTCAACATCTTCACATGGTGTGATAATAGCATTTTGTAGCAAATCACTTGTCCCTTAGAAGAAGATGGTGCATAATAGAATTGTCAATCAGCAATAATAAATGACAAACGAAGAAACTTCATGAGAAATTTAAAAAAAAAAAATTACAGAGGAAAAAAAAACTTCATGAGAAATGATAGAATTTGAATGCATCATATATCACATAAGAAATGAGATGTAAACGGAATCAAATAACATTAATTTAATGAATTACGTTGTATGATAGTTTATCATCCACCGATAACTGCTGTGTTTGCTACAAAAATAGAATATATATATATATATATTAAGAATATACACATGCAGAAGAAAAGACACTTTATGTATATAGACATCATTCCAAAAATGCACTAAAAGTAAAAAACATAATTAAAGAAGTTTGCCATCTCGAGCATGATGGAAGATTATCGGAGAGCCAAATTGCGCAGTGTCCACCGGTAAGTAATGTGTTTGGTACACAAACAGAATATGAATTTAGCAATCATCAAATCACACTCAGTTTTGCTAAACAAAAATAATCAAAATATAAGTATGCATAGCGATACAATAATTTCCTAACTAAAGAAATATAATATTATAATTCATAAATAATCATGTTAGGTAAAGAAAGGTTATTACAATAAATCAAAATCACTTAAACCCTACAAGTAGAGGTTATAAAAGTTACCAACATCAATTTAAAATGACAATCTAATAAGATGGGAACAAAAACTGAATACGCTGGAAAAAAAATTCAGTAGAAATTAGCCCTTAGATACAAATTAGCCCTCCATTAATAGTAATTGAAATAAAACCCAAAAGAGTGCTCCAAATATATAAATTTAAAGCATATAACTTGTCACAAGCCACAGCAATGAGGTAGTCATTGTAGTTCTGTTAATGCAACAGGAAGGGCGTAGCTTCAAATTTTGCGATGAATGCCACTAAATCAAGCTAAATTGGTAGAAAGACAGAAATTATGAAGTTAATCTGTTATTGAAATATCATGAAATTTCAATATTTAAGTAAGGGAAGGCAAAAGAGAGACACCTACAATAGCTGTAACAATCAAATATGTAGAACAAAGAGGAAATGAACACATGTATTTTTGTTTCGCTTCCAATTTAGCAGTTGTTGCAGAAATTGCATCGCCTCCGATGCGTCCCTAACAGAGTACAAGGATTGCTTTCTTTTATTTTGGATGTTATAAAAAAGCCATAACATCAACTATTCTCCTGCAACAGTATATATATATATATAGGAAGACAGAGTGAAAGATTATTACCTATAGACTCAACTACTTTTCCTTTGGTCCAATCAATCACCGGATGGTTGACCTCTAAAACCTGTCACTCCGCAACAACACGTAATCATGTCCATCAAAATAATTTCTAGATTAAATTCTATCAACAAAGAGAAGGATATATAAACCTTAAGAACTAACCAATCAAATTCACAAAATAAAAGAAAAAAGAAGGTACCTTTAGGAACGTAAGTATCTTCCCTTGGTTTCCCAATGATGTCCATTGGATCCATCCTTTCACCTTAATTAAATCCAATCATACCAATGATTACACATATATGTACATTAAAATGGAGAAGGAAAAAAAAGGAAAAAAGAGAAATAAATGAAGCAGAAAGGGAAAAAGGATCACCAATATGGCTTCGTTGGTCATATGATCACCTCCCAAAACCACAAGTAGATCTAATACCAATTAAGAAATCCAAAGAAACAAAAAGCAGATGAACGGCAGAATACAATTACCAGGGAAACACGAATGAACAGCAGGAGAGCGGAGGAGAAGGGAGAATGAAATTCAGATTTTTGAACTGGCTATTAAAATTTGAATTGCCTCAAATTTTAAAATCTGAAATTTAAAAAATTTTAGTCATATTGAAAGTTACCAAATTGCAATCATTAGAAATTAATACACAATCAAAATCAATTTTCAAATTTTGAATTATGGATTTAATACACCATTGAAACCAAATATTGACAATTAATATTGCTTACATGTCATGGTGGTCCCCATAAATTAGCCACATCACCAGGTTGATATGGCAGCATAAAATTTTGACACATCGTCCCAGCGTACTTTAATTTACTATATATAATAGATATATACACAATCATTATGAGACTTTTAATAATTAATTTAATTTACCAAATAAACATGTGATTAAATAATTAAAAAGTTCTCCCACCATGTAATGTACCAATAATTGTTTAAAATTAATTTTGAACTATAGATAGCACAATTATTTTGCAAGAATCAACACAATGTTATAATTGCCTAAATAGGATTTTCCGAACAATTAAATAACACAATAATATTTTGCAAAATCTTTTTAATGGCAAAAAATTAATTATCCAAATTTTTAAATAATTAAAATGGTGCAAAATAAATAATCAATCTTGGTCCAATTTACATTCATGGCTCAAAACAGATCAAAACCACCAATTGCCCCAAAAATTAAATTTTCGAAATATAACATTTTGGCTTAAATAAATTAATTACCAAAATGTGAGCCCAAATTGATTTCAAGAAATTAAACAAAAGCATTTGACCCATAATTGAACCCATAACGGCAGTGCCCATGCAAGCTTTTTTTTTTTTTCCCGTTTTTTCTTTAATGTTCATAGGCCTGAAAGCTAGAAGTCTAATATTTGAGAAAAAAAAAATAGAAGAGAAAAAATTAAAAGAAAAACAAATGTGACTTGACATTGGACCTCATTCCAACTTCGTTTCTCCAGCAATTCAATAAGCGAAACACATCAAAATGCTCTCTCAGAACAATATGCATATATTTGAGCAAATCATGCACTACAAGAGCAGATCAAATAATTAATAAGATATCTTTAAAACAAGAGTTCAGCCATGACGTTTTAGTTTTAGTTTTAGTGATGATCATATGGCAATTAATCATGCATCACACACTGAAAAAAATATAATTTCGCATAGAACTCAGATTTAAAGAAGCTCTAAATAATATATTGACATCATCAATGGAATCAACATAGAAGCCATACAAAGACATTGGATATATGCATCAAGGAGATAATCATATTTAAATCAAATGAAGCCAAGTCTTGAGTCGCGAATTTGAAGGTCAAAACTTGGCAGAGCAACATGGTCCACATTATGTGTGTATATACACATGTATATAAAACCAAACATTAATTACCTTTATACCAGAATAACAATTTTAGATATTAAATGGTGAAAATTTTAATATGTATCTTGTACATATGATCTGTAATTTTTTCACCAAAACACAAAATAGCACGCAGAGTTATTGGAGGCTTTGATGTCGATAAATTCAATTTCAAACAAAATTCCAATAATGAATTCTCACAAAATTATAAAAGTAGTGAAAGATTTTATAAATATCCTTGCTATAATAGATAATTTGATGTAGATATCTCAAAGTTTTAAGATCTAAATATTAGATTTGAAATTATAAAAAGAATGGTTAGAAGAAATACAAGAAAATAATTTAGGTAGATAGTTTTTTCAACTAGCTATGAGGCTTAGTGATGAAATTAGGAATTAGTCTCAACTAGTCGGGAAGCTGGAGTGTGTGTTAAGCTTAATTCAGTATGTCTCTATTTAACAATCTTGACCATCATCAGTTATTAAATTTAATTTTGAATTTGAATTCAAATAAAAATAAAAATAAAATTATGACTGAATTTATCTCATATCCCATAAAATCACTCAACTAATAATATTTTTTGTTGAACATAAGAATCACACTTAGTTACAATATATTTAATTAAATAAAGAACACAAATATATTATTTGAATAATTTCAAATATTAAATATTAGTTTTCTTCCGACGAGATTGATTTCTAAAATATCATCAGCTCGGAAAGTCAGAAGAGAGAACTTGAACTTCATCAAAGTTTAAAACTCATCGGGGAATGAAGCAGCCAAGTAGAGAAAATTCTCAGCTAGAGTGTATAAAGGAGATTTTGGTAAAAGTAAACCATGAAAAGTTTGGGCCATTGAGAGAATTTGAATCACTCACATTGAAACAAGAGATGTTTGAGTCATCCCGTTAAGCTATTTCTGTCGTTTTTGGGCTTCAAATCTCTTGTGCAACTTTTATCTTTCAGGAATTGTGATATCTGAATGTGTCAACCCCTTTTCTTAGGCAACAATGACTCTACATCTAAACAGAGCAATTTTCATCTTTATGGTGAAGCTGAGTGTGTAGTTGGAGGACAGTGCGATGGAGATGGGATGAAAATGGCAAGATGAAATAAAGTAGCTGAAGAAGGCAAATCGAGTCAAGATACACTTATTAAGATATACTTATTTTTAGTTATTAAAATAATTTAAATTAACTGAAAATTTTTTTACATTAAAACTAATAATATGTCAGATAAAAATTTATTTGAGTTGAACCATTATGAATGGACAGAGTATAGATGAGCTTATTATTATTATTATTATTATTATTAGGGTTTTCTTTATTAAATAACTAGTTGGATTTTAAAAATGACACATAACTTTTTTCTGTTAATTCAATTAATAGTGTTAAGGAAAAAAGAAAATTTTGAATAATTTTTTTAATTTAAAAGATTAAAATGACACTTATAAAAATTAAGAGATTAAATTGAAACTTAGGGTGAAATTAAGGAATTAAAAGTACACTTTGCTGAAATATTAAGAAAGGTAAAACTACAAAACAATTAATATTAAAAACACAGTTTTTCCTAAAATGTGCGATACACGAGGCTAAGTTGAGTTAGTTTGTACCCTAACACCATGCCTTGCTTGAAAATATGGACAGGCCCCCTTCTGGCGATTTCCCCGCTTTCTGCTTTCACTTCCCATTTGCATCCTCTGTTTTACCCCCTGCTTTTGCTTTTGACCTTGCCTTGTATGTCTTTTCTCTTTTCCTTTCAACTGTGGTACCCCACTGCACGATTTGTGCTTTCGCTTTCATGGCTAGTTATCCATTCCCTAGACGACTTTCTAGAGGCTATGGTTGGTCTAACAGCAGCTCCTCGGGCTCGGATTCACTTGACTCTGACAATCGCAACACTGGACACCCCTTTTAGAAGTGCAGATTCCCCCGTACAGGTCCTCATGTGCTTCTCCCACTGACTGAAGCTATGGAAAACAGGGAAGAGCTTGCTGCATGTCTCTTTGGAGTTCTCATGGACATCAAAGAAATTTCTCTAGAAAGAATGCATGTGATTCTTGATCAAGCTTGGTTTCTTCAGAAAGAATTTGAAGTATGAAGTAGCATAGGTAATGTATATCTCATTTGCTTAAAAAATAAGGATGATAAACATTATGTCCTTAATAATGGTCCTTGGGCTGTGGAGAATATGCTCATGCACATGGTTGAATGGGGACCAAACCTTAGCCCATGTGTATGCAGTTTTGGGGCCTTCCTCCAGATTACTTCACTCACTGAGTTGCTGAGCTTTTAAGGCAACTTGGTTGGTCCTTTTACTAAATATGATATGGGTGATGTGCCGTTAACTAATTTTGGATTTATCAGGGTCAAGGCTCTTATTGATTGTTCCCTTGCTCTTCTCACTTCTGTTTTAACCACTCTTGATAATGGACAAGAAATCTGGGTTGAAGCCTGTTATGAAAGGGTCTTTTAATTTTGCTAGCAATGTGGTGTCATTGGTCATCTTGACAGAGATTGTACTTGGGATCCTTACCATGTTTACTTTGCAATGAACAAACATAGATGGAGAGTCTATAAGCACTATGAAGTGGGCTTTGTTCAAGATTGTCAATTTTCTTTCATCCTCGACTCTACTGCTGCTTTTCATCACAGGGCTAGAATGAGAAAGACCACAAAGATTATCTGGGAGTATGGCTTCTACTCTGTTAGAGATTATTCACGTTTTTCTTATTCTCAACCACATCTTTCTTTTCAGCAGCCACAGGGCATCCATGGCTACTACAGCTCTAATTCTGACTAGGAAGGAACTCAGTCAGATCATGGTCTTGTTCACGCTCAGGGAGAAGGTGAACCATTGCATGCACAAAACGACATGGAGGGAGTGGGAGAAAGTGGATCTGAGAATAGCAATCATCACAGTGCTGGGGAAAATATTTCTTTAAACCACTTGGAGAGTAATGACATCAGCAACCCTTCTCTCTCCTTTTCACCCCGTGCTCCCTCTAGCTAACCATTGGAAGGTTCTGTGCGCAGGTGCAATGATGGCTCTTCTGATGACAGTCTGCAAATCCTTATGCCTTATCTTGAATGGCAGGAATCCGGCTATCTTAATCTTGATTCTACCAAAATCACTCTTCCTAATAATGATCTTTGGGCAGCAAATCCTGGCTCTCCTGCTGATGAGAGTTTAAGGGCATGGATTGTTTTCTGTATATATAATTACAAGGATAATTACTCATTAATAATATATTATATAAATAATTATGTTAAGAGTGATTTGTGTTTAGATATTTGTATCCTGTAAGTAATTTTAAGAAAAGAAATGTGTTAGATTTTGATAGTTTAAGTAATTATTGAGTAGATAATAAAAAAAAAAAGTGAAATAAATGATTATGGAAAGATAAAATCTGGCACCATTTATAGGTGATTATGAAGACTATCCAATCAGCAGTAAGATTTCCTGAGATTTCTTCGCAACCTCTTACTTCCCTTATTGGCTCGCCCTCTAATGGGCCTCCAGAGAAGCATCAAGTATCTGGACAGAGTAGGAAATTTTCTTTGGGCTCTGAATATGTCCCCGTCCCTAATCTTGGCAACCAGGACTTGGACATAGGATTTGGGCCTCATTCTATTGAGCCCTCTCTCAAACTCCCTAGACTCAACGACTTCTGTCATTCTAATATGAGCAGCCACCTCTAATGGGCCTGAGTCTTCATCAATTGGACCTCTTTGTTTTGCTAATACTTGTAACCGCATGTGTGGCAATCTAATAATGGATCCTCGCCCATTGATCTCTCTTAGAACATTACTTCCGATGGGCTCTTGATTCGTAATGTCTGCTTTACAGCCTCGTTGGGATTTCTGCGAGGACTTTCCTCGCCCTGAGCAATGGAACTACCCTTGCCTTGCTCACTCAACAAGGACCTACTGTGAAATTTCAGTTGTTCCACTCGGGTTCCCATCCTTTTTCCTTGGCACTTCTAAGAAGCTTCATCCCGGTCTTCTCAACCAGTTCTCCTCGCAAGCAGGTCCCTCTACTTTTGCCAAATCTCCTGTCACTTTTGGCTCTGTTGATAAATCTGGAGTTTCACACGTGGGTGTCAAGCGATCTTCTGGAGAGTTTATTGATACTTCTAGTCACTCTCTTGTGGCCAAACGAGATTGCTTCGTTGATAGTGCTGAGCCAGTGGTCACTTGGGTGATTTCTACCTCTGTATCCAAGAAGGGTTCTGAGGAGGCTCTCCCACAAAAGCCTCCTAGCCTGCCATGAAGGTTTTAAGCTAGAATTGTCGAGGTCTTCGCACGCCCTCGACAATTCAGCGTTTGCATGCGATGATATGTCATTTCAATCCTAATGTTGTGTTCCTTATGGAGACGCTTTTGTCTGTTGATATGGTCTCCCATATGTTAGGTCTTTTGGTTTCAATAATGTTGTCGGTGTTGGTGCTATGGGTCATAGTGGTGGTCTGTATGTTGGCTTTTTAAACGACTTTACTTGTACCCTTGTTGATACCTCCCCTCACTGGTTGCATCTCATGTTCTGTTACGGCATGAATCAATTTTCTTACTTGTCTTGTGTTTATGGTTCTCCTTCTCTGTCCCATCGCAATGCTCTCTAGAATTGGATTGATTCTATGGCTTTAATCAAGTTTAGTCAAGTTTTAACCCCTAATGAAAAATCAAGCAAAAACAGATTTAGCTTGCTCGGTGCCTCTAATTTTGCTATACTAATTAATCGCTATAATCTAATTGACATTAAACGTCATGGAAATTGGTACACTTGGACCACCAATAGAGGTGGTGATGATCTAGTTTGGGAAAGACTAGACAGGGCTTTATGCAATGATGAGTGGCTCATTGCGTTTCCAAATACTAATTTGCTCTGTCTTTCTCTTGCTGCTTCGGATCACTGTCTACTCTTCCTGAACATGGATGCTTGCTTTTCTAAATGTTTGAGTTTCTTTATATCTGAGAATTTTTGGTTCAAGTTTGATCTTTGTGATAAATTAGTTGCCGATGCATGGAAGGAATTTGTTGGAGGGGCTGTAATTAATAAGATTTTAGATCAGCTGTCAATTTTAAAATTCAAACATGCAACATGGAACAAATTCGATCTTCGAAAGATTCAATCTAATATTAATCTCTTAGAAAATGAACTAAAAAAGCAACATGGCAGCGTACAAGATATGCAAGTTAGGAGCATCGAGTGTGAACTTAGGAAGCAATTAGAATTTTTGTATGAGTGTAAAGAATCATTATGGGCACAGAGAGCTAAACAAAATTGGCTTATCAACGGGGATCGTAACACAATACTTTCATAAGCTTGTAAACAAAAGAAGAGTCAACAACTTCATATCACTTTTAAAGGATGATTCAGGCAACTGGGTCGATAGCAATAATGGGCTTGATAGAGTCATTTTGAACTACTTGCAGAGAATTGACACACTTGACTCCTTTTTCAATGAACGTCTAGCCGATCAAATATTTGGCAGCATAAATTTGTCGATGCTCACTGATGGCATGATATCTGATCTGAGTACGCCATTCTCTTCTCTTGAAATTAAAAAGACTGTTTTTGGCATGTGCGCTGATAGTGCTCTTGGACTTGATGGATTCTATGCTAAATTTTATCAACATTATTGGCATATTATAGGTGATTTTGCCTTAACCGGTTATCTTGCACCTGCTTTGAATCTCTCATCAATTGTTCTCATAAAAAAAAAACTGATTCTCCTTAGACACCGGCTGATTTCAGGCCCATCAGCCTTTGTAATGTCTTGTATAAAATTATCCCTGCTTCTCTATATCATCGCCTTTGTTGCATAATGAAAAATGTCATCACCCCCTTATCAGAATGGTTTTATAGAAGGTAGACTCATCACTGATAACATAGCCATTGTTGTTGAACTTATGCACAAGATTCAGAGTCAAAAGAAAAACAAGATGGGGTGGTGTGCTTACAAGCTTGATGTTGCTAAAGCATTTGACAATGTCTCTTGGCCCTTCCTGAAGTTTATTCTTAAATTCATGCGATTTCCAAGTAACTGGATCAATATGATCATGGCTTGTGTTTCCTCGGCTCAGAATCAAGTTATCATCAATGGCCATCCTACTGATATTATTCGTCCACAGCAAGGATTGAGACAGGGTGATCCACTTTCTTCTTAGCTTTTTCTCCAGTGTGCTTATGTACTTTCTTGTATGATTATTTCTACAGGGTCCCAAAAAAAGTAGAAAGGGCTTAAGATCTCTAAAAATTTCTTTCCTTTCACGCATTTGATGTATGCGGATGACACTCTTCTTTTCTTTGAGGCGTCAAACAAGCAAGTCAGTATAGTTAATGGAACCCTTTATCAGTATTGCTTGCTCTTTGGGCAGAAATTCAACTACAACAAAAGCGATTTGGTTTTTAGCCCTTGCATCAGCCATATTAAGAAGAAGATATTTCCAATTTTTTTAATTCTAAATTTGCAAATAGGCTAGGCAAATATTTGGGAGCTTATATTGACATTGGCAAGGAGAAGAAATTCATCTTCAATGAAATCTGCAGTCGACTAATGCAAAGACTTCAAGGCAGGAAATCTCATTCACTGTCTCAAGCTGGGAGACTTACTCTTATTTAATCCGTATTGAATGTGGATATGGTTTTTTATCTTTCTTATCTCTTACTTCCCAAATACATTTGTCATCAGATTGACATGATTTTTGCAAATTTTTTCTGGGATGGAAGTTCTAAGAGAATGCATCTTGCTAAATATGACCTGCTCTGTAATGACATCAGTACTGGAGAAGCCTAGAGACTTATTTTAGCTGATGAACGACTTCTCTTCTTCAAGGTTCTGGCTCCAAAATTCTTAACGTGCGTCTCTGATGGTGACCTTAAATCTTGTCATTCGATGACCTGACTTTAGTCCAGCATCGTCAGGTTAAAAGCTTCATCACTGACTATCTTGATTGGAGTGTTGGTGATGGTTTCAATATACCTGTCTATAGTCGCTGTTGGCGACAGATGCAGGCAGTTTGATCACTCACCATACATTCAGTGGGAGAGCTTATTCTGCATGACAAAGGAACTTGGACTAAAGACCTTCTTTGTGAATTTTACACACCAGCTGATGCGGATCAGATGGCTATGAAATCTCTTTCTTGGCATCGTGCCAGAGACAAACTTATTTGCATGCATACCCCCTCTGGTGAATATTCCACAGCTGTTGCCTACCATGTTTTATGCAATGAAGGCCTTAACAATGCTTCTTCAATGCAGAGAGTGTCGTGCTCATGGACAGATATCTGGAAACTAAAAATGCCACCCAGGTACTTGACCTTTATCTGGAAACTTATTAATGATGCCCTTCCTCTTAGTGCTACTCTCACTCAGCATCACCTTGAAGTTAAGGATCCTTGTGTTTTCTGTGGTTTTGAGGCAGAGAAACGTGAACATTTATTCTTACATTGCCCTTTATCTAGAGCAGTTTGGTTTGGCATTAATCCCTGCTGTAATCCTTTTATCACAATGATTCCTTCTACAACTGGTTCAATAACATCTTTGTGGTCGTTAAAGATTTACAAGATGGCAGTAACCTCACTATCTTGGTCATTCTCACTCTTTACTGTCTTTGGAAACATAGAAATGACATTGTCCATCATGGAGTCTCTGCCAATCCTCTTGATGTCCTAAGATCTATATCTTGGCAATTCAAAAGCATCATCAATTCGTGTATTACTATAACTAATCAGACCCCTCATTCCTCTTTTATCACAAACCAGTCCATTCAAATTGCAAGAGGGCAATGGTATGTCTTTATCAGAGTCAAGAAATCAATCTGCCAATAATCTTCTTTTCGGTTCTGAGTACAAATGGAACTGGAGGTGTAAGTTCAAAGGCAAACTTGGTTTGACTCGCTGCAGGCTTGAACGTCTGAGAAGAGCGTTGATCTTCATCTTGATCCAAAAGCTTGTCAGGGTCCCTACTTCTTACCGTCTGAATGTCCGTGGGGAAAAGGCGGACAGATGTTGGACTTGGGAGGGGCTCCCCCGCCCCCAACACCACCAACACCCACCCACCCCACGCCACCCCCCCCCCCCCCCGCCCCCCCCCCGGGGCGGAAAAAAAAAGGAAAACCTCCTCCCACCTCTCTGAGGTACACAAACAAATATACACAACGACAGAATATTACACACACACACATTTAGCCCCTCCCCTTACACGCACTCACACTACACACAATAAATAAATAAATATGACATATATATGCACTATATATTAGTGATATATTTAAAAAAAATAAAATATAAAGTTCATAGGTAAATGTATTGAAAATAAAAATTTTTAATATATTTTTTATAATTTTTCTTAAAATTAATATATTACATATCTGGTTATATATACATAATTTATGATTTCATATTTTTTTAAGTTATAAAAATATCTTAAAAAATTAATTATGATAAATATTAAAAATTTGGCCCCCTATGCTGCGTCCGCCCCTGGGGAAAGCCCAAGCTTTTGCTCATCTTCTATCCAATATTCTCTCCTCTTCTGTGATTAGAGCTATTAGTTTATCTTTTGATCTTCGTCTTTTTCTCTCCATGTTTATTTCTGTTCTTCGGACACTTCTCTGTACTTATAGTCTTTTAACTTATATATATATATATAAACACAATGCCTTGCCTTGCGTGAGTGGACATATGAAAATATATATTCAATGCATTTAATAGTAAAAATATCTTATCATAATATGATTTATATAAAATATATAAGATCCTGTCACTTAAAAACACTAATATGCGATACAAAATAGATACAATTTATAAATATAAATTTGGCAAAAATTTACATTTAGTCTCTTGATTTCATTTTGTCCATTAACAATTTATAGTCTAATAATCGCAACTTATAAATCATTAACGACATGATGAAATGTCCAACTAAATTATCAGCGGAGATTATTTGCATATGATTTCAAACTTCAACTTTATTGTGAAACTTTTAAAATAAAAATAAACCTATACTTCCTCATTTCCTTCTTAAAAATATTCGAGAATCAAAATTTGAACAATTTTTCAACAAAAAATATGCCAGTGTTTAAAATATCTCACAAGTGCTATATTCTATTTATTAAAAAAATTACAAATGTCAATGATACTGACGCCAAATTTTATTAATTTTAAAATTTTATATTTTAGATTCATTGGAGGCACATATGTGATATGTTATATCTATTGTAATATCATACTTTCATATATTATTTTCCATATATTATGGCATATTAAATACCCATTTGAACTATTTTAGAAGCATGATCAAGAAAAATACTGTTTATTTAATTTTTTGTGAAATTATAACTAAATCTAGAAAAATCATACGAATGTGATTCAAGTCTTTAAAAATAGATAAAAATATTTTCTACATAAAAAAATATGAAATTTAGATTTTATCACATCAATTGATACAGTAGTTTATCCAAAATTTATTATTCAAATGGTCAAAATCTATTTTCCAAGTTTTCTAGCCCCTTTTCAAATATTCATATCTCCTAGCATGCTTATTCTAAGTGATCTAGAGCTTCCTAGAAACCTCTACTTGTCTAGTTAGAATATACAACACTCATGTGACATCCTTTGTTTCAAAAAACATATCTCTATCTTAAACAAAACTGCCCATTATGGACAAATTTTGGTATAACTTTGCAAAACCATTTATATACAATATTTTCATACTTTAAACATGTCCAAACTTTATACCAAACATCTTCCAGTACCTAGAGGCAAAATATAACATATAGATATAGCCTCATAAATTCAAGCATGATTTTACATAACATTGTAAAGGGGTATAGCATTATAGCAAATAAAACTCTAACAACTAAAATCTTTCCCTTTGCTCTTTGCCTTCTTGGTAGCCTTGCCATCATTTGGACCTAGCATTTAGATACTTGGGGTAATGAGATTATGAAAGATCCCAGTTGCAAGTTTATTTCATGCAATTATGTCATTCATATCTTATAAAATTCTTATACAATCACATAAAATCATCAAAATACCATATTGCCAAATAAAAATTTTGGCAAAATTTTCTCTTAGAAAATGGATATCTCGGGGTACAAACCCTTTCAAATAACAGCCAAAACTAATCAGGAAGTATCACAACAACAATGTGGCAATAAGATTTTATCATAGAAACATCATAAAGCACATAATGCAAGAAATGAAACTATGATACCTTTAAATATTCCTTTGACTATCACACTTGATTCCAATGCTTGCACTAGCTTGCTTAGACTTCCCCAAGTCCTAAAACAACACTAAATACTCACTCAAACTAAATTAAAGGGTTGCCTCAAAAAGTCTCAAGAAAACTCTAAAAACTCATGATTTATCTTTGTCTTTTTTAAGATTCTCACACTTGTTTTTAAAGTTTTCTACAATGAGGAACTGATTTTTGGCATCAAATCTATGAAAATCCCACTTCTTCCTACACTTATGGTCTGGCCGAAATCAGGATAAGAAGGGAGGAAATGGATTTTTCGAAAACTTGTTTCAAAACTCACTTAAACTTTCCTTTCTTACATTTTCTCATGCTTTCACTTCATTTTTATGCAAGAAAATACTCCATTTTCTTTACCCCTTGCTTAGGCTGAAATCTGAACTCAAGAAGGAGAAAGAGAATACTCAAAGAAACTAAGCCAAACTACTTAAAAAACCTAAGCTAGAAAACTTAAGAGATTAAAAGAAAGATTTACCTTATCTTTGCTTGATGTCTTCTCTTCCTTTTTCTCCTTCTTCCCTCACGTCTCCCTCTCTTTTCTTTTTTGTTTCAGCAGCTCTTCCTTCCCCTTTTTATGCATACTAAGGTCGGCTACCAAGGGAAGACAAGGAGGAGATTTTATCTACAAAAGTTGCTTAATTTTTTGACAAGTGTGGTCTCTTGAAGTTACATGAAAAAGAAAGAAATAATAAAATATTTCCATTCCTCCACATGCTGGAGTATGTGGCGCCATTTAGGTGGGAGAGAGAGAGAGAGAGAGCAAAATAGTGCATATTTTTCTTAGTTTAAATATATTATATACTGATTTGTTCTATACCTAGATAGATAAAATTACTTTTATAATATTTTGTTTTTTTATGAATACAGGATATAATTATATTTAGATTTGCTTTTAATTTAATATTCTGTCTCAAACAGTATAAACGTGGGGTCAACATACTTTTCTTTTTCTTTTTTCTTTTTTTGTAGGTCCCATAGTGCATTTTTTGTCTTTTATGCAAAATTGCATTGTTTTGTCAACTAATTCTTTCCAAATTGATTTTTTTGGATTCAATACATTATTTCATTGGATCTAGTATGTCGAAAGATCCATTTTAACATAAATTTTAAAATTACAAAATTGCCCGAGAAGAGACCAAACTGTAAATAATTTTTTATAAGGACTCAATTGCAAAAATATTTCTTTTTATTCCCTCACGTATACACTTGCTATTTACTCCTCTTCTATCAAATTTTGTATCTCAGATTTTTTGAATTCACCTTCTTCATCTTCATTATACTAGCCCTTGAACTCATGACCCCAAGATTAAATCTTTAGGGGCTCACCAGAGAGATCAAGTATGCCGATAAATTTAAGAATATTACACCTTGTCAATCTTAAAATAAAATGGCAAAACCCATGCAAACCTGCCCCAGATTTTTCATTTAAAAAAAAGAACACAGAGGGACTTGCCCCTATACAATTTCAATGTGTCACTGAATCTTTTTAATTTGTGTTTAAATTTATATATTTAAAAATTTGTAATAAATCATATTGTTTATAAATTATAAATAGAATATATATTTTTTATGGAATCTGTATAAGATACGAATCTACCAAATCTAGATATCTATCTATTTATATATCAATAACATCTCTTACAAGATTTACTATTTATATGCCATAGATAGTATTATAATGCAACTGACATTTTCCCCAACTCTCTTTATTCTATTAGCATCTTTTTAATTTTTTAGTTGTTCATTTGAAATTTTATTCAATTTAATATATCTTTATGTGAAAAAAATTGTATGATATTATATGGGAAAAACTTAATTTAGAACGAATCAACACGTGGCTCAGTTGGTTGAGGGCTAAGTATGCAGTTATATTAAATACTAGGTTTTTTTTCCCTATGATGCCTATGAAGTATTTGTGTTGAATATGTTGTAAATTGGTCTAATATTGATTGTTTAATACTAATTTGAAAAATAAAAATTATATAAATTACCTAAATTGAGAAGTTTTGTTTAATACTAGCAAAGTAATGAGTTGTAGAAGTATAATGGAGAAAATTTTTTATCATGTGCATCTACTTACTATTTAATGTTATAAGATATAATTGCATATGCTAAATTTTGGAGTACTAAATGGTAAAATTTTAATTAGATTCATACACCATTTTCAATTGTTAAAGATCATCATGGTTCAGACTATAAAATCATTGTAAATTTGTATCTTTAGAGTGTGGTTCAGCCACTAGAGGGATAAGTACGTAGTTATATTAAATATTATGTTTTTCTTCCCACATGATGCCCAGGAGCTTTTTTGTGTTGAATGTGTTGCAAATTGGTCTAACATCGATTGTTTAATACTAATTGAAAAAAATTATCTAAATTACCTAAGTTGAGAAATTTTGTTTAATACTAGCAAAGTAATGACTTGTAGAAGTATAATAGAGAAAATTTTTTATCACATACATCTACCTGCTATTTAATGCTATAAGATATATTTGCACATGTCAAATTTTGGAATACTAAATGGTAAAATTTTATTTAGGCTTATGCACCATTTTCAATTGTTAAAGATTATCATGGTTCAGAGTATAAAATCATTGTAGATTTGTATCTTGAGAAGTTATAGTGAAGGCTAAGTATGCATTTATTGTTGTCTTTTGATAATTACCATGTAAAGTATACTTTGTCAAAAAAATTTAATTATTACCATGGATTCACATGTATAACCCTCTCACATTTTTTTTGTAAAAAATTTTAAATTTGAGATTCGAAAGTTAAAAAGATTTTGGGTTTGTCCTCCCTCTCCCCATCTCCTGTCTCTCTCTTTGTTGTTTTTTTTTTTAAGAATTGATAACCAATTTAACCTAGAGTAACCAATTTAACCATTTCTTTTTTTTTAAAAAAAAGTGTTTATAATAAAAAGCACTATGAAAGAGAGCTATATAGCACCAATACGGGTACTTGTATCGGATACAATACGTCATGATACGAAAGATATGATAATTTTAAAAATTTTAGGATACGGGTGCGAGAAATAGTTATACATATATAATATTATTTATATGTATAATTAATAAATTTACGTATTAAAATAAAAATGGATATTAAATGTTCTAAAAAGTATAGTATAAATGTTAAAACAAACCATAAAATATTTATAACAATTTCAAATAGCCCTATTTTAATGTAAAAATTTGAAGTGGTACGGATGGATACAAAGTGGTACGGATGGATACGTATACACAAGTATGATGCAAGTATCGTATCGTGTATCAGATACAGGTGTGTCTACTTTGTTAGATAAGCTGGCTTCCCAAGAGGGGGGGTGAATTGGGAAGCTTAAAATTTTTTTTGCAAAACGTCAAGAAAGAAAGTGAAGGAAGCAAAGTAGGATGGTAAAACAGAGTATGAATAAATAAACCATGAAGATAGCAGTAAGGAAGAGAAAAACTCAGATGTTTATCCTGGTTCGGTCTCTCAATCTTGACCTACGTCCAGTCCCCAAGTCACTACTTGAGATTTTCTACTATTCTGCAAGAATTCAGTGGGCTTCTTGCAAATACCTCAGTACAAATTTAATGCTCTATTTCTAGAGCTCATACTTTCACTCTTTGCACTCTCACTAAGTGCTTCTCAAATCCCTTGTGATATCCCCTCACAAGCAAATCTTTCTTCCAGATAAAGATAAAATTGTTTACAAAGAATAAACTCTCTCAATAAGAGTGAATATGAAAGTTAAGGTACAAGAAATGAAGTATGTAAGAGTAAAAGACTTTTTGTAAATGATTTGGCAGAGTTTCAGTATATACAAAGTAATTTTATTACCCACATCTTCAAATGAAGTTCTATTTGTAGATTTCTACCTCAACTATACTTTAGAGACAAGATCTAGCCGTTAGAGACGTTACCCAACGGTTATACTGAGAAACTATCCGTTCACCAACCGCATTTAATGCTTCTAATACTCAAAGTTTGAATTTCAGTTGGTCAACAGACGAATTTCATAAAAACCGAAAGTTATAGCCTTTAACGTTGAACTCTCGAAGTTCGTCTGTCATGAGGCAAAATTCGAATTTTCATCTTTAGAAAATGATTCTATGTTGGAACATATAAATTTTCAGGTTCAAAGTTATTCTGTTAAGTGTGAACAGTAATTTCAATTTGCTACAGTGCCTTCGAAATTCGAATTTTGGAACTCCAAAATTCGTCTGTCAGAAGCTGGTTTACTGAGGTACAATAGTTCATCAATTCAAAATTCGAATTTTGAAAGGGTAAAGTTTGTCTGTCAGAGAGACCTTTTTCAGACTTGCTTCAGAATTCGAATTTATGAATACTGTCATTCGTATGTCAACATTTTATTATAACAAACTCACAAGCTTTGTTTCTGAAATTCGAATTTTCATGTTCAAAGTTCGTCTGTCAGTGAGTAATTTTGAAACCCATTCTTAGCTTGATTTCAGATGAACTTTAACATATTCTTAGACGAATTTTTTAATTTTCATAAGTTGCATTTTATTTGAAATTCGAATTTTAAGAGGCCAAAATTCGTCTGTCAGAAAAAGTTATTTTCATACATGTATCAAAATTCGAATTTCTCAAGTCAAAATTCGTCTGTCAGAGAAGCCTCCTTTTAGACTTGTTCATTTTCAACACAAAATTCAAATTTTCAAAGCCAAAGTTCGAATTTTCAAAACGAAAGATCAGTATAAACCTTTCAAACTTCGTCTGTTGGTGGGTGTTTTTCAAATATTCCATGAATTAACATAGAATTAAGGTTTTAAAACATCTTTTTACCAAATCAAAGTCTTTTACTCAAATTAAAACATTACTAAACATTCTACATCTATCCTTGCACTGATTTCTCTAGAATTCCTTCACTTGAAACCTTTTGTGCACCTTTGATATCTTTATTCCAAGTTCTTGAAGGTTGGTTTGAAGTCATCAAAACACTTGATTCAACATTCTCCCCCTTTTTGATGATGACAAAACAACTTACAAACTGGAATAGTATTTGGGTTTGCTTTAACAAGCTCCCCCTCAACATAGGCATTAAAATCCAAAGGATATCATGATCAAGTAAAGAGATTAAAGAGATTCAAAGATCAACAAGAACAGATCATTGCAACCAAGGAATTCTTTCATCTCATCAAATGTTGCTTTGCAAGAGACAATTAATGCAAGATATTACAGAGACACAAAACACAAACAACAGAAACAAAATATAGCACTACAAGAGGACCCAAGCCTAAGTTCTAAATACTTTTTCTTGGTCTTCTTGCTATAAGACTTTCCAGAAGGCTCAGCAGCAGACTTTCCAAACTTTCCAGTTTGCTCACTCTTCTCCCCCTTTTTGGCATCATCAGGAAGGTGAACAAAATCAGACAAAATTGCCTCAAAGATTCAAGAACTTCAACCTTTGGGATCAACACCAAATTTGTATCATTTACTTCAGCAATAACATCTGGATTGTTAAAGCATCTTCTGACAAAATTGCAAACTGCCTCCTGTGCATGGTCCCATTGGCTTTGAAAGAAGATGGCATGAAGACCATCTAGTCCTAGGGCTTCATAAGAACCCATGCTGAAAATATCCTCTTTAATTTCAATGTTTGTCATGTCTGCATGAATCATAGCAATTGCTTCTCTCGACAGGGACGGGTAAGCGTTCCTTATAGGAAAGTACCCTTGTATGGGTTATCATCATGAAATAGTTTGCCATAAAACTCTTGTGCCATTTCTTTCAGGAGCTTGTTGTCATCAATCTATTGTCCCTCTTCATATCTCAGCATTTCAATCTTATTTCTTCTTTTTCTGACAATGGTTGACCTATGAAAGTACCGAGTGTTCCTATCACCCATCAAAAGCTAATCTTTTCACACTCTTTGGAACCATAATGTCTCCTCGTGCAGCAGCACAAGCTCATATTCCTTCCATAGAGATGTTTGTAGATCTAAGAGTGAAGGTTGGTTATCATTCTGTATCAGAGCACAATCTATACCCTCCAATCTGTGGATGATACGTTGTTTTCGTCTGCTTATATTTCCAAAAACATTCTTATTCTAGACCGTAACCTTGTCTTTAAAATCCTCATATCCCGTCCCCCAATCCAAGCCTGGTTTCCATGTCTATTTGACCACTTCAAAAAAAGAATTTTCAGTTAGCCAGGCAACCAGGAATTTGAAACTCGTATGTGAGGTTCTATAGGTGCTTTCCGTTCCACTCATTCTTAGTAAGATGACCCTATGATCAAACTTGAACTGATTAAGATGTAAAACATGTGAGTCAGGGAATGAATGTACCCTTGCATCATTAACCAAGGCTCTATCAATTCTTTCTTGCACCCCATTCCTATTCCATGCGAAACACGGTCCTTGGAAGCCCAACTCATTCAGTTGACAAGTTTCAATACAATCATCAAACTCCCTCATACTGATATTGTTATAAGATGAGCTTTCTATTTTCTTAAAATGCCATCTATAAGTGTTGAAGTCACCAATTAAAGTCCACCTATAGTCTCTAACTTGTTTGTGTGAAGCTAAAAATTCCCATAGGTATCTTCTTTCTACATAACTGGGTTCCCATAAACAATAGTTAGAAAAAACACGTCACACCCCTTCATTCGTACTGAAAAATAGATTGCCTACCTACAGTAATCAACCACCTCCACTTGAAAGAGGTTCGACTTCCAAAGAACCCATATTCTTCCAGAAAAACCAACAGCATCGACACAGAAGTACACTTCATAGCCCAATCTTTTAATAATCTTTTTAGCCTTCGTACCACTGACTCGTGAGTCAAGTAGAATAAACAGATTAATACTATATCTTTTAGAAATATCTAACACTAATCCAGGAAATGCCTTTGTGGAAGCACCCTTGTAATTCCATGAAGCTATCATCATAAATAAACACCACCCAGAAATAAAGAGGAAGCCTATCTTGGCCATCCTTTGACGTTCTGCATAGCTTTCTCCACCACACAGCCTTTCTCTCCCCCAGGGGTATTCACTCCACTACCTCCAGTCCCTTGGCCCAAACAATTATCTGGAGGTCTAGTATGATGTCCACGTCTCTCCTTGAGATTCCCTTCCTCGATAAATAACGAGTTCTCAATTTGCTTCTCTATTTTCTCCCATACACTAGTAACGCTTTCTCCCTTCATGTTGGTTATAATTTTAATTGAATCAAATCCATTTGGTCTCACAGGCTTTTTATCCACTTGTCTAGATTTATTATTTACACCTAGGCCTAGTTGCTTCTTTCCTTTTGATCCTCCATCTTTCATTCCTTTCCTTGGCCCACTATGCTTCTTTGTGGGGCACATGCCTCTTCCACTATTACTCCCTGAATTTCAATAGGTGTTTCCTTCACATACTCATCCTCCTGCATCATATCCAACTCAGCTCCCTCCGAAGCCTCCACGAGGATATCAAATCTTGATCCTCTATCCCTCTTATTTGCTTGAGAATCAGGGATATCACTCCGCTTTTGGTAATGTCCGCCCTTTTGATAATCATTAATCATGCTATTATTACTACGTGAGGAGATCCTCCGTTTATTACGCTTCACCATTATCCACGGTCTGTAATTTTTGACCTCTGCCATTGCTCGTCTATCAACTTCAGCAACTTGTCCGACTGCCCTTTCACCTCTCGGAATTTGCACCTGAACATTCTCCAGTAAGCTAATCTTCGAGGGGCATGTCTCCTAGTGATGCCCAAACTTCCCACAATGAAAGCATATTTGATTTAGTCCCTCATATTCCACCTTAAACACTTGCCCATAAACCTTAAACTTTGAGACGAGTATCTTCCATAGATCAATCTCCACGCACAAGAGCGCAAAATACCCTATATCCATCGGTAAATGATCCTCTTTCTCTTTGCTTCGTTCAAGGTCTATTCATCCATCTTCAACGTGTGTTCTAGATTATTGCCGATCTGCCATTGGATATGTTTATCATAATATTCCAGTGGCCATTCTGGGATACGGATTCATACTGCTAGCTTTTTGTATTCGACATCTAATGGGTTGAACAATGACCTCCACCTTTGAACCAGTAGATAATGCCCAGCTATCATCCAAGGGGCCCCACTAAGCACATATTTGTAGTCCTGTGGTGTTGTAAATCTGATGGTAAAAAAACCATGACCAATACCTATGATTTCAAATGCTCCCTTAAAGTTCCATAGTTTCTGTATTTTGCTCTAGAGAAGTCGATACCCTGCTCTGTGCCCAATCACCTTAACAATTAAAGCAAGTTGAAATGGCTTATATAGTTTTGCTCTATTAGCAGCACTGATTCGAATAACAGGACAAAGGGGGTCATCCTCATTGCTCTCTCCTCTTCATTAGAGAATTCTTCCTCGTTCCACTCACAAACACCCTCTTCCTCACTCAAGTCATGATTGTGCATGCCGTTTCGTCCCAGTAAGAGGTCTTTGAAAGTTCTTTGGGCCATATTCACACCCTCCCCAATTGGTTTGGGTGCAACTTCCACATTCACCTCTTTTGTCAAATCTTCAGCCCATTGATCATCAGTCGTTCGCTCCACCATCGACTCTACCATAGCATCATCCACATGAGAATCCTCGATATCATTTGGTTTAGCCTTTTTCGTACTTTGCAATAATTGGTCGTGTTCATCTGTTCTCAAAGAGTCGCTAGCGCCGCTTTCTTCCGGTCCCATTGAAACTATTGTTTTCAGACTAAATATTCTTGGTCCTAGTATAGTAAAGTATCATTTTGATTTTTACATATATAATAGAATATAATTTTTATGGGATGTGTATAATATATAGAATCTACCTAATCTAGATATCTACAAGATTTACTATTTATATGCCAGGGACAATATTACAGTGTCATTGACATTTTTCGTGCCTTTCTTTATACAATTAGTATTTCTTTATTTTTTAATTGTTCATTTAAAATTTTATTCAAATTAATATATCCTTTTATTAAAAAATTTTGCATGATATCATATGGGAAAAAATTAGTTTAAAACCAATTAGCACGTGATTCAGCTAGTTGAAAGCTAAGTAAATAGTTATATTAAATACTAGGCTTTTCTTCCCGTGCAATGCTTGGGAAGTTTTTCATGTTGAATAAGTTGCAAATTGGTCTAATATCGATTGTTTAATACTAATTTTGAAAAAAAAATATAAATTACCTAAGTTGAGAAGTTTTGTTTAATACAAACAAATTAATGAGTTGTAGAATTACAATGAAGAAAAATTTTTATCATGTGCATCTACTTGCTATTTAATATTATAAGATATATTTGCATATGCCAAATTTTGGAGTATTAAATGATAAAATTTTAATTAAGCTAATACACCATTTTCAATTGTTAAATATTATCATGGTTCAGAGTATAAAATTATTGTACATTTGTATTGTTTGAAGTTATAGTGAACGCAAAGTACGCATTGCTTGTTCATTGCAAGTTTGTCTTTTGATGATCACCATGCAAAATATATATGGTCAAAAATTTTAATTTTTAACCTACTTGTATAACCTTCTTACATTTTATTTGTAAAAGATTTTAAATTTGAGATATGAAAGTTAAACAATTTTGGGTTTTGTCCCCCCTCTCCCCATATTTTCTCTCTTTCCCTCTAACCATTTCTTAAAAAAAAAGTGTTTATAATAAAAAGCACAATGATAGAGAGTGATATCTATTTGCAAAATATTCAGTATAAGCTTAATAGTTCCCAAAATATTCAATATGAAGAAACAATGAAATAAAGAAGGAACTAAAAGTACCATGAACAATAAAAATTGATAATAAATAAATATAATGGAGGAGAAAAATAAATTCCTATCAATTAAAAAATTAGTATGAACAAAGTAAATTAGTATAAATAAATTATTATTAATGAAGAATTAGTATTAATAAAAAAATATGCTAAAAATGGGATTAAAAAAATAAAATTGATGGGCAGAACAAAATTAATGAGACAAGTGGGATATAGAAAAAAGAAAAAAGAAAAAGTGTAAAAACATGTAGAGAAAGACATGTGACAGTAGGCGCCACAAAAAAAATGAAAAAGAAAAAAAAATCTTGGGATCAAATGGTAGCGGGCCTCAAATGTAATGTTATAGTATTTGCTACACTATTTTTAATAGTAAAGTATATTTTGAATTATATATTTAAAAAATATATTTTTATGGGATATGCATGATAAACAGAATCCGCCTAATCTAAATATCAATTTATATATCAATAAAATCTCTTGCAAGATTTGCTATTTATATTTCATTATATGGGAAAAATTTAGTTTAGAACCAATGAGCAGGCTTAGCTAATTGAGGGCTAAGTATACAGTTATATCAAATACTAGGTTTTTCTTTCCATGCAATGCGTGAGAAATTTTCCATGTTGAATGTGAATCAAATTGGTCTAATATCGATTGTTTAATACTAATTTTGAAAAAAAAAACCTAAATCATCAAAGTTGAGAAGTTTTGTTTAATACTAACAAAAGTAATAAGTTGTAGAAATATAATGGAGAAAAATTTTTACCATTTGCATGTACTTGCTATTTAATGTTATAAGATATATTTCCACATGTCAAATTTTAAAGTACTAAGTGGCAAAATTTTAATTAGGCTTACACATCATTTTCAATTTTCAAAGATTATATAAAATCATTGTAGATTTGTATCTTCAAAAGTTATAGTAAAGGCCAAGTATGCATCGGTTATTCATTGCAAGTTTGTCTTTTGATGATCATGTAAAGTCTACTTTGTCAAAAAATTTTAGTTGTTACCTTCCTCGATGAACCCACATGTATAACCCTCTCACATTTTATTTGTAAGAAATTTTAAATTTTAAAATTGAGATCTAAAACTTAAAAGATTTTGTATTTTGTCCTCCCTTCCCCCCATTTTCTTTTTTTAAGAATTGATAACAAATTTAATCCAGAATAACCCATTTAACCATTTCTTTTTTTAAGAAATGTGTTTATAATAAAAAAAGGCACTATGATAGGAGTGATCTCTATTTCTAAAATATTCAATATAAGTTTAATAATCCCAAAATATTAATATGAGGAAAAATGAAGTGAAGAAGGAAATAAAAGTAACTTGAACAATAAAAATTGATAATAAATAAATATAATGGAGGTAAAAAATAAATTCCTATCAATTAAAAAAATTAGTATGAATAAAGTAAATTAGTATAAATAAAGTATTATTAATGGAGAATTAGTAAATATGCTAGAAAATGGGGGTTAAATAAATAAAATTGATGGGAAAAAAACTAAATAAGACAAGTGGGATATAGAAAAATGAAAAAGAAAAACTGAAAAAAAAAATGTAAAGAAAGACATGTGGCAGTAAGCCCCACCAAAATATTAAAAAGAAAAAGAAAACTTGGGATCACATGGTAGGCGGCCTGAGTGCTACCATGTTTGCTACAATACTTTTAAGAGTAAAGTAACATTTTAAATTACATATATAATATATTCATTGGGAGAGTTTTATCATCCTTTTTATTCTACCTAACTCAACTTGAATTAGTTAGAGTATGATGTAATCACCGAATACCATGTTATTCAATAGAAGAGAAAAAAATCTAATTTTGAAAAAAATTTCAACGTCAAAATTTTTTTGAGAAATGTATAATGTTTTGTTTTCCTATTAGCAAGAAATGTATAATTTTTTTCTTTGGTTAACAAACAGGGGCTAAAGCCCAACAATAAACAAGTTACATTATATTAGGATGGAATTGCAATCCCAAAATATCTTCATGAAATAAAGTCCCAGCTCTATCTGGAACTACTTCAAGAGAGGTGAATGGACAATTACATTGTAAACTCCACTTTACTAGACAATCCACCACCCTATTATACTCCCATGGAACATAAGCAAAGCACAACTACCATTGCCAATCCAGCAGCTACAAGATTCACAACTTCACATTGCCAACTAGGTTTTGTGAGTTGTCTTTCTTGTTAATACAATCAATCACCAATTTAGCATTTGATTCAATAATGACATATTTTAATCCCAATTGCCAAGCTACTTCAAACCCTTTAGGGTTTGTTTGGTTCAATTGAGGAATAGGCAGGAGAGGGATTTTAATGGAGTGGGTTGAAAGGGTTTTAAAATTTCTTATTTGGAGGAATTTTAATGATACCTTATTTAGTTTAGGAGGGGAGGGAATATGAGCTAATAACAAATTTACAATTATACCCATGTATGTTAGATTGTTTATTTTTTCTATCTTTTCTTGTATAAATGAAATTTACACTTTAACCATAATTCTTTTCTAAACTCACTTAAATATAATTAATGCAATATATTTATATCATTAAAAATAGAAATTATATTAATTCATTTGACTAAGAAAAAAGAAAAATTATGTTTTTTGGGTACAAAGATGTACCCAGCTTTATTAGTTCTAAAAAAAAAAAGATGTACACAACTTAATTCTTTTCTTAATTCTTTGAGATGTACATGTAATATATAATATAATGCTACTATAAAAAAAGTAACTACACACAGAAGCACACTAAAACTCATCCGAGAACAAAGAATACATCATTCACAAAAAAGTAACCACATATAACATTTGAATTAGGAACCATCATTCACCTTAGAACCATCATTCAACATATATCATTCACAAAAAATATGTAGTTTATAATCTTAGTTAAAACCATCATATATCTTTCCTTTTTTTTGCCAGAAAAACCATCACATATCAACAAAAGCAATATCAACACATCTTAATTACTTCAAGGTTCTTCCTCCTCCTAACACATAAAAGCAACATCAACATATATCAATATGTATGAGCCACATTTTCATCATGTACCAAAATATAGTTGTTATGGCCCACAAAATATATCCAACACTATCTAATAACACCATGCAATTAGAACCATATAGTAACTCCATTATAACTTAATTCCTTGTTGTAGATGGACATTGAACCACAATTCTAAGTTTGTCAAAACAACTCATAAGGAAGCAATAGATTTGAGGTACTTTTTCAACCTTACAGCCACAATCTAGAAGCATGCTCCAAAATTCTTCTCTACTCTACTATGGCACTGGAAACTTTGTTTCTTTTAAGATCACATTTGTTTAGTGTAATGCTTCATTTCCATATGCAAGTGCATTTGTCACCCTCTCTATTACCCATGTTAGTTTTTCAATATCATTGGCCTTGTCATTAGCCACCTTCTTTTTCTTCTTGGTGCTAGCACTAGCACTATTTACTCTGGGTGAGCCATCTTATCCATCAAGTTCAATGAATATTTCATAACTCTTAAATGTGGCTTCATTTTGTGCTACAAGATCATCAATATCATAGATGGTTTCATTGACCTCTTTATTAGTGGCCGAATGATGTCTCTTTCTCCACTCACCTGCTATCTCAGCCTCTGCTCCATTATCTCTATCCTTTCTATATAATATCATTGTCTTTCCATAATTTGGAAAGGGAGTTGTTCTCTAAATTGTTGCTCAGGATTTGCATTGAAAAGTACTAGTTTAACACTAAAGTTAGCTATCTTTAATAGCAAAGTAAGCCATCAATTCAAGATTATATATATATATTACATATCAATAATTATTAGCAAGAAATACATGATAGAAAATTTAAAACAACTTGAGCAAATATCTCAAACTTGGTAGGAATAAGTACAAAGAAAGAATTATAGTCATTGAATAACAAAATACTTATGGGTCTTCAACATAGTCCGGCATGCATGCTAACACTAAACTGAAGTTGGACACCAACCACATCACAAGTTGAACCAAACCTAGTGCATTTGTAAGAGGTATATGGCATATTTGAAAAATTATATAAAGAATTAAAACCCATCAAATAGGAGCTATAAAATAAGACTTACATAAAGTCACACTACATTCAAATATGATATGAAAACAGAATTCTAAAGTTGAAAATGAGAATCAACCTTTACACCCAATCAACCCAAGCCCTTAAGCCAGTATAAAGAACAACTTTGCAACACAATTTAAGCCAAGCAAGCAAAGGTTCAAAAACATTAAAGCTTAGAAGCTTAGAATGAGAACTAGCAACAAAATTTTCAACTATCAGAGCTAATATCAACCAACCAATTGGTGGAAAAGAACAAAAATAAAACTGCAAAAACATAATATGCATAAGAAATTGAACAAGAGGAAAAGAAAATCACAACCACCAAACCTTGAGTTATATAACACTTGGAACTAGTTAATTGAATCTTGATCACCCCTTATCCTTAACTATGCATACTTAGTTACATAATACTTGTTATAGTTTATCACTTTAGCTAACACTGGTTCTACCCAATTAGATTTTTCTTTTTTACTTTATTGGCTATATTTGACTAGAATGAACTAGATATGCTAAGTTAACTAGATCTAACTTCTGGCCCTGTTTTGAAAAGTTCAAAAAAGAGTAGAAAATAGTTATCATGATATGAAAATTCCCAAGATAGGTATATATATATATATTAGTGCTTAGCTATACACAACTAACCTATAGCTTAGTTCTTTGCAGTATGTATTACATATCAACATAAGCAAAGGAAGTGAATCTGACCTCAATCAATTCATTCCACACTTCAGGCTCAGTATCCTACAGTTGAGTCTTTGGATTGCAAGCAAACCCACTAAGACTTTTAAAAATATCATACACATATGAAAAATTCTTCTTCAATGTCCTCCAAGGTTCTTTGCCTTCTCCTTGTCCACTTTTCTTCCAAATAACTCAATCAACACTTTCCATATGTTTTTATATGTAGAGGAAGTAAATGTACCAGTGACTTTGCCACCCTCATTCTACTCATACATAAACACATAAAAAAAGGTGTCATCCATGCTTCTTGTCCAATTCAAGTAATCATTTCCGTTGTTTCCAAATGATACATTTTTTTGTGCCATCCTATAACATTATAGCACAATAGAATTTAAATAGAAACAACATCACATAATAATACGTCCAGCTTTAAATTTTATTAAGCATATCAAATGGTAATACAACAAAGTCCGACTTAAATGAAAATTACATAGTTAAAACAACATAGCCAATCAATACAATACAGAGTTGAAACAACATAGTCAATCAATAACAATATTTTGGTAATTAGTCCACATTTGAATGGCAATACTATCTCTAATAAGTTTACCATGAGTTGCCTCATCAATGTCACTACTTATAGCATGATTATTGTCATTGGATTCACTTTCTCTCACAAGCTTAGCATCAAGTACAACTATGAGGTCATCATGAAGGTCAACACTAATTAGAAAGTTATGAAGAATGCAACATGCATATATGATCATTTTTTGAGCTTTGACTCATTCGGTTGAGCTAGAAAAACTTTTTTTCAAGACACCAAAAGCCCTTTCAATTGTATTATGTAATGATGCATGTTATAGATTGAATAACCCCCTATAATTTTGGGTGGATTTCTCCCTAAACAATTTTTCAAATGATTGCGAACTCCCCGATAAGATATAATAAGTCCTCTTGTTAACATGAAACCAACATTTGCAAGATAATATATACCTATAATAAAAGAAAATAATTACTAAAATAACTTAAAAATTTCAATTGACTAATTTTCAAGAATGCTAAAATTTTTACCTTCAGGAAATTTAAAAATGTCTTCTTGTGTTAATGCATTTTTCATATTTTTGAGTTTGATGTAGTATCTTCCCATCTAGGTAGCACATAGTTAAACTTTAAATCAAATGTGCATGCTACTAACATATTTTGTGTTGGTAATTACTTCCTACCACAATGTCGAAGCATCTATAGGAGATACTTTGCCTCGTATGTGTTCTGTCTGTAGCACTTGGAACACCCTTCCCTCTTAAATTTTGCTAACAATCATTTAGAGGATGTTTGGAAGTGTTAATGATCATTAAAGTATGTGTGGGAATGATTTTCAAGGGGTTTTAAGGTGTTGGAAAGTCAATGATCATTCAAGAGGTTTAGAATGATCAAATAAGCTTATGAGAATAAAGAGTCAGATGGCTTGGAATGCAATGAACATTCATGGAGAAGTGCCTAATTGTTCATTGTGCCTAGCAGGGACAAAATCAGTTCTGGGAAACTTGATGAATGTTGATTTGGAAACTCTTGAACGTTCATGGTCATGCTATAACACCTTATACTTAAGTCTATTTTCCATGTATTAGACTCCAATTATGTCCATTATTGCATGATTAGAGACTTGATTGCATAAAAATATCAAAACAGATTTTTCTAAAATTTCAGGTACTGTTCATTGTGCCATTTCCATTTTACCCAATGAACTTCTAAAATTCATAACTGACTCTAGAAAAATCATCTCATAGTGATTCAAGTCTCTAAAAATATCTAAAATGATTTTCTTCATGAAAAAAATATGAAATAGAGCATTCTCTAGATCAATTAGTACAGTTTATTTATCAAACTTTTACTATATATTTGGTCATTTTCTCTTTCTCAAGATTTTAACATTATATTTAAAAATTCATATCTTACTCTACCTTAAGCCAATTCATGCATTCCTTATGTCATTGGAAATCTCTGTGAGTCTACTTTCTAGAAATATTTTTCTTGTACATTTATTCAACTTGTACAGGGCATGACATTAACTTAAACTAATAGAGGTCAAAGCTTAACTTTAACTAGAACAGTCTTAGGGAAATATATATATATATATAACTCTTGTTATATATCTCCAATTGTACTCAAACTAGTGGCATATTAAAGTTAAGACATAGGCCTTTCCATATATATAAACCAATAAATTTTTAGAGCTATGTCAGATTTTATAATCTCTTTTGAATTTTCCATTACTTATGTCCAAGACTTCCAGTTTCCAGTCTTACCTTGTTCTAGATCCTAATTTTGAAAATTCACCATAAATTGTACAATTATCCAATTTATGTGTTCTTTAACTCTGAAAAGCTTATTCCATCTACTTTTTGAGCATACCTAAGACTTATGTAGTATACCCTATTTATGTGAACAGTACCTTCGTAATTCTTAGAGTGATCTAATTGAGCATTTACAATCATAACTTAACAAAGTAAACTTCATAGACATAATACATCATTATTCATTGTACTAAATCCATGCATAACATTTCATAATGCTCTAATGATCACAGTAGCATGGAGATACAAATTTAGTAGCATATTCATAACTTTACATATCATTTCAAACTATAATATCATAACTTGAGAGCAATATCATGCTTCATCATCATTCTTCTTTCTCCTTAACACTCTTGACCACTTCTTGCCATAGCTTGAGCCTAGTCATGATGATCATTTAGAAGGGATGGGATTCTAAGAATTTCAGTAGTTAAGCTCAATTATGCACACATATTATCATCATCAATTCACATATCATCATTGAACAAACAATTTATGCCATAACATTTCATAAAAATTTTGGCATGTTAACACTTTGTAAAATGGACATCAAATGATCACAAAACCCTTCAAACAACCATTCAATCAATGCACAATCATCAATAAAAATTTAAACAAATATATGGCATAGTTATAAAAGTATGAAAATAAAGCATGATAGAAAGTGGCATAATAGGGAAATTAACTATCTTCTTATTTTCCAATGATCTCCATACTTTGTGGACACTTCCATTGATCTTAAAAAACTTCTTGGAACCCTATAGCATTATAAAATAATGCCATAAGCCACTGATTCATTAAGCTCATTTACAAAGTGGCATACTTGAACTAAAAATTCCACGTTGTTTTCCTTTGGTTTTTGTTTGTACAACATCATTGTTCCTACAAAATTTGGATCCAAGAAATAATTTTTGGGGTCAAAATCATGAAATTCCCTTCCTAATTGAAACCCTAAATAGGCAAAAAATTTACAAAAATGTAGAAAAATATCTACCCGATGAATTTGCAATCCAATGGTATATCATTAATCCTTGAAGCCTATATATCACTTTTCATGGATTAGTTTCTTCATGGCTTCATTATTTTCTCTCTCTACTCTCTCTCTAGGCAGAAAATTTCAAAGGAAACATAGAGAGAAATACTCCATGAAAACCATCACAAACACTTGAGAATACCATAAAAGCTTATATTGCAACATATATCTTAATCTCATGCCTTCAATTACTTCCTTCCTTCTTCGTATTTAGGTCTCTTATTTTCTGTCTCTTGCTACTGTCTCATGTCCCAGATGTAGAAGATGAAGTAGTCACAATGACTTAACCAAGGTGTTAAAGGAGAGATATCAAATACATGACAAATCATGGTTAATTTTAATAAGCCTTTAGTTACTTTTCTATTAAAGCTTTTGGGTTAATTCCATTGGTGTCCTTGCTTGCTATCCAGACATGTCTTTACTTCATTTTTGGCCAAAAATTGCTTAAATAAGTTTTATGGACCAAAATACTCTTTATCAATTAAATTTACCTGTACCGATTAAGTATTTTCACCAAAATTGTCACTATATTGGTACAGGATTATCCAAAATTTTGCACTAAAAAATCATTATCTTGGTCTAAAATATATTTTAACAAGGTCCAATCATTGTCTTTGAATTGATACTGCCTTTTTTTACAGTTAAAAATAACATTTATCAAGTAAAATATTAATATTAAATTCTAATTACCCAATAAATATTATTTTGATCTCAATAAATTTCTTACTATATTCCATTGGGTTAGGCTCATCGAGAGATTCATTTGGACTATAATTTTTCATATTTTCAAAGATACCCTTAACTCGAGACAAATTTATAATTTTTAAAACTTTTAAGTTATTAGGTGTAGTTTTTCCCAAACTTCTTTTCATTTCCACTCCACATGAATTTCTTTTTCCAGGGACTAAATTACAAGAATTCTTAATTCTTGAGCCAAAATATAATTTTCTCATTTTTTCATTTACCTTGAAAAAATGACCTTTTTGCCTCTTATCACGCTTAACGGTCTTTCTCTATTTTTTTAAGTTACTTATACATTTTATGATATCAACATTTTATTCCTTGAGATTTAAATGCAAGATTCAAATTTTACTTTTAATATAAGAAATGACCGTTTTGCCTCTGAGCCGAAATAAAAATGTAATTATTCATTCTTTTGGGCACTTTCTTGTAATTTTACCCAAAGATAAATTTTTTATTATTTCTTTTTCATTATTTATATCAACTTTCAAATTGGTCTATCTCTCAATTTAAACCTCCCAATTATGCAATACTTATATTGTTGTACTAAGCTAGAGATGAGTTTTCATTCAAGTGGTATATTGCATATTTTCTGGGGTAAATTTTGGAATTAATTTCTGCTAAGAACCTTATAAAAAAATTAATTCCAATTAAGTACAAAATATAACTTCTTCTAAAAATTAGATGAGAAAATTAATTCTTTCTAAAGCTCAAGTATATATAGCATTTTCGTCTTACTTCGTTTCTCATCTTTTATTCATTTTATAACATTTCATAACAATAGGGATATTGCATTTCTTCCCTCCTTCATTAAAATTTCATCCTCAAAATTTTGCTGAATTCTTACACATTACTTTTTCATTCATATCATTTCTCAATTTTTAGACCATCTCTTATTAGAGAAATACTTTCTTCCTTACTTGTTTAATTTAATAATTATCACTTCGCTCTAGTATTCCTTGCTAATCTACTACATTTACAAGGTCTGGTCAATACTTTTCATATTGAGAAAATATCAAGGATATCATATATCTACCTTACCGTTGGGGTATTGGAAGCTTTCCATAAAACATACTCATTCTTATTTCATAAGGGCATTGATGACTTCTACATAACATACTTATTCTTACCGTCATAATTTGTCCTCATCTTGTTCATGCTATAGTTTTTCTATCGGCACTTGACATCTTTCTTTTCTTTATCTTTCCATACTTTTTGACTAATCGTATAAATAACTTCTCTGCCAAAGCATAAGCTACTGCATTAGCTTTGGTTGAAAGACACTTACAAAGCCATTTATGCCATCTTTTTACTTCATATTCTTTTCATAACATTTGACTGACTATTCACATAATAATCTTTTTACTAAGGCCTAAGCTTATTTTGTTAACTCTGCCTAGATGACACTTTTAGGTCATCTTAACCTTTATTTCGTTCTACTTTCTATACCTCGAGTTTAACTTTTCTTTTTATTTCACTATCACTTGAGGTTACTATGATCTTATTACCTTTATAGTGGTATTATAGGCATAATAACTTGTACTAACTCCATATCTTGAGAGCATTCATTACCACTATTATAAGTGGGAATACATTTTCATAAAAATTTTATCGTATAAATGATAGACTACGACCTCAACTCAACCTTGATACGTTGCTCATACCCTGATTCATTCTTACTTTTCATTATCATAGACCTTCTAGGTCATCATTGGATTAGGAACATTTAACATAAGGGAGGAGGTCTAGCCTCTTTAATTCATAAAAACTCATTTTGTAATTCCTTTCCTACAAAACTTTCTTTCTAACTAAGCGATAAGACAATCTGAGAGAAATTTTTATAACTCCTTGCAGAACTTATAAAAATTTTCATTTCATCCCAGGGTTCGGTCTCTCCCATCTCATACATTACTTGCTTTGCTAGGATCTATTGCGATCCTCATGGGAGATTATGTAACCTACTAACCATACTTTTCAAAGCCTAGCTGCCATTTACTAAGTTTAGCAAGTCTTTACTTTTGTAACATTTAAAAAATTCTCAGTTGTCTTTCATACTCTTCCAAAGATTTGGAGTTATTTAAACATCATCATTACCTGAGACCACCATATACTGTTCATACTCCTATTCATGTAGTAACAGATGCCGTAGTAAGACTTATAGTGCCCATATTCAACTATTTGCATATTTTACCCATCATACTTCCAACATTTTTATTACTCCCAGTAGGTCACCCTTCTTGAAATTTCTCCCTCTCGAGCACACTTAACTATAGGATGTTGAAGGGTTTTGCACTCATGCCATTATCAAACTTAGAGAATGCAATAATAGACTTTCATCTAAGCCATAACTTGTCTGTGGAAGCTCTAGAGAACTTACTGCTTTATTTCTACAATATTCAATTCTTCTTTTAACATATAACAAAATGTCTCATAATGACAGATTTGTATTATTTTCATTTTCATCTATTATTCATACTTATATTACTTCCTTTTACTTTAACTTTTATTAGCTTAGAGCTTTAATTCACCACTATACCTTTACATATAAACATACGTCCGAACCCTGTACTTTGCTTTTCTTACCAGAGCCATTGAATTCTTTTGGCTTTCTATGGGTCAAAGTCTAACTAAAATTATGGTGGTGATTACTGACTTTCTGCCCTTTAACCTTTTGTTCTCATTTATAACCTCTTTAATTTCGTAGCTAAGGTTAATCAGTGATTTGACAATTTCAAGGATACTTCTTAACCCTTTGAAAGTCTTTTACTAACTCAGTTAAAATCTAGCTCTTAGCCTCTCACCATTCTTGCTCATTTGGGCATCACCCTAGGAGCTATCTCTCCTCTACCTCACCTCGGTAACTTTCATCATATGGAGGATTTCATCTTTCTTGACTTAATTGGGCTTCATCCCAAGAGCTTGCTCAATTGGGCTTCTACCAAAGAGCTACCTCCCTTTATTCTCACCTTGGCAATTGATAAAGGATTTCCTTCGTTGTGAGATCTTTCAGCCAAGTACTTTCTTTATAACTAGATTTTATACTAAGTTCAACAATTAACTATCTCTAGGTTTCACAATTCCCTAACTGCTTATGACAAATCAATTACCTTGGCTCACACTATACCTTATGCATTATTCATGCATTGTACTTTTAGATTCATACCTCATGTCTTAAACATCATCAACATATTACTAACTTTCCTTTACAGAGACCTTGAATCTATATCAAACTTTCTCCTTTAAATCATATATCACTTCTTTTGTTTAATCCTTAACATTCTTCTTTAAATTTTTTTTTACCTTAAGCACCTGGTATATCATCTATGGTACTCTCAACACATTCAAGGATAGGCATAACTAACATATTCTCCTTATAGTCTGAGAGGAGATTATTTACACAAGCCCATTGTGCTTACTATGGTTCTTTAATACTTAAAGACAAAACATAACTTTTTCTAAAAATTAGATGAGAAAATTAATTCCTTCTAAAGCCCGAGTATATATAGTCTTTTCATCTCACTTCATTTCTAATCTTTTATTCATTTTACAACATCCAATAAAAATAGGGATATTACACATGCCAACTTGAACGTTCATTTAGAAACTCTTGAACATTCATTGCAACATTTATAAATAATGGCAATAATAAACCCAAATCAGAAGTTTAGAGTTTTCAAGTGTGTTGGAGAGGCTCTGCTAAGGTTTCAACCTTGGGGATCTTGGAGGGTGATTTGGCAATAATTAAACTCAAAGTAATAGCCCCAAAACACTTTCCTATAATCTTTTTCTTTGATTCCTGGGTTAATTTTAGGGTTTCATCCAAGATTGAGCTTAGGTTTTTTGAGTGTTTGTACACCCAACATATAGATACTAAAAATATCATCAAAGATTATGATCTTGAGTTAGGAATGAGAAGTTTTTGGACCCTAAACAAAATATCTTGGTGGTATGTGATAAACCCTAGATGTCCCCTATAAATGTGTAATGACTTGTTGGATCTTTTGTGATAAATGTTCAAACTTGTGTTGGGAGTGAAATGGAGCTTGTGGGAATTGGATAAACTATTTGGGTCTTAAATTTTGGTAAGAATACTCACTATAGCTTGGTTTTCCCTTAATTAAAGGTTAAGGTTTTGTGGTTTTGCACTTGTTTGGCACTTGGTAACACCATGGATGATTGTATGGTGTGTTTGTGCCTTTTAGACATCCTCAAGTTGTGGTAACTTTGTTGCTCTTGGGACTCAAGCTTGGGTTGAATCTCAAGAGTAGAGGTTATCAGGTTAACTTCTTTTCATAACTTGATACATAACATGTGATAATAATTCACACATTATATTTTACTCACCCTAACTTTGATATGCTTATTTTAGCTTAATTAAGTACAACTATGATATAACCCCTTGATATGATATTTGGCAATGATGAAAGAAATCCACAAATGGTATGTATTATAACCCATTGCTAGATATATATGCATGAATATATAATGATGTTGATGATGAGATTGATGTTAAACTACCCATGGTTGTGTTGTGTGTGTAATGATATTAGTTATGTGATTACAATTGATCATGCATCAATTGGAATTGAGTAGTTTAGTTCTTTATTACCACATGATAATTATCAAGAGTCCACTTGTTTATACATAAGGCCTTGTGTAGGAAGTGGTAAGGCAATGTATAGCAATCCCTAAACTATCTTCCTTTGGTCAAGAGGTAAAAGGTGGAAAAGCTTAGGCATTCCTTGAACCATGAGGTGGAAGGTGGAATGCCAACCATGTTTCATTTTACTCAACTAAGGCCTAAGTAAGGCTAAAGAAAGTATAATGGTATTTCCTAAACTGTGGCTTAGAAAGATCATAGAAGGAAGAATTGTCTATCTAAACTACACCTTGGATAAAGGTGGTATAAATGTAGACTAAATCCATGGATGGAGGGTTCTAGTGTGATTGCATCATGTTTAAATTGTCTAATTATGGAACATGTTAATATCTTATTGTAACATGCCATTGCATAATACCTCTTACTATTGCAAATGTATCATTAGAAGTTACCTTCATTACCTTAAACATTTCAAGAGAGGACTTCAATATAGACAAGGGTAAGGAATCAGAGTAGACTTTCTCCTATTAAGCTGAAGCTAGGAATTGAGCTTCTGTTATTGGAATTAAACTTTTGATTCATATATAGCATGTAGTAGACTAAATGCTAAGTACTTATCTGTGTGGTAGCACTAAACTCGTAAAACCTATACTCTAAGGGATAAGAATGTTTATTTTGAGTATCTTATGGTTGTTATGTGTGTGTGGTCCATGTAAAGTCTAATTTAAAGAGCTATTCCATAGCATCTCACTTCCATGGTGATTTTGGGTCTTATATGTTCATGCTCTCTTTTAGTGTGGATGTATGATATGTATGTGTTGCTTAATCGATCAAAAAGTATCGTCTCAAACATTCATAGTATGTTTTGCGTATAAGAGTCTTCATGCCACATGTCGTAATTGTTCAAGTTACTTCTTCTTAATTGTTCATCATGTATGTAGTATGTTTGGATTTCTTCTGGGTAAGCTCTTAAACGTTCATTGAGTATTCCTTGATCATTTATTGTCCATTTTGCATGTTAGTGTGGTTCTATGTGAGATGATGGTCATTCATTGAAAACTCTATGAATGTTCATAGTATAGTCCGCATGATTGTTCATTAAGAATCTCAAGATCGTTCATTGTGCTATTAGTATGATAGTTCATTGAGAATATCATGAATGTTCATTGTAGTCCTTTCTAAGAAAATCTTATATTTTGTCATTCCTTGCAAATGGAAATAAATGGGTTGGCTCCCAAATGAAATATAACATCCTAATCCACGTAAAATGAATCCTACAAGTTTGTATTTCAAATGATTCATCAAGAATACCTACTTCATAATTATGGTAAATGTTTTGAATTCCTCATATTTTTTTAAGTACCTATTCTTTTATAATAATTGTCCCATGTATGCATAGTAAAACATGCCTAGAATGTAAGGGTGTTATAGCACCATCAAAATTCTTAAAAAATGGGAAGAATATACTACTATTTTGAATTTGAGGAGGGATTGTTGATCCATCAAGTTGTATAAGAAATTTTCCTTTTAAGTCAATAATAGCCCTCAACACTTGATGGAGATAATGGCTAGTTGTCTCACCAGAATGCCTAAATCAAAATCTCACTTCATGATTTTTCGCTTTATGTGCTAATATGTAAAGAGTTTTTGCAACTTATTCTTCTACACTTACCTATTATGTGGGTTATAAGCCACCATCTCTTTCTAACATATCACACAATGATAAAAAAAATCAGGACCCATTTTGATGATATCATGATGATAACTCATATTTTCACTATTTATATCCCCATACTTTGGAATTTTAATAGTTAATTTAAGCTAATTTTGGATTTCTAGACGATTTTCATGATTTTAGCTTAATTTTGGATTTGATAGATTTTGGAGCTAATTCTTTGCAAATATGTTCATTTGTTATTTATTAGATGCTTCTGAAAATTTTGGGGCTTAATTCTTCCTATTTTGTTTGATACATGCATTTTACTGTGATTTTACATTTAATATGGTTTTTCCAAGTGCTTAATTAGGTGATTTTAGAATTAATCCTATTAAATTTCTTTTGGGGAGTGTCAATTCCTTCATCCACTTAACCATTCTTATCACCCCATATGATTAGTCTTTAGTTTATGTTAAACCCGATTTTTCATTGTCTCATCTTTTTTTCACTTTCCCAAAACTTCCCCTAATAGGCTCATAAAGACCCACCTAGGTTTTTACTAATGATTTTGGATTAGATCACCTCATATGATGATTATTAGGCACTTAATCTAATATAATTAATATTTTAAAATTGGGTCAAATTGATTTAGGATGTAATTGGAATTAGAATTAAAGATGATCTATATAGGGGCAAAATTATCAATTGCATATAAAAATTATCTTCTTAGGGTTTTTCATTACTTTATTTTTCAATAATTTAGCCAAATTATTCCCTCCATTTGTATTTAATTTTCATAACTCCATTAGTCTTAATTAGAAGCTTAATTGATTTATTTCCATTACTTTAGATTAGTGTAGCCTATTTACATGATTAATTATCTTTTCTACATAATCTATTTGGAATTCTTATTTTTCTAGGTAGGGAGGCTATTGGAGGGTATTTTGGTCATTGTTAAAAGGAGGGAAAATTTGACTTATCAGGTAGTGATGACATGACACCTACTTATCCACCTTATTCTCATTGATCCACTTAAACCCTAAATTTTTCCATTAAGGATCCACCTCAAAAACTATAGCCAAATGTGCTTCCACTTTACCCTCATTAATTAAACTCACTCTTATTAATCCAACTCTCCAGTTTTTAACATTCTCATTGTTTCACATGGTGCACTACCCACTTGCCACATCATCATTTCCGCTTCCTAAAACCCTATCCTTTCTTCGTTTTTCAGCCTAGTCGTCACTCTCCTTCAACATTATGCATTAAGGCCGACAACTTCCTTTTCAACTCTCTTCGTCTTTCCTTTCTTCTCCCATTCTCTATTGGTTTTTATTTTGGTAAAAATCCTCCATTTTCCCCCCAAATTCTCTCACTCTTTCATTATTCCCCTAATTTTTACCACCATTTTCATCACCTATCCTTCCCTTCCCCTTCTTTCTTGGCCGATCCATCCTCTTCTCCACCAAGCAATGAATCTATCCATCACCTTCAAGAAGTTTTAGGCAATGGCTGCACCCCATCAAACTTCATTATCAAGTTTGTACTTCATTTTTCTTCTCTATCTCCTCTTTTGGTTGTGACTCTCATGGGTGGATCATTTGGTGGTGATTTTATCACTTTCATCGAGGATTAAGCTTATGATGGTGACCTAGCAAGCTTGGAGAGGCAACAATGGGCAATGGACTTCAATTTTAAGCTTTGGATAGCTATCCTATTCTCTTTCACTTTTCCATTTCAATTTTTAAGCTGATTTAGGATTAGGTTTTTTATTATGTTAGCTTGGAACTAAAATTTAAATGGTTAATTGTTGATGAAATTTGATATATTGTATTGTGATAATTTGGAATTGTGGATTGGAAGTAGAGCTAGGAAAACAAGCTAACTCAAGTCTTATGGACTAGCTAGTAACATGTCTAACCTAATATGGGCTGGACCAAAATGCCCATTTTAAAATGGGCCTTAGAAAATTAGAGATGGCCTATCCTCAACAGGCTTATGGATAGGCCTATAAGCCCAAAAATTTCTTTTTTCTTTTTAATTTCAATTTTTTTCACATGAAAAATAAAATGTTTTTTATTTTTTGCTGAACATATAAAATGTCATTTAATCTTCACCATATAATTAAATTGAAATTCCTACAATTATAATTATTATTATCAATTCACAACTTAAAACTAAAGTAAAAAATAATATTTAAATTCTATAAATCATACATTCACTAAGGTTCAAAGGTAATATTTGAATATTTTTATTTAAATTCAAATCATCATCATCATCATCAATGACAATATTTACAAAATTTAGACTACGAAAAGGCTTAATTGAAATTTTAACTTTAAGGTAGGTATTTTTTCCCCAATTCTTTTATTTATTAAAAAAATAGAAAACAGGCCACACAACTTGGCTCATGGCCAGCACAAGTTAGCTTGCTTTTTAAGCGGGCTTCATGGACTCTATCTTAAAAGCTCATTTTTTTATTTGGACCTCATGTTTTGAAACTTGACCAGTTGTTTTTTTTAGGCTAAATGGACTAGCTTATCTGTCTCAACCTATATTCTCGACTCTAATTGGAAGCTTGAATGGATTATTTGTTAGGTTTAGTATAATATAAGTTTTGATGATGATAAATATAGAGTAATAAGGAACAAATGCATCATATGTGTCTAACATATATAATGTTCCTTAAAGAAGTGAAATATGCATTAGCAAGTACTTAATTATGTTTATAATATATATATATATATTATGCTATGCACTAATATTTCCACTATGCTTTTATGATTTATAATATAGGTTAGATATATAAATTGGACTAACTATTTATTTTGTAAGTGTAATATATTAAATGTAAGATGATCCAAGTAGGAAGAGTGAGCATTGGAATAAAGAAATGGAAATCAACATCATGTCTCACTCAAAAAAGGAGAAGAGAAAGGATGCTCCAAGAATTGAAGATCAAAAGGGAGCATGCCAAAAATGAAATGACCAAGTGAAAGTGGAACTTAACATTTAAAGACCTAATTATTATGTATATTTTTTTTATTTAGGTCTTGAGGTGGTTTAACTTTTAAAATTTACTTAGTCTTAGTACTATATGTTTTAAACGTGTTAGATTAAGTAAATCTGATGTTAACATATGTTAGATTTTGAAACCAGTGACTAACAGATGAATTTTGTTGTTAATTCTTATATATTTTGTACAAAATTCAAACTTTACTTGCAGAATTCAAAATTCCAGAGTTATCATCTCTTATAGACAAATTTTAAGTTCTGAAATTCAAATTTCGAGTTAAGTATAGATAGTAAAATATGCAAAATTTGTCTAAGGTCTTGTCAAAATTTAAATATTATTAAAGTGCATAAAGAGTTCAAAGCCACTCCCTTTGACAGACGAATTTTGAATTTCAAAATTTAAATTTTGAAATAAGATCTTATGAGTTTTGTTAGAGCTTTTCTCTGACAGATGAACTCTGAAGTGCAAAATTTGAATTTCACATAGGAGAGCTTTTGTACCATGTTGAGGAAGCATCTGACAGACAAATTTCAGATTCTGAAATTTGAATTTTGAGTGCACTATGAAAACATGAGGAAACTATTTAAACTCAACATATGCACTTTTAATATGAAAATTCGTATGTTCTAACATGGGATATATTTAACAAATTCAAAATTCGAATTTCACTATTAAACAGACGAATTTTGGAAGTTCAATGTTGAAGTCCTTAACTTATGGTCTCTGCGAAATTCATCTGTTGACACCCAAAATTCCAATTTTGGTGTGTTAGACGCATTAAATGTGATTGGTGAACGGCTAATTTTGCAGAGTAACCATTAGTCAATGTTTCTAATTACTAGATCTTGTGTCTAAGAACTAGTTAAGGCACAAATCTATAAATAAAATTTCATTTGACTTTTGGGTAACCAATTTAAATGAGTTTGTGCCAAAATACTGCTACAATTTATAAAATCTTTCTGTATCAACTTTCAAAGCTAAACCCATCTTAATAGAGTGAGCTTTTAATAGATTATCTACTCTTCAAGAGAGTTTCTATTATGTAAACATTCCTTCTACAAATTTTTGGTAGAATTTTGGTATGGAGAAATATTAAGGGAAATTACACATCTTGTAAGGGTATGAGGAGAGTGATTTCATAAGTGTCTACTGAAACTTGTGGGATGTACTAAGATTTCACAAGTGTCCAGATGAAACTTGTATGATATAGTGAAAATCTCAAGTGATGGCTTAAGGACTGGACGTAGACCAAGTGGTTTAAGCCGAACTAGTATAAATTCTCGTGTTTGATTCTTCATCTCTTCATTTCATCTATCTACTTCATCACACTCTATTCATTCATGTTTTATTACAACACTAGGTGAAATTGGGTTTTACTTAAGAAAGGTAAAAATCTTACATCACCTAATTCACCCCCCTCTTGGGTGACCAGCCAACCTAACATTGTTTATTTTGGTTAATGCAAGACTAGAAATTTTTTGCCAAATGCTTCTTGGTATCCCTTGCTTTAATTTTGAATTTGGTTACTTTAATTAGCTTTGTAGGTGTTGATAAAATGGCTTGATTCTTGATTATTGCATTGGAATTATTGAATTGAAGTTGTTTATGGGCTGTAATTTTTGGCCAACTATGGGGTTATTATGCAAATCATACACTTTTGACCTTTTGTCACATAATTTTACACGTTAGGTGTTTGATAAAATGCTTAGGTGTGTTATCATCTTGGGTACTTTGTTATACATCCTACATTTAAGAAAGTAATGGTCTTTTTTTTTTTTACTACGAAAGTAATGGTCTTAATTGAATTTGACAAATTGTTCATGATAGTTGTCAAAACCCAATTAATCAATTAAGCCCAAATTTAACCCTCTCCAAGTTGTGGTAGGATATCACTTCATATAATTGCATTTTTCATATCTATTTCATCTCATTTTGCATTAATCCACTCTCTCTAATTGTTATTTTTAGTGTTAACTTGATTTAGTTCTAGTTCATTTAATTTTCATTTACTTTTTAAAGTTACAAACCCCCAACCTAGTAATTAGTTTAGGTTTCATATAGTTTAGAGTCATTACATTGCATTCCATCCAATTAGTTGTTAGTTTTTGCATTTATTCATTAGCATTTTAGTTTACATTTTGGTCTTAATTAGATTGCATTTGCATTTCTTAGTTACTTAATTACTCTCCTAAACAGTCTTTTGTGAGTTTCTCCCTTGTGAAAATGACCTTGGTTGTACCATATGCTACATTCCTTTTTGCAACTAAGTTTTTAAATTGAGCGTGCCTATGACAAGCCATCACATGAGTAGTTTCTGTTAGATATGATGGCTTCCCAAGAGGAGGGTGAATTGGGAAAATTAAAATTCTCTATAAACTGTCAACAAAGTGAAGAAAATAAAGGTGACAGTAAAACAGAGTATAAGTGAATAATAAGTAAAAGTAGTAATAGAGAAGGGAAGACACAGATGTTTATCCTGGTTCGGTCTCTCAATCTTGACCTATATCCAGTCCTCAAGCCACTACTTGAGATTTTCCACTATCTTGCAAGAATTCAATGGGCTTCTTGCAAATGCCACAGTACAACTATGATACTTTGTTTTTAGAGCTCACACTTTCTCTCTTTGCACTCTAGCTAAGTGCTTCCCCAATCCCTTGTGATATCCCCTCACAAGAAAATCTTTCTTCCAGATGAAGATAAGATTGTTTATAATGGATAAACTCTCTTAATCAAAGTGTATATGAAAGTTGGAGTACAAAGAAGAAGTATGTGAGAGTAAGAGACTTTGAGTTGATGATTTGGTAGAGTTTCAGTACATACAAAGTTAAAATCGTTACCTACAACTTCAAATGATATTATATTTATAGATTTAGATCTTAACTATACGTTAGAGACAAAATCTATCCGTTAGAGAAGTTACCCAACGGTTACTCAGAAAAACTATCCATTCACCAACCGCATTTAATGCTTCTGACATTCAGAGTTCGAATTTTGGTTGGTCAACAAATGAATTTTGCAGAAATCGAAAGTTAAAGACTTTAACATTGAACATTCGAAGTTCGTCTATCATTAAGCAAGTTCAAATTTTGATCTTTGAAAAATGTTTCTATATTGGAACATACGAATTTTCAAGTTTAAGGTTCTTCTGGAAAGTATGAACAGTTGTTCCATTTTGCTACAGTGCCTTCGAAATTCTAATTTTGATACCCAAAATTCGTCTGTCAGTGGGCAGTTCAATAAGGTACAATAGTTCATCTATTCGAAATTCGAATTTTTGAAATGCAAAGTTCGTCTGTCAAAGAGGCCTCTTTTCAGACTTACTTTAAAGTTTGAATTTCTAAATACTATCATTCGTATGTCAACATATCATCATAACATACTCACAAGCTTTGTTTCTAAAATTTAAATTTTCATATTCAAAGTTCGTCTGTTAGTGAGCCATTTTGATGCTCTTTCCAAACTCAGTTTTCAGATGAACTTTGACATATTCTCAGACGAATTTTTCATTTTTCATAAGTTGTATTTTGTCTGAAATTCGAATTTTCAAAAGCCAAAGTTTGTCTGTCAGAGAAGGCTCTTTTCAAACAAGATTCAAAATTCGAATTTCTGCAGTCAAAGCTCGTCTGTCAGATAAGGCTCTTTTCAGACTTGTTCATTTTCAATACGAAATTCAAATTTCCAAAGCCAAAGTTCGAATTTTCAAAACAGTATATCAGTATAAACGTTTCAAACTTCATCTGTTAGTGGGTGTTTTTCAAATATTTCATGGATTAACATAGAATCATAGTTTTAAAACATCTTTTTGCCAATTCAAAGTCTTTTACTCAATTTAAACATGGTTGTAGATTCTACATCTATTCTTGTGCTAGTTTTTCTTGAATTTCTCCAATTGAGATCATTTATGCACCTTTGATATCTTTTCTCCAAGCTCTAGAAAGTTGGTTTGGAATTATCAAAACACTTGATTCAACATTCTCCCCCTTTTCGGTGATAACAAAACAACTTACAAACTGGATTAGTATTTGGATTTGCTTTAACAAGCTCTCTCTCAACATATGCATTATAATTCAAAAGATATCATGTACAATAGATCAAGTAAAGAGATTCATTAATTCATTCAAAGTTCAACACAAGGATGCAATCATAAAGTTCAGAACAAAGAAATTTTCATTTCATCAAAAAGTCACTTTACAAGTTATTACAAGAAACAACAAAAAAACACAATACAGCACTACAAGAAGAACCAAGCAACCATAAGTACTAGACATTATTTCTTGGACTTAGACTTCTTGCTATAGCTCTTGCCAGCAGACTTCCCAATTTGCTCGGATATCTTCTCCCCCTTTTTGGCATCATCAAGAAGGTGGACAAATCAGCAGGAAGAGGAACCTGAGATACTGAAACAGCTTGGAAAGGCACAGAGACAAATGGCAAGTATGGATTGAGCTTTGACAAGGATCCAGAAACTTCAAAACTTGTGTCCTCATCCTCATCATCAGAGATTTCAAGAAGTTCAGAAATTACTTGCCTTGTGACTGCAAATTGAGCCCTTCGTGCCTCTGAGAAACTATAAGATGTAACAGGTATGGGTCTTGGAGGACGAAACATCTCTTCAAGCCTTCTTCTCTGAGCTTGTAAAAGAACATCATGTGCAATGGCTTGTAAATCAACATAAGGCACAATGCTCCTTTCTTTATTCAGGGCAGCTTGCATGAACGGTCAAGTGGTGATTACTACCACTAGTCTCTCAACTTGCTCATATTCTTGATGTGAAAGGATTGAATCCTAAGCATCTTCTGGAATGGGCTCATGAAAGCTTGGTTCCTGAAGACCTTCTTCCTCCATGTCATAGTCCAAGAGAGGACCAGGACTTGCCTCATTGCTGGAGGCCTGTGGTGTGCCCAATGTGCCAGTAGCCTTAGTGTCATGTACAGCAACATCAGGATCAGGAGAAGCTAGCACAAATGGACTTAAAGGCTCAGGAGTTGGAGACATAACAGGCTCAGAGAATCCTGGCTGATGTGGCAGGAATGACACTCCTTATGTCTTCATATGCATCAACAACCACTTTCATGTTCTTAGCCAACTGGTGGATATGATCTTGCAGATGAGCAAACTTGACATTTTGCTCATCCCTGATGCTGAGTATGAGTGTAGATAAACTGTCATACAACTTAGTGATCTTGGTTGGCTTAGCATGAGAGGAGGGAGTAGATGGAATTTAAGCTTGAGCAGGCCGAGATGGAGATAGGACATGCTGAGGTGTAGGTTATGGAAGAGCCTCAGAGGTACCTTCTTGCTGTAGGGAGGCATCTTCATCAAAGAAGAGATCTTCAGATTTTCCAGCTCTATTTCCAATCTATCTTCCATCTTTCTTCTCTATACCCATCATTTACAGCTCTTCTTCCTTGAAGATCTTAGTAGGTTTCCCTTTCCCTTTCTCAAGATGCTGAATTCTGGTATACTAAAAGATCTTAGAGATGATTGCTGCATAAGGAAGTGTGGAGTCTTTCCTCTGATCTCTAGCCTTGATCATGCTTTGGAGAATGATATGTCCCGTGTTGATAAGCTTCCCACGCATGATTGCTGCCATCACATGTGCCTCTGCCCTTGTGATCAAATAGAAGCTACCTCCTTTATTGAAGATAATCCTAGACACTATGTAGTGTAGGATTCTCACTTGAGCACTGAGGTCAGTGGGTTTCAGCAAGCTTAAGGGTAGCCTGTTCTCCTTTCTTCTGAACAAGGTATTTAGGATTGTGCTCTCTTTATAGTTCAAGAAAGGTCCACCTTCTTCATCTGCAGTTTCTGCCTCATCCATATACCTAGAAGCAGTAATGTCAATCTTTAAGCCATCTTGCCCTGGACTTTCTAAAACCTCATTGAGGGTTTCATCTGTTAGCCAGATGGTCCTTGATCTCAGATTGACTTCCCACTTTTTCTTCTTGCTGTTGTATTTCAGATAGGCACACCAAGTCTTAACTACCTCATCATCATCTCTCTCCAATATTTCTAACAAACTTTTATATCTCATCATCCAAAGCCCGGCATCAAAGTTGTTAGAAATTAAAAATTCCTTCATATTCACACATTGAGGCTTTATTACCTTCTTGCTCACAAATTTGGTTGCATATTCCTCCTGAATGTGAGCATTGCTCCATAATGGCAATGTGGTTAGCTCGTATTCTCCAGATTCAGTACTGAAGGAGGGAGAAGAAGCAACAACAGCAGGAGTAGTAGTAGGAACCGTAGGCTCTGTTTTCTTTAGTGAAGATGCTTCAGCTTTCTTTGAATCAACCTTTGGTGTTGTTTTCTATCTTTTGGAGGGAGTTGCTTTGCTGGATTCGCCTTTTCTTTTCTGTTTCTCACTCTCCTTGGAGGCATATTGGGATTTCACCATTCTTTTTGGCCGAGACTCTCCCTTTCCAACCTCTGGATTTTTTACTCTTGCCATTTTCATGGAGGAATAATTCAGAAAGATGCTAAGAATGAGTTTATAGGGTGTGAAAAGAAGTTTAATCGGTGGAAAATGAAGATTTACAGACATAATTAATGGGGATTGATGACAGAATTTGAACAGACTCGAGAAAGAGATGAATAGGGTTGCGACTGTTCAGAGGATGACCTTTGGATTTAATGTGTGTAACCGCAGGACAAACAAATTTTGAGGGGTCAAAATTTGAACTTCGAGCAGTTACAGGTTAACTCATTCAGTAAGGCTTACTAACAGACGAATTTTCTCCTAGAAATTTTTCTGATAGAGGCTTGGTTCAAATAGCAAAAAATGAATAGACGAACTTTGTTTCAACAAAGTTCGAATTTGGAAGAAGAGGCAGCAAGCAATTATCAATACAATAAACAATAGATGAATTTTAATTATGAAAATTCGTCTTTTAGAGATTCAATAATGTGAACATGTTTCAACAGATGAATTTTGAATCAGAAATTCAAATTTTAACATTTTGTAAAGAGTTTTCAACATACGTATTTTGAGAAATATAAATTCGTACAATCTTCATGTTGGACAAAGATAATATTGGAACTTTATTTTTGAAAACTTGAATTTTCATAGACTAACAAACGAATTTCGAAGGACCACCGAGAACTGTTACAATATAAAGCAAGCTGAAGTTTGTCTGATGGGCATCTAAATTCGAATGTTAAGCATGCTGACTTGTTCAAAAATACAATTTATCAAAGAAATTTCTCTAATACACATCTAAAATGTGAATTTTAACTTAATAAACTTACAAAATGGATCCAGAAACTCAGATTTCTTGCTTTCTTTTTCACCTTTTGACTGTTCCATTCTGGTGTGCTCCATTTTTCAGATTTATTGCCATTGAAACTTATAAGGAGCACCTGCAACTTAAATTAAACTTACTTCGATGCTAAAGTTAGAATTAAATCAATGTCAGAAATTCTAAAACAGATTTGTACAAGGATTTACTTACAGTTCATTGGGATTTACCATACTCAATTCTCTTCTGATTTTGCAATGGCTATCTTCTGAAAGAGGCGTTTTCAAAATGTCAGCAACTTAATCTTCTGTAGGGATATATTCTAATCTGATTTCCCCTTTCAGAACATGATCCTTTATGAAGTGGTGCCTAACTTCAATATGCTTTGTCCTTGAATACATGACATGATTCTTTGTGATATTAATGGCACTTTGGTTGTCACACATTATTAGTATTTCATTCATCTCAATCTCAAGATCTTCAAGCTACTGTTTCATCCAGATGACTTGGACACAACAGCTTCTAGCAGCAACATATTCAGCTTCTGCCATGGATAAGGCCACACTATTTTGCTTCTTGTTAAACCATGAGACCAAGGATCCTCCAAGAAACTAACATATTCCACTTGTGCTTTTTTTGTCAATTTTGGAACCTGCAAAGTCAACATCAGTGTATTCTTTGAGATCTTCTCCATTCCCCTTTGGATACCAAAGACCCATCTATGATGTTCCAATAAGATATCTGAAAATACACTTCACAGCAATTGCATGGGTTTCTTTGGGACATGACTGGAACCTTGCACACATACAGACACTGAACACGATGTCAGGTCTACTGGCAGTTAGGTATAGCAGAGATCCAATCATTCTTCTATACTGAGTTATGTCAAAAATATTTCCTCCTTCATCCATATCAAGCTTGGTTGAAGTAGCCATAGGTGTTCCCATTGGCTTAGCGTTTTCTATGCCAAACTTTTTTAGCAATTCCTTCAGATACTTGGATTGATTGAGAAAGATACCATCATCACATTGCTTAATTTGCAATCCAAGGAAGAAGTTAAGCTCACCCATCATTGACATTTCGAACTCATCTTGCATTAGCTTAGAGAAATTCTTGCAAAGAGATTCATTAGTAACACCAAATATAATATCATCAACATAAATTTGAACAATAAGTAAATCTTTATTTTCTTTTTTAGTGAACAAAGTAGTATCTATTTTTTCTCTGTTAAACCCCTTTTCAGTTTAGAAAATTACTTAACCTTTCATACCATGCTCTAGGGGCTTGCTTTAAATCGTAAAGGGCTTTCTTCAGTTTATAAACATGATTTGGTTTTGTAGAGCCCTTAAAGCCTGGTGGTTGGTCTACATAGACTTCTTCCATGATATATCCATTAAGAAAAGCACTTTTTACATCTATTTGATATAACATTATATTCTTCATGCATGCATATACTAATAGAATTCTAATTGCTTCTAATCTAGCCACTAGAGCAAAGGTTTCTTCAAAATCAATACCTTCTTCTCAATTATATCATTTACCAACCAGTCTAGCTTTATTTCTGATTATTAATCCAGATTCATCAAGTTTATTTCTAAAAACCCATTTAGTGCCAATGATAGGATGATTTTTAGGTCTAGGAACTAAATCTCAAACCTGATTTCTTTCAAATCGATTCAATTCATCTTACATAGCTAAAATCTAGTATTTATCAGTTAAGGCTTCTTCGGTACACTTAGGTTCAATTTGAGAAATGAAAACACAGTTTATCATCTGATCTCTTAACTGTTTTCTTGTTTTAACTTTCTCTTGAGCATCCCCAATTACTTGATCAATAGGATGATTCCTTTGATATCTCCAAGCTCTAGGGAGTTCTTGAGATATTTCTTCATTATTCTCATCCTCAAAATCTTTCTCCTGAATATCTTTCTCGATGTTAATAGATTCAGATATTTTTGGAGGTTCAATATTATCTTCTTCAGAAAGATCTAAGTTCTTAAAATTTGAAATAAGATCATCTTCATCAGTGGCATGCTTAGAAACAGTTTCATTTTCAATAAACAGTACATGCCCAGATTCTTCTACTAATTTAGACTTTTTATTAAAAGCTCTATATGCTTTACTCCTACTAGAGTAGCTCAGAAATATACCTTCATCAGATTTGGCATTAAACTTATCCAAATTCTCCTTTCCATTGTGTGGTTGAAGCACTTATAGCCGAATACATGTAGATGTGAGAGGTTTGGCTTTCTTCCTTTGTACAGCTTATAAGGAGTCTTCCCACGAATTGGTCTGATGTAGGCTCTGTTTATGATGCAACTTACTATGTTAACTGCATCAGCCCAGAATACTTGAGAGAGTTCATTTTCATTCAGCATTGCTCTTGCCATCTCTCCAATTGTTCTGTTCTTCCTTTCCACCACTCTATTTTGTTGAGGAGTTCTTGGAGCAGAGAAGTTATAATCAATTCCATGCTCATCAGAATACTCCAGGAAGTATAAATTTTCAAACTCTCCTCCATGATCAGACCTGATAGACATAATAGAAATACCTTTTTCATTTTGTACTTTCTTAACTAAGGTTACAAATGTATCAAACGTATCACTTTTAGAAGAAAGAAACAATGTCCAGGTAAATCTAGAGTAATTATCCACAATTACAAGAACATACAGATTTCCACCAATGCTCTTAACTCTAGATGATCCTATCAGATCCATATGTAATAGTTACAGAGGTCTAGATGTGGTAACTATATTTTTAGATTTAAATGATGATTTAGTTTGTTTTCCTCTTAGGCATGCATCATATTCTTTGTCTTTTTCAAAAGAAATTTTTAGTAGGCTAGTGACTAACTCATTTTTACCAGTTTTGATAGTTGATTCATGTTAACATGTGCTAACCTTCTATACCACAACCAACTATCATTATCCTGACTAATCAAACAAACAGAATCTAAGGGAGGAAGTTCATCAAGATCAATAGTAATAACAGTTACTATCCCTTTAAGCCTTGAGGATTACTTTGTGATCACTTTTTTTGGATGACCAAACAGAACTTTGAGTCAAACAGTTCCCAGTTTCCTTTGTCACATGTCTGACTCATGCTTAGCATATTGTGGTTGAGGCCAATTACAAACAACACCTCTTCAATAGATGTTTTAGGATTCTTGCCCATAATGTCAATGCCAGCTATTTTGCCATATTGATCACCTCCAAAGGTCACATTTCCTCCTTTCTTGTCTCTAAGGGTGATGAACTTCTCCTTATCACTAGTCATATGACTTGAGCAGGCATTGTCCATATACCATTTATTGCTCTTTCTAGCTTTAAGACAAACCTGCAAGACAAAGTTCATATTTTCTTTTTAAGTACCCAAATTTGCTTGGGTCCTTTTCTGTTAGTAGTATTTTCCCCTAGATACAGATGTACCTTTGGGAATCCATTTAACCTTCCTATCAAGTCCATTTTTCTTTAAAGCACATGAACTGGAAATATGTCCCTTCTTGTTACAGAAGTGACAAGTGGTAAAGGGACTGCTAGATTGAGATGCAGGAAGAAAGCAATGTAGATAATATTTTTGTTTTACATGCTTTGGTTGATCATAAGATTTAATATGTCGTGAAATATAATCTTTCTTTTTACTACCACTAGCATGCACAAAATGTCTCATATACACATTTTGATTTTTCTTCCTAGTCTTTTCTTTTACTACACAAGGGTCATAGCCAAGTCCAGCCTTTCCCTATGTTATTCTCTGACTTCCCATTAAAGTAAATAACATATCTTTTCCTTTAGTAAGTCTAGACATGCTTTTCACCAGATAGTCATTGGTTTGCTTTAATTCAATGCATGATTTACAGCAAGCAGATTCAGCAATATGTAGATAAGCAATTTCAGAGATGTTATGCTGAGATTCTAACTTGTTAATCTTTCTCTTAGCTTGTTTTAGTTCTTTGGCAGTCTTAATGAACTTATCATGTAATTCATGAAATGCATCCAATAATTCAGAATGGGAATGTTCATATTCATATACCTCATCTTCCTGATCACTGTTGGATGGGATTTCAGCTTCTTCATATGCAAGTGCCATCAGATAGATATTGGCAATCTCTTCTTCTTCTTCATCTGAGCTGTTGCCCCAGATTGATGAGATGTACGATCTTTTCTTCCTGCCTTTGTTTGCAGCTTTCTTTTCTTTCTCTTTCTTCTTGAGGAATTATGGACAATCCCATTTGATATGTCCCTGCTTTTTGCACTCGTAGCAAGTGACATGTACTTTTCCTTCTCTCTTGCTATCTCCAGCTGCTCCTTTCTTGAAGAATTTCTTATTTCTTTTATAGTTGTAAAATCTTTCAAATTTTCTGACCATCATAACTAAAGTTTCTTCATCTCGCTCATCTCCATCGTCAGATTCTTCTTCTTTCTCCTTACCAGCTTTCAGAGCAAGACCCTTCTTCTTTCTGTCTTGTCCTGCCTCCTTAAGAGCCTTCATCTTTCCTTCATATTCTTTGAGGCTACCGAAGAGGGCTGTGATAGATACCATTGATTCTCCTCTGGCTTCCTCTATTGTTGTTACTTTGGGTTGCCATTCCAGAGGAAGAGCTCTAATGATCTTTCTGACCTTTTCTGTCTGAGTGTACTCCTTGCCAAGACTTTTCAATTGATTCACAATGAGGGTGAATCTCTTTTGCAGTTCTTTGACACTCTCTCCTTCAGCCATTCTGAAGCTCTCGTAGCCTCCTATGTAGGAGTTCAATTTGTTTTCTCTAACTCCAATGGTTCCTTCATGAGCGATTTTAAGGGTGTCCCATATATCCTTGGCTGTGGAGCATTGTGAGACCCTATAGAATTCATCTTGATTCAATGTACTGACCAGGCAGTGTTTTGCTTTGAAGTTTAGCAACACTCTTCTCCTATCTTCCTCATTCCATTCAACCTCTGGCCTCTCTCTATACTTCCCATCATCCTGCAATGCCATTGGGACAAAATCTTCCTTCTGGATGACAGACCATATGTCTATATCAATAGACTAGAGATAGATTTGCATTCTCATCTTTTAGTATCCATAGTGCTCTCCACTGAAGTCAGGTGGTCTATTTGTATTGTTTTCCTCTAGTAGTATACTCTCTCCAAAGCAAGCCATTGTTCTTCCTAGACTGTTAAATCCTTTGTTTAGGAATCCGGGCTCTGATACCACTTGTTAGATATGCTGGCTTCCCAAGAGGGGGAGTGAATTGAGAAAATTAAGATTCTCTGCAAAATATCAATAAAGTGAAGAAAGCAAAGGTGACAGTAAAATAGAGTATAAGTGAATAACAAGTAAAAGTAGTAATAGAGAAGGGAAGACACAGATGTTTATCCTGGTTCGGTCTCTCAATCTTGACCTACATCCAATCCTCAAGTCACCACTTGAGATTTTCCACTATCTTGCAAGAATTCAGTGGGCTTCTTGCAAATGCCACAGTATAGCTATGATACTCTATTTTTAGAGCTCACACTTTATCTTTTTGCACTCTAGCTAAGTACTTTCCCAATCCCTTGTGATATCCCTTCACAAGAAAATCTTTCTTCTAGATGAAGATAAGATTGTTTACAATGGATAAACTCTATTAATCAGAGTGTATATGAAAGTTGGAATACAAATAATAAAGTATGTGAGAGTAAAAGACTTTGAGTTGATGATTTGGCAGAGTTTCAGTACATACAAAGTTAAAATAGTTACCCACAACTTCAAATGATGTTATATTTATAGATTTAGGTCTTAACTATATATTAGAGACAAAATCTATCTGTTCGAGAAGTTACCCAACGGTTACTCAGAAAAACTATCCGTTCACCAACCACATTTAATACTTCTGACATTCAAAGTTCAAATTTTGGTTGGTCAACAGACCAATTTCATGGAAACCGAAAGCTAAAGACTTTAACGTTGAACATTTGAAGTTCGTCTGTCATGAAGCAAAGTTCAAATTTTGATCTTTGAAAAATGTTTCTATATTGGAACATACGAATTTTCAAGTTTAAGGTTCTTCTGGAAAGTATGAACAGTTGTTCCATTTTACTACAGTGCCTTCAAAATTCGTTTGTCAGTGGGCAGTTCAATAAGGCATAATAGTTCATCTATTCAAAATTTGAATTTTCAAAATGCAAAGTTCATCTGTCAGAGAGACCTCTGTTCAGACTTATTTCAAAGTTCAAATTTCTGAATACTATCATTCGTATGTCAACATATCATCATAACAGACTCACAAACTTTGTTTCTGAAATTCAAATTTTCATGTTCAAAGTTCGTCTGTTAGTGAGCCATTTTGATACTCTTTCCAAACTCAGTTTTTAGATGAACTCTAACATATCCTCAGACAAATTTTTCATTTTTCACGAGTTGTATTTTGTCTTAAATTCAAATTTTTAAAAGCCAAAGTTCATCTATCAAAGAAGGCTCTTTTCAGATAAGATTCAAAATTTGAATTTCTGCAGTCAAAATTCGTCTATCAGATAAGGCTCTTTTCAGACTTGTTTATTTTCAATACGAAATTCAAATTTCCAAAGCCAAAGTTCAAATTTTTAAAATAGTATATCAGTATAAACGTTTCAAACTTCATCTGTTAGTGGGTGTTTTTCAAATATTCCATGGATTAACATAGAATCATAGTTTTAAAACATCTTTTTACCAATTCAAAGTCTTTTACTCAATTTAAACATGGCTGAAGATTCTACATCTATTCTTGTGCTAGTTTTTCTTGAATTTCTCCACTTGAAATCATTTGTGCACCTTTGATATCTTCTCTCCAAGCTCTAGAAAGTGGTTTGGAATCATCAAAATACTTGATTCAACAGTTTCACTACTAATTATTCAACTCATTACTTCTTCATGGATCTTTTCTCTCTTGGAACTCATTTAGTAACCTGTTTTTTTTTTTTGCCAAGAGACATTCGAGTTTAATAGTAGTGTGCAATAACACAAAGAAGTAGAGTTACCACTCTTAAATGCAATTCAGCTCATCAATGCAACATTATCACCAATTGAATTTCCAACTATATCTAACAAAGGAAGTAAAAAAGGCATAATCAATACTTAACCTAATCTTATAAAGACTTATCTAAAATCTCAGCAGCTCTTTACTTAAAGTTTCTAATCTATAATTTGACTCTTAAGTCTTAACCAAATTCTAAGTAACTCCTTAAAATCAAAGTGTTATTCTATAATCTTATACAAAGTATAGGTTCAAAACCAGCTTCATTTTTGTTTTTTTTTTATCAAATAAACAAACACACAAACAAACAAGTACAAGCATCAATACAAACTATCAACAAACAAAAAAGGCCAAGCTTTTATGTAATAACAAATAATATTTTGCATAGTTATGCATTGGCAATAATTCATACTGCAACACTACCATTAACACAAAGGAAGACACAAACATGCAAGGAAGACCTATGAGAAGGTATTCTCTAAGATCAATTAGGAGCAAATTAAGGGAAAAAAATAGATTAGGTGACTCTGAAGACAGGAATGGAGGGAAGAAATATATAATTAGTTACTAGTTTTTTATTTCATCAAATAAACAATCACATAACAAATGGGAATGGAGGAAAAACAGTGACAACAATAATAAGCCCTAAGACCCATCAGCAACGATATGGCTAAAGATCAGGAAGAAGCAAATTTCTCAAAAAAAAAAAAAGAAGCAAGAGCTGGTGACAATGACATATACCTAATGGGAATAGAGGAAAGATGGTGAGACTAACTTGAGAAAGGAAGACAGTAAAGACAACGAGGGGTAGTGAGACCAAGCAATAACGTGAGATGGGTATGGAATGAAACATGATCTCTGTTCCTCTAGGGCTACAACTGGATGACAAAGTGAAGAAATGGAGCTTGGTATTATTTTTTACTCATTGGTTTGGTTGTAATATTGAAAACAAGTAAGGAGCCAACATGATTAAGAACTTACGAAGTATACTCTTTTCCCTTCAAAAATCCCAAATTGGGGGGACGCGGGATAAAAATTAGAGCGGGAAAGGGGAAGGGAGGGGAAAAATGGGCTCCCTTCCCCTCCAAATTTGTGTACCAAATGAGGGAGGGGAACACCCTCCCTATCCATTAAAAAACTTTATACCAAACAGATTGTTATGATCCATTTGATTCAAAGGATTTATAGGAGACAGGAGGGGAGATAAAATTTTTCATCCTATTTTTTTCTCAAACTAAACAAGAGAAGGGGGAACGGTTCCTCTCATCCTTAGATAGGAGAGAGAGGAGGGGATAGAAGGAAAAATGATTCCCTTCCCTTATTCGATTTGGAAAAACAATATAACGGAAATTTTTTCCTCCCATCTCCTTCCCTCCACATCTCTTGAACTAAATTGGGGGTTAAGGATACCCCATTCTTTAGCTTCCATTGGTGAGCAGAAGCCAATGTATTGCACAAAACACCCAACCCAATTACCCTCCACATCTCACCACACCCAGCAAAAGCACCTTTATCTTTAACAAAACCATTGATATTCACCTTTATCCAACCTGTGAGCAGGGATTTCCATTGCTTCTCCTTTTCAACAACTCTTTGTCTGTTAATTGGCAAAGCTTCATCCATGCTATGTGAGAAATACTTACGAACAGCTAAGGATGGCATAAATAGGATCATGAGGCCTGGAAAATCTCACATTGAACATGCTTTGATTTCTCCATAATCAAATTTCCCGAACAGCAATCCCCCATGTGAGACTCCACTTCTTATTCGAATTCCTCCCAACTTCTTTCTTGAGATTCATGGAAAACCATCGAATTAGGTTCAGGCTATAGAAATGTATAAATTTGATAGAATAACTTATTGAATTGTGGCACATGGGCCATTAATTTTCGATCATAAAGCTCTTAGAGAACAATATCTTATAGCAAAGGTCATATTTATCAGTCTAAGGCTCGAAAGGAGGATTCATAGAGGCCATTTTAATCACCTCTTATCTTTCTTGTTTTGTTTGGTTTTTGGTTTTTTTTTTTTTTGTTTTTTGTTTCTATAATCTTTAAGGTGGCGTAAATATGTGCGCGTGCGTATTTGATTAAGAAACAATAGTTATTTGATAAAATAATACACTTAACAGAGAATCACGTATTTATTATTTTTTAATTAAAAAATTTAAGAAAAAAAATATATAAAAATCATGTGCAACTTTTTTCCCCATAAAATTCACTATCTTATGATTTTCGAAACTCTTTTAGAGAGAATCACATTTTGAGAGTAACATAATAAATTTATTACAAAATATAACCTATTACTATTCATTTTCTATTTTAAATTTTAACATTTTTTATCAGTTAAAACAAATTTTATAATTAATTCACTCCACCAATCATATATCTAATTCCCCCAATCTTTTACAACACTATTGACAAGTGGACATTTATGTCTATTATTGGTTAGAAAAAAAGTTCATGTATATTGAGATGGAATTACTCAAATTTAACAAAATAATTGCTAATCATTGAAAATGAATAGACGAAACCAAAGATGAACATAGTACATTATCCATTCAATGCGCAGCACGTTGGTCGTTGGGCCCAAAGAGTTCGCAAATGGGTAGCAGCCGCATAAATTTGCATCCCATGCTCATGAGCCCGATGAGCACTCCCAATTTAAATCTAAATCATCCAATCATCAATTATAAAATAACAGAATTTGGATAAGCTGCACTATTCATAAGTGTAGCTTATCAAGCTTCATCTAGAGCTACATGCTGCTTCTTAATTTAATTTGCTAAGTAAACTTTTGTTTTGTTAAAATTCTTATAAATGTTATGTAGAGTTGTGACGGGAAAACAATTCTTTTAAATTCTAAAATACAGATGAATAGAAGATTAAAGAAGAATTGAAAGCCTGAATGAGGAATAATTATTGAATATTGATAAGTCTTGCTTCTTTGGTTCATCCTTGGGATACGTTATTCATTAACTTTTTGTCGGGCATTAACTACTCAATTTCAAATGTGTTGTTCTGAAAAATTCAAATTCCATGCCATTTTCCAGATTTTTCATCTATGCGTTCTTCCATGCTTCATTTTCCCATGCTTCTATTAATCACGGGTTGTAGTTTCTCAAAACCTATTGGGAGCAATTAAGTTGATTTCTATGTCCATTGGTACACTTAAACTACTCAATATTTATATTTATTTCCATAGGCTGTTCAGATTAAAAAACATCTCACATCCTTTGTCCATAAACAATTCAAACACTATGGCTATTTTTTATCCTGTCTTGATGGTCTTCCCCTTCTATCTCCCATCGTCACTCTTCTACTGTCGCCAGCTCTGTCCACTGTCGCACAGCCTCACCCACCACCGTCTCACAACCTCAAACCCCATCACTGTTCCCTCTATTGTTTTTGGGTCAATGACTTCTTCTGAAGCAAGGATGGTTCGACTTCTTCTCCCTCTTCGTCCTTAATTTTAGATGAGATTTCCCTCTCTATCTGCTTTTTTCTTTTCTTCTGGTAACTGGATCTATTCTTCTTCACGATCATCATTGCAGCAATTGTCGATAGGAGTCCTTTCAAGCAATGATATTGATGCATCAATAGGAGTCGTTTCAGGAACTATGGACAAATTTAAAATAGTATGTTTCTGAAAATCCTTTACGGCTTTTGAAGGATTGATTCTTTTTTGTTTCCTTTTGGCACATCACTATTTTCTTCTTCTTCTTTTTCTGGGCGAAAGGAATGGGGTTTGTGATTAGAGGCTTTGATGATCTTGTATCATCTTTCAGCTATTTGAGACATAGATTATTTTGTTGTGTTCTGTTGGATCACTTTGGTATCTTAATATAAAAACTGATTTTTTTGTATATACCAGAGGAGAGTACTGGTGCAGCTCCACTAGAGCAAGTAGTATGGAAGAGGAGAGTAATTGGATATATGAGCAACTTAAAAAAGGAATGACACCTTGGATTCACAAGAAAGATGCTGGCAATTTACAGATTGATGGTCATGATATCATAAGATTTTTGGAACTGCATCATGTATAGAAGTTAGATGTTAGTATCTTACTACTCATGCAAATTACATTTTTTATTCTAATTTTATTAGCTTTTGTTGTTGTTGTTTCTAATATGGAATCTTTAACCTTGACTAGATTCCTTTTATTGCTATGTATCCGAAGGAGGAGTTCTTTAGATTCTGTACAGTTGTTGTTGTTACACTTTAGATTTTTCAGGGGTACCACGATCACGACAATAATTATTTCCTTACAGGTCATTATGTCTTAAGAAACTACTTCAGTGTATATCTTTCTATATGAAATTATAGAAATATAATTTTGGTTTATGATGCTTTAATTTTTAGTCTTTGGATCAATACTAACTTGGTGTTCTTTTGCAAAGGAAGCTTCAATTTTGGTGGATACTGGGTACATAATTATAGTCTTAATAGTTTAGTTTAAGGGGAACTTAAAAATATTTTAGTGGGACTTCTAAATCTCTGAATCAGTTATATTCTTATTGTGGTGGATACTAGGTACAGAATTTTATTCCACCAATGAAACCAAACTTCATTAGCGGGCCTATTTTGGTGCAAGTTAGCTCTTCCTTTTCTATTATGTATTTTGTATTCAAACAAATGTTATCACTACAATACTTTTTCCATAGTGGGGAGCATAGTTATAGTCAAGCCACGAAGAGGAAACTTTGGTTTATAACAACGAACTATTGTGGATGACAAGCAGCATCTGATCAATTTTACTTGACATTGTGATTATGCAGATGGAAAACATCATTGGGAACAAGTGTCCTCTGAAATGAGCAAGGGCACTCAAGATCCTCCAGGGCGTTGGTTAGTAACTGGTGTACTGGCTTTTTTCAATTAGAGCAAACTCCTAATAATATATGTGCCTTTTTTAAATGTTTTATTATATTGAGAGTTCATCAAAATTAAGCAAAAATGACTTAAAAAGTGCTCTACTTGTAGAACTTTTTTCTTTTTCTTTGTATTTTTGGGGGTGGAGGGGGTGAGTTTAAAAAATTTAATATTAACTTTCAACAAAAAAAAATACAAAAGTTATGTTAATTAGATCTTTTCTGATTATTATCTAATAATACTTCATATAAAATATGAAATGTCACTTTACTATATTTTTTTTTCCTCTTAGTTCCAAAAATTTTATATACTAAATTTATACTAAAAAATTGTTTTTCAATTTTTTTACATAACATATGTGATAAGCACAATTTTTTTTGTTTATTCCGCACAGGTGGAAAAGGCTAGTTATAATTATAAACATATCTAAATTTAAAAATTTTTTATTTTATTTTTTTTAATAATAACAGTATTTTTTTAAAAAAAATAATAGTTATAAAATTATTTTTTAATTTCAAAATTATTTTTATTTTACTGTCTATGTTTAATAAAATAAAAATATATTAAAAATATAATACTAAAATAAAATTAAATCTGTTCTGGATAATCTAAATATGTGATCAGCATCCGGTGCGAGATGAGCACCGAATGTGCGGGCGCATCATAAGGCGTCTGACTGGAATTGATCTGAAGAAGAAAAGATAAAGACGAAATACGGCAAAAACATTACACAGAAGAGATGAATCTTATCTTCTTTTTTTGTTTTGGTAATAGAAGAGATGTATCTTATCTTAATCGCACAATGAACTGGCCAGTAATCCGTTACAGTCGAATCCACAGATGCAGAGTGAAATTTATGGTCATCTTAAGCAAACAACATAATTGGGAATTCAGGCAAAACCAGTCTCAGTTGTTGGACAAAAAAAATAAACAGAACGCACATCATCAATTCTTAGCTTTCTGCATATCAACCACCTGCTTCCAGGAGTCTCGAGAGGAAATCTCAGACCACCACCTGGATACATTCTTCCTGGAAGTGAACAACTCGCCTTTCTCAGTACTCGCCAAGTATTGCGTGTTTGGAAGGTGAGAAAGGTCGGCCAGAGAGAATTCATCCCCCGCCAAGAAACGACTCTCCCCAAGCCTCCGATCGTACACATCGAGCACTTTGGCTAGCTTCTCTTGCTTGAGATCGATGGCTCCCTCGTCTTGCTTGATCTTCATTCGAGGAGCGAACGCGAGCTGAAACACCAGAACTGAGCTGGGAGGGTTGAAACTCTGCCCCTCCGCCTCTAACCACTGATCTATGGACGCCTTCGCCAATGGATTCGTGCCGTACAATGCCCTGTTCCCCTTTTCCTGATGTTTCTCGCAAATGTATCGGCAGATCGCTCTCGATTCTGAATTTTTAATTGTGTGTGTTTGATTTGCAAATAATTAAAAACGAACAACAAATTGCGGTGTGAAGAGAAAAATAATAAGAGAACTCGATGCGCTTACCGAAGAGGGAAATGCTCTCGTCTTCAAATGCTGGTACTTGACCAAAGGGCTGGGCGCACCATCAATTGTACAAGACGGCAAAATCAGTGAACAACGAGAGAGAGAGAGAGAGCAAAATCAAAAAAATGTTAGAGAAAACCTGAATCTTGAGGAAATCGGGCTTCTTATGCTCCCCTTTGGACATGTTAAGAGGAATCAGCTGGAATTGGATGTCCTTCTCAATGAGACACGCCAAAACCCTTGACACCGCCGTGGACAAGGTTGGTCCGTACACTTTCACTGGAATGGCCATCTCTAACTTGAAGCAGAATGCCTCTTGCGATAAATATTGCTCCTTCTTTTTTATTGTGTATGTTATGTGTTTAAAAAAATGTCCATCGGTCTCCTTTTCCACCATGAAAGTGAACCCGAACCTAATCCTGTTTGCTTTATACTGTTCCGTCACGTGTCTGGTTAGTGCTTCTGGATTCGGTGATGAGTGGAGCAACGTGGAAGCATCATGTCCGTCCAAAAATTTCAAAGCAGAAGTAGATTTGATTAAAAATCAAAACCGATGCAGTGCTTCCATCCATGGTGCTTTTTTTTTTTTTTCCAACTACGAATTCGAGAAACCAAAAGTTTCATTTTAATTTGCACTTTCAGGTGGGGTCATTTATTACGGGAAGCTTCGTCCATAAGGTATATTTCTCTTATCCACTGAACTCATCTTTCCAACTTTTTGTTTTTGGTTTCACCAGAATTTTCCCACCCTGTTACTTCTCATATAGTTTAAATAAATAATTATATACTTATCATATTTTAAATAACCATACAGTTGGTTTGTCAGCAGAATATAACAAAAAAAAAATATAATATTTATCAAAGTATAACATAACAAAAAATAATTATCAACATATAACATCTAAAGTCGAAGTTATGCAGTGCAACTCATCAATTACAATAAGGTAATGAATACAAAATGGGCACCCAACTTTTTATTTAGAATTGATTCTGAGTAAAATTGATTTTACAGAATTAATTTTAATTAGAATTGATTTTATTAAAAATTATTAATGTTTGTATATTTTTATCTAAAAATAATTTTAACAAAATAAAATATATTTGAATAGTTTCAATCAAAAGCTTTTTTGGATAAATAATTACTTAAAATATCTAAAATGTCCTTCTTTCTTACATAATAATATCTATTTTTAAAATTTTCATAAATAATTTTTTAATTAAAATTTTAACAGAATTTAAATTCTCATTAAAAACATTTAACGAACAAAAGTTAAGAATTATAATTGATAATTAATAATTATAAGTGACAATTTTTTACTTCTCCATATAATTGATTTTAAAAAAAGAATTGATTATCCAAAATCAACCAATAAGTATTTATGGACTCAAATAAACACTTATAATTTCCTTATTGTAAAATTCAAAAACACCCTTAAATTTTTCTTAAAACTTTTTGAATGAAGTGGATCAAGTTGCAAGATCAACTTCCCTCCTGCAAAATTTTTTATGTCCCCTATTTCTTCAAAAATAATATTAGGATCAAAAGTAGCATTTTCTTAAATAATAACTGTTAAAAAATCATGTATTATTTTTAAAATTGATTTTGTCATTATCATGAATATTTTTAAGATTTCAATCTTTTTATTTTATTCAACATTTTAAATTGGCTTCTTAATATTATGTAAAAACTTTTTCTTAATGTTTTTCTTAGTTTAAAAAATATAAGAAAAAGTTGGGAGCTCGTTTTGTATTCATGGACTTGTTTTAATTGATCTAAATCACATTACATAACTTCAACTTTAGATGTCATTGTGGTAAATATTTTCTAACATATTATACTTTGATAAATCTTTTAATTTTTTGTTATATTAAGCTAAAACAACCCATACACTTAATTAGTTATTAATAAACCATCAATCAACTTAGCCATGATTACCACTATTCCCATATATTCTATTTCTTCCTTTCAACTCCTTTCAACTAGCAAACTAAACATAATAGTGAATGATCTAGTGGGATAATTACAAAAATCATGGCGTTATTGCTTTTTAAATCCATGGGGAAGTATACATACACCTTGCCCTGCCCATGGATTGGGATATTATCATTCATCAACATTATTTTGTAATTGAGAAAGTTGCCGCATTTAGTATATGTGATCTCCCATCGCGTCAATGGCAACTCTACTCAAAAGTTGATGCACATTGAGGGGAATGTCCTAACTCGTGCATCCTTTCACCTTACCCTCCAACCTGTTCCCACATAATTCTTGCTGTTAGACGCAGACAAATTCAATGTCTAAGCTTCAAAAATATTTAAAAAAAAAAAAAAGAGGTGGAGAGTTAATGTCTCTACATACATTCTCTGTGAAACGGTGCAAAAATTCCAGAATTTCTGAGAATTCGGGTCTCAGAGAATGATCTTGGTGCCAACAACGGTTAAGCAACTCTATTAGCATTGGATGTGTATGCCTTGGAATTTTCGGCCTCAAACCCTGCCGTTCAGATTACACCAAAATATTACGACTCTTTTCTTTTTTACACTCATATCATATGTTTGTTAAATCCTACTAGCTTACTTGAATATTCACAATTTTCACGATAAGTGGATATATAGTTAAGGAAAAAAATTACCTGCTGGACCACTCCAACTGCTGCTTGCAATGGTGACAAATGCTCATAAGGAAGCTGCTTCATCATCAATCATATAACCACAGATAATAGTAATAGACATTAAAGTCTATCTTACCCAAATCAATGGAAAGAAAATAAGTGTCTCAAAGATATCTCCTTCATCTCTCATCTTCCTTTTTGTTTAAATGTAATTTCAATCACTTTTAAACCAACCCAACCATAATATTTGACCCCTTCCCTCTCCCATTGTCTGCTACTTGCCAACTCTCTTTTTAGTTGTTGCAATTGTTTATTTAAAATGCAATTGAATCCAAAATGAGTTTCAACACTGATGAGTAACTTCATGGATGATAAAAAAATGTTACAAACTTCCATTTACTTGCTTCACTTTCACAGCAAGTAATCTGAAGTGCAAATTACTCATACAGTGTAATACTTGGCTAGACCATAGCCCTGTTGAAATTTTGAAGTGCAATATCAAACTTAATTTCATTTTCAGTTTTAAAGTTCAAGCTCTACCTAGGGCAGCCTTATTTGAAAAATTAGAGTAATGCGTGTGGGAATCAATTTTTCTATGTAGGGCATTTAATTTATGTAACCATTTGGTCGATTCTCTTTTGACGGGCAAGGGTGAGGGGAGGCAGTAAGAGAACAAGAATAAGGGAAGAAATGCTAAGAGCATTACCTTTCCTGTGAGCAGCTCCCACATGGCAATTCCAAAGCTGAACACATCGGCTTTGTGATTATATGGTTTATGCTCAATAACCTTCCAAATGTCAAGGTAATTAGAGGTTACTATAATCGTTTTATTGTGTGGTAAAAGCAACAAGCAACAAGCAACAAGCATATCAGTTCCTACTTCTTCGTAAGCATGTAGAACATGCTTGGGTTAAAACGATGCTAGTTTGGGGTTCAGTCAATAGGAGAGAATGAATTCTGAGAGTGAAAGGAAGGGCATACATACCCGAGCAGTCCACTCTTGTCTTCTATTCTATTGAAAATACTTCAATATTATTATTACCCATTTACAATGCACAAAGCAACCCAAACAAGTAATGAGAATTGTGTCAGCTTTTACACGAGCATTGTTCTATTGGGCCTATGTCCATCTTAGGAACACACAGACTACCACTTTTCACATCCTTTACTCATACTCTCAATTCTCACATCTCAATATCTTTTGATGACTTAAAGAGGCATAATTAAATGGCAAAATAATAATAATAGCATTTAATAACACAAAAGAAATGATTAGGAAGAACTATAGATTATACTCATGTTTGATACACACCTCTGGAGCCATCCACCTATAAGTTCCAGTTTCTGCAGTCATAATACCTGACTGATCTTCCACTCTTGCTACACCAAAATCAGCAACCTTCACTACCTGTTTGATTTCATTCCAAAGAAGTAACTAACAGTCATTGGAATCCTTGCAAGTATGCTAAAGTAATCACTATTAGACAATAAAACCTAAGCAAATTTTGAAGTAGATGGCACACCCCTTTCTCATCCATCAGAAGATTTGCAGTCTTAAGGTCCCTATGTACAATATCATTTTGATGTAAATAGTTCATTCCTTCACAAACATCGATTGCTACTTTTAGCAAAGATGGAAGAGTAAGCACAGCCTTCTGTTTATGCAAAAACTCATACAGACTTCCACCAGACATGTATTCTGGGGAAAAAAGAGAAAATTTCATGTAATTATTGTATTGAATTTAACAATATTGTACTGACTATATTAGTCTCACGATCAATTAAAATAAAATTATAATTATAAAATTCAATATCAACTGAATCTAGAAGCACAAAACTTTTACCTGTAACCATGAATAGGCTTGGATGTTTAGTATTGGCACCCACAAATTTGACTACATTCTTGTGACACACTTTACTGCAAGATTCAATTTAACAAAGGAAACCATAAACATTCCCATGGTACTGTTTAAAGATTTTCACTAAGCAGAAAGGCAAGCCCAAGGAGATAGTGACCTATAATACATTACAAAAAAACATGATTGGTGCATCTTTGTGTGTGTATCTAATGGAGGAGTTGTGATAGAACAAACCTCAGAATATGGACCTCTTGAGCAAACTCCCTTTGTATATTTTCTTTTAGATTCTCAGTCTTAAGAACTTTGATAGCCACTTCTTGGTTACAGAAAACACCTCTATACCTGTGTCAACTAACAAATCATTCAATATGTATTGACTCTGACCCAAACATATCACCCCAATAAATGGACATTACTCACAAATCAAAGAAAGATCCAGATGCAATTTTCCTTTCATATTTAAAACAGCTTGCATCAATTTCCCAGGCAACTTTTCCACATAAAGGTAGATCCACATTATTAGAGCTAAAATTGATCTTTGTTTGTTCTTGCTTTGCAATTTGACTGCCAATTTCCTTGAAGAAAAGCTGCTTCTGAATTTCCACCCAAAACATCCAACTTAGTAAGGATGCTCTACTAAAAGCCCAAATGTGGGGGAAGATATGCAAGCAACAATCAATTTCCAATTAAGTACAGAAGGCTAAAATTAATCTGGAACATTTGAAACCTTTATTACATATATATATATATACATATTTCCCCACTAATTCTATCCGATTTATGTAAAAACAAGAAAATAATAACTTTCCATATAATCAAACATGTTTAAAAACTTGATTGTATCTTTGTTGAGCTAATTGTTGTAGCAAGTGGGATGGAGAGGGCCTACCTCAAGTTTCTGAATTTTCTTTATCAGCACATGTTTGAGCTTCTCAGTCTCCTACAAATTTTAAGATGTAAATTATTCAAGTAGCATTTAATGGAATAGAAAGAGATGGAAAATGGAGTTCAATAATACACTAATGAAGTTTAAGAGCTAATAAAGTGAAAAAAAGGATGATAGATGCACTTGACTGAACGCTTTCAAAGTTTTAGTTTAGTTAGATGAGCTAATTTCTTTCCCAATCAATTTTCAATAGATCGAGCTAATATAACACGAATAAGAAAAAGAAGGAAAGTACCTCAACAGGCCAACCACCAACGACAAAAACATCCAATGAATAGCCATCCAATGTGGAAAAAGCATGTGCTTCTTGGATATTCAACCCAGTTTCAGACATCAAGGAAGTCAACTGCAAAGCATAATTGCTTGCATGGTTAAAAGGATTGAAAGCCAAAGGAGAGAATTTATCACTCACATCTTATTCTACTATTTGAGTGATATTACATCTATCTTCTTTATTCTCTTACTTTCAAAATATTAAATTCACTGTCCTATAATTATATTGCCGAAATTACTTTAATTGTCTCAGGAACTTATAATGAATGTTAGCATATGCTTATATTTAAAGATGACAGCAATGAACATTAGAAGGTAAAATAAGATGTGAATTCCACATCTCCATCAAATCCTATTTTATCAACCTAGAACTTGACTATACATGAATGGAAAATACGAATTCCACATGTACGTTAAGAAATATTTACACAACAACAGTTAAGATCAGCTACCTGACTGAGAAGTTTCGGCTTGTCGTTTGTTGATATTGTGATCTCATGCATTGGCCTGCCATTTCATTTAGTAGTTTTAATAATCCGATAAATAATAGCAATAAGTATTGCAAGCAATCAAAAAAATAATAGGATGCCTCTTTCAGCAATTAGAAAAATAGAGATTAAATGGAGCAAAGCTCATGATGTTCATTGACCAAATAAGTAAAAGAATCTCATAGAATATAATCATCATTAGACTTTTACTGGGAATAATGTGCATAGAATTTCAAATTGCTATTATCAGCTTGAATTTGTAACTGGCTTGCTTCAACAGCAGGTTCAAAGTTGGCAGAGGAACCAAAGGCCGGGGCAGGATGGATGCTAAAAACCATGAAAAAGAAATAGTAAGTATGAATAACACAAAAAAGCATAGAGAGGAAAAGGACAAGGCCAAATAAGATTACTTAATAAATTATAAATTCAAATAATCATGCCTCATGTTGCCTGGAATGTGAGAATCTTGAGGACTGACTTTTCTTTGTGAGTTTGAATGAAGAGAATTACTAGACTTCACACCAGAAGCAGAACAAACCTGCATAAAGATATATATTGCCAAGATCGAGCAAATCAATTGGCTAATGCAGGTACTAGCAAAGTTCCCATATCCTGGTCAAATTAAGAAATTAATTGTCTAGATACTACTGAAATCAGAAAATGACAATCTCCATAAAAGGGAACGTGAGATCCATGCTAATCAATCATAAATAAACAAAATAGAGTTGCAGAAGGGAACTGATTGACAAGGTATCCACAAAAGAAGCAGTATGCTAGTTTTCTGTTCTTCTAATGAACCTACCCTTTATTTGTTGGGAAATTTAATCTCAGAGTATAGAAACAATTCAATCAACAGGATTAAAAACATGGTATGGGACACTTTATTAAAGAAGTTGTCTCTAGTTGACTAGTTGCTACCATAGTAAAGTGCATAATACGCATACAAGAAAGAGGTACAATTATCTAGGGTTAAACTCATATGCTACTATTTGTCACATAATTATAAATTACCTGAACTAGACGGACTTCAATAGCAGGTCTGGTAGTAGGGGCATGTGCCATATGCAGCAACCTTTTATGCATAATAACATCTTGAGTTCTCTCCACATTCATATCCACTGCATACCTATCACGTATGGCCTTACAAATTACAATTACAAAAAGCTCAATGCACCAACACCAGGGTTCAACAACAATCCTTTAAGAATGCAATGATAGGGAAAGGGAGAACAAGTAACAATAAACATCACGGCTCTAATTAACTTTTATCCATTCCCATCTGCCCAAGGAAGATAGATATAACTAGCTTGAAAACCAAATTCAAAACTTTGAGTTTTACATCAAATGAACAACACTACTTTCTGGTCTCTGAAACAGAGTGAGCGATCAGATGAAGCAGCATTGAGAAATAGTTAGAAGTACCTCGCTGAAAGTCGATAGAAATGCATCCAAAGTTCATCTTCGAAACCAGGAACCGTAGCCTCCGGGACATTCAATTCCCTGAGTCTGCTAAGAACCTCATAGTAAACTTCAACCTTCTGCGTCTGCTTTCGACTATTATTCACCCCTAAATTCTGACCGCTGTTACTGCAACTCTCAGTGTCTCCCATACTCAATTACTCATCATTTAAATTCGAAAACATAAGAAACAATGTTTGAACCTTCAACATGCTATTGGATAGGGGGAGAGAGAGGGGGAAAAACCATTCTTTCATTGCTTGTATTTGAGTCTTTGTTTTCGTCTTACATTGAATTGAGCTTAAAACGAAGGTCCAAGAGGGATCCAAGTCGACGGGGACTTTGAACAATTCGTCTTTTGCTTTGCTTGTGTCACCGCTTTTGTTCTAAACAATAGCATCGACCATTTTTATAAGTTTTAATGAATGAATGGATGACGATAAATGCAAGAACTCTCAAGTCTTTTAATATACATGTAATCCCTTTGATAGCATCACCCCACCAAAACATAACTTCAAAACCAGCTTGTGGGCATACCTTGTTTGCGTCGTTTTCTATGATAATCTATCTATGCATTCCTTGATACTTCACAGTCAGATACAAATAAATGGGTTTATTTTAATTTAATTACGTTTAGCCGGGCCATCATCCCTTGCTTCTTATTGAGGAGTCAGAAGATAAGTCATGCCACTCCAATTAATTTATTCACAAATCATTGTGTCACTCTACCATTTTTTTCTTCCTATCCTTTTCTTGTTTTTTTGGGTCACTAATAGTCACTTTTTAATGTGATTATTTTAACAATCTGAAGAGGCTCCTTGCCTTGCTCCATTCCTCGTATCCTATAGTTATGTTTATCCTATCTTGTCTTGTCATTGACGAGATGTGGAGGATGATGGAAGAAAGCATTTGTACGCCCATCTGTAGAAGATGATGATGCTATTGCGACATGTCAGCAAAATGTGTATAATTTTAATTTAGATGAGACGATTGGGAATCTGTTAGAATCCAGGTGATGGACCAAAGTAAAATATTTATGAGAAAGGAGGGGTAGGATTGGGGAATGCTCCAGGTATATATTGGAATGCTGCTGAACTACTGACCTCAGAATCAAAAGTGCTTCTCCAACATCCTAATGAGCCTCAGTGTGCAAGCTATGCTCCACCTTAATTTGCCCGAAGCATGACTATATATATATACACACACACACACATACACACAAAGGTTCCTTTTTTGCCAATATTTGGATTGAGGTTGTGGAATGGAACTAGATAGAGAGACCCTGGACCTACTGGTTGAATCCTGTTGAATCAGTATCAACATCAATGTTAACAGTTGTTCTTTTATTTTGAGTTGCCTCTCGTCTTCATTGTTCCTTTCACTTGATAGAAGCAAGCCATCATACAGATAACAGATATTGCAACTTTGGTCTACATCTATTGCGTTTGCCGCCCCAAAAAAGCTAAATTCACCACAAGAATCCAAGAAGCTCATGTCCAAATATGCAGCCAATTAATTATAATACCTTCCCATTTTCATTTAATCCAATGCCTTTTTGGCAAAACAATTAAAATCTTCTCTCTCACTCTTTCTCTTGATCAAATCTAAAAGAAAACATTTCCTTTAATTAACAAAGTTGTATACCAATATGATTCAACCTGGCTGAGTCCGCCAATGCTAATGGAACCTCACTTGCCTTGGGCCCACAACAAAAGCATCCTTACACCCCAGTATGTATGTACACTCTTCACAAATGTTCAAGATTGAAATTTGATTTGGGAATAACTAAGAACATTATTTGACTTACAAAAATTTAAAATATTGGATAAGGATAATATTTTTAATACTTATTAAATCAATCTATTTCTTCTATTTAGAACCATTTTGAACAATTTTTAGAATATGAAACCATTTTTTATTTTTTATTGGCATGTAAAAATTTTAAAACTTTGGATAAGGATGAATTGGAAAAAAATTGTATTAAGCTTGAATTTTAAAAAAAAAAATTAGTGAACATTTTGATATTAATGGACTTATTTCTTTTCAAAATTGAAAATAGTAAGAGAAATGCTAATAGAATAAATTAATACTCCAATTGAAGCATTGAATTGGATCAGAAGAATATATTCTTATTTAAATATATGAATTGCTTATAAAATATTATTAACAATTCTGGTAATAGTTGCTACTAATTAATTTTGTTTTTCAAAATTAAAATTGCTTAACTTCACTTTGAAATCAAGTATTAGATATATTATTTATTAAGAATTAAATGTTAACTATAATAATTTTGACTTAGGCTTTAAAATTGCTTTAACACAGCCCTAATCCGGAATTATTGGAGTTCAATGTCACTTCGAAGAAAAAATTAGAGAGAAAGTCGAGAAATTTGAGCTATAAATTTTATTTCTCTCTTTCCTATTCCTATGGTGACCTAAAAAACATTAGGATTTATGAACTACGTAAAAAATGGATCAAAACAAATAAAATCACATAAGGGCCTCATTACTGATTAAATTTTTTAGACCATATTCTATGTTTTTCTTTATAATTAATTATTGTTCGAATTCTTTTAATAAAAGATACATAGATAAATATAAGAACTTTAAATTATTTTAAACTCTAGCACCATCATTTACTAAACGAATGTTTTATCCTTTATCATTGTATTGAACAGACAAAAACCCGTTCAATATCAATGTTGTTTACATTAAATGAATAACTATATGCAAGTTAATGAATGATCTAGCATATAAAAACTAGAGAGGAGGAAGAATATATAAAAATGTCATAATCTGTTCAGATGCTACCACATCTGAATTTCACTACTTGTTATCAATATCACACATTCTTATTACTTCTTCCATTCTTTTACTTAGATGCATTGATATTTACTAGATAGTGGAATCTATACATTATATGGAGTTTTATATTATAAATTGCATTATTATGACCTGTGAACAGATTTTCTACACATTTATTAATATATAGATATAGATAATTAGATATTGATATGAATAGTAATCTTCTGTGTTTCACGATTTTCTTTCTTTCTTCGTTTTTACCCTTTCGGCTGAACTGTCACTGTTATGCTTTGTCTTTACACGAGTCCAAATGGTTAAACATAAAAAAGGATTTTGACCCAATAAATTTTGGCCCATTATAGCAGAACTTGTTTCTTTTATAGCGGAGGTTTAAAAGGACTGGTTTAGTCAATCAGAGAGAAGATAAATTTAAAAAAAAAATGAATGGTAAATAAAAGATAAAAAGAATAAATGACTTAAACTATGCTTGATATGCAATACAAACAAAGACTATTTGATGGATAAATTTATGATTGATTTGATTAAACTAATCAGATGATGAAATAAAAAGCACATTAAATAACTACAATATCCTTAGTAAAAAAAATATAAAATGATTATTTTGATTATTATTAATAATAAAATATATTAAAAATAACTTTTAAACTGTCATTAACAATAAGGAAAAATTGATTGTATAATTAAGATACTTTTTTCTAATTAAATTAGGTTTTATTGATATTTTCAAATGTCACATATTCTATGACTAATTATTGTTTATAGTAGTGATTAAGAGTACCATCTGCAGGCAATAAAGACTAATTTCTCTCATTGTACAAAGATTAAAAGGTAGAGTCGTAGACCCTATGTGACTAGGTTTGCTCCATGCATATGCATTGTGGCTTTTGTTTTTTTTTTTTCTGTGAGACTAATTATTATTATCCAAGTCTTCTATATAAATAAAGTGCCTTTTCTTGGACCAATAGAAATAAAGTAGCTCAGGAATATAAGTTGAAGTGCTTAAGTTTCTTCAATTAATAAATATAATGATATATCAGGCCAATATATATATATATATATAATTCTAATTAAACTAATAATTTAATAAAATAATCGAATAAAGCCTTTATTAATTTAAAATTTTTCATTTAAATATTTTAATTAAAAAGTAAATAACCTATCATATTATATCTATAGAAAGCTACAATATGTTTAATTAGTTGCAATCAGTGACGAAACGAATATGTTTAATTTAAAAACTTTCAATTAATGAAAGGACGTTCTCAGCAAGCACGACACTGCATTGAAATGCTTTCCTATAATGGGAATATGTTTATTTAGTTGCAGTCAGGGACATTTTGGTACTTTGAATGGAATTCCCTTCCTCCCATCATTAGCATCAAACTCCTATCTGTGGTTGATAGGAAAGGCATTTCCTTTTTTTATTTAATTTCTTGGACAAAGTTATTGTACACTCCCAAGATGCTACCAAAAGTCTGTAATGAAGGAAGGGAAATGAGGTTCCCTCTCATTTTGCTCAAAATCTGCTAACCAAACGATTTTCAGGAAGAAATTGGCAAGTTTCTGAAAGACACAATGAGGGCATACATTTTTTATCTCTGAAATGCACTTCTATTGTTTCTTATTCGGGATAACTATAATATGTATATATATACCCACTCATACATCTAAATATGACATCACGCTATTGGTAATAACCATTAATTGATAGTAACAAAGTGCCAAAAGAACCACACAAAACGTCAGCATAAATAAAACAAACCAAATAAACAAACAGCACAAGAACTAGAAATTGAAAAAAAAAGGACTAGTAAATTAATCTATGGCCTAACGAGATGCAAGGAAGGAGCAAGCATTCCATGATTTAGTGGCGTCATCCAAAAGCAATAAAGAAAGAGGGGGTAGTGGTGTTGACACAAATCCTCGCGGATCCATGCCCTTTACATTGAACTCTGCCATCCAATCAGCAGCACAATTTCCTCCTCGCTTAATAAGAGAAACAGAAATTTGATCGTTCACTGCCACGGAACCAATGACCTCTTCAAGCAACCATCGCCATCTCCAACAACAACCCACAGGCCACAGTAGATCTTCTTGATTGGTATCCCATTAATTTAGCACAGTCAAGTTCAATGATAACAGAAGGATATCTACTAGCCAAGTCAAGCGCCTTGTGATGGGCGTGTACTTTAGCAGCAAATTCTAAGTCACCCATAATTTTTTCTGCCCAGCCACCTACAAAGTTTCCATGGTGATCCCCACAAACGTTCCCAATACTTCCCTCATTAGATGAGGGGAGAAAGGATCCATCACAATTAGTTTTAATCACCCCCGATGGAGGAACAGACCAACTGGAACATTGCGGCGAGGAAGTTAGTTTAGCATCCTGTTGTAGGACCCTGTTAACATCCCAAAACTCATTCCCCACATTTAAAATTGGTGAAGCACTTGAGCTGGGTCAATGTTCACTCACTTGAAAACAAAATTGCATCGTGCTTTTCAAATATGCCAGCATGCAAAAGCAAACACAACTTTTCCATCATTACTGAGACAATCTGTACTCGTGAAAAAATCAGAACAGCAAAAACTAAAATTTGGCACATAATAAACGTGGCGTTTCATGGCAAAGGGACTGCCAAACCATACGGTTATAGCCCATGGACAAAGAAAGAGTATATGTTCAATGGTTTCACTCTCACACTCACCCACAGGGCATCTCAGGTCTATCTTACACCTATGCCTCCATAATGCTACGTTTGTTGCTATAGCACCCTTCAATGCCCTCCATAAAAAGTGTTTTACTTTGGGTACCACCTTCAGCTTCCATACTTCTTTCCACAGGGAACTCGGAGCTAAAAAGAACTCCTAACCCTATTAAGATCACACCTGCCCCGGCTTGCATCATTATTTCAATATCCCAGCTTTACCTGATACCTGCCATCCTTTGCAACTCTCCAAATATATTGATCTGAATGAATTGGCAAAGGAATTCGCTGAATCATGCCTTTAACACTTGGGTAAATCAAATCACTAATCTGGCTCATGTCCCATCTCCCATCATGTATCAAATCAGCCCCCGGTAGATCCATTTGCTTCCTTTCAAGATGCAAACAAGGTAGATGATTGAGCGCCATATTGGATCATTGAGCGCCACATTCTATCCTTCAAGAACACTATTCCATCTCCATGATGCCTTCCCTCCCTTCACCGCCTCCAGGAAGAAGCAATTAGGAAAATACACTTCCTTCCCTTCAGCACATGGACCCAATGAGCATAAGGCTTCTCTAAAATTCCTGAGGTTGTTTTTGCCAATAACACATCATTAAATCCCATAAAGTCCGGAAATCCCTTACCACCCACTCTCTTGGACTGAGTCAAAAGTTTCCACGACCACCAATGAACTTTACCCCCGACCTCCTCATTGCCCCAAAAGAAGTTAGCCACCAACCCATCTAATTCCATGCAAATTTTTTTCGGAAACTTAAAGCAAGACATGGGATAAATTGGAATAACATTTGTAACAGCCTTTATCATAACTTCACTCCCCACAAATGAGAGCATGCGATGCTTCAAGGTCTAATTTTTTCTACCAATTTTATCCTTCACCACTGCTAGAGCTGCCACCTTTGATCCACCCCATAGGACAAGTAGTCCTAAATACTTCCCCAGACCTGATGTATCATTAATGCCTAAGAGACTATTTAAGTGTTCACGCACATTGGCCGGTGTATTTGCTGAATAAAACACATAGGATTTTTCTAGGTTAGTTTTTTTACTAGACGCAAGACAGTAAGCAGCAAGGATTTCCTTCAAACAACTACAATTGCTCTCATCTGCTTCAAGAAATAGAATCATATCATCTGCAAATAGGCAGTGGGTAATTTCTGGACATCCCTTGGATAGCTTAATCCTCCCTAGCTAAGACCACCTCTTCTCTCATACTAGGAAATCATATTCGATAACACATCAGAGGCTAAAAGGAACAAAAACGGTGATAGTGGATCCCCTTGTCAAACACCCCTCGCCAGAATGACAAAACCTCACAGAGCACACATATCTCATAATCCATCCTATCCACTCCTCATCAAACCCCATTTTTATCATCACCCCCTCTAGAAAGTCCCATTCCAATCGATCATAAGCTTTATTCATATCCATCTTGATTGCTACATTAAAGCTGGCCCCTCATTTCACTCTATGCAAAAAATGAAATGCCTCATGCACTACAAGTAAATTATCCTATAACAACCACCCTGGGACAAATACCCTTTGCTATTTCGAGATACATTAATCTAGCACCTCCTTTAGTCTATTCGATAATATCTTGGATATAATCTTATAGGCAGGGTCGCAAAAACTAATTGGGCGAAATTGACTCAGGCCTCTCAATTTTGGGAAAATTTAATTTTTATTTTTCTTAAACTAGAGTCACACATTGAAATTTTAATTTCTATTTCGAGATAAATTATAGTTTCATGATAAAATTTAGCAACGCCATGTGTAAAAATGAATTGAATGAATATATTTTATATCCCGTGTTGGATGTGTTTACGGAGCAATGGTAAATCAAGTGTGTACATAGGTTAGAAAGGAGTAAATTTTGGAATGCCATTTGCACTAAGTGATTTTGTCCAGTTCCATTGTTGAATGAAGCAAGCGTATCTATTAAGAACATCTATCCAGTCTTGAAAAGAAAAACACCATGCAGCGGCTTGAATTACGAGTGTTTGGAACTACAAGCAGTATCCACAGTAGATGCACTTTCTGAGAAACAAAGGACGAGAGGGAAAAATACCAGTAACAGTAAGCACCACAGCCTCACACTTTATATATTAGAAATGGAGAGCAGTTTTTTACGCACTCAAAAACACTCCTTCCTTCTTCCGTTTTCATGCTACATGCCAGTTAATGTTTTTTAAATAAAAAAAGTTTTTGCTAACTTTTAAATAAAAAATTAATTGTTCCCTCCTCAGTAGGAGGGAATCATTCTGTTGAATCCTAGACAATTGGGCTTGGGCCCATCAAAGGGTGTAGCATTTTAGTCCAACATCCGTAAATCTATTTGACTAAAAACAAGAGAAAAAAGAGAGATAGCCGTCTAAGGTACGTCTGTGTGGTTTCTTAGGGGTCGTAGTGCATGTCTTGTTAAATGAGCATGACCTCTTTAGTCTATTTGAGGTCTTTTAATGTCTTGATCCCCAAAAACAGAAAAAAAAAAAAACACACACACACACACACATAATTAGATGTCAAAAATTATGATCTTGATGGTTATAACTTGCATTGGTCCTACTCCCATACGAGATCATAATATATTAGGATCACAATCCCAATCGGTTGATCTTATGATTTTATGATCCCTTCCTATCATTCCTACTTTCTTGGGGGAAACATATTCAAATATGAAATCAGTTTTTAACATTACGCACAGGGACCAAATTATTTCAATATGCACCCCTACGTGGCACCAACCCCACAAAAACCATTCCCAATGAATGACAAGATTAAAAGAAGAAAATTCCATAATAAGAGCCTGAAGCAGCTTCCATTAGTACCAGCCAACAACAATATCAAATCCTCTTACTGCCATTCCCACATACATTTCTAACTCATTCTTTGGCTATTCCTGCCAATAACCCATAGAACACTAATAAACCTTAAACATTTGAAAGCTCCACGGTCGGACTGAGCTTCATTTTCTCCTTGTACTCCCTCAATTCTCTCCTGTACCTTTCCTTGTCCCTCAACCCAATGTTCTGGTAAACCTGCGCCACACAACAAATGATACATCAATAATCAACTGAGCAAAAATTTGTTACCATTATTGGAATCCAAATGAATTGTTACCATTCTCTCTTCAGGGCTAAGACTGCTCCATGACTGCCCAATCATCTTGGTAAATTCCCTCTCTCTGTTTGGATAAAGGGCTTTGAGCTTGTAATGCTTCTCTGCAAAGAAGAAGTTGTATCCACTTCTGTTTGGTTTTGGGTAGTTTGGGTCCCACCTTCTTCTGTTTCTCCTCCTTCGTCGACCTTTCCCATTGTGATTGTTGTTGTATGCTACGATCGCATTCCCACTTTGGGATTGCTCTGGATGGTAAAGCACTCCTCTCAGAACCTCTGTCCCCACTTTCACTGACACCAAATACCCTCCATCGAATTTCCCCTCTATCATCCCCTTTACTTCCCCGTACGAATTATCTACACACACATACACAACCATCCAACGTTAGTTAATCACCACCTATGGAGTGGAAGTAGTAATACTACATAACTCATCATGCATTGCATTGCCTGCCATGAACAAGAGTTCGGACTCTGTTTCGATCTACAGAACAATCAAGTTTGAATATGCTGAATGCGAAGACAAGAGTGATTCAAATTTGTTTCCTTTTTTCTGAATAACGAGTTGCTTAAGTACCTTCATTATGGGGTTCAGGACAGTCGTTTATCCACTGGGGTGAATATTCCACAATAGCTAATTCAGGTTTCCATGATTGGTTGCTAACAGAAAATGCAGCTGTAAGACAGTAAATTAGACATTAGACAACGAAAGTAATAACAGAAGACAAACAGAAGTAGAACACTGATCATCTGGTACAACGGTACAAGTATGGGAAAGATGGAAAACCCAACACAAACATGGATCGATCCCCAAAGAAAAAAGAACAAAAGATGAGGAGGAGGCTGTCAACTCTACCTGAAGATGGATTGTACAGAGGACCCCGAGCCTTAAAGAAGTGAACTTGTTCGTAATGGTAAAGAAGACTGAAATAGTGCCTCCTCAGTACAAAAGAAGCACTAGTTGTAGTGGGAGAGAACCTGAATACATTCCCCACTTCTCTCCATTTCTTCTCAGCGACCACCTGTACTCTCAGGAAGTTACCCAAACATGTTCCCACAATTTTTATTTGGCTAATAATTTATACTAACAAAGAAAAATAATAATAATAATAATAATATATGTGGTGCTGGATGGGGTTAGACGGAGCCCACCTTCTCATAACCACTCCTTCTCGTAACCTCCACGTAAAGAACGTGCAAATCCAGTTCCTTCCCTCCAATCACAGGAACCCTTGAGACGAAGATGTGCTAGATGTTCAGTAATCCATTAAAATGATATCGGGGAAAGAGGCGAGAAGAACCATAAGATTAAAAAGAAAGGAAAAAAAAAAAGAAATCACATTCCATGTTCTGTTCTGTTCTAATACAGCAATGCGACAAATCCCAAAAGAAAAGAAAGGATCTTACATGAACTTGGTACCCATAAGGAAGTGAAAACGCCTGAGAGTGTCCCAAAAAAGGGTGGGGTCTTTGACCACATCCTCGTGAGAGGCAAGTGGGGAAGGGTAATGCTTGCCTTCCTCCCCACTCCATCCCTTGTTTGTCTCCACCGGCGACATATCCGGCGAAACGCCAAGCACGGCCCAGAAAAGACAACGGAAATAAATAATAATAAAATAATAATAATGATAAGATGAACAGAGAAAAAGAAAGGTGGGAAAGAAGCTTAGAGACTGAGAAAAGCAAATGTAATGAGTGTAAAAGAAGGGATGGTAATACCGAGACGAGGTGGCAATTAAGGGAAGGCAAGTCAGAGGAAGGAGCAAGAATTAAAGAAGCACATTACTATATGGTTTGCCGCGTGGGGTTAACGGTTACGCAGAATTGGCATTTTCTGGCATTGTGGATGGCTCATGGCAGGCTTGCAAAAAGTCCTTAAGTCTTATTTATGTGATTGCAGGCTATGTTCATAATTACACGCCTCCCTCTTCTCTCCCTCTCTCTCTCTCTCTCTGCTTTCTTCTATTCTGACATCTCTCTGCTGCCTCCTCTCTATGTCCAGCGTCCAAACGTTGACATGCACTTGGGTTTGATTCTCTCAAACGTATCTTATTGTACATCAAACGCAAACCTATGCCTATTTTTTTGTACTGCAATTTATAGCTTCCATCTGACTTCACTGTGCTACTGATCCTTTTCAGTATCAAATCTTATCCCAACCCCAATCTATTATACTTACTTTTTTTGTACACCACATTATTTTTTTAATCTTTCATAATTCACCATTCATTATTTATATTTATTTATTTTGATTTGATGTTCGTGTATTTATTGATCCGTACATACCTTTCTTATTCTTATTATCTAACACCGATCGCATTATTTTATATAATAAAAATATTTTGAAGATTGTTATTTATAAATTATATACTTCTTCCGAGTCTTAAATTTCTAAATATAGGTTATATGTTTAAAAAATTACTTTTATTTAATGTGTTTTAAAATTATTTTTATTTAATATGTTTTAAGAAAAAAGATAAAAAAATAAATAAGAATAATTTTTAAAAAATATTATAATTTTTTTATAAATTAAAATATTTAACTAACTGTAAATATTATTTTTAATCTGTTTAATTTGATTAAAATAATTTTATATTAAAAATTAAAAAAATAATATATTTAATTTGTTTTGCTTAAAATGTATCTCAAAAATATTTAAAAATTTATTTCACTAACTATTAAATATCTTTTTTAATAAAAATATTAAATAAAAATAATTTAAAAAAATAAAATTTTTAGTCATGAATAATCACTTTTAATTTATATACAATATTTAAAAATATCTTGAGACAAGTTCTAGTGAGGAAAAGAAAGCATTGGTGAGAGGGTCGATGAAGAGTTCAAGAGACGATTCTCGTGTTTGTGGGCCACGTCTATCCATCGAAAAATGTTTCGGCCGTTCATGTATAACCTGGACTGGGTGGTCTGACATTGCTGACCTGGCAATTGTGTCCTTTTTGGTTTGTTAGGGCTCAGCCTAGCCTAGCTAATCACTTTCAGATATGTCGCTTTGGGCCCACACATTTTGAGAACCCTTCTTCAATGCTTCAGAGGCCCAAGCTCATAATGGACCTAGAATCAAATCTCCAAACGCGTTGTCCAAGAGGCCCGTAAAGCGAAACCCAAGCAAACACTTAAATGAAGCTCAAATGTCATAAACCCCAGTGGCAGAAGCTCTAATGGGAAGACACTGTGGCAATAACACGATACTCCAAAAAAAAGTTCAACATCAACAACAATAATAATAGTCTTATCCCACTAAGTGGAGTTGGCTATATGGATCAAACGATATCAATGAACTTTATCAAACACCATCTCTTCAGATAGATCATTTCTCAAAAAGTCATTCCTTATAACTTTCCTTAATATTCTTTTTTGTCTTTCTCTACGCCTTTTGATCGGACTCCACAACATTTGATCAACTCTCTTCACTGGCTCCTCTTGCCCTCTTCTTTGTACATGTTCAATCCACCTTAAACGATTTTCCACCATTTTCTCTTCAATAGGCACTACCCCAACTTTCCTTCGTATACAGTCATTTCGTATCTTATCCAATTTTGTATGACCATACATTTATCTCAACATTCTCATCTCTGCTACTCTCATTTTATGCTCTTGTTGTCCTTTCAAAGCCCAACATTCACTACCGTATAACATTGCTAGCCTTATAACTGTTCTGTAAAATTTTCCTTTAAGTTTAGTAGGCACCTTGCGATCACAAATAACTCCTGTTGCTTTCCTCCACTTTAACCACTCAGCTTGTATCCTATGCATAACATCCCCATCAATTTCACTATTATTCTGTAAAATTGATCCCAAATATTTAAACTTTGACACCTCAAGAATGATTTGCTTTCTAATTTTTACCTTTGAATCATTTTTAATTGGCCTCTTATTAAATTTGCAATGCATATATTCCATTTTACTTCTACTCAGATGGAAACCTTTTGATTCCAAAGTATCTCTCCATAATTCAAGTTTAGAGTTGACCTCTTCTCTTGAGTCCTCAATTAAAACTATATCATCCGTGAAGAGCATACACTTTGGAATTTTTTTCTTGTATATGTTCTGTAAAAACATCCAAAACTAGATCAAACAGGTATGGACTCAAAGAAGATCCTTGATGTAAGTCTATTGTTATAGGGAAGTCCTTTGTCACACCTCTAGGGGTTCTCACACTTGTTATTGTCCTCTCATATATATCATTTATGGCTCGAATATAAGTCACACAGACACCTTTCTTCTCCATTGCTTTCCACAATACATCTCTTGGTACTCTATCATAGGCTTTTTCCAAATCAATAAAAACCATATGCAAGTCCATCTCTTTACTCCGGTATCTTTCAATCAAACCTCTTAATAAATAAATAGCCTATGTTGTAGACCGTCCTAGCATAAATTCAAATTGATTTTCTGAAATACGAGACTCATTTCTGAGTCTATACTCAATCACTCTTTCCCAAAATTTCGTAGTGTGACTCATGAGTTTTATCCCCCAATAATTAACACAATTTTGAATATCCCCCTTGTTCTTGTATATGGGCACTAGAGTGCTCTTTCTCCATTCCTCTGACATTTTCTTGGACCTTAAAATCTCGTTAAATAACTTAGTGAGCCACTAAACCCCCTACTCTCCTAAGCACTTCCAAACTTCGATAGGAATACCATCGGGACCAATGGCTTTACCATTATCTATTCTCCTAAGAGCTTCTTTAACCTCTTCAACCCGAACCCTACGATAGAAATTCAAATTGAGATCATTTTCATGGGTTGTTAGTCCTTCAGTATCAATAGTTATATCCAATCCATTATTGAAAAGCTTATAAAAGTAGCTCCCCCATCTTTCTTTGATATCATCATCTGCAACTAAAGTTTTTTCCTTCTTCGTCTTTAATGCATCTTACTTTGTCCAAATCTCTTGACTTTCTTTCCCTTCTCTTGGCAATTTTGTAAATCTTATCTTCACCATTCTTTGTTCCTAAATCCTGGTAGAATTCCTCGAAAGCTTTAGATCTAGCCTTGCTCACTGCTTTCTTAGTCTTCTTTTTAGTCAACCGATAACATTTCCAATTTTCATCGTTATTGCATAGATACAAGGCTTTGAAACACACTTTCTTATATTTGACCTTCTCCTGTACACTCGCATTCCACCACCAAGATTCTTTATCCTTAGGTCCAAAACCTTTAGATTCACCAAATATTGCTTTAGCGGTACTCTGAAAAAAGTTCATTAAGAAAAAAAAAACACTAGTAATAACACTTATTTATGTCGTGTATATTCTAATTCTTAATATAAAACCATTTTAACCAAAATCATGTAGATTAAAAATTAGAATTAAAACTAATTAACTACCTTTAATTTTTCTGAAAATCCCAATATTTTTCTAAAACTATTCTTATTTAATCTCTTTCTCTTTAAATACATTAAATAAGAATATTTTTTTAAAAATATATAATAAATATTATCTTATATATTATAAAGCGTCTTATATTTAGGATTATAATAAAAAATTTTATATATATATATATATATGACCGGAAAAAAAAAGGATTTATAGATATAGATGTTTAGTGAGCCGTGCGCTTTCAAGATTTAATTCTATTGGAAGGTATTTCTGTCGTTTTGACAAGAACATTCATTGGGGGGAAAGATAGAGAAAGAAAGTGGATAAGTGCGGGCTTGGGGATTGGCTTCGGGAGCGGATGAGCCATTCAAGTCGCTTGCCTTCTATTAATTTGGCAGTGTCGTTTACTTGATGAATAAGTCCAACATAAATTAATGTTACCAGATAAAGGACAAACATCCTTGCTTTATTTTAAGCTCATCATAAATTACCGGGAGCAGGCTCGCGTGGCCACGCAACCAGCCGTTGATCTTAGTTCGAGTAGCCCTCAATGGGTCTGATTCCTCCGCCACGGTTGCATCCAACTAAGGCCGAAAAGGAATATACTTTTCTATTATTATTATTATTATTATAGAAATTCAATAATTGTTTCATGACATCTCAAGCTTAGCTTTTGATATATTCCTGTTATGTTTGTCCATTCCTGCTGCACAAAATTCCCAATGAATAAGAAAATCGTACCCTAATTTCGATTATCTGAAATAAAAAGAAAATCCTTTTCCAAACGTTAAAAAACAAAAACAAGGTATTTCCCTCCATGCACCCAGGTCTGGCTATTTTATCCATTCCATTCCAAATCGTCCGCTACTAATCTCTTTGTGTTGAGACCCATGCGAAACGTACATTATAAAAAGGTGCACTGCACACCCCTTGGTGGTCGTCTTCTCAAAACTTAAGAGCTAGCTCTAAAACAATGAGCAGCTCTCCTTCTGCGATGATGTCAGTGTTGGACCAAGTGAAGTTGCTGGATAAACTTGAGGCTATTCAAATCCAAGGCCACGACAGACGAGGTTGCCAGGTTCTCACCGTAGTGGGCAAACTCTTCCCCGGTGGTACTTATTGCTTAATTTATTTGTATAATCATTCGTTAATCTGATGAATTATGAATAATTAATATCTATATAAATTGGTTGCAGCTGGGGTAGTGAGCAGCGAGGGATTGAACAAGTATTTGGAGGAGAAGATCTTCCCCAGGCTAGGAGAGAAAGCATGGTCGGTGGTGTACATCCACACTGGAGTCCAAAGAGGAGTTTGGGCTCTGAAATCAATCTACGATGCTATCCCACTTCACATCAAACAAAATTTGCAGGCCCTTTATTTCCTACACCCTGGTCTACACGCCAGGCTCTTCTTTGCTACGTTGGGCCGTTTCCTTTTCAGCGCAGGGTATGTATCTTACCAAATTTCTCTATTTGGAAATGACTTTAATTCTCCTGCGAATTTATAACTGAGTCGTCCATTGAACAACAGGTTGTACTGGAAACTCAAGTATGTGAACAGAGTGGAGTTTCTGTGGGAGCACGTGAGAAGGAAGGAGATGAAGATACCAGAGTTTGTGCATGATCACGATGACCAACTAGAGTACCGTCCCATGATGGTCGCAGGGTTGGAGATTGATGACCCTCCACATTATGCTTCTCTTTTCATGGAAAACTCCCTCACACACTATTCTGCGAGGTGTTCTACTGTATAGCTTGGCATGCTGTAATAATTGTTAGTTTGTGTGTGTGTGTATGGGCGTGTGATGTGCGAGTGAGCGAGGCCTTTCTACTTGTTTCTGTTTATCTCTGGTGACACTGGTCTTCACTGATATTTTCCTCTTTTATTAAGTGTACTATATATATATATATATATTGTGAATATTCATTCTGATATTTTAATTAGATAAATTTTTCCTTGCGCGCTTGCCTGGAAACCTCCTATATATAGAAAGAACCCTCGTAGGGAAACTCTTGCCTCAGCTGGCTTATTATCATTTCTGATAGAAAATAAAATGAAGGGAAGACATACATACCACAAACACGAACGAAGTATACTTCCACTTGAAGAAGATGAAGAGTTCCAGGCGGTAGAAACAAAATCACTCGGACTTTGTTTATTGCTTCACCGTAGACACACGGGAAAGAAAATAGAGAGGAAGAGCGAGAGCGTTTTTTTCAGAGAGAAAAGAAAGAAGCGAGAGATCAAGTCTCTGAGCGTTACTCCCAAAATTGAATCGAGAGTGTGCGTTGTATAGGAAAGGTTTTTTTTTTACCGTTCCCTCCCTCTCTAATTAAAATAAATTAAATAAAATATATTTTATTTAATTTATTTTGGGTCTGTGCCCATATGTTTGGGCTCTATACCCATCAAGGGTGTAGCCCAACAATTTCAAATTCACCATGTATGTGAATTGCTGTAGCGGTGCATCAAGAGGAGCTTTCCTAAGCGCAAGATAACGTACTTGAATTCAAAGAGGGGAAGGTCCAAACCCGGAGAGTTATATATATAAATATTGCCTTAAAAAAGAAACTAAAATCGAGGCGCGAGATCCCTGTAAAACATATGGTCTGAAACAAAGTGTTCATGAAATTAATTGCACTATTTATAAATAGTATACATTTTCGAATTTTTAATTTATATATTATTATATTTATGAGTCGTGTGAATAGTGCAATTAGCAATTGCTTTTATATTTTATATTAATAACTTTACTTTTTTTTATGAAATTTGAAAAATAAATTATACTGTCCAAATATAGAGTATTTTGTTTTGATTCTAAATATAAAACCATTTATAATATACGAAATAATATTTATTATACATTTTTAAAAAAAATCAATATTCAATATATCTCAAAGAAAGAAAAAGAAATTAAATAAGAATAGTTTTAAAAAAATATTGTGATTTCAGAAAAATCAAGATAATCAACTAATTTTAATTCATATTCTTAATCTGTATGATTCCGTTAAAATGTTCTTATACTAAGAATAAAAAAGAGTATTATTTATAATTTATAAATAATATAATTTATTGTAAATTTTATTATATGGTATATTGATCATGACAATATTGACTAGGCCAACTAAAATGAAAGAAAGCTCAAAAAAAAAAAATCTTTTGTGGTGCTGCATATATAATGGATGAAAATTCTAACCTTGTTGAGATTAATACGGACATCTTGGGAAGAGAAAAGTCACATCTTGAAATGCAAATGCAAATTAGCAATATAAACCAAAAAGCAAGCAAAGAAAAATGTGAGAAGATGAACAGTTCATTATCATATCAGGATTTAATAAAGCAGGGAATTATATCAGATTTTGCCACGTTTTAACATATAGACCCCAAAATTCATATCATATTTGGATAAAATAAGCACATTGACGTGAAGTGCACGGACAAAAGTGATGCCCAACAATAACTGTCCATTATTGAAGGCAAGATGCCTAGCTGTATAGCCTTTTATATTTATTGCTAAACAGCAACTATTTTTTTTTTATTGTTGAACTTTTAATACTCTCTCCAAAATCATTTATAAAAAAAATTATTTTATAAATATTAAAAAAAATAATTTTAGTTAATTAAATTTAGTTAAGTTGTTTTATATTTTAATTTTTTTAAAAAATCACTCCTACTTAATTTAATACTAATTTAAATTATTAATATATTTAATCTCTTTCATATAATTAGTGAAGGGTAATTTTTTAAAAAGAAAAATTTAATATACTATTAACTCTTTTTTTTCTTATATTTAGAACTAAGAAATTTTTCCTTATAAATAAGACCGGAAAAAATAATCATTATTTTATTATTTTTTTTAGTCTTAAATATAGGGTATTGTACCCTGACTAAATATAAAATTATTTACCATATAAGGAGTAGTATTTATTATCCATTTTCAAAAAAAAACTCCATTTAATGTATTCTAAAAATAAATAAATAAAAATAATAGAAATAAATTAAATAAGGATAATCTTAAAAAAATATTATAACTTTTTAAAAAATCAAGATAATTAACTAATTTTAACTTCTATTTTTAATCATATAATTTGGAGTAAATCATTTTGTACATCACATTAGTCACTATTTTAATTTTTGTCATCATTTTCCATCCCGTACTTTTCTTCAATCACGCGTATATTTGGAAATTTTTTTCACAATTGATGTTGAAATTAACTAATGCGAATTCCAGCTCATTAAATATTATAAATTGGATCTTTAATATTTATATATTTAAAAATAAAAATATAACTGTATATGAAACTTATATTTTCTCTTCATATTCTGCTTCTTTTTATTTCTATTTAAATACATACATGTGTTTTTAATATAAATAATATTTATATTATATAAAAGCAAAATACTAAAACTGGGAATGTTCGTTTGACCAAATTAACCCACTTAACCCATCAACCAAAAAAAACGAGTAGGATGGGCTGCAAAAATTAAAACCCATTTTTTTAATAAAAAGAATCACTTTATTACTAAACAAAATAATAAGTTGGTTTTCAAAAATTGCAACCCATTTTAAAGTGAGTCAACTCCATCTAGGCTCACTTAACCTGCAGGTTAAGTTAGGTGTAGCTGGATTGGCATAGTTAATTCACATATTAGCCTGTTTCTTTTCTTAGAAAAATTTATATTACCGTTAAAAGAAATTTCAAAGAAAATTATGTCCAAGTGTGTGTAATGCAGGCCTTTTATAAGTTAAAAGGTTCCTAATAGCCTAATGCTACCAACACTATCAAGAATATTTAGAAGTCTTGTGACCAAGCAGGTGGGCCTGGACTTTTTCTTTCTCCTCGGGTGAATAATTTCACTATCCTAGCCCTTATTTCTTTTATTTATGTATAATTAACTATTAATAAAAATTTGTATCTTTATTTTATTATTTGTTGTCGATGGAGATAATGATGAGAATTCAACTTCAAAAGTTGACAATATCAAATTGCTTTTTTTTAATCAAAACAATCTCAAAGTCAAAAGTTGATAAAATATCAAGAGTTGAATATTTGGAAAAAATTTTCTCGATTGATGTTGGAACTAGTGGGAATTCCAGTTCATTATGTATTGTAAATTGGATCTTTAATATTTATACATTTAGAAATAAAAATATAACTGTATATGAAACTTATATTTTCTCTCACATTTTGCTTCTTCTTGCATTTCTTTTTAAATAGATACATTTTTTTAAATACAAAAATTTTATATATTCCAATCGCTCCATATTATAAGGTAATGAGGATAGTTTCATGCATATTAAAAAATATTTATTACATTCTTAAATTTCTGAAAATAAATCAAAATTTTCAATTTTGCTCCTATTAATTCCACTCCTTTAATTAAATATAGTATAAATTATAATATTAATAATACAAAAAATGAGGGGGAAAATGATAAATTAATATATGTTACTTTATATTATTGAACAAAAAAAAACTCCTTGTGTTACTTTATAATACGAGACTGAGAAAGTATTATATAAAAGCAAAATATTAAAGCTACAAACTATGAAGTATCAATAATTTAAAAAGGTAAACGCATCAATATCTAATACACAATACAATATGATACACGTATCGTACTTATACATACGTATCTATTCATATTATGTTATACTCAGATATATCACTTTAAATTTTTACAGTAAAATATGACCATTTGAAATTATTATAATATTTTATGATTTATTTTAATATTTATACTATAATTTTTAGAATATTTAATACTCATTTTTCTTTTAATAAATAAATTTATTAATTATATATATAAATAATTGCATAGATAATATTATATATATATATATATATATATCTCCATACTCGTATTCTAAATTTTTAGAAATTGACGTATCTTCCGTATCATGTTGTATTATATCTGATAGACATACTCATATTGGTGTTACATAGACTAGGAATGTTGTTTGAGCCAAATTGACCCACTTTTATAAGAAAAAAGACAGGTTGGATTGCAAAATTTTGTAACCCATTTTAAAGTGGGTCAATTTCAACTTGGTTAACTTAACCTATAGGTGCATTAGCATGCTTAATTCCCATATGTGAAAAACTGGACTGGACAGGATGGGACTGACATGTTCAATTGGTTAAATTGGGAACTGATATCAAGTTCGGTCTGGAAAAAGAAAAAGACAAGTAGATTATAGAATCAATCAAAAACTAGCCGAATTGATGGAAACCAGTTGTGAACCGGTCAAAAAAAAATTTAAAATTTTTTCAAATTTTTTTAATTTTTAAGATAAAATAACATTATTTTTAATACTAAATAATATTATTTTTTATAATTTTTTTCTTTTAACATTATTATATTGTATAAACATTACTATAATACATAATTAATAATAATAATAAATTTACTTAACAAATAATATGAAAATAAAATATTAGTTAACTATTTTATATTTAAGATATGATTATAAATGAATATTAATTTATTTATATTTTAATATTAGGTTGTCAAACTTATTAATGATATTTTTTTAATAATATCTAACATATAAAGTTAGAAAAAATATTAATTTTATTATTACCGATTTAATTACAATTTAACTATGCTTGAACTATTGAACTTTGAACCGTTGCCTGGACCATTTCAATGACTAATCTAGTTTTTATTACCTTACTTAATTCACAAATTGGCCAGTTTCTTTTTTAAAGAAAAATTTATATTTATTGTGAAAAGAAATTTCAAAGAAAATTCTGTGGAAGCCTGTAAGGAAAACATTTTAGTATGAGTTAAAAGTTGAGAATTAGACGTCATGTGACCAAGGAATTAGAAGTCATGTGACCAAGCAGGTGGGCCTGGACTTTTTCTTTCTCCTCGGATGAATGCTTTTACTTTCCTAGCCCTTATTTATTTTATTTCTATATAATTAACTAATAATAAAAATTTGTATCTTTATTTTACTATTTGCAGTAGATGGAGATAATGATGATAATATAAAATTCAAAAGTTGACAAAATATCAAGACTTGATGTTTTATCTCAACAAGATTAAAAAATCATTATTGATGAAGAAAATAAATGAGATACTTAATTTTTTTTATGGATTTGAGGATTTGTATTAATTTATTTAAGTTTATAGATTTGAATGCGTCTCTTTGTAGTTTTAATTATGATGCCATGTGTTTGAGGCTTGGCTTGATATAGACATTTCCAACTCTACAAAATGGGTGAACATTGTTCATTTGATGTCAACTTCCTTCATTAATGTGTTATCATATCATTTTATAAAAAATAAAACTTTCGATATTTCTTCTTTCAAAATAATTTACATATCCCTATACATATTTATTCTATCTTCGTTTATAACTTGAGACATTTTTCATGAATTGTTTGATATCTGATATGAACCGCATTATATATGAATTATAAAAAAATATGATTTGCTATATAAAAAGTAAGATAACACTATTTTTTTTTCAATCTTCTTTAATGAGTTTCTCATAAAATGAATTCTTCTTTTCAGAGTTTATTTCAAATTATATATATTTTTATTTTGTCTTATTAATTTTTTTAAATCGTATTTTATTTTTTCCCATATATTATATGTTTAATTTTATTCTTTTTTTCTTTTATCTACCCAATAAAACTTATACTGTATTTTAGTTATTCCTGTTACAAAGTTTATATTATTTAAAATTCACCCGTACTCCACAAGTGACACTGCTACAGTTATTTAAAATATAAGTAATAGTTTTATTACTTATATATTCGATTATAATTTTTTTTTGGGTGAAATATATCAGTACTCTGTTATATTATATGTTGAATATTAACACCCGGGTCTGTCCTTGTTTGGATTATAAAATGTTTGAAATTCAGATGCTGCCAAATTTTTAACCCACAGATCAAATTCTCCCAACGGACCAGAAGATAGCCTATAATGATTGGGCCCGAGTCACGGCCCACGAATGATGGATTAAGCATTTTCGCATACGATGGTCGAATTGAATTTGATGCCCCGTCGATTTGAATTTGATGCCCCGTCGATGTTTCAGGGTCACCGTGAAGGTCATTGTCAGGATTTCAAGAGTCAAAGGCAGTGTTTGTTTGATTTAACTGAGTGAATTTTGAGGGAAGGGGATTGAAAGGATTTGAATAAAGAAGAGGAGATTGGAGAAATTTTAAAATTTTCTTATTTGGTGAAATTCAAGAGGAAGAAATTGGAGGGATTTTAATAAAATTTTATTTAATTCACAAGAAGATTGGGGGGAATTGAGTAATAAAACTTAATCTCCTCTAAAAAAATCATAAATTGAGAAAAAATAAAAAATAAATAGAAAAGAGAAGTTTAATTTTAAGTACCAAACCCCTCCATTTCCATTCCTTAAAAAAAAGACCCGAACCAAACAGGTTCAAAAGTGCACTCAAGTCTATGGTACCTTACTCGCCAAGCTAGCTACGTGGCAGTTCTAGTAAGCCAAAACCATGGGGAGACACGGAAAGATGCTGTGACATCTCCATTTCCGATCCGATCGCCTTCAGGATCACTTTGAGAGTTTAAATATGGAGGATCTTCAATTCATGGTTGACAACTAAGACGCGCATCGCTTTACCCACTCTGCTTTCAATGCCCCTCTTTAATTTATGCTCGTTCATCATGAAATATGCTTGTCTATCACGGCCCACGAATGATGGATTAAGCATTTTCGCATACGATGGTTGAATTGAATTTGATGCCCCGTCGATTTGAATTTGATGCCCCGTCGATGTTTCAGGGTCACCGTGAAGGTCATTGTCAGGATTTCAAGAGTCAAAGGCAGTGTTTGTTTGATTTAACTGAGTGAATTTTGAGGGAAGGGGATTGAAAGGATTTGAATAAAAAAGAGGAGATTGGAGAAATTTTAAAATTTTTTTATTTGGTGAAATTTAAGAGGAAGAAATTGGAGGGATTTTAATAAAATTTTATTTAATTCATAAAGAGATTAGAGAAAATTGAGTAATAAAACTTAACCTCTTTTAAAAAATTTTAAATTGAGGGAAAATAATAAGAGGATGGAAAATAGAATCGGAGGAAATTAAATCTTTTTAATTTTGAAGTACCAAACCCCTGCATTCCTTTTCCCTAAAAAAAAAAATCCGAACCAAACAGTATCGAAAGCGCACTCAAGTCTATAGTACCTTACTCGCCAAGCTAGCTACGTGGCAGTTCTAGTAAGCCAAAACCATGGGGAGACACGGAAAGGTGTTGTGACATCTCCATTTCCGATCCTAACACCTTCAGGATCACTTTGAGAGCTTAAATATGGAGGATCTTCAATTCATGGTTGACAACTAAGACGCGCATCGCTTTACCCACTCTGCTTTCAACGCCCCTCTCTAATTTATGCTCGTTCATCATGAAATATGCTTGTCTATCATTCCAAAAGCCGATTCCCTTTTATAGCTTACTTTTCTTGATTCTTTCCTTTTTGCTATTCTATGGACAGAACTGCGTGATTCCTGAATTAGTGGATGGTGAAGAATTTTCTACTTTTCTCTCTACTTATAGGCCCGAGGCTCCCTCACCAACTCACGCTGCAAACGCCAATTGACTCTGGTACGTTTGTCCTATTTACACAAAAAAGTTCTTGATTTTCCTTGTTTAATGACCTTCATTTTGCTTTTGGGGTGTTATTTCTTCTACGACACTATCAAGTATGAACAGTAGCTTCATAGTCAATTCGATTTTCACTTTAAAGTAACTTCTTCGTTGGTTGCTCTATGTTATTTGTTGTTTTGATTTGGTTTCTTGTCTGGGATGAAGAATTTGGTGCTTCATGCACACAGTTATATGCAAATGTTACTTAACCCATCCCTCCGTTTCTTGGATTGGCATCAAGAACATTCAAGTAACTTCATGTCTTTCTCTCTGTTAAAGGATGACACTGTCATTGGGCCTCAAGAACATTAGCATTTTCATTTCTTATGCTTCAATTGTTATCTCAGCAAATCATATGGTCTCAGATTTCACTTGTCAGGCTCGAAACCCGTTAATTGATAGACTGACCATTGATGCAGGTTACTGCATTAAAGCAGGATTCGTGGATACACTGATTCTAATTTTTGAGCTGCTATGGGTTACCCAAGTAATGTAAGCAAAAGATTCCTATTCCCTCTCGCTTCGGTGAAAACATTTTTCAGATTTCTATGTTTAACTTTATTTTTATCGTTTGATTGATGGGCAGGAATTTGATCAAAATAATCAGCAAAATGATCCTGGTATGGTGTTCTTCCCATGCTTCACATGCCCACATGTACACAGACACACATTTTTATCATATAGTTTTTTGCTGATTTAGAATAGAATTGAAACTCCCATTACACGCACAACATTATAATGACAACTGGGAATATGATCAGTAGTAGCAAAAATGATCATAACTGAATTTTCAGTGGCTGTCACCGAGTCAGCTTAACTGTTGTATATAATGTGTTAATTTAAATATTGATCCTACTGAATGCTTCTTGGCATATGTGACCAGGTGCACTTATAGGAAATGGAAAGGAAATCCTTTTTCAGGTAAGCTAATAACTTGAGGCTCTGCTTATATGCTTTGTTGCCTACCCATAACTGGATAAACTTTGAAGACGGGGTTGTGTGTTCAGTTATCACATTATTATCGTGCCTTTTTCCAGCTATACTTCCTGGGGTTGTTTGTTTCTCTAGCTTTGGGCAGTATTTAGTTGGAAAACTGTGCTCATTTGGTTACTTCCATGTATTACACTCCATCAGTCCATCTCAGTTTTTAGTGCTAAACCTGCCAATGGTGTTGCACACAGCTGATTTGACACTGAAAAAAAAATGTCCAACAGGCATTCAACTGGGAGTCTCACAAGTACGATTGGTGGAGAAATTTAGAAAGAAAAGTTCCTGACATAGCAAAAGCTGGATTTACTTCAGCATGGTTGCCACCACCAACACATTCCTTCTCACCCGAAGGTTAGGGGCAGTATGCATAAAATTATTTAGTCTTCAAGTGACGTTTAATCCTTTTCAATGACCCTGATGAGGACGATGAGATAAACCTTGTCAGTTCCCTTTCGTTTACAGGTTACACTCCACAGAACCTTTACTCTCTCAATAGTTCGTATGGTTCTGAGCATCAGTTAAACGCTTTGCTTCATAAGATGAAGCAGTACAAGGTACGAGCAATGGCTGACATAGTTATCAATCATCGTTGTGGCACAACCCAAGGACATGGAGGGATGTATAATCGTTATGATGGAGTTCCATTATCATGGGATGAACGTGCAGTAACATCATGCACCGGTGGTCTTGTAAGATAATTCTTTATAATCAGCGTATATTCACTGATTCCACTTGGCAACCTATGAATTATCTCTGATGCATCTCGATTTATTATTTCAGGGTAATCGAAAAACAGGGGCCATTTTCCCTGGGTTTCCAAATATTGATCATACCCAAGATTTTGTGAGAAAGGACATCATTGGATGGCTCCATTGGCTACGCAATAATATAGGCTTTCAGGATTTTCGTTTTGATTTTGCAAGAGGGTAAGAATTCTCATCCCTTTTGAATATTACGTTAGGTTTTTTACTTCGTTATCTTGCATAATATATTCATTAGTAGACCTCTCTAATTTGTCTATTTTTTCAGTTATTCACCAAAATTTGTGAAAGAGTATATTGAAAAAACAAAGCCAGCATTCTCCGTTGGGGAGTACTGGGATTCTTGTAACTATCACGGTTCTGTTCTGGACTATAACCAAGGTACTATTCTTTAGTGTACATCTTCGTTTGGCAAATATATTATTGCCGCAGATAAATCTGTGCTCGGAGTCTAATTTATCAAAGATGTGAAGGGTAAAGAATGTCCTCTGGATATTTTAAAAAATTTTCACTTCATAAACTTTCTCTACCAAAGGGAGATTTGTTTTGGCTTTCAAAATATATGGAAAGTTCATGTAGAATTGGAAAAAACTCAATGGAGTTTGAACAATCTTACTCAATTTAATTTTCTTTTTCCCCTTGAAAGTCCTGAGGTTGATGTGACAAAGTTCAGCATGAAGAGAGTAGACAGCGGAACATCAAACTACAGCAAAATTATCTGCCATAACTAGGAATTCAAGGCATTACTAACCAATGACTATGAGATAGATATCTTTTGTTCAATGTTTGAATTTTTCAGTCAACTATGGTGAAACTTCTAGTTTAAAATTTATTGAAGAAATATTATGAGAAGAAAAGGAGCTGAAAGTTTAGAAGCAGGGGTGAGGTTCTCCAGAAGTACCAAATTGTTAACCTCATTAGAGTTGTTTTGCCTGATTGATTATGGTTTCTATGTTGAGTTGTTGACAGTTGACACTGTTAGCCATTCTGAGTCATTCTATGTAATAATGATGATGATAAATTATTCTGTTCTGAGTGGTGGATGAATTTTATGCCCAGTAGTTGAAGTTTGTTATCTCTGTTGTAGCTACATAGTCTCGGCTCTTGGCCTTTTGCTTACTTATTTTTCATCCTTTAATAATTAATCAAAGTATATTATTTCCATGTGCTTGTTCGCCTGCAGACAGCCATAGGCAACGGATAATCAATTGGATTGATGGCACAAGTCAGCTTTCAACTGCATTCGACTTCACAACAAAAGGAATTCTCCAGGTATTTTCCAGAATTTTGTAGTTCATAAATTAAATTGACTTTTCAAGAAATGAGCAGTATGTTTTCCATTTTCTTTTAATTGAGGGTAGAGAAGAGAAGAATCAGCTCTTTGAACATGACAGTTACATCTTGCAAAATATGGTGAAGTTCATTACTATTTTACTTTGATTTTCATTATATCTTATGGAGTCTACAGACTCTACTATCTATAGAGTTGTAATGGCAAATGGAGTCATTGAGAATTAAATTTCTTACAAGAAGCCATTTTCCCATGTAAACTGAGGTGCTTTGTTGTAGGAAGCTGTCAAGGGAGATTTTTGGCGTTTAAGGGATCCTCAAGGAAAGCCACCCGGTGTGATGGGATGGTGGCCTTCTAGGGCAGTGACATTTCTAGATAACCACGACACAGGCTCAACGCAGGTACTGATTTTTTTTTTTTTTGGTTTGGGATAATCTGAGGTTACTGAATTTTACTATTACTAAAATGATGCAGAGATGTTTCTAGAGCACATATTACATGGTTGAGTTGAGGCCTTGAGGGTATTGGTCCCCATTGTTGTGATATTTTTTGCCAAACTGTTTTCAAGTTGCACATAACTAAGTATGTTGGTTGAAATTAAAATATAATGCCTTTCTAATTTTGATAAGAATTTTAGCGTCAACATGCAAGATGTTTCTTTCCCTTCAGACAACGATGCTTGTTCCTTTTTTATTATTATTCAATTAAGCTATTGTTTCACTCATTGTGCAGGCTCATTGGCCCTTCCCCTCAAATCATATCATGGAGGTACATTTTTTGGCAACATTTAATGATAGCTTGTAAATTAATGCTTTACTGCCCAAGTTATCTTCCATTATGCTCCCTGCAGTACAGTTGCATTTTTTTTTCTTGTTTTGGATTGAAGTTCATATTCTCCTCGTTCGTTTACTAAACTGCATCTACTATGACTCTTTGGCAGGGTTATGCTTACATATTGAGTCATCCAGGGATACCAACAGTTTTCTATGATCACTATTTCGATTGGGGTAACTCCATTCGTGAGCAGATTGTGAAGTTGGTATGTAACGCCACTAGTACTCAACTATTGCATTAGACATTCAACAAAGATGCCCCTCAGTATAACTAATAAACATTTGGATGGCAGATTGATATTCGCAAGCGTCAAGGTATACACAGTAGGTCATCTGTCAGGATTGTAGATGCTAAGCAAAATCTTTACTCAGCATTCATCGGGGATAAAGTGTGCATGAAGATTGGAGATGCTTCTTGGTGCCCTTCTGGGAGGGAATGGACACTGGCAACTAGTGGCCACAGATATGCCGTATGGCACAAATAATTATAGTGTTCCTTCAGCTTTTCCCTCTCTTACTATCGCCTTTATTATTACTCAACTTTTTAATTTGCTGTAGCTGGGGATACACCTCCTCAGGTCATGGGCCCATTCTCCATGTAACGAGTAATAATGATAACAATAGCAGGATTTGAGCAGCAAATATTGTGGGAAGTATTTTTCTTCATAATTGAAAATAAAATTACTACTGTGCCACCTCAGTTTATGAAAATGCGTTTGCCCATATTTTACCGCAACACTTGTACCTTTTATTATTATTAGTTTGATCATTTAAAAAATATGCTTAGGCTCATATTCCTGAAGCCTGTGTGTGTGTGTTTTCCCCCCTTAAATGTTTGATAACTGTTGATGGGGATAAGATATGGGGTTCTGGCTTGTTTAACTTTTTTCCCCTTTTAATCTGGTGCATGTTTAAGCTCTGGGTTCTGGCCTACGTTTCGAGGAAAAGCTTTCGAATTTTCTTAGGATACCCGTAAGGAAAAGATAAGGGGTTCCAAACGGCATTCTATATAAAAGGATGTCAGTTCTGCTCAAAGCGTTTTTAATTTCGTGGATTTTAGTTTGTGTGGTGAGGTGAGAGGAGGGCTCGTGGAGGTTGAAACTGAGGGGAGCTTCACTGAGTGATTATGAGAGACATGGTGGTTTCCATGAGAAAGCTATGCGATTGTTGAAATTGTCAGACTTGTGAACTGAAAAGTTTGGGCTCACATTTCTAATAACAAGGGTAGCACCGTGAGATCAGAACCGCAAATTGCTTCAAAGTGGAGCAGAGCCGAAGTACAAAATGAGTGCTACCATTTACATGTGCAAGAGGCAAGTATGGTGTGGATTAGGTGATGATTTGAGGTCAAGCTTTGACTAATATTGAGAACTCAAACTGCAATGATCAGTGTATTTTGCTATGAGTTCCAAAGTATTGCCAGTATTGGTTGGCAATAATGAGTCTCACTTCCACCTGCATGTGTCTTATATGAATCCAAAGGTTTTGATCTGTTTTCTTTTTTAAAATTAATGTGGCCACTGAGATTTGCAGTCCCCTCCCTCGACCTCAACTAGAAGTGGCCTACGATGTAGAGAGAGAACGAGAAAGAATCACATGCCGTTTGGACCTGGATAGCCACTCTCTCCACATCAACATCAAACATGTGGTCATCGGCCTCATCATTCTTGTTTAGAAACCTAAGGTCCTCAATTTTCAAACCCAGATAGATGCCTCACTAGAGATCCCAATTCTGCAATCTCTTCTCAGAATTCAAATTTCTTATGTTGGTTAGGCTACTTTGGTTTATAATTTCATAAATCAAAATTCTGTTTATAAATATTATTTCTTTTTATCTAAATAAATTTGTGACAAATTTTACTACTTTTACTTGAATTTCTATAGTTATTTTAATTTACTTTTTGTAAAACTGAAAATCAAATGGGTACTTAACTGTGCCAAATAACTCCTACTTTCTCTCAAAGACTCACATGATATGTACACACTTCAACTATCTTTTACATCTAATTTACTAGTTTTGTCTTAGGAAATGGAATAAAGATTGAAGTAATATATATGTATGTATTACTGATATTAATAAATTTTAAGGTGATGCAAAGCTAATAAAATGCTTCTGTTTTCTAATACTAGCTTAATTTTTGTGTTATAATCAAAACTATCTGGTAGGATTTGACAATTTATGATTTTCATTAATGAATATAATTGCAAATTTTCTCCTCGAACATGTGTGCCTTTTGATTTCTGCTTTTGGCCCTTCCAAAGGCTATCAAGTGGATGAGATATTACATATTAGTGCTGGTCTCACTTCACACTCAAGTCATCTGACTTATAGACACCTTTGCTCGATATCAGGCATATCATCCCCAGCGGACCAGTACCATCGGTTAGTAAATACTAGTAATTAACAAATTCCAAAAATACCATATACAATTAATGCACCTGCAAAAATGGGAACTCGATAGCATGCATAAGAATATATGAAGACCATAATTATATATAATTTCATAAAAGAATTGGAGAGCTCAAGACTTCATGGATTCATGATCTATCTAAGGCTACTTATAATATGTAATTCTCTCAGGTTCACATCTTATCGCTAATTGGTACATGCTGCATTCATGGTGCCAGGAAGCAATACACACACACATGCACACACACTCAACCTCTCCACACCCCCCCCCTTCCCAAAAAGAAAAGAAAGAAAAAAAAATCATACTCGTATATACATAATCCGAATCCTACCCTAAACATGATTAAGTCAGGTTGATGGATACCCAATGAATCCTAGGTAAAGAGAGACACGTACAAATGGAAAATGGTGTCCGAAGTCCAAAGTGGCAGTGATTGTGGTGGTGGTGGTATCACTGACGTGCACCAACCAGCAACCATGATGATCTCTCCTTTATCTTAAAAGCAGAAAATGCAAAGGCCGTTTTATTTGGAGCTACGTGAGCATCTCAGCTCCACTCGAACAGGAAGGAAGGGCTCATAATCATGAACAATGGTGGATTCCTCAGCATCGAGTTCTGCAAATTGACTAAAAAGTCTTCCAACTATCGTTAATGTCAAGTGCTTTCATAATTCAACCATTAATTATCAAATCTGCATATGCATTCAGTGGGCTAATGACAACTTTATTGCACCAACTTTGATTCATCATGAATCTTTCATGCTTAAGAGTATAAAACTCGGGGCAGTAAAAGAAAGGGTAAAAAGTAAAAGTACTTTTGTCCTCTTTTCGTTTTTTTGTGCTCAGCCCCACTCATTGCTCACATAGTTGGCGAATAGAAACCCTAGTCCCCACCATTGCACCACCCTGAAACCTTTTCCAAAAAGGAAACAAAAGAAGAATGAAAGTTGACGCTTACGCTGCATCGAGCACAGGGAACAAAGCGCGTATACTTTTTCCAAAGCCTGAATTGCACAAAAGTTACTATTTCTCTGAATCTCTCATCAAGTCAATTTTATTTTTCGAAATTAAACAACTCTTTGTCTAACCTACGTACTCTAACGCTTACACGAGTCAAACTACATCAGAATGAAATGATCCTTACTTCACAAAAAGCAAACTGAAATTCCATCACATTGTTTATACTATATTATAACCTTTGAACCCTTCACTGCAGTTTGCTATGCGTAGTAGTTATATTATATACAATGCCAAATTAACTTAATTTATTTGGAGCCCTACTTTTTTTATTTTTTGGTTAAAACCTGTATATACTAAAGTTTTCAGATGAATAACACTATATGCATTCAACACTTTGTCTATTACTTCATCTAGAACTCAAATACTTGCAGCAGATTTTGAAGACCTTCAATGAAAATTGCTTGAGTATACCCCCCCCCCCAAAAAAAAAAGACAGCGTAAATACAACTGTCCATGTGCTTACAATTTTCCACTGTCCTCCCATGATGGCTCCAGTAATTCAGTAGGCTAACTGATCTGTACCTGACAGACCAATAAACGGATACAAAAAAGTGAACCAGTCTGTGTTTGTGGAATCAACTAATCTGATTTCTTCGATCTTTTTGTTTGAACTTTCAACGTGTGAAAACTAAAAGGAAAAGAAAAGTAAATGAGTGGAGAGAATTAATAGTTGGGGTTGGGGAGGGGGTTAGATTTGGAGCACTAAATAAAGGGCAGGGAAAGGCTTGGTCTCATAAATGCGAATATATAATTATTTGTGGGAGTTTGTTCTCCTGATCATGCTCATATAGTAGTAGTATTGAAGTTGGAGGAGGACCTGGTGGCGAGTGTTTCTAAGGAGCGTGGGTTTGTGCTTGTGGGGGTTATGAGTGCGACGGATCGGTGGACAAAAGGGAAGATTTAATATATCTCTTTCGTGTGCAATTAATATCATAATTGAAGAGATTGACCTATGTTTGTATATTACTTTTCTATATTAATAATAAAACAAAAGTTGTCTCTCTAATCTTTATTGTAATAGTAGGTCAAAAGCGTCCTTTTCTTGACCGGAAATATTGTTTCAAGTTTATTGGAGTATTGAACAGGAAGGGCACCTTGGATTCTGAACTTAGTGGGGCGGTAGGACCCCTCCATGAAGAGGTAGGCCTTTCACATTTTTTTCCCTTTTTTTTTTTATAATCACATTTTTTCCCTTTTAACAAAACGTATTATCCATTTTTTCTCGAACGAAACTTGTTAAGTATCCATTTGGATTATCATTTTATAAAAAATTTATTAAAATAATCATAGTTTATAAAAACAAAATTCAGATAAAAATAAAAAATTTTATCATAAATTTATTTGAATAAAAATGAAAAAAAGATGATTAAAAATCATGATTTAATTTATAAAAATGTAAGCCAACAATGCTTTTAACTTTTTACTCCCATAGTTCCAAATTTAGGGTGTCTTTTAGAAACTCTACTTGATCCAAAATATAAAATATAATGTAATATTAACTACTTTTTTTTTTTAATTCTACTTGTGTATCTTTTTTTTAAATCACATAATATGTCATGGAAACTTGTTTTTCATTTAATAAAAATATGTGCGTAAATTCAGTAAATAGGGGTAAAATAGGAAATAAAAGACATTTTTTAAAAAAATTAAGGATATAATTACATTTTCTTAAGATGCATGAATTGGTTAATACACATTTTGTTCCTTATTATAAAGTGCTTTCTAGAAGAATTTATATGTGCAAAATATAAGTTACATTTTGAGTATTAAATACTATTTTCTATATTTGCCCTTATTAAAAGTTATGGTGAAAAAAGATTAAAAAAATATAAATAAGATGTGTTATAATTAATGAGGGTAATATTGAAAAATTAGGATAAATTTTGCAAAGTTCAAAATTTTTAATTACTTTTAACCATTTGTCTTGATATGTGTAAATTAATTAAAAGTGACTTATAATAGAAAATTGAGGAAGTAATGTCTTATATATATTTAAGTGAGGAGGGAGTAGTACATTATTTTTAACCTAAGGGGTATGGAACAGGAAATTACAATCTCACCCATGGCCGGTTTAACGTTTTTATATTTAATCACTGACCTAAACATATAGTATTTTTCTTGGAAGAGACCATATGAGGAAACAAGCATTTGCACATTCCTACAATATCCTTTAGTCTAGAGCATCCCAAGTGAAGCGCCAATTGGTGAACAGGGAAATTAGTTGTGGTGTTTGGAGAATAAATCTCATAGGAAGGTAATTTGGAAAAATTACTTATAAATTGTGTTGTGAAGTTACTATAACTACTTAATTATTGTAAGCTTACTGTGTTGTTTGTTTGTGATTTCCAGTTCAAAAATCTAGTTAATTATTATTATTTTATGTACTCCCTCCATTTCTTTATTTTATTTTTTTTGTTATTGAAGGTTGTTTTTCACACTACTAGAAAATTATTAATTATGCTAAATTTTATTAAGGATTTGACTAAAATATCTTTATATAATGACCTACATTGAATTAAATGAGAGAAGGCTGAATAAAATTGGGAAGAATTGATAATATATTTTTTTCGAACAAAGAAAAATTGATAATATATTGAAAGTCTAAAAACAACAATAAATTTAAAATAAAATAAAAACTCTAAAATAAAAAAAAAAGGAAAAGAGAAAGTACAGTGTAATTATAGTTAGTTAAAACATTCACACTGTCCAGTGAAAACATATACTAGTAGTATAAATTTCAAATTATGTGGTTGTGAAATAAAGAAACTAATTAATTTAGTGAAATAGTATTTCTTAAACGGATAGGACTAGAGATGTAGTACAGGTTGCATTGAATGATAAACGATCACCTCCTGTGCTTTTTCGGATCATGCCAGGATGTAAACAGGGTTTTGGTGTTTTAATCTAATCTACCCAACACTGTCATATGGTCCCCCTTGCTCATTAACTTGGCTTTTACTTGAATTTTTTAGACTTCGAATAATAGTTCAATAATGTACATTGAAGCCATTCACCTTGCATGAAGTCAGCCAAGATAATTGAACAAGTTGAAAATTTAACTGGACACTAGTATTTCATATTTAATTTTTAATTAATTAAATTAGAATATTCTGACAAGAGATTTGCTTGGAACTTGATGAATCTTATGCAATTGAAAAGTAATATGGATCGTGTTAGAATCAAGAATAGTACAACAAGATAGCAAATAAAACACAAAGAAAGAAAAACATTAGAATAGAAAAGAAACACAACATGCTGGATGAAATTGAGATGAGAAAGAATAAAGGATAAATGTATTGGTTAAAGTAAGACCCTAAAAGAACATGTCTCTTAAAACCCTAACCATGAGACGCCACAAAGAGAAATCACTCCTTTTGATAATTCAAAGAGTTTCTCAAGTACGCAAGCGAATAAAAGAAGCCTCACAAAAAAGAACATAAGTTATGTAAAATTCATTTTCATTCATAATGCTAAAAAACATTCACAATATATGGCCTTAAATAGGCAATGGTAAAACTAACTTAATGAGTCTATAAAATCTAATTATTTTGGGGTCAAATAATCTTAATGAGATTATAAGTTTTTGGTCTCAAGTAATATTTTTAATAGACCTAAGAAACTAATAAAATAAAATTCTAAAAATAAATGATGAAAATTAAAAAAATAATAATAAAAATAATTACTAAATCCTTATAAATATTCTACTACATTAATAAAATCACATATTTGGCACATGACATGCTTATTTACAAGATTGGTTATCAAAAAGACTATTAATTGATCAATTAAGCTTTATTAATCACTTAAATTTAGCTCATAATTAATAAAAATGAAATTAAAATAAATTAAGTTACATGCTCTTTTAATGAAGCACGTGATCTTTTAAGTAATATCCTCCAATAAACTTTTCTTAGGTTTGAATCTGAAACTTATAATCTCTTCACGCTTTCTAGCTTCAGTTGGGTTACAAACTTAGTCAAATAATTGAGCTCCAACATGTATAATAATATTTCCAAGTGATAAAGCCTTCTTATTATATTCTTAAATTTGTCCAAACACTCCTTTTGAACCATAATTAAAGCATCTTCTATCACATTCTTTGTTTGTCCGTTAAAAGCATACGATTAACATTTAGGAAAAAATTTGTAGAATGTGGTTTTTTTTTCTTGGTTGAAGGGGCTTATTCTTATTGGAAAATTGGGAAATGGGACCGAAAAATAGACTTATTTAGAAAATGAGATTACAGTTCAAAAAAAATTCTGAGTTTTAGTTGAAAAAATTTGAATTTGACCTAAAAAAAAAAAAGCTATGGTCCCATTTCCCAACTATGTCCATTTTTTTGTCCTATTTCTCAATTTTCTCTATTCTTATCATCTCATGCAACACTTGCTTTCATTTTATTTGTAATTTTAAGATTTTTCAAGTAAAATCATTAAATAATCCAAAATATAATAATATTTAATGGTATTTTATCAAAGTATCTATGACTTAAACGTTAAAAGATAGGTTATATTTCACCTATCATTATTTCTAATGAAAGATAAAATAATAAGAAAATTAATACTTTATTAATAATATAAAATAACATATAAATTGGAATATAAATTTTTTTTAAATAACATATAAAATAAAATAGTGGGATTAATGTATATATAATGTTACCCTCGTTTGAATTTTTACTCGCTCATTTCCATGAGTGAATGTATGGATTAACTTGAGAGGTGTTATATTGCATTTAATTTTTCTATTCTCTCTTGTCCAAGGTACTAAAAGTCAGATGAGATTTGAATGAATTAAGATACTAGTTTAAAGTTTAATAATTTAACTGTAATTTAACTGAAATTAAATTAGTAGGAATAAAATTAATAATTTTTTAATTTTATATGTTATAGAGAAAATTGAAAAATATTATTAATAAATTTCATAACTTAATATTAAAATTTAAATAATTTAATATTCATATATACTTATATTTTGAGTTCAAAATAATTAACTAATATTCTATTTTTTATATTATTTATTAAGTAAATTTATCATTATTAATAATTATGTATCATAATAAAGCTTATACAATATTATAATGTACAAAGAAATAAATTTATACAAAAAATGATATTTAGTATTAAAAATAATGATATCTTATCTTAAAAATAAAAAAAATAAAAAATGCAAACATGTTCAAATTGATTTTGAGCTAGTTCAAAATCGGTTTTCTCTGGTTCAAGCCCAGTTTCACTAGTTTTGAATAAATTCTCCTCTTCTTTTGGATTGAGCCTAGCACTAATTCTTAATCCAACTGGTTAAACCGGTCAATTCAATCTATTTTTTATAATCTACTCCAGTCTCAAATATAAATCATTAAGAGAAGAGTTTTTAATGGTATAAAATATTAGTCATATATGGATCATTAAATATTTTTTTAGATATCTCTTATTAAGTATGTTGAAAAAAAAAAGCATAATTTATTATTAGAAAGATACATCATTTAACTAGGGCTAAATTTAGAAAGTGAATGAAATTTGAGATAAATTTAATAAGTTTAATAATTTTTCTTAAAATATATAAGGTAATTAAAAGTGACTTTTATATATATATATATATGCTCTCTTTGATCCATATTATAAGATGTTTTGAGAAATTTTTCTTAATCCATAATATAAGGTGTCATATAGTGGTTTGTTATTTTTGTCTTTCATTTATTATACTCCCGCTGGTCCTTAATATAAGATTATTTTAACTGAATCACAAGAATTAAGAATGAGAGTTAAAACTAATTAACTACCTCGATTTCTCCGATAATTCCAATATTTTTCTAAAATTACCCTTATTTATTCTCTCTCTTTTTCTCTCTAGATATATTAAATAGGGACATTTTTTAGAAATGTATAATAAATATCACCTCGTATATTGTAAAAGATCTTATATTCAGAACCAAAGTAAAAGATCCTATATATAGGACCGGAGGGAGTATTATTAATGTTGTAACTTATACTATACTCTATCCGATTCTTAATATGATATCATTTTAATTGTATTACACATATTAATAATTAGAGTTAAAATTAATTAATTACCTAAATCTTTTAAAAATCATATTATTTTTCAAAAATTACTATTATTGAATTTTTTTTTTCTTTCTCTCTCTTATCAATTAATCAGAGCCAATTTTTTTGGTAATGTATAATGAATATAATCTCATATTCTGAAAATGATTCTATATTTAGAACTAAAATAAAATATCTTATATTTAGGACTTGAAATAGTATTTAATAAAAATAATAAAATTAATAGGATAAAATTGAAAATTTTAATTTTTTTTTAAAAAATTTAAAAATATAATAAAATTTTGTTAATATACTAAAAAATAGTTCAAAACGAAGCATACGGAGTTATGAGAGGGAGTATTATAATGGACTTTTCATTCGCACATTTCCAAGGGGTGTATTTATTGTTCGTTTTAATGATTCATACTCTACATCAGCACCCACGAACGAACTTTTTAATCAGAGGTTTTTTTTTGCCAAACTTTTATATTCGGATTACTATTTTTCCCCTTTTGGGCCACTTATATTCCATATATATATATATATATATATCAGTCACTTAAATTATGATAACAAATCCTATAAATCATTAATATAGATTATGAAATTTATAAAAAACCTTCATAGTATTATTTTTTAGCTATCTATGACTTACCTTTATGCAATGTACCAACCCACTTTTTTATGTTTAATTATCTGCTATATACCAAGTAAGATTTGAGCATTATTGAGTTTCAATAAATATAGCTTTCAATGTGAATTTTTTTTTCTTATCTATAAAGCCCAAACTTAAGTATTTATATAAGAGAGTGCTAAGTCCGTTACTAGTTAAACTAATCGTTGTTAGTTGCATAGACTCACTTTTAAATCTATGTTTAAACAAAAAGGAGTATATATCATGTCGAGGACAACTTTCTCTAAAGCATATTAAAAAGTATGGACAAATTTGGAACTAGCCAATTACCGTGCCAAGAAAGAAAAGAACCCATACAAACTTGAATAATCCATGATACTACTACATGGTTAGAGAAGATGCATGTAAATAAAAACAACCATTGATTCCTCCAACATGAAAGGTCAAACGAGCTCATTTATGGGCCACCCATACTCCATGAGTGAAGAGATAAAAATTAAGTGGCTGTTTTTTTTTTTTTCTGTAAAAATACTTTTAGAATAATCATAATTTACAAAAATAATGTTTGGATAAAAGTAGAGAAATTTACTGAAAATCTATTTAGATAAAAAAAGAGAAAATGATGGTTAGAAACCATAGTTTGATTTGTAAAAATGCAAACCAAACAAACCCTAAGAGTGTGTTTGTTAAATTATTTTTGAAAATAAATTTTGAAAATAAGAAAATAAAAAAATTTATTTAAATAATTGTTCTCAAAATTATAATTAGTAAGTAATAGATACGTTATTCAAAATTTATAATTTTACTATTAATTAGGGTATTTTTCACATTTTTTTATGTTTTTCAGAATAAAAATTACAAAATACTTTATAGATATTCTGAGTTTTTTATTCATTTATTTTTTTATTTTCTAGGATAATTTATAAAAAATAGATTTATTAAATAAAATTTTTTTATTTTTTTATTTTTAAAAATAAAAAAATTATTTTCAAAAACTCTACCAACGGTGCTCTAATCTTATTAGAATAAATTTTATTTCCCACAGAATACTTGTAATACATAACCTTCTCCTTAATGACTTACTTATTTGTCTTATTGATTTTGGCCGGATACAAATATTTGTCAATGAATCATATTTGACCGTCAGGGAGCGGAGGCTTTGATGGTTGCCACAGCTAACCTGACCAAGCAAAGCAGAAAGACGAGGGCTGGTTAAGTGTGCATCAGAATCGAGGGTGTGACAAGGGATTAAGGGAAAAAGTGGTACTGAGAGGGAGAGAAGACTAGCAGAGTGGGGTTTTCAGTTTCATCAAGAACGAGGGGGAAAGAATAAGTATGATGATCCTTTGATCCTTCTAAATGTGCCCTTCTCAGTCTCAGGAATGAACCATCCAATCTGATTGCTTGTCAATCTTTTGAGTCTGCAACTACGTCTCCTCCACTTTTCTTTTCCTTTCTGCTACTACCATAACTTAATTAATTAATTAATATATTATTATTTACATTTATTAATGACACCCACCTCCTCCATATTCTCTCTCATATTTACTGTGAAGCTCCCTTTCACATTTTAAATAGCAACAACAAACGGAGGTATTTTCCGTTGTCTGCCTCGCTGCGAAGTGCTTTTGGGTTCAAGTTGGTTTGGCAAAGGGATGCTTACAGAGTTTGTTGGCATTCTGTCCACCTCCTCCATCGCTCTTCATCTCTCCACAAAGGAGGTGGGCATACTGCCAACTGAGCTCTGCTCGCTTCTCTTTGTCAACCCCTCCTGATCGATCTATCCCTCTTTCTATTTTCTCATATATATAAATATATCTGTGCGTGTTTCATACTCTTCCACCCTACTACACACAGCTCCTCCTAAAGATTATTAATTAACAAGAATTGTGTGTGTATATTTATAAATACTGTTGATGTTGTCCGTCTACCCTGCAGGATCGATCTGTTTGTATGGGGATATTTATTGCGTCTTGCCGCCGCTGCTTGTGGAAACCCTACTTTCCCCCCGCTCTCTCTCTTGTCTTTGCTTCTTTAGTTTTCCCTCGCCTTTTAACTTATTTTCCTTTAGTTTGTTCCAGCGTTGTTGATGGTCATGAAAGGTTCCATGTTTTTAGAGGATTTGTAGTCTTTCTGTGTTTAGAATCAGGTCTAGCGTCTAGGGTTTCTTCTCTTTCCTTTACATCGAGATCCAATAATTTCCTGACCCTGGTCCTTTTGATTTGGTAATCAGTGACTCAATTCATACCCAGCATTAACGCTCAAAAGTTGATCTTGAGATTATATATATGTACAGCAGAGAAAGCAAGTCTTTTCTGGGTTTTTCTCTATCCTAATTTGAAGCGGTTTCTCATGCATCGGAGCTGGCCAAGTTCATCTTTATCATTATAGATAACCAACTGGGAGAGATGAGAAAAACACAGTTTGCCTAATTTTCAGTTCAGAACAAATTTTTTTTGGTTATTTACTTGATTGATGATTGACATGTATCAGAAGGCAGCAAGGAGGGAAGGGATGGGACTCGGCATTAAAATTGAGAATTAATGGCTGACCCTACTGCCCAATTCGTTCTACGTAGGCTCATGATTGAGGACTGACACAACCTCCTCTCTTCTTCCACCACACATATATAAATGTACAACATATATATATATATATATATATAAAACTATATGCACGCTCGTGAGGCGACTCCCTATGGTACAAAAGTCGGTGACGGTCATTGGAGATGAATCACAGCGCTTGTCTCCTCTCTTTTCGCCTTCTATTTTCCTTCCTTCCTTCGTTACCTTTGTGATTACTTATTTGTAAAAACTAGGAAAGGCGTGAAAATAAATTAGCCTTTGGCTAAATACAAGAGACCTATGGAGTAAGTTGAAATTATAAATTTAAAAATTGAATTTGATTTATTAGCTTGTATTTATTGGCTACATTTTAGATTCAAAATTTTATAAAAAGTTAGTTCTGAAATATATTTAAAGATCTATTAAAAAATAAAATAAAATAATCTTTAATTTAAAAAAAGTCTTTAAACCTTGAATTTCTAGTTAGTTAGTATACCTATGGTGTATAGATTTTTATCTTATCACTTGTATGTTTAAGTAATATAATGAAAAATAGTTATTTTTTTTATTTTTATAAGTTTCAAATGTCTTTTTTTTCTTATGATTTTATTAATATAAAATTTCTCACATATTAACTCATTTATCTGTAATTACAAAAAAAAATTGATAATACAGTAAGTAGTAAAAAATTTAAGCATATAAAGGTCCATACTCTTATTTCAATTCATAAAAAAAAATAAAAATATTTACAAAAGTTATTTATATTAATTATATTATGTATTAAATAATAATAATTTAAATATATTTAGCCTAATAGGTTTTAAACTAAACTTTATTTAAATAGATTAAATCTATTTAGTTAAATAGATCTGCCTATAAGTTTAAACCTATTAGGTTAGACTTTGTATAGGCCAGTTTATAGGCTCCTATTAGAATCTAATATATTTCCATTTCCACTCTTATTAAGAAATGTTTTTGATTTTTTCTATAAGGTATTTTTCAAAAGTTTTTTTAGATGACACCTTATAATGTTGAGTGAAATTGTTTTTATTTTGCCCTTGATCATTTATTTTTTAACCTCACAAATTATCATTAGAGTTTTTGTTTAATTGATCAATGATAATGTTCTTAGTCTTGTTTTAATTGGTTCCACAATTTTCTACTTAATAATGATTGAGAGCCTTATGAACCTTAAAGAGGATTGCATTACTATAATAATAGGGATAAAAATGAATGTTTAATTTTTTAAGGATTTTAAGAATATATATAAATTTCTTAATTTACAAGGAAGAAGGGAGTATCGGGTTAATTATTTATTGCTCTCTCCAATTCTAAATATATGGCATTTTACCCTAACCTTAAATATAAGATCACTCATAATATATGAGGTAATATTTATTATACATTTACAAAAAATATTTCTATTTAATGTATCTTAAAGAGAAAAATATATTAAATAAGGATAATTTAAAAAAATATTATAATTTTTAAAAAAATTAAAATGATTAACTAATTTTGACTTAATTTTTAATTTATTTGATTAAATTAAAAAGATTCTATATTAAATATGGGATGGGGTATTTGGGATAATATCCGGCGAAGAAAAGAATGAAGCCCATAGCTACATTGATTGGGTCGGGTAAAATGTATGCAGCACAATAGAGTCTCGTCATTGTCGGCAAATAACCAGAAGAATTACAACTAGTAAAATTTTGAATTTAGTGGTCCGAGAATGCATGTAAAATGTGATTGGGTGGTGGAAAATTTGAAACCGGACCGTAGAACCTCCAATTAAACAGGCATAGTCAACGAGGGTCATTTTATATTTGCATTGTTGAACAATTTCAAGCCTCGGTCAAAGGTATATAAAAGGTATATATAGTCTTGCGGCCTGTTCGTTTCAAAGGCTGTCTACGGGCCGTACTGTTTGGCCATATCTATAACCAAAATTGTAGCATTTTTTTTTTACTGTTATTTTCTTTTCTAAATAATGAATGGAGTCATTTGGAAATTAACTTGACTAATTATATATATTTTTTGGTCTGAACTTAGACTTATTATATGGAGCTATGAGGGAGGATGCATGTATGCTATGAGGAGAGTCAATTAAAAGATGAATGTACAAGTGTTATATATATATATATCTATCTCTCCAGGAGAAGATGAGATTCTTTATCCACACTGATATTATTATTATTATTATTATTATTATTATTATCATCATCGACGGCCCTTTTGAGAGGAGGAGGATGGGGGTTTGATGGCAATGATGAATCTTGAGCACTTTAAATGGGCCCTTTCACACAGTTCTATAACATATGTAAGGATGAGTGAATGCATTCTGTTGATGATGGGCTTATATTTATAGCTAAACAAACCCTTTTTCAGCCTCCTTCATCTTCTCTTCATCCTCCCATGAGGATAGTGACACTGAAGCAGTATGTAGGTTTAAGTGAAGCAGCACTACTCTTTTCAATGTTGTATACAATTTCCATGGTGTAATTCAATAATAGCGCTGTAGAAGGTTTTTTTTTTTTTAAAGTCATTTTTTGGGTGTAGAATGAGAGAAATAAGTTGCATTATTTACTGTGCAGCTTATTATAAATTTTAATTTTATATTGATAATGATATTGATTTAGGAAAAATTAGATTAGTTTTTCAAGTATTATATGGAATTTAAGAGAATATGTGGTATTATTTATGATTTATGAATAATATGATCTGTAATAAATTTTATATTATAGATATATATATATTTTAGAGAGAGAGAGAGATGAGTAAGAAGAGATGGAAAGGAGAGTATAGATGGGAGTCGGAAGGATATTTGAAAATCACATACATATATTTGATATTCTAAACTTCTTTTGATGTGGTGAGCTTTTAAATTTTCTCCATTTTGTAGATAAATATTAATATATATTTTCATGATAGATCCTGAAAATAGCTTATCAGGATATATCAAAGAAATTGATACAAAAATTAAACATTATATTGAAATTTATCTTTAAAATATTTAATATATTCATTTTTCCACAAGGCTCTCAACAAACTAGAAATAGTTTAATAATTAATGAATTCATCTTTTTAAGTTTAGACATTGGCCTATTTTTTATTTGAAATTACATTTATTTATCTAATAATAATAATAATAATAATAATTTTTCTTAGGCTTTGGTATCTTTTGTTGATTTATTTACTATTTATTTTTGGTTTGAAAACTAGAAGAAGTTGCATTTCTAGCAAACCAGAAGGAGTTAGACAGACATCAAGCTGTTCATGGCGAAGTCGACGACAAATCTTATGGACGAACACACAAGAAATGTGATGTATTTGTTGATATAAAATAAATTGATATAGTACCTTTTTTTTAAATGAAACTAGAGTAGTAAGCTAATGGATGAACACAAAAGTAATGTAATGTATATAGTTTTGTATGAGCACTCGGTATTCTGGAGTTTGCCTCACTCGAGCTGTGAGGATTTCAACATGACTCAAACTAATATGGATTCGAGGATTGACATGTACCACAAGAGTAGACACCCTTACTACTTCACACTGCTGCATTCCCACATTTCAAACCCAAGACCCGTAATTAAATTAGAACAACTCTTGCTAGTTGATCCAAACATTCGGTGATATTGGGTGGTAGTAATGTAATGTATATTGTTCATAGATTAAAATGGTAGAGTACTTTTTTTTTAATGAAAATATAGTAGTACGTTAATTAGTGTTAGGTTTAGAACTTTTGGTTGGTGTTTCAGACTCGGTCCTTGGGTTTCGTGTACACCAAATGTTGTTTGCTTTCCACAAGCCCAATGGACCATCTCCGTAACTAGGGTGCCCAATCTAAGTAGTACAAGAACATTTTATCCCCAAGAAAATTAAGAACCCAGTGTTCACGAGAAAAGCTGTCACAAGTCTTCGCAAATTATTGTCACTGTTAATTTATTTTACAATTACAATTCCTTAAAATGAGATAATTACAGATGTTTTAAACACTGAATTGATTCCTGCCATTAAAAATTTTCACAAAACAATATGAACACTAACTTCCTTCTGATGAAACTAGACATAGTTTAGTCTAAAGAATGAGCCTGTCTCACTCTCATGTGTAGGTTAATATAAATTGTATATTATACATTGATGTTAATTGATTGATATTGATGATATATTGATTAGTTTACAACGGATAATAATGCCAAATACTATTTTTTTTTAAATAACCAATGATAGAGAGCCGTGAGAACTTTTTAAATAACCAGTGATACCCAATTGATTTTATAATGTTGGTATAATCCATTTAGTTTCAATTCCTATGTGTGGGTTCATTTGTTATAAATAACTAGCTAGCGCAAGAATTTTTCAACTTTGTAGATGATAGGATTAAAAAATGCCTTCCAGTGTTTAATGTTTTAAGGCATCCGTAGCAATCATACGTCCAGAAAGCCCTAAATTAGTAGAGATCACTGTTGAGATTAGAGAGCTGCACATGAATGATTACTCCCAAACATTAAGGAGTTACATGAACTTTAAATAAACAGAGCACAAAAATTGTGGTGGGAGCTATGTTGAGTTTTTGCCTCTTTATTGGTACAACTCACCTAACCTCTCTTCATCAACTACATATTTTGATTGCCATGATGCATGTTGCTTGGTGGCATCATCTATGTAAATGGGATGATCTATCCTTGCTAATACATCAAAGGCCAGCTTTCCATCACTCTCGAGTAGCTCTCCCCAATTGCTTCTCCCACATCCTATCACATTATGCGGCCTGGTTTCTTCCTTTTGTGTGGCGTGGCGTTCAAGACCAAGATGCTTGTTATCTAAAACCTCTAAAACCAAAATAATAAACAAATATGACCACGTGCTATTCATCAGCCAATCCAAGCCGGCTTTACCACCTGGGCTTCGTGCTTGGTTCCTTTTTTTTATTTCTTCCCAACCTTTCACCACTTGGGCTTCGTGCTTTTGGGTTTCTTTTCTTTTTCTTGTAGCCAACCTGCGTCCTATGTGCGATTGCCCAGCATCAAGAACTAGTGTACGAAGTCCTCTTCAGTATCACCGCCAGATTGCTTTCCTTGTACCGAAGAACCGAAGCAGACTAAACTGATGTACAATTTACCATTCAACAATCCATCAAACTCGATCGTTGGTACTCTTATTTTTTCGAAATTCACTTGGTTTTTCAGTTTCTGTTTTCTGCTTTTTTCCATTTTTTCCCTCCATTTTCAAATTTCAATTTTAATTCAATTTTGAATCCTCCAATGTGATTACTGTGCCTATTTAAGAGGGGCAAGGGATCTTGAAACAGATGTAACCCCTCCTCTCCTCCATTAAACGCTGTAACCTCTGTAACCCCTCCTTAATTTTCTAATAATGGAGTTGTAACTCCCATAACCCCTCCCTTGAGTTAATTATTCGTTTAATTACCTTTACTGTTATGTTACCTCCTAGACACTATATATAGACCTATGTATAAGAATGAAAGGCATTCAGAAATCAATTCCAGTTTCTTTAAATAGAGTTTGTGTTTTTCATTGTTTCTGTACCATTTTGGTATCAGAGCACCGGTTAGAGAGAGTCCAGAGTCCGAGAAGAGTGAGAGCGCCGTCGGAAAACAGCCTGAAAGTGAGCAGCCGCCGTCCCGCCGCCGCCGCCACCGTCGGAATCCATTTTCGGCCATTTTTTAGGCAAACGGACATCACCATTGAGCTCGGAAGGCCGAAAAACCTCTGACTGGAGAGTTTCGCCGCCTTTGGACACTCCACGCGCTGCCACGCTCCCCTGCCGGAACTCCACGCACCGTCGCCAGTGAACCACACGCCGCACGCGCCTGCTGGAGGTTGAAGATGATGACATCATCTGCCACGTCATCCTGAACTGTCTAGTCAGCTACAGCTCAGCCATCCCGTGTCTGCCACGTGTCAATTCAGCCACGTCATCCTGCCCAGTCAGCCAATCTTCTCATATTTACATTTTCACCCCTAAACTTTTCCATATTTATATTTTTTGCCCATATATTTTCCATATTTACATTTTTACCCCAATCTTGCCAGAATTACATTCTGACCCCTTTACTTCCTAAAATTGCACTTGTGCCCCTAAACTTTTGAAATTGCAATTTAGCCCCCATATTTTCCAAAATTACAGTTTCTTCCTCAAACTTCCCTAAAATTCTTTTTCCACCCCTACACTCCATAAAATTACCTTTTCACCCCTATTCCTTTCTATTGTTTTTGTTTAAGTTCTAACCTTACAGGAAAGGGAGAAAAAAAAAATGCCTCCAAGACGCAGGAATGTACAGGACGTTGCAATGGACGGGATGAGACGACGAATACAAGAATTGGAAGCTACCGTAGAATTGTAGCGAGCTTTGTTAGAAACTCATAGAGAAAATCCAGGGGGTGATTCGGATAGTAGCAGTTCATCATCCACTGACAACCACCGCCGACCTCAACAACAACCATTCCGCTCTAGTGACATCAAAGTAGACATTCCTGAATTTGAGGGAAGACTCCAGCTAGACGAGTTTGTAGATTGGCTTCAAACAGTTGAGCGAGTGTTTGAATACAAGGAGATTCCAGACAGACAGAAAGTTAAGATAGTCGCTCTTAAACTCAAGAAGCATGCTTCCATATGGTGGGAGAATCTCAAACGGAAGCGAGTACGAGAGGGAAAGCGCAAGATTGAGACTTGGGAGAAAATGAGACGACAGCTCACCCGGAAGTTCCTACCGGAGCATTACCACCAGGATAATTTTATCCAATTGCAGTATCTTCGACAGAGATCCTTATCTGTAGAAGAATACACCAGAGAATTTGAAAAACTTATGATGAAGTGTGACATACAGGAGAAGGAGGAGCAAACGATAGCTCATTATCTTGCAGGGTTAAACGCTGACATCAGTCGTCCAGTCCAACTTCAGCAATATTGGACTTTGGATGATGTGATTCGCCTAGCCATCTGTGTGGAAAAGCAGACGCCCAAGAGGTCTTCTTATCAACCTTCTTCCTCTAGGGGTTATTTTGATGGTCGAAAGGCAGAATTTCAGCAGCCCGCTTCATCAGGCAAGCCGCAGCCTAGCACTACGCGCAAGTCTCCACTAAATACTGTCAAGGAATCTGGCTCTAAAGCACCCCGATGCTTTAAATGCCAAGGTTTTGGTCACATCGCCTCAGACTGTCCTACTCGAAGGGTTATTACCATTAGGGAAGGGCAAGCTTATGAAGCACTTGATGAAGATGAAGAGGAGGCTACATATTATGAGGCCGAACCAGTATATGACGAGGAGATTACGCCTGCAGATCAGGGAGAGGCTTTGGTTATCAGACGAAGTCTGCATGCAGCTGTAGTTAAGGAAGAACCATGGCTACGATGCAATATTTTTCACACCCGTTGCACTGCCCAGGGCAAAGTTTGTAATGTCATTATTGACAGTGGGAGCTGTGAAAATGTAGTGTCTGACTACATAGTGCAGAAGTTGAAGCTACCAACACATGACCACCCGCATCCTTACAAGCTTCACTGGCTTAATACTGGAAGCGAGGTAAAAGTCTCTAAGCAATGCCTTGTTACTTTTTCTATTGGGAACAGATATTGTGACGATGTTATGTGTGATGTTGTTCCCATGGATGCATGCCACCTTCTTTTGGGGAGGCCATGGCAATATGATCGATATGCTCTGCATGATGGACATACAAACACCTACTCTTTCACTAAAGACGGTGTCAAGATCAAGCTAGCGCCTCTACCGCCTAGTGAATTTAGCAAAGTCTCAACAGAAGCTAAGCCATTGGTGACTCTGATGACGAAAGAAGAGTTCAAGGAGATGAAATTTGAAACCCAGACAATGAGTTTCATACTAGTACTCGAGGCAAACAGTGAGTCCACCATCTCACCAGCAGTTATGCCTTTATTATCCGAGTTTCCAGATGTGATAGCTGATGAGATACCATCCGGGTTGCCACCCATGCGAGATATACAGCACGCCATTGATTTTGTTCCAGGAGCAGTCATTCCTAACAAACCTGCTTATAGGATGAGTCCTCAGGAACATGCCGAAGTCCAGCGACAAGTTGAAGAGCTGTTGGAGAAAGGGTTGGTTCGAGAAAGTGTTAGTCCTTGTGCTGTACCTGTTCTGCTAGTACCCAAGAAAGATGAAAGTTGGAGAATGTGCATCGATTGCCGAGCTATTAACAAAATTACTATCAAGTATCGGTTTCCGATACCCCGGCTCGATGATATGTTAGACCAGCTGTACGGTGCCACTACCTTTTCCAAAATTGATCTTCGTAGTGGGTATCACCAAATTCGGATTCGTCCAGGAGATGAATGGAAGACCGCTTTCAAGACAAGAGATGGCTTGTATGAGTGGAATGTGATGCCTTTTGGACTAACCAATGCCCCTAGCACATTCATGCGCCTGATGAATCAGGTATTGCGACCTTTCACTGGGAAATTTGTTGTTGTTTGCTTTGACGATATTCTTATTTACAGCAAGAGTCAGGAAGAACACTTCAATCACATACGGCAAGTCTTGCAAGCTCTGCGAGACCAAAAGCTTTTTGCCAACCTAAAGAAGTGCACCTTTCTCGCTAAAGAAGTTGTTTTCTTGGGGTACATCATCACCACAGAAGGAGTTCGAGTTGATCCCAGTAAAATTGAAGCCATTAATAGTTGGCCAATTCCAAGATCTCTTCAGGAAGTCCGAAGCTTCCACGGATTGGCTTCTTTCTACAGGAGGTTCATCCGCAATTTTAGCTCTATTGCTGCACCCATCACAGATTACACTAAGGGAGACAAATTCCAGTGGACAGAGCAAGCTCAAAGGAGTTTTGAGGAGCTAAAGAAGCGATTAACTGAAGCTCCAGTTCTAGCTCTTCCAAATTTTGATCAGGTGTTCGAGGTTAGCTGTGATGCCTCTAACACTGGGATTGGGGCTGTCTTGAGTCAGGAAGGCCATCCCATTGCCTTTTTCAGTGAGAAATTCAATGATGCCAAGCTCAGGTATTCTACTTATGATAAAGAATTCTATGCCGTTGTCCGAGCTCTGCAACACTGGAGTCACTATCTCTTGAACAAGGAGTTCATACTTTTTTCGGATCATGAAGCCCTAAAGTATTTGAACTCTCAACAAAAGATCAGCCGTAAACATGGCCGGTGGAGTGAAATCTTGCAATCTTATCCTTTTCTCATTAAGCACAAGGCTGGAATTTTAAATTCTGTAGCTGATGCTCTTAGCCGTCGGCATGTGTTACTAACAACAATGCAGGTCAAAGTTATTGGTTTTGATCTTGTCAAGGAGCTGTACCAGGATGACCCTGATTTCCGTAGAGTGTGGGAAGCTACTGTTGATCAATCATTCCACCAGTATTACCGACATGATGGGTTTCTATTTCGAGGGAAAACCCTATGCATTCCTCAGGGTTCTTTGAGGGAGGCAATAATTTGGGAAGCTCACGATGGAGGATTAGCCGGACATTTTGGCAGAGATAAGACAGTTGATCTGGTCAAAGAGAATTTCTATTGGCCTAGACTTGAACGAGATGTCAACCGGCATATACAGCGATGCCGAATATGTCATTTGGCTAAGACGAAAGGGCAAAATACAGGATTATACATGCCACTGCCAGTTCCAAAAGCACCGTGGGAAGATGTGAGCATGAATTTTGTTCTTGGTTTACCGTGAACGCAGAGGCAAAAAGATTCTATCATGGTTGTTGTGGATCAATTTTCGAAGATGGCCCATTTTATTCCATGTCAAAAGACCCATGACGCGGTACAAGTTGCAGATTTGTACTTCAAAGAGATCATTCGTCTCCATGGAATTCCAAAAACTATTACTTCTGATTGTGATGTTAAGTTCTTGAGCCACTTTTGGAGGACGTTATGGAAGAAGATGGGAACTAAGCTCCAATTTAGAAGTGCTGGCCATCCACAGACGGACGGTCAAACTGAAGCAATTAATAGAGTTCTGGGAAATCTTCTTCGAAGTTTCGTGGGAACGAATTTGAAGCAATGGGACCTCGTTCTTGCTCAAGTTGAATTTGCCTATAATAATTCTTTAATCAAGCAACTGGGAAGTGTCCGTTTGAAGTTGTTTACGGCACTCGTCCCCTTAGTCCACTAGACTTGACCCCTTCACTCGATAAGCCGCAGTATAGTTATGATGCCGATCAAAGGGCTAAGGAAATCAAGAAGTTGCATGAAAAAGTTCGTCAAAGAATCCAGAAGCAAAATTTCAAACTCAAGACACAGCGAGACAAGCATCGGAAGCAACAGATTTTTAATGTGGGAGACTTGGTTTGGATACATCTCAGAAAGGAGCGTTTTCCTAAACAACCCAATGCCAAGTTGTCACCCAGAGCTGACGGTCCTTTCAAGATTGTACAAAAGATCAACAACAATGCTTATAAGGTTGAATTGCCTGGTGCTTATGGAGTTTCTGCCACTTTCAACGTTGCAGATTTGTCACCCTATCTGGATGATGATGCTGACTTTGACTCGAGGGCGAGTTCCGTCCAACCCGGGGAGGATGAAACAGATGTAACCCCTCATCTCCTCCATTAAACGCTGTAACCTCTGTAATCCCTCCTTAATTTCCTAATAATGGAGTTGTAACTCCCATAACCCCTCCCTTGAGTTAATTATTCGTTTAATTACCTTTACTGTTATGTTACCTCCTAGACACTATATATAGACCTATGTATAAGAATGAAAGGCATTCAGAAATCAATTCCAGTTTCTTTAAATAGAGTTTGTGTTTCCCATTGTTTCTGTACCAGATCTTCTTGTCTTTCTATTTGCTTCTTTCCTCAACTGTTCAATCGTTCTTATGGAGCATGTGGTTCTATTATTCAGTCGTTGTTTTTTTTTCCTATAATCGTTGTAGCCATTGTTACTAATGTATATCTCATGTTGTAGGCATTCTATGGCTGATGTTGATCATTGTGACTTACTCAAAGACGTGGACTCTCAAAAAGAAACTAGGAAGATTGTCATGAGAGTTATGCGATGATGGACGGTGAACAGTCAGTCACCGAGTCAAGCTGTTTCTGCCATATTGATGGTGTTAATTAGTTGATCGGGAGGTAACTTCCTGGGTTTTTTTCCTATTCCTTTCTCCCTTTTTCTAGTCCTCATTACTCCTACTTTATTTATATGGGCTTATGCGATTGTAGACTTTAAAAGATTATGCTTATTGAAGGAAAAAAAGATTCAAGTGAGTGTTATGCATCCATCTATGTTTGAGACATACCAGAAAGGGCCACAGGAGGGAAAAATTTTATTACATGCAATATTTCTCTGTCCTTGATGATAACATCCCTTTTTGCGCCACGTGTCACTCTTGCAAGATCACCTTGAATGGTCATATTACTTTGGAAGAGTTGAAGAATCCACCTCCACTTCCACTCTACTCCTTTGACTTTGTTCCTATTTCTGATATTGTGAAGAAGATTCCCCAAACAAATGTCCTTACTGGTTAGTTTTCAAGTTCACTCCTTTGACTTTGTTCCTATTTTTGATATCGTGAAGGGAATCCACCTTGCTTCACTTTTCCTTCTTAGCTTTTGTTTTGCTTTGTTAATGCCTTTGTGTGAATTTATAGACGTTATTGGGTTCCTGCGGATATTTGGGACTCTTGATAAGTACAAAAAAAGCAATGAAACTCACCATAGGCTGTCATTTAGTCTTGCTGACCTTGAGTTAATAATCTTCCTTTCCTCAATTGTGCTTCCCATCCCTGTTTATTCCTCCGTTTACAATTATATTGAAATTTTTTCTTCCTTGGGAGCAATGTTGTCAATGTTGTTTTATTAGGTGACACTGCTGCACATACTTTCTATTGCAAGCAGGAGGATATGGAATCTCCAATTATAGTGGTTATGCAACTTGCCTGTGTCAAGTTGACCCAAGGCTTCTTTTAACTTTTGAACTTTATGCTTTGACCTAGCCCATGTTATCTGATTTTCTTTCACAAATACTTTGTTTCATTTCCTATCTAATGAGTTGCTCATACTTTTTTGTTTGTTATCTATAGGGGTGATTGAGCTTTGCAATTCTTGATCAACTACTAAGATCTGGTTTAATCCTGACTTCCCACAAGTCAACGACATACTTACTAGGTGCAGATTCTTCCTTTCAGTCTATGTGTTATTTTTAAATTTTTTGTTTAATTTAAATATTTTTTTATACAGTTCAATTGTTTAATTTTTTCCTCATCATTTTTAATATTTATAACTCATTTTTAAATTTTTTGTTTAATTTTTTCCTGTTATTTAATTAATTTACAGATTGCCTACAACACCATCATCTGAATGTCAAAAATTCACCCAGTGATAGGTGCCCACTTATCAAGTCCTTCTGTTAAACAAGATCTATGTTATTTCCACACTAGGAGAGCAATATCCATGATGATTGGGAAATCAGGAGTAATTAACTGCTCCTTGGTGGTAATTACAGTTCTGCATATTCAAGCCACTATTTCCTTATTATTATATGACATTATCCTTTTGTTGTGTTGTCCTGTCAGGGGTTTACTTCTGTGATTCATGCAACTATTCAGAAGTTAGAGACTGCTAATAGATTGCACAGCGGTCTCAAAATCTTGCCTTCTTAAGCTGCTTCCACCCCTTTCATTCTTTGACACCGCGCAAGCACCCACCCAGATCATCTTCCCTATTTTTCAAATCTCGTCTTCCTCTTATTTCCTCTGCTTTCACTTCTTTGTCTTCAAGCCCTAGAAAGGGCTCCCTCTCAGCCCTTGACTAGCCTCTGCATTATCCTGTTACTCATACATACGAGTCTGTCATCGATTACTTCCATGGCATTCAGATTGCTGATCCTTATAGATGGTACTAACATGATATTTACTCATATCTCTTTGTGTTCAATTCGTTGATTGTTTCGTGAAGCATTCTTCTACGGTGGGGAGCGTTTCACAAAAAAAAAATCCAAGATACATTGAGAAGTTTCATTTGTTTGCTTTTCGAGATAGATTGAGCCAGCTTGTATTTGTGAGTTATTTACATTTGTTTGAAAATACTTGAGGTAAATATCGTCAAGTTCTATATTCTTTGCATAGGTTTGGAAGAAGTCAAAGAGTTTGTACAGAATTAGGTTGAATTAACGGATTTCGTGCTTCAGATATGTGATACTAGGGAGAAGCTTCGTGAAAATATTGCAAAGCTCTTTAACCATCCTCACTATGATGCTTCTTTTAGGTGAGCAAATAAGTACTTCCATTTCCATAGCACCAGCCTTCCACCACAAGACACCCTTTATGTGCAGGTTTTCCATTTCATGGCCAATGCCCTCAGTGAAGATGGAACTGTCTCATTAAGCACACTTTCAGCGAGCGAGGATGTAAAATATTTGGCTTATGGCCTTAGTTCAAGTGGTAGTGATTGGTTGACAATAAAGGTAATGCTTATTGAGGACAAGAATGTTGAGCCTAATATTTTATCATGGGTAAATATCACAGTTTGTCACCATAAAAAGGGAGATAAGTATAGAAATGAACCATTTACAGCTATTACTACCATGTGTTTAGGTCAAGTTTTCTTCTATAAGCTGGACATGTGATAACAAAGGTTTCTTTTATAGCCGCTGTTCAACACCCAGGTAAGTAATGTCCTATCCTCACATTCTTTCCTAGAAGTAGGCAACTGGATGTAGGCTTGAAACTTCTAATTGTCACTTCTATCTATCAAAATGTGGGAGAATTTAGCAAATAAAATTTAGGGAAGGTAAAATTTGTTAATTCAGATGTTTTGATGATTCTAAAACAAATGAACTGAAAAGATTTAATATCAAAGGAATATAAGTGAAATGAAGAATAAAGTTGGAACTTTCTATTGATTGAAGAACTGTTTCACATACTTAAGGAAATTATCTGTAAAAGAAGGTAGTTGAGCTTTGAATTTCAATTAATCCAATATTAAATAAAATAACTAATTGAATGATTAATTATTGGCTCATGATTTTAAAATGCTTTTCATGAAAAGAAGTATCTCATGAAGATAAAACTTCAATATCAAAATGATTTTAAGTATTCAATTGGTTTTTATGAACATGTTTTAGTTTATGGGGATAGTTTCTAAGTGTTTACCTTGTTTTCAAGAAAATATTTTATTTTATTAGCATAATTAATGAAGGTTATGGGGATAAAGACTCAATCTCAAAACTTTCCGTAGTCCATTCTTCAATTTCATGAAAAAGGATTGAGATTATTCACATAACATAGCTTGAAGATTAAATTCTCAATAGGTTATCCTGATAAGTTAGGTCCCTTATTCGCATAACGAAGTGAACAGTGAAGAAAAATGGTACCGTGCAGCTCGTTATTCGCATAACCTAGGGAGGTTATCCGTATAATATGTATCACAGAGCACTTGGACTCATCGGGTAAATAAGTTATCCGCATAACCAAGGGAGATTATCCGCATAATCTATATTTCAAAATACTTGGACTTTTTGGGTAAACAAATTATTCGCATAACTAAGGGAGGTTATCTGCATAACCTATATTTCAAAATACTTGGACTTCTTGGGTAAACAGATTATCCGCATAATCAAGGGAGGTTATTCGCATAACTTATATTTCAGAATACTTGAACTTTCCTCGAGTAAACAGGTTATTCGTATAATCTTGGAAGGTTATCTTGATAACCTAAGTTTCACAAAAACTCAGTTTGAGAAAACTTTAACATTATCCTAATAATTGAGTGGGTTTTCAGAAAAATGATTTAGTCATTCTGGGTAGTGCGTTATCCACATAACCTAGTTAGGTTATCCGCATAACGAAAGCTCTATGTTGAAAACATAGATAAACAGTTACCCGTTATTCCCATAACCTGAGGAGGTTATCTCCATAATCTCTATCAGATGCATTTAATGCGGTAGGTGAATGGCTATTTTACTGAGAGTAATGGCTAATCTTTGTTTCTAATGGATAGTTCTGCTCCACAACTATAAATAGGATCTTATTTAAGTTGCTAAAAAATGAGAAAAATAATATATACGTCAAAACTCTGCTAATTTACTTATTGATTCATTCAAAGCTTACTTACCCTTTGTTTTGCTTATTCATTCTTAACTTTTATATCTATTCTTTTGAGAGAGTTTTCATTTTGTAAATATCTACACACTTGTAGAGAGTATTTAGTGTGAGATTACACTAAGGGAGATAGTCTTACTCTTGAGTGAAAAGAGTAAGAGAATTTGTTTCAGTTTAAAGTTCGGATTGATATTGTACTGCAGTTATTGTAAGAACTCATACAAATCTTACAAGAGATAGTGGAGAAATCCCAAATGATAACTTAGGAACTGAACGTAGGTCAAGTGGAATAGACCGAACCAGGATAAACTACTAAGTCTTCTTTTCTTTACTCTTTATTTCTTATACTCTTTTTTCTGTAATCTTTTAGTATCACTATTGTATTTCATTTTTGCAGAAAAATTTCAATTCTCCCAATTCACCCCCTTCTTGAGAAGCCAGCTGAACTAACAAGTGGTATCAGATCCTAAACTCCCAGTTAAAGGATCTAACAATTTGGGAGAAGACATGATTGGTTTTGGTAAAGGCGTCTTTCTAGAAGGAAATAACACCAATAGATCTCCTGGCTTCAATGGAGAAGATTATGGGTATTGGAAGATGAGTATGCAGATTTGCCTTCAATCCATTGATTTGGATATTTGGTCAGTCATCCAGAAGGAAAATTTTGTTTTGATGAAACTACAAGACGATGGAAATATAGAGAGAAACCTGAAGAGGAATGGAATGAGGAGGATAGGAGAAGGGTCCTTCTCAACTTTAAAACTAAGCGTTGTCTGGTCAGTGCTCTCAATCAAGATGAGTTCTAGAGGGTGTCTCAATGTACAACAGCCAAAGACATGTGGGACATTTTGGAGATTGCTCATAAAGGGACCATTGGTGTGAGAGAAAATAAACTAAATACGTGCATTGGAGAATATGAAAGCTTCAAGATGAAAAAGGGTGAGAATATCAAGGATCTGTAGAAGAGATTCACCCTCATTGTGAATCAGCTGAAGAGCCTTGGAAAGGAATACATCCAATTTGAGAAAGTCAGAAAAATTCTTAGAGCTTTGCCTATTGAGTGGCAGCTAAAGGTGATAACGATAGAAGAAGCTAGAGGGGAATTAATGACATTTGTCATAACTCTGTTTGGGAGTTTTGAAGAATATAAAGGAAAGCTGAAGGCTCTCAAAGAATCTACTTTATCTGACAAGAAGAAGAAGAGTTTGGTTCTTAAAGTAGAATCAGATGATGATGATGATTCAAAGGAGGATGCTGAGCTAGATGAAGAGACGATGGCCATGCTGGTGAGGAAATTTGGCAAAATGTATGGTAAGAAGAAATTTAGAAGGTTTACAAACAAAAGATGGAGCCACCAGCAGTAAGAAAGAAAACAAAGACTCCATTATATGCTATGAATGCAAGTAACTTGGACATAAAAAATGGGAATGTCCTCTACTGAGTAAGAAACAAGGGAAGGACAAAAAGGCTGACAAAGTGAAAAAAAAGAAAGCTTTCGTATCTTCCATCTGGAGAGATAGTTTAGATGAAGAGGAAACAATAGGAGATGATGAAATTACTAACGTATGCTTGATGGCTTAAGAGATTACTGAGAAGGAGAAGAATTGCAATTGAGACAGTGATAGTGATTCTTAGGTAAATGACTCTAAACCTTCTTACAATGAACTACATGATGCATTTAATGAACTGATGACTGAATTTGTCAAAGTATCCAAACAATTGAGTCATGCTAAAAGGAAAATGCACAAGCTTGAAAGTGAGTCTTATACATCTTGCACTGCTTCACAGTTTCCTTCTTCTTCCGCCACCTCTGTTTGTATCACATGCATTGAGCTGAGAGATAAGAATAATTATCTCTACAAGACTTTGACTAAACTCATTAGAGGTGAGGATATGCTGAAAGTATTACTTGGAAACCAAATTATGAGTCCGAACAAAACTGGTCTGTGATATGACCCATGTGTTGTCAAGGAGAAATTGAAAACCAAGGAACAAAACCTTTACTTGAGAAACTTTGTGCATACTAATGGCCTTAAAACAACTCAAAACATAGAGTCATTCTTAGCTCCTAGAAATCAAAAGAATAAATATTATAGTTATTATTTCAGACATGCATTTCTTTCCTCTAGTCCTTTCTCTACTTGCCACTTTTTTAACAAGAAGGGTCATATGTTCTCCAACTGTATATTCAAGAAAGAAGGAAATGGTAATGGGATGAAATGAGTTCCCAATAATTCCTCCACTAACAAAAAAGGACTCAAGCAAATACGGATACCTAAAAAAAAGAACTGAAACTTGTTTTGCAGGTGTGTTTCAAGGCCAATAAAAGTAACAAATGGTACATGGATAGTGCTTGTTCTAAACACATGACTGGAGACAGAAAAATTCATTGTGCTGAGAGATAAGAAAGGAGGAAATGTTACTTTCAGTGGTGATCAGTTCGGTAAGATAGTTGAGATTGGAATTATTGGAAGAAATCCAAAAACATCAATTGAAGAAGTTCTGTTCATGATAAGACTTAATCACAACCTATTGAGTGTGAGGCAAACCTGTGATAGAGGCAATTGAGTTCTGTTCGATTCCAACTACTGCCCAGTCATAAGAAAAAGTGATTGTAAAGTGATTCTCAAGGCAGAAAGAGATGGTAGCTGTTATATTATTGATTTAGATGAATTACCTTCTTTAGACTCTATATACTTAATAAATGAAAATGATAATAGTTGGCTGTGACATAGGAGACTAGCACATGTAAGCATGCGTTAATTAAATAAACTCATTAAAAATGAACTTGTTCTTGGTCTACCCAACATTAAGTTTGAAAAGGATAAAGAATGTGATGCTTGTTTTAAAGAGAAATAGAAAAAGTCCTCATTCAACAAAAAAAACATTGTTTCTACAACAAGACCTTTGCAATTACTTCACATGGATTTGATAGGTCCTAATTGTACTAAAAGTATTGGTGGAAACTTGTATGTACTTGTTGTGGTAGATGATTATTCTAGATTTACTTGGACTTTATTTCTTTCCTCTAAGGATGAAACATATGATACTTTTCTGATTTTAGCCAAGAAAATCCAAAATGAAAAAGGTTGCTCTATTATATGTATTAGAATAGATCATGGTGGAGAATTTGAGAATGTCAAATTTGCTGACTAATGTGATGAGAATAGAGTGTAGCATAACTTCTCAGCGCCAAGAACTCCTTAACAGAATGAAGTGGTTAAGAGAAAGAATAGAGTGTTGGAGGAGATGGCTTATGCAATGCTAAATGAAAAAGGATTGCTTAAACAATTTTGGGCTGATGCAGTATGCACATCATGCTACTTGATGAATAGAGCATACATAAGACCCATGCTAGGGAAGACTCTATATGAGCTGTACAAAGAAAGCCCAATATCTCTCATCTTCATATCTTTGGATGCACTTGCTATGTCCACAACAACAACAAAGACAATCTGGGTAAGTTTGATGCCAAATTAGATGAAGGTATATTTCTTGGCTACTCAAATAGAAGTAAAGCATATAAGGTGTTCAACAAGAAGTTTGGAACTATTGAAGAATCTGTGCATGTTGTCTTTCTTGAAAATGAAACTATGTTTAAGCATGCTAAAGATGAAGATGATCTAATTTCCAATTTCAAGAATTTGAATGTATTAGTAGAAAATGAATTGAACCTCCTAAAGCATATGAATTTACTGATGTAGAGGAAGATATCCAGGAGAAGGATAATGAATGTGAAATAAATGAGGAAGTATCTCAAGAACTCTTTATAGCTTAGAGATATTAAAGAAATTATCCAGTTAATTAAGTTATTGGGGATATTCAAGAGAAAGTTAAAATCAGAAGATACCTTAGGGATCAAATAAATAATTGTGCATTTATTTCCCAAACTGAATTTAAATGTACTGAAGAGGCTTTAACTGATGAATACTGGGTTTTAGCTCTGCAAGAAGAACTTAATCAGTTTAAAAGAAGTCAAGTCTAGTATCTAGTGCCTAAGCCTAAAAACCATCATATTATTGAAACAAATAGGTGTTTAAGAACAAACTTGATGAATTAGGAACAATAATAAGGAATAAAGCTAGATTAGTGGGTAAAGGATATAATCAGGAAGAAAGCATTGATTATGAGGAAACTTTTGCTCTAGTTGCAAGATTGGAAGCAATAAGGATGCTTTTAGCCTATGCTTGCATGAAAGATATTGTGTTGTATCAAATAGATATGAAAAGTGCTTTTCTGAATGGGTATATCATGGACAAAGTTTATATTGATCAACCTTCAGGTTTTGAGAACTCAACTAAACTAAATCATATATATAAACTAAAGAAAGTTCTATATGGGTTAAAACAGACTCCCAGAGCATGACTTGAGAGACTGAGTAATTTTTTGATTTAAAAAGATTTTAAAAGAGGAAAAGTTGATATAGTTTTATTTACTAGAATAGAAAATGAAGATTTACTTATTGTGTAAATTTATATTGATGACATTATATTTGGTGCTACTAATGAGTTTTTGTGCAAGAACTTTTCTGAGTTAATGCAAAGTGAGTTTGAAATGTCAATGATGAGTGAGCTGAATTTCTTCCTTGGATTGCAAATCAAACAATGTGATGATGATATCTTTCTCAATCAATCAAAATATCTCAAGGAGCTGCTAAAGAAGTTTGGAATGGAACATGCTTAACCTATGGGAACTCCTACGGCTTCTGCACTAAAGCTTGACATGGATGGGGAAGGAAAACTTTTTGATATAACTCAATATAAGAGAATGATTGGTTCCTTGTTGTATTTAACTGCTAGTAAGCCTGACATCATGTTTAGTGTCTGTATGTATACTAGGTTCCAATCATGTTTCAAAGAGTCTCATGCAATAGCTGTAAAGTGGATTTTCAAATATTTGTTGGATACATCTCAAATGGGACTCTGCTATCTAAAAGGCATTGGAGAAGAGCTCGTAAGTTATACAAATATAGATTTTGTTGGATCCAAGGCTGATAGAAAGATCACAAGTGGAACATGCCAATTTCTGGGAGGCTCTCTAGTGTCATGTTTCAGTAAAAAGCAAAATAGTGTAGCACTCTCCACAGCTGAAGTTGAGTATATAGCAGCAGGGAGTTGCTGTGCACAAGTCCTTTGGATGAAGTAACAACTTGAAGATTTTGAGATTGAGATAAAGGAAATCCCAATAAGGTGTGATAATCAAAGTGCTATCAATATCTCAAAGAATCTTGTTATGCATTTAAGGACAAAACACATTGAAGTAAGACATCACTTCATACGAGATCATGTTTTGAAAGGTGATGTCAAGCTGGAATTTGTTCCTACTGAAGATCAGCTTGCAGACATCCTGACAAAGCTACTGGCAGAAGACAGACACGGAAAAATCAGGAGAGAATTGGGAATGGTGAATCCTAATGAGTTGTAAGTTTTCTCAGAAATCCTCTTAAAGCTATAATTCAATCAATAATGATACTAACTTAAGCATTGGAGTATCTAGAAGTTTGTTTTGCAAGTATTTTTTAATTTGAAATATTCAAAATCTAATGAAAAGAAGTAACGTGCACAATAGAATGAAGATATGGTGAAAAGAAGGGGCTTATGGGGATAACAAGACTGTTAGTAAGTGTTTATGAGCTTTTCAGATATGGTTATCCGCATAATCCCATAGCCTTATGCTGATAATGTGTTGATTTTCTGATGTGGATAGTCTCTGTGTTTGAGGTTGTTCGCACAAGGTATGGAGATTTTCATGAAAATGAGACCTTTTGTGAAACTTAAAGCCTCTGAGGAACTCGATATTCGGATAAAGTTTCTACTTTATGCACATAAGCTACTTTATTTCCTCCTTTGTATGTGTATTGTGTGCTTCGATTTTAGGATAACTTACTTAACTTATCTGCATAACGCTACTTTTAGAGAAGAAGTTCCTAAAGTGAGAACGTTATTCGCATAAGATAGCAAGGTTATTCGAATAACCTGCTATGTGGAAAACTTTTTGTGTGCCTTTTGTGAAACCACTTTTCATGATAATATGGTATGCTTATTCGAATAACTCCTCTCTTCTCTCTGTCTCAACTTGGTTATGCGGACAAACTAAGGACCTTATTCGCATAACCTAGCAAACCGTGACTTCTCTTATAGTTCCTAAAGCTCGTTATGCGCATAACCTCCATAGGTTATGCGCATAACCTCGAGACTATATATAGAATTCTTTGATTTTCAACAGAACCTTGTGCGGAAAACCTAATTTTATCTTGAAAACCTCCAATTGTACTCCTCAAGCTTTCCAAAATCTCCAAAAACTCATTCAATTTCCTGCTCTCAAAACTCCTTTCGGTCAATTCTAAACCTCTTTTACCTTCCCAAATCATCAGGAATCACTGATATGACAAAGACTAAGGGTGGCAATCATGGGGAACGTCCACAGCATAATGTGAAATCAAAATATGCTTCGAAATCAGCCAGTGAAGGGAAGAGAAAAGTTGAAGCTGGGCTAAGTATTTCAACGAAGAAGCCCAGAACAACAAAGCCAAAGGAAATTCCTGAATTAGAACCTTAGTTTGGCACATACATAAGTTCTTTTGCTACTAAATCTGAGGAAGCGTTAATTACAGATAAGCTGATTAGTATAAGGATTTTAAAAGAATCGTATAAGACTGATTTAAAAAAGCGTAAGGTAGTCAAGCCTTATTTTGTGAGAATAGAAGAATTTCTTTAAGAAACAAATTTGATTTTGCTAGACTATTAGAGAACTGTAGGGGACTGATAGAGCTGAAGGAGGATTATGATGGAGAGGTTGTACGTGCTTGGTATAATTTTCTGAGAATTAACCATGACACAAAGGTGTATGAAGTAAGATTGAGAAAGAGATGCATTGCCTTGCACCCTGACCTGTTGTGTGAAATTCTAAGTCTACCTACTGGAGGTTATCCGCATAAACTATATTTTAGAATACTTGAACTTTCCTCGGGTTGACAGGTTATCCGCATAACCTTGGGAGGTTATCCGCATAACCTAAGTTTCACAAAAACTCAGTTTGAGAAAAACTTAATGTTATCCTAATAACTGAGTGGGTTTTCAGGAAAAAGATTTTGAGGTAAAAATTAGTCATTTTGGTTGCGTGTTATCAGCATAACCTAGCTAGGTTATCCGCATAACGAAAGCTCTATATTGAAAATAAAGGCAAACAGTTACCCATTGTTTGCATAATTTGAGGAGGTTATCCGCATAATCTGAGGAAGTTATCCACATAACCTCTGTCAGATGCATTTAATGACAGTAACGGTTAATCTTTGTTTTTAACTGATAGTTTTTCCCAACAACTATAAATAAGACTTCATTTAAGTTGTTGAAAAATGAGAAAAATAATATATGCGCCAAAACTCTGCTGATTCATTTATTAATTCATTCAAAGTTTACTTACCCTCTATTATGCTCATTTATTGTATCTTAACTTTCATATTTACTCTTTTGAGAGAATTTTCATTCTGTAAACATCTACACACTTGTAGAGAGTACTTAGTATGAGATTACACTAAAGGAGATAGTCTTACTCTTAAGTGAGAAGAGTGAGAGAACTTGTTTTAGTTCAAAGTTTGGTCTGGTATTATACTGCTTTAATTACAAGAACCCATTCAAATTTTGCAAGAGATTGATAAGTGAACCCTTATGGAATCAATCCAAAGAACCTACTTGAAATGAATGACACTCGGATCGTTGTAATTGCAAGGAACACGAAAACTGAAAAATAGAAACAACAAGAAGAAAACACAAAAGATATGTTGGTCGAGGTGAATTAGAACCCCAAAAGAACTGGCTCTTGAACTTTAGTTCTGATGACGCCACAAGGAAGGACTAATTCCTCGATAAGTTGTAGTTTGCTCTAGTACTCAAAGAACGCAAGAGAAACAAAGTCTAAAATTCTATTCATTAAATCTGAAAAATGTACATAATAGTTAGCCTTATATAGGCAAGGTAAAATCTAACCTAATAAGCCTAGAAACCCTAATTAATTTGGGCTCAAGTAATCCTAATAGGATTAGGAGATTTTATGTCCAAATAACACTCTTATTGGAACTAGGAAACTAGTAAATTAAAATTCCAAAATAAAATAACAAAAATTCATAAAAAAATAATAAAAATAAGACCTAAGCCCTTATAAACATGCCACCATATTAATGAAATTACATGTTTGGCACATGACATGCTTATTTGCAAGGTGGGCTATCAAAAAGACTACTAATTAACTAATTGGACTTTATTAATTAATAAAGCTCAGCCCATAATTAATAAAAAATGAAATTAGTACTAATTAGGCCCATTAATCCTCAAGTCACATGCTCTTTAAGAGAGTCACATGTTGGGCTTGATTTTGGGTTTAAATCTAAACTTCTATATATGATAACATAATCATGCCATTGTTGTGCTCTTAGGCTTCAAATTCAGTTAAGTGCAAAGGCTTCATTTCAAGTTGCTTGTTGATCACACCACTCAAGGCCTCTTTCATTACCTTAGCTCTTGATCTCATCATTGGGCCTCCCATGCCTTGGAATGGATCAACTGTCTTCCACTTTTGGATTACATGTTTAGCCTCCTTTTCTTTATTGTCTTGAGCTTGCTCCATGCTTGCATTAGAGATAGTGGAGAAATCCCAAGTGGTGGCTTGGGGATTGGATGTAAATCAAGTGGAATAGATCGAACCAGGATAAACTACTGAGTTTTCTTTCCTTTACTCTTTATTTCATGTACTTTGTTTTCTGTAATTTTTTAGTATCACTATTGTATTTCATCTTTGGAGAAAAATTTCAATCTTCTCAATTCACCCTTCCCTCTTGGAAAGCCAGTTGAACTAACAAAATTGAGGAACCTGTTATTCTAATTGCTTACTATCTGATTGCCAATCATGGTGATGTATTTGCTTCTCGGATGATATAAATTTTTATTGTTATTTTAAATATCTGGTGAATAACCTATCCATAATGATGATGGTTAATTTACGCTATAGAGATGGAGAGAAGTGGTAGAAGCTGGCACCGGACAAATGATAACCTTTATCATGAGCCCTATTTCAATCAAAAGATATTTTTTGCTGAAGAGATCCTAAAAACCAAAAATATATGTTTGGAGCAAGTGTTACTGATGATGGAAATGTACATATTATTTGTTATTTTTCTAGATATATGTGGCATTATCTATATTTTTTTTATATGTAGATGAAATAGTAAAATGTACAGCTATTGCTTTTGTGTTTTCGTGGTGTTTTAGTGAACTCACACTTAACAATTGTAGAAAAATTATGTATTCTAGGTATTTGTTTTTTGGGAAACAACTATTTAGTTCTTTCAGATTTGAAATTTTAGACTCATAACTCTGAAATTATCTTGCCGAAAAACTTAGATCTCAACAGTCTGCTTGCATAATTCCAATTTTTGTTTGGTGTAAAGGTTAAGTGGTTTAGTATCATATTTAAATTTCTATATCGATAATTAATTTGATAAATGATATTTGCTATTAGACATGGGCCTTGCTTTATATGTCTTGACCAATGTTGTCAAAGGTGAGCACCCTAGCGCCTAAGGCACAAAGGTAAGGCGCAAAATAGACCTATCACCTTGCATGTGTGATAGAGGATGGCTTGGACAAATTCGAGAGCATGGTAAGAGGCCTTATCAGTTGGAAAGATTCAAGCCCGGCTTGGACAAATTCAGGAGCATGGTAGGAGGCCTTATCACTTGGAAAGATTCAAGCCCAAGAGAAGCCCATTGGAAAAGATTACTTAAAAGATCATGTGCTTCACTAAAATAGCATGTGACTTAAGCATTATTGGGCTTAATTAGTGTTAATTTCATTTTTATTAATTATGGGCTAAACTTAAGTGATTAATAAAGCTCAATTGGTTAATTAATAGTCTTTTTGATGGCCCAATTTGTAAATAAACATGTCATGTGCCAAACATGTGATTTCATTAATGTGGTGGCATGTTTATAAGGGTTTAGGTATTATTTTATTATTTTTTATGAATTTTCGTTATTTTATTTTAGGGCTTTATTTTATTAGTTTTCTAGGTCCAATAGGAGTGTTATTTGAGCTCAAAGTCTACTAATCCTATTAGGACTACTTAAACCCAAACTAATTAGGGTTTCTAGGCTTATTAGGTTAGATTTTACCTTGCCTATTTAAGGCTAACTTTCATGTGCGTTTTTAAGATTTAAATGATTAAAGTTTTAGATTTTGTGAGTTTCTCTTGCGTTCTTTGAGTGCTATGATGAAACTATGATTTATTAAGGAATTGGTCAATCCTTGTGGCGTCACCGGAACTAGGGTTCAAGAGACTGGTTCTTTTGGGTTCTAATTCTCAAGACCAACATCTATTCTTCTTATCTTCTCTATTATTATTTTCTTTTGCTACTATTTTTGTTCATTTTCTTTGCTGTTAGTCTTTGTGTTCCTTGTTTCGCAAAGATCCAGGTGTCTTACGTATTAAAGTGGGTTCTTTGGACAGGTTCCATAAGAGTTCACGTATCAATGTGAAAGGTGTGCGCCTTTTGGCTCCTGGAAGAACAAAGGAGTATGCCTTTTGCATGCTTTGGCTTTACTATGCTTTGTTTTTGTTATCATGGAGTTTACTTATTATGCCACCACATTGCCATTGTTTCTATTTCTACTTATAGGTTTTGTTTCTTCATTGACTTAAAGAAATAAGGTATTATTTTAATAAGAATTAAGATTTAAGATAGCTAAATGTTATAAATTATGTAGGTTAATGATAGGAAAATTTATATTATACTCTAGATATAATTCTTTTTTTATTGTTACGCCTTACTTCATCCCGACGCACGCCTTTCTAGTGCCTCTTGCCTTGGGGGTTTTTATAAGCCTTGCGTCTTTAGTATGCTTTTCGCCTTTAACTACCTTGGTCTTGCCATAAAAAATTGGAGTCCCTCTTTCAGATGTTGCAAAACTCTATTATAGTTTAAATACAATGGTGTAACTTGAATATGTAGTTAGTCTTATGGCTTTGTAAATGAAGGCATTATGGTAGGTGTAATTAGAATTTTCCTTGCCATGTAAATAGTGTAACAAAGCTCACAACTAATATTACATATATATTCTCCAATTTTATTTAAGATTGAATTGCTATTCTTTGTTGACTCTTCAGTGTGTCCTTCTTCATGTTGAGGCAGGGTGTGATCCAATTAACAAACTTTACTATTGCGGCATGACTGCTCTTCCCAACGAATTGGAAAGTTTTAGGAGTGAAAATGCCCTATTCCCATTAGTCAAGCTTATTGATAATTTTGATGCACTGTATCAAACCATTGCAAATGATGACAATGTATTTAATTTTATGACTAATAAAAATGGTTCAAAATATAATCTAGTTCGTGTTGATTTAAAAGAACCAACTGTGTGGATTGATGTTCTCCCAGAATCTGAACAAGATGTACTTGAGTTAGCATGTTCTGTGAATGACAGCCAAATGATTGTGAGTTACTTGAGCAATGTTAAGTATATTCTGCAAGTGAGAGACTTGTGCACCATCAATTACCAATCGAGGTAGGCACAGTTTATGGATTTTTGCACGACGAGAAGATAGCATGGTTTTCATAGGATTCACAAGCATTTTTACTCCTGGTATCATATATCAGTGCAATTTGGGGAACGAGGTTATTGATATGAAGATATTTCGTGATCTTATTGTCCCTGGGTTTGACTGCTCTGATTTTCATGTTAACTAGGTAAAAAAAAAAGGCTCTATGGTGCCTATGTATGTTATTTCATTTCTAGTTTCAAATCAATTATTAGGATCTTGAATATTACATTATTCTTTATATTTAGAGCATGTCCCTCTCATGAAATTTGTTCTTTGTTGTCACTTTTAATTTTTTTTAATGTAACATGCACATTTTAGGTTTTTGTGCCTAGTAAGGATGGTACAAAGATCACAGCTTTCATTGTTGCCAGAAAAAAAGATTGTTTTTGATATGGCGGTTTTGATATCAGTCTTACACCATCTTTTAGTGTTAGTCGCATTGTTCTCGCAAGACATTTAGGTGCTGTTTTCTACATAGCCAATATAAATGGTGGTGGAGAAAATGGGGAGGAATGGTATAAAGCAGGCTCCCTTGCTAAAAAGCAAAATTGTTTTGATTTGATGATTTCTATTCTTGAGCATACTTTAATATGATCAGTAAAATACCTAATATGATCACTTCAATCACACCTATTATCCAATAGATGTGGAATTCATACCAAATTATCACTATCAGTCATTATTTGGATCAATAAGGTTAGTTTCTCATGAAGCATTGCAATGTGTAACCAAAGCTCCAGAAGCAGAAACAGAAACACTGGACATTCGTATAACCTTGCATTTCCATTTGACTGCCATATAAACATACATAATGAACAAGGAAATTAATCTGCACCAAACGATTCCCCTCGTAAATTCATACTAATCTGCACCAAACGAGTCCCATCGTAAATTCATACTGATAGTATTTAGAAACTTCATTATTCCTTGAAAACTATAGAAATCTTGGAACCCCTCTAGTTCTCCGCTTAACATACTGAATCAACTTAAATCTCCTACACAAACACAACAATCAAATAAAATAATAGTAAACGAATATCGAGACTAGAAATCGACTTCAAATGCGCCTATTGAGACAAAAAGTCCTTGGCGGCGTTCGAAGGCAAACTTTGGGCAGTATCATTCAACTCGGAGGAACCAGCCTCGGGGACATCGAAGAACAGTTGTTGTGCAGAGGTAGACACAAAAGGCTTTAACTGAGGTTCCTCCATGGTGCTCGCGGCTTCGCTCTCGTCCAACATTTTGTGAAAGTTAATCCCTTCTCAACTAGTCTCAACTCTCTTGATAACCTACCAAACGTGTTAAACTTGAGAGGTTATATTACCCAGCGTCAATCATAAATAGAAAATTAGAGGGAGATTTGGTTATTATTATTTTTTTTTGGGCCCTTGAGATTGAGAGGTCACAAGTTGAATTATTATTATTATTATTATTTTTGCTGAAGGGATTAAATTTTTATAAGAATAAATTAAAATTTTAATTTTAATGGGATGAAAAGAAAAATATTCTCTTGATGTGATTACTATACAGTATATAATCGCTAATCTACAGACATGGCATTTCTTCCTATACTTTCACATAATTCTAAAAAGCATCCAAACGTTCTTTTGCTTTTTTTTTTTTGGGGTTAAAACAGATATCCAAACTTTATCTGATCGTCAGATAGACTTTGACAGGCACTATGTATAACAACATTTTTTTTGAAAGATTAAGACTCTAGTTTGCGAAAACAAAATGTTTGAATAAAAGAGAAATGTTAAAAGCTTATTACTGATCCAGGTTCAAATTTATATACTAAAATACTATATGTAAAAAAGCAACATTTTAGGTTGGGTAGATAATTAAATTAAAGAACAAAAAAATTATAAATTCAAGAGTCTTCAATGAAATTATACTCGAATCTAAGTAGGAATTAGTGGGCAGAGCCTTAATTGCCCCTACTTGGGCTTAGAGGCATAGTTGGCAGTTGCTGTCGGTCTTCATGAGAGGGTGGTCATGCTTGTAGGGTCTTGCTCACAAGCTATTCATCTGCTTCCACACCAAAGGCCACCAAAATATACATATATATTGATAATTGAATAAAAGATCACTAGATAATGGATATAATATAGGGAAGTGATCACAAACTGCCTAGATGCATTTTTTGCTGGTGATAGCGAGGCCTTATACTAGATAAATGAATACATCTTCGACTGTTGATCGCAAGCTTTAGGAGTAATTATTACAAGGATTTTCTTGTTTTACATATTACGAGGGTCTTGAAAGTCATTTAAAGCTATGGAGTCAAACCATTAAGATCAACGTAGCCAGAAAGGACTGTACGCTTCCGCTCTTTCACCTTGGTCCGATAAATAACCCTGTAATTCCAATTTTTCAACATCACCTCAGATCTACCTCCAGTTACATCATGATGCAACTAACAATTGCTTTAGTTGGTTAATAAAACTGAAGAGGAAATGGTAAGGAGATAATACCCCTATATTAATGTAGAAAATATTGAGCCTACCTCAAGCCTTCAAGCCACATTTCAGTATATAAAGTTTCACCAGGGTACACATGCAGAAGAAAACGGCCTGCTATGCTTTTTATCCTCTCCGAATCTCCTCTGCATATACATTTGATGATTGCCCTAACAGCAAATCCCAGTGTGCACAGCCCATGCAATATTGGCTGTGAGAATCTTTAGCAATGAGAGAGAACAAAAAAATTAGACAAGCCAGCCCCAACATAAGTGAATAAATTACATATTGCAGAATGTGAATAGAGAGAGGATATAGAAACCGATGCATATCATACAATGCTAACATGCTAAGTAACCCTCATTGGCAATCTTAAGAAGATCTCAGTTTGATGAACTTGCTTATGAGAATTCCTCTTTCCTTGCTTTAGACAAAGATAACTCTATATGGCTGAAATAAGATGCCACTACCTTTTGCAAAGAATGCCCAATCAGACTTCATTGCTAAAGAAAAAGAAATATCAAATATCTTTGTCGCCAAATTCAACAAGCACACCTACATTCTAATTGGAATTTCTAGTATTTCGTACTGAACTAGCAATCGGAGCATGGGGTGGCAGTACTAACCCAGCAACCTTTGCAATTATGGGATCTGAATGCAGCGGATTGTAATCACCAGATAATCGATAAAGCAATGCCTGCAGAAAGCAGGGAGCAAAACAGAGAAGAAAGCATAAGAAGTTAAATTAACTGACCTAATTAACTTCTAGAAATTGATGTTGATGGATAACACTTAGTATGTAAATGTATCAGACCAAAGCAGCAGTAGTTAAGCATAATGTCATAAAGCACATTGCCACTTCATTCAGTGATTTCTTTAGAAATTACCCAAAGAAAAATGACTCTTTGCAACGTCTCACCTGCCTTCTATATTAGGGTTTTTATGTGTAACTATAGCTAGCGATTTTTTGACCAGAAAAATGGCTCAAAAACACCAATCTGCCCTACCAATTTTCAGCTGAACTTACAGTTTATCACATGCGTCCTAAGCAACATAAATAGCAACAAAAAAAAAAGCTGTTAAGATAATGGAGGATGAACCAACCACCAGATGATGCATGTTTGTCCAAAATTTGATGAGATATTAATCATGCATTTCATTCCAAATATGTCATAAAGAGGATAAGAGCACAACCAGTAAAGGGGGCTTGTAGCAATAAATGGGGGTAATGAAAAACAACACGAAAAGAATGAGTTTGCATGCCTGAGATGGATTGGTATGATCTTCGAACACTGAAAAAGGTTGACTTTCCGGGAATTTCACAGTTGAAACCTGGTTGGCTGGGTAATTTGAGTAGGAAAATAGGTTAGATGAGTTTGAGAAGCCACCAGCACCACGTAGGAAGGTATTCATCCTGCAAGCAGTATGCTAGTTGAGTATGATAGCAAGAAACATCAAATGAGATATTTTAGAAGGTTTTACCTGTTCATGCATAATAAATCACCAGTCTCTTTATCATAACTTTTCGTTTCGATCTCCAAAATTGCCGCTTTGCCTGAAATTAAAGCCATAAGATAGTTAAAGGAAAGAGTAAAATGAAGTGATTACATTGTTCACAGCATAGACTATATGCTTTCTGAAGATGTGAAATTTCACAACAAACAAATGTACAAAGAGTGTTAAGTATCAATTAGACCAAAGCAGCAGTGGTTAAGAAAAGTTAACCTTTATCATGTAGTCCAGCAAGACTGGGTTTATTGAGTATCTGCAACAATCACAAAATATCATGATTATACCAAAATAGAACAGGATATAAAATCGATATCATTAGAAATCAACCTTAGTGTGGTGAATAAAAATCATGACATACTGGAGTAGATGATCAAATTATAAGTTCATTTGGAAGGGGTGAAATTAAGTGGAACATATTGTATAAATAATCAGATTCCAATTAGTAAGATATCAAACATAGTTGGCAGTCACAAGAAACCGTAAGGTTGGTAGATCAAACTAGATGTATAATGTACAAACTTTTATCAGAAGCCATACATGACCGCTTGAAGGCAATGGCTTGTACAATTCTATGTATTGTTGTCCGTGCAGCAGAAGACGCGGATCATATCTGTCACAAATGAAGTTTCTTTGTCAGTAAACTATAAGTGGGGAACGCAATAGCAGTATGATTAAAGAAGGAGTATATAATTGAGAAGGGATTACACATTCATATAGTAGCAGCAGTATATTAAAAATAGGAACTCACTGCAGGCCCGGGAGACCACCACTTGGCAATGATCCAAGTGAAAAAAGAGCAGCAAAAGTAGGCAAGACCTGTGAAGCAGGAAATGATGCAAGGTCAAGTGGAATCCATAAATTTGAAGACCTTCTTGTAATATTTTTATCAAAATATTTTGCTAGTCTTTCTCTAGCAAACTGAGACTGCCCAAACATAAATGAATTATCCACAATACCTGCAAATGTTATAGGTGAAGAAATATGATAACTTAAACAATGATCAAGATTATATTCTAAAATAACAACACCTTAATATACTTTTGACCATCTTTATGGTAAACATATTGAAGCTCATCAGCATCCACTGCATCCCATGCACATGCTCCGACGCCTAACGCATAAAGTGCTGCATCTCTGTTCAACATGTGCAAAGCGAACATCTACTTTAAACAGGCTTATACGTTTTCTAATTTCTAGGCATTTGACACGTTAAGTGAAAATAATTTCAACATGTTCGTATGCAAAATTTATTTTACAGAAGGTTTACCTTTCAGTATAGGAGTATGTCGCCTGTGGTCCAATCCGGTCGTAGAATCAAAAAGAGAATAAACTTCAGAATTAGGCTTGAAAGAAAAGTGGAAAACCCAAAACCAAAAGAAAAAGAAATTCGACATATAGAATATTCCAGACAAGAACCGTCAAAATTTCAATCTTAACAGACCGGAGTGAACATGAATATGACTTTTCTACAATCAGTTTGTGTACAAAAAGAAGTACAAGGCAACCTATCATATACAACCAATGGAAACAACACAAGTTCCCTTGATGTCTTACATGTTGATTCTGGCAAACATTTGGTACCAACATAGAAATACTAGTTCGGAGGGTAAGAATAAGGTGAGAGAGACCTCAGGAAACTTGTGAGAAAGAACAAGCGCAGGATCGAACTGTGGTCCACCCTCCATCTAAAGCTGCTTGAACGATACTCTAACTAGTTCCCCGCTGTGTTTGGCTCAATTTATCAGTAATCGGGGCAAGAAGGATAAGAATCAGTTGCTGTGCGATCAGAAAGATAAGGATTCGGACAGCTACAGACGACGGTGACTATGCGAAAACGGCGGCTCGATTTTTCGTCGTGGGAAATTTATTTCTATCCTTGAAGACACGAGATTTCACGTATATCTCGCAGGTGGGTGGAATTGTATATGCATACAGGTTGAGGAGCAAAATAGTAAAAACCATTATTTTTAATTGTTAAATTATTACCATTCATTTTTTTCCGGGTGAACCATTACTATTAATTTATTGTAACAACGATAACGTTTTGAGTTTTACCTAGTGAATAATGTTCGAAACTGCAGGATGGGAACAGAATAATTTAAACATAATCCTAGTCCGTTGAATTGAAAGTTGAAACTCTGATCTGTTTCTTCCGATTCTTTTTTAGTCAATAAATTTTATCCCATTCTACTAATGATATTATAACATCCTATTGATACAAAATATGATCTATTTCTTTATTTACAGTCAACAAATGCACTTCCCCATCACACTGCTTGTCTCGGTATCTCACTCTTCAAAGCTCTCAATTAATCCTTAAATAATAAGGATGAATCCAAATATTTTTTAAATTACTTAAGAACCTATCTAAAAATTGATATAAATTATGAAAATCAAGCGATAAATTTTTCCATAATTTTAGATATTTGATTTTTAATAAATTTTAATTTCCCGCACAAATTACTCTATCAATTAATATATTTATTCTCACATCTTAGGAGTGATGGCCTACAAATCTGCTCCCACGAAAGCATGTCAACTGTGGAATTAGTAAATCCAGGAGTATTTTCCATGACAATCATCAATCAATATCATCTGTATCAATCAATATCAAATATTACATTTATGACAAATTACACTAATCACAATCCTTAATCAACATGTCCCATTTCTCAAAGTGTAATGTACATAACCTATTTAATTATAATTTGAAAAAGCAGGTTCAAACGAATTGGCTAGTGATTTTCATAGTTTATCAATTAAAAATTATCACCTTCCAAGAAATCAGGAGTTCTTGCATAGCACTAGTGCTCGTTGGAATTTTCAATCCGCAGTTACAAATAATAATCAAGAACAACGCCTTGAGCCCTTTAACACTAAAAAATATTGCATGGGCAAGAGTCTGTATAATTTTGATCGAACGGCTCGGACAAAGAAAATAGTGGAAGCTCCCACCTAACAAAATTTCCGCTTCATACCGCATTGCTTATCAGTTCTTCCCGTTCACCCAACCACACCATGTCAGATATTACAATGCTCATAATCCAAAACAACACATTACAATCAGTCATTAGAATAAACCAGATAAAAAATAGTCCATCCCACTCATCGGAAATGCTAAATAGATTTTCACATTCTATCTTCCCTCCTCCTTGGAGCACAGGTGATGATTTCATCAACTCTAAGGATCATTTCAGCCGCCTCAGTTGCAGATAGCAATACAGCCTGCTTAACTTTGAATGATTCAGATATACCCAGTTGAGCCATGTCTCCGACCTTGCAGAAATACAAACGAATCAAATTTAAACAAACTAAATGTAGGTAACTAGTCAAACTGGCAGTCCAATGGATGACTAGATAAAATCATTACATACGACCATTTTCATGGCTCTAGAACAAAACAAATACTATATAGTGCGGACTGAAACACATTTCAAAGTCACAAGAAGCCGCTGACAAGTGACGCTAAAAAGCATATTATTGTTTCAGTCTCATCTAAGCAAGAAACTAAGTGACTTGATAGTGGAGCATAAAATGTTTATGACACAAACATGTTTTAAGAAGCAAAACTATGACTACTACCAACAATTCCAACTTAAAAATGTGTTCAAGAAAACATCAAACTCTACACTACAACGAAGTGGCCTTTACAATGACTGTGAAAGCAGCAAGAAAAGAAAAGAAAAGGAGAGAGAAGGGGGGCCCCCCCGGGGGGGGGGGGGGGTGGTTTGGTTGGTGTTAGTACACTTCATTTGTTACATGTCAGATACATTACCCTGTATTGATATATGGCTTCTCTCCAATGTCTAGAGAAAGTGGTATTATTATGAAGGAAAACAAGACATAATATTCTAAAAATCAAAATGACACAACTTATAACAGACTCAGAAATTGGTATCTGCAACAATACGCCAAAAATAATTCTCAAGACCTCAGTCAAGTATCATAAAGACAGAAGTGGAAAAAGGAAGTAAAAGAAAGGCCGATTTACTTCACCACCATGTAAATGAGGTGATTACATCTTACAGCAACCAGTTCACAGTTTTAGTACTTACAGAGCCAGAGATGACATCAATTCCAGCATTACATGCTTCCTTGTGGTGCTCTGCTCGCAGTTGAGAAATCAACTCAGCACTGTCCAAACCAGCATTATCAGCAATGATTGTTGGGATAGCCAAGAGTGCCTTAGAGAATGCCTCAATAGCAAGAGACTTCTTTCCAGGAGTTCTCCTAGCTAATTCATCCACTTCTTTTGCCATCACCATCTCAGGCCATCCCCCACCAAGCAAAACTCTGCTGTCATTAACAGTCTGCGATAGCACACATAAGGCATCATGCAATGACCTTTCAGCCTCGTCCAGAACATGGTGGCTGCCACAAATAAAGCAGTTTCAAACTTAAAAGAATAATACACATAAAACAGAATATTCAATTATATTTTAAAAGAGATAGTGATACGTATAATGAAAAACTCATCTAGAAACAAAACTATACATTCCAGCTCACGGTGCATTAATCAAAGAACCAACAGCCTATCACTAAACCACCACAAAAGAACTAAAAAAGTGCTTACGCATCTAGAAGTGAAAGTTTGATAAAACAGCACAGCAAGCACCTAAAGGTCCATCACAACTAAGCAATTCAAATTAGGTGCAATAATATACAGGGATTCATGTAGCTATTAGGGGCCGTTTCGTTTTAGGTTTGCAAACTTAACTTATGACAAAATGAAGTTTGAATGAAAGTATGTTTGATAAATTAATTGTAAGACAAAAGTAAGTTTGTAAATCCAAAAGTATCTTTACAGTCCGTTAACAAAACTTTTGTTTGAAGGCAAAAGTAAATATACAGAATGAGGTTTGAAAACATCATTTTTCTTCTAACAGTTTGCAAACCCACGTTTGGAATTGTCAACAGAAATCCAAATAGGGCACTATGTTACCAAACAACTAAACACAAAACCCAAAGCCAAAATATTCAAACTCAGATAAACTAGAAAAACAACTTACATTGCAATAAACATCTGATCAGATTAGAATGTAGAATAACCGCAAACTTTTTAAATTAGTAATAGAAGAAAAGTACCTAGCACCTCTCAAGACTATTGTACATGCTTGCCCCATTGCAACACCAGAAAAGTGAATCAACTTATCCTCACCAATCATAATCTCCTCAATAAGCTTGCAGTGTCCAAGCTTAACAGACTCAGGATTGTCAAACGTTGATGCAATTTCACCACCAGTTACCAAAGCAAGGCGCTCAATACCATCAAAATCAGCATGCTCAATTGCCAATATTCCTGCATCAGCAAAGAGCTCCTCGGGAAAATTGTAAATCAACTGTCTGTTAACGAAACAATTGATACCATGAGCTATTATCTTCTGCACCTTTTCTCTCATCTTCTCTTTCTCAGCTCCTTCAATCTCGGCAACCCTACTCATTGAATCAACACGAACACGTGCCCCATAAATCTTCACTTTGTCTGTGTCCATGGCAGTATTTGCCACCAATATATTTGCATTCTCTATGCGTTTGGGTTGTCCAATACCAATTTTCTTGTCAAGAATAAATCTGTACAGGCAAATAAAATCAATTTTTTAAGAATAATTTTGACCTACAATGCTGCAAAGAAAAGTAACACTAATATATAGTCAACAAAATTGATGAAGCACAGATGTTAATGATCATTTCGGAATGCAACTTCATAGAGAGGAGATATGCCAGAGAGGCTTAGCAATTCAAACTTGTCAAGTGAAACAATATACCCTACCCTTCATCTAAAAATGAATCCAGTAGTGATCCTCCAGGTTTCTTTATAATCTGGATAGCTTCTAAATTAGTGCTCCCCTGCATTTTGAAACAATACAATAAAAAATGAGATACAAAAATAAATGAAAACACACAATTGGGACAAAATGGGCAAAAAGAAAACATGGTAAGACATATATGTCGTGGTAAGACTTCCTTAAAGCACAACCATATGACAGCATCATGTTTGCACACAAGTCCAACAGCTGCATAATTATAATAAATCAATGAAAAACTGTGTTTAGAACAGGAAGCATAGCCTCAACACAAAATGACCAATGCTAAGAACTGGCAAACATGCAACCCAAGTTCAGTACATTACAGTCCCACTATATTCGTTAAGATCTCTAATTCAAACCCATCTTGCTTTAGGGCAACGGTTGAAAGAAAGTGGGATGTTTCAGACATACTGTACAAAGGGATTATAAAATTAAAGGATCTCAATATGAACTTCATAATCTAACTTATAAAAATGTAAATATGTAAATTCTTATAAATAGGGCACTAAAATCTTAGCTATAGAAAAATTTACAGTTATCTGATAGTTTTACTTATCTCCCAATATATTTCTAATAAATACACATTACTCTTAATGCATTCTAATTCTAAGTAGAAATAAATCACGTGGTACAATAAATCCATGATGTGCTTGAATAGGCTTGATTGACCAAGAAATTAGTAGAATGGGATGATTGTGTAAAATTATACCATCACTCTTTACCACCTTCAGCAAGAGACAAACAAATTTTGCCTTCTAACCAAGCAAGACATGTCATAAAATCAGGTGTGCCATAACAAGATGACACACAAGAGAATTTAACAACTTATCAAATGTTTCAATTAAAATGTCCCTCCTTGTTTACCATACAATATAAGTGCCTAGGGCCCATGTCTGTGTGCAGACCTAGAAATACATTCAACTAGAAACACAATCTCTGGGACCAGGAATTAAGTGTTATTTCTATCTTGGCACCTAGATACAAGTTACAGAAGAAAATGAATCCACATTTCACCTTTAGTCTCATTACTGCATCCACAGCGAGATTTGCAAAGTGCTCTTTATCGTGCGATAAAATTTTGGAACTCAAAGTAGTCATTGCAATATTCATCAAGTCTGACCTGAATTTCTCTGCATAACCCAATAAGTACATATGTTAGACATTCATATCCAAGATATGCGGTCAAACACCATTCCTGTCTCAAATAAAAAAAGTCAATAACAATAATAAATCAAGTCTTTGACCCTTCCTGGAATTCAGATTCAGAGCTCAGAGCGATGCTAAGCACCACATGACAACAGTGAAATGACGCCTCTGAACTCCTCTTCTCAACATTACAGAATGAATAAATGTTCAGAGGATGTCTAGTCCATTAACATTACCCATCCATTGCCGATACTATAACAAGTGCTAACAAATTCTTTAAACCTATTATTTAACAAAAAATTTACTCAGATTAAAAAGAAATGGTATAGAGAAAACTCAGATTAATAAGTACATATATTTCCTGCTCATAATAGTAGATATACAACTAGGACTTCTTAACAGAACGAAAAGACTAACTAAATAACATACTCCTAACTATTAACTCCGCTAATCCTACATAATAAATTTTAGCATATGAAGATAAGTTGGAGAAAAACATTATACATAAAAACATGTACCAGCATCAGCTTTGTTATCCACAACCTTCTGCAACAAAGCACTGCAAGCACATTCAGCTGCCATTCGGAAACCTGAACATAACCAATGATATCACTGGCTCTCATGAGTCAACTAATCACAAAAGCATCATTAGAAAATAATCAATTAAAAGCCTGCAACCATTTCATATAGTCAAAGTAGAAAACGGAATACCAAAGGGGAAAAATCAAACTGGCCATGCTGAATCCATCAGAAAAAATAATGAAGTTCTTAAGAGAGGACAGACAGCACAACCACAAAAATCAAAGTACTTGATAAAAAGCATGCACCAAGGGTTACTCATAGTAATCCATAGTTTTGATGAAAAATAGGGAAAAAAAAATTAGGAGCATACAGCACAAGGGTAGCATCTCTGGTAACAGGGAAGTCTTCATTAACAGTGAACAGGCCAATGCAATGTGCACTCAGCAAAAGGCCAAACAGAAAATATACATGTCATAGTGATAGTTTTCATGAGCACCCTTTTGACCAATCATATCCATAAATTGATTTTCAAATTAAGCAGAGATCTTAAAGGAAGAAGATGTAAGACAAGAGGAAATTTTGCATGCATATCAATACATCACACTTGAAAGTAAACTGAAATACAATAGACACCAATAGTGGTCTGCTAAGATTAATAATGGACAAAAGAAAGATTGCTTTCCTTCTGAATGTAGTTACTCAGTAAGTATTTTACCAAGCAATTTTACTTATAATGGGATATAGCCTAAAACTCATACAGAATGCAAGTCAATGAAGTTATCACCAGAGGGTTGTCCACTTGAAAACATAATCAAGATTTGCATTCATAAATGCATCAGGGCAATAAGACCAACATAGTGAATCAAATAAATGAACCTGATATTATTGTCATTGGATGAATTTTTGCTGCAACCAGCTTTTCTGCCTCCCTCAAAAGCTCCCCAGCCAACACAACAACGGAAGTTGTTCCATCACCAACTTCATCATCTTGTACTTTTGATATGTCTAACCCTCATTAAGGATTATTATCTTATGACAGTATGCTTAAATAGAAACGAAAAGGCCCCAAAAACAATTTCATCACTGTTCACCAGAATAAGACCAAATATAAAAACAAGGATACCCACAAGAACTTTAGCAGCTGGGTTATCAATATGGAGGGATTTCAGGATGGTTGCACCATCATTAGTGACAGTGACTTCACGTCCTCTGCCTGTTGACTGTAAAATCTTATCCTGCAATTATGAAGTTTAATATATACTAAATAGCTAGTAGCAACAACAAAAAAAATCTCTACTAAGCAGGATATTCAATCTGTAAAAGAGAGGGAGGAGAGAAATTTTACCATTCCCTTTGGCCCTAGAGTTGTCTTGACTAAGTCGGCTATCACCATGGCACCAACAAAGGATGCCTATCAAAATAAGCAGAAGAAACCGCGCAATAAAATGCAATTAGAGTTAACAGAATTTGCTAATTCAATTTAGAAGCCAGTATTTCAAACTTAAAAAGCTTACCATTCTGGCTCGCTCTCCTTTTTCTTCACTGGCTTCATCTTTAAGAATTTTCTCGACCTATATCAATTACCAAGTGAATAATTAAGAAAGGAAACAGAACACAAGTAAACAGAAGATAATGAGTTAGGAGCAAACAACATACCGCCATTACGGGAATTCAAACTATGCCACCTGCATGGAGAAATAAATTCTGTCAAACAAAGGAAGCGTCAGAGCAAAAGAGGGAGGGAAAAAAAAAATGGAAACCCAACAGCGCAGGTTTACGCAATGCCTCAATCAGACAGTAAATAAGTATATGTGGAAGCTCATATGGCAAATGCAAGCCGGAAATGAATAAAATTCCCCGATTTCAGAAAGCTCAACCTATAATAGGAAACAGGTTCCTTGAATGAAAGAAACTGATGGATATGAAACTCTAGATCCCGCCGAAAGCTACTTACCAAGTTGCAATGTAGGGCTTTTACAGTTTACTGTGAGAGAGCAAGAGTGTGCCACTTACAGTCGCTCGTGGTTGGTCTGGTGTTTAAACCGCGACAAACCCTAGCCTTAAGTCTCAGTCACGGAATACGGCTCAAATAAAGTGGTTGACACTGGAGAGGTTACGATTTGGTTGGGGGAGTGTCGTAAGTGCCTAATGTAGTGAATCATTTTGCCTTTGCAAGTATTACCTATTCAACTATTCCTTTATCTAAACAAATTAAATTTCCGAGCAAAAAGCCACGAAGTCTCGAGAATCCACTCGATCAATGCCAGTACTACCATGAAATGGACATCCTAGTCGGATTCGGGCTTCTGTTTCTAAGGGCCTCATTGGGATTTCAGCCCTGAGCATTGTAACTCTCTAGTTGTTTTGGTCACCAGTTTTTTTTGTTTGAGAAATGATACTTAAAGACCACAATTTTGAATTAATCCCATTTTAAGATTATAAAATTTGAAAATATTAAAAAAGGACTATAATTTCAAATTAATTAAAAACATAAATATGAAATGACCTAAATGTCCTTTTTAAAACGTTTTATACTTAATATCTGCTTTTTACTACTCTTTTTCATAAATTTGATACTAAACATCCTAAATTTTATACTGAATACAATAAAAAATTCAACTTTCAGAATTTTACACTTATATTCTGCGTTTTACTACTCATATTTCACGATTTGACACTGAAGACCCCGATTTTACACTGGATAAGTCTCAGAATTTTATACTCAACTTCTATATTTTATTACTCAATATCTATTTTTTACTACTCTTTTTCATAAATTTTACACTAAATTTTCTCAATTTTACACTCATATTCCATAATGTGTTCAGTATAAAATTGGGGATGTTCAGTGTCAAATTTATAAAAAAAAGTAGTAAAAAGTAGATATTGAGTATAAAATGTTTTAACAAGGGCATTTATGTCATTTCATATTTACGTTTTTGATTAATTTAAAATTATGGTCCTTTTTGTATATTTTTAAATTTTTTAACCTTAAAATAGGATTAATTGAAAATTTTGGTCCTTAAGTGTCATTCCCTCCTTTTTTTTTTTTTTTTTGAGCTTAAGCCCTCAAATGACTATCTAACTGTCTAATTCTTGGGGGGAAAAAAATGACCGCTGAGGTCTACTTAAAATGACTATTGAAGTTTGAAGACATAACAACAGTGCACTTGATATTGGTATGAGCATAAATGATTATCTAAGTTCATGGATAGATAGTGTAATTAAAATATCACTTGATAAAAAAAGATATTACTTCATTAAAATCTTTAAAGTTAAGATCAAGTATTAAAAATCAGACTGACTTCAATATTTAATGGTTGGACTATGGTTTAATCATGGTTGAAATGGACATGATTAAATTAATATAATTTGAGCTATATCTTAACTATTTTAAAAAAAGAGATAAAAATAACAACAAAAATATTAAAAAAAATATTTCAAATAAAAAATAATACTAAAAATAAAAAATTTAAAGTGAGTAAATATGAGAAATGAAAACATAAATTTAAAAAGTGAATAAATATATTTAAAAGTTTTTATTAGTTATTTTAGATAAAAAAATAAATATAATTGAGAAAAAAATTTCCCCCCTCAAAACTAATATAAAATATAAAAGGCATATATAGATATTTTGTAAACCTATATTAATTCCCCCCCCCCCAAAAAAAAACTAATATTTAATTTGAACATTATATTTTGTATACTGTTAGGCTTTTCAAACTATAGGGAACGTGAGGGTCTTATAAGAAAATGTGAGGTTTTGCTTCTTTTATTAAAACTAATGTAAATTATGTTGAAAGGTAAAATTGTATATATAGTATTACTCTGATAGAATTTACAAAATATATACATAATAGGAGAATCTTAAAATAATGTAAAATATCTCTAAATAATAACAGAAAATCTAATCTAATAATATATACAAAAGCATCTATAATATTACAAAAGCATCTATATTTAACACCCTCTCTCAAACTCAAGATGGTTTGATAGAAAACAGTTTGAGTTTGTCTACTAAAAACTGGAAACGACTAGGATTAAAAGATTTAGCAAACAAATTAGCCGGCTGATGCTTTGTTCCAATGGAGACAAGTCTGATGTTACCTTGAATAATATGTTACCGAGTGAAATGACAGTCAATCTCGATATGTTTGGTTCGCTCATGGAATACATCATTGTGAGCAATCTTAATAGCTGCTTGACTATCACAATATATGTCAGTGAAAAATTTCTGAGAAGCTCCCAAATCATCAAGCAGCCAACGGAGCCAAAGAACCTCAGTAGTAGTATCTGCTAATGCATGATATTCTGATTCAGCACTGGATCGAGAGGCTAGAGTCTGTTTCTCACTTCTCCAAGAGATAAGAGAGTCACCAAGAAAAATACAGAACCCAATAGTAGACCGGCGATCAGCATGATCACCTCCCCAATCAGCATCAGAGTAAGCCCGTAAAGTAAGAGAGGACCTGGCAGAGAAGTGAAGGCTATGATACAAAGTTCCTTTGACGTATCAAAGAATCTGAAGAACAGCTGCATAATGAGTAGTCCGGGGCTCAAACATGAACTGACTAACAATATGAACCACGTAAGCAATATCCGGACGAGTCACCGTAAGATAAATGAGTCCCCCACTAGCTGCCGGTAACGTGTAGGGTTCTCCAACAAAGTCCCATTTGTAGAAACAAAGTGAGCGTTAGGCTCAATGGGAGTGTTCTCAACCTCCTCGTCAGTAAGAAAGGCCCGAGATATCAATTCAGAGGCATACTTGACCTGTGAGAGAAAGATACCACTCTCCCCATGATGTATCTCGAGACCAAGAAAGTAACTCAGCCTTCCTAGATCCTTCATCTCAAATTGGTGCCCCAAGTAAGTTTTAAGCTCCTGAATGCCTGTCAGATCATTACCTGTGATAATCATGTCATCAACATACAAGAGAAGCAGGACAATGCCTCGATCACTAGTTCGAACAAACAGAGCAGAATCATGAGGGCTACAAGTGAAGCCAAGATAGCTCATGGTAGTACTAAACTTAGCAAACCAAGCTCGATGGGCCTGTTTAAGCCCATAGAGTGCTCGATGAAGACGACAAACTTTATCTTTCGAATGTGAATACCCGGGAGGAGGCTTCATATAAACTTCTTCCTCCAAATCACCATTCAAGAAGGCATTCTTGACATCCATCTGATGAAGAATCCAATGCTTAATAGCAGCAATAGCGAGGAGGCTGCGAACAGAAGTAATTCGAGCAACGGGAGCAAAGGTCTCTTTATAATCAATATCGTACTCCTGAGTGAACCCTTGGGCCACCAAACGAGCCTTCCGCTGCTTAAGAGAACCATCTGAGTGAGTCTTATTCTTATAAACCCATCTGCACCCAACCAGAGTCTTACCAAGAGGAAGATCAACAAGATCACAAGTGTGCATTTTCTCTAGAGCCTGCAGTTCTTCTTCCATGGCTTGCTGCCAGAGAAGATCAAGAGAGGCTTCTCTATAGGATTGGGGTTCCTGAAACTGAAGGATGGTGGAAAAGCAATGGTAATCATTAAGGTAGGAAGGAAGATATCTTACACGAGTGGGCCGAGTACTGTCGGACGACATGAACTCCGTAGACGTAACTTGTACTGGAGAATCAGAGACAGTAGGCTCATCTGAAGTGGGCGCTACGTCAAGCATGTGAATGAGCTCAGTTGGAGAGTCAACACCTATGTCACTAGGAAAAAGATCAATAGAAGTATCTGTAAAGATAGAAGATGAGGGAAGAGAAAAGGAGGAAAGGTCAGTCAAAGATGAGAACTGCATATGTTCCCAGAAAACAACATGACGAGAAACTCGAATGCGATGAGAGATGGGGTTCCAACAACGGTAACCATTATGTTCAGAATCATAACCAAGGAAGCAACAGACACGAGCACGAGCTTGCAATTTCGTGGTCTCATGAGATGGAAGAAGAACAAAACAAACACAAGCAAAAACTTTTAGAAGACTATAGTCAGGAGGTGTGCCATAAAGTATTTCAAAAGGAGAGATGTTACCAAGAACTGAGTTAGGGACTCTATTAATGCAGTAAATAGCAGTCAAAGTAGCTTCACCCCAGAAACGTTCAGGGCAAGAAGAAGAAATAAGTATGGCCCGGACAGAATCAAGGATATGACGGTGTTTACGTTCAGCCCGACCATTTTGTTGAGAGGTGTAAGAACAGGAGTGCTGAGAGATGGTGCCTTAAGTAGCAAGAAATGTGAGCAATTTAGAATCACGGTATTCCAAGGCATTATCATGACGAAAAACTTTGATAACTTTAGAGAACTAAGTGTGAATCATAGTAGCAAATTTAATATAAATATCAGGCAACTCAAATCAATTTTGCATTAGATATATCCAAGTAAAACGGGAATAATCATCAACAAAAATCACAAAATAACAAGATCCTCCCATAGAGGGAGTAGGTGTGGGTCCCCAAATATTGGAATGAATCAAATCAAAAATTGAATCAGCAATAGAGTCATTTTTATTAAACGATAAAGCAGGCAGTTTGGCAGTTTGACATGAAATACAATGAAAAGACTTATCATCGACACGACCTAAGAGACCACTAGAAGTAAAGGGCAAAGTTTATTCAAGGAAGGATGAGCAAGATGGCGATGCCATAAATCAAGAGATAAGGATGTGGTAGCAGCACACAATTTAGGAGAAGTGACTTCAGGAAGATGCAATGAGTTGAGCTCAAACATACGACCAACCTTACGCCCAGTCCCGATAACTTGTCCTGTCTGAGAATCCATCATAACACAACCACGTTTGTTAAATAATACATTATAACCCATATCAACAAGTTGTCCAATAGAGATAAGATTAAAGCTAATAGCAAGTACAAAATATGTATCATGGATAGTTAAGGAGGGTAAAGAGACTAAACCAATATGACTAATAGGCATTTGAGAATTATCAGCAGTGTGGATAGGATAGGCAGTAGTGTTGGGAGACAGAGAAGAAAAGTAATTTTCTTGACTAGTCATATGGTTGCAACAAGCAGAGTAAAAAAATCAAGAGGTACCTGAGGGAGTAGCTAAGGCAGCAGGTGGGCTGGAAGTACCAGATATGAACTTGCGAAGGAGACCCTCGAGGTCTGCAGTGGAGGATCCCGAAGTGGGAGCAGCAGTGGCAGGAACTTCATCAGTGATAGATAATACAAGCTTAGAGGAGAAACTAAACCTGGTTGATCTTCCCTGATCAGGCTTGGGAGGACGAGTAGGGCATTGGTCAATAAGATGCTCAGTCTTCTTACAATGGCGACAAAACAGAGTAGGATAGTTGACAGCAATGTATCCTTTCTTTTGACAAGTTCTACATTCAATATAGGGACACTGATAAAAAGTATGAGTAGACTGGGGGCAACGACAACAAGACTTAACAGTACGTCTGGATGCAGCAAAGACCATCTCAGGAGTACGCTGCAAAAGACCTAGTCGAGTCTCTTCAGAGCGGAGGTGAGGAAGAGCATCTTTAAGAGTCAGAAGAGGGCTTTGGTGAAGCAAAGAGGCTCGAATAGGCTCAAAATCATCCGTGAGAGCCATCAGAAATTGAATAAGATGAAGCTAATTGTGGTACCGAAAGAAAGCTTATGCATCTTCCTCACACTTGAAAATAGGTTCTGAATAGGCCAACTAATCCCAAATAGACTCAATCTTGGCCAAAAACTCATACAATGGCTGACCCTTGTCCTGCTTAAGGATACTAAGATTTTTCTGCAATTGAAATTGGTTGGATAAGTCAGATGAGGTATGGCGACTAGCAAGATGATCCCATACTTCTTTCGCAGTCTCAAAGCGACCAAATTGTTGGTGGATGCTAGTAATAGAAGTATTTCGAAACCATGTGATAATCTGATGATTTTTACTATCCCACTCATCAAGTCGTTCAGTGAATTTCAAGTCAGTCTCAACAATTCACGAATAGGATGCCGAATATCACCAGTAACATAACGCCACAACTTATGGCCTTTCAAAAAACTTCGCATACTTTCCAATCAGAGACGATAATTGGAGCCATTTAAAATAATAGAAATAGGATGGGCAACCTCTGACTTTTCCATATCAAGGATGGAATGAGAAAAAGAAAGGTCAAATAGTGGAAAATAGAATTAAAATGAGTGAAAATAGTATGGGGAATGTGGGAGCACGTGCGGGAAGAGAGAGAGGAAGGTTGCAGATTCTGGAGGTGGCGCGTGGCAGCTCGTCCAGTGAAGGTTGACTGCCGGATTTTGGGAGTTGGTTGGAAAAAGGGAGAGGGACACCGTGGTGGGGCGCGTGTGGGCGGAGGAGGTTGTTGACGGCAGAGATCTGAACCAAAAGAAAATGGACGGGTAGAACGTAGAAGCCAAGCGTGGAGGCGCGTCCACCGGAGTTGGGTGGCTGGAGTCAAGGGGTGGGCCGGTCAGAGGGAGTCGACAGCGGGGAAGGGAGTCGTGATGGCAAGGGACGATGGCAAAGTGGCAAAACAGAGGGAGGCAGTGACGGCAGAGACGAGAAAAAAAATTTCTGACTGAAAAAAAACTAGGGCTCTGGTACCATGTTGACAGGTAAAATTGTATATATAGTATTACTCTGATAGAATTTACAAAATATATACATAATAGGAGCATCTTAAAATAATGTAAAATATCTCCAAGTAATAACAGAAAATCTAATCTAATAATATCTACAAAATCATCTATAATATCTACAAAATCATCTATATTTAACAAATTAAAAATCTCAACAACCAGATTATGTTAGACATTGGCATTAACTTTGGATTTATTTTTGAAACATGTCAGGGTGTTTTAATTGCTGTGAAATGACTTTTGAAAAGTTTCTTGGAACCATAATTGGTAATGGACGCCCACGCGGTGCGCGAGCCCATGTGATTTGTAAGCTCGTGAACTCTGAGGTTTGTAATAGATTGGAAATGGGCGGTGTAGGGATAAGATAATTTGAAAATGAGTGGTGCAGAGATAAAATAATTAAAGTAGGGATAATTAAAGTGGCGATTATCTAGTGAGATAATAAAAACAACGACTGTTTGATGAAAGGAAGTTCACATATTAGGTGTACTACATTTTAAAGCTAGGATAGGTAGATTTCGAAGGTAAGAAATTCTAAAGCCACTTCATAATTGAAGGTACATGAAAGTTACATGTATCAGATGCATTCAGACAGGGCAAACTAATTGTCTAGTTCTTGCTTGATAATTTTGATAGGTATGGGACTGGTGGATTGCAGAGCGGCATCTTTATATGTGCGAGGTTCTTAAATTTGCTGCGTTTCCATGACTTCATGTTTAGATGTTTTGAACCCTTGATAGTTAGTTGGGCACATGACATCAGGGGCAAATGGTTCCATACCTTTAGAGTTAATTGTGTGAGCTTTTTTGACAACTTGTTCAGCATTTGGTGAGGGAAAATATATGTTTCTACCGAGAGATAAGAAAAAACTTTGTGAAAATGTTTCTGTAGATAGATAAGAAAAAACTTTGTGAATTTACTATAAGTGACTGTAAGTGTATTGAAATATATTTTGCATGATTCATGGCTTAACCTTTTCCATGGAGGGAGCAGAATTTTCCATGAGATGGTAAATATCTTGATGTCCCATGAGTTGTTGAGTATTTTCATAATGTGTGCCTGTGAAACTAGAGAAAACTGAAGGGTTATTGGATTTTGATTTGACTATATGAACAAATAGCCTTCAATCTATTAGCTAATCTAGTTCTTGAGGGAATGAATAAGGACGCTTCTTTTGTTGTCTAATAAATTTTTGTAGGATGTTGATAAAGATAATAAAAAAGTTGAAAATGGAAATAGTTTTGGGCTATTGAAAATCAATACTGAGTTACCTTTTCTTGGCATGTTACCAGCTCTTTTGCGGTAAGATTAAGTAATTCTCTCATGTGGTGATCAAAGAATACTATAGATGTTGATCCATTGTCATCTGCAACCTCATAATGAACTTTGAATCTGAGCATATATGGTAATGTGTTAGTATGTATTTGTAAGAGGTACTGGCATACTAGCAGAGATGCTCTTTGTATTACTTAGGAATAGTGCAAGCAATAGACTCCGAGCAAGTGTGACAATATAGTTGATTGTCCTTTGTCTTAGGTTTGGAATTGCATTTGATGCACCCATTATACCACCAACCGAAACTAGTTTGTAATTTTTGAATGTTAGCTAGGATGATGTAGGCGAATGATTTGAAGGTAAAGATAGAAGAGTAGAGAAGTAAGTTTTGGACAAAAGTAAAAAAGAGACAAGATATCAGTTCATATGTGGAAAAACATAAGATATTAGATAACACTCATGCTATTGGTTTGCAGAATTTCAGCAATGGTGATCCGATGTGTAGATTAGAGTGGATTTTGAATAGAAGACTGTGCTAGTTGTTTATGGATGATCCCTATGTAAGTGTGGCTTTTTGTACTACAAACCAAATTAAAAGGGATTAAATAACATTTTAGTTTTATTTCATGTATTGACTATGGACATTGACTCATTTCAAATTTATAAGGTGAGTGATTAAATAGCACGTTAGGTAATGTGGGATTTAGATATTAGGTTATTGAAGCTCTATTTTTCTTTGGTATTAAAACTTTAACATCTTTTCTGAATGAAGTCTGTGTATTTTCAATGTAATTGTAAAGAAATGGGAGGGTTAATTAGTGTGAATGGGAATTGGAATTTGACCTTTGTTCCATTTTTCTTGAACATTAACTTATTCAGAATTTGTATATCAACATATTGAGGTTTTTAGTGTTCGTTGTTTCTCTTTTTCCCCTTCAATGTTGTTCATCTATATCAATTTGAGTTTTGCATTTACTTATTTGAAATTTATTCCTTTTAATATTAGCCTATTTATAATTTATAGCTTATATTACGGTTTTTTTATCTGGATACTATAAATTAAAAACGAAATTACCAAAATACTACAAGTTAAGTATTATTTCCGGAGATACTATAAATTTTGCTTCTCGGTGTTAATACCACCAAGAATGAAGATATACTCACACACATCTCGATTTGATACAAATCGAGATATGATATTTCTTCTTTTTAAAACCTAAGGTGCCAAGTACCTTCCCCTCCAAAAAAAATTATATAATTATAATGGTAATATATATTATTTATATTTATAATTATAATATATTTAGTATATTATAAATAAATGCTAAAATAAATCTCATTTAAATTTTTAAAATATGATAAAAAAATTTAAAATTTTATTTAATTAAATTAAAAGAATAGTTATTTTGAAAGATCTCTATAAAATTATATTTAGTTTAAAAGATATTAAAAATTCTAATTAATCTCATTTAATCTACATATAAGATATTTTTCTTTAATCATAAATATAAAATTATTTTTAAGGTATGAGGTAGTATTTATTATATATTTTTACAAAATGTTCATATGTAATTCATTCCAAAGAGAAAGAGAAAGAGATTATATAAGAATAGTTTTGAAATGATGTCTTGATTTTTGAAAAAATAAAGTAGTTAACTAATTTTTACTCTTATTCTTAATCTACATAATTCGGTTAAAATGATTTTATATTAAGGACCTAAGGGTCCTATATTAAGAAAGTGGAAATTCAATACCAATTGAAATAGATGATAAGATGTGGTGAGAATTTTCTAAATATTTATGCCAATTCTTAATATAACGACATGTTTTTAAAATTTGTAATAAATATTACCTCGTATCTTAAAAAAATCTATATGATTCGGGTAAAAAAGAATTTAATATAAAACCCCTTTGAACTGAATCATACGGATTTATTTTTAGAATGTGAAGTAGTATTTATTATACATATTAAAAAAATATCATTATATTAAGAATTGGAGGAAATAAATAGAAAGTTCTCCTCACATCTCATTATCTATCTCAATTGGTATTGAAGTTTCCATTTTCTTAATATAGGACCATTCGGTCCTTAATATAAAATCATTTCAACCGAATTATGTAGATTAAGAATACAAGTTAAAATTAGTTAACTATCTTCAAAACTATTCTTATATAATTTTTGTCTCTCTCTTTGAAATGAATGACAAATGAATATTTTTTGAAAATATGTAATAAATACTATCTCATATCCTAAAAATAATCTTATATTTTTTATTAAAGCAAAATACCTTATATGTAGGTTAAATGAGATTAATTAGAATTTTTAATGTCTTTTAAGCTAAATATAATTTCATAGAGATCCTTTAAAATAATTATCCCTTTAATTTAATTAAATAAAATTTTAAATTTTTTTATCATATTTTAAAAACTCAAATGATATTTATTTTAATATTTATTTATATTATAATAAATATATTATAATTATAAATATAAATAATATATATTATCATGCCTCATTCCCTCTCCCAACCACGTTTCCCCCCCCCCCCCAAATATTATATAATTATAATTATATAATATATTATTTATATTTATAATTATAATATATTTAGTATAATATAAATAAATATTAAAATAAATCTTATTTGAATTTTTAAAATATGGTAAAAAATTTAAAATTTTATTTAATTAAATTAAAGGGATAATTATTTTAAAGGATCCCTATGAAATTATATTTAGTTTACAAGACGTAAAAAATTCTAATTAATCTCATTTACCATACATATAAGGTATTTTGCTTTAATCATAAATATAAGATTATTTTTAGGATATAAGATAGTATTTATTACACATTTTAAAAAAATATCCATATGTCATTCATTTCAGAGAGAGAGACAAAGATTATATAAGAATAGTTTTGAAGATAGTTAACTAATTTTAACTTATATTTTTAATCTACATAATTCAGTCAAAATGATTTTATATTAAGGACCGAATGGTCTTATATTAAGAAAATAGAAACTTCGATACCAATTGAGATAGATAATGAGATGTGAGGAGAACTTTCTATTTATTTCTTCCAATTCTTAATATAATGATATTTTTTTTTAATATGTATAATAAATACTACTTCGCATTCTAAAAATAAATCCGTATGATTCAGTTAAAAGGGATCTTATATTAAGTTCTTTTTTAGCCGAATCATACCGATTTTTTTAAGATACGAGGTAATATTTATTACAAATTTTAAAAACATGTCGTTATATTAAGAATTGGAAGAAATATTTAGAAAGTTCTCACTACATCTTATCATCTATTTCAATTGGTATTGAAATTTTCATTTTTCTTAATATAGGACCCTTAGGTCCTTAATATAAAATCATTTTAACCGAATTATGTAGATTAAGAATGTGAATAAAAATTAGTTAACTACCTTATTTTTAAAAAATCAAGGTATCATTTCAAAACTATTCTTATATAATCTCTTTCTCTCTCTCTTTGGAGTGAATTACATGTGGACATTTTTTAAAATATATAATAAATACTATCTCATATCTTAAAAATAATTTTATATTTATGATTAAAGTAAAATATCTTATATGTAGGTTAAATGAGATTAATTAAAATTTTTAATGTCTTTTAAACTAAATATAATTTTATAGAGATCCTTCAAAATAATTATCCTTTTAATTTAATTAAATAAAATTTTAAATTTTTTATCATATTTTAAAAATTTAAATGAGATTTATTTTAGCATTTATTTATATTATATTATATATATTATAATTATAATTATAAATAATATATATTATCATTATAATTATATAATTTTTGGGAGTGGGAGGGGGAGGGGGGGGGGGGAAGGGGGAGGTACGGTGGTTGAGGGAGTGAATGAGGGAATGAAGTGATGGGAGGGGGAGGAGGTGGCATGCCTAGCCTGCCACCTTAGATTTTAAAAAAAAGAAATATCACATCTCGATTTGTATCAAATCGAGATGTGTGTGAGTATATCTTTATTCTCGGTTGCATTAATATCGAGAAACAAAATTTATAGTATCTGCAGAAATAATATTTGACTTGTAGTATTTTGGTAATTTCGTTTTTAATTTATAGTATCCAGGTCAAAAAATCTTATATTACTAAGCCTTTATTATGGTTTCATACTTCTTTCGATAGCCCATGTTTTTGTTTTTCTACGGTGCATTGTGTTTCTATCAAAATACATTAGTGTATTCAAATTTTATAGGTTAGATTAATGAGGCTTTATTATCCTTTCATCCTTCTTTCAGTAGCCCATTTTTTTTTGTCTCTGCATTGTATTGAAATTTTTGTACTATTATATGTTAAGTGGTCTTCTACTATTATTAGCTACAATTCAAAAAATTCATTAGAAAAACTAATCTGAGTTGTGCTTAAAGACATTGTCCTTAAGAGTTATTTCGCCATAAGTCAACAACTTTCCAAGATTAAACAGATCCTTCCTGTGGATTGTACAAGGAAACAAAACAATAGAAACATAGAAGAAGCAGAAATCAGAACTCAGGAGAGGAGAGAAGGAGAGCTTTGAAAAATGTCTGAGAGCTTGGTGTGCTCTGACATGTAGAATGCTCTGCCTTTCATAGGCTGAGGACATAGAAAAACGTAGGGTAGTAATAAAACCAATTAATGATGACTTAATTACGATCAGTTTTTTAACATTGAAATTAAAGGTGATCAAAACCGTTTCAGAATGTTGGAAGAAAATGATTAATGAGAAATCAAAGCTAATAAGCGTTCCAATGTACAATTTAAAGTTTCCTACTTCAAAACTGCTAAAGATAAGGTTTTCTGATTAACTTATTTCAACAAAAAAATGTTTTTCAAAAAATATTTCAACAAAAATGCCTAGTACTATGTCTAACTTGTGCGCAGGGGTAAATTGGAGATTTTAAACTATGTTAACCCATTGTTGTGCGCACGAGCCCACTCCATCTCTTAACCCTTTTACTTACTCTAGAATTCATCTTAGTATATATATACTAAGACTTCTTTTGTTTTGAGCAATGTGGGACTTCCTTTTTAACACATACCTACACAAACTCTAACAATTCCCCACATGTGGGTTAAAAGATCACTATCATCTGAGTTATAATATGAGTATAAATGTTTTGAATCTGGTGTTTTTTGGACTATAAACTAGACCTAGACCAATAATTCTTAAAACACAGAGCTGTGAGTAAAGCTTAAAGCTTCTATGAACCAACAGCTCCTAACTACATTTTAGAGGCCTTATTAGTCAAATTATACCCCCACAGTTCCTACTATTAATGGTAGTTTTGCTCTTTAAATGACCGTGCGCTTGCCTGGTATTTAATGAATGTTTTAAAGATTTTTGCCATGATCTCATAGGAGTAACCCCACTCCACATTCGTATAGGTGATTTCATCAAGTGTATCTGCAATGAATACACCTTACATAAAGAATATAAAATCATGAAGAGCTTTGTTCAACCTCACCAATAATGCATTCTAGCACTTTCTCATACAATAGGAAGGAACTAGAATTTTAGTGCTAGCAGAACTAACAAAAGACTTGTTCTTACCTATATGAACCTCCTTTATGGGATCTCCAATCAAAGAGGTTGGGTTACTATAATTGTTAATTTCATATTGGCTTAAGTCCCATTTCCTTCGACGTGTTAATAATTTATTTCTTCCCTAGGGGTTTTGTCAAAAGACTTGTCAGATTTACTTCTGACCTTACAAATTCGATTGAGATTACTCCACTTTTAGTAGCTACCTTATAATATTATGTCTGAACTAAATATGTCTACTTTTGTTGTTAAAGGTCTTATTTTTAGCTGTAGCTATCGCCGATTGGCTATCAATACACTAGGAAACCCACTATGAAATATACTAGAATTCATGGTACCTCTTACATATCTCATCAATCTAACCAGAACCATCTAATGCTCATTGCTTGGATAATGGGTATATCCGCTCAATCTACACAAAACATATGCTATATTAGGCCTGGTAAAATTCATTAAATACAACAGACTTCCAATAATCTATGCATATTTAGATTGAGTCACTGGATTACATTTATGTTTTGCTAATTTTGTACTATTATCATAAGAAGTGCTTAAGGGAGTATCATCAAAATGTCCAAACTTTTTAAGAATTTTTTTAATATAATGTTCTTAAGAAAGTAAAATGTCATTTTTACTTCTTATAATTTTAACATCTAATATGACTTTCGCTTCACCCATATCTTTCATATCAAAATTTGATGCAAGAAAATGTTTAGTTTCAATCACAACACTTATGTTAGTACCAAAGATAAGCATATCATCCACATATAAACAAATAATCACATAGTCACATTTACAAGTTTTGTATAAACACATTATTCCACTTCAACGGTAGAAAAACCATCACTCGTTAAAACTTGATCTAATTTTTCATGCCATTGTTTAGGTGCTTGTTTTATTCCATATAAAGATTTAACAAGTTTACACATTTTATTTTCTTGTCCAGGATTGACTCACCCTTTAGATTGTACCATATAATTTTTTTCTTCTAAATCACCATTTAAGAAAGTTGTTTTAACATCCATTTGATGAATAACAAGCTTGTGAACTGAAGCTAAAGCAACCAAAATTCCTATAAAAGAAATTATTGTAATAGGAGAAAACGTATCAAAATAATTAATATTTTGTTTTTGAGTAAAACCTTTAGCTACAAAACTAGCTTTATATTTATCAATGGACCTATCAGAGTTAACTTTCTTCTTAAAAACCCATTCATAACCAATAGGCTTAGCTCCTGGAGGCAAATCTACTAAAACCCAAGTTTTATTTTGATTAAGTGAATCAATTTTAGCCATAATTACTTCTTTCCAAAGATGAGCATCTAAAGAAGAAACAACTTCATAAAAATTTAAAGGATCATCTTGTACCATATAAGTATAAAAATCATTTCCAAAAGAGGTTTCTTTCCTTTGCCTCTTTCTTCTTAATTTTTCAATCAAACTTTCATTTGAATTTTGTTTAGGAGAAGAAGTAGAAATTTACGATTTTTTAGGATTATGTTGAATTTTCAGAGGAAAATTATGCTAAAAAAATTCTGCATCTTTAGTTTCTATAATAGTGTAATGATCCAAAATATCACTTTTCAAAAACAGAAATCTATAAGTTGCACTATTTTAAGCATATCCAATAAACATACAATCAGAAGTTTTGGACCAAATTTTTCTTTTTTTATAATCAAGAAACATTACTTTAGCAAGACATCCCCATACTTTTAAATATTTTAGGTTAGATACATAACATTTCCATAATTTATAAGGTGTTTGATTTGTTTTTTTGTGAGATATTTTATTTTGTAAAAAATAAGCAGACAATAAAGCTTCACCCTATAAATTATCTGGTATAGAAGAATTTACAAGCAAAGTATTCATCATTTTTTTTAAAGTTCTATTTTTTCTTTCAGCTACTCCATTAGACTCAAGTGAATATAGAGGACTTACTTCATGTATTATTCCTTCTTTTTCACAAAAGTCATTAAATAAAACATATTCTCCTTCTCTATCAGACCTTATTCTTTTAATCTTTTTATTTAGTTGATTTTCTACCTCTACTTTATACAAAAGAAACTTTTCAAAAGCCTTATATTTATTTCTCAACAAATATACTTTAGCATATCTTGAAAAATCATCTAAAAATGTTATATAATATTTTTTACCACCTCTTGTTATTGTTTGTTTTAAATCACCCAAATCAGTGTGAATTAAAGCAAATAATTTAGTTTCTTTTTGTGTAAAGAAATGTGATTTTTTAATTATTTTAGTTTCTACACACACTTCACTATTTGAATTATTATTTTTATTTCTAGAAATCAAACCAAGTTGTTGCATTTTATTTATATACGACTTACTAACATGTCCTAATCTAGCATGCCACACATCAAAAGAATCAATCATATAAACAGGTAAGTAAGAAGAAGATGCATTTTCATTCATTTTAGCAACATTGAGAACAAATAGTGTAACATCCCATGAAAACTAAAATATCTAGAAATGTATAGAAAATTTACAAAAACTGGAAGACACCGTTTTGAGTGAAAAAAGGTAAAGAGATCATTTTTCCCGATTGGAATAAAAAATAAGAAAATTATATTTTTACCTCTAAAGAAGTTCAAAAATCACATCCACGTCCCAAAATATATAAAAATTACGTGGGGGAGAAAATAGAAAAGTTATTGGGGAAAATTACACTTAATGACATGAAAGTTTTAGAAATTATAATTTAACCCTAGGTCAAGGACAATTTTGTAAATATGTAAAATTATTGTCAAAACGAAGCCCTCGACGAAAAAAGTCCAATGGTATATGACATTGAGGGTAAATATTCAAGAATAAAGAAATAATCAGTGACGAGTGTCCAAAAGTAACAGTAAACCGATAAAGTAAATTGTAGGTCCCACCGATGATTAAAAGGTAACCGGGATAAGATATGAGCCATACATAGATATCATTTGGCACAAGATAATTTATGGAAATATAAAAATAAAATTAGAATAGTCCTATAGCCTAAAAATACTAAATTACTGTAAAAAACAGTTTTATTGATACTGTTAAAAGTTACTCGGTTCAAGATATATCTGGACCAGGAAAAATTGAGCAAGCTGGACACTCAAAGCTCTCTCATTGGATGTGAAATTGGGGCAGCATGGGCAGTAAATTTTTTTGAAAAACTTCCTCAAGAAGTAGTTGATTTTTGGTCAAAAAGGTAACTTTAGTTGGTTAAGCTAATTAACCATGATTAGCCACATCATTAACCACCTAATTAAGTCATCTAATTACCCTCTTTCCTCTGCATTTTCATGAGCAAGCAGCAACCAAAAACAGAGGAAGGAGAAGAGGAAGTTCAAGGCAAAATTCAAGAGCTCAAGTTGGTAAGTTATATTGTACTACTTCAAGCTTGTAGTTCATGGTCTTCAGAGCATGGTTTATGGCTTAGTTTTCCTTCCCCACTCCCTTAGGGTTTTAGCCATGGCATGATTTAGCAAGAAATGGAGTTTTCCAACCATAATCATAAGGGAAATGATAGAGTGTTCATTTAAAGCTTGAATATGCAAGTAGTTTGTTGTATAGCAAAGTATAGCAATTTTTCTTGAATTCTCCTAATTTTGGACGAGCTATTGTTCACACTTAGGGTTGGAATTTCATAAATTGGACCTCAAAAATAGGTTCCCCATGGTCCAAAACCTTGGGAACAATTGATGATTTCATGAAAAAGCTTAAGATTAAGAAAGTGAAATTTTTAGGTTTTTGAAGCTTAATTCGGAATGAATAGTAACCATACCTAGAGATGGAATTTGATAATTTTGAGGCCATATTTGGATTCCTCATGAAAAATTACATGGAATAGAGGTATAATTCATCATTTTTGAGTTAGGAATGATTTTTTGGTGAATTTTTGAAGAATTAGGGTTTCATGAACACTTTTTTTTAAGAAAGTCATGGAACCATTAGTTTGAGTAATTGTTTGATGATATGTTTAGGTTTGAGGAAGCCTGAGAAAGCTTGGAGAAGTGTTGGAAGGTCCAAGAAGTGTTGGACAAAGTGTGGGAAGTAAGGAAGTACTATAAGGTAGATAATCCTCTTTACTAACATCACATTGTCATTATTGTTTCTTTGATATTTGACATTATAGCATATATATGAAATGTTAATTTGTGATATTTCTATGTTGTCGGCTGAGTTGTATGAGGGATTTGGAGGCCCGAGATGTCCATTTTAGAAAATGAAACTCTGTCAAAATTTTTATAAAATGTATATGCTTCTAATGTGCCTATGTGATGAACTATGTTTATTTGATGTTTTCATGCTCAATGTGATGATATGATGGCATGTATGTGATTTATCTACTGAGATTCTTTGAATCTCCCCCTCCCATATTTTAATCATGATTAGGTAGCAACAATGGCATGGCCTCCAAGGAATAGAAGGGAAAGGAGAATGAATTTGATATTTAATTTGATGGTGATTGCATTGGCCATGTGATTTGACCTCTTATGTAAATTTGTAAAGATGAGGTTAAATATCTTTCTTCAAGTTTTTATGTTCCTTTAAGCCCTAGCTAATGTATGGCATGATATGAAGATGAAATATGGTCATGTGAATATCTTACAATTTTTGTATTGTAAGTATTAGGATACAAATGGTCATTCTGACTACTACCGAATGATCATGCTACAATATAGGGTTTTTGATGTATAAAGTATGAATGTTATATATTCTTAAAAACTAGACAGAAAGAGATTTCATATGGTCTAAATATAACTCAATTTGGATGAATGTACGATTTATAGTGAATTTTCAAAGTTAGCACAAAAAAACTGGAATTTCTAAAATTGACTATATGAATAGTAGAAATTCATGAAATTTACTATACAAATTGGCCAAGTAATTGCTATGATTGATATTTTTTCAATGTAGATAATGTTTTAAGCTATCCATAGAGACTTGAATCACTCTCATATGACTTTTATTGAATTAGTTATGATTTTCAGAAATTTACAAAAAACTGGGATTAAATGAATAGTACCCTTTAAATTGATTAAATTTATTATAATATTTTATTGTGATTCAAGCTTCTAGTTAAGTATAGTTGGTCTCTAATTAAGCCTAATATATGAGAAACGGTCTTAAATAGAGGTGTTACACCAGTCTTCAGTTATAAGTAGGTTGACAATAACAATAACCTTCAAGTTGATGGTTTAGGGTGGATCTTAATAGGGTAGAGCATAAAGATAAGCCTTTTATTTTAGTATCTCAAGCTCAACTAGTATTTTTTATCACTGATCCTGCTAATAAGAAGTGATACATTGCTATGTTAACAAACAAAGCAACTAACGATCTAGATGACACTCAAGACCATCAAAATACGGATATTAAGAATAATCCTTTCCATAGGACATCACTTTATACTAATCCTAATAAAGATGATGCCCTTTATGTAGTATCCTGAAATTTTTCCTGGATATTCAAGGCCTAATATTTTAAAATTAATAAAGAATTTATGAAACAAGTATACACCATTTTACATAAAATAAGATAAAGAAGTCAATTGTCTTAATTGGAATGAAAAAAGAGAAAATGATCTAAAAAAAGAAAAAAAAAATAATAATAAAAAATAAAGGCGGTGGACGTCACGAATCATGAATAAGAATTTATGAATTTTGAAGACAATTACACCTAATGACCCAAAAGTTTTAAGAATTAAAATTGGCCCAAGTCAAGGGCATTTTTACAAATATAAAAAATTACAGTCAAAATGAAGCTTTCAATGAGTAAAGTCCAATGTAATATAGTATGAGATTTATTAAGGTTAAAATAATATTTATTTGGTAATTAGGAGTTAATATTAATACTTTACCCGATAAAAGTCAGCTTGATCTGTAAAAAGAGACAATATTAATTCAAGAAAAATTAGTGGGCCTTGCTAAAATATATTTTTGGTCAATATAATGATTCTGCATCAAAATTAATTGTTGGATAATTTTATACCAATTTAATGACAATTTTGTCAAAAATACTCCATCGATACAGGTAAATTTAATCAGTAAATAATATTTTGGTCTATTAAAGTTTATGAAGCAATTTTTTGCAAAAAAGGAAGGTGAAGAATGTTGGAATTCAGATTGGGGACACCAAGGAAATTATGTTAATTGCTTTAATAAAGTAAAGCATAAAAGTTAACTAAAATGGTTAGTTAACCAAGTTACACTATTCCTTCATTTCATACCTCTCCTCTTGGCCTTGAGTTAAGCATTCTTCTCTATTTTGTGCATCTAAACCACCAGCTCTAAGTGTGAGAGAGAGCCAAAAATTCCAAGGAAAAGAGGAAGAGTAAGAAGCAAAGTTTGATTTTCAAACTTGCAAGGTAACATTTTGTGACTATTCTCTTGTATATTCTGGTGTTTGTGAAGAGTTTTATTAGCTATTTTCTCTCATTTTCACCTCTGAAAGTTTCATCCTAGAGAGAGAATAGAGAGAGAAAATGAAGCTATAAGGAAACTAAACCATGGAAAGTGTTGTATATGCTTCAAAATACAAGAGTGTGCCATTAGATTTCAAGTTTGTTGAGTTATGATTTTTCTATAATTTTTTCTGATTTTTGGTTTATTTAGGGTTCATGATAGGAATGGAATTTCATAAATTTGGCCCCAAAAATGGATTTCTTAGGTCTAAAATAGGTTAGAATAAGTGTATTGTACAAGAAATTACCAAAGAATAACTATATAGATTTTTAGGGTTAAAGTAGCACGTTGAGAAGCAAGTGCTGCAATTCTTGGATTGAGACTTGTTTTGATGATGCCATAGGGTTCCAAGAGGCAATATAAGATCAAGGGAAAGGTGTGCAAAATTTGGTGGAACTTGGAAAGTCTAAAGGTACTTATTTTACCAATTATATCAAAGTTGTTAAAACTATTTACAATGATGTTTTGAACATGCCATGCTATGACAATGATATTTTGTGTTGTATTTGATGTGTTGGCTGTTTGAGTAAGAGTTTTTATGACTCTTGGATGTCCAATTTTTAGAATGTTATCATGCCGAAATTTCTATGAAAATGTTTGGTATAAATCAGTTGATTGATTTCAAATGACATTTCTATTAATTGTATAATTAAATGTACACATATTTTGTTATAACTATTGAGATTCTTTGCATCGCATTCTCTTTCCAAGTGTTTCACTTCATAGGTCCAAGTCATGGCAAGATTGCCCAAGAAGAAAAAGGGAAGGAAAAGCAAGCTCTTAATTAAAATAAATTTGCTTGTATTAGTGTTTTGCTTGGAATATCTTGCAAAAATGATGTGTAAGATTTTAGGATTTTACATGAATGTAATTATGTTTATTTAGGTCTAACATGATGTAATGTGCTAAGTGAAAACAAGAGATGGCCATGTATGTAAATATTAAGATGTATTTTGTCAAGTTGTAGGATGAAAATGGCCATGGTGATACTGCTGAGCATTTTGTGTACTATTCAGAATTTTTGTAGTTTAATGTATAAGTACTTTGTATGGTGTAAACTAGACATGAAAGGATTTTCATAGACACCAAAATCACTCAATTTGGAGTTGTGTGTGAATTATGGTGAATTTCCAAAATTATGGTCAGAATCAGAAATTTTAAAAAATGACCATGGGTATAGTAAAGTTTATACCAATTTATTGTATAATTTGGTCAAGCATTTGCCCTATTCAATATTTTTCCCATGTAGAGAATTTTTAAGCTATTTTTGAAGACTTGAATCACCTCAATATGATTTTTCTTGATTGAGTTATGAGTTTTTAAAGTTCTGAAGATAAAATGAGATTAACCAAAGGAATAGTACTCGAAAATGAAATAAATTGGTTTAAATTGTTTTATGTAATTAAGTCTTTAATCAAGTATTAATGGACTTAAATATTGTCTAATACATCGGAAATAGGTCTAAATATGAGGTGTGACACTTTATGTGAGAGATGACCATCAAGAGAGGACTTGGATCATAAAGAAGGGACAAATTAGTCATCTAACAAGAAAGAGGAAAAGGTTTGAATTTTCGAATATAATTTATTGAATATATATAATTTTTTTATGTTTTATATTTGCTTTAAATTATGTTTCCATCTTTGATATCTCACATGTTTGTTTGAATTTTATTGCAACTAAATGGCATCCCCTTTTGGTCATAGTGATGATCATGCAAATGATCATGGTGAAGAGAATAGTCAAAAAGTATATGAGGATTATGTTAAGCAACACTGATGTGGTTTGATTGTCATGAAAGAGGTGATACGAGCCTAAAACACTAGCGAAAAGATCCATGTAGAGTGGACTCATAAAGGCAACCTAATCAAGAAGGGTGGACAAAGATTAAGTAGCTATATCGAGGTAGTTGCAAAGTTGAAGGTAGCTATCTCCCATCCTCACAAGGATTGGAGGAAAGCCCTAAGTCCATGAAGAACAACATTTTTGAAGATATAGAGGTAATTAACATAGTATGTGATTTAATTATTATGGTTATATATATAGACTATAATTTCTTTGTGTAATGTATGTTGCAGTCTGCTTTTGACATAAATAATAGTCATAGGCGTCATATATATCTAAAAGTTGGAGTGGCTCTACGAAATTTGTGGTACATTCTCACTAGATTCTTCATGAAAGATGAAGAAGGCAACTTCATTGAGCACCTACCTTCATTATTGGAGTTATACATAACACAAGAACACTATGATTGATAGAATAAGGGCTATGCATGACTTGTAAGAGTTTGGAGAGGAGCATGGAGAGCTTGGAAGACTTGATCAAGGTGTTGAACATAAAATCCAAGCTTGGAGAGATAAAGATCTATTTCAAGGAGCCGAAGCATTGAAGTGATCCAAGAACTCTATGGATTAGAGCCCATTCACTTGATTAAAGTGGAAGCCCAAAAGGAGCTTGTAAGTGTGATCATCAACTCCAAAATACAATTTTCAGATCCAAGCCCAAAAAGGAACCCATTGGAGAAAATTACTTAAATGATCATGTGCTTTGCTAAAAGCTCATGTGATTTAGGCATTAGTGGGCTCAATTTATTTTAATTTCATTTTTATTAATTATGGGCTAAACGTAAGTAATTAATAACACTCAATTGATTAATTAGTAGTTTTTTTGATGGCCAACCTTATAAATAAACATGTCATGTGCCCAACATGTGATTTTATTAATGTGTTGGCATGTTTATAAGTGTTTAGATATTATTTTTATTATTTGCTTTGAATTTTTGTCATTTATTTTTAGAATTTTATTTTATTAGTTTCTTAGGTCCATTAAGAGTGTTACCTGAGCCCAAAATAATTAGATTTTCTAAGCTCATAAAGTTAGTTTTTCCATTTCCTATTTAAGGCCATATGTTGTGAATGTTTTTCAACATGATGAATGAGAATGAATTTTACAGAACTTATATTCTTCTTTTGTAAGGCTTCTCTTATTCCCTTGTGTGCTTGAGTAACTCTTTGACCTATCAAAGGGAGTGGTTCCCCTTTATGGTGTCTCATGGCTTGGGTTCTAAGAGATAAGTTCTCTTAGGGCCTTACCTTAATCAATACATCTATCCATTCTTCTTTCTCATCTCAATTTCGTCTAGCATGTTGTGTTTCTTTTCTAGTCTAATGTTCTTTTATCTTTGTGTTTTATTTGCTATCTTGTTGCATCGTTCTTGATTCCAGCACGATCCATATTGCTTCCGAGTTATAGAAGGTTCATTGGACAGGTTCCAAATAAGTCTCTTATTAGGGATAATTTTATCGCTAGACGCCACAAGGAATCTTTCAAGTAAATCATTTATCATTGGTGTATGCATGGTTAGTCATTGTGCTATATGATTGGTTTTCTGGACTTGACAAGTATTTTGGTTGTTTTATTTTTTGAGAAGAAAGGGCTTAAGGTCCAAGAAATTCTTATTGTTAAGTTGCCATGTTGCCAGATTTTTGTTAAACTTTTTTTAGTTTGAAGCCAACTTTGGTGCACTATTTTATAGAAATTGAGTCAAGCCAACAATGAGAGAGCCAAGATGTAGCAATACACCTATAGAATGGATCATTAGGGATATCATGGCATATAAGATAAGTTCATACGTGCTTCTATATCTTATTGGTTTGAATAACTCTTTCGTTCAAATACTAACACGTTTGTTATTTGTGTTCATACATAGCAATCAAAGAAGGGGTTACAAGGGAGAAAATAGAGTTCCATGAGATATGGATAGAATCTCAAAGGAAAAAGGAAAGAATAATTGACAACAAAAACATTCGGAATTGCCAAGTTGATAGTTAGTATTTCTTCATTATCTATTTTATTATTATTTGTATTTTCAAGTAGTTATTATTTATTCGCAAACAATATTTATATTTTTCTTTTCTTTGTTCCACATGAAGAAGTCTCAAAGACCATGCCTTAACCTAGTAACAAAGGCTCAGGGCAAGACATACTTGGGAGGGCATTGGAGGTCCCTGAGTACCTTGGTTGTGTTAAAGGTGCAGGATTTGGCATCACACCTAGAGCCCTTTTTAGGCACCGACCATCATTAGTCACCGCAAAGGTTGCAAAATTGGAGGCAATTGTCTAGTAACAACATCAAACTCAATCTTAGATGCAAGCCCAATTAGCTCAATTGACATAGATGGTCATCAAATTGCAGTCAGTATAAGGGAAGTAGCAAGATGTGATATCCACCCTTAGTGCCAGAGATAGTTGTACTCTTGCCTCTCAGCATCTCCCTTAGCTAGTTGCTAACTATATTAACTAAGTTTAGAGTTAGCTTTTTCTACCCCTAATAGATTTTTTTATTTATGATGTATTGATTGGTATAAGGTGAAACATATTGCCGATTATGGTTAAAACAATCTACTCGATGTGTGGTTACACAGGCGTATGTCCATAACACCCGGGGACTCAGGCTTCATAATGCACCCGTACCTGCGGACCATTTGAAAGTGTTAATTGAGGTAGCCAAATAGGAGGGTGCTAGGTTTTCTATTCCTGTGGGGGACATGCAAACTGCGGGAAATGCAACACCTCTATTTATGGCCCATTTTCCATGTATTAGACCTTATTAAAGTCCAATTATACTTAATTGGAAGCTTGAATCACATAAAATATTATTATAAAATTTTTCAAATTTCGGATACTATTTATTTAACTAAATTCCTTTTCCCCAACTGAAATTCGGAAAATCATAACTAATTCAATAAAACTCATATGGAAGTAATTAAAGTCTCTATAGATAGCTTAAAATATTATCTACATGAAAAAAATATCAAACATAGCAATTACTTGGCCAATTTGTGCAGAAAATTTCGTGAAATTTCATTGTTCATATGATCAATTTCTGAAAATCCAGTTTTCTGAGCTAAATTTGAAAATTCACTATAATTCGTAAAATTATCCAAATTGAGTGTTCTTTAAACCATTGTAAATCTCTTTCTGTCTACTTTCTAACCATATATAATATTCATACTTTACATTACAAATGTTCAAACAATGGCTGGTTTACTCTATAGTGGTCAGAATAACCCTTTACATCCTAATACTTTACCAAACAAAAGTTGCAAAATATTTACATGGCCATAATTCATCCTCATATCATATCATACATTCACTAAGACCTAAATGAACATAAAAGTTTGGAGAAACAGATTTAACATTATATTTACAAATTTACATAAAAGCTTTAAATTCATGGCCATTGTGAGCAATATCAAGTTAATGATCAAATTCTTTTTCCTTTCCTTTCTCTTCCTTGGAGGTCTTGCCATTCTTGCTACTAAGTATGGTTAGTACGTGGGAGGGTGAGATTCAAAGAATCTCAGTAGTTAATATCCAAACATGCCATCATATTATCACATTTTTCATAAAAACATCATATTAACTTTAATTCATAATATAGGCACATTGAGACATATAAATTTTATAAAAATTTTGGTAGAGTTTAGTTTTAAAAAATAGACATCACAGGGCTCAAAACCCCTCATACAACTCAGCTAACATCATAGAAATATCACAAATCAACATTTCATTCATATGCCATAATGTCAAATATCAAAGAAATAATAATGACAATATGATGCTAGTAAGGGAAAATTAACTACCTTTATGTGTTCCCTTGACTTTCACACTTGGTCCACCACTTTTTAAGCTTTCCACAACTTCTTTGAACCTAACCATATAAACATTTAACTACCTTAGTCATTGATTTCCATAATTACACAATACTATACACCTTAAACCCTAACTTTTTCACGTAGCTTTCCTTTGAGTTTTTCTTGAATCCAACACTTGTACTTGACTAATTTGGATCCAAGGAATCCATTTTTGGGATCAAAAAATTAAAATCCCAACTCTAAGAACAACCCATTTCAGGCCAAAATTCATAGAAAATAGGAGAAAATTGATACGCTTCATGATACATCAAACTACCTACATATTCAAGCTTTAAATGAGTATTCTAGCATTTTCCCTTTGTTTAATGCTTTGTAAACTCATTCCCTTGATAAATCAATGTTTTCTTGAAACCCTAAGAGAAGGAGGAAGTAAAACTAATCCATGGATCATGCTTCTAATATCCTAAATAGTAAGCTTGAAGTAGAAGACAACTTACCAAGAACCTAAGCTTTCAATTCCCTTAAGTTTCTTCTTCTTCTTTCTCTCTTTTCTCCCTTTTCTCTTTGTGTTTTTCAACCCCTGTTTTGCTGCTGCTTGCTTGTGAAAATGTAGAGGAAAGAGAATGATTAATGGACTTAAGGCTTAATGATACAACTAATCATAGTTAATTACTTACCTAACTTTAGTTACTTTTTGTGCCAAAAATATCAACTTCTTGGGGAAGTTTTCTCCAAACATTTTTGCTGCCCAATCTGCCCATTTCCAGCCGCCAATGAGAGGTCTTTAAGTGTCCAATCTGCTCAATTTTTCCTGGTCCAAATATATCTTGAACCGGGTAAATTTTTAACCATACCGATAAAATTGTTTTTTACCATAATTTAGTATTTTTGGGCTACAGAACTATTCTAAATTTATTTTTATATTTCCTTAATTATCTTGTCCCAAATGATATCTATGTATGACCCATATCCTATCCCGATTACCTTTTAATCATCAGCAAGGCCCACAATTTATTTTATCGATATTGAGTTACTTTTGGACACTCGGCACCGATTATTTCTTTATGCTTGAACATTAACCCTCAGTGCCATATACCACTGGATTTCTTTCACCGAGGACTTTGTTCTAACAGTAATTTTACATATTCACAAAATTGCCCCAGACTCGAGGTTAAATTATAATTTCTGAAACTTTTGGGTCATTAGGTGTAATTTCCCCCTGAAGGCTTTTTTATTTCTTTCTCCATGTGATTTTTATATATTTTGGGACATTGATGTCATTTTTATAATTTTTTTGGGACAAAATTATAATTTTCTTTTTTTTTATCTAACCAGGAAAAATAATATCTTTACCATTTTTCACGCAAAACAGAGTTTGTCAGTTTTCACAAATTCCTTGCACATTTTAGGTTATCGTTTCTTTCTTACTCTTTCATTAATTAGTATCCAGTAAAATTTTGGGATATTACAGGAATGGCACTAAATAGCTTTGCAGCATGGCTCGCACACTTAATCAACGCAATTCCATTGGTATAGTTATGTCAGTGGACTTTGTACTATAATTTTCTATTATGCAATATCAAAGAGGTGTTAGGAATGTTGACTTTCCAAGAGGGGGTGAATTGGAAAGTATGAAATTTTTCTGCATAAATGAAGTATAATGGTAAAAGCAATGGTTAGGAGAAAAATAGAGTATAATAAATATGAATGTAAAAGAGATAAGGGAATTGAAAAACTCAGAGATTTATCCTAGTTTGGTCCAATCCATTTGATCTATATTTAGTCTTCAAGAAACCATTTGAGATTTTTCAATATTTGCGAGGATTCAATGGACTCCCTACAATGCCACATTACAATCCAAGTGCTCTGTTATAAGAACATTGAAAATCTCACTCAACACTCTAACAAGTGCTTCTCTAAATCCTTTTGTGATTTCTCTCATAAAGAATCTTTCTTCCAGATGAAGAAAAGATTTTACATAGAATAAATACTCTCTAGAATAGAGTAGATATGAAAATTAATGCACAATAAATGCAGTGAGTGGGTGAAAAAGTTTTGTCTAATAAATTTAGCAGAGTTTTGGTAAAGATAGACTTAAATTCGTTACCCATAATTTCAAATGAAGTTCTATTTATAGATTTGTGTCTTAATTAGTCTTTAAACACAGGATCTAGCCGTTAAAAACTTTAACCAATGGTTACTCTACAGAAATAGCCATTCACCAACAGCATTTAATACGTTTGACATGCCAAAATTTGAATTTTATGGTTCAACAAATGAATTTCGTAGAGACAGAAAGTTAAGGTTTTCAATGTTCGACATGATACAAAAGTTCTCCTCTATGAAATTTGAATGTTGAACTGCAAGGTTCGTCTGTCAGAGATATGCTCTAATGAGACTCAGTAGTTCACAATTCAAAATTCACACTTTAAAGTCCAAAGTGAGTTATTTGTTTGTCAGAGGCAATGATAGTTAACTCACTTTGAATTTCACCAACATTCGAATTTTGAGTAAGCTTCATATGAATTTTACACATTTTCACTAACAATACTTAGCCCAAAATTTGAATTTTAGAACTGAAGTTCATTTATCAAAGATAAAACCTCTGTAACTTCAAATTTCACTAAGTAAAGTTAGTATTTTTCAATTTTAACACATGTTAACATAGGATAACTCTGAAACAACTCGTTTAAGTACATGGTAACATTAAATAAGCATGAGTCATATACAAAATTCATGTATTAATTAGTATTTTTCAATTTTAACACATGTTAACATAAGATAACTCTGAAACAACTCGTTTAAGTACTGTAGTAACATAAATAAATAAGAATCAAAGCTTTTTACCCAGTATACATAGTAAGAAATCCTAACAACTAAATCTTCACTTATTTTGTCACTAGATTTCTTCACTTTATTTCTTCATGCTCCTTTGATATTCTTCTTTCCAAACTCTAGTTGTTTGGAATCATCAAAACTTCTAATTCAACATTCTCCCCCTTTTTGCTGATGACAAAACAACTTGAAACTGAATCATTACTTGAGTTTGCTTCCAAAAGCTCCCCCTCAACATATGCATTAAAATTCAAATATAAATATAGCACATGTATCAGAGTTAAAAATTTATGAGAATATGGGAGAATAGAAAAGGGAAATGGTGAAATCAATTTCATTAATACAAACATGTTCATTAGATAGATTCAACCAATTCAAACAAGTACATCTAATCATATAAACTATAACACAGGTTCAAGGTACAACGAGGACAAAATCATAAAGTCCTATAACACAGATTCAAGGTACAACAAGGACAAAATCACAAAGTCCTAAGATCTAAACCCTAAGGTTTTGTCACTTGTCATTTCTTTTTAGCCTTAACTTAATCCTTTTGCCATAAGTTTTTCCTACTTGCACAACAGTTTCAGATTGTCCAATTTTGGTTGGTTCAGCTACAGTTTCTCTAGTTTACCTAGTTTTCTTCTCCCTTTTTTTGACATCATTAGGACTAGAAGTAGGTGCATAGGGAGGAGGTATTTAGGTCATGGAAATAGCTTAAAGATGGACTAGTATGAATGGTACTGAAGGAAGGATTCGAGGAAGTTCAAAATCAGACACTAAAGTTAATTCCTGAACCTCCCTTTGGATGTTGGCTAGCCTAGCTTATTGTTCCACTGAGAGTCCATAAGCAGAAGATGGAGGTTGAGGAGCTAGAGTAGGGAATATTTCATCTAACCATTACTTCTGAGCTAGCACTACAGCATCATATGCAAAGCAGCAAAGTCAATATAAGGTACTATCCCCCTTTCCTCATTAAGAGCAGCATGAATAATGGGTGCAGTGGTGTGGTTTGCAACAACTTCTCTATTTGTTCAGTCTCTTGTGATGATAGAATTGAGTCTTGAGCTTCATCCATCATTGGCTCATGAGAGCCTTCTGCTTAAGTAGCTTCTTCCTCTATAGCATAGTCCAAAGATGGACTAGGACTAGTTTCATTGCTTGAGTCTTGAGAAGTAGTAGCAGCAGCAATAGTAGCAATAGTGGTAGTAGCAGTAGCGTTAGGAAAGCTTATTTCAAAAGGACTTGGAATTTGAGGAGAGACAGATTTGAAAGGCTCAGAGGTACCAGTCTGAGGTGGTGCTGATATGGTTGGAAGAGAGTTTCAAATATCTTTATAGGCATTAGCAATCACCTTGAGATTCTTGACCAGGTCAATTATTTAATCTTACAGATGTGCAAACTTAGCATTCTATTCCTCTCTAATACTCAACATCATTTCTGGTAGGCAATTGTATAGGTCAGGTATGGTATTGGGGGGTGGCCAAAGTAGTTGGAATAGAAGGTTTAGGTTGATGTGTAGGCTGAGCTTGGGTTGGCTATGATTTAGGTTGGATGGTTGGAGTAGCCTCAGAGGTAGTTGCTTGTTGTTGTAGCTTTTCCCCATCATAGAATAGATCCTCAGATTTACCAGTCCCTTTCCTAATCCATTTGCCCTCTCTTCTTTCTATCCCCATTCTCATTAATTCTTTTTTTTTTTAATTCCTCCGTAGGCTTCCCTTTGCCTTTCTCTAAGTGCTGTATCTTGGCAAATTTGAGGAGCTTAGTGATAATGGAGACATAGAGCAGAGTGGAGTCTTTTCACTAGTCTCTAGCCTTGATCATTCTCTGAAAAATTATGTGACCTAGGTTGAGCTCCTTTCTTCAAATTAAAATTGTCATTACATGAGCTTCAACCCTGGTGATCAGATTGAAACTTCCTCCTTTGTTGAAAATGATCCTTGACACTATATAGTGTAGGACTCTTACTTGTACACTAAGGTCAAAAGGCTTTACAATTTTTAGTAAAGGCCTATTCACCTGTATTTTGAAGAGTGCATCTAGGATTGTGCTATCTTTATAATTCAAATATTCCCTACATTTCTCATTTGTATCATCATCCTTATCCATGTACTTGGTGGTGGAGATATCAATTTTAAATCCGCCTTGTCCAAGAATCTCTAAAACGTTATTAAGATTTTCATCTGTTAGCCACAAATTCCTAGACCTTAGTGTTACTTGGTATTGTTTCTACTTGTCATTATACTCCAATGAGGAATATCAAGTCTTGATCACTTCATCATCATATCTTTCTTTAATCTCCAGAAGGTTCTTGTAATTCCCCACCTAGAACCCAGCATCAAAGTTGTTTGAAACCAGAAATTGCTTCAAGTTAAATGACTTCAAGATTTGTTCAAAGGTGCAGAGAGGCTCTATGGTCATCTAGAGTTCCTCAGACTCTGTGCTTGATGTAGGAGCAGCAGGGATTAGTTTCTTCGATTCTTACTTTGAAGTTGTTTTCTGCTTCTTTGATGGTGTTCACTTCCTGGATTTGGCTTTTCTTTTCTAGGTATCTCCTTCTTTTGATGCACATTGGGATTTAGCATATCATTTAGGCCTTGGCTCACCTTTCTTGACATTGGCATTCTTGATTCTAGCCATTTTTACTCGTAATGTGTTTCAAGGAATGCTCCAAAGGTGTTTAAGAGGTTCGGTTTAAAGTTTACTTAGTGGAAAATGAGGTTTAACTAAAGGAATTTGAGAATGTTAAGAGAGAAGAGGAATAGTTTTGGTTGAAATACAAATAGGGTTACGCCTATTCAAAGCATGCCCTTTTAAATGTTCTTATGTAATTGTTCGACAGACAAATTTTGGTGGTCAAAATCCAAATTTCAGTTAGTTACGTTGCCTATATAATGTAGAGAAATTATTTTGACAGACAAATTTTTAACTTAGAAGTGCGTTTGTTAGAGACTTAACATACGAAGGATATCTTCAATAGTTGAATGTCAGTCTTGAAATTCGACTGTCAGAGACATATCATTAACAGATGTTTCAACAGATAAACTATGTGTCCTTAAAGTTCAAATTTCAAAGTCTTCAACCGAAGACATGCAAACACAAGAGGTCCAACAAATGAATGCTGGAAGTTCGTATTTTGAGACTTTATAAAGAAATGTCTAAAATGCAAATATTGGATTGTCAAAATTCGAATGTTGTCCACATAGACAAAGCAAACACATATACCAATATTCAAAATTCGAATTTCAATTAATCAATAGATGAATTTCGAGTAGACTAAAACATTGGTATAACATGTGAAGCACTGAAATACACACTGTTAAAGCTTAAAGTTCAAATTTTAACCATGTAAACTCCTTCAAAAAACTAGATGGAGCATGGAAATTCGTCTATTAGTAGTCAAAATGCGAATTTTGTAGATTGAACTTATAGACAAATGTTGAAGATTCAATTTCCAATCTCCTTCAGTAAATGTTGATTGCTCAGATGTAGGATACTCCATTATTCTGAATTCTTATCTTATAAGCTTATAAGGAATACCTGCAAAACACTTTAAACATGCTTCGAAACTTAAGTTAGTGCATGACTTAACAGATTAATTTTAGAGAGTAAACAGATTTAGATAGATGCTTGCTTACAGTTCATTGGAATTTACCATTACCAATTCTCTTCTGATTTTACAATATCTATCCTCTGGAAGTGGTTTGGTCAAGATGTCTACAAGCTAATCTTCTATGAGGACAAATTCCAATATAATGTCTCTTTTCAGAACATGATCCCCTATAAAATGATATCTGACTTCAATATGTTTTGTCCTTGAATACATCACTGGATTCTTCGTGATGTTGATGGCACTTTGATTGTCACATCTAACAAGTATTTCTTTCATATCAATTTCAAGATCTACCAGTTGTTGCTTCATCCAAAGGATTTGAACACAATAGCTTCCAGTAGCTATGTATTCAGCTTCTGGTATGGAGAGAGCCACACTATTTTGCTTCTTACTGGACCATGAGACTAGGGATCCTCCAAGAAATTGGTATGTACCACTTGTGCTTTTTTCTGTCAGTCTTGGATCCAGTAAAGTCAACATCAGTATAACCAACAATCTCTTCTCCATTACCCTTTGGATACTATAGTCCCATCTGTGATGTTCCAATTAGATATCTGAATATTCTTCTTACAATTGTTGCATAGAACTTTATGGAACATGATTGGAACCTTGCACACATACAGACACTAAACATGATGACAAGTCTACTAGCCGTTAGGTACAGTAAGAAACTGACCATTCTTCTATATTGAGTTATGTCAAATAGTTTTCCTCCTTCATCCATATCAAGCTTTATAGCATAGGCCATTGGAGTTCCCATTGATTTAGCATTCTCCATCCCAAATTTCCTTAGCAACTCTTTTAAGTATTTTGACTGGTTCAGGAAGATACCATCATCACATTGTTTGATTTGTAGTCCAAGGAAAAAGTTGAATTCTCTCATTATTGACATCTCAAATTTACTTTGCATTAGCTTAGAGAAATTCTTGCGTAAAGATTCATTAATGACACCAAATATAATATCATCAATGTAAATTTGAACAATAAGTAAATCTTTATTTTTCTTTTTAGTGAAAAGAGTTGTATCAACTTTGCTTCTATTGAACCCTTTTTCAATTAGAAAGTTATGGGAGCTTGTTTTAATTTATAAAGATCTTTCTTCAGTTTATATATATGATTGGGTTTAGTTGAGTCCTCAAAACTTGGAGATTAATCAACATAAACTTCTTCCATGATGTAACCATTTAGAAAATCACTTTTTACATCCATTTGATATTGTTTAATATCTTTTATACAAGCATCAGCTAAGAGAATTCTTATTATTTCCAATCTTGTAACTAGAGTAAAAGTTTTCTTATAATCTATACTTTTTTCTTGATTATATCCTTTAGCCACTAGCTTAGCTTTGTTTTTTATTATTGTTTCATATTCATCAAATTTGTTTTTAAACACCTATTTAGTTCCAATAATAGGATGATCATCGAGCCTAGGCTCTAAGTCCCACACTTGATTCCTCTTAAATTGATATAGTTCTTCTTCTATAGCTACTATCCAGTACTCATCACTTGATGCTTCTTTAATACAACTGGGTTCAATTTGAGAAATGAATGCATAGTGATTTATTTGATCCCTAAGTTGTGTGCTTATTTTAATATTCTCTTGAACTTCTCCATTTACGTGATCAATAAGATGACTTCTTTAATATTTCCAAGCTCTAGGTAGTTCTTGAGAAATTTCTTCATTAACCTCATGTTCAGTATCTTTCTCCTAAATATCTTCCTTTACAGCAGTAAGTTTTGATATTTTTGGAAGTTTAATTTTATCTTCCTTAGAGAGGTTTAATTTTCTAAAGCTAGATATTAGCTCATCCTTATCTAAGTCAGGTTTAGATAGAGTCTCATTTTCAATAAACATTATATGTACTGACTCTTCTATGGATTTGGTTCTTTTGTTAAATACCCAATATGCTTTGCTCCTACTTGAATAGCCAAGAAATATACCTTTATTTGATTTGGCATCAAACTTACCCAGATTTTCTTTTCATTATTGTGAATGAAGCACTTGCATCCAAATACATGCAAGTGTGAGAGATTTGGCTTCCTTCCTTTATAGAGCTCATAAGGTGTCTTCCCTAAGATTGGTCTAATGTATGCTCTATTGATGATATAGCTGGCTGTGTTCACTGCATTAGCCTAGAAGTATTGAGGAAGCTCTTTCTTATTCAACATTGCTCTTGCCAATTCTCCCAAGGTTCTGTTCTTCCTCTCCACCACGCCATTTACTGAGGTGTTCTTGGAGCAAAGAAATTGTGATCAATTCCATACTCTTCACAGTACTCTAAGAAGCTTGAGTTTTCGAATTTTTCTCCATGATTAGACCTGATAGATACAATAGAAATATCATTCTCATTTTGCACTTTCTTAGCTAAGGTTACAAATGCATAACATGTCTCATCTTTTGAGGAAAGAAATAAAGTCCAAGTAAATCTAGAATAGGCATCCACAATTACTAACACATACAGATTTCAACTAATACTTTTTACTCTAGATGGACTGACCGGATTATCCTGCAAGTGTACAGGGTCGATCGCAGTAATAAAAATATCTCTGGAGTATTCCAGAGGTCGAACCCAAGGGAGGTAGTAAATTTATAGTCCAAGCTTTTAATCCCAAAAATTAACTGATAATGAAATTGAGAATTCAAATTTAAAAGCAAAGAAATAGAAAACAAAATGAAATTTGAGTTTTAGTTCAGTTCTAGAAGCGTCAAGGGAACAAGATTCACCTTATGAGATAATTAAATTTTATTTCTTAGTTAGACTCTATATAATTATAGTGATTGTTGTTTCTAAAGCGTCCTAATTACCTCTCGGTCAATTAGTTCTAATTTAATTAGAATTCAATTCGCTCTCGCGCAATTAAATTTTCTAATTAAACCTTGAAAACTACAACATATATCACCATGAATTCCTAATTCTATCTCTAGATTAGTTATTCATGTTTATCTCTCTAAATCTAGGTTCACTCTTCACCTCTCAGTCCATCAAGTTTACCCATTAATTAGATTCTATGGTGATCAAGTATAAAATCCACATGAACGAATAAAAGAGATAAATATAATAAAAAGATAAATTAAATATAACTTGAAGAACAAATCAAAGAGTCTAAACTAAAGAAACAAATCCAATCCATCCCAATCAGGCTACATCCCTACCCCTGACTGGGAAATTTAGTTATTCATGAAAATACAAATCAAATCAAAACTAATATCCCAAATCATAGTAAAAATAATAAGAAAATAGAGTTATATTAGAGAAGAATGAATCTATCACTAATACTCCCCAAATCTCCTTGCTCTTTCTCTATAAGATGCTCCTAGTTACTCCCAGATGCGTTTAGAGTAGTGTTCTCTGACTTCTGAGTGCGTTTCTCAATCTCCTGTTGTGTTTCTATCATGTATCTTTATATAGAAAAATTTTAGAAACCCATAAAAATCCAAAATATCATGAAAACACATAAAAAACGTGTTTTTACGGACCCCTGTTGCATGACCCGGCGCCGGGTAACCATAAAATTAACTAATACGGCACCGGGTGCTTCTAAACTGCTGAAAAACGTGAAAATCCGAGTTGACCCGGCGATGTACGGACTTGACCCGGCGCCGGGTGGTCACTGTTGTACGGACAGCAGCTTCATAACGTCATCAGCTCGTGTTAAAAATTTGGGTTCGATTTTCTATATGATAACGTTGGAATTTGGGAAAAATGAAAACATGAAAGTTGTATCTCTGTGTCTTAGCTTTCCAACACATTTTAAATCACCTCAATCTGAGTTAATATGTGAGAGTTATGATCAAAATACCGAAGGATGTCATAACTTTTCAGCATGAACAATTTGTAACGTTTTTGCTCCGAATGCTTTCAACTAAACCTATAATGTCATGAAACACAAAAATATGTAAAATCATGCTAAAATATACCAATATAAACATATTTAAATATAATTTAGAGCTTAAATATGGGCATTTTATATGTATAAAATGGACACATCAAATCCCCCCAAATCTATCACTAATACTCCCCAAATCTCCTTGCTCTTTCTCTATAAGATGCTTCTAGTTACTCCCAAATGCGTTTAGAGCAGTGTTTTCTGACTTCTGAGTGCGTTTCTCAATCTCCCGTTGTGTTTCTATCATGTATCTTTATATAGAAAAATTTTAGAAGCCCATAAAAGTCCAAAATATCATGAAAACACATAAAAAATGTGTTTTTACGGACCCCTGTTGCATGACCCGGCGCCGGGTAACCATAAAATTAACTAATACGGCACCAGGTGCTTCTAAAATGCTGAAAAACGTGAAAATCCGAGTTGACCCGGCGACGTACGGACTTGACCCGGCGCCGGGTGGTCACTGTTGTACGGACAGCAGCTTCATAACGTCATCAGCTCGTGTTAAAAATTTGAGTTCGATTTTCTATATGATAACGTTGGAATTTGGGAAAATGAAAACATGAAAGTTGTATCTCTGTGTCTTATCTTTCCAACACATTTTAAATCACCTCAATCGAAGTTCATATGTGAGAGTTATGATCAAAATACCGAAGGGTGTCATAACTTTTCAGCATGAACAATTTGTAATGTGTTTGCTCCGAATGCTTCCAACTGAACCTATAATGTCATGAAACACAAAAATATGTAAAATCATGCTAAAATATACCAATGTAAACATATTTAAATATAATTTAGAGCTTAAATGTGGGTATTTTATATGTATAAAATGGACACATCATGGACCTATCAAATCCATGTGTGGTAGCTGGAGTGGTTTAGATATGGAGATGACATTTATAGATTTGAAAGAGAACTCAGTTTGTTTCCCTTTAAGATAAGCATCACACTTTCTATCCTTTTCAAAAGAAATCTTAGGCAAACCAGTAACTAACTTATTTTTAATTAACTTACTTAGTTGGTTTATGTTAACATGTGCTAGTCTTCTATTCCACAACTAACTCGCATTGTCTTTACTGATTAAGCATATGGAATCTAGATTAGGAAGTTCATCTAAATCAATAGTATAGTAGTTACTATCCCTTTAAACTTTGAGGATAATTTTGTGATCACTTTTTCTAATGACCAAATAGAACTTTGAGTCAAAGAGTACCCAATTCCTTTGTCACAAGTCTGACTCATACTCAACAAGTTATGGTTAAGATCAATTACAAACAGCACTTCTTCTATGAATGTTTCTAGATTTTTGTCCATGATGCCAATGCCAACCACCTTGCTATATTGGTCACCTTTAAAGGTCACTTTTCCTTCTTTCTTGTCTCTAAGGGTGATGAACTTTTCCTTATCACAAGTCATATGTCTTGAGCATGCACTGTCCATATACCATTTGTTGCTCTTGCTAGCTCTAAGACATGCTTGTAAAACAGAATTTAGTCTTTCTTCTTATGTATCCAAATCTGTTTAGGTCCTTTTCTATTAGTAGTATTCTCTCTTGGTATAGATGTACCTTTGGGAACCCATTTTACCTTCTTGCTAAGTCTATTTTTCCTTAAAGAGCATGAACTAGAAATGTATCCCTTCTTATTACAAAGGTGGTAGGTGATAAAGGGACTACTTGATTGAGATGCAGGAAGAAAGTAATGTAAATAATATTTTTGTTTCATATGCTTAGATTGGGTATGAATCTCAATAGTTTTCAAGGAGTCACATTTCTTCTTATACTCATTTACATGCACAAAATGCCTCATGTACAGATTTTAGTTTTTCTTCTTAATATTTTCTTTAATTGCACAAGAGTCATAACCAAGACTAGTCTTACCTTGTGCAATCCTCTAGTTAACTAGTAAAGTATACATCATATCTTTGCCTTTTGTGAAATTAGCTAAGCTCTTAAGAAGATATTCTTTTTTGTTTTTAAGCTCTATGCATGATGTGCAACAAGGAGGTTTATCTTTATGCTGTGATGTAATGTCAGGCATTTTACATTTTGATTCTAGTTTGTTAATCTTTTTCTTAGCTAGTTCAATTCTTTTGCAGTCTTGATGAACTCATCATGTAGGTCATGAAATGCATCAAGTAATTCAGAATAAGAAGGGTTAGAATCATTTACCTCATCTTTACTTTCACTATTAGATTGATTTTGTGCTCCTTCTTCAACACATGTCATCAAGCATATGTTGACAATCTCTTCCTCATCTTCATCTTCTTCATCTAAGTTGTTGCCCTAGATTGAGAAGATATATGCCTTCTTCTTTTTGCTCTTATCAACAACTTTCTTTTCTTTTTATTGCTTTTTTAGGAACTGTGAACATTCCCATTTGATGTGTCTTTATTTCTTGCACTCATAACAAGTTAAGGGTTCTTTGTTTTCTCTTTTGTTACTTGTTCTTACTCCTTTCTTGAAGAACTTCCTACTTCTCTTCTTGCTATAGAATTTTCTAAATTTCCTAACCAATATTGCAAGAGTTTCTTCATTCAACTGTTCTTCATCATCAGAGTCTTTTACTTCTTCTTCTTCTGCGGCTTTCAGTGCCAGACTCTTCTTCTTTTCTTGGCCTGCATCTTTGAGAGCCTTTATCTTGCCCTTATATTCTTCAAGGTTTCCAAATAAAGAAGCGACAAAAGACATTGATTCTCCTCTTACTTCTTCTTTTGCAGTAACTTTAGGTTGTCATTCGAAGGGAAGAGCTCTTAGTATTTTTCTAACTTTTTTCTGTTTGGCTGTAGTCTTTGCCGAGTGCTTTAAGTTGATTCACAATGAGGGTGAATCTCATTTCTATTTCTTTGACAGTTTCTCCCTCTTTCATTCTAAATTCTTCATATTCTCCAATGAGAGTACTGATTCTATTATCCCTCACTCTACTGGTTTCTTTATGAGCTACCTCCAAAGTGTTCCATATTTCTTTGATAGTTGTCCATGAGGACACTGTGAAGTTCTCATCCTGGGATAGAGCACTAACAATAGAAAATTGAGCCTTGGTGTTAAGCAGAACTCTTCTTTTGTCATCATCATCCCATTTTACTCGTGGCTTTTCTACTAGTTGCTCTTGCTAGTTTTTCTTCGTGGGGACAAAATATCCCTTTTCTACTATGGACCACATGTCAAGATCCAAGGTCTTCAAGAGCAACTTCATCTTTATCTTCAAGTATGTATAATTTTAACCAGCAAAACATAGAGGCATGTTCATATTGGCACCTTCTAGAAGTAGATTCTTCCCTAAGCCAGCCATAGCTTCTCTTGGAGTGTTAATTCCTTTTGTTGGGAATCCAAGCTCTGATGCCATTTGTTAGAAATGCTAGTTTCCCAAGATGAGGGTGAATTGAGAAGTATGAAATTTTTCTGTAGAAATGAAGTATAATGGTGAAAGCAACAGTTTGCAGAAAAATAGTGTATAATAAATATGAATGTAAAAGAGATAAGGGAAGTGAGAAACTCATAGATTTATCATGGTTCAGTCCAATCCACTTGACCTACATCTAGTCCTCAAGCCACTACTTGAAATTTCCTTCTATCTGCAAGGATTCAGTGGCTCCCTGCTAATGCCACAGTACAATCAAAGTGCTCTGTTCTAAGAACACTGAAAATCTCACTCAACACTCTTACAAGTGTTTCCTCAAATCCCTTTGTGACTCCCCTCACAAAGAACTTTTTTTCCAGATGAAGAAAAAATTTTACACAGAATAAATACTCTCTAAAATAGAGTAGATATGAAAGTTAAGGTACAATAAATGTGTAACACCTTACTTTTAGACTCATTTCTCAAGAATTAGACTTCTTTTAATTCTAATTATACTTGATCCTAAGTTTGAATCACATAAGAATGAAAATTAGAATTTCTAAAATTTCCGTTTACTGTTCATATGGTAGTTTTCACTTTGCCGACTGAAATTTGAAAAATCATAACTAATTCTATAAAAATCATTTTATAGTGATTAAAGTCTCTAAAAATAGATAAAAAGCCTATATACATGGAAAAAATATGAAACAGAGAATTCTCTTAACCAATTTATACAGTTTATTTCTCAAACATTTACTGTATATTTGGTCATTTTCTCTTCCCCGAGATTTTGGCCTTATATTTAAAAATTCATATCTCATGATATCCTAGGAAAAATCATACATTCTTTATTTCATAGGAAATCCCTGTGAGTCTACTTTCTAGATATATTTTTATTGTATATTTATTCAACTTGTACAGGGCATAACATTAACTTAACTATTATGGGTCAGAATACTACCTCTATTGGAATAGTTTTAGGAGAAATTACATAACTCCTTTTTTATAGCTCCAAATGGTTTCAAACCAGTGGCATTCGTTTCCTAAGACTTGTAGCTTTCCATAAATACAAATCACTGAATTTTTGGAGCTATACACGATTTTATAGTGCCTTTTGAAAAATCCAATGTTCACAGTGTAAGTTCCAGTTTTTCCAATGCTGTCCAGTTTTGAATCCTAACTTCAAAATTTCATTATAAATCATACACTTGTCCAATTTAGGTGTTCTTTAGCTCTGTGAAAATCTTATTCTGTCTACTTTAAGAGCATATGTAACACTTATATAGGATGCTTTCTTTCGGATAGAGTTCCCTGCTCAAATCAATACTGGTCATCTTAAACAAACTTATGGCATAACTCATATAATAAACTTCATAAATCTCATACATTAACATTTATTGTTCCAAATCCACACATAACATCATAAGAGGACTTATAATTAGAGAATTTCATCTCATACATATATGATACATATTTTCTCAACTTAACATTATAACTTGCAAAATCAAGTAATTCTCCATCATCTTCTTCATTTCCCTTGCATTTGTTTGAATACTTCCATGTCCTTGCCCTAACATAGTTAGTATTTGGAAAGGAATGAGATTCAAAGAATCTCAGTAGTTACACCCAATTATGCATTCACATCATCATATCATTTCATAAAATCATCAATGAAAATCATAACTTCATATTATGCTATACAATTCCATAAAAATTTTGGTATGGTAACACTTTGTAAAATAGATATCCTAGGGTCATAAAACCTTTCAAACATTCAGCCAACAATAAAAATACATCATAAAGCATTCAAACAACTAAATGGCATAGTCGTATTACCATGAAAATGAAGTATGACAACATTAAGCATAATAGGGAAAATAATTACCTTCTTACTTTTCAATGATCTCCAAACTTTGTGGACCCTTCCATTGATCTTAAAACACTTCTTGAAACCCTATAGCATCATGAAATAATACCATGAGCCACTGATTCATTAAGCTCAATCATAAAGTGACATACTTGATCTAAAAATTCCATTTTGTTTTCCCTTGAGCTTTTCTTGTACAACATACTTGTATCTACCTATTTTGGACCCAAGAAATCCATTTTTGGGGTCAAAATCTTGAAATTACCTTTCCTTTTCAAACCTTAAATAGGCAGAAATTTTCAAAAAAATGTAGAAAAAAAACTACCTGATCAATTTGAAATCAAATGCCATATTCTTAATCCTTGAAGCCTAGACATCACTTTTCATGGATCACTTTTTTCATGGCTTCATTTTCTCTCTCTATTCTCTCTCCAGACAGAAATTTTTAGAGGTAAAATAAAGAGAAATACTCCATGAAACTTCACAAAACTTAGACATAACCAAGATAGTAACCAAAGAAGCTTACCTTGGAAGTTTGGAACCAAACCAAGTCCTACAGCCTTCTCTTTTCTCCTTCTCTTTTCCACGTTTTCTCTCTCTCTTCTTCCACTGGTTCAGACGTGTTTAAGGCTGAGGAAGATGGGTTTAATGACTGACTTGGGGTGGTTAAGTGATTTAAGGCATAAACTAACCTTAGTTACTTTAATTTTTAACTTGAGTTACTTTCATTTTAATAAAGCTTTTCAAAAATTCCCTTTGCATCCCACTCAGCATTTCAAACGTGATTCACCCTCTTTTTGGCCAAAAATTTCTTCATAAAGTTTAATGGACCAAAATATCTTTTACCGATTAAATTTACCCATACCGATTAAGTATTTTTGCCAAATTTGTCATTAAATTGGTACAAGATTATCCAATAATTACTGTTGGTCCAAAATCATTATTTAGACTCAAAATATATTTTATTAAGGTCCGATCATCATCCTTGGAACAATAATACCTTTTCTTGCAGTCTAAATGACCTTTATCGGGTAAAATATTAATATTAAACCCTAATTACCCAATAAATATTATTTTGACCTTAATAAATTCAATACTATATTTCATTGGGTCTAACTTATTGAAAGCTTCATTTTGACTATAATTTTTTATATTTATAAAAATGCCCTTGACTTGGGGCTAATTTATAATTCTTAAAATTTTCAAGTCCTTAGGTGTAATTTCCCCAAATTTCTTTCTCTTTCCCCATTCCCGTTGAAGTCATTGTTAAGGGACTAAATTGCAAAGGTTTTTGATTCTTAGGGCTCAAATATAATTTTCTTATTTTTTATTTAACTAAGAAAAATGACATCTTTATCCTTTTTTAGGCTTAATGATGTCTCACCGTTTTTTCCAATTCATTTTACATTTTACGATGCCAACCTTTTTATTTTTGGGTTTTAAATGTATGATTCACATTTTATCTCTAATTTGGGAAATGACAGTTTTATCCCTAAACCAAGTAAAAATGTAATTATTCATTCTTTTGGGCACTTTCTTGTAATTTTATCCAAATATTAATTTTTTATTATCTCTTTTTCACTATTCGTATTAACTTTAAATTGGTCTATTTCTGAACCTGGACCTTCCAGGGAAGCAATACTTATATCATTGTGCTCAGCTTGGAGCGATTTTTCATTTAAGTGATATATTACATATTTTCCAGGGTAAGTTCTGGAATTAATTTATGCTAAGGATCTTATGGAAAATTAATTCCAATTAAGGATCAAACATAACTTCTTCTAAAAATTAAATGAGAAATTAATTGCTTCTAAAACCCGATTATATATAACATTTTTGTCCCACTTCGTTTCTCATCTTTTATTCATTTTATAACATCTCATAAAAATAGGGATATTACAAAAGTAGGTGAAAAAGCTTTGTTTAATAAATTTATCAGAGTTTTGGAAAAGATAGACTTAAATTCGTTGCCTACAACTTTAAATTAAGTTCTATTTATAGATTTGTGTTTTAACTAGTCATTAGACACAAAATCTAGCTATTAGAAACTTTAACCAACAGTTACTCTATAGAAATAGCCGTTTACTAACTGCATTAAATGCGTCTAACATGACAAAATTTGAATTTTAGGGTTCAACAGATGAATTTCATAGAGACAGATGGTAAGGATTTCAACGTTGAATTTCAACATTCGTTTGTTTAAATGTGACATTCAAATTTTGAGTTTATCAAAGATATCCCATGTTAGAACATACAAATTTTTATCCTGAAAGTGTATCTGTTGGGGTTGAACAGTTTGTCTCACATTTTCACAATGCACTCAAAATTCGAATTTCACAAGCTGAAATTCGTCTGTCAGATACATATTCAACATGATACAAAAATTATACTCTATGAAATTCGAATGTTGAACTGCAAGGTTCTTTTGTCAGAGATATGCTCTAATGAGACTCAGTAGTTCACAACTCAAAATTCACACTTTGAAGTCCAAAGTGAGTTATTCGTCTGTTAGAGGCAATGACAATGAACTAACGTTGAATTTCACCAACATTCGAATTTTATCTAAACTTCATATGAATTTTGTACACTTTCACTAATAATACTTAGCTCAAAATTTGAATTTCAAAACTGAAATTCATCTATTAGAGATAAAACCTCTGTAACTTCAAATTCCACTAAGTAAAGTTCAAATTTTGCACAATATAAACATGAGTTGTATACAAAATTCATCTATTAGTTAGTATTTTTCAATTTTAACACATGTTAACATAGAATAACTCTGAAACAACTTGTTTAAGTATTGTGGTAACATAAATAAGTAAGAATCAAAGATTTTTACCTAGTGTACATAGTGAGAAATCCTAATAACTAAATCTTCACTTGTTTTTCACTGGACTTATTCACTTTATTTCTTCATGCTTCTTTGATATTCTCCTTTACAAGCTCTAGTTTTTTGAAATCATGTAAACTTTTGATTTAACAAGTGGTTAATCCCAAACTTACCCACTTTGTCACTTAGTTCAATGGGAAGAAAAAAGTCCAAAGGTCAAGACATTCAAAGGAATCAGTAGCTCAACCAATGAAGCAATGTCCGCCTGACCATATTGTTCCAGACACTGTTTGAAAGATGCTTGTCAAATTTCTACCCCACAAGCTTTTGGACAAAGTCAACTTGCATATTGGTTTTGATAGAAACATTTACAATAAGAAAGTATCTCAAAGTGTCAATGTTGAAATGGTGGGTTACATTATCAACTATAAGTGGATCGAGGCTACAAATATTAACTTGTACATAAGGTACTTAAAATTAATCTTTTTTTTTTACTTTAGGCCTTTATATTAATCTATTTGTTTTGTTATTCTATTTTTTTTCATTTAAGGTACATATATAAAACATTCTTGGTCTCTCATAATCTTACAGGTATATTTATATATTCATCCACCCTAAAGAGATAACGGCTACTCAGTTTGTCTTCCTGACACCAAGATTACTGAACCACAACAATTAATTACAGATGTCTATATTGAAATGATTGATAAGAATGTCTTATTCTTGGTTCATTATAATAATGTGTAAGTGATTGCTAAACTTTTAATTTATGACTTATTTGATGTGAACTGCTTACTTATAAGTAGCTAATGAAGCTAGTTATTTTTTTTTTATAGAACTCACTGGATGTTAATTGTGATCAATCCATTGGAGCCAACTATACACTTTCTCAATCCTTTGAATCAAGAACTACAACTTTGGACCAAATGATGGGGATAAATAATAAGAGTAATCATTTATTTTCGACATATTTAATTTTCTATACCTGTACGTGATAATTCAAAATTTTGCTTATATTAACCTTTTTTATTTCTCATGGTTAACAGCGCCATGTCAGTATTTTGGGTAGCAAGGGGTGTAGAGGTAATAATAAGAACAAAATGGTAAAACCATTACCATCCTTATTATATGGATGGAAAAGATTATAGGTATGTATAAATTAATATTCAATTAACTGTTGAGATTAATATTTCCTTATTATAATTAATATAATTTTTCCTTTAGTGTCCAAAACAACCAAATAATAATGATTGTGGATACTATGTAATATTGTTCATGAAAGATATCATCACACATAGTCAGGGCATGATCCTAGAAATGGTATGTACTTCCATTAGATTAAATTAATGTTGATAAAATTTTACCAATTTCACTTATGTAACTTGTATGATATTTTAATTTGCACTACTTCCTCAATACCATTATCCTGAATACTCCAACGCTTAAATGGCGAAACTCATTCATTGAAGAGTGGTGTAAGTATGTGCTTGAAAGCATATGAAGAGAGGTAACTATTTAACTTGTTTTATTATGATTAACTTGGTGAAAGAATTGATCTAAGGTAATGTCAATAAAACTTTTGCTTATATGGTGCAGGTTGAAATGTGGTGATGAAACAAAAAGATAAGGTGGTGGTGATGGAACAAAAGGACAAGGTGGTGCAAGTTTGTTTGTGCTTATATGTTTAGGTGTTAGTATAGTTTTTGGTTATATATAATTGTTGGAATAGTCATTTAGAACTTGAGTTGTAGTTGTCTAGGTATATGTATATAGTTTATATACAAGTTGGTCTTAGTTGTTGATTTGGTTATATATAGGTTGAAAAGAATACTGGCTGTAAATATTGGTTATAAATACAAGTTCCTGTATACTGTAAATATCAAATTGGACAAATTGAACGCTATAGTTTTTTTACCAATGATTTATTTACTTGGATTACTAACAATTTGCAAGTCCATGAAGAATTTTAGCAAGGTATTAGCTCGAGCATTTATTTTGCAACAACATGCTGGTTCATTTGGAAGTGGCGAAACCAAGAAGTCATAGAAGGAAGGACCAATAATCCTACTATCTGGAAGGAATGTATACTACAATTCCTAAGGAGTATGAAATGGAGGGACGACAACAGCACCATCGAGGAGAGAAGACTTTATACCAAGATCAACATTAAATGGCGGAGGCCCCCTCATGGCTGGATTAAATTGAATGTAGATGGAACCATCGTGGGAAATAACAGCTATGCTGGGGGAGGTGGTGTAATCAGGAATGAAGAAGGCAAATGGGTAGGTGGCTTTACCCATAAAGTGGGCGATTGTAGCGTGCTAGTAACCGAAGCCTAGGCTATTATACCTGGTCTTCAAACTTGTTGGGTTCTATGATTAAAGAATGTTATTATTGAGTCAGACTGTTTATCTCTTATACAAGCTATAAATGATGCTACGAAAGAGTTTAGAGGAAATGGAAACCTAATGATGATCAGGAATTTGTCTTTATTTTTTTTTCCTGGTTTGGGTCTTCTGACCCCATCCACTCACCAAAAAAAAAACTTCAAAAGCAGGCACCACAACGAAGTCGAAACACTCTGTAGTACGCAGAGCCAAATGCCAAAGGACAGATTGAGAATCACCAAAGTTTACAACTGTAAAACTTGAGCAATTACAAAGGCAATAGAATGTTTTTCGTAGAAAGAATGTGACCTCGAGTTGGGGTCATATAGCTAATTATACATGTAATTCGTAATATGAACCCGAGAACAAATTAGGAAAAGCAGCCAAAAAAAAAATTTATAAGCGAAAATAAAACTTGAGATACTAAAACTGGAATGGCTTATCTGGGCCCAACTTGGTATGTGGATCCTTTTATAATAAATTAACACTTGCGATCTCAAAGGGGGCGTGTGTGTCTCCCACTTGCCTTACCACAGAGGAGAGCATTCTTTGGAATAGGAAATTCGTCCCTGATCGAGGTTGATGTTGTATAAACGCGCAAATAGAACTGTTGACCAAGGTATTGTCGTGCCCAATACTCAGACCTCAAGTTCCACATTCCGACATTGTCAAGCGCAACATAAATAGCTGTCCAAGACTTGGGATATACCTGCCTCAACCAAAAAACCAAAAAACAAAAATGAATCACCATTGAACAACGATCATTATACGTTAGGCTTGGTAAAGTGCCTAGAGGACCATAGAATAGCTTATTACTCCCACCTGAGTTGTGCAACGTGCAACTGCATCTCGGAGATTGTATCCGTTTCTGCTAGCAGGAGTCCACTGTCCTCCATCCATACTACATAATTGAAATATTTTGAAAACCTCAATCAAAATATACGCGCGCGGCACATACATGTTCACAGAAAGAGAGAGGAACCCAACCATTGAAAACAAAGGAAAAAATGCTCCCTCCCCTTATTTGGTTTAAAAGAAAAAAAAAAGATAAAAAAATTTCTCTTCCTCTCCCTTCCCCTCCCTTTTAAATCCCCTCGAACCAAACCAAACAGAGGGTTAGTGTTTTAGAGGGGGCCAACAAATTATTGACCATTTTCACCCGCAAAACACCAGTTATAAGATGATTACTTGACTAGCATATAAGACTAAACGCTCACCCAACCACAAAGAAAGAGTAGCCATCAAGATGATAGCTCTGAACGATGTCCTCGTCGTTCTGGAAGACAATCTCGATAAATGCTCTGTAGTCAGCTTGCAAAACAGATGTGTCAAGGTATATGCCGCCACCGGTGGGCCTGTCAGATATACTTCCCACGCGGAAAACGCCGGCGATTTGAAAGTAATCGGCGAGCTTCAGAGGAGTGTCAGGGGCAACATAAGATACGCTGTTAATTGCGTATCTTTGTTTGCCATTCACTTGACCAGCTGAACTCGAGAGTATGATGGTTCTGGTTGTGTTTATTAGACCGTAATGGTAGGATCCTTGTGGATTAGGCCTTGGTCCACTTGCTGTCAGGTTAGTCCTGCAACCATGTAATATCAAATTTTACATGCTGTCCTGTCCAGTAAGAATAACAGCCATCTCTTCCTTTCGAAACAATTCTGGTTTTAGTGATTAGTGAATACTAGGTGACATGAAATAATACAACTAAATAAAAAACCTGATGGACCGGGCCTGGTTCAAGGACCAGTCCACTTGGATGGTAGGTCCACCGGGTGGTGGGCCTGATACTGGGCCTGCAGAGTTGCTGTATCGAAGAATCCCAGTGGTAGTGAGGACCTGAGAGGTGAATCGAGTAGAAACCACAATGTAGTAGTCCTGAGCAGGTTGATCCGCGGTAACTAGAACCGAATAAGTTTGGCCCAAGTGAACGTCAATAGAGGAGTACGTAGTTTGAAGGGTATGTGTTCCTTCCACTTCTACCAGCGTCAATTTATGATTCTGGATGCGAAAGTTGAGCGAATTTTCCAACCCCACATTTGATATTCTGAGCCTATAAGTCTTTCCTGTGGTAGAAATGATACGGCTTATTATCAGTGCTAGGCAAATGTGCAAATTTGTGACAATATTACTCGGATTTCTATGGATACAACCTTTCTCCCTTCTTAGATTGATAAATTAATAATTTTAAAACGAGGGAAAAATAAAAAAGCAAAATGCATCCTTGTAATTATTAATTGGGCCTTGAGAAATAACAATTGACATCTCGAGGTTAGATGGGAGCACATGCCTTGTTCCACGTTGAAGGATGCTCCGTTAGGTCCACGACCGTTTATGAGAATTCCATCAGGAAAAGGCAGCTTCTTACCAGTATCAAGATGTTCCCTCAATGCCTATACATGAGAAAACGTAATTTCTTATGATGGATCGAATAAGGAAAATAAAGTTTCATCACAAGTCATAAAGTATTACTAAAAAGACAAAACAGAAATGCCTATAATTTGTACAAGCTACCAACTTACTCCAATGGTCACCTGATCATTTTTTAAAATGAAACAAACAACAAAATTACAACATAAAAACAGGGACTAAATCCCATTAGCCTCTTGACGCACAATGTTCCTAATGCAGATATGAACCTCTTCAAACCCAGTCAAATCCTGATCTAATGTTCACATAATGATTGAAGTTTGGCTAAAAGGTCATTTGCATCAGATGTCCACAGTTAACTTTTCTTGTTTTTCCTTTTTTTGGGTTCAAAGATGTTAAAGTTATGAATACGAACCGGTTACAAAGTTTGGATCTCCTCCTTGGTTTTTTCAAGTCAATTTTTAAAAGAAATATATCCAAAATAGATGAGACTTGATGATAGATTTAGTTTAAATATCTAACATCCATTTGAACAATAATCTCACGTGTTTACCTAAAGTGATAAGCAACTGAAAAATACAAATACATATTTCGAATTTCCAATGAGAGTAGTGTCACTTTAGGTTTAGGACCACAATCTCGAGCGACAGAACAAAATTAATACTCAAACAGGTAGAGTAACATTTACTTCACACTATGAAAGTTTACGGGACATGCATGAGTTTGTGGTAGGATTTAAGATGAGACAGATCAGCACGGACCATGATATAATTGATGAAAAGATTTAAGGAGATAGTAATTTAGGGCCTGTTTGGTTTGTATTTTTGCAAACCATACCATAGTTTCTAACCATCATTTTTTCCTTTTTTATTTAAACGTAAACTTTTCTATTTTTATTTAAATTTTATTTTTGTAAATTGTGAGTATTTTAAAATATTTTTTACAAAAAGGTAAAGCAAACGGACACCGGAGAGAAAAGGACATTCCTTGAGATGCAAACCAAACATCCAATTTGCATTTTGTGATGATTCTCATTTACAAATATGCTACTAGAGTCAGTCCCCAAAAAAATATGGTATACTAGAGACTAGAGGTTCCCGGGTTGCCGCCCAACAATTTAATTTAATAAGAAAATAGGGGAGTTTCGTCAAGATTTACTTCACCTTTTATTTTTAAGAATAATTGATATAGATGAATTTTTTCTGGTTTTTCTTGAAAATTTTATTTCCTGGTTCGGAGTCAGGGATAGATTATTCGTTTTTTGACCTAAGGTGTCAGACTGTAAGTGTCGCGTTTTTGGTTGGGGTCACTTCATTCATTGCTGCAGAGCAATAAGCGCATGAGTGAGAATTAGTTGAAAGTTGAGCCACTTCGTCCACAGGAAACCCAGCTGTCCAAAGGCAAAGCTATTGGTCGCAGAATCGGCAATGAGAAAGTCAAATTGGTTGTTATTCGTATTTGCTATTTGCATGCACTTGCAGTGTAGTATAGTATACCCCAGTTGAGTTGATTTTAAAATAAAAGACAAACTAGTAGTAGCAATAAAGAAAACAAAGTAATGAGGAATAATTACCGTGTGGTTGGACTTGTACCAGTCTCCAATGAGGACAGTGTAATCACCGGCTGGATCAGGGAACGGGACTGGAATTCTTGGCCTGCTAAGTATGCTGAGGCCTCCAAAACCACCAGCAGCTTTGTGGAATGCAAGAGACGGGAAGTAATAAAAGCTCCCAATCTGATCCTTCACTTGAAGAATGTATGTGAAGTTCTTCCCCGGTGGAATGGGACACGTTGTTCCCGATACTCCGTCTTCGAATGAATTCCTCCTCTGTTGGACACCGCTCCTGTATATTATTCGTACCACAAACACTCGAATTTAGATATTTTAATGCCCAATTGCAGAGCCTCAACTTCAACCAAATAATCACTTGAAAAGATTGTTTGATTCTTCAAAAGTCAGAAAACCAAGACCATTCCCATCATTGAGCCCCAAACTTAGCCTTCACGCAGAGGTACAAAGATGGAGGATTAAAGCTTAAGGCAGCAAACTTAGCCTAGTATAATATACTCGACTACTATATAACAAAAAAGCAAAAGCTATTGTTTTTTTACTTGTTTTGTCCTACAAGCAACTAGTAGTTGCTTTCTGCTATCTTTCTTTCCCGGAGAAAGCCAATTAAATATGCAGGTTAATTATTGTTCAATTTAAGCATAAAGACGTTCAGGCCTGGGATGGTAAGAGGTTCCACATCTATGGAATGCATCCATGTAATGTACTCCCTCTTTTGACAGTTCCGAGGGAAAAAAACCATATTAAGTAGGAAGCTAAAGTTAATTAAAAATAATTAATTTATTTTATATTTTTAATTTTTTTTAAAATTATTCTTAATTAATTTTTTTCTCAATTCTTTTTAATAATATATTTTATAACTCTCAATAGTATTAAAGTATTAATAAATAAAAGTAATTTTGATAAACAAAATTAATACAATATTAACTCTTTTTTTTTCCCTTTAAATAGAATAGTATCAATGGGAGTAATATTTTTTACCATCCGAGGGAGTAATATTTAAAACATAAATTGCATCACAAGAGCCGACCCAAATCACGGATCGTTAAATTTGTCAAAATTATAAAATGCATTATCAAATATTATTTTAAGCAGAGCACCAAGCAAGCCAGATCTGGATCCATGTCCGCACATGGTTTATTTCGAAATTTCCCGTCACTGTCATGTGAGTGTGTGAAACCATCCAGAGCATCAGATATTGTCCACACATACAGCTCAACACAAAAGGGGAAGTTGAATTCAGAAAACCGAAGAAAAAAAAAAACAGAGAAAGATAAACGCCTCGTGTCTGAAACTAGTATAATTTAATTTTATTATCAGGCATCACATGTTTCTTTACAGTTTAGGAATGCCTATTCGATAATGCAGTAGGAAGGAATGAGGATGGCGCAAATTATTGGGTGGAACAGAAAGAGGAAGGGAGGAAGTACCAGGAGAGAAGAAAAGGCTCATCCAAACTGTTGAATACATTAATAATGAGATTGTCATTAGTGACCGAGTGAATGTCCGGACCTGGGAATTGCCCATTGATAAGTATTCCCTGCAACAAAAACATAGATCACTTCAATTAATCAAACAGATTCAGATCGACTAATACAGTCAGATTCATACATACCCTTTGGCGAACACCAAGGGGATAGATGTCTCCATAAGTAACATTCCAGTTGAAGAACCTATAGGGATCTTCGGCGCCAGTAATGGCAAAGAGAGAGAGACTGAAAGAGAAGAGTAAAGCTAAGCGAAGCGACATTTCGCCCCCAATTAATTGCGGCGAGACTGCGCGGGCCTCTCTTTGGTACTAATAAGTAGTGTGATGGATGTAATGGAGAAGAAATTTGGAAGGGAAGAGGAGGAGGGAATAAGAAATGATTAGGTATGGCACACATTAAAGTGCGGTACAGCAGAGAGGAGGAGGAAGTGATGTGTTGTGTGAATTGAATATAGCCGTGAAAGGCGATAAAGAAGGAGAGGGAAAATTTTGAAAAAGACGAAAATGGATTTTTCTAAAAGCAGGGAAAGAGTGTCGGTGGTGGGGTTTTACTAATTTCCCAGGAAATGAAGCTAGAATTGGAACGTGGGTGTGATTGCCTTGCCTGGCTGGCATCATCGCACATGGGTTTGTCTGTGGACGGTTTTTGTTTTGATGGCATAAGGGAGGACACACATGTGACCAATTAAGTTTAGACATATTCCCTCCTTAGGCATCTTCTAATGCGGACGCAGATCCATTCATGTTCCCTCCCACTTTCCCCTTTTAATTGAATAACTCTCTATTCAGTTACACTTGTTTGCTTCCCTTCGGACTCCAAATCAAGTTGCATCTTACATTTATTAATTAAAATTAGTACATATCACAATTTTCCTCAATTACTCAAGTGTAGTATATAAAAGTTAAGATATTTATATTATTTTTATATTTTTATTTCATGTATAAGAAATTTATCTCCATTTAATACACTGCACTTGAACAATTGAAAGAAGTGGACACTACCGGGAATCCAAATATTATACATATATAATATAATACTAGTATGAGTGCATGTATATAGGGATATTTATATATATATTTATGTAATTTTTTGTATATATAACTAATAAATAAACTCGTTAAAAGAAAAAAATGAGTGTTAAATATTTTAAAAATTATAATATAAGTGTTAAAATAAATCATAAAATATTTATAACAACTTAAAAATAAAATCTTTATTCTTTCTTTTTGATAAAGGAATATCATTTGAAAAAAAAAATGCAAAAATATTACATTTTTACAAATATGTACGATATTATTTCTCTGTCTCATCTTAAAAATATAAAATGATCACTTTTTATCCTCAAAATAGAAATAGGTACTTACAAAATAATATAAATAAATATGTATGTAAGCATGAAACACATATCATATTGTATATCTATATGGTGCATCTACTTTTTTGTAAGTATTGATGCTTTTATAGCCCTAGACTTAAATCTCTCATCACTGCATCTTGAATAAATATTTGTATGGGAAAAAGACACTTAGGGACCTTCGAAGACACATAATGACAAATGAGGGATCTTAAATTGCATAATCTTTCTCAAGTCCCAGGGTCCTGAGCTGGGATATAAATAAAATCATGTAGACAAAATTACCCCTCACTTGAAGAAACAAAAACGCACGCACGACTGAATTAAAAAATGCACGGAGGCGGACCCAGTTGTGTCAAAATCTGGAAAACGCACGCACGCACCCACCCACCCACGCGAAGCCCTAATGTCATTTTCTCAAAAGGCAGCACTTTTTGCATCCATCGTTTTCGAGTCTCCGCGGTCAGTTCTCTGCTCCAGTTTCGGTGAAAATCATCTGCGTCGTGGTGTTGGAGTCTCCGAGTTCGTGACATTGCTGCTAGATTTGGCGTTGAAAATCTTCTGCCCCGTGAGTTCAGAGGTTCCGAGGTTCTGAGTGCGCTACTCCGTCGTCTCTGAGTCTCCGAGTTCGTGAGTAGTCAGTTGGCGTTTATTTGGTCGTGGTTGAAGGTCCGTAGGTTCTGAGTTCGTGAGCATTGTATGGCACATCGTATTCGAGTGTCGGATTTTCACAGTTAAGTGGTCGAGGTTGAGTTCACTGCTCCGTCACCAAAGTTCATCGTGTATAGTGATCCCGAGGTATGACTATACTTCGATCTGTTCTATCAGTTATGACATGTTATATTCCTTTGCGTGAATTAATGAAGGCATGACATTTTGTTTTGGGAATACACAGTATGATGAGGCTGGTAATTAGGCTAGATTAGTTTGTGAAGTAAAACTGAGTTATAATCTGAAGTGGTCATTAGGTTCTGCACTATGAAAAAAATTCGTTGTGAAGAGAGGGAAGATGTTACTGGGCAACCAAATTAGTGTACTCTTTTTCTGGGCATTATTGGTCATGAGTTGCTGAATTTTCTGTCTTTTTCTCATATAAGGTGCGGCCAAACATGGTGACCATATTTGAACAAGTTTCGAATCATCCATGCAGAAGCAGCTTTATAGATATTTTTGTTTAAAAATTTGACAGAATTAATTTTGAAGCTCAATATGAGTGATTAGCCAAATGTGATAATCAATATTTAGTGGTGGTTGTGTTCTATCTAGTTGAAGTGTGTGTATTGATCTGACAAAAAAATGCAAAATTTTCTGAATAGGACAAAAATGGTAAAGGAAAAGGTTAAACAAATGACATCAGAGTATTATGAGGTATGCTATTTGTGAGTTGAAGTAACGTAGATTTCTTGATTTGAAGTTATATTACTGACAGATTCTCTTTTTTAACAAACAGGTTCCATTTGAAACAAGGTGTTCACCAAAGCAGCTACAAAAAGTTTTCAAGCATATCAAGGGGAGACAAACATTGGTGGAAAGGGTGGCAAAAATTGGTTTTGCCACCCTATTGGACATGGAATGTTTTGTTCTACATAGAGGGGTATGTGAGGAGGTGATCAAGGCATTTGATCCACCTACCTCAAGTGTTTATGTTAGAGGTAAACAACGCCAAATGGACCCCAAAGCTGTCAATCGATTGTTTGGGTTACCCTATAGTGGGGAAGAAATTAAGTTAGAAGGTGATAGTGAGACCTTCATTTCATTAAAGGGGGAATTTGGGGGAGTAGCTTATAAGGTTATAGAAAATAAGATACTGTTAGGTGAAGATGAAGATAGATTTGAGTTATTCTTTATTTTGTATTGCTTAGGAAACTTTCTTTACCCAAGCACAAGTTCAAATATTAGTCGTAGATTATTGAAAATTGTGTCTGGTCTAAGGCTTGGAGACACTCAGTATGACTGGTCTTCTTTTGTATACAAGGAGCTTGTAAAAGAAATTTCAGAATATAAAAAGTGGGTGCAGAAAGGGAAAAATGAAGGAAAAAAAACTGTTGGAGGGTGCTTATACTTTTTAGTGGTGCGTGGTTTCATTTTACAAATATATATTTTAGGTCTTATATAATATTTTCTTCAAATCTCTGTTTTAAGTTATAAGCTTACTGTTGGTTCATTTGCAGCTATTTTTTATGCAATATTTTCCCCTTGGTATAAATGAGGTGCCACAACCTCAACATGCATTGAAATATTGGACTAATGGAAGAGTTCAAAAGCGTGTTGAGGATGAGAAGGAGAGCTTCTATGGAATATTGAAAACATTTGGCATCAATGAAGCAACCTCCTCTTTAGACTTGCCACCCATGTCTGCATTCCATGATTTGGTAATAGTAAATTATTAAAATGCTTCACTTATATAATCCTATATAAAATGACATATCATTTTCATTGTTGCAGGAATTAAAACATCTATATGCTGAGGTTATGAACTGTACAGGCAGAGTTCTGAGGCAGATGTTGAAGATGCAAGCAAGCAGAGATGATGCAGACAAGGATGAAGAAGGGGAAAAAGAGGAAAAGGAAGTGGCTGATGAAGGGAAGGAGGAGAGTGTAAGAGAAGACAAGGAACATGATGATGAAGGAGGGAAAGAGGATGAAGAAGAAGAAAGAGAACTGGACAAAGAAAAGGAAGAAGAGGAAGAAGAACAACAAAAGGGAGAGGACAAAGAACAAGATAAGGAAGAGAAAGAGGAAGGAGACGCTAGAGGAGAAGAGGGAGATGGACCAAGCAAAGATTTGACATTTGCAAAGGATGGGCGGAGAAGATCTCAAAGGGAAAAGAGGGGAACGAAGCGTTCTTCATTTGTGTATCAAGCTCAATCATCTAGGCAAACAAGAGGAATGACAGTTGCAAACACTAATCAGATGGAGGAGGTGTTTAGCTATTGCACAACAAATGGGAAAGAGTAAGTTCAGCAATGTTTATGTTGTTAACTCCACAACTAATTGTAAATGCCTAATTATGTGGTCATTGACTGATCTAATAGGGAAATTGTCAATATTGATGGGCTCATACTCACAAGAGCTGATTGTGAGTGTCTAGGTATAAGAAGATGGTTAAAAGTTCATGTGAGTGCATTCTTTATAATGATATTATAGTTGGAAATTGTTATTTTTGGTATTTGTTACTTCAATGAAGGTTTGCAGGTATTATCTGTGATTGGAAGAATCTTGGTTCAGGACCAAAAGGAAGAACATAGAGTTGTGCAGCGCCACATTTTCCCCTCAGAGCTTATGGTAATGTTTTGCATTTAATATTTTCTCATTTTCATAAACATTGTTCTTACATGATATATAATATGCATTAATATGAACTGATCTGAATGATTCATTATTTTCAAAATAGCAACGAATGACTTCCAGGCAATGGAAAGCAGAAAACGACTTAAAATTCATACTGCCAGAATATGTTGGGTATAATATAGGGGATTGTGAATTTATTTTTGCACCGGTGTGTCACGCACTACACTGGTTTTGCTATGTTGTGGAAGTGAAGGCAGCTACAATGTTTGTGTTGGACTCACTATATTCAAGGAAGTTTAGTGAGGACAAGACTTACAGGAGAAAGGCTTCGAAAAAGGATCCTATAGCAATGGGAATGAACTTAATGAGCAATTTCGTGGTATAGCTTGAAACAACATCTAAAAATCATTTTTTGCTATTTTACTAATGTTTTTAATAATCTATGATTTTTTAATGTGAATAGAAACAACACATTGAAGACATACTGAGATTAGTCAAACCAGGTGTTCTTGGTAAGAACCACAGTTTGGAATTGAAATATCTCCAAATGCATCCACAACCAACCAAGTAAGTGGCATCAATGATTAATTCATGTACGTTTATGCCTATCTGTGCTGTTTATTATTTACTGCTTGTAATTTTTGTAGTGATGATTGTGGAGTGATTGTGATATCATGGCTACAGCATTGGACCAACACCCCAAATAAAGAGTGGGGTGGTTACACAAGCCCCAACTTAACAATAGTTAGTAGTTTTGTCATGATTCATGTTATGTATACTAGTTTATTATCATTTGGCCTATAATGGAGTTTAATGGGTATTACAATTTTTGTTTGTGTAGGAGGAAGTGGATAATATGCGACGTGAGTTGGTGAATTGGTTGGTAAAACATCCACGTAACCAACTGTGCCAACAAGTGTTGACCTCTATTTCAAACCCCAAGGAACTCAAAAGGCGGAGGCTGAAGGCATAAACAAGTTGGCAATATTGGTGTGTTAAGCTGGGGTACGATGGGATGTGTTGTGGAACTGGAGCAGCTGGTTTTGATAAAGAAACTGAACTCGTTGATGGAGTTATAGGAACTGATAACTGTCTGTATTCTGAATTAATTCATGGAGTTAGCATATCAGGAAGTTAGCATTGTTGATAAAAAAGGGAAGTAGGAAGCTAGATATAGAAAACGGAAGCATTGTTGATAGTATCATATAAAGTTTTTGTATTTTCTGAAACTTAGTTCTGAAGCTTGTAATTAAAGGTCTACATAGAATTGTTATTCATATGAAGTTGTCTATATTGTATGCATTATAAGTGGATATGGAGTAATTGTAACTAGATCCATTTGATCATGTTGTTTTAATATAATTGAAAATTAAATTGGTTGCCTTTGGCCATTATATGGTGGTTTTGTTGTATGTCTTTCAGATTCTGGAAAGATTAGGGTAACAGGTTAACATGTTGTGTCATGTCATTTTCTCTTTAAAACTGAATGGACGACATGTCTGGAATATGATTGCATTTTGAATGTGGAAAGTGGGATTTCATGGATTGATTTTCGAAAAGAATGGACAAAGCTGAGCTTGTTTATGCCAATTACATTCTGAAAGTGATCTCTCAGCTTCCTATCTTAATAGACCACCTACTCTGTTCCCTGCAGGTGACAAGCAACTCAATTCCCGAGTCCCTCACATTGAATTTCAGAGTCCCTCAAACTAAATTCCCAAGTGCCTACAACTGAATCCCCATGTCCCTCATACTGATTTCCTAAGTCCCTCAAACTAAAATCCCAAGTGACCCAATCTGAATTCCGAAGTGCCTCTAACTAAATTTCCAAGTATCTCATACTAAATTCCCAAGTGCCTAAAACTGATTTCTCATGTCCGTTATACTGAATTCCTAAGTCCCTGAAACTGAATTCCCAAGTCCATCAAACTAAATTCCCAAGTGACCCAAACTAAATTCCCAAGTGTCTGATACTAAATTAGCGTGATAAGGGACTTAGGAATTCAGTATTGGGGACTTGGGAATTCAGTTTTGGGGGACTTGAGAATTCAGTTTGAGGCACTTGGGAATTTAGTTTTATGGACTTTGGAATTCAGTTTGGGGAACATGGAAATTTAGTTTTGGGGACTTAGGAATCCAGTTTAAGGGACTTGGGAATTTATATTGGGTCACTCGGGAAATTAGTTTGGGTCACTTGGGAATTTAGTTCGATGGACTTGGGAATTCAGTTTCAGGGACTTGGGAATTCGAGTATGAGACAGGAATTGAGGTATGAGACTTGGGAATTCAGTTTAGGGCACATGGGAATTTAGTTTTGGGGACTTGGAAATTCAGTTTAAGTGACTTGGGAATTTGGTTTGATGTACTCAGGAATTCAGGTATGAGACACTTGGAAATTCAGTTTGGGGGACTTGGGAATTTTGTTTCAAGCACTTGTGAAATCAAGTAGACATCATTCCAGAAATGCATGTACATTGAATTATAACAAAGCACATAAACATATTCAACTTGCATATATGTTACTGCCATACATATCATTCTTACATTCGTACATCAAAGGTAGTCTGAGCAATTTACAATTTATCATTCTAACATGTTAACTACCCATGTTCCCAAAAAATAAACACTATCGCCTACCTATATGCAGTGCCCATTTCCAAAAAAAACATATATGGGCTGCATACCAACTTCTGCTAACCCCAACTTTTGCAAAAAAATATCGATTTGGGGTGTATATTTATACAAAAAAGCTATTCAAAACCATTAACCAAAATGAAGATAAAAACCAGCTGCATTTCAGTGGTGAACCAATTGATATGCTGGTGGTTTTCATTTTCCACAGTTACACAAGATCTACATAGGATTAGGATTCTTGCAGCTACAGCGATTATGCCCAGGTTGGTGACAAAATGAACACATGTACACCTTCTTGTTTTGAAACTGAGACTCCCGTCGCTTAGCCCGCGGTCTACCAGCAGCACGTGTGGTAATAGGAGGCTGCAAAAAAGTGTGTGATTCATAATCACTAGATGTTAGTTCATCCAACCGTGGCATGTCATTAGTTTCCAATGGAATCATGGTACAACTATATATTTTTTCTTGTGCACTAATCTTGTAACAGTCTTCAACATAGGCATAAACATTTCCATGAACTAATCTAATTGCTGCACATGCATGTGGGCATGGAATGCCAACCATTTGCCATGCTTGACAGGTGCATTCCCGAGTTATGAGATTGACCCTCAAATCTGCGGAAACAGTGCGAATTGATATCATACTTAAGCTATAATGTTCAGCAACCATTGTTTCAGCCCTTGCCACATTCTCTTGTAGTTGTTCTTCCACTTTTAGACTCACCCCGTTTGTCCACTTTGACATAGCCATCTTCGAACTATACAATTTCTTTGCCAATTTTGATCGATGCTCATTTATCAAAGCATATATATTGTGCTTCCGCTCCTTTACCAACCAAGCATTAAATGACTCTGCCAGATTTGTTGTCATATAATCCCACCTTCGATGCCGAAATCGAGATAAGGCCCAACGATCAATGTCACCATTTGTTTCTAACCATTGTGTCACCTCAGGGGAGAAACACCTCAGATTGTCCATAGCTTTATCAAAATCACACTCCAACCTTGCATATGCAACAGCATCCAACAACTTAAGTGCATCATCCTTTTTCTTTCTCCTTCTACTGCCTGTGGTGATTTTCATAAACTCAGAACTGAAATTTTCCTTTACATGCCGATAGCAGTATGCATGTCGATCACTTCCAAAAATATCTCGCATTGCACTAATAATTGCATTATGCCTATCTGAAAGTATGGTTATTTGCACAGAACCTGTAATCTCTTTCAAATTCTGAAGAAACCATGCCCAATTATCATATGTCTCCCCACCTACAATTGCATAAGCTAGAGGGAACAAGTCATCATTTGCATCATATGATGAGGCTGACAGCAAGGTCCCCTTGTATGGACCACTCAAATGGGAGCCATCTATAGATAATATTGGTCGGGCCCCAAGCAAAAATCCATTTATGCAACATCCATAAGCAATAAATAGCCTCTGAAACTTGTTGTCTCCCGATGCTTCCCATTTTGCAATTGTATCAGGGTCCGTCTCCATCAGTCTATCACAAAGCCATGGGATTAACATATATGATTTATCAGGACGCCCATGAATTTCCTCTAACGCTTTTTCTCTTGCCCTATATGCTTGCTTGTAAGTAAGGATTAGGCCATAATCCCTCAGTAAGTCTCGTACTATCTCAGTTGTTGTTTTGTTCGGATTACCCATCAAAGCATCATCAATTATACATGCTACCAATGTTGAGTTGACCCTATGAGGCACAAGAAGGTAGTCTTGTGCACTATGTGTGTGTTGATTATGAAAATGATGTACGCACAGGAAGGGGCTTTCTCTTCCAACAACATATGCTGTTATTTTCCATTTACACCCAACAACCATGCACTTTGCAATCATCTTTTTTCGACTATTCTTTACATACTTGTATCCAAATTTATGAGCAACACTGTATTTGTACATTACTTTTCGGAATGTCTTTGCATTTGGAAATGTCTGTCCTACTCCAAGAAATAGGTCCTTCCATTTCGTACAATTCAACATTGGTCGGGGTATAGGCAGACTTTGTGTTCCACAAGGTAAAGCATTGACTTCCTCCGAAGAAGGATTCCCATCCTCCCCACAAGTATTCCCTTCCTCCCAAGAAGGAGAATCATCCAATAAGAATCCTGTTATAGCCTCTATCCTGCATTTACAAACCGTCACAATATATTACAACAAATTATTGAAAGAAAAAAGCTTCAAAATATGTCCAATTTCATTTAATTAAATTCCCATTAGAGAAATTCAGATTTTCCAACTCAGTACAATAATTTTCAGCATTCAATGTCTTATTTAATCAATCCTCATAAAATGCTACTAACTTGAATTAACATAATTTCCAAGTGAGAAATTTAGAATTTCTAACTCTTTCTACCTATTTTCAGCAGTCTCAATATTATTCATTATTGTCATTTTATTCCAAAACTCATTTTAAGTCCAAACATCTAACCAGGACAACTTACCCTTCTGAATGTTCCATTGATGTCTCTACAATTTCATTGATTCTGTTCTCCCCAATGTATACATGTGCAAATTCATCGTTGAACCTTACTAATTTTTGAACTCCTTCATTATTTACAAGATCTATAAATGTACTATAATCGAACTTCACTGTATACTTCACTTCAACTCCATTGCATTCATTACCCGTTGTTAATGATATCATTCTCAACAACTCGTGCTGTGTCATGCCTTCTCTTAACAACTCAGCATTTGTTTTCCCTCCCTCATATTGGATCCTACCTTGCACATCTTTCACAAATTGTCCCCCAAAGTGAACATAACAAAATACTTCTTTCAATGAACTACCTGACATCTGTAAATCAACCCTGCAAGAAGCAATTATCTAATTGTTACAAATGATTTTACTAAGATGAAATTATTTCTCATAACAACTATTAATTAAACCACAATTCCCAACTACAAATTTCTATCATCTTTATCTATACTAACTAAGCAACAGTGAATCATAATATTTATTAATAAAATTACCCAATGAGCCAATTATTAGTTTAGACAACAGTTTACAAGAAAGATCAGTTTTCTGCACAATTTTCATAGACATAACAAGCATTTCCAACTGACATTTGCATAATTCCATACCTCTCATATCAGTTTTCAGTACTCCTCCATACTTTCGTTTAGAAAAAAGATTTCAGTTCACTAAAAAACATCATATCCACTGATACGTTCATCAGCCATCGGTTTATACGCCATCGAAAGTGTGATATATGTAGTTTTAACATATTATTAAGCTATACAAAACAAGTTACAGTGCTTTACTAACGTTTTACCGAAAACCCACTGATGTTTTATGAGCAAAGCTGAAATGCATGATGTAGCAATGATAGAGGCAGCAGAAAAAATGAAGATGACAGCAATGACGTAGCAAGGAGAGATAGCCACAATAGAAGAACAACACGGCAGAAATTATGACAGAGGTAGATGAGAAGAATAACAATACTTTACCCAACATCAACTGAGATGACACCAAGCTTTGGGGAGGAAGATATTTTGAGCCTGGGCAGAGGAAGAATTTTACCCTTTATGGAGCTCTGTTGATGAAGACGATGACTTCGCGCGCTTTCTGATTTTGGGAGCCGTCCATGCGTGGGTTTTTGTTTCTAAAAGTGAAGGTTATTTTTGTCTACATGATTTTATTTTTATCCCAGCGCAGCGCACTCAGAACCTCGGAACCTCTGAACTCACGGGGCAGAAGATTTTCAACGCCAAATCTAGCAGCAATGTCACGAACTCGGAGACTCCAACACCACGACGCAGATGATTTTCACCGAAACTGGAGCAGAGAACTGACCGCGGAGACTCGAAAATGATGGATGCAAAAAGTGTTGCCTTTTGAGAAAATGACATTAGGGCTTCGCGTGGGTGGGTGGGTGCGTGCGTGCGTTTTCCAGATTTTGACACAACTGGGTCCGCCTCCGTGCATTTTTTAATTCAGTCGTGCGTGCGTTTTTGTTTCTTCAAGTGAGAGGTAATTTTGTCTACATGATTTTATTTATATCCCAGCTCAGGACCCTGGGACTTGAGAAAGATTATGCAATTTAAGATCCCTCATTTGTCATTATGTGTCTTCGAAGGTCCCTAAGTGTCTTTTTCCCTATTTGTATGATCACCCTATTTGTAATCCAAAAAAAATAAATACCAACTAGGAAAGAGTTTAGATGCATTCAACAAACCAATTTCTGCCTGTTACCCAGAGAGGATGGAACACAACTTTAAAGAAGATAATTTTAAACATTTTCTATTCTTGAGAAGATTTTGCGCCTACGCCAAGCAATGAAGATGGTATTAAAGTTGTGCAAAAACTAAATAAACGTTGACCTCAACAATAGATTTTATTTCTTAAAAAAATTTGATTGGAATCAATTTAAAATTGTAAATAAAATAAACGAAAAGCTAATAAAATAACAAATTAAAAAGAAATTGCATAACAAAAAAAAATTTTGAGACTTCTATTTATTTTTCATGGCAATTCTATCTCTCAAATTATAGTGCTTTTCCTTATACATATTCTTTCACTTACCTAATATACATAATAGAATGAAATAAACTATGAAGCACTGATACTTCAAAAAAGTAAACGCACACGTATATGATATATGATACGATACATGTAGCATATTTGTGTATATATATATTTATACCACTTTGTATTTATATATATCACATCAAATTTTTACAGTAATATATAATCATTTGAAGTTATTATAATATTTCATGGCCTATTTTACCATTTATACTATAGTTTTTAGAATATTTAATACTCATTTTTCATTTAATAAATAAATTTATTAATTATACATATAAATAATTACATAGATAATATTATATATGTATAAAAATCCACCACACCCATATCCTAAAATTTTAGAAATTGACGCATTTTTCGTACCATATTATATCATATTTGATACACATACCCATATTGTATTAGTGCTATATAAGAAATAAAATAAAAAAAAAAGATAATTTTGTGAACATAAAATATCGCTTGTGTCATTGGTAAAGATATAATAAAAACACGTACTAGTAAATAGTAATAATAATGATATAAAAATATGATATATTTTAATTTGGGTATAAACTTCATTTGTATATTATATATTTATTGAAAGAGTCTAAATTGTGCCTCCCTCCATGACCGCGTATTTATTTGCTTGTTTAACATCAAATGTTAGAAACACATGCTTTGTTTGTTTGATATTTTGTTATAGCATAGAAAAGACTCATGTAACCAATGGCACTTTGTTCAGATAATGGAGAGCTTTAAACTTAAAGATTAAAAAAATTGTAGAAAATATTTGTGCACAAGCACACAAAAATAAGAAGTTAGACGTAGATGTCAAGAACGAATTCACAACTCCACTGGCTCTTTCGGGGGTGAAGCCACTGTGCATACATGATGATGCGGTAATTACATAAAAGCCGCTGTGCTTGGTCGAATGTGAATTACATTTCTGACATAATCTATCAATTAATACCTTAAGGAAACCAACTCTCCCGTTTTATTACTTTGGAAGAATAATTAAGCAAGAATGGCAAAATAAAAAGCAAAAAAATACATATTAGTCCAATAAGCATTACTCCTAGTAAAAGGAATTAGATTTTTATTAAGAATGACATCTCAAATTTGAGACCATGCATAGACATAAAATGCATTTATCCTCCATTTAGGGCTCAACTTGGTTTGATCTAAATTAATCAAAATTTAATGTGGCTCAGATTTATTGAGTACTTACACACACACAAAAATGCTGATTAACAAGAGTCCAAACACATATAGTTAAAGAAAATGATTAGAAACAATTTTTCCATGCTTATCTAGCTCACCTACCAAGCATGTTAATTAAAGTAAAAGAGAAAATCGAAACCTAGTTACTAACAATGGCATATCTCACAGAATAAAGATATTGACTAGGGATAAAGAAAAAATGATATTATAGTCCATAAATTGCTATGAGGGTGGACGTGAAAATGACTAGCATTTGTTCGCTCTCGCATTTCACGGGATCAAATCTAGAGATTCTGCAATTTCCGAGTGCATAATATATTATAAACTCAAATAGGGCCTTGTTAAACCAGAACTTGCAGCTTTCAATTTCAAGCCTCGCCACTTGATTATCAGCTTCCAAGCCCGTTTTCATTCTTTTCATTCCAAGACTTTCATTGACATATACTACTAAAACGCATAAAAAGAAATAATACTAGAAGCGTATTCTCAAGGGAAAAAAGAGAGTCATCACCTTAGACTTGTTCAGTAACCCAACCTGGTTCTATGCTAGGTTTTATTAGAGTCAGTCAGGCATTGAGTTCAAAATGAACCAAAGGTCCTTCTGGGTCAAACTCAACTTGGTGGGCAATCTAGCCCAACCTGAGCCCTGTGAATCCTTTTCTTTTAGCGTTTTGCACTTTTTTTGAACTAAATATTCTAATTAGTAGCTGGTTACATTTTGGAAAGCTTCCTCCCAATTGGGATGTGATGTGACTCAAATTCAAATCGATTGGTAATACGTAGTGTTGAATAGAATTATAAGAAGAATAAGAAGGCCACAAAAAAAAATCCAGTTACCTTTACACACCCAGCCACACACACAACCAAGTTGCATCTCATTTCTCTATAAGCTAAGAGATATTCTTTCCATTTCTTAATATAAAGAATAAAAGATAAAATTACATAAATTAAGAAAATTAATAAATTTATCTAAAATATAAAATAGTTTTCAAAAATACCATCATTTAATGTTAATAACTTTTACATCATGTAATTAATAAAAATAAATTATACTATTAATTTTTGGAAAAAAAATGTTATCCTAATTAAAGATATTTTTGAAAAAAATTATTAAATACACTAAACAAACTCTCTATGTTTATTATATTTTGAAATATAGAAACTCCACAAATTGTCCCTTAAATTAATCAGCGGTGGGAGTATACATTTACTATCATTGTCCAAGGTTTTATACGACAATGATAGCTCTTTTGTTTATTTTCTCTATAATAATTAATGAAGAGTTTATTTGTCATCTCAAAATCAAGTTTTTCCCCTTAAATATAAGATACAAAAATGGATTATCTAATGTATTTTTTTTCCAATTTTATCCTTCATTAAATAAGTTAATACAATTAATTTTTATTAATTACAAGATAGAAGTGGTAAACAATAAGTGAGAGCATTTTAGGAAACTGTTTTAAATTTTTAACAAATTTAATTCTTTCAACTACTTTTGACGTCGGTGATAGTATTTCTTAATCTGTGTAAATTAGTTATTTATATGAATAGATGGAGTAATTCTTAATTTATAAAGAAATATAATATAGTATATTTATTATATGTTTGTTATCAGTATTTAAATAGCATCATGAAACAACAACAGTGCTAAAAGTGGTTCTCCTCTCGTGGATGCTAACAAGAAGAAAATCACTGTAATAGTAAAGATGCACTGCTGAACCTTCCAGTCAATTGCCTCAGCCACCGATAAGATAAGATTTTTAGGACGAGAAGAAAGGCAATTACACCTTCTTGATAAGGAAAATTGGGTCCCATCGAAACCAATTGGATTCGACTAGATGTGGATAGGTCGTCAAGTGACAATGGACAAGCAACGTGTGGAGGCCTAATTACAGACATTAACGTAAGATTTTTAGAAGGTTTCATGAAGAAACTCCCACCAGTTAGCAGCATGGAAGAAGAAATCATTAGTATCATTGAAGGCCTTAAATTATGTTGGGATGAAGGTTTCATAAGGTCATAGAGTCTTATGACTCTACTGAAGCCATCAACATTGTTATTAGAGACAGATGCCAAATCTTTCACTTGAGGAGGTACCATGGAGGAGTGTTTTCATCTTTTTACAAGGAATTGGATGATTGACTTTTGTCCAATCTTCAAAGAAGCGAACCATTGTACCGATTGGCTAGCTAAAGCTATTCAAGATCTTAATGTTGATTGTTGGTGTTTCATTAGTCCTCCCAAGCAATGTATGGAGTTAGTTGATATGGATAGAAATCTCATGTAGTTCTTGTATGGATTTCTAACCCATCCCTTTTCGATTCAAAAAAGAAAAAAGATAAGCTTTTAAGACATCAACATTACATAAAAAGGTCGCTGGCCAAAAACATTACATAAAAAGGTTTATTTGTGAAACAAAACAGAAAATCAATGCACACAAAGTTCAGAACCCAATTTAAGTTTAACGGAAGACACTACGAACCTCGACAATTCATAATGAAAAGTGACGTTTACAGCCTTCATGCTCAACCTATACATTGAATAATTTTCAAGAATGACGGCTATGCATGTGTAAATTTATAAAAGAAAAAAAATTAATGATTTAAGTTCCTTTATTTCATATCAATTTTTAATTGAAAAAATTAATAATTTTGTCCTACATTTTAATCAAATTTTAATTTAGTCCCCATATTTAAAAAATTTTAATTCACTCTTTGTAAAATTCATTATGTTTGAGAATTAATCCCTCTGTTTCCTTTATGGTTGAATCACTCCCATATCCACCTGGCGGTGGCTGATATGGTATTAGTTGACAGCAAATGTGGCAAATATTTGAAGGCATGGAAGCGACATAAAAAATTGAGAAAGCCGCATCACCACCTACCTTGAAATTTTATTACCCAATGCCTCAGACTTTTCTCTGCTAGTTCCACATCGTGTTGTTGAATGACCAACACCAACACTACCCTTTTGTCCGACGAAGGGCTCTTTTTTCGGCCATTAACGGGGTTTTGAATATAGCTAATTAGATTGGATTGCTTTTTTCCTTCTCTCTTAAATCTGTGTTTCAAACTTAATCTAATCATTTTCAGTAATTGCTGCAATAAAGAGCACCAAAGTGATATATACCACATGTATAGCTTCTTATTTAAAGTGCTATCTGCCCTGTTTGTTGACTCCATATTAATTCGAATTACGTGAAAGCTTTCAATCTTACAGATAAATTATAGTTTATTCTCATGTATTGCAAATTTGTCATGTACGCCAATACGCTTGGTACGAGGCAAAGACATCTAAACCCCATTTGGTTCATAGAAAAAAATTAAGGGCCATTTTGGTTTTGTTAATGAAAGGAAATAGAATGGAATAATAACTCCGTGTGTAAGTTTGTTTAGTATAATATTAAAAAAATAAAAAAAAATTAAAAAAAATAAAATTAATTAAATAAAAATAAAGTAAAAAGATTTGTTTGGTTTGATTATTAAGAAACTTGATATGAGATTTTAAATTCTATTCTAAATATTAAATTGTTTAGTTACACAATAAACTAAAAATCTAAACTCCTTATAAAATGAGAGTACTCAAAAAATAAAAAATGAGAATTACCACCTTAATTTCTATTTTTTCCCATTCTCACTCTAAAAAATTATTTTCTAAACCAAATTACCCTTCATTAATCTCCTCTTCTTTACCTTCATCTCCCCTTCACCCTCTACTTCCTCTCCCCTATCACTGCCACCATGATCAAAATTGATTTTAATGATATCTAGGATTTTCTCTTATTTTGACGACCGATCCATTCAATTCTCAGTCATTCCAAGAACAAACGGGCTGTAAGGGAATGTAAAGGAATTATGGGTTTCATTTCAGATTTCCATTTGACCCATCAGATGTTTTTAGCAGCCGTTGAGCTTCCTCAGTGAATGAAGATAATAACTTTCTACATTCTTCTGAAAGCATGCGATGTACAAAAGGACTTATGATAAAAGCATCAATCACTGAACCCAAAAGATTATATAGTCAATAAAATAGAATAAGCTATAAAATCCCCAACGATTAAACTTAAAATATATATATTTATATGACAAGCGCCAGGTGGATGGCGTATTTTTGAACTTCACACACAGGCGGAGCGATCTGGAAGTCCTTCAAAATGATCCAGACAAACCAAAAACTTGAGGGACACCTATGAACGCCCAAACCCAGTGTTTACAAGGACTTCCAGAAAAGGCCAACAGCTGTTGAATCTGAGTATCAGCAAACAAGAAAACAAATAAACGTAGCTGGAATTATAACTTGTCTCGCCCAGAATCACCCTTCAGCCGCTGACTTGCATCATGTCGTAACATCTCCACATAGTCCTACACAACCAAGAGAATAAAAATAAAATGAATAAAATATAATGCTGTCTGCATGAACATAGCAGTAGCTTCCTGCGTGCAGATGACATGAATATGAAGGGCAACTTACACTGGCAAGATGCTCATCACCACACAACTCATCCAGAAGATCATCATAAGAATTTCCACTTCCACATAGCTGGATAGCATTTTCAACTACTGAGCTGAAAACATCTGCACGTGGACTCAGGTGCTCTATCCTCTCTACGACTGGTTGAAGATTGATCTGGAATAGGTAAAAGACAAAAAGAAAAAAAAATCATAATAACCAAAACTTATACTTCTTTTCACCCCAGAGAATTCAAAACTTGGAAGAGCAATGCTGCTACCAATGCCTTTTTGTTGGCACATGTATACAGACCTGTAAATTTTGACAATCAAAATTGTCATTTCTGCTAAGTGTTCCATCTCCATAGAGTGCCTGGGGCTCTCTCTCTGCAGCAGAGAATGGCTGAGAAGGAGTTCCACCTCCAAGAGCTTGAGATACAATGGGCATCATCTGTTGAAGCATCGTTGAAAAGTCAACGCCACTACCTTGCCCTCTTTCCATTCCAGCAAACATGTTTCCCATATCCTGACTGCCAACCCGTTGGACAATTTGATTGACAGTGTTCCTCATCTGTGGGCTCTGTGTGAATTGCTGCAACATGTTCCTCAAGACATCAGGTGAGCCAACTCCAGTTTGCTGTGAAACCCCTGCCAACAAACCATTCAAAGCAGGGCTATGCAAAACCTGAGACATAACACCAGCCACGTCAATCTGACCATCACCAGGGGAAGTGGATCCTTGGGATGGCCCATTAGAATTTCTCTGGTTCATAGAAGTTCCATGACTTGCAAGAGCTTGCAATATATGTTGACCACCTGTCCTGGCTTGCTGATTTTGACTACCAGATGAACTGGCTGATCCCTCATCAGCACCTCTACTTACAGGATGTTGAGGTCTTGTTCTCCTCTGCATTGGATAATAATAATAATAATTTGGGTAACAACATGAAAAAATGAGAGTGATTGCGTCAAGATGGGTCAGAATATAGTCATGCGAATCAGTATAGAACACAAGATGTGGAAGCAGAAATTCGACAAAATTTGGAAACATACTGAGATAAAAAGACGTTCAAATTTCTCTCCTCACATAAAAATAAGTACATTTTAGATATATTAATAAAAGCAATTGTGGACATTCTCTTGTAGAGTTCAAGGATGAAATGGCCCTTGACACAGTTAAAAATGAATTTCTCTACAGGATATGGGGGGCTTGTAAGTTGTAAGGGCTTTTTAGAAGTAGGGACACATCTAAGAAATCAATAATACCATTCAAGGACCTTTCCCAGTCCAATCCAACATTTAAAAATACAACATTAACCATATTCCACTAAATAAGGTCTACTACATGAATTATACAACACCATTAAACTCTATAAAAAACCATCTCTTCAAATAAATTATTTTTCAAGAAATCCCTTTTTATAACCTCTCTCAATATCCTTCTTGATGTCCTTTTACACCTTTTTATATGGTTAAAAGCCATATGATTAGCTCCAACATTAAAAAATCAGCAAACAAAATTTAATCTGTTCCCATCCTTATTCAATTCAACCCCCTTCTCCCTATCTAGGCGTAATCATAATTCATTTAATATTTTTATATGTTTGCATTTTTTATATGTGCGCATTATAATATAAAATAATTTTTTATCCTTGTGTTCTTTCATATTTTGCAAAATTATTGAAACAATATATTAAAAAACTATAATCATAAGAAATAGGTATATCTAGACTAGACAGGACAGCAAAAAGAAACTGATTGATATTATACATACATGTATATTTTGATAAACTGAGTGTTACCATATTGACTTAGTACTGTTATCAATAATAAAATCTCTTTGAAAATATAACATAGGAACAACCATATTCCTAAGAATTTTGTGAATGTGAAAATAATATTTTACTGGGTTCATCCAAATATTGTGCATAAAGATATAACCCACAAACTTACCTTGAGCTCCAAACCACCCAATCCAAGTGGAACAGCTTTGGCGCTTTCAGTTACATGTTTTTCACCAGCAGATTGAGCATTTTCTTGTCCATTTTCTGACTTTGCTATTGTTTCTCCACTTGAACAACTTAACGAATCTTGACTGGAAGAAGTTGAAACAAATTTGTTGCTCAAAACATCTCCCTCCTCATTGTTAAAAGTTTGGACTGCCTCAGGTTGGGGCTGGAAGTGATTGAAAGGTTAAATATTAGCCAATCAAAATTGATGATTGCTGGGGATAGAATGGGTCAATAGGGTTTGACAGAAGCAATACCTGGGGTACTCCACTTCCAGATGAACATGCAACTGAAGACACACTGGAAGCTTCAACAGTATTCGGCTCCATGGTACCTAGCTGTTCATTTTCAGGAGTAGGTCGTGATTCCCTTCCAACAGGCAAGTCCCGGTTGTTTGACTCTACTTGACCTGTTTAGACAAAAAAAAAAAACAACTGTGAGAATCAATTGTCATTGAGATTGTTTATATAGAACCAATACATTGGTAGCCACCTGACAGAATTGTGTTATCTCCTTGCATATTTCCTAAAATGTTTCTAGTGCGAGAACTGATTTCAGCTAAAACAGATGATAATGCAATGGTATCAGAATGCGGCTGTGATGTAGAAACACCACCAGGTTGCATGCCACTACTGGTCCCAGCACCAGGAGGGTATGCTGGTACAGCTGCTGCAATGATATTTCTCACAGGTAAAGCACGCATTGAACCTACATCACCAGTACCAGGAGCATTACGACGTTCATTTGGGGTCCCTTCCCCATTATTTGGCCTAGAACCAATTGCCGAAACAATTGGTGGAAGAGAGGTACCTGGTAGTAAGCAGAGTTAATGAAGGGTATACTTTTTAACATTAATGAAACAACAAAATTTTATTTACCCGCATGTATATGGATGTTTACATTCCGAGGGGCATTTCCAACACCAACTGTACCAAATGATGCAGGAGTTGAAGAAGGAACAGAACCACCAAACAGGGAGCTTGTTTGAAGTGGGAAAGGCTGCAACACCAGAAACAGTCACTGTAAGTGCATGCAACTATGATTCAGAAAGTGGCCATCAAATATGTTACTGTCATCAAGAATTAACTTGAGCCAATGTAGAATACTGAATGATCTGGAAGCTCCATACAATTATAACATCTTAAAAAACAATGTGCAGCAGTGATGTGATCAGAATGTACCAGAGTGGCAGAATGACAGTCTGTGTCTTCAAAGATTTGAGAAGAGGCAGAATAGCAAGAAAATTAGCAATGGATGTTCCACCACTAAATTCAACACTACAGCTAACCCCAATGGAAATGTGAACAGGACAAGTCATATGATCTAATGTCCTTAGCAATAGAGATAGATTCACATAATACAAAATTAGACAAGGCTAAAATCTCAATGGTCAACACACTTGAATGCAATGTGGTATAACTAAGCTATAATTGTGCTTGCACATTGATGATAATACTTAATTCTATTTTCTCAAGGGCAAGAGAATTTGGCATCAATAAAAAGTAACATATCAAAATTTAAGTACAGCATGTTCTCAAACAAGCACTCATTGATTTCCATTTTCTACAAAAGTAGCCTGCTGAAGCAATTTTATTGCATGCAACCAATTTTTCTTTTTTTCTTTTTGGGTCCACTTGGGAGAAATCACTTTGATGCCATGACTGCTATTTTGTTCGTATGCAACACAATCAGCTTCACAATATTTATCATCAATTCCACATTTTTATAATCTCTTCATTCACAACTTACATGATTGCTTAGGACATTTATCAAAATTTTATATAAAATACTTCCAAAGATATCAACCAGAAAAGTTATATTATGATGAAGACCTAGGTAGCATGGGATATTCAAGTCCCACATTAAGTAGTATGAAATGCTTTATGAAGTATTTAAGTAAGTTAGTATTTCCAACTCAATAGCAAGTTTTCGAAGGAGGGTTCCCTATCCCACTTGAATACCTATTAATTAGTATTAGCTATTGAGGTGAGAGAACCAACCCACTTAAATATTCCATAGGGCATTCCATATACTTAAAGTAGGACTTAGGCATCTCGTATCACCTAAGTATCCATTATATTATCAATCAATTTCTCAATTAACAATATCTATACTCTCTAGTATTGATGGTTATATGCTACGAACAAAGTCCAATATAAAATACTCATCCAATAAGTACTCCAATAATGTAGAAACCAATGTTATGAAAAACACACTGGTCAATGAACCGGTCAACATATCAATTCATAAGTTTACAAACCAATATTACTTATGTCTATATAAGGGGAAAGAAAGGCACATTTTATGTCGAAGGCCTAGGCCCTCTCAATAATGAAAAGGCCCAACCAAGGCCTATAAGCTTTTTGAAAACTGGTTTTTATAGTCAGTCCAGTTTTATGCTTGTTTGCCAGTTTTTGACCGGCTTACTTTTAGGCTGATTTTAGTATAGTTTCAGAACAGACAAGGATCCAATTCATCAATTTTCTGGATAAACCAACTGGTCTAGTCCAGTTTTCTTAACAATAGTAAAAACCAGAAACAGTTATTAAGTGTCATGTGCAATAAATATTGCCTAAAACCACATAAACATGACATGATTTTAAAACTTGAAATTTGATTCAGCATGAATAATAATCAACTGTCTTCCTTTCAATCTTCAGTTATCTACTTGACTTAAAATGAGTGTGTTATTATCAAAGTACTAATTCCATTTAACCAACTTCTGGTTTTACAATCAACTACGCATGAAAAATAGTTCCAGCGTCAGCATTAATGAAAATAGATCAATACATCTAGAAAAATAAAAAACAAAAATCAGGTACAAACCTGCACCATTATAGGATTAGGTCCTGATGGAGAAATATAAACTGCTGGCCCAGCATTGACAGCAGACTCTGCCTGAAAAATGAATATGATCATAAACAACATGCTTTGCAGCATAAACTAAAGCAAGCCACCAAAGAAAAGGAAGAAAACATACAGAAGACTGTCCCATACGCAGTGTCAGGATTGTCCGGCCAAGCTCAAGTAGAAATGCACCCAAATGCTGCATGGCAATTCCTATTTGCATTGACTCAGACTGTATTTGACCCCTTATATTTGGATCAGAAGTAGTTCCCTCTTGCTCCAGGCGTCCTGCAATATGCTAGATTCAAAAGGTACAAATTAACAACAATCAGATGATAAGATATAAGTTGAATATAGCAAGGCTAACAATGTATTCTATAATAATTTAAATATTTTTTGTCTTCAGAAGTGATATCTAACTTTAAAGACAGCATGTCTTTCTATAAAATTAACTCAAATGGAAGGATAGAAACAAGTTATAAAGGGCAAACACACAAAGGCACTTCACCTAGGTAAATACTGGCTAGAGACAGAACTGTGGAATAATATAATCCTTCATGCATCAATGAATTGTTTGTGTGTGGACCAAAATGAACAATTTTATTTGTCGCGTGGGTATTAAATTCATCTCTCAAATATCAGATTGGTACATGGTAGAAGCATCTGGACCAAAATAATCACAAAATACTATTTCTTTTTTTTTATTAAGTCACAAAATACTATTTCATTCATCCATTACATGCATATCCTCCCTATTTATATTAATAGAGGTGCAGACCAAATACCCTAAATACCCTTTTATCCTAATTCCCTAATTAACCTTCATCTTAATTCCCTAGTTATTCCTAACCATTAATTCCCATATAACACAGACTGTCTGCCAGTCCAATTAGAATTGATAAGACATGGCATCTGAAAGATCATCCTCAATGGCACAATGGAATAAGATGTATCACTGAGTCCTGCAATTAATGTGTTGTAACATCGTGGGTCTCATCAAAGTCAATTGAAGACCAATCTCTGCTAGAATTAGCAGACTTCCAGGCAAGGATGTAAAGGTTAAGATCAGTAAAAACATGACCCTTTTTTTGTGGCTTGCGCACCCAGTATCCAGTAGCCGCAATGGGCCTCAAACTAATCCGAGTTCAGTTTGGGGAGTGCTTGCAGAGTCCAACTCTTACTTGAGGGCGAACACCTGGCCAGAGCTCTTTAATGTGGCACTGCAAGCAAGAATCGAACTCATGATCTAGCCTTAACATTCACAATCCACTTACCAACTATGCCAAGTTGCTGGGTTAACATGACTTTTTAGTGGGCTTTATGATCCATGTATTAAAAACTAGACCGAACCAGCTACTTCAACTGGTTGAACTAGGAACTAGTGCCAGGTCTTGCTCGGAAGAAGAGCAAAATCAGTGGATTACAAAACCAGTGAAAACCAGTCAAATCGGGAATAAACCGGTTGTGAATTGGTCTAAAACCGATTTGAACCGGTCAGCATTTTTTTCCATTTTTTTTATTTTAAAAATAAAATAGCATTATTTTTTGCATAAATTTTTTCTTTCTACATTGTAATATTATATAAGTATTATTATGATACATAATTATTAATAATAATAAATTTACTTAACAAATAATTTGAAAATAGAACATCAATTGATCATTGTGAATCCAAAATATGATTATAGATTAATAATAACCTATTTAGATTTTAATATTAGGTTATGAAACTTATTAATAATATATAACATATAAAATTAAAAAATTATTAATTTAATTACCACTGGTTTAATTACGATTCAATCACAATTGAACCATTAAACCTTGAACCAGTACCTTGAACGATTCAATGACCAATTCAATTTTTAATACCTTATGATGCTATTAAGTATCAAGTAGTTCAACTAGGTGAAGAAAAGCACCGCAACAAAATGCAGAGAAATGCTTCTTATGATGCTATTAAGTATCAAGTAGCCTCACATAAATCAATTTCTTTACCACCTATTTCTTTACCACCTACTCTTAAAGTACACTCATCATGTTAGCCCTTTTGGCACCTTTTGGGGTCCAAAGTCAAATATATAGCGCATCTATTCTCCAAAGGTAACAATGACTACGTAAATGGGACTAGACTACTTTATCCATATTCTAGAGTTTTCTAGCACAATCCTTTAACTTCCATAATGGCATTCTCATAAACTCCTACATACATTCCTTCATACCAGTAAAATTTATGCTATCACTCATAACAAATCCCCAAAAATTGCATACAGTAAAAACATGCTTATATCATTCAGGACGAAAGGTTTCTATATTTCTGAGAGGGATGAGTTGATTACAGATAGTGCAGCAATAGCATGACCACTGAGCAGCCGTTCTGCACGATGCAAGACAACACTTAAAGCTTCAATTGTTGGCAAGCCTTGTGTGTTAGAGGGTAATTCCACTTGTGTTTGCTCTCCTCTACTCATGGAGGACAAATTTGTTTGGTAACCTGCTTAATCAAATCTAACTTCTAAGAATATGGTCTTTTTCAATCTGAATCGTTATTGCAATGAGCACAGTATCATTACCATTTTGCGATAGTGTCTGCTCCATGTGATTTATGAACTCAGAAAGAGTATCCAGTGAATGAGGAATTGGCTGGTATTAATGGAACACGTAAAACGTAATGTTAACAAATATAAAGACAATTAAGAGGGATGCAAATAAAAAAAGCATATGTTCTTACTGCACTAAGTGATGGAACATTTATGGATCCTGAAGCCAAAGGAATCTGAACTACTTGAGGCAAAGATTGGAATGGTTGGCTAGGAAATGTCTGTCCAGACAGTGCTTGATTTCCTGATTGGTTCTGATTGTCAACATGCATTCCTCCACCTTCATTCCCAGAAGGACCCTGAGTAGATGGATTTGGCTCCAGATCAGAAAGACACCCAGTGAGTTAAAAAGAAGTATAACAAAGGATGCATGTGGCGTGCTAGCAATATAACATCTACCAACATGAATGAAAGACAATTCTATGATCTAAAACAGTTCTACTTTACAGACAATCGCAAATCAGAGGAACTAAAGATGCTAACATAATAGCATAAGAAGGCAAATTCAAAGACTATAACAACTCAAGATGTTTAAGATTACATACATGATAAAATTTTCACAAAGAAACACCAGCCAAGTAAAGTAGATACTGCAACACACGATCAGTCAATGGATATGAAAATGGAGAGAAGTATGGAAAGAAAACTAGATAGCAATACCCAGAAATGTTCTAAAAAAAATAAAGTAAAATAAGAACATCAAGGACAGTTCAATTGCTGAGCTTACATCAGAAAAATTCATGGATAAGCTAATCAATGATTCACGTTCCATGACCACGACTTACCACTCGAATGATAATTTGCTACCTTTAGTTTTTTCCAAGCAGAAAAATGGATTGAGAAGAAAATATGGCTATGCATGGTTATTTTTTCAAGCAAGAAGCAATACTTACTAAAGACGAAGATTGTGTAACATTAGTAATGCCACCAGTGTTCTGCCCACCAATTCCAATAGAGTTCAAAACTGCCCCAATAACCTGGAAACATATTTCCACATATCTGAAAACTTGATACAAAAAAGTTTATGCATGTTAACTGCTCAAATATAGTGTTGAAGAACGCACCCGATTAAGGTCAGGAACAATGCCTTCACCTTGGTCCCCCACATTAAAGGTCCCCAGAACAACACTGTGTGAAATTTGCCCAACACGATTACGATGCACCCCAGAGTTTGCATCATTTCCTTCCATACATAAAATATTAATGATTAGTTTAGTAATAGAACCATGACCTACAGAAACTCTCAAGAACTGGAAAAAAGCACTGGGAATGCAGCCTTAATCTTCACCTCGGTTTCCATTTGTACCAGTTGTCTCACTAGAACTGGTACCAGGAGCCTGTGACCGGTTCAGTTGCCTTTCAACTAAATGCAATGTATCCCCATTCTCAATGTCTAAGTAAAAAATGGCTAAGGATCATATTATAAAACAAACAAACAATAAACCATGGTGTGGTAGATAAAGATAATTTAAAATACTCCCTCCAGTCTCAAATATAAGCCAACAAAAACAAAACTTTAAACATACCAATATTGTTAGTTGTAATTAACCTAATTTAATTTACAGTAAAAGATACTTTTTTTCCAAAATTGTCTTTAATTAATGGTCTTTTTTTTTTTTTACACTAGATCAATTACTGATCATTGAAAAGCACAACTTTCCCCAAATTAATGAGGGGTATTATTGAAATATCTCATTTATTGCACCAAACATCCACATTTCTTTTTCTTATATTTTGGACAACACAACTCTCCCAAAATTTTCTTATATTTGAGAACAAAGAGTATAAAATAGACATCAACAGAGTTAAATTTATGAAGAATAAACACTACAATTTCCTAAGTCTTAAGGGTAGAATAGTTCCAAAAAAGGGGCATAAATGATAGAAAGAAGGTGCTGTAAGAATGTTTATATCGGATTACTTCATTCAATATACATACACCATAAGCCGAAATGTACAAAAGACACCATTCACATCAATAATTAGCTAAATTGCTCCGCAATAACATTGCAACCACTATTCTACTATCTCAGTCATTCCAGAATACATTATAATATAATAACCAGGTAATATCCACTAAACATGAAACTGAGAGGAAAGATAATAATTGAACTGAAGGATACGATACTCAGAAAGAACATTATTATCCTTCAAGACTTTCCCCCTGAATATTAACCGTTGCTGACCAACTGGGACACCAATTTCATTGGCTATTTTCTCCTTCAACAATGAAACTAGCATCTGAAATGATTTTGTAAGAAAGAATACACATTCAAAAACTGGGGCTATAGTGCTAAACTCTAACCTATGGATATTACTGTAGTATAAATCCTAAAAAATATAAGATGACAGAAATTGAGAAGATTATTAGCTAATACTGACATGTTTATCCACTTGAAAACTGTAAATGCGGGAATCTAAAGTCTTGATATTGAGCTGAACAGTTGAATCAGACCATTCTGCTGAAACATTGCTAGCACTAGGGCCATCGTTAGAGCTCTGACCAGCCATTTTATAAGGTCAGCTACAGACTCTTGAACCAAGGAATTCCGAAGAACTAGCACCACCAATACAGTATTAACGTAGCTGCGCCACAATCCAGATACAAAACCATATTAATTAAAAGATGCTTCATTCAGGCAACAGATAACCCAAGGCAAACCTTCCCTCCATCTAGCAATATAATAGATCATGTTCAAATGTGAATATAAACAATCTATGCAACAAAGACCACAAAAAAACAGACCATACTTGTGTGAGCAGTCACAACAGTAAAATTACAAACCCCCCCCCCCTCCCCTCCCCCCAACAACACCTCAAATTATCAGCTGAAATAGAAAGCAACGTGCTTAGCTCTCAATCAAGAAATATATCTTCCCTTTATACTCTACGTGGTACAGCATGAATTTACTTGTGCCAAGAATGAATGCACATATAGGATCAAAGAAAGTTACATTATATTATTCACTAATAATGAAATCGATTGCAAAGCTTTTTTTTTTCTTTTTCACGAGGACTTCCCAATTCTCCAATTTGGTCCCATAAATCTTCGTCAATCCTTAAAACGTTAAATTGGGTAAACGACAACTAATCTTTATAAGGCGATACTAGAATTTAGTCATTTGCAGCACTTTAGTTATCTAGACAGCCCGTTTAGAACCTCAACGTCATCATTCCCATCAACCGTATTCAACATGTAAGCTAACAACAACGAACACCCCCCCCCCCAAACACACACACAAACTCTGATGCCATTTCCGCACTATAAGGGGGTATAAAGAGCGACCGTGAAATGAAACAGCAACCTTAATAACAATGTCATTCAATGGATAACGTTTAATCCAAACATCAACCAGCAAAGGCTCTCAGGCAACATATCTGCGCTAGTTTCCATCACACACGAAAGCATAGAAGATGAGATTTGTTAAACCCTTATATGCATAAATGTTTCAAAACTAATCAGATTTCGAAAACCCAGTTGATAAACCTAGCCAAAAAAAACAATGAAATATTAGAACAAATTTGAAATATGCAACAACAGGGAAATAACAATAGCATCGCAAAATTATGGGAAGATAGAGAATAAATATCAAAATCTTAATTAAAATAGGATCAAGGTAGACAGGCATATTAGCATCAAGAACTACCTAAAAGCAGAGAGGGGGATTGAATGGGGCAACAGCAACTAGGGAGCAGAATAATAAGAACAGGTTAAGTTGCTGAGATCTAAGTGTCGCGCCATTTCGAAGCTTCTAGAGCTTTCGATAAAAAATAGAATAAGTTGGGTAATTGGAAAATTTGCGCTAACCGGAGATGAAGGCGATTATCTTTGAAGACACCAGTTCGCAACCCAAGCAAAGCGAACAAAGAATACGTGAAGCTGGGGCAAAACAAGTACATTTACAAGTCGTCTGCACCCTGTGCAGCGGGCATCAATTTGCGCCGCCTACAAGTTACCGTAAACGGGACTCAGTCAGGCCCAACCAATCATGGCCCAGTTGGCCTGGCTCACATCAAATCGAGGATGAAAATGACTTGGGCTACTTTTAGCAATTGATGAGATTTGAATTTCTCATTAGGAGAGGTATACTTTTTATCCTCAATGTCCTGAAAGACTTTAGTTTTTACTACCAGCAAGATATATTTCTAGTATACGATTTAAAAAAATGGCGTACTGGCGTGCTCTATGGGCATTTTAAGAAAATATATATTTAGATACATTTATTCACACATCAAATTAAAAAAAATAAAGACAAAATTAGATTATGCCAAGAAAATTAGTCAAATTATTTGGCCCAAAACTTCACCCAAATTTTATAGTTTTATTCTATTTCAGCCGATTTGATTCAAGTACTTAGGGATAGGGAATGTAATGGAATGGTAGAGAATGCAATATAATAAAATGATTATCACTATAAATTTATTTGGTATAATATTCAGGAAATAGGGATAATTGAACATAAATAAATATAAAAAGACAAAAATACTCTTAACATTTGAAAAAAAAAAAAAAGCATACTCTCTTCACAACCACTTGACTACCACCATCAATCACCCTAATCACCAGAAAACATGAAAATCGAAGTTGAAGGTGTTAAATCGAAACTGAAAATCCATCATCATCAAACCCATGAAAATTGCGATTAGCGTCATCAGGTACACCATCATCTTCATCATCAAACCCAAAAATTGATTATTTTTAGGAAGCCAAAATGATTAAACAAACTAGGAGAATGCAAACAATGAGCTAGAAGAAGCAAAATCTCCCCACACGTGATGATGAGGAAGGTCAGTGAGAGATCATGTGTGGCATAAGAACTAAAAATCAATTATTTACATGAAGCAAACAGCTAGAACCCAGAAATCAAAGCAGCAACACTAAACCAAATCTAGTGTGACTTGCAAGATTTCGCTGAAGAAGCAATGCTGAACTACATCTAATAGTAATAGTGAACTAGATCTAGTAACAAGATCTCATCGATAAAACAATGCCAAAGAAGTAATGTTGAACAAGATCTTGTTAAAGATAATGCACACCGGAGGTTCTACTATTCTAGTGTAGAAGGTTGGTGGAGTCATGAAGAGGTTTTGGTGTGGACAACACACAATTGGGGAGATCGTGGAGAGGTTTTGGGACTATAGCTGGCAATCTAGGCCAGCTCACCATAGGCTGGGCCAAAAAGCCCGAATGCCAAAATGAGCTTGACTTTAAAAGACGGAGCCTGTATACAGTGGGTGCAACCCGCGGGCCCAAATTTGTTAAAAATATGTTTTGTATTTTTTATTTTTTCATACAATTATTTAAATTAATATAACTAATTATTAACATAATATTTTAATTTTATAATTTATACATCACTAATTAATAAAATAATATGTATTTTTAATATTTTAAACAAAAAAAGAAAAAAAAAAGAACACGGGCTAAATGAGCCAACTCACAATGGATTGGGCTCGAAATGTATATGGACTTCAAAAATTAAGGCCTGACTCATTCATTTTACCAGCCCATCGGGCCTGACCCATTTTACCAGCTCTATTGGGACACATAATTGTAATTTTCAAAGTTGTGAAGGGTAAATTAGACTTTTGCTATCTCATTCCAACCTTATAATCCCATATCTTAGTTTTTTGGGAGGCTTCATTATTTCTTGATTTGGAGGCTTCACCATTCCTATGGGAATCATGCAAGCTACACATTTTACTAATCAAACTCAACAACTCCAGTAATGGCATCAGCATTCCCATTCCCCAACCCCCTTTGGAATCGAACAAAATGGAATTTTATTTACCTTGACCCATCCTATTTAGGCAAACCTAATTCTAAAAGTTTGTGTTAGGCTATGCACCCCTAATTTTAATGAGGAGCTCATATGTTGCAATGAAGCATGATGACAAGTGAGAAAACAATAACTATACTATAATAGATACCAATAAAAAACTAAAGTTCAATTGTGATGATGGAAGCAAAAGGAATCCCAATAATGCAAGAAGGGCATTTTCAAGACAAATGATGTTTTTAAGATTAAATGTTAGAGTATTGGAATGTCCCTTCCAGATCAAATTTGTGTAGATTTGGAGGGAATATCAAGCTATAACCAAGACTCATTACACACACCAATAGACTTGGAAATAACATGAAATAAGAGACACCAAACAAAATTCACATAGAATAATTTGTACTCACTAAACATTGTCAACAACTTGAGCAAAGTGGATCATAATAATCAAATACTACCTTAGAAAGAATTGGGATGCCCAAATTACTCATGTACCATATAAGAAAGAAAAAGATGTGAAATGCATTGGCAAATCACAATCTTAGTCTCCCATTGAATCTTTGTATGTGTGAGACTATATTTCATCTTTTGTCAGTATTTTAGTCGCATTAGATGTAATAGGGCCAATTTTATCTCCAAGCACGCACAACTTATGAATTAATAACTAGCCTATTATTACATTCAAAAGAAATAATATCACGAAAGTCCATTGGGATTGAAATGCTAACTTAGCGGCATTCACCAATTATGATCGACACACTATACAATATACACCAAGGGGAAAATCCCATTTTAGGACCTCGCAATAAAAATATTTCTTAAAAAAGATCCATAATAATGGAAATCCTCAAAAAGTACCCAGGTCCTTATAAGTAAAAAAATATATATATATATATATAATTGTTTGACCAAAATACCCCATTTGCCTTCCCCCTTTCCTCCTTACCTCATTGGCTCCGATGACATAGCTAGAGGTCCAATTGCTAGTGACACCACCGGAGGTCCGGTTACCAGCGACACCACCAAAGCTTCAGTTGCCAACAATGTTGCCGGAACTTCGATGATTGGCATAGGGGCTAAAACAGTGAAATATCCCTACTAGGAAAAATAGTTATTGCCATTTGGGAAATTAGTTATAATCACTTGAGAAATTAGTTATCTTTACTTGAAAAATTAGTTATCATCACTTGAGAAATTAGTTATCTCAATTTGAGAAATTAATTTTCTCCACTTGGAAATCTAGTTATCCTCACTTTGGAAATTAGTTATCCTCACTTAGAAAATTAGTTATTTTTACTTGTGAAATTAATTATCTCTAATTGAAAATTTAGTTATCCCCACTTGAGAAATTAGTTATCTCTATCATCATCGACGACTAGCACCAGTGCCAAAATAGTGAGATATGCCTGTTAGATAAGCTGACTTCCCAAGAGGAGGGTGAATTGGGAAGATTAAAAATTTTTCTGCAAACGTTAAGAAAGTGAAGAAAGCAAAGTGTGATGGTTAAACAGAGTATAAATGAATAAACAGTAAAAGTAGTAGTAGAGAAGAGAAGACTCAAATATTTATTCTAGTTCGGTCTCTCACTTTGACCTACGTCCAATCCCTAAGTCACCACTTGAGATTTTTCACTATTCTGCAGAATTCAGTGGGCTTCTTGCAAATGCCTCAGTACAAAGTTGATGCTCTATTTCAAGAGCTCACACTTTCATTCTTTGCACTCTCACTAAGTGCTTCCCCAATCCCTTGTGACATCCCCTCACAAGAAAATCTTTCTTCCAGATGAACATAAGACTGTGTGCAACAAATAAACTCTCTTAATCAGAGTGAATATGAAAGTTGGAGTACAAAGTTTGAAGTATGTGAGAGTAAGAGACTTTCAATAGATGATTTGCCAGAGTTTCAGTATATACAAAGTAATTTTGTTACCCACATCTTCAAATGAAGTTCTATTTATAGATTTTTGTCTCAACTATACGTTAGAAACAAGATCTAACCGTTAGAGACATTACCCAACGGTTACTCTGAGAAACTATCCATTTACCAACAACATTTAATGCTTCTGACACTCAAAGTTCAAATTTCAGTTGCTCAACAGACGAATTTTGCAGAAACCGAAAGTTACAGCCTTTAACATTGAACTCCCGAAGTTCGTCTGTCATGAAGCAAAATTCGAATTTTCATCTTTAGAAAATGATTCTATGTTGGAACATATGAATTTTTATGTTTAAAGTCATTCTGTTAAGTGTGAACAGTAATTTCAATTTGCTACAGTGCCTTCAAAATTCGAATTTTGAAACCCCAAAATTCGTCTATCAGTAATTGGTTCAATGAGGCACAATAGTTCATCAATTCGAAATTTGAATTTTCAAATGACAAAGTTCGTCTGTCAGAGAGACCTCTATTCAGACTTACTTTAAAGTTTGAATTTCTAAATTTTGTCATTCGTATGTCAACATATCAATATAATAGACTCACAAGCTTTGTGTCTGAAATTCAAATTTTCAAGTTCAAAGTTCATCTGTCGGTGGGCAATTTTAAAGCTTTTTTTAAACTCGTTTTCAGATGAACTTTGACATATTCTCAGACGAATTTTTCAATTTTCATAAGTTGTATTTTATCTGAAATTCAAATTTTCAAAAGCCAAAGTTCGTTTGTCAGAGAAAGCTCTTTTCAGACACGTACCAAAATTCAAATTTCTCAAGTCAAAATTCATCTGTCAGTGAAGCCTCTTTTCATACTTGTACATTTTTAATACGAAATTCGAATTTCCAAAGTCAAAGTTCAAATTTTTAAAACAGCAGATCAGTATAAACCTTTCAAACTTCGTCTGTTGGTGGGTGTTTTTCAAATATTCCATGAATTAATATAGAATCAAGGTTTTAAAACATCTTTTCATCAAATCAAGGTCTTTTACTCAAATTAAAATATTACTAAACATTCTACATTGATTTTTGCACTAATTTTTCTAGAATTCCTTCACTTGAACCCTTTTGTGCACTTTTGATATTTTTATTCCAAGCTCTTGAAGGTTAGTTTAGAATAATCAAAACACTTGATTCAACAATCCCTACTTAGAAAAATAATTATTCCCACTAGGGAATATAGTTATTGCTATATGAGAAATTAGTTATCCCTACTTAGAAACTTAGTTATCTCTACTTAGAAAATTAATTATTTCTACTAACTTGGAAAATTAGTTATCTCTACTTGGGAGATTAATTTTGTGACATCTCATCTTTGGATATTTTCTCCATGAATTCTGCCTCATTTGGATGCAATAAAGAGGTTTTTGAGAACTTGAACTAACTAAAATTCTCAAACTATAACTACACTTTTTGTGCAATCTTTATCCTATTGCGCAGTGAACTTTGAAAAATCTTAATTAAATGCACAAAAGTTATTTCATATGCTTCAAGTCTCTAAAACTCATTCACATCTTAAACTTCATGGAAAAAATATGAAACTGGAAATTAGACGCATCAATTAGTACATTTTATTCATTCAACTTTATTGTTCATTTTTTGCTTCTAGTTTCTGTCCAAATTCTAACCCATAAATTTAAAAAATTCATAACTCATTAGACACAGAACTAATTCATGCATACTTAGCACAATTGCAAAGCTTAATGTGTCTACTTTCTTTCTATAGTTATTTTGTACATTTATTCTGCTCGTATAAATCAAAACATTATCTTAAACTATCAAAGGTCAGAATATAACCTTTACTAGAATAGTTTTAGGAAAATATCATAACTTCATTTATACAACTCTAAATGCATTAAAACTAGTAGCATATTGATCTTAAGACTTAGATCTATCCATATATACAAACCATTGAAGTTTTGCATGATTTTATGCACTATTCACGAATCAACCATAATTTCATATGTTTTCCAACAAGTTGTTTTCACATCATTAACTTCTTTGAGTCATAACCTTTTTATTTCTTTACCAAATAATATATAAACTATTTTGGCCTTACACATATTATATTCTCTAACTAGAGAAATCATACTTTGACTCAATCCTTTCATCATATAACATGCTTAACCATTCATAGCTATTAACACATAATAAATTCCTAATTAAAGGAATATACCTAACCTTTCATTCTAAATCTTCATTTAATCATTTAACATCATCTAGCATATTTTTCTATACATCATATAGGAACATTATACATTCATTGCATAAACCAAATCATGATATACAAGCATGCCTTATCATTGACATTATAACATAGTCTTTAACTTGCTTTTCATCTTTTTCTCCTTTCTAGGCTTTCTTTTCATCCTTTTCTCCTTTTTTGGCTTTCCTCTTTTGCATTGCTAATACTTAGCATGGTTAGTATTTGGGAGAATGAGATTGGACATCTTAGTAGTACACTTGCACAAGCATTTACATCATCATATAACATTAAAAACATTAATAACATTGCACAATTAATTAAAAATGCATGAAAACACCATGGTGGTTAGAAAAAATTTAGCAACATAATAGCTTAAAAAGAGGATATCTTAGGTTTGACCCTTATTACATAAACATTCAATCAATCAAGAAAATAACCATAGCAACAACATGATAATATATTCATATCATAAAATATGCATAAAAAATAATTTTATAATAACATAAAAACAAGACAAGTAATATTACCTGGGAGCTTTATCCTTTCTTCTTTAAACTTGGATTCCACTTGCTTGAATTATTTCTCAATCACTTCCTTACCATTTCCCAAGCCTAGGAACAACATTACAACCATACTAAGTCAACTTATTCTATGGGTTCACTTGAAATTTACTTGAGCCCTAATTTTTTCTCATCTTTCATACTAGTTTTTTCTCTTAAACCTTCGACCTTTCTTAACTAATTTGGACCTTAGGAGTTTATTGAAATCATTAGAATCATCAAATTCCAACCCTAAGGTCATCTTTTCTCTTGGCCAAATCATATAACTAAAAAATTCATATTTCTTGTCTTTAGTTTAAACTTGAAACCGTTGCCTCTTTTTTACTTATCTTTGCATGAGAAATCCATTTCTACTATTGGATTCATGAAATTCCAACTCCTTCTTGTTGCTTTCACTTGGCCAAAATCAACCTCTCAATGAGCAAGGGGAGGAATTTCATTACAACTTGTTAAGTAATCATGCAATCTTACTTTCTTATACTAGTTCATGCTATCCTTCAACTTAGTTTCATGAAAACATACCCCTTTTACATGATTCCCTCTTGGCCAAAAACTAGAGCCCAGGATAGAAGAAGAGAAACTCAACTAACTAACTTAAAACCCATGAAAACTTAACTTAGATTGGAAGAGGATGCTTACCCCAAGCTTGTTTTTTTGCCTTTGAGCTTGAACCATGTTCTTCTTCTTTCTTCCACCTTTCTTTCTCTCGAGTTTTTAGCATAATTTTCCCTCTTTTTCTCTTCTTAATTTTATCCAAGAGGGGAGGGATATATATATATACAAAGCAAGCTCACAAATTTCCTCCAAGTGTCCCTTGATATTTTTGCCAAAAATGACAAGTTCTTAAGGAAGTTTATCCAAAAATAATAAAAAATTTCTTCTAAGCTTGTGAGGAAATTTTGGCCAATGAGAGGAGAGGAAGTGCCCTTTATATTGTATATTTTTCTTGATCCAGATATATCTTGTACTAATTACTTTTATCTGGACAGTTAAGGGCATTTTTATAATATTTTATAATATTGTATATCCCTTTAAGTACACAGAAATAAATTATCTACATTTAACTTAATATCTCATCCCAAACTGTATTTATGTGAGACTCACATACTTTTTTTTTTTACTTTTTCTTTATTTGTGGGACCCATAGTACTTCTTTTTTACATAATTTTATTGCATTCTGCGGTCTATTTCTTTTCAATCTGACTTCTTTTGGCTCAACACGTTATTCCATTATGTCAAGTATGTTATAAAGTCCATATTGACATTTTTACTTAATTTTCAAAATTTCTAGAAATTACCAAAAAGTACTTAAATATTTATTTTATTACACACAAGGACCCAGTATTTTAAATAATTATATTTGAGGCTCAACATGTAAAATGACTATTTTACCCCTTCATTTATCATTTTAATATCATATATTTTGCAACCATGCTTTTCTAATATTTATTCGAAATACATCATAAAATTTTTTTTGCATAACTAAAAATCGGGATGTTACAAATTTTCACTTGGAAAATTAATTATTTCCACTTGGAAATTTAGTTATCCCCATTTAAAAAATTAGTTGATTTTACTAGGATAATTAATTTATTCTACTTGGAAAATTAGTTATCCCTACTTGGTTCGAGAAAAGCTCATATTAGTTTTCTAAGTGAAGATAATTAATTTTTCATCTGGGGATAATTTTTTTCCCAAGTGGAATATTTCACTGTTCCGGCTTCGGTGCTCTTAACTAGAGCTTCGGCAATGTCGCCGGTGACTAGAGCTTCAGTGACATCACTAGTGATTGAACCTCTGGTGATGTTACCAACGCTGGTGAGGTAGGGAGGAAAGGAGAAAAGGAGAAAGGATATTTTGGTCAAACACCTATATATTTTTTTTTACCTATAAGGATCGAGCTTCTTTTTGAGGATTTCAATTATTATAAATTCTCATTAGAGAATACTTTTGTTGGGAGCTTCTATGGGATTTTCCCATACACCAATGTCTCAAAAAGTACAAGAAGAGAGGAGAAAATTATAAAGAATGACCCAAATTTAACATCGAGTAAAATATCTTCAAATAATAAATTATTTACAAAAACATATATACCAAAAATTAGACATGAAAAGAATCCCTAAAGCTAATAGTAACATTAACATATTACTATATATGATTTTAAATGATGTTACCATATGAAGATAACTTGTTTATTACCTTTAAAAATGTTTCACAATAGTGTTTATAGATCATTACTATTCATTTTTGATGCATTGATATAATTATCATCAATTATAAAATATAAATTTGTATTAAATTATATTATTTATAAATTATGAATAATATAACTTATCTTATACTCTATGCATTATATGAAAAAATATATCACGTAAAACTTGTTATTGAGATTATTAAACATTTCTTTGTACACAATATTTAAAATTGTGTTACTTGAATTGCCATCCTGATCTAGAATTAATATCTTCAATCCACTTCTAGATCATACATGGGATAAAAGTAACACAGAGTTGTCCATGTATAAATACAAGTTTTGGCAAGTATAAACCCACATTGTATAAACTTTGCCATTGACTCGTGTTTATAGTCATAACAAAAGTTAACATTACAGGAAATTGTCATCTCTTCATAATAAATAGTAGTCTTAAATATGATGGAATCATAAATATTCTGGATATACAAACTTTCAACCCTTTATTTGATCAATACATGACTTTAACTTGAAGTTTATGCTTGCCAATTTATGTAACAATGAAATGGGTGCCATTACAAAAATCCAATGGCTTATCAATATTCCTTATAAGAACAATATGTACTTTAACTTTTAAATTGATTTTATGATTAGTAATACCTAACATGGAAATTAAATTCAAGAATACAGTAAAATGAAAATTATTAACAAAATCCACATTGTCATTTTTCTTCAATATACTATTAGAGCTATAGTTGACCGCTTCTTCACTTGGTAATAAAGATAACATGTTTTTATTAACATAATTAACAACAAAGAAAGTAGAGGTTAACATAGCTTTATCTTTGAATTAATATGAGATGTTTAAATTCTCATAGAGATTTGAATACATGGTCTCCACAATTAATCTGATAGGATCATTTTAGACATCTAATAAAAAAATCATGATGAATCTTAATATCAGTGATCCTATCATTAGTATTATTAATTGTTCCATCACCTATAGAAAGAATCAAGTTAGTAAATTCTTGTATTTCTCTATTGACATAAGAAGAATTTGTTGGAAGGAATCTCATATCTATTATATATATATATATATAAACTTAGGTGAGATTAGAGGAAATTTATATTGCCACCTCAACATGTACCCAAGAAAATGGAAAATGATTATACTCTAGTCATGTAGCATTTAAGGTGTACATTTGGATGTTAATTTATAATTATTATATAAATATGGTGAATCCTGTAGGATCTAGAGTTTTATAAAATGATGTAAATGCGGAGTTTTAATTATCATAGGCATATAAATAAGGATTCACACATTTGATGTCTGAATATTTAATCCATTGAAACCTGGATGTTACCTGATATTGCTTTATTCATATCACATATAAGTAGGCCAAGAAAATAGGTATATTCTAATTTTAGTTATTTAATTCCATTCAAATATTCTATATGTTTATTAATTTTGGTTAAAACATGTCCCATATAAAGATGTATATGATGACTGAGTTGTTATTATATAATGAAAGCAATTAGTGCAAAATGTAACTTTTTAATCATAACCGTTTATTTGCAAAATAGATACTTGCATCAATATTAACTTATGTGTCCCAAAATTTATTACCATAAATTTAAATTACATCCAATTTTACTATTTTCGTAACAATTTAAAATTATTATAGTTATTTGCAATCACTCCTCAATTAATTCACTATAGTTAAAGAATCAAATTAAATGTTATGTTATCTATTTCAGTCTATAAATACTGTTGGTTGAAGCTTGTGCAATGCTCATATTTCATGTTAGCCATTCATTGATCCATTGAGGAAATTTATGTTTTTCCATCAATATGGTTTAGCCATTTGTTTAATCGATCTAAATATTTTCATCAATTTGTTGGTTTATTCTTATTGCAGTTGATTACATTATTATCCTCTTTATCTAGTGATCAACAAAGTAGTTGATATTTCATAATGATCATCAATTTTTTATAAAGGTTGATCGTATTTTTGTATTGTCACTATTCTTAGTGTCTTGATGTCATTTACATTATGGGTAGAATTGGAGGCTAGGATTGTACAACCTAACGAAAAACAACCCTGAAAACCACTGCAAACAACCATTAACTGACCAAATAGGACAAAACAGGGCTGGAACCATGGCCTCAATAGTATCACCGTGGTTGCATGGAGGCATAAAGGTGTGGCATTGTAGCGCTTGTATCAGAAACCGTACCAACAATTTGCTGATTTTTTGGGTAAACTTCTAATGCTCACAACTTTGTGTTTTGACCTCTAATTAACCTTATTCTAACTCATATAGGTTATTCTCTTCCTAATATATTTATAAACACCACTTTCACCTTAATCCATTTCTATATAGGGATTTTGGACTCTGTCACCGATTTAGTCACTTTTTAGCCACAACTAACAACTTGTTGAATCAAGTGTTTTGATTATTCCAAACTAACCTTCTAGAGGTTGGAAAGAAGATATCAAAGGTGCACAAAAAATCTCAAATGGAGAAATCCAAGTAAAATCAGTACAAGATTAGATATAGGATTTCTTACTATGTTTAATTTGAGTAAAAGACTTTGAACTTGCAAAAGAATGTTTTAGAAATATGATTATATGATAATTCATGGAATATTTGAAAAACACCCACTAACAGACGAACTTTAAAATGTTAAAACTGATATATTGCTTTGAAAATTTGAACTTTGGCTTTTGAAATTCGAATTTCAAATTGAAAATAAGTTAGTTAGAAAAGAGATTCCTTTGACAGATGAACTTTGAGTGCAGAAATTTGAACTTTGGATTAAGTCTAATAAGAGCCTTCTCTGACAGATGAACTTTGAGTTTTGAAAATTCAAATTTCTGATAAAACACAATTCATAAAAAATGAAAAATTCGTCTAAGGATATGTCAAAGTTCATTTCAAAGTAAAGTTTAAAAAGAGTCCAAAGTTAGCTCACTGACAGACAAACTTTGATTTTGAAAATTCAAATGTTAGAAACAAAACTTGTAAGTCTATTATAATAATGTTAACATACGAATGTTGGTATTTAGAAATTCAAACTTTGAATTAAGTTTGATAAGAGCTCTTTCTGACAGACGAACTTTGGATTTTGAAAATTTAAATTTTGAAAAGATGAACTATTGTGCCTTATTGAGCTGCCCACTGACAAATGAATTTTGGGCACCAAAATTCGAACTTCGAAGGCACTGTAGCAATATGGAACAACTGTTCACACTTTCCAGAAGTACTTTAAACTTGAAAATTTGTATGTTCCAACATAGAAACATTTTTCAAAGACGAAAATTCAAACTTTGCTTCATAACAGACGAACTTTAAAGTTCAACATTAAAGTCTTTAGCTTTCGATCTCTGTGACATTCATCTGTTGACCAACCAAAATTCAAACTTTGAGTGTCAGACACATTAAATACGATTGGTGAACGGATAGTTTTTCAGAGTAATCGTTGGGTAACGTCTCTAATGGCTAGATCTTGTCTCTAACATATAGTTAAGATAAAAATCTATAAATAGAACTTCATTTGAAGTTGTGAGTAATGATTTTACATTGTATGTACTGAAACTCTATCAAATTCTTAAGTCAAAGTCTCTTACTCTCACATACTTCATTATTGTTGAATCAAGTGTTTTGATGATTCCAAACCAACTTTCAAGAGTTTGGAATAAAGATATCAAAGGTGCACAAAAGGTTTCAAGTGAAGAAATTCTGGAGAACTAGGTGCAAGAATAGTTGTAGGATGTTTAGTAATGTTTTGATTAGAGTAAAAGGCTTTGATTTGGTGAAAAGATGTTTTAAAGCTTTGATTCTATGTTAAATCATGGAATATTTGAAAAACACCCACTAACAGACAAAGTTTGAAAGATTTATACTGATCTGTCATCTTGGAAATTCAAACTTTGCCTTTGGAAATTTGAATTTCGTACTGAAAATAAACAAGTCTGAAAAGAGGTCTATCTGACAGACGAATTTTTACTTGAGAAAATTCGAATTTTGATAAGTGTTTAAAAGGAGCATTCAGTAACATACGAACTTTGGGTTTTGAAAATTCGAATTTCAGACAAAATGTAACTTATGAAAACTAAAGAAATTTGTCTGAAATTATGTTAAAGTTCATCTGAAATCAAGTTCAGATTGGATTTCAAAATTGCTTACTGACAGACGAACTTTAAACATGAAAATTCGAATTTCAGAAACTAAGCTTGTGAGTCTGTTACAATGATATGGTGACATACGAGTGACAGTATTTGTAAATTTGAATTTTGAAGTAAGTATGAAAAAAGGTCTCTCTGACAGGCGAACTTTACCCTTTGAAAATTTAAATTTTGAATTAGATGAACTACTATGCCTTATAAGCCAACTACGGACAAATGAATTTTGGGATTCCAAAATTCGAATTTCGAAGGCACTGTAGCAAATTGAAAATACTATTCACACTTAACAGAACGTCTTCAAACATGAAAATTCGTATGTCACAACATAGAAACATTTTCCAAAGATCAAAATTCAAACTTTGCTTCATGACAGACGAACTTCGGATATTCAATGTTGAAGTCTTTAGTCTTTGAGTTCCACGAAATTCTTCTGTTAACCAATTGAAATATGAATTTGAGAGTGTCAGAAGCATTAAATGCGGTTGGTTAATTGATAGTTTTTCAGAGTAACCGTTATATAACTTCTCCAACGGATAGATTGTGTCTCTAACATATAGTTGAGGCCTAAATCTATAAATATAACATCATTTAAGTTGTGGGTAACGATTTTAACTTTGTATATATTAAAACTCTGCCAAATCATCTATTCAAAGTCTCTTACTCTCTCACTTCAATATTTGTACTTCAACTTTCATATTCACTTTGTTTAAGAGAGTTTAATCATTGTAAACAATCTTATCTTCATTTGGAAGAAATATTTTCTTGTGAGGGAATATCACAAGGGATTGGGGAAGCACTTAGTAAGAGTACATAGAGTGAAAGAGTGAGCTCTAGAAACAAAGTATTATCTTTGTACTGAGGCATTTGCAAGAAGCCCATTGAATTCTTGCAGAATAGTGGAAAATCTCAAGTGGTGACTTGGGGACTGGATGTAGGTCAAATGGAGAGACCGAACCAAGATAAATATCTGAGTTTTCTTCTCTTTACTACTACTTTTATAGTTTATTCATTTATACTCTGTTTTACTATCATACTTTGCTTTCTTCACCTTCTTGACATTTTGCAGAAAATTTTAATCTTCCTAATTCACCCTCTCTTAGGAAGCCAGCTTATCTAACAATTATTCTGTACATCAACTTTCATATACACTATTAATTAGAGAGTTCAATCATTGTAATTAATCTTATTTTCATCTGGAAGAAAGATTTTCTTGTGAGGGGATATCACAAGGGATTTGAGAAGCACTTAGCAAGAGTGCAAAGAGTGAGATTGTAAGCTCCAAGAATAGAGCATCAAGTTGTACTGAGGCAATTGCAAGATGCTCACTGAATTCTTGCAAGATAGTGGAAAATCTCAAGTAGTGGCTTGAGGACTGGACGTAGGTCATGATAGAAAGATCAAACTAGAATAAACATTTGCATCTTCCCTTCTCTCTTACTGCTCTTACCTTATTATTCCTTTATACTTTATTTTTACTGTCACTTTTGCTTTCATTATCTTCTTAACTTTTGCAGAAAATTTTAATCTTCTCAATTCACCCCCTCTTGGGAAGCCAGCATATATAACACAACTTACACTCTCCAATTGCCACGAAAGGAAAATTGGCATCTTGGGACCATTCACATAGATCCTAAATGACACAACCAACTTGTTCAAGGAGGTTTTACCTCGAAGAAATCACTTCTCCAAGTTTTGACTCTCTTAAACCCTAAATCAATACAATGGACTAGATAACCAATTCACGCATACAAGGCCCAACAACAGCATAGGGCTCACAAAATGAACTCACTAGGCTACACAAAACACCAATACAAGCATCATCATAGCATGACACTCACTAGGGTCCACAATCACATTGCATGCACATAAACCACAAACTTGGTATAAGCCACACCCAAACATACCATTCATCATCATCAACACAATAACATCATACCACATACCAGCAATACTCCCCAATATACAACCTATAGGTAGAATACACAATACTATACTATTGGGCACAATATATCACATAAATTGAATAACATAGAGTTACTAGTACACTTGGATATTCCCATGTAAAGGAGAGCTAATACTTCTTAGTCCTTTCTGGGCTAGTACTAGAATCTTCTCTTAAAATATTAACCACAGAAGGTGTGAGATATAGTCTCAGTAACTGAGAGAACACACAACATATATCTATAAATCTATACATGTATGCATATGATGTAATGCAATGCAAAATGTCATAGTATGCATGTTTCCCTCATACATGGCTAGAACCCCGAGCTAATGTTATTACAAGGCATTTTCAATATGTGATTCCCTTCCAACAACTAGTGAAGACTAATTCCAGGACATCACCAAACTCACCTCACACTAATATAACCTGGCCAAAGGTCACACTAGTACTTGGACTGTGGCTCTCCTTCCTCTGAACCACCCGAATTGGTTGTGATTTAAGGAAGGTGTAATACACTGTCACCTAGCTCTTTTGGTCAAAGGAGATAATTTAGTGGCAATGATGTATCATCATATTATATCATCATCATATCTTATCTCATCATCTTCACTTGGCCCACCATATCTCACTATACTCAATGCGGTGATAGTGTTCAATGCCATGCCACATCTCTGTGTTACTATGCAATCATCATCATTATCCTAATCATCTTCAATGTCATGCTAGCATGTTATCATGTGGACATGCTATAGAATCGTGTACACACATATATATAACATCGTATTGATCATTAACACATGCAAGCATCAAGGAAAGGAATTCACATACCTCTACTAGTTATGTACATACCATGATATGAAAAGGAACCACATACATACAACAATATCGTGGTATGAAAATAAACATGCACATATATATATATACACAAAACCAATAATTAACACACATACATATACACCTGTTTACCTCGAATTGCCAACACAACTCACAAAGGGGATTTGCCAAGCCTTCGAAGCTCCAACCACGAACCATACTCTTCCAATCAACCAATTATTCACTATAACATCATAATATCTTTAATTAACACAACACACATATCAATCCATAACTCATAATTCAAGCATCCTAACTTAACCCATTGTTCCAACAACATAATTGTACACTAATGAACCATAAACAATTATTCAAATCATGAACATTCATATATGGTTCATATTTCCAGCCCTTCTACTCAAATTTAGCTAGGGTCCAGCGTATTCATGCATATTCCCTCTTAAACTCATACCCAAGCCTTAATAGCACTAGACAACACTTCATTGATCCCTTTACAACCATTTTAATTGGTGAAATTTGACCAAACTCTAGTCCTCATGCATACTAACAAAAATCATTCCATAACCAAAGAGAAAAATGAAAAGGAAGGATATAGATCCACACACTAATTGAGAATCAAGCTTCTAGGATCCGAAAATTGCCTCTCAATGTTAGAAATTCGTTGCCCTAATATAGCTCCCTTCATTCTTCTTCAATTTCTTCTTCTTTGTTTGACTAGTTCAAGTTCTGATTTAAATAATTTTCATGACTCGCACCATGGTGCCATCAATATTGCTACAGCTTGAGACCTCTTGGCCTGAAACTAATAAATTTGACATGAGTGTGTCACCGCGGTGGTCCTACACCTCATCGAGGCGTGATGTTTTTCTATTTTAAATTTCAATCTTTGTCCCATTTTGATCCTTCCTCCAGTCTTAGTCCCTCCAGTGTTGTACAAGATACAAGACAACTTCTCATTAGCTTGTGACTAAATCTAAGGTGACATGTTGAGGGTTGTCATAGGGATTGATTGGTGCTTTGGGGAATTTTCATGTAATAACTCTTGCTAATGCTATTTGCTCAACGTATTTCTTGAACGTATATGAGATGGATGTCAATCAAGCCAAGATATCATTGAACCTGGCAAAATGGATAAAGATCAAGTAGTGAATGGCATGTGATGCTATTTGACTTTCATTAGCATTTGTAGTTGAAATAAAATTTATATTTTGTTTTGATTAATTAATCTTTGGTAGTGTTATTTATGATTCATTGTATTGCTTCCATAGTAACACGAATCAAAATCATGAATGTGAGTTATTTACTATGTGGGGAATACTATATTTTATTTTACCTGAAATGCTATAAATTATTTTCTCTCTTTTTAACCGGACTACACATGATTAGTTGCACTCAAACATTGAATCCTTTTATGATTGTTAATAAACTTTATTTCCTCTAAGCTATTAATACTTGACTAAATTACATCCACCAAACTTCAATTTTTCTAAATACTAAAGATTTGTCTAATTAGTTCAGAAATTGAAATATTGGTCAAATTTTAAGACTTAACTTTAAATTAAAGTTAAACATTACATATGTATATGAACTTCCCACATATGATTTATCATATCAAATTAAGGATAATAACTTTAAAGAAATCATTTACAAAATTGTCAAATTAAATCATTAAAAATAAAATAGCATTTTAATTGTAATGATTACATAAACAACATGGTTGAAATTTAAATAAATTGTTTTAATAATTTTGTCTAAAGACTTATTTTTTAGTTGATTATGTGATTCATTTGAATAAATTTGAATAAAGGGGAGCTACATAATAAATACTAATTAATGTAAAAATTGCAGTTGTAGTTATACAAGCTTCAAAATTTGAAATGTATTTAGTTTCCATTTGCTTAATCTTAAATTTAAATTTTTATTTGAGTCATAAATTATTTATGAAAAAGTTTCTAGAGCCATTAAAAGTCATTGATTAGCAATTCAATTTGTTTTAATTTATAATTTAAATGTATATTGAAATTAGTTTTTATCACTTTTAATTTGAAATTGGCATTAACTCCATATTAATTGCCAAGTGCAAAACACTACATTTTTTTTAGGGACTAACATTGCAATTGACAACCAAAATGCATAAAATATTTTCCCGTATGTTTATATTAATTATTATATTACTATTTGTCATATATAAATAATTACTTATCTTTGATAAAATATATGATTGACTTTCTATTTAATTGCACTACATAATTTCTGATTTAATTTCTCTGCCCATCCATATTCAACTAAAAAGAATTGTTAAAATAAAATTCTTCTTATAATTTTTAGTAGCAACAATTGATCTTGTTTTATTACATTAAATATTCTACACAAATAACATATTCACATTTGGATATTAATTTCTAATACATTTTGTGCAAAATCAAGTTGATGATGCATCTAAGAAAGACTCACATGTTTTTGTTGTGAAATGATAATATTTCCTTGGAATCCTTTTTAAAAGGTTCTTGTGATAAGTTACTTCTCAAAATATTGGTAATATTAAATTTTTGTTTCAAATTTATCCTAATTTTTTAATGCACTTTATCAAATAGAGGGAGGGATTGAGAGATAGTAAATAAGATATGTGTTAAAATTTACTCCCTTTGATCCAAGAACCTTTTAACTAAATTGTAAAGACCAAGAAAATTAGTTAAAATTAGTTAAGGTTAATGAACGTGCCAAAAATTCCAAAAAATTTTTCAATTTACCCTTATGTTCTATTTGGTTTGATGGAAGTGAAGCCACAAAAGTGGAAGCGAGCACAAAACTCATATTTTTACGTGTTTGGTGCAACACATTTGGCTTCCTAATTCATTAAATGTGAGCATATTAATTCAAAGGTTGAAGGAAAAAATAAATGTGCCTTATGAAATGTGGAGGGTTTTATAATAAAAACCATGTAAAGCTTTTAGAAGGTCCTTATAATAAAAAATGGAGGGATTAATGAATTAAATTTAGGATGATTTTCTTAAATTATGTGAAACAGTTACAAGTATGTAGAAAAAATGTATGTAGGAAAAAATGATTAGGTCAAAGTCTATGCAATGTTGGGTCAATTGTATGTTGCTATATCCCATGTATGTAGCAAAAAATGGTTTAAATACTTTAATTCTTGATGTGGATGGGAAGTCAACAAAAACTACTAATAATGTTGTATACAGAGAAATTGTCGATAATTTAGTTTAATTATGTGTTTTTTGTTAATTTTTTTGTTCATATAGTTATATACAACTTATTGAATAATCATAGTACTTCTCTAATTTAAAAGATAAGTAGTAATTTTTTAGAGTGATGATTTGATCCAAAATACACAAAACTTTAGGAATGTTCCTTGCATTAATTATTTTTTTCATTTATGCTCTTGGCCTAGAATTAATATACGGGAGAGAGATAAAATATATTGGAGACATAGTTAATATAAGAATAATAGGAGAAAGTAATAATTTTTTTTTATAAATTTAATTATCCACCTAACTTTTAACTCATTTTATTAATGTGTGAGATAATTAAAAGTAGTTTATATTTTAGAATAAAGTAATATGCATGTCTTTTTCAACATTCACCTATAATTTAATTTATTTGGTAGCAATTACATAAACAATTTGTGCATCACATGTGTGCATTACTAGTTTGTTGTAAGAATAAGGAGTTTACAATAATTCCATATGTAAATGAATTAATAGTAGTAAAAACTATATCCTCTTGAGTCCCTTTTAGTATTACATGTAAAATTTGCTTAAAACGCCTACCTAATACAACTATTTTACCTCTGAAAGGCACATTCATAGCTAAAGAATAAGATAGTTTTAAGATATCCCTTAGGCTATAGTCAAGGGCCTCAAAGCAAAATTTTTTAACCACAAATGCTTCATTCAATATAATTAATAAAGTATAAATTAACAGCTCAGCAAGATAACTATCCTACTTTATATTACATATGGTATCTTCATGAACATCAAGAGGTATGCAAAATTGCGAATGTGCAGTTCTGTCTTCAGGTAGCAATAAAGATGCAATAACACTTGTGTTAGGAATGCAGATTTCCCAAGAGGGGGTGAATTGGGAAGTTCATGATTTTCTACAAAAATGGAATATGATAGTGAAAGAAAAAGTTTACAAAAAAAAAGCATGATGAAAATGAATATATATGTAAGACATGAGAAGAGAAGGCTCAGAGATTTATCCTGGTTCGGCCCAATCTCATTGACCTACATCAAGTTCTCAAGCTACCACTTAAGGTTTTCCATTATATACAAGCATTCAGTGGACTCCTCGCAATGCCTTAGTACAATGATTTTGCTCTGTTCTGAGAGCACTGGAAATCTCTCTCAATACTCTTACAAGTGTTTTCAAATTCCTTTTGTGAATCCTTTCACAAAGAATCATTCTTCCAGATAAAGAAAAGATTTTACACAAAAGTGAATACTCTGTAAGATAGAGTAGATATAAAGTTATGGCATAATAAATGTGGTGTGTAGATGAAAAAGCTTTAACTAAAAAATTTAGCAGAGTTTTTGCAATAACAGATTTAAATTCGTTCTTCACAATTTCAAATGAAGTTATATTTATAAATTTGCGACTTAACTAGTCGTCAGACATAAGATCTAGTCATTAGAGACATTAACCAACAGTTACTCTACAAAAATAGCCATTCACCAATTGTATTTAATATGTCTGACACACCAAAATTTGAATTTTGGGGTTTCAACAGATAAATTTTGTAGAGACAGAAAGTTAAGGACTTTAACGTTAAACTTCAAAAGTTGTCGATTACAATGTGATATTTCAAAAGTTGTCTATTACAATGTGATATTCAAATTTTAAGATTACCAAAGATAACACATGTTAGTTTATATGAATTTTCATATTGGATATACGTCTGAAGAGATTGAACAGTTGTCTTTTCTTTTCACATAGCACTTCAAAATTTGAATATTAGAAACTGAAATTTGTCAATTAGATGCATGTTCAACATTGTACAAAAGTTCTTCTCTATGAAGTTTGAATGTTGAACTTCAAAATTCGTTTATTAGAGACATGCTCTAACGAGACTCACAAATTCTTATTTTGAAATTCGCATTTTGAAGACCAAAGTTCATTTGTTAAAGGAGGTGATTTTAAACTTCACCAACATTTGAATTTTGACTAAGTTTCATACAAATTTACTAATAATACTTAGCCCAAAATTTGAATTTCAGAACTAAAATTCATCTATCAGACATAAAACCTCTGTAACTTCAAATTTTATCAAGCAAAGTGCAAGTTTTGCACAAGATAAACATGGGTTAAATACCAAATTTCATTTGTTAGCTAATATTTCTCAATTCTAACATATTGATAACTTTGAAATAACTCATTTAAGCATTATGGTAACATAAATAAGTAAAATTCAAAGCTTTTTACCTGTTGTACAGAGTGAGAAATCCTAAATACTAAATCTTCACTTGTTCTTCATTGAATTTCTTTACTTTACCCTTTCATACTCCTTTAATATTCTCGTTCCAAGCTCTAGTTGTTTAGAATCATCAAAATTTTTGATTCAATATTCTCCTTCTTTTTTATGATGACAAAACAACTCATAAATTGGATTAGTACTTGGGTTTGTTTTCAAGAGCTCCCTCTCAAATATGCATTCAAATTCAAATTTGACATATAAGTACAACATATGTATCATAGTAGAAGATTTAGGAGAATGTAAAAGGAAATGTTGAAACAAAGAAACATATTTTATTGATGTAAACACATTTAGTACAAAGATTCAAACAATTAAATATGTATAGTGATTAAATGAAAAGAAACATATTACAAATCACATAATCCTACAAAGTCCTAAAAAGTTCTAAGCTCTCAAGTTCCGTCACTTGTCATACCTTTCTGGCCTTGAGCTTAATCCTCTTGCCATATGTTTTACTTGATTGTCTAGCAGCTCTAGATTCTCTAGTTTGTCCAGTTTCCTTCTCCCCCTTTTTGGCATCATCAGGAGCAAGAACATTTATAGAGGGAGGAGGCACTTGAGGAGTGGGAATGGCCTGAAGGGGAAATAGTAAGGAGGTATCTAAGAAAGATCTTCATTAGATCTTGAAGATAGCTCTTGAGCTTCCTTTAGGATGTTAGCCAGCCTAGCCCATTGTTCCATTATGAGACCATATCTAGATGATGGAGGTTGAGGTGCTGAAGGTGGAAATAATTCATCTAGCCTTTGCTTCTTAGCTTGCACTTAAGCAACATGTGCAATAGCAGCAAAATAAATATAAGGCACGATCCCCCTTTCCTTATTGAGAGAGGCTTGAATAATTTGAGAGACTGTAAGATCTACTACTAGCTTTTCCATTTGTTCAGTTTCTTAAGTTGACATAATTGAGTCTTGAGCAGTTTCCTCGATCATTGGCTCATGAGAGCTCTCCATTTGAGTGGGTTCAACTTCCTCCATACCATAGTCCAAAGATAGACCAAGACTAGTACCATTGTTGGAGCCTTGAGGAGTAGCAGCAACAATAGCAGAAAAACCTTCTTCAAAAGGACTTGGGACATGTGGGGAGTCAGACTTGTGAGGTTTAGAGAAACCATGTTGAAGTGGTGCTAATGTAGTGGGAAGTGAGGTTCAAAGGTCATTATAGGCATTAGCAACCACTTTGAGGTTTTTGGCCAAGTTAGTTATTTGGTCTTGCAAGTTTGCAAATTTGGCATTCTGTTCATCCCTAATACCCATCATTATCTTAGATAGGCACTCATAAAGCTCGAGTATGGTATTAGGTCTATCCAAGGTGGATGGGATGGATGGTTTAGGTGGTTAGGTAGGCTGTGGTTCTGGTAGGGTGGTTAGAGTAGCATCAGAAGTAGCTTCTTGTTGTTGTTATGGTTTTCCTCCATCATAAAAGTGATCTTTAGATTTGTCAACTCCCTTTCCAACCCATTTGCCCTTTTTTCTTTCTATGTCTATTCTCATTAGTTTTTCTTCTTTGAATTCCTCAGTCGGCTTCCCTTTGCCTTTCTCCAAGTGTTGGATCTTAGCATACTTGAGGAGCTTGGTAATAATTGAGGCATAGGACGGTGTAAAGTCTTTCTTTTGATCTCTGGCCTTGATCATGCTCTGAAAGATGATATTCCCAAGGCTGAGCTCTTTCCTTCAAATCAACACTGTCATCATATGAGCTTCAGCCTTGGAAATCAGATTGAAGCTACCTCCTTTGTTGAAGATTATACTCAACACTATGTAATGCAGGACCCTTACTTGAGCACTAAGATCAAAAGGCTTCACATTTTTCAGTTGAGAACTGTTCTCCCTTCTCTTAAAGAGTGCATTTAGAATCTTGTTCTCCTTGTAGTTCAAATATTCTTCACCCTCTTCATCTGCCTCATGATCTTCATTCATATACTTGGTGGCAAAAATATCAATTTTGAATCCATTTTGTCTAGGAGTCTCAAGAATATCATTAAGCTTCTCATTAGTTAGCCATAGATTCCTAGACCTGAGAGTCACTTGTGTTTCTTCTTCTTGTCATTGAACTTTAAGGAGGCATACCAAGTTTGGATCACCTCATCATCATATCTCTCTTTAATCTCTAGAAGGTTTTTGTAAGTTCTCATCCAGAATGTAGCATCAAAATTATTTGATATGAGAAATTGTTTTAGATTTGTACAATGAGGAGTGGTTACTTTCTTTGCAGCAAATTTCATAGAGAATTCCTTTAAAATGTGCTCAGAACTACAAAGAGGCTCTGTGGTCATCTGTAACTTCTCAAACTATGTACTTGACAAAGGAGTAGTAGGGATAGGCTTCTTTGATTTTGCCTTTGATGGTGTTTTTTGCTTCTTCAAAAGTGTTCCCTTGCTTGATTCAGCTTTTCTTTTCTGAGTGTCACCTTCTTTTAAGGCATATTGAGACTTGGTTGACCTTTTGGGCCTTCCTTGCTTTGTGTCAACATTCACATTCTTCACTTTGACCATTTCTGCAAGGAATTTACTTCAAGGAATGCCCCAAAGGTGTTTGTAGGGTTTGGTTTAGATTTTAATCGGTGGAAAAAGGTGTTTTGCCCAAGGAATTTAAAAATGGTTAAGAGAAAAGAAGAGTTGCACCAACTGAAATGTAAATAGGGTTATGTCTATTCAATATCAAACCCTCTGAATCCTCTTTTGTAACCATTTGACAAACAAATTTTAGGGGCCAAAATTTCAAAATTCAAGCAGTTACGTTCCCCACAAAGCATAGAGAAGCTATCTTGACTGACGAATTTACAATCTTGAAGTTTAACTGTCAGAGACTGACTTCTCAGACAATATCTCAACACCTTGAAATATGACTGTCAGAGACTCAACCATATATAGAAGCTTCAACAAACGAACTTTGTGTCCTCAAAGTTTGAATTTTAAAGTCTTAATCAGAAAACATGTAAATGCATGATGTTCAACAGATGAATGTTGGGATTAAAAGTTTGAATTTTGAGACTTTACGAAGAAAAGTCTAAAATGCAAATATTGAATCATCAAAGTTCAAATGTTGTATATAAGCAGACAAAACACACACATGTAAACATTCAAAATTCATATTTTTAAGAGTCAGCAGATGAATATCAGGCACATAAAAATATGCAAATAGCATATGAAACACTGAAATTTGACTGTAAATAGGTTAAAGTTTGATTTTCAAGCAGCTGAAGTCACTTAATATGAAAAATAAGGCACAAAAGTTCATTTATTTGCAATTAAACTACGACTGTTGAAGAATAGAACTTCCAAACCGATGCTAGAAATTTGAATTTCTATTTTTCTTCAACAAATGTTGCTGTTCAGGTGTGAGATACTCCATTATTCTGATTTCTTATGATACAAGCCCATGAGGAGTACTTGCAAAACATCTTAAACATACTTCAATACTTAAGTTAGTGTATGATTTAACAAATTAACTTAGAAAATAAAAGAATTAAGATAGACACTTGCTTACAGCTCATTAGAATTTACCATTGCCAATTCTCTTCTTATGAAGTTGAATCTATCCTCAGCAAGAGGCTTGGTAAAGATGTCAGCTGGTTGATTTTCTGTTGGAACATACTCTAAGACTACATCTCCTCTCTGAACATGATCTCTAATGAAGTGATACATGATCTCTATATGTTTGGTTTTGGAGTACATTATTGGATTCTATGTAATATTGATAGCATTGGAGTTATCATACTTTATAGGAACTTGATGTAAATTCACTCCAATGTCTTTCAATTTTTGCTTTATCTAAAGAATTTGAGCACAGCAACTTCCAGTAGCAATATATTTAGCTTCAGCAATGGACAAAGCTACACTATTTTGCTTTTTACTTAACCATGATACCAAAGATCCACCAAATAGTTGGTAGGTTCCACTTGTACTTTTTAAATCAGTTTTGGATCCAACAAAGTTAGCATTAATATATCCAAGCAGCTTTTTCCACATCAATGTGGATACCATAAACCCATTTGAAAGGTCCCTTTGAGATATTTAAAGATCCTTTTTTACTGCTGTTGCATGTGATTCCTTGGGACATGCTTGAAATCTTACACACATGCACACATTGAACATTATATCTGGTCTGCTAGCCATTAGATATAGTAGAGATCCTATCATTTCTTTGTATTTGGTGATGTCAAATGGCTTTCCCTTGCATTTTCCATCACAAACTTTTTTAGAAGCTTTTTCACATACTTTGTTTGACAGAGAAAGATTCCATCAATGTATTACTCGATTTGTAGTCCTAGAAAAAATGTCAATTCTTCCATTATTGACATTTCAAATTCTCCCTGCATTAACTTAGTAAAATTTTTGCATAAATTTTCATTAGTAGTACCAAATATAATATTATCAACATAAATTTGAATAATCAACAAATCTGAATTAAACCTCTTAGTGAAAAGAGTAGTGTCCACTTTTCCACATGTGAGCCTCTTTTCAGTTAAGAAGTTACTTAGTCTTTCATACTAAGCTCTAGGTGTTTGCTTTAACCCGTATAATGCTTTCTTAAGTTTATAGATATCATTGAGCTTTGTTGAATCCTCAAAACTTGGAGGTTGTTCAACAAAAAATTATTCCATGATATAGCCATTAAGAAAAGCACTTTCAACATCCATTTGGTAAAGCTTGACCTTTTACGTAAGTATAGGCTAGAAGTATTCTTATTATTTCCAATCTTGCAACTGGAGCAAAAGTCTCTTCATAGTTTATGCTTTCTTCCTGAATATAACCTTTACCTACCAATCTATATTTGTTTCTTGTGATTACACTAGATTCATCAAGCTTGTTTCTAAATTCCCATTTGGTTCCAATAATTGGATGATCATTAGGCCTAGATACTAAGTCCTAAACCTAATTCCTCTGGAACTAATTAAGTTCCTCTTGCATTGTATTAATCTAATATTCATCATTTAATGCTTCTTCAATACTACTAGGTTCAATTTGAGAAATGAATGCACAATGATTTATCTGATCCCTAAGTTGCCTTCTTCTTTTAATATTCTCATGAACATCACCAATCACTTTATCAACAGAATGACTCTTTTGATATCTCCAAGTTCTAGATAGTTCTTGATAATTAACTTCAAATTCATGATCTTTCTCCTAAATATTTTCCTCTACAACAGTAGATTTTAATATTTTTGGAAATTCAGTTTTATCTTCCTTAGAGAAGTTCATTTTTTTAAAGTTAGAAATTAGTTCATTCTCATCTAAGTCAGGTTTTGAAAGAGTCTTATTTTCCATAAATACCACATGCATAGATTCTTCTATAGTCTTAAACTTCTTATTAAATACTTTTATTAAATACCTTCATCTGATTTGGTGTTGAACTCACAAAAATTATCTCTGTTGTTGTTGTGGCTGTAACAAGTGCATCCAAAAACATGAAGATGAGAGAGGTTGGGCTTCTTTCCTTGTATATCTCATATGGAGTTTTGCCAAGAATGAGTCCAATGTAGGCTCTGTTCAATGGATAACATGTTGAACTGACTGCATCAGCCCAGAAGTACTTTGGTAGTCCTTTCTTATTCAACATCGCATGAGTCATATTTTCTAGCACTCTATTTTTCCTCTCAACAACTCCATTTTGTTGAGGTGTTCTCAGAGCAAAAAAGTTGTGCTCTATTCTATTTTCTTCATAGTAGATAGCAAATTGAGCATTTTTTAATTCACCACTATGATTTGTTCTAAGACACACAATAGAGAAACCTTTCTGATTTTGGATTTTCTTAGCTAAGATCATAAATGGCTCAAATATCTCATCTTTAGAAGAAAGAAATAAAGTTCAAGTAAATCTAGAATAGTTATCTACTAGAACAAGCACATATAAGTAACCACCAATGCTCTTAACATAATTGGGATTTATCAAGTCCATGTGAAGCAATTGAAATGGTCTAGATGTGGAGACAATATTTTTATATTTAAAAAAGGACTTAGATTGTTTCCCTTTAAGACAAGCATTACAATCTCTATCCCTTTCAAAAGAGATATTAGGTAAACTAAGGATAAGTTTATTTTTAATAAGTTTGTTTAATTGATGCATGCTAACATGGGCTAATCTCCTATGCAATAGCTAGCTCTCATCATTTTTACTAATTAAGCATATTGAATCTAGACTAGGTAATTTATTTGAATTAATAGTATAACAATTACTATCTCTTTATGCTTTGAGAATAACTTTATAGTCACTTTTCTAATGACTAGGCAGAACTTGGAGTCGAATAAAACCTAGTTGCCATTGTCATAGATTTGGCTCACTCAGCAAGTTGTGGTTAAGTCCAATCATGAACAGTACTTCTTCTATAGAAGTTTCTGGGTTTCTTCCCACAACTCTAATACCAACCACCTTGCCAGACTAGTCACCACCAAAAGTAACATTTCCTCCTTTTTAATATCTCAACAAGATGAATTTTTCTTAGTCTCTTGTCTTGTGTCTCGAACAAGCACTATCCATATACCATTTATTGCTTTTCTTGGCCTTGAGATACATCTACAAAATAGATTTTAGTTCTTTTTCTTAGGTACCCATATTTGCTTGGGTCCTTTCTTGTTAGTTCCTCCCTTGGACACTGAAATACTTTTGGGAACCCATTTCATTCCATTTTTGTTTTCTTTCTTCTTGTATATACAAGAGAAAGATATATGACTCTTCTTATTACAGAAGTGACAAGTGGAGAAGGGGCTAGAATAAATAGATGCAGGTCTGAAACAATATAAATAATATCTTTCTTTTTTATTTTTGGGAGCTGTGAATAACTCTATACTTTGAGTTGACTCATTGTAATTTGAATTCCCTTTAGTACGCACAAAATTTCTCAGATAAAGATTTTTCTTCTTGCATTTTAGCTTTTCTTTTACATCACAGGGGTCACATCCTAGACTCATCTTACTTTGACTCACTATTTGCTTACTAAGTAACACTTTCAACATATCTTAACCTCTAGTGAATCTAGTTAGAGTCTTATAGAGATAAACATTCTTATCTTTTAGCTCAATGCATGAGGTGCAGACAGAAGGAGTAGAAAAAGAAGGCTGTGACAAAGGCAAGTAATACTTTCAACATACAGTGCAAGATGCATGAGATTCATTTTCAAGTTTGTTTATTTTCTTTTTAGCTTGAGATATCTACTTGGAAACCTTAACAAACTCAGCAAGTAAGTCATTAAATGCATCATGCAGTTCATTATAGGAAGGTTTAGAATCAGTTACCTCGGAGTCACTTTCATCATCTTGGCTATGATTCTCTTCATCTTCTGTAGTCTTTTGAGCCATTAAGTAAAGATTAGCCATTTTGTCATCTTCTATTGCATCTTCTTTATCTAAGCTATCTCCCCAGATAGATGACACGAAGACTTTCTTCTTTTTTCCTTTGTCTACCTTCTTGTCTTCTTCTTACTTCTTGGCAAGCTGAGGACACTCTTATTTAATGTGTCTAGGTTTCTTGCATTCGTAGCAAATGATGAAGTCTTTGTTTTCTTTCTTTCTGCTGGTGGCTCCATCCTTCTTCATGAATTTTCTGAATTTCTTCTTTCCGTATATCTTTCCGAATCTTCTCACCAACATGGCCAATGTTTCTTCATTTGGTTCAACATCTTCTTCAGAATCAGCATTATCTTTTGATTCTGCCTTGAGAGCCAAACTCTTCTTTTTCTTATTAGAAGAAGATTCTTTTAGAGCTTTCAATTTTCCTTTATATTATCCTTGGCTTCCAAAGAGAATTGTGATAGATGTCATTGATTCTCCTCTATCTTTTTCTATGGCTGCCACTCAATTGGTAAAGCCCTAAGAATCTTTTTGACTTTCTCAGGTTGAGAATACTCCTTCCCAAGGCACTTCAGTTGATTCATGATAAGAGTGAACTTCTTTTGTAGATCTTTGATGCTTTCTCCTTCTTTCATTTTGAAGCTTTCATATTCACCAATACAAGTATTTAGTTTGTTCTCCCTTATTCCTTAAGTTCCTTCATAAACAATCTCTAAAGTATCCCACATTCCCTTGACTGTAGAACAATAAGAAACTCTAAAGAATTTATCCTATTGGAGCACTGACCAAGGAGTATTTTGCCTTAAAGTTAAGCAGAACTCTTCATTTATCTTCATCATTTCACTCTTCTTTCTAGCTTCTCCCTGTATGTGCCATCGTCCTGTATCTTCATTGGCACAGAATTACCTTTCTTTATGACTGACCAAATCTCTAGGTCTATGGATTGAAGATATATTTGCATTCTCATCTTCCAGTATCCACAGTATTATCCATTGAAACTTGTAGGTTTATTGATGTTATTCCCTTCTTGTAGTATGTTTTGTCCAAAGCCAACTATGAGTTCTTTAGGATGGTGAAATCCTTTAGCTGGGAGTCCAAGCTCTGATATCATTTGTTAGAAATGCTAGCTTTCTAAAAGGGGGTGAATGAGGAAGTTTAAAATTTTTCTGCAAAAATAGAGTATAATAGTGAAAGCAAAATTTTGCAGAAAAATAGAGTATGATGAAAATGAATATATATGTAAGATAAGAGAAGAGAAGACTCAGAGATTTATCCTGGTTTGATTTAATCTACTTAACCTACGTCCAGTCCTCAAGCTACCACTTAAGATTTTTTACTCTCTACGAATGTAATGGGCTCCTTGCAATGCCTCAGTATAATGCTTGTACTCTGTTCAAAGAACACAGAAAATCTTTTTCTACACTCTTACAAGTGTTTCCAAAATCCTTTTGTGACTTCCCTCACAAAAAATCTTTGTTTTAGATAAAGAAAAGATTTTATATATAAATTAATACTCTCTAAAATAGAGTAAATATGAAAGTTATGACATAATAAATGTAGTGTATAGGTAAAAAAGCTTTGGCTAAAAAGTTTTGTAGAGTTTTGGTAATAATAAACTTAAATTTGTGACTCATAACTTCAAATGAAGTTTTATTTATAAATTTATGATTTAACTGGTCGTTAGACACAAGATCTAGCCATTAGAGACATTAACCAACAGTTACTCTGCAAAAGTAGCCGTTTATCAACCGCATTTAATATGTCTGATACACCAAAATTTGAATTTTGGGGCTTCAACAAATAAATTTCACAGAGACAGAAAGTTAAGGACTTTAACGTTAAACATCAAAATTTGTCTGTTACAATGTGACATTCAAAATTTGAGTTTCCCAAAAATAACACATGTTGGTTCATATGAATTTTCATATTTGATATGCGTTTGAAGAGATTGAACAATTGTCTCATGTTTCATATAAAACTTCAAAATTTAAATTTCAAAAGCTTAAATTTGTCTATCAGAGGCATATTTAACATGACACAAAAGTTCTTCTCTTTGAAGTTCGAATGCAAAATTCATTTGTCAAAGACATGGTCTAACGAGACTCACAAGTTCTAATTTTGAAATTCACATTTTGATGCCTAAAGTTTGTCTGTCAGATAAGGTGACTTTGAACTTACTTTGAACTTCATCAATATTTGATTTTTGACTAATCTTCATGCTAATTTTGCACACTTTCACTAACAATACTTAACTCAAAATTCAAATTTCAGAACCAAAATTTGTCTATCATAGAAAAAACTTCTGTAACTTTAAAATTTACTAAGTGCAAATTTTACACAAATTAACATAAGTCAAATACCAAAATTGATCTGTTAGCCAATATTTCTCAATTCTAAAATACGCTAACATTTGAAAACTTTGAAATAACTTGTTTAAGCATTGTAGTAATATAAATAAGTAAGATTCAAGTCTTTTATCTTGTGTATATAGTGAGAAATCCTAAAAATTAAATCTTCAGTTGTTCTTCATTAGATTTGTTCACTTTATTCTTTCATACTCCTTTGATATTCTCCTTCCAAATTCTACTTATTTGGAATAATCAAAACTTTTGATTCAACAACTTGATGCTATATTAAGAACAATTTTGCCTCTAGACCTAAAAGAGATTGAAAGAGTATTCCATACATATGTCTTACCAGTAACTCCATATCCATAGACAAAAAATACTCTTCCTTTCCCAAATTCAACCACTAACATGATATCATCATAAATTTTCAATTGTTCAAGAGTTGTGGATATAATTAATGCAAGCAATTGATTAGTAAGAGTGGCTCTATCATAACTTAATTTAGCTGGATTAATTAGTTCATACTAACATGTATGTTTACCATGTTGGGAATAGGCATAGGTTCGAAATCACTATGAATCTTACTATTTGAATGCTAGATATTCTCAATCTCTATAAGACCAAATTTTGCCTTTTGTATTTCTTCATTTATTAGCTATAACCCTATGGAAAAAAGATACATATTAATATAAAACACCATTTATAATAAATTTAAGACTAATCTATTAATACTATGACAAAAATGTGATTGAATGATCAAATTGATTATTCACATAAAAAAATTGACTATATATTAGATTTCATATAAATAACACAAACATTGATAGCCTATAATAGATATTTGCTTATACAATATATTATCATAAAAGAACTACCATGTTTTCTCCCATACAAACTCTAGTCTTGAAATAGAGTTAGACATAAGAGAAATACAATTTAACCTTTGAAGAAACTCTACAGCAGCCCAATAACTTGCTTCTATAATTTCATTTATGTATTTCTTATCATTATCTAACAACCCAAGTGCATAACATGCATTTCTAAAAGTAGAATAAACAGTGTCATCCACTATTTTGATGCTTTCATAAGAAGAATAACCTCTAACTAAATAAAGTCTATAAATAGTACAATTCAGCACTGCCAGATGGATTGAAGTATTGTCTTCAAATTAAAAATCCTTTCTTTCTAAGAGTCTATTCATGGGTTTCCTTCTTGTAAACAAATTTAGTTGGGAATTCAAGGTAGCACAAGTTGTTTACTTGTTTTTTATACTTAATATTAGCTTGGAACCATGCTAAAAACATGGTATCCTTATTAGAGTTTCATTTTAGAGCTAAATCAAGTAGCTCATCATCATTAAGTACAACAGCTTGTTAATCTGGTAAATAAAAAGATAACATTTTCTTAGAAGGTTTTCTATAATTGACATCAAAAGAAAATATTCTTCAAATAGTTTCACAAGGAGATAAATATTTACAATTATAGTACAATTTAATCTTATCATGGGTTCTTTCATGAATATTGTCATGTGAATATATGTAAAAATCCATAATCACCCAATCGTGCCCTTTGTTCACATATCTAAACAAATACTTAATTGATTAAGTATGAAAATAATGCTCCATGTTTATGTGATCATTGTACTTTAGCAACAAAGATGGATTATATGGTATAACAAATCTATTGTCTAATTCAACACCATTTTTTACTATGATTGTACCATTATCTGGCCTCATGTACTTAGGATATCCATCTTCATCAATTATTGTGCTACTATTGAATGCCTTTGGATAATGCTTGGAGCACTATCTATCAACTATACATGGTGAATTTGGATTCATTGTATTGTACAGTCGATGAATCATAAAAGTGCTAACAACTTCAAATAGTCAAGATCCTTATCATTATTTGAAATTTCAACTGATATTATTTTGTCCATATCGTATAGTGAAGGGAATTTGTCATTGTTGTTAGATAAACTGGCTTCCCAAGAGAGGGGGTGAATTGGGGAGATTAAAAATTTTTGTGCAAAACGTCAAGAAAGTGAAGAAAGCAAAAGGTGATGGTAAAATAGAGAATAAATGAATAAATAGTAAAAGTAGTAGTAGAGAAAAGAAGACACAGATATTTATTTTAGTTCGGTCTCTCAACTTGATCTACGTCCAGTCCCCAAGTCACCACTTGAGATTTTCCACTATTCTGCAAGAATTCAGTGGACTTCTTACAAATGCCACAGTACAGCATTGATGCTCTATTTCTAGAGCTCATACTTTCACTCTTTGCACTCTCACTAAGTGCTTCCCTAATCCCTTGTGATATCTCCTCACAAGAAAATCTTTCTTCCAGATGAAGATAAGATTGTTTACAATGAATAAACTCTCTTAATCAGAGTGTATATGAAAGTTGAAGTACAAATATTAAAGTATGTGAGAGTAAGAGACTTTAAGTAGATGAATTGGCAGAATTTCAGTATATACAAAGTTAAAATCGTTACCCACATCTTCAAATGAAGTTCTATTAATAGATTTCTGCCTCTACTATCCGTTAGAGACAAGATCTAGCCGTTAGAGACGTTACCCAATGGTTACGATGAGAAACTATCCGTTTACCAACCGCATTTAATGCTTTTGACACTTAAAGTTCGAATTTCAGTTGGTCAATAGACAAATTTCACAGAAACCGAAAGTTACAGCATTTAACGTTGAACTCCCGAAGTTCATCTGTCATGAAGCAAAATTCGAATTTTCATCTTTAGAAAATGATTCTATGTTGGAACATACGAATTTTTATTTTGAGAGTCTTTCTGTTAAGTGTAAATAGTAATTTTATTTTGCTACAGTGCCATCAAAATTTGAATTTTGAAACCCCAAAATTCGTCTGTCAGAAGCTGGTTCAATGAGGCACAATAGTTCATCAATTCGAATTTTCAAATGGCAAAGTTCATCTGTTAGAGAGATCTCTTTCCAGACTTATTTTAAAGTTCAAATTTCTAAATACTGTCATTCGTATATCAACATATCATTATAACAGACTCACAAGCTTTGTTTCTAAAATTCAAATTTCCATATTCAAAGTTCGTCTGTCAGTGAGCAATTTTGAGGCCATTTCTAAACTTGGTTTCAGATGAACTTTGACATATTCTCAGATGAATTTTTCAATTTTCTTAAGTTGCATTTTATCTGAAATTCGAATTTTCAAAAATCAAGTTGGTCTGTCAGAGAAAGCTCTTTTCAGACACGTATCAAAATTCAAATTTCCCAGGTCAAAATTCGTCTATCAGAGAAGCCACTTCTCAGACTTGTTCATTTTTAATATAAAATTCGAATTTCCAAAGCCAAAGTTTGAATTTTCAAAACAGCAGATCAGTATAAACCTTTCAAACTTTCGTTTGTTGCTAGGTGTTTTTCAAATATTCCATGAATTAACATAGAATCAAAGTTTTAAAACATGTTTTCACCAAATCAAAGTATTTTACTCAAATTAAAACATTACTAAACATTCTACATCTATTCTTGCATTGATTTTTCTAAAATTCTTTCACTTGAAATCTTTTGTGCACCTTTAATATCTTTATTCCAAGCTCTTGAAGGTTGGTTTGGAATCATCAAAGCACTTGATTCAACATTCTCCCCATTTTTTATGATTGCAAAACAACTTACAAACTAAATTAGTACTTGGGTTTGCTTTAACAAGCTCCCCCTCAACATATGCATTATAATCCAAAAGATATCATGTATAGTAGATCAAGTAAAGAGATTTATTAACTCATTCAAAGTTCAACAGGAATAGTTTATTGCAATCAAGGAATTCTTTCATTTCATCAAATGTTACTTTACAAGAAACAACAATGCAAAACATTATAGAATATAGAAACACAATACACAAACAATAGAAACATAATATAGCACTACAAGAGGACCCAAGTATAAGTTTGAATAACTTTTTCTTTGACTTGGTCTTCTTGCTATAAGTTTTTCCAAAAGGCTCTGTAGCAGACTTTCCAGTTTGCTCACTCTTCTCCCCCTTTTTGGCATCATCAGGAAGGTGAACAAAATCAATAGGAGGAGGGATCTGAGACACTGGAATAGCTTGAAGAGGCACAGGGATAAATGGCATTTCTGGATTGAGCTTTGGCAAGGACCCAGAAACTTCAAAACTTGTGTCTTCATCTTCATTATCAGAAATCTCAAAAAGTTCAGAAATTTCTTGCCTTGTAACTGCTAATTGTGCCCTTCTTTCCTCTGAGAAACCATAATAGGTAACGGATGAGGGAGCAGGAGGAGGAAACATTTCTTTAAGCCTTCTTCTCTGAGCTTGCAAGAGAGCATTGTGTGCAATAGCCTCTAAATCAATAAAAGGCACAATGCTCCTTTGTTCATTTAGGACAGCCTGCATGAATGGTGAAGTGGAGATTATTGCCACTAATCTTTCTACTTGCTCAGATTCTTGCTGGGACAAGATTGACTCTTGAGCATCTGCTGGAATGGGGTCATGAGAGCTTGAATCCTGAGGGCCTTTTTCTTCAAAACCATAGTCCAAGGGAGGACCAGGACTTGGTGTGCTTAGTATGCCAGCAACCTCAGTATCATTTACAGCATCATCATGCTCAGGAGAGGCTAGCACGAAAGGGCTTAGAGGCTCAGGAGTTGGACACTTAGCAGGCTCAGAGAATCCTGGCTGAGGTGGAGCTGATATGGTAGGAATGGCATTCCAAATGTCTTTATATGTATCAACAACCACTTTCATGTTCTTGGCCAACTGGTGGATCTGATCTTGCAGATGAGCAAACTTGGCATTTTGCTCATCCCTGATACTTAGTATGAGTGTAGACAAACTGTCATACAACTCAGTGATCTTGGTTGGCTTGGCATGAGATGAGCGAGTAGATAGAATGTGAGCAGGCAGAGATGGAGATGGGACAGGTAAAGAAGGCTGAGGTGTAGATCTTGTAGGAGCCTTAGAGGTACATTCTTGTTCTAGGAAGGCATTTTCATCAAAGAAGAGATCTTCAGATTTTCCTACTCCCTTCCCAGTCCATCTTCCATCTTTTCTCTCAATTCTCATTCTTTCTAGCTCCTCTTCCTTGAAAATCTCAGTGGGCTTCTCTTTTCCCTTTTCAAAGTGCTGAATTCTAGCATATTGTAGAATCTTGGAAATGATTGCTGCATAGGGGAGTGTGGAGTCCTTCCTCTGATCCCTTGCCTTGATCATGCATTGGAGAATGATATGTCCTAGGTTGATAAGCTTCCCATGCATGATTGCTACCATTACATGTGCCTCTGCCCTTGTGATCAGATTGAAGCTACCTCCTTTATTGAAGATAATCCTAGACACTATGTAGTGTAGGATTCTTACTTGAGCACTGAGGTCAGTGGGCTTCAGCAAACTTATGGGTGGCCTATTCTCCTTTCTTCTAAACAAAGTGTTCAGGATTGTGCTCTCCTTGTAGTTTAGGAATGGTCCACCTTCTTCATCAGTAGTCTCTGCCTCATCCATATACCCAGAAGTAGCGATGTCAATCTTAAGGCTATCTTGCCTTGAAATTTCTAATACTTTATTAAGAGTTTCATCTGTGAGCCAGATGGTCCTTGATCTCAGATTGACCTCCCACTTCTTTTTCTTCCTATTGTACTTCAGAGAGGCATACCATGTCTTAACCACTTCATCATCATACCTCTCCAGTATATTTAACAGATTCTTATATCTTAGCATCCATAGTCCAGCATCAAAATTGTTAGATAATAAGAAATCTTCCATGTTCACACAATGAGGCTTGATTACCTTTTTACTCATAAACTTGATCGAGTATTCCTCCTGAATCTGAGAAGTGCTCCATAATGGCGTTGTTGTGAGCTGGTATTCTCCTGATTCAGCACTGGAGGAGGAAGTGGAAGCAACAGCAGTAGCAGCAGGAACAGGAACTGAAGGCTCTATTTTCTTTGATGAAAAAGGTCCAGCTTTCTTTGATTCAGCCTTTGGAGTTGTTTTCTAGTCATTTGGAGGGAGTTGCCTTGCTTGATTCGGCTTTTCTCTTCGGTTTTTCACCCTCCTTTGAGGCATATTGGAATTTCACCGTTCTCTTTGATCGTGCCTCTCCCTTTCCAACTTCTGGATTCTTTACTCTTGCCATTTCGTGAATGAATAATTCAGAATGAACCTGAGAATAAGTTTATAGGATGCGAAAAAGAGTTTAAGCGGTGGGAAATGAAGATTTATGGTCAGAATTGAAGAGCATTGAAGAGAGAATTTAAACAGACTCAGAGAAGAGATGAATAGGGTTATGTCTGTTCAAAGGAAAATCGTCAATTTTAACGTGTGTAACCACCTGACAGACGAATTTTGATGGGTCAAAATTTAAACTTCCAGCAGTTAAAAGTTAAACCATTTAGCAAAGCTTATTGACAGACAAATTTTCTTCTGAAAGAGGCTTGGTCCAAGCAGCACAAGATGAACAGATGAACTTTGTTTCAACAAAGTTTGAATTTTGAAGAACAGGCATCAAGCAATAATCAATGTAAAAAACAACAGATGAATTATGCTTATGGAAATTCATCTTTTAGAGATTCAACATTGTGAGCATGTTTCAACAGACGAATTTTGAATCAGAAATTCGAATTTCTACACTTTGTAAAGGTTCTCCAACATACGTATGTTAAGAAATAGATATTTGTATAATCATCATGTTGGACAAAGATAATATTGAAACTTTTATTTTTAAAAATTCAAATTTTCAAATACCAACAGACGAATTTCGAGGGACCACCGAGAACTGTTACAATGTAAACCAAGCTGAAGTTCATCTGATAAGCATCTAAATTTGAATGTTGAGTATGCTGACTTATTCAAAAACACAATTTATCAAGGAAATTCGTCTAACACATAACTAAAATGTGAATTTCAACTTTAAAAACTTACAGAATAGATCCAGGACTCAGATTTCTTGTTGTCTCTTTCACCTTTTGACTGTTCCATTTTGATTTGCTCCATTTTTCAAATCTATTGTCATTTAAACTCATGAGGAGCACCTGCAACTTACATTAAACTTACTCCAATGCTAAAGTTAGAATTAAATTAATGTCAAAAATTCTAAAATAGATTGATGCAGAAATTTACTTACAGTTTATTGGGATTTACCATATCCAATTCTCTCCTGATTTTACAATGCCTATCTTCTGAAAGAGGCTTTGTCAAGATATCAGCAACTTGATCTTCTACAGGGATGTATTCTAATCTGATCTCTCGTTTTAGAACATGATCTCTTATGAAGTGGTGCCTAACTTCAATATGCTTCGTCCTTGAATGCATTACAGGATTCTTTGTGATGTTAATGGTACTTTGGTTGTCACACATTATAGGTATTTCTTTTATCTCAATCTCAAGATCATCAAGCTGCTGTTTTAACTAGATGACTTGGGCACAATAGCTTCCAGCTGTAACATATTCAGCTTCTGCCATGGATAAGGCCAGACTGTTTTGCTTTCTGCTAAACCATGAAACCAAGGATCCTCCAAGAAACTGACATATTCCACTTGTGCTTTTTTTGTCAGTTTTGGATCCTGCAAAGTCAACATCAGTGTATCCTTTCAAATCTTCTCCATTGCCCTTAGGATAACAAAGACTCATTTGTGATGTTCCAATTAGATATCCGAAAATACATTTCACAGCAGTTGCATGGGTTTCTTTGGGGTATGATTGGAATCTTGCACACATGCAGACACTGAACATAATGTCAGGTCTGCTAGCAGTTAGGTATATCAGAGATCCAATCATTCTTCTATACTGGGTTATGTCAAACATTTTACCCTCTTCATCCATATCCAATTTGGTTGCAGTAGCCATAGGTGTTCCTATTGGCTTAGTATTCTCCATCCCAAACTTTTTCAGCAATTCTTTCAGATACTTGGATTGATTGAGAAAGATACCATCATCACATTACTTGATTTGCAATCCAAGGAAGAAGTTGAGCTCACCCATCATGGACATTTCGAATTCTACCTACATTAGTTTAGAAAATTCTTGCAAAGAGATTCATTAGTAGCACCAAATATAATATCATCAACATAAATTTGAACAATAAGTAAATCTTTATTTTCTTTCTTAGTGAATAAAGTTGTATCTACTTTTCCTCTGTTGAACCCCTTTTTAGTTACAAAACTACTTAATCTTTCATAACATGCTCTAGGAGCTTGCTTTAAACCGTAAAGGGCTTTCTTCAGTTTATAAACATGGTTTGATTTTGTAGAGTCCTCAAAGCCTGGAGGTTGGTCTACATAAACTTCTTTCATGATATATCCATTAAGAAAATCACCCTTCACATCCATTTGATATAACATAATATTTTTCATGCATGCATATGCTAACAAAATTTTGATTGCTTCTAATTTAGCCACTGGAGCAAAGGTTTCTTCAAAATTAATAGCTTCTTCTTAATTATATCCTTTTGCAACCAGTCTAGTTTTATTTCTGATTATTGATCCTGATTCATCAAGTTTATTTCTAAAAACCCATTTAGTGCTAATGACAGGATGATCCTTGGGTCTGGGCACTAAATCCCAAACATGATTTCTTTCAAACTGATTTAACTCATCTTGCATAGCTAAAATCCAGTATTCATCGGTTAAGGCTTCCTCAGTATATTTAGGTTCAATTTGAGAAATGAAAGCACAGTTTATCATTTGATCCCTTAACTGTTTTCTGGTTTTAACTTTCTCTTGAACATCTCTATCACTTGATCAACAGAATGATTCCTTTGATATCTCTAAGCTCTAGGGAGTTCTTGAGACATTTCTTCATTATATTCATCCTCAAAGTCTTTCTCCTGAATATCTTCCTCTATGTTAATGGATTTAGATATTTTTGGAGGTTTAATTTTACCTTCATCAGAAAGATCTAAATTTTTAAAGTTTGAAATAAGATCATTCTCATCAGTGACATTTTTGGAAACAGTTTCATTTTCAATAAATACTACATGCACAAATTCTTCTACTAATTTAGACTTCTTATTAATAACTCTATATGCCTTACTTCTACTAGAATAGAACAGAAATATACCTTCATCAGATTTGGCATCAAACTTACCCAAATTCTCCTTTGCATTATTGTGGATAAAGCACTTGCAGCTGAACATATGTAGATGTGAGAGATTTGACTTTCTTCCTTTGTATAGAGCATAAGGAGTCTTCCCAAGGATTGATCTGATGTAGGCTCTATTTTTGATGTAGCTTGCTGTGTTTACTGCATCAACCCAGAATACTTGAGAGAGTTCCTTTTTATTTAGCATTGCTCTAGCCATCTCTCCAATTGTTCTGTTCTTCCTTTCCACTACTCCATTTTGTTGAGGAGTTCTTGGAGCTGAGAAGTTATAATCAATTCCATGCTCATCATAATACTCCAGGAAGTATGAATTCTCAAACTCTCCTCCATGATCTGACCTGATAGATACAATAGAAATACCTTTCTCATTTTGCACTTTCTTAGCTAAGGTTACAAACAAACATATCACTCTTAGAAGAAAGAAACAGTGTCCAGGTAAATCTAGAGTAATCATCCACAATTACAAGCACATACAGATTTCCACTAATGCTTTTTACCCTAGATGGACCAATTAGATCCATATGCAATAGTTCTAGTAGTCTAGTTGTGGTGACTACGTTTTTAGATTTAAAAGAAGATTTGATTTGTTTTCCTTTTAGGCATGCATCACATTCTTTGTCTTTTTCAAAAGTGATTTTTGGTAGGCCAGTGACTAACTCATTTTTAACCAGTTTTGATAGTTGATTCATGTTAACATGAGCTAATCTTCTATGCCACAACCAACTATCATTATCCTGGCTAATCAAACAGACAGAATCTAAGGGAGGAAGTTCATCAAGATCAATAGTATAGCAATTACCATCCCTTTGGGCTTTGAGGATTATTTTGTGATCACTTTTTCTAATGATCAGGCAGAACTTTGAGTCAAACAGTACCCAGTTTTCTTTGTCACATGTCTGACTCACACTTAGCAAATTGTGGTTGAGGCCAATTACAAATAACACCTCTTCAATAGATGTTTCAGGATTCTTCCCCATAATGCCAATGCCAACTATTTTGCTATATTGATCACCTCCAAAAGTCACCTTTCCTCCTTTCTTGTCTCTAAGAAAGATGAACTTCTCCTTATCACCTGTCATATGACTTGAGCAGGCACTATCCATATACCATTTATTGCTCTTTCTAGCTTTAAGACAAACCTACAAAACAAAGTTCATTTTTTCTTTTTAGGTACCCAAATTTGCTTGGGTCCTTTTCTATCAGTAGTCTTTTCCCTAGATACAGGTGTACCTTTGGGAACCCATTTAACCTTCCTGTCAAGTCCGTTTTTCTTTAAAGCACATGAACTAGAAATATGTCCCTTCTTGTTACAGAAGTGACAGGTGGTAAAGAGACTACTGGATTGAGAAGCAGGAAGAAAACAATGCAGATAATATTTTTGTTTTGCATGCCTTGGTTGATCATAAGATTCAATGTGCTGTGAAATATGTTCTTTCTTTCTATTGCCACTAGCATGCACAAAATGTCTCATATATACATTCTGATTCTTTTTCTTAATCTTTTCTTTGACTGCACAAAGATCATAGCCAAGTCCAGCCTTTTCCTATGATATTCTTTGACTTCCCATTAAAGCAAACAACATGTCTTTTCCTTTAGTGAGTCTAGACATGCTTTTTACCAGATAGTCATTAGTTTGTTTTAACTTAATGCATGATTTATAGCAAGCAGACTCAATACGCAGAGAAGCAGTTTCAGAGATGTTGCATTGAGATTCTAGTTTGTTAATCTTTTTCTTAGCTTGATCAAGTTATTTGGCAATCTTAAAAAACTCATCATGCAATTCATGAAATGCATCCAGTAATTCAGAATAGGAAGATTCAGATTCATATACCTCATCCTCTTAATCACTGTTGGATGAAGTTTCAGCTTCTTCAGATGCAAGAGCCATCAAACAGATGTTAGCAATCTCATCTTCATCATTTTCTTCCTCATCTGAGCTGTTACCCTATATTGATGAGATGTAAGCAATTTTCTTCTTGACTTTGTCTGCAGCTTTCTTTTCTTTTTCCTGCTTCTTGAGAAATTGTGGGCAATCTCATTTGATGTGTCCCTGCTTCTAGCACTCGTAGCAGGTTACAGGTTCTTTTCCTTCTCTCTTACTATCTCCAGCTGCTTTTCTTGCTTCTTTTCTTATTGTAAAATCTTCCAAAGTTTCTGACCATCATAACCAGAGTTTCTTCATCTAGCTCATCTCCATCATCAGACTCTTCTTCTTTCTTCTCAGCAACTTTCAAAGTAAGACCCTTCTTCTTTCTATCTTGTCTAGCCTCTTTAAGAGCCTTTATCTTTCCTTTGTATTCCTCGAGGCTATCGAAGAGGGCTGTCACAGACGCCATTGATTCTCCTCTGGCTTCCTCTATTGCTGTTACTTTAGGTTGCCAATCCAGAGGAAAAGCTCTGAGGATCTTTCTGACATTTTCTGTCTGAGTGTACTCTTTGCCCAGACTCTTCAGTTAATTCACAATAAGGGTCAATCTCTTCTGTTGCTCTTTTACGCTTTCTCCTTTTGCCATCCTGAAGCTTTCATATTCACCTATGTAAGTGTTCAATTTGTTTTCTCTTACTCCAGTTGTTCCTTCGTGAGCAATTTGTAAAGTGTCCCATATTTCCTTGGCAATGGAGCATTGTGAGACCCTATAGAATTCGTCTTGATTCAAAGCACTGACCAGACAGTGTTTTTCCTTGAAGTTCGGTAAGACTCTTCTTTTATCTTCCTCGTTCCATTCAGCTTCTATCTTCTCTCTATACTTCCTATCATCCTGCAATGCCATTGGGGCAAAATCTCCCTTTTGGATGACAGACCAAATGTCCAGATCAATTGACTGAAGATAGATTTGCATCCTCATCTTCCAGTATCCATAGTGTTCTCCACTGATGCCAAGTGGTCTATTTGTGTTGTTTCTTTCTGGTAGTATGCTTTCTCCAAAGCTAACCATTGTATTTCCCAGATATTAAGTCTTTTGATAGGGAAATTCAGGCTCTGATACCTCTTGTTAGATAAGCTGGCTTCTCAAGAGGGGGTGAATTAGGAAGATTAAAATTTTTTCTACAAAACATCAAGTGAAGAAAGCAAAGGGTGATGGTAAAACAGAGTATAAATGAATAAACAGTAAAAGTAGTAGTTGGGAAGAGAAGACACAGATATTTATTTTAGTTCGGTCTCTCAACTTGACCTACGTCCAGTCCCCAAGTCACCACTTGAGATTTTCCACTATTCTGCAAGAATTCAATGGACTTCTTGCAAATGCCATAGTACAACATTGATGCTCTATTTCTAGAGCTCATACTTTCACTCTTTGCACTCTCACTAAGTGCTTCCCCAATCCCTTGTGATATTCCTTCACAAGAAATCTTTCTTCCAGATGAAGATAAGATTGTTTACAATGAATAAACTATCTTAATCAGAGTGTATATGAAAGTTGGAGTACAAATATTGAAGTATATGAGAGTAAGAGACTTTGAGCAGAAGAATTGGTAGAGTTTTAGTATATGCAAAGTTAAAATCATTACCCACATCTTTAAATGAAGTTCTATTTATAGATTTCTACCTCAATTATCTGTTAGATACAAGATCTAGCCGTTAGAAACGTTATCTAACGGTTACTCTGAGAAACTATCTATATATCAACTACATTTAATGCTTCTGACACTCAAAGTTTGAATGTCAATTGGTCAACAGACGAATTTCACAGAACCGAAAGTTACATCATTTAACGTTGAACTCCCGAAGTTCATCTGTCATGAAGCAAAATTCAAATTTTCATCTTTAGAAAATGATTCTATGTTGGAACATACGAATTTTCATTTTGAAAGTCTTTCTGTTAAGTATAAACAGTAATTTTATTTTACTATAGTGCCATCAAAATTTGAATTTTGGAACCCCAAAATTCGTCTGTCAGAAGCTGGTTTAATGAGGCACAATAGTTCATCAATTCGAATTTTCAAATGGCAAAGTTCGTCTATCAGAGAGACCTCTTTTCAGACTTACTTTAAAGTTTGAATTTCTGAATACTGTCATTCGTATGTTAACATATCATTATAATAGCTCACAAGCTTTGTTTCTGAAATTTGAATTTTCATATTCAAAGTTCGTCTGTCAGTGAGCAATTTTGAGGCCCTTTCTAAACTTGGTTTCAGATGAACTTTGACATATTCTCAGACAAATTTTTCAATTTTCATAAGTTGTAGTTTATCTAAAATTTGAATTTTCAAAAACCAAAGTTCATCTGTCAGAGAAAGCTCTTTTCAAACACGTATCAAAATTCAAATTTCTCAAGTCAAAATTAGTCTATCAGAGAAGCCTCTTCTCAGACTTGCTCATTTTCAATATGAAATTCGAATTTTCAAAACGGCAGATCAGTATAAACCTTTCAACTTCATTTGTTGGTGGGTGTTTTTCAAATATTCATGAATTAATATAGAATCAAGGTTTTAAAACATCTTTTCACCAAATTAAAGTCTTTCACTCAAATTAAAATATTACTAAACATTCTATATCTATTCTTGCACTGATTTTTCTAGAATTCCTTCACTTGAAACCTTTTGTGCACCTTTGATATCTTTATTCCAAGCTCTTGAAGGTTGGTTTGAAATCATCAAAACACTTGATTCAACAATTGTTACATAAGAACACCATAATATGAGTATGAGATGAACTACGCTTTTGAAACTCTATTGTGTATAGAGCTACAATGATAATAAAATATTATTAGTAATATGAAATTTAACATTGTACAAACAAATCAGTAGAAATGTATAAATAAATCATAAGAATAATATTTGCTTTCACCTTCCGAAATATCTGATTTTTTTGTATGTCTTTTATCATCATGCTCAACTTTAATTTAGAAATTTTAACTATAAAATCTAGATGATTCTTGATTTGCAAAATTGTTCTTCCCCAAAAATTTGGTTATTTCAGGCCATGTAAGGTTACATGTAAAGGTTATAAATAAATTTTTGTGGATATTATACAACTAAATTAATTATATGCAATGCATGGGATCAATAAGAATAAATACATTTTTTTAAATATGTTATATAATTAAATTACATCTACAATTAGAAAAAAAATGTAAAATAAAGTAAAATTAATATGTGGATATTATACAAATAATCAGTGACAAAAAAGGAAAGGATAATATAAAAATCATTAACTGAGTTTATTAAACACTTTTCTATATGCAACATTGAAGTGGTGTCACTGGAATGATCATTCTATCTAGAATTGATATCTTTGATCAATGTATAGATTGTAGACGGGGTAAAGTAATATAGAATTGGTCATATGTAAACATAGGTCTTAGCAAGTACAATTCCACACTGTATAGAATTTGAACTTGACTTTTATTTATAGTCATAGCAGAAGCTAACATAATAGGGAATTGTTATCTTTTTATATTGAATGGTAATCTATAAACGGATGAAGTCATAAATATTCTAGAAATACAAACTCTTACCTTTTATTTGATCTAGACATTACTTTAGTTTGAAGTATGTGCTTGTCGATTTATGTTACAACGATACTGTGCTATTATTTAAACTCAATGACTTATCAATGTTTCTAATGAGAATTATATGCACTATGAACACCCTTTTTTGTCCGGACATTTTAAAAAATAGTAAAATTAAATAAACAAAAGAAATAAAAAAATCTCTTTTATGTAAGGAAATTAGTAATTATCATTTAATTTTAAGATAAAACAATCTTCCAAAATTTAAAAATCACTCCTTGAATCCAATTTCTTCCTTCTAGAATTTGAGATCTAAAATTTCAAATTAAAAAAATTAAAAATTAAAATCCTTTTAGTCCTAAAAGAAAGCAATAATAATAAAGATTTTCAAATGAATTAGATCTTGCTAAAACAAAACAAAAAATAATAATAATAAAAATAAATTGAATAGAAAAAAAGGGATTAAAAAAAGAGGAAAAGTAAAGTTAGGATGAACACAGTTGGCCCAATCTTCGAACCTCAAAACCCAAACACTAAAAAAATAAAAATAAAACAAATAATAATAATATAAAATAAAAATAGAAATAATAATAAAAAATAACAAAAAATAAAAATTAAGAAAAAAAAAAAGAGTTGGGCTGGCATTGAAAGGCAAGTAGCCTTACGTTTCAACCCCAAAGCCCTAATCCTCAATCTTCTTATACGCTATCAAATGAGAAGCATAGGGGGATCGCGGCAGAGACTTAAAGAAAAATAGAGAGAGGCATAGTACGGTGGCTCAAGAGGGGAGAGCCAGAGAGAACGTGAGATAGCAAGGGAGCTAGGTAAGAAAACACAAAGGGCAGAGTAGAGAGAAGCCAAACAAAAAGACAAGCAAAAAAGAGAGGGAGCTTCAGTCCTAGAGGCACGAGAGATTGAAAGAAAGATAGAGGAAGTTGAATGAAAGAGAGGGCCACTAAGAAAAAAACTTAATACCCAATTTCATTATCCCCTTCCTCTAAGCTGTTCAAACCTAACCTTACCATTTCCTTTGGCCCTTCCTTCCATTTTTACAGCACCTAGTCACGAGCTTTACCTTCGACAATTCCATGATTCTCATTCCCTCTTTCACCATGTTTGTATACCCCATATCCTCCATGCATCGTGATTGCTGGTTGCTTCCATGTGCTAAGTCACCTGTCATAGCTCCCCATTTTCAGAGTCTCATAATGCCGTAGATCCATTTTCCCAACGTTACTCACAGCTTCATCCATCATTTCTCCAACGTGTCTTCATCGTTTTACTCAGTGAGCTCCATGTTCTCCTTCTTTGTTCTTGCTATGCTATCATCATGATCTTGTGTATATTGTAAGCTATGGTGTTTTCTTTGAGCAATGTTTTGCATAGCTTTATTTTCCTTGTGTTGTTCCTCTGTAACTTTCTCCCAGTTCAGCCCCTCTGCCTTTTCATGCTTCATTTTTTTTCCTATTCTGCTTCACAAGCTACATATCTTTGTTGGTACGTTTCCCCTCTTTGCTATTTCTTCAATTTTTTATTTTTTATTTTTTAATGTCATATTTTACTGTTTTAAGGGTTGTATAATGGTCATTTTGTGGTTATTATAAAATGGGGAGGTGAAATCTTTGTATTAGGGGCTATATCATGGTTCTATCATGATGGGAAAATGTGAAATCTCGAGTTAGAGGTTTATGATGTCTTTTAGGGTCCTTATGTTGGTAAGAAACTGATTTCTCTAGTTTGATTATGTGTTTTCTTTAATGCTTAGCTTATGGAAAATTTTGTTCCAATCTATCATGGGTTGGTGTTGTAATACCCCTATGTTTACGAGATGCAACAAAATGTATGAAAAGACGAAAAATGAAGTGAGACAAAAAGGTTATATACTCAGACTTTAAAAGAAACTAATTTCTCATCTAATTTTGGGAAGAAGTTACGTTTTGTTTTTAATTGAAATTAATTTTCCCTAAGGTCATTAGCAGAAATGAACTTTAGAACTTACCCTAGAAGGTATGTAATATACCATTTGAATGGAAGCTCATCTTGAGCTGAGTGCAACGATCTAAGTATTGTGTCCTCAAGAGATCTAAGATGAGAGATAGACTAATTTGAAAGTTAATGTGAATAGTAAAAAAAATAATAAAAAATTAGTCTTTGGGAAAATTACAAGAAAATACTCAAAAGAAATGGTAATTGCGTTTTGACCCGGTTTAGGGGCACAAAGGTCATTTCCCAGTTTAGGGAATAAAATGTGAAGATTTCATTTAAACCCCAAGGAAAAAATACTGATATTGTAAAATGTACAGAGAAACAGTAAAAACAGAAAAGAAATGGAAAAGGGCAAAATAGTCATTTATCCAGGTTAGATCAGAAAATAAGAAAATAGTAACTGCCCCAAGAAATAGAAATTATATACAATTTAGTCCCTAAAAAGAGTTTTCTTTCAATTTACTACCAAGGGAAAATTATGAAAAAAGACCCAAAAAATTGAAAATTATAATTTTACCTAATTCAAGGGTATTTTTGTAAATATAAAAAATTATATTTAAAATGAAGCTCTTGATGAGTCAAACCCAATAGAATTATGTTTGAAATTTAATGAGATCAATATAATATTTATTGGGTATTAAAGTTTCATTATTAATATTTTAACCAATAAAAGAGATTTTAGACTGCAGAAAAAGTAGTACCCAGTCAAGGACAATGAATGGACCTTACCAAAATATATTTTGGGTTAAGATAATAATTTTGGATCAAAAGTAATTTTTGGATAATCTTGTACCAATTTAATAACAATTTCGGCCAAAATATTTAATCGGTAAAGGGTATATGGGCCCACAAAAATGATTTTTGGCCAAAAATGAGGATGAATTATGTCTGATCAGCAACTTGGGACATAGGATGAATTTTCTTAAAAGCTTTATAAAAAGTTAACCAAGTTTAGTTTAAATTGACCATGATTTATTTTGACATTTGATATCTTTCCTCTTAAGGCTTGGTTAAGCCTCCTTCTTCACATAATACACGTCTGAAATAGAGGGTTAGAGAGTGAGAGGGCACAAAACAAAAATTGAGAAGAGGAAGAGCAAGAAGTAAAGACCAAGATCTCAAGTGTTCAAGGTAAAGTTCTATGACAACTAGCTTGTGCACTTTGGTGTTTAAGAGTATTTCTCTCTCATAAGGTTTAGCCATGGTGACCCTAGAGAGAGAAAGTTGAGCTATGATGAAACTAATCCATGGAAAAGCTTAGAAATGGCCTAGAGAGTAAGGATGTACAAGTTGTTTTAGATCCAAGAAGCAAAAATTTTCTCATATTTTCTTGTAATTTTTGGCTGAATTAGGGTTTCATATAGGAGTGGAATTTCAAGCTTTTGACCCTAAAAATGAATTCCTTCCATCCAAAATAGGTTGGAATGAGTGTTTTATACAAGAAAATACCAATGGATAGCAAAGTGAAAATTTAAGGTTCAAGAGAACATTTTGTTATTGAGTTCAGGTAATCAGTGACTCATGGCATTATTTTGTGATGCAACTAGGTTCAAGGAAGTATTGAGAGGCCAAAGGAAGTGTCCACAAAGTTTGGAGACCATTGGAAAGCAAGAAGATAGTTATTTTCCCTTTTATGCATAATGTTATCATGCTTTGATTGAATGATTGTTTGATTATGCCATCTACTTGATTGAATGATTTGTGATGAATTTACACTATTGGCTGGTTGTTTGAAGGGTTTAATAACCCTAGGATGTCTATTTTATTAAGTGTTACCATGCCAAAATTTTTATGAAATTGTATGGCATAATATGATTTTATGATTTTCATTAATGATTTTATGAAATAATATGATAATATGAATGTATGATTGGGTATAACTATTGGGATTCTTTCAATCTCATCCCTCTCCAAAATGACAAATATGTTAGGGTCAAGCAATGCAAGAGGTCCAAGGAGCCAAAGGGAAGGAGCAAGCATGTGATGAACAATATAAATATGCAAGTTTTGATATTATGCATCAATAACATGTAGAAATTTATATGTGAGGGCTGATCTGATTTGATTTTTTGAATATGTTATCATGAGTTAACTATCATATACGGAATGAATTTGAAGTAATAAATAATTATGTGTATTATTTATGAAGTTTGTTATGTAAGACATTGCATGAACTTGTTCAAGATGACCAATGTGGTTAGAGTAGGCACACTCTATTTGAAACAGAGTATTACATATAAGTTTTGCATATTCTTTAAAAGTCAACTCAATAAGCTTTCCAAAGAGATAAAGTTCACTTAAATTGGACAAGTGTACGATTTTTAGTGAAATTTTGAAGTTAAGGTTGAAATCTGGACGGTAAGCAGAAATGCTATGAATTTTACTGTAAGTTTTGGTACTTTCAAGGGAAATAAAAAATCTTTTAAAGCTCCAAAAATTTAGTGGTATGCATGTATAGAAGGCTCTATGTCTTAGGATCAATATGCCACTGATTTGGAAATAATTGGAACTACACAATAAGAGATATACATGTATTTGTAACACTACTCCAATAAAAGTAAAGTTTTGACTCATAATAATTTAAGTTAATGTTTTGCCTTATTCCAGGAGAATAAATGCACAAGAAAAGTGTGTTTAGAAAGTAGAGATATAGAGATTTCCAATGACATAAAGAATGAATAATTTGACTCAAGATATCATGAGATATGAATTTTTAAAATAAGACCAAAACCTAGGAAGTTTCAAAATGACCAAATATATAGTAAATATTTACGAAATAAATTGTACTAATTGGTTTAGAAAATACTCTGTTTCATATTTCTTCCATGTAGAAAATCTTTTTATCTATTTTTAGTGGCTTGAATCACTTTGAGACAAATTTTCTAGAATTAGTTATGAATTTTTGAAGTTTGTCAAGTAAAATAGAAAATGCACAATAAACAGTACCTCAAATAAAGAAAAATCTGTTTTGATATTGTTATGCATTTAAGTCTCTAATCATGCAATAATAGACATAATTAGAGTCTAATACATGGGAAAATGAACTTAAGTTTAAGATGTTATGAGTGTTTTGTTTATGGTTGCTAGATGTAGGATGCTGTGACTCTGGCTAAACCATTTAGTTTAGCTTGTCCGAATAAGTCTCATAACTGAACTCGTATGCTAAAGATACTTGGTTATATTATTTTGACTGTTTGGTGTGTTGATGGGAAGGGTTCAAAGTCTCTACATATGACAGGATATCATTTTAGTCACAAGGTTATATTGTTTATAATGTTGAAGAGTGTTAAAAGCTTCTTAATATAGATTTAGGAAAAAATAGAAAATATCATGATTTTTTAGTTTTTCTCTGAAAGATGTCTGTAAAAATGCCTATGAAGACCATACGTATTCAAGAAGTGGTATTTTCTGAATATAATGTTAGGTCACAGATCTTGCTACTTTTCAACTTGTCCCACATTTTGGAAGGAGGTAATGTAATTGGGATTTAGATTTCAAAGAGTCATTTTCAGTCTACTATAACTTATTGGGTTTCGAGTGCTGGTGGGTCCTTTCTCTTAGTATCAATGGTTTGCATTTGGTTTGATTATCCCTTAGCATAATGTTGTCAATTAGTGAGCCTTTTTTACTTTTTGTTTCCATTTACGAATCCGAATGCTTTTGCAATGATGCTATGCCTATATTTTAATGGTCTTAGATATCATACACGCACATTGGGTCATTTGGGCAAAGTTGGGGGATGTTCTATCACTAATTCTCTTGCATTGCTTAAGCTTAATGAAATGCATATTCAACTTTGGTTTTGCATGAAAAGGCATGTTTTAAGTGTTGCATTAATGTTCTTGTTTCTAGCCCCAAGTCATGCTCATTACACCTTGTTGAATCAAGAGTTTTGATAATTCTAAACCAACACTCAAGAGCTTGGATTGAAGATATCAAAGGAGATCAAAGCTGTTTCAAGTGAAGATTTTCTGAGTATTTGCTGTTAGATCTTTTGTAGGATCTTTAGTTTTTGTTATGATTGGGTAAAAGATTTTGATTTGAAGAAAAGATGTTTTCAAACTTTGATTTTATGTTAAATCTTTAAATATTTGAAAAACACCCACAAACAGACGAAGGTTGAAAGTTTAAACTAAACTGTCAACTTGGAAATTCGAACTTTGCCTTTGGAAATTCAAATTTCAAGCTAAAACTGAATAAGTCTAAAGAGATGGCTCTCTGTCAGACGAATTTTGGGTGCTCAAAATTCGAATTTTCATCTAAGCTGAAAGAGGCCTTTCAGGTAATAGACGAACTTTGAGTCTGTAAAATTCGAATTTCAGACAAAACAAAACTTGAGAAAATAGAAGAAATTTGTCTGAAACTATGTTAAAGTTCATCTGAGATCAAGAATGATTTAAGTCTCAAAACTGCTCTCTGACAGACGAACTTTGAACATTAAAATTCGAATTTCAGAAGCTAAGTTCTTGAGTCTGTTGAAGTGAAACATTGACATATAAATGATAAGAACTTGCAACATTCGAATGATGAAATTAGTCTGGAAAGAGTCTCTCTGACAGACGAATTTCACCCTTTCAAAATATGAATTTCGAAGAAAGTAATCTACTATGTCTCTTTAAACATTCAGTGGACAGACGAATTTTGGGATACCAAAATTCGAATTTCGAAGACACTGTAGCAAATTGAAAATACTGTTCACACTTAACCGAAAAACTTTCTTCTTGAAAATTCGTATGTCACATTGTGAAAATGTTTTGTAAGTTTCAAAATTTGAATTTCACTTCATGAACAGATGAACTTCGTGCTGTAACGTTGGAGGCTTTAATCTTCGGTTCCTTCGAAATTCGTCTGTTAACCAACCAAAATTCAAATTTCAGTATGTCAGAAACATTAAATGCGGTTGGTAAACGGATAGTTTTTCAGAGTAACCATTGGATAACTTCCCCAACGGATAGATTTAGTCTCTAACGGATATTTGAGACCTAAATCTATAAATACAACATCATTTGAAGTTGTGGGTAACTAATCAAACTTGTATATACCGAATTTCTGCTAAATCTTCTTCTCAAAAGCTTTTACCCTCTCAACTTCTATACTTGTACTTAAACTTTCATATCTACTCTTTACAAGAGAGTTATTTCATTATAATCAATCTACTCTTCATCTGGAAGATAGATTTACTTGTGAGGGGTATTCACAAGGGGATTGGGAAGCACATAGTGAAAGTACTTGGAGAGTTTGAGAGAGCTCAGAAACAGAGCATACTCGTGTACTGTGGCCTTAGCTAGAAGCCCATTGAAATTCTTGCTGTATAGTGGATAAATCTCAAGAGGTGTCTTGGGGACTGGATGTAGGTCAAGTGGAAAGACCGAACCAGGATAAATTACTGAGCTTCTTCTCCCTATCTTTACTTTTCAGCTTGCTCTATTTTACGCATTGTTTTCATTATATTGTGATATCTTTACTTACTTCACTTTGTGCAGAAAAATTTCAATCTTCCCAATTCACCCCCCCTCTTGGGAAGTCAGCCTTGCTAACACACCTCACTTTGACATTATAAGCTTATCTTTGCTATCACAAACTTGGTTTTGTATTATGCCTAGAAAGGTTATCACAGGTCCATGCTCCTTGCATATGATGTGATTGGTTGCTACAAACATCCATTTGCTTTTAAACACCTAAAATGGTCATGTGACCAAATTTTTCTTGGGAAACCTTAACTTTATTGCTATACATCTCCATTTAATTGTAGGCTTAAGCTGTTAGAGTGGTCCTATGATCATAATTTTTTGTACCTAAACGGTAATTTGGTTGTTACATGTTTATACATTGTTATAAGATTGGAAAATGACCATACGGCTATGTTTTTCTCACCAAGAAAGTTTTGATTTGGCTGCTGCATGTTTGGATGCTTTTATTGACAATGAGAAATCGTCATATATCATGATATTCTGTCATAAACCTTGGATTTATTACTAGATGGGTCTATGATGGTTTTAAATCTTTAAAATGTCCATTTGTCTACGTTTCCCATGAAGTAGGCTACTAGTCATCTAGTTGTATGTATAATTCTCGGTTTGAATTTGAAGTGTTTTCTTTTGGGCCACGTTTATGCTCAAATTATGCATTCTATTGCCCTATTTGCTCTTATGTGAAATGAGTGTATTCATCCATGTTTTGCTCAAATCCCTTGCATTTTTTGTTGTTGTGAGCTTGCTAATTCTTTCTTTGACTTGAAAGAATAATCCATGGCAACATCTTTATGGTGGAATAATGATTTGGACTTCTTAAGCAATAATAGTTTTGGTCTTCTATAAAGGAATATCATTCTTGATGTTTTGGCTTAATTCTAAGGTGAATACTGATCCATTATTATTCTTATTCTTTGTGATCACCATGAGAGCATGATCCAAGTTCGAGGAAAGCGAGGCTATCATTTTTGAAGCAAAGGAAGAAGAGGAAGACACAAGAGTTTGCATCCCCTCGTCTTATGATTGTGTTTGAATTACTTGAGTTTGCACATTAACACACACCATCACAAAATCCTACATGTTTGTAAATATTTGTCATAATATATGTTCTTCTTGTTAGCTTTTAAAATTGGTCACGAAAGTTTTTAGAGCTTTCACAGACTCTTAAAACAATCATACTGTACAAGCCTACGGGATTGCACGAGTGTCTTAACAAAGTTTACTTGTAATAATAGGTCCCAATGACCTTTCTATTTTATTTTCCTATGAAAATAAATAATTAGATAAATGATGATAAATAAATAATAATAATAATAACAACAACAACAATAATAAGATAGGAGTTTATGCTAGTTCATGTGTAATTATGCCACATGTGGTTTTTGAATCCACGAAGGCATTTGGATTAATCGCATTGTCATGTGAGAGTGCAAGTAATTACCTAAATATATATATATATTTATATTTCCTTTTGTGAAACCTTTATATTTTTTTATAGTAATTACCCAAATAATCGTACCCTAGAGGTTTTGGAATTTTCACAAGTGTCTTAGTTAACTATTTTGTTGTGTAAGACTGCAAGTCTACGTAGATGCATGAGTTGGTTGGACACTTTATCTTTATTAAAGTAAACCACTTTATATATATATATAGGTTCCCTTTTTCTTCTTAAACAAAAATGTATTTCGAAATGTTTTCTTTGCTAAAAATAATAATAATAATAATATCATAAAAATAATTGACTAAATAGTCATTTACTAAATGGTTTCAAAAGTGATAATAAGATGATATATTCAAATGCCTCATACAACAATTAAAATGTTTTTCAATGGTAATAACTTCTTTTTATAAATAATAGTAATAATAATAATAATAATAATAATGATAACAACAACAATAATAATTGTCTTAATAATCATACCACATGAGTTTTTGGAACTCACGTAGGTATTCGAGTTTACTGAGTTATCACGTGAGATTACGAATCCACGTAGATATATCAATTAAATAACTTTCTTTTAAGAAAATAATTATATTTCATAAAAAATAAATAATAATATAACAAGTTTTTCAAATTTTACTTTAAAATATGTCATAAAGTTATTATATTAAAAATAAATAATAATAGCATTTTCTAAATTATCATCTTAAATATAATAAAACATTTATACCATGAGGGTTTTTAGAGCTTCCAAGGGTAATTGAGGAGTCAGTCTATCGGGTATGACTACAAGTTTACAACAAATAAATCGATTTTCTTTAAAAGAAAAATTCACAACAGTATAAAAAAAATATCATTCCAAAAGCCAAAATAAAAAAAATCCAAAACATATTTTCCAAATTAAATAAATAAGAGTCAGTAAGCGAAATTAAACTTATCTTTTGCAAATTAAAACTCACCAATCCAATTTCATAAAATCATTTTGTTTGCAAATTGATAAATTATTTTCAATTAACTTTCTCTTATCACAAAAATTACAATTAAAAAAATGTCAACAACTGACACTCATTTATAACCCGAATTATGTGGGCTTTGATCTCTATCGTAGAATTTAGGTCCCAAGCTCTGATTTTGACCAAGTTCGCCCTTGTAAATAAATAAATATTTTCCAATTTATTTTCTCAATTCCTTTTCCTCATTTTTTCCATATCTCCTTAATTTTTTATTTAATTTATTTTCTTTATTTTGTTTTTCAAATTTCCCAAATTTTCTTAATTTCTTTCTTTTCTACCCTTATTCTTACATGTGAACAATTAAAGGATAACCAAAATAATTTTAAAATTATATTAATTTACACAACCAGCTTAAGGTGACTGTTCTTAGGAAAGAGTATCGTGAGGTGCCTAACGCATTCCCTACGCATAATCGACTCTCAAACTCAACTCTAATTACGCAGATCATCCTTTTTTTTCTTGAATCAATTTTCCAAGATTTCCTCTCAAAATTTTAGTGGCAACTTCTTACAAGTCGGTTTTCATTCGGACCCAATTTATCTCTCTTTCTTTTTCCTCGTGCGCGCCGTCCGCATCGCATTTATGAGTGCGACATATACTCTATTTTTTTAACCTTCTTTTATCGTAAAGAAGACCTCACTTAATAATTGAATTTAAAATTTTAGTGGAATGAAGGTTATCAACAGAGTTCACATTATCATTTTCTTTTAGTATACTATTAGAACTATAGTATATCAGTATGTTTACATTAACAATATCAATAACAAATAAAGTAAGGCTTGAACCTAAATCAATTCTTACCAAAAAAAAATAAAGTAGGGGGGCTAATATAGCTTAATTTATCTATAAAGTAAGATGATATATTTATATTCTCATGAAGGTTAAGATGTGTAGAGTCTACAATTGACATTATAAGACCATCCGAAATATCTAATAACAAATCATGAAAAATTTTAATATCAATGCTCCTAGCTTTAGTCTCATCAATTGCTCCATCACCTATAGAAAATTTTCACCTTATTTATGATAATATTTTCTCTTAGTAGGTCCTAAAATGTCTTTTGCCTAATTCTTCATTTCAGATGGTTGGGTTTGATCCTGTATCATAATTAGATTTGTTGAATCAAGTGTTTTGATAATTCCAAACTACTAGAGCTTGGAAGGAGAATATCAAAGGAGTATTAAAAGCACAAATGTAAAGAAATCCAAGGAAAAACGTGTGAAGATATAGTTGTTAGGATTTCTCATGATGTACATAGCATAAAAGGCTTTGATTGTTACTTATTTATGTTCCTACAGCATTTAAACAAGTATTTTCACAATTATCCTATGTTAACATATGTTAAATTTTGAAAACACTAACTAACAAACGAATTTTGCTATTAATTCTTATATATTTTACGCAAAATTTGAATTTTGCTTACTGAAATTTGAAGTTCCACAGTTATCATCTCTGATAGACGAATTTTAAATTCTGAAATTCAAATTTTGAGTTAAGCATAGTTAGTAAAATATGCAAAATTTACCTAAGGTCTTGTCAAAATTTGAATGTTATTAAAGTGCATAAAGAGTTCAAAGTCACTACCACTAACAGACGAATTTTGAATTTAAAAATTTAAATTTTGAAATAAGAACTTGTGAGTCTTGTTAGAGCATGTATCTGACAGAAAAACTTTGAAGTACAAAATTTAAATTTTACAGAGGAGAACTTTTGTACCATGTTGAGAAAGTCTTTGATAGATGAATTTCAAATTCTGAAATTTGAGTTTCAAGTGCATTATGAAAACATGAGACAATTGTTCAAATTTAACAGATGCATTTTTAATATGAAAATTCATATATTCTAACATGGGATATATTTGACAAATTCAAAATTTGAATTTTACTCTTGAACAGACGAATTTTGAAAGTTCAACATTGAAGTCCTTAGCTTATGGTATCTATGAAATTTGAATTTTGGTGTGTTAGATGCATTAAACTCAGTTGGTAAATGGCTAGTTTTGCAGAGTAACCGTTGGTTAATGTCTTTAATAACTAGATCTTGTGTCTAACGACTAGTTAAGGTACAAATTTATAAATAGAACTTCATTTGAAGTTGTGGAAAAAAAATTTAATTTTGTGTATGCAAAACTCTGCAAATTTCTGAGTCAAAGCTTTTTACTCTCATACTTCATTTATTGTACTTCAACTATCATATCTACTTTAATTTAGAGAGTTTTCTTTCTGTGTAATATCTTTTCCTCATCTGGGAGAAGGATATCTTGTGTGGAGATTCACAAGAAAATTAGGGAAACACTTTGTAAGAGTACAGAGTGTAGAATTTAAGAGCTCTTAAAATTAAGCATATGGTTGTACTGAGGCACTACAAGAAGTCCATTGACTTCTTACAAATAGTGAAAATCTCAAGTGGTGACTTGGAAACTAGATATATGTCAAGAGGGTCAGATCGAACTAAGATAAATTTTTGAGTCCCTTCTTTCTTTCTCTTGCATGTACTTTCATTATTCACTACACTCTGTTTTTCTGCAAACTCTTACTTTCATTGTGTAATTACGTTTTAGCAAAGAAAATTTAAACTTTCCAATTCATCCCCCCTCTTGGGAAGCCAACTCTTCCAACAAGATTAACCGATAAAAGACTATTTCCATTTTAACATTTTATTGCCCCTAAGTATATTAATTGTTTTAAAATAAGTTTGAACATACTACAAGATAAAAATTGAACTACCTATTAATTGTGCCAACTAATAATATATATATATATATTATCACATTAAAAGGGTTTGAACTTTTAAGCACTAACTACAACCCACACCATGTTATCTCAGTTAACCCTAGGTAACTAATTGAAAAGAAGAAATATCATCTTCTTAAATGAAAATTAAATTTAATGAATATTCAATCTACATTATTTACTCTACTAAATACTAATGTTTGTGAATATTTAAGAATTTCCTCTTACGTATCAAAGCATCCAAAACCAAATCAAATAAGTAGAAGCTTAATAAAAATCATATGTAAGTCTCTTTTCTTATTTTACTATCTTTCCATCAAAGCCCATTTAAGTTAAATAGTCTTTATTGTAGATCATTCTAGTATATTGTTAGTGAGATGCATTTCAAAATTTTGAATCTTTAGCAAAATCATACAAAAGTGACATTGAAATTGACACTTAAATAAGAAAGCATCCCTATACTTGATTGGGTGTAACCCCAAACTTGCTTGAGAACATTCTTGTACTTTGCCTGTGTACATCCATATACTTGCTTGTAAGCATCCCAAACTTGCTTGATTGGGTGCAGCCCCAAACTTGCTCGTGAGAAGCTTTGAACTTGCTTATAAGCATCCCTAGATTTGTCTAGGTGTAACCCCAAACTTAGTGATGAGCATCTTGAGACTTGCTCATGTGCAGTCTCGGACTCGCTTATGACCATCCTCAAACTTTCCCAAGTATAGTCTATGTAACACCTTAAACTTAAGTCCATTTCCTATGTATTAGACTCCAATTATGTCCAATAATGCATGATTAGAGACTTGATTACATAAAAATATCAAAACAGATTTTTCTTTATTTCGGATACTATTCATTGCGCATTTTCCATTTAACCCGATGAACTTTGAAAATTTATAACTAATTCTAAAAAAATCATATTAGAGTGATTCAATCTCTAAAAATAGTTGAAAGGATTTTCTAAAAGGAAAAAATATGAAACAAAGCATTTCTTAGGCCAATTCATATAGTTTATCTCTCAAATGTTTATTGTGCATTTACTCATTTTGAAACTTCCATGTTTTGGCCTTATCTTTAAAAATTCATATCCCATGATGTCCTAAACCAAATCATGCATTCTTTATGACTTTCTAGATATATATTTCTTGTGCATTATTCTACTAAAATGTGGCAGGGCATTAACTTAAACCAATAAAGGGTTAGAACTCAACTTTAACTAAAACAATTTTAATAAAACTTACATATCTTTCATTATATAGTTCCAATTACTACCAAATAAGTGGTATATTAAACCTAAGACATAGAGATTTCCATACATGTAAACAACTAAATTTTTGGAGCTTCACATGATTTTATTTCCCCTTTTGAATTTTCCAGTACCTATATTCAAGACATCCAATTTTCCAACCTTGCTCTGTTATGAACTCTAACTTTGAAAATTCACCATAAATTGTACACTTAACTAATTTATGTGATCTTTGGCCTCTTTTAAAACTTGTTTTGTATGCTTTCAGGGAATATATAACACAAGCCTACCAATTGCTCTATTTTGAGCTAAATACCTCCATCCTAACTACTACTAATCATCATTGACATAGTTTTGCCGTAGCTCTCACAATCAAGCTTAATAACATAATTCATCATCATTCAATGCTCCAAATCCACACATATCATCATGCAAGGTTCATAAAAACATAACCATGATAAGTTACTAAGTCATAATATTATATATGATTTTATACAAATTCCCATAATGACACATCACTATTGGCTCTATATGCTCAAAAATCATGCTCCGCCTTTATCTACTTAGCTTTGCCTTGATCTTTGACACACCTTGACCCTATCATGGTTAATCATTTGGAAAGGAATGAGATTCAAAGAATCTCAGTAGTAACCACCAAAATGCAACCATATTATCACATAATGCAAGCCATTATCATGAAATCCTCATTCAATCACATTAAAACATTAAAATTTTAACTTTATAGGAGATTTGGCAGAGTTTCCCCTTGAATTTGGACATCCAACAACTAATGCCAACAAATCATCACAAATCAATAATACAATCAATTGACATATAATCAAAATCATTGCAATCTATATGACAATACTAATGCAAGTATAGGTTTGGTTACTGCATTGTAGTTTTCCAATTCTTCCCAAACTTTGCACACTCTTCCTTTGGTCCTCTAATACTTCCTTTAACCCCGTTACATCGTAAAATAAGGTCATAAGTCATTGGCTGCATGACTTCATTCAAGAAGTGTGCATACTTGACTTAAAAATTCATTTTGCTATCATTTGATCTTTCCTTATACAACACACTTACTCTTACATATTTTGGACCTAATGAATCCATTTTTGGGGTCAAAATCATGAAATTCCCTTTCCTTTCACAAGCCATAAATAGAAGAAAAATAGAGAAAATTGTAGAAAAATATTTATCCAACAAACTTGAAATCTAATAGCATATTCTTGCATCTTGAAAGATTTCTATGGCTTTTCATGGTGTAATTTGTTCATAACTCCATTTTCTCTCTCTACTCTTTCTCTAGGTTGAAACTTTCAGAGGTAAAAAGGAGAGAAATTATTCATAAAACACCACAATGATCAATTATATACAAGATAATAGCCATAAAAACCTACCTTGGAAGTTTGGGACCATGAGATTGCTTCTTGTTTTCTCCCTTTGAGTTTCAAGTTTCAAGCCTTCTCTCCCTCTTTCTCCACTGGCTGTGTGTGCTTGGAGTGTTGAAGAAAATGAATTAAGTGACTAACATGAGTGGTTAAGTGATTAACTAATAAAACTTAACCTTAGTTACTTTAATACTTAACTTTAGTTACTTTAATTTTAATAAAGCTTTTTCAACAATTCCCTTCATGTCCCACTCAGCAAATTAGACTTGTTCCATTCCCTTTTTGGCCAAAAATTACTTAAATAATCTTTATAGACCAAAATATCTTTTACCAATTAAATTTACCAGTATCGATTAAATATTTTTGCCGTAATTATCATTAAATTGGTACAGAATTATCCAAAAATTACTTTTGAACTAAAATCATTATTTTGACCCAAAATATATTTGGGAGGGTCTATTTACTCTCCATGACCCTGTACTGTTTTTTCTGCAGTCCAAAATAACCTTTAATCGGTATAATACTGATTTTTATTCTAAATGCCCATTATAAATTCATACTAATTTTATTAATTCCCAAAAATTATTTCATTGGGCTTAACTCATTAAGAGCCTTATTTTCACAATAATTTTTCATATTTTCAAAAATACCCTTAACCCGAGGTAAATTTATAATTTTTTTTACTTTCGGATAATTAGCTATAATTTTCCCCAAACTTATTTTCATGTCCTCCTCCATGTGAAATTTCCTCCTTTAGGGGACTAAATTACAAGAATTTTTATTCTTTGGGGCCAAAACATAATTTTTCATTTTTCATTTCCTCCGTCATGCTTTTCTTAATATGCATTAATGTATGCCAGATTTTTCTATATCTCTTTTCATTTTAAGATATACCCCTTTTAATTAATTTCTAGAATTACTTTCTATCAAGGACCTTATAGCTTAATTCTAGATGCGGGTTAGACACATTATATTATTATTTTACCTTTTCACATTTAGTTGTCTCTTAGTTTTCTCTAATTTTTAGTCAATTAATCTTCATAAAATATACCATTGGGTCCAGCATGATGAAAGCTTCACTTTCACAAGAAATTCTCATATTTACAAAATTGCCCCTAAGTTGGGTCCAAACACAATTATTTATTCTTTTGGGTACTTTCTCGTAATTTTACCAAAAATTTAATTTTTTATTATTTCTTTTTACACTATTCACATTAACTTTTAAATTGATCAATCACTCAACCTATCAACCTAGACTTCCAAACTATGCAATATTTATACCGTTGCACTCAGCTTGAGACGAGCTTCCATTCAAATGGTATATTGTATACTTTCTGAGATAACTTCTGAAATTAATTTCTACTAAGAACCTTATGAAAAACTAATTCTAATTAAAGATTAAACAGAACTTCTTCTAAAAATTAGATGAGAAATTAATTCCTTTTAAAGTCTGAATATATAACATTTTTATCTCTCATCTTTTATTCATTTTATAACACCCCATAAAAATAGGGATGTTACAATCTAAACTTAATTGTAAGCATATTTGGATTTGTCCAGGTGCAATCTCATACTTGCCGTGAGTAAACTTGGATTTGCTCGTGTGTAGCATTGGACTTTCATGTGTAAAGAATAGGACTTTTTTGCCCACAATCCTAAACTTGATTAAGCATATTGAAGGACTTGTCTATAAGCATTCATGGACTTGTCCCTACACAACCCCAAACTTTCTTATGAGCAGTCTTAGACTGTATATTAAAAAGAGATATGATATTGATTGATTATAATTTACTATAAATTAAAATTGTATTTCAAAGCTATTTCATGACAATATGATATTAAATTATTAATTATACGTCAACTCAAGAAGTTCAAGTTTGTTAGGCTTGCATTGGTATTTCTCTTTTGTTGTGTGGTCATTACAATTCAAAAAATGCTTCATGATGATTTTGGCATACCATATTGAATTTCTTAGTGACAACTTTGGTTAAAGTTCGTGGAAGAATGGTTTATTCAACCTGCTCAATGAAGTTGTGATTGCAGAGGTAATTAGCTTTGAATGCTTTTATCCCACTTTGGTGTGGCAAATTTATTTCCCAAAATAAAGTAATGCATTTTTTTACATTAATATGCTTTTGCCATTGATCTTTTTTCCCCTTTACACACCAACTTCAGGACTATTATGGACCATGTGGTTTATGCCTAGATGAATGGTATATAACATTTCCATTTGAATTTTAACATATTAAATTTTTATATCTTTTTCTGAAATTAAAAAGCGTCGATGTATTAATTTTAATATTGCTTGTGGCGCCTTTTGTTTTATGCACCATGAGCTTTGATAATATTGATTAAATTTTCCTATTTCTCTAATATATTACAGTTGTTGAGTCAATGTTTAATAACTATTCATGGTTATCTTGTGACTAGAATCTTGACATTGTCTTGAGTATTAATTAGAGAATGCTTTCATAGTTGATAATATCAAAGTATCTATAGGATCAAGGTTTGAACATGATTGCATAAGGATTGGATACACTGAAAAACATGCATGGCACATGATATGAATGAGCTTAGTTGCTTGAGTTTATCTTTCCTGATTTGTATTTTTCTATTTCCCTTCATATTATGGTTCATTTTTAATGTGGTAAATACAGGAAGTAGATAAACAAATTTCATTGATGGATGAGATTGGCACTAAGGTAAGATTAATTATTTTCTTCTCGAGCTAAAGCCTTGAAATCTGAAAAAAAAAATACCCAATATTTCCCTTTTCTAATAGATATTGAGCCCAATATTTTGATATGCATTCATTTGAACATTATTGGTGGGTTGTCTGTTAAAACATATTCTAATGCTATATAAATTACATGGTTGAATTATAAACATGTAATGATTCTCTACTATTTTATGTTTTATTTGTTGGTCCCTAACTCCTTTTGTTTTTAAGTGGTTCCTCTTGTCTAAATAGGTTTATGTTTGTAGGTCACCTCATATATATCTCAATCTATAGCTTTGATAAGTGAAGTTGTTACTATATTTGCTTTGATTTTCACTTTCTATCTCTATATAAAGGTTAACCTCTAATAACTTTAGCAATTTTTTCATGTCTTGTGCTGATTACTTCAAATCAAAATATGTATAAAATCATTATAAAGGTTGTTTATTGAACTATATATTTTCCCAATCATTAGAAAATGGGAAAATTGCTTACCATTACCAATTCCATTGTAATTGTTTGTAATCAATCTAATTATTATTCTTAGCATTCTCTCTACGCAATCTAAACATAATTTTTCCTAATTGCTTTTGGCTTTGCTACCTTGATTAACAAATTGGGGTATGGATTCTGAAGAATTTTTTATTCCACTAAGCAACCTGAGCTCATGGCACAAATCTATTGCGAGGATTTTTGCCTTTCGATAAACTTTTTTCCAAATTATGCTCTAGTAGGAGTTTGAAACGTGCTTTTATTTTTAACCCTTTGGTAAGTAAGATATTTATATTAATTTGGTTGGGTTTAGTAAAAGACATGCTACAAGTCCATTAGCCCAATTTAACTCTTTTTCCTAATGTATGTAATGTGCAAATTTGGCTTTTTTTTTTAGCCAGGCAGATTTGGCTTGGAAACTTTACCCTGCCTATTAATTCTACTTTTATTTAGTGAAATACACATTTTGATTACTTTTCTTCTATGGTATGATTATGGACATATTCATATACTTTTCAAGATGGAAACATTAGTCATTAGAGCACCGAAATAGAAGGGAGCCAAATGCATGTATGGAATATTTTAATTATATTTCATGACGCCATGTTCTCTGCTATTGCTAATGTATTAACTTCATATAGATACAATTACTAAATTTGCCAAGTGATATATTGTCATTCATTTTATGAGACAGAAAAATGAGGTAAAGTAGGGGACTACCTGTCACAGAGAGCAATGATTCTTAACATGAAAGATTTATAGAGGATCAATTGTAACCATTTGTTCCACTGATGTAGTTATCCCCCTTAATATTTTATCATTTAGGCCAACTTCTTTATATATGTTCTAGGGCCTTTTATGTAGTAATGTTGGAGTAACAAGTTTAAATTCTAATAGCTCTAGATTACATATTTTTACTTTTGTCACTGAGTCTTGGTATAAGGTATCAATTCCATTATTACATTTAATACTATTGTTTCTTTAAATGTTAGAATTAACTATTTTCACTGTTTAGTTTTATTTCAAGATGTGATTTATGTCAATTGATGTTGTAAGGAACATCATTAAATGGTTTTTAGCAATTTACTTTACTGATAATGATGTTTCACATTGAATGCTAAAATTTTTTTAGAGGTTGTGTTTGTGTCAAATACTAATGTTTTTTCTTAAAAAATAATTTTTAGATCAGTTAAAAAATTTTAAAAAGTCAATTTTTTACAATAATAATTGACTTTCTAGTTCAGTTGTGATTTCAACCAATCTAGAAAATACTTTCTACATCGGTTACAAAACCAATCTAGAAAGTGATACTTTCTAGATCGGTTACTTCTACATATAGACTAGAACTGATCTAGAAAGTTAATTTCAACCAATCTAAAAAGTAATTTGTGTACTAGTATAATGTTAAATAAATTTTAATGTTCAAGAGTTAATAATCATTAGTCTTTTGGCAAAATTAGTTATTTTGTCATATTAGGAATTACATGGACTTTGGAAACAAACAATCATCACAATATGAAATTGAAGATATAAATGGTTAATCTCTAAAAAGAACACCTAATATTTAATCTAAATAGGTCATCTAAATCAGTACACGTTTTGAAACTAACATACTGCCAATTCATAACCAAGAATTCGCTTTTGTGAATATTTTTGTAATTTTAATCCTGATAATATTTTTTAAAATGAACAATTTAAACCCCAACAATTTATCCTCATTGGCTATTACTTTTTAACTTCATTTTTAAATATGACGCACATATAATAGATGGCTAGAAAAGGTTGCATTTTACCATTTTTAATTAATGTATAAATTTTTCTTTGACTTGCCAATATGAAAGACAGGGAAAAAAAGATATGATAAGTTCAAGAAGACATGCTATATCTCAATAATTTTAATGAACATTTCCATTATTATTCAATTTTTTTCAATTTTTAAGTAAAAGATGTAACATCATGATAATGGATTTGTAAAGAAAAATATGTTAATATTATATGAATATGATACAAATGAATATTATGGAACATTGTACAAAAGAAGAAATATATTATGAATAAACTACACAACCATTGAACTCCATATTGCAACATGAGAAAGGTCCCCCAAAATTAATATATGGGACCATGATAAAAGTCCCCAAAATTAATATATGTGACCATTGCTTTTAAAATAAGATTAGCGGACATCATTTATTAGAAATTAAGGGAGAGTCTCACTGAGCCGTATGGAATTAAAACAATTAAAAATTCCACATGTAATTAGAGATCCTGATGATACACAACTCAGATATACATTATCGACAACTAATGAGTACCATTTAATATCATACTAATTGTGTGGTACAAACCTATGATAAATTATTAAAATAAGAAAAATCAATTTATTTGATTATCGTCAAATTGATATTATAAACAATGATGAGACTGTATTCACAAAAATAGATACATCTGAAATTGAGAAAAAGATCAGGAACAAAGAAATCAATTATCTCACTTCAATACACTTGGGAAAGCACATCCAAAGAAGAATAGAAGTAACTTACAAATAAATAGAATGAAGAAGAAGATGATTGTAGATCCAGATGAAGAAATATGGATAAAGGCACTAAAGTAGTAGAGGGGGAAATACAAGTTTAGGCAACAATTAAAAAAATTCAGATCAACATAAATAAATAGATAGAGATTGACAAAAGAATTTCCATTGTATAATAGATCATCCGACATAAAATATATAAATTGAAAGCATATAGGATATATGTAGTAGATGGTGTGTCAATTCAATCAACAGATACTGTGCCATGGATGAAAAACTGCATCCTTCAACTCGATATACTCGTCAATTGATTTGAAAATGTCATGAGCTACATTGGGTATTTATAGAGCCATAAATGAAATTTGATTGGATAATTAAATCAATTGGTTGGAATATTTTTATTTTTTAATTTTGACAATATTAGATTGAGATAAATATGAAGTAACAATCGGAAATCACATTTAAAGAATAAAAAAATAATTTTCAAATGATATTTCATTAAATGATCAAATCATGTGGTTGTGATATTTTTATTTTTTAATTTTGAGAATATTAGATCAAGATATATGTGGAGTAACAATAGGAAATCACATTTAATTTAAAATTAATATATTTTCTTATTTTCTTCGAAATGCTGATATATCAACCTGAGCTTCTAACTTTTAATTCTACTTTTATGTATGTGTGTGTAATAGATTGGGTATCTTTTCTCCTAACTATGCACATGAGCAGGGACGGAGCTAGCTCTATAACTATGGGGGTTTTGAAAATTAATATGTGTAATCTCAATTTTTTAAATATTTATCAAAATTAATTTTCAAAAAAATTATAACTTAAAAAAAGATTGTTAGATTATAAATTATACATGATTATATAATATTTTTAAAATATACTAAGTGAAACCATATATCTAATATATTATTAAAATATTAAAATCTAATTAAAAAATAAGAAGGTCTAAACTATCCAAATCTCATTCAAATGAGATATGCATAATCTTTATAATTGTATGATTTATCTTGAACTTGTTCTCATTGATAATTATCATATTTAAAAAAAGAAGAAGAAGAAAGAAAGCGGTTGTTACAGGGAGTCATAAAAAAGGGATGAAAGTAGTAAAATACTAAAATGAAAGGGGTGGGTGGATGGGTGTCATGACATGATGAGTTAAAAGGGGAATGAAAAGAAGGGTTTGGCATGGGTTTGGTTTTTGACTGTATGTATAGAAAATGTTTTATTATGAGAGATAAAACCAACTTCAATGATCTTTAAATATCGAAGAAATTAGTTTTCAGCTATTGGTTAGAATATATTCTTAGTGCTCAAAAAAAAAAAGAAGGGTTTGGCAAATGTGGATGATGCCCAATGGCCAATGCACATCTGTCTACACTTAATTTTATTTATGGAATCTATTTCTTAAGTATTGGGCCCTCTTCTAACAATGGGGAAGCATTTAGGGAGAGGCCAAATCTTTAAATATATAAATATGATGCATGGGAAAGGATAGGAGTTGGGGGCACCATGGCTCCCCCTTGTCCCCCCTCCCTCTGTCATTGCATATAGAGATAATGAATTGGGTATCTTTTCTCTTATGATGCACATGAGAGATAATGATGTAAAATTTTCTCAAAAAGATATATTTGTCTCTCTAACATTTAAAATTTTTTGAAAATATAGAGAAATATTAAATAAATAAAAATGAAATTTAATGGAATTAAATAAAATATATGAATAAATATTGAAAGAATTGCGAAAAGCTGCACGTCTGAAAAATTATACCATTCATGATGCTCAGGATTGCTCTATATAATTTTTATATTATATATATATATATATATATTCTGTAGGAAATCATTTGACATGATAAAACAAGGCTACAGTTGATGCTAAAAGTTGTAAAGATAATAATGTTACGATATTTAGGACTGTGTGGCAACTGTTTTTAGAATAGTTTTTTTGTTTTAAAAAATAGAAAAATCAAAAAACTTATTTGGTAAACCTGTTTTTTATGAAATATTCTGAAAAATAGAAAAATAAAAAAATAGAAAACTCGAAATATTTTTAAGGTGTTTTGTAGTTTTTGTTTTGAAAAACACAAGAAAAGGTCAAAAAATATCCACCTTATTAATAATAAAGTTATAAATTTTGAATAATTCATCTAATACTTACTAGTTATGATTTTAAGAATAATTATTCAAATAGATTTTTTATTTTCTTGTTTCCAAAACTTGTTCTTGAAAATAGTTTTGTAACAGTTTTATAAAACTGTTTTGAGAACAATAAAACAGAAAATACTGTCAAACAGATCCTCCGTATCTATCACATGTGAATTTCAATTTTCAAATATTTATAATTAATTTTTAATTTTTAAAGAGGATATTGTAATTAATATTAAAGATCAAGTCTAATTTATAATTTTTCTAAACTAAAAGCCTCGTGGCAATGAGCCGTGTAACATGGAAATCTCATTTGCTCCACGTCTCATTTCATCAATAAATAATTTGTCCATCCTGTATTAAATTAAGGTGGCTGCAGCAGTTGATCTTTCCTGTCAAACTTGATCTCTCCTCCTTAACATAAATTATTTCTTATGCTTTTTCGTGTGAGATTGAACCTGCCTCACTCAAACTATGAGAATTTTAATGGAGTTCAGACTAATTCGGATTGAGTTTGATAGGCACCACAAGGATGGTACCTCTTGCCACTTATATTGTATTTCCAAGTCTCAAACTTGAAATCTTTGATGAAACTGGAAGTTTTGTTTGTATGCATTTGATAATATTAATATATATTTAAAAAATAAAAAAGGTGATGGGTCCCCCTAACGTTTTTGGTAGCCCTCACAATTCAAATCACAATAACATGAGGGAATCTGGCAGCTAGAAGGCCGAGGCGTTAAATAATAAGCGGTGGTTACCATAAGTCATCAGGGCAAGGCCTTCGCTTGGTCAACTCCCATTCCCAGCTCCCTGAGCGATTGTTTTCTTCTGAACCGCCAAATATGGAAGCAATTCTATCAATCAACAGAGAAGGACAACCCATCCAATGCAAAGGTAGGTCATCTCTATGAGTTTTTCGACATTAATTCATTGAAATGAAATAGCGTTCTTACTGAGTATCTCACCCATGAATGAAATCATGAAAACCTGTCCCATGAATGAAATCGTGAAAACCTCTTCCGCTTTTATTGCAATCTCCAGCCGCCGTCTGTCGGAAAGCCGGGGAGCCATTAGTGATCGAAGATATCGTCGTAGCGCCTCCCATGTCTCGTGAAGTTCGGATTCGTATCATATGCACGTCTCTCTGTCACAGTGACGTCACTTTCTGGAGGATGAAGGTTATTTCCAATAGCTTCCCACTTTAACCTTTTTCTTTTTTCAACGTCAACAGATTTCTATGACCGTTGCTTATCCTATTTCTTCTTTTTCTTATTCAACCTTTTGGAATCATTTTTTAAAGTTTTTGAGAGGCCTTTTTCTGTGTTTCTAAGGATCCTCCGGGAATTTGCCCAAGAATTCTGGGTCACGAGGCTGTCGGGTAAGCTTTTGTTTGTTTTTAATTAAGTTCTGTGCAAAGAAAAATTTGCGTATTCCTTCATAATCCGAATACATGTGTTAGCCATCAAATGAAGTTTTCTCAACTATAATTAAGTTTTCTCAACTTATTATAGTTATGTACACACACACGAGTACCATGATTCGTTGAAGAGTGAAGCAGGTGTGCCTTTGATGACTCAGCAAAAGTAACAAGCCTGTAAAGTTTGACAGGATGGTTTTAGGTTTATATATTATGAGAGATTTTTTAGAACACTCAGTTAGTAAAAAATATAAAGTGTTATATTAAGTTTTAATATTAATTTACATTTTTACCCTTAAATTTATTACTTATTTCATAACTTAGAAAAGATAAAAGAGTGAAACTTGATAATTAATAATGATAAAAATGAAATATTGATATTTTTTTTTAAAGTTTGAGATTTATATCTAACTTTTCTTACAAAACATAAATTAGTTGAAAATTCTTTAAAATGTATAGTCAAGTATACTATAAAATAAGAGAAATGATGGAGTTATTATTGGTTGGGATGGGTATGCCTGGTTGAACAGGGTTGTGGAAAGTGTAGGAGAAGATGTGAGGGAAGTGGAGAAAGGAGACGTGGTAGTTCCAGTGTTCATACCGGAATGCGGGGACTGTGTGGACTGCAAATCAAAGAAGAGCAATCTGTGTTCGAAGGTGGCGTTCAAGGTGAGTCCTTGGATGCCCAGACACGAGAGCAGCAGATTCACGGACCTGAAAGGGGAACCCATCTACCATTTCCTGTTCGTTTCCAGCTTCACCCAATACACCGTCGTCGACGTCGCCAATCTCACTAAGATTGATCCCTCTGTCCCTCCCAACAGGGCATGCCTCCTCAGCTGCGGTGTTTCTACTGGTATGCTTTGCTCAGCCAATCTTCATTTAATTTTAGACTTCATCCACTATAATTAAAGTCAAATTTTTATTGACACTAGAATATAACAAATGCCAATTAAAGTCCATTGAAATAGTTGGTATTTCTAAAATGACAATAAAATAAAAAAAATGTCAACTATTCTCTTATGTATTGTAGTATAAGTGTGCATCCCTTTTTTTAATTGGATTGAAATCAACAACATCTCATTGTCAATTATTCTCCATGCATCTGAAACGGAGTTACCTTTCAACACATACCCGCGTGAAATATGGTATAAATGCTTGTAACTAAATGTGAGCTCCATACTTTTTAGGTAGCTAGCCTAATATTATGTGAAAAGCCATGTTATTTAAAGCCATAAATAGCTAATGTAGTTTCGTAGAATTTTTAATACATGTATTGATATTGATAATATTACAATTAAGTCAATACATTATTATAAAATAATTTTCAAAATAAATAAGAATATTTACAAGTATAAAAAATTATATATATGGTAATAAATTCACATAAATTAAGTTGATTAAAGCTGAACAAATATTACAAATCTTGATCCTAAAATGTTAAAATTTTACTTCAACAAAGAAACAATCAAATTTTAAGGCCTGAATAAATTAGTTCCATGATTAATTCGTCAATCGAAGCATGTGTTCATTCCAATGTTCATATCTATAAATAAATATTTAAATTGATGACTCACCAAAGCTTTGAAAAGGCCACCTTGACGTTTGGCGGAGAGAAGAAAGATAAGGCCAAATTGGTGACGATGGAGGCTAGAGAACGTGATTCGAATATCATGGCCTACTATTTCTCCCACCAATGTTGCAACGATACCTGTCTTTTCTTTAAAAAAAAAAAAGAGTTCAATTTTATATATCTATATTTGTTTTCTGGCACACCGCTACGAGCATTAACCATGTCACAGTTTTAAATTTGTGGATCACATCACAACTTCATTTTCAGGGGTAGGTGCTGCTTGGATAACAGCAAACGTGGAGGCAGGTTCTACGGTTGCTATATTTGGGCTCGGCTCTATTGGATTAGCAGTACGTGCTTGTTGTTATTCCCAATATAGACAAGTTTTGTTTGGTCTTTTTCATGAAAAAAACAAGGTTTTATTTGGGCTTTTTTGCATATTTGGACCTTGGTCTTTCCTAGGTTGCAGAGGGAGCTAGACTTTGTGGAGCTGCTAGGATCATAGGGGTGGATTTGAACCCACAAAAATTTGAAATTGGTAATCTGTTGTATAATTTATGACACCGCACCACAATTCACATATTTGTGATTCATATTTGTCTCTTCTCTTTTTACTCAGGAAAGAAGTTTGTAGTCACAGATTTTGTCAATTCCAGAGAATGTGGGGACAAACCTGTCAGCCAGGTCCGTGATGGGATACATAGAGAATAGACGAAAGTATATATTAATTAAACATGCAAATATTAGTAAACACGCTTTGATTTTAAGAAATATGCATCCCTTGGTTGTAATTAAATTCATAAAAACTTGCTTTTAAAAAAAAATGAGGTAAATGAGCTAACTGAGAGGTGCATGTGGTTGTGGGACAGATCATTAGCGATATGACTGGTGGAGGAGCTGATTATTGCTTTGAATGCGTCGGGATGGCATCGTTGGTGCAAGAAGCATATGCTGCTTGTAGAAAGGTCTTTCTCTTCCTACCAGCTTGCAAATCCACTCCCAAGTGGTTGAATTTTCGTTTCCGCTAATTATTAATCATGATTATTGTTGTTCATTAAAAGCCCATAATTATTAATTAATCCTAATATGACAAAGTGATTTTTTTTACTTCAGGGATGGGGAAAAACAATAGTTCTGGGAGTTGACAAGCCTGGGTCCAGGTTGAGCCTTAGCTCTGGTGAGGTCCTTCACAGTGGGAAAATCCTCATGGGATCCTTATTTGGGGGGCTCAAACCTAAGTCTCATATCCCCATTCTCCTCAAGCGTTATATCGACAAGGTGATCATTTATGCCTTTTACCTTTTATTTCGTCTTTTAAAAAAAAAAAAAAACAAAAGTCTACTCTTAGTTTCTGTATATGTCCCTTGATAGTTTTATCAAAGTATATGCCAGATTTTTTAGAACTTTTCTTATCTGTTAAGCTTGCCCCCTCAATGATTGACAGGAACTGCAGCTGGATGATTTTGTCACACATGAGGTGGACTTTAAGGACATAAATAAAGCTTTTGATTTTCTGCTTCAAGGAGAGGGTCTTCGATGTGTGATTTGGATGGACAAGTAATTGTGGCATTGAAATTGAATATTAATCTTCCCCTTGTGAAATAAACAATGTCCATGTTACTCTTTTATTTATGCTTTATAGCAGTCATTCAATAAAACAGAACCCTTGCAATGTTTATCTTCCATCTATGAGATTTGAATTTTAAACCTTATTTAAAGAGAATCGAGTCCATTTCATTTGATCCAACCATCATTGGTAATTTTCTTAAATCTTTCTAGCATGCTTTTAAAAAAAATAATAAAAAAAAAACTTACCGTTTAATCAACGCTTTTCGTTTACTAAAAGTTTATTGAATTATATTTTCAGTTTTTCTTATGTGGACAATATTACTATTTTTTATCAACTTATCGCCGCTATACAGCCATCTGCTCATTATCATTAATCTCGTACCTTAATAAAAACTCTTGTAATGCAGCCCAATATTTCAGACCTTCTCCCATAATCTCATTCATATCCAACGGATCAATACCGAACATTAGGCCCATTTTCAGCAAGAAAAAAAAAAGCCAAGACAAACATTTGCAAAATTAATCTAATCACATTTTTAAACAAGCACAATTAAAGAATGATTCCTATATTCTTTGATTGTTGGGATTGACAAAATCCACTTTAATAATCTATACACTTTAAATGGATTAGTCTTTAATTATTAGTTGAGGAATATTCTGTGTTTCAAACAAAAAATTATTGATACAGCAAATACTCTTCGCATACGTCCTGGACTTCTGGCTAGGAGTCTTTTTTTATGGAACCTAAGATACAAAACTTGACATCTACATTTGAGTCTTTTAAACGATTTTTTTTTGGCCCCCTTTTAACCAAGTATATCCCACGGATAACAGGGAGTTGTTTAACCTAATAAAAATATATACAACAACAAATACTAATAATATGAAGGTTCCTCTTTGGCCCCTTCCCTTTGCAATAGCCATCTTAAATTAATATCAATATATCAATATAAAATATGAAATAAATAAGTCATATTATTCATAGGCTGTAAATAATATATCTCATAAAATTTCGTGCAATACAATGTATGTATTTAATTTGTACATGTATAAAAATGAAGCATATATGCAGCCTGCAAACTTCATGTTTGAGTAGTGTGATTCAACTCAAATTTGCGTTGACCCAAAAAAAAAAAATTCTTGGGCTGTTGGGCATGCGTTATTCCATGACATATGGCGGGCTAAAAGCACACATGAAAAATGATTATGCCTGTAAAATGAGAACATTAGGACCGTTAATCTCTGGGTTGATTAGACGAGACCTTTTTTTTTTTAAACACTATCAGCTCGTAGTTTCTATGCATACTCAATATTCAATATATATTATAAAGTAAGATGGAGGCATAGTGTTCATAAGGTAAACAGTCTGTCTTTATCTCGCGCTTTGTGCCCTTAATTTCTTTTCTGTTTTTTTTTTCTTTTTTTCTATATTTGGGTGGATCTCATTTTTTTGAGGTGGAAGAATTAGTGATGAGATTTTGTTTTTGAATTGAATATACTTCATCTTATCTTTTTATAAGAGATTTCTAACTACTTTACGTAAATTAAGAAATTAGTTATTTTCTTAAAATTTTAAAAAAAATATTAAATATTCTTTTTTTACCCCTATTTAATGTATTAATATAATCCACATTAAATATTACTTGACTAATTAAAAGTGTCTCTTTAATCTAAAGAGTCTAATGACAATTTTCAAGAAGAAACAAATAATGAGAATAAAATAGAAAAAATTTCATTAAACATTATAAAATCCCTTATAAAAAAAATCAGAAATTTTTTTTAAAATATCCCTTATAAAAAGGGCTGGAAGAAATATTTTAGAACTAAATTAAACGTGTCATCCTATATAAATATGCAAGGAAAAAGATCTAGTTAATGTTAATATTTGGTTAGCGTAAGATTGATATGAAATCAAGTCTATGGATCCTGTATAACACCAAATGCGTGTTATCTATGGATCTCTCAGGACTTAATTTTGGAAACACATTGAATACTCATCGCAGTAACAGGCACATAATACTTATCATCAATTACTTTTAATATTTTTATTTTATTATATGTAAAATTTAGAATAAAAATAATTTTATAATTGCCACTTCTTCTTAAAAATTGATATTATCATTTTAAAAAATCAATGAAAAATTTTAAACCTAGATTATGCAGATTAAAACTGACGGTCCTAATCTCGTGAAAGTAATCAGCATTAAGTATTCGTTTTCTACCATTAAATGGCACCTCACTCCATTGGTGTTCGTGTTCTTTTCAGAAGTTGTATCACATTTGCGAGTAAGCATTACGTTAGTGAAATAATTTGATGCATGCGCGTCCCCTCGAAGCCTTGTACCCAATACCTCCACGGCTCCTTTCAAATCCAACTAAGAACACTCGAGAGCTTTCTTTATTCATGACCCCACCCAAAGACCTCACATACAAACCATATCACCTCAACGTTCATTATTTGTGCCTATCCATCCAGGAATATATCACCCGACAGTTAACTATAGTCAGTTGTAGTCATAAGTACGCCAGCTCATACACTTTGTTATTCTCATCCATTACATACTATGAGCTTGCCCAACGAACGAGATTAACACCTCTCATTATTATTCTCTGTTTCTTAGCCTTCACGCAAACCTTATCGCTCGCAGACTCACGATTAATCCAAAACACAGCATAAGAAGGTTCCGACAAATTTTGACATTAAGAATTGGATTATTTTATTCCTTTTTTATCACAACAAGGCGCCGCTCAGTTTTCCTGATTGATTCCTTAAACATGAATTGCGCCATGATTTCATGGCTTAAATGTAACTTACGCTTAATAATTGGTATCAATATCATTATTGCAGTTTTCTACCAACATTTACTTCTCCATCTAAACCGAATTAACATTGGGTGAATTACAACAGTAATCTACACAAATGATACTTTAATTTCTTTCATTCTCGTTCAATACCCTTTTTTCTTTTTAGTTCAAACATATAATACACGGGAAAAAAAAATACTTTCAAACTTCACATATGTATGAAGAGTATGTAAAAACACAAGGGAAAACAAAACGAACAAAGCACTCCATTATCATTCATATCTTGAAAGCGAGGCAATCAATTCACTGAGCACCAACCTCTCTCTCTTTCTCCTTTTCTTTATCTTCCTCTGTCTTTGGGTGATACCCCGGAAGCTTCTCTCTGATCTTCTCAAGTATACCCTTCTTCTCCTTGGTTTCCCCTTCTGAAGCCACGTTAGTCTCAGTGACACCATACTCCCCTGATGCTGGTGGTGGTGGAGGAACCTCCTCTGTCTTCTTTTGCTGACCTGGCAGCTTCTCCTTAATCTTGTCGAGGAAGCCTTTCTTTTCCTCAGCCTGGGGTGTATCCGCCTCCACTTTCTCAACTGGAACCGTTGTGTCCTCGTACTTTTCTTCTTCCTTGTTATCACCTCCTATCTTCTCCTTGATCTTCTCTTTCAGTCCTTTCTTCTCCTTCTTCTTTTTCTTCTTCTCCTCATCTTCCTCCTCTTCATCGCTCGACTGCAATAAATATTATCAAGCTCAACCCTATTAAGCTTATGGAAGAAGGGCGTGTAAACAATTATTTGGACTTGCTCAGTTTAGATAAAAGAAATAAATAGAAAAGAAAAAAGGCTTACAGAACTAGAGCTGCTGCCGGATCGGTGAAGCTTCTCCAAGAGGCTGTGCTTCTTCTCTGATCCCTCCTCTTCTTTCTTCTCCTCCTCCACCTTAGCCTCGGGTTGATCAGAAACCTTCACCTTCTCAAACTCGGTGGCGATCGCCTCCTCCTGAGGCTTCTTTTCATTTTTATTCTTCCCTATTAAATCAAAAAGGCCCCGGTCCTTGATCTCGGTTTCATGATCAGTGGTGTCGTACTCCTGGATCTTGCTCTGGTTCTCCTCTGCCATATTACTGATCCACGAGCTAATAACTCGAACAGTAAGCAGATCGAATGGAAGATCTCTAAACAAGAAAGCAGACTGATAATAGATGGCAGCTAAAGTGAAATACTGGAGTGTATATTTCGAAAGTGTGTGAGCTGAGGAAGAACGATGTTGGTGCAAGAGACTTTTATAGTGGGGAGAACGCGCGTCTCACGCGATTTAGTGAAATAATAAAACCCAATAAAAGTACTGTTTGTGAGGCCGACGTTCCAATGAGAAGAGAAAGGGTAATCCCACACGCCACAAACTGTACTCGCTACCATTGAAAGGCACCTGGAGAATGTGGCTCCACAATGTGGTTAGATGAAGCGAGTTAAGTAATAATGATATGTGCTGCGAGGATGGAAGGCTGGAGTCAAAAGTGAAAGGAACAGAGAGGAAAAGATGAGAGAGAAAGGAAGTTATGTCGGGCCAATGAAAGAGAGGACACGTGTAGGAAGATGGTGGTGGAGGGTTTAATGTGGGGCCCGATAAGTCGGTGACGAATGGACAAATCAGCAGTTAGGAGAATGAAGTGGGCGTTTCCAGACTGACCCTGTTTCGCTGCGTTGAGTTAATCCACGTACCTTGAGAGTGTCGCTTATGTGGCAGATATCTGGCCATCCATTTCTTAATTTAACAAGATGTTGCCAGTTGCCCTTATAGCGTTTGTTTATTATAAGACTTTTTTAAAAAAAAAAAATCCTTTGTATGCTGTTATTAATGAGTTTTCAGATTTCTTTTTTTTTTTTGGTTCCTGGCCAAGAGTTTTCAGTTTTCTTTTACACTGAAAAAAAGCTATTTTTTCAATAATAATGAATTTTCATTTCTAAGCAGTACACATTTCTATTTCTTGGCAGAATCACATTGCTTTTTTTTTTTATTTTTTTTATTTTTCAATAATTTTTTTGAGTTCCTTTTTGTGAAAAATAAAGACGTTGAATGTTTTTTATATAAACAATATATTGTCAATTATTTTTCATCCATAAATTTTAAAAACATGATAAGACACTTTTTTTTGGACTAAACTAATGCAAAAATATTAGATACTAGGTCAAATTGTTAAATAGGCAGGGTTCTGGTTTACTTTTTATAACATACTTTAATAAGTTTTCAAGGACTAAAATTATCATTTTGGCTCTCATTGTTTTATTTTTAAAGGTTCTTTTTTTGTGTTTGCTCTTATTATTTAGTAGATGAAAATTTTTATTTTTCTTTTCTTATCAATTAAAATTATGAATTTCTCTTTTTATAAAATAAAATTAATGCTAATTTTTAAGGGAGTAGATAGAATTACATATTTATCTATTAACTCATTTTTTGTACGTTAAATCTTTTATATTACATGGTTTAGACCTAGATACCACATGATTTGAATTTGAATCACAAAGAAAACTGACCACTATGCACCAAAATATAAAAGAATATGTTCTCACTGAAAGAGGGATAAAGGAGGAGAAAGAAAGCTGAAGTGAGTAGAATTTTTTTATAATGAAAATTCCTCATACTCATTTAAATTTCCAATCTATTCAAATTCCAATGTTAACTTTCTCTTTTTTTAATTAAATCAAAACCATCAAATAATTAACTAATTATTTCTCCAATTAATTAATTATTATTAGAGCTTTTATCAAAATGTTAGGCCATCAATGGTTGGCCTATAAAGTCCAGCAATTAAAATTATAAATTTTTATATGTATCAAGAATATCTCAAGCCAATAATCAAAGAGTGAAGCTTTTCATCTTTGGAAATATAGATTTAAGTGGGCTTTGTTTATCCAACCACCTTTTTCCACATGGCTATAAATTTAGTTAAACAAGTTATGTAACTTTTTATGTTTAATTTCAATTAGTATTTGATATTTTTATATTAGTTTAATCCAAAAAAGTGCTTTATCAGATTTTATAAGTGTATGAATTAAAAATAATTGACAATATAGTGTTTACTTTAAAAACCATAAACGTCTTTAATTTTTAACAAGGACCACCTCAGAAGAACAATGGAATTGTTTAATTAAAAAAAAGGCATCATGGTTTTGTGAAGTAAAATAAATGAGCATGACTTAAGTTAGAAATTCATTATAAAAAAACAGGATAAATGGTTTTTGGGAAAAATAAATATATTTAATTTTTGAAACTAAAGATATTTTGTAGGATGTTTTTAATTTAAAAATACAAAAATCATTTTTTTCCCAAAACCTAATTTCCTTATAAAAAAGTATTTTTTTCACTTATAAAAGGCATAGTGACATCTTATTAAATTAATAGCGTGTTTAGATAATATAAATAAGTACTTATAGGGAATTTATAAGTACTTATATGATGGAGTTGTCAAATGAAAATAGCTTTTAAATAAATACTTATATTTTAAATAAGTGCTTATAGAAGAAGTTGATTTTTTTAGTTTATGATAATCATTTATTCTCTTATAATCACTTTTTTTTTCATTATTCACCCAATAATCACTTAAATTCTAATATTTAAATATATTTTTTTTCTTAAAATTACTTATAAAGTAAAAATATCTAAAAATAAATCACTTTTAATATAGTTATTTATCTTCCTAATCACTCCTGTATAATTTAATTTAACCATGTCATAGAAATAGACAGCCAGATCCTGCCACATTAGCGACACTCTCCTTGTGCGGGGAGTTAAACCACGCGCGGAAACAGGTCCGGTTTCGAGAGTGATACTGGCCGGTGAGTCATCCGATTTCAGGGCCCCCTCACTTGGAGTGACTACGGAGTGACGCTACATCTTGTATCCACCTTGTGTTGTTTGCCACCCATAGCTTCCTGTTTGTTTGCCTTTGGCAAGTCCTAGTTGTTTTGGTAGCATTTTTCCCCTTAAAAAATTAGTATTTCGGTTCTAATTCTTTGATATATATATATATATATATATATCAGTTCTTTTAATTTAAGCTTTACAACTGGCAAAAAAAATTTTAAGCTTTACAAAAATTATATTTTATTTTTGATACGACAAAGTAAAGTTAAAGCCCCCCACAATAGCAATGCGGTGTAGTTTCACATCACGGTGCCCATTTTCTTTTAACTTTCCTCATGTTTTGATGTTTTTGGATCCACCTTTGGTTTGATTTTCCTCTATGACCCAGAAACGGTGGGGGCAAAACCAGGAACCAATGCGTAGATATGATATTCACCCGCGTAAGCTTAGAAACTACCTGTATACATTTTCTTTTTAACTCCTCCTACGTTTTTACTTCAAAATACAATACTAGATTAGATTCAACCCACTATGCACGCAAGGTTATAAGAAAATTTCAAAAAACAAAATTAAAAAAAAAAGTGAATTTACATTGCTACTTATTTCAATTATATATATATATATATTGGTTAAATAGTTCGTTGATGTAACGTTATTTATTTTGTAACTAAGAAAGTTCTTTCATGTAGATGCGCAAAGGTATTTAAATTTGGAAAAAAAAAGACTCATCCAACTAAAACATCAACTCATTAAAAAATGACACGTGTCTAAATGAATAATAAATAATGACAAAAATTGTGACGAAGGATTATATTCTTATATATTATATTGATTGATTCCGTCAATTCATTCATATATTTCGTGTCGATTTTGATGAAAATGTGATAGGGAGACAAAGCTGAATATTTCAAAACGTGAGGGGACAACCATTTTTTTTCCTGGGTACAAGGGATAACATCATTTGCTAGACTAAATGTGTTTAAGAATGTTGCTTTTTTAAAAAAGCAATTTGGGTTGGGCTAGTTCAACGAAAGATGTATGGGTTGGTGAATCTATTCCTTTCGGCTTGGATGAAACTTTCGAAGAGGCCTGGCTCATAAGTACTCTCTATTTGGGTTGTAATTGGGCTTAATTATTGGGTTATGTATAGAAATACAGATCCGGATGGGTGGGGAATATGGAATTTTTAACGGATCGAAATTTGAAAGGGAAACACAATTAAATTATGCGGAGAAATAGAGCAAATACGAATGCGTGGAATCGGGTGATGGTTGATTCCTCCTCCGATCAAATTTCGTCGTGCAGTTTTCTGGTCCTGCACCAAAAGCGACGTTTCCTGCAAAGGAAGAGTATAAGAGGGTTTTTGCTTTGAGAGAGAGAGGGAGGGAGGGAGAGAGGCTACAATGATAACGCGATCGAATTTGGCCGAACAGCTGCGAGAGTATCAGATTCGATCCAAGCACGATTGGGCTGCTATCTCCTTCTTCTCCTCCACCTCTTCTAATATTACGACTTCGAGGTACCTCTGACATTTAATTTGTGTTTTGTAAATTCTTGTCTCGTTTCTTTTCTCTTAATCAAAAGTTTTTCTCCCCATTCTTTTCTTTTTCTCTTTTCTTCATTATTGTGTTTGTCTTAGAATGATTGCACCCGGCTTGGTTGTTTCACCTATCATCTGTTTGTGGAATTCATATGGGCAGTTATACAATATAGAATTATGATTGAAATTGTCGTTTGCCTTTTCGACCATAATTTTGGCTAGTTTGACGAGGCTCTTGGCTGGTTGGGATCTTTTTGTTCCATTATTTGATTTAATGGTTCTTCCTTCTTTCACTTTAATTTTTTTCTTATGAGCCAGGAATAACCTTTCTCTGATAGATTAGCGCATAGATCAACTCATTTCGGTTTGTTTGTTTGAATTGGTTTTCAGATTATTCGCTGGTATGCTCTTGGATAATAATTATAACGCGCGAAAAACTTTTGTTGTTTCATCAAAAAATTCGTGAAGAAAAAATGACTTAGTCTCTTACCTCGCACAAAAGAAGCTGAGAGAGTTTTTGTTTGAGTTTATGTCTTTTGCCCTGATATTATGTGGAAGTAACGTTCTGATTAAAGTATCATGAGATTATGCCTCGTCAGGATTCTACTTCTGAGCATCTCAAATTGTTGGCATCCCTTGGCTATAAAATTTTTCTTTAAAATAAAGTAGATTGTTTAGACGAGGATAGACATTTAGGTTGATCTTTCACAGATAGAAAACAAGGTTATTGATGATTTCATATCATTTGGTAATCGTTAGAAAAGCATTTTTGGTTCATCTATCAACGTGCTGGCCAACAATGTGCTGGCAAAAATGATTAAGTGCCTGTTTGATTTATCTTTATGAAAAAGGAATCATGGTTTTCAATCATAGTTTTTTAAGAAGATGTGTTTGGTTAAACACAAATTGTCTTTTTGAAAAATAAAAAGTGGATTAAATTTTGATTTTGGAAAAGAAGGGGAAAAGTTACTTTTCATTTGATAAAACGTGGGTTTTGGAAAAGAAGAAGCAAATTTACTTTATATTATATATTTAAAAGTACTTTTAACCCTTATCATCCAAACATATTTTTTGTCAAACTTATTTTTGTAAAAAGAATATCCAAACATAACAACTTATAACAAACTTATTTTATTTAAACTTCATTTTTTCAAACTTCATTTATCTTAACTTAATTTTACAAAACTGAGAACCAAACGGGCCCTAAGCTGTGTGGTAGTGGAAAGACGTGGGATGGCTTCAGGTAGGTATCATATTCAAAAGTTATGGAGATAGGGTCATTAATAGTTGTTGGATTTTAAATTTTTGGTGAAGATTGAAGTGTCATCTGACTTGATCTGGAAGAAATGTAAACTGGATGGCTTGTCTAGAGTTAAGTTCTTTCCAACTTTAAGAGGTTGGCAATATGGATGATCTCCCCTTCTCTTTGATTTGGATTTCAGATGTCCCAATGCTTTTAAGAAGGCAATTCTCTTTACTGTGAACATAGTAAGGCACTGATTTGTATTTTTGTTCATACTTAATTACTACTAACTTATTATACTGTGATTGATAGGACAAATGTTTACTGTTTGTGTAATAGTTTTTCTATCTGATGGAATTATGTGTTATTGTCATTACATATTTGATAAGCGTGAAAAGATACAACTCCTTTACCAATACCTTTAATCAAATCTGGGATGAGGATGAAGAAATGTTGAATGACGAGTTTTAGCACCACCTCTTCCACTTTTGTTCCTTGCAGAAGATGGATATTCCTAATTGTTTCCACCGATGACTTTTTTTGGCAACTATTACAATAGATAAAGGTGAAAAAGACATCTCAGTTTAAATGGAGGTGGATAATGGCGTTCACTTAGCTTTAGTTCTACCAGAAATTTCAGTTTCAATTCAGATTAACTATCTTTTTTGCTTGAATTGATGTTTACTAAGTGGCTTAATATTTCTGTTTTGGCTTTAAAATGCTTCTATTTTTAGACTTTTGTGATGAGTATTTTTGCTAGATTAATTGCTCTTTGCATATTATCTAAGTCTTTTAGAATAATCAATAGTTAAAAAAATTAATGCCTTTTGTTTATTGATTCTCTTGGTGCAGGGTGGATGTTGTTGTCTTTGTAATATGGGAACTTATCATTTTAGCCTTCCTGGTTTTTTCAGCAGTCTCTTTGTACTTTAGGCACATCCGGCTTGCTTTTATATTAGTCTGCGTCACAGTGCTATTGATACTGTGCATGAAAATTACAAAGCAAATAAGACTGGCAAGGAAAAAGAAACGGAGGATGCTTCTTCCATTGTCAATGTAAAATGGTAGCAAGTCTTGATCTTGGGTGTATTTCCTTTCCTTTCCCTCATTCTAATGGAGTGGAGTTTCCGGGGCATGCTTTACCATTGGACCGGCCTTGTCATTGGACCAGCTTCTCTTTCAGCATTGGATTATGTAATTCCTAATTTTGCCCAAAGCAAGTTGATCGAAGTCTGTCAGTGATGTTTTGACATCAAGGCTAGCCTATCAAATTGGTTTCCGAAGATAATTAATTGTTGGAGATGGGGTATTTAAAAGTGTTAGGCTCTAGTCATATAGATATATATGTACTTCCTTTTGTCATTAGCGTTACTGTGTAAGTAGTGCAACTAAAGCAAGTTACTCTTTGGAGTATTTGACCCCATGAAAGCAGCACATTTTGAAAAATTTTCGAATACGATCAGATGAATGCTTGTGTAAAGATAATATCTGTACCACAGTTGTAAGTGGTCTGAGAGCTGAGATTGTGGATAAAGTGCTTAAATGATAGCTGCTAGGGATTGAAGGTCTATTTATTGCATGAAGAGCTCGTGGTAAATTCTTCGGACTAATGATGAGCAAAAAGTTTGATTATTTGTTTTTCTTTTTCCCTCAAAGTTTTGACACAAATCTGTGGCATGAGTTACTTACTTAAGCAGACAATTAGAATGCCTTTGGTAAGTACAAGATATATACAAAGCTCATCTTCTCAATATCGTCTGTAGCTGGTAATAGTCCATATCTTCTCTATGAAACCCCAGGCTTAAGTTAGCAAGGTTTGTGATACATAAATCACTGGGGGTCGAAGAAGTTGGTCTTTATGCCCTGTGTCACTATCCCCCAAATGGCACCGGCGATAAGCAGAACACTGAGAACCATCCCAGAGGTTCCAAGTATCGAGTTAAGGCACCAATTAGTGCTATATTTCGGTGGCTTCTTAATCTTTAACCACATGAAACAGGGATAAGCTAAAGTAAGTGGAAGAGCAATGCCTCCAATGAGGCCTGCCAAGCTTGGCAAGAAGGGTAATGCTACAGCAATAAAAAAAGCGAGGCATCCGAAGAATCCCCTGAAGGCCATCCGCAGCCACCTCGGACAAGGTTTGTTCTTCTTGCTCGTATATCTGGATTCCAGATTGTCAAATACCGGCATTGCATAGATTTGAAATGAGCTGAGACTGTTAATAACAACGAGCAAGCTTGTGGAAGCCAGGGTAAGCTTGGATGTGTCGTGTTCGTGGTATTTGTGTAAGGCGCTTAACATCCCTCCGTTACAAGGTATCTGGGGTTTGAAGAGGTAATCATTAGCTTCTCTTGTATCATGCACAAGAGTTAAATTTAATTTAATCTTGGAATAATAGGGACAGTTCGGTAATCCCGATATGGTTATAATTCTTTACCAAATTTCCGTAGGCCCAATAGCCTCCAATGGCAAGGGGAAACAAACACGACGCGATTATTAGATATGCAAACTTGACACCTCTCCACATGGCCACGTGGGAAGGTCGTTCCTCATCTGAAGGCATGGTTCCCTACAAAAGTAAGATTGGATGGGGTGGGGATAAATTAGACACAAACATATATAATAACTTACCTTTAAGAAATCTGAATGAACAAGGAGGTGAAGGAGGGGGAGACCTGTATTTCGAGGACAAGATTGTGACCCCTGAAAGTGAAAGCAATGATACCAAGTGCATTCCACACGCCAAAAATCCTAGCGGCCGCCTGTGATTGGACGGCCGGTGGATGGTAAGATGCAGCAACGAGCTTGCCATGAATAACAGATACAATCCATATGAGGGTACAGTAGGCGACGGCAGTGAGGGCTCCGAGGAGGGAAACCCCGGCGATTGAGTTGAGGTTGGGAAGCTGAGCAAGCAGAGTGGCCAGTCCTGTAAATACCAAATACCACTCGATAGTGGTAAGTGTATCCCCAGTCCCTCCCACTATTTGGAAGAAAATTTTCATGGTGCCTCCTCCTATTATGATCAGCGTCACACACGTGCCTCCCGATAGATACATGATTGGAAACAATGCCACTGCTTTTCCTACCTTCTCTCCTGTCATTCATGAGTGATCGATAACGACTGATAGTTAAATCCAATGATAATATATATATATATGTAGAAGAAAGAAAACCTTCAAAATTTAAACCAATTGATTACCAAACGTTGCCATAGCAAGTCTGAGATATCTGCTATGACGCACTCCAGGTTGGGATTCGTGGAGCTGAATCAGTAACCAAAGGGTGTAGAGCTGCCATGTGAAAGCCAGGCATAGACATAGGATTCCCCAAGTCCTGCACCTCATGCATGCATTAACCAAAATGTGAGACTCTTTCATATTGCATGCGCGCGCGCACACACACGTATACATAAAATAATTTAGAACGAATTGAAGTAATAACCAGCCGAGAGTAGAGAAGGCTAAAGGAAGAACAAGGGCTTGAACTCCGATGCCAGAACTGAGGGTGTGAAAAGCGGAGTAGTAGGCGTTGCCGTTTCTGGACTCGGTGATAGGAAGCCAGGCGTCCTGTGGGTCGAGCTTGGTGAAGTGGCCAACTTGCTCCAAGCACTCTCGCATTGCCTTCATGTTCATGGCCATGGGGCTGCTCTTAAAACGCCCACTTCCAGTTTCAGTCTCAGACATGGCGACGCCCCCCTCTGTCTTTCTTCCTCTCCTGCTCTCTCTCACTTCCCCCATAACGATTTGCTTTCTGCAGTCTCACTGCCCACTTACTTCACACGCCACTGTCCTTTTTATCCCATAAATCCAAGTGAAAGTCATGTGAGAAATTGCTCATTAGTGCTCAATTTGATTAAACTACTTACTCTTTGTCGTATTTTGGTAATGATGCGTCGCTGTCCACTGTATTTCTTAATTCCCTGTTCTATATGTCCGCTTTTATTTTGTGCTGAAAATTACTGCTTGACCATGCATAAGTCTCCTTTTACTTTTTTTTTGGCCCCACTTTTATAATTTTATATTTATAGGCGACGTAGTTGACGAGTCAACTAACAAGCCTATCTATCATGGACCGAAATCACTTGAACGAAAAACACAAGCCCCCACTCAAAATTAAATCGCATTGGTAGGTGGAAGATGATGTGTGACCTGACCCTACAAAGCCTATGGGGCTAATAATACGCACATACATATATTGATGTCAATTTAACAAACTTTTATTCACCCAACAAATTAAGAGCCCGTTTGGATCGTAGAATTATTGGGAATGGATTGGAATGGAATGGTTGGGAATGGATTGGAATGGAATCTCGTAAACCAAAATTTTGTTTGGTTCACCATAGAAAAGACATAGGTAACAACTTGAATTTATTTGGTTGGATATAAGAAAATGATAGAATGAGATATAAATAATGTGCAAAAAGTCAGAATTGCACCTAAGTAAAAATTTAGCCCAACATCAATTGTTCTAATATTGTGTTCGTAACGTAAATTTTTTTTTATTTATTTTTTAGTTACAAACCGATAACATCTTTTTTTTTTTGTTCAGACAATAACCTCATATTTTAAGTTTTTACATATTTTTATTTTTATTAAATAAAAAAAATCTAAGTATAAATTATAATATAAAAAATAAAAGGGAAACTTACGTATATTTCAATTCTTATTATTTTTTATTTTAAATTTTTTAAATTAAATATTTTTAGAGAAAAAAATCATATAGAAAAATTACATTAAATAACTTGTATGAATTAATGAAAAATTTTCAAGAGAAAATGGGGTACATAATCTGTAAAGGGTATTTTAAGAATGATATTTCATAATTAAGGTCATTTTTGTCATTTGATCTCCATTCCTAGTAGTAGGAATAAACAAAGTTAGGGTGTAAAGTAGGAAAGTTAGCTCCCAAATTTTTTGTCATCTTCATTCCCATGATAGTCCAGATTCCTAATCCCATATCCAACCAAACAGTCTAAGGGTGGGAATAGAATCTGGATTCCTACTCCATGGGCACCTAGGAAACGAACCAAACGGGCTCTAATATGCATGGAAACCTAACGGAGAAAGATGACCACAGCAAAAGCTGAAGGCCTGCATCAGCTGTGCAATATTATGGCACCAAGTTGATCCCTTACTAGTTTTCTTCCAAGCCTCACCAACTTGGCTTCTTCCTTGATGTTTCTCTCCCTACATCATTTAATTTCCGACGTGGATGTTCAATTATTTGTGCCCTTTCTGGAATCTGGATTGATCCTTGACGAAGACTCGATAAAGCCACGAAAATATGAACTTTGATTAGGGCTTGGACAGGTGCATGCACAACATAAATTATCAACCCATGCATTATACCACCAATAGTTCACCCTCTGGTTCTATTAAATAATTGGACCTTTGTAAATGTGCATGTGAGTAACACCTCCTTTTTTTGCATGTGCATCGTTATCATGGGCTTATCTTATAAGAGGATTTATCGAGATTTAGATTAATTCAAATTGAGTCAAGTCGAACCATTTTAAGTGGCAAGTTCTACTACCAAGTATTTAACACTACTCCATGACTAGGATTTGAACTCAAGACTTTTAATTAAGTTAGTATAATTCTTTACCAATTGAACCAAATATTTGGTAGAAGAGTGATACCTTCTTTTGTCAAAGTTGCTTTGAAGCTTTCTTTTCTGTACACCTTTTATTTTCCTCACAAAAACTTTCTCCTAACCACTCTTGTTTCCTTATCATTTACTAAAGATAAACATCAATTGTATGGCCCTGCTGTTTGATATATTTAATTAGAACCTAACCTCTGACCAATAATTGACAATAACTTATGAATTAATTGCACTCATTATGCATCTCAGCTGTAAAATTAACCCAATCCACTTTCTCCAGATATTGAACGCCATTAGTGGTTTGGTCTCGCTTCACAAAAATGCGTGGTGAGGTAAGAATTTGGGAGTTTTCTGTTCAATGGATTTACGCAATTGTGATTTTTTAAATTATGAGATAAATTACAATTGAAGGTAAAAAATTAGAAAAATGCCCTATAAGAATTTCTCTCAATTTATTGAAATTTGAATCCTCTTCTGTGCAAAATAGTAATACTAATCTAATGCTGATCCAATTGACTGTCGTCATATTGGTTGCAATTAAATTAAGAGTAAAATATACCATCCTCCCATTATATTTTATCTTAAGCCAAGTTTGGTATACATGTAATGGGTTAGAGAGAATGAGAAATAAATCCTTGTAAAATGTGTTTGGTATACATCATTTAAACTTTTTATAAGTAAAAATAATATTTTCATGGAAACCTTCTCTAATTTTCTTTTCATTTCTTTTAAAATGGCTCATTCTTATCAACCATGGCCTTATGGTATGTTTGGTTCAACCAAGGATATTTGAGGGATTTTTAATGAACGGAAATTGGAGAATTTTAAAATTCTCTTGTTTGATGGGATTTGAGAAATTTTAATGAAATTTTATTTAGTTTAGAAGGGAATTAGAGGGAATTTAATGGAATTTCAATTGACAGCTAAAGACTAATTTTTTACTATATAGAGATCATCGAAATGAGTTTGCCCTCTTTTAACAAAGCATTATTTAAGGTTATTTAAACTATGTTAGCCAAAAAAAATTTAACTCACATATTTTTAATCCTTTTATTATATTATAGAATTGATTAATTTTGATCATATTATAAAGTTGATTAATTTCATAATTTTAAAATTTTTTAACACTTTTATTTAATCTTTTGTAATCTCCTATTTAGTTAAACGTATATTACTTAAAAAATTACTCAAAATTTCAATCAAGTTTTTAATATTTTCTTTGAATAAAAATTTCTTAAGCTTTGATCGATAAAAAAAAAAAAGATTTCTTAAGCTTCGTCTCAAATCAATTTTAAACATTAGACAAACTACTATTTGCTAAAAAAACAAAGAAAAAAGAAAGGGGAAGAAAATTATCAAAGAAAGGGGATTAGATTAGAAAACCAGAACTTCAAATTTTGTAGGAAACACCCGAAGGATGCAACCTCTGTTTGATGCAGAAATGACCCTCTAAAGTCCTCGCTACCGTTCTGATTGTATTTCTCAAATTATACAACTTGAAGAAAAAAGAGGTAAATAAATTAAAAGAACTAACTTTGACTATCCCTGTTGCTTTTGTCCTTACTGTGACTCTTGTTGTCGCCATGTTCTTTCTTCCTCTGTCGTAATTTTCGTGCAATTGAGAGACATGGATGAATTAAATGAATCAGATGAATTAGGGGTTTAAAATAGTGAAGGGAAAATTAGTAAACAAAAATATTTTAATATAATTCTAATTTGTTTTAGAATTTTTAAAAAATATTATTAATGGAGTTAACATTTTCGATTAAAGTGTATGTTTTTAAAATAGAGGAGAGGTGTTTGTAATTAAGATAAAATAGAAGGGTGATCAAAGTATTTTATTCTTAAATTAATATATTTTTATCATGCATATATTTAGATATTATCCTTATACTTGAAAACTTCAATTATATATATAAATATTACCTCATTTTCTTCTTTCCAAATCCCAAATTCTAATAGTTAAAGAGGTATTTACCTTATGGGTTCAATCTTCTAATATTTAATCTGAACTAGATTTTTTGCCCGTGCGATGCGTGGGTGTTACTAAATTTGATAGTAATTATTAAGCATATGCATGTATAATTGGTGTCATAATTTTGTATATAAAGATTTTTATCCGTAATTTGTGTCATATCTTTGTATGTAATAAAGTGAGTATGCTTTGGTAGTGTAATATGATTAGAGCTTAGACATGGTAGTGTAATATGTATCTTTGTATGTAATACAGTGTCATATTCCAATGATTGCATCAGTGGAATTTATATGGTGTTTCAAAATGATATATTGATACTAATTCATAGACAGGCATTGACAAATCATATGGTAGTGTAATATGTATCTTTGTTTGTTCATCTTTTTGGTTTTAGTAGTGGTTGACTCATGTATATTAGTCTACGTACTGGTAGCTTTTTTTATGGACCTTGATGTCTTACCTTTTCTTTGTAACGAATGTATGTCCGCATATATATATATATATCTAGCTTACCAAAACATATGTATATATGTATCTATGTCTGTCAACAAAAAAATATGTGTGTACATGTCTAGCAAAGAAATATATATATGTGTATGTTATGGCGTTGAAATTGGATTCCATAATATTCTAGGTGTATATGAGAAGAGTAATTTCAATTATTAGTTTTTATATGCCGTTTTTTTTTGTAAGGGAAATATTCACATGTATAATTATAATAAATTTTATTTCTTTTCAGGCAACACGTAACAGTCAGAAGAGCTTTTTGGGCAGCTTTATATCTGTGGGAGGGTATTTAAAGTTTTAAACGGAACTTCAACACGAATAAAAAAAAGGAAAATTCTTTTAAGCCCATTGCTATTTCTCTCGAATATATTTGCTGTTGGGGTTAATTTATTCGGAACTCATAATTTGCGGGATATGCTGGGTCTAAAAGTGGATCTTGTGCTTTAGAAATTAGTCAACGTTGATGCAAATTTCGTTGTCGGTTTGAACTTGTTTTGTGAAGAATCCGGGTCTTTCACGTCTGATTCAAGTTTTTGTGGGTGTAAAAACGCATAGGTATTTTTCAATTCCTTATATTAGATTTATAAATTGGCCAATTTTTTATAGCAAAGTGTGATAGGATTCTCAGAATATACATATGAATTATTTCCTATGTAAATATTTAGTACTTGAGTTGCTACTGTAACATATTTAAAGCCTCATTTTTACATTTGATGTGGTAGAATACAGAGCTCCAAATGACGTGCTCTGCAGTTTTTTTACTGAGTTTGAGCGACAATCTTAAAGACTTTTTCTTAGTGTATACATGTTAGAAAATATATAACTCTTTATAAGGTTGATGAATTTCTAAGGACATTAAAGATCTTGCAGTTAGAAAAATAAGCTAATAGCATTGAACACATTTTGAAAATATTACAGATTATATAAGTCGAGAATAGTATACAACATCTAGGATATATATAATGAGTTGAGCTAAATTATCTCAAAAGTTTATGTTATCTGTGTTGTAATAACATAGATTCTTATAAATTTTCTGTTAGTTGATATCAGAACTTTGAGGAAACATTCATATATAGGTGAGCCTAACAATGTAGCTGGATTACAAGTGAGATAATTAACTACATCCATGTCCATACTGTTTAGTAACATTGCCAAAAGGGAAATCTTGGGACCTGCGACATAGTAGGCTGCTTTTGTTAAGATCAGAAGTATTTTGTTATGTCAAGGGGAAGATAAATAGTTATCTAATACTATTATGAATTGGCTACAAACCTTACTTTGGGTCTTGTAAACAAACTTGTGACATGTTGAACTGGTCGATATTTGTGGTCACCCTGGACTTGTAATTGTAGACAACATCCTGCTTGGCTGCGTTACAAGAATTGCAGTTAAGAGCAAATCTGTCAATCTTCAGTAGTACAAAAAAGACAGCGTAGCAATGCTAATGAGCAAGGATTTCATTGGCAATATAGAAATTCATTACATGTGTGCTTAGCCTATCAGCCTATCAACCAATACTGCCAAAAGAATTATTTTGGCTGTTGTAGCATAATAAGGTGAATTTGTCAAACATATGGGCATTTTCTAATGCTAGTGTCACGCAAAGCTAATCCATTTATAATTGGTATGAATATATTAGAAAGTTTACTTGAGCTGTGTTAGCCAAAGAAAAACTGTTTAAATAATAATTACTGATTATATAATAATTACTAAAATAAATTATCTGTAATTGATATGATATGGATATGTTCTAAATTTTCTAGAAGAATAACTAATTATACAACAAATACAAAACTAATTATATAAGAATCACTAAAATAGATTGGTAGAACAAACTCATTATATAATATAAATTTAATTTTGGAAAGTACCTATGTATCTCAAGTGGGCTTTGTTAATCCAAACTCTGTAATGTTCAAGCCTTGGAAACTTTTGGGTAGACAATATTTGTAGTAGTAGTCAAAGTATTGTTATCAGCATCATGAATTAGTACTCTTAGTCCAGAAATGCTTTTGGTTCTAGATGGTATAACATATAGTTGGCCATGACTAAATCCTAGCTTTGGTAAGTAGATGCCCACATTTTGCAATGATTTCCCTTGACTCTTGTTAATAGTCATTGCCAAACATAAAGTCTTTGTTGCATTTTGAATGGCCATCTTGATTTTGATGGATTCATATCCATTTTATGTATAAAAACTTTTTGGTTTGGATGTGAACCATTCAATGTTATTGCCTCTATCACATATTTTGCTAGATGAGTTATGTAACATTCCTAAAAAGTTAAGAAAATTAAAAATGTATAAAGAATTCATGAAAATAAATACATACTATTTTGCTTGAATTATAGTAAAGAAGTTATTTTTTCCAGTTAGATGAAAAAATAAGAAATTAAGTTTTGACCCATAAAAATTGTGAAAATTTCATTTTAAGTTAAGCATAAAAAGTTACAAAGGGAAGAGGGCAGAAAAGTTTTTGGGGCAAAATTACAGCTAATGACCTAAAAGAATTAAAAATTATAATTTCACCTCAAGTCAGAGTAATTTTATAAATATAAAAAATTAGTGTCAAAACGAAGCTCTCAACGAAATGAGTCCAATTGCATATGACACTAAGGGTTAATATTCAAGGATGAAAAAATAATTAGTGTCAAAGATTAACAAGTAATTTTTTATTGATAAAACTGCTTTGTTATCTACAAAAGTTAAAAAGATAAAAAGAAAAACAGATAACACCATAAAAGGAGTTTTTTAGAGAAAGTATAATAAAGTAGTCTCAGATACAAGTTCACTTTAATCCTGTGTCAATAAAGTGAATTTATACTGCAAAAAAGTAATTTTACTGGTTTAAGTATAAAGTAACCAACACATGGTAATACTGGATTAGGAAAATTATGCAGTATTTTGGAGATAATTATCCCTCAATTAGACGCCACTTGTCAGCCCACAAATAACCAAAATGGTTTCTTAATAGTTAAGGAAAAGGACAACTTAATTGTTAAGTTTTCTTAATTAATCAAGTTATTAACAAAAAGTAAGTATGATTAATGGCATTATAAATACTCTCTCCTTGCTTCATTTGGCCGAAGCTTTTGGCAAGAAAAAGTGAGAGAGAAGTTTGCTACTTGAAGAAGAAGACAGCACGTAAAGAGCAAGGGAAAATAAAGGAAAAATAGGGAAAAATTCCAAGAGAAATTGGTAAGAGTATTTCTTGTAACCTTCATGCATGCTATCTAAGTTTCATGGTTGTTTGGCTTAGTTTTCATGAAGTTTCTCCCTTCTCATCTCTATACAGTTTCGGCCTAAGTGTGTTTTGGGTGAGGAATAATGTTTTAAAACCATAAAATTATGATTAGGCATGAGATTTAGCAAGAGGAAACAAACTAGGTGTGATTTTAGTAAGTTTGAGAAAAACCCATTCCTTTTCCTTAGAGAGCCATTTTGCCTAACTTGGAATTGTGCCTTAAAGTGGGAATTTCATTGTTTAACCTTAAGAACAAGTATATGCTTCAAGGTAAAGCTTAAGATAAATAATTGGGAATTTTAGGGTTTTATGTGAGCTTTATGTACTATATTATAAAATCAGTGGTTTGAGCCATTGTTCAATATTGTCTATGGACTTGAGGAAGCTTGTGCAATCATTGGAAGTATAGTGTATAGCCAAGGGAAGTCACCAAGGTAGCTAAGTTCATAATCTTGCTTTATGTTCTATCATTGTTTTTTCCTATGATCATATTGTGTTGCTATATTGCAATTGTATTTTCTTTGACTAGTTTTGGCTGTAATATAAGGGGTTTTATTTCTAGGGATGTTCATTTTTTAAGCCGTTATACTGTCAAAATTTTATGATTTATATGGTAATTTATTCTTTAAAGTGATTTTAAGTGATTGTTATGTGAGATGATTAACATGAATGTATGAATTATAACTTGCTACTAAGGTTATTCCAATCTCATCCCCTGCCTTAATGTCATCATCTTCCTCTTCCACCCCTATTCCTTCATAATCATGGGGTAGAGGAGGTGCAGATGGTACTGGGACTAATCACAGTGGTACAACTGCTATTGGCTCTTGCCATGGTTGCAAGGTACCTTCTCTAAAATTCACATCCCTGTTCTTCTCTGGAGTGCTACTAGAGCCTATACTCTCACCCTAATCCAAGTAGAGTTTGTCCTAATGATTAGAGTCTCTGCTATGTCCTGACGATGGCAAGAGGACATTGGAGATCGTGACCAAGTACTATTAGGATAGTTTACGGGGTTACTTGGTGTCTCAAATGTTGACTTTTCTTGACAATGTGAACAATGCAAGGTATCACTGGGAAAGACAATGTCAACATTTCCTCAAGCTAGCATAGGTTAATGTCAATAGAAAGGTGTTACTGAGAGGTAACCCATATTGGGTACAAGTAAAGAAAGAGTTGTCAAGAAACTGACCAGAGAATATGATAGAGTGTGTTCACGAGATGGCACACCAGAGATGCTCAATATTGAACTGGAAGAAGAAGGTGATATTGAGGAGGATTTTGAGGAAGCAGAAGCAAGCTCTGAGATGCCTTGAGGGCTAGTGATTAGATGTTCATGTAAATATGTATAAATGTGAATAGTAGAACTACAACTTTTGATTATATAAGCAGTTAGATGTTAGGAGTTTAGAACTATGTGAATATATTTGAAATTTGAAAACTCATGTACAAAGTTGCTATATGCGAATGAAATATTTTGTTTTGCATATTCTTGGCGCAATTGCTCTATATTTATGAATTAAATTGTCTATATAGTTAAAGATAGTTCAAGAAAGATAATAGACTCAAACAGTAGGCCTTGAGTAAGAACCCAGGGAAGAACCTCAAGTTGATCCACTACAAGTCATAATGCAAAGATTGAATCAATAATAGCAAACCATTGAGCAATTGTAGCAGACCATAGAAACACAAAGATAAGAACAAGAGGATAAAGTTAATCAGCCTCTAGTACTACAGCCAGTACCACAAGCTGCTCAAGTAGAGCAAGTAACTAGAGAAATTCTTGATTAGCAGAATATAATAGTAAACTTCAGAAAGCATCAGCCTCCTTCATTTGATGGCAGGTTCGATGAGCAAGTTGCAGAAGATTGGGTGCTTAGCATGGTGAAAATTTTTAGATTGATGAGATTGAACTCTGAGTTGAAAGTGTTATTAACCACGTACATGCTCAAAATAGAAGCATATAGATGGTGGCGTAATATGAAGTTGATCATGCAGGCAAGAAATATTCCTCTAACATGGGAGAACTTTTTAGAACAGTTTTATGACAAATATTTTCCACGATTAGTGAAGGATGAGAAAAGGCCGAGTTTATTATGCTATGACAAGTGAAAGAATAGTCCATGGACAAGTATGTGGCGATGTTTATTTAGTTAGCTAGGTATTCCATCTATCTCTAGCAACATGGTAACGAAAGATGGAAAAATGAGAAGCTAGAGAGAGTATTAAAGCCCGCTATTAGAGAATGAGTAGCTCTGATGCAGCTCAAAACTTTTAATGCTTTGGTAGAAGTGAGTAAAATCACTGAGAATGATTTGAACTATAGATTTTTGACATCTACTCTGTCAGCCAATGCCAAGAAAGTTTCAGATGTTACTAATCCAGGTGAATCCAGCTAGAAAAGAAAGAAGCCTTAGGGTGGTAATAATAGAAAGCCAAAGATAGGAGGTAGGAAAGGAGGATCAAATGTGTAAAGAAATGCTCAAATACCAGAATGCAACCAGTGTGGAAGGGCTTATGGAGGCAAAGTTCGTTATAGTAGTCAGAATGTGTGCTTCAATTGCGGAAAAGCTGGACATTGTGCTTGGGATTGCACGATAAAGGCAGCTAACCGCAGACCAGAAGCACATGGGAGAGTTTTTGCTCTCACTTGGCAAGAGGGTTTTAAATTGCTTGATTTAATCAAATGTATGATTAAGTTTAATGATTATCTTGTTAAAGCACTATTTGATTCAGGTGCTAGCTACTTGTTCATATCTTATGACTGTGCTAAAAGGCTAGGTCTGGTAGTCACTATATTGCCATATGATTTGCATGTGTCTACCCTTACAAGAAACAAAGCTATGACCTCCTATGTGTGTTTTAATTGTGTGGTCCAGTATGAGCATTGTTGTCTGACCATAGATTTAATTTGCACGCCTTTCCCTAATATAGATGTTATCATTAGAATGAACTAGTTGTCTACCAATAATATTCGCCTTGACTGTAGAAATAGAACCCTAATCTTGCCTGATCCTCAAAATGTCTTGTGTACTAAGATTAAACTTAATTTCCTAACTACCACTCAAGCTGAAAGATGCTTAGAGAAAGGATGTCAGGGCTATCTAGTTTTCTTTTTTGCAAGTGTTGAAGTAGAAGAGGGTATTGAGGAAATCCCCGTGGTAAAAGAATTTCCAGAAGTGTTTCTAAGAGAGATTAATGGTTTACCCCTTAAAAGAGAGGTTGAGTTTGCTATTAACCTAGTGCCAGGAACAACCTCTATTTCAAAGGCACCATATAAGATGACACTTAATGAGATGGCTGAGTTAAAGAATCAAATTGTGGAACTACTCGAGAAGGATTTATTAGACCAAGCATATCTCCTTGAGGTGCTCCATTGTTATTTGTAAGAAAGAAAGATGGGAGCCTCCGACTTTGCATTGATTTTTATGAGCTAAATAAAGTTACAATTAAAAATAAGTACCCATTACCCAGAATAGATGATTTATTAGACTAGTTAGTCGGGGCATGTGTGTTTCTAAAATTGATTTAAGATCTGGGTACCATCAGCTCTGGGTCAAGGCAAAGGATGTTCCTAAGACTGCTTTTTGAACTAGATATAGGCATTATGAATTTAGAGTTATGCCATTTAGTCTTAAGAATGCACCTGTGATTTTCATGGACTACATGAATCGGATTTTTAGGCCATACTTAGACAAATTTGTTGTGGTTTTTATGGATGATATTTTAGTTTACTCCAAATCTTTAGTAGAGTATGAAGCATATTTGAGAATTGTCCTAACTTTGTTGAAAGAAAAGAGCCCATATGCTAAACTCAATAAATGTGAGTTTTAACTCACTAAGGTACGATTTTTGGGTCATGTTATCTCCAAGGACGGGGTGGCAATAGACCTTAGCAAAGTAGATGCTGTCCTGAAGTGGGAGAGGCCCAAAACTGTTATAGAAATTAGAAGTTTTTTAGGTTTGGTAGGCTATTATAGAAGATTTATCAAAGATTTTTCTCGAATTGTATTGTCACTTACGAGATTAACGAGGAAAGAAAAGCCTTTTGTTTAGGATAGAGATTGCAAAAAGATTTTTCATGAATTAAAACTTAGGTTAACCTCTTCTCTTGTATTGATCCTACCTGATCCCCATAAACCATATGTAGTTTATTCATCTGCTAGTAAGTATGGATTAGGTTACGTATTAATGCAAGATGGAAGAGTAATAGCCTATGCTTCTTATCAGTTAAAATCACATGAAGAAAACTATCATATACATGATTTAGAACTTACGGCTATAATGCATACTCTAAAGATATGGAGACATTATCTCTATGATGTTACCACTGAGTGTTAGATATGCTGGCTTCTCGAGGGGGGGTGAATTGGGAAGATTAAAACTTTCTATAGAAGTCAAGAGAGTGATGAAAGCAAAATTGACAGTAAAAACAGAGTATAAAGGAATAGCAAGGTAAAAGCAGTAAAAGAGAAGGGAAGACACAGATGTTTATCCTAGTTCGGTCTCTCTATCTTGACCTTTGTCCAGTCCCCAAGTCACCACTTAAGATTTTCCACTATCTTGCAAGAATTCAGTGGGCTTCTTGCAATTGTCTCAGTACAACTTGATACTCTGTTCTTAGAGCTTATAATCTCACTCTTTGCACTCTAGCTAAGTGCTTCCCAAATCCCTTGTGATATCCCCTCACAAGAAAATCTTTTTTCCAGATGAAGATAAGATTGATTACAATGATTGAACTCTCTAATATAGAGTGTATATAAAAGTTGAAGTATAGAAAATGAAGTATGTGAGAGTAAGAGACTTTAACATAAGAATTTTGGCAAAGTTTCTATATGTTCAATGTAAAATCGTTACCCACACCTTCAAATGAAATTCTATTTATAGATTTATGTCTTAACTATACGTTAGAGACAAGATCTAACGGTTAGAGACGTTACCCAACGGTTACTTTGAAAAACTATCCGTTCACCAAATCATATTTAATGCGTCTGACACTCAAAGTTTGAATTTTGTTGGATCAACAGACGAATTTTACAGAGACCGAAGGCTAAAGACTTTAACATTGAACTTCGAAGTTTGTTTGTTTTAAAGCAAAATTCGAATTTTCAACTTTGAGAAATGTTTCTATGTTGGAACATATGAATTTTCAAGTTTACAGTTCTTATGGTAAGTGTAAACAGTTGTCCCATATTGCTACAGTGCCTTCGAAGTTCGAATTTTGGTGCCCAAAATTCGTTTGTTAGTGGACAGCTCAATAAGGCATAATAGTTCATCTTTTTGAAATTTGAATTTTCAAGAGCCAAAGTTCGTCTGTTAGAGAGAGCTCTTATAAGATTTAGTTCAAAGTTCGAATTTCTTAATACTAAAATTCATATGTCAAATAGATTATCGTAACAGACTTGCAAACTTTGTTTCTAAAATTCGAATTTTCAAAATCAAAGTTCGTCGGTCAATGAACTAACCTAGAACTCTTTTTAAACTTTATTCTTAGATGAACTTTGACATATCTTCAGACGAATTTTTCATTTTTCATGAATTGTATTTTATCAGAAATTCAAATTTTCAAAACCCAAAGTTCATTTGTCAGAGAAGACTCTTGTCAGACTTAATCCAAAGTTTGAATTTCTGTACTCAAAGTTCGTCTGTCAGAGGAATCTCTTTTCTGACTAACTTATTTTCAATTCAAAATTCGAATTTCAGAAGTCAAAGTTCAAAAATTTAAGGCAATAGATCAGTTTTAACACTTTAAAGTTCATTTGTTAGTGGGTGTTTTTCAAATATTCTATGAATTATCATATAATCATATTTTTTAAAACATTCTTTTGCCAGTTCAAAGTCTTTTACTTAATTTAAACATAGTAAGAAATCCTATATATAATCTTGTACTGGTTTTTCTTGAATTTCTCCACCTGAGACTTTTTGTATACCTTTGATATCTTCTTTCCAAGCTCTAGAAGGTTAGTTTTGAATCATCAAAACACTTGATTCAACATTCTCTTCCTTTTTGACGATGACAAAACAACTTGTAAACTGTATTAGTACTTGGGTTTGCTTTAACAAGTTCCCCCTCAACATATGCATTATAATTCAAAAGATAAGATATCATGTACAACAGATCAAACAGAGAGATTCATTAAACCATTCAAGGTTTCAATACAAAGATGGCAAACATAAAATTCAGAACAAAGATTTTTCATTCATAAAACAAAAATAACACTGCAAGAAGGATCAAGCAATCCTAAGTTCTAATCACTTCTTCTTGGACTCGGACTTCTTGCTGTAGGTCTTGCCAGAAGGATCTACAGCAGACTTTACAGCAGACTTTCCAGTTTGCTTGGATAACTTCTCTCCCTTTTTGGCATCATCAGGAAGGTGTACAAAATCAGCATGAGGGATTTAAGACACTGGAATTACCTGAAGAGGCACAGAAACAAAGGGCAGATCTGGATTAAGCTTTGGCAAAGGCTCAGAAGCTTTAGAACTAGAGTCCTCATCGTTAGAGAGTTCAAGAAGTTTTTGTATTTCTTGCCTAGTGACAGTCAATTGAGCCTTTCGTACCTCTGAGAGACAAAAAGTAGAAACAAGTGAGGGAGCAGGAGGACGAAACATTTCTTCAAGCCTTAATCTTTGAGCTTGTAAGAGAGTATTATGAGCAATAGCTTCTAGATCAACAAAAGGCACAATGCTTTTCTCTTCATTTAGGGCAGCTTACATGAATGGTGAGGTGGAGATGGCTGCCACCAGTTTCTCAACTTGCTCAGGTTCTTTAGACGAGAGAATTGAATTCTAAGCACCTTCAGGAATGGGCTTATGGGAGCTTGGTTCTTGAGGACCCTCTTCCTCCATTCCATAGTCCAAGGGAGGACTAGGACTTGCCTCATTACTGGAGGCATGTGGTGTGGACAATGTCCTAGCAGCCTCAGTATCATGTACAACATCATCAGGTTCAGGGGAGGCTAGCACGAAAGGACTTGGAGGCTCAGGAGTAGGAGACATAATAGGCTCAGAGAATCATGGCTGAGGTGGAGCTGACTTGGAGGGAATAACACTCATGATGTCTTTATATGCATTAACAACCACTTTTATATTCTTTGCCAACTAATGAATCTGTTCTTGTAGATGAGCAAACTTGGCATTTTGCTCATCCCTGATGCTAAGTATGAGTGCAAATAGACTGTCATATAGCTTAATGATCTTGGTTGGCTTGGCTCGAGTAGAGGGAGTGGATGGTATTTGAGTTTGAGTGGGCTCAGATGGAGATGGGACAGGCTGAGAAGGCTGAGGTATGGATTTTGGGGCAGCCTCAGAGGTTCCTTCTTACTGTTGGGAGGTATCTTCATCAAAGAAAAGGTCTTCTATCTTTCCAACTTCCTTTCCAATCCATCTCCCATCTTTCTTTTCAATTCTCATCCTTTGCAGTTCTTCTTCTTTAAAGATTTTAGTAGGCTTCCCTTTTCCTTTTTCGAGATGTTAGATCCGAGCATATTGAAGTATCTTGGAGATGATTAATGCATAAGGAAGAGTGGAATCTTTCCTCTGATCTCTTGCCTTGATCATGCGTTGGAGGATGATGTGTCCCATGTTGATTAGCTTGCCACGCATGATTGCTGCCATCACATGTGCTTCAGCCCTTGTAATTAGATTGAAACTGCCTTCTTTATTGAAGATAATCCTGGACACAATATAGTGTAGGATTCTGACTTGAGCACTGAGGTTAGTAGGCTTCAGCAAACTTAGAGGTGGCCTATTCTCTTTTCTTTTGAACAGAGTGTTCAGAATTATGCTTTCTTTGTAGTTCAGGAAAGGCCCTCCTTCTTCATCTGCAGTTTTAGCCTCATCCATGTACCTTGAGGCAGTAATGTCAATTTTCAAACCATCTTGCCCTGGAATTTCTAAAACTTCATTGAAGGTCTCATCTGTTAGCCAGATGGTCCTTGATCTCATATTTACTTCCCACTTCTTCTTCTTGCTATTGAATTACAGAGAGGCATACCAGGTTTTAACTACCTCATCATCATATCTTTCCAGTACTTCTAACAAATTTTTGTATCTTATCATCCAAAGCCCGACATCAAAGTTGTTAAAAATTAAGAATTCTTCCAAATTTACGTAGTGAGACTTGATTACTTTTTTGCTGACAAATTTGATGGAGTATTATCCCAGAATATGAGCATTGCTCCACAATGGCAGTGTGGTTAGTTGATATTCTCCAGATTCAGTGCTGGATGAGGATGAAGAAGAAGCAGCAGTGACAGGAGTAGCAGGAACAGCAGGGTCTACTTTCTTCGAAGGAGGGGGTGCATATTTCTTCGAGTCTGCTCTTGGAGTAGTTTTCTGCCTCTTGGAAGGAGTTGCCTTGATAGATTCACCTTTTCTCTTCTGAGTTTCACTCTTCTTGGAGGCATACTGGGATTTCACAGTCCTCTTTGGCCGTGACTTTCCCTTCCCAACTTCTGGATTTTTGACTCTTGCCATTCTCGTAGAGGAATGATTCAGAAAGATGCTGAGAATGTGTTTATAAGGTGCAAAAAGAAGTTTAATCGGTAAGAAATGAAGGTTCATGAATGGAGTTAATGGGAATTAAAGAGAGAATTTGAACAAACTTGAGAGAGAAAGACGAATACGGTTGCGTCTATTCAAAGGATGACCTTCAATTTTAAAGTATGTAACCGCTGAGCAGAAGAATTTTGAAAGGTCAAAATTCAAACTTCGAGCAGTTACAACTTAATCCATTCAGCGAGGCTTTCTGACAGACGAATTTTCACCAAGAAGTTTGTCTAACAAAGGCTTGGTTCTGGGAAGAAAGAATGAACAAATGAACTTTGTTTGAACAAAGTTCGAACTTCAAAAGAGCTAGGCAATAAGCAAACATGAACAAAACAAGTAATAGATGAATTTTACTTATGAAAATTCGTCTTTCAGACATCCAATTATGTGAGCATATTTCAACAGACGAATTTTGATTCAAAAGTTTGAATTTCAACATTTTGTAAAGAATTTCCAAAATGCGTATTTTGAGAAATGGATATTCGTGCAATAGTCATTTTGAACAAAGATAATATTGGCATTTTATTTTTGAAATTTGAATTTTTGTTGTTCAATAGATGAATTTTGTAGGACAAAAGAGTACTGTTACAGTGTGCAACTAACTGAAGTTTGTCTGATGGACATCCAAATTCGAATGTTGAGCATGCTAACTTTTCAAAAACACAGTTCAACATGGAAATTAGTCTAATAAACATCTAAAATGAGAATTTTAACTTTCTGAACTTACATAATAGATCTAGATGCTTAGGTTTTTGGCTTCCTTTTTCATCTTTTGATTGTGCCATTCTGAGTAGCTCCATTGTACAGATCTATTATCTTTTGAACTTATGAGGAGCACCTGCAACTCATATCAAACTCACTCCGATGCTAAAGTTAGGATTGATTTAATGTCAGAAATTCTAAAATAGATGTATATAAGTACTTACTTACAGTTCATTGGGATTTACCATACCTAATTCTCTCCTGATTTTACAATATCTATCTTTTGAAAAGGGCTTGGTCAGAATGTCAGCAACTTGATCCTCTGTAGGGATGTATTCTAATCTGATTTCTCCTTTCAGAACATGATCCCTTATAAAGTGATGCCTAACTTCAATATGCTTTGTCCTTGAATGCATGACAGGATTCTTTGTGATGTTGATAGTACTTTGGTTGTCACACATTATTGGTATTTCCTTCATCTCAATCTCAAGATATGCAAGCTGCTGCTTCATCCAAATGACTTGAGCACTACAGCTGCCAGCGGCAACATATTCAGCTTCCACAGTGGATACAGTCACACTATTTTGCTTCTTGCTGAACCATGAAACCAAGGATCTTCCAAGAAACTGACATGTTCTACTTGTGCTTTTTCTGTCAGTTTTGGATCTAGTAAAGTCAGCATCAGTGTATATAATAAGATATTTTCCATTGTCCTTTGGGTACCAAAGTCCCATCTGTGATGTTCCAATTAGATATCTGAATATGCGTTTCACAGCAGTTGCATGGGTTTCTTTAGGACATGATTGGAGCCTTGCACACATATAGACACTGAACATGATGTCAGGTATGCTAACTGTTAGGTCTAGTAGAGATCCAATCATTCTTTTATATTAAGTTATGTCAAAGATTTTTTCTTCTTCATCCATATCAAGCTTTGTTACAGTAGTCATAGGAGTTTCCATTGGCTTGACTTTTTCCATGCCAAACTTTTTTAGCAACTTTTTCAGATATTTTGATTGACTGAGGAAGATATCATCACCACATTGCTTAATTTGCAATCTAAGAAAAAAGTTAAGCTCACCTATCATTGACATTTCGAATTCACCCTGCATTAGTTTAGAGAAGTTCTTGCAAAGAGATTCATTTGTAGCACCAAATATAATATCATCAACATAAATTCAAATTTTCTTACCATCATAGCTAGAGTTTCTTCATCTAATTCATCTCCATCATCAAATTCTTCTTCTTTCTCTTCAGCAGTTTTTAGAGCAAGACCTTTCTTTTTCCTGTCTTGATCTTCTTCCTTAAGAACATTTATCTTTCCCTCATATTCTTCAAGGCTACCGAAGAGAGCTATGACAGAGGCCATTGATTCTCCTCTGGCTTCCTCTATTGCTATTACTTTAGGTTGCTACTCCAGAGGAAGAGCTCTAAGGATTTTTCTATCCTTTTCTGGCTGAGTGTACTCCTTACCAAGACTCTTCAATTAATTCACAATGAGAGTGAATCTCTTTTGTAGCTCTTTGATGCTCTCACCTTCCACCATTCTGAAACTTTCATATTCACCAATGCAAAAGTTCAATTTGTTCTCTCTTACTCCAGTGGTTCCTTCATGAGCGATTTCTAAAGTATCCCATATACCTTTGGTTGTGAAACATTGTGATACTCTGTAGAATTTCTCTTGGTTTAATGTACTGACCAGGCAGTGTTTTGCCTTAAAATTCAGCAAGACTCTTCTCTTATCCTCCTCATTTCACTCGTCTTCTAGTTTCTCCTTATATTTCCCATCATCTTGCAACTTCATTGGAACAAAATCTCCCTTCTGGATGACAGACCAGATATCCAGATCAATGGACTGGAGATAGATTTGTATTCTCATCTTCCAATATCCGTAGTGTTCTCCACTGAAGTCAAGTGGTCTGTTTGTGTTGTTTCCCTCAGGTAGAATGCTTTCTCCAAAGCCATCTATTAAATTTTCCGGATTGTTAGATCCTTTGTTTGGGAATCTGAGCTTTGATACCACTTGTTAGATAAGCTGACTTCCTGAGAGGGGGTGAATTGGGAAGATTAAAATTTTCTACAAAAGTCAAGAGAGTGATGAAAGCAAAAGTGACAGTAAAAACAGAGTATAAAGGAATAGCAAGGTAAAAGCAGTAAAAGGGAAGGGAAGACATAGATGTTTATCCTAGTTCAGTCTCTCTATCTTGACCTACGTCCAATCCCCAAATCACCATTTGAGATTTTCCACTATCTTGCAAGAATTCAGCGGGCTTCTTGCAATTGCCTCAATACAACTTGATGCTCTGTTCTTAGAGCTTAGAATTTCACTTTTTGCACTCTAGCTAAGTGCTTCCCAAATCCCTTGTGATATCCCATCATAAGAAAATCTTTCTTCCAGATGAAGATAAGATTAATTACAATGATTAAACTCTCTAATATAGAGTGTATATGAAAGTTGAAGTATAGAAAATGAAGTATGTAAGAGTAAGAGACTTTGACTTAAGAATTTTGGTAGAGTTTCTATATGTTCAATGTAAAATCGTTATCCACACCTTCAAATGAAGTTCTATTTATAGATTTATGTCTTAACTATACGTTAGAGACAAGATCTAGCGGTTAAAGACGTTACCCAACAATTACTATGAAAAACTATCCGTTCACCAATCGCATTTAATGCGTCTGACACTCAAAGTTTGAATTTTGTTGGGTTAATAGACGAATTTTACAGAGACTAAAGGCTAAAGACTTTAACTTTGAACTTCGAAGTTCGTTTGTTCTAAAAAAAAAATTTGAATTTTCAACTTTGACAAATATTTCTATGTTGGAACATATGAATTTTCAAGTTTAAAGTTCCTCTAGTAAGTGTGAACAGTTATCTCATATTGCTACAGTGCCTTCGAAGTTTGAATTTTGGTGCCCAAAATTCGTCTGTCAGTGGGCAGCTCAATAAGGCATAATAGTTCATCTTTTCAAAATTTAAATTTTCAAGGGCCAAAGTTCGTCTATTCGAGAGAGCTCTTATCAGATTTAGTTCAAAGTTCGAATTTTTGAATACTAAAATTTGTATGTCAACAGATTATCATAACACACTTGCAAACTTTATTTCTAAAATTCGAATTTTCAAAATCAAAGTTCATCTGTCAGTGAGCTAACTTAGAACTCTTTTTAAACTTTACTCTCAGATGAACTTTGATATATCCTCAGACGAATTTTTCATTTCTCATAAATTGTATTTTATTAGAAATTCAAATTTTCAAAACTCAAAGTTCGTTTGTCAGAGAAGACTCTTATTAGACTTAATCCAAAGTTCGAATTTCTGCACTCAAAGTTCATCTGTCAGAGGAATCTCTTTTCTAACTAACTTATTTTCAATTCAAAATTTGAATTTCAGAAGCCAAAGTTCAAATTTTTAAAGCAATAGATCAGTTTTAACACTTTAAAGTTCGTCTGTTAGTGGGTGTTTTTCAAATATTCCATAAATTATCATAGAATTATATTTTTAAAACATTCTTTTGCAAATTCAAAGTCTTTTACTCAATTTAAATATAGGAGATAGTCCGTGAAGGGCATCATCACTGAGGAATGTGATTTGAAACAATGGAAATGAGGCCTTTGGAATCCTCACCAGATAACCTTAGACAGCTCATCCAATATGTTGCCACCTTATGCTTAAGCTTATCATCATATCCATCAATAGGATGCCTGTGGATTCATGAATGCATGTGCGCTCTCTCTCCATATCTTCACCTTTCCAAGCCTTGGAGGTTATCTTCTTCCCGTCGAGAATTGCTACCATGGGATATATCTTCCCATCTTTAAGGTTCCAAATATTAATATCCCTTCTTATCCAATTCAGTCCATGGTCCGACCATATGCTCTCTTGTGTCTTCTGATTAACAGCATATGCGGCAATCATTGGCTTTGAAATCCTTCCGCATTACAATGATTTAGGATCATCGCAGTCCTGTTCACATCCACGGCCTCGTATCTATCCTTGATCAACATGAAAATGGTGCATTCTCCTTCAAAGCTTCTGGTCTCCATCACGATGCTCTTGGGCCTCTCATGCTCCAACGTCAGGAAGGTAAAGATGGGGCCGAAGATGTGTTGACCAATTAGGAAGCGTGAGTGAGTTAATGAGCATAAAAAAAATAAAAAAGAAAAAAAGAAAAGTCCACACAATCTTTTATTCAATAAACTGTCACGGTGTAACTACTACTATTGATGGGTGCCACCAGCAAGGGGTATCTCAAATGCAATGTTGACGGATCGTTTGTTTTTAGAAGGTGAGAGGTGGTAATTCAGCTGAATTCACCCTAGATCCTATGATGTCGTCTTATGAAAACCTTTTCTCCTTCTTCTTCTTTTCTTTAATTTTCCTAAAAAATTGACTTCGCCATGCCAAACATGGTCTAAGGGAGTGAGCCCCCCTCTCTTCTTTTCAAGTTGATGCTGTTGGTAACCGTATGTGTTGGCTGTTTTTACTGCTGTTTGTATTTGTGTTGCTTGTCTGTAGTTTTGTTGTCTGGTTTATGTTTGTGTAGACCCTTTTGTTTGGTTGGTTTTAATGAAGGAATATTTCATGCTAAAATAAAAGTATAAGAATTTAAAATATCCAAGTTTTATACCTTTATCTCTTCATTTTTTCCCAACCAATTCATTTTTTCATCACATTCAATAATTATTAATGTCATCAATATCATGATAAAATATGAAGTTTATAACAAGTTTCACCTGAGAAATAGTATAATTCATTTTTCTTTTCCTTTTTTTAAACCATCAACATCATTCATTTTTCAGAATCATTATATTGCACAAAAAAGTGTATCAATTTTTTTTAAGAATATATATCACGTGAAAAGAAGATAACTAATTGATACATAGAGACCTGATTTACAAACTTCTTTTATAACGGTCCACTTATAATTAGAAGTGGACACATTATCTAATGTATTATATGAAATTTAAAAAAAGAAAAATGAATCACTTATATAAAAAATATATATATATACACACACACATAAATATTGAATATATTTTATATTGATGTGAGCAATGCACTAGACGCAATGGACATCCAATCCAGTTTCCCGTCTAGTTTCTTATTTCTATTGTAAATAATACCACAAACGGCACCACTTTGTGTCTTTATTAGAATTTTTTTAGCCAACTGCCGACAGCATACAGATGACAATGACCGTCAAATAAAGTGGCAAGGGAATTAATTACAGATAATTACCATAGCAAAAACTGAGAGCCAGCACCCATTGAAAGTTCCAGAGTCTTCAGAGTTTAGATGTGGCGAGGTTGATGAGATCCTTCCTAAGGATTTTGCCGGATGGGTTTTTGGGTATTGAAGAAATGAATGCCACTCTTCGAATTCTTTTATATGGCGCAACCTGTTTAAACCACATGTTAGGACACTAGCAATAGAATCATCATCCCCACGCTAATCATTCTCATTCTCATGGCACCCCCATTCAATTAATAAAAAGACAGTTTTCTTACATTCATACATTTTTTCGGTACAAGCTCACGTTCACATACTTGTTTTTCGCCCAAGAAAAACCGGCCCACAAGGCCCAAAGGGTTTTCATGCTTTCTGCTCATGATTACCATATTTCTTATGGTGGCCAAATACATCATGAAGGTGATTAAACTACTTTTTCCATCCCATTTTATTTATAATTTTAGAAAATTTTAAATATTTGAATTTATCTTTTTTGTTGTTTAACATTTCAATAAAAACAATAGTTGGAGAATTACAAGTCATTTTTTAGCATTTAATTCAATTATATTTTAGTAAAATATTATTAAATTTTACTATAATCTAACTTATTTAATAATTTTATTAATCTGTATAAAAAAATTATTAAAATAATATATAAAATGCGATGGATGGAGTATATGTTATCACCAAATTCGACAACCCACAAACTATAATTACTCTCATTTTGCACAGTAATAGTCTAATAGATATGACTAAATGGAAGGGTTCATTCGCAATTGTTGAAAATCAATGCTCTTGACGGAAGGCTCACCTGTGCTGCCACAAAATCCATTATTTCCTTTTCAGATACATGACTTCCAGTTTTCCTTAGCACGTATGCCATTGGATACTGCCCAACCTCCTTATCTGGGAATCTAAAATAAAGCAAACCAAAATCACCCTATGTGTTCTTTAATTTAAAAAAATAAAATAAAATAGCAATTCTCTTCGATTAGGTGATGGACTTACGGTATGACAGCAGCATCTGAAACTGCAGGATGAGTAAGCAACAAGGCCTCTAGTTCTGCTGGTGGGACCTAATACATAAAGAAGCAACATTAAGAGACCATGTCCATTCTAAATATCGAAGCAAGAATATTTTATAGAACATGTTAAGAATAAAAGTGAAGCGAACCAATTAGTTCATTAGAGTGAAATTTGTGTTTTAACTTCCCCGTGGCTATTCTTTTTTACCTCCCTTTGTTAAATGAGTTAAGCGACTAAATGACAAACTTGCCAGTACAGATCTAGATTGTAGATTTTAATAATAAAATTCCGAGTTTTGACGGTGTAGAATTGGTAAGTACCTGATATCCCTTGTATTTAATAAGCTCTTTCAACCTATCAACAATGAAAATAAATCCATCACCATCAATGCAGCAAATATCCCCAGTTCTTAACCATCCCTCTGAATCCAGGGTTGAGGTGGTTGCCTCTTGGTTACTAAAATATCCTGCAATAACCATACTACCACTGTTAAATTAAACAAACTCAAATGCTAACTTAACAATAAGTTTATAACTAGCATTTGATCCACTATTATGTGGTAGTCGGGGAATCTAAAATTGATAACTTTCGTCAATGAAGGCCATCACATATTTCCAATAAAAAAAATACTAGTAGTCTATTACAGAATCCTAACCAGAGATCTTAAATCTATCCAAAAATGATTAAAAAAATGGATATAAATAATACCATTCACGTGATCTTCTGAGCAGAATTAGTACCTCGAATTATTTAACAGAGAATATGTTCACATCACCCTAGATGATCTTGAAACGTGGACGAATTTTAAAATTCATGATAAATAGATTTTTTTTTTTATACTGATTGATGTTTCCTTAAAGACGACATTCGCACATGGCAGCAAATAATGGCATACCTTTCATGATGGTTGGACCTCTGAGCCAAAGCTCACCCGTCCGGTTAGCCGGCAAAGCCTCTCCGGTTTCAGGGTCCACGATTCTGGCCTCCGTGCTCGGCGACAGCAGCCCAGCCGTACCGTACCTCCTACTCTCCTCCAGTGAGTCCGTGGATGCTCCGATTCCCGTTGACTCGGTCAACCCGTAACCCTGAAGAATTGTCACCTCCGGGAACTTCTCCACAAAGCCCTCTATCACCTCCTTGCTCAGTGGAGCCCCACCCGACAGCGCCGAATGTAGCGAACTCAGGTCGTATTTCGCCTTTATCGCATCCGCTCCGTTCATCATCGCCACCAGTATGGGCGGCACCAGCGGCAGGTAAGTTGCACGGTACTTCTGGATCGCTGAAAGCATATCGTCCATGTCGAACTTGGACAGCACCACTATTGTCGATCCTGAAGCCAGAAGACCCGTTGCGAACGCCGCTAGACCATATATATGGAACATCGGAACAGTGCATATGAAGGTCTCCTCCTTATCTATATTGAATCGACCCAAAACAATCTGGACCATTGCCATCAGATTACGGTGCGACGAGACCACGCCTTTACTCGGACCCGTGGTACCAGATGAGTATAGTAGAGTTGCAGTGTCGTCTTGGTTAACTCGATCCCTAACTCGTCTCGCACCGGGCTCCTTCTTCATCATCTCCCCCAGCGTAGTCACGATTTTAGGCTCTGTGATTGGGGCGTTCGCATCTTCTTCCATGAGAACGATTGGTAGGTTTGAAATTGCGGTGATTTTGGGAAGGAGAGGCGGAATTGTGAAGGCGATGACAGGTTTGCAATCGGAGATTTGCTTGGCGATTTCGCGGGTAGTGTTGAGAGGGTTGGTGGTGGTGATTATAGCTCCAAGGGACATGACGGCGAGGCAGACGACAGGAAAGTAAATGGAGTTGGGGGAAAGAAGGAGGACGACATGGCCCTTTCGAATTCCGAAGTCAGAGAGAGAGGTAGAGACGGAATCGACGGCTCGCCAGAGCTGTTGGAAGGTGAAGTGGCAGCCGGTGGCGGCATCGATGAAAGCAAGCTTGCCATGGTGGGCGCAGGAGGAGATGAAAGTGGTAACGTCGAGGGAGTGGTTTTGAGGAAGCGGCACAGGCTTCCGTTTACTGTAGAAGATAGAATTGGATTTGCAGAATCCACTTCTTGCATCAACTTCCTCCTCCATCCCTCTCTCTCTCTCTTATCTGCTACTTTCCCCTTTTTTCGCTCAACTCTTCTTGCCTCAACAAGACACCCGCGGTACTGTCTTGATTTTGATCATGAATTGAAAATCACAACATAATAATTTATAGAACAATTAGTTGGATTAGTTTAACTTTGCTTTAATCCTATTATATTATTTTACAACAATATTAGTCTTATCTCATATTGTGGGGTCGGTTACATAGATCATACAATGTCAATGGACTCTATCAAACACCGTCTCCTCAGATAAATTATTTATTAAATAGTTATTTCTTATAACTTCCCTTAGTGTCCTTTTTTGTCTCCCTCTACACTTTTTGATCAAGCTACATGACATTTGATCAATTCTCTTTACTAACTTATTTTGCCATTTTCTTTCTACATGCCCAAATCATCTTAAACGATTTCCCATAATTTTCTCCTCAATAGGTATAAGTGCTACCCCAACTTTCCTTCGTATGCAATCATTTCGTATCTTATCCAATTTTGTATGACCACACATCTATCTCAATATTTTCATCTCTGCTACTCACATCTTATATTTTTATTGTCCTTTCAAAGCCCAACATTTACTACCATATAACATTGTTGGCCTTATAATTGTTCTGTAAAATTTTTCTTTAAACTTAATAGACCTTATTGTTATTGCTGACCTTAAAGCTTTAATCCTATTATATTATATTAATTAATAATTAATTACATTTTATATTTACAGTGTTCATAGACATTTATAAAAAATAATAATGATATGCTTAAGCTTTATGCATTAATCATGGATCAAGCACGATCTCTCCATATCCTTTCCTACAAAAGTGCAAATGCAATTGGTGTTTAGTTGGCATTTGTGACCATACTATACTCGCTATTGATTTTTATATTATCTATTATTATATCGACGGAATCATGGAATGGAATTAAATTATAGTAATAGATATGCAATTTAATAATAATTTTGATGATTACTTTGTTATAAAAATTACTATATACTTCATTATACCATTATTAGTGTGTTATTTCTATTGTGATTTGTGATCAGTAATTGAAAAAATTTGATAACATTTACCAAAAAAAAAAGTAATAAACATAAAGACAATTACATAAATGTTTTCACTGTCAACCGTCCACTTTTGTTAGTCAAACCGTTAAGGCACCGCGTGGAATGAGTTTCGCGTGTGTTGGCAATTCATTCTTGGAGGAAATTCGCACGTTTATCAAGAGTCCGAAATGGTAAAAATATTTTTTTTAGGTCTTCATATTATTTATCATTGTCACTGAAATGTTATGTGTATATGCATATATATATATATATATATTCCGGCCAAAAAAGCATGTGTATATATATAATATATATCTATACTAATATAATAAATATATAATTGTTTTGAAAAGATAATATAATTTTATAATTCAATATATAATTAAAACTTTTTTACACTCATCTCAATTTTATTAAACATTAACAAAAATATAAAAATGATGACATACGAAGATTTTGCGAATGAAACATTGTTTTATGTTTTTTTTCTACCACTAAACATTATTTTATGTCGGCTAACTCAAATGGAGAATACTACTACTTACCCTCCATCGATTAAATTGGGAGTTCTATTTTTTTCAATCACCTCCTCCTGTTTGCTTGGCTTCGTATGCCCAAGATGAAGGCTAGTGCTCTGGTAGTTGTTTGTATTAAAAAAAAAAAACACACACACACACACACACAAAACAAAAAACACAAACTTGCATTAACTATGATTCTCTTTAACGAAGTGCAGTGGAAGAATGTTATATGTAGGAACGGGGAAGAAGGATGGGAGAGGGGTACCTAATTTCCAAAGACAAATTGGTCCCCCCAAAATGGAATAATGGTTTCGTTTGGATGTAGATGATTTAGTTAATTACTCCGGGGATGTTGTTTGTGGTGGGATAATAATGGGATTCTTAGGGTAATTGTGTTAAAAGTTTCATGAAAAAACTTAACCAAGTGAAGAGTACCACCATTGGCCTGTTTTGGGTGGCATCGCCACCCCATTAAGTGATTATTGCCACCCCAAACAAGCACTATGAGATTGTGGGTCCCTTCTTGGTCTCAAGGAGGAGGGAATCCGTAAAGTAGTGATTATGTTGAGTCTATTAATAGAATCAGAATGCATGGATTATACCATAGGTTATTTGACCGAAAATTTGATCTGTGAAGTCAGATGATTGATTGCAAGAGATAGGAACATTATTTTCTACCATGTCTATGATAAAGCCAATAAATGTAACTACAAGAAAATAATATTTTTTTTCAGAAAAATTTATCAAGACAGTAATTTTTCATAAAATTTTTCATAGAAAAAAAAAATTTTTAGGGAACTTTCTCATGAAAAGATGAATCAAGAGAAATTTAATGAGAAAATTCGTAAGAAAAGCATCCATTTCGTGGAGGGAACAACAACAACAATAACAACAATAGCCTTATCCCACTATGTCAATGAGCTCTATCAAACACCAAAATTTTCTCTGAGAAATTGTTCTCACAGATTTATCCCTGAGAAAGTTGTAAACTTTCTCAAGGAACGATCCATGAGAAATATTGGAGCCTCTTTCTCACTTTTCATGGCCACAAAAGCTGCCGTTTCTCACGGACAGATTCATGAGAAACGATAAAATCTCTCATGGAAAAATTTGTGAGAAATTTTGGCGCCACTTCCCTCCATGAAAAAAAATATGGATGAAAAAATTTTCTTAAGGGTTCTTCTATGAGAATAAATACAGTTTCTCACAGATTGTATATATCCCTGAGAAATATTGAACATATTTATAAAATTGAAGTTAAATTTTTAAATCTACTAAATATGTGATGTTTTAAAACTATGTATTGTTTTAAAATTAGTATTTTATTTATATAAATTACTCAATAAAATTAGTATTTTATTTTTTATAATTTTATTAAAGATTATCTCTTATCACTTAGATATAATTAAGTAATTTGGATATTGTGTTTATAGGATTTATGACACATTAGCATAATTATTTTGAAGGAAACTAAAATATATAGTTTTTAATGAAAGTATCAACTACAGGTATGAAAGTTCAACTATTACAAGTGAGAGTAATACAACTTGTAGAGATGATGATGAGTTTAGTAAGTGATAGAAAAAAATTATAGTATAATGATTGCGATATAGTTTAAATTAGCAAAGTATATATTATTAATATATGAAAAAGAATTATACATAATGTAACATAATGTATGTGAGATATATATTGCAATAATATTAAACTGAATGTGTGTGTGTATATTTGCATTATTTAGTAAACTTGAGACATTAGCTTAACTGATGTACAAATTACAAAGGTCTAGCAGGTTACGTATTCGAATCTCCTTCGGGTAAGAGTCAAGCTTAAATCATTCTTTTTCTTTCATGATGGAGTGTATGTTATCACCAAATTCGACAACCCACAAACTATAATTACTCTCATTTTGCACAGTAATAGTCTAATAGATGTGACTAAATGGAAGGGTTCATTCGCAATTGTTGAAAATCAATGCTCTTGACGGAAGGCTCACCTGTGCTGCCACAAAATCCATTATTTCCTTTTCAGATACATGACTTCCAGTTTTCCTTAGCACGTATGCCATTGGATACTGCCCAACCTCCTTATCTGGGAATCTAAAATAAGGCAAACCGAAATCACCCTATGTGTTCTTTAATTTAAAAAAAAATAAGAAATTAAAATAGCAATTCTGTTCGATTAGATGATGGACTTACGGTATGACAGCAGCATCTGAAACTGCAGGATGAGTAAGCAACAAGGCCTCTAGTTCTGCTGGTGGGACCTAATACATAAAGAAGCAACATTAAGAGACCATGTCCATTTCTAAATATCGAAGCAAGAATATTTTATACATATTAAGAACAAAAGTGAAGCAAACCAATTGTGTTGAGATTGTCTCCACTGCACTTACAGAGCACTGCACCTCCACCGCGTGATTGTGAAGTGGTTTGAAGCAAAATGGAAATATTTTAATAATTATAATTACTTTCACCATTCATTTGATATGATTTTTATTTAAAAAAGTACTTTTTATAAAAAAATTGTTAAAATTTTTTTACTCTTTTTAAATATCAATGTTTTAACAACTTTGTTTCAAATTTTTTATATAGAGAAAATATTACAACAATAATAACATTAACCTTATTTCACTAATGTAAGGTCAATTACATAGATCATACCACGCAATGTGTTCAGATACAGAAAAATATTATTGATTTAAAACAAAATAATCATATATGTGATAGGAAGAATGTTAGAAATTATTGTTTAATTTAGTAAAATATTTTATAAAAAATATTTTTGCATATAAAATTGACCTGTAAAGTGCTGGATAATAAATTTTAAAAATGGTTGTAAATATATAAAATGATAATAATGAATATATATTAGAAATTTATTCATTTTACGTTTTATAACAAATTATTAAAATAATTTAAATTAGCTTTTTCCTTTTTAATATATTTGTTTTGAATTATTTTAATTTTTTTGCCAGAGAGATATTCTAAATTTTTAATGTTTTGATGATAAGTTATAGTTTTATTTCTTGTTTTCAATCATGACTCCATATGTTTGTTTGTGTTCTTTTATTTCCATTTTGCCACAAAAAAGGTCGTAATCCTGCAGTGGAGGTGCAGTGATTTGGAAGCGCAGTGGAGACAATCTGAACCCGAACCAATTAGTTTAACTTTGCTTTAATCCTATTATATTATATTAATAACTAATTACATTTTACATTTACAGTTCATGGACATTTACAAAAAAAATAATAATGATATGCTTCAGCTTTATGCATTAATCATGGATCAAGCACGGTCTCTCCACATTGACGTGAGTAAAGGGGAAGGGTACCATGCAGGTCGCATGGTAGTACGCGACAAAATGTAAGTATTTCATGCGGCTTTGTATTTATTTTTTATTTTAATAATTTATTTTTAATTATTGGATTATTTAAATGACCTTTCTTATTCTATAAAATCGACTTTCTACCCTATTTAGGTAAGCTTCAATCATTCGTAAATATGATTCTTTGTAGGAAATGTTTTTTATAAGAATTTGAAATTATTATTTTTTTCATTAAATAAATATTAAGAAGATATAAATTTAATTAAAAGTGCAATAAATATTAATTAATAATTAACTATATTTATATAAGTGTACCAAATTTTTTCATCCCTAAACTTATATTATATATACATACTTTATTTTTTAAATATTCAAATATCATAATAAAGTTACATAAAAAGTCAAAGAATCCTTGTATGCTACGTTTATTTTTATGATTGAAATTAAGAAAAAAAAATAAGAAAGTCCAATAATTACGTATTGTACTTATTAACTTTTTTTAACTAAACTGAAGAAGTCAAATTCCTCCCTATTCGACTTCTTTAATTTTTTTAAAAAAATTGTTGCCTTGCTTTTTTTCAAAGTAAATTGAAATATAAAACACACATTGCGTCTTGCATAGCTTCAATAGTGCAGTCTGTGATACTATAGTAGTTCCTCATTTCGTTGCTCTTCAATTTAAAGGGTTGTCTCCTTCATTTCTCGTTACACTTTTTCACTGTTGTAGCTCTTCATTTCTACACGGTGCTCCATCTATACTTCCATCTTCAGTCAGCAATCTTTGTTAACTCTGTATGTACTCTGGGTTTCATCGTCACAGCTTCATTTTACATTAAAACGTTTCATCTCCCGTGAGTATTTATTCTCCTCTTAATTATCAAGTTTTGTACTAACAGATTTAACCGAATTATATACTTCAATAATTATATTATTTAATTTGTGCAGCGTTATTCTATTTTTCTTTTACATAAGTCCTGCATTTCCATTTAGTTTCCACAATAGGTGAAATATTAATTTTAGTAAGTATATTTATTTCTTTATTAATGCAAATTGTGATATGGTTTTTTTCTATTTAGTGTTAATTTTTTTGTTGATATAGTATACTTTGTTTAATATAATTTAATTAATGACAATTTATAGTTTTAAAATTTCTTCTTATCATTCAATTTATATTTTTAAAGTTAACCATTATATTTGACTTCTTCACTTTATCAAAAGTGACTTCATTAAATTGGAGTCATTTTTTGGACTATCAATCTAATCTGGTCAAGAAGATTCTTTGTAAATAAAGCCAAAAAAAATTTAAAAAAAAATTTAAGACACATGTTTTAGGTATAATTGAATTTTGAGACTTGGAAAAGAATTATTTAATTTTTAATATATTTTTTTAGTATAATTGGGTTTTGGGATCAAAGAAAAAATATTTGATTTTTGTATTCAACTTGATGTTGGTATGTGAGATTGAAAATTTTTAAATATTTTTTTTTAAAAAACTAATTTGGTATAAAAAAGTGTATTTATTTTTTTATTATTGCAATATGTAACATATATTTTTTTGTGTAGTTTAATTTTTTGGTTGATATAGTATTCTTTGTTTATTATAATTTAATTAATTATAATGAAGTGTTTTTAAATTTCTTTGATTACTTATTCAGCTTTAGTTTTTTTAAGTTTAAAATTAAAAAAACTTTTACTTTATGAAAAGTTACTCCATAAAAGTAGAGTCACTTCTCGAATGGAACATGCCATCTATCTAATTTAGTCAGGAATAAATTACTGACCATATTAGATAGGTAAATATAGCATAAAAAAAGTTTTAAAAAAATTTGAAGACACATGACAACAAAGGCATAATTGAATTTTTAGAAAAAAAAATTTAATTTTTAATACATGTTTTTTTGTGTATAATTGGGTTTTAAGATCTAGAAAAAAATATTTAATTTTTGTATTAAACTTAACTTTAGTACGTGAGATTGAAAATTCTTGAATGATTTTTTTTTTCAAAAATTAATTTGGTATAAAAAGTGTATTTGTTTTTCTTTATTACAGTGTGTAATATATATTTTTCTATGTAGTTTAATTTTTTGGTTCATATAGTGTTCTTTGTTTATTATAATTTAATTTATCATAATGAAATGTTTTTAAATTTTTTTTATCAAAGCTATAGCTTTTGTAAGTTTAAGATTAAAAAAAACTTTTACTTTATGAAAAGTTACTCCACAAAAGTGGAGTCACTTCTCAATGGAGCATACCTCCTATGCAAAAAATTTTTGAATGATTTTTTTAAAAAAATTAATTTGTTATAAAAAAGTGTATTTGTTTTTTTTTTATAGTAGTGTGTAATATATATTTTTCTGTGCAGTTTAATTTTTTGGTTTATATAGTATTCTTTATTTATTATAATTTAATTAATTATAATGAAGTGTTTTTAAATTTTTTTATTAAAGCTTTAGTTTTTTTTAAATTTAAGATTAAAAAAAACTTTTACTTTATGAAAATTTATTCCACAAAAGTGGAATCACTTATCAGATGGAGCATGCCTCTTATGCAAAGACATGCTTCATCTATCTAATCTGATTAGAAATATATTCTTGACCAAATTAGATAGATAAATATAACCTAGAAAAAGTAAAAAAAAAAATTTATAGACACATAACAATAAAGGCATAATTCAATTTTTAGATTTAGAAAAAAATATTAGATTTTTAATACATTTTTTTTTTGCATATAATTGGATTTTGAGATCAGAAAAAATATTTTGAATTTTGTATTAAACTTGATTTTGGTACGTGACATTGAAAATTTTTAAATTTAATTAATTATAATAAAGTGTGTTAAAAGATTTTTTATTACTACTTCACCTTTAGTTTTTTTGAGTTTAAGATTTAAAAAAAAACTTTTACTTTATGAAAATTGACTGCACTTCACATAGGCATGCTCTATCTATTTAATCTGGTAAGGAATAGATTCCTGACCAGATTAGATAGATAAATATAGGCGAGAAAAAGTTAAAAATAAAATTTGTAGACACATGGCAACAAAGACATAATTGAATTTTTAGAAGAAAAAAATATTTAATCTTTAATACATGTTTTTTGGCATATAATATGGTATTGAGATCAGGGAAAAATATTTGATTTTTGTATTAAATTTAACTTTAGTATGTGAAATTGAAAATTTTTGAATGATTTTTTTTTTAAAAAAAATTAATTTGTTATAAAAAAGTGTATTTGTTTTTTTGTATAGTAGTGTGCAATATACATTTTTCTGTGCAGTTTAATTTTTTGGTTCATATAGTATTCTTTGTTTATTATAAATTAATTAATTATAATGAAGTGTTTTTAAATTTTTTGATTAAAGCTTTAGTTTTTTTAAGTTTAAGATTAGAAAAAAAAACTTTTATTTTATGAAAAGTTACTCCACAAAAGTGGAGTCACTTCTCAGATAGAGCATGCCTTTTATGCAAAGACATGTCCCATCTATCTAATCTGGTTAGGAATAGATTCTTAACCAGATTAGATAGATAAATATAACCTAGAAAAAGTTTTAAAAAAAATTGTAGGCACATAACAATAAAGGCATAATTGAATTTTTAGATTTAGAAAAAAATATTTGATTTTTAATAAATTTTTTTTGCATATAATTGGATTTTGAAATCAGGAAAAAATATTTGATTTTTATATTAAACTTGACTTTAGTACGTGACATTGAAAATTTTTAAATTTAATTAATTATAATGAAGTGTTTTTAAATTTTTTTATTACTTCTTCACCTTTAATTTTTTTAAGTTTCAGATGTAAAAAAAAACTTTTACTTTATGAAAAGGCATGCTCCATCTATCTAATCTGGTCAGAAATAGATTCCTAACCAGATTAGATAGTTAAATATAACCTAGAAAAGTATCCATGTATGCATGTAATAGCTGCATGTGCTCATGTAAGTATTGACTCTTTATAATTTGTAGATCATGTATTCAGGTTGGAATCCATGCAAGTGGTTCATAGCAACGAGTTTACACCAATAAGAGATGAGGAACATTGGCCACAATCTAAAGGTCCTCACTTGATTCTTGACCCATCAATGATACAAGCAAAAGGTCGCTCTCGCTCAACTAGCATTTATAATGAGATGGATTAGACCACACCCGGACAATCTAATAAATGTGGGTTATGTAGGCAAATAAGTCACAATTGTTTGAATTGTCCACAGGCTTTAGCATCTAAACAATAACTTGTATAAAACTATATCATTTGTGAAATGTAAAGAAATTTGGATTATTAATTTCTTGCACCTCTTTAACTTCCTTAATGAAAAAAATAGATTACATTAATATTTTGGGTCATCGCACATTTTATTTTCTATGCATTGCAAAGACATTTCTAAATGGAGCAGCCACATCAAGTCATTCAACCATGCCCAGATGATGATTCATTATTATATCTATAAGCGTGACATATTTCACAAGCAATGTGGAACAATGATGTAAGTAAATTTCTTTCACATATTAGTTATGATTGTTATGCTTATTTATTAATCATGTTTTCATTTATTGTGTAGGTTGATTGGATCCTTATTACTTGGCGATTTAGGCAAATGGGTGAGCCATCGATACAAGTCATCGAATATCTTAGAGAAGTTGGATTTTATGGTGTTGCTCGACTTGGCAAATTTGAGTATGATCGAAGCTTGGTCTCTTCACTTATTGAGAGATGATGTCCTAAGACTCATACTTTTCACACTACACAAGGGGAGTGCATAATAACTTTGGAGGATGTGACTATACAGTTGGGCCTTCCTTGCACAGGACTTCCCATCATTGGGCCCACAGAATATGAATTGGAATGGCCAGATGTGTGTGAATGTCACCTTGGAAAACATCCATATTCCTTAAACATATACGGACAAAGGCTATTTTTGAGTTAGTTGGATGAGAATTTTAATCAATTAGATGATAATGCATCAGATATAGATATACAATGTTTTGCACCTGCAGATATTCTCATACTAATAGGTGAATACCTTGTGTCAGGTAGATCTGGTCATAGGGTCTATTTAATGTATCTTCCATTATTAGCTAATTTTAAAGATGTTAGAAAATATAGTTGGGGTTCAACAGTCTTAGTTCACCTATACAGAGAAATGTGCAATGTCACTAACCCATCTGAGGTGAATATTGGTAGCTGCTTAGCATTACTACATTTATGGGCATGGGATCGCTTTTCCATATTAACACTAGAGCGACCACTACCACCACGTCCAAACAGTGATATCTATCCTCTCTTACCATCCCTGGGGTTTAGGTATGCTAAAAATACACTTTAAATATTTTTTATTCACTTATTATCAAAATCATGCATATTTTAACATGTTCTTTATTATAATCATAGGTGGAAAAACATACAATTGGGCCCCCCATTCTAATCGTTCGACTTTACGATGTTATAGAAGTTTACTTGATGTAATGGCAGATGATGAGATCATTTGGCGATCATATGAACCTCTTAGAATTCTTGGCCTAATTCCAGATTATTGCTTCGAATCAAGTGACATTTGGCATGCTTCTGTCCCCCTTATATGCTTTCACATTATAGAATGGCATCACCATGATCATGTTCTAAGGTAATTTGGTCTCCAACAACCAATTCCAATGGCCCCATTTAACTTGGGCGATTTTCACACAACATAGTTGCAAGGGAAACCCTCAAAGAATTGGATGGAAGCTCACACAATCTTCATTGAAACATGGTTTGATTGGCCTTATGCTATTATTAATGCTCCTTCAGCAAATGAGGTGTTTCATCATACATCCGAGTACATATAGTGGTATTAGAGACATACTCGATGGTAGATCCATCCTTCTAATAGTATGACTGGTTATGTGGTAGCTTTTTTATTACTTTTCACCATCATTGTATTTTTCCTTGATATAGACAATGTCATAACAAAATAATTTTATTATTAATTTCAGACTGATATAGCAGAAGATTTATATAGCTTGCCATTAATTACCCTCTAGAAATGTCAACTAATTCTTATTCAAGGGTTGCTCAAGACCAGTATAACATATTAATTGCATTTCAACATAGAACTTGAGCCTACTCCACCTGCACAAGAGATACCACGTCCACAAATTCCTCAATATTAAAGACTAAGTAAGCAATGTGATAGCTATTTATCAATCAGGGCACCATTTACTTCTCAAGAAGAATATGAAGAGGAACAGGAACACACCACTACTTCAGCCACATCCAGTTCATTTGTAGGGGCTGCTTCTTCTTCTTTCATGTCGCCATCTTCATTACACCTGTTTAGCTCTCCCATTCCCGGTCAGTTTGGACCATTTATGTCTTTATTGGATGATCTAACTTTATTTGGTGCTGAGTACAACATACATTTCTTTCAATATGGAGAGTTATCAAATCAAGTATTTGAGACTCCTTGCCAGTCAATTTTTCTGACTGACTCTACTTGGTTTAATTTAAATACTATACAAACATCATCAAGAGTTGAGTCACCTGAATTGCAACATACAGAAGAGGACATATGACCAGAACAATCACAACGCAATAGAAGAAGAGTAAGATGTGGCACCAGTAGCCATTATATATAAGGTGATTAAATTTTGATATTTAATAACTAATTATTATTAATTAATTATTTTTCTCATTTATATTTAACCATTTTTATCAGTTAATTATTAAATTTATATTTTCATTATCGATACATATTAGCTTCTTCATTATAGTGTTATTTTATTTCTAATCATTATTATTTACTTATTATTACTTAATTATTAATTAGTATTTGTTCAAATTTTAATTAAATTGATGTCTTTTTAATGATTATTCAACAAAAATAAAAAACCAATATTCTTTATTTAATATTTATTAAATTTATTGACTAATCATTATTTTTTTTAATAATATATCAATTATTTGTTTAGTTTATGTTAATTTTTTAAAATTTTTTTAGTATAAATAACTTTTCTTAATATTCATTCACTAGTCAAACACTTTATAAATAGGATCAGAGAAACAATTTAAATTTCTCATTCCAACAATTAAAAAAATTGTTAAAAAAAAAAAGACAAAGCCAAAGTCACATGGATGGCCATGCAACTTTACCTTTTCAAAATTGGTAAGTAGCATTGATATCCATGCAACTTGCCTTTCCATTAAAAAAATGTATTTAGATCAAAAATCACATATCTATCCAATCGACTTATGTGTATGGAGTCAAAATGTAATGTCACTAGTCAACTTTGTGTGTTATATTTTGATAAATATTGTCTGACATGTCATATTTTGGTATTTTTTTTATTTTTTTATTATATTATACTCAAAAAAACCTATTGGACTTTTCGTTCTTTTTTTTCCTTTTTTAAATTTTAGTTATATAAATAAATGTAGCATACAAGGATTCTTTGCCCCTTCATGCAACTTCATTGTTATATTTGAATATTTAAAAAATAAAGGATGTGTATATAATATAAGTTTAGGGATGAGAAAATTTGGAACAACATTTATACAAATATAGTTAATTATTAATTAATATTTATTTCACTTTTAATTAAATTTGTATCTTCTTAATAATTATTTAATGAAAAAAATATAATTTCAGATCCTTATAAAAAATATTTCCAACAAAGAATCATATTTAGGAATAGTGAAAGCTTACTTGGACAAGGTAGTAAGTCAATCTAAGTATAGTAAGAAGTATTGGTCATTTAAATAGGATCAGAGAGTGATAAGTGAAGCCTTATGGAATCCGTCCAAAGAACCTACTTTAATGCGTAAAACACCTGGATCTTTACGAAACAAAGAACACAAAGATTAGAAATCAATGAAAATAACAAAAACGCACAAGAATAGAAACAAAAGAAAGCCAAAATGAAGAAATAAGATGAATAGATGTTGATCTTGATGAATTAGAATCCAAGAGAACCGATCTCTTGAACCTTAGTTCCAGTAACGCCATAAAGATTGACCAATTCCTTGATAAGTTATAGTGTTCACTTTAGCACTCAAAAAAACGCAAGAGGAAAACTCATAAAATTGAAATTCTCATTCATCTAAATCTGAAAAACGCACATAAAAGTTAGTCTAAAATAACAAGGTAAATTCTAACATAATAAGCCTAGAAAACCTAATTAATTTGGGTTCAAGTAATTCTAATAGGATTAGGAAACTTTACGTCCAAACAATACTCCTATTGAATCTAGAAAACTATTAAAATAAAACCCTAAAATAAAATAACAAAAATTCATAAGAAAATAATAAAAATAAGACCTAAACCCTTATAAACATGTCACCACATTAATGAAATTATATGTTTGACACATGACATGCTTATTTACAAGGTGGATTATCAAAAAGACTACTAATTAACTAATTGGACCTCATTAATTAACAAAGTTCAGCCCAAAATTAATAAAAATAAAATTAATACTAATTAAGCTCAATAATGCTTAAGTGACATGCTATTTTAGTGAAGTACATGATTTTTTAAATAATCTCCTCCAATGGACTTTTCTTGTACTTGAATCTTTTCAAGTGATAAAATCTCCTACCATATTCCTGAATTTGTCTAAACCATCCTCTATTAGAGAGTCCATTTAAATAATCTAACAATTAAAAAAAGAATTATTTTTTAAAAAAGTAAAGGCAAAATTGCATGGCCTTTTTATTAAAAAAAAATTTTGTCAGATCTGAAGTTGCATTGTTCTATGGTCGACTTGTCAGTACGTATTCAAGTCGTGTTACCACCAGTCGACTTTATGTATTATATTTTAGTAAATATTATCTGACATCTTGGAGGAAATTCACCTGTTTATCAAAATTTTGAAATGGTAAAAGTATTTTTTAGGTCTTTATATTATTTAACATTGTCACTGAAATATTATGTGTATATGCATATATATATATATGTATACATATATTCCGGCCAAAAAAGTATATGTATATATATATAATATATATCTATACTAATATAATAAATATATAATTGTTTTGAAAAGATAATATAATTTTATAGTTCAATATATAATTAAAACTTTTTTACATTCATCTCAATTTTATTAAACATTAACAAAAATATAAAAATGATGACACACGAAGATTTTGCGAATGAAACATTATTTTATGTTTTTTTCTACCACTAAACATTATTTTATGTTGGCTAACTCAAATGGAGAATACTACTTCTTACCCTCCATCGATTAAATTGGGAGTTCTATTTTTTTCAATCACCTCCTCCTGTTTGCTTGGCTTCTTATGCCCAAGATGAACGGCTAGTGCTCTGGTAGTTGTTTGTATTTAAAAAAAAAAAACACACACACACACAAAACAAAACATGCATTAACTATGATTCTTTTTAACGAAGCGCGGTGGAAGAATGTTATATGTAGGAACCGGGAAGAAGGATGGGAGAGGGGTACCTAATTTCCAAAGACAAATTGGTCCCCCCAAAATGGAATAATGGCTTCGTTTGGATGTAGATGATTTAGTTAATTACTCCGGGGATGTTGTTTGTGGTGGGGTAATTGTGTTAAAAGTTTCATGAAAAAAACTTAACTAAGTGAAGAGGACCAGCATTAGCCTGTTTAGGGTGGCATCGATCGCCACCCCATTAAGTGATTATTGCCACCCCAAACAAGCACTATGAGATTGTGGGTTCGTTCTTGGCCTCAGGGAGGAGGGAATCCGTAAAGTAGTGATTGCTAGTGATTATGTTGAGGCTATTAATAGAATTAGAATGGATTATGCCCTAGCTTATTTGACCGAAAATTTGGTCTGTGAAATGAAATGATTGACTGCAGGGGATAGGAATGTTATTTTTTACCATGTCTATCATAACGCCAATAAATATGAGAACTGGCTGGCTAGATCAGCTCAGGACATTAATGTGCAACTTTTGTCTGTCTTTTATTGACTCTCCTTTAGATTGTATGAGGCTGATCGATAGGGATAAACACAGTACCTAGTGGTTTTTGTTCTTCTCCTTATTGTATGGTTCTTCATAGCCTTTTATTAAAAAAAGAAAATGATGAAATATGTAGAGGAGGCTGGATCTTGTGCAAGGGAGAGCAAGTGTTGGGGTGCTGGGTGTGCTTTCCCGAAAGGTCCATCAGGGCAGACATGCTTTTTTTTTTTTATAAACGGGGCAGACATGTTTTAGGGTATCATCATCTCCTCTTGCAACATTCCTATATCGTATTTGGATTCAGATCCTCTCAATTAATACTCTCTCAATTATCTTTTTAAGTAAGATCTTAATAAAATCATACAATAGAAACAAGTCAAATTAATAAAATATTAAAATTATAAAAATAGAATAATACTAGCCATTAGATACATCATAGGGTTAGCAAAATTAGAAGTGGCCTTAAAAAAGCTTCAATTTAGCTCCAAACACTCTCGCAAAAAGCAACATTGAAAGGGTTAGAGAAGAAAAAAAAAGCTGCAGTTATGCGCCAGAAAATTGACTTAAGGCGAACAATTTATGACATTTGTTGATTAATATCAAAACACAATTAGGGTACAGTAACTAAAGGTACCATTTTATCACATGAAAGTAAACGAGAATTGAGATTTTTGGTTTTTTCTTATTATTTTTGGGCTTTAGAGATGTTTTTCCTCTTAATTTTCATTATATATTTTTAATTTTATGTCGATGTTGCTTATTATTAATATGATGTTATAGGTGCAAGATTTTTTTTTTTGATAAAATAGTTACAATTGTTAAATGTTACAAATTTGTTTCAGTTCACATATATATTGATTATTTAGTATTATTATATTATTTCTTAATGTCTCAGGCTTTATTCTTCTTTGGTGTTTTAAATGTTTTCTTAGCTTGATTTGTATAGACCCTAGGATTTTATGAATATTTAGATTCCTGCTTGAGAGATAATTGACAGAGCATTAATTGAGAGGATCCAATCATATCATATCGTCATCATATAAATGAGGAGCAAATCACTGGGAAACAGTGGTAGAAGTGAGAGCTGTGCCCGACAGGTTGAGAGGAATGTTTCATTAATTCTAAGTTCGCAAGTGAATTCCATAATAAATGATGGTTCTCTCATTTAAGGAACCTTAGAAGAGTTGCTGAAAGTCAAAACATTGGCCCAGCTTAGGAGATCAGAACATCGTATTGGTAGATAGCTGCAATATCATCTCCTAAGTCTCAGAGTAACTTTCAAAATTAAGATCCTTTCAATTGCTCCTCATGAATTCATAATCAGACACGTTAAAGCGTAAACAAAGCAGGGAAAAATTCCAAAAATTTTATACAAAACACTCAATTAGGAGCCACGAGTTACAAAGACTGTTCATCTGGAGGGCTGATTCAGCTTCATCGTTGATCAGTTCATGAAGATCTGCCTCTATCAATCATCAATATATATACACACACATATATAAAAGCAAAACTTGACACTGGTTTTTGGTGTATATTTATGATTTATTTACTGTTTTTCCAAATATATTTGAATGCCATGTGCAGTTGCACGGGGCTTTTCTAATTGACTATTATACACAAACACCGTGCAAGTCTATCAGTTGCCTTATCTTTACTGTCTTTGGAAAAACAAAAAGCCAAAAAAAAAAAAAACAACAACAACCAATTTTCATTCTGTCAAGTGCATTCTAGAGGAGAAGCACATGCAAGTTGTAAAAATGAAAACAAGTGATCTCCGTATCGGATTGACAGAACTCCAGAAATCAGCAATTCACGGAGGTTGATGTACAGAATGTCAGAACCTGATAAATCAAATAGCTACATTCTTCCAGCCAGGCGAGAGATGAAGTTTAGGTAAAGATACAAATTGTTCCAAAAAAGAAGAAAAATTCCGATTCTAATTCACTCAGAAGGGTCACTGCTTTACCATAAAAGGCAAACCTCTGTTAAGTTCAGACGTGGAGCAATTAGTAGTTGTGTCGCGGTATTTAATGTAAAATGTTTCAAGTTTAGCAGCTATGCTCATTAATGGGACTTTAACCATTGTTTTGGCCTAATAATTTTCAGAGGCTGTCCATATACTCAGTTATATCAAACATTTCTCGTGGCCAAGGCAGCGGTCTCACATTTTTGGATACGGGCAAAGGGAGGCAATTAAGCTTGGGCAGTACAGTAGTAGCAAACAACTTGGAAAATCACATGGCAGGGGCTCTAATGAAAAAGCTGAATTTATATGTCGAAAAAAAAAACTACAATAACAACACAACAGACACGTGTTTGTACGTTAATATAAAATAGAAGATACGCAGAGACATGTACAGAGTAAGAATCAATTAAATATTTCGTCAAATACAGGGGAAAAAATAGCACAAGAACTTATGAAAAATATATTACAAGTTTTGAATGAAATAAACTCAAACTTACAGTATACACACACCTTTTGCTACTCCAAAAGAGAAGTTACTTATCAAGAGGAAGAGCCTTTGCCCCGTCTTTTGTCTTCGAGGGCAGCAGCCTCATTGAGCATGTCAGCAGCATCCTTGTCCATGTTTAATTTGGAAAGAGCAACGGCCTGCATGTAAAATGCTGTGAACCACTCAGGATACACACATTGCGCTTGCATTGCATCTCTCAGAGCAGCATCTGGTTGATCACACATCAGATGACAGAGACTCCTCCGAGCATACACAGTCGGGGATACCATTGTTCCCACCTCAATAAACTGTACATAAATAAACCATCAATGTTACAAACACAGCAAAAACCTTTTAATTGAACAAGACAACTCAATTAATTCGTGTACTCAACAGATACCTGGGAGTAACACTCTATTGCAGTCTTAAAATCCTTGTCACGAAATGCTAAGTCACCACGCTTTCTTGCCTCCAACATATCCCTCATTTGCTGGGTCCACTCTTGGAAAGATAACTAACCAGGTGATTGCCAGACAAACAAATGCTTAATTAGTGCAATATTCGTAGCATAAGCATTAAAAAACCTGTATCTCTTCCATTCGCTGTACCTCATTAGTCCCTTCATCATCTCTATAGTGTGCCATTAACAGAATCTGGTGGATAGCTGTAAGGTCCATTCGAGAACAAGCATCACCCATTGGAGAAAGAGGATGCTGCAGAGTAGGAGGTGCTTCCTCATGTTTTTGAATTCCAAGCATTACATTTGATGGAACCTGATGGCAAAGATAACCATAATTATTTCCCCTCTCTTCCCTTTTAATAAGCCAAAAATCCTTATCAGTAAAACCAATTAATTTTAGTTATATCTTACATAAGTTTCTTTCATTAATCCAAAAATATGTATAAAAGATCCTATACAATAAATATTATGCCAACGAATAAGTAAATAGGTCCAGGTGAGAGAATATGTGTGTGTGTGTGTGTGTGTGTGTGTGCAAATATGATGGCATGCAAGCCAGAGACTGTTTGACAACAGATATCATTTAGTCAATAATGCATATGCTTATCTGTCAAAATCATCCTGGAGAAAAATATATTATTGCACTTAAGTTGGAAAAGAAGCTCACATCAGGTTTATTTTGTAGTGGGGAGAGTGTGATAACAAGGTCCTTGGTCTTGGGCCGCTCCCGAGGTTCATACTGCAAACATTTTGAGGCTAGATCTAAAACCACAGTTGCTTCATCAATTAAAAAGTTTCCCTCCAAATGTGAATCCATAAGGATAAGGATATTCTTTCCCCTTATCATATCGAGAGCCTGCAGGTACAAAGAACAATACTTGGCTAAATTAATAGAATAGAACGTGGCTAAGTTAAAAGAAAATAAACCTTTAAATGAACGAACACTAAGCATAGAGTAATGTGTTGCCTACAAGAAGAAACTGTGCAAAGTCAAGAAAAGAAAACAAAATTCTTAGTATTCTATGCTTGGTGAAGAATGACATTTGAAGGGACTTTTTTTTTTTTTTGGGTGAATGTAGGAGATGGATTTATGTTCAAGAATGTTCACCAAAAGTAAATTTGTAAGCAAGAGTTGCTTGGGTAGTGACAAGTAAAATTACTTCTGGGTGCAATACTACCCAAGTAAAAGGCATTGAATTGAGTTTCGAATGCACCTGAAATGCATTTGGGGCAAAAATAACAAAGTTTAATTCATCAGCCAAACAGAATTGACGACCACCCAAAACAACAATCTAGGGGGCCAGAACGCATTTTAGCCATACAGAATTCATTTTAAATGGTAAACCAAACACAAGCTATGTAAATTCAACATAAACTATGATCTTTTAAAGAGAGAAACGAATGCATTATTCTTCATTTCTTTTGAAACCCATGTTAGAAACAATTCTCCAACAGTATCTAATGCATTTGATATGTAGTTATACATGCCTTTCTTTTTGAGTTTGAATTCCACGTTACCAAACATTGGCCTTTCTTAATTCGTAGAATGCCCAAATCAATCTAAAAATGAGATCAAAGGAGTTAATTATGGCTAAACAGAATACATACATGACTTGGAGGGATATGCTTTCCACTTAGAAGATCCAATAACACAGTTCCAAAGCTGAAGATGACACTTTCTGGAGTCACCCTCCCTACAAAAGATACATATATTATACCTGCTACAAGATGTGTCCTATTTATGATAAAAATAGCATACATGCAACTTAAAAACCTTTCCTGAGAAAATGAACAGCACAGCAACAAAAATATAACTGAGCACTAAATTTGATGATGACTCACAAATCAATGATACGAAGATGCTCTCTAGGGCAAACCTCACAAATTTCTATACTAAATCCAAGGTCACAAAATGCATATGTGAATTATATAAAATGTTATTCACAGCAACAGCTCTACAACTGTACGTAAAAATAGAAATATATTGATTGTTTGAGACTTAGCAGCTTTAGATGACAAATAATCTAGCTTGGTTGCACAAACTTTCTCCTACGAGAATCATGAGGGTTCCACTTCAATTCTAGTTCTAGTAAAAATATTGACACAAATGGGTAGAGGAACATTAAGGATTGAACTATATAAAATATTGTCAAGCAGCACTAGAAAAAAAATATTTGAAAGAAAATATTCAGCCACCATTTCTCAGATACTCGGGAGGTGTATAAGCAAGATTTGTGCTATAACTTTTCCCATCCCTGCTATTCTTCATCAAACCAAAACATGAAAGCCGGGGATCACCATTCTGCCAAAACAGCAAGATTCATCAATTGTAGTTTTACAAATGTACAGCCTATTTCAAATGATATTTTACAACACCACTTACAAATTGAAAACATCAAAAACTGTACAAAGATTATGAACTGAAGATATTGATCCAAACATTTACTTATCAAATAGTTGTCCCATAATCACCTCATCGAAGAGAACTCTGTAAGCATTCAAGTCATGGTACAACGGATGGCCTTCACTATGACAATAATCTAATGCTTTGGCAATGTTTAAGGCAACCCTTAAGCGCATCGCCCACTCAATTGTCTGATTCTCCCCTGACAAAGATGCAGGGAGAAAAGCCATTCACATAATTGCAGAGTAAAAATGAATATATTGAAGTTGAACTCGTGATGGATAATTGCTATCTATATGACTGAAGTGCAGAACATCACAAGGAGATATTAATACTTCACATGAAAATTGGAATATATCTTCCATATCAAGAAGAACAGAATGAATAATCAACAATGCTCCAGCTGCATAAAGAGCTTTACATAAGCCAAAGCCATATATGAAGAAAATTGTACTCAACTCCCACTAGAAATAAAGAGCCCAATTCTAATTTTACTCACACAAAGGCGTGATAGGAAGCTAAAGTATTCGCTCATAGATAAGAATAGCTTCAACAGGGAGAATTGTTCAGTATAATTTTGAAATATAAGGGGTAAAGAAACAAATTCTCCGCACAAAGGTGCAGACAGACTAAAGCAAGATGACATCTATAGAAGCCAAAAGGAAAAGTCATTAACGAAAGGGGTTATCGGGAAATCTTCCATCGGATATATATGAATGGTTAAGGAGGATCCGTCTAAGGCATTTCAATCATATTCAGGGCAAAGGACTACTTCCCTTCTACACCAAAGTTCATTTCCATCAGAGTAGCATGTAAGGAAAATAATATTTCTGGTCTGTACAACCACTGGAAATCAAGGAAGAAAATGCGGTGGGAGGAATCAGCTAAACCATTACCATGTCTGTTATGGAATTGGATTTGAAGTCAATAGCTAAAAAAACTGAAGCCCGCAGATTTTATGAATGAATGAGTAGTGACAAGGTAATCAATTCCAAAACTTTTTTTCTGAAAAATACTAGTAATATATATGAGAAAAACGTTGAACGGATGAAAAAAATTACAAGAATACAGGAGGAGAAAAGAAGAAATACAGTGAAATAAATGTTTGGCGAGGGTATCGTTGGGCATGTACTCTGCAACGAGAAGTCTCTCATCCCCATCACAACAATAACCAATCAAATTGGCAAGCCTCTTGTGTCTTAATTTTCCAACACCCAAAGCTTCATCCTGCATGAATAAGTTAAGACAGCTGAATTAAACCCTTCGCGCTCCAACTCAAAAGAGATAAGAATTTGCAAAAGCAGAAAAATCAATATGAATTGTGAAATTGTTACCGCGAACTGCTTAGGGTCGGGCCAGGCCAATTTAGTGAATTTCTTGACGGCAATAGAACGGCGGCTTTGGGTCTGGAGGCGACCTTTGTAGACGACATTGGGGGCTTTCTCGCCACTCTCGGAGACGATGTGATCGGGGCTGAAGTTGTTGGTGGCGGCTTTGAGTTCGGCGAGCGAGAACTCCGAGAACGGCGGGAAGTCACCGGCAGCAGCGGTATTACCGGCCCCGTTGGAGGAAGAAGGAAGATTGAGGATGTTGTTCTTGGGATAATCCAAATGAGGGCTGTTTTGGGGGATAGAATCCTTGGAAAACGAAGATCCACAACAGCCCATTACTTGGACAATCAACTCAGAGCGCCCAACTCCACCAACTAATAGCGTAAACTATACACCATTAATAAGTCTTGCGTAGAGGCAGCCTACCAAGGCGAAGACGAAGATGACAAATCAGTCTGCCTACTACACCCTCACGTGGGCGTGCCTGTATTGTAATTTGTAACTTGTGAGGTGAGAGAGAGAGATCTAAAACAGAGTGATGAGGAGTTGCAACTTTCTTGTCCTCCTCCTCATTGTGTCCTCTCTCTTCTCCTCTGTCCCTGCACTGACAAAGCTTCCCTGTCCCTCTCGCTTCTCCCTTACAAAATTTGTCCGTTATATACTCTCAAAGGGTAATTTAGTCTTTCCAATTTGCCCATCTGTCATAAATTGTCCTCCAGTTCTCTTTTCTCTGTTTTTTTTTTTAGTCAATTTCTATCTGTTTACTCTTTAAAAATAAGAAATTATTTTGCCTTCAAAAGTTCAAAGATTTTATATTTTAAATTTCCAAGAAAATCAATATTTAAATTTTTTGTCTGAATAATGCCGGAACAAAACTATTTTTATAATATATTAGTATTTTTTATAGTATTTAAATAATCAGATGCATCAATATGGGCGCGTATATTTTTCATTATGATATTAAGAACTCTTTCACAAATTAATAGGGTTTTATATTGATTATTGACTATTGATGTGCCGAGTGTTGGTTTACAGCTTCTTTTTATCACACCGGCGACAATTTTACACACTGTAACACTGATATTACTCTCGGTATTCATTATAATACACCATATAATAAGATATGATAATTTTTAAAATGTTAGAATATATGTATGGTAAATATATAATTATTTATATGTAAAATTCATAAAGTAAATCATAAAAAGTAAAAATGAGGATTAAAACAAAATAATATATCTATAAAAACTTACGAATAAAATTTTATTCTCTCTTGTCACCACAAAAATATTATTAAACCCAAAACATGTGCAAAAGCACCTCCTCTTTATTTCAGCTTGAAAACTCTAAAATTTGAAATTGATAGGAACAAATGCTAAGTGGTGCAGACATACATGCGTATTCACCAATACATAATGCATAATAGCAATATCATATCTTATATCCTATACGTATCTGCTAGTTGGGTGCCTGTTGTGCGGGATAGTGCTTGTATTGCTGTATGACTGTTGTGTCTGCTACTTGGGTGCCTTTTATTTTTATTTTTTTTTCCTCCAAGCACTAAGAGTATCTCATTTAAAGACTAATTAATTCAAAACATAGAAATCACCAAAAATGTAATTTTTTAATAAAGTATCAAATTTGAAATTATATGATCGGAAAAAATATATTCATAACAAAAAATTTCAAATCTAAATATGAATAAAAAGTTCCACCACACATGCAAATCTATGAAAGAAAGAAAGGGCTAAGATTGCTTTTCAAATTTGAATATGAATAGGGGCCATTTGGATAGCACTTATAGGACTTGAGAAATGTTTATGGTTCATAAATACTTATAGTAAAGTATTGTCAAACATACCAATATGGTTCAATAAATGTTTATAGCAAAAAAAATTACTTATTTGTAAAAGCGAAAAAATTTTCACTTATTATTCTCAATAATCACTTAAAGGGATTATTCATCCAAAATTTTTCACTTACTTATTCAAAAATGATTCATCCAAATATATATTTTTTTTCTTAAAATTACTTCTAAGATAAAAATATCCAAACATAAGTCATTTTTTAACAAAATTAATTATACTAAAATCAATTCTATAAAATCAGTCATATTCAAAATTAATTACTTAAAATTTAATTCAAACACACACTAAATCATGTTAGTTTATTAAAATTAATGATTGGATTTGGTCAAGTTAAAAAAATATGATCAACATATTATAAAATATACCTCTGTTTCAAAATATAAAAAAAAATTTTAAATATATTTTATTTTAAAATATAAAAAATAAATTACTTTTGTCCAATAAATTAATACATATTTTCAATTTTTTTAATTTAAGTATATTTATTATTACCAAATATGAGTAAAAGAAAAGTTATGGGAGAATATTTGTACAAAAAAAAATTTTATAACATATTTATGATATTTAACTATTTTTTTAATTATAATAATTTAGTTATTTATTTTTTATATTTTAAGAATGACGGAATATAATGCATCAAATTTTAGGAATAAGAATTTAACCCGCCAAAAATTGCACAAAAATGACCCCAAGGAAGAGCTTTAAAGTTTAAACCTCAAGAAAATACATCACATCTGAGTTTTCGATTGGACGGCAATGATCAAAGTGGACGAACGGCCAAAATGCATATCTAAGTGAGCCAAATATTATGTTTCATTAAATTAAATGACGTGACATATCCGTTGATGTGACGAAAGGTCACAATTATTTGATGTGTCAATTTTTTTCTGAAAATAAAAAGGAAAAGCACCCTATGAAATGTCTTGAGTTGAGCCCATGTTGTCTCATTTGATCTGCCTTCTTATCATCTTCACAACAGAGAAATTGGATTTGGCGCCCCTCACTCCACCAAATTCTTATCATATTTCTGAGTTGTTGAGATTAAAAATGGGTAATTCAAATTTAATTTAATTTTATTATTATATTTTAAATATATTTTTATTTTATTAAATATAAAATATAAAATAAAAATAATTTTATAATTATCACTTTAAAAAATGATATTATTATTTAAAAAATAAAAATAAAAAACTATAAATTTTGACCATTCAAATTTTTGAAGGAAGTGAAATAAAAAAAAAAGGAAGTCGAATAAAAAAACAATACCAGTGAGAATTAAAATATATTTGGTATGCATGAAAAATCCTTATATAATTTTTTATATGTATATTTATAACATCAAATTACCAAAATATGCCTATCATTATTTGTTACATAGGAGATTGATTGATGGAGTGGAGGGCATCAGGTGTTGGGAGAGGATGGATGGAATAGGTTTATATTTTTAGAGGGGTGAACTTGTCAATAAATTAAATAATTGAGGGTATAATGGTCCAAAAGCCATGAAACCTGTCCAATTCCATGGTGCTTAAGAAGGAACAGAGTTCATGGTAATTTGATGGAACTGGCTCCCACAGAGAAGCCATTTCCAGGGTATTAAGTAACCAATTTCCAAACTTTTGTTTCCACTTTCATATTCCCAATTCCAACGTATGCCAAGGGGCATAATACTTTGTATGTAAAAGGACATAACACTTACTAGTTGACAATTAAAAGAAAAAGACTTTACTAAATAGTTGAGTGGCTTAGTGCATCATTTGAAAATAAATAAATAAATGAAAAAAGAAGCTCACTTGTAAGTTCCAACCATATTTCCAATAAATTTTCGCCTGAAAGAATATATCTGGTATTCTGTTGCCAAAAAATATATATATACCTTATCTTAAAGAAGGTTGAATTTGAATTTAATCCAGATATTTACTCAACAGTGGAAACTCAAATAATGAAGCTGAGATAATTGTGAGAAATACGGATTGATTCCACATGACTTGTCCAATCCGAATAGTAAAAGAACTAATGACTATTGTGGGATTCTCCCAGAACACAGTGGTTGTCTTGCTCAATGTGGTGGCAGACTTGTTCATATGCGGAAGCAGAAATGGCAGTGAAGCTCTCCAAGGCAGCAAACATGTGTTTGAGACCTGTTTGAAGTGTCCCCGTTTCAAAAAGCTCAGCATGCTGCACAGTTCCACTATCCTCTTGTAATAGTGCGTCCGTCTCTTGTGTGTCCATTGACACCATCCTCCTCTCTCGAGCTTGCACCACTTTGTGCATCTTGTGCTCCTGCCTCTCCAGCATTTTCACTTTCTTCTCCAATTCCTTGTCCACTGTCAATTTTGGCTCAAGCTCAGAAATATACCTTTCCAACACCTCATTTACTCCTCGAATACACTCATTCACGCCTCTGATCACATCCTTCTCTGAGAGTTTATCCACCGCTTGCGACCATTTGTTGCAGATCACGAACACCGATGGTGCGCCGATTCTGCCGGGAGAGAATGGGGCTGCCTCCTCCATGGCTACTTCTTGGGGGTCATACGGTAGACACCTTAGTAGCCAACCGTTTAAAGCTTTCACATGGCACTTTTGGGCGTAGATCCACTCCGAGAAGCTTAAGTTCCATTTTTGTAGTGCAGACTTCAGTCTTATTGCTGCATCCACATGCTCTTTACTAATTAGCTTTCTGTTGAATGAACACGCATCTAAACATTTGGCTTCTTCAATTCCCTGATTCTGGCTTCTATAGCACTCTAGCATGTCTTTCCACATTCCAAGAAGCCTTTTATTCGCAAATTAGCAAGTAGGAAGAGAAAATAACATCACTTTGTTATTAAACAAATAAAAATATTTAATAAAAAATAATAGAATTCATAGCTAGACGTAATGTGTTTTTCTAGCACTACTCTTGCTTTCCTGTCTAATTCATAACTTGATATATACGGCGCAAGATATATATGCCTCTAATGCGCAGTAGGATATGAAACTAACTAGAATGAAATTCCATTATTCTTTTGCTCCTGTCATGGTTGTTGGTTTAGTGTATATATATGCCTCATAAATGAAAAATTCAGTTTCTCACAGTAATGTTTTTTTTCTTAAATAGCTATCTATCTTCTCTACCCAAGTATCTTCAAGAATGAATCTAGGATACACAAGTGAGAAATTGACCGTGCATGAATATAGCAGCTAGAGAGTATCAATTATAAGAAACTTCTATAGCTATATATGTCTATGATTTATTATACCTGTAAATAAACTCGTTGATCTGTGGCCACAACTCTTCTTCCCTTAACTTACATATTGTATTAGATATTTTGTCAACGACTTGGATAGAAATGCTCATCTTGGTAGATATGATCTGGATGAGAGTTTCAAGAGAATCAACTTTGTGAGCATCGGCACCCTTTTTATTCATACGACTCAGCTGCCTGCACTTCTTCTCATGAAGGACGTGCAATTTCTCCTCAGCCTGAAAATTACGCTCTGTCTTCAAATTCAAAATATATAAACCAACAACACTTGTATTTGCTGGATCAACAATCGTCAGGGAAAGATTTTTTCATGACCATGGTAAAATATGATCCAAATTGCTTCTTGTCTGATATTCCTAATTTCGTGCCTGAGTTCATAGCCCCTTAAGCTCATCACAGAAAAAAAAAAAGAAAAGAAAAGAAAAGAAAGAAAAAATGTAACATATACCTTGACTTCATCATACAGCTTCTTCTCCCACATACATAGCTTCTGCAAAGTAGAAGACAGATTCCATTTATCAACTCTTTGATACCCCGATCCCCTTCTCTGATAAATAAGTGAGGATTCCATGCTTTTAACGGTCGGGGACTTCGTAGAAACTAACGGAGTAAACACGTGCATCATCTTGCAAGAAACTGATGTTGAAAAAACCAAAAAAAAAAACCCTTTTGTCAATAATGAGATTTTGAAATGAGAAGAAAATGGCTGGGGCGAAAACTAAAGAAAAAATAAGAACGAATATAGAAGGAGAGTTAGTCTATATTCTTCCATATTTTTCTCCTAGTTTTCTTCATCCCACTTTTTCCCTAATTCCAAATTTCAAACAAATTCTGAAACTAAAGAATCATTCCAAATTCCAATCAAATTCTGTAACTGTAGCTAGAATAAAACCAAGCAGACAAAGCCTGGGTTACAGAAGGGGCCTACCTGGATTAACGGCTACTTTTCGATGGTAACGGAGTTTTCCAACGTCAAGCATTTCCAAGATTGGGCTGCCCGAATCCGATGCCCTCTCCATTAGAATCTGAATCTCTTTCATTGTCTCAGACACTCCTTTCGGCGACTCCACTTTCGTCGACTTGCTGCTATCGTTTGCCTCCGGTTGCTCCTTCTCCGTCGAATCAGCCTTGACGTTTTTCGCTCCTCCTCCTCCTCCATTGTTGGATTCCTCTACAGCTTCAGTAGCTTCCTTCTTCGAGCTGTGTTCAATGCTCCTTTGACTTTGTTTGACCTTCTCTTCCTTTATGTCACGACTCGGACTGTACCGCACTTCGTATTTCTCAAACGTGTCGAATAAGTTCAAGAAATCCCAGGCTGAGCTGCTCGGGGGAGGAGGTGACGGTGGAAATGAATTCGGCTGAGGCGGAGAAAAAGGAGGAGGGTACAGAGGCTGCACATAATTCATGAAAACCACGTCATCAGGAGCGTTATCGCGGTTGAGATAATCAAAACGAGTTGGGTTAAGAAATTGGGAATCTTTATCTGTATTATTCTCGGTTTCTGATTCAGAACGCGAGTGGGCGTGTGAATCTGAATCAGAACTAGAGGAGGAGAAGTGATCGGGAGAGGCGGCAGGCGGAGGAGGCGACTTGGTGAGCTTGGATTTGATGCGGTCGCCGGCATCGTCGTCGACGGCGGAATCTTCATGGTGATGGAAGAAAGAGTAGAGAGCAGGGCCGAGTGTTTTGAGAGAGTGCATGTGTGCCACGTGGGCATCGGCGAGGGAGTAGCTTTGGCGAAGTGCTTCATCGAGGAATATGCAACGGTCCCGGCAGAGAGCCACCGCCGGGAGGCTATCCAATCTTGAGGAATTACAACCCATGATTCCGGCGACTTACTGTAAAGAAAAATGATGTCGCCCAATGTGCAGGACGATAGAGAAACTCTTGTAGCTAGGCCCGGCTAATGATTTAAATTGAAGGAGCGGAATTTTATTAAGGGAAGCTTGATATACGGATAGTGTTCTCTTGGCCGATTTGATTTCGCTATTGAAGGAAATATCGTTCATTTAATTTCTCAGGGGACCTCTATCCTAAGTGCGTCTCCTGTGAGAAAAGTGGCGGGTGCTGCCATATAACGTCTCTTTTGTTACTTTTTTTTTTTTTGTCTTTTTTTACTTATTTTCGTCTTCAGTATTTGCAGAAAAAGACATGAGTACAAGGACTATAGAAGTGAAAAAACCCCTACTGCATTACATGTATACACAAGGACAGAAAATAAATATTAGACATCACGGGGGGAAAAAAGACAAAAAGGACTAAAGATTTCTCATTCTCTCCGGTCTCCGTTTTGCATCCCACAGCGATGTCTTAAGTTGGAAAATTTCTAAAAAATTGGGCTTTGAAATTGATATTAATTCTTTTTATGTGTTGGGACAAGAGTACAATCCTTATTATAAATATGAGCCGTTACCGGTAAAAAACAAAAAAGAGCCGTTCATATTAAAACTAAATGATTTTAATTTGAATAATGCATATTTAAATTAATTTTATTTTTATATTTTTTATTGGAAATAAAATTTAAAATAAAGATAATTTTATAACTACCACTTTTAAAAATATGATCTTATCATTTAAAAAAGTAAAAATCATAAATTATAAATTATAAATCCAGATTGTTTAAATTAGATTTGGATGATTGAGATCTTATTTTACTGATCAGCACATGATCCAATGAGTATGGAATATGCTCTCTTGGGCAATTATGGATATTATGACTACCCCTTGGATTATGCCCAGTACTGCTATTGAACTCAAGGGCAATTCTCTATGGTATCAAACTCTACTAAGACTACGGGTTTAAAATAAAAGATTTGGATATGTTAACCTTATTACTTGCAGCACTTCAAATGAACACTCGTGGGGAGACATCATTGATGCTATCAAGAATTTCATCATGAGAGACTGAATATTAGGATTGATCGTATATTCAGAGAAGCTACTAAAGGCTTGCTTGCCAGGCTCATGGGAGTGGAAGTGACTTTACTATTCTGTCGCAAGCATTGGTAGAATGCAGATATCTGTTAGACATTAATAGAGGGGAAGAGATTTATTCTCCGAACCATGATGTGTAATTTCTTCTAGGCCAATCTTAGCTCTTTCACGTTTAGTGAAAGGTACGTGCTCTCATGTTAGGACTCGGGGTTAAGTAGAGTCAAATATGTTAAGTTTATTTTCAAAATTGGGCCGCATGCATATGTGTATGTATATATTTAACTCACAGGAGACCATAAACAGGAAAAGCATGCTTAAGTAAAAGTGACTTCATTGCAAAGCTCAAGAAGTGTAACGTAAGGTTAATTTTTAAAATACCGTTAAAAAAGGAGAGGGGGGCCATAATTCATACAGTTTAAATCCAAAAACAAATGCAGTGGAGGTTAAAAAGGGGCGGATCTGACGGATCAGACGGGTGAATTCCATTTAATATTCAAAGGAGACATGAGTAGGAGTGAGTGATGATGATTTGCCAGAGCATCTTTTGGAGCAATCATAAGGAATTAGATGAATGAATCCAAGTGTGTGATGATCTGGTTACATTAAATTCAAAGTGACTTATAATTGCGAATTTGGAGAGTGGGTAATGTTGGTACAGCGGCAATATGATGGAAATGAGAGATTAATGGAAACGCAGCAATTATTACATGAAAAAGGTTTGATATCCACCACCTTAATTTGGCCTTCATTTCGAGTGTCTATGTCTATGCCTCAAAAGACGATTTTGGGTGGATATATATCACTCACTGATACTTAAAACAAATTAAACATATCTATATTCAATACACAAAATAATATATGATACTGATACGTGTAACGTATTCATACATATATATCAATTTGTATAACTTTGTACCTATTTTTATTGCTTCACATTTTTATAGTAAAATAAAACAATTTAAATTTGTTGCTCCCTCTAGTTCTATATATAGAATCTTTTGTTATGATCCTAAATATAAGACCCTTTATAATATACAAGGTAGTATTTATTATACATTTTCAAAAAATATCCATATTTAATGTATTCAAAGAGAAAGATAAATATATTAAATAAGGGTAGTTTTAGAAAAATATTAAGATTTTCGGAGAAATTGAGATAGTTAACTAGTTTTAATTTTAATTCTTAATTCACGTGATTCAATTAAAATAGTCTTACATTAAGAAATAGAGATAATATAAATATTTTATAATTTATTTTAACATTTATACTATAAACTTTAAAATATTTAATACTTATTTTTTAACAAGTAGTTTTATTGATTATATATAAATAATATATAAATAAAATTATATATATATAAACAATCTAACACTCTGTATTCTAAAACTTTAAAAATTATCATATATTTTATATTATATTATATCATATCTAATACATGTTTGGTGCTAGAGTAGCTGTCATTCTCGCATCCTTGTTTTACGACTACGACAGGCATAATCTTGAAAAGCCACCCAAAAACCTTAAAAACTACCAACGTGTCATCTAAAAAGCCTGAGGTCGTAGAATACGATAAAGGGCGAACCGAAATGTTAATGGGAAGCCATGAGCCACGCTGCTTTTTTGGTGGGTTCGTCGGTAAATAGAATAAAGTCGTTAAAGTTTATTTTTCGTACTACTTGGTTGCAATCACGCAGAGGGTTAAGGCATTTTACAGACAACTACAACTTTGCACCTTAATGCCATTATTCACTTTCAATTGAATTCGGACTTCTTCCTCGGTTCCCCATTTTTCTTCCCCAATTTTCTTATTAATAATAATTAATTAGTGCTCTGTTGCTTTACTCCAAAATTATGCAATTTTGCAACAAAATGCTAGTTTGGTCGTCACTGTGACACAGAGCCAAGCCAACGGTATGAGAATGAGGAATATTATACGTCACCAAATTGTTAATTCCCATTAAATTTGAACTAAATTTAATTTCACATTATCAAATTTCCTTATAGTAATATGGAAAGATATTTATTATTAAAAAAACACACCAGAAAATTAGAAAACCGCTCCAAATTTTATCAATTTAAAATGAACTTTTATTACATAGCAGAGTAACGTTTAGCGGGGAAGATTTAGTCATTGTGCTTCATATTTATTTTTAACACAAATAATAAAGTATTAATAAAATATGTGCAGATATAAATAAATATGACTACAATCTCAACAAGAAGAGTACTTTTCCTCTCCTCCCCGGAGGAAAATGGAAAACCCCTCTATGCATGTTTATTGAATAAAAAAAGAGAAAATTACAATTCCTCTTGTTTTCTCCATGAAAGGAATTCAACAAATGTTTCTTAGAAAGATCTTAAGTTTTGAGTTTTATCGACATAAAATTTACATCGAGTGTGATTTCTTCTACCAAGAGCCTAACTCAATGACTTCATCCCATTTTATTTATTATTTTAGAAAATTTTAAATTTCTCAATTTACTTATCATTCTAATTATCAATGAAGTATTAATTTTTTTCACTTTTCATTAAAAATAATGGTAAGTAAAAAATAAATTATACTTTAACATTTATATCAAGAATATTTTGATAAAAAACCATTAAATTTTATTATAATCTATATTATTTAATAATTTTATTGATCTGTGTTAAAATCTAAATCGACAAAGGGAGTATTGTTTAGATTAGTCACTAACACTAAATACGAAATAATTGGTTATAAAAAAGCATCAAAAGTGGGAGAAGAAGCTTACAATTTGAGATGGAGCTTCTAAATTCTAACATAAAATAACTCTTATGATTCCTTTAAATATTTCAAAATTAAAATATACTAATCTAAGAAAATGACTAAAAGTCTAAAAGTAACAATCCGACATTTTAAATAATGTATTCATATATAAACATGAAAGCTACGTTTATAATTTGGCATGATTAGAAATTAGAATCCATAAGTTGTTTATTCCTGAATTATCTTAATTTTTATTTCGAGAAGAAAGTTTCCAAGAATATAATTTTCATGAGCTCTATTTCCTACCTTCCACAAGTGAATGTATAAGAGAATTGAAGAGTGGAACAGTGTAATGAAGACGTGAATTTCATAAGTCACATTTTTTTTTTCACTTACTAATGCATGAATATAGAGATTCAAATTAAATTTTCATAAAGACCCCTAATTTTAGGAATTCACAAATTATTGCCCTTTTTTTATGGTAAATAATTGTTGCGCTTTATGTTGTCATAGCTTCACTACTTTGGATCAACAATTGACAAGTGTTAGAGCTTGATTTATCAAAAACGTGGTTGGACTTTGGATCATGTAACTTAGAAAAAAAAAACAGTTCTCTTTTATTTTTAAATAACGTATATGTTTATAAAAAACGACGTGGAGATCCAGTCCAACAAAACAAACAAACAATAACACAATGTTACAGGTTGGAGAGCCCAAAGACTTCTAAAGAGTTAAAAGTAGCATAGATGGGGTACCGTAGATAGCAATTTTGGTCTGCGAGGAGGGAGGTGGGCTTTTTAGATAACTTGTTCCGGTGGCTAATCTGAAAAAAGCAAAGGCTTTGGTACGTGGAATAGCTTTTATGGAAATTAGGTATAGGTATAAAGATAGGAATAGGAAAAAGAATGGAAATAAGATTTGATGAAATCATAAATATATATATAAGTATGTTTTTTTAATAAACCGAAAATAAATATAAAAGTATGTTTAGTATGTTATGGAAAAGAGTAAAATATTTCTATTTCACTGGACAATATTGTCCCTAATATAAAAAAGTATTAAAATATTTGTTACTAATTTTTTAATCATTAAAAATGCATTTACCCCTATTTAGTTAAAAAGTATAATATACAATTTTCATTTATTTAATATGTTTTATTTAGCAATCATAATATTTACTATTTTCATATTATAATTTATTTTTAAATTATATGTATGTTATATTTTGTCTATTAGCCATAGAGTGTTACGTATATTATATATTGGGTAAGTGGCGCGAGGGATTGGTTTAAAAAAAGCGGTGCAAGGGAGGACAAACTAGACGCCGCATTGACTGGTCACATGTGTAGGGAAGAATTTTCTGAACAAAAGGACATTCTGGACTTTTCATGCAGCATTCCTAGAATTCTCATCCATTCCATCAAAATTCGGAAGGAATAAAAAATAATGTTGAGTATGGAACAATATTATGTAGAGAATTGGAATCAAGTTTTGAAAAAGCCACCAAACATAGCATGTGATGAAATGCCATTCCTATTCCCATGTGCACAGTAAACTATTCTATCCATGCCTTTCAACCAAACGTACCCCATTAATAGCTCATTTGGTAGCTCATTTGGTTTGCTCACGTAAGGGGTTATGTGAAATAATAGTCTTTGCATCACATGAGATTGACACATTTGGTTAGCATTTTGTTATGTGATGCCTATTACATAATATAAACACCATTACATTAAATCAAGTAATCCCCCTCACATCATTTTACTATGTAACCCTCTTTACAGTAATGTGATCATGTGCAAAATGTTTAAATTACCTCGGCCTTCTAATTCCTCAAATCCCTTTCCTCCCTCCTCTTTCTCTATGGTTGTCATCCCTTCCCTTCCTCATCACCAGTCTAGAGTAGATCTGAGCCACCAGGTGACAACCCACCATTCATCACCATCACCGTCTTCCACGACCCAATGACTACACATAATGACAACCACCCACCATAATAGATGAACTTGTAGAATGGTAAGGTGTTCTCTCCAACATCATCATCATTTTCTTCATCTCTGGCAACCATACCTTCCTCCAATCTCATGTTCTCCCTCCCCCACCAGGTTTAAGCTTCATGAACAGAGAAGCATTCATACAATGCTGATGAGTTCTGGTCATGAATCCTTGTGAGCGAATCACCTTCAAATCAGGTTTTGGTTTTCTTGAAGTGGGTGTTGAATAAAGTATTTTGATGATTCCAAACCAACCTTCTAGAGCTTGGAAAAAAGATATCAAATATGCATGGAAGATCTCAAATGGAGAAATCCAAGTAAAATCAGTGCAAGATTAGATATAGGATTTCTTACTATATTTAAGTTGAGTAAAAGACTTTGATTTAGCAAAAGAATATTTTTAGAAATCAGATTCCATGTTAATTCATGGAATATTTGAAAAACACCCACTAACAGATGAACTTTAAAGTGTTAAAGCTGATCTATTGCTTTGAAAATTTGAACCTTGGCTTCTGAAATTCAAATTCGAATTGAAAATAAGTTAGTCAGAAAAGAAATTTCTCTAACAGACGAACTTTGAATGCAGAAATTCAAACTTTGGAATGAGTCTGATAAGATACTTCTTTGATAGATGAACTTTGTGTTTTGAAAATTTGAATTTATGATAAAACACAATTTATAAAAATGAAAAATTCGTCTGAGGATATGTCAAAGCTCATCTAAAAGTGAAGTTTAAAAAGAGTCTAAAAATTAGCTCACTGACAGTTGAACTTTGATTTTGAAAATTCAAATTTCTGAAACAAAGCTTGTAAATCTGTTATGATAATTTGTTGACATGCGAATGTTGGTTTTTAGAAATTCGAAATTTCAAATAAGTCTGATAAGAGCTCCCTCTGACAGACGAATTTTGAATCTTGAAAATTTGAATTTAAAAGAGATTAACTATTGTGCCTTATTGAGTTGCCCACTGACAGACGAATTTTGGATACCAAAATTCAAACTTCGAAGGCGCTGTAGCAATATGAGATAGCTGTTCACACTTATCAAAAGAACTTTAACTTGAAAATTCCTATGTTCCAACAAAGAAACATTCTTCAAAGATGAAAATTCGAACTTTGCTTCATAACAGACGAACTTTGAAGTTTAACGTTAAAGTTTTTAACTTTTGGTATCTGCAAAATTCGTCTATTGACCAACCAAAATTCAAACTTTGAGTGTCAGAAGCATTAAATGCGGTTGGTGAATGGATAGTTTTTCAGAGTAATCGTTGGGTAATATCTCTAACCGATGGATCTTGTCTCTAACATATAGTTAAGATCTAAATTTATAAATAGAACTTCATTTAAAGTTGTGGGTAACAAATTTACATTGTAAATGTAACACCTTACTTTTAAATTCATTTCCCATGAATTAGACTCCTTTTAAATCTGATTATACTTGATCCTAAGCTTGAATCACATAAGAATGAAAATTAGAATTTCCAAAATTTTTGGTTACTGTTCATATGACAGTTTCCACTTTGTCGATTGAACTTTGAAAATTCACAACTAATTCTAAAAAAATCATTTTATAGTGATTCAAATATCTAAAAATAGATAAAACCTTCTATACATGAAAAAATATGAAACAGAGTATTCTATTGACCAATTTATGCAGTTTATTTCTCAAATATTTACTATACATTTGGTCATTTTCTCTTTCCCAGAATTTTGGCCCTATATTTAAAAATTCATATCTCACTCTACCCTGAGTCAATTTATACATTCTTTATGTCATATGAAAGCCCTGAAAGTACACTTTTTATACATATTTTTTTTGTACATTTATTTTACTTGCACAGGACATGGTGTTAACTTAACTCATAAAGGGTTAGAATTCCACTTTTGCTGGAACAGTTTTGGGAAAACCTTCATATCTCCTCTCATATAACTTCAATTACCTCCAAATCAGTGGCATATGAAACTTAAAAATATACCTTTCCATAAATACAAACCACTGAATTTTTGGAGCTCTGCATGATTTATATCATCTTTTTAATTTTCCAGTACCTAACTTTCAGTTTCCAATTTTCCCAATCTTTCTCTGTTCTGAACCATAATTTTGAAAAATCACTATAATTTATACATATCTCCAAATGGAGTGATCTTTGGACCATTTTAAAGCTCTATGAAAATCTTGTTTTGTCTACTTTAAGAGCATGTATAACACTTATATAGGATGCTCTGTTTCGAACAGAATTCCCCTGCTCAAATCAATACTGGTCATCTCAAACAAACTTATGCCATAACTTACATAATAAGCTTCATAACACATTTACATTACCATATATTGCTCCAATTTCATGCATAATATCATAGAGGACTTAAAAGAATATATTCAGGGCATCAAACAAGATTTATCCCTTTCATACAAACTTATACAAATTGCCAAAATATAACATTAAGACTTGTATAATAATATCATTCATCATTCTCTTCCTCTTTTCCTTTAGCTCTTCTTGGATTCCTTGCATTGCTTGGCCCTATTATGGTTAGTATTTGGAAGAGTGAGATTTAAAGAATCTCATTAGGTACCACTAATCAAGCAAATATATAATCATATAATGCAAGCACACTTCATCAAATCATCATTCAAATATTTAAAATCATTTATGCTTAAACATTTTATAGAAAATTGGACAGAGTTTCTCCTTACATTTTGGACATCCCAGGGTCACAAAACCCCTTAAATAACTCAGCCAATATCAACAAATCATCACACAATATCATTGCAAACATTTGGTATAACATTAAAACCATTGCAACTATATAACCATATAATGCAAGATTAGGTTAGTAAACTACCTTTTAACTTTTCAATCCTTTACAAAATTTGCACACCTTTCCTTTGAACTTCTAACACTTCTTTGAGTCCTATAGTATCACAAAATGAGGCCATTAGTCACCAATTACATAACCTCATTCATAAAGTGTGCATACTTGGACTAAAATTTTCACTTTACTTTCCTTTGAATTTTTCTTGTACAACATCATTGTTCTTACATAATTTGAATCTAAGGAATCCATTTTTGGGGTCAAAACCATGAAATTACCTTTCCTTTTCAAACCCTAAATAGGCATAAATTTTCACAAAAATGTAGAAAAATATCTACCCGATTAATTTGCAATCCAATGGTATATCTTTAATCCTTGAAGCCTATGCATTCTTTTTCATAGATTGATTTCTTCATGACACCACTTTATCTCTCTAATCGCTCCCTAGGTCAAAATTTCAGTGAGAAAAATGGGAGAGAATAGCTCATTAAACTCTTTAAAAGCTCGAGATCACAAGATAATGGTTAAAAGAAATTATCTTGAGTTTTTGGGACCAAATTTGTGATTTTTCCTTCTCCCTTTTGCTCTCTCTCTTTCACGCCTTCTTGGTCTCTTTCTCCACTGGTTCAGCGTGAGGGAGGTTGAAGATGAAGGCAAAAATGACTTAACATAGATATTTATCTATTATAATCATTCAATTAACCTTTCCTTTTGACTTTATTCACTTTTCCTTTAAAAAATTTTGTCAAAAATTCCACTTGTGTCCCAATCAGCACATTCAGACGTGTATGCCCTCATTTTTAGCCAAAAATTGCCTAAATAATTTTTATAGACCAAAATACCCTTTATCGATTAAATTTACCCGTATCGATTAAGTATTTTCACCGAAATTGTCATTACATTGGTACAGGATTATCCAAAAATAACTTTTGGAATAAATCATTATATTGGTCCAAAATATATTTTAATAAGGTCCAATCATTGTCCTTGAATCAATACTGCATTTTCTTGCATCCTAAATTGACCTTTATTAGGTAAAATATTAATATTAAATCATAATTACCCAATAAATATTATTTTGATCTTAATAGACTCTTGCTATATTCCATTGGGCTTAACTCATTGAAAGCTTCATTTTGACTATAATTGTTCATATTTACAAAAATGCCCTTAACCCAAGGCTAATTTATAATTTTTAGAATTTTCAGGTCATTAACCGTAATTTTTCTCAAACTATTTTCCCTTTCCCCTTCTGAGTCATTCTTAAGGGACCAATTGCAAATATTTTTAATTTTTGGGTCAAAATATAATTTTCTTATTTTTCCATTTAACCTGAAAAAATGATCTCTTTGTCCCTTATGACGCTTAACAGTATATCTCTGTTTTTCCCAATTCCTTTTACATTTTACGATGTCAAATTTTTCATTTTTGGGCTTTCAATTCATTATTTACATTTTACTTCTAACTTGGGAAATGACCATTTTACCCTTAAGTCGAGTTAAAAAATGTAATTATCCATTTTTTTGAGTATTTTCTTGTAATTTACCCAAAGATTAAATTTTTTTAGTATTTCTTTCTCACTATTCACACTAACTTCAAATTGGTATATCTCTTAACTTGGATCTTCCAGCTACACAATACTTATATCGTTGCGCTCAGTTTAGAGCGGGCTTTCATTTAAGTGGTATATTACATATTTTCCGGGGTAAGTTCTGAAATTAATTTCTGCTAAGGACCTTATGGAAAATTAATTCCAATTAAGGATCATACATAACTTCTAAAAATTAAATGAAAAATTAATTTATTCTAAAGTCTGATTATATATAACATTTTCGTCTCACTTCGTTTCTCATATTTTATTCATTTTATAACATCTCATAAAAGTAGGGATATTATAGTATATACTGAAACTCTGTCAAATTCTCAACTCAAAGTCTCTTACTCTCATACTTCATTCTTTTGCACTTCAACTGTTATATACACTCTAAATTAGAGAGCTCATTCTTTGTAATCAATCTTATCTTCATCTGGAAGAAAGATTTTCTTATGAAGAGATATTACAAGGGATTTCGGAAGCACTTAATTAGAGTGCAAAGAGAGAGGTTGTAAGCTCTAAGAACAGAGCATCAAAGTTGTACTGAGGTAATTGCAAGAAGCCAACTGAATTCTTGCAAGATAGTGGATAATCTCAAGTAGTTGCTTGTGTTAGATAAGCTGGCTTCTCAAGAGGGGGGTGAATTGGAAAGAATAAAAATTTGTCTGTAAAACGTCAAGAAAGTGAAGAAAGCAAAGGGTGATAGTAAAACAGGGTATAAATGAATAAACAATAAAAGTAGTAGTAGGGAAGAGAAGACTCAGATATTTATCTTGATTCGGTCTCTCAACTTGACCTACGTCCAGTCCCCAAGTCACCACTTGAAATTTTCTACTATCCTGCAAGAATTCAGTGGGTTTCTTGCAAATGTCATAGTACAGCGTTGATGCTCTGTTTCTAGAGCTCACACTTTCTCTCTTTGCACTCTCACTAAATGCTTCCCTAATCTCTTGTGATGTCCCCTTACAAGAAAATCTTTTTCTAGATGAAGATAAGATTATTTACAATGAATAAACTCTCTTAATCAGAGTGTATATGAAAGTTAAAGTACAAATAATGAAGTATGTGAGAGTAAGAGACTTTGAGTTGATGATTTTGCAGAGTTTCAATATATACAAAGTAAATTTCGTTACCTACATTTTCAAATGAAGTTCTATTTATAGATTTCTGCCCCAACTATACGTTAGAGACAAGATCTAGCCGTTAGAGATGTTACCCAACGATTACTCTGAGAAACTACCAGTTCACCAACCGCATTTAATGCTTCTGACACTCAAAGTTTGAATTTCAGTTGGTCACCATACGAATTTCATAGAAATCGAAAGCTACAGTCTTTAACGTTGAATTCCTGAAGTTCGTCCGTCATGAAGCAAAATTCAAATTTTCATCTTTAGAAAATGATTCTATGTTGGAACATATGAATTTTTATGTTGAAAGTCTTTCTGTTAAGTGTTAACAATAATTTCATTTTGCTATAGTGCTTTCGAAATTCAAATTTTGAAACCCAAAATTCGTCTGTCAGTAGCTGGTTTAAGAAGGCACAGTAGTTCATCTTATTCGAAATTCAAATTTTCAAAGAGCAAAGTTCGTCTGTCAGAGTGACTTCACTAAGCCAAAATACGTCTTTGTTGGTGGTTATTTTGACTTTTATTGGCGGTTAAAAATAGCCAAGTATGTTAGAACTGAAAAAAACTGTAACTTTCATTGGCGGTTACAAACCGCAAAAAAAAAATTATATTTATTTGCGGTTATATATTATAACTGCCAACAAAATTAATATGCCTTTACAGTTATATGTAATGACCGCAAATAAAATTTGAATTTAGTTGGCGGTTATATACATAACCGCACATAACCGCCAACTAAAGATAAAAAAATTATTTTTTGATTAATTTTAATATTAATTTTAGTTGGCGGTTATGTATATAACCGCCAACTAAATTAAAAATATTAATTTTTAATTAATTAATTGTAATTTTAATTTTAGTTGGTGGTTTTGAAATTTGAACCGCCAACTAAATTTTATAAATTTTTTTATTTAAATTTGGATATTTGAATTTTAATATGAGTTGGTGGTTCTAATTTATAACCGCCAACCAAAATATTTACGTTGGCGGTTGTATTAATAACTGGCAACGAAAGTTCTTATTTTTTTTCCCTACATTTTGTTATTTTTGCAATCCCTCGAACCTGCTTCAGTGTCAATATGTAGCAGAACCAAATACCCATAACTAAAAGATATTTATCTAAAGCAAAAGTTATATTATATTCAAAATGTCTCAATAAAAAAGTTATAGATAATATTTATATCCAATTGGCAAGAGCAAAAAAATGATATAATAGACCTAATTAACATTATCCAGTAACTAGATTTTCAAAAATATCATATATATATATATATCAGGTCAATCTATAGCTTCTACACTAACAATTAATATATACACATGACCAAAAGCTACATATCAAATTATCTACCATATATGATGACCAAGAGAACAAAAAAAGCAGGCATCTTCTAGGCTTTAGAAGTCATCAGTCTATGCATCTTCCCTTGTAGTGCCTACAACATGACCAATTTTAAATTCATAAGCTATCCAAAACAGATTAGAACCACCAATTGAATGTAACTATATGATAGAACCAAAACCAAACAGATACAAAGTACAACCAAACAACTACAAATAACACTAGAATGTGTTCACTTATACCCACCTCCTAAGTCCAACCACATATTGGCTCCACTCCTCTATGAGTTCTTTTATCTAAGCTTCGGAGTATCCCTCAGAGTATGTATCCAGAAAATACTGAAAATCAAAATATTATATATTACAGAAGCAGTTTATATTATTAAAATTTTATATAAATATCATAAAAATGAATTATGTATATACCTTGGAGGGGATCGAGATTTGTCGATGTAAAATGATATCTTTCATGTATTTCAGCACATAGTATCCACAATCATTATCATTAGATCGTTTCGAACACTGAATAAAATTATATGAATATTAGATTAATTACAATAAATGCTAATCTCAATAATTGATTGAGTATTAGATTATAAATACCTGAATACGTGTCCATTTACACAATAAGGTCGGATCTGGTGGAGTCTTTTGGTTGATGGGCTTACTATTGTTGCTTAGCCCACGTGCTGCTCGAAACATACTCATACCTCTGTTAAGCATTACAAAAGAAAATTAATATAGAAAAAATTGAGGTTAATAAATAGAAAAATACAAAAACACATAATATAATTGCATATTCTTACTGATTTATCATCTCTAGCATCTGTGGGCGGTAGTCTGGTGGATTTCCTTTGGGATCAAAAAAATATATTTTTGGTTTGATTGGTTCAATACAAATCAACATCCAATGATTCCTACGAGAAAAATTTACTAGTTTTAGCAAAGAAACTTAAAATAAAGCAGTCCAACATGAAAAAAAACAATTATTTAAAAGTTTAGTGATAAGTGACTTACCCCTGCATAAATGGTGCAAAAAATAACACCCCTTCACCCCCCTTTGTAGTTAATACATCTGCCACATCTTGTGACTGTTCTGTGATCTTTCTCTATGGCATCAAACCCGATGAAGGCAAATCTGTCGATCAGCTGAGAAGGGACTAGAATTTTTTCATACAAAAATCTAAAATGGAAAAAGTAATAGATTAGTATCACATAGTCAAATGAAAGATCAATTCATTTATGTTAATTTCAATACCTGATATATATGTTAATATTCTGTACCCCAAGCCATCCATGATCAATGATGTAGGAGATCATATCTTCAGTTATCAGTTCAGACACTTCCTTACCATAAACCCCTACATCATAAGGAATGTGTATTAATTGCCACAACCCCATGGTTAATATACCATTAAGCAATTCACAATTTTGTGAGTTTGATGACTGAGGTTGTCCCTTCGCTGGTGCAATGATTGACTCCCCCGATTGTCCCAACACAACTTTCTTCCCTTCACTCTTTCCTGTGACTATGCAATACAAGTAGTTAATTGATATACATACAAATATCTTCAGTAATTAAGTGGCTTGTCAACTAACATATACCTTTTTTGGTGGAGCAATAGTAATGAGATGCATAGGCCATCCTAGAAATTCACCCACGGCCTGTTCTACCGTTTCTACTCCCTCGATAAGCACAGGCAACCTCACCGTCTCTTCTTCGGGAAGTGCAATCGATACTCTGACATGTTCTACAGGAAAGGGTGCATTGTGAAGCATGTTCCCTGGGATGTTATGTACATGCCCTTTTGCAACCACACGCCGGGGGTTATCCAGCCATAATAGACAATTTCCTATACCTTATACCAATCATAACATTAGAAAATATTGTTATATATCAACAACTAACTATAAATTTAGTTAATAAGAGAGCAATTACCAGAGGAGATGCTCAGATGGAGGAGTACAACTATCTTTCACACTAGGACTGACTGCAACCCCTTGGCTCCCCTGCAACGCAGCTTGTTTGACCAAGAACTCAAGCTGGGCTAATCGTCTATTCATGTCAGATTGTGTTTCATGTTGTTGTTGGACGATTGCCTCCAATTCAAGAACCCTAGCTGTAGCATCAGAGTGGCGGCGTTTGGTCCCGAAATAGGCCCTGTTGGTGACACCAAATCCAGCACCTCTAACACGTCCAGGGTGTTCAGGGAGCTCTATTGCTTGGCTAAGTACATCCAACCCTGAGCTTTGCTCACCTTCAGAGGTCTGATTTGAAATCTGGATCTGTGAAAATAAAACAAGAAATAATTTTTTGTCCTTCTAAAAAATGAAAGTTCAAATCATTGTTGTAAGGTAGTACTTACTATTTTTTCAACAACTTTCTGAACATTCTCGTTCTCAATAATCACTTCTTTGTTTTTCCTGGATTCTGACCACAGCTCATGACGGGGTACTTTTGTCCGCGTGGATCCCTCCTTTAGTACCTACGAATTCACGGAAATAATAATTGTGCATTTGAATAAATTTAAGTATTGACAAACATAAGATATACATGCACTTACCAACTTCCTCTCTACTCCAGAGTATCCCAGACGGCCGGCTCGGTAAGGGTATTGTTGACTCTTTGCCCTTTGACTATTTGCTTCACTTAATTTCTAAAAAAAATTTCAATACTAAAATCAAATAATTATAAACAAAGAGGATTAGAATATTGAAATATAAATAGGAAAAATTGTTCACCTTAAACTTCTCCTAATGCCATAGATCGATAAAGCCATCCCAGTGTTCCTGTTTTATGTAGATTCTAAATTCCTCAGGTGGATGCTCAATGATGTTGCCAGCTTCATCTTTCATAAAGTGCTTCATCAAGATATATCGAAAATTATGCATCGAAATCCTTGCCTTTTGATATATATACACTCTATGGCTTTCATCAACGTCAAAAGCAGACTACAAAACAAAATACTCAAATTAATTATAACAGGTTTGCATGCATAAAAAAAATGTAGCTAAGTTTTGAAATTAATTATAATTACCACTATGTCTTGGAAAACTAAATCCTTCACAGTAAATGAAACTTTTCTCCAATCATTCCATTTTGGATGGCTGATGGGCACCTTCAACTTTGCAGCCACTCCGATATAGCTACTTAACTTCTTTCTACCTTCATTGACTGGATGATTTTTGTAATTCCATTCCACATGGATCTTGTTTCCAGTATCTCTTGCGTGGAAAACGTCTTTCATTACTATCAAACCACGTTGGTGCTTCGTCATCTCTCGTTGTAATGTGACACGCTTTGCCATATTTACCTGTAATAATATCAAAATGATTAATTAAATAATGAAAAATAAATGACATAACAAAATAAGAAGATCATTATATTAAATAACGAAAATAAATTGAAGGCAATACATATATGTTTAAATAAAACCTTTTCCTCTTTCTTGTTCTACCATGAATGATTCCTCCCCTCCTTTTCATGATCCAAATCCCCTCTTCATGATCATCTCTCATATAGAGGGCATCATCTCCAGTAGAATCAACATCAAATGATGCCCCATAAAATGGATCATCCTTAATATCTTCATCCTGTTGGTCTCCACCTTGATTGTGATGATCGATTATTTTGTTGGTTAACATGACAATCGACCACCTCTTATTAGCAGGATCAGGGACATAAAACATCTGTTAAGCTTGAGATGCTAAAATAAAAGGCTCATCTTTGTACCCTATCTTATGAAGATCAACCAGAACGAACCCTGACTCATCAACTCGAAGGCCATTCTTGTTGTCAACCCATTTACAACCGAAAACCGGTGCTCGAAACAAGATGTAATCCAACTCACATATATGCTCAACTACCCCAAAGTATGACATATTTGCAAAAATAGGGCTTCTATCTTTGGCACTAGAAATATGCATTGATTGAGCTATAAGGGTTACCCCACTATTTTGCATTGTGCTCTGATCATCCTGCTCTTTGGTATAGAATGTGTAGCCATTTATGAGGTAACCGGTGTAAGAGAAGACATGCATAGATGGACCATTAGCTAACCATCTCAACTTGTCTGAAACTGAACCAGGATTCCTTTCCCACTCTGAATTAATATGACCTCTCAACCAATCTATAAAAAATCGATTGTGTTCTTTCGATATCCAACTCTCATTTTTATTGGGGTTTAAGCTTCTAAGTTTCTCCTTGTGCATTTCCACATATGGAAGAACCTCATCAGAATTGTGCAAAACATACAAGTGAGCTTGCTCCCATTGGGTCCTGGATATGCTAACAATTTCCTTTCCCATAATCCCTTCCCCAGATGTTCTCCCCATGTGACGATACTTAGGAAGGCCAATGTTATCAACATTGGATAAGTATTCGGTGCAAAATTCAACAGCTTCTTCGGCTATATATCGTTCAACAATACAACCCTCTGGTCTACTTCAGTTTTTCACATAACCTTTTAATATCTTCATGTAACGCTCAATTGGGTATATCCACCTCATATAAGCTAGACCACATAATTGTGTCTCCCTAACTAGGTGAACCATTAGATGAACCATCATATCAAAGAACAAAGGCGGGAAATACATCTCAAGCTCGCGCAAAGTGACAAGAATGTCTCTTTGCAATGCCGATAACTTCATAGCGTCAATCACTTTGCTACAAATATACTTGAAGAAGAAACATAGTTTAATGATTATCCCTCGAACTTTTTTGGGCAAAATGGATCGAATAGCTACCGGAACAAAATTCTCCATCAAAACATGGCAATTATGAGACTTCAGACCCTTTAACTTCAAGTCTTTCATAGAAACAATATTCCTAATGTTTGAGGAGTACCCCCTGGAACTTTAACCCCATCAAGAGACTTACAAAAAGTAATTTTCTCTTTTCTAGATAGTGTATATGCCGCTGGAGGTAGATAAGTACGACGTTTCTCCTTCACTGGTGCGAACTCTCCTCTTATTCCCATAGCAACTAAGTCCAGCCTTGCCTTCATGCCATCTTTAGTTTTTCCCAGCACATTAAGTAATGTATCGATAATGTTGTCACATACATTTTTTTCTATATGCATGACATCAAGGAAGTGCCTCACATACAAAGACTTCCAATATTCCAATTCAAAGAAAATTGACCTTTTCTTCCACCTACTAGTCCCAAGGTATCGCGCCAAAGGCTTCCTGAAGTTGTTATTCAAATCCTTTACCTTGTCAAACAATTGCTCACCGCTTAATGGCAAAGGTCATTTTCCTTCTTTTGTATTCCCATTAAACGCTTGTCTCCACCACCTGTAATGATGTCCCTCAGGCAAAAATCTATGATGTCCAAGGAAGACAAATTTTGAACCATGCTCCAACCGTATCGAATGTGTGCCTTCTTCACATATAGGGCATCCGAACTCTCCTTTGATACTGTAGCCTGACAAATTACCATACGCAGGAAAATCATTAATTGTACCAAACAACATAGCTCTCAATTTGAATGTCTCTTCCCTATATCCGTCATACACCTCCACACCCCTCTCCCACAGTAGCTTCAAATCATCAATTAATGGAGCCAAATATACGTCTATATCATTTCTAGGTTGTTTGGGTCCAGAGATTAACATAGATAACATCATAAACTTCCGCTTCATACATAGCCAAGGTGGTAGATTATAAATAACCAAAATCACGGGCCACGTACTGTGAGTACTACTCTGCATACCATGTGGGTTCATTCCATCGGTAGATAATGCAAGGCGTAGGTTTCTATCTTCTACCCGAACTCTTCATATTGACTATCAATTTTTTTCCATTGTGGAGAGTCTGCAGGATGTCGATACTTTCCATCTTCAATTCTTTCATCCGCATGCCATGTCAAGTGCTTTGCAATTTTAGGACTTTTGTATAAGCGTCTAAATCTAGGTATGATAGGAAAATACCATACGACCTTTGTTGGACTCGATTCTTTCTTTTTATATCGTGGGGTGTTACATTTAGGACATCTGTCTAATAATGCATGTTCTTTCCGAAATAACACACAATCATTAGGACAGACATGTATCCTCTCATAGCTCATCCCAATAGAGCATAGCATCCGTTTAGCCTCATATGTTTGGCTAGGAAGGTCATTACCCTCTGGCAGCATATCCTTCAAAAGTGCAAGCAAATCTGTGAAGCTCTTATCACTCTATCCATTACCCGCTTTCAAGTTGTACAACTTTAACACAGCTGACAATATTGTGAATTTAGTACAACCATAGTATAATGGCTTTTCTGCACACTTTTCAACATATCAAACATCTCAGGACAATCTTAAAGCTCATTCTCAATCACATTCGCCATCTCTTCAAGACGGTCCAGCCTCAAATGTGGTTGTGTCAAAATCATTCAATCCACTATAACCCAAGCTACTATACCCATCATTCGTTTCACCATGCTTTGTCCAACGTCTGTAACCTCGATCAATTCCATGACACACTAAATGATCTTCCAAGTCCTCTGCACTTACTAGCTTCCTATAACAACACTTTAAGTAAGGGCATAAAATGTTATTAGGACCATCTGCATGCTCAACTGCGAAACTAATGAACTCCTTCACTCCATCCCTATACTCCTGAGTCAAACGATTCATAGACATCCATGACCGATCCATACTTCTGAGATGTGTATCAATTTTGGCAGAGCCTCCTCTATAAGTTGAGGGTGCAATAATTCTACAACAACATCTCACAAGAAAGTTAGACTTCCCAATTATAAGTTTAACCATTTTTCAGCCAATCATAAACAGCCTAAGCTATATAATCATAACCAGACTAATATAGAAAAAAAAAAGCTACAGATAAAGGAAGTCAATGCATAGACATAATATAAATGCATCTAGAAATTATAGATTTCCATAACCAATACAACAAGATATATGTTATAAATGAAGTTCCAAATAAACTATAGAAACAAAAAGGCTAGGAGAAGAATACTTTGATCCACCAAACAAACACATTACAACCAAAGAGCTATTCATTGATTATTGAAATCTTGTCTGTGGTTATGCTTCCTCTATTATTAACTTGCCATCCATAATTCACAAAATTTTACAGCATTACTAAGTCATAAACACATTACAAGCAAAGAGCTAACATGTTTGATAAATAAACTAAGCTATAGGCTAGTTTCATGTAACTATGGTTAGGTGGGAGTAATTGGATTTCTTTACAGTATATCTAACATGTACACCACTAGTTATAAATTCAAACAGAGTTCACCATGGTCACATGTACAAAACCAATTGTGCACAATAAATTCAAGCAGACCCCACCATAACATGGTACTAATCTGTATAATAACTCTTGAGTGAACATAATTGATATAAAGATCAAAAGTTAAAATCAATACCTTTGAATAATTTGAAAATATGACAGATCTATTCTCCTTGGCACAATAAACACCAGATTTCTTTGAAAGATATAGGCTTGGCCTAATAAACACTCAAAGAAATTAGTTGTAGGCATCACACCAATAATTTTAAAATATGACCAAACGCAACTAAGTAATTTCTTTTGGATTTATGGATTGACATGTTTAAGGCATGTTTAAAGAAAAAAAACTACAAAAGTCTTGAAATGAGAAGCTGTATAATTCTCCCCATGATGAAAAAAATTCCAAGATGATAGCTTACCTACTCACTGATCTCTGGATCTCAATCAGCACCACTTTCTAAATAGGAGAGACAATAAAGAATCAACAATTCTAGCGAACAACCTAGTAAAATCAACATGAACAATGATTAAGTAAACAATATGAGAACATCATCAAACATCCCACTCCCCTCTAGCTTCAGAACAAACTCCACTATTATCACCTTCCCTCCTCCTTCTTCTCCTATTGCTTTCCTGCAATTCTTCAATATCTTTATGCAATCTTCGTCGCTCCAATCATGTAGTATCCACTGCATATATATATATATTCATTTCATACACACAAATTCTCATTTAATTTTCATTATATATCAGAACTTGGAACATTTATATATATATGTTACACGTAAGCTTATGTTATTTGTGTTTTATGATATATTTAATTATTTCATATATAGAATTACAAAATTAAGCCTTAGCATGATTTGGTATCAAACTAGCCAGCATTTTCTACACCCATTGCATAATCACAGATTACTTGTAAGTTTTTCCATTGTGTACTTGTGTCATGTTTTCGTGTGCTAGATGTCATAGGCACGTCATAATCTGACATTTTGACCATTATTTGGATTTTAATATGGTAGACTGAGAATTTATAATTAAAGGCAATGAGAAATTAAAACCCATTTGGCCATATCTTCAAATTAAGATTAATTATAAAATGTTTTTGTTTTTGTCTTGGATGTAGACAACATGTAATCAAAATTAATAAACACTACTTAATTTGGTGAGCAATCCTTTTGTAGTTTTAAATGTTATCATGTTGAAGACTTCAAATGTCCGGAGGAAACTAAAAATAACAAGGAAAGAAAGGAATACAAAAACTAGGTGCACAATTAGTTACATGACAATATTTCAAGTCCTACGTTTATTTTAAATATCCATAAGTAAATTATTTCAAGTCTTACATCATCAAGCTACTACGCATAATATACTAATATATATATATATATGAAGTATGAAAATAAAGAAGAACATACCTATACACATTCATGGTTCCCTCCTATTGAGTACCAAAGGCTCATTGTCCTTCTGCCAAAGCTTCTCATGTCTTCTCACCCAGATAACTCAATAAATTGCGACTACTATTAATTTCATTATCACTGAACTTATCAGATCTAAATAACAATAAGACAACAAAGTAATTAACTATACCTTCCTCTAGTATGGGTACAAGAGCAAAATGTAGTCAGAATCTAGGTGTCTTTGAATCTGATTGAAGAAGGAATGTTTGCTTCAGAAGTAAGACAACACTGGATTGGGGAGGAATGAAGCTTACTACTTTCCGGCCAGCAGAGATGTTGCTGAGGTGAATAGAGACTGGATGGATGAAGTGTGAGCTAAAGAGATGCCGAAGGTGGAGACCGGTGGGAAGAACAACCGGTTGGAGGTGGTGATTAGACGGGAGCCAGAGACTTGTGGAGTGACGGCAAGTGAGAAAATTCCTTCTTTCGTTTCGTTCATTCACTACGTTCAAGTTGCAGGAGCGAACAAATAAGATAAAAGGAGCGAAGACAAGATTGCTGGTTACAAAGTCTCTCGAGCAATAGCGAGAGGAAGGAAGGCGAAAGCGAGAGGAGGGAAAAGGCTTGAGAAAAATTTGTTTCTGAAGTTCGCGGCCGAAAGATTGTTTCTGATCTAAGAATGCGGCCGCACTCGAGATAATTAGGTTAAGACAAACGAAGGTGGTTATTTTAAATAACCGCCTTCATTTGTGTTTTAAAACTAAACCTAGGCGGTTATTTAAAATAACCGCCTACGTTTATATTTGTATTTTTTTAATATTAAATAAAACGAAGGAGGTTATTTAAATAACCGCCAATGTTTTGTTTAAAATAAAATTAAACAAAACTATATTTAAAATAAACGTAGGCGGTCATTTAAAACAACCGCCTACGTATTTTAATATTTTTTTGAAAAAGAAATGTAGGCGGGTTTTTTAAATAACCACCTTCGTTACTTACTCCAAATATTATTTATTTTTTTTATTTTTAAATTATTAACAAATTTGTAGACGGTTATTTAAAGAACCGCCTACAAAAATCTCCCTTCTTACATTTCTTTGTGTTTTTGCAAATAACCGCCTATATAAATGCGCCAACAATTTCCAATTTTGTAGTAGTGCCTCTTTTCAGACTTACTTTAAAGTTCGAATTTATGAATATTGTCATTCGTATGTCAACATATCATTATAACAGACTTACAAGCTTTATTTCTAAAATTTAAATTTTCATGTTGAAAGTTCGTCTGTCAGTGAGTCATCTTGATGTCTTTTCCAAAGTTAGTTTTCAGATGAACTTTGATATATCATCAGACGAATTTTTCATTTTTCATAAGTTGTATTTTATCTGAAATTCGAATTTTCAAAAGCCAAAGTTCGTCTATCAGAAAAAGCTCTTTTCAGACAAGTATCAAAATTTGAATTTCTCAAGTCAAAATTCGTCTGTCAAAGAAGCCTCTTTTCAGACTTGTTCTTTTTCAATACGAAATTTGAATTTCCAGAGCCAAAGTTCGAATTTTCAAAACAGCAGACCAGTATAAACTTTTCAAACTTTGTCTGTTGATGGGTGTTTTTCAAATATCCCATGTATTAACATAGAATCAAGGTTTTAAAACATTTTTTCACCAAATCAAAGTCTTTTATTCAAATTAAAACATTACTAAACATTCTACATCTATTCTTGCACTGATTTTTCTAGAATTCCTTCACTTGAAACCTTTTGTGCACCTTTGATATCTTTATTTCAAACTCTTGAAGGTTGGTTTGGAATCATCAAAACACTTGATTCAACAGCTTGGGGACTGGACGTAGGTCAAGATAAAGAGACCGAACCAAGATAAACATCTGTGTCTTCCCTTCTCTTTTACTGCTTTTACATTGCTAATTCTTTATACTCTGTTTTACTATTTCTTTTGTCTTCACCACACTTTTGATTTTTGCAGAAAATTTTAATCTTCCCAATTCACCCTCCTCTTGGGAAGCCAGCATATCTAATAGTGGGGGAGGGAGATTTTGTTGTTGATCTGTGTCTGGGAAAGATGACCAATGGGGAGGTGGATTTTTTTTTGGCCAAGGGTAAAATGATCTTTTTATGTGTCTTTTTATTTTTCTTTTCATAAAAAAAGATATTATTCCCTCATATCTAAATATCATACCAAACAAGCTCCTATGTAATCATCATCCCATTATTTCCCCTCACAATTTTCACATCACATCACATCACGTAAATCCTCCTAGCAATTGAACCATACAGGTTGTAAGGTTCTTGAAGTCTCTCACGAGTGATTGGTTTTTTTTTTTCTTTTGCAAATTATTTTAAATAGCACCAAACTCTCTCTCTCTCTCTCATGATACGTAACTTTACTAGTTCAGACGATCCATATGCCATTCGAAATTATGCTGAGGGCGTGAGGGTATATATAGAGTTTTTAAGTTGACAGTATTTATTGATGAAGGGTGAGTTGTAAAATAAAGTCCAGCTGGCTTTAGTTTATTAAACAGCATATCATGCATTTAACTGTTTAATTTTAAGTTTTCTCCGTGAAGAAGAACAATGGTTATATATGTTATGAGGCCTAGTTATTATATATATATATATATATATTATTTTTCCATTTATGTGTGTTATTTTTGTCCAGGGATCATGCTAATCTTCTCTACATTATTAGATGCTGTTGAAGAGACTATTATATATATATATATATATTATTTTATACTATAGCTAATCATCCATTATTATAACTTGATTTCTTTATCAATCCCAAATTGCAATCAAGCTCACATTCTCCACTCCTTCCCCACTTTCTCTTGTATACTTAATTAATTATTTTTTATAGAGCTACTCTTACTTGAGCATAATAATATTTAAATTTAGTTCAAATAATATGGAATATTAGATATCAAATAATTTTAAAAAATCAGGATTATAAATAATAATAATAATAATAATAATAATAATAAGTAGTTATATATATATATATATATATATGCATGCACACACACGCAGGGAACCACCACCTTGAGCTAACATCACCTGTCTATGCTTGCCGGTGCATACTTATTAATTAATTAATTAGTTAATCCTCTTCTCCTTTCATAATTTATGAACTTCAGGAGAAAATATTGCCACCTTCTCCTATAACGTTTCATAACCCTTCATTTTTTCACGCCACCCCTCTTTGTTGATTATAATGAATTAATCATTTACATCAATTCTAGTGTTTTCATAATGTTCAACAAATCTTTATATATATATATATATCATCATCATCATCCATCATCTATTTTTTCCTTAAAAAAATGATTCAATTACATATTAAATTTTCACTAAAGTTTTTCATTTATTAATTATTTTTTGGATTTTACACAAATTTTCATTTAATAATTATTAATTAAACATAAAATGGTTTTTAATTGTTTATCATGCTACGAGGCTACAATATATATTTCTTTTCTACCATCAAAGTCCTCTTTGAAATAATTATAACAAAGTCAGTCAGTGGAGGACTAATGATGTTGATTGATAACACGCAGTCTTATTGTTTAATACAAAGCCATCAGTTCAAAATCTTGTTTTACTACGCCATCCAACAAGATGATTATAACAATGAAAAATCTATATTTTATAGTTGAGGGCGATCGATCATGGCCAAGATATAATAATTTTTAGCCACAAGTAGACTTTTGGTTGATTAACTTTATATCAGATTTCAGTCTAATATTTTATTTTTATGTTATTTCATTTTAATATCATAATTTTCAAAATACAATTAAAATTTTTTTATCATTAACACTACTAACTATATTATAAAATGTTGACAAGGCATTTTCAAATGTTGATAAGGTATTTACTAATATTTACATATTTATTCAACTCATCGGATTTATGTTTAGAAGTTAGTTATTTGTAATTATTTATGTTTAATTTTTCAATCTAATTAAAAATATTTTAAGTCTAAGATATTAAATACATAATAATATTAATGATATGACAGTGAAAATTAACACTTTAACATTGAAAAATATTTTATTAGCATGCATGTGATAATACTTTGTCGTCATTTTTTATTAATATATAATTAATGATGTTAGTAATAGGAAAATCTTTGATTATATATCTTAAAAATTTAAAAATTAAAAATAAATAAAATAAAATTTAAGAAATCAAAATGAAACTTAATATAAAATTAAGAGGGCAAAAATGTGCTTTTACCTCATTTTTATCCGTTACCTTTAAAAAAAACTTCTCTATTTGTGGACCGTACTTTAACAATCATCGAACTAATTCTTATTTCTTAGTTATTCATGAAATCTACAAATACTTGAACTCAGACTTATTTGCTTATGTAAATTTTAAAATGAGAATTTTTTTAATTAGTTCTTATTTGCATGAAAACTATTCATATGAAATTGCAAAAAATATGTGGTCAAGTCATCTTCAACGTACGTATATACTGTATAGTATTGTATAAAATAATTTATCATCGTAAAAAGAACAGAAATATATATAGTAATGTCTAGCAAAAGTTAGTCCAAAGAATATGATGCGACACAAATCATAATCCACCCATAATACTCTTGATCTGCTGCTGCCACCAATTCACCTTTAGTTGTGGTCCTAATGATATTCATAATGGTTAATTGGTTCATTTGATCATTCATGTAATTATAATTTTTACGGTCTCTTTATAATAGATATTTGTTTTTATAAGTGATTTAGTGTAAGTCTCCTATATATAATTATCTTAATATTTTGATGTACGCATTTGCTATTATTTTATCTTATTAATTTAACTTAAATTTTGTAATTGATGACTAATTTTTAGCTCAAGACAATTGCCTCTTTTTATTTCGGTCACCATCGTGCTTTGATATAAAATGGGAATGTGCTTTGATATAAAATGGAAAAATTCTCTTTCATGAATATAAAAAGCTCTCTTTTCATTCTACCAAATATAATTAACTTTCATACTTTCCTTCATTAAAATTTTATTACTTAACTCTCGAGAATTTTTCCAAAGAACGAAAAGCTGCAAGAATTTTTCATGAGAAGCCAACTTTCGTGAGAAGGTGTTGAGGAATTCTCTGTACGCCCATTTTCACTAGAATTTCACCATTTTTTTATAGTGTCATTATTACTTTATGTTTTTTTTAACCAAAACGTTATTACTTGATATGATCCTAGTAATAGAAATACATAATAATATAAAGTGTCAATTATCTTCATACATCCAAGTATGAGAGCGCGCGCGCGTGCCTGTGTATAATGTATTGGTTCTGAAAGTTTAATTACTGACCAATCTTAAATAAGATTTGAGCTGTGGAATATGATAAGAAAAAAAAAACAAGAAGAAAATAGACAACAATAACTACCAAAATAATTACACTCATTAGCGATATACCATTGGGAAGGTTAACTTTTATGAGACAACGAATTGACAGGGTGGAAAAAAATGCTACTCTACACTATCTGATTGAATATATGTTTACAGGTGGACATCTCTTAATTTTCCATTTTGTTTGTATATATGCTCTAGCAAACATATCAGAATTAATTAATTAATTATTGGTTGATAAGTATGCTCTGGCAAACATAAAAGAATTAATTAATTAATTGGTTGATAAGTGCTATTGTTTTCGTTTTGATACTCTATATAGCTAGCTACTGCGTACGAGTGTTTAGCAAAGCAAGCTGGGAATTGATCAAAGCCCTAAAAACTGCGTCGCAGACAATTTCAATTCCGCTGATGGAGCCCTCCAAATCCCTCATTCTCTTCAGAACTGATCTCACCTCTTCATCTCTCTTCTTCTTCAAATTGTACAAGCTTTCCACCCGCAGTTCCTTAATCCCTTCCTCCTCCTTCCTCTCACTCTCGCCTTTTCTTGACAGCTTCCCCAGTTGTCCCCACGACAACGACTGTCGTGATGCAAACGACGATGCGATCCCGCTGAACAGAGCGATCGAAACGCACGCCGTGACCCGGATAACATCCACGATGACGCCTGCCAGCTCAGCATCTCCGATCGACACAAATATTGGCAGCGGCGACGTCGTCACACATCGGACTTGGGACACCAGCTTCTCCATCTCCCGGGCCATCTTTTTCTTAGCCTTGACGTACAGAATCTCCTTGGAGTCATCTCTCTTCCTCATAGCCATCTGAGCAGCGGAATGCTCTTCTTTTAGAGCCAGGATGGAGGATTGGAATATTCCATAGACGTCGACGAAGCGGAGGAAATCTTCTAGAAGATTCACGACCCAGCGGGGCTGGCGGCGGAGGGACTCCTGGGTGTGAGGAAGTTGCAGGATATCTTCGAGGGTGTGGTGCAATTCTGCCAGACGGCTCAAACCGTCGCAAAGGTTCGTGGCTGTTTGTTGGTGGAGTTTGGAAGTGAAGGACCAGGTGGTGAGATCGTTGATCTCATGTTTGATCTGGGAAGTCAAGGGGTGAGATCTGCAGGGAAGACTGATGGACCTGATGTGGTGGGATATAGGAGGTTTCTGGGATGGACGGCTGAGATTTTTGTTTGGGAAACTTAGAGAGTTCCCGAAAACGCCGATCATATTTGGAGTTGGAGGGAACTGGGAGGGGATGGAGAGCTCGCTTAATTTCTTTGTGCTCTGGCTAATAAAAAGCCATATGATTTATACAGTTGGAATTGGAAGGTATTTAAAGGGCTGGATGGATATATATATATATATATATAATTGGACTGCTCCATTATCTTATGTAGAACAGGGACGGACATGAGGAGAGGGATGAGAGGTGAAGAAATTGGATCCGCCAGCTGTGAACACCAAAGAGTCAGGTGGATAACGGAGACGCTACTCGTTCCTTTTCCTCTTCAGAGGGCACACCACACGCTGGCTTTTTCTTAAAATGGTACACTTAGTCTTAATCTAATGACTCATTAATCATACCACTGCTAAGGAATTCCCGTTAATTTTTTTTAATTACAAAGGTGCAAGTTAATAGCTTCTTGATATAGTGAGTAAGATCGAATCTGTAACCGTCTCACTAGTGAGGGATTTTCACGCCATAGCTTGATGTAGCGAACGGAATCGAACCTTATGACCTTCTCATTTGCTATGATACTGTGCCGATGATCGGTTTCCTTTCAAGAATCAAGCAAATAACTAGTGCTAGGTTTGCTCAACCAATGATTTAATTATCTTCCACAAAAGCTTCCAATCTGACGTAATCAAACTGTTTCTTCCCATACTATCTCAAAGGATTCTTTTACTTTTTCTAAAAATTGGGTGATGACAAGGCAGGTTTTGTTTTGCACAAAATTGAGAATTGTTTAATGGAAAGCGTAGGACGCCACCGCTCGCAGATGCCCAAGTTGTAAGTTTTTCTTCTTTTTTCTGTTTTATTGGTACCTAACCGATAATGTAGTATGGCTCATTTAGGCTTTAGCTGGTTGTCTCTAATACATGTAGTAGCTTTGTCCAGGACAAACTGGAAAAAGAAAAAAACTTTGTGCAGTTGGCCTAGTTTCACCGTGAATTTTGACGATGACAAACTGAATTATTACCGGGGGTTAAATTATTTTAATTTAAAATAATTTTTTATTTTGTGCTATAATAAAAGATATATAATTAAGCCGATGAAATCCAACATCTCATATATTCTTTTGTTAAGTCAAATATCACATTTATTTAAAAAGTTTCAGCTGTTGTGTAAAGAAACAAAGAACAGATCAGATCATTCCATCTGTCTATAAGGGTCACAAACGATTAAGTGAGAAATTACACACTTCTTATATTCTCAATTATAAGTTATATTTTAAAAAAATTAAAATATATAAAATATAAGTCATTTTGTGAATATTAAATATTTTTTTTTATATTTGTCCTTCATCAAATATTTTGGTTGAGAGAAATTAAGAAGGATATAATTAAGATGGTTATAATTAAATGATAGTAATATTAAAAAGTTATAGCAAATTTTATAAAGATCAAGAATTTTAATCACTTTTAAGTTTTGACTATTTTCTTAGTATAAGTAAATTAATTAAAAGTGATTTAAAATATGGAACATGGTCGTATATATTTTGATTTTTGGTACATTATTACTCTACCATTCATATAATCATTTTTTAATATATTTGATTTTTAAAACTACTCCATCAGGTTCTAAATATGGGGCCTTATACCTTGATTCTAAATGTAGGTCCATTTACAATATATGAGGTATTATTTATTATATATTTCCAAAAATGTCACTATTTAATATATCTCAAAGAGCGAGAAAAAGAAATTAAATAAGAGTAATTTTAGAAAATTGTTATGAATTCTCAGAGATAGTTAACTAATTTTAATTCTAATCCTCAATCTACGTGATTATTTTAAAATGATCTTATATTAAAATGTGAAGTGAGTATTTTTTTTAAGTTAATAAGTTACTCTCTTCGGTCCTTTTTTATAAGGGACCTTTTAGATATTTTTCTAGATCTTTTTATATGAGATCTTATAATATTTAGTAATAGTCTTCCAATTTTGTCCTTCATTATTTATTTCTTCTCACAAATTGTTATTAGATTTTTTTATAAAAGAAGTACTATTAATTGGTCAATTAGTAATATTTTTAACTTTTTATCAATTAGTCTTGCATTTTTTAACTTAATAATAATAAAAAGTCTTACTTAATGTGAATTATATTATTATAATAAATAATGGTAGAAAAAATATTTAATTTTTTTTAAATTTTAGAAAAATAATTAATTTTTAAAATTAATTTTTTTAATTTACATGAAGTAGTAAGAATTTCTCCATGAGAAAAGAAAAAAAAAAGTACACGAGACATAGGGCCTGTTTGACAGTGTTTTCTATTTTCTTGTTCTAAAAACAGTTTTGTAAAACTGTTTTCGAGAATAAGTTTTAAAAGTAAGAAAATAAAAAAATTTGTTTGAGTAATTGTTCTCAAAATCATAATTAGTGAGTGATAGATGAATTATTGAAAATTTATAACTTTACCATTAATGAGATGGATGCTACTCACCTTTCCTTTTGTTTTTCCTACCAAAAACTACAAAATATCTTAAAGGTGTTCTGAATTTTCTGTTCTTTTATTTTTCTATTTTCTAGACTAGTTTCTAAAAAATAGATTTACCAAACAAATTTTATAAGTTTTCTGTTTTCAAAAATAAAAAAATTATTTTTTAGAACAGAATAAAACAGCCCCACAGTAATTAGCGCTTTAGTACAATCTTCAAATTACCCTATTCCCCATAGCGCAAACTTCTAATTACCATATTCCCCCCTTTAAGTATTTTTTCAATAATCACGGCTTGCACAGCTGGCATCTAATCAAGCTCCATAGTCCTTACCCCCTGTCCTATATATTCTCTATATTTTTCTAATTGTTTGCGCGTGTGGGCTGTAATGACACGGATTCCCATCTTGGAACTTGAAACTTAATTCTGGTATGATGGGAAGTCGAAGAAGATTATAAAGAAGTTTATCCATGGTGTGATTTGTATTAAAAAAAAAAACACTACTTATATAAAGGAAAAGAGGTAAAATTAAAAGATAATTAATTTGTTTCATATTTTTAATTTTTTTATATTATTTTATTTAATTAATTTTTTTCTCAATTTATTGTAAAGATGTATTTAGTGGCACTTAATAGTATTAATGAATGAGAGTAATTTTGATAAAAAGAAATAAATACAATATTAACTCTCTTTTTTTTAATAAATATAACTATCAAAAAGGAAAACTTTTCATTTACAAACAGGACATGAGGGAGTAATTTTTAAGAAGATTTATACTAATCAAGAATCCCGGATTACTTCTTCCGTTCTATATTATAAGATAACATAAGGGGTTATTTTTGTTTTATAATATAAGGTAACATATAGTGATTTATTATTTTTACCTCTTATTTATTATATTATTATATTATAATTTGTACCATATTTAATGAAACGAGTAGAATTAATAGGGATAAAATTGAAAATTTTGATTTTTTTTAGAAGTTTAAAGATATAATAAATATTTTTTAATATATGTGAAATTACTTCTATTATCTTATACTATGGGAGGGAGAAATACTGCGATTATAGGATCTGTTTATTTAAACTTCTCCAAAAAGTGATTTTCAGATTATTTAAAAAATAATTAATTATTTAGAGATTTTTAAAAAAGTAGAAATTATTTTGTGTTTTGTTGGAATAAAGAAAATCACTTTTTAAATTGTTTAGTAAATAAAGAAAAAATATGGATTGATATTATAATATTTTCATGGGATAAAATATTATTATTTTTGTAATTCTTAAAATTACTTTGTTGTACCCGCCTCTTATACTTTTTCCTTTCTTATCTATCGTAACTATTTTTTTCAAAAGTCATTTAAAGTAACTTCTCAAAATAAACAAAAAACTATTTTTTTTCAGATTCTAATTATTTTTAAAATTTAAACAAACACCCTAACAAATTTTAAAAATATTTTTTTATATAAAAAAAGTGATTTTTACATAAAAAAAATTGAAACAAACGGAGCCATAATTTGATCTATAATAAAAAGTCAAACACACAAGCCAAGATTTGAATAAACTCGGGGCGAGCAGAGTATCAGCTACTATTTGGCAAAAGTAACTTATGTGACTAGCTGTTGAGATTGGTTTTGTAAATGAAATTAGGCATTCAAATTCATAATCTATTAATTATATATGCTTAAAATTATCAGCTCCAATGTGGTTACATTAAATTGCAGTACCACTCATATTATCAGCTTATTACTATACTAATTAATCCCAATTAACCTAGGAAATTTAGACAGTTCCCCCTACTTTGGGCAAAATCGTTGGCTTTTGGCTTGGTAACATAAGGTATTCAGTAGTCATATCTACCAGACTAATTATTGTTCAAATCATGTGCTATACTCCCCCCGTTCTTTAATATAAGAGACAATTAGGGGAGTTTTTGTGTTTTAAAATATAAGGGATATATGGGGTTTGTCTGGTGTATTTAATAATTTTTTTTCAAAATATCCCTAATTAAGATGATATATTTTCAATATAATTCATTTGTATTAATTGCATGATGGAAGAGTTATTAATATTAAATGATGACATTTTTGGAAACTACTTTATATTTCAGGTAAATTTATTACTTTCCTTGGTATGTGTAATTTTGTTTTTTGTCCCTTATATTAAGGAATGGAGAGAGTATTAATCAACACAATAGTGTATACATACATACATACATATATATATATATAATAGAGTTTGTAAGTAAGCGCAGAAGCCATAATTGTCACCTAAAACGAATTCCAACTATATATAATGAAATATCATCTCTGAGTATTATGCATAATGAATTCATCGTGTATATAGTTCCATATTAAATAATTCTCACGGCATGCATGACATTTTGTAGTTTCGACTATTGATTATTTGATTCCATGTTGTCCATATGACTCGTGGAAAAAGCAAGCAAACTAACTATTTATTTATTTATTTCTTTTTTTTCTTTTTGGGCCAACTACCCTAGTTGGTTTTGGAATGTTACAACTAAAGAATCATACATCACAAGTAGGAGTGCCTGGCTATTTATTTTACGTTGCTCTTCTACTTTGCTATATTATTAACAAGGTACTAAAAGTTGGACTAGATACTAAATCATTTAAACCACTAATTTAAGATTTAATGGTTCAATATTGGTTCAATTGTGGTTCAACCGAAATTAAATTAGTAGTAATAAAATTAATAATTTTTTATTTTATATGTTATATAAAAAATTAAAAATATTATTAATAAGTTTCAGAACATAATATTAAAATATAAACAACCATATCTCTTTGTCTTAGCCATTGAGAAGTTTGGGCACATGATCCAAAATGAGGTTTTGTTAGGTAACTAGTTGCCTTTTAGGCTTAGTAAAAGAGGTTCGGGCATATCCCACTTATTCTTTGCTAATGATCCCATCTTCTTTGTGGAGTTGGATATGAAGCAAGAAGGAATTATTAAAGCCACCCTAGATGATTTTTGTGAAATTTCGGGTGAGAAGGTGAATGCTGCTAAATCTCACATTTTCTTCTCTCGTAATGTACACCACACACGGGTGAAAGAGCTCAATGAATTCTTGGGGTTTCTTCCCACAGACAATTTGGGCAAGTACTTGGGTATGCCCATACAACATGAGAAGGTGTCTAAATCCACCTATTAGTTCATCTATGATAAAATGGACTCTCGCTTATCTTCTTGGAAGGCGAACATGCTATCCTTGGCTGCACGTCATACGCTTGTTAACTCGGTGGTTTTAGCGTGCCATCTTATGCTATGTAGACGAGTCTTTTGCTTAGCTCTACTTGTGTAGAAATTGATAAGCGATGTAGGAATTTTCTATGGGGAAGCAGTACCTCCAATCGTAGAATTCATCTTGTAGCTTGGGATAATGTGTGCAGAAGTAAGGAGGATGATGGACTAGGCCTACGTCAAGCAAAGTTGTAGAATAATGCCTTCATGCAAAAGCTTGGGTGGGGCTTGATTAAACGTAGAGGTGGCCTTTGGGTACAATTCATGTGTGAGAAATATAAACGCGGCATAAATGTTTTACCTGAAGTCTGGAAGTGGAGTTTGACTCCACGGGCATGGTCAGGAATTCTCGTGAATCGGGACAAAGTCATTGAAGACATAGCTTGGCGAGTGGGAAACGGAATGAGCACTCAGTTTTGGAAGGATGCCTGGGTCCCATACCTAGAGAAGCTAGAAAATTTGGCAGTTAACAAATCCCTATAGACATGGTTGACTGGAAGGTTTCTGATTGCTTCTTTGCCTCCGGTACGTGGGAATGGGATAAGTTTATCTCCTAACTTCCTAACCATGTGCTTACAACAATAGCAAGAATTGATATAGGCCCATGTCTTGGCAACAAAGACACTCCTCTTTGGAAATGGTCTCCGAATAGGGAGTCTAAGTGAAATCAACTTACAGCAAAATGAATGCTTACTCTTTCGCCGATCCTAGAAGCTTCTAGATATATCTATGGAAGTTGAAAATTCCTTAAAGAAGTCGAGTACTTCTCTGGTTATGTGCAAGTGGTAAACTACTCACTAATTTGGCCAGACAGAAATGGGGGATGCATAGTTCGGGCCTTTGTGAGATTTGTGCACAGGGGCATGAAGATTGCCTCCATGCCATTCGTGATTGCGTGCAAGCCAAAGATCTCTAGAGTTGTATCATTCTGAAGAAACTTGCATATCACTTCTTCTCATTTCGAGATATGCATAGCTGGATTTAGTGGAATATGGGTTGAACATGAGGACTGGAAGTTGTGATTCACTGTAGCCTATCACTATATATGGCTAGCATGGAATGAAAGAATTTTTCAAGGTACCATGCCTTCAGCCAATGATATTCATAGCCGCGTACATGCATGCCTTGCATGGTCCATTTGAATCTAGTGAGATAGGAGGAGGGTAAATGGAATGGGCTTAGATGAACAACACCAAAGGAGGGTGTCATAAAAATCAATGTTGACGGTGCATACCATACCTCACCTGGCGTAGGAGCCTGTGGTGGCATCACACGTGATGAGAGAGGTGAGACCCTACGGGGTTTCCTCTTTAGAGTGGGGCCTAGTGGAAGTATGACTGTGGAAGCTTGGGAACTACTCTGGGGCCTGAAGCTTGCATGAGATAGTGGATGAAAGAGGATCATCATTGAAAGTAACTATTAAGAGATTATCCATTTTGTTAGCACAGGAGCTTTTTAGGAACACCCTAATAATGATATCCTGCATGAGATACAATGGATGCTACAACGTAAGTTTGAGTAAAGAAACACTTACGTTGAGGGCCAAAGATGCTGCTACAAGACTAGGCTTTTGATTCTTGACTTCTATAACTTTAGGCGTAGTTTGATAAATGAGTAGAGATGTGTTTAACCAATCTAGAAATCTAGTAGGCATGGTCTTATCTAGTATACTGGATTGGCTCGAAGACTGGGTTGGGTTAGGTATCAGGTCGATATTCAAATCTACTCCCCTCGGCCCAGAGTATATATAATTTTAACTTTTTTATAAAAAATTTTATAAATATTAATTTAATTTATATGTTTGCTTTTCCTTGATAGATTATATATAATAAGTTGAGTTTATCATTATCATAAATATTTTTAAGATTTTAATTTTTTAATTTTTTTAAAAAATTTTAAATTGAGTTCTTAATATTATATAAAAATAATATATAATTATTGAGTATTTATAATTTTAGAAAATGTTACTTTTAATCCTAACATTATTTTTTTAAAAAATATATTTTGGATGAATGTAATTGCATTTTTGTTAATAAATAAAATTAGTTCATTATTTCATTTTTTATTTTTTTGAGCAATTTTTTTATGATAGGGCCAAACCCAATCTCGTATATCAGGTTGGCTCGGTCTGGCTTGATCTCACAAAGACCAGTCACAAGGTTGGCTATTTATCTAATCCTACTTGGTATTTGTACACTCTAGTAAATTCCTTTACACTACAAGTGATACTTCAAAACTCATCGTCAGACGTACGATGCATGATGATTGCAATTAGGGGTGATCATGGGTCAGGCCGGACTGGGTTTGACCCCGGCCCGATGCCCGGCCCGAAATATTTCGGGCCAGTTCCGGGCCAAGTGCCGAGCTGGCCCGATACTATATATCTTTTTTTTTTTAAATTAAAAAATAAAAAAAACTTATTTAATAATAAAAAATATATTTATTTATACTTAAAAATAGATTTTTTTAAAAAATAATCTTAGAAAAAAATAAAATTATTCAAAATTTATGAATATTTAACCATTATATATTATTTTTACATAAATATTAAGTTAAAAAATTAATTCAAAATTTAAAAAAATTTGAAACATTAAAATCTTAAAAATTTTTCATAATATTTACATAGTAAATATATTATATTAGATACATAAAGAAAAAAAAAATTCTACAAAAATCAATTAAGATATATAAAAAATTAGAAAAAAAATTTAAAAAAAATATATATATATATAGGTCGGCCCGGGCTAGGGTTAGAGTGCTTGGCCCTAACCCTAGCCCGGCCCGATTGGCCAGAAGTGGTAGGACCGGGCCGGGCCAACCGGGCTTCGGGCAGGAATGTTCAGCCCTAATTGCAATCTTGGCAAATAGGCAAATGTTGGTGACAATTTCCTTTTCTTCTTCTTTAATTTAACAACTTAATATCCAATAGTCACTTTAGGCTCCAACTAATTCAAGTCAAATTGGGTATGACCACTATAGGACAGCAAAGCTCTCCCAATTTAACACAGATGTGTAGTTAAGGCTCAAATTCGAGATTATTGATTAAACTAGTTAAGTTCTCAATTAGCTTAAATACGTGCTTGTTGGTACTTTCTTTCTTTTTTTCATTATGTAATTAATTATATTGTTGTTAGCATGTTCTAGGAGATAACTCACTAATATATGTGTGTGTGTGTTTATTTTAGGATTAATTAGAAAAAAACTGGGGAAAGTAGCAATGCAATGCAAGGAGCATCGTTTGCTAATTACTCATTATAGCTCACCTTTTTCATATGCATAAGCTGACTAGATGCATATCGGATGCAGATGAGAAGACTTAATGACCATTTTTTTTAAAAAAAGTCAAGTTATAATAAAATCCTTAAGACTACTAAGTTTGAAAAGTTAAAAGGTAGTTTAGTCTAATCCCCCCCCCCCTCCTATTGGAGGAATTAATTGAGCATTAAATCAAGAAACTAGTCCCAATACACAATTGTGTGGGAAGGTTGCTGTTGGAGGGATATGAGAGTCCAATCTCATCTCGAGAGTTAACTCATCGATTCCACAAACTCACTTCCTCTTTTTCATCGTTTTCTTTTCTTGTTTTTTTTTTGGGCAAACGCCAATTAACTTCAAGTGCTATCTTCTCTTATTTCAAATATAAGAAAAAAAACTATACTTCAAATATATTAATATTATTAATTGAAATTAGCTAATCTAATTAATTTGTAATAAAACATTTTTTTCTTAAAATTTTCCTCAATTAGGCATTTTTTTACACTAGATCAACTAATTATCATTGAAAAGCACAACTTTCCTTAAATTAATAAGGGCTACTATTAGAATATACCATTTATTATGCCAAACGTTTATATTTTTTTTAATATTTTGGACCAACACAACCCACTAAAATTTTTCTTATATTTGATGCCAAAGAGAGTAGTATATTCTTATCCTCAACAAATCTAGGGTCTATACACTAAGACCCTCCCACCACGGTGGCGTTGTGGCAAACTTTTTATTATTTTTTAAATTAAAGTTTGTAGATAATAAATATGCTTCCTAAAGTTACGTAGTTATATATTTGTCTAATTTCCTAGAGTCATGCTTAGCACACGTCAACTTTCTTAATCTTTTCCTATACATTAGACATATATTAGAGTGGTATCGAGAGGATTTGGAAGTTTGGAACAACCAAAATTTCAAAACTTCTAAATTCATTTTTTGGTTACTATTTATTTAGTAACTTTAACTTTCTGATTGATTGAAAAATCATAACTAATTTTAAAAAAAATTATCTTGAGGTGATTCAAGTACTAGATTAAAGTTCTTTCAATTCTCTATATGAAAAAAATATTCATATAGAATTTCATCGTGCCAATCAATACATTTTAATACACGAAAATTACTGTTCAATTGGCTAATTAATTTTCCAGATTTTGATTTCTTTTCTTTAAAATTTCATAACTTCTTCTATAATTAACTAATTAATATAATTTTGGTCTTATTATGAAGCTTATGGAGTCCTCTAATTAACTTCATAAGCTTCTACCTCAATTTTCTTTCCTCTTATTACTTCTCATATTTCTTTCCTTAAGAATTCTAATATGATTATTATATCTTCCTAAGGTTTTCATACATAATTGCACAAGCATTATAACTCATAATATTTAAAAAATCATTGAATGACATAATATTTCATTCATTAAACATACCATATATAATGTACATCATGTCATGACTTACAATCATAATTTCCATATTTAGGACATATCTATCAAAACAATAATGTAACTTCATCAATGTCCTCCATACTTTCACTTCCTTGCTTCACTCTTTCATAATGCTTCTACCTAAACATGGTTAGGGTTTTGGAGATGGGGTTTGCGGAAATCTCAATAACAACATTATCTCATTTACATATTATAACATTTAAGTAATTGTCATATTAAAAACATTTATGACATTGCCACACTTTCAAAGATCAAAAGTATGTTCTTGAGACATTCAAATATGTTTATCAAAGTTTCAACCATGTTCATGCACATTTATACTTTGTTCATAGCAAAACCATAGCTTTGATTCAAACATATTCATAATTTTATAGCATAAACATGTTTTCATAATTATGGCAATGCAAAATAAGATTAAAGCAACTACTTAAATTAAAATGCAATAATAAAGATAAATTGCTACATTGGAGTTCTCCATAAGCCTTCTATCTTCTTCCTAACCTTCCTTTCCCTCTTTCTCTCTCAAGAACCAAACTTCTCATTCTCTGTCTAATTTTTGAATTGGCTTGGTGAAATAAGGGGAGGAGAGCTCTCTATTTATAGATAAAAGAAAGGAATTTCAATTATTTCTCTTCTAAATCCAATAGTCCATATTGCTTACATTCTTTTCCTTCTTTTCTCACCTTGTTGGTCAATTTTTCTCCACTTCTTTTTCCTTCTTCCCTCACGTCATTCTTTAAGCAACTTGGCCATCAAAAATACTTTTTTATTTAATTGGGTTAAAGCATAGATTTTAGCCCAATAAAAATTATATTTATACCTTGGGCATAGGGTAAATATTCTTACCCCAAAAAAAATTTCTTTATACTTTTGAGCCTAGAAAAATAATTTTGGTGTACTAATAATTGCTCTAACATATTTGGGTTCATGAATATTGATTTAGCCTAATATAATGAAGTATTTTGCTTATTAAGCCTAAATAGTCAAACTTAGCCCAATAACCTCTACACCATTTTGGACAAATTTTTAAAATTGCCAAAAATATCCAATTATTTCATTCTTTTATGGACTTGAACTTGTCTACTCTTAACAAATAATGACCCAATTCCATTAATTATGCATTAATTATTTAATTGTGTAAAATTATTCAAATAAGTCACTATATAACCCAATACCTATTCTCTTTGAGTTTTTTTTTATTTGAACAAAGTCCAATGGCATGAATTAACCTTTTATAACAGTATTCTAGAGTTCATTTGGTTAAATTCCCTCCAGAATAGAAATTAAAAATATTTACAAATACAGCCCAAAATTTTTCATTAATTATTGATAAGGGCCCAAATTTTTAAATAGTATCATCTAGAATCTAAAGTCAAATATTTCTCCATAATCATTCAATATCATTTTTCATCATATACATCACCCCTAATTATAGCTTAATTAGCCATTAGATTAATTATAAATTATTACTTGATCCAACACAAAGACTTCATCCTTTGGGCTTTTCTATATCAAGGAAATAAGGCCCAATAATCATGTCAAGCCCAATAAATTATGACAAGGCTTAGCTGATTATCCTTTAGTACAAGTTCATTATCATACTAAACTTTCCAGTAGGTCACTTGTCATAATTTTACTCTTACTTAGGCACGCTTAACTAGGGAATTAACATGTTATTGCTAGCATTATACTTAGAAGTTATTAGCCTCAGACTTCTTTTTAATTCATAACATATTTTTTTGACCTCAGGTAATTTATCATTCTTATTCCAAGATATTTCACCTTAGCTATTGTAATGTCTTATATTTCAATGCCTTTTCCATGCAAAATGCTTACTTTTAAAGCATAAAAAAGTTTTTTGAAAGTTTGAACCAATTAAAAAATTAAAACTATTCTAAATTATTTTTCACAATTTTAAATTGCGCAATGAATTTTAAAAAATCATAATTAAATACACAACAATCAATTCATAATGGTTTAAGTCTTTAAAAATCATGCACATCTTAAACTTTATAAAAAAATATGAAACTGGAAAATCATTGCTTATATTTGTATATTTTATTCTCTAAACTTTATTATTCAATTTCTGGTTCAAGTTTTTGTATGAATTCTAAGTTATAATTTTGAAAATTCATTTCTCATAAATATAGAACTAATTCGTGCATTTTGGGCATTGTTAGAAAGCCTTATCTGTCTACTTTCTAAAATATTTATTTCATACATTTATTTTATGTCTACTATCTAAGGTTACAATATAAACCTTTAGGGGCAAGAATTATCTTAAACTAGAACAATTTTAGGAAAACATGTATAATTACCATTATATAATTCAAAATACATCCAACTAATGTCATATTGTTCCTAAGACATGGCTCTATTCATACATGCAGAGTACTGAATTTTTGGAGACATATTTGAATCTAAACAACATTTCAAAATAGGCAATAATTGCATAACATTTCCAGTAATAGTTTCTGCAACATCATTCTTCAAGGTTCACATGCTCTCTTTTATCATGGCTTGGGGAAACTATGGGGTGGGATTGTGACATCTCAATAGCAACATTGTTTATGCAATTACATCATCACATTTCATTTAAAACATTGAAAACTTTACATAATTATATGAAAACATACATAAACACCATACTATCTAACAAAAATTTGGCAACATAATAGTTTAGAAATAGGACATCTTAGGCTTAGCCCTTATCATAAAATTGCCACCCAATTAAGAAAAATAGTCATAACAACAACATGGAAATATTTTCATAACATATAGACATACATAATTATTATTGTGCAATAACATAAAAAAACATAATAATGTGCTACCTTGGAGCTTTAACTCTTTTTCTTCAAGCTTGACTTTTGCTTGCTTGATTCACTTTCTTTGACTTGATCTGAGCCTATACACATAAATAAAAATTGCTAAACATCTTGCTTACGCATTGGAATCTAAGTATGCATGAATGGCCTAAACTTTTGACACTTTGTAAACCAAGTTCTACTATGAATCCCTTGGTCTTTCTTAACTATTTTGCATGCTAAGAATGCATTGGAACCATTAGTTTTATCAAAAGCTCCTACCCCATGGACATTTCATCTTGGCCAAAATCATGGCATCATGAATCCCTAATGGAATAACTCAAACTTTAGCCATTGTCTCATGTATTCTAGTCTTTGTGCATTACTAGAAACTCATCCCAAACATTAGCTCAATGAAACACAAACCCTTGCGTTCCTTTCTTGCATTGTTCGTGGCATAGGACTATGGTAGAAGAAGAAAATGCTTCAAAATCCTAGGCAATCTCATGCTAAATGCTTGAGAGAATGGAAAGAGTAAGCTTACCTTGGATCCTTGTCTTTCTCTTCTCCTCTCTTCCCTTTCTTTCTCCTTTCCTCTCTCTCCCTATTGACCTCCCTCTCTTCTCTCTCTCTCACGCCTTTATAGGCAATTGGAGAGAATCTTGACCATTGATCTTGCTGTCCATCAAATGGTCTCAAATTTTCCATCATTAATTTATGTGATTTCCCCCTCATGCCCTTAGATATTTTGGCCCTTGAGAGAGAGTATGGAAGGGAATTTTTGTCCACTTTTCCCTCCCATTTTTGGTTCCCAAAGAGGCAAGAGAGAGTGTGCACTTCAACTTTTGTAGATCAGTGTGCACAAATTAACTGGATTTTCTATTATATCATATATCTTTTCTATTTACTTTATTTATAGGACCCACTACCTTTTTCTCTCAACTTTTTCATGTGAGGTCTACTTGTCTTACTTATTTTTTACTATTCATCTTACTTGGTTAATATTTACTATTTATGTGGGACCCGCTTTTTATTGTACTTGTTCTTTTTCCTCTTCGGGCCTACATACTTGTTTATGTTCATTGGTTCCTTCAAAAGTACTACTATAGCAAACGAGAAGGATTGGGACATCAACTTATTGAGTGAAAATGTAAACAAGTCCGACACTAATGAATATAGATGTAGATGGACTAGGATGGGTGGTCAATCCCATGATGCTTCATTAGAATGGAAAGAAATGGTATCTATAATTTTTATTTACAAGCATTGTTGGTCAGGGAGTAAATATTAGGGAGTAGTTCTTTGCAAAGTAATATTTTGAATGAATTCTATATGATGATGTCCCTCAATTTTTATTATGCTTTCTTATAATAGGTGTTTGTATTCCATACTAGCAAATTATAAGGATTTTGAGGAAAACTCTTGGGGCAATTATTATTTTCTTTTGGAGGTTTACCATATAGAACATTTTTTTTTGGAAATCTTCAAGGTTCTATTTCATATTTTTTGATTTATTCTTTTGTAAGTCATTGCCATATTGTAAATCACATTTCTCTTAACATGGTTTTTGGTAGATATGTGTTGAATCAAGAGTTTTGATGATTCCAAACCAACACTCAAGAGCTCGGATTGAAAATATCAAAGGAGATCAAAGTTGTTTCAAGTGAAGATTCTCTGAGTATTTGCTGTTAGATCTTTTGTAGGATCTTTAGTTTTAGTTGTGACTGGGTAAAAGATTTTGATTTGAGAAAAAGATATTTTCAAACCTTGATTTTGTGTTAAATCTTGACTTATTTGAAAAACACCCACAAACAGACGAAGTTTGAAAGTTTAAACTTAACTGTCAAGTTGGAAATTCGAATTTTGCTTTAGGAAATTCGAATTTCGAGCTAAAACTGAATAAGTCTGAAGAGATGACTCTCTGTCAGACGAATTTTGATTGCTCAAAATTCGGATTTTCATACAAATCTGAAAGAAGTCTTTTTGGTAACAGACAAACTTCACACTTTCAAAAGTCGAATTTCAAGTAAAATGAAGTTTGTGAAAACCAAAGAAATTCGTCTGAAACTATGATAAAGTGCATCTAAAATCAAAAGAAATTGAGTTTGATAAATGCTCTCTGACAGACGAATTTTGGCTTCCCAACATTCGAATTTTCATCTAAGTCTGAAAGAAGTTTCCTTGAAACAGACGAACTTTGGATCTTCAAAATTCGAATTTTAGACAAAACAAAACTTGAGAAAATAGAAGAAATTCGTCTGAAACTATGTTGAAGTTCATCTGAGATCAAGAATGATTTAAGTTTCAAAACTGCTCTCTGACAGACGAACTTTGAACATTGAAGTTCGAATTTTAGAAGCCAAGTTCTTGAGTCTGTTGAAGTGAAACATTGACATACGAATGACAAGAACTTGCAACATTCGAATTATGAAGTTAGTCTGAAAAGAGTCTCTCTGACAGGCGAACTTCACTCTTCAACATTCGAATTTCGAAGAAAGTGAACTACTGTGCTCCTTTTTGTGTACTGGGAACAGACGAATTTTGGGCTTCCAAAATTTGAATTTCGAGGGCACTGTAGCAAATTGAAAACACTGTTCACACTTAACCGAAAAACTTTCTTCTTGAAAATTCGTATGTCACATTGTGAAAATGTTCTGTAAGTTTCAAAATTTGAATTTCACTTCATGGACAGACGAACTTCAGTATTTCAACGTTGGAAGCTTTAACCTTCGGTTCCTTCAAAATTCGTCTGTTGACCAACCAAAATTCGAATTTCAGTATGTCAGGAGCATTAAATGCGGTTGGTTAACGGATAGCTTTTCAGAGTAACCGTTGGATAACTTCTCCAACGGATAGATTAAGTCTCTAACGGACATTTGAGACCTAAACCTATAAATACAACAACATTTGAAGTTGTGAACAACGAATCAAACTTGTGTATACCGAATTTCTGCAAAATCTTCTTCTCAAAGTTTTTACCCTCTCAACTTCAATATTTGTACTTTAACCTTCAAATCTACTCTATTCAAGAGAGTTATATCTTTGTAAACAATTTACTCTTCATCTGGAAGATAGAGTTACTTGTGAGGGGAAATCACAAGGGGATTGGGAAGCACATTGTAGAAGTGCTTAGAGTGATTGAGAAAGCTCTAGAAACAGAGCATACTCGTTGTACTGTGGCATTAGCAAGAAGCCCGTTGAATTCTTGCTGTATAGTGGAAAAATCTCAAGAGTTATCTTGGGGACTGGACGTAGGTCAAGTGGATAGACCGAACCAGGATAAATTACTGAGTCTTTCTCTCCTTATCCTTACTTTTCAGCTTGCTCTGTTTTATAAGTTGCTTTCATTACACTGTGCTATCTTCACCCATTTCATTTTGTGCAGAAAAAATTCAATCTTCCCAATTCACCCCCCTCTTGGAATCTCAAAGCATAGTTTCTGAAATTGTCTCTTTACCTACTACTGAATCTGTTTGTTGCACTTCATGTACTGAACTTAAGCAAACTAATGATTATTTAGTTAAAAGCATGTCTAGGCTCACTAGAGGTAAAGATATGTTGTTTGCCTTGATGGGGAGCCAAAGAATATCACAAGGAAAAGCTGGTCTTGGCTATGATCCATGTGCTCTCAAGGAAAAGATTAGGAAGAAAAACCAGAATGCATATATGAGACATTTTGTACATGCTGAGAGCAACAGAAAGAAAGATCATATGTCATCTTGCATTGAAACATATAATTAACCAAAGCATGCAAGACAAAAGTATTACCTGCATTGTTTTCTTCCTGCCACTCAATCTAGCAGTCCCTTCACTACCTGTCATTTCTGTAACAAAAAGGAACATGTCTCCAGTTCTTGTGCTTTGAAGAAAAATGGACCTGGCAGGAAAGTTGAATGGGTTCCCAAAGTTGCATCTGCATCTAGAGAAAAATCTACTAACCAAAAAGTACCCAAGCAAATTTGGGTACCTAAAAGGAAAACATAAACTTTGTTTTGCAGGTCTGTCTCAAAGCTAAGAAAAGCAACAAATGGTATATGGACAGTGCCTGCTCAAGTCACATGACTGGTGATAAGGAGAAGTTCATCACCCTTAGAGACAAGAAAGGAGGAAAGGTGACCTTTGGAGGTGATCAATATGGCAAAGTTGTTGGTATTGGCATTGTGGGCAAAAATCCAGAAACATCCATTGAAGAGGTGTTGTTTGTAATTGGCCTCAACCACAATTTGCTGAGCGTGAGTCAGACCTGTGACAGAGGAAACTGGGTGCTGTTTGACTCAAAGTTTTGCCTGGTCATCAGAAAAAGTGATCACAAAGTAATCTTCAAAGGTCAAAGGGATGGTAACTGTTATACTATTGATCTTGATGAACTTCCTCCCTTGGATTTTGTATGTTTAATTAGTCAGGATAATGATAGTTGGTTATGGCATAGGAGATTAGCTCATGTTAACATGAATCAATTGTCTAAACTGATTAAAAATAAGCTAGTAACTGGCCTGCCAAAAATATCCTTTGAAAAGGACAAAGAATATGATGCATGCATAAGAGGGAAACAAACTAAATCATCTTTTAAATCTAAAAATATAGTTACCACAACTAGACCTCTTGAATTGCTGCATATGGATTTAATTGGACCATCTAGGGTGAAAAGTCTTGGTGGTAATTTGTATGTGCTTGTGATTGTAGATGATTACTCTAGATTCGCTTGGACATTATTTCTTTCCTCTAAAAGTGATACCTTTGATGCATTTGTAACCTTAGCTAAGAAAGTGCAAAATGAGAAAGGTATTTCTATTGTGTCAATCAGGTCAGATCATGGAGGAAAGTTCGAATATGCATACTTCCTGGAATACTGCAATGATCATGGGATTGACCACAACTTCTCAGCTCCAAGAACCCCTCAACAGAATGGGGTAGTAGAAAGGAAGAACAGAACTATTAGAGAGATGGCCAGAGCTATGCTGAATGAGAAGGAACTCTCTCAAGTGTTTTAGGCTGATGCAGTGAATACAGCAAGCTACATCACAAACAGAGCCTACATCAGACCAATCCTTGGGAAGACTCCATACGAGCTGTACAAGGGAAGAAAACCAAATCTATCCCATCTCCATGTGTTCGGATGCAAATGCTTCATTCACAACAATGGGAAAGAAAATCTGGGTAAGTTTGATGCCAAATTCGATGAAGGTATATTTCTGGGCTATTCTAGTAGGAGTAAGACATATAGAGTTTACAATAAAAGATCAAATGTGGTAGAAGAATCTGTGCATGTGGTTTTCATTGAAAATGAAAGTGTTTCAAAACATGTTACCAATGAGGATGATCTTGCTTTCTACTTTGAAAAACTGGACATTTCTGATAAAAGTAAAACTAAACCTCCAAAGATATCTGAATCGGTTAACACAGAGGAAGATATCCCGGAGCAAGAGTTTGATGAAGAAAATTTTGAAGAAACATCTCAAGAACTCCCTAGAGCTTGGAGATATCAAAGGAATCATCCAATTGATCAAGTAATAGAGAATGTTCAAGAGAGATTCAAAACTAGAAAACAGTTAAGGGATCAAATGCTCAACTGCGCTTTCATTTCTCAAATTGAACCCAAATGTGCTGAAGAAGCCTTAACTGATGAATACTGGATTTTAGCTACGCAAGATGAACTAAATCAGTTTGAAAGAAATCAGGTTTGGGATTTAGTGCCTAGACCCAAAAATCATCCTGTTATTGGTACCAAATGGGTTTTCAGAAATAAACTGGATGAATCTGGAACAATAATCAGAAATAAAGCTAGACTGGTTGCTAAAGGGTATAATCCGGAAGAAGGTATTGATTTTGAAGAAACCTTTGCACCAGTAGCTAGACTAGAGGCTATAAGAATACTGCTGGCATATACATGCATGAAAAACATTTTACTATATCAAATGGATGTAAAGAGTGCCTTTCTAAATGGATATATCATGGAAGAGGTTTATGTAGATCAACCTCCAGGTTTTGAGGATTCTACTAAACCAAACCATGTTTATAAACTGAAGAAAGCTCTTTATGGTTTAAAACAAGCCCCTAGAGCATGGTATGAAAGACTGAGTAGTTTTCTAACTGAAAAGGGGTTCAATAGAGGCAGAGTTGACACAACTTTATTTACTAAGAAAGAAAATAATGATTTACTAATTGTTCAAATCTATGTTGATGATATCATTTTCGGTGCTACTAATGAAGCTCTTTGCAAGAAATTTTCTGAGTTAATGCAGGGAGAATTCAAGATGTCTATGATGGGTGAACTCAACTTCTTCCTTGGACTGCAAATCAGACAACTTCACGATGGTATCTTTCTCAGTCAATCCAAGTATCTAAAGGAGCTGCTAAAGAAGTTTGGAATGGAGAATGCCAAACCAATGGGAACACCTATGGCAACTGCAACCAAGCTGGACATGGATGAGAGTGGGAAGACATTTGACACTACTTAGTACAGAAGAATGATTGGATCCCTGCTGTACTTGACTGCCAGCAGGCCTGACATCATGTTCAGTGTCTGCATGTGTGCCAGGTTTCAATCATGTTCCAAAGAAACCCATGCAACAGCTGTGAAAAGAATACTCAGATATCTTATTGGAACATCACAGATGGGTCTTTGGTATCCAAAAGACAATGGAGAAGATCTCAGAGGATACACTGATGCTGATTATGCCGGATCCAAAACTGACAGAAAAAGCATAAGTGGAACTTGTCAGTTTCTTGGAGGATCCCTGGTTTCATGGTTCAGCAAAAAGCAAAATAGTGTGGCCTTATCCACTACAGAAGCTGAGTATGTTGGAGCTGGAAGCTGCTGTGCCCAAGTCATCTGGATGAAGCAGCAGCTTGAAGATCTTGAGGTTAAAATGAAAGAGATACCAATCATGTGTGACAACCAAAGTGCCATAAATATCATCAAGAATCCTGTCATGCATTCAAGGACAAAACACATTGAAGTTAGGCACCACTTCATAAGGGATCATGTTCTGAATGGAGAAGTCAGATTGGAATACATCCGAACAGAGGATCAAGTTGCTGACATACTCACAAAGTCTCTATCAGAAGATAGGCATTGCAAAATAAGAAGAGAACTGGGTATGGCAAATCCCAATGAACTGTAAGTTATTCTCTTGCAATCTTGTTTTCAAAGGTTTCATCTTTAAAATAAATTCTAACTTTAGCATCGGAGTATGTTTAATTTAAGTTGCAGGTGCTCCCCACAAGATTCAATGGCAATAAACTTGAAGATTGGAGCACACTAGATTAGAACAACCAGAAAATGAAGCAAATGATGAAAATTCTAAATTCTAGATCAATTCTGTAAGTTTTTAAAGATGAAATTCATAGTTTAATGTGTGTTAAACGTATTTTGCTTCATAAACTGTGCTTTTGAAATGGTCAACATGGTTAACATTCGAATTTCAGTTAACTAACAGACGAACTTCGACCTGTTATGCTTTGGAACAGTTCTCGGTGATGCCTCAAAATTCGTCTGTTGGATCTTGAAAGTTCGAATTTTCAAAAAACAAAAATTCCATAGTTATGATTGTCCATCACTGTTATACTAATTTTCACTTCTTAACATACGAATGTTGGATAACCTTTACAAAAGTTGAAAAATTTGAAGTTTCAGTTCAAAATTCATCTGTTGAATCATGTTCTTCATGTTGAATGCTTGAAGGATGAAGTTCTACATGCTTAATTCGTCTGTTGGTTGATGGTTTGATTGATGCCTGCCTTTTTCTTTTCAACATTCGAACTTTGGTGGAACAAAATTCGTCTGTTGTGCTTGTATTGCTTGATTCAAGCCACTGTCAGACGAACTTTCAGGATGAAAATTGGTCTGTCAGTAAGCTGAACTGAACGGTTTAACTTGTAACTGCCCGAAGTTAGAATTTTGACCCCTCAAAATTTGTCTGTCAGACGGTTACATACGTTAAATGCGACAGTTTTCCAAAGAACAGACGCAACCCTATTTGTAACCTCTCCAAGTCTGTTCTGATTCTCTCTTCAATCCTCTTAACTCCTGTCCAAAAACCATCATTCTTCACCGTTTAAACTTCCATTCGCATCCCATAAACCTATTCTTAGCCACATTCTGCATCATTCAACCGAGAAATGGCAAGAGTCAAAAATCCTGGAGCAGGAAAAGCTGTGGCCCGTCCAAAGAGGAATGTTAAATCTCAATATGCTATCAAAGAAGGAGAGAAATCCAAGAGAAAGGCCGAATCCAGCAAGGCAACTCCTTCCAAACGCCAAAAATCTTCATCCAAAGCAGAATCTCAGAAAGCTGGACCCTCCTCTTCAAAAAGTGCAGAACCTTCTGTCCCTGCTGTTGCTTCTTTTGCTTCTTCCAGTACTGAATCTGGAGAGTACGAAATGACTACACTGCCACTGTGGAGCACTCCTGAGATTCAAGAAGAGTACTCTACCAAGTTTTCTAACAAAAAGGTAATCAAGCCTCACTGTGTAAATGTGGAACAATTCTTGATATCCAACAACTTTGATGCTGCAATATGGTTGATAAGATATAAAAATCTATTGGAAATTGCTGAAAAATATGATGATGAGGTAGTAAAGACTTGGTATGCCTCTCTTCAGTATAACAGCAAGAAAGTGAAATGGGAGGTCACCTTGAGATCAAGAACCATTTGGCTTGCTGATGAAACCTTCAATGAGGTGCTGGAAATCCCAGGACAAGATGGGCTAAAAGTTGACATCACAGCCTCTGAATATATGGATGAGGCAAGTACAACTGATGAAGAAGGTGGACCCTTCCTGAACTACAAGGAGAGCACCATCTTGGACACCTTATTCAGGAGAAGGGAGAACAGGCCAATGATAAATCTGTTGAAGCCCACAGACCTAAGTGTACAAGTAAGGATCCTGCACTACATAGTGTCCAGGATGATATTCAACAAGGGTGGCAGCTTTAATTTGATAACAAGGGCAGAGGCTCATGTGATGACTACTATCATACGTGGAAAGCTGATTAATTTGGGTCATATCATCCTCCAGCATATGATAAAGGCAAGGGATCAGAGGAAGGATTCCACACTCCCCTATGCAGCAATTATTTCAAGAATCCTGCAGCATGCTAGGATTCAACACATTGAAAAGGGGAAAGGGAAACTCACTGAGGCATTTAAAGAAGAGGAACTGCAAAGGATGAGCATTGAAAGAGATGAAGGACGATGGGTTGGAAAGGGAGCAGGGAAATCTGAAGACTTGTTCTTTATTGCTGATGCATCCCTCCAACAAGAAGGCACTTCTGAGGCCCCTGGCAGATCTGTACCTCAGCCTATTCCATCTCCCTCCAGGCCTACTCATCCTCCTTCCACTCCCTTCTCACGGGCCAAGCCTACAAAGATCACTGAGTTGTTTGACAGTCTGTCAACACTCATTCTCAGCATTAAGGATGAGCAAAATGCCAAATTTGCTCATCTACAAGATCAGATCCATCAGTTGGCTGTAAATATGAAGGTGGTGGCTGATGCTTATGAAGAAATAAGAAATGCAATTCCTACCACTTCAGCTCCACCTCAGCCTGGTATCCCTGAGCCTACTCTGTCTCTAACTCCTGAGCCTCCAAGCCCCTTCGAGATTGCCTCCTCTGACCATGATGATGATATAGATGGTGCTGGTGCAATGAGGACACCAAGTCCTGGTCCACCCTTGGACTATGGATTGGAAGAAGAAGGACTTCAAGAGACAAGCCCTCTTGAGCCTATGCAAGAAGATGCTCCGGATTCAATTCTGTCCATTCAAGAATCAGAGCAAGTTGAAAGACTGGTTGCAGCCATTTCAACCTCTTCTGTGCCAGGAGGAGCAAACAATGAGGAAAGGAGCATTGTACCTATTACTGATTATCTTGCCATTGCTCACAATGCTCTGCTGCAAGCTCAAAGGAGAAGGCTGGAAGAAATGTTTCCTCCTGCTGAACCAGCTTCTCATTCTATTGCTGCTTATGGGCTTTCAGAGGAACAGAGAGCTCAACTAGCTCTTTCTAGGCAGAAAATGCAAGTGCTGCTTGAGGTCTCTGATAATGATGGTGATGAAGAGCCTAACCCTGAGCCTGCTGAGCCTCCTGCACCAGTTCAGCCAGAGATTCCTTTTGCTCCTGTCCCTCTTCGTGCTGTTCCTCTCACTCAAATTCCTCCTCCAATGGACTTTGTTGGGCTTTCTGATGATGCCAAAAAGGGGGAGAAGATAAAGCAAACTAGGACCAAGCAAGTTGGAAAATCTGCTGAGTCATCCGGGAAAGGAAAGACATACAGCAAGAAGACTAAGCCAAAGAAGAAGTGATGATTTTAGATCTTAGGCTGAATCTTCTTGTTGTATCTTGTTTTTATGTTCTTGGTTGCAATGTTCTGTGCTTTAAATCTCTTCACTTAATCTGTTAAAAATGATATCTTATGAACTGTAATGCATATGTTGAGGGGGAGCTTGTAAAAGCAAACCCGAGTACTAACCCAGTATGTGAGTTATTTTGTCATCATCAAAAAGGGGGAGAATGTTGAATCAAGAGTTTTGATGATTCCAAACCAACACTCAAGAGCTCGGATTGAAGATATCAAAGGAGATCAAAGTTGTTTCAAGTGAAGATTCTCTGAGTATTTGCTGTTAGATCTTTTGTAGGATCTTTAGTTTTAGTTGTGATTGGGTAAAAGATTTTGATTTGAGAAAAAGATGTTTTCAAACCTTGATTTTGTGTTAAATCTTGACTTATTTGAAAAACACCCACAAACAGACGAAGTTTGAAAGTTTAAACTTAACTGTCAAGTTGGAAATTCGAATTTTGCTTTAGGAAATTCGAATTTCGAGCTAAAACTGAATAAGTCTTAAGAGATGGCTCTCTGTCAGATGAATTTTGGTTGCTCAAAATTCGAATTTTCATACAAATCTGAAAGAAGTCTTTTTGGTAACAGACGAACTTCACACTTTCAAAAGTCAAATTTCAAGTAAAATGAAGTTTGTGAAAACCAAAGAAATTCGTCTGAAACAATGATAAAGTGCATCTAAAATCAAAAGAAATTGAGTTTGATAAATGCTCTCTGACAGACGAATTTTGGCTTCCCAACATTCAAATTTTCATCTAAGTCTGAAAGAAGTTTCCTTGAAACAGATGAACTTTGGATTTTCAAAATTCGAATTTCAGACAAAACAAAACTTGAGAAAATAGAAGAAATTCGTCTGAAACTATGTTAAAGTTCATCTGAGATCAAGAATGATTTAAGTTTCAAAACTGCTCTCTTACAGACGAACTTTGAACATTGAAGTTCGAATTTTAGAAGCCAAGTTCTTGAGTCTGTTGAAGTGAAACATTGACATACGAATGACAAGAACTTGCAACATTCGAATTATGAAGTTAGTCTGAAAAGAGTCTCTCTGACAGACGAACTTCACTCTTCAACATTCGAATTTCGAAGAAAGTGAACTATTGTGCTCCTTTTTGCGTACTGGGAACAGACGAATTTTGGGCTTCCAAAATTCAAATTTCGAGGGCACTGTAGCAAATTGAAAACACTGTTCACACTTAACCGAAAAACTTTCTTCTTGAAAATTCATATGTCACATTGTGAAAATGTTCTGTAAGTTTCAAAATTCGAATTTCACTTCATGGACAGACGAACTTCAGTATTTCAACGTTGGAAGCTTTAACCTTCGGTTCCTTCGAAATTCATCTGTTGACCAACCAAAATTCAAATTTCAGTATGTCAGAAGCATTAAATGCGATTGGTTAACGGATAGTTTTTCAAAGTAACCGTTGGATAACTTCTCCAACGAATAGATTAAGTCTCTAACGGACATTTGAGACCTAAATCTATAAATACAACAACATTTGAAGTTGTGAACAATGAATCAAACTTGTGTATACTGAATTTCTGTAAAATCTTCTTCTCATAGTTTTTACCCTCTCAACTTCAATATTTGTACTTTAACCTTCAAATCTACTCTATTCAAGAGAGTTATATCTTTGTAAATAATTTACTTTTCATCTGGAAGATAGAGTTACTTGTGAGGGGAAATCACAAGGGGATTGGGAAACACATTGTAGAAGTGCTTAGAGTGATTGAGAAATTATAATCTAAATGAATCTCTCAATGAGTTAGACCCAATGAAATATAGTATGAAATTTATTAAGGTCAAAAATAATATTTTTTGGATAATTAGGATTTAATATTAATATTTTACCCAATAAAAGTTAATTTGGACTGCAGGAAGAGGTAGTATTAATTCAAGAGAAATTGTTGAGCCTTAATAAAATAAATTTTGGGTCTAGATAATGATTTTGGACTAAAAGTAATTGTTGGATAATCTTGTACCAATTTAATGATAATTTTGGTAAAAACACTCAATTGGTACATGTAAATTTAATCGGTAAAGGGTATTTTAGTCTATTAAACTTTATGAAGCAATTTTTGGCCAAAAAGGGAGTGAATCACGTTGGAATTCAAGTTTTGCACTACTGGAATTTTCCAAAAATCTTTTTTAAGAAGAAAAAGCAATAAAGTCAAAAAGAAAAGTTAATTAAGTGATTTTATTATATAAATATCTTAGCAAGTCATTAACCTTCATCTTCCTCATTTTATTCATGACATATGCAGCAACAGAAAGAGAGGAGAAAGTGTGAAGACCCTAGAAAAAAAAAGAAGAAGAAGGGAAAGGCAAAGTTAAAGTCTCAAAAACTCAAGGTAAAATCTTATGACTATTTTATTGTGTATACTTGAGTTTGAAGAAGTTTTATGGATTATTTCTCTCCATTTTATCTCTGAAAAATTCCTCCTAGAGAGAGAGAGTAGAGAGACAAAATGAAGCCATGAAGAAAGTGATCCATGAAAAGTGATGTATAGGCTTCAAGGATTAAGGATATGCTATTAGATTGCAAATTAATTGGGTGGATATTTTTCTACAAATTTTTCAAATTTTTTGCCTATTTAGGGTTTGAAAAGGAAAGGAAATTTCATGATTTTGACCCAAAAAAATGGATTCTTTGGGTCTAAAATAGGTTAGAACAACTATGTTGTACAAAAAAATGCAAAAGGAAAGCAAAGTGAAAAATTAGAGTTAAAGTGAACTCTTTATAAAGGATGTCATGCAATCAATGACTTAAGACATTATTTTATGATGTAATAGGGTTTCAGGAAGTGGTTTAAGATCAATGGAAGTGTCCACAAAGTTTGGAGATCATTGGAAAGTAAGAAGGTAGTTACTTTCCCATTTATGCCTAATGTTATCATGCTTGATTTTCATGATTCCATAAACATGCCATATATTTGTTTGGATACTTTGTGATGAATTTACATTGTTGGCTGGTTGTTTGATGGGTTTTATGACCCTAGGATGTCCATTTTCTAAGTTGTTACCATGCCAAAATTTTTATGATATTGTATGGCATAATATGAATTTATGATTTTATGAGATGCTATGATAATATGCTTGCATAATTGGGTGTAACTATTGGGATTCTTTGAATCTCATTTCTTTCCAAATATTAACTATGTTAGGGCAATGACATGGATGTATTCAAACAAATGCAAGGGAAATGAAGAAGACGATAGAGAATTACTTGATTTTGCAAGTTATAATGTTAAGTTGAGAAAATATGTATCATGTATGTGTGAGATGAAATGCTGTAATTATACATGATTATGTTCCTTAAAGTTCTCTTATAATGTTATGTGTGGATTTGGAATAATAAATGTTGATGCATGAGGTTTATGAAGTTTATTATATGAGTTATGGCATAATTATGAACAAGATGACCAGTATGGATTTGAGCAGGGGAACTCTATTCTAAACAGAGCATCCTGTTGAATCAAGAAATTTTGATGATTCCAAATCAACTCTCAAGAGCTTGGAATAAAGATGTCAAAGGTGCTCAAAGAGTTCAAGTGAAGAAATCCTGGAGAAATCTGTGCAAAGTTTGTTGTAGGATGTTTAGTTTTGTTTTATTTTGAGTACAAGGCTTTGATTTGGTGGAACGAAGTTTTAAAACCTTGATTTTATGTTAAATCATGAAATATTTGAAAAACACCCACCAACAGACGAAGTTTGAAAGTTTTATATTGAACTGTCATGTTGGAAATTCGAACTTTGGCTTTGGAAATTTAAATTTCGAGTTAAAACTGAATAAGTCTGAAGAGATGCTTCTTTGACAGACGAATTTTGATTTTCCAAAATTTGAATTTTCATAAGTATCTGAAAGAAGCTTTATGCAACAGACAAATTTTGGGTTTTGAAAATTCAAATTTCAGACAAAATGCAACTTATGAAAACTAAAGAAATCCATCTGAAAGAATGTCAAAGTTCATCTGAAATCAAGATTATATTGAGTTTCAAAATTGCTCATTGATAGACGAACTTTGAACATGAAAATTCGAATTTCAGAAGCTAAGATTGTGAGTCTATTACAATGATATGTTGACATACGAATGGCAGTGTTTATAAATTCGAATGTTAAAGTAAGTTTGAAAAAAAGTCTCTTTGACAGAAGAACTTCACTCTTTGAAAATTCGAATTTTGAAGTAAATGAACTACTATGCTTTTTGAGCCTGCTACGGACAGACGAATTTTGGGGATCCAAAATTTGAATTTTGAAGGCACTGTAGCAAATTGGAAACACTGTTCACATTTAACAGAAAAACTTTCCACTTGAAAATTCGTATGTCACAACATGGAAACATTTTCTAAGTTTCAAAATTCGAATTTCACTTCATGACAGACGAACTTCAGTATTTCAATGTTGAAACTATTAACCTTCGGTATCTGTGAAATTCGAATTTCAGTATGTCAGAAGCATTAAATACGATTGGTTAACGGATAGTTTTTCAGAGTAACCGTTGGATAACTTCTCCAACGGATAGATTTTGTCTCTAACGGATATTTGAGACCTAAATCTATAAATATAATAACATTTGAAGTTGTGGGTAACGAATTAAACTTTGTATATACTGAAACTCTGCCAAATCTTCTACTCAAAGAATTTTACCCTCTCACTTCAATACTTGTACTTTAATCTTCATATCCACTCTGTTCAAGAGAGTTTAATCTTTGTAAACAATCTAATCTTCATCTGGAAGATAGATTTTCTTGTGAGGGGATGTCACAAGGGATTAGGAAGCACTTTGTGAAAGTGCAGAAAGGGATTGAGAGAAGCTCTAGAAAATAGAGCACAAAAGTTGTACTATGGCATTTGCAAGAAGCCCACTGAATTCTTGCGGAATAGTGGAAAATCTCAAGTGGTGACTTGGGGACTAGACGTAGGTCAAGTGGAGAGATCGAACCAGGATAAATTTCTGAGTCTTCTTCTCTTTTCTGCTACTTTCACTGTTATTTATTTATACTCTATTTTACCATTATAAATTACATTCTTCACCTCTTTGATATTTTGCAGAAAGTTTTTTAATCTTCCCAAATCACCCCCCTCTTAGGAAACCAGCCTAACTAATACATCCTATATAAGTGTTATATATTTTATTAAAGTAGACAGAACAAGCTTTTCATAGAGTTAAAGAACACCTAAATTGGATAAATGTATGAATTATAATGAATTTTTGAAGTTAGGATTCGAAACTGGATAGTACTAGAAAAACTGGAACTTATACTGTGAACACTGGATTTTTCAAAAGGCACTATAGAATCTAGTATAGCTTCAAAAATTTAGTAATTTGCATTTATGGAAAGCTCCAAGTCTTAGGAAATGAATGCCACTAGTTTGAAACCATTTGGAGCTATAAAGAAGGAGTTATGTAATTTCTCCTAAAACTATTCCAGTAGAGGTAGTGTTCTGACCCATAATAGTTAAGTTAATGTTATACCCTATACAAGTTGAATAAATGTACAAGAAAAATATTTCTAGAAAGTAGACTCATAGGGATTTCTAATGACATAAGGAATGCATAAATGGGCTTAGGTTAGAGTGAGATATGAATTTTTAAATTTAAGGCCAAAATCCTGGGGAATGAAAAATGACCAAATATACAGTAAATGTTTGAGAAATAGACTGTATAAATTGGTCAATAAAATGCTCTGTTTCATATTTTTCCCATGTATAGAAGTTTTTATCTATTTTTAGAGACTTGAATCATTATAAAATGATTTTTCTAGAATTAGTTATGAATTTTCATAGTTCAGTCGGCAAAGTGGAAACTACCATATGAACAGTAACTGAAAATTTTGGAAATTTTGATTTTCATTCTTATGTGATTCAAGCTTAGGATCAAGTATAATTAGACTTAAAAGGAGTCTAATTCATGGGAAATAAGTCTAAATGTAAGGTGTTACAGGAGAAGAGTGAATGAGCTGGATATAAGGAGTTAGGTATGCTACTTCGTCTTCGTTTGCTAGAACAACTTGTAACACCCTTACACTATACTACCTCAACAATGCATACGCAATATAGTTTTAAGTTTATTTGATTATCAAAAGGTACAAAGACCATGGAAAAAAAGTGAATGACTTAAGACTTTGATTTAATTAAAAAACACCATTACTACCATTAAAGCATAATTGTTGAATCTAGTGTTTTGATGATTCCAAACCAACCTTTAAGAGCTTGGAATAAAGATATCAAAGGTGCCCAAAAGGTTTCAAGTGAAGAAATTCTGGATAAATCTATGCAAAGTCTAATGTAGGATGTTTAGTAGTGTTTTATTTGAGTAAAAGACTTTGATTTGGTGAAAAGATGTTTTAAAACCTTGATTCTATGTTAAATCATGGAATATTTGAAAAACACCCACCAACAGATGAAGTTTGAAAGGTTAATATCAATCTATCATAGTGAAAGTTCGAACTTTGCCCTTGGAAATTCAAATTTCGTACTGAAACTGAACAAGTCTGAAGAGATGCCTCTCTGACATACGAATTTTGACTTGGGGAAATTCGAATTTTGATAAGTGTTTGAAAGAAGCTTTAAGTAATAGACGAACTTTGGATTTTGAAAATTCAAATTTCAGACAAAATGAAACTTATGAAAACTAAAGAAATTCATCTGAAATTATGTCAAAGTTCATCTAAAACTAAGTTTAGATTGGATTTCAAAATTGCTCACTGACAGACGAACTTTGGACTTGAAAATTTGAATTTTAGAAACTAAGCTTGTGAGTCTGTTAAAGTGATATGTTGACATACGAATAACAGTATTTATAAATTCGAATTTTGAAATTAGTCTGAAAAGAGGTCTCTCTAATAGATGAACTTTGACATTTGAAAATTCGAACTTTGAATCACATGAACTACAATGCCTTATAGACCAGCTACGGACAGACAAATTTTGAGGTTCCAAAATTCGAATTTCGAAGGCACTGTAGCAAAATGAAAATACTGTTCACACTTAACAGAAAAACTTTCCACTTGAAAATTCGTATGTCACAACACAGAAACAATTTCCAAATATCAAAATTTGAATTTCATTTCATGACAGACGAACTTTGGGCTTTCAACGTTGAAGCTGTTAACCTTCAGTTTCTGTGAAATTCGTCTGTTGACCAACCGAAATTCAAATTTCAGTATGTCAGAAGTATTAAATGCGGTTGGTTAACGGATAGTTTTTCAGAGTAACCATTGGATAACTTCTCCAACGGATAGATTTGGTCTCTAACGGATATTTGAGACCTAAATCTATAAATATAACATCATTTGAAGTTATGGATAACAAATTTAATATTGAACATACTGAACTTTGCCAAATCTTCTAATCAAAGTTTCTTACTCTCTCACTTCAATATTCTGCACTTCAACTTTCATATTCACTCTATTTAAGAGAGTTTAATCTTTGTAATCAATCTTATCTTCATTTGGAAAATAGATTTTCTTGTGAGGAGACATCACAAGGGATTGGGGAGCACTTTGTAAGAGTGCATAGAGAGATAGAGTGAGCTCTAGAAATAGAGCAACATCTTTGTACTGAGGCATTTGTAAGTAGCCCACTGAATTCTTGCAAAATAGTGGAAAAATCTTAAGTGGTTACTTGGAGATTGGACGTAGGTCAAGTGGAGAGACCGAATCAGGATTAATTTTTTGAGTCTTCTTCTCTTTACTATCACCTTTACAGTTATTTATTTATACTTTGTTTTATCATCATATATTGCTTTCTTCACCTTCTTGATATTGTGGAGAAAATTTTTAATCTTCCTAATTCACCCCCCTCTTGGGAAGCCAGCTAATCTAACAATAATCACAATAATTTCCAAGCCTATGTCGTATACAAGTATAATTTCATGATTAAAACTTTCTTTTAATCAAATTATGAGAATGGTGTAAAGTTTAGTATAATATAAGTTTTGATGATAATAAATATAGAGTAATAAGGAACAAATACATCATATGTATCTAACATATATAATGTTCCTTAAAGAAGTAAAATATGTATTAGCATGTATTTAATTATTGTTATAATACATATATCATGCTATGTACAAATATATCCACTGTACTTTTACAATGAATAATATAAGTTGGATATATAAACTGGACTAACTACTTAATTTGTAAGTGTAATATATTAAATGTAGGATGGTCTAAGTAAGAAGAGTGAGCATTGGAATACAGAAATGGAAATCAATTTCATGCCTCATTCGAGAAAAAAGAAAAGAAATGATGCTTTAAAAATGGAAGATTAGAAGGAAGCATGCTAAGAAGGAAATAACCAAGTGGAAGTGGAACTCAACATTTGAAAACCTAGTTACTAAGTATATTTTATTTTCACTTAGGTTTTAAGATGAGATTAATCTTTGAAAATTACTTAATCTTATTACCATATATTTTAAATGAGTTAGATCAAGTAAATATGATGTTAGCATATATTAAAGTTGAAAAACACTTACTAACATATGAATTTTGAAGTTAATATTTGAGTATTTTTTTGAAAATTCGAACTTTGCTTACTAAAATTTGAAGTTCCAGAGGTATCACCTTTGATAGACGAATTTTAGGTTGTTGAAATTCGAACTTCGAGTCAAGCATAATTTGTGAAAAATGGAAAATTTGTCATGTCAAAATTCGTCTAATATTAAAGTACAAAAAGAGTTCAACATTAGTTTGTTTGACAGATGAATTTTGGATTTTAAAATTCGTACTTTAGAATGAAACTCAATAATTTACAATTACATTTGATTGACTTAAGAAGTTTTGGCTATCAAAGTAATATATCATTGCTTTTAAACATAATGAAATCTAGTTTTCAAGAATATAGAGTTTGACCTTTGATTAGTATTTTTAAGGCATCTATCAAAATATATATGACTTTGATATAAAACTTATTTCATATGAAACTAGACTTAATAAGATTTTCAAAGAAGGTTATTTCACTCAAAATAAAGGCCATATGAAAAAGTTATGGTCATTTAAATTTGAGTAGTGAGGTATGGATTTTCAATTTTAATCTCTTATCATTATTTTGATCATATCTCATAGAATATGCCTATTTTCGAAGTGAAACTTATTGCATTTGAAATAGACATTGGGAGATTTCTAAACATAGGTCATTTTCTTAATTTAGAGTTAAAATGAGAGAGTTATAAGTTTTGGAAAATTGTCTATAGAGAAAAGTTCAAAGTTACAGAAGTTCTACCTCTGACAGACAAATTTTGGGCCTCCAAAATTAAAATTTCGAAGGGAACTTTTGTACCCCATTGAGCTGAGCTTTGATAGATGAATTTTGAACCTCCAAAATTTGAATTTCGAAAGGAAGAATTCATACCATATTGAGCTGAGCTCTGACAGACGAATTTTGGGCCTTCAAAACTTGAATTTTGAAGAAAACTTTTATACCATATTGAGTTGAGCTCTGATAGATGAATTTTGTGCCTCCAAAATTTGAATTTTGAAAGAAAGAACTCATACCATATTAAGCTGAGCTCTGATAGATAAATTTTAGGCCTCCAAAATTTGAATTTTGAGCACCCTGTAGCAATATGAGATAACTGTTCACACTTAACATAAGTATTTTAAACTTGAAAATTTGTATCTTCTAATATGAAAAACATTTTGAAGGATAAAACTTCGAATTTTGCTTTTGAATAGATGAAATTTGGAAGTTCAATGTGAAAGTCTTTAACTTATGGTCTCTGCAAAATTCATCTATTAACACCTCAAAATTTGAATTTCAGAGTGTCAGACGCATCAAATGCGGTTGTTGAACAACTAGTTTTGCAGAGTAACCACTGATTAACATATCTAACGGATAGATTTTGTGTCTAACATCTAGTTATACTACAAATCTATAAATAGAACATCATTTAAATTTATAGGTAATAATCTTAAAAGAGTTTATGCAAAAATGCTGTCCATATACACAAAATCCTTCTGTGTAGCATCCTTTGAAAAACCCACATAAATAGAGTGAGCTTTCAATGTATCATCTACTCTTCAAGAGAGTTTTCATTCTGTAAACATTTCTTTCTACATATTTTGAGTAGAATCTTAGTGTGGGAAACACTAAGGGATTTACACAGCTTGTAAAAGTGTGGGAAGAGTAGCTTCACAAGTGCCTACTAAAACTTGTGAAATGTACTGAGGCTTCACAAGTGCCTGGATCAAACCTGTGGGATATAGTGAAAAATTCCAAGTGGTAGCTTGGGGTCTGGATGTACTCCAAGTGGTTGGGCTGAACCAGTATAAATTGTTATGTATTGTTTTTCATCTTCTCTATTGAATTGCTGCACTCAACTCTCTCTGTTCATCCATGTTTAGCTGTATACTTGGTGAAATTGGGTTGTGATCCAAAAAGGGCAAAAATCTTGTGTCACCTAATTCACCCCCCTCTTGGGTGACCAGACAAACCTAACAAAAGGAAGCCAAATAATAATTTATCAAATTATGATCGGCTACTCATTCTCATAAATCAACTATTCCATCATGATCAAGACAACACTCACATGCATCAAGTCATCGTTCAAAATTCAATTAAGGTGTGTTATGTAAAGAACTAAGGTCCTAAGCTTACGTAGTATCACTTCCTTGAGACAAATCATTGCTAGACATTATTTGTCAAACTATGCATAACTAATTAATGAAACCCATAACACTTAGACCAAACACTTACTCAAGGGTCAAAGTTCATGATCCATAGCTAAAGTCACAGTCACATAGTTAAATATATACTACATAGCCTCAGTTGAACAATCACAAGTGGAATCATGCAAGCATCAAGTATAATGGCCATAGTTTTTAAACTACGGGTGTTACATGAACCCAATCATAAAACCATCACAATACTTGACAAAGTATTTAAGTGGTATGCCATACATCCAAAGCAACTCAATTCTAAAAGAGAACTCAACCACAACAATGAGTATTAGGATAACATCTACTGCTCAAGTTCCTCCTAACCTTTGTCCATGCCACTTGTGGGTGAGATAAATAACCCAGTAACCAAGGTAACTTCTAATGAAACATATATTTATACTATGGGATATGACAAGTAAGATATCATGTAATTCCATGAGATAGTAGAAGAATAACATGTTCTTATCACAAATGAGATAAATATGATGCAACCATAATGTAATCCCTATCAATGGTTTTGGTCTACCTTTTTACAACCTCCATCCAAGGTGTAGTTTTAGATAGAACATTCCTCCTTCTATGACCTATTATAAGCCATAGTTTAGAGAACACCATTCCACATTTTTAAGTCCTTGAAGACCTTAGTTTAGTGAAATGGTTGGCACTCCACCTTCCATTTCATGATTTAGGGAATGCCTAAACATTTTTACCTTCTATCTCCCTACCAAATTAGGGATGGTAGTTTAGGGATTGACCCACGTTGCCTCACCACATCCTACATAAGGCCTTATTTGTTGATGAGTAGACTTTTAGCAATTATCACATGGCAATAAATAACCAAACTACCAAATTCCAACATATGCATAACTAATAACATCATGTCCAACATCACATATTTAACATGGGTACCTCATTATAGTCATTCATCATGCATTTCCATTAAATAAGGTAATATACATACCATTAGCATCATTTATTCATCCAACATTAAGTATCATTACCATGAGAATTATATCATTGTATAGTCATATTCAAGTAAAAGTCAATATCACAATGTTCGTGTCAGAAAATTATGTGAGATAATTCAATTTAACATATTATGCATCATGCTAATGAAAGAAGTTAACCCGGTTATCTCAAGTCTTATCTACCACTAACTATTATTGCAAGTAAGCACAAAGAGTCACTTCCAAGAATAAAAATTGAAGGGTCACAAGTTTTCTAGCATTTGAGGGTGTCTAAGAGCCACAAATCCACTCCACAAGTCACTCCAAAAGTCATAAAGTGTCAAAATCCTCAAGACCCTACTAAAACCAATTTCACAACTTAGCCAAAAGTCCAAAATCAAGGGAGTAACTTACCAAACAAGGTTACAAGTGATTCAAGAGCCTCTAACCAATAATGCCAAGCTTCCCAAAGCAACCTAAGATACCACAAAGAGGAATTAACAAATTACACTCAACCCTAGACATCTCAACTTAGGGTTTATTACATACCACTATAATCTTTTATTCGTAACTCAATAAACCATCATGCATAGCTTAGAATCTTGATTTGTGGAATCATTTTTGTTATGCCAAAGATGGGTGTATGGACATGAAAATTCCCAAATACAAATCTCTACCAAAACTCAAATCCAATGTGAAAATCATGTAATATAAGAAGAAAGTGATGTTTGGAAGTGATTACCTTGCTTTAAAGATCTCTAATACTTCAAAATCACCCCTAGAACCTCAAAGATGAGTTGGAGGTAGAGCTAGATTGAAACCCTAGCCACTAAATGAAAATCAGGCCTGAAATCGTTTATATACCAATTTTGGGACCGTATCATGATTTTGAAGAAATGAAATCGCAATTTCACACAGTCAAGGTCTAAATTGCAATACTATAGCTGTAATATTGTGCTACAAAGCTGTTCTGGTAGCAAAGATAAATTTTCAAGCTCGTATCATGATTTCATGGATGAAATTGCAATTTTGCACTTACAAACTTTCCCCAACTTCAAAACCCCGTAACTTGAGCTACGGATATCGAAAAATAGCAAATTTCCAATGTAAAGAGTTTCACTTCAACATAATATCATGTGATCCATCATACTGGTTTATTTATAAAGTTGTTCAATTTCCATTGAGAAAATATTATATAAAAATTTTCATATTCATTCCCCGATTAAACCACTTCAATTCCAAGCACTACTAAATGTAACCCTTATGCTTATGATTAGAATTACAATGATAGTAAATTAATTTCTCAAACCTTTGATTCCAATTTTACTCCAACAATCATGCTTAGCATGGGAATCAAACCAAGATGTCTTCAATGTGTCGATAAACATGAGATTTGGAAAACTTGGGATACTACACAACTTGAAATTATGTAATGTTGAATTTGTTCCAAAAACTTTTGGTATTTGTTACATAATTAGTACATTTGTTGATTACATTAATACTTGAATAGACTAAACATTAGTTCTATCTATGATTTCCTTCATATGGAAGCACACATAAGCCAACTCCAATATTGGAAGTTAAGTTTTTGTTGCTAGATTTTTTTCCCCTCTACATGATCTCTATTAATCTCCCCTGCATCTTAACCTATGTAATGCATGTGCATTTCTAATTATATGCAAATTTTGTAGCAATTAAAGACCTTTTCTAATGGCAATGAGCACATGAAGGACACATAAATGGTGTAAACTGTCAAGATATCTAAAATAAATTAAATGAATAAAGTGGTATTAGAGAATATTCTACTAAATAATGTGAGAACATAGCTCTTATACAATACAGAATTCCACCCTTTCTGGTCAGGTCACTGAAAGTTCTTGGATTGTTATATTTGTGTCCCCTCACACACAAGTTTCATGTCTAATATAAATGTTAGCTGACATTTTACTATTTTCTTCTGAGCTTGGGCAGGAAAATAACCCGATATTTTTAGGACACTCAACTAGTTTATTTATTTTTTAATTGGGTTCCAATATCAATTATGAATGGCCTATTCATTCAAGAAATACTGAGTACCATAGGATGTAATGTCATTATTTGTCAACCTTTTGGATAATTTAAATGTTTACCTAATTTGGTGAATTTGATCTAGTTTATATTTTTTTTTCAGGTGTGGAAAAATCTAGTCAAAAGGCTGAAGGTGATTCATGGCAAGAAGACCTTCATCAAGTTGAATGGAGGTCATAGCTTTCATTTGGTTATTCTCTACTTATTGTAATTAACTAAACTCCTTAACTTTTTTAACTTATTTAGTGTTGCATGTTTGACATTACAACAACATTACATGAATAGAAAGGAATGCCCAAAAACAAGCAAAATCAGGAACTAAAAATGGTAGATGGTATGAGAAATGGTAAGTTGATTTAGTGCTTCAATTCCAATATTGGTATCATGTAAGAATTAGCTATGACTTACATGCATTTACAATTTTTAACTGTGTTCAATTTGGTTAGGTGGGAGAAGTATGATGCTAAAGGTTGGACATAGAAAGGGGCACCTAAGTATGGAAGACTAAATGAACAGTCAAGGTGGGAAAAGTGGGGAGAACATTACGATGGAAGAGGCTATACTCTTAAATGGTTCATTTAAATTACCCATTCAAAATCATTTGCTTTAATGCCCTTTCGTGCAATGCCATCTTATGTGTATTGTAAATGTTTTGGAATTGTTTGATTATTTATGATATGAGAAAAAGTTGAGTAAGAATTAAGGGACTTTGGTTTGGCATTTATGTGCAGCAGCATAACTCTAGCTTTATTTTTGTTTTAATGAATGTTTAGTTAATTGAATTGATGGATAATTGGTTATGTCACATGTTTTATGTGAATTACAGTAACTATAAGAAGATAAAATCCAAATTTTCATGTATCAAGAAGCATTAAATTATGATAATTTATCGAGGACTCTAGTATTGTTTTCTTTTACATTATAAATATTAGTTGCCATTTTGTTCCTTTTTTTAGTTGTATAATTTGAACTTTTTTAGTTAATTTGATTTTGGGGAGGAGAGAATTAAAGACCATGTCCTATAAATTTTTTGCTAAAAAAAATTAACTTTTATAGTAGCTCTGAATTGTCTTTTCTCCTCCTTGTTTACTCACTTAGGACAGATAAATGGGCTGAAACTGAGCTTGGAACAAAAAGGGGAGACAAGTGAGAGGAAAGGTTCTTTGAAGATATATGTAAACACCATATTTTTTTCGGGCTTTATACATAAAAATTAAAAAAATAGATTAAATAATAATAATAACAACAAATGATAAAAATAAAAAAAATTAATTAATTGATTAATTTAGAAATCTAAAAATGGAGAGAGGAAAAGAAGTGTTGGTGTTGGAGCCCAAGTCTTTTTCCCAAATACAAAACTTTGGGCCAAGATTCAGCTTAAGACATAAAAAAAAGAACAAAATACAAAAAAAAAATTTAACCTTGGGCTGATCACAAATGGGGCTCAAGCCTGAGATCACCCTAAGCCTTAATAGAGGGCTCAGGTATGAGAAAACAAGAAAAATGGAGGTATGGGAAGCGAGGGGAGTCAGAGTGAAAGCAAGAACGATGGCTTTGTACGAGAGAGAGGGGGGAGCTAGGGTTCAAGCAAGAAGAGAAAAATAGAGAGCAACATTGAAAGCAAGAAAGGAGGAGCAAACAAGATTGGGCATGAGAGAAGGGAGAGCAGAGGAGGTTGTGCACAAGATAAGAAAAATGGAGGTCGAGCATGAGAGAGGCAAAAGCCGAATGAAGGAAGGAGAGAGTGAGAGAGGCTTGATTACAAAGGCAGAGGAGGCCGAATAAACCTAGAGGCTGAAATTTTAAAGGCAAGGAGGGAGATGGGAAAAGATCTACAGAAAACTTAAGAAACAGAGTTAAAGGTGTAAAAAAAATCCAAAAGAAGTAGAGTGAAATTGGACCAAGAATCCAAAAGGAGACTTGACCAAAATTGCAGTGACAAGAGACTGAAGGTGACAGAGATTAAAGGACAAAAACACACAGGAGCTCAAGCAAGAGACTTAAACACTAGAGAAAGAGGGAGCTGTGTGCGAGCCTAGTGAAAAGAAAAGGAAGACAGAATAGGTGAAGAGGCAAGAGAGCAAAGCCGCGAAGAAGGAAAGAAGCTTGGGTCTTCAATTGGTAATTTCTGATCTTAAGCTTAACTTTCTAGCAATAGGTTGATAAATTTTCGATCAAAACTGACTTAGAAATTTGTTTCCTAAAGTTGGTTGCCACGGCCACATAGTTTGGTAGTTGATGTGTCCATTTTATACATATAAAATATTCATATTTAAGCTCCAAATTGAATTTAAATATATTTACATTGATATATTTTAGTATGATTGGACATATTTTTGTGTTTCATGGTGTTATAGACACATTTGGAAGCATTCGGAGAAAAACGTTACAAATTGTTCATGCTAAAAAGTTTCGACATCCTTTAGTATTTTGATTATAACTCTCACATATGAATTCCGATTGAAGTGATTTAAAATGATTTGGAAATCTAAGACACAGATCTACAACTTTCATGTTTTTAGTTTTAATAAATTCTAACGTTATCATGGTGAAAATCAAATTCAAAATGTCAATACAAGTTGGTGACTTTCTGAAGCTGAATGTAGCAGCATCTGTAGCATGGCATTCACCCGATGCCGGGTCAAACTCATCCGGCACTAGATTAACATGAATTTCTTGATTTTTTGGCTTTCAAAAGCATCTGATGCTATATTTGTTGATTTTATGGTCATTCGGTGTCAAGTCAACCAACAGAGGTCCGTATAAACACATTTTTGACTCATTTTCGTGATATTTTTTGGCTTTTATGGGCTTATAGACTTTTTTTATATAAGAAGACATGGTAGAAACATAAAGGAAAGATTCAGAAACACACTCAGAAGCCATAGAATATGGTTCAAAATGTATTTGGGAGCAACTAGGAGAATCTTATAAATAGAGAGTAAGGAGATTTAGGGAGTATTAAAGCAAGATTATATTTTCCTTTATAACCCTTCCTTCTTGTTATTCTTATCATGGTTTGAGATTTTAGTTTTACATTAATTTCTAATTCTATGAGTAACTAAATTTCCTAATCGGGGGTAGGCATGTAGCCTGACTGGAATGGATTAGATTTATTTCTTTAGTTAAGACTCTGTGGATTTGTTCTTCAAGTTATATTTAATTTGTTTCTTTATTATATTTATCTCTTTTGTTCGTTCATGTGGATTTTATGCATGATCATCATGAAATCTAATTAATGGATAAACTTGATGGACTGAGAGGTGAACAATGAACCTAGATCTAGAGAGATAAACATGAATAACTAATCTAGAGAAAGAATTAGGAATTCGTGGTGATATACATTGTGAGTTTCAAGATTTAATTGGGAACTTTAGTTGCACGAGAGCGAATTGAATCCTAACTAAATAAGGACTAATTGATCGAGAGGTAATTAAGATACTTTTAGGAACAACGATTACTATAATTGTGTAGAGTCTAACTAAGGAATAGATTCTAGTTATCCCATAAGGTGAATCTAATCCCTTAATACTTCTAGAACTGAATCAAAACTCAAACTTTGTTTTGTTTCCTATTTCTTTCCTTTTTAATTTGAATGCTCAATTTGATTATCACTTGCTTTTGGGATTAAAAGTTTGGATTATAAATTTACTACCTCCCTTAGGTTTGACTTCTGGAATGCTCTGGAGATTTTTTATTACTGCGATCGACCTTGTATACTTACAGGATCCCAATCAGTACTCTTGTTTTGATTCATCTGGGATTTTGTACTAGCAGTAGTGTATTATTGAAATTTTCACCTCATAGGAATAATGAGTTTGGTTTTATGATGCTATGGGAATCTTCTTTTCCTTTGTTATTTTTGGTCTAAGGTTCATTTTTTATGGTGTATAGAAATGTGGTCAAGGTTGTTCTTAACAATCATAAGTAGCAATGGTGGACGTGGTCTAGTCTGTATGTACCATTATGTGTTACCTTTAGATTGAAGTCAGACACTTATATTGTGTTTTGGATAATGTATACTCTGCTTGAAGCCTTTTCTTTGAATCTATGCATACAACCTCCTTGTAACATTCTTCCATTCTTATTTTCTTCATTCTTGTCGAAGATTGAATGTTTCAAAATGACATTAAACTGTTTAAAGTTAGCTGCCTTAGTTGAGAAATGTGATTTGTGGGAAAGCTGGATAGCCTTTAATCTTATTTGCTATTCATGTACCAAAATATTATGTAGTGTTGATGTAGCTTTCTGGTTAGTGTCTAGCATTCATAATATAAAAATTACAATGTTCAATGCTGGCTTTTGAGTGTAACTATCAAGTGTTTGAAAAATGCTCGATAGGGAGTTAGTTTGTTTTGTGTGACAACATCTCTCAAATATCTTGTGGATTATCAAGAGAGTGCTAGAATGAGTTATGAGAATGCATTATGCTATTGTGTGAATAAGAAGCTTGTTGTAACTTATTGCTGCTACATAGTGCATAGGACTAACTTTAAGCTTTGGAAAGTGATCATTTGGCTTTGATTTGAGCTTGAGAAATTCTATTGCTACATCAATTTTGCTTGAGCTTAGTGAAATATTCATTCAACTTTGGTTTTGCATGAGAAGGTTTGTTTTAGGTGTTACTTCAATGTTTTTGTTTATAAATCCAAGTCATGCTCATGACACCACACTTTGTTCTAAACTTGTCTTCACTATTACAAGTTCATTGGTTTTGTTTCATGTGTCAGAAAGATAATCATGTGACTATGTTCCTTACATCTGATGATTGGATTATGCTATGGCACCTACCCATTTGGTTTTAGGCTTCTCAAGCGGTCATATGACCTTGTGTTTCTGTTCCTAAGCATTGAGTTGGTTGCTGTGTGATTATATGTACTTATAATGATGATAAAGGGCCATCCCTTTGTGACTCTTCATGCTCAAAAACCAGTTTAGTATGCTACATGTTCATGTTCCAATTTATGCCCATAAATGAACTATTTTCCCAAGCTCTTTCCATTTAAAGGTTGGGTGTATTTGTTACATATATCAGATATGTTCTACATTCCTAAACTGTACATTGTAGCCATTGGTTAGCACACTGGAATTTCACTTTAGCTATTAGATATTTAAGCTCCATTTTGGTGAAGAAAAGATCCATATAATTTTGGGTTTGGGTGAAAAAGTTCCCTTTTTGCTGATATGCATGGTATATATGCACGGTATATATGCACCACTTGATTCATAAAACATTCTCACTACATTTAGCTTCTAAATGGAACTTTAGATATCTATAATGGGGTGTTGGGACTTTGAATTGGGCATCTTAATTTGTTGGTCAAGAATATTGTGTGCCATGTTAATTGTTTAAACCTCTTTCAAAAAACTTTCGAACTTGGGTTGATTTGGGGTTATATAAAACTTGGGCTATGTTCATCATGCTTTTGGGCTGTAATTTCATTTACAATCTGAATCTTGAGTATTGACATTATGGGAATACCTGAGTTCTTAAATAAAAGAGTTCCTCAAGGAGAACACTAATCCCCTTTTATTTCCTTTCGAGCATCACGAGAGTATGGATCAAGTTAAGGAGAAATCAAAGTCCTCATCATTAAAGTAAGGGAGTATAGTGAATAAAGCAAAATATCTCTTAAGTACCATGGGAGCATGGACCAAGCTTAAAAATTGAGCTATCATCTTTGAAGTAAAGGAAGAGGAGAGAAAGACACAAGAGTTTACATCTCCTCATCTTATGGTTGTGTTTAAATTATTTGAATTTGCACATGCACACACACAGATTGATAAATTGTATTTGATTTTGTTTTTATTTATGTTTTTTATTTTTATTTGATTATTGGTTTTTCTTCCTTTCACCTTTAGAGTTTGCTGCGAGTGACTAAGTCTCCGTGTACATATAGAATGTTACTCAATTATACCATGAATAAGGAATTGCCATGATACTTATATTGAGCATGTCTTAATTTTCAAATATTTGCGGGTTCCAAAGCTTATGTAACCTTTTTTTTTATTAAAAGTAAAATGATATTAATTTTCTTGCTTATTAAAAGTAAATATAAATATTAATTTTCTTTTTGTTTAAAGTAAAATAAATGATGAAAATATAGGTAAGAGCCCTCAATTTTTCTCTTTGCCTTTGTGCTCCAAGTGGTAACACTACAGGGGATGATTGATTTTATTTAAAAATTAACTTTAAAAAAAGAGAAAATATAGAAATAAAAAGAAAAAAATTAAATTGTTCTTGAGCCTTTTTTTTCCTTTTTTTAAGTTGAAAATAAAATATCCAAGGTAATATTTATTTCTTTCATCAATTCTAATTAGAGAAAAATATATTATCTCTTTTCTTTATTCAATTTTAAAGAAAAAATGATGAGAGTGGGAAATAAAAATTATTTATTTTCCCCAATTTTATCTCTTAGACTTTTTTTTATGTCTTTAGCTTTGAGTGGCATCACCGTCGGTATTTAGGTACCAATCAATGGATTGTTAGTGATAAAATCACCACATAAGCTAGTTGATTTTATTTTGTAAAAATAAAGTTGTTTTCACATTTTTCCTTTTCAAATTAGAAATAAAATACTCAAAATTACACATAATTTTAATCATATCTTTTAAATTGAGAAAAAACATATATTCTCTTTTTAGGAATTGATTTAAAAAAATAAAAAAATGAAAAAAATGAATGATAGGAGAACATAATTGAAATTAATCTATCTTTTACAAATTAAAACACACTAACTAATTTTGAAAACTATTTTTTTTGTGGAAAGATAAATTTTTTTATAAACTTCTCTTTTCAAAAAATATATATAATAAAAAATATCAACCCATTTACACGCATTTATACTCCGAACTACGTCAACTTTAATCCTTGTGGCAAGGTACGTAGGCTCTATACTCTGATTTTGCGTCAAGTCTGCTCTCGTAAATAAATAATATTTTTCTTTTATTTTATTTTTCCAACTTCTCATATTTTCATTTTATTCTGGTAAAAAAATATTTTCATTTTATTTTTTATTTTCTTTTTTACATTTTTTCTTATTTTTATATTTATTTTTGCATGTGAATGATTAAAATGCAATCAAAATAATTTTTAAAAGCCATAAAAATTGCATAATCAATTTAAAGTAATCATTCTTAATAACGAGTGTTGTGGGGGAGTCTAACACCTTCCCCACTCACAATCGTACTCCTGAACTTAACTTTGATTCGCAAACCATCATTTCCTTTTTATTTGGTTTTACAAAATTTCCTTTAAAATTTTGGTGGCGATTCCTCCCAAATTGGCTTCCATCGTGAAGGCCAATTTTCCCTCTTTTCCTTCATTTTCCATGCCATCTGCATTGTATTTTCGGGTGTGACACCATAGGTTCATGTCATGGGGAAATATGGCTTGCATCTCCAAGCAATGAGCGTATGTTGTTTTCATGATAATTTTGGTTTTACTTGTATTGTCTTTTCTCTCTCTTTCATTTTATTGTGTTTGTTCACAAACAGCAACCAACACTTATTGAAGTTTTTCTTGTGCTCATATAGATAGTTTTGCTATCTACATCACAGTATTTTTATTTCTTAGTGGTTTTAAGAGCATATAATCTTCGCTTGCATCTGATTCATTGTCACACTAAAATTGGCTTCCCCCCAGGGATCCAAACCATATCAAATTCTAGATTATTTTTTATCTTTCGATCTACTTTGGATTTCACTAGGGAATAATGTTACTTGTATGGATCTTGAATTATTTGTTCAATTTCTACTGCATATACCTATTAAGTTTAGGATACACAATCTCCAATATCTTTTTTGGTAATACGATCTCCAATATTTTAATCAATAGGATCGAAGTGATTAAAATTTTGGGTCAAGTTTGCCATAGTTATGGATCAACTCTTTTTCTTTTGATGCAAAAATGTGTTATTTCCTTCATATGGAAAACATTATAATTCTTAAGGATCATCATCTTTATTCTTTGAATCCTAAGAGCTGGAGGGCCTTGTTCTTCTTAGGTGCTACTTAGTTAAATATCCTGTTGATTTGGCACAACTTTTGTCTGCAAAGGGTGCCTTCTGAGCCTTGCGCTAATTAGGTGCTAAATCTATACACACACTAAGATATATGGGTTTTCTCTCGTTGACTTTACTTACCTTCTGAACCTTTTGTCTGTTGATGTTCTAAGGGTTGGTAGATGCAAGGGGTACTTGTTGGATGGTTTGTTTTAATCTTGTGTTTTATGCACTCGGCTGACAACTTCTTTTACACTTTGAAGATGCTATACTTGGTGTTACTGTATCGTAAAATTTGATATGATCAATAATTAATAATTAGTTTCGTCCTTTTATGAGATTGGTCAAGAACTTGGGGAGAAGAACACTTGGAAACGGGTATGGAATTGGAGCGTATCATAGAAGTTGATCTGGATTCTAATAAATTTGGATATTTGTGATTCAATGTATCAATTTTTTGTGCACTTCTCCCTTGAAATGCTTTTCAAAGAGTTGTGTTTTGATGCTATATCACTAACTGATTTAGTGCTTGCCTGTGTATTAGGAAAGTCCATAAATATGGAAATAGCTTGACTAGTGAATGCTGGGATATTGTTGTGCATGAGGAAACCTATTATGAGTAAAACCATACTTCTCTAATAATGAAGAATGATTATTGGCCAAAAAAGAGAAAAAATGATTGCTATTGAATTTATCTAAAACGAAATGAATACACTGTAGATATTGCCAACGTTCCTCTATTTTTAAAAAATATTGGGATACTACTGTTGAGAGATTTTAGGAAACAAACTGAACGTTAGGAACTATCAAAACGTGGTCCTCATGGTCAAATAGATTACATGGATATATTCACATATCTTCCATTGTGATCCTCGGCTCTTTTGATAGGAAAGAGATGTTGGATCCCATCTATAAATACAGGGTTCTCCAGGCTCTCTACTCACTTAATTCCATTACTCAAACACCATCATATAAGTGAGAAGTAGAGCTTGGAAGCAATTTTGTAATTAGAGAGAGATATCTGTTTGAGACAATTTTCAACAAGCAGAGTTAGCAATGGCTGGAGGTCAGTTGAATTCCGCTTTTAGTTTCTTTTATATATTTAAGTCAATCATGTATGATGAGATTTCAGCTAACAGTTGGTATCAGAGCAGTTTTTACCTTTGCCTGGCTAAAGTTCATATTTAAACTCTGCACTTTTCAGTTCCTGTTGAATATTGTAGAAATCAATTTTTTTTATTCATTCTGAATGTATAAATTTACTGTTCATTGTTTTGGATTATTTTTGACATTTAAAACATTGAAAATGGAATCTTGGAACATGAGAAAATGTCGAGTGGAGCATGGGTCGTTTTTTTTTATTTGCACTCATTTCAAGGTCAGGGACAACTCTTATGACGCCATTTCGCTAGTATGTTCCAGGAAGCTGTTTGATTGATTTAAGTGGTATTTAAGTGATGATGTACATTTAGTTAAGTGATGTTGTGCATTTAGAAAGTCAACCTTGGGCTTCTTTTTATTCTATTATTAAGTTATTATTTATATGCTCTCATTTTGGAATTGCTAAATCCATGTGCATTTCTTATTTTAGCCTTGGTCCATTATTGATATGCTTGAGTGATTTTGGGTTGCTTAATATTGGGCCCATGTCAAGAAATTAAAAAAAAAAAATATATATATATATCTTATTTTCTTCTTTAGCATAGATAAGAACCCGCAACCTATAGGATTCATTTAACATCTTGCACCATCGAGTCACCTTGACCATGCTTAATAGATGAATGAGATTTATTAATTTCCATGTCTAGCAATTTTTTTTGTACAAGTAAATTGCCTTTTTTTTTTTTTAACATTATTATGGGCAATGATTTAGTAGAAATATTGAGAATTTTAATTAAACACATTTTGCTTGGTTAATTGATTTTCTCATTATCTAAGTCTTGATTATACAATTGGTTCTATCATAGTCAAGCATATAGATGTCATGTGATTAGTATGATTTTAGTTTAATTACGGCTTAGCCGCAGCATGCTTAATTATTCTAAAATTGCACATTAAATGTTTAATAATTCAAATTAAACTTAGAATCACATATAGTGAAATGACATCAATTGTGATTAATATATTAAATATTATTAGCATTATCCCATAGGAATGCTATTGTACTTGATATGATTAATGAGGATGGAGTAGTAGAATTTTTTCTTTGCCTTAATTTGCCTACAGGTACTAAGATAAGCAATAAAATGTACTAGTTTTATCATTTGGAACATGAATCTTGTTGAGTAAAACTTAGCCCACAGGTAGTTTTATTTTTCTAGGTTCATTGTCTGAGAGACATGTAATGCATTGGCATGACATGCTATACAAATTTTGAATTACCTCAATTATTAACAACATCATGTGATTTTATGCAGCTTTTCAACCTTTGAATATATGTGATTTTCAAGTTCCCGAGTTAACAAGTGACAATTACATCATATGGAAGGGGAAGATACTTCTCCAGTTGGGGTGGATGGATGTTGATGATGTAATAAGGAAAGATGAACCTCCAATGCCTATAGACACTAGTAGTCCTGCTGAAATAAATGCATATGAACACTAGGAGCAATCAAATCGCCTTAGCATGATTTATATAAAGACAAAAATATCTGGTAGTGTTCGTGGGACTCTTGGAGAGCATAACAACGTCCGTAGCTTGCTTAAAGTAATCAATGAACAATTTGAATCCTTGGATAAGGCTTTGGCAAGTTCATTGATGACAAAATTGTCAAGTATAAAGCTTACTGGTGTTTGGGGTGTGCGTGAGCACATCACTCAGATGAGGGAAATAACAGCTTAGTTGAAAACATTAGAAGTTGAGTTGTCTGACTCCTTCCTGGTGCACTTCATTTTGGCATCCTTTCCACCCCAGTATGGGCCATTCAAGATTACATATAACAGACAGAAAGAAAAATGGTCAATAAATGAATTATTGACTATGTGTGTCCAAGAAGAAGGTAGGCTCTTAGATAACACGGTTAAAAGCGCAGATGTAGCAATACAAGGGAGGAAGAAGAACAAAGCCAAGGAAAAAGAAAAGGGTAAGGCTCTTATTCCTATATAAGGGGAAATAAAGAAAGAGTCAATCACATGCTTCTTCTGTAAAAAGAAGGGGCATGTGAAATCAGATTACCTTAAGTATAAAGCTTGGCTGAAAAAGAAAGGTAACTCAATCTCTTGTTTTTACTATGAATCTAATATGATAGAACCTTCTAATAACACTTGGTGGATTGATTTTGGTTCTATAATTCACATTTCTAACACCTTGCAGGGCTTTCTGAACCAAAGGAAGTGGACAGCAAGTGAGCAGATCATCTATTCAAGCAATAAGATGGGCTCAAATATTGAAGTAGTAGGGACATGCAGTTTAGTTTTAAAATTAGGATTTGTATTGAATTTGGAAAGAACCTTTTATGTACCAAGTTTTTCTAGAAATTTGATTTCAACTTCTAAACTTGATTTGGCTGGATTTACATTTGAGATTGGAAATAAAATGATCAAATTTTTTATGAATCTAGTTTTATTGGAAATGGTATACTTTATGATGGTTTGTATCAAATTCAATTACAAGATGAGTCTTTTGATGCAATGCATGTCTCTAACTGTATAGGTGTTAAAAGAAGTGCTACTAATGAAGCCTCCTCTATGTTATGGCATTGTAGACTTGGTCATATCTCGAAGGAGAGGGTGAAAAGATTAGTAAAGGATGGAGTACTCACTACTCTTGACTTTACTAATTTTGACACTTGTATAGACTGGATAAAGGGAAAGCAGACTAATAAGACCAAGAAAGGTGCAAAAATGAGTTCTGAATTATTAGAAATCATACATGTTGATATTTGTAGTCCAGATTTGGATTCAAGTAATTCAAAATACTTTATCACCTTTATTGATGATTACTCACGATTCATGCATCTTTACCTACTGAATAATAAGTATGAGGCACTAAATGCTTATGATCTTTATGTGTCCACACCCACGGGTAACCATGCTATTACATCTCATGTCTGCCTAAATTGTATTGTACAATATGAGCATTGTTGCACCACACTAGATCTCATATGCATGTCATTCCCAGATATAGATGTTATAATAGGCATGAACTGGCTTTCCACCAATAACATTCTTCTTGATTGTAAAAATAAAGCCTTGATCTTGTTAGTTAGGCTGGCTTCCCGAGAGGAGGGTGAATTGGGAAGCTTGAAAATTTTTTGCAAAATGTCAACAAAGTGAAAAAAGCAAAGTATAGAAGGTAAAACAGAGTATAAGTGAATAAACTATAAAAGTTGCAGTAAAGAGAAGAAAACTCAGATATTTATCTTGGTTCGGTCTCTCCACTTGACCTACGTCTAGTCCCCAAGTCACCACTTGAGATTTTTCACTATTCTGCAAGAATTCAGTGGGTTTCTTGAAAATGCCTCAGTACAAAGATGATGCTCTGTTTCTAGAGCTAAGTCATTCACTCTATGCACTCTTACAAAGTGCTTCCCAATCCCTTGTGATATCCCCTCACAAGAAAATCCTTCTTCCAGATGAAGATAAGATTGATTACAAGGATTAAACTCTCTTAAATAGAGTAAATATGAAAGTTAGAGTACAAAATATTGAAGTGAGAGAGTAAGAGACTTTGAGTAGATAATTTAGCAGAGTTTCAGTATATACAATGTTAAAATCATTACCCACAACTTCAAATGATGTTATATTTATAGATTTAGGTCTCAAATATCCGTTAGAGACAAAATCTATTCGTTAGAGAAGTTATCCAACGGTTACTTTGAAAAACTATCCGTTAACCGACCGCATTTAATGCTTCTAATACTCTAAAATTTGAATTTCAGTTGGTCAACAGACGAATTTCACAGAAACCGAAGGTTAACAACATCTTCAACGTTGAATGTCCGAAGTTCGTCTGTCATGAAGTGAAATTTGAATTTTGATATTTTGAAAATGTTTCTATGTTGTGACATACGAATTTTCAAGTGGAAAGTTTTTCTGTTAAGTGTGAACAGTATTTTCAATTTGCTACAGTGCCTTCGAAATTCAAATTTTTGAACCCCAAAATTCATTTGTCTGTAGCTGGTTTATAAGGCACAATAGTTCGTATGATTCAAAATTTGAATTTTCAAATGGCAAAGTTCATCTGTTAGAGAGACCTCTTTTCAGACTTACTTCAAAATTTGAATTTATAAATACTATCATTCGTATGTCAACATATCTTTGCAACAGACTCACAAGCTTAGTTTCTAACATTCGAATTTTCATGTTCAAAGTTTGTCTGTCAGTGAGCATTTTTGAGATCCAATCCAAACTTGGTTTCAGAGAAACTTTGACATGATTTCAGATGAATTTCTTTAGTTTTCATAAGTTACATTTTGTCCGAAATTCGAATTTTCAAAACCCAAAGTTTGTCTATTACTGAAAGCTTCTTTCAGACACTTATCAAAATTCGAATTTTCTCAAGTCAAAATTCGTTTGTTAGAGAAGCTTCTCTTTAGACTTGTTTTGTTTCACTGCGTAATTCGAATTTCCAAAGCCAAAGTTCAAATTTTCAAGATGATAGATCAGTATTAACATTTCAAACTTCGTCTGTTGGTGGGTGTTTTTCAAATGTTCCATGATTTAACATAGAATCAAGGTTTTAAAACATCTTTTCACCAAATCAAAGTCTTTTACTCAAATAAAACACTACTAATCATCCTACATCTATCTTTGCATAGATTTATCCAGAATTTCTTCACTTGAAACCTTTTGGGCACCTTTGATATCTTTATTCCAAGCTCTTGAAGGTTGGTTTGGAATCATCAAAACTCTTGATTCAATATTCTCCCCCTTTTTGATGATGACAAAACAACTTACAAACTGGATTAGTACTTGGGTTTGCTTTAACAAATTCCCCCTCAACATATGCATTATATTTCAAAAGATATCATATATAGTAGATCATGTGAAGAGATTCAAAGAATAATAAGAATAGATCATTGCAACCAAGGAATTCTTTCATTTTATCAAATGTTGCTTTACAGGAACCAATTTATGCAAAGAACTTCAAAATACATAAATCAAACACAAAACAGAAACAACACAACAAACATCTGGAACTCAATACAGCACTACAAGAGGACTCAAGCCTAAATTCTAATCACTTCTTCTTTGGCTTGGTCTTCTTACTGTAAGTCTTTCCAGATGGCTCAGTAGCAGACTTGCCAATTTGCTTACTCTTCTCCCCCTTTTTGGCATCATCAGGAAGGTGAACAAAATCAGCCGGAGGAGGGATTTGAGAAACTAGAATAGCTTTGAGGGGCACAGGAGCAAAAGGCAGATGTGGACTAACTGATGGAGGAGGCTCAGAAGGCTTAGGGCTTTGGTTCTCATCTTCAGATACCTCAAGCAATTCTTGCATCTCTTGTCTGGAAAGAGCCAATTGAGCCCTTTGTTCTTCTGAAAGACCATATGCAGTGAGAGATGAAGGAGCAGGGTCATCAGAACGAAACATTTCTTCAAGCCTTCTTCTCTGAGCTTGCAAGAGAGCATTGCGAGCAATAGCTTCCAAATCAACAACAGGCACAATGCTCCTTTCTTCATTTTTGGCAACCTCCATGATTGATAAAGTAGAAATAGCTGCCACTAGTCTTTCTACTTGCTCAGATTCTTACTAGGACAAGATTGGCTCTTGAGTATCTGCAGTAATGGGATCATGAGAGTTTGAATCCCGAGGTCCTTCTTCTTCCAAACCATAGTCCAAGGGAGGACCAGGACTTGGTGTGTTCAGTGTACCAGTAGGCTCAGTACCATCTACAGTATCATCATGCTCAGAACAGGCTAGCTCAAAGGGGCTTGGAGGCTCAAGATTTGGAGACTGAGCAGGCTCAGGGAATCCTGGCTGAGGTGGAGCTGATGTGGCAGGAATTGCACTCCGAATATCTTCATAGGCATTAACAACCACTTTCATGTTCTTGGCCAACTGGTGAATTTGATCTTGCAGATGAGCAAATTGGGCATTTTGCTCATCCCTGATGCTAAGTATGAGTGTAGACAGGCTGTCATACAACTCAGTGATCTTGGTTGACTGGGCACGAGATGAGGGAGTAGATGGAATGTGAGTAGGCTTGGATGGAGATGGGACAGGCAGAGAAAGCTGAGGTGTAGGTCTAGCAGGAGCCTCAGAGGTACCTTCTTGCTATTAAGAGGCACCTTAAACAAAGAAGAGATCTTCCGATTTTCCAGCTCCCTTCCCAATACATCTTCCTTAATTTCTTCAATCCCCATTCTTTGAAATTCCTCTTCCTTGAAAATCTCAGTGGGTTTCCCTTTCCCCTTCTCAAGGTGCTGAATTCTAGCATATTGTAGAATTCTAGAAATGATTGCTGCATAGGGGAGTATGGAGTCCTTCCTCTGATCCCTTGCCTTGATCATGCGTTGGAGTATGATATGTCCCATGTTGATAAGTTTTCCATGCATGATTGCTGTCATCACATATGTCTCTGCCCTTGTGATCAGATTGAAGCTACCTCCTTTGTTGAATATGATCCTAGACACTATGTAGTGTAGGATCCTTACTTGAGCACTGAGGTCTATGGGCTTTAGCAAGTTTATGGTTGGCCTATTTTCCTTTCTTATGAACAAAGTGTTCTGGATTGTGCTTTCCTTGTAGTTCAGAAAGGGGCCACCTTCTTCATCAGCAGTCTCTGTCTCATCCATGTACCTATAAGCAGTGATGTCAATCTTAAGGCCATCTTGCCCTGGGATTTCCAATACTTCATTGAGAGTTTCATCTGTGAGCCAGATGGTCCTTGATCTTAGATTGACCTCTCACTTCTTCTTTTTGCGGTTGTATTTCAAGGAGGCATACCATGTCTTAACCACTTCATCATCATACCTCTCAAATATCTCTAATAGATTCTTATATCTTAGCATCCATATTTCAGCATCAAAACTGTTAGAGACCAAGAAATCTTCCAAGTTCACACAATGAGGCTTGATTACCTTTTTATTGGCAAACTTGGTCCAGTATTCCTCCTGAATTTGAGGAGTGCTCCATAATGGCAGTGTAGTGAGTTGGTATTCTCCAGATTCAGTACTGGAGGAAGAAGTAAAAGCAACAACATCAGCAGTAGCGGGAACAGGGACTGAAGGCTCTGCTTTCTTTGAAGAAGAGGGTCCTGCTTTCTTTGATTCAGCCTTTAGTGTAGTTTTCTGTCGTTTGGAGGGAGTTCCCTTGCTTGATTCATCTTTTCTCTTCAGTTTTTCACCCTTCTTTGAGGCATATTGGGATTTGACCATCCTCTTTGGTCGTGCCTCTCCTTTTCCAGCTTCAGGATTCTTTACTCTTGCCATTTTCGTGAATGAATATTTCAGAATGAAGCCGAGATTGGGTTTATAGGGTACGAAAATCAGTTTAAACGGTGGAAAATGAAGATTTATGGTCAAAATTGAAGGGCATTGATGAGAGAATTTGAACAGACTTAGAGAGGAAAAGAGTAAGGATGCGTCTGTTCACTGGAAAATGTCAATTTAAACGTAAGTAGCCGCCTGACAGACAAATTTTGAGGGGTCAAAATTCGAACTTCGAGTAGTTAAAAGTTAAACCGTTCAGCAAAGCTTACTGACAGATGAATTTTCTTCTGAAAGTTCGTCTGACAGTGGCTTGGTTCAAGCTACACAAGATAAACAGACGAACTTTGTTTCAACAAAGTTCAAATTTTGAAGAGTTAACAACAAGTAGCAATCAAATCAACAAACAGTAGATGAATTATGTATATAAATATTCATCTTTCAGAGATTCAACATTATGAGCAAGTTTCAACAGACGAATTTTGAATCCAAAATTCGAATTTCTTTACTTTGTAAAGATTTTCCAACATTCGTATGTTAAGAAATAATCATTTGTATAATCATCATGTTGGACAAACATAACTTTGAAACTTTTGCTCTTAAAAATTCAAACTTTCAAGGTCCAACAGACGAATTTCGAGGTATCACCGAGAACTGTTCCAATGTATAACAAGCAGAAGTTCATCTATTGAGCATCCAAATTTGAATGTTGACCATGCTGTCTTGTTCAGAAACACAGTTTATCAAGGAAATTCGTCTAACACACAACTAAGATATGAATTTCAACTTTAAAAACTTACAAAATGGATCCAGAAACTCAAAATTTTTGCCATTTTCTTCACTTTTTGATTGTTCCATTCTGGTGTGCTCCATTTTTCAGATTTATTGCCATTGAATCTCATGAGGAGCACTTGCAACTTAAATTAAATTCACTTCAATGCTAAAGTTAGAATTAATTTAGTGTTGGAAAATCTAAAAACAGAATTGCACATAGTATTTACTTACAGTTTATTGGGATTTACCATACCCAATTCTCTCCTGATTTTGTAATGTCTATCTTCTGATAGAGGCTTTGTCAAGATATCTACAACTTGATCCTCTGTTAGGATGTATTCTAGTCTGATTTCTCCTTTCAAAACATAATCCCTTAGGAAGTGGTGCCTAACTTCAATATGTTTTGTCCTTGAATGCATGACAAGATTCTTTATGATGTTTATGGCACTTTGGTTGTCACACATGATTGGTATTTTCTTTATTTCAACCTCAAGATCTTCAAGCTACTGTTTCATCCAGATGATTTGGGCGCAACAGCTTCCAGCTACAACATACTCAGCCTTTGCTGTGGCTAAGGCCATACTATTTTGCTTCTTGCTAAACCATGAAACCAAGGATCCTCTAAGAAACTGACATGTTCCACTTGTGCTTTTTCTATCAATTTTGGATCCTGCAAAGTCAGCATCAGTGTATCTGATAGAGTACGATTGAGGCATGAAGCATTTGGAGTCTTTGGACATGGCAATGAGCTCGGAAAGAGCATGAAGCCCAACTATTTGAATCAAGCTGCAGCCCCAAAAAGAAAAAAAAAAAAGAGCTAAAAAGTATGGAAAATGATTCCAATCATATAGGCTAATGGTCCAAGCCCAAAAGAAGCCCATTTGGGAGATATAACTTGAAGACAACATGTGCTTCTCATGTGACCATTAAAAGTGACGTTTTTAATAAGTTTTATTAGGATTATTTTAGTCAATTTGTTTCCTTTTCAATAAAAGGCAAATAATGATCTGATTTGCTTTGCTTTATGCATTTAAGAGGAGCCAACCTTTTCCAATTCAAAATTAGAATTAAATGCTCCTTTTGACTTAGGATTTCTTTTTTGTATTAATTAGCATTAATAAGGTTAGGTTTGTGGGGTGAACTAGAGTTAGTTTGTGGGTTAATACTTGCCTATAAATAGGCATCTCTTGTACTCTTGCAAACCACAATATGAATGAATGAATTTCTTTTCAGCAACTTTGTTGTTGTTCAGTGAGTTCTTTCTTGCTTATCCTTGAGTGCCAGAAAGAATAAGAACTTATCAAGGAGTGGTGATCCTTGTGGCCTCCCGGAGTTAGGATTCAAGAGACGGGTTCTCGTGGAGTCTACTTCCTTCGACCAACATTTTGTTCAGTCTTCTTATTTCATCGAGTCAACTTTGTTTTTGTTCATTGTTGTTCTTCATTGTTCTTGTGTTCAATTTATCTTTCCTTGAGTTGCACGATGCTTATATCAAAGAAGGCTCTTAGGACAGGTTCCTAACGTGTCTCCCATCATTTGGTATTAGAGCTTCGGCTTGCAAATCAAGGTGTGTCTTTGTTTTGCTTCATTTCTCTTTGTTTTATCCCATTCTTCCTTATTGTCCAGAAAATCGTGACTGTTCATTTCACTGTTCATCAATCCCTTTTCATCACTGTTTATCTGTACACTCATCACTGTTTATTCCGTACTGTTCATCCATTTCCTGCTGCCCAGATTTGACAGTACTGCTCATCGTGTACTGTTCATAGTAATGTTTATCAGTATTGTTCATCATACTATTTGTCATTGTTCATCTATTGTTGCCTTGCTGTTTTTGTTCTATGTTCTTGATCCTTTTTCTAGACTTTGTGATCTTTCGTTTTATTCTTATTATGGCGTGCTCTATTCTAATTTCATTGTCCATTTTCTTTGTTAAAGTATCTTACCATATTTGATTCTTGTTTCCATTGAGATTGTGGAGTTCCTTGTTATCTGCCTAAAGCATTCAGTTGCTGCCCAGATTTCTTGTTGTGATTTTGCCAAAAAAAAAACAAAAAAAAAACAGAAAAAAAAAGAGAGAATTGATTGTAGCCTTGGAAAGAAAAATTCGTATATAAAAAAAAAAAAGATACGGCTACTAAGGCAATTTCCAAAAAAATTAAGGAGATCTTGTTTTCTTTCCTACTTTAAGATCTTTCAATCCAGGTGGTAGTTTGAATTACAAATTTTCTTTTGTGATTGGGCATTAATGTTATTTAATTGCTCTATTTTCTGATCTCATTAAAGAAGAATCAACTTTTGAATACCCATTCATAATTTCTCATTTGTGGTAAGTTTCCATTCTTGTCTTTTATTTTCTACTCAGAATTTTACTCTTCTAGTTTAATTCTGTCTATTTTCCTACATAATTTAAATTCCCTAACTTGTTCCTTTCTTGTTTCATATTTGATAGTCATCTAAAAGTTCCTTCCTTTGGTATACATGCCACATCTTTTCTCTTGTCTTAATTTCCAGCATTTCCTTTTCTCTTTTCTTAGCTGGAAAATTTGTTTCTTTTGTTAAAAAAAAAATAGAAAGCCTATCTTTCTTTGTTGGTCACCAACGTTTTACACTCTTTGAGAATTTAAATTCTTGGATCTTTGACTTTGAGATTGCCACTTAAAACATTGCTTCTTGATTTAAGTTCATATTCAATTTTTGCAATCTCATAGGAAGCAAGAGTGAGTGGTAAAAGGCAAGAGTGTAATTATATCATTTATAGAAAAAGCCTTTAAAGTGTGTGAAACACGAGTGAATTTGCATCATTGAGTGAAACACGTGAGAGAGTTTGCAAGGTCCTTTCTTTGTCTTCTATTCACAAATATATTTGAGATTCTAAGCATGGCTGGTGAAGAACTTGAACTTAAAGTTTTGATGAGAGCTTTTAATGAACAAATCCAAAAGTTGAATGTGAAATTGGATAGCATGCAAGTTTCTTCATGCAAAAAGGATGTTAAATTGGACATCCCAAAATTCTATGGAAAGAATGATCCTGATATGTATTTGGAGTGGGAAGGAAGAATTGAACAATGGTTTGAAGACTGCCAGTACTCCCAGTCTGAGAAAGTGAAATTAGCTACTCTTCACTTAGAAGGAAAAGCCAAAGTTTGGTGGGAACGATTTGAAAGAAAGCACCTTCATGAAGAGAAACAGTGTGATACTTGGAATAGCATGAAGCTCATTTTAAAGCAAAAGTATGCACCATACCACTACTTCTATGGGTATCTTCCAACTTGTAGAAAAGAGCAAACTTCTAAGGTACAAATTTCAGTTCCAAGTTCTAGTGACTCTCATTTGGAGCAAAAAGATCAAATGGAGGAGATATCTTCCTCAGCATCAACTACTCTCGAAGGTGCTAATTCTCAAAATCCTTGTGTTGATGATGTTTCTAATGAATTAGAGTATGATATTCTTGAGAATCCCAAGGAGGAAAATGTTAATGATATTGTTGATGGGATTGGTCATGATCATTTACCACCGTTAGTGGAGACAACTGCTCTAGATGTTACTAGTGAGGTGATAGAGAACTTTGTTGATAGTGGTGTGCATGTTTCTAGTGATACTCACATTGTTATGCCATTAGAAACTAGTTCTCATGGATGTGATGAAGTTGAACATGTTGATATGGTGTTTGGGCATCCATGGTTATTTGATGATAGTTATTCTTTTGAAGTAAAGAAAGCTCATGAAATGCGTTGTATTCAATTCTATGAAAATCACAAGAAAATCAAAAGTGAGCTTGAAAGGAAAAATGAATGTGAGAAGAATATGAGTGGTAAAAATAGGAGTGAAAAACAAGTGAGACAAGAAAGAGTGCAGAAAACCGAAAAAAGAGGAGAACAAATGAGTGAAAAGAAACTTGAGAGAAGAATGAAAAAGAAAAAGAAAAAGAGAGAAAAGAGAAAAGAAAAAGACAGTTTGAGAAAAGATGAGAATAATGAGGCAAAAGCAATTGTGAGTTGTTTGAGTGAAGGAGAGTTTAAGGTAGTTTCTTCACAACTCTTTCCTTTATATCTTCCATATGTTCCTTCTTTTCATCCTCTCAATCCTTCTTACTTTATCTCTGATTCTTATAATTTATTTAGTCTATCCATGTGTTATGAGTCCTCAATTCCTCTTGAATCTAGTGTGAAAGAAAGTCAGTTTGATCATTTAGTGTCTTCTTTCTCTAATTTATCCATCTATGTCACTTCATTTCATTTTCATCAAAAGCTTTTCAATTCATTTGTGAAGTAGTCTTTACTCATTTTATGTTTTATGTCTCTTGTGTGTCTCATAAGTCATGTGTCTTTTTGGTTCTGTATTGGTTTCTTCCATCTCATTTTCATGAATCTTGTGTGTTCTATTTTCTATCCAATAACCCATTCTCTTCTTATTCCATCAAACTTTGTGATACTTTGTTTTCATCCATATGTATTCCTCTTGTGACCTATGCTCCATCCGTGTCTTGTCAATGTGCACCATCCACAGGTGTCAAATCTTTCCAAATTTTGAACCTAGCAAATAATGTGAAAATCTGCCCAGCTTTCATCCCATATGTTTACTCTAAAATCTCAATTTTCCTTGAGTCTTGTTGTGTCAAATTTGCCTCTAGTTTTTTGTTGCAGGTTATTAGTGTGAATGTTATGGAAGGAAAATCAAGTTCTGATCCACTAATGCATGACAACAAGTCAGATGCAACTCAAACTAATTGTCATTACAAGGTTTTTGATCCCGGAGGTTGGTTTGGAATGCAAATATTACACCGCAAGTTCAAGTAAGGGTTGAAGAGAAGATGTATCAATCAAGCTCGAAAAGTAAGTATACTCCCTATTTTATATTTGATGCTTTTAATCGTTCTCTTTCTTTCCATATAGATTGTGGAGATTCGAGGACGAATCATTTTGAGGAGGGAGGGAATGATAGAGTACGATTGAGGCATGAAGCATTTGGAGTCTTTGGACATGGCAATGAGCTCGGAAAGAGCATGAAGCCCAACTATTTGAATCAAGCTGCAGCCCCAAAAAGAAAAAAAAAAGAGCTAAAAAGTATGGAAAATGATTCCAATCATATAGGCTAATGGTCCAAGCCCAAAAGAAGCCCATTTGGGAGATATAACTTGAAGACAACATGTGCTTCTCATGTGACCATTAAAAGTGACGTTTTTAATAAGTTTTATTAGGATTATTTTAGTCAATTTGTTTCCTTTTCAATAAAAGGCAAATAATGATCTGATTTGCTTTGCTTTATGCATTTAAGAGGAGCCAACCTTTTCCAATTCAAAATTAGAATTAAATGCTCCTTTTGACTTAGGATTTCCTTTTTGTATTAATTAGCATTAATAAGGTTAGGTTTGTGGGGTGAACTAGAGTTAGTTTATGGGTTAATACTTGCCTATAAATAGGCATCTCTTGTACTCTTGCAAACCACAATATGAATGAATGAATTTCTTTTCAGCAACTTTGTTGTTGTTCAGTGAGTTCTTTCTTGCTTATCCTTGAGTGCCAGAAAGAATAAGGACTTATCAAGGAGTGGTGATCCTTGTGGCCTCCCGGAGTTAGGATTCAAGAGACGGGTTCTCGTGGAGTCTACTTCCTTCGACCAACATTTTGTTCAGTCTTCTTATTTCATCGAGTCAACTTTGTTTTTGTTCATTGTTGTTCTTCATTGTTCTTGTGTTCAATTTATCTTTCCTTAAGTTGCACGATGCTTATATCAAAGAAGGCTCTTAGGACAGGTTCCTAACGTGTCTCCCATCATTGTGTATCCTTTGAGATCTTCTCCATTCCCCTTTGGATACCAAAGACCCATCTGTGATGTTCCAATAAGATATCTGAAGATACGTTTCACCCCAGTTGCATGGGTTTCCTTGGGACATAACTGGAACCTTGCACACATACAGACACTGAACATGATGTCAGTTTGCTGGCAGTTAGGTACAGTAGGGATCCAATCATTCTTCTATACTGGGTTATGTCAAACATTTTCCCTTTTTCATCCATATCCAGTTTGGTTGTTGTAGCCATAGGTGTTCCCATTGGCCTGGCATTCTCCATCCCAAACTTCTTTAGCAATTCCTTCTGATACTTGGATTGGTTAAGAAAGATACCATCATCACACTGCCTGATTTGCAATCCAAGGAAGAAGTTGAGTTCACCCATATGGACATTTCGAATTCTCCCTGCATTAGCTTAGAAAAATTATTTCAAAGAGATTCATTAGTAGCACCAAATATAATATCATTAACATAAATTTGAACAATAAGTAAATCTTTATTTTCTTTCTTGATAAATAAAGTTGTATCTACTTTTCCTCTGTTGAACCCCTTTTCAGTCAGAAAATTACTTAATCTTTCATACTATGCTCTAGGGGCTTGTTTTAAACCGTAAAGAGCTTTCTTCAGTTTATAAACATGGTTCGGTGTTATAGAGTCCTCAAAACCTGGAGGTTGATCTACATAAACCTCTTCCATGATATATCCATTTAGAAAAGTACTCTTCACATCTATTTGATACAACAAAATATTTTTCATGCATGCATATGCTAATAGAATTCTAATTGCTTCTAATCTAGCTACTGGAGCAAAGGTTTCCTCAAAATCAATACCTTCTTCTTGATTATATCCTTTAGCAACCAGTCTAGCTTTATTTCTGATTATTGATCCTGATTCACCAAGTTTATTTCTAAAAACCCATTTGGTGCCAATGACAGGATGATTTTTGGGTCTAGGCACTAAATCCCAGACTTGATTTCTTTCAAACTGATTTAATTCATCTTGCATAGCCAAAATCCAGTATTCATTAGTTAAGGCTTCCTCAATGCATTTAGGTTCAATTTGTGAGATGAAAGCACAATTAATCATTCGATCCCTTAACTGTTTTCTAGTTTTAACTCTCTCTTGAACATTCCCTATCACCTGATCAATAGGATGGTTCCTTTGATATATCCAAGCTCTAGGGAGTTCTTGAGACATTTCTTCATTATTTTCATCTTCAAAATCTCTCTCCTGAATATCTTCCTCTATGTTAATAGATTCAGATATTTTTGGAGGTTCAGTTTTACCTTCATTAGAGATATCTAACTTTTTAAAGTTTGAGACAAGATCATTCTCATCAGTAGCATGTTTGGAAGAAATTTCATTTTCAATAAATACTACATGCACAGATTCTTCTACTAAATTAGACTTTTTATTAAAAACTCTATATGCTTTACTTCTACTAGAATAACCTAGAAATATACCTTCATCAGATTTGGCTTCAAGCTTACCCAAATTCTTCTTTCCGTTGTTGTGAATGAAGCATTTGCAGCCGAACACATGGAGATGTGAGAGATTTGGCTTTCTTCCTTTGTATAGCTCATAAGAAGTCTTCCCAAGGATTGGTCTGATGTATGCTCTATTTATGATGTAGCTTGTTGTGTTTAGTGCATCAGCCCAGAAAACTTGATAGAGTTCCTTTTCATTCAGCATAGCTCTAGCCATCTCTCCAATTGTTCTGTTCTTCCTCTCTGCTACTCCATTCTGTTGAGGAGTTCTTAGAGCTGAGAAGTTGTGATCAATTCCATGCTCATTACAATACTCCAGAAAGTATGAGTTCTCAAACTCTCCTCCATGATCTGACCTGATAGACACAATGGAAATACCCTTCTCATTTTGCACTTTCTTGGCTAAGGTTACAAATACATCAAAGATATCACTTTTAGAGGAAAGAAACAATGTCCATGTAAATCTAGAGTAATCATCCACAATTACAAGCATATACAGATTTCCACCAATGCTTTTTACCCTAGATGGACCAATTAAGTCCATATGCAGTAGTTCTAGTGGTCTAGTTATGGTGACTATGTTTTTGGGTTTAAAAGAAGATTTAGTTTGTTTTCGTCTTAGGCATGCATCACATTCTTTATCTTTTTCAAAAGTAATTTTTGGCAGGCCAGTGACTAACTCATTTTTAACCAGTTTTGAAAGCTGATTCATATTAATATGAGCTAATCTCCTATGCCACAATCAACTATCATTATCCTGACTAATCAAGCAGACAGAATCTAAGGAAGGAAGTTCATCAAGATCAATAGTATAGCAGTTACCATCCCTTTGAGCTTTGAGGATTACTTTGTGATCACTTTTTTTTATGACCAGGCAGAATTTTGAGTCAAACAGTACCCAGTTTCCTTTGTCACATGTCTGGCTCACACTTAGCAGATTGTGGTTGAGGCCAATCACAAACACCACCTCTTCAATGGATGTCTCAGGATTCTTGCCCACAATGCCAATGCCAACTATTCTACCATATTGATCACCTCCAAAGGTCACCTTTCCTCCTTTCTTGTCTCTAAGGGTGATGAACTTCTCCTTGTCCCCGGTCATGTGACTTGAGCAGGCACTGTCCATATACCATTTATTACTCTTTCTAGCTTTGAGACATACCTGCAAAACAAAGTTCATATTTTCTTTTTAGGTACCCAAATTTGCTTGGGTCCTTTTCTGTCAGTAGTCTTTTCCCCAGACACAGATGTACCTTTGGGAATCCATTTAACCTTCCATTCAAGTCCATTTTTCTTTAAAGCACATGAACTGAAAATATGTCCCTTCTTATTACAGAAGTGACAGGTGGTAAAGGGACTGTTGGATTGAGAAGTAGGAAGAAAACAATGCAGATAATATTTTTATTTTGCATGACTTGGTTGATTATATGATTCAATGTGATGTGACATATGATCTTTCTTTCTATTGCTATTAGCATGCACAAAATGTCTCATGTACACATTCTGATTTTTCTTCTTAATCTTTTCTTTTACAGCACAAGGATCATAGCCAAGTCCAGCCTTTCCTTGTGATATTCTTTGGCTTCCCATCAAAGCAAACAACATATCTTTACCTCTAGTAAGCCTAGACATGCTTTTTACTAGATATTCATTGGTTTGCTTTAGTTCAATGTATGATTTACAGCAAGTAGATTTAGCAATAGGCAGAGAAGCAATTTCAGAGATGTTGCATTGAGATTCTAGTTTGTTAATCTTTTTCTTAGCTTGCTTCAATTCGTTAGCAACCTTAACAAACTCATCATGCAGCTCATGAAATGCATACAATAATTCAGAATAGGAAGGTTCAGATTCGTATACCTCATCTTCTTGATCACTGCTACATGGCATTTCAGCTTCTTCAGAGGCAAGAACCATGAGGCAGATGTTGGCAATTTCATCTTCATCATCTTCTTCTTCATCTGAACTGTTGCCCCATATTGATGAGATGTAAGCTCTTTTCTTCTTGCCTTTTTCTGCAGCTTTCTTTTCTTTTTCTTGCTTCTTAAGGAATTGTGGACAATCCCATTTGATATGTCCTTGCTTTTTACACTCATAGCAAGTGATAGGCTCTTTTGCTTCTCTCTTGCTATCTCTAGCTGCTCTTTTCTTGAAGATTTTCTTGTTTATCTTTTTGCTGTAGAATCTTCCAAATTTTATGACCATCATAGCTAGAATTTCTTCATCGAGTTCATTTCCATCGTTAGATTCTTCTTCTTTTTCCTCATCAACTTTTAGAGCAAGACCTTTCTTCTTTCTGTCTTTTCTAGCCTCCTTGAGAGCTTTCATTTTTCCTTCATACTCCTCAAGGCTACCAAAAAGTGCTGTGATAGAGGCCATTGATTCTCCTCTGGCTTCCTCTATTGCTGTTACTTTGGGTTGCCATTCCAGAGGGAGAGCTCTGAGGATCTTTCTTACTTTTTCTATTTGAGTGTACTCCTTTTCCAGGCTCTTTAGTTGATTCACAATGAGGGTGAATCTTTTCTGTAGCTCTTTTACATTTTCTCCTTAAGCCATTATGAAGCTTTCATATTCTCCCATGCATGTATTCAATTTATTTTCCCTAACTCCAGTTGTTCCTTCATGAACAATTTGTAGGGTGTCCCACATTTCCTTGGCAGTGGAGCATTGTGAGACCTTGTAGAATTCATCTTGATTCAAAGCACTGACCAAACAGCATTTTACCTTGAAGTTCAACAAGATTCTTCTTCTATCTTCCTCATTCCATTCAGCTTCTGACTTCTCTCTATACTTCCCATCATCTTCCAAAGCCATTGGGACAAAATCTCCTTCTGAATGGATGACCAGATGTCCAAATCAATTGACTGGAGATAGATTTGCATCCTCATCTTCCAGTAACTATGGTGTTCTCCACTGAAGCCAGGTGGTCTATTTGTGTTGTTTCCTTATGGTAGTATGCTTTCTCCAAAACAAGTCATTTTAATTCCCGGACCATGAAATCCTTTGATTGGGAATCTGGGCTCTAATACCACTTGTTAGTTAGGCTGGCTTATCAAGAGGGGGAGTGAATTGGGAAGCTTGAAAATTTTCTGCAAAATGTCAAGAAAGTGAAGAAAGCAAAGTATAGAAGGAAAAACAAAGTATAAGTGAATAAACTGTAAAAGTTGCAGTAAAGAGAAGAAAACTCATATATTTATCCTGATTCGATCTCTCCACTTGACCTACGTCCAGTCTGTTAGCAAGGCTGACTTCCCAAGAGGGGGGTGAAGTGGGAAGATTGAAATTTTTCTGCACAAAGTGAAATGGGTGAAGATAGCACAGTGTAATGGAAGCAACGTATAAAACAGAGCAAGCTGAAAAGTAAAGATAAGGATAGGAAGACTCAGTAATTTATCCTGGTTCGGTCTATTCACTTGACCTACGTCCAGTCCCCAAGACAACTCTTGAGATTTTTCACTATACAGCAAGAATTCAACGGGCTTCTTGCTAATGCCACAGTACAACGAGTATGCTCTATTTCTAGAGTTTTCTCAATCTTTCTAAGCACTTCTACAATGTGCTTCCCAACCCCTTGTGATTTCTCCTCACAAGTAAATCTTTCTTCCAGATGAAGAGTAGATTGTTTACAAAGATATAACTCTCTTGAATAGAGCAGATATGACGGTTAAAGTACAGATATTGAAGTTGAGACGGTAAAAGCTTTTTGAGAAGATTTGGAAGAATTTCAATATATACAAGTTAGATTCGTTACCCACAACCTCAAATGATGTTATATTTATAGATTTAGGTTTCAAATGTCCGTTAGAGACAAAATCTATCCGTTGGGGAAGTTATCCAATGGTTACTCTGAAAAACTATCCGTTAACCAACTGCATTTAATGCTTCTGACATACTGAAATTCAAATTTTGGTTGGTCAACAGACGAATTTCGAAGGAACTGAAGGTTAAGGCTTCCAACGTTGAAACACTGAAGTTCGTCTGTTCATGAAGTGAAATTCAAATTTTGAAACTTACAAAATATTTTCACAATGTGACATACGAATTTTCAAGAAGAAAGTTTTTCAATTAAGTATGAACAGTGTTTTCAATTTTCTACAATGCCTTCAAAATTCAAATTTTGGAACCCCAAAATTCGTCTGTCTGTAGAACGTTCAAGGAGGCACAGTAGTTCACTTTCTTCGAAACTCGAATTTTGAAGGAGTGAAGTTCGTCTGTCAGAGAGATTCTTTTCAGACTAACCTCAACATTCGAAGTTACAAAACTCTGTCATTTGTATGTCAACATTTCATTCCAACAGACTCACAACCTTAGCTTCTGAAATTCGAATTTTAATTTTCAAAGTTCCTCTGACAGAAAGCAGTTTTGAAACTTAAATTATTCTTGATCTTAGATGAACTTTAACATTGTTTCAGACGAATTTCTTCCATTTTCATAATTTGTGTTTTGTCTAAAATTCGAATTTTGAAGATTTGAAGTTCATCTATCTCTAAGAAGCTTCTTTCTGGCTCATATGAAAATTCGAATTTTGGTAAATTAAAATTCATCTATCAGAGAAGAATGTCTTCAGACTTATTCAGTTTCAGCTAGAAATTCGAATTTCCAACGGCAAAGTTCGAATTTCCAACATGACAGTTCAATATAAACTTTTCAAACTTCGTCTGTTGGTGGGTATTTTTCAAATATTTCATAATCTAACATAAGATCAAGGTTTTAAAATGTTTTTCCACCAAATCAAAATCTTTTACCCATGTCAAAACTAAAGCTAAAGATCCTACAGTAGATCTAGCAGCAATTACTTAGAAATCCTTCACTTGAAACACTTTAAGCTCCTTTGATATCTTCAATCCAAGCTCTTGCATGCTGGTTTGGAATCATCAAAACTCTTGATTTAACATTCTCCCCCTTTTTGATAATGACAAAACAACTTACAAACTGGATTAGTACTTGGGTTTGCTTTTACAAGCTCCCCTTCAACATATGCATTATATTTCAAAAGATATCATATACAGCAGATCAAGTGAAGATGTTCAAATTGCAACAAAGAAATTCATTCATTTAATCAAATGTTGCTATACAAAAACCAAATTAATCAAAGTTCTAAGACACAATATAAACATTCAAAAATAGAAACAGAAACACAAAGCACTACAAGAGGACTCAAACCTAAGATTTAAACAAGTCTTCAATCATTTCTTCTTGGGCTTGGTCTTCTTGCTGTACATCTTCCCTTTCCCAGATGGCTCAGTAGCAGCAGACTTTCCAGTTTGCTCAATCTTCTCCCCCTTTTTGGCATCATCAGGAAGGCCAACAAAATCAGCAGGAGGAGGGATCTGAGAGACAGGAATAGCTCGAAGTGGCACAGGAGCAAAAGAAATTTCTGACTGGACTGGTGCAGGAGGCTCTGCAGGCTCAGGACTTGCTTCTTCATCATCATAGATCTCAAGCAGCTCTTGCATTTCCTGCCTGGAAAGAGCCAACTAAGCTCTCTGTTCCTCTGCAAGCCCATAAGCAGCAAGAGAGGGAGGAGCTGGTTCATCAGGACGAAACATTTCTTCCAGCCTTCTTCTCTAAGCTTGCAGCAGAGCATTGTGAGCAACAGCTATATAATCAACAACAGGTATAATGCTTCTTTCTTCATTGCTCACACCCTCCTGTATAGAAGAGGTTGAAATGGCTACAACCAGTCTTTCAACTTGCTCTGATCCTTGAATGGACAGAATTGAACCCTGAGCATCTTCTTGCATAGGCTCATGAGGGCTTGTTTCTTGAAGTCCTTCCTCTTCCAAGCCATAGTCCAAGGGTGGACTAGGACTTGGTGTCCTCATTGCACCAGCACCATCTATATCATCATCATGGTCAGAGGAGGCAATCTCGAATGGGCTTAGAGGCTCAGGAGTTGGAGATTGGACAGGCACAAAGAACCCCGGCTGAGGTGGAGCTAAAGTGGTAGGGATTGCACTTCTGATATCTTCATAAGCATCAGCAACCACTTTCATGTTAACAGCCAACTGATGGATTTGATCTTGCAGATGAGCAAATTTGGCATTTTGCTTATCTCTGATGCTGAGAATGAGTGTAGACAGACTGTCATACAACTCAGTGATCTTGGTTGGCTTAGCACGAGAGGAGGGAGTAGATGGAATGTGAGTGGGCTTGGAAGGAGATGGGATAGGCACAGAGGGCTGAAGAGTAGGTCTGACAGGAGCCTCAGAAGTACCCTCTTGCTGTAGGGAGGCACCTTCAACAAAGAATAAATCTTCAGTTCTTCCTTCTCCCTTTCCAACCCATCTTCCTTCATCCTTTTCAATGCCCATTCTTTGTAGTTCTTCCTCCTTGAAGATCTCTGTGGGCTTGCCCTTCCCCTTTTCAAGATGTTGAATTCTGGCATACTGCAGGATTCTGGAAATGATAGCAGCATAGGGGAGTGTGGAGTCCTTCCTCTGATCTCTAGCCTTGATCATGCATTGGAGAATGATGTGTCCCATATTAATCAATTTCCCACGCATGATTGCAGCCATGACATGTGCCTCTGCCCTGGTTATCAGATTGAAGTTGCCTCCTTTGTTGAATATAATCCTGGACACTATGTAGTGCAGGATCCTCACTTGAACACTGAGGTCTGTGGGCTTCAATACGTTTATGGATGGCCAATTTTCCCTCCTTCTGAATAATGTGCTCAGAATAGTACTCTCCTTGTAGTTCAGAAAGGGACCACCTTCTTCATCAGATGTATCTGCCTCATCCATGTACCCAGAGGTAGTGATATCAATCTTGAGTCCATCTTGCCCAGGGATCTCCAGCACTTCATTGAATGTCTCATCAGTAAGCCAAATGGTCCTAGATCTTAGATTGACTGGCCACTTTTTCTTCTTGTTATAGTACTTCAAGGAAGCATACCAGGACTTCACTACCTCATCATCATATCTCTCTAATACTTCCAACAGATTCTTGTATCTCATCATCCATATACCAGCATCAAAACTATTGGAGACTAAGAAATCTTCTAAATTTACACAATGTGGTTTGATTACCTTTTTGTTGGCAAACTTGGTGGAGTATTCCTCTTGAATATATGGAGTGCTCCATAATGGCAGTGTGGTAAGCTCATATTCTCCAGATTCAGTGTTTGAGGTTGAAGCAGGAGCACCAGGTTCAACAGCAACAGGAGCAAGGACCGAAGGTTCTGCTACCTTTGAAGAAGAGGGTCCAGCCTTCTTTGATTCTACCTTAGTTGCCATTTTCTGGTGTTTGGAGGGAGTTACCTTATTGGATTCGGCCTTTCTCTTTGATTTTTCTCCTTCCTTCGTGGCATATTGGGATTTTACAGAACGTTTTGGCCGAGCTTCTCCTTTGCCAGCTTCGGGGTTCTTGACTCTTGCCATTTTTACGGATGAATGATTTAGAATGAGGCTGAGATTGGGTTTATAGGGTGCAAAAATCAGTTTAAATGGTGGGAGAAGAAAATTTTCAGTCAGAATTTAAGAGCATCGAAGAGAGGATTTAAACAGACCCAGAGAGGAAGAAAGTAGGGTTGCGTCTGTTCAAGTGAAAATCGTCAATTTTAACGTATGTAACTGTCTGACAGACAAATTTTGAGGGGTCAAAATTTGAACTTCGGGTAGTTACAAGTTAAGTCATTTAGCAAAGCTTACTGACAGAGGAATTTTCGTCTGAAAGTTTGTCTGACAGAGGCTTGGATAAAATACAACAAGATCAACAGACGAACTTTGCTTCGACAAAGTTCAAATTTTCAAAGGCAAATACCAATTAGCCAACAAACCATCAAGCAACAGACAAATTAAGCATACAAAACTTCATCTTTCAAAGATTCAACATTGAGGAGCATGTTTCAACAGACGAATTTTGAGTCAGAAATTCGAATTTCTTAATTTTGTGAAAGTTGTCGAACATTCGTATGTTAGGAGAAAAGCATTAGTATAATCATCATGTTGGACATTCATAACTTCGAAATTTCGTTCTTCAAAATTCGAATTTTAAAGGATCAACAGATGAATTTTGAGGCAACACGAGAACTGTTCCTTTTAATAACAGGCCGAAGTTCGTCTGTTGTATATGCAAAATTTGAATGTTGACCATGCTGACTTCCTCATAAACTCAATTTTTCACAGAAATTTATCTAACACATAATCAATATATGAATTTCAACTTTAAAAACTTACAGAATGGATTCAGAAGCTTAGATTTTCTTCCATTTTCTTCATTCTTTGATTGTTCCATTCTGATAAGCTCAATTTTTCAGATTTATCAGCATTGAGTCTCATGAGGAGCACCTGCAACTTAAGTTAAACACTCTCCGATGCTAAAATTAAAATTAATTCAATGTTGTAAGATTTAAAAGAAATAGAATTGCACAAAGAATTACTTACAGTTCATTGGGATTTACCATACCTAATTCTCTTCTTATCTTGCAATATCTATCTTCTGACAGAGGCTTTGTCAGGATATCTGCAACTTGATCTTCAGTTGGGATGTACTCTAGTCTGATTTCTCCTTTCAAAACATGATCCCTTATGAAGTGGTGCCTAACTTCAATATGTTTTGTCCTTGAGTGCATGACTGGATTCTTTGTGATATTGATGGCACTTTGGTTATCACACATAATTGGTATTTCTTTCAACTTAACCTCAAGATCTTCTAGTTGCTGTTTCATCCAGATGATTTGGGCACAACAGCTTCCAGCTGCAACATACTCAGCCTCTGCTGTGGATAGGGCCACACTATTTTGCTTTTTGTTGAACCATGAAACCAAGGATCCTCCAAGAAACTGACAAGTTCCCCTTGTGCTTTTACTGTCAGGTTTGGATCCTGCAAAATCAGCATCAGTGTATCCTTTGAGATCTTCTCCAGTGTCTTTTGGATACCAAAGACCCATCTGTGATGTTCCAATAAGATATCTGAAAATTCATTTCACAGCTGTTGCATGGGTTTCTTTGGGACATGATTGGAACCTTGCACACATACAGACACTGAACATAATGTCAGGTCTGCTGGCAGTTAAGTACAGCAAGGATCCAATCATTCTTCTGTACTGAGTAATGTCAAACATCTTCCCATTCTCATCCATGTCCAGTTTGGTTGTAGTAGCCATAGGTGTCCCCATTGGCTTGGCATTTTCCATTCCAAACTTTTTCAGCAATTCCTTCAGATACTTGGATTGATTGAGGAAGATACCATCATTGCACTGTCTGATTTGCAATCTAAGGAAGAAGTTGAGTTCACCCATCATAGAAATTTCGAATTCCCCCTGCATTAACTTAGAAAAATTATTTCAAAGAGATTCATTAGTAGCACCAAATATAATATCATCAACATAAATTTGAACAATAAGTAAATCTTTATTTTCTTTCTTAGTAAATAAAGTTGTGTCAACTTTGCCTCTATTGAACCCCTTTTCAGTTAGAAAATTTCTCAGTCTCTCATACCATGCTCTAGGGGCTTGCTTTAAACCATAAAGAGTTTTCTTCAGTTTATAAACATGGTTTGGTTTTGTAGAATCCTCAAAACCTAGAGGTTGATCTACATAAACCTCTTCCATGATATATCCATTTAGAAAGGCACTCTTTACATCCATTTGATACAGTAAAATATTTTTCATGCATGCATATGCTAGCAATATTCTTATAGCTTCTAATCTAGCTACTGGTGCAAAGGTTTCTTCAAAATCAATACATTCTTCCTGATTATACCCTTTAGCATCCAATCTAGCTTTATTTCTGATTATTGTTCCAGATTCATCAAGTTTATTTCTGAAAACCCATTTGGTACCAATGACAGGATGATTTTTGGGCCTAGGCACTAAATCCCAAACTTGATTTCTTTCAAATTGATTTAGTTCATTTTGCATAGCTAAAATCCAGTAATCATCAGTTAAGGCTTCTTCAGCACATTTGGGTTCCATTTGTGAAATGAAAGCACAGTTTATCATTTTGTCCCTTAATTGTTTTCTGGTTTTGACTTTCTCTTGAACATCCCCTATCACTTGATCAACAGGATGATTCCTTTGATATCTCCAAGCTCTAAGGAGTTCTTGAGATGTTTCTTCATTATTTTCTTCATCAAGCTCTTTCTCCTGGATATCTTTCTCTATGTTAACAGATTCAGATATCTTTGAAGGTTCAGTTTTACTTTTATCAGAAATGCCCAGTTTTTCAAAATTGAAAGCAAGATCATCCTCATTGGTAACATGTTTTGAAACAGTTTCATTTTCAATGAAAACCACTTGCACAGATTATTCTACCACATTAGATCTTTTATTATAAACTCTATATGCCTTACTTCTACTAGAATAGCCCAGAAATATACCTTCATCGGATTTGGCATCAAACTTACCCAGATTTTCTTTCCCATTGTTGTGAATGAAGCATTTGCATCCGAACACATGGAGATGGGATAGATTTGGCTTTCTTCCCTTGTACAGCTCGTAAGGAGTCTTCCCAAGGATTGGTCTGATGTAGGCTCTGTTTATGATGTAGCTTGCTGTATTCACTGCATCAGCACAAAACACTTGAGAGAGTTCCTTCTCATTCAGCATAGCTCTGGCCATCTCTCCAATAGTTCTGTTCTTCCTTTCTACTACCCCATTCTGTTGAGGGGTCCTTGAAGCTGAGAAGTTGTGGTCAATCCCATGCTCATTGCAGTACTCCAGGAAGTATGCATTTTCAAACTCTCCTCCATGGTCTGACCTGATGGACACAATAGAAATACCTTTCTCATTTTGCACTTTCTTAGCTAAGGTTACAAATGCATCAAAGGTATCACTTTTAGAGGAGAGAAATAATGTCCAAGTGAATCTAGAATAATCATCTACAATTACAAGCACATACAAATTACCACCAAGACTTTTCACCCTAGATGGTCCAATTAAGTCCATATGCAGCAATTCAAGTGGTCTAGTTGTGGTAACTACATTTTAAGATTTAAAAGATGATTTAGTTTGTTTTCCTCTTATGCATGCATCACATTCTTTGTCCTTTTCAAAAGCAATTTTTGGTAGGCCAGTTACTAGCTCATTTTTAACCAGTTTAGACAATTGATTCATGTTAACATGAGCTAATCTCCTATGCCATAACCAACTATCATTATCCTGACTAATTAAACATACAGAATCTAAGGGAGGAAGTTTATCAAGATCAATAGTATAATAGTTACCATCCCTTTGAGCTTTGAGGATTACTTTGTGATCACTTTTTCTGATGACCAGGCAAAACTTTGAGTCAAACAGCACCTAATTTCCTTTATCACAGGTTTGACTCACGCTCAGCAAATTGTGGTTGAGGCCAATCACAAACACCACCTCTTCAATGGATGTTTCCCGATTTTTGCCCACAATGCCAATACCAATAACTTTGCCATATTAATCACCTCCAAAGGTCACCTTTCCTCCTTCTTGTCTCTAAGGGTGATGAACTTCTCCTTATCACCAATCATGTGACTTGAGCAGGCACTGTCCATATACCATTTGTTGCTCTTCTTAGCTTTGAGACAGACTTGCAAAACAATGTTTATGTTTTCCTTTTAGGTACCCAAATTTGCTTGGGTCCTTTTCGGTCAGTAGATTTTTCCCTAGATGCAGATGCAACTTTGGAAACCCATTCAACTTTCCTGCCAAGTCCATTTTTCTTCAAAGAACAAGAACTAGAAATATGTCCCTTTTTGTTACAGAAATGACAGGTAGTGAAGGGACTGCTAGATTGAGAAGCAGGAAGAAAACAATGTAGATAATACTTTTGTCTTGCATGCTTTGGTTGATTCTATGTTTCAATGCGAGATGACATGTGATCTTTCTTTCTGTTGCTCTCAGCATGCACAAAATATCTCATGCATGCATTTTGGTTTTTCTTCCTAATCTTTTCCTTAATAGCACATGGATCATAGCCAAGACCAGCTTTTCCTTGTGATATTCTTTGGCTCCCCATCAAGGCAAACAACATATCTTTACCTCTAGTGAGCCTAGACATGCTTTTTACTAAGTAATCATTAGTTTGCTTTAGTTCAATGCATGAAGTACAGCAAACAGATTCAGCAGTAGGTAGAGAGGTAATTTCAGAAAGGTTGCTTTGAGATTCCAGTTTATTAATCTTTCTCTTTGCTAGTTTTAGTTCTTTAGCAACTTTAATAAACTCATGATGAAGCTCATAAAATGCATCAAGTAACTTAGAATGGGAAGGTTCAGATTCATATACCTCTTCTTCCTGATCACTACTGCATGAGGGTTCGGCTTCTTCAAAAGCAAGTGCCATCAGGCAGATGTTGGCAATCTCATCCTCATCCTCTTCCTCCTTATCTGAGCTATTGCCCCATATTGATAAGATGTAGGCTTTCTTCTTTTTCCCTTTGTCTGCAGCTTTCTTGTCCTTTTCTTGTTTCTTGAGAAATTGAGGACAGTCCCATTTGATGTGTCATTGCTTCTTGCATTCATAGCAAGTCACAGGCTCTTTTGCCTCTTTCTTGCTTTCACCAGCTGCTCCCTTCTTGAAGAATCTCTTGTTCTTCTTCTTGCTGTAGAATCTTTCAAATTTTCTAACCATCATAGCCAGAGTTTCTTCATCCAGCTCATCTCCTTCGTCAGATTCTTCTTCCTTTTCTTCAACAGTTTTAAGGGCAAGGCCTTTCTTCTTTTTGTCCTGTCCAGCTTCCTTGAGAGCTTTCATTTTTCCTTCATACTCCTCAAGGCTGCCGAAAAGAGCTGTGACAGAGGCCATTGATTCTCCTCTGCCTTCCTCTATTGCTGTCACCTTGGGTTACCATTCCAGAGGGAGATCTCTGAGTATCTTTCTTACTTTTTCAGATTGAGTGTACTCCTTTCCCAGGCTCTTAAGTTGATTCACAATAAGGGTGAATCTCTTTTGCAGCTCCTTTACAGTTTCTCCTTCAGTCATTCTGAAGCTTTCATACTCTCCAATGTATGTGTTTAGTCTGTTCTCTCTGACCCCAGTTGTTCCTTCATGTGCAATCTGCAGAGTGTCCCACATCCCTTTTGCAGTGGAGCATTATGAGACTCTATAGAATTCGTCCTGGTTCAGGGCACTGACTAAACAATGCTTTTCTTTGAAATTTAGCAGGACTCTCCTTCTGTCTTCCTCATTCCACTCTGCTTCTAGCTTCTCTTTGTGTCTTCCATCTTCAGTTAGAGTCATTGGGACGAAATCTCCTTTCTCAATGACTGACTAGATATCAAGATCAATTGATTGGAGGTAAATCTGCATCCTCATCTTCCAGTACCCATAATGTTCTCCACTGAAGCCTGGTGGTTTATTAGTGTCGTTCCCTTCAGGAAGTATGCTTTCTCCAAAGCCAGCCATCTTAATTCCCAAACTGTGAGATCCTTTGATTGGGAATCCGGGCTCTGATACCACTTGTTAGCAAGGCTGACTTCCCAAGAGGGAGGTGAATTGGGAAGATTGAAATTTTTCTGCACAAAGTGAAATGGGTGAAGATAGCACAGTGTAATGGAAGCAACATATAAAACAGAGCAAGCTGAAAAAGTAAAGATAAGGAGAGGAAGACTCAATAATTTATTCTGGTTCGGTCTATCCACTTGACCTACATCCAGTCCCCAAGACAACTCTTGAGATTTTTCACTATACAGCAAGAATTCAACGGGCTTCTTGCTAATGCCACAGTACAACGAGTATGCTCTGTTTCTGGAGCTTTCTCAATCTCTCTAAGCACTTCTATAATGTGCTTCCCAATCCCCTTGTGATTTCCCTTCACAAGTAAATCTATCTTCCAGGTGAAAAGTAGATTGTTTACAAAGATATAACTCTCTTCAATAGAGTAGATATGAAGTTTAAACTACAGATATTGAAGTTTCTCGGGTAAAAGCTTTTTGAGAAGATTTGACAGAATTTCAGTATATACAAGGTAGATTCGTTACCCACAACTTCAAATGATGTTATATTTATAGATTTAGGTCTCAAATGTCCGTTAGAGACAAAATCTATCCGTTGGGGAAGTTATCCAATGGTTACTTTGAAAAACTATCCGTTAACCAACCGCATTTAATGCTTCTGACATACTGAAATTCGAATTTTGGTTGGTAAACAGACGAATTTCGAAGGAACCGAAGGTTAAGGCTTCCAACGTTGAAACACTGAAGTTCGTCTGTTCATGAAGTGAAATTCAAATTTTGAAACTTACAAAATATTTTCACAATGTGACATACGAATTTTCAAGAAGAAAGTTTTTCAGTTAAGTATGAACAGTGTTTTCAATTTTCTACAATGCCTTCAAAATTCAAATTTTGGAACCCCAAAATTCGTCTGTCTGTAGAACGTTCAAGGAGGCACAGTAGTTCACTTTCTTCGAAACTCGAATTTTGAAGGAGTGAAGTTCGTCTGTCAGAGAGATTCTTTTCAGACTAACCTCAACATTCGAAGTTACAAAACTCTGTCATTCGTATGTCAACATTTCATTCCAACAGACTCACAACCTTAGCTTCTGAAATTCGAATTTTAATTTTCAAAGTTCCTCTGACAGAAAGCAGTTTTGAAACTTAAATTATTCTTGATCTCAGATGAACTTTAACATTGTTTCAGACGAATTTCTTCCATTTTCATAATTTGTGTTTTGTCTGAAATTCGAATTTTGAAGATTTGAAGTTCATCTATCTCTAAGAAGCTTCTTTCTGGCTCATATGAAAATTCGAATTGGGAAATTAAAATTCATCTGTCAGAGAAGAATGTCTTCAGACTTATTCAGTTTCAGCTCGAAATTCGAATTTCCAACGGCAAAGTTCGAATTTCCAACATGACAGTTCAATATAAACTTTTCAAACTTCGTCTGTTGGTGGGTATTTTTCAAATATTTCATAATCTAACATAAGATCAAGGTTTTAAAACGTTTTTCCACCAAATCAAAATCTTTTACCCATGTCAAAACTAAAGCTAAAGATCCTACAGTAGATTTAGCAGCAATTACTTAGAAATCCTTCACTTGAAACACTTTAAGCTCCTTTGATATCTTCAATCCAAGCTCTTGCATGCTGGTTTGGAATCATCAAAACTCTTGATTTAACATAGTCCCCAAGTCACCACTTGAGATTTTTCACTATTCTGCAAGAATTCAATGGGCTTCTTGCAAATGCCTCAGTACGAAGATGATGCTCTATTTCTAGAGCTAATTCATTCACTCTACGCACTCTTACAAAGTGCTTCCCAATCCCTTATGATATCCCCTCACAAGAAAATCCTTCTTCCAGATGAAGATAAGATTGATTGCAAGGATTAAACTCTCTTAAACAGAGTAAATATGAAAGTTGGAGTACAAAATATTGAAGTGAGAGAGTAAGATACTTTGAGTAGATGATTTGGCAGAGTTTCAATATATACAATGTTTAAAATCATTACCCACAACTTCAAATGATGTTATATTTATAGATTTAGGTCTCAAATATCCGTTAGAGACAAAATCTATCCGTTGGAGAAGTTATCCAACGGTTACTCTGAAAAACTATCCGTTAACCGACCGCATTTAATGCTTCTAACACTTTGAAATTCGAATTTCAGTTGGTCAACAGATGAATTTTGCAAAAATCAAAGGTTAACATCTTCAACGTTGAATGCCCGAAGTTCGTCTGTCATGAAGTGAAATTTGAATTTTGATATTTTGAAAATGTTTTTATGTTGTGACATACGAATTTTCAAGTTGAAAGTTTTTCTGTTAAGTGTGAACAGTATTTTCAATTTGCTACAGTGCCTTCGAAATTTAAATTTTGGAACCCCAAAATTCGTCTGTCCGTAGCTGGTTTATAAGGCACAGTAGTTCATATGATTCAAAATTCGAATTTTCAAATGGCAAAGTTCGTCTGCTAGAGAGACCTCTTTTCAGACTTACTTCAAAATCCGAATTTATAAATACTGTCATTCGTATGTCAACATATCCTTGCAACTGACTCACAAGCTTAATTTCTGACATTCGAATTTTCATGTTCAAAGTTCATCTGTCAGTGAGCATTTTTGAGATCCAATCCAAACTTGGTTTCAGAGGAACTTTGACATGATTTCAGACAAATTTCTTTAGTTTTCATAAGTTACATTTTGTCTGAAATTCGAATTTTCAAAACCCAAAGTTTGTCTATTACTGAAAGCTTCTTTCAGACACTTATCAAAATTCAAATTTTCTCAAGTCAAAATTCGTCTGTCAGAGAAGCTTCTCTTCAGACTTGTTATGTTTCACTACGAAATTCGAATTTTCAAAGCCAAAGTTTGAATTTCCAAGATGACAAATCAGTATTAACCTTTCAAACTTCGTCTGTTTGTGGGTGTTTTTCAAATATTCCATGATTTTACATAGAATCAAGGTTTTAAAATATCTTTTCACCAAATCAAAGTCTTTACTCAAATAAAACATTACTAATCATCCTACATCTATCTTTACACAGATTTATCCAGAATTTCTTTACTTGAAACCTTTTGGGCACCTTTGATATCTTTATTCCAAGCTCTTGAAGATTGGTTTGGAATCATCAAAACTCTTGATTCAACAGATCTTACTTACTCCAAAAAGTGTCCTAAATACTGAGGCTAAGCTAAATTTCTTATCGACCGCTCAAGCTGAGAGATGTTTGGGGAAAGTATGTCAAGCCTATTTGGTTTTCTTTTCAATAAATGTTGAGATTGATGAAGGGATCAAAGAAATACCAGTAGTAAGAGATTTTCCTGAAGTTTTTCCTAAGGATGTTAAAGACTTACCACCTGAAAGAGAGGTAGAGTTTTCTATAAGCCTTGTGCCAGGAACAAGTCCAATATCAAAGGCACCATACAGAATGGCACCGCCTGAATTAGCAGAATTAAAGAAACAGATAGAAGAGCTATTGGAAAAAGATTTCATTAGACCAAGTGTTTCTCCTTGGGGTGCTCCAGTGTTATTTGTAAAAAAGAAAGATGTGAGCCTCTGACTATATATTGACTATAGGGAACTAAACAAAGTTACTATTAAAAACAAATATCCTTTACCTAGAATTGATGATTTGCTCGATCAGTTGGCAGGAGCCACCATGTTTTCAAAAATTGATTTAAGATCTGGATATCATCAATTACGGGTTAAGGCAAATGATGTTCCCAAAACTGCTTGTCGAACTCGTTATGGACATTATGAATTTTTAGTGATGCCATTTGGTCTAATGAATGCCCCAGCAATATTCATGGACTACATGAACAGGATTTTCCGGCCCTACTTAGATCAATTTGTGGTAGTTTTCATTAATGATATCTTGGTGTACTCCAAATCTTTAGAGGATCATGAGATGCATTTGAGAATAGTCTTGTCTGTTTTAAAAGAAAAGAAATTATATGCTAAACTGAGCAAGTGTGAGTTTTGGCTCACAGAAGTGCGATTTTTAGGGCATGTTGTTTCCAAGGACGGGGTCGCAATAGACCCAAGTAAAGTTGATGCAGTCCTAAAGTGGGAGCAACCCAAGACCGTCATTGAGATAAGAAGTTTCCTTGGTTTAGCAGGTTATTACAGATGATTTATACAGGACTTTTCTTGAATTGCATTGCCGCTTACAAAACTTACTAGAAAGAATACACTTTTAGTGTGGGATATGAATTGCAAAAATAGTTTTAATGAACTAAAGCGTAAGTTAACTACCCCGCCTGTGTTAACTATACCTAATCCTAAGGAACCTTTTGTACTTTACACAGATGCAAGTAAGCATGGATTGGGTTGTGTTTTAATGCAGAATGGTAGAGTAGTAGCATACACTTCTCGATAGTTAAAACCGCATGAAGAAAACTATCCTACATATGATTTAGAACTTGCGGCTATTGTTCATGCCCTAAAGATATGGAGGCATTTTCTCTACAGTGGGACTATAGAAGTGTTTTGTGACCACAAAAGCCTCAAATACTTAGAAGATCAAAAAGAATTGAATGCAAGGCAGAGGCATTGGATCAAACTATAAAAAATTATGATCATTCTATAAAGTACCATGCAAGGAAAGCTAATGTAGTGGCTAATGCACTCAGTAGAAAAATTGTTCACGTAGCCTATATGATGATCCATGAAATGAAAATACTGGAAGATTTTAGGGATATGTCCTTGTTTCTCCAATTACATGAGACCAAAATTGGTAATGAATTTTTACAAGATTTAATGAAAGCCAAGCAGAATGATGAGTTTGTAAAGGTAGTTAAAGAAAAGATGAGTCAGGAAGAAATGCAGGAATTCAATGAGACAAATGATGGTCTGATCAGGTTTCATAAGAGAGTATATGTTCCTCCAGTAGCAGAGTTCAAGGAAAAGATATTGCTAGAGGCACATCAAAGTAAATACACTATTCACCTAGGTATTACAAAAATGTATCATGATTTAAGAAAATTATTTTGGTGACCTGGGATGAAAAGTAATATTACCCAATATGTGTCTAAATGCTTAGTATGCCAAAGAGTTAAAATAGAACATCAGAAGCCAGCAGGAATATTAAAGCCTTTAGATATCCCTGAATGAAAGTGAAATAGTATATCACTGGACTTTATTATGGGATTACCTAGAACATCATCAAGATATGATGCTATATGGGTTATAGTAGATAGGCTCACAAAGTCAGCTCATTTCCTAGCCATGAGATCAACATATACATTGGATAAATTGGCACAATTATATGTTAAAGAGATAGTGAGACTTCATGGAGTACCCAGTAGTATTATTTCATATCGTGATCCAAGGCTTACATCGAATTTTTGGATGTCATTGCAACAGGCCCTAGGTACTCAATTGAGATTTAGTACAGCATATCATCCACAAACTGATGGACAAACTGAGAGGACAATTCAAACATTAGAGGATATGCTAAAGGCTTGTGTGCTTGAAATGAAGGGAAACTGGGATGTATACTTACCACTAGCAGAATTTGCATATAACAACAGTTATCATTCCAATATTCAAATGGTTCCATATGAAGCGCTGTATGGCAGAAAGTGCAAGTCCCCATTATGTTGGACGGAGTTAGGTGAGAGACAACTGATTGGTCTAGAAATTATTGACCAGACCTCCAGACAAATTGAAATGATAAGAAAGAAATTACTAATGGCTCAAAGCAGACAAAAGAGTTATGCAGATAAAAGAAGGAAGCCATTAGAATTCGAAATAGAAGATCATGTTGTCCTCAAAGTATCTCCTATGACTGGAGTTGGTCGGTCACTTAAGACCAAAAAGCTTAGTCCTAAGTATATAGGACCTTTTGAAATTCTCTCAAAAGCTGGACCTGTAGCTTATAAATTAGCCTTACCACCAAATTTGAGCCAAATACATTATGTTTTCCATGTCTCACAGCTAAAGAAATATCAGCCCGATCCTTCACACATTATAACACCTTACTTTTATCTATATTTTCCTATATATCATAGTATGTACAATGTCCAAATTGCCCATATTAAGAGCTTGAACCATTAATAGAACCAAAATATTTAATAAAAAAAAATGTGGTACTATTCATTTGGTTCTCAAGTTTTCTGGATGAACTTTGAAAAATCATAACTTAATCCAAAAAAATCGTATTAATTTCGTTCAAGTCTATAAATGAAGATAGAAACCTGATATACAAGAAAAAAATATGAAAATCTCCTTTAACCTGACCAATTAGTACAGTTTATTACCCAAACTTACACTGTACAAATGGTCATTTCTCTCTTTTTCAGGATTTTGGCCATAACTTTAAAAATTCATATCTAACTCTATACTAAGCCAAATCATGTATTCTATATGCCATTGAAAATATATATATGTCTACTTACCTTCATAGTTTTCTTATGCATTTATTTAGTCTAGACAGGGCATAATTTCAACTTAAATTACTAAGGGTCCGAACCTCACTCTTATTAGAACAGTATTGGGAAAACTTGTATATCTCTCATTGTACAGCTCCAATTGAATTCAAACTAGTGTCATATTGAACTCAAAACACAGATCGTTTCAAACATGTAAATCATTGAATTTTTGGAGCTCTGTACGATTTTATACTTCCTTTCAAAGAGAAGTAATATATTCAGTAAAATTCACAGTCTTCACATCACTGTCCAGTTTTGACCCTTAACTTCAAAAATATACTATGAATTGTACACATATCCAAATTTAGTGTTCTTTAGCTCATTGGAAAGCTTGTTCTCTCTAGTTTCATATAATATATAACACTTGACTTATTGGCCCTGTATTAATGAAGAAGTATTGACTTTACTTCCATTGCTACAAAATAAACTTCTAGTCATATAACATGGCAAAGTAGACTTCATAATAAGCTCACATGAACATTCCATGTTTCAAATCCATGCCAAACATTTTATAATGCTCATAAGGACATAATAGCATAAGGATACAGATCTATATGCATATACATAATTTTTATACATTATTTCAAAATATAGAATCATAGCTTGAAATTATCATCAAGCATCATTCTCTCCTTCATTTTCTTTGGCTCCTTGATCTCCTTTGCCATAGCTTGTGCCTAGTCATTTGGGATACTTGAGGGGATAAGATTGGGGGAAATCTCAGTAGCAAGTTACATTCCATGTAATTATGTCAATCATGTCAAATAAACTCACATTTGATCACATATAATCACATCAATCACCTTTAAATAATAAATTGCCACATTGATCATAAAAAAATTCGGCAGCATAACGATTTAGAAAATGGACATCCTGGGGAATAAAACCCCTCATTTTACAACCAAGACCAATCAAAGAAATCATAATTGCAATATGGCAATACAATTTAATCATAGAAGGACCATGAAAGAACATAAAGCAAGAATATGAAACTTAGCTACCTTGAAGCATTCCTTTGGCTTTTCCTCTTGAATCTAATGCTTCACCACTTGGTTCCACCTCCTTTAAGAACTTACTTGGGCTTTATCAATTCCTAATACACCATCAAACACTCACTTTATTCACTGGTTTCATGAGTTACTTCTTAAAGACTCACAAAACCCTAGAATTTCATTTTTTTCACCTTAAGCTTTTTATTTAACCCCATACTTGCTCTTAAGGTTTTGGACCATGGAGAATCCATTTTTAGCATCAAATTAATGAAAATCAAACTCTTTCTCATCATATTAAACTGACCAAAACAAGGATTAGAAGAGAAAAGAAGTGATTTTCATTTTCTTACTTCCAAACATATCAAACCTTGTTCCTTTCACTTAATCTTATGCTTTCTCTTTAATTTATGGCAAAAAATTCACTTTCTTTCCTAACTCCCTTATCTTGTACAAAATTTATAGCAAAGGAGGAGAAGAGGAACTCAAGAAAACTAACCTTAAACCATTCAAAACTTGAAGAAAAAATCATTAGAAGTTGAGAGAAGATTTTTGCCTATTTGTTGATTTTTCCTTCTCTTTTTCCTTCTCCTTTGCTCCTCACGTACTCCCTTCCTTTCTTCACTGTATGCAGCTGCTTCTTCCTTCTTTTCAAGTGCCAAGGACGTCCAACATGAGGGAGTATTAATAAAGGATGTGAGCCAATCAATTTTTGCCAACTTTGTCTCTTGAAAATTCTTGGGAAAATGACATAAACTACTTAAATAATATATTTTCCCATGTGCAGCTTATTGGCCACGAAATAGGGAATATTTTGGTTCAAAAATTTCAAATATTTACTTATCCAGATATATCTTGAACCGGTCTGGATAAATAAAGTTACTTTAGCAGTATATTTTACTATTATTAGGATACTAATTATAATTACATTGGGATATAAAATTACCATAATATACTTATCCCAATTGGTCCAAATATAAGACCCACACATTTTTCTTGAATGAATACTGTTTTTTCCTGCAGTCCAGACTGACCTTTATCGGGTAAAACATTAATATTAAATCATAATTATCCAATAAATATTATTTTGATCTTAATAAATTCCATACTATATTCCAATGGTCTTAGCTCATTGAGAGCTTCATTTTGACTATAATTTTCATATTTACAATAATACCCTTGATCCGGAATAAATTTATAATTTTTAAAACCTTTAGGTCCTTAGGTGTAATTTGCCCCAAAATTTATATTAACCTTTTTTTTTCTCCTAGAGGAAAAATCATTATTTACATAATTCTTAGGAGTAAAAATATAATTTCTTATTTTTCCATCCAATCAGGAAAAATGACCTCTTTATCATATTTCACATAAAACGGTGTCTTCCCGTTTTTATAAATTCTCTATACATTTTTAGTTATCTAATATTTTAGGGATATTACACACATTATAGAATATGAATGCATGGACTTACAAGATAATCTGTGTTTTAATGTTATACCTGAAAAAATTATAGATTATCGAATCAAGTAACTAAGGAACAAAGATATTCCTCTAGTGAAGGTGGTCTTGAATGGATTAACCCCAGAAGAAACAACCTGGGAGATAGAAGGAGATATAAGACAAAGATATCCAGGGTTATTTAAATAAGGTATGTTTTAAATTCCGAAGATGAAATTTATTTTAAGGGGGATAGAAATGTAATATTCTGAAATTTTTTTTTCTGGATATTCCAGGCTCAATATTTCAAAATCTATAAAAAATTTACAAAAATGAGTATACACCGTTTGGCATGAAATAGGATAAAGACGGTAATTATCTCAATTGAAAGGAAAAAGGAGAAAATAATAATTTTGCCTTTGGAAGAAGAAAGAAAAGAAAAAGGAAAAAAAGAAAAAAAAAAGAAAGAAAAGGGCAAGTCGTTGGAAGCTGAGGGGAAGAAAAGTTCATGAATTTTGGGATAAATTACATTTAATGACTTAAAAGTTTTAAAAATTATAAATTGGTCTAGATTAAGGGTATTTTTGTAAATATAAAAAATTATAGTCAAAATGAAGCTCTCAATAAATTAAACTCAATGGAATATACCAAGGATTTTATTAAGGTCAAAATAATATTTATTGGGTAATTATGATTTAATATTAATATTTTACCCGATAAAAGTCAGTTTAGATTGCAAAAAAGCAGTATTGGTTCAAGGACAATGATTGGACCTTGACAAAATACATTTCAGATCAAAATAATGATTTTGTACTAAAAGTAATTGTTGGATGATCCTGTATTATTTTAATGACAATTTTGGTAAAAATACCTAATTGGTACGGATCAGTTTAATCGATAAAGGGTATTTTGGTCCATAAATATTAACTATGATTTTAATGAAAAACGTATGATTTCTGAATGGGACATGAAGGAAATTGTTGGAAAAGCTTTTATTACATAAAGTAACTAAAATTGGAAATTAAATTAACTATGGTTACTTTTATGACTCATTACCCCTTAATCACTTTGATTAAACTCATAACTCATCATCTTCCCAGCCATTTCACATCTGGAATCAGAAGTAAAGGAGAGAGAAAGAGCAAAAAAATCTCGAGGGAAAACAAGAACTACAAGTCAAGAATCAAAGCCAAATCTCAAGGGTAAGTTTCCAAGGTTTCTAACTTGTGTTTTCTTAAGGTTTTTGGTAGTTTTATGGAGTATTTTTTCTTCTCTCTCACTTCAAGGTTCAGCCATGGAAAACCCTAGAGAGAGAAAGTTGAGCTATGGTAAAATAAAACCATAGAAAAGCTTGAAAATATCTTAAGATGCATGAATGTATAAGTTGTTTCAAGATTCATTGAGTAGTTATTTTTCTACAATTTTAGGAAATTTTATGCCTAATTAGGGTTTGAATTTGGAAGGGAATTTCATGATTTTGACCCCAAAAATGGATTCATTGGGTCCAAAATAGGTTAGAACAAGTATGTTATACAAGGAATGCTTTATGGATAACAAAGTGCAAATTTTAATTCAAGTGAGCACTTTGCAAAGGAAATTGTATAATCAGTGGTTAATGGCATTATTTTATGATGGTATAGGATCTAAAGGAGTGTTAGGAGATTAAGGGAAAGGTGTACAAAGTTTGGTGGAACTTTGAAAGCCCAAAGGTAGTTATTTTACCAATTATGTCAAAGTTGTTAAAACTATTTTCAATGATGTTTTAAACATGTCATGCTATGACATTAATGTTTTATGTTGTATTTGATGTGTTGCTGTTTGAATGAGAGCTTTTATGACTCTTGGATGTCTAATTTTTAAAACGTTACCATGCCGAAATTTTTATGAAAATGTATGGTATAAATTGGTTGATTGCTTTCAAATGATGATTTTATGAATTGTATGATGAAATATGCACATACTTAGTTATAACTACTAAGATTCTTTGAATCTCATTCTTTTTCCAAATGTTTCACTTCATAGGTCCAAGTTATGGCAAGATTGCCCAAGAAGAAAAGGGGAAGGAAAAGCAAGCTCTTAATTAAAATGAATTTGCTTGCATTGGTGCTTTGCTTGGAATACCTTGCGAAAATGATATGTATGGTTCTAGGACTTTACATGAATGTAATTATATTCATCTATATTTACTATGATGTAATGTTTTAAGTGAAGACAAGAAATGGCCATGTATGTACATATTAAGGTCTATATTGACAAGTTGTAGGAAGAAAATGGCCATTGTGACACTGCTCAAAATCTCATGTACTGTTCAGAATTTTTGTAGTTTCATGTATGAGTGTTTTATATGTATAAAAACTAGACATGTGTAGCTTTCCATATACATAAATATCACTCAATTTGGAGTTGTGTATGATTTATGGTGATTTTTCAAAGTTATGGTCAGAATTAGAAATTTTCAAAAATGACCATTGCTATTGTGAAGATAATACCAATTTACTGTATAAGTTGGCCACGTAATTTCCCTGTTTAAGATTTTTCCCATGTATATAATCTTTTAAGCTATATTTAAGACTTGAACCATATCAATATGATTTTTCTTGATTTAGTTATGAATTTTCAAAATTCACCAGGTGAAAAAAAATTAACCAAGGGAAGAGTACTTCAAACGGAATAAATTGGTTTAAGTTGTTTTATGTAATCAAGTATTATTGGTCTTAAATATAGTTTAATACATGGGAAATGAGTCTAGGTATGAGGTGTTACACATTAAGATCCATAGAAACAGAACTCAATGCATTTTGTGTTTGTCACAAGAGACTTATATCAATAAGGTCTTAGAGAGATTTAGGATGAAAGATTGTTCAGCAAGTGTGGCACCAATAGTGAAGGGTGATAGGTTCCATTTGAATCAATGCCCAAAGAATGATCTAGAAAGGGAGCAAATGTGTAACATCCCATATGCTTCTGCTATCGGAAGCCTTATGTATGCTCAAGTTTGCACAAGACCTGACATTGCATTCGAAATTTGAATGTTAGGCAAATATAAAAGTAATCCAGGTATGGACCATTGGAGAGCTACAAAGTAGGTAATAAGGTATCTCAAGGGTTCCAAGAACTACATGCTAATATATAGACAAACTAAGAATCTAGAGGTAGTTGGCTACTCAGATTCAGACTTTGCTGGTTGTGTTGATTCACGAAAATCAACATCGGGTTACATTTTTATGTTTGCTGGCGGAGTTGTATCTTGGAGGAGTGCAAAAGTAGACATTAACTGCTACATCTACCATGGAAGCTGAGTTCGTATCCCTGTTTGAGGCAACTTCACACGGTGTTTGGCTTAAAGGCTTTATATCTGGGCTTAGAATCATCGACACTATGTCTAGGCCATTAAAGATGTTTTGTGACAACTCAGCTACAATTTTTTTGGCTAAGAATAACAAAAGTGGAAGTTGAAGTAAACACATCAACATTAAATATTTAGCCATACGGGAACGTGTCAAGGAAAATAAAGTTTCCATTGAACACATTAGTTCTAAGTTGATGATAGCTGATCCATTAACTAAAGGCATGCCACCAGGAGTGTTTATGGGTCATGTATCTAGAATGAGACTTGGTTCAAATATCAGTTCTTGATGCATGTTTATATGTATATATATATCATTTGTAATAAAGCCTTATTCGATTTAAGTTGTTTATTTTTCTCAAAGATTTTGTGTACACATTCATGTTTAGAGAATAACAACATCAAGAGGAACCTGAATAAGCATAGGGCTTATTCATCAAGTTATGGTGGGTTGAGAAAACAGAATGTATTGTGATACATGGAAGGTAATACTCACCTATAGAGGACTTACCGCTATGATTCATACATTTAGTTTTCTCTTCATGGGACATTTATAATCATTTGGATTCAAACCAAGTGGGAGAATGTAGACGTTGCCAACCCTAAACCCTAAATCCTCTATTTTCCGAAAATATTGGGATACTACTGTTGAGAGATTTTAGGAAACAAACTAAATGTTGGGAACTATCAAAACGTGGTCTTCATAGTCAAATAGATTACATGGATATATTCTCATATCTTCCACCGTGATCCTCGGCTCTTTTGATGGGAAAGAGACATTGGATCCCATCTATAAATACAGGGTTCCCCGAGCTCTCTACTCACTTAATCCCATTGCTCAAACACCATCATATAAGTGAGAAGTAGAGCTTGGAAGTAATTCTGTAATTAGAGAGATATTTGTTTGAGGCAATTTTCAACAAGCAGAGTTAGCAATGGCTGGAGGTCAGTTGAATTCCGCTTTTAGTTTCTTTTAGATATTTAAGTCAATCATTTATGATGAGATTTCGGCTAACATATAAATCAAAATGTTCTGATTCAACATATAATTGTCTAGTCCTGCTTTGATTTGAATTTGACAATTTGTCTTTGTGTGAAGGGCCGAACCTCATAATGGATGGGCGGATGTGATAGGCGACTCAAGCCATTTACTTTCCATTGAGCCCAGGGAGAGGCCACCCGGTATCTTTCCCAATTTGGATTTTGGTTCATCACCATCAGAACCCTAGACCCACCATGAATTGCCTCCTTCGCAGTGCACTGCGCTGGATTTCGGGCACCCTGGTTTTAGATTATTTATAAGTCCTGTTACACGAGTTTCGTCATGATGAGTGGAACTTTACGTGTAAAAAATATTGCGGATCAATCATTTATTCATTCTTTTGATCATCATTGTTTTTTCCCCTTTCCTTCACGTTCACTTGTTTTTTTGGTGGATTCCGTCACTTTCACTTTGATGACGTGTTATATGCCATAATAATTTGGATTCCCTCGAGGCAGTGAGACTAATAGAACTAGTTTTTCGGCGGGTAGAGTATATTTTCTTTTTTATCTAACGGAAGTGTCAAGCTATTGATCTCCCAGTTAGCCTCCTCCACAATAGTTCCTGGCAGTATAACACTTTGATTAATCATAGTAGCATTCTCGCTTACCCCAAAAAAAGAAAAAAAGAGGTGCATTCTCATACCAATTTAGGCGGCCTCAGTAACCAATTTTGTTAAAAGGAAAAAACAAAGGCCCAAAAATCCTACATCAGTGGACATTTTGCTTGACGGGAAGCTTTTAAAACTATCAATTCAGTGATAGCAGGTGGTCGTCCGGGCTTTTGAATCTACTTGAGCAATGCATTAAAAAGGTTATCATACCACAGAAGAGATTAAATATCAAGCACCAAAAATACTCAGAAAAAAGAATGTCAAAGCCTATGACTTTGGCCACGAAAAAAAAGCCTATAAGCATTTTGTTGTCCGACAGAAACATCAGCCTGCGATTATGACTGCTCGGTTAGAGTATAATCGTTCATTTTTTTTCCCAATCATAATATAACCATGCCACCATCTCTATGACCTCCTCCTCTTTTGGCATAAAACTACAGATGCCTTCCTGCTATCACTAAAGGTGAAATCAGTTAACTACGGTAACTCATAAGGCCCCCAAGTGAGACTTAAAAGGGGCCAGGAAGAAGGAATATATACAGTATCAACTGGAATAATTTTTGTGAAAGATATACAGTTCATCAAACGTAATACAAGAAAACTCAATTTCATGTGTCACGTCCAATTCCATTTCCATTGGTCGCTTCTGATCTATACTTTCACAGATTCGAATAAGTCCCAACACCATCCATCTACAAACTGAGGTCAAGATGTCTTTCGAATGTGCAACAAGCTCCTGAAATCATAGTTTCCAGAAAATGCCTCATTGAAGCCACTTAATCTTCAGACGGTGTTGAGAAAGATATATGTGCCTTTTCTATTTCCAATATGCTTGGATTTATATCGAACTTTTGGCTCAAGCAACAGCCACCCAAGGGGATGCAATGCGAGGAAAAAAATCATACAGAAAAGAGTCAACGTCCAGCAATGCTTCCTCTGGCTAGCTTCACTAATCAGAAAGAATTTCCTCGAGCTCAGCATCATCAGAGTTCAGAGCTTCATAATCTGAGCTTGTTTCATTGAACATACCCATCTCTTGGAGATCATTCTGATCTTCATCATCGTCACCATCGGGTTCATCATCAAGGTCACCGTTTATTACATTTCTCTTGGTCACATTATCCTTCCCAAACTTTCTAGCTCCAGAAATCATATTTTTATTGGCGACAGAATCTTCACATATACAGGTAGAGGGATTCTCGTGAAATCCACCCCTTCCTGGTCTAACCTCTTTTGGGTCCCCCATGAAGCCTCTCTGGAAAGTACGAACTCCAGAAGCAAAAACTTCCCAAGTCATATTAGTTCTGCTCAAGAACAACCTATAAAGTTTTTTAGCATTTGGACGAATAGTTGGTTTGTGCCCAAAGTATCTCCTACAGGAAATATCTCAGAAAGTTAATCAGCATGTATAGATAACAGCGATCACAAAAAAAAGACAAGAGGCAAAGCAAATGAAAGCCCCTATACCTTCGCCCAGCTAATATTTTGGCCATATTTCCATTGTTGTTGGTCACAAATACATCACTTTCATCACAAACAATGAAGTCAAGTGCAGCCATGCGAGATGAAAATGAAGAAAATGGTTCTAATTCTTCCTTGGTAGCAATGGTCTCTTTTGAATGGAAGTTAGGAAATAGTGCTTTGAGAGGTGCCAATGTTTCTTCCCCACCATAGACTTCCCCTGAAGCTACGTATATATGAATATCGGCACCATAACCCAATGCTCTTAGCATAAGACCAACTTCTTCTGGGGTTAATGGGCATCTTCCCTGCCTCCTTTGCTTGTCAGGATTGTTTCTCTGCAATTCCATTAAAAATGTTCCTCACACTGTTCACTAGGTCAGTAACATTGTTTTTTTAGATACGAATTCTAATTAGTTTGCATGACATCGAAGACATTTTCCATAGCATAATGTCAATTTTATAACATAGAATCCTTCCTGTTGGGTTTACGTCCACTGTGTAAGCACAAGTATACCATGCAGTTGCTTATGCACTCAAGCACACAAAAACAGTTCCTGAAACTAAACATGCTACAATCATTTTTTATATTCAATCAAGTTTGTCACCAAGCTTCCATCAGGGTTTGAATCTCTTAACAGAATTCAAAACATGTTAGCCTTACATGTAGTGTCTTCCACCTCCTCCTTATTGCCCCCAGTTCCTTCTGCTCTTTCTCTCCTCCACCATAGTTACATCCAGAAAATGCAAGCATATCAGGTTCAAATCTGTGACAAGAAAATACAGCCAGATCAAGAAACAATCTCAATAGTTACTCCGTTTAAAAAATTGCATTTTAAATTTAAAAGTCATTGCCCACCCTGATTCATTCAGTTTTAAATGTCTGCAATTGATTCAGCTATCTCACATAACAGTTGGTCAATCAGTAAGGATTGGTTTTAGAAGCACACATGCTTTAATATCAACAGAAGTAGCTTATATGGCAGTACAGAGCCCAGTAAGGGCTGAAAGGGAACTCCTTGTAAGTGTGTGTGTGTGTGTGTTTTTTTTTTTTTTTTGAGATTCTAAACACAAGTCCCACAAGCATGCCAAGCTTCTACTTGGCATATCATTTACACCTTTCTCAGAGTTGGCAAATAAAATAAAGAACCATTGAAACCTGTCTGAACAAACAATTATTATTGGTTCCCTTCATTAAACCAATAAGCTTTTCCCATTAATCAAGGAAATGCCCAGTCAACCAGAGCTAATCAGGTTATTGCCCTTTAGCTAGATGGTCAAAAGACTGAAAACAAAAGGGATTAAATCTGTCAACAGAAGCCACTGGTCCAACTTAATTTATATTACTTGCATAGCACCGTCCTTCAATCAAAATTGTCCTTGTCCATTAAGCTGATCATTCTTGAATTTCAAATTGGCAGAAAACAAGTTAAAATTATATAATTATTCAATTTGCAAGCACATATACCAAGGAATTGGATATGAACACGGATGCAAAATTGCATGTATTACAGCAGCTAAGACCTTTTTTTTGAGGCCAAGAATTTAATCCACACTTGACACGTATGTTTATATGCAATTATTATTACACAAGGTATGTATGTTACTGAAAACATGGTCCTACAAAGTTCTGACACTAATATATTGAGTTTTGAAGTTGGTCTTCTGATTCTGTCACTAGTGACTTGAACATGGGAACTGAGTATGAATAGTAACCGGATAATAAAAAACCAAAAAGAATCAGACTACCTAAGGTGCAGCGCAATATAATGCTTGCTTCTCCTCCTCATCCGATTGACCAACTTCTTACCCATTGCTGTTATTGGGTCAGTAAACCTTAAAGCATGGTAATTAACTCTACATCTCAATTTCTGATAATCTGTACTTAACCTGTTAGAAAGCCTGTAGTCAAACTTGGTGAGCTGGACAGCCTGCCACAGGAAAGAGAGCAAAAAAAAAAAGAAGAAGAAGAAGAAGCAAATTTAGTATATTTTATGGATAATCAAATATTCAAACATTAACTCCTATACAAAATCAACTAGAGAAAAGTGACTGGACAATAGACATTAATTACATCCTCAAGGGTAAATTATTTGAACTTAATTTCCATAACATCTGCAATTTAAACTCAAAGTTTCCATTACTACTAAATTGTTTGGGGTCTGCTTTGTTCAACTGAGGAGATTGAAGGGGAGGGAATTAGATAAATTTTTAATGGAGGGGATTGAAGGAGAAGTGATTGGAGAGATTTTAAAATTCCCTTGATTAGTAGGATTGGAAGAGAGGGGATTAAAGAGATTTTAATGAAACTTTATTTGGTTCAAAAGAGGATTGGATTGGAGGAGATTGAGTAATAAATACTCTCTCCCCTCCAATTTTTTCAGCCAAACAAGGGGAGGGGATTTAATCCCCTCCAATCCCCTCCCCTTAAAAAACCCCAATACCCTCAAACTAAGCACACCCTTAAGAGCTACAAACTGAGAGATATTTGATGCAAACATTAAATTTTGATAAATATAAAATCCAAAGGGAACAAAGATTACAGCAATAAAGCAACAGTTATATTTTTTTTTTGGTCCAAAGCAACAGTTGATATTGACTGGTACTTTCATTTGTTCTCAAATGTCTCCAACATCTTTTGCAGTTCCAAGTGCACAACACATGCCATAGTTAACCAAAAGTCACTCCTAAAACCAAAAGCTATTAAAAGGAATGCGGCAGAGTTCATCTAACATAGGGAGAACCCTAAAGTTGAAAGCTCTTTGGCTGAAGAAATTCAGAATAGAAGCAAAGCAAATATGAATTCATGTAGGCTAAATTTGGGAACTCGTGATTTGAAAGCTTAATTAATAATGATATTGAGGTTTGTTTGCTAAAAAATTACTAATAAAGATAAAATATCGAGCAATTAAGCTGCAGTGAACAGTCTGTGAACAATATAGGATTCGAGGCAAATTCAAGAGAGGAAGATATGAATTGTGCAAGTAGCATTATGATAAGATGGGCTGGCTGATATAAGAGATTCAGTTAAGGATTAAAATCGAAGGAAGAAGAGAGACAGCCTATCTAGACCAATAGGGTACTTTAATCATCACACTTGAGGTTCAAATGCATCATACAAACAAGAGACAGTAAAAAGCTGATGAAAATTCAAGAGCTGATCCCACTCAAAATTAATTCAATAATACAATTTATCTTAATAGAATTATTATATCTGTCCCATTTGGACACTAGTCCTTAATCTATTAAGAATTGGGAATAACTAGTTTAAATCCCGATTACTATTAAAATCATAAATGAGACTCGATAACACTTGCTATAACAGAAAGATCAAGTGATGAAGCCCAATTGAGGTCTACCACGGTCAAAGAACATACTCATACAAGGTATCAGGATTGTACATTACCCTGAAATTGAAAATATGAAAAAGCCAAGGAGGAGACTTGCAAACACTACTAACATCTTAAGACCCAGTTTGTCCCCAACAAATTAAACAACACCAATATTTGACCATACTAATCAGTCCTGGCTTTTTCTCCTTGCATTAAGGAAAGGATTTCAGAAATGCCATGTATTAAAGCACTGCAACAGCATATTTTCCATAAACAAGTAACCCAGATTGATGAAAATATAAGAGAGGAAATGCTAAGTCAATCAAGTTTGACCATACTAATCAGTCCTGGCTTTTTCTCCTTGCATTAAGGAAAGGATTTCAGAAATGCCATGTATTAAAACACTGCAACAGCATATTTTCCATAAACAAGTAACCCAGATTGATGAAAATAAAAGAGAGGAAATGCTAAGTCAATCAAGTTTTGTTTAATTATATAATGGAGGGGATTGATTTGGGTATTTGATGTTCTTCCAAGCAACAAATAGCAATCAAACTGACAGATGAAAATGTGTCCTGCAAATAACAGAGCATCTAATAAGTTGTACAATTAATAAGGAAACAGAAAAAGTTTATGGAAATATAAAACTTACTCGCTTCCTCAGAAGTACAGGTAATATCCGGTTTATATAGCATCTTTCATTACACTTCCTTGGAACACGCATGGTGTATGGAGTTAATGTTTTCCCTCTCTTTCTTGGAAGTTGCTTGATAATTTTGACATCTTTTGTTAGATAGGAGATAAACCAATCAACGTCAAAGATCTGTGAGAAGTTACTGCAAAAGGCAAAGCATGACATTATTTCCATTCGAAGATGTTCATCACTGATAATGGTAATGGTACAAATATTTGCTAAGTTAAACCAACAGCATGACTAAAAACCCAGGTCACAAAATCTCTTTCCTCCATAACTGACCTAGAATCTTTCCAGTAAGATTTTTGGTCCAACTTTGGAACAACGAGAGTAGCATTCAAAACTCGTGCAGCGACAACAGCATCTGTAATCTGCCATATGTAGAAAGAAAAGATTGATATTTGACAGAAGATAATGCAAATATTTGTAATCAATGAACATGAAACCCAGTAGTCATTACTGTACTAGTAAAAAATTTTCCTGGATGCCATCAGAGAAGGTCACTAAACATAAAGTTCATATTAGTTTCCACCGATCAGGCTTTGCAGCAAAACAATAGCATTCCTAAGTTTTATATTACAAGAGATAATTAAAGAAAAACACAAATATAAATTTTCAATGATTGTTATCATCTTTAAAATGATACTTCAAGTTCCTCAGAGGGTTCATCATCTCAATTGTTAGAAGTTTTGCATCCAAAACCAAGAATTTAAACAAGTCTAACGTTTCAAATAAATGAAAAGGCATCCATGAACACGAGAATGGACAAAAATGTGCCAAGCATTTCCACAACCTTGTTTTAGTGCAGACAAAAGTTCTCCATGATTATTTTTTAATATGCTCCAAGTTCAATAACATAGCTCCATTCCACGATTACACTCTAAACTTATCACAAGAAAGATGATCAATTGCCTACTTCATTCTATTGTAAATCTGATTCATCACATTCATATATTGTTCCTGTTGATTCTTTTTTTCTTCTCTCTGTTTACAAGAAGTATTTGAATAATAAATTGTAGAACCATAGACCGTTTAGAGAAACAAAAGCTAAATATGAAATGCTAGCTTCATTATACTAATGATACGAGTTCAGAGAAGTTACCCCTGTTCTTTGCTGATTCAAACCCCCACTTGTTGCAATCATCAAATATCGATTTGGTTGGGTAATCACTTCAGCTTCTGCCATATTAAAACCATAGTTTCTGTCATGTTTATTAGCATCGAATCAAATAAAAGTAGCATGCAGGGCTCAGAAGATAGAGGCACGTTCCCATAATTTGAAATTAGTAGTTTTCTATTGCAACACTTCAGTACGGAACTTATCAGACATAGTACAATGAGATACGCACTTGGAAACTTGGTGCTTGCATTGCTGCAGCCGTAGAAAAACTTGGAATTTCTAGAACTCCAGATATCGCGATCTATCTTTCCTCCATAGGTCTGGTTATCAAGAAATTGAAACAAAAGCGCAATAACGGAATTAAAATACAAGAAGAAACCCGGCATCAAGTCGCGAAGAACAAAACATATATAAGCCAGCCAGCCAAACAAATCATAAGAACCCTAACCGGAACGCGGAATGGGGGTAATCCAATCGCATCATCTGCTTCGGCTTCGAACTAGACAAGGATTCCGACAAGAAAAAAGAAGGTAAGAATTCACATGTGATTCATAATAAATTACATTTGCGGGTTTGACAGAAAGAGAAGAAAAGACGGGAAGAGTACCGAGGATTGGTGGCGGCTCCGGTGAAGATGACTGGTATCGATAGGAGAAGGAGCTAAAAGGGAGAGGAGGGCGAAGAGAACGAGGATAGAAGCGGCGATGGCAGAAATGACCGGAATCACAAAGCGGAAGCGCTGGTTATAGTGGAGGCGCCGCCGTTGAAATGCCATTGATAGAGAACGGAGGCGCTTTCTCCGCTTACAAGGAGAGCAAAATTGGAAAGGGAGAAAAATTTTAAAAAAAAGTGAAAAATGAATTTTAATGCCCCATTTTTAATCTTAAGGAGAAAAATTGATAAAGAGGAGCAGTTAAATCATGGAGAATGGCCTCCAAGGAATGACTCCAGCATTGCCTTGAGGCCCCTGGCACCCTGAAGGAAAGTGGAAGGGAATGAATGGGATGGTTAAATAGATCTGTTCCGTAGCTTTCCAGACAGCGAGAGATATGATAGCGCCTGCCTCGAAGCTACAGGATGGCAATGTCAGTCAATCTATAATAAACAAATAATAATTATAAATACGTAAAAACGAAAAACCCGCCCCAGAAGGTCACTCGACTTGACACACACTCCCACACACACATACTACAGTTTTCTCGGTTTTGACACTCATCCCCCTCAGCTTATTCTGATTTTTTCTCTCACATTGAAGTTGAAGCTATTTTCCCATCAAATTTTATTTTACTGCTTTCTTTATGTTTGTGTGTTTGGTTCCTGTTGACCAAAGTAACGTTGAGTAGTTTTGTCTTGGAAGCCACTCCCTCATATTATTTTTATAAAAGATTTTCAATAATTTAATGTGAGTTAAAAAAGTTAATTATTTTTTTAAAATTTTAAAAAATAAATCAAACATTCATTTTTTACTCATATTTAATATAATAATATAATTCACATTAAATATTATTTAATTAATTAAAAATATTTTTCCATTTAAAAAGTCTAATAATAATTTATGAGAAAAAATAAATAATAAGGGTAAAATAAAATAAAATTCTACAAAATATTATAAGATTTCTTGTTAAAAGGTTTCTTATTAAAAAGAGACAGAAAAATCTTCTGAAATATCCTTATAAAAATGATATGAGAGAATACAAAATTACATTTATGACATGAAACCAAACAGATATTAGGTTCTGGATACTTGTTGATCAGTGCTGGTAACTCGAGAAGCAACTCTTATGCAAGTTTAGCAGCGACAGGACAGCTCATGTAATCCAATGTTTTTGCTGTCATTAACACCAGCCTAGCCTGTTTCTTCAATTTTACACCGTTGTGAGATTCTGGAGGGTCACATTACTATTATTTTATGATAGAGGATGGCTTGGACAAATTCAGGAACATGGTAGGAGGCCTTATCACTTGGAAAGATTCAAGCCCAAGAGAAGCCTATTGGAAGAGATTACTTAAAAGATCATGTGCTTTACTAAAATAGCATGTGACTTAAGCATTATTGTGCTTAATTAATATTAATTTCGTTTTTAACTATTATGGGCTAAACTTTGTTAATTAATAAAGCTCATTTAGTTAATTAGTAGTCTTTTTGATAGTCCACCTTGTAAATAAACATGTCATGTGCCAAACATGTGATTTCATTAATGTGTTGGCATTTTTATAAGGGCTTAGGTGTTATTTTATTATTTTTTTATGAATTTTCGTTATTTTATTTTAGGGTTTTATTTTACTAGTTTCCTAGGTCCAATAGGAGTGTTGTTTGGGCCTAAAGTCTCCTAATCCTATTAGGATTACTTGAGCCCAAATTAATTAGAGTTTCTAGGCTTATTAGGTTAGATTTTACCTTGCCTATTTAAGGCTAACTTTTATGTACGTTTTGAAGATTTAAATGATTAAAGTTTCAGACTTTTGTGAGTTTCCTCTTGCGATTCTTTGAGTGCTAGAGAGAATACTATGACTTATCAAGGAATTGGTCAATCCTTGTGGTGTCACCGGAACTAGGGTTTAAGAGACCGATTCTCTTGGGTTCTATTTCTCAAGACCAACATCTATCCATCTTATTTCTTTATTTTTGGTTTTCATTGCTTCTGTTATCGTGCGTCTTTATTCTTTTCTTTGCTGTTTAGTCTTTATGTCCCTTGTTTCGCAAAGATCCGGGTGTCATATACATAAAAGTGGGTTCTTTGGACGGGTTCCAAAAGGGTTCAATTATCATTTTCCCTTCCACACATGGGCTTCTGATTCCTTCCACAATGCAAAATAAAAAACGGGGGAAAAACTTAGAAATTGTCCATTGAGGGACATAAACAAAGATTGCTAAGTCAACAGTGATCAAACGAAAATACGCCTAATGAAAGTGCTATCTAGGACATTGATCACGCTTGATAGCTCCCCATTACTGCTTCCTACTATATAGATCACGTTTCTTTGAAAATCTTTTAAATTACTATCTTCATTTTAAATTATCAAAATTAAAAAAACAAACAGATATATTAAATATATCACAAAATAACTTTTTTTTTTTACAAATATCCACAATTTAATGTTCTCATGAAAATAAATCTACTTTAATTAAAGATAAAATTAAAAAAATATATTAATTTATCAAATAAAAATCATTTGTCATTTATATTTTGAAATAAAACATATATATTAAAAATATCTTTTATATTTTGGAGAGCAGAAAGCATAGTGACAGGAAAGTACCAACCTCTGTGTCAATTATCGAAGAGCCAATTGCCTGAAAAATAATGGCAATACCCAAGTGGTATGCGATGTATTGAAGAATGACAATTAACAAAAAAAATGACAAATGGGGGTAACAAAAATACTATATAACTAGGCACCATTTTGGTAAGAGAAAGGCTGGATATTCCCGAACTGTGTTGTGGGTAGCTCGTGAATCTCATCCATGATCCATATATATACATCCTCGTCCTCATCATTAGACATATTCATAGCACGACCTGTGCAAAAGAGAAGCCTTTGATGCAGTTGTCTGTTATTCCAACTTGTAAAAACGCTTCTGGAGAAATTCATCAGAACGTACGTTTAGGTACCTAATTATCGTTCCCACGATTCTTGGAGTTAAAATTCTGAATGGCAAAAGTTATACAACCACCTATATCATTCAGCGCGAAAAAAAAGTGTTTTCCAAAAATATCATACGGTCCCAAATACGCTGAGAAAATCAATTTGAAACACCTGTGCAGTGCACTACAAAACTTTGAAGATTCACACCGTGGCGGGGCTAGTTTTAACCTATCAAAATTGAATTACTCCCTCCTTTCTATATATATATATATATATATATAAGATATAAATATAACTAATTCACACAGATCAATAAGAAAAGTATTGGGAGCATTAAATTTATTAAAAATTCAAAAAAGTTTTCTAAAATGCTCACATTTAATACCTAACATTTCTATTCTGTAATTAATAAAAATTAATTATATCTATTTACTTAATAAAAAATAAAATTAAAAAGAAATGCATCAGTTAACCCATTTCTATATCTTAAGGAGTAAAAAACAACACATTTCATTTATATCTAAAATATAAAAACGGAATGGGCATGAATAATGAAAATTTAGCAAACACAAAAACGTAACATCTGGCGATTATCTTGTTATTACTTCACACTTCTCACAATAACAACACAACCTCATGTGTTACAACTTTCTTTGAGCATCTTTTGCACAAATTAGGGAAATGGAACCATCTCAGGTTAGTGCCAACACTCATGACGGTAGCAAGTGTTAAAGATAGTATCCTAAACAATTAGAATATCAAAACGTAGATGATAAATATAAAAATGTATGCATATACAATAACTTTTTTTAACGTTTTATTACAATAATTAATATATATATATATATATATAGACATACTGACGGACACTCGCAGGTTCATCCGGTTTTTTCCTGTCTAGCAAAATATCATCATTGGCTGAATAACATGATTGCTCGCTTCAACTTTCCCGTTCCCTTTGGAATGAGGACCCTGGCAAGTGTGGGGATGTCCAGTCCATCTCAAAACTGATGGAATTTAAGGCATTATTGGGAATGCTTGAGTAATCTCCAAAATATCCCTCTCAAATGTACACTTTTTCTTTACTCTAAAATATTCTCAAAGCTCAATAGAAATTGAGAATTAGAGGCAAGTCATGGAGGAATATTTTATAAATAAAATACTTTTTACCAAATTAAGGAGAATTAAAATATTTTTACATATTAAGAAAATTAAAATTGAATGTTTTAATTTCTTTAATAACTAAAAAATAATAAAAATTTTAATATATTTTTATATTAGAAGAAGCATTATTGTTCTACTAAATATAAAGCTTCATCCCTTTCCATGACATACCAACATAATTATTTTATTTTATCCAACCTAAATTCCCATTTTCATTTTCATTCCAAAAACAATTCATGAACCAAGCCGGCCCTTATAATCTGAAATTCCCAAAAAATTAAAAAATAAAAAGCGGACTTACGTTCACTTTTTTTCTCATTCAACTTTAATACAACAGTACCTTATTGGCGGGTGCTTCATTGCATGTTTGGAAAATTTCACGGATTTGGAAAGCCTGGGTCACTTTGGGGATGGCCCACGTATCATCCTGGGCCCAAGTAGGATGAGACCGAAACAGCATCCAGCTACAAAAACTAAACAAAAAAGAAACGGGGTCCAGCTAGGAACATCGGAACCGTCTGATGCAAAATATGACCGTTGGAGACGAGACGCTCCGCTTCATTTGTCTTGATTCAAAATTTTCAGGCGTCTGTCGTCCGATAAAAACGAAAAACAGTGCCATTCTCAAGCTCCAGAACACATTTGTTTCTCAATCACCTTTTCTTTTCTGTTTCCCTTCAATCACTCAATTTAAAAAGTCACTCATCGCTTTTCTTGAAGATCTCAACTATGTACTCTGCATCCAAGATGAAATCGGATCGTAAGCCTCCTCTTGCTAAATCGCCGATGCGTCTTCGACCACGCCGTGTTCTTCGTCCATCAAATTCCTGTCCGCTTCAAACCCCAACAGGTTCGTCCATCAAATAGTTGGATCGGCCTTTTATCTTACTTTATTTTATTTTATTTATTTATTTGCCGTGGTGGAATTAGGTTTATTGACAGAATCAAAAAAACCACCAATTGGCTGCCAGGACATCGAGGAATCTCAACTTCGACCTGAATACCGCACAATTTCATGTGAATTACGGGCTTTGACGAAGATGGTTCAGCAAGAATTGGGGAAGTCGAATTCTGAAAATATTGCATCTGCCAATTCATTCGGTGAGTATTCAGGCATACTGTTGGAGAGGGGAAGGTTTTATGATGAGTACTCGGCTAGAAGGAACGAGATGTTGAAGAGAAAGAAGACAGGGGGACATTGTGGTAAAGCACCCGCGTACAATCTTGGCGTAGCTGTAGAGTCGGCCAAGAAGATCAGTTCTAAGAAACTTGGGGGCTTGAGGAAATCCGTTTCGGCGACTTACTCGATCGAGCCAACTGAGACTCCAAGGTACATGCTCAGAAGCATGACCAAGGGAAATAAGAAGCTTCCTCCTCTGCCTTCAAATCCTGGGGTAGGCAAGAAACTCGGTGTTTCAACGGTTCGGAGGATCTGATTTATCTTTTCTTTATTTTTCTTGTTCATCATCGAAGAAGAGAAACGGATTTATAGTGATATCTGGCTCGAGTCTTTTGTTCATCATTGGAAATGAACCTGCAATTGATACTTCGTAATGAATTTAACCTCTTTTATTTTTTATTTTTTAATTTTCCATGAAGTAGGTTGATGGATGCATTTTTAAGTGACATGACTTTTTTTTTTTTTTTAAATTCCCTGGCTCTTGAATAATCTAGCTCCGTGTTTTAGATGTTGGGAGATATGTGTTACTTTTCCTTGTCAATGGAATCGTTTGCTGCAACTACTTCTGAATTTTCCCATTTAAATCGACTTTGAAATAGCTCATTGAAAATTGAAGGATGAATTTTTCGGTGAAGCACTTCTATCAATTACTGTGGAAAAGATAAGCCCCTCTTGCTTTTCAATAGAGAGTTTTTCCCGCTTGTATGGCTCTATACATATGTTGTGCAACTCTTTCATGAATGAAGTTTCACAGAATTAATCCATCCATCAGCGTCTATTTGAAAGAAAAGTGGCTTTTGCTTATACAATACACACCGTCAAAAAGGCAAACATTTCTCCAAACAACAAACGACCCAAAGACTTGCCTATCCTTCGTATGCACAAGTAGACTCCTATTCACAATGGATGGATAAAGTTTCGTAGTCATGCGATATTCCTTCACCTTCACATTTTTTTAACTTCTGCATCTTCTGTTTTGCATGAAGCAACCTCACTTCCAACTGAAGCCAAGTCTTCAGGAATCTCCTTTCAGAAATTTGGCAACATTTGATATAGTTTTTGCGTCTTCTGTTTTGCCTAAAGCAACCTCCCTTTCCACAGGGTTTTCAGTGAAGTCTGATATGGCAGATGTCTCTTCTGCCTCAACCAAAGTCTTCTTGTTGTTTTCTTCTAGGTTCTCTTCCACTCTATAATATACCTTGGGAAAACAAAATGACTTAGCATTAGCAGTTCACATCATCATTAGGAAGAACAAAAGTAGAACTATATATGTTTGGCAGGAAGGAGTTATTTTGAGGGAAATGGAAAGAAAGAAGGAAAAGGAGAGAAGAGTTCTATAAAAGAACTATTTTATATTTATAGAAAGTTTGAATTATATGTATCAAATAAATTTCATAGAAATTTTTTTCTCATTCTCCCATCTTTTTTATGTGTACCAAACCTAGCCTATTTCATGGCACAAATGTTATTTTGACATGATTAAGGACCCATGGCCGAAAACTTACTGTTTTACGAAGGAAAGATATACAAGTGATTCTTCTTTTTGATATTATTCTGTAACATTTAAATTCTTTCCAGCATAAAATCATGAATAATTATCATAGTATAATGGCATGACCAAAAAGGAAATTAGTAGTACAGGAGAGATCTTCAAGAGGGTGACAGACAAACATACCGCACAAGTACGAGGGGGGGAGAGGACTTTGAAAGAATTGGGACGATCGTTGAAATTTGTTTCAGGAACTCCTGGTATTCCTTCTGGGGATGTAAAGTGGTCTACATCATGCCCTACCTAGCAGATAATAATTCGAACTTTGCCATCAGTAAAAAGAAAAAAGATTGGAAAGCCCATATTCAGCCTGGTTAGAACTTAAACCTGCGCCCCCCCCCCTTTCTCTCTCTCCCTTTTCGCTTTTTTGTTCTCTTCTCTCTCCCTCTCAGAAATTTTACCCCCACAGGTGAGTTGCTGCAATTCATAAACTAATAAATCATCTAGCTTCAGCAAAAGAGAGTAGCATTCCTTACTCTTCCGTGTCCTCCGAATTCCCCAGCATCACTATCAAGAGCAACTCTATATTTCCCAGGCAAGTCACATCCAACTTTATACCTATTGGTTCAACATAGCAGTCAAACAATTTGTGCTCAGGCACGTGCAAATTCCCCAGACATATAAACGATATAACCTATCAGTTACATACCCTGCATAAGTATTCTCAGGATGAAAATTGAACACAAATACCAAATCTCCTCGCTCGAAGACTATAACCTATAAAAGAAAAAATTACCGGCCATTAAATTTTCATAGATCAATGTGTTAAAAGCTCAACGCATGTAATAGTTGCATCTCTGATTGCTGATGTAAATAAAACACCTTAATTGTGTTTTTAAATCCTATGACATTGCCAATTGAAACAAGTCCCAGTTAAAAAAAAAAAAAAAGTCACGGAATAACACCACCTCGTAATTGACTTGAAAATTTGATCATATCAATCAGCATAGTTCTCTCAAAAACAAAAAATTGTTAATGAACATAGGGAGAAGTAACACCTTTTCTTCTTCATTTGTGCTGCTCACAATCTGTTTTGTTGATGAAAGGAATGAAAATTTGTCATCCAGCAAGTTCATAGCTCTGTCAAATGCATTCATGAACTGCACAATTTCCATAAGGAAAAATGTAAAAGGTGAAAGCTTTTGTGTATGCATAATAAACTGCAAGAATACTAGCCAAAATAAATAAATAAATAAACCACAAGAATAAAGGAAAAGCAATAAAGAGAAGAGCAAATATTCCTAAATTACCTTATATCTCAGGTGGTCAGTATCCACCAAATTCCACTGACGACGGCACCTCTCATAACTCCATCCATTGCCTTCTCTAGGGAAATCTATCCATTCCGGATGGCCAAACTAAAAAGTAGTCATGAATATTACTAAATAGATGATAATACATGTTATACTCCCATAGCAATAAGAGTGACATGCATGAACATCTAAATAGATCAGAGATAAGCAACCCTCATATAAGGCTGGGCCGCACTACACTAAGACTAGCAGTTGCAGTTCTGCAGGCAAAAGCATGGAACAGTGTGCGTACCTCATTGCCCATGAAGTTAAGGTAGCCTTCCCCACCTAATGCCATGGTTAAGAAGTGTATCATCTATAAAGGATTAAAATAACAATGAGTACAAGTATATAACAAAGCAGCAAAGTGTCTCATTAGCAGTTTTGGACTTGTTAACCATATGATTGCTGTAGTCATACAGCATTACAGTTACATGTAAACAAGAAAGGTTTTGATAGGCCTAAAAGTGAGAAAAGAAAACTATAACAATCGGTAAAACCAGTCTTTATGATCTACTATATAACCTTGTGAAGAGCAATCCCTCGTTCAATTGTAGGAGAAGCATCTGTCAAGCAAGACATGCCAGAATACATTTCTTTGTCCATAAGGAGAAATGCTATAGTCTTGTCCCCAACAATGGCCTGCATAAGGATTTTTTTTCTTTTATAGAGACACAAGGTGAAAAGAAAGAAATATGAGAAATTCTTAGCTGAATTCAGTAGTTTCTATCGATACGCCGCTTATAAACCTGATTTTGCCTACATAATATCAATTCCATTGTAAATGCGATAGCTAGCATGAGATAAAACTTAATGAAAATTGCCTAAGCTCATACCTGGTCATGACTTTCCGCATAAGATATACACTTCTCAGTGTATCTCCTATTCGTCAAACTCCAACAGATGTCCTTCATAGACCATTCATCATCTTTCTTGTTCTTCAAGTAGTTGATCCACTTGTCTGGAATGGCCATGGCCAGACGATAGTCAAAACCAATTCCTCCCTCAGAGATAGGTAGACCAAGTCCAGGCATGCCAGAAACATCTTCAGCTATGACAGTTGCATCTGGCAAAATATTACGGATCAGATGATTAGCCAGCATCAAATAGACGACTGCATCCACATCTGTTGCTTCACTAAAATATTCATTGTAATTCCCTGTAAAAGACATGTCGATTCCATGGTGGTGATACAGCATTGATGTCACTCCATCAAACCGAAACCCATCAAATTTGAACTCCTCAATCCACCACCTTAAATTAGATAAAAGAAAACGAAGAACTTCCCAATTAGCATAGTTAAAGAGTCTACTATCCCACAATTTATGATAGCCTCTATCTCCATTGTGGAAGTAAGAATCCTGGGAACTTTGGCCAACATCAAAGCCATTTAGTCCATCAGTAACATTATTACTCGCATGACTATGGACAACATCCATCAAAACCCATAAACCCAGGCTATGAGCCTTATCTATTAGGTATTTAAGATCTTCAGGGGTTCCAGATCTACTGCTCACAGCAAAAAAATTTGTTACATGATAGCCAAAGGATGCATAATAGGAATGCTCCATCACAGCCATCAACTGGACAGTGTTATAGTTATTTGCTCGAATACGGGGTAAGACATCATCTGCGAATTCTCGGTAAGAATTTATACGGGATTCAGAGCTACTCATTCCCACATGAGCCTCATATATCCGTGGTGCATTGGGCTTTGGTGGACGAGGATATTTGAACTGATACCTGCAATAGGAGTAGAGTGGTGAAAACACATATATGGAATGAATTAACGAATGGTAGAAGTGTAGACCTACTTTGCAAGTTTAAGTAAATAACAAGTCTTATAAAACATGTCATAGACATTCTCCCTTTCTCTTACAAATAAAATCAGAACAAGATAAAATTTTATGAAGAGCCACACTGCGATAAAGCTCAGACTGCTTACATAATTGTCAAATTAGTTACTATGCTGCATACATTTGCAGTCCGTTATAGAAATAGTCCTTCAGATATTATGCTTTGTTAAGTTTTGAAAAACACAACACCATATATATTCTATATATGAGAATTAACAAAACCTCTCTGAAGGTGCTGGATCCCAGTAGACACCATCATATGGTGCAGCAAATCTTGTAGGATCAGCAGAAGCATACTTAATCCAAGCAGGGATGCGATCAACCCAAACACCATCACCATGTTTGAATCGGAATTTGACTCTCGAATTGTGAGGTATTGGTGGATTCCCATCAGAATCATGAATTTTAATACTCCAAACACCAAAATGGTTTTTTTCCATCCTGTGGTTGGATTCATCCCATCCATTGAAGTCCCCAATTAGTTGTGCTTCCCTACATTGTAAGATATGAAACATTAAATAGAAACTGGACAAAAACAATAACAAATGAAGCTAACTTATATTCTCATGGATAACTTACTGAGCAGCAGGTGCCCACTCACGGTATATAATACCACCATCTTCTCTATTGAACCCAAATTTCAAATAACCTAACAAAGAAAAGAGGGAAAGACAGAAGAGAAGGAGAAGTTATATTGAATACTGAAGATGAGACTGAAATCAATCGAACAAATCAGTGAGGCAATCTAATATGGAGAAAAGGAGAACAATCCAGTTGGCAGGCACACACATCAACAGAGAGGAGTAAAGGAAGAAGGAAGAAAAATATATTAAATTGAAATCTCGAAGATGTAACTCCAATCAATCCAATAAATTAGCTAGACAGTCCAACATGGGGCAGAGAATATCAATCCAGTTGACGGGAAAATGATATGCATTTTCAGGAAAGTTAATATATTCAACCGTCCCAATTGATTCTCCAAGATCAAAAAAAGAAGTGTTAACAGCACAGATAATTACAATGCACACTCTGTAGGCACATATCCATTGCATTTAAGAAGTCATCCCGATTCAGTAGGTATAAATAGAAACAGATAACACAAATGGAGCAATGCAGATAACTATCACAACCTTTTGCAAATTCCTCGAGGCCTCCTTCATGTTTTTCAATTAGCCTTTTCTGATCAACATATCTCTGCACTCTATATTGGAAATGATCTTTATATGGTTCTAGGCTCGGATCAATGTGGAAGATGCCAATATTTTCCACGTCATCTTCAAAGGGTGACATTGTTGACTTATCATCTGTGAAAACAGTTGATGTCTTGGAACTGGACCTCACCTTGTGGAAAGAAAACATATTCATTCAAGCAACTTAACCACATTAAAAACACTCACACACATGTGATGAGAGATAGACATTCATTTTATTTTCTTTTTCTCGGGGGAAGATCTTTGTCAAAGAAATAATTATATGAAATAGATAAGTTTTTCTGCACATTGCAAGGAGTTTGAAATGAAGCACACTATGGGAAAGGGTAATTATCCTATTCTCCTCTGTACATATTTTTGAGTTAACAGTATGGCTTTCTTCACTAAAAAAAATTAAAAAATAGTCACATCGTTCATAATTTATAAATAATATGGCCTGCGATAAATTTTATATCTTATATTGATTCCTCATAGGAATAAAGCAAACCAGTCAAAGTCCAAATGTTGCATGTCAGTTTCATCACTCCTATTTAATCATTCATCTCTATCCTGGACATAAAAGTAGAAAAATGGGACAAGATTAACAAAAATGAGATGTTGTAATGCTGTTGCCTTCACAATGGCTGAGTTAGGGCAACCAGAGGCTCCATCACTGAACCAAACACTATATGCAATTCCAACCTAGGTTTACTACTCAAAAAATATATAACCGACTAATTTTGAATTATATCCTCAGACAATGCACTGTGAGCAATGTATATGATATCTAGCAATTGCGGAATATCAGTTAGGGCAAGATGGACCACTAAATTCATTTCTTCAAAGAATGTTTATTAATATATAATATAAATTTTAAAACTAAATGAACGAAATGATAAAATAAAAATATCAAAACGATGGGAAAAAAAAAGTAAAAAGAATGTTAGAAGAATAAAGGTTAGCATGATTGAGGTAAATATTCATGTTATACCCTCTCGGATGTTGATCTTTTTGACGCAAAACAGAATCTGTTGCATTCTCGGTGATTTCTGTAGACAGAAGTCAGATGAACTGACTGTTGCTTGGCAAGGAACTGCTTATTTCTAAGAGTCTGCAGAAATAAGAGATAGAAAATCATAAAACATTAGAGATCATGCAAAGTACTGACTAGCCTAGAGACAATAATTGCTGAATTTAATCAGAAAAGAACAATTGGGAAGGGGGCAGGGGGAGAGAGATAACCTATCCCGATCAAAAGCTGGCAAATGCAAGTCGTTAAAACTATGAAAAATATGTATAATTCATGACAAGGTCCACTAAAGTCTTAACGATGATCTTCCTTTTGTGATCCTTTCAACCATGATTTATTTTCACCACTTTCTGTATGTGTTCTAAGTATATACGATCAAGCTAGCATCTAGAAAGATCACAAGACTGCAACACTAACGAACAGGAAGCAGTTCCAGTATAATAAATGAAAAATATAAATAACAGTTACATTCCCATGAGTTTTGAACATGCTGTCAAGTAGCTGTAGCTGTGATACTTCAATTTTATTCAAGTCCACGTCTATGACAAGTTCCATAACGTAAAACAAATCTTATAATAATAATGATCATCATCATCATCATCCACTCCCTAGTCAGAACCTAGTGCAGATTACGAATCAAATTCAGGTTGGAGGATAACAATATCCTGAGGAAATCCACTTATTTACCAGGCAGGCGATTACGAAATAGTTGTTCTGAAGGTACAGAAGCAATTAATGAAAAGCCAACTGGCATAAATCAGTTTACTCATGCAGAAAGCCAAACTACATATATAAAGGTTGTGGTTTAAATAACCGAGCAGACAGATGCTCGTTAACACTCGGGGAAACGGCACCAAATGTCTAAAATCTAAGGCCATTACAGTCAAAATGGAAAGAAATCAAGTTGGTAGGACCTCATTGCAGGAAGTGCTTAAGGAAGGTGATAAAGACCCAGTAGCGACGATAGGATAAGGACCCAAACAACCAATCATCTCGCCAAACTGAGCTTCAAACTCGCCGATCTTCAGACTCCAGACTCAGCCCCGAAGTCTCTTCTTTTGAACGAAGGGGAGTAATATTAACAATCAGAAACAGGGTACAAAACAGAGAGGCCCCGCAGTCTCTAATCTGCGCAAAATCCATGTAAATGCGGACAATCATTGTCACAAGCAAGCATCTCACCGCTGATAATACTGTCAGGGACCCATTATGATTAAATCTGTGACTTTATTATTGCTAGAAACCAAGCAAGCAAAGCATATCCTCTGCCACGTGACGAAGCAACGGCCGTCAAAATTTGCTCACTATATGAATGAATTCTGAATATAATACAATCCTCTAGACACGTCCTTTTCTAGTCAGACGATGACACACGTCCTTCTTAGCGAGCTTTAAGTTTTTAACGTCGTCCATGTGTCATTTTTTGTTTTCGGTTGCATCGTCAATATATCAATCAATTTAAATTTAAGTATAATATAGTCTTTCTCATTCCTAAATAGGATGATTTGTTATACGTTTTATTATCTATATTGATGATTATTATGTATAATGGTTTGGCTTAAAATATTTATTCTATATAGTATACATATACATATCCACACATATAAATAAATAAATATATATATATAATATATGATTTCAGGAGTTTTCCTCTTATGTCTAAATTTACTACATGTTTAATTAAATGTTATTTTAGTTCAAAAATTATTTATTGGAATAAAATAGAGTCTCCTCCCATTTATTTTGACTCTATTATTATGAAGCCTTTTATTTTAAAACTTACAATCCTAATTTATCATTGAATATTCTAAAATATTTTCAAAATATTATTTATTAATTAAAAATTACAATAAAATAATTTATATATTTACTAGTTTATCCCAACTGAATTTGAATTTCTAATTATTTTCTTGAGGAAAAATAATTTAAAATTATACTAATGATTATTTGTGGCTAAAATATTGAGATACAACTTGTAAAAAAAAAATCCATTAAATAACGAATAATGAAGTAATTAGAGACAATCATTGGTCATAAAAAAATGTAATAACATCATAAATTTTACTTGAATTTTGAAGAAGAAAGAAATTATGTGATTTAATATCATTTGAATCTTGTACGCTAATGGCAAATGTGCAATGGGTATGATCAACTTTCCTATCCATCCTTATATTGTTTTCATTTAATTAAATGCAAAATGAAAAATAAAATATCTATTTCTTTCTACTATATATCAAACATAATTATTTGATTCAATTAAAATCATAATACAAAAAATCGGACAAAATCAGTTGATTCGACCAGTTGGACCAAAACAGGTGCCTGATCCAATCTGGAAAAAGAGAAGAATCACAAGATTTTAGAACTGGTGGAAACTGAGCTTGAATTGGTAGTAATCGATTGTGAACTGGTCTTGAATAAGTTTGAATCAGTCTATATTTTTTTTATTTTTAAAATAAAATAACATTATTTTTAGTACGAAATAATATTATTTTTTGTATTAATTTTTTTTCTACATTATAATATTGTATAAACATTATTTTGATACATAATTATTAATAATGATAAATTTACTTAATAATTGATATGAAAATACAATATTAGTTAACTATTTTGAATTCAAAATATAATTATTTATGAATATTAACTTGTTTAGATCTTAATATTAGATTATAAAACTTATTAAAATATTTTTTTTATTTGTTTATTTTCTATATAACATATAAAATTAAAAAATTATGAATTTTATTATTATCAGTTTAATTATGATTCAATCATTGAATCATTAAACCTTGAACCCAATATCTAAATCAGTCTGGTCCAATTTTTAGTATCTTAATCAAAACTTATTCTCATGACTCAAGCATTTGCTCCAACGTATCTCAGTTTTACTTTCCGCCATCATTAGTAAAAAACTCCTTCCATACAGATCAATCATCATCTATCTGATTTGACCAAGTTGATATTTCCCTTTGAAGCAATCTTTGGATTACCAATCCAGAATTTCACACGGACCCACACACGCTTCAAATCTACCTTGTAATATTTTCATTTTATTCATCTTCATTTCTTATCATGCATTCCCCAACCCCCCTCCCCATTTTTATTATTTGACTGAGGTTAAGTGCAATGGATTCAATTTACTTCACATTTCCCCAAAAGATGGAAAAATTGGATGCAAATTAAATTCCATGCCAAGAATGCTACGAACTGCATTGCAAAATCTTAATGCCCGTGTTTGCTATATGTTTCAAGCATAGTAACGAATCAATCTAGAGGCCAATACCTAGTTGTCTTAAATACAGATACAATATGACTAGGTACGGCCATACAAGCATGAAACAAGCGTCTATCGTAAATTCAAACAAACTGTCATCATAATATAAAAGTGCATTTCAAAAGTTCATTGGAGGGAAACTAGGTAACACTCGTCAGTATATTTTGCATACCTGATTCAATCACGGTCAACTCAGTCAGATACATTCAAAGAACAAACTAATGCTTCAGCATGTTGAACACTTGACGTTATAAAATGCCTTTCTAAGAGCATTTATAACTTTCAAATTCATTCAGTGAAAGAAAATACTTAGAGTTTAAATTATAAGTTCTCACAAAGTAATATGAAGCATGAAATGACGTGGCCTAGAAACTTTTATTATAACTCCACATTGAACAAGGCTTCTTTACGGAGTACAGCAAGCAAGCCAAACTGGTAATTGTTGTATCCGACAGTTCTAAAGGAAGTAGCCATATAGTTCCAAGTAACAAATGCTCAAGTTCCAGGGATTGGTGGCATCAGTGGTGGGTGCCGTTAGAGCAACCCGAAAAAACTTAAAGGGAAGCAGAGCATTGGGTCCAGTTATGGGCCAAGATGCAAATTGACCAGGCTTGCACACTGTTGTGTCATTTTCATGTACTCTCAAATTCGTCCAGCTCTGACCATCGAAGGATCCCTAAAACAATATCATATAAGATTATTCATTATTAATTAGTTAATTCCTTATACTTTTACACAATTCAAAGAAAGATAATCCACCTGGAGATTCCAAAATCTCATAAAGGCTCTAGAACCATCCTGTCGTAACGTATAGTAGTTGCACATAAGCTGGATCAAAAGTTACATTCAACAGCATCAGAATGGGCTGCTATTGAGTTGTTACAGTCAAATTCACAGATAACACGTGCTTAATTCGCACTCATATTAAAAGATGTTAAGTAGCAGCTAAATTGATTAACAGTGCTATGCTCATATAGTGTTTTTGGTCAACTGCTGTGCTAATATTCATATTACACATTATTTACGTAACTCAGGCACTGCTATGTTTCTCCAATGTCAGCCAAACTACTTGAGTTTGGTAGGCCTACTCCCAATTATGGATTTGGATTTAGTAAGAGGTAGATTCAGTAAAAGACAGTATAAGTCTATCCGAGCCGTTCAATGGCAACTCACCAGAGTTAATCAAACGATGTCTGGAGTGTCCATTTAATTGTGAACGGATGACTGGAATAGACTCTTATTGCCTCTTACTGAATCCAAATCCTTCTGACTGCATGTTACTTGCACCCTATGGTTGGAGGAAGTAATTCCCATTAAGCATGAATCTGGCTGCTAAATCTTCAAAGGTCAAATAAAATTCTTAATATCTCTCACTTCTTTTCCTTCCCCGCCAAATCAAAACAACTGGATCTGAAGCAAGATTCACAGATTGGTTTAAAATGCAACTCAAAAGCCCTAACCTAAAAGGCATCCTGAGCGACCATTTCTAATCTGTTTATTACGGCATAGCTATAGCCCACGCCATCATTAATTCAGGTATTTCTTCCATATTATATAATATAATATATATATGGTCAAAATAAAATGCATGAGTCTTTGACCTACAAACAAAATACTTGAAAAGTACTCCCTCTATTTCTATTTATAGGGCATATTTTAGAAGCTTTTTGCTTATTCAAAACATAAGTCACAATACAATATTCAAAGAGCATTAAATTATTATTTTCCAATTTTACCCTAAACATTTATGATAGAGAGAGAGATAAAATAATTAAGAGAGATATAATAAAGATGGCTAACAATTTAATGAGAGTAATATCGGAAAGTTATAATAATTTTTTTAAATTTTCAAGAATGCCAACTAATCTTGACTACTTTTCTTGGTCCATGCAAAACAGTTAAAAATGACTAATAAATGAGAACAAAGAGAGTATATGATTATCATATCACCAAACCTGATGATCTTGGCCAAGGTCAACCATCCACCAGGCACAATTATGTCCATTTTCCAGTCGAAGCCCCGCGAACGATGTTCCCTGTGAATGGAAAGCAAAGTTCAAGTATCACTTGGAGAAACTTCTCAGCAATCAATTGCAGAAATAATTCTGCATACCTGGTAAGTTCTTGAGACCAAAACCTTGGGGTCAGTGTATCTTGAGTGGGGACTGCTAGCTGTAATGGTAATTGTCTGCCCCAAGGAACATGTTACTTAAGCGCTAGTATGAGTGTGTGTAAACAGTTGCAAGAGCATAAAAGGAAAAAAGAATCAAGGGAAAAATGATTCAGATGATCTACCTTTGCCAAAACAGGATTAACCCACTGGTGTTCTCCATATGATGTGCCTGCAAAATACAAGACTCCGTTGCTGTCCCCATCACATATATACTGGAGCTCCTTGTAACTAGATTGTCTATGAAGGAATCTAACACTAAAGAGATCCAATGTCAGTTAACTTCCCTTTAAAAATGTGATCCCTAATAAAATAATTGGGATTCAATCAATATATAGATTTTTTATGAAGGAACTTACTTCTCTTTATTTTCTGGGCTAGCTAGTCCACTTTCAACAAAATTAATAGCCTCATTAACCTGTAAATAAGAAAGTATCAAAACATTACTAAAAAACGATATTCTAAGAGGCCATTACACATATGGCCTAAAACAATTCACTGGGAAAAGACCACAAACTTACAAGATTTTGAAAAACAAGAATCTGCCTGCTAATGTTGCTATTCTGCAACTGCACAATAATTACAAAGCTATCGTTAAGAGTAAGCAAATCCTATTCATACAAACTATCCAAAAACGTCCATATCCAAAGTCTATGCACCTTTTTAAGCAAGGAATATGGAAGTAGCGGAAATCTCACAAATGCCAACAAGTCATGAACTAACTGAAGCCTCTCTCCAAAAAGGAGTTCAGGTTTTGAATTTGTCATCAACTCATCCACCACTTCCCAAGCAACTAGTTCTTGAGTTTTCATGCCAAACATCAAAATTGCATTGAGAACTTTCTCTTCAGATGTAACAGTCAAATCTGGATGCTGCAAAATATAAATATAAACAAAATGAAGGTGAGATAATATTACATGGAGACCTCACTAGGCTTAATAATTTGTTGATGTAAAGTAAATAATGTCTAACCTAATGTTTAATGAATTTGAAGTTTTAGCTATTACTTAAATTAGCATTTAAAATGTGAGAAATAGTATCTATGGTTATAATATCAAAACAACACATGATGCAGCTGCAGCTATCCCCTGAACCCCTGTCTATTTCCTTAATGCCACAACCATGTAACCTGTGGCTTCCACAAAACACATTCGTACAACAATTATTAATCCTGACTAGTTTTCCAGCCTACTACTTTGCGTGTATAATATTACTCTTACAGAGAATTTTCTGCTTTAGTTGTTAATAATTGGACAAGCAGATCACTACAAATTACATTATACCTAATATACAGCTATCTCAATCTTTGAGCTTAAAATCAAATCAACAAATTGAGCTACTTAAGGTAAACACACCTGAATTATATTGCTGAAAGTTGTATCATCTAACAAGACAAAGTCCGCACTTGCACTAGTACAATAGTCAAAGTTCATGGAAAATTTCCTCTGACATGTTTCTTTAATATGCCTACATGATGGGATCGAAGAAACCACTTGGAGGAGTGGACATAATGAGTCCTGCAACAAAGTTCAACAGTTAGCTTCATAAGCTACAGAATTATTAGTTGCCAAAATTGTCTGCTTCCTCCTCCATTAAACTTGTGCAAAATAGAAAAACTGTTGTATGACCTTCACCCAATAGACTCCATCCCTGCATATAATATATAGATGAGAAGTATCAATATCTTATAATTCATATTATAAAGTGGATCTCTTCTTTTGCTTTCAGAAGTCCGAAACTGCAACTCTCTTCTCTGACCAAATTCAAGTGGCATAATGTAATAAGATCAGCAGAATTATGATTCTAACTTTCTAATAGCAACTAATATACAAGTTTACCACACTACCTCTGAGAGGCATTCTAGAAGCATTTTACAGCATTCTTGGTGAAGAAGAGTCACTCCAAACTGGTCAGCTAATAAAAGCAGCTCCAACAACAAAGAACCAGTATCTATACTAATATCATCATTTAGTTTCCCGCTGTATAAAAAATCGAACATAGCTTTGAAAGCTTCCGGTGGCAGATCCCTTAAAGTGATTTCTGAAGACATACTTTCACTCATTCCATTTGTGAACATCTGAAAGGATACATAGCAAAATCTTTAAAAATTGTTCGTACCAATGAAGTCAAAGTACAAAATCAAATATCACAAGAATTTTATATTCATAAGTACAAATTTAAATCATTTACAGCTCTCTATGGAAAACACTTTTTTTCTGGACAACATTCTAAATCATATTGCCATGACAGAGCCAGAATGTTGGATGTTGATGACATGTACGCAGATTTTCTAGGCAAACCTTATAATTCACCAGATGAAAATAACAATATATAAAACAATTTATCAACACTAATGTTGGCAACTAAAGCTCAATGTCATGGCAGTTACATTGAAAAATTTCAATGTTCATTAGACCTCAAATCATAAACAAAATCAATACCCTGATTTCAGATTTCATCTATTGCAAAAGGTTTTAATTTTGGGATAAACAATAGAAGAACTTCCATCAACGTTTCATTGGATATATGCTACCGCTATAGACTAAATTCATTTCACACAATTCTATTCGTGTTTAGAAAATACTTCCTACGAATAAGTAGAAGCTTGATGGTTAAAAGAACACCCAAAAAACACTCAAGCATAAGCTTTCCAAAGGGAAATAAATTATTTCAAATAATGAATAACAAGATAAGAGATTGAGAAGTCAGCTCACCTTGGCAAATGGGATGCTCCATAAACTGAGAACAATTTTATGTGCTTGGACAACAAGCCCATAACCCTCAATATATATGTCTACATCACTGTACTCGCCACTTAATTGCAATTGTTTCAGTCTCTGACTACTGACAGGAAGTGAGGGCAAAGTTGTACAGCAATGAGGCCTGGTACTTGGAAATGATAACTCCATATTCTTGCTCGAGACAAACTTTTGATTTAGCTCAAGCCGCTCCATAGTCTCTTCACATTGTTTCACCAGCGACATCACTTCAAACTGTAAACTTAGAGCCCTCAAGGAACCTAGTTGTTCCTGAGGAATCTACATTATGCAAGTACAAAATCAGCACGATAGAGTTACATAGTAGGACAAGTTATAAATGTTGTTGATGGGAGTGTGTGTATGTGTGTGCACGCTGTCAATTTTGGAAGTCTGATTACTTATATATGCTTTCCATCTCTCCCACATGTCCCTACTCCTTTCTATTCACTGTACATGGGGCAGAATACTCAAAACTAGAAAAAAGCATTTTGTTTCTTCAGGTTGAGTACGCGGAGATGTTGCCTGGGTATGCAATAGAGTTAAGTATACTGCATACCCCAGAGGGTAAAGGCAGATCAGCAGAGCGAGGATAAAAAGAACAATGCAATGATGTTTAGATAACTGCCCTTCAGAAGTTATAGATGCCAGATAATCAAAGAAAACAATCTCCATATTCAATATACGTAAGTGTGGGCAGCGGCATACCTCAGTCCAGCCAGCATAGATATACTGCAGCAGTGCGTGAAAAACTGGATAAGTAACTGTGGGCAGCGAGATAACACAGAATGATGAGGCTATTGGAAAATCCCCGCATGCAGCTAAAATTGCCTTATGAGCAGGTACAGGTCTTTCCTCTGCACCAACAATGAATAAAACGTCAGACAATTCCCAGCTCTCCAGAAAATTTTTTAGCCCCCAGTTGTCATAATCCATCGGTTTGTCTCCCAACTCCTTGTCACCTTCCTCCTCAACTTCGTATTCACCAAAACTCACATGCTTCCACAGGGACATATGATTGTGTGTCAATGACAACACATTAACATTTCTATATCCAACGTGTTTATCCCAGCTGCAGAGCCCCATATACTGAACATTAAAATTAGGATTAGAATCCAACCATTGGAAGACAATATTCTGGAAAGGGTATTTTCCTTTACCGATGCTAATCAACCCATCGTAGATACTGATCCAATAACTCTGGAATGATGAAGAGCAACAAAGTCCAGCACCTGCCACATCAACAACAGTTTTTCCATCAACCTCAATTCTAAGCCTTCTATTCCTATGACTCCCCAAAATGACGGTATAGTGGGGACTACTATCTCTTTTATAATGGTAGTGCCGGCTTCCCACATTCTCCCGAAAAACCAGTGTGATATCGTTGCGCGCAAAAGCTTCGAAAACCACGCAACCCCGACCTGCTTCTCGGAATTTCAAGTCCTTTCGCCATGCGCACTCAAATGGTGCCACAATGAGAAACTCCTTCTTTTCAATCATCTCTGAAAGCAGAAAGTCTCAAAAGTTCAGAATAAGATACTCGCTAAGAAAGACAGCACCTCCTCTATCTTTGGGCAATGAGCAAATTTTCAGTTACGCCACCAAAATCAACAATGAAAATTTTCTACCATTGCTTGTGATAATTGTATGACGCTTATATATGCTGATGGATCCAATTATCCCTCAAGTGGAGATAAAGAAATTCAATTTTTATCCCAACACAATATTAATTGAGATAAATACGGTACCAATCAGATAATCGTTTTGGGACACAGATGGAGACAGATGACACATCACTATCTCAGTGTAGCCAGAGAATACTAGAAGTCTTCCTACTTGGCTAGAACCAAAAAAAATCTGATACCACTAGCCACAATTGGCATCGAATCATATGACTATATGAAACTCGCTAAATATCTATCACGAGATCCTTGAATAGCCAGGAAAACGTAACGAATAAACGAAATGAGAGAAAAAAATCAAAAGCAGACAAAAACATGGTCTCCGATCGACGTTCACCTCAAGAAAAAAAACAACCGATCTTGGTTGTCAATTCGTGCTTGATTTGATGCTCGTGGGACCGTCCTCGTCAACAAATCGCTCAAGCATATTCATGCCGATTGAGAACTGAGAAGCACATACATGAAGGAACAAAATGATAATCGAACAAACAGTTGCCGTAAAAAATTATTTTACCACCGCCCCATTAATTTATGGGAAAATTACATTGAAGAACGTAAATACATTGAAAGTTCCAAAATTTTAAAAATCCTAAAAACCATAACTCCAATATTACGTGGCAAGTAGCTCCATTTATATTTAATCAACGTAAATATAATAAAATGGGAATGAATATAATATATTTTGATATTTTATAATTATATGATTATCATAATAAAAAAATTATTATGCATTAATTATTTCAATATGATATAAAAATATAATAAATTATTAATATGTATAACCTATATAATGTACAATAAAAATATAAGTTATGGAAAATTTATTTTTACAAAACTGCATCAAATTTAAAATTAAACAAATAAATAAAAATAACAAGTAATATATATTGATTTAAATTGGCAATACAAAGATTAATTTTTAATACATGGAACTAATATCAACATCTTTTAACTCAAATCAATCAATTTTAAATTTCAACATTCTATCAGTACTACCTTAAATTTTTAACCAAAGATTTGAGAGTAATTTAATTTAATTATCAAAAACTAGAAGTTAGCATTTCAAAGTTTCATGAAAAGAATTTTTTATCAAACTCAAGCCTGAACCTGTGAAGATTTAAATCCAATTTAGTTATAAGCTTTTCTATTGAAATTTCAACAATATAATGGGTATAACTCAATAGTCCCAAAAACACCTATTTAAATATTTAAATTTCAGCATTTTCAATAACAAACAGCAACAAACATGATCATATGGGCATTTAGATTATAAGCCTCAAGTCAGGGGCGCACCTATGTAGTCTTCAGTGGTGGGACAGTTGCACCCCCTGAATTTCCCAAAATTAAATGTATATATGTATTATGGTTATTATTTTATACCCATATATGTATTATTTTTGAATCCACTAAATTTGTATACAAATAGAGGCTCAAAGTAAATTATCATCAGAATAAAAGTAAGCCCAAATCAATAATAAGTAGGGGAAAAAAAACAATAAATAAACCCAAATACATGATACCATCTCAATATTTCAGAACCCATGAATATTAAAAAAAAAAAGGAGTGAAAATTAAAATTCACCATTTAGTAAAACTAAAAGAAAAATAAAACAAAATACAACTGAAATCTAAACTAATAGAATGACTGAATGAAAACCTTGTTTTGGGCGACTTGAGAGTTGGGATTGTCCGACTGAGAGTGAACTGCTATGAGAGAAGAGTGAAGAACGACGAGCAAAACACAATGGCTGAGACGGAGAGTATAAGTGACAGCCATTCGAGCCACAAGTAATTTCTATCTTGAAAATCTATGAACTTGACCTCCCGTGGATGATAGGAAATTAGGAATAGTTGAGATTTGAGCGATTTTCTATCTCTTGGAGTTGGATTGTCGAACTGCAAGCTGAGCCACAAAGTCATGGAGTTGGAGGGGGAGAGAGAGAGACAAGACAAGGCATTGGAAATGAAGAAGAGAACATGAGTCATGAGAGATTGCTCTTTAGTGGGTTCTACGACTCGGTGAGAGGCTTAAAAGGTTGAGTTTTTTTTAATATAATAATCCAACTTGCTTTTGAATTGTGCCCATAATGCTTCACGGATTGTAGTGGTGAGTGGTCCCAGCATCATTGATTTGTAGTTGTGAGAGTCAGAGAGTGGTCCCAATGTCATTGAATGATGTTTTGATGCTTTCTTGATTTATTTTATTTGATTTAATAATTATCAAACTTCTTATTTATTTATTTATTTGTGATAGATGTGTATTAACCGAAATAATATTATTACCTTGATTTAGGAATGGAAAAGTTTTTCAAGAGAAGACTACCATTAGAGGAGCATCAATCTTCATCTAGACATAATACATCAAATCTCTAACAACAAGTTGAGATTATTTTAGAAGATTTGCCATCAAACCCAAAAAAACAAACTAAAATTTCAGCCTACCATCCTAATAATCAAGATAAGATACGAAAAGCATACTTGCATAGGGGACCATGTCAACCTACTCAACATAATTTTTCTCAAAGAAAAATAGGGAATTCTTTGAGAAGGTTTTGTCTATCTTGGTTCAATGAATTTTGCAACTAGTTAGAGTATAGTATGGAAAAAGATACAGCATTTTGCTTATATTGCTACCTTTTTAGATCAAATTTTGGGAAGCAAGCAGGTGGTGATTCATTTGTTTTAGAGGAATTTACTGTAATATTTTTATTTTTATGAGATGTTATAAAATGAATAAAAAATGAGAAACAAAGCGAGATTAAAAAAAAGCTATATATAATCGGGTTTTAAAAGAATTTAATTTCTCATCTAATTTTCTGAAGAAGTTACATTCGGTCCTTAATTGGAATTAATTTTCCATAAGGTTCTTAGCGGAAATTAATTACAGAATTCACCTCGGAAAATATATAATATACCACTTGAATAAAAACTCGCTCAAACCTGAGTGCAATGGTATAAGTATTGTGTATCCGGGAGGTCTAGGTTGAGAGATAGACCAATTTGAAAGTTAATGTGAATAGTGAAAAAATAATAAAAAATTAGTCTTTGGGTGAAATTACAAGAAAGTGCTTGAAAGAATGGATAATTATGTTATGACCCGACTTAAGGGCAAAACGGTCATTTTGCAAATTAGAAGCAAAATGTGAATAATGCATTTAAGGCCCAAAAATGGAAAAATTAACATCATAAAATACAAAAGAAATTGGAAAAAATGGTGAGATACCGTTAAGCCTAAAGAAGGGCAAATATGTCATTTTTCCTGGTTAAACAAAAAAATAAGAAAATTACATTTTAACTCCAAGAATTAAGAATATGTGCAATTTAGTCCCTTAATAATGGGTTCAAAGTTTGGAGAAAATTACACCTAGTGATCTGAAAGTTTAAAAAATTATAAATTTGCCAAGGTCAAGGGTATTTTTGGAAATATGTAAAATTATAGTCAAAATGAAGCTTTCAATGAGTTAAAGCCAATGGAATATAGTAAGGAATCCATTAAGATCAAAATAATATTTATTGGATAATTAGGGTTTAATATTAATATTTTACCCGATAAAAGTCAATTTGAACTGTAGGAAGAGGTAGTATTAATTCAAGAGAAATTATTGTGTCTTAATAAAATATATTTTGGGTCTAGATAATTATTTTGGGCCAAAAGTAATTGTTAGATAATCTTGTACCAATTTAATGACAATTTTGGCAAAAATAATCAATCGGTACGGGTAAATTTAATCGGTAAAAAGTATTTTGGTCCATTAAAGTTTGTGAAGGAATTTTTGGCCAAAAAAAAAGAAAGTGAATCACGTCTAAAATTCTGAGTGGGATACAAAGGGAATTTCTTGAAAAGCTTTATTACTTAAAGTAACCATGATTGACAAAAAATAATCATGATTAATTGGTTATTAGATCTCTTTCCTTAATGACTTGAGTTAAGCCATTTTCACCACTTCAACACACGTTTGGTTCAGCAGCCCGTAGGGAGAGAGAGAGCACAAAAACTTGAGAGGAAAATAGAGAAGCAAGAAGCAAAAGTTGGAGCTCATGTGATTAAGGTAAGCTTTTATGGCTATTATCTTGTGTAATCAAGTGTTTAAGAGAGTTTCCATGGAGTTTTTCTTTCTCTCATGCCCTAGAGAATTTCTACCATGGATAGCCTAGAGAGAGAAAATGAAGCCATGAAGAAATTAATCCATGAAAAGTGATGTATAGGCTTCAAGGATTAAGAATATGCCATTAGATTGCAAAAAAATTGGGTGGATATATTTCGACAAATTTTTGAAATTTTCTGCCTATTTAGGGTTTGAAAAGGAAAGGGAATTTCATGATTTTGACCCCAAAAATGGATTCATTTGGTCCAAAATAGGTAGATACAAGTATATTGTACAAGAAAAGCTCAAGGAAAACAAAACGAAATTTTTAGTTCAAGTATGCCACTTTGTGAATGAGTTTAATGAATCAGTGGCTCATGGTATTGTTTTATGATGTAATAGGGTTCCAAGAAGTGTTTTAAGATCAATGGAAGTGTCCACAAAGTTTGGAGATCATTGGAAAGCGAGAAAGTATTTATTTTTCCCTATTATGCTTAATGTTGTCATGCTTTGTTTCCATGATAATATGACTATACCATATAATTGTTTGAATGCTTTATGATGTATTTTCATTGTTGGCTGAATGTTTGAAGGGTTTTATGACTCTAGGATATATATTTTACAAAGTTTCACCATGCCAAAATTTTTATGGAATTGTATGGCATAATATGAAGTTATGATTTTCATTGATGATTTTATTAAATAATATGATGATGTGAATGCATAATTGGGTGTAATTACTGAGATTCTTTGAATCTCATTCCTTTCCAAATATTAACTATGTTAGGGCAAGGACATGGAAGTATTCAAACAAATGCAAGGGAAATGAAGAAGACGATGGAGAATTACTTGATTTTGCAAGTTGTAATGTTAGATTGAGAAAATATGTATCATGTATGTATAAGATGAAATTTTGTAATTATACATGATTATGTTCCTTAAAGTCCTCTTATGATGTTATATGTGGATTTGGAACAATAAATGTTGATGCATGAGGTTTATGAAGTTTATTATATGAGCTATGGCATAATTATGAACAAGATGACTAGAATGGATTTGAGTAGGGGAACTCTATTCTAAACAGAGCATCCTATATGAGTGTTATACATGCTCTTAAAGTTGACAGAATAAGCTTTTCATAGAGCTAAAGAACACCTAAATTGGATAAATGTATGAATTATAATGAATTTTTGAAGTTAGGATTCAAAACGGGACAGCATTGGAAAAACTGAAACTTACATTGTGAATACTGGATTTTTTAAAAGGAACTATAAAATCTTGTATAACTCCCAAAATTTAGTGATTTGCATTTATGGAAAGCTCCAAGTCTTAGGAAACAAATGCCACTAGTTTGAAACCATTTGGAGCTATAATGAAGGAGTTATGTAATTTCTCCTAAAACTATTCTAGTAGAGGTAGTGTTTTGACCCATAATAGTTAAGTTAATGTCATACCCTGTACAAGTTGAATAAATGTATAAGAAAAATATTTTTAGAAAGTAAACTCATAGGGATTTCATATGACTTAAAGAATGTATGATTTGTCTTAGGATATAATGAGATATGAATTTTTAAATATAAAGCTAAAATCTTGGGGAAGAGAAAATGACCAAATGTATAGTAAATGTTTGAGAAATAAACTATATAAATTGGTCAAGAGAATGCTCAGTTTCATACTTTTCCCATGTATAAAAGGTTTTTATCTATTTTTAGAGACTTGAATCACTATGAAATGATTTTTCTAAAATTAGTTATGAATTTTCAAATTTTAGTCAGCAAAATGGAAACTACCATATGAACAGTAACTGAAAATTTTGGAAATTCTGATTTTCATTTTTATGTGATTCAAGCTTAGGATCAAATATAATTAGACTTAAAAGGAGTCTAATTCGTGGAAAATGAATCTAAAGGTAAGGTGTTACATTTATTGCTTGGAACAAACAAGAAAGACTCTCATCTCATGTTGGAGGTCCTAATAGTGCTCACAACATTGCTTGGAAGAAGTGTCAAGATTTGATGAATCAAAATTAAAATATTGAAGTTGCAATTTCTAAGCAAGCTGAATAAGTTCGTGACTTATATCGAAGATGTTTGATAGCATCAATTGAATGTATTCGCTTTCTCTTAAAACAAGGATTAGCTTTTCGGGGTCATGATGAATCAATTGATTCTATTAATCAAGGTAACTATCTTGAACTTCTTAAGTTTCTTGCAGATCACAATGAATCAATAAATAGGATTGTCTTAGAAAGAGCTCCGGAAAATAATCGTTTAACTGTTCCTAAAATTCAGAAAGACATTGTTAATGCTGCTGTAATAAAAACCACTAATGCCATTATTAATGATCTTGGAGATGAATTATTTTCCATTATTGTTGATGAAGCACATGACACATCTAACAAGGAACAAATGGCCATTGCTTTGCATTATGTTGATAAGAAAGGAAGTATTGTTGAGTGCTTTCTTGGTATAGTGCATGTTAGGGATACTACTGTTTTATCATTGAAAATGGCAATTGATGAATTGTGTTCCAAACATGGGCTAAGCATATCAAGAATTTGTGGACAGGGTTATGATGGTGCTAGTAGCATGCAAGATGAATTTAGTGGTCTTAAAAGTTTAATTTTGAAGGAGAATCCATATGTCTTTTATGTCCATTGCTTTGCTTATCAATTACAACTCACATTAGTTGCCATTGCTAAGAATCACATTGAAGTTGCTTCCCTTTTCAATTTAGTATCTATTTTATTAAATATTTTTAAGGGTTCTTGCAAGCGACTTGACATGCTTCATGAAAAACAAATTGCTAAAGTTAGAGAAGCATTGGAAAGAGGACAAATTCCTAGTGGGCGAGGCTTGAATTAAGAAACTAGTCTTAGATGAGGTGTTGATACTCGTTGGGGTTCATATTATGCCACTTTAGTTAGTTTAATATTGATGCATTCTCCTGTAATTGATGTGCTTGAAATTATAATAGAAGATGGATCAAATGTAGATAAGAGAGCTGAGGCTAATGGGCTTTTACAATTGGTAGAAACTTTTGATTGTGCATTCACCTTACATTTGATGAAAAATGTGTTGGCCATTTCAAATGAATTGTCACAAGTGTTGCAAAGGAAAGACCAAGATATTATAAATGTCATGAATTTGTTTAACATATCAAAGCAACGATTACAAGTTTTGAGGGACAGTGGATGGAGATCTTTATTGGATGAAGTAAGTTTGTTTTGTAATATGTATGACATTGAAATTCCTAATATGGAAGGACCCTTTTTGTGTAAAGGGAGATCACACCACAAAGGTAAGGCTCAAGGTATTATGGTAGAACATCACTATCATGTTGAATTATTTTATACTGTTGTGGACATGCAACTTCAGGAATTGAATGATTGTTTCAATGAAACAAATTTGAAATTACTCCTTTGTATGACTTGTTTGAATCCAACCAATTTGTTCTCCACTTTTGATAAGGAAAGATTGATTGAATTTGCAAAATTTTATCCATGTGACTTCTCTCCAACTGATTTGGTGATACTTGATAATCAACTTGAGACTTACATCATTGATATGCATAGTAGTGTTGATTTTTCATCCTTAAAAGGCATTAATGATCTTGCAAAGAAACTAGTTGAGACAGGAAGACATGTTGTTTATCCACTAGTTTATCTTCTTTTGAAGTTAGCAATGATTTTTCTTGTTACCACTGCAACTATAGAAAGAATATTCTCTGCTATGAAGATTGGGAAAATTCGATTGCGTAATCGAATGGGAGATACATTGATGAATGACTATTTGCTGACTTATATTGAAAAATATGTCTTCAATAGCATTGACAATGAGTTGATTATTCAAAGGTTTCAAAATATGAAATCACGACGAGAATAATTGTAAGGCATGCAATATATTTGATTTTATATGTAGAAATTTTTTATGATTTTAGTATATCTTTTATATGATAATAGTTTCTACCATTTCAAAAAAAAAAATTGCACCCACTGAGCTAGGGTCCTAGGTTTGCCATTGCTTTGAGTTTAGTAAGATAAACTAGATACTTAAATCTTCAAAGGTCCAACAACTCAAGTTTGTTCAAAATACTTAAAAAACAAACAACAACAATGATAGCTTAGGATTTCATATTCTCTTACCTGTAACTCTAATCAAAATTTAATACATATTCAATCATTTTAGTAATCAAAGGAATCATACTTGAGACACCTTCTCTATACTTGGAAATTTCATAATCATGATGCATAAGTCTAGGAGAGAAAAAATGTACTAAGTAATTATCATAACTATCTCTATACAAGATAGGCAGGAATACATTCCTTTAGTTGCTTTCCCTTAATGAAGCTAAAGTTATCAACTGGAAAAATATAAACCATGGGATGAGATAATATCTCAATAACAAAGGTAAATTTCTATACAAAATTAACAAACATAAACATATAAATAAACTACATGATTACACAATCTTTTTTCAATATCATAAGTTTCATTTCCACACATGATACAGCAAACAAGTACATGTCCACTGTAATGACACTCATCCATAAGCGATGCTCACCCCAAGGTAGTTGGAGATAAGTGAATGACTCACTGTGATAGTTCAACTATAGAGGAGGTGTCCACCACAAGGTAGTCTAATTTTGCATAAATATGACCTACCATGATAGCACACCCACATGAGGTGGCTATCCTAAGGTAGTCTAATTTATATTAGTATAGCTCACCAATGTAACACACTCACACTGGGGGTGTCTATCCCAAGGTAGTCCAATTTCACATTGATGACTCACCATGATAACATGCCCTCACAAAAGGTGTTTATCCCAAGGTAGTCCAATTTTACATTAATGACTTACCATGATATCATGCTCACAACAACTAGCCACAATAGCATACTTATCATCGTATACATCATGAGTAGCATTGCAAGTCATATCATTATATGTTCCCACTGAATATGAAATTTTATACATACATTGATGACTTCCATTATGAGTTTCTAATCAATATCTTCCTACGAGTTATACATGCTAAAATCATTCGCAAGCTATCATCAATATACCAATGAACTGGATGCGAATGTCATATCATTTTATATAATAGGGTATACGTCATGTTGTGATAAGAATTTAACCTAGTTACTCTCTTCATAATAAATGCTATTTAAGTTGAAAGACAAACTAGAGAAACCCTACTTGTAGCCTTACATAGTGATAGAATCAAGTTTGAAATATTTTTAAGATGTTTCGAACTTGTTTCCATCATCACCAATCTCTAACATGTTTAATAAAGTATCTCATGCACAACTCAATGGGTTAAAATTTTGAGTTAGAAATGATAATCGAAATTAATTCTAAATCATACCGTACTTGACCAACACATTTTCTAATATCATAAAAAGCTTCTAAAAGAATTTTTTTTAAAACTAAATCACCTGATATTCAAAATTGCCAATTTCAAATATTTGATGAAGTTTAGAAAATTTTGAGTAAGAAAATATAATTCAAAATTTTAAATCAACTCTAACCCACATAAAACTTGATACACATTCTTGGGCATCCAAGGAAGCTTTTAACAATAATTATATAGCTAAATTTCCAAGCATTTATGTTTTCCCTAATGACCTACTTAGAGTTTATACCAAAATGCATAATCTCAATCTATAACATCAAGCAATACAAGGATACCCAACACAAGAACAAGAATCAAACCCATTTCTAAACATCTCTAACAATCCCCAAACATGCTCAATTGAAAAAGAAATGAAGATCCAACTTCTTCCACCACCAAATATATTTAATGCAATATTTACAAATTATAAATAATACAATTCATTTCTTAAATCTATTTTATATATATATATATATAAATAGGTGAGATTGGGAGAAATCTAGAGTATCATATTAGCAAAGAATTCTAAAGCGCCACCTCAGCAAAGAGTTAGAGGAATTGTACTAATTATGTGGAAGCTCCTGTGTATAAGGTCCTTTAATCCCATTAAAATTTATTTTCCTTTTGGTTAATTTATATTCGATAGAAATAGCTATATTTATACTGTACTACTAATTGATTTGTAAATATTGCAAATCAAAGTCATTTATCTCTAAAACATTTACTTGGATATGTATTTAATGTTGTGTCCAAATTTATTACTAGTATTGCAAATATATTTCCAAAATACTATTAATTATATTTAATTTAATGTATTTATTATTTTATAAAAAATCATTGTCAATAAAATTTCAAATCAACATTTAATATTTTAATGTATCTATTTTTAATTTACTTTAATTTGCATTTACTATTATATATACATCATACACGGTTTTCCATATTGGCTATTTATTGACAATTCCCAATTATTTCAGGAGCATGCAATTAATCACCATTTAATTGATTAATTTACATTAATTCAATGGTTAGGTGCCAGTAGTGCAGTGGCCCCTATATTAACATATCTAATGTGATTTCCAAATGCAAGCCATGCATCCATCTTGATCGCCTAGAAATTTGCCTATTGCTCATTGGTTGAAAAGGATGACTTGCAACTTTGCACGAGGATCTTTGAATCCACTACTGGTCACTTAAAATAGCTACTTTAGGGTGGCACTCGTGATGTTTTCTTTTTCACACTACAAATTAAAATTAATGTATATAAAATTTATATAACTACATATATTCATATGATGTAATATTATAATAAATGGATAATTAGCTTTCAATACATACATTAATATAGTATATACAATCCGTCATAATAATAAAATGTCATCCTTATTCAATTTATTTACAATACATCACATAAAACATTACCATTGTAAATTATTGAAAATGAAAATTTTTCTATACAAGTTTTGTTGATTGTCCATCCAAATATATAATTAAGATTTTTAAACCATATCTACTTCATATGCTATGAAAAGCATAAATTATTTCATGTTTGGTTAAAATAAAAAAAATCATTTTTTAAATTGTTTGGCAATTATAGTGGGTGAGGGAAGATGGAAGAAAAAGTAGGATGCATATGTGATATCCTCTCAAAAGCAAACCTTGTTACTTTTATAATTTTGTATAGTTAATTTTAATTGATAAAAAAATATACTCTTGTCCTTTCTACTTTTCTCTATCATTCAGTACAAGTGTTTTTTTTAAATAATTAGAAAATAGTTTGTTAACTCTAATTATTATAAAAAATTTAAAAGTGTTTTTTTGTATAAAAAGTGATTTTTTAATAAAAAAAGATGAAACAAACGGCTCTAAGAATATTTAGTGGATTTTTTCATATATATATATTTAATAGATATAATAGATAATAAATTTATAAAAACAAAAAAATAATTTCATAACAAATATTTGATTTGGGAATTGCATTTAAAAAGTAATAATTAAAAAATCATATAAAATTAATTTTTCTCTTGAATACTTATTTAAACATGTAATTTAAAAAGTATTGCTTAATAACTATTAAATCAATTTAAAAAGTATTTACACATAAACTATTTAATATAATTCTAAATTAATTATATATTTCTACATAATTTTTTATTAAAAAATTATTAAAGTTGATAGATTTCGTTTTATTGTAAATGTTCAAGATAAAAAATTATTGTAATAAAATCCATTCCAATCGCTCCTAACACTACCACAACATTTATTTTGAACTACTTGTTACTTGACTTTTAACCCATTGTAATTTCTTTCATAATCTTATTTTTCATTATTCTAAGTCCATTTTGTTCAAAGCCTCTATAATAAAAAACATGGCTTCTCCAAGTATTTCTTGTCTTAGTGTATACAAAACCTTTATGATTTTTTTTTCATGAATCTCTACAAACCTCTTGTTTTGAAAAATGAACTCATTTATGCTTTGTTGCCAAGTAATATTACAAAAATTGTTTTATTTTTATTGTTGATAATGTTGCTTAAGGTAGTTGATTTGGTATATATATAGATTATATAATTATAAAATAATATTTTTAATAAAATGTTCAACATTTTGTTTATAATTGATATTCCAAATATGATTTTTCTTAAAAAAACTTACATCAAAAGAATTATGGAGATTATGAGTATGATTTTATCGAAATTAAGTTTTTCAACTTTGGAATGTATAGATGTCAATTATATACAATCATCTTATAATAATAATTTTTTAGTCAAATTTGTTCAATATTTTTTTCTTAATTGGTGTTCCAATAGAATTTTTTTATATGAAAACTTATATCAAATAATCATAGAGATTATCATCTCATGATGATTGTTTTTAATTAAAAAAAATTCATCATTTTTTCTTAGTTGATGTCCCAATGATATTTTTATATGAAAACATATATTAAAAAATAGTTTTGGAGATTTTATCGAAATTGATTTTTTCAATTTTTGAAAATAATTTGCGAAAGAAAGCTTTTGTCATATATATGTAGATGTAAAATATATAAAAATTAAAAAGAAGATATGTAGATAGTAATTTTTAAGTTCAGATTTTTAATTCTAATTTTTTTAATGTTTTGTAGGGTTATTAAAATTTGAATTGTTTTTAATATGAATTAAATGCATTGTGATGAAATTATTATATCAATAATAACTTAAAATAAGAGAGTGATATATGTCAAAACTCTAAAAATAACTGTTTTTGCCAGTTGATTTAATATATATATATATAGGTTCACATGAGTATTACTTACAAAGATGATGATTTATCATGCTCCTCCATCTTTCTTTCTACATTTTCTGCTTCTAGGTGAATGAATTAATTAAACTATCAATGGATCTCCATCATACATTCCAGAATGGTGGTGTGTTAGGATTGTATCTATTAAGAGGGTTGTTACTGTGGATCACATGGTTAAATAAGGATGTGCTTCTTTGGAAGGTAGCATCCATTTTGAATTTATTAGAGTGAACATAGTCTATATATGTTGAGCGAAAAAACCCATGCTTTATATCTATGTGTTGCGGTTATATGATATTATTTACTGCACATTTGATTCTAACTTAGTAGCACTCATCATCATAAACAAGAAAATTAAGGCAAATGATTATGGATCAAATGCTATGTTTGGTAAAAAAAAGTTGTTTTCAAAAAGGGAAAAGAAGGGAGAAAATCCATTCTATTGTATTTGGTTTCAAATGGAAAATCTATTATTGGCTAAAAAAATAATGAGGTTTCCAATGAAAGAGCTATAATTAACTACCAAATATATTAATATGGATTTTTTTTTCTCATTTTCCCTTTTTTGAAACTAACTTTCATTCTAGCAAATATAGCCAAAGATACCATTGAATTTCTCTATTTATATTTATCACTCATCACCTTGGTTTGTATATATATGATTATCAATAGTGAAACAAAAAATAAGCTTGGTAATAAATATATAAATTATGAGTTGATTGAGATCTTGTGACTTGCAATCATTTAACTCATGCATCTATTCTTCTATATTTCAAACAAATGGATTTTGTCATTGTTGAAAGTATTGTGCACTGACATCTTTATATAGTTTGCATCATCTCATATCATATTATCATATTGTATTATTTGTTTTTTTTCTTCCTTTTGGTGCATCATTTTATATCATTTAATTTAATATTTTTTTCTATGATTGGGCTTCATTATTTGTGTCTGTAGAATATAGTTTTTTTTTTCCCCTTTTGGGCCTCACATGATACATTTTCCTTTCATGGTTTATACTTTGTCGTGGATGTTGATAAGCAAGAATGTGGTCTTTTTGTTGTTGTAAAGGGTTTTTTCTATTTTGAATCTTGGCTCCAATTTTTCCCTCTTTTGTATGTATGTTAATAATTTTGAGATGGTAATTATGGCTTCTAAAGTATTGAATGTTATCTCAGTTTATACAATACTTTTGCACTATTCTTAAGGTTAGTTATGACATTCTAATCCCTCCATTTACTATGTTGCCTAAATTCAAATTTCTTCTACTCTATCTATAAAAATATACATTTTTCAGTTCATTTCTTCATTTTGTTAGCTGTGGGCTTTCAGTTTTTCAATATCATGTTATTTCATCTTTCCCTCGGTGTATAATCTTTTCTCCCAATATTATGTGCAATTTATCCTAATGTTTGTGCTTCTTTTATTCAATGAATTTTCTTCATAGTTATATATGGTTAATCAGAGATACAATTTTATCAATAAACTGAATATGGAAAAAGAACCATGGAGAATTCTTGTAAGAGTTTTATGAAGATGAAACATGAAGAATGAGGTCACTACTAGGGGTATAAGTTGTGTATGGTTGTTATTGGTGGATGAGCAAGTTTGTCAATGCTATACAGTTCCATTGTATTATATCTATGTATAGATGAATATTTTAGAATATTTATGGGTAGTTTTTATATGATGTTGGGCACCAAGATACAAGCCATTGTTGGGAGGCAAAGTTTGTCTGAGAACTTTAAGGAAGATCCATTGAAGGGGAGTGCTACATGATTGAAAATTTTTACATGTTAAAGAACTCTGCTCAATATAGAGCTACTTGTCATCCTTACAAAATTGTGTTCAATAAGAAACCTCATGTTCAAAGGTGTGAAGCAAATGTTCCAAGAGAGTGTTTTAACTTTGTTCCCATTGCAGATATTGCCAAAAAGATGCCAAGAAATGATGTTTTAATTGGTTAGTTGTTGTGTTGTTATATATTGGCTTTAGTAGGTTTGATCTTATTTACATATGTAATTTTAGTATTCATTTAATAGTTTGGCAGATGTTATTGGATTTCTCAAGACATTTGAACAACTTGAGGAGTTTCAAAGGAATGATGAATATCACAATAGACTTTGCTTTACTTTGTCTAATGATCAGTTTTGTCTTTACTTTAGTTCAAAAGTTAGTTTAGATTTTGCATAAACCTATATTGAAGTTATATTGACTTTTTTTAGTTCTATGTGTTTCATATGATATAGGAATACCAGTGTGAATGTTGTTCTATTTGATGAGTGTGCTGCAAATGCTTTCTATGCCAAAGAAGAGGACATGGAACCTCCAATTGCCATGGTCATGCAACTACCTCAATTGAACGATAATAATGGCAAAAATATAATTTTTTCTCTAGTGAATTTTTGCTATATGGGTTCATTTTTTAAAAAAAAATAAATTGAGGTGGGACTTAAAATACAAAATAACTATTGAATATTTTTTTCCAAAGATATCATATTATGACAATTTAGACTTATTTCTGTTGTTTTGTTTATTGAATTTCATCTTTATAGGACAAATAGAAATCTTGAATTCATGGTCTGCAATAAAAAGTTTGGCTTTATCCAAATTTTGTGGAAGTAAGGAGGATGATCAATAGGTTAATATTTACCAATCTATTTTTCATTTACAGTTTGTCATACATTTTGGTTATTTGTTCAGGCCATTTATTTACTTTCAAGCATGTATCTTTTACTGCTCTTCTTTACATGTTTTACATGTTATATTTAGGTTGAGCACATCATCAGTAATTGAATCTCAAAGTTTAAGCCAAGTAATTGCTCCTTATTCTTCTCCCATAGGTAACATGGACTTGCTCAGTTTCCAAGTACACTTACCATACCTGAGTTAGGGGTGATCATAGGCCGAGCTGGACCAGGTTTGACCCCTGCCCCTTGCCTGGCCCAATACTATGTCTTTTTTTTTTTTTAAATTAAAAAAAATTTATTTAATAATAAAAAATATACTTATTTATATTTAAAAATAGATTTTCTTAAAAAATAATCTTAGAATTTTTTTAAAAAATTTATGAATATTTAACCATTATACATTATTTTTACATAAATATTAAGTTAAAAAATTAATTCAAAATTAAAAAAATTTTGAAACATTAAAATCTTAAAAAGCTTTTATAATATTTACATAGTAAATGTATTATATTTAATACATAAAGAACAAAAATCTTACAAAATCAATTAATATATATAAAATAATTGAAAAAAAAAACATATATAAGTCGTACCGGGCAGGGCCAACAATGCTTAGCCCTAACCTCGGCCCGGCCCGAGATTTGGCTTAGCTAATGTGGCCGGGCTAATTGGGCTACGGACGAAGTTGTGCAGCCCTAATTTTAGTTACTAGGAAAAATAAATGTAAGTTATCATGATTCCACCATCTTATACTTTTATATTATTTTATCAAATTTTTTATTTATGTCCTATTCTCATTGAAGAGCAATAATTCATAGCCTATAGTAGCTGTTACACTGGTTAAGTTAAAGAAGTTGGAAACTAACTATTCTTGGATGTATGATGGTTGTGTGGATTGCTTAACCAAAGCAAAATTATGAATACCAACCTTATTGATTCCATTATAAGAAATCATTGCCAGCAAATAAACCAACGTAAGTTTTTTTCTTTGTTCACTAACAATGTTAATGTTGCTTATTATCTCTACAATATGAGTACTTTTTATCTACTTTTAATTATGGTGATTGGAAACATATTCAATTAAGTTCAAATTGCATTATATTGCTACTAATAATACTCGAAATATGTCACTATTGTTTTTTGACTTTCATGCTGTGAAACTTATTGACAAATCTGCTAAAGACTTGAAAGAAACATTGGACAAAGTAAGTTTATAATAGTTGAGATGTTTTTTTTTATGATCTTATGAACTGTAGGTAATGTTACTTGTATTGTGTGTACAAGAAAGATGGTCTTATTCATTTCTTCTTGCATTAGAAACTATTATTGGTAGGAGATTTATAGTCAAAATTAAATTTGATCCAAGCGAACTTTATAAGCGACTCGTTACCTTCCTAGTCTTAGATGTGTGTATTGATGAAGATTGTATTGATAGGTTCACATACTCAAACATTGATGTATGTATATTATACTTAGTTTATTCTTTTTTTTTTCTATATCTGTGGATTTGAATTATTATTAAATTTAAGAGTATTTATGCCAACTAAAAAATGTTCTTTGATTTTAGCAAAGCCACAGCAATATGGAAAACAGTGAGAATATGGAATTGACTCCATTGTTATCCACTACTTCTAAGAGAAGTGATGATGTAGTAAGCCTTGATGACATCAAGATATTAGGCTTTCTACACTCCAACTCAACTGAAAGGAAAGAATAAAGGAGCAAAAAGAACCAAAGAAAGTAATCAATCTCATCCTACAGTTGAGTTGAGGTCACCTAGTAGGTCGACTACAAAATCTTAGAAAATTATTAAATAGGAGAAAATGGAGTAAATCTAAGTAGTTGTTGTAATGTTAGCCCACTTATTTTGATGTAAATTCTTTTGAGTTGTTTAAGTAACTATTATGGGCTATATCTTTTGTATGTGAACTTATTTTCAGTTTGTATGGGAATCGCCTGCCAACAAATGTAAATTTGTTGTTAGTTTTTTATATTTGATGAGTGTGACTGCTCATTGTACATTATTTATATGCTAAAAAAAAGCAAGCTTCTCTTGCTTTGTTTTTTTGTTATACTCTAGATCACACTTTAGATCACAAAGGCATGGGTTTGAAAGCTGGCAAGCCAAAAAAAAAAAAATTAAATGCTAAAAAAAGTAACATAATAATCAGGATGTTAAAATTCGACTTTTCACTAAAGTTATAATTTTCAGTTATAAATTATGCTTCCTTTCAAAATTAACAAATGAGATGTATTATAGGGAAAATAATAGACAATATTTTTTTTTTCTAAAAGTAACATCAATTAAACATTGACTAAGACATATATAATATAATTAGCAAGTATAATTTAAAAGAATCATATTACCTGGTGTAAGAAAAAATGCAGTATATTAGTTATTATACTTATTGTTGAGGAAATAATAAATTCAAAAATTTAACTTAAAGATAAAAAATGCAGATTGATGACTATATAATGTATTTGACTATTGATATATACTTTGTTTGTTTATCTTTTATTAAAAAAATTAATTTAAACAAATTTCTTTTAATGGCATAAAGGAACATGCATTGCTCTGCATTAAATGAATGTGAAAATTGAAAAGATGTTTACCAACTCTCTCTTGAATCACACGTAATTGCATTGCAAAAGTAGAATCAGTCCTCCACCACTATTAGTTATAATTTAACTACAGTAAGCTTTAAATTAATGTCTTTTTTAGAGCGAAACTAATAAATCCCATTTTATTGAAAATTCTCATTTCTAATGTTCAACTTTTCACTCCTCTCAGAGTTATTGAGTTGAGCCAATATCTACCAAAATAGAAGATTTGGAAGATCACAACTCTTTGAAGAGTTAACCATTTGCAACAATAACTGAAGAAGATTATTGCAAATGTTACATATTATATTTTCAAACATTTTCCCCTGACAACTACTTATTTGATGTGTGAAGGTATTTTTAGACAAACTCAAACCAATTAAATCCTTAAAATTGTACAAAACTATTTTCGCTACTTTACAACTCATTGCGGAGTAATTTTTCAAAAATCATAACTAAAGATAGAAAAATTATTTCTTAGTGGTTCAAGGATCTAAAATCATGAACATCTTGAACTTTTAGGGAAAAATCAGAAACTGGGAAATGAAAGTACCAATTCGTACAGTTTATTATAAACATATTACTGTTCATTTCACATCTCTGTTTCTGTCTAAAAATCTGAACCTTAAGTTTGAAAATTCATTTCTCTTAATATACAGAGCCATTTGGTGCATACTTAGCGTCATTGGAAAAATTTACTTGTCTACTTTCTAGTCATATTTTTTTTTTTGTACATTTTTTCTACTTCTACTAGTCAGAGAAGCAATATATGTCATCAGAGGTCAGAAAAAATGTCTGCTGGAGCAGTTTTGATAAAACAGGAATAACTACCATTATATAGCTCCAAATACATCCAAACCAGTGTCATTTTGTTCCTAAGACATAGATCTACCTATACATATAGACCACTGAATTTTTGGAGATATGTACGAATTTATACATTAACCAGAAGTGGACAGTACATAAACATAACATTAACAGCTTCAGCAAGGTTTCATCATTATTCCTCATGCTCCCATTTGCCATGACTTGCCCTAACATTGGTTAACTATGGGGTGAGATTTGGGGAAATCTCAGTAGTCAACTTGTACATGCAATCATGTCATCACAAAAACATTTGAAAACATAACATACTTTCATTAAATCATCAAAACTTCCATGTTGTCTAACAAAATTTCGGCAACGTAACGACTTAATAAATGGGTATCTCAGGGCTTAGCACTTAACATAAAGTAGCCACCAATTACAGAAAAGCATTCATAATAACAACATGGCATCATTTACAAATTATTATAACATATACAACATTTATAAGTAATAACATTAAGCAAGGGCAAGAGATCACCTTGGAGCTTTACTAACTTTTCTCTGAACCTTGCTTTCACTTAGCTTTAGATCGCTTCCTTAACTTGATTGAAGCCTAAAGTATCATTAAACCTTACTTAACAATTTAATATTATCATATAAATCTAACTCAACTATAAACTATAAACTCTTCCCTCAAAATCATGTCTTGATCCAACAAGAGGAACAAGAGGGAGGAAGAAAATAACTTAAACTCTAACAAATCTTTAAACTAAATAAATAAAGAGGAAATTTAGAAGAGATTTAGAGTAGGAGCTTACCTCAGAAGACCCATACTTTTCTTCCCTTCCTTCTTTCTCTCTCTTTTTTTTTCTTCCTCTTTTCCTCTTCCTTCTCTCTCTCTCTCTTTCTCTCACGCTACCAATTCCTTTGTTTTTCTTTGGCTTGGCTGAAAATGAGGGAAGGGGAGGGGGTATTTATAGGGTAGTCTGATGGATATGGATCATCAGATCGAGATTTAATTCAAGGACTCACAATTATTCTCACATTTAATATACTAATTTTCCATTATACCTTTAGATATTTTTGGGCATGTGAGAGAATGGGGAAAGGCAAAAATATCCAACTTTTCCCTCCTTACTTTATGTCAAATCAAGAAAAGCAGATAGTGTACTTTTTACTTTTGCAGATAAATTTGACTATGCTTTGAGTACTTTTTGAACCGAATTTTCTATTATACTCAGTGTTCTACCTATTTACTTTGTCTAGGGGACCCATTATCTTTCTCTTCTACTTTTTCACGTAAGGTCCACCTATCTTACTTACTTTTTACTATTTAACTCCTCCGGTATTTACTATTTATGTGGGACCCCTTGTTTTACTGGATTTATACTTTTTTCCTCTCATGGCCCACATAACCAGTATTACTTGTACTTTTAACTTGCACCGGAGTATTTAAAATATTATTTTCTTTTGTCTTATTGTAAGTAATAATTTTGCCCTTTTTAAGCCCCTTTTTTATATTTTAGGATATTTTGAGTCTTAAACTAATTAAATATCTAGGTTTCCCCAATCATCATAAATTAATCCAGAACATATTAATATCATTTATAATATTATCTGGTCATAATATTCATACATGAAAAATGAGGATGTTACATTTCTTTCCCCCTAAATAAAATTTCGTCCTCGAAATTTTTATACATTAACTAAAAGTTTTGGATACTTTTGCTTTATGTTTGATTCTAGTTCCCATGTTGCCTTCTCTAAGGCTAAACCTTTCCAGACCATCTAAACTAGAGGAATCTTCTTATTCCTCAGCTACTTGACCCGATGGTTGATAATGTTTTAGATCTGCCCTCGTAACATAGATTATCTTGCAGCTAAATACTTTCATATTCTATAATATGTTGATGGGTTTGGTTGATACTTTTCAACCGGGAGAGATGGAAAACATCATGAAGTTGGCTTAAGTTTAGGGAAAAACTTAATCTATAAATTATAGGGCTGGCTTTGGAAAGGATCTTTAAATGGTCCATCATACTTTTGACTAAACCCTTTGGCCTTCATCAATTGACCTACTCCAGTTGTAGGAAATACTTTAAGGAATACATAATTTCCTACTTCAAACTCTAACGACCTTCATCTTATATCGGCATACACTTCTGCCTACTTTGGGCCGCTAGAAGCTTCTTTTAGATCTTCTTGATCTACTTGGAGGTCTGGTCAACCAACTCACAAACCAAAAAGCTTCCTTTCACTCAGCTCCATCCAACATACTGAGAACCTGCACTTCTTTCTACAAAGGGCCTTATATGGAGCTATTCATAATTTCTATATTTCCTTTCCATCTTCATATACATACTTAAGACATACATTCTATTACTTAAATACTTTTCTTTATTTGCTATAAAACCGTTTGACATTTTGTGAAGTCCCTCATTTTTCTTTACATACATATACATTGACTTCACTAGTCATAATTGTGCTAACTTTATAATCATCCACATAACATCTTATGGGTGTGCACACTTCTAGGCCTTTTGTAATACATGTCCCATTTTACATCAAACTTTCAAGGGTCAAAATAATCTTACTGGTCTTTGTATGTTTTACTTTCACCCTTTTGACATACTAGACATTCTGTTTTCCTTATACTATATCATCCAATTCATAAAACTAGTTTCTTGAATCATGGCATATTCCCACGATTCCTGGATGAATAGTGCCTTTACTTTAATAAACTTCTATTGATATCTTTTCTCCTATTTCTATTTAAGAGACACACGCTTTCTTCTAAAATCTCATCAGACCATCATATTTTGCATTAGATTCTTTTCACTTCTCCCTGATTCATCAATTCTTTAATCTCATTTGCACATTTATCATCTTGCTGGGCTTTTTCTATTTCTTTCTAGAATTTCATTTTCTCTTTTGGTCTCATGCAACCGGGGAGAGAGATCTATCTCTCTTATTCTTCTACTAACATTTGCTCTTTTTTTTGTTCATGCACATTATACTAGTTACATGAATAACTTTTTAACTTATTGTATCAGCCATAGTACTAGCTTTTCTGGATGATACTTTATAGCTTGATAATTATTTTTCAACAATTCCATCCATCATTCTTACCTCAAGCTCATTACTTATGATCTAATAAATCCTTGAGGCTTTTGTGGTCAAAATACTCTTTCATGGTCATATCGTATAGATGATGTCTCCATATCTTTAAAGTGTAAACTATTGCCGTAAATGAATAGGATAATTTTCTTTGTAAAAATTACATAAAAATATAGGCTACAACTCTGCCATCCTGCATCAACGCACATCCTAATCCATGCATACTAGCATTACTTTAAACCACAAAGGGCTTCTTTGGATCAGGTATGTTTAATACAGGGGAGGAGATAAGCTCTCCTGTCAATTTTGAAAACTATTTTTGCAATTTTTACACAAAATCTTCTTTTCTTGTAAACCTTGTTAGTGGCAAAGCAATATGAGAAAAGTCCTGCATAAGCTTTCTGTAATAGCCTGCTAAACCCAAAAAAACTTCTTATCATCGTAACGGTTTTGGGCCTCTCTTACTTTAGGACTATATCTACCTTGCTGGGATCTACTGCGACCCTTTCCTTGGAGATAATAAGTTCCAAAAACTGTACTTCAGTGAGTCAAAACTCACATTTTGTTGAGTTTAGTATACATGCTCTTTACTTTAAAAACTGTTAGGACCACTCTCAAATGCCTTCCATGCTTCTCTAAAGACTTTGAGTATATTTTATCATTAATGAAGACCACAATAATCTAATCTTTAATATGGCCGAAAAAAAATTATTCATGTAGTACATGAAGATAGCTGGTGCACTTGTGAGACTAGATGGCATTACTAGGATTTTATCATGCCCATTTCTAATTCTAAAGGCAGTCCTTGGAACTTCCTTTGCCTTTTCTCATAACTGATAATACCCAGATCTTCAATAAATCTTGAAGAAAATATTGGCTTTAGCCAATTGTTTTAACTGATTATCTATTATGGGTAACCAAATCTTATTTAATTCTCTGTCATAACACAGAGTTTAAGGCTCATATCTTTCCTTTAATTAATATTACATGAGCACCTCAGGGAGATACATTTGGCCTAATGAATCCTTTCCTCATAAATTCAATCATCTATTGCTTTAAATTAATCACCTTATTTAGAACCATGCCAAATGGAGTTCTACGTATTGGTCTTACTCCAGGCGTAGTGTTAATAGTTCTTTCTACTTTTTCTTTTTGGCGATAATCCTTTATATTCCTTATCTCATAGGAACTTCTATTATTTCCTCACTTATTCCTTTTTGCTTGAATTTTGGAGGAAATACTCCTGATTTCCTCTATCTTCAATATCTTATTCAGTTCGATCGACAAACTAGTCACTTTGTCTATGGGACAGTTTCACAATAGGTATGATTATAGTCTTGTCCTCACATTCAAGGAGAACATCAATTCATACCAATATCATCATTTATGTCAAGGTAAGACTTTTTGAATAAGACATACTTCTATATACTTATTTTGCCTTATTTTCCCTAGGCCTTAAATCTCTTTCTGTTTCCAGGGTCTCTTTCTTTTCTCCTTACTTACTTTCTTGTTTTTAGGGAATGCTTTTTAATTAATAACTTTGTCTTCATGCTATTTACTTTCTTGAGCATAGGGTCATTGATAAATTGGACTTCCCAGTAGGTCACCCATCATAAAGTTTCTTCTGCTCAAGCACAATTAACTGATAAATGCTTAAGGGTTTTGAAGAACTAATACCAATACTAGACTTAGAGGTTGCTGGCATTAGACTCCCTTTTAAGTCGTAATTCATCATTAGGATCTCTAGATAACTTACTATTCTTAGTCTGGGACATCTGATCCCCACTTTCATCTAACTTCTGATTTTTGGGCATAATATCCCGAAATGATATCTCCCATTACTGTTCTCATTCTATGGGGTTTTATAAGCTTAGTTTCATTTTATGAAACATACTTTCCAAACTTTATCTGTACTCTTTACATTTGGACTTCAACTCATACTTTCTTGTACACTTTATTTGTACTGTGCCTGCATAATCCTACTTCATCAAAGATTCATCTCTATAATGTTCTATTAACTTTGTTCTTTCTTGTTTCATCACTTACCATATACATTCCATGTTCTTTATACTTAGCTTTCACATTGGCCATTTCTAGGTGGTATTTTCTGGTTCTCTATAACTTGTAGAATTTAAACTACCACATCTACTTTAATAGCCATGGTCATTATCATTTCCTTATATCTTCTCTTCTTGTACTACTTTCTTTTTCAGAGATCTTTACCATTATTTATTGATTCTGAGGGAGAGCAACAAATTTTTTTTTTCATTACATTATTTCATACACATACTATTTCCTTTTGAAAGGGTCTTCACCACTGTTCTAAGGGAGGATATTCTTTTTCTTTAACCTCTGATACCTTAGAGGTCCTCATTACTGCTATTTTAGAGATCCAAATTATCACCAAGCCTTTGTGCATAAACACGTATCCAAACCTTATACTTTAATTTCATCATCATAGACCTTAAAAGTCTTTACCTTCTATGGGTTAGGAGTTTAACTACTTTTAAGGTAGTGGTTATTAATTTCTTTCTCATAAACATTTCTATCATGTCTATCTCCTCACATAATTCCTTAGGTATTCTGCTAATGTCACTTGGCGGTTTGACAATATAAGGGAACTTCATCAACCCTTCTATATAGTCTTTGCTAGCCCAATTAGAATCCCACATTTGTACTAATCTCGGCCTCTCACTATCATCTATTCTTGCTTAATTAGGTTCTAAGACCCAAGAGTCACCTCCCTTTTTGCCTTACTTCAGCTGCATTTATCTTTTGGAGGATTTCTTTTATACTTTCTTGTGAGATCTTTTGGCCAAGAATTTCCCTTCTATAATTGGATTTCATATTGAGCCTAGCAATAAACTGTTTAAGGTTTCATAGTCCCTTAATTGCTCACCACAGTTCTTGAATCACTTGAGCTCGTAATTCCTTCCTTTCGTGCCTATTAACATATCTCAGATTCTAGACCCAAATTGATTACATTCAAGGGTTATTCTTTTTTCGTCCTTCTTTATGTATTGTTTTGTCACTACTATTATGGAATGTGACAAAACTCTTACTTCTTTTATAAGAAGTTACTTTCTTAAGGCATTAAATCTTTTATCTGACCTTATTCCCTTAGTGCCATGTATAAGTTTTCCCATTATCCTTCTCATGTTTACTTTTTTCTTTCTAATTACCTCAACTTTTCATTGGCCACTACATTCATCATTAAGAAAATTTTGCCACTGATCTAGCTTTTCTTTATACGTGGGATACTTTACTTTCATGGTCATTATTACTTTTTATTTACATAGGCTTTTACTTGCCTTTAACTTTTACTCACTCTTACTTCTTTCATGAAGTATGCTTCTAAAGTGTATAACTATCTTTCTTTCTTGCTTCCTTCCTGGTTGAATTATTACCAGAAAATGGCATTTTGCTTTCGCCTTAATCATTGCCCTTCATATCCCACAATTACACTCCTCTAATTAGTGGCTTGGCATATGAGAAAATTCTTTAGGTAAACTTTCGTACTAGTTGCTGAACTAATGAGGGTCTAACATTTATAAAAATCATCTTAAATTTGTCTTAGGTTATCATCTCTTAGAGTACCTGTAATATCTTGAAATTTTTTATGAATATTTAATGCTCAATATTTTGAAATCTATAAAGAAATTGCAAAAATGGGTATATATCATTTGGCATGAAATAGAATAAAGAGGTCAATTATCTCAGTTGAAAGAAAAATGAGAAAATGATGATTTTGTCCCTAGAAGAAAAAAAAAGAAAAAGGAAAAAGAAAAAAGGAAAAGGAAAAAGAAAATTAAGTCGGTGGATGTTGGGAGAGGTTGAAGAAAAGTTTATAAATTTTGGGGCAAATTACACCTGATGACCTGAAAATTTTAAAAATTATAAATTAACCCCGAGTCAAGGGCATTTTTATAAATATGAAAAATTATAGTCAAAATGAAGCTCTTAATGAGTTAGACCCAATGAAATATAGAATGAAATTTATTAAGGTCAAAATCATATTTATTGGGTGATTAGGATTTAATATTAGTATTTTACCCAATAAAAGTCAGTTTAGACTGCAGGAAAAGGCAGTATTGATCCAAGGACAGTGATTGGACCTTGCTAAAATATATTTTGGGTCTAGATAATGATTTTGGACTAAAAGTAATGGTTGGATAATCCTATACCAATTTAATGATAATTTTGGCAAAAATACTTAATCAGTATGGGTAAATGTAATCGGTAAAGGGTATTTTGATCCATTTAAATAATTGAAGTAATTTTTTGGCCAAAAATAAGTTGAGACACGTTTGAAACATGCCATGGGATATGAAGGAAATTTTGGAAAAGCTTTTACCAAAAAGTAATCCAAGTTACTTTAATTATTAACTAAACTTACTTATTATTATATATTTATCATTTTAGCCATCTTGGTCGTCATCCTTAGCCATTTTCACGACAGAAATAGTGAGAAAAGAGGGAGAGAAGTCGTGACTTAGTGGTAGCCAAAGGAAGAAGAGAAAATCACAAGATTTGTCCCAAAACTTCAAGGTAATATCTTATGGCCATAATCTTGTGTATCCTTTAGTTTGGAAGAGTTTTATGGTTAATTCTCTCCTATTTTTCCACTAAAAGTTTCAGCTTAGAGAGAGAGAGTAGAGAGAGAAAATGAAGGTATGGAGAAACTAAATCATAAAAAGTGTTATATAGGCCATAAGGTGCAAGAATATGCCATTAGATTACAAATTAATCGGTTAGTTATTTTCCTATGATTTATGGTAATTTTCTGCCTAATTAAGGTTCACTATAGGAAGGGAATTTCAAGTTTTTGACCCCAAAAATGGATTCCTTGGGTCCAAAATAGGTTAGAACAAGTATGTTATATAAGGAATGCTTGATGGAAAATAAAGTACAAATTTTAGTTCAAGTGAGCATTTTGTAAATGAAATTGGATAATTAGTTGTTAATGACATTATTTTATGATGCTATAGGATCCAAAGGAGTGTTAGAAGATCAAGGGAAAAGTGTACAAAGTTTGGTGGAACTTGGAAAGCCCAAAGGTAGTTATTTTACCAATTATGTCAAGTTGTTAAAACTATTTTCAATGATGTTTGGAACATGCCATGCTATGACATTAATGTTTTATGTTGTATTTGATGTGTTGGCTATTTGAATGAGAGTTTTTATGACTCTTGGATGTCCAATTTTTAAAATGTTATCATGCCGAAATTTTTATGAAAATGTATGGTATAAATTGGTTGATTGCTTTTAAATGATGATTCTATGAATGATATGATGAAATATGCACATACTTAATTGTAACTACTGAGATTCTTTGAATATCATTCTCTTTCCAAATGTTTCACTTCATAGGTCCAAGTTATGACAAGATTGCTTAAGAAAAAAAGGGGAAGGAAAAGCAAGCTCTTAATTAAAATGAATTTACTTGCATTGGTGCTTTGCTTAGAATACCTTGTGAAAATGATGTGTATGGTTCTAGGACTTTACATGAATGTAATTATATTCATCTATATCTACTATGATGTAATGTTTTAAGTGAAGACAAGAAATGGCCATGTATGTACATATTAAGGTCTATGTTGACAAGTTGTAGAAAGAAAATGGCCATTGTGACACTGCTCAGAATTTCATGTACTTTTCAGAATTTTTTTGGTTTCACATATGAGTGTTTTATATGTATAAAAACTAGACATGTGTAGCTTTCCATAGACATAAAGATCACTGAATTTGGAGTTGTGTATGATTTATGGTGATTTTTCAAATTTAAGGTTAGAATCAGAAATTTTAAAAAATGACTATTGCTACAGTAAAGATAATACGAACTTACTGTATAAGTTGGCCAAGTAATTTTCCTATCAACATTTTTTCCATGTATAGAATCTTTTAAGCTATATTTAGAGAGCTGAACCATATCAATATGATTTTTCTTGATTTAATTATGAATTTTCAAAGTTCACCGTATGAAAAGAAGTTAACTAAGGGAATAGTACGCAAAATGAAATAAATTGGTTTAAATTGTTTTGTATAATCAAGTCTCTAATTAAGCATTAATGGACTTACATACAGTTTAATACATGGGAAATGATTCTAAGTACGAGGTGTTACAGTATCATCATAATTCTAAGGCTCAGTAACCTTTCCATTATTATCTCATTCTTTATCGAGATCTGCTGCAACCTCACACTTGGTCTACTGCGACCATGAGATTTACTGTGATTTCTGAGCTTCAGTAGGGTCTTCTACGATACTTGGGATTTACTGCAATCCCACTTTACTATTAGAATCTACTATGATCCAACTCTGAAAGATTTCATAACCTAAAGAAAAATAAATTTATAATATAACCCCACATCTAATCTAGCAACTACCTCAAGTTATTCTTGAGACTAATCTTGTATGCCACTAGAATATTCTTAGGCCATATTCCTATAAGGAATAATATAGGTCTCTTAACATTCTTCATATCCAAAGGGTAAACTGTTACTTAAAGAGTAGACATAGCTTTCCAATTGCAAAGATTGCCCGAATCTCTACTCTGATACCAAAAATGTTACATCTTACATTTTGAAACATTTTCTCCTGACAACTACTTATTTGATGTGTGAAGATATTTTTAGACAAACTCAAACCAATTAAATCCTTAAAATTGTACAAAACTATTTTCGCTACTTTACAACTCATTGCATAGCTATATTTCAAAAATCATAACTAAATATAGAAAAATTATTTCAAGTGGTGCAAATGTCTAAAAATCATGAACATCTTGACTTTTCAGGAAAAAATCAGAAACTGGGAAATGAACGTACCAATTCGTACAGTTTATTATAAACATATTACTATTCATTTCAAGTCTTTGTTTATGTCTGAAAAATCTGAACCTTAAGTTTGAAAATTCATTTCTCTTAATATACAGAGCCATTTGATGCATACTTAGCATCATTGGAAAACTTTACTTGTCTACTTTCTAGCCATATTTTTTTTGTACAGTTTTTCTACTTCTACTGGTCAAAGAAGCAATATATTTCATCAGAGGTAAGAAAAAATGTCTGCTGGAGCAATTTTGATAAAACAGGAATAACTACCATTATATAGCTCCAAATACATCCTAACCAGTGTCATTTTGTTTCTAAGACATAGATCTACCTATATATATAGACCACTGAATTTTTGGAGATATATACAAATTTATACATTAACCAGAAGTGGACAGTATATAAACATAATATTAACAGCTTTCAGCAAGGTTTCATCATTATTCCTCATGCTCCACATGCTCCCATTTGCCATGACTTGGCCCTAACATTGATTAACTATGGGGTGAGATTTGGGAAAATCTCAATAGTCAACTTGCACATGCAATCATGTCATCACAAAAATATTTGAAAACATAACATACTTTCATTAAATCATCAAAACTTCCATGTTGTCTAACAAAATTTTGGCAGCATAACAACTTAATAAATGGGCATCCTAGGGCTTAGCCCTTAACATAAAACAACCACCAATTATAGAAAAGTATTCATAATAACAACATGACATCATTTACAAATTATTATAACATATACAACATTTATAAGTAATAACATTAAGCAAGGGCAAGAGACCACCTTGGAGCTTTATTAACTTTTCTCTGAACCTTGCTTTCACTTAGCTTTAGATCATTTCCTTAACTTGATTGAAGCCTAAAGCATCATTAAACCTTACTTAACAATTTAATATTATCATATAAATCTAACTCAACTATAAACTCTTCCCTCAAAAGCATGTCTTGATCCAACACGAGGAACAAGAGGGAGGAAGAAAATAACTTAAACTCTAACAAATCTTTAAACTAAATAAATAAAGAGGAAATCTATAAGAGATTTAGAGTAGGAGCTTACCTCAGAAGACCCCTACTTTCCTTACCTTCATTCCTTCTTCCTTCTTTCTCTCTTCTTTTTTTTTTCTTCCTTTTTTCCTCTTCCTTCTCTCTCTCTCTCTCTATACCAATTCCTTTCTTTTTCTTTGGCTTGGCTTGCGTGAGTGAGTGAAAATGAGGGAAGGGGAGGGGGGTATTTATAGGGTAGTCTGATGGATATGGATCATCAGATCGAGATTTAATCCGAGGACACATAATTATTCTCACATTTAATATACTAATTTTCCATTATACCCTTAGATATTTTTGGGCATGTGAGAGAGTGGGGAAAGGCAAAAATATCCAACTTTTCCCTCCTTACTTTATGTCAAATCAGGAAAAGCAGATAGTGTACTTTTTACTTTTGCAGATAAATTTGACTCTGCTTTGAGTACTTTTTGAATCGAATTTTCTATTATACTCAGTGTTCTACCTATTTACTTTGTCTAGGGGACCTATTATCTTTCTCTTCTACTTTTTCATGTAAGGTCCACCTATCTTACTTACTTTTTACTATTTAACTCCTCCGGTATTTACTATTTATGTGGGACCTCTTGTTTTACTGGATTTATACTTTTTTCCTCTCATGGCCCACATAACTAGTATTACTTGTACTTTTAACTTGCACCGGAGTATTTAAAATATTATTTTCTTTTGTCTTATTGTAAGTAATAATTTTGCCCTTTTTAAGCCCCTTTTTTTTACATTTTAGGATATTTTGGGTCTTAAACTAATTAAATATCTAGGTTTCCCCAATCATCATAAATTAATTCAGAACATATTAATGTCATTTATAATATTATCTGGTTATAATATTCATACATGAAAAATGGGAATGTTACAGCAAACCTCTCCTCTACGACTTTTCTAATCATATAGGGGTATTCAATTTGTGGAAAAATTGCTCTATCTTTTCAAGTATAGTCTATTTTCTTAAATAGTTAAACTATTTATCTTTCATTATTTATGATTTCATACATTGGACAAGTAATAAACCATTCTAATGTTTTATTATTTATAGAAAGAGGTTTTTTCTGTTATTATATCCATTGAAGGAAAAGGAATGGAATGCATTTACTGTGATTTTATCATTTCAAAGTCAATCATCAAAATTTATTTCTGTAAGACTTAGTATATAAATACAAAACACATACTTCTTATGTATTTCAAATTATCCACTAACCAAAATATATTGGAACCTTGAATCGATCTACCATAGTTATAAGTAGATCGTGTAACATTTTCAAGGTTATCATGTTGATGTTTTAATCACTTTATTATAGCTGTAATATTATACTTTACATAATAATAGGTGAAACAATGAGAAGGACAAAAAGGTTAGCAAGACTACAAAATCCTTTTGACTCAATAGGTATTAATATAGATACGGCTAAAAGTGTACAGTATTTTTATATTGGTTTGAATTCAACTCGTATATATTTATTTATATTAATTCAACCATTATACTATAAAGGAAAACTCAAATATATCTCAAGCAGAAACTGACTTCCACCAATGTTGAAAAGTAAGAGATGAGCATAATCTAAACACCAAAAGCAAATCAAATGCTGGTATGTATAAATTCAATAATTCTTGATTTTCAATTTGACAAAGTGATTTGTTTAGCTCACAATACATTCATTGAATATTGTCATAGAGAATAGTCAGCAATTATTAGAATCAAATATTCTAATGGCTGATGATAAATATACTCAACCACCTCAAAATCCAACCAACCTATCACAATATGGTACAAACTCCAAATTTCAGTGGCAACCATTTCAAGACATCATGTAACATCCCTAATTTTCATATATTTATATTACGACCAAATGATATTAAATCATTCTGGATTAATTTATGATAATTAGAAAAAACTTGAATATGTAATTAAATAGGTTTAAGATCCAAAATATTATAGAAATATCAAAAGGGGGCTTAAAAGGGCAAAATAATCATTTTGCTAAAGGTAAGGGCAAAATGGTCATTTTACAATAGAAGAAAGAGAAAATAATGATATAATACTTCGGTGTAGGCTCAAAGTATAAATGATATTGGATATGTGGGGCCAGAGAGGAAAAAAGTATAAGTCCAGTAAAATGCGGGTCCCATTTGAATAGAAAATATTAGGGGAGATGAATAGTAAAAAGCAAGAAAGGCTGGTGGTCCCCACATGGAAAAGTAAAGAAAAAAAGTAATTGGGTCACACAGATAAAGTAAAAAGATAAAGATATAGGATATAAAGGAAAACTCAAGGAAAAGTACACAAATCAGATCCAAATAGATATGATAAAGTAATAAAAGTACATATCCACTTTTTGACTTTTTGGCCAAAAGTCATTGGACAAAAATGCTCTTACCCATTCATCTCATAAAGCCAAAAATACTTGGGGCAAAATGGTAACGTAACATAAAATATTGAAGGAAAAACTTGAGCCCTTAGATTAAGAAGCAATTGAAGGGCTCAAACACACCCACTTTTTCTATAAATAGACCCCTTCCCCCTTTGTCATTTGCTCATTTATGAAACACCAAGAGGGTGCTATAGAGAGAAGGAGGAATGGCATGTAGAGAGAGAAAGAGAGAAGGAAGGAGGAATGGCATGTAGAGAGAGAAAGAGAGAAGGAAGGAGAAGGAAGAGAGGAAGAAAATGGATACTAGAGGAAGTTTTCAAGAGGTAAGTTTCTTCTCCTAATTTCTTTTAGTATCTTTCTTCTTTCATTTGGCTTAAGGTTTAGTGATGCTCTAGACTTCAATCAAGTTAAGGAAGTGATGTATGGCTAAGTGAAAGAAAAGTTAAAAAAAATTAGTAAAGCTCCAAGGTAGTCTCTCGCTTTTACTTAATGTTATTACTTATAAATCTTTTATATGTTATTATAATTTGTAAATGATACCATGTTGCTATTATGAATGCTTTTCTATGATTGGTAGCTGTTTTATATTAAGAGTTAAGCCCCAAGATATCAATTTACTAAGCCGTTATGTTGCCAAATTTTGTTAAACTATATGAAAGTTTTGATGATTTAATGAAAGTATGTTATATTTTATATGCTTTCAAATGTTTTTGTGATGACATGATGGCATGTGCAAGTTGACTATTGAGACTTCTCAATCTCACCCCATAGGGCCAAATCATGGCAAAGGGAAGCATGTGGAGCATGTTGAATCAAGAGTTTTGATGATTCTAAACCAACACTTAAGAGCTTGGATTGAAGATATCAAAAGAGATCAAAGCTGTTTCAAGTGAAGATTTTCTAAGTATTTGCTGTTAGATCTTTTGTAGGATCTTTAGTTTTTGTTATGATTGGGTAAAAGATTTTGATTTGAAGAAAAGATGTTTTCAAACTTTGATTTTATGTTAAATCTTTAAATATTTGAAAACACCCACAAACAGACGAAGGTTGAAAGTTTAAACTAAACTGTCAAGTTGGAAATTCGAACTTTGCCTTTGGAAATTAGAATTTCGAGCTAAAACTGAATAAGTCTGAAGAGATGGCTCTCTATCAGACGAATTTTAGGTGCTCAAAATTCGAATTTTCATCTAATCTGAAAGAGGCCTTTCAGGTAACAGACGAACTTTGAGTCTGCAAAATTTGAATTTCAGACAAAACAAAACTTGAGAAAATAGAAGAAATTCCTCTGAAACTATGTTAAAGTTCATCTGAGATCAAGAATGATTTAAGTCTCAAAACTGCTCTCTGACAGACGAACTTTGAACATTAAAATTCGAATTTCAGAAGCTAAGTTCTTGAGTCTGTTGAAGTGAAACATTGACATACGAATGATAAGAACTTGCAACATTCGAATGATGAAATTAGTCTGGAAAGAGTCTCTCTGACAGACGAATTTCACCCTTTCAAAATTCGAATTTCGAAGAAAGTAATCTACTGTGTCTCTTTAAACATTCAGTGGACAGACGAATTTTGGGATACCAAAATTCGAATTTCAAAAGACACTGTAGCAAATTGAAAACACTGTTCACACTTAACCGAAAAACTTTCTTCTTGAAAATTCGTATGTCACATTGTGAAAATGTTTTGTAAGTTTCAAAATTCGAATTTCACTTCATGAACAGACGAACTTCGTGCTGTAACGTTGGAGGCTTTAATCTTCGGTTCCTTCGAAATTCGTCTGTTGACCAACCAAAATTCGAATTTCAGTATGTCAGAAACATTAAATGCGGTTGGTAAACGGATAGTTTTTCAGAGTAACCGTTGGATAACTTCCCCAACGGATAGATTTAGTCTCTAACGGATATTTGAGACCTAAATCTATAAATACAACATCATTTGAAGTTGTGGGTAACTAATCAAACTTGTACATACCGAATTTCTGCTAAATCTTCTTCTCAAAAGCTTTTACCCTCTCAACTTCTATACTTGTACTTAAACTTTCATATCTACTCTTTACAAGAGAGTTACTTCATTATAATCAATCTACTCTTCATCTGGAAGATAGATTTACTTGTGAGGGGTATTCACAAGGGGATTGGTAAGCACATAGTGAAAGTGCTTGGAGAGTTTGAGAGAGCTCAGAAACAGAGCATACTCGTGTACTGTGGCCTTAGCAAGAAGCCCATTGAAATTCTTGCTGTATAGTAGATAAATCTCAAGAGGTGTCTTGGGGACTGGATGTAGGTCAAGTGGAAAGACCGAACCAGGATAAATTACTGAGTCTTCTTCTCCCTATCTTTACTTTTCAGCTTGCTCTGTTTTACGCATTGTTTTCATTATATTGTGATATCTTCACTTACTTCACTTTGTGCAGAAAAATTTTAATCTTCCCAATTTACCCCCTCTCTTGGGAAGTCAGCCTTGCTAACAAGTGGTATCAGAGCCCGGATTCCCATTCAAAGGAACTCACAGTTCGGGAATTAAGATGGCTGGCTTTGGAGAGAGTATACTTCCTGAAGGGAACAACACTAACAGACCACCAGGCTTCAGTGGAGAGCATTATGGGTACTGGAAGATGAGAATGCAGATCTACCTCCAATCAATTGATCTTGACATCTGGTCAGTCATTGAAAAAGGAGATTTCGTCCCAATGGCTCTGACTGAAGATGGAACACACAAAGAGAAGCTGGAAGCATAATGGAATGATGAGGACAGAAGGAAGGTCCTACTGAATTTCAAAGCAAAGCATTGCTTAGTCAGTGTCCTGAACCAGGACGAATTCTACAGAGTCTCACAATGCTCCACTGCAAAAGGGATGTGGGACACTTTGCAGATTGCACATGAAGGAACATTTGGAGTCAGGGAGAACAGACTGAACACGTGCATTGGGGAGTACGAAAGCTTCAGAATGGCTGAAGGAGAAACTGTAAAGGAGCTTCAAAAGAGATTTACTCTCATTGTAAATCAACTAAAAAGCCTGGGAAAAGAATACACTCAGTCTGAGAAAGTAAGAAAGGTACTCAGAGCTCTCCCTCTGGAATGGCAACCCAAGGTGACAGCAATAGAAGAAGCCAGAGGAGAATCAATGGCTTCTGTCACAGCTCTCTTCGGCAGCCTTGAGGAATATGAAGGAAAAATCAAAGCACTCAAGGAAGCTGGGCTGGACAGAAAGAAGAAAGGCCTTGCCCTCAAAGCTGCTGATGAAAAGGAAGAAGAATCTGATGAAAGAGATGAGCTGGATGAGGAAACTCTGGCTATGATGGTCAGAAAATTCGGAAAATTCTACAGCAAGAAGAAGAACAAGAGATTCTTCAAGAAAGGAGCTGCTGGAGAAAGCAAGAAAGAGACAAAAGAGCCTGTGACTTGCTATGAGTGCAAGAAGCAGGGACACATAAAGTGGGACTGTCCCCAATTCATCAAGAAACAAGAAAAGGAAAAGAAAGCTACTGACAAAGGAAAGAAGAAGAAGGCCTACATCTCATCTATATGGGGCAACAGCTCAGATGAGGATGAAGAAGATGAGGATGAGATTGCCAACATTTGTCTGATGGTACTTGCTTCTGAAGAAGCCACACCCTCATGCAGCAGTAATCAGGAAGAAGAGGTATATGAATCTCAACCTTCCTATTCTGAATTACTGGATTCATTTCATGAGCTTCATGATAAATTCATTAAAATTGCTAAAGAACTGAAATTAGCAAAGAAAAAGATAAGTAAGCTGGAGTCTCAAAGCATAGTTTCTGAAACTGTCTCTTTACCTACTTCTGAATCTGTTTGCTGTACTTCATGCACTAAACTTAAGCAAACTAATGATTATTTAGTTAAAAGCATGTCTAGGCTCACTAGAGGTAAAGATATGTTGTTTGCATTGATAGGGAGCCAAAGAATATCACAAGGAAAAGCTGGTCTTGGTTATGATCCATGTGCTGTCAAAGAAAAGATTAGGAAGAAAAATCAGAATGCATATATGAGACATTTTGTGCATGCTAAGAACAATAAAAGAAAAATGATGTATCACCTCACATTGAAACATATGATCAACCAAGGCATACTAGACAAAAATATTATCTGCATTGTTTTCTTCCTGCTTCTCAATCTAGCAGTCCTTTCACTACCTGTCATTTCTGTAACAAAAAGGGACATACTTCCAGTTCTTGTGCTTTGAAGAAAAATGGACTTGGCAGGAAAGTTAAATAGGTTCCCAAAGGTGCATCTGCATCTAGGGAAATAACTACTGACAGAAAAGGACCCAAGCAAATTTGGGTACCTAAAAGGAAAACATAAACCTTGTTTTGCAGATCTGTCTCAAAGCTAAGAAAAGCAACAAATGGTATATGGACAGTGCCTGCTCAAGTCACATGACTGGTGATAAGGAGAAGTTCATCACTCTTAGAGACAAGAAGGGAGGAAAGGTGACCTTTGGAGGTGATCAATACGGCAAAATTGTTGGTATTGGCATTATGGGCAAAAATCTAGAAACATCCATTGAAGAAGTGTTTTTTGTAATTGGCCTCAACCACAATTTGCTGAGCGTGAGTCAGACCTGTGACAGAGGAAACTGGGTGCTGTTTGACTCAAAGTTTTGCCTGGTCATCAGAAAAAGTGATCACAAAGTAATCCTCAAAGCTCAAAGGGATGGTAACTGTTATACTATTGACCTTGATGAACTTCCTCCCTTGGACTCTGTATGTTTAATTAGTCAGGATAATGATAGTTGGCTATGGCATAGGAGATTAGCTCATGTTAACATGAATCAATTGTCTAAACTAATTAAAAATGAGCTAGTAACTGGTCTACCTAAAATATCTTTTGAAAAGGATAAAGAATGTGATGCATGCCTAAGAGGAAAACAAACTAAATCATCCTTCAAATCTAAAAATGTAGCTACCACAACAAGACCACTTGAATTGTTGCATATGGACTTAATTGGACCATCCAGGGTGAAAAGTCTTGGTGGTAATCTGTATGTGCTTGTAATTGTAGATGATTATTCTAGATTCACTTGGACATTGTTTCTTTCCTCTAAAAGTGATACCTTTGATGCATTTGTAACCTTAGCTAAGAAAGTGCAAAATGAGAAAGGTATTTCTATTGTGTCTATCAGGTCAGACCATGGAGGAGAATTTGAAAATGCATACTTCCTGGAGTACTGCAATGAGCATGGGATTGACCACAACTTCTCAGCACCAAGAACTCCTCAACAAAATGGAGTGGTGGAAAGGAAGAACAGAACCATTGGAGAGATGGCTAGAGCTATGCTGAATGAGAAGGAACTCTCTCAAGTGTTCTGGGCTGATGCAGTGAATACAGCGAGTTACATCATAAACAAAGCCTACATCAGACCAATCCTTGGGAAGACTCCATATGAACTGTACAAGGGAAGAAAGCCAAATCTGTCACACCTCCATGTGTTTGGGTGCAAATGCTTCATTCACAACAATGGGAAAGAAAATCTGGGTAAGTTTGATGCCAAATCCGATGAAGGTATATTTTCGGGCTATTCAAGTAGGAGTAAGGCTTATAAGGTTTATAATAAAAGATCAAATGTAGTAGAAGAATCAGTGCATGTAGTTTTCATTGAAAATGAAACTGTTTCAAAACATGTTACCAATAAGGATGATCTTACTTTCAATTTTGAAAAACTGGGAATTTCTGACAAAAGTAAAACTGAACCTCCAAAGATATCTGAATCTGTTGGCACAGAGGAAGATATCCAGGAGCAAGAGTTTGATAAAGAAAATAATGAAGAAACAGCTCAAGAACTCCCTAGAGCTTGGAGATATCAAAGGAATCACCCTGTTGATCAAGTAATAGGGAATGTTCAAGAGAAAGTCAAAACCAGAAAATAGTTAAGGGATCAAATGCTCAACTGTGCTTTCATTTCTGAAATTGAACCCAAATGTGCTGAAGAAGCCTTAACTGATGAATACTGGATTATGGCTATGCAAGATGAATTAAATCAATTTGAAAGAAATCAAGTTTGGAATTTAGTATCTAGACCCAAAAATCATCCTGTTATTGGTACCAAATGGGTTTTCAGAAATAAACTTGATGAATCTGGAACAATAATCAGAAATAAAGCTAGATTAGTTGCTAAAGGGTATAATCAAGAAGAAGGTATTTATTTTGAAGAAACCTTTCCACCAGTAGCTAGATTAGAAGCTATAAGAATACTGCTAGCATATGCATGCATGAAAAATATTTTATTATATCAAATGGATGTAAAGAGTGCTTTTCTGAATGGATATATTATGGAAGAGGTTTATGTTGATCAACCTCCAGGTTTTGAGGACTCTACAAAACCAAACCATGTTTATAAACTGAAGAAAGCTCTCTATGGTTTAAAACAGGCCCCTAGAGCATGGTATGAGAGACTGAGCAATTTTCTGACCGAAAAGGGTTTAACAGAGGCAAAGTTGACACAACCTTATTTACTAAGAAAGAAAATAAATATTTACTAATTGTTGAAATCTATGTTGATGATATTATTTTTGGTGCTACTAATGAAACTCTTTGCAAGAAATTCTCTGAGTTAATGCAGGGAGAATTCGAGATGTCTATGATGGGTGAACTCAATTTCTTCCTTGGATTGCAAATCAGACAGCTAAATGATGGTATCTTTCTCAGTCAATCCAAGTATCTAAAGGAGCTGTTAAAGAAGTTTGGAATGGAGAATGCCAAGCCAATGGGAACACCTATGGCTACTGCAACCAAACTGGACATGGATGAGAATGGGAAGATGTTTGACATTACTCAGTACAGAAGAATGATTGGATCCCTGCTGTACCTAACTGCCAGCAGACCTGACATTATGTTCAGTGTCTGCATGTGTGCAAGGTTCCAATCATGCCCCAAAGAAACCCATGCAACAGCTGTGAAAAGAATTTTTAGATATCTTATTGGAACATCACAGATGGGTCTTTGGTATCCAAAAGGCAATGGAGAAGATCTCAAAGGATACACTGATGCTGATTTTGCAGGATCCAAAACTGACAGAAAAAGCACAAGTGGAACTTGTCAGTTTCTTGGAGGATCCCTGGTCTCATGGTTCAGCAAAAAGCAAAACAGTGTAGCCTTATCCACTGCAGAAGCTGAGTATGTTGCAGCTGGAAGCTGTTGTGCCCAAGTCATCTGGATGAAACAGCAGCTTGAAGATCTTGAGGTTAAAATGAAAGAGATACCAATCATGTGTGATAACCAAAGTGCTATAAATATCACCAAGAATCATGTCATGCATTCAAGGACGAAACATATTGAAGTTAGGCACCACTTCATAAGAGATCACGTTCTGAAAGGAGAAGTTAGACTGGAGTACATCCCAACAGAGGATTAAGTTGCTGATATACTCACAAAACCTCTATCAGAAGACAAACACTGCAAAATAAGAAGAGAATTGGGAATGGTAAATCCCAATGAATTGTAAGTCATTTCTGTGCAATTCTGTCTTTAGAATTTTTAATATTAGAATAAACTCTAACTTGAGCATCGAAGTATGTTTTAGTGTAGCTGCAGGTGCTTCTTGTGAAAATCAATGGCTAAAAGTTTGAAAGATTGGAGCACTCCAGATTGGAACAACCAGAAAATGAAGTGAATGATAATTATTCTAAGTTTTGGATCCATTCTGTAAGTTTTTAAAGTTGAAATTTGTATGTTGTTTGATTGCTAGATGAATTCCATTGATAATCTGTGTTTTTGAACTGGTCAACGTGGTCAACATTCGAATTTTGGTTGACCAACAGACAAACTTTGGCCTGTTATGCCTTGGAACAGTTCTCGGTAATGCCTCGAAATTCATCTGTTGAAGCTTGAAAGTTCAAATTTTCAAAAACTGAAATTTCAAAGTTATGATTATCCATCACTGTTATAACGAATTATTACTTCTTAACATACGAATGTTGGACAATCTTTACAAAAGTTGAAAAATTCGAATTGTCAAGTTCAAAATTTGTCTGTTGAATCATGTTCTTGATGATTGATTGCTTGAAAGATGAAGTTCAGCATGCTTAATTCATCTGTTGATTGATGGTTTGATTGATGCCTACCTTTTTCTTTTCAACATTCAAATTTTGGTGGAACAAAATCCGTCTGTTGTGCTTGCATTGCTTGTTTCAAGCCACTGTCAGACGAACTTTCAAGATGAAAATTCATTTGTCACTAAGCTTTGCTGAACGGTTTAACTTGTAACTGCTCGAAGTTCAAATTTTGACCCCTCAAAATTCGTCTGTCAGACGGTTACATACGTTAAATGCGACGGTTTTCCAAAGAACAGACGCAACCCTATTTGTAACCTCTCTAAGTCTGTTCTGATTCTCTCTTCAATCCTCTTAACTCCTGTCTAAAAACCGTCATTCTTCACCGTTTAAACTTCCATTCGCATCCCATAAACGTATTCTTTGCCACATTCTGCATTCTTCAACTGAGAAATGGCGAGAGTAAAGATCCCTGGAGCAGGACAAGCTGAAACTCTGCCAAAAAGAACAGTCAAATCTCAATATGCTACAAAAGAAGGAGAGAAATCCAAGAGAAAGGCCGAACCCAGTAAAGCTACCCCTTCTAAATGCCAGAAATCATCATCCAAGGCAGATTCACAGAAAACTGGACCTTCCTCATAAAAAATTGCGGTTCCTTCTGCTGATACTGCTGCTGTGACTTCCTCCTCTTCTATTCATTCTGGAGAATTTGAGCTTACAACACTGCCACTTTGGAGCACTCCTGAGATTCAAGAAGAGTATTCTGCCAAGTTTTCCAACAAAAAGGTAATCAAGCCTCACTGTGTAAATGTGGAACAATTTCTAATATCCAACAACTTTGATGCTGCATTATGGTTGTTAAGATATAAAAATCTGTTGGAAATTGCTGAAAAATATGATGATGAAGTAGTGAAGACTTGGTATACCTCTCTTCAATATAACAGCAAGAAAAAGAAATGGGAGGTCTCTTTGAGATCAAGGACCATCTGCCTTGCTGATAAAACAATCAATGAAGTGCTGGAAATCCCAGGACAAGATGGGCTGAAAATTGACATCACAACCTCTGGATATATGGATAAGGCAAGCACAGCTGATGAAGAAGGTGGATCCTTTCTAAACTACAAAGAAAGCACCATTTTGGACACCTTATTCAGGAGAAGGGAGAACAGACCAATGATAAATCTGTTGAAGCCCACAGACCTAAGTGTTCAAGTGAGAATCCTGCACTACGTAGTGTCCAGGATCATTTTCAACAAGGGTGGCAGCTTCAATTTGATAACAAGGGCAGAGGCTCATGTGATGACTGCTATCATACGTGGGAAGCTGATTAACATGGGTCATATCATCCTCCAGCGAATGATAAAGGCAAGGGATCAGAGGAAGGATTCCACACTCCCCTATATAGCAATTATTTCAAGAATCCTGCAGCATGCTAAGATTCAACACATTGAAAAGGGGAAAGGGAAACTCACTAAGGCATTCAAAGAGGAAGAACTGCAAAGGATGGGCATTGAAAGAGATGAAGGACGATGGGTTGGAAAGGGAGCAGGGAAGACTGAAGACTTGTTCTTTGTTACTGATGTATCCCTCCAACAAGAAGGCACTTCTGAGGCCCCTGGCAGATCTGTACCACAGCCCTCTCAGCCTATTCCATCTCCCTCCAGGCCTACTCACCCTCCTTCCACTCCCTCCTCACGAACCAAGCCAACTAAGATCACTGAGTTATTTGACAGTCTGTCAACACTCATTCTTAGCATTAAAGATGAGCAAAATGCCAAATTTGCTCATCTGCAAGATCAGATCCATCAGTTGGCTGTGAATATGAAGGTGGTGGCTGATGCCTATGTAGAGATAAGAAATGCAATTCCTACCACTTCAGCTCCACCTCAGCCTGGTGTCCCTGAGCCTACTCTGTCTCCATCCCCTGTGCCTCCAAGTCCCTTCGAGATTGCCTCCTCTGACCATGATAATGATGATATAGATGGTGCTGGTGCAATGAGAATACCAAGTCCTGGTCCACCCTTGGACTATGGATTAGAAGAAGAAGGTCTTCAAGAATCAAGCCCTCTTGAGCCTATGCAAGAAGATGCTACGGATTCAATTCTGTCCATTCAAGAATCAGAGCAAGTTGAAAGACTGGTCGCAGCCATTTCAACCTCTTCTGTGCCAGAAGGAGCAAGCAATGAGGAAAGGAGCATTGTACCTGTTATTGATTATCTTGCCATTGCTCACAATGCTCTGCTGCTAGCTCAAAGGGGAAGGCTGGAAGAAATGTTTCCTCCTGCTGAACCAGCTTCTCATTCTATTGCTGCTTATGGGCTTTCAGAGCAACAGAGAGCTCAACTAGCTCTTTCTAGGCAGGAAATGCAAGTGCTGCTTGAGGTCTCTGATGATGATGATGAAGAGCCTGCTGAGCCCCCTGCACCAGTTCAGCCAGAGATTCCTTTTGCTCCTGTCCCTCTTCGTGCTGTTCCTCTCACTCAGATACCTCCTCCAATAGACTTTATTGGGCTTCCTGATGATGCCAAAAAGGGGGAGAAGATAAAGCAAACTGGGACTAAGCAAGCTGGAAAATCTGCTGAGCCATCTGGAAAAGGAAAGACTTACAGCAAGAAGTCTAAGCCAAATAAGAAGTGATGTTTTTAGATCTTAGGCTGAATCTTCTTGTTGTATCTTGTTTTTAATTGTTTAATTATATTTGGCTGTTTGATATTTTTTGAGAACTGCTCTTTAATTGGAATATGTATTGCAACAGTTTGATTATATATATTATGTTCTTGATTGCAATGTTTTGGGCTTTGAATCTCTTCACTTAATCTGCTGTTTTGATATCTTGTGCATATGTTTAGGGGGAGCTTGTGAAAGAAAACCTAAGTACTAATCCAGTTTGTGAGTTGTTTTGTCATCATCAAAAAGGGGGAGAATGTTGAATCAAGAGTTTTGATGATTCTAAACCAACACTCAAGAGCTTGGATTGAAGATATCAAAGGAGATCAAAGCTATTTCAAGTGAAGATTTTCTGAGTATTTGCTGTTAGATCTTTTGTAGGATCTTTAGTTTTTGTTATGATTGGGTAAAAGATTTTGATTTGAAGAAAAGATGTTTTCAAACTTTGATTTTATGTTAAATCTTTAAATATTTGAAAAACACCCACAAACAGACGAAGGTTGAAAGTTTAAACTAAACTGTCAAGTTGGAAATTCGAACTTTGCCTTTGGAAATTAGAATTTCGAGCTAAAACTGAATAAGTCTGAAGAGATGGCTCTCTGTCAGATGAATTTTAGGTGCTCAAAATTCGAATTTTCATCTAATCTGAAAGAGGCCTTTCAGGTAACAGACGAACTTTGAGTCTGCAAAATTTGAATTTCAGACAAAACAAAACTTGAGAAAATAGAAGAAATTCCTCTGAAACTATGTTAAAGTTCATCTGAGATCAAGAATGATTTGAGTCTCAAAACTGCTCTCTGACAGACGAACTTTGAACATTAAAATTCGAATTTCAGAAGCTAAGTTCTTGAGTCTGTTGAAGTGAAACATTGACATACGAATGATAAGAACTTGCAACATTCAAATGATGAAATTAGTCTGGAAAGAGTCTCTCTGACAGACGAATTTCACCCTTTCAAAATTCGAATTTCGAAGAAAGTAATCTACTGTGTCTCTTTAAACATTCAGTGGACAGACGAATTTTGGGATACCAAAATTCGAATTTCAAAAGACACTGTAGCAAATTGAAAACACTGTTCACACTTAACCGAAAAACTTTCTTCTTGAAAATTCGTATGTCACATTGTGAAAATGTTTTGTAAGTTTCAAAATTCGAATTTCACTTCATGAACAGACGAACTTCGTGCTGTAACGTTGGAGGCTTTAATCTTCGGTTCCTTCGAAATTCGTCTGTTGACCAACCAAAATTCGAATTTCAGTATGTCAGAAACATTAAATGCGGTTGGTAAACGGATAGTTTTTCAGAGTAACCGTTGGATAACTTCCCCAACGGATAGATTTAGTCTCTAACGGATATTTGAGACCTAAATCTATAAATACAACATCATTTGAAGTTGTGGGTAACTAATCAAACTTGTACATACCGAATTTCTGCTAAATCTTCTTCTCAAAAGCTTTTACCCTCTCAACTTCTATACTTGTACTTAAACTTTCATATCTACTCTTTACAAGAGAGTTACTTCATTATAATCAATCTACTCTTCATCTGGAAGATAGATTTACTTGTGAGGGGTATTCACAAGGGGATTGGGAAGCACATAGTGAAAGTGCTTGGAGAGTTTGAGAGAGCTCAGAAACAGAGCATACTCGTGTACTGTGGCCTTAGCAAGAAGCCCATTGAAATTCTTGCTGTATAGTGGATAAATCTCAAGAGGTGTCTTGGGGACTGGATGTAGGTCAAGTGGAAAGACCGAACCAGGATAAATTACTGAGTCTTCTTCTCCCTATCTTTACTTTTCAGCTTGCTCTGTTTTACGCATTGTTTTCATTATATTGTGATATCTTCACTTACTTCACTTTGTACAGAAAAATTTCAATCTTCCTAATTCACCCCCCCTCTTGGGAAGTCAGCCTTGCTAACAGAGCATGAAGAATAATGATGATGGAACCTTGCTGAAAGCTTTTAATATTCTGTTTTATACAATCTGATTCAAACTATTGTATAAAATCAAATATATCTCCAAAAATTTTGGTGTCTACATGTATGGATAGATCTATGTCTTAAGAGAAAAATGACACTAGTTTAGCTATATGTGGATTTATATAATGGTAGTTGTTCAAGTTTTTCTAAAACTGCTCTAGTAGACATTATTTCTGACCTTTGATGATATGTATTGATGCTCTGGCTAGTATAGTTAGAATAAATGTATAAAAAAAATATCTTTAGAAAGTAGACATGTAAATCTTTCCAAATATGCTAATTATGCATCAAATGACTCTGTGTTTTAAGAGAAATAAATTTTCAAAATTAAGGTTCAATTTTAGGATAGAAACTGAGAAGCTAAAGTAAACAATAATGTTTACTCAATAAAATATACGAATCTGTGTGTTTATTTCCCAGTTTCTGATTTTTCCCTGAAAATTCAAGATGTGCATAATTTTTTGACATCTAAACCACTAATAAATGATTTTCATACATTTAATTATGATTTTTGAAAAGTCTCTGCATAGTGAGCTAAAAAGCCGTGAGAAACAATTTTAGGAAGTTTTAAAGTTTTAATTGATTTAAGTTTTTTATGACTGTTTTCATACGTTAAAACTAAGTAGTTTTCATAGGAAAAACTTTAAAATGTAATATGTAACACATCACAAATTTGACAAACTAAACTTCTATTGGCAGTATTAACTCTTCATTGTTTGGTATAATTTAATTTCTAATCTATTCCTGCACAATTTAATAGATCAGTATATAGTACATTTATACTATTTAATTTCTAATGTAAAACTATATAATTTCAATGAAGTGATAATTTATGAAATAAATATTTTGTAGATAGAAAAATTCCAAATAATCAATATTTGAAAGCATTATTCGAGAATAATGAAATCATAAATAGTAGAAGATATAGAATGTTAAGTTCAATGAACTTGCAAGACAGCAATAGCAATAATGATTACTCTAGACAAATTAAACCTTTGCAAGATATTATAGATGCAGTAAAAAATGGGGTGCTATTTGTTCTAAACAAAGGTCATTGCTATTGACAAAATTTTTTCCCAACATTAAATTTCATTTTTTATACTATATACTCACCTTTCCTTTTTTTATTTTTCTTTTTTGTAGAATTAAATCATGTGCATACGGACAATAATAACAAAATGGACTATATTTCTAAATAAGGTAGTCAAAGCACGTGTTCATTATAAAGATCATAAATATTGTATGAAGCATCAATTACTTAATGAGACATCTAGATCATAGTAATGTACTATAAGTATGGATATAATAAAGTAATTTACCTTGCCTCAATCATAAGCAACTCATTCGACTATTATAAATTCTTTCAATATTATTTTACTGTCGTATATATGAACAATGAGCTTAATGAAGAAAGCAATGAAGATGATATTGATTGGGACTTAAGAAACATAGGTGTTATTTTCTGAATCATCTATCAAAAAGTAATACTCATCAGATAATGAAACTATATTATATATGTTGTATTTAATTGTAAATTTGTACTATTTCCATAAAGAATATTTGGACTTAGGGGATGCAAGTTACATATGCCCTTTCTGCAATGCAAAAATGTGGTTTGAAGAGAGAGTGAAGTCAACTTCTTACCATCAATGGATAACCTTTTCATTATGTTGTGGACAAGGAAAAGTGCAACTTCCTCCAATGCACCAACCTCCTCCCTATCTACATAAGCTCTATTTCAACAAAGAATAAATTGAGTCAAAGAATTTCCTGAAGAACATTAGATCATACAATAATATGTTTTCATTTACTTCCATGGAAGGACAAATTGATCTCACTATCAATTCTAGACTACCACCCTACACTTTTGTTCCATCTGGACAAAACTATCATAGAGTTAGGAGTCTCTTGCTTGCAAAAGGGAGGAAGCCAATCTACTCATAGCTTTATATATATGATACAGAAAATGAAATTAAAAATAGAATATCAGCAATTTGGTAAGATAAGTAGCAACTTTTTTCCACAACAATAATTTTTTAGTTGCATTTTCTTTTCAATTGGTGTATTTTATCTTCCTAGTTATATGGCATACTCAAGTTTATTATTTTTGCAGTGGTGATAACACAAGAAAGGATATTGATCCAAACATTGCTAACAACATTATGCAAGAACTTAATTCTGTCAATGTCTATGTCCAACAGTATTTTCTAGCATATGAAATGATCCATGCCCATCATGAAGTAGATCTACTTATATGTCTTCTTTGTAAGAGAGAAAAAGATGATCATATATACAACTTACCTACAGCTTCAGAAATTGCTACATTGATAGTAGGGGACTTGGATAATTCATATAATTCAGACGACATCATTGTAGAAAAAAGATTTGGACAATTGAAAAGAATAAGTGAAACACATAACTCTTACCTTCCTTTACAATACCCTCTTTTATTTCCTTATGGTGAAGATGGATATAGAGATAATATTCCTCATAGGGAAGAAAATCAAAGAAGAAGAAAAAAAAGCATGATGTCTAGCATATAGATTGATGTCTAAAGATAATGAGGTTTTAGTGCTCCTTGTAGCAAGAAAATTATTTTTGAAATTTATTGTTGATAGTTATACAATAATTGAGTCACAAAAACTTCAATTTATTTGCAATCACCAAAAGCATTTGCGTGTTGACTTGTATCAAGGATTAACTAAAGTTGTGCTAAAAGGAGATAGAATCGCTTCCTCAGTTGGAAAACGAACTATACTACCTTCATCATTGACAGATGGAGCAAGATACTTACTTTAAAATTATCAAGATGCAATAGCAATTTATAGATGGATAGGTTTCTCTGATATATTCATAACATTTATGTGTAATCTTGCTTGACAGGAGATTAGAAGACATGTGAGAGATTTTGTTACTCTTGTTAAAAAAGCTGAATGCATATTAAGAGTGTTCAAAATGAAAGTTCAACAACTACTTTTTATTGTAAAAATATAGAAGCTCTTTGGGAAAGTATGGGGAGATAATTAAATAAGAAAATTGTATTTCAATAAAATTTTATTTTCCCATTATACTTTATAACACATAATTATTATTTAAAAAATTCTTTGTAAATGCACTTGTGTACACAATTGAGTTCCCAAAAAGAGGACTTTCTCATGCACATATTCTATTATTTCTAGACCAACCTGACAAGATTACAAATCCAGAACAAGTAAACAAGTTCATATCAGCTAAAATTCTTGATAAACAGAAAGAACCACTTCTGTATGAGCTTGTGTAGAGATTTATGATTCATGGTCCACGTGGACGAAGTAACCCAAAATCTCCTTGCATGAAGGATAAGAAATGTAGCAAGTATTTCCCAAAAAAACTTCAACACTCACTCTTTTGGATGAACAAGGATATCCAACATATAAATAAGAGAAGATAGAAGATATGTTGATAAGAATGAAGTTCCATTAGATAATAGGTATGTTGTCCCTTACAACCGTTACCTACTGAAATTATTCCATGCTCACTTAAATGTAAAGAAGAGAAATCAATTAAGAGTTGTGAAATATCTATTCAAATACATTACCAAGGAAAATGATAGAATCATTTCTACTCTCTATGGACATGATTCTGATGAGTCAGAAAATGATATGATTGAGCAAATTAAACAATACTATGACTATAGATATGTCTCAACTTGCAAAGCAACGTGGCTGATTTTTGGATTTGACACCCATTATCGATATCCACCAGTAGAGAGACTACAGTTTCACTTCCCAAACCAGCAATCCATTATATATTGTGCTGATAATAACTTGTCAAGTTGATTAATAGAGACATAATGAAGCAATCAATGTTTACCTTATGGATGCATTACAATCCAAAGAATCTAGATACAAGATAGTTCACTTACATCGAATTTCCAACATATTTTGTCTATCAGAAAGACCAAAAGAGGTGGAAGCCTTGCAATAGGGGATTTTCAATAGGAAGGTTATATCATATATCTCCATCTTCAAGTGAACTATACTACGTTCAAGTTTTGCTTACTAAGGTTAATGGACATTCTCATTTGAACAAATTAGGATGATTAATGGTATTGTGCATCCAACATTTAGAGCTTCACGTTATGCAATGGGATTATTATATGATGATCAAGAATATATTGACGCAATAAAAGAAGCATCTGTGTGGACCTCGGGTTAGTACTTAAGAAGACTATTAACAAGAATGTTACTAAGTAATTGTTTGCACAAACCTCAACATATATGGGATCAAACATGTAGCCTACTATTTGAAGATTGCTTGCACATACCACACTCAAACCAAGTACTCTCAGGTAAGACATATTACCTACTTTCAATTTAATTCAAAATTAATAGAACAAAATTATTTTGTTAACATCATATAATTCATTCAATATTTGCACAAATTAGTTTTACCAAAATAATACTTCCTAAACCTATTGAACAATAAGCTACATTGATTTTCTATATCATCTAATTTTCAAATAAGTACTTTCCTCTATTTAATGGTTTATCTTTAGCATTATATTATAAAATAATTTCAGTTTAGTTTATTAGATGTTTCATTCAAGATAGAATAATAGGCTTACATCAAGCATTATAAGTTAATGAACACATCTAATGTGTAGGTTTTTTTTTTTGCCTTTGCATATATATATATATATATATAAATTCTAACAACAATAATTTTTTTAATAATCTTTAGATAAAATAAATGTCTAACATTTCTTAGACATATTTTTTTTATGAAGTTCTTAGACATATTTTATTTCAATAAATAGTCAACTAGAATAAATTCATGAATATTGATATAATATTTTAATTATATTGCTGAACAGATATCCTCTATTTTTTAATAAGTCACATGCTTTGTTTATTCTTTACTATAAATTACCTTATCTTAAATTTCTATAGAAATGAATACTCAATATACTCCTAAATTTGAGATATTTTCAATCTCCTCTACCATCTTAATAAAAGTAATTAAATCATCAAAATTGTCAAGAAATTTTAATGTTTCCCGCCATATTTCACTTTTTATACAAATTAAACTTCATTATTTTATTATTCAAAATTTTTTTATTTATTTTATGAAATTCTACTGCTTCATAATTTAAACATTCTACTGCATTTCTTTAATAGTATAAAAACTTCCACCTGCTCAATTTTAGTTATTGCTTCATAGGTGTCCAATTTTCTGATGTATAGAAGAGAAGGGTAGCATTGAAAAAAATCCAACAAATACTACAAAGAAATGGTAAAAAGTTGGAGGATTATCTTCACATTGATGACGACTTACTCACATTAGTCATGTATCAAATGAATCATCTAATATTACAAGAGTTAAATTTTGATCGGCTACATTTGAAATCTATCTCTAAAGAATTAGTGTCATCATTAACTACCGAGCAAAGAAAAATACATGACACCATAATGAAAGCAATTGAAGCTCCATGTCATAGTTCTTACTTTGATTTATGGATATGGTGGAATAGGCAAAACATTGTCATTAATGTAGCTTCATTGACAACACCATTAAAAATTTTGCTGCGAATGAAGTTGCATACTGAATTTGATTAACAGACACATGTCAGAATTTGTGGGTTTGAATTTAGAATCAAGCCTTTGACATGCAATCTGCCATTCAAAATTTTGTTACAAACATGAAAAGCATTGTTTTAAAAAATTAAGAAGAATTGATTGTCATAATCACGTGAATTGTTTCAAGAATGAGATATTATTAGATTAGGTTTTGTTCATGTAGAAATTAATGTTGCTGAAATAGAAAAAGTTAGGAGAAATATGAGAGGTTAATAAGTTGTTAATAAGGAAAATGTGAAGATAGGGTGAAAATAAAATTTGATATCTTGGAATAACTTGGTGCAATCCTCCATTCAAAATTTTTTTATAAACATGAAAAGCATTGTTTTAAAAAATTAAGAAGAATTGATTGTTATAATCACATGAATTGTTTCAGAAATGAGATACTATTAGATTAGGTTTTGTTCATGTAGAAATTAATGTTACTGAAATAGCCAAAGTTAGCAGAAATATGAGAGGTTAATACAGGAGTTGTTAATGAGGTAAATGTGGGGACACGGTGAAAATAAAATTTGATATTTTGGAATACCTTGGTGAAAAATAGTTGTTGTACTTCTTTTGATTGTTTCCTTTGGAGACGATATCTTGCAGCATTATTGTTGAGCATATAATAGTTATTAGAATATAAACATGTCGTATAGCAGACATTGAAAATATATATAGATGTCAAAGGAGACTAAGGACTCACCTGATTCAAAATAAGCAAAAATTTGGTTATGATAATATACTACATTGTTAGTAGTAGTCAAAGGCTTGTTATCTATGTCATGAATAAGGATTTTGAGACTTGATATAATCTTTGTCCTAGACAAAGCCACATATAGTTGCCCATGACTAAAAATAGGTCTTGGCAAGTAAATGCCCACATTTTGTGAAGATTGACCTTGGCTTTTGTATTGTCATGGCAAAAGATAGAGTAATGGGAAATCGTCTTCTTCTCATTTTGAAAGGCCATCTTGACTCGGATGGATTCATACCCATTCAATGAATTAGAGTTTCTTGATCTGGATGAGATCCATTCAAAGTTATTGCCTCAATTACATGTTTTGCTGCATAAGTTACTCTTAGTCGAGTTCCATTGCATAATCCTGCAGATTAATCTATGTTTCTAAGTAGCATTATTGGTGTTCCAACCTTCAAGGACAACTTATATGGAGGCATACCTGATTAGTTAATCGAGCTTAAGAACTCAGGAGGGTAGAGTTCTTCTAGTGATTCATAATCATTTGATGATCTGCAAATTGAGTTAGAGCCAAAATATTCAACTGAGTAACAATTTCAAAAGTTGGGGCAAGTATAGCCTTATTAGTGAAATAATGTGGATTTGATAAATCCTCAATTAATCTTGGATAAGTAGCAGAGACAATTGCTTGAATTGGATATTCAAAATTGGTGATGAGGAGTTCAGATGGGATTTCAATTTGAGCAATGCCATTATCTAGAGTTCCTAATTGTCCATTACCGACCTTCAACAACCATTTGAAGAATCTCAACAACTCATCATTATTTGTAGTAGGTGAGCTTGATTGAAGTTTCATATTGATGGTCAATTAAAAAATAGTACAAAAGTTCTACACGAAAGAAGTGTTGATGAATGCATTAATTGTGTCTACATGTAAACCTTTTGGAATGACTAGAAGGATTTGTCTAAAGTCACCACCCATAATGGCACATTTTCCTCTGAATGGTAGTTGATCAGTATTTTCAATGGTTGAAGACAAGATATCTCTCACGGATCTGTTAGGAGCTTCAATTGCATGTTTTTTTTTTATCATTGCTATTTCATCCCAATTAATTAGTTTTACTTGTCTGAGCAAATCAAGTAAGTCAGAATTGAATTTAATGTTGCAAATTGATTCTTCATGAATATCAGGTGGTATAGCAAATATGGAATGAGTTGTCTTTCCTCCAAGAAGTAATGTTGTCCTCTCTCCTCTCGCACGTACAAAAAAGATGGCAAACATAAATCTACCTAATTGACCACATACCCTTGCAACCCTTTCCATCCCACATAAACTTCACACCTTACAATCATTTTACCATTCTTCATTATCCACCCAAAATACATCCTGGCTAAAAAAATTCTTTAACAACCCAACCAAATGCCTACGACCCAATATGCCGCAAATTTTTTATATGTAAATCTTTAAGCTAGTCCTATATAGATTAATATATTAGTTAATCATATTATTACTACACTCAAAAAGATATTAATTGATTAAGAAAATTTCTACTTCAAAAATAGAAAATCCATAAAAAAAGGACAGCTAAATATATATCAGTAAGGAATTACACCCAAATTCCCTATCCCCAAAATACATTTATACAACTCCCATGCAATGCGTGAGGATAATTCTAGTTTGAGTTATAACAAGACATAAATATAAATCAACCTATATATTTCACATAAAAGTACACTTTTATTTATAAACTCATGTTGAAGTCTCACCATAACTCAAAAGTATCATTTCATAATATATAAGTAGGATCATAACTCTGATCCTATTTGATTACAATAAAATAATATGTTAGTATGCGATTAATTATTGGCCAAAAAAAGTAGGGCATTAATTTACAGAAATAATGGTCCAGGTCAGGGATAGAGCCAGCATAAAAAATCTAGGGGGGCAAAGTTTTTGAAAAAAATTGTTCCAACCAGATTTTTGAAAATTTATACATTGTTAATTTAAGCTTTTCTTAAGTATTTATCATAGTTAATTTTTTAAAAATAATTTTATGAATTTTCATCAAATGCTATTACTCATTGAAGGTAAGAGATTGCGGAATGCCATAATATATTCTTTGGTTGAGAGTCCAAGGGATGAAATATAATTCTTACAATTTATAGGAACAACATAAGCAACTATCATATATTCTTCATAGATTTTGAAAGCTTCTATGTCTCAATTAAAACAAAGCACAAACATTCATAAGCTTTACAGTAACAATTTTGGGAATTTAAAATGAAAGGATGAAGAGGCATATATCTTGATTTGATGTTGATAAAATACAATTACTAAGTCAAAGACAAAAATTACAATATTATAGTGTTTTCCTTGTAATATAAAGGAATACATGTATTTGGTTTAATTTTTCTATAAACTTGTTTGGTCAAAAAAAAATTAGTGTATCCACAGACAAGATAAACTATATAGTGTATTATATATAGATATAGACATATATAGTGTGTGTAGATACATACATAGAGACAAAATACTTGGATTCAAACCCAAAACATGCTGGTTGCAAATCTATATTCTTAACTATGTTTATATAGAAATATATTGGGGTAGTGTTTTTTTGGGTGGAGTACCAAATACTTGAATTATATATAGTAATACATGGGAAGAGGGAATGGGTGGGGGGGACCATGGCTCCTTCTAGTCCCCCCTTCCCTCCATCCTTCGTCCAGGTCAATTAAGAACAACTAATGAACAATTTCGAGCAATTTTTTTAATTGATTCCTTACTTTTAAACAAAGGTTTGAATATATGTTGCCCTGCTATTTAAATTAAAATTTAATAACACCCTAATTTACGTGGTAAGATGGCATTCATCTCTATTATCGTTAAATGTTTTATATATTGTACTATGAATTTTGCAATGATATAATGATTTAGCACAACATCTTCAAGATGTCAAAGGAACATACAAATAAGATGAAACTGGAATATGATGCTACACATTTCTATATTTTGAACTAAAAAATTGTGATTTACAATAAACCATAATTTGGATTAATTTTTTAGACCAAATATTAGAAAAAATTCATCACAATAAATTTTTAAAACTGCAATTAATTTTATAGGCCTCAAATATGAACAAGAAAAAAGCATGCATCATAATATCATAACTATAATGATGATAATTCGTTATTAGTTTAATTATTTGTTTTATAAAAAAAGTTTAATTATTTGAGATTATAGATAATAGGAAAAATTATTTACAACATTAAAGTCCTTTGCGTGAATGCAGAATGAAAGAGATACCCATTTTGAGGCCTGACCCATTTAAATTTAGATTAGTCTAGATCCAATAAATATTTTTTTAATTAAAGGAGATAAATTCTTCAAATAGTTTGGACCCATGTGTACATAAGTACTCCATTTACCCCATTTTATTTGATGTTTTTAGATTCTTCACACAAACTAATAAAATTATTAGATAACTTAGATTATAGTGAACTTTAATGACATTTTACCAAATTAACCTTGACTTAATTGCTAAAAAATGACTTATACTTATTTTAATGAAGGGTAAAACAGTATTTAATGTTTCATTGGTAATATAAAATGATAATTAAATTGGGCCATTTAGAATTTTCTAAAATGATAGATAAAATAAGAAGGAAGGATTATTATATTATTTTTTTATCTAGATATATAAAAGTTACTTCTAACTAATTCATACATATTAAAAAATTTGTTAAAATTATTTAATAGTCTTGAATTTTAAAAAGAGAAATCATTTTTTTGAAATTACCTTTACTTGAACTTATTAAATTATAACTCATCTTAATTACTCTCTCTTAATTTCTCCCCACCTAACCTAACTATTTTAATCTTTCCCTCTCTTTTAATTATCAAGGGAAAATTTAAAATAAAATCATATAAAATCATATACGCTAATTATATAATTTAACATATACCCTAATTGTCAAATTAATTAAATAATTTTTTTATTGAAAAGATTTTAAGTTAATTGAGTGCAATTCAGTTTATTTTCAAACTTTAATTTAAAATTAATTTTTGAAATATGAAATGAAATTTTTTGGATAAATTATATAATTTAATAGATATCCAAAATGTAACTCAAAATTATTAAGAGGACATATATTTTCTTAAAAAATTGATGAAAAATGTAAAGGCCTTATGATGAATGCTATACTTACACAAAAGGTGATGAGAATTTTGGCTAGACAATTTAATAATTTAAGTGTCATATAATTTTTTATGGGTTGATAGGAAAGTTTAAGGTAAATTAAGGTAAAATTAGATGTCACTTAGTATAAGAGAAGTAAGATAATGAAGTTAAATATTATAGGAAATAGATTAATTGTTGTTGTTTGATTTAAAAAAATTTAAAAGTTGTTGAGAAGTTAGACTTAATTTGAGAAATTCCACTCCTAGAGTATTTCATAACTTTTCGAGTATTTTATAATATTTTTCTGTAAAGACTCTTAACTCCTTAATCTATTTTTTTAATAGAAATGATATATTTAAAATGTAAACATAATATATTTATTAGAAAATTTTTTTATCTTTCTAAGAAATAAAGATAAAACAAGCAAATTATTCATCAACTTTCTCAAAAGTTATTGCAAATTATACTAACCAACCCCTTAAAATTATATGAAAATTTTTATAAAAGATTTATAAAAAGATAATGATAGAATAAGGGCTAGGCATAACTTGCAAGAGTTTAGAGCGAAGCATGGAAAGCTTGGAAGACTTGATCAAGGTGTTGAATATAAAGCCCAAGCTTAAGTGAAATCATCACTCCAAAAGACAAGTTTCAAATCCAAGTCCAAGAGGAGTCCATTGAAAGAGATTACTTAATATATCATGTGTTTCATTAAAAGAGCATGCGACTTAGACATTAATGAGCTTAATTAGTGTTAATTTTTTTTTATTAATTATGGGTTGAATTTTGTTAATTAATAAAGCTCAATTAGTTAAATAATAGTCTTTTTGATAGTCCACCTTATAAATAAACATATTATGTGCCAAACATATGATTTCATTAATGTGTTGGCATAATTATAAGGGCTTAGGTATTATTTTATTATTTTTTATGAATTTTCGTTATTTTATTTTATGCTTTTATTTTTACTAGTTTTCTTGGTCCAATAGGAGTGTTATTTGAGCCAAAAGTCTCCTAATCCTATTAGGATTACTTAAGTCCAAATTAATTAGGTTTTCTAGGGTTATTAGGTTAAATTTTACTTTACATATTTAAGGCTAACTTTTATATGCATTTTTTAGATTGAGATGAATAAAAATTTCAGATTTGTGAGTTTTCTCTTGAGATTTTTTGAGTGCTAGAGAGAATACTATGACTTCTCAAGGAATCGGTCAATTCTTGTGGCGTCACTGGAACTAGGGTTCAAGAGACTGGTTCTCTTGGGTTCTAATTCAACAAGACTAACATCTATCCATCTTATTTCTTTATTTTAGCTTTCTTTTGCTTTTGTTCTTGTGCATTTTTGTTATTTTCTTTGCTATCTAGTCTTTGTGTTCCTTGTTTCGCAAAGATCTGGGTGTCTTACACAACAAAGTGGGTTCTTTGGACAGATTCCATAAGGGTTCACTTATGATTTGGTACCAGAGCTTAGGTTTGCATATCAAGGTGTATTTTTTTGTTTTGCTTCTTTCTCTTTGTTTCATTCTATTTTCGTTGCGTCTAGAAAATTTGTGTCATTGTTCATCTGTACGGCTTTCATTGTTCACCGGCACTGTTTTGTATTGTTCCGGTAACTATTTTACCAGCACTATTTTGAACTGTTCATCATACTGTTCACGGCATTGTTTCATTCACTGTTTATGGCACTATTTCGTTCCACTATTCATCATCTAAATTTAAAAAAAAAAAGATTCATCTTATATTCTAGTGTGAGTTGCCCAAATTTTTTTAAAAAAGTATGGAGCAATACTCATATTCTAGGAGAATACACCACTAAGTTTGTTAGCAAGAAGGTAATTAAGCTTCACTGTACAAATATGGAAGAGTTTCTTATTTCCAACAATTTTGATGCTACGCTATGGATGACAAGATGTAAAAACTTGTTAGAAATTAATGAGAGATATGATGACGAGGTTATTAAAACTTGGTACGCTGCCTTGAGATATAATAGCAAAAAGGAAAAATGGGAGGTAAATCTAAGGTCCAAAACTATCTGGCTGACTGATGAGATCTTCAATGAAGTACTAGAAATCCTTGGGCAAGATGGACTAAAGATTGATATCACCACCTCAAGGTACATGGATGAGGATAAAACTACAGATGAGGAAGGTGGTGCTTTCTTGAATTACAAAGAAAGCATAGTGCTAAATACTCTATTTAGAAGGCAAGAGAATAGGCCTCCTTTGAGTTTGTTGAACCCCTCTAACCTTAGTGCTCAAGTCAGGATCCTACACTACATTGTGTCTAGGATCATATTCAACAAAGGGGGAAGCTTCAATCTGATCACAAGAGCTGAAGCACATGTGATGACTGCTCTCATATGTGGGAAGCTGTTAAATATTGGCCATATCATCCTTCAATGCATGATCAAGGCAAGAGATCAGAGGAAAGACTCTACGTTGCCCTATCCCTTAATCATCTCCAAAATACTTCAATATACCAGGATTCAACACCTAGAAAAAGAAAAATGCAAGTCTATTGAAGTTTTCAAAGAGGAAGAATTGTAGAGGATGACCATTGAAAGGAAAGATGGTAGATGGATTAGAAAATGAGCTGGGAAGTCAGAAGATTTGTTCTTTGAGGAAGGTGGCCCACAAAAGCAAGCAGGAACTTCTGAGGCTGCTCCACCTTCACAGCCCTCATCTCAGCCTCCTCAACCTGTTTCTCCTCCATCTAAGCCCGCTCAGACACCTATGCCATCCACTCTTTCCACCCAGGCTAAGCCAACCAAGATCACTGAGTTATATGACAGCCTGTCTGCACTCATGCTAAGCATCAGAGATGAGCAAAATGCCAAGTTTGCTCATCTACAAGATCAGATTTTCTAGTTGGCAAAGAATATGAAAGTGGTTACTGATGCATTTGAGGACATCAGAAGTGTCATTCCCTCCACATCAGCTGGGGTCCTTTGAGCCTATCAGGTCTCCTACTCTTGAACCTTTAAGCCCATTTGAGCTAGCCTCTCCTAAACTAGATGATGATGAACATGCTACTACTGAGGCAACTAGAACATTGGCCACTCCACAGGCCTCTAACAATAAGACAAGCCATGGTCTACCCTTGGACTATGGTATGAAGGAATATACTCCTCAAGAAGCAAGTCCACACAAGTCTGTCGTGGAACATGCTCAGGATTCAATTCTTTTAATTCAAGAATCTGAGTAAATGGAGAAACTTGTAGCAGCCATCACAACTGCAACAATTATTCAAGCTACTCTGAATAAAGAGAGAAGCCTTGTACCTTACATAGATTTTGCAGTTGTTACACATAATGTTCTTGTGCAAGCTCAAAGACTGAGACTTGAAAGGATGTTTCCTCCACCTGCTCCTAAACCCTCATCTCATCAATATGGCATCACCATAAATAGAGGGCAAGGTTTAGCAACCATAAGAAGGTAGTTCAGGAAATCATTGAAGATGTTGAGGATGCCCTTCCTAAGTCGCCACCATCTATACTTCTTCTTTAGATTAATCCTAATTTACCTTGTGTCGCTATTCCTCTTTGTGCTATTCCAGTATCCCAAATACCTCCTCATGTTGTACTTGTTCAAGCCCCTGATGATGCCAAAAAGGGGAAGAAGACATCTGAGCAAACTAGGAAAACTACTGGGAAGACTGCTGCAGAACCATCTGGCAAGACCTACAACAAGAAATCCAAGCCCATGAGGATGTGATTAGATCTTAGGATTGCTTGGTCTCACTTGTATTGCTTGTTTATGTTTGTTGCCTCTTTTGTAATGTTAACTTAAAATTCTATGTTTACAATGTCATATCCTTGTAATGAAACTTTAAATGAATTAATGAGATTCTCTATTTTCCTTTTGATCTGTTAATGCTGCATTTATCTTTGAATTTTAATGCATATGTTAGGGGGAGCTCTTAGAAGCAAACCCAAGTACTAATACAGTTTGCAAGTTATTTTGTCATCATCAAAAAGGGAGAGAATGTTGAATCAAGTGTTTTGATGATTCCAAACAACTAGAGCTTGGAAGGAAGATATCAAAGGAGTACAAAAGATCTCAAGTGAAGAAATCCAGGAAGAAATGAGCAGAAGATTAGTTTGTAGGATTTCTTACAGTATTCACAAAAGCAAAAATCTTTGATCTTTCACCAAATGTTTTTAAAATATGTTTTTCGACAAATCCTATGTTAACTTACCATATATTTGAAAAACACTTACTAATAGACGAATTTTGAAATGTTAAATTTCATATGTTGCCTTGAAAATTCAAACTCTGATATCTGAAATTCGAACTTACAAAGTTGTTGCCTCTGACAGATGAATTTTAGCTTGTGAAAATTTGAATTTTGAGTCAAGTATAATTTGTGAAAAATGAAAAATTCATCTAAAGTTATGTCAAAGTTCATATGAAATTGGAGTGCAAAAAGAGTTCTAAGTTAGTCCTTTTGACAGACGAACTTTAGTTTTGAAAATATGAACTTTGGAATAAAAGTGTGTAAGTCTGATAAGAGGTCTCTTTGACAGACGAACTTTGGTTTTGGAAAATATGAATTTTGGAATGAAAGAGTATAAGTCTGATAAGAGGTCTCTCAACAGACATACTTTAAAGGCTCAAAATTTGAATTTCGAAAAGAAGAACTTTTGTGTCATATTGAGTTGCTAACTCAGATGAATTTTGGACTCTAAAATTAAATTTTGGAATCCAAAATTCGAATTTTGAATGTACTGTAGTTATATGGAACAACTATTCACACTTTTTAGAAGAATTATAAACTTGAAAATTTGTATGTTCCAACATGAGAATTTTACCTTTGAACAAACGAACTTCGAAGCTCAATGTTAAAGTCTTTAATTTATGGTCTCTGTGAAATTTGTCTGTTGACACCCCAAAATTCAAACTTTGGATGTCGAACGCATTAAATACAGTTGGTGAACAGATAGTTTTATAGAGTAACCATTGGGTAACATCTCTAATAGATAGATCTTGTCTCTAACATATAGTTAAGATATAAATCTATAAATAGAATTTCATTTGAAGATGTGAGGAAGAATCTTACATTGTGTATACTGAAACTCTATCAAATTTTTTAGTCAAAGCCTTCTACCCCTTCACCTTTCATATATTGTACTTCAACTATCATACATACTTTAAATTAGAGAGTTTATCTTGTTGTAAATAATTTTATCTTCATCTGGAAAAAAGATTTTCTTATAAGGGGACTTCACAAAGGATTTAGGAAGCACTTGGCTATAGTGCAGAGAGTGAAACTATAAGCTCTTAGAATGGAGCATAAAGTTGTACTGTGATATTGTAAGGTGCCTACCGAATTTTTACAACATAGTTGAAAATCTCAAGTAGTAGCTTGAGAACTAGACATAGGTCAAGAGGAAGAGACCGAATCAGGATAAATTCTTGTGTCCTTCTTCTTATACCTTGCTTATTGCCTTATTACATTTTGCACTTTGTTTTTCTGCAACTTTTACTTTCACTGCTTTCTTATAATTTTATAGAAAATTTTCAAACTTCCCAATTCACCCCCCTCTTAGGAAGCCAATAGAACTAACATGATCAACATCCAATCTCTATTATGCTTTTAATAAGCACAGCTTATATTATCTTGTTTTAGTCTTCAATTGCTCTCATTCCAATGTCATAGTATTACACGCAAGGTGAGATTAGCATACAATGTTGGTAATGCACAGTTATCATGGTTTAAGAAGGAAACTGGTATTGCTTTTATTATCATCTACTCTTAAGTAAACAGAACCACCTTTTTGACAAAAAAGCAATTTACAGCAATAAGGGAACATGTCAACATCACATTCAGGATTCAATTCAGTTACGACATATGAATCTTGGAAATCCGGAACAAACCCACCCCTTTTGACAATTACATGCTAGTATATTCATAATGAAAAACAATACTAAAATACATTAAACAGATCAATTAATTGAGGCCTAATGCTCAGTTTCACCTATGACAACTGTGCTATGAATCTTCCTACTTTCAGGCAGCATAGACTTTCATCAACCATTCCAACAAAAAAGATTAAATCTTGACCTTCAATCCCCTCATGCACACAGATTAGGCTTCTTTTCATGGCTTGTTAATTCTTTTTTCCTTTTGATATGTGGTTCCAATAATCTTTTTGTGAAAAAGGTGTTAACTCAGGTGCAAATTCTTCTTTCACTGCATTGGTTTATGATTCACTAAAGTAAGAATTTAAATTTCCTTCAATGCAATCTTATCTGATAATGATCACACCCTAAAACTCAGCTAAAGCTTCTTCTTTTGCATTAGAGAAAGAGAATGCTTCAGTTAGCCTAAAACTATTGAATTTTGCCAAGCTAATATAGGTTGTGTCATGGATATAGCAACTATTACTGCTACAAATGAAGAAGGTATTGAATGTTGTTGCATTGAGAATGTTTGTGAATGCAATACATCCAGTTGTGAATTTATTCTAAGATTTTTTTTTTGTTTTTAAACAGATAAACTCACATATATGGCTCAAATTAGCTACCAAGATGAAGAAACAGATCCGGTGTTTGAGGATGACGAACAAGATATTAACAATCTCCTAGACAATGATATATATATCAATGAATAATGTACAATTTAATTTATGTGACACATTTCTCTGACTTATAAAATTCAGTACTTCTATTAGATATCAATAGATGACTACAAATGATGGATTTTTTGCTTCTAACATGCTACTGATAGGTTACTTAGATGAAAGTAATCCAATTCATACTTGCAACTATTGTGGAGCATAGATGTGGTTTAATGAAAGAATTAAAAAAGGTCCCAAAGAGAAGGGCCTACAATTTTCCCTTTGTTGCAGTAATGGTAAGGTTCAACTTCCACTAATGCTACAATTACCACCTTACTTGTCTAGCTTGTACTTCAACTAGAGGTCTCCTGAATCCAAAAACTTCTTGTCAAACATTAGAAACTATAACAATATGTTCTCTTTCACATTTATAGGAGGACAAATCAACCATTCCATGAACACAAGTAGAGGTCCATATAGCTTCATCTTGTCAAGACAAAATTATCATAGAATTGGAAGCCTATTGCCTACCGATAGAGAAAAGCTAGTCTACTCTCAATTATATATTTATGATACAGAGAATGAGATAAACAATAGAATATCAGCTGTCCGAATGGGAATTCATAATATTCTTATTTTTGTCCAATCAAAAAATTAGTCTAACTGCTTTTCCTAAGTGGCTTGTCAACTCTTACATTGTGCAATAAACATCAGACAAAGTAAAACATTGATCCAAACATAGCAAGATATATTATGCATGAACTCAATGCATTTAATGTCTATGTGAAAGAGTACAGACTAGCATCAAGCATGTTATGTGTAACACGTTACTTTCCAACCATTAAACATGTATGAATTCATGATTAAGGTTCAAAATAAAGTGATTTGAAAGCAAATGAGCCCTTAATTTCACATAGACTAAGTTTAGGTTGTAAAATTTTGCTGAACTTTGAAAATTCATAACTAATTCTACAAAAATCGTATTGAGGTGATTCTAAATTCTATGAAAACCTTATGATGTCTATTTTAAAGTAAAAATATTGATTCACACTTTTACTGATACAGTAAATTTCGAATTTATATAGACTCTATCCTGTTAATAATGAAGCATAAACAAAGAATAGGGAAAATCTCAATGCCAAAGCATAGGGACATAATATTTCATTATCAAAATGTTGTAATTTACATTATGTAATGTAATATATCATCTAATCCTATGTAATGTAATACAAAATGTAATATGATTCTAAAATGACTTGGACAGCATCTCCTCATCAGTTTGTCATTTTATTTCCTTGGGCAGAATCGAGGCCTAAAAATGTTAGATATTGGGGTGAGATTCAGATAGAATCTCAGTAATATGACAATTCATTTTCTCACACTTAATTTCAGCAGCATAACAGTACAACCATAATTACTAAGAATCAAACTTAAAATCATATTCTATATGATCATGCATGTTCAAACAACCTTCATGACATTCAAAGCATTATTATAGCAAAACCTCAACTTTGATTCAATATTTCATCATGGAAAATCCCCAAATCATGTTTCTACTAGCATAATGACTACTCTTAATAAATCAAATAGCTAAACTAAAATATAAATGGAGAAAAAGAAAAGCATATTACCTAGAAATATTTCTTAGAACTTCAGAACCTCATATCACACCTTCTTTCCTAGAGCTTCTCACTCTAACCTCTCTCTACCTTGAATGAAATTTGATGGCTAAATGGGGGAAAGGAGGAGCCTCTATTTATAGGTGAATTGAAGACATAATGGCCCTTGGATTAGATCATGATCCAATGGCTCTTAATTATTCCATATTAATTTATTTAATTCATCATGTGAGGATTTTATGAAACTATAACCTTGCCCTTTTTCTAGAAGTTTTTAGTTGATATTTTCAACCCAAAATATATTTTATTTGGTTCTAATAGGTGTCTACTTCAAATGGTGCCATGTGTGTGTTAGAGTTCAAATTGATTTTTGCTTCTTTTTCCTCTTAATTTTCGTCACTTTCTTGTCTAATCAATTCAAGGAATATACTTTTATGCCATTTGGGCGTTACATCTCTCATTCTGGGCCTTAGTTCAAGGTATATGGGTTTTTGGGCTCCTTTTACCGATTTCGGGTCCAATTCTTCCTTATTCTGGGTTTTAGGATCTAAAATAAATTCAGTAATGTAATTATATATTTTGGGACTTAGAACATTGTTTTGGAATGTCAATATATCCTGATTACTGACTAATTTCCTCATACAGAGTTAATTAGATCATAATATTAGTTTCTAAGTTTATTTGTATATTATTGTTGAAACTAGAGTCATATCAGTTATCTTATTACTAAAAATATTCTGGTTATCTAAAATGAATCTAGATATGTTACTGAGTCATATTTAATCTCTAATGAATCTAGACTTGATACTAAGCTTTATACATTTTCTAATTCACCAATTAATCCAATTATTCATAGACTGATCCTATGGCTATTTAAACTTCGTAGAAAAATCCAGTGTCTTATTCTGCGTCATAATATATTTGGGTTTTCTAATACAGACTTATTTTCTATTTTTTAGAAATTTCTAATAATAGAACTTCGGTCCTCTTTTCTATCTAATATATGCATTTTCTAGTTCTGCTTATTAGAGGATAATTTTTAGCGATTATTTTTCTGACTCTATTCCTACAACCGATACTGTCAAATACTGAGTAGATAATTTGTTTTGAAAAATGACATCTATGTCCCATTATTTTGTCTTTTAGTGCCTACTTCATAAATTTTTACTTTGGCCCCATGATTTAACTTTCTTTGCAATTTGGTCCCTAAGTACCACTATTACCATGTTTCCTAAGGCATAGAATCTCAACCTATAGCTTCACAGGATTTCTGATATCATACAGTATATATTCACAGTTGACTACTAAGTCAAATTTTATCTAGATTTGTATTCACAACATATGAAATTTTAAATGTTCGTAGTTTCTAAATAGCATATCCAACTTTTTTAGTTCTTACTAAAGGTTCCATATGGTTTCTAATGTCATATAATGCATGTTCATAGTTCAACCAAAATCCAACTAGAAACATAGACACAAAGCATGTGAAATTTATGAGTTCTATAGTTAGTGAGAATTAGGATGTTAGATTATGGGCAAATAATCAATTAGATATCAAGCTATGCCTTCTTTCAAGTATAGATAAAGATGGTTGTATATACAACCTACCATCATCAGCTGATGTGGTTGGGTTGGTTGTTGGAGATATTGACACATAATATGCCCCAAGAGATATCATTTTCAAAAAGAAGTCAGGACAACTTAAGAGAATCTCAGAAACACATGTTGCATATTTGCCCCTACAATACCCCTTGTTGTTTCCTTATGGGGAATATAGTTATAGAGATGACATTCCCCATAGCAATTTGCAAGGATCCAACAATTCAAGGAGGTCAATGGTTACACTAAGGGAATATCTGGCATATAGAATTATGTATAGAAAGAATGAAACATTATTATTATTGTCTGTGAAGAAGTTACTATAGCAATTCATTGTTGACGGTTATACTATGATGGAAGCACAAAGACTCCAGTTTATTAGGACACATCAAACAAAATTGCGAGTAGACGTGTATCAAGGCATATCAAAAGCAGTTGTCAAAGGAGACACAATCCCTGCATCACTTGGTAAACGTGTCATAGTGCCATCATCATTTGCAAGTGGAGCCAGACATTTAATTCAAACTTACTAGGATGCAATGGCAATTTGTATATGGGCCGGATTCCCTTATCTCTTTATCACATTCATTATTAATCCTAATTGGCCTGAACTTCAATGATATTGTGCAAAAAATGAATTATCAAGTTTAGACACAACTGAAAATATTTCCAAACTGTTTAAACTCAAGCTCCAACTTCCCCTTACAGTGATAAAGAAAAAGATAATATTTGGAAAAGTTCGTGCAAGTTAGTTCCATGGCTGAAAACTTTTATCTTATACATTGAATGAATACAATTTCAAATATATCTAAAATTACATTAGTAAACTAAATTATAGGGAAGCTATGTACTTTATATTTTAACTTGGCAAAAAAACACTTAATGAGCATTTGCCCTAGTCAAATGAATTCTTTTATTTGTCAATTTCTTTATATTTATCCATATGTCATTATGATTAGCAACCTTATTAGCTATAGTACAAATGCATCTAGTCAAAGTGCTCAAATGACTTGCAAGAAGAAAACATTGTTATGTTAGGCTTGCAACAATGATTTATAGGAGAAACCATTATAATGTGAAGGTTATAAATACCATGTACTAACACATTCTTTTGACAATTGGACACCTGCGCATCATTTTTTAAAATTCATTTTGCATTTTCATGATTCAAACTTACTAATCATTTAATTACAATAGTCTTGATTATCTTCAATGATTATTTTTCAATGGTTTACATAATAGAATTTAATAAAAGAGGCCTCCCCCATACACATATACTGCTTTTCCCACATGAATCTGACAAGATAAAGACTCTTGAATAAGTTGACAAAGTAATTAAGGCTGAGATACCAGACAAGGAAGAATCACCTCTCTTATATGAGCTTGTGTAGAATTTCATGATTCGTGGACCTTGTGGGCATTTAAACCCAAAATCCCCTCGCATGAAGGAAAAGAGATGCAGCAAACACTTCCCCAAAAAATGTCATCCTCATACAACAATTGACAGTAAAGGATATCTAACTTACTAGAAAAGAGATGATGACAACCATGTTGACAAAAATAGGATATCATTGGACAACAGATATGTGGTACCTTACAATCCTAAGTTGTTGATGATGTTCTAAGCTCACATTAATGTTGAGAATATAAATCAATCTTGAGCAATCAAGTACTTATTCAAGTATGTCAGCAAAGGAAATGACCATGTAATAGCTACACAATGTCATCAGAATAATGCAAAGAATATCAACAATGTGGTTGATGAAATCAAGTAGTATTATGACTGTCATTACATATCATCATGTGAGGTAGCTTGGAGGATATTTGGCTTTAACACTAACCATTGGTATCCCCTAGTTGAAAGATTGAGTTTCCACCTACCTGGACATCAGTCTGTACTATATAAAGCAATAGATGACCTACCTAAAATTGTATAGGAAGAAATAGTTAAACAATTAATGTTCATGTCTTGGATGATATGCAACCAAAGCAACGCAAAAGCAAGAGAACTAACTTACACTGTATTCCTTCATTTTTTTGTCTATGATCGGAAGATAAGATAATGGAAACCAAGAAAAAAGGGTTCTCTATAGGAAGATTACATCATTATTCACCATCATCTAGCGAGCTTTACTACCTCAGAATTTTTCTTAACAAAGTGAGAGGACCAAAATCATATGAAGACATCAAGACAGTCAACAACATTATTCATCCAACTTTTAGGGTAGCATGTTATGCCCTAGGGCTGCTTGATGATGATCAAGAATACATTGATGCAATGAATGAAGCTTAATCTGGACATCAGGACATTATCTCCATAAACCCTTTGCTAGCATGCTACTATCTAATTGCCTAAGTAGACCAAACTTCAGTTGGCAAAAGACGGTTGAACTACTTTATGAAAATTTGCTATATATACCTAGGGATCATCCTCATTTCTCATGTACAAATTATAGATTACCTCTACTACAATACAAACAAATCTAATAAACTACATTACTAAAAGTTAATAAACCTAATTAACTAATCCTTTTGTCATTTTTGCCAGATATATAGGTCACTACACAAGAAAAGAAAGCTATGGCATTATTGGAGATTCAGAAGACATTGCAAAGAAATGGCAAGAGCTTAGAGCAATATCTCCAAGTGGAAATTGATATAGACTATCATGTACCTAATTGCTCTAACTAATATTAGATGAGCTTGATGTTGACAAGAATGCTTTGAAAGAAGAATATGAGATATCTGTTTCTACCTTGACAGCAGAGTTGAAGTTAATCTTTGACACTGTCATTCAATATATAGAATCCCCTGCAAATGAGTTCTTTTTTGTCTATGATTATGGAGGCACAGGAAAGACATTCTTATGGAATGCCTTATCAGTCACACTTAGATCAAGAGGGCATATAGTGATCAATGTTGCATCAAGTGAAATTGCTATGACACTTTTATCAGGTGGTAGAACCGCCCATTCAAGGTTCGCCATACCAATTGACATTCATCCAGACTCAATTTGTAACATTAAGCAGAACTCTGAGTTGGCATATTTGCTTAGGAAAATGAAATTGATCATTTGGGATGAAGCACTCATGGTTAAAAAACATGCAATTGAGGCCTTTGATAGAATAATGAGGGATATTATGAGATCAGTGGTTCCAAGAAGCAATGACTTGCCATTTGGCTGGAAATGTGTCGTAATGGGTGGAGACTTTCAGCAAATACTTCTAATTATCCCAAAAGCAAGAAGACCTGATGTATTAAATAGCATAATCAATTCATCGTATCTATGGAAGTATTGCACTCTTTTCCAGTTGACCATTAACATGAGGCTACAATCTAATGAATCAAAAGATAATATCAATCAATTGAAACAATTTTCACAATGACTACTTGATATTGGTAGTGGCAAAATTGGAGATGAAGAAGATGGCATCAATGAGGTTCAAATCCCAGCTCAACTACTCATAAATGCCTTCACCAATTCCATTGAGGCAATAGTTACTGCTATCTATCCGAACCTATGTCAAAATCTATCTGATCCACACTACTTTACTGATAGAGCCATTCTAGCACCAAATATTGAGACAATCACTCAAATAAAATGACTTCATTTGTTCATCACTACCTGAAGAAAGTATTGAATACTTAAGCTCTAACTCAATCTGCAAGATAAATCAAGAATATGAGTCATTTGAGGATTTATATCCAACATAATTCTTAAATAATATCAACTGTTCTGGCATGCCTCTGCACAAATTGACACTTAAGGTTTGTGCATCTATCATGCTTCTCCGGAACATTGACAATCATGTGGACTTTGCAATGGCACACGACTAAGAGTCAGTCAACTTGGAAATCACATCATTGAAGCAATAACATTAAATGGATCACAAATGAACCAAAGGGTTCTTATTCATAGGATGGATATGAATCCATCAAAATCAAGGTGGCCCTTCAAGATGCAAAGGAGACAATTCCTTGTGACATTATCATTTGCTATGATCATCAACAAAAGTCAGGGGCAATCTCTCCAAAATGTTTGAATCTACTTGCTAAAACCTATTTTTTCTCCTGGTCAACTTTATGTGGCACTCTCTGGGATCAAAAGCATGTCAAGTCTGAAAATTCTTATACATGATTCAAAAAACAATGCCTCTGATACAACCACCAATGTAGTGTACCAAGAAGTTTTCCAAAATTTGACAACATCAAGTTGACATGCACATGAGTAATCATACCATACAGGTGTCCCCAAAGCCAACATCACGATCTCGAGGATATGATTAGATTTTTGAAAAGGACAGACATCAACTTCCAGATACTCCAATCAGCAAAACACCTTAACTACTCTATCAATCACATGACCATGCAATCAATATTTTTTGTGGTAACCTATCTTACCATGTAAAGTTAAACTTATATGAATTCGTATATATTTTGTGCTTTTGGGTTCTCATTAATATGAATCATATAATTTGTACTGTGATTTTTATGAAATTTTAATGGTAGGAGGAATATTTTAAATAAAGATGCCTAAGGAAAAATACCTCAATGAAGCTTTGTACACATTTGATATTGGTCATAATGATCTTGATGCTGGGTTCTTTAGTAACAAGACTTTAGAATAATTCAATGCTTACATACCAAATATAACCAATGCTTTCTCATATAATATCAAGGTAACTTACTTCCCTATCATTGATAATTTGGTTGTACATGAACTAATTTTTGAGAATTAATTGGGTAATCAAGAACATATACAATTTGGGATGAAGATCATTTTGGATACACAACACAGGACCTATTGAATGCCCCCCTTGTATTCTGTCCAGCTTTTTATTAGCCGAAAGAGATGGATGTGGTTGGCTGAAACATTATAATGAAGTAGCTCAATACTTCAACTACAAGTTGAAAGAAGCTATAGTTCAACTTCGAGAGGACCTTCCTCTTGCTGCAATCACATTCGTAGATATTTATTCCATCAAGTATTCTCTGATTTGTAACTCAAAAAAATATGGTGAGTCTAATTAAAAATGATGACATTTCTTATGCTTGCTTACTATCTATGATGTGAGTGGTAACCAGTAATCTTGGCTTTATGAAAGTGTAGGATTTGAAAAGCCACTAGGGGCATGTTATGGGTATGGAGGGGAGTATAACTATGGCAATGGTGGGTGTGAAAGCACAATGATTGTGAATGGCACTAAATTTTTTGTGGGATCTTGTGAAAGGTCATCAATGAGAGTGAATTGGGATGGTGTTCACTATATAGAGGCAGCTAACAAAGTCATCTTTGATTAAATCTTAAGTGGGGCTTTCTCAGATCCACCTCTTCCCTTGAACATGGCATGTTTTAGAAATTCATCCAAGATTATGATCTAATAATTAGAGGATTCTTTATGGGAATTGCTTGGGCTGAAATTAAATTTCAAGTCTGTAAAATTAATAATGGTGTACATAACTACTCATATATATGTGTGTGATTACCTACAGCTTGGAGAAGCTATTACTAAATAAAGGTTCCTCCTTACCAACAGCTTAAACATTTGATATAGTAGTAAAGGTTTAAGCATTTAAATGAATAGTAATGTAAAAGGAAATGAAGAGAAGAGGAAGGGAAGAATAATATCAAGTGGGATGGTAGTAATTTTAAATGAAATGAAAAGAAGGATGAGGAAGAAAATGAAGAAAGATAAGGGAGACTAGTGGCAATTTCACTTCGGTTCTTTGTAACCACATTCTATTTACATGGTTCTTATTTGAGTATTTAATAACATCAAAGACATATGGCAAGTAGCATCAATCCACTATAAACTAATCTATAAAAGACTATATACAAGGTAAGTAATGAGCTTAATATACACAGTTATCATGCCAAAACAAAAAACAAAAGCAACTAGAACAAAGCAAAATCAATGAACACATATAGTCCAGCAATATGGTGAATTATCCAAATCAAACACGAAGCTGTAAGCACTACTAGCCATTGATATTTAGTGCTTCCACAGACACAATTAATGAAGGAAAAATGAAACTATCTCATAAACCCAATAAACAGCACAAAGCAACTAACGCATTACACAGACACAGTCATAAATATAAGCTATTAGCACTTGTGTCATAAAATAACAACCACCTGCAGACATTCAACTAGACTGCACTTATCAACAATTGCTTGCATCTCCCCTCTAAAGCTTCTGCCATTACTCTGATCTGCTATCATGTGGCAACTTAAGAGAACAATGGCATGTTAAGAACAAAAAATAGTAAAGTAAATAGCCACAGGGAAAAAAATCTCATCAATGAAATATTCTCAAAAGGAAAATTAAATTACTTATTAGGTCAAAATTGTTAGATATGCTGGCTTCCCAAAGGGGGGTGAATTAGGAAGATTAAAATTTTCTGCAAAAAGTCAAAAGAGTGATAAAGGCAAAAATGACAGTAAAACAGAGTATAAAGGTACAGTAAGGTAAAAGCAGTAAAGAGAAGGGAAGACACAGATGTTTATCCTGGTTCGGTCTCTTTATCTTAACCTACATTCAGTCCCTAAGCTACTATTTAAGATTATCCACTATCTTGCAAGAATTCAGTGGGTTTCTTGCAATTGCCTCAGTATAACTTTGATGCTCTATTCTTAGAGCTTACAACTTCTCTCTTTGCACTCTAGCTAAGTGTTTCCCAAATCCCTTGTGATAATCCCTCATAAGAAAATCTTTCTTCCAGATGAAGATAAAATTAATTACAAAGAATGAATTCACTAATTTAGAGTGTATATGAAAGTTGAAGTGCAGAAGTATGAAGTATGAGAGTAAAAGACTTTGAGTTGAGATTTTGACAAAGTTTCAGTTTATACAAAATTAAATTTGTTATCCATAACTTCAAATAAGGTTTTATTTATAGATTTAGGTCTTAACTATACGTTAGAGACAAAATCTATCCGTTAGATAAGTTACCCAACTGCTACTCTGAAAAACTATCCGTTCACCAATTGCATTTAATGCTTCTAACACTCAAAGTTCAAATTTTAGTTGGTCAACAGATGAATTTCGAAGATACCGAAAGTTAAAGACTTTAACGTTGAACTTCAAAGTTCATCTGTTATGAAGCAAAGTTCAAATTTTCATCTTTGAAGAATATTTCTATGTTGGAACATATGAATTTTCAAGTTAAAGATTCTTTGATAAGTGTGAACAGTTGTCCCATATTGCTACAGTGCCTTCGAAGTTCAAATTTTGATGCCCAAAATTCGTCTGTCAGTGGGCAGCTCAGTAAGGCACAATAGTTTCATCTTTTCAAAATTCAAACTTTCAAGATTTAAAGTTCGTCTGTCAAAGAGACCTGCTATCAGACTTAGTTCAAAGTTTGAATTTCTGAATACCAACATTTGTATGTCAATAGATTGTCATAATAGACTTGCAAGCTTTGTTTCTAAAATTCGAATTTTCAAAATCAAAGTTCGTCTGTCAGTGAGCTAATTTTAGATCCTTTTTAATCTTCACTTTCAGGTGAACTTTGAAATATCCTCAGACGAACTTTCAATTTTTATGAATTGTAGTTTATCAGAAATTCAAACTTTCAAAACTCAAAGTTCGTCTGTCAGAGAAGGCTCTCATCTGACTCATGTCAAAGTTCAAATTTCTACATTCAAAGTTCATCTGTCAGAAGGATCTCTTTTCTGATTAACTTATTTTCAATTCAAAATTCAAATTTCAAAAGCCAAAGTTCAAATTTTCAAAGCAATAGTTCAGCTATATCACTTTAAAGTTCATCTGTTAGTGGGTATTTTTCAAGTATTCCATGAATTAACATGGAATCAAATTTCTAAAAACATTCTTTTACCAATTCAAAATCTTTTACTCAGATAAAACATAGTAGGAGATCCTATATCTAAACTTGTGCTAATTTTACTTGGATTTCTTCACTTAGGATCTTCCATGCACCTTTGATATCTTCGTTTTAAGCTCTAGAATGTTGGTTTGGAATCATCAAAACACTTGATTCAACAAAAATGATGGGACACGGCATTCTGTGGCCCATAACATAAATGACTTAGCCAGCTGTCTTTAGAAAATTATACTACCCGTACTGTATTTTTAAAGACAATACTTATGGTTTAAATGCTTACATTCCTTAAATTATTTTCCATTTTTTAGAAAATAAAACAAATTCATTTACTTTCAACACTAACTTAATACGTAGTCTCATATAGTTTGACAATGGACACTATACAGCTCACCTGTACAAACGCACGGGGGAGAATTCTAGTTAGTTATAAATGGAGACAGTATCTCCAGTCATTTATAACTTATATTCAAGAATTTATAACTTGCTCATGTAAAAAATTTTGAACATGGTATTTCTTTTATTTATAACATATTTTCAAAAATTTATAATTAACTTTTGAAATTTATAACTCAACCCCTAAGACCCAAGTCTTTTATTATATGCTCTAATTTTAACAATTGACATTTTGAAGTTATGCATTGAAATTAATAAAGCTAAAAAATAATTTAAGGATTAATAAAATGTGATAGTATTTTATTATAATATCCTTATTAATTATGATTATAAGTATTTTACTCTTTAATGTCTTTCTCTTCCTTTATAATTATTAAATAGTAAAATTCTCAAAAAGTAATTAATACTATCTTGAAATTCTAAAGTGACAATAATTTGAAAATAAAATAAAATATCCAAAGTATCAATTGTTCAAAAATGAAGGGATTATTTCTAAATTTTGGGACTTTTATGTTTCTTTTGAGGCTCTTTAGTATCATTTTCTCTTAATTTATCAAAACTAGTGAGAACTGACTGAAATCCTGTGGAACTAGACATGAATCGTTACAAACCAGCAATGAACTAGTTGAACTAACTAGATTATTTTATAATTTTTAATTTTTTTAAGTTTTTAAGATAAAATAGCATTATTTTTTTACTAAATAGTATTATTTATTGTATAATTTTTTTTATTATAATATTGTATAAGCATTATTATAATATATAATTATTAATAATGATAAATTTACTTAATAAATAATATAATAACAGAATATTATTTTGAATTTGAAATATGATTGTGGATGGATATTAACTTATTTAAATTTTAATATTAGGTTATGAAATTTAGTAATAATATTTTTAAAATTTTCTATATAATATATAACATATAAAATTAAAAAAAATATTATTTTTATTACTACTGATTGATTAGGTTCAATCGTTAAACCATTGAACCTTAAACCAGTATCTTGACCAGTTCAATGATTTTAATACATTGGCTTTTGGTTTAATCACGGGTCTAGATAAGATTTTATGGCTACTAAAAGTACTGTGGAGTGGACCCATTTTCTCTTATGCTTGTTTTGTACTTAGATAGTTTAAGTTTTGCACTCTCTTGGGATTCATGTAGCTCTTTTCCATCAATGAATCTTGAAGATTTCGACAACCAGAAACAACCATTGGACAAGCCATTTGGTGTGCTAGCCTTGGAAGGGAAAGTTAAGAAGAAGAAACCTTCCTAGAACTTAAAATCACCTCAAAAGAAGGAGGTTGTAGATGCCACAATGGACAATAAAATGGAGAACGCCGATGACACCTTATCCCAGCATAACATGGAACAGGAAGTGGATAGAATGGCTATTTAGAACCATGGCCAAGAACCAAGATAGAAATTCTTTGCTCAATTTTAATGGGGTGGCAAATGGAAGCCAACTCATAGAAGAGGAAGAAGATGATCTTTCTTATGAGGACCAAGATGCTTTATGGAACTTACCTAAACCTTCAGAGGAACTTAAGAAGTTGACGAAGTACTATCCAGTGGTCCCTCTTTCAAATGACAAATTTAAGGTGTGGTGCAAGCTATGGAGACACAACTCAGTCATTACTATCCTTGGTAAAAGACTAAATCTTTGATATTGAAGACTTGACTCACTACAATTTGAGGTTTTACAGAGTTTGAAATCATTGACATTCCAAATAATTATCTCATTATTTTGTTCAATAACAAAGATAGATGGAGGGAACATTACAAATATAGTATTATGTGTGAGAATCCCATACATTCAAATGTTTTTTTATACCAAAAAATTCGTTTAGAGGTTAGGTGATTGCATTGGAAGAACACTAAAAGTTAATATAAGTTCCTTTTATGATTGCTTGGTTGATGATACTCAAATAGAGAGATATCATTTTTCTTATATATGTGTTGAAGTTGACCTTCAGAAATGGCTCATCCTGAGGGTAATATCTACAAATTCCATTTCTTTATGTGGAGGATGAAGGGATTAATCTTATTTGTTTCCCTTGTGGAAGGTATGGCTACAAAAAGGAGAATTGCCCATGGAGTTACAACCAAGACAAGTTCGCTCCAGTGAAGCACAAAACTGAACATTGTAAACAAGCATATTCAAAGCTACCAAAGAACAAACTTTCAATAGTGGGTGAAGAATTTTACCCTTGGATGTTTGTCTCAAGAACAAAGAAGGCTCGATCTTTGAGAACGGAAATGTTAGGTTTGGTATAAGGACAACAAAGCAAGATGGCCAAGAAATATCAAAAGAAGGGAAGTCAAACTTCTCAATTACAATATGCAGCCATTACAAATATGGTTTAGGATGGTGAAACATTGGAGGACTCAAACCTTAACATGGTTTTGGCAAGTACATGCTATGGTAGCAAAAGAAGGTCTAGTCAATCAGAAGGGAATGATGTGTCATAAAACCAAGCCTTAAAGGGAAATGAAACCTCAAGTGGTAGACTGAAATTAAAGGAAGTGGGGAAAAATAAGCCTCTAGCAAAAAAAAAGGGGGAAGGAAAATAAGAAGGCTTTAAGGTTTAATGTTTCGGATAAAGCCCATCTATACTTTAAAAGGTCATTGGAGCCAAGTTCCAACAAGAGTCCATCCAAGATGGTCCTTCCAGAAAATAAGACAGGGGGCAGAGTGCATGTAATTGGTAGTGGTGATTTAAATCAAGTAAGCCATACTTACAAAACCCCAACAAGTAATGATAGGTTAAAAGATTTGACATGATTAGAAACTTGGAGCATCCCAAAACCCATCCTCTCATCAATTGTGACTTGAATCCATAATGCCTTTCCACTAACACCATATTAGTGAACCATTCCCCAAATCTTCTTGATCGAAATCCGAATAGGGTGTTAATGAATCATGGATTGATTAATGGTGATCATCAAGATGATTTAGCCATTATGTCGTATGACTCTGTGTCAAGGCAAAGTCCTTCTCTTCAAGAGCGGTAAGTCGTTCCTGTCCTTTCTTTTCCCTTTCTTTCGAGTATTTATGATTGTTTCTTATTGGAATTATCAAGGTACTAAGGGGAAATATTTTCCTTTGAATGTCAAGGAAATTATGAATAAACACAAAATTAGTGTTATGTGTATTACTGAAATGAGAATGAGTGGAACAAGGGATGATAAAATTATTAACCAACTAGGTTTAATAATTGGGTTTGGTGAAAGCCATAGGCTACATGGGTGGTATATGGGTATTATGGGATGACCATAAAGTTAATATGGAGTATGTCTGCTCGATTCTCCAATTACTCCATCATCAAATTTTTTATAGAAATTCAAATGATTCTCAGTTTATATCTTTCATTTATGGGGAAACCACCCTAGTTAAAAGAGGAATGTTCTGGAAATCTTTTAAATCTATTGTTGTTTCTATAAGTGAAGCATGGCTAGTGTTAGGTGACTTTAACTCATTTTTGTCTCTAAAAGATAAAATGGGAGGATCAGATTTTAATTCATAGTTAGCACAGGAGTTTAATGAATGCATTTGAGACTCAAATTTGATAGAGGTTGCCTATGTTGGGGATAAATATACATGGGAGAATAGCAATGTTAAAGAAAGGGTAGATTGGGCATTTTGCAATATCAAGTGGGAAGAGAACCATGTTCATACTAATGCCTTCCATATGTTATGATATAAATTAGATCATAAAGTAGTGGTGGTGACTAAAAGTGGTGCTAATATTAATAGAAACTTCAAAAAGAAATTTAACTATTAGGCAATCTAGCTTCTTGAAGAGGGTTTTAAAGATGTGCTTCAAAATGCTTAGCATCGGGAAAAATTAGAGTGATGGCCTTCTTGCTTTTACTCATGCAACTTTTGAATGGAATAATGAGCACCTAGGTAGTATACCACAAAAGAAGGAAAATAGTGTTAAGAAGACTTGAAGGAATTAACAAAGCCAAACTAATGAATGATCATAATGGCTTAAAAAGACCTAAAAAAAGCTTTAGCAGGAATACAATAAACTCATGGCTCAAGAGGAACTCATTTGATTCCAAAAAGCAAGATGCAAATGGCTTTAATGGGGTAATAAAAACACAAGATTTTACCATGTTGTGGTAAAACTCAAGTGGAAGAAGAAATTCATTTATGCTCTTCAAAATGATCAAGGTGGATGGATCTCAAACCAATTTGAGCTCATTTGTATGGCTTGTGAATATTTTAAGAAGCTTTACTTGAAAGATTATAGTGTGAATATGAGCCACAGTTTGCCTGCAAACTTTCCCTTGTTGCTAAACATATGAGTTGAATGATACGCAAAGTGAAGTTATTGATATGGAAATTAAGAACATTGCTTTTGATTTAGGTTCCTTCAAAACTCCTCATCCTGATAACATTCATGCCCATTTCTTTTATACACAATGGGACTCTATTGGTGGAAAAGTGTGCAGTTTGGTGAAGGAAGCTTTCTCAAATCCAAAGAGCATCAAAACTTTAAATCAAATGAATATTGTCTTATTGCCAAAGATTGAACAACCATCTTCTTTGAAAGACATGGGATCTATCTCGCTTTGTAATGTAAGTTTCAAGATTATCACTAAAATTCTTGCCAACAGATTTAGAAATTATATGGACAAGTTTGTCAAGCCCGAGCATTATAGTTTTATCACAGGCCATCAAAGTGCTGATAACACAATCATTGCTTAAGAAGCCATCCATACCATGAGGTCTTTGAAAGGATTGAATTCTTGCTATTCCTCTCCATTCCCTTAGGAGATTCTATAGCCTACTGACCGTACTTTCATGAGCTACATTCACTGAGTTTAGTAAGTCAATAATTTTATTTAAAATATTTTAAAAATTCTTAGTCATCTTTCATGCTCGTTATAGATTTGGAGTACCTTAACACATCATTCTTGAGAACCATCATTATATTACTTATATTTTTATTCATGTAGTCTTAGCAGGTGTAATGGTAAGACTATTTGGCTTCATCATAACTTCATAGTGCCCTTATCTAACTATCAACACATCTTTTCTTTCTTACTCTTTACATTTTTCTTATCTTTCAATACTTCTTAGTAAGTTACAATCCTAGTACTTTCCTCACTTGAGCTTATTTAACTATAGAATGCTTAGGGGTTCTGTATGTACTCAGGCCAAAATTGGTCTTATAGAATACTTTCAATGTGCTTCATTTCAAGCCATAACTTATCTGCATAACCTCTGAATGCTTTTACTGCTTTTATTTTTAGGGCATTCAATCCCTACTTTTATCTTTCTTCTAACAATTGGTTTGCTATCTTATATTTTCATCTTATCACCATTTTCTTTTTCATTCATTGCTTATACTTATACTACTTATTTGCTCTTTACTCTAATTTTTGTCAACTTAGTCTCAACTTACCACTCTGCCTTGATGTATAAACATTTTCTCCAATCCAATACTTTTGCTTATCTTGACATATCCTCTAGGATCTCTTAGCTTTTATCGGTTAGGGTTTTATTGATATTAAGGCAGTGGTCATTATTCTTTACTCTTTATCACTTCTTATATTTTTATATTATCATTTTCATGCATACTTTCAATAACTACTTAGTCAAGGTTAATTATGGTTTGGCAACTTAAAGGAGATTTTTCAACTCTTCAACAGTCTCTTGCTAACTAAGTTAGAATCTAGCCTTCTACCTCTCAGCATTTTTGGATCATTTGGGCATCACCCCAGAAGCTACCTTTCATCTGCCTCACCTCGGTGACTTTTATTATATGGAGGATTACATCTTTTTGGCTCAATTAGGCTTCTCCCTAAAAGCTACTATCTTGGCTCAATTGGGCTTTTCCCTAAGAGCTACCTTCTTTTTCCTACCTTAGCAGCTGATGAAAAATTTCATTCATTGTGAGATTTTCTAGCCAAGAACATTTCTTTTTATAGCTAGATTTCATATGAAGACTAGCAATCTACCATCTCAAGGTTTCTTAATTCCCTAAACTGACTACCACTATTTTCTCCTTTCTTGCTTCATAATTTTAACCTTGAACATCATACATACATATTCTTCCTTTAACTCACATCTACATTTGCATGACTTTATACTTGCATCATCCCTTGTTATACTAAACTTATGGGGTTTTAGTACTAATGACAAACCTATTATTGTCATCTATTATCTCCATGGAATCTCCTTCTAGATCCTTCTCTAATTCCTTTTCTGAGACTTCTAAAGCTTCAACCTATTCTTTCTACAATAACATACTGCCTAGAACATATAGGAAATGAGATGATTTCCCAAAATATGATATATTTAATTGTAGAACTTGTAATCTGGTTATGGCATCAAGTATTTGCTCAGCCTATTAACTCTCAGGGAGCCTATGATCATGATACCCTTCTAAAAATTTCTTCACTTCTAATCCAATACTTAGGAAATGCAAAGCTAAAACATGTCCTCCAAATCCCACATGACATTTATCATAGATACTTCTAACATCTATTTGGATTTGGAGTCCTTGGTTTAGTTAGAAGAAACTACCAACTTCATTAAAGAATTCATCTAGCCCAAACTTATTAAAATTATCATAGTTTATGGGCTGATTAACCTCTTTCCTTGATCATATATCAGTCTCCTTATTTCCTTTCTCATGACTACTTCTTTGTCTAATTTATCTTCCTTTATGCATTAGCTTCTCCTTACTAATTCTTTTCCATAACTACTTTCCCTTATTACTATCATTCATTTCTTAGTGGCCTCTTTCATTTATTACTGAAAACATCTTGTCACTAAAATAATTTGTAGGTGGTGTACTTACTTTTCATATCCATTATCATCACCTACCATAACATTTCTTTAGTACTTTCTAGTTCACAGCTTAGTATTAGAGAAAAGCCTTAAATAAAACATCTGTTCCTGTTGCTGATTAATGAGGTTTCGTATCCGTTTAAATTATTTATTTTAATTTATGTCATCCTTTTTCAGAGAACTATCAGGACTTTAGGGCTCATCAATTTTTTTTTGTCGTCTCATTCTCTTTAGAGGTTTATTACAACCTCGCAATTGGCCTACTATGACCATAAGATTTACTGTGATCTTGAGCTCTACTAGGATCATCTATGACCCTTCATCATTACTTAACTGATAAGATCCATTAGGATCTAACTTTGGAAGGCTTCATGACCTATGAAACATCCTCATCTAAGCCAGCAACTACTATCTTCAAGACTTGTTCTCTTATGTTATTAAAATATATTTCTAGGCTAGATTTTCATAAAATAATACTTGCAGGGAAAACAATCATTAAGATCAGTATCTTTCTTTCCTGCTACTATTACTTCATAACTTAATTCTCTTTCTACTTTTCTTACTTTTATCAACAGCAACTTTTTTAACATTTATTAAGTAGCAAACATAAAACTTTTATTATTCAAACTATTTCTCGTAATTCTGCTAACCGTTACTAGCATACTATGCCTACTTCATATTAGGCTTTCCTTTTCCTAATGACTGGCTTTATTCCTCTTCTTAGCTTTTCTGTCTTCCACCTCTAGTCATCATATTATTATAACTAGGTGGAGTTCTGTACTAATTGTATGAATGTGGCTTCGTACTTACTTATTGACTAATCTATCACTTGTCGGAACATAATGATCTCATCTTCTTTCTCATCTCTAACGGACTACAAGAAACATTTATCATAAAGATTACAAAATAATTTCTGCGTCAAGGGTATGTTCCGACCTTGCAGGATTAACTTAGTATTACGTCACCATCTATATGCCTTTTTACTTGAACATACAGGTAGCTAACTGGGTTCTCACTTCGAAGCAGTAGCTCATTAACCTAGTAATCTTTTCTAAACTCAGTACCCAAACCTCTACCATTTGTACATCAAACCCTTCAATAAAGGAGGGAGGACATTATCGTCAAAACTGAGCTATTACATGATGTGATTTAGTATAATCAATTCTTGTCTCCACTACTTAGTTTATGGGTATAACCTGTCCTATTACTGATATTGCCTCAAAAATGAAATTTCAACTCTAATTTCCTAAGGTTGTATCTGAGTGTCTAAAGTTCGCTATAACTTTTTAATAATCCTTTGCTACTAATCTCATTTATTCATAATAGCTTGCAAAGGATTACCCTATTATGTCTTTCCTTATTCAGGAGTCTCTACTCTTATTTATCTCCTGATGCGAACCACTTTAAATTTATTATAATCTATTCATAAATATTTAATAACTATACTCAAAGAACACACATATATATAAACATAATACTTTTTCATGAACAAACTTCGTACATAAGCTCTTATAGTCTCATTACATTATCATTTCTTTCTACTTTCTACTCATCACTGCTTAGAAGACACTCAAAATTTGCAATCATCATTGATCTTCACCTTTATACATTTATATATATATATATATATTTACAGGTGATCCCTTTCATCATTTCATTCCCGAGGGACCAGTGCTACTTTCACCTCCAATAGAAGCTTCACTGAAATTCACTTATGGATTCTCTTTTAGGTCCTCATAATCTTCTTCTTCTATGTCTATAATAGGATCCTTCTGTTCCAATTAGATCGCCTCCAAATATGCCAGCTCTTTAACACAATCTTAAAAAGTTTCTAGCATTTCTTCTTGGAGTCTACCTTTATGCGGTATCCAATACTCATCATCTGGTAGTACATTTATCATTGCGTCAATCCAAGCTACCTCCTTATAAAAGTAGTTTAGGGATTCTCATGATTTCTTAGTATCTCTAACTTTATCTAGGAAGGTTAACATTCTGGATTCTGTAAAATACTCTTGGCTTTCCCAATATTGTTGCAAAACAACCTCTCTGGTCTCATAGATATTATCGAGAGGAAGTATGAGGCTAAAGTCTTCTTGATCCATTACCCAATCATTAGCTCTAACTGGCTGTTGTTTTACTTTAATATTAATTGGACCATTAAAACCTGAATTGCATGAATCTTGTTAAAACTTAACCTTATAGTCCCTGCCTTCTGCAGCTACCATTCTTGGTTTCTAAACTTAAATAGGAAAAGCTAAAATAACTTGCAATGGGACTTCTTTATCAAGTTCAGATCCAGTTGGATAAGGTCTAACATTAACCTTGGGCTTGTTTGAACTTCCTATCAGTAACTTATTTGAGCCAATGCTTTCTTCATTTTCTAGCATCTTTGGCCTAGGGATCATCCATTTATCATGGTTAGGATCCCAACTATCATTTGAAAAAAAAAATCTTATCTATCTCAATACACAATAGCAATCCTTGTCAATAAGCTGATCCAATGGAATATTAATATTTAATATATTCCTTTCTTTAAACTTAACTATTTTGGCCCAATTATATTGCTCTGAGAGCATAAACCCTTGGCTCTGATACCAAAAAGTGTAACACCTTATATTATGGCTCATTTCCCATGTATTAGATCATTTATATGCCTTTCATCAAAATTTAGAGACTGAAATCATAATATAATAAAAACAGAATTTTTCAAAATTCCGGGTCTGTTCATTTAGCAATTTCCATTTTACCCGATAAATTTTGAAAATTCATAATTAAATCCAAAAAAATCATCTTGAGATGATTCAAATCTCTAAAATTTTCTTAAATTTAGATCTACATGGGAAATATATAAAACAATAACTTCATTGGTTCAATTCATACAATAAATTTCATGGACTTAACTATTTATTTGGTCATTTTTCTACCTTCTAATTTTCTGACCTCAACTTTGAAAAATCATATTTCATTCTATCCATGACCAAATAGTGCATACTCATTTGAAAGCTATATATGTCAAATTATAGACATATTTTTCTTATACATTTATTTCACTCACATAGGACATAACATTAACTTAAATTGTGAAGGATCAGAATCCAACTCTTACTGGAATAGTTTTGGGAAAAAACTACATATTTTCTATTATATAGCTCCATTTACCTCCAAATTAGTGGCATATGAAACTTAAAACATAGACCTTTTTATACATATAAACCACTGAATATTTGGAGCTTTGTACGATTTTATATTACCTTTTGAATTTTCCAATACTTGCATTTCAATTTTCAATTTTCTCATTCTTTCCTTGTTTTGAACCCTAATTTAAAAAATCACTATAATTTGTACACAATTCCAAATGGGGTGTTCTTTGGACCATTTTAAAGATATATTTGTGTAATTTAATAGAATATATAATGTTTATATACTCTTTGAAATTTTGTCCAGATGGTAATAGTATAAATGGACAGAGGTCAGAATTAGCATTTATATCCCTTAACCTTAACAAAATAATTTTCCATACATTTTCACATGGTCAAATCATGTTCCAAACTTGTACTACTCATCTCGAAAGACTTAGAGACATTTGATTGCATACAAGCATAGCCTCAAAATTTCATATAGAAGTTTACACGATTAAACAAAGAAACAATACATCATAGTAAATAAAAGGTAAATTATTGAAATCCTTCTCCTTGCTCTTTGCCTCCCTTGGATTTCTTCCATAACTTGGACCTATGATATTATTATTTGGGTGATGAGATTTTCAAAATCCTAGTAGCTAGTCACATCTCAAACATTTACATTATCATGCATGCTATAAAACCTCATAAACATCATAACAATCATTTCAAGTTATAAATTACCATATTATTTATAAAAATTTCGACATTATAACGGCATAGAAAATAGACATCCCAGGCACTATCCCTTTCATAAAAACAGCCAAAACTAGCCTCAAGCGTCATAAAAATAATATGGCAAGTCATCATTCACAATAGAATATAGCAAGACACTATAATGCAAGAAATGTAGCTATGCTACGTTATGAAACTTCATGCATTTTCTCTTTGATTCAACCTTTCCAATGACTTCCTTAAGCTTTCTCAAACCCTAATGCATCATCAAATATCAAGTAAATCAACTTGAACTAAGGGTTACTTTATCAAGAACTTCAAAACCCTAAAAATTTCACTTTCTTAATCTTAAGCTTTTTCTTGATTCCATCACTTGCCTTAAGCTAATTTCACCATTAGGAATCTAATTTTGGCATTAGTTTTATGAAAACCTCACTCCTTCATAGACTTTCATATTGGCCAAAACTCATAGCATAAGGGGAGAAAAAGAAATTTCTTTGCAACTTACTTTATACTCATAAAATCTTGCTTTTCTCAAAATCTTTCCATGCTTTCTCATAATTTCTTGCAAAGAAGCTCTTCCTTCCTCAAACCCTTAGCTTGGCTGAAATTATTACTTGAGAAGGAGGAGACGAGTACTCAAATAAACTATACCAAAACCACACTAAAACATAAGCTAAAAATCATGAGAATACCAAGAAAAAATCTCACCTCAATATAGCTTTCTTTCTTCTCTTCTTTTCTTCATTCTTTCTAAATGCCTCACACTCCTTTCTTTCCAATTTTTTTTCAGGCTTCTTGCTCCCCCTTTCTTTCCTCTATGTGTCGGCTAAGAAGAGTTGAATGCTAACATCAAACTTGTGTCCAAATTTGCCATGTGTCATTAATCTTCTTGTCCAACACCAAATACTTCTTACGGAAGTTCTTACCAAACAAATATTAAAATATTAAATCTCACATGTGCTCAGTTGTTGGATGTCCAAATGAGAAGGCAATTGAATAATTATCCCATTTAATTAACTACTTAATCATGGAAAGATTAACTTAATCTTCAATTAGCAAAAGTAACTACTTCTTGTAGTCTTGGAAAATAATAAAATATTGTCATTTCTCTCACATGGGCTACCAAATGTCACGCCTAAGAGAGGTATTTGAGTATCCCTATATTGTTTAATTTTTCTTGGTCCAAATATATTTTGAACCGGGTAATTTTTAGCTGTATCGATAAAAGTGCTTTCTATAGTGAATTAGCATTTTTGGTCTACAGGATTATTCCATATTTATATTTATATTTTATTAATTATCCTATCCCAAATGATAGCTATGTATGGCCCATATCCTGTCCCAGTTATCTTTTAACCATCGGTAGGGCTCACAATTTACTTTATTGATTTACTGTTACTTTTGGACACTCGACACTAATTATTTCTTTATCCTTGAACATTAACCCTTAGTGCCATATACCATAGGACTTCTCTCATCGAGAGCTTTATTTTGACAGTAATTTTTCATATTTACAAAATTATCCCTGACCCGGAATTAAATTGTAATTTCTAAAACTTTCAGATCATTAGGTGAAATTTTCCCAAAGGACTTTTACACTTTGACTCCACGTGAATTTTATGATTTGAGGATATGAATGTCATTTTTGAACTTCTTTAGGTGCAAAAATATAATTTTTTCATTTTTTTATTCAACAGGGAAAAATGACCTATTTACCCTATTTTACGTAAAACGGTGTCTACCCATTTTTACAAAATTTTCATACATTTCTAGATATTTTAGCTTTCTTGAGATGTTACATAAATAAAGTCTTATTAATGGTGAAGCCCCTACTAGTGGTGATGATGACTGTGTATTGGAGGAATGCCTCTAATGGAATTTTCTTTTGTTAAAGCTGCCTATAACTTTCTCAATGGGCATAACAATATCCAAAATAATTCTTTCTAGAGAAAGACCTGGAAATGGCCAATACCAAAGGTGAAATATGTTAGTTAGGCTAGCTTCCCAAGAGGGGGGGTGAATTGGGAAGATTAAAAATTTTCTGCAAAATATCAAAGAGGTGAAGAATGCAATATGTGATGGTAAAATAGAGTATAGATGAACAATAGTGAAAGTAGCAGAAAAGAGAAGAAGACTCAGAAATTTATCCTGGTTCGGTCTCTCCACTTGACCTACGTCCAGTCCCCAAATCACCACTTGAGATTTTCCACTATTCTGCAAGAATTCAGTGGGCTTCTTGTAAATGCCACAGTACAACGTTTATGCTCTATTTTCTAGAGCTTCTCTCAATCCCTTTCTGTACTTTCACAAAGTGCTTCATATTCCCTTGTGATATCCCCTCACAAGAAAATCTATCTTCCAGATAAAGATTAGATTGTATACAAAGATTAAACTCTCTTAATCAGAGTAAATATGAAGGTTAAAGTACAAGTATTGAAGTGAGAGGGTAAAAGTCTTTGAATAGAAGATTTGGCAGAGTTTCAGTATATACAAAGTGTAATTCATTTTTTTTTTACCCACAACTTCAAATGTTGTTATATTTATAGATTTAGGTCTCAAATATCTGTTAGAGACAAAATCTATCCATTGGAAAAGTTATCCAACGGTTACTCTGAAAAACTATCCATTAACCAACCGCATTTAATGCTTCTGACATACTGAAATTCGAATTTCGGTTGGTCAACAAATGAATTTCGCAGAAACCGAAGGTTAACAGCTTCAACGTTGAAAGATCGAAGTTCATCTGTCATGAAGTGAAATTCGAATTTTGAAACTTAGAAAATGTTTCTGAGTAGTGACATATGAATTTTGAAGTGGAAAGTTTTTCTGTTAAGTGTGAACAGTGTTTTCAATTTACTACAGTGCCTTCGAAATTCGAATTTTGGAACCCCAAAATTCGTCTGTCCGTAGCAAGCTCAAAAAGCACAGTACTTCATTTACTTCGAAATTCGAATTTTCAAAGAGTGAAGTTCGTCTGTCAGAGAGACCTCTTTTCATACTTACTTTAACATTCAAATTTATAAACACTATCATTCGTATGTCAACATGTCATTGTAACAGACTCACAACCTTAGCTTCTAAAATTCGAATTTTCATGTTCAAAGTTCGTCTGTCAGTGAGCAATTTTGAGACTCAATATAATCTTGATTTCAAATGAACTTTGACATTTTTTCAGACAAATTTCTTTAGTTTTTATAAGTTGCATTTTGTATGAAATTTGAATTTTCAAAACCCAAAGTTCATCTGTTGTTTAAAGCTTCTTTCATATACTTATGAAAATTTGAATTTTGAAAAATCAAAATTCGTCTGTCAGAGAAGCATCTCTTCAGACTTATTCAGTTTTAACTCGAAATTCAAATTTCCAAAGCCAAAGTTTGAATTTCCAACATGACAGTTCAATATAAACCTTTCAAACTTCGTCTGTTGGTGGGTGTTTTTCAAATATCTCATGATTTAACATAAGATCAAGGTTTTAAAACTTCTTTCCACTAAATCAAAGCCTTGGACTCAAAATACAACAAAACTAAACATCCTACAACAAACTTTGCACAGATTTCTCTAGGATTTCTTCACTTGAACTCTTTGAGCACCTTTGATATCTTTATTCCAAGCTCTTGAGAGTTGATTTGGAATCATCAAAACTTCTTGATTCAACATTCTCCCCCTTTTTGATGATAACAAAATAACTTATAAACTAGATTAGTACTTGGGTTTGCTTTAACAAGCTCCCCCTCAACATATGCATTATATTTCAAAATATATCATATATAGCAGATCATGTGAAGAGATTCAAGGAATGATAAGTACAAATCATTGCAACCAAGAAATTCATTCATATAATCAAATGTTGCTTTACAGAATCAAAATTTAAGCAAAGTTCTTCTAAAATAACCAAATCAAATACACATTACAAACAATCAAACAAAACAAACATCAGAAACTCAATACAGCACTACATGAAGACTCAAGCCTAAAATCTAATCACTTCTTCTTTAGCTTGTTCTTCTTGCTGTAAGTCTTTCCAGATGGCTCAGTAGTAGACTTTCCAGTTTGCTTCTTCTTCTCCCCCTTTTTGGCATCATTAGGAAGCCCAACAAAATCAACCAGAGGAGGGATCTGAGAGACTAAAATAGCTCTGAGAGGCACAGGAGCAAACGAGATTTCTGGTTCAACTGGTGTAGGAGGCTCAGAAGGCTCAGGACTTGGTTCTTCATCATCATCAGAGACCTCAAGCAACTCTTGCATTTCCTACCTAGAAAGAGCCAATTGAGCTCTCTGTTCCTCTGAAAGTCCATAAGCAGTAAGAGAAGGAGGAGCTGGTTCATCAGAACGAAACATTTCCTCAAGCCTTCTTCTCTGAGCTTGGAAGAGAGCATTGTGAGCAATAGCTTCAAAATCAACAACAGGCACAATGCTTCTCTCTTCATTGCTGGCAGCCTCCAACATTGATGAAGTAGAAATGGCTGCCACTAGTCTTTCAACTTGCTCAGATTCTAGAGTGGAAAGAATTGAATCCTGAGTATCTTCTGGAATGGGCTCATGAGGGCCTGGTTCCTGAGGTCCTTCTTCTTCCAAACCATAGTCCAAGGGTGGACCAGGACTAGGTGTCCTCATTGCACTAGTGGGCTAAGCACCATCTACATCATCATGCTCAGAAGAGGCTATCTCAAAAGGGCTTGAAGGCTCAGGAGTTGGAGACTGAACAGGCACAGAGAACCCTAGCTGAGGTAGAGCTGATGTGGTAGGAATTGCACTTCGAATTTCTTCATAGGCATCAGCAACCACTTTCATGTTCTTTGCCAACTGATGAATCTGATCTTGCAGATGAGCAAATTTGGCATTTTGCTCATCCCTGATGCTAAGAATGAGTGTAGACAGGCTGTCATACAACTCAGTGATCTTGGTTGGCTTGACACGAGAGGAGGGAGTGGCTGGAATGTGAGTAGGCTTGGATAGAGATGGGATAGGCAGAGAGGGCTGAGGAGTAGGTCTAGCAGGAGCTTTAGAAGTACCCTCTTGCTGTTGGGAGGCACCTTCAAAAAAGAAAAGATCTTCAGTTTTTCCAGCTCCCTTCCCAATCCATCTTCCTTCACTTCTTTCAATTCCCATTCTTTGAAGTTCTTCCTCCTTGAAGATCTCAGTGGTTTTCCCTTTCCCCTTCTCAAGATGCTAAATTTTAGCATACTGTAGAATTCTGGAAATAATAGCTACATAAGGGAGTGTGGAGTCCTTCCTCTGATCCCTTGCCTTGATCATGCATTGAAGTATGATATGTCCCATGTTGATCAGCTTCCCACGCATGATTGCTGCCATGACATGTGCCTCTGTCCTTGTTATCAGATTGAAGCTGTCTTCTTTGTTGAATATGATCCTAGACACTATGTAGTGTAGGATCCTCACTTGGACACTGAGGTCTGTGGGCTTCAACAAGTTTTTGGTTGGCCAGTTTTCCTTTCTTCTGAACAATGTCCTCAGAATTGTGCTCTCCTTGTAGTTCAGAAAGGGGACACCTTCTTCATCAGCAGTATCTGCCTCATCCATGTATCCAGAGGCAGTGATATCAATCTTGAGGCCATCTTTCCCTGGTATCTCCAACACTTCATTAACAGTCTCATCTGAGAGCCAGATGGTTCTTGATCTCAAGTTGACCTCCCACTTCCTTTTCTTGCTATTGTATTTTAAGGAGGCATACCATGTCTTTATCACTTCATCATCATACCTCTCCAATATCTCTAACAGATTTTTATATCTTAGCATCCATATACCAGCATCAAAACTGTTAGAGACTAAGAAATCCTCCAAGTTCACATAATGTGGCTTGATTACCTTTTTGTTTGCAAACTTGGTCGAATACTCTTCTTGAATCTGTGGAGTGCTCCATAATGGCAATGTAGTAAGTTGATATTCTCCAGATTCAATACTTGAGGATGAAGTGGAAGCAACATTCTCAGCAGCAGCAGGAACAGGGACCGAAGGTTCTGCTTTCTTAGAGAAAGAGGGTCCAGCTTTCTTTGATTCTCCCTTTGGTGTAGTTTTCTGGCATTTAGAAGGAGTTCCCTTGCTAGATTCGGCCTTTCTCTTCAGTTTTTCTCCTTCCTTGGTAGCATATTGAGATTTGACCGAACGTTTTGGACAAGCCTCTCTTTTGCCAGCTTCAAGATTCTTTACTCTTGCCATTTTTGAGGATGAATGATTCAGAATGAAGCAGAGATTATGTTTATAGGATGCGAAAATCAGTTTAAATGGTAGGAGATAAAGATTTTCGGTCAAAATTTAAGAGCATTGAAGACAGGAATTGAACAGACCCAGAGAGGAAGAGAGTAGGGTTGCATCTGTTCAAATGAAAACCGCCGGTTTTAGTGTAAGTAACCGTCTGACAAACGAATTTTGAGAGGTCAAAATTCAAACTTCGAGCAGCTAAGAGTTAAACCATTCAGCAAAGCTTACTGACAGACAAATTTTCTTCAGAAAGTTCGTCTGACAGTGGCTTGGTTCAAGCAACACAAGATGAACAGACAAACTTTGTTCCAACAAAGTTTGAATTTTGAAGAGTAAACAACAAACAGCAATCAAATCACCAAACAAAAGATGAATTAAGCATTAAACTTCATCTTTCAAGGATTCAACATTGAGGAGCATGTTTCAACAGACGAATTCTCAAATTAGAAATTCGAATTTCTACACTTTGTAAAAGTTTTCTAACATTCGTATGTTAAGAGATAAACATCAGTACAATCACATGCTGGACAAACAAAACTTTGAAATTTTTGTTCTTGAAAATTCGAATTTTGAAGGGCCAACAGACGAATTTCGAGGCTTCACCGAGAACTATTCCAACTTATAACAGGCTGAAGTTCGTCTGTTGGGTATCCAAATTCGAATGTTGACCATGCTAACTTCCTCAGAAACTTAATTTTTCAAGGAAATTCGTCTAACACACAATCAATATACGAATTTCAGCTTTAAAAACTTACAGAATGGATCCAGAAACTTAGAATATCTATCATTTTCTTCAATTTTTGATCATTCCATTCTGGTAAGCTCTATTTTCCAGATTTATTAGCATTGAATCTCATGAGGAGCACCTACAACTTAAATTAAACACACTCCAATGCTAAAGTTAGAACTAATTCAATGTTGGAAAATCTAAAAACAGAATTACACACGGATTTACTTACAGTTCATTAGGATTTACCATGCCCAATTCTCTTCTTATTTTGCAATGTCTATCTTCTGATGGAGGCTTTGTCAATATATCAGCTACTTGATCTTTAGTTGGGATATTCTCTAGTCTGATTTCTCCTTTCAACACATGATCCCTTATGAAGTGGTGCCTTACTTCAATATGTTTTGTCCTTGAATGCATGATAGGATTCTTGGTAATATTAATTGCACTTTGGTTGTCACACATGACTGGTATTTCCTTCATCTCAACCTCAAGATCTTCAAGCTGCTGTTTCATCCAGATGATTTGGGCACAACAGCTTCCAGCTGCAACATACTCAGCCTCTACTGTGGATAAGGCCACACTGTTTTGCTTCTTGCTAAACCATGAAATCAAGAATCCTCCAAGAAACTGACATGTTCCACTTGTGCTTTTTCTGTCAGTTTTGGATCCTGCAAAGTCAGCATCAGTGTACCCTTTGAGATCTTCTCCATTGCCCTTAGGATACCAAAGACCCATCTGTGAAGTTCCAATTAGATATCTGAAGATATGTTTCACAGCAGTTGCATGGGTCTCCTTGGGACATGATTGGAATCTTGCACACATACAGACACTAAACATAATGTCAGGTCTACTGGCAGTTAGGTACAGTAGGGATCCAATCATTATTCTCTACTGAGTTATGTCAAACATTTTCCCTTTTTCATCCATATCCAGTTTGGTTGCAGTAGCCATAGGTGTCCCCATTGGTTTGGCATTTTCCATTCCAAACTTCTTTAGTAATTCCTTCAGATACTTGGATTGGTTGAGGAAGATAACATCATCGCACTGTCTGATTTGCAATCCAAGGAAGAAGTTGAGTTCATCCATCATGGACATTTCGAATTCCCCTTGCATTAACTTAGAAAAATTCTTGCAAAGAGACTCATTAATAGCACCAAATATAATATCATCAATATAGATTTGAACAATAAGTAAATCTTTATTCTCTTTCTTAGTGAATAAAGTTGTATCTACTTTTCCTCTATTAAACCCCTTATCAGTTAGAAAATTACTCAATCTTTCATACCATGCTCTAGGGGCTTGCTTCCAACCGTAAAGGGCTTTCTTCAGTTTATATACATGGTTTGATTTTGTAGAATCCTCAAAACCTGGAGGTTGATCTACATAAACCTCTTCCATGATATATCCATTTAGAAAAGCACTTTTCACATCCATTTGATATAACAAAATATTCTTCATGCATGCATATGCTAATAGAATTCTGATTGCTTCTAATCTAGCTACTAGAGCAAAGGATTCCTCAAAATCAATGTCTTCTTCTTGATTATAACCTTTAGCAACCAGTCTAGCTTTATTTCTGTTGATTGATCCTGATTCATCAAGTTTATTTCTAAAAAACCCATTTGGTATCAATGACAGGATGATTTTTGGGTTTAGGCACTAAATCCCAGACTTGATTTCTTTCAAACTGATTTAATTCATCCTGCATGGCTAGAATCCAGTACTCATCAGTTAAGGCTTCCTCAGTGCATTTAGGTTCAAATTGCGAAATAAAAGCACAATTAATCATTTGATCCCTTAACTGTTTTCTGGTTCTAATTCTCTCTTGAACATTCCCTATCACTTGATCAACAGGATGATTCCTTTGATATCTCCAAACTCTAGGGAATTCTTGAGATATTTCTTCAATACTTTCATCTTCAAAATTCCTTTCCTGAATATCTTCTTCCATGTTAATAGATTCAGATATTTTTGGAGACTTAATTTTACCTTCATCAGAAATATCTAACATTTTAAAGTTTAAAACAAGATCATTCTCATCAGTAGCATGTTTAGAAGCAATTTCATGTTCAATAAATTCTACATGCACAGATTCTTCTACCAAATTAGACTTTTTATTGAAAACTCTATATGCTTTACTTCTAATAGAATAGCCCAGAAATATACCTTCATCAGATTTGGCATCAAACTTACCTAGATTCTCCTTTCCATTATTGTGAATGAAGCATTTGTAGGTGAACACATGGAGATATGACAGATTTGGCTTTCTTCCCTTGTACAGCTCATAAGGAGTCTTCCCAAGGATTGGTCTGATGTAGGCTCTATTTATGATGTACCTAGCTATATTCACTGCATCAGCCCAAAAATACTTGAGAAAATTCCTTTTCATTCAGCATAGCTCTAGCCATCTCTCCAATAGTTCTGTTCTTCCTTTCTACTACTCCATTCTGTTATGGAGTTCTTGGGGCTGAGAAGTTGTGGTCAATTCCATGCTCATTGCAATACTCCAGAAAATATGATTTTTCAAATTCTCCTCAATGATCTGACCTGATAGACACAATGGAAATACCTTTCTCATTTTGCACTTTCTTGACTAAGTTTACAAATGCATCAAAAGTATCACTTTTAGAGGAAAGAAACAATGTCCATGTAAATCTAGAATAATCATCTACAATGACAAGCACATACAGATTTCCACCAATGTTTTTTACCCTAGATGGACTAATTAAATCCATATGCAGTAGTTCTAGTGGTCTAGTTGTGGTGACTACATTTTTGGGTTTAAAAGAAGATTTAGTTTGTTTTCCTCTTAAGCATGCATCACATTCTTTGTCCTTTTCAAAAGCAATTTTTGGCAGACCAGTGACTAACTCGTTTTTGACAAGTTTTGAAAGCTGATTCATGTTAACATGAGCTAATCTTCTATGCCACAGCCAACTATCATTATCCTGACTAATCAAGCAAATAGAATCTAAGGGAGGAAGTTCATCAAGATCAATAGTATAGCAGTTACCATCCCTTTGAGCTTTGAGGATTACTTTGTAATCACTTTTTCTGATGACTAGGCAGAATTTTGAGTCAAACAGTACCCAGTTTCCTTTGTCACAAGTCTGGCTCACACTTAGCAAATTGTGGTTGAGGACTATCACAAACAGCACCTCTTCAATGGATGTTTCAGGATTCTTACCCACAATGCCAATGCCAACTATTCTGCTATACTGATCCTCCAAAGGTCACCTTTCCTCCTTTCTTGTCTCTAAGGGTGATGAACTTCTCCTTATCACCGGTCATGTGGCTTGAGCAGGCACTGTCCATATACCATTTATTATTCTTTCTAGCTTTGAGACAGACCTGCAAAACAAAGTTCAAGTTTTCTTCTTAGGTACCCAAATCTGCTTGGGTCCTTTTCTGTCAGTAGTCTCTTCCCTAGATACAGATGTACCTTTGGGAACCCATTTAACAGTTCTGTCAAGTCAATTTTTCTTTAAAGCACAAGAGCTAGAAATATACACATTTTTGTTACAGAAGTGACAGGTGGTAAAGGGACTGCTAGATTGAGAGGCGGGAAGAAAATAATGTAGATAATATTTTTGTTTTGCATGCCTTAGTTGATTATATGATTCAATTTGATGTGACATATGATCTTTCTTACTATCAGCATGCACAAAATATCTCATGTATACATTCTGATTTTTCTTTCTAATCTTTTCTTTAACAGCACACCGGTCATAGCCAAGTCCAGCTTTTCCTTGTGATATTCTTTGGCTTTCCATTAAAGCAAACAACATGTCTTTACCTCTAGTAAGTCTAGACATGCTTTTCACTAGATATTCATTGGTTTGCTTTAGTTCAATGCATGTTTTACAGCACACAGATTCAGCAATAGGTAGAGAAACAGTTTCAGAAATATTGTGTTAAGATTCTAGTTTGTTAATCTTTTTCTTAGCTTGCTTCAGTTCTTTAGTAACCTTAACAAACTCATCATGCAGCTCATGAAATGCATCCAGTAATTCAGAATAGGAAGGTTTAGATTCATATACCTCATCTTCTTGATTACTGCTACATGGGATTTCAGCTTCTTCAGATGCAAGTGCCATGAGACAGATGTTGGCAATTTCATCTTCATCATCTTCTTCTTCATCTGAGTTATTGCCCCATATTGATGAGATGTAAGCTCTCTTCTTCTTGCCTTTGTCTACAACTTTCTTTTCTTTCTCTTGCTTCTTCGGGAACTGTGGACAATCCCATTTGATATGTCCTTGCTTTTTGGACTCATAGCAAGTCACAGGCTCTTTTGGTTCCCTCTTGCTATCTCTAGCAGATCCTTTCTTGAAGATTTTCTTATTTCTCTTTTTGCTGTAGAATCTTCCGAATTTTCTGACCATCATTGCCAAAGTTTCTTCATCTAGCTCCTCTCCATCGTCAGATTCTTCCTCCTTTTCTTCAGCACCTTTGAGAGCAAGTCCTTTCTTCTTTCTGTCTTGTCCAGCTTCCTTGAGAACTTTGAGTTTTCCTTCATACTCCTCAAGGCTGCCAAAGAGAGCTGTGACAGAGGCCATTGATTCTCCTCTGATTTCCTCTAATGCTGTTACTTTGTGTTGCTATTCTAGAGGGAGAGCTCTGAGGATCTTTCTGACTTTCTCTGTTTGAGTGTACTCCTTTCTCAGGCTCTTTAGTTGATTCACAATGAGGGTGAATCTTTTCTGTAGCTCTTTAATACTCTCTCCTTCTGCCATTCTGAAACTTTCATATTCTCCTATGCTTGTATTTAATTTGTTTTTCCTGACTCCATTTGTTCCTTCATGAGCAATTTGCAAGGTGTCCCACATTTCCTTGGCAGTGGAGCATTGGGAGACTCTGTAGAATTCGTCCTGATTCAAAGCACTGACCAGACAGTGTTTTGCCTTGAAATTCAGCAGGACTCTTCTTCTATCTTCCTCATTCCATTCAACTTCTGGTTTCTCTCTGTATTTTCCATCATCTTCCAAAGCCATTGGGACAAAATCTCCCTTCTGAATGACTGACCAGATGTCCAGATCGATTGACTGGAGATAGATTTGCATCCTCATCTTCCAGTACCTGTAGTGTTCTCCACTGAAACCAGGTGGTCTAGTTGTGTTGTTGCCTTCTGGTAATATACTTCCTCCAAAGCCAGCCATTGTAATTCCCAGACTGTGAGATCTTTTGATTGGGAATCCGGGCTCCAATACCACTTATTAGTTAGGCTGGCTTTCCAAGAGGGGGGTGAATTGGGAAGATTAAAAATTTTCTACAAAATATCAAAGAGGTGAAGAATGCAATATGTGATGGTAAAACAGAGTATAGATGAATAATAGTAAAAGTAGCAGAAAAGAGAAGAAGACTCAGAAATTTATCTTGGTTCGGTCTCTCCACTTGACCTACGTCCAGTCCCCTAGTTACCACTTGAGATTTTCCACTATTCTGCAAGAATTCAGTGGGCTTCTTGCAAATGCCATAGTACAACGTTTATGCTCTGTTTTCTAGAGCTTCTCTCAATCCCTTTCTGTACTTTCACAAAGTGCTTCCTAATCCCTTGTGATATCCCCTCACAAGAAAATCTATCTTCCAGATGAAGATTAGATTGTATATAAAGATTAAACTCTCTTAATCAGAGTAAATATGAAGGTTAAAGTACAAGTATTGAAGTGAGAGGGTAAAAGTCTTTGAGTAGAAGATTTGGCAGAGTTTCTGTATATACAAAGTGTAATTCATTTTTTTTTTTACCCACAACTTCACATGTTGTTATATTTATAGATTTAGGTCTCAAATATCCGTTAGAGACAAAATCTATCCATTGGAAAAGTTATCCAACGGTTACTCTGAAAAACTATCCGTTAACCAACCGCATTTAATGCTTCTGACATACTGAAATTCGAATTTCGATTGGTCAACAAACGAATTTCACAGAAACCGAAGGTTAACAGCTTCAACATTGAAAGACCGAAGTTTGTCTGTGAAGAAGTGAAATTCGAATTTTGAAACTTAGAAAATGTTTCTGAGTAGTGACATACAAATTTTCAAGTGGAAGGTTTTTCTGTTAAGTGTGAACAGTGTTTACAATTTGCTACAGTGCCTTCAAAATTTGAATTTTGGAACCCCAAAATTCGTCTGTCCGTAGCAAGCTCAAAAAGCACAGAACTTCATTTACTTCGAAATTCAAATTTTCAAAGAGTGAAGTTCGTCTGCCAGAGAGACCTCTTTTCATACTTACTTTAACATTCAAATTTATAAACATTGTCATTCGTATGTCAACATGTCATTATAACAGACTCACAACCTTAGCTTCTAAAATTTGAATTTTCATGTTCAAAGTTCGTCTGTCAGTGAGCAATTTTAAGACTCAATATAATCTTGATTTCAAATGAACTTTGACATTGTTTCAAACAAATTTCTTTAGTTTTGATAAGTTGCATTTTGTCTGAAATTTGAATTTTCAAAACCCAAAGTTCGTCTGTTGCTTAAAGCTTCTTTCAGATACTTATGAAAATTTGAATTTTGGAAAATCAAAATTCGTCTGTCAGAGAAGCATCTCTTCAGGCTTATTCAGTTTTAACTCAAAATTCGAATTTCCAAAGTCAAAGTTCGAATTTCCAACATGACAGTTCAATATAAACCTTTCAAACTTCGTCTGTTGGTGGGTGTTTTTCAAATATCTTATGATTTAACATAAGATCAAGGTTTTAAAACTTCTTTCCACCAAATCAAAGCCTTGCACTCAAAATACAACAAAACTAAACATCCTACAACAAACTTTACACAGATTTCTCCAAGATTTCTTCACTTGAATTCTTTGAGCACCTTTAATATCTTTATTCCAAGCTCTTGAGAGTTGATTTGGAATCATCAAAACTTGTTGATTCAACAAAATTCATTATGTGGCACGCTTCATTTTAGAGAATTTGGTCAAATTATCTTAGAGCAAAATATATATTAACTACGCATCTTGAGTGCCCTTTTTAGTGTAATAGTGAGGAAAAAACCATCATATCCTTCATGATTGTAGAGTTAAATCAACGCTATTTCATAGTGAGGAAAACACCATTCATTCATATCATTCAAATTAGGCAAAGCCCTTCTCTTCATGATTGTAATAGTGAGAAAAACACCATTGCAAGGAAAGTATGGTTATATCTTATTAATCTTAATGCTATTTCTAGTTTTTTCTTTGAAAATTTGTAGGAATGGTTCAAGTGGAATGCTCATCATGAAGTTGGAGGCGAGGTTGTCAATAGATAGAATTGGCATAAAGTTTTTGGATATGCTTGCTAGACTATTTGGGCATCAAGATGTAAGGGAGTGATAGAAGGCTCAAGCCATGATGCTAATCAAATCATATACATCTACTTATACTGGCTAGTGGAGGACACTGGTAGCAACAACTACAAGAGGAAATTACTTCAAGTTGAAGAGAGTGAGAATGTCAAATGGATTACTCCACCTATTAATACCGTTAGAATTGATGTAGTGGGTCAATTGATTGTCAAGGTTATGCTACATGTGGTGCTACATTCAAGGATAGCAATGGTAACTAAATTTATGTCTAACATAGCTACTGAGTTATATGTTATACTCACTAGACTATAGATATGTAAGCAAAGGGGTTACACTGACCTATATCTCTACACTAATTCAGTGGAAGTTCTAAATCTTATTTGGAGGGATGGTGGACCAAATCAACTATTTAATATTGAAATCCAAGACATGAGAGCCTTAGTTTATGCTACTATGATATCGAATTGCAAATATTGGTAAGGATGCCATTAGGATTTCCTTGCTAGAAATGCCATGGGGATAGAGGTCTTTCTACCATCCTCGAGGAGCTACCTATTAATTGTATGGCTTTCCTTTAATCCTTTTCGAGTTATTCTCGCCTTTGTATTTGAAAAAAAAAAAGAATTGTACATGAGTCAAGTAGGTTGGGTCTAGTTCACATGTATATAACCATAAGCCTAGCTTAAATAATAGTGGAGTTTATAATTTGAACTCAAGGCTCAATTTGACTTGAGACAAAAAAAGAGAAAGAGAAACCAATAAGGTTCTGCTATAATTGGTAGATAACTGGCTTCATTAAGCATGTTGTCTTGGTTTCGATCTTTAGCCGTGTGTATGGAAAAGAACTTGTTGAGAGAGGCAAAACCCATTTCAGTGATCCCTATGCCTCGTAGGGATTAATCTTCGATTGTTGACTGGTGATACCCCTAGTACTAGAAAAATAGAGAGAGAAAGAGAGAGATGCAATAATTACAAAGCCACTCGACAGCCAAAAGAGAAGATAAAAAGGAGAAGTTGAGGATGACAAGAAGCATCATAAACATAACATTCAATTTCACAACAATGGCACCATATACTAATCAAATTCAAGATGCCACTAGAGGGGAAAAAAACCATTTCCATTAGAAACAACAGCAACATTAAAGATCAAAACAAACAACATCATATACATATATCACAACTGCTTTTAAAAAAATTCACACATTCTTCAAAGGAAAAAAAAAAGTAGATTTCTGAAACATGATTCTCTAGAAATCCTTCTATTAATACAATAATCCTAAAAGCCCTTACAAACTTAGCCAACAGCATAACACCCTGTTTAGTTCAATTATAGAGAGGGTTAAATAATGTGATGGGAAAGGTATAACGGAATGTAATGAGATAATGATTACATATTAATTTGTTTGGTATGATATTTAAGGATAAGGGAATTATTTTTTTATTAAATAAAAAATACAGATAAATGTAAGTACTTTTTTAACCTCGGTTAAAAAAGAACTCCCACCCTATTATTCTCCTTCTTGGTGGCACCACCATTACTACCACTACTCATTCACATGGACGTCTATCCCACAATATCATCATACCACCATCACATCTTCCTTCCTCCTTAGACTCAAATCAATAAACTAATGAAAAGAGGGAAAAAAAAAAACAAGTCATAGATCTAGAATGACGAACGATATCTGCTCCATTTTCCTCTTGGCCCTCCAAGAAGATCTACGAATGGGAAACAATGAAGAAGGATGAGGACGAGGGTTGATCTGCAAATGATGATGGAGGATGATAGATCTAGAACGAGGGTTGATCTAGAATGCGATAGGTTCGAAGAACATCGTGGGTTTAAAGCAAATCAAAGGAGGACTGATGGGGAAAGGGACATTTGGAATTGAGAGGGAGATCTGGAATGGAACCACGGTGGTTGAAGGCAACCGTGACGAGGAAGAAGGCAATGAAGAGGAAAAGAAAAAGGGTAATATAGTCTTTTCAATCTTTTTGCACCATTGTGAAGCCCTTCACTTAGCATAATAAATGTGAAGCTTTTCATAGCAATTGGAGGAATGTGGATTACATTATGTAATCCCAATCACATGTAATATGTGCAACCAAATAGTTCAACTGATGTGATGTGAAACCTAACCCCTCACATAACCCCCTATTGTATTCCAACCAAACAGCCTGTAAGAGTACAAAAAGTCTAAGGTAACTAATGCTAGAGTACCAAGTTTTCATAAGTTTGAGGTACAAATAGTCAAAGGACAAAAAAATGGTAGGAATAGTCAATTTAATGCTTTCCAATTACAAAATAATTGATAAAATGTAATCAATGAATAAGAAAAAGAGCAATGATTCCACTCCTATTGTATTCCAACCAAATAGCCTGTAAGAGTACAAAAAGTCTGAGGTAACTAATGCTAGAGTACCAAGTTTTCATAAGTTTGAGGTACAAATAGTCAAAGGCCAAAAAAATGGTAGGAATAGTCAATTTAATGCTTTCCAATTACAAAATAATTGATAAAATGTAATCAATGAATAAGAAAAAGAGCAATGATTCCACTGAGTCGTGGACTGTATATCAATAATTCAATATTATAAGCTGCACAAAATATCTACCTAAGGTTTATTAATGATGAAAAGGAGACACCAAAATATACTCCTTAATCTTTTTTTATTAGTTACATTTTAGATTTTGTAAAATAAGTCACTTTCCATAATTTTTTTTAGTATTGATTACTTTATTTTTAAAATGTCCTTATTTATGAGAAGGAGAGAGTGTATTGTTTGAATCTATGATACTTATTATGGGTAAATATGAAAATCATGTCAATTTTAAGATAATTTTAATTATGTAACAATTTTTTTTCAATGAAGTAACTAAAAGTGACTTATAAAAAGAGACGAAGAGAGTAAATTATTAATTATCATATTATCCTCCACTTTTTTCTATTTTCAGAAGTGCAGTTCCCAAGGAGAAAAAAGCTAGTAACGAGACTATAGGAGAAAAAGGATAACAAGTCCGAAGGTTGCTAAATTACAATCCAAACATCTTTTGTTTTACCAACTTAAGTTATCGTGAGTACGTAGTAGTGGCTCTTGTTCCTTAAGTAAATCAACTTTTGTGTATGGACAAAATCTAAATGGGAGGAACATACCCTTTGTCACTCCGTATCCAAAGAGAGATTGGTTTTTACTGCTAGGGAGAAATACTCCTGATCATTACAAAAAACAATATCATTTGCTCTCTTTGTTCTTCTCTCTATATATGCTACATTTTTATATCTTGACCTCTCTCCATCTCTCTCTCTCTCTCTCTCTCTCTCTCTCTCTCTCTCTCTTTTTAATCTTGAGTAGGAATGCTTTCTCCATGGAGGGAAGCTCAACATGGTGATCAAATCCAGCGATTGATGAGAGGGGTGGGAAGTATGGTCGCTCAACTATTGCCAACAGATGAAAATATTATCTCTGGGGCAGGTACTCTATGATATAAAGTGACGTGTTTTTTTTTTTAGTTTAATCCTAGGTGTTAGTCAAATCAATGTTTGTGAGCTATTTAATTTGCTCGTTGCTTCCAAACCTTTGTCATCCATCTAGGGTTCGCTAATATTCACCGCTTCTTTTCATTTGCCAAGTATGAAAGCTTCATGTTGGTGGTCATGTCAAACCCCATGGTCATCGGTGGTAACATCACCTTCTTATGTGGTACTTAGTTTGATCTTACTGGACAAGGTTTCACATTCTGTTATTTATGGTTGCAACATAAATATAATCATCATTAAAACATTATGTATATAATAAATCAAAATAAGGATGCACTATTATATTACTTTTGCATGACAAATTAAATGTAACATCTCATTAAAAAAAATGTAACAATTCTGATTGAACCAAGACTCACGGAGAATTTAGTAAATGATGAACGACAATTAAGAACTAGTATAACTAATTAATGTTAGAAAATGATCACAACATTAACAAAATATAAGAAAAGACCAAAGACCAAAGGACAATTACGAATGAAAAGTCAAACATTATTGACAAACTTGCCTTCAATAGGCACACTACCAGACAAAATCTCTCTCATGTGTCTCAATTTCCATCAAATTTCCTTCTCTCTCATCTCTCTGTCTAACCAAATCTTGGCAGCTCTCTCTCTATTTTTTTTTTCTAAATACTAAATCTCCCGTCAAATGTCCTCGATTTTACATCTTAGAGTAAAAAAAATAAAAAATTTCTCGACATGCTACAACTTTTTGCCAACTCCACATACTTCAATTTGAAAAACAAAAAATTACCTACATGTCGTAGGTTTAAAAAATAAGACTTCATCCATTTTTTTAAGTATATATTGATTGTTTTATTATTTAGTATTGATTAAAAGTTATTAATACATGATTAATAAATTATTTATAACAATTAATAATAATAAATAATTATTAAAAAGTAATAAGTATAATTATTAATATTGTTCCTATTAAATAATTAATTATAAAAATTACTAGAAATGAAATAGAATTAAATAACTTAATTATTAATTAATAATTAATTAAACTAATTAATTAATAATGGTTGAGACTAAAATTGATTAAAAATTAAATAATGATTATGAGCAAATATGAAACCAAAATTACTATTAAATAATTAATTATGAAACCAAAATTACAAAAATACGTTTAATCAGTGTAAAACGAAAGAAAATAAGTGTCAAATATGAGAGAATAGTGTAAAATCCTAGAAGAATAGTATCAAAAATTGGGTGTAAGAGTTAAAATTTGTGAGTGAATTTTCCTTAATCAATGTTAAATGGGGGAAGATAAGTGTCAAAAACTAAAATAGTAGTATAAAACCCCTGAAGACGAGTGTTAAAAAATGGATGCAATAGTTGAATTTTACAAGTGAATTTTCCTTGAGAATTTCCATTTTTTGAACTAATCTTCATTAGTTTTACATTGATATTTCAGTTTTTAACACTTATCTTCTCTCGTTTTATATTACAACAATAGCAATAATAACAATAACATCAATCTTATCCCACTAAGTGGGGTCCCATTTTATACTAATGAAAAAAAATTCACTTACGAATTTCAATTATAGCGCCAAGTTTCTTACACTCATCTTTAATAATTTTACAATAACGTTTCAGTATTTTATACTCATCTTCCCCTATCTTATACTAATGAAGAAAAATTTACTTACAAATTTTGGTGCTAGATTTTTGATTTGCTATTAGGATTAATTCAAAATTTTGATCCATAATTGTCATTCAAATATTGGAAATCCTCAAGAAAAATTCACTTATAAATTTCAACTATCGCATCCATTTTTTAACACACATCTTCAATAGTTTTACATTATTATTTCAATTTTTGGCACTTATCTTTCCCCATCTAACATTGATAAAGAAAATTTTATTTACAAATTATAACTCTTACACCTAAATTTTGACACTCATCTTTAACAGTTTTACATTGTTATTTCAGCATTTGACACTCATTTTCCCCAATTTTATACTGATTAAGAGTATTTTAATAATTTTGATTTCAAAAGTTTTCATAATCATTATTTAATTTTTAATCGATCTTAGTCTTAACCATTATTAATTAATTAGTTTCATTAATTATTAATTAATAATTAAGTTATATAATTATATTTGATTTTTAGTAATTTTTCATAATTAATTATTTAATAGGAATAATATTAATAATTATACTTATTCATTATTTAATAATTATTTATGATTATTATTAATCATGAATTACTGATTTTTAATCATTACTAAATCATCCAACAATTAATAATCATGAATTAACCAACAAGGTCCTGGCACACTTGGTAGATGGTTGGGTCCCTTAGGCATACTGTCTTGGGTTCAATCCCCAGCCGTGTGTATGGAAAAGCTTTATTGAGAGAGGTAAAACTCATTCTGATGATCTCTGCACCTCAAAAAGATTTGTCTTTAGCTATCAATTGGAGATATCCTTGATGCTCACAAAAAAAATTCATGAATTAATACAAACTTTAGAAAATGGATGAAGTTTTATTTTTTATACCTACAGCATGTAGGTAATTTTTTGTTATTCAAATTGTAGTATGTGGAGTTGGCAAAAAAATTTGTAGTATGCGGAGAATTTTTTTTGGGTTACAAATCAAGGATACTTGATGGGACATTAGGTTAATAAGGGGAAAAAACCACTAAGTATATTTGGTTAGAGAGAGAAAAATGAAAGAGATGGGAATTTTGAGGGGAAGTCGGGAATTGATAAATATGAGAGAGATTTTATCTACTAGTATGCATTTTGAGGGCCATTTTGTCATAATATTTTACTTTTTATTCCTAATTGTCCTTTGGTCTTTTCTCGTCATTTTATAATGTTTCGATCCTTTTCTGACATTAATTAATTATACCGGTCATTAACTGTCATTCTCCCTTTAGTAAATGTGATTATTTTTAATGTAAAAAAATAAACCTTAAGTTTATGAAATTTAATCACATTCCACATTTTAAAAGATGTTATCTAATTCTATGGTCAGAGTGATAAAATTCAACTGACAATGTGTAATTTTAAGAGTTAATATTGATGGTGCTCATTTATTTACATGGGTGTTACTAAAACATTTCATTCTCATGATCATGGAGAATAAGTGATACAAACTTTTTAAGTGCTTTATTTGTCATGTTTGTAAAATCATATTTAGTGCCTGTTTATTTTTAGTTTGGAAAAAATAAGTTAAAATAATCACAATTTGCAAAAATAAAGTTTAGATAAATAAATATAGATCAATTACTGAAGTTTGTGACAAAATGTTTGGAGAAAAATGATGTTTACGACAAACCAAAAGGACACTTATATTTTCATTTTGTGGAAATTGCAAAACTCTATATCTACAATATTTCAAACCCAAAAAACCAAAATAAAAAAAAAGACCAGCAACAACCCAAAAAAAAAGAACTCACCAGAGAAGATGGGGTGTTGACAACAAAAGAGAAAAAAGGAGGAGGGAGAACCACTAGCTGGAGAAGCACGGTGACGGTAAATCTAGGCTCTGATGGTGGATCTCGGCTCTACAATGGTGGATCTCACCAAACCTATAGGTTGCAACAATGATAGGAGATCAGGGAGACAAGGGATGGGGAGGCAACGGTAGATGTGCTCCGTTCTTCTCCATATGCATCATCACCATGAAGTCTCATATCTGTGCTTGGTTTTGATCAAAGAGAAATGATGTAATATCACAATAACCAAAGACATAACTATACATAAGGGCAACCAAAGAAGACAAAATAGAATAATGGCATTGCAGCAAGAAAAGCATCTAGACAAAAATGAAAAAGAGACACGAGGTACGGTGTCATGACATCAAATCTAGCACTACGATGCCAATGACAGCAGTTGTATAAGCAAATTTGCTGATGCAATGGACTAACTTCCGATTGACCTAATTTCAAAACCTCCAAGTCACTCTATTCATATTCTAACGATGGACACCAACCATGACCCAAAATACCTCCAATTGGAGAATTTGAGTGCTCCACACCAAATTGGTCACTTTTGACCAAAACAAGGACCCAACCTCCTCCAATTGCTACTAACAACCCTTTAGCAGCCAATGACCATATCAAGAGGTCTCATATGACCCAAGGACCATATTCAAGGAGATCTCACCCCAATGAAACAACTCCTTAGGGTTTTGACCCCCCCCCCCCCTTGAACCCCACTTCGATTCCATGGGTTATATATCCAATTTGCACAACTAGGACATTAGAATTCAACTAGACTCATAACCCAACCAATCACATCAGAAGGGATATGGGACCATAGATCCCGAGCCCAAAACGACAAGACAACAACACTTAGGACATCACAAGCGACATAATTATTATTCATCATACCACAAACATAAACATAGGCCCAAAAACACACAAAAGGGCCATTCATGAAGTATCACCGCTACAGGAAAAACTTTTAAGGATGATTAAAATGAGCTTTCAACGATGGTTATTGCATAGTGGTGAAAGTAATGGTAATAGAAAATATGATTTTCAAGAATAGTTCTTTAACCAAAAGGACACTTATATGTGTGTGTTTATTTTTTAGTCAAAATTTTAAATTGAGATTGCTAGAACTTAGAATTAAATTCAACAATTCATAGTAGTATATTCTCACGAATTCAATCCAAATTTGAAATAAATGCAAACGAATCCAAAGATGAATTTGGGTTGACATATTTAAGAAATTTAAGAAATAAATTTAGAAGACAGAGAGAATGGTGGCTCATCATTCACAAGAGATTATGCAACTTTTGGAGTTGTATCATGAATTTTGGTTACCACATGATGCATTCTTTCAAAACCAACTTACCTGAAAAGCCCGTAAAATTGGCCTTCCTAACACACATCACTGGACTCAATGGAAAGTAAGGTAAGGGTTCATTTTCTAAGCATTGACTCTAGCAATTTCTCATGAATTAGTTATCATTCTTATGCTTGAAATTAAACTAGCTATTGTTAATTCTTTTTTTCTTTGCCTTTATATATATAATAAGCCATGAATCCATGGCGTTGGATAAGAAGAAGGAGGAGGTGAAACACTTGACAAGGGTTTCAATGCGGTAGAAGAAATTCAAAGAGTGATTGAATCAATAGCTTATAGTTTGGGGAATATCGAAAGACTCAGAGGAAAGAATGTCATAACCTTGCGAGGCGTATGAAATTCTTGTTGCCACTCGTTAAAGAAATTCGGGACCTAGGTCCACACATTCCAAAGAAAGGCATAACTTGGTTGAATGATTTGAAGGATGCTCTCCTTTTTGCCAAGAAATTACTGAAAATGAGTAGGGAGGGAAGCAAGATTCATTTGGTTAGGGTAAACATGAGTGAGTTCTGGGATATATGTGCTTCTTATATATTCTGACCCACGTATTGTCATTTTAGGTGCTGGAAAGTGAGGCAGTTATGTCCAACTTTTGATCTGCCTATGAAAAATTAAGCCAAGTGTTCGATGTTTTTCCCAATGAAGAATTAAAAATATCAAATGAATTGAAGGAACAGGTAGTTTCTTTGGGAAATCTCTACAAATTTTGAGGGAATTTCTTCTTACATGATCAATAGAGATCGATTTATTATATTATTTTGTATCAATGGAACTTAGGCCAAGAAAAACAAATTTTTGTTAATAAAGCTGTAAGAAACAGGTAATTTCTTAATTGGAAAATCTTTGATGAATTTAAGGGAATCTGTACTTAAATGTAAGATAAACACCCTAATACATTGTCATTAGAAATCGATTTATTATCATTTTATGTCAATGGAACTTAGGCCAAGAAAACCAAATTTGTGTGAATGAAATTAACTATGATCTTTTTTGTGGCTCTCCTTCCTTCCTTTTTGTGCTATAGATAAAATGACGTAAAATTCGTTTAATGAATTCTAGAGCAATTCACAAATGCCAGTTCTTTTTCAGATTTTGTGTATTTAAAATATGTTAAAGTAAATTTTGAGAGAAGTTTATATTGTGATTCAGCTTGAGCTAATGTCCATCCAACTCAAGTGGGCAAAGAGGCAAATGGATACACAAGACATAGAACTTGCAATGGATATGATAGTAGTATTTTCCAAAGATGCCAGTCGAAATGTTGACAGTGCTATCATGGAAAGGCTTGGACAAAAGCTGGACCTTCATACTGTTGAGGATCTTAGTATAGAAACAGTAGCTGTAAGGAACCTTATTAAAGAGAGGAAAGGAAAAAATGCTGAGAGTACACAGCAAATAATTGACCTTCTTAAGAAATTTAAACAAATTGCAGGCATGCAAGAAACCAATGTTCTCAATGAACCTATCATGCCCAGAATGCTTGAGAAGCGCACATCTTTGGTCATCCCTCATGAATTTCTCTGCCCAATCACCTTAGAAATTATGACAGATCTTATTATTATCGCCACTGGACAGGTAAGTAATCAAGCAATCATAAAATACTTTATTTGAGGGTTGATGCTTGTCTTTTATTGATGATGATTTTCTTTTTTTTTGAGACCTACGAAAGGGAAAGCATAGAGAAGTGGTTCAAGTCCAATTGTAATACGTGCCCAAAGACTAGACAAACTTTGGCTCACCTGTAATTAGCACCAAATTATGCTCTAAAAATTTTGATTTCCATATGGTGAGGAAAACAACTTTAAACTCCCTAAGAAAGAAACATGTTCAAGTGAAGAGAGTTGCTCAATGGATCCCAAAGAGGAAATACCAACTTTGGTTAGGGACCTACATATCCTCAATTCATTTAGAAGTGCAAAGGATGGCGGTGAGAAAGATACATATGATATCAGAGGAGATAATTGTATAGCACTTATATATGCCAAAAGATCCAATTATCCCTCAAGTGGAGATAAGGGAATTCAATTTTTATTCTAGAAAAATATTGAGATAAATACGATACCAATAAGATAATCATTTTGGGACACAGATGGAGACAAATGACACATTGCTATTTTAGTGTAGCTATAGAATACTAAGTCTTCCAAGTTGGTCAAACCAAAAAAAAATCTGATACCACTAGCCACTAGGCACAATTGGCATCGAATCGATAAGACTATATGAAACTCACTAAATATCTATCATGAGATCCTCTAATAGCCAAGAAAACGTAACAAATAAACAAAATGAGAAAAAAAAATCAAAACCAGACAAAAATATAGTCTTCGATTGACGTTCACCTCAAGAAAAAAAAAGAACCGATCTTGGTTGTCAATTCGTGCCTGATTTGATGCTTGTGGGATCAGCCTCGTTAGCAAATTGCTCAAGGATATTCATGCCAATTGAGAACTGAGAAGCTCTTACAAGAAGGAACAAAATGATAATTGAAGGAACAATTGTTGTAGAAAATTACATTACAGCCTCCATTAATTTATGGGAAAATGACATTGAAGAATGTAAATACATTGAAAATTAAAATAAATATATATATATATATATATAGCTCAAAACTACTTCGATCAATGATTAGCTCCAACAATTTTTGACATTTTATAATTATCATAACAAAAAAAATTATTACCACTCTAGCGCTAATTTCTCCAATATGATATAAAAATATAACAAATTGCTAATATGTATAACATATATGATGTATAATAGAAATAGAAGTTATTGGATTTTTTTTTTTTATAAAGTTATGTCAAATTTAAAATTAGGATGTTACAATTGAGATTGTTAGAACTTAGAATTGAATTCACCAAATGTATAACAAATTAGTGAATTCAATTCTGGCCAATATGACTAAATATAGTCAATTTTAAAAGTATAACAAATTGTTAATATGTATAGCATAATTGTTGCAACTATTTAAATTTTTTACCAACCAAATGTGGGTCATGAGAGTTATATACACATATGGGTTTGAGCAAAACCGATTTTTACTTATTTTATTAAAAAAATAATACAAATCTGCAAAGCTAAGATGACTTATAGCATTTTGAGAAATTCTTTTAAGGGTGTAGTATATAGGTAAAAACTTTTTTTCATTGTATTGTGGTCAATTTTCCACTTTTTAAACCCTTTAATTTGTGATTTTTGGTTAAATAAATTGTGATGTTTGTAAAATCATATTTAATATTAAATAGATATATGATTATGTGTGTGTATACATTTTTTAGTCAAAATTTAAAATTGAGATTGTTAGAACTTAAAATTGAATTCACCAATTCATAGTAGTATGATCTCATGAATTCAATGAAGCTCCAAATTTGAAATAGGTGCAAATGAACCCAAAGATGAATTTGGGTTGACATATTTAAGAAATAAATTCAAAAGATAGAGAGGACGATGGTTCATAATTTGCCAGAGATTTTGCTATAAATGATAAAACACAGCCCTTTTGGTGCTACAAGTTTTGGACTTATATCATGAATTTTGGTACCACATGATGCATTCTTTCAAAACGACTTACCCAAAAAGCCGCGAAATTGGTCTCCCTAACACACATCGCCAGACTTAATGGAAACTAAGGTTGGGTTCATTTTTTGAGCATTGACTCTAGCAATTTCTCATGAATTAGATATTGATGCTGTGCTTGAAATTAAACTAGCTATCATTAATTTTGTTTTTTTCCTTTGCCTTATATATATAATAAGCTACGGATCCATGGCATTAGATGGAGAGGAAGAAGGAGGCGAAACCCTTGACAAGGGTTTCGATGCAGTGGAAGAAATCCAAAGAGTGATTGAATCAATAGCTCAGTTTGGGGAATATCGAAAGACTCAAAGGAAAGAATGTCATAACCTTGCAAGGCGTATGAAAATCTTATTGCCATTAGTTGAAGAAATTCAGGATCTAGGTTGCACATTCTCAGAGAAAGGCATAGCTTGGTTGAATGATTTGAAGGATGCTCTCCTTTTACCAAGAAATTACTGAAAATGTGTAGTGAGGGAAGCAAGATTCATCTGGTTAGGGTAAACATGAGTGGGTTCTTGGATATATGTGCTTCTTATATATATTTTGACCTATGTATTGTCATTTCAGGCACTATAGTACAAGGCGGTTATGTCCAACTTTCGATCTACCTATGAAAAATTAAGCTAAATGTTTGATGCTTTTCCCAATGAATAATTAGACATATCAGATGAATTGAAGGAACATGTAGTTTCTTTATTGGAAATCTCTGCTTAATTTGAGGGAATTTCTACTTTTACTGTCATTAGAGATTGATTTATTATTATTTTATGTCAATGGAACTCTCGCCAAAAAAACCATATTTATGTTAATAAAACTGTAAGGAACTGGTAGTTTCTTAATTGGAAAACCTTTGCGCAATTTGAGGGAATCTCTACTTAAATGTCAGATAAACACCCTACTACATTGTCATTAGAAATTGATTTATTATCATTTTATGTCAATGGAACTTAGGCCAAGAAAACCAAATTTATGTGAATGAAATTAACTATGATCTTTTTTGTGGCTCTCCTTCCTTCTCTTTAGCGTCAAAGATAAAATGTAACGAAATTCTTTTAATGAATTCTAAAGCAATTTACAAATACCAATTCTTTTTCAAATTTTGTGTATTTAAAATATATTAAAGTAAATTTTGAGAGAAGTTTAAACTGTGGTTTAGCTTAAGCTAATGTGCGTCCAACTCAAGCGGGCAAAGAGGCGAATGGATAAACATGACATAGAACTTGCAATGGATATGATAGTGGTATTCTCCAAAGATGCCAATCAAAATGCTGACAATGCTATCATAGAAAGCCTTGGACAAAAGCTGGAGCTTCATACTATTGAGGATTTTAGTATAGAAACAGTAGCTGCAAGGAACCTTGTTAAAGAGAGAAAAGGAAAGAATGTAGAGAGTACACAACAAATTATTGACCTTCTTAAGAAATTCAAACAAATTGCAGGCATGCAAGAAACCAACGTTCTTGATGAACCTCTCATGCCCAAAACGCTTGAGAAGCACACATCTTGGGTCATCCCTCATGAATTTCTCTGCCCAATCACCCTAGAAATTATGACAGATCCTGTTATTATCGCTAGCAGACAGGTAAGTAATCAAGCAATCATAAAACACTTTATTTGAGGGTTGATGCTTGTCTTTAGGATCTGTTTAGTTGGTTTAACCGAGAGTATTTGAGAATAAGGATTTTAATGGAGGGAATTGGAGGACTGATATAATGATCTTGTTTGATGAGATTGCAAAGATTTTAATAAAATCTTATTTGATTTAGAAGAAAATTGAAGATGTTATAGTCTCTCCCCTTAAAGAAAAAACCCCCAATTTTTTGTGCAGGGAAGGGTGAATTAAAAATGACATGGGTGTAAATCCCCTCCAATTTTCTGAGCCAAACAAGGAGAGGAGATCAATTCCCCTCCTTCCCTTTAAAAATTCTTGAAAAATCATTAACCAGATAAAGCCTTACTAATGATGATTTTCTTTGTTTCAAGACATACGAAAGGGAAAGTATAGAGAAGTGGTTCAAGTCCAATCATAACACGTGCCCAAAAGACTGGACAAGCTTTGGCTCACCTATCATTAGCACCAAATTATGCTCTAAAAATTTTGATTTCCGTATGGTGTGAGGAAAATAACTTTACACTCCCTAAGAAAGAAATTTGTTCGAGTGAAGAGAGTTGCTCAATGGATCCTAAAGAGGAAATACCAGCTTTGGTAAGGGAGCTATCTTCAATTCATTTAGAAGTACGAAGGAAGGTAGTGCAAAAGATACGTATGACATCAAAGGAGAATTCTGAAAATAGGGTTTTGGTTGCAGAGAAAGGAGGAATACCACCATTGGTGCAACTCTTGTCCTATTCAGACTGTAAAATACAAGAGCATGCCATGATAGCTCTTTTAAATTTATCAATTGATGAGGGTAACAAGAAGTTTATAAGCAGAGAAGAAGCAATTCTTGCTATTATAGAAGTATTGTGCAGTGGAAGCGTAGAGGCCAAGGAAAATTCTGCAACAGCTCTATTTAGCTTGTCAATGCTGGATGACAACAAAGAAATTGTGGGCATATCAAATGGCATTCCCCCTTTGGTAGAATTATTGAGGAATGGGACAATCAAAGGGAAAAAGGATGCACTTACAGCTATGTTTAGTCTGTCTCTTAACCATGCAAATAAGGGAAGGGCCATTAGGGCAGGCATTATGGCACCTTTACTCCAATTGCTCAAGGACACAAACTTAGGGATGATTGATGCGGCCCTCTCCATCCTCTTGCTTCTTGCATCGCATTCAGAGGGATGCCAAGAGCTTGGACAGCTCCCTTTCATTCAAACTCTAGTTCACTTCATCCAACAAGGAACTCCCAAGAACAAAGAATGTGCAGCATCTATTCTTCTTGAGTTGGGTTCCAATAATTCTAACCTTATTCTTGCAGCACTTCAGTTTGGTGTGTATGAGCATTTAATTGGCATCAAACAAACTAGAACTGATCGAGCCAAGAGAAAAGTGGAAGCACTCTTGTACCTCATGACCAAGAGCGAGCATATTTAATTTTGCTTTTCTTTTTCTTTCTTTTTTTTTATTATAGGTATTCCACTATTTCTTCTAGTCAAATTAATCAAAACAAATTTTGTTCACTTAACTGTAATATCAAATACAGTTGAAGAGTGTAATTAAGTTTCTTGCTGGCTATAATAGTGCATGATGTTATATATATTATCTCAATTATTCATAAGCCACGTGCTCAAAATTGTTCTATCAATAACTATTAGTACTACTAGAAATGTTATTTCTAATAATTATAAAGTTATTTCAATTAAATTATTACTATAATTGATTCAAATATTTAAAAAGAATTGAAAATAAATATACATTATAATGAAATTAAGATATCTATTATTTGAGAAGTAGAGAATAATATACAAGTTTCTACTCCCTTCGTCCTAGAATATAAAAAACAAGTAAATATATCACCAAAACCAAGAAAATAGTCACACATAATAAATATGTCATAAAAGAATTTTGTCCCCACAAATGACCTCATTTAATTCTCCTCATATATCAAAATTGCAAATAAATCTCCCTCACACTTAACTCTCCTCATAAAAGTAACTCTACTTTAATTATGAGTAAAATTGGAAAAAAAAAACACATTAATTAATCAAACAAAACTCATTTGTCTCTTATATTTTTGAGTAAAAAAAATTAGAAAACTTTTCCTATATTTTAGAACGAAGGAAGTATCTTTCTTGGTTGTTTTAAAAACAATTTTTTTACTAAAAACAAAAATTTCAACCAATTAAGAATGCTGGAATTTCCACCGTTGAATTTAGAGATGTGTTGGCCCAAAAAAGAAAATTAGATGTATGTTCACCCTCCGTTTAAAAGAGATGAAAATAAAGGAAGAGGAAAATTAAAAAAGAAAACAAAGGAAAATTTTGAAATCCCTTGTTTAGGTTCTTCTTATTTTTTTTCTTTTAGTATTTTTTTCCAATATTTTCTCTCATTCCAAATAAAACTTTTTAGTTGGGCATGCATTTCAAAAAAATTGGCCATATGCAGCATAGAAACAATGGTGCATCTTTATGTCACTTTTTGATAACTATCAAGGGTTCATTTGGTTTTTAGTTTTACAAAAATAAGTTAAAATAAATAAAATTTGTAAAAATGAAATTTACTAAAAATAAATTTATTGTAAGATGTTATATTTAAATATTCTTTCTACAAAATCATAGTTTGACAAAAAACTTGTTTAAATGATAAGAGTTAAAAGTACTTTTAGATGTATAATATAAAGTTAATATCTTCTTTCTTTTCCAAAACCATGATTTTAAAAAAAAAAAAGTAACTATCTCCCATATTTTTTAAAATTATAATTTAACTCACTTTTTATTTTTAAAAAGACAATTTATATTTAAACAAAATTTTCTTAGAAAATCATGATTTTCAACCATGGTTTCTTTCCAAAAGTCAAGCAAAGTTGTCTCCTCTGAATTACCCAATAACAACAAAACTAGATGTGGACCCATGACAGCAAGACTTGCTCAGATCCTCTTTGCTACATGATGTTAATTTTTCATTCACCACAAAAAAATATGGTATCATTTATAATCTATCAATATATATATATAAACTAATAGCTTTGTTCACTCCAAAAAAATAAAAACTAATAGCTTTGTTACTATTATTTTTCTGGGCAGGTTTTGGGGTGCGTGCATAATTTATTAAATTTTGGGATGGTCTGATTTATATATAATTTAGAGTTTACAGATAATATAAAATTTATGGTATGATTTTGGTATAAAGTATAGACTTGCAATTTAATTTTTACTTTTTGGTTACCTCTGCCCATCCAAGTCTCAAAGAAGGGTTGTTTCGAGGATTTGAATCGGAGGCAAATTTGTCAACATATTTCATAACTAAACCCAAAATAGTCGCTAAGACTAATTTAATTGGTAAGAATTAATGAGATGGGGCCTTGTAAACCTCCAAGATTCAAATCATCTAATTAAAAAAGTTATTATTAGTGATAACAGTTAAGGGTAGTCGTAGTGCAGACGTAAAAATCAGGAAAAGAAAGGATAACAGCATGCACCTTGGTTTTGGGGCATTTCCTTTTTGTTATTCTCCGCCCCAATAATTGTGTTGGATCAATGGGATTGATACAACACTAATTCTCTTTTTTTTTTTTTATAAATAAAATTATTAAAAAAAATTTTATAAATAGGATCAGAACGAGTAGTAAAATTTTGTTGCCGATCAATAATAATCTATATTTCTATATCTTATAAATTTGATAGGAAATCTAGTAATTTAGCTTGTCTCTTTCTATTTTATCATTTTTTAATACTTCTCATACTTGATATTTATTACATCTATATATAACAAAATATAAGATATATTTATCTATCTTCGTGTCCACTATAATTTTTTTATTTAAGTATTATTATAAATAAAAATAAAATTAAAAAGAAAATATCAAATAAATACTGATTAATTTTCATAAAGTATTTTATATTTTTTGAAATCATAATTCTCTCAAATTTTACTTTATATTTTAAAACGAAGAGAGTATTATCTATTGTGGTCCCAAGAAAACATAATCACACTAGATATTGTCTTTCTTCTTCACCCCAACAATAATTGTGCTATAGATCAAGAGAGTCAAGGATCAGAGGTCATAATACAAGATGGCAATCTGGGCCCAGAAAGAAAGCGTCCATGCAAGGTGGCACATGCCCACAACTTCAATAATTGCGCTGGATCAAGAAATTAATGTGGTATTAACCTTTTTTTAATAAATAAAATTATTAAGAGAGAAAAAAATTTTCAATCAATATCAATAATAATCTATATTTCTATATCTCATAAATTTTATACGAAACCTAGCAATTTAGCTTATCTCTTTCTATTTTACCATTTTTTTAATACTTCTCATATTTGATATTTACTTGGTTCATCTATATTAAAATATAAGTTTTATTTATTTATTTTTTTCTCTATTATACTTTTTTATTCAAATATTATTATAAATAAAATTAAAATTAAAAAAATATATATTAAATGCTCATTAATTTTTATAAAATTTCTTATATTTTAAAATCATAATTCTCTCAAATTTTGTTTTATATTTTAAAATAAAGAGAGTATTATCTACTGGGGTCCCAAGAAAATATAAACACAGCTGATATTTTGTTCTTCTTCACCTCAATAATTGTGACAGGTCACGAGAGTCAATAGTCAATAGCACGCTAATCGTCCGTCAATGGGATGAGAGGTCATAATACAAGATGACCTCATCTGGGTCCAGAAAGCGCTATGCAAGCGGTAAATGCCCTCAGCTTCTTCGCCCCAACAATTACGCTGATTAAGAAATTAATATAATGTTATTTTTTCTTCTCAATAATGTCATCAAAAACTTTTTTCTTACAAATACTACGAAAGAAATAATAATTTTTTGTTACCCATCAATAATAACTTATATTTATATATCTCATAAATTTTATAAGAAACCTAGAAATTTAGCTTCTCTCTTTCTATTTTACTATTTTTTAAATACTTCTCATACTTAATATTTACTTCATCTATCCATCTATATCAAAATATAAATTATATTAATTTATCTTTTTTTACACTATAATTATTTTATTCGAGTATTATTATTAGTAAGAGTAAAATTGAAAAAAAAAATCAAATACTTACTAACTTTCATAAGATATCTTATATTTTAAAACCATAATTCTTCCAAATTTTGCTTTATATTTTAAAATGGAGAGAATATTATTTATTCTGGTCCCAAGAAATCAAATCAAAAACACTAATAAGTAGTGAGATATTAATATCAGATTTTATCTTTTATATATAAATATATATTGGAGTACTTCTTTGATCTATATTATAAGATATTTTATATTAATTATACATATATTAAAAAAATTATTTTTTTATCTAAAATTAATATAAAAAATATCAACATATTCTTTTTTTCTTATTAAATACTTTATTTTATTATCATTATAGAGTTATAAATGAAAAGATAAAAAAAATTAAAGATAAAAATAAAATAAAAAAAATATTCAGGACTAAAAATTTATTATATAAAGTGATTTATAATATGCATCTAAAAAAAGTATTTTATAAATAATAATAATCAAATTAAACTCCAACTTTTTTCGTATGTCCGAAACGACGTTTGTCAGTATAGAGAGGAGGGTCGTGTGTTCGGCATGAATCAGTTGATCAAGACGACCAAACGAGGCGTGGAACGTCTGTTTACTGTTCAAGGATTTGGGCAAAAAAAAAAAGAGAACCCAACGCCTTGATTGCTAAAGTTTTCTCACTTGGCTGGATTCTTGGGCTCCACTTGGTTCACAAGTTCAGATAAGGGGAAGAAAATAGAGAGAGAGAGAGACAGAGATGGTAGGGTAGAAGAATAAGAGGATAAGATAACAACAAAAGAAAGACTGTAGAAGTTGATAAGGATGAAAATTTAGGCAGGAAATGGAAATTACAGGAAAGTCGCTGCCTTTTTATATTGGACAAATGAAGTGCTAAGACGCTCATCACTGCACGAAGTACCATTTTTCTCTGCCGTTTCTTACTTACTCGCTGTAGCTCCATTGCTCTATTTCCATGGATCCCTACAAGGTACAACCATTTCCATATCATCGTTTGGTCTTGAATTCTCTGGTTCATCATCACTTTGTCTTTGCATAGATTCGTTCGGCATTGTTTATGTTTGGGCTTTATTTTTATTTTTTCCTTTTGAACTTGATTTTATCTTTGATTTCAAGGTCCGGTTTCTCTGCTCCGGATAAAACATTAGCACTAAATTTAGTGCTGCTGTTTTTTTAAAGCAGATCTGGATCGTATCTTACATTTCTTTTTTTTATTATTAAATATGATTTTTTTTAATCTTACAGTTAAGTTAAGAGATTATTTTTATTTTGTGTTTTGGTTTTTTTAATTGAAAAAATATTAAAATTTTAAAAAATTATATAAAAATTCTGGATTGTTGCATCAGCGGACGATCTAATTTCATCAACTTTTACCTCTTCTTTTTGCTGCTCGTTTTTTGTTAGTAACTCCTTTATGCTTCAAAATTCAGTTTTTTTTTTTGGTGAGAGTCAAAATTCAGCGTTTACTTTCTCTTGGTTGTCCTTTGGTGGAGAAATTGAGCCTGTGTGTTTTAGTTTTTTCTAATGGAAAAATTCTTTTTTTAATATAAAAAATATTTTAAAAAATTGTTAAGACGTTTGTTTAAATTTTTGAAGTCTTAAAAAAATTATTTTTTATTTATGATGAGAAGTCATTCTAAATAGATTCTGAAAAAAATAAATAAATAAGGGAGAAAAATATGAAAAAGACAAGAGTTAACCAAACAACTTTAAAAATTATAAAAATAATAATATTTAACATATATAAATATTATAATATAAATTATTATTATTTTTTAATTATTAAATAATTTAAAAAATATATTTTATTTTAATCAAATATAAATAATTTATATATTTTCATAAAATTTTTAAATAATTAATTATTTTTTAAATATTATAAAAATTACTCCCTCCAATCTTATTTAAGATATTATTTTAAAAATTTTCTTGATTCTATTTATAAGGTGTTGATTTATTTTTTTATTTAAATTTTTTTCTTTATTTTTCATTTAATAATTTTTTTTTCTCGTAAATTGTTTCAATCTTTAATTAATTAGTAAGGATAAAATTAAAAGTTTATATTATTTTTTTATAAATTTAAGAGCATAATTATGTCTTCTTAATATCCGTGCAATAAAAAACAACATCTTATAAATGGGATCGGAGGGAGTATATTCTTAAAAAATTTAAACAAACGATTTTAAATAAGAGACATCACACAATTGAATGCATCTGATGAGTACCATACTCAAAGATTTGAATTGATTAGATAAAATTAGGTGTTTCATATTTAATTTTATTTTAATATTATATTTTTATTTTATTACATGTAGAATATAATATAAAATAAAGAGAATTTTATAACTGTCTCTTACAAAATATATAATTATTATTATTATTATTAAAAAATTAAAATAAAAAATTTAAATCTGAACATAAAAAATGAACGATCCATCTAAATCTTGGGTGGATGATGAAGCATGGAGTGCTCATATGATAAGCACCCAATGTCAATCAAGCGAGAATTGCTGTTTTTAGATTAAAAATTATGAAGTTCAGGTTGCTCCATCGACACAGTTTGTTACCTGTTCTATTTGGCGCAGTACCGATCATCAAGCGCCTTCAATTCTCCGTTCTGGACTACCAACGCCGGTGCTCCAGTCTGGAATAACGATTCATCCCTAACGATCGGATCTAGAGGTATATCAGTTTACTCGCGTGCTTAATACTCTTTGTATGACGGGAAACATTGATCAAGTGGGTAGATTTTTTAAAGCCCTACTCTTACTCTCAAAGAACTCGTCTTTCAACACTAAATTTTGTGCCAGTCAAGAACAATCTCGGTTATCAGATCTTAAATAATGCATCCACTACTTTATTAGTTTTGAACTTTTTGGATTTGAACTCTGTCAGACACCTATTGAATAAGATGAGACACTGAGAAACACACCAGAGACATGCAGAGGTTGAGTGGGAGAGGGATTTTGAAAGATTTGAGAGGGTAAAATGATGAGAAAGAGAAAGTAAAAGAAAAAAAAAAAGAAAAAGAGGTGCACGGCTTCTTCTGAGAAATGGGATTTATTTTAAATTTAATTCATTTGAGTGCCACATGTCTTTTCTGTCTTTTGAGCTTATAATAGATTGGATAAGACTATTTAAAAAATTAGGATAATGAAGCTTGTGGAGAAATTTTAGGATTTGAGATAATGGGTTACTTTTTTTTTATCTTTTATTTTGTTTATTTGTTATATTTTTTGTGGGGAAAATATTCATTTAACATTTATTTATTTTCTATATTTTTTAGTAAAGTCATTTTTGTTATATTTTTATATTATATCTTTTTTTTTTGTCAAATAATTTATTTAATTTTTATTTACTTTTTCTATACTTTTTTCCCCGTAAACTTAGTTCTTTGTTTTTTACAATTATGATATGATTATGATTATGAATGGATGGTGCTTTTAGTTATTTTTAATTAATTAAATATATTTTTTATTATTTAGGTTATAAAAAAATTTAATTATAAATAATTAATTATTATAAATAAGATAAAAAATTGTATTGCCCCCATTGGCTGGCCCAAGGTCCTGCGTCTGCAGTGGCGATTATGACAGACTAATTTTTACAAGAAGCTAGCAAGCCGTTTAGTAATCCCATGATTTAATAAAAAAGTGGTTGTATGTAGTTGATTATAACAGACAAATTTTTACAAGCTAACAAGCCTGGTGATTATAGCAAGTAATTGGAGTTCAACAACAACTGGCACGCATGAGCTTTTGACTTTATTTTTTATTCATGATTTTTTACACCGTTTTACTCTTATCAATGCTGAATAATGTCAGCTGTATATAAGCAAAGAATAAAAGAGTCTGCATCGCCCAAATTAATCTTAAGGGAGGATTGTCACAGTGAAAGCATATGGAAGTTGTTGTGGGGTTGAGGGGAGGCTGTGAAGTAGCAGTAGTGACTTTGTCCAAATATACTTTGTTATTAGAAATGATATTTTAAACCCCTTTTGGCAGGTCCAATTCTCCTGGAGGATTACCACTTGGTGGAGAAGCTTGCAAATTTTGTTAGGGAGCGGATCCCAGAACGTGTTGTGCATGCTAGGGGAGCCAGTGCGAAAGGTTTTTTTGAAGTTACTCATGACATTTCTCACCTGACATGTGCTGATTTCCTTCGAGCCCCTGGAGTTCAGACGCCTGTCATTGTCCGTTTCTCAACTGTTATCCATGAGCGTGGTAGCCCTGAGACTCTGAGGGATCCTCGAGGTTTTGCTGTGAAATTTTACACCAGAGAGGTAAGAATCTGAGTGTCCAAGGGAAGTTAAAATGATCTTCTGGATTCTGCTGACTAAATATGATTACTATGTTAGTTTGTTCCCCTCGCTTTATTATATTTAATTAATTTAATTTAATTTAATGTGAAGTTCCCCATTTTAACTAAGGGCAATATCTTGATGAACAGTGCTACATATGATTTCTATTCTTCCTTTGTGAACTCAGGGTAACTTCGATCTAGTGGGAAACAACTTTCCTGTCTTCTTTATCCGTGATGCAATGAAGTTTCCAGATGTGATCCATGCCTTCAAACCCAATCCCAAGTCTCACATCCAGGAGAACTGGAGGATCCTTGACTTCTTATCCCATCATCCAGAAAGCCTTCACACGTTTGCCTTCTTTTTTGATGATGTGGGTGTCCCACAAGATTACAGGCATATGGAAGGTTTTGGTGTTAATACGTTTACTTTGGTCAACAAAGCTGGGAAAGCTCACTATGTGAAATTTCACTGGAAACCTACCTGTGGTGTCAAGTCTCTGTTGGAGGAGGAGGCCATTAAGGTTGGAGGATCCAACCACAGCCATGCCACTCAAGATCTTTATGATTCAATTGCAGCTGGAAACTATCCTGAGTGGAAACTCTACATCCAAACAATTGATCCTGACCATGAAGACCGATTTGACTTCGATCCACTCGATGACACCAAGACTTGGCCTGAGGACATTTTGCCTCTACAGCCAGTTGGTCGGTTGGTCTTGAATAAGAACATTGATAACTTCTTTGCTGAGAACGAGCAACTTGCATTTAACCCTGCCCTTGTGGTTCCTGGGATATACTATTCAGATGATAAGATGCTCCAAGGTCGGATCTTCTCCTATAGTGATACACAACGACACAGAATTGGACCAAACTATCTGCAACTTCCTGTAAATGCTCCCAAGACTACGCATCACAACAATCACTATGACGGTTACATGAATTTCATGCACAGGGATGAGGAGGTAAACTAATAAGCATTCTCTTCATACTTTCTTATCCTGAATAGAAAGCTGATCACCTTATCAACTATTTGATGTCACGGCATTATTCATATACATGTTTATTAGGACCTTGCTTTTAGTATAAAATGGGAACTTAATTGTTTGTTCCATATTTTTCATCATGATGACTACAATGCTGCTGATTTATAGGTCGATTACTTCCCCTCAAGGTATGACCCTGTTCGTCATGCAGAGAGGTTCCCCATTCCGCCTGCTATTTGCACCGGAAGGCGTGAAAAGGTTAGTTTTGGTCACTTGCGTTGTGTGAAAATGTGGGATGTGGTTAGCAAACGAATCCTTTAGTCATGAGTTTCAATATATACTATTTCTGCTTATTTCAGCACTGTTTTGTCTAAGTATAAATTATTTTAGAATTTTAGTTGTATTGGTTTAAAGTGCAATATAGAGTTCTAAAAGCAGTGTCGAATCTTTAGTTGACTGGTTTTTCCTCTTCTGATTTGATTCTTAAACAAGATAATGTTGTTGAGCGGACACAATATAAAAGTTGACTTAGTAAGTGAGAAAGAAAGTGTATAGACAGCTATATAGGTCAGTAAAATATCAACACAGTGGTTATAAAGCTGAATGCTTATTTATAGGATGGAAGGGTTAGGATGGTGTTTACTTTCAGCATTATGTTACTTAAAGAGAGGATACATTGATGATTAATGCTTTTATAGGACAAAATTATAAACTTTTAAAAAATAGTACTAGGCGGTAAGAAAATCTAATTCTTGTGAGGCAAGAATGTGTGAATGATTTAATTGCTTAATGCAGCGCATAATTGAGAAGGAGAACGACTTCAAGCAACCTGGGGAGAGATACCGATCCTGGGCACCTGACAGGTTTCTGTTATGGGCTTACAGATATGATCAATATGCAATATATTCGTTATCGTCTAACATATATCCTGTCTGCTGTTTACTAACTTATTTTCAGGCAAGATAGATTTGTCCGCAGATGGGTTGTAGCTTTATCTGACCATCGTGTAACCCATGAGATCCGCAGCATCTGGATATCATACTTGACTCAGGTGAGACTCGTTTTACATATGCCTTATTTCTCAAGTAGGAATTATAGAGTGGGAAGTGTGAAATGATTTTTCCTCTGGCGTGCTCATGTTACGATGCTGATGTGCAGGCCGACCGCTCTCTTGGTCAAAAGGTAGCATCTCATCTGAACATGAGGCCAAGCATCTAAGGCTGGTCCAAGCCCTCAATATTTTTGAGAGTTCGGAGATGAGTGAAGAATGTGATAAAGATGTTGGCGGTGAGATCACTTGAAATGATCAGTGGTCAATCCTTTTGTTGCAGTATTTTGTTGTATATTGATATGTGCAAAACTAGTAAAAACAACTAAATAAAGAGCTTGTGTGTGCCTAATTTCTGTTTCATTTCCTGAGAGATGTGGGCTGTGAGATCATTTGAGATGATCAGTGGTCAATCCTTGTATTGCAGTATCTTGTTGTATATTAATGTGGACAAAACTAGTAAAAAGGACTTAATAAACAGTTTGTATGTGCCAAATTTCTGTTTAGGGCCTGTTGTGTAGTGTGAAGTTGTAGTCTGTTAAGTTTATGGCTTTCATGTATCAAATGAAGTACATACGTACCATATGCACGTTTAACTCATGCACATAACTAATCACCAAGTAAAACTGAGGGTACCTACTAACGCTTTAACAACTTCTGGAAACAAACCAACACACTCTGCAGCGTAGTCCTAGGAAAGTTCCTACTTCCAACATCAATTTAGACATGTTGGCTGGCTCTATCTGATTGATGCGAGATCTTCAAAATCGATACAAATCGGTTAAACCAAATCAACCCCAATTTTTCAAAACCGGGCTGAAATAATATTTATTTCATTTTTTGTAATTGTTGGACCGATTTGTTATGATTTTGTTCAATTTCACATTTTCGAAACCAGAACAGAACCAAATCAAACTTATTATACTTTTTTAATTTATTTTTAATACAAATACTATATTTATTTAATTTATTTTTTTTTTGTGCTACTTGTTAACATAAGTCTTTTAGTGCATAATGAATAAAAAAATTTCTAAATAAAATTATAAGACATTTATTTGTTTGAGCGAAAAAATGTAAATTAGTGTGATGTTATAATTAACTATGTGAATATATAAAAAATGAATAATCACATGAAAAATTTCACAAAATTTTTATGAAAAATGTCTATTTTATTAAAATATTTAAATATAATTTATCTTCATAATTCTATTTGATTGAATTTTTTAAGAATGATTATTTTTTAAAAAAAATTAATTTAGCATGATCAAAACTAATTCAAACCAAATTTAGAACCAAACCAAACTAATTAAAAACAGAACTGAGAACTGAAAAGGTTCAAAAAAAATATCAAACCAATTGGTTGAGTTTGATTTGATTTTTGCCCAAAATTAAATTTACGTACAGCTTGTGTTGGTCATGTTGGTTAGGAATTCGCCTTTTCTGGCCAAGCCACCGCAGTTTAGAGGCTTTAAGCCCTGTAAATTGTTACAAGTCCACAATTATTTTGTGGATTGTGGCCACCATTGGACAGTACATCTAGGTGAAGGCCGAAAGATGACAAACGAGCAAATAGAACAATTCGAGGCAAAACAAATAGAACATCCGAGCCAAAATAATTAGAACCTTACTGACATATGAATAGTACGATATCTGCTTCGTCGAATCCCCGCCAGGGAAGAGGGTTTATCATTTTTGACGCCTGTGGCCCTGCCTAAAGCTCCTCATACGAACTTTGATTAATGTGCTACTTTTTCAAATGCTTTCAATGATTCAATCTTTTGATGATGTGTCTTTGGAATTTGAATATCAATTTTCAGAGGTGAGTGTAAGTAATAATAACTTAGTATTTAAGGCAAAATGTCAATTGTGGTATATAGTGTCTTTACAGATGCAATTCCCTACGATAGTATGCCAAAAGAAAAGTAAAAACATAAAGATAACGCGTTTGAATTGAAACATTCTTTTTCCTTATAAAATGCTCGATGGCCATTTGTACATAAATGATTCAACTAAAATCTGACCTGGAACGTGCTGTGGGCTTCAGGCTGCTTGTGTATCCGGTGCCAACTAATATCATCAAGATTCCTCAACCGAGAAATAAGTTAAGCTAACTCGACCTGCCCACCTCTTGGTTGAATAAATGCTAGAGCCATTTCTTCCCAAATTTGAGATAATAATGTCACTATAGTTAGATATTAGATAAATGACTTTCTTTTCTCACCCACATCCCATGAATTCTGATCCTCTCTCATCAATGATATCAAGTACTAATGCTACAAGGACAAAATTTGGATCAACATAATTTGGTGTGCTTCAATATTTTATTAATCCCCTAAATTCTATACATGATACATTGCGGACGCTTCCTAATTACTTGGTATATTAGTAAGAGCGACCCATCCATCACACGCCTGTGACTTCATACTCGATCGATAGTTATGAGGTTGTTGATGACCGATCTTCCCCCTGCTCAAGTTGCTCGCATCTTGACGGTGGACCGAAGATGCTTAATACCACCTATTCCCAAGCAAAACAAAAACAATGTAAAGCTGTTTTTAGCTCCAAGAAACAAGTTCGTGAATGAAATCAACTTGTATACGAGCATTAGAAAGGATTTATAATTTTGAAACGTGGGGGATTGCTGGTAATACAACAATATAGCAAAAGAAATATTCTCCGCAAACAAAAAATCCTGAAAATGAATAAATAATAAAAAGGAAGAAACATAAACACGAACAGTTTACAGACTTCGTTTGACAATACTTGTTAAACATCAACAGAATAACAAATGGACATTGCCCAGGGACGCATGCTCTATTTGATTTCCTTGTGTAAGTTCTGAAAATAATAAACATGAACAGTTTCCAAGAGAAGATATGCTCTATTTGATTTCCTTGTGTAAGTTCTGTGACAGCTTGTTTTGGGCAACGGGTAACTACGGGAAAATTTGGACAGCCGACATAAAGTCAAATTGAAGCTTTCAACCGACTCTTAAAATTGGGGAGTTTTCATCACCTACTTGTTATGTGGGATCTGAAAGAATAGGCCAAATCATTTTAAATTCTTTAGATTTTCGAACGTGACAAAAAGAAAAGAAAAATTTTTCAGTCCCAGATTTTTTTTTTTTGCTGCATTAAGGTTATTGACAGGTAAATTGCTCAAGAGTTTGTTATCCACAAGTTAGAAAAATGAATGTCACCCAAACTGATGAGTTCGATGATTCTAGGGGTATATTTGTCTTTTACTGTGAGTTAGTAAAGGTGTTTTAGACTTTTCTCAGTAACTGTTGTTCGATAATTTCATTTTCGTTATTGTGACCTCCATGTGATCAGTTATGCCATTGGTAATATACTTCTCAATTTCCTCTGTTCTCCTTCTTCCTTTTCTTCTCTCTTTTACCCTTTAATTTCTTCTTCAGTCTCATTGATATTAGAGTGGTGACTCCACGGCTGACGCTACACACTCACAGGCAAGCATTTGTGAAGTGGAAGATTGACTGGAAACAGAAACGGATCAACGTTTCGTGCAGGTCAAACAGTAGCTGATGAGCATTCAGGAGCTCACGAGAGGACTGTCTTTGCGGATGATGGAGCTGGTGAACTCAAATTGGGCTCGTGGCAGAGTGGACCAACATCAGGTGGGTGACCATTACTAGATACCTACTAGATTAACTAAGATCGACCTTCCCAAGTTATCGGAGAGTGATAGTTAGGGCAGGTAGCAAAATGTAAACGATTCTTCCAAATTGGATGGGACACCCGGTCACAAGAAGGTAATTACTGCAAGCCTGGCATTGGATGAGACTGCTTACAAGTAGTACCAGCATTATGAAAAGGGGGAAAATGTACAGATTGCTTGGAATGAGTTTGTCGAAGCAGTGGAGGCACAGTTTAGTCTAGTGTGTGAGGATCCATTAGAAGAATTAACGCAGTTGAAGCAAACTAGGAGCTTAGCTGAGTTCCAAGCAAATTATGACAGTCTGATATGTAAGCTACAGGTGAGCAAGGGTTAGAAGATTAGCTATTTCATAGGGGGATTGAAACTCAAATTGGTAGGAGTCAAACTCCTTTAGCCTCAAACCTTATTGGAAACTTCTCGTCTGGCAAAGTTGCAAGAGATGAATATGGGAGGTAACCACCGTGGGCCACTCTAAGGGTCTCCTTCCCTATCAATACAAACCAAAAATGGTGGCTACCAAGGGGAAGAAATGGAATAGTGACTTTAGTTCCCCTGCCAATGGTGATAATAATTCAATAAAAGTGATCCTAGGCAACCCATTAGTACATTTTAAATAGAAAATGACTTGTGCTGAGTTGCAGAAACACTGCAACAAGAATTTATGCTACTTCTGCCATGACAAGTTTTATCCAAGCCATAAGTGTCCTCAAAAGAAGAGGATGCAAGTGTATCTGATAGAAGTTGACGAGGATACAGCTGGTGGTGAAGTGACTAAGACTAAGGAAGAAGGTGAGGCCAGGGGAGAGGCACCAGGACTGACAAATGGACCAGTGATATAGATGAATGCAATTTCTGGAATTTCTATTTACAACACGATGATGATTTTGGGTAAGTGTGGCAAGCAGACACTAGATATTCTCATTGACACAGGGAGTACTCACAAACCCAAGATGAAGTAGGGGGAAAAGAATTGGATTTGCCTTTGCAGGAAACTAGTACTATTACTGTTGTAGTTACTGATGGTAACAAGCTGCAAGGTAATTACAAGTGCGAATAGTTTGAAAGGGTGACTCAGGGAAAAGAATTCAGAGCTGATATCATTCTTATACCCTTGAATGGGTGTGATATGGTGTTGGGCGTGCAGTGGCTAAGCTCATTGGGCATTATTCAACTAGGTTGTAAGAACCTGAGTATGGATTTCTTTTAGGAAGGGCAAGTGGTGAGACTGACAACAGCTCCACCTGTTAAAAATCAAGTGATGAATGAAGATACAATGTTGCAACTGATGCAAGCACACGAGTTAAAACATGCTGCAATTGATGCCCATTTCTCCTGATGATTACTATTATACAGTAGTGGCAACGCAACCAAAGGGGCTTCCAACAGAAATTACAGATTCATTATCATAGTTCTAGGACATATTTGAGGAACCGAAGACACTACAGCCTAGTAGAGGGGCATATGATCATCAAATTATATTGGAGGGCATCAATCCCATCAATTTAAGACCTTTATCAATATATCCTGCTGTTCAAAAAGGATGTTATTGAAGGAATGGTGAAGGAAATGTTAGAATCTGGTGTCGTTCAACATAGCTCTTCCTCCTTTGCATCTCCTGTAGTTTTAGTCAAGAAGAAAGATAGGAGTTGGAGGATGTGTGTGGACTATAGAAACTTAAGCCACTGTGAGGAATTCTCTTCCAATTCCATTAATTGAAGACTTGCTGGATGAATTAGGATGTGCTAGAATATTTTCCAACCTCAATTTAAGCACTGGCTACCATTCAATTAGAATTAGAAGTGAGAATGTCCACAGAATTTCTTTCCAAACACATGTTGGGCATTATAAGTACTTGGTAATGCCCAATGCCCCATCCACATTTCAAGAGATCATGAACACCGTCTTTGAAAAGTCTTATGTCAGGAGGAGCAAGTGTGCTTTTGCAACAGAAAACATTTAGGCCATGTGATTGCATAAGGTGGTGTGTCGAGATCCATCTAAACTCAAGGTTGTTTCTAATTGGCCAAAACCTAAATAGATAAAAAATTAACGTTCGATTTGGTATGCTAGAATTCAGAGGATGGAAATGGAAACGGAAACGGATTCCTGGAATAAGTGGGTTTGGTAACCATGAAATTGGATTATCATGAAATTAAATTCAAGCAAAATGCCCTGAATCTAATTCCTTGTCAATCACGGTGGAATCCTATGAATCCCTGGGAATCTATCCTTTGAGACCTCTCTGCCCTTCACCCCTCAGCCTTCGCAGACCCCTCACCGCCGCACTGCACCGTCGAACCCACCGCCGCACCTCTGCCTCGCCCATCATTGCACCTTCACCTGACCGTCGCACCTCTACCTCACCGTCGCACCTCCACAAGTTGGTCTTCTCCTCTGCCTCATTCTTTTTCTTCTTTCCTTCACCTCGTTCTTTTTCTCTTCCTCACCACCACACCCACTGCCGCACCTCTACATCGCCCATCATCGCACTTTCGCCTGACTGTCGCACCTCTGCCTCACCGTCACACCTCCGCAAGTTGGTCTTCTCCTCCACCTCATTCTTTTTCTTCTTTCCTTCGCCTCATTTTTTTTCTTTTCCAAATGACAGATCTGGCTTCTACTCCACCTTCCTATCAACAATCATCACCTCGATGACCTTTCTCTAGCATCCCTTCAACTTCCTCTCCTCGAACTAGCTCTCATTCGATATCACAACTGGGTTTGATGGATGGTGGTGTGTGGCTGAGTTTTTGAAAATAGCTGTGGTTTTCTCAGACAGAGATGGTGGTGTGTGGCTGATGGTGGCATTGTGGTTGACAGTGGTGTTGTGGCCGATGGTGGTATGTGGCCGACGGTGGTTATGGATTATGCGACTGTGAAGGGTTTTTTTTTTTTCCTTCTCAAGATAAGGACATTTTGGTCTTTTTACATTTTAATTACATGTATCAAATAAAAATTATATATGATTCTATTGATATACCAAATTTTTAAAATCCATTTCCATTTTCCTTTCTATTCTTATTCCCATTCTCTTTCCTATTCTCATTCCATCAAAAATCATTCCGACATACCAAACGAGACATAAAGGAATTTTAGAGACCCTAGCTATTATAGGAGCTTCATTAAATGGTATGGATTGCTAGCTAAACTCCTTACACCCCGTTTGGTTCATTTACATGGGGTTGGAGGGGATGTAAATCAGTTTACATCACAGGGGTATGTGCATTTGGTTCGTCAATTACTATGTAATCCGGATTACATGTGTGAAGTCATTTACAACCTTCCTTGTAAATGGCTTTACATCCAAAAACCCATGTAATCCAAATTACATGTCTATAAATAAATAAAAAAGACTATAATACCCTTAATGAAGAAACAAAATTACAATCAAATCTCATCCTTTTATATGACACTATCTCCATCGACTCCAGTAACCTCCATATCCATACCTCCATCTCCAGCAACCTCCAACAACCCTTCACCTTTACTGTCAACACCTCCATCTTGTTCATCATTCTTCTCCATCCCCGGTAGCATCATCCTTGTCCCAGACCTCGCGTTGTTCCCACTCGCATGTGTCGTTCCTAGCTTCTTCTCCTCATCGCATTGTTCTCCATCAGGGGTCATTCCAAAATTCTTAATTCGCATAATTCCTAGATTTCTTCGAATTTTTTTCTTTGATTGGTTTTAAGAGGGGAGCGGTGGCTAGTGAGGGAGGAACATGGTGGTGGGTGGCATGGTGGTGGGTGGCATCAACGAGAGGGAAGAAGAAAGGAGGAAGTGAGTTTTTTCTTTTTTAAACCTAGGGGCAGTTTAGCCTTTTCAAATTTATGTATGTTTAATTAAATATAAAAATTAATTTTACTTCTCATATCCTAATATCATACCAAACAAACTTACATGTAAACATCTTCTCATCCCTTCTCTTTACATCCCATTACATCTCCTGACACTATGGTAATTGAACCAAAGCTGTTACTGATTTGTTGAAGATGGAAGGGTTCCATTAGTCTACCGAAGCTGAGTAGGCATTGTAGCATTGATGGGGATATGGATAGTATGGGAAATCTTAGTCTCACATCAAATACTATGAGATGCTCAATGGAGTATTTAAATAGGTTAGTTCTCCCATCTTAATAGCTAACTTTTGGGAGGGGGGTTCCCCATCCCACTTAAGCACCCATCAATGGTATCAGAGCTGGTGGTGAACGGCTCTGAAAATGGCTACCCAAGAAGGGTTCTGACCAACAAGGAAGTTGAGTGAAGTGTTGTAGAGTGCAATTGCTAAGAAGTTGGCTCTTTAAAAGGAACAATTTATGGAGACTTCAGTAGTATAAAATATCCAGATCCCATATTGGGTAGGATAAAATGCTTATTAGGATATTTAAATTGGTTAGTTCTCTCACCTCAATAGCTTTTGGGAGAAGGTTTCTCATCTCACTTTAGTACCCATCAAGCACTTAGTTTTAAGTGCTGCCCCATTTTATCACTTGGCTTGGGAATTGGTGTAGGAATAATGCAAAAGCAGCACCCTATAGCATATGTTAGCAAGGTCTTGTCTCTCAGAAACAGGTTGCTTTCGATTTATGATTCCGACCTACTAACAATTGTGCATATGGAGGGGAAATAGCATCAATACCTGAGTACACAAACATTCACCATTCTCACACACCAAAAGAGTTTGAAGTTTCTATTAAAGCAACGTCTTTCCACTCCTACTAAATATACTTGGATCACCAAGTTAATAGAGCTTCAATATGAATTAAGTGTAAGGGGAGAAAATGCAGTAGCTGACGCCCACTCCAGAGCTGAGCATGGGGAATTACTTCATATGAGTGTGTCCTCAATTTCTCCAGGGCTGTAGACTACTATCAAAGCACAATGGCAACCTGATGCTACTTTGCAGCAATTGATATCCAAATTGATTGCTAACCCCAACTCACATCCTAAGTATCAGTGGAAGGATAAGATACTTACCAGAAAGCATAAGCTCGTGATTGGCAGCAATCAAAATGAACTTAAGCTGACAATCATGACTTGGCCGCGTGCATTCTGCTCCTTAGGATCATTCTGGCACCAAGGCAACCTATAAACATATTAAGGCTTTGTTTTGCTGGAAAAGGCATGTCAAAAGACATCAAGGCCTTCCTACAAAAGTGTGAAACTTGTATAAGATGCCAATATGAGACAGTATCTTACCTCAGCTTGATGCAACCACTACCTATTCCACAAGGGATCTGGAAAAGTGTGGCAGTGGATTTTATTGAGAAATTATCAAAATCAGAAGGAAAGGACACTATATGGGCGGTGGTAGATCGTTTGAGCAAATATGCCCATTTCCTTCTCCTATCACATCCCTTTACAGCTGCTACTTTGGCTCAAGAATCCTTAGATAACATTAACAAGTTGCATGGTGTCCTTGCCAATATAGTGAGTGACAGAGACCCCATGTTCATGAGCAAATTTTGGCAAGAATTCTTGAATCGATTGGGGGTCTAACAAAGCCTATCTACAGCCTTGATGGGCAAAGCAAGGTTTTGAATTGGAGTCATGAGCATTACTTAAGGAGTTTCACATGGCAATTCCCAAAGGAAACAGTGAAGTGGTTGCCACTAGCTGAAAGGTGGTATAACACCACTTTATCATACTCCTATGGACACCTCTCCTTATGAAATTATGTATGGATAAACTCCACTTCAATTACCACAATTGCCATATGAATCTGATGGAAGCTATTGGTCATAGCTTCATTGCCAGAGAGGTGATGTTGAGAAGTTGAAATCCAATTTGGAGATAGCTGTTAACGGTATGAAATAGCAGGTATATAAACATCACTCGGAGAGCAATAGAAACATGGTATTCAAAGCTACTCAGAACAGTAATTACAGTGTAATTAAGCGAGAAATCAACAAATACTCCCTGCTTTCGAGAGGTAGGGACCTCTCCCTCACCAAAACAAGCAGAGTCCAAGTCAAAAGCTACCTGAAACAGAGGCACAGAATCCTAGAAACACTGTAGCAATGATACCCAACCTGATACATACATGACCCGGACCCAGGATACTAGCCTGACCCGTGTTTGTTTACTTGGTTCTTCCCTTCTGAATGCTGTCTATTCTTTATCCTGGACCGCTGGTATACTAAAGTAGTGGGCCCAACGGCCCATCAGAGGGGCATTTTGATGAGCTCTGGATGTAGGTCTTTCTCAAGCTTCAACCCCACCGTCAAGTATCTGTTGAATGCTGAGTGTATGAGAAACTGTCTTCTCGCTATTATGGTCTGTATCAGAGTGAAGCTAAGGTTCGGATAGATGATTACACTTTATGCTCCCCCATTACGTCCAGAGCTCATCCTACATTATGCATCCCTCTTGAAAAGGGGTCTTAATCCTAATATTCCACCGCATCAATTGCCTAAGGAATGGAGGTCAATTACAGCAAAGTGTGAACCCAATGGTGTTTTAGACAGGTGAGGCGAGCAGCTCAGAAACAGAGCTGTTACTTAGGTTTTGGTTAAGTGAAAGAATGAACAACAGGAGGAAGCGACTTGGAAATTTTGGCATGACTTGCAGAAGAATTTCAAAGAATTTCCTCTTTTCTTCTTTTTGTTTTTTTGTTTTTTTTGGGGGGTTGTATTGGTATGAGTCCGATGATTCTAGGTTTATATTTGTCTTTCACTATGAGTCAGGAAGGGTATTTTAGACTTTTTAATTGACAGGATCAGTTATGCAATCAGTGAACATACTTCTCAATTTCCTCTCTTCTTTTCTCTTCTACTCTTAATTTCTTCTTCATTTTCCATCACAAATCCCAACAAGAACATTTTACTGTAGAAAATCTATTGCACCATATATATTACCGGCAGCTATTCTGGTGATTTGTTCTTTTACTTAGTCCATTTTCAGTAACAAAAAAGGAAAGAAGACAAACAGATAACTAACCGGCAAGAAAACTAGTCCGTGCAAGAAACCGAGGAGTACTAATGCCAGGTACATTTGAAAGTAATAGACCTGCAAAACACAAAGGTTAATTATAACAAGAGTCCTTACACATACTTCCCACTGACCAAAAACAAAGAATGATTTATCAAAAATACCACAAAAACTTCTGTCCTTGAGAAACAAAGAACTACAACTCCAACCAGCTTTGTCAGAGTAATCCCACTGCAATCACAGGAATGAACCAAGTTTAGAAAATATAACATGCAGATTAGAGCAAAACTGGACCTGGATGCGGATTCAGATGTATCATGTGGTATTTCAATTCCATTGGACGCAAAAATTGGTGTTGAAAATACCACGTGTTTGCATTTGAGGAAAAGTCAGAATAGGAAACCAGATTTCTGCCAGTACAAAATCACCTGAAAACTGAAGCACCCATTGTACCAAGAGCCTCCTTAGCACGTTTTTCTTTGTCTCCACTTGTTACCTGTAAAAAGATTGCGCAATAATAGTAGGAAAATATCAAATTTCACAAGCCTTGAGCAACATGTTGTCATTATCAGTTTTTTTTTTTTCTTGATCTAATCACTTCGACATGGAAAGACTCAAGAAAGGAAATTTTAGACAAGTAATTCACAGAGATAAGTTAGAATAACAATAGCTCTCCATTGAAATCAAGGAGGAGGATATGGACTTAAAATTTTAACTGAAAACATATATCTTGCTTGGATAAATCAAATTTGCAAAAATGGATCGCAGGGTGGTACTGACAGCAAAGGTGTGAGTGATATGCACACAAAACTCAACAGCAATGCCCACTGACATAACAAGGTTGACAACTGAGACTGCATTCAACTGGATGTCCAAAATTGCCATCACACCCTACAAAGCACTTGTAAGTAAATAACTACAGACAGAGAAATTTTTATTCTCAAGAATCGATAAAAATATTGAACAAATAAACTATAAATTTCTAAACTGACAGGTTTCAATTAGCAGGGAAGAGAAGAAATATAAGATGCTTATAAAACGGATGGAAAATACCAGAAGATCAACGACAATCATAGCCAACACCAACAAAATGATTGCTGAGCACCATAGACTACATTGAAGTTCAAAGCACAAACATAAATAAGTGAATCAGATTAAGACATCATTCAATATTAAATAATAGAAAAATATGTCCTTGATAATCAGTGTTTGAGAAAGTTAAATGAAAAAACAACACTTAAAACCAATGGCTCAAATAAATCAATGTTCACCTGCACGTGATAACCAAGCACACAACAAATACTGCCCCTGTTCATCATTATAACAACACAATTAATATTTTTTGAATTCAACATCTACACAGTGTAAGTAAATACAAAGTTGACATAAACAAATAGATTGTTAAATCAGGTCATCCCCAAAAGTTTCGGCCAATCAAAAGTTGTGAATGTTCATTGCTCTTTAAAGTCATTGGGTAGGTGTATAGATTTATGTATCCACTTCGATCCAATTCCCTCACTACCCCCCAAGCTAAAGTTATTCTCGTGATGTATTAGACCCTTCCCCCATGTGTGTGTGTAGCAATAATCATAGCATTTTAACTGGACCAATAAATGATAGCATGAGAAAATCAGTGCATATCAATTTTTTTTATGTCAACACTAACCAATAGCTATAGCAAGGTTGATCAGTGCGGTCTTCCATATATCAAGGTATTGCTCAAAAAACATATAGAACACTGAATATGGGAAGATCTCAATCTGCAGCAGAAACTGTTGTCAGTCTGGGCACAGTAAAACTCTATAGACCATAATCTACTACTCTGCCATTCGTTTTTATTGCAGCACTTGCAAGGTATTAATATTCTCACATACCACAGGAGATGAGCAAAATAATAACTCTTCTCAATCAAATCAGTATTATCTTTTTCTTTTAAATTTGTTTAATAATAGGGGGTAAAGTGAACTAGTGAGATAACCGCAACACTGATACATTACCTTTAAAGCATCAGAAACTTTTGCACTGAACTCACGAGCAGCCCTCAAGGAATTAACGTAGTCAATCTAAAACATCTTTTACTGTTAAATCTTGGGATGTTAGATGCTAAAAAACCATAGAACAAATAAGATAGTAGTGTCACCTGTTTATTGAGTGGAGTATGATATGTACGGAATGATGATGCCTGGATAATGCCACCATCATAATCTAACAACCAAAAGCATGATCAACTTATTGAACCACAGCAAGGCCGAACAAACTGGAACATGCACAGATAGAGGAAATATACATGCCTACATTTGAACAAAAGAATTTCTATAACCCAACAAACCTTTCAAGTCAACACTGCTGCCGTAAGCCCCATGACCACCTTTTGCACAATCAGCAGACGGAAGAGCATTAAGAAACCATGGCAGTTTCTCCTTAAATTGTGCTGTAGAAGGGCGATCTTTATGAAGTTGAGAGTGACGGAAACACTGCACAATTCACATTGTCGTGATTAAAACATCAGAAGGGAATCAATAAACCATCCTATCTCGTCAGACTTTTGTCCATTGCAGAGCATGCTGATTACCGTTGTGCAATCTTTGCATACTCCAAGTGAGCGACAAGAACCTTCATCAGAAGCACAGCAAGGAGGCTGGAAACAAAATTAATTCCTGCAAGTTAGCTAACCAAAAAAAAACAAAAGAAAAATCTATATGCTTTTCCTACTTCAGTCGATTTTTACTCTAGATATTTCCCTTGATTCTTTTGAATACATTGACCAAGAAAGAATAATACCATCATCCTGATATTTATTTCAATTGTTTATAATCAATTAATCTTCTTCAATACATAATATTGAAAAGGAATGGGCCACAAAATTATAAAGAAAAGCCATATTAGCAGTCCGATATGTAAAGCATAAGTCTGACTATCACAGAACCATATTAAAAGGTAAAAACCCAAAATGTACAACTAAATATAAAGATAAAATGTGTGCCCAAAAAAAAAATATGTACATATATATATATAAAGATAAAGCAAAGTAACTAAGGTGAAATTCTTTGGTCCAACACCAGTTATAGCATAATTGACCTGATCATCAGGAGGGCAATAACTCCCATTAGTGAACTTCCTGCAGCATCCAAATGCTTCTGGAGATATCCACACAAGAAAATCATCAAGCCATGAAGCAGCTGGCTTGGCAATATAACTTGAATCTGGTACTAGAGATGCCCTTGCAATCTATGAGGTGAAGAAAGCATACATATCAATGAGTATTCAAGATATCAATGCAAGAAAAAGACAAGGGAAAAATAAAAACAAGCCAAACAATCAACCAACGCAAACAAGTATTAGGGAATAGCTAGGCCTGCAGGTTTAATTTAAGCAGAAATGTTATAAAAAACAAACTGTTTGTGTAATTGTGAAGAGCTGAATTTATAAAGTCAAAATGCTGAACCACAAACAAATAAAATGCATTGTGGGGCACCTAATATATAAATCAACCAGTGCCAGATTAGCTAATGGTATACCTCATTCAAAAGAGAGTCTGAATCACATTGACTAATAGAGCACAACTGATTTGTATGCCTTGATTCTGAGCTGAGGTAAGGAACAAAATCAGGGTGAATCATCTTTAACTTTAGGCATATTAAGACAGGTTGCAACATATAAGAAACAGTTTTCTTTCAGAAACGTGCGCACAACAAATTTCAAGAAATTAAGATTCTGAAAAATAAGCAGACCAAAGCAGAGGACACAGTGAATATCCCACAAATAATTCTACAAACTTGGGTAAGGTGAAACGACTCTTGATCCATCCTACCTCAGAACCAAGGAGGATGTGCTTTGCAAACCACAAACTACTATGATTCATGCTGAAATCCTTTAATACGGGAAAAAAAAAATGCTATTTTCAGAGTCATTTGGGCCTACTATGTGGAAACAAACTGCAACAGTCATCAGTATCTTTAGGTGGTGGCAACTAGTAATGTGATTAAATATAGACTTTGGGAAAATAACATATCACTGTTTCAGATATTTATCCATGCTTGTAGGTCTCACTGTGATTTACAGATAAGAAAGATATGCACAATGGCATTAAAATATCTACATGGATGGACAAGATTTTGGAGCAAATAAATCAAATAAATATATGTATTTTACAACACAAAGGTGTGAGCAGAATAAAGCATGATTCAAAAATACCTGTAGTTATAGTTCTTTACAACAAAATACAAAGGCGGTCCAATTCTGAGATATTCTGAAACATTATTGAAATATCCCTGCAGGAAAAGAAAATATATGTTGAACGCTTGAACATGAAATAAAGAGCACAAAACATGAGGTGCTAAAAATATTAAACCTGGAGATAAGAATCTCGTGGTAGAACAATCTTCTGCTCCAAACCAGGTTGAATTCTAGTGCATAATGCCTATGTGGTTCAGATAGTGACATAAAAAAATTAACTAAAAGCACAAACAGGAAAAATTTAATTAATCTTGGAGAAGTAAATAGAAACAAATCCAAAAACTTACAATGCTAGCCAATGCAAATGCCACAAAAATAGCAACAACAACTATTTTTACTCCCCAAATACTCAGAATGGGGGCATGAACCTCCTGAAAAAGCCAAAAAAAAAGGAAAGGAAAAAAGGAAAAAAGTGGGGTTAAGGAATGAGAAAAAACCTAAGGAGACCACTAAAGAAGGGAAATTAAAAAAAAAAAAAAAGATTTCACATAGTGAACCCTAGAAGTTGGACTAGAGATGATTATTATAAGAAACATGCAAAAGTAACAACACAAACTTAAAAGGTGAAGCCTTTTGACAAGCAAATTTCCAAATTAGAAATAGAATTCTAACAGCTGCAAGAAGCCTGGAACCCCAATTGCAAATTTTCATTCTACAACATAACAAAATACAATTATTCCAGATTGAATACTTTCAGGCAAGGTGCTTGATGAAATTTTGATTTAGCAGTTCAGCCATTTAATTTTGTTCCTTTGAAGTGCAAGGAGAACATAATAATGGCTAAATTAATGCCAATTACCTTCATATATCGAGCCAATATGCCAGGTTTTCTATGTTCAATACCTGAAGTTTCAGAAAGACAAATGTCAGCAGAAACAGCTTGAAACAAAACTAAAAAGTTGCAGTGACAAAATATTTAAGTGTCATTATGAGCCTTAATTTTTAAAATCTTAGTAATAACCTTTGTCAGTATCAACATGCAATGAAGATACTTTAATGCATGGGAAACAATCAACTCTCCTATCCTCCGCTCGCAAAAAGTCAAGAACTATCAGAGCAACAAAGGCAGTAACTTGTAGAAGGAAGTCCAAAAGGACAGCCAAGGCTGTGAAAAGGAACACAAAGGAAAGTTGAAAATTAGCATCGACAAAAAAAAAATGATTGAGACTACTACAAAGCTATTAAAGTACATAAGGAACAAAAAATTTACCTGCAAACATAGAGAATACTCGGCATGCAGGCATGGGAATAAAAGTTCCAACTGCAAATGCTAAAACCTCTGATAGACTTGCTAATGTTATGGAAGGTCCAACTTCCACAAGGGCATTGCTTATTCGTCCTTCTAAAGGCAACTCCAGCTGTTGCCTTTTCACAGCATGAACTAGTATGCACATATTATCCACCCCGACCTAATACAAACAGAAATATTGCTAACGGCAAGCATAAATAAAACTACATCGATGGTTTAAATTTAATGCTTGAATTCAATAGAATCAGTGGATTACTTATACTACATTATTTTGTTATTAAACTGCTAAAAATATACCAGCAAAGGAAAAAGTAAAAGCTAAAAACAGAATAGACGGGACAAGAAAGTTCATATTATTCAAATTATAAAGAATGTGCACCTACACCTCAGAAAATTGGGAGAAATGATACAACTTGTTCCCATAATATATTAGGTTGAATCTCAAACCCTAGATTTTAGCTTGTCAATCAAGTCTCATTTACCTTCTTAGTCAGTTTCCCGAATTAGCATATAAAAGTTTCTCATAATTAATGGGAGATGCAGAAGCATTATCATCTTTGTAGAAGCTCTCACTTCTTTGACGTTTATCAAGGCTATAGCTTGAACAGAACAACAATATGTTCTAAAAGAAGAAGCACTTTTTAGAGAAGATAAATAGAAACCTCTTTAATTAGACATTCTAACAATGAAGATTCCTCATCAGGTTCTTCAAGAAATTCTTTTATATTTCTTCACATATACATGGACCTAAACCACAATCAGCACTGCCCACATTTACAGTAACACATAGTTATGAGGGTAGATTAAACTTTCCATTTGAGACTTTGCTTTGAACAACAAAAGAAATTGAGCACAATATACAGAATTCCTAGCAAAACATCTTCATGCCATGAAGCTTTGCCTCAAACAATGTTCTCTTCATTATACTAGTCAAAATTAATTTTAGCATTAGTAGTTGCATCTGAGCTATATTAGCAGAAGAAAACTTACAGCCAGAACAAGAAATGGAATAACTTCCATGATAATCAGTGTAGATTTTACACCAATGGCACTGAAAAATCCAACTGATCCAAGGACAGACAGCATAACAACCAGTACTCCTGAAACACCAAGCAATACCTGCAATCCATAAATTATACAATTATTTATCAACAAATAAAAAAAAAAAAGATATTTCAACATAATTAACTCATTAAGATCAGATAAAAGAGAAAGGAGCAAAAAAACGAAAGAGCGTTCACACTTCACACTGAGGTTGGGACAGCACCTTAGATGAAATGTAGAAGGAAGAAGAACGTGGTGTATCTCCCAAAGTGAGAGAGATATATGCAAACATCACAATATAGCTTATCTGCAATAAAATGAGGGGCAAGGTTTACATACATAAACATAAAGATATGAAAAGTTTCATAAAATAATCATGAAAGTTTTAAAAGTTTTTCTCATTGATGTTATGGGATAATCATTCACACAAAAATACAATTAGGGAGATTTACCAGTATAGTTATGGCATCAGCAGTGCTTTCTCTTTTTAGTTCTTCCTCAATGGAGCTTTCCGATGAAAAAGCAAGCGTCAGATTTTTAGATTGAACCATTGGTAACAGCTCATCCTATCACAAAGAATAAATACAGTAAAGAAATAAAGGAGGGAGGAGGGGAAAGGCCACTAAGAACTAAGCACTTAGCCACTAGCAACTCAATTAAAGAAAACCGCAGAATAGGCATGACCAAGTCACTACAAGAAAAAATGCATGAATCCTACTGAAACATCTTATGCTTATTAGTATTAGAAAGTTATGTGAATGCCGCAAATTAGTTATTGGACATCATCTCAGAAATCTTGAGTTTAGACCCATTTTCGTGCATTAGATGTAAGTTGGCCACTATAGCTAGAAATCAGGACTTGAGTAGCTCCAAAGGGCAAGTGTAAAAGTAGACATAAGACTTATGCACAAGCCAAGTCAGAAGAAGGAACATCCAAATAGGATTCAGAATATGTATAATCTAACATCAGGAATATTCAGCGAGATTGAATAAGTACAAAGTGCAAACCTTCACCAGCTGGATAAAGGCCTTCTCCCAAGCGACTGCTTTTGCAGTTGCATTTTCTTCTTCATTAATAGCATTATTGACCGGATAAGTTATAATAAAAGCAGATGCCTGTCATGAAAAAATCATAACATAGTTATTACATGCTCTGCCAAATTCAGTTGTATGACATTTCATAACCTAGGAAAGTAGAGAAAGTACCTCAGAATAATTGGTTCCAGTGAAGCCTCCTAATACAGTGCTCGGATCAAGAGGACCTTTAAATGCACTCATACACTGATCTGCGGAGGAATAATGCTGAAGAAGACAATTTTACAAAATAAGCAGTCTTTGGTGGTTTTTTTTTTTTGGTAACAAGATTATTTTTTAATTGTTAACATAAATGTTGCTGTGCATATGAGGGATACTGCTTTCAGATGCATGCCTCCAAATAATAAGAAACAAAAAATAAAAAATCAGTTTGGCAAAAAAAATAAAAAATCAGTTAGAGGAATAAAGATTTCTACATCATATTCATATTAGAGATTTGATATCATGTGAAATTAATTAATTAAAAGAAAAACTACAGAACATACCATCCTGCATCCCTCCCCAACTGCAGGTTATACATATCAATCCCAAGGCTCTGAAGAAGCTTTTGATAAAAAAGTTATATCCTTGTCAATGTATTACTACTAGTGACTCCAGAATTTTATGGTTTCAACAGAGAAGTTTTGCTTTATCATATTAGCATTCGTAACAAATACACCCATTAAAAATATTAACGCCTACAATCAACTTCAAGATGGAATTTGGCAATAGTTACCTCAAAGCAGTAATACAGATGTTCAACTCCCCCATACTTATCAAAATTTCCAGGGTCCATTTTGAAGTACTGTCAACAGGAGGAAAATTGAAAGAGACAGGACAACGTTCTGATCAGAAGATACTAATACTATATGTATTTGTTACAACAATATTCACAGAAGTCCAGAGTTTTCCTGCAGCAAATTAATGAACGTACCTGCAGGACACTTTGAGTGGCACAATTCTGGTCCAGTGGCTTCATGCAGATGTCTTGCAGGGATACTGTCATGCCAGAATAATTGCCACGAACAGCATCAACCTGAGAGCAACACTTTCAATCCAACATGATAATCAGGATTATTTTTCAGTAGTATTACTAGGCAGAATGCATACCTTTTTTTGTATTTCAAAAAGAAACTTAATGTTCTCCTCTGAGACGATGCTTGATGATGTACCATTCACTTGATCTGGTATTCTTGCCAGTATGAGCTGCAAAAGAAATAGGCCATTGTTATTCATTAAATCAACAAGAATAATAAATTATATCTGTATATGATTTTATCTTCATAAATATTGCAACATGCAAACTAGCAATGAAGAAGATCATATAATATAGCTCTAAGCCGGAAAAAAAAAAAAAACAAGCCTTTTGAAGAGTACAACTGTGTGACTGTCACTAAATATCTTCATGCCATTTTGGTAAGGAATGTATCCTGGGTAATTTTTCTTTTCAAAGATATGCAATCGATTTTGTCTTTAGGTGTATTTTACTATCTAAAAAATTGTCTCTTTTTAAACAGGAGGAGGGAAGAATTAACCTAACAATATAAAATAAGAGGGAATTATTAACCAAATAATATAAAACGTGAGAATCATTTATAACACGGACTTATATGTTGTTGAATGCTGTACTGTTCAATAATCTAACCATTGAACTACTTAGCATGTGATGTGTTGAAACCTAGCATGATAATTAACTACATAAGAAGGTCCATCAAAAATAGAAAAGAAATAGCCCTTAGTAAGAACCTGTTCAATTCTGTAAAATGGAGCAAGATGGCTGTCAAAAAACTGTTTCTCTTGTGCAGCTTTACTCCCAGGTCCAACCCAAAGCTGAAAAGTGGACAGAGTTATTTGACTAACTCCAAGTTAATGTAAAATAACATATAAAAAAAACACAAGATATACTTTCCAATCCCTTTGTTAATTATGTATTAAACCTTAATTTTATCATTCTTGAGTAAATAATTTTAATCATTCCATTTGACTTTACAATTTCCAATGGTTCTTTTTAATTGAAAAAAGTAAACCAAGCATTACCTCTTCATACTATAAGCAAATTTTTTTCAATTAAAAATCTTTCCCCACTCTAATGTGCAGATTCTTGCGTCAGCAAGCTTTTCAACCACAAATTGATTAACATAAAGCACGGCAAGAGATTCCACACAAAAACTAACATCGCATTTAAATTATGTGATAAAAATCACCCACACTATCGCAGAAAAGAAACCTTCTAGAAAGCATCTTCGGAAACTAAAAATGGCAATAAACTAGAAACAGAAAGGAAATCAGTGGAGGCATCAGCGTGAAACAGATTAGCAAAAATGTCAGTTGAAAATTACAAAGAACAGGATGTTTTCAAACTAAATATATAGAATGATAAATATGAAGCACAGACATTTCACAAAAGACTCGCATCATGTTTGATGCATATTGGACACTCATTCACATAATGTATATTAGGCATGCAGTGATTAAAATTCTGATTGAATAGCAGAAGCAAGCTTGTAAGTTGCGTGTAATTAAACAGAGAACTTTAACAGTAGAGAAGCCATTATTTGATACATACTTTTTCAGGCCGTGTCTCAACCTTGAACCGAATTAGACCTAGACAGAGTAGAAGAACCATAGCTAGTGATGAAGACAAAACCATAATTGGATTTCTAGCAACATATGATCCATATTTCCTGATCACATTTGTAAAACCAAGGTCAGAAATATTCAATATGAGCTAAGAAGGACATTAATAGCATAGGCAGTGACCTGTAAAAATTTGACATGTAGCCTTGCACAGCTGAGAGTTGGATTCCATCTCTGATTTGCGAAGCATTTTCAAGCATCTGGTAATCATCAACACCAATCATAATTAGAAAATATGCAAGAAAAGGGAGTCAAAATGAAGATAAAGGAACAAAGTTCTCAAAGACGTCCTCACTAAATAAATATCACACTTTAACCAATACAACTACCTGCATTGAGAGGTTTTCATCCTTCTGCATATCAAGAGAATGCAGCATACCACCACTAACAACATCAGACACAGATTTTGTGATAGGTGATGACCTCCTCTCTCTTATCCGATAATATAATCCCCAACCCAAAAACAAAGAAATCAGTATGATGTATAAAATTGCTAAAATCATGTCAACACACTTCACCTGCAGGTGTCAAAAGGAGAATCATGTTAATGGAGAACAACCATTAGACTTAAGCTGCATTTTTTCCATAAAAAGCAGCAAACAAATGCAAGCAGAAAAATGTAAAATGCTCTCTCACTGTTAAAGACCCAATTCTTATGGAGCATGAATTCATCTTCAGGACGGTAGGAGGAGCAATGTTAGAGCATGCTGAAGATGAAGGACAATCACCACAAGAACAGCCAAGAGAAACATCACCACAGGAATAAGTTGAAACATTCATAAGTCTCATGCCAGGTGACTTCGTAGCATTTGGCCGGAATGTAATTGCATATGGTGAACCAGGAACTCCAAGAGGTGCTTTTCTACCAATAAATGCAAACCATTCTGACAAAAGATATCCCAGTATAAGCATTGCATGTAACAGCAATTTAAATAAAGTGACTAATTGCATACAAACATCCCCTATCAAAATGAAAATACTATCCCCATAATATGGCCACAAAGATGGTCACAATTGTTTCTTCTCTGCAAGCAACATTAGTGTTTTATGTCTATGTTTCTATAGTTCTCCACTTCACAATGCAATCGTAGACAAATATACAACATTATGAGAAAGGGGAACAACTGAACAATGCTTGGTTAGAACTTACAATAGTAGTTACCTTTAAAATTTTTAGCACCAGCACCAATATATTGTATAGCTCGAGAATTCATGGTACCAAACTTTACTTCCTTGCAGGATTCATACAACCCTTCACCAAAAGCATCGGTTATATAATAATCAATCCCATCCACTGTCAAATTATCACCAACCTGAAAATTGTAAGCATAGAGTCAGAGTAATAATTGCATTCTAAAATCATTTCAGTATTGTGCCACTGTCACTAATGTAACCATCGAAGGTCAGAGTAATCAATCCCATCCACTGTCATTAATAAGTTCCTATATATAAGATAAAAATAAGGTGTTTTCTCTTATGCTAAATATAAGATACAAAAATGGGTTGTCTAATACATTTATTTCTTTTTTCCAATTTTACCCTTCATTTAATAAGTGATTATAATTAATTTTCATTAATTACAAGATAGAAATGTTAAACATTAAATAGGGCCATTTTAGGAAACAATTTTGAATTTCTGATAAATTTAATGCTCCCAATTGCTTTTAATTATATTCCTTGATGTGTGTGAATTAATTATTTGTAACTTATATATAAGACCAGAGGTAGTATTTAATAATATATCAAACCAAAATAGAAGCTAAATTGTCATAGAATGCACATTATAATTGCTAGGATTAAGATTAAATTCTAAAGCTGCAGTTGTATCTTATAGTACATAACCTGCACCATGCTGTTGCCATTGTCTGTTTGGACAATCAACTTAGACAACAGGCAATTGAAGGATATTTCAGAATCATTTCTGGCCGTATTAATGAGGAGAATATGCAATAGTCAATAACAATGGATAGCTAACACGTACAACCTCCAATCCTATAAATGAATCACATTTTAGAAGCAATTGTTGGTTCTTAATATAAGTCATTTTAGAGAATCAATGAAGTATTAAAAATTTATTTACAAATTAGCCCTTCATAATTATGAGAAAGGAAGTAACCAAGAGTTAAGTGGAAAGGGACTAAGAGATAGAGTAATTAAGATAGATTAGAATTTAATGAGTTCAAATAAGGGTAATTTTGAAAAAGTTATAATAAAACAATAACAACAATATTAGCCTTATCCCACTTAATGGGATCGGCTACATGAATTATATGATGCCAATGGACTCTATCAAATATTATCTCTTTAGATAAATTATTTATTTAAGAGGTCACGCCTTATAACTTGTCTTAGTGTCCTTCTTACTCTTCCTCTACGCCTTTTAATAGGACTCAAAGCCATTTAATCAATTTTTCTTACTGGCTCCTCTTGTCTTCTTCTTTGTACATGCGCAAACCACTTTAAACGATCTACCACCATTTTTTAAAAATCGTGGGAAGTGGCTTATATAGGACCAAAGGTAGTATTAATTAAGATTTCTAGATACATTATTAATAACAATCTTGTGGAATCAATATAAAGGTTGCAACAGTATAAAAAGTTTGCTGAAATAAATGGAATGTCATGGTCTTACCTTGGCAACTGAAGTCACGTTGATAAATAGGCTCTGATTCGGAGAACAAGTAAGCTCACAGAATAAATTCAAAAAGTTTCTGAAGCATGCTGGACAACCTACAAGAAAAGGAATTGCCTGCCAGAAAGTACAATACATCCAAGAATATGTGAAAGATTTTAGCGAGGTTGGTAATTATGAAACAAAAGAGAAAAATAAACTAGAAAATGCATAAAAGTTCTGGGATCAGGTCAAATGTCAAGTTCATGAGACCTTAAGCACTCGCAATCTCCCTCAATAATAATACAGAAGTTTGATCATCGGATTTATCATTTACCTGTTGGACTTGAGTCCGTAAAGTGTCAAACTGATATTCTGTACAACAAACATTCCCAGTAATTGTTGGACACAAACTTTGGATTTTTGAGGAAAGTAAATCATCTGGCTGAGAAATATAAAATTCAAAATATCAAGAAAAGTTCGAAATTTTTTTAGCTGGAAGTACTGATGCATTTATTGTGATAATGAGAACAGTAATTGAAGTTTAAAATTGTACCTTATGTGATGGGACCAAAATTATAAACGTAAAAAATAGAACAAAGTACAAAGTTATTAGCTCCGGAGGATGATTAATTCCATTAGATATACCTTCACAGCAGGGGAACCAAGTGGACAGTTCAATACTTTTCCATCACTGCGTTGTCCACATATGTCATACATAGCACAATATTCCTCCGAATGCCTTTCCCTGTATAAAAGAATAAAAACTAAATCTTTGTTTTACAGATATCATCAAAATATCCAATTTCTTCCTGCATGCTGTGCAGATGTAGACAGATAGAATATTCTAATTACTCGATTGTTTGATTTATGGCAATATGACGGACTAAACTGTGAATATACAGATTTCTCAACTGAATTACAGAGATGGAACTAAGCGAATATGCTTCAGTTAAAGAATGCCAAAACTCTTTGCTGACAAATGCAATATTAATCTAGAAACCCAACCCAGAGAGAAGAGTACGCTGCAAAACACGAACTACTCATGCTCACAATATTTTCCGCTCAAGCATAAAAATAAGCCTTACCCGAGTCTTGTTACATTGGAAGTCAAGAGAAGCCTAGCAGCCAAATTCTCAGTTTCTGCGAACGATAAAGTTAGAAAAACCTGCAAGTATAAGAGTGGTAGTTAGCCAGCTAACCAAACGGAATGTAATGCTCCCTCGCATTCTAGAACTTGAATTCAGCAAGCCAACCGTGGCGCCTAGACATAGCCTGAGCCACTTGAAACGGACCAAGTTACTCCCATAAATTGTTCTTTTTTTCGCTTTCCATCTTCACTCGTCAATTAAAACTAAAGCAGCATCCATTTCTAACAGAGTAATGCCAGTGACACATCTCTTACACCGAAAAACAAAAATCTCATCTCTCTGGTCTGCCATTGATCTATGAGACAACTCTTTAATCAACTAGTTCTTCTTTTTTTTTTGGAAAAAAGAAATAAGTAAATAAATCGGGGCAAAATTAATGAATCTCTTGAAAAAATCTTGTAGCTAGAAGTCGAGAAGTAAATTGATTCCTCAAACATGCTCCCGTTTCACCCTTAGGCAATCGAAATAATCTAAATTCTTTCCGCGCCTCCCGGTGAGACAATTTCTCTCTGTTTCTCTCTCTCTAGAAATGAATACAAAGTAGCAGAGAACCGTTGAAAAAACGAAAATAATAATGATAAATGATAACAACATGGTGTTTGTGTCCATTTTCTCACAAAAGAAGTAAAGGAGAAAGAATTGAACATCAAGCGTTTCAAAGAAGAGCAAAGAAAATGAATAGAAGAAATGTTGCTGTATATGGAAATTAAAGAATGAGGAGGAGAAAACTGCAGCAGAGTAAGAGTGATTGCCTGGAAGAGACAAATGGAAGTAAGGAACCCTAGGCGAAGGTCCATTGTAGCAAAGTTCGGGAGCGATTTTCAGTTTCGCTGTGAGCGGATGAACAAAAAAATCTGTCCGTTGTTCTTTTATCTGAGTGAGTGTGCGCCAGAGAGACACCAGCAAACCGTTTACGGTTGGCTATATTGTATAGATACTTGAGATAGTATTAATAGTAGAAGTAGATACACTTATTCTAACTATTACCATTCACACACCCTCTCTCTCTCTACAGGAGTCAAAGCTTCTTGTATTCAACTATTTATAGTAACACTGCCAGACCTGTGCTCTGATCTGAACCCGTAATCCTCTTGGATGCTGGCAATTTCCTCCTGCTTTCTTAAAAAGTAAACTAAAATTATATGCTTGACTCTTATTATTATCGCATTCTTTCCTTGAAATATAATAAATATATTACTTTAAGCTTTTAGTGTTATATGATTAATTCTGAAAAATTTTATTGTACATGATATAATTTTATTCAAGAATTTAATTAAAAATAAAAATAAAATTGTTGAATTTTTTAAGAAAATAATGTATGACAAGAAAAAAAATACCATTTAAAATATTTACTTAAAAAATTTAAATTTTAAATTGTGGAAATAAATATTTTAAATTTATCTTGAGGTCTTAAATCCGTTCCTATTTATATGACTTCTTCTAAAAATTTTTAATGTTTCTTATTATAAAATTCTTCACAGTAAAGAATGATATATATATATATATATGAGTTTTTTCAAAAAAATTCTTTATAAATTTATTATGAAAATATTCATATCTATTTTCAATATTGTAATTGGTTAAAGGTATTTTTGGAAATGTATAATTAATTTTTTAAAAAAATAAAACTCTTAATAAATTTTAATCGCCTTTCTTTTCTGTAATTTGATCAAAAAGATCTTGCAGAAAGAAACGGAAAGAGTAATCAGTTAATGACCATTTCGTAAGCCACGGGCAGTCTTCATATTTTCAACATGCGATGACGTGAGTGTAATTAAAAAGAAAAGAAAAACGGGGCGGAGTGGAAAAATACAAATTAAAACAAAAAGGAATATTATGATATAGCGACAAACTTTTTTGTTTTTTTTAGATTTCGAGCGAGAGAACAAGAGGTAGGCAAAAATGCCATGAGATGAGACTGAATTCCCATGTCCTAACGGGCGAATTGAGAATGGTTTTTTTTTTTTTTTGCTACAGAGAATGGGGGCTGTCGTCGGCAATTTCAACCCATCTCATCCACTGACTAAATTTTAAGGCCTTTTTTTCTTTTTGCCTGAAAGAAGAATATATATTGATAATAAATTTTTAGGCGGTTTAATTGCGTCTTGATTAGGAGATTAAAAAAAATTTAATTATAAAGATAACAATTTCAACTATTAAAATTTTGGCAAAAAAAATATCAATCTTTTTTAACAATGAAAAGAAAAATTTTAACTTCAACAAAATTTTATTACAAAAGCTAACTGTGAAATAAAAACTCTGAATCTTAAGATAATACTTATTTAATTATAAAAGATCTGAAATTTTAAAGTTATTTAAAATTTTCAATAAATCAAACATTTGTTTTCACAGTTAAAATTTACCGTTTAGATTTAATATTTTTCTTATATTTTAATTTTTCTTAGACTAGTTAAAGTTTTCATTTTTATAATTAAGAAATTTTATTTCTCTTCAACAATCTTATTCATCGCAAGCTACTCGAAACTCGAAAGTCCAAAACTTCCTAAATGAGTTGGACGACAAATTGTTGGAAATAATGTCCGATTTGACTGTGAAAAAAATGAGATAATTCGATTCTGTTGAGTGTTGACAATGTTGGAGTAATCGCATTTGAAGACTGAAGTAACTTCAAATATTAGAGTTTCTCATAAAGGATTGGAACATCAATTTTTTATCAAATTTATTTGGGAAGCTAATGAACGTACGTACGTGCTAAAATTAGCTTGCTAGATTGACTCAAGATCTTCACTTGACAACTAGTTTTTGTTGTTTATTGATCCTCCTTTAGATTTAGAGTGCAACGATTTGATTGAGTCAGACAAATAGAGTGGACAGTTTATTATGTTTCCCTTTTTTTTTTATTGTTTTTCATAACCTTTTGTTTAAAAACGGGAGAAATTATAGTTTAAGATTAATTTTCAGAATTAATAACAAGTAGAACCTTGCTACTACTCTGTTTTCATATTTTACTATTCAGTTTTCAATTTTTATCATTTATCATGAGTTAAAAGTCTTTATTATTTATTGATTTGTTCATGTCTTCCTGAACAAAGGTCATGCTAATCATCCCTGTATCATTCTAATTTAATTAATAAAAGTATTTATTATTAATTCCAGCAGAAATTGCCCAAATGATAAACTAACAAATCAATATGGCATAAAAAAAACACCATTAAAATTACCACATTACCCTCTTCTTTTTGAAATTCTCATTAGTATGGTAGTAAAAGATATTTTGTGGGGAAAAAGATAAATTTGAACTCTATAAAAAATATTCCTCACATATAATCCCAGTTGTGCATGTATTTCATTCTATTTGGGCGTGCCCCAGTGTGGAGAATATTTTTATTATAACATCCTTATTTAATTTATCTTTTTTTCTTATTTTCTGTGAGGAGTCAATTAGTTAAGACTTAAGGGAGAAACGATTTTTTCTCAATAAAAGGTTTGATGTCTTTAAAAATTATCCTAACTTTTTAAAATTACTATCATTAAATTATAATGGATTTTAAATACATCTCTGTTAATCTTTCTCCACTATAATTTTTTTAAATATTTTTAAAAATAATAAAAATAAAAAATAAATATTAAATAATACATATATTTTATAAAATAATTTATATTTTAAAATTTTAATCTTTTAAAAATATATGTTATAATAGATAATTGAGGAAATATTTGAAACTACAGTACATACATCAATTTTGGAAAGACGTGAGTGGGGATGAATAAAAGTCACATTAATGAATTTGAAAAGGACTAGTCTAAAACTTGACGTAATTAACAGCAACTCAATAATTCTGAACGCCAGAGTGCGTAATGTATTAATTGAATTGAATTGATTGAATTAATTTTATATATATAATGTTGCGGATTGCATGGAGTAAGAACAAAATTGGTAATTAAAAGGAACGCCCAAAATGGCTGCACATGTGCGCAACTTTATGTACAGGGAACATGTGAAAAGAGGCGAAGGAAGGGTGTAGTTCTCACGCATTTGCAACCTTGGATGTATGGAAATTCCCCTCCTCCAAAATATATATATAAGATATAAATAGCTAATTCATTCACATAAATTAAGAAATATATATTTAAAAGCAGTTAAAATTATTAAATTTATCAATGCTGGGAAATAGTTTCCATAAATGCTCATATTTAATATTTAATATTTTTATTGTGTAATTAATTAAATTAATTATATTGATCTATTAATCAAGAGTGAAATTAGAATAAATAAATATATTAAATAACTCATATTTTAATCTTATATTCTGGACTAATATGTTAGATGAATATGATATGGGGAAGCAGAAGGACGAATAATATGGAAAAGTATAGGAAGGGAAAAGCTAGCTAGCGATTGAAGACGACGACAACAGGGAAATAATGTTGTAGGTCGAGGGATGATATATGATGATGTATCTATGGTGGTGTGGAGGTCTGGTACTAGTTAGTTGATGGGAAAAGAAAAGATATCTGAAGGCAGAGTAACAACCTTCCCCAATGACACTAGAGTTTATACGTATACGTACTCCTAATTAGTGACTCAAAATAACTACCTATGCGTCATCAGAAGGGGAAGATTGAGGTGGTTAATATTATATATATATATATATACATACATACATACATACATATATATATATGTATATATATGTTGCAACTTGCAAGAGTTGGGTGGGTGCATGTAAAGGAGGGGCCGATATATGGCATGCATCGCAAATATGTCTGATCTAATCAAAATTAATTAAAGATATATATGTATATATGTTGCAACCTGGGTGGGTGCATGTTAATGAGGGGCCGATATATGGCATGAATCATCGCAAATACTTTCTCCGTTTTAAAATATAAAGAATAATTGGGAGAGTTTTCATGTTTCAAAATATAAAGAACATATAAGATTTGTCTGATGTATTTAATAATTTTTTTTCTAAAATACCCTTAATTAAGATAGTATATTTTTAATATAATTTATTTATATTAATTACACGATGGAAGAATTATTAACATTAAATAAAGATATTTTTAAAAATTACTTTATATTCTTAATAAATTTTTTTTATTTATATGATTTTGTCGCTTATTTCTGATATTAAGAGACCGAGGAAGAATGTCTGATCTAATCAAAATTAATTAAAGATATGGGGATGGAATGCATGCGGAAGCGTTGGTTGATTGATGAGGACGTGAGGATAGGGAGGGAAGGTGGTAGAGGTAGGTATATGTAATCTAAAGCATTGGATTAATATTGATATTAATATGAATATTAAATGCTATAGAAAAAAAGGAGTGGAGAGGGAGAGTGCGAGTGGGACATGTGTGAAATGATTAGCTGGCATGAAATGAAAGGAAATAATGAAGCAGGTGAGAGAAGTGGGGGAAATGATGAGCAAGAGTGACTGATGGAGATGGATGGTAATAATGGGAGAAAGGAGGAAAGATTCTACAAAGTGGGACCCTGCAAATAAAAATTAAAAGAATGATATATGCACAATATAAATATACAATCCAATATTTATATCACCCACTGGCCCTTATCATTGCCCTGCTACTCATCTCATCTTATTATACATTTCCCACCCTTCTGCCTCCATGTCCTTTCATTTAATATATCATTAAATTTTGAAAAATATATATTTAACTGAATTATAACATGACAAAACTTATTTCTTTCAATATTTTCCACGTAAATTGATCTTAGGTCAAAGATTCAATGGAGATGATAAGTTTTGCCCAAAAAAAATCTGAGAGATGAGAAGAATTCTATCCATTAAAATTAATTCAATTTGAATAATCTAACTTTTTTTTAAAAAAATATGTATCCACTCGAATTTTAAATGTAATTGATTTCATTTGTGTTGAATTTGTTTCTCTTAGTTTGACTTTACATATAGTGCAGGAAAGGAATAGGCACATAAATAAAGTCTATCCATTAAAAAAAAAAAAGAACATATAGAGTGTGCCCTATTTTTATGGAGTCTCTTCTGTTTCTTACTTTACTTTGCATGAAGTGCAATTCAAAAAGTCCAGTTCCCATATTGATTATATCAAATCTTAATTGCCTCTGGTAAACTAATTTGAATCAATAAAGTAGTTAATGAAGCTAAATAAATATATATATATATATATATACTTTTTTTATAACTATATATATATACTTTTAAAGAAATAGAGCCTCATATCTCATCTACTTATTATGTGGGATTAGTTCACACTTTTCTCGTCTACCTCTACCAACAATTATTGTTTTCCTACCCAAAAAAATTAATGTTGTTCAACTATCTCAACCTCTGCTAATCGCTTTAAACTAAAGTAAACCTAAAAAAATCAAACATGTAAATGAAATATATTATTAACTCTAGTTTTAACTAAGATTTAAATACTTTGGTCAGAACTAAGATATAAATTATTTAAATTAACTAATTTTTAGGCTATTTATTAACCTTCTTTCTATGCTTGCATAACTCCAAGATGAGAATTATTTTAAAAGGAAGTGAGTACATTAAAAATAATTAGACTATGTATAACATGAGTCAAAATATTTATCATCATTATTATTATTAAGGGTGTTTAAAGGATTGATTTTGAGTAAAAACCAAATTAAATAAAACCAATCACTTTGACAAAATTCTGAACCTGTTCAGTTCTAGATGAGATTAATTTGATTTAGTTTTATATTCGGTTTGGATTAATTAAATTTATGGCATAACCTTTTTTTAGAAAAATGCTGTAATTTTTAATAAATTATATTTAAATTAATATTCACTTTTTAAAATAACAATTCATATTCATAAAATCACAAATGTATACTAAATTAATCAAACAAACAATTTAAAAAATGTTGATTCTTTTAAATAAAAAAATGTATTGATTTAAGCTCCTAAAATAATTAAAACATATATATTATTAATTTCATGTTAAATAATTTAGAGATAATGAATTCAGATTTAAAAATCTGATTTGATCCCATCTACACTTTCTCTTATATAATATCTCTCTATATATAATATTTTCCATTGATTATGATACTAAGAAAATAGTATATATATTGAGATAATATATTTGGTTTAATATCACATAATATTTTCCTGTTCAAACAAAATGAATAGAAAAAAATAGGTATAGAAAAAGCTATTCAGAAAAAGTTTGAAAAGAATCCAAATCCCATATTTTCTTGTTGATGACAAGGGACACTCATGATTACATCCAATATATATATATATATTATCTTCAATTATTGTTATAAATTATTTTTAACTACTTTACATGTATTAAGAAAAATAATTTATATGGTTGAATTTTTCAAAAATTGTCACGACTTTTCAAGACTGCCTTCATTACGTTCATTATAAGTAGTGTATCCCTATTGATGTTCTCAAATTTTAAATTTTAAAATTGAAGTCAGCAAACCAATTTCTAAGACAGACATTTAGAGAAACAAAATTAATTTACAGATATTTTGTAACGTGGCTTACATTTAACACTATACAAATTTTCTTAAATATGACCAAAGGGAATATATTGATGTGGACTGAATAAAGGGTTCGGAAAATTTGGTTTAGTTTAAAATTTCAATTGATGTAAACCAACTTATTAAAAGCCAAATCAAACTAAACCTTAGATATGGTCTGTTTTATTTAGTTTCTTTCAATTGGTTTGAATTCAGTCAATTTTGTTTGTTCTTCAACACCCTTAACAATAATAGAAGTCACTATGATGCAATTTATATAAAGTATATTCGTATATGATTATATCAATTGACACAATAAATTGAGTTTATCTATGATTCAATGGGCATGAGCCGCACGATTTATTGTATTGGTTTTTTATGTTGAGCAAAAAAAAAAATATATATATATATATATATATTCGTATGCATCATAATGTTATAATCTAATCAAGTTTAGGGACGTAAAATTAAGTTTGGTCAGGTTTTGATGGATAAGGTCTCATAAACTCTTTTCCATCTCATATAATTAATTATTCATGCACTGCACAAGTCAAAAATCTAGTTATCAAACAATCCATACAAGTAAAATTTGCCAAATAAATTATAAAATGCGTATATATCGAAGAAAATTTGCATTGGAGTAGTGCAAATGGCATGTATATAATAAACTCAGATATGATCAAATGCAATTGCGTGCACTTAGAAAATGCAATTTGGGATTTTCTTTTTTTAGGTATGATTATTGACCCAATCGGGTGATGTGAGAAATCTGGATTTAATATAAAGATGAAAGGACATTTCACTCATTCACCAGTCACACAAGTAAATTAATTACTCCAATCTTAAATATAGAATTTTTTATTTTAATTTTAAATATAAAATTCTTTTTAAGAATAAAAAATAATATTTATTAAATATTTTTAAAAAATTTCTCTATTTAATTTATATAAAATAAAAAAAAAAGATTAAATAACGATAATTTTAATAAAAATTTTGATTTTTGAAAAATTTAAAATAATTAACTCATTTTTAACTTTTATTCTTAATTTACATAATTCAATTAAAAAATTTATATTAAGGTAATGAAATTGTGCATTTTAATTCGTACAATTTGAAGCGTTTGTTTAAATATAAACCAATAAGTATCTTGAATGGATTTTAATCATCTTCCACTAAATCTATCTTTTAGAGCTTAAATTCAAATGCTGAAGGTGGGTCGGGAAATCGCAGAGGATGCCACGTTATCCAAGAGTAAATGACGTAAAGTTGTATTTTGTATTATCTAGAATCCACCTGCAACGAGGCATTTTAAAGTAGTTCTTTAATCTTCCGGAAACCACGAGCAAAGAAGCTATATAAGTTATATTTATTATAGAAGCTCTAAAATTTTCTGTAATTTTCTAGTACTGATTCCGTTAAAAAATATGTTATATTTACTTAGATCACTTAATTCAAGAAAAATAATTAAAATTAGTTATAAAGTTATCATTAATTTTTAAGATTATTCTTATTAAATTATATCTTAACTTTTTTGTGGCTCTTCTCTTTCTCTTTTATAGTTACTAACTATTATCATAAAAAGGAATAAAATTTTTAAAAAATAATAAATATTTATTAATTTTTATAAAGTAACTTATATTTTAAAATTTTTATTTTTCCAAATTTTGTCCAATATTTTAAAACGTGGGAGTAATTCATTCCACAAAATAAAAACTGCGAAATATTAAATTAAATCGAACAAAAAAATCAAACGAGAGATTAATGAAAGTGTGAGAAATTCATTTTATTCGGAATGGAGCAATAAAAGAAGCAAGCAACATGCCAATATTTGCTTCGTCCTACTGGGAGGTCACTGAGTAAATGGAGCGATGGAGCCGGATCGGCTGGTTTCTTTGCGGTTTCGATTGATTTTACGTTTCATTTTTCTTTTATTTTTATTATAAAAAATTTCTTAAAAATAAAAATGTTAAAAAATACATGAAAAACATTAAAAATAGTTAAGAGATTTTTCTAATTCGTATTTTACATTTTTTAAATTTTTAATAAATAACAAAATTACAAATTTATTTAAAAAATTTGGATCGTCCAGACAATCCATATTTACCAGTGAAACAACAGCAAATGCGGCTGAGAATCTGCTTGAGATGGAGCCTGTTGGATGGCACAGACGGCTTGGGTTCTTTGAGGCGCATCGTTCTCATTTCTTATATTTTATGGTACAGTGTTTGGTTGCAACGAAAGGAAGACAAAAATTAAAGAATTAAAATAAAGAAATGGAAATATTTGGCGTGAGATGATGCTAATAATAACAACAGAGGCTGTGAAGGAAAACGGTGGGTTGGCGTGACGGGAACCACTAATAATTGAGAAGGAAGACCAGAAGCAACCCTTTCTTTTTAAGACCAAACAATCAAGTCCTTTGATTTGAAATGCAGCGTGCGCCCTGTGGAATGATATCATCTCCTCCCTCAATCCCACTGACAAATAATTACTAGTTTATGTGTTTTTTTTTTTAAAGAGAAAGCAAAAAAAAAAAAAGATATGAACAATTTGGAACCGTTCACCTTAACAACAATAACATAACAGGGACCCCACAAGTTAAATTTCCACCAAAATAAGTGCCCACATGGTAATAAGAGAATGAGAATGAAAGTATCGCCTCCAATATGAACATGAAAGCTACTCCTACACAAACTGATAAGCATAAATGCAACAAGTTGACTTTGGGAAGCAATGAAAACTTTGTCAGCAAACGAGTAGACCACACGTAGGATCTGATTGATGGGGTAATGTGAGTGATGATCCCAGTAACTGCCACCAGCCAACTACTCCATCCATTAAATGAACCAAACCAAGTGGGAATGTGGGACACCTCCCCCTTCACTTCACTTCCTTCCTTCCCCACCAGGTCACCCTTCCCTCCCAGACTCATTGTCCCGATTCTCAATTTTTTTCCAAAAAAAAAACTGTTTCCAATGTTAATTCATTCTCATTCCTCAGGCCCAAAACCTCAAAGCATTAAATTATGTCGCGATCATGATTAGTGATGACAATAGCAGGCGCAGCAACTTAGCCGGCTTGGGCCCTTTTAATAAGAAAACTCTGAATCCAGCTTTTTTTTTTTAAATGCCTAAATTAAGCTTAAAAGTTAAAAGCATGCAAATTCCTCCTCACGTCTTCTTAATAATGACTGGCGCGTATAGATTTTGCCTCTAGCTTTTCGTTGCTGGTTTTCCCATTCAATTTTCCTTACCTTTTCATTGACATCAGTTCCTAGCGATGCCAAGTCACGAATTAATATTTTAAAAAGAAAGTAAATATAATAATACATTGGAAAGAGATTGAAATGGGCAGAGGATGATGAAAAGGAAAAACAAGATAAAGGGGCAGAGGGAGGTTTTGTGAACAAAAAAAAAAAAAAGAAAGAGGAGGAAAGTGGCAGACAAAAATTTATATATTTTTGGTGTGGGTGAAGATGGCCAAGGGAGTTAGTTTTTTTATTTTTTGAAAAGTTAGTTAGTTAGTTAATTTTTTTTTTGGGTGAGGAGTTAGTTAGTTAGTGTGTAGAAATAAAAAGACCGGATTGGGTTAAAGAGGTGAATTGGCCTCAGGCAATGCTTGCTTCCTTGCTTTTGAGCTCTCCGGCATCACATCTGCCCCTCATCAGGACCACGCATTTCAATTCGTGCATTACTTTAACCAGAATGATTCAAAATTTAATAAATATATAAATCATATCACTCTTATTAAATTTTAAATAGCATAGCTTATTATAAGTTTTATATTTTATATTGACATGGATGTTGATTATATTTTAAAAATCTAAAACTTAAAATATTGATATTAAAGAATTTAATGATTATAATTGCCTTTAAGAATTAATTAAAGTTATTATTAAATTTTATGAGATTTATTATATATTTTTTTAAAATGACTATCATAACATTTAATAATAATTTTGGTCTTTAAAAATAATTATGATTTTTGAGATTTTTTTAACATATATTTATTTATTCTAAAATTTTAGGCCCGGATTTTTCCTTCATTTAATGGGCTAAGCCAACACACCCTTAAACTTGGATGCGTAACGTGAATAGCGACAAGTGTTTTTTTGGTTATATTTATTTATATACTTAATTAATGCATGCATAATTACATTCAAGGTAACGGAGGATGGAATCAGTGTGATTATATACTCCATACTCAAACTCGTACTGTTGAGCATAAAAAATATCAATATAATAAAATATAAAATTTAGAAACCTTGCAAAATTTACAAATTGTAAGTAGCATAACTCATTCCTCAAACTCCAAAGTACAACTTTAGTTTTTAGTTTGTCAAAATAGAATTTTGGTAAAATAGAATTCTGTACCATAATTAATAAAAATTGGTTTTGAACTAACATGATCTATATTTGAATGCTTTACTTGAAAATAAATTTAAGTAAAAATGATTATATTTGGATGATTTTAATGAAAAATACTTTTAATTATGTAATAAATTCATCTAATTACCACACTAATGCTACAAATTTGATTAGTCAACTGAGAAACAAACCTACAGCTACTTTTAAAACGTGGCTTTGAAAGAAAACTAAGTTTTCAATAAGATTCAGTAAATACACCCAAACATATTAGAAAAATAACAAAAATATAATTTTAGGCCAAAACTTGATTTATAATGTGAATTCAAACATACACATAAAATACATGGTTCTACAATATCTCAAATTGTATGAAGAATGCCATTGTATATATAAAGATATGTAAATGTGGCATAAAATGCATGAAAAGATAGAAAAAGACATAAGATGGTAATTTTACTAGCTTGATCCCTAATTAGAATTAATTTCCCATATGATTCTTGTAAAAAATTATATTTGGATTTTAATTGGGATAAAATGTAAAAAGGGCCTTAATTGAATTGGAAATTACTAGAAAGTACCCAACTCAAGGCAAAAGGTCAATTTTTTTATATTAGAAGGAAAAATGAGAAAATTATATTATTCTTCTTTAGAAGGAAGAATTTCATGCAAATTAGTCCATAGAAAAACTTATAAGAAAAGACCCAAAAAAATTAAAAATTATAATTTTACCTTAAGTTAAGGGTATTTTTAGTAATTAAGAAAATTCTTGTCAAGACGAAGCTCACGATGAGGCAGACCCAATGGAATACTACTTTGACATTAATTAAGTCAATACAAATTTATAAGTGACATTGAAAGTCAAAAAGTGATTATTATACTGAAAAAGATATTCTAAGCCCTGCAAAATGTAGTATAAAAATAGGAATAGTATATGGATCCTATCTAAATATATTTTGGGATAGAAAAATAAATTTAGTCCAAAATCAAATTTAGAATAATTCTGTACCAATTAAGTGATAAATTACGACAAAAGTAATTAATTGATATGGGTAAAATTTATTGGTAAAAGTTATTTTGGACTGTTAAAAAATTATAAAGCAATTTTTGGCCAAAATACTGTTACTACGGCATGAAGTGCTACAGCAAGGGGTACCATAGATATTTATTTAATTGATTTAGTGAATTATCTCATAAAAGTTTAACCAAAGTAGTTAAATAACTCAAGTTTCTTATTTATCCATTAGATATCTCTTATGGTGTTTTAAGTGAATGGAGGTCTAAAATAGAAGGGAGAAGAGGGAGCTACGTGAAGAATAAGAAGGAGACAGAGGAAGAAGAAAAAAAAAGGAAAAAGACCAAACTACTCAAGGTGAGTTCCAACTAGTAGTTCGTATGATTTCTTAGTAGTTTGGATTGGTTATGTTAGCAAGGCTGACTTCCCAAGAGGGGGGTGAATTGGGAAGATTGCAATTTTTCTGCACAAAGTGTGATGTAAGTGAAGATATCACAATATAATGAAAATAATGCGTAAAACAGAGCAGGCTGAAAAATAAAGATAGGGAGAAGAAGACTCAGTAATTTATCCTGGTTCGGTCTTTCCACTTGACCTACATCCAGTCCCCAAGACACCTCTTGGGATTTATCCACTATACAGCAAAGATTTCAATGGGCTTCTTGCTAAGGCCACAGTACACGAGTATGCTCTGTTTCTGAGCTCTCTCAAACTCTCCAAGCACTTTCACTATGTGCTTCTTAATCCTCTTGTGAATACCTCTCACAAGTAAATCTATCTTTCAGATGAAGAGTAGATTGATTACAATGAAATAACTCTCTTAAAAAGAGTAGATATGAAAGTTTCAGTACAAGTATAGAAGTTGAGAGGGTAAAAGCTTTTGAGAAAAGATTTAGCAGAAATTAGGTGTACACACGTTTTTTTTGTTTTTTTTTGTGTTTCACAACTTCAAATGTTGTTGTATTTATAGATTTAGGTCTCAGATGTCCGTTAGAGACTTTAATCTATCCGTTGGAGAAGTTATCCAACGGTTACTCTGAAAAACTATCCGTTTACCAACCGCATTTAATGTTTCTGACATACTGAAATTCGAATTTTGGCTGGTCAACAGACGAATTTCGAAGGAACCGAAAGTTAAAGCTTCCAACGTTACAACACGAAGTTCGTCTGTTCATTAAGTGAAATTCGAATTTTGAAACTTACAAAACATTTTCACAATGTGTCATACGAATTTTCAAGAAGAAAGTTTTTCGGTTAAGTGTGAACAGTGTTTTCAATTTGCTACAGTGCCCTCGAAATTCGAATTTTGGTTTCCCAAAATTCGTCTGTCCACTGGATGTTTAAAGAGACACAGTAGTTTACTTTCTTCGAAATTCGAATTTTGAAAGGGTGAAATTCGTCTGTCAGAGAGACTCTTTCCAGACTAATTTCATCATTCGAATGTTGTAAGTTCTTATCATTCGTATGTCAATGTTTCACTTAAACAGACTTAAGATTTTTGCTTCTGAAATTCGAATTTTAATGTTCAAAGTTCGTCTGTCAGAGAGCAGTTTTGAAACTTAAATCATTCTTGATCTCAGATGAACTTTAACATAGTTTCAGACGAATTTCTTCTATTTTCTCAAATTTTGTTTTGTCTGAAATTCGAATTTTGAAAACTTAAAGTTCGTCTGTTGCAAAGAAGCTTCTCTCAGACTTTTATGAAAATTCGCATGTTGGAAGTTCAAAATTCGTCTGTCAGAGAGCATTTATCAAACTCAATTTCATTTTGATTTCAGATGCATTGTATCATAGTCTCAGACGAATTTTTTTGGTTTTCACAAACTTCATTTTTCTTGAAATTCGAATTTTGAAAGTGTGAAGTTCGTCTGTTACCAGAAAGGCTTCTTTCAGATTAGATGAAAATTCAAATTTTGAACAATCAAAATTCGTCTGACAGAGAGCCATCTTTTCAGACTTATTCAGTTTCAGCTCGAAATTCGAATTTCCAAAGGCAAAGTTCGAATTTCCAACTTGACAGTTCAGCTTAATCTTTCAACCTTCGTCTGTTTGTGGGTGTTTTTCAAATAGGTAAAGATTTAACACAAAATCAAGGTTTGAAAACATCTTTTGCTCAAATCAAAATCTTTTACCCAATCATAACAAAAACTAAAGATCCTACTAGAGATCTAACAGCAAATACTCAGAAAATCTTCACTTGGAACAACTTTGATCTCCTTTGATATCTTCAATCCAAGCTCTTGGTTTGGAATCATCAAAACTCTTGATTCAACAGGTTAGAACAAATTTTCTCCTGTCCCCATTTTCGGCCTAAGCATGGTAATGGAAGGAAAGATGTTTTTATGCCAAAAAATTAAGAGGAAGTACTTGATAACACAAAAGAAACAAGTTTTAGTGTGTATGGAAACAAGTAAATGAAAATCTCATTTTCTCCTTCTATGTTCTGATTTTCGACCAGACCTAGGGTTGAGTTAGAGTTGGATTGTCAAATTTTTAATACCAAAAATGGAACCCTTAGGTTCAAATTAGTTAAATATAAGTGTTGATTTTGAGTAAAATCAAAAGGATTGCAAAGTGAGAATTTGAGGGTTTTATTGAGCACTTTTCGTATTAACACCATGAACTGGTAGCTTATGTGCTTAATTGATGTTATCTTTAGGTTTAAGAAAGTTGTGAAATGCTAAGGAAATGATGTATCGAGTGTGAAAAGGGAATTTAATAAGGTAGTAATTTACCAATTTTTACGTTATGTTATCATATTTGATTTTTATAAACTCAATGCTGTGCCATATGTTTATTTTGATACTTTCTGTTAATTTGTGTATGTTGGCTAAGTTGAATGAGGGGTTTTATGACCCGAGTATATCTAAAATACAAAGGGAAACTCAGTCAAAAATTTTATGAAATCATTATGGCATCTTGTGTATTGATGAGATTGATTGAAATTTCTACGAATGATGTGATAATATGATTGATTGAATGGGTAATGCTACTGAGATTTCATAATCTCACCTTTCCCCAATACTAACCATGATAGGGCCATGTTATGGTGAAGCTCAAGGTAAGGCTAATGGAATTGAAGAGAAGATTGAAGATTGAGCAAATTGTGACAATTATTAAGTGTCATTTTAGCAAATTGTATCAAATCATGTAAAATGTTATGAATATGTAATTTTGCATGGTGATACTACTTTGAACCTGGTATGAAATATTATGTATGGATTTGGAATAATGAATGATGATGTATTAGGCTTATAAAGTTTATTATGTAAGTTATAGTATGATTTTGTCCAAGATGATTAATAGTAATTGGAATAGGGGTACTCTATTCGAAGCAGAGCATTCAATGAGTGTTCCATTTGCGTGCTTTAAAAGAAGCCAAAGAATACCTAATTTGGCTGTGTATACGATTTATACTGAATTATTAAAGTTAGGGGTCAAAATTGAACAGTATAGAAAAAGTTAGATTTTTCACTAAAACTATTGGTTGTTTCAATAGGCAAAATAAAAGCATGTGGAGTTTCAAAAATTCAGTGGTTTGCATTTATAGAAATGTCTATGTCTTAAGTTTAAAATACCACTAATTTGGAAGTAATTAGAGCTATATTATGGGACAAATGTAAGTTTTCCTAAAATTGTTCCAGTAGAAGTTAAGTTTTGACTTATAATGGTTTAAGATATGCCTTGTTCCAGTAGAATAAAGATATAAGATAAATGTAAGTGAAAAGTAGACTCACAGAGCTTTCAAATGACATAAAGAATGCACAAATTGGATCAGAATTGAATGAAAAATAAATTGTCAAAGTTAAGGTCAAATACTTTGGAAGTTGAAAAATAATCATATAAACAATAAATTTCATGCTAAATATTGTATCAATCAGTACAATCAAAATTATATTTCATACTTTTCTTATGTAGAAAATGTTTTAAGATATTTTTAGATATTTGAATTATCTCCAAATGATTTTTCTAGAATTAATTATAAATTTTTAAAGTTCGATCTAAAAAATGGAGTGACCAAATGAACCATAACTGCAAGTTTTAAATTTTTCTGTTTTGATTTCTAATGTATTTCGAGCTTCTAAAATGATATAAATAAACTATAATAAGGTTTAATACATAGGTAATATGATCATAAGTTAAAGTGTTACAAGTTCTAATTAGTTTATAAGAATTATCTTATTCAAAGTGATCTATATAAGAGTTTTAGAGTGAAAAATATTGTTATATCACCTAGATCTCGGTTTAACTTTAAAAAAAATTATATGTAATTTTTCAAATATATTTATTGGTACATTTTTCAGGTAAAAATACAACTAGATATAATTTTTAAATGATAATATAATAATAAATAAATAATTTATTAATAACTCTAATTTTTTTTCGGACAATAAAATTATAATTCTCAATTAGCGGCAATGTTTGCATTGAGTGTAATTTAACGGATGAAAATTTGAGAGCGGTTCATATTCAAGACAGCGTAATATCTTGTTAAAAAACAATACCTCTAAATATAGCTCCCATGACTCGACTATTGGCCTGCTCGAATATTATACACTGTCTCTCACAAAAACAAATCACAATTATCTGCTATAAATATTCGCGTACTTCAGCTCGAGTCTTTTGGCATTTTCACTTTATAAATATCAATGTTTACCCGCCTTTTATCACGGTGGTTAAGTTGGACAGAACAATGTGATAGAAAGTGCAATTTGAACAAACGCATGGATTGTTTTTTTTTGGGCTACAGCACATGGAGAGTATTTATTGATACAGCTGAGAGGAAAATAATTATGTGCAAGTGTACATGATAATCGAGGAGCCAATAATGTGGAATATATAAATTATGAGTAATATGATTCATTTTAAATTCTATACAAGTGGTTTGGTGGTTTTATTTTGGTGAATAGTATTGGGTTTTATGGGCTTGGTTTTTGGTTTGGGCTTGGGATTGTAAGGGAGACGATAGGCTTTCTCTAAAGTTATCAAAACATCTTGCATGGAGGGTCGATCCTTAGGATTGGGTTCCAAGCATCTAAGAATGAGGTGCGCTATTTGGACAGCAGCGGTTAGAGAAAATTGGCTGCCAAGCTTCGGGTCAATTATGGTTTTGAGCTTCTTCCGGTCATTTAAATCCGGCTTCTTCCAATCCGCCAAATTATGTTCACCGGTGGCCCTGTTGGTATCCATAGCTACTAATCCAGTCAGAATTTCTAGCAACACTACTCCGAACCCATACACATCACTTTTCACATATAAATGACCTGTCAGATTAAAAATATAAAATCAGTTAGAGCCTCTTTCGATGAGTGAAATAATCACTTATCACAGAGTATAATTGTTTATTTTATAAAGTTACTAAACATATCAATTTTTTAATAAGTACTTATACCTCAAATAAGTAATTATGGGATGAGTTTATTTTTTCTACTTATAATAATCACTTATTTTTTCATAATCGTTTATTTCATTTTTCATTCTCATTATTTATCCAATAATCACTTAAACTCCCAAAATCCAAACACATTTATTTTTTTCAAATTATTTATAAAGTAAAAATATCCAAACATAAATAATTTTTAAGATAATCACTTATTTTCATAATTAATTATAAATAATTAATTATTTTTATTATTAATTATAGATAAACTAATCCAAATACACAATTATAAGAAAACTAAAACGAGCAGAGAGAACTATTTTTATATAAACATTCAAATTCGATTTGAACAGACTAGATTTTTTGTTTAAAAATATTTAATCATACCGTATAATCATATAGTTAATTTCACCCGGTGGAATAATACTAACATTATTATTATTACAGTATTTTTTTTTCCTATTTTAAAACATCATTATTTAAAACTTTGATAGTTAACAAACTATATACTTCCATTGAAATTATAAGAATAAAACTAAAACTAAATCTCAACCATTCAATTTTAGTTTGATTGGCTTAAATTTTATGTTAGTACTCTATACACATCTTTGGGATGGGTAAAGAATCCAGATCCAAAAGTGGAGTGGACGTCAGAAAGGATAATTAAGAAGAATGCTAGTATTACCGGTGGCCATATACTCGGGGGCTGCGTACCCGTATGTGCCCATGACCTTGGTGGTAACGTGGGATTTTCCGTTGACGGGGCCAAGCTTTGCCAGCCCGAAATCCGAAAGCTTGGCATTGAACTCCTAAAAATCAATTCAATTTGGAAACGAACCAGGTCAATATAATATACCAGTAATATAGTATCTATGAGGAGATTAATGAATGTAGGGAAAAAAAAAAAAAGAAGAAGGGGATCAGGGGATACATACCCCATCCAGCAAAATGTTGGAGGACTTGAAGTCCCTGTAGATAACTGACTTCTCAGAGGCGTGGAGGAAAGACAGGCCTCGAGCTGCTCCTATAGCTATCTTAAGCCGTACGTCCCATGCTAGTGGTTCGGGTCCTCCTGTACCATCATTAGGCATTAGCTGCTTCGTCACTAACACTATCTCAAGTATCAACCGTGCATTCCAGTATCTATTTAATTATATATATTAGTAAGGCTTTTTATATATATATAGAGAGAGAGAGAGTCGGAATTGCCTACTTCCAAAGAGGTGGTTTTCCAAGCTGCCCTTCTGCATGTATTCGTATACCAGCAGGAACTGATTCTCTTCCCAACAGTAGCCAATAAGCTTCACCAGGTTTGGATGAGAGAACTTCCCCAAGAATTTCACCTCGCTCTGCATAAATAAATATATATACATAAAATTACATGTGTGCGCGTGTGTGAGGTAATACATAATTATTGAGCGAGGGAGAGAGAGAGAGAGAGACCTGCCATTCTTCCAAGCCTTGAAGACTATCGGGATTAGATTTCTTGACGGCGACGGGGATTCCGACGCCGACTTTGGAGGGCTTCAAGGTGCTTTGGTCGATCCATCCCTTGAAAACTCTGCCGAAACCGCCCTCCCCCAGCACTGTGTTGGGCCTGAAGTTTCTCGTGGCACTCTTCAGCTCATCCAAACCGAACATTTTCAGATTCGGCGTGACGATTTTCCCCGCCGGACTTGGCTCTTCTTCTTCATTATTAATATTAATACTGCTCCTTCCCTCCAAATCCAATTCTGCTGAAGCAGCCGCACTTTTTGGCCTTCTTCTCCTTTTGCAGAGGCAGTTTCCCATTCTACCTAGCTCCGTCTATCAATTTTCACCACCGACCAAACAAGTCTCATATAAAAAAGGCTTTATTCAGTGTACGCTTCATAATATTATTTTAATTAATAATAAATACAAATGATCTTCAGAGTTCCACGAAACATAGAAGAAAGTCCAAAGAAACACCGCAATAGTGCCAAACGATTGACTTTTTCCCCTCTTTTATATATATATATATATATATATACTCGATCCGATTCATATTATAAGTCATTTTATATTAATTACATGTATATTAAAAAAATTATTTTTTCAACTTAAATCAATGCAAAAAGTATCTACATTTTCTATTCTACCCTTATTAAATACCTCATTCTATTATCATTAGAGAATTATAAATGAAGAAAGATAAAATATTAAATACATGGACAAAATGAGAAAAGAATATTTAATACCCTATATTTTAGACAAAATATTCATCATACAATATGCCTTATAATATGAATAGGAGGGAGTATATAGTACTGGTTTAAATATTTGGGTGGGTCGTCCCACTTGACTTGATGCATTCCAATTTCAACCCTGCTTGTGGTTTCACACTGATGAGCCCCAAATATGATTTGATTTAATTATCCAAGCAACAAGAAAGCGTCAGTACCCCTTCTCCGCCAATAAAAATTTATAAGAAACCAAAAGAAAAAAAAAAGAAAAGAAATTTGTTACATACAAAGTCAACGGAAGCGTCACCGACACGAGACTCATTCCTTCTGGAATCGGTCGACCCATTTAATGGACTCACTCAACTCAGCCGGGTAAGGGTGGATTATTTTGAGCATTTGCAGCTGCAGGTCTCATTCATTTTTATATCATTATAAATACATATGAATTTAGAGTCTTGTATATTAGAACCCTATATATATATAGTTCTTGATATAAAATTAGTGAATTGTTTCTTTCTACTTTATTTATTTTTTAAAAAAATATTACACATTTATATGAGGGGAGAAAAGATTTTTTTTTTCTTTCAGCTGTTTTACTTTTAAATTATTTCCCTTTTCGGAAAATCAATTGACCTGCACCGAGCCGCTCGATCTGTGTAAGTGTATATTAACGTGAGATTTTTCTTATTTTCTATCAGTAAATAGTTTATATTTTGCTGGTATTATTGATCATCTCACGATCACCAGTTATTTCAAGAAAGAGAGAAACGACGAACTTAATTTATATTTTTGACCTAGTAAACACTGTAGAACAAGGAGATACGTCTATGTATGTTATAATTCAAAATCCAATGTCGTTCTTAACTTTTTTAAGATTTAATTTCTCCACAAACATGTTACTGTATAGATGGTTATGAGATGCGAACAAATGGATGCGCTTATAAAGCCTCGCTTCGTTTTTAGTTTATAAAAGTAAGTTAGAATAAAATAAAATTTGTAAAAATAAAATTTTGATAAAACTGAGTTTGTTACAACATTATTTATTTTTTGATTTTTTTATTAAAAAAATAAGTTTGATAAAATAATTATGAGACAAAAATATGTTTATAAATTGAAAAATAACTTCTTCAATCTTGTTGGTTAAAAGTAAATTTAAAGGTAAAAGTTACTTTTAAAGAAAGATCTTTTTAAAATGAGAGAACCAAAATTAGTTAAAAATATGTTTGTAAATATATGTTTATTGGCTCAAAAGATAAATCAAACAAGCACATAATGGTCAGAGCAATGGTGGATTACTTACTCCAGTGTCTAGTTAATAATGAGTATTCTTTTCGTTTTAAAATACATATTTTTATTTTAAAACAATTTTATTTTGAAATTTAAATAGGATATTAAACATTAATTGTCTTTTTTTAATAATTTTATCTCTTACTAACTGTTGATTTTTATAAAAAGAGAATATATAGCAAATAGTTATAAAATTAATATAACAATATTTTAAACGGAAATTATTTTAAGAAGGAAAGGAATAGTACATGTCGTAATTAGTTGTGAGAAAGAGGTGGGTGATGTGAAACAGAAGGAAGCAATGAACGTAAATAAAATTCATTTATTCAAAGGCTTGTTTAGACGGAAGCCTTAAAAAAAAAAGAATTTAGTTAATATGTAATAGAGGTATTAGTTTTGAGATAGATAGATAGATTGAAATTACCAAAAAAAAAAAAAGGATTCAAAGATGGAAAGATACGAGTAATGAATGGGGAAGACTATCGTCCGGGGCCTCAACTCATGTCGCCGCCGTTAGTGTCACTTTTGTGAATCCCTCTGGTGCCGCCCAAAGTTTGAAATGTATGTAATACTTCCTCAGGTTCCGAATCATGTGAATTGAGGTAAGAATTTAAAATTAGTTAACAACTTTAATTGTTTAAAAAATCATAATGTATTTCTAAATAATAGTAGGTGATAAAAGGATGTGTGATGTTTATTTTCTGAAATACTTTTAAGATAGATTAAATAAAAGCACTTCTCATAATATATAACAAGTACTAGTATATTATACTATGAAAGAGTCTATATTTAGCATAAGTGAAAATATTATATATTTAGGACTCAGAGGGAATAATAATTTACTATGTTTATATGAATCCAATTTTCATTGATCTACCTTCTCTCTCCCCTTGACTTTTCTCCTTTTCTCATAATTCACAATCCATATAGTAACTCTCACACACAATTTCCTCAATTACGCGTCTCATGTTCCCTCTGCCCCCTCCTCACCCCTTGGACTTGAGGCTCGAGATTGAGACAGTTATTAATTAATTCGACCTTTAAAAAAAACCAAGGCAAATGACAAGGTTATTTTTATCAAGTATACCGTCTCACCAAAAAAGAAAAATGAATAATTGACAAATTATATTAGAGGGCGTAATTTGTACGCCACCGATGATAGTGAGGCACTTGATGGATGTAGAGACCATTCCGAAATTTCTTATTCATGAACACACATGCGGAGGTAAGTCCTTGTTACAGCAACACGGTTTTAGTATACTTATTTGTATTATAAACTCATACCGTACACCCCGCCTTTGAAGGAGATTGATCTAAGCCAGTCATTTTAACGAAGTGATCCCATGGTCCTACCCTATTAATCCAGTTCATTTTATTTTCCGTGGTCTGGTCATTAGTTGCTCATCCAACCATGATCTATGACCAATCCAAGCTCCCCAACGAGATTCCCAACCTACTCAGAATCGAATCAAACGATAAACACACGCATATCATACAAGAAACCCCCAAAACCAAAGATTCCTTATTCATACTTCGAAGCATTTTTCTTCCTTTATCTTATAATTTACAATAAGAAAGGGGAAAAAATCTAATAGAATGACCTCTCTGTGTATTCACAGTCAGAACCATACGCGTCTCGACCACTGAGTTTACTCGACAGAACTCAGTAATTTGAAAGATAGAAACATAATCAACTTTCACTTTTTGATCAGTGCTTTGACATTCGCCAGAAGACACTCCAAAGCCTGCCTGAGTCATTTTAGATTCAGTGTTGGTTGGGTAAACCAGTGACTCATCTCAGACATTTACACACGCACAGATCAGATGGGGCGCTTCAATTACTTGCTGACATATCCTCTCATTTGGTCGAAATGGCATGAAATAAGTGATAGTTGCCTCATGAATGTTTAAGCCTATACAGGAATAAATTCCACGTCCATTGCAATTAAGCAATCTGCAAGAACAATTTTTTACTACTTGAAGCAATACCAATAAATTTCAAAATAAGGAAGTCGGCAGCAAGTTTCAGACTGACATGGAAATATCTACTCAAAATCTTAGGCGGATCTTGAACTGAATCTAGAATTTGATTCCTCCAAACGATGTTTGTCCAATTGTGATGGTGATTGAGGCTGCAGAATTCGCTGCCCACCTTTATGGACTTCTGAGGTTATACTCTGCGAATACAAGTACTCCAGTGCAACAACAATATCACCAATAAGTGGACGGAAATTTGGTTGCTCCTGCAGACACATAGCAGTGATAGCAATTGCATGATGCAAACAGCGCAAGGGGAACTGTCCTTCCAGACGAGGATCAACCAGCTGTACAAACTTTCTCCGATCTTTTAGAAACTGGCGAGACTGCAAGCAACAAGAATTGGGAACAAGTTTCAGAAACAAAAAATTTCCATATAAGGAAGGGGAATATTGATACAACCATACAGAATTGCTATGCCACAGAATCCTAGTAAGAGAAATTATAGAGATGGCAGGCATTTTGAAGGGAACATACTCTACTTTCTATTTTTTCACATTAATACAATTAAAAAAATGCAATAACACCTGATATACCGGAGAAAAGATTTCAAAAGAAAGAATTAATTTAAAACTTCCATTTTTACTCCAAAAAAGAGTGAACTTGTCTTTTAAAGAAACTAAAGAGGCAAAACATTTACCCATGCAACTAAGTTTTGCTCCCCTGGTTTCTTACTGACATCTATTGCCCTTCGTCCAGTAATCAACTCCATCAAAACCACACCAAAGCTATAGATATCAGATTTAAGAGTTAATTTGCCACTCATGGCATACTCTGGGGCACAGTAGCCATACGTTCCCATCACTCTAGTCGAAACATGAGTATTGTCTCCCACAGGACCAAGTTTAGCGAGGCCAAAATCTGAGAGTTTTGGGTTGAAGTCATCGTCTAATAAGATGTTTGCGGATTTCAAGTCCCGATAGATAACTGGTGGATTTGCTTTACAGTGAAGGTACTCAAGCCCTCTTGCAGCTCCAACAGCAATCTTCATCCGATTGTTCCAACTTAGCAGCTCTTGGTTTGATTTTAAATCTAAAAACAGAAATGTCCTCATTATTGTACTGTAGTTAATTAGATTAATAAAATAATAATTCTGGGATCTATTGTCTGATAAATTCTTAATAATGTATGCAGACAATTCAAACTGAAGTGTTTTTTCCCCCATAATCTTTAAAGAAGATACATCCAACCAAACCAGCAGAAAGAGAGAGAAGACATAAGCAAAATGGATGCATGCTTTCATATTACCAAACCACGTTAAAATGGATCCATACTAGAGCCAAGAAATTCAGTTTCCAACAATTTAGGATTAGCACTGAAGCAATAAGTCAAATACAACAACTTTGATAATCTGTTGTGAAAGTGTAGAAACATCAAAGTTCAAACCATTCCCTCCCATGAACAAACCAGAAACTACGTTGAGACTCTAAACTCACAAAACAAGGAGTAGGTGTCATCGGTACACATGACACAGTTAGAAATCAAAGAATATAGTTGTTTCTTGCTATCTTGGACCAGATTTATTCACACCATGCTCTTCGAAGAGGCCCCAGATATAGTTGTCATTCACATTAGTCCAATTTATGTTAAATAACAAGAAATTTCACATGGAACATCCAATTGGCAAGAGTTATACATTAAATAGATACATTGCACACAAAGCATGTTAGAGAAACAGAATAACATGAAGACAAGTGTCATACATCCTCAAGTTCAAATGAAACTAACCTTGCGAGAATAACCTAATAATCTAATATTTTTGTCAGAAAATAACGGGATTTATTGACCGAGGAACATAGTTGCGTACCACTATTAATAACATCTAAGAACATATTAAACATAACGGCTGAACTAGGAACCCGCAAGAAGGAAGGTAGCAATTAGCAAGTCATATTACATCTCTACTTCCAGTACAGCAAAATATCAAAGGAAAGCAACCTCTATATGCTTAAGGCTTAACAATTTCCTTCATGGGAGATGTTAAACCTTTAGTCATGTAAAATACACATGAGATTAGAATTTCAACATGAAAGTAGGCGCAGAAACAAGAGAATCAAGAAAATAAAGTTATAAGTTTACCAAAAAGATGATCTTCCACGCTACCCATAGGCATATATTCATAAACCAAAAGCCTTTGATCTCCGTCAGTGCAGTAACCAAACAAGGTGACAAGATTAGAATGGTGTAGCAGGCTTAACATGAGAACCTCCACTATGAACTCCTGAAAACCTTGATGACCATCGTGATTTAATTGTTTGACGGCAACAAGCTGACAAATATAAAACAAGCAATAAAAAACAATGAGCAAGTGCCAACAAGAGAATGGAATATTCAAAATATCTATTGAGACACATATCAGAAAATCAGAAGAAAGTAAAGCAAAAGTTATGAAAAACAGAACTGTTTTGGAGGCTTGTGAGAAGGTGACGAAGGAAAAAAGAGATGGAAGCGTAGCTTGCCTGGCCTGTATCAAGACGACCTTTGTAAACCCTTCCAAAACCCCCTTCCCCAATCAAATTCACCTCCTTGAAACCCCTGGTTGCCGCTGCAAGTTCACGGAAAGTGAAACTACGGGCTGCACCGCCTTTTGGGCTGGCGGGGACCCCACTCTTCCCCTTCCCGTCTGACGATCCTCCCTTGTTTCCGTCGCCTGCAGAAATTACATAATTAACAAGATTCAAAAGCCAAGGGGTATAATATAAATAAAAACCCTTACCTCCACTATGGACATGAGCCTTGAACCGCCCAGTCCCTGCCAAAAACCCGGATGCATTTTAAAATAACAATAATAATTATTATTATAAAAAAAAAAAAAGAAAAAAGAAATCGAAGTCTGGAAAATCGAAGAATAAAATACAGGGGAAAGAATGAAACCGGAAGAAGAAGTAGATCGAGGAGCATTATCAATTTGGATTCTGCTGGCATCTGCACGACGATGACTAATGCAAGAGAAGCAGCTCATCTCCCTATCATACAACTCTTGCTTTCAAAGAGTAATATTTGAAAGAGGAAGAAGATGAAGACACGGAGGTGAAGCTCTTCTCGGAAAGAGTCGCAGAGAGAGAGGATCTTGCCTCTCCCGTCTTCCACCTCCAGATCAATCAACAACGGCTCACTCTTCCCAAAATAAGTCCCAAAATTCCCTACAAAATATCTTTTCTTAAATCACAAACAGCCCAAATTGTGGTGTAATAAAAATCGCGGAAATAGAAATCACGCGTGAAGACGAATCTGCATTTGTGAATGGTTAACGCCAAATTTGGACGCAAAACCCATTTAGCGGCACACTCAGCGGAACAGACTCAGCTAATAATAATAAAAATAATAATGACTTCCCACAGTGTATTTTTCCTGACGTACACTTGATGGAAATTCAATTGACCCTTTTTTTTAATTATTATTGTTGTATTTGTCTCTGTGTTCCGCCCCCTTTATTTTCTTTCTTTTTTTAATAAGAAAAAGAAATTAGAGAACCGGAAGATAAAAAGAAAATTAACTATGGTGGCATTAATGTGACGCCATTGAATTAATATATGTGAGTGCATGATGATCGGGGGGGTCGCTATCCATCCCCTTACCCTTTCTGTATTTAAACGTTACGGTCCCGGCTTCAGCAATCAGCCTGCTTTTGTCATTTTACCTTTTTACCCTCTCCCTCTCCTTTGTCCCGTTGCCTTCCCTCTCCCATGCTGCGGCTGAATTGTTATTCTACCGTTATTTGCTTAATAGAAAATTGGACTTTTTAGGTGATGCGTGTTTTATTATTATTATTATTATTTAACACAATCATAAAATATGATGCTGTGAAAAAAATTATGGGTGCAAAAATATAATGTTCCAGAGAACATTGAAAAATATAAGTTTTCTTTCTTCATGTCCATGAACAAAACATAAGAAAATTTAGGTCTATTTCCTTATAATTATTAAGTTCAATCATTCAATTATTTTATGTCACATAGAATTAATGTACTCAACTATACCTCTCCAACATCTTGTTGACTAATGAGGTGAAAAAAGTAATTCATGTGGCATAAAGGAAATACTATAAGGAAAAAGACCTAAGTTTTCTCCCAAACCTCCCGGTGAACTACAAGAGGAGAGTTGCATGTTCAGCAGAAGAGTGGCATATTGGGTATAATTTTTGGAGGGGCATGAATGCCTTTAATTTTTTTACTCAAAATCAATTATTTGTGGGTTTTGCCAAATAGGCCACTGGTTCTGGATAATCAATTATGTCCTAAAAATTAATTATACATATAAGTGAAAAATTGTCAATTCTTATTATCAATTATATGCAAGACCATTTCTCATGTAGTATTTTCATTTTATTTGTGTAAAATTTTAATTAAAAATTACTAATGAATTTTATAAAAAGAACTATTATTTAAGGAATAGGAGCATTTTAGATACTTTTAGTGATTATTCATTCAAAAGTACTTTTATTTGAAATTATTCAAACATATTTTATTATCTCAAAATCACTTTTGAGGAAAAAATATCCAAACATAAATAATTTTTGGTAAAATCAATTCTAACTAAAATTAATTGTGGAAAATCAATTCTGTTCAAAATTAATTAATTATGTAAACTCTAATCTAAACATACGTTGAACAATTGTAGACAGCCATGCTCTTAAAATTAAACAAAAACAATTCATTCCTCACTCTTTCTTTCAAACTGTTCGGACCAATCCGAGAGTAACTTAATTTGCGAAGATGTTGGTTTACCAGGAAATTGAGAATGGAATTTTGTGGGAGGTTGAGGGGAAGTGCGTTGTTAAAGGAGCAGTTGATGCAGACATTGGTGCAAACCCTTCAGCTGAAGGTGGAGAAGAACATGAGGATGTTGATAACCAAGCTGTTGATATTGTTGACACATTCGGACATCAGCCGGAGCAACCGCTTCATTGACAAGAAGCAATTCCTTAATTTGCCTTCATAAAGAGGCACATCAAGTTGTTGACACCAAAACTTGATGGAGACAAGCAAGAGCTGTTTAAACAACATGTCGAGGGGAACAACCAAATTCTTGCTCTTCAAGCTCAGTGATCTTCAGTTCTTTAGTGGGGAGAGCATGCATGATGATATTGTTATAGCTATAAAGCTCATCAACATTTCTGTACTTTGCTTATGCCTCAAAGGAGGCGAAGTGCTAAACGGCATGTTAGTTATAAAGTTGGAAGTTCTAACTGTAGTTCTAGCCTTTATCTTTTCTCCTTTTAATTTTGCTTTCTTTATCGAAGTGATTTGAGATTTTGGGCTAGGGGTCTTCATTCATTTTTTTTGGTTCGAATCAGTCTAAAAACTAAATAAATCAAAAATAGAAATGATGATAAAAAATAATTGAACTAAACTATAATGCTTGGAAAAAATTACCTGAACCGAATTATTTTGGTTCATTTCAGTTTTTGCAATTAATTTTGATTGAATTAAAATGGCATATATTTTGAAAAAAATCCAAAAGTTTCCAAAGTATTCAGTAAAATACAAAGGCCTTCAAATATTTGAAAACATCTCGAATAATATCAACCTTACTAACTTCATCATTCATAATAATATTAATGATATTAAATTATAAAATAAATTAAAATGTGATAGTGAGTTATACATGATATTATCTATTTCTTAAACTATCTATTAAATTAAAATGTATCAACACTAAAAATAGGTAGATACTAATTATAACTAAAAAAATATAAAAATTTTGGTTCGATTTAGTTTATTTTGGTTTAAAACACTTAAGACTAAATTAAACCGAATTTACTAAAATTTTTTAAAACAAAATAACTGAACCAAATCTAAAAATTGGTTAAACCAAACTAAATAAATAAAATTTAATTTAATTCGATTTTGAACGTCTTATTTTGCGCTTTGTTTGTAGTGGTATTAGTACCAACTAACTCGGACGGTTGTAAATGGCAGGCAGTTTTATATTATTGATAGGAATCCGTTGAATGATTAGAAAAGTTTCTTTTACTGTGTTATTGATAGGAACCCGTCGAATGATTGAAAAAAGACAACTCATTGCTTTTATCATATTTATTGCGCTCTATTGTATGTTTGTATTACTTCGTCTTCATATTGATATCCTCACTACGCTGAATCCTGGACTTTCTAAGCCTCCATGTGGCGGCATGTTGGGATGATATCACGGGTCAAATAAAAGGGAAAAAATCATAAATGTACATACTCCGTCTCATATTATAACTTCATAAAATTTTTGTCCGATAAGAAAATGTGATAATTCATTATTTTTATTTTTTATTTATTATATTGTTAACATTGTAATTTGTGATATATTTAATGAATGAGTTGAATTAATATGAATAAAATTATAAATTTTAGTTTTTTTTAAAAATTTAAGAATGTAATAAATATTTTTTAATATGTATAAAACTCTTTCCATTATCTTATAAAATGGGACGGAGGAAGTATATTATTCTCCCCTTATCCCAAATCATTTGTAATTTAATATTATGTTTATAGATTAAGAAAAATTTTAATCATATAAAATAATGATACTCCCTCTAATCCCTAATATAAGACCCTTTTAACTGAATCACGTTGATTATGAATTGAAATTAAAACTAATTAAGTATCTTGATTTCTTCAAAAATCCTAACATTTTTCTAAAACTACCCTTATTTAATCTCTCTCTCTTTCTCTTTAGATACATTAAATATGAGTATTTTTCTAGAAATGTATAATAAATATTATCTCATATATTGTAAAGAGTCTTATATTTAGGATCCTATATATAGGACCGGAGGTAGTATATGAAAATTAAAATACCGTTATTTAATTGCTACTTTTATTTAAGGATTGGTATATTCTATACTTCCTCAAATTTTCAGGATTTATTATTAGTTGATTTCCAATGGAGATACTCATAGTGGCTTGGAAAAAGCCCAATAATTTTAATAAGTCCACCTCAGAAGTGCATGATTAGCCTTGAAATAAAATAAATAAAAAAAGAGGATTAAATATTTGCGGGAGAAAGGAAAAATGTGATTGATTAAATGAGGTTATAGTTGAAAAAAATATTAATTATATATTAGACTTTTAAAATAACAATAGTTTTGTGATAAAATGGAAATCCCAAAATAATAAAAGTTTTGGGACAGAGGAATACTTCATCTTCTTATCCAAAATATTAGTCACTTTTAAATTTTAATTATCTCACATATATTATAAAAAGAGTTAAAAGTTGGTTAGGTTAATTTAATTTTTCAAAAAATTTTAATACTTTTCAATGCACTGTTTTTTTTTTTCTAACAAAACACTTGAATTCTAGAGCCACAATGAACTCTAACCAAATCAGGTTAGTTAGGTCGTGATTGGCCTTATTATTTATATTAAATTCTAATATCTCATGTAAATTATTGACCCTTTATCTCTCATCTTTTAATTTTACATTATAAGTATAAATAAAAAAATAATTAATACAATAAATATCCCAATATAACTTATATTTTTAATCAAAATAACTTATATTTTAGATTGAAATATTCTTTTAAAATATAACTTATATTATTTTCATGTGCAAAGCACTAGTCTACTTGACATGAGTATACGTATAACTTTTATAGCTTGTTTGGTATGATGGAATTGGCAAGTTGGAAAGGGAAATAGAATAGAATCTTGATAAAAGTGAGTTTGGTACCCTGAAATGTTAATTCTTGGTAAACTAGATTCAGGCAAAAATACCTGAATCCAATTCCATCATATTGAAGATGTGATGGAGGATGGCTTGGACAAATTTAGGAACATGGTAGGAGGCCTTATCACTTGGAAAGATTCAAGCCCAAGAGAAGCCCATTGGAAGAGATTACTTAAAAGATCGTGTGTTTTACTAAAATAGTATGTGGCTTAAGTATTATTGAGCATAATTAGTGTTAATTTCATTTTTATTAATTATGGGCTGAACTTTGTTAATTAATAAGGCTCAATTAGTTAATTAGTAGTCCTTTTGATAGCTCATCTTGTAAATAAGCATGTCATGTGCCAAACATGTGATTTCATTAATGTGGTGGTATGTTTATAAGGGCTTAGGTCTTATTTTATTATTTTCTTATGAAGGCTTGGACAAATTCAGAAACATGATAGGAGGCCTTATCACTTGGAAAGATTCAAGCCCAAGAGAAGCCCATTGGAAGAGATTACTTAAAAGATTATGTGCTTCACTAAAATAGCATGTGACTTAAGTATTATTGGGCCTAATTAGTGTTAATTTCATTTTTATTAATTATGGGCTGAACTTTATTAATTAATAAGGCCCAATTAGTTAATTAGTAGTCCTTTTGATAGCTCATCTTGTAAATAAGCATGTCATGTGCCAAAAATGTGATTTCATTAATGTGGTGGTATGTTTATAAGGGCTTAGGTCTTATTTTATTATTTTCTTATGAAGGCTTGGACAAATTCAGAAACATGATAGGAGGCCTTATCACTTGGAAAGATTCAAGCTCAAGAGAAGCCCATTGGAAGAGATTACTTAAAAGATTATGTGCTTCACTAAAATAGCATGTGACTTAAGTATTATTGGGCCTAATTAGTGTTAATTTCATTTTTATTAATTATGGGCTGAACTTTGTTAATTAATAAGGCTCAATTAGTTAATTAGTAGTCCTTTTGATAGCCCATCTTGTAAATAAGCATGTCATGTGCCAAATATGTGATTTCATTAATGTGGTGGCATGTTTATAAGGGCTTAGGTCTTATTTTATTATTTTCTTATAAATTTTTATTATTTTATTTTAGGATTTTATTTTACTAGTTTCTTAGGTCCAATAGGAGTGTTGTTTGGGCCTAAAGTCTCCTAATCCTACTAGGATTACTTAAGCCCAAATTAATTAGGGTTTCTAGACTTATTAGGTTAGATTTTACCTTGCCTATTTAAGGTAACTTTCATGTACGTTTTTCAGATTTGAATAATTAAAGTTTCAGACTTTTGTGAGTTTCTCTTGCGTTCTCTGAGTGCTAGAGCGAACTGCAACTTATCAAGGAATTGGTCATTCCTTGTGGCATCACCGGAACTAGGGTTCAAGAGACTGGTTCTCTTGAGTTCTACTTTTCAAGACCAACATTTTTCCTTCTTATCTTTTCTATTATTATTTTCTTTTGCTACTGTTTTTGTCCATTTTGTTCATTTTCTTTGTGTCTAGTCTTTGTATTCCTTGTTTCGCAAAGATCCGGGTGTCATACACATTAAAGTAGGTTCTTTGGATGGGTTCCAAAAGGATTCACTTATCATTTGGCATCAGAGCTTAGGTTTGTCAATCAAGGTGTATTCTCTGTTTTGCTTGTTTGCTTGTTTCACATCTTCGTTGCTCTTAGAATTTTTTTGAGTCACTGTTCATCCGTACGTCGTCACTGTTCACCGGCACAGTTTCTCACTGTTCATCTACTGTTTGCGCACCGTTCGACTGTTCCTGATCACTGTTCACCGGTACTGTTCATTATATTGTTTGTTCACTGTTTTCATTTTTGTTATTCATCTCATAAAAAAAATTGTTTGCAAAAAACAAAATCTAAAAAAAAAAAGAGAGATTGATTGCTGCAAAAAAAAAAAAGAATATAGCAGCAGCAAAAAAAAATAGTAAAAAAAAAAGAGATATGTTTGGGCTAAATTCAGAATTTTGTGATTTGATTGAGTTCCTGATTTGATTCACGATTATACTTTTGTAAAGTATAATCCCAAGTAGCTCTTTTCCTTGCTTAAGCTCAGTCTTGTTAAAAAAAAAATCATATATTTGATCATTTGAGATTTTTTTTCCTAATTTATTGGGCTTAAATCTCCATAATTTGTCTTTCCTTCAGATTTCTTTCCTTATCAATTTCCTACAAGTTTTCATCTTTCTTCATTCTATTTCTTTCAGATTTCTCTTGTTGGAAATTTCAATTTCTTTGTGCTCATTTTGTGTTGGTTATTGTTTAATCAAATTAGAATCTTTGAGAACTTTAATTTTGAACTTTTGTTTTCTGTGATTGCCACTTCTTTAAAAATCAGTTTCCTTTTGATTGAAGTTGTGATTTTAATTTAGCACTCTCATAAGAAAGCAAGCTTTGAGTGAAAAAAGGCAAGAGAGAAATTGCATCATATTTGAAAAAGTCTTGATTTAGTGTGAAACACGAGTGCATCTGCATTAGTTGAGTGAAACACATGAAAGAGTGTATGAGGTCCCTATTTCTTTTCTCTTTGTTTTACACTAACATTTCAGATTATAAACATGGTTGTTGGAGAAGTTGATTTTAAGGCCTTATTAAGGACATTAATGATCAAATTAAGGAAGTGAATGCAAAATTGGATCGCCTGGAGTTTCGTTCTAAAGCTAAAGCAAGGTGTAATCCAAAGATTCCTGCTCACATGGATGTTCTTAGCAACATCAAATCGAAGATCCCACTATTTCATGATGAGAAAAATCCTGATGTTTACTTGGATTGGGAAAGAAAAGTTGAACAAGCCTTCATATGTTGCAACTACTCCGAAATAGAGAAGGCACAATATGCGTACCTTCGATTGGGTAAAAAAGTTGCTGCTTGGTGGAAACAGATGGAAACTAGACGAGCTGCAAATAGAACCTTCCATTATAACATGTAATGAAATGAGAGTAGTCTTGTGGCAAAAATACATGCCATCCAAAGCTAAAAGTGTGGTTGAATATTCTAAGGAGATACAAATACCCATGGTCCATGATTCATGTGATTCCCACATGGAGAAAGATGATCAAGTGGAAGATGACATCGCTACCACTTCAACAATTGATGATGTAACAAGAGAATCCACTACAGGTATACTTGATCTTCAAAACTCTGATATTAATATCTCTTGTGATTTAAGATGTGATAATTCTAGTAAGATAAATGATGTTACTTGCATTGATGATATCCCTTGCGATGAAACAACTGAATTGGAATTTGAATTGGGATGTGCTGAACTTAAGAATCCCGATGAGTTTAATGTTATTAATTGTAATAATGGGACTGAACATGATATCTTACTAAATCTTGAAAAGAGAATTGATCTAGATGTTGATAGTGTTGTGGTAGAAAGCTTAGATGATTCTAGTTGTGCTTCTAATGTGCAAATTGAAAATAATGTTGTAACATAATTAGAAAATGAATTTCATGATGTTGCTTGTGCTTATGAGTAAAATTATCATTGTTTTCATCCTTTAGCTGAAAAACATGATTTATTTGTTGTTAATGATTTGGTGGAAAATTCTGTGGATGGTATGATTCCTTTGGTAATTGACTCTTATAATTGCATTGATGTTGAGCATATTGACATGGTAATTGGAGATTATGCTTTTGATTCTAACTTGAATGAGCATATTAGTCTCTGTTCTTTTGTAGTGGAAAAGGCCCATGAATTATTGCCATGTAATTTAGGTGAAACTCGTGAGAAAATAAAGAGTAAGCTTAAGTGGGAAAACATGAGTGGGAAAACTAAGAGAGAAAGAGTTCACAAAAATGTAAAGAGTGCAAAAAGTATAAGTGAGAAAAAGATTGAGAGAAGAATGAAAAAGAGAAAGAAAAAAAGAGAAAAGAGACAACAAAAGGAGAGTTTGAGGAAGAATGAAAGTAAAAGTAAGCTTAAAGTCGTTTGTACAAAACTCCTTCCTCCTTCACCTCATCTTTCTTATGTGTCTTTGTTGTATTTTCTTTGTCATTCTCATTATATTTCTAACTTCTTTAAATTATGTCATCCATCATTGTTGCATGAGTCCACAATTTCTTTTGAGTCCAAATTGCATGAGTCAATAATGAGTTCATAAGTTACTTTAGTGCATTCTTTCTCTAATTTATCCTTCTATATCATTCCATCTCATCATCATAGTATTTCGTATTTCCTATGTATTTGTGAAGTAGTCCCTATTAGTTTTATGTTTATCGTGTGTCTCATAAGTCATGTGTCTTTTTGGTTGTTTGTTGGTTTATCCCATTTCACCTTCATGAGTCTTTTGTGTTCCATTTTCTATTCAACTCATTCTCTTCTTCTAGTGCTATGTTAATGAGTGTCCCTTTAGTCACTACATCTCCATCTTTGTTCTATCATAGTGCATCATTAATATTATCAAAATCTTTTCAGGTTTTGCATTTATTGCATTATGTTCAAATCTGTCCAGATTTTGTCTTCCTTAGTTTTTCTAATACTTTGGTTTTAATTAAGTCTTCTTGTGTGCCATTTTGTCCCTATTTGTTTCCCTATGTGTCCTTTAACATCATGGTCCCATTTAAGTATTCTTGTGTCGAGTTTGTGTTTAGCTATTTGCTGCAGATCATTGGTGTATATACTATGAAAATAAGTTCAATTTCTTATCCACCAATGCTTGAAGATAGGTCTTATGAAATTCAAGTTAAAGGTGTGAAGGTTTCTGATATTGGAACAATGTTCTGGTTCACAAAGCCAAGGAAGAATGTTGTCCTTCACATTTATGCAAGGAATAAAGCACAAATGCATCAATCAAACTTGAAAGGTAAGTATACTCCTTATAATTTATTTGATATGTTTAATCGTTCCCTTTCCTTCCATGTAGATTATGGAGATTTGAGGACGAATCTTTTCGAAGAGGGAGGGAATGATGGAGGATGGCTTAGACAAATTCAGAAACATGGTAGGAGGCCTTATCACTTGGAAAGATTCAAGCCCAAGAGAAGCTTATTGGAAGAGATTACTTAAAAGATCATATGCTTAACTAAAATAGCATGTGACTTAAGTATTATTGGGCCTAATTAGTGTTAATTTCATTTTTATTAATTATGGGCTGAACTTTGTTAATTAATAAGGCCCAATTAGTTAATTAGTAGTCTTTTTGATAACTCATCTTGTAAATAAGCATGTCATGTGCCAATCATGTGATTTCATTAATGTGGTGGCATGTTTATAAGGGTTTAGGTCTTATTTTATTATTTTCTTATGAATTTTTGTTATTTTATTTTACTAGTTTCCTAGGTCCAATAGGAGTGTTGTTTGGGCCTAAAGTCTCCTAATCCTATTAGGATTACTTAAGCCCAAATTAATTAGGATTTCTAGACTTATTATGTTAGATTTTACCTTACCTATTTAAGGCTAACTTTCATGTACGTTTTTCAGATTTGAATGATTAAAGTTTCAGACTTTTGTGAGTTTTCTCTTGCGATTCTTTGAGTGTTAGAAAGAATACTATGACTTATTAAGGAATTGGTCAATCCTTGTGGCGTCACCAGAACTAGGGTTTAAGAGACCGGTTCTTTTGGGTTCTAATTCACCTCGACCAACATATCTTTTCTGTTTTCTTCTTACTGTTTCTATTTTTTAGTTTTCGTGCTCCTTGTAATTGCAACGATCCGACTGTAATTCGCTTTAAGTGGGTTTTTTGGATTAATTCCAAAAGGGTTCACTTATCATTTGGTATTAGAGCGAACTGCGACTTATTAAGGAATTGGTCCTTCCTTGTGGCGTCACCAGAACTAGGGTTCAAGAGACCGGTTCTCTTGGGTTCTACTTCTCAAGACCAACATCTTTCCTTCTTATCTTTTCTATTATTATTTTCTTTTGCTACTATTTTTGTTCATTTTGTTCATTTTCTTTGTGTCTAGTCTTTGTGTTCCTTGTTTTGCAAAGATCCGAGTGTCATACACATCAAAGTAGGTTCTTTGGACGGGTTCCAAAATGGTTCACTTATCAAGATGGAATCTAGACAATTCTCAGAAATCAATTTTGTTAGACTTCTCTGCCCCCTACTCATGCTTCTTCGATCTCCACCTCCACCACACCTCATCCTTCGCCGCCGTGCCTTAGCATCCTTTGCCGCCCCATCTCATCATCCTCCACCGCCCCGTTGTCCCCAAACTTCAACGCCACCGTTACCAATGGGGGTCGCAAACATCAACAACAAAGCATCTGAGACAGCAATGGTGAAAGGCAAGTGGAGAATGACGACAAGTGTGACGGTGAAGCATGGGATGGTGGTTCAGTTCGGTGGTCGAGGGCGGTCCAATGGTTGATGGTAGATGGCGGCGTGATAGTTGATGGTAGAGTGGTGGTTGATTTTTTTATTCACAATTTGTGGGAAGGATATTTTTTTTTCTTTTTTTTTCCTTTTTAAAGATAAGGACATCTTAGTCTTTTTGTATTTTAAATACACATATTAAATAAAAATATTATAAAATTCCATTGACATGTCAAACGTATATTTAAAACCTATTTTTGTTCTTTTTCCCATTCTTATTCCTATTTCTTTTCCTATTCTCATTTCATAAAAAATTATTCTAATATACCAAACGGACCTTAGAGATTCTTTTGGTTTGTTTTTTAAATGATCACCCTCGTTTTGACCAATAGGCTATAGATAATGACGTTTGTATTTATTTTCAATTTTTAACGCCATTTTCCTGAGCCAGCATATGGGCATGATTTTGCTAACGGCTTGGAATAAAAGGGAATTGACTTGGTGACTTGTGCAAAGTGTGGGGATTAATTTAAAAAAAAATTAAATCACAAATGCCTATTTCAAAATCCATGTAAACTATAAGAACTAAAACATTAAATTTTCCAACTTTATTTTTTAAACTTATAAGACCTTTCTAATGAAATTGGCAAATAATTAAAGATTAATGAAGATTTTTATCTTTTAAAAAATATCACAGTTTTTAAATTTATTTTTAATTGAAGTTATTAAAAATGACTCTCTTTTTCTACACAAAGAAGAATGCCAAAAACCCTACTTTTGTTATAATAATTATGAATGGCATATTTGGGAAAAAAAATATAAATGCTTAACACATTTTGTAAAGGGTTTAATTCTATTAAGGATCATAAAAAACTAGTAGAAAAGATCTTATGACTAGGATAAGAGGGATTTTTTTTATTAATCTCCTAATCTCTGTGAGTTATAGTTCTATCTTAATGGGGGAAGTGGAATGGAACAATATCTTTCTTTTTATTGTTTTGTCTTATATTAGGTACTCATTTGATAATAATAAGGATTGATCTTCCTTGCAATAGCAAGAGTAAAAGATAAACATCTTACAACTAATTTTTTTTTAAAACTAAATTTATTCTACATATAAATATTAAAGTTAAGAATCAAATTTCTAAGTACCATTTAAAATCGCTACTTAAAAGTGCAATAGCAAGTACCACACTCCAACCTAAATTGAAAAATATCTTTCTCAATTTTTGTAATCTACCACAAGTCAAGTTATTTATTTGTTATTTGAAAGTGAAATTATATTTTGAGACCAAAATAATAAATTTATTATAAAATAGGATTTGTTACTACTTATTCATCCAATTTTATAACTTACTATTTTAAATTTTAACATTTTTTATTAATTAAAATTTATTTTTATAATTAATTCATTCTACTCATCTCTAACTATAATTCCTCCTCATTTAAATTGTCTTTTGTTTTTTTAATGAATGATCAAAATGTACTTGGGTAGGCACAGATACATGGGTTCAAGTTCTTGTCGCATCCTATCCTTGTGAATAAAAAAAAAGAAAATCTCAAATTTGAATTACTTTTTTTTGCCCGTCCGATTCACATCAATTGAAGCCTCCACATATATTTGAATAATCTTAAATTTGAATAATCTTTCTTGAAGTTTGGAGATATGAAATAAACTAAAGAGACAAGACTTTGCCTTCTGAGCAAGGGTCCACTAATTTATGTCATTAGCATTTCAGTAGATTATTATTACTGTTTGGGTTTAAGTAGTTGATGGAATGACATGCATCAAAGTAGCAACGTTAGCTAATTTTCTTCGTTTATATATAAAAGAGGGAAGTATTTAAATCTCCTGAAGCAGTAATAGTAGAACTAGAAGCAATTCAAACCAAAGCTTGGGTTATGTTATACTAAGGGCCCGTTTGGTTCTCCGTTTTGTAAAATAAAGTTTATAAAATGAAGTTTAGATAAAATAAGTTTGTTGGAAGTTGTTATGTTTGGATATTCTTTTTGTAAAAGTAAGTTTGACAAAAAATCTGTTTGAATGATAGGGGTTAAAAGTACTTTTAGATATATAATATAGAGTAGATTTGTTTCTCCTTTTCCAAAACTCACTTTTTACTAAAGGAAAAGTAACTTTTTCCCTCATTTTTCAAAATCACAGTTTAACCCACTTTTCATTTTTCAAAAAGTCAGTTTGCATTTCATCTTTGTTTGGCCAAACACATCTTTTAGAAAACCATGGTTACGTTTGCAGAACGTGGAACCAAACAGGCACTAAGCTTCAAGCTTCAACCGGTGAAAGTGTGAGCGAGCGACGATAAGTGCATGTTTGGTTCATTGTTTTGTAAACATAACCATGATTTTTAACCATGGTTTTCTAAAAGATGTGTTTGGCCAAACACAGATGAAACATAAACTGACTTTTTGAAAAATGAAAAGTGGATTAAACTGTGGTTTGAGAAAAGAAGGGAAAAAGTTACTTTTTCTTTAACAAAATGTAAGTTTTGAAAAAGGAGAAATAAATTTATTCTATATTATACATCTAAAAGTATTTTTAACCCCTATCATCCAAATAGATTTTTTATCAAACTTACTTTTACAAAAAGAATATCTAAATATGACAATTTTTAACAAATTTACTTTATCTAAACTTTATTTTTACAATTTTATTTATCTTAACTTAATTTTACAAAATGAAAAACTACAAGGTCTCTAAATATAGGCGCAAACTTTTAAGTATACCCGTTTATGGATGCGCAATACGCCTCCTTACTGGGCAGAAATGTCAGATGAAAGTCAAAAACCTGTTGACTTTTCTTTTTCCTCGTTTTATGGGAAAACAAATATATCAATAATATTATATATAATAATAATATATGCATATAAAATAAATTATTAAATTATTAAATAATTTAAAAAAAAATTTAAATAGTTCAATTCTATAATGAATTAACAAGCCTAACAAATAATAATATATATATATATATTAATAAGTCAATATAGTAACAATAAATGAACATAACATTATAAAATGTCTGTCTTACAATTCAATTTTTTATTCTTGCAATTAATACTCTAATCATTTTTTAATAACCTACTCTAATCATTTTTACATAGGAAGGAAATTGGGTTTTTCACTTTCAAATAGTTTTTATAATTAATAATTTTGATAAAAAAATTAAATTTAGGTTAAAATTTTTTTCTTTGTTTAAAGATTTTGCTGATTTTCTAAAACTCGCTCTAGTTTTAAATTCAATTTCTCGACTCAAAAGTTGATTTTAAATTCAATTTCTCGACTCAAAAGTTGATTTAAAAAGATTTAACTTGATCCAACCCTTAAACTAGTTTGAAAATGCAAAATGATCTGTTAGTGTCTCTTGGTGATAGTTAAATTGATTCAACTGTCTGATTTGAGTTGAACAACATTATTATCATCTTCATCTTCTATTGTAATAGTGGTAATGTATGTATAAAATTAAGAACCTTCAGAGTACACGTAATACAATAAAATAATATATAAAAAAAGAATGAACAAAAGGAATAATTTTAGCAAATTAATTCTTATATCATTACTTTAAAAAATATAAAAAAAGATCAAAGTTGTTGCACAATGATTGTAAATATATAATACACATTACATTTTTTTTAATTTTTATCTTTATTAAACCAAACATACCCTAGGGACTTATCATGCTAAATAATTTTTCATGAGAATGAAAACAGAAAAAGGATTAAAAATAAGTTTTAAAAATACGTAAAATATAAAAAAAAAATTCTATGGAATCAGAAATTTATTTGGTATATGTATTAAATTGATAGAGTGGAAGTTTCAAAATAGTATCGGACCAAAATATCCTTATTAAATAATAAGAATTATTTAAAAAAAAAAAACCACAGCTTTCTTTCCCCTTTTCTTCTTTGACAACACAGTTCCTTCCTCTACAACAACGGCGATGGAGGACGATGTTATAAGTACCGAAATGTGATGATGGAGGAAGTCTAGATCTACAACGATGGGAGGCGACAGATATGTGGCGGAGGGATTTCTACTGCAATGAAGGATGAGATAGATGACGGAGGCGACGATCTATAGTCGACATTCAATGGGTATTGGAATGGCGAGGCTTCAACGGCAAGTGGTGGTCGGCATCCATAAGGTTGCTTATGTCAACACTGAGGTGAATAAGAATATAAGGGCACTTTGGTCAGCAAAAATGGCTTCCCAAGAAAATTTGCAAATTCCACAGGGGGTGGTAGGAGGCCAAATTCCATCCCAATAAGTAGCTATGTAACATACCAAACAAAGGATTTTTCAGGTTCCCTCTCCCTCCCAACTCAAATTCATGTGCACCAAACAGGCCTTAAGTGAACTATTATTCTCCTGCACTGCCTTTTACCAAAATTGGACCAGAAAATATCCACAAATTTATTTAGTGTGCAAAACATTCTCAGTGAAGTTGCTTGACGATAATTCGCAACATATCTAGATAAAACCATAGGCCTCTCGTAATAATCCTGGAAACCATAAATTCATATTGAATAGCATGAAAATAATGCTCTAGTGTTGAATATGCTGTAACTATACAAATATTTAGAAAACTGAAAGTTGCAGTACAATCACCAAATATAGCCACCGTACTTGAGCCAATCTCCACTCCGAAGTCAAATGTTTAAAATGGTCCAGTCTTCATAATTCTGCTTCGGACGCTTCAAAACCTTGATGGAAGAAGAGAGAATAAATAGTCCATCATCAAAGTTGTAGTGCCAAATTTGGCTGCAGATGAGAACCAGCATCCACACTGGAACTAGGTGAATTTGTTGCTCCAATCTTCCTATTTAAGTCACCAGCAATTGACAAAGAATTGTGTTTCACAGGAATTGATAATTCTTGCCAGGATGGTTTAGCAGCAAGCCCTCTTTGAAACTCACAGCTAGATTCCTGGGCCAATAAATTACTGGAATCTGATTGACCAAAGTCGTTTGAGATTTCAGACATGACAGGTGAAATAATATTTGAAGGCATCAAGCAAGCAGTAAAGTTGCTTGGTATATTGTTGTTACCCATTTGAGGACCATCACCCGCACGGGGCAGACCAGTTAAGTCCGCAAGCCTTACCATCCTCATTTGAGGTGAAAAATTAGGACCTAGCTGACCATTTGAACCAACTAAATCATCAGAGTTAACAACAGATTCCTGTTTAATCCTCGAAGGAACCACAGATTCAATTCCAAAATTGACGCTGTCAACTGAATTAAACTCATTTTGGGAATCCAATCCTCTGTTTAATGCCATGTCTCCACTTTGCAAGCATGATTTATTTGCAACCGAAAATGAGCCAGATGAAGAAGGAAATCTACTTGAACAATCTTGTAGTAAAGAAGGGTCTAAAGATCTATCCTTATTATGAATTGAGAATTGTTTCCTCTGTGACACCTCATCTTCTCCTACCCATCCAGGACCGAATTCATGTCCTGCTGGTAAAACACTCCTGATTTTCCTTGCGGCAATCTTCCAAACAATTGGACCAAGATCAGCAGCAAAGTGGGCTAGGCTTCTTGTGTAGCTATGCTTCACATTTAAACCTACCTGATTTAAATTATGAGACAAAAAATAGAGAGCTAAACTTTATAACCAAGAAAAATGCCTTTTAAACAGAATGTGAAATAGTTGTGAAGCATTTCAATAAATATATTAGTTGTTATGCATTGAAAAGTAAAAGCAACTTGGAGTATTTAAACTATTATCATTCCATAGGAAAACAGAATTATGAACAAAGACGTTTTCCTGGCAATACTATCTGCATCTGTGAAAACTTTACCATGGTTTTCAGGTCTTTAGCATCTGCTTGAGAAAAAGATGAAATTAAAAAAATGAAAAATACAATAAGTTCCTACCGCAATTAGTTGCTTGAATTCTTCTTCAATTGTAGCCAGCACTGGAAGTTCATTCTCAGCAGCCATTGGATGCTTGTAAGTGTCACGCCTGGTCTCATCAACCATGAATTGCTTCTTTCCATATCTTAAAACAGCTTTTAAAACCGAAGCTGGAAGTGAAATAAATTAAAAAAGAAAAGCAAGATTGCAATAAATGAGCCATTTATGCTGCTTAGTTTTTGAATCTCAAGTGAATGAATGGAAAGGGGCAAAAAGTATAGGAATAGACCCTGACCTGGAAATTCATTCTCCCATTCAGATAACCAATTAGTATATCCTGTACTGTTTAAAGTGCTATGTGATGCCCTGACTAATGAATCTGTAGGCTGGAACTTACTTACTCCTTTTCTTAAATTATAACCATTTGAACCACTGCCATTATCTCCTCCAGAAGCAAGTGTTACCTCTGATGAAGAATCGGGACCCACACGCTCAGAAGGAGATGTTCCTAATGACTTTCTTGAGTTCTTGCCCGGTGGCCTGCCTCTCCTCACAATTTTGGGCTGTGGTTCACTGTCATCACTATCCTGCCTCAGATTGGCAAAGTCCTTCCTGGCCAACTCTTGCATCATTCGGGCCTGAGAAAAGGTTCAGTTCTCAAGTCACAACAAACACTAGACAAATGCATAATTAGGGAAGAAAACACTATAGTGCAACATCAGACTTCACTGAACCTGCCGATAGTAAATAGTATCTGGTGCATTATATTGCATTGCATTTGAGCATATCAAGAATACATCTTTCTGCAAGAATGTAGAAGCAATGTGTTCAAATTCTTTTCAAATAAAATAAAATCTACACCATCATAATTAAATAGTCTCAAGTACTATGAAAACTGGTTGAATTAATAAATGCAAATCAGTAATATGGGACAGATATGTAAACTAAACAAAAAATTTGACATATTAGTGAATCACAAATGGGTAGCATGCCTAGTGACAATCATCTCCAAGGTTTATAATTATGGCAAAACAACAAGGACATTATAAGTGGACTACTTAGTACAATAAAAAAGATAACATGCAAATGATCTTATTTGATATGTGCCATATTATGATTTATTGCCCTTCCTTAATACTGATTTTTTTCCTGCTTCCTCTAGTTCAGAAATGAAAACCAAAATATGCTACCAGTTTTTAATATATAATAGTTTGTCACCAGACCTAATCCTTTTATTTAGGGGGTCTATTTTCCCTAATCTTGCCTCTAGCACTAGGTTCACAAAATCCTCTTAATACCCATTATCTACACAACTGCCAAGCATACAGAAAAAGTAGACAAGTAGTATTATTCCTTTAGTGCTCGAAAATGATCTTCGATTTGGAAGCCTTCATGCTTTTGCTCTGTAACTAAGTCCAAGGTTACAACCTTGTGTTGATTTAGGAAAAACAAAAAAAAAGGGGTAGTATTATGCCTCAATTACATTTAGATGACCAATCGGAGGGCTCATCAAATTTCAAATAGTGTTCCTTGAGGAGCACAATGTAAAGGGAAAAGGGGTTATTAACTTATGGAAAATGGCATTTGTATATAAATGCCAAAGCAACTGTGTAATGGAAAAGCATTATTAGCTAGTCATGAAGAATTATAAATTTGACATTTTCTGGTCCTTTTTCCTTAAAAAGTTGTTCTCTCGTTTTAATACTATTCTCATCACAGGAACTAATGCCTATCTGATATAAGATCAAGCCAAAACATAGAGTAGACAAATGCATGTTACACAGTTAGTGCATATTCAATGCATTAATCAGGCTTCATAGAGAGGAACGTCGTAGAGATTTGTGAAAGACCAGCTATTCCTCAATCAAGCCCCTGAAGTCAGCACAGATGTCGTAAACAGAAATAGAGGAAGAGGAAATATCATTCATCATACAGAGAATCAGAAAGCAATCACTTCGATGTAAATAAAACAAAATTGTATCACCAACCTCAAATTGTTCTAAGTTGTTATATAGTCCGCCATCCAATTTCTCCCTCACTGTTGCAAAATCCATTGGGTGTTCAACGATTTCATGATAATCAGGAAGCTGTGGCAGCAAAGATATTTTAGTATCAACATAAGTAATGGAAATTCAAGTACTCAAATATTATTCAGCGTTGCAACAAAAAAAAAAAAAAGAGCACCTCTTCTGGATCCACAGGTTCTGAGAACACTCCGTGGGTATCTTTTCTGCAATATGGTAGGATATAGTCGAATTAATCAATTCCGGCAGAGAGAAGAAGCCAAGAAAATAAATAAAGAAACCCAGACACGCACTTTTGAAGCCTATCAAGTATAAACACCAAGAGCTTTTTGTCTGGCAACGGTGTAGTGGGACCGGACTCACCCTGCGAACCTGTCAACACATATTATTAAAATCAACATTAATATCCCCACCTAGCCTTTGCAGCAGCAATTGAGAAATGATTGATAGCCTTATACCGTGTTTACTGTCCATCGCTTTCGGAACCTTTTCACTCTGCAAAATTAGAGTCCATTATCATAAGCCAGAAATGGATGTACGCGATTTTTTTTTTAAATTTATTACACGTTTCTCGGGATGAGAATCGAAATTCAATAGGAAAAGCAACAGTAAAAAGCCACAAGCTGCCGCTGGAGTACATGTGGGCAGAAGAAAAAGAGAATTTAAAAAAAAAATCCTGAGATACTAACAGATAAGACAAACTGAAGCTTTTGGGCATTTCTGTGCATTCCATGGGTGACGAATGCTCAATTTAGTACGACCTTTAAGGAATACAAAAATAATGAAAGATTTAAATTAGGAGAAAAGAGAGAGCCCCACCCAAATTTTCCAAAAACAAAAGAAATTTAAATAATACCAAAACTTGACCAGTCAAACCCATCCTCTCCCTCCCAAATCGACGAGGAGACCGTGAAAAATTTTATAAAAGCGCGAAATCCCCAAAAAAAACAAATCTCATTATAAAAGCCATTCCAGAAAGACCCACAAAATCAAATCGAAAGTACTGAAGGGATTAATTTATGAGATGAATGTAAGAAGATAATCACCGTTTCATCTGATCCGTGATAGGTGACATTAATCCTACGTCTCTTGCGGGGATCCTGGGGATCGTGACCGTCCTCGTTCCAGTTAGCGCCGTACGGATCCGAACTAAACGGCGATAATGTCGAATGATGGTGATGAGAATTCAGACCAACCAAAAGCTTATGCTTCTTCTCTTTGCGCTCATCGTCATCGTCATCATCAGCAATCCCCTCCGCGCGCGTTAGTCCCAGAACGGAGTTTCGGCGGGTAGGACGACGGTTTGGGTCAGAATGTGAATTGATTAAATTCGGGTTTTGTAGCTGCAATTGCTGTTGTTGATGTTGCTGGTGTTTTTTAAGAGAGCGCTTTTGAAGATCCAAAAGAGATGGGCGTCCCTTCTTCTTCTTCTTCGTCATCGTTTCAGATACCTCGCCCATTTTCCTCCTCTTTTCTCGCACTCCGAACACCGCCTGCCCTGGGGCCTCCAATTTTTTTCCTTTTCTTTTTCCCCCTTTTTCCTCTTAATTAAAATATAATAGGGATATTGTGGTCTGCACGTGAAAATCACGTGACCATCCTGTGACGGATTTCATCCGCCTTGCTTGAAATGGATTATGGAAAATGGATTATACCGTGATGAATATTGGGTGCCAGAAGATGTGATACACTTGATATCATCAATTTTGATTTAAAATTTTAAAATAAAATAAAAATATAATTTACATATATATTTAAGAAATTGATATATTAAAAATAAAAAATATGAAAAAATTGAGTTTTAAATAGATATTTTAAAAATAATAAAAAAATATAGTATAAAATAAGAAATTAAAAAATGAGTTTCTTATAAAATTTTTAATCATTTTAAAATATTCTAAAGCACGATATATGTATTGTATCTTATATATGTATAAGATACTATTATGTTTTTTTAAGTATTGGTGCAATATAAATTAGCTTCTTTGGTTATCGTGTGATAATAATAATAATAATAATAATAATAATTATAATTATTATTATTATTATTATTATTATTATTATATAGCCTGGTTTAGGGTGTGCTTTGCACAAAACCATACCCTATATCGATGGAACCAAATTGAATTCCGATAATTAGATTCGGTTTTTTTATTTGAAGTGTGAAAATTTTAAATTAATTAAACTGAAATTAAAATAAGTGTATTTAAAAAAATATTTATTTAATTATTCAAATAATATATTTAAAAATAACCTAATATATTTTTATCAAGAGGAATAAGTGTAGATTTAAGTGTATATAAGGCAACACTAGGATTGAAAAATTATTCATATTGAATTTAGAAAATCGATGGTAAAAGAAGTTTAGAAAATTTAATAATGAATAACTGAATCACAGATGATATTAGTTTATAAGAATTAAATTATGATGTAATTATGATAAAGTATATTTGGGTATACATTTATTTTAAAGAATGTATAAATTACCCTCATGTTGGCCAAAAAAAAAAGTTACTTTCACAATAATCAATCAATAAATAAATGCTTAGCCTAATTTTTTCAACTAAATAAATCAAATCATATCGGTTGGGTTCGATTTTCACCCCATGTTTGGTTAGGTTATTTATTATACTCTATTCAATTATTTCAGTTTTTAGTATTTTTAAATGGAACCAATATTTAATTAGACTAAAATTATATACTTTTTCATATAATTTTCATGCTAATTTTTTATTAAAATTTAACATATATATTTTTTATTTTTTTTTAAATTTAAGAAGCTAACACTTTTAATATATAATTAATAAATAAATCTATAATATATTAAAAATAATCCAATTTTAAATTTTAATTAGAAAATAATAAAAAAACATATAAGAAAAAGTATATAATTATTTTTCTATTTAGTTACGCCTAACTTTTTTTTATTTTTTTCTTTTGGGCGACCACCCTTAACCGGGTTGCATCGTACAGAACTATTAAATAGTAAGCTGTATAGAATGATTTATTTTATATAGTATATATTATGTAGAGAAATTGAATAATGTTATTATATAAAATTATATAGAATAATAAAACTAAATCAGATAAAAATAAGTTAAGTAGTTTTTTTCTTCTTATCACATGGAAAAGAACAACAAAGGCTATATGCCGTTACAATGAGTAAATTCTATGGAATACTCGCTCGGAAACATCTTGGGCAAGCAAGCCTTTAATTTTATGGGTAGTTTCATACTTATTCTTTTTATTGAGCAAATAGATGAAGAAATTAAGAGTCTTTTTTTTTTAAATATACTATAAATCATTCAAACTCTGTCTATGTAGTGTTATAGCCGGTTTCAAGTTCGGGTAAAGGGGGAATATTGTGTTAGACCTTTGACAGTCAACATAAAAGTTTGTTGAATTTTTATGACATGGATTAGGGACGTGGTTGTGTTAAGGTTAGGTCATTACCCAAAAGTAATGCGTTATTTGGCTTGAATGCAGTGTCAAATGAGTTAGAATTGTTACATCAATGCTTGGGTATAGTGTTTGTTAATTCAGATGATTTTGATGATTCTAAACAATATTAAACTTGGAAATCCAATATCAAAGAAATATAAGTCATATGTAGAATAAAGTTAGAGATTCCTGAAAGTTGAAGAGTTGTTTCATGTATTTTAGGAATCCATTTGTAAAAGAAGGTAGTTAAGCTTTCAATTTTGCTTATCCAAATATTAAATGAGGCATCTACTTCCATGATTAATGATTAGCTCATGTTTTCAAAATGGTTTTTATGAAAAGAGTTCCCTTATGCGCATAATGTTTAAAGATTAATGAGAATAAAGTCTCAATTACAAAATTGTTTCTATTTTTCTTACTTTGTTTTTATGAAAATGTTTACCTTATGCTCATAACCAGTGAAGGTTATAAGGATAAACTCTCAATCTCAAAACTTTTTTAAGAGTTTCTCTTCGATTTCATGAAAAGGATTGATGTTATTCGCATAACATATCTGTGCACCATGTCCTTAGGTTTGTCCAGGTGGTTATCCTGATAAGGTGGTTACCTTATTCGCTTAAGGGAGTGAATAGTGAAAGCCACTAGAACTATGCAGTCCGTTATTCCAATAATCTAGGGAGGTTGTCCACATAACGTGTGTTACAGAGCACTTGGACTCTTCTCTGTTAAATAGGTTATCCACATAACCTAGGGAGGTTATCCACATAACATATGTTTTAGTGCCCTTGGACTTTCCTCTATTAAATGGGTTATCCACATAATCTAGGGAGGTTATCCACATAACCTATGTTACAGAACTCATGGTCCTTCTTCAGCTAAATACGTTAGCCGCATAACCTTAGGATGTTATCTTGACAACCTATATTTTCCAAAAAACTCATTTTGAGAAAATTTAAAGTTATCCAAACAACTAAGTGGGTTTTCTTGAAAATGTTCTTGAACTAAAACTCAGTCATTATAAGATGAATGATATCCGTATAACCTAGGCAGGTTATCTGAATAATGAATTCATAATGTTCAAACAAAGAGCCAATAGTCACCCGTTATTCACATAACCTAAGAAGATTATCCGCAAAACCTCTATTAGATGCATTTAATGTGATAGGTGAATAGCTATTTTTCTGAGAGTAACGGCTAATCCTTATTTCCAACGGATAATTTTGCTTTAAAACTATAAATAAAACCTCATTTAATTTGTTGGGTAATGAGAAAAACATATAAACGCCAAAACTCTGGGGAATAGATTATAGATTCATTCAAAGCTTATCTACCATCTGTTTAATTCATTCATTGTACTTCAACTTTCATATCCACTCTTTTGAAAGAGAGTTTTCATATTGTGATATGTGTATTTCTACATATTTGTAGATAGTACTTAGTGTGAGAATACACTAAGAGAGTTGTTCTTACTCTTGAGTGAGAAGAGTGAGAGAGTCTTGTTCAGTTGAAGTTTGAGCTAGGGTTGTACTGTGGGTTTTGCAATAACCCATTCAAATCTTGAAAGATATAGCGGAGAAATCTCAAGTGGTGGCTTGGGAACTGGACGTAGATCAAGTGGAGTAGACCGAATCAGGATAAATCACTATGTCTTCTTCACATTTACTTTGCAATTACTCTTTATTTTTTATACTCTATTTTTCAGTAACTTTTTATTATCACTATTATATTTCATTTTCATAGAAAAATCCAAACTGCCCAATTCACCCCCCATCTTGAGAAGCCAGCTGAACTAACAGTGTTAAATGAATAAGGGTTCCCACATTATTCTAGACAAATGTGGGCAAAGAAGTTAATTCAGGAGAGCAAAATTCGAAGGAGAATTAATTTGGTATGTAAGGAAAGCAAATGGGTGGGAGAAAATATTAAAGAGTTAGACACTACTGGTTTTAAACTTTGGTATATAAGGAAGGTCCAGAGTAACGAATGAAGTTGGTATTATTGTGGATAAAGACTGGAAAAAAAATATGGTTGGAGTAAGAAGGATTGAAAATAGAATCTTATTCATACAATTGACTATTAGGCATGATACTTTCAATATTATTAGTGCTTACACCTCAGGTAGGGTTGAAAGTATATATTAAGGAAAAATTTTGGGAAGATTTGAAGGGCTTGGTTTGAGATTTCCACAAGAGGAAAAGATCTTCATTAGAGGACCTTAATGGTCATGTGGAAAAAGAGACAAGGTAATATATGAGAACTCATGGTGGCTATAGTTTTAGAGAAGTAAACGAGGAGGGACATTCCATTCTTGATTTTTCAATGGTTTATAATGTCATGATTGTAAACACTTGTTTCAAGAAACGGGATGAGCATTTAATCACATATAAGATTGCAATCCAAAGGTCACAAATTGACTTATTATTGGTAAGAAACTCAGATAGAAAAACTTGTAAAGACTGCAAAGAAATACCTGGTGAGAGCTTAACTTCACAACATAGGGTCTTGGTCTTTGATGTGCTGATTAAGAATCATACACTGAAAATTCGAAAAGTCTTAAATCTTAGGATAAAGTGGTGGCAACTAAAAGGTGAGAAACAATTGATCTTTATGAGAAAAGTTCTTGAGGAAGGTAATTGAGACTCACAAGAAAGTGCTGACATGTTGTGGAATGAGATGATTAAAAGGATCAGGGATACCACTAAAGCAGTCCTGGGTGAATCCAAAAGTTTTGGATCTAAAGATAAATAATCTTGGTGGTGGAATGAGAGTGTGCAAGAGGAGGTCAAACAAAAGAAAGAGTGTTTCAAAACCATACATTTGTGCAATAATGATGAAAATTGAAAATGTTATTGGTTGACTAGAAAGGAGATTAAGAAAGCAGTGAGTGAGGGTTGATTTAAAACTTTTGAGAAATTCTACTAGGATTTAGGAACGAAGAATTGTGAATGTAAAATTTACAAAATTGTCAAGAAAATGGAAAGAAAGTTAAGAGATTTGAACTAAATAAGAAGCATTAAGGATGAGAAAGGAAAAATTTTGATTACAAATGATGATATTAAAAAAAGATGGGGGAGCTACTTTTATAAACCTTTCAATAATGGATTGGGTATAACTATTGATATAGAAGGATTAACAACTCACAAAGGTACTTTGAATTTGAACCTCTATCATAGGATTTAGGGTTGGAAAGGTAAAAAAAGTTTTTAAGAGAATGGATAATGGTAAAGTTATTGGTCCCGATGGTATTTTTGTCAAATTTTGGAAATGCTTAGGAGAGAAAGAGATTTTGTGGCTCACTAAGTTATTTAACGAGATTTTAAGGTCTAAGAAAATGCCAGAGGAATAAAGAAAGAGCATTCTGGTACCTATATACAAAAATAAGGGGGATATTCAGAATTGTGCAAATTATCGGGGGATAAAACTTATGAGTCAAACTATGAAACTTTAAGAAAGAGTAATTGAGTATAGACTAAGAAAAAAATCTCGTGTTTCAGAAAACCAATTTGAATTTATGTTAAGATGGTCTATAACAGAGGTTATTTATTTATTAAGGGATTTGATTGAAAGATATTAGAGTAAAGAGAGAGACTTACATATGATTTTCATTGATTTGGAAAAAATCTATTATAGAGTACAAAGAGATGTGTTGTGGAAAACAATGAAGAAAAAATACGTTCGTGAGGCTTATATTTGAGCCATAAAGGATATGTATGAGGGGGTAACAATAAGTGTGAGAATTCCTGAAAGTGAGACAAAGGATTTTTCTATAAGGATAGGTTTACATCAATGATCTTCTTTGAGTCCATACTTGTTTGAGTTGGTTTTGGATGTTCTAATAGAACATATACAGGAGAAAATTTCAAAGTGTATGCTTTTACGTGGATCATATAATCTTAATTGAGGACTCAAGAGAATATGTCAACTCTAAACTTGGGTTATTAATACATACTTTGAAATCAAAATGTTTTCATTTGAGTAGAAGTAAGACAAAATATATGCTTTACAAATTTAACAAGAGGTCAGTTAAAAATGATTTAGAGGTAAAAATTGGAGAGCAAATCATTCTAGAAGTGTTAAAGTTTAGATATATGGGGTCAATTTTATAGAGTGATTGTAAAATTGATGGAGATGTTATACATAGAATACAAGTTGTGTGGTTAAAGTGAAAAAAAGTGCCAGGAGTTATTTGTGACCGTAAGGTACCTACTAAATTTAAAAAATTTAAAAAGAAATTTTATTGAACAGCTAACCAGCAATACTATATGGTAGTGAATGTTAGACTTTGAAAGGACAAGAGTATAAGGTGGGAGTAACAGAGATGATAATATTGAGATGAATGTGTGGTCATACAAAATTGGATAAGATATAAAATGATTGTATATGAAGGAAAGTCGGAGTAGTATCTATCAAGGAAAAATGGTGGAAAATCATTTAAGATAGTTTGTGCATATACAAAGAAGAGAGTAAGAGGAGTCAGTGGGGAAAGTTGATCAAATGGCATGAAGTTCTATCAAAAGATATGGAGAAAGACCAAAAAAGATACTAAAAGAAGATATAAAGAATGACCTATTGATAAATAATTTATCTGAGAAGATGGTGCTTGATAAAGTTTATTGACATCATATGACCATTTTTGTAACCGACCTTATATTAGTGAGATAAAGTTAATATTGTTATTGTTGTTATATTGTAAATCATTGGAGAAGTAGAGCTTCTTAAGGTTTTCCTCTCAAAATAACATTTATTGAGTTAAGTCTAATTTCCCATACGCTTCTATATATTTTTTCAAATGAACTAGTAGTTATTATCTACTTTACGGAAAGTAACCCCACACATTTTATGAAAGTGTAGAAGTTAAAATAAAAAAAAAAGATTTGTTAAAAATATACTCCTTGAAATTAAAAGCTTTTTATTTTTTTTAATAAAGAAGGCTCAAAGCCCAATACAATAGAAAATAGGACAAAAAACCTAGTTTGGCAAAGGAAACGTAAAAACACTTTTTTTTTGGTCTTTTGACTTTATAATTTATAACAGGTTTCACTTTTATCCTTTAATTTTATTTAATTTATTTTAATTCTATAATTTTTAAAATGCAATCAAAACTTTTCATATTATTAGTGCCATTAACTATACTACAAGAAAATACTAACAAAACATTATCATAATGTTAACATGTTAATTCTCATAGATATGTCATTAATTTTATTATATGTTTATTATTCTTAGGTTTAAAGCATTTTTAAAATAAATTAAAAAATTAAAATTAAATAATTATAAATGACCGACTTTCAAACAAAACCTTATTTTTCCAATTTTTTTGTCATAAAAAATAAGTTAGATAAATGTGTTAATATTGAAAAATGCTTTGTTAACATTTGAGAATATATTGTCAATATTTTTTTTGTTAACATGTAGTTAATGTTGTTAATGATAAAGAAACTTTTGATTGTAGTATTTAAAGGATTAAAAAAATAAAATAAAACTAATAAACTCACATTTATTGTGAAGATTTTGGATGTTCATATAGAATATTCTCTATCTAGTACTAAGTCATCACTGAATTATATTTTTTATTTATTTTATTTAGTTAATTATTATTCTCTCTAGGGTTAAGATCCACTCTAGTGTTAGGCCCATTATGTCTTATATATATACCCCTTGGTGGCTGAATAATAAAAACTTACTCTTAACTTCTCATATTTCCTTCTCTATCAACTTCTTTCTATTCTTTATTTCATTTCATAACACAATATTAGCACGATTTCACTTAGAGATCTGAGGTATATTTTCTTCACTTGCTATATAACTAAATATGTACCCGTGCAATACACGGGGTCAATAAAAATATATACATTTTTTGAAACATATTTAATGATAAAATTATATATATAAATGAAAAAATCAAATGGCGAATAAAGGAACATTGTTGATTGGATAATATACAAATAATCAATAACTAAATAAAAAAGATAATGCAAAATTCATCACATGAGATTGTTAAACATTTTTCTATACATAACATTTGAAGTGATATCACTTGAATTGCTGTTTCAATCTATAATTAATATTTTCAAGCCATTTCTACATCATACATGAAATAATGCAACACAGGTTTAGCCATACATAAACACAAGTCTTAGTAACTACAATCCCACATTGTATAGACTTTGTCCTTAACTCTTATTTATGGTCATAGTAAAAACTAATATAATAGAGAATTATCATCTCTTCATGTTGAATAATAATTTGGAACTAGATAGAGTTATAAATATTCTAGAATACAAATTTTTAACCCTTCATTTGATCCCAATATCACTTTAGCTTGAATTACATGTTAGTTTGTATAAGAATGAGACGTGTGCCATTTATTAGACCCAATGACTTATCAATGTTCTTAGGAGAATTATAAGTACTCCAATTTTTAACCTAATTTCATAATTAAGAAAACCTAACATGGAAATTAAATTCAAGAATTTAATAGAATGAAAATCATTAACAAAATCCACATTGCCATTTTTCTTTAACACACTATCAGAACTATAGTATACCACTTCTTTACCTAGTAGTAGAGACAACATGTACTCATTAATATTATTAACAACAGATAAAGTATGGGCTAATATTGCTTTATCTCTAAAATAAAATGAGATATTTAAATTCTTATGAATGTTAGAATATGTGAATTCTACAATTGGCTTTATAGGATCATCCAAAGTATCTAATAACAAATCATGAGGAATCGTAACATCAACATTGCCATACTTAGTCTCAATTATTGTTCCATCACCTATAAATAGCATCCAGTCTACAAACTCTTGAAGTTCCCTATGAACATCTGACGAATTGATATATATGGAGTCTCATATTTCTTATAAGAGTGATGAGCTTACATTGATTCCATATGTAAGATAAACTAATAGTAGTGAGTACTGTATCCTCCCGAGTTTCTATGAGTATTATAGGTATAATTTGTATAAAATCCTCACCAAAGAAACCTACCTTGCCTTTTGAAAGAAGATTCACAGCTGATGAATTAGATAATTTTAAGATATCTCTCAGATTTTGGTTAAGAGCTTTAAAGTTGAACTTGTTTGTGATAGAAGTTTCATCCCATATAATTAATGAAGTATGGACTAACAACTTGGCAAGATGGCTATCCTGCTTTATATTGCATACAATATCTTTATTAATAGAGAGTAGTATATAAAATTGTGCATGTGTAGTCCTACCTCCAATAAATAATAAAGAAGCTATACTACTTGAAGTTATATTAAGAACAATTTTTCCTTTTAACCTAAATGAAACTAAAAGAGTATTTTTTTTTTTGCTGAGAAGCCACATCCCCTTCTTTGAAATCTTGCCATAAAAAACAGCATAAAAAACCAAGTATTTTTAGCATTAAAACAAACACCTATAATAGCTTACAGTTTTGTTTCTAGGCATATGTCAAAATCTTCCTATTGCTTAGAATGCCTCTATCTCAATCACTCAATTGCATAGATATATGCATTTACTCTTGCTTCATTAAATTAAAATTCAATTGTCATGTGACCAAAAGCATTTGTTGACCCGTCCACAAACAAATTTACTAAAATTGGTTCTAAACTGTAATCATCACCAATCAATTAAGTAATTTTTATTGAAATTAAAGTCTTTTCTATCAAAATTATTTAAAGTTAGTTGGTCACAATTTGTTTTGATTAAAAATGCTTATTGAAATTTAAATTAATTAGCCAATGTTTTCCAACATTCAATAAAATGACAATTCACTCTTATTCATTTTTTAAATATTAACTTATCTTTAATTATTGATAGTGGTCAACTAGTTAATTTTGAAGGGAAACATATTGATATTGCTTCAGCCAAACATTTTCAAAGCATAAATTTACAAATAAAAAACAATGTCAATATAGCTTCCTCTGTTATTGTTATGATATATAGGATACAATATTTTACAAAGTAAACAATATATATGTTTTGAGGTCTACTCCTCCAAACCTAAAGGGAACAAATAAGTAGGTTTGAGGGAAAGATGACCTCATCCATAGAGTATCTATATGATTAAATGTGTATGCACGCATATAAAACTCTTGAATCATAAGTAATGAATATTTGCTAAAGATTGCAAACTTGCCATAGCAAAATGCTAGCACTAAGACAATGAAAATTGCCATATATTAGAATACATGCCTCTCCTTTGCAAAGATTATAAATTGTATTCATAGATAGTGAAAAAAATTGTGTTTATTGTAAATTAACACTACAAGAAAGAGCATTTTGTTGTGTAATATAAGAAAGACCTCCATAAATACAAATCATGCTTAAATGGGAAGCAAATTCTATTTCTTTCTCCTCTTGCTGTGCTATAACTCCCTGGAAGGTGTGAGGACAAATACTTTGGGAATTCGCAAGAAACAAAAGATTGTATAACATGGATGCATGAATTAAGCATGAAGTAATATGTCTTATAATGCATGAATGATGAGTACCTCTAAGGGGTTCTTTATTCTTTACTTCATATTAGTTGTATATATATAATTTAAAATAAATATCACAAATCTTATTATTTATGTCCAATTTAATGCACAACTTTGAATTAAATTTAATACTATAAATATCACAAACCTTATGATTTATCTATGATTGACCAAAAAAATCCCATTAGTTCAAGAATTCAATAATTAGGGCCAACAAATCCCATTTATTATCTATGATTTGGTTTGAAATATTTTGAAGTTGTTGTAAATTATTAAATGATTAATCAATTTGATAAATAAGTTTATATTAATTTAGATATTGTGTCATTATTTATTGAGCTCAAATTAATTGTTCTAGTAAAAAAAATTTCAAATTAATTGTGATTGATTCAATGATTAACATTGAAACTAATTTATTAATTTATCAATTGAAAAATTTACCTATACAAATACACTTTGAATTATACAATTGTTAGTTGAATAAATTTTTAAAGCAATTTATCGACTATTAATTTTGTCTGTACATAATATAATATGAAATTTTGAATAATAAATATTTTTCAAGATTATGCATATATACTATAAATTTATAGATTTCAAAACGTAATTATATTTTTTGGCCAAAAAATATAATTATATATTACTGGATTGAAAATTCAATGATTTATGATTTTATGAAATATTATATTTTGAAGCATTTTTTAATGTGATAGAAATAAATCATAGATAAGTATGTTATTAATTATGATCTAATTTATAAATTTGTAATATAATCATTTTGAGAACTAAGGAATTAAATTAAAAATGACATATTTATAAATTTATAAAGTTGTTACATATCAAAATAATAATTTTCATATTAATTTATAAATAATCAATCAAATTATAAATTAATTTTTGAATTTTTTTAGATTCCACTGTACCAGAATCAAATGTGTATAACTTTAGTTGACTAATGGTAAACATTAAATGAAAAACACAAATACTGGGCAGATCTTAAACATTAAAGATAGATGAGCATATTTGAGGTTTTAGAATGGGTTGGAAATGAGGAATGTAGTTGACTAACAGTTAATTAAGTGCCTTTTTTTTTTTTAGCTATTTTCATTTGTATTTGATTCCATTATAGGTTGTGCTTTAATTCTTGTCTTGCTTCATTCTAGGTTAAGTTATACTAAGAGGTTCGTGCCATTGATTACTATCGTGGTTTTAACTTTGATATTAGTAAGTGTAGTATGATTTTTCTCAATTAAAAATTACTGTTTTATGGGAAAAAAGGACAGATTAGAGAATATCTTAATGATTCAAATAATGTTAACCTATTTACTTTATTTAGAAAATAAAAGAGAATGGATGATATGGATTTTAATAAATTAACAAAAAGAAATCATCAATAGTCTAATTTATAGAGCAAAATCTAATTTATAAAAATAATTAAGAGTATCAAACTCTATCATTTTTTGAGTCGTATGCCCCTCATAATTCATGGGGCAAAATGATTAATTAATCTATCAAGTATTGAAAAATGATATCAAAAAACAAATTGAATTAAGTAAACTTATAGGAATGCAATGACTTAAAAAAAAGAACTTGGAGGTATGCAACAACATTCATCTTATTTACTGCAAAACCAAGGCAGCACTACTAATTGCATCATCTATTTGTGTTGCCCTAGAACAAAATCTTTATGGTAGAGTCAAATTTGCCTTTCTCTTTTATAGAACTTTCATATAGTGTCCAAATATAAGTCAAGGATCCCTAACCCTACTTTAAAAGAAAAAGGTAGGAAGGGAGAATTAGTTAATGTAACAACATAGCACAATAAGCTTTAGACGCTTACAATGGATGAATTAATGTAATGGCTATGAAAAATCATTCTTCAATGGATGAATTAATGCAATGGCGTCTATCACCTCTTATATTGCCTTAGAAATTCCAAACATACTGCCATTATATCGGTGAAAATGTGATAGTGAGAAGAAAAACAATCAAAACATAGACTAAAGTTAAGTAATTGACATCATTTCATATCTATAGGATAGTTCAACGATATAACAATGTATAAAAAAAAAAGAAGAAGATTGAATCAAAGAATTAGAATTTTATGTGATATCAATTAGTATATTGTACACGCTATTCATATCTCTTGATGAAGGAGTTTCACATCTAATGATGTAATATAAAATGGTGGAAATTCTTCATTCCAATGTAGTCTACAGACACAAACACATATGGTAGACATATTTTTTCCTTGGTTGAGGGAGGACAGTAGCACAGAATGTAAATTGTTCATTAGTTAGAATGGAGAAAAATTCATTATTATTTATGAATAACAATATTGAAATATTTAGGTTAATAATAAATTTAAATAACGAGTATAATTGATCTAAATAAAATCTTATTGTGTATACTTGGTGAACAGGATAGTTGATTTCAATCGAAAACAAAAGTCAGTTGAAAGTGATGGGATGCATAACAATATTATAAGATATATATATATGTGTGTGTGTGTGTGTGTGTGCAAGAAATTCATATATGATTGAAGATATAAGGAAGAGCATAAACAATACCAGTCACAATCTATGATTGAAGACGGGAAAGTAATACAATAGACTGCAAAATCCATAATGTATTTATAGGCAGCAATTCATCAATCATTGAATCAATTGAATTAAATATTGATTTAGCGCAAATTTATTCACAACTTTTTTCAAATTGGCAAAACCATATATTGCATAATGCTAATGGTGATGAAACTTAAACAAATCTAACTTTCGAAAGCTATTAAAAGATACTAATAAATAATCAATTACTAAGTAAAACCATTAATTCTATTAAAGAAATGATTTTGTATAATCATATTAAATGGATACAATGTTCGACTAGTCATAAGAATTTAGTAAAATAATTTGAGCAAACTTATAGCCAATAATTTTAAATGAAATAAATACTAATGGATGAAAGACTTAATACAAATATGACCTTTTACCATCATTAAAAGGATAACATAAATGAAAATTTTCTAATAGCTTATAATGGTATTGTTAGGTTGGCTGGTCATCTAAGAGGGAGGGTAAATTGGGTGATGCAAGATTTTCACTTTTTTTGGATCACAACCCAATTTCACTAAGAGTGCAGCAAAATAGGGATAAACAAAAAGAGTTGTATGCAGCAACTGAATAGAAAAGATGAAGAACAATACACAACAATTTATACTGATTCAGCCCAACCACTTGGCCTACATCCAGTCTCCAAGCCACCACTTGGGATTTTCAACTATATCCCATAGATTTGATTCGGGCACCTGTGAAGTCTTAGTACATCCCACAAGTTTCAGTAGGTACTTATGAAGCCACTATCCCTACACTCTTATAAGATGTGTAAATCTCTTAGTATTTTCCCATACTAATATTCTACCCAGAATATATAGAAAGAAATGTTTACAGAATGAAAACTCTCTTGAAGAGTAGATAATATATTGAAAGTTTACTCTATTGAGGTGAGTTTTACAAACAATGCTGAGATAAAAAGATTTTACAAATTTTTGCATCAACTCTCTTAAGATTGTTACCTATAAGTTCAAATAATGTTCTATTTATAGATTTGTGGTGTAACTAGACGTTAGACACAAGATCTGGCCATTAAAGATATTACCCAACGATTACTCTATAAAACTAACCATTCACCAACCACATTTAATGTGCTAACACTATGAAATTCAAATTTTGGGTGTTAACAGATGAATTTCATAGAATCCATAAGTTAAAGACTTTAACGTTGAACTTCAAAGTTCATCTGTTACAAAGCAAAATTCAAATTTTCATCTTTGACAAATATTTCTATGTTGGAACGTACAAATTTTCAAGTTTAAAGTTCTTCTTATAAGTATGAGCAGTTGTTCCATATTGTTACAGTGCCTTCGAAGTTTGAATTTTGGTGCCCTAAATTCGTCTGTCAGTGAGCAACTCAATATGACACAAGTTCTTCCTTTCAAAATTCAAATTTTGGATGTGGAAATTCGTCTATTTACCATTCCAGAAGCATTTTCATATTTTAAGGATTCGAAATTCGAATTTAAACCCCAAAATTTGTCTGTTAGACTTAAAGTTTGAATTTTAGATGTGGAAATACATCTGTTGGCTATTCTGGAAGTATTTTCACATTATGAAGTTTTGAAATTCAAATTTTGAGAGCCAAAATTCATCTGTTAGATTTGAAGTTCAAATTTCAAAAGCCAAAATTCGTCTATTAGTGGTAAGCTCAACATGGCATAAAGGTTCTCTTTGAAATTCGAATTTTGGAGGCCCGAAATTCGTCTATCAGTGCTAGAACCTCTGTAACTTCGAACTTTGCACTATAGACAATTTTGTAGAAGCTATAACTCTCTCATTTTAAATCCAAATTAAGCAAATGACCTATGGTTGGAAAGATCTCAATGTCTACTTTCAAATGCAACAAGTTTCACTTAAAAAAAAAAAGTATTCTGTGAGATATGATCAAAATAATAATAGGAGGTTAAAACTGAAAATCTATATCTTACTACTCAACTTTAAATAACCATAGCTTTTACATATGACCTTTTTTTTGAGTGAAATAATCTTTTTTGAAAAGCTTATTAAGTCTAGTTTCATATGAAATAAGTTTTATATCAAAGCCATATGTATTTTGAGAGATATATCAAAAATATTAATCAAAAGTCAAACTCTAGATTCTTGAAAACCAGATTTCACTATGTTAAAAGTAAAGATATGTTACTTTGATGCCTAAAACTTCTTGAGTTAATCAAATGCAATTATAAATCATTGAGTTTTATTCTAAATTTTGAATTTTGGAATTCAAAGTTCGTCTATCAGAGAGAATGTTTTTGAACCCTTTTAGTGCTTAATAATCAAACGAACTTTGTCATGACTTTAGACGAATTTTGCATATTTTACTAACTATGCTTGATTCAAAATTCAAATTTTAACACTTGAAATTCGTCAGTCAGAGGTGATATCTTTAGAACTTCAAATTTCAGTCAGCAAAGTTAGTATTTTCACAAAATATATGAAGTTTAGCTTCTCAAAATTCGTCAGTCAGTCAGAGTTTTTCAAATCTAACATATACTAACATCAGATTTACTTAATCTAGCTCATTTAAAACATATGATAACAAGATTAAGTAATTTTTAAAGATTAATCTCACCTCAAGACCTAAGTGAAAACAAAATATGCCTAGTGACTAGGTCTTCAAATGTTGAGTTTCATTTCCACTTGGTCATTTTCTTCTTGGCATACTCTCTTTTGATCTTCCATTTTTGGAGCATCCTTTCTTTTCTTCTTTCTTGAGTGAGGCATGTTATTGATTTCCATTTCTATATTCCAATGTTCACTCTTCTTACTTGGACCAACCTACATTTAATATATTACACTTACAAACCAAGCAGTTAGTCCAGTTTATATATCCAACTTATGTTATTCATTGTAAAAATATAGTGGATATATTTGCATATAGCATGATATATACATTATAACTATAATTAAATATATGCTAATGTACATTTTACTTTTTTAAGTAACATTATATATGTTAGATACATATGATGCATTTGTTCCTTATTATTCTATATTTGTCATCATCAAAATTTATGTTATACTAAACCTTACAGATATCACCATTTCACACCACCTTTAAAAAAACTAAATGAAAGAGTGAATCAAATTTTAAAAAATATATTATTCCAATAATACTTAAATTATAGTTTAACATATAGTATTTTCCTTTTATAAATTAATAAAACGGTAAAAAACACAACCACACTAATCATAAAGGATCACAAAATTTTAGTCATTCATAATATTCCTAAAAAAATGTAAAAATATTATTAAGTTCAAAAATTTAAGGAAAATCAAATTAATATGCATTAATCACCTAATCATGTATTTAATTAATCGGATTAATTAGATTGGAGAAAGAGTAAGAGAAATTAGCTGCCACACTAGATTTTCCTTTTGTATACTAATTGCATGGTAATGCTTTTATATCATACAGATGCTCATTGAGGAAGTAATAATATTAATCTGACCATTTTTGTATTCCAGAATAGAAATTTGAATTTAGACACTTTAACAATAATTAAAAACAAAGTTAAATATCAATCTGTCATTTAAGGGAAATAGAGTTTATAAGTATTAATGGCTTCAATATAAATTGAATTCAAATAATGATTTGGTTTGATATGAAAGAAGACAAATTAGTGTCCACATGCGATGGCATAACATATATTTCTATTTTATCGACCATGTTGAGGTGGCGCGCTGTGGTTTTAACTTTGAGCCTTACTTTTAGATATATAATATAATAGATATCTACTATCAAGCTCTTCATCTTCTCATTCTTCTTTTTCTAAATTAATTATTTATAGTAACTTTGAGTTAAATTTTTTTAGTAAAGAAAAGTTATACCACATTCTTAAGTATAAGGTGAAGTATGAGGCAATTTAATTGAGATGTCATATCTAGAAGTATATGTATAATTTAATTTCTTTATTGAGTGAATCTGAAGTTATCTTTACAAAATATGAAGTGAATCTTGAAGTTATTCACATGAAATATAAAATGGATTTTGAAGCTATTTAGATACAAAGTAATTTAGTTGAGATGTCACACTCAAAAGTATATGGCACAATTTAATTTCTATATAAAGTGAATCCTGAAATAATCCACATGGAATACAAAGAGAATTCTGAAGTAATTCACATGAATACAAAGTAAATTCTAAAGTTATTCTATATAAAGTGAATCATGAAGATATCTATTTGAAAAATAAAGCAAATACTAAAACTATGCTTATATAGCAGAAAATGAATCTTGAAATTATTTATAATTTTGTTTTTACTTTTTTATTCATTACTTTACTTCTTATTCAGTGTCATGAGTGTATATGTTGTATGATTGCATGATTTACATATTATTTAGCTGCTGCAATGTTTAGATTTTGATTCCAAATTTCAATGGCAAACTCTATAAATTAAGTGAAGTTTATAACTTTTAATTAATATGTATATGTATATAAAGGGAGATTTTCAGCCACTTACAGTTTCATGGCTGCCAATAAATATGCGGGCTTACATATGACATCAAGAATATGTTTTGTTAAAATTATATAATTTGACCCAAATATCTTTTGGAATTATATTTGAACCATTAAATTTTGTATTTATAATTATTACCCAATACTTTCAGGAATTTTGTTTCAGCCCCTATTAGCTTTTAAAAAAAATTTCTTTAGTCTTTGGGCTTTTTCAATTATAATAAATTATTTTTTAAAACTTTATTGTATTAGAAATTTTGCAATAATATTTTTTAGTGCTATTTATTAAAATTATTGAAAATATGATTTTAGGCACATATACCATTCTTTAGTATTGCAAAATTATTTTGAAGTCTAACTTCGTCCAAACTCACAAAGAGTTATATTAAACCAAATTTTGGAAATCAAATAAAGAATGGGAGAGTTTTGTTTTAATTCTTTAATCATATATATTTAATTTGATTAACTAATTAAATGAATTCTCATTAAGATATAATTATTGAGTGCATGTAAATTTATCTATATTATAGAATGTTGTTTATGATGTAATTATTAATTTGCCTATTTTATGAAATTTTATATTAGACAAATTTTAATAGATAAAGATATAAGAAAATATAAGGCTTGATAGAAAATATCTCATAAGTTGTTCTATATTATTCAATATTATTTAATTTGTTTGATTCATTGCGAAGTTATTTGGCACTTAGCATATAAAAGATTTGATAGGAAATATTTGAGGTTGTCTAATTTCATTTGAAACTATAAAAAAAAATTATACCATTTTAATCCCAAATTTTACATTGACCATTATTCTCACTTAGTTTAATTTGTTACTTCAATAATGCATGGTAAAGGAAAGTTTGATATTTTTTGTTACAAAGATTGTATCCCTTTTGATTAATATTGTTGATTAAATTCTCATGGCCATGAAATTTCTCATTTGGTATTTCTTTGTTCTAACGTAATGGCATATTAAGTGATATCTTTTCATGCCAATTTCTTCTAATTATAGTTATGAAAATGGGAAAATTTGAGCTTAATTAAATTGATCAAGATTTTTATGCGGAAATATATGAAAGATAGAATTATTATTTTGATTCTTGATTAGGTGGATACATTTGGATTTTTAGTGTTGTGAAGATTTTATATTTATTTAATTTCACACATCAATTAATATTTTATCTGCGTTGTGATGAATATTAAACTATCATACATTGTTTGACTTATACCCTTGTCTGTGAGTTTTATAATATTTTAATTATTAATACAATTTTTAGTATCTAATTGATTTAATTTTGAAGTACAAATTACTTGACATGTTACTTAACATGTATTGTTGGTTATACTATTATCTTTCTACTCATTTAAAGATTTTATACACCTTATAGAAAATTTATATTATGTGACTTATTTAATTTGACATATTTTACTTAGTAGCACAAAATTATATTAATACTATATCCAGTAGTACAAAATAATTGAAGATTGCTCCAAAAGAGCCAATATAATTTTACCAAGGGAAACAAAAAATGCAAATTAACAATCCATTATATTCTTCTAAATCTTATAGAAACTTATTAAATTTTAAAGATATTTACAAAAATGAATATCATATTGAGATAACAAATAAATAAAATATTGAATATCTTTATATTATGAGGATTATCTTGAATAAAAATGTATATAGGAAAGATTACTTGCATATTCCTCCATTTGTACTATATATATATTAATACAATTGAATTATATGCCATTAAAGACTAGAAGATTATAAATTACAATATGTTTGGCATGACCGGTTAAGCTATCTCGGATCAATTATGATGCAAAATTAATTAAAAATTTCTTTGAACTTGAATTGAAGAGCCAGTAGATTCTTCAATTTAATAATTTTTCATGTGCCTCTTATTCTTAAAGAAAATTGATTATTTAATTATCACCAACAAAAATTAGGAATATGCTAATAATCTTTGTATAATGTATATAAATCAACATTTACGGGTCAATCCACCCACTATGCGGACCATTTATATATTTTTTAATTTTAATTGATGTATCGACTAGATAGTTACATATTTGTTTATGGTCAATTTGCAACCAGGCATTTGCGAGATTTCTTGCTCAATTAATTCAATTTTGAAGAGCATATTTTCATGAATATTCAATTAAGAAAATACGCCTTGACAATGTTGGTGAGTTTACCTCTCAAGCTTTCAATGATTAATGTACCTCTGTTGGGATTGAGGTTGAGCATCTTATAACATATGTTTATACACAAAATGGACTTGCAAAATTATTTATTAAACATTTAAAATTCGTGGCAAGACTATTATTTATGAGATCAAAATACTTAATCTCCACTTAGGGCAATTAATGTCTAAAGCACGCATGAAGCGAGGTATAACCATTAGTGCCAATGATAAAAACCATAAAAAAAGAAAGGAACTAAAAATCTAGATGACCAAATTGAAAGTAGGGTAACCCCAGAAGAATGTCCAGAGGTAACTCCAAAAGATTCCTCAGACATAATCAAAATTTTTATTCCAGAAAAAACTCAGATACCTGAGATTTGTAAAAATAATGATATTTCAATAAATTATGTCATGAATAGAATATGATGAAATCGATTTGAAATCAACGTTGATGATAATCTTTGCATATAATATAGCGTGTGATGTAACAAATGAAAATGAGGATCATAAACCAAATTTTATTAAAGATTGTAAAGAAAGAGATGATTGGCCAAAATGAAAATATGCAATTGAGGCAAAATTAAATGCACTTGTAAAGTGAAAAGTTTTTGGACCTGTAGTTCACACACTTGAAGTTGTGAAGCTAGTTGGATATAAATGGGTCTTTGTGCTAAAACTAAATGAGGATTGTGAAATAGTAGATACAAAGCATGACTTGTAGCACAAAAGTTTTTGCAAAGATTTATTATTGATTATGAAGAGAAATATTATCATGTGGCGGATACAATCACTTTTAGATATCTAATTAATCTGACAGTACATAACAAAGCTTGATATGCTTCTAATAGATGTTGTTACAACTTATCTATATACTCCCTCTGGTCCATATTATAAGGCATTTTGTATTAATTACACGCATATTAAGAAAATCACTTTTTCAACTCAAATCAATGCAAAAAGTATCTACATTTCCTATTTTACCCTTATTAAATACTTCATTCTATTATCATTAGAGAGTTATAAATGAAGAGAGATAAAACATTAAATACATGGGTAAAATGGGGAAAAAATATCTAGTGCCCTATATTTTGGACCAAAAATTTGTCATACAATATGCCTTATAATATGGACCGGAGGAAGTAACTTATTAGATAGTGAAATCTATATAAAAATCCCAAAATAATTTACAATGTTTGAAGCATGTAAGTGGTATAATCGTTTTAGTGGATTTTTTGTTGAAAGAAAGTTTTAACAGTGACTCGATTTACTCATGTATATTTATGAAAAGAAAATATTCAAAGTTTGCCATAATTACTGTTTGTGTGAATGACTTATATATTATTGAAACTTCTGAAGAGCTTCAAAAAGTAGTTGATTGTTTAAAAAAGAAATTTGAAATGAAAGATCATGGGAGAATTTGTTGTTTCAAAAAAGCATAAATAAAATATGCATATTCAGATTTAAAGAGAAGTGAAGAAATGTACTAGTTTAAAATTTTCTTCCATGGATGAAAAACAAATGTCATACAACAACACCACGTGGATGGAATAAGTCACTATATGGACTTTTTCTCTTGTCCACAACAGAGACACTCAATGAAGAAAAAGAAATACTCTAATTTTTTTCTTTGTGCGAGAGAGTAGTAGAGGTATACAGTTCTGGAAGTATATAAAACATGCTGGGTCTATTCCACATCCCCCTTTTTTCTCTAATGTGCAGATTGTGGAAGACCGCACTTTTCAAAACTGTTCCCTCCCAATTCTTAAATGCATAATTATAATAAGCCCTAATGTTATTAGGCTTTTAATCTCCATCCATCAAGGGTGAACCTTGTTATGAAGTCCAACATCTCCCACTCACACTTGATGGGTTAATCATTTGTAATTATTCCTCTTCATTTCATACCAAGTGTTCTATTGTGACCACATGGGCATGACATCTGTAATTATATATTCTTGTACTAGAAATCTTTCTCTATGACCAGCACAGAATCACCTTATATATTTTGTATTTATCTTGTTCATGTATTATGCTTTAAACGTCCTAAATTTACCCATGTACACTTTTAACCATGGCAAATCTAATCCATCATAAGTTTTTTTTACACAAACTTAGATTACCTTACTCTTATATACTTAGTGTCTACGCTTAAGATGTTAACGAAATAACTTCTTAATGGATATGTCTTAGATACCAGCATAAGTGTGTATATTTTCAGATAATCTTCCTTTTGTCCATATTTCATTTTAATATGAAACAATTGTTTTCCTAGCATAATACCTTTTGATCAAATTTATCATGACCATTGAATATATGCTAAAGTAGCTAACATTGAATCATTTCTCCATGAAAATTTCAAAGTCATAAGGACACTAATGAGGGGATTTATTCCTCTTAGGGACTCATACAGCAGTGAAGCAGGGATCTATTCACTTACTTCCCAATTGCAGTTTTAAAACATATGCAGTATGAATTGCATGCTATAGTGTTACTCTTATCACATAAGAGCGTATGTCAATTTTTGTTTGTTGTTAACACTGTACAGATTTAAGTTCAGACACACACAATGTCTAACCCGAATTCTATCAATGCTTCCATTTATCATGACTTTTTTGTTGGAGAATTCATCATTTGGTACATGTATTATGGATTGTGGGTATCCATAATTCGATCCAAAAATTTATATTTATTAGATCTCATCCTGACCTATTCTCTTTCTTTTGTCAGGGCGACATATTTTATATTGTTTCACTATCATATTTCCCGTCTTGCAGATATACTAGTGAATACAAAATGTCTCATCTTTGCCCATTCTCCATGAGTGTCAAAGGTAGTTGCTCGTGTGAGAAAGCAACCTTATCAACATGTACGACATACTAGACATTGTATATTTTCATAAATATATGTACTCAAATGACTTAATTATAAAAAGTGCACTAAATTTCATTCATATAATTAATCATTACAGAGATTTGTGTTACATCATATCTTACAAATGCCAAGTGATTTAACATGATTAACATATACATCTCTAGGTATTGGCTTGGTAAGGGGATCAGCTATCATTTGACGTGTAGGAATATGACAAATTGTAACATTCTTCTGTGCTATGGCATCTCTTACAAAATTATATTTGGTATCTATGTACTTTATCTTACTATGATACTTGGGATCTTTGGTGTAGGTTATGGCTGCCTCGCTATTACAGTTTATTAAAATATGATCCAATTTATCACCAATGATTCCCAAGTGTTTCATGAATCTCTTTAGCCATATTGCTCCTTGCATTGTTGCAGAACATGCAATGAACCCTGCTCCATGGTAGATAAAACAATACAAGTTTGTTTCTTGCTACACTAAGATATAGCTCCATTGTTTAGCAGAAAAACATATCCAGAAGATGATTCGTGCTCATTTAGATCTCCTTCTCAATATGCATCGGAGTATCCTATCAAGCATAAATTGCTTCCTTGATAACATAGGGCATAATCTGCTGTGACTTGTAAATATCTCAGGATTCTCTTCATAGCTTTCCAATGTTTCTGTCTAGGGTTTGACTGGTACCTGCTGACCAAACCAACTGCATAACATATGTTTGGTCTCGTACACATCATGGCATACATTAGGTTACCAACTGCACTTGAATAGGGGACCATTTCCATTATCTCTTTTCAGACTCTGTCTGAGGACATATGTCTCGGCTCAAATTTTCTTCTCTTGAAATAGGGGTATCCATAGGTTTACAGTTTTTCATGTTAAATCGCTCAAGAATTTTCTCAATGTAATTTTTCTAAGAAAGGGATATTAATTTTCTTGGGCGATCTCTATGAATTTTAACTCTAAGTATATATAATCAGCTTCACCTATGTCTTTCATTTGAAAATTTGAAGATAGCCATTCTTTGATAGCTATAATCGATTTTAGACTATTTTGGCTATTAGAATATCATCCACATAAAGGGATAATATCACAAGATTCTTTTCAAAATGCTTGATGTATATACAGTGGTCCTCGTCAATCATCTAGAAATCGTATGAGGTTACAGCTTGATGAAACCTTAAATACCACTGTCTGGATGATTGTTGAAGTCTGTAAATGGACCTTCTTAGCTTGTAGACTTTATTCTCTTTCCCTTTCTCAATGAAACCTAATGGCTGTTGCATATAGATTTCTTCATCCAGTTCACCATTTAGAAATGCGGTTTTTACATCCATCTAATGTAATTCTAAATTTAAACTTGTTACTATTGCCGGAATTAGTCTTATAGAGTTAAAATGTACAACAGGTGAAAAAGTATCTTCATAATCTATACCATTCTGTTGAGTATATCCGTTTGCCACTAATCGAGCCTTATATCTTTAAATCGATCCATCTGCATTTCTCTTAATTTTGAGAACTCATTTATTCCCAATTGCCTTACATCCAGATGGAAGATTAACCAAATCTCAAACTTGGTTTATCCTTATCGAATCCATTTCCTCTTCCATTGCTTTCTTCCATTCATTTCTATCAAGGCATGATAGGGCCTCATGTACTGAATTAGACTCATCATCATCTTGTGGGGTAACAATAAGTGTAGTCTCTTCTATTGGGAAACGTTTCTTTGGTACACTTTCTTTGTTACTCCTCCGTAGTGGGGTCTCTTGTAAGTTGTTCTGTTCTGCAGCAGAATCTTGCACTGGTCTCTGTGAGCTCTTACTCAAATTAAGAGGTTAAGGTATATAAACTTGTTTCTTAGTTTTTTCATGTATCTTATAAAGAGATATAATACGACCTACCTTACCCCTGCTAGGGAATTCGTTTTCTAGAAATATTGCATCTCTAGATTCTATCTCAATCACAATTCCATCTTGGTTTTCTCTAATGAAAACGTGACCCTTAGATTATTCAGAGTATCCAATAAAGATACATTTCTTCCCTAGTTGATATAGCTTTCCATATTTATGGGAAGGATCATGGACATAAGCTGCAGATCCCCAAGGTTTTAAGATATTTAAATCTGGCTTATGATTTGTCCGTTGCTCATAGGGTATGGATGTGACTGACTTTGAGGGCACATGGTTAATAGCCTGTTTGGATAGCTTCATTTAAGCACTTATGGGGTCCATAAGTGCTTATGTGGTGGAGTTGCCAAACAGAAACAACTTTTCAATAAGCACTTATACCTCAAATAAGTGCTTATGGAAGAAGCTGATTTTTTCAGCTTATGATAATCACTTATTCTCTCATAATCACTTATTTCATTTTTCCTTATCATTATTCACCCAATAATCACTTAAACCCCAATATCCAAACACATTTCTTTTCTCAAAATCACTTATGAGGTAAAAATATTCAAACACAAATCACTTTTGACATAATCACTTATGAATAATCATTTATCCTCATAATCACTTATACATAATCTAATCCAAACACACCCTAAGTATAAAGGTTGCAGTGAAAAGTGCATCTCCCTAATATGAAATGGGTAGATTGGCTTGTGCCATCATGGACCTAACTATGTCTAGTAATATTCTATTTCCTCTTTCAGCTACACCATTTTGTTGTGGGGTGCCAGGGATTGTAAGTTGCCTTACTATTTCCTTTTCTTCACAAAGTTCTTTGAATTGATCCGATAAATATTCACGTCTGCTATCGGACTTTAATGCTTTGATTTTCTTATCCATTCGATTTTCGATCAAGTTTATGTAATGTCTAAAACATCCTAGTGCTTCAGATTTATGCGACATCAAATAGACATAACCAAATTGTGAGTAATCATCAATGAAAGTGATGAAGTAAATAGTTCCATGTCTTGCCCTCACACTCATAGGACCACAAACATCTGAATGGATTAATTGTAATGAAATTTCTGCCCTAGTTCCAGTTCCAAAGGGTTTTCTAGTTGTATTACCAACCAGACAATGCTCACATGAGGACATTTCCATTTTATCAATTGTACCTAGCAACCTCTCTTTAGCTAGTTTAATCATTCTATTTTGGTCGATGTGTCCTAGTCTAGCACGCCATGTGTCTATATCTGTATTAAGATTAGAACTAGAAGTAGTAAAGCAATCATATTTATAATAATTGTCAAATATGTCTAGAATAACAGGAGCATTGGAAATAAAACTAGAACAATAATACATTGTCCCTTTGAAAATATTAGCAAGTCTATTATGAAAATTAATATCAAATAGATAAAAAGTACTAAAATTTTCCCACTATGCAAATGTAGCTTGACAATGCCAATTCCCTTCACTTCAAGCCTCCTGTTGTTGCCAACGAAAAGCCATCTACTATGTTTTGACACCTTACGGAATTCCATGAAGGACTCTCGATCCTTGGTTATGTGGTCTGTGGTGCCGGAGACTATAATCCATGAAAAAAATGAAGACTTAATCAGTAAAATAGTATTGGAAACATAAGAATAAGGAATAGAATGAGATTCTAGTAATACCTTATTTTGCTCAGAGCAGTCACAAGCAAAATGTCTTATCCTCTAATAGGCATAACACTTAACCTTTAACAGATCAGTCTTCTTAGTGCCCTTTTTGCCCTTCTCTTGAAGGATCTTTTACCTTTCTGGAACTTGTTGCCATTTTTCTTTCCTTTCTTTTGGAATTTCTTGCCCTTATTAGACTTGGGCTTTGTGTTGGATGGACCAGTATTCTCAACCATGTATGCATGTCTTGAAGACTTATAGGTTGTTAGTCACTCATCCTCGAGCTCCAGATGTTTCACAACATCATCAAAAGTAGCAATGTTCTTGTTATGGGTCAGATTAACTTTCATTTGTTCCTAGCTTGTTAGGAGAGGCCTTATAACAGCTTGAACTTGCAATTCATCTAAAAGCACATGGCCTGCTACTTTCAGTTCCCGGATCATATTTGACATTTCATGTAAATGCTGCTTCATGGGAATATTCAGATGCAACTTATAGGTGTCAAATTTGATGGTGAGTCTTTTGAGCTTAGATGCAAAAGTGCCTCCAAACTTGTCCTTGAGAGCTATCCACATAGCTTGTGCAGTCATATACTGTTCATATTCACACATCAGATCATTTGCCATGGCACTTAACATGGTGATTTAGGCAATGTTGTTCTTTTTCTTTCAAGAAATGTAAGCCTCCATGTCCTTCCTATGTTGAGCAGTGTTCCCTTGCTCAGGTTCCACTAAAACACTAGTCAGCGGTTCTATGACATCTTGTTCCTCCAGAATATAGGATACCTTCCTATGCCATATGTCTCATTTATCGCCATTCAATTTATCCCCTTTATTAAGCTCAACAATAATGTTTTTGCTTGCCATTCTACATAATTATAGCACAGGTTATTGTACAATATCTTTTATTTGTATTTATCCTTGAGTAGGCCCATAATAGCTATACTAAAATCACGATTGGGAGTCTACATTTTGTTTTTACCTCCATCACATGAAATTTAGTTTTGTCACTATTTCCTATCAAAGATATATGCAAATAATTTTTTTTATGTATTTTATAGCTCATAGATCGCTTAGTATCTAAGAACTCCCACTTGATATACATTTACTCCCACTTAGATGGAGTATTTTCATTTTATCAAGAAATAATGAAATTCATAAATAAATAGAATAACAATGTTCCATAATAAAATTGATAAACAAAGTCAAAGACAATACAAAATCAAAGACGATCAAGCCTTAAATTAGCATAACTCATAAAGAAATAAAAAAAATCATGCTTCTTTCTACTTCTTTCTAATCCCCCCCCTTTTTGCTCATTTATGTTGCTCAAGGGTGTGCCTTTGATCTTTTAGGTGGAGGATGGGCCGAGGTTAGCTCACAATATTTTGCATTTAGATGGGCTTGAAAACGTTGTTCATCATGATTGTTCAAAATTTTGATGACGTCCAGGACCTTAGGTTGTGGAATAGACCATATGCGATAAACAATGTGTCTAGAAATCGTCAACTGGAAAATGATCTAAGAGGATTTTAACCCATGTCTTCTTAGCAAAAAAATGACCATCAAATATAAATTCTTCAAGAAAATATTCCAACACATAGAGGAATAAGCAGAGAGGTAGCGTGTCATGAACGAAATTATGATGGAGTCTATCGACCAATCGAAGGATATCGAATGGAGATTCGATGAGAAGATAAGGGTCTACTGCTGAATCTTCTAGTTGGACTTCTATCGCAGGTTGTCCAATTTGATGGTCATGTGGTATTGTGGGGAGATCTCTTTTTCCTCTGATGCTTCTTTGCCTGGATCTTGTGCTTCCTCAGGATCCTCTAATGGGTCCTCTTCTTCCTCATGATCCTCTTCTAGTGCTTCTTGTGCATCTTTTTCTTGCTCAGAATCCTCCTCTTGTACAACTTCAGGAGTGGCTATAAAATAGACATAATTTTCATAACTTCTATAAGGATCCAGCAAGTATAGGTCTAACTCATCATCAATTAAATTTTCCAGGGGTTGTCTTGCAGGTATGCAAATGTTTCAGCTAATGGAGGTGGAACATTCATAACATTGTCTTCTAAAGTGTGAGATTGAGACAATGGAGAATCTAATGGCATTTGAATGTTAGAGACAGAAAAATTAAGGAAGACTGGAAGTGTGTTTAACCCTTGTGACTCAAGTGCAGGAGAGGAAACGGACTTGAAGCAACTCATAATTACCTAAAAAAAAGAAAAAAAGTTTTTAGGGGCTTTTCTTAATATTTTTGGCCATAAAACATATAAAAAATTTCTCTAAAATAGGCAAAATATATATCAAAATGAAGAACTCAAATTTAGGGATTTTTTGAAACAAACAGTGTCTAAAATACCCTTGGATGAGCCCTCACATGCCCTTAGAAGACCAGAGGAAAAATTGCTGGAAAAATAAAAAAACTAACGCTCCCACGTGCCAGGATAGTCGTGTAGTACACATGCCGTCGTGGAGGCTAAATTCAGCAACACGTGTCGACTCTTTGCCTTCCATGGGCCGTCCTCTTGCTGATGATGTCCTCCACATGGCCAAAAAGCATGCTGGTGGGCCCCACACACCACGTTTGCAACTCCCTCCTTCTCTCTCTTTTTTTTTAATGTAATAGTATATTTGTATTTTTATTTTTAATTATTATTTTTTGGTTTGGGCCGGTCTCGGTTTAGCCCCTTTCTTACTTGACCCAGTCTGTTATCCCATCCTCCCTTTTTTTTTAAGTTGGGCCAATTCTTCTTGGCCAAAAAAAATTCCTTTTCTTTTTTTAAGTTGGGCCATTTCTTCTCGGTCCAACAAAAAAATTCCTCCCTTTTTTTTTCCCGCGGCCCAATCCACCAGTTTTGTTTTTGTTTTTGTTTTTGTTTTGTTTATGGGACAAAACGACTTGTCGTTTTGTTGTTGGGATCATCCTTAACCTCCAGCCAGGTCGACCCCACCCGATGGCAAACTCGCAAATCGCTACAATATTTTACCATTTTCTCCCTAGTCTAATGTCTGTTTGACACGATTATGGTGTCATTTTTCTCGTCTTGCCGTTCTCTACACAATGGTAGTTTTCTTTTGTCCAAAAAGCACTATTTGAGTAAACCCAATTTCTAGTTTTATGTCGTACGAATGATTTTTTGGAATTTCTATGTTTTGAGTTTTCTTCATACTGTTTTCAAGTATTTAGCAGTATCTACTCATAAAAAAAACTCGCAATAATTCAGATCCCATTTAGATACACATAAAAAATGTGAATTTTAAAATAAATGGACATATAGCAGTGGAATTATTTATGAGAGGAAAAAAATGATCACCTTGACATACTCTAGCAAATATTGCATTTTAAGTATTAATAATAGTAAATTGGCCCAAGATCAAAACAAGCTTTGATGCCAATACTGTTTCAGAAAAGCATAAATAAAATATGCATATTCAGATTTAAAGAGAAGTGAAGAAACATACTCATTGAAAATTTTCTTCCACGGATGAAAAATGAATGTCATATAGCAACACCACGCGGATGGAATAAGTCATTGTATGGACTTTTTCTCTTGTCCACAACAGAGACACTCATTGAAGAAGAAGAAGAAATACTCTGATGTTTTTATTTTTGTGCGAGAGAGTAGTAGAGGCATATAGTTCTGGAAGTATATAAAACATGCAACGTCTATTCCACGTCCCCCTTTTTTCTCTAACGTGCAGGTTGTGGAAGATCGCACTTTTCAAAACTGTTCCCTCCTAATTCTTTAAATGCATAATTATAATAAGCCCTAATGTTATTGGGTTTTTAATCTCCATCCATCACAGGTGAACCTTGTTATGGAGTCCAACAGAATCAAATTTTGTCCTAGTTTACAAATTGAGGATCTAAAGAATAGAATTTTGGTGCATCAAGAAGCCTATATAACAAAAGGTGTCAAAATAGTTTTATATGGATAAGTCATATCCATTATGCACCACAATAGTTGTAAGGTCACTAGATATGAACAAAGATCATTTTAGACCTCGAGAAAGGGATGAGGAATTGATTGGTCTTGAAGTATCATATCTCAGTACAATTAGAGCACTACCATATCTATCTAGTCACATACGACCGAATATATCATTTGTCGTTAATTTATTAGTAAGGTATATTTCTTCACCTACACGAAGATATTGAATTGGGGTTAGGCATATACTTCGCTATCTTAAAGGTATAATGGATATGTGTTTGTTTTATTTGAATGAACCCAAGTCAAACTTGATTAGTTATGTAGATGCAGGATATTTGTCTAACCCTTATAATGGTTGATCATAAACTAGTTATGTATTTATATTCAGTGGCATTGCCATTTCATGGCAATCCATGAAACAGACCATATCAGCCACATTACCTAATCATGCCAAGAATGTGTTTGGTAGATAATTTTGATTTAAAATGTAGAGACTAGTAGTTTATCTTTGGGAAAAATAATATTGACGATCTTATATGAAGATAATACTACTGCATGTATTGTCTGAGCAAAAGAGGAGCACATTAAAGGAGACAGAATAAAACATATTTCATCAAAATCCTTCTTCACTCATGATCTTCAAAAGAATGGTGATATAGACATTCAGTAAATCTGCTCATATGACAACTTAGCATACCTATTTACTACGAAGCTTCCTACTACATTATTTGAGAAACTCGTATATAATATTAGACCTCATTGACTCAAGAATCTTAATTGATATACGCACTGTACTCTTTTTTCCTTAACCATGATTTTTTTCTCATTAGGTTTTTCTGGTAAGGTTATTAATAAGGCAATAATTGATGGTGTATACAAAGAATGATATACTCTTTTTCTTCACTAGGTTTTTGTTCCACAGGATTTTTTCTAGTAAGTTTTTTAACGAGACATATTTTTGGATAATGGAATTCAAGGGGGAGTGTTATGAAGATTTTAAATGTCCATATAGAATATTTTCTACCTAGAATTGACTCTTTCGCTGAGTCATATTTTCTAATTCTCTTGTGTAATTAATTATTATTCTCCCTAGGATTAAGTTCCACTCTAGTTTTAGGGTCCATTATCTCTTGTATAAATTATTGAAGATTGTGCCCTAAGCCAATCATTGTATTATGAACATTGTTCTTTATTATGAAAAAAGAATGTGTTTTTTTCTTACATTATTATATTGTTTGCATGTTTTCTTTATAATAATATCCTTGGATAAATTATTTTATCCTAAATGTCCCTAGACAATCATCTTTGTGGGAACAATGATGAATTAAGGCTAGTATGATTTTGATTGATAATTATGTATGAAGATACAAATTAAAATCATAAGCTCCTGCTAGAGAATAAGCGCTGGATTGACCCATCATAAGATAGCTATATGGATCAAGTCATAAACATATCTTATATATAACCGTGTCACTAAGCCCTCTGACCTGAGATCACCATGGCTTCCTACATGGGGAACACTATACTTTGGCATAGTCAAAAGTCACCTTTAATCGGGAGATCATAAAGGCTTTGATCGGGCATAGTGGAACTCATGTGGAGGAAGATGAATAGTTAAGATCGAATTTGTCCCTCTAATTACTGGAGAGATATATTTGGGCCCCTCGATAAGTGAAATTGAGAAATGCATGGCCGTGTTCGAATGGAAGAGTTTCTATTTGTTCTGTTAGTCTGCTCGGAGATTGAGAAAGTGATGGTCGAGTAACATGATGAAGACATTTCCATGCCTCATACTTGACCTATATATCATGAGACAAAAGGGATGCGATCGGGTTATATGATAGGTTATATCAGATCACCGATCTCATATGGTTTGGGTAGTCACAATGTCTTACTAGAGGCCACTTGACACTTGTGAGTTTAATAGTGTTATTAGCCCACTACCAATATTATATAGGCCTACAGGGTCGCACATAAGAACGGGCCAACTAGAGCTAGAATGTCCAGATTCATTGGATCTAAAATGTGTCTAGATTCAATGAATTTAATGTTCAATTTAGGGTGATAGAATTATATATATATATATATTAAAATTCGAAATATATATATTTAATATATATTGTTCAAATTAATTCAAATGAATTAGTTTTAAATTTAATTCTATATGATAAATTTAAATTTAAACTAATATCATAATCTAAATTTGATTATAAATTTGAATTTAAACTAATAATCTAAATTTGATTTATATGATCAATTAAATCTAGATTTAATTCTGGATAAAGATTGGATAGTTAGTTTAAATCTTAAATTTAATCTATTAGATAGATTTAAATTCAAACTAATATATTTAATTAATATTTGATTTAGTTTAAATTATTGATTTAAATTAAACAAATATTAAATTCTATCTATATATTGATATAGACTAGGGTCCAGAATCATCACAATTTCGAATCACCCTAAAGAGAGAGCGGCGACAAACTGTTCACAACCAGAGGTGCTAGCACACCGTTCGAGTTAGTTCCTGGGGTCTGACAAAATGAAAAAAATACCAAGGGACGCACCGAAGGTAATTCTTTTCTACATCTCAATCTAAACAATGTTGACGGATTCATGGAAGGGAATTTCTTGATGGTTTTTCACTGCGTGTGTGCTGAAATTCCCAACATAAATACCCCTTAGTGACTAAATAATAAATACTTACTCTTAACTTCTCATATTTCATTCTCTCTATTATCTATTTTATTTCTTGACCAAATATATATATATATATATTCATTTTTATTGTTAGGTCTACTAATCGTATATTTATTTTTGTGAATTAATTTGTATCCCATTAAATTTTTTTACAATAAAAATCATAAGAAAGAGAAGTCATTTTGTATTAACCCGGGAAAATAATGAATTCGGAACCTCTACTATGCTTTGTCTAATGCCCCTCTACAGTCCCTGTGTATTATGGTTAAAAAAAGTGGGCTATGCTTTTCTTATTTTTTTTAAAATTTTTATAAAAGTCTGATTTGTTTCAACATTAGAGGAGGTGCACGAAAAAGTGCAATAGAGGTTCCACATCCGAAAATAACATTCTTCTTGTCCTACTATCTATATATATCTTCTAGAAAGAAAGCGCCAGTTACCATTTAACAAGTATTGATAAAAGGGCATAAAATGGCTCCTAGGAGATAGGAATAAAGTTCAACTAATGGAACCCACATGAGGTTAGCATAAGTGAACAATGAGATGAAATAGGTGGGACACTTGTAACTAGGATTCAAATTCAAATCATATTGATTCAATTAGAAAATAAAAAAATGCAAGTAATGTATCACTTCGTTTAGACACATTATTATATAAATAAACATGACAACGTTATATCAATAAACATCACAATTTTCCTCATCATAAGAGACAGTGTCATAAGTTATATGATTCGTAGAATTTGATTTACTACATGCCCTCCTTTCAACCGAATATTGTTGTGGTGAAATCTTTACCTTGCAGAAAGGCAATATAATATATTTTTTCCCGTCATTCATTCTGCTCAACCATAAACTACGTTTGAAAATCTGTATTATTGTTGTCGTTCAAACTACATGAAGCTGGGTATTACTTTAGAGTTCATCATTCTTGGTATTTGTTTCGCTGAATCCTCTGAACTGTGTAGAGGCTCAATGTACAGAGAGCAGTACTTAGTTGGTCAGCTTAGTTGACCTCCAATTTCATCAGCAACGGCCTTTGCAGTGGGAAGCTTCAACGACTTTTTAAATTGATGCAGCAACCGTTTGCTGCGTACATCTCTATTGCATTCTTGGCTGCAGTTCTCAATTCCCTTACAAGCTTTTGGAATCTCTGAATATTTGGCAGCACTGCTTCCATCTTTTCGAAATTTTGACCTTGGTCGCGTTAATGGTACCAGCATTAGGCCGGATGTCCAGCGTATATAATATAATTGGTATCGATTAACAATTAAGATTAAAACCAGTTACCAGAAAAAGACTAGGTCAGATGACGGAAGAGTACAGATTGATGTTGTGAAAAAGATTAGTTAGAGGGAAGCAAAGTTTAAGTCTTCACAACTGCAGTGTTTTTGCAGTCTGGTAATGGTGAACCAAAAATATTGTTTGGTGTAAAAAACTAAAAATAACGTGGGCGTGGCAGTCATTTATTGACATTTAATACAGGAATTGTGCTTCCTGGATGCCAGAGTTCTGGACTGCGCCTCTATTTAATTTTGTCTTTAAGCATTACTTATCTTTCCATTTTGTGGCGTTTGATATCGTACTGCAGCTTCGGCTGTCAGTCACCTGTATGTTCAAAGTAAAAAAAATAAAATAAAATAAAATAAGCGTTTTTTTTCTCCCGTCTCGAGCTCAGAATGTACTTTTTTGGGGTCTTAAAACAGGTCATCTAAATATAGCCATGATCAGGGCCTACTTAACGACTGCTCAACGGTCAGAATTCTTCCGATATAATGAATTCACTAGCACGGGTTGCCTCGTTACCCTAAGCTCAGCTCTCACCGTTGTTACCATACCAATATTAGTTAACCCCTAACGCTCAGTCCTCACCGTTCTTTCTATATGGACCAGCAGAATTTATTGTATAGAAGCTCAAATGTAAGGAGGTTCTGTAACTAGCAATTTGAACTGAGTTTCAAAAACTTACAAGAACAGAAGCCACCTGAAAACCCGATGTGCATATGCTTCACTGTGACTACTGACGAGTCAATGTAACAACGTGATACCCATATATTGATCTAACAGTTACATCTTTGAATAAAAGACCAGCAGACATAATACAAGTGCCTTTGACAGCCAGAGTGCGCTTTCACCATTATGAAGGCAATAAATGCAAGTTGATGATCTCATTAAATAATTTAGCAGCAGTTGCAGTCCACCTGTAGAGGACGACGTTACTTCCTCAGAGCTGAGGTTAAAACCTAATTATCTGTCCGGGAGCAATGAAGGATCATTAAAAAAAAAAGAATTGCAATTCAGAACAGAATGATTAAGGCTCAGACTGGTGTGTTCCAAATTCTGAAATCTCTATAAGGAAAGGCAACCGAGTTAAGTGATGACAATTCGATTTCAAACAGTTTTTTGGGTCCTGAAAACAGAGGATTTAATAAGGCTAGAGAATGCAAACAAGTATTAAATTTCAGGTTTGGGAAAACAGAATATTTACCTCGTCTGTTCGTTACACGGTTCCCAAGCAGCACCATAATTCCTAACTGATCATTCACAACAAAGTTTGTCATATTTTGCTTCAACATTGGCTTTATGCATTAGAGGTAAGCTTCTTGTTGGCAATCTCTGCTGCGTGTTACAAAAATAAAATGTCAATTTTGACACGACAGAATGCCTATAAACTTGAATGCCTAAAAGGAGACTCAAACTCTGACCTTTGATTTTCTAGCCTTCAAGACTCGACTTCTCAAGCTGGGGAAGACAAACAACTTTGTCAACAGAATTCAAGACAGCAATTTCATCCACAGCAGAGCCACTATCTGGCAGCAAATCCTACAGCCATGAAAAGTTAACATTTGGAAGCCTATGTGAAAGACAACTTGAATCGAAGTACAGAGAAACAGATTAGTTGAACTTTAGCATTTCAAGGTCAACACTAATCAGGTGAATACTGTTTTGTCTAGTTTGCAATTTTGTTCTTTGTCTTCTGTTCCAGTCACGCCCAATTCAACTGTCTATAAACTTTCCAAGCCAATAAAAACTGCCTAGCATAAGCTAGTTCACATTATGGAAACAGAAAAAGGCCATACTAATCAGGCTTACCACTTTCTTTGAAACCTCGCTCCTTGGCTCCTCAAGATTCTTAACTTCCAAAAAATCAAAGTAAAACAACACCTGATCAGAATGTAAGAAAAACAGTAAAAGGTGAGTTACGGAAAAGTTGCCAGGGCTGAGTCAGTTCCATCAGAAAAGAGACAAGTAAATAGTGACTAAAGATTTAAGCACAAGTGTGACAAGGATGCTTATTTATGCACAAACACACCTTGTCAAGTAACTGACTGTTTGATGCATTAGTTGCCATGATCTGTACTCCAAGCAAATTATCGGGCTTACTGCAGAAGGGGCAGAAAATAGTCCTGAAGACACACCCATCTTCTGGGCACCAAATACCCTGCTCTGGAACATTTCCACTAGCACTACAGCAGATACGTTGATTGACACATGAACTGCCAGTTATAATAACTGGTAAGCTTAAATTATCATCATTGTAAGCTTTCAGTCTCTGTTTCAAAAGAGATCTTAAGTAAACTTTTGATAATAAAGTCAAATAACATGTAATATATAGATGATTTTCATGTCGACCCAGAGGGTTTTTGCAAAGTGAGCAAAATATCTGTAACCTTCTCTCCATGAAAGGACCAGTAAATAAAAATGAACTAGTCAGATTACTTGTCCGTAATTGAGGTGAATTTGATTTCGAATTCTTCTGAAAATGAGATTCATTTCCATCAGTTGCCTCATTAACATTCACCAAGCTTACAGTGTGCCTTGAAGGGATGCTGGCACAGGGTGTGATGTAATTCTCTTCCTCGATAAGGCTTATAAATGGTATGTCCATGGATTTTCTCCTTTTCTGGGTGTGAGAGTTAACACTCCTATTCAAAGACGATTCTATTTCCACAGTATGGCAGCTATTTGCAGTTACATTTTTCTCAGGAGTAACTGATATTAAAGACTTAGCCGTTGAAGAAACTTTACTTCCAATACTTAAAGAAATTGGAAGGATTGACTGATCATGCAATTCAGAAGAAGCCTCACTTAAGGTGGGGCTGGAGTAGTCATCCTTACAGCTATAACCAGGGCTAGCAGGGACGCTGATGCCATCTAAACAAGGGGTTTCCTTGACAAGGGAGATTTCTTCATGCATAACTGCCACAGATAATGCCCCAGTGAAGCTGCAAAAAAAAAAATATATCTCAACTAGTAATGATATTGTTGCCGTTTGGCCATCTAAAATGGTTACTATTCCACTGTGATTCAGATTGATTTCTGATAGCACAAGAAACTACAATTCCCACATTCTAAGAATTCATGTAGCAAATATTAAATTTGAAGCACAAATGCAGCTTGAAAACAAATACACTAAGACTGATTTTTATATCACAAAACATCAAAACCCTAGAGTCCTCCTCACCAAGAAAAGAGAAGAAAAACAAAAAAAAAAACCTGCCCCTTCTACAGCATCATCTCCCAAATATTAAACTTAAAAAAAAAAAGAAAAGAAAAAAAGTTCATATACGTGGTCCAGTTAAATATTTGGTCACTAAAAAGCAGTTACTGATACTTAAAGTTTTGATCCTTGTTCTTGATATCAGTGGTATGTGCGTGCATTGGACAAACAATTGAGCAATGGGAGTAAGAGCACAGAGTAGCAGTCTCCACAAACATATAATGGAGCACAAATCTATTAGGATAATACTAGAAAGACCAGCTTACAAGATAACAAGCAATATTTTGTTTAGTTAATCATAGTATCAGTGGTACTCAGCACTTCAACAAAATGGTACTGAATAGAAGTTTAAGTCCCTTGCACATTTATGATATGCCTAAAGCCAAAAGCACACAAGAGTAAATGAATCCTCAAATCAGACACAGCTATATCATTTGGTTGCTAAAATTTCACTAGTAAGTAATAAATACAATGATGACAATACGAATATACAATTACCGTGATTCTGCTTGTTTGCAGCCTATTGGGTCAAAATAGTCTTTACAATTGTACGGGTCACCATACTTTTGCACAGATAGTTGACTCTCATCCTTGATCATTTCTACTTCATTCTCACCACCGTTATCTGACTTCATCAGTTTCTTATTTGTCATTCTTATGAGCCCCATCTTCTGATCCTTGGCTTGATCACATTCCTGGTTAAAGCCCAAATTTTGAGTGGCATTTGTGCCAAACTGCCCCTGCAGCAAGCAAGTTAACCACATTAACAAAACTTTGTTTGGGGCTAGGGAGCGTGATTAGTCAGGAATACACCAAATACCTTGGCATTCTCAAAGAATGATTTCAGTCCCTCCAAAGACAAGTCAAAACTGTCATATATCCTTAAGGTTTTTCTTAACCACTTTGAAATGAATGCTCTATTTCTTTCTTCCTGAAAACGTTCATCTAATTCCACAAGAATAATTGCATTAATGAATAATTGAAAGCAAGCTGATTATTGTAGTAATGATAAGGTTACTGATAAGAATGTCTAATAAACTCCAAGTAAAGAAATACCAGCAACAAAGACAGTGAAAAAAGGAAGGAAAAAAACAGGGAAAGTGAAGAAGGTAAAAAAATGGGTATCTGATGGAACCCAAACCAGAAACTACTGAAATATGTTTCTGCTGCTCAATAAAACAGTAAACAGCAACTCTCAAACTAAAGGCACTCACAAAAAGCACAGAAACATCAGAACAGAAAAACTATAAGAAAAAGGAAGAAGAAAGACACACTGCCTAACTTTCGAGAGGCTTGGGCTCTCTCCTCACATACTAAGCTAAAATTCTTCCTTAAAACTTCCTAGAACCCTCTCTCCCTAATATATATGCAACCACAGCCCTTTCCTCTCTTTGAAACCTACACACCCCACACCACGTGAGACAAATAACATTGTTGTTTTCCTTTTCTGCCCTTCACCAACCATTATATTGCCCATGGACCCTCTAATATTACTTCTACTTGCCCTGGGTCCATCATTTCCCGACCCTTGAAGTTTCGCCTAGCCCTCAAGGTGAGAGTTAGAAGTTGAGATCAGTGGCTTCCTTCCCAAGTGATTCTGTCTCGCATATTTTTGGCCACAGGCAAAGTTTGGGAGTGATAGTAGTTGGTTGCCAATGTGAAGTAGCCTAAGGACCCACTCAATCATATTTTCTTTGCATGTTGCCAAGTTTGAAGAATGCAAGAATGTTTCAGCAATTCTTTTAGCTCTAGTATCATTTGTGAATTCTGCGACATTATTCTCAACAAGTGCCAATGAAGCAAAAAACTTGGCAATTGCTAATTGAGTCAACAACCATACTTCAAGGTGCTTCAAATAAAAACAAGGCAGAGCACATTAGGAAGGCCAAGCTTGTCCTTGATATTGTCTAATGATTTTTGAACTTGACAAGCAAATAAAGCACGGCCATTCTAACAACACCATATAACATGCTCAGTGTTGAACATATAATCATCTCTGTAACAGATTTTAATTCAAGCGCACAAGCTGTAAAAATTGATTGAGTTTCAAGCAAAACCTCCGTTGTTGATGATGGATTTAATGAAACCAATATTACCTTAGCAATGGCAGATTGGAAAAGATTCTCCTTCTCGGTTGCCTTTTCCTTTCCATCTTCATCATCCTCTTCCTCTCGTTCTTTTTCCATACTGAAAATTTTCTTCTCATGTGCTTCCTATTTATTATACTTTTCACCCTTTTCAGCCCTGAACAATAATAAAAAAAGTCCTCCAAACATCCAAAAGTGGTAGAAAGCTCTTACATCACATTTTGATGTATTGGTATTACGCAAGTAAGAAAACTCTTCAGGCTTAGTAGTCATTGATAATGAAAACAACAGCGTATAAGAAGCTCTTGGCTTGCTCAACATTGCCAACAACTCAGCTAGCCTTGGTTTAGGTGCTACATGTGATTGAACTACTTCAACTATATAGGCAGTTTCAGATTTCATCAAGTTAGAACCAGTAAAAGTAACTTCAATCCTTAAAGAGCCATCCCAATTTATGGTTCCTATCAGCATAAATTCTTTCTCAATACAACCTCTCCAGATGACCCTTCCGTTCACCAGAATAGTTTGTCCGGGCAGCACCAACACTGAATCACCTACTTATACGCTTGAAAAAAGTTTGAGAACAATGCAGAAAGACAATAGCGATAATGAGAATTGAATAACAATATGCCATGCATCTTGTAGCAAGAGAAACCTCAAGTATTGATCCCTTAATCCCTGGGCACATGAGATCAATTTGGTCTACCTGTACAAGTGCAATTGACCTATTCCATCCTTCCCACAAAACAGGCTAGTCATATCTGATTGCAACCACCAATGCTACAGCACCTTGCCTTTCTTCAGTACCAAGTGGAGCAACAATCCATGGATATAGAAGCATGTAGGTTACAGTAATATGACAAATAGGGCATGTTTGTATAGCCATTGTGTCCCATAGCAGAAGATTAGAAGTCTCTGTAATTTTTCTGAAATTATCCTCTTCCTTCTCTGGCCATTTTCCACCAGCACATAGCCCTTGTCTCCCACCTCGAACAGATGAAAGTCGCATTCTAGCTCTTGTGTAGGAGCACGAAGGTGAGAGGTAAAAGGAGAGGTTATATTCCATGAATAAATCAACATTGAACAAAACTCCTTCAGATGACGCAAAGAAAAACTTGCTTGCACCCTCCTTGCTACCTCTTATTTCTTTATATTTCATTGATAATCTCTGACTTTCTGTGCCTATCCAGAATTTCACTCCAGAGAAATTAAACCACACAAACAGGTGTGGGTTGTCATTTGACCAAATAGTAGCCAACATCATGTCTCTCTTTCCAACTCAATGCTGTAGAGAAGAAGGATGAAACACATGCTCCTCTTGTTCACGTATTTTACCATCATCAATGAGGTGAGAAAATTTCCCCAATTTGTGAGACACAGAAAACACCCTCTTCACCACTATACATTGCATTTTGGCCCACTCCAAACAGTAGTACTCTCTAATGTGTTTTAATAAGTCATAATATGAGACAACCAATGGGTTTTGGGTAGGGTTAGAGTAAATAGGTTGAGTAATGTGTTGGGCCAATCTTTTGTAATAAAGCCCATATAGCTTGTCTGGCCAATTCATTATTGGACTCCTGCCTCACTTTATTTCCCTACCCGATCCAAGCCCCAACTCAACCCTTCTTCTGCCCTTTTCATTGCCTTTCCTTGCTGGCCACCATCATTGCTGTTTTCTGTATGTACAGAATGTCTTTCTGCCATGGTCACAATTCTCACATCGTCCTCTCTGAATTCTTTCAACATTTAACACTGGCCCTGGGTATAAAGAGTACTTGTAGCCTGAAACCTTGCCCTGTTTCCTCATTGGTTATTCTTTTGATGCTTGGAATTCATGATAACTTTGGGCTTCAACTCCTCCTCCAGCTTGCTCTCAAACACCACAACAACGAAAAATTCAGTTAAGTCTTCATCTTTTCCTTTGGCTTCATCATCTTCTCCTACGTTCTTCACTGGCATGATGACTTTACGTCATCCTCTCCTTCCTCCGGCTTATCAGCAATCTGCTCAGGGTTCCAAACTCAACGTTGGTAACTAAACACAAGGGTTGCGCTCGTTGCTGGACTTAACCCAACACCTTATGGCACAAGCTAACAACAGTCATGCACCAACTGTGTTCGTGTTCCCGAAGGCACCCCTCTCTTTCAAGAGGATTTGCGGCATGTCAAGTCCTGGTAAGGTTCTACGCTTTGCATTGAATTAAACCACATCCTCCACTGCTTGTGCAGGCCCCCATCAATTCCTTTGAGTTTCATTCTTGCAAACGTACTCCCCAAGCGGGATACTTAATGCGTTAGCTACAGCACTACATGAGTCGATATGCTCAGCGCCTAGTATCCATCGTTTACGGCTAGGACTACTAGGGTATCTAATCCCACTTGCTCCCCTTTGGTCTTGGATTCAGTTAAGTCTTCTTTTGAAGTTAGTGTAAACTCCGCTTGAACATTTTTCTCCCCAGTCACAGCTTCCTTCTCTTCTTCCTCTCTTCTTAACTCTTCCTTCAACTATCTAATGTCATCTTTCATCCCCTTCATTGTTTCTGCCATTTGCTTCATGTTTTCCTCCACACGCCCTAACTTTTGTATTGCCTTCTCTGTCAGTTTGATGCAATTTTCTAGCTCTATCTTCATTTTCCTCATTGCATCTCTTCTTTGGATTTCTTCTTGTGAAGTTCCCATTTGTTTCTGCTTTCCCCTGGATTGTACTGCTTTGATACCAAAATGATGGAACCCAAACCAGAAAATATTGAAATATGTTTCTGCTACTCAATATAACAGTAAACAGCAACTCTCAAGCTAAAGGCACTCACAACAGAAGCACAGAAACATCAGAACAGAAAAACTACAAGAAAAAGGAAAAAGAAAGACACACTCCCTAGCTTTCGAGAGGCTTGGGCTCTCTCCTCACATACTAAGCTAAAATTCTTCCTTAAAACTTCCTAGAACCCCCTAATATATATGCAACCAGAGCCCTTTCCTCTCTTTCACACCCACACACCCCACACCACGTGAGACAAATAACATTGTTGCTTCCCTTTTCTGCTCTTCACGGACCATTATATTGCCCATGGACCCTCTAATATTACTTCCACTTGCCCTGGGTCCATCAGTATCTAAACCAAAATGGTAGCCTGCCTGCACTGATTGCTTGTGTCATTAAAACTAGTCAATTAAGTGAGCCATTTGAAATTCTCATTATACTGTAATGGTTCCATCTCGTAATTGCTTGCCTCAATTCATACATAGCAAAGAAAATACTTCCAGATAGTATGTTGTCCATGAATTTTTTTCCAATAAAAGATGTCCTTGAAAATTTAAATAACACTAAGAAATCAATTCCAATCAAACTAATGGAAAGGTAGAGAAATTGTGAATCATTGTCCTAGATTGCCTTATTAACTGCACTTCCTTCACCTGATATATACTCTTGCTGCAATCATTGGTGTTTTCTTGCACACTAAAAAATCTTGTTGATGCATGGCAAGCCACAAGAAAACACAGCATCACAATATCACATATACTTAATTCATTCACACCGATTCTTTATATATCCTTCCTTAATAGATTGCTTACAATCCTAATTTTCCTAATTACCCCCTATTATTAATTATTAATTCCTAAACACTCCTAATTTCTCATGTAACACTTGTGAACTCCAGCTTTTTTAGAGTAAAAAATCAATGAAAGAGAAGAGGGGAAAAAAAGACACAGAGAAGAGGGGGAAAAAAGACACCTGAAGAGAGACTAAGGTATCAAAATAATTACCCAATAAAATGACCGCTCCATAATCATGCCTATGCCGTATACAACGACCTACAAAAATTAAAAGGGAAAACAAAATGACAATGAGAACTCCCATATATACGAGAGTAAAATAGAAAAAAGGGGCAACATAGGAATAAACTCGGGTTATAATATGGGGAAAAAATCCATGACCAGGATGTACCTGCTGCTTGATTCAAAGCTCGAAATGCTTGATGGCAATACCACTCATTTCCGCTCAAAAGATTTTTGGATGATTTGTATGTGTCATTGTATTTCTTCTTTAGTGCAACTTGAATATCATTTCTGATGAGAAGTCAAAACAAACCAAGCAATGAGAAAATATATTTGTGTAGTAGAATTTCATTGGCAAAACCTGAAGATGTAATGAGGAAAAAAGACTTACATGTTGGGAAATGGAATGCCGACTATAATCTGAGATTGTCAAGAGTGTACAATATACAGTAAACATTCATTTAAATTAATATTGGCATTTGTAACGTAAGTGACATAACCAAGGTTCATAAGAGCTACAATTTAATCCCATATCTCAGCTCTACCACAATAGTTAATCCTTCTCCTAATTGTCTGAGAATGACCATCTCTCAATTCTCACAAGATATATACAACAGCCAGAAGGGAGATCTAAATCACCCAATAAAGTTAATTATAACATTTTAAAGTAGAAATAAGGATACAACTACTCGAGCATTTTCATCAGAAAAATCAATCCCTTCAGAAACCTGCAAGCATTAAAATGATAATTGAACAAATACACCTACATAATAAGGTCAAATTCATAATTAATTGAGGTGGAATATGGCAGAATAATCCGGATAAAGCTATATGCCCACATCAAATAGATTATATTTATATTTATTTTAATTAATTATAGTGCTTCGCAAACTCAATCATGAAATAAAGATGAACTTAGTCTGTTTTCTTTTGTATTGGACTAAGACACTGTCACTCTGAAAATTTTAGTAGAGTTTGAGTAAATCTATGCCAAAATCATTGTGTTAACCTATTGTTGCAAAGATGCTCCATTATCATTTTATATAAGTATTTATTGAAAGGGAGAATTTTAAAAGTTGAGGCACCATTATTTTATGACAAATGATCTTAATCAACACCCGTGTATGAATCTAAACACTTCACAAATGCTGTCAATTTATTTTGCAAACTGGGTAAGAAGGAATTTGATATGTGCCTTTTCTATAACTTTTATATATCATGCTTTATGTCAATTAACTGAAGCACATAATATTTAAGATCATGTTCATTTACAAAACACCTTGGCTACCATGGCATAAAAAAGATAGTAATGATCAGATTAAAGACCAAAATGCAGGCACTTTTTCCTCCACGGAATATAAACTTTTAAAACTATTGGAATCAAGTACAGCATTAACAAAGCATATTGAAAGACAAATTGCTGTTATTTGGATTTTTCATGAGAAATGCAGAATATAAAATATAAGATAGGTCCAACTGCAATGAACCTTTCCCCGACAAACACCAAGTAAAGCAGCTCCTCCTTTCTTAGAATTTTTTGGAGAATCAACTACATGTATGTGATTGAAGCCAATATTCTTAATCCTTCTTTTCCTGCCCAAAGTAGATGTAGTGCGAAGATGAATTGAGTCATAATACCCTTTTAGAACAAGTTCAAAATCATCTTGGCTTCCTCCTCTTGGTTCTGCATATCCACAAAAGATATAGATGAAAACGAAACAGAAGTCTTGTCAACAGACACAATAATTTCAAATACAACAACAGCCTTATCCCATTAAATGAGATTAGCAAACAAGATAATGTCAAATACCAAAGTAAAATTTGCTCAACTTTGACTTTGCACAAAAAAGATGAGAAAAAAGGAAAATGTCAATATTAAGAGAAACTCATCCATTATCCATTCACTAAACTGCAACAAGTATTTAGAGAGACAAAAGGATAACTCACCAACAAAAAGTGACTTTTCTGCATTTAGTCGAGACCATTGACCTGTTTCAGACCACCGATTGCATAATTTCTCCATCAATTTATAACTTGGAAAGAAAACAAGACAACCGCCTGGAACAATTTTGAAGATTTCCTCTAAAGATCTTCCAACTGCATCCTACAAAGAAACATACAATAACAACCTGTTTGCATAGGCAAAGAAAAACTCAAGGAGTAGAAAAATTTGAAATGAGTACCTGGAATGCATATCCATCTGCTGTTTTATAACATGCATTCAAAGGATAATTACTAGGACCATTACAGATTATAGCAGGCCATACCTGTATTGAAGAGGTCAAACATTTTCTTGAAACAGCACTTACAGGAGTAAGTGGACAAAGACAAAGACAGTTAATAAGCGTGAAGACAAGACCTGAGAGTCAACATCAATTACATGTGGAGCTTCCAGACTAGTTTCAAACTGCACTCCCAGCTCAGATGAAAAGGAATTCATTGGTGACAATGTCCTGAAGTACCAAAACTAATGCATGTAAGAATACTTAGTAGAATGCTTAGAGGAACCTATGGAAAAAGAGATGCGGGACAAAACTGATCCTGCTCCCCTGCAGTATCTGGTCCATGTTCTGGGTCTTGTACAGATAGAATGTGTATTCCAACAGAAATGCTTTCTTTTGGAACATCACAACAGAAAAGAGGCCACTTTGGAGGTTTGATCAATCCAATAAATTATGTTTAGCCACAAGCATTCATGCTCAGAACTGAAGAATACAAAAAGAGCTATAGCCTGAATTTGCATAAACTTGGCCGAGGGAACTTACCCAGAAGTCAAAATGACTGACAAAGAAAGATTGGCAATGTCACTAAACACAACTGCTGGATTCAAGCACCATAAACTTAAAGTGTGGGTCCATTTTCCAAAAGATCTTCCTGACATGGTAATAGAACACTTATTATAAGGCTGTATTAGCAGCACCTAATATAAAGCGATTAATCAATTTATCTGTTGATTGTATTGCCAAATCAAGAGCAAGAGTCATTTGTTGTCTTCACAGATCCATTCATATGACAGGAAAAAAAAAAAATTCCTAAACACATTCAGGGACAATGGATCAACAGCATTACTCTCTAGAGCCCTACTTGCTATCATTGAGTGCATGCAAGTTCAACTACTTACCAACTTCTTTCTTAACATTTCGCTGCAGAGCAAGCTGATAATCCAGCATGTGAGATCCATTTCTTGAGAAGAAATAAGTTAGTGAAGAGAATAAGCCTGAAACAAGATTACAATAGAACATCATCGATACTTTGATCTCTTATAAATAAAAAAATACCATATACAGCCATAATTCCACACCTTCCAGTGTTAAGACTGACAAGCCACTTAAATGTGGTACATCTGACTCCAAATCTGAAGCAACTTTGATTGCCTTAAACAAAAGACTAACTTCATAAGTGACAGTTAGGCACAGGAATTATCCCAAATATAAATGACTACCTTGGTAGCACATTCTAGCAAGATAGGGAAGCACTGAAGTGAAATATTTGCTTCTTGGAGCTCTCTTAAAGCATTCGACCCAGTCCAACTATATATACAAACAACCTACATTAATAAAACTCATACACAATTTGCAGATTATTTTATATAAGCTTCTTAAGGATGTACTAACATCAAAGTAGAGAAGTATGAACTTAAAGCAACCCATCACTTCTCGCATAGTAAACATCAAAAGTGAAAGTACACACTCAAATGGTCCAGTCAGTTAAAACAAAAGTTTGTACTATGAATGATAGAATATTCATGAACTCGCACTTATTCACAGTAAATGCTACCATAATCAAGTGACAAAATTTTCAATACCTCAACAGGCTTCAAAACAATAATAAAAATACCCAATTGCTAATTTCTTGAACATATTAAACAATTAAAGATTACATGGGGAGAAAAGAAAAGGCATGCATTTTGATGGACATAGGGCATTATGGGCTAAATTGTGGGGAAACACTTATAAGAGGAGAGGAACTAAGGCACAGAAGACCCATGAGAAAATGAGAAAGCTAAAGGGCAATATGGGAAAGCTATGGGTGACAATCGTGCAGGGATGTAAGAGAATGAAGGGGGTGGCTGCGGGACGTAAGGAGCAACAGACAATTAGTGGAAAGAAGGGAGAGGGCCCGTCTCTTGAATACCAATGGTGTTGGTTACTGTTTTATTTGTTTTCTGTGTCTTTACGTTGTTTTCCTGAGTGGGTGTTCATGGACGAGTCTGTAAATAGCTTTCTAAGCTCATTTCTCTAGTAATATAGCTCAGTATCAATTTCCGCCATTAATCTTCTCTGTTTATGATCTCAGGCTCATTATTTGGTATCAAAGCTAATCCGTAGGGTATGGTCAACACAACACAAGAATGAAGAACAGAGTCGACACTTTGGAAAGAAGTGTAGTTGAGATTTAACATCAACAGAGAGAGACGCAGGAGGGACTTGCCGCTGTGCAACTGACAGTAATGGAGTTGAAGGATCAACTCAAGGACTTCATCGCCACTGCCAACACCAAAAACCCAGTCGTACCCAGACGAGAGGAGCCGCCGAGTGAAGAAAGGGAAGAGCGACGAGAAGTGAATGACGAACAGAACGCACCGAAGGACACGAACAGACAAGTGCGACCTGAGGTGAGGGATGAGATGGCAGGAGAGAAGGACCCAGGCAGTTTTCGGAGGTTGGAGCTTCCACTTTTTGACGGAGAAGATCCCGTGGGGTGGCTTTTTCGCATGGAGAGGTATTTTTCAGTGAACAATATTGCTGAAGGAGAAAAGTTGGATCCCGCTGCTGTAGCTATGGAAGGGAAGGCCTTGAACTGGTTCCAGTAGATGGAAACGAGGTCATCAGTCATGACTTGGAGGGAGTTTAAGAGGGAAGTGGTCAACCGATTCCACTGTTACCAACATGGTGATAATTATGAGAGGCTTATGGCCGTGAAACAGAGTGGGTTAGTGCTGGAGTTTCGAGAACAGTTTGAGCTACTTCGGCTCTCCTCAATCACGTGCAAGATGAGGTGTTTATGGGGGCTTTTAAAAATGGGTTGACAAAAGAGATTCGAGCTGAAGTGCAGCTTATACAACCTTTGACACTCAAACAACTCATGGACTATGCATTTCAAGTAGAGGGAAAGAATTTGGCTATTCAGAAAGCCAGAGAAGAGAAGAAAGCCAAAGGGATGAAGGCGGTGTCATGGAGTAAATGGAGTGCAGCACATTCACTGGTACCCAAATACAGTGCCATGGAACCTCTAAAATCTGTAGCCTCTGTAGCTGGAACTATCAGTATAAATGGTAAAGAAGAGGAGGCGAAGAAAAATTCCAATAAAGTGACTATTCCCATATCATCTGCATCCAGTAGAAGTGAGAGCAAAACAACACGGAGGAAGCTCTCAGAAGTTGAAATCAATAAGAGGAGAGAGCTCAGGTTGTGCTTTAAGTGTGATGAAAAGTTCAGCCCTAATCACAAATGCAAGGGTAAATAACTAAGCATAATGATACTTGCTGAAGAAAAGGGTCGGAATCTAATGATAGGAGGGAGGGAGCAAGTCCGGTTGGAATGGAGAGTTGGAAGGGAAAGAAATGATGAGTATGGAGTTAGCAATGACTACCCTAGCTGGTTTGTCGAGCCCTAAAACTACGAAGATATTGGGTATTGCCTATGGTGTGGAAATCAAGGTTCTAATTGATAGTGGGGCCTCTCATAACTTTGTGAAGAGTCTTTGGTGGAGAGGTTGCAGCTACAAGTCAATGGAATTAAGAAGTATTCTGTAACAGTGGGAGATGCGAGGAAAATCATAAGTGACCGTCAATGTCCAGATTTAAAACTAGAGGTGCAAGGATGGGGGACAACTCAAACATTTTATCCTTTCCCCTTGACCAATGTGGACTTGGTGCTTGGCATTGAGTGGCTTGAGTCACTGGGGGAGACTAGAGTGAATTGGGGGCAGAAGTTCATGAAGGTGAAGGTGGGGAAGAAGTAGATTTTTTTCAGGGGAGACCCTGCTCTCACACATACTCTTGCATCTTACAAGGCTATCAAGAAAACAATGAGATGCAGTCAAGAAGGGTACTTAGTGGAATATGGTGGATTGCTAATAGAAGCTGAAGAGGTACAGCAGCAAAGAGATGAGTTTCAAGAAATTTTAGGGGAATTTCCGAAGATATGTGGACCTTTACGGGGGCTGCCACCTTGAAGGACAAGGGATCGTGCCATTGAGATCAAATCGGGGTCACAACCAGCAAACACTCGCCTGTACAGGTATGCACATGTGTTTAAAACTGAAATTGAGAAATTAGTGAAGGAAATACTGATAGCTGGAATAATTCAACCAAGTAACAGTCCTTATTCTAGCCCTGTATTGTTAGTTAAAAAGAAGATGAAACTTGGAGATTTTGTGTGGATTACAAGGCTTCAAATCACATAACAGTACCAAACAAATACCCAATACCAGGTGTAGATGAGTTATTGGATGAGTTAGGGGGGGCTACATTATCCTCTAAGCTTGACTTAAAATCTGGTTACCACCAAATTCAAATTAGGCAAGGTGATGAACATAAAACTACCTTTAGAACACATGACGGACACTGAATTCATAGTTATGCTGCCCTTTGGACTCACAAATGCACCTGCCACATTTTAGTCTTTTAATGAATGACATCTTTCGAGAGCACTTGAGAAAGTTTGTTCTAGTGTTTTTTGACAGATATATTGGTGTACAGTAAAGACCATGGCACTCACTGTGCTCACCTACGAACAGTACTGGAAATCCTCAAACAGCACCAATTAGTGATCAATCCAAAAAAGTGTTCCCTTGGCCAACCCTAGGTTGAGTACCTTGGACATATCATTTCAGTTGAAGGAGTGCAAGCAGATCCTTCTAAAATCAAAGCCATGATCAGCTGGCCAGTACCTAAGAACCTAAAAGCACCAAGAGGGTTTCTAGGTCTCACAGGTTATTATCGAAGATATGTGAAGGGGTATGGAAAAATAGTTGCTCCTCTTACTCAGTTATTGAAAAAGGATGCTTTTCAGGTGGAGTGATGAAGCTCAAAAGGCTTTTGAGGATAAGATTGAGATGATCTTAATACCAGTTTTGTCCATGCATGATTTTAATCTCCCATTTGAAATAGAAGCTAATGCATCGGGAAAAGGGGTAGGGGCAGTTCTTATGCAAAAAGGAAAACAAATTAATAGTGTATTTTAGCTAACAATTGTCCCACAAAAACCAGCAAAGCTCTGTTTATGAGCATGAACTAATGGCCATCGTCTTGGCTGTCAAGAGGTGGCAGCACTATGTGGCTAGTAAGCCCTTTATCATTAAAACTGATCAGCAGGCACTCAAATATTTGCTGGAGCAGCATGTGATAGATCCAGATCCAAAGAAATGGGTCTCTAAATTGATATGCTATAAGTTTGAAATTCAATACAAATCAGGATGGGACAATAGAGCAGTTGATGCTCTATTTAGAAGAGATGCTGAAATGGAATTACTAGCAGTATCCTTGTGGCAATATGGAGGTGTAGAGGAGCTAGAAGAGTAGATAAGTAAAGATGACAAGACGAAAACTATAATGCAGCAGCTTATTAAGGGTGATTAGGCGCGTAAAGGCTACATAAAGGGCTTCTTTTCTACGAAGGCAAATTGGTGCTTCCCAAGAATTCCCCAAAGGTTCTAGAAATTCTTAAAGAGTTTCATGATTCTTTTGCAGGAGGCCATTCGGGTTTTCTAAGGACTTACAAGAAGATTGCAGCAGTGGTGCATTAGGAGGGAATGCAGAAGTACATACAGCAGTACGTTGCCAATTGCAACATTTGCAATCGTAACAAATATGAAGCATTGAATCTAGCAGGTTTGCTTCAACCCCTACCTATTCCTAGTGTTGTGTGGGAAGATATTAGCATGGATTTCATTGGTGGAATACCCAAGAGTACCCATTTCGACACTATCTTGGTGGTTGTGGACCATTTAACTAAGTATGGCCACTTTATTACACTGTCTCACCCTTATACTGCCAAAGAAATAGCTGAAATATTCATTAAAGAAATTGTTTGACTCCATGGATTCCCAAAAACTATAGTCTCAAACAATGACCGAGTCTTCCTCTGTACTTTTTGGAAGGAACTTTTTAGTTTGGCAAGAACAACTCTAAAATACAGCTCAACATATCATCCAGAGATCGACTTCCAAATGGAAGTGGTTGACAGAAGTCTGGAGACATACCTCAAATGCTTTGCTGGAGGGAAACCCAAGCAATGGGCTAAGATGCTGCCTTGGGCCGAATATTGGTACAACACCAACTATAACAAGTTAACAGGGATGTTCCCGTTCAAGGCTCCATATGGAGGGATCCACCCACACTGTTACAATGGCAAGAACCCTCTACACGAGTGGATGGCATTGATCAATTGCTGCAACAGCGAAATTTGATTTTAAAGGAATTAAGAGAGCACTTGGAACACGCACAAGTGTATATGAAGAACCAATCCGATAAAAAAAGGAGGGACATTGAATTTGCAATTGGGGAACAGCTTATCTCAAGCTTAAGCCTAACAGATTTAGGTCACTAGCAAGGAAATCTAATGAAAAATTATCTCCGTGATTTTATGGGCCCTACAAGGTGTTGGAAAGGATTGGACAAGTTGCCTATAAGCTGGAATTACCTTCCACAGCCAGCATTCACAATGTTTTTCATGTTTCACAACTTAAAAAAGCTCTACACCCCTCTACTGCATTCAGCAACTACCTGCAGATCTTACTGAAGAAATGGAACTTCAAGTTAAACCTAAGGCTATCAAGGGAGTGCGAGCTACAACAGCAGATCAACTTCAAGTCTTGGTGAAGTGGGAAGGTCTTCCTGAATGTGATGAAACCTGGGAAGATCCCGATCAACTTCTGCAGTAATTCCCCAATTTCCACCTTGAGTACAAGGTGTTACTTGCAGGAGGGGACAATGATGGGCATAGCGCATTATGGGCTAAATTGTGGGGAAAAACTTATAAGAGGAGAGGAACTAAGGCCCAGAAGGCCCATGAGAAAAATGTGAAAGCTAAAGGGCAATATGGGAAAGCTGAGGGTGACAATCGTGCAGGGATGTTAGAGAATTAAGGGGTTGGCTGCGGGACGTAAGGAGCAGGATACAGTTAGTGGAAAGAAGGGAAAGGGCTGGTCTATCGAATACCAGTGGTGGTGGTTACTTTTTTATTGTTTTCTGTGTCTTTACATTGTTTTCCCAAGTGGGTGTCCATGAACGAGTCTGTAAAGAGCTTCCTAAGCTCATTTCTCTAGTAATATAACTCTAGAGTATCAATTTCCGCCATTAATCTTCTCTATTTATGAGCTCAGGCTCATTACATTCCTCATGAAGAATAGAAATGATATAACATTCAACAAGTTTGCATTTATTAATAATATCATCCTGTATTAGAAAGCCCAACAAATATGGAAATATAATCATGCTGAGACATGCAATAAGTATCTTGTGCTGTACACATTAGCGTATTGATATGATTGAATGAGCATTCATTCATATTATATTGCTTTCTTCTAAGCACGACTACATCATATTTACTGAACATATACTGTAATATTTGGACTTGGGAATTATAAAGTCTAATGGTGCACGGATAACACCCATGTATAGAGGTGTGAAAAAGGAAGGAAACCTCAACTTACCAAGACACATAGTGCTGAAAATCACGCTTTTCTAGTTTATTTTTCCTCCGTTCTATCCAACTTGTAAGACCCTACACAATTGTAGCTCCCATTAAAGATATACAATTATTAAGGGTATACTTAAAAGTCAAACATTTCTGGTTCAAATTCTGCGCCTAAATTAATTACCTGCACCATTTCATACAAAGGTTGGTATATTAGAGCATTGACAGAACAAAGTTGTTGGAGCTCCATTTGCAGCTCTTTCAACAGATATGGACAACCATTTAGCATCATAATTAACAAGAATCGAAACAAAAGCTGCAAGGTTTAGAACATACTATCCAAAACATCCTCTTCAATATCGACACTACCAGCGTCACAAGTGATATCCTCTATATTGCTGTAAACAGTTGAGCTAGTCATAAACCAAGAGAAAAAGCCCAGTTTTAAAACAACTAAACAAGTCACTCATTCAGGTTAGGAGGAGGCAGTTCCAGATCTGGATAGACTTGCACAAGCCTGATGCAATGTAAAAGACATCTTGAACCACCCACATACTTTTAAAACAATTAAAAAACAGTTAAATTTTATTAGATTCCTAAAATGGCCCCATTTGCTAGGAAGCTGTTATAAATTATACTAAAACTATTCATGGACCTCTACTTAAAAAGTAAAAATTTTGAATTGAAATATTCCTTGACAAAGGATCAAAACCTTTATGACCAAGCCATCAAGAGTTTGACCCTTGCGACCCCGCATTAACTAAAAATTAAGTTTTAGTACAAGATATGGTGAGCCTGTGCTTTGTCAATCAATAATTCAATCCAAAGAAGCGTTTGTGAAAGACAGCATATTAGAAATTATAATAAAACTATTCCCCAGACTTTTTCCTTCAGTCAACAAGTTTAAGCTATTGAAATGAGATGATCCTGGACAAAGACTAAAGATAAGTTGAACAACTTACTGGGCTTCATCGAGAATCACAATGGCTCCTTTAATATCTACATCCATTGCTCCCCGAATGACTGGATTGATAATATAATTATAGGGGCAAAATACCAATTGTGCATCATCTGACATAGAGCGAGCTGCATAATAAGAGCAACCTGAAAGTATAAAATGTCATTGTGACATATATGAGGATAAGACGGGGCATATAGTAGATAAAACAATGAAATCTTCCAAGAAAAAGAATGCAATAATAAGAAGAAGAAGAAGAAACCAAACCTTTCACTGCTTGTCCAACTTTCACAAGATCTTCTATATCATGTACCTCATTACATCCTCCTCTTTGAAGGGATGGGTGACCTTTGACTTTATGTGCATTTCTGTTTAATTTAAAGTTTCTGATTTCTGCTACTCTCATGAAGATTGAGATAAAGTATATGAATAATAGGAAGCATGCGTAGGTAAGCAAATACTCACTTGAATTCTGGGCATCCTATTGCCTGATCTTTCAAAAGTAGTTTACTGGAAACGTTAAAAAAAATATATCAGTATGTGAGGCCAAAAAAAACAATAAAATAAAATATATCAGAATGAAAATCAACAAGTCAACAACAGACTCATGAAGTAAAACATTCTTGAGGGGAAAAAAAAACCATTCTTCATCAATATTGTCTTTGGCTAATATATGTTTATTGGTACAGTAATGCTTCCGCGATGCCTGGCAAAGAAAGCAAAAACAGATTGTCAAAGCCAAATCCAAATGACTCTACTGCTACAATATTTAAAAGAATACATAACTTCATGCTAGAGGATGACTAGTTGGAATACTGACCTTGTAGGGAACATTATTCCATAACCTTTTAATGCATTAGAATCCTCAGTATATAGATCGTGTTCACAACGTTCCACAGAAATTGGGAAATGATTGGGAGCTTATTATATTAATTTAAAACTAATGTATAACGCATTCTCAAACACAAGAAAATATTGCCTTATAAAATAAGGGAGTTAAGAAAATGTGAATGCATGAAGAGTAATTGCATGGTACAAGATGCTACTGAAGTAAACCATATAAAAGTGAAATCATTTCTTAAAATCTTAAAAATGAAAAATAAAAGTAAATTATTCATAAGAACCATAATTTATCAGAAAACCTCACCCTTGAAGGCAGTTCAGAGTAAAAGAACAAAGATAACAAAGCACTGGATTTCACTTACCAACACAGCCATAGGCACCCTGTAAGAAGTTTTCCACAATTCACGTATTACTTGAGAAATTTGTGAGTGTGTCCTCCTTAAATATAGACAAAAAACAAAGAGAGATTTAGTCAAGTGATGATAATGATGATGGTTAAATACAAAAGGAGTAAAGTATCAATTGGATAAATATGTCAATTCCACATAAAACTTCATACAAAGTTAAAACTCCGGTGTCATCTAACGCTTGTGAAATTTGGAAAAGCATAGAGATCGCTTAGAAATTGTCCCCAACATGTATCAGTAACTTTTATCCTTTTATTGCATCTTCTGATTTATGTTAGTATGCTTTGTCATTGGCTAACTTTAATTCAGGAATAAATTGTACCCAATTGTTGGTCGCTTTCTTGTATTCTTAATTCCTTCAATTTTTTAGTTTCCCTCTGCTTATCATTGCTCTTTTCAGAGGATTTGTCAATCTCTTGTACTTGTCTTTCTTCCTTATACAATTGATTTTTATTCTGCAAAAAATGCAATGATAATTGTGATGTCTACTATGAACAAGCATAATGCAATGCTTTTTATATTTAATGCTAATTGTTGACCAATTTAGTATATTAACACTTTCTAAAGTATTATATAAAATACAATTGTATCCTAGAATTTTACAAGATTATTGTATACAAGTATCTTAATATTTTGCATAGGCTTCATGTACCAATATCGTTGCTACATGGGAATGGACTGTTTGCTAATGATATAGAAATATACTGACAGCATAAATACATGAAGAAAAGTCTAAAACAACTATCTATTCACAATTTTTTAAATATTTACAGATTTTTTATGTAAATTATTCAAATGGTAATCTAATAGCATAAAACGTACGAGGCATAATATATAGTGGGTGCAGCCTTTTTCTTCTGCTTCTTGTTGTTAGCCTCAGGCTCTGGCAGCTCCATATTTTCTGATGCTGAAATAAAGTAGCATTGCTTGAGGACAATAGTATACCAAACAAATAAAATATCAGATATTATAGTATAAAGTGTGTAAATCACAAATACATGATACCATGGACATTAGCAATTTGATTTTCATGGGAACTAGAATTACCGACTTGTGCGTTACATGGGAAGAAACTTTTGAGATAGAGAAATATTGTATCTTTTTTTACATTCACATTATCTCTTCATCATAATCAATCAATCAATTACATTTTTTATCCAATGACATTCAAACAATTAAGCAAAGTCAAACAAATCACACAGTCCAAAAAACCATTCTCAACAAGCAAGCCACATAATTTGACTTCCAACAAAATTTATATATTAATTAATAGATAGTAGATTGCAAAAGAGAAGAGCCCTATATGTTAATTTGGGAAAGTTAACGCTCTGATTGATATTGAACCTCCAATGAACATGCCGCTGCAAAAACGAGGAACAATAATCCCGCTTAAAATGAACATCATTTGGAAATTCACCGTTAAAAGTAGCAAGTCCAAAGAATGAAAGAACTTTTAGCACTTCCAATATTTTTCCACAGTTTCACATAATTTTCCTTATTTCTTGACAAGTTGAAGGTCTGCGATATATTTTAGATATCAGTAAAAATGCTAACATAGGTGGATACATTAGCCGATCCTATTGATCTCCCACTGCCTTCTTAAAAGCCTATTGAAACTTCAATAACAAAAAATGCCATAGTTGTTAATACAGTCGGCGGGAAATCACTTACTCGGAGAAACCTCATCGGGAACAAATCCACCACCGCAGACAAGAGGGTCTGTCGTTGCTTCTGGAGCGGGCTTCAGGTGAGAGAGATTTGTGTGCTGTTTATTCAATTTGTAGTTCTGCTGCCATGCGAGGGAGGAACAGAGGAGAGAAAGAGATTTGCCAGTACCGGTTGGAGACTCAAGCAATGCGTGACAATGGCCTTCTCTCTGAGCTCGGTTAAGGGTAGAGATGACTCTGCCCATAAATGCAAACTGAGAACCATATGGCTGGTAGGGAAATTCCACTTGGAGGCCTCCGATGTGATACACATTTTTAGGGTTCGCGCTAGTGGATTTTGCAGATACCATCTCTTGCCTGAAGACATTCAGAGGACTGCATGACATATCAGAACCGAATGAGATATGCGAGGTTACTAATTCATAATTAATTATTTAATTGCTCTTTTACGCGGGATTTTTTGGCGGGCTCTGAGCTTGTGTGAATTTGCAGAAGGCGGCAAGTTTTCACGCTTTTTTTTTTTCCGAATATTTTGTGTGTATAGGTATGATATTTTCTGGGTACATATTTAACTTTTTTCTTTATAAGCTACAATACACACTCACATACAAGCACGAGCAATATGGGCTGAACTGGACTAGACCGGCCTATATGGGCAAACCCATCACAAGTAAAGCCAAATAAATTCACTCCTACATGGGTTAGGATTTTCTAGCCCAACCTAACATAATGGGCTCGCGGTTAGCCCATAAACCCACAATTTTTTATTAAATTTCTTATTCCTAAAATATCTAAATCCAAATTTCATTTAATTGGATCTTAACTACTTCAAGATAAAAAGGTAATACAAACATGTTTTCATATACATAATTATTTAACTTAATACAACTAAAATTAAGAAAATACTAGTTATTCTTATCAATTCAACCTGAAGTCTCAAATCAATCTTGCTCAAGCATTTAGTTATTTTACAGCTAATACATATTGAGAGATAAGTGATTTCAACAAGAGAGAATTGAGATCTAACTTTTAAGCAACAAAGCAAGGGCGAGACTGCTATAGTGTCAAATTGAAGTGAGGAACGGCTAAATCACCAAGAGATTGAGACTTGAGAGTGCTGCTTTTTTGTGAACTGAGGTTCGTGAACTGGAGGGAGGTCGTTTGTCACAATCTCGACTCTCAAGTGAACTGACGTTTATGAACTGAAGAGTGTTGTCATGATCTTGGATTCTCGAGTTCATCTCTGTATGCGAATTCAAACTAAAGTAAGGGAGGTAGAGGTTCATGAACTAAAGGAGGGAGGCGGCGTCGGTGAACTCGAAGCAAACCTGAATTGAGGGAGTGAGGCCATGAGGGAATTGAACTGAGGGAGTAACAGAGTAAGGCCATGAGGGAAGCTAGGGAATTGAAATTGAACTAAGAGAGACAAGGAGTGAGGGACCATAGAAGAATCAGTGCATGTAGTATTCATTAAAAATGAAACTGTTTCTAAACCTAACCTAGATAAGGATGAACTAATTTCTAGTTTCAAAAACATGAACCTCTCTAAGGAAAATAAAATTAAATCTCCAAAAATATCAGAATCTATTGATGTAGAGGAAGATCTGGAATTTGAAGATAATGAAGTAATTTCTCAAGAACTAACTAGAGCTTGGAGATATCAAAGGTGTCATCCTGTTGATCAAGTGATTAGAGATGTTCAGAAGAATATTAAAACCAGAAGACAACTTAGGGATTAAATAAATAATTTTGCATTCATTTCTCAAATTGAACCTAAGTATACTGAAGAAGTATTAATATATGAGTATTGGGTAATAGCTATGCAAGAAGAACAAAATTAGTTTGAGAGGGATCAAGTTTGGGACTTAACACCTAGATCCATTAATCACTTAATTATTGGAACCAAATGGATGTTTAGAAACAAACTTGATGAATCTAGAACAATAATTAGAAACAAAGCTAGGTTGTAGTTAAATGATATAATCAAGAAGAAGGTATAGGTTATAAGGAAACCTTTGCTCCAGTTGCAAAATTGGAAGCAATAAGGATCTTTCTAGCCTATGCTTGTATAAAAGACATTATGTTGTATCAAATAGATGTAAAAAGTGCTTTTCTGAATGGTTATATCATGAAAGAGGTTTATGTTAACCAATCTCCAGGATTTGAAGACTCAACAAAATCAAATCATATATATAAACTGAAGAAAGATCTCTATGGATTAAAGCAAGCACCGAGAGCATGGTATGAAAAGTTAAGTAATTTCCTAATTGAAAAGAGATTCAATAGAGGCAAAGTTGATACAACTTTGTTTACTAAAAAGTAAAATAAAGATTTACTTATTGTTCAAATTTACGTTGATAATATTATATTTGGTGCCACTAATGAATCTTTATTCAAGGATTTTTTTAAGTTAATGCAGAGTGAATTCGAGATGTCAATGATGGGAGAACTCAACTTTTTCCTTGGACTGCAAATCAAACAATATGATGATGGCATCATCCTGAATCAATCAAAATATCTAAAAAAGTTACTGAAAAAATTTAGGATGGAAAATGCTAAATCAATGGGAACTCCAATGGCCATTGCCACAAAGCTTGATATGAATGAAGAAGGAAAACCATTTGACATAACTCAATATAGAAGAATGATTGGTTCCTTGCTGTACCTAACGTCTAATAGACTTAACATCATGTTCAATGTTTGCATATGTGTAAGGTTCCAATCATGTCCCAAAGAGTCACATGCAACAACTGTAAAAAAAATATTTAGATATCTAATTGGAACATCACATATGAGACTTTGGTATCCAAAAGGCAATGAAGAGGAGCTTGTTGGGTATATTAATGTTGATTTTGCTAGATCCAAAATTGATAAAAAAAGCACAAGTGGCACATGTCAATTTCTTGGAGGGCCTCTAGTCTCATAGCTCAGCAAGAAGTAGAATAATGTTGCTCTCTCCATAGCAGAAGCTGAATACATAGCTGCTGGAAGCTGCTATGTTCAAATCCTTTGGATGAAGCATCAACTGGAAGATCTTGAAATTGAGATGAAAAAAGTACATGTCAGATGTGATAATCAAAGTACCATTAACATCACGAGAAATCTAGTGATGCATTCAAGGACAAAGCACATTGAGGTCGGACATCATTTTATAAGGGATCATGTTTTGAAAAGAGATATTATATTAGAATTTGTCCTTAGAAAAGATCAGCTTGCAGACATTTTGACCAAGCCACTTCCAAAAGATAAATATTGTAAAATCAGAAGAGAATTGGGAATGGTAAATCTAGATGAATTGTAAGCAAGCCTCTATCTAAATTTGTTTACCTTCTAAAGGTAATCTGTTAAATCATACTCTAACTTAAGCATTGAAGTGTGCTTAAAGTGTTTTGCAGGTACTCCTCATGAGCCCATGTGATAAAGAAATCAATATAATGGAGTATCTCATACTTACTCAACCAATATCTGCTGAAGAAATATGGAAATTTGAATGTTCAACATCTGTTTATAAGTTCAATCTTGCAAAATTCGCATTTTGATTGCTAATAGACAAATTTCCATGCTCTATTCAACTTATTGAATGACTTTGCATAGTTAACATTCGAACTTTAAACTTTAACAGTCATATTTTAGTGATTCATAGGCTGTACCAGTGTTTCAGTCCACTCAAAATTCATCTGTTGCCTAATTGAAATTTGAATTTTGAATATTGGTATATGTGTTTGCTTTGTCTATGTGGACAACATTCAAATTTTGATGATTCAACATTCGTATTTTAGACAAATTCTTTATAAAGTCTTAAAATACAAACTTTGAATCCCAACATTCATCTGTTGGATCTTTTATGTTTGCATATCTTCGATAGAAGACTTCAAAATTTGAACTTTGAGGACACAAAGTTTGTCTGTTGAAACATCTATTGATGATTCATCTCTAACAGTTGAATTTTAAGGCTAACATTCAACTGTTGAAGACATTCTTCGTATGTTAAATCTTTAACAGATGAACTTTGAGGTTGAAAATTTGTCTGTCAAGACAGCTTCTCTATGTACATAGGCAATGTAATTGGCCGAAATTCAAATTTTGACCACCGAAATTCGTCTATCGAATGGTTACATAAGCAAATTCAAAGGGTCACACTGAACAAACGTAACCTTATTTGTCTTTCAACCAAAGCTATTCCTCTCCTCTCTCAACCATTAAATTCCTTTGGTTAAACCTCATTTTCCATTGATTAAACTTCAGCCCAAACCTCATAAACATCTTTAGAACATCTTTCAACATAAATCTCTCATGAAAATGGTTAAAGTGAAAAATGCCAATTTTGGAAAAAAGTAGTCTCGGCCCAAACGTTCCACCAAATCTTAGTATGCTTCAAAGGAAGGAGACACCCGAAAAAGGAAGGCTGAATCCAGCAAAGGGATACCATCAAAGAAATAAAAAACAACTCCAAATGCTGAATCAAAGAAATCAATCCCTACTGCGCCTACCTCAAGCATTGAGTCTAAGGAACTCCAGATAACCACAGAGCGTCTTTGCAACTATGAACAAATCTTGAAGGAATATACCATGAAGTTTGCTACAAAGAAGGTAATAACTCCTCACTAAACTAATTTGGAGGAATTTCCATTTTCAAACAACTTTGATACTGGAATATGGATGGGCAAATATAAAAATATTTTGGAAATTAGAGAAAGATATGATAATGAGGTAATCAAAACTTGGTATGCTGCATTAAAATATAATGACAAGAAGAGGAAGTACCAAGTAACTCTTAGGTCTAGGAATTTGTGGCTCTCAGACGAGAATATGAGTGGTGTTTTAGAGATCCATGGGTAAGAGGGATTTAAGATTCATATTTCCACCTCCAAATACATGGATGAAGATGATGATGCAGATGAGAAAAGTGGGGAATACATGAACTATAAAGAAAGCACAATTCTGGATGCTTTCTTCATAAGACATGTGAATAAGTCTCCTTTAAAAATTGTAAAGCCTTCTAACCTAAGTGTACAAGTGAGAATCTTGCACTATATAACGTCAAGGATTATTTTCAACAAGGAAGGAAGCTTTAATTTGACCACCAAGGCTAAGGCTTATGTAATGACAATCTTAATTTGCAGAAAGGAGCTTAACCTAGGTCACATAATCTTTCAGAGAATGATCAATGCAAGAGACCAGCGAAATGACTTCATTATGCCAAATGCCTCAATCATCACCAAGCTCCTTAAATTTGCTAAGATACAACATCTACAGAAAGGCAAAGGGAAGCTAATTGAGAAGTTTAAAGAAGAAGAGTTAATGAGAATGAGGATTGAAAGAAAAGAGGGCAAATTGATTAGGAAGGGTGCTGGTAAAATAGAGGATCAATTCTATGATGGGGGAGAGTCACAATAGCAAGAAACTACATCTAAGATTGCCCCAACCATATAACATGAACCACAGCTAACCCAATCTCAACCTACTCAGCAACCTGAATCCTCTATTCCAACCACTATGGCTACCCCTAATACCATACATGAACCCTTTGATTGCCTATCTAAGATGATGATCAGTATTAGGGAGGAATAAAATGCTAAGTTTGCACACCTGCAAACTCAAATAACTGACCTGGCCAGAAATCTCTAGGTAATTGCTGATGCTATGAAGATATCCAAAACTCTCTTCCAACCATATCAGCATCTCCTCAGACTGGTATTTCAGAACCCCTCAAATTTTTCTCTCCTCAAGTCCCAAGCCCTTTTGAAATAGGCTCTTATGATGCTGCTGCCACTGATACTAATGCTGCTACTCCTTAGGTCTCCAGCAATGAAACCAGTCCTAGTCTATCTCTAGGTTATGCTATAGAGGAAGAAGCAACTCAAGAAAAAGGCTCTCCTGAGCTAATGGTAAAGGATATTGTTCAAGAATCAATTCTGTCATCACAAGAGACTGAGCAAATAGAGAAGCTTGTTGCAAATCTTACTACTGCACCAATTATTCAAGCTGCTCTCAATAAGGAAAGGGGCATCGTGCCTTATATAGAATTTACTACTGTTGCACTTAATGCTGTAGTGCAAGCACAAAAGCAAAGGTTAGATGAAATGTTTCCTCCACCTGCTCCTCAACCTCTATCCTCTGGATATGGTCTCTCAGTAGAACAACGAGCTAGGCTAGCCAACATTCGAAGGGAGGTTTAAGAACTGACTTCAGATGCTAATGATGACCTTCCTCAGATACCTTCCTCTATGCCATTATATCAGTTCTTCTTCAAGTCATTCCCATGTCTTAAATGTTAGGCTTACTGGCTTTCCAAGAGGGGGTGAATTGGGAAGTTAAAAAATTTTCTACAAAAATTAGATAAAATAGTGATAGTAGAAGTTTTGCAGAAAACAGAGTACAGAGGAACAAAGCAAATACAAGGTAAGAGAGGAGAGGACACAGAAATTTATCCTGGTTTGCTTCGTCCACTTGACTTATGTCCAGTTCTCAAGCCACCACTTGAGGTTTTCCTCCATCTTGCAAGAATTTAATGGGCTCCTTGCAATTTTACAGTACAAGCTTATGTTCTGTTCTAAGAGCTCTCAAGTATACACTCTGCACTTTTATAAAGTGTTTCATAAATCCCTTATAAAAACCCCTCACAAAAAAATCCTTCTTCCAGATGAAGAAAAGATTTTGTACAAGATGAAAAACTCTCTAATACAAAGTAAATAAGATAGTTGATGTGCAATACATGAAGTGTAAGTGGATAAAAGACTTGGACTAAAGATTTCAGCAGAATTTCAGTATTTATAGCATAAATTTGTTACCCACAACTTCAAATAAAGTTCTATTTATAAATTTGTATCTCAACTAGACGTTAGACACAAGATCTAGCCGTTAGAGATGTTACCTAATGGTTACTCTACAAAACTAGCTTTTCACCAATCACATTTAATGGGTTTGACACCTAAAATTCAAATTTTGGATGCCAACAGAAGAATTTCACAGAGACCAGAAGCTGAAGACTTTAAGGTTGAACTTCCAAAATTCGTCTGCTCAAGAGTAAAATTTGAATTTTGATTTTGGCAAATGTATCCCATATTAAGACATATGAATTTTTATATTCAAAGTGCATCTGTTGAATGTGAACAATTGTCTCATGTTTCTAGTGTGCACTTGAAATTTGAATTTTAGGAGGCCAAAATTTGTTTGTTAGTGACAGGCTAACTATGGCACGAACATTCCACTATGAAAAAGTCAAATTTTGCACTTCCAAAATTCATCTGTTAAAGACACCTCTAATTAGACCTATAAGTCTTCATTCCAGAGTTCAAATTTTGAAAACCAAAATTCATCTATCAGAGGGACTGTCTTAAACTTAATTTGCATTTTAATATCAGACGAATTTTAACATGACTTTAGACGAATTTTGCATATTTGCTTAATTATGTTTGACTTGAAATTCGAATTTCAACACTTGAAATTCATCTGTCAGAGATGACATCTCTGTAACTTTGAATTTTGGTCACAAAGTTCAAATTTTCAACAAGATATATGGAGTTTAACAACTTCAAATTCATCTATTAGTCAGTGTTTTTCAAATTTAACATATGTCAACATAGAATAAAGTGAAAACACATATTTAAACGTAGTGGGAGTTTGAGTAAGTAAAATCAAAGTCTTTTACCCTATTTACAAAGTGAAAAATCCTAACAATTCCTTCACATATTTCTTCTTGGATTTCTTCACTTGAATGCTTTTACACTCCGTTGATATTTTCCTTCCAAGCTCTAATTGTTTAGAATTATCAAAATACTTGATTCAATATTCTCCCCCCTTTTGATAATAACAAAACAACTTACAAACTGGATTAGTACTTTGGGTTTGCTTCTAAGAGCTTTCCCTCAACATATGCATTAAAATTTAAAGATAAGTATAGCACATATAGGAGAGTAGAAGGAAAATATGGAATCACATTAATTCATTCAAAGTTCAATACAGTGATTTAACAAGTACATGACACTACAAGATGAACATTTCAAAAGTAAGATCAACATTGCAATACAAGAGATGCTGCAAACAGAAATAAGCAGTCCTAAGATCTACACCTTAAGGGTCTAGCAATCATTTCTTCTTGGGCTTGGACTTCTTGCTATAGGTTTTGCCCAATTGCCCAACTTCAAACTTCCTAGTTTGCTAAGTTTTCTTCTCCCCCTTTTTTGGCATCATCAGGGGTTGGAACATGTATAATGGGAAAAGCAATCTGTGACACTAGAATAGCATGAAGAAAGACATGGATGAATGGCATTGATGAGGAGATCTGAGGAAGAGGTACTGATGGCGGTGTTTCAGGGAGATCTTCCTCAGCATCTGAGACTATCTCCTAAAATTCCCTTTGAAGATTGGCTAATTTGACCCTTTGTGCTATAGAGAGACCATACTTAGGAGATGAAGGTTAAGGGGCAGGAGGAGGAAACATTTCATCAAGCCTTTTCTTCTAAGCTTGCATAATTGCATTATATGTAATGGTAGCAACATCTACATAAGGTACAAGGCTTCTTTCCTCATTTAGTGTAGCCTGAATGATTGGTGTAGAGGTGATGGTTGCTACTAATTTCTCCATTTGCTCAGATTCTTGGGATGACAGAATTGCTTCTTAAGCAACATCTTCCATCATAAGCTCATGAGAGCCTTCTTCATGAGGGGCCTATTCCTCCATGGCATAGTCCAAGGGTGGACTAGGGCTTGTCTCATTACTAGAGGCTTATGGGGTAGCAATCGTGTCAGCAGCCTTAATAGTAGCATCTGTAGCAACAAGCTCAGGGGATTCCAGTTCAAAAGGACTTAGAGGTTCAGGGGTTGTAAATTTGGTAAACTCATAGGGTCTAGGCTAAGGTTGGGCTAATGTGGAAGGAATAACACTTCTAATGTCTTCATAGGCATTAGCAACCATTTTCATGTTCTTTACCAATTGTGTGATTTGAACCTGAAGGTAAGCAAACTTAGCAATTTGTTCTTCTCTGATGCTTAGCATGAGTATAGATAGGCTATCATATAGCTCAGTGACTTTGGTTAGCTTGGGCTAGGTGGATGGAGTGGAAGGTTAAGGTATCTGAGTGGGCTATACTGGAGGTGAGATAGGTTAGGATGGTTATGGTGGAGGAGAAAGATATTAAGATGGCTGTGGTGAAGACTGAGTATGTGGTATAACCTCAGAAGTTTCTTCTTGCTGTTGGCCTTCCTTAAAGAATAGGCCTCTGACTTCCCTGCACCTTTGCCAATCCACCTTCCTTCTTTCCTTTCATTGCCCATTTGCTACAACTCTTCCTTCTTGAATACTTAAATAGGCTTTTCTTTTCCCTTCTTCAAGTGTTTAATCTTTACATACTAAAGTATCTTAGTAATGATGGAGGCATAGGGCAAGGTGGAATCTTTCCTTTGATCCCTTGCCTTGAGCTTATGCTGGAAGATGACATAGCCCTAATTTAGCAACTTTCCATGCATCAGAGCAGTCATCACATGTGCTTTAGCCCTTGTGATCAAATTGAAGCTTCCTCCTTTGTCAAAGATGATCCTGGACACAATATAGTGCAGGACCCTGGCTTGAACACTCAAATCAGAGGGCTTTATCACTTTTAGTGAAAGGCATATTCTCTTGCCTTCTGAATAAGGTGTTCAGGACTATACTCTCCTTGTAGTTCAAGAATGGACCACCTTCCTCATTTGCTTCTTCATCCTCATCCATGTATCTTGAGGTGGTGATATCAATCTTGAGGTTATCTTGTCCAGAGATTTCCAGGATTTCATTTATTATCTCATCAGAGAGCCACAGAGTTCTGGACCTGAGATTGACCTGCCATTTCCTCTTTCTGCTATTGTATGACAGAGAAGCATACCATGTTTTGATTACTTCATCATCATATCTTTCTTTAATTTCTAACAAATTTTTATATCTCACCAATCATAACTTGGCATCAAAATTATTGGAAATCAGAAAATCTTCTAAGTTGGTACAACGAAGATTGATTACCTTCTTACTGACAATCCTTATGGTGTACTCCTTTAGGATATGGGCAATGTTACACAGAGGCTCAGTGGTTAATTGAAGTTCCTCAGACTCAGTGTTGGATAAGGCAGAGATAATAGCAGTAGGGATAGGTTTCTTCAAATCAGCCTTGGGAGTTATTTTCTGCTTTTTGGAGTGTGTTCCCTTACTAGATTCTCCTTTTCTTTTCTTTGTTTCACCTTCCTTAGAGGCATATTGCGACTTAACAACCCTTTTTGGTTTGGACTCCTCTCCATCAATGTTGGGATTTTTAACCCTTGCCATTTCTGAGATAGATTATTGAAGAGAAATGCTAGGAAGGGGTTTATAAGGTGCGAGTGAGAGTTTAATAAATGGGAAATGGAGATTCACGAATAGAATTAATGAGAAATTAAGAGAGGAGGTGAATAGACTTGGGAAAAAGAAAAATAAGGTTGCATTTGTTCAGAGCGAGACCCTTTAGTTTAGCTTTTGTAATCATTCAATAGACTAATTTTAAGGGTCAAAATTTGAATTTCGAGCAGTTACGTGAACTACTTATTTAGGGAGATTGTCTGACAAATGAATTTTCATCTTTAAAGTCCGTCTGTCAGTGACTTAGATATAGTTATATTCTTCAATAGACTAACTTTGTGCTTCTAAAGTTTGAATTTTAAGAGTTCCTCGTGAGGCGCACAAGCAAAAGATGTTCAACAGATGAATTTTGAGATACAAAAAGTTGAATTTTAAGACTTTATAAAGAAATTTTTGAAATGTGTATTTCAAGGAGTTAAAATTTAGATGTTGAACGCTTTGAACACAATCAACATTCATAATATCATTTAGAAATTCGAATTTTAACCAATCAACAGATGAATTTCGAACAACTTGAAAGTGCTATAACAACATGTGAAGTGTTGAAATCCATCTGTTCAGCACTTAAGTTCGAATTTTAAGCTCGTCATTTCATTCAAAATCATAATCTAGCATGGAAATTCATCTATTAACATCCAAAATGCCAATTTTGAATGACTGAACTTACAGATATGGCCTAAAAATTCAAATTTCCAATTCTGCTTTAGCATCTATTGACTGTGTAGGTCTCATAAACTCCATTATATTGGTATTGCTATCATTTAGACTCATGAGACGTACCTGCAAAATATCTTAAACACACTCCGATACTTAAGTTAGTGTCAATTTGACATTAGAAAATTAAATAGATTTTGTTAGAAACTTGCTTACAATTCATTGGGATTCACCATTCTCAATTCTCTTCTAATTTTATAGTATTTGTCTTCTGTAAGTGGCTTGGTCAAGATGTCAACCAACTGATCTTCAGTAGGGACAAATTCTAACTTGATATCTCCTTTCACAACATGGTCTCGTATGAAGTGATGTCTAACTTCAATGTATTTTATCCTTGAATGCATGACTGGATTCTTTGTGATATTGATGACACTTTGATTATCACATTGTATTGGTATTTCCTTAATTTCAATCTCAAGATCTTCAAGTTGCTACTTCATCCAAAGGATTTGAGCACAACATCTACTTGATGCTACATATTCAACTTCTGTTGTGGAGAGAGCTACACTATTTTGCTTCTTGCTGAACCATGAAACCAAGGATCCTCCTATAAACTGTCACGTTCCACTTATGCTCTTTCTATTAGTTTTGGATCTAGTAAAGTCAGCATTAGTATATCCTATAAGCTCTTCACCATTACCCTTTAGATACCAAAGTCTCATATGTGATGTTCCAATTAGATATCTGAAGATTCTCTTCACAACTGTTGCATGGGATTCTCTGGGACATGATTGAAACCTAACACACATGTAGACACTAAACATGATGTTAGGTCTGTTGGCTATTAGATAAAGCAAGGAATCAATCATTCTCCTATATTGTATTATATCAAAGGGTTTTCCTCCTTCATCTATATCAAGCTTTGTTGCAGTGACCATAGGAATCCCCATTGATTTGGCATTTTCCATTTCAAACTTTTTTAGCAGCTCCTTTAGATATTATGATTGATTGAGAAAGATGCCATCGTCACATTTGAACTCTCCCATCATTGACATCTCAAACTCACTATGCATTAACTTAGAGAAATTATTGCACAAAGACTCATCGTAGCACTGAATATAATATCATTAACATAAATTTATACAATAAGCAAGTCTTTATTTTCCTTCTTAGTAAACAGTGTTGTATATACTTTTTCTCTACTAAATCCTTTTTCTGTTAGGAAATTGCTTAGCCTTTCATACCATGCTCTAGGTGCCTGTTTCAAACCATATTGAGCTTTCTTCAATTTATAAATATGGTTTGGCTTTGTTGAGTCCTCAAAACCTAGAGGTTGATCAATATAGATCTCTTCCATGATATAACCATTTAGAAAAGTACTTTTTACATCTATTTGATATGACATTATGTCTTTTATATATGCATAGGCTAAAAGGATTCTTATTACTTCCAATCTTGCAACTGTAGCAAAAGTTTCCTCATAATCTATGACTTCCTCCTGATTATATCATTTGACTACTAGTCTAGCTTTGTTTCTAATAACTGTTCCTGATTCATCAAGTTTATTTCTGAATACCCATTTAGTTCTAATAATCAGGTGATCCTTGGGCCTACAAACTTGATCCCAAATTTGATTTCTTTCAAATTGATTAAGCTCATCTTGCATAGCTAATGTCCAATATTCATCAGTTAAAGCTTCTTCAGTACACTTAGGTTCAATTTGAGAAATAAATGCATAGTTATTTACTTGATCCCTAAGTTGTCTTCTACTTTGAACATTCTCTTGAACATCCCCAATCACTTGATCAACTAGATGATTCCTTTAATATCTCCAAGCTCTAGGGAGTTTTTGAGAAATTTCTTCATTATTCTCCAATTCAACATCTTTCTCCTGAATATCTTCCTCTACATTAGCAAATTCTAATATTTTTAGAGGTTCAATTTTATTTTCTTCAGAAAGGTTCAAGTTCTTAAAGCTAGAGATTATTTCTTCCTCATCTAAAACATGTTTGAAAACAGTTTCATTTTCAATGAAAACCACATGCACAAATTCTTCTATGGTTCTAAACTTTTTATTGAACACCCTATATGTTTTATTTCTACTAGAATAGCCAAGGAATGTACTTTTATCTAATTTTGCATCAAACTTACCCAAATTCTCTTTTCCATTGTTGTGGATGAAGCACTTGCATCCAAACACATGCAGATGTGAGAAATTTGACTTTCTTTCTTTGTAGAGCTCATAAGGAGTTTTCCCTAGAATTGGTTTGATGTAGGCTCTATTAACGATGTAGCTTGCTGTGTTCATTGTATCAGCCCAAAAATATTAAGGGAGCTCTTTCTCATTTAGCATTGCTCTTGCCATTTCTCACAACGTCCTATTCTTCCTCTCTACCACTCTATTTTGCTGAGGAGTCCTTAGAGCTGAGATGTTATTGTCAATTCCATGCTCTTCACAATACTCCAGAAAACTTGAATTTTTGAATTCTCTTTAATGATCAGACTTGATAGACACAATCAAAATACCTTTCTCATTTTACACTTTCTTTGCTAAGGTTACAAATGCATCAAAAGTCTCACCTTTAGAGGAAAGAAACAAAGTCCAAGTAAATCTAGAATAATCATCTACAATTACAAGTATATTCAAATTTCTACCAATACTTTTTACTCTGGATGAACATATCATGTCTATGTGCAGCAATTGTAGTGGTCTAGATGTGGTTACTACATTTTTAGGTTTGAAGGATGATTTAGTTTGTTACCCCTTGAGGCATGCATCACATTCTCTATCTTTTTCAAAAGAAATTTTTGGTAAACCAGTGACTAATTCATTCTTAATTAATTTCGTTAGTTGGTTCATGTTAACATGGGTTAGTCTTCTATGCCACAACCAACTTTCATTATCTTTGCTAATTAAACATACAGAATCTAAAGTAGGGAGTTCATCTAGATCAATGGTATATCAGTTACCATCCCTTTGAGCTCTGAGGATAACTTTGCAATCCCTTTTTCAAATGACTAGGCATAATTTTGAATCAAACAGTACCCAATTCCCTTTGTCACATGTCTGACTCACACTCAGCAAGTTATGGTTGAAGCCAATCACAAACAGCACATCTTCTATGGATGTTTCAAGATTTTTGCCTACGATGTTGATGCCAACTATTTTGCCATATTGGTCACCTCCAAATGTCAACTTCCTCCTTTCTTGTCTCTAAGGGTGATGAACTTCTCCTTATCACTGATCATATGTCTTGAGCATGTGCTGTCCATATACCATTTGTTGCTCTTGCTAGCTCTAAGACAAACTTGTAAAACAATGTTTAGCCTTTCTTTTTAGGTATCCAAATCTGTTTGGATCCTTTTTTGTTAATGGCATTCTCCTAAGATAAAGATGTACCTTTGGTAACTTATTCTACCTTCTTGCCAAGTCCATTTTTCTTTAACAACATGAACTGGAAATATGTCCCTTCTTATTACAGAAGTGGCATGTGATAAAGGGACTGTTAGATTGTGATGCAGGAAGAAAGCAATGTAGATAATATTTTTGTTTCACGAATTGGGTTGGACATAAGATTCAATGGCTTTTGAATTGTAACTTTTCTTTTTATGTCCATCTGCATGTACAAAGTGTCTTATGTATAAATTTTGATTTTTCTTTTTATTCTTTTCCTTGACTGTACAAGGATCATAACTAAGACCAGCTTTTTCTTTTACAATCCTCTAACTTCCTAGCAATGCAGATAACATAACATGTCTTTATCTTTGGTGAGTTTAGTCAGGCTTTTGAAAAGATATTCATTATTTTTCTTTAGTTTAATGCATGATGCACAACAGACAGATTCAACTCTATGTTGAAATGCAATGTCAGACATTTTGCAATCTAATTCTAACTTGCTAATCTTTTTCTTAGTCAGTTTTAGTTTTTTTGCAAATTTAATGAATTCATCATGCAGATCATGAAATGCATCAAGTAGTTTAGAATAGGAGGGTTCAGAATCATTTATCTCATCTTCATGATCAATATCAGATGAATTTAGAATTTCTTCTGTTGCACGTGATATCAAACATATGTTGGCAATTTCTTCTTCATCTTCTTCATTTAAGTTGTTGCCCCAGATTGATGAGATGTAGGCCTTTTTCATTTTGCCTTTATTAGCGACTTTCTTTTCTTTCTCCTGCTTTTTCAGGAATTATGGGCATTCCCATTTGATGTACCCTTATTTCGTGTATTCATAGTAGGTGATAGGCTCTTTACTTTCCTTCTTATTGTCTGCAGATGCTTCTTTCTTGAAAAACTTTTTATTTTGTTTTTTGCTGTAGAATCTTCCAAATTTTCTGACCAACATAGCTAGAGTTTCTTCATCCAGTTCTTCTTCATCATTAGAATCCTCTTCTCTTTCTTCTACAGCTTTTAACGTAAGACCTTTTTTCTTCTTGTCTTGTCCAGCATCCTTGAGAGCTTTCATCTTGCCCCTTATATTCTTCAAGGCAATTGAAGAGAGCTGTGACAGAAGCCATTGATTCTCCTCTTGCTTTTTCTATGGATGTTACTTTTGGTTACCATTCAAGAGGGAGAGCTCTAAGAATTTTTCTGACCTTATCTGGCTATGTGTACTCCTTGCTGAGACTCTTTAGCTAATTCACAATGAGGGTAGATCTCTTCTATAGATCTTTGATATTTTCACCTTCCTTCATTCTGAAACTTTCATACTCACCTATGCCGGAGTTCAATTTATTTTCTCTTACTTCAGTTGTTTCTTCATGAGTAATTTCCAGAGTGTCTCATATACCTTTGGCTGTTATACATTAAGAAACCCTATAAAATTCATCCTAGTTAAATGCATTGACCAAGCAGTATTTAGCTTTATAATTAAGCAAGACTCTTCTTTTATCTTCATTATTGCATTCCTCCTTTGGCTTTTCCTTGTACTTGCCATCATCTTGCAACTTCATTGGGACAAAGTCTCCTTTTGGATGACTGACCAGATATCTAAGTGCATGGATTGGAAATAAATCTGCATCCTCATCGTCTAGTATGCATAATGTTCTCCACTGAAGCCAGAAGGTCTATTAGTGTTGTTTTCTTCAAGAAGAATATTTTCTTCAAAGCCAGCCCTATATTCTCCACAATTGTTAGATCCTTCAGTTGGGAGTCTAGGCTCTGAAACTACTTGTTAGGTTTACTAGCTTCTAAAGAGGGGGGTGAATTGGAAAGTTCAAAATTTTTCTGCAAAAAATAGATAGAATAGTGATAGTAGAAGTTTTGCAGAAAATGGAGTATAGAGGAACAAAGCAAATACAAGGTAAGAGAAGAGAGGACATAGAAATTTATCCTGGTTCGCTCTGACCACTTGACCTGCATCCAGTTCTCAAGCCAACACTTGAGATTTTCCACTATCTTGCAAGAATTCAGTGGGCTCCATGCAATGCTACAATACAAGCTTATGCTTTATTCTAAGAGCTTTCAAGTATACACTCTGTATTCTTACAAAGCGTTCCCTAAATTCCTTGTGACCCCTCACAAGAAAATCCTTCTTCAAAATAAAGAAAAGATTTTGTACGGAATAAAAAACTCTCTAATACAGAGTACATGAGACAGTTGAAGTGCAATAAATGAAGTGTGAGTGGGTAAAAGACTTTGACTAAAGATTTTAGTAGAATTTCAATACTTACAGCATAAATTCGTTACTCACAACTTCAAATGAAGTTCTATTTATAGATTTGTGACTTAACTAGACGTTAGAAACAAAATCTAGCCGTTAGAGACATTACTTAATGGTTACTCTATAAAACTAGCCATTTACTAATCACATTTAATGTGTCTGACACACTAAAATTCAAATTTTGGGGTGCCAACAGATGAATTTCATGGAGACCATAAGCTAAAGACTTTAATGTTAAACATCCAAAATTCATCTGTTCAAGAGTGAAATTTGAATTTTGGTTTTGTCAAATATATCTCATGTTAAGACATATGAATTTTCATATTCAAAATGCATCTGTTGAGTGTAAACAGTTATCTCATGTTTCTACAATGCACTTGAAATTCAAATTTTGGGATGCCAAAATTCGTCTGTCAGTGACAAGGTCAACATGGCACAAAAGTTCTACTTTGAGAAATTTGCTTTTTGCACTTTCAAAATTCATTTGTCATAGATACCTCTGATCAGACTTACAAGTCTTCATTCCAAAATTTGAATTTTGAAAACCAAAATTAGTTTGTCATAGGGACAGTCTTGAACTCAGTTTGCATTTTAATATCAAACAAACTTTGACATGACTTCAGACAAATTTTGCACATTTGCTTAACTATGCTTGACTCAAACTTCAAATTTCAACACTTGAAATTCATCTGTCAGAGGTGATACCTTTGTAACTTCAAATTTCAGTCAACAAAGTTTGAACTTCCAATGAAATATATAAAGTTTAACAACTCAAAATTCAACTATTAGTCAATATTTTTCAAATCTAACATATGTTAATATAGGATAACATGAAAAACACATGTTACGCTGTTGGAATTTGAGTAAGTAAAAATCAAAATCTTTTACCCTGTGTGCATTGTAAGAAATCCTAACAATTAATTCTTCATCCATTTCTTCTGTATTTCTTCACTTGTATGCTCTTACACTCCTTTGATATTTTCCTTCCAAGCTCTAGTTGTTTAGAATCATCAAAACACTTAATTTAACATCAAATACCTCCTCCCTATGTACAAGTTCCTATGTCTAATGATCCCAAAAAGGGGGAGAAGAAGGATGAGCAAATTGGAGAATTAGTAGCTGGACAAACCGAATCTGGACAATTTGAAGTTGCTGGGTAATCAGAAAAGACTTATGGCAAGAAGAAGATTAAGCTCAAGGCCACGAAGGAATGACAAGCTATAGAACCTTAGGGTTTAGACTAGATCTTAGGATTTTGTGATTTTGTATATGTTGCACCTTGAATCTGTGTAGTTGTTTTGAATTTGGTTGAATATCTGTACTGAACTTATGAATCAATGCAACTTGTTTCCATACTTCCTTTTCTATTCCCTACAATTTCAACTCTGATACATATGCTATATTTATATTTGAATTTTAATGCATATGTTGAGGGGGAGCTCTTAGAAGCAAACCCAAGTACTAATCTAGTTTCCTAGTTATTTTGTTATCAAATGACAAAGTGAAGAAATTCAATGAAGAATGTGTGAAGATTTAGTTGTTAGGATTTCTCACTATGTACATTGGGTGAAAAGCTTTGATTATCACTTATTCATGTTACCACAGCACTTAAACAAGTAATTTCACAGTTATCCTATGTTAACATATGTTAAATTTGAAAAATACTAACTAATATATGAATTTTGCTATTAACTCATGTGTATTTTGTGTAAAATTTGAACTTGGTGAAATTCGAATATCCAGAGGTTTCATCTCTGACAGATGAATTTTACTTATGAAATTTGAATTTCAGGCTAAGTATTGTTAGTGACTATATACAAAATTCATATGAAACTTAGTCAAAATTCAAATGTTGGTGAAGTTCAGAGTTCAAAGTCACATTCTCTGATGGACGAATTTTGTACTTCAAAATTCAAATTTTGAAATGAGAACTTATGAGTCTCATTAGAGCATACCTCTAATAGATGACTTTATAGTTTAGCATTCGAATTTCACAGAGGAGAACTTTTGTGCATGTTGAACAAGCATTTAACAGACAAATTTCAACTTCTGATATTCAAATTTCGAGTACACTGTAAAAATATGAGATAACTGTTTAAACTCAATAGATGCACTTTTGATATGAAAATTCGTATGTTCTAATATGCGATATCTTTAACAAATTCAAAATTTGAATGTCACACTTGAACAGACGATATTAAAGTTCAACATTGAAATCCTTAACCTTCTGTCTCTGTGAAATTAATCTGTTGGACCCTAAAATTCGAATTTTGGCATGTCAAACACATTAAATGTGGTTGGTGAACTGCTATTTCTTTACGAACTTTTTGAATTTCTTCTTCCCATACATTTTCCCAAATTTCTTTACCAGCATGGCCATCATTTCTTCATCAAGCTTAGCATTTTCTTCAGAGGTATCGTATTCTGATTCCACTTTAAGAGGAAGGCTTTTTTTTCTTCTTTTCTTGTCCTACTTCTTTGAGTGCTTTCAATTTGCCCTCATATTCCTCAAGACCACCAAAGAGTACTGTCACAGAGGTCATTAATTCTCCTTTGGCTTCTTCTATAGCAGTCACTTTTGGTTGTTATTCGATCGGTAGGGCCCTGAGGATTTTCTTGACTTTTTCTGGCTGTGTGTACTCCTTGCAAAGTCTCTTTAATTGGTTCACAATGAGAGTGAATCTCTTTTGTAGATCTTTGATGTTTTCACCTTCTTTCATTCTAAAGCTTTCACATTTGCCAATGTAGCAATTTAATTTATTTTCTCTTACTCCAGTTGTTCCTTCAGGGCAATTTCCAGAGTATCCAACATCCCTTTAACTGTGGCACATTGAGACATTCTATAGAATTCATCTTAGTTAAGAGTACTGACCAGGCATTGTTTTGCTTTGTAGTTCAGTAGGACTCTTCTCCTATCTTTATCATTCCATTCTTCCTCTGGCTTTTCTTTGTACTTGCCATCATCTTGCAGCTTCATTAGGACAAAGTCTCCTTCTGGATAATTGACTAGATATCTAAGTTAATGGACTAGAGATAAATCTGCATCTTCATCTTCCAGTATCTATAGTATTCTCCACTAAAGCTAGGAGGTATATTATTGTTTGCTTCAGGTAGAATGTTCTCTTCAAAGCCAGCCATATATTCGCCCAGATTGTTAGATCTTTCAGTTGGAAGTCTGGGCTCTGATACCATTTGTTAGGTTTACTGACTTTCCAAGAGGGGGGTGAATTGTGAAGTACAAAATTTTTCTACAAAAATGTGATAGAATAGTGATAGTAGAAGTTTTGCAGAAAATGGAGTACAGAAAAATAAAGCAAGTGCAAGATAAGAGAGAAGATGACTCAAAAATTTATCCTGGTTCGACCTAACCACTTGACCTACTTCCAGTCCTCAAGCCACCACTTGAAATTTTTCACTATCTTGTAAGAATTTAGTGGGCTCCTTGCAATGCCATAGTATAAGTTGATGCTTTGTTCTAAGAGCTCTCAAATGTACACTCTACACTCTTACAATGTGTTTCCCAAATCCCTTGTGAAAACCCCTTACAAGAAAATCCTTATTTCTGATGAAGAAAAGATTTTGCACAGAATGAAAAACTCTAATACAGAGTAAATGAAATAGTTGAAGTGTAATAAATGAAGTGAGCTGGTAAAAGACTTTGACTAAAGAGTTTATTAGACCTTCAATATTTACATCATAAATTCATTACCTACAACTTCAAATGAAGTTCTATTTATAGATTTGTGACTTAAATAGACATTAGACACAAGATCTAGCTATTAGAGACATCACCTAATAGTTACTATGTAAAACTAGCAGTTCATCAACCACATTTAATGTGTTTGACACATTGGAGTTTGAATTTTAGGTGGTAACGGACAAATTTCACAAAGACTATAAGCCAAAGACTTTAATGTTGAACTTCCAAAATTTATCTATTCAAGAGTGAAATTTGAATTTTGGTTTTGTCAAATATATCCCATGTTAAGACATAAGAATTTTCATATTTAAAGTACATCTATTAAGGGTGAACAGTTGTTTCATTTTTTGTAGTACACTCAAAATTTGAATTTTGGGATGTCAAAATTTGTCTTTCAATGACAAGGCCAACATGGCACAAAAGTTTCTACTTTGAGAAATTTGAAATTTGCACTTTTAAAATTTGTTTGTTAGAGACATCTCTAATCAGACTTAAAAGTCTTCATTCCAAAATTCATTTGTCAGAGAGACTGTCTTGAACTCAGTTTGCATTTTAATATTAGACTAACTTTGACATGACTTTAGATTAATTTTACACATTTTCTTAACTATGCTTGACTCAAAATTCGAATTTCAACACTTGAAATTAATCTGTCAGAGGTGATACCTTTGTAACTTTGAATTTCAGTCAGCAAAGTTTGAACTTCCAATGAAATATATAAAGTTTAACAATTCAAAATTCATCTGTTAGTTAGTGTTTTTCAAATCTAACATATGTTAATATAGGATAACATGAAAAACACATGTTACGATGTGGGAGTTTGAGTAAATAAAAATCAAAGCCTTTTACCCTGTGTGCATTGTGAGAAATCCTAACAACTAATTCTTCATCCATTTCTTCTTGTATTTCTTCACTTGTATACTTTTATACCCCTTTGATGTTTTCCTTTAAAGCTCTAATTGTTTAGAATCATCAAAACACTTGATTCAATATTCTCTCCTTTTTTGATGATGACAAAATAACTTACAAACTAGATTAGTACTTGGGTTTGCTTCTAAGAGCTCCCCCTCAACATATGCAATAAAGTTTAAAGATAAGTACAGTACATGTAGGAGAGCAAAAGGAAAATATAGAATCATATTGTATTAATTCATTCAAAGTTTAGTACAGTGATTTAGTTAAGCAAGTACATGGCACTGTAAGAAGATTAACATTTCAATACAAGAAATACTGTAAAAGATGCAGAGATACAACAAAGACAAGTAACCCTAAGCTTCTCTAGGTTCTCTAGCTAATTCACTTCTTCTTGGTCTTAGACTTCTTGCTATAAGTCTTGCTAGATTGCCTAGTTTCAGACTTCCCAATTTGCTCAGTTTTCTTCTTCCCCTTTTTGGCATCATTAGGAGGTGGAACATGTATAACATGAGGAGGAATTTGTGACATGGGAGTAGCTTGAAAAGGTACAGGAATGAATGGCACTGAGGAGGGGATTTGAGGAAGGGGTGCTAAGTCTTCTTCTCTATCATCTTTCTCATCAGATACTTCGAGGAGTTCCTATATTTCCCTTCTAGTGTTTGCCAATCTAGCTTTTTGCTCCTTTGTCAGACCATATTTAGGAGATGGAGGCTGAGGGGTAAGAGGAGAAACATTTCATCAAGCTTTTTCTTTTGAGCTCACACAATTGCATCATGTGCAATGGCAGCAACATCGACGTAAGGGACAAGGCTTCTTTCCTCATGTAGTAAAGCTTGGATGATAGGTGCAAAGGTGATGGCTGCAACTAATTTCTCTATTTGCTCAAATTCTTGGGATGACAAAATTGAGTCCTGAGCAACATCCTCCATTATAAGCTCATGAGTGCCTTCTTCCTAAGGAACCTCTTCCTTGATGGCATAGTCTAATGGTAGGCCAAGGCTTGTCTTATTGCTGGAGGCCTGTGGGGTAGCAGTAGTATCAGCAGCCCTAGTTTCAGCATTTGGAGTAATAGGCTTAAGGGATTCTAGTTCAAATGGACTTCGAGGTTCAGGAGAGACAGATTTGGTAGGGTTAGAGGGTCTAAGCTGAGAAGGAGCTGATATGGAAGGGATGGCATTTCTGATGTCTTCATAGGTATTAGCAACCACTTTCATGTTTTTGGCCAAGGATGTGATTTGATCCTGAAGATGAGTAAACCTGACATTCTGTTCATCTTTGATACTCAGTATGAGTACAGACAGATTATCATATAACTCAATAATAGTGGTTGGCTAAGCCCAGCTAAGTGGAGTGGAGAGTTGAGGTTGTTTAGTGGGCTGTGATGGAGTAAAAATAGTCTAGGAAGGCTAAGGTGAAGCAGAAATAGGTTAGAATGGCCGTGGTGAAGGCTGACTGTGTGATATAGCCTTAGAGGTCCCTTCTTGTTGTTGTGACTAGCCTTTCTAAAAGAATAGATCCTTTGACTTCCCTACACCTTTGCCAATCCACCTCCCTTCCTTCCTTCCAATGCCCATTCGTTGAAACTCTTCCTCTTTGAATACTTCAGTAGACTTTCCTTTTCCCTTCACTAGGTGCTTAATCTTTGCATACTGAAGCATCTTAGTAATGATGGAGGCATAGGGCAAGGTAGAATCCTTCCTTTGATCCCTTGCCTTGATCATTCACTGGAAGATGACATGGCCCAGATTTAGCAACTTTCCATGCATAAGAGCAATCATTACATGAGCCTCAACCTTTGTTATCAAGTTAAAGCCTCCCCATTTGTTAAAGAAGATCCTGGACACAATGTAGTGCAAGACCCTGGCTTGAACCCTCAAATTAGTGGGCTTTATCAATCTTAGTGGAGGCCTATTCTCTCACCTTTTGAATAAGATGTTGAGGACTATACTCTCCTTATAGTTCAAGAATTAACCACCTTCCTCATCTGCTTCTTCATCCTCATCCATGTATCTTGAGGTGGTGATGTCAATCTTTAGTCCATCTTGCTCAGGGATCTCCAGAATTGTTGGAGATTATGTCCTAGGCCAATCATTGTATTATAAATATTGTACTTCATAATGAAAAGGAAGGTATTTTATCTTATATTATTATATTGTTTGCATGTTGTTCTTTATAATAATATCCTTGGATAAATCATTTTATCCTAAATATCCCTAGTCAATCATCTTTGTGGGAACAACGATGAACTAAGGCTAGTATGATTTTGATTGATAATTATGTGATAATTATGTATGAAGATACAAATCAAATCATAAGCTCTTGTTAGGGAATAGGCACTAGATCGATCCGTCTTGAGATAGCTGCATGAATTAAGTCATAAGTATATCTCATATATAACCATGTCACTAAGCCCTCAGACGTGAGATCACTATGGCTTCCTACATGGGGAACACTATACTTTGGTATAGTCAAATGTCACCTCTAATTGAGAGATCATAAAAGCTATGATTGGGCATAGTGGAATTCATGTGTAGGAAGATGAATGATCAAGATGGAATTTACCCCTCTAATTAATAGAGAGAGATATCTGGGGCCCTCGATGAGTGAGACTGAGAAATACATAGCCATGCTCGAATGGAAAAGTTTTCATTTGTTCTGTCAGTCTACTCGGAGATCGAGAAAGTGATGGTTGAGTAAGATGAGGATGACGTTTCCATGCCTCAAACTTGACCTATATATCATGAGACAAAAGGAATGTGATTGGGTTATATGATAGGTTACATCGGATCACCGATCTCATGTGATTTGAGTAGTCACAATGTCTTGCTTAAGGCCACTTATGACTTATGGGTCCAATAGTATTATTGGTCAATTGCTAACATCAGATGGGCCTATAAGGTCACACACAAGAATAAGTCAACTCGAGTTAGAATGTTCAGATTCATTAAATTTACAATATGTCTAGATTCAAGGAATTTAAAGTTCAATTTAGGGTGATTGAATTATATATATATATTTGATATACTTATTATTATAAAATTCAAAGTATATATATATGTTTGATATATTATATATTTAATATTATTTTGAAATATATATATTATTCAAATTAATTTAAATGAATTACTTTTAAATTTAATTCTATGTGATAAATTTAAATTTAAACTAATAACCGAAATTTGATTTATATGATAAATTAAATCTAGATTTGATTCTGGATATAGATTAGATAGTTAGTTTAAATTTAATCTATTAGATAGATTTAAATTCAAACTAATCTATTTAATTAATATTTGATTTAATTTAAATTATTGATTTAAATTAAACAAATATTAAATTCTATCAATATATTGATATAAACTAGGATTATTAGATAAAGAATCAATATAATTTCGACCTACTTTAGAGAGAGAGCGACCGTACACTCAAAGAGTGAGACTGTACGGACAAATAGTGAGACTATACGGATGAACAGTGGGACTGTGCAAACGAATAGTGAAAACTGTATGGACAAATAGCGAGACTGTACGGATGAACAGAGGGACTATACGGACAAATAGAGGGACTATATGGATGAACAGCGGGACTATACAGACAAATAGCAAAAACTATACAGATGAACAACTGGACTATACAGACATACGAACGTTCACAAATAGAGGTGCTAGCATGTCAGTCGAGTTGGACTCACCATTTATATGGATACTGGTAGAGGGAATTGATCAGACGTGTTAGTTCCTGGGGTTCGACAAAATGAAAAGAACACCAAGGGACGCACCGAAGGTAAATTCTTCTTCTACATCTCGATTTAAGCAACATTGACAGATCTGCGAGAGGGATTTTGATGGAGTTTTCCACTGTGTGTGTACCAAAATTCCCAACAATGGTACCAGAGCCATGTCAATAGTTGTTGAAGCCGAGTTCTTGAGTGAATATGATTGCATATATGTGATATGTGTGTGAATTATTTTCTGTCTAATTTGTCTGAATCTTATATCATATATGCATGCGAACTATGGAATTTTTTTTTACTCGATTATGAATCTTTTAAACAAATTTGTTTCTGGTTTCGAATATGACGTTATTAGATTCAAATCAATTTCATATATGCCGTGATTAGAATCAAACATGTTTCAGTTTTGTATATGATACATTTTCAAATCTGTTTCGTATGAGTTTGATTCAATTATGTTTTCGTATGTGATACGATTAGACTCAAATCCATTTCTATTTCATACATGACGGGATTTTCAAAATGTTTTGTATAAGCTTAATCTGATTTAATGCTAAAATCACAAAGGTTACAACTTTTCATTAGATGAGATGTTTGTGATATACATGTTGTGATTTGTTTGAATTGGATGGGTATGGTGCATGATATGGCCCTAGGATGATATTGTGGTTTTAAATATGGCCTACGTGTCATGCCTGTCTCTATATTCTGGATGTACATTCTCTTCTCACCTCACTCCCCTTGAATGTTCAATCAAGGTTTATTTTTTTAATATAATTGTTATATTAGAAGAATCCTTTCATTGGCTTGAGAGGATATAGGTTAAATGGGTCATATTATGACACATTTATTTTATGCTTTATGATGAGATCATATGCATGTATGGAATGCCATCATTATATATATGTTCATGTGATGACTAGATGTATGAATAACAACAACATAATAAAATCTCTCAAATTAAATTTTAAGTATAAATGCCACCTATTTATGAACACCTGTCAAGGCTTTGATCACCTAAATGTAGGGTCCAGCAAAGTGGGATACACTTAGGTTATCTTACTGAGGCAGTTTGGGTAATAGTGATACTCATAAAGGTTCATGATGGTATGACTTAATTGAGACTATCAAAACGATTTTAGGTCTCAAGGCATTAGATGGGATTAAACATGCCGGGTCATATAATGATAGGATCCCATAAAGATCTAAGAGTTACATGCGATGTAATTGGTAAATAAATTACCTACCTAAATAACTTAATTTTAAGTGTCTTGTCAAAGCGGACTTACAATTAAGTGAAATATGGGTCTTAGCCTGCTAAACTAAATTGAGCGTTAATTTTTAGTAAGAAATTATTAATTTGATTTTACATATTTTGTTGTAGAAAATGTCGACGAATAATTCTGCTATACTATCATTGCGATCTGTCCTTGAGAAGGACAAACTCAATGGGACCAACTTTCTTGACTGGTTTAGGAACTTGAGAATTGTTCTCAAGCAGGAAAGGAAGTTATATGTCCTAGATGAACCCATTCCCGAGGAACTTGCAGCCAATGTTCCAAGAGCCCAAAAGGATACCCATAATAAGTGTCTCAATGACTTTGTGGATGTAGAAAGCCTGATGCTAGCCACCATGATCCCAGAACTTCAGAGAGATCTGGAACATATGGAGGCTTATGAGATGATTGTGCATCTCAAGGAAATGTTTCAACAACAGGCTAGGCAAGAAAGGTTTGAAACCACGAAAGCCTTACATTCCTGCAAAATGACTGAGGGTGCATCAATTAGCTCTCATGTTTTGAAGATGAAAGGCTACATTGATCACCTTGAAAGGCTCGAATTTCCCATAACCCATGAGTTAGCTATAGATTTGATCTTAAACTCACTCCTGGAGAGTTATGACCAGTTTGTCATGAACTATAATATGAACAATATGGAGAAATCAATTTCTGAATTGCATGCAATGCTTAAAACTGATGAGCAAAACATCAAGAAAAAGCCAAGCAATGTTTTAATGGTTCAGAAAGGAAAATGAATGAAAAAGAAAGGCAAGGGTAAAGGAAAGGGAAAAGGCCCGGAAAACAAGTCCAAGAAGTAAGACAAGTCCAAGCCCAACTCTAAACCCAAGCTTGAAGCCAAGAAGGCAAAGCTATCCAAGGAAGGACTCTGTTTCTTTTGCAATGAGCCCGATCATTGGAAGAGGAACTGCGAGCTCTACATGGAAGATCTGAATTAAACAGATATTCCATAATCCTTTTAGGGCTATATATTAGAAATAGCTATGTTCACACTAAACCGTGTTCCATCTAAGGGGTTGAAAAGGCCCTATATGAGATATGGACTAGAAAGAAGCTCAGTTTGTCTTTTCTCAAGATTTGGGGATGCGAGGCATATGTTAAGCAACAAGCCTCATATAAGTTGGCACCTAAATCTACAAAATGATTTCTGTGGGGTATCCCAAGGAAACTAAGGGATACTACTTCTACAATCCCACTAAGAATAAAATGTTTATTACTCAAAATGGTATCTTTCTAGAAAAAGAGTTTGTCTTTAAAAGAACCAGTGGGAGAAAAATAAATCTCGAAGAAGTTTGAGACCCATAAAATTGCATTGAGCCAGAGATAGAAGAATGAGAAGACTCATAACAAGTTGATGAGACTACTCAAGTAACACAAGGCCCAAGAAGGTCTGATAGAACATGACATCAGCCTCAAAGATATGGATTTCTTTTAACTGATAGTTGTGATGTGTGTGCTCTTGGATCAAGAAGAGCCAACCACCTATCAAGAGGCCATAATGGGATCTGACTCTGAAAAATGACTGCATGCCATGAAGTCTGAGATGCAATCCATGTCTAACAATCAGGTATGGACCTTGATTGACCCACCTGAAGGTATAAAAACCATGGGGTGCAAATGGGTTTTTAAGAAGAAAACTGACATGGATGGCCAAGTGCATACCTTCAAAGCACGATTGGTTGCAAAAGGATGCAAGCAAACTCATGGTATAGACTATGATGAAACCTTTTCGCCAGTCACCATGATTAAGTTAGTCAGGATCCTTCTTGCCATTGCAGTGTACTATGATTACGAGATTTGGCAGATGGACGTGAAAACAGCTTTCCTTAATGGGAAGCTGCTTAAGGATGTGTACATGACACAACTTGAGGGTCTTGTACGTCTAGAAGATTCTGCGAAGGTTTGCAAGCTTCAAAGATCCATTTATGGATTGAAGCAAGCATTTCATAGTTGGAATCAACGTTTTGACGAAGTAGTCAAAGAGTTTGGATTTATCCAAAATGTTAATGAACTTTGTGTTTACAAGAAGGTTAGTGGGAGGACAATTGTATTTCTAGTGCTAATGACATCTTACTCATTAGGAATGACATTCCTTCCTTGCAGAATGTCAAGACTTGGTTAGGAAGGTGTTTCTCGATGAAGGACTTAGGAGAAGCCACCTATATCCTAGGGATTATGATATATAAGATAGATCCAAGAGGCTAATCGGCTTAAGTCAGTGCACTTATATAGACAAAGTATTGCATAGGTTCAGTATGCAAGACTCAAAGAGGGGTTACATACCCATGTCTCATGGCATCAATCTTAGTGTCCTTGTTCACAAGATGAGCGAGAACGCATGAGCAAGATTCCATATGCCCCTGCAATTGGATCTATTATGTATGCCATGTTGTGCACTCGACCGGATGTCTCATATACCTTGAGCATGACTAGTAGATATCAGTCGGATCCAGGTGAGAATCACTGGACTGCTGTTAGGAATATCCTAAAGTACTTAAGAAGGACTAAGGATGTATTCTTGGTGTATAGAGGATTGGAAGATGAGCTGGTTGTAAATGGTTACACAGATGCAAGATTCCAATCTGACAAAGATGATTCTAGATTGCAATTAGGATCCCTATTCTGTCTAAATGGTAGAGCAATTAGTTGGAAGAGTTCCAAGCAAAGCACTGTAGTTGATTCTACAACAGAAGCTAAGTACCTAGCAGCATCAGATGCAGCTAAGGAACCTATTTGGATGAAGAAGTTCATTACTGAGCTAGGAATGGTGCCTACCATGTCAAATTCAATAGATCTGTTTTGTGACAACAACAGCGCAATAGCACAGGCTAAAGAGCCTAGGTCACATCAAAGAACCAAACACATTCTCAGGTGATATCATTGATAGGGGTGATATAAAGATATGCAAAATACCAACTAATGACAATGTTACTGATCCTCTTACGAAGCCGCTTGCACAGATAAAGCATAAGCATCATATTAGGTCAATGGGTATTAGATACATCAACGATTGGGCCTAGTGCAAGTGGGAGTTGTTGGAGATTGTGCCCTAGGCTAATCATTGTATTATGAACATTGTACTTCATTATGAAAAAAAGTGTTTTTTTCTTATATTATTATATTGTTTGCATGCTTTTCTTTATAATAATATCCCTGGATAAATTATTTTATCCTAAATGTCCATAGTCAATTATCTTTGTGGGAACAATGATAAACTAAGGCTAGTATGATTTTGATTGATAATTATGTATGAAGATACAAATCAAAATCATAAGCTCTTGTTAGGGAATAGACGCTGAATCAACTTGTCTTGAGATAGCTGTATGGATCAAGTCATAAGCATATCTCATATATAACCATGTCACTAAACCCTCGATCTAAGATCACCATGGCTTCCTACATGGGGAACACTATACTTTGACATAGTCAAAAGTCACCTTTAACCGAGAGATTATAAAGGTTATGATCAGGCGTAATGAAATTCATGTGGAGGAAGATGAATGATCAAGATGGAATTTGCCCCTCTAATTAATAGAGAGATATATCTGGGCCCCTCGATGTGTGAGACTGAGAAATACATGGTCATGCTTGAATGGAAGAGTTTCCATGTGTTTTATCAGTCTGCTCGAAGATCAAGAAAGTGATGGTCGAGTAAGATGAGGATGACATTTCCATGCCTCATACTTGACCTATATATCGTGAGCCAAAAGAGATGTGATAGAGTTATATGATAGGTTGCATCAGATTGCTGATCTCATATGATTTAGGTAGTTACAATGTCTTGCTAGATGCCACTTGTGACTTGTGGGTCTAATAGTGTCATTGGCCCACTGCCAACATCATATGCGTCTGTAGGGTCATAGATAAGAACAGGCCAATATGAACTAGAATATCCAGATTCATTGAATCTAAAATGTGTCAGATTCAATGAATTTAAAGTTCAATTTAGGGTGATTGAATTATATATATATATTTGATATACATATTATTATAAAATTTGAAATATATATATTATTCAAATTAATTTAAATGAATTGTTTTTAAATTTAATTCTATATGATAGATTTAAATTTAAACTAATATCATAATCTAAATTTGATTTAGATTTGATTCTAAATTTAAATTTAAACAAATAATCTAAATTTAATTTATATGATAAATTAAATCTAGACTTGATTCTGGATATAGATTAGATAGTTAGTTTAAATTTAATCTATTAGATAGATTTAAATTCAAACTAATCTATTTAAATAATATTTGATTTAGTTTAAATTATTGATTTAAATTAAACAAATATTAAATCATATCTATATATTGATATAAATTAGGATTATTAGATAAAGAATCAATAGAATTTCGACCCACCCTAGAGAGAGAGAGCGGCTGTACACTCAGAGAGTGAGACTATATTGATGAACAGTGAGACTATACGGACAAATAGCTCGACTGTATGAAAGAACAATGGGACTAAATGGACAAACAGCAGGACTGTATGAACGAATAGCGTGATTGTATGGATAAATAGTGGGACTGTGTGGATGAACAGTGGGACTATGTGAACGAATAGTGGGATTGTATGGACAAACAGCGAAAACTGTATGGAAAAATAGTGAAAACTGTATGGACAAACAGCGGGATTGTATGGATAAACAGCAAAACTGTACGAACATACAGATGTTCACAAATAGAGGTGCTAGCACACCGTTCGAGTTGGACTCACCATTCGTGTGGATACCGGTAGAGGGAGCTAATCAGACGTGTTAGTTCCTGGGGTCCAACGAAATGAAAAGAATACCAAGGGATGCATCAGAGGTAAATTCTTCTTCTACATCTTGATTTAAGTAATGTTGATGGATCCGCATGAGGGATTTTGGTGGAGTTTTCTGCGGTGTGTGTACCAAAATTCCCAACAAGAACTTCATTGGTTGTCTCATTAGAGAGCTACGGAGTCCTGGACCTTCAATTAACCTGCCATCTACTTTTTCTGCTTTTATATGATAGGGTAGCATACCATGTCTTGATTACTTCATTATCATACCTTTCTTTAATCTCCAGCTGATTCTTATATCTCACCAGCCATAGCCTAGCAACAAAATTGTTGGAAATTAGAAATCTTCCAAGTTAGTACAGTGAGGAGTTATATATATATATTATTATAAAATTCGAAGTATATATATATGTTTGATATATTATATATTTGATATATATTATATTATTTCGAAATATATATTTTATTCAAATTAATTTAAATGAATTAGTTTTAAATTTAATTCTATATGATAAATTTAAATTTAAACTAATGTTATAATCTAAATTTGATTTAGATTTGATTCTAAATTTAAACTAATAACCTAAATTTGATTTATATGATAAATTAAATCTAGATTTAATTTTGGATATAGATTAGATAGTTAATTTAAATTTAATCTATTAGATAGATTTAAATCCAAACTAATCTATTTAAATAATATTTGATTTAGTTTAAATTATTAATTTAAATTAAACAAATATTAAATTCTATCTATATATCGATATAGACTAAGATTATTAGATAAAGAATCAATAGAATTTTGACCCACCCTAGAGAGAGAGCGATCGTACACTCAGAGAGTGAGACTGTACGGATGAACAGCGAGACTATATGGATGAACAGTGAGACTGTACAGACAAACAATGAAAACTGTATGGATGAACAGTGAGACTGTACGGACGAACAGAGGGACTGTATGGATGTACAAAGGGATTGTACAGATGGACAAAGGGACTGTATGTGTTAGATATGCTGGCTTCCCAAGAGGAGCGGTGAATTGGGAAGATTAAAATTTTCTGCAAAAGTCAAGAGAGTGATAAAAGTAAAAGTGATAGTAAAAATAGAGTATAAAAGATTAACAAAGTAAAAACAGTATAAGGAAAGAGAAGACACAGATGTTTATCCTAGTTCGGTCTCTTTATCTTGACCTACATCCGGTCCTCAAGCTACCACTTGAGATTTTGCACTATCTTGTAAGAATTTAGTGGGCTTCTTGTAATGGCCTCAGTACAACTTGATGCTCTATTCCAAGAGCTTACAATCTCACTCTTTGCACTCTAGCTAAGTGCTTCCCAAATCCCTTGTGATATTCCCTCACAAAAAAATCTTTCTTCCATATGAAGATAAGATTGATTACAGTGGTTGAACTCTCTAATTTAGAGTGTATATGAAAGTTGAAGTACAAAATATGAAGTATGTGATAGTAGAAGACTTTGACTTAAGAATTTAGCAGAGTTTCTATATATATAATGTAAAATCGTTATCCACATCTTCAAATAAAGTTCTATTTATAGACTTATGTCATAACTATACGTTAGAGACAAGATCTAGCCATTAGAGATGTTATCCAACGGTTACTCTGAAAAACTATCCATTCACCAACCGCATTTAATGCATCTGATACTCAAAGTTCGAATTTTGGTGTGTCAACAGACGAATTTTGCAGAGACCGAAAGCTAAAGACTTTAACGTTGAACCTCGAAGTTCGTCTGTTATGAAGCAAAGTTCAAATTTTCATCTTTGAAAAATGTTTCTATGTTGGAACATATGAATTTTCAAGTTTAAAGTACTTCTAGTAAGTGTGAACAGTTGTTCCATATTGCTACAGTGCCTTCGAAGTTTGAATTTTGGTGCACAAAATCCATCTGTCAGTGGGCAATTCAATAAGGTACAATAGTTCTTTTTGAAATTTGAATTTTCAAAATGCAAAGTTCGTCTGTCAAAGAGAGATCTTATCAGACTTAATTCAAAGTTCGAATTTCTGAATACTAAAATTTGTATATTAAAAGATTATCATAACAGACTTGCAAGCTATGTTTCCAAAGTTCAAATTTTCAAAATCAAAGTTTGTCTATCAGAGGACTAACTTAGAACTATTTTTAAACTTTACTTTCAGATGAACTTTGACATATCCTCAAACGAATTTTTCATTTTTTATGATTTGTGTTTTACCAGAAATTTGATTTTTCAAAAGCTAAAGTTTGTTTGTCAGAGAGAGCTCTTATCAAACTTAATTCAAAGTTCAAATTTCTGAAATCAAAGTTTGTCTGTCAGTGGAAGCTCTTTTCTTACTAACATTTTTTCAATCTGAAATTCAAACTTCAGATGCTAAAGTTCGAATTTCCAAAGCGGCAAATCAATTTTAACACTTCAAAGTTCGTCTGTTAGTGGGTATTTTTCAAATATTTCATGAATTATCATAGAATTATATTTTTAAAACATTTTTTTGCAAGTTCAAAGTTTTTTACTCAATTTAAACATAGTAAGAAATCCTATATCTAATCTTATGTTAGTTTTTCTTGGATTTCTCCATCTGAGATCTTTTGTACACCTTTGATATCTTCTTTCCAAGCTCTGGTTGGTTGATTTGGAATCATCAAAACACTTGATTCAACACTATGGATGAACAGCGTGGCTATACAGACAAATAGTAAAAACTGTATGGACGAATAGAGGGACCGTATAGATGTACGAATGTTCACAAATAGAGGTGTTAGCACACTATTCGAGTTGGACTCACTATTCATGTGGATACTGGTAGAGGGAGTTGATTAGATGTGTTATTTCCTGGGGTCCGACAAAATGAAAAGAATACCAAGTGACATACCGGAGGTAAATTCTTCTTCCACATCTTGATTTAAGCAACGTTGACGGATTCATGGGAGGGATTTTGGTGGAGTTTTCCACTGCATGTGTACTGAAATTCCCAACAAGAACTTCATTGATTGTCTCATCAGAGAGCCACAGAGACTTGGACCTTAAATTAACCTGTCATCTTCTCTTTCTGCTATTATATGATAGGGTAGCATACCACATCTTGATTACTTCATCATCATACTTTTCTTTAATCTCTAGCAGATTCTTATATCTCACCAGCCATAGCCTAGCATCAAAATTGTTGGAAATAAGAAATCTTCCAAGTTAGTATAATGAGGAGTAATTACCTACTTACTGACGAGCTTTGTGGTGTATTCCTCTAATATCTAGGCAGTGCTGCATAGAGGTTCGGTTGTTAGTTGCAGTTCCTCTAACTTTGTGCTGGAAGAGGAGAGAACAAGGGTTGATTTCTTTGATTTAGCCTTGGGTGTGGTTTTTTGCTTTTTGAAGGGTATTCCTTTGTTGGATTCACCTTTTCTCTTCTTTGTTTCATCTCCCTTAGACGCATATTGGGACTTGACAGCCCTTTTGGGTCTGGACTCCTTTCTTCCAACATTGGGATTCTTAACCCTAGCCATTTTCATGATAGATTGTTGATGAGAGATGCTAGAAAGGGGTTTATAAGGTGTGGGTAGGAGTTTAATCGGTGGGAAATGAAGATTCACAAGTGGAATTAATGAGAAATTAAGAGAGGAGGTGAACAAACTTGGGAAAAAGATGAATATGGTTGCATCTGTTCAAAGCGAGACCCTTCAATTTAGCTTATGTAACTGTTCAACAGATGAATTTTGAGAGTTAGAGATAAAATCTATCTGTTGGGGAAGTTATCCAACGGTTACTCTGAAAAACTATCCGTTAACCAACCGCATTTAATGCTTCTGACATACTGAAATTTGAATTTTGGTTAGTCAACAGACGAATTTTGAAGGAACCGAAGGTTAAAGCTTCCAACGTTACAGTACGAAGTTCGTCTATTCATGAAGTGAAATTCGAATTTTGAAACTTACAGAACATTTTCACAATGTGACATATGAATTTTCAAGAAGAAAGTTTTTCGGTTAAGTGTGAACAGTGTTTTCAATTTGCTACAGTGCCCTCAAAATTCGAATTTTGGAAGCCCAAAATTCGTCTGTTCCCAGTACATTAAAAGGAGGCACAGTAGTTCACTTTCTTCGAAATTCGAATGTTGAAGAGTGAAGTTCGTCTGTCAGAGAGAATCTTTTCATACTAGCTTCAACATTCGAAGTTACAAATCTCTGTCATTCGTATGTCAATGTTTCATTTAAACAGACTCACAATCTTAGCTTCTGAAATTCAAAATTTAATGTTCAAAGTTCGTCTGACAGAAAGCAGTTTTGAAACTCAGATTCTTCTTGATCTCAGATAAACTTTAACATTGTTTTAGACGAATTTCTTCTATTTTCATAAGTTGTGTTTTGTCTGAAATTCGAATTTTGAAAGTCAAAGTGCATCTGTTTCAAAGAAGCTTCTTTCAGACTCATGAAAATTCGAATTTTGGAGAATCAAAATTCGTCTGACAGAGAGACAGCTCTTCAGACTTATTCAGTTTTAGCTCGAAATTCGAATTTCCAAAGGCAAAGTTCGAATTTCCATATGACAGTTTAGTTTTAAACTTTTCAAACTTCGTCTGTTTGTGGGTGTTTCTCAAATAAATCAAGATTTAACATAAAATCAAGGTTTGAAAAGGTCTTTTCTTCAAATCAAAATATTTTACCCTTATTCAAACAAAACAAAAGATCTTACAGAAGATCTAACACCTATTATTCAAAAATTCTTCACTTGAAGCACTTTGATCTCCTTTGATATCTTCAATCCAAGCTCTTGATTGTTGCTTTGGAATCATCAAAACTCTTAATTCAACAAAAGATACTTTGACGCTTAAGTCAGTATAAAGTTTGAAAAGTTAACTTCAGAAACTTAAATAGATATAGTTTGAAACTTACTTATAGCTCATTGAGATTTACTATTCCTAATTCTCTTCTGATCTTACAGTATCTGTCTTCTGCAAGTGACTTTGTCAAGATGTCTACCAGCTGTTCTTCAGTAAGGACAAATTCTAACTTGATATCTCCTTTCAAAACATGGTCTCGTATGAAGTGATGTCTAACTTCAATGTGTTTTATCCTTGAATGTTTAACTGGATTCTTTGTGATATTGATGACACTTTGATTATCACATTTTATTAGTATTTCCTTTATTTCAACTCAAGATCTTCAAGTTGCTACTTCATTTAAAGGATTTAAGCACAACAGCTACTTGTAATTATATATTGAGCTTTTGTTATGGAGAGAGCTATACTATTTTGTGTCTTGTTGAACCATGAAACCAGGGGTCCTCCCAGAAATTGACGCGTCCCACTTGTACTTTTTCTATTAATTTTGGATCCAGCAAAGTTAGTATCAGTATATCCTATGAGTTCTTCTTTATTGCCCTTTGGATATCAAAGTCCTATCTGTGATGTTCCAATTAGATCTCTGAAAATTCTCTTTACAGTTGTTGCATGAGACTCTTTAGGACATGATTGAAACCTTGCACACATGCAGACACTAAACATAATATTAGGTCTACTTGCTGTTAAGTATAGTAGGGAACCAATCATTCTCCTATATTGAGTTATATCAAAAGGATTTCCTCCTTCATCCATGTCAAGCTTTGTTGTAGTGGCCATAGGAGTTCCCATTGATTTAGCGTTTTCCATTCCAAATTTCTTCAGCAGCTCTTTAAGATACTTTGATTAATTGAGGAAGACGCTATCATTACATTATTTAACTTGTTGTTAAGTTAAACAATCATTCTTGCTGTTAAACAATCACATTGGCATCATCACATTAAGGAAGATGCCATCATCATTACTTGTTGTTAAGTATAGCAGGGAATCAATCATTCTCCTATATTGAGTTATATCAAAAGGCTTTCCTCCTTCATCCATGTCAAGCTTTGTTGTAGTGTCCATAGGAGTTCGCATTGATTTGGCGTTTTCCATTCTAAATTTCTCCAGCAACTCTTTCAGATACTTTGATTGATTAAGGAAGATACCATTGTCACATTGTTTAACTTGCAGTATAAGGAAGAAGTTGAGCTCAGCTATTATTGACATCTCAAATTCACTCTGCATTAACTTGGAGAAACTCTTGCAAAGAGATTCATTAGTAACACCAAATATAATATCATCAACATAAATTTATGTAATGACCAAGTCTTTATTTTCCTTTTTAGTGAACAATGTTGTATTTACTTTTCCTCTGTTAAATCCTTTTTCAATTACGAAATTACTTAGCCTTTTTATACCATGCTCTAGGTGCTTATTTTAAGCCATGAAGAGCTTTCTTCAGTTTCTATACATGGTTTGTCTTTGTTGAGTCCTTAAAACCTGGAGGTTGATTAATATAGACCTCTTCCATGATATAACCATTTAGAAAAGCAATTTTTATATCCATTTGATACAGCATTATGTCTTTTATGCATGCATAGGCTAAGAGGATTCTTATTGCTCTCAACCTTGCAACTGGAGCAAAAGTTTCCTCATAATATATGCCTTCTTCCTGATTATATCCTTTGACTACCAACCTAGCTTTGTTTTTAATAATTGTTCCTGATTCATCAAATTTATTTCTAAATACCCATTTAATTGGATAATTCTTGGGCCTAGGCACTAAATCCCAAGCTTGATTTCTTTCAACCTGATTAAGTTCTTCTTGCATAGCTAATATCCAATATTCATCAGTTAAGGCTTCTTCAGTACACTTAGGTTAAATTTGAGAAATAAATGCACAGTTATTTATTTGATCCCTAAGTTGTCTTCTGGTTTTAATATTCTCTTGAATCACTTGATTAACTGGATGACTTCTTTGATATCTCTAAGCTCTAGGGAGTTCTTGAGAATCTTCTTCACTATTATCAAATTCTACATCTTTCTCTGGAATATCTTTCTTTACATTAGTAGATTCTAATATTTTTGGAGGTTCTGTTTCATTTTCTTTAGAGATGCTTAAATTTTTAAGACTTGAGATTAGCTCATCCTCTTCTAACTCAGGTTTAGCAATAGTGTCATTTTCTATGAACACCATATGCATGGACTCTTCTACTGTCTTAGACCTTTTGTTGAACACTCTATGTGCTTTACTCCTATTTGAGTAGTTAAGAAATATACCTTCTTCTAACTTTGCATCAAACTTACCGAAGCTTTTCTTCTTGTTGTTGTGTATGTAGTAGATGCACCAAAAAACATGCAAATGAGAAATGTTGGGCTTTCTTCCCTTATACAGCTCGTATGGTGTTTTGCCTAGCATGGGTTTAATGTAGGCTCTGTTAATCAAGTAGCATGTTGTGCTCACTGCATCAGCCCAGAAGTACTTTGGCAATCCTTTTTCATTCAGTATTGCATGAGTCATTTCTTCCAGTACTCTATTCTTCCTCTCTACAACTCTATTTTGTTAAGGTGTCATTGGGGTAGAGAAGTTGTGCTCTATTTCATTTTCTTCACAATAATCAACAAATTGAGCATTTTCAAACTCACCACCATGGTCTATTCTAATAAACACAATAGAGCAACCTTTCTTATTTTAGACTTTTTTAGCTAAGATCAAGAATGATTCAAATGTTTCATCTTTAGAGGAAAGAAATAATGTCTAGAAATATATGGAAAAATCATCTACTACAACAAGTACAAACAGATTATCACCAATACTTTTGACATGACTAGGACCTATCAAATCCATGTGAAGTAGTTGTAGTGGTGTAGTTGTAGTGGTCTAGTTGTAGAGATAACATTTTTGGATTTAAACGAGGACTTTGTTTTTTCCCCTTAAGGCAAGGATTACATTCTCTGTCTTGTTCAAAAGTGATTTTGAGTAGTCCAAGAACAAGTTCTTTTGTAATAAGTTTATTTAATTAATGCATGCTAACATGAGCTAGTCTCCTATACCATAGCCAACTATCATCATTTTCACTGATTAAGCATACTAAGTCTAGAGTAAGTAATTCATCTAAATCAATTATATAATAGTTACTGTCTCTTTGTGCCTCGAGAATAATGGTTTGGTCACTTTTTCTGATGAACTTATAGTAGTTGGAATCGAACAAGACTTAGTTACCTTTGTCACAGGTTTGACTCACACTCAACAGGTTATGATTGAGTCCTATTACAAACATGACTTCTTCTATTGATGTTTCTAGGTTTTTTCCCACAATTTCAATACCAACTATCTTGCCAGACTGGTCATCACCAAAAGTAACTTTTCCTCCTTTCTTGTCTCTCAGCATAATGAACTTTTCTTTGTCTCCAGTCATGTGTCTTGAGTAGGCACATCCATATACCATTTGTTGCTTTTCTTGGCCATGAGACATTCCTATAAAACATATTTTATTTCTTTTCTTTAGGTACCCGTATTTGCTTAGGTACTTTCCTGTTAGTTTTTCCTGTAGGTACTGAAGTACTTTTGGGAACCCATTTCATTCTATTGCCATTATCTTCCTTCTTGTATACACAAGAGGAGGATGTGTGACCCTTCTTGTTGCAAAAGTGACAATTGGAGAAAGGGTTTGATGAAAGAGATATAGGATTGAAGTAATGCAAGTAATATCTATCCTTTTGACTCTTTAGTGCATGATATAACTTTATGTTTTGTGCTAACTTGACACCATTAGCATGCACAAAATTTCTTAGATAAAGATTTTATTTCTTGCATTTTAGTTTTTCTTTAACAGCACAAGGATCATATCCTAGACTAGCTTTACTTTGACTAACTATTTGTGTCCATAGTATTACCTTTAGTATATCTTGCCCTTTGGTGAATCTGGCTAGGGTCTTATGGACATAGGCATTTTTATCTTTTAACTCACTGAATGAAGTGCAAACAAATGTGGTAGAAGGAGTAGATGTAGTACAGGATGCATGTAATTCATTTTCAAATTTTCTTATTTTCTTTTTAGCCAAATCAACTGCTTAGACACTTTGACAAACTCAGACATTAATTCATTGAATGCATTATGCAATTCAATGTAGGATGGTTTTGAATCATTTACCCCTGACTCACTATCACTGTCTTGATTCTTTTCCTCTTCTTCTACTTCTTGAGCCATCAAGCAAAGATTGACAATTTCATCATCTTCTACTGCTTCTTCTTCATCTAAGCTATCTCCCTAGATGGATGATACAAAGGCTTTCTTGTTTTTTCCTTTCTCAGTCTTTTTGTCTTTTCCTTACTTCTTGCCCATAGGACACTCCCATTTGATGTGTCTAGACTTCTTACATTCATAGCATATGATGAAGTCTTTGCTTTCTTTCTTACTGCTAGTGGCTCCATCCTTCTTTATGAACTTTCCGAATTTCTTCTTCCCATACATTTTCCCAAATTTCTTTACCAGCATGGCCATCGTTTCTTCATCAAGCTCAGCATCTTCTTAAGAGTCATCATCTTCTGATTCTATTTTGAGAGCTAAGCTTTCTTCTTCTTTTCCTATCTTGCTTCTTTGAGTGCTTTCAGTTTGCCCTCATATTCCTCAAGACTGCCATAGAGTGCTATTACAGAGGCCATTGATTCTCCTCTGCCTTCCTCCATAGCAGTCATTTTTTGTTGCCATTTGATGGGTAAGGCCCTGAGGATTTTCCTGACCTTTTCTGGCTGTGTGTAATCCTTGCCAAGGCTCTTCAGCTAATTCACAATGAGAGTGAATCTCTTCTATAGATCTTTGATGCTTTCACCTTCCTTCATTCTAAAGCTCTCATATTTGCCAATACAGGAATTCAATTTATTTTCTCTTACTCTAGTTGTTCCTTCATGGGTGATTTCCAGAGTGTCACATATCTCTTTAGCTATGGTATATTGAGACATTGCAGAATTCATCCTAGTTAAGAGCATTGACCAGGCTGTGTTTTTCTTTGTAGTTAAGCGTGACTCTTTTCCTATCTTCATCATTCCATTTCTCCTTTGGCTTTTCTTTGTGCTGCCATCATCTTGCAGCTTCATTGGGACAAAGTCTCCTTTTGGATGACTAACCAGATATCTAAGTTAATGGACTGAAGATAAATTTGCATCATTATCTTCCAGTATCCATAATATTCTCCATTGAAACTAGGAGGTCTGTTGGTGTTGTTTCCTTTAGGTAGAATATTCTCTTGAAAGCCAGCCATATATTCTCCCAAATTGTTAGATCCTTTAGTTGGGAGTCCGGGCTCTAATATCACTTGTTAGGTTTGCTGACTTCTTAAGAAGGGGGTGAATTGTGAAGTGCAAAATTTTTCTGTAAAATTGTGATAGAATAGTGATAGTAGAAGTTTTGCAGAAAACAGAGTACAGAGAAATAAAGCAAATGCAAGATAAGAGAGAAGAGAACTCAAAAATTTATCCTGATTCAGTCTGACCATTTGACCCACTTCCAGTTCTGAAACTATCACTTGAGATTTTCCACTATCTTGTAAGAATTTAGTGGGCTCCTTGCAATGCTACAGTACAAGCTTATGCTCTGTTCTAAGAGTTTTCAAGTATACACTCTGCACTCTTACAAAGTATTTCCCAAATCCCCTGTGAAAACCTCTCACAAGAAAATCCTTCTTCCAAATGAAGAAAAGATTTTGTACATAATGAAAAACTTTTTAATACAGAGTAAATGAGTCGGTTGAAGTGTAATAAATGAAGTGTGAGTGGGTAAAAGACTTTGACTAAAGATTTTAGCAGAATTTCAGTATTTATAGCATAAATTAATTATCATATTAGGGTTTTTTTAAAGGTTTTAAATTTTAATTTTTTTAAATTTACAATATAAATGTTGGAATCTGATTTTTTTAATATTTCAATATAAATGTGTTTCAATTAAAATAAAATTTTAAATAAAACCATTTAATTGGTGATTGATTGGTTGATAATAATAAAGGCCTCATAATAAAAAATTAATTTTTAATTTATGGGACAATAAATTGTTAGGATTTATAAATTGAAAAAAATAAATTCTAATGTGAGATTTTGTTAAGGCAATCAATTATTTTGTAAAAAAAACCAAGCAGTTCATGAATTTTGAAATTATTATTGTTTTTCATAATTATTCTATATCTATGTTATTTAATTTATTTTTTAAACACACATATAATGATTTGGCCAAACAAACACTTTTTTTTAGTTATTTATGATTTTTATACATAATTATTGTATTCTTGAGGTTTTTCTTAATTAATAATCATATAGGAGTTTTGTTACAGTTTGAAACAATTTTTCTTAAAAAAATTAATTATCATATAGGAACTTTTTTAAGGCTTGAAATTTGAATTTTTATAAAATTTACGATATAAATGTTGGCATATGAAATTTTTTATATTTTGATTATAGTTATGTTTCAATTAATATAAATTTTTAAATAAAACAATTTAATTAGTGATTGATTGGTTGATAATAATAAAGGCCTCATAATAAAAAGTATTAATTTTTAATTTATGACAAAATGAATTGTTTGGATTTATAAATTGAAGAAATAAATTCAAATGTGCGATTTTAATTGACAATTTAGCTGCCACGCAGACAATATATGCAAAAATTTTCAAATTGAAAGCAATCCTGACTTATTGTAATAGGAATCAAGGTTTAAAATATGTTTTTATATATATAATAGATAACATGAGCCTTCCTTCTTGTAATATAGTTAATAGGTAGGAATGCTTGCGATTTTCTTTTTAAAATATCTATATTACTTAGATTTTAAATACTTGGTTTGGTTGGATTAATTTATAGTATATTTTGGTTTCATATAATGTATCATACTCTGTCATGGCCAACTTTTTTTTTGTTGAGATTTTCTTATCTTTATTAGGTAATCAACCTGTTGGCTAAAACAAAAAAATTAATCAGGCTGAATGAAATAAGAAATAGTTTGGTCCATATTTCAAATAAATTAAAATTTTTCAAAGTAATAGAAGAATCAATTTTCCATTGTAAATGGATCTTTTGGGTAGAAAAATATTTTTTTAAATAATTATATTTTCGCTCAAAAGTTATTAGTTATTATGATTATTATTTTTAACTTTTTTTTCTTTTCTTCTATGAAATGTAACTGTTTTCACTAGTATAAGGGAGGATATTTATTTTAAATTATTTTTTAAATAGCAAGATGTTAATAAATATTTTGTAAAAATGCATTTTTTGTTCTTTAATTTTACACTCGACTTTATTTTAATCTATTAACTTTATTTTTTTAATATTTTAATTTTTAAAAGATAATTAGAAGTTTTCTTATCACTAACAACATTAATCATGTTAATAAAAAATATTGACAAAATATTCTCAAATGCTGAAAAAGTATTTCCTAAAGTTACAACATTTATTTAACCTCATTTTTTTTACAAAAAATCTTTTGTTTAAAAGTGGATTATTTATAATTATTAATTATTAATTTTATAATTTAATTTAAAAATATTTTAAATCTATAATTTATGAATATATAATGATATTAATAATTTGGTTATGAGTGTTGATATGTCAACATTAAATAATGCCTTATTTGCATATGAGAATATTTTGTCAACATTTTTTATTAATAAAGTTAATGGCCTTAATAATAATAAGAAAGGTTTTGATTACACTTTTAAAATTAAAGGATTAAAAAAATAAAATATAGTTAAGGATTCAAGTGAAATTTAATGTATAATTTAAAAAAAAATTACTTTTATCAAAATATTTTTAATTAAATAGTCACTATTTCTCTCTTGCCATACTTCTCATGAAAAACAGTACGTGGAAATTTTTTTTTGGGCAAAATATAAAAATATTTGAAGTAACCAAAATTTACAGCAACTCTAATTTCTATTTTAGGAACTCTAGTCGGTTTTAGGCCACAATGATTAGTAGTTGTCCAGCCAACCAGGATTTGGGAAGCCCGGTGGGGTCAATGGCGGGTGATGACGTGGCTCCACCGTCTCTCTGTAACCTGATGACTATTCGCTTTGAGTCAACCTTCTCTCTTGCTGATTTTTTATTTTTCATCTTATTTGAAGAAAGCTTTCCTACTTGCGTCTAGTTCTGTTGGTCCTTTCTCGTTTTGTCAGCTGGAAGCCCTCAACATCATATCCGCGTCCTTCTCCTGTTTTCTAACTCCAACTATTAGCCATGGGACGGCAAGATACATGCAGTGTAATCAACTTTCCTTCAGAATTCAATTTTGGTATTTTTGTTTAATTGTGAAGATAAAAGTAGGGTTTCCGGAAGACCCTTGCTGTTTCTTACAAGTTGGGGAAAGGTACGCTTCTTCATAAGCTCAGTGTTGTTTTCAATATCAATATCAGAATTTCCTTTCTTTTCCTCGTTTTCTGCTTCTTCTTATGGTCAATTTTACAGTTCCTCAAAGAGACTCTTCCTTTAATTTGTTCCTTTGGTCGTTCATCATCACTTCAGAAGATTATTGACTAAGGGCGAGCTTGGTACTTGCTCTGAATTAGTTTCTGTTTTGTGATTTGATCTGAGTTACTTGGAATACCACCAAGTTGCTAAGATAATTCAATTGAAAAGCAAGTTGGATCGATTTGTTTGTAACACTATGATTTCTCTAAATTCTATTCATAATTATTTTTACTGAAGCATTGATAAATTTTTGTCTCATTTATCATGGTCTTCTCATTGTACTGGAAAAATCTTGGGATTTAGATGGACTTTGACTTCATTTCGTTAACAATTCAATGATTTTTTTTAATTAATTTCTGATATTATTCTAAATTTTGATTCGATTGTTTGATACTATTCTATAATGAGCTCAGGATTGACATCCGTACCTAGCATTTCTATGCTGTATATTGTGGAACCTCAATGAATGGGGTCATAATTTCAGATAATTTTTCTTAGCTACAGCATGATTTTGATTACATCAAAGCTTCTTTGTGATATTACTACGGTGATACTCATTAACTGCCATTAATTGTGAGCCCCAAAACATTTTCTTAATGTCATCTTCTTTATTGCGATAGGCTGCTGTGCTGGATATGATGGCTGCAAGCTGGGATGGAAGTAATGACCCTGGCAGCCAGTCAGATGAGAGCTATCATTTTGAGAGGCTGCATATTGAGCCTATTTATGATGCTTTTGTATGTCCACTAACAAAGCAAGTTATGCGTGATCCTGTCACTTTGGAAACTGGACAGACTTTTGAACGTGAAGCGATTGAAAAATGGTTGAAGGAATGCAAAGAGAGTGGGCGCAAACTAGTTTGCCCTTTGACTCTGAAAGAACTAAAAAGCACAGAGCTGAATCCCAGTATTGCTTTGCGTAACACCATTGAAGAGTGGACTGCAAGGAATGAAGCAGCACAGCTGGACATGGCTCGTAGGTCATTGAATATGGGTAGTCCTGAAAATGATACATTGCAGGCTTTACATTATGTCCGACACATCTGCCAAAGAAGTCGGTCTAATAAGCATATTGTCCGCAGTACAGGGCTCATACCTATGATTGTTGACATGTTGAAAAGCAGCAGCCGTAAGGTTCGTTGTACAGCTTTGGGAACCCTTAGAATTGTTGTGGAGGACGACGATGAGAATAAGGTTGTCACAGGTTTGCTGGTTATCTTTTCTTTTTTGTTTGTAGTTTGATATCATCTGTGTGACTGCCTTTGAGGCTACTTGGTAACATCTTTTCTTTGCTCCAAAGGAATTGTTGGCTGAAGGGGACACTGTGCGTACAATAGTAAAATTCCTTTCTCATGAACTCTCTAAAGAAAGGGAGGAAGCTGTCTCTTTGCTTTATGAGCTCTCAAAATCTGAGACTCTGTGTGAGAAGATAGGTTCAATCAATGGGGCTATTCTTATATTAGTTGGAATGACAAGTAGCAAATCAGAAGATATTTTGACTGTTGAGAAGGCTGATAAAACATTGGAGAATCTGGAAAAGTGCGAGAATAATGTGCGACAGATGGCTGAAAATGGTAGACTGCAGCCTCTTCTGAAACAACTTCTTGAAGGTGCTTATGTTCCCCAAGATTTTTTTCTCAAATGATATCCATATTCTGTGATCAACTTATGTACCAGTCTTATTATTTTTAGAAGGAGTCTATTCTGCTGAACCATCATATGTTATTTTAAAGATGGTGTACTGAAGTGTTCTTTTCAAGAATTATTTTGATGGTTATGGGCAGAAATGACTTATTTGGCCTCAGAATTGTTATCCCCATATGAATATTGTAACATTTTTTTTGAGAGGTGTGTGTTGAGGAAGTCTCCTATTGAAGATCATGGCCTTTTTTTTTTTTAATTTTTATAAGACCTATAGACTATTTGTAATTCTGGTATGCAAACTTTAAAATTATTGCAGTATAACAGTGAAAAAAGTTAAATGTTAGCTGAAACTACAATCTTAGAAATTGGGACTTTAGGGGAAATGCTTATCAGAAAATGTATTAGAAAGAAATTGGGGATGATGATGGAGACATAAGGTAAGACACTCATTTAGCTTTTTTACACGTCAGTTTTGACTAATATATAACATTTTCATTTTTTATAATAGCTTAGGAAGGTAAAGTATTGCTTTTTAAAACTGTGTCAGAATTATAATCAAGCTATCAGCTTATTTTACTGCTAGAAATGAACGTATCCGTGGTTAGATTTGTGATAGTATTTTCATAACTTATGAAGTATGTTTATTTTCAAACAGGAAATAATATAGAATGTAGATAATGATTAACCTGTCTTGTGGAGGATATTCAAGTGTATTCGAGTTATTTTGAATTGGTTATTAGCTATAACATGGTTAAATGTTGGAGAGTAAGGTTTGTCAAGTGTCAGAATAACTCTCTGTTCTTCCTCCGTTAAGCATCAAGCCATAATATGACTTTCTTATTGGAATGTTGCAGGTCCACCTGAAACCAAACTGGCTATGGCCGGATACCTAGGTGAGTTGGTTTTGAATAATGATGTAAAGGTCCTTGTGGCTAAAACCGTGGGTTCATCTCTGATCAATATAATGAAAAGCGGTAATATGCAGTCCAGAGAAGCTTCACTGAAAGCTCTTAATCAGATATCATCCTGCGACCCAAGTGCAAAGGTTTTGATAGAGGCTGGAATACTTTCACCTCTTGTCAATGACCTTTTTGCAGTAGTGGGTCCTAATCAACTTCCCACGCGACTAAAAGAAGTCTCTGCTACAATTCTTGCCAATGTTGTGAACTCAGGAGAGGACTTTGATTCCATCCCCTTTGGACCTGATCACCAAACACTGGTTTCAGAGGACATAGTTCATAATCTACTCCATCTTATAAGCAACACTGGTCCAGCTATTGAGTGCAAACTTCTCCAAGTCCTTGTTGGACTTACTATTTCTCCAACTACCGTTCTGAGTGTTGTTGCAGCTATCAAAAGCTCTGGTGCCATTATCAGTCTTGTTCAATTTATTGAGGCTCCACAGAAAGATTTGCGTGTAGCATCTATAAAACTCCTTCAGAATTTGTCTCCCCTCATGGGCCAGGAACTAGCTGATGCATTACGTGGTTCAGTTGGACAACTGGGTGGTCTAATTAAAGTTATATCAGAATATACGGGAATTAGTGAAGAGCAGGCAGCAGCTGTTGGCCTTCTAGCTGATCTGCCTGAGAGGGATTTGGGGCTCACAAGACAGATGCTAGATGAAGGTGCATTTCAGCTGGTCTACTCTAGAGTGATTACCATCAGGCAGGGGGAGATCAGAGGCAGTCGCTTTGTGACACCGTTTCTTGAAGGGCTTGTGAAGATTCTTGCAAGGCTTACATATGTATTGGCTGATGAGCCGGAGGCTATAGCATTCTGTCGTGAGCATAATCTTGCTGCACTGTTTATTGAACTGCTTCAGTCCAATGGACTTGATAATGTACAGATGGTTTCTGGCACAGCTTTGGAGAATCTATCACTAGAATCAAAGAATTTAACCAAATTGCCTGAGATGCCATCTCCTGGTTTTTGTGCCTCTATATTTCCATGCCTTAGCAAACAGCCTGTCATAACGGGATTGTGTAGGCTCCACCGAGGGTTGTGTTCATTAAAAGAAACATTTTGTCTACTTGAAGGGCAGGCAGTGCCTAAGTTAGTAGCTCTTCTGGACCACACAAATGTGAATGTGGTTGAGGCAGCGCTTGCAGCTTTATCTACTTTGTTAGATGACGGAGTTGATATTGAACAAGGGGTGATGGTGCTGTTTGAGGCAGAAGGAATTAAGCCTATACTAGAAGTGTTGCTTGAGAAACGGACAGAAAATCTGAGGAGGAGGGCAGTTTGGGCAGTTGAGAGATTATTGCGAACTGATGATATAGCATATGAAGTTTCTGGTGATCAAAATGTGGGTACTGCACTTGTTGACGCTTTCCAGCATGGTGACTATCGAACTCGACAGATTGCTGAGCGTGCTCTCAAGCATGTGGACAAGATTCCGAACTTCTCTGGAATCTTTCCAAACATGGGATAGCCACAGACCCCTTCCAGTTCCCGATGCCTCACACTGTAAAAGATTTGTATGTATTTTTTTGCTTTTAATGCTGGGATAGGGTTGTCTTTAATACTGCACATGCAGTAGGAGAGAGAAAAACTAGGGTGAGTACCATTCAAGAGGGATTTGCCCTTTCTTATAGTATGGAAGAGGATCTGTGCCTGAGCAGTTTTCGAGTCTATATTATTTATTGTTATTATTATGTGCTTTGCTTCTGAATGCAACTGAAGTTGTTTTACATGAATTACCAATTCTTTTAGAATGTACCAAAAGATGTCTGTTTATTTGTTTGATGGTGTGTATTCCTGTAGCTATTCTGCGTTTGTTACTACCTTGAGTATAAGAATGTGGAACAGATGAACGTGTTCTGCGATGCTTCCGTGTTTTTCTTTTTAAAATTTTTCCCAATATAAATAGTCAAATTTACGGCAAGTCGAATTATTTACAAATCACAAACAAAAACTAAAACAGTGTGACTTATTTATTTATTTTTTTAAATTTTGTGCAATATTAAGAAAACATGTCTAGTTGTCATTTGGTCTTCAGTGGAGCCTTCTCCTACTTTTTCCTCTCGGTTTTTTTTTTTGGACCAGGAATGGGTCATTCTACAATGACATTATGAAAGCATGAGAATGTCAGATCATTTGCATTCCAAGAATCTGAGGAGAAGATCGTTACGCATCCATTTTTCCAGATCAACTAGCAGGCCTAAACAATTTTTTTCCCCATGTGAATAGTTTTTAATTTTTTTCCAGATCAACTATCCTCGTTTGACACTCCTAGCATCTTTGTGAATAGCATTTCAAATGAAATTCCAAAAGAAATAGTTAGGATTCCAACGGACTCAACTTTGGCCCATAGATAGAAGCCCATCAGTTTCTAATGGTAACGAAACTATTGTCCTTTCATTCTTAAGATCAAATTGCACTCCTCATCTTTTCTTGTTTGTCTTCCAGTGCAAGTTCCGAAACAAATGACAGTTCTAATATTAATTTTAGGTACCCGCAAACAGCAGAGATCAAATTACTTCCCATGATGGGTAGCTAGTGGATTTGATTTGGGATGTTCATGATTAGTTTTTCAATTCATCATCATCTTCTTCTAGGTGTGCTGTGTTCATGGTAACCAGGAGAGCGTTGGATAGCAAATGTGGTTGGAGAAGAATGCTCAAAAAAAGATATATGGAGGGTCGATTTAAATTCAACAATTCGTGAATGTGACTAAAAAAAAAACAAAAACAAAAACTTAATGCTCTTAGATTGTGTATGAGAGAGAGAGAGAACACAGAAAGGATCCACTTCCCAAGTTAATGTGAATGGCTGGAAAAAAAAAAAGGAAGAAGTGCGTGGGAACTTTTGCTTATTTTTTGAGAAGTTCCAGGTCAATATCATTTTAAATAATACTCTCTTTTATCTTTTTTATAAAGAATCTTTCAAAAGTTTTTTCTGTCCTTTTTTATAAAGGACCTTATAATGTTTGGTAGAATTTTTTCTATTTTATTCTCATTATTTTTTTTTTCATAAATTGTTATTAGACTTTTTGGGTGAAAGATGTACTCTCAATTGATCAAATGATATTTAATGTGGATTATATTATTATATTAAATAGGGATAAAAAATGAATCTTTAATTTTTTTTTTAAATTTTAAAAAAATAACTAACTTTCTTAATTTACGTAAAGTAATTAAAAGTGTCTATAAAAAGGGAACTGGGGAGTATATGTTTATTGGGAAAATCGGGATCAAAGCATGAATCTTTGTTAAGCTTGCAGCTTAGGAGTTGACAAATAAAAAGAAGTTTAACTATTTATGGAGAAAGAGTACAGTTATATATTATTATAAAATAATAATTAAATATAAATATAAAAAGGAGTATGGTTGATGGGTGGGGTGGTTAAGCTTCATAGACTTTGCATTCCTCATCGGCTGGGTTTGTCTGGCAGAAATCTTCCAAGGGGTCTCCACTCGCGGCTGCAGGGGCGCCTGGCCACTTGGCCGCCACCAAATGAGCCAAATCCACAACTCTCTGGCTGCAAATTATAAGAAGCAGGAAAGAATAAATGATTGATGATGATGGTGAGATACATATAGATACATGTATGTGTGTGTGGTTGTAGAAAATAAGAGTGGAAGCAAAGGACCAACCTGTAACCCCACTCGTTGTCATACCAAGCAACCACCTTGACCATATCATCACCCATGACCATGGTAAGGGAGGAATCGATGGTGGAGGAGACATCAGTGCAGCGGAAGTCCACAGACACGAGGGGAACATCACACACCTCCAATATGCCTTTGAGAGGGCCCTCTGCTGCCTTCCTGAAGGATGCATTTACATCTTCCGCAGAGACGCCCCTCTTCTCCACGTTCACCACGAGGTCCACCACTGATACATTAGGAGTGGGCACCCTCAGTGCTATCCCATTCAGTTTCCCCTTCAGCTTTGGCAGCACCAGAGACACTGCCTTCGCTGCTCCCGTGCTCGTCGGCACTATGTTCAGAGCCGCTGCCCTTGCTCGTCTCAGGTCCCTGTGTGAGGCATCCAATAGCCTCTGCATTCACAATTCAATTCATGCCATGTTTGGTACGTGAAAAATGAGTTCAATAAAAGGAAAAATGCGATAGAAAGAATAAAATTTATGTTTGGTAAATGTCAAAATGACTTTGTTGAAAAGAGAGTTTCCTATGTTTGGAAGGGAGCTTTCCCTTTCCCATTTTTTATCAAACCGCCCTTAATTTAATTCAATTCAATTCCTATAACTAGCTTTCAGTTCTTTTATTATTATTAATCATATATATATATATATATATACACACACTGCACCTGGTCTCCTGTGTAGGAGTGAGTGGTTGTCATGGTTCCCTTCACGATGCCTGCAAATTACAAAACTGAAATTTTATCAACTGCCTACCGCTCTGACTGGTCTAGCTGGTGTTTATAATAATTAATTAGCTTACCAAAATCTTCGTCCAAAATCTTGACGAAAGGAGCGAGGCAGTTTGTGGTGCAGGAAGCGTTGCTGCATCAGAAAACAAGACGACCGATGAATGAAAACAGACAAGGAGGGCAACCTTAACCTGCTGGGTTGCGAATGTGAGCATGCGGGCAGACCAAGACAAGACCAACCTTATGATGTTAGAAACATCGTGGGAGTAGTCTTGTTCATTAACCCCAACAACATAAGTAGGAATATCAGCACCCTTGGCCGGAGCAGTGATGATAACTTTCTTGGCACCTGCTTGGATGTGTTTCCCAGCGCCAGGCCCATCCACAAACACACCCGTTCCCTGGGTCCAAAAGAATAAGGATATTCAAGGCATTCTTTCATCTTCACAGTTCAATTAACTTGAGGTGTGAGTTGATACCTCAATAACAATGTCAATTCCAAGGTCAGCCCAAGGAAGCTTAAGAGGATCCCTGCTGGAGACAACCTTGACGGGCTTCCCATCAACAGTGATGGTCTCGTCGTTTAGTATTTTCACGTCTGCTTTAAATGTTCCTAGCATTGAATCATATTTGAGCAAGTGCGATGCCTGCATGTGCATACATCCATATGTGTGTAGGTTGTGGCTGGGTAAATAAAGCAAACCAATTCATTTGAAGCAAGCTTACATTCTTGACACCGCCGCTGTCATTAACCACGATGACATCGAGAGGTGAGTCTTTCCGGCCATGCCAGCAGCGGAGGAAGTTCCTCCCAATGCGTCCAAAACCATTGATCGCTACCTTCAATTTTGCCACTGTTTCTCCCCTTCCACCACTTGGTTCCCTCCTCTGTTTTCTCAGTCCCCCAGTTCAAACCCAGGTCAATCACCGTCCAAGCCAAAAAAAGAAAATCGCATATCAACCAAGTTATTTATTTGTTTTGAAGAAAATACATAGCGAGATGGATAACCTGGGGAGTAAGTTGAGCAGCTACAACATCAAAGAAGGAAGAGTGAGTGACATTGTTGGGAAAGGCGAGGGATGAAGTGGCTCTTAGGCCGGAGAATTCGGCCACTTCAAATCTCTGCACAAACGAAGGAGTGAAGTGAGGGGGTTGTTGGAAGGAAGGAAGGAAGGAAGTATAGATGGTGTTACCTTGGAGCGCATTGGGCAGTGAAAGAGTGAGAGGGCCTGGATAGAAGCCTTAAGTTAGTGGGGATTCTGGTAGAAGCTAGAGCTGCGTTGGTGGCCATGGCTGCAACAAAACCTTTGCCAGCAGCTTCCTCTATATATACTCAACTCAACACAACTAGACGAGATTCTTCTTCTTCCTTTGCTTTATCAAAACTATGGCTGCTGCTCACTTGCGGGAATGAGTGGTGAATAAGTTGAATCAACATCTATCAGATAAGATCACGTTTGGACACACAAGTCCCACTTCACAATTTAAGCCACAGGTTGTCCACCTTCCACTCATTTTTTTTTTCATGTTTCCCAACAATGTCCCTTGCTCCTGTATGCTCAAAATATGCCAATAATAATAATAATAATAATAAAATCTCCTGCGCAATGCTCTGAAACCCTTAAATTTTGGCGTTAGAACTGTTCCACCCATCACATATTTACTCAACATATCTACTCAAGCGTTTGTCCGGATTGATGGTTGAAAGCATTATCAGGTATTTTGGAGGTATTCTGCACACTCATTGCACGAACTTCTTGCTTGTTGAAAGAGATTACATGAATTTTCCCCTCTTTTTTTAGTGACCACAAGGTATCCCAATCTTAGTAAAGACTAATGTTTTTTAAAGTGTAGGAATTATTAAAGTGAACTTACCTCTCACAATAAATTTTTTTTTATACACTTGGTGAAAAAGGTTAAGAGGGCTTTGACTCTCCTCTTTTCCTAGTTGTTGTTGCGTAATAAAGACATTAGTCTTGAATTAAAAATAGAAAAAAGTCCGGAGTATTGAATAGGGGAAAAAATAGAATTTTAATAGGATCAAGTATTGTAAAATTTGTAATATTAAGAGTCTAATATAAACTAAAAATAACTAAATCTATTACTATAACATCTCCATTTTTCATATATGTATTTTATAACAAGATAATATTATGAAAAGGGTAAAATGGTCATTTTACCAAATGGTAAGAGCAAAATGGTCATTTTATAATATAAGAGAGAGGAAATAATCTTATAATATTTTAGTGCAGGCTAAAAGTACAAGTGATACTAGATATATAAGCTCATAGAAAAAAAAGTAAAAGTTTGATCTCATGTGAATAGTAAATGTTGGGGGGAGAAGAATAGTGAAAAGTAAGCAAAACTGATGGATCTCACATGAAAAAGTAAAAGAGAAAAGTAATTGGACCATACTGATAAAATTACAGGATACAAAGAAAAACTTAGAGAAAAATACACAAATATAATCCATATGGATTTGATAAAGTAATGAAAGTACATGTTTATTTTTTGACTTTCTTGACCAAAAATCATTAGACAAAAATGTCCATCACTTCTCTCTTACATGGTAAAAAGTAACCATGGGCAATTGAGTAAAATGACATAAAATATTGAAGGAAAAACATAAGTCCTTAGATCAAGAAGAAAGTCAAGGGCTAACACTCACCCAAAACCTCTATAAATAGAGGGCTCCCTCACCCCTCTTCCTTGCTCATTTGTGAAGTCTCCAAGAGGGTTAGAGAGAGAGAGGGAGAGGCATGAGTTTAGTGAGAGAAAGAGAGAGTGGCTGAGAGAGAGGAAGAGAAGGAAGGAGAGGAAGAGAGAAATAAGGAGAAGGAAGAGAGCAAGGAAAGGAAGGCTTCAGGAGATATTCAAGAAGTAAGCACCTTCTCTTAATCTCTTTTAAGTATTCTTCTTTCATTTAGCATGATTAGGTCTAGGGTTTGAAGTAATTTCTCCTCTCTCCATGGCCCTAAAGGTTTTGGCCAAAGCATGAAGAGAAAGGAAGGGTTTGTGTTTCATAATAGCTAAAGGTTGGAATGAGTTATGATAATGCATACTAAGTTTTCATTAAATAAACAAGTTATTTAGTGAAGTTTAATGATATTCTTAGGCTTTAAACAAGTTCAAGAGGTAAGCCTAAACTAGTACAAAGCAAGATTTAAAGTAAAGGAAGTAAAGTCTTGAGGTAGTCTTTTACCCTTACTTAATGTTATTACTTATAAATGTTCTATGTGTTATTATGATTTGTAAATGATGCCATATTGCTATTTGAATGTTTTTCTATGATTGATGGCTGTTTTATATTAAGAGATAAGCCCGGAAATACTTATTTACTAAGTCATTATACTGCTGAATTTTCGTTAGATAATATGGATGTTTTAATTGAAAGTATGTTATATTTTATATGCTTTTAACTGTTTTATGATACTATGATGATATATACAAATTGACTACTAAGATTCCCCAATCTTCCCCTTAAATAACCAATTGTAGGGCCAAGCAATGCTAAGGGAGAGAGTATAGTATGGAGGATTGAAGAAAAAGATTGATGTATTAAAACTGTTATGCTCTATTTTTGTACTAGTTGTTTCTGATTAGTGGTTACTATATAAATTTGTACATGCCTCTAAATATTCAGTGGTCTATGTCTCAGGAACAAAATGATATTGGTTTGGCTATAATTGAATTTATACAATGGTAGTTATGTACGTTATTGCTCAGACTATTCCGGTGAATGTTATTTATGACCTCTAATAATATATGTTGAAGTCATGACTAGTAGAAGTAGAATAAATGTACAAGAAAAATAGTTAGAAAGTAGACATGTAAAGCTTTCAAAAGATGCTAAGTATGCATCAAATGACTCTGTATTTTAAGAGAAACGAATTTTCAAATTTGAAGCTTAGATTTCAAATAGAATCAGTGATGCGAAAATAAATAGTAAAGTTTACACAATAAACTATATGAATCTGTATGTCTATTTTCCTGTTTCTTATTTTTCCCTTTAAGTTCAAGATGTGCACGACTTTTAAAAACTTGGATCATTTAAAAATAATTTTTCTACATATAGTTATAATTTTTGAAATATCATTGTGTAATGAGCCGTAAAACTAGCAAAAACAGTTTTATATAGTTTTAAAATTTTAATTGGTTTAAGTTTTTTAAGACTGTTTTCATATATTGAAACCAAATAGTTTTCATAAGAAAAACTTTAAAATATAAGATGTAACATTTTCTCCTTCTAATCTCATTTATGAGGGAAAAAACTACTTTACGGGTATTAAGAAAAGTAGTTTTAACTAGTTAAAATTAACTAATTTATCTTATATTTTAAGTTTTTTCCCCCAAAAGTATCCATACTTAATTTAATATTAATTTAAATTATTAATGTATTTAATATTTCTCACATAATTAATAAAAGGTAATTTTTAGAAAAGAAAAATTTAATATACCATTAATTTTTTTTTTCCTTATATTTAGAATCATCAAAAGAAAAAAATTTCTTCTTATAAATAAAATCAAAGGAAATATAATACAATAAAATGTGGATAACATGTTACTGTTCATAAGTCATATAGTGTTTGGCTTGGCTTTGATAGCTTGGCTTTGAGTCATATGGATTTAGTTAACTTATCTTTGTATTGTGCATAAGCCATTCAGATTTAACTTCGTTTTGCATTGGGTGCATTCTGTTTATTTTTTATCACAAAAGTAGTGCTATTTTATTTATTTTTTCCAGTCCACAATTTAAGACTTCCCAATGTTCAAAATTTTCATATGCCCTTATTTTTTTTTGGATACATTAATGGAAAATTCTCTTTCCAAAGTTGGGCATCCTCATTGGAAGTTTTCATCCTTGGAGATAATTGACCATTTAATTACTTCTCGCTCCATGTGCAGAAATTTCAAATTTTGAATTTGATGTACTTCTCATCCATTTATATTTATACGGACAAATATTCCCATGTCCCCTCATATATCTCTTCTCCCTATTCTTTGGTCATTTTCTCATATTCTTTCCATAGCAGTGAAGAAGCCAACACTTCACAGCGAGTTGGATGCCAAGATAGGAGGACGGACCTTTTGGAGACCGAGATTGCAAGAAAATTACACCCACTAGAAAGATTATTTAGTAAGCACTCACACCCACTCACACCTCTATTGCTGTTCAAATTTTAATTGTCTTGGCACCTATTTGCTACATCGAAGACAAGCATCTGCTGAGAAGTATGAGAGATGCAGTGGCATTTTTGTTGGTTAGGTTCACAAATCACTTCATCATTAAGTTTTTAATTTTTATGTATTTTTTTGTTGGAAATTGTTATTGGGCCACCCATTGATGGACTGAGTTGTTATGAGTTGTTAACTTGTTATTATAGGTTCAGGATTAATTACTCAAGTGATTAATTAATTAATAATAACATATATATTTTGAATTTTGAAATTCAAATTAGAAGGCTATAAAAGGAGTTACACTTGGAAAGTGAATAATTTTTTCTTTCCTCTTTAAGATTCTTTCCAATTCCTTCACTTTTTCTCTCTCTATCCGGTGCTATCTATTATGAACAACAATCGGAGTCTGGAGTCCATTCATGATTTCAATTAAAACCATGTGGAATAGAATATTTGAAAAGATTTAATGAATATGGGAAAGAAGTCAGTAGATTAATTTGCTAAATAGATACCCAATCTCTCCTTTCTCTCTATTTTCCTTCATTTTTGCCACCTATTTTATACTTCCATACAAGTTTTACAGAACAACATATTTACATCATGCCATGACAGTACATCCTAATATGCACAAGTGTAAGTATTTTCTAAAATTCTTAATGCGTGCCTCCAAAACTAAAAGTGATATCATAATGTCACAATATATATTATATAGATCTTATTGTAGAACTAAACAATCAAGTTGTATTTTTTTTTTCACAAATATATATAATTTTTATTTTTTCACAATATAAATTATATATATATATATGCTTTCTTTCCCTTTTTTATAAAATTTTTTTTTCATATGATAATAAATATAAAAATAAAAATTATATATATAACAGGAAATAAGTATTATTTGGAATATGTGACTCAAATATTTTCATAGTTAGTATGATGATGTGCAAACATGAAATCGTGATATATCATACTTTTAACTTCTACTTTATAATATATAATAGATAATAGATACGTTTCGGAAAAAGTCACAAAGGTCACTTTACTATAATTTTTTGACTCTCAATTCTAAAAGTTTAATTTACCAAACGTATACTATAAAAAATTGTATTTCCCTATATATATATATATATATTTTCATAACATATATGATAATTATAAAGTTTTTCCTCATTCCGCGCATTGCGCTGCTGGGAGAAGTGACTAGTGGAATAAATAAAGAGAATAACGAGTGGATTAGTTTGAGATGTTTCCGATGGAGAATCAACGAGTAGGAACATTGCTAGCACTTTTTTTTTACGAAGAAGACATTGCTAACACTTGATAATTGAGATTGTTATCATCGATGATTCGGAAATTGATAAACAATAACAAGATGCATTTTTTGTAGCGAAAAAACAGAAGAGCTTTTTGTATTATATTAGACTCTCTCTCACACACACATTAAACTTAAATTTTTGTTTATACATTTATTATTTATTATGTTTTCTTGTTTTGGTCTTTCTTAGGCGTTTAGCCTCCCCTTTTAATTAAAAAATAATTATATATATAAATATATTTTTCCCTTTTTATTTGTGTCTCGAAAGTCCTTTTAGTTTCTTTGGCGTATTCTATTTTGTGCGTATTATATTATATATTTGATTATTTGTCCCTATCATTAGTAACAAGAAGAATCTATGATGCTAGTAATAAATATGCACATATGCTAACTTGAATAAAAAGCTAGCCTACACTCGTAATTAGTTGAAATATATGAAAAGTATTTTTGAGAAAAGCCAAAATAAATACAATCCATTATTTATCCAATCCAAAGTCACTTTACTAATAGGCTTATGACCTCTTTGGTTTACCTATGGTTTCACACTTAATTTTCCACGGTAAAAATGTTTAATAATTTACAAATTGTATTTTTGAAATGAAAAGTGAGTACAACTAATTAAAAAAAGGAGAAAAATAATTATTTTTTGGCTAACAAAATCATAATTTTGAAAAAGAAGGAAATACTGACTTCATATTATATATTTAAAAGTATTTTTAACTCATAATCATTCAAACAAGTTTCAAAATCAAACTTACTTTACAAAAAAAAATTCACTCATAACAATTTACAACAAACTCATTTTACCTAAATTTTATTTTTATAAATTTTATTTATTTTAACTTACTTTTGTAAAACTGAAAATTAAACGGCTCTCATTAGTCTATCTCAAGTGTATATCAAACCATGATGACAACTTGGTAACAAAATCACACAACTGATGCTCCTCAAAGGAGAAAAAAAAATAACAACTGATATCCAGAGAGCAGCCATGCTGTATGCATTGATCCAGAAGCAAGGCCACAGGCACATGCGAAGGCCAACAAAAATTAAAAACAACATCTAAATTTATTGCCGAGAAGAAATTGAAAGATATTACAAGAAATTCAGATACATTTTTTCAAGCAAGGTATCTCCTAGTGAAAGGAGTTATAGCCAGTGCATCATAGCAGGGCAAAGCAACAGTCTCATGTAGCAGTTTCAACTTCAGAGTTCACAGCAACTCCATTTGGGGCCTCCTCTGACCGTAGCTGAGCAGAAACATCATCGATGGCATCATTCAGTTGTGCAATTTTCTCAGCCAGTACTTTTCGAGTTTTCTGTAACCAAGGAAAGCAAATTATGTGAGTGAAATAACAATGAGCCTCGACTCAAAGTAGCAATAGCTAGCAAAATTTCGTACATGCAAACTTTTGTTCACAGAATTCAAAATGTTAAAAATCAGTATTTACTATTTAGATAAAATGTCAGTTTCCAGATGACAGTCATTATGTCAATTTAGTGTCCTTGTACGATCAACTTTGACATGTGCCCTCAACAGTCTTCAAAGCTCAGACAAATATGAAGGATGGAATCAAGAGAAACTAGTAACTACTCACCTCTAAAGCCTTTTCTTCATCATATATGAATTTTGGCAATTTTCTCATTAATTCCTTTCGGTCAGCTCCAGCTAGTGTTTTGCTGATCTGTGAAAGAGAAAAACAGAAAATAACAATCAATCAAGCAAATTAAAAAACAAAAGTCCATCCACAGCCTAAAAGATTTAAAATAAAATAATAATGTCCTGCTATCTTAAAAATTTTAAAGGTTAGGAAATTAAAATTTGTAACGCACATTATTGTCCTCTATTGACTTGATAGTAAGAGGGGATAAGCAATTAAAATTTAAATATATAGGCATCAATTTAATGACCTCATGAGTAACACAAATCTTAGATGGCATTCCATTGGGTAACAACATCTAGCAGTTGAAGTAATATCACAATAACAAATACCACCTGAGGTGCATATACACAGCCAAGTGTGCCAACTATGAGTCCTCCCAAGATAAATCCACCAACGAAAATGCTAGCACTGTTTGGCCTTCCGTCATTACTGTAATTGCAGAATTACAGAACAAGAAGTGACACAAGTTAATAATATGCCTATACATTTACCTGAAAACATTCCAAACTACTATAGTGATTATTCTTTCAAATTAAACATTCTTTTGGTGTTCTGTATTTTATTTTCTTAGGTTCCTCAGCATATAACCATTTTATGTTGATAATTTGAATGCAACATGCTTTTCAGTCTTCAGATCCAACATGCATTTGCCAAGGGTGAAAATATAAAACACTATGATCAATTCGCCAATTACTAATCAATATAACAGGTAAAAATTAAATCCACCATATGCCACAGGCACCATTGTTTGACATATAATACATTACAGAGTGTCTTTACCATGTTTCCATCTTTATCACCCTACTATTAACTAACAAGCATCACATATTTCTCAACTCCAAGTTCATTGATACTTGTGCATCTAAGAAAGTAAGAATGGAAGATGAGACCAAAGAAGCACATATAGTGGTGACACATAGACTTCATGACACGATAAATATGTAGTGCTCAGGCCTCAGGTGCAATTTGAAGTATAGTATAATGTTTGATATGGGTGTTGGACACATATTGACATAATTCTACTTCACTTTTCAAGTATCGAGACTTCACAGGTTCAGAGACAATAATGAACGCCCTGGTGCTTGCATAAAATATTAAATAAATAATTAAGATTTTAGACCCTTATCAGCTACATATACATTATCACTTTACAACAATGCAGACAAACTACAAAGTGCTGAACCATGAGTCAAACCAAGAGAATACCTATAAGCAGCTTGAATTTTCAGAGGCCTTCTGGTTGATGATAGTTGCAGCCTTCTGGGATGATTTAGATTCAGAGACAATCTGGAAGGTTTTATCTTCACCCGACAGTAATCCAGTTCATTTAGGTGTGATGCTAGCAAAAGTTTTTGCCATAGCAGAAAAGTTAGCAGACAACAAGCTCTCCGGATAAAATGAAACCAAAAAACAGGAAGGGGGTAAAAGTGGACAAAGAGCTATTCATAATTTTATATGCTAAAATCGGTTTAAACGAAGAACCCCACCCCCAATTTGAAGTTATTTAAAGAGGAAAACCTTTGTAACTGATGTAAATTAGTCCTCTAGTTGGTCTTGTAAGAAATATTTATCATGTCCAGAGGGTAGTGCTCTATATATTCAATCTAATATTAATTGAATCGCTTGAAGGAAAAGAGATACCCTAACTTGAAAAAATTAAGTCAACTATGATCAGATGATGATAGTAACTACTATTGTTAATCTTCTATCTTTCTGACATGATGAGAACTATTTAGTATTTAATAGTTAACACCTCTAACAAACTTCTAGTATGTAGACTGTAGACTCAATTGTGGCTTCAGACTTTATTTTACTTAAAAATTTGCTAAACCTCGTCTTTGGGACGTTAAAAAGGGGCAAAAATCAGGACGGCTTAATTCATAATCCAATCGACTTGCGTGTCTACACTCAATTCCCCTCTTTCCCCTGGGCCCTCCATAGATGAAACCAAATGAGCAGGAATAAGACATACACTTACCACACAACCTCAGACAGCCTTTAACAGAATGTTTGAAGGGATCACAAGCTCATGTATACGGAAAAAGAGTAAATGTGCTAAAAAAAGAGAACATTTCTCCGATATGAATAATTTACTTGGAATACATAGGAAAAAGAGTTAACATTCCTGAGCAATTTTTAAAGCTAATTACTCGGAGTACATCGAGAAAAGGGATAACGGAGAAACCATCATCATTTTAAAGAGTTTAGTCGTTTTCAAATGCATAATTCTTTCGTAACTTTGCCGAGTGAAATATCTGTGTTCTCTGACGGTTCAATAATCAATAAAATCAGGGTACTAAACCCGAGATAATAAGTTTTGATCCTCAACTTAATCCACCAAACGAGACAGGAGATAGGGACAGAATATGGAAATGAATTCCTCTAACAAGTAAAGATGGTAAGAGATGTTACCAAGTGGCAGATGAATTGGAGAATTTTTTGTTAGGAGCGTAGAACCCGAAACAGAAGCCATAGTCGAAACCGGAATAGAGAAGGAGGAATGGAAATTGCGATACAGTGCGAGACGATTAGCACTTGGGAGGCATTGGAAATTAAAAGCAGCATATATATATATATATATATATATATTTTCTCTTTTTCGGGTATCGATGAAAACTATGCTGCAGCTTCAACAGTAACCAGTGGATACTGGGTAGGTAGTTTGCGAGAGAGCGTGGACAATTACGGATATTTCTATTTCTTTTTCTATTTTTTTATCCAAGAACTTATTTTTTTTATAAGTAGGGAAAAAAAGAATATTTCTTTAGGAGAATTGGCTTTTGGTAGTGGAAAATGAAAATATTTGGTTTTCGGGATGTAAGCAAAAGATATTTAGGTTTTGGGACTAAAGGCATGATAAGAATAGGGAAAGGAGTATAGAATTGATCAAAATGCCATTCTATTTTAGTGAGAAGAAAAAAAGAAGAAGAAGTTGAAGTCCTTGTTTGATTACTCAACCCTGATTGTCCTTATCATCCTCCATCAACAACCCTTACCTCTGTCTCCGATCATCTTTCTCATCCTTTATTGGCGATCGACAACCCTTACCTCTGTCTCTTCACCTTCCACTTCCATAGATAGCTACATCACCAATGACTATTACCTCACTCTCCCCATCTTCTTCTCCTTCACACTTACTGTCACCTTTTTCAATTTTGCCACAAATGAGGACCCGACGACCATGAGCAGTATTGTCTTTGAACAACTTGGACGATGATAGAAGCAGATCTAGTGTTCTTATGATGATCTGGTATTGTCTTCGAACACCTTGCCTTTGTCATCTCCACTACGTCTCCATCATCTTCAACACTTGCTTTCCTTTTTTTTTTAATTGAGATTTGGGTCATTTTAAGATGTGTGATTCAAGTTGTTACATTCTGTGATTTGATTATCAAATATTCAAGTTGTTAGACTTTGTGCTTGTCCCCGTCATTAAGGATGACCAAATATGTGGAATTTCTGAAGGAAATTGGTTGACCATTAACTTAAATAACAAAGAAATTGCAAACTGGTGGTCAACCGGTCTATACTTGACTCATGAATTCGAAGCTTATATTTTGGATATAGAATTATGTAGAATTCCTAAGGAAAATTGGTTGCTTAGTTAACTTAAAATAACATAGAAATCCCAATATGGTAGTGGATCAGTTTATAAATAACTATTTAAAATGGAAGTAACACGCCAAATCCCAATATAGTGGGTAGATAATTCTTTTGGAGCCATTATGGAGCAACCTTGTAATGGCAAAATAGGTGGAATGACTAGAATTGTTGTATGGGATTTGATATGACAAAATAGATCAATTGTTGTTATGTATTTTGATGCATATTTATTGATAGCATGTCTTTAAAATGATTGGAATTGAATATTTTTGAAAAACGGTCGGCCACCCGAATTAATTTTTCTAATTATAATCTTGATGTGGTTAACTACTTTTTTTTAAACCTCACCCATACTCATGAAAAACAGTCGATCACCCAATTAGATTTTTCCAATTATAATTTTGATGTGGTCGACTATTTTTGCAATCACCTCATGGGGCAAGTGTGTAGGCTAGTTAAAACCTTACCCATGCCCATGAAAAATGATTGACCACCCGAATTGATTTTTCAATTATAATTTTGACATGATCGATTGTTTTTTTTATCATCTCACCTATGCTCATGAAAAATGGTTGATCACCTGATTAGATTTTTTTAGTTATAATTTTGATGTGATCAACCATTTTTGCAATCACTTTAAAGGCCAAATGCGCAGACTAGCCAAAACCTCACCCTTGCCTAAGAAAAACAGTGAATCATCTAAATTGATTTTTTCAGTTATAATTTTAGTGTTGTAACACCTTAATCGTAGGCTCAATTCCCATGTATTTGATCATATTTATGTCCATTTATAAGATTGAATCTCATAAAATGCCATAATAAAATTTTTCCAAAAATTGTCACTATTCATTTGGTAAATTTCATTTTACTAAGTGAATTTTGGAAATTCGTAACTAATTCTATAAAAATTATATATAAGTGATTCAAATTTTTAAATATAGCTAAAAATATTATTTATATGGAAAAAATATGGAACAAAGCATTGATTGGGCCAATTGATACAGTAAATTTAAAAAATAATTATTGTTCATTTAGTCATTTTTAGAAATTCCTATTTCCTAGGATAATTTTAAAAAATTATATAAAATCGTATAGATATTCAAATTGAGTATCTTTTGACCATATTAAATCTCTATCTATCTAGTTTACATCCATATATAACATTCATATAATCAACATAAAAATGTCCAAATAGCATCTAGTTTTCCATAAGGGGGGTCAAAAGTACATTTTACATCCCCTAACTTAGCAAAGTAAAAGTCATAAAGTACATGCATGGCCATATCTTATCCTTATATCATGTTATACATCACATAGGACCTAAAGGGACATTATCATCTCCATATACATATTTAACACTAAACATGTGAATTTACGTAAAAGTTTGAAATAGAAGACCATGTCAAGTACTGCCATCTTAGTCAACAATTTCTTTCTTCTTTCCTTTCTCTTCTTTGGTAACCTTGCCTTATTGAATTCCTAGACATGATTAGCATAAGGGAGGGGTGAGATTCATTGAATCTTAGTAGTTATACCCACTTATGCGATCACATTATCATCAATATTTCATAAAATCATCAATGAAAGTCATAGAAATATATCATGCCATAATATTTCTTAAAAATTTCGGCAGAGTTTCATTTTACAAATTGGATAGGGTCACAAGACCCCTTATACAACTTAGCCAACAATACAAAATTATCACAAAGCATTCAAACAAATATATGGCATAGCAACAAATTCATTGAAACCAAGTACGATAACATAAAGTATCAAAAGGGTGAATAACTACCGTAAGAGTTTGCTTTGCTTTTCATACTTTGCATTTCCTTTCCTTGGCTTTCCACAACTTTCTTGAACTCTAATGCATCATAATTTAAGATCATTAGCCACTGATTTCTTGACATTACTCAAAATTGTGCACACTAAACCTTAAAATTCTATCTTGCATTTCTCTTGAATTTTTTTTGTACACCATACATGTATTTACCTATTTTGGACCAAAGAAATCTATTTTTAGGGTCACAATTTTGAAATTCCTTCTTTACCCTAAAACTTAGTCTGACCAAAAATGAGAAGAAAATTGGAGAAAAATATTTGCTTCAAATAACTTGCAACAACTTCTGATTTCTTAAATAACCTATTCTAATCTTTTCCTATGTTTATTTGGCAAAAGCTCAACTCTCTTTCTCTAAACCTACCATGGCCAAAATTCTTGGGTGAGAGAGGATAGGAAAACTTTATGAAACCTTCACTAAATGCTTGAAAAAACAAGGTTAGAAACACATAAACTTACCTAGGTGATTTGGTCTTCAACTTTTGCTCTTGCTTGCTCTCTTTTCTTTCATTATTTTTGCTCTCTTTCTCACTCTTGCAGCTGCTGGTTGGGACACCTAAATGAAGGAGATGAAGTGTTTTAAGAAGCTTAACCCAAGGTCTTGAGGAGAGATCTCAAATGCATGAATAGTAACCTTAGGTTAACTAACTAACTTGGTTAATTTTAATGCAAAAATCCCCTTAAATGAAATAAATAAATTCCATCTATGTCCAGTAGCTATATGTCATGCCACTTAAGGGATTTTTTGTCCAAAAAGTTGCTCCATAATTTTTATCAGTTTAAAATAACTTTTATTGATAAATTTTATCCATATCGATTAAATATTTTTACTGTAATTGTCATTTAATTGATACAAGATTATTTTAAATTTAATTTTGGACTAAATTAATTTCCTTGTCCCATAATATATTTAGATGGACTCCACATATTGTTCTTGTTTCCATATTGCGTTTTGTAGGGCCTCCAATTTCTTTTTTAGTATAATATTTAGTTTTCGACTTTTAATACTAATTATAATTTCATATTGACTCAATTAACCTCAAATAAATATTCCTTTAAGTTGGTCTCATCACGGACTTCATTTTGACCGAAATTTGAAAAATTATGAAATTGCTCTTAACTTAGGGCAAAATTATAATTCTTAATTTTTTCAGGTCTTTCTCATAATTTTTCTTAGAGACTAAATTGTATTAAATTCTTCCTTTAGAAACTATATTGCATAGAATTCTTATTTCTTGGGGTAAAAATATAATTTTCTTATTTTCCTGTCTAACATGGAAAACTAACATTTTTGCCATTTTCCATTTTTAACCATATCTCTCTGTCTTCTTTAATTCCCTTTGCATGTTATGTTATCATTTGCTATTGCTTTTGACATTATTTGATATCCAGTAAAATTTGAGGTATTACATGTGGTTGACCACTTTTGTAGTTACCTCACCCATGCCCATGAATAATATGTTAGACTCCACTAAGAATGTATTAGATTCCATGAATAACAATTTTGACTCCATTAATAACAATTTAGACTTCACTAATAATGAGTTAGACTCCATAAATAGTAGCATCTCCAAGTGGACTTCCTATGTATAATAGAGAATCCAAGTTATGTTGGTTAAACTCCAGTAATAATGTGTTGGACTCCACAAATAACAATATTAATAGTATTTCCAAGTGAGATTCCTATATGTGCAATAGAAAATCCAAGTTGTGTAAGATAAGAATTTAACAATAACAAACTAGACTTTACTAATAACACGTTAGACTTCACGAATAACAATTTATACTCTATGAATAGCAATATGAACAATATCTCCAAGTGAGCTTCCTAATAGAGAATTCAAGTTTTGCAAGTTAGACTCTACTAATAACTCGTTAAACTTCACGAATAATAATTTAAACTCCACAAATAGTAGCATGAACAATATCTCCAAGTGGGCTTCATATGTGTAATAAAGAATTCAAGCTGTGTAAGTTAGACTCCAATAGTAAAGTGTTAGACTCCATGAATAATAATTTGGACTCCATAAATAACAACATTAACAGTATTTCCAAGTATGATTCCTATATGTACAATAGAGAATCTAACTTATGCAAGATATGAATTCAATAATAACAAGTTAGACTTCATTAATAACGCGTTAGACTCCACGAATAACAATTTAGACTCCACAAATAGCAGTATAAACATTATCTCCAAGTGGACTTCCTATGTGTAATAGAGAATCTGAGTTATACAAGTTAGACTCCAGTAATAAAGTGTTAGACTCCAGTAATAGTAGCATGAACAACATCTCCAAGTGGGCTTCCTATATGTAATAGATAATCCAAGTTGGGCAAGTTAAACTCCAGTAAAAAAATATTGGACTCCATGAATAACAGTATGAACAGTATCTCCAAGTGGGTTTTCTATGTGTAATAGAGAATCTAAGCTATGCAAGTTAGCCTCTAGTAATAACGTGTTAAATTCTATGAATAACAATTTAGACTCCATAAATAACTGTATTAATAGTATTTCCAAGTGGGATTCTTATATGTAAAGTAGAGAATCTAATTTGTGCAATATAAGAATCCAGTAACAAGAAGTTAAACTTCACTAATAATATGTTAGATTCAACGAATAACAATTTAAACTCCAAAAAAGATAGCAAGAACAATATCTCCAAGTGGGTGGATATCCATTATGTTTGATTAATGTGATATAAAAATGGTCGATTATATCAAAAGTATAACTGAAAAAATCAATTAGTGTGGTCAACCGTTTTTCATGGGCATAGGTGAGGTGACAGAAAAATGGTCGACCACATCAAAATTATAACTGGAAAAATCAATTCGGGTAGTCAATTATTTTTCATGGGCATGGGTGAGGTTTCAGCTAGCGTGCACACATGGCCTCTAAGGTAATAAAAAAATGGTCGACCACATTAAAATTATAATTGAAAAAATCAATTCGGGTGGTTGACAGTTTTTCATGAGCATGGGTGAGGTGATAGAAAAATGGTTGACCATATCAAAATTATAACTGGAAAATCAATTTGGGTGGTTGACCATTTTTTATGGGCATAAGTGAGGTTTCAACTAGCGTACACACATGGCTTTTGAGGTGATAGAAAAAATGGTTGACTACATCAAAATTATAACTGAAAAAATCAATTTGGATGGTCAACCATTTTTCATGGGTATAGGTGAGGTTTCAGAAAAAATGATTGACCACATCAAATTATAATTGGAAAAATCAATTTGGATGGTCGGGTGTTTTTCAAGAACATCCAATTCTAATCATTTCAAAGACATGCTATTGATAAATATGCATCAACATACATAATAACAATTGGTTGACCACTTGTTTCCTCTGATCAAGTGTGCATCAAATTCCTAAACCATTGTTTTAAAAATGTGGTCAACCAACATAATGTTTTCTTTTAGTTTTAATTGGGGTCTAGTCGACCATTTTTTTTCCTTTGACCAAGTGTGAATAAAACTCCTAAACCCTAAACCATTGTTTTAAAAAATGTGGTCAACCAATAGAATGATTTATTTTAGTTTTAATTGGGGTCTAGTTGACCTTTTTTTCTTACTATTCTTAAAATTTGGTTAGCAAACATAATGTTGAATCAAGTGTTTTTGATGATTTCAAACAACTGGAGCTTGCAAGGAAGATATCAAAGATGTACAAAAAGATCTCAAGTGAAGAAATCTAAGAAAAATAAGTACAAGAGTAGTTTGTAGGATTTCTTATTATATTCACATGAGTAAAAGGTTTTGATCTTTCACCTAAATGTTTTTAAAGTGTGTTTTTCAAAAATCCTATGTTAACCTATGATATATTTGAAAAATATTCACTAACAGAAAAATTTTGAACTGTTAAACTTCATATATTACCTTGAAAATTTGAACTTTGAATGCTAAAATTTGAACTTACAAAGTTATTACCTCTGACAAACAAATTTCAAACTGTGAAAATTTAAATTTCAGGTAAAACACAAATTGTGAAAAATGAAAAATTCGTCTGAAGATATGTTAAAGTTCATCTGAAAGTGAAGTTTAAAAAGAGTTTCAAGTCAGCCCTCTGATAGAAGAACTTTAGTTTTTAAAATTTGAACTTTGGAAAGACAATGTGTAAGTTTGTTCAGGTATCCCTCTGACAGACGAACTTTGGTCTTCAAAAATTTGAACTTTGGAATAAGTCTGATAAGAGGTCTCTTTGACAAATGAACTTTGATATTTGAAAATTCGAATTTTGAAAAGAAGAACTTTTGTGCCATATTAGGTTGCTCACTGACAGATGAATTTTGGACACCAAAATTCAAAATTCAAGGGCACTGTAGCAATATAGAACAACTATTCACACTTATCAAAAGAACGTTAAACTTGAAAATTTGTATGTTCCAACATGGAAATATTGTCAAAGATGAAAATTTGAATTTTGCTTTAGAATAGAAAAACTTCGAAGTTCAACGTTAAAATTTTTAACTCATGATCTCTGCGAAATTCGTCTGTTGACACCCCAAAATTCAAACTTTGGATGTTAGACGCATTAAATACGGTTGGTGAACAGATAGTTTTACAGAATAACCGTTGGGTAACATCTCTAATAGCTAGATCTTGTCTCTAACGTATAGTTAAGACATAAATCTATAAATAGAATTTCATTTGAAGGTGTGGGAAACAAGATTATGTTGTATATACTGAAACTTTGCCAAATTCTTTAGACAAAATCTTATACTCTCACACACTTCATACATTGTACTTCAATTGTCATACACACTCTAGCTTAGAGAGTTTATATTGCTGTAAATAATCTTATCTTCATCTGGAAGAAAGATTTTCTTCTGAGAGAATGTCACAAGGATTTGGAAAGCACTTAGCTAGAGTGCAGAGAGTGAGATTGTAAGCTCTTGGAATAGAGTATTAAGCTATACTGAGGTATTGCAAGAAGCCCACCAAATTCTTACAAGATAGTGAAAAATCTCAAGTGATAGCTTGAGCACTAAACGTAGGTCAAGAGATAAAAACCAAACCAAGATAAATTCTTGTGTCCTTCTTCTTACACTTTACTTATTACCTTACTACTTTTTGCACTCTGTTTTTCTACATATTTTGCTTTCACTGCTTTCTTGTAATTTTGTAGAAAATTTTTAAACTTCCGAATTCACCCCCCTCTTGGGAAGCCAGCAAAACTAACACATAATTTAAATTGTTATATGGTCAACCATTTTCAAAAAAATGATAACACTTCTAAACATGCACAACAACCAACAAAATCCATCAAAAGATATATCAAAATAAGTACAACAGTAATCAAGTAATATTTCATCATTTCATCAACATAAGCTACTTACATATTCATTCAACCAGTACAAAAAGATCCACAACATCTGACAATAAACATTTAGATGCTATGAGGGTTTGACAACATAGAAATAATAGAGAGATGAGGGTTTGATGGTGGAGAGATGAGTGAAGTGAAGGTTTGAAGACAGAGAGACAAGAAAGCAAGCTTCGTTATAGAGTTCGAATGATGCAGACTGAACTTCCCACCACGGAAGATGTTGCTCACCGCGGATGATGCTCCCTTCAATGGAGAACTATTCGCATTGTCGTGTCCTTTGCCGTCGCCTCCATCGTTCTCACCATCATTCCCTTCTTCATTCTTAATGTCCTCCGCACATTTGTTCTTGGCTCAATATCCTTCCATCCTAGATTTTGTTTCAGTCTTGCTTTCTCTCTCTTTTTTTTCTCTATTAGGATATAAGGGTAATTTGGTCATTACAACACTATTTTTTATATACCCATTGTAACACCTTACTTTTAGTCTCTTTTTCCATGTATTAGACCATATTAGAGTCCAGTTATATATGATTAGAAGCTTGAATCACATAAAAAGTCAAAACAAAATTTTTCATTATTCAATATTGTTTATTTGGTAATTTTCCATTTTACTGATTGAACTTTGAAAATTCATAATTAATTCTACAAAAATTGTATGCAAATGATTCAAGTCTCTAATAATAGTTGAAAACATTATCTACATGGTAAGTAACAAAGCATTAGTTGGGGCAATCAGTACAGTAAATTTCATAAAATTTACTATTTATTTGGTCATTTTCTAAAAATCCAGTTTTTTGACCCTAAATTTGAAAAATCATCATAAATTGCACACACATCAAAGTTGAGTGCTCTTTTGACTATTTTAAATCTATATTTGTCTAGTTTTCAATCATATATAATATGCATGTGTTCAACTACAAAACATACAAACAGTGGCTAGTTTACCAACTAAAGGTCATAATGGCCATTTTTAACTTTAGGAAATAATGGTCATAACTTAATTATATGACCATAACTTGTTTTCATATTATGTCATACATCACATAAGACCTAGAGGGACATTATCACCTCTATGTGCAGATTTAACATCACACAAATGAATTTACATACAAACTTGAAATAAAAGATCATGGCAAGTAATGTCATCTTAATTATCAACTTATTTCTCCTTGCCTTTTTCTTCTTTGGTAGCCTTGCCATAGCTTGATCCTAGACATGTTTGACATTTAGAAGAATAAGATTTAAAGAATTTCAGTAGCAATTATTATTCAAGCATACATACCATGACATTTAACGTAATAACTTCATAAACACAATCATCAAACATTTGTACATAATATGCCATATAATTTTATAAAAATTTTGGCAGAGTTTCATTTTATAAATTGGACATCCAGAGGTCATAAACCTCTTCATTCAACTTAGCCAACCATTACAAATAATAAAAACATTCATATCACAAGTCATAAAACTCATAATGCAAGAAAGGTAAAATTGCTACCTTAATGTCTTTCTTTGCTTTTCAACCTTTGTACACCTTTTCCCTAGCCTTCCACAACTATCTTGAACCTAATTACAACATAATACAAGTTCATAAGCGACTGATTTCATGTCTTTCTTCTCAAAGTGCTCATTAATCCTAAACTTTTCATATTGCTTTCCTTTTGGTTTTTCACTAAACCAACACTTGTTCTTAGCTAGTTTAGACCCAAGGATTTCATTTTTTAGGTCAAAAACATGAAATTCCATCTCCAAGAGGAACCCTAGTGTGACCAAAAAATGCATGAAATGGAAGAAAATTATTTCCTTTGAAATATGTCAAACAACTTCCAAAATCATGTTTTCAGGTAGCTTGTTTAGTGTTTCTCCTAAGTTTGCTGCATGAAAACTCATTTCTTCCATGATTTAGTGTTTGGCTGAAATGCTTGGAGAGAGAGGAGAGGAAAATAACTCCATGAAACTACTTCTAATAACTCAAAAACACAAGCTAGGATAATGAAATCTCACCTTGATTCTTGATTCTCCAAGTGTAAAACCCTAGCTTCCACTCTCTCTTCTCTTTTTCTCTCTTTCTCTTGGTTTCTTGGAGCTTTTTATCTCTCTAATTGCTGCTGAAACTCACGCATAAATGAAGCAGAAAGAAGGGAATTAATTCACTTAACTTAAGCTTAATCATGATTAATTAACGATGATTACTTTTTTGTCCAAAACGTAGCCATCTCCAAGAAGTATTTGACCAAAATCATATGTCCCATGTGCTGAAAAGTGATGCTAATTAGGAGGGTTTTAGGGTCTAAATGCTGCATAATTTTCTCAACCCAAATATATCTTGTATTGGTAAGATTTTAACTGTATCGATAATGTTACTTTTTTAGATATTTAAATATTTTAGGGACATAGGATTATTCTAAATTGGTAACTATATAAAATTAATTATCCTATCTCAAATAATATCTATGTGGGGCTCACATATTGTTCCTTTCACCTTTCTACTATTTATGGGGCCTATAAACTCCTTTTACAGTATAAAGTTACTTTTTTAGACATTTGAAACTAATTATTTTTTTTAATCAGTTAACCTATATGCTATATACCATTGAACTTAGTTTGTCGTAGGTTTCGTTTTGATAGTAATTTTCAATACTGAAAAAAATTGCTTTTGACTTAAGATTGAATTATAATTTTTAATTCTTTCAGGTACTTTTTTGTAATATTTTTCATGGACTAAATGGCATAAAATTCTTCCTTTTTGGGACTAGAATGCACAAAAACTGTCTACCTAGGGACAAAAATATAATTTCCTTATTTTTATTTTAACTTCAGAAAATGACCTTTTAACCTTTTATCATAACTATTTATGTATTTCAGATTTTGTTATTTTTCTATATGTTTTATGATATCCAGTAAAATAGGGATATTACACCAATTATACCCTTAGTTCCAAAATTCAATTAACTTTCTCTCACCCCCTAAAAACCAAATATCTTTATTTTCTATACCCAAAAATCAATTCTCCCTTTTTTTTTCTTTAATCACATTAACTTTTTTTTTCATATAACTATTTGATGATGCTTGACATTATTGGATGAAATAAAAGGTAAAATACATTGACCTACCTATAATATTATTGAAATTATAGAAACCTCACCTCTATATTTTGTCAAACAAGATGAAAATATATTAATAGTAAAAAAGTAATTTGTCACATCTCATTTTTAGACATTTTCCCCATGAATATTGCTTTATTTGGAAGTAGAAACAAGGTCATTGAGAACTTGAACTAACTTAAAACCTTAAAATTGTAAAATTCCATTTTGTGTGTTGTTTACACAAAATATAGAGTCTAAAAATCATAATTAAGTGTACAAAAATTATTTTACAATGGTTCAAGTCTCTAAAAATCATTCACACATTGAACTTCATAGGAAAAATATAAAACTAGAATTTGGACATTTCAATTAGTACAGTTTGTTCGTCCAAATTTACTATTCTTTTTTTGCTTACAGTTTTTGTCTAGATCCTAACCCATAATTTTAAAAATTTATTTCTCATTCTATACAAAGCCAATTCATACCTTCTTTATTTCGTTAAAAGCTCTACATGTCTACTTTCAACCCATTTATTTTGTACAATTATTTTACTAGTATAGGGCAGAACATTATCTTAACCTATCAAGGGTCAAAATATAACTTTTATTGGAACAGTTTTAGGAAAACATGCATATCTCTCATTCTATAGCTCCAAATACATTCAAATCAGTGGCATATCAATATTAACACATATAAACCACTGAATTTTTTTAGCACTATATGATTTTGTACCTCTTTTCAAACATAAACAATGTTTACAATAAATTTATTGTTTTCCTATAACTATCCAATTTTATTCTTTAACTTTCTTGAGCCATAACTTTCATCATACTTAGCTAATTCATACATGATCTGTTTCTTCATAAAGCATACCTAGGGGTGTTCAATGGGCCCGAAAGCCCGGTTGGCCCGAAGTGGTCTTATCATTTCGGGCCGGGTCGAGTCGGGCCAAAAAGAAAAATTTGCAGACTGGAATAGAACCGGGCCAAATAAAGGACCGGGCCGGGTCGGGCCATAGGCAAGTCACATGCCTGTCTCGGTATATATATATATATATTTTTCAATTTTCTCATTTTCCTTTATTTGTTAAAAATATTGAATAATTTTATATAATTGTTTTTCCTTCATATGCCTCATGTAATAAATTAATTTTATAATTATAATAGATACATTTTATTATTTCAATTTTTAATTTTATTTCAATTTTTAAATTTATTTCATAACTTAATATTATATAAAATAAATAATATATAATTGTTGAGTATTTATAATTTTGATAAATGTTACTTTTTAACCTAATATTATTTCTTATAAGAATATATTTTAAATGAAATTAGTTATATTTTTATTAAAAAAATTAAATTAACTTTTTTTATTTATTTTTAATTTTTTTATACCGGGTCAAACCCGGCCCGGTATTGACCCGGTCCTGGCCCGGTGAGGGATCGGGCCACGGGCCCATTTTGTTGGCCCGGGGAGTGTTACGGACCAGACACTGGGCTGAGGTGATGCCCGGCCCGTCCCGGCCTATGAACACCCCTAAGCATATCATATCCTCTACTTAGAGGAATCATACTTGGCTCATTTCCTTCAACATGACATACTTTAACTTCCTTAAACATTGCCTAGCATGTTATAAAGTTCCCAATAAAAAGAAACATACATTGCTTTCAATTCTTAACTACATATCATTATTTAACATTGTCTAGTATGCTTTCCTATACATCATATAGGATCATAATAAATCATTTATACATGATCATAACATAATACATAAAGCTTGCTTCATCATTAAAAAATCATTATAACATAAACTTTAGCTTGCTCTCTCATCATTTTCTCCTTCCTTTAGCTTTCTTCCATTGCCTTTCCATTACTTAGCTTGGTTAGTACTTGGGAGGATGAGATTGGACATTTTAGTAGTATACTTACACATGCTAATACATCATTACATAATATTAAAAATATTTATAACATTGCACAATTCATTAAAATGCATGAAAATACCATCTTGGCTACAAAAATTTCAGCAGTATAACGGCTTAAAAAAAGGACTTCCTAGGATTAGCCTTCATCAAATAAATAGCTAGCTAATCATAAAAACATTCACAGCAGCAACATGAAATCATTATCATATCATAAAACATGTATAAAATATAATTGTGCAACAACATAAAAGTATAGCAAGTAATATTACCTTGAGAGCTTTAACCTTTTCTCTTGACTTCCTCTCACTTGAAGTCTTTCCCAATCACTTTCTTGCCATTTCCCAAGTCTAGAGATATCAATAAAACCATGCTAAGTTAACTAATTCTCCATAGCTCTAATAAATTTATTCTTGAACCGTAAAAACTCATTTATCATATACTTGATTCTTTCTTAAAACCATAACTTCTCATTTACTAATTTTTGTGTGAGGAATTCATTTCTATCATTGGATTCATGAAATTCTAACTCCTTCCTCACTATATGACTTGGCTGAAATCATGACCATAGAGGAAGAAGAGGATTTCTTTTGCTTACTTACTTATACCCATGCAAACCATGCTTTAAGTAACTTGTTTATGCTTTTCCTTAGGTTTATTGCATGAAAACATTTCCTTTATGCCCTTACATGCTATGAGTGAAATCTATACCCAAGGAGGAGAAGAATACTCAACTATCTTAACTTGGCTTCATGAAAAATTAACTTAGAGAGGAAGAAGATGCTTACCTTAACTTGCCTTCTTAACTTTCAAGCTTACTTCTTTATCTTCCTCCTCCTTCTTCCTTCCACCTTTTCTCTTTCTCTCAAAATTTCAGCACCTCCTCTCTCTTTCCTCTTCTCATTTTCGTCAGAGGAGGAAGGGATTATATATACTTGGAGCTTTCATAAAATTTGTCCAAACGTCCCTTGATATTTTTTTTGCTCATAAATGATAACTTCTTAAGGAAGGTTAGAAAAACATTAAAATATTCCTCTTTAAGAGATGTGATAATTTTGGCCAATGAGAAGAGAGAGAGTGTCCTTAATACAATATATTTTTCCTGATTTAGATATATCTTGTTCTGATTACTTTTTATTTGAATAGTTAGAGGTACTTTTACAGTATTTTGTAATATTGTTTATTTCTTTAAGTACACAGGAATAATTTAGTTTGGGATCTACATTTAACTTAATATCTTGTCCCAAACTGTATTTATGTGGTAGCCACATACTTTTCTTTTTATTTTTTCTGTATTTGTGGGGCTTACCGTACTTTTTCTTTTTCTGTATGATTTCTACTACATTTGGTAGTATATTTCTCTTCAATTTAGGTCATTTGGGCTCAATATATTATTCTATTAGGTCTAGCATATCACAAGGTTCATTTTGATATATATATTTAATTTTCAAAATTTTAGAAAATTACCAGGAAGTACCCAAAATTTTGGATAATTACGCTTTAGGACCCAACATTTTGAATTAATTACAATTGAGGCCCAATCTATAAAATGCCCATTTTGCCTCTTGTAGTATTCATTTAGCATATCAATACCACATCTTTTCCAACCATGTTTTTTCTCATATTTATGCAAGGCACATCATAATTATTCTTTTACATAGCTCTGAAGATCGAGATGTTACACATTACAAGAACAAGACTTAGATAAATAGAAGCCCAAACCAAAGACCAACAACACAAAACAAAACCCTAACCCAATAATCACTAAAACCCTAAAAAGAAAAAGAAGATAAACAACTATCAATAACAACAAAGGGAAGAAAATGATAAATAAAAGGAAAAAAAAAGCACAAGCTAAAAGAAGACACCACTAAGAACCAGGAACGCCAACTACCATTGCCACCACATTGGAGAACAATAGCAATATTGACTCCAACAAGAAGGGACCTCACCTCTATTTTTAAAACATACATTAGTCTAATTCTTAACTCTATTAAGAACATTTCATTAAAGATGCTAAAATATATTTTCTATGTATTAAATTTTATATTAAAATAACTTAAAATTATTAATTTATCTTATAATATAAAATATCTTTTTTTTTCTTATGCACCATGGGTATCTCGGACGAGAGTTGTCAACTATTCCCTTTGAGAAAAAATCTCTAATTTCAATTCCGATCAAAATTAAATAAATTGAAAATATTTATATAAAAACCAATTTCCTATAGACATTAAAAATATAACACATTTATTAAATAATTTTAAATAATTAATCATAATAATATTTAAATAAATATAAATGAAAATATTAAATTAAAAATTAATAAAATTTATTAAAAGAATAAAAACATGTCAAATTAATTAATTAAAACATAAAATATTATAAGAAGCCGCATCATTCACAAAGTTGAAAATAATAAACTGTGCAACTCATCTCAACCTTCGTGCAAATGCACATAACTCATTTTAGTTAAAAGTTAAGAAGTTGAAAAAATGCATTGAAAATCTTACTACGTAAATATTTATGTTAAGGTGGGATAGTTTGGTCCTAAAAGAAGTTAAATTTAGTGAGTTAATAGTTTATTAATGATTGGATAGATAGATATTTTGGTCCAAAAAGAAGTTAAACTTGGGAGTTAAGAATTCGAAAGTTGGAAAAGGGGAGTCACGGCCAAAAAGAGTAGTCAAATCTCAATACGCCTCCAAGGAAGCTGAAACTAAGAAAAGGAAGGGCGAATCTAGCAAGGGAACTTCTTCCAAGAAACAAAAATAACTCCCAAAGTAGATTCAAAGAAAGCTGCTCCTACTCCCTCGAAAAAACTTGAGCCTACTATACTTGCTACTCATGTTCCTTCTGCTTCTTCTTCATTCTCTAGCACTGAGCCTGGAGAATACCAATTGAACACGCAGCCATTGTGGAGCAATGCTTATATTTTGGGAGAATATACTACCAAGTTTGTTAGTAAAAAGGTAATTAAGCCTCATTGTGTAAATATGGAAGACTTCCTTATTTCTAACAATTTTGAAGCTAGCTATAGATGATTGTAGACAAGAATTTGTTAGAAATTTTGGAAAGATATGATGATGAGGTTGTTAAGACCTGGTATGTCTCCTTGAAGTACAATAGAAAGAAGGAGAAATGGGAAGTAAATCTAAGGTCTAGGACCACCTGGTTAACAGATGAGACCTTTAATGAGGTACAAGAGATCCCCAGGTATGATAGATTGAAAATTGACATTTCTACCTCAAAATACATGGATGAAGATGAGGTTGCAGAAGAGGAAGGAGGTCCTTTCCTAAATTACAAAGAAAGCACTATACTGAACACATTATTCAAAAGAAAAGAGAATAGACCACCTCTGAGTTTGCTGAAGCCCACTGACCTCAGTATCCAAGTCAGAATCCTACACTACATTGTGTCTAGGATTATATTCAACAAAGGAGACAGTTTCAATCTGATTACAAGGACTAAAACACATGTGCTGACAGCAATCATGCATGGCAAACTGATCAATATGGGCTATATCATCCTCCAACGCATGATTAAGGTAAGAGATAAGAGGAAAGATTCTATCCTACCATATGCCTCAATCATCTCCAAGATACTTCAATATGCCAGGATCCAACATCTAGAAAAAGGAAAAGGCAAGCCTACTGAAGTCTTTAAAGAGGAAGAATTGCAAAGGATGGGGATAGAAAGGAAGATAGAAGAAGCTGGGAAGATAGAAGATCTATTCTTTGAGGAAGATGGCTCCCAACAACAAACAGGAACCTCTAAGGCTGCTCCACCTTCACAGTCCATACCTTAGCCTTCTCAGCTTGTTTCATCTCCATCTCAGCCCACTCAGACTGATGTACCATCCACTCCTTTTACCTGGGCTAAGCCAACTAAGATCACTAAGTTGTATGACAACCTGTTTGCACTCAAGCTAAGCATTAGAGATGAGCAAAATGCTAAGTTTGGTCATCTGCAAGATCAGATTTTCCAGTTGCAAAGAATATGAAAGTGGTTGCTGATGCATATGAGGACATCAGGAGTGTCATTCCCTCCATATCAGCTTCACCTCAGCTAGGAACCTTTGAGCTTGTTAGGTCTCCTACTCCTGAACCTCCAAGTCCATTTAAGCTAGCCTCCCCTAAACCAGATGATGATGTACATGGTACTGAGGTTGCTGGCACTTTGGCCACTCCATAGGCCTCCAATAATAAGGCAAGGCTGGTCCACTCTTGTACTATGGCATGGAGGAAGAGGCTTCTTAAGAATTAAGCTCCCATAAGCCTATTGCTAAAGATGCTTAGGGTTCAATTCTTTCTACTCAAGAATCTAAGCAAATAGAGAAACTTGTAGCAGCCATAACTACTACACCAAGTATTCAAGTTGCTTTGAATGAAGAGAAAAGCATTGTACCATATGTGGACCTAGTGGCTATTGCACATGATGCTATTTTCCAAGCCCAAAGACTGAGGCTTAAAGAAATGTTTCATCCTCTTGCTCCTGCACCTTCACCACTTTCTGCCTACGGTCTCACAGAGGAAAGAAGGGCTCAACTGGCTCTTTCTAGACAAGAGATGCAAGAGCTTCTTGAGGTCTTTGATGATGAGTAAGCAAGCCCTAAAGCCTCTACACCTCTTCCTCAGCTTAATCCTGAACTGCCTTTTGTCCCTGTGCCTTTTCGAGCTATTCCAGTATCCCAAAAAGCTCCTCTTGCTATTCATGTTCAAATTCCTGATGATGCCAAAAAGGGAGAGAAGCCGTATGAGCAAACTGGGAAAACTGCTGCAGAACCATCTAGCAAGACCTACGGCAAGAAATCCAAGCCCAAGAAGAAGTGACTAAATCTTAGGATTGCTTGGTCTTTCTTGTATTGCTTTTTATACTTTTCTGTATCTCTTTTATAATGAATGACAATCTTACCTTTGAATTCTGTGTTTACAATGTCATATCCCTATACTGAAACTTTAAATGAATTAATGAGATTCTCTAATTAATCTGTTATACATGATGTACTTATCTTCGAATTTTAATGCATATGTTGAGGGGGAGCTCTTTGAAGCAAACCCAAGTACTAATCTAGTTTATAAGTTATTTTATCATCATCAAAAAGGGGAAAATATTGAATTAAGTGTTTTTGATGATTCCAAACTAACTGGAGCTTGGAAGAAAGATATCAAAGGTGTACAAGATATCTCAAGTAAAGAAATCCAAGAATCCAGGAAGAATTGAGAACAAAATTAGTTTGTAGGATCTTTCACTGTATTCACATGAGTAAAAGGCTTTAAATTTTCATCCAAATGTTTTTAAAATGTGTTTTTCAACAAATCCTATGTTAACTTATGATAAATTTGAAAAATACTCATTAACAGACGAATTTTGAAGTGTTAAACTTGATATGTTACTTTGAAAATTTGAATTTTGATAATTGAAATTCAAACTTCGGATTGAAAATATGTAAGTCTGAAAAGAGGTGATACGTGAACCCTTTTGGAACCCATCTAAAGAACTCACTTTGATGTATATGACACCTGAATCTTTGCGAAACAAGGGACACAGAATGGAAAATTGAAAAATAGTAAGAAGAAAGACACACAAAAAAGAGAATGAACAAGAAAACACACAAGATATATTGGTCTAGGTGAATTAGAACCCAAGAAAACCAGTCTCTTGAACCCTAGTTCTGATGACGCCACAAGGAAGAACCAATTCCTCGATAAGTCGTAGTTCGCTTTAGCACTCAAAGAACGCAAGAGAAACAAAGTCTGAAATTCTATTCATCAAATTTGAAAAATGCATATAAAATTAGCCTTAAGTAGGCAAGGTAAAATCTAACCTAATAAGTCTAAAAACCCTAATTAATTTGGGCTTAAGTAATCCTAATAGGATTAGGAGACATTAGGCCCAAATAACAATCCTATTAGAACTAGGAAACTATTAAAATAAATCCCTAAAAATAAAATAACGAAAAATTCATAAGAAAATAATAAAAATAAGACCTCAGCCCTTATAAACATGCCACCACATTAATGAAGTCACATGTTTAGCACATGACATGCTTATTTACAAGATGGGCTATCAAAAGGACTACTAATTAACTAATTGAGCTTTATTAATTAACAAAGTTCAGCCCATAATTAATAAAAATGAAATTAATACTAATTAGGCCCATTAATCCTCAAGTCACATGCTCTTTAAGAGAGTCACATGTTAGGCTTGATTTTGGGCTTAAATCTGAACTTTTATATATGATAACATAATCATGTCATTGTTGTGCTCTTGGGCTTCAAATTCAGTTAAGTGCAAAGGCTCCATCTCAAGTTGCTTGTTGATCACACCACTTAAGGCCTCTTTCATTGCCTTAGCTCTTGATCTCGTCATTGGGCCTCCCATGCCTTGTAATGGATCAACTGTCTTCCACTTTTGGATTACATGTTCAACCTCCTTTTCTCTAATGTCCTAAGCTTGTTCCATGCTTGCATCATTCAGTTCTGCCTCCTTTTCTCTAATGTCCTGAGCTTGCTCCATGCTTGCATCATTCCCTCCCTCCTGAGAAGGATTCATCCTCGAATCTGAAATGTCAAAAGGAGAAAGGTCAGCGACATTAAAAGTTGCACTTATGTTACCGTATGAACTAGGCAAGTCTATCTTGTAGGCATTATCATTTATCCGCTCCAAAACTTGAAATGGCCCATCACCACGTGGGTGCAATTTGGATTTCCTTTGTTCAGGAAACCTCTCCTTGCGCAAGTGAAGCCACACCCAGTCACCGGGCTCAAAAGCAACCTTCCTTCGACCTTTGTTAGCTTGGCGAGCATATTGTTCATTTTTCTGCTCGATATTTGCCTTGACTTTGGCATGCAAATCCTACACAAATTGAGCTTTCTGTGCACCATCAAGGTTAGTAAACTTATGGGATGGTAAAGGAAGCAAATCCAATGGAACCAAAGGATTAAACCCATATATTATCTCAAAAGGAGAAAAAGCAGTGGTAGCATGCATAGTACGGTTGTAAGCAAACTCAACATGTGGCAAACATTTTTCCCCATTTTTAAGATTCTTTTGGATTACAGCACGTAATAAAGAAGACAAAGTTCTATTAACAATCTCAGTTTGCCCATCAGTCTGGGGATGTGCAACAGTAGAAAACACAAGCTTAGTACCCAATTTAGCCCATAAAGTTAGCTAAAAATGACTCAAAAACTTAACATCACAATCACTAACAATAGACTTGGGTAAACCATGCAATCTAACAACCTCCTTAAAGAACAAGTCAGAAATATGCACAGCATCATGAGTTTTTGCACATGCAATAAAATGAGCCATCTTACTAAATCGATCCACAAAAACAAAGATACTATCCTTTCCTGTGGAGGACCTAGGCAATCCAAGCACAAAATCCATAGAAATGTCCACCCAAGGATGCGAAGGAATAGGTAATGGAGTGTATAAACCATGCGGATGCACTCTAGACTTAGCATGCTTGCACACAATGCACTTATCACAAATAGAAATGGCATCCTTTCTCATATGTGGCCAATAGAAATGCTCTTTCAAAATAGCTAAAGTCTTTTCAACCCCATAATGTCCCATTAAACCACCTCCATGGGACTCAAGAACAAACAATTCACGCATAAAACAAATAGGCACACACAATTTATTCCTCTTAAATAGGAAGCTGTCAAAACAAAAATAGTCATCAATACCATGCTTTGCACAAAGCTTCTAAACATTAGCGAAGTCAATATCACATTCATACATGCTTTTCAAAGATTCAAAACCAATCAATTTAACTTGCATAGATGTAATGAGACTATACCTCCTAGACAATGCATCAGCAACAACATTCTCTTTTCCATGCTTGTGTTTCAAAATGTAAGGAAATGATTCAATAAATTCAAGCCACACAGCATGCCTCTTATTAAGCTTATTTTGAGTCTTAAGGTATTTCAAGCTTTCATGATTAGAATGCAAAATAAATTCCCTAGACCACAAATAATGTTGCCAATGTTCTAAGGTTCTTTTAAGCACATACAACTCTTTATCATAGGTAGAATAATTCAAACATGTACTACTCAACTTTTCACTAAAGTATGCAATCAGTCTAGCCTCTTGCATCAAGACAGCACCAATTCCAATTCCAAATGCATCACATTCTACCTCAAAAACCTTAGAAAAGTCAGGAAGAACAAGTAAAGGGGCATTAGTTAACTTATCTTTCAAAGTTTGAAAAGCCCTTGCTTATGCCTCTCCCCATTTAAACACAACATTCTTCTTTACTAGCTCGTTTAAAGATGCAGCAATGGTTGAGAAGTCTCGAACAAATCTCCGGTAGAAACTAGCTAACCCATGGAAACTTCTGACTTCATTTGCATTTCTCGGTATAGGCCATTCACGGATTGCTTTCACCTTCTCCTCATCCACGCGGACACCATTATCACCTACAATAAAACCAAGGAAAACAACAGAATCCGAATAGAAAGAACACTTCTCTAGATTTGCAAAGAGTCTATGCTCACGTAAAATCACACAAAAAGCACGCAAATGCCCAATATGCTCATCTAAACTCTTGGAAAACACAAGGATATCATCAAAGTAAACTACAACAAATTTTCCTATGTAAGGGCGAAACACATGATTCATAAGACACATAAAGGTACTTGGGGCATTAGTCAAGCCAAAGGGCATGACTAACCACTCATACAAACCAGATTTGGTCTTAAAGGCAGTCTTCCACTCATCCTCCTCATTCATGCGAATCTAGTGATAACCACTCCTAAGATCTATTTTTGAAAAGATACATGCACCATGCAACTCATCTAACATGTCATCAAGTCTAGGAATGAGATATCTATACTTAACTATGATTTTGTTGATGGCTCGGCAGTCCACACACAATTGCCATTTGCCATCCTTTTTGGGCACAAGAGTTACTGGAACAGCACATGGACTAAGGCTTTCTCTTACAAACCCCTTTTTCATCAGCTCATCAACTTGCCGCTGAATCTCCTTAGTCTCCTCAGGATTTGCCCTATATGCAAGTCGATTTGGAATTGCTGCTCCGGGAATGAAATCAATTCTATGTTCAATGCCTCTAATGGGAGGCAACCCATCCAGTATCTCCTCCTGGAAGAAGTCATTTTATTCCTGCAACAAACTTAGGACACTAGATGGAAGAGAGTTGTCAAGGTTAGAAACAGTCAAATACACATCCTTATACATCAATACAAAGGATGTCTCATAAAACAATGCTCTCTTAATCTCTCCTCTTCCTGCAAATAATGTTACCTTACTTTCAATACTTTCTTTCTTTTTCTCACTTTCTCTCTTTTCTGTTATTTTTATCTCACTCTCTTTTCTCTCTTTATCACTCTCTTTCTTTTCTTTCTCTCTCACGCTACATTCTTGCGTGATTCTTCTTTGATCTCCAAGAGCCTGCACTGGACTAAGAGGTCTTAGTACAATGGTCTTGCTATTATACATAAGAGAGTACCTGTTAGTATAACCATCATACTTAATCCTCCTATCAAATTGCCAAGGCCTAACAAGTAACAAATGACCAGCATTCATAGGTACAACGTCACACAATACTTTATCATTAAAACTACCTATTGAAAATGCTACCTTCACTTGTCTAGCTACCTTAGCATCCCCACTTTCATTAAACCATAACAAATTATAAGGTGTGGGGTGCCTCATAGTCGGCAAACCTAGCTTTTCAACTAACAAGGTACTAGCTAAGTTGGTGCAACTACCATTATCAATGATGAGAGTACATACCTTGTTGTTGATAAAACATCTAGTGTGGCACAAGTTCTCACGTTGCTATCTTTCTAGATCCTCCTTTGGATGTATGTTAAGAGCTCGTCTAGAAACCAGCACTTCACCAATGACAGCGTCAGCTATCTCCACATCAGAACCACCATCTCCATGAGAGCTCCTCTCGGCCTCATCTTCTTCTTCGCCGCTGCTTTCACTAGTCACATAACCATTCTCATGAACCATCATAGTCCTCTTATTGGGACATTGTGCAGCAACATGACCAAAGCCTTGACATTTAAAACACTTAATTTTAGAAGAATTAGTAGAGAAAGGTTTAGAAAACTTACCTGTAGATTCCTTTGACTTGCTTTCCTCCTTTGGCTTGGTCTCACCTTTGGACTTGAAAGGCGTTTTATACTCTTTGTTGGATCCAACAAATGGTTTCACTTTCTGCTTTGCCTTCAAGTGCCTCTCTACTTTTATAGTCTTATGTAATAACTCCTCCATATCGACGTAGTTTTGCATCTCAACCTCAGCAGCAATCTCGGGATTTAATCCCCTTAGTAATCTCGTCATTGTTTGTTCAGGATCTTCATCCACATTGGCTTTTATCATAGAAATCTCCATATCCTGGTAATACTCCTCTACACTCATGGATCCTTGCTTGAGTTTATGAAGCTTCATGTGTACATCCCTATGGTAATGGTTAGGCACATATCGTTTCCTCATAATTGTTTTCATCTCGTGCCATGTCCTAACCGGACCCTCTCCAGTTCTCCTCCTAGTAGTACACAATTGATTCCACCAAATACTAGCATAATCAGTAAACTCAACAGTAGCCAATCTTACCTTGCTTTCCTCAGAATATGAATTGCATTCAAACACAAGCTCCACACGCCTTTCCCACTCTAAGTAGGCATCAGGATTAGTTTTCCCTTGGAAAAAGGGAATTTTCATTTTTATATTGGCAAGGGGATCCTTCTGGTACTCTTGATTATTTCTAGTTGCATGTCGGTTTTGTCTAGTTCTTCTTGGTTGTATCTCTTCCTCCTTAAATTCAGTTCCTACTTCTTCTTCACCATCATCAGAATATATCACATGGTTCTTTCCTCTTCAGCTTGTTTTAAAATAAGAAGGAGAAGCTTCAATCATATCTAATCTTGTACTCAACTTCTTGAATTGATCGTTTATTAAGTCCATGAAGAGCTTCCAATATGGAATTTGAGGTTCGCTACCACCAGACATGTTTTGAGGATCTAAAATGTTAGTGAAAATAAAGGAGAAAATGGACCTCACCACTCCCTCACGTGTTTCACTCAAAATAATATAAATGCACTCGTGTTTCACACTAAATTAAGGCTTTTTCAGATATGATGCAAAACAAATTTTTTTTATTTTAATTTGGATAAATGAAAACAATGCCATGAATAGTGACCGAACAGTGGCGGTGAACAGTCACCGGAACAATGTGAACAGTATCGATAACAGTGACATAAACAGTATTCGGAACAGTACGATGAACAGTTAAAACAGTTCAGTGACCAGTGATAGAAACAGTGACACGAACAGTAATCACAATACAATATGATGCACAGTGACTTAAAACAGTGTTCGGTGAATAGTGAAAATGAAACAGTGACCGTACGGTATGAATAGTGATGCAAAATTTTTCTTGAAGCAATGAAGATGGATTGAAACAAGGAAACAAGCAAAACAGAGAACACACCTTGATTTGCAAACCTAAGCTCTGATGCCAAATGATACGTGAACCCTTTTGGAACCCATCCAAAGAACTCACTTTAATGTATATGACACCTGGATCTTTGCAAAACAAGGGACACAAAGACTGGAAAATTAAAAACAGTAAGAAGAAAGACACACAAAGAAGAGAATGAACAAGAAAGCACACAAGATATGTTGGTCTAGGTGAATTAGAACCTAAAAGAACCAGTCTCTTGAACCCTAGTTCTGATGACGCCACAAGGAAGAACCAATTCCTCGATAAGTCGTAGTTCGCTCTAGCACTCAAAGAACGCAAGAGAAACAAAGTCTAAAATTCTATTCATCAAATCTGAAAAACGCATATAAAAGTTATCCTTAAGTAAGCAAGGTAAAATCTAACCTAATAAGTCTAGAAACCCTAATTAATTTAGGCTTAAGTAATCCTAATAGGATTATGAGACTTTAGGCCTAAATAACAATCCTATAGAACTAGGAAACTGTTAAAATAAATCCCTAAAAATAAAATAACGAAAATTCATAAGAAAATAATAAAAATAAGACCTCAGCCCTTATAAACATGCCACCACATTAATGAAGTCACATATTTGGCACATGACATGCTTATTTACAAGGTGGGCTATCAAAAGGACTACTAATTAACTAATTGAGCTTTATTAATTAACAAAGTTCAGCCCATAATTAATAAAAATGAAATTAATACTAATTAGGCCCATTAATCCTCAAGTCACATGCTCTTTAAGAGAGTCACATGTTGGGCTTGATTTTGGGCTTAAATCTGAACTTTTATATATGATAACATAATCATGTCATTGTTGTGCTCTTGGGCTTCAAATTCAGTTAAGTGCAAAGACTCCATCTCAAGTTGTTTGTTGATCACACCACTCAAGGCCTCTTTCATTGCCTTAGCTCTTGATCTCGTCATTGGGCCTCCTATGCCTTGTAATGGATCAACTGTCTTCCACTTTTGGATTACATGTTCAGCCTCCTTTTCTCTAATGTCCTGAGCTTGCTCCATGCTTGCATCATTCAGTTCAACCTCCTTTTCTCTAATGTCCTGAACTTGCTCCATACTTGCATCAAGAGGTTCCTCTGACAGAAGAATTTCAGCCTTTAAAAATTTGAATTTTGGGTAAAACAAAAACTGTGAAAAATGAAAAATTTATCTGAAGATATGTCAAAGTTCATCTGAAAGTGAAGTTTAAAAAGAGTTCCAAGTCAGTCATCTGACATACGAACTTTGATTTTGAAAATTTGAACTTTGGAAACATAGTTTATAAGTTTGTTCAAATGTTCTTCTAACAAATGAACTTTAGTCTTTAGAAATTTGAACTTTAAATTAAGTCTGATAAGAGATCTCTCTGACAAACGAACTTTGGTATTTGAAAATTTGAATTTCGAAAAGAAGAACTTTTGTGCCATATTGAGTTGCTCATTGACAGATGAATTTTGGGCACTAAAATTCAAACTTCAAAGGCATTGTAGCAATATAAAACAACTGTTCACACTTACCAGAAGAATTTTAAACTTGAAAATTCATATGTTCCAATGTAGAAATATTTTCCGAAGATGAAAATTTGAAATTTGCTTTAGAACAGACGAACTTTGAAGTTCAATGTTAAAGTCTTTAGTTTATGGTCTCTGCAAAATTCATCTGTTGACACCCCAAAATTCAAACTTTGGATGTCAAACGCATTAAATGTGGTTGGTGAACAGATAATTTTGTAAAGTAACCATTGGGTAATGTCTCTAATGGCTAGATCTTATCTCTAACGCATAGTTAAGACATAAATCTATAAATAGAACTTCATTTGAAGGTGTGAGTACTGATTTTACATTATATATACTGAAACTCTACCGAATTCTTTAGACAAAGCCTTCTACTCTTCCACACTTTATAAACTACTCTTTAACTGTCATATACACTCTAAATTAGAGAGTTTATTTGCTATCATCAATCTTATCTTCATCTAAAAGAAAGATTTTCTTGTGAGAAAACTTCACAAGGGATTTGAGACGTACTTAGCTAGAGTGCAGAGAGTGTAATTGTAAGTTCTTAGAACATAGCATTAAATTGTAATGCGGCATTGCAAGGAGCCCACCAAATTCTTGCAAGATAGTGGAAAATCTCAAGTGGTAGCTTGAGGACTAGATGTAACTCAAGGGAAAGAGACTAAAACTAGGATAAATTTTTGTGTCCTTCTTCTTATACTTTGCTTATTACCTCATTACAATTTGCTCTGTTTGTCTGCATATTTTGCTTTCATTGCTCTATTATGCTTTTGTAGAAAATTTTCAAACTTCTCAATTCACTCCCCTCTTGGGAAACTAGCAGAATTAACATTTTGGCCTTTGCAATGCACCAGGAACTTTACAACGTTGCATGGTTTCCATATTTTTTGACTTACTTGAGCATTGCATGGAGATTTTTATGGATGATTTCACTATTTATGGTGATTCTTTTGATGCATGGTTAGCTAGTTTGGATAGAGTCTTGCAAAGATGCATTGATTACAATCTTGTGCTTAATTTTGAAAAATGTCATTTTATGGTGAAAAGAGGCATTGTGCTTGGACATGTAGTGTCACATGATGGTATGGAGGTAGATAGAGCTAAAGTAGACATCATTACATCTCTTCCATACCTTACATGTGTTCATGATATGCGTTCTTTCCTAGGGCATGCTGGGTTCTATAGGAGATTCATTAAGGATTTTAGCAAGATAGCATTACCATTGTCTCGTTTACTACTAAAAGATGTGTTAATTCTTTTTTATGATGCCTACAGATGTGCTTGGGATGAGCTAAAAAAGAGGCTCACTTCTCCTCCCATCATTCAACCACCTAATTGGAGCCTTCCATTTGAGCTCCTTTATGATGCTTCGATTATGCTTTAGGTGCAATTTTGGCCCGGAGGGTGGACAAGAGATAGCAAATGATTGCTTATGCTTCAAGGATGTTAGATGTCAACCAAGCAAATTACACCACCATAGAGAAAGAGCTATTTGCTATTGTCTTTGGGTTAGAGAAGTTCAAATCATATATCCTCCATGCAAAGGTGATTATCTTCACAGACCATTCTACGATCAAGTACATGTTCAAGAAGCCAGACTCCAAGGCCCGATTGATTAAATAGGTAGTATTGATACAAGAGTTCGATGTGGAGATCTGCAACAAGAGTAGTGCAGAGAATATGGTAGCAGATCACCTGAGCAGGATTGAGTCAACTTTAGTAATATCTTCTCTACCCTTAGATGATTTTCCTGATGATAGGCTTTGTGTGGTTGGTATGTCTATCCCTTAGTTTGCTAACATTGTTAATTATTTAGTTGCATCTGTTTTACCTAATACGTGAACAAGCATCAATTAGATAAATTTAAGAGAGATGCTAGGCATCACATTTGGGACGATCTAGATTTGTGGCATGTAGGAAGTGATTAAGTGATTAGACATTGTGTGCCTTAGTATAAGCATGAGTCCATATTGCATTTTTGTCATACATTAGCTTATGGAGGTCACTTTTCATCACAGCATACTGCTAGGAAAGTTCTAGATTTTGGATTGTATTGGCCCACTTTGTTTAAAGATGCATGAGTTTTGCAAGAGTTGTAATAGGTGTCAGCACACTGGTAATATCACTAAGAGGAATGAAATGCCTTAACAACCCATACTATTTTGTGAAATCTTTGATGTTTGGGGTATTGATTTCATGGGCCCTTTCCCTGTTTCTTTTGGTTATTTATACATACTACTAGCTGTGGATTATGTTTCGATGTGGGTGGAGGCAAAAGCCACGCAGACTGATGATTCCTTTGTAGTTGTGGATTTTGTTAGGTCTCACATATTTTGTAGGTTTGGAGTACCCAGAGTGATCATTAGTGACCAGAGGAGTCACTTTTGCAACCAGACAATGTATGCACTTTTGAGGAAGTATAAAGTGATCCACAAGATTGCAACTCCCTACCATCCACAAACAAACGGCCAAGTATAGGTGTCCAATAGAGAAATGAAGTAGATTCTAGAGAGGACAGTGCAGCCCAATAGGAAAGATTGGAGTAAGAGATTGGATAATGCTTTATGGGCCTACCGCACTGCCTACAAGACACCGATTGGGATGTCACCATTTAGGCTAGTTTATAGGAAAGCATGCCACCTACCAATGGAGATTAAGCATAGAGCCTATTGGGCTATCAAGCAATGTAACATGAACTTGCAAGAAGCTGGAGCACAAAGGAAGCTCCAATTGCAGGAGTTGGAGGAGCACCGGAAAGATTCATATGATAGTTCTCGGATCTATAAAGAGAAGACCAAAGCATTCTATGATCGAGCCATTACAAGAAAGGAGTTCCAAGAGGGTGAAAAAGTTTTGTTATGCAAGTCAAGGATGAAGATGTTGCATGGCAAGCTTCGGTCTAGATGGGAAGGTCCTTACATAGTCTCCCGAGTCTTTCCATTCAGTGCTGTAGAGCTATATGATGCAGTGAGGCAGGCAAAGTTCAAGGTGAATAGGCACCAACTCAAGCACTACCATGAGAGAGTACCTCGCCATGAGCACAAGGAGCTCCAGTTTTCAGACCCTCCCTAATCAGGTTGATTCTATCCTTTTCCCACCCTTTAAATTTTGCATTTATCCTCATTGTTGACTAGTACTGGATTAACTGGATTGGCTGGCTGAATCATAATTGATTTGATTGCTTATATTGTTTGTTGCATTATTGTTTTGTCTTTAGGTTGTTGATTGGCCTGATGCATTGAGGACAACACATGATTTTAAGTGTGGGGGAGGGATTTCTTAGAAAAGTAGGCTTTCTTTTTAGCTTTTGTTTTTTGTTTTAGTTGCTTTGTTTTGTTTTTGAAAAAAAAAAATTCAAAAACAAAGAATTTTTTTTTTTAATTCATAGAAATTTGGTTTTTGATGTGAGAACTTGCATGCTAGTATTGGCTAATGCATGATTATGTTGATAAGAAAGGCATTTTGATTTGGATTGCATGTGTTAAACTAAGTGGCAAAGTGCTTAATTTAGGAAGTTTAAGGTCAAGGTCATTACCTAGTAAGTTTTTGTAACACCTCTATCTAGAACTATTTTCCATACATTAGATCTCATTAGAGATCAATTATACTTAAATAAAAGCTTGAATCACAATAAAATATTATAATAATTTAATAAATTTAAAGGGTACTATTTATTTAATCCCATTTTTCGGCAAATTTTTTAAAATCGTAACTAATTCAATAAAACTCATATGAGAGTGATTCAAATCTCTATGGATAGCTTAAAACATTATTTACATGAAAAAAATATCAATCAGAGCAACTATTTGGCCAATTAGTATAGTAAATTTTGTGAGTTTTTCACTATTCATATGGTAATTTCCTGAAATTCCAGTTTTCTAGGCTAACTTTGATAAATTATCATAATTCATATACACATCCAAATTGAGTGATAATTAGATAATTTTAAAGCCCTGTTTGTCAAATTTTCAACCATATATAACATTCATACTTTATATATCAAAAAGTCTAAAATGTGGTATGTTCACTCTACATAGGTCAGGATGACCATTTTTATCTTACTACTTTGCAAATAAAAGCTATAAAATATTTACATGGACATACATCATCTTAATGTTATACCATACATTCCTTAAGACTTAAAGGGACATGAAAGCTTGAAGAAACATATCCAACATTATCTCTACAAATTTACATAAAAGTTCGAAATACATGGCCCATGCAAGCATCGTCACTAACTTAAATATAAAGCTCTTTCTCCTTTCCTTTCTTTTCATGGGTGGTCTTGCCATAATTGTTCCCTATTCATGTTTAATATTTAGGAGGATGAGATTTAAGAATCTCAATAGCTAATACCCAACATACCATCATATCATCACATTATGCATGAAAACATCAAGATAACACATTTTGAATACATCAACACATTTACGTCATATGAATTCATAAAATTTTCAGTAGAATTTTATTTTGGAAAATGGACATCCGGGGGTCTCAATGCCCCTTAATCAACTCAGCCAATACACATAAATTATCTCAAAATATCATTACAATCATATGATAAGGCATAAAACACATTGAAAACAAATATGACAATATAATGCGAGTATGGGAAATTAACTACCTTATAGCACTCCCTTGCTTTCCACACATGGTATATCACTTCTTGGGCCTCCTAACACTTTCTTGAATCTAATCATGTCATCATTTAATCCATTTAGCCACTAATTTTCAGAATTACACAATACTATGCTCACAAAACCCTAACTTTTTCCACTTAGTTTTTCTTTGATCTTTCTTTGTATAACACACTTGTTCTTAAGGTTTTGGACCATGGGGAATCCCTTTTTGAAGTCAAAATCATGAAATTTCAACTCTAAATACTCCCCTTTTTCAGACCGAAAATGACATCAAATGGAAGAAAAATTATTTTCTTCGAAACACATCAAACTAGCCATTGATTCTTGCTTCTAGTGGTTAATCTAAGCTTTTCCCTAAGTTTAATGGTTGATTAACCCATTTCCTTGCTTAATCATGTCATGGCTGAAACCCTAAAAGGATGGAGAAGAAAAACTAAGTCATAAACTATGCTCCAAACCTTGCAAACATCAAGCTTGAAGTAGTAGAAGCAACTTACCAAAACTTAGCTTTCAATTTTTTGCCTTGAGTCTTCTCTTCTCTTTTCTCTCTTTCTCTCTTCTTTCTTGTGGTTTTTCTCTCCTCTTTTGTAGCTGGTAGACTCATGAAAGTTCAGAAGAAAGATGGTGATTAAATGACTTAGTTAGGTGGCTTAATGATACTACTAATCATGGTTAATCACTTAATTAACCTAAGTTACTTTTTGGCCAAAAAAGTGATAATTTCTTGGAGAAGTTTTACCAAAAAATCAAGCTGCCCAAGCTGCCCATTATGCATGCCCAATGAGAGTGTTCTAAGTGTCCAATATGCTTAATTTTTTCTGGTCTAAATATATTTTGAATTGGGTAATTTTTAACCGAATAGATAAAACCGCCTTTATAATAATTTAGCATTTTTGAGCTACAGGACTATTTTAATTTTATTCTTATATTTACATAATTATCCTATCTCAAATGGTATCTATGTATAGCTTATATCCTATCCCAATTACCTTTTAACTATCGATAAGATTTACAATTTACTTTATCGATTTACTGTTACTTTTGGACACTCAGCACTGATTATTTCCTTATTCTTGAACATTAACCCTTTGTGCCATACGCCACTGGACTTCTTTCATCGAGGGCTTCATTTTGACAGTAATTTTGTTTATTGACAAAATGGCCCTTAACTCGGGGTTAAATTATAATTTTTGAAATTTTTGGGTCATTAAGTGTAATTTTTCTCAAGGGATTTTCTATTTCTTCCTCACGTAATTTTTATATATTTTGGAATGTGGATATTATGTTTATATTTCTTTAGGGGTAAAAATATAATTTTTTTATTTTTCCTTCTAACCAGAAAAAATGATCTCTTTGCTCTTATTCAAGTAAAATGATATCTGTCCATTTTTATGAATTTCTTGTACATTTTGTGTTATTGATTATATCCTTTTTCATTACTTAGTATCCAATAAAATTTTGGGATATTATAGTTTTTGGGCCTAATTTTCCATTCTTGAGCGCACCCTTCCATTTAGTTCTCAATCTACAATTTGGCTTATGTCTTGTTCAAGACCATATGCATTGTTAGTTGCACTTACATAGGCATGATAAAGACATTCATTTCTTGCATTAAAACCAAGGCCAACTAAGCTTTCTTATATACATTGACATATCCTTTGTTAGCCCATTTGAGCCTAATGTTTATTTCTTTCTCATCCCAACCATTTCATCCATTTATATATTCTACCCTTTTGTTGGACACTAGAGTTATTAAGAACATACATTTCCTATCTAGGATGGATGAAGGTACATTCTCTACTTGTAAATTTGCCAAGTGTTAGTATTCTTTGCATAGCATTGCTTGTACACGCTAGTGTAACTCTTTACATTGTATATAGTGAAAAAAATTGAAAAAAATAAAAAAAAGGGAAAAAAAGAAAAGAAAAGAAGAGTTGTAGTTATTTGTTTAATTTCATTGTCCTTTTGCATCATGGTAGATAAATAAGGCTTAGATATTGTGCTTAGTTCATTCTGGTTGCTTCTTCTAGCTCTTGGTAATTCTAAGTGTTCAACACCTTATTTGTTTTGTTTTGTTATCTCATCCCATTTCTTACATGATCCCTTTCTTTTCTAACCCTAACCATCCCAATAAATTCCTTAATAGTAGTGGAGAGCTTAGACATTTGCCAAGCTTATGGAAAGAGAGCTAATGTGAAGGAATTGAGAGTAAATACGAGCCACTTGAGTGAAAGAGCGAATCAAATACCATATCTTGTGAGGACTCTAGACTTCAAAATGAACTCAGTTAAATTTCTTTGCCATTGTGTTTAATCCTACAATGTTTATTAATTTGTCTTAATTTGAAGGATATGATTGTGTTAGTTGATCACCTAGTTCGTTCATTTCTCATGTCTTGTTTTCATTTTGGTTATATTTTGATTTTCTATGGCTTTTGTTTTGTTTTTCCCCATAGTGCAAAAGATTAAGTGTGGGGGAATTGATAACTTTTAAATTTTCATTATTTTTATTCCCCATACTTGGTGGTTTTAATAATTAATTTAAGCTAATTTTGGATTTTTAGATTATTTTTATAATTTTAGCTGAATTTTGGATCTATGAGAATTTTGGGATATTTTTTGGAAATTGAGTTTTAAATTTAATTATTTTCTCTCTTCCAAATTATTCCAAGGAATTTATTCTTTCTATTTTATAATATTTAATAATTCTCAAGGTGATTATGGGACATTAGTGCTTTAATTGTGATTAAAGAAATGATTAAGAATTGACTCATGTAGGGGTAAAATTGTCAAAGAGCTTTAGAAATCTCTTTTTAATTTTTTTTTATCATTTTAAAACATAATTTTCCTCCAATTGAACTTAAACTTTATCCCATAATTAATTTAATTTCCTTAAACTAAATTTTAATCTGTATTTATTTAATTGAGCACATAATATATCTGATGTAACATTTTCTTGTAGGTTATGGTCCATGGAGATTAGAATTTTGAAGGGGTACTTTGGTCATCAGATATGAGGAATTTTATGAAAATTTTATTTTCTCAGTTTTCCTATTTTTTCTCACTATTATTTATCCATTTGTATCTGGCTTTATTTTTTAGTAGTTTATATTTCTCTCTCCTACTCCATTTTCACTCAACCAAATGCGGACCTTACTTTTTCCTTGTTTAATTTCGAACCCTTCTTCTCCATTTGGATAGAGCCGCCACACTTACTCTTCCTTCACTCTTTCTTTCTTTTTTCTTTTTATTCCTCCATTGTTATCAATTTCAAGCTTCAAATTCTTCTATTTCTAGCTTGTTTCCTCCAATTCCTTCACCTATTTCCTTCAACCCACTACCATTTATTCCTTTCCCATCCATTTTCTACGAAAAAGTTGACGGCAAACTCCCTCTCCCACACAAAAATTCGTGCTCTCATCTCTTCCGTCATTTTATCTTCATTTTCCACCACTTTCACACCATTTTCTCTCCAACCCACCACAAAAACCCTTCATCCTCATCATTTTCCAGCTGGGGGTTACTTAATTGTGGCTGCCATTGAAGGACTAGGAGGGAGTTTGTGACTATGATTATAGAGGCTAATGAGCGTACTTGGATGACACAAATGGAGAAATAGAGGATCTTGGATGGAGCTTGGCAAATAGCTTGAAGAGGAACCCAAATTCTACATGGATTGATGACTTGGAACTAGGATAACTTCTTTTTGTTTTCCACTTTTTAAATTTCAGATTATTGAGATTGATTTTTATGGTTGGATTGATTATGTTTAGCTTCAAAGTTGTGGAATTACATTGGTTTAATTGCTGGAAAATTTTTTGATTTAATTGTTAGACCATGAATTGTGGAATTGGACATTGTGTTGGATTGGAATTGATTATGGAATGTGAAGCATATTTTTGGCTAAGATTATTGTGTTGATCTTCTCATTAATTTAGTAGTTAATTACTTAATTTAGCTTTGTTACAAGTTGATTGAGTAGTTAGTTTCTTGATTAATGAATTGGTTTAGAATTATTGTTCTTATTGTTGATTTTTGGCCAATTATATGTGAGTTAGTAACCCGTGAAAAAATTACCATTGCTATGGTACTTTTTGGAAAAATTAATAGTACAAATTAGCACAATAAATACTTAGTTGCTTTTTATTCCTATGCAGAAAATCTTTTTAGCTATTTTTAAATACTTAAATTACTTCAAGATGATTTTTATAGAATTAGTTATGAATTTTCAAATTTTGATGGATAAAATGGAATAGGCAATGTGATCTTCACGTGAAAAATAGAGAAAATTCTGTTTTTGTTTTAAATTGTTTCAAGCTTCTCTTTAAGTATTAATGGACTTACAATTGTCTAGTTCGCGGGAAAATGGGCCTAATTCAAGGTGTAACATACTCTCTTTCCTTTACTTGATTTTTGTCCCATTGGGTTTGTTCTACTAAGATTTTAATGAGGCACATTATTTGTTATGGATATTTAAGGGGGAGTATTATAAATATTATATTATGTATGGATGTCCATACTCACCCTTAATATTTACAACCTCCAAATCTTTGTATTCTTCCATTACCTCCTAAGTAAATGATTTTTAGGACTTTTTCTCATATTTAATATCCATAACATTCAAATGTTACATTTTGCATATTCATGTGAATTGTTTTGTTATTTATTCCTTTGTAACTCTTAGAACAATCTTAATGGTTAGATGACTATAAATAAAGGACGTGTGCCTTATTTTGTAATCTTGGAAAATGAATAAGAAGCACTTTCCTTATTTCTCCCTTTACACTTCTCTTTTATTATTATTGCTCTGTACATTTTTCTCTTGCTTCAATTAAGTTTATATTTTTCTTACTTTCATTACAATTTGATAAAAATGTATCAAATTTTTTTTGGTATTATATTAATGATAAAGGTTATAAAAATATTCTAATCAAAATAATTATAATATGTTTTTAATTTTTTTTTAAATAAAGCCTTTGTAATTTGAACTTAATAAAAATAATTTACTAGAGGATAAATTTTTTTTTTTTAGAGGGAGGGGGTTAGAGAGAAACCTATTTGATTCCTTATTTAAAAAACTGTTTTTTTAAGAAAAAAGTAAAATAGTGGTTAGGATATTTTTTTTATTTATTTGACTCGAGTATTTTTTTCGTTAGATTAAAAAAGAACTACTTAGAGTTTTTTTTGTTATTTTCATTCGCTCCTACCATTGTCAACCACCTCCAATCATTGCTAGCTGACATCAACCCTGAGCAACCGCCATTGATCACCATAGACCATTACTGACCATTATTGACTACCACCAATTACTCCCAACCATTATTGGCCGTTGTTGATCACCAATAACCGTTGCCAACCACTATCGTCGACCACTATTGATAAAGTAAGAGCTAGGCATGACTTGCAAGAATTTAGAAAAGAGCATGGAAAGCTTGGAAGATTTGATCAAAGTACTGAACATAAAGCACAAGCTTAAGTAAGATCATTAACTCCAAAATACAAGTTTTAGATTCAAGTCCAAAAGGAACCATTGGAGGATACTACCTAAAAGATCATGTGCTTCATTAAAAGAGCACGTGACTTAGGTATTAGTAAACTTAATTTATTTTAATTTTATTTTTATTAATTATGGGCTAAACTTAAGTGATTAATAAAGCCCAATTGATTAATTAATAGCCTTTTGATAGCCCACTTTGTAAATAAACATGTAATGTGCCAAACATGTGATTTTATTAATGTGGTGGCATGTTTATAAAGGTTTATGTATTATTTTTATTATTTTCATCTGAATTTTCGTCATTTATTTTTGGGGCTTTATTTTTACTAATTTTCTAGATCCAATAGGAGTGTTATTTAAGCTCAAAGTCTTCTAATCCTTTTATGATTACTTGAATCTAAATTAATTAGGTTTTCCAGGTTTATTAGGTTAAATTTTACCTTACCTATTTAAAACTAATTTTTATGTGTTTTTTGACTTAGATGAATGAAAATTTCAGTTTTGTGAATTTTTCTCTTGCAATTCTTTGAGTGCTAGAGAGAACACTACGACTTATCAAGGAATTGGTCAATCCTTGTGGCATCACCGGAAGACCGGTTCTCTTAGGTTTTACTTCTTAAGACTAACATTTATCCTCTTATTTCTTTATTTTTGGCTTTCTTTTACTTCTATTCTCGTGCGCTTTTGTTATTTTCTTTGCTATCTAATCTTTGTGTTCCTTATTTCACAAAGATCTGGGTGTCATATGCATCAAGTGTGTTCTTTGGATTGATTCCATAAGGGTTACCTATCAACTATTCACCACCATCCACTATTAGTCACTGCCTTATGTCATCATTCTTCACCAACCACTACCTTCTGTGGCCAGCCATTGCTATTCACTATTTGCTGCCACTATCTGCGATCCTCCATTGGTGTACTTAAAACCTGTTTTCAATTAAAATTTTTCCAAATGATTTTTTTTTTCCAAAACTTGTTTTGAAAAATAAGTTCATAGAATTATTTTAAAAATATAAAAACAGAAAATAGAATCAAGTATGACCTAAGTGTTTCATACCAAATGGAATTACACAAGGATAATTTGATAACAAAAAATAATTTAGTCGATGGCAAAGGGAAGGTGAAGAAGTTGCACCATAGATTCATTCTCCACTGTAAAATGAGACGCCTAGCACCACCTGCTAGTGTCTTGGGCTTCAAGGCATGATTGTGACCACTCACAGCAATTGTGGCTATTCAATGCTGCTCATCCCTTCTCCTCTCAAATGCATTAGAAGCATGAGTTGCAATTTTTTGCACGCTATTGAAATTCTAATGCTATGATGCTCCTCAGCAGTAGAAAGTTGGGTTTTTAAAAATGCTAAATTTTACAAGACTATCCTTCATAAAAAGAGCATTAGTATTCAGTAGTTCCTTTTCTCCTAATCATGGACAAGGAGTACTCCTGCTGGTGGTAAGGAGTAAGGATTGATCTTTCTTAAGTTACTAAGGGCAAAAGTAGACTCCTCATAATTAGGGTTGTTCAAAATGTAGAGATTGAAAATCCGAACTATACTTGCTTAATAAATAAGTGATTATACCACTTATTATCTTGGCCGTATTTCGGGTGGTGAGACTATGGGTATACACATCGTGTTGTTTTGTAAATGATGTGCCCCTATTGTTGGGTTTATGAGGCGGCCCATATGTCAGAGGCAGACCAAGTTTTTCTTTTTTGTTTTTTTAATGGAGCCAACAATGCAAACAATTTTGTTAGGTAGCAAAAGCTGAGAGGCAAATACTGGAAATACAAGTATTGAGATATAGATAGGCATTGTGACCAACGGTCGGCCAGAGTGCTCTATTCTGTTTTGAGGGTTTTATATTCATTCATCGCTTAAATCGAAGTGGTCATGTCCATCGCTTCGTCCATGAAGACTTCTCTCAGATATGAAGCCGATTCCAAAGCTTTAAGAATCCACGCCAAACAAACTTTCCCCATCGACTCCAACACTCACTTGCAAGTTTCGTTTTGGTCTTTTCTCTATTTCTTTCACATTTGCATGCTTCATGAATATACCCATAGAAAATTGAAAACCACAATTTTTAGTTACTTGTAATGGGACAACCCTTATCGTGTTTGGAATTCTCTTCTTTACTCAATTGCTTTTCTTCTCTGTTATCTCTCTCAGGTGCATGGAGAGCTGGATACTAAATTTGGACGTCCAGTTCATTTTAGTGCCTAGATAAGACATTTGTATCCAGATGTCTGTCGAAAATTTTTGGTTTATATGTGCTTGTATTGGTACCTATGACCCCTATTTTCCTTCATCCTTTTTTTAAAGAAAAATATTGTGAATGTTTTCTTCTTTCCATTGATACTTATGGCAATCAATTGTAGTCATCAGCAACCCTTGGTGTAGGATTGCAATATGATAAATATGACAAATTGTGGTATGATGTTCGGGGAAAGAAAACATTCCGTGACAAATGATGGATTATTGACCTTTAACATTAAGGGACGGTCTGATGTTGACAAAGAGTTTACAGAGGTATATGTCCTCATCTGCCTTTAATGTTATTTTGAGCAAAAATGCTTCAATAACTTGAGCAGCAAAGCTTCCTTAATTTGCTTGTAGAGGAAGTCTAGAGGAGCCGCTGAGTTTTCGTGGAGCATATTCAATTTTGAAAAGGATCAAGATGTTAGACTTAGAGTCAGCTACGAGGTACTTGAACAGGTATAAGCCCTTGTCTCATTGTGTTACCAAATTATACTGAAGTCAACTGTTCTGCTGTGTCATGTAAATATTTATCTATTTTCATGTGAGATATTAATTAAAAAAATTCGTTGAAGTGAAGTTTTGGTGAATTGATTGGCCTTAAGTCGCAATGACGGACTAGAGAGGTTGATCCCCTTTGTACCTCACTTCTTCAACATGATAGCATGCTATTGATTTCTATGATATGGAGTGTGATGAGCTTTCTTAATGGCTATTATTAGGGGTGAACAAGTTGACTCGGTATCCGATTAGTCCGGTCCAGCCCAACTACATCAGGCCAACTTTTGGGCCGGGCCGGGGTTAGGGTGTCCTAACCCCGGCCCGGCCCGGCCCAACCTATGTATATATATATTTTTAAATTTTTTTAATTATTTTATATATCTTAATTAATTTTATAGAATTTTTATTCTTCATGTATCTAATATAATACATTTACTATATAAATATTATAAAAACATTTTAAAATTTTAATGTTTCAAATTTTTTAAAATTTTGAATTAATTTTTTACCTTAATATTTATGTAAAAATAATGTATAATGATTAAATATTCATAAATTTTGAAAAATTTTATTTTTTTTCTAAGATTATGTTTTAAGAAAATCTAGTTTTAAGTATAAATAAGTATATTTTTATTATTAAATAATTTTTTTTATTTTTTTATTTTTTTAAAATATATATATATATAGTATTGGGTCAGCCCGGTACTGGCTCAAAGAACATCGAGCCGGGCATCGGGCAGGGGTCCAATCCGGCCCGACCCAGCCCATGTTCACTCCTAGCTGTTATAAATTCCTTTAGATACCAAGCATGCCAATTTGTTTGAGAAGTAAGGTTGCTGGAGGATTGTTGGGTTAGCGTTAACTGTAATGGTGCCAGGCAAATAAAGGTGATGTGTGTAATTTAGTAAAATTTAAAGGAGGTTGGTGTAATTTACTTTTTATTTCAAGGGAACTCTATTTAGATTTTAAAAATAGGTTTGTGTAATTTTAATGAAGTTTGAGGAGATTTGGATTGATTTTCAAAGTAAAGGGGTAATATATGTAAGTTTAGTAAAATTTGAAAAAAGTTTGAGTAATTTACTTTTTCAAATTAAAAAAAAAATTCATATAATGTCGGATAGCTACCATTTTGCTTTTTGGACTCTAGAAGATGGTAGAGTCTCCAAAACTGCTCATGATTTTTTAGTCACTTTGTCGAATTGTTTCAATTTTTCAGTTCCATACATTTTTGTCTTGCATTTTAGCAAGTTATTGTTTCTTTACGTTGTCTTCTTCTTGATGCTGCATATTCTTTGTCTTCAAAAATATTGTCGACTCTAAAGGTAGATGGAATGCGAGCTTTGATTTGTGAGAAGGCCATAGAGCATTTTGATGGAAATGGAATGAGGTGACTGTTGTTGAAAACTAGTATTCTTTGTGTCTTTTTTTTTTATTATTCGATGGGTACTACGCAGATACTAGAGTCAGTCCAATTTCAAGCTTTTCCGTCTTATTTGATTCTCACCTATCCTATGCCAAGATCAAAATAAATAAATAGGCATTGGTTCTTAGAATTATACCTTTATGTTCCATTTGGCGCATGGAAAATTGATTGGAGAGGGAAAGTACAAAAAATTGTGTTTGTTAGATAGTAAAATAACTTTGTTTAGAAAGAATTTCTATTTATGAGAGAGAACTCTCCTAACCCCCTAAACCAAACTAGAAATTACTCCCTCGCACTATGCACGGGAATATTCTATTATAATTGCAAAATCAGCTATGTTGGTAAGAGGAGATAAATTGATTTTGTTGAATTTTTTATTTAAATCTGTTGACTGCAGTGAAATATTAAGTAAAGCTACATGGTGACATTTTGATAGAATGTTATGACCAATACCGTGACTAATATTCAAGTAGGTAATCTTTAAGTGGCACCGGAGATAGATGACATAAGAACACACTGTGTATACATTATTTTCTGCTATTTTTCAACCTGTGCTTATTTGTTATTGTGTTTCTTTATGTGATGTAGATTTTTTTAAAAATTTTAATCAATCAAAAAAAAAATTTAATTTTTTAAGGGGTGCAGTTTTTTTTTTAAATTTTAATTAATTTATATTTAATTTAAAAGAAGTGACTCATTACAAGGAACTTGCCCACCAAGGAAAGGGCAAAATTGGTAGACATGATCTTGTTAGACCCAGCAAACAGTAACATCTTTCTTTTCAAAAAATAATCATAAAAGGAGAGGAAACATATTATATTATAAAGAAAAAATAACCCAACATATTAACTTTTCTCTTCTATCACGCGAAATATAGATCTAAAAATTTGAGCAAATTATTTTTTCTCCCATTTTAACAAACATAATATAATTGCACATGACACCATTTAGTGACATATATTTATGTCTCAAACACGCACAAGTTTATCTATAGCGTCCTAGTTTATTGAACTTTTATGTAGGTCTGGATTTTGGTGGGGAAGGGTTATTCCTAACTAGAGCTCATTTGTGTTAACTAATTTTTTTCTTTGGTATAGGTGTAGTAATTATTATAGTTATCTAACTGTAGTTGTCTTTAAATAAATAAAATATATATATATATATATATGGATTTCATAAAACCATTTAGTTATTAATTCAAACAAAGTTAAATATAAGTTCTTCAAAAGCCTTCTTTGATACTTTGATATTCATCATTAATATTTCTTAATATCTATTGAGGTTAATTTTATGACTTCATTGTAGCCTTAAATTAATTGGCAATTTCTGCTGGTGACTGGTGAGATTTAATGAAATCATTAACAAAGGAAAGTTATATGCATAGTATTAAAATTAAAAGATGATCATAAAGATCTAACACTACTTTTTAAAATTTTAAAAATATATATATAATTCAAAATTTAAGAAGTCATGTACTTTTTAACCTCCAAATAAATAAGAGTGATACAGAGGTAGTATACCAACTGGGAAAGTATCTGGACAAAATCTAATGATTTTAGATAAGCAAAACACAAGGTGGTATAATGGTTGTGAGGTGGGGCGATGTATAGAGCCCATATGGCCAAAACAATCACGATAATGCCAATATATTAAAGGGCAGACAAGAAGGATACTTGTTCTATGATGATCCATTTTGCAAGGGAAGACTTTTACAACTATGCTCCATTGTACATAATTAAAATTAGATCACCTCTAACATAGGGAAAGAAACCCCAAACGTTAAGAAGCTTCATAATTTACAACACATATATACTCATGATTTGTAAGAGTCTTAGAGTGGACACCACTGTCTCCTTGAAGCATCAGCTTGGGGTTTAGAGTAGACACCACTATATCAATCAAAATACCTAATCACAATAGTGCAAAATCACAACCGAAATATTCTTCATAGTACTCCTACAAGTATGTCAAGAATTTATTGATTTGCATTTATAATGGCATGGATAAGTGTATATGTATCTTATTGAGTAAACACTCCATGCTTTGCTTTGTAGCTAAGTAAAAATGTTTCTATCATATACAATCCTTTGTTGAATAGTCCCACCTCACCCTTGATGGCTAATTTGAGAGAAGGTTCAAATCTTCAATGTTAAAATGACAAATGTAATATCCCTATTTTTATGAGATATTATAAAATACATGAAAAGATGCAAAAGGAAATAAGATAATACTGTTATATGCTTGGTTTTTAAATGAAATTAATTTCCTATATGATCATTGGGAGCAATTATACTTGATCTTTAATTGAAATTAATTTTTCATAAGGTTTTAAGTATGAATTAATTCTATAACTGAACCAAATGCAATATACCTATTGAATGAAAGCTTGTCTCAAGTTAAACATAATAATATAAGTGTTGTGTAGTCAAGAAGTCGAGATTAAAAGATAAAATAATTTGAAAGCATAATAAAAAGAATTATTAAAAAAATTGATCTTTGACAAAAATTATAAGAAAGTAATCAGAAAAATCAATATTTGCATTTTTGACCTAAAGGTAAAATATCATTTCTCATGTTAGAAAATAAAATGTGGAAATTATATTTCAACCACAAGGGAAAAGAATTATATACAATTTAGTCCTTAAGAAAAGGAAAAATTGTTACAAGTAAGTCCCTAAGAAAAATTATTCAAAAAAAAACTCAAAAATTATAAATTATAAATTTGTCTCAAATCGAGAACAATTTTAGAATTTTTGAAAATCATCTTAAAATAGAGCTCTCAACAAACCAAACTCAATGGAATATTGTATAGAGACTAATTGAGTTTATATGAATTTATAATTCTAATTTAAGATAAAAAATGATTTTTAGACTAAAAAATATATTTGTAAGCCTCATAAAAGTAGACGAGTGAAGAGAACAAGATGTGGATCCTGACAAATAAATTTGGGGATCAAAATAATGAATTTAGTTTAAAAGTAAATCTAAAATAATCATGTATCAATTAAGTATTAATTATGCTAAAAGTATTTAATTGGTTACAAGTAAATTTTATTGGTAGGGGTTATTTTGGACTAAAAATTTATGAAGTAATTTTTGGAAAAAAAACTCCTTAAGTGGTGTAAAGTGTGCAGCCTAGGACATGAAGGGAATTTATTTATTTCATTTAAGTAGGTTATTGAATAAAATTGACTAGGATAATTAATTAACCATAAGTTACTATTCCCTTATTAGATATCTCTTCAAAGTCATGGATAAGTGAATTTGAGCACTTCTTCCTCATTAGATGTCTGAAATAGAAGCAAGAAAGAGCAAAAATTTTAAAGGGAGAAGCAAGGCAAGATATCAAGACTCAAGTGCAAAGCAACTACTCTAGCTATTCCTACCTTGTGTTCTCATGTAATTAATAAGGTCTTCATGAAAATTTTCCTCTTCTCTCTCACCTTAAGTTTAAGCCTTGGTTGAGTTTAGAGAGAGAAAATTGAGCTATTGCCAAATCAACATAGGAAAAGGTAGAGAATATGTGAATAAAGCAAGGTTGCAAGTAGTTTGAAGTAAATAATTTTCTCCAATTTTCTTCTCATTTTTGGTCACACCTAAGGTTAGGATAGAGATGAAATTTCACGGTTCTGACTCCAAAAATAGATTTCTTGGTCCAAAATAGGCAAATACATATATGGTGTACAAGGAAATCAAAGAGAAATGCAAAAAAAAAAATTAAGGGTTATTTGCATACTTTTTGTGTGAGGTCATGAAATCAGAGTAATGACCTTAAATTGTGATACATTAGGATTCAAGGAAGTTGTGGAAAGTCAAGAAAAGGAAGTACAAAGTGTGAAAAGTAAGGGAAACTCCTAAGGTTTTTATTTATCTTTTTAATACTTTATGTTATCATGCTTGGTTTTAATGAATTTGTTGTTATGTCGTGTTTGTTTAAATGCTTTGTAATAATTTTCTATTGTTGGCTTAGTTGTATGAGGGTCCTTGTAACCCTAAGATATTCATTTTACAAAACAAAACTCTACTAAAATTTTTTTAAAAAAATTGATGTTTTCATGTAATGTTGATGATAATGTGATTGCATGATTAAGTATAACTACTAAGATTCAATAAATCTCATCTCTTTCTTATGCTAACAATGTCTAGAAACCCAATATAGCAAGACTATCGAGGAGGAGAAAGGAATGAAGAACAAGCTTGGTGGTTAAAAAGTTAATACTTGCAATGATCCCTTATTTTGAGTCTTTGTGTAAATTCATATGTATGAAATTAAATTTGCACCTCTATGCCATTGTGTTCCTTTAGGCACTATAACATGCTATGTATATAGATTTGGAACAATGAATGATAATGTATAATGTTTATGATTTGCATTATGTAAGTTATGATATGATTTTATCTAAAACAACTAGCGATAGTTGAAACAAGAGTACTGTATTTAAAACAATGCATTTAGTATGAGTGTTATATATGCTTTGAAATAGGACAAAACAAGCTTTAAAATGACACCTAATTTGGCTATATACACAATTTATAGATTTTTGAAGTTAAAGATCAAAACTAGATAGTGTAGGAAAAACTAGTACATTCACCATGAACACTGAAAATTTTAAAAGGCAATATAAAATTGTACAAAACTTCAAAAATTTACTAGTTTGCATATATGTAAAGATTTATGTCTTACATTTAAAATGCCACTATAGAAAAAGAGTTATATAAATTTTCATAAAAATATTCCAACGAAAGTAGTATTTTGACCCTTAATGATTTAAGTTAGTACCATATCCTATACAAGTTAAATAAATATACAAAAAAATATGTCTAGAAATATGCATAATTTGGCTCAAGTTAGAAGGAGATACGGATTTTTAAAGTTAAAACCAAAATCCTAAAAAGATATAAAATAACCATTTAAATAGTAAATTTCATGTAAAATATTGTATTAATTGTCATGATCAATGCTCTGTTTCTTATTTTTCCTATGTAGAGAATGTTTTAAACTATTTTTAGAGCTTGAATCACTTGCATACAATTTTTATGGAATTAATTATAAATTTTTAAAATTCAACTGGTAAAATAGAAAATATCATAAATTATACCCGAAATTTGTGAAAATTCTGTTTTGCATTTTTATGTTATTCAAGCTCCATGACAAGTATAAATGGGCTCTAACATGGTCAAATACATGGGATATGAGACTAAAAGTAAGGTGTTACAACAAACAATACATCCCCTCAAATGTAAGAAGAGAATCAATAAAAATTTGTTTATTAAAGCAATTTTATGACCTTGAAATTAGAAATCCTTAAGGAAAGTTACAGAAAATAAAATGGCAAAAAGTTGTAAAACATTTATAGTCCAACACAAATCGCTTGAACAGAGGAATTTTGTTAATTATAGATACTGGATGGTAAAGTAGTTTTCCTAGCCACCTTGCTGTGCAAAGGTGAGAAATATATTGACAAACAAAGGTGCAGAAAATACCAATTAGCAACGAAAGACTTTATACAAAGGAAAATTTTGGCTTGGCAAAATGGTAATAGTAGAGCCATCTTCAAACAAGAAGTTGTAGACTTAATGTCTACTACTAATAAAATTGTCTAGTAGGGAAAAAAAATATATCATAGGTAGAAGAAAGTGTATACTATGATATCGCAATTAAGATTATGATTAAATGAAATTTATCATCCATTTAATGAGTTATTAATCATGATTTAACATATGTCAGCTTGTTAGTACCTGCTCTACAGTCTAGTGATAATGTTTTTGGTCGCAAATAGGTGGATTTACGTGAGGACCACATCAAAACTTTTGAACCGGAGTCTCCACTGTCTGGTGCTGCTTCTGAGCAACAATTGCCCGATCATAGAGTTTTTGAGCCCTCAAAATCTGGACAACCATACTTATATTGGATTGGTGCAAGACAACAGTTCAGACTTAGAATAGCAGAAAGACTCTTCTTCAGTGAGTGATTGCCTATTATCGGCCTATATAGCCTTATTAGTAAAATTTTCACAATTCCACTCTTCGTAACTCAAATCAGCTAAGGAACAGAAAAAAAAAATTAAATATGATCAGTAAGCATTAAAAAACGTTAAGTCAATGCAGATATATCAATTAGCAGCAATTAATGAACAATTCTTACACTCACCTTTCTTGGCCTCGTCAATTAACTATATTAAACAACCATTTTATATAAATTCTCCAAAACAATTATCCCTCTCCTGTAAGTTGTCCTACCATCCAACCTATCTAGCAAGGATACTTTTTGAAGAAATCACAAGCTGAACACTAAACCTTTATGGAGAAACAAAATCTCAGTTACTAGATTTAAATTCAATACCCAAAAATTTAGCCTTGAAAATGGATCAATTTGTTGTTCAGTCCTATTATATTGTCAAATAACATTTTCTAAAAGAGCAGGGTATGTCAATAGATGCAGTCCAAAGGTATAGGATTTGATAGCTTCCAATCAATCTAGCACAAGGATCGATAAGGATTCTAGTAAATATAGAACAAAGCATGACAAAACTTGTGCTCTATGTGAAAGGCATGGGGTTTTGGTAATTTAATTAAGTTAAAGCTAATTTTTATTATGGTCAACAAAATTCTTGAATGTCTCAACGCAAAGTTCCCATAAGGATGAAAGTCTTCTAGGCTAATTTTGTGACAGTGTTATTACACCAACATTTGAGCCAAACTTTTAGAAATAATAATGATAATTATAATAATAAAATTACTCTACAAGAGTCTAAGGATAGAATCAACCTCTCTCACAAGAGATAACAACTTGTGAGAGGTTAATCAGTGATGTATCCCAAAAAAAAAAGTGATAACAACTTGAAATAAAAAATTCACGACAAAGCTCATTACTAAGCAAGGCAACCAAACTCCCAGTTGTACAAGCAAAAGAAGCTCTTACCAAAATAATGGATCTTCTTGTGAAAGTTAAAAGAATTTAGAGTAGTTTTCCTTTGGTAATAATAGTTCTCAACAATCATTCCCTTTATTGTCATTTTCCCTCTTCTTAATCACCATCATATATTGTTCCATCCAAACACATGTATTTTCCCTTGCCATGGGGCAATACTTCCTTCATCTCACTTAGACATCCTTATTTGACAAGTGCTCTCATCAAGCTTACAATATGGACAAAACAGTAAAACATAATAAATACATCAAGATGGTTGGCAAAAAATAAATGCATACAAATAATATAAAACAGACAAAGAAAGATGGATGGAGTAGGAGTTGCTTTGAATATAACCTTCCACTGTTCTCAATGAGCAGCAGACTTTCCTGATCTAGTTGATTATGATGTATTCAAGCACCATTTCATCTTAAGGGAAAAAAAAGAATACTCATTGATCTGGTAGGAAAACCCATCTTCTCTTTTACTCATAATTATACTCTATCCTTTCTAAAACTCAAGATCTCATTAACCACACAATTTTTTTAAAAAATTAATATCCATAACAACTTCCAAGCATTCCCAATAATGGAATACAAAAAGGGCTTTTACCCCCCCTTTATATATTCCTAAAATCAGAATTTTTAAGTGCAAAGGTTACCCCCTCTTTAGCCATAATTTTTTCTTGCAAAATTTGGCCTCAACATCATCAAATTGTGACATCAAAAATTTCAGAACAGTAGAAGAGGATAAAGTGGCCAAATGGAGAGAAAAGATTTATAATTTTACCTCATTTTTATACCCTTAATACTTCTTGCTTCTTTACTTCATTACACAGAAAAGATTTATGATTTTACCTCATTTTTATACCCTAATTGCACTCACTTTCTTGTCTTTTAGTTTCTACTGAGACATGGACAACTCCACCGTGTCCATTTTCTGCAATCCTACTTCTTCATTTGTGTGTACTAGTGATTGGAAGGCAGGGGGAACACTATCTTTCACAATGTATGTGATAACAAAAAGAAAACATCACGATCCCAACATTAACATTCTGATGATACCATCCAATTCTATGCAAACTTTACACTCACAAATTGTGCAATGATTCCACCCTTATCCTTACCAGCTCAAATTTTGTATAGAATTTGCATATCACTCTTTTGGCAACTATATTGAAACAAACAAAATCTTGCAATGTACAATGACCAAATATAAAAAAGTTGATGCGATATATATACAGAGATGCAACCATTCTCAAATATAATTGAACATGCTACCTTATTCATAGCTGCCATTGCCTTATTAGCACCTTTCATAACAATAGCAACAGAAAACTGGGCATGCATCGCTTGGAGGAAATGGTAAACAAGCTAAGAGCACAAAACATCAATCTGCTCCTTGTTATATCACAAAAACCAGGATTCAACAGTCCATGTGTGTATTAGTTGCTATGCCTCTCATCTGAGCTGGGCTACCTTGAAGTTGCAATTTGTTGCCTAAGCCTAATCAACTGGCGAGCTAAAGCTTTAGTTGTTGCTTACAAATTGAATGGGCAGAGAAAAGATATGCAAATCAGACATATCAACAATAGACCAAGATGACAAAATCATGAGTCAATATGCAAAAAATCAGCCAGGAAAAAAATCTATTGATATTGATGATCATACCTCTAATTGTAATGCTCCACTTCGACATACTTCAAATTGCAATGCTTCAATTTCCCTCTCTATGCCTGAAGTATATAGAAGACCAACAAAAATTATTAACAGAGGACAAAGCCATCTAAAGTCAAGCCAACACTTACAATGCAGTAAGGAACTGAAAAATTACCTTCATAAAAATAAATAAATAGATAAATTGATGAAATGACATATAATATAGTAAAATAAGACCAATCTTTGCCATCTCTATAGCCTAAAGTAAAAAAAAAGCACTAGCTACCATCCTACCGCAACTTGGACAATCACCATTTGCACATGTGAAGGTTTTCTCTCCATGCCATCTCTATAGTCTAAACTCCTAAATAATTATTTTTGTGCCATGAAACTGAAATTTCCATAAACCTTTAAAACTTACCATTATAATTATATCTAAGTTTCTTGTCAAGTATTATCAAGCATATTTGAATAGAAATCACAAAAATAATAAAAACATCTTTGTTAACTGAAAATTTTCATTTACGAAAGTCATCATGTATGGTTTCAAAAACAGTTAAAAACCGTAACCACAAAAACAAAAAAAGCAACACCTTATGGAATAGAAGGCAAATCTAAATTAGATCCCAATCATTAGAGTTCTGTAAACGAAAAATGGTCGGATCTTTCTTTTCAAATTGGGATGCAAAGTAATATGGACCCCATGAGTAACCTATCTCAGAAATCTAGAAAATATAAAAAATAGCAATATGGAAACTTGACTCAAACAGGTTGATCAAACTAGAATCTAATGAAAATCTGTCTCAAAGAATTCTAACTATAGAAGACACCATAAGAGTAGATCAAACTCTTGATAAATTAGGTATATTCTCAAAACAATACAAAAAACCAGTAAAACTCATTAATTGAATAAACTCTAAATAATATCAATCTATCTAAAAAGACATTACAATGAAGAATCTTAAACAAAGAAGTAAAATATTAATTCCTATTATAACTCCTAACTCAGTTAGATAAAGATAAATTTAATCTAATTAAATTAAATTAAATCTAAGCTCATGATTAGTCCCTTTAAATATAAATAGGAGTTCACAAATTATTTATCCTAATCTAAATTAAATAAATTCAAAAAAAATAAGATAAATAAAATAATTTAAATTAATCCTATAAATTAAAATAATATCTAATATTATCTTAAAACTAATTCTAAGTAGCTTGAGCCATTCCTTCTAGAGCTTCTCCTAAATCATGAGTTTGAACAAAAATTATAACTCTCTTTTATATCTTATACTTAGAAACTTCTTTTTCAAATATCTTAAACTCGTTATTTTATAAATTTCTAATAAACCCTTCTAGTGCTACTTTCATGGCTCTGGGCCTCTAGTTAATGAACCTTCTCCTGTTACCTGGAACAGTACTCATCCACTTTGGGTATCCCATGGAGTCCATCACAAAGTTTCAAAGAAACAAATAGAAAACGTACCAGTAGATGTAAAAAAAGTAAAGAGCAACAGCAGAGCACAAGAATTAAAAAATCTGGAAGATTTTAGGATTGACGAGTCGATGCTTGGGTTTTGACCTGTGGTGCGATGGTTTACTTTTTTTTTTTTTTTCATGTACAGACGGTTCGCTTTTGATTTCTACATTGTGGGTGTGGCGTGATTTCTTTCACCGCAGAGAACATGCTCCCTTTGAAGTCTCTTCATGCGGGCCGAGCCTCTAGAAGACTGCTGAGCCTCCCCAGATGCAGAGAGCATACGCCCCTGCCAACTCCCCTTATTGCTCGCACCATCCATTGCTCTTTCAGAAATGATCGGTAACTGACAACTAACACCAAAACAGATAGAAAAACAAAAGGCTTTCAAAAGAAGCCACACTCAAAGCTTCCCATCGAAGCCAGCGGCAAAGCTGTCGAAGATTGAACAAAAGCTTTGTGTACTCTTTTTAAAAGTTGAGGTTTTGAGAGTTGAGGGCAATCGGTGGGAAGAAGGCTTCCAAAGTAAGAAGAGCAGGAAAGCAATGGATTGTTTAAAATTAAATAGAAAAAGAAAGGTTGAGTTAAGCGGAGCAGAATGCAGACACCAGGCATGGCATGTTTTAGAATGAAAATTGGAATTGAGGAGGGAACTTTAAAATTTAAAATTTAAAATTCAACAAAAGGGAAAACACGATGTCTAATTAAAAGAGGAAAGTTTGAAAAGATAAATGAGCAGATCATATGAAAAGACGCAGATAAGATAAGAAGGTGGTAATAACAATAATAATAATAATAATAATAATGCAAAATGAAAATTGTGATCAATTAACCAATCAAATGAGAATTGAAAAGCAAATTCGAAGCAAACGAAATCAATAAGAATTTTAGAAAATAGGATATCATGTTATTTAAAAAGTTTTTCATAATTCATGTTATTAAAAAAAAATTTTATCACAATATTTTTTCAATTGATTTAGATATTGAGATTTTAAGTATATATAAAAAGTTTTTTAAGATATTAAAATATTGATATTATAATATTTTAAAAATCCTTCCTTAATATAAATAGAGATTCAAATTCAAATTGCTGGCAAAAACAAAAAGAAAAAAAGATATTCAAATCCAAATGTTATATCATGCTAGAAAATCAAATTGAAAAATTACAAAATGTGGTGAGGCCATTGTTCCAAAACTAATTATTTACAAATATTAAATTTGAAAACAATTAGATAAACTAATTATTTATCTACTGAATATACTTTTTCATTTTCAATTTTTTGAATATTGTCTTCTAACTTTTTTGTCAGTTATTTTTTTCTATTTTTAATCTTTATTTATTTTTAAAATTTGAACCATTAATCTTTATTCAGATCTTACCTCATTCTTACTACCTTAACAAACCTCAAGTGCCTTTTAATCCTTATTTTAATTAATATAAAAAAACAACAATGAGACAAGTGAGAAGCAAATTGATGGATATTACTGAATAAAATTATTATTAAAAATAAATAGCATTAAAAGAGCACAAGAATTTTTGTAAATTAATTAAAAGTAAAATTTAAATAAAAAATAAACTGAATATTAATTAATATTGAAAAATTAGTAGTGATAAAAATTGCAGATAAAAAAGAATAAAATTAAATGAGGAAGTGAGAAGTAAATTGATGAGCATTAATAAATAAAAATTATGATTAATAAATATAACGGAGCTAAAAAAAGAATTAGTACACTAAGCTTAAAATATATTACACATATTAGAAAAACAGATTCAAATTTCAAACTCATTCTTTTGAAACTAATTATTCACAGGAAATTTGAAAATAATTAGATAAACTAATTATTTATCTACTAATTATAATTTATTATTTTCAATTTTTTAGATATTGTGTTGAAATTTTTTTCTTTAGTATTTCGTTCATATTTTTTTAATTTTTATTTTAATTAATATAAAATCAAAATTGAGGAAGTGAGAAGAAAAATGACTAATAAATAAATAAATATCATTTAAAGGGAGAAAAAGAATATTTATAAATTAATTAAAAATCAAATAAAAATAAAAATATTAATTAATAAGGAAAAATTCTCGGCAAAAGAGCTTGTATTAATGGAATGATTTGTTTTTAATTATTTAATATAATTATGTATTTTAAGTATTGTGTAATACAAAGTTGGAAAATATTAAAACAAAAATAACTCAAAATGAGTAAAGAAATGAGACAATGGGCAGCAAAAGGGGTCCCACTTGATGAAATGAGGAGAGATGGTCGGCAAAAAGAGTTGGGCAATAGTGGTCCCATTTAAAAAGAAAGAAATATATGTTGTGTAAAAAAAGAAAAAAGAAGACACATGGCAGAGACCAAAATAACATAGAAGACAAGTGGCAACATCCCAATGAACTACCTCCTATTTAAAATGTAAGAAATTTTTAATTATTTCATGTATATTAAAAAATTTAGTTATATTTTTAAATTTCTAAAAAAAAGAATTCAACATCCTATTTTTATCCTTATTAATTATCAATAATTAAGTTATTTTTATTTTTTTCATTATAAATTACGAGACTAGTCATTAATGAATAGAGATAAAAAAGAAAAACTATTATTAAAAATTACATAACACCTTATATTATGGATTAAAAAAAATTTAAAAAAATTTCTTATATTTTAGATCGGAGAGAGTATTTGCATAGAGCCCAACCAGATGAATTGGTACTGTACAGTGACATTTACCTATGGCTTGATCCTTCTTTTTAATTATATATATATATTTGATTGATATATTTGATGGACCCTAAAAGTGAACTATGAATTATTAATATTAAAATTTTGGAGAATCACTCAGCTCAGGTATTATTTTTTTAAATGGTCTATCACAAAGTCGTGGGTGGCATTCGAAGGAACAACGCGCCCAAAATTACAAGCTACTCCTGTGTCGTCCCTTGCCTTGGTCTGGATAGTCGCATCCTTGCAATTGGGATTTTCACAGCTTTCCCGCCAAATTCCTATGACTACCATAAGTAACATCAAGTTGAAGATAGTTTTCATGCCCTAGGATCAAATTTCACAGCTTTCTGAATGGCTGTTACAAATTTTTTTTCTTTTTTTCTTGATTCTCAATACTTGTATTTTGTTTTCTAATGTAAATGGTCTCGTGTTTAATTTGTTTTTATTTTCTATGATATGGTACCTTTTTTATAGTAAAAATTAGGTTGGGCACTTTCGAGTTTTTCTATTAAATTGGAACATGAAAATAGAATGAGTAAGTTTCATTTCTTTTCCTAATATTTTCAATTATTTTACTTCATCAAAATCTATACTCATTTTCATTGTCATTCTAATAAAAAATGAACAACAACATAAAGTGTTGAAACAGTGAAGGGGTAGAGAAAGAGAGGCGAAACCAAATTTCCAATTTCTGATGTCATAAATGAGGAAATGGAGTATATAGTAATATTTTGTACTTTTTTAATAATAAAAATTTAGGTGCTTTTTGCGTTTTTCCATTCAAATTAGAATATGAAAATGCATTGAGTCCATTTCCTTTCATAATATTTTAAATTATTTTATTTCATCAAAATTTATACTTGTTTTTCATTCTCATTCTAATAATATCTTTTTTTTAAGGAATAATAATATCTTTTTTTTTTTCCAGAAAACAAATAACATTAAAGAAAGCAACAATACAACATACCAAAAGTCCAAATACACAAAAATCAACAAACCTTACCCGAAACAACGAACCCCACGCAACCCAAACTCAACCCTACTAGGGACACCCCAAAACCAAACCAGAAAGACTGTAACAGAAGCCACACCAAAGCCACCACCAGCCGTTGCAAACACTAACACTGATGAAGAAAAGGAAGAAGAAGCCAACAAAACAAAAACAAAGGCAAACAAGAAAGCAAACCCAACCCAAAAAGAAAGGACACCACCCACCAAACTTAGACATCACCAAGAATGAAGCCATCACTTCGCCAAAGATCCGCAACAATAATACCATCACCGGGGATAGGGGTTCGAAGAACCATTTATTTCAAACACAGCCCCTCCATCAACGAATCTGCTCGATCAATAGCAAATTTCGAGAAAACTTCATGCATAGAAATCACGTGAAACCAAACCACAACAGAAGCTGGCAAAACAAGCAAATAAACGATCATCAGAAAACGCCAGTTAACCTTACTGTTGAATTTGCCCATCTAAATGGATAGCAGCAACCAGGGGAACTCTCCAACAACCTGCAAACCATAACACACTAACATGCACCACCAAACCCACAACGAAAAAGAACGAAACGCACATACACATGCACTAGAAAGTCAGGGAGAGAGATGCGCCGAGAAGAGCGAAACCCAAACGCAAGCCAAAGATTGGAACTCTCACTGGGGGAGAGCGTTTCGACTCTCACAATAATAAACTATCTAAAACACAAACAAATCCTTGAAATAGTAAGGAGTAAAGAGAAAGAGGCGCAAAGTAACCGAATTTCCAATGTCACAAATGAGTAAATGGAGTCCATTCCTAATGACTTAGAAATAAGCTTAGAGCTGCCAATCAAAGTGCTCTTTTTGGCAAAATTTTTCTTGAATTTTACAGCATACAACCGTGTTTTAGTACATAAAATAAAAATAAATTAAAAATTTTTAAATACTAAAGAACTTTGGTAGACTTTAAAAAATAAGAAAGAAACATTACTAACAGTAAAGATAATGAACATTGTATCATATTTTATGTAAGAAATAAAACTAATTTTTTGTCTGACACGTCAGTAAATTTTTTTTATTATTTATTATATATTTATAATTATTATTTTAATATTTTTAAATCAGTAATATGATAATGTTTTTTATTTTCATATTTATTTTTATTATATCTCTTTTTATTATTTTGTATATTAAAGCGAGATAAAACCCCTACGGACCTAACACGTACATACCAATATATATTTTTAGAGTTAAAAAAAGGTACTCTACACATAGCGTACAATTTTTTTTTAAAAAAATAAAACATGAAATATCTAAAACTCATGGAAATAAACGAAAATTCAAGAAGGTAAGTTATGGAATATAAGAAAAATGAGTGGTGGAGGTTAATTGAACAAATTATGAGTTGAAAGTAATTACATGAGTTTGATTTTTTTTTTATCTGGTCAATTATGGCATGAATGTTGCCCAAAAAGATTAAACAGAGAGAAAAAAAGATAAAAGGGACAAAATTGTGAATTAAGTGGTGTTCCATCAAGCATTGATATTATAGTAGTATAGACATATTTGTATTGGATACATAAATTATATGTATTTCTTACTGCTGAATATGTATCCATTCAAATTTATCTATATCATTTCAAATTTTGATAATAAAATAAGATTATTTTGAGTTTTTAAGCACTACAAAAAAATACCCATTTAGTTACGAATTTTAGAGACGGATTAAAATCTGTCACTATTAGAGACGAAAATAGAGACGGATAACGAATTTTTTTAGCAAAATAACTTTCTTTCATATTAAAAATAATGGAAAAGTATTAGAGACGGAGTTTGAGACGGGTATATATCGTTTCTAATAAAATCCGTCTCTAAATCCGTATCTAATAATATAATAGAGACAGACTTAGTAACAACTAATTTTTCATCGCTAAAATAAAAAAGTCCGTCTCTATATCCGTCTCTAAAAATATCCTATTATTTCTTGAAAATTCTTTAAATTTAGAGATGAATTTTGTGACGGATGTTTTTAATTTATTGTGATGTATAAAAATTTGTCACTAAACCTATCTCTAATTTTTTTTTGAGATGGATTTAGATACGTATTTTTAGTGAATACAACAATAAATGTCTTGCCCTAAATTCGTCTCTAATATCTATTTAGAGATGAACTTAGAGACGCATTTGTGTTGAATGCAACAACGGATGCATTGTCTGTCTCTAAATTAGTCTCTAATTCACATTTAGAGACGGATTTAGATACGGATTTTTTTTTAAATTACTTCAATTTTATATAGTATTATTTTTTAATATTGTAATATGTTAATTTAAATTTTGAGAGATATTTTCAAATTTTGGGTATTTTTTAAATATTATAGTATGTTAAATGGACCAAATTCATGAGTTAACTAATTTAAGTTAAGTGAATTGTATTTCTAATCATATTAAAAGACATTTCAAAAAACGGCCTTAAACTAAACCACCAGAATCCTAAAAACCTAATGTTTCTTTTATTTTTTTAGGAGCATGCTTGGTAGTTGATGGAAGAAGATCGAGAAATTGAGAATATAGGATGAGAATGAAAAATAAGAAATGAAGGAGAGAGGAGATATATAGAGAACTTTAAGATTAGAAATAGTAAAATGAAATTAAAGGAAGCGTTGAAGTTTTAAGAAATTTTAAACTAAAAGAGAATGTAAGCAATTTTATCATAGATGACATTTAATTGTCCTAGTAATTAACAAATATCTAGAATCAATTAATATTAAACAATATTTTTTATTTAATTAGTAATCCATATGTTGATAAATTTTTTATATTGGATATGTTTGTAGAATTGATTTCAAAAAAAAGTATATCTTTAATAATATCATTTTGTTTAAAATATCTAAGTAGATTATCTTACTTTTATTAATTTATTTTACTTTGAATTAATAAGTTAATTTTTAATTCTATTTCATGATAATAATTTCAAAAAATTGCGACAACAATAAATTTATTATAAACTTATTAATCATTAATTCTTTCTAAATCAACCTTCTTTTGAGAATTTATATCTACATTTTAAAATTAAAGTTAAAAGTAATAATGATACTAAAAAATAAATCAAATCAAAATCAAATAAAATTTCAATATTTTTCATTAGGAATGCATAATTAAATTTATGGTGTAAATAATAAAAAGATATGTTCCTTTCTAAATTTAAAATGGATATATATAATACTTAACCAAGACTTTGGGTTAGATCATGAACTGACATAAAACTCGATCATATCTGGTTTCCTCCCACCTCTAATATATATTAAGCATATATATAATATAATTTATTAAATAATATAAAATATGATATATATATATATATATTATATGATATGACTATGCAAAAAATAACATAATAAAATATTAAAACATATGGATCATAAACATAATATATATAATTATTTTTATTTACAAATAAAAATTAAATTTAAAAGTTGGCTAGGAAAATAATTTTTTCTTTCCAAAGAAAAACAAATATATTTATAGGAAAATTATTTAAGATCTAAACAAAATAATATAAATATTCATATAAATATAAATATATATAAATAAAATATTTTATGATATTAATAATTGAATATAAAACATATGTGTATTTTTTAATAATATATTGACTTATAAATATATATGTTTATATATTAATGTGTAGATAAATAATATATATTTAATATTACATATAGAGACTACAGAAACATTTCAGTTCAACTGGCAACATGATGACTACAAAGGTATTGGAAGTAAGAGTTCATGACTTCGAACCTGGGTGAGACACATTTGAAGCTATTAATATGATATGTTACTACAAATAACACACCAGTGATGTGGCGTGGGCTTTGGGCTAGGGGTGAAGTGGCTAATGGTTATATTCTATTTTTATTATTTTATTTGATTATTTTTAACAATTTTGATAACAAATTTTGATTTTGATTGAGATTAGAGATGAATTTATTTTATTTAGAGACGGAATAAATCCGTCTCTAAATAGAGACGGATGAGTTAATCCCTCTCTAATTATTTAGCAACGCCACTTTTAGAGATGACTTAAATGTTGTCTCTAAATTCGTCTTTAATAGATTAGAGACGGATTTTGAGTTATTTAGTGACAGATTTTGGCCATCTCTAAATACCTCTTTTTTTGTAGTGAAGTGGAGTCAAAAAATGTTTTATAAATGTTTGTAGAAATGTGATATTTTTTCTTTTTCTTTATAAGTTGTTATATTATATTTATAAGTTTTTGAGAAATTTTATTTATGTATGTGATTTACGTTAATAGTTATACTATAATCTTTATAATATTTAACTCATTTTTTTAATGAATTGATTTATTTATTATGTTTATAAAAAATTTCATAAAAAATTATATATATAACCATACCTATAGCATAAAATTTTAAAAATTATGGTGAGTGTAGTGGTTCATGCGTGGTGCGTGAAGACTGAAAATAGAGAGTTCATTAGGTGTAGAAAATGTAATATAGTGACGATAATTTGTGAAGGAGGGCATGGTATATAAGACAAAAAAGGTAAAACAGGGAAGGGAAGGGAAAGATTGCGAGAGGGGAAGACGAAAACAGACGGTGTGTTTAAACAAGATTCACATGACTTCCCCCTGGAGATTCTTAGGCGAGCGACACTCATCGTCGGACTCAACGCCCCATTACAAATCCCTCGACTCCGATTTCGTCCTTGTCCTCGCCGCTCTTCTCTGCGCTTTTATCTGCGTTTTAGGCCTCATCGCCGTCGCCCGCTGCGGTTGCTTCCGCCGCTCTACTCCTCCTCCTCCTTCTCGCGCCAATAAAGGCATCAAGAAAAAGACTCTCCGCTCCCTTCCAAAGCTCACCATCACTCCGGAATCAGCTGTCACTTACACCGACTGCGCGATCTGCCTCAGTGACCTCACCGGCGGCGACGAAATCCGAGTACTTCCTCAGTGCGGGCATGGCTTCCACGTCTCCTGCATCGATAGGTGGCTCGAATCGCACTCATCCTGCCCCTCCTGCCGTCAGATTCTGGTGGTTAGTAGGTGCCACAAGTGTGGTGGCTTCCAGGGCAATTCCAGCACGCCAGCTCAATCGGAGGCCCGAATGATGCAGAGAGAAGACGATGCCAATAGGTTTCTACCATAGCCTGCTCGGAATTTCTACAGGAAAAAGGAATGAATGGTTTGCGTGTAGATTTTTTAAATTTACAATTATAATTATAATTTGATGACTAGAATTAGGGGCAAGTAATAGGGTGTGATGTTGGTGTAAATTGTAATATTTGATTCACAAGTAGATCTTCGCATTGAATTCAGGATCTTCATCTTCAGTGGTTGTATAGTTTGTTTGATTAATGAAAATAATTGGTTCTTGTATCGTTAAGAAATTGACCTGGCTCATCTGTGGAAGCCATGGATGAAGAAGATGAGGGTTAGGTACGATATGAATACAATAGAATGCGACTGAAAGTTACAAAGTGATCAAAGGGGATGGACAGAGCAGTGTTCAGTTGCAATATTAAATTGATGAGCTGATTCGTAGAGTAGACAGCACTGTCTTTTTTAACGATGGACGAAAGAGTGGAATGGATACTTGAGAGTGCAAGTGTGACGAATGTCGTGAATGGGACCCTTCCAACCTCGAGAGGACACCCAAAAAAAAAATTTCCAGCCTCCTTATTTCAGAATATTCGGTCATTTTTTAAGGGCCATGTAATATTAATATAGCTTGTGAATCTCGACACTAATTTTTTAGGCCATGAATCTATCTCAAAACTATTGACTTTACAAGTGAAGTAATTCATCTAGATAATCCGGCTAACCCTGAATCAGTGATACATGAGATTAGAAGGCAGAAAATTCTGTTAGATAACTGGGCGCCAACTACAAACTCCGCTTCAAAAAGAGATGTTCAGAGGCTTGATTTAGCTAATGGAATCATTGCCAGGCAGCCAAGAAATTGAGGAGGGCGCATTATGAAACTAGCGTTCACATCCTATTCGGTTCTGAATATCAATGGGCCTGTACATGTAAATTCAAAGGAAGATTGGGGAAGACTTTTTGCAGATTAGATAGTTTGTGGAGGTCGCTATATTTCATTCTTAATCAGAGTCTCATCAGTTCTGCTGGTTCTCATCATGTTAACATTGTGAGAATCAGGATTTTGCTAATCTTATTTCTAGCCTTTCCTCTTTTCCCCTTAGGTCTCGTAGTCCTTCTTTAGATATTAATTTGTTTTTTTCTTTCCTTTTCTTCATTCTGTTGTTTTGTAGACTAATTTTATTTTATATATGAATATATATTTTTAACACAAAAAACTATCGACTTTACGTAATTACGTATCAAATACTGGTATATTACTCACCAGCTGATATACTATGTACCACAGTAGCGTGCCACTCCAAAATTAGTCTTCGCCTCTTTTTGGGTTTGGAATTCAATGTCATATTTAACGTTTGATGAAATGATATTATTATATGCTAAATTAATTAATGTGGTTAGCATTATAGGCATGGCAAATGTTGTGCCACGTACGGAAATCACAATGTAGTTGAATTTCTAAAACAAACAAAGTTGAGCTTTACCATACTCCAATCATGTATACCATAAGTTGATAGCCCACTTTCTACCTATCACCCGTCCTTTATTGTTTTATTTTTATGGACACCACCGAGGTATATCGTTGAATATTTGATTCCAATGACAAACTTCAAACAACTCTCAACTTCTCTCTTGTCTTAGGTCTTGAGACCTAACAAAACATGCTATTCCATTACAAAACCTTCCCTTTCTCTTGGAGCCGTTGAGTATTACAATTTTCATCGCTAGATCCAGCTGCTATAATTGTATACTAATAACAACATAATTTGGTACTTTAGTTCCCTTTTTTCTTTTCATTTCTTTTTTTTTTTAAAGTTCACCAACATCATTAACATGAGAGTATATAATACCAAAATCAAATATTTATAAATTTTAGCAAGTTTTGGGAGCCACATGATCACTGCTTAGTGCTCACACTTTACGTAAATGATGAGAAACATGAGAAACGGAAGGAGAAAGCCATGATCCATAAAAGTAATGGATCCAAAAATTTTAGATAGTGAGGACAACACACATATATAACATATCACTTTCAAGAGCATAAGTATACATCATACTTATTTTCTAGGAGTTTTCATATTTTGGAAACATTAAATGATTTTTTTCATTTTTAATATAATAAAATTTTCTTACTCTATATAACTAAGCAAATAATCATTCAATGATTCATCTCCACACAATTTTGCATTTAATTCTTGATGATATTCATAATGGAGAAAGTTCTTTCAATTATTGCAGCTACCACTACTAATATCAAAGCTGACTCTAGAAGCAAATACACTACAGCTTAATGCAATGTCAAAACATACATCTATTGATAGAGAAGGCCTAAGGCATGTGCAAGAGTTGGGGGAGTCAAAGGAGTTTGGACAGAATAAAGGAGATAGTTTAGGGTGTGGAGCACTTGGACAACTTCAAGAGCAGGGAAAAGTGCATCATCACATGTGGCACAAGCAATGAAGCAAGCTTGGAGTGAAGTGTCCCAAGAGCTACACAAATTGGAGCACATCTATTTGAATCAAGTTGCAACCCAAGAAGAGTAAAATGGCATGATCATCATCTCCTTCTTACAAGTTGCAGATTTAAGCTCAAAGAAAGCCCAATCAAAGGAGATTACTTAAAAACCCATATGCCAACCACATGACTCTCCATCAGGCGTCTTTTTTATCTAATTTATTAGGAACTAGAATTCAAAACTCCTACGATGCACGAGTAGCTTCACATATATCTAATTAAATTATATAAATGTGAATATAGTTACATAAGTATAGATAGGTTATGTTTTTAACATTTTATAATTATATGATTGAAGTATGAGTATTTTTAAATCATCATGACACAGTAAAATTCTTTAAAAGAGGCCACATACAAATTTGAAGTTTATTTAGATGGAGAAAAACAAAATTGGAACATAATTTTAAATTCAACCAATTATTCTAACTTTCAATGTGTGAATTATCATTAATATCTTTCAATAATTTCAAAACTATTAATAATGATTGTGATTGTGATTGTTTTTTGAATGGGTGGATTCTAGGATATCCAACAAGCAAATATATTATATATAAAATCTAACTAAAAAAAATAAAAATATAGGATTTGCAGTGAATGTGAAGATAGATAAGAGAAAAATCCATTAATATAATGGTTAAACTTTCTTGTACTAAAAAAAGTTCCAACAATTTGTTTTGTTTTTACAAGAAAAAATTATTTTGTTAATTGCATCAATAATAATGTGTTCCACCAAAAGGAATCATTTTTAATTTAAATCAAATATATTTAAAATATTAAACTAATACTGTGAACACCCTATTTTGTCTGGATAAAAACAAAAATAATAAAAAATTGAAAAAACAAAAGAAATAAAATAAAATCCCCTTTTATGTAGGAAAATTAGTAACTATCATCTAATTTCGAGAAAAATACAAATATTTCAAAATTTAAAAACAAAAAATCAAATCCCTATCCAAAGTCAATTTCCTTTTAAGATTTTCAAAAATCCTATTCCTTTCCTCCAGTGTAAAATATATATATATAATAAAATAAAAAAAGAGGAAAGAAGACAGGAAATAAAATAAAAAAAAACTAATTGCATTAAAATAAAATAATATAAAATATTATTAATTAATTAAAAAAAAGGGACTGAAACTCAGCGTTTCAGCCCCCAAAAAAACCTGAGCCCTAAAAGCGTGGAAGCAGGCACTGGGAAGTAGCCTGAACATAGAGAAAGGCGAGAGGCAGAGGCACACGAGAACTGGTAGCCAAGAACAGAGGAGGAGACCAGACGGAGCATGCGTGTGGGCAGAGGGAGCCGTGCAAGGAAGGAGAAACAGATGGAGCTGCAGAAAGCCTGAGAGAGCAGTACACGAGCCCAGAAAAAGCAGGGCACGATGGAAATAAAGGGGAAGAGCTTGGGCACGAGGCTAGACCAAAAAACAGAAGGAGAGCAAGTAATTGCAGAAAAACAGAGGAGGGACCAAAGGAAAATAGAGAGGAAGGGTCGAAAAAACCCTAAGAAAGAAAAATAAAGAGGAAGCACTAGTGAGCGAGAAAACAGACAGGGTGAGCCACGGAGGAGACTAGAAGAAAAGGGAAGGAGGCCAAGCAATGCCCTTGGTGAGGAACAAGAAACAGGGCGAGCCGTGGAGACCAAGGGAGCAACAGAGGAGACGGAGCACGATGGCAAAGGGAGTACGGTCAAGCAAGGAAAAGGCGGAGGAATTGACAAAACAGAGAACACCATGGAGGTGGAGATGCGAGAAATGAAGGGGAAGAGCATAGGAAGAATTCGAAGGAATTGAGCTGTGAGGTGATGTGCCCTTTCTTATTGCAATTTGATTGAACTGTGACATGCTACTATTTTAAGACAAACCGATTACTCATTCTTGCTTTGTTTTTTTTATTGTTCCATACTAAAATGTCATGTCTTATGCCTGCGGGAGACGCTGATTTGGTGTTTAGAAACTGTATGAAAAATGGTTTGATTGAGATTTAGATATCATTGAGCTTAGAATGAATGCTGGGTTCGATTAAATACTCCGTTTTATTTCTGGTGGGTTGAAAATTGCCGTTGGGCTCAGTTGTTGTTCAGTGGCATTTGCTCTAAGGTCGATAAATGTACTTTGATGAATCTGGATTTCATTTCGGGATACACATTGCTTCTCTTCATTCCATCACAATTCCTGTTAGAAAATGGCGTCACGTTCCTCTTCATTGGCACACGCTTTGTGAAGCTTCCGGATTATCACCCTTTCAAAATTATGTTACCTTCGGTGTTTTTGGAATTCGTTTGATGCCAATAAAATGCTTTAATTTAGGGTTGATTTAATGAAGATATGAATATTAGTTACCTTAGAAGTATAGCCCCAAGTCACGCCCATTACACCTTGACATTATAAGCTTGTCTTTACTGTTGTAAGCTCATTGGTTTTGTCTCATGTGTTAGATTCATCCAATGATGGCACAAATCTATTTGATATTAGGCTCCTCAAGTTATTCTATTACCTTGTGTTTCTGTACGTGACCATTGATTTGGTTGTCATACCTGTACGTAATGCTTTGGGTCATGGATAGGGGGTCATAAGCATAAAATTCACTTTTTCAAAAATGTGTGTTGTCGTGCTTGGACAATGGGGCAAATCAAGATAAAAGTGGTCATAATGTTTAAGCCCTGTGTTTTGAAGCTTGGATTATGTCCATCATATTAGGTTTTTAGGCTGAAATTTCATACACCTGAATCTTAAGAATTGGCATTATGTGTGTACCTGAATTTTTAGTCGAGCAGGTTCTTCGAGGAGAATACTAGTACTCTTTTATCTTTTTTGAGCACCATGAGAGCATAAACCAAGTTTGAGAGAAATCAAGGCCATCATCATCAAGTCAAGCATGGGAGATGGGAGCCATCAACTACGAAGCAAAGGGAGACAATGATGAAGATACTAGAGGTTGCATCTCATCATCTTATGATTGTATTTAAGTTATCTGAGTTTGCACGGTAACACCCATTATCACAAAATTATACACTTTTGTAAATATTAGGCATAATATATATTTTTTATTTGCTTAAGAAAATTAGTCACGAAGATTTTTAGAACTTTCGCAGACTCCTAAAACAATCACACCAAGTGAGCCTACGGGGCTGCATGAGTGTATTATGAAGGTATATGTATAATAGGTCCCAATGACCTTTTCCTCCAAAATTTTATTTTCTCATAAAAAAATAAATAAAATAATAAAATAATAAAATGAATAATAGAGAAAATCGATATAGTAACCACACCACGAGAGGTTTCCAGAACTCACACAGGTGTTATGGTTAATTTTGTTGTCACATAAGATTGCGAATCTACGCAGACGTACCAATTGAATTTTCTCTTAAGAAAATAATTATATTTCATAAAAAATAAATTACAATGGTATAACAAGTTTTTCCAATTTTTAATCCTTATCTCAAAATGGAAGAATAATAGTATTTTCAAATTTTTGCTATACCGGTCTAATAAAATCGTTGTACTGCGAGGTTTAGAACTTCTACAGATAATTAAGGAATCGACCTATTGGGCATGACTGCAAGTTTGTAATAAGTAGATAGGTTGTTTTTAAAAAAGAAAAAGGAATTTTCAAGAGTATAAAAAAAAAATATATGATGGCTTTTTTTTAAGTCAAACAAAAGTATTAAAAAAAATTTAATTAAGGAAAAATAAGAATCAAAAATATATTTTTAAACAAAATAAAATCGGAGTAAGTAAAGTGGAATTAAATTATTTTTTGCAAATTAAAACACACCAACTCAATCTCAGAAAATTGTTTTGTTTGCAAAAAGATAAATTATTCTCAATTAGTTTTCTCTGATCACAAAAATTATAATAAAAAATACCTACCAACAGACACACATTTCTAGTCCCAAATTACGTGGACTTTGATCCCCATCGTAGGGTACGTGGGTCCAGGCTCTGATCCTGGGTCAAGTCCACCTTTGTAAATAAATAAATATTTTCCAATTCATTTTCTTAAATTCCCTTTTCCTCATTTTTTAAACCCCCTTAATTTCTAAGTTAATTCATTTTCTTCATTCTGTTTTCCAAATTTCTCAAATTCTCTTAAATTCCTCTCTATCCTTATTCTCGCATGTGAATGATAAAAGGAAAATCAAAATACTTTTAAAACCATACTAATTTGCACAATCAACGTAAGGTAACTGTTCTTAGGAACGGGTGTTGTGGGGTGCCTAACACCTTCCCCACGCACAATCAACTCCCGAATCCAACTCTAATTACGTAGACCATTCTTTTCCTCTCTAATTCGGTTTCCCAAAATTTTCCTCAAAATTTTGGTGGCGACTCCTCACAAATCGGTTTTCGCTCGAAGACCAGATTTGTTCTTTTCTTTCCTTTCGTCACATTTTTCCGGGTGCGACAGCTTGTTGACTCCACTGGGGAGATTTGAAAGTCAAACCTATATATATTGATTGTGTTTACAATATGGCTTTATATTTATTTTGGTTTTCCTTTTTAATTGTTGGTTGCCGTGCGTGACAACACATTCTAATTTTTGCTTATTCATATGCTTCTTTTATTTTTCTCTTTTTTTGAATAATGTGTCATAGGGTAGATAGTATGTTTTACATCTTCTTCATATGCTCCTCTATTTATTTATTCTTTGAATAACATGTTTTAGGGTAGATAACATGCGGATTGAACCTTAGGGTAGATGACTTTATCTGCTTTATTTCTTGCCTACAATTGTGAATTGTTGGACCGGTAGGGATTGGGTAATGCATAAGTATAGGTTACAGGTTTGTATGCTCTCCTCACACACCGTACACAGACACATCTCTCCTCACACACATTTTGGGCCCTATACCCAAGTCTGTGAGTACCATAGGCTAGCAGAAGTTTGTAATGGTTTCTTTATGGGTTTCTGGAACTCATGACAGTTACTATGAAGACTTCACTCAGGTTGTGTCTTATACAGCAAGTTTAGTTCCCAAGGAGCTTTGGAGCCTTTGGAGGATTGAACTTGTTAAATAAGATCTTCACCATATGGTGGGGGCAACTAGGGGACCTCATAAAGTGATAGAACCACCCCGAAACCATACACGTTAGTAAGCAAATTTAGTAGCTAACCTGATTAGTTAGTGCCTGACCACTTTAGGGTAAAAAAAGACTCAGCCCAGGAATCACCCTAAATAAGACACATGGGAGCACATTCCTTTCTCATCATGCATCATGACATGGCATCAATATAACCTATCTTAGGAAGGGTGACAAATCGTTACCTTCACCGGAGCAAGTATTAAACATCATTATGAGTTGATATGAGGCAATCAAGGTGGTTGCATTAGAAACCTAACCCTGAGCTGTGGGCCTTCGACCCTAGCTAATCTTGAGTCCATGCCTCATTACCAAATGCATCCATAGTTTTTACTCTAAGCCATGAATTAATAAACAGTCTAATAACAAAAAAAAATCAATCTCAATTAATAACCTTGACAAAAAATGCACACAAAGCTTCATCAACATTGGTCGCATAGAATTTTGGATTTTAGGTAGGCCAATATTTGTTAAATTTTCCCAGAGATTGCGAGTCACTGGAGGAAAATTAACACCCAATAACAAGCAATCTTATGGATTGTTCATTTCCTCCTTATGCACAGGTGGTATATTTGGTGTTTACAATTCCGAAATTCCCTTGTCTGTAAGTCTTTGATGCTAACAAACCTTGATCCATAGCATGTATCATGTTGTAAATAAATAACTTGATCCTTTTGTTACAAGAGGTGAAATAAAATGGTGTCTCTTAAATAAATGCAGTTACCCCATCCCAACCTACCACATGACTTTTTGAGTTTGCCATACTTGATCCAAAGGCTTTTACAATAAGTGGGTAATAAAATTGCATACATGCATAGAACGTTTGAGCATTTAATAAATTTAGAATTTATAAAATGTAAGATTATTGGTCCTTCGTAGTGAACAAGTCATGTCGAGTCAATGCCCAAGTCTAAAGGGGAGAATATCCAATTAAAGAAGTTAGGCCAAGTGAAGCAATTTGATAATCTCACTTCCACCCTTCGCTTTTCATGTCACCATGCCTTTCATAATCATATCGCTTACTTGTTGTTAGACTCCGTCCCTCTCAAAGCTCACCAGCAATTATCAAACATGATTCATATGCCTTTGTCTTGCCCTTGGGAAGAAGTTAACATAGTTAACGAATGGGTCATAACAGTTGGCTTAAGTGCTTGGTATCCTTGGACAAAATTCGAAAAGAAAATGAGAGAATAATGACCGAGCCAAAGTGACACATTCACTCATGGAAATCATCCACCATTAAGAACAGCATGAGACCTCTAACATGTCATATCTTCATGTGATAATGCTTCCAAAGCCAAGATTTATCACTTAAATTTGCTTTCTTTAACTATGTCAATGTCGAGGGCATACATTTCTCTCTTATCCTTACTTGTTCATTCATTCCATCCCTCATTTGAAAATCCCCCACATATCTCTCCCAATAGTTCAGGAAACAAAAATTTTGTGCATTATTCCCAATGAAAATATCTTAATTGGTATGAGTAAAAGGTAAAGCCTGAGGCAACTTATGTCGCCCAGCTTGTTAACATAAAAAGAAGAACAAAAGGAAAAAAGAGAGAAAAAGAAGTAAGAGAAAATTTAAGAAAAAAGAAGAAAAAAAGAAAAGGAAAAGAAGAAGAAAAAGAAAAAGGGGGGAGATAGAAGAGATGAGCATTTGCATGTCCTACAAACGAGTCAAGTCAAGGATATGAGGCATTCCTTTTCTTCTCATTTTGAAGGAGTTACCTTAGTCACCTTATTTGAGCCAGAAGTAGTAGCATTCATTTCATTCTCCTAAAACCAATTAACACCCGAGATGGGACAATTTTAACATGTTTTTATGCTGAAAATTCAAATATCAAGAGAGGATCAAAATTTTCTTTTGCCTACCTCCATACGATCTTATTCGAAGGTCATTTTCACCCTATTAAAATTCTTTCCATCTCCTAACATAGTTTAAACTTGAGAAGCAATGTGAATCAATATTGTGGGATGGCTTTGATATGCAAGCAAAGCAAAAGGGGGAAAAGAAGAGAGGAAAAAAGAAGCAAACAGAAGAAAAGTTAAAGGAAGCAAAGTCAACAAAAAAAGATTTCTCAAAGAAGTGCTTATGTGGGGAATTAGAAAAGATCATCCTGTATAAAGGAGGCTCTTATGCTAAGAAGACCAAAAGGAAAATTCTGTCAGAAGATATCCAAATTCTCCAAGTGAGAAAAAAGAAAAAGAAAAAAAAAGGTAATGAGGCTCTCCAAGTTTGCACAACTACTAAAGCAAAATTCTCATTGTGAGCTCCCTTGAATCTCCAGACTTTATATCCATTCCTTTTTTAACCCATTATTGTGTCCTCCATCCCAATCCATATCCTTGCCCTTCACGACCATATTACAACCCTAAAAATCCTCTCTTGTTAGGTGAATTTTAGCATAAAAACATGTTTAAAAGGCTAAGGAAGATAGATGAAAGAGCTTACGTGGGATGGGGTATTTTGAGCCTAATATCCTTTCATTTCATGAGCCCATTTACCTAAGCCACATTAAAAACCCTAAAAGTGCTCATTGAGATTTGACTTGTTTGGTAAGTGGGGCAATTGTTTGGTAAAAGAAAGCTTTAATACCAAGATTACTCGTACTGGGGCAAAGTTCACAAGGCCAAAATAAAATCTTTTATTCATGTCAATGACGTTATTTTCAAAAGGGTCATGCCAAAATTAGAAGGTGTCGTTCACCTATCCCTATTTCCGTTTCACTGCATTTCATTTTGGCCTCATTTGAGAAGGCTCCAAGTTCAAATTTAGGCATTTTCCTACCTCGTTACTTCCCACTTCACTATTCCTAAAAATTGCGCATGGTATCACCCCTTGTTCATGCCCTAAACCTTTTCTTGCACCTAAACAGTGCCATATTTTCCACTTGCCTCGAGGCTTCTTTCTTTTCCCCAAATATAACTTTATGTTCATATTGTCTGATTGCCCTGACCAAGTTAAATAAGGCAAGCATAAGTTTTACTCATTGGCTTTTCAAGCATTATTGCTGAAGATAGATCAGGGAGACAATCATATCAAGCCAACATTCCAAGTTAGGGTCAATAAATTCCCCTGAAATATCATATATAGGCCGAAGAGAGTCTTGGATGTTCCAAAGTGCACATACTCCCTTAGAGCTCATTCATGCAATGAAAAGGCTATAAGGTCATTGACTTAAGTGAGGTTTCCCATTGGACCAAGTGAAGACTTTTCTGGTTGCTAAGGACCAAAAATCCTCATTTTGTAAATTTCAAGCATTTCGCATCAAATATTACATGCACAATAAAACAAAGTTTCCTTCGCACATGCATCAAGCCTTTCATTTGTGTATATATTCTCCTATTGAAACAAAATTCTGCATCCATGGCATAGACATCTCATTGCAAGCATTGCATTTTATAAGCTTCCATTTAGATTATGTGCGAATGGAAAATCTTGCATCATCTGCAGCATATAACATCAAGTTGATTCTTGCAAAAAAATAAGAAACAAAAAATCATCACATTTCACAGTTGTTTTCCTTTCATGCATTACTTAAATAGATTCCCATTCAAATTGGGGCAAAAAGAAAATCACATTGCATATGCATTTTCCTTACATGCATTACTTAAATAGATTCCCATTCAAATTGGGGTAAAAAAAAAATCACATGCATTTCCCTTGCATGCATTACATAAGTAAACTCTCATTCAAATGGGAAAAAATCACATTGCATATGCATTTCCCTTGCATGCATTACATAAGTAAGTTTCCATTTAAATTGAAAAATCATCACATTTCATCTCCCTCACAAGCAAAAAAAAAAAATCCAAACAAATCACATTTTCTATACATTTTCCTTAATAAATTCCCATTCGAATTGGGCAAAAAAAAAGAATTCCCACTAAGATTAGGGCAAAATATATATATATATATATATTTTCACCTTTCACGTGCATCGTCGTTGCATACCTTGCATCAAGATTAACTCCCTCCCAGATTAGAGCAAACAAAAAAACAAAAAAAATCTTGCATTTTTACTTGCATGTATTGCATCATAAATTCCCCCTCAACTTAGGGCAAAAACAAAAAATTTATGTCACACGCATTCACTTTGCATACCTTGCATCAAAATTTGCGCCACTCAGATTGCGGCAAACATGGAAAAAATGCATTCTACATCGTATCAAAATAAGCTTCCAGCCAAATTGGGGCATACATGACAAATCATGCATTTAACATGCATTTTCTCTGCATATGCTGCATTAAGGAACAAAACTGAAATCTTGCGTTAGAGCAGGTACTCTTCAAATCCTACGTCAGAGTAGGTACTCTTCAAATCCTACGTCAGAGTAGGTACTTTTCAAATCCTGCGTCAGAGTAGGTACTCCTCAAATCCTGTGTTAGAGCAGGTATTCTTCAAATCCTGTGTTGGAGTAGGTACTTTTCAAATCCTACGTCAGAGCAGGTACTCTTCAAATCCTGTGTCAGAGTAGATACTTTTCAAATCCTGCGTCAGAGTAGGTACTCCTCAAATCCGGCGTCAGAGTAGGTACTCCTCAAATCCTGTGTCAGAGCAGGTATTCTTCAAATCCTGTGTTGGAGTAGGTACTTTTCAAATCCTACGTCAGAGCAGGTACTCTTCAAATCCTGTGTCAGAGTAGATACTTTTCAAATCCTGCGTCAGAGTAGGTACTCCTCAAATCCGGCGTTAGAGTAGGTTTTCTTCAAATCCTGTGTCAGAGCCGTTACTCTTCAAATCTTGTGTCAGAGCAGGTACTCTTCAAATCCTGCATCAGAGCAGGTACTTTTCAAATCTTGCTTCAGAGTAGGTACTCTTCAAATCCTACGTCAGAGTAGGTACTTTTCAAATCCTACGTCAGAGTAGGTACTTTTCAAATCCTACGTCAGAGTAGGTACTCTTCAAATCCTATGTTGGAGTAGGTACTCATCAAATCCTGCATCAGAGTAGGTACTCTTTAAATCCTACATCAGAGTAGGTACCCTTCAAATCTTGCGTCAGAGCAGGTATTTTTCAAATCCTACGTCAGAGTAGGTACTCTTCAAACCCTGTGTTAGAGCGGGTATTTTTCAAATTCTATGTCAGAGTAGGTACCTTTCAAATCCTACGTCAGAGTAGGTACTGTTCAAATCCTGCGTCAGAATATGTATTCTTCAAATCATGCGTTAGAGTAGGTATTTTTCAAATCCTACGTCAGAGTAGCTACTCTTCAAATCCTACGTCAGAGTAGGTATCTTTCAAGCCTCGCATCGTGATGAGCACCCAAAGCCCTGTAATAGCAGGCACTCACCAAAGCCCTATGATATAGGCACATCATTACCACCACAGCCCAATTTCGGTTGGCATTTTTCAAAGCCCTATAACGGCAGGCACTCATCAAAGCCCTATGATATAGGCACCTCACCCCCACATAGCCCTAACTCTAATGTTTTAGGTTCTTTGTTTTGTTCTTGTTGTTCATGTATTTTGCCTCCAAACAAAATACATATTTTCTCCTTTATTTGTGTCTAAAGCGTGAACATCATTTGAGGATCTTCTCCCTTAGAAAATGAATGAAGAGGGGCTTGTCATTGGCATGGTATTTTGTTTGGATCTCGCTTTCGCATTTGCTTTGATTATGGTCACATCACCGCATACAACGTCAATTCTAGTCTAGTTGACTTAGTTGTTCATTTGTGTCACATCATTATATGTTGTGTCGGTCCAGTCCTAATTAGAGTTAGTTGTCCATTTGTACATCTGTTAGGGTCTAGTTTAACTTATTTAGTCATGTCTTAGTTCATATTTGCATCGTATGCCTTGCATTCATTCACCATTTTCTTTTCAAATTAAATCATTCATATCAAAAAGGGTCTTGTCCGCTTTAAGTTCATGTTATATTGCATCTTGTTGTGTTAGGGGCAAGTACGTCTCCAATTGTTTTGTACGAACAAAATTCGTGTTCTAATCTTTACTCGTTCCTTGTGTAAGAACCCCAAAAACTACATTTTCCTCACTCTCACATAAGAAACTAGTAAAGAGGGGCAATTGTGAACACCCTATTTTGTTAGGATAAAAACAAAAATAATAAAAAATTGAAAAAACAAAAGAAATAAAATAAAATCCCCTTTTATGCAAGAAAATTAGTAATTATCATCTAATTTCAAGAAAAATACAAATCTTCCAAAATTAAAAAAAAAAATCAAATCCCTATCCAAATCCAATTTCCTTTTAAGATTTTCAAAAATCATATTCCTTTCCTCTAGTGTAAAAAAAAAAAATATATATATATATAATAATAAAATAAAAAAAAGAGGAAAGAAGAAAGGAAATAAAATAAAAAAAACTAATTGCATTAAAATAAAATAATATAAAAGATTATTTATTAATTAAAAAAAAGGGAGCTGAAACTCCGGCTGAAACTCGGCGTTTCAGCGCTAAAAAAACCTGAGCCCTAATTTAGGGCTCAGGCAACGTGGAAGCAGGCTCTGGGAAGTAGCCTGAACACAGAGAAAGGCGAGAGGCAGAGGCACATGAGAACTGGCAGCTGAGAACAGAGGAGGAGACCAGACGGAGCATGCGTTCAGGCAGAGGGAGCCGTGCAAGGAAGGAGAAATAAAGGGAGCTGCAGAAAGCCTGAGAGAGCAGTACACGAGCACAGAAAAAGCAGGGCACCATGGAAATAAAGGGGAAGAGCTCGGGCATGAGGCTGGATCGAAAAATAGAAGGAGAGGTGAGTAATTGCAGAAAAACAGAGGAGGGACCGAAGGAAAATAAAGAGGAAGGGCCGAAAAAACCTTAAGAAAGAAAAATGAAGAGGAAGCACTAGTGAGCGAGAAAACAGACAGGGTGAGCCATGGAGGAGACTAGAAGAAAAGGGAAGGAGGCCGAGTAACGCTCTTGGTGAGGAATGAGAAACAGGGCGAGTCGTGGAGACCGAGGGAGCAACCGAGGAGATGGAGCACGATAGCAAAGGGAGTCCAGTCAAGCAAGGAAAAGGCGGAGGAATTGACGAAATAGAGAATGCCATGGAGATGGAGATGTGAGAAAAGAAGGAGAAGAGCATAGGAAGAATTCGAAGGAATTGAGCTGTGAGGTGCTATGCCCTTTCTTATTGCAATTTGATTGAACTGTAACATCCTGCTATTTTAAGAAAAACCGATTACTCATTCCTGCTTTGTTTTTTTTGTTGTTCCATACTAAAATGTCATGTCCTGTGCCTATGGGAGACGCTGATTTGGTGCTTAGAAACTGTATGAAAAATGGTTTGATTGAGATTTAGATATCATTAAGCTTAGAATGAATGCTAGGTTCGATTAAATACTCCATTTTGTTTTTGGTGGGTTGAAAATTGCCATTGGGCTCAGTTGTTGTTCAGTGGCATTTGCTCTGAGGTCGGTAAATGTACTTTGATGAATCTGGATTTCATTTCGGGATGCACATTGCTTCTCTTCATTCCATCACAATTCCTGTTAGAAAATGGCATCATGTTCCTCTTCATTGGCACACGCTTTGTGAAGCTTCCAGATTATCACCCTTTCAAAATTATGTTACCTTCGGTGTTTTTGGAATTCGTTTGATGCCAATAAAATGCTTTAATTTAGGGTTGATTTAATGAAGATATGAATATTAGTTACCTTAGAAGTATAGCCCCAAGTCACGCCTATTACACCTTGACATTATAAGCTTGTCTTTACTGTTGTAAGCTCATTGGTTTTGTCTCATGTGTTAGATTCATCCAATGATGGCACAAATCTATTTGATATTAGGCTCCTCAAGTTATTCTATTACCTTGTGTTTCTGTACGTGACCATTGATTTGGTTGTCATACCTGTACGTAATGCTTTGGGTCATGGATAGGGGGTCATAAGCATAAAATTCGCTTTTTCAAAAATGTGTGTTGTCGTGCTTGGACAATGGGGCAAATCAAGATAAAAGTGGTCATAATGTTTAAGCCCTGTGTTTTGAAGCTTGGATTATGTCCATCATATTAGGTTTTTAGGCTGAAATTTCATACACCTGAATCTTAAGAATTGGCATTATGTGTGTACCTGAATTTTTAGTCGAGCAGGTTCTTCGAGGAGAATACTAGTACTCTTTTATCTTTTTTGAGCACCATGAGAGCATAAACCAAGTTTGAGAGAAATCAAGGCCATCATCATCAAGTCAAGCATGGGAGATGGGAGCCATCAACTACGAAGCAAAGGAAGACAATGATGAAGACACTAGAGTTTGCATCTCATCATCTTATGATTGTATTTAAGTTATCTGAGTTTGCACGGTAACACCCATTATCACAAAATTATACACTTTTGTAAATATTAGGCATAATATATATTTTTTATTTGCTTAAGAAAATTAGTCACGAAGATTTTTAGAACTTTCGCAAACTCCTAAAACAATCACACCAAGTGAGCCTACGGGGCTGCATGAGTGTATTATGAAGGTATATGTATAATAGGTCCCAATGACCTTTTCCTCCAAAATTTTATTTTCTCATAAAAAAATAAATAAAATAATAAAATAATAAAATGAATAATAGAGAAAATCGATATAGTAACCACACCACGAGAGGTTTCCAGAACTCACACAGGTGTTATGGTTAATTTTGTTGTCACATAAGATTGCGAATCTACGCAGACGTACCAATTGAATTTTCTCTTAAGAAAATAATTATATTTCATAAAAAATAAATTACAATGGTATAACAAGTTTTTCCAATTTTTAATCCTTATCTCAAAATGTAAGAATAATAGTATTTTCAAATTTTTTGCTTTACCGGTCTAATAAAATCGTTGTACTGCGAGGTTTAGAACTTCTACAGATAATTAAGGAATCGACCTATTGGGCATGACTGCAAGTTTGTAATAAGTAGATCGGTTGTTTTTAAAAAAGAAAAAGGAATTTTCAAGAGTATAAAAAAAAATATATGATGGTTTTTTTTTAAGTCAAACAAAAGTATTAAAAAAATTTTAATTAAGGAAAAATAAAAATCAAAAATATATTTTTAAACAAAATAAAATCGGAGTAAGTAAAGTGGAATTAAATTATTTTTTACAAATTAAAACACACCAACTCAATCTCAGAAAATTGTATTGTTTCCAAAAAGATAAATTATTCTCAATTAGTTTTCTCTGATTACAAAAATTATAATAAAAAATACCCACCAATAGACACGCATTTCTAGTCCCGAACTACGTGGACTTTGATCCTCATCGCAGGGTATGTAGGCCACAGGCTCTGATTCTGGGTCAAGTCCGCCTTTGTAAATAAATAAATATTTTACAATTTATTTTCTTAAATTCCCTTTTCCTCATTTTTTAAACCCCCTTAATTTCTAAGTTAATTCATTTTCTTTATTCTAATTTCCAAATTTCTCAAATTCTCTTAAATTCCTCTCTATCCTTATTCTCGCATGTGAATAGTAAAAGGAAAATCAAAATACTTTTAAAGCCATACTAATTTGCACAATCAACGTAAGGTAACCGTTCTTAGGAACGGGTGTTGTGGGGTGCCTAACACCTTCCCCACGCACAATCGACTCCCGAATCCAACTCTAATTATGCAGACCATCCTTTTCCTCTCCAATTCTGTTTCCCAAAATTTTTCTCAAAATTTTGGTGGCGACTTCTCACAAATCGGTTTTCGCTCAAAGACCAGATTTGTTCTTTTCTTTCCTTTCGTCACATTTTTCCGTGTGCGACAAATACTATATAAAATGACTATATTTTCAAAGTGTTTGAGTATATATATTTTGATGATCACAAAACTCACGAAGATTACAAGAAGATATCAAGGAAGCAAATGATAAATGAATCAAAGAGAAGAATGATGCTCAAATGTTGCATTTCTTTGTTTTTTTCTCTTAGGATAAGTGGTAGTTATTGACTTGAATGCACTTAATCTTGTTACTACAAATCTTAACTTGCTTATTTGATCAATGAAAGTCCTTTTAATTTGAAAGTGTTTTCATTCAAAATATGCCTTATTTGTTCATTGGAAGCTGCCTAGTACGTTCAAGAAGCCTTGTATCTATGAACTTGCTTGTTGGTATTAGCTTGAACATTCAAAGCATGGACTCTTACATGTACATCCGCATAAGGTAGTTTGCTAGCATGTCCGTTCATTGCGCGGCACTTGAACGTTCATCATGTGTGGTAGAATGGAGTGTTTCTTAGATGCACTCTTGTACGTTCATTGAGTTGTCTCTTGAACATTCATCGTGTGTTTTGAGATTCACTATCTAGCACTATCCACTCAATCTTCGTTTAAGAGTGACTACCTTGACCATTTAAGTGTGTTGTGTTACAAATCTCAGTTTGAACCTATTCATAGTGTTAAACATTCACTACCAAGCTGCTTGACCGTTCAAGCTTTTGGGTATGGATGGGTAAACACTTGGATAATCATCTTATGGTTTCTTACTAGTTCATTGTGCAAGGACTTACTTCTAGCATATTCAAGAAGGCACGAAAAACATACAAGAGGTTTTCTCTTAATGTTCATTAAAGTGCTATGCCTTAGAGACTTCTAACAATCACCTGTGATAAATGTTCATCAAGGTCTTGCCTATTCGTTCATGCTCTGACAAGTGCATTTAATGTGGTTGGTAAATAGCTAATTTAGTAGAGTAACTTAGTGACTATATTTGCTTGAAAATCTATAAATAGAACCCTCATTAAGACTAGTAAGTGACAAATTTAAGTGTATTAAGTGCTAAAGTGTTGTTACAATAATTTTACACTACTTTTGAGCATTCAAGTCCTCTTCTAACTAAGAGTGTCTGAACTTCATTATTTCTATACACTCTTTATGAGAGTTTTTTTTTTCTTTTGTAAACAGTTATCCTTCTATGAGTAGAAGTGTCCTAATATGGGAAACACTAAGAGGATTTGTAAATACACTTTGTAAGGCTGTGAGAAGTGAGATTTCCAGCTTTAGTTTGAGCTTAGTGTTATGTTGCGGTTTTCACAAGAATCCACTTGAATCATGCAAGGAAAGTGAACAAATCTCAAGTGGAAACTTCAGGACTAGATGTAGACTAAGTGGAAAGGCCAAACTAGAATAATTCTTGTATTTAATTTTCTTTATCTCTTTTCTATTTTACTTTAAAAGTGCTTGCTTTATTTTTCATATCTTGCACTGTTGCATTGTCTTTCTTTCTTGCTGAAATTTTTAAAAGCCCAATTTACCCACTCTTAAACATTGATTAACATCATAAAATAGTTAGCACCTAGCATCACAATATTTTAAAATCATAATAGCAAATTTCAACAAACCATTCATATTATACAAATTTAGAACTTGTAATAAATTAACTAACTTTTATTTTAAGTAAAATATAATGACCTCCCTACCAATAGTGGTTAGATTGAGTGATAAGGGACTTAATCCTTTAGATAATGTCTTAATTTTGAGCCTTGTGGACGGAAAAATATAATGACTTTTTATTAAAATTATAGAAATCAATTTCTATAATTAATTCAAAACATATAATTTTAAAAAGCATATATTTTGTGATTTATTTTTTGGCCTTCAAATTTGACGTGCTACAAATGAGAATTGTAGCATAGATATTGCATCGGATCTATTCAATATTGTGTCTATTAGGAATGCTAACTTTTCAAGAGGGGGTGAATTAAGAAGTATGAAATTTTTGTGCAAAAATCCAATATAACAATGAAAGCAAAAGTTTGTAGAAAAGGAGAGTATAACAAAAATTGAATATAAGAGATAAAGCAAGAGAAGACTCAATAATTTATCCTGATTCGGTCTAATCCACTTGACCTATATCTAGTCCTCAGGCAATCATTTGAGAATTTCCACTATCAGCAAGAATTTAGAGAGCTCCTTGTAATGCCACAGTACAACACTTGTGTTCTATTTTAAGAACATGGAAAATCTCTCAATCATTCCTACTAGTGATTCCCTTTATTTCTTTATGAATTCCCTCACAAAGAATCTTTCTTCTAGAAGAAGAAAAGATTTGTTACAGAAATGAATACTCTATTAAACAAAATAAATATGGCAGTTAAAGAGTAATAAATGAGGTGTATGGATGAAAAGTTTTAACACAACATTTCAGCAGAGTTTTTGCAATATTAGATTTAAATGTGTTACCCACAACTTCAAATGAAGTTTTATTTATATATTTGTGGCTTAACTAGTTGTTAGATACAAAATCTAGTCATTTGGCACATTAACCAATGGTTACTTTGCAAAAAGAGACATTCACCAGCCGCATTAAATGTGTCTGATACACCAAAATTCGAATATTGGGGTTCAATAGACGAATTTCGTAGAGATAGAAGGTTAAGCACTTCAACATTGAACTTTAATAAGCAAAGTGTAAATTTTGCACAAAATAAGTATGAGTCAACCAGCAAAATTCGTTTGTTAGTCAATATATCTTAATTCTATCACATGCCAACATTAGCTAACTTTAAAATAACTCGTTTAAACATTGTAGTAACATAAATAAGTAAGGTTTAAAGCTTTTTACTTAGTGTATATAATAAGAAATCCGAAAAAGTAATTCTTCACATGATCTTCATTGAATTTCTTCACTTTCTGCTTTTATGCTCCTTTGATATTCTCCTTTCAATTTCTAGTTGCTTGGAATCATCAGAACTTTTGATTCAATATTCTCCCCTTTTTTTATGATGACAAAACAACTCATAAACTAGATTAATACTTGAGTTTGCTTTTAAGAGCTCCCCCTCAACATATGCATTAAAATTCGAATTTTAACATATAATCTCAGCACATGTATTAGAGTAAAATTTTTAGGAAAATAGAAAAGAACCATTGAGACAAAGAAATATACTTCATTGATATAAGCACATTTAGTACAAAGATTCATACTAGTTCAAATAAGTACACTAAGACATATAAAAGGAAACACAAGAAAAATGCAAATATACAAAAACACAAACAAAAAACACAACATCCTAAAGCCTAAGTGTTAGGATTGCTGGCTTCCTAAGAGGGGGGTGAGTTGGGAAGTATAAGATTTTTCTGCAAAAATACAAGTTCACAGTGAAAGCAAAAGCTTGAAGAAAAGCAGAGTACAATGAAATTGAATATAAATGTAAGATAAAAGAGAAGAAGACTCAGAGATTTATCCTAGTTCGGTCTAATCCACTTGATTTACATCCAATCCTCAAATCACCACTTGATATTTTCACTATTAGCAAGAATTGAACGGGCTCTTTGCAATGCCTTAGTACAATACACATGCTTTGTTCTAAGAACACTGAAATTTCTCACTCAACACCGTTACAAGTGTTTTCCAATACCTTTTATGATTCCCCTCACAAAGTATCTTTCTTCTAGATGAATAAAAGATTTTACATAGAATGAATATTCTCTAGAATAGAGTAAATATAAACGTTATGGCACAATAAATACAGTGTATGGGTGAAAAGGTTTTGACACAGAAATTTAGCAGAGTTTATGCAAAGACAGACTTAAATTGGTTACCCATTACTTCAAATGAAATTCTATTTATAAATTTGTCATTTAAGTAGTCGTTAGACACAAAATCGAGCTGTTAGAGACTTTAACAAATGATTGCTCTACAGAAATAACTGTTCACCAACCGCATTTAATGTGTTTGACACACCAAAATTTGAATTTTGGGGTTCAACACATGAATTTCACAGACATTGAAAGTTAAGAACTTCAACATTGAATTTTAAAAATTCGTCCAATCAAGTGTGACATTCGAATTTCGAGTTTGTCAAAGATATCGCATGTTAGATCATACGAATTTCCATATTAAAAATACATCTGTTGAGTTTGAATAATTTATCTCACATTTTGACAGTGCACTCAAAATTCAAATTTCAGAAGTTAAAAAGGTTACCCTGCATTTCAACACGAATGCCTTGGCCAACTAAAGGTAAGAGAGAGAGAGGAGAGGCTCAAACAAGAAAAAATAGAGGGAGACATAGGTGAGAGAGGAGGCAGACCAGAGGGTACCCATGCAAAGAAAAAGGAGAGAGTAGCGAGTGAGAGAGGAGGCAAACACAAAGGGCTCGATGGTGGATAAGAAAACACAGGGAGCTATGCAAGAGACTAAAGGAGCGAGAGACTGAAGGAGTGAGAGCAGAGGGAGTTGGAGCTCGTGGTCTAAACTGAGGAATGAACCAAAAAGAATGGGAGCGTGGTGAGACAACTAGGAACTAGGGCTCGAACGCCAAAGCGAGCGAGTGAGATCCAGAGAGAAAATGAAGATACGAGATTCGGGGAGGGGGTGCAAGGAAGAAACGAGGGAAGCCGAATGGGGAAAGATGGCGGCGATAAAAAAGGGAGCAGAGGAATTTAAGGGCCAAAAAAGCCCTAGAATTTGGGACCAAAAGTGAGAGACTGAAAACCTAGGAAGCAATTAACAGAAGAGAGGGGGAGGCTCAACCATGAGCTGAGAATAAAGGAAGAGGGAGTTGCTGGAACGGAAGAGAACAAAGTTTAAGGGCCAAATTCGTGTAGCTGTGATCATCTAGAACACGGAAGAAGTTGAAAACCTGGGCGATTGGGGTTTTAGTGGATAGTTTTTCCTTTTGTATTCGAATTGCAAAATCCCTTCTAAATGATAACTCATTTTCCCCGATATCCCTAGTTTAGTTTCATGTTTTGCTGAGCATGAGTGTGTTCTGTTAAAGATTTTTGAACTGATTGAGTTTTTTTTTTAAAATGACCCTGAATTACGGATATTCTGGGTTGATGGTTAGAGGATTCTACTCCTTGTATCACTATGTTTACTTTTGAATGATAGTAGGTTTGTCAGTCCTGCATTTGCCTTTTTTTTTTTGAGAAATATTTGCTTGGTTCATATGCTGTGAGATCTCATGGCCGCGATAGGTATTAAACATGATTGCTTGTGCATTTTGGCTGTTCAAATTAACACTAGTATGCCTTGAAAGTCTACATCTTTACGTTTTTGTTTCAAGCCCCAAATCTTGCTTATTACATCCCCTTGATAATATAAGTTTGTCCTTGATGTCACAAACTAGTTGGTCCTTTTATTGTGTTTTTTGGTTATAAAGGTTAGATTTTTTAGCTTAAATGTAATCAAATGAATGACTTAAAATAGCTTGAAAGGTTGCTAAGGACATTGTCTTTAGCTCTTGTATATCTCCCTCAAGTTGTGCAAAAGTTAATGGGTTGAATTGAGATTTCCAAAATCTTCCTTGATGATTTTTTTTTACTATTTGCTTATATTATCATCGATTAATGATCTATCTCTAGAAAGCTCATTTTGGTACTCTGTTTCTGAAAAGTATTCTTTTGATTTGTTATTGTTTGTGCTATGTTTCTGATTGCTACACTTGAGATATACTGATCTTGTTGGTTTGTTGTGTTTACTGGAATAACCTCATAGTAGGATCAGCTATTAAATATGCATGTTATATTTCTTTGCTAGTTCGATATGTTAATGTTGAGGAGTTCATAAGCTTTGTGTAGATGGGATGGTATTAATCAAATCTATGTTTGCCATTGTTTGTTTCCCAATGCTACCCAGTATTTTAAGGTTGAAATTAGATACCTAGCTTGTCTTTTACATAGCAAATACTTTGCTTGAAGTTTGTTCCATTGATTGTCCAAATGACCTTGCTTTAACATGAGGTTTTATCTTTGATTCAAAGCTCATAAACTTTGTAATTTGGTCTTGGTTTTACTTGAAAAAAATCGTTGTGATTTTGTTCCAAGACAAAGACTAGTTTGCTATGGGTTTTTTATCAAAAAGATTACTTTGCTGCTAAATACATAGAATCTACCAATTTTATAGAAATGAATAGATAGCTTTGGTCTTTTCCCTTTTTAAGTGATTTGGATGCAGAATTTGTGTGGGTATGGAAATTTCTTGAACCTCCATCATGAGGTCTGAAAACTCATGCAAATATCAATAGTTTTGTATTATTGCATTTTTATATCCACTTAATCCATTGTATGAGTTTTGGTAAGTTTGAAAGTAAGTGCTTGTGTGTGTTTTTGTATACCCTATGAAGTTTTATTGCTTTCCACTAAAAAATGGAGCTACATATCTTTGTTAGTACTTTTTCCCTTCTCTGGGCTGTTTTTTTAATGTTATATTTTACTAGTTTAAGGGCTGTACAGTGGGCATTTTGTGGTTATTATAAAATAGGGAGATGTGAAATTTTTGTATTAGGAGCTGCATCATGGTTCTACCATGATAGGAAAATGTGCAATCCTGAGTTAGAGGTTCATGATGTCTCTGAGGGTCCTTATGATGCTAAGAAACTGATTTTTCTAGTTTGATTATGTGTTTTTTTTAGTATCTGCTTGCGGTGATGTTGGGAGGAAATTTTCACGCTTGTTTAAAGGATAATCTTCTGGTTGAATTCTTTAACTTGAGATTCAACTTTGGGCTAATATAATAGTGTTGTTAGAATTAGTGTTGGCTTAAATATTTGGGGTTGTTTTTCATGATTATAAAAAGTAGTGGCCAATCTTTTTTGTTACTTCAAATGGGCAAGCTTGAGGTTAGCTAATGGGGTTTGGTTTTGGTTCTTAATTTAGTTTTCTTTTGTCTTTTCTTTATCTTGGTTTAGTCTTTGTTATAGTGGTGTCTTTCTCTTATGATTAAGTTAGTTTAGTGTAGTTTTTAGCTTTGGGTTAGCTTTAATAATGACATTGCTTTAAAGTTAGGAGTGCTTCCTAGGCTAGTTAATGATTTATGCTCCTTTGTTGCCTGCATAAGTCCACTGATGTACCTTCATGCTCTTGCTTTATTCTGTTTGTATTTAGCCCAAGTGAATGGCGGCACTGCTTCTTATTAGCATGTGATCTTTGTTCTTTTATAAGGAATTATTTTGGTTTTTGTTCCAAATTTTTAAGATGAATATTATTCTTCTTTTACCTTTTTTAGCACCATGGGAATATGAACCGAGTTTATAAGAAATCGAGGCCATCATCACTAGAGCAAGGGGGGAATGGAGAATAAAGCAAAATATCTCTTTTGAGTGCCATTGGAGCCTAGATCAAGCTTAAAATTTGAGCTATCATCTTTGAAGCAAAGGAAGAGAAAAGGAAGACACAAAAATTCGCATCTCCTCATCTTATAATTGTGTTTAAATTACTTGAGTTTGCACATTAATACCCATTATCACAAAATCCTATATGTTTGTAAATATTTGTCTTAATATACATATTCTTCTTGTTTGCTTTTAAAATTGATCATGAATGTTTTTAGAACTTTCACAGACCCCTAAAATAATCATACCGTGTGAGCTTATGGGGCTGCATGAGTATATTATAAAGGTATATTTATAATAGGTCTCACTAACCTTTCCATTCAAAATTTTATTTTCTCATAAAAAAATAATAAAATAAATAAATAAATAATTGCTTATATAATTACGCCATGCGAGATTTTTGAACCCACGCTGGCATCTTAGTTAATTATGTTGTCGCGTGAGTCTGCAAATCCATGTAAATATATGAGTTAGATGAGTAAATTGTATTTGTTAAAATAAATAAATAACTCTTTGTTGTATAAATTTTCAATAAAATATATATATATTTCAAAGTATTTTAAATAACAATACTTAGTGGTTTTTATTTAAAAATAATAATAATAGTATTAAATGATAAGTTTTCATATCGTGAAAAATAATTAGCTAAATAATTATACCACATGAGTTTTTAGAATCCACGCAGGTATTCGAGTTCACCATGTTTTCGTATAAGATTGTGAATCCATGTATATGTATCAATTAAGTGCTTTCTTTTGAAGAAATTGCCTTTAATAATAATAATAATATAACAAGTATTTCAAACTTTATTTTAAAATATATAATAAAATCATTCTATGAAAATAAATAATATAGTATTTCCTAATTTATCACCTTAAAAATATAAAAAGACCTTTATACCGTGGGAGTTTTTAGAGCTTCTATAGGTAATTGAGGAATCGGTCTATCGAGCATGATTGCGAATATGCAACAGGTATATTAGTTTTCTTTTTCTTTTAAAAGAAAATTCTCAAAAGTACAAAAAATATATATAATCTTAAAATAAAAAATAATAAAATAATAATAAATTTTTTTTCAAACTAACTAAAATAAAGGAGAAGAATAAGTAAGTGAAATTAAATTATCTTTTACAAATTAAAATACACTAACTCAAATTTCAAAAAATTGTTTTATTTGCAAAATAGTAAATTATTTACTATTAGCTTTCTCTTATCACAAAAAAAAATTATAATAAAAAATACCAATCAATTGACAAGCATTTTTAACTCAAACTACGCAGGTTTTGATCCCTATTACAGGGTACATAGGCCTTAGACTCTGATTCTGGGTTAAATTCACACTTGTAAATAAATAAATCTTTTCTAATTTATTTTCTCAATTCTTTTTCCTCATCTTGATTCCGAATCTCCTTGACTTTTTAATTTGATTTGTTTTTTCAAATTTCCTTAATTTCTTTAATTTTTTTCCTTTCTATCTTTATTCTCGCATGTGAACCATTTAATAATAACCAAAATATTTTTAAAACCATATGAATTTACACAATCAACTTAAGATAATTGTTCTTAGGAATGGGTGTCGAGTAGTACCTAACACTTTTTCCAAGCACAATCGACTCCCGAACTAAACTTTAACTATGCAGATTATCCTTTTTCCTCTTGAATTGGTTTTCTAAGATTTTCCCTCAAAATTTTGATAGCGACTCCTTACAAGTTAGTTTTCATTTCGGAAACCTAATTTGTCTCTCTCTTTTTCTTTTTCCTTCTCTGCACGCCGCCTGCATTGCATTTCCAGGTGCGACAAATTAGTTGGCACATAGAGACCACAAAAAGATGATATCAAACAAATGATGTGGAATCATAGAATTACGATATGTCATACTTTTAATATCTACTTTATAATGTAATAGATTTTCATTATTTTTAATTTTAAAAAATAAGGTCTCTGGTCATTAGTTTGCAAACTTGTTGATTAAATTTTGATTATTTCTTATTTTTGAATGATTAGGTTCCAGCCTTCTCTTTTTCTTTCAGCAAAAAGAAATTATTTTTGCTAAATATCTTTCAGATTGATCGGTCTTCTATTCAAGTGTGATATGACAGCACCTCTCTTATGATTTTGTGGGAATATTTTTGTTTCCCATTTTATGTAGATATGTGGCGCCACCTTCTAGCTTTAGGATCTAAATATTTTTATATTTTATTTTGCTATTAGGATTAGGGTTTCTTAGCCTATGTTCTATAAGTAGGCGCCACCTTATATACTTTGGTTCAAAATAATGGAATTATTTTTAAACTTTATTTTCTTTATGAGTTTTCTTTGTAACTTTGTACTTTTTTTTAAATTTCTTAACTTATCAAAGGAGTGATCTTCCTTTATAGTATCGTAAGGCTAGAGTTATAAAAGACAAATCTTCTTAGTGTCTTATCCCAATGACCAACTCTTATCCCTTCATCTTATTCTATTTCATTCATTCTGGTGGTTTGGACGTTCTGATCTTTTATCAAGCAATTTGATCCGTTCCCCTTCGAGTTTTTAGGCAAGTAATAGATTGTTTTTAAAGTTCAGAATCTAAACTTTCATATCTCTTTGGAAGCGCTCAAGTCCGAGTTCTCCTTGGCGTGTCACAACGAGTTTAATAAGGTAACATGTTCTAGAATTTTTTATCAACAATTTCGTTCATGAGATTCAAATTGTTGGAGCTTCCTGGGACAGGTTCATAGTGGGTCATGCATAATCTATTAAATGATTTTTACGTTAACTATTAATTTAATGTTAAAAATTCTACGTGAGAAAATTCTCAAAAACAAAATTGAGCCAAACAAATCAATTTATCCTTGTCAAATGCAGAAAGTGAATTTCTTGGATTTAAAAAGTCCAAATATCTATAGATATGTGATGTGTAAAATAGATATATGATATACACAATAAAAAAATGGATATATATTAAATATGCATAAATGTTTGATAAAAATTAGATAGCATTATAAAGAATATTATCAACTAATGGGGCAATTAGCATACATCTCACACACAGTGTTTGAGAAACTAAAATGTTAGTGGGGGGCAACTGCCTCCACAAGTATAAACATGGATCCGTCCCTGATCCATAATAAAAACCATGGATGGAGTGAGAATGGTGCTAGTAAGATATATATGTATGTATGTATGTATGTATGTACAGGGATATCTTACTAGCACAAGACAGGGGACATGCCAAAGACGAAACAATAGGACAAAAGCATGCCTCAAGAACCGGTGAATTGGGGAAGCGTATGTGGTTGGCGTTCGAAGGTCAAGTGGTAAGGAGCAGTCGGTTACCAGTGCCACCATTGAAAGAAAAAGGTAAGAAATAAATTGCTGTATATGAGGGCTTGAGGAGGAGCAGGCGTTCGGGGTTCCTATATGTAGACGTGATTGGGTTTCTCTCGAAAAGAAGCCCAACTTGTTTTACCCTCGATTGATGCAACTGTTGCTTATATACCAACTAGTATTTTGGCCCAAAAATAAAAATAAGGATGCACCGCCAACTCTAGGTCATCACATTTGTTAATAATAATATTATTAGTTTTGGTGATGTATTAGTTAGCCTATTAATCTAGATTGTTTGATTCTCCCCATCACTAATTTGTCTATATATAGGTATATAATTATATCTGCATTTGGTGCACATTATTATATGCGGCTTGTGATTTTAAACGTTAACCCAAAGCCAGCCAAAAGAACCAGCCTTAAAGACTACTTCGTGTTAACAATCCAAACTTTTCTTTAAAGCGACTTACTAAAACCTATATAAAAGCACCCCCTCGCTCCATTCTTCCACATCTCGTTTCTTTCTTCCAATATTCTTGTTTGCATCCATTTCCCAATTCCCTGCCATGGCTTTCTCCAAGACACTTGCCCTTCTCTGCTCCCTCTACTTTTGTGCGTCCCTGGCTTTGGGCCGTGATTTTTCCATCGTTGGCTACTCTCCCGACGATTTGAAGTCGATGGATAAGCTGATTGAGCTGTTCGAGTCATGGATGGCAAAACACGGCAAGATTTATGAGAGCATTGAGGAAAAACTACGGAGATTTGATATTTTCAAGGATAACTTGAAGCATATTGATGAGAGAAATAAAGTGGTGAGTAACTACTGGCTGGGGCTGAATGAATTCGCTGATTTGAGCCACCATGAGTTTAAGAGCATGTACCTGGGGCTCAACCCTGAGTTTTCTACAAGAACACATTCCACAGAAGAGTTCAATTACAAAGATGTTGCTAATTTGCCCAAGTCTGTGGATTGGAGAAAGAAAGGTGCCGTCACCCATGTCAAGAATCAAGGGTCCTGTGGTAACTAAATATATCAATGACGATTGTTGGCCGGTTGATCGTACATATATTTTTTATAAATCATGCATGACTTAATTTACTTGCAGGTAGTTGTTGGGCATTTTCAACTGTTGCGGGGGTGGAGGGAATTAACCAGATTGTGACAGGGAATTTGACATCTCTGTCGGAGCAGCAATTGATCGATTGTGACAGGACTTACAACAACGGGTGCAATGGGGGACTCATGGATTATGCATTCTCCTTTATAGTAGAGAATGGGGGAATCCATAAGGAGGAAGACTATCCTTACATAATGGAGGAAGGCAACTGTGAGATGACTAAGGTAACCATACCAAACTCATTCATTCATTCTAATTACTCGATCAACAACAGAATCCTTAGCTGCCCCTCACGTGCTTCCCCAGGGTAAATCTCAAGTTGTCACCATTAGCGGTTACCGTGACGTGCCACAGAACAATGAGCAGAGCTTATTGAAGGCACTTGCAAACCAACCCCTTAGTGTGGCCATAGAGGCTTCGGGCAGAGATTTCCAATTTTACGGCGGGGTATGTATTATGTGATGCAACAGCTACAATCTTGTTTCCTCCCTTTCTCTGTTTGTCTTTAATCTAACGGCGTAGCAATGCAGGGAGTTTTTGACGGGCATTGCGGAAGTGAACTAGATCACGGGGTGGCTGCTGTTGGCTATGGGACATCAAAAGGGTTGGATTATATCATTGTCAAGAATTCGTGGGGGTCAAAATGGGGAGAGAAGGGGTACATCCGGATGAGGAGAAACACCGGCAAGCCTGAGGGCCTCTGTGGAATTAACAAGATGGCTTCTTATCCCACTAAGAATAAATAACTAATTCATTTCACATTAATTAACGTTGCTGTGTGCCAATTCTTCTATACACAAATAATCATGAGAACGACTGCGCTTCTCAAAAGAACTACATTCACACATGGAAGCAGGATGTATCATGAAAATTGATGGAAACTCTATATATATAGTATTGACAAACTGTTACAATATTGACAATCTGTTACAAGCAGATAATTTTAATGGCATTCAATACATAACTCGTGACCTTCTGATATGGTCAAAAGAGAATACAATTTTACTGAGGATGACAGTACTTCCCCTCTCACTTCTAGTTACCAATTGTTGACCTCCTAAAAGGCGCGTACTAAGCCCACATATGAACAGCTAGCTAGTTTTCACTACGAGTGGCTAATTGACATCATTCAATACACACAAACATAAAAAATTACGTTACAGCTAATAACACCGGAAATGTGATATCTCATCCTAAATACAACAAGGAGAATATCATGGCTCCTCTAGCCCCAGAGTGAGCAAGCCACCACAAATAGCCACCTATTATAAGTCAGATTTAGAAACCACATTACACATTGCAAATGTTACAAATATGTCCCTCAACGCTGAGAGCAGGGAGAGGGACACAAGCGTCGAGCCCCAGCTACAGCATAAATTAGTAAATTAATAATGAGATGACTCAGTATTTTACTTCCATGGCATGCATGAAATGCCTTGTAGTTTGCTGTTATTGCAGGCTGCTCCCATGCTCTGGTTAGGTGGGCTCCCAGGCCCTCCCGATGATTCACTATGAGTGCCCCGTGATGGGGAGCTGCTCTGCCCCACTGGACCGCTACTTGGGGCCAACTTTGGTGGGGCAGACAACATTTCCAATTGGTTCGTGGACCTTGATACCTTCCCACCATCTACAATAAAGCTCCCTACAACAACCTGCCATCAATTGCCCAACTTACATAAAATTAGATATCCTGGGATCCATTCCCCATCCATGTAACCAGGTCATCCCTCCCCACTTTTCCCCAAAAAAAGTGTTTTGTTAAAAAAAAAATGCAGCAGCATGGATGGAAGGAATGAACTCATTATGCCAAATTGTGAGAGAATAAAATGACTACTGTAGTCTTCCCCAAAACTCCCTCGAGACACAGCAGCATGAATATCAATTCCCTCATGCAATTATTTCAGTACATCAACAGAACATGCTGGATAGATATAAAGGTATAGGTTTAAAAGAAAAAAATAAAACTAACTCCAGAAATTAATCCACAATGCAAATTCAGAAAAATATATGTACCTGCACAGGAGAAGCAGCTGTTAAAAGTCCAGCAACTCCCCCACCTAAAACACGGCCATCTGGTCCTGATAAGGACACACTTAATCCACCAGTTCTACTCCGCTGATTACTATTTTCAGATAGAAGAAAAGAGCCAGATAGTGATAGGATCTCAAACCGTCCCTGCAATACCAAAATATCCCAAAAGAGTTTGATCACAATGAGCCTTGATACATATGGCCACCAGCAGAGTGTCCAACCTTATCAATCAGATATAAGCACAGTTTCTCTTTCTCACTCGTAATATTAAATTAATGTTGCAAATTCAACATCGTCAACAACAATAATAATATATGGGCCCTCCTGACCAGGGTCATAATTAGTTACCCAGATGAACTATGGAAAACTAAATCTATCTTTTTTCCTTCTAGAATTATTTGGTATTCAATACTACCAATTAATTTGGATTTGAGTCACATCATGCTCAAAATGAGGGGAAATTCTCCCAACAAAACTTTTCCACTCACAGGACCTAAACTTGAAATGTCAAGTCCCTTCATTCAATCTAACTACCATTGGTGAAAAATAAATTATTTATTCCCTATTATTAAGCTGTGCATTAAAATAACAGACATTGATTAAGAAACGTAGATAGATAGACAGCAAACAAAAACAGATCAATGGGTCTAACAGAAAGTATACGACTTAATTTTGTATGAAACATCAGTTTATGGGAAGACAGGGATGAAAATAATTGCTTGAACATATACAAACCTCATAAGTCACAGTTCCACCAGACGTGGCAGCTTGACGAAGCGTTACATTAGATATGGCCCCATTTGCTGATAGAATGCAAACCGCCCTTGGACCATGCTGGGAAAAGGACATAATTTTTGATGACACGTCCTGAATATCAAAATATAAAACCACCAAACTTTAGTCTCAAAAGAAACTAAGCAATATAGTTGGAAATTACTAGAAATTTATAACCCCACCCCTTTTTTCCAAAAATAAAAAAAGAAAAGAAAGAAAAACAGACTAGATTGAATGATAAGAGTAACGTCTCAAACTAACAGAAATCCAGTGGAATCCACACAAAAATATGCATCCAGATTCTCCCTAAACAGGGGAAAATGAAGCTGTTATGTCCAAGATATTCTCACCATCTGAATCATACGTGGTTCTAGAGAGAACCATACATCCCCAGCACTAAAAAATGCTGTGCGTCTTGCTGAAGTTTGAAGCTTACTGAAAGTTGGCAGGGAGAATGAGAGAGATTATAGCAGTGTAAACTCTTTGATGAAGGAGAAAGGTGTACCGTAGATGAGCTTCTGGATGCTCATTGCTCAGTGAAATTATGATGATCTAAGAGCTAAGATTGAATATTCAAACCAGATGCAGGCACTTTTGAATAATACTGCTGGACTTGTGTACTAAACTAAAAATGATAAAGTGTAAACAAAGTGGTTTCTATTGAGAAAAGGCTTGATGAAGAATCAGTGACATATGCTGAAGAACTGGATGCAAATAAAAGCACATTCAAAAATGAGAATAAGACAGTGGATAACATGAAGCAACAACCAAACATCTTCAAAACATGTAGAAAGAGATGGAGGGCAAGAGAGTTGGTAGAGGATTAGATCATGGAAATCAGGGGAATTTAATTCCTTGTCTCCTGGAAATAGGAAACTCCGCCTGTGTAGTGTCATAGCCGGTCCCAAGTCCGGGTAAAGGAAGAGGGTTGTGTTAGGCTCTCGACAGCCAACGCAAAAATTTGTCGAATTTTATTACATGGATCAAAGACGTATATGTGCTAAGGCTAGGTCGTTGCCCAGAAGTAACGCGCTGTATGGCTCGAATGCAGTGTCAAATGAGCTAGAGCCGCTACATCGGCGCCCGGGTGTAGTGTTAAATGAGCAAGGGTTCTCACATCATGCTGGACGGATGTGGGTAAAAAAGTTAGCCCAAAAAAACAAGATTAGATTTGGTTCTTGGAATATTAGTACGTTAACAGGTAAATCTATGGCGGTGGTGAATGTTATGATTTGAAGGAGAATTAACATCTTATGTCTTCAAGAAACTAAATGGGTGGGAGAAAAGTCTAAGGAGTTAAACACTACTGGTTATAAACTTTGGTATATAGGGAAGGTTAGAGCAAGGAATGGAGTTGGTATTATTGTGGACAAAGATTGGAAAATGAATGTGGTAGGAGTCAGAAGGATTGGAGATAGGATTTTTTCCTTAAAATTAACTATTGGACATGATACACTCAATGTTATTAGTGATTATACACCTCAAGTAGGGTCGGACGCACATATTAAGGAAAAGTTTTGGGAAGATTTGGAGGGCTTGGTTCAAGATATCCCACAAGAGGAAAAGATCCTCATTGAGGGAGATCTTAATGGTCATGTGGGAAAAGAGATAAGGCATATGGGAGCCCACGACAGTTATGGCTTCGGAGAAGAAAATGAGAAGGGACATTCCATTCTCAATTTTTCAATGGCTTACAACCTCACAATTGTAAACACCTATTTCAAGAAGCGGGAGGAGCATTTAATTACATATAAGAGTGGAGTTCAAAGGTTGCAAATTGACTTCTTTTTGGTAAGGAACTTAGATAGAACAACTTGTAAAGACTGCAAAGTAATCTCTGATGAAAGTTTAACTCCACAACATAGGGTCTTGGTCCTTGATGTGCTTGTTAAAAGCCATAAACTGAAAAGTCGAAAAAGCTTTAAATCCTAGGATTAAGTGGTGACAACTAAAAGGTGAGAAACAAATGACCTTTATGAGGAAAGTTATGGAGGAAGGTAATTGGGACTTGCAAGGAAGTGCTAACATCTTGTGGGATGAGATGGTTAAAAGGATCAGGGATACTACTAAAACAGTATTGGGTGAATCCAAAGGTTTTGGACCTAAGGATAAAGAATCTTGGTGGTGGAATGAGAGTGTGCAGGAAAAGATCAAATATAAGAAAGAGTGTTTCAAAGCCCTACATCTATGCAATAACGATGAAACTTGGATATGTTATCGGTTGGCTAAAAAGGAGACTAAGAAAGCAGTGAGCAAGGCTAGATCTAAAGCTTTTGAGGAATTCTACCAGGATTGAGGAATGAAAAATGGTGAACATAAGATTTACAAAATTGCCAAGAGAAGGGAAAGAAAGTCAAGAGACTTGAACCAAGTAAGATGTATTAAGGATGAAGAAGGAAAAATTTTAGTTGCAGATGATGATATCAAAGAAAGATGGGAGAGCTACTTTTATAAGCTTTTCAATAATGGATTGGATATGACTATTGATACTGAAGGATTAACTATCCATGAAGATGATCTTAATTTGAATTTCTATCGGAGGATTCGGGTTGGAGAGGTAAAAGAAGCTCTTAAGAGAATAGATAGTGGTAAAGCCATTAGTCCCGATGGTATTCCTATCGAAGTTTGGAAGTTCTTAGGAGAGAAGGGGGTTTGGTGGCTCACTAAGTTATTTAACGAGATTTTAAGGTCCAAGAAAATGCCAGAGGAATGGAGAAAGAGCACTCTAGTACCCATATACAAGAACAAGAGGGATATTCAAAATTGTGCTAATTATCAGGGGATAAAACTCATGAGTTACACCATGAAACTTTGGGAATGAGTGATTGAGCATAGACTCAGAAAAGAGTCTCGTATTTTGGAAAACCAATTTGGATTTATGTCAGGACGGTCTACAACAGATGCTATTTATTTATTAAGTGGTTTGATTGAAAGATACTGGAGTAAAGAGAGAGACTTGCATATGGTTTTCATTGATTTGGAGAAAGCATATGATAGGGTACCAAGACATGTATTGTGGAAAGCAATGGAGAAGAAATGTGTCTGTGTGGCTTATATTCGAGCCATAAAGGATATGTATGAGGGGACAACAACAGGTGTGAGAAACCTTGGAGGTGTGACAAAAGACTTCCCTATAACAATAGGCTTACATTAAAGATCTTCTTTGAGTCCATATCTATTTGATCTAGTTTTGGATGTTCTTACAGAACATATTCAGGAAGAAATTCCAAAGTGTATGCTCTTCGCGGATGATATAGTTTTAATTGAGGACTCAAGAGAAGAGGTCAATTCTAAACTTGAATTATGGAGACATACTTTGGAATCAAAAGATTTTCGTCTGAGTAGAAGCAAGACGGAATATATGCATTGCAAATTTAGTAAGAGGCCAATTAGAAATGACTCAGAGGTAAAAATTGGAGAGCAAATCATCCCTGAGGTGTCAAAGTTTAGATATTTGGAGTCGATTTTACAGAATAATGGTGAAATTGATGGGGATGGTATGCATAGGATACAAGCTAGGTGGTTAAAGTGGAGAAAAGCAACAGAAGTTATTTGTGATCGCAAGGTACCTATTAAGCTTAAAGGCAAATTTTACAAACTAACTTTAAGGCAAGCAATGCTATATGGTAGTGAATGTTGAGCTTTGAAAGGACAACAAGAGCATAAGATGAGAGTAGAAGAGATGAGAATGTTGAGATGGATGTGTGGTCATATAAAATTAGATAAAATACGAAATGACTGTATATGAAGGAAAGTTGGGGTAGCACCTATCAAGGAGAAAATGGTGAAAAATCGTTTAAGGTGGTTTGGGTATATACAAAGAAGGGGACAAGAGGAGCCAGTGGAGAGAGTTGATCAAATGGTCTGGAGCTCGATCAAAAGGCGTAGAGAAAGACCAAAAAGGACATTAAGAGAAATTATAAGGAATAACCTTTTGAGAAATAATTTATCTGAGGAAATGACGTTTGATAGAGCTCATTGGTGTCATATGATCCATGTAGCCGACCCTACTTAGTGGGATAAGACTATTGTTATTGTTGTTATTGTCTCCTGGAAATAGGAGTAATAATAGGATTAGTTTTATATCTTTAGCTATCAGATTTTTATCTCTAATTTTAAAAGTATCATTCTACTACTCCAGTGTTACCCTCTATTTTCTGGGACAAAGGTTTTTCGTGCCTCATTTCAGCTCTCATTCCTAAAATTCTGTGTTTCCTCAATTTTTTAGTTTCCATTTCACTCCAAATGTCATAGAGATTCGACAAAATTTTATATTAGCTATTGAGGGCCTAACACAACCCTCCTCCTTTACTCGAACTTGGGACCAGTTATAATACCACATAGGTGGAGTTTGATAGAGCCTATTGGTGTTGTATGATCGACGTAATCAACCCCACTTAGTGGGACAAGACTAATGTTGTTGTTGTTCACTCCAAATATCCAAGTATGTCTTCCTCAAAGAAGAAAACCGCTATGCAATCCCAAGAAGTGATGCTTAATAGCTGCATACTTCACTAGAGGAAAATGCAACAAGGGACAGGTTCCAGACTTCAGCGAGAAACACATGTGCGGTGCTCACAAGAACTGGGAATGCTTCAGACAGTGAGGATTTAGTGGCACATAACAGCTTCAGTTTCCCACATTTATGTGGGAAAGAAAACTTTCTAGATATATATTCCAGTTCTTAATTTCCTATTAAGTCTCAGAGGAGAAAAATTATTTATTAAAAATGAAAATCCCCTTTTTGTGTTCAACAAATATTGAAAAAGCTTGCACATCTTAGAAGATGCTTTTTCCCCTATAGCTGACAAACTAGTCTGTGTGACTGTGACAGGCTCAAACACCAGTTACATAAATATAACTACCAGAGAATGAAATAGTCAGCAAAAAAGAACATGGTTGCATAACCCAACAAAGAAATCAAATTATCAAAAACTTGCAGCATTTCTCATTCACCCCAAGATAAATCATCGAAAAATTTTGGTTAATTTTAAAAAGGAGCAATATAATGGGCCTCAGCCCCGATGAACTACCAAAAAAAGGAGTGTTATCAGAGAAGTATTAATCAAATTATATCTTGCAGAAAAATGGCATACTAGGCATATTTCATGGATTATTACTAAAATATAAAGTAGATTTCAAGAAAATCAAACTACCATCCCCAATGAAATTGTTCAGCAAATGCATCTAAAAATTCTGTGATTAGCAAATACCTCACCGGCTTTCACAGCAATAACATGTGGTGTAAATCCAACTCCAGCTGATCCTGGAGAAAAACCTTCCTCGTGAAAATCACCATCCCACAGAAAATTATAGTAGTAGCAGCTACAAGAAATTTGATTTACACAAACAACTCCAATGAACTCCATTCCCTTTTTCAGAAATTATCCCAAAAAAAAAAAAGAAAAATTGACATACTTTAGCATAAATCAAACTACGTGCCCATGTTCTAGAGTCAGAGTATATAATTGCCATTGAGACATTAACATGAAAATTTTAGAACAACCGTGTTCAATTGCCACATATCATCCAGATATCCCAGTGCAGGTTATTAGACCTTTTTTTTCTGCCAACAAAGAAAACATTCATTTGAACCAAAAACAAAACAGTACAATCAAAGCCAAACGAACAAAAAAATAACAGCACTATCCAAATAAGATCTCACCAACACCAACAGTCAGACCAGCAACAAGCAACTTTCACACAACTCCGGTGCGCAAAAGGGCTATCAGTATTGATAACCATAGATCCTTGACTTCAGAAAAAAATTCACGTAATGATAAGCATATGGTTTAGACCACAACTGAAGTTACAAGATGATTATATCAGGGACTATAATGCCAAAAGACAGGCTTTAGAAAAAGTAAAACAAATAACATTAAGCATTTGAGAGTTTTCTCTTTGATGCCCTTGACCGTGTCACTGTCTAATGCCAACAATTGTGAAAAAGGATGAAATCGTGAAAATAGCAGGACCTTGCCATTATTCAGTAATTCAAGAGAATAGTTAATGAAGACGAAGGGGAAATTGCATATAAGCCCACAAAAGAACTGCACACTACATGCAGGCAGGGGCAGGACAAGTATTTAAGAAGTTAGGAATTGAATTCTAGCGCATAACTATAATCCAGCCCTTTTAAATCCACAAAGTCGCCCGCTGATGTAGTGTACCTTGCATTCCTTAATAAAATGGAGGAAAAGGGTAGTATATCGTGTCAGAAAACCGCTATACGAAAGACCCCCTCAGCATCAAGAATCAAAATGTAATAAAAATTGACCAGGTCGTCAAATTAAGCCACAGAACAAGTTAAATCTGCTTTAAAATTACGATCCGCCAACAAGACAGCTGAATATAAAAGAAAAGTAAAAAAACCCAACATTAATATAACACATGCTCATGATAAGCCAAAAAAGAAAAATGTTACCTGAAGCCTCTAACTGTTGCTTCTTGGTAGAACCGGGGGGCCTGCCTCTGACTTTCTTCAAGGACGTGGAAATGGGGGACGCAGATCCTCCACTGGACTGATTAATGGAAACCGTGGGAGGTTTAGGGGCCGAGACCAATGCCATGGCGCCATCTGGCCCGTATTTCCTCGGCCTCCCTCTCTTCCTCTTCAACGGTTCACTGCCCATGTTGACGTTGATTCCTGACGCTTCGCTCACTGGACCGGTACCGTTGATAATAGTACCGGTGACAGCAGTTGAGGAGTGGTAAGTTGGTGGGGAGATAGCAGCAAGCTGCTTGTACTCAGGCGTGCCATCAGCACTGTAGGCTAAGCGTATGTTTTGTAAGATCGGCTGTGATGGTGCTGGACTAGTCTGCAGCCCCACGTTGAAGGGCTCCCTAGTCGTCATCACTCCTGTCTCCGATGCCGACATATTTTTCTGCTACTGCAATTCCATAAAATCAGTTATCCTTGCCTCCGACACACAGCTTTTTCATCCCAAAACCCTAATCCTCGCTGATGACAACACTTGATCATTCAAACCAACTACTTTCCCTTACTTTCCCCACCTTGAACACCAGTACCAGCTAGTTTCAGTAAATAAATATGAAATCATCTGTAAACCCACACGACATAAAGGTTTCATTTTCGAGACTTGAACAAAATCAAGAAAACTTATTTAAAGAGGAAAAAAAACTTATTTCATTTAAAAAAATCTATTTTTTAATTCGTGAAAGTGTAAAAAATAGATGAATAAGTAAATCAACTACTACTACTAAGACGTATACCCCCACGAGCCCACGAAAAAATCTGATAACTCACCACAAATGAAGAGGGGAAAATGCAAGGAGCCAGAATGAGAGGATGAAATTCTAGGGCTTCGGAGGGAAAACCCAGAGAACCGGCTTCTGAGACTTTTCCTAAAAAATCGTGACACAATATTATTATTAGTGATGCATATTTCCTCACACCCAAACAAAGTCGAAAAGATATGGATACACTACTCATAAATTTGATAGGTAACTGACAATTTTATTTGTTTTGAATTTTGAAGAAGAGGATTGTTATGTTATTACTATAAAAGAAAGGTATTTTATTTAATTGTTAATTTATTCATAAATACTACTCTCTCCATTTCAACATATCTGCGGATTTAGTGGAAATTAAAATTTCAAAATATAAATTATTTTTTGAAAAGTTACTAATCATTTAATATTTTTTTTTTAATTTTATCCTTATTTATGATAGTATTTAATTATGAGAAAAAAAATAAAAAAAATTATAGGTTGAGAGAATAATTTATTTTTGCCTCTATTTAATTAAAATAATTTTGAAAAGTTATGAAAATTTAAAAAAAATTAATGTTTTCTAGATGGATATGAAGTAGATAGATATGGCTTATATTTTAAAATGAATGGAGTAATAATTAACTCTACTCATAATCTATGGCCAATAAAAATAAAGAGAAAAGAAAAAAATTTTGGTACTTAAATTTATATAATTAATGTACTTAAATACCTTTAAAGAAAAAAGCTAATCATATTTAGATAAGTGAATATTTCATGTATTATTCACTCTATAATCAGCTTTTGTTATTTATATTATTAATTTATTTTTAAATTTAAAACCCACATGTTTTGATTTGACAAAAGTACATTTAACATTGTTGTTAAATTTGTGAGTAACTCTTCAAGAGGGAATCTTAAACTCATTAACAAACTCATTTCTTGTAAAATTTAGTCTAACTCACCATGAACTGGTTCATATCCGTGGGAACATGACTGACCCGCAATTGAGAACAAGTTAAATACTTACATAAGACAAGTTTAGGCGAAGACTCAAACCCCTAAATTCCACATTTTAAAAGATATGGTTAAAGTGCAAATTTACCTCAAGTATTTCCAAAGTTGCTACTAGTATCTTAAACTTTTTTTGGCGTAATGTTACCCTTCATGTTTCAAAATCGTAACAACTAGACCCTACCTTAACAAAGTCAATGACATTGACTGTTCGTTTGCCAACTGTATCGTCAATTGTATTAAACCCATCATATTTGGTAGCCCACATGGAATCCTAGTTGGCATTCTAGTTGCAAATCTACGACTGAAGTATTCCCAAAATCGCTACTAATGCCTTTGGAACTGAAATCATAGCTCGATAGTTGACTAAGGTACCTTAGTAGACTAACATGGTCCAATGTTATGAAATATGTCTAATGGCTAGTTGGGATATTCTATTAAATTATTAGACTTAGTAAAATAAGCTTTGACCCGCATTAAATATAGTAGATAAACGTTATATCTAGCTAAGTAATGGTTAGTTCTCATCTTTAACAGCTAAATTTGGCTTAAATCTATATATAGGACCACATATAAGCTGGTTAGGAAGATTATTAAGTATTCTATAGCCAAAATGCTATTACATTGATTCAAAGTTTTATCCATCATAGTGAGATGACTCCTTGAACTACAATGTTTGTATATACTTTTTGTAAGTGAGAGTTTATCAGTTGTAATACCCCATTCTCTATAAGAGATAGTCTCTAGGTGAGGTATCCTAGAGAGATCACTAAAGATTGGGTTAATTTAAGATGAGTTTGTAATCGCATTAGGGAATGTGTAGGAGAGTGACAAACTCATAGAAAGAGTTTAGGATGTACTAAGACTTTGTAAGTACTCGAATCAAACTTGTGAGATCTAATGAAAAATCTCAAGCGGGTTACTTGGGAAATGAATGTAGGCCAAGTGTTTGGGCCTAATTATGATAAATCTTGTTATCTTGATTTTCTTCTTTACCTCAAGCTTCATCTTCTCACTCTACTTTGCTCATCCATATTTTTGGTGTTTGCTAATGATTCTTCAGATTATACACAGACAAAAATTTTTGTAACACCTTATTCATCGCTTCTTAAGTGACCAGCCAATCTAACATTATCTCCATTCAATTATATATCATCATTATCAAAGTTACTCCACTCGTCCCTTAATATAAGGGACAAATAGTTAAATTTGTTAGAAAAGTAATTGGAATAATTAAATTTGTTAGAAATGCAATATAGTTTTAAAAAATATTCTCATTTAATATTAATAACTTTTATCATGTAATGAATGAGAATGAATTGTAGTTAGGATCATTTTTGGGAAAAAAAAATTAAATATACTAGATAACCCTTATTTATCTCTTGTATTTTGAAATAAGATAGATCTCCAAATATTTCTTATATTAAGGAACAGAGCTAATATTTACTAATAGTCTAACATCTCCATCCACCATAATTTATAACTACAAAAGAAACAAAAACAATGAGAAATATCACTCAACATTAAGTCTTTGATTAATAAAAACTAAAAGAAAAAGAAAACAAGCCAGCTTGTATAACCTATATAACCCGTGAGTTTTTTTGGTACAAGCCCATTTTATATGAGTTGTGAAAAAATGCAACTGAACCCATTGTGGGATATATAGGCTAACCTGGAGAATGCAACTTATATTTCCAACGGTGTTACAGCCAAAACTTCCTTTAATCCTCTAAAGTCACGTACAAAATTCATCCTCCTTTATTTTTCTTTTTACTTTTGTCCTTCATCTTAATGATAAAGAAAGAGATCCTCTCTTCAAAAGTAACATAGCCATGGTTTTAAATTCTTAAAAGAACTCAAGGTGAAGTCACAAGGTGGAAGCAAAGGCCATGGAAATAAGGAATCTCGTTGATTGAATAAATTTATCCATCAAACTATATTTTTTCCCATTACACACTATTTTGCCCATTTTTTCAATTTAAAATTAAAAATATTGAAAATCTAAAATTAATGAATAAATAATGATATTAATAACTTGATTATTAAGATTGTCATGTCATTGGCAAAAAAAAAAAAAGAATGTCATGTCAACATTAAATAATATTTTGTTAGCATTTTCTCTTAACATAGTTAAGGGTACTAGTAATTAGGAAACTTTTAATTGCATTTTGAAAATTAAATGATTAAAAAAATAAAATAAAGTTAAAAAAAACCAATGTGAAACTTAATGTAGGCTTTTTTGGTTGCCAACAAAAATAAAATACCATATATAGAAAATGTACAAGGTGTTAGGATTGGCTAGTCACCCGAGATGGGGGGTGAATTAAGTAATACAAGATTTTTACCCTTTTTGGATCACAACCAATTTCGCTAATTGTGTAATAAAATAGCGATGAACAGAGAGAGTTAAGTGCAGCAATTGAGGGGAGAAGATGAAGAGCAAAACATAAGAATTTATATTGGTTCAGTTCAAACAACTTGGCCTACATCCAGTGTTGGGAATTTCAGCAGACACGCAACGGAAAATCATCAAGAAATTCCCTTCCATGGATTTGTCAATGGTTTTTAAATTAAGATGTAGAAAAAGAATTTACCTCCGGTGCGTCTCTGGGTGTTCTTTTTCATTTCGTCAGACCCCAAGAACTAACGCGACTGGTTAGCTCCCTCTATCGGTATCCACACAAACGGCGAGTCCAACTCGAACTACGTGCTAGTACCTCTATTTGTGAATGTCCATAGTCTCGCTCTCTGAGTGTATGGCCGCTCTTTCTTTGGGTGATTCGAATTATTTTGATTTTGTACCTTAGTATATATCAATATATAGATAGAATTTGATATTTGTTTAATTTAAATCAATAATTTAAACTAAATCAATTATTAATTAAATATATTAGTTTGAATTTAAATCTATCTAATAGATTAAGTTTAAACTAACTATTAATCTTTATCCAGAATCAAATCTAGATTTAATTTATCATATAAATCAAATTTAGATTATTAGTTTAAATTCAAATTTAGAATCAAGTCTAAATCAAATTTAGATTATGACATTAGTTTAAATTTAAATCTATCATATAGAATTAAATTTAAAACTAATTCATTTGAATTAATTTGATCAATATATATATTTCGAAATAATATAATATATATCAAATATATAATATATCAAAAATATATATATTTTGAACTTTTAATATATATATATATATATCAAATATATATATAATTCTATCACCCTAAATTGAACGTTAAATTTATTGAATCTAGACCCATTTTTGATTCAATGAATCTGGACATTCTAGCTTGAGTTGACCATTTTTATGTGACCCTGTAGGCCCATATGATGTTGGCAGTGGGCTAATAACACAATTGGACCCACAAGTCACAAGTGGCCTCTAGCAAGACATTGTGACTACCCAAATCATATAAGATTGGTGATCCGATGTAATCTATCTTACAACCCGATCACATCCTTTTTGTCTCATGATATATAGGTCAAGTATGAGGCATGGAAATGTCATCCTCATTTTACTCAACTATCACTTTCTCGATCTCCGAGCAGACTGATAGAATAAATGGAAACTCTTCTATTCGAGTACTGCCATGTATTTCTCAGTCTCACTCATTGAGGGGCCCAAATATATCTCTCCATTAATTAGAGGGACAAATTCCATCTTGACCATTCATCTTCCTTCACACGAGTTCCATTATGCCCGATTATAGCTTTTATGATCTCCCGATTAAAGGTGACTTTTGACTATGCCAAAGTATAGTGTTCCCCATGTAGGAAGCCATGATGATCTCAAGTCTGAGGGCTTAGTGACATGGTTATATATGATATATGATTATGACTTGATCCATGTAGCTATTTCATGATGGGTCGATCCAGCACCTGTTCCCTAACAAGAGCTTATGACTTTGATTTGTATCTTCATACATAATTATCAATCAAAATTATATTAGCCTTAGTTCATCATTGTTCCCATAAAAATGATTGACTAGGGACATTTAGAATAAAATAATTTATCCAAGGATATTATTATAAAGAAAAACATGCAAAAAATATAGTAATGTAAGGAAAAACACCTTCTTTTTCATACTGAAGTACAATGTTTGTAATACAATGATTGGTCTAGGGCACAATCTCCAACATCCAATTCCCAAACCACCACTTGAGATTTTCCACTATATCTCATGGGTTTGATTCAGGCACCTGTGAAGTTTTAGTACATCCCACAAGTTTCAGTAGGTACTTGTGAAGCCACTTTCTCCACACCCTTACAAGATGTGTAATTTCCCTTAGTGTTTCTCCACACTAAGATTTTACCTAGAATTTGTAGCAGGAATGTTTACAGAATAGAAACTCTTTTGAAGAGTAGATAATATATTGAAAGCTCACTCTATTAAGATGAGTTTAGCTTTGAAAGTTGATATAGAAAGATTTTATAAATTGTAGCAACATTTTGGCACAAACTCACTTAAATTCATTACCCATAAGTTCAAATGAGGTTAAATTTATAGATTTGTGGCTTAACTATTTGTTAGACCTAAGATCTATCTATTAGAGACGTTAACCAACGATTACTTTGCAAAACTAGTCGTTCACCAATTGCATTTAATGCGTCTGACACACTGAAATTCGAATTTTGGAAGTCAACAGACGAATTTCACAGAGACCATAAGTTAAGGACTTCAACGTTGAACTTTCAAAATTTGTCTATTCAATAGTGAAATTCAAATTTTGAATTTGTTAACTATATCTCATGTTAGAACATATGAATTTCATATTAAAAGTGTATATGTTGAGTTTGAATAGTTGTTTCATGTTTTCATAGTGCACACAAAATTCGAATTTCAGAATCTGAAATTCGTCTTTTAGAGGCTTCCTCAACATAGTACAAAAGTCTTCCTTTGTGAAATTCGAATTTTATACTTTAAAGTTTATCTATTAGAGATATACTCTAACAAGACTCACATGTTTTTATTTCAAAATTCAAATTTTCAAATCCAAAATTTGTCTGTCATAGGGAGTAACTTTGAACTCTTTATGCACTTTAATAACATTCGAATTTTGACAAGACCTTAGACAAATTTTGCACATTTTACTAACTATATTTAACTCGAAATTCAAATTTCAGAACTTGAAATTCGTTTATCAGAAATGATAACCCTAGAACTTTGAATTTTAGCAAACAAAGTTTGAATTTTATACAAAATATGCAAGAATTAACAACAAAGTTCATCTATTAGTCAGTGTTTTCCAAATCTAATATATGCTAACATTAGATTTACTTAATTTAACACATTTAAAATATGTGATAATAAGATTAAGTAAATTTCAAAAGTTAAAACCACCTCAAGACCTAAGTGAAAATAAAATATATCCAGTAACTAGGTCTTCAATGCTTGAGCTCCACTTTCATTTGGTCATCCCCTTCTTGTCATGCTCCCTAATGTGTCCATTTTATACATATAAAATACCCATATTTAAACTCTAAATTGTATCTAAATATGTTTAAATTGATATATTTTAGCATGATTTGATATATTTTTGTGTTTCATGGCATTATAGGCTCATTTGGAAGCATTCGGAGCAAAAACGTTACAAGTCATTCATGTTGAAAAGTTTCAACACCCTTCGGTATTTTGACTATAACTCTCACATATAAAATCCTACTGAGATAATTTAAGATGAGTTGGAAATCTGAGACAGATCTAGATCTTTTATGTTCTAAGTTTTCCCAAATTCTAACGTTATCATGGTGAAAATTGAACTCAAAATGTCAATATGAGTTAGTGACTTTCTGAAGCTGAACGAAGTAGTTGTCTGTAGCACACATCCACTCGGCACTAGGTCAATGCATTTTTAACATTTTTCAAGCTTTCAGAAGCACCCAGCACCATATTTGATGATTATATGGTCACTTGATGCTGGGTCAAAGTGTAGAAGTTCGTAAAGACAAGTTTTTGACGTGTTTTTGTGATATTTTGAACTTTTATGGGCTTCTAAACTTTCTCTATATGAGGAGACATGGTAGAAACACAAGGGGGGATTCAGAAATGCACTCGAAGGCTAGAGAACATGGTTCAAAATGCATCTGGGAGTAACTAGGAGTATTTTATAGAGAGCAAGGAGATCTGGGGAGTATTGAGGCAAGATTATATTTTCCTTTATAACTCTTCCTTCTAGTTATTCTTATCATGGTTTGGGATTTTAGATCTAATTTGATTTCTATTTCTATGTGTGGCAAATTTCTCAGTTAGGGTAGGGATGTAGCCTGACTGGGATGAATTGGATTTGTTTCTCTAGTTAAGACTCTGTTGATTTGTTCTTCAAGTTTTAATTAATTTGTTTCTTAATTATATTTATCTCTCTTGTTTGTTCACGTGGATTTTATGCTTGATTATCATAGAATCAAATTTATGGGTAAACTTTATGGACAGAGAGATGCAGAGTGAACCTAGATTTAAAGATATAAACATGAATAATTAATCTAGAGATAGAATTAGGAATTTATGGTGATATAAGTTGTAGTTTTCAAGGTTTAATTATGAACTTTAATTGTGCGAGAGCAAATTGAATCCTAATTAAATAAGGACTAATTAACCGAGAGGTAATTAGGACGCTTTAGAAATAACAGTCATTATAATTATGTATAGTCTAACTAAGGAGCAGAATCTAGTTATCCCATAAGGTGAATCTTGATCCCTAACATTTTTAGAACTGCATCAAAACTCATATATCTTTTTGTTTTCTATTTCTTTTCTTTTTAGTTTCAATTCTCAATTTAATTATCACTTGCTTTTGAGATTAAAAGTTTAGACTGATAAATTTATTATATCTCTTGGGTTCGACTTTTGAAATACTCCAGAGACTTTTTATTATTGCCATCGACTTTGTATACTTGTAGGATTCAGATCAAGTTTTTGGCGTCGTTGCTGGGGAGTAGGGGTGTGCATGGGCCGGGTTGGGCCGGGTTTCACCCCCGCCCGAAACCCGGCCCGTGCACACCCAGGTTGATCCAAGTTAGGTACCGGGCCGGGCCGATACCACATACTTTTTTAAAAATATTAAAAATAAAATAAAAAATAACTTTATATATTAATGAAAAAATTTTAATTATTAATGTAAAAGTAAATTTTTTTAAAAATATAATGTTAGGATAGAAATTAATTTTCTTAAAAATTATAAATTTTTACAACTATACATTATTTTTATATAATCTTAAATTAAGAAATCAATTTAAAATTTTAAATAAAATTAAAATATCAAAATCTTACAAAGTTTTTCATAGTAATCAAATAATAAATATAAGATATATAGAAAAAACCTTATAAAATCAATTAATATATATAAAATAATATATTTTAAAAAATATATATATATTTATATATAGTTCGGGTTGGGCTGGGTCAAATGGACGAACTCGAAGCCCAGCCCAACCCGAACAAAAACCCGGCCCGATTGGCCCAATAGGACCGGGTTGGACCGGGCCAACCGGGCCACGGGTTTTTTGCACACCCCTACTGGGGAGGTTAACGAATTTATTAGTTCATTATTTTTAGTCCTTTTATACATCACTACTACAAAAATGAGCTTTTTAGGCGGTTATTTTTTGGTTTTATTAGCGGTTAAGAACCGCCTTCTATTGGAGCGCTATAAAAAGTAGTGACTTTCGTAGGCGGTTCTTAACCGCCTACAAAAGTCCTCTTTTGTAGGCGGTTATTCAGATAAGCGCCTACAAAAATGACTTTTGTAGGCGGTTATAGTGATAACCGCCTACAAAAGTTGAATTCTGTGGCGGTTTTGTAGGCGGTTATCTCTATAACCGCCTACAAAAAGTAAACTTTTGTAGACGATTATATGGATAACCGCCTACAAAAGGTATCCATTTTTTTAAAAAAAATATTTTGATACTGGATTAATCCAATATCAAAATATTGACCTATTAAACCCATTGACAAAAAAGAAATTATTATATTAAAAATATCTACAAATTAATATCAACTTTATTAATAAATCAAAGAAATTACACACATTAATCCATAAAAGCAAAAAACAGAAGAAGAAAAAAAATAAAAGCTCGGATACAACTTAAACAATGAAAAAAAAATCTAACATACAATCTAACAATACCATGACAAAAATAAATCAAATGCAGCAAATAGCTAGGATTAACCAAACTGAATCCATAATATTTGATCTTCTTCATATGTAGATATGTCAGGCTTGCCAAGATTGCTCCATACACCTAACATAAATGGAAAAATCAAAAGAACTCTAGGATATTGAAAGCATTAACAACCATACTTTATGCAAATATAAATGGCATATATTAGTTTGATTGCTTTGCTTAATAACTGCATTAGCTGAAAAGTAAATCACATTCCTCAAGAAAGAAATTACAAGGAAATTAAGAATTAACAGAACATATAATATATATATATATAGAAGCAGAAATTTGAGCCTTTTTTTTTTAGATAAAGGAAGTTATCATCAATGTATATATTAAAACCAAATTCTTGAACTCCTGTTACTTTACTGTAGAAAATATTTTTTGAACATAAGGACTATTTTTATTCTAGGAGATTAAAGTAATACATGATTCAACCATAGACTATTTCTAGCAACCATAAACTAATTTTTAAAGAAAATTTAGAAGCATAACGACATAAAAATGAGAGTTTCTCAGGCCTTAAACCCTATGTTCATACAAAAACTAGCAAATGTCAACCAATCATAGCAGCAACCATGTACCTAATCATTTCCAATCATCAAATTACTTCTAATTAATAAAGTAATTATATTGCATGCCATTAGATATTAATACATGGCATAATAATGATAGAGGTCTAAAGGAAATCAGAAATGATGTTAAGATGATGAGAATGTAAGAACTCAAGTTATATAGTAAAGTAGTAAATTGAAACCTAAAATGGCCAAGGGAACCCATGTCGATGTAAATAAGTGGAGAAGCCAATTTAAGATTTAAACCAGATTATATTTGTTAAACTAGGTCTATATGCTATATGAATAATAAGAAATATGTCCGTGATGAGAAATCTCAATGAAATGCAAGTTTGGGCACTAAAGAATTTAAAACATGACATAAATGAACAGTAAAGTGTATGTCTGTCCTTGAGGGTCTTGGAGGTCGAAATTAAGTCTGAAATTTGGCCTATATTTAGAGGGCAAGTAGAGGTTTTATTTGAGATGAGGATGATAATTTTGGGAGCTGTACATATTATTCTATAAATTTTTGAATTTGGTCTAGAAAAGTTGTCATAAACCAGTTCTGCAGCCCTGCACCAGATCTGATATTTCAATGTTTTTCTATACCAAATGGACTCCAATAAGTCTGAAATTTTGAAAGGAGTTAACAGATGAGTAGAGCTTCCCAAAATGTCCTAATTTGCCTAATTTGAAAATCAACAACTCAAGTTATGCTTGTTCAAATTGTCATAGTTACAACTCAAGTTATGCATGTTTCAAAGTGTCATAGTTACAACTCAAGTTTAGATCATGACATGAATATGATGAATTCAATGAGTTAATAACGGTTCTAAATGCTTGATGGTGTCTTAGAAATGATGTTAAGATGATGAGAATGTAAGAACTCAAGTTATATAGTAAAGTAGTAAATTGAAACCTAAATTGGCCAAGGAAACCCATGTCGATTTAAACAAGTGGAGAAGCCAATTTAAGATTTAAACCAGATTATATTTGTTAAACTAGGTCTCTATGCTATATGAATAATAAGAAATATGTCCGTGATGAGAAATCTCAATGAAATGCAAGTTTGGGTACTAAAGAATTTAAGACATGACATAAATGAACAGTAAAGTGTATGTCTGTCCTTGAGGGCCTTGGAAGTCGAAATTAAGTCTGAAATTTGGCCTATATTTAGAGGGCAAGTAGAGGTTTTATTTGAGATGAACATGGTAATTTTTGGAGCTGTACAGAATATTCTATAAATTTTTGAATTTGGTCTAGAAAAGCTATCATAAACCGGTTCTGCAACCCTGCACCAGATCTGATATTTCAGTGTTTTCCTATACCAAATGGACTCCAATAAGTTTGAAATTTTGACAGTAGTTAGAACATGAGTAGAGCTTCCCAAAATGTCCTAATTTTCATAATTTGAAAAACAACAACTCAAGTTATGCTTGTTCAAAATGTCATAGTTACAACTCTAAGTTATGCTTGTTTCAAATTGTTGTCAAATGAAGTTGACTCTATGAGTTCTTACGTACATTTGAACACACTAATCCTTCCAATATTTAACCAATCATTGTTTTTTAACCTACCTAGTTACTTATAAAATGCCATACACGCAGTACTGATATGCTTTTAATGTTATTAGGATAAGAAATTCAATCATGAAATAAGTTGCCATAGATATATACACAATCAAGCATCACTCTAGCATGATAAATTTTGATGCTCTTAGGACAGAAAAATAAAAGAAAAATATAGCAACCACAGCTTCTCTAAGCAACAATCCAGCAATTGTTAAGTTAGTTTGGAGAAATAGTATTCTATCCTACGAGGTCAAAACAAGTAGCAAAACATACACTAATCAAGTGGGAAGAGAAACCAAAAAAAAAAAAGCGCGTGTACCAGGGCTGAGAGATCAATTCTTGATCAAAAACCATGACTACTGTCCATAGTGTATCAAGCTACCAGCACCAAGGAACAAACCAAATGCAGCTTCACTTCCTAGCATAGTCTGCCCAATATGTCTTATCTTTTAGGAGGTCAGGAACCTGCATGATTTCAAGATTATATTCATATCCAAGACGTTTCAAAAGTGAGCTACACATTTCAGCATAGCACTGCTTCCAAACTGATGGCCAAATAGAAAATTGCTACCTAGAGTGTTATCTGAGATGTATGACAACAGATCATCCTAAGCAGTGGAATAAATGGCTCACATCCGCTTAATTATAGTATAACACCACATTTGACTCAACAACTAACATCACCCCCTTTGAAGCAGTATATGAAACTGTCCCCAATCCATTTACCATATTTAGGTAAAATGATATGAGTTCTAAAGGAATTTCCATTTATAAAACACCTTATGAACAATATGTCCAGCATCTCAGCAAAATAGACTTTTTATTAAAACCCAATTCTTAAATCTATAGGCGTGAGAATTAAAATCTCTATAGCAGTTAAATAGATTCTTAAACTCCAAAGAGACCTTGATGAAGTCATAGATATGTTATATGAAATGAGAAACACTAAATGCTACAGTCATCAGGCCAGGCCACAATAGTATGCCACAAAACAATGTTTGGAATCCTCAAACAACAAGGCTGTAAAAGAAAAGGAGTTTAACAAGTATCTACCTGTAGTTTTTTAACAAGTATCCCCAAATATAAAAATGGTTTTTAACTTACATGCATAGTATATGCCTTTTCAATGCTAGTAACACCATATGCAAATACAGTGCCTGCAAATAAACAAAGAAACTATTAGTATATCTCCTAGTAGGGTGTATGTTTGGATAAGAACTAATGGGCATATATACGTTAAATTATTTATTTTTTAAAAGCAAACGTTAAAACTCATTTATTAGACCAAATCAAAGTTTTTCCTTGTCTACATAACTAAGTCCATTCAAACCAAACCCGCAAAAATGAATTATTCATTTGTTTAGTCATCATAATAGAACATTAAAGAACATTAGCAGAGTAGGAATAGTAGCAGCAGAGTGAGTGGTAGTTAAAAAAAATATATAGATAATGAATCAACTTAACCTTCAGTTGCATAGATGAAAAAAATACGAGAGAAAAATTAAAAAAAATAATAAGATAGGATATTTAGATTCTTATTTATTTTTCCTTCCAATATTTTCCTTTCCTATTTTCCCTCATTCCAAATAAATTCTGGTTTAAAGGCAATGTAGCATAATGAATCTGGAAAAAAAAAAGACTTGTGAAAAATCATCCTCAAACATAATGTCAAATTTATGCAGCCATCCACGGGGAAAAGGGACTTTCTATATCACAAAAAAGGACTTTTGAAAATTTTAAAGCATAACAGTCATGGACTAACAGCAAATCAAGCAATTAGGTAATGGATATGAACCAAAACAAAAAACATAGTAACAAACAGAGGAGAAAATATAACAGCCACAGACTTATCCCAAATCAAACGGAGGAGAGAGCATAAATCCTAAACTAGAAACTCGAGACTCAAAGGCTACACTTATACCAAAAAAAAAAACCATAATAAAAATCATAACTTTTAACTAAATCGAAAATAATCACAAGGAGCAGGTAAACTGATGGGCATATATATATTACTGAATCTGCGAAGGTATGGATGAAGATTGATAATAAATATTAATAAGAAGAATATATATACGTTGCATACATTTAATTTTAAGCTACTATTGGTTGTAATATGCACAATATTCATATATATACATACATATGTGAATATTTGTCATCTTTTGCCTCGACTATCACACTAATGTGCAGCATGAATACTGAACCTGCAATACAGAACTTTTCTTAAAGTGACTTCAAAATCATTAAAATTTATGGTCATGGCAGCGAAATTATACCAGCAAATAAAGATGAGAGATTATTGCTAAAGACAAACACACGACAGCATCCGATGAAGTTTCCTTTGACCAGTCCACTATCCCATATAATTCCCTCATACTCCAAATTACAAGAAATTTAGGAACACATCTCATATAGGCATTTTAGCAAACACTTGGAAGGCACACCTCGAATCATGAGTGGGGGTGGGGAATGGGAGGAGAAATTGGTGGGAAACAGAAAAGTGGAGGTGAATTGCCAACCTGTAGGAATTCAAAAGAGCTGGGTTATCTAGTAACCCAAGATTGCAAGCACGAACATGAACTTGGACTAGCCACCAACATAGCAAGCATGCAAGCCACAGATCTCGGACACGGAAACGGACATGGACACGGACATGAAAATGAACACGAACACGAAGATGGAGGCTAAAGACTGTAAGCACGAACACGAACTTGGACAAGCCACCAACGCAATAAGCAAGCAAGCCACAGAACCTGAAGATGGAGGTTGAAGGAGAGAGATTGAATATGAACACGAAATCAGACAAGCCACAGAACTCGGACATGAACTCGAACAAGCCGCAGAATGCCAAAGGAGGAGAGCTTGGAAGGAGTCAGTAGGGAGCTTGCATAGAGTAGTGTACATGGAGGCAATAGGAATTGCTCAAAAGCACGTTTTAGGGCTAAAATTAAAACCAAAGTAGGCGGTTATTAAAATAACTACATACTTTTCATTTTATTTATTTAATTTTTATTATTAAAATTAAAATAAAAGTAGGCGGTTATTTTAATAACCGCCTACTATTTGATTATGTTTTTTATTTTTTTATTAAATAATATATTAGTAAGCGGTTCTTTAATAAACCGCCTACAAATATCAATTTTTGTATGCGGTTATTTATATAACCGCCTACAAATCCTTCTCATCTTATTTTTGTTAGCGATTTTTTATATAACCGCCTACTATTAGGCGTCTATTATTCTCAAATCTGGCGTAGTGCATATATATATATATTTTCTTCTTCTTTGAATTTTTTTCTATCCCTTGTTGTGTGTTATTAAGATCTAAAAGTCTTGATAATACTTATGAATTAATTGTTATTAATCTTAAAACTGAACTTGCTTGCAGGGAGAATTGAGCTAGAAGGAGGTGCACGATGGCTGATGAAATAGTGCTTGCTAGGGCTTAAGCTAATCTACTTTGGAGGGATGCAGATAAGCATACAATTTTTGCTAGCCCATCATGTATTAGGCTGAGTCAGAATGCCAAAAATTATGAGTTTAAAACCATTCATTTGAACACTCTTCCTCAATTCCATGGGTTAGGAAGTGAAGATACACTTGGATTCCTCAAGGATTTTTATAATATTGTGGATCAACTTCCTCTTAACAACATAACTGAATAGGAACTCAAAATGAGGTGCTTCAATTTGTGCTTGAAGGATGTGACAAAATAGTGGCTTCTCAACCTTTCTGAAAGTTCTTTAATTACGTGGAGGGAAATCTATTATGCTTTTATTGGAAAATTCTATTCTCCACAAAGGACTCTAGAGTTGTGAGATAAAATTTACAACTTTGTTGAGCAAGATGGTGAACCTTATTATGAGACTTGGGATCGCTACAAGTTGCTTCTGAATCAATGTCCATAACACGGGTTTAGCGATATGATGATTATTTAAATTTTTTTTAATGTGCTGTCCCGAACTGCTCAATTTATGGTGGATATAGCCATTGGAGAAGGTGTTGTTACTGCAGTAGATATGATGAATATATATGAGAGAGTGGCAGTTCAAACTAGACATAAGGGTGTGAGAGGTAGAAAATTTCAATTACATGAAGTCAATGAGTGCCCTGATGTGACTGCTCAACTTGAGAAAATAAATCAATGCATTGACCTCTTCTTCCAACAATAGGGTAGCGATTTTAATCTCCCTAAAGAATCATGTTCTGCATGTGGTGATTCGGGTCATACTGCAGATACATGTGTGCACATGATTGAAGGGAATGCAGAAGTTAATTATATGGGATCAAATGCTGAATGTTCACAATTATTACAGAGGAAGAATGATCCATTTTCAAATACATATAATCCTGGGTGGCGAAATCATCCAAATTTTTCTTGGAAAAATCCACCAGGATTTTTGCAACAGAAGATTCAGGTACTCCCTCATTACCTGCACCATTTGTAGAAAAGACTCCTCAACTCGAGGAGATATTCTCTCAATATATGGTGGGCCAAGCAGCAGTTAATAAGAATTTGGATCAATTCATGGTTAGCCAAGCAGTAGTTAATAAGAATTTTGATCAATTTATGACTAGCCAGATCACCACAAATAATGCTACTCAAGTTGCAATCCGAAACATAGAAATCCAGGTGAATCATCTAGTTAATCTAGTGGTGGATAGAAGTCTAGGCAAGTTTCCTAGCAACATAGAAGTAAATCCCAAAGAGAGTGTGATAGCTATAAGTATGAGGGAGAAGGTAAAAGACAGTGATAGGGGAGATAAAGAAAAAAATGAATTAAAGCAAAAGAGTGGGGTGAGGGAGCATGACGAAGAAGAAGGGAGCTCTAAGTCAAAGGTTGAAGGAGATAGTTAAACCCTTAAAGCAAAGCCTTATCAACCTCCCATACCTTTTCCACAAAGGTTGAAAAAGGCAAAGTATGATGAAAGCTTCCAAAAATTCCTTGAGATATTCAAGAAGCTGCAAGTCAACATTCCATTCATTGAAATTTTGGCCAAGATGCCTGATTATATTCAATATATTGAGACTCTCCTCTCCAAAAAAAAATAAGCTCGAGGAGTGTGCATTAACTTTGACTGAGGAGTGCAATGCCATATTCCATAGAAATCTACCTCCGAAGTTAAAAGATCCAGGAAGTTTCTCTATTCCATGCACTATTGGTTCAACTGTCATTGATAATTGTCTATGTTATTTAGGTGCAAGTGTTAACTTGTTGCCTTACTCACTTTGCAAGAAACTAGGAATCATAGATTTAATGCCCACAAATGTCACACTTGTTGAATCAAGTGTTTTGATGATTCCAAACTAACTTTCTAGAGCTTAGAGAGAAGATATCAAAGGTGAACAAATGATCTCAAGTGGAGAAATTCAAGAAAACCTAGCACAAGAATAGATGTAGAATCTACAGCCATGTTTAAATTGAGTAAAAGACTTTGAATTGGCAAAAAGATGTTTTAAAATTATGATTCTATGTTAATCCATGGAATATTTGAAAAACACCCACTAACAGATGAAATTTGAAATGTTTATATTGATTTACCATTTTGAAAATTCAAACTTTGGCTTTAGAAATTCGAATTTCGTATTGAAAATGAACAAGTTTGAAAAGAGCCTTTTCTGACAGACGAATTTTGACTGCAGAAATACAAATTTTGAAACTTGTCTAAAAAAACCATCTCTGACAGACGAATTTTGGCATTTGAAATTTCAAATTTCAGATAAAATACAACTTATGAAAAATGAAAAATTAGTCTGAGGATATGTCAAAGTTCATCTGAAAACTAAGTTTTGAAAGAGCATCAAAATGGCTCACTGATAGACGAACTTTGAACATGAAAATTCAAATTTCAGAAACAAAGCTTGTGAGTCTGTTATGATGATATGTTGACATACGAATAATAGTATTCAGAAATTCGAACTTTGAATTAATTCTGAAAAGAGGCCTCTCTGACAAACGAACTTTGCATTTTGAAAATTTGAATTTCGAATAGATGAACTATTGTGCCTTATTGAATTGCCCATTGACAGACAAATTTTTGGTATCAAAATTTGAATTTCGAAGGCACTGTAGCAATATGGGACTACTGTTCACTCTTTTAAGAAGAACTTTAAACTTGAAAATTCTTATGTTCCAATATAGAAACATTTTTCAAAGATCAAAATTCGAACTTTGCTTCATGATAGACGAACTTCGAATGTTCAACATTGAAGTCTTTAGCTTTCAGTATCTACGAAATTTGTTTGTTGACTAACCAAAATTCGAACTGAGTGTCAAGAGCATTAAATGCGGTTAGTGAATGGATAGTTTTTCAGAGTAACCGTTGGGTAACTTCTCCAATGGATAGATTTTGTCTCTAATGTATAGTTAAGACCTAAATCTATAAATATAACATAATTTGAAGTTGTGGGTAACGATTTTAACTTTGTATATACTGAAACTCTGCTAAATCATCAACTCAAAGTCTCTTACTCTCACATACTTTATTCTTTGTACTCCAACTTTCATATACACTCTGATTAAGAGAGTTTATCCATTGTAAACAATCTTATCTTCATCTGGAAGAAAGATTTTCTTGTGAGGGGATATCACAAGGGATTGGAGAAGTACTTAGCTAGAGTGCAAAGAGAGAAAGTGTGAGCTCTAAAAATAGAGCATCATAGCTATACTGTGACATTTGCAAGAAGCCCACTGAAATCTTGCAAGATAGTGGAAAATCTCAAGCGGTGGCTTGAGGACTGGACGTAGGTCAAGATTAAGAGACCAAACCAGGATAAACATATGTGTCTTCCCATCTTTATTACTACTTTTACTTGTTATTCACTTATACTCTGTTTTACTGTTACATTTGCTTTCTTCACTTTATTGACATTTTGCAGAAAATTTTAATCTTTCCAATTTACCCCCCTCTTGGGAAGCCAACATATCTAACAACACTCAAATTGGCAAACAGATCTCTTCAGTACCCTATGGGAGTGATCGAGGATGTTTTGGTAAAAGTTGGTAAACTCTATATTTCTACTAATTTTATGGTTTTAGAGTTAGAAGATGAAATAGATGTCTCTCTAATCCTAGGAAGACCATTCATGTGTACTCTGGGTTCCTTAATTGATGTGCTAAAGGGAAAATTGACATTTAGAGTAGGAAATGAGATAGAGGAATTAAATTTCACTAATGTTTTAGATATTACTTCTCTTAAAAAGAATTATTTCAGCATAGATGTGATGTAGGTTTCTCAAAAGCAAGAATTGAAATTTTCTTCTAGATCTTTAGATAATAATAAAGATCCTTTTTAGAAGGCTATTAGAGAGAAAGTTAAGATTAAGAAGAAAGTGGCACCACCTAGTCCCGACAAGAAAAGAGGCAATTGTGTAATCTAAACGGATTGGTTTATACCAACTTTTATTATAATGAGTCTCTCTAAGGGAAGGATGAAATTAAAGTGGAGGAAAAAGCCGATTCTTGAATTTGAAGGGCTTAGACCAAAGCCTCTGAAGGATGCCATCTCATGATCTCATAATCCATCTGGCTATCGACGTTAGATTTAGCGCTTATTAGGAGACAACCCAACATTATTTTTCTTATTTCATTTTCTATTTTTGTTTTCTTGCTCTTGTTACTCCAAACTCTCTCTCTCTCTCTTAAGACTTTTTGCAGGATTGAATTGATTATTGTGAAAATAAGCTTGGAACAAACACAAAGACTCCAAAGAACATCTCAAGTATCACTACAAATCAGGAGAGTCTCAGTTCTTTTATTTTTTATTCTATTCCTGCAACATTGGGGACAATGTTGGATCTAAGTGTGGGGGGAGTTTATTAGTTGCTCTTAGTTGGATTTGTCCTTAAAAAGAATTGTGCTGATGTGTTGAAATTAGAAAATTTTTTCACAAAAAAAACTGATTTTATTTAGATTTATTTTGCCATTTTTTTAGCTAGTGGTTATGTTTGTCACCATAGGATACTCAATTATTGTGCTTAATGAGGTAAGATAGTTAATTTACAAGTCAAGAACATGAGTTTTGAGACTATGAAATTGAGCACTATAACTTAGCATGTGGTAGGTGTGGAAAAGTGATTGAGTTTGTAAGAAGATGAATTATACATTTATTTCTGAACTCAGGTATTTACAATCTTTGTGTATGAATTTATTATTCAGTTCGAGAGATGATTCAAGGTGTAAATGAGAAAAAAAAGTAATATATATATATCTACTCCATTGGCATGAGCTATGCTTAGTAACTTGGGGGCTTCACCAAAAAGTGTTGTCCTTCACGTAAAATAGCACAGTATGAGTTATAAGTGTGCCAAAGGCATCTTGGTGCAGCAGGTTATGTAACTTGAGTAACCGAGGATACACATCACAAATGTGAGACCTTCACATTAAAAGAGTGCATAACAGCCCAAGAAAAACAAATAAATCCCCAGATAAAATTCAAGCACAGAGTGTGGGGAAATTAAATAAATAAATCCTTATTGATCTCCATTGCACATGAGTTGAGTTAAGGTTTATACACAACTGACTGAGGTATTTTAAGTTCTTAAATAAGTGTTGTAATTTTTTTTCTTACTTAGTTGGCTATCTACATTTGTCACGTACTAAGTATACACACACACACAAGTCTCATGGACTAATGGTAATGATAAGTGAGTTGCTATTGAACCTAATGTTTTATTTGTTGAGTATTCCTTTTAATTATATTGGTGACGGACTATCACTAGTAAAGAAGAGTGAGTTTAATGAATCTAGGAAATGACTTTGAGAGTTGCATAATTTTAATTTTGCTTGAGGACAAGCAAAGGTTCAAGTATGGAGGATTTGATGTGTCCATTTTATACATGTAAAATACCCATATTTAAGCTCCAAATTGTATCTAAATATGTTTACATTAGTATATTTTAGCATAATTTGACATATTTTTGTGTTTCATGGCATTATAGGCTCATTTGGAAGCATTCGGAACAAAAACGTTACAAATCGTTCATGCTGAAAAGTTCCAATATCCTTCAGTATTTTGACTATAACTCTCACATATGAACTCTGATTGAGGTTGTTTTGGAAATCTAAGACATATATCTATAACTTTCATGTTTTGAGTTTTCCTAAATTCCAACGTTATCATGGTGAAAATTGAACTCAAAGTGTCAATATGAGCTGTAACTTTTTGAAGTTGAACGAAGTAGTTGTTTATAGTAGACATCCACCCAGTGCCAGGTCAACGTATTTTTAACGTTTTCCAAGTTTTCAAAAGCACCCAGCACCATATTTGATGATTATATGGTCATCCGATGCCGAGTCAAAGTATAGAAGTTCATAAAAATAAGTTTTTGATGTGTTTTTGTGATATTTTGAGCTTTTATGGGCTTCTAAACTTTTTTTATATAAGGAGACACGATAGAAACACAAGGAGGGATTCAAAAGCACACCCAAAGGCCAGAGAACATGGTTCAAAATGCATCTAGGAGCAATTAGGAGCATCTTATAGAAAGAGAGCAAGGAGATTTGAGGAGTATTAGAGATGGATTCATTCTTTTCTAATATAACTCTATTCTCTTGTTATTTTCACTATGATTTAGGATTTTAGATCTGATTTGATTTATATTTCCATGTGTGGCTAAATTTCCCAGTCAGATAGCCTAATTGGGATGGATTGGATTTGTTTTCATTAGTTTTGACTCTGTGGATTTGTTCTTTAAGTTATATTTAATTTGTCTCTCTTATTCGTTCATGTGGATTTTATGCTTGATCATCATAGAATCTAATTAACGGGCAAACTTTATGGACAGAGAGGTGAAGAGTGAGTTTAGATCTAGAGAGATAAACATGAATAACTAATCTAGAGATAGAATTAGGAATTCATGGTGATATAAGTTGTAGTTTTCAAGGTTTAATTAGGAACTTTAATTGCGTGAGAGTGAATTGAATCCTAATGAAATAAGGTCTAACAAATCGAGAGGTAATTAGGATGCTTTAAAAACAACAATCACTATAATTATGCAGAGTCTAACTAAGGAGTAGAATCTAGCCATCTCATAAGGTGAATTCTGATCCCCTGATGCTTCTAGATCTGAATCAAACTCAGACATCATTTTGTTTTTTATTTCTTTTCTTTTTAATTTGAATTCTTAATTTGACTATCACTTGCTTTTGAGATTAAAAGTTTGGACTATAAATTTAATACCTCCCTTAGGTTCGACCTCTGGAATACTCCGGAGACTTTTTATTATTGTGATCGACCCTGTATATTTGCAGGATCCTGATCACTACCTTTTGATCTTCAATTCTTGGAGCGCCTTTTTCTTCTCCTTTATTTGAGTGAGACATGATGTTGATTTTTCTTTCTTTATTCTAATGCTCACTTTTCTTATCTGGATAATCCTACACTTAATGTATTACTCTTATAAATCAAGTAGTTAGTCCAATTTTATATATTCAACTTGTATTATACATTATAAAAGCACAATGAATATATTAGTGCATAGCATGATATATGCATTATAAACTTAATTAAGTACATGCTAAGACACATTTTACTTTTTTAAGGAATATTATAGATGTTAGACACATATGATACATTTATTCCTTATTATCCTATATTTATCATCATCAAAACTTATATTATATTAATCCTAATAATCTTCTCCTTTTTGATGATGACAAATCACTAGTGAAAAAAATGCTTAATGAATGTTTAACACATATAATGCGGTTCAATTCAATTATTTCCAGATTATACACATTGTATATTTTTCTCACAACTTCTCCCCCTATTTGACATCAACAAAAAAGTTTAAAGAATAACAAGTATTTCTTCTCTTCCTATTTGTAAGGTCACAGATGTTTGGGATTGTTTTAAGTACATACTAAAGCACAAACTGAAATGCAAATCATCATCAAAACTTATTATGCACTGCATGTTCAGATCTTGCCAATTTTTATTGATATGAAAATTGATACCAATTGTTAGTGATATTCAAACTAATATAAGTTATTGCTTGAAACTATTATGATACCAATTGTTATGATGCTTTTTGTTAAGATGATCATGAGATGCACACATCACAAGAGATATCTTAGAGTTGAAGAGTTGTTACTTTCTTCCTTTAGGATCATTGAGATATCAAGCAACAAAACTCTTCACAACAAAATGAGGTGAGTTAAAATATAAGCATTTTAGTTTCAGAAAATGCTCCCCCTCAACCTAGGTGTTTTATATGATAAAACTAAGAAAGCACAATGCAACAGATGATCATGTTCAAACTGGAGCACATGATTGTGATTCTTCTTTTAAATCAAAAGGAGCTTTTAAAAACCTTTTCATTCAAAGTTATAAGCTCCCCTTAAGTATGAACATCCATTAAAACATACATGCTTTTCATATCATTAATTAGTAAGCAAGAAGAATTATGAAAAACAAACAAGTTTGGTTATACAAATAAAGAAAAGGACTTGTACAGATTTGTACAAGCATTGAACTTCACAGTAAGCATCAACAGATTTAGATAGTTCATTTTTGAACAAAGACCATACTTTATTTTAATAACCTCATGTATCAACACCAACCAAACATATTTAAAAACTAGTTAAACACTTACAAACCAGCTTGGTTAATATCTAATTTTTTCCCTTTTCAGTATGATTCCAATTGAGCACATTAGATACTCCATCTTTGTAAGACTTTCACCATTTAACTCAATGAGTACCTACAAAAGCAAAGGGAATACCTTTTTCTTTCTTTGGTACCCTTTCTTATTGGAGTCCACTAATGGTTAGTTTAAACATTTTACATTACATATGAGACCAGAGATCAATCTTACCCAAATATAAATGTATATATATATATATAACATAATAATTGAAAAGGATAAGGATCAGAGGTTACCAAAGATTATTTCCCTGTTATTCTTGGCTTGTATGTAGTGTAGTATTGCTCATGTCTCCCTTTTGTATACAGGTCATTGCCTCTTAAGCTTTTGTTCTTTCTCTTCTGAAGGTAAGTAGTATGGTTCCCATTTGAGTGGCTTCCTTGAGACGAGTGAGAGGATTGCTTCCAGTGCTTCTCCTTGTGATTTGCAATCGCAGTCTTAGATTTTTGAGAAACTTTTCTTTTTAGCATCCTCTTTCTTACACCAATATGTTCTTTCTTAAATTTGTTATGCACACATGAAACACTAGAAGAACATTTTAGTACCCACTTGTTTTTGGGTCCAGGAGGGTTAGTGGTACTCTTTGCAACCTATTTCATGCCTTTGCTTAAACCGTTTCTCCTAATATTGTACAGATGAGCTATATGACCATTTTTACATGATGGTGAGTTAGGCATTACAATAGGTACAAAGAATTTCAAACAGCTTTTATTTTTCTCCTTTGGCTTACTCATATAGCCAACACCTAGCTTGTCAAACACACAATTCTATTTGCCACGTGAAATATTTAACTTATCTTTTCCTTGGGTGAAATTGGTTATTACCTTAGTTAACTTATCTTTTTCTTTAGCTAATCTATCACATGAATCATAAGAGGAAGTATATATGTGGGTTTCACAGATATTTTCTAAATCATTTATTTTTTGTTTAAGTGATTCCTTTTCATTTTTTGCAAATTCTAATTCATTTTCTAAGGAAATCACATTCTTCTGACTGTGTGCTCGTGCTTTTGCTAATCTAATCAATTCATTATGCATTTTATTATAAGTATCTTGCAACTCATCAGAAGAATTATCAAAATCAGATTCAGAGTCAGAATTTGATACCTTATTATTTGTTTTAGCCATCAAGCATGGATAGGTATCCTCATCATCTTCTTTTGAACTGTTGCTCCAGATTGTAGAGATGTATGCCACTTTAGCTTTCTCATTTTTCTTCTCTGCATATCTTTCTCCTTGTCTCTTTGAGTAGTACTTCATCTTACTTGCATGGAAGGAGTGCTTTTGTTTATGAAGTTTCTTCTTTTTGATGTTGAGGAACCTTCCATAGTTAATGTCAATTGTTTCAGCTCGTCCTCCTCATCATCACTACTGTTATCATTACTTTCATCATCAGTATCATCATCTTCTGAGCTCTGTGATGTAGTGGCTTTGAACATCAGCATTTTTCCTTTGTTTTGCTACTCCCATAGAAGGTCTAGTTTTCCTTTATATTCAGCAAGGTTCCCAAACAGTGCAGTGACGGACTGATATGATTCTCTTGTTTCTTCAATAGCTGTTACTTTCGGTTACCATTCTTGGGTAGAGCTCTGAGTATTTTGTATACTTGTTCTCTTTGTGTGTAACTTTTTCCCAAGTCTACCAGATGATTAAAAATATGAGTAAAACAAATTTGCATTTCTTTAATGGGTTCATCATTGTTCTTCTTGAAGGCTTCATATTCAGCTGTGAGAGAGCTAAGCCTATTTTCCTTTACTTCCTTGGTTTCTTCATGGCTAATCTCGAGAGCATCCCACATTTCTTTTATTGTGTTGCAATTTGATACTCTGAAGAATTCATCTTGTGGAAGAGCACTGACCAAGGAGTGCTTTGCCTTGAAGTTCATCAGGACTCTTTGCTTATCTTCATCATCCCATTCTCTTTCCAGCTTCTCTTTGAATGTGCCATCTTCCTATATCTTCTTTGGCACAAAATCACATTTTGTTATAATAGACCATATGTCTAGATTAATGGATTGAAGATATCTCTACATCCTTATCTACCAGTATCCATAGTGTTTATCGTTAAAGCCTGGAGGTCTATTGATGTAGTTCCCCTGTGGTAGTATATTCTCTCTAAAGCCAGCTATTTTGCTCTCGGATGATTAGATCCTTTGTTGGGAATCCAGGCTCTGATATCAATTGTTAGGATTGGTTAGTCATCCAAGAAGGGGGTGAATTGGGTGATGTGAGATTTTTTCCCTTTTTGGATCACAATCCAATTTCACTAGCTGTGAAACAAAATAGGGATGAACATAGAGAATTAAGTGCAGCAATTGAGGGGAGAAGATGAAGAGAAAAACACAAGAATTTATACTGGTTTGGCCTAAACCACTTAGCCTACATCCAGTCTCCAAGCTACCACTTGAGATTTTCTACTATATCCCATAGGTTTGATTCGAGCACCTATGAAGCCTCGGTATATCCTACAAGTTTCAGTAGGCACTTGTAAAGCCACTCTCCTCACACCCTTACAAGATGTGTAATTTCTTTTAGTGTTTCCCTACACTAAGATTCTATCCAGAATTTGTAGAAGGAATGTTTATAGAATAGAAACTCTCTTGAAGAGTAGATAATACATTGAAAGCTCACCTCAATAGAATGAGCTTTGAAAGTTGATACAGAAAGATTTTATAAATTGTAGCAATATTTTAGCACAAACTCACTTAAATTCATTACCCATAAGTTCAAATAAGGTTATATTTATAGATTTGTAGCTCAACTATTTGTTAGACACAAGATCTATCCATTAGAGACCTTAACCAATAGTTACTTTGCAAAACTAACCATTCACCAACCGCATTTAATGTGTTTGACATACTGAAATTTGAATTTTGGGTGTCAACAGACGAATTTTATAGAGACCATAAGCTAAGGATTTCAACATTGAACTTCCAAAATTCATCTATTCAATAGTGAAATACAAATTTTGAATTTGTTAAATATATCTCATGTTAGAACATATGAATTTTCATATTAAAAATGTATATGTTGAGTTTGAACAGTTGTCTCATGTTTTCATAGTGCACTCAAAATTCAAATTTTAGAATATGAAATTGGTCTTTCAGAGGCTTCCTCAACATAGTACAAAAGTTCTCCTTTATGAAATTTGAATTTCATACTTCAAAGTTTGTCTATCGGAGACATGTTCTAACAATGCTCACAAGTTTTTATTTCAAAATTTGAATTTTAAAATCCAAAATTCATTTGTCAGAGGGAGTAACTTTATACTTTTTATGCACTTTAATAACATTCGAATTTTGACAAGACTTCAGATGAATTTTGCACATTTTACTAACTATGCTTAACTCAAAATTCATTTATCAGAGATGATAACTCTGGAATTTTGAATTTTAGCAAGCAAAATTTGAATTTTGCACAAAATACACAAGAATTAACAAAAAGTTCGTCTGTTAGTTAGTGTTTTCCAAATCTAACATATACTAACATCAAATTTACTTAATTTAACACATATAAAACATATGGTAACAAGATTAAGTAAATTTCAAAAGTTAAAACCACTTTAAAACTTAAGTGAAAACAAAATATACCTAGTAACTAGTCTTCAATGCTTGAGCTCCACTTTCACTTGGTCATCCCCTTCTTGACATGCTTCCTTTTGATTTTCAATTCTTGGAGCATCCTTTCTCTTCTCCTTTCTTTGAGTGAGACATGATGTTGATTTTTTTTTCTTTATTCCAATGCTTACTCTTTTTATCTGGACAATCCTACAATTAATATATCACACTTACAAACTAAGTAGTTAGTTCAATTTTATATATCCAACTTGTATTATACATTGTAAAAGCACAATGGATATATTAGTGCATAGCATGATATATGCATTATAAACTTAATTAAGTACATGCTAATGCATATTTTACTTCTTTAAGGAATATTATATATATTAGACATATATGATACATTTGTTTCTTATTACCTTACATTTGTCATCATCAAAACTTATATTATATTAATCCTAACACAAGGACAAAAAAACAAGAAAAAAAATCAAAGACAAATAAGCTAGCCTATGCCTACACTAGATGAATTAAAGTTTATATCTAGAAAATCCAAAAGAGGAGCTGGAGGACAAAGCACCCAAGCATCATTGATCAACCCCTTAATCATCACTCCAGCAATCTAATCTGCTACCAAATTAGCAGTTCTAGGAATATAGCAGTATTGATTATTCCTTGGAGATTTCATTATGGTAAGGATATTTTCAAACAAAGGTTCACAATGCCACTTAGGCCCAAAACTATTGGAGTTGATGGATTTGATGAGGGGTAGACAATCATATTCAAAAATGACATTATTAATATTATTCTCTTTTGCATGAAAAACAACATCCAACATCATTGCAGCTTCGTCCATAAGAGGGGATGTTGCTTTGAATTTATAAGTAGCTCTATCTAATAAAAGACCATTTTGATCTCGCACCATAAAACATGTCGCTACCTCTCTTGTTTCTAGCATGAAAGCACCATTTGTATTAATTTTAATACAATCATCTTTAGGGGGTTCCCATTTTTTTTTCTGGTATCACTATTAGAAACTAAAACTGCCTTGTCTATAATGAAATCCAATCCATTGGCCAACCAAAACTCATTAACAACATTTTCTATAACACCTTATTTTTAGCTTCATATTTCATATGTTAGACCATATTAGAGTTCATTTACACTTGTTTGGGAGCTTGAATCACATAAAAATGCAAAATAGAATTTTCAAAAATTTCAGGTACTATTCATATGGTATTTTCCATTTACTGGCTAAACTTTGAAAATTCATAACTAATTTTATAAAAATTTTATGCAAGTGATTCAAGTATCTAAAATAGATTAAAACATTCTCTACATGAAAAAATTTAAGGAATAGAGTATTGATCGTGCCAATTGATACAATATTTTGTATGAAATTTACTGTTCAAATAGTCATTTTATATTTTCTCAGGATATTGGTCTTCAATTTAAAAATTCACATCTCCTTCTAATCTAAGCCAAATCATACATACTTTATGTCATTTGAAATATTTATATGTCTACTTTCTAGACATAATTTTTTTGTACATTTATTCAACTTGTACAGAGCATGACACTAATTTAAACTATTAAGGATCAGAACACTACTTTCTCTAGAATAGTTTTATGAAAACTTATATAACTCTTTTTCTATAACTTCAATTGCATTCAAACAATGAAATTTCATTTTTAAGACTTAAAGCTTTCCAAACATACAAACCACTAAATTTTTGAAGTTTTATACAATTTTATACTGCCTTTTGAAAGAATCTATACATACAGTGGAAGTTCTAGTTTCTTCTGCAGTGGCTAGTTTTGATCCCTAAATTTAAAAATCCATTATAATTTGTATACTTAACCAAATGAGGTAATCTTTAGCTCTTTGGAAAGCTTATTTCACATACTTTCAAAGCATATATGATACTTATACTAAATACTTTGTTTCAAACAATGTGCCTCTATGCTAATCACTAATGGTCATCTTAGATAAAATTGTACCATAGGTTATCTAATAAGCTTCATAAACGTATCACATCATCATTCATTGTTCTAATTCCATACATAACATCGAAAATGACCCAAGGAACATACTTGCATCAACATACATGGCTTAACCTATATATATGAATTTATACATATTATAAAAAATAACATCAATACTTGTAATAACATATTGTTCATCAATTTCTTCCTCCTCTCCTTTGGCTCATCTTGGACTCCTTGGATTGTTTGACCCTATCATAGTTAACATTTGGAAGGAATGAGATTCAAAGAATCTTAGTAACAAACACATATACATGCAATCACATCATCACATTTAACATAAAAACATCAAGAATTCTTTACTCAATCAATTTGGCATACTTAAGTCATATGATTTCATAAAATTTTTCGGTAGAGTTTCATTTTGAAAGATAGAGATCCCGAGGTCTCAATACCCCTCATTCAACTCAGCCAACACAATAAAACATCACAAAGCAAGAATAAAATCATATGTCAAAGGAACAAATACATTGAAAACAATGATGACAATATAATGCAAGTAAGGGAAATTAACTACTTTATGCTAATCCTTTGAAAGCTCTTTGGACCATTTGAAAACTCTTTCTATCTACTTTTTAAAACATTCATACTTTATACAACAGAATGTCCAAATAGTGGTGGGTTTACCATGAAGAGGTTAGAATGACCATTTGCATCCAAGTATTTTGCAAAGCAAAAGATATAAAATATCTACATGGCTATAATTTATCCTCATATCATGTCATACATTCACTAAGACCTAAAGGAACATAAAAGCCTAAAGAAACAAATTTAACATCACTTTTACAAATTTACACAAATGCTCAAAACATGGCCATTGCAAGCAATATCATAATAATCACCAAGTTCTTTCTCCTTTCCTTTGTCTTTCTTGATGGCCTTGCCATAGTTGCTTCCTAGACATGATTATTATATGGGAGGATGAGATTCAAGGAATCTCAATAGGTAAATTCCAAACATGCAATCATATCATCACAATTTGCATTGAAACATCATGTAAACTTTAATCAATCACATAGGCACATTAAGATATATGATTTTACAGAAATTTTGGCAAAGTTTCATTTTGGAAAATGGACATCCCAGGATCTCAAAACCCATCATACAACTCAGTCAACAACATAGGAACATTACAAAGTATCATTTCAAACATATGGCATAGCATCAAATATAAAAGAAACAATTATGACAATATAGTGCAAGTAAGGAAATTTAACTACCTCATGGTACTCCTTTGCCTTCCAATCTTTATATACCCTTCCTTTAGCTTTCCACCACTGTCTTGAACTTAGCCATATCATCATTTAAGCATTTTAACCACTGGTTTCAAGAGTAATTCCACATAGTTCTCACAAAACCTAAAATTCTCATTTTGCTTTCCTTTGAGATTTTCTAGAAACCAACACTTGTACTTGATTAATTTGGACCCAAGGAATCCATTTTTGGGGTCAAAAACATGAAATTACAACTCTAAATACAAACCTTGATGGACCAAAAATCAGGGGAAATAAATAAAAATTGCTATATTTCATAATACTTCAAACTACTCCCATTAGCATACTTTAGGGGACTAGTTTAGCATTTTCCCCAAGTTTAGTGGATGGACACTCATTTTCTTCATGGAGTAAGGTCTGGCCAAAAACTCCAAGGGAGAGAGGAAGAGAAACCACACCATTAAACAAGCACCAAATACTTTAGATAGCAAGCTTAGGATAGTAAAAACTTTACCAACAACTTGAGCTTTAGATTTCCCTCAAGCTTTCTCTTCTTCTTTCTCTCTTCTTGCATTTTCTCCCTTTGTTTTTGCTGCTGGAAGTCAAGTTTAGAATGGATAAGAAAGAGAAGGATTAGTTGCTTAATGACTTGGTAAATTGTGGTTAGTTGCTTAACCTGACAAAAGTTATTGTTTGTAAAAAAAACTAAGCCTTCTCATAGAAGTTTTTGGCCAAAAATTCCCTGCCCTTTCTACCCAATTCTGATGCCAAGGAGAGAGCTTTGAGTGTCCAAATATTGCTCAATTTTTCCTGGTCTTGATATATCCTGAATCGGTTAATTTTTAACTGTACCGATAAAATTACTTTCTATAGTAAATTAGCATTTTTAAGCTATAGAACTATTCCAAATTTATATTTATATTTTCTTAATTATCCTATCCCAAATGGTATCTTTGTGAGGTCCATATCCTGTCCCGATCACCTTTTAATCATCTGTGGGGTCCACAATCTACTTTATCAATATAAAGTTATATTTGGATACTCGGTACTAATTATTTCCTTATTTTTAATTAGTTAACCTCCATGCTATATACCATTAGACTCAACTTGTCGTGGGCTTCATTTTGACAGTAATTTTTAATATTTATAAAATTACCCCTGACCTGGATTAAATTATAATTTTTAAAACTTCGGGTCATTAGCTGTAATTTTTCCAAAATTATATTCACAGCATATCCCACGTGACTTTTTGCCTTGAGGGACTAAAATACAATTATCTTAATTTCTATGGGTAAAAATGAAATTTTCCCATTTCTCCATCTTATCGAGAAGATGACGTCTTTTTCCTATTTCACGTAAAATGGTGTTTATTCGTTTTCGTGACTTCCTTGTGCATTTGACATTATCATTTATTATTTCTTCTTTCATTACTTGAAATCCAGTAAACTTTGAGATATTACACTAGGTTTGACCAAAATTCATGGAGCAAAATGGAAAAATGATTTAGCTTGATTTATTCCAAACCACTTGTATATTCATGCTTCAAGTGACTTATCTAACCTTTTACATGGATTTAATGGTTGAAAACTCAACTTTCTCTTACTATACAACCATGGCTGAAATTCTTAAGGTTGGGAGGAAGAAGAAGACTCCATGAATCTACCTTATTCTATGAGATAACACAAGCTAGAGACCTTGAAAGCTTATCTTGCAACTTGAACCATCAAGCTTTCTCCTTGGTCTTCTCTTTTTCCTTTATTTCTCTCATGTAGATGGCTCCCTTGGGTTTGAAATTTCAGACCTTAATACTCACTTAACCATGCTTATTGAGGAGAGAGATGAGATAAATGAATAGTAAAGTTAGGTTAAGTGTCCAACTTGGTTAATATCTATGAAATAATAGACTTAAATGAATTAATAAAATTCCCTCCTTGTCCTAGCTGCTATGCAACACGCCACTTAGGGGAATTTTTGACCAAAAATTACTTCATAGTTTTTATTAGTCCAAAATAACACTTACTGATAACTTTTACTCATACTGATTAATTATTTTTACCATAATTGTCACTTAATTGGTATATGATCATTCTAAATTTAATTTTACACTAATTTCATTATTTTGATCCCAAAATGTATATGTAGGGATTCCCATCTTGTTCTCTTCACATTTCTACTTTTATGGAGCTTACAAACCTCTTTTTTGGTTCAAAAATCAAATTTGACCTTAAACTTGAATTATAAATTTATATGAACTCAATTAGTCTTTAAGAAGTATCGAGAGCCCCATTTTGACCGGATTTCTAAAAATTCTGAAATTGTCCTTAACCTAGGGTTAAATTATAATTTTTAATTCTTTCAAGCCCTTTTTTATAATTTTTCCCAGGGACTTCATTACAACAATTCTTTTTTTTCAAGGACTAAATTGCATATAACTCTTTTTTCTTTGGGGCTAAAATGAAATTTTCACATTTTATTTTTCAACCTGGGAAATAACCGTTTTGCCCTTGGGTTAGGTAAAAAATGCAAATACTAATTCTTCGAAATTTTTCCTCATTATTTCCCTCAAAGACCAATTTTTTAATAATTCTTTTCGTTGTACTTTCAAATTGGTCTATCTTTCAACCTAGATCTCCCGGTTATGTAATACTTATAACTTTGCGCTCAGTTCAACATGAGCTTCCATTCAATAGGCATATTTCATTCAGCTCAGTTCTGAAACTAATTCTTGTTGAGGACTTTATGAAAAACTAATTCCAATTAAGGACCAAGCATAATTCCTCCCAAGGACCATATAGGAAATTAATCCTATTTAAGGACCGAGCATGTACATCACCATCTTACAATCATTCTTTGGGTAGTCACATTCTATCATTACAAATTTGGCCTTAGCCCAATTGTCCATATTAGATTTACACAACAAATTATATAACCATATTTCCACCTTAGAAATATACCCTTCTAAAATTTTGAAAGAAAAAGAACTACCAAATGACACATTCTTTGCCAGTTGCATAACAAGAAAATATGTTCCAAAGTTTAAACCTTATGGCTACAAATTGGGCAAATTGTAGATTGGTTATTGTTAGGTTTAATACAATATAAGTTTTGATAATGATAAATATAGAGTAATAAAAAACAAATGCATCATATTTGCCTAACATGTATTTTGTCCCTAAAAGAAATAAAATATGCATTAGCATGTGTTTAATTGTGTTTATAATGCATATATCATTCTATGTACTAATATATTCACTGTACTTTTATATTTTATAATACAAGTTGGATATATAAATTAGACTAATTACTTAGTTTGTAAGTGTAATACATTACATGTAAGATTGTCCAAGAAAAAATAGTGAGCACTAGAATAAAGAAAGGAAAATCAACATTTTGTCTTACTCAAAAAAGAAAAAGAGAAATGATGCTCCAAGAATTGAAGATTAGAAGGAAACATGCCAAGAATGGAATGATTAAGTGAAAGTAGAGCTTAACTTTTGAAGACCTAGCTATTAGGTATACTTTATTTTCACTTAGGTCTTGAGGTGGTTTAATCTTTGAAATTTACTTAATCTTATTACTATATATTTTAAATGAGTTACATTAAGTAAATATAATGTTAGCATGTGTTACAATTGATGTACAATGGCTAATAAATGAATTTTGCTATTTGACTCATGTTTATTTTGTGCAAAATTCGTACTTTACTAGTTGAAATTTGAAGTAACAGAGGTTTTACCTATGATAGATGAAATTTGGTTCTGAAATTCGAATTTTAACCTAAGTATTTAGTGAAAGTGTACAAAATTCGCATGAAGCTTAGTTAAAATTTGATTATTGGTGAAGTTCAAAGGCATAACCTTTGACAAATGAACTTTGAGGTTCAAAGTACGAACTTCGAAGTGAGAACTTTTGTGCCTTGTTGGAACAAGCCTGTGACAGATAAATTTCAGTTTTTGAAATTTGAATTTCGAATACATTGTGAAAACTTGAAGCAATTGTATATTGATGTCACTGATTATCTAGAATTACTTCAGCCACATACATATTTTCAGAATAATTTTGAGGGAAAATTTATTGGATTTTCATACTTAGAAAGGAGGGTACCCAAGGATCTTTCCAAAAGCTTATATTCAAGCCTTTTCCAATCTTGATACAGACTTTTCCTTCCAAGATTTCTCACCTACTAATATGCTGCTCTATAGCCACAATGCTGTTAGCAAGACTGACTTCCCAAGAGGGGGGGTGAATTGGGAAGATTGAAATTTTTCTGCACAAACTGAAATGAGTGAAGATAGCACAGTGTAATGAAGGCAACTTATAAAACAGAGCAAGCTGAAAAGTAAAGATAAGGAGAAGAAAACTCAGTGATTTATTCTGGTTCGGTCTATCCACTTGACCTACTTCCAGTCCCCAAGACAACTCTTGAGATTTATCCACTATACAACAAGAATTCAACGGGCTTCTTGCTAATGCCACAGTACATGAGTATGCTCTGTTTCTGGAGCTCTCTCAAACACTCTAAGCACTCTCACAATGTGCTTCCCAATCCCCTTGTGATTTCCCCTCACAAGTAAATCTATCTTACAGATGAAGAGTAGATTGTTTACAAAGAAATAACTCTCTTGAATAGAGTAAATTTGAAGGTTGAAGTACAAATATTAAAGTTGAGAAGATAAAAGCTCTTGAGAAGAAGTTTTGACAGAAATTCGTTATATACAAGTTAGATTCATTCCCACAACTTCAAATGTTGTTGTATTTATAGATTTAGGTCTCAAATGTCCGTTAGAGACATTAATCTATCCGTTGGAGAAGTTATCCAACGGTTACTCTGAAAAACTATCCGTTAACCAACCGCATTTAATGCTTCTGACATACTAAAATTCGAATTTTGGTTGGTCAACAGACGAATTTCGAAGGAATCGAAGGTTAGAGCTTTCAACGTTACAGCACGAAGTTCGTCTGTTCATGAAGTGAAATTCGAATTTTGAAACTTGTAGAATATTTTCACAATGTGACATACGAATTTTCAAGAAGAAAGTTTTTCGGTTAAGCGTGAACAGTGTTTTCAATTTGCTACAGTGCCCTCGAAATTCGAATTTTGGAAGCCCAAAATTCGTCTGTTCCCAGTACGTGAAAAGGAGGCACAGTAGTTCATTTTCTTCAAAATTCGAATGTTGAAGAGTGAAGTTCGTCTGTCAGAGAGACTCTTTTCAGACTAACTTTATCATTCGAATGTTGCAAGTTCACATCATTCGTATGTCAATGTTTCACTTCAACAGACTCAAGAACTTAGCTTCTAAAATTCGAATTTTAATGTTCAAAGTTCGTCTGTCAGAGAGCAGTTTTGAAACTTAAATCATTCTTGATCTCAGATGAACTTTAACACAGTTTCAGACGAATTTCTTCTATTTTCTCAAATTTTGTTTTGTCTGAAATTTGAATTTTGAAGAACCAAAGTTCATCTGTTTCAAGGAAACTTCTCTCACACTTAGATGATAATTCGAATGTTGAACAATCAAAATTCGTCTGACAGAGAGCCATCTCTTCAGACTTATTCAGTTTTAGCTCAAAATTCGAATTTGCTAAGGCAAAGTTCGAATTTCCAACTTGACAGTTAAGTTTAAACTTTCAAACTTCGTCTGTTTGTGGGTGTTTTTCAAATAAGTCAGGATTTAACACAAAATCAAGGTTTGAAAACATCTTTTTCGCAAATCAAAATCTTTTACCCAATCACGACTAAAACTAAAGATCCTACACAGGATCTATCAGCAAATACTCAGAAAATCTTCACTTGAAACAACTTTGATCTCCTTTGATATCTTCAATCCGAGCTCTTGAGTGTTGGTTTGGAATCATCAAAACTCTTGATTCAACAAATGCCTTGCAGCCATTTTTAGCAAATAGAAAATCACAATTTGGGAAATAATAAGCTTTCAAGATTTTCACCCAAAGTTCATTTGGTTCTTGGAGAATCCTCCATCCAAGTTTAGCTAACAAAGATTTATTAAAAGCAGTAAAATCTCTAAAACCTAGACGCCTATTAGCTTTAGAATTCCCACCCTATCTTGTGCCACCTTGTGGATTCTCTTTTTATCCTTCGTAGCCCCCACCAAAATTCAGATATCATTCTATTAAGATTTTTACATGCAGATTTTGGGAATAGAAAACATGACATGGTAAAGACTGGGATAGCATGAGCAACAAATTTCATTAGAACTTATTTACCTAGTGGAAAGAGAATTCCTTTTTGCCATCCTTGAATTTTCCTTTTCACACTATCAGTAACATGACTTAAAGCATGAGCTTTTGATCTACCCCATAGAATTGGTAAACCAAGGTACCTTCCTGATGCATCAACTGTAACACCTCCCTTATGGGCCCATTTTCCATATATTTAATTACTCTAAAGTCCATTTGTATCATATTACGATCTTGAATCACAATAAATGTCATAATAAATTTTTTCCAATTTTGTCACTATTCATTTAATCGAATTTATTTATTTCGATTAAATTTTGAAAAATCATAACTAAATCAATAAAAATCACATGCATGTGATTCAAGTCTCTACGGATAGCTTATAACTTTGTCTACATGGGAAAAATATAAGTCAAAGCAATGATAGTACTGATCTATACAGCAAACTTTGTGAATTTTCACATTTTATACGAAAACTGCAAAATAATCATTTTAATTGGGATTAAATATAAAAATCTGCCAAATATTGCACACACATCCAGTATGAGTGTTCTTTAGACCATTGGAGAGCTCTTCCTGTCTACTTTTAAACCATATATATCATTCATACTTTATACATCAAAAGTCCAAATAGTAGCATGTTTACTCTACATAGGTCAAGATGACCATGTATATCTTACTACTTTGCCAAACAAAAGCCATAAAATATTCACATGGCCATACATCATTTTCATACTATACCATACTTTGGCTAAGACTTAAGACATCATAAAAACTTGAAGAAACTACTTAACATCACATTTACAAAATTACACAAAAGGTCAAAGATCATGGCTATTACTAGCATTATCAAGTTAATGGCCAAATTCTTTCTCATTTCCTTTTTCTTCCTTGATGGTCTTGCCATTGTTGCGACCTATTCATGGTTAATATTTGGGAGGATGAGATTCAAAGAATCTCAGTAGTTAACACCCAACATGCCATCACATCATCACATTAAGCATGAAAACATCAAGATAACACATTTTGAATACATTAACACATTTGTGTCATATGAATTCATAAAATTTTCGACAGAGTTTCATTTTGAAAAATGGACATCCCGGGGTCTCAATGCCCCTCAATCAACTTAGCCAATACACATAAATCATCTCAAAATATCTTTGCAATCATATGATAAGGCATAAAGCACATTGAAGACCAACATGATAATATAATGTTAGTATGGGAAATTAACTACCTTATGATGCTTCCTTGCTCTCCAAACTTGGTATGCCACTTCTTGAGCCTCCTAACACTTCCATGAACCTAATCATATCATCATTGAACCAATTTAGCTATTGGATTTTCGGAATTATACAATACCATAACACTAAAACCCAAAATTTTCACTTAGCTTTCCTTTGATCTTTCTTTGTACAGCACACTTGTTCTTAAGGTTTTGGACCATGGGGAATCCATTTTTGAGGTCAAAATCATGAAATTCCAACTCCAAATACTCCCCCTGTTCTGACCGAAATTGTCTCAAATGATTAAAAGAAATTTCCTTCAAATCACTTCAAACCATCCATGGATTCATGCTTCTAGTGGTTAGTCTAAGCTTTTCCCTAAGTTCAATGATCCAAAACTCATTCTTATTGCTAAATCACATTTTGGCTGAAACCCTAAGATGGAAAAGAAGCAAACTAAACCATAAAACATGCTTTGAAAGCCATTGATAGTAAGCTTAAGGTGGTAACATAGAAGCTTACCGATTTGTGCTTCAATTTTCCTTTGATTTTCACTTCCTTTTCTCTTCCTTCTTCCTCCCTTTTCTTGCATTTTTTTTTCTGGTCTGTTTTGGGCTGCTGGTTCATGCGTGAATGGTGAGGAAAGAGAAGGGTTTAATTGGTTAATTATATGCTTAAGTAAGCAACTAATCATGGTTACTTTTTACTAATCCTTGATTACTTTATTACATAATTCTTTGAGAAGTTTTCCTCCAAAAATGATTAAATATTTGGAACTTTTGGGCTGCAGCAAATCACGAATGAGAGAAGGGAAGTGTGTCCAAAAATTGCCCAATTTTTCTGATCTAGATATACTTCAATCTGGAACTTTTTAACTGTACCGATAAAACCATCTTTATAGTAATTTAGCATTTTTGGGATACATGACTATTCTAATTTTATTTTTATATTTCTATAATTATCTTGTCCCAAATGGTATCTGTGTATAGTCCATATCTTGACCCAGTTTATTTTTAACCATCGGTAGGGCCCATAGTTTATTTTATCGGTTTACTATTACTTTTAGACACTCGGCACTTATTATTTCTTTATTCTTGAACATTAACCCTCAGTGCCCTATACCATTGGACTTCTCTCATCGAGGGCTTCGTTTTAAACAGTAATTTTATATATTTACAAAATTGCCCTTGAGCCGGGGTTTAAATTATAATTTTTAAAACTTTTGGGTCATTAAGTGTAATTTCTTCCAAGACTTTTCTATTTCTTTGCCCACGTAATTTTTATTGCTTTTGGGATGTGGGTGTCATTTTTATATTTCTTTAAGGGTAAAAATTTATTTTTCTTATTTTTCCATCCAACCAAGAAAAATGATCTTATTACCCTATTTCACGTAAAATGATGTCTATCCGTTTTCATAAATTTCTTATACATTTTACATTATCATCAATTATGTCCTCTTTTATCACTTAGTATTCAATAAAATTTTGGGATATTACATCGACTGTATCATTATAGAAAATATGTCCAATCTCCTCTTTGTCCCTATCCAGCGTGTTTCTTGAAAAAAAGAAGACATGACTTCCTACATTCATAGCTTATCCAAAGGTAGAGCAATATGCATCAATGATAGATTTAACCCATGCCACCCAGAAGAATTGTTTTTGTAGGAAATATTTGGCTCTGAGACATAATTTAAAGAAGTTAACAAGTCAAAGATAACTCTAAGACAAGACTTTTAGTTAAATTTTGTAAGTGGTTGAAATTATATGTAAAATGAACTTTGAATAATCTTTTCATATGATTTCTAAACTCAAAGTTTAATATTTTAGATGATTTTAGTCTAGAAATAGCTTCATGCCTTATCTCTTCAAGTTTCATAAAATTCCTTCAAAATAATTGATTATTCTGGTTACATAACTTGTTATCTCAATCACTCAAATATCGTTCATGATTTCTTGCTAATATAATGGATTACCTTCATCAAAATAATCGATTATTGCCTCCTCTAGTAATTTAGTATGCTTCTATTATGCCCCTTAATTGATTATATCTCTATATAATCGATTATATCAATAGCCTTACCTGTTCAATTTTTCTTTCATTTGATATAATCAATTACTTTGCTCAAAGTAATCAATTATCGAGCACTGGTCATTCCTGATACACTTTAGCTTCACATTCCAATCGATTACTCTCACTTATAATTGATGATATTATTTCATATAATCTGTTATATCCTTAAATATAATCGGTTACTTTTCTCAATGAGTATGCAAGCTCTTTGTCTGAAATCTAACCTATTAGTCTTGAGCACATAATTGGTTACCTCATTTCTTTATTAAAAAATTTCCGCAATCTAATTTTTTATTTTGAGATAAAATCAATTATCCTAGTCTCTCTTCTTATCTTCTCCCACGATAATCAATTATCATTGTCACAACAATCGATTATATATCCCAGTACTCCAGATATGTTTCTCTTGTTCCTTCTTCCTATCTGGGCAAGCTAGAAAATGGACTTAACATTTTTCTTCTATATTAAAGATGTTTTTCTTTTAGCTTAAACAATCATTTTGATTTATGGTGAAACACGTTATTAAGGTTACACGTACTCAGTATAATTGGTGACTTCTCTCTTGTAATCGCTTAATCTAGGTAGGTGAGCATTAAATACACCTTCAACGGTAATTTAATCTCCAAGTAATGGTGAATTAATTGTGTCTAACAGTTAGTTAATGAATTTCACCTATAAATAGTAGTTCATTTATGCAGAAAAGAACAAGAGCATTCTGAAATCATTTGCATTAATATTCACTGTTCTTTACTTGTAAATATGCTCAATCACCTTATAACTTTATTGTATCATACTTACCTCTTTAAGTGAGGATATATTGCTGTAAAGCTTTCAGCTTTAATCTCTAATCATTCTGAGTAGACTCAAGATAGTGGGTATCTTAAGTGGGCTTTAAAATTACTCCTTGTACGGAGAAAGAAATTGTTTGTGGAAGAAAAGAGCATTATACTGAGGCTCACAAGTGTCCATTCAAAACCTGTAGCGATAGTGTAAAATCTCAAGTGATGACTTAAGAACTGGACTTAGGCTAAGTAGTGTAGACCGAACCGGATAAATCTCTTCTACTTTCTTTATTTATATTATTCTCTTCTTTGCATTAAATATACTCTACTTATCCTTGTTTTTCTTTTTTACTTTACTATTTCATTTATTTTTTCAGGTTAGGTGAAAAATTTCAAATCACCCAATTCACCCCCTCTTAGGTGCTCAACCATATCAACATCTGTTAGTACTATCTGTTTCACAATGTGTGCAGAAAATATACTGGTTTGGAATCTATATTTATCTTTCTAATTGGTCTAAAAAGTCTTCATTTTGGGGTCCACATAATTTTTCTTTCTCTTTTCTAACTGATAGGCCTAAATACCCCTTTTACTTTGACTTTTTGTGGGCACCTTGGTGTTTTTGTTCTCATATATTTTGTAGTCTGTAATATTACCAAACCATATGTTTTGGACTCTGAACACTTTTCTAATTGGGTCCAACATATTGAAATATTCATTTTCCTATACATATATATATATATATATTAAATACTCAATTTTTGAAATTCATTCTAGTTAAGGACTAAATTTGCATTTTATTCTAATCAAGAAGAAAACATAATTCCTTCTAAGGACTATAGGAGAATTTAATTCCAATGAAGGACCAAACTTTCAAGTTATTAGTTTTAATTTTCCCCAAAACTTCTTTACACAAATAATCCCACGTCGGAAAAGTGTAATTTGCTCATTTTCAGTTCTAATTTGGAAAAATGGTCTTTTTGCCCTTTTCCATCTGTTTTTATGTCTCTGTTTTATGAGATTTCAGACATATTTTTATATATCCTCCATTTTAGCATTCTACATTATTTAGTTTCTAGAAAAGTTCAGGATACTACATTTCTACCCCTCTTAAAATAAATTTTGTCCTCAAAATTCAAAACATATCTTAAATAAATAATTCTGAATATTTCTATTTCATATTTGCTTCCATCTCCCAAGTTACTTCCTCTATTGATAAGCCTTTCCAGACCACCTTTTACTAGAGGAATGTCTCTATTTCTCAACTACTTGACCCGATAATCTATAATCTTTTCAAACATAACATTAAAACTAAAATTATCTTGTAAGTTAATACATTCATATTCTATAACTTGCGAAGGGTCCATCTAGTTAATATTTATTTAATAAGGTGACATGGAAAACATTGTGTGTTTGACTCAGATTGGGGGTAAGGCTAATTTGTAGCTATAGATTTGGCTTTAGAAAGGATTTCGAAAGGTCTAATATAATTGGGACTAAGTTTTTTAGTTTTAAGAGATTGACCGACCACAGTTGTAGAAGATACTTTGAGAAAAATGTGATCTTCTATCCCAAACTACAATGGCTCTCTCCTTTGATTTGTATAACTCTTTTGTCTACTCTGAGCCGTTAGTAATTTTTTCTTTATCATTTCAATCTGCTTAGAAGTCTGATCAACTATCTCAGGACCAATCAATTGCCTTTCACTTAACTCCATCCAACATAATAGGGACTTGCACTTCCCACCATATAGCGCTTCGTATAGAGTCATCTAAATATTGGAATGGTAACTGTTGTTAAAAGTAAATTATGCTAATAGTAAATATGCATCCTAATTTCCTTTCATCTCAAGTACATAAGCTCTCAGCATATCTTCTAGTGTCTGAATTGTTCTTTTAGCTTGCCCATCTATTTAAGGGTGGTAAGTTGTGCTAAATCTTAACTTGGCACCTAGGGCTTGCTTCAACGATCTCCAAAAATTAGAAGTGAACCTTGGATCTCAGACAAATATGATACTACTTGGCACTCCATGTAATCTTACTACCTCTTTTACATATAGTTGTGCTAGTCTATCCAGTGTAAATGTTGACTGCATGGCTAAGAGTTGTGCTGACTTCGTTAACCTATCCATTATTACCCAAATCACATCATATCCTGATGGTGTTTTAGGTAATGCTATAATAAAATCCATCATTACACTATCCTATTTCCATTCAAGAACCTCTAAAGATTGTAGCATTCTTGCTGGCTTTTAATGCTCTATCTTTACCCTCAGACAAATTAAACATTTGGACACATATTGAGTAATATCACTCTTCATACTAGGCCACCAAAACAGTTTCTTTAATCCATGATAACTTTCGTAATGCTTAGATGAATAGTATATTTACTCTAATGTGCCTTTGCTAAAACCTTTTCTCTAAATCAGCTACTGGTGGTACATATACTCTCTTTTGAAACCTTAGTAATCCATCTATCGATTCATAGAATTCTTGCATCTCTTCGTGACTTGCTTTTTCTTTAATTGCTTTTATGAACTTATCATTCTGTTAGGCTTTCATTAAATCTTGTAAAACTTCATTGCCAGTCTTGATCTCATGTAATTGAAAAAGTAAACTCATCTCTCTGTAATCTTCCAGCATTTTCATTTCATTAATCATCATGTAGGCCATATGAATAATCTTCCTACTCAATGCATTAGCCACTACATTAGCCTTTCCTAGATAGTATTTAATAGAATGATCATAATCTTTTAACAATTCCATCCAACATCTTTGCCTCACATTTAATTCTTTTTTTCTTCTAAATATTTGAGGCTCTTGTGTCACAAAACACTTCTACAGTCCTATCATAGAGATGATGCCTCTAGATCTTTAGAGCATGTACCATAACCCCAAGTTCTAAATCATGAATGGTATAGTTTTCTTCATGTGGTTTTAATTGTCTATAAACATAAGCTACCACTCTCCCTTCTTGCATTAATATGCATCCCAATTTGTGCTTACTAGCATTGCTATATTGCGCAAATGGCCTTTTGGAATCGGGCATGGTTAATATAGGTAGAGTAATCAACCTATGCTTCAATTCATTAAAACTGTTTTCACAATTTGTATCCCACACAAATGTTTTATCTTTTTGAATAAGTTTGGTAAGCGGCAATGCAATTTGAGAAAAGTCCTGAATAAATCGTCTATAATAGCCAGCTACACCTAAAAAACTTATTATTTTAGTCACAATCTTGGGTCGCTCCCACTTTAGGACATGCTTTACTTTGCTCAGGTCTACTATGACCCTATCCTTAAAGACAACATGCCCTAAGAATCGTACTTCTGTGAGCAAAAACTCATACTTGCTTAGTTTAGCATATAGCTTTCTTTCTTTTAAAACTATTAAAACAATTCTCAAATTCATTTATTGCTCCTTTATAGATTTGGAGTACACTAATATATCATCAATGAAGACCATAACAAATTGATCTAAGTAGGGTTGAAAGATTCTATTCATGTAATCCATAAAAACAATTAGAGCGTTAGTTAGACCAATTGACATTACTAAAAAATCATAATGCCCATAGTGGGTTCTAAAAGTAGTTTTGGGAATGTCTTCTACCTTTTCCTGTAATTGATTATAGCCTGATCTTAAGTTAATTTTTGAAAAGATGCTAGCACCAGCTAGTTGATTTAGTAGATCATCAATTCTAGGTAATGGGCACTTGTTCTTTATTGTCACTTTGTTCAATTCCCTATAATCAATACAGAGTCGGAGGCTCCCATCTTTTTTTTTTAACAAATAATACTGGAGCACCCCATAAAGAAATGCTAGGTCTAATGAACCCCTTTTCTAGTAGTTCTTCAATTTGCTTCTTTAACTTTGCTAGTTCAAAAAGGTCCATCTTGTATAGTGCCTTAGATATTGGTCCTGACCTTGGTACTTAATCAATGGCAAACTCAACTTCACGCTTTGGGGGTAAATCTTTTATGTCCTTTGGAAATACCTCTGAAAACTCTCATACTACTGATATCTCTTCAATTCCTTCATTGACTTTCACATTCACTGAGAAGAAGACCAAATAAGCTTGGCATCCTTTTCCTAAGCATCTCTAAGCTTGAGCAGTCTTAATAAAATTGAGTTTAGTCTTAATATTTGGGACACTTTTAATTTCAAGGGTTGGCATGATTAAAGCTTTATTTTTGCAGTATAAGAGGATGTTATTTGTAAAGAGCTAGTTTATGCCTATTATAACCTTTATATCTAAAAATGGCATGCAAATCAAATCTAGTGTGGTACAACAATGTTTAAATTAGACAATGCAATTAAGACTGGCTTGAGATGTATTGGCCTAGTTACCAATAGGAGTGGATATATGCAAATCATATGGCAACACATTAATTATTAGACCTAACCCTTTAGTACATTTATAGGAAACAAATGAATGACCAGCACCCGAATCAAATAGTATGTAAAGGATAATCATTCACTTTAATCATACCTTCTATGAGATCAGGTGACTATCGAGCCTCCTGCTAAGTGAGAGCAAAGACCTTTCCCTATGCTTATGGTCTAGTATATCTACTCTACAGTCCCTTGCAAAATATCCAAGTTTACCAAATTTGAAGTAGACATTCTATCCAGCAAGACATGGTCTTCTACCATGCGTCTTGCCACATAGCTAACATACCAAGGCTTCTCTTTATATGTCTCTTTGTATATCCCTTGGCACTTATCTCTACATTGTTTGTCCTCCTCCTCTTCTACCTCCCCTTTTTGTTGAATCAAAGGTTTTGATGATTCCAAACAACTAGAGTTTAGAAGAAGAATATCAAAGGAGCATGAAAGCATAAAGTGAAGAAATCCAGTGAAGATCAAGTGAAGAATTAGTTTTTAGGATTTCTTACTATGTACACTAGGTAAAAAGCTTTAAATCTTACTTATTTATGTTATCACAGTGCTTAAACGGGTTATTTTAAAGTTATCTGTGTTAGGTTAGCTGGTCACCCAAAAGGGGGGTGGATTAAGTGTTGCAAGATTTTCACCCCTTTTCAATTACAGCCCAATTTCACCAAATGTTACAGTAGAACATGGATAAACAGAGTGTATTGAGTGAGACAAATGAAGTGAGGAAATGAAGAGCAATACACAAAGATTTATACTAGTTCAACCCAACCACTTGGCCTATGTCCCATCCTCAAGCCACCACTTGATATTTTCCATTATATCCCATAAGTTTGATCTGGGTACCTATAAAGCTTTAGTACATCCCAAAAGTTTCAGTAGGCACTTGTGAAGTCACTCTCCCCATACCCTTATAAGATGTGTAATTCCCTTTGTGTTTCCCCACACTAAGATTCTACCCAGAAGTTGTAGAATGAAAGATTACATAATAGAAACTCTCTTTAAGAGTAGATAATACATTGAAGCTCACTCTAATGAGGTGGATTTAGCTTTGAATACTCACACAAAATGATTTTATATATAGCAGCATTTTGGCACAAAACTCACTTAAATTCTTACCTATAATTTCAAATAAAGTTTTATTTATAGATTTATGACTTAACTAGTCATTAGACACAAGATCTATTTATTAGACACAAGTTCTAACCATTACTCAACAAAAAGAGTTGTTCAACAATCGTATTAAATGCATTTGACATACCAACATTCAAATTTTAGGGCTCAATAGATGAATTTTGGGGAGTTGGCATAGTTATGTATTTAATGTTGAACTTTAAAATTTGTCTATTACTAAGTAACATTCGAATTTCGAGTTTGTAAAAGATATTCCATGTTAGTTTGTGTGATTTTCATATTGGAAGTGTGTCTGTTAAGTTTGAATAGTTACTTCAAGTTTTCACAGTATACTTCGAAATTTGAATTTTAGAAGCTGAAATTCGTCTATCAGAGGCATGTTTAACATGGCACAAAAGTTCTTTTCCATGAAATTCAAATTTTGAACTGCAAAGTTTGTCTATTAGAGACCTGCTCTAATGAGACTCACAAGTTTTCACTTCAAAATTTGCACTTTAAGGCCCAAAGTTCATCTGTTAGAGGCTGTGACTTGGAACTCACTTTAAACTTCACCAACAGTCAAATTTCAACTAAGCTTCATGCAAATTTTACATACTTTCACTAACTATATTTAGCCCAAAATTCAAATTTCAGAACCAAAATTCGTCTATTAGAGATAAGATCTCTGTAACTTCTAATTTTGACAAGCAAAGTGAGAATTTTGCACAAAATAAGCATGAGTCAAATAACAAAATTCAACTATTAGCCAATATACTTCAATTTTAACACATGCTAACATCAAATTTACTTAATCTAACTCATTTAAAACATATGGTAACAAGATTAAGTAAATTGCAAAGATTAAACCACCTTAAGACCTAAGCGAATCATACCTAATAGCTAGATCTTCAAAATTTAAGCTTCACTTTCACTTGGTCATCCCATTCTTGGTATGGTCCTTTCTGATCTTTAATTCTTGGAGCATCATTTCTCTTCTTCTTCTTTGAGTGAGACATGATGTTGATTTTCCTTTCTTTATTCCAATGCTCACTCTTCCTTCATGGATAATCCTATATTTAATGTATTACACTTACAAATCAAGTAGTTAGTCTAATTTATATATCAAACTTGTATTATAAAATATAAAAGTACAATGGATATATTAGTACATAGCATGATATATGTAAACACAATTAAACTCATGCTAATGCCTATTTTACTTCTTTTAGGAACAATATATATGTTAGACAAATATGATGCATTTGTTCCTTATTACTCTACATTTGTCATCATCAAAACTTATATTATATTAAACCTAACAATCTAATGTTGGCATGTATTAGAATTGTTTTATTGGCTAACAGACGAATTTTGCTAGATGACTCATGCCTATTTTTTGCAAAATTCACACTTTGTTTGTCAAAGTTTAAAGTTACAGAGGTTTAATCTCTTACAGACGAATTTTGAATCTAAAATTTAAATTTCACGCCAAGTATAATTAGTAAAAGTGTGCAAAATTTGCATAAAACTTAGTTAAAATTTGGCTATTGGTGAAATCCAAATTGAGTTCAAAGTCACAACCTTTGACAGATAAACTTTGAGCTTCAAAGTGTGAACTTTGAAGTGAGAACTTGTATGTCTTGTTGGAGCATACATCTAACAATGAACTTTGCAGTTCAAAGTTCAAACTTCATAGCAAAGAACTTTTGTGTCATGTTAAACATGCCTTTGATAGACAAATTTCAGTTTCTAAAATTTGAAATTTGAAGTACTACAAGAAAACTTGAGACAACTATTCAATCTCTTCAGACACACTTCTAACATGAAAATTCACATAAATTAACATGTAGTATCTTTTGTAAACTCGAAATTTGAATGTCACTTAGTAATAGACGAATTTTAAAGTTCAAGATTAAAGTACTTAACCTTCTGTGTCTGTGAAATTCATTTATTGAGCCTCAATATTTGAATTTTGGTGTGTTAGACACATTTAATACAGTTGGTGAATGGATATTTTTGTAGAGTACCTTGGTTATTGTGCCTAACGACTAGATCTTATATCTAACAACTAGTTAAGCTACAAATCTATAAATAGAACTTCATTTGAAGTTGTAGGTAACACATTTAAGTCTGATATTGCAAAAACTCTTATGAAATTCTATGTTAAAGCTTTTTACCGATGCACATCATTTATTACTCTTTAACTTTCATATCTACTTTGTTTAAGAGAGTATTCATTTCTTTAACAAATCTGTTTTTTTATTTGGATGAAAGATTCTTTGTGATGGTATTCATAAGGGGATAAAGAGAAACACTAATAAGAGTGTTGAGAAATTTTTTGTGTTCCTAGAATAGAGCATAAGTGTTGTACTGCAGTATTGCAAAGAGCCCACTAAATTCTTACTGATAATGGAAAATCTCAAGTAGTGGCTTAAGGATTGGACGTAAGCCAAATAGATTGGGCCAAACTAGGATAAATTACCGAGTCTTCTCTTCCATTATCTCTTATATTCAGTTTTCCTTCTACTCTACTTTTTTTTGCAAACTTTTGCTTTCACTGTTATATTGTATTTTTGTAGAAAAATTTTATACTTCCCAATTCACCCCCTCTTGGGAAGGTAACATTCCTAATAAGTGGTATCAAAGCTTGGACTCCCAGTAAAAGGAATTGACGCTCTGGGAGAAGCAATGGCTGGGTTAGGTGAAAACTTACTTCTAGAAGGTGCAAACATGAATAGACCTCTAGGCTTTGCTAGTTAAAACTACACCTATTGGAAAATGAAGATTAAGCTATTCCTAAAGACATTAGACCTCGATATAGGGTGAACCAAGCAAGGCAGCTTGAAGAGAAGCCACAAGTTGAAAGAGATGACGATGACAAAAAAAGAGTTCTTCTCAGCACAAAGGCTAAATTCGCTATAGTTAGTGCTTTATCCCAAGATGAGTACTTCAAAGTGTCTTCATGTACAACTACCAAAGAAATATGGGACACTCTAGAGGTAGCTTATAAAGGAACTAGTAGAGTGAGAGACAACAAAATCATCACTCTTATTGGTGAATATGAAGGCTTTAATGAAGGAAGGATAATCTCTCAAGGAGATGGAGGTGAGATTCACCCTTATTGTGAATCAACTTTAAGGCTCTCGGCCAAGATTATAGTCAGACTGAGAAAGTCAGAAAAATTCTGAGAGCTCTTCTTTTCGAATGATAGCCAAAGGTTACAGTAATAGAAGAAGCAAGAGGAAAATCCATGTCCTCTATTACTTCTTTATTCAGCAGCTTGGAAGAATATGAGGGCAAGCTGAAAGCTCTCAAAGAAGTAGCTCAAAATAAGAAGAGGAAAAGCTTGGCTCTCAAAGCTACAAAAAAGGAAGAAGATAAAGATTCTGATGAGGATGAAGGTCTTGATAAAGAAACAATAGCCATGCTCATCAAAAGATTTGACAAACTTTATGGAAAGAAGAAGAACAAAAAGTTCTTCAAGAAAGTTATTGGAGTCAGCAGCAAAAGAGAAAACAAAGAACCTATAACCTAATACGAATGTGAGAAACTAAGACATATCAAATGGGAATGGCCATAATTTTTGAAGAAGCAGGAAAAAGACAAGAAAGATGACAAAGGCAAGAAAAAGAAAACATACATCTCTTCAATCTTGGGTAATAGTTCAAATGAAGAAGATGAATATGAGGAAGAGATTGCTAATATATGTTTGATAGCACATATTGAAGAAGAAGTCTTGAATCAATCTGAAAGTGACAATGCTAATCATGTAAATGATTCTAAACGATCTTACTCTAAATTACTTGATATATTATATGACATGCATGATGAGTTCATCAAAATTGCTAAAGAACTTAAATATGCTAAGAAGAAAATTAGCAAGTTAGAATCAAAATCTAAAGTGCCTGATCATTGCATCTCAACATAAAACTAAATTTGCATACTATACCTTATGCATAGAACTCAAAGAGAAAAATGAATATCTTCTCAAAAGTTTGGCTAATTTCACAAAAGGCAAAGATATAATGTATACTTTGATTTGTAATCAAAGGATTGCATAGGGTAAGGCTAGTCTTGGCAATGACCCGTGTGCTGTCAAAGACAAGATTAAGAAGAAAACTCAAAATCTGTACATGAGGCATTTTGTCAATGCTAAAGGGTATGAGAAGACATGTGATTCTTTGAATACTATTAAGGCTCATACCCAACCTAAATATGTGAAATAGAAATATTATTTGCATTATTTTATTCCTACATCTCAATCAAGCAAACCCTTTACCACCTGTTACTTTTGTAACAAGAAAGGTCATATTTCTAGTTCATATTCTTTAAAGAAAAATGGACTTAGTAGGAAGGTAGAATAAGTTCCTAAAAGCACTTCAGTATCTAGAGAGAATGCTACTAACAAAAGAGGACCCAAATAGATTTGGGTACCTAAGAAGAAAAACTAAAATCTATTTTGTAGGTATGTCTTATAGCCAGCAAAAACAACAAATGGTATATGGATAGTCCATACTTAAGACATATGACTGGTGATAAGGAGAAGTTTATCTTCTTTATAGATAAGAAAGGAGGAAAAATGTCCTTTGGAGTTGACCAATATGGGAAAGTGGTTGGCATCGGCATCATGGGTAAGAATCTTGAAACAACCATAGAAGAAATGTATTTGTGATTGGCCTCAACCACAACCTTTTGAGTATGAGTCAGACCAATGACAAAGAAAACTGAGTGTTGTTTGATTCAAAGTTCTACTTGGTCATCAGAAAAAGTGATCATAAGATTATCCTCAAAGCTCAAAGGGATGGTAACTATTATACTATTGACTTAGATGAACTCACTAATTTAGATTCTATATGTTTAATCAATAAAGATAATGAGATCTAGTTATGGTATAAAAGATTAGCACATGTTAATGTGAACCAACTTAATAAGTTAATTAAAAATGACTTAGTTACTAGCTTACCTAGGATATCATTTGAAAACGATGGTGAATGTGATGTTTGTCTTAAGGCGAAGCAAACTAAGTCCTATTTCAAATCTAAAAATGTCATCTCTACATCTAGACCACTCCAACTGCTACATCTATATTTGGTATGTCCATCAAGAGTGAAAAGCATTAGAGGAAATCCATATGTGCTAGTAATTGTGGATGACTACTCTAGATTTACTTGGACTTTATTTCTTTCCATTAAAGATGAGACATTTGATGCATTTGTAACATTAACTAAGAAAGTACAAAATGAGAAGGGTGTTTCTATTATGTCCATCAGGTTTGATCATAAAGGAGAGTTTGAAAATTCAAGCTTCTAGGAGTATTGCAAAGAGCATAGAATAGATCACAATTTTTCAGCTCCAAGGACACTCCAGCAGAATGGCATGGTAGAGAGGAAGACCAGAACATTGGAAGAGATGGTAAGAGCAACACTGAATGGGAAAAAACTTTCTCAATATTTCTGGGCTGGTGCAGTAAACACATCAAGCTATATCATCAACAGGGCATACATTAAACCAATCTTGGGGAAAATACCTTATGAGCTCTACAAAGGAAGAAAGTCAAACCACTCTCATCTACTTGTGTTTGGATGCAAATTTTCCATCCACAACAATAAAAAGAAGAATCTAGTTAAGTTTGACTTCAAGTCAGATGAAGGTATATTTCTTAGCTACTTTAGTAGAAGTAAAGCATATTGAGCCTTTAAAAAAAGAACCAGAACCATAGAAGAGTCTATACATATAGTGTTTATTAAGAACGAGACTCTCTCTAAACCTGACTTAGATGAGAATGAACTGATTTCTAGCTTTAGAAAGATGAACCTCTCTAAGGAAGATAAAATTGAACCCCCAAAAATATCATAATCTAGTACTGTAAAGGAAGATATTCAAGAGAAAGATCACAAACTTGAAATTAATAAAGAAATTTCTCAAGAACTACTTAGAGTTTAGAGATATCAAAGGAGTTATCCTATTGATCAAGTGATTAAGGATCTTTAAGAGAATGTTAAAACAAGACAGCAGCTTAGGGATAAGATAAATCGTTGTGCATTGCTATCACAAATTGAACTTAACTGCATAGAAAATGCATTAAAAGAAGAGTACTAGATTATAGTCATGCAAGAAGAGCTGAATCAATTTGAGAGGAATCAAGTTTGGGACTTAATGCCTAGGCCTAATGATAATCCGATTATTGGAACCAAATGGGTGTTTAGAAATAAACTTAATGAATAAAATATGATCATTAGAAACAAGGCTATGATCAAAGTTTGAATTTTGGGCTAAGCATAATTAGTGAAAGTGTGCAAAATTCGCATGAAGCTTAGTTAAAATTTGACTGTTAGTGAAGTTCAAATTGAGTTCAAAGTCACAGTCTCTAATAGATGAACTTTGAGCTTCAAAGTGCAAATTTTGAAGTGAGAACTCGTATGTCTTATTAGAGCATACCTTTGATAGACAAACTTTGCAATTCACAATTCGAACTTCATAGTGAAGAACTTTCATGTCATGTTGAATATGCCTTCGACAAACAAATTTCAATTTTAGAAATTCAAATTTTGAAGTGTTATGTGAAAATTTGAGGTAGCTATTCAATCTCTCTAAATGTACTTCCAATATGAAAATTCATATAAACTAACATAAGATATCTTTCACAAAATCAAAATTTGAATGTCAATTAGTAATAGATGAATTTTGAAATTCAACGGTAAAGTACTTAACCTTTTGTCTCTACCCCAATATTTGAATTTTGGTATGTCAGACGTATTTAATGTGGTTAATGAAAGATTATTTTTATAGAGTAATTGTTGGTTAATGTGCCTAACGGTTAGATCTTGTGTCTAATGACTAGTTAAGCCACAAATTTATAAATAGAAGTTTATTTGAAGTTGTGGGTAACACATTTAAGTCTGATATTGCAAAAACTATGATGAAATTTTATGTTAAAACTTTTCACCTATACATCCCATTTATTACTCTTCAATGTTCATATCTACTTTGTTTCAGAGAGTACTCATTTATATAGCAAATCATTTCTTCATCTGGATGAAAGATTCTTTGTGAGGGGATTCATAAAGGGATAAATGGAAACACTAGTAAGAGCGTTGAGAAATTTTATGTGTTCTTAGAATAGAGCATAAGTGTTGTACTGTGGCATTGCAAGGAGCCCACTAAATTCTTGCTGATAGTGGAAAATCTCAAGTGGTGGCTTGAAAATTGGACATAGGTCAAGTGGATTGGATCGAATTAGGATAAATTACTGAGTATTCTCTTCCCTTATCTCTTATATTCAATTTTCATTCTACTCTATTTTTCTCTAAACTTTTACTTTCACTGCTATATTGTATTGTTGTAGAAAAATTTCATACTTCCCAATTCACCCCCTATTGGAAAGCTAGCATTCTTAGCATTTCTGCCCCTCTACTGTTATAGGGCTTCTTTCTTTTTCTGCTCAATTCTCCTTCTTTAATGACAAGCCTTCTAAAATTAGTTGGAGTAGCAGTCATGTAATTCTTGTGGTTTACACCATTCTCTGTTATTCTACAGATTTCTACCAACTTATTGAATTCTCTAATTCTCATTGGTGCACCCTTTCTCTATTATTGGCTTCAGGCCTCTTTCTAACTTTTTAGTCTTCCACCGCTCATTATCATGCTGTTGCAAGTAAGTAGAATACCTCACCAATTGTTTAAGGTAGCCATATACTCATTTATCGATTGACTTTCTTCTTGTTGTAGAATAATAAATTCGGATTCCTTCTCATATCTTACTAACGATGGAAAATACTTGTCATAAAAATACTCTAGGAATGTCTCCTATGTCAGTGGTATATTGCAAGCCTATCAAATTAGCTCTGTATTCCGCTACCAACGATCTACCTCCTTTTCCAACATATAGGTAGCTAGCAAAGCTTTCATCTATAAGGTACAGTCCATTAGCCTGAAAATATTCTCAAGACTTAAAATCCAATCCTCTACAACTTGAACATTAAACTTTCCCTCAAATGATAGAAGGCAATGTTTTCTGAACTAGGGTATAATATTCTGCTGATTCGCAAAATCTATCACTGCCTGATTTACCACTGCAGCTAGAGGTTCAGCTTGCTACTATGGCCTTTGAATTAGCTCCTCAATTCTTATCTCAGGACGTTGCCTTTGAGTTGTTATTGTTTTCTGCAAGTCCTTGATAACTCTCTGTTATTGATCCAGTCTATTCATGATGACATGTAGTGGATCAACTTGCTATGGGTTAGCATGTGGTAGAGCTTCTCCTTGCTTAGGAGTTACCTCCCTTGTTTGCCTTTTAGTGCAAGCCATTGATATCTATAAAATAATTGAAATCATGAACATATAGGAATATTACTTAGAGATCGCATTTATATAAACATAGCATTTTATTCACTTATCAAAATTTTGTACATGTTGTATTCAAGGTCATTCATACATCACTCTTATTCATCCAATTATACTATCTATGGCTGCATACATATATATATATATCATAACCCTAAAATTGTAGTCAGTCAGAGTTCTATATATATATACATATTTACAATCATACATTCCACAACTAGTCTAGGAAGAACTAGGGTTGTCAAGGAAATAAACTGATACTGGATCTTACTTTGACTCATACCCTTGATCCTCAGCAGGTACCTATCCTTGTCCTTGCACTAGTACCAGAACCTTGTCTATAGAATCCCCTTATGGTTGTGGTCCTACAGGATCTGTCTCAGTCCTATTAGAATCTGTTAGCTTAAGCCTTAGCCTCTCACAATATATCAATTCCCAGACACACTCATATAAGCTTTTGAGCCATTGTCGTCTAAGCTTCTCTTTCACTTGTACCCAATACTCCTTGTCCTCTGACAGTATAGTAAGAACTGCGTCAATCCAAGTGGCTTCCAAGAGCTCTCGGCCCTGAGACTTCATAAATTCACACACATCTTGAAACTAAATCCAGGAATGTCAGAATAGGAGAATCCTTGTAATTGTGATGGCTCTCAATATGTATCCTAGTTATCACATATGCCACATCAAACACAACACTTCCTAGGTCTGTGGGCATATAAGAAAGATCTGGGATCTTATAATCGACTATTACTAGTTGTTTCCCTTTATCCTTCTTATTCATGTTCTCTTCTTTTTCCTTCTTCTTCTTCTTCTTTAAGTTAGCCTTAATAAAATACATCTTAACACATTTTGCCAAAATCTCTTGCTCTCTTCCCTCTAACTTGGCCTTAATCGAAGTCAAAAACTTGTCACCAGGTATCTCTCAGAGCATGGTATCTATCCATAAATGCTCAGGATACCTATTTCCCTATCTCTCTAAATAGTGTTGAACCTGAGACAACCTGTTCATGAATGTCATAACTCTATTAGGACCATCTGAATATGCTCCATACTTCTTAGAGTACCTCCACACAATCCTATGAACAATCAACTACACATCTAGTGGTTTGTCATCAGGAGTAGTATCTGGATCCAGAAGGAAATATACCTTCTAATCTACATCCTCAAATACCTCAACTCCTTACTTATGAGGAGGTTCCTCCATAAAGGGTTCATGATCTTCATCCCATACCGGCTTTTTTGTCATTGACTCTTGCTGTGAAGGCCCGATCTCATAAGGTATGTCAGTGATACCGCCCAAAGATGCCACATTCAAGCTACTACTCTCGTTACCAGGAAGTCTTACGGGGCTAGCATGAGGCTTTGACAAGAGTCCATAATTGAGTTGTTCATAGATATAGACATCTACCTAACCATAATAACAATTTGTTAATAGACTGTCTCAAAGGAAATAATAATAAATAAATACATTATTTATCATAATTCCTTTCAAAACCTATCCTGAATATACTATGCTAGGAGCTAGAACCTTATGCTTTAATACCAAAAATGTCACACCTCAAATTAGACCCATTTTCCCATGAATTAAACCATTATAAAGTCCATTTATACTTAAAGAGAAGCTTGAATCAATTTAAATCAAAAATAGAATTTTAAATTAATCGAGTACTATTCACATGGCTTTTTCCATTTTACCTGATGAAATTAAAAAATTTATAACTAATTCTACAAAAATCATGTTGAAATATTCAAGTCTTTAAAAATAGCTATAAAGAATATCTACATGAGAAAAATAATCAACTGAGTATTTACTAGGCTAATTCATACAATAAATTTGTCCAAAAATCACTATGGCAATGGTCATTTTCCAAAATCCCTGTAACTGACTATAAATTTTAAAAATCACAATAAATTATGCACTACTCCACATTAAGTGATCTTTGTGTTTATAGAAAGCTCTTCTTGTCTAGTTTTAAATCATATAAAACACTCATAAATTAAACATAATAGGTCTATATAATACACAAATTTCTCAACAGTAGTCAGCAAGGTCATTTACATTTTCCAACTTTGCAAAATACATACTAATATGTACATATATGGCAATAACTTGTCATGACCTCACATACTACATCACATTGGGTCTAAAGTGACATTATCACATGAAGGTACAACCCCAAAACTATACACATTAATTTGTATAAATACTCCAAGCATATGATCAAAGATAGCAAATTCATCTTAATCAATAGCTTGCTTCTCCTTTCCTTTCTCCTCTTGGGCAATCTTGCCATGACATGGACCTAAAATAGTTGGACATTTGGAGAGGGATGAGATTCAAGAAATTTCAGTAATTATATCCATTTATGCATACATGTTATCATAGCATTTCATGAAAAATATCAATGAAAATCATATAATCACAATATGCCATACAATTTCATAAAAATTTTGGCATGGTAACACTTTATGAAATGGAAATCCTAGGGTTATAAAACCCTTCAAACAACCAGCCCATCAATGCAAAAGCATCATATAGCATCCAACAAGCATATGGCATATTCAAAGAATCATTAAAACATAGTATGATAACATTAAACATAAGAGGACTAATAACTAACTTCTTGCTTTGCTAACTTCTCCAAACTTGATGGACACTTCTTTTGAACTTTAGACACTTCTTGGAACCCTATAGCATAATAAAACATGGCCATTATCCACTGATCACACAATCTTCTGCATAAAGTGCTCTCTTGAACTAAAAATTCTATGTACATATCCTCTAAGAATTTCTTGTACAACACACTCACCTTAACCTATTTTGGACTCAATGAATTCATTTTTAGGGTCAAAATTTTGAAATTCATTTCCTATATTAAACCCTATATCAGCCAAAAATTACCAATAAAATTAGAAAAATATTTACTTCATTAAACTTCAAACCACTTTTATATCCTTGCTCCTTGAAGCATTTCTATAATTTTTCCTACACTCTTTTGGCCATGGCTTCATTTTCTATCTCTACTCTCTCTCTCTCTCTCACAGCCAAAAATTTCAGAGCAAAAAAAGAAGGAAATAACCCATGAAAACTCTCTCAAAAACTTAAGAACACTACATAATAGTCATAGAACTTTACCTTGAACCTTTGAGACCTTAGCTTTGCTTCTTGCTCTTCCTTTTTCTCCTACTATTTTTATGCTCTTCTCTTTCTCAAGGCTGCAGGTTCAAACGTGTTTTGAGTGAAGAAGATGGCTTAACCAAAGCTATTTAGGAAATATATCAAATAGCAAATAAATCATGGTTAATTTTTATTGACCTTTGGTTACTTTATTAATAAAGCTTTTCAAATAATTCCTTCCTTATCCTTTCTTCATTTCAGATGTTATTTTGAGGGAAAATGTATCCAAAAATTGCTTCAATAATTTTAATGGACCAATAAATCATTTACCGATTAATTTTACCTGTACTGATTAAATATTTTTGTTGTGATTGTCATTAAATTGGTATAGGATTATCCAAAGATTACTTTTGTACTAAAATCATTATCTTGACCCAAAATATATTTGGATAGGGTCCACTTACTATCCATGATCGTGTACCACTTTTTCTGCAGTTCAAAATAACCTTTAATCGATAAAATACTAACTTTTATTTCAATTACCCATAATAAATTCATGCTGAATTTGTTAGCTTCCAAACATTATTTCGTTAGGCTTAGCTCACCAAGAGCTTTATTTTAACTATAATTTTTCATATTTATAAAAATACCCTTGACTAGAGGCAAATTTATAATATTTATAACTTTTGAGTCTTTTGCTATAATTTTCCCAAAACTTCTTTACATAAAATCCCACGTGCCTTATCTTTTTAAAGGAGAAAATTGCAAAATATTTAATTTCTATAGGTAAAAATGTACTTTTCTCCTTTTTAGTTCTAATTTGAAAAAATAACATTTTTGCCATTTTTCTTCCATTTTCGTGTCTCCATTTTTTGAGATTTTAGGCATATTTTTAAATATCCTCCATTTAATCATTCTACATTATTTAATATCCAGAAAAATTCAAAATATTGTATAGGCCAAGTGAGAAAGTTGAACCAGAATAAACTTTTGTGTTTGATTCTGTCTTCTCTTGCCCATTTTCATTTTAAGTCATTCTGTGTTAGTGTGCTTGTATTGTTATATTCGTTTCTTTCATTTTGCATAAAAGTTTCAAAAGCCCAATTCACCTCTCTTGGGCAACCTAGTTGCACTTACACTTTGATCTTCATCTTCACTTATTTTTTCGTCAGTTTTTATTAAAGTAAGAAAAATCTTGATTAATATTATATGTATTTGTATAGTTTGATATTATATCTTGTTAAATATTTTAAAGATATTGTATTTTATAATATTGATAATAGAAACTGGTAGTAGCATAGACTTGAGCCTTAAAATTTGATGTTCTCAGATTTTTAGGATATTAGCATATATACATACTGTGCATGGAGTTTGCCATAGAGTAAATCCTTAAAATCTTTTGGTAAGTTTTTCTTTGACTATTTTGCTTACATGAATCATTATTTATTCTTAATTCATGACATACACTTCTTTGTAAGTTGATTGTGATATCCATAAATTTCTGTATAATATAAGTGTATAGGGATCTGATAAAATCTGAAATACAGAATTTGATGGAAAAGAAGTAAAATAGCAAATTATATGATCAGATTTTAAAAAGAAAAGAATTTTCAAAATGATCTTTGCAAGAAAAATTAATTGTAGTTTGATCCTTGGGAAAAATTACACAAAAGGACCCAATAGAAAAGTTATTTTGTAATTTCAAAAATTTATGTGAAAATGGACCTTTCGACATGCTCGAGCCAATGTAATAATGAATTGAGTTCAAAAGAATCAAGTTGAAAAGAATTAGCCTACAAAAAAAGTAAAAAAGAAAAGTATGTGGGTCCCACATCTACACTGTTTAGGATAGGATATTAAATTAAAAGCAGATCAAAATGCAGTTATATCCTATATACATAAAGTAACAAAATACTACAAAAATAACTTTATCTGTCCAAGTATAAAGTAAACCAATATAGAATATATTTGGACTAAGAAAAATATGTATTATTTTGCTTTCTCTCTCTCTCCCCCTATATGTGGCATCCAAAATTCAGCTTGTGATGGTGGTGGATTATTTTAATATTTCTTGATTTTTTATGAAGATTCAAGAAGTCATATATGTCAAAAATTGATTGGTCTTGTATCTTTATATATACTTCCTCTTGGTGGCCGACCTAAGGCATAAGAAAAGAAGGGAGCAGTTGCTAAAACACCAAAAAAAAAGAAGGGAGAAAAGAGGAAGGAAGGAAGGAAGAAAGAAAGCCAAGTGTGAGGTAAGTTCTAACTTATGGTTTTCAGGGTTTCTACTCTAGTTTCTAAGTTGTTTGGCATGGATTATTTGAGTTTTCTTCTCCTCCTCCCTAAGTCTAGATTTCATCCAAGGTATAGAAAGAGAGGGAAAGTGTTTTTCTTGCATAAAAGTTAAGAGAAAGCATGAGCAATTTCATGGAAAGCAAGTTTAAGTGAGTTTTGAAACATGTTTTGGAAAAAATCAATTCTTTCTCTTTACCCTGTTTTAGCTAGACCATGAGTGTAGGAAGGAGTGGGATTTTCATGGATTTGATTCAAAAATGGATTCATCATGATGGAAAACCTTAGAAATGAGTGTTGGTTTCATGAAAAAAATAAAGATTTAAAGACTTTATGAAGTAATTCTTTGATTTAGTTGATTTAGTTAGTATTTAATACTGTTTTAATACTTGAGGAGGTTCAGGAAAGCTAGTGGAAGCATTGAACTCAAATCGTAAAGCACAAAGGATACATAAAGGTAGCAAAGCTTATTTTATTGCTTTAAGTTATTGTATTGTGTTTCTATGATGATATAAAATTTCCATATTGTTTTTGTGATGTTTTATGACTAGATATGAGCTATTTTATGAGGGGATTTTACCCTGCGATATCCGTTTTCTAAGGGAAAACTTGGCCAAAATTTCTATGTGACGATATGGTATTTTGTATTTTTATGTGAATTATATGAGATTTTATGATGTATACTTGGCATATTGCATGAAATGAGCTAGCTATTAGGATTTTTCATAATCTTATCACCCCAAGTATTCAAATGTTAGGTTCAAGTGATGACAAGACCACTAAGAAGACAAGAGCCAAAGAGAAGATTACATATGATTAAATTCTTAATTGTTATTACTACTTGTTTTCTTGTTATTTTGTATAAAATCATATGTGCCTTTGTGAGGCTATATTTTTTTGTCATTATGTTCCTCTAGGTCTCTTGTAATGTTATGGACATATTTTGGACAAGTTTAAGGCATGTAGACATTGTATAAAAATAGTTTCGCAAAGTTATACCATAATCTGTCCAAAATGAGTACCATTGATTGGAACAGAGATACTATGTTTGAAACAGAGTAATATGTATGGATTTTATATATAGTCAAAAACTAAACAAGTATATCTTTCCAAGAAGCCACAGATCGCTTGATTTGGATCAATATACTAAGAGATATGAATTTTTGAAAAAGGGTCAGAAAACCTGAAAATTTTATTTTGACCATTTGAATAGTAAATTTTTGTCAAAATATTGTATCAATTGGTGCGTTAAAATTCAATTTATATATATATTTTTCCATGTAGAGAATGTTTTTAGCTGTTTTTAAAGATTTGAATTATACTCATATGATTTTTTTTAATTAGTTAAGATTTTTCAAAATTTAGCCCAAAAAAATAGGATATCACATGAACAGTAACATTCGAAATTTTTTATTTTCTGATTTAGTCCCTATAATGATTCAAGGCTCTAGAATGGTTAATTTAGACATAAGATATGCTATAATATATGAGAAATAACATAGGAAAGTAAGGTGTTACGTTAATCCTCTCGCACACCAAGTTAAGCTTTGTGATTTTGAGAGTGCAAAAGTTCTAGTATGCTGGACTTCAATACTTCATGATTTATATGAATTTCTATGCTTGTTTAATATGCCACCATAATTATAATTGAACCAAAATTATACACCATTACAATGGGTATTGTAATCAAGTATGAATACATAATTTTTACTAAAGGGTGAATACACATGAATTTTGTTTATTCTACTATATTGATAATAGAGAGGTAAAGGAAAATTATATCATGTATAAAAAAATTTATAAACATACCATATCTAAAGTTAAGGATAATTTTTAATTTAGTAAATAAATATTTAAAATCTATGAGATAATAATAATTTTTAGTTAATTTATGAAATAATAATCAATTAAGAAAAAATATATTTATGTAGCTAATTATTGCATAGTTTATAATGATCTCTTTAGTTAAATATATTTATTTTGTTAAATTGTTTATCTTTTTCTTATTTCAATTTTCATAAAAAATGTGCTCAATATTTTGTCATGCATTCATAAGTATAGTATATTTTTGTATGAAAAATATTGATAATTTTAGAAAATATATAATACAACATATTCATGTAGTTAAGTGATTTTTTTAATTTTATTTGTCCTATAATATTGATAATAGAAAGCTAGAGGAAAATTATATCATGCATTAAAAAGTCTATAAATATAGCATATCTAAAGTTAGGATAACTTTTTAATTTATTGAATAAATATTTAAAATCTATGAGATAATAATAATTTTTTAGTTAATTTATGAAATAATAATCTATTAAGAAAAAATATATTTATGTAGCTAATGATTTGATAGTTTATAATAATATATTTAGTAAATTATATTTTTTAAAATTGTTTAGCTTTTTCTTATTTCAATTTTAATAAAAAATTTGCTTAATATTTTTCAGGTGTTCAAAAGCATATTATATTTGTGCATAAAAAAATATTGATAATTTTAGAAAATATATAATATGATATATTAATGTAGTTAGGGAATTTTTGTAGTAGTAGATTTATCTATGTATAGATTATTTTTCATATAGGCAAAAGTACACTTTTTGTTCCATGATTTCACACTAAGTTTCATCTTGGTCCCTTAACTTTATTTTATTTCTTTTTAATTCTTTAATTTTTAAAATATAATCAACGTTTCTCTATTACTAACATCGTTAATTATATTAATAGAAATGCTAGGAAAACATTATTCAACGTTGACATGTCAATTTTTATTGTTAAATCATCAATATTTCTAATTAATCTTGGGTTTAAAATATTTTTCATTAAATTAAAAGATTAAAAATAAATAATTACAAATAAAAACTTCTAAACAAAACCTTGATCTTAAATTTTTTTTTTGTCATGAAAAATGAGTTTGATAAAAATGTAAGCATTTAGAAAATACTTTGTTAGCATTTAGAAATGATTGATCAGTATTTTCTACTAATACAGTTAATTATTTTAATTATAGGAAACATTTTGATTATATTTTGAAAGTTAAAGGATTAAAAAGAAACAAAATAAAGTTAAAAGACCAAAATGAAACTTAGTGTAAAGTTAAGTGACTAAAAATATATTTTTGCCTTTCATATATTAGAAGGTAATTTACGTATATTAATTTTCTTCTAATAATATATTTTGTATATTAGATTTTTGTGTGTATTAATATTTATTTTATGTTTATATGTGGATAATAAACAACATTATTATAGGAAGATAAATGGATAATAGAGAAGAATAGGTCTACGTATTTGCAAATAGACGAATTTTTACTAGTACAAATGATATGATATTTGAATCCGATCATATAGAAATAATAAGTATTAATTCCAACATTACTTTGATTCAGCTAAAGCAAGTTGTCGGACAAAACCTTGGACTTCCTTCTAATCAAATTGTGTCAAGCCTAGTATATAGATGTCCAACTTCCATAAATCCACCATGGTACCAGTCATGTATTCTCGAGGTTGATTCTAACATGGGAAATATGTGGCAAATGAATTTTTGATATTCTACTCAGTTGATAAGGGCAGAGTTGTATGCACACATTTCCAACATGGAAGTTGATGACTATCTTGAATCACAACCACCGAAGGACTATGTTAGTTATATACTCCCATCAAGTAGCAATCAAGTTGACCCAATAGAATAGGGATCAAGGCTTAGCATGCACTTGGAAAATTTCAACCTGTTTAATCCTTGCCTAGGTTGGCAATGTTGGACCATCTTCTTTACTTCCTCCAACTGAAGATATTATGGATGACTTTGAGGATGAGGATGAGTATGGTTTCTTAATAAATGCTATTGGTGAGAATGATGATGTTGATAATGATGATGATGCCCATGAGGAGAATAATGAGGGCGGTGATAGTGTCCCTGACAAAACATTACATATAAATGAATATGAAGGGCTTGCATCTAATTTCTTCTTATGTGTTAATATAGACTTGGTTGTGGCTCCTGAGTTTAGTTGACTAGGAGATATTCTTCCTCTTAGTGATACTTGTGAGTTTTTCCTAGGGCAGAGTTTTAATAAAGTGTGCTCTAAGACGTGCGATCAAACTTTACTCAATTTGAGTTCATCACATGTTTAAAGTATATCATTCAAGAAATATGAAGAATATCAACGTGTAAATTATGAAAGTGGTTGCAATTGGAGACTAAGGGCTAACAAAAAAGTCAATAAAACATTCTGGTTGATCACGAAATATACATGGCCCCATACATGTTTAACTATGTCATTAATTCAAGATTATCCCAAGTTAAATTCAGATGTCATCTCATCATGTATAATGGAGATAGTAACTGATAGGCCGGATGTGAAAGTTTCTCAAATTATTGATGATGAATCAAGAAGTTTTGATAATTTCAAACCAACATTGAAGAGCTTGGATTGAAGATATCAAAGGTGCTCAAAGTGTCTCAAGTAAAGAAAATCTGAGTAATCATTGCTAGGATAGTTGTAGGATCTTTTGACATGGGTAAAAGATTTTGATTTGGTGGAAAAACGTTTTAAAACCTTGATTTTATGTTAGATTATGAAATATTTGAAAAATACTCACCAACAGACGAAGTTTGAAAAGTTTATATTGAACTGTCATGTTGGAAATTCGAACTTTGCCTTTGGAAATTCTAATTTCGAGCTGAAACTGAATAAGTCTGAAGAGATTCTTCTCTAACAGACGAATTTTGATTTACCAAAATTAGAATTTTCATATGAGCCAGAAAGAAGCTTCTTAGAGACAGACGAACTTTAAGTCTTCAAAATTCGAATTTCAGACAAAATGCAATTTGTGAAAACCAAAGAAATTCGTCTGAAATAATGTTAAAATTCATCTGAAATCAAGATTATCTTGAGCTTCAAAATTGCTCTCTAACAGACGAACTTTGAACATTAAAATTCGAATTTCAGAAGTTTAGGTCGTGAGTTTGTCAAAATGAAATGCTGACGTATGAATAATAAAGTTTTGAAACTTCGAGTGTTGAAGTAAGTCTGAAAAGATGACTCTCTGACAGACGAACTTCACTCTTTCAAAATTTGAATTTCGAAGAAAGTGAACTACTGTGTCTCTTGAACGTACTACGGACAGACGAACTTCAGGGTTCCAAAATTCAAATTTCGAGGGCACTGTAGAAAATTGAAAACACTGTTCACACTTAACAAAAAAACTTTCTTCTTGAAAATTCGTATGTCACAACATGGAAACATTTTCTAAGTTTCAAAATTGGAATTTCACTTCATAAACAGACGAACTTCAGTGTTTTAACGTTGAAAGCTTTAACCTTCGATTCCTTCGAAATTCGTCTATTGACCAACCAAAATTCGAATTTCAGTATGTCAGAAGCATTAAATGCGGTTGGTTAACGGATAGTTTTTCAGAGTAACCGTTGGATAACTTCTCCAACAGATAGATTTTGTCTCTAATGGACATATGAGAACTAAATCTATAAATATAACATCATTTGAAGTTGTGGGTAACGAATAAAACTTGCATATACTTAAATTCTGCCAAATCTTCTCAAAAAGCTTTTACCCTCTCAACTTCAATATCTGTACTTTAATCTTCATATTTACTCTATTCAAGAGAGTTATATCCTTGTAAACAATCTAATCTTCATCTGGAAGATAGATTTACTTGTGAGGGGAAATCATAAGGGGATTGGAAAACACATTGTGGAAGTGCTTAGAGAAATTGTGAAAGCTCTAGAAAACAGAGCACAAGCTATGTACTGTGGCATTTGCAAGAAGCCCGTTGAATTCTTGCAGTATAGTGAAAAATCTCAAGAGGTGTCTTGGGAACTGGACGTAGGTCAAGTGGATAGACCGAACCAGGATAAATTTCTGAGTGTTCTTCTCCCTATCATTACTTTTTCTGTTTGCTCTGCTTTTACGTTGCTTTCATTATACCTTGCTTTCTTCACCTGTTTCACTTTGTGCAGAAAATTTTTAATCTTTCCAATTCACCCCCCTCTTGGGAAGTCAGCCTAACTAATAATTGAGACTATATTTCATGTTTGGGTACATTGTGTCATACAAAAAAGCATGGAAGGCAAAACAATTAGCACTAGCTATTACTTTTGGTAATTGGGAGAGCTCATACTCACTATCACCTAGATGGCTAGCTGTAGTCCAACATTTTATGCCTGGTTCATGTGTAAAAATCTCAAGCAATCCATGTTTGGAAGACAATTCTAAAGGGCAATATATTGAAATGTTTAATTGTGTTTTTTGGGCATTTAAACCATGCATTGAAACATTTGATCACTTGAAGCCCATTATCCAAGTTGATGGAACTTTTCTTTATGGGAAATATAAAAGCACATTGTTTATGGCTACATCACAAGATGGTGATCACAATATTGTACCACTTGCATTTGTTATGGTTGAGGGGGAGACAAAAATGACCTGGACATGGTTTTTATATAATGTTCACATATACATCATAAAGGAAAGGGAAGGAATATGTTTAATTTCAGACAGACATCGATCAATTTTGTCTACAGTTGAGAATCAACATGTTGGATGATATGGTTATCATGTTTTTTGTTTGAGGAATGTGGCTACAAATCTACATAATGCAAATGGAACAAATTAGCTAAAGGAGAAGTTTATCAATATTGATGAGAATCAATTGCCTTGTTCTCATATATTAAATGTTGAAGGCAAAATTATTAATAATAAGTTCCTAATTATTTGTATGCTATGCATATGAGAAACATGTTGACCAACAATTGTCAGAGATAGCATTAACCCATGAGTGTGCAACTAGCTGAATCAATAACATTCCAAAAGAAAAATGGTCTTGTGCATATGACTCTGAAGAGAAACAAGTCATATGACAACAAATCTCGCTAAATGCATCAATGGTGTCTTTAAAGTTGTTTGGAGTTTTTTTATTACCGGTCCTATCAAGGCTAACATGTATATGGTGAATAACTATTTTGTCAAATGTGCCCGATAAGTTTATGCAAAAATAGAAGTTGGTCAAGTTTTCTCTGAGACACTTAACAAAATGTTAGAAATAGCAAGAAATGTTGTATCTGCATGCCATGTTCACGCTTATGATAGAAGTCAGCATTTTTTGAGGTTGTTGAACCACACAATGTTCAATGGCATCAATTTGGTCATTATTGCAAGGTTGACTTAAATGAAAGAAAATGTGATTGTAGAGAATTCCAGATAGAGCACTATCCATGTATGCATGTAGTTGTTGCATCTGCAATAGTTGGATTAGGCCATTTTCAATTTGTGGATACTGTATTCAAGTTAGAAATCATGCACCTTGCTTATAATAATGGGTTCCACCCTATAGGAGATGAGATTCATTGGCTAGAAACTGATATTTTGACATCGATACCTGACCCAACAATGATTCTAGAAGAAGGTTGTCCTTGGTTGACTTGCATATGTAACGAGATGGATTGGACTGTGCCTAGTCAACAATCCAAATGTGGGTTATGTAGGCAAATAGGTTATAACCACTCTGCTTGTCCACAGAGTCAAACCTCTAGACATTAATTTGTAGTTGACATTTTAAAACATATATATTTGGAAAATGACATTTTAGGACAAAAATATTCAATTAATGCCATTTTAGGATCAAAACATTTCAAAATGATAGAAAGAGACTATGGTCTTAAACTGATTAAAATTTTAAATAAGAAATTACTTAAATGCACTTGTTAAAAAGTTTGACACTAAGCTCCTGATATTTACTACTCAGATTTCGCAATTTAACACTTTGCTTCCCCGGTTTTACACTGGACATATTATGATCACCAAAGAATTTAATTGATCAGTTTCAGAGTTTGACACTCAGCTTCCACTAGTTGCTACTTGGGTTCCATAATTTGACACTGAGCTTATCCAATTTGACACTAAACACATTATGATCACCAAAGAATTCAACTTATTAGTCTCAAAATTTAACACTTAGTTCCTACTATTTACTACTTATGTTCCATGATTTGGCATGGAGTTTCCTTAGTTTTACACCGGACATATTTTGATCACCAAAGATTTTAACTGATCAATCCCAAAGTTTGACACTCTGGATCCGCTATTTACTATTGAGGTTCCATGATTTGACACTAAGTTTCTCTAGTTTTATACTAGATATATTATGATAATCAAAGAATTCAATTGATCAGTCATAGAGTTTGACACTCAGTTTTCACAATTTACTACTAAAAGAATTCCACGATTTGATATTAAGTTTCCCCGGTTTTACACTAAGTTTCCCCAATTGAGTTTTTCATTATCATAATGTGTCCAGTTTAAAATCAGAAAAGTTCAGTGTCAAATTATGGAACCTAAGTAGTAAATAGTGGGAGTTGAGTGTCAAATTTTTGACAAAGGGCATTTAGGTCATGTAGGCATTTAAAATGTTGTTCAGTTTAAGACCATAGTCTCTTTATATCATTTTGGAATTTTTTTGGTCCTAAAGACATTAATTGAATATTTTGGTCTTAAAAATGTCATTTTTCTATATGTATTTGACATTTTTTAAATATATCAAAATGTGACAACATTGTAATTGATTGCATGAGTCTTATTTCAATGGTAATGTTTGATACTTGTTTTTACTCCAAATATTGCAGGGATGTTTCTTAAATGGCACAACCACATCAAATCATCAACCTAAATCCTAAGGATAATTTACTATTATATTTATAACCACAACATATTTCAGAGGCTGTGTGGACTCAAAATGTAAGTAAATGATTTCACATATAAATATTCATTGATATGATTTATCATATATTATGCTACCATATATTATTTTTGTAGGTCAATCAAATTCTTTGAACTTGACTAGTCATGCATAAAAATAGACTAATTGAGCCACTAGTACAAATTATATTGCATCTTATACAGGCTAACTTCTATGGTGCTGCTAGAATAAGTCAATTTGAGTATGATCTAATATTGGTCTTAGTACTTGTTGAGACGTGACATCCTAAGACACATACTTTTCATACCACCCGTGGGGAATGCATAATAGCTTTACAAGACATGGCAATTCAGTTGGGCCTTCCTTGCAACAGAAACCCTATCAACTAACCACATGTGTTAATTGCACCTTAGAGAATCATCACCTGCAGAAAAAATATCTGGATAGGCGCTAGTTATAAGTTAGTTGGATAAACATTTTCATGACCTCAAAGATGATGCAAATGAACAATAGATATAGCAATTCACTCATTCATATATACTTAGATTGATTGGTCGATATCTAATGCCAGATAGGTCTAGCCAAGGGGTATATTTGATGTGTCTTCCACTACTCATGAATCTTGGAAGAGCGAGCATATATTCTTAGGAATTTGCAGTATTAGTCCATTTATACCAAGAATTATGTAATGCTCTACAAGCCATACAAAGCAAATCGACATGGGATCACTTCCCTATGCTAGCACCACAATGACCTCCACCAGCAAATCGACATACGAATGTCTATCCTCTCACACCACCCTTAGGATTCAGGTATGCTTAATTTACACTCAAACTATTTGATTTTAACTTATTAACTTAATCATACAAAGTTTAACAAGTTCTTGTATGCCTTCATATATGGAAAAATGTAGGACAACCACCCCATCTTAGTGAGATGGTATTGCAACATTATAGGAAGTTACTTGATGAAATGGGGGAGTATGATATAGTTTGGCAACCATATAAATCTCTACCGGTGTAGCAACTAATTCCAACATATTATTTAGAGATAGCACAAATTTGGTGAGCTTTAGTCCACCTTATATGCTTTAATATAATTGAATGGTGTTAGCAAGGCTGACTTCCCAAGAGGGGGGTGAATTGGGAAGATTGAAAATTTTCTGCATAAGGTGAAGTAAGTGAAGATATCACAGTATAAAGAAAATAACGTGTAAAAACAGAGCAAGCTGAAAAGTAAAGATAGGGAGAAGAAAACTCAGCAATTTATCCTGGTTCGGTCTTTCCACTTGACCTACATCCAGTCCCCAAGACACCTCTTGAGATTTATCCACTATACAGCAAGAATTTCAATGGGCTTCTTGCTAAGGCCACAGTACACGAGTATGCTCTGTTTCAGAGCTCTCTCAAACTCTCCAAGCACTTTCACTATGTGCTTCCCAATCCCCTTGTGAATATCCCTCACAAGTAAATCTATCTTCCAGATGAAGAGTAGATTGAATACAATGAAATAACTCTCTTTAAAAGAGTAGATATGAAAGTTTAAGAGTATGTATAGAAGTTGAGAGGGTAAAAGCTTTTGAGAAGAAGATTTTGCAGAAATTCAGTATATACAAGTTTGATTCATTACCCACAACTTCAAATGATGTTGTATTTATAGATTTAGGTCCCAAATATCCGTTAGAGACTAAATCTATCCGTTGGGGAAGTTATCCAACGGTTACTCTGAAAAACTATCCGTTTACCAACCGCATTTAATGTTTCTGACATACTGAAATTCGAATTTTGGTTGGTCAACAGACGAATTTCGAAGGAACCGAAGGTTAAAGCTTTCAACGTTACAACACGAAGTTCGTCTGTTCATGAAGTGAAATTCGAATTTTGAAACTTATAAAACATTTTCACAATGTGACATACGAATTTTCAAGAAGAAAGTTTTTCAGTTAAGTGTGAACAGTGTTTTCAATTTGCTACAGTGTCTTCGAAATTCGAATTTTGGTATCCCAAAATTCGTCTGTTCACTGAACGTTAAAAGAGACACAGTAGTTTACTTTCTTCGAAATTCGAATTTTAAAGGTGTGAAATTCGTCTGTCAGAGAGACTCTTTCCAGACTTATTTCATCATTCGAATGTTGCAAATTCTTGTTATTCGTATGTCTATGTTTCACTTAAACAGACTCAAGAACTTAGCTTCTGAAATTCGAATTTCAATGTTCAAAGTTCGTCTGTCAGAGAGCAGTTTTGAGACATAAATCATTCTTGATCTCAGATGAACTTTAACACATTTTCAGACGAATTTCTTCTATTTTCTCAAGTTTTGTTTTGTCTGAAATTCGAATTTTGAAGACTTAAAGTTCGTCTGTTGGAAAAAGCTTCTTTCAGACTTGTATGAAAATTCGAATGTTGGAAGCTCAAAATTCGTCTGTCAGAGAGCATTTATTAAACTCATTTTCATTTTGATTTCAGATGCATTTTATCATGGTCTCAGACGAATTTCTTTGGTTTTCACAAATTTCATTTCACTTGAAATTCGAATTTTGAAACTATGAAGTTCGTCTTTTACCAGAAAGGCTTCTTTCAGACTAGATGAAAATTCGAATTCTGAAAACTCAAAATTCGTCTGACAGAGAGCCATCTCTTCAGACTTAATCAGTTTTAGCTCGAAATTCGAATTTCCAAAGGCAAAGTTCGAATTTCCAACTTGACAGTTTAGTTTAAACTTTTAACCTTCGTCTGTTTGTGGGTGTTTTTCAAATATTTAAAGATTTAACATATAATCAAGGTTTGAAAACATCTTTTCTTCAAATCAAAAACTTTTACCCAATCATAACAAAAACTAAAGATCCTACAAGAGATCTAACAGCAAATACTCAGAAAAACTTCACTTGGAACAGCTTTGTTCTCCTTTGATATCTTCAATCCAAGCTCTTGAATGTTGGTTTAAAATCATCAAAACTCTTGCTTCAACAAATGGCACCATCCTCATCGTGTGCTCAGGCAATTTGGTTGACAACAACTTATTCCTAAGGCCCCAATTTATTTGGGGAATTGCCACATGATACAGCTAAGAGGAAGAACATATATTAATTGGGTTCAAAAGCACAATGAATTCATTAAGGCATGGAATAGATGGCATGATGCTATAATTGAGTCACCTATGGCACTTGGAGCATTAGGTCACACATCTAAGTATATGCAATGGTATTGGAGAAACACTCAATAACGGATCCACCGAGCTAGTGCTACAACTAGTTTTGCTGTAAGTATTCGACATCGCAGTCTTTGTTCTGTTTATATAGGTAGTGTCATTACCTAATGGATTATTATCAATTTTAGGTCGATACAGCAGATGAATTGGTTAGACTAGGTATGAATGACCCTTGCCAATGTCGACCATGGAGTATCGAGAAAGTGTTATACAGGACCAACATAACATCAGAATGGCATTAAAAGAAAAACATATGCTATTAAGCTACTATGTCTACTGCTCCTCTGGGGAGACCAAGTAAGCGATGTTGTGGCTATCTATCAACTCAACCACCAATTGTGGCTAAAGAAGAAGACAAACAAGATCAAGGAGTCACAGCAGAAAATGAAGACAAACAAGATCAAGGCACTGCTACTTCTTCAGACATTTTTAGTGAATCCTATTATATGCCACCATCAACATTGCCTCAATTTAGCTCGTCCAATTTCAAGTCATTATTTATGTCTTTATTTGAGAATCAGGTAATTTTTGTAATAGAGTATAATAACTACACATTTGATGTTAGTAGGCCATCAAATGAAACATCATGGCCATGCAAGCAGCCAGTTCCTCTTGTTGAATCTCTTATATTGATTTGAATACTCCACCGACTGTATATATCACAGAACCACCTGAATCTCAACATGAGGAACCAATAAGACAAGAACAACCACAATGCGTTAGAAGGAGACTGAGATGTGACACAGGAAGTCATAAGGTAAACAATTTTTTCTTGTGAAAGAAAAATTTTATCTTTAATTATTGTAACCAATTTTAATCCTAATTGCTTGCAAATTAATTATTATTTGTGAGTTTATTGATTATTAATAAAAAATTTTCCTCAACTTATTTTTAGAATTTAATTAAAATTATTAATTTCAATAATATTTATTCATTTTTTACTAAACATTATTTTTTAATCATCTCTTTTTATCTATAACACAATTATCTATTTTCAATAAGTACTTAATTATTATATCTAGTCATTATTCATCTTTACATAATTATTGCAACAATTATTGTTTAAATTTTGTACCAACAAAAAATGGGACAATATTTAATAAAAAAAAATGGGACAATACATATCTCTTGGATTAATGAAAACCGAGTTTTTTCTTTTTTTTAAAAAAAAAAAGTTAGATTTGTTCGGTCCGAGCACATCTCGAACTTCTTCAGGCCCAAGTATAAATCAAGGCTTGCCCGAACATCTTGCAGGACTTATTGGGGCTTCCCAAGCATGGTTTCAAAGAAAATTAGTTATAGTCTTTTGAGAAAATCTTTCATACTTACCGTGTATTGAGAAAATCTTATTTTTATTGTTGTATTGTGATCAATTTTCGTGAAAAGGCAGCAGATAGTTGCTGCTTTCTCATCTCAACCGCTGGCTTCATCCCTCACTACACACAGGAAGCCACGCCTCCGAAGCATTTTTTTTTTAATGGATAACCGTTGAATAATTAATTAATTCGGTCCTTTGGGACACAACAGAATGATGAATGTTCAGAAAACGAGCCGTCGCTTCAATACCGTTGACTTCCGTCTTGTGTCTTGAAACGTGATTATTTTTGAATTACACATTAAAGAATTCTAACTAGTAAGTCTTCAAGGAATCCGCAATTCAACGAGAACAGTAGTAATAGAGAGGATCAACAAGTAAAACAAGGCGGAATTGAGCATTGAAAAAAGAATTTAATCATCCTAAAATGGAATTTTTCGAGAGAAGGGGCGTGCTTGAGGAAAGCAAGGAAAATGGCAGCAGCTGTGATCTTCCTTCCTAAAGATACTTCTTGTCCAGGTCATTAAAGTAAGGGTGCTCCATTGCTTTCTTTGCAGAAATCCGTTTTGAAGGCTCGTATTGCAGCATTTGCTGGGAATAAGAAAAATAGAATAGATATCAATTAAGCAGTAAAAGGAAAGATCAAAGGCAGCAGAAGGTAATAAAGTAAGAGGCAACTTACAGAAAGCAGATCCAATCCATGCTCGTCCAAATTAGGAACAGCCGTTGACAGAATTTGAGGGCTCCATTGGGGGTACTCATGCCAATTCATTAGTTTACTAACGCCTGGCCACATCTCCTCATTTGGAGTACCCAACAGCCTGTACAAAGACCTATGATGAGAAAAGACGTGGTATATAGTGAAATCACAAAAATGCTAAACATGTCACCTGAATATATGCAGGAGTTGTTGCAGCTCAGAATCACCAGGGAAGAGAGCTTGCTTGGTGACTAGTTCAGCTACAAATCAAAATGAAAATAAAAAGAATAAAACTCGTGCCAGATAAAACAATTTGCCTGATGAACATTTTCTCGGATGGGAATTTATACCAAATATGCAGCCAACGGACCACATATCTACCGCCATTGAGTAATGGGTTGCTCCCAAGAGGACCTCAGGGGCTCTGTACCACAAGGTCAGGATCTGAAATTGACAAGACAAAAGATAGGAAAAGAAAGAAAAAACTTATGAGCCATTGATGATGCTACGAGAAGCATAGAGACACAGAGAGAGAGAGAGCACATGCACCACCTCATGTGTGTATTTCTTTATTGGCACCGTAAATGCCCGAGCCAGTCCAAGATCAGCTATTTTAAGCATCATCGTTTTGCGGTCCATCAAGAGGTTATGGGGCTTCAGATCCCTTCAGCACCATCAGAAAAGACTTAAACATTCCCAGTCTATCCAAGGGAGGCAAAGAAATAATAAAGAAAGAAAGAAGAAAGGATACCTATGCAAGATTCCATGACCGTGGCAGAAAGCCACGCCCTTGCAAAGTTGGTACATCAAGCTCTGCAGTGAAAATGCATCCAGCACGCATTAAGACCTTAAGAACTATGGTTCCACGCAAGAGAAAATGTGACACTTACTTTGACTGTTTGAGCAGAGATGTTTTCTCCAGTCTGACGGAAACTACGAATGAATTTCTTGAGATCCGTGTCCATGTACTCAAACACCAAGTACAGCACTGTCTTTCCTTCCTTGTTCTGACCTTGTTTTACATCCATCAGCCTGTCGGAAACAATGAAATGCTTTACTCCAGACACCATATATAAAAGACGAAATGAGCAACCAGTGGCAGAGAAATACAAGAGGAGTAGCAGTGATAGTAATATTAAACTCTTGAGACGATACAAGTATCTATATGTTGAAGCCTCGAAAGAAAAAGACAGAAAAACAAGATGAACACGAAAGGAAACTGGAGTCAGAAGATAATCAGCCAACACAATGGAAATTATAGAGATGAATGAAGAATATGTGGAAGGCAAAACCCTAAATCCCCAAATTCACACACACACAGAGATAGAGAGAGGGAAGGAGACCTGACGACATGGGGATCCCTAGAGAGCATGCGCAGAATGGAAACCTCACGGAGAGTGGTGGGAGGGACGCCTTCTTCGTCCTCGTGGAGGCGAGTTTTCTTAAGAGCAACGATCTTGCCGGTTGATTTATCAATTGCCCTGTACACCTTCCCATACGTCCCTTCTCCTACCTTCTCTAGCTTCTCGAACGCGTCCTTCGCCGATAGGGTGCTCATACTCTTCTCCATTTCTACCTCTCTCTCTCTAATCACAAACACCAGAATCACAAGCACCAGCGTGCTTAATGTAATTTAATTTATAGCCGGTAAATAGATCTTGAATTGAATCGTTGAGCAACGGTCACATTTTTTTGAAATTCAAATCACTTATTTGCTCACGCGGTTCGCCTGCATCAAGGGGACAAACTCGCTTTTTTTTTTTTTCAGACTATGGAGGACGTATTATCTTGCAGTGCTTGACACAGTTTTTAATTTATATATAAAAAATATAATTTTAAGAATAGCATATTAATAACATTTTCTGAAATTTCATTTAATGAAGAAGATGATGATGATTATTATTATTATTATTATTATTATTGCTTTTATTTAACCTTTGCCGGCCCATCCAAATTTCTACATATCATTTTTATTTTTACTAATGTTTATGTTTAGTAATTACTAATTTGACAATTTGACATAAAAAAAACTTTTAAAAAATATTTATCTGATCTACCAAAAAAAATTTGTCAAATACGATATTGCTAAAAACGCTTATCAAATAATTAATTATTAATTAAAATATTTAATGTTTAATTTTTAAAATTCTAAATAATTTTTTTATTTCACAAAGGTTGACTATTACAAAAAAAGAAAGAAATTTTGATGAGATTACCCTAAGCTATTCCTTTTGACAAACGGGATCCGTTGTGAAAACTCTAGCATCACAGTGCCTACAATCTCGCAAAGAAAATTTTGACGAGGTCCACCCTGCCTTCAACATCCAAATTGGCAACTAAATGCATATCTCGTCATCTGAACTCATTTATAGGAAAAAAATATTTAAAAATAATTTTAATTAGTTAAAATTAATTAAATTATCTTATATTTTGAATATTTTTAAAATTATTTTTCCTTAATTTAATACTAATTTAAATTATTAATATATTTAATCTTTTTCACATAATTAATAAAAAATAACTTTTAAAAAAATTTTAATACTTCATTAACTTAATTTTTTTTCTTATATTTAAAACTACTCTTTTTTTTTTTCCCTTACATTTAAAACTATCAAAACCAAGAAATTTTCTGGCTTACCGACACCATGACCTTTACATGCTACTTACGATTCACTAATAAATATTGTCTTTAAAAGCCTGTACCAGTCCTATCATTTTAAAATAGCAAAGGCGCATTTAACTGAATTCAATTCAGTACTAGAAAGCAAAATCACAATCAAAGCTTATCCAACACAAGAAAATTTATTTTCATCTTTGTTCTAGAGGCTCGGGATCTTCTTTTTCCAAACGACTGCAACACCACAAAATAAGCCAAGATCTTATTTCTTGCGCCTTGTGGAGCCACCCTTCTTAGGCCTTTCTGTTCCATGTTTGCCAGTGGCACTACTCCCGGCTCCGGAATTAAGCAGGGTTCCAGGAGGAGAATCAGTTGGCAGATGATGCCCATGAACCATAGCAGGGAACCCAGCAGCAGGGATTCTGTAAAGCGACAAACAATCCATAAATAACGATTCAATTAAGATGAATTTCAGCATACAAAATAATGGCCGCAGAATAAAGCTATAGGATCAAACAATCAAATGCCGAAGTTTGGAGATTGTTTGTCCATATTTCAATCACAATTATACGCCTACAAGTGATTCTTCTTGTTTCATAACTAGTTTGGCCACTCTTAAAAATATTTTCTGATCCAGGTGTAAGCACAAAACCTATTGAAATTTGTTAGAGAAGTGCTTCTGATTCTACCAAAAAAAAAAGCCCTAACTAAATTATACACTTCTACACTATTAACTTTTTGCGGGTTCAAGAGATGAAAGTTAATTTTTTAAAAAAAATCTGGAAAAAAGTAACTAGGTTTAGAATAAGATACTATTAAAAAAAGAAAACAAAAGAGAAAATCCAAAGTAACTCAAGCTAACAAAAATGCTGATCTCTCTCTCTCTCTCTCTCTCTCCCCCTCCCTCCCCATCTCCAAAAATTTAAGAAAAAGAAAAAATCAACATGCACACTAGTATGACATGACATCCTGCAATTTAAATTCAAAATGCCTTTTACAAATGATCTAAATAATACCCAAAGAGGGGAAAAAAGATATATTCACTAGCAGCTACGAAAAGGTTGCATATTTCACCCTCATAGTATCACTGCACAAAGCCTAAATGAACTAGGCACTCACATCTGTAAGGCGCACACTACATTTCAATTCTATAATGAGCTGTCAAGGATGCAGGCTTATCAAGCATCAACACAAAATAAACTAACAATCCTGACACATGATGCTGAGAAACCATCACAAGCACAGAAAAAACTAGCTAGGCTCACAAGCCATCCAATCATGAAACCAAGTTAATCAAGTAAAGTTGCTTTCACATAAATTTAAAGCAGGTGATGATCACCCATCACTCTGGCTTTTAAATTATAATGCTTCACATAAAACAACAACAATTAAGCAAATGAAATTTCATGCGTAAGCCTTACCCAACAAGAGCACGGCAGACTCCAGCTTGGCCATAGAAGCACCAAATGATGTGTTTGATTGTAAATAAAGACGTAAGGCATGGTTCTCGGCATAGCAGCACTGAAGTAAATGCCCTAGTTTTCTGCATTCCCCCTCAAGATACCTAGATTTCATCTCAAGATTTTTCACATACAACTTTTTCCTTTCCCTGGATCTTACTGCAGCATCCCTATTTCTCATCTTCCTAAAAGTCAGATGTAAAAAATAGTCCTTAGAAGTCTTAGGATACCAGATCAAACAAGTCCACATATATATACTGTTTACAATGAAATATTTGTACAAAAATAAATAAAGAAAACCAAACAGAAAAGAAGAAAATGTTCTATTGGTAAATTTAACAACAAATAACTGTTTAATGTTAAACTTTGTTATATCCTAAATCCTTCTCTTGACTGCTGCACCAAGAATCAAGTTTGATTAAATTTATTTTAATACACATTGTGATTAAAGTGGGATAAGACTAATACTGTTGTTGTTAACACATTATGATCAGACAAGATAGTAGGTGTTGGTTGAAAAAATTATGCATCAAACAAAGAGTAGGTAGAATGAAAAGACAAATTGGAGTAAGTAAAACGTTGAAAAGCCATGATTCCCTTTGCAAGTGTGTGGAAGTGCTAGTTTTGAGGGAAAAAAGTCGTGACATGAATGAGTCTTTTTTTTTTAATAAGTAAAACAAGAAACAAATCACAACAAGAAAACAGGGAAGTTACATTCCCAACATATCATTATAAACAAGCTGCCTAATATGACGAGGGGCAGACCGAAGGATGCAAGAGTCTATCATAGACTTAGATCCCAAATGGGCAAGAGAATCAGCAGGTTGATTTCCTCCACTTTGGACATAGGAAAAGTTCACCCCCACTCTTGAGCTAACAACTGTCTTACCTCTATTAGAAGAGGAGTTTTTACTACCCTTCATGCAAATTCATTCACTATTACAAATTCACAATTACACCCCACCACAAATATCCAATGACAACTACATCAGGCCTAATATCACAAATAAGAAGTATAACATTTTCACCACCACCACCACCAATAACAACAACATTAGTGTTATCCCACTAAATGAGGTCAATTACATACATCATACAGTACACTAGGCTTTATCATGCAAAATAAAAAAAAAGGCCTTCAATAAAAAAACAATTTTCAACAGTGAAAGAGTGAGAATACTGGCACCAAATAATCCTCCTAGTCTGGTTAAATAATATTAAAAAGCAGGTAATCCCACAAAAATTATGCACACACGTGAAATCATGCAGACCTTAACAAAAGTTATTGCGTTGTGTGGGAATGCAAGCAATAATAAATAGGCTATGCATTTGTTTATTCAGACACAGCACTCATCCATACGAATGCATAAAACTGTGTTTTTACGATGTCTTAGGCTATATTTACAAATTTACAACGGCATACAATAGTAAGAAGCGGAATAGCAAATAATGTGACATTTTATTGTTTGGAAGTTTATCGATGGAATGGAAGAGAGAGACATTGATAAAATCGAATCAATTTTTTTTCAATATTTCCCGTAATTAGAATGTGATTGTTACCGGATTTTAGCCAATTGTAATTGTTAAATTTGGCGTTATGATGTTCAAGGAGTACTCTTCAAAGCCAACTATCGACAATCCATTCCATCGCTAAAAACAATAAAAAATACAAAATAAATTCAGCCAATAACCCAACTTATTTTCCTCCCTGCATCCAGACACAGCCAACACCTATGTAAAATAGTAGGCAATATATATAGTGTGATTTATATGAACCGATGATTCAATCTAACAAGAAAATAAATTCTTACTTTTTTTTTTTGCCACCAACAAGAAAACAAATTCAAGTGATACCTTGTACGCTTTTTGAAGCCAGGGTCATCGGCGGCAGGCAGGTCGTTTTTGTCCTTGTCCAGAGGAATATCAATGACCGGTTTACCCGAGGACGTTGAATCCTGCTGAACCTGATCGACAAGTATATCAGCCAAAAACTTATCACAATACTCTTTAGCTCCAGAGTCGGAGGGGGATTCGGAACTGGGGTCGTCATTGTCATCCATCAATAAGTTCTGAATTTCGAGCATGTAGGAATCAGGGGAGGGATCAGAGAAAGGCCCATCGGCAACAATTGGGGAAAGCGAGTTCTCATCAGAGATGTTGCCCCAATCAATTTGTCCGACCAAATCATCGTGCACGAATGGAAGATCATCCATGAAAAAATTTTACCGAGAAGAGATGAAATTTTGTTAGGGCATGGGCAACGTCGCATCCAAGTCCGGCTGTCCGTCTATTTAACATTTAAGGCGACCCAGCGACCGTGGCGTGGTGTCTTCGTGTGTAAGGAAGTGAAACTCAGCCACGTCGATATTACGACGTCCCGTCACCCGCCCAATGAAATGCAGCCAAATCACACTGCGCAACGAACTTTCACGCCTCATTTTTATAATTATGTTATAATTATATTACGGAAAATGATATTTAAAGAACAAAATTTTGAATTAATGCGGTTTAGGTATCTAAAAATTCTAGAATAACAAAAAAAGATTATGGCCAAAATTTTAATTATTAAAATACCTAAATGTCTTTTCTAGAATGGTAATACCAAATGACTAAAGGAGAATATCAAAATTTAGACTTATGAGTGTTGAATTTCTGAAATTTAGTATCAAATAACTTTAGCTAACAGTGATAATTAATGAGTAAAATTTTATTTCTAGTTATAAAATTAGAGAAAATTAGTGTTAAATCTCGAAATAACAATATCAAATGTCAAAAACTAAGAGTGAGGCATCTAATTTTAAAAGTCTAAAGTGTCAAATATTTGACACTCGTCTTTAGCGAATTAACACTTATATTTCAAGATTTGACACTGACATCCAATTAATTTACACTAAATAATTTATACTCACTAAAATTAAAAGTCTCACACTTAGTTTTTGACATTTCTTATAATCTATTTGACACTATCATTCTAAAATTTGATATTAATCTTCCTTTATTTTATATCGTAGAATGAAATTTCACTCACCAATTGTAATTATTAGCCTATGTTATTTAACATTTAACTTCAGAGACTTGACACTCTTGCGCTTAAATTTTAATACTCTTCTTCAATCATTTCATACTATCATTCCAGAAAAATCATTTAGGTAATTTAATAATAAAATTTTGCTCAATTTAGGATCATGATATTTTTTTTTATCATTTTAAAATCTTTTAATTCTTAAATGGTATTAATGTAAAGTTTTAGTCCTTGGGTGTTATTTTCCTTGGTTATTATAATTGCAGTTATTATAGTTATAATTAATGTAATAAAAATGGGGTCGGATCTACCGGTCCAACCGGGCTCTAGTCTGGTCTAGAAAGAACGGATAACCGGGGGATGATGGAATCAGCTAAGAATAGGACAACTCGGTCATAGATTGGTGAAAACCGGTAAAACCAGCGAACTGACTGGTTCGGACGATTGAGAAAAGAGATGGAAGAAGCTATGGAGGTCAAGAAAAAGAAAGAAGATAGAGAACGAGAAGAAGAACATTTATTAAGACATTGATATGCTGAAATCTAAATAGAAAAATGAAAAATAAAAAAAAAAGTAACAAGTAGTTTTTTTAGGCAATCCGATCATAACCCACTTATGCTTGGGTTGCAATGCCTGGAAACCATGAGCTTGAAATGTTTTTCATTGGAAAAGCTAAGACTTTACAATAGAGGAGAGTAACCGTGTCTTGAAACTCTCAACAAAAATCATAATGTTTGTTCATTACTTCATTGTTCAACAGTAGAAGATGAAAATATTTTTAAAATACATTTTGTACCTTTCCCAATTTTCTTCATAATTAAAGTTGAAGATCATCTGTCACTTTTTTTCAATTTTGCATGTTTCCAAAACTCTTTTCACACTACCCATCATCCGCCCCTATCAAAACACTATATATTATGTAATAATACATTTGTTTTCTTATTGTTTTTAAATTATAATGCATATATTCAGAAATTTATTGTCTTTTCCAAATTATATTTTTATTTTTTTAATCTCTCTTCATTTTAAATTTTTATTTAGTATTATTATTATTGGTTAAAAATTTGAATAATATATATTACATTAAATTTTTTAATTAAGTATAGCACAAGTCACTATAAAAATTATGCTAAAACATGTTAATTTCGATCAACATAAATCAAAAACTAATCTTAACAGGTAATACAATTTATATATTTTATTTTTTTTATATTTCTATTTTTATTATGTGATAATATAAATTGACTTTTTTCATTTTACTTTTTTTGAGATTTTTGTTAATTTAAAAAAAGTATAAAATTTATAAAATTATAATATTTTCTATGAATGTTTGTTAATTATTGTACCAATTATTGTTTTTATGTTAGTTTGAATATTAATTTTATTATTATAATGAATATTTTTCATATTTTTCATCTATTTTATTTACAATATATTAATTTATTCATAACCGATTCGATCACGATTTGATCCTGATCCAACCATTAAACTTTAAATCGGTGCTTCAACCGATTCAATGACCGGTTCAGTTTTTAATATCTTAGTTATAATAAGGATGAGTTTCGTGCAAAATACCTATCCAAAACAAAGTATTTATATGTTAGAAAAATTCTTATTATCACAACCATTTTATCTTTTATGACCTGAGTTAATCTTGAATGGTTAATTTTATTGTTAAATCATATATATATATATATATATAATTGATATATAATTTGGATCATATGCTACTTCATCAAGATGAATGATGAATGTTTATCTCAAATTTAAATATTGGATTTTGCACGACTAAACTTTTCTAGTTAATAATAATATGGAGAAAAATAAACAATAGAGTTAAGTTTATTGCAAATTTAGTGCTTTGCCTAATTTGTAAATTTAATCATTCTTTTAAAAATGATCGTATAATCTTAGTTATTTTCTAAAAAATGGTCATACATACACTTCATTTCCCTAATATCAATTTATTTCTTAGATACACATACACACAGGGGGAGAGAGAGATTTGAAATTTTTGCTATGAATATTTTTTTATAATTTAATTAGATTCAAAATGATAATTTTACACCTCAAAACATTTTTAAAAAAGATCCATCACCTATGTTTTCCTTGAGAAAATCATTATAATCATCAATATAACAATACAAATAAAATTACCTATTACTATTAATTTATTATTTATTTATAAGTGTATCTTTTTTTAATTGGATGCTTTTTCATTAGGATAAATGCTTCTTTTAAATTTGAGTACCCTTGTGCATCATACATAGGGAGACTTTTCTAATTATCAATATGGAGAAAAAGAAATTCCAATAGAATTAGAATTCATTTGGGTACTCACAATAGAATGTAATGTAAATGGTTTTATATTAACATATTGAGCCTGTTCGTTTTTTTTTTTGTAATTAGTTTTACATTATGAAACTTGGTTATATCAATTCATGTCTTTTACCAATCGGCTGTTATTGTCCTTTGCCAACCGTTGCTATCCTTTGTTGGTGGTCGTCGGCTATTGCTATCCTCCACCGACAATCACCACCTGCCAGCTACTATTCACCAGCCACCATTCACCAACAAGGGCAATTTAATAATTTCATCTTTTTAATTTAAAAATAAAAATAAAATAATTTACACTATATATCAAACAATTAACATGTAATAGTCATTATATATTACTTGATATTACACAACATTCCCATTCTTAAGTTGGAAAGAAACAAACAGGGCCTAAGATAATTGCAATTTTAGTGCTGCATGTTTTTCCTAATTTGTAATTGCAACCTTTTTTTTAAGTAGTTGTATTTAATAACCTAGTAATATATCAATATGAACATATAAAAATTTACATGAAGTTGTATTGTTTATTTTTTGACCAGAAGAAGTTATATTGTTTACAAACTATGAACAATGTAATTTATATTAAACTTTATGCAATGTGCCAAATTGTATTTAATAAATTATAATAAATTAATAATGCTAACTGAATGACGGAGATAATTCAAAAACCTCAACTAAAACAATATTAAGATTTCATATGAAATAATAAGCAAACAAGTAATTCAAGCAATTTTTATGTTTTTATTTAAAAAAGAATAAAAAATAAATTATTAAATTAAACATTAAATGTTAGTTATTAAAAAGCATAATATATATTAAAAATAAATTATTACAGTTTTTCAAACATCCACCAGAGTCAAAGTTACTATATTTTTTTTGACAGGAAATCGATGGCACAAAATCATCCAAGATAAGTGTGTGTGTGTATATATATATATATATATATTTTTTTTTTTGGTGAGCATCAAAAAGCATCTCAACTTACATCTGAAAATTTATCTATGTATATTGTGTGTGTATGATGGAGTACGTCAAAGTTATACACACACACACATATATATATATGTATTAATATATTCACTGATAAAGATAAATCGCTGTTTGTAGTAATAAATATCAATATGAGTATATAAATAGGATACAATATATTATGACTGCAAGGAATATTTATACGTATAAAATATTATTTATTTTTTCAATTTATATTATAAGATATTTTGTATCAATTATATAAAATTATTTTTTTATTTGAAATTAATATAAAAAGTACTAATATTTCTCATTTTGCCTTTATTAAATACCCAATTTTATTATCATTGTAGGGTTATAAATGAAGAGTAAAAAGAATTAAAGATAGAGATAAAATGGGAAGAAAAATATCTAATACCCTACATTTTAAATTAAAAACTTGAAATATAAAATACCCTATAATATAGGCGGGAGGGAATATGTAATTATTTATATGTATAATTAATAAATTTACCCAATAAAAGAAAAAATAAATATTAAATATTCTAATATTTATAGTATAAATATTAAAATAAATTATAAAATATTTATAACAATTTAAAATTGTCTTATTTTATTGTAGAAATATGAAGCAATATAAATATTTATAAAGTGGTATGAATGAATACATATGCACAAGTACAATATGCGCATAGTATCATATTGTGTATTAGATACATGTGTTTACTTTTTTAAAGTATCAATGCTTAGTAATCAAATAAATAGAAAAATCTGAATTAAATCTGAATGTATTGTGTTGATTTTACCCTATTGCTAAAATTAAAAAGAAAAAAAAACAATATGAATTTCTTGAAATCATATCTTTAACACTATTTCTTAAGCCTTTGAAATTACTTTTGGAGAGAGGACTTTACAATTATTAAATATAATTTTGAAAGTATTTTTTTACAACAAAACTGTTTAAACCTTGGACATCTATCTATCTTATCCCATTCTTATCATCAGATATATTTTTAAGTGATTTTTAATTTTTTTTAAAGTATTTTGAATTATTTAAAAATGATTAGTGTAAATTTTTTTAAAAAATATATATATAATTTTATGTGGCCATATCTATATTTGTATATTAAACCTGTAACAAACCATAAACTACGGTTCATTCTTTAAATTCTGTTCAATATATAGAAAAAGGCGTGTAATTAATAATACAAATGTGTGGTAGATGTTTTAAAGCCAGCTTCATTACTTTTTTCTCACTTCCTCAGCCGCGCACAATTTTCTGATATTTCTCTTATGTTCATTTTTTACCGGCTTCTCTCCACTATATCCACTGTAGTGAAGAGATTAATACATATCTAAAGGATTAAAATTACAATAGAAGAAAAAAAGAATAAATTAAACTGTATAACAAGAATAAATTAATCTAAATCAGTGAACTACAATGGAGAAGTGAATAAAACTACAGTAGGAAAAAAATAAAGAGAAACGCAGTCAGTTGAGAGATCTCGATTTCTTTCTGTTTTCTTTTTTTTTTAAACTACATTACTGTGTGGCAAAAAAAAAAAAAAACTCCACTACTATCTGTTTCTGTCATCGATACTGCCCCGCCTTACACTCTTATTTCGCATATGACACAATCAGAAAATTGCAATAGTCAAACAGATGCACAAAAAGAGAGAAGCACACGGGATTCACGACTCCCCGATTTTGTAATATTAAGTCGTAAATGTCCTTGATGTAACCTTTTGATATTAAAAAAAGAAAAATGAGACATGTACATCATGATTATGGTCAAGGCCATTCCAATGTTACCCGAAAGAGTTATTGTCTCAGCAAACAGATAGTGTAAAGAAAGTGCCAATACAAACTTTGAAGAAACGGATGTAGGTAGGTCAAGCCTTAGAGAGAAAAGCTAGACTCACATAAAATATCTGCTAAACAAGGCTGCAACAAGCATGTGGGTTGCAATCACCTGGGGAGGCTATTTGGTGGAAAGTTGCGTAATGGTTTCTTCCTTAGTAGCTCTGTTTCCCTAAAGCGAACAATATATATGCGTTTAGTCACAAATCTTGTTCAGGTGAATCAGGTGAACAATATAAGGCTGGTGAATCGGATTACCTTTTCAAATCTTGGTCAGCCTCCTGCCTATTCAGCAAACTAGAGGAATTACATCCCCCACTTTTCACTCCTTGTGTACTAAAAAAACATAATAACACAAGTTAACTAACAAAAATCAAGAAAACAGAGAAGCAAAAGATGATAATGAAGGTACAAAAGGTATGAATGCGCCGAGGGTTGAAACTTGCTATTTGATAAGCATCTCATAAACTTACTCTTCACAATCTTCATCAACAAATACCGGGATACAAGCACTTGCAGTTGCCCCTCCTGTTCTAATCCCAGGTCGCTGGGGAATCTGAAATATTCAATAACTTTAGATGCTGGACTATATAAAACAAAACCTTTAGAGTGGTGAGCTATGATTGTAAGATACCTGGTAGGTCGTCCACTTGCCAGGGACTGCATAATTCTCTTTGTTCCTTTCAGCTCGAGCTCCAAGCGTGTGCAAAGAGTGCAACTCTCTCTTTGACATGTCCGGCTGTTGAGGACAGGTGTCATCACTGACATTTGAATCTTTATAAATAGTAAGTGCAGTTGCTCCAGTCCTACATAAACGGAGAATAAACAATATGACATGAAAGTATATTCATAGCTGGAAATAAGATCATGCATAATGATACTCCACATCCGAGTAACCAATAGTAAAATTTGCATTCGTCAAAAAACTGAGGCTTTGAGTTGCCAATTTCCCAGACTCAAATCTATTTATTTTTCCCAATGTCCATAGGCTTTGAGTTGCACATTTATCTTTCCGAACTGAATAAAGCCAAATAAAAAACACTATCCTTACCTTTCTGGCCTTATATTCTTCATGGAGGGCTCGTTCAAGGGAGGTCGAACACCTGCAACATTGCCAAAACTTACAGAATTCATAAATTTTGAGACAAGGTAATATAGAGTAAAGGGACTCACGATTTTCTCCGTTGGCAAGGACAGTTCCAAAACTACGCACAGGCAAGTGTTTTTCCGTTGAATCCTCCTTTAAGTAGTAGAATAAAAGGGAGATCAATAGATAGCGAATGGAACAATTATATAAAAAGAAAGTTCTCGACCAGAAGTTACATACATGTGCAACTTTTGGTCTTCTGATTGAGCGTGCAAGAAATTTTCTGTAAGCATCCTTCAATTTAGCCATTGGCCGAGCATTCCTGTAAAATTTATCTAGTGAGGAGATATCTCAATGACATTTGCGACCTCAAAAGAACTGTTAAATCGAACATCCTTGGGACATTCTTATTTGACATTCGTTTCTCTTTTTAATTTTTCCCTTAATCTTTATACTCATCAGACTTGCTTGTCCAAGAAGAAGAAAGTACCCTTCAAGGAAGGGTGCATCGATCTTGAATATACGCGGTACAAGTTTTTTTAAGATAAAAAATTCACATACAAAAATTCTGTTTCAGTGTCACAGTGATATTACTATCATAACAGCACCAGAAGATCGGTCTGCTAAAATCATCGTCAAAAGGACTTTCACCAATCCCAACCTATACCTTACAAATTCTCTGAACTTGTGAAGTTGCATCAGAGCTTATATGTACAGATCCTAATCTGAAGGGTGAATTTGTATAAATCACAAGGACATTAATGTGAGCAATTAAAAGGCACAGTAACAACCCTCAGAAGTCAAACAAGGTCAGGGCTACCTTGATATGCCAAGATCGAACATCTCGTTTGCAGCTTTGATCTTATTATTAGATTCCAAGTAGAAAGCATACGATATGTAGAATATGGAATGTGTCCGTCCAATTCCGTTTGCATCCAGAAAGCTATATATAACATCCGCATCAATACAATTATCTGCCTGCACATTAAAAATTTATTTAGACGGTAACTTCTATAACAAAATCAAGTTAAAGAGTGAAGCAGGATGAGAAGAACTCACATATTCCAGCCACACTTTCAAGTAGCGGAGATCTTCCTTATAGCGTTCTGAATGCCAAAAAGTGCGAACGCATTGTTCGTATATTACAACCAGTCCAGAGCAGTCTCCACCAGGGGGAAATGACTCCTGAATCCACTTGATACACCTTTTATATTAAAGCCAAGATTAGTCGCACAAAATCAATTAACATGATCAGCGTTAACAGAACGCAGAGGGTGCATTTTCTAAATTTTAATTTTAATTTTTTAGTCGCATGAAGGGACGCACTTAGCTGTTGCAGTATGACTTTAAAGAAAAGTTAATAGTGGAGCAAAATAATGTAATACTCACTCGAGCCACGGGAGGAGAGGATCGTTTCCTTTGTATTCATCAATGGCTTCAATCAACCTCCTAAAGCATCAATACGATCAAAACGAAGATGATTTTCTTCCCCACAAAAAAAAAAATAATAATAATAAAATAAAATCAAGGGCTCAACAAGCGTATAAAAAGTTAAACAAGAAGACCTTCGATTATCAAGGAGAGATTTCTTGAGTTGATGGTGATAGTGGGTGCTGAGAGCGGAGTTCAAGAGGTTAATGTTTCGGCCTCTCTTTAATGGCCTTACGTTTTCTTTGAACATTTCCCAGTCGTTGCCAGTCCTTCTTTTCGACTTGAGAAACTCGGTCTCTGGATCCAACCTCTCAATCTCATCATCCGCCATCATCCTCGCCGCTCTTACTGACTCAGCTTCCTCTCTTTACCTTCTATTCACCTTTGCGTTTGTGTTCGGTGAGATATACGGGCAAAGAGTAAACGGTTGTGATTCAAATTTTCTTGGTACAAGGTTATGATTCAAATTTTGAACTAACGGCTCCTCGCCGTCACCTTTTTTATGTTATTTTGTGAATAAATGGGCCATAGGCCCAATTTGAAGCAGCAAGTCTTTTTTTTTATTTACCCAGTCCCGCCCAGTCCGCCGAAGTCAATCCATTCTCATACTTAGTCGTTTTCTTTTTGGTTAAATAAAGTGGGTCCGTTATATTTGCATATCCCTTACCCAGTCATCAAATAGTTAAATGGAAAATATCTTTATACCAGAAATTAAAATAAAATCTTACTCTTAGTTAAAAATTTGGAATGATATATTTTTCATTTAATAAAAAGTAAACTATTAATATAAATTCACATATTTCATATTTCAGTTTTTGATAAAAAGTAATGCTACTTACCTTTGATGCTGAAAGAAAAAAAAGATTACTTAAAATTTTAAAACTAGCTCCTTATTGCTAATTAGTTGAGTCCTCATATATTACATGTAATTTAAGAAATGAGCTATACTACAATTTCTGAAATGCTTATTATATATTTCATATTTAATTTTAATACTAAGGCCCTATTTGTTTGGTTCATAAATTTGGAGGGGATTGGAGAGGATTTAATTTCCCCCAATCCCCTCCCCCATCCCTTTTTTATTCCCCTCCAATTTGGGGTTTTTTGGAGGGGATTGAGTTTTATCACTCAATTCCCTCCAATCCCTTCCTGAACCAAATAATGTTTCATTAAAATCCCTCAAATCCCCTCCCCTTGAATTCCACCAAACAAGGAAATTTTAAAATCTCTTCAATCCCCTCCCCTCCATTAAAATCCATCACCTCTCTTTCCTTCAGTTCAACCAAATAGACCCTAATGGTTTAAGATAGAAAATAAAAATTGAATTCATATTTTCATGGTTTTATTTTAATATTCTAGTATTCAATTAGTTTTTTAACCTCATGAGTAGGCTAGCATATTTGTGCGGCTATTTGGCATGGGTTGAGCGTGCTTAGATTGAGGATCATGTTATGTCTGTGATATCTTTTTAAAAAAAAAAATGAGTGTTACTAATTTCTTGAGGTGGTAGTTCTTGAATAACAATTAGAATTTGTTTATCTGGGTTATTTTTTAGCCAAGGTTTTGTATTATGGGATTGTTGGAATAGTTGAAATATAGGAAAAGAAGGTAAAAAACAAAAGTAGAAATAGCCGCATGTTTGTAGTAAGAAGCATTTTCTAAAGTCTCGGGAACATTTTAAAATTGTTCCTTAAGTCCAAAAACAAACGTTCTTAAAATTCATGTCCATAGTAATAAATTTTTTTTCTTAATAAAAAAGTAATTTTTACATCTATTGTAGATTTAACTGAGAAAATGTTAATTAAAAAAGGATAACTAACATAGAAATTGATTTTCTATATTGATTAAATCTATAACCGACGTAGAAAATCAATTTCTATGTCCGTTATATAACCACGTAAAATTATTTATTTTTTATGTTAGTCATATTTACGTCACCTACACGACTGACATCAATAAGCTAAAATAATCAATGTAAAAATGTTTTTTGTAGTAGTGATTTAAATTAAATAAATATAATATTTGATTTAATTTAAATGATATATTTTAATTAAAGATGATTTAATTTAAAATATATATTTAAATTAATAGAGAAGATATATATCTTATTTAATTTAAATAATATGTTCAAATTAAATAAAGATAATCTATTTTTTAATTTAAATATTAAATTAAAAACATATGTGTACTAATTTAAATTATATATATTTAAATTAAATTAGATATGATATAATTTAACTTATATATATATATTTAAATTAACAGATAATGTAGTGGATAAATTAATTTAAATAAAGTATTTAAATTGATGATTAAATTAATATTAATTCAAACTTAATTTATAAGAAAGTAAGTAAGGATTCATTTAAATAAAATATTTAAATAAATATTTGAATTAATTTAACTTAAATTAGTTTGGAGATAAAGCAATTATTTAAATTAAATATGACTAACTTGGAAAGCAAGCCACCTCCTTCTATAAGTGGAGAGGACTAGGAGTCTCCAAAGTAATTCATGCCTTTAATTACTTCTCCCTTCTTCTATTCTATCTTACATTTTATATTAAATTAAGAAAGTAATTTTTTCCACACGAAAGTCGTGTTCTTCATGAAGGATTAGAATGTAAAGATGTTTAAAGTTTGAGGTGCTAGTACACTGTTTATTGAGTTTCCCATTCATGTGGATACCATAGAGGTTGGGTGCTTGGTCAGACTGAGTTTTGAATTCAGCAATGGTATGTTTCTTACATTTCTATTTGTTTTAACCAAAATTGGCAAATCCTCGGGTGGGATTTTGGATTAAAAATTTTAAATTTCTGTTGCTTTTGTGTGTCAAAATCCCAACAATTGGGTCTATATAATGGAAGAGGTAGGGATGCTAAGAGTTGCACTCATAGGTGGCTTCTTCAATGACTTCAAGGTTCCCAAGTTTTCCTTATAGCTTGTTGGTTTTTGTTGGATCATTTGTTTTTGATTGGTTGTGTATCAATATTAAATAGTTTTGTTTGAGTCAAGTTTTGATCTTATTTTGGATTGGAATGCATATTGATTCATTGATTTTTTTTGACTAAATTGGTTGATTTGGTTTAATTTTTGTGGCATTCACTATGCCAAATTAGACACTAATAGTCGACATTTGTTAAGAAAACACTAATAAAAAATACTTTAGTTGGGGTTTGTAAATTAAATGCCAATAAAAATGAATTTAGTTGGCATTTATTTATGTTAGTTGGCATTTGTAAAATAAACGCTAACTAAAATACACTTTAGTTGGTGTTTTTAGTTGGCATGAAACACCAAGAAAAAGTTTAATAGAGGCACGGATCTCGATGACTTTGACCACTCTTTTTAGACCGTTGATTAAAAGTGATCCCCACGACTGAACATCATCTTTGGCCACTCTTTTTAGATATGGTTTGCCCCCTTCTTTTCCAATCTCCCATCACTACTGTGGCTTTGTTCTATGGTGATATGTTTCAGATTAGATCTCGTATCGACTGGTTCTTCAGAATTATGGTCGACTCTCATTGCCTTCATCGGACCTCCATTCTCACTGACACCATCAGGAGGTCGACTCTTTCTGCACCTCTCTTTTCTTCAATTTTTTTAGTTCACACAACCATGGCCTTCCCTTCATCTTCGTGCCATATGCTCTTGAGGAAGACAAGGTAAGAAGATTGAGTTTGAGACCCCTCTTCCTCAGTTTGGTTTAATTTGAATATCATTTCAAGTTGAGTATTATCAATATCCCTTTAATAGACTCCTGGATCTTATTAATTTTTATATCTCATGTGTTATGGTACTTTGTCATCTCCTAAGCATTAGAAATTCTAAGAAAATAAAAAATGCAAAGCAGATAAATAATTATCTAGGTTACAAATAACTATTATCCAAATATCACAAAAACGAAAGTGCTCACTATAAACCTGATTCCAAATTTAAAATTCTCGATTTTGATGGCTTATCTAACAACTAATGGTAAAGTTTCTGCATCACCTGTTCTTAATAATTTAATGTACTTTTACATGTCATTAATTCTTTCTTGTTTTGTGCCAATGGTGCTTTGTTCAGTTTTAGTGAAAAATGAAATACAAGTGCAATTGAAATGGGTATTCTAGTTGGTAAACCTTGGTTTAGTTGTTCAGTAGCTCAGTGTTATTCATATTAGTGTAAGCTTTTAATATAATCTATAATGGCAAATGCTTGGGGAAGATAATGTTGAAGATGGAATTAGCTATGTGAATGATGTAGTTCTATAAATAGATTTGTCAAGTCAAATTTGTTGAATCAAATGTTTTGATGATTCCAAACCAACCTTCAAGAGCTTGGAATAAAGATATCAAAGGTGCACAAAAGGTTCAAGTAAAGGAATCATGGAGAAATCAATGCAAAGATTTATGTAGAATGTTAAGTAATGTTTTGATTTGAGTAAAAGACTTTGATTTGATGAAAAAATATTTTAAAACTTTGATTCTATGTTAAATCATGGAATATTTGAAAAACACCCACCAACAGATGAAGTTGAAAGGTTTATACTAATCTGTCATCTTGAAAATTCAAACTTTGGCTTTGAAAATTTGAATTTCGTAGTGAAATTGAACAAGTCTGAAGAGAAGACTCTCTGACAGACAAATTTTGACTTGAGAAAATTCGAATTTTGATAAGTGTCTGAAAGGAGCTTTCAGTAACAGACGAACTTTGCGTTTTGAAAATTCGAATTTCAGACAAAATGAAACTTATGAAAACTAAAGAAATTCGTCTGAAATTATGTCAAAGTTCATCTGAAACCAAGTTTAGATTGGGTTTCAGAATTGCTCACTGACAGACGAACTTTGAACATGAAAATTTGAATTTCAGAAACAAAGCTTGTGAGTCTGATATATTGATATGTTGACATATGAATGACAGTATTTGTAAATTCAAATTTTGAAGTAAGTTTGAAAAGAGGTCTCTTTGACAGATGAACTTTACCATTTGAAAATTCGAATTTTGAATTAGATGAATTACTGTGCCTTATAAACCAGCTACGGACAGACGAATTTTGGGGTTCCAAAATTTGAATTTTGAAGGCATTGTAGCAAATTGAGAATACTGTTCACACTTGACAGAAAAACTTTCTACTTGAAAATTTGTATGTCACAACATAGAAATACTTTCCAAATATCAAAATTCGAAGTTCACTTCATAACAGACGAACTTTGGGCATTCAACGTTGAAGTCTCTAGTCTTCGGTTCTGCAAAATTCGTCTGTTAACCAACTGAAATTTGAATTTCAGAATGCCAGAAGCATTAAATGCAATTTGTTAACAGATAGTTTTTCAGAGTAACCGTTAGATAACTTCTCCAACAAATAGATTGTGTCTCTAACGTATAGTTGAGACCTAAATCTATAAATATAACATCATTTGAAGTTGTGGGTAATGATTTTAACTATATATATATTGAAACTCTGCCAAATAATCTACTCAGTCTCTTACTCTCTCACTTCAATATTTGTACTTCAACTTTCATATTCACTCTGTCTAAGAGAGTTTAACCTTTGTAAACAATCTTATTTTCATCTGGAAGAGAGATTTTCTTGTGAGGGGATATCACAAGGAATTGGGGAAGCACTTAGTAAGAGTGCATAGAGTGGAAGAGTGAGCTCTAGAAACAGAGCATCATCTTTGTACTATGGTATTTGCAAGAAGCCCATTGAATTCTTACAGAATAGTAGAAAATCTCAAGTGGTGACTTGGGGATTGGATGTAGGTCAAGTGGAGAGACCGAACCAGGATAAATATCTGAGTTTTCTTCTCTTTATTGCTACTTTTACAGTTTATTCATTTATACTCTGTTTTACTATCATACTTTACTTTCTTCACTTTCTTAACTTTTTGCAGAAAATTTTAATCTTCCCAATTCACCCCCCTTCTTGGGAAGCCAGCTCATCTAACAAAACTCATAGGAATTGTGATTGCTTTTCTTTTAACTTTTTATTAAGTTGATATAATAGTGGAGGGTTGCCTGCAAATTGGAATCATTGAAGGGCTTGCTATGCTATGCATAGTATTCTTATTCCCTTTTTGTACTATTTTCACTATTCAAACCTTATTATGGATGTTTACTGATGCCTTGCATGTAATTGTTTTCAGTTGGAAGCTTTGATTAGTAATGATATTGGAGAAGCAGAAATCTAGGTACATTTTTCTAGCTTATTTGACTTTCTAAATTATGCATTCTCTGCTGTTACACCAAATATGAGTTGATATCATTCCTTTGTGTTTACTTTTTCCACACTAATAACATTCCTTTAAACTTTTCTTTCCTCCACATGTTAATATTTTTTATTGGGTTTCCACTTTGGTATAGAGAGTTATTTTTTAGGTTCTTGAAATTGTTTTGAGATGTGTTAGTCGAGATGAGGTAGTCTTAGCTGTGGGTCAAAAGTTCTGCTATCTTTTACCTAGATTATTGTTGTTTATGAATTTTACACAATGTCTACAGGATTTTTTTTTGGTAGTTTCATTGATTTCATGGTTATTTGCCTGATATATGATAACTCTAATTTGATTTGAAGGAGAATGACCATGCTAGTTGGTAGGGTGTTTTCCATTTTTGAAATAAAATTTTTTTGAAATAGGTTTTTAAGGGTTTATATGATAATGCATCAAACAACATTCACGTGGGTGCTCATCTTGCTATTCTGATTGCTATTCGAGATGCTTGCAAGCTTGCTATGAAGGAAGTTGCTAGTTGGGTATGATTTATTGGACCTACAATGTAACATAGATATATGTTGGCCTTGACATTTACTCCTATTTTTGTGGTGGAAAAATTGACTCTAGTTAAATTAGAAAGAAAAATCGAAGGATTCCAAATTTTTTGGAATTGAACTATTGATACTATTTTTGTACTTAGTAGCATATTCCCTATGTTTTTTCTTGGAAATAAAACTTGATTTGTGACTTGTATTATTGGATTTCCTTTCATGTTGATGATTATTATGACATCTTTTATTATACCCTTACCTTAAAACATGTTTTTTCTCTTTTCTTTTTCTTTCTTTTACTAAACACTAATCACAAGAGATATCTCTTATTTTTGTTACTTTTGGCGTTTTGAAAATTTTGTTTTGCTTGTTTCATAGTTTGTTATTGTGTAATTTGTTGTAGGTAATTTATTCAGAAGAAGAAAGGTAATTTAACAAAGATATTATTGTAGGTCTTATTCATAGTGAATTGCTAAAGCTTGCTTAATACAATGTTCATATGGCAAAACTGATTGATGGGGGCAACACCAATTTGTTAACAAAATGTTCCTTTTTGGTCTTAAAAAAGATATTGATCATGTCAAGCTAGTTTGTTTTCATTATTATTAGTCCTAAGGATGCAGATCCCTTGCTTAATATTTTTTTACCTTTTAAATTCATCTTCATAATGTGTTATGCTATTTGTTTAGAACCATGGGAACCAATTTGTGGACAACCTAGTGGGGCCATGTTTAGGAGTTAAGTACTACATTGAGGATTCTAAAGAATTTCTTAAGAGGCTCAAAACAAAAGAAAGTTAGCTTTCTTGGCCTTTTTTTACTATGAATTATATTCTATTTTTACATGTAAGGGAAAATAGGAATGGGAGGGTGGATCATTTTTGCCATGTTAGATAGATCTAGATAAACTGTACATTTCTTTTTCTGGTTTGGAAACAGATACTCTGGAATAAAATGTGAATTTTCATTCTAGAAATTAAATTATAAATTTTTTTGTTAATTAAATTGTAATTGTATTGCTAGAATGTATAATTTTTAATGTAATATATGTTTTTTTGGTCAATAAGTTCAATAAATTTATATATACGAATATTTTTTCTTTTGAAAAAAAAAATATTGGCTTTTGTTGGCATTTATTTAAATAAATAACAACAAAAGCCTTTAAAAAAAACAAAGAAAAGTTATTTAAATAAATAACAACTAAAATACCCACTTTAGTTGGCATTTGTTCCAAAAATGTCAACTAAAGGGGTACTTTAGGTACTTTAGTTGGCATTTGTGAAACACCAACTAAAGGGTGCTTTAGTTGGCATTTTGGGCATAAATGCCAAATAAAGAAGACCTTAGACTTCCCCATTTTATCGGCACTAGAATAGTTGGCATTTTTTAAATGTCAATAAAGGCTAAAAATAATGTCAACTATTCCCTTTTTTGGTGTAGTGATTGGTGATAATTGTAATGACCCAAATTATTGATTTCAAGAAGGATATTATTGAATTATATAGGGGCAAAGGGATTGGAACCTTAGGAAGGATACAAATTGAGTAAGTTAGAGAAAAAGGGACAGAGCTCATTCATGCCGCGGTAAGGCTTTGTGGTTCCATGGTGATACATGCCAATTTTAGGCTTGGACTGAGACAATGGAATTTGGCACCATGGTGCCAATCGTAAAACCTATTTAAATTGGAAGCAAAAGCTAGAATAGTGTTTTTTAGTGAAGATTTTGGTGGTCTATTAGGGTTTCATGTTTTTTACACTAGGGAATGTGATTTTGAGTCTTGGGAAGCTTGAATCTTGTGGGTAAGTGGTTTCCTCTCTTCTCCTCTCTATTTTCTTCAAGATATATGGTGGTTTTTCATGGTGTTGGCTTAAGGTTCGAGTTTGGTTACATTTCCACCAATAAAATTATGTTTAAATGCCTCATAGATGTGTTGTTGGGCGTTTCTAAGCTTTGCGTATTGGATTTATAGTGTTTAAGTTGTAATTTCCCTAAACCCTAGCCCCTCAACTAATGGTTTTGATGGTAATCTAAAGTCGTGTGAGCTTGATTTTAGTTCTATGTGTTGTTTTGGATATTTTGATGTATGAATTTGCTTTGGGAAGCTTTGTTTTAGCTAGTCTGGTATTGGGTTAATAAGTTATGTACTCTAAGGATTGAGAAATTGTTTGTGATGAGAATTTGGTATTATGTAGGTTGTAAACTTGCTCAGTTGGGGTCTCTTGACTCCAGGGTGTATTTGGAAAGCATTGAAGTGGTTGGTAAGTGTTTACACCGATGTTTGGATTATGGGCTCCTTGACATATTGATTGGATTGGTTGGATTATTATGAATTGGATTGTGTGTGTGTATATTGGTTTAAGACATTATGGTAATATGATCTTGCATCTTTTTGTTGTGTTGTAGTAGTTGTTGTTTCCCTTTGGCTTATCGAGGTGTTAAGTGGGTTTGGATGGTTGAGGTAACCGAGATGTACCTTATTGTGGTCTTATTTGCTATATATGCTTATTCCTTTTCATATCATGATATGCACCTGTTATAGTATATATTTTGCTTTTTCATATCATGATATACCTTTCAGCATGGATTATGGTTGTCCTTTTTCATACCATGATATGTACGGTTACACGGCTAGTAAGTTCTTTATCCTTACTCTATATTATGATGAAAATGACAATTGATGTTATCAAACATGAAATGTATAAGTATGATGAATATTGACATGTGATGATTAGTATGTACCTTATGACTTATCATGTATGATCATATGGTATGCTAACACTATAGAGAATAACATTTGATGATATGTTAGCATGTATTAAGCATTGTCACTGGTTGCATATTGTTGAGACATACGGTTATTGGGTGATGATGCTCTAAATACCACGTGGTATGCCAATTTGCTAAATAACACATGGGGCCTTGTGTTCAAATGGTGTAGCTTAGATTATTCCAGTCACTAAATAGTCATCCTATAGCTGAGAGATTCAAGTGGTTATGAATTAGGGTGTACATTCTCTAAATAGCCATTAATTTGGGTGGTTTAGGGGAAGGAGGGCCATGATCCAACCTTTAGTACAGTGGCCTTTGGCCAGGTCATGACTATTAGGAGGAGAGCTTGGTGGTGACCCTAGAATCGGCCGTCATGAGGTGTTGGAAGGGGGCTATTGGTCAAAGTTACCTTGTCATGGTAACTAGCTCAAAGTTCTAGCCATGTATTGATGGGAGTTCTATCTGCATATCATGTGCATTGCATTCATGTTAAGCATTGTATCTAAATTGTGGTTTGAAAACATGTTCATATATATATATATGTATGTATTTGTAAACCCTTGGTTACTAAGATGTATGTCTCACCTTCGTGGCTAATAATCTCAGGTGAAGGATCTAGCACTAGCAAGGAAATGACTAATGAGAGCTTGGGAAAAGAGGATTGAGAGTACTTATGGATGTTGTGGCTGAGTCACCTTTCATTGATGTTGTTTTGTTGTTACTTAGTAAAGAGCCATTTGTGATTTTGTATTGTGCCAAGTATTTTATGTTGTCTACTCATATGACTGTGGGCTAGATTACTGTATAATCTTCCTAAACTCTTTCACACTTTATGAATGGTTATGTATGTGGATCATGATATCCCAAATCCTTATGCCTTATTGAGTTGGGCATGGGACTTATGGTTTCATGTCCCTTTGGAAGTATATGGTCTATTTATGAGTTTGATTGGATTCATGCACCCTTATTGTGTAAACTGGGTATATAACCCATTAGTGTAGAATTGGGTTCAAGGGAGACAAAACCCAGATGAGTGGTCTCTTTGGGAAGAAACCTCTTTAAACATGGTTCTTGAGTCTTATATGACCTGTTGGAATGGTTCTTGGCTGCCAAAGGTTGGTTGGTGGCAATTTGGAATAATTGGTTCCTTGTTTTGGTCTAAAAGTGACTATTTTGGTTTCGAGATAGCCAAAATCTCTATACGAAGGTATATTAGGGCACGATTAGTGTCAATAGTTAGCTAAGGAATAGAGTGGCTTGTAGGTTTTGGAATTGGGTCAATCAAAGATTGCAGTGAGAAGTTATATGCGTCGAAAATTGGCTTTAAAAGTCATCAAAAATGCTAATAGGTTATCAACATGACGTCGGAAGATGTGGAACCATTCTTCCTTTCATCTAGAATGTCTTGACACCGCAGCACCACCCCTTCATCTTGTCTCCTTTTGCTACTTTTCTTGTGTGTTTGTATCTTGTTAGGGTCTTGGATTGTAGGATGTTACAATAACAATGATTTGTATAAATGAGTGTGTAAATTAAATTGAAGCAAAAGATATGGTCAGAAAGTTCTTCCAAAGATGCAACCTTTTGTATGAAAAGGTGCAATAGTTTATATGGAAATTTATGTCTGGTGTAATTGCTATTAAAGAAACCTTAAAACCTGTTTGGTTCAATTCTTGGGTATCTTTAAAGTGGGAATCCAGATTCTATTCCTAGTGATGGACTATTTGGTTGCACTTTGAGGTGGAAATCCAGATTCTTATAGGAATGAAGATGCCCTAAAAATTAGGAATGGGGAATACTACTACGACCCTTATTTTTTTCTCCCATCTCGTGATCATCTTCATCATTGTCATCATGCATCAAATAGGAATCTGCTTCAACCTTTGACCTCTACAACTGTTATCATCACCATGGTCACCTTCTTCATCAGCTTTTGATTTGGTCACCGTCAGTGTTAGTGATTGTGTATGACATCATGGTCATTAGCAATGTCCAACTTAACTCAGATTTGGTCATCGACTCACTATTTTCATTATGAACAATGTCTTGGTCATCACTTGTGAAGGAAGAACAAATGCAGTTGTTCATAGGTCTCCACTTGCAGATTTTCGCATCGTGACACACAGATCTAGTGGTTGTCATTTGTTGATTGAATTGCTTTATCTAGGTTGCTGGGAGTTGTATTTGATTATGATTGTACTTTTATTTTGATTGGAGTGTTGTTCATGTTGCCACCAATGAAGATGAAGTTTAGTACTGAGAAGGGAAGATGGGAAGAATGAACAGGGAAGAGGGAGAATTATTAGGATAATTTGGTCTTTTCATATTTATTTTTACCTTAATAAATGTGAAAAATAAATTTCATTCCAACATTTTTTAATATGATACCAAACAAACTGATTACAATCATAATTCTATTCCCACCCAAACCATTCCATTTCGTTCCCAGTGATTTCGGTAACTAAATGGGCTCTTATTTAGAAGATGCTTATAATTAGTAAAAAATGTTATTTTAAAAATATTTTTAATAATTATGGTTGTTTTTGGGGGGGGGGGGGGACGAAACCAAGAAAAAAATTTTGGAGGGGAGGAATGGGTGGTAAAAAATTATAATTAGTAAAAATATTATTTTAAATATTTATTAAATCAATATAATGAAGATACAAAAATTTAAAAGTAATAAGACATTATGTAACATCTGTACAAAATATATAAGTTTACATATAATATTATTTATAAATTATATGTAAACACTTAAAATAAGACTTTAAAAAAAATTCTTTGTCTTAATAATTTGTTAGAATTTTCATTCAGAAAATAATTTTTTAGAATCATAATTAACAGATTATATTTTTAAGACATTAACATATTTATAATGGGATTGTAGATAAAAATATTTAGGACAAGTTTAAAGTTTTGTTAATTTATGCATATATTATACATATAAAATATTAAATAACTTTTTAGGAAACATTGGATCTTTTGCTAGTAATAAAAAAGGGACCATCTCAGAGCTAATATGTGCTGATATGTTTTGGCAATTAGATGAGAGAAAAGCTAAGAGGCAATTGTTTTTTGGTGTTAGTATTTGCCAAAGATTATGGAGGGGCAAGTTGTAAATTTTAGTTGGGGGGGGGGTGGCAATGATGTTAAATTTTCACACTATCCATAGATGTCTATTAGGTTAGTAGAGTGGATGCCCTTTTTTTACATTATGTGGTTCCATCCCTACTTAAAGACACCCATATGACCTATGCATAACTTGGAACCAAAGACAAGGGAAATCTTGCTTATGTTATGTTCATGGTGTAATATCCCTTGTTTTTACAGGATATCATAAAATGCCTAAAAGATGGGAAAGGAAGTGGGACGGTGAAGATATATGCTTGGTCCCTAGATGGAATTAATTTCCTATATGGTTTTTAGAAGAAATTATGTATGGTCCTTAATTGGAATTAATTTTTCATAAAATCCTTAGCAAATCCAGAATTAAGCCGAAAAAGCTATGCAAGATACTAGTGAAATGGAAGTTTGTGTTGAGCTGAGCATAACGATATAAATATTGAGTAGCTAGGAGATCGAAGTTGAAATATAGATCAATTTGAAAGTATAATAAAAAAAGAATTATTAAAAATTGGTCTTTGGGGGAAATTACGAGAAAATACTAAAAAGAATCAGTATTTATGTTTTTAACTTGGCTCAAAGGCAAAATAGTAATTTAAAGAACCTAGTCCTTAGTTGGAATTAAGCTAGAAGGTTCTTGATAAGAATCAATTCTAGAAATTAATTAAAAAGGGAATAGTAAAAATGCAAATATTATGAAAAACCCAGCATAAAGTAATACGAATAGAAAATGGCAAAAATGTCATTTTTCCAAATTAGAATGAAAATAAGAAAATTATGTTTTGACCTAAGAAATAAGAATTCTACATATTGTAGTCCCTTAAGAGTGAAAATCACATTAAGCAGAAAAGTGAAAATAGTTTGTGGAAAATTACACCTAACAATTCTAAAAATTATAAATTTATCCCGAGTCAAGGGTTTTTTTAGAAATATAAAAAATTATAGTTAAAATGATGCTCTAGATGATCTAAGTCCAATGGAATAAGGTTAAGAATTTAATGAAATCAAAATATTATTTATCGGATTAAGGTTTAATATTAATATTTTATCTGATAAAAATTAGTTTAAACTGCAGAAAAAGATAATACCAATTCAAGGACACTAAATGGACTTTGATAAAATGTATTTTGGGCCAAAATAATATTTTAGCCCAAAAGTTATTTTTGAATAATCCTATACCATCTAATGACAATTTTGACAAAAATATTTAATCGATAGGGTAAATTTAATTGGTAAAGGATATTTTGTTTCATAAAAATTATTGAAGCAATGTTTGGCCAAAAAATAAGGATAACCACGTCTGAAACAGCCTTGGAACACAAAAAGAAATATTGGAAAGCTTTTATTATATAAAATAACTAAAGTTGGAAATTAAATTAACTATGGTTACTTTTCTGACTTATTACCCTTTACTCACCTTGTTTAAGCTCATAACTCATCATCTTCACTAGCCAAGCAAGCCTGAAATAGAGTGGGAGGAGAGCTTGAACTTGTGAAAAGCTAGAGGAAAAAGGAAGAAGAAAAAGGCATAGTTTAGGTCTCAAACTTCGAAGGTATGTTTCTTTGGTTACTATCTTGTATACTTGAATATTTTGGTGTTTTATGAAGCATTTTTCCCTATTTTCTTACTAAAAATTTCTTCCTAGAGAGAGAGAGTAGAGAGAGAAAGTTAAACCATGAAAAGGGTTATTGGTCTCACAAGATGCAAGAACATTCCATTGATTTTCAAGTTTGTTGAGTACATATTTTTCTGCAATTTCTCTTAATTTTCTGCCTATTTAGGGTTTGTAACAGGAAGGAAATTTCATGATTTTGACCCCAAAAATGGATTCTTTGGGTTTGAATTATGTAAAAATAAGTATGTTGTACAAGAAAAGCCAAGTAGAAATCAAGTTGGAAATTTAAGATTTCAATGTGAGACTTTGTGAATGGACTCAAGTAATCAGTGGCTAATGGCTTCATTTTGTGATGCTATAGGATTCCAAGAAGTGTTGGAAGACCAAAGGAAGAGTTTACCAAGTTCGAAAAGGATTGGAAAACCAAAATATAGTAAACTAACCTAAAATTGCTCATGCATTATCATGTGAATTGCAATGTTTTGATGAATTGGTTATTAATTGCTATGATGTTTTGTGATGTTTTGATGATAATGGCTGAGTTGTTTGAATGGTTTTAAGACCCTGGGATGCCCAAAATTTAAGAGGAAACTCTGTTGAAATTTCTGCAAAATGTTTATGCATACATGTCTTAAAGTTATTTAATGATCTTTTATAACAATTTCTTGCTTATGTGATAATATGTTTGCATGAGAGGTGTTTACTACTGAGATTCCATGAATTTTGTAACACCCTACACCAATACACCCCACACATTGTCTCAACCTTCGAAAACTGAACAAATCGAACCAAAATGACTGTATCAAAATGCAGCGTGAAGTGGGCCTTAATAGTGCCGCCATGGTGTAGAAGCTCTTGGGTTTTAATTTTTAGAAATAGAGGGGACTGGCACTGTAGCTAGGAGTGGGAATAGGCTAGACCAGGCTAGGTTTTGCCTAAACAGGCTAGGCTTGCAATGTAGACCTTAAGCCTTGTTAGCAAGGCTGACTTCCCAAGAGGGGGGTGAATTGGGAAGATTGTAATTTTTCTGCACAAAGTGTGATGTAAGTGAAGATATCACAATATAATGAAAATAATGCGTAAAACAGAGCAGGCTGAAAAATAAAGATAGGGAGAAGAAGACTCAGTAATTTATCCTGGTTCGGTCTTTCCACTTGACCTACATCCAGTCCCCAAGACACCTCTTGGGATTTATCCACTATACAGCAAGGATTTCAATGGGCTTCTTGCTAAGGCCACAGTACACAAGTATGCTCTGTTTCTGAGCTCTCTCAAACTCTCCAAGCACTTTCACTATGTGCTTCTCAATCCCCTTGTGAATACCTCTCACAAGTAAATCTATCTTTCAGATGAAGAGTAGATTGATTACAATGAAACAACTCTCTTAAAAAGAGTAGATATGAAAGTTTTAGTACAAGTATAGAAGTTGAGAGGGTAAAAGCTTTTGAGAAAAGATTTAGCAGAAATTAGGTACACACACGTTTGATTTGTTACCCACAACTTCAAATGTTGTTGTATTTATAGATTTAGGTCTCAGATGTCCGTTAGAGACTTTAATCTATCCGTTGGAGAAGTTATCCAACGGTTACTCTGAAAAACTATCCGTTTACTAACCGCATTTAATGTTTCTGACATACTGAAATTCGAATTTTGGCTGGTCAACAGACGAATTTCGAAGGAACCGAAGGTTAAAGCTTCCAACGTTACAACACGAAGTTCGTCTGTTCATTAAGTGAAATTCAAATTTTGAAACTTACAAAACATTTTCACAATGTGACATACGAATTTTCAAGAAGAAAGTTTTTCGGTTAAGTGTGAACAGTGTTTTCAATTTGCTACAGTGCCCTCGAAATTCGAATTTTGGTTTCCCAAAATTCGTCTGTCCACTGGATGTTTAAAGAGACACAGTAGTTTACTTTCTTCGAAATTCGAATTTTGAAAGGGTGAAATTCGTCTGTCAGAGAGACTCTTTCCAGACTAATTTCATCATTCGAATGTTGCAAGTTCTTATCATTCGTATGTCAATGTTTCACTTAAACAGACTTAAGATTTTTGCTTCTGAAATTTGAATTTTAATGTTCAAAGTTCGTCTGTCAGAGAGCAGTTTTGAAACTTAAATCATTCTTGATCTCAGATGAACTTTAACATAGTTTCAGACAAATTTCTTCTATTTTCTCAAATTTTGTTTTGTCTGAAATTCGAATTTTGAAGACTTAAAGTTCGTCTGTTGCAAAGAAGCTTCTCTCAGACTTTTATGAAAATTCGAATGTTGGAAGTTCAAAATTCGTCTGTCAGAGAGCATTTATCAAACTCAATTTCATTTTGATTTCAGATGCATTGTATCATAGTCTCAGACGAATTTCTTTGGTTTTCACAAACTTCATTTTTCTTGAAATTCAAATTTTGAAAGTGTGAAGTTCGTCTGTTACCAGAAAGGCTTCTTTCAGATTAGATGAAAATTTGAATTTTGAACAATCAAAATTTGTCTGACAGAGAGCCATCTCTTCAGACTTATTCAGTTTCAGCTCGAAATTCGAATTTCCAAAGGCAAAGTTCGAATTTCCAACTTGACAGTTCAGCTTAATCTTTCAACCTTCGTCTGTTTGTGGGTGTTTTTCAAATAGGTAAAGATTTAACACAAAATCAAGTTTTGAAAACATCTTTTGCTCAAATCAAAATCTTTTACCCAATCATAACAAAAACTAAAGATCCTACTAGAGATCTAACAGTAAATACTCAGAAAATCTTCACTTGAAACAGCTTTGATCTCTTTTGATATCTTCAATCCAAGCTCTTGAATGTTGGTTTGGAATCATCAAAACTCTTGATTCAACAAGCCTGAGCCTGGCCTTTCAACTTACATCAGACTTTTTTCTAGACTCGGGCCTGAGCCTCTAAGGAGCTTGGCCTGACCTGAAGCCTATTTAAAAGGCCTACTAAATTAGTAGCCTTCAAATAGGCTTCAAGGCCTAGGCCATAAAAGCTTTAAATAGGCCTTTGGCCTATTTGAAGCCTTCATAATAATATCAAATTAGCTAAAATAATATCATATTTAAATACAAAAAATCAACAAAATGCTTTATTTTGGATGTCATCCTACATAGTAATAACAAAAATAAGTCTTAGAGCAAGATCCATATTCAAGTTGTAGATAAATCTTATCTATTGAACCTATTTTAGTTTCTAATAGATAAATTCCAAAAGGCTTTAATATACACTTTTGACAATATGCACTTGAAAATCTTATTCTGGTTCTTAACTACATCGCACCCATATCTGGCAATAAAGAATGAAACATCGGGGAATTTCCATTATACACTTTTGACAATAGTTCGATGTGCACAGAATCCAACAAAGTATTTTGCAAAGGTATTCCCTTGCACTCCATAGTTAGGTATTTGTTTCTTGTAGTAGCTTCGTTTAACTACAGTGAACAAAATTTTTTTTAGGGTTAAATTACAAGCTTTTAAGTCACACTAAGGATGGAAGGTGCAGTAACTGGTGCTACATGTAATGAATGCTTATGTCAGACTTCAAAAATTTGTGGGGAGGGGGGAGTCATAATCATGGTATTTGATTATATCACTAAAGTACTAAACTAATGAAATGGTTGTATTTGCAGGGCCATCTAATTGTTGCTTGACCTATTCAGTCCTTATAGTTTCTCTTAAATTGCTATTATTCTTCTATTGTGGTTCTTAGAGTAATTTAGTTTCTCTAGTTTCAAAATAAGAAGTATTGTCTCTTTAATTATTTGAAAAATTGCAAAATAATTTGGTATTTTTCTTTACAAAAATGTGTTTTAAATGCTTGGCCTAATAATATTCCTGCTCCCTCTAATTTTGTTAGTTGACAAGTTTAGTTCCTCTAGTCTGAATTAAAAAAAACTATGTCCCTTAACTTTGCTTCTCAAAGCAATTTGGTTCCTCTAGTTTTAATTAGAGCATTATTGTCTCTTAAATCATTTGAAAAAACTTAGTTTAAGGAAGTTCAAACTCTTTCTTGTTCCTTGAAAAAAGGTAGCAAATAACTCATACTCCATCCACAAACCTCTATATGACTGTACCAGCTAGCAATTAAAAGAAATTGTGCGAAGAAGCAAGAGGTGTTGAAAATAGAAGAAACACAATCCCAAACCAAAAACAAAATGGAGAGATGAGAGAGTTGTTGAATTAAGTGTTTTGATGATTCCAAATCAACCATCTAGAGTTTGGAAAGAAGATATCAAAGGTGTACAAAAGATCTTAGGTGGAGAAATCCAAGAAAAACCGGCATTATTAGATAAACTGTCTTCCCAAGAGGGGGCTGAATTGGGAAGATTAAAATTTTCTACAAAAGTCAAGCATATAATGAAGACAAACAAAACTGTAAAACAGAGTACAATATAATAGCAATGTAAGAGCAGTAAGGAGAAGGATTGACATAGATGTTTATCTTGGTTCGGTCTCTCTATCTTAACTTACGTCCAGTCCCTAAGCAACTACTTGAGATTTTCAACTATCCAGCAAGAATTTAGTGGGCTTCTTGCAATTGCCTCAGTACAGCTTTGATGCTCTGTTCCTAGAACTTACACGTTCTCTTTCTGCACTCTAGTCAAGTGCTTCCCAAACCCCTTGTGATATTCCCTCACAAGAAAATCTTTCTTCCAGATGAAGATAAGATTGATTACAATGAATAAACTTTCTAATTTAAAGTGTAGATGAAAGTTTAACTGCAGAAGACTGAAGTATGAGAGTAAAAGACTTTGAGTTAAGAATTTGACAGAGTTTCAGTATATACAATGTTATAATTGTTACCCATAACTTCAAATGATGTTATATTTATAGATTTAGGTCTTAACTATATGTTAGAGACAAAATCTATCCGTTGGAGAAGTTACCCAATGGTTACTCTGAAAAACTATCCGTTCACCAATCGCATTTAATGTGTCTAACATCCAAAGTTTGAATTTTGGTTAGCCAACAGACGAATTTCGTAGAGACTGAAAGCTAAAGACTTCAACGTTAAATTTCAAAGTTCATCTGTTGTAAAGCAAAATTCGAATTTTCATCATTGAGAAATTTTTCTACGTTGAAACATATGAATTTTCAAGTTTAAAAAGTTCTTCTTAAAAGTGTGAATAGTAGTCCCAAATTGCTACAGTGCCTTCGAAGTTCAAATTTTGGTGCCCAAAATTCGTCTGTTAGTGGGCAGCTCAATGAGGCACAATAGTTCATCTTTTCAAAATTCAAATTTTCAAGATTCAAAGTTCGTCTGTCAGAGAGAACTCTTATCAGACTTAGTTGAAAATTCGGATTTCTAAATACCAATATTCGTATGACAATAGATTGTCATAACAGACTTACAAGCTTTGTTTATGAAATTTAAATTTTCAATATCAAAGTTCGTTTGTCAGTGGTCTATCTTGGAGCTCTTTCTAAACTATGTTTTCAGATGAACTTTGACATATCCTCAGATGAATTTTTCATTTTTCATGAATTGTGTTTTGTCAGAAATTCAAATTTTCAAAAGCTGAAGTTTGTCTATCAGAGAATGTTCTTTTTTGACTTGTTTCAAAGTTTGAATTTTTGCAGTCAAAGTTTGTCTGTCAGAGAATGTTCTTTTTAGACTTAATCATTTTCAATTCGAAATTCGAATTTCCAAAGCTAAAGTTTGAATTTTTAAAACAACATATCAATATTAACCTTTCAAACTTTGTCTGTTGATGGGTGTTTTTCAAATATTCCATGAATTAACATAGAATCATAGTTTTAAAACATCTTTTTGCCAATTCAAAGTCTTTTACTCAATTTAAACACTGTTAGAGATTCTACATCTATTCTTGTGCTGGTTTTTCTTGAATTTCTTCACTTGAGATCTTTTATGCACCTTTGATATCTTCTCTCCAAGCTCTTGAATGTTAGTTTGGAATCATCAAAACACTTGATTCAACAAGTATAAGATTAGATATATGATTTCTTACTATGTTTAAATTGAGTAAAAGACTTTAAACTTTAAAAAGAATGTTTTAAAAATATGATTCTATGATAATTCATGGAATATTTGAAAAATATCCAGTAATAGACGAATTTTGAAGTGTTAAAATTGATCTGTTGCTTTGAAAATTCAAACTTTGGCTTCTGAAATTCAAATTTTGAATTGAAAATTAGTTAGTCAGAAAAGAGATTCCTCTGACAGACGAACTTTGATTGCAGAAATTCAAACTTTGAATAAAGTCTGACAAGAGCACTCTCTGACAGACAAACTTTAGCTTTTGAAAATTCGAATTTATGAAAAAACACAAATCATAAAGAATGAAAAATTCGTCTGAGGATATGTCAAAGTTCATCTAAAAGTAAAGTTTAAAAAGAGTCCTAGGTTAGTTCTCTGATAGACGAACTTTGATTTTGGAAATTCGAACTTTGAAAACACAGCTTACAAGTCTGTTATGATTATTGTTTGACATACGAATTTCAGTATTCAGAAATTTGAACTTTGAACTAAGTTTGATAAGAGCTCTCTCTGATAGACGAACTTTGGCTTTTAAAAATTCAAATTTCGAAGAGAAGAACTATTGTGCCTTATTGAGCTGCCCATTAACGGATGAATTTTGGGCACCAAAATTTAAACTTTGAAGGTACTGTAGCAATTTGGAACAACTGTTCACACTTACCAGAAGTACTTCATGTAACATCCTACCTCCCCTTCATAACCAAAATGTATGAAATGCAACCAAACACAATCCAAACCGCTTAAAAATGTTGAATCAAGAGTTTTGATGATTGTAAACCAACACTCAAGAGCTTGAATTGAAGATATCAAAGGAGATCAAAGCTGTTTCAAGTGAAGATTTTCTGAGTATTTGCTGTTAGATCTCTTGTAGGATCTTTAGTTTTTGTTATGATTGGGTAAAAGTTTTTGATTTGAGAAAAAGATGTTTTCAAACCTTGATTTTGTGTTAAATCTTTACCTAATTGAAAAACACCCACAAACAGACGAAGGTTGAAAGATTAAGCTGAACTGTCAAGTTGGAAATTCGAACTTTGCCTTTGGAAATTCGAATTTCGAGTTGAAACTGAATAAGTCTGAAGAGATGGCTCTCTGTCAGACGAATTTTGATTGTTCAAAATTCAAATTTTCATCTAATCTGAAAGAAGCCTTTCTGGTAACAGACGAACTTCACACTTTCAAAATTCGAATTTCAAGAAAAATGAAGTTTGTGAAAACCAAAGAAATTCGTCTGAGACTATGATAAAATGCATCTGAAATCAAAATGAAATTGAGTTTGATAAATGCTCTCTGACAGACGAATTTTGAACTTCCAACATTCGAACTTTCATAAAAGTCTGAGAGAAGCTTCTTTGCAACAGACGAACTTTGAGTCTTCAAAATTCGAATTTCAAACAAAACAAAAATTGAGAAAATAGAAGAAATTCGTCTGAAACTATATTAAAGTTCATCTGAGATCAAGAATGATTTCAGTTTCAAAACTGCTCTCTGACAGACGAACTTTGAACATTAAAATTCGAATTTCAAAAGCTAAGTTCTTGAGTCTGTTAAAGTGAAACATTGACATACGAATGATAAGGACTTGCAACATTCGAATGATGAAATTAGTCTGGAAAGAGTCTCTCTGACAGACGAATTTCACCCTTCCAAAATTTGAATTTCGAAGAAAGTAATCTACTGTGTCTCCTAAACATTCAGTGGACAGACGAATTTTGGGATACCAAAATTCGAATTTCGAAGGCACTGTAGAAAATTGAAAACACTGTTCACACTTAACCAAAAAACTTTCTTCTTGAAAATTCGTATGTCACATTGTGAAAATGTTTTGTAAGTTTCAAAATTCGAATTTCAAGTCATGGACAGACGAACTTCGTGCTGTAACATTGGAAGCTTTAATCTTCGGTTCCTTCGAAATTCGTCTGTTGATCAACCAAAATTCGAATTTCAGTATGTCAGAAACATTAAATGCGGTTAGTAAACGGATAGTTTTTCAGAGTAACCGTTGGATAACTTCTCCAACGGATAGATTAAAGTCTCTAACGGACATTTGAGACCTAAATCTATAAATACAACAACATTTGAAGTTGTGGGTAACGAATCAAACTTGTATATACTGAATTTCTGCTAAATCTTCTTCTCAAAAGCTTTTACCCTCTCAACTTCTATACTTGTACTCAAACTTTCATATCTACTCTTTTCAAGAGAGTTATTTCATTGTAATCAATCTACTCTTTATCTTGGAGATAGATTTACTTGTGAGGGGTATTCACAAGGGGATTGGGAAGCACATAGTGAAAGTGCTTGGAGAGTGTGAGAGAGCTCAGAAACAGAGCATACTCGTGTACTGTGGCCCCAGCAAGAACCCATTGAAATTCTTGCTGTATAGTGGATAAATATCAAGAGGTGTCTTGGGGACTGGATGTAGGTCAAGTGGAAAGACCGAACCAGGATAAATCACTGAGTTTTCTTCTTCCTATCTTTACTTTTCATCTTGCTCTGTTTTACGCATTGTTTTCATTATATTGTGATATCTTCACTTACTTCACTTTGTGCAGAAAAATTTCAATCTTCCCAATTCACCCCCCTCTTGGGAAGTCAGCCTTGCTAACAAGTGGTATCAGAGCCGGGATTCCCATTCAAAGAAACTCACAGTCCGGGAATTAAGATGGCTGGCTTTGGAGAGAGTATACTTCCTGAAGGAAACAACACTCACAGACCACCAGGCTTCAGTGGAGAGCATTATGGATATTGGAAGATGAGGATGCATATCTACCTCCAATCAATTGATCTTGACATCTGGTCAGTCATTGAAAAAGGAGACTTCGTCCCAATGGCTCTAACTGAAGATGGAAGACACAAAGAGAAGCTAGAAGCAGAGTGGAATGATGAAGACAGAAGGAGAGTCCTACTGAACTTCAAAGCAAAGCATTGTTTGGTCAGTGCCCTGAACCAGGATGAATTCTACAGAGTCTCACAATGCACCACTGCAAAAGGAATGTGGGATACTCTACAGATTGCACATGAAGGAACATCTGGAGTTAGGGAGAACAGACTGAACACACGCATTGGGGAGTATGAAAGCTTCAGAATGGCTGAAGGAGAAACTGTAAAGGAGCTCCAAAAGAGATTCACTCTCATTGTGAATCAACTGAAGAGCCTGGGAAAAGAATACACACAGTCTGAGAAAGTAAGAAAGATACTCAGAGCTCTCCCTCTGGAATGGCAGCCCAAGGTGACAGCTATAGAAGAAGCCAGAGGAGAATCAATGGCTTCTGTCACAGCTCTCTTCAGCAGCCTTGAGGAGTATGAAGGAAAAATCAAAGCACTCAAGGAAGCTGGGTTGGACAGAAAAAAGAAAGGCCTTGCCCTCAAAGCTGCTGATGAAAAGGAAGAAGAATCTGACGAAGGAGATGAGCTGGATGAGGAAACTCTGGCCATGATGGTCAGAAAATTTGGAAGATTCTACAACAAGAAGAAGAACAAGAAATTCTTCAAGAAAGGAGTGGCTGGAGAAAATAAGAAAGACACAAAAGAACCTGTGACTTGCTATGAGTGCAAGAAGCAGGGACACATAAAGTGGGACTGCCCCCAATTCATCAAGAAACAAGAAAAAGAAAAGAAAGCTGCTGACAAAGGGAAGAAGAAGAAAGCCTACATCTCATCCATATGGGGCAATAGCTCAGATGAGGAAGAAGAAGATGAGGATGAGATTGCCAACATTTGTCTAATGGCACTTGCTTCTGAAGAAGTCACACCCTCATGCAGCAGTGATCAAGAAGAAGAGGTATATGAATCTGAACCTTCCTATTCTGAATTACTGGATGCATTTCATGAGCTTCATGATGAATTTATTAAAATTGCTAAAGAACTGAAATTGGCAAAGAAAAAGGTAAGCAAGCTGGAGTCTCAAAGCATAGTCTCTAAAACTGCCACTTTACCTACTTCTGATTCTGTCTACTGCACTTCATGCACTGAACTTAAGCGAACTAATGATTATTTAATTAAAAGCATGTCTAGGCTCACTAGAGGTAAGGATATGTTGTTTGCATTAATGGGGAGCCAAAGAATATCACAAGGAAAAGCTGGTCTTGGCTATGATCCATGTGCTGTCAAAGAAAAGATTAGGAAGAAAAATCAAAATGCATATATGAGACACTTTGTGCATGCTGAGAGCAATTAAAAGAAAAATGATGTATCACCTCACATTGAAACATATGATCAACCAAGGCATACTAGACAAAAATATTATCTGCATTGTTTTCTTCCTGCTTCTCAATCTAGCAGTCCTTTCACCACCTGTCATTTCTGTAACAAAAAGGGATATACTTCCAGTTCCTGTGCTTTGAAGAAAAATGGACTTGATAGGAAAGTTAAATGGGTTCCCAAAAGTGCATCTGCATCTAAGGAAATAACTACTGATAGAAAAGGACCCAAGCAAATTTGGGTACCTAAAAGGAAAACATAAACCTTGTTTTGCAGGTCTGTCTCAAAGCTAAGAAAAGCAACAAATGGTATATGGACAGTGCCTGCTCAAGTCACATGACTGGTGATAAGGAGAAGTTCATCACCCTTAGAGACAAGAAGGGAGGAAAGGTGACCTTTGGAGGTGATCAATACGGCAAAATTGTTGGTGTTGGCATTGTGGGCAAAAATCCAGAAACATCCATTGAAGAAGTGTTGTTTGTAATTGGCCTCAACCACAATTTGCTGAGTGTAAGTCAAACCTGTGACAGAGGAAACTGGGTGCTGTTTGACTCAAAGTTTTGCCTGGTCATCAGAAAAAGTGATCACAAAGTAATCCTCAAAGCTCAAAGGGATGGTAACTGTTATACTATTGACCTTGATGAACTTCCTCCCTTGGACTCTGTATGTTTAATAAGCCAGAATAATGACAGTTGGCTATGGCATAGGAGATTAGCTCATGTTAACATGAATCAATTGTCTAAACTGATTAAAAATGAGCTAGTAACTGGACTACCTAAAATATCTTTTGAAAAGGATAAAGAATGTGATGCATGCCTAAGAGGAAAATAAACTAGATCATCCTTCACATCTAAAAATGTAGTTACCACAACAAGACCACTTGAATTGTTGCATATGGACTTAATTGGACCATCCAGGGTGAAAAGTCTTGGTGGTAATCTGTATGTGCTTGTAATTGTAGATGATTATTCTAGATTCACTTGGACATTGTTTCTTCCCTCTAAAAGTGATACCTTTGATGCATTTGTAACCTTAGCTAAGAAAGTGAAAAATGAGAAAGGTATTTCTATTGTGTCTATCAGGTCAGACCATGGAGGAGAATTTGAAAATGCATACTTCCTGGAGTACTACAATGAGCATGGGATTGACCACAACTTCTCAGCACCAAGAACTCCTCAACAAAATGGAGTGGTGGAAAGGAAGAACAGAACCATTGGAGAGATGGCTAGAGCTATGCTAAATGAGAAGGAACTCTCTCAAGTGTTCTGGGCTGATGCAGTGAATACAGCAAGCTATATCATAAACAAAGCCTACATCAGACCAATCCTTGGGAAGACTCCATATGAACTGTATAAGGGAAGAAAGCCAAATCTGTCACACCTCCATGTGTTTGGGTGCAAATGCTTCATTCACAACAATGGGAAAGAAAATCTGGGTAAGTTTGATGCCAAATCCGATGAAGGTATATTTTTGGGCTATTCAAGTAGGAGTAAGGCTTATAGGGTTTATAATAAAAGATCAAATATAGTAGAAGAATCAGTGCATGTGGTTTTCATTGAAAATGAAACTGTTTCAAAACATGTTACCAATAAGGATGATCTTACTTTCAATTTTGAAAAACTGGGAATCTCTGACAAAAGTAAAACTGAACCTCCAAAGATATCTGAATCTGTTGACACAGAAGAAGATATCCAGGAGCAAGAGTTTGATAAAGAAAATAATGAAGAAACAGCTCAAGAACTCCCTAGAGCTTGGAGATATCAAAGGAATCACCCTGTTGATCAAGTAATAGGGAATGTTCAAGAGAAAGTCAAAACCAGAAAACAGTTAAGGGATCAGATGCTCAACTGTGCTTTCATTTCTCAAATTCAACCCAAATGTACTGAAGAAGCCCTAACTGATAAATACTGGATTATGGCTATGCAAGATAAATTAAATCAATTTGAAAGAAATCAAGTTTGGAATTTAGTGTCTAGACCCAAAAATCATCCTGTTATTGGTACCAAATGGGTTTTCAGAAATAAACTTGATGAATCTGGAACAATAATCAGAAATAAAGCCAGATTAGTTGCTAAAGGGTATAATCAAGAAGAAGGTATTGATTTTGAAGAAACCTTTGCACCAGTAGCTAGATTAGAGGCTATAAGAATACTGCTAGCATATGCATGCATGAAAAATATTTTATTATATCAAATGGATGTAAAGAGTGCTTTTCTGAATGGATATATCATGGAAGAGGTTTATGTTGATCAACCTCCAGGCTTTGAGGACTCTACAAAACCAAACCATGTTTATAAACTGAAGAAAGCTCTCTATGGTTTAAAACAGGCCCCTAGAGCATGGTATGAGAGACTGAGCAATTTTCTGACTGAAAAGGGGTTTAACAGAGGCAAAATTGACACAACCTTATTGACTAAGAAAGAAAATAAAGATTTACTAATTGTTCAAATATATGTTGATGATATTATTTTTGGTGCTACTAATAAAACTCTTTGCAAGAAATTCTCTGAGCTAATGCAGGGAGAATTCGAGATGTCTATGATGGGTGAACTCAATTTCTTCCTTGGATTGCAAATTAGACAGCTTAATGATGGTATCTTTCTTAGTCAATCCAAGTATCTAAAGGAGCTGTTAAAGAAGTTTGGAATGGAGAATGCCAAGCCAATGGGAACACCTATGGCTACTACAACCAAACTGGACATGGATGAGAATGGGAAGATGTTTGACATTACTCAGTACAGAAGAATGATTGGATCCCTGCTGTACCTAACTGCTAGCAGACCTGACATTATGTTCAGTGTCTGCATGTGTGCAAGGTTCCAATCATGCCCCAAAGAAACCCATGCAACAGCTGTGAAAAGAATTTTTAGATATCTTATTGGAACATCACAGATGGGTCTTTGGTATCCAAAAGGCAATGGAGAAGATCTCAAAGGATACACTGATGCTGATTTTGCAGGATCCAAAACTGACAGAAAAAGCACAAGTGGAACCTGTCAGTTTCTTGGAGGATCCCTGGTTTCATCGTTCAGCAAAAAGCAAAACAGTGTGGCCTTATCTACTGCAGAAGCTGAGTATGTTGTAGCTAGAAGCTGTTGTGCCCAAGTCATCTGGATGAAACAGCAGCTTGAAGATCTTGAGATTAATATAAAAGAGATACCAATCATGTGTGACAACCAAAGTGCTATAAATATCACCAAGAACCCTGTCATGCATTCAAGGACAAAACATATTGAAGTTAGGCACCACTTCATAAGAGATCACGTTCTGAAAGGAGAAGTTAGACTGGAGTACATTCCAACAGAGGATCAAGTTGCTGATATACTCACAAAACCTCTATCAGAAAACTTCACTTTGTGCAGAAAAATTTCAATCTTCCCAATTCACCCCCCTTTTGGGAAGTCAGCCTTGCTAACAAAAAAAACATCTCACATCCTCAAACCAGCGGAAACGAACCCCAAATTACCAAACTTTAGGCTGGGGCCGCGGCTACTACAGGACCACCGAGGCTCCGGCCTGCTCTGTTTCTCCCTCGCTACTGCCATCACTGGCGCCGTGGCGCCCCCTTGCTGATATCCCATATCAACACTTCAACGTTTTGGGGCAAACTTCTGACGCGCATAACTTTATGCTCCAATCTCCGATTGACTTAATTCCAACTCCTACAAGTCAATCTTGTCCCAAACTAACCACAGACACCATTTTCACCTCAATCCAACTCCGTATTGAGATTCTGGACTCTTGACGCTGTTTTGGCCACTTATTGACCAACACTCATCACTAACCAATTCCAATTGTCACCCAAGACAACTGGTCACTCAGAGACCATTCATACCCATCCAAAATCCCCGAACTAACATGTCCAAAGAGGTTTCATCTCAAAGGAACTACTCCTATGAGTTTTGACCCCCTTGAACCTCAACACGACAAGACGGGCTACCGGCCCTAAAACACAACCATCTGGCCCAAACCACTCTGGGCTCACAATTGCGACCATACCAGTTTCCAAACACTTAACACTTTCAAAACCCGCATAACACATTCCACATAAACATAACCAAGCATACATTCATCCATAACAATCCTGTCAAACTCATACATTCAATACCCAACTGTCTACCCTACTTGGCACATAATACATTATCCAAAAATACAAACATTACATAGACTTCCCATGTACACCGCTACTATCTAGGCTTCACTGGACTAGAGCCAGAACCTTCACCTGAAAGGGTTAGTCATGGGAGAGGGTGGGGTGAGACAATGTCTCAGTAACCGGGATCAACAACACATAAATATATATATATACAAATATGAATCATATAACATATGAATGCAATGTAAAATGCATGATATGCATGTCGTCCTCTCTGGGACTCCCATCCTTATCCTCCCTAACACACATATACAAATAACCCATCCTTATCCTCCCTAACACACATACACAAATAACCCATCCTTATCCTCCCTAACACACATACACAAATAACCCATCCTTATCCTCCCTAACACACATACACAAATAACCCATCCTTATCCTCCCTAACATACACAATGTCACATACTCCAACCTTATTCTCCCTAACAATTCATTTATCATCATATAATAACAACACACAAACATATCACTATCGTGGTACGAAAGAGACATGCATATATATATATACCGCTATACATACTATCATATAAAACCACATAAACAAACACCCGGTTACCTCAGGTTGTCAATACCATGCTCAGCCAAGTTCCACACGCTTTCTTGAACACCGACATGCTTGAGCCCCACACGGTTAACCAATTAACCTTCATAACACATAATTCTCCCATTAACACAATATACCCATAGTCACAATATCACAATTTAACCACTTTAGGCTTAACCCAAGGCTCCAACACCCCAATTATACATCAATAAGCTCCCAGGGATCGTTTAAACACTACTCAAACACATACTCTTCAGATTCCCAAGAGCCCTAACCGGAAACAACCTAGGGTTAAGCTCAAATCGCATATAAACCCTTCCAAACACACATCCAACCAATAAGAATACCAAAACACACTCCATTAACCTTAAATCATCCATTTCAATCGGTGGATTTCACCCTAAATCAGAAATCCAACCTTAACACCGAAAATCCCAAACTTCAACCGAAGAAAAAGGAGAGGGAGGAGTAGAAAACACTTACCAACTTGAATCCAAGCTCTTGAGGTCCGAAAATCACTCCTAGAAGCCGGGAATCCTGAACCCTAGCATTGCTCCTCGCGGTCTCCCTCTATTTCCTCCGTTTCTTTCTTTTTCATTCGACTGAACTGATCCGAATTTAAACAAATTTCCTGACTCTCGCCGCGGCTCCAGCATACCTCTCCGCGGCTCCACCAACTAATCCAGAACAATGCCACTGGAAGGTCTCTCGCCGCGGCGGCTCTGCTCCTCACCGTGGCGCGGAGCCTTTTCTGGTTCCTCTTGAACCATATCCATCCTACTTCCTCCAATCCTGAACACAAGACCAATAAAGATATTGTGAGGGGCGTTACACTTCAAACTTGAAAATTCGTATGTTCCAATATAGAAACATTTTTCAAAGATGAAAATTCAAACTTTGCTTTATAACAGACAAACTTTAAGGTTCAATGTTAAAGTCTTTAACTTTCAGTCTCTACGAAATTTATCTGTTAACACACCAAAATTCAAACTTTGAGTGTCAGATGAATTAAATACGGTTGGTGAATGGATAGTTTTTCAGAGTAACCGTTGGGTAACGTCTCTAATGGCTAGATCTTGTCTCTAACGTATAGTTAAGACATAAATCTATAAATAGAATTTCATTTGAAGATGTGGGTAACGATTTTACATTGTATATACAAAAACTCTGCTAAATTCTTAAGGCAAAGTCTTCTACTCCCAAATTCTTAAGATAAAAATCTCAAAGCCACTACTTGAGATTTTTCACTATCTTGCAAGAATTTAGTGGGCTTTTTACAATTGCCTCAGTACAACTTAATGCTCTATTCTTAGAGCTTGCAATCTCACTCTTTGCACTCTAGCTAAGTGCTTCTCAAATCCCTTGTGATTTCCCCTCACAAGAAAATCTTTGTTCTAGATGAAGATCATAATGGTTGAACTCTCTAATTTAGAGTGTATATGAAAGTTGAAGTACAGAGAATGAAGTATGTGAGAGTAAAATGCTTTAACTTAAGAATTTGGCAGAGTTTCTGTATATACAATGTAAAATCGTTACCCACAACTTCAAATGAAGTTCTATTTATAGATTTATGTCTTAACTATACGTTAGAGACAAGATCTAGTCGTTAGAGACGTTACCCAATGGTTACTCTGAAAAACTATCCGTTCACTAACCACATTTAATGCGTCTGACACTCAAAGTTCGAATTTTGGTTAGTCAACAGATGAATTTTGCAGAGACCGAAAGCTAAAGACTTCAACGTTGAACTTCAAAGTTCGTCTATTATGAATCAAAGTTTGAATTTTCATCTTTGCAAAGTGTTTCTATGTTGGAACATACGAATTTTCAAGTTAAAGTTCTTCTGGTAAGTGTGAACAGTTGTCCCATATTGCTACAGTGCCTTTGAAGTTCAAATTTTGGTACCCAAAATTCGTCTGTCAGTGGGCAGATCAATAAGGCATAATAGTTCATATTTTTGAAATTTGAATTTTCAAAAGCCAAAGTTCGTCTGTCAGAGAGAGCTCTTATCAAACTTAGTTCAAGGTTCGAATTTCTGAATACTAACATTCATATGTCAATAGATTATCATAATAGACTTGCAAGCTTTGTTTCTAAAATTCAAATTTTCAAAATCAAAGTTCGTTTGTCAGTGAGCTAACTTAGAACTCTTTTTTAAACTTTTCTTTCAGATGAACTTTAACATATCCTTAGATAAATTTTTCATTATTAATGAATTGTGTTTTATCAGAAATTTGAATTTTCAAACCCAAAGTTTGTCTGTCAGAGAAGGCTCTTATCAGACTTAATCCAAAGTTCAAATTTCTGTACTCAAAGTTTGTCTGTCAGAGGAATCTCTTTTCTGACTAACTTATTTTCAATTCGAAATTCGAAATTCAGAAGCCAAAGTTTGAATTTTCAAAGTAATAGATCAGTTTTAACACTTTAAAGTTCATCTGTTAGTTGGTGTTTTTCAAATATTCCATGAATTATCATAGAATCATATTTCTAAAACATTCTTTTGCCAATTCAAAGTCTTTTACTCAATTTAAACAAGGTAAGAAATCCTATATCAATTCTTGTGCTGGTTTTTCTTGGATTTCTCCACTTGAAATCTTTTGTGCACCTTTGATATCTTCTTTTCAAGCTCTAGAAGGTTGGTTTGGAATCATCAAAACACTTGATTCAACAAGAATCTCAGTAATATGACAATTCATTTTCCCACACTTAATTTCAGCAGCATAATAGTGCAACCATAATTGCTAAGAATCGAACTTAAAATCATGTTCTATATGATCATGCATGTTCAAACAACCTTCATGACATTCAAAGCATTATTGGAGCAAAACTTCAACTTTGATCCAATATTTCAGCATGGCAAATCCCAAAAAACATGTTTCTACTAGTATAATAACTACTCTTAATAAATCAATAGCTGAACTAAAATATAAATGGAAGAAAAGGAAAAGTATATTACCTAGAAATATTTCCTAGAGCTTCTCACTCTAACCTCTCTCTACCTTGAATGAAATTTGATGGCTAAATGGGGGAAGGAGGAGCTTCTATTTATAGGTGAGTTGAAGACATAATGGCCCTTGGATTAGATCTTGATCCAATGGCTCTTAATTATTCCATGTTAATTTATTTAATTCATTATGTGAGGAATTTATGAGGCTGCCACTGTGCCCCTTTTCTAAAAGTTTTTAGCTGATATTTCTAACTCAAAAATATATTTTATTTGGTTATATCAAGTGTCTTCTTCAGATGGTGCCATGTGTGTGTTGGAGTTCAATTTGATTTTTGCTTCTTTTTTTCCCCTCAATTTTCATCACTTTCTTGTCTAATCAGCCCAAGGAATATACTTTTATGCAATTTGGGCTTTACATATCTCATTCTGGGCCTTAGTTCAAGGTATATGGTTTTTTTGGGCTCCTTCTACTGATTTTGGGTCCAATTCTTCCTTATTCTGGGTTTTAGGATCTAAAATTAATTCAACAATATAATTATATATTTTGGGACTTATAACATTGTTTTGGAATTTCAATATATCCTGATTAGTGACTAATTTCCTCATACAGAGTTAATTAGATCATAATGTCAGTTTCTAAGTTCATTTGTATATTATTGTCGAAACTAGAGTCATATCAGTTATCTATTACTAAAAATATTCTGGTTGTCTAAAATGAATCTAGACATGTTTCTGAGTCATATTCAATCTCTGATAAATCTAGACTTGATGTTAAGCTTTATATGCTTTCCAATTTGCCGATTAATCCAATTGTTCATTGACTGATCCTATGGCTATTTAAACTTTGTAGAAAAATCAAGTGTCTTATTCTGAGCCATAATATATCTAGGTTTTCTAATACAGACTTATTTTCTATTTTTTAAAATATTTCTAAATTATAGAACTTCGGTTCTCTTTTCTGTCTAATATATGCATTTTCTGGTTCTTCTTATTAGAGGATAATTTCTAGCGATTATTTTTCTGACACTACTCTTACAACCGGTACTATCAAATACTGAGCAGATAATTTGTTTGGAAAAATGACATCTATGTCCCATTATTTTGTCTTTTAGTGCCTACTACATGAATTTTTACTTTGACCCAATGATTTAGCTTTCTTGCAATTTGGTCCCTAAGTACTACTACTACCATGTTTCCCAAGGTATAGAATCTCAACCTATAGCTTCACAGGATTTCTGATGTCATACAGTATACATTCACAGTTGACTATGAAGTCAAATTTTAAATGGACACAAAAAGAAAGATCATATTTCAAATCACATTGAATCCTATGATCAACCAAAGTATGTGAAACAAAAATATTATCTACATTGCTTTCTTCCTGCATCACAATCTAGTAGTCCCTTTACCACCTGTCACTTCTGTAACAAGAAGGGACATATTTCCAGTTCATGTGCATTGAAGAAAAATGGACTTGACAGGAAGATAAAATGGGTTCCCAAAGGTACATTTGTATTTAGGGAAAATGCCATTGATAGAAAAGGACCCAAGCAAATTTGGGTACCTAAAAAGAAACTCTGAACTTTGTTTTGTAGATTTGTCTTAAAGAAGGAAAGAGCAACAAATGGTATATAGACAGTGCCTGTTGAAGTCATATGACTGGTGATAAGGAGAAGTTCATCACCCTTAGAGATAAGAAAGGAGGAAATGTGACCAATATGGCAAAATAGTTAGCATTGGCATTGTGGGTAAGAACCCTGAAATATCTATAGAAGAGGTGCTGTTTGTAATTGGCCTTAACTACAATCTGCTAAGTGTAAGTCAGACATGTGACAAAGGGAACTGGGTGTTGTTTGACTCAAAGTTTTGCCTGGTCATTTGAAAGAGTGATCACAAAATAATCCTCAAGGCTCAAAGGGATGGTAATTGCTATACTATTGATCTTAATGAACTTCCTTCCTTAGATTTTGTTTGTTTAATTAGTCAAGATAATGATAGTTGGTTGTGGCATAGAAGATTGGCACATGTTAACATGAACCAGCTATCAAAACTGATTAAGAATGAGTTAGTAACTGGCTTACCAAAAATCTCTTTTGAAAAAGATAAAGAATGTGATGCATGCCTCAAAGGAAAACAAACTAAATCATCTTTTAAATCTAAAAATGTAGTTACTACATCTAGACCGCTGTAACTATTGCATATGGATCTGATAGGTCCATCAAGAGTAAAAGGCATTGGTGGAAATCTGTATGCTCTTGTGATTGGTGATGATTACTCTAGATTTACCTGGACTTTATTTCTTTCTTCCAAAAGTGAAACATTTGATGCTTTTGTAACCTTAGCTAAGAAAGTGCAAAATGAGAAAGGTATTTCTATTGTGTCTATCAAGTTTGATCATGGAGGAGAATTTGAAAATTCATGTTTTCTGGAGTACTGTGATGAACGTGGAATTGATCACAACTTCTGAGCACCAAGGACTCCTCAGCAAAATAGAGTGGTGGAAAGGAAGAATAGAATAATTGGAGAAATGGCAAGAGCAATGTTGAATGAAAAGTAACTCTCTCAAGTATTCTGGACTGATGCAGTAAACACAGCAAGTTATATCGTTAACATAGCCTACATCAGACCAATTCTGGGAAAGACTCCTTATGAGCTATACAAAGGGAGGAAGGAAAACCTTTCACATCTGCATGTATTTGGCTGTAAATGTTTCATCCATAACAATGAAAAGGAGAATTTGGGTAAGTTTGACGCCAAATCTGATGAAGGTATATTTCTTGGCTATTCAAGTAGGAGTAAAGCATATAGAGTTTTTAATAAAAAGACTAGATCAGTAGAAGAATATGTGCATGTTGTGTTTATTGAAAATAAAATTGTTTTCAAGCATGTCATTGATGAGGATGATCTTATTTCTAACTTTAAGAAGTTAGATATTTCTAAAGAAGATAAAATTGAACCTCCAAAAATATTCGAATCTACTAACATAGAGGAAGATATTCAGGAGAAAGACCTTGAGGATGAGAACAATGAGGAAATGTCTCAAAAACTCCCTAGAGCTTAGAGATATCAAAGGAATCATCCTGTTGATCAAGTGATTAGGGATGTTCATGAGAAAGTTAAAACTAGAAAACAACTAAGGGATCAGATGATCAATTGTGCTTTTATTTCTCAAATTGACCCTAAGTGTGCTGAAGAAGCCTTAACTGATGAATACTAGATTCTGGCTATGCAAGATGAACTAAATCAGTTTGAAAGAAATCAAATTTGGGATTTAGTGCTTAGACCTAGAATCACCCTATCATTGGCACTAAATGGGTCTTTAGAAATAAACTTGATGAATTAGGAACAATAATTAGAAATAAAGCAAGATTAGTTGCCAAATGATATAATGAAGAAGAAGGTATTGATTTTGAGGAAACCTTTGCTCCAGTTGCAAGATTGGAAGCAATTAGAATCCTATTGGCCTATGCATGAATGAAAAACATAATGTTATATTAAATAGATGTGAAAAGTGCTTTTCTAAATGGATATATCATGGAGGAGGTTTATATAGATCAACCTCCAGGTTTTGAGGATTCAACAAAACCAAACCATGTTTATAAACTAAGGAAATCTCTTTACGGCTTAAAATAAGCTCCTAGAGCATGGTATGAAAGGCTAAGCAATTTTCTAACTGAAAAGGGGTTTAATAGAGGAAAAGTAGATACTACTTTGTTCACTAAGAAAGAAAACAAAGACTTACTTATTATTCAAATCTATGTTGATGTATTATATTTAGTGCTACTAATGAATCTCTTTGCAAGAACTTATCTAAGCTAATGCAGGGTGAATTCAAAATGTCAATGATAGGTGAACTCAATTTCTTCCTTGGATTGCAAATTAAATAATGTGATGATGGTATCTTCCTTAATCAATCAAAATATCTGAACGAGATGCTGAAAAAGTTTAGCATGGAAAAGGTCAAGCCAATGGGAACTCCTATGGCTACTGCAACAAAGCTTGATATGGATGAAGGAGGAAAAACCTTTGACATAACTCAATATAGGAGAATGATTGGATCCTTGTTATACCTAACAACTAGTAGACCTGACATCATGTTCAGTGTCTGTATGTGTGTAAGGTTCCAATCATGTCCCAAAGAAACCCATGCAACTATTGTGAAACGTATCTTCAGATATCTAATTGAAACATCATAGATGGGAATTTGGTACCCAAAGGGCAATGGAGAAGATCTCATAGGTTACACTGATACTGACTTTACTGGATCCAAAATTGACAGAAAAAGCACAAGTGGAACATGTCAGTTCCTTGGAGGATCTTTGGTTTCATAGTTCAACAAGAAGCAAATAGTGTGGCTGTATACACTGTAGAAGCTGAATATGTTGCTGCTGGTAGCTGTTGTGCTCAAGTCATTTGGATGAAATAGCAGCTCGAAGATCTTGAGATTGAGATGAAGGAAATACCAATAATGTGTGACAATCAAAGTACTATCAACATCACAAAGAATCCTGTCATGCATTCAAGGACAAAGCACATTGAAGTTAGGCATCACTTTATAAGGGATCATGTTCTGAAAGGAGAAATCAGATTAGAATACATCTCTACCGAGGATCAAGTTACTGACATTCTGACCAAGCCCCTTCCAGAAGATAGACATCGTAAAATCAGAAGAGAATTGGGTATGGTAAATCCTAATAAACTGTAAGTAAGTCCTTATATACATCTATTTCAGAAATTTTTGATATTGAATCAATCCTAACTTTAGCATCGGAGTGAGTTTGATATGAGTTGCAGGTGCTCCTCATAAGTTCAAATGACAATAGATCTGTACAATAGAGCTAATCAGAATGGCAGAATCAAAAGATGAAAAAGGAAGCAAAAAATTGAGCATCTGGGTCTGTTCTGTAAGTTCAGAAGTTTAAAATTTTCATTCTAGATGATTATTAGATGAATTTCCATGTTGAATTGTGTGTTTGAAAAAGTCAGCATACTCAACATTCGAACTTAGATGCCTATCAGACGAATTTCAGTTGGCTACACACTATAACAGTTCTCTTTTGACCTTCAAAATCCATTTACTGAATAACAGGAATTCGAATTTCAAAAATAAAATGCCAATATTGTCTTTGTTCAAAATGACTGTTGTACAAATCTCCATTTCTCAAAATACGCATTTTGGAAATTCTTTACAAAATGTTGAAATTCAAATTTTTGAATCGAAATTCATCTGTTGAAACATGTTCACATAATTGGATCTCTGAAAGATGAATTTTCATAAGTAAAATTCGTCTGTCACCTATTTTGTTTATGATTGCATACTGCCTGGATCTTTCAAAGTTTGAACTTTGTTGAAACAAAGTTTGTTTGTTCACTTATTGTTCTCAGAACCAAGCCTTTGTCAGACAAACTTCTAGGTAAAAATTCGTCTGTCAGTAAGCCTTGCTATATGGATCAACTTGTAACTACTCAAAATTCGAATTTTGACTTTTTAAAATTTGTCTATTTAATGGTTACATATGTTAAAACCGAAGGTCATTCTCTGAACAGACGCAACCCTATTTGTCTCTCTCTCTAGTCTGTTCAAATTCTCTCTTTAATTCCTATTAACTCCATTTGTGAATCTTCATTTCTCATCGATTAAACTTCTTTTCGTACCTTATAAATCCATTCTTAGCATATTTCTGAATCATTCCTCTATGAGAATGGCGAGAGTGAAAAATCCAGAAGTTGGGAAGGGAGAGTCATGACCAAAGAGGACTGTGAAATCTCAATATGTCTGCAAGGAGAGTGAAACTCAGAAAAGAAAGGGTGAATCTAGCAAGGTAACTCCTTCCGAGGGTAGAAAACAACTCCTAGAGCAGACTTGAAGAAATCTGCACATTTTCCTTCAAAGAAAGTTGACCCTACTGTTCTTGTTGCTCCTATCACTCCTACCTCTTCTTCCTCCTCCAGCACTGAATCTGGAGAATATCAATTAATCACACTGCCATTGTGGAGCAATGCTCATATTCTGGGAGAATATACTACCAAGTTTGTCTGCAAGAAGGTAATCAAGCCTCACTGTGTAAATTTGGAAGAATTCTTGATTTCTAATAACTTTGATGCAGGGCTTTGGATGATAAAATATAAGAATTTGTTAGAAATATTGGAAAGATATGATGATAAGGTAGTTAAGACCTGGTATACCTCTCTGCAATACAATAGCAAGAAGAAGAAATGGGAAGTAAACCTAAGATCAAGGACCATCTGTCTAACAGATGAGACCTTCAATGAGATACTAGAAATTCCAGAGCATGATGTTTTGAAAATTGACATTACTGCCTCAAGGTACATGGATGAAGCTGAAACTGTAGATAAAGAAGGAGGGCCTTTCCTGAACTACAAAGAAAGCACAATTCTGAATGCTCTATTTAGAAGAAAAGAGAATAGGCTACCTCTGAATTTGCTGAAGCCTACTGACCTCAGTGCCCAAGTCAGGATCTTACACTATATTGTGTCTAGGATTTATCTTCAACAAAGGAGGTAGTTTCAATCTGATCACAAGGGCTCTAGCACATGTGATGGCAGTAATCATGTGTGGCAAGCTAATCAACATGGGCCACATCATCCTCCAATGCATGATCAAGGCAAGAGATCAGAGGAAAGATTCCACCCTTCCATATGCAGTAATCATCTCCAAGATACTTCAGTATGCCCAGAGCCAACTTCTGGAAAAAGGAAAAGGGAAGCCTACTGAAATCTTTAAAGAAGACAAAGGATGGGAATAGAAAAGAAAGATGGAAGATGGATTGGAAATGGAGCTGGAAGGACAGAAGACCTATTCTTTGATGAAGATGCCTTCTAGTAGCAAGTAGAAACCTCTAAGGCTACTCCAAAATCCATACCTCAGCATTCTCAGCCTGTCCCATCTCCATCTCAGCCCACTCAAACTCAAATACCATCCATTCCCTCTACTTGGGCAAAGCCAACCAAGATCACTGAGCTGTATGACAGTTTGTCTGCACTCATACTAAGCATCAGGGATGAGCAAAATGCCAAGTTTGTTTATCTGTAAGACCAGATTCACCAGTTGGAAAAGAATATGAAAGTGATTACTGATGCATATGAAGATATCAGGAGTGTCATTCCCTCCACATCAGCTCAACCTCAGCCAGGATTCTCTAAGCTTGTCATGTCTCCTACTCCTGAGCCTCCAAGTCCTTTCGTGTCAGCGTCCCCTAGACTAGATGATGCTGTACATAATACTGAGGCTATTGGCACCTTGACCACACCACAGGCCTTCAGCAATGAGGCAAGTCCTGGTCCTCCCTTAGACTATGGCATGGAGGAAGAGGGTCCTCAAGAACCAAACTCCCATGAGCCCATTCCTGAAGATACTCAGAATTCAATTCTCTCTTTTCAAGAATCTGTGCAAGTGGAGAAACTGGTGGTAGCCATCACTTCCATACCATTCTAGAAGCTATTGCTTATGATGCTCTCTTACAAGCTTAAAGATTAAGGCTTGAAGAAATGCTTCATCCTCCTGCTTATGCTCCCTCACCTATTTCTGCTTTTGGTCTCTCGGAGGCACGAAGGGCTCAATTGGCTGTTACTAGGCAAGAAATGCAAGAAATTCTTGAAGTCTCTGATAATGAGGACTCTAGCCCTAGAATTCTAGGCCTATGCTAAAGCTTAATCCTAATCTGCCCTTTGTTCCTGTGCCTCTTCAAGCAATTCCAATATCTCAGATCCCTCATCCTGCTAATTTTGTACACATTCCTAATGATGCCAAAAAGGGGGAGAAGTTATCTGAGCAAACTAGAAAATCTGCTGCAGATCCTTCTGGCAAGACGTATAGCAAAAAGTCCAAGTCCAAGAAGAAGTGATTAGAACTTAGGATTGCTTGGTCCTTCTTGTAGTGCTGTTTTATGTTTTATGAATGATAAATCTTGCTTCTGAATCCTATGTTTGCCATGTCATATCTTTGTATTGAAACTTGAATGAATTAATGAATCTCTCTATTTGATCTATTGTACATGATATCTTATCTCTTGAATTATAATGTACAAGTTGAGGGGGAGCTTGTTGAAGCAAACCCAAAGTACTAATCTAGTTTACAAGTTATTTTGTCATCATCAGAAAGGGGGAGAATGTTGAATCAAGTGTTTTGATGATTCCAAATCAACCATCTAGAGCTTGGAAAGAAGATCTCAAATGTGTACAAAAGATCTTAGGTGGAGAAATCCAAGAAAAACCAACATAAGATTAGATATAGGATTTCTTACTATGTTTAAATTGAGTAAAAGACTTTGAACTTGCAAAAGAATGTTTTAAAAATATGATTCTATGATAATTCATGGAATATTTGAAAAATATCCTGTAACAGATGAACTTTGAAGTGTTAAAATTGATCTGTTGCTTTGAAAATTCAAACTTTGGCTTCTGAAATTCAAATTTCGAATTAAAAATTAGTTAGTCAGAAAAGAGATTCCTCTGACAGACAAATTTTGATTGCAGAAATTCAAACTTTGAATAAAGTCTAATAAGAGCACTCTTTGACAGACAAACTTTAGCTTTTGAAAATTCGAATTTATGAAAAAACACAAATCATAAAGAATGAAAAATTCATTTGAGGATATGTCAAAGTTCATCTAAAAGTAAAGTTTAAAAAGAGTCCTAAGTTAGTTCTCTTGCAGACAAACTTTGATTTTGTAAATTCAAACTTTGGAAACACAGCTTGCAAGTCTGTTATGATAATTGTTTGACATACGAATTGTAGTATTCAGAAATTCATACTTTGAACTAAGTCTGATAAGAGCTTTCTCTGACAGACGAATTTTGACTTTTTAAAATTTAAATTTTGAAAAGAAGAATTGTTGTACCTTATTGAGTTGTCCACTGACAGACGAGTTTTGGGTATCAAAATTCAAACTTCAAAGGCACTGTAGCAATTTGGAATAACTCTTCACACTTACCAGAAGTACTTCAAACTTTAAAATTCGTATGTTCCAACATAGAAACATTTTTCAAAGATGAAAATTCAAACTTTGTTTCATAACAGATGAACTTCAAGGTTCAATGTTAAAGTCTATAACTTTCGATTTCTACGAAATTCATCTGTTGACACACCAAAATTCGAGCTTTGAGTGTCAGACACATTAAATGCAATTGGAGAATGGATAGTTTTTCAGAGTAACTATTGGGTAACGTCTCTAATGGCTAGATCTTGTCTCTAACGTATAGTTAAGACATAAATCTATAAATAGAACTTCATTTGAAGATGTGGGTAATGATTTTTCATTGTATATATAGAAACTCTGCTAAATTCTTTAGTCAAAGTCTTCTACTCCTGCATGCTTCATATTCTGTACTTCAACTTTCATATATACTCTAAATTAGAGACTTCAATCATTGTAATCAATCTTATCTTCATATGAAATAAATATTTTCTTGTGAGGGGATATCACAAGGGATTTGGAAAGAACTTATTTAGAGTGCAAAGAGTGTGATTGTAAGCTCTTGGAACAAAGCATCAAGTTGTACTGAGGTAATTGCAAGAAGCCCACTGAATTCTTGCAAGATAGTGGAAAATCTCAAGTGGTGGCTTGAAGGCTGGACGTAGGTCAAGATAAAGGGACTGAACCAGGATAAATATTTGTGTCTTCTCCTCTCTTATAATGCTTTCACCTTGTTATTCCTTTATACTCTGTTTTTACTGTCACTTTTGCTTTCATCACTCTCTTGACTTTTGCAGAAAATTTTAATCTTCCCAATTCACCCCCCTCTTGGAAAACCAACATATCTAACAAGAGTAAGGATCATACTGGATTGACGGTTTCAAACTCAAACTCGAACTCCAGAGGTAGAGATTTGGAAGCTCGAACAGAGTAAGGGTCACTCACCACTATCCACCGGTGGAGCTTCTGAAGTAGAAAGAAGAGAGAGAGACCGAACTCCACACGTTGAAGATCATGTGCTATGTGCAACTATTTGATGGTCAAAGGATGAGAGAGAGGCCTATAGGTGATGGCTTAAGAGTTGAAAGGAACAGAGGCGTCGATGGAAGCTTGTTTAGATTGAGGCAATGGCGATGTCTTCAGTATAGATGGAGGCTGGAGGGCGGACGTGATTAGGTGAAGTACCGTTATTGGACATTGGCAACGAGAAAAGTGGCAAGTTATGGTTTAAGATTAGCAATTGAAATTGCAGAAAAGGAAAAATAAAGGTGAAGGATTAATACCAAAAGGAAAAAAAGAAAGTGGAGGATGGAGAGAAATCTGTTAAATCGTTAGGTGGGATATGATGGAATAAAAATATACAATATTATATTATAATAAAAAATCAATTTATATTATATTATATTTTATATTATATTACATTATATATAAAATAGAAAATTAAAAAAATGTTAACAGGTTTGGCCTGATAGGCTTCAAGCCAGGCTTGTCTTAAACAGGCCAGGCTTATTTATCTAAATAGGCCTGCCTGATGGCCTGAACCTGGCCTATTTAGATAAATAGGATAGGCTAGGCTAGGCCTTAATTAGGCTAGGCCGTAGGCCCCTAATAGGAGCCCGGCCTATTCTCACCCTTAGTCGCAGCTTGGCTTCTGGTGCTACGGCACCCCCTGCTAATACCATATCATCAATTTTCTAACTTTTGGTGCTAATTTCTAACGTGCAAAACTTTATGCTCCAACCTCTGATTGGTCCAATTCCAACTCCTACAAGTCAATCTTGTACCAATCTATCCATAGACACCAATTTCACTCTAATCCATCTCTATATGAAGATTTTGGCCACCCAACACCGTTTTGGCCACTTTTTGATCAAAACATGCAACTTAAGTACTCCATTTGCCACTAAAGGCAATTTGGCCATTATGGACCATTCACACAGGTCCTATTTGACTTAATCAACTTGTCCAAAGACGTTTTATCTCAAAGGAATCACTCCTCTAAGATTTGACCCCCTTGAACCCTAATTCTACTTAATGGGCTACATGCCCAATTCACACCATCCAAGCCCAAAAACTCTCTTGGGCACACACACAACCATCCTGACACCTAAACATGCCAAACATACATATATCATACCACATCATTCCATATCAATCACTATCATCATACATATACATATCATATCACCATCCTTATTACAATCATCATGATCCTCATATCAATTATAATAGTACTATCTTACTTGGTACAACATACATAGATAATTCATACATACTATTGTGACTTGAATATTCCTAATTCCAGAGTGGCTATGCTTCCCTTGTCTTCTCTAGACTAGTGCCATAACCTTCACCTGAAATATTAGCTCATGGGAAAGGGGTGTGAAACAAGGTCTTAGTAACCAGGGACAACCACAAGCAACATATATATATATATCTCACACAATAGTGCACATGAATGTAACATGTAATGGAATGCATGTCTTTTTTGTACACAACTAGAACCACGAGTTGGCATCATTATAGGACATTTCATATAGGTGACTCCTTTTTAACAGTTGGTGAAGATTGATTCCGGAATATCACCAAGCTCACCTCACACCAGTGCACTCAGCCAAAGGTAACATTAATGCTTAGACTATGGCTCTCCTTCCCCTTGATCACCACGAATTGGTGGTGATTTTAGGGAAGGTGCAGTTCACTGCCACCTTTCTCTCTAGCCATAGGAGAAGATTTAATGACAAGGAACCCATCTTTATTTCACTCATATCATATCTCATAATATCATATCACATCATATATCATCACCACTACCTAATCCACCATTTCTCACAATGCCATGTGGTGATGTTCGTGTTATAACACTATATAATCATTATCATCGTGTTTCTCAATGTCGCTATGAAATCATGCCATGTCATATCATCATCATATATAATCATCATCATCTACTATATTTTTTAGCCGTGTGCATACAAGATATGTAGAAAACCATACACACATATAACAATATTGTGGTATGAACGAAAACATGCATATACACACACATATACTGACATATAATACACACAATACAAATACCTAGTTACCTCAAGTTGTCAATGTTGAATCAAGAGTTTTGATGATTCTAAACCAACACTCAAGAGCTTGGATTGAAGATATCAAAGGAGATCAAAGTTGTTTCAAGTGAAGATTTTCTGAGTATTTGCTGTTAGATCTTTTGTAGGATCTTTAGTTTTAGTTGTGATTGGGTAAAAGATTTTGATTTGAAAAAGATGTTTTCAAACCTTGATTTGAAATTAAATGTTTACTTATTTAAAAACACCCACAAACAAACGAAGTTTGAAAGTTTAAACTGAACTGTCAAGTTGGAAATTCGAACTTTGCCTTAGAAAATTCAAATTTCGAGCTAAAACTAAATAAGTTTGAAGAGATGGCTCTCTGTCAGATGAATTTTGGTTGTTCAAAATTCGAATTTTCATACAAATCTGAAAGAAGTCTTTTTGGTAACACACGAACTTCACACTTTCAAAATTCGAATTTCAAGTAAAATGAAGTTTGTGAAAACCAAAGAAATTCGTCTGAAACTATGATAAAGTGCATCTGAAATCAAAAGAAATTGAGTTTGATAAATGCTCTCTGACAGACGAATTTTGGCTTTCCAACATTCGAATTTTCTTCTAAGTCTGAAAGAAGTTTCTTTGAAATAGATGAACTTTGAATCTTCAAAATTTGAATTTCAGACAAAACAAAACTTGAGAAAATAGAAGAAATTCGTTTGAAACTATGTTAAAGTTCATCTGAGATCAAGAATGATTTAAGTTTCAAAACTGCCCTCTGACAGACGAACTTTGAACATTGAAATTCAAATTTTAGAAGCTAAGTTCTTGAGTCTGTTGAAGTGAAACATTGACATACGAATGATAAGAACTTGCAACATTCGAATGATGAAGTTAGTCTGAAAAGAGTCTCTCTGACAGACGAACTTCACTCTTCAACATTCGAATTTTGAAGAAAGTGAACTACTGTGCCTCCTTTTAACGTACTGGGAACAGACGAATTTTGGGCTTCCAAAATTCGAATTTCGAGGGCACTGTAGAAAATTGAAAACACTGTTCATTCTTAATAGAAAAACTTTCGTCTTGAAAATTCGTATGTCACATCGTTAAAACATTTTACAAGTTTCAAAATTCGAATTTCACTTCATGAATAGACGAACTTCGTACTGTAACGTTGGAAGCTTTAACCTTCGGTTCCTTCGAAATTCGTCTATTGACCAACCAAAATTCGAATTTCTGTATGTCAGAAGCATTAAATGCGGTTGGTTAACGGATAGTTTTTCAGAGTAACCGTTGGATAACTTCCCCAACGGATAGATTAAGTCTCTAACGAACATTTGAGACCTAAATCTATAAATACAACAACATTTGAAGCTGTGGGTAACGAATCAAACTTGTATATACTGAATTTCTGTCAAAACTTCTTCTCAAGAGCTTTTACCCTCTAGCTTCAATATCTGTACTTTAACCTTCATATCTACTCTATTCAAGAGAGTTATATCATTGTAAACAATCTACTCTTCATCTGGAAGATAGATTTACTTGTGAGGGGAAATCACAAGGGGATTGGGAAGCACATTGTAGAAGTGCTTAGAGAGAGTGAGAAAGCTCCAGAAAACAGAGCATACTCATTGTACTGTGGAATTAGCAAGAAGCCTGTTGAATTCTTGCTGTATAGTGAAAAATCTCAAGAGTGGTCTTGGGGACTGGACGTAGGTCAAGTGGTTAGACCGAACCAGGATAAATTACTGAGTCTTCTACTCCCTATCTTTACTTTTCAGGTTACTCTGTTTTATACGTTGCTTCCTTTAAACTGTGCTACCTTCACTTATCTCACTTTGTGCAGAAAAATTTCAATCTTCCCAATTCACCCCTCCTCTTGGGAAGTCAGCCTTGCTAACAGTCAATACCACACATGTGGATTCCACAAATTTCTTGGATTGCCTACCACAACTTATACTCCTCCGGTCAACCAAACAACCTGTACAATGTCATAATACCTTTAATTAATATAATATACAACTTGACCAAAATCCATAACTCAACCAATTAAGCTTAACTCATCATTCCATTAGCATAATCATGTTCCAATAAACCCCAACCAGCTATCCCAACCTTATCCTATCGCATACAATTCGGATTTTCTACTCCCTCAAGAAATTCTAGCCTAGTTCCTCTTAAAACCATCATTATCCAACCAAAACTCATACCCAAGCATCATAAATACTAAATCATACTTCATTGATCCCATTTCATCCATTTTAATTGGTGGATTTTAGCTAAAACTAAAACTCAAATATATACCTGAAAATCTAACTCAAAAACTGACGAAAAATGGCGAGGGAGGATCAAGAACCACTTACTAACAATTTTTCAAACTTCTAGAGTCCAGAAATCATTCTTTTGGTTGGATTTCTTAGCCCTAGCACTACTCCTTCATTCTCTCCTCCATTTCTTTCTCCGCTTATCGTCTGAAATGATTCTGATTTAAGCAAATCTAGAGTCTGGTGCCACGGTGGTGGGTAAGTATGCCCCGAAGTAAGTCCCTTTTCATCTGAAAAATCATATGAAATTCAAACTCATCCACCACGGCATGGAGCTTCTCTGTTTTAGTTTTGGCTTTTCCTCCGTCCTGGTCTCCTTTAGCCCTACACACATAATCAATTGTACTTCATTAGCTAGAGACTAAGTTAGGGATAATGTAATGAGGGTTGTTACAAATTCAGTCTTTCCAAATGGCTAACATGTTTAGGCCAAGTCATGCAAAGAGTGCAAGAAAGGCCCAAGGGAGAAGAATGAAGATGATGAAGTGGATGCATGACTTCTTTACAAAGTGTTATAGGAATCTATGATGTAATTATGTATAAAAAATGTTTATAAAAGTATGGGATTGCTACCTCTGGTTAACATGCACTGTTGATCCTTCCTATGATGTTATGTATGTATTTGAAGTCAAGTATAATGATGTACAAATTCTATGGAATTTATACTACATGGTTCATGAATGAAAAACTTGTTCTGACCCATTGCTAGTAAACTTGTTACAATCTAAATGAAATGTTGAAGATAGTATAAATGTAGATGAAAATTGGTTCAAGGAGCTTTAAATTGGTTCAAGGAGCACTTCATTTAGATGTAGATGAAAATTGTTATGAATTTTTTGAAATCAGGGAACAGAATAAGGAAATATAAGGAAAAACTAGAACTTCTACTATAGGTAATGGTTGTTTCATAAGACAACATAAGATTGTGTAGAGCTACAAAAATTCAATGGTTTGCATGTATGAAAATATCTATGTCTTAGCTTTATGATGCCACTGATTTGGTAGTATTTGAAGGTATATAATGAGAGATATGTAAGTTTTATTAAAACTGTTCTAGTTAAAGTTGAGTTTTGACCCCCTATTGGTTAAAGTTAATACCTTGCTCTATTTCTAGTAGAATAAATGTACAAGAAAAATAATATATAAAGAAATATGTAGGGCTTTCGAATGATATAAAGAGCACATAATTTGCCTTAGGATAGCATGAGGTATGAATTTTTAAAGATAAGGCCAAAACTTAGGAAGTTTTAAAATAACCAAATATACAGTAAAACTTTGAGGAATAAATTGTATGAATTGGGCTAGAAATACTTTGTTTCTTATTTTTTCCATGTAGATAATATTTTTAGCTATTTTTAAAGACTTGGATTACTTTGATACGATTTTTGTAGAATTAGTTATGAATTTTCAAATTCGCTGGAAAAAATGAAAATTGCCAAATGAATAGGATTGCAAATTTAAAGAAAATTCTGTTTTTAATTTTTATTGATTCAAGCATCTAAGCCATGATGAAACAACTCTATAAGGGTCTAATACATGGGAAAATGGGCCTAAGTATAAGGTGTTACACATGGACTTGAAAGTATGTTATGCCAGTCCCTTGACTATGATAATGCGTATTATGCCCCCACTGATCTTTAATTTTGAACCCTCTGGATTTGAATCCCTTTCACAAACATAGGGTAAGATGGCATTAAGAGATAGAGCAAAATGGTTTGGAGAGCCACCAAGACATGGTTGGGAGATTTGAATGGTTGAGAGAGTAAAATGGAGAGAGAGAAGAAGAGAAAGAAACTAAAGATGCATATTGTGAGGAAGAAAGTTAAACATACCATGGGAAAAAGAAATGAATTGACACACAACATGAAAGACAGGAAGTTGATATAAGGTTTAGAATAATAGGCCCACATGAAAACTACCTTTCATGCTTTTTACTTGTTTTATTTTTATATTATGTATTTGTTATATTTTTGTCGAAATAAGTTACTTAATGACTATTTAATTTTTTTTATATTTGGTAGTAAAATCATTTATATATATGTTATATTATTTTTTTTCGCTCAAATATACAACATTAAGAACCTATAAAAGCATCCCAAACTACAAACATCTTTAACAGGGACCATATATCATATATGAAAATACAAATATTAGAATTAGGAGCTAACTCTCCTTCAAAAGCATTTTCCTCAGACTATCCTTTGTCTGAACCGGATGCAGACCATAATCTTCAATCACCTGCCGGTTGATGATAAATAGGTGTGCTCCTCTCAGGGTCTCCATTAAAAAAGCTAACTCACCTTTCCTATTGACATACAAATATTTGAATGATTGATTGTACCTCGAATCCATATTTGTACGTTTGTCACCCATCTTTTTTTCCTGCCTTTCCTACCCTTTTATTCTGATATTTATTAACTAACCATTCCAATATGGTGCAGAAACAACATTGATCAGATTTATGAAACTGATTTCTTTTGTCAATAGATTCCTTCTGCAGCCTTCTAATCATGTCTAAAGCCTGGTAAATATGACATGTTCCTTTATGAATTCGATGATTCCTATAATGCCAGATAACATAAAGAATATTAGCAGCCAAAGTAGCTTGAAGAGTGTCCTTAGTTTTTAACATCTGATTCATCCACAAAACAACACTTCCTTGTATCTCATGTTATATTTTTTATTTATATCTTTGTTGTATTTTTAGTGAAATTATTTATTTAATTTTAACTTTCTTTGCGTACTTTTATTAGTGAAATCATTCGTTTCTTTTAAATCTCTTTGTTTAAATTAGGAATATGAATGTGTGATATTCTTAGTTATTTTTAATTAATTCAATTTCCTTTTTGTTTATGTTAAAACACGACTTAAGATTGGTAAATAGTTTTTATATTTTTATTTGTTTTATATTATGTATTTGTTATATTTGTGTCGAAATAATTTATTTAATGACTATATAAATTCTTATATTTTGTAGTAAAATCAGTTGTATGTATGTTATATATATTTTTTAAAGTTACGTCTTTCTTGTAATTTTTAGTGAAATTATTTATTTAATTTTCATTTTCTTTGTATACTTTTTTTAGTGAAATCATTCATTTTTTAAATCTCTTTGTTTAAATTAGGAATATGGATGTGTCATATTCTTAGTTATTTTTAATTAATTAAAATTTCTTTTGCTTATGTTAAAACTTAAGATAGGTAAATTATAAATTTTTGGATTTTGAAAAGAAACTAGAATTTTTTTAAGAAAATATTACTAATTGTTGAATAATTTCATCTAATGCTTGAAATCACTGACGGTGGATCGATCTAGGGATTTGAAAAATCTATCTCACTGTATTTTTATTCTTTCTTTCTCTTTCATTAAACATATTCTTCTTATCATTTTAATTTTTTAGTTAACTTTTTTTTTCGGTACTGTCTAGGACTATCTCTCATAATATTTCTTGCTTGTAAATGGTAGATGACAAATTTCTTCTAACTATGTTTACTCCATATGTAATAGTTGAGAATTAAATCTTCAACCACTTGTTTAAGAGATAAGAGCTTATACTATTCATGCTAATATGATCGAGTTGTTATTTTTTAGTTACATTTATATTTGTAAGTTATAAAAATATAATATTAATTTTTATATATTTTTAAATTTAAATCTAACAACATTATTTTTTTAATTTATGAAAATATATTTTAAGTTTACTTATATATATATATACTATCTATACATATTATATATGTAAAGCCATATACACACACACCCACACCCACACAACGAACGAGCTATCATGTTTCCTCTTTGAATTTGTCATGGTTGTTTTAACTTTCCATCTGGATCTTTTCATTTTCTTTTAAACAAGGAAAAGAAACAGGTGCAACAAAGAGGACGAGTCTATCTTAACTAAAATCTTCCCTATAACTTATTGAAGGATTTTTACCGATTGTACATGTGTGTGATGAGCTAGCCAGTTGGCACATTCATTGATTTTCTTCAAGACATATTTCAAAGTAACCATCTAATGTCTCATCAAGAAGACTCATCGATGATGATATTATGGATTTTCTTTGATAACGAAGAGTGACAGCAACTTATGGTGGGAATTGGAGGAATATGGATATGTAAGAGGAGCAAAAAGTCTTGAAGAATAAAGATCAACGAATATCTTCCTTTTCTTTTTTCTTTTTTTGAAGTTTCATTTGTGTATACAATGGGAATCACTTGCAAGACTCAAACAAATAATAGGGCATCAGTGACAGTTAGTCAAGGGATTGAAAAAGAAGCATCCATTACCTGATTTTTGCAAATATTAGCTTTCCAACTCACTAAACAATGAAATTTCCGGGAAAAGGAGACTCTACTTGATGATTATTAAAAAGAAATGGAATGCACTTCCACATCTTTCATGAATCTAGCCAGTTCAATTTGCCAAAAGCGCTAGGTTCTGTTTAGGCGCTTTAAATCGTATATGAGAATTCTCATTGGCTCTGTGGATGGGGCTCACATTTTCCTGATCTTATTGATGGGGAAAATCACCTGCATCTTATTGATAAAAAACTTATTTATATCCCATAACCAATAACACAAAAGAAACTTACGACTTTGGTGGCAGCAGGGGGAAAAACCAGCATCTTATTGATAAAAAGCTTATTTATATCCTATAACCAATAACACAAAAGAAACTTACGACTTTGGTGGCAGCAGCATCTCTTTTTATTTCTCCTTACTCCATCTTTGGCTGATATATGAAATGATTGAGAATCAAAACTATATATGGGTCCTACTTAATTATTCCCATGCTAGCATTTCAAGTGGCATTAGGGGTGGAAATAAGCCAGATAAAGTGGTTAAATAACATAGGCCTTTATTGTAGGCATAAAGAATGAGTCTAGTATGTTGGCCTATGTAAACCTCTTTTTTAGGTTTATATTTGAGTCTTATAAAAGTTTGAAATTCATTTAAAAACCCACTAAAAAATAAGCTTTTAAATAGGCTTAAATGTTTTGAGCCTTTGATGTTTCAAATAGGTCTCTAGCTTATCAATTTATAAAATATTAATAAATCGGCCTAACAAACTTATAGACTAGGCTTTATCTAATCAGACTTGGTTATAGACTTGAGTTTAATCTTTTTGTTAAAGTCAAGTCAAACTAAGATCAGGTTATGTCACAGGTTGTCGGATAGGCCCTTGATGGCCTTACCTATTTTTCTCCCTAATGGGCATAACCAGTAAGACAACCCCTATGTTGTTGGGATAAAGTTAGTAAAGTACTCTATGTAGAATCAATCACCAAATTAATCTTTTTTTTCCATGTACGATGATAAAATAATTTAGAAATCTAGTACTTATTTTACCAATAACCAACAAAAAATTAATATATAGCAAGAAAATAAATCAATGGGCACCCTGTGTTTTTTTAATCACTTATATACCTCTTCTCTAGGTTTTTTTCCTCCTTTTTTCTTTTTCCGCCAGATACCTCTTCTTTGGTTTAGATGTATCTAATGTGAGATTTCTTAATTACTCTTAACTTGTATTTGATCCCAAACATATGCTTCACTTGAAATACATTTTTCTTTTCTTTTCTTTCTTCTTTTTTATAAACACACTTGAGTATCTTTTTAATTGATTGCGTGTTGCGTGTCCGCGTTATTTGAACCTAAGCTGAAAAGGAAGGAGTGAAACTATTTTAATATTCGGGCACCATTTAATACAAAAATTTGCTAAATTCATCTGCCAAAAATTTGCTACTATTAATTAGGTGTTAAATTTTCAAAACAAAAGCATGAATTGAAGTTATTTGGATTTAAGATTCGAATCAATCAATCATTGGTATTTTTAGAATAAAGTCCATCAATCTTATCTAACAAGCTCGTATAGAATTTTCATTCAAATAAGTGAACTTTTTGTTGGTGAAAAGCAGAAGTAAAGCAAACTTTTTGTTTAGGAAAGTATTCTAATTTCTAAATGCTTGAGACGCAACAATAATTTAATCCAGTATTCTCGAAAATCAATTAAACTTTGAAATTAAAAATTTTGATGTATTAGAAAAGAATGTTGTTATCATGATTTTGATTTCTTTTTTTTTTTTTTTACAGAAAGGAGAATCCGACCCAATTTTGGTGACTAGATGGGTCTTTGTACAGGGTATTTTCATGAGCACCAACTTTTTGTAGCCTAATATATTGGGCATCAATGTTAGGGAATTTGGTGCAGGAATGAAAGAGAGATGTCAAGCGGGGGGAAGAGCATGAAGAACGTAAAAGCAGAAGTAGTGAAGAAGCCAACAACATTGGTGGTGAAGAAATCATCATCATCACCATCATCGGGCGAGTATTTGGTGGCGAGAAAAGCAGGGGGGAGGGTGGAATTCCCGACATCCCCTGATGCAATATTTGGAGAAGAAATAGTGAACTTCAGCCACCCACAGCACCCTCTGGTGCAACTGGAGCAGCCCGAGCTGTATACATGCTCAGGCTGCAAGGAGTACGGATCGGGCAAGAGGTTTGCCTGTCAACAATGCGATTTTCAGGTGCATGACTTCTGTGCTTTGGCTCCTTCTGCCCTCAAGGCCCATCCCTTCCACTCCCATCATCTCCTCTTGTTCCATTCAAAACCAGGTAGGTAGCTCGCTAATTGAATTAGTTAATTAATTTCTTAGCTAGCTGCCTTGTCAATTCATTTTACATGATCTAGCTATTATCATTATTATTATATCTTCAGTGAAAGGTGGAATCATGAAATCCAAATGCGATGTGTGTGGGAAACAGAGCAAGGGTTATGCGTTCAAATGCAGTGCGTGTGGGTTTCAGATGCATCCCTGCTGTGCTATGCTCTCCACAGAAATCGAGTACTCAGGACATCCTCACACCCTAAAACTTCTACCTGCCGCCGCCACCTCAAACGGCGACTCCGGAGGTGGCTTTGTATGCAGTGAGTGCAAGAGGAGAAGATCAGGGCGAGTGTACCACTGCACCGTGTGCGATTATCATGTGCACGCAGTGTGTGCCAAAAATATGGTGAATGGTCTGCAAGCCAACGGAATCAAGGGCCCCGAGAAGGCCAGTGTGCTGGGCACAGCGGCCCGCCTCGCTTCACATGTCGTCGTTGAGTTCATTGGAGGCTTGATTGAGGGTCTTGGCGAGGGCATGGGGGAAGTCATCGTCCAAAATATCGCCCGAGGCAAACCTCCTCTTCCTCCTTCTCATCCAACTACATCTTCTCATTTTTAGTTACTCCAAACTATAAACCCTATTAAATTTCGTTTTCCTTCTCTTTCATTTTATTTTCTTGTAATAGTTTGGAGAGATCAAGGGTTATATTTAATGTTTATATACTAAGACAAGATTGTAATTATGATATGACTTAAGAGATTGTATCTAATTATATTTTATTTTTATAAAATGGTTGGTATGATGTGTGTAGTCTTCTGTCTTCCTCTCTTCCTAACCGTCTTTCTTCACAAGATAAAAAAGAAATATCTACTAATAATTTTTTTACAAATATTTAATTATTGTTCATATATCATAAAATAATAACCATAAATAGTATTTATGATAAAATATTCTCAATGGAAAGTCTCAAATTATAATTTTCTAACTTGATTTAGAAGAATGAGGAAAGGGCAAAAATAAAATGTTAGCACGAATTATACATAAAATTGAACCCAACAAAAAAAAAATCTACCATTAAAGCATAGTTTGGTTGGATATACAATCAGCAACCTCAAATCAGCTTTACAATAATGAAATGTATGCATCTCACTTTGGACTTATAATTTCAATAACAAATAAATTTTTATGGAAAAAATAAAGCACAAGGTTTTCTTGTTTTTGGGTTTTCCCAAGCCCACTGCTCGGAGGCAGGCACCACTTGATAAATCAACATTTCCTCATTTAAAAAAAAAAAAATCCTCCACACAGTTGTCATCTTCCCTCCTTCCCTTCAAAAGCAGTTTTGCCACATAGGAAAGAAAGAAAATGGGAAAAATGACATTTTAGAATCAAAATATTCAATTAATACCATTTTAAAACCAAAAGATTCTAAAATGGCGGAAAGAGAATTTGGTTTTAAACTGATCAAAATTTTAAATAGGAAATGACCTAAAAGTCTATTTTAGAAAGTTTCACACTTAGCTCCCACTATATACTACTTAGGTTTTATGATTTGATACTGAACTTCCTCAATTTTACATTGAACACATTATGATCACAAAAAAATTCAAATGAGGAAGTTTAGTGTAAAACTAGGGAAGCTCAATGTCCAATAATGGAACTTAAGTAATAAATAGTGGAAGCTAAGTGACAAACTCTATGACTGATTAGTTAAATTCTTTGGTGATCATAATGTATTCACTGTAAAACTAGGGAAGCTGAGTGTCAAATCATGGAATCTTAGTAGTAAATAGTGGGAGTTGGGTGTCAAATTAACTTTGGAATTAATTAGTTGAATTCTTTGGTGATTATAATGTATCTAGTGTAAAATTGGGAAAGTTTAATATCAAATCATGGAAGTTAAGTAATAAATAGTAGAAGCTGAGTGTCAAACTTTAGGACTGATCAATTGAATTCTTTGGTGATTATAATGTGTCTAGTGTAAAACTGAGGAATCTCAGTGTCAAATTGTGGAACTTGAGTAGTAAATAGTGAGAGTTGAGTGTGAAAATTTTTAACGATGACATTTAGGTTATTTTCTATTTAAAATTTTGATCAGTTTAAGATCATGGTCTCTTTCTATTATTTTGGAATGCTTTGGTCCAAAAATGACATTAATTGAATATTTTGGTCTTAAAATGTCATTTTCTTGAAAGGAAATACTCGTGAATTTTCCCTATTTTAATTATGTGCTACTTTCATTCCCTTCATCTAAATCTAACTTATCAGTAGCATTAAATTGTGACATAATCCAAATCTTTTCCCACTTGAAGGGTGGGACTGAACCTAATTCAGGGCCTTCACGGAAGAATAGACAAACGCATGCATAGACGGCAATATAACAAGCATTGACGGCAATAATAGCAAGCACTAAAGGAATGTAGGGATAGTGAAGCAGTCGCTATCATAATGTGAGTGTTGAGAAAGATATTACTATAGAAATGGACTTCCGGAATATTTATTTTTCGACTTCTGGAATTTTTTTAAATGATCCCCATGTGACCGTTCTCGAAGATATTGGGAACGATGTTTCTTTTTGGCTTGAAACATTCCACAAGGCCGGTCTTTCGAAATGCTTCCATTTAAGAAATGTTCCCGAACACCAGTTTTGTGGAACACACCAAACAATGAATCGTTCCCAATGCTAGTCTTTTGGAACATTTCTCAGTAAAAAGCGTTTCCAAATATTAATCTTCAAGAACTTTTCCAAAACAAAATGTTCCGAAAACTCAATTTTTAAAAAGAGAACAAATTTCTTTTTTTTTTCCTTGCTATGCTAGTTTAACCATTCCAATGCACTACAAAATCAAGTGATCCAACCATTATACATATAGAGAATTAAAGACACTTAAGCTAAAAAAATTTCAAATCCATTAATATTAATATGTCAATATCAACTTACAAATTACTAATAAATAAGATTTTGACACTACAAAATATCTCTATACAATGTTTTAGCATTATAAGCTTTCTATAAATTACATTCTTTTATTACATACTTTACCCACACTCTTTTATGTCTTTTTCGAAGTAGGGAGCATGATATGAATGTGAAAAGTATTACAAAATGAAACATCACATATAATAAAATGTGAGATAGAATATTAGAAATATAAATTATGGCATGCAAATAAATCCTACAAATGAAAGAGATGATATTACTTTTGGTTACACTGAGAAATCTAATCTTTCTTTGCTGTTATAACTAAGACAAATCTCATGCAGAAGAGTTAATAGAATCATTGTTAAGTCCTACATATAGACAATAATTCTATTCTTTCTAAAAATTTCTTAGAAGATAACATATAAAAGCAACTACTTATAAGGAAAGCATATAAACTAACCTAACTACATTTAATTAGTAAGGTCATGCTTAACACAATGAATATTAATCCAAAGAATATAAAAACCAAAGCTTTTTTTTTTGAGCCAGTCCAAAAAAGGGCCATCACACTTTCAACTTTCATATAAGCATTTTCTATTAAATCCATAATATTTATTGATTACTAAATCAAGTCAACAACACTTTTCATAATATACTGAGGTATGTTAAATCTGCCACCAGAAAATACATGGAGAAGACCAACAGAACATCTTCTAGCAAAAAGTTTCAACATATGTCCCAACAAATTAACAACCAAATAACCACAAAATAAAAGGTTAGTTAACTTGCAATGAACTTTTTGATGTACTAAACTCATGCTCATTCCCTTCAATTAGTTTAATGATGAACTGAGTGAAAAATAAACATGTAGCATGATTTCCATCTTAGAGAGATAAACTTGTTAGAAAATAGTATAATGACCTTTCCTTCATTTGACATAGGAAAGACTCTGATGTGACTACATTTTACCATGTTTTTATCTCCTAAATCTAACATTTTTATCACATTAATTTGTCTACTTTGTGTGTTTTATTGTATATTTGTGTTTTACTTAGTTTTGTGTACTTTGTCGGAAAATGTGTCAAATCCTTGGTTTTAAGCATATTTTGTGATATTTTATCATATTCCATAGATTTGGTTGTTAATTCTTTCAATTGGTGCAAAGCTAGTTAAGTGCTTGTTTTGGCTTTTCTTGGTAATTAATTGAGGGTTTTCTTTGTGATTTCAGGTGAGATTTTTCTAAGGAGTTTCCATTCCATCATCCATTTAATGTCATTAACCATCCCATGTAATTATATTTTAATCCATGTTGGACTCATTTGCATGTACTATTCACCCAATTTTCACTTTCCCAAAATACGTACCCCTAGTTATAGTCTCACTTGAAATTACATTTAATTATCCTTAATGGTTCTTTGATTAATCACCTAATCATCATCTATAGCACTTAATTAGGGTTAATTTGAGTTACCAACCTTGACCATAGTGATTAGTGTAACATCCTACCTCCTGACACCTTTTGACTTAACCAAAAACTTCAAACTCAACCAAACACCAACCCAACACTACAAAACAACTTCAAAATAGCGGAAATGACCCCAAACACTCCAAAAACTAGCTGGGGCCGTGGCCACTATAGTACCGCTGCGGCTTCAGCCCCCCTGTTTCTCCATCGCTTCTGGCCTTACTGGCGTCGTGGCCTACTTTCTGGCACCGCGGTGCCCCATACTGATAACCCATATAAGCAATTTCCACATTCCGGGGGCGAACTTCTGACGCGCATAACTTTATACTCTGACCTCTGATTGACTTGATTCCAACTCCTACAAGTCAATCAAGTCCCAATCTAGCCAAAGACACCACCTATATCTCAATCTAACTCTGTATGGAGATTATGATCCCTTGACATAGTTTTAGTCACTTATTGACCAAACCTCACTACTAACAACCTCCAATTGCCACCAAGGGCAACTGGTAGCTCAAAGACCATTCATACAGGTCCAAAACCTCTAAACTAACTTGCCTCAATAAGTTTCACCCCAAAGGAACCACTCCTCTGATATTCGACCCCTTAAACCCCAACAAGACAAATAGGCTACAGGCCCTCAAACACACCAAATAGCCCAAATCCAACTTTCAACATGCATAACACATACTCATAACATACATACCACAAACAACCTCTATTCCACATAAAACCATCTATAACATTACACCCAAATTCATACATTCATTACAAACCATACTATCCTACTTGGCACAAGGTATAATATCCAATACACAAAAACTACATAGACCATTCCCACGTACACAGCTACCCCTGTGTCTTCTCCAGACTAGTACTAGAATCGTTACCTGAAAGGTTAGTTCATGGGAGAAGGGTGTGAGACAATATCTCAGTAACTGGGAATAACCATACACACACATATATATATACAACTCATGCAACACATGAATACAATGTAAAATGAATGGTATGCATGTCGCCCTCGCAGGGACTCCCATCTTTATCCTCCCTAACACATATATCATCCATCCTTATCCTCCCTAACATATAGATATCCAACCTTATCCTCCGTAACATAAATATAAATGTATATATATCCATCCTTATCCTCCCTAACATATATAATTCAACCTTATCCTCCCTAACACATGTATATATCATCATACATCATATCGTCATCACATCATCATCATAATCATCATAATGTCATGTATGCATCATATCATAGCATATCAATGTCATCATCACATATCTCATCATCATAACTATAATCATCATCTAACTCTACGCATACCACGATATATAAAAACAGTACACAAAAACACATCAATATCGTGGTATGAAAGAGACATGCATATATATACACAGCTATACATACTATTATACAATATCGACAATACGATATAACAAACACCCGGTTAACTTAGGTTGTCAATACCGCGCTCACACAAGTTCCACAAGCTTTCTTGAACACCAACACGCTTGAACCCCCTCTCGGTTAACCGAACAACCTTCATAATGACACAATTCTTCCATTAACACAATATACCAAACATCCAAATTCCATAATTCAATCATGTTAGCCTAACCCAAGGTTCTAACACCTCTTTCATGCATCAACAAGCTCTTAGGGATCATTCAAACATCACATAATTCCATACAACTCGGATCCCTCATACTCTCAACCAAGAACAACCTAAGGTTAAGCTCTAAACACATATACACCCTTCAAAACTCACATCCAAGCAATAAGAACACCAAAACACACTTTATTAACCTCATTTTAACCATTTTAATCAGTGGATTTCGGCCAGAACCAAAGATCCAACCCCAAAACCGAAAACTACAAATTTCCAACCGAAGAAAATGGAGAAGGAGGAGTAGAGAACGCTTACCAACTTGAATCCAAGCTTTTAAGGTCTGAAAATTGCTCCTAGACATCGGAAGTCATGAACCCTAGCACTGCTCCTCGGCTTCTCCTCCATTTTCCTTCCATTTCTTTATTTCCGATCGTCTGAAATAATTCGGTTTTAAACAAAATTCGTGATCCTCGCCGCGGCTCCAGACATCTCGCTGCGACTCCACCGTGTTCAGCCAAAACAACTTTACTGGAATGATTCTCATTGTGGCGGTCCTGCTTCTCGCCGCGGCGTGGAGCTCTTCCAGACTCCACTTGAGCCTTTCTCCATCATGTTTCCTCTGGTCCTGAACACAACGACAAGAAAGATGACATGAGGGGTGTTACAATTAGGGTTTCCATTCTAGAGTCGGTCAAAGTTTGGTCAAAGAAAAGCATTTTAGTCAACTTTGGTAGGAAGCCTATTTTCTAAGGATTTTTTCTTTCTTTCTTTTGCATCATTTTAAGACTATTTCCCCCTAAATTTTGATGATTAATTTAGTGGTTATTCATGCCTAAATCATGCTTGAATTGATTTTATAATTTTAGACCAAAGTTTTATATTATTTATGTTACATGATTTTATATGTCATATCTTGATTATTTTATGTAACATGTTTTGGTAGGTCTTTAGGCATGGATATGTTGGAAACCTAATGAGCTGAGAGAGGACATAAATTACAAGAGGAAAGGAGGTCCACAAGTCCACACAAGCCAAATCACTTCCAAGTCATCAATCATTAACTCACCTACGTACTTTTCATGGAAAATGATCTCCATATCCTTCCTCAGGCCCTAAACACTTAACCTAAACTTAGCCTCATTATTTAAATTAAGGAGGCATTGAATTTCATGTTCCTCTATCTCTCTCTCACCTTCTCCAAGTGTTCTTCCCCAAACTCATCAATTTCCAGCAATTTTGCCAATTAAACCTTCATCAATTCACAGATCCTTGCTTCCACCACTATTTTGTCCACTTCTCTCCATTTTTATCCACTTGATTTCATCCTCTACTTAAGTAAATCAGGTCTGACATTGCATCATTGAAGGAGGAGGCCAAAAAGCTTAAACCCTTGTGAAGAGTTCACTATAGTGGTCAGAATTGAGCAAACCGAGTTGTTGATTCTTCCACATGGATGTTGTTTTCTCCTTCTCTTTTCCCATGTTTAACACGCATAAGATCATGGTAACTTGAGTAGAGTGGTGTTTTGCAATGGAGATAGGGAAGAAGCCATGAGAAGCATTAGAGCCATAGACTACAAAGGGGATTTTCTTAATCTTGCTATTTTTTAGCTAGATTGATTTTGTTTTGGAACTTTGGACTGAATCTTTATGCTAGGATTATAGTTTGGAATTGATTTAGATACTGAACATTGGATTAAATTTGATCAATTTCATTTGAGAGAGTTCATTTTGATGTAATTAGATTGGTATTATGTTGTTAATGTCATATTAAATTTTCAACCAACATTTTCTTGTCTTCCATGGTAGCTTAGCTATCTTGATTTCATGGTTAGAAAATTAGGATGGTTAAATTGTTTTTTTGGATGAGTTATATAATTGGTTTATATTGGTTTTGGGCTGTAATAATCAATATATGACAATGGAATTAAAGGAAATCCAATTGCACAAGTTAAGATTTAATAAAGTTGAACACTTACCAAGTGTTAGAATAAATGTTTAAGAGAAATTAATGTGCTTAATAGTCAAATTCTTACACTTTGGTTGAAGGAATATTGATTGGGCTTAATTAATTCACTTTGTTAAATCAATTCTTTTGTAATTTTCCTTTGTAGGATCACTTAAGCTCTTGTGATTGGTAAATTCCCTATCGAAATTGGAAAGCACCACACTTAGTTAACATTGTTCTTGAATCCACTTCCTACCACTTTTCACATTCCAAATTCTTCGTTTTTTTGTTAATTGTTCTATTTTTATCTTTTAATTTTGTTAAACTTGAATTGAACTAAAAACCTCCAAGCTTGCATTGCATCTAGTGTAGAATTCATTGCATTTTAGCTTAATATTTCTTATACTTTCTTAATCACTTTTACTTGTTCCTCCTTTGTGAATATTACTTAGGTCGGACCATTATCCTATAGTAGTTCAACTTAGTTATTAAATTGAGACCCTCATGACAAGGGCCGTCAGACCCCTCCCACCTTCAACTTGTGTCCTACAAAAAAAAAAAGGAAAGAAATCATTAGTATTGAAACGAATAAACAATATAACTACGTAAAGCCCATGAAACATGGTTTTAATGTGGTGAACTTTTCAAGACACATTAAGGACTTAAGCCATGCTAATTACCAACTCTATGACATGATAATAATGTCTCCAATACTATTTGGGACACAACTGATTATGGAGAGAGACCAGTTCGGTACACATAGAAGGAAGAAATCAAAGCTTTTTCAGTCCAACTTTGATGTACTCCATATGACATGTTTGACCTATATTTTTAGCTGGTCAAATAAACTATGCTACATATGGTATGATAACAGTCTCAGAAACCAACTTTGAGCACTATAACAAATAAATGTATTCAATGGAACAATAATGCATAAGCAATCCCCAATCAATGCCTCTATCAATACAGATTCTTTTACTAGTTCTAGCAATTAAATCCTTTCAAGATAAAAAACATAAATTATAGAAGCTATTTTCAAGTAAGCACTACTATGCACTTTGTTGAATCAGAAGTTTTGATGATTTCAAATAACTAGAGCTTGGAAAGGAGAATATCAAAGGAATGTGAAAGGATCAAGTGAAGAAATCCAACGAAGAACATGAGAAGACTTAGTTGTTAGGATTTCTCCTCTTGTAATTTGGGTAAAAAGCTTTGATCTTTACTTCTTTTGAGTTACCACAACATTTGAATATGTTATTTGAAAGTTATCAAATGTTAGCTTGTGTTAAAATTAAGACATTGGCTAATAGATGAATTTTGTTGTTGACTCATACTTAATTTGTGCAAAATTGAAACTTTGCTTAGTAAATTCAAAGTTATAGAGGTTTTACCGCTGATAGACGAATTTTAGTTATGAAATTCGAATTTCAGGCTAAGCATTGTTAATGAATGTATGCAAAATTTGTCTAAAGCTTAGTCAAAATTCGAATGTCGGTAAATTTTCAAAAAGAGTTTAGAGTCACCCTCTCTGACAGACAAACTTTGGGCATCAAAGTTTGAATTTCAATTTGGAACTTATGAGTCTCATTAGAGCATGCATCTGACAGATGAACTTTGTAGTTCAAAATTCAAATTTTACTGAGGAAAACTTTTTTACCATGTTGAACAAGCCTCTGTCAGACAACTTTCAATTTCTAAAATTTGAATTTTGAGTGCACTGTGAAAACATGAGATAGCTATTCAAACTCAACAAATACACTTTTTATATGAAAATTCATATGTTCTAACATTGGATAAGTTTGACAAGCTCAAAATTCAAATTTCACTCTTTAACAGACGAATGTTGAAGTTTAATGTTAAAATTTTTAACCTTTTGTCTCTGTAAAATTTGTTTGTTGTACCTCAAAATTTGAATTTTGCCTTGTCAGACACATTAAATATGGTTGGTGAGCAGCTATTTTTCCAGAGCAACTGTTGGTTAAAGTTTCTAACTGCTAAATCTTGTGTCTAACGACTAGTTAAGCCATAAATCTATAAATAGAATATAATTTGAAGTTGTGGATAACGTCTTTAAGTCTGTATTATTGAAACTCTGTTGAATTTATTAGGCAAAACTTTTTTACCACCTATACTACATTTATTGTACTTTAACTTTCATATCCATTCTACTCTAGAAAGTCTTTGTTCTGTGTAAAAATCTTTTCTTTATCTGAAAGAATGATTCTTTGTGAGGGGAATCACAAAGGGGAATTGGGAAACACTTATAATAAAAGTGTTGAGTATAGAATTTGAGTGTTCTAAGAACATAGTACAAGCCTTTGTTGAGGCATTGGAAGAAGCCCGTTAAATTTTTGTAGATAGTAAAAATCTCAATTGGTGGCTTGGTGATTGGACATAGGTTAAGTATACCAAACCGAACTAGGATAAATTTCGGAGTCATTTCTTCCTTTACCTTGCAATTACTTTCATTTTTATTGCACTCTGTTTTTTTTTGCAAACTTTTACTTTTACTGTAAACTTATGTTTTTGCACAAAAATCTTCAACTTCCCAATTTACCTCTCTTGGGAAGCCAGCTATTCTAATACACTTGAACTCAAGAACTCAACCACTTTTTCCTTCCCCCATCCCTCTCTTAACTAGAAATTAGATCTCAACTTCTTTGCAATAAAACAGATAATAAAACAACGTTACTAGTTCAATACTAAATACTTACTTGTGATAAGAAGGATTAGGCACAAGCCTAAAATCACTATGATGATGGCAAAATTTAAAACATGTTTCCCATGAAAAGAAACTCTAAACAACATATAACTAACCAAGTAAAGCAAAAGGCTTACCAATATGGAAACCTCCATTCTGATAAACATGTTAGTAACATAACCAAGTCTCATAATTAGGCCATCTTTATTTTATAGCATGTAGTACATTCTATTATACTATTAGTAAATCAAGATAATTGACCCACTGATGAGTAACCCATAAAAGACCAAAGATTATAAGCAAGAAGTGGTATATATTTATCATGCATCGCACAATAAACATTAAAATAATTAAATGATATGGTGAAGCTCAACAAAGTTCCCAAGAATTATTGAACCCAGACATTGACATTTTTCCCATAAAAAAGCCATAACCAACTTCTTGTGATCATGCTCTATTTTCTCCTGAACAAAAAGATCAAAGTAAAATACCTATTGATTTCATTTTATTAAAATTTATAGGAATCACAAGAAGGTGTATGGGCAGCAGTATAGGCTACATCACTGATTTGGAAAACTAGCTAACAATTAACATAGAGTATTCATTTATATCAAAATTGTCATTAGTACATATGTAACATTTTATTTTGTAATTTTTATCAAAGTTAAACATTATGTTTTTCATGTTATTAAAATTTATAAATAACTAAGTCTATGAAATTTAAATAAGCATCCCACTATGGTTCTAATAATTTGACAAAATAATTTAATTTAGGTTATTTTGCCAAAAAAATCATTTTGATTAAATACAAAAAAAAGGTAGCCACTTTTCCCACTACTAGGATCCGCCCATGATTACAGGCAATCTCACATGCTTGGTGTAACACCTTATCTCTCCGGACAAAAAATGATACAAGAAGACAACTTGATTTGATAAGGATTAAGACATAAATGGAAAACAACCGAAAGGGAGACACCAAAGGTGAGAAACAAGCGGAGAAACTGAAAAAAAGGGGTTAAACAGGATCAAAGAACTTTGAACTATGATTGAATAACAAGAAAAATGAGGGAGACAAGTCTCCCTTATGGCATCACAGCTTAGGGATGTGGCACCGTGGCACCATCTTCTACTATTTTGATAGCAATTTGCCATCAAATGATGCAAATTTCATATGCAAATAACTTCTTTCCTATAACTCTAATTGACATGATTTCAAAACCTACAAGTCATTATACACCTACTCTAACTACGGACGCAGACTGCATCTCAAAATTCCTTCGTATAGAGATTTTGGACACCTATGATCAAAATGGTCACTTCTGATCAAACTTTACTCTAACACTTTCCCAATTCCAAACTACACACCATTTGACCATTGGACCATTTCCAACAGGTCACAAATCACCTAACAACATTGTCCAAGGTAGTTACACCCTAAGGCAACTACTTCCTTAAGATTTGATCCCATTGAACCCCAAATTGAACTAATGAGTTATATATTTATTTTCTGCAAAACTTGTTGAATCTCTGACCTGAACTCATAAACCACTTACACTTATAAAAACATACATGGGCCATTAATTACCTGGGGGCCAAACTTACTACAACAACAAAGGGCCACAAATCCTGACATACCAAAACAACCACTATATCAATTCTTACAAAAACATCAAGATGGTTTAGACTACCATCTCATTTATACACACAACCACACAATGAATCATTGTACACCTCTATACTCGAGATAGCCTCAATCAACCTTGAGGTCATAAGTGACATAAGTCAGACTTGAGGGAAAAGATACATAAACAATCCCTTGAAAACACATGCATAACAAACACATATGGCATCATGTTATGTCTTACACTTGGCACAATACAAAACATAACATGCATTCTCGAATAAACACATATCAATATAGGTACTTAGATATCTTGTATGTCCCCAAGGGGACTTGTCTGTCTCTGATACTCCTTGTTAGAGTTAATTTCCATTCTTGTATATATTTTCCCATAAGGGTTGAAATAAACATCCCAATGACTAGGGGCAACTATAAAAACAAGAGGTTTCACTATAAAAATATTTCACACACATACAAAGCATAACAAGTTAGGTACACAATTCTTTATACATATATATATATAATTACAATTATTCAATATACAATATGCAAAATGTCATGCACATGATATGCAAAACCTACATCATTGTAACACCTTACTTTCAACCTTATTTACCATATATTAGACCTTATTAGACTCCAATTATACTTGAGTAGAAGCTTAAATCACATAAAAATTAAAAACAGAATTTTCATAAATTTTGGTATTGTTCATTTGGAACTTTTCATTTTTATCAGCGAATTTTGAAAATTCATAACTAAATCTACAAAAATTGTATGAATGTGATCCAAGTCTATAAAAATATCTAAAAATATGATATAGATGGCAAAAATATGAATTAGGACATTCATTGGGCCAATTCATACAGTTTTATCCATGAATAATCACTATAGATTTGTTCATTTTTACTTTCCTAGGATTTTGGCCTTAAATTTAAAAGTTCATATCTCACTCTACCCTTAGCCAATTCAAGAATTCTTTATGTTATTGGAAAGCTGTGTGTCTACTTTCTAGAAACATTTTTCTTGTACATTTATTCAACTTGTACAGGGTATGGCATTGACTTAGAATATTAAGGTTCAGAATACTACTTCTACTAGAACAATTGTAGGAAAACTTACATATCTTTTATTATATAGCTCCAATTACTTCCAAATAATGGCATCTTAAACCTAAGTCATAGACCTTTCTATACACATAAACCACTAAATTTTTAGAGCTATACACAATTTTATATTTGTTAGATTTGCTAGCTTCCCAAGAGGGGGTGAATTGGGAAGATTAAAATTTTCTGCGAAAGTATAAAAGAGTAGTGAAAGCAAGAGTGACAGAAAAATAGAGTACAAAATATAACAAAGTGAAAATCAAGATAAGGGAAGAGAAGACACAAATATTTATCTTGGTTTGGTCTCTTTCTCTTGACCTACTTCCATTCCTCAAGCAATCACTTGAGATTTTCCACTATCTTGTAAGAATTCATTGGGTTTCTTGCAATGCCACATTATAACTCTATGCTTTGTTCTAAGAGCTTGCAGTTTTGCTCCTTGCACTCTATCTTAGTGCTTCCCAAATCCTTTGTGAAATCCCCTCATAAGAATATCTATCTTCCAGATGAAGATGAGATTGTTTACAACAAATAAACTCTCTGATTTAGAGTAAATACGACAGTTGAAGTACAAGATAGGAAGTGTGTGAGAGTAGAAGACTTTGACTAAAGAATTTTACAGAGTTTCAGTATATACAATGTAAAATTGTTTTCCACACTTTCAAATAAAGTTCTATTTATAGATTTATGTCTTAACTATTCGTTAGAAACAAAATCTAGCCATTAGAGATGTTATCCAATGGTTACACTGTAAAACTATCCATTCACCAACCGCATTTAAAGCGTCTGAAATCCAAAGTTTGAATTTTGGGGAGTCAACAGACGAATTTCGCAGAGATCGTAAGTCAAAGACTTTAACGTCGAACTTTGAAGTTCATCTGTTCTGAAGCAAAATTCAAAATTTCATCTTTGATAAATGTTTCTATGTTGGAACATACGAATTTTCAAGTTTCAATTTCTTTTGGTAAGTGTGAACAGTTGTTCCATATTGCTACAGTGCCTTCAAAGTTCAAATTTTGGTGCCCAAAATGTGTCAGTCAGTGAGCAACTTGTAAGGTTTAGTATAATATAAGTTTTGATGATGACAAATATAGAGTAATAAGGAGCAAATGCATTATATGTATCTGACATATATAATGTACTTTAAAGAAGTAAAATACATATTAGCATGTATTTAATTATGGTTATAATACATATATCATGCTATATATAAATATTTCCATTATACTTTTACAATGAATAACATAAGTTGGATATATAAACTGAACTAACTACTTAGTTTGTAAGTGTAATATATTAAAGGGGAAATGTCAGTTGGGGACCAAAACTTTAAATTAAATACAATAAGAGATCTTGTAGTTTTTTTTACTACTGAATTTCACGAATTTACTACTGCTTTGTTATGTATTTACTACTGAAAAAACTGCAAGATATCTTACTTTATTTAATTTAAAGTTTTGGTCCCCAACTGTCATTTCCCCTATATTAAATGTAGGTTGATCCAAGTAAGAAGAGTGAGCATTGGAATACTAAAATGGAAATCAATATCATGCCTCACTCAAGAAAGAAGAAAAGAAAGGATGCTCCAAAAATGGAAGATCAGAAAGGAGCATGCCAAGAAGGAAATGACCAAGTGGAAGTGGAACTCAATATTTGAAGACCTAGTCACCAGGTATATTTTGTTTCCACTTAGGTCTTGAGGTGGGATTAATCTTTGAAATTACTTAATCTTGTTACCATATGTTTTAAATGAGTTAGATTAAGTAAATATGGTGCTAGCATATGTTAGATTTGAAAAACTCTACTGACAGGCGAATTTTGAGAAGTTAAAATTCTGAAGCTTTGTGAAAATACAAACTTTGCTGACTGAAATTTGAAGTTCCAAAGATATCACCTCTAACAGACAAATTTCAAGTGTTGCAATTCAAATTTCAAGTCAAGCATAGTTAGTAAAATGTGCAAAATTCATCTAAAGTCATGACAAAGTTCGTCTGATAATTAAGCACTAAAAGGTTTCAAAAACATTCCCTCTGATAGACGAATTTTGAATTTCAAAATTCAAACTTTAGAATAAAAATCAATGATTTACAATTACATTTAATTAACTCAAGAAGTTTTTGGTATCAAAGTAACATATCCTTACTTTTAAACATAGTAAAATATGATTTTCAAGAATCTTGAGTTTGACCTTTGATTAGTATTTTTTATACATCTCTCAAAATACATATGGCTTCAATATAAAACTTATTTCATATAAAAATAGACTTAATAAGCTTTTCAAAGAAGGTTATTTCACTCAAATAAAGGTCATATGAAAAAGCTATGGTCATTTAAAGTTGAGTAGTGAGATATGAATTTTCAGTTTAGACCTCTTATCATTATTTTAATCATATCTCACAGAATACATTTGTTTTTAAAGTGAAATTCATTCATTTGAAAGTAGACATTGAGAACTTTCCAACCATAGGTCATTTTCTTAATTTGGAATTAAAATGAGAGAGTTATAGCTTCTGCAAGACTGTCTACAATGCAAAGTTTGAAGTTACGAACGTTTTGCCTCCGATAGACGAATTTTAGGCCTCCGAAATTCGAATTTCAAAGAGAACTTTTGTATTATGTTGAGCTTGCCACTGAAGCCAAAATTTGAACTTTAGATCTAACAGACAAATTTTGGCTTTCAAAATTCGAATTTCGAAACACTAGAATGTGAAAATACTTCTAAAAAAGCCAACAGATAAATTTTCATATCTAAAATTCGAACTTCAACTATAACAGACAAATTTTGGCTTTGAAAATTTGAATTTTGAATCTCTGAAACATGGAAATACTTCTGTAATAGCCAATAGATGAATTTCCATATCCAAAATTCAAATTTCGAAAGGAAGAACTTATGCCATATGGAGTTGCTCACTGATAGACGAAATTTGGGCACCAAAATTCAAACTTCAAAGGCACTGTAGCAATATGGAATAATTGTTCACACTTACTAGAAGTACTTTAAACTTGAAAATTTGTATGTTCCAACATAGAAACATTTTTCAAGATGAAAATTCAAATTTCAGATTTGAACAGATGAACTTCGAAGTTCAATGCTAAAGACTTTAACTGATGGTCTCTTCGAAATTTGTTTATTGACATCCAAAATTTGAATTTCAGAATGTCAAAAACATTAAATGTGGTTGGTAAATGGCTAGTTTTGCAGAGTAACCATTGGGTAACGTCTCTAATGGCTAGATCTTGTATCTAACATCTAGTTACACCATAAAACTATAAATAGAACATCATTTGAACTTATGGGTAACAATCTTAAGAGAGTTTATGTGAAAATGCTGCAACAATTTGAAAAATCTTTCTATGTCAGCATTGGTTGAAAAATCCAACTCAATAGAGTGAACTTTCAATATATTATCTACTTTTCAAGAGAGTTTTTATCTTGTAAACATTTCTTTCTACATATTCCGGGTAGAATCTTAGTGTGGGGAAACACTAAGTGATTTACACATCTTGTAAGGGTGTGGGGAGAGTGGCTTCACAAGTGCCTACTGAAACTTGTGGGAATGTATTGAGGCTTCACAAGTGTCCAGATCAAATATGTGGGATATAGTGAAAAATCCCAAGTGGTGGCTTGGGGACTGGATATAGGCCAAGTGGTTAGGCTGAACCAATATAAATTGTTGTGTATTGTTCTTCATCTTCTCTATTCAGTTGCTGAACACAACTCTCTCTGTTTATCCCTGTTTTGCTGTACTCTTAGTGAAATTGGGTTGTGATCCAAAAGGAGTGAAAATCTTGCATCACCCAATTCACCCCCCCTCTTGGGTGACTAGCTAACCTAACAATTGGTATCAGAGCTAGGACTCCCAGAAAAGGATCTAATCATCCAGGAGCAAAATGGCTGGTTTTGGAGAGAACATACTCCATAGGGGAATAATGTCAACAGACCTCCAGGCTTCAATAGTGAAGACTATGGATACTAGAAGATGAGGATGCATATTTATCTTCAATCGATAGACCTAGATATCTGGTTTGTTATACAGAAGGGTGACTTTATGCCAAAGAAAATGCAAAATGATGGCATATACAGAAAGAAACCAGAAGCAGAGTGGGATGGTGTGGATAAGCGAAGAGTCCTACTAAACTTCATGGCAAAGAACTCCTTGGTCAATGCACTTTCACAAGATGAATTCTTCAGAGTGTCAGATTGCAACACAGCAAAGGAAATGTGTGATGCTCTGGAGATTGCTCATGAAGGAACTAAGGGAGTCAAGGAGAACATGCTCAGCTCTCTCACAGCTGAATATGAAGCCTTCAAGATGAACAATGGTAAGTCCATTAAAGAATTTCAAATTTGTCTTATTCACATTGTTAATCATTTGGCAGCTTTGGGAAAAAGCTATACACAAAGAGAGCAAGTATGTAAAATATTCAGAGCTCTACCCAAAGAATGGCAACCGAAAGTGACAGCTATTGAAGAAACAAGAGGAGAATCATATCAATCTATCACTGTATTGTTTGGAAGTCTTGCTGAACATGAAGGGAGACTAGATCTTCTGTGGGAGCAGTAAAACAAAGGAAAAATGCTTATGTTTAAAGCTACTACATCATAGAGCTCAGAAGATGATGATACTGATGATGAAAGTAATGATAGCAGCAGTGATGATGAGGAGGATGAGCTAAAAAAGTTGACCATCAAATTTGGAAAATTCCTCAAAATAAAAAAGAAGGAGCCTCAGGAACAAAAGCACTTTTGCCATGCAAATAAGCTGAAGTACCAGTCAAAGAGGCAAGGAGGAAGATATGCATAAAAGAAAAGTGAAAAAGCTAAAGTGGCATATACCTTTGCAATCTGGGGCAATAGTTCACATAAAGATGATGAGGATACCTATCCATGCTTGATGGCACTATCCAATGATAAGGTATCGAATTCTGGCTCTGAATCTGATTCTGAATTTTCTGTTGATGAGTTACAAGTTGCTTACAATGAAATGCATGGTGAAATGATTAGATTAGCTAAAGAACTTGCACTCAGTAAAAAGAAAGTAATTTCCTTAGAAAATGATTTGCAATTTGAAAAGACTGAAAAGAAATCACTTAAACAGAAAATAAATGATTTAGAAAATATCTGTGAAATCCACACACACACTTCCTCTTGTGTTACATGTGATGTATTAAATAAAGAAAAAGAGGAATTGACTAGAGTAATAGCCAATTTCATCCAAGAAAAGGGTAAGTTGAATATTTCACCTGGCAAACAGAATTCTAAATTTGACAAGTTGGGTGCTGGCTATAGGAGTGAGTCCAAAGGGAAAAATAAATCCTGTTCAAAATTCTTTGTGCCTAATGTAATGCCTAGCTCACCATCATGCACATATTGTGGTAAAAATGGTCATATTGCTTATTTGTGCAGCATAAGGAAAAATGGTTTGAGTAAAAGCATGAAATGGATTCCAAAGAATATCACTGACCCTCCTGGACCCAGAAACAAGTGGGTACCAAAATTTTCTTCTAGTGTTTCATGTATATAGAACCAATCCAAGAAGAAAGAATACATTGGTGCAAGAAAGAGGATGCTAAAAAGGAAAGCTTCTCAAAACTCCAAAACTACAACCGCAAATCACATGGAGAAGCACTGGAAGCAATTCTGTCACTCATCTCAAGGAAGCAACTCAAATAGAAACCAGAGTACTGACCTTGAGAAGAGAAAGAGCAGAAATTCAAGAGGTATTAGCATGTATGCAAAAAGAAGACATGAGGAATACTACATTGCATACAAGCCAAGAATAACAAGGAAATAATCTTTGGTAACCTCTGTTCCTTACCCCTTTCAATTTTTGCGTTATTTATATATAATTGGGTAAGATTGAACTCTAGTCCCATATGTAATGAAAAATGTTCAAATTAACCTTTAGTAGACCCAAGTCAAAAAGGGTACCAAAGAAAGAAAAAAGGATTTTCCCTCTTGTTTTTGCAGGTAGTTAAATGGTGAAAGCCTCATAAAGATGGAGTATCTGATGCACTCAATTGAAATCATACTGAAAAGGGAAGAAATTAGCTATTAACCAAACTGGTTTGTAAGTGTTTAACAAATTTTCATATATATGCTTGGTTGATGCTATTATTTGAGGTTATTAAAATAAAGTATGGTCCTTGTTCAAATGATGAATTATTTGAATATGATGGTGCTTATTGAAAAGTTCAATATTTGCACAAGTCCATTTCTTTATTTGTATAACTAAACTTGTGAATTTTTTAAAATTCCCCTTGTATACTGATTTTGATTTAAGCCACTATCTGAAAAGCATGTATAATTTGAATAAATGCTCATACTTAGGGGGAGCATGTAAATTTGCATGTAAAAGTTTTTAAAAGATCATTCTGATTTTAAAAGAAAAACTTGAATCATAATACCCACATCATGTACTGATTGACTGAACATGCTTATTTGATGCATTATGCTTTCTTGGCTTTATCATTTGAAATACATAGGTTGAGGGGGAGCATTTTCTGAAATTAAGTTGTTTATGCTTTAACTTACCTCATTTTACTATGAAGAGTTTAGTTGCTTAGCTCTAATCTGCTAAAGGGAGGAATAATGTTTCAACATCTCTCCTTGCTCATAAAGGAAGAATGTAACAACTCTTCCAATTTTAGATACCTCTTGTGGAGCTTGAATATCATGATTATCTTGACAAGAAGCATGATAACATTTGGTATCATAATATTTTTCAAGCAACAAGTGATATTATTTTGAATATCACTATTCATTGGTATCAATTTTGAAATTGATTGGTAACAATTGGTATCAATTTTGATATCAGTAAAAATCAGCATAATCAGAACATTTAGTGCATAATAAGTTTTGATGATAATTTACATTTTAGTCTATTTTTTGTGTGTGCTTGAAACACCCCAGACATCTATGCTTACTAGCACAACCTTACAAATAAGGGGAGAAGAAATATTTGTTATTCTTCAAACCTTTTTGTTAATGCCAAATTAGTGGAGAAGTTGTGTGAAAAATATGCATATGCTTAATTTGAAATTATCTGAATTAAATTGCATTATATGTGTTAATCATTTATTAAGCATATTTTTCACTAGTGATTTGTCATCATCAAAAAGGGGGAGATTGTAAGGTTTAGTATAATATAAGTTTTGATAATGACAAATATAGAGTAATAAGGAACAAATGCATTATATGTATCTGACATATATAATGTTCCTTAAAGAAGTAAAATACATATTAGCATGTATTTAATTATGGTTATAATACATATATCATGCTATGTATAAATATATCCATTGTACTTTTACAATGAATAACATAAGTTGGACATATAAACTGGACTAATTACTTGGTTTGTAAGTGTAATATATTAAATGTAGGCTGGTCCAAGTAAGAAGAGTGAGCATTGGAATACAGAAATGGAAGTCAATATCGTGCCTCACTCAAGAAAGAAGAAAAGAAAGGATGCTCCAAAAATGGAAGATCAGAAGGGAGCATGCCAAGAAGGAAATGACCAAGTGGAAGTGGAACTCAATATTTGAAGACCTAGTCACCAGGTATATTTTGTTTCCACTTAGGTCTTGAGGTGGGATTAATCTTTGAAATTACTTAATCTTGTTACCATATGTTTTAAATGAGTTAGATTAAGTAAATATGGTGTTAGCATATGTCAGATTTGAAAAACTCTACTGATAGATGAATTTTGAGAAGTTAAAATTCTTATACTTTGTGAAAATATTGTTGAATCAAGCATTTTAAAGATTCTAAACCAACCTTCAAGAGCTTGGAGAGAAGATATCAAAGGTGCACAAAAGATCTCAAGTGAAGAAATTCAAGAAAAACCAGCACAAGAATAGATGTAGAATCTCTAACAGTGTTTAAATTGAGTAAAAGACTTTGAATTGACAAAAAGATGTTTTAAAACTATGATTCTGTGTTAATTCATGAAATATTTGAAAAGCACCGATCAACAAGCAAAGTTTAAAAGGTTAATACTGATCTGTTGTTTTAAAAATTCGAACTTTGGCTTTGGAACTTTGGCTTTAAAAATGAACAAGTCTAAAAAGAGCCTTCTTTGACAGATGAATTTTGACTGCAAAAATTCAAACTTTGAGATAAGTCTGATAAGAGCCTTCTCTGACAGACGAACTTTAGCTTTTGAAAATTCAAATTTGTGACAAAATACAATTCATGAAAAATGAAAAATTCATCTGAGCATATGTCAAAGTTCATTTGAAAACATAGTTTGAAAAGAGTTCCAAGATAGCCCACCGACAGAAGAACTTTGATATTGAAAATTTGAATTTCAGAAACAAAGATTACAAGTCTGTTACCACAATTTGTTGTCATACGAATATTGATATTTAGAAATTTGAATTTTAAACTAAGTCTAATAAGAGTTCTCTCTGATAGACGAACTTTGAATCTTGAAAATTTGAATTTCAAAAAGATGAACTATTGTGCCTCATTGAGCTGCCCACTGATAGAGAATTTTGGGCACCAAAATTTGAACTTTGAAGGCATTACAGCAATTTGGGACTACTGTTCACACTTTTAAGAAGAACTTTTTAACTTGAAAATTCATATGTTTCAACACAAAAATTTCTCAATGATAAAAATTTGAACTTTGGTTTACAACAGACGAACTTTAAAATTTAACGTTGAAGTCTTTAGCTTTTGGTCTCTGCGAAATTCGTCTGTTGACTAACCAAAATTTGAACTTTGAATGTCAGAAGTGTTGAATCTAGAGTTTTGATGATTCCTAACCAACATTCAAAGAGCTTGGAATGAAGATATCAAAGGAGCTCAAAATGTTTCAAGTGAAGAAGTTCTAAGTAATCTATGCAAGATTTGTTGTAGGATCATTAGTTATATTTTAAATATAGGTAAAAGACTTTGATTTGATGAAAATATGTTTTAAAAACTTGATTTTATGTTAAATCATGAAATATTTGAAAAATACCCACCAACAGATGAAGTTTGAAAAGTTTATATTGAACTGTCATATTGGAAATTCGAACTTTGGCTTTGGAAATTCGAATTTCGAGCTAAAACTGAATAAGTCTGAAGAGATGCTTCTCTGACAGACGAATTTTGATTTTCCAAAATTTGAATTTTCGTAAGTGTCTGAAAGAAGCTATTGAGCAACAGATGAACTTTGAGTTTTGAACATTCGAATTTTAGACAAAATGAAACTTATGAAAACTGAAGAAATTCGTCTGAAACAATGTTAAAGTTCATCTGAAATCAAGACTATATTGAGTTTCAAAGATTGCTCACTGACAGATGAACTTTGAACATGGAAATTCGAATTTCAGAAGCTAAAGTTATGAGTCTGTTGAAATGATATGATGACATACGAAGGATAGTGTTTACAAATTCGAATGTTGAAGTAAGTCTGAAAAGAGGTCTCTCTGACAGAAGAACTTCACTCTTTTAAAATTTGAATTTCGAAAGAAAATGAACTACTATGCTTCTTGAGCATGCTACGGACAGACAAATTTTGGGGTTCCAAAATTTGAATTTCGAGGGCACTGTAGCAAATTGAAAATACTGTTCACACTTAACAGAAAAACTTTCTTTTTGAAAATTCGTATGTCACAACATAGAAATACTTTCTAAGTTTCAAAATTCGAATTTCACTTCATGAACCGACGAACTTCAGTATTTCAACGTTGGAAGCTTTAACCTTCGGTTCCTTCAAAATTAGTCTGTTGACCAATTGAAATTGGAATTTCAGTATGTCAGAAGCATTAAATGCGGTTGGTTAATGGATAGTTTTTCAGAGTAACCATTGAATTACTTCTCCAACGGATAGATTTTGTCTCTAACGGACATTTGAGACCTAAATCTATAAATATAACATCATTTGAAGTTGTGGGTAACGAATTAAACTTTGTATATACAGAAACTCTGCCAAATCTTCTACTCAAAGACTTTTACCTTCTCACTTCAATACTTGTACTTCAACTGTCATATTCACTTTATTCAAGAGAGTTTTATCTTTGTAAACAATCTAATTTTCATCTGGAAGATAGATTTTCTTGTGAGGAGATATCACAAGGGATTGTAAAGCACTTTGTGAAAGTGCAGAAAGTGATTGAGTGAGCTCTAGAAAACAGAGCACTCATGTTGTACTATGGCATTTACAAGAAGCCAGTTGAATTCTTGCTGAATAGTGGAAAATCTCAAGTGGTGACTTGGGGATTGGACGTAGGTTAAGTGGAGAGACCGAACCAGGATAAATTTCTGAGTCTTCTTCTCTTTTCTACTACTTTCACTATTATTCATTTATACACTGTTTTACCTCTATATATTGCATTCTTCACCTCTTTGATATTTTGCAGAAAATTTTTAATCTTCCCAATTCACCCCCCCTCTTGAGAAGTCATCCAAACTAACAAGAAGCATTAAATGCGGTTGGTGAATAGATAGTTTTTCAGAGTAACCATTGGGTAACTTCTTGAATGGATAGATTTTGTCTCTAACGTATAGTTAAGACCTAAATCTATAAATATAACATCATTTGGAGTTGTGGGTAATGATTTTAACATTGTATATACTGAAACTTTGTCAAATTCTCAACTCAAAGTCTTTTACTCTCATACTTCAGTCTTCTGCACTTAAACTTTCATATGCACTCTAAATTAGAGAGTTCATTCTTTGTAATCAATCTTATCTTCATCTGGAAGAAAGGTTTTCTTGTGAGGGAATATCACAAGGGATTTGGGAAGCACTTGGGTAGAGTGCAGAAAGAGAGCTTGTAAGCTCTAAGAATAGAGTATCAAAGCTGTACTGAGGTAATTGCAAGAAGCCCTCTGAATTCTTGCAGGATAGTTGAAAATCTCAAGTAGTTGCTTAGGGACTGGACGTCGGTCAAGATAGAGAGACCGAACCAGGATAAACATCTATGTCAATCCTTCTCCTTTACTTCTCTTTCATTGCTATTATATTGTACTCTATTTTACAGTTTTGTTTGTCTTCATTATACGCTTGACTTTTGCAGAAAATTTTAATCTTCCAAATTCAACCCCCTCTTGGGAAGCCAACTTATCTAACAGGTGGTATCTGAACCCGGATTCCCAAACAAAGGATCTAACAGTCCAGAAAATTCAATGGCTAGTTTTGGAGAAAGTATACTATCTGAGGGAAACAACACAAATAGAGCACTTGGCTTTAATGGAGAACACTATGGATATTAGAAGATGAGAATGTAGATCTATCTCCAGTTTATTGATCTAGACATTTGGTCTGTCATCTACAAGGGAGACTTTGTCCCAATGAAGCTGCAGGGTGATGGAAAATACAAGCAGAAGCTAGGGGACGAATGGAATGAGGAAGACAGGAGAAGAGTCTTGCTGAACTTTAAGGCAAAACACTGCCTGGTCAATGCATTAAACCAAGACGAATTCTACAGAGTGTCACAATGTTCCACAGCCAAGGGTATGTGTGACACTTTAGAAATCACTCATGAAGGAACCAGTGGAGTAAGAGAAAACAAATTGAACTCCTGCATTGGTGAATATGAAAGCTTTAGAATGATAGAAGGAGAAAGCATCAAAGAGCTGCAAAAGAGATTCACCCTTATCGTGAATTAATTGAAGAGTCTTGGCAAAGAATACACCCAGTCAGAGAAGGTGAGAAAAATCCTTAGAGCTCTTCCTCTAGAATGGCAACCCAAAGTAACAGCAATAAAGGAAGCCAGAGGAGAATCAATGGCCTCAGTCATAGCCTCTTTGGTAGTCTTGAAGAATATGAGGGAAAGATGAAGACTCTAAAAGAAGCAGGACATGACAGGAAAAAGAAAGGTCTCGCTCTAAAAGCTGCTGAAGAAAAGGAAGAAGAATCTAATGATGGAGATGAACTAGATAAGAAACTTTAGCTATGATGGTCAGAAAATTCGGAAGATTCTACAACAAGAAAAGAAACCAAAGATTCTTTAAGAAAGAAGCAGCATCAGACAATAAGAAAGATGGAAAAGAATCTATCACCTGCTACGAATGCAAAACACAAGGGCACATCAAATGGGATTGTCCACTATTCCTAAAGAAATATGAAAAGGAAAAGAAAGCTACTGACAAGAGCAAGAAGTAGACGGCATACATCTCATCAATCTGGGGCAACAGCTCAGATGAAGAAGAAGATGATGAAGAGGAAATTACTAATATCTGCTTGATGGCACTTGCATATGAAGAAACTCAAGATCCATCCATCAGCGATCATGAGGATGAGGTATATGAATTTGAACCTTCTTATTCTGAATTACTTGATGCATTTCATGAACTGCATGATGAATTTATTAAGATTGTTAAAGAATTGAAGCAGGCTAAGAAAAGGATTAATAAGCTAGAATCTCAGTGTAGTAGCTCTGACATTACATCTATGCATAAATCTGAATCTGCTTGCTATACATCATGTATTGAATTAAAGCAAACTAATGACTATCTACTAAAAGGAATGGCTAGACTTACTAAGGGTAAAGATATGTTGTTTGCTTTAATGGAAAGCCAGAGAATTACACAAGGAAAGGTTAGACTTGGCTATGATCCTTGCGCAGTAAAAGAAAGGATTAAAAAGAAAAATCAAAGTCTGTATTTGAGGCATTTTGTGCATGCTAATGGGCATAAAAAGAAAGATCATACTTTAAATCGCATTGAATCCTACGATCAACCAAAATATGTGAAACAAAAATATTATTTGCATTCTTTTCTTCTTGCGTCACAATCTAGTAGCCCTTTCACCACCTGTCACTTCTGTAAGAAGAAGGGACATATCTCTAGTTTATGTGCATTGAAGAAAAATGGACTTGACAGGAAGGTAAAATGGGTTCCCAAAGATACACTTTCATCCAGGGAAAATGCCACTGATATAAAAGGACCTAAGCAAATTTAGGTACCTAAAAGGAAACTCTGAACTTTATTTTGTAGATCTGTCTTGAAGCAAGAAAGAGCAACAAATGGTATATAGACAATGCCTGCTTAAGTCACATGACTAGTGACAAGGAGAAGTTCATCACCCTTAGAGGCAGAAAGAGAGGAAAGGTAACCTTTGGAGGTGATCAATATGACAAAATAGTTGGAATTGGAATTGTGGGCAAGAATCCAGAGACATATATTGAAGAGGTGCTGTTTGTAATTGGTCTCAATCACAATCTGCTAAGTGTGAGTCAGACATGTGACAAAGGTAATTGGGTGAATTTGACTCAAAATTTTGCCTAGTCATCCGAAAAAGTGATCACAAAGTAATCTTCAAGGCTCAAAGGGATGGTAACTACCATACTATTGATCTTGATGAACTTCCTTCCTTAGATTCTATTCGTTTGATTAGTCAGAATAATGATAGTTGGCTGTGGCATAGAAGATTAGCACATGTGAACATGAACCAACTGTCAAAATTGGTTAAGAATGAGTTAGTCACCGGATTACCAAAAATATCTTTCTAAAAAGACAAAGAGTGTGATGCATGTCTTAAAGGAAAACAAACTAAATCATCTTTTAAATCTAAAAATGTAGTCACCACTTCTAGACCATTGCAACTATTGCATATGGATTTGATAGGTCCATGTAGAGTAAAAAGCATTGGTGGAAGTTTATATGTTCTTGTGATTGTGTATGATTACTCTAGATTTACTTGGACTTTGTTTCTTTTCTCCAAGAGTGAAACCTTTGATACATTTGTAACCTTAGCTAAGAAAGTACAAAATCATAAGGGTATTTCTATTGTGTCTATCAGGTCTGACCATGGAGGAGAGTTTGAAAATTCATGCTTTTTGGAGTACTGTGATGAAAATAGAATTGATCATAACTTCGCAGCCTCAAGAACTCCTCAGCAGAATGGAGTGGTGGAAAGGAAGAACCGAACAATTGGAGAGATGCAAGAGCAATGTTAAATGAAAAGGAACTCTCTCAAGTATTATGGGCTGATGCAGTAAACACAGCAAGTTACATCATAAATAGAGCCTACATTAGACCAATTCTGGGAAAGACTCCTTATGAGCTGTACAAAGGAAGGAAGCCAAACCTTTCACATTTACATGTGTTCGATTGTAAATGTTTCATCCACAACAATGGAAAGGAGAATCTGGGTAAGTTTAATGTCAAATCTAATGAAGGTATATTTCTGAGCTATTCTAATAGGAGTAAAGAATATAAAATTTTTAATAAGAAGACTAAATCTGTAGAGGAATCTGTGCATGTTATGTTTATTGAAAATGAAACAGTTTCCAAGCATGTTACTGATAAAGATGATCTTATCTCGAATTTTAAGAACTTAGATATTTCTAAAGAAGGTAAAACTGAATCTCCAAAAATATCTGAATTTATTAACATAGAGGAAGATATTTAGGAGAAAGACTCTGAGGATGAGAATAATGAAGATATATCTCAAGAACTTCCCAGAGCTTGGAGATATCAAAGGAATCATCCTGTTGATCAAGTGATTGGGGATGTTCAAGAGAAAGTTAAAACCAGAAAATAGCTAAGAGACCAGATGATCAACTATGCTTTCATTTCTCAAATTAAACCTAAGTGTACTGAGGAAGCCTTAACTGATGAATATTGGATTCTAGCCATGCAAGATGAATTAAATTAGTTTGAAAGAAATCAAGTTTGGGATTTAGTGCCAAGACCTAAAAATCACGCTATCATTGGCACTAAATGGATCTTCAGAAATAAACTTGATGAATCTGGAACAATAATAAGAAATAAAACAAGACTGGTTGCTAAAGGATATAATCAAGAAGAATGCATTGATTTTGAAGAAACCTTTGCTCCAGTTGCTAGATTAGAAGCAATTAGAATCCTGTTAGCATATGTATGCATGAAAAACATAATGTTATATCAAATGGATATGAAAGTGCTTTTCTAAGTGGACATATCATGAAAGAAGTTTATGTAGATCAACCTCCTGGCTTTAAGAATTCTACAAAACCAAACCATGTTTATAAACTAAAGAAAGCTCTTTACGGTTTAAAACAAGCTCCTAGAGTGTGGTATGAAAGATTAAGCAACTTTCTAACTGAAAAGGGATTCAATAGAGGAAAAGTAGATACTACTTTGTTCACTAAGAAAGAAAACAAAGATTTACTTATTGTTCAAATTTATGTTGATGATATTATATTTGGTGCTACTAATGAATCTCTTTGCACGAATTTCTCTAAACTAATGCAATGTGAGTTTGAAATGTCAATGATGGGTGATCTTAACTTCTTCCTTGGACTACAAATTAAATAATGTGATGATAGTATCTTCCTCAACCAATCAAAATATCTGAAAGAGCTACTGAAAAAGTTTGGCTTGGAAAAAGCCAAGCCAGTGGGAACTCCTATGACTACTGCAACTACGCTTGACATGGATGAAGGAGGAAAAACCATTGATATAACCCAATACAGAAGAATGATTGGATCTTTGCTATACCTAACTGCTAGCAAATCTGACATCATGTTCAGTATCTGTATGTGTGCAAGTTTCCAATCATGTCCCAAAGAAATCCATGCAATTGTTATGAAACGCATCTTCAGATATTTAATTGCAACTTCACAAATGGGACTTTGGTACCCAAAGGGCAATGGTGAAGATCTCATTGGATATACTGATGCTGACTTTACTGGATCCAAAACTGACAGGAAAAACAAAAGTGGAATGTGTCAGTTCTTTAGAGGATCACTGGTGTCATGGTTTAGCAAGAAGCAAAACAGTGTGGCTCTATCCACTGTAGAAGTTAAATATGTTGCAGCTGGTAGCTGTTATGCCCAAGTTATATGGATGAAGCAGTAACTTGAAGATCTTGAGGTTGAGATGAAAGAAATACCAATAAAGTGTGACAACCAAAGTGCTATTAACATCACAAAGAATCTTGTTATGCACTCAAGGACAAAGCATATTGAAATTAGCCATCACTTTATAAGGGATCATGTTCTGAAAAGAGAAATTAGATTAGAATACATCCCTACTGAGGATCAAGTTGCTGACATTCTGACAAAGCCCCTTCCAGAAGATAGACATTGTAAAATCAGAAGAGAATTGGTTATGATAAATCCCAATGAATTATAAGTATATACTAATACTTATCTTTATTAAAGATTTTGACATTAAATCAATCCTAGCTTTGGCATCGGAGTATGTTTAATGTAAGTTGTAGGTGCCCCTCACAAGTTCAAATGATATTAGAACCATATAATGGAGCTGATCTGGATGACATAGTGAAAAGATGAAAAAGAAAGACAGAAATTTGAGCATCTAGATCTGTTCTGTAAGTTTATAAAGTTAAAATTTGCATTTTAGTTGTGTATTAGACGAATTTCCTTGATAAATTGTGTTTTTGAACAAGTAAGCATGCTCAACATTTGAATTTAGATGCCCATTAGATGAATTTCAGCTTGCTATACATTGTAACAATTCTCGGTGTCCTTCGAAATTCATCTATTGAACTATGAAAATTTGAATTTTCAAAAATAAAGTGCCAATGTTATAGATGTCCAACATGATAATTGTAAAAATTTCCATTTCTCAAAATACGCATGTTGGAAACTCTTTACAAAATGTTGAAATTCGAATTTCTGACTCAAAATTCGTATATTAAAACATGCACACAATGTTGTATCTCTAAAAGATGAATTTTCATAAGTAAAATTCATCTGTTGATTGTTTTATTGATAATTGCTTACTGCCTAGTTCTTCAAAGTTTGAACTTTGTTGAATCAAAGTTCATCTATTCATCTCTTGTTTCATGAACCAAGCCCCTGTCAGACAAACTTTTAGGTGAAAATTCATCTGTCAATAAGCTTTGCTAAATGGGTTAACTTGTAACTACTCGAAGTTCAAATTTTGACCCCTCAAAATTTGTCTGTCCTGTGGTTACACACGTTAAAATCAATGGTCATTCTCTGAATAGACGCAACCCTATTCGTCTCTTTCTCGAGTTTGTTCAGATTCTCTCTTCAATCCCTATTAATTATGTCCATAAATCTTCATTTTCCACCAATTAAACTTCTTTTTACACCTTATAAACCCATTCTTAGCATCTTTCTAAATCATTGCTCCACGAAAATGGCAAGAGTGGAAAATCCAGAGGTTGAAAAGGGAGAGTCTCGGCCAAAAAGAATGGTGAAATCCCAATATGCCTCAAAGGAGAGTGAGAAACAGAAAAGAAAAGGTAAATCCAGCAAAGCAACTCCCTCCAAAAGATAGAAAACTACTCCAAAGGTTGATTCAAAGAAATCTGGACCGTCTTCTCCAAAGAAAACAGAGCCTACGGCTCCTACTACTCCAGCTGCTGTTGCTTCTTCTTCATCCTCCAGTACTGATTCTAGAGAATACCAGCTGACCACATTGCCATTATGGAGCAATGCTCACATTTAGGAGCAATATACAACCAAATTTGTGAGCAAGAAGGTAATAAAGCCTCACTGTGTGAATATGGAGGAATTATTAATTTCTAACAACTTTGATGTCGGGCTTTGGATGACAAGATATAAAAGTTTGTTAGAAATATTGGAGAGATATGATGATGAGGTAGTCAAGACTTGGTATGCCTCTCTGAAATACAACAGCAAGAAGAAGAAGTAGAAAGTCAATATGAGATCAAGGACCATCTGGCTAACAGATGAAACCTTTAATGAGGTTTTAGAAATTCTAAGGCAAGATGGCATGAAGATTGACATTACTGTTTCTGGGTATATGGATGAGGCAAAAACTATAGATGAAGAAGGTGGACCTTTGTTGAACTACAAAGAGAGTACAATCCTGAATACCTTGTTCAGAAGAAAGGAGAACATGCCACCCATAAGCTTACTGAAGCCCACTGACCTCAGTGCTCAAGTGAGAATCCTACACTACATTGTGTCTAGGAATATCTTCAACAAAGGTGGTAGCTTCAATCTGATCACAAGGGCAGAAGCACATATGATGGCAACAATTGTGCGTGGGAAGCCTATCAACATGGGACATATCATTGTCCAACACATGATCAAGGCTAGAGATTAGAGGAAAGACTCCACACTTCCTTATGCAACAATCATCTCTAAGATCCTTCAGTGTGCCCGAATCCAACATCTTGAGAAAGGGAAAGGGAAGCCTACTGAGATCTTCAAGGAAGAAGAGCTGCAAAGGATGGGTATAGAGAAGAAAGATGGAAGATGAATTGGAAAGGGAGTTGGAAAATCTGAAGATCTCTTCTTTGATGAAGATGCCTCCCTGCAGCAAGAAGGTACCTCTGAGGCTCCTCTAAGACCTATACCTCAGCCTTCTCAGCCTATCCCATCTCCATCTCAGCCTGCTCAAGCTTAAATTCCATCCACTCCCTCCTCTCGAGCCAAGCCAACAAAGATCATTGAGTTGTATGACAGTTTGTCTACACTCATACTTAGCATCAGAGATGAACAAAATGCTAAATTTGCTTATCTGCAAGATCAGATTCATCAGTTAGCTAAGAACATTAAAGTGGTTGTTGATGCATATAAAGACATTCGGAGTGCCATTCCCACCACATCAACTCCACCTCAGCCAGGATTCTCTGAGCCTGTTATGTCTTCAACTCTTGAACCTCCAAGTCCTTTTGTGCTAGCCTCTCTTGTTCCTGATGATGTTGTACATGATACTAAGGCTGCTGGCACATTGAGCACACCACAGGCCTGCAGTAATGAGGCAAGTCCTAGTCCTTCCTTGGACTATGGCATGGAGGAAGAAGGTCCTAAGGAACCAAGCTCCCATGAGCCCATTCCAGAAGATGCTCAGGACTCAATTCTTTCATCTCAAGAATCTGAGCAAGTTGAGAGACTAGTGGTAGCTATCTCCACTTCACCATTCATGCAAGCTGCCCTAAATGAAGAAAGGAGCATTGTCCTTTATGTTGATTTGCAAGCCATTACACATAATGCTCTTTTACAAGCTCAAAGGTTGAGGCTTAAAGAAATGTTTCGTCTTCCTGCTCCCTTACCTGTTTCTACTTATGGTTTCTTGGAGGCACAAAGGGCTCAGTTGGCTGTTACAAGGGAAGAAATTCATGAACTTCTTGAAATCTCTGATGATGGGGACACAAGTTCTGAAGTTTCTGAGTCTTTGGCAAAGCTCAATCCAGAACTGCCTTTTGTCTCTATGCCTCTTCAAGCTATTCCAGTGTCTCAGATCCCTCCTCCTGCTGATTTTACACACCTTCCTGATGATGCCAAAAAAGGGGAGAAGATATCCGAGCAAACTGGAAAGTCTTCTGACAAGACTTACAGCAAGAAGTCCAAGTCCAAGAAAAAGTGATTAGAACTTATGGATGCTTGGTTCTTCTTGTAGTATTTTGTAATGTTGTTTTTCTGTTGCTTTATAATATCTTGTAATGTGACTTTTGAATGAAATAAAAATTCTTTGTTCTAAATTCTATGATTGCCATGTACTATCCTTGTGTTGAAACTTTAAATGAATTAATGAATCTCTTTACTTGATCCACTATACGTGATATCTTTTGAATTATAATGCATATGTTGAGGGGGAGCTTGTTAAAGCAAACCTAAGTACTAATCCAGTTTGCCAGTTGTTTTGTCATCATCAAAAAGGGGGAGAATGTTGAATCAAGATTTTGATGATTCCAAACCAACCTTCAAGAGCTTGGAGAGAAGATATCAAAGGTGCACAAGAAATCTCAAGTGAAGAAATTCAAGAAAAACCAGCACAAGAATAGATGTAGAATCTCTAACAGTGTTTAAATTAAGTAAAAGACTTTGAATTGACAAAAAGACGTTTTAAAACTATGATTCTATGTTAATTCATGAAATATTTGAAAAACACCCATCAACAGACGAAGTTTGAAAGGTTAATACTGATCTATTATTTTAAAAATTCCAACTTTGTCTTTGGAACTTTAGCTTTAAAAATGAACAAGTCTAAAAAGAGCCTTCTCTGACAGACAAACTTCAGCTTTTGAAAATTCAAATTTTTGACAAAACACAATTCATGAAAAATGAAAAATTCATCTGAGCATATGTCAAAGTTCATTTGAAAGCATAGTTTAAAAAGAGTTCCAAGATAGCCCACCGACAGAAGAACTTTAATATTGAAAATTCAAATTTCAGAAACAAAGCTTGCAAGTCTGTTATGACAATCTGTTGTCATACGAATATTGGTATTTAGAAATTTGAATTTTAAACTAAGTCTAATAAGAGTTCTCTCTGATAGATGAACTTTGAATCTTGAAAATTTGAATTTCGAAAAGATGAACTATTGTGCCTCATTGAGCTGCCCACTGACAGAGAATTTTGGGTATCAAAATTTGAACTTTGAAGGCACTATAGCAATTTGGGACTACTGTTCACACTTTTAAGAAGAACTTTTTAACTTGAAAATTCATATGTTTCAACACAAAAAAATTTCTCAATGATAAAAATTTAAACTTTGCTTTACAACAGACGAACTTTGAAATTTAACATTGAAGTCTTTAGCTTTTGGTCTCTGCGAAATTCGTCTGTTGACTAACAAAAATTTGAACTTTGAATATCAGAAGCATTAAATGCGGTTGGTGAATGGATAGTTTTATAGAGTAACCATTGGATGACTTCTTCAACGGATAGATTTTGTCTCTAACGTATAGTTAAAACCTAAATCTATAAATATAACATCATTTGGAGTTGTGGGTAATGATTTTAACATTGTATATACTGAAACTCTGTCAAATTCTCAACTCAAAGTCTTTTACTCTCATACTTCAGTCTTCTGCACTTAAACTTTCATATGCACTCTAAATTAGAGAATTCATTCTTTGTAATCAATCTTATCTTCATCTGGAAGAAAGATTTTCTTGTGAGAGAATATCATAAGGGATTTGGGAAGCACTTGGGTAGAGTGCAGAAAGAGAGCTTGTAAGCTCTAAGAACAGAGCATCAAAGCTGTACTAAGGTAATTGCAGGAGGCCCACTGAATTCTTGCAGGATAGTTGAAAATCTCAAGTAGTTACTTGGGGACTGGACATAGGTCAAGATAGAGAGACCGAACCAGGATAAACATCTGTGTCAATCCTTCTCCTTTACTGCTCTTTCATTGCTATTATATTGTACTCTGTTTTACAGTTTTGTTTGTCTTCATTATACGCTTGACTTTTGCAGAAAATTTTAATCTTCCGAATTCAACCCCCTCTTGGGAAGCCAGCTTATCTAACAAATACGAACTTTGCTAACTGAAATTTGAAGTTCCAGGGATATCACCTCTAATAGACAAATTTCAAGTGTTGCAATTCAAATTTCGAGTCAAGCATAGTTAGTAAAATGTGCAGAATTCGTCTGAAGTCATGACAAAGTTCATCTGATAATTAAGCACTTAAAGGTTTCAGAAACATTCCCTTTGATAGACGAATTTTGGATTTCAAAATTTGAACTTTAGAATAAAACTCAATGATTTGCAATTACATTTAATTAACTCAAGAAGTTTTGGGTATTAAAGTAACATATCCTTACTTTTAAACATAGTAAAATATGATTTTCAATATAAAAATTATTTCATATAAAACTAGACTTAATAAGCTTTTCAAAGAAGGTTATTTCACTCAAATAAAGGTCATATGAAAAAGCTATGGTCATTTAAAGTTGAGTAGTGAGATATGAATTTTCAGTTTAGACCTCTTATCATTATTTTAATCATATCTCACAGAATACATTTGTTTTTAAAGTGAAATTCTTTCATTTGAAAGTAGACATTGAGAGATTTCCAACCATAGGTCATTTTCTTAATTTGGAATTAAAATGAGAGAGTTATAGCTTCTGCAAGACTATCTACAATGCAAAGTTTGAAGTTACGAACGTTCTGCCTCCGATAGATGAATTTTAGGCCTCCGAAATTTGAATTTCAAAGAGAACTTTTGTATTATGTTGAGCTTACCACTGATAGAAAAATTTTGGCTTCCAAAATTTAAACTTCAGGTCTAACAAACGAATTTTGGCTTTCAGATGACCTTTGACATATCTTCAGACAAATTTTTCATTTTTCACAGATTATGTTTTACCTGAAATTTGAATTTTTAATGACTGAAGTTCATATGTTAGAGGAACCTCTTTTCAAACTAACATTTTTTAAATCCGAAGTTCGAATTTCAGTTATCAAAATTCAAATTTTCAAAGTAACATATCATGTTTAACACTCCAAAATTCGTCTGTTAGTAGGTATTTTTCAAATACTTCATGTTAACTTGAAAACACATTTTTAAAACATTTGTGTGCAAGATCAAAACCTTTTACTCATATGAGTACAATGAGAAATCCTATATCTAGTCTTATACTCATTTTTGTTTGAATTCTTCATTTTAGATCTTTTATACACCTTTGATATCTTCCTTACAAGCACTAGTTGGTTTGGAATCATCAAAACACTTGATTCGACAATATTTCCTTTGAAACTTCTAGTACCTATGTTTAAAACTTCTAGTTTTCCAACCTTGCCCTATTCCAAACCTCAATTTTAAAAATTTATCATAATTCGTGTACTTATCCAAATTGAGTAATCTTCAGCTCTTTGGAAAGCTCATTCCTTGTACTTTTAAAGCATATATAAGAATAAACCTAGCTTCCCTATTTCAAATAGAGTGTCTCTATTCTAACCTCTGCTGGTCATTTTGAGTATAATCATACCATAACTCATATAATAAGCCTTAAAAACATAATACTTCATCATTCTTGGCTTAAATCCTTACATAACGTTAAGAGAGATTGAAGGATACATGATAAAGAGTAATGGAAACCTCATACATCCATACATATATTGATACAAATTACACAAAACTGCAAAGAGATATGGCTCAATAATCTCTAATCTTCACAATTCATCTTTTTTGCTTTTGATCTTCCTTGTATCATTGTTCCATCTTGTCCCTAAGCATATTAATGATTTGGAAGGGTGAGATTCAAAGAATCTCAATAGTAACAACCCATTCATACAATCATGTTATCACATAATTCATGGAAATGTCAAGAAAACATCAAGTAATCACTTAAAACTTTTAATGCCATAACATTTCATAAAAATTTCAGCAGAGTTTCACTTTAAAAATTAAATATCCAGAGGTCATAAACCTCATCAAACAACTCATCCAATCATCACAAAGCATCATTATGTATATACGACATAGCAACAAGTTCATGAAATTCAAGTTTGATAACAATAAGCATAAATAGGTAAATTACTACCTTGGTATATCCTTTGTTTCACCATTTAATTCCACCCTTCCAAGACCTTGATTACGCTTTCTTGATCCTAGATACATCGTTGAACAACCACTTAAGCTACTGGTTCATGGTGCTACTTCATTAAGTCTCAACCAAACCCTAAAATTCCATTTTCTTCATCTTAAGCTTAATCACGAAACCTATATTCATTCCTAAGGTTTTCCATCATGGGGGGAATCTATTTTTGGCATTAAAATCATGAAATTTCAACTCTAAATAGAACCCCTATTCTGACCAAAATGCTCAATAAAGGAGGAAGAAATTGTATTTCATGTAACTTGCTTCTAGCCTTTGCAAACCCTACTTTCTTACATAGTTTATGATTTCTACCATATTTAGTGCATGAAAAACACATTTCTTGCACGCTCTTGGGTCTGGTCAGAGTAGAACTTGAGAAGGTGTGGGAGAGAACTTCATAAAATTAAGCCACTTAACTCAAGAAAGTAGCTTGAAGTTGTAGAGATCTTACCTTTTAAATTTCTAAGCTCTTCCTTCTTTCTTTGCTTCTCTCTTTCTCTACACTAACTCCTCATCTTGCTTCTGCAAATTTTGGCTTCTCAAACTCTCATATGCAGTGTATACAATGGCAAGAAGAGAGAGATGTAATAGCCATAACTAATCATGGTTTCATGGCCTTAATATTGGTAAAGTTAACAAGTACTTCTTGACTAAGTTTTGGATGAAAATATTAAAATATTCAATTCCTTAACATGGCAGCCTAAATTGCACGGCTAAGAGTAGGGGAATTTCTTCAAAATACTACATATTTTTACTAGTCTAGATATATCCTATACCAATAAAATTTTCTTGGACCGATAAAGTTACCTTTGCAGTATTTTGTTACTTTATGGATACATAATTATTATATAATTGTATTTGTGTTTACTTAATTATCCAATCCCAAATAGTAATTTTGTGGGACCCACATACTGTTCCCTTCACTAATATGCTATTTATGGGGCTCATAAACTCCTTTATTAGTATATAGTTACTTTTTAACACTTGACATTGATTATTTCTTTATTTTATGGTCAGTTAATTTCCATGCTATAAACCATTAGGGTCAGTTCATCATAGGCTTCATTTTGACAGTAATTTTATAAAATTACAAAATTGCCCTTAACTTGGGTGAAATTATAATTTTTAACTTTTGGGTCCTATTTTCATAATTTTCCCAAGGGACTAAATTGAAATAGAATTCCTTGTTTTAGGGACTAAATTGTAAAGTATTTTCATTTCTCAGGCAAAATTACTATTTTCTCATTTTTAGTCTATCTTGGAAAAATGACTATTTTACCTCTAAGCTGGGTAAAAACATAGTTACCCATTCTTCTAGGTGCTTTTTGACAATTTTTCTGAAAAAATAATTTTTTATTATTTCTTTTTGTATTATTTACAATAACTTTTGAATTTGTATATCTCTCAACCTAGACCTCATGGGGACGTAATACTTATATCGCTGCGCTCAGCTCAAGATAAACTTCCATTCAAGTGGTATATTAAATACCTTCTAGGGTAAGGTCTGTAATTAATTTTTGCTTTGAACCTTATGGAAAATTAATTTCAACTAAGAATCAAACATAACTTCTTTCAATAACAATATGGGAAATTAATTTCATTTAGAGACTAAGCATTCAACTTCTCCGTGTCACTTCATTTTCCATCTTTTTGCAGATTTTATGGCATCCCGTAAAGGTAAGGATATTATATTTCTTCCCCTTAATTAAAATTTCATTCTCGAAATTGGCTTAATTCTTGCATATGTTTTTCTCCTTCTCTTCATTTCCCAATTTCCAAATCACCTCTTACTAGCGGAATACTTTCTTCCTCACTTGTTTGAATTAATAATCAATGCTTTACTCTAGTATCCTTTGTGAATCTACTACATTTACAAGGTCTGATCTATACTTTTCATATTAAAAAAATATCAAAGACATCGTATATCTACCTTATGTAAGGGTATCAGAAATTTCCATGTGATATACTTATTCTTACAGTCATGATTTCCCTCAATGTATTCATGCTATAGTTTTTCTATTCGCATCTGACATATTTCTTTTCTTTATCTTTCCATACTTTTTGACTAATCATATGAATAATTTTTCTGCCAAAGCATAAGCTTATTGCATTAGCTTTGCTTGAATGGCACTTACAAGGCTATCTTTGCCTTCTTTTCATTTCTTTTCATTTTCATAACCTTTAATTAACAACTTACATAATAATCTTTTTATTGAGGCATAAGCTTATCTCATTAGGTCTACCTAGATGACAATTTCAGGTCATCTTAATCTTTCTTTCGTTCTACTTTCTATACCTCAAGTTTAACTTTTCTTTTTCTTTCATGATCACTTGAGGTTACTGTAGTCTTAATACCTTTATGGTGGTACTATAGGCATAATAGCTTGTACTAACCCCGTATCATGAGAGCATTCATTATCACTACTATAAGTGGGAATACATTTTATAAAAAATTTATCATTTAAAACATAGGCTACTACCTCAACTCGACTTGATATGTTGCTTATACCCTGATCCATTCTTACTTTTCATCATCATAGATCCCCTGGGTCATTATTGGATCAGAACATTTAATATAAGGGAGGGGGTTAGCCCCTTCAGTTCAAGAACCTGATTTCATAATTCCTTTCCCACAAACTTTCTATCTAACTAGGTGATAAGACAAACTGAGAGAAATTATTTTCATAATATCTTGCTACTAAACTGGTAAAAATTCTCATTTGATTATGATTTTTGGTCTCTTTTATCTCATAACTTTATTTGCTTTACTAGGATTTGCTACGATCCATATGGGAGATTCTATAACTTACTAACCATACTTTTCGAGGCCTAGCTCCCATTTACTAAGTTCAGTAAGTCTTTGCTTTTGTAACATTTCAAAAATTCTTAGTTGTCATTCATGATTTTCCAAAGATTTGGAGTTGTTCAAACATCACCATTCTCATCATCATCATCTGAGACCACCATGTATTGTTCATATTTCTATTCTTGTTGTAACAAGTGCCTTAGTAAAACTTATAGTGCCACCATATTTAACTATTGACACATCTTACCCTTCGTACTTCATACATCTTTATTACTTCCCAATAGGTCACCCATCCTAAAATTTCCCCCACTCAAGCACGTTTAACCATAGAGTGTTGAGGGGTTCTGCTATACTCATGCTACTGTTGGACTTAGAGAATGCAGCAATAAGCTTTCTTTTAAGGCATAACTTGTCTATAAGACCTTTAGATAACTTACTGCTTTATTTCTAGGGCATTCAATCATTATTTTCTTCTTCCTTTAACATTTGGCATAACGTCCCATATTGACGTTTCATTATCATTTACATTTTCCTCTATTATTCATACTTATATTGGTTTTTTTTACTCTATGTTTTATCAGTTTAGAGCTTAAATTCACCACTATTCCCTTACATATAAGCATACCTCCGAACCATCTACTTAACTTTTCTTACCATAGCCTTTGAATTCTTTTGGCTTTCTATGGGTTGGAGTCTGACAGGCATTAAGGTAGTGGTTACTAACTTTCTACTCTTTAACATTCTGTACTCATTTATAATCTCTTTAACTTCTTAGCCAATGTTAATCAGTGATTTGGCAATTTTAGGGAAACTTCTTAACCCTTTAAAAGTCTCTTGCTAACTCGGTTAGAATCTAGCACTTAACCTCTCATCATTCTTGCTCATTTGGGCATCACCCCAGGAGCTATGTCTCACTTGTCTTGCCTCGGTGACTAATGTGAAAGGAATTCTTTTACTCAAGGACTAAAATGTAATTTTTGTATAAAACTTCTCTAAGCTAGTAAAAGACCTTGTCCTTTTTCATACTATTTGCTACAACTTAGATTTTATCATACCCTTTACATTTTATACTATTCAGATAAGTAGGGATATTACATTTTCCTCCCCCTTAGAATAAATTTTGTCCTTGAAATTTTGCTAAATATCTATAACTCATGTTTTCTTTCTTTTATTTTCAATTCCTAATTTCTAGAGCATTTTTTTCCATAGGAATGATTCTCATTTCAATTTACTTGACTTAATAGTCTATATTTCACTATTGTGTCATCTATTCATTTACAGCATTTCAAAGGTTTGACTCATACTCTTTGAACTGGAAATTGTGAGGACCTCATAAACCTACTTTACTTTAAGGGTATCATAAATTTTCTTTCACTATCCTTTTCCTTACTTTCATAACTTCTTTATCTTATTTATACTATAGTCTTTTTATTTGTACATGATATCATTTCTTTCTCTACTTTCATAGCTTTAGACAATTTACATGAATAATCTTTCTATTAAAGCATAAACTCATTATATTAGCTTTGTCTAGATGACACTTACAAGGTTATCTCAATCTTCTTCTTCATTTCTCAAGTCTAGCTTTTCTCTTATCTCATGGTCACTTGAAGTTATTATGGTCTTTAATACTCTTATGATGGTACTATAAACATAGTAGCTTGCATTAACTCTGTATCTTGAAAGCATTAGTTACTGCTGCTATAAGTGGAAAAATTTTTTATAAAATTTATCATACAAAATACAGGCTATGTCCTTCAATTGGACCTTGTCATATTATTCATATTTTGATCCATACTTGCTTTCATGGTCATAGATCCACTGGGTCATCATTGAATTAGAACTAATCTTCATAGGGAAGGAGATTTAGCCTTTTTAGCTCATAAAACTCATTTCATAATCCTTTTCCTATAATCAAGTGGTAAGATAAACTGAGAAAAGATTTTCATAACATCTTGCTAAACTCAAAGACCTCTCATCTGTATTATAGTGTTTGGTCTCTCCCATTTCATAACTTCACTTGCTTTACTAGGATCTATTGTGATTCTTATGGAAGATTTTGTAACCTAGTAATTGTTCTTTTCTGAGCCCAACTCCTATTTTCAAAGTTTAGCAAGTCTTTGCTTTTACTTGTAAAAAGTTTTAGTTATCTTTCATGCTCCTTTAAAGATTCAAAATACTTTTAGCATATCATTCATGAGAATCACAATAAACTATCCATATTTCTATTCATGAAGTCTAACAGGTGCCTTAAGACTAATTAGCATCATCAAACTCATAGTGCCCATGTTTAACTATTGGCACACCTTTCTCTGTTACATCCAAGTAGGTCCCCTATCCTGAAATTTCCCTTACTTAAGCATCCTTAGCTATAAAATGTTAAAGGGTTTTGCTGTACTCATGCTACTCTTGGACTTAGTGAATGAAGCAATAGGCTTCCTTTTAAGCCATAACTTGTTTGTGTGATCTATGGGTAACTTACTGCTTTTAACTTTAGGGCACTCATTTCCTATACTCATACTGCTTCCTTTTACTCTAGCTTTTGTTAGCTTAGAAGTTCACTTTACCTGTAACACCCTAATTGAGACCCATTTTCCCATGTTCTAGATCGTTATAGAGTCTATTCATCCATAGTTAGAAGCTTGAATAAAATAAAATTTTCAATAATTTGGGTACTGTTTATTTGGTATTTATCATTTTACCTACTGAACTTTGAAAATTCATAACTAATTTCACAAAAATCGTATTAGAGTGGTTTAAGTTTAAAAAAATAGCTTAAAAATTTTCTACATGGGAAAAATAAGAAAAAAACAATTCATTGAACCAATTCATTTAGTTTATTCCTCAAAATTTACTGTACATTTGGTCATTTTCACCTTCTAAGGATTTTGGCCTTAAATTAAAAAATTCATATCTCTTACAACCTTTAGTCAAATGATGCATACTTTATGTTATTTGAAATCCATGTTTGTCTACTTTTTAGAGATATTTTTCATACATTCACTCTACTAGAACAGGGCATGGCATTAATTTAAACTATTAAGGCTTAGAACTTAACTTTAGTAGGAACAATTTAGGAGAATTTGCATATCTTTTTCTCTATAGCTCCAAATACTTTCAAACCAGTGGCATTCATTTCCTAAGACATAGTGCTTTTCCCACATATAAATTGGTAAATTTTTGGAGCTTGGTACAATTTTATATTACCTTTTAAATTGAATGGTACTACTAGTGAAAATTCCAATATTCACACCATTGTCTAGTTATGATCCTCAACTTCTAAAATTCACTATAAATTGTGTACTTATCCAATTTAGGTGTTCTTTGGCTCTAAGGAAATCTTATTCTATCTACTTTCAGGGCATCTAAATCACTTAAACTAATTGCTCTATTTCCTATTCTTACAATTGTTGGTCATTTTGGACAAAATCATGCCATAAATAACATCATAAGCTTCATAAATATTTCCCATCATCATCCATTGATCTAACTTCATACTTAACATCATATAAGACTCATGGAATCATAGCCATGCCAACTTACATATTCATGACACATTACATGATTTTATACAAATTGTCAAAATAATGCATCTAATTGGCTCAATAATCATGCTCCTCATCAATCTCCTTCTCTTTACCTTGACTCTTGACATACCTTGGACCCATCATGGGTAGTCATTTGCAAGGGTGAGATTCCTGAGTCTCAATAGTAATTACCATTCAAGCATACATATCATCACATCTATCATAAAAGCTTCATGAAAACAACTATCAAGCACTTGCACATATAAAGCCATAAAATTTTATAAAACTTTGGGTAGAGTTTCAGTTTGCAAAATGGACATCCAGAGGTCATAAACCTCACCAATCAACTTAGCCAAGCATTACAAATCATCAATATAATCATATGACAAGTAATTAAACTCACAAAAATCATAAAGACAATACATTTCAAGTATAGGTAAATTTACTACCTTTGTGACTTCCCTTGCCTTCCAAACCTTGTGCACCCTTCCTTTCATCTTCCACAGCTTTCTTGAACCTAAACATATCATTATTTAAGCATCTAATGTTAGGTTTGCTGGCTTCCCAGGAGGAGGGGGTGAATTGAGAAGTTCAAAATTTTTCTGTAAAATTGTGATAGAATAGTGATAGTTGAGGTTTGTAGAAAACAAAGTACAGAAAATATAAAGCAATTGCAAGATAAAAGAGGAGAAGACATAGAGATTTATCCTGGCTTAGTCTACTCCACATGACTTACGTCTAGTCCTCAAGCCACTACTTGAGATTTCCCATTATCTTGCAAGAATTCAGTGAACTCCTTGCAATGTCACAATATAGCCTTATGCTCTATTCTAAGAGGACTCAAATCTACACTCTGCACTCTTACAAAGTGTTTCCCAAATCCCTTGTGAAAATCCTTCACAAGAAAATCCTTCTTCCAGATGAAGAGAAGATTTTATACAGAATGAAAAACCCTCTAATATAGAGTAAATGAGATAGTTGAAGTTTAGTAAATGAAGTGTGAGTGAGTAAAAGACTTTGACTAGAGATTTTAGCAGACTTTCAGTATTTATAGCGTAAATTCATTAGCCACGACTTCAAATGAAGTTCTATTTATAGATTTTTAACTAAACTAGTCGTTAGACACAAGATTTAGCCGTTAGAGACGTTACTCAATAATTACTTTGCAAAACAAGCTATTCACTAACTGCATTTAATGCATCTGACATATTAAAATTTGAATTTTGAGTGCTAACAGATAAATTTCACAGAAACTATAAGCTAAAGGTTTTAACATTAAACTTCCAAAATTGATTTGTTCAATAGTGAAATTCAAATTTTGATTTTTTCAAATATATTCCATGTTAAAACATATGAATTTTCATATTCAAAGTGCATCTATTGAGTGTGAACAATTGTCTCATGTTTGTACAAAGCACTCAAAATTCAGATTTTGGAATCCAAAATTCATCTGTCAATCGCAGACTCAACATGGCATAAAAGTTTTGCTCTTTGAAATTCGAATTTTCCATTTCAAAATTCATTTGTCAGAGACAAGCTCTAACTAGACTTACAAGTTCATATTTCAAAACTTGAATTTTGAAATTCAAAATTCGTCTGTCAGGGGGATTGACTTTGAACTCTTTTTGTACTTGAATATCATACTAATTTTAATAAGACTTCAGACGAATTTTGCACATTTTGCCAACTATGCTTTGCCCAAAATTAAAATTTCAGATTTTGAAATTCTTCTATCAGAGATGATAATTCTAGAACTTCAAATTTCAGTAAACAAAGTTTAAATTTTGCACACAACATATCATAATTCAAAGCAAAGTTCATCTGTTAGTTAGTGTTTTCCAAATGTAACATATGTTAACATAGGATAACATGAAAAACACATGTTTAAATTGTAATATCCTGAAAATTCTCTTAAATGTTTTAGGCTCAATATTTTAAAATCTATAAAGAATTTGTAAAAATGAATATATGCCATTTTGCATAATATAAGGTAAAGAGGTTAATTATCTCGGTCAGAAAGAAAAATGAGAAAATGACTATTTTGCTCCTGAAAAAAAAGAGAAAAGAACAAGATAAAAAAAAAAGAGACGAATGAGAACACTAAGGCGGTGGACTCGTACAAGTAATGAAGTAAATTTTATGAATTTTGGAAAAAATCACACCTAATGACCCTAAAGTTTTAAAAATTATAAATTTATCCCAGGTCAAGGATAATTTTTTTAATATGCAATATTACTGTCAGAACGAAGCTATCGACGAGAGAAGTCCAATGGTATATGGCACTGAGTGTTAATATTCAAGGATGAAGAAATAATCAGTGCCAAAGGTTAAAAAGTAACTTTACCGGTCCAAGTATAAATTAACTAACACAGGGTATTACTGGACTAGAAAAATTATGCAGTGTTTTGGGACAAGTGTACCCTCATTTAGGACGCCACATGGCAATTCATGGGTTGAAGATGGAATGCTTGATGGCTAAGAAAAGGTATGACTTAATTATTAAGTTTTCTTAATTAATTAAGGATTAGCAAAAGTAATCTTAATTAATTGCCTTTATATATACTCGCTCCTCCATCACTTGTATGAGACACACATTTAGAAAAGAGGGGAAGAGTGGTCTGAGCAATGGAGGAAAAGAAGGCTACGTAGGAGGAAAGAAAAAGAGAAGAAAAAAAAAGGAAGAAATGCAAGGAAAATTGGTAAGCAAACCTCTTGTGTTCTTTAAGTGTTCTAGCATAGTTCCTAAACTCTATGAGTTAGTTCCCTTGAAATTTTCTCTCCTTCATCCACTGTTCTAATCTGGCCAGGCATGATTAATGGGAAGAAAAGTTATTTTTAAACCATAAAATCAAGAGAAAGCATGATATTTTACTAAAGGAAACAAGTATGGTATGTTTTAAGCAAGTTTGTGAAAGAACCATTCTTTTCCTTTGGAGAAGATTTTTGGACAGATCATTTGAGTGTCTTAAGGTTGGAATTTCATTAATTTGATGGCAAAAATGAATTCCCCATGATGAAGAACCTTAAAAACAAGCATTGGCTCAAAGATTAGGCTTTAGATAAAGAAATTGAGTCTTTAGGGTTTTAAATGAGACTTTATGAAGTAGCTACTTGTTCTAGTTGATTGAGCAAGTGTTTAATGATGTTAAGGGACTTGAGGAAGCCTAAGGAGGCTAGTGGAAGCATTAGATTTAAGAGGAAGAGCCAAAGGAATGCTTCAAGGTAGCTAAGTTTCATATTCTTACTTTATGTTCTTTCATTGTCTTTTTATGATTAAATTGTGTTGCCATATTGCAATTGTGATTTCTTTGATTGGTCTTGGCTGTAAAATGAGGGGTTTTATTCCCCGGATGTCCATTTTCTAAGCCGCCGAATTTTTTATGGCCAATGTGGCAATTTATTGTTTAAAGGTGATTGATGTGATTAAATGTGATCAAATGTGAGTTATTTGACATGATTGACATAATTGCATGAAATGTAACTTGCTACTAAGATTGCCCCAATCTCATCCCCTCAAGTATCCCAAATGACTAGGCACAAGCTATGGCAAAGGAGTCCAAAGAAAAGGCAAGGAGAATGAAGAAGAGAATGATGCTTGATGATGTTTTCAAGCTATAAGTGTATATTTTCAAATAATGTATAAAACCATGTATATGCTTTTAGATCTATGCCCTTGTACTATTATGTTCTCATGAGCATTATGAAATGTTTGGCATAGATTTGAAACATGGAATGATCATGTGAGCTTGTTATGAAGTCTTTTATGCCATGTTATATTGCTAGAAGTTCATTTTGTAGCCATGAAAGTAAAGTTAACACTGTTTGACTGAAACAGAGAAATTAAGTCAAGTGTTATATATATCTGAAAGTAGAGAGAATAAGCTTTCCAATGAGCTAAAGAACACTTAATTTGGATATGTGTACAATTTATAGTATATTTTTGAATTTAAGGGTCAAAACTGGACAGTGATGTGAAGGCTGCGAATTTTACTGAATATATTACTTCCCTTTGAAAGGAAGTATAAAATGTACAGAGCTCCAAAAATTCAATGATTTACATGTTTGAAACGATCTGTGTTTTGAGTTCAATATGCTACTAGTTTGAATTCAATTGGAGCTGTACAATGAGAGATATTCAAGTTTTCTCCAAGACTGTTCCAATAAGAGTAAGGCTTTGACCCTTAATAATTTAAGTTAAAATTGTGCCCTGTCTAGACTAAATAAATGTATAATAAAAATATGAAGATAAGTATACATATATATCTTTCCAATGGCATATATAATGCATGATTTGGCTCAGTATAGAATTAGATATGAATTTTTAAAATTACAGCCAAAATCCTGGAAAAGAGAGAAATGACCATTTGTATAGTGTAAGTTTGAGTAATAAACTGTACTAATTGGTTAGGTTAAAAGAAGTTTTCATATTTTTATCTTATATATCATGTTTCTAGATTTATTTAGCGACTTGAACCACATTGATACGATTTTTCTGGATTAAGCTATGATTTTTCAAAGTTCATCCAGAAAACTTGAGAACCAAATGAATAGTACCACGTTTTTTTTTTCAAATATTTTGGTTCTATTAATGGTTCAAGCTCTTGATATGAGCCATTTGGACATTGTACATACTATGATATATGGGAAAATATAGATAAAAGTAAGGTGTTACATTTTTGGTATCATAATTTAAGCAAATGAAAATCAAAGTCTTTTACCTCGTGTGCATTGTGAGAAATCCAGACAACTAATTCTTCACACATTTGTTCTTGGATTTCTTCACTTGTATACTCTTACACTCCTTTGATATTCTCCTCTCAAGTTCTAGTTGTTTGAAATCATGAAAACACTTGATTCAACATTCTCCCCCTTGTTGATGATGACAAATAACTTACAAACTTAATTAGTTCTTGGGTTTACATCTACGAGCTCCCCCTCAATATTTGCATTAAAGTTGAAAGATGAATATAACACATATAAGAGAGTAGAAGGAAAATATGAAGTCATATTGCATTGATTCAATAAAGGTTCAATACAGAGATTCAGCAAGTACATGACACTACAAGATTAAAATTTAAGTACAAGAAAGCAAGATTAACATTTCAATATAAGAAATACTAAAAAAGATGCAGACATACATAACAAAGACAAGCAACCTTAAGATCTAAGTCCTAAGGATCTAGCAATCACTACTTCTTCTTAGGCTTGGACCTCTTACTATAAGTCTTGCTAGATTGCCCTGCTTCAGACTTTCCAATTTGTTCATCTTTCTTCTCTCCCATTTTGGCATCATCAGGGACTGTAGCATGCATAAAGGGAGGAGGTATTTGTGACATGGGAATAGGTTGAAAAGGGACAGGAATGAATGGCACTAAGGAGGGTATCTGAGGAAGAGATGCTGAGTCTTTATCTCCATCATCTTCCTTATCAGATACTTCAAGGAGTTCTTGTATTTTCCTTCTAGTGTTTGCCAATCTAGCTCTTTGTTCCTCTGTGAGACCAAATTCAAAAAGTGATAATGGAGGAGGTGGTGGAGCAAACATCTCATCAAGCCTTCTTTTCTGAGCTTGCATAATTGCATTATGAGTAGTGGCAGTAGTATCCATATAAGGCACAATGCTTTTCTCCTCATTTAGTGTAGCTTGGATGATTGGGGCAGAGATTGTAGCTACAACTAGTTTTTCCATTTACTCAGACTCTTGAGATAATAGGATTATGCCTTGAGCAATGTCCTCTTTATAAGCTCATGATAGCTTTCTTCCTAAGGGATCTTTTCCTCCATGGCATAGTCCAAGGGTGGACTAAGGCTTGTCTTATTGCTGGAGGCTTGTAGGGTAGCAACAATGTCAGTAGCCTTAGTAGCAGCATTTATAGCAACAGACTCAGGGGAATCCAGTTCAAATGGGCTTAGAGGTCCAAAAGAGGCAAATTTGGTAGGCTTAGAGGGGCTAGGCTGAGGTGGAGCTAATATGGAAGGGATAGCATTTCTGATGTCTTCATAGGCATCAACAACCACTTTCATGTTTTTGGGCAAGTGTGTGATCTGATCCTGAAGGTGAGCAAACTTGACATTCTGCTCATCTTTGATACTCAGGATGAGCATGGACAGACTATCATATAACTCAATAATAGTGGTTGCCTTAGCCCAAGTAAGTGGAGTGGAGGGTTAAGGTGGCTGAGTGGGCTGTGGTGGAGGTGAAATAGGTTGGGATGGTTGTGGTGGAGGAGAAATATGTTGGGAAGGCTGTGGTGAAGGGAGAGAGCATGGAATAACCTCAGAAGTCCCTTCTTGCTATTGTGATTTACCGCCCTCATAAAACAAATCTTCTGGCTTTCTTGCACCTTTGCCAATCCACCTTCCTTCCTTTCTTTGTATGCCTATTCACTGTAACCCTTCCTCCTTAAATACTTCACTAGGCTTTCCTTTTCCCTTCTCCAAGTGCTGAATTTCAGCATACTAAAACATCTTGGTTATTATGGAGACATAAGGCAAGGTGGAATCTCTCCTTTCATCCCTTGCCTTGATCATACGCTAGAAGATGACATGACCAAGATTCAACAGCTTTTCATAGATCAGAGTAATCATCATATGAGCCTCAGCCCTTGTAATGAAACTGAAACTTATCCCTTTGTTAAAGATGATCCTGGACACTATGCAGTGCAGCACCTTAGCTTGGACACTCAAATCAGAGGGCTTTATCAGTCTCAGGGGAGGTCTATTCTCATGCCTTCAGAATAGTGTGTTCAGGATTGTGCCCTCGTAGTTCAAGAATTGACCACCTTCCTTATCTGCTTCTTCGTCCTTATCCATGTATCTTGAGGTGGTGATATCAATTTTGAGGCCATCTTATCCAAGAATCTCCAGAATTTCATTAATTGTCTCATCAGAGAGCCACTGAGTCTTGGACCTTAGATTAATATACCATCTCTTCTTTTTGTTGTTATATGACAGGGCAGCATACCGTGTCTTGATTACCTTATCATCATACCTTTCTTTAATTTCCAACAAGTTTTATATTTCACTAGCCATATCCCAGCATCAAAACTATTGGAAATCAGAAAATCTTCCAAGTTGGTGCAATAAGGGGTAATTACCTTCTTACTGACAAACTTTATGGTGTACTCCTCCAATATCTAGGCAGTTCTGGACAGAGGTTCTGTTGTTAGTAATAGTTCCTCAAATTTTGTACTGGAAATGGAGACAACAGGGGCTGGTCTCTTTGATTCAGCCTTAGGTGTGGTTTTCTGCTTTTTGGAGGATATTCCTTTGCTGAATTCACCTTCTCTCTTCTTTGTTTCACCTTCCTTAGATGCATATTGAGACTTAACCACTCGCTTGGGTCTGGACTTTTCTTTTCCAAGGTTGGGATTCTTAACCCTTGCCATTTTTAAGATAGATTGTTGATGAGAGATGCTTGGAAGGGGTTTATAAGGTGCGGGTAGAAGATTAATTAGTGGGAGATAAAGATTCACCAAAGGAATTAATGAGAAATTAAGAGAAGAGGTGAATAGTTTTGGGAAAGTGATGAATAGGGTTGCATTTGTTCAGCACAAGACCCTTTGTTTTAGCTTATGTAACCATTCAACAGATGAATTTTGATGGCTAAAACTTGAATTTTGAGTGGTTATGTTGCCTGTTCATTTTAGGGAAACTGTTTGACAAATGAATTTTCATCCTTAAAGTTCATCTCTAAGTGGGTTAGATATAGATATACCTTCAACCGAAGAACTTTAAGCCACCAAAGTTCAAATTTTCAATTCTATCCAAAAAAGAAAGTTCAAATTGTCAAAGTTCAATCATGATGTAGACATGAATAAGAGATTTAGTAGATGAATTTCAAGGCTGAATTTAGCCTTGAAATTCATCTAACAGAGACTTAACATTTATGCATGCTTCAATAGGTAAATGTTGTGCCCCCAAAGTTCAAATTTTAAGAGTCCAACGTTTTATGACTTTGTAAAAAAATTTTTGAGAAATAAATTTTGTGTTTTTAAAGTTTGTATATTGAACACTTGAACACAGTCAATACTCATATCAATTAATAAAAATTTGAATTTCCTCCTAGCAATAGATGAATTTTGAGCAACTTGAGAGTACTGTAACAACATGTGAGGCACTGAAATATGTCTATTTAGCACTTAAGTTCAAATTTTAAGCATACCAACTTATTCAAAATCATAATTTAACATGTAAATTCATCTATCATCATTCAAAATATGAATTTTTCATAATTGACCTTACAAAAATGAGCTGAAAGTTTGAATTTCCAAATCTCTTTTAGCAGCTATTGACTAAGTAGGTCTGATAAACTCCATTAACTTGAATTTTCTATCACTTAAACTTATTTGAAGTATCAACAAAACATCTCAAACATACTTCAATGCTTAAGTTAGTATAAATTTTAATAATTTAACTCAGAAACTTAAATAGATTTAGTTAGAAACTTGCTTACGGCGGCTCATTGGGATTTACCATTCTCAATTCTCTCCTGATCTTACAGTATCTATCTTCTGCAAGTGGTTTTGTCAAGATGTTTTCCAGCTATTCTTCAGTAGGGACAAATGCTAACTTGACATCTCCTTTCAAAACAGGGTCCCATATGAAGTGATGTCTAACTTCAATGTGTTTTGTCCTTGAATGCATGACTGAATTCTTTGTGATATTGATGGCACTTTGATTATCACATTTTATTGGTATTTCCTTCTTCTCAATCTCAAGATCTTCAAGTTGCTGCTTCATCCAAAGAACTTGAGCACAACAGCTACTTATAGCTATATATTCAGCTTCTGCTGTGGAGAAACCTACACTATTCTGCTGAACCATGAAACTAAGGATCCTCCCAGAAATTGGCACATCCCAGTTGTGCTCTTTCGATTAGTTTTGGATCCAGCAAAGTCAGTATCAGTATATCCTATGAGCTCTTCTTTATTACCCTTTGGATACCAAAGTCCCATCTGTAATGTTCCAACTAGATATCTGAAAATTCTCTTCACAGCTATTGCATAAGATTCTTTGGAACATTATTGAACCCCGCACATATGTAGACAATGAACATAATGTCAGGTTTACTTGTTGTTAGGTATAGCAGGGGACCAATCATTTTCCTATATTGAGTTATATCAAAATGCTTTTCTCTTTCATCCATGTTAAGCTTCGTTGCAGTAGCCATAGGAGTTCCCATTGATTTGGTGTTTTCCATTTCAAATTTTTTCAGCAGCTTTTTTAGATAGTTTGATTGATTGAGGAAGATACCATCATCACATTGTTTAATTTGCAATCCAAGGAAAAAGTTGAGCTTACCCATCATTGACATCTTAAATTCGCTCTACATTAACTTAGAGAAATTCTTGCAAAGAGATTCATTAGTAACACCAAATATGATATCATCAACATAAATTTGAATAATGAGCAAGTCTTTATTTTCCTTTTTAGTAAACAATGTTGTATCAACTTTCTCTCTATTAAATCCTTTTTCAATTAGGAAATTGCTTAGTCTTTCATACCATACTCTAGGTACTTGTTTTAAGCCATTAAGAGCTTTCTTCAGTTTATATACATGGTTTAGCTTTGTTGAGTCCTCAAAACCTAGAGGTTGATCAACATAAGTCTCTTCTATGATATAACCATTCAAAAAAGCACTTTAGAGACTTCTTATTACTTCCAATCTTCCAACTGGAGCAAAAGTTTCCTTATAATCTATGCCTTCCTCTTGATTATATCGTTTGGCTACCAACCTAGCTTTGTTTCTAATAATTGTTCCTGATTCATCAAGTTTATTTCTAAATACCCATTTAGTTCCAATAATTGGGTGATCCTTGGGCCTAGGCACTAAATCTTAAAATTGATTTCTTTCAAACTGATTAAGTTCTTCTTGCATAGCTAATATCCAATATTCATCAGTTAAGGCTTCTTCAGTACACTTAGGTTCAATTTGAGAAATAAATGTACAGTTATTTATTTGATCCCTAAGTTGTCTTTGTTCAAATTTTGGTACACACGTAGCGGAAAACTCCATCGAAATCCCTCCCACAGATCCGTCAATGTTGCTTAAATCGAGATGTAAAAGAAGAATTTGCCTCCAGTGTGTCCCTTGGTGTTCTTTTCGTTTCGTCGGACCCTAAGAACTAGCATGTCTGATCAAATCCCTCTACTGGTATCCACACGAATGGTTAGTCCAACTCAAACTGTGTGCTAGTACCTCTATTTGTGAACATCCGCACGTTTGTACTGTTTAACTGTTTGTCCATACAGTCCTGCTGTTCATCCATACAGTCTCGCTGTTCATTTGTACAGTCCCGCTGTTCCTTCATACAGTCTCACTCTCTGAGTGTATAGGCATTATCTCTCTAAGATGGATCGAAATTCTATTGATTCTATATCTAATAATCCTAGTCTAGATCAATATATAGATAGGATTTCATATTTGTTTAATTTAAATCATTTATTTAAACTAAATCAAATATTGATTAAATAAATTAGTTTGAATTTAAATGTATCTAATAGATTAAATCTAAACTAACTATCTAATCTATATCCAAAATCAAATCTAAATCGAATTTATCATATAAATCAAATTTAGATTATTAGTTTAAATTTAAATTTAGAATAAAATCTAAATCAAATTTAGATTATGACATTAGTCTAAATTTAAATCTATCACATAGAATTAAATTTAAAAATTAATTCATTTAAATTAATTTGAATAAAATATATATATTTCAAAATAATATAATATATATCAAATATATAATATTTCAAACATATATATATACTTCAAATTTTTATAATATATATATCAAATAAATATATAATTGAATCATCCTAAATTGAACTTTAAATTCATTGAATCTAGACACATTTTAGATTCAATGAATCTGTACATTCCAGCTCGAGTTGGCCCATTCTTGTGTGCAATCCTGTAGGCCCATATGATGTTGGCAGTGGGCCAGTAACACTATTGGACCCACAAGTCACAAGTGACATTTAACAAAGATATTGTGACTACCAAAATCATATGAGATTGGTGATCCGATGTAACCTATCATATAACCCGATCACATCCCTTTTGTCTCATGATATATAGGTCAAGTATGAGGTGTGGAAATGTCATCCTTATCTTACTCAACTATTACTTTCTCGATCTCCAAACAGTCTGACAGAACAATTGGAAACTCTTCCATTTGTGCACGGCCATGCATGTCTCAATCTCACTAATTGAGGGGCCCAGATATATCTCTCTATTAATTAGAGGGACAAATTCCATCTTGACCATTCATTTTCCTCCACATGAGTTCGAATATGCCCGATCATAGCCTTTATGATCTCCCGACTAAATGTAACTTTTGGCTATGCAAAAGTATAGTGTTCTCCATATAGGAAACCATGGTGATCTCAGGTCTAAGGGCTTAGTGACATGGTTATATATGAGATATGCTTATGACTTAATCCATGTAGCTATCTCATGACGGGTCGATCTAGTGCCTATCCCCTAACAAGAGCTTATGATTTTGATTTGTATTTAAACACATAATTATCAATCAAAATCATACTAGTCTTAATTAATCATTATTCCCATAAAGATATTTGACTCGGGACATTTAGGATAAAAATGATTTATCCAAGGATATTATTATAAAGATAAACATGCAAACAATATAATAATGTAATAAAAGGAAAAACACCTTCTTTTTCATAATGAAGTATAATGTTCATAATACAATGATTGGCCTAGGGCATAATCTCCAACAACTCCCACTTGCACTAGGCCTAATCATTGATGTATCTAATACCCATTGACCTAACATGACACTCATGCTTTATTTGTGCAAGCGGCTTAGTAAGAGGATCAGCAACATTGTCATGAGTTGGTATTTTGCATATCTTTATGTCACCCCTATCAATGATTTCTCTAATGAGATGATATCGTCTGAGTATGTGTATGGTTCTTTGATGTGACCTAGGCTATTTAGCCTGTGCTATTGTGCCATTGTTGTTACAACATAGATCTATCAGATTTGAGATGGTAGAAACCCCTCCAAGCTTAGTGACAAACTTCTTAAACCAAACAACTTCCTTAGCTATATATGATGCTGCTAGGTACTCAGATCCAGTTGTAGAATCAGCTACAGTGCTTTGCTTGGAACTCTTCCAACTAATTGCTCCACCATTCAAATAGAATAAGAATCCTGATTGCGATCTAGAATCATCTTTGTCAGATTGGAAACTTGTATCTGTGTAATTATTTACGGCCAACTCGTCTTCCAATCCTCCATACACCAAGAATACATTCTTAATTCTTCTTAAGTACTTAAGGATATTCTTGACAGCAGTCCAGTGATTCTCACCTAGATCCGAATGATATCTACTAGTCATGCTCAAGGCATATGAGACATCTGGTCGAGTGAACAACATGGCATACATAATAGATCCAATTGCCGAGGCATATGGAATCTTGCTCATGCGTTCTCGCTCATCTCTTGAATAAGGACACTGAGCTTTGCTGAGATTGATGCCATAAGACATAGGTATGTAACCCTTATTTGAGTCTTGCATACTAAACCTATGCAATACTTTGTCTATATAAGTGCACTGACTTAGGCTGATTAGCCTCTTGAATCTATCTCTATAGATCTTAATCCCTAGAATATAGATGGCTTCTATAAGTCTTTCAATGAGAAACACTTTCCTAACCAAGTATTGACATTCTGCAAGGTAGGAATGTTATTTCCAATGAGTAGGATGTCATCAACATAAAGCACTAAAAATACAATTGTGCTTCCACTAACCTTCTTGTAAACACAAGGTTCATCAACATTTTGGATAAATCCAAATTGTTTGACTATTTCATCAAAATGTTGATTCCATCTACGAGATACTTTCTTTAATCCATAAATGGATCTCTGAAGCTTGTAAACCTTCACAGAATCTTCTGGATGTATAAAACCCTCAAGTTGTGTCATGTACACATCCTCAAGCAGTTTTCCATTAAGGAATGCTATTTTAATGTCTATCTGCCAAATCTTGTAATCGTAGTATGTTGTAATGGCAAGAAGGATCCTAACTAACTTAATCATGGTGACTGGCGAAAAGGTTTCATAATCTTGTAATCCATGAGTTTGCTTGAATCCTTTTGTAACCAATCGTGCTTTGAAGGTATGCACTTGGCCATCAATGTTAGTTTTCTTCTTAAAAACCTATTTGGACCCAATGGTTTTTATACCTTCAGGTGGGTCAATCAAGGTCCATACCTTATTGTCATACATGGATTGCATCTCAAACTTCATGGCATGCATCCATTTTTCATAGTCAGGTCCCATTATGGTTGGCTCTTCTTGATCCAAGAGCAACATATTATGACTATCAGTTAAAAGAAATCCATATCTTTGAGGCTAATTTCTTGTTCTATCAGACCTCTTGGGCCTTGTGTTACTTGAGTAGGCTCATTAATTTGTTGTGAGTGTTCTTGTTCTTCCATCTTTGGCTCAATGTGATTTTGTGGGTCTCAAACTTCTTCAAGATTTATCTTACTCCCACTGATTCTTTTAGAGACAAACTCTTTTTCTAGAAAGATACAATTTCGAGCAATAAACATTTTATTCTCAGTGGGATTGTAGAAGTAGTATCCCTTAGTTTCCTTGGGATACCCCACAAAAAAAGTATTTTATAGATTTAGGTTCTAACTTATCTGAGGCTTATTGCTTATTGTCCAGACCTTTTCCCTTTCCCTTACCCTTGCCTTTCTTTTTCATTCCTTTTTCTTTTTGAACCATTAAAACATTGCTTGGCTTTTTCTTGATGTTTTGCTCAACAATTTTAAGCATCATATGCAGTTCAGAAATTGATTTCTCGATATTGTTCATATTGTATTTTTTGACGAATTGGTCATAACTCTCCGGGAGTGAGTTTAAGATCAAATCTATAGCTAACTCCTAGGTTATGAGAAATCTGAGCCTTTTAAGGTGATCAATATAGCCTTTCATCATCAAAACATGAGTGCTAACTGATGCACCCTCAGTCATTTTGCAGGAATATAAGGCTTTTGTGGTTTCAAACCTTTCTTGCTTAGCCAATTGTTGGAATATTTCCTTGAGATGCACAATCATCTCATAAGCCTCTATATGTTCCAGATCTCTCTGAAGTTCTGGAATCATGGTGGCTAACATCAAGTATCCTACATCCACAGAGTCATTGAGATGCTTATTATGGGCATCCTTTTGGGCTCTTGGAGCATTGGCTGCAGGCTCCTAAGGAATGGGTTCATCTAGGACATATGACTTTCTTTCCTGCATGAGAACATTTATCAAGTTCCTAAACCAGTCAAGAAAGTTGGTCCCATTGAGTTTGTCCTTCTCAAGGATAGATCGCAATGATAATGTAGCATAATTATTCATTGACATATTCTACAACAAAATATGCAAAATTAAATTAATAATTTCCTACTAAAAAATTAACTCTCAATTTAGTTTAGCAGGCTAAGACACATATTTTTATCTTTTAACTCACTATATGAGGTGCAAACAGATGTAGTAGAAGGAGCAGATGCAGTACAAGATGCATGTGATTCAATTTCAAGTTTACTTATTTTCTTTTTAACCAAATGCAATTGCTTAGACACTTTGACAAACTCATACATTAATTCATTGAATGCATCATGCAATTTAGTATAGGATGATTTAGAATCATTTACCTCACACCACTATTACTATTTTGATTCTTTTCCTCTTCTACTGCTTTTTAAGCCATCAAACAAAGATTGGCAATTTCTTCATCTTCTGCTGCTGCTTCTTCATCTGAGCTATCTGCCAAGATGAATGATATAAAGGCTTTCTTCTTTCTCCCTTTCTCAGTCTTCTTGTCTTTTCCTTGCTTTTTGGCTAGCACAAGACACTCTCATTTAATGTGTCTAAGCTTCTTGCATTCATAACATATGATGGAGTCTTTGCTTTCTTTCTTGCTACTAGTGGCTACATCCTTCTTTATGAACTTTCTGAATTTCTTCTTCCCATGCATTTTCCCAAATTTCTTTACCAGCATGGCCATCGTTTCTTCATCAAGCTCAGTATCTTCTTCAGAGTCATCATCTTCTATTCCACTTTGAGAGCTAGGCCTTTCTTCTTCTTTTCCTATCTTGTTTCTTTGAGAGCTTTTAGTTTGTCCTCATATTCCTCAAGACTGATAAAGAGTTCTATGATAGAGGCCATTAATTCTCCTTTGGCTTCCTTTATGGCAGTCACTTTTGGTTGCCACTCGATAGGTAGGGCCTTGAGGATTTTCCTAACCTTTTCTGGCTGTGTGTACTCCTTGCCAAGGATCTTTAGCTGGTTCATAATGAGGGTAAATCTCTTCTGTAGATCTTTAATACTTTTACCTTTCTTCATTTTGAAGCTCTCATACTCACCATTATAGGAGTTCAATTTATTTTCTCTTACTCTAGTTGTTCCTTCATGGGCAATTTCCAGAGTGTTTCACATACCTTTGGCTATGGTACATTGAGACACTCTATAAAATTTATCCTGCTTAAGAGCACTGACCAGGTAGTGTTTGACTTTGTAGTTGAGTAGGACTCTCTCCTATCTTCATCATTCCATTCCTCCTCTAGCTTTTCTTTGTACTTGCTATCATCTTACAGCTTCATTGGGATAAAGTCTCATTTCTGGATGACTGACTAGATATCTAAGTCAGTAGACTAGAGATAGATCTGCATCCTTATCTTCTAGTAGCCGTAGTGTTCTCCACTAAAGCCAAGAGGTCTGTGGTTGTTGTTTCCTTTAGGTTGAATGTTCTCTCCAAAGCTAGCCATATATTCTCCCGGATTGTTAGATCCTTCAATTAGGAGTTCGGGCTCTAATACCACTTGTTAGGTTTACTGGCTTCTCAAGAGAGGGTGAATTGGGAAGTTTAAAATTTTGCTACAAAATTATGATGGAACAGTGATAGTAAAGGTTTGCAGAAAATAGAGTACAAAAAATATAAAGCAATTGCAAGATAAAAGAGGAGATGACACAAAGATTTATCTTGGTTAAGTCTACTCTACTTGACCTATGTCCAGTCCTTAAGCCACCACTTGAGATTTTTCACTATCTTGCAAGAATTCAGTGGGCTACTTGCAATGCCATAATACAGTCTTATGCTCTTTTCTAAGAGCACTCAAATCTATACTCTACACTCTTACAAAGTATTTCCCAAATCCCTTATGAAAACCCTTCACAAGAAAATCCTTCTTCCAAATAAAGAAAATATTTTATGTAAAATGAAAAACTCTCTAATATAGAGTAAATGTGACAGTTAAAGTGCAGTAAATGAAGTATGAGTAAGGTAAAGACTTTGACTAGGGATTTTAGCATACTTTCAGTATTTACAACATAAATTCATTACCCATAACTTCAAATGAAGTTCTATTGAGAGATTTGTGACTAAACTAGTCGTTAGACACGAGATCTAGCCGTTAGAGACATTACCTAATAGTTACTCTATAAAACTAGCCATTCACTAACCGCATTTGATGAGTTTGACACACAGAAATTCAAATTTTGGGTGCCAATAGACAAATTTCACAGAAACCATAAGCTAAAGACTTTAATGTTGAACTTCCAAAATTCATCTGTTCAAGAGTAAAATTAGAATTTTGATTTTGTCAAATATATTCCACGTTAAAACATACAAATTTTCATATTAAAAGTGCATCTGTTGAGTGTTAACAATTGTCTCATGTTTTTACAATACACTCAAAATTCAAATTTTGGAGACCAAAATTTGTCTGTCAGTGGCAGACTTAACATGACACAAAATTTCTACTCTTTGAAATTCAAATTTTGCATTTCAAAATTTGTCTATGAGGGACAAGCTTTAACTAGACTTACAAGTTCATATTTCAAAATTTGAATTTTGAGATTCAAAATTCGTTTGTCAGAGGGATTAACTTTGAGCTTTTTTTGCACTTGAATATTATACAAATTTTGACAGGACTTCAAATGAATTTTGCACATTTTGCCAACTATGCTTTGTCAAAAATTCAAATTTCAAATCTTGAAATTTGTCTGTCAGAGATAATAACTCTGGACTTCAAATTTCAACAAGCAAAGTTCGAATTTTGCACACAACATATCAGAATTCAAAGTAAAGTTCATCTGTTAGTTAATGTTTTCCAAATGTAACATATGTTAACATAGGATAACTTGAAAAATACATGTTTAAATGTTGTGGGAACTTAAGTAAATGAAAATCAAAGTCTTTTACCATGTGTACATTATGAGAAATCCTAACAACTAATTCTTCACACATTTCTTCTTGGATTTCTTCACTTATATGCTCTTATACTCCTTTGATATTCTCCTTACAAGTTCTAGTCATTTGGAATCATCAAAACACTTGATTCAATATGTAAGCTACTGAATCATGGAGAAACTTCATAAAGTCCTCACAAAACCCTTAAAATTTCATATTGATTTACTCTTAGTTTTTCTTTTGAACCAACACTTATTCTTGAGGTTTTAGACCATGAGGAATCCATTTTTGGGATTAAAATTATGAAATTCCTACTCCAAGATAGCTTATTGGAGTAGCCAAAATAGAAAAGTGAGAGAGAGGAAATGATTTTTCATTGGTTTGCTTTTGTACTCTCTTAAGCTTACTTTCTCACCATATCTTATGCTTTCCTTTAGGTTTCTTCCAAGAAAAACATTTCCCTCTCTTTCTATACCTTAAACAAAATATGGACTTGAGAGGCAAGAGAAGAAAATTCCATGGAACTAACATAAACTACTTGAAGAACTAGCTTGAAGAGGTGGAAAACTTACCTTGATCCTTAGTCTTCAATCTTCAAGCTTTGGTCTTCCCTTTTTCCTCTTCTTTTTACATTTTTCTCCTTTTCTTTTCTATGTGTAAAAGCTCTCTCTCCCTCTCTCACTTGTGTAGCACAACGACATCAAAAGAAGAGAGGATAAGAAGGCTATTTATCTTGGTTAGGTCAACTTGACTTGGGTTACTTTATTATTTTTTTCCCAAATGCTTCTTCAAGAAGTATTTCAAGAATCAATTAAATATTTCAACTTTCCCATTATGTTTCAGTTGGCCATGTGAAAAATAAGAGAGGATATGAGAATTATCCCACTTAATTACTTGGCTTAATCATGGTTTGCCTTATTCCACCCTTGATTAACTTAACTTGAGTTAGCTTAGTAAAATATCCTAAAAAATCAATTAAACAAATTCCCTCCATGTCCCTTCGGCTTCAAATCACGTCATTTAAGTGGTTTTTTCATCCAAAAATTGGTCCATAATTTTTATTAGTCCAAAATAAACTTTATCGATAAACTTTACTTGTAACGGTTAATTACTTTTACTGTGATTATCACTTGATTCATATACGATTATTTTAAATTTGATTTTGAACTAAACTTATTATTTTGATCCCCAAATTTATCTTTGAGGATCTACATCATGTTCTCCTCACCTATTTGCTTTTACGTAGCTCATAAACTTCTTTTTCGAATTAAAAATTGCTTTTGAATTTAAATTGAAATTATAAATTAGACAATAGGTTTCTAAACTCTATTCCATTGAGTTTGGCTTGTTGAGAGCTGCGTTTTGACAAGCTTTCTAAAAATTTTGAAATTTCCTTTAACCTAAGCCAAAATTATAACTTTTAATTCTTTTGGGCCTTTTTTGTAATTTTCCCTAGGAACTAAAGTGCACTAAATTCTTCATTTTTAGGGATTAAATTGCATATAATTTTTTCCTTGGAGCTAAATGTAATTTTTACATTTTATTTTCCATCAACGAAATGACCATTTGCCTTGAACCAAGTTAAAAATTAAATACCATTTCTTTTGGGTATTTTCTTGTAATTTCCCTTAAAGACCAATTTTTTAATAATTCCTTTTGTATTATTCATACTAATCTTTCAAATTGGCCAATCTTTTAGCTTTGACCTCCTGGCAGCAAAACGCTTATACCATTATGCTCAGCTTGAGATAGGCTTCCATTTAACTTGTATATTGCATACATTTTGGCTCAGTTTTGGAATTAATTCCTGCTAAGGATGTTGTGAAAAATTAATTTCAATTAAGAACCAAACATAGTCCCTTCTAAGGACTACATGGGAAATTAATTCCTTTTTAAGAACCGAGCATGTAACATCTCTGTCTCACTTTATTTCCCATATTTTCATACATTTTATGACATCCCGTAAAAGTAGGGATATTACATTACCATAATACCTTTGTGCATAAACATACCCGTAACCCTATATGCTGCTTATCTTATCATAGCCTTTAAAATATTTTAGCTCTCTGTGAGTCGGGGTCTAAATAACATTAAGGTAATGGTTATTCACTCTTCAACATTTCTGCTCTGTTTGTTCTCATACATAGCTTTCTTAGCTACATAGCCAATGTTAACTAGTAATTTGGCAACTTAAGGAAAACTTCTCAACCCTTCAAAAGTCTCTTGCTAGCTCAATTAAAGTCTAACCCTCAGCCTCTTATCATTACTTATTCTTGCTCAATTGGGCATTACTCCAAGAGTCACCTCCTTTTGGCTTTGCCTTGGCGACTTTCATCTGATAGAGAATTTCATCTCTTTGCTCAATTGGGCTTCTTCTTAGGAGCTACCTCCATTTTATTTTTGTTTAATCAAGAGTTTTGATGATTCCAAACTAACATCTAAGAGCTTGGATTGAAGATATCAAAGGAGATCAAAGTGTTTCAAGTGAAGAATTTCTGAGTAATAGCTGCTAGATCTTCTGTAGGATCTTTTGTTATGTTTAAATGAGGGATATAGATTTTGATTTTAAGAAAAGATGTTTTTAAACCTTGATTTTATGTTAAATCTTGACTTATTTGAAAAATACCCACAAACAGACGAAGTTTGAAAGTTTAAACTGAACTGTCATTTTGGAAATTCGAACTTTGCCTTTGGAAATTCGAATTTTGAGCTAAAACTGAATAAGTCTGAAGAGATGTCTCTCTGTCAGATGAATTTTGATTCTCCAATATTAGAATTTTCATTAAAGTCTGAAAGAAGCTTTTTAGTGACAGACGAACTTCACATCTCCAAAATTCAAATTTTAGATAAAATGCAGTTTGTGAAAACCAAAGAAATTCGTCTGAAATAATGTTGAAGTTCATCTAAAATCAAGAAGAAATTGAGTTTGAAAAATGCTCTCTGACAGATGAACTTTGGCTTTCCAACATTCAAATTTTCATATAAGTCTGAAAGGAGCTTCTTTGAAACAGACGAACTTTAAGTCTTCAAAATTGGAATTTTAGACAAAACACAACTTATGAAAATGGAAGAAATTCGTCTGAAACAATGTTAAAGTTCATCTGAGATCAAGAATAATTTAAGTTTCAAAACTACTTTCTGTCAGACAAACTTTGAACATTAAAATTCAAATTTCAGAAGCTAAGGTTGTGAGTATGTTAAAATGAAATATTGACATACAAATGACAGAGCTTTGTAACTTCGAATGTTGAAGTTAGTCTGAAAAGAATCTCTTTGACAGATGAACTTCACTCCTTCAACATTCGAATTTTGAAGAAAGTGAACTACCGTGCCTCCTTGAACGTTCTACAGACAGACGAATTTTGGGGTTCCAAAATTTGAATTTCGGAGGCACTGTAGAAAATTGAAAACACTGTTCACACTTAACCGAAAAGCTTTCTTCTTGAAAATTCGTATGTCACAACATGGAGACATTTTCTAAGTTTAAAAATTTGAATTTCACTTCATGAACAGACGAACTTCAGTATTCCAACGTTGGAAGCTTTAACCTTCGGTTCCTTCGAAATTCGTCTGTTGACCAACCAAAATTCGAATTTCAGTATGTCAGAAACATTAAATGCGGTTGGTTAACGGATAGTTTTTCAGAGTAACCATTGGATAACTTCCCCAACGGATAGATTTAGTCTCTAACGAATAGTTAAGGCCAAAATCTATAAATACAACATCATTTGAAGTTGTGGAAAAAGAATCAAACTTGAATATACCGAATTTCTGCCAAATCTTATTCTCAAAAGCTTTTATCCTCTCAACTTCAATATCTGTACCTTAACTTTCATATTTACTCTATTCAAGAGAGTTATATCTTTGTATACAATCTAATCTTCATATGGAAGATAGATTTACTTATGAGGGGAAATCACAAGGGGATTGGGAAGCACATTGTAGAAGTGCTTAGAGAGATTGAAAAAGCTCTAGAAATAGAGCATACTCGTTGTACTGTGGCATTAGCAAGAAGCTTGTTGAATTCTTGCTGTATAGTGAAAAATCTCAAGAGTTGTCTTGGGGACTGGACATAGGTCAAGTGGATAGACCGAACCGGGATAAATTACTGAGTCTTCTTCTCCATATCTTTACTTTTTAGCTTGCTCTATTTTATACGTTGCTTCCATTACACTGTGCTATCTTCACCCATTTCACTTTGTGCAGAAAAATTTCAATCTTCCTAATTCACGCCCCCTCTTGGGAAGTCAGCCTTGATCACAAGTGGTATTAGAGCCCGGATTCCCATTCGAAGGATCTCACAGTCTGGGAATTAAGATGGCTGGCTTTGGAGAAAGCATACTTCCTGAAGGGAACAATACTAATAGACCACCAGACTTCAGTGGAGAACATTATGGGTACTGGAAGATAAGGATGCAAATTTACCTCCAATCAATTGATCTTGATACCTGGTCAGTCATTGAGAAAGGAAATTCCGTCCCAATGACTCTAACTGAAGATGGAAGACACAAAGAGAAGCTAGAAGCAGAGTGGAATGAGGAAGATAGAAGGAGAGTCCTACTAAACTTGAAAGCAAAGCATTGTTTAGTCAGTGCCCTGAACCAGGATGAATTCTACAGAGTCTCACAATGCTCCACTATAAAAAGGATGTGGGACACTCTGCAGATTGCACATGAAGGAACAACCGGGGTCAGAGAGAACAGACTAAACACATGCATTGGAGAGTATGAAAGCTTCAGAATGACTTAAGGAGAAACTGTAAAGGAGCTGGAAAAGAGATTCACCCTCATTGTGAATCAACTGAAGAGCCTGGGAAAGGAATACACTTAATCTGAAAAAGTAAGAAAGATACTCAGAGCTCTCCCTCTGGAATGGCAGCCCAAAGTGACAGCAATAGAGGAAGCCAGAGGAGAATCAATGGCCTCTGTCACAGCTCTTTTCAGCAGCCTTGAGGAGTATGAAGGAAAAATGAAAGCTCTCAAGGAAGCAGGACTAGACAGAAAGAAGAAAGGCCTTGCGCTTAAAACTGCTGAAGAAAAGAAAGAAGAATCTGACGAAGGAGATGAGCTGGATGAAGAAACTCTGGCTATGATGGTCAGAAAATTCAGAAGATTCTACAGTAAGAAGAAGAACAAGAGATTCTTCAAGAAGGGAGCAGCTGGTAAAAGCAAGAAAGAGGCAAAAGAGCCTGTGACTTGCTATGAATGCAAGAAGCAGGGACACATCAAATGAGATTGTCCTCAATTCCTCAAAAAGCAAGAAAAAGATAAGAGAGTTGCTGACAAAGGGAAGAAGAAAAAGCCTACATCCCATCAATATGGGGCAACAGCTCAGATGAGGAGGAAGAGGATGAGGATGAGATTGCCAACATCTGCCTGATGGCACTTGCTTCTGAAGAAGCCGAACCCTCATGCAGCAGTGATCAGGAAGAAGAGGTATATGAATCTGAACCTTCTTATTCTGAGTTACTTGATGCATTTCATGAGCTTCATGATGAGTTTATTAAAGTTGCTAAAGAACTAAAACTAGCAAAGAGAAAGATTAATAAACTGGAATCACAAAGCAACATTTCTGAAATTACCTCTCTACCTACTGCTGAATCTGTTTGCTGTACTTCATGCATTGAACTAAAGAAAACTAATGATTACTTAGTAAAAAACATGTCTAGGCTCACTAGAGGTAAAGATATGTTGTTTGCCTTGATGGGGAGCCAAAGAATATCACAAGGAAAAGCTGGTATTGGCTATGATCCATGTGCTGTCAAGGAAAAGATTAGGAAGAAAAACAAGAATGCATATATGAGACATTTTGTGCATGCTGAGAATAATAGAAAAAAAAATAATACGTCACCTTACATTGAAACAAATAATCAACCAAGGCATGCAAAACAAAAGTACTATCTGCATTGTTTTCTTCATGCTTCTCAATCCAGCAATCCCTTTACTACTTGTCATTTCTGTAACAAAAAGGGACATATTTCCAGTTCTTATGCTATAAAGAAAAATGGAATTGACAGGAAAGCTAAATGGGTTCCTAAGGGTACATTTGTATTTAGGGAAAGGACTACTGATAGAAAAGGACCCAAACAAATTTGGGTACCTAAAAGGAAAACCTGAACCTTATTTTGCAGGTCTGTCTCAAAGCTAAAAGGAGCAACAAATGGTATATGGACAGTGGCTGCTCAAGTCACATGACTGGTGACAAGGAGAAGTTCAACACCCTTAGAGACAAGAAAGGAGGAAAGGTGACCTTTGGAGGTGATCAATATGGCAAAATAGTCGGCATTGGCATTGTGGGCAAAAATCCTGAAACATCAATTGAAAAGGTGCTATTTGTGATAGACCTCAACCATAATCTGTTGAGTGTGAGCCAAACTTGTGACAAAGGAAATTGGGTGCTGTTTGACTCAAAATTCTGCCTAGTCATTAGAAAAGGTGATCACAAAGTAATCCTCAAAGCTCAAAGGGACGGTAACTGCTATACTATTGATCTTGATGAGCTTCCTCCCTTAGATTCTGTTTGTTTAATTAGTCAGGACAATGATAGTTGGTTGTGGCACAGAAGATTAGCTCATGTTAATATGAATCAGCTTTCAAAATTAGTTAAAAATGAGCTAGTCACTGGCCTGCCAAAAATTGCTTTTGAAAAGGACAAAGAATGTGATGCATGCTTAAGAGAAAGGCAAACTAAATCTTCTTTTAAACCTAAAAACGTAGTCACCATAACTAGACCACTAGAACTACTACATATGGACTTAATTGGACCATCTAGGGTGAAAAGTCTTGGTAGTAATCTATATGTGCTTGTCATTGTAGATGATTATTCTAGATTTACATGGACATTATTTCTTTCCTCTAAAAGTGATACCTTTGATGCATTTGTAACCTTAGCTAAGAAAGTGAAAAATGAGAAAGGTATTTCTATTGTGTCAATCAGGTCAGATCATGGAGGAGAGTTTGAAAACTCATACTTTCTGGAGTACTGCAATGAGCATGGAATTGATCACAACTTCTCAGCTCCAAGAACTCCTTAACAGAATGGAGTAGTAGAAAGGAAGAACAGAACCATTGGAGAGATGACTAGAGCTATGCTGAATGAGAAGGAACTCTCTCAAGTGTTTTGGGCTGATGCAGTGAACACAGCAAGCTACATCATAAACAGAGCCTACATCAGACCAATCCTTGGAAAGACTCCATACAAGCTGTACAAGGGAAGAAAGCCAAATCTGTCACATCTCCATGTGTTCGGGTTCAAATGCTTCATTCACAACAATGGGAAAGAAAATCTGGGTAAGTTTGGTCCCAAATCTGATGAAGGTATATTTCTGGGCTATTCTAGTAGAAGTAAGGCATTTAGAGTTTTTAATAAAAGGTTAATTCAGTAGAGGAATCTGTGCATGTAGTATTTATTGAAAATGAAACTGCCTCTAAACATGTTGCTGATGAAGATGATCTTGTTTCAAACTTTAAAAAGTTAGAAATTTCTGACGAAGGTAAAATTGAATCTCCAAAAATATCTGAATCTGTTAATATTGAGGAAGATATTCAGGAGACAAATTTTGAAGAAGAGAATGATGAAGAAATATCTCAAGAACTCCCTAGAGCTTAGAGATATCAAAGGAATCATCCTGTTGATCAAGTGATAGGGAATGTTCAAGAGAAAGTTAAAACCAGAAAATAGTTAAGGGATCAAATGATTAATTGTGCTTTCATCTCACAAATTGAACCTAAATGTACTGAGGAAGCCTTAACCGATGAGTACTGGATTCTAGCTATGCAGGATGTATTAAATCAATTTGAAAAAAATCAAGCCTGGGATTTAGTGCCTAGACCCAAAAATCATCCTGTCATAGGTACCAAATGGGTTTTTAGAAATAAACTTGATGAATCAGGATCAATCATCAGAAACAAAGCTAGACTGGTTGCTAAAGGATATAATCAAGAAGAGGGAATTGATTTTGAAGAAACCTTTGCTCCAGTAGCTAGATTAGAAGCAATTAGAATTCTTTTATCATATGCATGCATGAAAAATATTTTGTTATATCAAATGGATGTAAAGAGTGCCTTTCTGAATGGATATATCATGGAAGAGGTCTATGTAGATCAACCTCCAGGTTTTGAGGACTCTACAAAACCAAATCATGTTTATAAACTGAAGAAGCTCTTTACGGTTTAAAACAAGCACCAAGAGCATGGTATGATAGATTGAGTAGTTTTCTAACTGACAAGGGGTTTAACAGAGGAAAAGTAGATATAACTTTGTTCACAAAGAAAGAGAACAAAGATTTACTGATTGTTCAAATCTATGTTCATGATATTATATTTGGTGCTACTAATGAATCTCTTTGCAAGAATTTTTCTAAGTTAATGCAGGGGGAATTCTAAATTTCTATGATGGGTGAACTCAACTTCTTCCTTGGATTGCAAATCAGACAATGCAATGATGGTATCTTCCTCAATCAATCCAAGTATCTGAAGGAATTGCTGAAGAAGTTTGGAATGGAAAATGCAAAGCCAATGGGGACACCTATGGCTACTGCAACCAAACTGGACATGGATGAGAAAGGGAAAGTGTTTGACATTACTCAGTACAGAAGAATGATTGGATCCCTACTGTACTTAACAGCCAGCAGACCTGACATTATCTTTAGTGTCTGTATGTGTGCAAGGTTCCAATGATGTCCCAAAGGGCAATGGAGAAGATCTCAAAGGATACACTGATGCTGACTTTGTAGGATCCAAAACTGACAGAAAAAGCACAAGTGGAACTTGTCAGTTTCTTGGAGGATCCTTGGTTTCATGGTTTAGCAAAAACCAGAACAGTATGGCCCTATCCATAGCAGAGGCTGAGTATGTTGCAGCTGGAAGCTGTTGTGCCCAAATCATCTGGATCAAAAACAGCAACTGAAAGATCTTGAGGTTGAGTTGAAAGAAATACCAATAATGTGTGACAACCAAAGTGCTATCAATATCACAAAGAATCCTGTCATGCATTCATGGACAAAACATATTGAAGTTAGGCACCACTTCATAAGGGATTACATTCTGAAAGGAGAAATTAGATTGGAAAACATCCCCACAGAAGATCAAGTTGCTGACATCTTTACAGAGCCTCTATCAGAAGACAGATATTGCAGAATCAGAAGAGAATTGAGTATGGTAAATCCCAATGAACTGTAAGTTATTCTTTGTGCAATTCTGTTTTTTTTAAATCTCATAACATTGAATTAATTCTGACTTTAGCATCGGAGAGTGTTTAATTTAAGTTGCAGGTGCTCCTCATGAGATTCAATGCTGATAAATCTGAAAAATGGAGTACACTGGAAAGGAACAATCAAAGATTGAAGTAAAGGGCAAAAATCCTGAATTTCTGGACTCAATCTGTAAGTTTTATAGTTGAAATTAGTATATTGATTATGTGTTAGACGAATTTCTGTGAAAAACTAAGTTTCTTAGGAAGTCAGCATGGTCAACATTTGAATTTTGCATATCCAACAGACGAACTTCAGCCAGTTATTAGAAGAAACAATTCTCGGTGATGCCTCTAAATTCGTTTGTTGATCCTTCAAAATTCAAATTTTAAAGAACAAAATTTCAAAGTTATAACTGTCCAACATGATAATTATACTAATGTTTGTCTCTCAACATACGAATGTTGGACAACTTTCACAAAGTTGAGAAATTTGAATTTCTAACTTAAAATTCATCTGTTGAAACATGCTCCTCAATGTTGAATCTTTGAAAGATGAAGTTTTGTATGGTTAATTCGTCTGTTGTTTGGTGGTTTGCTTGCTGCTTGGTATTTTCTCTTGAAAATTCGAACTTTGTTGAGACAAAGTTTGTCTATTCATCCTGTGTTGCATGAGCCAAGCCACTGTTAGATGAACTTTCTGAAGAAAATTCGTCTGTCAGTGAGCTTTACTGAACTGTTTAACTTGTAACTACCCGAAATTCGAATTTTGACTCTTCAAAATTCGTCTGTCAGACAGTTACATACGTTAAAACTGATAGTTTTCATTTGAACAGACGCAACCCTATTCCTATTCTCTCTGAGTCTGTTCTAATCCTCCATTCAATACTCTTCAATTCTGATTAAAAACCATCTTTCCCCACCGATTAAACTTCCTTTCGCATCATTTAAACCCACTCTTTGCATCATTCTACCCCTTACATCTGTGAAAATGGCAAGAGTCAAGAATCCTAAAGCCGGGAAAGCAGAGGCCCGACCAAAGAGGAATGTTAAATCCTAATATGCCTCGAAGGAAGGAGAAAAATCAAAGAGAAAGGCCGAATCTAGCAAAGGAACTCCTTCCAAATGCCAGAAATCTACGCCCAAAGCAGATTCTCAGAAAGTTGGACCTTCCTCCAGAAAAATGCAGAACCTTCAGTCCCTGTTCCTTCTGATGCTGCTCCTGCTGCTCCTACTCCTTCAGTATAGAATATGGAGAATACCAACTGACTATACTACCATTATGGAGTACTCTTCAGATTCAAGAAGAATATTCGACCAAGTTTGCTAATAAAAAGGTAATCAAACCTCATTGTGTGAACTTGGAAGAGTTTTTTATCTCTAACAACTTTGATGCTGGGATATGGTTGTTGAGATACAAGAATCTGTTGGAAATACTGGAGAGGTATGACGATGAGGTAGTGAAGACATGGTATGCTTCCTTGAAGTACAATAGCAAGAAGAAGAAGTGGGAAGTCAACTTGAGATCAAGGACCATTTGGCTCACTGATGAGACATTCAATGAGGTGCTGGAAACCTCGGGGCAAGATGGGGTTAAGATTGACATCACTGCCTCTGGATACATGGATGAGGTAGATACTATTGATGAAGAAGGTGGCCCCTTTCTGAACTATAGGGAGAGCACAATTCTGAGGACATTGTTCAGAAGAATGGAAAATTAGCCATCCATAAACATGTTGAAGCCCACAGAGCTCAGTGTTCAAGTGAGGATCCTGCACTACATAGTGTCTAGGATCATATTCAACAAAGGAGGTAGCTTCAATCTGATAACTAGAGCAGAGGCACATGTCATGGCTGCAATCATGCTTGGAAAACTGATCAACATAGGACACATCATACTCCAACGCATGATTAAGGCTAGAGATCAGAGGAAGGACTCCACACTCCCTTATGCTGCTATGATCTCCAGAATTCTGCAGTATGCCAGAATTCAGCATCTTGAGAAGGGAAAGCGCAAGCCTATAGAGATCTTCAAGGAGTAAGAACTGCAAAGAATGAGCATTGAAAAGGATGAAGGAAGATGGGTTGGAAAGGGAGCAGGTAGAATTAAAGATCTATTCTTTGTTGAAGGTGCTTCCCTACAGCAAGAGGGTACCTCTGAGGCTCCTGTCAGACTTACTCCTCAGCCCTCGGTGCCTATCCCATCTCCCTCCAAGCCTACTCAAATTCCATCTACTCCCTCCTCTCGGGCCAAACCAACCAAGATCACTGAGTTATATGACAGTTTGTCTACACTCATTATTAGCCTTCGGGATGAGTAAAATGCCAAATTTGCTCATCTGCAAGATCAGATCCATCAGTTGGCTGTTAACATGAAAGTGGTGGCTGATGCATATGAAGAAATCAGAAGTGCAATCCCTGCTTCTTCAGCTCCACCTCAGCCTGGTGTCCCTGAGCCCACTCTGTCTCCAACTCCTGTGCCTCCGAGTCCTTTTGAGATGGCATCTCCTGTTCCTAGTTTTGAAGTCCAGGAAACTGAACCTATTGGCGCAGTAAGCACTCCCAAGGCCTCCAGCAATGTGGCAAGTCCTGGTCCTCATTTGGACTATGGCATAGAGAAAGAAGGTCTTCAGGAAAAAAGCCCTCATGAGCCTACTGAAGCAGATGCTCAGGATTCAATCCTTTCCACTCAAGAGACTAAGCAAGTTGAAAAGATAGTGGCAGCCATCTCTGCTTCTCCATTTCTGCAGACTGCCCTCAATGAGGAAAGGAGCATTGTGCCTGTTGTTGATTATGAGGCTATTGCTCACAATGCTCTCCTGCAAGTACAAAGAAGAAGGCTTGAGGAAATGTTTCGTCCTGATGACCCAGCTACTTCTTCTCTTGCTACTTTTGGGCTTTCAGAGGAACAGAGAGCTCAGTTAGCTCTTTCTAGGCAGGCAATGCAAGAGCTGCTGGAAATCTCTGACGAGGAGCCAAGCACTGAGCCCTAAGCTAAACCTGAAATCCCTTTTGCTCCTGTGCCTCTCAGAGCTATTCCAGTCACTCAGATCCCTCCTCCGGTTGATTTTGTTGGCCTTCCTGATGATGCCAAAAAAGGGGGAGAAGACTGAGCAAACTGGAAAGTCTGCTACTGGAAAGTCTGCTGCTGAGCCATCTGGGAAAGGGAAGATGTACAGCAAGAAGACCAAGCCCAAGAAGAAATGATTGAAGATTTGTTTCAGAGATTAGGCTTGAAGTTCTCTTATTGTGCTGTATAAAGTTTTAGATGATTGTTTGATGTTTGTACTTAGTGTTTTGAAATTAATCTTTGAAGAACTTTAATTAGTTTTTGTATAGCAACATTTGATCAAATGAATGAATTTCTTTGTTGCAATGTTTTGTGCATATTTCTCTTTGAATATCTTCACTTGATCTGCTGTATAGGATATCTTTTGAAATATAATGCATATGTTGAGGGGGTGCTTGTAAAAGCTAATCCAAGTATTAATCCAGTTTGTAAGTTGTTTTGTCATCATCAAAAAGGGGGAGAATGTTGAATTAAGAGTTTTGATGATTCCAAACCAACATCTAAGAGCTTGGATTGAAGATATCAAAGGAGCTCAAAGAATTTCAAAGTGAAGAAATTCTGAGTAATCTATGCTATAATTGTTGTTTGATCTTTAGCTATGTTCAGGAATGGGTAAAAGACTTTGATTTGATGAAAAGATGTTTTAAAACGTTGATTTTATGTTTAACTCATGAACTATTTGAAAAATACCCACCAACAGACGAAGTTTGAAAAGTTTATATTGAACTGTCATGTTGGAAATTCGAACTTTGCGTTTGGAAATTCGAATTTCGAGCTAGAGTGGAGGGATTATGTAAAAATGCTAACATTGGTTAATTTACTAAACTATAGTCAAGTTAAGGCAAACATAACCATTAAGCTTTGCCAGGAAGATAATATTTAATTCAATTACATTACATGCTTGCTTAGGTGGCACTTGAGGGGTAATATTGTCCAAAATAGTGCAAATTTTCCTAGTCTAATTATATATTATCTTGGTTACTTGATACCTAAACCGATAAAATTACTTTTGCAGTATTTTATTACTTTATGAATACAAGATTAAAATAAGCTTGGATTTGTGCTTCCTTTATTATCCTGTCTCAGAAAAATTTGTGTGGGGTCTACATAATTTTCTTTCTGCACTTTTACTTTTTGTGGGGCACACAATACTTTTATTTTTGCAGTATACCTTTTCTAATTAAACTTTTTCTAGATTAATCCCGTTAAGTCTAACGCAGTATTCCATTGGGTTTAGTATGTCATAAGTTTTAGTATGACATAAATTTTTCATATTTATGAAATTACTCTTAAACCAAGTCAAAACACAAATATTTACTTTTTTGGGTACTTTCTCATAATTTTTCCCAAGGACTAATATGAAGGAAATTCTTTTACTCATGGACTAAAATGTAATTTTCATATTTTACTTCCCTAACCAAGTAAAAGACCTTCATGCCGTTTTTCATACTTATTGCTATAACTCATATTTTATCATACCCCTTTACTTTTTATAATATTCTGACAAGTAGGGATGTTACATTATGTGGATGCCGAAATTAATTGTATTTTGGTGTCATATAGTTATAGTTAATCCATTTATGTTGAAGCTATAATGAAGTCTCAAATCTTTTTTGTAAAGCATTATTATTAGTTCATAGGACGGATCTAGGAAATATTTTGGGGGGGGGGGAAGGGAAATAATAACATATACTTATTGAATAAGAAGTTTTAATGATTCCAAATAGCTAGAGTTTGGAAAGAAGAATATCAAAGGAGTATGAAATGACAAAATGAAGAAATCCAATGACGAACATGTGAAGATTTAGTTGTTAGGATTCTCACTATGCACACTGGGTAAAAAGCTTTGATTCTTCTTTATTTATGTTACCACAGCACTTAAATGAGTAATTTCATAATTATCCTATGTTAGCATATGTTAAATTTGAAAAATACTGACCAACAGATGAATTTTGTTATTCACTCATGTATTTTGTGCAAAATTTAAACTTTACGTAGTGAAATTCAAATATGCAAAGGTCTTATCTCTAAGAGATGAATTTCAGTTCTGAAATTTGAATTTTGGGCTAAACATTTTTGGTGAATGTGTGCAATATTTGTATGAAATTTAGACAAAATTTGAATGTTGGTGAAGTTCAAAGAGAGTTTAGAGTCACCTCCTCTGACAGACAAACTTCGGATTTCTAAGTACGAATTTTGAAATGAGAACTTGTGAGTCTTGTTAGAGCATGCCTTTGATAGATGTACTTTGTAGTTCAACATTTGAATTTATAGAAGAGAACTTTTGTGCCATGTCAAACAAGTCTCTAATAGAAGAATTTCAGCTTCTAAAATTTAAATTTTGAGTGCACTATGAAAACGTGAGACAACTGTTCAAACTCAGTAGATGTACTTTTGAAATGAAAATTCGTATGTTTTAACATGAGATATTTTTGACAAACTCAAAATTTGAATGTTATATTTGAATAGATGAAATTTGAAGTTCAACGTTGAAATCCTTAACCTTCTGTCTCTTTAAAATTCGTCTGTTATGTTGAATCAAGAGTTTTGATGATTCCAAACCAACATCCAAGAGCTTGGATTGAAGATATCAAAGGACCTCAAAGTATTTCAAAGTGAAGAAATTTTGAATAATCTATGCTAGAATTATTGTTTGATCTTTAGCTATGTTCAGGAATGGGTAAAAGACTTTGATTTGATGAAAAGATGTTTTAAAACATTGATTTTTATGTTTAAATCATGAACTATTTGAAAAATACCCACCAACAGATGAAGTTTGAAAATTTTATATTGAACTGTCATGTTGGAAATTCAAACTTTGCCTTTGGAAATTCAAATTTCAAGCTAAACTGAATAAATCTGAAGAGATTCTTCTCTGACAGACGAATTTTGATTTACCAAAATTCAAATTTTCATATGAGCCTGAAAGAAGCTTCTTAAAGACAGATGAACTTTAAGTCTTCAAAATTCAAATTTCAGACAAAATGCAATTTGTGAAAACCAAAGAAATTCATCTGTAATAATGTTAAAGTACATCTGAAATCAAGAATATCTTGAGCTTTAAAATTGCTCTCTGACAGAAGAACTTTGAACATTAAAATTCAAATTTCAGAAGCTTAGGCTGTGAGTCTGTTAAAATGAAATGTTGACATACGAATAACAAAGTTTTGAAACTTCGAATGTTGAAGTAAGTCTGAAGAGAGGACTCTCTGATAGATGAACTTCACTCTTTCAAAATTTGAATTTTGAAGAAAGTGAACTGCTGTGTCTTTTGAACGTACTACGGACAGATGAACTTTGGGGTTCCAAAATTCAAATTTCGAGGGCACTGTAGAAAATTGAAAACACTGTTCACACTTAACAGAAAAGCTTTCTTCTTGAAAATTCGTATGTTACAACATGGAGACATTTGCTAAGTTTCAAAATTCGAATTTCACTTCATGAACAGACGAACTTCAGTATTTCAACGTTGGAAGCTTTAACCTTCGGTTCCTTCGAAATTCGTCTGTTGACCAACCAAAATTCAAAATTCAGTATGTCAGTAGCATTAAATGCGGTTGGTTAACAGATAGTTTTTCAGAGTAACCATTGGATAACTTCTCCAACGGATAGATTTTGTCTCTAACAGACATTTGAGACCTAAATCTATAAATACAACATCATTTGAAGTTGTGGGTAACGAATCAAACTTGTATATACTGAAATTCTGCCAAATCTTCTTCTCAAAAAGCTTTTACCCTCTCAACTTCAATATCTGTACTTTAACCTTCATATTTACTCTATTCAAGAGAGTTATATCTTTGTAAACAATCTAATCTTCATCTGGAAGATATATTTACTTGTGAGGGGATATGATAAGTGGATTGGGAAGCACATTGTGGAAGTGCTTAGAGAGATTGAGAAAGCTCTAGAAAATAGAGCACAAGCTGTGTACTATGGCATTTCCAAGAAGCCCGTTGAATTCTTGCAGTATAGTGAAAAATCTCAAGAAGTGTCTTGGGGACTAGACGTAGGTCAAGTGGATAGACCGAACCAGGATAAATTTCTGAGTGTTCTTCTCCCTATCATTACTTTTTCAGTTTGCTCTGCTTATACGTTGCTTTCATTATACCTTGCTTTCTTCACTTATTTTACTTTGTGCAGAAAATTTTCAAACTTCCCAATTCACCCCCCTCTTGAGAAGTCAGCCTAATTAACATGTTGAACCCCCAACATTTGTATTTTTGTATGTCAGGCACATTAAATGCAGTTGGTGAATGGCTATTTCTACAAAGCAACCATTCATTAAAGTTTCTAACAGCTAGATCATGTGGCTAATGACTAGGCAAGTCACAAATCTATAAATAAAACTTCATTTGAAGTTGAGAGTAACAAATTTGAGTCAAATTGTGCCACAACTCTGCTAAATTTCTGTGTCAAAGCCTTTTTACTCATTTACTTCATTTATTGAGCTTTAACCTTCATATCTACTCTATTCTAGAAAGTATTCATTCTGTATAAAATCTTTTCTTCTTCTGGAGGAAAGATTATTTGTGAGGGGAATTGTAAAGGGTACTGGTAAACACTTGTAAGAGTGTTGAGTGATAGATTTGAGTGTTCTAAGAATAGAGCATATGTTTTGTACTGGGGCATTACAAGGAGCTCATTGAGTTCTTGCTGATAGTGATAATCTCAAGTGGTTGTTTAAGGACTAGACGTAGATCAAGTGGATTGGACCAAACCAAAATAAATTTCTGTGCCCTCTTTTCTCTTATCTTACATATATATTCACTTTCATTGTACTCTTTTTTTTTCCAAGCTTTTGCTTTCATTGTGAATTTTTGTTTTTTCAGAAAAAAATTTAAACTTCCCAATTCATCCCTTCTTGGGAAGCCAACAATTCTATCAAGTGGTATCAAAGCTTAGACTCCTAGATGAAGGATTTCACCATCAAGAAGAACAAATGGCTGGCTTTAAAGAAAGTATATTACTAGAGGGTAATAATACTAATAGACCTCCAGGCTTCAGTGGAAAATATTATGAATATTGGAAGATAAGGATGTGCAACATCCTTAAAAGCTAAATAACTAAAACTGTATAAGGAATTCATGAAAATGAACAACTATTGTTTTGTGTGAAATAAGATGAAGAGTTCATTTTTCCCAGTTGGATGGAAAAATAAAAAATTACATTTTTACTCCCAAAGAATTAAAAATCACGTGGAGAAGAGTTTTGCAAAGACTTTAGAGAAAATTACATCTAAAACCTAAAAAAATAAAAAATTTTAATTTTGCCCTGGGTTAGGGGTGATTTGTAAATATGAAAAATTACAGTCTAAACGAAGATCTCGACAAGAGGAGTCTAATGGGATATGGCACTGAGGTTTACTGATTAAGAATAAAGAAAAATTTAGTGCCGAGTTTCAAAAAGTGTACAGTGCATAGAAAAAGACACTATGGACACTATAAAAAGGTAGATAAAATAAAAAAGAAAGTATGTGGCCCCATATTTAGACTATTTGGGACATGATATTAGGATAAATACAAATCCCAATATAGTGATAATCGGTATCCCCAAAGTAATAAAAATACTGTTAAAGTATCTTTAATTATTCAGATCGGTACAAAATATATCAAGACTAAAAAAAATATGCAGTATTAGGGACACTTTCTCTCCTCTCATTGGCCAAATATAACATGTGATTTTGGTAAGAGTATTCTAATATTTTTGAAGCCTTCTTCAAGAAGTTTTCATTTTTGGCCAAGAAAATATCAATGAAACATGGCAAATTTTGTGAAGCTTACTTTGTCTATATAATTACTCCCTCTTGGATAAAAAATAGAGAGGAAAGAGAGAGGGAAGTATGGAGCAAAAATTGGCCAAAGAAGAAAAAAGCAATGTGAGGAAGAAGAAGGAAACAAGAAAGAAGGAAATTCAAGGCATCAAGGTAAGTTACTTCCTTTGATTCTTTAAGAATTTTATCTTCAAGTTTAGCTTGTATGGAGTTGATTAGTTGAAATTTTTTTCTCTCATCTTGTTGACCTAGGTTGAGCCAAGCATGATTTATGGGAGGGAAGGTGTTTTTGTTCCATAAAATTAAGAGAAAACATGAGTTTTTACAAGGAAAGCAAGATAGGTGAGTTTTGAAGCAAGTAGTTGGAAAACCAATTCTTTCCCTTAGGTAGATTTTGGTCAGACCAATAACCTAGGAAAGAGTTGGAATTTCATTAATTTGATGGCAAAAATGAATTCCCCATAATGAAAACCCTAAAGACAAGTATTGGGTAAAAGATTAAACTTAAAATAGAAAGTTTGAGTTTTTAGGGTTTCGTGAAAGCATTATGAGATTAACCATGAAATCGGTGGCTTGAGAAAATGTTTAATGATGTTTAGGAACTTGAGAAGCTTGAGAAAGCTAGAGAAATTATTGGTTTTAAGAGGAAAGCTAAGTGATACAAGTGGTACATAAAGAGGTAACTAAGTTTTATATTCTAGCATTATGTTCTTTCATTGTCTTTCTATGATTAAATTGTGTTGCTATATTACAACTGTGATTTCTTTGATTTGTTTTCTCTGTATAATGAGGGGGTTTATTCCCTAGGATGTCCATTTTTTAAGCCGCTATGCTATCAAAATTTTTGTGACCAATGTGGCAATTTATTGTTTAAATGTGATTAATGTGATCAAATGTGAGTTTATGTGACATGATTGACATAATTGCATGGAATGTAACTTGCCACTAATATTGTCATAATCTCATTCCCTCAAGTACCCAAATGTTAGGCTCAAGCTACGTCTAGGGAGTCCAGGAGCTAAGGAGGATGAAAAATAAATTAATGCTTGCTTCAATAGTTCAAGCTATGAATGTATCTTTTGAAGAGTTTTATGTAATATTGCATGAAGCTTTATGAGGTTTGTATCTCTGTAATTATGTACTTTTGTGTCTCTTACAATGTTATGAACATGCTTTGGACAAATATAAGCCATGTATAATATGTTTGGTAATGGTTTAAAAGTTTAAAATGCAAATTTGTCCAAGTTGACCAATCATGAAAGAAGCAAAGGTACTCTATTTAAAACAAAGCACTTAGTGTATGTATTATATATGCTCTAAAAATAGACAAACAAAGCTTTTCAGCAAGATAAAGAGCATCTAAAGTAGGCATGTATACGATTTATAGTGTAATTTTGAATTTGAGGGTCAAAATTGGATAGTAAGGTGAAAACTATGAATTTTACTGAAACTATCACTCACTTTAAAAGATAATATGAAATTGTATAAAGCTCCAAAAATTCAGTGGTTTATCTGCATAAAAAGTTTGAGTAACTTACAACATCTTAATATTAATTGTTTGAGTTTAATTGGAGTTGCACAATGAGAGATATTCATGTTTTCCCAAGACCATTACTGTAAAAGTAATGTTTTGACCCTTAGTGATTCAAATTGATGATATACCCTGTCTAGGCTGAATAAATGTACAACAAAAATATGGTTGTAAAGTACATATGCTAAGCTCTCTAACAATGTAAATTGAATCAGGTTAGAATGAGAAATGGATTTTTGAAGTTAGGCCAGAATACCTGTGCCTTATTATTTACCATTTGCACAGTGAAAGTTTGAGTAATAAAGTCTATGAATTGGCCTAATAAAATTTAAGTTTCTTATTTTTTTCCTTGTAAAGTATATTTTTTAATTATTTTTAGAGACTTGAATCACATTGATAAATATTTTTTTTTAGAATTAGCTATGATTTTTCAAATTTTAGCTAGAAAAATTGGGTACTAAACGAACAGTACTGCATTTTTTAAAATTTTTCTATTTTGGACTCTATGATGATCCAAGCTTCTAAAATGGCTTAATTAGATATTAGAAATGCTATAGTATATGGGAATATATATATATATGAGAGTAAGGTGTTATAGGATAGTCCTGGAGATCTGGTCAGTTATCAAGAGAGGTGACTTTGTGCTAATAAAGAAACACGTTGATGGCACTTATAAAGATAAGCTTGAAGAGGAATGGAATGATGAAGACAAGAGAAGAGTTTTGCTAAACTTCAAAGAAAAACACTATTTGGTCAGTACTCTCAACCAGGACAAATTCTTCAAAGTTTCTCATTGTTCCACAGCCAAAGGAATATGAGACACTTTAGAGATTGCACATGAAGGAACTGCTGGAGTGAGAGAGAACAAGTTAAATTCCTGCATTGGTGAGTATGAAAGCTTCAGAATAAGGGAAGGAAAGAGCATCAAGGATCTGTAGAAGAGGTTCACTCTTATTGTGAACTAATTGAAAAGTGTTATGAAGGAATACTCTCAACCTGAAAAGGGAAGAAAAATTCTTAGAGCCTTATCCATTGAATGGCAACCAAAGGTGACAGCCATAGAAGAAGTCAGAGGAGAATCAATGACTTTTGTCACAGCTCTCTTTGGAAGCCTTGAAGAATACTAAGGGAACCTAAAAGCTCTTAAAGAATCCTCTTCTTCTGACAAGAAAAAGAAAAGTTTGGCTCTCAAAGTAGAATCAGAAGATGATGATGATTCTAGAGAAGATGCAAAGATTGATGAAGAAACAATGGTTATGATAGAGAGAAGATTTGGGAAAATGTATGAAAAGAAGAAATTTAGAAAGTTTATAAAGAAAGATGGAGCCACTAGCAGTAAGAAAGAAAATAAAGACTCCATCATATGCTACTAATGCAAGAAACCTGGACACATTAAATGGGAGTGTCCTCTCCTAGGCAAGAAGCAAGGAAGAGATAAGAAGCCAGACAAAGGGAAAAAGAAGAAAGCCTTTTTATCACCCATCTGGGGAGATAGCTTAGATGAAGAAGATGCAGTAGAATATGATGAAATGACAAATCTATGCTTAATGGCTTAACAGGCTACAGAGAAAAGAAGAATCATTACCAAGACAGTGACAACGATTCTGAGGTAAATGATTCTAAACCCTTTTATAATGAACTTCATTATGCATTCAATAATTTAATGTCTGAATTTGTCAAAGTGTTTAAGTAGTTACGTGTAGCTAAAAAGAAAATAAGCAAATTTGAAAATGAATCTCATGCATCTTGCATTGTATCACAACCTTCTCCTTCCACCACTTATATTTGCACCTCATGCAATGAGTTGAGAGATAAGAATGCTTTTCTCTATAAGACTCTAACCAGATTCACTAAAGGTCAAGATATAGCGAAAGTGAAACTGGGCATACAAATAGTGAGTCAAAGCAAAATTGGTATAGTATATGACCCCTGTGCTGTCAAAGAGAAACTGAAATGTAAGAAACAAAATCTTTATCTAATAAATTTTGTACGAGGTAATGGCATTAAATCAACTCAAAACATAGAGTCATTTCCTATACCTAGACATCAGAAGGATAGATATTATCTACACTATTTCAAACATGCATCTCTTGCTTCTAGCCCTTTTGCCACTTGCCACTTCTGTAACAAGAAGGGTCACATATCCTCCTCTTGTGTATGTATACAAGAAGGAAGGAAATGACAATGGAACAAAATAGGTTTCTAAAGGTACCTCAATGCTTAAGGGAGGAACTAACAAGAAAGGACCCAAGCAAATATGAGTACCTAAAAGAAAGAAAGAATGAAAATCTATTTTACAAGTGTGTCTCAAGGTCAAGAAAAGCAACAAGTGGTACTTGGATAGTACCTATTCGAGACACATTACTGAGGATAAAGAAAGATTCACTGTGCTGAGAGACAAGAAAGAAGGAAAGGTTTTTGGTGGTGACTAGTCTAGCAAGGTGTTTGGCATTAGAATCATGGGAAGAAAACCAGACACATCAATAGAAGAGGTGCTATTTGTAATCGGCCGTAACTATAACCTACTGAGTGTGAGCCAAACCTATGACAAAGGCAACTTAATTCTGTTCAATTCCAAATGTTGCTTAGTAACCAGAAAAAGTTAGCTACGGCATAGAAGATTAGCTCATGTTGATTTAGATGAATTACCTAGTCTAAACTCAATATGCTTGATCAGTAAAAATGATGAGAGTTAGCTATGGCATAGAAGATAAGCTCATGTTAGCATGCATAAATTAAACAGGTTTATTAAAAATGAACTTGTTCTTGGATTACCTAATATCTCTTTTGAAAAGGACAGAGAATGTAATGCTTGTCTTAAAGGGAAACAAACTAAGTCCTCTTTCAAATCTAAAAATGTTGTCTCTACAAATAGACTACTACAACTGCTTTACATGAAATTGATAGGTCCTAGTCGTATTAAGAGTATTAGTGGCAACTTGTATGTACTTATTGTGGTAGATGACTATTTTAGATTTACCTGAACTTTATTTCTTTTCTATAAAGGCGAGACATTCGAAGAATTTTTTATTCTAGCTAAGAAAGTCCAAAATTAAAAAGGTTACTCTATTGTGTGTATTAGAACATTTCATGATGGTGAGTTTGAAAATGCTCAATTTGCTGACTACTGTGAAGAAAACAGAATAGCACACAACTTTTCTACTCCAAGAACACCTCAATAGAATAGAGTTGTTGAGAGGAAAAATAGAGTGCTAGAAGAAATGACTCATGCAATGCTAAATGAAAAAGGACTACTAAAGTACTTTTGAGCTGATAAAGTGGGTTTAACATGCTACCTAATGAACATAACCTACATCAGACTCATTCTTAGCAAAACCCCTTACAAGCTGTACAAGGGAAAGAAGTCTAATCTCTCTCATCTTCATGTTTTTGGATGCACCTACTACATACACAACAACAGCAAAGACAATCACTGAATATTCATGAAAATCTCAAGTGGTGGCTTGAAGACTGCATGTAGGTCAAGTAGATTAGACCAAACCAGGATACATTTTTGAGTCCTCTTTTCTCTTATCTTACATACATATTCACTTTCATTATACTATGTTTTTTCTGCAAGTTTTTGCTTTCACTGTGAACTTGTGTTTTTATAGAAAAATTTTAAACTTTCTAATTCATCCTCCTCTTGGAAAGCCAACAATCATAACAATAGTCACACACAACACATAACTACATATAAGTTGGCTGAGGAAGATTTTGCTTTAAAAAAATTTATCAATAGTTCTAAACTTTTCAATAGTGACCTGCAATTTTGTTGAAAATATGACTATATAGAGTATTTAAAAAAAAACCCAAAGGGATTGAATTTGCAAAATGCTTGACCTTGATTTTGTTGTTGTACCTTTATAAAGAATAGTCTTGATTCCCCAAAAAAAAATTGATATAGCAGATATGATAAAGTTGAAGAATGGAAAGAGAGGGTTTACAAAGTGAGAAAACATTGGAGTTTGGAGGAATTAAACAAGATTAATAGCAAAATAGATATAAAGAATAAGTGGGGTGATTGGAGGGTTGACACATGGCTATGTTTTTAAGTTTTTAAAATAGATATATACTACATACTTTAAAGAAGCATTCAAGTGTAGGGTAGACATGATGAATAGACCCAATGCATTGCTTGTCATACAATGTATTTTATGCCCCTAAGAAAATTATCAAAGACCTAAAGAGGTATTCTAATTTGTCCGTTGTGATTTTGGCCATGATATTGTTGGTTTTAGGGTGTTCTAATTTAATAAAATTTGCTTGGAATAGTTTGATTGGATTTCAAAATTTATTATCTTGCTTTTTGCTCATATTTAAGATTAGTACTATTATTGCATTTTTTTTTTGCCTCTTGAGCAATTACATGCTACTAATACTAGTTGTCTTTGTCTCTTAATTCATAGGAAGGCATTGAATTTTGTTTTCAAGAACTTTTCTACCTAGTTAATTTACTCAAGGTTTTGAGCTTCCAAACAAGGTATGTTTCGAAACTTGAAATGTTTGAAACCTCTTTCTCTTTTCCTCTTTGATATTTTATGATGCAATTCAAAGAGTAAAGATGGGTATAGCATGATACTAGCATGAGTTGTGGATAAAAAAATGTTCCCCCCATGTTGTCATTGCAAGATCACAAGTGAATGAGATAATGTGGAGGAATAGTCATGAACTATCGAAACTAGTATTTTGATGCATCCTTAAAAATCTTTTTCTATTACACTTGATACTATTATTCTTTTGAATCAAATTTACCAAAACATATAGCGTAGTAGTTGTGAAAGAACTACTATTAATAGAAATGAATTTTATAGTTGTTTAGTAAAAGAATGGATAGAACCTAAGGCATATTTTGAATTTTCTAATGAAAGTCTATGAAATACACTTGGAAAAGGAAATAGGCATTTCCATGTAATTATCTCTACTATACTTTTTCTTTCTTTGAGGGTTGTGATTGATATAAACTGTTAGTTTTTCATTGTAAAATTGTTGGAATGTCTAACTTTTAGGGGAGACTCGATCTTCCAAAATTTATATACAACTTATAAATAAAGATAATTTGTGAATTCCAAACACCTTCAAGTAGTAATGAATCGTAGTTGGATGAATGCTAGATGAACAAGTAACAAATATGAGGATGGGGTGGAAGAGTGTTTGGAATTTGCTAAAAGAAATGTTCATAATAATAATGGGAGGTTTTGTTGTACATGTGTAAAATGCTTGAATGAAATGTGGCTAAGCATTGCAGAAATAAGAGAGCATGTACTTTATGATAGGTTTAGTGGGAGGCATACATAATGGACATGGCAGGGGGAATTAGAAATGCTGAATGTATCCAAGAAAGGAGAAGTCGACGTGGATATGGATCATCAACTAGAGGACATGATTCGTGATGCTGGAGTGGTGGCCTTTGAGTGAGCACATGTAAATGATTGCTTGTGTAGTGATTTAGAGAAGCCTTTATACCCAAGGTACACTACTTTTACATGGTTGTCAACAGTTTTAAGATTGGTCAACTTGAAAGCAAGAAATAGGTCAATTCCCTGATCCCAAAAGACATGTTTTTGTCTAGCAGTAATGGAAATCACGCATCCTATAGTGTTTACTATGATCACTATCTATTTCTTACATCTTCTCATACTTCTTTCCCATTTAGAGATCTTGACCATCATTATTGATTCCAAGGTAGAAAATTCTTTTCTTTGACCTCTACTATCTTAAAGATTCGGATTACCATTCCGCCTTTGTGTATAAGCACATACCCTAACCTTGTAGTTTGCTTATATCAACATAGACCTTGAAAGTCTTACCTTCTGTGGGTTGGGGTTTAATTGATATTAAGATAATGGTTACTAACTCTATAACATTTCTACTTCATTTGTCTCCATGCATTACTTCCTTAATTGTTTATGCTAAGGTTACTTAGTGGTTTGACAATATAAGGGATATTTCTCAACTCTTGTATTGTCTTTTGCTAGCCCAGTTAGAATCTAACCATCATACTATTCTTGGCCTTTCATTATCATCTATTCTTATTTAATTGGGTTTCATGACCCCAAGAATTAGCTCCTTTTTGCCTTGCCTCAACTGCTTTAATCTTTTTGGAGGATTTCTTTTGTACTTTCTAGTGAGATCTTCTAGCCAAGAACTTTCTTTCTATAGCTAGATTTCATATTAAGCCTAACAATCAACTATTTTTGGGTTTTAAAATTTCCCAGTTGCCTGCTAGTCTATTATGTTGATTTCTAAAATCACGTTGTATTCAACTTTCTTAAGTTCATGATTCATGCTTTTCATGAATATCATAGGTACACCTATTAGTCCCAACATTTACTAAAACTTGATCTCTAGGACATATCTTGGAGTCTAAATCACATCCTAGGGTTATTCCCTTTTAACATACTTTAGGTAACATTTTGTGATTACTATCACTGAGTGTGATAGTACTCTGTTGTTATAAGAAATCACCTTTTTCAGGTACATTAAACCTTTCTCTAACTTTATTCTCTTTGTGTCATGCATTAGTTTCCCCCTTTATCCCTTCTCATGCCTAATTTTTCCTTCCATTACTATCTCTTTTCACCAATCACTTAGGTCCATCATTGAAAATTCTGCCACTGATTTATTCCTTACTTCATGTATGGGATACTTGCATTTTGTAATCATTATCACTGCAATACAACTTTCTCTTTTCTTCTGATATACTTTCTGTAACATTCCTAAAAGCTCTAATAATTTGAAATGCATAAAGAATTCACAAAAATGGATATACACTTTTTTGCATGAAATTGAGCAAAGAGATCATTTTTCTCAGTTAAAAGGAAAAATGAGAAAATGATGATGTTGTCCTCGGAAGAAAAAAAAGAAGCACAGAAACAGCACGTCGGAGAGGCAAAAGTTTTAGTATTTTGGGGAACATTACAGCTAATGACCCAAAAGTTTTAAAAATTATAAATTTTTCTTGGGTCAGGGGTGATTTTGTAAATATGCAAAATTACAATCAAATCGAAGCTCTCAACGAGACGAGTCCAATGACATATGGCACTAAGGGTTAATTCATAAGAATAAAGAAATAATTTGTGCTAAAGGTTTAGCGATGCCTTTATATTAATAAAGGTACTTTTATATTTGCCAAAGGCAAAAAGGCAGATCATAAAGTAGATGGGCACTACAAAAGGACTTTTTTTTTTAAGACAAGATTATAAAGTAATTCTAGATACAAGTTTACTTTAATCCTATACTCATAAAGTGATTTTATACTGCAAAAGGTAACTTTACTGGTCCTAGTATAGAGTAACCAATACAGGGTACTATTGGACCAAGCAACATATGTAATATTTTGGAGATATTTTCTCCTCATGTTGGATGTCCAGTAGTAGTCATATGCATAAATTTAAATAAAAAATTGATTGTGTAAACTTAATAGATAAGTTTCATTAAAGTTGATCAAGGTAATTAACAAAAAGTAACATTGATTAGTTTCCTGTAAATACCCCCTACCACTTGAAAGAAAATAACACCTGAATGGGAGAGGAACCTCTACCAAAATAGAGGGTAAAGAGGCAGCCAAGTGAAGGAAGAAAAAGCATAAGAAATAGAGAAGAGAAAAACTAAGAAAAATTAGTAAGTGTCTAACTTGAGATCCTTTAGTGTTCTATCGTAGTTTCTTGGTTGTTGGGCTCAATTTTCCTGAAATGTTATCTTCCTCAACGTCTGTAAATTTCGTTCAAGGCTTGGTTTGGTTGAGAAGTGATGTTTCTAAACCATAAACTTGTGGAAAAGCATGAGTTTTTGCAAGATAAGTAAGTTTTAAACAAGTTTTGTGAAAATCTCATTTTTCCTCATGGAGAGCAAATTTTGACAAGATCAAAAGTGATTCTTAGAGTGGGAGTTTCATTGTTTTGATACCAAAAATGGATTTCCCATAACCAAAAATCTTAAAGACAAGTATAAGTTTCATGATACAAGCTAAGATAGGAAAATGGATTTTTAAGGGTATATATGGTTCCATGGGAACCATATACATTATGCCATAAAATCAGTAGTTTGAGCTAGTGTATAATGTTGATATAGGCCTTGGGAAAGCTTGATGAGGTTAGTGAAAGCATTGGATTCAAGAGAAAGAGCCAAAGGAATACTTCAAGGTAGTTAAGTTTCATATTCTTGCTTTATGTTATGTTATTGTCTTTCTATGATAAAATTATGTTGCCATATTGTAATTATTATTTCTTTAATTGGTTTTGGCCATAACATTAGGGGTTTCTATAGCATCTTATTTTTATCTATATTTACCCATATATTATAGCATGTATAATATCCAAATAGCTCATATTAGAAGCTTGAACTATTAATAGAACCAAAATATTTAAAATAAAAAAATGTGGTACTATTCATTTGGTTCTCAAGTTTTTTGGATGATTTTTGAAAAAATCATAACTAAATTTAGAAAAAATTGTATCAAGGTGGTTCAAGTCTCTAAATGAATCTAGAAATATGCTGTACAAGGAAAAATATGAAACTTGCCTTTAACCAAACCAATTCATACAGTTATTGCTCAAACTTACACTGTACAAATCGTCATTTTTCTTTTTCAGGATTTTGGCCATAAATTTAAAAATTTATTTCTAACTCCATACTAAGCCCAATCATTTATTCATTATTCCATTGGAAATATTTGTGTATCTACTTACAGCCATATTTTTCTTATACATTTATGTGACTTTTATAGGGCATGACGCTATTTTTAAACAGTAAGAGTCAGAATATAACTTCTTCTGGAACAGTTTTGGGAAAACATTCATAACTCTTACTATATAGCTCCAATTAGTTTCAATCTAGTGGAATATTAAACATAAAATAGAGATATTTCTTTACATAAAACCACTAAATTTTTGGAGCTCTGTATAATTTTATACTATTTTTTAAATTAAGTGACACTTACAGTGAAATTCTTAGTTTTCCATAACCTGCCCAGTTTTAGCCTTCAATTTTAAAAATACACCATAAGTCTTAAACTTGCCTAATTCAGGTGCTTTTTGCTTGTTCGAAAATTCTCACTGTCTAGTTTACAAAAATATGACACTTATAGGTTACATCACATTTCGAATGAATAGTAACTAGATAACTGACAGATGAGCATATTGGCCAAAATTTGTCATAACTATGCAAAAGTGTATACATACAATATATACATCACTCAAATTTGTTCATCTTGGTTCATGCCATTTTCATAACATCTGAAGGGACTCAAGAGATCATGATGGTAGCAAAACTTAGCTTCAAAAAAGCACATATGATTTTATATACCATTACAAGAAAGCAAGTAACAATAGCAATTATAATTCTAAACATCTATAGTCTTCTCCTTGCTTCTTATCTTCTTGGTGGCCTTACCATCCTTGGAATCTTAAATTTTGGGATACTTGAGGGGGTGAGATTGGGGACAATCTCAGTAGCAAGACACATTCCACATATTACATTATCAAGCAACTTACAAAAACATCATAAAAATCATGCTTAAAACATTTAACACCATTTTGTTCATGGAAAATTCGGCAGCATAACAGCTTAGAAAATGGACATCCCGAGGAACAAAACCCCTTATTTAAATAGCCAAATCAACCAATGAAAGAAGAGAAAAACAATATGGCACATATCAAAGCAATAACATAGCAATATAACAATAAAGTGCAAGAATGGAACTTAGCCACCTCTTGATGTACCGCTTGTACCACTTGGATTTCCTCTTGAAATCAATAATCCCTCTAGCTTTCTCAAGCCCCTAAACATCATTAAACACATGCTCAAGCCACTGATTTCATGGCTAATTACAAAAAAGCTCTCAGAAAACCCTAAATTCCTAAACTCTTTATCTTAAACTCTATCTTTGAGCCAACACTTGTTCTTAAAGTTTTTGGCCATGGGGAATCCATTTTTGTCATCAAATTAATGAAATTCTCACCTTAAGATACACTAATGGTCTGGCCAAAATCTACCTCTAAGGAGGAAGAAATTATTTTCACGCAATTTACCTCAAATCTTTGCAAAACCTTGTTCTTTCAATTATATCATGGCTTCTATCATGTTTTATGCATGAAAAATCACGTCCTACCCCCCCCCCCCCAAAAGTTAGTCCAAAACTAAGGCAAAAGAGGGAGGAGAAGAGAACCCCATGGATTCATACTAAACAATTTAAGACTTAAAGTAGAACCACTAGAAGTTTTGGAAGAGGAAAACCTACCTTTGCTCTTATGTTTTCCTTCTCTCTTTTCCTCCTCTTCCTTCACGTCTTCTTTTTCCTCTTTCTTTATGTTTTAGCTGCTCTCACTTTCCCCTCCTTAAGCAACACGTGAATCAACCCAATGAGAGAGGATTTATCTAGCTTAATGACCATAGTTTATTAACTTGTCTTCAGTTGAGTTAAATCTCAAAACTTAATCATTATGTTTTTCTCATTTAATAATTAAATATTGTAATTCTCCCATATGATGTAGCTGCTGTACGTGGACTAATTGAAAGAGGAAATAGGGAATCAACTCACCCATTAACCATGGTTAGTTGCATGGTTAAGTTACTTTCTCCAACTAAGGTTGGTTAACTAACTTGGGTTAACTAAAGACTTAGCCATTAAGTCTTCTAATTTAGCCACATGTGGCTGACATGTGGTGCCATATGGAGGAGAGTTTATTTCCAAAATATAATATATTTTTCCCAGTCTAGTAATATCCTGTATTGGTTACTTTATACTTAGATTGGTAAAGTTACTTTTTGCAGTATTAAATCACTTTAGGGATACATAACATAACTATACTAGGATCTATATTTATCTTAATATCCTATCCCAATTAGTCTAAATGTGAGGCCCACACACTTTCTTTTTACTTTATCTGCATTTTTGTGAGGCCCACAGTGCCTTTTTCCACACACTGTGCACTTTTTGACATTCGGCACTAAAGTTTTCTTTATTCTTGAAGATTAATCCTTAGTGCCATATACCATTAGACTCATCTTATTGAGAGCTTTATTTTGACAGTAATTTTATATGTACAAAATTATCCCTACCCCAGGACAAAATTATAATTTTTAATTTTTTCAGGTCTTTTATTGTAATTTTCCCGAAAATATTTGACTTTTTAACCACTCCTGCGTCTTCTCTTCTTCTTTTTTTCTTTTTTGTTTTTCTTAGGGGCAAAATTATTATTTTCTCATTTTTCATCTAACCGAAAAAAAAACCTCTTTGCCTAGTTTCACATAAGACGGTGTATGTCCGTTTTTGCGAATTCTTTACGCATTTTTAAATATATAGTATTTTACGGATGTTACAGTTTCATTTCCTAGGATGACCATTTTCTAAGCTGTTATCCTGCTAAAATTTTTATGACCAATATGATATTTATTGGATTAATGTGATTAAATGTGTTAGAATGTGAGATTTATGTGAAATGATTAACATAATTGCATAAAATGTAACTTGCTACTGAGATTGTTTCAATCTCATCCCCCCAAGTATTAACATGATTAGGCACAAGTTATGACAATGGAGTCTAAGGAGCAAAGGTGAAAGGATAAGAGATTGATGATTAATGTTGGTATTAAGCTATGGATGTATATTTTGAAGAATTTTATGTAATATGGTATATGAAAGCATGAAGCTTTGTATTTCTGTAAACATGTTCTTGTATGTCCCTTATGATTGGGATAAGTTTGAACCATGTATGCAATGTATTTGAGGTATGAGCTTACTTTTGCAAAGTTATGATGCAAGCTGACCACTCTAAATGTGTCTCAGTTAAGAAACTAATGTTTATTCTAATTGTAAGATAACATAGGAATGTTTTATATTCTCTAAAATAAGACATGTACAAATTTAAAATGGTCTAAAGAGCACCTCATTTAGATGTGTGTGCGAATTGTTATGAATTTTAGAAGTTAAGGTTCAAAACTTGTCGCACCTGATTTTTAATCTTCAAAAAATGAAAAATTAAAATAATGTAGAGTTGCCACCAAAATTTTTAAAAGGAAAATTTTGGAAAGCTTTTTTAAAAAAAGAATGGTCTATGAAACGTAAAGGGTTCGGAAGTCGATTGCATCATGGGAAAGGTATTATGCACCCCATAACACTCGTTCATAAGAACAGTTACCTTAAGTTGATTATACAAAATCAATATGGCCTTAAAATTATTTTAATTATCTTTGTAAAATGGATTTATTTACAAAGATGGATTTGATCTAAAATAAGAGTCTAGGGCTTACGTACTCTAATATAGGGATCAAAGTACACGTAGCTCGGGTGTAAAAACTCATGTCAATGTGTTTGTGTTTTTTATGAAAAAAATTATATATCTCTTTTGAAAAACAATTTTTAATGAGTTTGTATTTTTTTAATTTGTGAAAAATGAATTGTATTTCTTTAAGAAAATCATTTTATTTTTATTGGTAACCTTATGGAGATTCTAAAATCTCACTTGGTAACCATTCAACTTGTATACCTGTGAATGTTCCTAGAACCTCACGTAGGATGACCCAAATATATATATGAATATATTATGAAATTATTTTTTCTTCTTATTTTTTTAAAAGATATATATTTAAACTTAAAAAATTTAAGGGAACTTTTATTATTTTGATTTCAAAAATATTTCCCAAAAAGAAAACGTATAATTTGATTAGTATACCAGCTGGGGCACAATACAACATGTGGTAAATTTATCAATCCAAATATCCACGAGGGGTTCCAAAAATCCCACCAAGCAAATTCTAAAAACATATACAAAATAATGAAATTTTCACAATTTTATATACAATGAATGACTTTTGTGTGCTAGTGTGCAATCACAAACTCATGTTATCTTAAATATAAAAGAACAAAGTTACCGATATGAAGAGGTAGAAAACCAAAATCATTTTTCTTTCTTACCTTGATGTCATGGTTATGCCACCGATGAGGATCATCATCCTATATGTGAAAACTAACAACCCAACTAAGAGAAAAGTATCTCATAAAATAGGAGAATAACAATCTTTCGGTAACAAAATCATCAGCACAATTTGCCACTAACAAAATCTATATGTTTATATCAATCTGTGCATATAAACTGTTGTGGTTCATGACTTGGGTATTTGGGTATCATATTTCCTTCATGACCAAAAAAATTTTTGCATGCATGTAATATTAGAGGGTTGGGATCTACAATCAAATTTGGAAACAAAGCTTTTACTAATTTAAATGATTAAAAAAAAAAGGAGACCACTAATTAATCCACAATCAAATAGCAGACCATTAGCAACAATTCCACATTCGACCAAATATACAATTACCACCACCACGAAGGACTGCAAAAATCCACCACCATATTTGACGGTTAATTTGGTGTATAAGATCATAGAGCGAATATAATCATTACAAACACACCATCCTCCATGGAGAGGTATTCATGGGTTTTAATAATTTGTTTCATGGACCTCACAAAACATTGAATTTGGAATCCATGAACACAAAGGCAAGAAGAAAAAAAATAAAATAAATAAACATATACATCACTAGCACAACTCCACCTATTGTGAGGTGTTCATTAGTGTGAACATTTTATCTCATACATCTCATCAAAACATAAAATTTGGGATCCATAATAAGCAAACTCATAAGAAAAAGAAGGTAGCAAATTCTATTTTATCTAAAAGGCAACCTATTAGAGAACACCTAATCATGCAATCGGATGGAATGAATGGAAGAAAGAAATGGAGATAGAGGAAAAGAAAAAAAGAAAAGGAAAAATAAAAAAAATCCTCCATTACCTCCTCCTTTCACGTACTTCTTCTCTATTTTTTTTTAACTCCCTTTTCCTCCCTCTCTTTCTTATTCTTTTCTCTCACCCTCTCATCCCCTTTCTTCTTTCTTTGATTTTTTTTGTTGATCCCCTCTCTTCTCATCTTGCCTCTCTTTATAATACTAAAAGGAAATCTTTTAATGAATGCTCCAAAATCATAAAAATATCTTTTATTATTTTTCTTTGATATTTATATTAAGATTGATTAATTTGCTTTCCTTTTTTCATTATTACTCTGATATCAAATCTCAATCATTGATTTTTCTTTTTTCTTTTCTTATTTTTATTACTTTTGAAGTTTTATGAAAATATGAAAAAGGAGAAAATCATAACTCCTCAAGATATGGCAATTTTTGGGCAATATTATTTTTTATTATTTTATTTTATGTAAATTTTTTCCTTTCATATTTATTAAAAAATTATTTATTTTTTTAAAAGGAACCCGGACAAAATATGGTGTTCACAGAACTGGATAGTAATGAGAAAACTAGAACTTTCATTGTGAGTATTGGATTTTTCAGAAGGCAATATAGAATCGTACAGAACTCCAAAAATTTAGTGGTTTATACATATAAAAAGATCTATGTTTTCAGTTTAATATGCTACTGGTTTAAGAGTAATTGGACCTATACAATGAGAGTTATACATGTTTTCCTAAAACTATTCTAGTAAAAGTGAGGTTCTGACTCTTAGTGATTTAGATTAATGTCGTGCCCTATTCAAGTTAATTAAATGTACAAGAAAAATATGGTTGTAAAGTAGATATACAAAGCTTTCCAATAGAGAATGCTTGATTTAGTTCAATATAGAATGAGACATGAATTTTTAAAGTTATGGCCAAAATCCTAGACAAGTGAAAAGTAACCATTTAAACATTAAATTTCATGCAATAAACTATATTGATTGGTATGACTAAAATGATGTTTCATATTTTTCCCATGTAGTGAGATTTTAAGCTATCTTTAAGGACTTGAATTACCTTGATACACTTTTTCTATAATTAGTTATAAATTTTTAAAATTCACACTGGAAAAAAAGTTTATCATATGAATAGGAACTTAGGGAAAAAAATATTCTATCTTAATCTATCATGTGATTCAAGCCTCTAAATATGTTCAATGAAACATAATAAGGTCCAATGCATGGGTAATGTTGTTTATAGTTAAGGTGTTATACTTTTACTCTTAATCCTTTCATGAGATACACTTTTAAAGTGTATAGCCATATTTCTGTCTTTCTCTTATCCTACAATTAGGTTCCTTAATGACCTATCTAGTCAATGGCTTGGCATTTGAGAAAAGTCATAGGTAAACTTTTGTAATAGTTGCTAATTAATGAGATTTTATTATTTTAAAATAACTTAAAATTCATTTTAGGTCATCATCTTTCAAAATACTTTCATAAATCCAGGGCTCAGTAACCTTTCCTTTATCATCTCATTCTTTTTGGAGGTCGACTATGTAACATCTCAATTTTTGGGGTTATGTAAAGTGAGGTTATGTCATGAGGATGTATAGGGCCAAACAAAAGATAATTATGATATGGCTAAAGAAAGATTATGAAGTATTCAAGAGGATAAGTATGATGTGCTTTGGGTGGAATTAAAGAAAAGCATGGATGAAAATGTTATAGCATGAGAATATGATGCGATAATATGAAAATGTAATGAATAGCTTGAAATATATGTTTTAAATAAGGACAAGGGTAAAAAGATAATTTTTCATGCTATGGGCATAAGAACTATGAAATTACAAAATGATCCCTACAAGAAAAATTATTTGCAGTTTGATCCCTGGGAAAAATTACAACCGAGTCCCCGTAAGTTTCAAAAATTGCATTTTTTCAAATCAAGGTTAATTTTGAAATTATGCAAATTTTATGTCAAAACAAAACTCATGATGAGCCAAACCCAATGGTACAATGTATTAAAGTTAACAGAATTTATGTGAAGAAAAATTCCATACTAAATATTAAAAAATGCATAGTAAGCTAAAAAAGGGCAATGTGGGCATAAAAGGAAGATAAAGTAAGAAAAGGCTATTTTGGCCCCACATTTGGACCAATGGGATAGGATATTATGATAATTTTATATCCCAATATAATTATAACTGGTGTCCTAATAATAGTAAAATATATTGCTAAAGTAGCTTTAATTGTCCAGATCGGTACATGATACATTTGGATAAAGAAATATGCAGTATTTTTGGACAAAAAAGCCCTCAAATTGGTACTCAATAGTAGCACATGATGGAAATAGATTATTTTATCATTTCTTCCATTTTCATGAATTTTCATGAAGCCTTTAGAATTCTTGTTGATAAAATTTGATTGGTTGGCTTTTTTTATAATACTCCCTCATGTTGGACATCCAAAGCACTTGAGGAAAGAGGGAGAAATAGCTGCTAATAGTGGAGAAAGGAAGGAGCTCATGAAGAACAAGAAGGGACAAGGAAGAAGAAAAAATAAGGAAAAAAATGTAAGAATTTTTCTTTTCAATTCTAAGTGACATTGTCTTAAGATTTCAAGTAGTTTAGAGTGGTTTCCTTGAGTTCTTCTTCTCTCCTATTGCTGTCCTAACTTTGGCCTAAGTTTAAAGGGAGAAAGGAGGTGGTTTTAGGCCATAAAGTTTAAAGAAAATATGAGATTAAGTTAAAGGAACAAGTTTTGGTATGATTTAAAGCAAGTTTAGAAAAATTTCCATCTTTGCTCTTAAACCCCTATATTGGTGTGAATAAGTTGAATTTTCAAGTATTTGATGTTAAAAATGGATTCCCTAGGTCCAAATTAGTTGTTAACAAGTGTTGGACTCATGAAAAACTTTAAGATAAAGTAAATGGGTTTTTAGGGTCTAAAGGATTCTTTAAGAAGTTGGCCATGGAATTAGATGATTTAGCATGATTATATGATTATTTTCAGGCATGGAAAGATGTAAAGAAGTGATTGGAAAAGGATCCAGGTAAGTGGATTCAAGAGAAAAGGGTATAGTCTAAGGTAGTATTCTTGTCTTACTTTTATGTTTTACACAATTATGTTTTATGCATATTTTATGAAATGATTATTTTACCATGTTGTTACTTTGATTGCTTATTGGATTGGATGGGTTTTATGTAATGAGGGCTTTGCCTGGGATATCCTATTTTTAAGCTGTTATGTTGCCAAAATTTTAATAGCCAACATAGTATTTTCATGCATTTTTAATGAATTGTACAATATTATCAATGTTTTGTAATGATGTAAAAGCATGTGCAGGTTTACTACTGAGATGCCCAATCTTATTCCCCCAAGTTATTAATCATGCGAGGTAGTGGAAAGGGTATGAAGGAAAGCAAAAGGAAGGAGAAAAATATGAAATAGCAAGTTAAAGTTTAAAGTTATTAATAATGTTTGATTATGAAGCATGCTTTATGTATTATATTATGATAAAATGCTTTTCTTACATTCATGCGGGGCATCCTATACTTATCTTTTAAAACACCACATAATCATCATTTGGACATATCATAATAGGCTTTTAAACATAGCCATGATTGTTATAATCACATTTTTACTTAGCCTTAAAAATTGGGATGATACGCTTTTCTTTTTACTTTTTTTGTATTGTGGGGCCCATGATACTTTTTCTTTTTACTGTATAATTTTACTGCATTCTGTAGTCTGTATCATTTCAAACTGATCATTTTAATCTCAAACACTCTTTTAATATGTCCAACATGTCAAGAGGTCATTTTGACATATATATCATTTTTCTACAATTTTCAGCATTAGTTCTAATAAAGGACCAAATTTGGAATTTATTTCAGTTAAGGATTAAACTTAATTCCTTCTAAAGACTATAGGGTAAATTAGTTCCAATTAAGAGCCAAACATGAAAAATGACCATTTTGCCCTTTCAAATCATGCATCTCATGCCGTATTTTGTCCAAACATGCTTTTATCATCACAAAATAACCTTTAAATAAAAATGGGGATGTTACAATTTGCAAGCAAGATTTGATGCTTTGCTTGAAAATAGACTCTTTACCAATTTGGAAATATGTATATTTTGTTTAGATTCTGTTGTCTTCCTTGGTTTTTTTGTATATGCTGAAGGGATTCGAGTGGTTGAGGAAAAGGTGAAAACTATTTGAGATTAACCTACACCAAGGAATGGTAATGAAGTGAGGAGTTTCCACTGGCTTGCAAGTTTCTACCAAAGATTTGTTTAGGACTTCTCAACCATTGCTACACCTCTAAATGATTTAGTAAAGAAAAAGGTAGTGTTTAAATGGAGTAAGGCACAAGAGAGGGCTTTTCAGACATTGAAAGATAAGTTGACCAATTCTGCTCTACTTATTCTTCCTAACTTTTCTAAGGTTTTTGAAGTTGAATGTGATGCTTCTGGTATTGGAATTAGTTCTATTTTGATGCAAGAGGCCAAACCAATTGCATATTTTAGTGAGAAGCTTAGTGGTGCATGTTTCACTACTACAAGAATACTTTTTATTGGCACTCAATGGTTGGCATTTCTTCAAAGAAATGCTAACTAAGCTTGCTCAATAGTTGGCCTTCGTCTTCCTCTGTTTACCCGTTGCCCAATTGCTTGCTCAATTGTACATTTTGCTATTGCCCTTGAGGTACGCATAGATGGTTCCATGTCTAATTGGGTTGAAACCTAGTATTTTCATTTTGTATAATCAACAAAGAATAGAAGTGGGGTTAGGTTCCTTGCTTTTCCAAGAAATTACTATGTTCCAAGATCTTCTGAAAATCATTTAAGACTATAAACTAGGATCTTTTGAAAATGCAAGAGAGCATTGTGCTTCCATAGGCATGAGTTCAGAATTCTTTTAAAATGTGTTATTAGAAATTTTATAGAATTCATAGAAGACAGAAAACATAAAGTGAAAAAATTATATACATATTTAATTTTTTTATCACTTTTTCTATACAACAAGAAATTTTATAGAATCTTTATAACATGACATGGTAAGAAGATAATTTAATTAAACATCAAGAACTTTCAGGTGTATGAATATGAAAGTGTTCGTGAAACTTCTATGTGCTAGTTTTAATTTCAAATTTTGATCCATATGATAGTCTCACATAAAAATGATAAAAAACTAGGAAAGTCCTATATATATAGTGTTGGTTGGAAATACATATTGGGGATTAATAGCATACAAAGGTAAAATTTAACACCTTAGTTTTAGAACCTATTTTCCATGTTTTGAACCTTATTTTGGCCCATTGATCATGTTGAGAAGCTTAAATCACTTATAAAACAGAAAATTTTCAACATACTGTTCATTTGGTAAGTCCTTTTTTTCGAATTAAAATTTGAAAATCCATAACTAATTCTAGAAAAATCTTCTAAAGGTGATTCAAGTTATAAAAAATAGCTTAAAACATTTTCTACATGAAAAAAATATGAAACATAACTTTGATTAAGCCAATTGTTATAGTATTTAGCACGAATTCATTCTTCATATGGTCATTTTTCACTTTCTTAGGGTTAATTTTAAAAATTCATTTCTCATTCTATCCTGAGCCAATTCATGCATTCTCTATGTCATTTAAAAGCCCTATATGCCTACTTTCATTTTTCTTATACATTTATTATACTAATATAATGGTGTATGCCACAGAGGGTTAATATTTAAGAATAAAGAGAAAATCAATGCTAAAAGTTAAAAAGCAACTTTTTACTGATAATGCTGCTTTTAGATCTGTAAAAGGTAAAAATGCATATAGTAAAGTAGTTGGATAAAACAAAAAGAGATTTTAGAAGACAAGATAATAAAGTAAGCTCATATACAAGGTTACTTTAATCATGTACTCATAAAGTGACTTAAACTGCAAAAAGTAATTTTTCTGGTCCGAGTATAAAGTAACCAATACGGAGTATTACTGGATAGGAAAAATATGCATTCTTTTAAAGATAAAATCCCCTCAATAAGATGCCACATGTCAGCCCACATGTGCTAAAATTGGTGTCTTGATGGCTAAGAAAATGTTAACCCAAGTTAACTAACTCAAAGTAGCAAAAAGTAACCAAACCATGCAATTAACTTGAGTTAAGCATGCTTATCTCTCTTCCCTTTCATTTGGACACCCCATTTAGCAAAAAAGGGAGAGAGAGAGAGAGAGAAGTCTAAAATAGAAGAGAGAAGAGGGAGCTTGTGAGAGAACAAGAAGGAAAGATAAAGAGAAGAACAACCAACAGAAAATCCAAGGAAAATAGGTAAGATTGCTACCTTGAGATCTTTAAGAGTTCTAGTTCATTTTCTAAGAGGTTTAGCTTGGTCTTCTTGAATTTCTCTCCTCTCCTCATGCTGTATAATTTTTGTCCCTACCATGAAAGACAAGGGAAAGTGTTTTTGCACCATAAACTTGAGGGAAACTAGGAGATTTTACTAGAAAAGTAAGTTATGGTGAGATTAAAGCAAGTTTTTGAACAAGCCATTTCTTCCCTTGTCCATGGGGGTTTTTGGCCACTCCATTAAAGTGTCTTAAGGTTGGAATTTAATTAATTTGACCCCAAAAATGGATTCCCTATGGTCCAAAACCTTAAGAACAAATGTTAACTTAAAAGATATAGCTTAAGATAAATAGTTGGGAATATAGGGTTTTATGAGTTGTTTTTTTGTAATTAGCCATGAAACCAGTTACTTGAACATATGTTTAATGATGTTTAGAGACTTGAGGAAGCTTGAGAAAGAAAGAGAAGGCTTGGTTTAAAGAGGAAAGCTAAGTGATATGACTAAAGGTAGCTAAGTTCAATTCTTACACTTTATTGTTATCTTTTTATGTTATTGCTTTGATATGTGCAATATTGTTTCCCTCTTGATTGATTTGTTGATTTGGCTATTTAAATGAGGGGTTTTGTTCTCCAGGATGTCTATTTTCTAAGCTGTTGTACTGCCGAAGTTTCTATGAACAATATGGTGTTGAATGTTCTAAGTATGATTTTTATGATGTTTTCATTATTGGCTTGCTACTAAGATTATTATAATCTCATCTCCCTCAAGTATCAACATGCTAGGCCCAAGGCATGGCAAAGATATCGGGAAGCTAAGAGGATGGAAGAGAAACATGGTGATTGTGCAATTTGTGACAATTGTGAAGTGTCATTTCATTACTTTGTATTAAATCATGTAAAATGTTATGACCCTGTAATTTAGCATGGTTATGTTTCCTATTCCTTACATGATGTTTAATATGGACTGAAAACAAGTTTTGATGATATAGTAGGCATATGCGATTGGTTTTGCTAGGAGATGCCTATTATTGTCCGAGATGACCAACTATGAAAGGAATAGAGGTAAGCTATTTGAAACAGAGCATCCAATATGATTGTTATATATTCTATAAAACTAGATAGAGTAAGGTTTTTATCAAGTGAAAGAACACTTAAATTGGGCTTGTATACAATTTATAGTGAATTTTTGAAAATAAGGGTACTGGACAGTTCTGAGAAAACTATGATTTGTACCATATGAACTATTTCTTTCAAATGGCAGTATAAATTCATGCACAACTCCAAAAAATCAGTGGTTTGTATGAATGGAAATAATTATGTCTTAAGTTCAATATGCCACTTTTTTTAATACAATTGGAGCCATATAATAAGAGTTATGCCTATTTTCTCAAAATTGTTACAGTAAAGTTATGTTCTGACCTTTAGTGATTTAAATTGAAATCATGCCCTACACAAGTTAAATAAATGTACAAGAAAAATATAACTATAAGTAGACATATAGAGGTTTCCAATGGCATATAGAATGCATCATTTGGCTCAGTATAGAGTTAGATATGAATTTTTTATTTTTATGGCCAAAATCCTGGAAAAGAGAAGAATGACCATTTGAATAGTAGACATCGTGCAATAAACCGTACTAATTGGGATGGCTAAAACACTGTTTCATATTTTTTTCCATATAGATGAAATTTCATGGTATTTTTAGAGACTTGAATTACTTTGATATGATTTTTCTATAATTAGTTATGAATTTTCAAATTTCATCTAGGAAAAAGGGTTTACCAAATGAATAGTAATCTAAGGAAAGAAAATTTTATATCTTAATCTGTCATATGATTCAAGCTTCTTAACATGTTCGATGGAGCATAATAAGGTCCAATACATGGGTAATGTGTTTTGTTAAAGCAAGTGTTTTGATGATTCCAAACCAACTTTCTAGAGCTTGGAGAGAAGATATCAAAGGTGCACAAATGATCTCAGGTGGAGAAATTCAGGAAAAACCAACACAAGAATAGATGTATAATCTATGTCTATGTTTCAATTGAGTAAAAGACTTTGAATTGGTAAAAAGATGTTTTTAAACTATGATTCTATGTTAATCCATGGAATATTTGAAAAACACCCACTAACAGACGAAGTTTGAAACATTTATGCTGATATGCTATTTTGAAAATTCGAACTTTGGCTTTGGAAATTCGAATTTCGTATTTAAAATGAACAAGTCTGAAAAGAGCCTTCTCTGACAGACGAACTTTGACTTGAGAAATTTGAATTTTGATACTTGTCTGAAAAGAGCTTTCTCAGACAGACGAACTTTAGATTTTGAAAATTTGAATTTCAAACAAAATACAACTTATGAAAAATGAAAAATTCGTCTGAAGATATGTCAAAGTTCATTTGAAAAATGAGTTTTGAAAGAACATCAAAATGGATAACTGACAGATGAACTTTGAACATGAAAATTTGAATTTCAAAAACAAAGCTTGTGAGTCTGTTATAATGATATGTTGACATATGAATGATAGTATTCAGAAATTCAAACTTTGTATTAAGTCTGAAAAGAGGCCTCTCTGACAGACGAACTTTGCATTTTGAAAATTTGAATTTCAAATAGAAGAACTATTGTGCCTTATTGAATTGCCCACTAACAGACAAATTTTGAGTATCAAAATTAGAATTTCGAAGGCACTGTAGTAAAAATGGAATAACTGTTCATATTTTCCAGAAGAACTTGAAAATTCGTATGTTCCAACATATAATCATTTTCCAAAGATCAAAATTTGAACTTTGCTTCATGACAGACAATCTTCGAATGTTCAACGTTGAAGTCTTTAGCTTTCGGTCTCTGCGAAATTCGTCTGTTGGCTAACCAAAATTCAAACTTTGCATGTCAGAAGCATTAAATGCGGCTGGTGAACGGATAGTTTTTCAGAGTAACCATTGGGTAGCTTCTCCAACGGATCGATTTTGTCTCTAATGTATAGTTAAGACCTAAATCTATAAATATAACATCATTTGAACTTATGGGTAACAAATTTAATTTTGTATATATTGAAACTTTGCCAAATCATCAGCCCAAAGTCTCTTACTCTCACATACTTCATTCTTTGTACTCCAACTTTCATATGCACTCTGATTAAGAGAGTTTATTCATTGTAAATAATCTTATCTTCATCTGGAAGAAAGATTTTCTTTTGAGGGGACTTCACAAGGGATTGGGGAAGCACTTAGCTAGAGTGCAAAGAGAGAGAAAGTGTGAGCTCTAAAAACAGAACATCAACGTTGTACTGTGGCATTTGCAAGAAGCCCACTGAATTCTTGCAAGATAGTGGAAAATCTCAAGTGATGGCTTGGGGACTAGACGTAGGTCAAGATTAAGAGACCGAATCAGGATAAACATCTGTATCTTCCCTTCTCTATTACTACTTTTACTGATTATTCATTTATACTCTGTTTTATTGTTATCTTTGCTTTCCTTACTTTCTTAAAGTTTTGTAGAAAATTTTAATCTTCCTAATTCACCCCCCACTCTTGGGAAACCAGCACATCTAACAAGTGGTATCAGAGCCTGGATTCCCAAACAAAGGATTTAACAGTCCAGGAAGAACAATGGCTGGCTTTGGAGAGAGTATACTGCCAGAGGGAAATAATACAAATATACCACCTTGCTTCAGTGGAGACCACTATGGATACTGGAAGATAAGAATGCAAATCTATCTCTAGTCCATTGATCTAGACATATGGTCTGTCATCCAAAAGGGAGATTTTTTCCCAGTGACATTGCAGGATGATGGGAAGTACAGAGAGAAGCCAGAGGTCGAATGGAATGAGGAACATAGGAGAAGAGTCTTGTTGAACTTCAAAGCTAAACACTGCTTGGTTAGTGCATTGAATCAAGACGAATTCTACAGGGTCTCACAATGCTCTGTAGCCACGGATATGTGGGACACCTTGGAAATTGCTCACGAAGGAACATTTGAAGTTAGAGAAAACAAATTGAACTCCTGCATAGGAGAATATCAGAGCTTCAAAATGGTTGAAGGAGAGAGTGTCAAAGAACTGCAAAAGAGATTCACCCTTATCATGAATCAATTGAAAAGTCTTGGCAAGAAGTACACTCAGACAGAGAATGTCAGATAGATCCTCAGAGCTCTTCCTCTAGAATGGCAACCCAAAGTAACTGCAATAGAGGAAGCCAGAGGAGAATCAATGGCCTCTGCCACAGCCCTCTTTGGTAGCCTCGAAGAATATGAGGGAAAGATAAAGGCAGGTTAAGACAGAAAAAAGAAGGGTCTTGCTCTGAAAGCCGTTAAGGAGAAAGAAGAAGAATCTGATGATGGAGATAAGCTAGATAAAGAAACTCTGGCTATAATGGTCAGAAAATTTGGAAGATTTTACAACAAGAAAAGAAACAAGAAATTCTTCAAGAAAGGAGTAGCTAGAGATAGCAAGAAAGAGGGAAAAGAACCTATCACTTGGTACGAGTGCAAGAAGCAGGGACATATCAAATGGGATTGTCCATAATTCCTCAAGAAGCAAGAGAAAGAAAAGAAAGCTGTAGACAAAGGCAAGAAGAAAAGAGCGTTCATCTCATCAATCTGGGGCAATAGCTCAGATGAAGAAGAAGATGATGAAGATGAGATTGCCAACATCTATCTGATGGCACTTGCATCTAAAGAAGCTGAAATCTCATCCAATAGTAATTAGGATGATGAGGTATATGAATCTCAACCTTCCTATTCTGAATTACTGGATGAATTTCATGAATTATATGATGAGTTCATTAAGACTGCTAAAGAACTCAAAAAGTCTAAGAGAAAGATTAATAAGTTAGAATCTCAATATAACATCTATGAAACTGCTTATCTACATATTGCTGAATCTGCTAGCTGTAAATCATGCATTGAATTAAAGCAAACCAATGACTATCTGGTGAAAAGCATGTCCCGACTTACTAAAGGAAAACATAGGTTATTTGCTTTAATGGGAAGTCAGAGAATAACAGAGGAAAAGGCTGGATTTGGCTATGACCCCTGTGCAGTAAAAGAAAAGATTAGGAAGAAAAATCAAAACGTGTACATGAGACATTTTGTGCATGCTAGTGGCAGTGAAAAGAAAGATCATATTTCATGACATATTAAATCCTATGATCAACCAAAGCATGTAAAACAAAAATATTATCTGCATTACTTTCTTTCTGCATCTCAATCTAGCAGTCCCTTGACCACCTGTCACTTCTGTAACAAGAAGGGACATATTTCTAGTTCATGTACTTTAAAGAAAAATAGACTTGGCAGTAAGGTTAAATGGATTCCCAAAGGTACATCTGTATCTAGGGAAAATACTACTAACAGAAAAGGATCCAAACAAATTTGGGTACCTAAAAAGAAAATATGAACTTTTGTCTTGCAGGTTTATCTTAAAGCTAGAAAGAGTAATAAATGGTATATGGACAGTGCCTGCTCAAGTCATATGACTGGTGATAAGGAGAAATTCATCACCCTTAGAGACAAAAAAGGAGGAAAGGTGACCTTTGGTGGGGATCAATATGGCAAAATAGTTGGCATTGACATTGTGAGCAAGAATCCTGAAACATCTATTGAAAAGGTGCTGTTTGTAATTGGTCTCAACCACAATCTGCTAAGCATGAGTCAGACACGTGACAAAGGAAACTGGGTATTGTTTGACTCAAAGTTCTGCCTAGTCATCCGAAAAAAGTGATCACAAAGTAATCCACAAGGCTTAAAGGGATGGTAACTATTATACTATTGATCTTAATGAATTTCCTCCCTTAGATTTTGTCTGTTTGATTAGTCAGGATAATGATAGTTGATTGTGGCATAGAAGATTAGCACATGTTAACATGAATCAACTATCAAAATTGGTTAAAAATGAGTTAGTTACTGGCCTACCAAAAATTTCTTTTGAAAAAGACAAAGAATGTGATGCATGCCTAAGAGGAAAACAAACTAAATCATCATTTAAATCTAAAAATGTGGTCACCACATCTAGACCTCTGTAACTATTACATATAGGTCTAATAGGACCATCTAGAGTTAAGAGTACTAGTGGAAATCTATATGTTCTTGTAATTGTGGATGATTACTCTAGATTTACCTAGACATTGTTTCTTTCTTCTAAAAGTGATACGTTTGATGCATTTGTAACCTTAGCTAAGAAAGTACAAAATGAGAAAGATATTTCTATTGTATCTATCAGGTCCGATCATGGAGCAGAGTTTGAAATTTCATACTTCCTGGAGTATTGTGATAAGCACGGAATTGATCACAACTTTTCAGCTCCAAGAACTCCTCAACAAAATGGAGTGGTGGAAAGGAAGAACGAAACAATAGGAGAGATGGTAAGAGCTATGCTGAATGAAAGGAACTCTCTCAAGTATTATGGGCTGATGTAGTAAATACAGCAAGTTACATCATAAATAAAGCCTACATCAGACCAATTCTTGGGAAGACTCCTTATGAGCTATACAAAGGAAGGAAGCCAAACCTCTCACATCTACATGTATTTGGCTGTAAGTGCTTCATCCACAACAATGGAAAGGAGAATTTGGGTAAGTTTGATGCCAAATTTAATGAAGGTATATTTCTGGGCTACTCTAGTAGGAGTAAAGCGTATAGAGTTTTTAATAAAAAATCTAAATTAGTAGAAGAATCTGTGCATGTACTATTTATTGAAAATGAAATTGTTTCTCAGCATGTCACTGGTGAAGATGATCTTATTTCAAACTTTAAGAACTTAGATCTTTCTGAAGAAGATAAAATTGAACCTTAAAAAATATCTGAATCTATTAACATAGAGGAAGATATTCAGGAGAAAGATTTTGAGGATGAGAACAATGAAGAAATATCTCAAGAACTCCCTAGAGCTTGGAGATATCAAAGGAATCATCCTGTTGATCAAGTAATTGGGGATGTTCAAGAGAAAGTTAAAACCATAAAACAATTAAGAGATCAAATGATAAACTATGCCTTCATTTCTCAAATTGAGCCTAAATGTACTGAAGAAGCCTTAACTGATGAATACTGGATTTTAGCTATGCAAGATGAATTGAATCAATTTGAAAGAAATCAGGTTTGGGATTTAGTGCCTAGACCCGAAAATCATCCTATCATTGGCACTAAATGGGTTTTTAGAAACAAACTTGATGAATCTGAAATAATAATTAGAAATAAAGCTACACTGGTTGCTAAAGGATATAATCAAGAAGAAGGTATTGATTTTGAAGAAACCTTTCCTCCAGTGGCTAGATTAGAAGCAATTAGAATTCTATTAGCATGTGCATGCATGAAGAATATAATTTTATATCAAATGAAGAAACCTTTGCTCCAGTGGCTAGATTAGAAGCAATTAGAATTCTATTAGCATGTGCACGCATGAAGAATATAATTTTATATCAAATGGATGTAAAGAGTGCTTTTCTTAACGGATATATCATGGAAGAAGTTTATGTAGACCAACCTCTAGGCTTTGAGGACTCTACAAAACCAGACCGTGTTTATAAACTGAAGAAAGCCCTTTACGGTTTAAAGCAAGCCCCTAGAGCATGGTATGAAAGGTTAAGTAATTTTCTAACTAAAAAGAGGTTTAACAGAGGAAAAGTAGATACTACTTTGTTCACTAAGAAAGAAAATAAAGATTTACTTATTGTTCAAATTTATGTTGATGATATTATATTTGGTGCTACTAGTGAATCTTTTTGCAAGATTGTTTCTAAGCTAATGCAGGGAGAATTCGAAATGTCAATGATGGGTGGGCTCAACTTCTTCCTTGGCCTACAAATTAAGTAATGTGACAATGGTATCTTTCTCAATCAATCCAAGTATCTGAAGGAATTGCTGAAAAAGTTTGGCATGGAAAATGCTAAGCCAATGGGAACACCTATGGCTACTGCAACCAAGCTTGATATGGATGAAAGAGGAAAAATGTTTGACATAACTCAGTATAGAAGAATGATTGGATCTCTACTATACCTAACTGCCAGCAGACCTGACATCATGTTTAGTGTATGTATGTGTGCAAGGTTCCAGTCATGCCCCAAGGAAACCCATGCAACTGCTGTGAAGCGTATCTTCAGATATCTCATTGGAATATCACAGATGGGTTTTTGGTATCCAAAGGGCAATGGAGAAGATCTAAAAGGATACACTGATGCTGACTTTGCAGGATCCAAAACTGACAGAAAAAGCACAAGTGGAACATGTCAGTTTCTTGGAGGATCCTTGGTCACATGGTTTAGTAAGAAACAAAATAGTGTAGCCTTATCCACGGCAGAAGCTAAATGTATTGCTGCTGGAACCTGTTGTGCCCAAGTCATCTGGATGAAATAGCAGCTTGAAGATCTTGAGATTGAGATAAAGGAAATACCAATAATGTGTGACAACCAAAGTGCCATTAACATCACAAAGAATCCTGTCATGCATTCAAGGACATAACATATTGAAGTTAGGCACCACTTCATTAGGGATTATGTTCGGAAAGGAGAAATTAGATTAAAATACATCCCTACAGAAGATCAAGTTGCTGACATTTTGACAAAGCCTCTTTCAGAAGATAGGCATTGCAAAATCAGAAGAGAATTAGGTATGATAAATCCCAATGAACTGTAAGTAAATCCTTGTGCAAATCTATTTTAAGAATTTCTGACATTGATTTAATTCTAACTTTAGCATCAGAGTAAGTTTAATTTAAGTTGCAAGTGCTCCTCATATGTTTCAATGGCAATAAATCTGAAAAATGGAGCACTCCAGAATGGAACAGTCAAAAAGTGAAAAAGAAAGCTAGAAATCTGAGTTTCTGGATCCATTTTGTAAGTTTATAAAGTTAAAATTCTCATTTTAGATGTGTATTAGATGAATTTCCTTGATAAATTATGTTTTAGAATAAGTCAGCATGTTTAACATTCAAATTTTGATGCCCATCAGACGAACTTCAGCTTGCTTTACATTGTAATAGTTCTCGGTGGTCCTTCGAAATTTGTTTGTTGGTCTATGAAAATTCAAATTTTCAAAAATAAAATTCCAATATTATCTTTGTTGAACATGAAGATTTTGCGAATTTCCATTTCTCAAAATACGCATGTTGGAAACTCTTTACAAAAATGTTGAAATTTTTATTTCTGATTTAAAATTCGTCTGTTGAAACATGCTCACATTATTGAATCTCTTAAAGATGAATTTTCATAATTAAAATTCGTCTGTTGTTTATTGTATTGATAATTGCTTACTACCTATTCTTCGAAATTCGAACTTTGTTGGAACAAGGTTTGTCTGTTCATCTTTTTGCTGCTTGAACCAAGCCTCTGTCAGATGAACTTTCAGGAGAAAATTTGTCTGTCAGTAAGCTTTGCTAAATGGGTTAACTTGTAACTACTCGAAGTTTGAATTTTGACCCCTCAAAATTCATCTGTCTTGTGGTTACACGCGTTAAAACCAATGGTTATCCTCTAAACAGATGCAACCCTACTCATCTCTTTCGTGAGTCTATTCAAATTCTCTCATCATTACCCTTTAATTCTGACTATAAATCTTCATCTTTCACTAATTAAACTTCTCTTCGCATCCTTTAAACACATTCTTTGCATCATTCTGAATCATTCATCCACGGAAATGGCTCGAGTGAAAAATCCAGAAGTTGGAAAGGGAGAGTCTCGGCCAAAGAGAACCGTGAAATCCCAATATGCCTCAAAGGAAAGTGAGAAACCGAAAAGAAAAGGAGACTTCAGCAAAGCAACCCCCTCTAAAAGGTAGAAAACAACACCAAAGCTTGATTCAAAGAAAGCTGGACCGTCTTCTCCAAAGAAAACAGAGCCCTCGATTCTTGCTACTCCTGTTGTTACTGCTGTTGCTTCCACCTCTTCCAGTACTGAATCTAGAGAATATGAGTTGACCACATTGCCATTATGGAGCATTGCTCATATTCAAGAGGAATACATGACCAAGTTTGTGAGCAAGAAGGTAATCAAGCCTCACTGTGTCAATATGGAAGAATTTTTAATCTCTAACAACTTTGACGCCGGGCTTTGGATGATGAGATATAAAAATGTGTTAGAGATATTGGAGAGATATGATGATGAGGTAGTCTAGACTTGGTATGCCTCTCTGAAATACAACTGCAAGAAGAGGAAGTGGGAAGTCAATCTGAGATCAAGGACCATCTGACTAACAGATGAAACCCTTAACGAGGTGATAGAAATTCCAGGGCAAGATGGCTTGAAGGTTGACATTACTGCTTCTGGGTATATGGATGAGGCAGAGACTGCTGATGAAGAAGGTAGACCTTTCCTAAACTACAAGGAGAGCACAATCCTAAACACTTTGTTTAGAAAAAAGGAGAATAGGCCACCCATATGTTTGCTCAAGCCTACTGACCTCAGTGCTCAAGTGAGAATCCTACACTACATAGTGTCTAGGATTATCTTCAACAAATGAGGTAGCTTCAATCTGATCACAAGGGCAGAGGCACATATGATGATAGCAATCATGCATGGGAAGCTTATCAACATGGGACATATCATACTCCAACACATGATCAAGGCTAGGGATCATAGGAAAGACTGCACACTTCCTTATGCAGCAATCATCTCTAGGATCCTTTAATATGCCAGAATTCAGCATCTTGAGAAAGGAAAAGGAAAGCCTACTGAGATCTTCAAGGAAGAAGAGCTGCAAAGGATGGATATAGAGAAGAAAGATGGAAAATGGATTGGAAAGGGAGCTGAAAAATCTGAAGATCTCTTCTTTGAAGCTGTCTCATTGCAGCAAGAAGGTACCTCTGAGGCTCCTCCAAGACATACACCTCAGCCTTCTCAGCCTGTCCCATTCCCATCTCAGCCTGCTCAAACTCAAATTCCATATACTCCCTCCTCTCTTGCCAAGCCAACCAAGATCACTGAGTTATATGATAGTTTGTCTGCACTCATACTCAGCATCAGGGATGATGCAAAATACCAAGTTTGCTTATCTGCAAGATTAGATCCACCACTTGGCCAAGAACATGAAAGTGGTTGCTGATGCATATGAAGATATTCGAAGTGTCATTCCAGCCACATCAGTTCCACCTCAGCCAGGATTCTCTGAGCCTGTAATGTCTCCAACTCTTGAGCCTCCAAGTCCATTTGAGCTAGCCTCTCCTGTTCCTGATGATGCTGCACCGGATATTGAGGCTGCTGGCATATTGAGCACACCACAGGCCTCCAGTAATGAGGCAAGTCCTGGTCCTCCCTTGGACTATGGCATGGAGGAAGAAGGTCCTTAGGAACCAAGCTTTCATGAGCCCATTTCAGCAGATGCTCAAGAGTCAATTCTTTCATATCAAGAATCTGATCAAGTTGAGAGACTTGTGGTAGCAATCACCACTTCTCCATTCATGCAAGCTACCCTGAATGAAAAAAGGAGCATTGTGTCTTATGTTGATTTGGAAGCCATTGCACATGATGCTCTTTTACAAGCTCAAAGAAGAAGGCTTGAAGAGATGTTTCGTCCTCCTGCTCCCTCACCTGTTTCATCTTATGGTTTCTCAGAGGCACGGAGGGCTCAGTTAGCAGTCACAAGGCAAGCAATTTCAGAACTGCTTGAAATCTTTGATGAGGGTGAGGACATAAGTTCTGAAGTTTTTGGATCCTTGCCAAAGCTCAATCCAGACCTGCCATTTGTCTCTGTGCCTCTCTAGGCTGTTCTAGTATCTCAAATTCCTCCTGCTGCTGATTTTGTCCACCTTCCTGATGATGCCAAAAAGGGGGAGAAGATATCCAAGCAAACTAGAAAGTCTGCTGGCAAGAGCTACAACAAGAAGTCCAAGTCCAAGAAATAGTGTCTAGTACTTATGGTTGCTTGGTTCTTCTTGTAGTGCTGTATTGTGTTTTTCTGTATTATGTTCTAATTATATCTTGTAAAGTGACTTTTTGATGAAATGAAAATTTCTTCATTCTGAACTCTATGATTGCATCCTTGTGTTGAACTTTGAATGAACTAATGAATCTCTTTACTTGAACTATTGTACATGATATCTTTTGAATTATAATGCATATGTTGAGGGAGAGCTTGTTAAAGCAAACCCAAGTACTAATCCAGTTTGTAAGTTGTTTTGTCATCATAAAAAAGGGGGAGAATGTTGAATCAAGTGCTTTGATGATTCCAAACCAACTTTCTAGAGCTTGGAGAGAAGATATCAAAGGTGCACAAATGATCTCAAGTGGAGGAATTCAGGAAAAACCAACACAAGAATAGATGTAGAATCTATGTCCATGTTTAAATTGAGTAAAAGACTTTGAATTGGTAAAAAGATGTTTTTAAACTATGATTCTATGTTAATCCATGGAATATTTGAAAAACACCCACTAACAGACGAAGTTTGAAACATTTATACTGATATGCTATTTTGAAAATTCGAACTTTGACTTTAGAAATTCGAATTTCGTATTTAAAATGAACAAGTCTAAAAAGAGCCTTCTCTGACAGACAAACTTTGACTTTAGAAATTTGAATTTTGATACTTGTGTGAAAAGAGCTTTCTCTGACAGACGAACTTTGGCTTTTGAAAATTCAAATTTCAGACAAAATACAACTTATGAAAAATGAAAAATTTGTCTGAGGATATGTCAAAGTTCATTTGAAAAATGAGTTTTGAAAGAACATCAAAATGACTCACTGACAGATGAACTTTGAACATGAAAATTTGAATTTCAAAAACAAAGCTTGTGAGTCTATTATAATGATATGTTGACATACGAATGATAGTATTCAGAAATTTAAACTTTGTATTAAGTCTGAAAAGAGGCCTCTCTGACAGATGAACTTTGCATTTTGAAAATTTGAATTTCGAATAGATGAACTATTATGCCTTATTGAATTGCCCACTGACAGACAAATTTTGAGTATCAAAATTCGAATTTCGAAGGCACTGTAGCAAAATGGAATTACTGTTCATACTTTCCAAAAGAACTTTAAACTTGAAAATTCGTATGTTCCAACATAGAATCATTTTCCAAAGATCAAAATTCAAACTTTGCTTCATGACAAACGAACTTTGAATGTTCAATGTTGAAGTCTTTAGCTTTCGGTCTCTACGAAATTTGTCTGTTGGCTAACCAAAATTCGAACTTTGCATGTCAGAAGCATTAAATGCGGTTGGTGAACGGATAGTTTTTCAGAGTAACCGTCGGGTAGCTTCTCCAACGGATAGATTTTGTCTCTAATGTATAGTTAAGACCTAAATCTATAAATATAACATCATTTGAACTTGTGGGTAACGAATTTAATTTTGTATATACTGAAACTCTACCAAATCTCACTATCATGTCCCCAAATATATTTATGTCCTTAACTATCTTTTATGTGGCCCACAACTTTTTTCGGTATAATAATCACTTTTTAACTTTTGGGAACTAATTATAAATTCATAGTACTTTGTTAACCTCTAAGAAACATTCCATTTAGTTTGAATCATTGCGAGCTTTTTTTGGACAAAAATTTTAAGAATTACAAAATTACCCTTGACCCGAGGTTAAATTATAATTTATAATTCTCTCGGATCCTTGTAGTTTCTTGCAAAGACTAAATTGCAAGGAATTCTTCATTTTTTGGGAACTAAATTGCATAGAATCTTCCTTTCCAAAGGCAAAAATATAGTTTTCTTATTTTCCTATCTAATATGGAAAAATGACCTTTTTGTCATTCTTGACATTTAATTGTGTCTTTTAGTTTTCTCTAATTCTCTATGCATTTTATGATATCTAGGGGTTCAAGGATGTTACACTTCTAAATTAATCTATTTTTCAATCTCAACCTCTCATCTACCCCATGCTAACTTCATTGTGCTCAACTCATCATAAAGGACCAAACATAATTATCATAATTTCTAGCTCAATTCTGGAATTAATTCATGCTAAGGACTTTATGGAAAATTAATTCTAATGAAGGACCAAGCATAATTCCTTTTAAGGACCATATGGGAAATTCATTCTAGTTAAGGACTGAGCATGTGAAATTATCATCTTACTTCTTTTTCTATCTTTTCATGCATCTCATGCCATATTCTCATATTTTTATACATACAGTAGCTTTCTTCATGCAATTTGGGATGTTACATTTCTCCCCTCTTTAAATAAAATTTCTTCATCAAAATTTTGCTTAATATTTACATATCTTTCTCATGTCATTTCTCAATTATTAGACTACATTTTACCAAAGGAATACTTTATTTCTTACTTGCTTGACTTTATAGTCAATACTTTACTTTGGTATCATTAATTCACTCATAACTTTTGAATTGTCTAGCTAATACTTTTGATATTGGGAAAATGTCGAGGGCATCGTATGTCTACCTTACTTTAGGGGAAGTTTCCACATAATACAGTCATTCTTACTTTTATACCTTCCTTATTTTGTTTGTACTTTAGTCTTTTTATTGGCACCTGCCATCATTTCTTCTCTTTTACTTTTTGTAACCTTTGACTGACTACTTACATAAATAATCTTTCTTCTAAGCCATAGGCTCCTCATGTTAGCTTTGCCTAGATGACAGTCACAAGGTCATCTTAACCCTTTTTTGTCTAACTTTTCTCTTATTTCCTGATCACTTGAGGTTACTGTGGTTTTAGTACCTCCAGGGTAAACATACTAACTCAGTAACTTTGTATCTTGAGAGCATCAATTACTGTTGCTATAAGTAGGAATACATTTTCATAAAAATTTTATCTTATAAAACATAAGCTACTTCCTCAACTCAGCCCTGATACATTTCTCCTACCCTGATCCATTCATACCTTCATTATCATAGACCCCCTGGGTAATCATTGGATCAGGAGTATTTAACACAGGGATGTAGGTTTAGCCTCATCAGTTCATAAAAATTCATTTCATAATTCCTTTCCCATTAAAAAATTTCTTTCTAACTAAGCAGTAAGACAATTTGAGAATAATTTTCATGACATCTTGCTAAATTTGTAAAAAATTTTGTTTCATTTTGGGGTTTGGTCTCTCTCTCATCATAAATTTACTCGCTTTATTAAGATATACTGCAACTCTATGTGAGATTTGGTAACCTACTAACTATGCTTTAGGAGTCCAACTCACCCTTTTTGGGTTTAGCAAGTAATTTCTTTCTTTCACAATGCCTTAAAAATTCTTAGTTATCTTTCATGCTCTTCTAAAGATTTGAAGTTATTTAAACATTATCATCATTCACATTATCAAAGCTACTTATATTTTTATTCATTTAGTAGCAGGTGCCTTAGTAAGCCTTTGAGTGCCCACATTTAACTATTGGCACATCTCACCTTTCATAATTCTTATATCTCTATTGCTTCCTAATAGGACACTTATCCTGAAAAATTTTCCTCACTTGAGCACACTTAATTGTGAAATATTGAGGGGTTCTGCTGCAGCCATACCACTACTGGACATAGAAAATGTGGCAATAGACTTTCTCCTAAACCATAACTCGTCTATGAGACCTTTGGATAACTTTACTGCTTTATTTTTAAGGTATTAAATCTCTATTCTCATTTTCCTTTAACATCTGGCATAACATCCATAATAACATTTCATTATGTGACATCCCTAAAAGCTAGAATATCTAAATATTTGTAAGGAATTTGTGAAAATGGATAACCGATTTACGTGAAATAAGACAAAAAGATCATTTTTCCTAGTTAGATAAAAAAATGAGAAATTACATTTTTGCCTCAAGAAATTAAGATTATTGCATTTTAGCCTCTGAGAGTAAAAAGTTACGTGGGAGTAAAGTTTGTATAAGTTTTGGAAAAAAATACAGCTAATGACTTGAAAGTTTTAAAAATTATAAAATGACCATGGGTTAGGGATATTTTGTAAATATTGAAAATTACTATTAAAATGAAGCTCACAACGAGCTGTGTCCAACGGTATATAGCTGGAAGTTAACTGGCTAAAAATAAAGAAATAATTAATGTTGAGTTTCCAAAAGTAACTTTATACTAATAAAGTGGATTGTATGCTCCACAAATAGTAAAAAGGTGATCGAGATAGGATATGGGCCTCACACAAATACTGTTTGAAACAAGATAATTAAGAAAATATAAATATAAATTTGGAATAGTCTTGTATCCTTAAAATGCTAATTTACTATAGGCAAGTCATCAAACTCATTGAAAATCACATGACAATATAATACAAGAATAGGTAAATTGCTACCTTCATGCTTTCTCTTACTCCTCAACTTGATACCAATGCTCCCACTAGCTTCCTTGGGCTTCTCCAAGTTCTAATGCATCATCAAACAACTACTCAAACTAATTGTTCCATGACTTTCTTCAAAAAGTGTTCATGAAACCCTAATTCTTCAAAAATTCACCATAAATTCATTCCTAGCTCAAAAATGATTAATTATACCTCTATTCCATGTAATTTTTCATGAGGAATCCAAATATGGCCTCAGAATTACCAAATTCCATCTCTAGCTTAGTTTCTGTTCATTCCGAATTAAGCTTTAAAAACCTAAAAATTTCACTTTCTTAATCTTAAGCCTTTTCATGAAATCATCACTTGTTCCTAAGGTTTTGGACCATGAGAAACTCATTTTTGGCATCAAATCCATGAAATTCCAACTCTAACCATGAACAATAGCTCATAAAAAATAGGCAAATTCAAGAAAAATTGCTACACTTTGTTATACAATAAACTACTTACATATTCAAGCTTTAAATATGTAGCCTAGCATTTCCCTTGTGATTTATGGTTGCAAAACTCCATTTCTTGCTAAATCATGCCATGGCTGAAAACCTAAGGGAATGGAGAGGGAAATCTAATACATGGTTCAAGCTCTAAAGACCATAAATAGCAAGCTTGAAGATGGAAGAGCAACTTACCACAAGTGAAGCTTTCCATTTGCCTTGAGCTCCCTCTTCCTCTTCCTCTCTTTGCTCTCTTCTCCCTTGCATTTTTGAGCCTTTGTTTTGCTACTGCTTGCCCGTGAAAGTGAAGTGGAAAAGTGAGTGATTAAGTGGTTAATTATGTAGCATAATCATAATTAACCCTTAATTAAAGTGACATTACTTTTTGGTCAAAATGTGATAGCTTCTTGAGGAAGTTTTCAAACAAAACATGCTGTCCAAAGCTGCCCCAAGCACGCAGAGAATGAGTACTTTAAGTGCCCAAGATTGCTTAATTTTTCCTGGTCCAGATATATCTTGAACCGGGTAATTTTTAACCATACTGATAAAACTGCTTTTTATGGTAAATTAATATTTTTGGACTACAGGAATATTCCAATTTTATTTTCATATTTTCCTAATTATCTTATCCCAAATGATATCTGTGTATGGCCCATATCCTATCACGGTTTCTTTTTAATCATCGGTGGAGCCCACAGTTTCCTTTATCAGTTTACTGTTACTTTTAGACACTCGGCACTAATTATTTCTTTATCCTTAAACATTAACCCTCAGTGCCATATACCATTAGACTTCTCTCATCAAGGGCTTCGTTTTGACAGTAATTTTACATATTTACAAAATTACCCTTGACCCAAGTTTAAATTATAACTTCTGAAACTTTTGGGTCATTAAGTGTAATTTTCTCCAAGGGCTTTTCTCATCTCATCCCACGTGATTTTATGACTTTAGGGACATAGATGTCCTTTTAATAATTCTTTATGGATAAAAATATAATTTTCTTATTTTTTTGTCTAACTGGGAAAAATAACCTCTTCGCCCTTTTTCACGCAAAATGGTGTATGTCCATTTCTGCAAAATTTCTATATATTTCTAGATATTTTATCTTTCTTGGGATGTTACACCTCCTTTCTCCTCATTTTAGATATGAGGTCTGTAATAGAAAAACAAAGAAAGAAAATGCAAGAAAGAAAGAGAGAAGAGAGACAAGGAAGAAGAGAAAGCTTGAGTAAGCCCTAAGGCACAAGTTGTGGTAAGATTTCTACTACCAAGCTATTTAGAGTATTTAATGGTTGTTTCATGGAGTGTTTTCTTTCTCCACCCTCTCTTAAGATTTTGGCCAAGACCCTAAACCATGAAAGGAATGTGTTTTGTTCACAAAACTTAGGGGAAATGTAAAACTAGTCACCTAAAACATGAAAATGTTATTAGTTTAAGGTATGATGAAATATAGCAAATTTTCTCAATTTCCCCTGATTTTGTGTTAGTTAGGATTTGTGTTTATAGTTGGAATTTCATGTTTTTTACTCAAAAATGGATTCTTTGGGTCCAAATTAGTTAAGTACAAGTGTTGGTTTCAAGAACATCTCAAAGGAAAGCAAAATGAGAATTTTAGGTTTTGTGAGTACTTTATGGTATAGCTCTTGAAACCAGTGGCTAAAATGATGTTATGACTAGGTTCAAGAAAGTTGTGGAAGATTCAAGAAGTGCTGTACCAAGTGTACGAAGAAAGGGAATACTCAAAGGTAGTAAATTTACCGATTTTTGCACTATATTGTCTTTTATGATTCTATGAGCATGATCACTTATCACATGGTTATTTTGATGATTTGTGATTATTGGTTGAGCTAAATGAAGAGCTTTGTGACCTATGGATATCCCTTTTACAAACTAAAATGCTGCCCAAATTTTTATAGAATTATGTGACTTAATGTGTTCAAGTGATTATTGATTGTTTTCATGAACCTTTATGTTAAATGTGATAATATATGTGCTTGAATGGTAATTACTACTAAGATTCTTTGAATCTCATCCTTCCACATGCTATCCATATCTAGGAAACAACTATGGTAAGGCTACCAAGGAAGAAAAAGGCAAGGAGAAACAAGAAGATGATTAAATTGTCCATACTTGCCATGATTGTCCATTTGGAGTTTTTATATAAAATCATATGTGTGATAATAAATCTGTATCTTCAAGTAGTTATGTTCCTCTAGGTCTTGTGTAATATATATCATGATATGAAGTCAAGTTATGGTCATGTGAAAATGTTATGACCTTTAATTTGTAAAACTAGAGGATGTATATGGTCACTTTGACCTCTTGTGGGTAAACCTATTACTGTTTGGCTTTCTTGATGTGTAATATATGAATGTATATATGGTTAGAGAGTAAATAGAAATAGCTTTCAAATAGACAAGATAGCACTCAATTTGGATGTGTGTACCAATTATAGTGATTTTTCAAAATTAGTGCCAAAAAACTGGATTTTTTGAAATTGACCAAATGAACAATATAATTTCACAAAATTTACTAAACAAATTGGCCCATTCACTATGTGTTTTATATTTTTTCATGTAGAAAATATTCTAAGCTATTTTTAGAGACTTGAATTACTTGCATATGATTTCTATAGAATTAGTTATGATTTTTCAAAATTTAGTTGGTGAAAAGAATTTATACCAAGTGAATAGAACCAGAATTTGGAAAACTTTATTATGACATATTATGTGATTCAAGATTCCAATAAGGTATAAATGGACTCTATAATGATCCAATACATGGGAAAAAGGACCTAAATCAAGGTGTTACACATTATCATTCTCATTTTCTTCTATTGCTCATGCTTACATTACCTCATTTCCATTCTAGCTTTTGTTAGCTTAGAGATCTGACTCACCATTATGCCTTTACACATAAACATATTCCCAAACCTTATACTTTGCTTATCATATTATAGCCTTTTAAATCTTTTGACTCTTTATGGGTTGTGGTCTGCATTATATTGAGACAGTGGTTATTAACTATTTACTCTTTAACATTCTGCTTTATCTATTCTTACACATAACCTTCTTAACTTCTTAGCCAAGGCTAACTAGTGATTTAGCAATTTAAGGGAAACCTCTCATCCCTTCAAGAGTCTCTTGTTATAGCTTAGTTAGAATCTAGCCCTAAACCTCTCACTATCATTCATTCTTGCTCAATTGGGTATCACCCCAAAAGCCATCTCTCATTTACTTTGCCTCGGTGGCTTTCATCATATAGAGGATTTTATCTCTTTGCTCAATTGGGCTTCTCTCCAAGAACTTTTTATTATAGCTAGATTTCATACTAAGTTCAATACTTAACAATCTCTAAGTTTTGTATTTCCCTAACTGCCGGACATTACTTAAATACTTTAGGCTCATACTTCGTACTTTGAACATTATAAATGCATTCCTAAGTATTGAATCTTTACCTAACTTCTTCTTTTAATCATATATTAATTGTTTTCTATACATCCTTAACATTCTTTTCTAGGTATTTCCTAGCTTGAGTAGATGATATGACATTTAACTTATACCTAGCACATGGAAAATTTTCAAGGGTAGGTAAAATCAAAATCTCATCTTACAATCTAGGAGAAGATTATTTATAAAAACTAGTTTGTGCTATTATTCATATCATTAATAGAGAAAGGCATACAAATCAAAATTACTATAGGGCTACAATGTTTATTTAGATGGTAATGGAGATTGTTGCCCTATTTCCAATAAAGACATTCACATATAAATCATAGAATAATAACCTCCAGACTTAACCTCTTAGCACTGTTGTAAAAGAATGGCTTGTACATGCATCATACCTTTACTAAGATCAGGTGATTATGGCCTCATACTGGGACAATACAAAGACTCTCCCTTGTGCTTATGGTCTAGTGTTGGCCACCTCTATAGTACTATCATGGGTATAACATCCCAACTTTGTATACTTGGAGCATACATTCTATCTTGCTAAACATGGTCTTCCACCATGAGCCTTTCTACATTCCTTACAAACTGAAGTTGGCTTACTCTATCTACCTCCTCTACTCTTTTGCCTTACTTCTTAAAACCCCTATTTTTCTAAGGCTTCTTATCCATATTCTTACTTATTTTCCCTTTCTCCACAGTTTTCTTACTAATGGTAGCCGAAGATATTAGTAAAACACACTTGTGATTCTAACTATTCTCAGTGAGTTTATTCTCTACAACTAATAGGTTGAAAGTCTAGATCCACATTAAGCAACTTTTTCTTTAACTGCTGACTTTTAGGCCCCCCTCAATCTTTTCTGTCTTTCCTTGCTCATCATCACATTGCTAAAGGCAAGTTAAGTATCAAACCAATTAACTATACCTTGTTACATATTTATTGACTTGCTCATTCTTATTCAGGCAGATCATTATAAATTTCACTTCCTTTAGTTAGCCTCAATTTTCCAACATATAAGTCGCCATTAGGGCTTCCATCTCCAACATGTAGCCCATTATTTTGAGAATCTTTTCGAGGTTCATAATCTACTATTTGGCAAATTGCTCATCAAACTTACCATTAAAGGATAGTAGTTGATGTTTTCTAAAAAATGCAGTCATATTTGATGATTGGTGAATTCAACAAACTATCTTGTAGCTTATCCTAGAGTAACTTGCTAATCTACTCTAGGCTACTGCAGTATAGGTTGAGCATTATAAGCTCTAGCTTCTTCCTGTTGTCTTTAAGCATAAACTATCTCTTGCAATTGCTTAATAGTTCTTTACTACTAGTCTAGATGATTAAGGATCATTTGTAGGGAATCTAGGTCAAGTGTACCTTCATTTACTACTACAAGAGTCATTCAAAAAGTTTGTTCCTATTCTGCTTGTCTTTATTGAGCATCTCTCCACATCTTAACTATTCTTATCTTTCATCTTACTAATCGGAAAAATCAATATTTGCACTCAGTAAATTCCATTGACTACTTCCATCATCATTTTCCTTCGACCCCTGACCTTCTTACTAATTTAATACTTTGCTACATGTATACTTAGTTCAAAAACTACAACCATACATCACTTCTACATGTACATTTCATTTATATGTATATTATCATCATATTAGATTTATCAGGTTTTCGTATTAACATCAGACTTACCTTTGCCATTAAATATCTCCATAGCTCATGATTCTTTATAACATCAAGTACTGGCTCAACCCTTTCACTTACAGGGAGCCAATGGTCATGATGCCCTTCAAAGCATTCTTTCCTTACTAGCGCAATAGTCAGGAGATCTAGATCTTGAACTTATCTTCTAGATCTATCCTGATATTCCTTAAAATTGCTCTTTCAATCATTTTGGCTTTGGAGTCCTTAATTTAGTTGGTAGGAGCTACCATTCTCTGCAAATGATTTCTCTAGGCCAGACTTACTTATCATAGCTTGTAGGCTAATCAATCTCTTCACCTAGAGGTGCAATTGCTTGCTCAAGGTAGGGTTACACCTAAAGGGACTACTGCTATTGGGTCATTCATTGGATTTAGGTAATCCTTCCATTTAGTGATCACCATGTGGCCATCATCTCTGGAAAACATACTAGATCCTATCTTTTCTTTCATAGGATTCTAATTAGCCTTAGGCCAAAATCTTGCATCTAGGTTGTTAGTCATTTCTCTTTTCTAACTTACCTTTCTTTAAATTATATATTTGTTTCCCAATTGATTTCTTTCATAACTACTTTTCTTTATTACTGTCATTTATCCCTTATTAGCCTTTTAAATTCATGCATGAAACATTTCACCATTGATCTTACTTTATTTCATGTGTGGGATACTTGTCTTTCTACTCATCTTCATTGACCATTACATTTCCTAACTACTTTTTGGTTAGTGGCTTGGCATTAGAGAAAAATATTAGGTTAACATTCATACTAGCTGTTGATTAATTAGCTTTCATATCTTTCTAAAAATCATCCTAGGCTAACCTCTTTCATAGAAATATCATAATTGTAAGGCTTATCAATCTTTCTCATCATTTCATCCTCTTTAGAGGTCAACTGCAACCTCACAGTTGGTCTACTGTGACCATGAGTTCTATTTCGATCTCAAAGCCTTACTAGGATCCTCCATGACCCTATATCTTCTCTTTACTAATAAGATCTAACTATAATCTAACTCTAAAAGGATTCAAGACCTAAGGAAAATAAATTTTGTAAAACATCATCAACTAATCTAGCAACTGCCTCAAACTATCCCCAAGACTAATCTCTTATGCTACTATAACTTTTTTAGGCTAGAGTCTTATGAGGTAAAATACTTTACATTAAAAGAGGAAAAAACTTTGACTTAAAAGGTACCTTTTCTTGGAAAGATTTACTTTAATCTTTGCTCGAGAACCTAAAGCTTTGGCTCTGGTACCAAAAATATATGATCTTAACTTTAGACCATATTTTCCATGTATTAAACCTTATTTTGGCTTATTGATCATGTTGAGAAGCTTGAATCACTTAAGGGACTAAAATAGAAAAATTTCAAATTTAAAGTTACTATTCATTTGGTAAGTCCTTTTTTGAACTGAATATTAAAAATTCGTAACTAATTCTAGAAAAATTGTCTGAAGGTGATCTAAGTCTGTAAAAATAGCTTAAAACATTCGCTACATGAAAAGAAACATATAATACAGAACTTTGATCATACCAATTGATAAAGTATTTAGCACCAAATTCGCTGTTCATATGATCATTTTTCACTTTCCCAAGGTTTTGGCCTTAATTTTGAAAATTTATTTCTCATTCTATCCTGAGCTAATTTGTGCAATCTTTATGTCATTTGAAAGCCTTATTTGTCTACTTCTAATCATTTTGTTTGTATATTTATTCTACTCAAATAGGGTATGGCATTATCTTGAACCATTAAAGGTCAAAATAAAACTTTAACTGGAGCAGTTTTGGAAAAACTTACATATTTCTCATTATATAGCTCCAATTACTTCAAATAAGTGGCATTAAACTTAAAACACAGATCTTTCCAAATGTAAACTATTAAATTTTTTGTGCTTTACAAGATTTTATACTGCCATTTGAAATAAGCAGTACCTAGAGTAAAATCTTATGGTTTTCCAGCTTTATCTAGTTATGAACCCCAATTTTAAAAATTCACTATAAATCATATACATATCCAATTTAGGTGTTCTTTATCTTCTTTTAACACTTGTTATGCCTACTTTTAGAGCGTATATAACACTCAATAAAAAAGCTTTGTTTTCTAATAGATTGGTTCTATTCTATTCACCGTTGGTCATCTTGGACAAAATTATGTCATAATTTACATAATAAACTTCATAAACCTAATACATCATCATTCTTTTGAATAAGAGGTTTTGATAATTCCAAACAACTAAAACTTGGAAGGAGAATATCAAAAGAGTATGAAAGCACAAAGTGAAGAAATCCAGCAAAGATCAAATGAAGAATTAGTTTTTAGGATTTTCCACTATATACACTAGGTAAAAAACTTTAAATCTTATTTATGTTACCACAATGTTCAAAGAAGTTGGTGTAAAGTTATCTGATGTTAGCATATATTAGAATTAAGGCATATTAGCTAATAGATGATTTTTTCTATTTGACTCATGCTTATTTTGAGCAAAATTCGTATTTTACTTGGTGAAATTCAAAGTTATAGAGTTTTCATCTCTGATAGACAAATTTTGGTTGTGAAATTTAAATTTTGAACTAAGTATTGTTAGTGAAAATATGCAAAATTCACATGAAGCTTAGTTGAAATTGGACAGTTGGTAAAGTTCAAAGCAAGTTTAAAGTCACAACCTATGACAGATGAACTTTGAGCTTCAAAGTGCGAACTTCAAAGTGGGAACTTGTAAGTCTAGTTGGAACATATCTTTGACAGACGAATTTTGCAGTTTAAAATTCAAACTTGAATTGAAGATCCTTTGTATCATGTTGAACATGCTTCTAATAGATGAATTTCAGTTTCTAAAATTCAAATTTCAGGTAGATTATGAAAACTTGAAACAATTGTTCAAACTTAATAAACACACTTTCAATATGAAAATTTGCATAAACTAACATTGGATATCTTTAGCAAACTTGAAATTTAAATGTCCTTAACTTTCTGTCTCCGTGAAATTCATCAGTTGAACCCCAAAATTCAAACTTTGGTGTGTTAAAGGCATTAAATAAGGTTGGTGAATGACTATTTTTGCAGAGTAACTATTGGTTAATGTCTCTAACAGCTAGTTCTTATGTCTAACAACTAGTTAAGTCATAAATCTATAAACAAAACTTCATTTGAAGTTATAAGTAATGAATTTAATTCTCAGTTTGCAAAAACTATGCTAAATTTCTGAGCAATGCTTTTTCACTTACATACCTCATTTATTGTTCTTTAACTTTCATATCTACTCTATCTAAGAGAGTATTCATTTATGTATAAAATCTTTTTTTCTTTTGGATGAGAGATTCTTTGTGAGGGGATTTACAAAGGGATTGAGGGAAATACTAGTAAGAGTGTTGAGAGATTATGAGTGTTCTTCGAACAAAGCACAAGTTGTGTACTATAGCATTGCAAGGAGCCTACTGAATTCTTGCTGATAGTAGAAAATTTCAAATAGTGGCTTGAGGAGTAGACATAGGTCAAGTGAATTGGGCCGAATTAGGATAAATCATTGAGTTTTTCTCTTCCCTTATATTCTATCTTAATTTTCATTTTACTATGTCTTTCTGCAAACTTTTGCTTTCACTGTTATACTTGTACTTCTGCAAAAATATTTTATACTTCCCAATTCACCAACCACTTAAGAACTAGCATTCCTAACACATTCATTATTCCAAATCCATTCTATACATGATAGGTGATTCACAATAACATATTCAAGGCATCAAATAGAACTTAGCCTTCACATACAAACTCATGCATATTTTCAAAGCATAATATCAAAACTTGCACAATCATATTATTCATTACTTTCTTTCTCATTTCCTGAAGCTCTTCTTAGAAGCCTTGCATCATTGCCATATCTTGTTCCTAAACATGATTAGCATTTGGAAGTGTGAGATCCAATGAATCTCAATAGCGCTACCCATTCATGCAATCATATTATCACATTATTCGTAGAAATTTCAATCAATCTCATTAATATTGAAACTGACATAATGATTTCATAAAACTTTTGATAGAGTTTCCCTTTATATTTTGGACATCCCGGGGTCACAAAACCCCTCACTCAACTCATCCAACATACAAAAATTAACACAAAGAATCAAAACAAACATATGGCATAGCATTAGGTTCATAAAAATCAAGTATGATAGCATAATGCAAAAATTAGTAAATTGCTACCTTATTGGCTTCCTTTGCTTTTCACCTTCAATATGCTTCTTCCAAATACTTCCACAAGCTTTCTTGAACTTAACCATAACATCAAAAAAGCTCATAAGCCATTGGTTCATTGGCCTTCTTTACAAAGTTCTCACAAAACCCTAAATTTTCATTTAACTATCCTTTTGGTTTTTCTTGAAACTAATACTTGTTCTTAGTTAATTTAAACCCAAGGATTCCATTTTTGGCATCAAAATCATGAAATTCTCACTCTAAAATGATGCTCTATTTTGACTGAAATCATGAAGACAAAAGGGAAAATCATTTACTTTAAACATGACCACAAATAAACCCCTTTGATGTCTGTCATTTTAGGCTTTTTACGTCTATTTTACATAGGATGTTAAAGCTAGAGATGTTAAAAGTTTAGCTAATTATGTCTATTTAAAAACAGATGTCAAAAGGTTCCTTGTGATGTTTGTTTTCCAGAAAGCAGACATCAAAAGGAACCCCTTTGATGTCTCTTTTCCAGAAAACAGACATCATAGACATCAAATACAATGTCTGTTCTAAAAAACAGACATCAAATATGGTATTTTTTTAAATAATGACATATTTTATATTTCTAGACCTATAACTACAGCCAAAATAAAATAGTTAATGTAATTTTTGTAACTAAAATAGCAGTAAAAATGTCACAGCATATTAGTTTTATATAAAATGACATGTTTCAAGCTACCAATTCAACTTAAACACTACATAATATTGTTCCAAACTACCAACCCAACCTAAATATTACCATGTAACAAGAAGAAATTCAAATGCTTGTAAAAAGAAATTCTGACCATATATCTCGAATGTGATCAATTCCTTCCTGATGATAGGGATCATTTCTCTTGAAGTGCTGCAAGTTAGAAATTAAGTTAGAAAACTACATCTAATGAGTTAGAAGACCACATTGAAATAAGAAGTCACATGAAAAAACAAAACTAAGTTAGAAAATATATAATTACCTCATCAAATGAGTTAACAACATCACTAGTAATTATCTCATACATTTCTTTCATTACATTATATCCATACTCTATGTTCCCTGGTTGGATGCAATACCATGAATCAACCAAAATAAAAGGATCAAAATTAAAATAGTTAGACTAACATCCTTAGACTTAGGTTAAATCTATTTACCTTTGGGCATTTCCATTCCATTTTTTTTATGTTGTGTTGTGTGTTTCCCACCCCTATAATGGTATGTCTTTAAGGATCTATCATCAAATACATGGAAGAAATCAAATTATAGAATACTAACATCACATGTTATTACAAACCAATTTTTTACACAAATATATACTCACAATTCAATTACATTGCAAAAATCTTTGGGTCCCTCTTTTTTACTTTTTTCTTTTTACATGGATCAACCTTATCATCCTCCTTTTTCTTGAAGGAGTCAAACCAGTAGGAAGTGGATTGCTCGGGGTATTCCACATACAAAGTCCAATGGTGACTGAAATATATTAATGACAATATCATATCAATTCCATAAAGTCTAATCACAACCACTAATTTTTCTATGATTTTGAAAGTCGTTACCCATAATGAACCTATGCCAACCAACACGGCTTATGGGTTTTTGCAATGGTATTTCCAATGTATTTTGATCTATCATCTCTTTATTCATCTTACTTTGAATGTAATATGGACATAGGAATCCAAATTTATCATTTCTTCTCATCTGGGCACAATATTGGTTGAGACACCTAAGAGAAATAAAATAAACGTAAATGCATAGTAATGTAAATGCTTAGAAATGCACATAAATGAAGAGATGCATAGAAAAGAAAATAAACTTATAAGACACCAAGTTGTATAATGGATATATCCAACTCTTGCATGTTTATGAAGTTTTCAACATCATTTTTTAAAATATTTAACTTATACTTTACAGATCCCACAATCTTAGGAGGAACTTTAATTGAAATAGGATAATTAAATTGTGAAAATTCTCTTTTTAACCATGATAATGATGCCATTTCTTTGACAACGTGTGAATCTCAGGATTGAGATTGGGGCATTGAATCAATCAAACCCTTCCCATGGCCACTTCCCTGATGAAGTAAATAACAATGATTTATAATCACAAACTATGTCAATATTAGAAAACAAAAGACTTATAAGGTTCTTCATACTTGAGGCTTAGGTAATTTGACAAGTCTTTTCAATCACAAAATATAATTCCCAGGGGCTTGGGCTACTGCCGTAACCTCATCACTAGGGAATGACATAATTGCATGAGGTGCAATCACATTTTCAATTGATACTTTTACTTGATCATCTTGTATTTATAGGTGGTGTAGGGTTGATCCATTTGCATAAACTCGGCCTTGAGCCACAATATGTCTTATAGGGATATCCAATAATAGATCACATGTTTCTTCCTAATTTAGCACATTGTCTAGTTGCAAAAACCTCAGGTGCACAACTGCCTTTCTCACTTTAAAGCATGAGAGAAGGGGTCTTCTCGGCAAAAGGCATCTGAATGGGTGGCTGCACCCCAGTGGTAGTAGAGATCATGGATATCACCTCACATCACATGGCTTCTATCTTAACCTAAAACATCTATGTCATCTGAGCTTCTATTTCCTCTCTAACCTTTTCCAACATTTTCTCTACCTTATGCTCAGACACCATTCCCTTATGATGACGTAATGGTCCAAAATATTCTTTTATACCCACACCTCTAATAGTCTTGCCTGGGTACTCATCCTTACCTAAAACAGTTGCCAAGATATCTTGCCTTCTACTTGGAATGAATAATCCTTGAGAGGCTTGCTTCTCAAGGGAATCTTGTAACAAACAAGTAGCATACATATAAAATTAGCAATTGCACTATTAAAGTCAAATAATCATTTTGATATATTGTTAAAATAATCTACTTATAATCTTCTCGCCAACCACTCTAGCCTCAGGGGTGATATATTATCCGTTCTTACTCATCCTTGACCTCTTCCATTTTTTAGCACAAGTTGGAGGAGATGAAGGAGAAACAACAATGGATGGGTCAGACTTAGCAGCTTCTTGTCTTTCTAGCAACTTCTCCTGCATCATCTTATGCTGCAATAACTCATATCATCCACAAGATAAGTTATAAGGATACACATTTAGCTTTTGCTTCTGTTGATTATCTACTCTTATTTTCTGTTAGAAATAAAACCAATAAACTATTAGTGATTACTCTTAATTGCAATTTAAATAATAAATATAACCAATTTAGTTACCTAAAACTCAGGAGTTAGCCGAATCTCAACAAGCTTCTTCCATGTCTCTTCATCCAAGTATTTGGAAGTGAGTCTTGTTTTAAAGTACTTCCACATCTTCCCTACAAACCTTAACAACTTTCTCCTCATCTTAATAGTGTTAGGAATGTCATAATTGATCTACAAGGTAACATACACATACAATGAAGTTATTAATGACTATTATTATAATAAAATGAGTAAAAAAATATATCAATGCAAAGTAATACAACAAGATATCTTGCCAAAGATAGTTTTTCACACCACTTGGAACTTTTTTCCAATTAGGGTACAAGATATTGACTTTACTTCAAGCTGGATTGCCTAAGTAACTCTTAAAGTTCGTTCTTTCCTTATGCCTTTAATAATCTAACTAGGTGAGGTCAACATGTAATCTTTACTCAATACCCTTAGCCTTGGACAATGAACTCATCTTTGTGGTACCTCAAACTTTAGTACTAGTACTAGTAGTACTCTTGTTACCAGTCATGGTAGGCTACTCAGAATCACTAGAGGAATAGTTGGAGGGATTGTTAGAGGAATCCATGAGCCTATTTAATTTAGACAATAAGATAAATGATGTCAGTAGAATGAGATTAAATTAAAGTAATAGATGAAACTAAACATTGAGCGTATATGTATGTGTATACGAGATTAAACTTTTAATCTATATATGTGTGTTTACACAAAATCACTTGTAGGGCAATTACCCTATGTATGGATATTCTCCCAAATTCCTTCATGATGATCATGTCTAATGGCATGTACATCATCTAATTTGCCGTCTTTATTCAATTGAGGTGGCCTTGTAATAAAAGAAAGGGTCTCATCAATGTGAAAAGTTGATTCATCATTCTAAATAATGTCTTTTCCCTTGGAGAACAATAGACCACTTTTTATCAATTGGATCAATGACATAAAAAAATTGTTTTGCTTGGTTTGCCATGATAAACAGTTCCTCCTTGTAACCTACCCTATTAAGATCTACCAAGGCAAATCCTAATTCATCTATTCGAACATTATTGTTTCTATCAATCCACTTACATTTTAAAATAGGAACTCTAAATGCTATGTATTCAAGCTCCCATATCTATTCAATAACTCCAAAATAAGATGTGGCTGCTAAAATATGGTTCTTATCCTTTGAACTAGAAAAATGTATTACTTCAGCTATCATCAAAACCTTGCTGTTTTGCAAAGTGCTCTTGTTATCTTGGTCTTTTGTATAAAACGAATACCTATTGATATCATATACACTCCAACATATAACTTCAAAGTGAGGCTTATCAACTAACCATCTTATTGTTTTAGAAGCATTATCATGATTCATAACCTATTCCTTGAACCACGATATGAAAGTTTTGTTGTGTTCATTTACCAAACATTTATCATTCTTCTGAGGGTTTTTTTCCTTGAAAATGTTTTGATGCTTGGCTAAATAAGGTTGAACTTCATCATTGTTATTCAAGACGTATAGATGTGCTTGTAGCACTTCTTTACAACCCATGCTTTTCACTTTGACCCCTCGTGTGCCCTTACCTACATGTCTTCCCTCATGGCGAGACTTTGGAAGTCCGACAGTTTCCACTGCCGACAAATATTCCGTACAAAACTCAATAGCCTCTTCAACAACATATCTTTCAATAATAGATGCTTTAAGCTGATATGGATTCTTCACATACCCTTTTAGGATGTTCATATATCGCTTAAACGGGTACATCCACCTCAAATAAATAGGGCCATAAAGCGTATTTCTCTCACCAAATGAACAATTAAAGGAACCAAAATGTCAAAAAATGAAGGAGGAGAGTACATCTCAAGTTGGTACAAGGTAACAACAACATCACTTTCTGATTCATCCAACTTTTGGAGGTCCAAGACTTTGTTACAAATAGCATTAAAGAAGAAACACAATCTAGTTATAGTATGTCTCACATTTTTTGGCAATATATCCTGAATAGCCACTGGTAACAATTGCTGCATCAAGACATACCAATCATGAGACTTCAAGCCTACTAATTTCAAATATTTCATTGACACAAGCCTCTTGATGTTTGAAGAATACCCTTATGGCACTTTAATGCCATATAAACACTCACAAAAACTTCTCTTTTCCTTTCTAGATAATGTATAACAAGATAGGGGCAAATAAGTCCTTTCTCCTGCTGGTTGTGGAGCTAAGTCTTCTAGTATCCCCATTTCAACCAAGTCCAGTCTTGCATTCACACCATCCTTACTCTTCCCCTTTATGCTCAAAAGTGCTCCGATAAGACTATCACATACATTTTTCTCCACATGCATAACATCAAGACCGTGTCTCACCTCAAGCCTTTGCTAATATGGAAGGTCAAAGAAGATAGACCTCTTTTTCCATAAATTTTTCTTAGTTGCAAGCTTCTCGGTCTTACCAAAGACCACATTAATGTTTTTCACTCGTTGATAGACTTGTTATACAGTTATTACATTTGGAGCATTTTCAAACTCTTGAAAGCCATTGAAAGCCTTTTTTAATCTACGATAAGGATGGTTCCTTCTAAGAAATCTTTGATGACTAAGGTAGATAGTCTTCTTTCCATGTTGAAGTTGATGGTAGCATGTGGCTTCTTCATAAATAGGGCATGCTTTATGGCCCTTAACATTGTATCTGGACAAGTTTCCATATGCGGGGAAGTTATTTATTGTGCAAAAGATCATGGCACGAAGTTTAAAAGACACTTTTTGATACGCATCAAACACATCCACACCTTTCTCCCACAACACCTTCAAGTCCTCAATCAAAGGTTCCAAGTAGACGTCTATGCCGTTTCCTGGTTGTTTTGGGCCCAAAATCATCAGAGACAACATGATGTACTTATGTTTCATACACAGTTTAGGAGGTAAGTTATAAACTACCAAGAGAACAGGCCATGAGCTATGTTTACTACTAAGGTTGCCATATGGATTCATCCTATCTATACAAAGTCCAAGCCTAAGATTTCTTGGCTCAAAGTCAAATTCAGGAAATAATTGATCAATTGTTTTCCATTGAGGAGAATCAGCTGGATATCGAAGCATTCCATCGGATGCCCTCTCATTTGCATGCCATCTCAAGTTCTTTGCATCCTTCACATTAGCAAACAAGTGCTTGAATCTTGGTATGATTAGAAGATACCATAACACCTTCAAAGGAGACCACTTAGTGATCACATCATAACTAGCATCACTATCCTCCTTTACTTTGTACCGTGAAAACCCTCATTTTGGACACACATGCAGCCCTTCATACTCATTCCTATATAATATGTAATCATTAAGGCAAGCATATATCTTTTTATACTCCAAACCCAATAGGCATAGTATTTTCTTTACCTCATAGTTACGGTTTGGAAGTTTATTTCCTTCTGGAAGCATACCTTTCAACAAATCATGCAAACAAGTGAAACTTTTATCGCTTCACCCATTTTTTGCTTTCAAGTTGAACAATCTCAACACTGTTGACAACTATATGTATTTACTACACCTTGGATGCAAAGGCTTTTCTGAAGCGCTAAACAATCTATCATACACATGTGGTTGGTCAAAAAACTCAATTCCAATATCACGGATCATGTCCTCTAGTCGATCATCCAAATCCACATCAACTTCCTCTTGTTTGGACATATTAGGCATTTTTGTTTCACCATGCCATATCCATTGTGTATAGTTCTTGTTGAAACCATCACAAATTAGATGGTCTCTTATTTCTGCAATACTTAATAGCCTCCCATTCAAACATTTTACACAAGAACAATAAAACTTTCCATTATTATTGGGAACATTCTTTTTAGCAAATTCTAGAAATTTCTTAACCCCATTTTCATATTCGTCACTCATCCTCCTAGCATTTATCCAACTTTGATCCATCCCTCTGAAGAGGGTATACTAAGCTATAGGACATAGGTGATATGGTGCATTTAATTAATTTTTTGAGTCAAAATATTTATATGAAATGTTTCCTTCCACATTTTTAAGGAATATATAGTATTAAGTATAATAGTAAAATTCCTTAAAAAAACTAGTGTTTATATATATATATAAAGATTTTAAGACCAAAAAGTTATAATAAAAATACCAAAATTCCCACATAATAATGTTTTGAGACTTTTAATAACTCTATAAAAAATCTTAAGTATCCATGCATAGTGGCAAATTTTATTTTAAAAATTTTGATAGTAAGGCTATAACTATAGTATATGGTACCATGTCAGAACGTAGATCATAGTAATGCATATCCCTATAAACTCTATTGCAAGAAAGTATTATTGAGAAAGATGATAACAAATATATTCACATATATATATAACACACATCCTTCAATATCATAGTAACATTTCCATTATTAGTTTTAGGGACACTATCATGACTTATGAGACTAATTTGATACCTTCATGTCTAATTTTTGGTCCTTAGAACCTTCTAAATAATTTTCATTGAAAGGACTTTATTTTTATTAAAACTGAAATCTGGAACCTATATTATGTACATATTTTAAGATTATGGACACATTAGCTAATTGTTACTGAACCATACCCATCATCATTAGTTTGTATGTGTACACTCAGCTTTGTTAATACATATTATAAAACCCGCCTAATTACTATTATACTTAATACTATATAGCATTGAAAGATTTTATTTTAAGGAATAGCCATATTTTACTTTTAAGGAATAAGCTTTGACCGTAAAGGGGACGAGAAAACAATTTGGCCTTTTAGTTGATTGGACTAGTGTTGTCAGGAGATAATTAAGGATTCACTTCGTATTTTTAACGTTTGTTGTGTTGAATCAAGAGTTTTGATGATTCCAAACCAACACTCAAGAGCTCGGATTGAAGATATCAAAGGAGATCAAAGTTGTTTCAAGTGAAGATTTTCTGAGTATTTGCTGATAGATCCTGTGTAGGATCTTTAGTTTTAGTTGTGATTGGGTAAAAGATTTTGATTTGAGAAAAAGATGTTTTCAAACCTTGATTTTGTGTTAAATCTTGACTTATTTGAAAAACACCCACAAATAGACGAAGTTTGAAAGTTTAAACTTAACTGTCAAGTTGGAAATTCGAACTTTGCCTTAGGAAATTCGAATTTCGAGCTAAAACTGAATAAGTCTGAAGAGATGGCTCTCTGTCAGACGAATTTTGAACTTCTAACATTCGAATTATCATCTAAGTCTGAGAGAAGTTTCCTTGAAACAGACGAACTTTGGTTCTTCAAAATTCAAATTTCAGACAAAATAAAATTTGAGAAAATAGAAGAAATTCGTCTGAAACTGTGTTAAAGTTCATCTGAGATCAAGAATGATTTAAGTTTCAAAACTGCTCTCTGACAGACGAACTTTGAACATTAAAATTTGAATTTTAGAAGCTAAGTTCTTGAGTCTATTGAAGTGAAACATTGACATACGAATGATGTGAACTTGCAACATTCGAATGATAAAGTTAGTCTGAAAAGAGTCTCTCTGATAGAGGAACTTCACTCTTCAACATTCAAATTTCGAAGAAAATGAACTACTGTGCCTCCTTTTCTTGTACTGGGAACAGACAAATTTTGGGCTTCCAAAATTCGAATTTCGAGGGCACTGTAGCAAAGTGAAAACACTGTTCACACTTAACCGAAAAACTTTCTTCTTGAAAATTCATATGTCACATTGTGAAAATGTTTTACAAGTTTCAAAATTTGAATTTCACTTCATGAACAGACGAACTTCGTGCAGTAACGTTGAAAGCTCTAACCTTCGGTTCCTTCGAAATTCATCTGTTGACCAACCAAAATTTGAATTTCAGTATGTCAGAAGCATTAAATGCGGTTGGTTAACGGATAATTTTTCAGAGTAACCGTTGGATAACTTCTCCAACGGATAGATTAAAGTCTCTAACAGACATTTGAGACCTAAATCTATAAATACAACAACATTTGAAGTTGTGGGAATGAATCTAACTTGTATATAATGAATTCTATCAAAACTTCTTCTCAAGAGCTTTTACCCTCTCAACTTCAATATTTGTACTTTAACCTTCAAATCTACTCTATTCAAGAGAGTTATTTCTTTGTAAACAATCTACTCTTCATCTGTAAGATAGATTTACTTGTGAGGGGAAATCACAAGGGGATTGGGAAGCACATTGTGAGAGTGCTTAGAGTGTTTGAGAGAGCTCTAGAAACAGAGCATACTCATGTACTGTGGCATTAGCAAGAAGCCCGTTGAATTCTTGCTGTATAGTGGATAAATCTCAAGAGTTGTCTTGGGGACTGGAAGTAGGTCAAGTGGATAGACCGAACCAGAATAAATCACTGAGTTTTCTTCTCCTTATCTTTACTTTTCAGCTTGCTCTGTTTTATAAGTTGCCTTCATTACACTGTGCTATCTTCACTCATTTCAGTTTGTGCAGAAAAATTTCAATCTTCCCAATTCACCCCCCGTCTTGGGAAGTCAGCCTTGCTAACATGTTGGCTTATAAATTAGGATATATATCATATAGAATTAAGTAAATCTTGTGGTGCACAGCAGTCTCTCAACAAGTTATATATATAAATTTGTACCTTCATTATTTTTCTTCTGAGAGACAAAGTAGAACACCAAAAGCTGAAACTCAATGTGGCACCAAGAAGGGTTGTAAGAATGATGTTACAACCGGTAGCAAGAGCAATCTGTGAACACGATGGAGCAAAGAAGGAGCGAAGACTGAAACAAGATAAAGCTTAAGATAAAGAGTTTGGGAATTTAAGGGTTTCAAGAGTTTTATGAGAGCTTTTTGTGATTAGCCATGAAATCAATGGCTTGAGCATGTGTTGAATGATGTTTAGGGACTTGAGGAAGCTTGGTAAAACTAGAGGAAGCTTTGGTTTAAAGAGGAAAGTCAAGTGCAAGCACCAAAGGTAGCTAAGTTTCATATTCTTGCTTTATGTTCTTTCATTGTCTTTCTATAATTAAATTGTGTTACCATATTACAATTGTGATTTCTTTGATTGGTCTGGGTTGTTAAATGAGGGGTTTTATTCCCCTGGATATCCATTTTCTAAGCCGTTATGCTGCCGAATTTTTTTATGACCAATGTGGCAATTTATTGTTTAAAGGTGATTGATGTGATTATATGTGATCAAATGTGAGTTTATTTGACATGGTTGACATAATTGCATGGAATGTAACTTGCTACTAAGATTGTTCTCCAATCTCATCCCCTCAAGTATCCCAATGATAGGCACAAGCAATGGCAAAGGAGTCCAAAGAAAAGGCAAGGAGAATGAAAGGGAGAATGATGCTTGATGATAATTTCAAGCTATGATTCCATATTTTGAAATAATGTATAAAAATTATGTATATGCATATGGATCTGTGTCATTGTGCTATTATGTTCTTATGAGCATTATAAAATGTTTGGCATGGATTTGAAACATGGAATGATCATGTGAGCTTATTATGAAGTCTACTTTGCCATGTTATATGACTAGAAGATCATTTTGTAGCAATGGAAGTAAAGTCAATACTTTTTGGATCAAGACAGGTAAAATAAGTCAAGTGATATATATTATATGAAACTAGAGAGAACAAGATTTCCAATGAGCTAAAGAATACTCAATTTGGATATGTGTACAATTTATAATATATTTTTGAAGTTAAGGGTCAAAACTGGACAGTGATGTGAAGACTGCGAATTTTACTGAATATATTACTTCTATTTGAAAAATGATATAAAATCGTACAGAGCTCCAAAAATTCAGTGGCTTACATTATGAAAATATTTATCTTTTTAGGTTAATATACCACTGGTTGGAGTTCAATTGGAGCTGTACAATGAGAGATATACAAGTTTTCCCAAGACTGTTCCAGTAAAAGTAATGCTTTTGATCCCTAGTGATTCAAATTGATTCTATGCACTTTCTAGACAAAATAATTGTATAAGAGAAATATGAAGGTAATTAGACATATATATCTTTCCAATGGCATATATAATACATTATTTGGCTCAGTATAGAGTTAGATATGAATTTTTAAAATTATGGCCAAAATCCGGGAAAAGAGAGAAATGACCATTTGTACGGTGTAAGTTTGAGTAATAAACTGTACCAATTGGTCAGGTTAAAGGAAGTTTTCATATTTTTATCTTCTATATCATGTTTCTAGCTTCATTTAGAGACTTGAACCACATTGATAAGATTTTTCTGGATTAAGTTATGATTTTTCAAAGTTTATCCAGAAAACTTGAGAACCAAATGAATAGTACCACGTTTTTTTTATTTAAATATTTTGGTTCTATTAATGGTAGAAGCTCTTAATATGAGCTATTTGGATATTGTACATACTATAATATATGGAAAAATATAGATAAAAGTAAGGTGTTATGTTTTTGGTATCAGAGCTGAAGGTCTTGGCTCTTAGAGCAAAGATCTGGGCAAATCTTTGCATCAAGAGAGGAAGGTAATCCTCTTAATTAGAATTTTCCCTTTGAACATAAGAAATATTTCTTTTGAGAAACTGGCCTAAGAATGTTTAGTGGCATATGAGATTAGTCTTAAGGAAGACTTATGATAGTTGCTAGATTTGGTAAGATTTCTACTACCTTAAGCATGCTATTTGGAGTACTTGGTGGTTGTTTTTGTTGGAGATTGTCCCCTAGGCTAATCATTGTATTATGAACATTGTACTTTATTATGAAAAAGAAGGTGTTTTTCTTTTATTATATTGTTTGCATGTTTTTTTATAATAATATCCTTGGAAAAATTATTTTATCCTAAATGTCCACAGTCATTTTTCTTTGTGGGAACAATGATGAACTAAGACTAGTATAATTTTGATTGATAATTATGGATTAATTATGTATGAAGATACAAATCAAAATTATAAGCACCTATTAGAGAACAGGCACTGGATCGACCCGTTATGAGATAACTGCATGGATCAAGTCATAAGTATATCTCATATATATAGTTGTGTCATTGAGCCCATAGACTTGAGATCATTATAGCTTCCTACATGGGGAACACTGTACTTTAGCATAGTCAAAAGTTACATTTAATTGGGAGATCATAAAGACTATGATCAGGCATAGTGGAATTCATGTAGAGGAAGATGAATGGTCAAGATGGAATTTGTCCCTCTAATTAATGAAGAGATATATATCTGGGCCCCTCGATAAGTGAAACTGAAAAATGCATGATCGTGCTCAAATGGAAGAGTTTCTATTTGTTCTGTCAGTCTACTCAAAGATCGAGAAAGTGATGATCGAGTAAGATGAGGATGACTTTTCTATGCTTCATATTTGACCTATATATTATGAGACAAAAGGTATATGATAAGGTTATATGATAGATTGTATCGGATCACCAATCTCATATAATTTGAGTAGTCACAATGTCTTGTTAAAGGCTACTTGTGACTTATGGATCCAATAGTGTCATTGGCCCACTGCCAACATCATATGGGCTTATAGGGTCACACACAAGAATAAGCTAACTTGAGTAACAATGTCCAGATTCATTGAATCTAAGATGTATCTAGATTTGATGAATTTAATGTTTAATTTAGGGTGGAGAAATTTTATAAATATATATTGATATATCTTATAAAATTCAAAATATATGTGTTTAATATATATTATATATTTGGTATATTAAATATATATTTCGAAATATATATATAACATTTAAATTAATTTAAATGAATTAGTTTTAAATTTAATTCTATGTGATAGATTTAAATTGAAACAATAATTTGAATTTGATTTAGATTTGGTTCTGGATTTAAATTAAATAGTTAGTTTAGATTTAATCTATTAGATAGATTTAAATTTAAACTAATCTATCTATATAATAAACTCTATCTATTTATTGATATAGATTAGGGTTATTAGAGATAGTATCAATAGAGAGTCTTTATACATCCTAGAAAAAGAGTGGTCATACACATAGAGAGAGTGTGTGTATGGATGCAAAGAGAGATTGTACAGATGTTTGCAAACAAAGGTGCTAGCATGCCATTTGAGTTAGACTCACCGTTCGTGTGGATACCAGTAGAGGGAGCTGATTAGACCTTTTTTAGTTCCTAGAGTCTAAAATTGAAAAAAAATCAAACATCACACACTGAAGGTAATATTCTGTTCTACATCTTAACTTAAACAATGTTGACGGATCCATAGGAGGGATTTCGATGATATTTTTTCCGCTGTGCGTGTATCGAGATTCCCAACAGTTTCATGGTTTAGTTTTTCCTCCTCTCTCCCTTATAGTTTCAACCAAACCATAACTTGTCCAACGAATAAGTTTTCATGCACCAAACTTAGGGAAAATGCATAACTAGTCACCTAAACCATGAAAATGGTATTAGTTTAAGGTATTATGAAATATAGCAATTTTTCTCCAAATTCCCTAATTTTTAGCCAATTAGGGTTTATGTTTAAAGTTGAAATTTCATAATTTTGACCCCAAAAATGGATTCATTGGGTCCAAATTAGCTAAGAACAAGTGTTGGTTTCAAGAAAATCTCAAAAGAGAGCAAAATGAAATTTTTTTGTTTTGTGAGCACTTTATGATATGGCTCTTGAAACTAGTGTTGAAAATGCTTGAATAATGTTATGAGTAGGTTCAAGAAAGTTGTGGAAGGCTAAAGAAGTAGTGTACCAAGTGTGGGAAGCAAGGAAATTCTCAAAGGTAGTAAAATTACCTATTTTTGCACTATATTGTCTTTTATGATTTCTATGAGCATGATCACTTGCCACATGGTTTTTTTGATGATTTGTGATTATTGGTTGAACTAAATGAAGATGTTTGTGGCCTCTGGATATCCCTTTTGCTGATTGAAATGCTGCCCAATTTTTTATAGAATTATGTGACTTAATGTGTTCAAGTGATTATTGATTGCTTTCATGAACCATTATGTTAAATGTGATAAGTATATGCTTGAATGATAATTACTACTGAGATTCTTTGAATTGCACCCTCTTATATTGTCACACCCGAAAAAATGTGACGAAATGAAAAAAAGAACAAATTGAGTCACATCAGGTTTCCTAACGAAAACCGACTTGTGAGGAGTCGCCACCAAAATTTTGAGGGAAAATCTTGGGAAACCAAATTAGGAAGGGAAAGGATAGTCTGCGTAATCAGAGTTGGATTCGGGAGTCGATTGTGCGTGGGGAAGGTGTTAGGCACCCCACGACACCCGTTCCTAAGAATGGTTACCTTACGTTGATTGTGCAAATTAATATGGCCTTAAAAGTATTTTGGTTTTCCTTTTATTATTTACATGCGAGAATAAGGGTAGAGAAGAAAGAAATTAAGAAAATTTGGAAAACAAAATAAAGAGATTAAATTAAGGGGATTTAGGAAAGAATGAGGAAAAGGAATTTAAGAAAATAAATTGAAAAATATTTATTTATTTACAAAGGCAGACTTGACCAGGATTAGGGCTTGGGGCCTACGTACCCTGTGATGGGGATCAAAGTCCACGTAGTTTGGGATAGAAATGCGTGTCTGTTGGTGGACATTTTTTAATTTTAATTTTTTTGTGTAATTTTGTAATAAGAGAAAGTTGATTGAAAATAATTTACCTTTTTGTAATCAAAACGATTTTCTGAGATTTAGTTGGTGTGTTTCAATTTGCAAAAGATGATTTAATTTCACTTACTTACTCTTATTCTATTCTATTTGAAAACATTTTTTCTGTTTTTCCTTGATTTTTGAAATTGCTCTTATTTGATTTTTGACTTTTGAAAAACCATCATTTTTTATTACTTTTAAATAATTTTTTTAAATGAAAAACCAATTTATCTATTGTAGACTCTCAGTCATGCCCGATAAACTGATTCTTGAATTACCTGCGGAAGTTCTAAACCTCGCGGTATAAAGATTTTATTGTATTTCAAAATGCTATATAATAACTTTATTAGATAAAGTTTGAAAAACTTGTGGTATTATTACCATTTATTATCATTATTATTATTTTCTTATAATTATTTCGTACAGAGAGATTGTTTGATCTACGTGGATTCGCAATCTCACGTGATGACGCGGCCAACCCTAGTACCTGCGAAAGTTCTGAAACCTCCATAGTATGGCTGTTTGGGAGACTATTAAAGAATTGAAAATTCCATTATCAAAATAGTTATATATATATTTTAAGAAAATATTATTATAGCTATACATATATTAAAGAGACAATTGGAAATTCATAAAACAAGTTATTTATTTCAAAGGGTGCAAGCAACACGTCTAACTCACATCTGCATAGACTCATACTCTCACATGACAACATGGTTAAACAAGATGTGTGCATGGGTTCAAAAATCTCATGTGGCATGATCATTAATTATTTCTACAGGGCCACTATTATTTATTAGAAAATTGACGTTCGACATCATTTAACATTTAAGCTTGTTATATTAATTTAATACCAGAGGATAAGTAAGTAATCAAAAGGAATAACATTTATTGGCTCAAAGCTTTCTTAAATTTTTTTTTTACAAAAAGAAAAGCTCAACCAAGGAAGCCAATACATGTCTAGATTCTAGCATTCACAGCATAGAGGCATTTCCTTATAAGTTACACAAATTTCCAACTAAAATTATTAATAAGCTTCTATCCAGAAATCATTATTGTTAAAGGAAATCACAACCGGACATTAACAAAAGCATTTCCCAGACTAACCACCATTCTTTTGCAACAGAACAAAGCATACTACAGAAAGAAAAATTCTCTAAGGATTAACCTTTCAAACCCAAATAAAAGCACTCTAAAGCAGAACTGGACTCAAAACCACTGTTTAGCCCTTAGAAGGTTCAGAATTATTTCAAATGAAAAAAAAAACCTCAACATTCACTCGAATAATGATGATTCCTGATGTTACCCTTTTAAAATAAACCTAGCCCATAAACTGGAAAAACTCCTTGTATCACGTTTGAGCTAGAAAGAAGTATGCCGAAGGGACATCTTCACATTTCAGTTACAGAACATATCAATGAAGTTCTCACACAGAGTTTTCCATCGACTGTCATTTTCTTCAATTCAAACTCATGATTACCTATAGAGATTATTCCTAGACCGAAGCACAGTTCTATCATTCAGAGACACACTCACTGTGCTATCTTAGTTTTCCTAAGAGACCATAACACAATCATAAAACCACAATGATGGACATATACCAAACTAAAATCACACAAGGCATCCAGGAAACATAAACCATCAGTAGACAGAAAGACACCACTTAGAGTTATCAATCAGACCTAAAGTAGGCCTTCAGACCATGCATTTTCAAAAATCAGAACATCATTGTTAACAAAGGATGTTCCTTTAATTTCCCAGAAACATTGCACACACCCAAAATAAACCCGAGATTCAAATAGCTAGGGATAAATGTACACAGATTTAGTAAACGAGGCGATGTTCAGAAGCGGTGGTGAGATTCAAGATTTGGGAAAAAGAATTTTACCAAACCAGAATCCTGTTGCTTACTTTCTAGCTTCCCCGGTGTCTTTGGTGGTCACAGCTGCAGCGAGTAATGAGAAACTCGAAGCTAACTCTTAGGCCTCTTCTTTGTTTCTATTTAATCTCTCCTCACGGCTTTGAAGCCTCCCTCTCAGATCTTCAGTCCCTGAAATTTCTAAGGCTTCCTTGGCCTCCTTCCCCGTGATTTCCTTCTGTTCCTCAACTGAGCCTCCCCGATCCATTTTATAGCAGCTTCACGAGTGAAGAAAAGAGAAGTCTCCAGCGCGTGATTGCTTCCCTGTTCCGGTTGCTTGTAACCGTGAGCTGCCTTTGTCACCTCTCCTACTTTGCCATGGTAGGCCCAAAGTGATAGGCCTAACCTTGTTTTGTTGCGTCCTAGCCTTAACTTTCAGACTTCTTCTTCCTTGCCCGTGACTCCCTTTGTTTTTCCTTTCTTTGATGGTGCTAGGATCTTGTGTGTTCATTCTCCCTCTGTCTTTCTCTGCTTTTCACCTCACCCGTGGTTCTCTCCATTCCTTGCTCAGACTTGCTCAGGCTGCTTTCGGCTCTCGATCAACCTCTGTACTGTTGAATCAAGAGTTTTGATGATTCCAAACCAACACTCAAGAGCTTGGATTGAAGATATCAAAGGAGATCAAAGTTGTTTCAAGTGAAGATTTTCTGAGTATTTGCTGTTAGATCTTTTGTAGGATCTTTAGTTTTAGTTGTGATTGGGTAAAAGATTTTGATTTGAGAAAAAGATGTTTTCAAACCTTGATTTTGTGTTAAATCTTAACCTATTTGAAAAACACCCACAAACAGATGAAGTTTGAAAGTTTAAACTTAACTGTCAAGTTGGAAATTCGAACTTTGCCTTAGGAAATTCGAATTTCGAGCTAAAACTAAATAAGTCTGAAGAGATGGCTCTCTGTCAGACGAATTTTGGTTGTTCAAAATTTGAATTTTCATACAAATGTGAAAGAAGTCTTTTTGGTAACAGACGAACTTCACACTTTCAAAATTCGAATTTCAAGTAAAATGAAGTTTGTGAAAACCAAAGAAATTCGTCTGAAACTATGATAAAGTGCATCTGAAATCAAAAGAAATTGAGTTTGATAAATGCTCTCTGACAAACGAATTTTGGCTTTCCAAAATTTGAATTTTCATCTAAGTCTGAAAGAAGTTTCTTTGAAACAGATGAACTTTGAATCTTCAAAATTCGAATTTCAGACAAAACAAAACTTGAGAAAATAGAAGAAATTCGTCTGAAACTATGTTAAAGTTCATCTGAGATCAAGAATGATTTAAGTTTCAAAACTGATCTCTGACAGACGAACTTTGAACATTGAAATTCAAATTTTAGAAGCTAAGTTTTTGAGTCTGTTGAAGTGAAACATTGACATACGAATGATAAGAACTTGTAACATTCGAATGATGAAGTTAGTCTGAAAAGAGTCTCTCTGACAGACGAACTTCACTCTTCAACATTCGAATTTCAAAGAAAGTGAACTACTTTGCCTCCTTTTAACGTACTGGGAACAGATGAATTTTGGGCTTCCAAAATTCGAATTTTGAGGGTACTGTAGCAAATTGAAAACACTGTTCACACTTAACCGAAAAACTTTCTTCTTGAAAATTCATATGTCACATTGTGAAAATGTTCTGTAAGTTTCAAAATTCGAATTTCACTTCATGGATAGACGAACTTCGTACTGTAACGTTGGAAGCTTTAACCTTTGGTTCATTCGAAATTCGTCTGTTGACCAACCAAAATTCGAATTTCAGTATGTCAGAAGCATTAAATGCGGTTGGTTAACGGATAGTTTTTCAGAGTAACCATTGGATAACTTCCCCAACGGATAGATTAAGTCTCTAACGGACATTTGAGACCAAAATCTATAAATACAACAACATTTGAAGTTGTGGGTAACGAATCAAACTTGTATATACCGAATTTCTGTCAAAACTTCTTCTCAAGAGCTTTTACCCTCTAGCTTCAATATCTGAACTTTAACCTTCATATCTACTCTAATCAAGAGAGTTATATCATTGTAAACAATCTACTCTTCATCTGGAAGATAGATTTACTTGTGAGGGGAAATCATAAGGGGATTGGGAAGCACATTGTAGAGTGCTTAGAGAGAGTGAGAAAGCTCCAGAAAATAGAGCATACTCATTGTACTGTGGCATTAGCAAGAAGCCTGTTGAATTCTTGCTGTATAGTGAAAAATCTCAAGAGTAGTCTTGGGGACTGGACGTAGGTTAAGTGGTTAGACTGAACCAGGATAAATTACTGAGTCTTCTACTCCCTATCTTTACTTTTCAGCTTACTCTGTTTTATACGTTGCTTCCTTTAAACTGTGCTATCTTCACTTATCTCACTTTGTGCAGAAAATTTTCAATCTTCCCAATTCACCCCCCTCTTGGGAAGTTAGCCTTGCTAACATGTACGCGGCTCTATCGGTTCTCTCTTCTTCGCGTATCTGAGCCCTAATTAGGGCTCAGTGCTGGTGGCTTCGTGGACTTGAAATGCTGGGCTTCAGCATTTCAAGCCCAGTACTTTGAGCCCCGAAGCAATTCCCCTCCCCCCCCGGTTTTTTTTTTTGTTTTCATTTTTCAGTTGATCTTGTGGGCTTGAAATGCTGGGCTGCGTTTCAAGCCTAGTATTTTGAACCCTAAAGCATTCCTTTTTTTTGGTCTTTAATTTACATTATTTTATTATTATTTTTTATCACTATATTTATTATTTTCTTTTATTTATTTATTATTATTTTTTTTAGAAAAGTTTGCATCAATTTTTTTATTTTTGTTTTTATTTTTATTTTTTTTAATTATTTTTTCTTATATAAAGACAAGACAAAATGGAGTGTTCACATATATGCTAACCATATCTAGGAAACAACTATGACAAGGCTACCAAGGAAGAGAAAGGAAAGGAGAAAGAACTTGGTCATTAACATGTTATTGCTTGCAATGGCCATGAGCTTTGAGCTTTTATGTAAATTTGTAAAAATGATGTTAAATTTGGTTCTTCAAGCCTTTATGTTCCTTTAGGTCTTAGAAAGTGTATGGCATGATATGAGTGTTAGATGAGCTGGCTTCCCAAGAAGGGGGATGAATTGGGAAGATTAAAATTTTATGCAAAAAGTCAAGAAGGTGAAGAAAGCAAAGTATGACAGTAAAACAGAGTATAAATGAATAAACTGTAAAAGTAGCAGTAAAGAGAAGAAAACTCATATATTTATCCTTGTTCGGTCTCTCCACTTGACCTACGTCCAGTCCCCAAGTCACCATTTGAGATTTTCCACTATTCTACAAGAATTCAATGGGCTTCTTGCAAATGCCACAGTACAAAGATGATGCTCTGTTTCTAGAGCTCACTCTTCCACTCTATGCACTCTTACTAAGTGCTTCCCCAATCCCTTGTGATATCCCCTCACAAGAAAATCTCTCTTCCAGATGAAGATAAGATTGTTTACAAAGATTAAACTCTCTTAGACAAAGTAAATATGAAAGTTAAAGTATAAATATTGAAGTAAGAGAGTAAGAGACTTTGAGTAGATGATTTGGCAGAGTTTCAGTATATACACAGTTAAAATCGTTACCCACAACTTCAAATGATGTTATATTTATAGATTTAGGTCTCAACTATATGTTAGAGACACAATCTATCCATTGGAGAAGTTATCTAATGGTTACTTTGAAAAACTATCCGTTAATCAACCGCATTTAATGCTTCTGACATTCTGAAATTTGAATTTCAGTTGGTTAACAGACGAATTTCGCAGAACCGAAGACTAGAGACTTCAACGTTAAATGCCCGAAGTTTGTCTGTCATGAAGTGAAGTTCGAATTTTGATATTTGGAAAGTGTTTCTATGTTGTGACATACGAATTTTCAAGTAGAAAGTTTTTCTGTTAAGTGTGAACAGTATTCTCAATTTGCTATAGTGCCTTCGAAATTCGAATTTTGGAACCCCAAAATTCGTTTGTCCGTAGCTGGCTTATAAGGCACAATAGTTCATCTAATTCGAAATTCAAATTCAAATGGCAAAGTTCGTCCATCAGGGAGACCGCTTTTCAAACTTACTTCAAAATTCGAATTTACAAATACTGTCATTCATATGTCAACATATCAATATATCAGACTCACAAGCTTTGTTTCTAAAATTCAAATTTTCATGTTCAAAGTTCGTCTGTCAGTGAGCAATTCTGAAACCCAATCTAAACTTTGTTTCAGATGAACTTTGACATAATTTCAGATGAATTTCTTTAGTTTTCATAAGTTTCATTTTGTCTGAAATTCGAATTTTCAAAACCCAAAGTTCATCTGTTACTAAAATCTCCTTTCAGACACTTATCAAAATTCAAATTTTCTCAAGTCAAAATTTGTCTGTCAGAGAGTCTTCTCTTCAGACTTGTTCAGTTTCACTACGAAATTCGAATTTCCAAAGTCAAAGTTCGAATTTTCAAGATGACAGATCAGTATAAACCTTTCAAACTTCGTCTGTTGGTGGGTGTTTTTCAAATATTCCATGATTTAACATAGAATCAAAGTTTTAAAACATCTTTTCATCAAATCAAAGTCGTTTACTCAAATCAAAACATTACTTAACATCCTACATAAATCTTTGCACTGATTTCTCCATGATTCCTTTACTTGAACCTTTTGTGCACCTTTGATATCTTTATTCCAAGCTCTTGAAGTTTGGTTTGGAATCATCAAAACACTTGATTCAACAATGAGGACAAATTATGGCCATGTAAATATTTTATGATTTTCACTTTGCAAAATACTTGGATGCAAATGGTCACTCTAACCTATTGATAGTGAACCACCATAGTTTGGCTATTTTGATGTATAATATATGATTGTTATATATGAATAGAAATTAGACAAAAAGAGATTTCAAATTCTCTAGAGATCACTTAATTTGGATGTGTATGCCAATAATAGTGATTTTTCAAATTTAGTTTTAGAAAACTTGATTTTCTGAAATTGACCAAATGAACAGTAGATCTTCGTGTAATTTACTGTACAAATTAGCCCAGATATTGCTCTGATTTATATTTTGTCCCATGTATACAATCTTCTAAGCTATTTTCATAGATTTGAATCACTTAAATATGATTTGTATAGAATTAGTTATGATCATAATAAACTAAATGCTAGGCAACGTCGGTGGATGAAATTGTTAAAAGATTATAAGCATTCAATTAAGTACCATCTAGGAAGGGCAAATGTTGTGGCTGATGCTTTCAATAGAAAAGCCATTCATGTAGCCCACTTGATGATTTGTGAATTAAAGTTGATTGAAGATTACAGAGATTTAGATTTATCTCTCGGATTGCATGAGACTAAAATTAGCAATGAATTTCATGAAGAATTAAAACAATCCTAGCAAGGAGATACATTCGTGAAATTTTAGTGGTGAAAATGAGAGAAAATTGCCCATAAAATTCTTCACAAATACTAGAATATATAAGAGAATAGGCACAAGCACTACTACACAAAACACTTTCTAGATTGGTTAAAAATGACATTTTTAGATCAGTTCTAGTATAGATGTAGAATTGGTAGATGTAGAAAGTTCTACTTTCTAGATCGGTTAATTCACCGATCTAGAAAATACTTTCTAGATCGGTTATTACTCATAACTGATCTAGAAAGTGCTGAAAAAACACAATTTTTATGACATTCTAGATTGGTTATAAGCAAAAAAACTGATCTAGAAAGTCTAATTCTTTTTTACAAAAAAAATTGTGATTGCATATTTGCAATCTAACTGAACTTGATGATAGGAAGAAAAAATATATATATAACATCAAGAAATATACATTTCAGCAAACTCAATTCCAATTTAATTCCCAATATACTAACACCAATTCCTAATACATTCTAATCAATATAATGATACCAATATCAATATTCAAGACAAAACCCAATAAATTATATGTACATGCTCATCTACTATAGCAATTTTGCATAACTTAGCACTTATAATGACTTCAACAATAGACATTAAGATGACACCACTACTTCATTCTTCAAATTTGAAAGTTGGGTAGATTTTTTTTTATTTTGGAACAAAAACATTGTCATATAAGACAGTAAGCATATAATTTTAAAGATCAATGAATATTATTTCCTTAAGTTCAATATGCCATTAAGATATATCTCAAAGAAATCATTTAGGTTGGTAAATAGATATAAAATACTAGTCTAAGTTGCACATGTCTTTCAAGACTTATAAATCAGACAACCTAATATCCATTCAGATTTCTGCCATAGATTTTCGAGCAAACTTTTGGAAGAGATTAAGAACCAACTAAACAACCACATGATGATTGTATATTTATACCTATGCTTTGATCCTTAAAATATTGAAATATTATCAGAACCATAATGGAAATTACAGGCTTGACTGAGAATATGTCTAGTACAATAACAAATAAAAATAAAACTTCATCTAACCTCGATGAAACTATGGCATTAAGGTCAGATCCATTGACATCTTTTATTGTTGATGGGGCTCCAAAAACCATGGCATTGTACCTATTAAGGAACACAGTACAAAAAACCCCCTTACGAGTTATGATATAATCTTAATTAAACAGGAAAGGTAATAAAAATAAGGCATATTGTATTGAAGACACTATAAAATTTGTGACACAAAACAACTAGAGATTTTGTATAGAATGCTTGGAAAAGATACCATTATAAGCAACATGGTGGGCTTGACTTATTGTGTATCAGGAAACTACAATCTAAAATCATGATGTCACAAATAATCCATAATCCTTAGCAAAAATATAACTAGAAAGAAAACAGAAGTCATCAATTTGTAGCAGTCAGAGAGGACAGATTTCCATCATTATATAACCACTAGCAACTACGTAAAAGACTAATCATGCACTCTTTGATCACCATGTGAAATAGACTTTGGTTAAGCTTGAACAATTTTTTAGTTGCACAACTTGTTTGGATTTATTATAAAGGAAAAGAATAAAGTGATCAAGAATAAGAATGCTCAGGTCACATGTCTAAAATAAAAATATATATATATCTAGAAAAAGGATAAATATGATTATATATCATAATAAATTTTACCAACTCCAACTCAAGTGCATATCCTTCGTACTTATAAAGATGAAATTTCTTGAGGTGAGATGAAACACATTGAGGACCATCATCTATTACTAGTTCCATCATCCTGTCCTTACCAAAAAGATCAAAAAAGCCACGAACAATCTGAGCACCCACACAAAAGTTAGAAATCTAACTTAGAAAAGTAATTCACACAAAATTTAGTTAAAATCAACAAACCTTTTCAATGACAAAAGTTTCAAGTTTCAGGAAGTTTTGTAGATAGTTCACTATCCAAGTCTAGTCCAGGGCAAAGCAGCATGTAAATCTCAGGTAGGTGACATTGTGAAATATGGCAATATCATTCTTAGGTATACAAATAACCTCCATGAGAAAAACCAAAACAATCTTGAAACTTTATACATTTTAGAAAGAAAAGAAATAGCATAGATATACTTACTATCATATATACCTTAAAGATTAGACATTTAACCTTGGAAAAAGCTTTCAACAGAAAAAGGGAGGGTCGAACATTTGCTGAGACCAAATGTGTCAACTCTCAAATGCCATGTGTTGAATAGTCATTTACATGTAAACCTTTTAGTGTCAAGGCTTCAAGCACATTCCAGATTTGAAAAGCTTCCAAAAAGAAAAAATGCCATGCATTTCACATCTGGAAATCTAACTTCTTCCAAATGTAACCTTTCAAGGGAAGGCAAATTCATAGCAGAAAAAGACTTCAAGGTAACCCAACCTCTCAATTCTAAAATCATAATGGTACTAGAGTTGAAAATGCAAGAGGGAAACTCCACGTTAAATTTATGACCAGATGGAAAACATAGATACAGATTTTCAACTCTATGACTTATCACTATACTAATCCAAATTATAAACCAACCAGAGGGGATGCAAATTGATTGGTACGTGAGATGGAACCTATTGATGAGATTCCCAATCTGAATGTTGTTCTTCAGGACGATAAAACTTTGAGCACAAAATTTGCCAATCTCAAGGCAGAGAAGCTTCCTCTCTCAATGGAAATCATGGTGGAATTGTTTCAGCTTTGATTGGCCACAGAAAAGATCAGCAAGAATAAAATAAAAATCACACACATATTTGGAGAAAGTAGACATTGATAGCAGAGAAAATGGAATGGCTATGATGGCGAGTTTAGGGATTCCAATGGTTGAAACAATGACGGTGCATGATGGGACTAATGCTTAAAATTCCTACAAATCAAATAGAAATGAACCTATTATGGAACAAAAAATGGTGAGGCTTAAGTAGAAATAGGGTCACTATAGGAACCAAGAAATTACCTAAGTTAATCTACTGAATAATGTCTTCTTCACAGAGATCCCACCATCCAATGTCATCTCCGAGACACCTCCGATACGTGTATGCCATCACACCTAAATGCCTTGGAGTTTTCTTCCTTCTTCGTCGTCAAATGTTCCTCTACCTTTACTGGGGTTTCTTTTGGCTAGCTGTGAGCTCTCTCCGTTGCTAAGAATAAAACAAGTTTAAGAGGGAGACTAAAAAAATAATTTATTTATATTTAATTTCACTGTTCAGAAATTTATTTTTAGATTGGTTATTTTAAATCACCGATGTAGAAAGTTTCGATTTGAAAAATTTATTTACAAAAATGCCACGATCATTTTTCTAAATCAGTTCTTTAAATAACTGATCTAGATTGTAGATGTAGAAATGATATTTTGTAGTAGTGAAGATGTTACCTTGCAAGTTTGAGAACCAAACTTTGCTTCTTGCCTTCCCTATTTTGCCTTGAAAGTTTTCATGCTTCTCTTTCTCTATGCTGCTACTTTAGACATGTTGGAGGTGAAGGAAATAGCTTAACTCATGTCTTAACTCAATATTTAAAGGAAAGATATAAAATAAGATAAATCATGGTCAATTTTTTGTCTAATCTTGGTTACTTTATTTAAAATCTTTTCAAACAATTTTCATTGTATCCTAATCTGCTGTCCAAACGTGTCTATCCTTATTTTTTGGCTAAAAATTGCTTCAATAATTTTTATAGACTAAAATATCATTTACCAATTAAATTTACTTATACTGATTAAGTATTTTTACCGAAATTTGCATTAAATTGGTATAGAATTATCCAAAAATAAATTTTAGACTAAAATCATCATCTTGAACTAAATTATATTTTATCAAAACCCATTCAGTGTCCTTGAACTGATACTGCCTTTTTTTTGCAGTTTAAACTAACTTTTATTGGATAAAATATTAATAAGAAATCTCTAATGTCTAATCAATATTCTTTTAATCTCATTAAATTCCAAACATAATTCTATAGGGTATGGCTCATCAAGAGCTTCATTTTGACTATAATTTTTCATATTTACAAAAATACCCTTGACTCGAGGTTAAATTATAATTTTCAATTCATTTGGGTCTTGTTTTGTAATTTTCCCCATGAACTAAATTGAAAGAAAACTCCTTCTATTTAGGAACTAAATTGCATATAATTTCTATTTCTCAAGGAAAAATTACTCTTTTCTCATTTTTTGGTCTAACCTGGATAAATGACCATTTTGCCTTTTTCCGTGTCTTTCTGTTTTTGTTGTTTCTTTATACATTTTACAATATCAGTATTTTTCCCTTAGGGCTTAAATGAATTTTTCACATTTTATTCCCTAACCTGGGAAATGACCTTTTTCGCCCCTAAGTCGGGTCAAAAAGGTAATTACTAATTCTTCTAGGCACTTTCTTGTAATTTTTCTTAAAGACCAATTTTTTATTATATCTTTTTCATTATTCACATTAAGTTTTAAATTGGCATATCTCTCATCTTGGACCTCTTAACGATGCAATACTTATACTGTTATACTTAGCTCAAGATGAGCTTCCATTCAAGTGGTATATTATGTATCTTTCGGGGTATGTTATGGAATTAATTCTTGCTTAGGACCTTATAGAAAATTAATTCCAATTAAGGGTTAAACATAACTTCTTGTGAAAACTAAATGAGAAATTAATTTCTTCCAAAGCCCGAGTATATAACCTTTTTGTCTAGTTTCGTTTCTCATCTTTTATTCATTTTATAACATCCCATAAAAATAGGGATATTACATGCTACGTAAAATCCAAGATCCTCCCTTGTGGTTGGGGTCTAGATCTAGCCATCCCCACTCTGCAGTCTCTGGCAACGTGCCCATATTTTCTATATCAGAAGCATACATTCTGTCCAGCTAAATATGGTATTCCGCCATGCATCTTGCCATATTGCTCACACAATGAGACTTCTCTTTGCAAATCTCTTTGCATAGCTCATCCCCCTTCTCTCCTACCTCTTTATTTGCCTCTTTTACTATTACTATTCTAGGGCTTTTTCCTTTTTGTGCTCGATTCTCCTTTTTTAACAATAGTCTTTTTGATATTAGCTAAAGCAGTAGTCATGAAACTCTTGTGATTCACACCATTCTCTGTTATCCTGTTGACTTCTACCAGCGTATTAAACTCTCTAATCCTCATCGGTGTAACCCTTTCTCTTATGGCTGGCTTTAGGCCCCATTCTAACTTCTTAGTCTTTCACCTTTCATCATCATGTTATTGCAAATAGGTAGAATACAGTGTCAGCTAAATAAATATGGCCACATACTCATCTACTAATTGATTTTCCTTTTGTTGAAACATAATAAATTCAACTTCTTTCTTGTCTCTCACTGATTGTGGAAAATACTTGTCATAGAAATACTTTAGAAATGTTTCTCACGTCAAAGGTATATTACGAGCTTGCAAGATCATCTCAATATTTTGCTACCAATGCTTTACCTCTTTCTCAAACATGTAAGTAGCTAGTAGGGCCTTCATCTTAGAAGTAGAGCCTATTAACCTGAATATCTTCTCAAGGATGAATATCAAATCCTCCACAACCTGACATCAAATTTTCCATCAAAAGATGAAGGACAGTGCTTTTGGAATTGGGCTATTGCATTTTGTTGATTAGCAAAGTCTATTACAACCTGATTTACTTGTGTAACTAGTCGTTCTTTTTGCTGCTATGACCTTGGGGGTAGCTCATAAATTCTAACCTCAAGATGCTGCCTTTGAGTAGCTATAGTTCTCTATAAATCCTTAATTATCCTTTGTTGTTGATCCAACTTGTTCATAATGGCTTGTGAGGGATCAACTTGCTATGGAGCTTTTTTTTACTTAGGAGTTGCTACACTTGCTAATCTTCTAGTATGAGCCATTTGTATCTAAATAATAACTAAAATCATGAACATATAGTAATAGTACTCAAAGGATATATATAAACATCACATTTCATTCATATAGCTTAACTTTACACATATTTCATTCACAGTTATTTTTACATCAATTCTTTCATTCTAATAGTCATACTATCTATGACTACGTGTATATCACAACTCAAAAATTTGCAGTCATCAGTATTCTTTACATATATACATATTCACAAATATCTACAACCCAACTAACATCTAAGAGGAACTAGGACTATTAAGGAGGTAAGTAGATATTAGATCCTTATCCGGATCCTCCTTTGGGTCTTCTTTATATCCTTGCCCCGGTTCTTCCTCTGTTGGGTACTCATATGATTGGAGCTCTATATGACCAATCTCGATCTGCTCTATATCTTCCAACTCTAGCCTCAATTGTTCACAATGTACTAACTCTCGAACACATTCATGCTGGTTCTCAAGTAATTCACATATAAGCTCTTCCTTTACCGGCCTTCAATAATCATCGTCATCAAGTAGTCTAATGATGACTACATCTATCTAGGTGGGTTCAAGGAAATGATGTCCCTGAGATTCCATAAAATCTCTTGCATCCCTCATTGCATCCAGGAAAGTGATTATTGGGGAATCCCAATAACTCTAGTGGCTTTCTACATATAATCTAGTAATAACATTTGCCACCTCAAAAGCATTGCTACTTGGTATTTCAAGAAGTTTAGAGCTCTCTACTGCTAGTTGCTTCCCTTTATCCTTCTTCTTCTTTTCTTTTTCTTCTTGCCTTTTCTTTTTAGCCTTGGCTTCCAAAAAGTAAACCTTGACCCAGTCCACTAAGCTCTGAAATTCTCTCCCTTTAAGCTTTGCTTTAATCATAGTCCATAACTTATCACTCGGTACCTTATTAACCAGAGTGTCAATCCGGATTTGCTCAAGGTATAAATTCCCTTGCTCTTCTAAAAATTGTTGACCTGTGGTACCTAGTTCATGAATGCCAACACTCTAACCGGTCCCTCAGAATATGCCTTATACTCCTTAGAATACCATCATATAATTTGATAAACAATGTACTCAACGTCAGTAGGTCTATTGTCAGGGGTATTGTCTAGGTCCAATAAAAAATCCCATCTCAAAATCTACATCCTCGAATACCTCTACCCTTCTCTCATGTGGAGGCTCCTCAATATTAGGGTCAACTTGTATTGGCTTTAGTGCAATAGGCTCCTAATGAGAAGGTCCTATCTCAAAGGGTATCCCTGTAATACTACCTGATGACATCTCACTCAAGCCCACACTTTCTTCCTCGTTGTATCCTCCAGGCATAACCTCAAGCTTTGCAGGAAAGTCTACAATTGAGCTGCTTGTAGATGTAGAAATTTGTCCTTTCCCACAATAACAAGCTAATAAACTAATATTAATGAGTACTAATAAATAACATATTCTTTTTGCAAGACTTAACTAAACTAGTCTAGATTCAATACTCTAGGAGCCTAAACCTTCGGTTCATATACTAAAAATGTAACACCTAGATCTTAGGCACAATTCCTGTAATAAAAAAGGACATAATTAATGATAATGCAAAATGTACAAGGAATTCATGAAAATGGACAGACACTGTTTTGTGTGAAATAGGGCAAATGGATCATTTTTCCCGGTTGAATGGAAAAATGAGAAATTATATTTTTACCCCTAAAGAATTTCAAAAACGACATCCACATCCCAAATATATAAAATCCACATCGAGAAAGAAGTTTAAAAGCCTTTAGGGAAAAATTACATCTAATGACTCAAAAGTTTCAGAAATTATAATTTAACCTCGGGTCAAGAGCAATTTTGTAAATATGCAAAATTACTGTCAGAATGAAACCCTCAAAGAGAGAAGTCCAATGGTATATGACGCTAAGAGTTAATGTTCAAAAATAAAGAAATAATTAGTGGCAAGTATTTAAAAGTAACAGTAAACCGATAAAGTAAACTGTAGGTCATACTGATGATTAAAAAGAAACTGGTTCAGCATATGGGCCATACACAGATACCATTTGGGACAGGATAATTATGGAAATATAAAAATAAAATTAGAATAGTCCTGTGTCCCAAAAATGATAAATTAGTATAAAGACGATTTTATCGGTATGGTTAAAAAGTACCCGGATTGAGGTATATCAGGATTAGGACAATTGGGCAATTTCTGGACACCTCAAGCTCTCCCATGTATGACTTTTCTGTAGCCATGTGACACAAAGTAATATTATATTATTTTGGAATACTTCTTAAAGAAGTACGTAAAAAAAAGTAATTAAGGATTAGCAAAAAGTAACCATGATTAGCTACATCATTAGCCACTTAATTAACCACTTAAACCCTTCTGTTTCCTCAACATTTCATGCGTGACCTTCAGCCCAAAACAGACCAGAAAAACCCCAAGGAAAGGGAGGAAGAAGGAAGAGAAAAAGGAAGAGAAATCAAAGGAAAATTGAAGCACAAATCGGTAAGCTTCTATGTTACACCTTAAGCTTACTATCTATGGTTTTCAAAGCATGTTCTATGGTTTAGTTTGCTTCCTTTCCATCTTAGGGTTTCACCCAAAATGTGATTTAGCAATAGAAATGAGTTTTAGACCATTAAACTTAGGGAAAAGCTTAGATTAGCCACTAGAAGCATGAATCCATGGATGGTTTGAAGTGATTTAAAGGAAATTTTTTTCAAACATTTTGAGACAATTTCGTTCAGAACATGGGGAGTATTTAGAGTTGGAACTTCATGATTTTGATCTCAAAAATGCATTCCCCATGGTCCAAAACCTTAAGAACAAGTGTGTTGTACAAAGAAAGATCAAAGGAAAGCTAAGTGAAAATTTTGGGTTTTAGTGTTATGGTATTGTATAATTCCAAAAAACGAATGGATAAATTGGTTCAATGATGATATGATTAGGGTCAAGGAAGTGTTAAGAGGCTCAAGAAGTGGCATACCAAGTTTTGAGAGCAGGGGAGCATCATAAGGTAGTTAATTTCTCATACTAGCATTATGTTATCATGTTTGGTTTCAATGTGTTTTATGCCTTGTCATATGATTGTAATGATATTTTGAGATGATTTACATGTATTGGCTGAGTTGATTGAGGGGCATTGAGACCCCGGGTGTCCATTTTTTGAAATGAAACTTTGTTGAAAATTTTATGAATTCATATGACATAAATGTGTTAATATATTCAAAATGTGTTATCTTGATGTTTTCATGCTTAATGTGATGATGTGATGGCATGTTGGGTGTTAACTACCGAGAATCTTTGAATCTCACCCTCCCAAATATTAACTATGAATAGGTAGCAACAATGGCAAGACCACCAAGGAAGAGAAAGGAAAGGAGAAAGAATTTGGCCATTAACTTGATAATGCTAGCATTGGCCATGAGCTTTGACCTTTTGTGTAATTTTGTAAATGTGATGTTAAGTATGTTTCTTCAAGTTTTTATGATGCCTTAGGTCTTAGCTAAAGTATGGTATAGTATGAAAATTATATATGGCCATGTAAATATTTTATGGCTTTTGTTTGGCAAAGTAGTAAGATAAATGGTCATCTTGACCTATGTAAAGTAAACATGCCACTATTTGGACTTTTGATGTATAAAGTATGAATGGTGTATATGGTTTAAAAGTAAACAGGAAGATCTCTCTAATGGTCCAAAAAACACTCATACTAGATGTGTGTGCAATAATTGGCGGATTTTTATATTTAATCCCAATTAAAATGATTATTTTACAATTTTCATATAAAATGTGAAAATTCACAGAGTTTGTTGTACATATCAATACTATCATTGCTTTGAATTATATTTTTTCCATGTAGACAAAGTTATAAGCTATACCTAGAGACTTGAATCACATGCATATGATTTTTATTGATTTAGTTATGATTTTTCAAAGTTTAATCAGAATAAATAAATTCGATTAAATTAATAGAGCACAAAGTTGGAAAAATTTTATTATGGCATTTATTGTGATTCAAGATCCTACTATAATATAAATGGACTTTAGAATGATTAAATACATGGAAAATGGGCCCATAAGAGAGGTGTTACACTTCCCATGTATTAGATCATAATTAAGTCCATTTATGCCCAATTGGAAGCTTGAATCACATAAAAGTTGAAAACAGAATTTTCATGATCTTGGTATTATTCATTTGGCACTTTTCCATTTTACTGGGTAAACTTCAAAAATTCATAACTAATTTCATAAAACTTATATAGAAGTGATTCAAGTTTCTAAAAATAGCTAAAAATATTATCCACATGGAAAAAAAATATGAAACAAAGTATTAACTATGCCAATTGAAATTTCGATAATAATTACTGTTCATTTGGTCATTTTTCTGAAATTCCAATTTTTGAGCCTAAATTTGAAAAATCATATGAAATCATACAGATATCCAAATTGAGTGCTCTTTCAACCATTTTAAAGATCTTTCTATCTAGTTTCCATCTATATAAACACTTATATTAAACATAAAAAAGTCTAAACAGTGACAAGTATACTATACAGAGGTCAAAAGGGCTATTTACATCCTGCATTCTTGCAAAATAAAGGCCATAAAGTATATACATGGCCATAACTTTTTCTCATATCATGTTATACATTATATAGGTCCTAAAGGGACTTGATCATCTCCATGTACATATTTAACACTAAATATATAAATTTACATAATGGCTTGTAATATAACATCATTGCTACAAACACATCTTAATCATTAATTTTTTTCTCCTTTCCTTTCTCCTCCTTGGTAGCCTTGTCATATTGCATTCCTAGACATTGTTAGCATAAGGGAGGGTGTGATTCATTGAATCACAGTAGCTATACCCAATCATGCTATCATATTATCATATACGATTCATGAAAACATCAACATAAGTCATAGGAACATATCATGCCATATTATTTTATAAAAGTTTTGGCAAAGTTTCATTTTGCAAATTGGACATCCTAAGGTCACAAGATCCCTCATTCAACTCAGTTACAAAGCATTCAAATAAACATATGGCATATTAGCCAATTCATAGAAACCAAGTATGATAACATAAAGAACAAAAGGGTAAATAACTACCTTATGCAATTCCTTTGCCTTCCAAGCTTGGTACACTTTTCCTTTGGCGTTCCACAACTTTCTTGAACCTTAATGCATCATAAAATAAGGCTATAAGCTACTAGTTCTTGGTTTAATCTCACAAAGTGCACACTTGAAATTAAAAATTTCACTTTGCTTTCCTTTTGATTTTCCTTGAACCCAATACTTGTATCTAACTCATTTTGACCCTTACAAATTCATTTTTAGGGTCAATATTTTGAAATTCCTTCTCTATCTTAAACCCTATTTTGTTTAAAAATGAAGCGAAATTGAGAGAAAAAAATTTACTCCATAATACATGCAACAACTCATGGATTCTTGCTTTATTCACATATTCTATGCTTTTCCCTAGAGTTATTTGATCAAAACTCAACTTTCTTTATTTACACATGCATGGTCAAAATTTATAAAGTGAGGGAGGAAAAGAAAAGCTCCATGAAACAACCTTAACCTTAATGAAAATACAAGATAGGGATGGCTAGGATAGTCACCTAGGTGATGAAAGACCCAAGCAAAACTTATCCGATTGAACCTCTAATGATTTGGAAATTGCCCGGGAATGTGCTAGAATCAAGCAAGGACGCGAATAGCAAAGAAAACATGAGGAGATGAAATATACAAATCCAAAAATTAACAATAAAAAATTGCATGAAAATAACAATAAAATAAGAAAGATATATTAGTCAATGGGATAAGACCCTAAGAAAACTCATCTCTTAGAACCTTAGTCTTGGGACGCTACAAAGGAAAATCACTCCTTTGATATATCTAAGAATCTTCTCAATATCATAAGGGATATAAGAGAAAGCTCACAAAAAAAGAACATAAGTTCTGAAAATTCATTCTTATTAATCTCTTTATCCAAAAGGACATAAGTGGCTCCTTATATAAAGGAATAAGGCAACCAAACACTAGGCTTAAATGAAAAAAAAATTAAATAAAAAATATAAGGAAATAATCATATCTAATCAATCCTAAAGAAGGCACCACAATCTAAATGAAAAAGAAAATAAAATATTCTTGCAAATCACTCCTAAAGGTGGCACATTTTTGCTTAAAAGAAAAAAAAAATTCGAAAACCTAATCTTTAAAATTAGGAAAAAATTAAAACTTAATATCCAAAACACAATCTTTGACCATAGGCTTTATTTTTGAAATTTAATAATAAAAAATGAAAATTCTAAATAAATTAGCCTAAAGAAAGACTACTTTTTAATTAATCACATGAGTGGCACATGATCACTTAAGTAATCTCCTCTAATTGGGCTTCTCTTAGACTTAGATCTAAAACTTGTATTTTGGAGTTGATAATCACACCTACAAGCTCCTTTTGGGCTGTAACTTTAATCAAGTGAATGGGCTCTAATCCATAGAGCTCTTAGATCACTTCAATGCTTCAGTTCCTTGCTCTTGACTTTGGCCCACCTAAATCTTGCAATGGATCTTTATCTCTCCAAGCTTGGGCTTTATGTTCAGTACTTTGATCAAGTCTTCCAAGTTCTCCATACTTCTCTCTAAACTCTTGCAAATCACACCTAACCATTATTCTATCATTCCCTCCCTCCTTGAAAGGATTTGTCCTTGAATCTCCATAATCTACATCAAAAGAAAGGGAACAATTACAAGCATCAAATAAATCATAAGGAGTATACTTACCTTTCCAACTTGATTGATGCATATTTGCTTTAATCCATCCATGAACTTGAAGTAAATCACTCTCACTTTGCTACAAATTTGTTTTAAATGTTCCCCTAAGCTTTTGCAACCAATCTCTAGGATAAAAAACCTTGCGTAACTCACTAGTTGTAATTGCACATGTTGTAGTTTCACGCAATGGTAGAAAAGTACATGAACTTTCCTTTGCATTTATTTTGTCCATAACCTGCATCAAAGATCTAGGAACAAAATGGGCATAACAAGACTCAAGGGAATGACTAAAGGAGCACAAACAAACATAAAATGAAAAGAAGGACCACATACTAACATAAAATGAAAAGGATGAAATGAACTAGAAAGAGAATGGAACATAATAGACTTATGTGGATGAGATGGGACACAATGCCAACAATGGAACATATATAAGTTTTGATGATGACAAATGTAGAGTAACAAGGAAAAAATACATCATAATTGGCTAACATATACATTGTTTATAAAATAAGTAAAATGTATATTAGCATGTGTTTAATTATGTTTATAATGCATATATCATGCTATTTATATATAAATTGGACTAACTACTTGATTTATAAATGTAATACATTAAGTGTGAAGTTGTCCAAATAAGGAAAGTGAGCATTAGTATAAAGAAATGAAAATCAACATCATGTCTCACTTAAAGAAGAAGAAGAGAAAGAATGCTCTAAGAATAAAAGATGAGAAGGGAGCATACCAAGAATGAGAATGACCAAGTGAAAGTGGAGTTCAACTTTTGAAGACCTATCTATTAGGTGTATTTTGTTTTCACTTAGGTCTTGAGGTAGTTTAGTCTTTGAAATTTACTTGATCTTATCATCATATGTTTTAAATGAGTTAAATTAAGTAAATATGATGTTAGCACATGTTAGAATTGAGAAATATTGGCTAACAGACACATTTTGCTTATGATTCATGTTTATTTTGTGCAAAATTTGAACTTTGCTTGGTGAAATTCGAAGTTACAGAGTTTTCATGATAAGCGAATTTCAGTTGTGAAATTCGAATTTTGGACTAAGCATAGTTATTGAAATTGTGCAAAAGTTGCAAAGGTTTGAACATGTTTTTGATAGATGAATTTTGATCGTTGAAATTCAAATTTTGGGCTTTGAAATTCTAATTTCGAAGTACATTGTGAAAACTTGAACATGCCTCTGATAGACAAATTCTCTGAAATTTGAATTTTGGCATCAGACAGATGAATTTTGGTCTTTGAAATTCTAATTTCGATCTCTGAAATTCTAATTTCAGTCTCTGAAATTGTAATTTTAGTTTTTGAAATTCTAATTTGAGACAACTGTTCAAATATCTTCAGACGTACTTCCAATATGAAAATTTGCAAAAACTAACAAAGGATATCTTTTGTAAACTCGAAATTCTAATATCACTTTGTAATAGATGAATTTCAAGGTTTAACATAAAAACACATAACTATATTAACTCTGCAAAATTCATTTATTGAGCCTCAAAATTCTAATTTTGGTATGTCAGACGCATTTAATGTGGTTCTTGAATGGCTCTTTTATAGAGTAACGGCTAGAACTTATGTCTAACAGATAGATATTGTGTCTAATGAATAGTTAAGCCACAAAACTATAAATAAAAACTCATTTAAACTTATAGGTGATGATTTTAATTGAGTTATGCCAAAATGCTATTTCAATACATAAAATCTTTCTATATTAGCACTCATAGTTAAACCCACCTTAATAGAGTGAGTTTTCAATGTATCATTTACTCTAAAAGAGAGTTTCAATTCTGTAAATATTCTTTTGTAAAATTTCTGGTTAGAATCTTAATGCAGGGAATTACACATCATTGTAAGGGTGTGTGAAGAATGGCTTTACAAGTGCCTACTGAAACTTGTGGGATATACTAAGACTTCACAAGTGCTCGGATCAAACTTATGGGATATAGTAAAAATCTCCAGTAGTGGCTTAAGGATTGGACAAAGGCCAAGTGGTTTTGGGCAAACTAGTATAAATGCTTGTGTCTGATCCTTCATCTCCTCATTTCATCTAGCTACTTCATCATAATATGTTTATCCCTGTTCTACTATAACACTTGGTGAAATTGGGCTATACTTCAAAAGGCCAAAAATTTTGCATCACCCAATTCATCCCCTCTTAGGTGACCAGCCAAACCTTACATGATGTTCCTCTAAAAGTTACACGCAATCATGCTTAATCTCATAAGCACAAGCAACTTTATTATTTTCCAATTGTGCTACATCAAGATTTTCAATTTGCATATTAGAAGTACTAGAATCAAAGCTATCTAATGCAATACTAACAATATCTAGCTCAATTTTCTCAAGATTTAGCAAAATATTATGATCAATCCCATTAACATAATCAATATCATTAAACTCATTAGGATTCTCAAATTCAGCACATATGAAATCATCTACTCTCACAGAAGAGATATCATCATTAGAGATATGAGGATTAGACATACCTTTATTTTGATCTACTTTTATCCATACAGATTAACTACTTTTATCATAATTATCACTTAATTAGTACATAACTGTTTCAAATTTGCATTTGGACTAAACTCATTATTTTGATCCCCAAATTTATCTGTATGGATCCACATCCTATTCTCTTTAGCCATATACTTTTATGGACCTCACAAACCTCTTTTTTGACCAAAAATCGCTTCTAAACTTAAATTAGAATTATAAATTCATATGAATCCAATTAGTTTTTAAAGTATTCCATTGAGTTTGACTCATCAAGAGCTTTGTTTTGACAGGATTTCTGAAAAATTCCAAAATTACCCATAACTCGAGACAAAATTATAAATTTTAATTCTTTCAGGCCTTTTTTCATAATATTTTCCAAGGGCTTAATTGCAACAATTCTCCCTTTTTAAGGACTAAATTACATATAATTCTTTTTCCTTATGGCTAAATTATAATTTTCACATTTTCTTTTCTAACCTGGAAATGACTATTTTGCCTTTAAGCATGGTAAAAACATAAATATTGATTCTTCTGGGTACTTCCTCATAATTTCCCCCAAAGACCAATTTTTAAATAATTCTTTTCATTATATTTTAAATTGGTTTATTTTTCAACCTAGATCTCCCGATTATGCAATACTTATGCCGTTGTGCTCAGCTTGTAACACCTTACTTTGCAACCATCAAACATGCATGATTTCATGATTAAGTTTCAAAATAAAGTGATTTGAAAGCAAATGAGCCCTTAATTGCTCATAGACTAAGCTTAGGTTGTAAAATTTTGCTGAACTTTGAAAATTCCTAACTAATTCTACAAAAATCGTATTGAGGTGATTCCAAGTTCTATGAAAAGCTTATGATGTCTATTTTAAAGTAAAAATTTTGATTCACACTTTTAATACTAGAGTAAATTTCGAATTTTATAGAGTCTATCCTGTTAATAATGAAGCATAAACAAAGAATAGGGAAAATCTCAACACCAAAGTATAGGGACATAATATTTCATTATCAAAATGTTCTAATTTACATTGTATAATGTAATATATCATCTAATCCTATGCAAGGTAATACAAAATGTAATATGATTCTAAAATGACTTGGATAGCATTTCCTTGTTAGTTTGTCATTTCATTTCCTTGGGCAGAACCGGGGCCTAAAAATGTTAGATATTGGGGGTGAAATTCGAACAGAATCTCAGTAATATAACAATTCATTTTCCCACACTCAATTTCAGCAGCATAACAGTACAACATAATTACTAAGATTCGAACTTAAAATCATGTTCTATATGATCATGCATGTTCAAACAACCTTCATGACATTCAAAGCATTATTGTAGCAAAACCTCAACTTTGATCCAATATTTCAACATGGAAAATCCCAAAAACATGTTTCTACTAGCATAATGACTACTCTTAATAAATCAAATAGCTGAACTAAAATATAAATGGAAGAAAAGGAAAAGCATATTACCTAGAAATATTTCTTAGAACTTCAGAACCTCAGATCATACCTTCTTTCCTACTGCTTCTCACTCTAACCTCTCTCTACCTTGAATGAAATTTGATGGCTAAATCGAGGAAGGAGGAGCATCTATTTATAGGTGAGTTGAAAACATAATGGCCCTTGGATTAGATCTTGATCCAATGGCTCTTAATTATTCCATATTAATTTATTTAATTCATCATGTGAGGAATCAATGAGGCTACCACCTTGCCCTATTCTAGAAGTTTTTAGTTGATATTTCTAACTCAAAAAATATATTCTATTTGGTTCTATCATGTGTCTTCTTCAAATGGTGCCATGTGTATGTTGGAGTTTAACTTGATATTTGCTTTTTTTTCCTCTTAATTTTCGTCACTTTCTTGTCTAATCAGCCCAAGGAATATACTTTTATGTAATTTGGGCTTTACATATCTCATTTTGGGCTTTAGTTCAAGGTATATGGGTTTTTGGGCTTCTTCTACCTATTTTAGGTCCAATTCTTCCTTATTCTAGGCTTTTAGGATCTAAAATTAATTCAGTAATGTAATTACATATTTTAGGACTTAGAACATTGTTTTTGAATTTCAATATATCCTGACTAGTGACTAATTTCCTCATACAGAGTTAATTAGAACATAATGTCAGTTTCTAAGTTCATTTGTATATTATTGTCGAAACTAGAGTCATATCATTTATCTATTGCTAAAAAATATTCTGGTTATCTAAAATGAATCTAGACATGTTACTGAGTCATATTCAATCTCTGATGAATCTAGACTTGACATTAAGCTTTATACATTTTCTAATTCGCCGATTAATCCAATTATTCATAGATTGATCTTATTGCTATTTAAACTTCGTAGAAAAATCTAGTGTCTTATTCTGCGTAATAATATATCTGGGTTTTCCAATACAAACTTATTTTCTATTTTTTTAGAAATTTCTAAATTATAGAACTTCGATCCTCTTTCCTGTCTAATATATGCATTTTCTGATTCTACTTATTTGAGAATAATTTCTAGCGATTATTTTTCTGACTCTATTCCTACAACCGGTACTGTCAAATACTGAGTAGATAATTTGTTTGGAAAAATGACTTCTATGTCCCATTATTTTGTCTTTTAGTGCCTACTTCATCAATTTTTTCTTTGACCCAATGATTTAACTTTCTTTGCAATTTGGTCCCTAAGTACTACTACTATCATGTTTCCCAAGGTATAGAATCTCAACCTATAGCTTCACAGGATTTCTGATGTCATACAATATACATTCACATTTGACTACTAAGTCAAATTTAATCTAGATTTGTATAGAACGGCATATGAAATTTTAAATATTTGTAGTTTCTAAATAGCATATCCAACTTATTTAGTTCTTGCTAAAGGTTCCATATGGTTTCTAATGTCATATAATGCATGTTCATAGTTCAACCAAAATCCAACTAGAAACATAAATACAAAGCATGTGAAATTCAAGTTATGTTATGAGTTCTGTAGTTAGTGAGAATTAGAATGTTACACAGCTCAACACGAGCTTCCATACAACTGCTATAAAACTTCTGACTCAATTCTAGAATTAATTCATACTAAGGACCTTATCAAAAATTAATTCCAATGAAAGATAGAACAAAATTCCTTCTAGGGACCATATGGAAAATTAATTCCATTTAAAGACCGAGCATGTAACATTACAATCGTACTTCTTTTTCCATTGTTGCAAGTATCTCATGCCACATTCCTTAAATCTCTATAAAAATTGTTGCATCCTGTATGAAATTTGGAATGTTATAGTTAGTCCCTAAACATGGTTAACATTTTTGGAGGGTGAGATTCAAAAAATCTCAGTAGTATTACTATTCCATGCATATATATCATCATATAACTCACAGAAGCATCAAACATTCTCATTAAATCATATTATGCCATAATATTTCATAAAAAATTCGATAGAGTTTTCTTTTATAATTTGGACATTCCAAGGTTACAAGACCCTTCAAACAACTCAGCCAACAATCACACAATCACAAAACATCAAGACAATCATGGCAAATCATCAAGTTCACAAATTTTTTATTAGACAATATAATGCAAAAATAGGTAAAATACTACCTTTGTGATTTCCTTTGCTTTCAAACCATGGTACACCTTTTCCTAAGCCTTTCACAACTTTATTTAACCTAAATACATCATCATTTATGGATACAAGCCAATAATTCATAGAGCTTTATCATAAAGTACACACTAAACCCTAATTTTTCTATATAGCTTTCCTTTTGATTTTTCTTGAAACCATCGCTTGTCCTTAGCTAATTTCGACCCAAGGAATCCATTTTTTACCTTAAAATTATGAAATTCCATCCTATTGAATCAAGAGTTTTGATGATTCCAAACCAATACTCAAGAGCTCGGATTGAAGATATCAAAGGAGCTCAAAGTTATTTCAAGTGAAGATTTTCTGAGTATTTGCTGATAGATCCTGTGTAGGATCTTTAGTTTTAGTTGTGATTGGGTAAAAGATTTTGATTTGAGAAAAATATGTTTTCAAACCTTGATTTTGTGTTAAATCTTGACTTATTTGAAAAACACCCACAAACAGACGAAGTTTGAAAGTTTAAACTTAACTGTCAAGTTGGAAATTCGAGCTTTGCCTTAGGAAATTCGAATTTCGAGCTAAAACTAAATAAGTCTGAAGAGATGGCTCTCTGTCAGATGAATTTTGATTGTTCAACATTCGAATTTTAGTCTAAGTCTGAGAGAAGTTTCCTTGAAACAGACGAACTTTGGTTCTTCAAAATTCGAATTTCAGACAAAACAAAATTTGAGAAAATAGAAGAAATTCATCTGAAACTGTGTTAAAGTTCATCTAAGATCAAGAATGATTTAAGTTTCAAAACTGCTCTCTGACAGACGAACTTTGAACATTAAAATTCAAATTTCAGAAGCAAAAATCTTAAGTCTGTTTAAGTGAAACATTGACATACGAATGATAAGAACTTGCAACATTCGAATGATAAAGTTAGTCTAAAAAGAGTCTCTCTGACAGACGAACTTCACTCTTCAACATTCGAATTTCGAAGAAAATAAACTACTGTGCCTCCTTTTCATGTACTGGGAACAGACGAATTTTGGGATTCCAAAATTCGAATTTCGAGGGCACTGTAGCAAATTGAAAACACTGTTCACACTTAACCGTAAAACTTTCTTCTTGAAAATTCGTATGTCACATTGTGAAAATGTTCTAAAAGTTTCAAAATTCGAATTTCACTTCATGAACAGACAAACTTCGTGCTGTAACGTTGAAAGCTCTAACCTTTGGTTCCTTCGAAATTCGTCTGTTGACCAACCAAAATTCGAATTTCAGTATGTCAGAAGCATTAAATGCGGTTGGTTAACGGATAGTTTTTCAGAGTAACCGTTGGATAACTTCTCCAACGGATAGATTAAAGTCTCTAACGGACATTTGAGACCTAAATCTATAAATACAACAACATTTGAAGTTGTGGGTAATGAATCTAACTTGTATATAACGAATTTCTATCAAAACTTCTTCTCAAGAGCTTTTACCCTCTCAACTTCAATATTTGTACTTTAACCTTCAAATCTACTCTATTCAAGAGAGTTATTTCTTTGTAAACAATCTACTCTTCATCTGTAAGATAGATTTACTTGTGAGGGGAAATCACAAGGGGATTGGGAAGCACATTGTGAGAGTGGTTAGAGTGTTTGAGAGAGCTCCAGAAACAGAGCATACTCATGTACTGTGGCATTAGCAAGAAGCTCGTTGAATTCTTGCTGTATAGTGGATAAATCTCAAGAGTTGTCTTGGGGATTGGAAGTAGGTTAAGTGGATAGACCGAACCAGAATAAATCACTGAGTTTTCTTCTCCTTATCTTTACTTTTCAGCTTGCTCTGTTTTATAAGTTTCCTTCATTACACTGTGCTATCTTCACTCATTTCAGTTTGTGCAGAAAAATTTCAATCTTCCCAATTCACCCCCCCTCTTGGGAAGTCAGCCTTGCTAACAAGTGGTATCAGAGCCCGGATTCCTATTCAAAGGAACTCACAGTCCAGTAATTAAGATGGCTGGCTTTGGAGAGAGTATACTTGCTGAAGGGAACAATACTAACAGACCACCAGGCTTCAGTGGAGAGCATTATGGGTACTGGAAGATGAGAATGCAGATCTACCTCCAATCAATTGATCTTGACATCTGGTCAGTCATTGAAAAAGGAGATTTCATCCCAATGGCTCTAACTAAAGATGGAGGACACAAAGAGAAGCTGGAAGCAGAATGGAATGATGAGGACAGAAGGAGAGTCCTACTGAATTTCAAAGCAAAGCATTGTTTAGTCAGTGCCCTGAACCAGGACGAATTCTACAGAGTCTCACAATGCTCTACTGCAAAAGGGATGTGGGACACTCTACAGATTGCACATGAAGGAACATCTGGAGTCAGGGAGAACAGACTGAACACGTGCATTGGGGAGTATGAAAGCTTCAGAATGGCTGAAGGAGAAACTGTAAAGGAGCTTCAAAAGAGATTTACTCTTATTGTAAATCAACTAAAAAGCCTGGGAAAGGATTACACTCAGTCTGAGAAAGTAAGAAAGATACTCAGAGCTCTCCCTCTGGAATGGCAGCCCAAGGTGATAGCAATAGAAGAAGCCAGAGGAGAATCAATGGCCTCTGTCACAGCTCTCTTTGGCAGCCCTGAGGAGTATGAAGGAAAAATCAAAGCACTCAAGGAAGCTGGACTGGACAAAAAGAAGAAAGGCCTTGCCCTCAAAGCTGCTGATGAAAAGGAAGAAGAATCCGATGAAGGAGATGAGCTGGATGAGGAAACTCTGGCTATGATGGTCAGAAAATTCGGAAGATTCTACAGCAAGAAGAAGAACAAGAGGTTCTTCAAAAAGGGAGTTGCTGGAGAAAGCAAGAAAGAGGCAAAAGAACCTGTGACTTGCTATAAGTGCAAGAAGCAGGGACACATTAAGTGGGACTGCCCCCAATTCATCAAGAAGCAGGAAAAAGAAAAGAAAGCTGCTGACAAAGGGAAGAAGAAGAAAGCCTATATCTCATCCATATGGGGCAACAGCTCAGATGAGGAAGAAGAAGATGAAGATGAGATTGCCAACATTTGTCTGATGGCACTTGCCTCTGAAGAATCCACACCCTCATGCAGCAGTGATCAGGAAGAAGAGGTATATGAATCTGAACCTTCCTATTCTGAATTACAAGATGCATTTTATGAGCTTCATGATGAATTCATTAAAGTTGTTAAAGAACTAAAATTGGCAAAGAAAAGGATAAATAAGCTGGAATCTCAAAGCATAGTTTCTGAAATTGCCTCTTTACCTACTACTGAACCTGTTTGTTGCACTTCATGTACTGAACTTAAGCAAACTAATGATTATTTAGTTAAAAGCATGTCTAGGCTCACTAGAGGTAAAGATATGTTGTTTGCCTTGATGGGGAGCCAAAGAATATCACTAGGAAAAGCTGGTTTTGGCTATGATCCATGTGCTGTCAAGGAAAAGATTAGAAAGAAAAACCAGAATGCATACATGAGACATTTTGTGCATGCTGAGAGTAACAGAAAGAAAGATCATATGTCATCTTGCATTGAAACATATAATCAACCAAAGTATGCAAGACAAAAGTATAATCTGCATTGTTTTCTTCCTATCACTCAATCTAGTAGTCCCTTCATTACCTGTCATTTCTGTAACAAAAAGGGACATATTTCCAGTTCTTGTGCATTAAAGAAAAATGGACTTGGTAGGAAAGTTGAATGGGTTCCCAAAGTTGCATCTGCATCTAGGGAAAAATCTACTGACCAAAAAGGACCCAAGCAAATTTGGGTACCTAAAAGGAAAACATAAACTTTGTTTTGCAGGTCTGTCTCAAAGCTAAGAAAAGCAACAAATGGTATATGGACAGTGCTTGCTCAAGTCACATGACCAGTGATAAGGAGAAGTTCATCACCCTTAGAGACAAGAAAGGAGGAAAGGTGACCTTTGGAGGTGATCAATACGACAAAGTTATTGGTATTGGCATTGTGGGCAAAAATCCAGAAACATCCATTGAAGAGGTGTTGTTTGTAATTGGCCTCAACCACAATTTGCTGAGCATGAGTCAGACCTGTGACAGAGGAAACTGGGTGCTGTTTGACTCAAAGTTTTGCCTGGTCATCAGAAAAAGTGATCACAAAGTAATCCTCAAAGCTCAAAGGGATGGTAACTGTTATACTATTGATCTTGATGAACTTCCTCCCTTGGATTCTGTATGTTTAATTAGTCAGGATAATGATAGTTGGTTATGGCATAGGAGATTAGCTCATGTTAATATGAATCAATTATCTAAACTGGTTAAAAATGAGCTAGTAACTGGACTACCAAAGATATCTTTTGAGAAAGACAAAGAATGTGACGCATGTATAAGAGGAAAACAAACTAAATCATCTTTTAAATCTAAAAATATAGTCACCACAACTAGACCACTTGAGTTGCTACATATGGACTTAATTGGACCCTCTATGGTGAAAAGTCTTGGTGGTAATTTGTATGTGCTTGTAATTGTAGATGATTATTCTAGATTTACTTGGATATTATTTCTCTCTTCTAAAAGTGATACCTTTGATGCATTTGTAACCTTAGCCAAGAAAGTGCAAAATGAGAAAGGTATTTCTATTGTGTCAATCAGGTCAGACCATGGAGGAGAGTTTGAAAATGCACACATCCTGGAGTATTGCAATGAGCATGGGATTGACCATAACTTCTCAGCTCCAAGGACTCCTCAACAGAATGGGGTAGTAGAGAGGAAGAATAGAACCATTGGAGAGATGGCCAGAGCTATGCTGAATGAGAAGGAACTCTCTCAAGTGTTTTGGGCTGATGCAGTGAACACAGCAAGCTACATCATAAACAAAGCCTACATCAGACCAATCCTTGGGAAGACTCCATACGAGCTGTACAAGGGAAGAAAGCCAAATCTGTCCCATCTCCATATGTTCGGATGCAAATGCTTTATTCACAATAATGGTAAAGAAAATCTGGGTAAGTTTGATGCCAAATCCGATGAAGGTATATTTCTGAGCTATTTTAGTAGGAGTAAGGCATATAGAGTTTACAATAAAAGATCAAATGTGGTAGAAGAATCTGTGCATGTGATTTTCATTGAAAATGAAACTGTTTCAAAACATGTTACCAATGAGGATGATCTTGCTTTCAACTTTGAAAAACTGGGCATTTCTGATAAAAGTAAAACTGAACCTCCAAAAATACCCGAATCTGTTAACACAGAGGAAGATATTCAGGAGCAAGAGTTTGATGAAGAAAACAATGAAGAAACTTCTCAAGAACTCCCTAGAGCTTGGAGATATCAAAGGAATCATCCTGTTGATCAAGTAATAGGGAATGTTCAAGAGAGAGTCAAAACCAGAAAACAGTTAAGGGATCAAATGCTCAACTGTGCTTTCATTTCTCAAATTGAACCCAAATGTGCTGAAGAAGCCTTAACTGATGAATACTGGATTCTAGCTATGCAAGATGAACTAAATCAGTTTGAAAGAAATCAAGTTTGGGATTTAGTGCCTAGACCCAAAAATCATCCTGTTATTGGTACCAAATGGGTTTTCAGAAATAAACTGGATGAATCTGGAACAATAGTCAGAAATAAAGCTAGATTGGTTGCTAAAGGGTATAATTAGGAAGAAGGTATTGATTTTGAAGAAACCTTTGCACCAGTAGCTAGACTAGAGGTTATAAGAATGCTGCTGGCATATGCATGCGTGAAAAACATTTTACTATATCAAATGGATGTAAAGAGTGCCTTTCTAAATGGATATATCATGGAATAGGTTTATGTAGATCAACCTCCAGGTTTTGAGGATTCTACTAATCCAAACCATGTTTATAAACTGAAGAAGGCTCTTTATGGTTTAAAACAAGCCCCTAGAGCATGGTATGAGAGACTGAGCAATTTCCTAACTGAAAAGGGGTTCAATAGAGGCAAAGTTGACACAACTTTATTTACTAAGAAAGAAAATAGAGATTTACTAATTGTTCAAATCTATGTTGATGATATCATTTTTGGTGCTACTAATGAAGCTCTTTGCAAGAAATTTTCTGAGTTAATGCAGGGAGAATTCGAGATGTCTATGATGGGAGAACTTAACTTCTTCCTTGGACTGCAAATCAGACAACTTCATGATGGTATCTTTCTCAGTCAATCCAATTATCTAAAAGAGTTGCTAAAGAAGTTTGGAATGGAGAGTGCCAAACCAATGGGAACACCTATGGCAACTGCAACCAAACTGGACATGGATGAGAATGGGAAGATGTTTGACATTACCCAGTATAGGAGAATGATTGGATACTTGTTGTACCTAACTGCCAGCAGACCTGACATTGTGTTTAGTGTCTGTATGTGTGCCAGGTTCCAATCATGCCCCAAAGAAACCCATGCAACAGCTGTGAAAAGAATATTCAGATATCTTATTAGAACATCACAAATGGGTCTCTGGTATCCAAAGGGCAATGGAGAAGATCTCAAAGGATACACTGACGCTGATTTTGCAGGATCCAAAACAGATAGAAAAAGTACAAGTGGAACCTGTCAGTTTCTTAGAGGATCCCTGGTTTCATGGTTCAGCAAAAAGCAAAACAGTGTGGCCTTATCCACTGCAGAAGCTGAGTATGTTGCAGCTGGAAGCTGTTGTGCCCAAGTCATCTGGATGAAGCAGCAGCTTGAAGATCTTAAGGTTAAATTGAAAGAGATTCCAATCATGTGCGACAACCAAAGTGCTATAAATATCACCAAGAACCCTGTCATGCATTCAAGGACAAAACACATTGAAGTTAGGCACCACTTCATAAGGGATCACGTTCTGAAAAGAGAAGTCAGATTGGAATACATCCCAACAGAGAATCAAGTTGCTAACATACTCACAAAGCCTCTATCAGAAGATAGGCATTGCAAAATAAGAAGAGAACTGGGTATGGTAAATCCCAGTGAACTGTAAGTTATTATCTTGCAATCCTGTTTTCAAAGAGTTCATTTTTTAAAACAAATTCTAACTTTAGCATCAGAGTATGTTTAATTTAAGTTGCAGGTGCTCCCCACAAGACTTAATGGCAAGAAACTTGAAGATTGGAGCACACAAGAATGGAACAACCAGAAAATGAAGTAAATGATAAAAATTCTAAGTTCTGGATCCATTCTGTAAGTTTTTAAAGATGAAATTCATATTTTAATGAGTGTAAGACATATTTTGCTTCATAAACTGTGCTTTTGACATGGTCAATATGGTCAACATTCGAATTTCGGTTGACTAACAGACGAACTTCAGCCTGTTATGCTTTGGAACAGTTCTCGGTGTTGCCTCGAAATTCGTCTGTTGGATCTTGAAAGTTCAAATTTTCAAAAACAAAAATTTCATGGTTATGATTGTCCATCACTGTTATTCTAATTTTCACTTCTTAACACACGAATGTTGGATAACCTTTACAAAAGTTGAAAAATTCGAAGTTTCAGTTCAAAATTCGTCTGTTGAATCATGTTCTTCATGTTGAATGCTTGAAAGATGAAGTTCTGCATGCTTAATTCGTCTGTTGATTGATGGTTTGATTGATGCCTGCCTTTTTCTTTTCAACATTCGAACTTTGGTGGAACAAAATTCGTCTGCTGTGCTCATATTGCTTGATTCAAGCCACTGTCAGACGAACTTTCAGGATGAAAATTCGTATGTCAGTAAGCTGTGCTGAACAGTTTAACTTGTAACTGCCCGAAGTTCAAATTTTGACCCCTCAAAATTCGTCTGTCAGACGTTACATATGTTAAATGCAACGGTTTTTCAAAGAACAGACGCAACCCTATTTGTAACCTCTCTAAGTCTGTTCTGATTCTCTCTTCAATCCTCTTAACTCCTGTCCAAAAACCATCATTCTTCACCGATTAAACTTCCATTCGCATCCTATAAACCTATTCTTAGCCACATTCTGCATCATTCAACCGAAAAATGGCAAGAGTCAAAATTCCTGGAGCAGGAAAAGCTGTGGCCCGTCCAAAGAGGAGTGTTAAATCTCAATATGCTACCAAGGAAGGAGAGAAATCCAAGAGAAAGGCCGAATCCAGTAAGGCAACTCCTTCTAAACGCAAAAAATCTTCATCCAAAGCAGAATCTCAGAAAGCTGGAACCTCATCTTCAAAAAATGCAGAACCTTCTATCCCTGCTGTTGCTTCTTCCAGTACTGAATCTGGAGAGTACGAAATGACTACACTGCCACTATGGAGCACTCCTGAGATTCAAGAAGAGTACACTACCAAGTTTGCCAACAAAAAGGTAATCAAGCCTCACTGTGTAAATGTGGAACAATTTCTGATATTCAACAACTTTGATGCTGCATTATGGTTGTTAAGATATAAAAATCTATTGGAAATTGCTGAAAAATATGATGATGAGGTAGTAAAGACTTGGTATGCCTCTGTTCAATATAATAGCAAGAGAGTGAAATGGGAGGTCACCTTGAGATCAAGGACCATTTGGCTTGCTGATGAGACCTTCAATGAGGTGCTGGAAATCCCAGGACAAGATGGGCTGAAAGTTGACATCACAGCCTCTGGATATATGGATGAGGCAAGTACAGCTGATGAAGAAGGTGGACCCTTCCTGAAGTACAAGGAGAGCACCATTTTGGACACCCTATTCAGAAGAAGGGAGAACAGGCCAACAATAAATCAGTTGAAGCCCACAGACCTAAGTGTTCAAGTAAGGATCCTGCACTACATAGTGTCCAGGATCATATTCAACAAGGATGGCAGCTTCAATTTGATAACAAGGGCAGAGGCTCATGTGATGACTGCTATCATTCGTGGGAAGCTAATTAATTTGGGTCATATCATCCTCCAGCGAATGATAAAGGCAAGGGATCAGAGGAAGGATTCCACACTCCCCTATGCAGCAATTATTTCAAGAATCCTGCGGCATGCTAGGATTCAACACATTGAAAAGGGGAAAGAGAAACTCACCGAGGTATTCAAAGAAGAGGAATTGCAAAGGATGGGTATTGAAAGAGATGAAGGCAGATGGGTTGGAAAGGGAGCAGGGAAATCTGAAGACTTGTTCTTTGTTGCTGATGCATCCCTCCAACAAGAAGGCACTTCTGAGGCCCCTGGCAGATCTGTACCTCAGCCTTCTCAGCCAATTCCATCTCCCTCCAGGCCTACTCACCCTCCTTTCACTCCCTCCTCATGGGCCAAACCTACAAAGATCACTGAGTTGTTTGACAGTCTGTCAACACTCATTCTCAGCATTAAGGATGAGCAAAATGCCAAATTTGCTCATCTACAAGATCAGATCCATCAGTTGGCTGTGAATATGAAGGTGCTGGCTGATGCTTATGAAGATATTAGAAATGCAATTCCTACCTCTTCAGCTCCACCTCAGCCTGGTATCCCTGAACCTGCTCTGTCTCCAACTCCTGAGCCTCTAAGCCCCTTCGAGATTGCCTCCTCTGACCATGATGGTGATACAGATAGTGCTGGTGCAATGAGGACACCCCTGGACTATGGATTAGAAGAAGAAGGACTTCAAGAAACAAGCCCTCTTGAGCCTATGCAAGAAGATGCTCCGGATTCAATTATGTCCATTCAAGAATTAGAGCAAGTTGAAAGACTGGAGCCATTTCAACCTCTTTTGTGCCAGAAGGAGCAAGCAATGAGGAAAGGAGAATTGTACTTGTTGTTGATTATCTTGGTATTGCTCACAATGCTCTGCTGCAAGCTCAAAGGAGAAGGCTGGAAGAATTGTTTCCTCCTGCTGAACCAGCTTCTCATTCTATTACTGCTTATGGGCTCTCAGAGGAATAGAGAGCTCAACTAGCTCTTTCTAGGCAGGAAATGCAAGTGCTGCTGGAGATCTCTGATGATGATGATGATGATGAAGACCCTGCTGAGCCTCCTGCACCAGTTCAACCAGAGATTCCTTTTGCTCCTGTCCCTCTTCATGTTGTTCCTCTCACTCAGATTCCTCCTCCAATGGACTTTATTGGCCTTCCTGATGATGCCAAAAAGGGGGAGAAGATAAAGTAAACTGGGACTAAGCAAGCTGGAAAATCTGTTGAGCCATCTGGAAAAGGAAAGACGTACAGCAAGAAGACTAAGCCAAAGAAGAAGTGATGTTTTTAGATCTTAGGCTGAATCCTCTTGCTGTATCTTGTTTTAATCGCTGTATCTTGTATTAGTTGTTTAATTATTTGGTTGTTTGATATTTTTGAGAACTGCTCTTTAATTGGAATATATATGGCAACAATTTGATTAAATGAATTATGTTTTTGATTGCAATGATTTGGGCTTTGAATCTCTTCACTTAATCTGTTGAAAATGATATCTTATGAACTGTAATGCATATGTTGAGGGGGAGCTTGTGAAAGTAAACCCAAGTACTAATCCAGTGTGTGAGTTGTTTTGTCATCATCAAAAAGGAGGAGAATGTTGAATCAAGAGTTTTGATGATTCCAAACCAACACTCAAGAGCTCGGATTGAAGATATCAAAGGAGATCAAAGTTGTTTCAAGTGAAGATTTTCTGAGTATTTAATGATAGATCCTGTGTAGGATCTTTAGTTTTAGTTGTGATTGGGTAAAAGATTTTGATTTGAGAAAAAGATGTTTTCAAACCTTGATTTTGTGTTAAATCTTAACCTATTTGAAAAACACCCACAAACAGACGAAGTTTGAAAGTTTAAACTTAACTGTCAAGTTGGAAATTCGAACTTTGCCTTAGGAAATTCGAATTTCGAGCTAAAACTAAATTAGTCTGAAGAGATGGCTCTCTGTCAGACGAATTTTGATTGTTCAACATTCGAATTTTAGTCTAAGTCTGAGAGAAGTTTCCTTGAAACAGACGAACTTTGGTTCTTCAAAATTCGAATTTCAGACAAAACAAAATTTGAGAAAATAGAAGAAATTCATCTGAAACTGTGTTAAAGTTCATCTAAGATCAAGAATGATTTAAGTTTCAAAACTGCTCTCTGACAGACGAACTTTGAACATTAAAATTCAAATTTCAGAAGCAAAAATCTTAAGTCTGTTTAAGTGAAACATTGACATACGAATGATAAGAACTTGCAACATTCGAATGATAAAGTTAGTCTGAAAAGAGTCTCTCTGACAGATGAACTTCACTCTTCAACATTCGAATTTCGAAGAAAATAAACTACTGTGCCTCATTTTCACGTACTGGGAACAGAAGAATTTTGGGCTTCCAAAATTCGAATTTCGAGGGCACTGTAGCAAATTGAAAACACTGTTCACACTTAACCGAAAAACTTTCTTCTTGAAAATTCATATGTCACATTGTGAAAATGTTCTACAAGTTTCAAAATTCAAATTTCACTTCATGAACAGACAGACTTCGTGCTGTAACGTTGAAAGCTCTAACCTTCGGTTCCTTCGAAATTCGTCTGTTGACCAACCAAAATTCGAATTTCAGTATGTCAGAAGCATTAAATGCGGTTGGTTAATGGATAGTTTTTCAGAGTAACCGTTGGATAACTTCTCCAACGGATAGATTAAAGTCTCTAACTGACATTTGAGACCTAAATCTATAAATACAACAACATTTGAAGTTGTGGGGAATGAATCTAACTTGTATATAACGAATTTCTGTCAAAACTTCTTCTCAAGAGCTTTTACCCTCTCAACTTCAATATTTGTACTTTAACCTTCAAATCTACTCTATTCAAGAGAGTTATTTCTTTGTAAACAATCTACTCTTCATCTGTAAGATAGATTTACTTGTGAGGGGAAATCACAAAGGGATTGGGAAGCACGTTGTGAGAGTGCTTAGAGTGTTTGAGAGAGCTCCAGAAACAGAGCATACTCATGTACTGTGGCATTAGCAAGAAGCCCGTTGAATTCTTGCTGTATAGTGAAAAAATCTCAAGAGTTGTCTTGGGGACTGGAAGTAGGTCAAGTGGATAGACCGAACCAGAATAAATCACTGAGTTTTCTTCTCCTTATCTTTACTTTTCAGCTTGCTCTGTTTTATAAGTTTCCTTCATTACACTGTGCTATCTTCACTCATTTCAGTTTGTGCAGAAAAATTTCAATCTTCCCAATTCACCCCCCTCTTGGGAAGTCAGCCTTGCTAACACATGTCATTCCCAGATATAGACGTCATAATAGGCATGAACTAGTTCTCTGCCAATAATATTCTCCTCAACTGTAAAAACAAAGTTTTAATCATGCCTACCCTAGAAAGTATTCCAATTACTAAGACTAAGCTAAATTTTATATCGACCGCTCAAGTTGAGAGATACTTGGGAAAAGGATGTTTAGCTTGCCTAGTTTTCTTTTCAGTCAATATGGAAGTTGATGAAGAGATTGAAAAGATACCAGTGGTAAAGGAATTTCCAAAAGTATTTCCAACAGATTTTGAAGATTTATCACCAGAAAGAGAGGTTGAATTTGCCCGATATCCAAAGCACCATACAAAATGGCCCCACTTGAGTTGGCAGAATTAAAAAGTCAAGTTGAGGAGTTATTGGAAAAAGGATTCATTAGACCTAGCATTTTTCCATAGGGTGCTCCAGTATTATTTATAAAAAAGAAAGATGGTAGCCTCTGATTATGTATTGATTATAAGGAACTGAACAAGGTAACAATAAAGAATAAATATCCCTTACCAAGAATTGATGACCTATCAGATTAGTTGGCTGGTGCCACTATGTTTTCAAAAATTGACTTACGATCAAGGTATCATGAATTACGGGTAAAGGTAGAAGATGTTCCCAAAACTGCTTTTAGAACTTGTTATGGGCACAATGAATTTTTAGTGATGCCATTTAGTCTGACTAATGCTCCATCAATTTTTATGGATTACATGAATAGGATTTTCCGGCCATACTTAGGTAAATTTGTTGTGGTCTTTATCGTTGATTAGTGCACTCCAAGTCTTTAGAGAAGCACGAAATGCATTTGAAAATAGTCTTGACAGTTCTGAAAGAAAGAAAGCTGTATGCTAAACTAAGTAAGTGTGTATTTTGGCTCACAGAGATAGGGTTTTAGGGCATGTTGTCTCCAAGGATGGGGTTGTAGTAGACCCGAGTAAAGTAGATGCTATCCTAAAGATGGAGAGACCCAAGACTGTAACCGAGATAAGAAGTTGTCTTGGTTTAGATGGCTATTATAGACATTTCATACAAGACTTTTTTCGAATTGTATTGTCGCTTACAAAACTTACTCGAAAAGATAAACCTTTTGTGTGGGATAAGAATTGTGAAAATAGTTTTCATGAACTAAAGCACGGGTTAACTACTCCACTTGTATTAACTATACCTAATCCCAAAGAACACTTTGTGCCTTATACAGATGCAAGTAAGCACGGATTGGGTTGTGTACTAATGCAGAAAGGTAGAGTAGTAGCTTATGCTTCTAGACAATTAAAATCACATGAAGAAAACTATCCTACTCATGATTTAGAACATGCGGCTATAGTGCATGCTCTCAAGATCTGGAGACACCATCTTTATGGTGGACTAGTAGAAGTGTTTTGTGACCACAAGAGCCTTAAATATTTAGAAGATCAGAAAGAATTAAATGTCAGGCAAAGACAATGGATGGAGTTATTAAAAGATTATGATCAATCTATTAAATACCATCCAAGAAAAGCTAATGTAGTGGCTGATGCATTGAGTAGAAAAACTATTCACGTAGCCTACATGATGATTTGTGAAATGACAAAGCTGGAGGGTTACATAGACATGCATTCATTTTTATAGTTGCATGAGATCAAAATTGGCAATGAATTTTTAAATGATTTATTGAAAGCCCAGCAAGGGACTGAATTCATAAAGTTAGTTAAAGAAAAGCAAAGGCATGGAGAGATGCAGGGATTTAATGTATCAGAAAATGGTTTAATAAGATTTCAAAAGAGAGTTTATGTATCACTAGTAGTAGAGATAAGAACAAAGGTTTTGGCAGGGGTACATCAGAGTAAATATACTATTCATCTAGGTATTACGAAAATGTATCATGATTTAAATAAATTATTTTGGTGGCCTGGTATGAAAAGGGATATTACTCAGTATGTGTCTAGATGCATGGTGTGTCAAAGAGTAAAAATAGAGCATGAAAAGCCTGCTAGATTATTACATCCACTAGAGATCCCATAATGGAAATGAGATAGTATTTCAATGGACTTCATAATGGGATTTCCTAGAACATCGTCAGGATATGATGCAATTTGGGTAATTGTAGATAGGCTACGAGGTCAGCACACTTCTTAGCTATGAGGTTAACATATACACTGGATAAATTGGCACAACTGTATGTACAAGAGATATTAAGATTACATGGAGTGCCAAACAGTATTATATCAGACCGAGATCCAAGATTCACTTCAAATTTCTAGAAATCATTACAACAAGCCCTAGGTATTAAACTGAGATTCAGCACAACATATCACCCTTAGACTGATGGACAGACTGAAAGAACAATTCAGACATTAGAGGATATGCTAAGGGCTTGTGTGCTAGAGTTGAAAAGAAACTGGGATGTATACTTACCTTTGTTAGAATTTGCCTATAACAATAGCTATCATTCCAGTATTCAAATTGTTAGCAAGGCTGACTTCCCAAGAGGGGGGTGAATTGGGAAGTTTGAAATTTTTATGCACAAAGTGAAGTAAGTGAAGATATCACAGTATAATGAAAACAATGCGTAAAGCAGAGCAAGGTGAAAAGTAGAGATAAGGAGAAGAAAACTCAGTGATTTATCCTGGTTCGGTCTATTCTCTTGACCTACATCCAGTCCCCAAGACACCTCTTGAGATTTATCCACTATACAACAAGAATTTCAGTGGGCTTCTTGCTAAAGCCACAGTACATGAGTGTGCTCTGTTTCTGAGCTCTCTCAAACTCTCCAAGCACTTTCACTATGTGCTTCCCAATCCCCTTGTGAATACCCCTCACAAGTAAGTCTATCTTCCAGATGAAGAGTAGATTGATTACAATGAAATAACTCTCTTGAAAAGAGTAGATATGAAAGTTTAAGTACAAGTATAGAAGTTGAGAAGGTAAAAGCTTTTGAGAAAAGATTCAGCAGAAATTCGGTATATACAAGTTTGATTCTTTTTTTTCACAACTTCAAATGATGTTGTATTTATAGATTTAGGTCTCAAATATCTGTTAGAGACTAAATCTATCTGGTGGGGAAGTTATCCAACGGTTACTCTGAAAAACTATCCGTTTACTAACCACATTTAATGTTTCTGACATACTGAAATTCGAATTTTGGTTGGTCAACAGACGAATTTCGAAGGAACCGAAGATTAAAGCTTCCAACGTTATAGCATGAAGTTCGTCTGTTCATGAAGTGAAATTCGAATTTTGAAACTTACAAAACATTTTCACAATATGACATACGAATTTTCAAGAAAAAAGTTTTTCGGTTAAGTGTGAACAGTGTTTTTAATTTTCTACAGTGCCCTCGAAATTCGAATTTTGGAAGCCCAAAATTCGTCTGTTCCCAGTATGTGAAAAGGAGGCACAGTAGTTCATTTTCTTCGAAATTCGAATGTTGAAGAGTAAAGTTCGTCTATCAGAGAGACTCTTTTCAGACTAACTTCATCATTCGAATGTTGCAAGTTCACATCATTCGTATGTCAATGTTTCATTTCAACAGACTCAAGAACTTAGCTTCTGAAATTCGAATTTTAATGTTCAAAGTTCGTCTGTCAGAGAGCAGTTTTGAAACTTAAATCATTCTTGATCTCAGATGAACTTTAACATAGTTTCAGACGAATTTCTTCTATTTTCTCAATTTTTGTTTTGTTCAAAATTCGAATTTTGAAGACTCAAAGTTCGTCTGTTGCAAAGAAGCTTCTATCAGACTTATATGAAAATTCGAATGTTGGAAGTTCAAAATTCGTCTGTCAGAGAACATTTATCAAACTCAATTTCATTTTGATTTCAGATGCACTTTATCATAGTTTCAGATGAATTTCTTTGGTTTTTACAAACTTCATTTTACTTGAAATTCGAATTTTGAAAGTGTGAAGTTCGTCTGTTAACAAAAGGCCTCTTTCAGACTAGATGAAAATTTGAATTTTGAACAACCAAAATTTGTCTGACAGAGAGCCATCTCTTCAGACTTATTCAGTTTTAGCTTGAAATTCGAATTTCCAAAGGCAAAGTTCGAATTTCCAACTTGACAGTTTAGTTTAAACTTTCAACCTTCGTCTGTTTGTGGGTGTTTTTCAAATATTTAAAGATCTAACATAAAATCAAAGTTTGAAAACATCTTTTCTTCAAATCAAAATCTTTTACCCAATCATAACAAAAACTAAGATTCTACAAGAGATCTAATTGCAAATACTCAGAAAATCTTCACTTTAGACAGCTTTGATCTCCTTTGATATCTTCAATCCAAGCTTTTGAAATGTTGGTTTGGAATCATCAAAACTCTTGTTTCAACACAAATAGCACCTTATGAAGCATTGTATAGTAGGAAGTGCAGGTCCCCATTTTGTTCGACATAATTGAGTGAAAGGCAATCGATAGTTCCGGAGATCGCAGACCAAACTTCCAATTAGATTGAAATGATAAAGAAGAAGCTACTAACGGCTCAAAGTAGGCAAAAGAGTTATGTAGATCAAAGAAGAAAGCCATTGGATTTTGAAGTAGGAGACCATGTATTTCTTAAAGTATCTCTACAACCGGGGTCGGTTGATCTCTCAAAATGAAAAAGCTTGGTCCCATGTATATTTGACCTTTCGAAATCCTTTCAAAAGCTGGACCTGTACCTTACCAATTAGCTTACCACCAAATTTAAGCCAAATTCATAGTGTTTTTCATGTCTTTCAATTAAAGAAATATCAGCCAGACCCTTCACATGTTATAGAATATAAATGTATTGACTTACAAGATAATATTTGCTTTAATGTATTACTTGAAGGAATAGTAGATTATCGAGTCAAATAGCTGAGGAACAAAGACATTCCTCTAGTGAAGGTGGTCTGGAAAGGCTTATCTACAGAAGAAGCAACTTGGGAGAAGGAGTCACACATGTGACAGAAGTATCAAGTTCTATTTACACAAGGTATGTTTTAAATTTCAAGGACGAAATTTAATTTAAGGGGGCTAGAAATGTAATATCCCAAAATTTCACTGAATATCAAGTAATAAAAAAGATATAATCAATGATAATAATGCAAAATGTACAAGGAATTCATGAAAATAGACATACACCATTTTGCGTGAATAATGGCAAAGAGTTCATTTTTCTCGGTTGGAAGGAAAAATGAGAAAATTATATTTTTTTCCCCTAAAGAAATATAAAAATGATATCCATGTCCCAAAATATATAAAAAATTTCGTTAAAAAGAAATAGAAAATCCCTTGGGGAAAATTACACCTAATAACCCGAACGTTTTAGAAATTATTATTTAACCTCGGATCAGGAGCAATTTTGTAAATATTCAAAATTATTGTCAAAATGAAGCCCTTGATGAGAGAAGTCCAATGGTGTATGGCACTGAGGGTTAATATACAAGAATAAAGAAATAATAAGTGTCAAGTATCCAAAAGTAACAGTAAAATGATAAAGTAAACTGTGGGCCTTACCGATGGTTAAAAGATAACTAGGACAGGATATGGGCCATACACAGATGTCATTTGGGATAGGATAATTAGGGAACATGAAAATAAAATTAGAATACTCCTATAGCCCAAAAAGGCTAAGTTATTGTAAAAGGCGATTCTTCCGTACTGCTAAAAAGTACTCGGATTAAGATATATCTGGATAAGGAAAAAACTGAGCAATTTTTGGACACACTTCCCTCTCTCTCATGTGTGATTTGCTGCAACTGAAAGTCCCCAATTTTTAATAATTTTTGGGGAAAAACTTGCTAAGTAAGGTTACAAAAAGTAACTTTAGTTGATTAATTAGCTTACCATGGTTAAGGGTATAATTAACCACTCAAATCCTTCTCTTTCTTCACAATCTTCATGCGTGAAAACCAGCAGCCAAAGATTAGAGAAAAATGCAAGAAAAGGGAGGAAGAAGGAGGGAAAAAAAGAAGAGAAAATCAAAGGAAAATTGAAGCACAAGTTGGTAAGATTCCATACTACCACCTTAAGTTTACTATCTATGGCTTTTAAAGCATGTTTTATGGATTAGTTTGGCTTCCTCTTCACCTTAGGGTTTCTCCCAAATTGGGGTTTTAGCATAGGGATGAGTTTTGAGCCTATAAACTTAGGGAAAAGCTTAAATTAACCACTAGAAGCATGAATCCATGGATGGTTTGAAGTGATTTAAGAAAATCTTTTCCAATCACTTGGAGCAGATTTCACCCAGAATAAGGGGAGTATTTAGAGTTGGAATTTCATGATTTTGACCTCAAAAATGGATTCTCCATGGTCCAAAACCTTAAGAATAAGTGTGTTGTACAAAGAAAGATCAAAGAAGAGTTAAGTGAAAAATTTGGATTTTAGTGAGTAATGTATTATGTAACTCATGAATCCAATGGCTAAATTGGTTCAATGATGATGTGGATAGGTTCAAGAAGGTTGTGGAAAGCTTAAAAAGTGGTGGACCAAGTTTGGAGAGCAAGGGAACATTACAAGGTAGTTAAATCCCCATACTTGCAATATGTTATCATACTTGTTTTCAATGATTTTCTTGCTTTTCCATGTGTTTAAAATGATGTGTTGTGATAAATTATGTGTATTGGCTGAGTTGATTGAGGGGCATTGTGACCTCAGGACATCCAAATGAGACTCTGCCAAAATTTTTATGGAATCATGTGATACAAATATGATAATGTGATTCAAACATGTTATCTTGATGTTATATGCTTAATATGATAATATGATGCCATGTTTGGGTGGCAACTACTGAGATTCTTTGAATCTCACCCTCCCATATATTAACCTTGAATAGGAAGTAACAATGGTAAGACCACCAAGGAAGAGAAAGGAAAGGAGAAAGCATTTGATCATTAGCTTGACAATGCTAGCATGGGCTATGAACCTAGAATGTTTATGTAAATTTGTAAAGATAATGTTAGATCTGTTTCTTCAAGCTTTTATGTTACTTTAAGTCTTAATGAGTGTATGGCATGATATGAATGGGAATTATGGTCATGTAAATGCCATCACTTTTGTTTTGCTAAGCATTAGAATATGAATGGTTATTTTGACCTCTATGGAGGAAATCTACTACTGTTGAGATAGTTGTAATATGAAGTATGAATGATATATACTGAAAGTAGATAGGAAGAGCTTTCAAATGGTCCAAAGAACACTTCAATTGGATGTGTGTACAACATTTGGTGGATTTTTATATTTAATTCCAATTAAAATGATTATTTTGCAGTTTTCGTATAAATTGTGAAATTTCACAGAGTTTGCTATACAGATTAATAGAGTCATTGCTTTGACTTATATTTTTCCCATGTAGAAAAAGTTATAACCTATCCCTAGAGACTTGAATCACATGCATACGATTTTTATTGATTTAGTTATGATTTTCCAAAGTTTGGTTGGAATAAATAAATTCGATTAAATGAATAGTAACCAAAGTTAGAAAAATTTTATTATGGCATTTATTGTGATTCAAGATCCTAATACGATGCAAATGGACTTTAGAATGATTAAATACATAGAAAATGGGCCCAAAAAGAAGTGTTACACTAGACCTGTAGCCTATAATATAGCTCTTCCCCCTAATTTGAGTCAAATTCATAATGTATCATTGAACAATAATCGTATGATTAATCAGTAAGCATATTGGACAGATTTGTATACCAACTTTCAAAACTAAATACATAGCATGATTACATAGTCCAAACTTGTTCAAACTAAGTTTTTGACATTACAAGGTACCTAAAATAGCATGATGGCAGTGAAGCATAGCTTCATAAATTCACACAATAATTTATCCATAATAGCAAGGAAATAGGTCACAATTTCAACTAAAACTTTAATCTTAATTAACTTTCACCTTGCCTCTTGTCTTCTTGGAGGACTTGTCATTACTTGAACCTATCATGTTAGTGCTTGGGGGTGAGAGTTGGGAAAATCTTAGCAACTAGTTTATTTCATGCAAATATATCATTCAAGTTTCACATACATTTCACATATAATCTCATAAATAATTAAAATACCATATTGTCAAGTAAAAATTTCAGCAAACTTTCCCCTTAGAAAATGGATACCTGGGGAAACAAAACCTCTCATTTTATATCCAAAACTAATCACAAATCATTGCAAGAACAATATGGCAACAAGATATAATCATGGATATAACAAAGAATAACATATTGCAATAAAATAAACTAAGCTACCTCTTATGTATTTCTTTGCTTTTGTTCTTTGCATCGAAGCTTCCACAAGCTTTCTTGTACTCCTACAAATCCTAAGATATCATTCAATACTCACTAAATCATTTGAATCAAAGGGTTTTCCCATAAAGACTCACTTGAACCCTAAAATTTTTATGTAGTTTATCTTAAGCTTTTTCTTGAGTCCAACATTTATTCTTAGCTAATTTGGATCCAAGGAATCCATTTTTAACTTCAAATTATTGAAAATCCAACTCTTTTTCTACCCTAGGTCTGATTGGAACAAAGGTTTTAGGAGGAAAAATGGAAGCTCTCAAAACTTACTTCCAAACATACCAAACCATGTTCCTTTCACTAAATCTCATGCTTTTTCTTAATTTATGACACAAAATCACTTCCTTTCATGAAACTATGCTAAGGCTGAAAATCAAACACCAAGAGAAGAAGAAAACTTTGCTAACCTACTTCAAACTACTCAAAACTTGAAGGAAGATTACTTAGGAATCAAAAGGAAAATTCTTACCTTTTCTTAATTTTTTTCTTTCCAACTGAGATAATAGACCTCTTTGCCCTTCCACATTGATTGCATATTGGTGTCTGAGTAGCTCTTTGCCCACTTGATCCTCCTTTTCTGCCTCCTCTTTTCAGCTTACTATTGTTACTACTCTAGGGCTGTTTTCTTTTCTAACTTGTTCCTTCTTCAGTAGTAGCAACTACATCTTTTCTAATATTGGTTGGTGGAGCAGCTGTTAAAAATTTATGATAAAACTATTTTCTGTAATCATGCTCATTTGCCAAATCAATAACATTTCTAGTTGCCTGTTCTACTGGTGTAGCTTGAGACATTTGTTGTTGGGGTTGTTGTATTGGAGGCTGTTGTTGCTGTCTTTCTTCATCTTCTTGATGCTCTCTTTGTTAATCTATTAACAATCACCCAAATAACATCATTTCCAGAAGATGTGCTCAATAACCCCATAATAAAATCCATAGAAATACTTTCCCATTTCTACTCAGGGATCTCGAGAGGTTGTAACATACCTGATTGCTTCTGGTGCTCAGTCTTTATTCTCTGGCACACTAAACATCTAGCCACATACTAACTAATGTCACTCTTCATTCCAAGCCACAAAACAACTTTTTCAAATTATGATACATTTTTTAAATACCTAGATGAATTGTGTATTTACTCTTATGGGTTTCTGTTAGAATATTTTCTCTTAGTTTTGCCAATGGAGGAACATAAACTCTGTTCTGGAATCTTTCTAGACGATTATTAGTCACATTAAATTCTTTTAGTTTTCCCTATTTTAGCTTTTCATTGATTGTTTCCATGAACTGATCCTTTTGTTGGGCCTGTATTAGATCTTTATAAAATTCATTACCAATTCTTGTCTCATGCAACCTAAGAGATAAATTCAAATCTCTAAAATCTTCAATTAATTTCATTTCATAAATCATCATATGGGCTATGTGAATGGTCTTTCTGCTTAAAGCATCAGTCACAACATTTGCTTTTCCTGGATGGTACTTAATAGAATGCTCATAATCTTTTAGCAAATCCATTCATCGCCTTAACTTGTATTTAGTTCTTTCTGATCTTCTAAATATTTGAGGCTCTTGTGGTCTAAGAATATCTCAGTGGTAGCACCATAAAGATAATGTCTCCATATCTTTAGAGCATGTACTATTGCTACAAGTTCTAAATCATGTGTAAGATAGTTTTCTTCGTAAGGTTTTAATTGACAAGAAGCATATGCTACTACCTTTCCATCTTGTATTAACACACAACCTAATCCATGCTTGCTAGCATCTGTATAAACCACATATGGTTTATGGGGATCAAGTAGAGTTAACACAGGAGAAGAAGTTAACCTAAGTTTTAATTCTTGAAAAATGTCATACCTTACTTTCTTATATTATTTCCCATGTATAATGGATATATGATACTACCATGAGCTAATTTAGAAGCTTGAATCATTAAGATCAAGTGAGAAAAATTCAAATTTTCAAAATACTATTCATTTGGTAATTCAATTTTCTTGGCTAAATTTTGAAAAATCATAACTAATTCCAGAAAAATCATATGAAGATGATTCAAGTCTGTAAAAATAGCTAAAACCATTTCCCACCTAGGAAAAATATAAAAATGGAATTTAATTGAGCCAATTCACTTAGAAAATTCATCCAATTTTACTAATCATTTGGTCAAAACTACTTTTCCAAATTTTCTAACCCATCTTCGAAAATTCAAGCCATTTGTATACTTATCCAAATCAAGTGATCTTTAGCTCTTTGGAAATATACATCTGTCTACTTTCCAACATATATAACACTCATTTAGAAAACTAAATTTTCAATGAACAGTAACCATATGACTAATCAGTATGCATATTGGACAGATTTGTATGCCAACTTTCAAAACTAAATACATAGCATGACTACATAGCCCAAACTTGTTCAAATTAAGTTTTTAAACATTACAAGGTACCTAAAATAGCATGATGGCAGTGAGGCATAGCTTCATAAATTCACACAATAATTTATCCATAATAGCAAGGAAATAGGTCACAATTTCAACTAAAACTTTAATCTTAATTAACTTTCACCTTGCCTCTTGTCTTCTTGGAGGACTTGTCATTACTTGAACCTATCATGTTAGTGCTTGGGGGTGAGAGTTGGGAAAATCTTAGCAACTAGTTTATTTCATGCAAATATATCATTCAAGTTTCACATACATTTCACATATAATCTCATAAATCATTAAAATACCATATTGTCAAGTAAAAATTTCAGCAAACTTTCCCCTTAGAAAATGGATACCTGGGGAAACAAAACCTCTCATTTTATATCCAAAACTAATCACAAATCATTGCAAGAACAATATGGCAACAAGATATAATCATGGATATAACAAAGAATAACATATTGCAATAAAATAAACTAAGCTACCTCTTATGTATTTCTTTGCTTTTGTTCTTTGCATCGAAGCTTCCACAAGCTTTCTTGAACTCCTACAAGTCCTAAGACATCATTCAATACTCACTAAATTATTTGAATCAAAGGGTTTCCTCATAAAGACTCACTTGAACACTAAAATTTCATATAGTTTATCTTAAACTTTTTCTTGAGTCCAACATTTGTTCTTAACTAATGTGGACCAAGGAATCCATTTTTAACATGAATTTATTGAAAATCCAACTCTTTTTCTACCTTAGGTCTGATCGAAACAAAAGGTTTTAGGAGGAAAAATGGAAACTCTCAAAACTTACTTTCAAACATACCAAACCTTGTTCCTTTTGCTAAATCTCATGCTTTTTCTTTAATTTATGGCATAAAATTACTTCCTTTCATGAACCCATGCTAAGGCCGAAAATCAAACACTAAGAGAAGAAGAAGGAAACCTTGCTAACCTACTTCAAGTTACTCAAAACTTGGAAGATTACTTAGGAATCAAAAGGAAAATTCTTACCTTTTCTTGACTTTTTCTTTCCTCTTTTCTTTTCTTCTCCTTCTTCTTCATCTTGGCTAGTTGTAGCTGTTGGGAATCTTGGTACATGCACAGTGGAAAACATTACCAAAATCCCTCCCATGGATCCATCAACGTTGTTTAAATTGAGATGTAGAAGAGAATCTTACCTTTGGTGCATGTCATTTCCCTTTTTTTCTTTAGACCCCAGGAACTAACATGTCTAATCAGCTCCCTCTATCAGTATCCACACGAATGGTTTGTCCAACTCGAATAGCGTGCTAGTACCTCTTTTTGCAAACGTTCATACATTCTCTCTGTGCATCTGTACACTTTCTCTCTCTAAGTGGTCGGCCGCTATCTCTCTAGGGTGGATAGATATTCTCTACTGATTCTGTATCTAATAACCCTAGTCTATATCAATATATAGATAGAGTTTATTATTTGATTAATTTTAAATCAAATATTTAAATTAAATCAAATATTAAATAAAGAGATTAATTTAAATTTAAATCTGTCCAATAACAAATTATTGTGACTGCCCAAATCATATGAGATCAATGATCCAATGTAACTTATTATATAACACTATCACATCCCTTTTGTCTCATAATATATGGGTCAAGTATGAGGCATGAAAACATCATCCTCATCTCACTAGACCATCACTTTCTCGATCTCCAAGTAGACTGACAGAACAATTGGAAACTCTTCCATTCGAGCATGGCTACACATTTCTTAGTCTCACTCATCGATGCGTCCAGATATATATCTCCATTTAATTGGAGGGACAAATTCCTTCTTGACCATTCATCTTTCTCCACATGAATTCCACTATGCCTAATCATAGCCTTTATGATCTCCTAATTGAAGGTGACTTTTGACTATGCCAACTATGGTGTTCTCCATGTAGGAAGCCATGGTGTTCCCAAGTTTGAGGGTTCAGTGACACAGTTATATATATGAGATATGCTTATGACTTAATCCATGCAGCTATCTCATGACGGGTTGATCCAGTGCCTGTGCCCTACCTGCTTATGATTTTGATTTGTATCTTCATACATAATTAACCCATAATTATCAATCAAAATCATACTAGCCTTTGTTCATCATTGTTCCCATAAAGATAATTGACTAGGGACCTTTAGGATAAAATGATTTATCCAAGAATATTCTTATAAAGAAAAACATGCAAACAATATAATAATGTAATAAAAAGAAAAACACCTTCTTTTTATAATGAAGTACAATGTTTGTAATATAATGATTGGCCTAGGGCACAATCTCCAACAGCAGCTGCTCTCCCTCTCTCTTTCTTTACTCCTTTGGTTGGCCAAGATATGAACGAAAGGGAAGAATATATAAATTTTAACAACCAATAGAAAATTGCCACCAAATCTTCTTGAAACCTCTTGATAATTCTCAAGAAAATGATTTAATTAATTAAATAATGTAATTTCAACATGTTCTGCTGGTTGAGTACGAAATTAAAGTATTTTTGTCCAAAAATTTTCAATTTTTAGTTATTCAGATATATTTTGGACCGATCTGAACAAATAAAGTTACTTTACCATTATATTTTACTATTATTAGAACACCGATTTTAACTATATTGGGATATATAATCATCATAATATCCTTATCCCAATTGGTCCAAATATGAGGCCCATATATTTTTCTTGAATTAATATTGCCTCTTCCTATAGTTCAAACTAACTTTTATCGGGTAAAATATCAATATCAAGTCCTAATTACCCAATAAATATTATTTTGATTTTGATAAATTCCATACTATACTCCATTGGTCTTAGCTCATTGAGAGCTTTATTTTGACTATAATGTTTCATATTTATAAAAATTCCCTTGACCCGAGGTAAATTTATAATTTTTAGAACTTTCAGGTCATTAAGTGTAATTTACCCCAAAATGTCTAAATTCTTCTTCATTCCCTGCGTACATCCATCGCCTCTTTCACTACCTCTCTATTTTTTTTCTAGGGCCAAAATCATCATTTTCTCCTTTTTCCTTCTAACTAAGATAATTGACTTCTTTGCTTTATTTTATATAATATAATGTATACCCATTTTTACAAATTCTTTATAGATTTTAAAACATTGAGCATTAAACATACAATAAAAATTCCCATATATTACAAACACATCCTTTCTTTGGCCTTTATTAGCTTGCTAAGCATATTGCTCATTCTTCCTCTTAATGTTTGCTCTAACCTTGGCATGAAGTTCCTACACAAACTTAGCTTTCTTTTCACCATCAAGATTAGAAAACTCATTAGAAGGTAAAGGAAGAATATCCAAAGGAGCCAATAGGTTAAAGCCATAAACAATCTCAAAATGAGAAAAACTAGTAGTAGAATGCATAGTACGGTTATAAGCAAACTCAATATAAGGCAAACACTTTTCCCAATTCTTAAGATTCTTTTGAATTATAGCATGCAACAAAATGGAAAGTGTTCGATTCACAACCTTAGTTTGTCTATCCGTTTGGGGATGAGCAACCATAAAACAAAAACTTAGTGCCTAGTTTGTTTCACAATGTCCTCCAAAAGTGATTTAGAAATTTAACATCTCTATCACTAACTATAGTCCTAGGAAATCCATGCAATCTAACAATCTCCTTGAAAAACAAGTTAGCAATGTGAACAACATCATGAGTCTTAGTACAAGCAAGAAAATATGCCATTTTACAAAATCTATCCAAAATAATAAAAATGTAACACCTTACTTTTAGACTAATTTCCCATGTATCGGACTCTTTTTAAGTCTGATTATACTTGATCCTAAGCTTGAATCACAAAAGAATAAAAATTAGAATTTCCAAAATTTTTTATTACTATTCATATGGCAGTTTCCACTTTGCCTACTGAACTTTGAAAATTCATAACTAATTATAGAAAAATCATTTAATAGTAATTCAAGTCTCTAAAAATAGATAAAAACCTTCTATACATGGAAAAAATATAAAATAGAGCATTTTATTGACCAATTTATACAGTTTATTTCTTAAACATTTACTGTATATTCAGTCATTTTCTCTTCCCCAAGATTTTGTCCATATATTTAAAAATTCATATCTCACTCTAAACTGAGTCAATTTATGTATTCCTTATGTCATTGGAAATACCTATGAGTCTACTTTCTAGAAATATTTTTCTTGTATATTTATTCAACTTGTACAGGGCATAACATTAACTTAACTATTATGGGTGAGAACACTGCCTCTACTAGAACAGTTTTAGGAGAAATTACATAACTCCTTCTTTATAATTCCAAATGGTTTGAAACCAGTGGCATTCATTTCCTAAGACTTGGAGTTTTCCATAGATATAAATTAATGAATTTTTGGATCTATACACTATTTTATAGTGCCTTTTGAAAAATCCAATATTCACAGTGTAAGTTCTAGTTTTTCCAATACTGTCCAGTTTTGAATCCTAACTTCAAAATTTCATTATAAATCATACACTTGTCCAATTTAGGTGTTCTTTAACTTTATAAAAAGCTTGTTCTGTCTACTTTAATATAATGTATAACACTTATATAGGATGTTCTATCTCAAATAGAGTTCCCCTACTCAAATCAATACTGGTCATCTTATTCATAATTATGCCATAACTCATGTACTAAACTTCATAAACCTCATGCATCAATATTTATTGTTCCAAATCCACACATATCATCATAAGAGGACTTTAAGGAACATAATCATGTATAATTATAGAATTTCATTTCATACATACATGATACATATTTTCTCAACTTAGCATTATAACTTGCAAACAACATTATGCTTCATCCTCTTTCTTCTTTCTCCTTGGCACTCTTGACCCCTTGTTACTATAGCTTGGGCCTAGACATGATAATCATTTGGAAGGGTGAGATTCAAAGAATCTCAGTAGTTATATCCAATCATGCATTTACATCATCATATCATTTCATAAAATCATCAATGAAAATCATATCTTCATATTATGCCATACAATTACATAAAAATTTTGGCATGGTAACACTTTGTAAAATGGACATCTTATAGTCATAAAACCCTTCAAACATTCAGCCAACAATGAAAATACATCATAAAGCATTCAAACAACTATATGGCATAGTCATATTATCATGGAAACAAAGTATGACAACATTAAGTATAATAAGGAAAATAACTACCTTCTTGCTTTCCAATGATCTCCAAACTTTGTAGATACTTCCATTGATCTTAAAACACTTCTTGGAACCCTATTACATCATAAAACAAGGTTTTAAGTCATTGATTGTATGACTTCCTTCATAAAGAGCTCACTTTAACTCTAATTTTTCACTTTGCTTTCCTTTTGCATTTTCTTGTACAACATAATTGTTTTAACTTATTTTGGACCTAAGGAATCCATTTTTGGAGTCAAAATCATGAAATTCCCTTTCCTTTTCAAACCCTAAATAGGCAGAAATTTTCAGAAATGTGTAGAAAAATATCTACCTGATTAATTTGAAATCCAATGGTATATCCTTAATCCTTGAAGCCTATGCATCCTTTTTCATGCATTGATTTCTTCATGACATAATTTTATCTCTCTACTCTCTCTCGAGGTCAAAATTTCAGTGAGAAAAATGAGAGAGAATAGCCCACTAAACTCTTCCAAAGCTCAAGAGATCACAAGATAATGGTTAAAAGAAATTACCTTGAGTTTTTGGGACCAAACTTATGATTTTTCCTTCTCCCTTTTGCTCTCTCTCTTTCACGCCTTCATGGTCTCTTTCTCCATTGGTTCAGTGTGAGGGAGGTTGAAGATGAAGGCAAAAATGACTTAACATAGATATTTATCTATTATAATAATTCAATTAACCTTTCCTTTTGACTTTATTCACTTTTCCTTTAAAAAACATTGTCAAAAATTCCACTTGTGTCCCAATCAGCACATTCAGACGTGTATGCCCTCATTTTTGGCCAAAAATTACTTAAATAATTTTTATGGACTAAAATATCCTTTACCGATTAAATTTATCCATACCGATTAAGTATTTTCACTGAAATTTTCATTGCATTGGTACAGGATTATCCAAAAATAACTTTTCGACTAAAATAATTATCTTGATCCAAAATATATTTTAACAAGGTCCAATCATTGTCATTGAATCAATGTTGTCTTTTCCTATAGTCTAAATTGACCTTTATCGGGTAAAATATTAATATTAAACCATAATTACCTAATAGATATTATTTTGATCTTAATAGATCCCTTGCTATATTTCATTGGGCTTAGCTCATTGAAAGCTTCATTTTGACAATAATTTTTCATATTTCCAAAAATACCCTTGACCCGGGGTAAATTTATAATTTTTGAAACTTTCAGGTCATTAGGTGTAATTTTCGTCAAAGTTCTTTCCCTTTTCCCTCTCACGTTGAAGGCTTTCTTAAGGGACTACATTTCATATATTCTTAATTCTTGAGGCTAAAATGCAATTTTCTCATTTTTCTATTTAACAAGGAAAAATGACATCTCTGCCTTTCTTTATGCTTAACGGTGTCTCACCATTTTTCCCAATTTCTTTTACATTTTATGATGTCAAAATTTTTATTTTTAGACCTTAAATGCATTATTCACATTTTGCTTCTAATTTGGGAAATGACCGTTTTTCCCTTAAGTCGGATCAAAAACATAATTATCCATTCTTTCGGGCACTTTCTTGTAATTTTACCCAAATATCAATTTTTTTTATTATTTCTTTCTCACTATTCACATTAACTTCAAATTGGTCTATCTCTTGGCCTGGACCTCCCGGCTATGCAATACTTATACCGTTGCTTTCAACTTGGAGCGGGCTTTCATTCAAGTGGTATATTGCATATTTTCTGGGGTAAGTTCTGGAATTAATTTCTGTTAAGAACCTTATGGAAAATAATTCCAACTAAAGATCAAGCTTAACTTCTTCTAAAAATTAAATGAGAAATTAATTCCTTCTAAAGCCTGATTATATATAGCATTTTTATCTCACTTTGTTTCTCATCTTTTATTCATTTTATAACATCCCATAAAATTAGGGATATTACAAAATTGCTCTCTTTTCTACTAGGGGATCTTGGCATACCTCAGGCAAAATCCATAGATATGTCAATCCAAGGATGAGAGGGAATGGGCAAGGGGGAATACAAGCCATGTGGATGCACCTTAGATTTTGCATGTCTACATGTAATGCACTTATCACACACAGCAACAACATCTTTTCTCATGTGAGGCCAAAAGAAATGCTCATGCAACATGGTCAACGTCTTTTCCACACCAAAATGACCCATTAAACCACCACAATGAATCTCTTTCACAAGCAACTCACACATTGAGCAATGAGGAATACACAATCTTTTCCTTTTGAAAAGAAATCCATTAAAGATATAATAATAATCAAATCCATGTTTCTGACATAATTTCCAAATCTCAACAAAATCAACATCATTCTTATACAAGCTTTTCAACAAATCAAAACCAATCAATCTAGCTTGCACAAAAGTTATCAAAGAGTACCTCCTAGACAAAGCATCACCAACAACATTCTCTTTTCCTCATTTATGCTTAATGACATAAGGAAATGTTTCAATAAAATCAAGCCATCTAGCATGCCTTTTATTCAACTTATTTGAGGTTTCAAGAACTTAAGACTCTCATGATTAAAATGAATGAAAAATTCTTTCGGCCACAAATAATGTTGCCAAGTCTCTAAAGTTCTTTTCAATGCATACAATTTCTTGTCATAAGTTGAATAGTTCAAACATGCACCACTTAGTTTCTCACTAAAATATGCAATAGGCCTAGAATCTTGTATTAACATAACACCAATACCAATTCAAGATGCATCATATTCAATCTCAAACACTTTAGAGAAATTAGGAAGTACAAGAAGAAGGGCATTTGTTAATCTATCTTTCAAGGTATTGAAAGCCACCTCATGGAATTTACCCCACTTAAAAAGTTACATTGTTTCTTACCATATCATTTAATGGGGCAGCATGTTGGAGATTGTGCCCTAGGCCAATCATTCTATTATGAATATTGTACTTCATTATGAAAAAGAAAGTGCTTTTCTTTCATTACATTATCATATTGTTTGCATGTTTTTCTTTATAATAATATCCTTGGATAAATCATTTTATCCTAAACGTCCCTAGTCAATCATCTTTGTGGGAACAATGATGAACTAAAACTAGTATGATTTTGATTGATAATTATGTGTTAATTATATATGAAGATACAAATCAAAATCATAAGCACTTGTTAGGGATCAGGCACTGGATCGACCCATCATGAGATAGTTACATGGATCAAGTCATAAGCATTTCTCATATATATAACTGTGTCACTGAGCCCTCAAACTTAAGATTACCATGGCTTCCTACATGGAAAACACTGTACTTTGGTATAGTCAAAAGTCACCTTTAATCGAGAGATCATAAAGGCTATAATCGGACATAGTGGAATTTATGTAGAGGAATATGAATGGTTAAGATAAAATTTGTCCCTCTAATTAATTGAGAGATATATCTGGGCCTTTTGATGAGTCAGACTGAGAAATGCATGGCCGTGTTTGAATGGAAGGGTTTTCATTTGTTCTATCGGTCTATTTGGAGATCGAGAAAGTGATGGTCGAGTAAGATGAGGATGATGTTCCCATGCCTCATACTTGACCTATATATCGTGAGACAAAAGGGATGTGATAGGGTTATATGATAGGTTGTATCAGATCACCGATCTCATATGATTTGGGTTATCACAATATCTTGCTAGAGGCCACTTGTGACTTGTGGATATATTAGCCCACGACTAACATCATATGAGCCTGTAGGGTCGAACATAAGAATGAGTCAACTCGAGCTTAAATGTCTAGATTCATTGAACCTAAGATGTATTTAGATTCAATGAATTTAATGTTTACTTTAGGGTGAAGGAATTTTATAAATACATTTGATATGTCTTATAAAAATTTGAAATATATATGTTATATATATATTTGATATATTAAATATATATTTCCAAATATATATCATTTAATCAATTTAAATAAATTAGTTTTAAATTTAATTCTATGTGATATATTTAAATTTAAACTAATAATTTGAATTTGATTTAGATTTGATTCTGAGTTTAGATTAAATGATTAGTTTAAATTTAATCTATTAGATAGATTTAAATTTAAACTGATCTATTTAATTTACATTTGATTTAATTTAAATATTTGATTTAAATTAATCAAATAATAATAAAACATATCTATATAATGATAAAGTCTAGGGTTATCATATACAGAATTAAGAAAAGAGTCTCCACCCACCCTAGAGAAAGAGAGCGGCCATACACCTATAGAGAGCAAGTGTACGGATGCATATAGAGAGAGAATAAAGTCTTCTCTCCCAAATGTACGAACATTCATGAATAGTGGTGTTAGCACGTCGTTCAAGTTTGATTGACCACTTGTGTGGATACTGGTAGAGGGTGTTGATTAGAAGTGTTAGTTCCTAAGGTCTAATGGTAGAGGAAGAACTTGAAAAGACACACATCAAAGGTAAAATTCTTCTCTACATCTCAATTTAAGCACCATTGACGGATCCATGGGAGGGATTTCAGTGTTGTTATCCGCTGCGTGTCTACCGAGATTCCTAACACAGTAATGGTTGAGAAGTCTTTCACAAACCTCCTATGGAATCTAGCCAGTCCATGAAAACTTCTCACCTCATTGGCATTCTTCGGTGTAGGCCACTCACATATCACCTTGACTTTCTCCTCATCCACACACAAACCATTAGAACCTATAACAAAGCCAAGAAACACAATAGTATCCAAGCAAAAATTATACTTCTCTAAATTTGCAAAGAGTCTATTTTACCTCAAAATCACAAACACATCATGCAAATGTTTCACATGCTCATCTAGACTCTTAGAATACACAAAAATGTCATCAAAATAAACAACAACAAACTTGCCAACGAAAGGATGAAAGACATGGTTCATAAGACTCATAAAAGTACTAGGAGTATTGGTTAATCCAAAGAGCATAACCATCCATTCATACAAGTCAAATTTAGTTTTAAATGTAGTCATCCACTCATGTCCCTCTTTCATCCTAATTTGATGATATACACTCCTAAGATCTATTTTGGAAAATAAACATGCACTATGCAATTCATCCAACATATCATCTAAACGATGATTGGGTGAACTTAACTGCGATTATATTGATGATGCAGTAGTCTATGCAGATCCTCCACTTGCTATCCTTCTTGGACACAAGTATGATTGGAACGACACAAGGACTTAGGCTCTCTTTCACGAAGCCTTTCTTCACTAACTCCTCAACTTGCCTTTGTTTCTCCTTGGTTTCTTTCACGAAGCCTTTCTTCACTAACTCCTCAACTTGCCTTTGTTTCTCCTTGGTTTCTTTCAGATTTGCCTTATATGTAGGCCTATTTGGAAGTGTAGCACCAGTGATGAAATCCATCCTATGCTCAATACCCCTTAATGATGGAAAACCATCAGGTATCTCTTTTGAGAACAAGTCACTAAATTCATGGAACAAAGCTAACACACTAGAGGGCAAAGAGTTATCAAAGAGTTATCCAGATCATTCACAGTCAAATACACATCCTTATACAATAGAATCAATGAATTTTCATCAAATAAAGCTTTCTTGATCTCACTTCTTCCACAAAACAAGTTCACTTTCTTCTCTTCACTTTGTTCACTCTTTTTCTTTTCTCTCTTTACTTCATCACTCACTTCTTTTCTCTCTTTTTCACCTCTCTCTCTATTTTTCTCACTCTTTTCTTTTTCCCTCATCTTACACTCTTGAATGATTCTTTTTTTATCTTTAAATGCTTCCAATTGACAAATAGGTGTTAGTACAATGGTTTTTATTATTGAATAGGAAATAGTATCTATCGGTATAACCATCATACCTAACTGATCTATCAAACTACCATGGTCTACCTAACAACAAGTGTCCAGCATGCATAGGTGTCACTTCACACAAAACCTCGTCATGAAAATTACCCATGGAAAATGCTATAACTACTTGTTTTATGACTTTAGCATCTCCACTATCATTAAACCATAACAAATTATAAGGCTTGGGTGCTTTTTAGTAGGTAAACCTAGTTTTTCAACTAACAAGGTACTAGCAATGTTCATACAACTACCATCATCAATGATAAGATTACATACCTTATTATTGACAAAACACCTAGTGTGAAAGATATGCTCACGCGGTTCCTTTTCTTGCTCCTCTCCAAGTTGAATGTTGAGAGCTTGTCTTGACACTAGAGCTTGCCCATGTGTAGCCTCCATAATCTCCATGTCAGAATCATCAATCAATGGGGGAATAGAACTACCCTCCTCAACTTCCTCATCACTACTACTAGCTACATCACCATTCTCAAGCAAGATCATAGTTTACTTATTTGGACACTGCAAAGCAATATGTGTAACACCTTGATTTAGGACTATTTTCCCATATATTAGATCTCATCAGAGTCCAATTATATTTAATTAAAAGCTTAAATCACATAAAATTCAAAAACAGAATTTTTCATTTTTGGAGTACTGTTCATGTGGGAAATTCCATTTTTTTGGATGAATTTTGAAATATCATAACTAATTCAATATAAATTGCATCAAAAGTGATTGGAGTCTCTAAAAATAGCTTAAAATATTATATATGTGCGAAAAATATAATATAGAGCAGTGACTTTGCCAATTTGTTCAGTAAATTTCGTGAAATTTCACTGTTCATATGGTTAATTTCTGCAAATCCAGCTTTTTGGGCTAATTTTGAAAATTCACTATAATTCGTACACTCATCTAAATTGAGTTCTCTTTAGACCATTTTAAAGCCCTTTCTGTCTAATTTTCAACCATATATATCATTTATACTATACATTATAAACTGTCTAAGCAATGGTGGTTCACTTTGTAGTGGTTAGAATGATCCTTTACATCCTAATACTTTGTCAATCAAAAGTTGTACAATATTTACATGGCCATAATTAATTCTCATATCATGCCATGTTAGCAAGACTGACTTCCCAAGAGGGGGGTGAATTGGGAAGATTGAATTTTTTCTGCACAAAGTGAAGTAAGTGAAGATATCACAGTATAATGAAAACAATGCGTAAAACAGAGCAAGCAGAAAAGTAAAGATAGGGAGAAGAAAACTCAGTAATTTATCCTGGTTCGGTCTTTCCACTTGACCTACATCCAGTCCTCAAGACACCTCTTGAGATTTATCCACTATACAACAAGAATTTCAATGGGCTTCTTGCTAAGGCCACAGTACATGAGTATGCTCTGTTTCTGAGCTCTCTCAAACTCTCCAAGCACTTTCACTATGTGCTTCCCAATTCCCTTGTGAATACCCCTCACAAGTAAATCTATCTTCCAGATGAAGAGTAGATTGATTACAATAAAATAACTCTCTTGAAAAGAGTAGATATGAAAGTTTCAGTACAAGCATAGAAGTTGAGAGGGTAAAAGCTTTTGAGAAAAGATTTAGCAGAAATTCGGTACACACTTGTTTTATTTGTTACCCACAACTTCAAATGTTGTTGTATTTATAGATTTAGGTCTCAAATATCCGTTAGAGACTTTAATCTATCCGTTGGAGAAGTTATCCAACGGTTACTCTGAAAAACTATCCGTTTACCAACCGCATTTAAAGTTTCTGACATACTGAAATTCGAATTTTGGCTGGTCAACAGACGAATTTCGAAGGAACCGAAGGTTAAAGCTTCCAACGTTACAACACGAAGTTCGTCTGTTCATTAAGTGAAATTCGAATTTTGAAACTTACAAAACATTGTCACAATGTGACATACGAATTTTCAAGAAGAAAATTTTTCGGTTAAGTGTGAACAGTGTTTTCAATTTGCTACAGTGACCTCGAAATTCGAATTTTGAAAGGGTGAAATTCGTCTGTCAGAGAGACTCTTTCCAGACTAATTTCATCATTCGAATGTTGATGTTTCACTTAAACAGACTTAAGATTTTTGCTTCTGAAATTCGAATTTCAATGTTCAAAGTTCGTCTGTCAGAGAGCAGTTTTGAAACTTAAATCATTCTTGATCTCAGATGAACTTTAACATAGTATCAGACGTATTTCTTCTATTCTCTCAAATTTTGTTTTGTCTGAAATTCGAATTTTGGAGACTTAAAGTTCGTCTGTTACAAAGAAGCTTCTTTCAGACTTATATGAAAATTCGAATGTTGGCAGTTCAAAATTCGTCTGACAGAGAGCCATCTCTTCAGACTCATTCAGTTTCAGCTCGAAGTTCGAACTTCCAAAGGCAAAGTTCGAATTTCCAACTTGACAGTTTAGCTTAATCTTTCAACCTTCGTCTGTTTGTGGGTGTTTTTCAAATAGGTAAAGATTTAACACAAAATCAAGGTTTGAAAACATCTTTTTCTCAAATCAAAATCTTTGACCCAATCATAACAAAAACTAAAGATCCCACAAGAGATCTAACAGCAAATACTCATAAAGTCTTCACTTGACACAACTTTGATCTCCTTTGATATCTTCAATTCAAGCTCTTGAGTGTTGGTTTACAATCATCAAAACTCTTGATTCAACATGCCACACATTCACTAATACCTAAAGGAACATGAGAGCTTGGAGAAACAGATTTAACATTTTATTTACAAATTTACACAAAAGCTCTAAATTCATGGCCATTGTAAGCAATATCAAGTTAATGATGAAATTCTTTCTCCTTTCCTTTCTCTTCCTTGGTGGTCTTGCTATGATTGCTTCCTAAATATGGTTAGTAGGTGGAAGGGTGAGATTCAAAGAATCTCAGTAGATAAATCCCATACATATAACCATATCATCACAATTTGCATAGAACATCATGTAAGCTTCAATACATCACATAGGCATATTAAGACATATACATTTTATAAAAATTTCGGTAAAGTTTTATTTTGAAAAATGGACATTTTAGGGCTCAAAACACCTCATGCAATTAGCCAATCATATAGCAATATCATAAAACAACATTTCATTCATATGCCATATTGTTAAATGAAAGAAAGCATGACAATGTGATGCAAGTTAGGAGATTTAACTACCTTATAGTACTCCCTTGCTTTCCACACTTGGTACACCACTTTAGCCACTGGTTTCAAGGATTACATAATACTATACACATTAAACCTAAAATTTTCACTTAGCTTTCCTTTGAGTTTTTCTTGAAACCAACACTTGTACTTAACTAATTTGGACCAAAGGAATCCATTTTTGGGGTCAAAAACATGAAATTCATACTATAAAAATAAATCTATTCTGGCCAAAATTCATGGAAAATGGGAAGAAATTACTATACTTCTTGATTCATCAAACTACCTATATAATCATGCTTTAAATGAGTCTTCTAGCATTTCCCCTAAGTTTGATGGTTGAAAAACTCATTTTCTTGCTAAATCCATGTTGGGCCAAAACCCTAAGTGAGTGAGGAAGAAATTCTAGTCCATGAACCATGCTTCAAACCTTACAACTAACAAGCTTGAAGTAGAAAAGCAACTTACCAAAGGTTGAACTTTCAATTCCCTTGAGTTCCTCTTCTTCCCTCTCTCTTTTCTCCCTTCTCTCCTTGCATTTTTTCTCTTCTATTTTGATGTTGTAATGCTCATGTAGATGGTTAAGAAAGTGAGTGATTAAGTGGCTTAATTCCCTTGCTAATCATAGTTAGTATGTTAACCTAACTAAAGTTACTTTTGCGCCAAAACTGAACTGCTTCTGAGGAAGTTTTTGGGACAAAAATTAGCAGTCCAAGCTGCCCAATTTCAGATGCCAATGAAAGGTTTGAGTGTCCTAAAAAAGCTTAATTTTCCTGGTCCAGATATATCCTAAACTGGGTAATTTTTAACCGTACTGATAAAACCGCTTTTTACAGTAATTTAACATCTTTGGGCTACAGGACTATTCTAAATTTATTTTTATATTTCTTAATTATCCTTTCCCAAATGGTATCTATGTTTGACCCATATCCTGTCCCAGTTACCCTTTAATCCTTGGTAAGACCCACAATTTACTTAATCGGTATTAAGTTACTTTTGGATACTTTGTTGAATCAAGAGTTTTGATGATTCCAAACCAACATTCAAGAGCTTGGATTGAAGATATCAAAGGAGATCAAAGCTGTCTCAAGTGAAGACTTTCTGAGTTCTTGGTGTTAGATCTTTTGTAGGATCCTTAGTTTTTGTTATGACTGGGTAAAAGATTTTGATTTGAAGAAAAGATGTTTTCAAACTTTGATTTTATGTTAAATCTTTAAATATCTGAAAAACACCCACAAACAGACGAAGGTTGAAAGTTTAAGCTAAACTGTCAAGTTGGAAATTCGAACTTTGCCTTTGGAAATTCGAATTTCGAGCTAAAACTGAATAAGTCTGAATAGATGGCTCTCTATCAGACGAATTTTGGTTGTTCAAAATTCAAATTTTCATCTAGTCTGAAAGAGGCCTTTTGGTAACAGACGAACTTCACACTTTCAAAATTCGAATTTCAAGTAAAATGAAGTTTGTAAAAACCAAAGAAATTCATCTGAAACTATGATAAAGTGCATCTGAAATCAAAATGAAATTGAGTTTGATAAATGCTCTCTGACAGACGAATTTTGAACTTCCAATATTCGAATTTTCATATAAGTCTGAAAGATGCTTCTTTGCAACAGACGAACTTTGAGTCTTCAAAATTCGAATTTCAAACAAAACAAAACTTGAGAAAATGGAAGAAATTCGTCTGAAACTATGTTAAAGTTCACCTGAGATCAAGAGTAATTTAAGTTTCAAAACTGCTCTCTGACAGACGAACTTTGAACATTAAAATTCGAATTTCAGAAGCTAAGTTCTTGAGTCTGTTGAAATGAAACATTGACATACGAATGATAAGAACTTGCAACATTCGAATGATGAAATTAGTCTGAAAAGAGTTTCTCTGACAGACGAATTTCGCTCTTTCAAAATTCGAATTTCGAAGAAAGTAATCTACTATGCCCCTTTAAACGTTCAATGGACAGACGAATTTTGGGGATCCAAAATTCGAATTTCGAAGGCACTGTAGAAAATTGAAAATATTGTTCACACTTAACCGAAAAACTTTCTTCTTGAAAATTCGTATGTCACATTGTGAAAATGTTTTGTAAGTTTCAAAATTCGAATTTCACTTCATGAACAGACGAACTTCGTGCTGTAATGTTGGAAGCTTTAATCTTCGGTTCCTTCGAAATTCATCTGTTGACCAACCAAAATTCGAATTTCAGTATGTCAGAAACATTAAATGCGGTTGGTAAACGGATAGTTTTTCAGAGTAACCGTTGGATAACTTCCCCAACGAATAGATTTAGTCTCTAACGGATATTTGAGACCTAAATCTATAAATACAACATCATTTGAAGTTGTGGGTAACAAATAAAACTTGTATATACCGAATTTTTGCTGAATCCTCTTCTCAAAAGCTTTTACCCTCTCAACTTCAATACTTGTACTTAAAATTTCAAATCTACTCTTTTCAAGAGAGTTATTTCATTGTAATCAATCTACTCTTCATCTGGGAGACAGATTTACTTGTGAGGGGTATTCACAAGGAGATTGGGAAGCACATAGTGAAAGTGCTTGGAGAGTGTGAGAGAGCTCAGAAACAGAGCATACTCATGTAATGTGGCTTTAGCAAGAAGCCCACTGAAATTCTTGCTGTATAGTGGATAAATCTCAAGAAGTGTCTTGGGGACTGGATGTAGGTTAAGAGAATAGACCTAACCAGGATAAATCACTGAGTTCTCTTTTCTTTATCTCTACCTTTCACCTTGCTTTGTTTTACGCATTGTTTTCATTATACTGTGATATCTTCACTAACTTCACTTTGTGCAGAAAAATCTCAGACTTCCAATTCACTCCCCCTTCTTGGGAAGTCAGCCTTGCTAACATACTTGGCACTGATTATTTCTTTATCATTAACCATTAACCCTCAGTGCCATATACCATTGAACTTCTCTTGTCGAGGGCTTCATTCTGATAGTAATTTTACATATTTATAAAATTGCCTTTGACCTGGGGTTAAAATATAATTTTTGAAATTTTCAGGTCATTAGGTGTAATCTTCCCCAAGAACTTTTAACTTCTTCTCTGCGTGATTTTAATGACTTCAGGGATATGGACGTTATCTTTATAATTCCTTAGGGGTAAAAATATAATTTTCTCATTTTTCCATCCAACTCAAAAAAATGACCTCCTTACCCTATTTCACGTAAAACGATATTTGTCAATTTTCATAAATTTCTTGTACATTTCATGTTATCGTTAATTCTTTCTTCTTTCATTACTTTATATCCAGTAAAATTTTGGGATATTACAATATGAAGAGAACCTTGACATTTAAAACATTTAATTTTTGAAGAAGAATTAGAAGAAGAAAGTTTAGAATTAGTTTTACCTTTCAGAGCATAGGGCAGCACCTTCATCTTTTTCTCCTCCTTTGGCTTGGTCTCTCCCTTAGGCTTAAAAGGGAATCTTGCCTCCTTACTTGAGCTCCAAAGGCCTTCAACTTTTGCTTGGCTTTCAAGTTCTTTTCCACTTTGATGGCCTTATGCAATAACTCCTCCATATCAAGGTAGTTTTGCATCTCAACCTCAGCAACAATCTCTGGATTCAATCCTCCAAGGAACCCTGCTATTGTTTGCTTAGGATCTTTTTTCACTTTCGCCTTAATCATGGCGATCTCCATTTCTTGATGATATTTTTCAACACTCATAAATTTTTGTCTCAGTTTCTAGAGCTTTGTATGAGCATCCTTAAAATAATGATTAGGGACATGTCTCTTTCTCATGATGGCCTTTGTAACACCTTACTTTTAGACTCATTTCCCATGTATTGGACTCCTTTTAAGTCTAATTATACTTGATCCTAAGCTTGAATCACATAAGAATGAAAATCAGAATTTCCAAAATTTTTTGTTACTGTTCATATGGTAGTTTCCACTTTGCCGAATGAATTTTGAAAATTCATAACTAATTCTAGAAAAATAATTTCATAATGTTCAAGGATAAAGAAATAATTAGTGCCGAGTATCTAAAAGTAACAGTAAACCAATAAAGTAAACTGTAGGCCCCATGCACAATTAAAAAAAACCGAGACAGGATATGGGTCATACACAGATATTATTTGGGATAGGATAATTAAGAAAATATAAAAATAAAATTGGAATAATCCTGAAGCCCAAAAATGCTAATTTACTATAAAAAGCGATTTTATCGGTACAGTTAAAAATTACCTGGTTCAGCATATATCTAGACCAGAAAAGATTGAACAATTTTGGGACACTTAAAGCTCTCATGTTCGTGACATTTCAGCTCACTTTTTTGTCCAAGACTTCTCGTGGAAGGCATGTCAAAAACTTGTAAAGGAAGTTGTTGACTTTTGGTTAAAAAGTCATTAATGTTAATTATGCAATTAGTGACCTAATTAAGCAATTAACCCCTCCTTTCTCTTCATTTCAGACGTGAGGTCTGAAACAGAAAAACAAAGCAAGAAAACACAAGAAAGAAAGAGAGAAAAGAGAGGAAGAAGAAGAAGGAACTCCAAGAAATCCAAAGCTCAAGTTGTTCGTAAGTGATTCCTTCTATCCTAGCTTCTGATTTCAAGTAGATGGTGATAGTTTCATGGAGTATATTTCTTCCCCTTCTCAAGATGAATTTCGGCCAAACCCTAAATCATGAAAGGAATGAGTTTTGGTTTGCCAAACTTAGGAGAAATCATCAACTAGTCAAGAGAACATGATTACATGGAGTAGTTTGTTGTATTGCAAAGTAAATCATTTTTCCTTCTTTCTCCATGAATTTCGGTCAGACAAGGGTTCCATTTAGGGTTGGAATTTCATAAATTGGACCTAAAAAATGGGTTCACCATGGTCCTGTTAGATTAGCTGGCTTCCCAGGAGGGGGGTGAATTGGGAAGATTAAAACATTTCTGCAAAATATCAAGAAGGTGAAGAGAGCAATATGTGAAGGTAAAGTAGAGTATAAACAAATAACTGTAAAGGTGGCAGTAACGAGAAGAAGACTCAGTAATTTATCCTGGTTTGGTCTCTCCACTTGACCTACGTCCAGTTCCCAAGTCACCACTTGAGATTTTCCACTATTCTGCAAGAATTCAGTGGGCTTCTTGCAAATGCCATAGTACAATGATGTTGCTCTGTTTCTAGAGCTTTCACTCAATCACTCTATGCACTCTAACAAAGTGCTTCCCAATCCCTTGTGATATCCCCTCACAAGAAAATCTATCTTCCAGATGAAGATAAAATTGTTTACAAAGATTAAACTCTCTTAAATAGAGTGAATATGAAAGTTTGAGTACAAATATTGAAGTGAGAGAGTAAGAAACTTTGAGTAGAAGATTTGGCAGAGTTTCAGTATTTACAATATTAAAATCGTTACCCACAACTTTAAATAATGTTATATTTATAGATTTAGGTCTCAAATGTCCATTAGAGACAAAATCTATCCGTTGGAGAAGTTATCCAACGATTACTCTAAAAAACTATCCATTAACCAACCTCATTTAATGCTTTTGACATACTGAAATTCGAATTTTGGTTAGTCAATAGACGAATTTCACAGAAATCGAAGGTTAACAGCTTCAACGTTGAAAGCCCGAAGTTCGTCTGTCATGAAGTGAAATTCAAATTTTGAAGTTTGGAAAATGTTTCAGTGTTGTGACATACGAATTTTCAAGTAGAAAGTTTTTCTGTTAAGTGTGAACAGTATTTTCAATTTGCTACAGTGCCTTCGAAATTCAAATTTTGGAACCTCAAAATTCATCTGTCCGTAGCTGGTCTGTAAGGCATTGTAGTTCATGTGATTCAAAGTTCGAATTTTCAAATATCAAAGTTCGTCTGTCAGAGCGACCTCTTTTCAGACTAACTTCAAAATTCGAATTTATAAATACTGTCATTCCCATGTCAACATATCACTTTAACAGACTCACAAGCTTAGTTTCTGAAATTCGAATTTTCATGTCCAAAGTTCATTTGTCAGTGAGCAATTTTGAAATCCAATCTAAACTTGGTTTCAGATTTACTTTGACATAATTTTAGACGAATTTCTTTAGTTTTCATAAGTTTCATTTTGTCTGAAATTCGAATTTTCAAAACCCAAAGTTCGTCTATTGCTTAAAGCTCTTTTCAGACACTTATCAAAATTTGAATTTTCCCAAGTTAAAATTCGTCTGTCAGAGAGGCATCTCTTTAGACTTGTTCAGTTTCAGTACGAAATTCGAATTTCTAAGGCCAATGTTCGAACTTTCACTATGACAGATTGGTATTAACCTTTCAAACTTCATCTGTTGGTGGGTGTTTTTCAAATATTCCATGATTTAGCATAGAATCAAGGTTTTAAAACATCTTTTCACTAAATCAAAATCTTTTACTCAAATAAAACACTACTAAACAACCTACATCTATTCTTGCACAGATTCTTCAGAGTTTCTTCACTTGAATTCTTTTGGGCACCTTTGATATCTTTATTCCAAGCTCTTGAGGGTTGGTTTGGAATCATCAAAACTCTGGATTCAACAGGTCCAAAACCTTAAGGACAAGTAATGATTTCAAGTTAAAGCTTGAGGATAGTTAATTGGAAAATCAAGGGTTATATGAGACTTTGTAAGTGAGCCCTATGAATCAGTGGCTTAAGTAGCTAATTGATGATGTATTTAGGTTTGAGGAAGCCTAAGGAAACTTATGGAAGTGGTAGAAAGAGGTGGAACCAAAGGAAAAACTAAGAGGATTCACAAAGGTAGCAATTTATCTATTCTTGCCTTATATTGTCATGTGATCTTCAATGAATTTGATGACTTGCCTATTGTTTGATATGATCATTTATGATGCTTTGAGAATATTGGCTGAGTTAATTAAGGGATTTTGAGACCCCGGGATGTCCAAAATACAAAATGAAACTCTACCAAAATTTTTATAAAATATTATGGCATAAATGTTTAAAAGTATTCACTTGATGTTTTATGATGATTATATGCTTAATGTGATAATATGATTGCATGAATGGTGATTGCTACTAAAATTCTTTGAATCTCACCCCTCCTTCAGTGACTAACCATGCTAGGGAGAACCAATGCAAAAGAGCTAAGGAAAGAGCAAAAGGCATGAAGAAGAAAATAATGAGTTGTTGATGTGCAAGTTTGTCATGTTATGATATGAATTGTTATTTGTGCCTTATTTTATATGAAGTTGTAAAATAGTGAATATTATGTTAATCTTGTAGAAAATGTATGATAATTTCCAGTTCTAGATTTTGGAATATGAAGTTATATTCTACCATGTTACATGCCAAAATGAGTTCATTTGCATGGGTTTTGGCAAGTAATTTGCAATATAGATTGAAACAGGGCATTTTCCAGATGGGTCTACTTAGCTCGCCCTGGTTGTGTACTTAACTTGAGGTTAGGTTCCTGGAATTTTTAATCTAGATATAGGACATGTCAAGCTTTAAAATGACACCTAATTCACACTATTTGGAGTTGTATACAATCAATGGTGATTTTTCAAAGTTAAGGTTCAGAACAGGGCAGGAATGGGAAAACTGAAAACTGAAAGTTAGGTACCGGAAAATTCAAAAGATAATATAAATTCATGCATAGCTCAAAAAATTCAGTGGTTAACTTTTTTGAAAGGTATATGTTTTAAGTTTCATATGCCACTGATTTGGAGTTAATTGGAGCTATATAATAGGAGATATGGAGTTTTTCCCAAAACTGTTCCAGTAAGAGTTGGATTCTGACCCTTCACAATTTAAGTTAATCTTATGCCCAGTGTAAGTGAAATAAATATATAATAAAAATATTTCTATAAGTCGACATGTATAACTTTCAAATGACATAGAGTATGTATAATTTGGAACATAATATAATGAAATATGATTTTTTCAAATTTGAGGTCAGAAAACTGGAAGATAGAAAAATGACCAAATGAACAGTAAATGTCCACGAAATTACTGTATAAATTGGCTAATGAAGTTATTGTTTCATATTTTTACCATCTATATCTAAATTTAACATAATGTTAGAGACTTGAATCACTTCAAAATTATTTTTCTAGATTTAGTTATGAATTTTCAAAATTCATCAGGTAAAATGGAAATTGCCAAATGAACAGTACCCTGAATTTTGAAAAATTCTGTTTTTATTATATTATGATTTTAATCTCTAAACCATGATGAAAGGCATCTAATATGATCTAATATATGGAAAATGAGCCCTAATATAAGGTGTTACACTAGCACGATCCCTACATTTCCCAATTCAATTGAAGGTTCATGAGACAAGTTCTACATGGGTTTTCTATCAAGCTAATAGCAAAGGCAATAGTTAAACTAATCATCAATAGCTTTCTCCTTCCCCTTTGCCTTCTTGGTGGCCTTGCCATCTCTTGAACATGTATCATGAGATGCTTGAGGGGATGAGATTGGGGATAATCTTAGTAACAAGTCACATTTAATGCATTTTGACATTTATTTCATAAAATCGATGACATCAAACAACATTTGATCATCAAAGTACCACATTAGTGATAAAAATTTTGACAGCATAATGTCTTAGAAAATGGATATCCCGGGGATTGAAACCCCTCTTATTACAGCCAAACTAGTCAAAGAATGCACAATATACAATGTGGCAGCTCATTTATATCACATAAACATCATACGAGCATAGTGAAAGAACATAAAGCAATAAATGCCTCTTAGCTTTCCTCTTGAAACCAATGGTTCCACTAACTTCCTTAGACTTCCTCAAGTCCCTAAACACCAATGAACAATGGCTCAAGCAACTTGTTTCATAGTATTAAACATAAAATTCTCACAAGACCCTAAGAACTCATTTTGCTTATCTTAAGTTCTATTTTGAAGCATATACTTGTCTTTAAGGTTTTTAGCCCTGGGGAATTCATTTTTGGCATCAAATAATAAAATTCCTACTCTAAGATGGCATTCAAAACATCATTCCTTGAATTTCTTGCCTAACTTGTTTTCCACAACTTTCTTCAAAACATACCTAACTTGTTTTGTATAACTTGTCTTGTTTTGTAAAACTTCACACTTTCTCATGCTTTTATGGTTTTAAAACATCATTCATTGCCTAAACCATGTCTTGGAAAAAATTTATAGAGGCTAGGGATGGAAAAAACTTCATGAAAACTAGGCCATACAAGCATAAAACCATAGCAATACACTTATAGATCTCAAGTTAGGCACTTACCGATTTTCCTTGAATTTCTTCCTATTTTCTTTGCTCTTCAAGTTGGCTATTCCTACTTGGCCAAAGTTTTCTCTCATTTTCCTACCTTCGATACACAAAATGAAGATGAGTGAAGTTAATCAAGCTTACTTTTTGCTAATTCCATTTATTAAAGTTAATCAAAACTTAGCCTTTAAGTTGTCTTAACCATTACGAGATCCCAAATTTAGCATATGGGCTGCCATGTGGCACCATTTTAGTGAGGTATTATCTCCAAGATACTGTATAATTTTTCTAGTTCAGTAATACTCTATATTGGTTACTTTATACTATGACTGGTAAAGTTACCTTTTGCAATGTAAATTCACTTTATTGATACAAGAATAAAGTAAACTTTTGTCTGGTATTACTTTATTATATATCTCTAAAAAACTCCTTTTTTGGTGTCCAACTTCTTTTCTTTTCCCCTTTTTAGCTTTTACAGATCAAAAAGCAGCTTTATTAATATAAAGTTATTTTTTAACCTTCGACACTGATTATTTCTTTATCGTTAATCATTAACTCTCAGTGTTATATGCCATTGGACTTGTCTCATTCAGAGCTTCATTTTTTATAGTAATTTTTCATATTTATAAAATTACCCCTAATAGGGATAATTTTTTAAACTTTTGGGTCATTAGGTGTAATTTTCTCCAACAACTTTATACTTTCTTCCCCGTGTAATTTTTTTTTTCATGATTGGGGAAAATGCAATTTTAATAATTTCTAGGGGTAAAAATGTAATTTCTCATTTTTTTTCTGTCAGATCAGAAAAAATAACCACTTTACCCTATTTCATGTAAAACACTATATATCTATTTTTGCAAATTCCTATACATTTTTTATATATTTAGCTTTTTAGGGATGTTACACCTTTACTTCCTACCATATAGCACTTCATGGGGAGCCATTTGAATATTGAAATGATAATTGTTATTATATGCAAATTTTGTTGATGACAAGTATACATCCCAGTTTCCTTTCCTTTCCAGCATATAAGACCTTAGCATATCCTCCAATATTTGGATTGTCCTTTCAGTCTACCCATCTGTGTATGGGTTATATGCTATACTAAAATTCTACTTAGTACCTAGAGCTTACTATAATGATCTCCAAAAATTAGAAGTAAACCTTGGATCACGGTAAGATATTATGTTGCTTGCCAGTCCATGTAATCTTACTATCCCCTTAACATATAGATGTGCTAATCTGTCCAAGTTATATGTTGATTTCATGGCTAAGAAGTGTACTGGCTTTGTTAATCTATCCACTATTATACAAATTGCATCATATCCTAATGATGTTCTACGTAATCCCATAATGAAATCCATTGAAATATTGTCCCACTTCCATTTAGGGATCTCTAGAGGTTGTAGCACTTTGACACATATTGAGTAATACCCCTTTTCATACCAAGTGTAACACCTTACTTTATAACCATTAAACATGCGTGATTTTGATGATTAAGGTTTAAAATATAGTGATTTGAAAACAAATGAACCCTTAATTTCGCATAGAATAAGCTTAAATTGTAAAGTTTTGCTTAATTTTGAAAATTCATAACTAATTCTACAAAAATTGTATTGAGGTGATTCAAGTTTTATGGAAAGCTTATGATATCTATTTTAAAGTAAAAATGTTGATTCACACTTTTACTAATACAATTTTATAGACTTTATTATGTTAGTAATGAAGCATAAACAAAGAATAAGGAAATTTCAACAACAGAGTATAAGAACATAATAATTCATTATTAGAACATTGTAATTTATATTATATAATGTAATATATCATCTAGTCCTACGTAATGTAATACAAAACAAAATATGATTCTAAAATAACTTGGACAGCATTTCCTCATCAGTTTGTTATTTTATCTCTTTGGGCAGAACCGGGGCCTAAAAATGTTAGATATTGGGGTAAGATTCGGGCAGAATCTCAGTAATATGACAATTCATTTTCCAACACTTAATTTCAGTAGCATAACAGTACAACCATAATTACTAAGAATCAAACTTAAAATCTTGTTCTATATAATCATGCATGTTCAAACAACCTTCATGACATTCAAAACATTATTGCAGCAAAACCTCAACTTTGATCCAATATTTCAGTATGGCAACTCCCAAAAACATGTTTCTACTAGCATAATGACTACTTGTAATAAATCAAATAGCTGAACTAAAATATAAATGGAAGAAAAGGAAAAACATATTACCTAGAAATATTTTTCAAAACTTCATATTACACCTTCTTTCCTAGTGCTTCTCACTCTAACCTCTCTCTACCTTGAACGAAATTTGATGGCTAAATGGGGAAGGAGGAGCTTCTATTTGTAGGTGAGCTGAAGACATAATGGCCCTTAGATTAGATTTTGATTTAGTGGCTCTTAATTATTGTATATTAATTTATTTAATTCATTATGTAAGGATTTTATGAGGCTGCCACCTTGCCCTTTTATAGATGTTTTCAGCTGATATTTTCAACCCAAAAATATATTTTATTTGGTTCTACCATATGTCTAATTCAGATTGCGCCATGTGTGTGTTGGAGTCCAAATTAATTTTTGCTTCTTCCCCTCTCAATTTCATCACTTTCTTGTCTGATCAGCCCAAGGAATATATTTTTATATAATTTGAGCTTTACATATCTCATTTTGGGCCTTAGTTCAGGGTATACAGGTTTTTGGGCTCATTTTACCGATTTCAGGTCCAATCTTCCTTATACTGGATTTTAAGATCTAAAATTAATTCAATAATGTAATTATATATTTTGGGACTTAGAACATTATTTTTTTTATTTCAATATATCCTAATTAGTGGCTAATTTCCTCATATAGAGTTAATTAGGTCATAATGTCGGTTTCTAAGTTCATTTGTTTATTACTGCGAAACTAGAGTCATATCAGTTATCTATTGCTAAGAAAAATCTTGGTTGTGTAAAATGAATCTACACGTGTTACTAAGTCATATTCAGTCTCTGATGAATCTAGACTTGATATTCAGCTATATACGTTTTCTAATTCGCTGATTAGTCTAATTATTCATAAACTGATCCTATGGCTATTTAGACTCTGTAGAAAAATCCAGTATCTTATTTTGAGTCATAATTTATATAGGTTTCCTAATACAGACTTATTTTCTATTTTTTAGAAATTTCTAAATTATAGAATTCCAGTCCTTTTTTCTGTCTAATATATGCATTTTTTGATTCTACTTATTAGAGGATAATTTTTGGCAATTATTTTTCTGACTCTATTCCTACAACTGGTACTGTCAAACACTAAACATATAATTTTTCTGGAAAAATGGCATCTATGTCCCATTATTTTGTCTTTTAGTATCTACTACATAAATTTTCACTTTGACCCCATCACTTAACTTTCTTTGTAATTTGGTCCCTAAGTAGTGCTACTACTACTACCATGTTTCTCAAGGTATAGAATCTCAACTTATAGTTTCATAGGATTTCTGATGTCATATAGCACACATTCACAATTTATTACTAAGTCAAATTTTATCTAGATTTGTATATAATGCCATATGAAATTTTAAATGGTCATACTTTCTAAACAGCATATCCAACTTATTTAGTTCTAGCTAAAGGTTCCATATGATTTCTAATGTCATATAATACATGTTCACAGTTCAACCAAAATCTAATTAGAAACCTAGATTCAAAGCATGTGAAGTTCAAGTTATGTTATGAGTTCTATAGTTAGTGAAAATCAAAATGTTACACCAAGCCACCAAAATAGTTTCTTTAAATCATGATACTTTTTTTATTACCTGGATGAATAGTATAATTACTTTGATGTGGCTCTGATAGAATCTTTTCTTTCAACTCAATTATTGGGGGAACACAAATTCTCCTTTAAAATCTTATCAGACCATTTGATGATACACGAAGTTCTTGCATCTCTCCATAACTCAGCTTTTCTTTAACTACCTTTACAAACTCATCTTCTTGTTGAGCTTTCATTAAATTTTTCAAAAATTCATTGCCAATTTTGATCTCATACAATTGGAGAAATATGCAAATATCTGTGCAATCTTCCAGCATTTTCATTTCATTAATCATCATATAGGCCACATGAATAGTCTTTCTACTTAGTGTACCATCTACTACATTAGCCATTCCTGGATGGTATTTAATAGAGTGATCATAATCTTAAAGTTGTTCCATCTAGCGTCTTTGCCTCGCATTTAACTCTTTCTAATATTCAAAATACTTAAGGCTTTTGTGGTCACAAAATACTTCTACGGTTCCATTATAGAGATAATGTCTCTAGATCTTTAGAGCATGTACTATTGTTATGAGTTCTAAATCATGTGTGGGATAGTTTTTTTTCATGAGTTTTCAACTATCTAGAGGCGTAAGCCACCACTCTACCTTGCTACATTAGAACACAACATAATCCATGCTTACTTACATCTATGAAAAGCAGGAAGGGTTCTTTGGGATTAGGTGTAGTTAACAAAGGTGGAGTAGTTACCCCGGGCTTAAGTTCATTAAAAATGTTTTCGTAATTCATATCCCACACAAAAGGTTTATCTTTTCTAGCAAGCCTGTGAGCAGCAATGCAATTCTAGAAAAATCTTGAATAAAACTTCTATAATAGCTTGCTAAACCAATGAAACTTCTTATCTTGGTTATAGTTGTGGTCACTCCAACTTTAAGGTTGCATCTACTTTACTAAGATCTATTGTGACCCTATCCTTGGAGATAACATGCCCTAAAAACTGCACCTCTATAAGCCAAAACTCACACTTGCTCTATTTAGCATATAGCTTATTTTCTTTAAAAACTGTCAAAATAATTCTCAAATGCATTTCATGTTCCTCTAAATATTTGGAATACTACACTAGTATGCCATAAATAAATACCACAACAAATTGATCTAAATAAGGTTGGAAAATCCTATTCATATAGTACATATAAATAGCTAGAGCATTTGTTAGAGCAAATGGCATCACTAAAAAATCATAAGGCTTATAGTGAGTTCTAAAAGTAGTTTTGGGAACTTCTTATACCTTTACCCATAATTGATGATACCCTGATCGTAAATCAATTTTTGAAAACATTGTGGCACCAACCAACTAATCTAACAGGTTATCAATTATAGGCAAGGAATACTTGTTCTTTATTATGCCTTTATTCAGTTCCCTATAATCAATACACAATTAGATGCTCTCATCTTTCTATTTCACAAACAATATTGGAGCACTCCATGGAGAAACACTTGATTTAATAAATTCTTTCTCCAGTAGCTCTTCAATTTGCTTCTTGAGTTTTGCCAATTCATTTGGGGCCATTCTATATGGTACTTTAGAAATCGGGCCTATTCCTAGCACTAAATCGATTGCAAACTCTACCTCTACATTTGGAAATACTACTGGAAATTCCTTGACCATCAGTATCTTTTCAATCCCTTCATCAACCTTTACATTTACTGAGAAGAAAACTAGAAATGCTCGAGATCCTTTTCCCAAGCATCTTTCAGCTTGAGCGGTTGATATAAAGTTTAGCTTAGTCTCAAAATTAAGGACATTTTCTGGAATGGGCAGAATTAGGGCTTTGTTTTTACAATCTAAGAGGATATTATTTGTAGAAATCCAATTCATGCCTACGATAACATCTATGTCTAGGAAAGGGATGCATATTAAGTCTAATATTGTGCTACAGTAGGCATATTGGACTATATAATTTAAGCAAACATGAGATGTCATGGCTTGGATAGCAGTTGAGGTGGAAACATGTAAGTCATATGGTAACACAGTTACAATCAAACCTAACACTTTAGATCATTTATAAGATATGAACGAATGACTAGCACCTGAATCAAACAAGCCATGTACAAGATAATCATTTACTTTAATTGTACATTCAATCAAATTAGGTGATTGTCGGGCCTCATGCTGAGTAAGATTGAAGACCATTCCTTGTGCTTGGGTTTTGATTCAAGCTATCTCTACTCTATAATCTTTGGCAAAGTGCCAAAATTTTTCACATCTGTAGCAAAAGTTTTGCCTAGCTAGACACAGTCTTTTGCCATGAGTTTTGTCACAATGTTCAAAATGAAATCCAATTGAGCTCCATTCTTCCTTCTAAAGTCAAATTGTTGTGAGGATGCTAAATGAACTCACTAGCTTGCCTTTGGATGTCAATTTAATCAAATTTCATTCATTATACTTCTTTAGGACATTTTTTCGAGCTTTGAACTTCTGCCCAAAATAGATTCAAAATGGGATCCAATTGAGCTCAATTTTTTCAAGTAGGCTTAAATTTTTGCAAGGATGTTAAATGAACTCACAAGCTTGCCTTTGGATGACCAATTTAATTGGATTTCATTGATTATACTTCTTTAGGGCATTTGCATAAACTTCAAGCTTTTGCCCAAAATGGGATCCGATTGATCTCAATTCTAGTAAGTAAGCTCAAATTATTGTGGAGATGCTAAATGAACTCACCAGCTTGCCTTTGGATACCAATTTAATTATATTTTTTTTATTATACTTTTCTTTAGGGTATTTTTGCATTGTTTGAGCTCCTTCCAAAAATAGGCTGAAAATGAAATCTAATTGAGCTCAATTTTTCAATAAGGCTTAAGTTGTTTTGAGGATGCTAAATAAACTCACCAACTAGCCTTCAAAAGCTAGTTTCATTGGATTTCTTTGATTATACTTCCTCAGGGCATTTTTACATAACTTTGAGCTTCTGCCAAAGTTAAGATCAAAACGGGATCTAATTAACCTCAATTCTTCCAAGTAGGCACATATTATTGTGAGAACACTAAATGAACTCAATAGCTTGCTTTTGGAAGCTAATTCAATTGAATTTCTTTGATTATACTTTTTTATGGTATTTTAAAAAACTTCTAGCGTCGCCTAAATTGGGAACAAAATGAGATTAAATTGAACCCAATTCTTCCAACTAGTAGCAAATTATTCTAAGTATGCTAAGTGAACTAACTAGATTGCCTTTACGGGCTGATTTAATCAATTTTCTTTGATTACACTTCTTCAAGCCATTTTCATAAATTTGAAGCTTTTCCCCAAAATGGGTTCAAAACGGGATTAGATTGAGTTCAATTCCTTCAAGTAGGCTCATATTTTAATAATGATTCTAAATAAACTCACTATCATTGTAATATCCATATTTTTACGAGATACCATAAAATGTATAAAAAGATGGGAAAGGAAGTAAGATAGTGATGCTACATGCTCGGTCTTTAAATGAAATTGATTTCCCAAGTGGTTCTTAGAAGGAATTATACTTGGTCCTCAATTGGAATAAATTTTCCATAAGGTCCTTAGTAGGAATTAACTCCAAAACTAAGTCGAAAGTTATGCAATATACCAGTTGAATAGAAAGCTTGTAACACCTCTATCTAGGACCATTTCCCATGTATTAGACCTCATTAGAGACCAACTATACTTAATTAGAAACTTGAATCATAAAAGAAATATTATAATAAATTTTATCAATTTCCATGGTACTATTCATTTAATCCCATTTTTTTCTTTCTCTTTCGTAAATTTCAAAAAATCATAATTCATTCAATAAAAATTATATGAAAGTAATTCAAGTCTCTATAGATAGTTTAAAATATTATCTACATGAGAAAAATATCAGTTAGAGCAACTACTTGGCCAATTAGTATAGTAAATTTCGTGAAATTATACTATTCATATGGTCATTTTCTGAAAATCTAGTTTTCTAGGCTAAATTTGAAAATTCACCATAATTCATAAACTCATCCGAATTGAGTTCTATTTAGTCCATATGAAAGTTCTTTCTATCTTGTTTTTAATCATATATAACATTCATACTTTATACATCAAATAGCCTAAATGGTAGCACGTTCACTTTGTATAGGTCAGAATGATCATTTGTATCCTAATACATTGCCACACAAAAGCTATAAATTTTTACATGGCCATATCTCATTTCCATATCATGCCATATATTATCTAGTATTTAAAGGAATATAAAAACTTGGAGAAACATATTTAACATCACATTTACAAATTTACATAAAAGTTCCATGTTCATGGCCATTGCAATGAATAACACATTAATAACCAAGTACTTTCTCCTTTCCTTTCTTTTCCTTGTAGGTCTTGCCATCATTGCTACCTAATTATGGTTAATATGTGGGAGGGTGAGATTCAAAGAATTTCAGTAGATAAATCCCATACATGCCATCATATCATTATATTGAGCATGAAAACATCAAGAAAACATAGTTCATCACATAGGCACATTGGAAATATATACATTTTACAAAAAGTTTGGTAGAGTTTCGTTTTTCAAAATGGACATCCCGGGGCTCCAAACCCCTCATACAACTCAGCTAACAACATAGAAATATCACAAATCAACATTTCATACATGTGCTATAATGTCAAATATCAAAGAAACAATAATGACAATGTCATATTAGTACAGAAGATTACCTACCTTTATGTGTTCCAATGGTTCCCACACTTGGTAGACCACTTATTGGGCCTTCTAACACTTCCTTGAACCTAGCCATATCATCATTTAATCAATTTAGCCATTGATTATAGAATTACATAACACATTGCTTACTAAACCCTAAAATTTTCACTTAGCTTTCTTTTACGTTTTTCTTCAGTCCATCACTTGCACTTGACTAATTTAGACCCGAGGAATCCATTTTTGGGGTCAAAACTTGAAATTCCAACTCTAAATAGGAACTTATTCTGGCAAAAAATCATGGTAAATGGAGAAAAATTGCTACACTTTGTTATACAACAAACTACCTACATATTCAAACTTTAAATGAACATTCTATCATTTCCCCTATGTTTCATGGTTAATTAACCCATTTTATTGCTAAATTCATGACATGGCCAAAACCCTAAGAGGATGGAGAAGAAAATCTACTCCATGAATCATGCTTTAAAAACCATAGATAGCAAGATTAGAATGATAGAAAACAAACTTACTAGCTTAGCTTTCCAATCTTGCCTTAAGCTTTCTTTTCTCCTTCTCTCTTTTCTCTCCTCTTTCTTGCATTTTTTCTCTTTTATATTGCTGCTAGTTCTCTCATGAAAATGTAGAAGAAAGAGGGTAATTAAAGGTTTAATTAGGTGGCTTAATCACGGTTAATTACTTAACAAACTAATGTTACTTTTTGGCCCAACATCAACTGCTTCTTAAGAAAGTTTTACCAAAAATTCAAGCTGCCCAAGCTACCCATTTGTCAGGCCCAATGAGAGGTCTTTGAGTGTTCAGCCTGCTTAATTTTTCCTAGTCCAGATATATCTTGAACTAGGTAATTTTTAACCATACTGATAAAATCACTTTTTACAGTAATTTAGTATTTTTGGTCTATAGGACTATTCCAATTTTATTTTTATATTTCTTTAATTATTCTGTCCCAAATAGTATCTGTGTATGGCTCATATCCTATCCTGGTTTCTTTTAAACTGTCTGTGGGGCCCACAGTTTACTTTATCGGTTTTAAATTACTGTTGGACACTTGGCATTGATTATTTTCTTATTCTTAAATACTAACCCACAGTGGCATATGCCGTTGGACTTCTCTTGTCAAGGGCTTTGTTTTGACAGTAATTTTATATATTTACAAAATTGCCTCTAACCTGAGGTTAATTTATAATTTCTAAAACTTTTGGGTCTTAGGTGCAATTTTCCCCAAGGGCATTTTTATTTCTTCTCCACATGATTTTTAATAATTTTGGGACATGGATGTCATTTTTATAATTCTTTAGGGGCAAAAATATAATTTTCTAATTTTTTTATCCAACTAGGAAAAATGACCTCTTCGCCCTATTTCATGTAAAATGGTATTTATCCATTTTCACGAATTCCCTGTATATTTCATATTATCATTCATTTCTTACTTTTTCATTACTTAATATCTAGTGAAATTTTAGGATGTTACAAAGCTGATGTCGAGTTGAGCATAATTGTATAAGTATCATGTAGTTAGGAGGTATAGGTTGAAAGACAAACTAATTTGAAAGTATAATGAAAGGAATTATTTAAAAATCGGTCTTTAGGGGAAATTATGAGAAAGTATCTGGAAGAATCAGCATTTGCATTTTTGACCCAGCTTACGGGCTAAACGGTCATTCCCAAGTAAAAAAATAAAATGTGAAAATTTCATTTTTGCCCCAAGGGAGAAGAATTATTTGTAATTTAGTCCTTAAAAGGAAAGAATTATTTGGATTCAAGTCCATGGGAAGAATCATAAGAAATGGCTCGAAAGAATTAAAAATTATAATTTTGTCTCGAGTTAAGGGCAAATTTATAATTTTTAAAAATTATTGTCAAAACAGAGCTCAAGACAAGCCGGATTCAAATGAATACTATATTGAACTTAATTAAGTTAGTATGAATTTATAATTTCCATTGAAAGTCAAAAGGAGATTTTTATCCCGAAAAAAGATTGTAGGCCCCATAAAATATAGTACAGAGACGAGAACAGTGTGTGGTCCCCACCCAAATATATTTTGGGACAACAAAATGAGTATAGTCCAAAATCAAATTTAGAATAACCTAATACCAATACAGTGATGAATTACGGCAAAAGTAATTAATCGATATCGGTAAAGGTTATTTTGGACTAATAAAAAACTATGGAGCAATTTTTGGATAGTAATACCCTTAGAAGGCATGATGTGCTACTAGAGATACAAATGGAATTTATTTGAATGATTTTTGAAATACTTCCTTAAGAAGTATTTTAATAAAGAAAAAAATTAAATAATAAGATGAATTAAACCATGGTTAAGCTTCATATTATCGTCTTCTCTCTAAGTGACTCACATGCAACACAAATGAGGTAGTGAGTGAGCAGCCACTTGTTGAAATAGAATAGTTTATTATCTTCTAACAAAACTTAATCAAGAAGTTTATTTAATCAAGGTTAATCTTAGCCTAGTTATGCAAGTGAGTTAGTGTGGGACTTTTTATTCTCTCTCCTTGCTTTGCACGACTCATTTGCTGCTAGAAAGAGAGAGGGAGCAACCAAAATAATAGAAAGAAAGAGAAAAGAAGGCGTAAAAGAAGAAGAAGAAGGAAGGAGAAGAGAGAAAGGCAAGCCAACTCAAGGTAAGATGTGGAATTTGCTAGGTATGAAAACTTGAAAGAAAGCATGAGAAATTTCAAAAGAAGCAAGTTGGAGTAAGTTTGGAAGAAGATACATGAAAATCCACTTTTCTCTCCTTAAAACTTATTTTTAGCCAGTGAGAAAGTCCATAAGGGAGTGATATTTTCATAATTTTAACCCCAAAAATAGATTCCTGATGGTCCAAAACTTTAAGAACAAGTGTTGGACTTAAGTAAAGGCAAAGGAAAAGCAAAGTGAGATTTTAAAGGTTTTGTACATATTTTGTGATTGAGCTTGAAGAACCAGTAGCTTATGATCTTTATTTATGATGTGTTAGTGTTCATGAAAGTTGTGGAAAGCCAAATAAAGGGTGTACAAAGTTTGGAAAGGAAAGAAAGACATTAAGGTAGCAATTTTACTTTTTTTAACATTATGTATCCTATGTGTTTTCTATGAGTTTAATCACTTGACATACGATTATTTTGATGATTTGTGATTGTTAGTTGAGCTAAATGAAGAGTTTTGTGACCTTAAGATGTCCATTTTGCAAACTAGAACTCTGCCAAATTTTTTATAAAATTATATGGCTTAATTTGATCAAAGTGTTTCTTGATTGCTTTCATAAACCTTTTATAATAAATGTAATGACATGTATGCTTGAATGGTAATTATTACTGAGATTCTTTGAATCTCACCCTACCAAATTGCTAACATGCCTAGGGATAAAATATGGCAATGATGCAAAGGAGACCAAGGAAAGGAGGTGAATGGTCAAGACCAAGGCAAACTAACATATATGCTATGTTTTTCAATAATTTTGTGTAATTTGTATAAATGTATGAGGATGCCACTATTCATCATTATGTTCTTAGGTCTTCTTATGGTGTTATGCATGGATTTGGAAACAAGTATGATAATGAAAACATGTTATGAGGCTTGTCTTGCCAAGTTATGAATGGAAATGATCAATTTGAATATCCTCATAGAAACATAGGTACTGTTCATGTGAAATAGGATAATCTGTTAGTAAGGCTGACTTCCCAAGAGGGGGGGTGAATTGGGAAGATTGAAATTTTTCTGCACAAAGTGAAGTAAGTGAAGATATCACAATATAATGAAAACAATGCGTAAAACAGAGCAAGATGAAAAGTAAAGATAGGAAGAAGAAAACTCAGTGATTTATCCTGGTTCGGTCTTTCCACTTGACCTACATCCAGTCCCCAAGACACCTCTTGAGATTTATCCACTATACAGCAAGAATTTCAATGGGCTTCTTGCTGGGGCCACAGTACACGAGTATGCTCTGTTTCTGAGCTCTCTCACACTCTCCAAGCACTTTCACTATGTGCTTCCCAATCCCCTTGTGAATACCCCTCACAAGTAAATCTATCTCCAAGATGAAGAGTAGATTGATTACAATGAAATAACTCTCTTGAAAAGAGTAGATATGAAAGTTTGAGTACAAGTATAGAAGTTGAGATGGTAAAAGCTTTTGAGAAGAAGATTTAGCAGAAATTCAGTATATACAAGTTTGATTCGTTACCCACAACTTCAAATGATGTTATATTTATAGATTTAGGTCTCAAATATCCGTTAGAGACTAAATCTATCCGTTGGGGAAGTTATCCAACGGTTACTCTGAAAAACTATCCGTTTACCAACCGCATTTAATGTTTCTGACATACTGAAATTCGAATTTTGATTGATCAACAGACGAATTTTGAAGGAACCGAAGATCAAAGCTTCCAACGTTACAGCACGAAGTTCGTCTGTCCATGACTTGAAATTCGAATTTTGAAACTTACAAAACATTTTCACAAGGTGACATACAAATTTTCAAGAAGAAAGTTTTTCGGTTAAGTGTGAACAGTGTTTTCAATTTACTACAGTGCCCTCGAAATTCGAATTTTGGAAGGGTGAAATTCGTCTGTCCACTGGATGTTTAAAGAGACACAGTAGTTTACTTTCTTCGAAATTCAAATTTTGAAAGGGTGAAATTCGTCTGTCAGAGAGACTCTTTCCAGACTAATTTCATCATTCGAATGTTGCAAGTTCTTATCATTCGTATGTCAATGTTTCACTTAAACAGACTTAAGATTTTTGCTTCTGAAATTTGAATTTTAATGTTCAAAGTTCGTCTGTCAGAGAGCAGTTTTGAAACTTAAATCATTCTTGATCTCAGATGAACTTTAACATAGTTTCAGACGAATTTCTTCTATTTTCTCAATTTTTGTTTTGTCTGAAATTCGAATTTTGAAGACTTAAAGTTCGTCTGTTGCAAAGAAGCTTCTCTCGGACTTTTATGAAAATTCGAATGTTGGAAGTTCAAAATTCGTCTGTCAGAGAGCATTTATCAAACTCAATTTCATTTTGATTTCAGATGCATTGTATCATAGTCTCAGACGAATTTCTTTGGTTTTCACAAACTTCATTTTTCTTGAAATTCGAATTTTGAAAGTGTGAAGTTCGTCTGTTACCAGAAAGGCTTCTTTCAGATTAGATGAAAATTCGAATTTTGAACAATCAAAATTCGTCTGACAGAGAGCCATCTATTCAGACTTATTCAGTTTCAGCTCAAAATTCGAATTTCCAAAGGCAAAGTTCGAATTTCCAACTTGACAGTTCAGCTTAATCTTTCAACCTTCGTCTGTTTGTGGGTGTTTTTCAAATATTTAAAGATTTAACATAAAATCAAAGTTTGAAAACATCTTTTTTTCAAATCAAAATCTTTTACCTAGTCATAACAAAAACTAAGGATCCAACAAAAGATCTAAGAGCAAGAACTCTGAAAATCTTCACTTGAGACAGCTTTGATCTCCTTTGATATCTTCAATCCAAGCTCTTAAATGTTGGTTTGGAATCATCAAAACTCTAGATTCAACATTCTCCCCCTTTTTGATGATGACAAAACAACTTACAAACTGGATTAGTACTTAGGTTTGCTTTCACAAGCTCCCCCTCAACATATGCATAAGATATCAAATCAACAGATTAAGTGAAGAGATTTTAAGGCACAAAGCATTGCAACAAAGGGATCCATTCATTTAATTAAAAGGTGCTTGTACATAAACAAATTAATCAACGTTCAACCATTAAATCCAAAACACAAAAACAACAAAGTTCAGCATACAAAACACAGAATACAAAATACAGCAAAAGGACTTAAGCCTAATCTCCAATCATTTCTTCTTGGGCTTGGCCTTCTTGCTGTAGGATTTCCCTTTCCCTTTCCCAGATTGCTCAGCAGCAGGCTTTCCAGTTTGCCCAGACTTCTCCCCCTTTTTGACATCATCAGGAAGGCCAACAAAATCAGCCGGAGGAGGGATCTGAGAGACAGGAATAGCACGAAGTGGTACAGGAGCAAAAGGGATTTCAGGATCAGCTAGTGGCTCGGAGGTTGTCTCCTCGTCAGAGATTTCCAGCAGCTGCTGCATTGCTTGTCTGGAAAGAGCTAGTTGAGCTCTTTGTTCCTCTGTAAGTCCATAGGCAGCAAGAGGGGAAGAAGCTGGTTTAGCAGGAGGAAACATTTCTTCCAGCCTTCTCCTCTGAGCTTCTAGTAGAGCATTGTGAGCAATGGTAACATAGTCAACAACAGGTACAAGGCTCCTTTCTTCAGTGCTCACTGCTTCTTGCAAAGAGGAGGTTGAAATGTCTGCAACCAGTCTTTCAACTTGCTCAGATTCTTGAACTGACAGAATTGATTCCTAAGCATCTTCTTGCATGGGCTCATGAGGGCTTGTATCTTGGAGACCTTCTTCTTCCAATCCATAGTCTAAGGGTGGACCAGGACTTGGTGTTCTCATTGCACCAGCACCATCTATATCATCATCATTATGGTCAGAGGAGGCAATCTCGAAGGGACTTGGAGGCACTGGGGATGAAGACAGAGTAGGCTCAGGGACACCAGGCTGAGGTGGAGCTGAAGTGGTAGGAATAGTATTTCTTATCTCTTCATAGGCATCAGCCACCACTTTCATATTTACAGCCAACTGATGGATCAGATCTTGTAGATGAGCAAATTTGGCATTGTGCTCATCTCTAATGCTGAGAATGAGTGTTGACAGACTGTCAAACAACTCAGTAACCTTTGTTGGCTTGGCCCGTGAGGAGGGAGTGGAAGAAGGGTGAGTAGGCTTGGAGGGAGATGGGATTGGCTGAGAAGGCTGAGGTACAGATCTGCCAGGGGCCTCGGAAGTTCCTTCTTGTTGGAGGGATGCATCAGCAACAAAGAACAAGTCTTCAGATTTCCCTGCCCCCTTTCCAACCCATCATCCTTCATCTCTTTCAATGCCCATCCTTTGCAGTTCCTCCTCTTTGAATGCCTCAGTAAGTTTCCCTTTTCCCTTTTCAATGTGGTGAATCCTAGCATGCTACAGGATTCTTGAAATAATTGCAGCATAGGGGAGTGTGGAATCCTTCCTTTGATCCCTTGCCTTTATCATTCTCTAGAGGATGATATGACCCATGTTAATGAGCTTCCCACGTATGATAGCAGTCATCACATGAGCCTCTGCCCTTGTTATCAAGTTGAAGCTACCACCCTTGTTGAATATGATCCTGGACACTATGTAGTACAGGATCCTGACTTGTACACTTAGGTCTGTGGGCTTCAACAGATTTATCGTTGGCCTATTTTCCCTTCTCCTGAATAAGGTGTCCAAAATGGTGCTCTCTTTGTAGTTCAGAAAGGATCCACCTTCTTCATCAGCCGTGCTTGCCTCATCCATATACCCAGAGGCTGTGATGTCAATTTTCAGCCCATCTTGCCCTGGGATTTCCAGCACTTCATTGATTGTTTCATCAGCAAGCCAGATGGTCCTTGATCTCAAAGTGACCTCCCATTTCTTTTTCCTGCTGTTGTATTGAAGAGAGGCATACCAAGTCTTCACTACTTCATCATCATATTTTTCAGCAATTTCCAACAGGTTTTTGTATCTCATTAACCATAATGCACCATCAAAGTTATTGGATATCAAAAATTGCTCCATATTTACACAGTGAGGCTTGATTACCTTTTTGCTGGAAAACTTGGCAGAAAACTCTTCTTGAATTTCGGGAGTGCTCCAAAGTGGCAGTGTAGTAAGCTCAAATTCTCCAGATTGTGTAGAAGAGGAGGAAGCCACAGTAGCAGTATCAGCCGAAGGAACCGCAGTTTTTGATGAGGAAGGTCCAGTTTTCTGTGAATCTGCCTTGGATGATGATTTCTGGCGTTTAGAAGGGGTAGCTTTACTGGGTTTGGCCTTTCTCTTGGATTTCTTTCCTTCCTTTGTAGCATATTGAGATTTGACCGTTCTTTTTGGCCGAGTTCCAGCTTGTCCTGCTCCAGGGATCTTGACTCTCGCCATTTTTCAGTGGAATGATGCAGAATGTGGTTAAGGAAAGATTTATGGGATGCGAAAGGAAGTTTAAATGGTGAAGAATGACGGTTTTTGGATAGGAATTAAGAGGATTAAAGAGAGAATCAGAACAGACTTAGAGAGGTTACAAATAGGGTTGCGTCTGTTCTGAGGAAAACCGTTACATTTAACATGTGTAACCGTCTGACAGACGAATTTTGAGGGGTCAAAATTCGAACTTCGGGCAGTTACAAGTTAAACCGTTCAGCATAGCTTACTGACAGACGAATTTTCATCCTGAAAGTTCATCTGACAGTGGCTTGAAACAAGCAATACAAGCATAACAGACGAATTTTGTTCCACCAAAGTTCGAATGTTGAAAAGAAAAAGGCAGGCATCAATCAAACTATCAATCAACAGACGAATTAAACATGCAGAACTGCAACTTTCAATAATTCAACATGATGGACATGATTCAACAGACGAATTTTGAACTGAAAATTTGAATTTTTCAACCTTTTTAAAGACTGTCTAACATTCGTATGTTAAGAAGTAATAATTTGTGTAGCAGTGATGGACAATCATAACTTTGAAATTTCTGATTTTGAAAATTTGAACTTTCAAGCTTCAACAAACGAATTTCGAGGCATTATAGAGAACTGTTCCAAGGCGTAACAGGTCGAAGTTCGTCTGTTGGTCAACTAAAATTCGTATGTTGACCATGTTGATCAGTTTAAAAACACATATTATCAACGAAATTCATCTAGTAATCAAACAACATACAAATTTCAACTTTAAAAACTTACAGAATGGATCCAGAACTTAGAATAATTATCATTCACTTCATTTTCTGGTTGTTCCAATCTGGAGTGCTCCAATCTTTCAAACTTTTAGCCATTGTTTTTAACAAGAAGCACCTGCAACTACACTAAAATATACTCCGATGCTCAAGTTAGAGTTTATTCTTATATTAAAAATTCTAAAGACAGAATCGCACAGAAATGACTTACAATTCATTGGGATTTACCTTTCCCAATTCTCTCCTTATTTTGCAGTGTCTGTCTTCTGATAGAGGTTTTGTGAGTATATCAGCAACTTGATCTTCTGTTGGAATGTACTCCAGTCTAACTTCTCCTTTCAGAACGTGATCTCTTATGAAGTGGTGCCTAACTTCAATATGTTTTGTCCTTGAATGCATGACAGGGTTCTTGGTGATATTTATAGCACTTTGGTTGTCACACATGATTGGTATCTCTTTTATATTAATCTCAAGATCTTCAAGCTGCTGTTTCATCTAGATGACTTGGGCACAACAGCTTCCAGCTGCAACATACTCAGCTTCTGCAGTAGATAAGGCCACACTGTTTTGCTTTTTGCTGAACCATGAAACCAGGGATCCTCCAAGGAACTGACAGGTTCCACTTGTGCTTTTTCTGTCAGTTTTGGATCCTGCAAAATCAGCATCAGTGTATCCTTTGAGATCTTCTCCATTGCCTTTTGGATACCAAAGACCCATCTGTGATGTTCCAATAAGATATTTGAAAATTCTTTTCACAGCTGTTGCATGGGTTTCTTTGGGGCATGATTGGAACCTTGCACACATACAGACACTGAACATAATGTCAAGTCTGCTAGCAGTTAGGTACAGCAGGGATCCAATCATTCTTCTGTACTGAGTAATGTCAAACATCTTCCCATTCTCATCCATGTCCAGTTTGGTTACAGTAGCCATAGGTGTTCCCATTGGCTTGGCATTCTCCATTCCAAACTTCTTTAACAGCTCCTTTAGATACTTGGATTGACTGAGAAAGATACCATCATTAAGCTGTCTGATTTGCAATCCAAGGAAGAAATTGAGTTCACCCATCATAGACATCTCGAATTCTCCCTGCATTAACTCAGAGAATTTCTTGCAAAGAGTTTCATTAGTAGCACCAAAAATAATATCATCAACATAGATTTGAACAATTAGTAAATCTTTATTTTCTTTCTTAGTAAATAAGGTTGTGTCAATTTTGCCTCTGTTAAATCCCTTTTCAGTCAGAAAATTGCTCAGTCTCTCATACCATGCTCTAGGGGCCTGTTTTAAACCATAGAGAGCTTTCTTCAGTTTATAAACATGGTTTGGTTTTGTAGAGTCCTCAAAACCTAGAGGTTGATCAACATAAACCTCTTCCATGATATATCCATTCAGAAAAGCACTCTTTACATCCATTTGATATAATAAAATATTTTTCATGCATGCATATGCTAGCAGTATTCTTATAGCCTCTAATCTAGCTACTGGTGCAAAGGTTTCTTCAAAATCAATACCTTCTTCTTGATTATACCCTTTAGCAACTAATCTAGCTTTATTTCTGATTATTGTTCCAGATTCATCAAGTTTATTTCTGAAAACCCATTTGGTACCAATAACAGGATGATTTTTGGGTCTAGATACTAAATTCCAAACTTGATTTCTTTCAAATTGATTTAATTCATCTTGCATAGCCATAATCCAGTATTCATCAGTTAGGGCTTCTTCACTACATTTGGGTTCAATTTGAGAAATGCACAGTTGAGCATCTGATCCCTTAACTGTTTTCTGGTTTTGACTTTCTCTTGAACATTCCCTATTACTTGATCAACAGGGTGATTCCTTTGATATCTCCAAGCTCTAGGGAGTTCTTGAGCTGTTTCTTCATTATTTTCTTTATCAAACTCTTGCTCCTGGATATCTTCTTCTGTGTCAACAGATTCAGATATCTTTGGAGGTTCAGTTTTACTTTTGTCAGAGATTCCCAGTTTTTCAAAATTGAAAGTAAGATCATCCTTATCGGTAACATGTTTTGAAACAGTTTCATTTTCAATGAAAACCACATGCACTGATTCTTCTACTACATTTGATCTTTTATTATAAACCCTATAAGCCTTACTCCTACTTGAATAGCCCAAAAATATACCTTCATCGGATTTGGCATCAAACTTACCCAGATTTTCTTTCCCATTGTTGTGAATGAAGCATTTGCACCCGAACACATGGAGGTGTGACAGATTTGGCTTTCTTCCCTTATACAGTTCATATGGAGTCTTCCCAAGGATTGGTCTGATGTACGCTTTGTTTATGATGTAGCTTGCTGTATTCACTGCATCAGCCCAGAACACTTGAGAGAGTTCCTTCTCATTTAGCATAGCTCTAGCCATCTCTCCAATGGTTCTGTTCTTCCTTTCCACCACTCCATTTTGTTGAGGAGTTCTTGGTGCTGAGAAGTTGTGGTCAATCCCATGCTCATTGCAGTACTCTAGGAAGTATGCATTTTCAAATTCTCCTCCATGGTCTGACCTGATAGACACAATAGAAATACCTTTCTCATTTTGCACTTTCTTAGCTAAGGTTACAAATGCATCAAAGGTATCACTTTTAGAGGGAAGAAACAATGTCCAAGTGAATCTAGAATAATCATCTACAATTACAAGCACATACAGATTACCACCAAGACTTTTCACCCTGGATGGTCCAATTAAGTCCATATGCAACAATTCAAGTGGTCTTGTTGTGGTAACTACATTTTTAGATTTGAAGGATGATCTAGTTTGTTTTCCTCTTAGGCATGCATCACATTCTTTGTCCTTTTCAAAAGATATTTTAGGTAGTCCAGTTACTAGCTCATTTTTAATCAGTTTAGACAATTGATTCATGTTAACATGAGCTAATCTCCTATGCCATAGCCAACTGTCATTATCCTGGCTTATTAAACATACAGAGTCCAAGGGAGGAAGTTCATCAAGGTCAATAGTATAACAGTTACCATCTCTTTGAGCTTTGAGGATTACTTTGTGATCACTTTTTCTGATGACCAGGCAAAACTTTGAGTCAAACAGCACCCAGTATCCTCTGTCACAGGTCTGACTTACGCTCAGCAAATTGTGGTTGAGGCCAATTACAAACAACACTTCTTCAATGGATGTTTCTGGATTTTTGCCCACAATGCCAATACCAACAATTTTGCCGTATTGATCACCTCCAAGGTCACCTTTCCTCCCTTCTTATCTCTAAGGGTGATGAACTTCTCCTTATCACCAGTCATGTGACTTGAGCAGGCACTGTCCATATACCATTTGTTGCTTTTCTTAGCTTTGAGACAGACCTGCAAAACAAGGTTTATGTTTTCCTTTTAGGTACCCAAATTTGCTTGGGTCCTTTTTGTCAGTAGTTATTTCCTTAGATGCAGATGCACTTTTGGGAACCCATTTAACTTTCCTGTCAAGTCCATTTTTCTTCAAAGCACAGGAACTGGAAGTATGTCCCTTTTTGTTACAGAAATGACAGGTGGTGAAGGGACTGCTAGATTGAGAAGTAGGAAGAAAACAATGCAGATAATATTTTTGTCTAGTATGCCTTGGTTGATCATATGTTTCAATGTGAGGTGATACATCATTTTTCTTTTTATTGCTCTCAGCATGCACAAAGTGTCTCATATATGCATTTTGATTTTTCTTCCTAATCTTTTCTTTGACAGCACATGGATCATAGCCAAGACCAGCTTTTCCTTGTGATATTCTTTGGCTCCCCATTAATGCAAACAACATATCCTTACCTCTAGTGAGCCTAGACATGCTTTTAATTAAATAATCATTAGTTCGCTTAAGTTCAGTTCATGAAGTACAGCAGACAGATTCAGAAGTAGGTAAAGTGGCAGTTTTAGAGACTATGCTTTGAGACTCCAGCTTGCTTACCTTTTTCTTTGCCAATTTCAGTTCTTTAGCAATTTTAATAAATTCATCATGAAGCTCATGAAATGCATCCAGTAATTCAGAATAGGAAGGTTCAGATTCATATACCTCTTCTTCTTGATCACTGCTGCATGAGGGTGTGACTTCTTCAGAAGCAAGTGCCATTAGACAAATGTGGGCAATCTCATCCTCATCTTCTTCTTCCTCATCTGAGCTGTTGCCCCATATGGATGAGATATAGGCTTTCTTCTTCTTCCCTTTGTCAGCAGCTTTCTTTTCTTTTTCTTGTTTCTTGATGAATTGGGGGCAGTCCCACTTTATGTGTCCTTGCTTCTTGCACTCATAGCAAGTCACAGGTTCTTTTGTGTCTTTCTTATTTTCTCCAGCCACTCCTTTCTTGAAGAATCTCTTGTTCTTCTTCTTGCTGTAGAATCTTCCAAATTTTCTGACCATCATGGCCAGAGTTTCCTCATCCAGCTCATCTCCTTCGTCAGATTCTTCTTCCTTTTCATCAGCAGCTTTGAGGGCAAGGCCTTTCTTCTTTCTGTCCAGCCCAGCTTCCTTGAGTGCTTTGATTTTTCCTTCATACTCCTCAAGGCTGCCGAAGAGAGCTGTGACAGAAGCCATTGATTCTCCTCTAGCTTCTTCTATAGCTGTCACCTTGGGCTGCCATTCCAGAGGGAGAGCTCTGAGTATCTTTCTTACTTTCTCAGACTGTGTATTCTTTTCCCAGGCTCTTCAGTTGATTCACAATGAGAGTGAATCTCTTTTGGAGCTCCTTTACAGTTTCTCCTTCAGCCATTCTGAAGCTTTCATACTCCCCAATGCATGTGTTCAGTCTGTTCTCCCTAACTCCAGATGTTCCTTCATGTGCAATCTGTAGAGTATCCCACATTCCTTTTGCAGTGGTGCATTGTGAGACTCTGTAGAATTCATCCTGGTTCAGGGCACTGACCAAACAATGCTTTGCTTTGAAGTTCAGTAGGACTCTCCTTCTGTCTTCATCATTCCACTCTGCTTCTAGCTTCTCTTTGTGTCTTCCATCTTCAGTTAGAGCCATTAGGACGAAGTCTCCTTTTTCAATGACTGACCAGATGTCAAGATCAATTGATTGGAGGTAGATCTGCATCCTCATCTTCCAATATCAATAATGCTCTCCACTGAAGCCTGGTGGTCTGTGAGTGTTGTTTCCTTCAGGAAGTATACTCTCTCCAAAGCCAGCCATCTTAATTCCCGAACTGTGAGTTCCTTTGAATGGGAATCCGGGCTCTGATACCACTTGTTAGCAAGGCTGACTTCCCAAGAGGGGGGGTGAATTGGGAAGATTGAAATTTTTCTGCACAAAGTGAAGTAAATGAAGATATCACAATATAATGAAAACAATGCGTAAAACAGAGCAAGATGAAAAGTAAAGATAGGAAGAAGAAAACTCAGTGATTTATCCTGGTTTGGTCTTTCCACTTGACCTACATCCAGTCCCCAAGACACCTCTTGAGATTTATCCACTATACAGCAAGAATTTCAATGGGCTTCTTGCTGGGGCCACAGTACACGAGTATGCTCTATTTCTGAGCTCTCTCACACTCTCCAAGCACTTTCACTATGTGCTTCCCAATCCCCTTGTGAATACCCCTCACAAGTAAATCTATCTCCAAGATGAAGAGTAGATTGATTACAATGAAATAACTCTCTTGAAAAGAGTAGATATGAAAGTTTGAGTACAAGTATAGAAGTTGAGACGGTAAAAGCTTTTGAGAAGAAGATTTAGCAGAAATTCAGTATATACAAGTTTGATTCGTTACCCACAACTTCAAATGATGTTATATTTATAGATTTAGGTCTCAAATATCCGTTAGAGACTAAATCTATCTGTTGGGGAAGTTATCCAACGGTTACTCTGAAAAACTATCCGTTTACCAACCGCATTTAATGTTTCTGACATACTGAAATTCGAATTTTGATTGGTCAACAGATGAATTTCGAAGGAACCGAAGATCAAAGCTTCCAACGTTACAGCACGAAGTTCGTCTGTCCATGACTTGAAATTCGAATTTTGAAACTTACAAAACATTTTCACAATGTGACATACGAATTTTCAAGAAGAAAGTTTTTGGGTTAAGTGTGAACAGTGTTTTCAATTTTCTACAGTGCCTTCGAAATTTGAATTTCGGTATCCCAAAATTTGTCTGTCCACTGAATGTTTAAGAGACACAGTAGATTACTTTCTTCAAAATTCGAATTTTGGAAGGGTGAAATTTGTCTGTCAGAGAGACTCTTTCCAGACTAATTTCATCATTCGAATGTTGCAAGTCCTTATCATTCGTATGTCAATATTTCACTTTAACAGACTCAAGAACTTAGCTTCTGAAATTCGAATTTTAATGTTCAAAGTTCGTCTGTCAGAGAGCAGTTTTGAAACTTAAATCATTCTTGATCTCAGATGAACTTTAACATAGTTTCAGACGAATTTCTTCTATTTTCTCAATTTTTGTTTTGTTTGAAATTCGAATTTTGAAGACTCAAAGTTCGTCTGTTGCAAAGAGGCATCTTTCAGACTTATATGAAAATTCGAATGTTGGAAGTTCAAAATTCGTCTGTCAGAGAGCATTTATCAAACTCAATTTCATTTTGATTTCAAATGCACTTTATCATAATTTCAGACGAATTTCTTTAGTTTTTACAAACTTCATTTTACTTGAAATTCGAATTTTGAAAGTGTGAAGTTCGTCTGTTTATCAAAAGGCCTCTTTCAGACTAGATGAAAATTCAAATTTTGAACAGCCAAAATTCGTCTGACAGAGAGCCATCTCTTCAGACTTATTTAGTTTTAGCTCGAAATTCGAATTTCCAAAGGCAAAGTTTGAATTTCCAACTTGACAGTTTAGCTTATCCTTTCAACCTTCGTCTGTTTGTGGGTGTTTTTCAAATATTTAAAGATTTAACATAAAATCAAAGTTTGAAAACATCTTTTTTTCAAATCAAAATCTTTTACCTAGTCATAACAAAAACTAAGGATCCTACAAAAGATCTAACAGCAAGAACTCAGAAAATCTTCACTTGAGACAGCTTTGATCTCCTTTGATATCTTCAATCCAAGCTCTTGAATGTTGGTTTGGAATCATCAAAACTCTTAATTCAACATAATCAGTTTAAGTGATTTATATGCTCTAAAAATAGATGGATTAAGCTTTCCAAAGAGCCAAAGATGACTCCATTTGGCTTAGTACACAAATTATTATGAATTTCTAGATTTAGGGGTCAAAACTGGACAGTAGGGAAATATTGTGAATGATATTTAAAGTACTAGTTACTTAAAAAGGAGACATAAAATTGTATAGAGCTCCAAAAATTCATTGGTTTGCATGAAGAGAAAGCTCTATGCATTATCAAATGAATACCACTAGTTTGAATGTATTTGGAGTTACAAAAGAAGAGTGATGTAAATTTTCCTAAAACTATTTCAGTTACAGTTAAATTTTGATCCTTAATAGTTTAAGTTAGTGTCATGCCCTATACAAGTCTAGAAAGTAGACATATAGGGCTTTCAAATTACATAAAGTATGCATGATGTGGCTTAAGATAGAAGGATATATGAATTTTTAAATTTGAGACCAAAATCCTAGGAAGAAATAAAATGACCATTTAAATAGTGTATTTCATGTAAAATACTATATCAATTGGCATGATTAAAGTTTTGTTCCATATTTTTCCCATGCAGAGAATGTTTTAATATATTTTAAAGACTTGAATCACCCCCATACAATTTATCTAGATTTAGTTATGATTTTTCAAAATTCATCGGGAAAATAGGACATACCAAATGAACAGTAACACAACAAAATTAAAATTTTCTGTTTTAGTCTCTCAAATGATTCAAGCTTGTAAAATGATACAATTAAACTCTAATAGGGTCTAATCATGGGAAATATGGTCTTAGGCTAAGGTATTATATTTTTGGTATTAGAGTTGAAGGTTTAGGCTCTTAAAGCAAATATTTAGGTAAATCTTTGAGATAGAAAAGAAAGGTACCTTTAAAAGTAAAGTTTTGCCCCTTTTTATGTAAAGTGTTATTCCTCATGAGACTCTGGCCTAAGAATGTTATAGTGGCATAAGAGATTAGTCATGAGGACTGCCAATGGCAGTTGTTGGATTAGTTGAGAACATTTTACATAATTCATTTTTCTTAAGTCTTAAATCCTTTCAGAGTTAGATTGTAGTTAGATCCTATCAGCAAAAAGATGACGTAGGATCACAGAGAATCCAAGAAGGGCTAAGAGGTTGTAGTAGATCTCATGCTCGCAATAGACCAATAATGAAGTTGCAGAAGACCTCTAAAGAGAATAAGATGATGAGCCTTATAGTACTGATAGTTCTTTGAAAGAGGATGACCTAGACAATTTTAGAAGGATATGAAACCTCATTAATCAGTAACTAGTATGAATAAATAACCTAAGGCTTTTCTCAAATGCCAAGCCACTCATCAGAAAGTAACTAAGGAATGTAATCATGGGTGAGGGTAAGTAGAAAGACAAGTATCCTATATTTGTAATGAATAAATATTAGTGGCAAAATGACTGCAAGAGGCCAGAAAATAATAAATGATTGTAATGAAGAAAGGTAGTCATGGAAAAAAAAAAATCAATGGGCAAAACTAATGTAAGATGTAAAGGAAGTTAAGATAGTATAGAGAAATGACTAATAACTCAAATGTAGGAAATTGGCCTAAGTCTAATAAGAATCCTACGAAGGAAAACATGGGATCTAATATGATTTCCTTGTGATCATAGCCTTACAATGATCACTAAATGGAAATAATTAGTTAGGCTAGAAAGTGACCCAATAGCAGTAGTCCTTCAAGTGTAGCTTTACCAGAGTGAGCAATTTCACATTAAAGTGAAGAGGTTGAACAACCTATGAGCTGTGCTAAGCAAGTTTAGGCTAGCATAAACATTTGGAGAGAATGGTAGCTTCTCCTAACTAAATGAAGGGCTCCAAATCCAAATGATTGATAAAGTGGCTTTAAGGAATGCCATGATAGATCTAGACGATAAGTTCAAGTCCTAGATCTCATGAGTATTATGTTAGAAACAAAAGAATGCTTTGAAGGACATCATGACCATTGGCTCCCGGGAAGTGAATGGGTTGAGCCAGTATTTGATGCTATACAGAACCATGAGATACAAAAGTCCCAGAGGATGAACTAGAAAGGGGTTCAAGGGAGAAATCAAAAGGTAAAGGTGAGTTTGATGTTAGTACGGAAAACTAATCAGATGATACTATCAGTATAAATGGAATGTATATGTAGTATGATGTATGATTGCAAATTTCAGATTAAGTATGAATGCAGTAAAGTATTAAAGTAATAAGAAAACAAGGGGTTAAAGGATAATGATGATGGAAGTAGACAAAGATATTTGTCGAATGCAACTTATTTATGGTTTGCAATTGTTGAATGTAAGATAAGAATGGTTAAGACATGAAGAAGTGTCCAACAAAGATAGGAAGCACAAGAGCAGACTTTTCAAATGACTTCTATAGCAATAAATGAAGGTACCCTCGATCCAGATTCCCTATGAATGATCATTAATTGTCTGGATCAGTAGCAAAAAACTATGGAGAGCAATTGTAAGAGAGAGTTAATGCTCAAAGACAATGGGAAGCAGTTAGAGCCTTTAATGCTCTGTCTATACCACTGCAGCCTTAAGCAGATCAGTAGGCTCCTATAAGACAAGCTGTAGAGCAAATGGTTAAGAGCATCAACTACTAACATACGATTGCACAATTTAGAAAAGTAAGCTGTCATCTTTTGATGATAAGTTTGATGTGCAAGTTGCCAAAAACTAGAGTATGAGCCTTAAGAAGATGTTTAAGATAATAGGCTAATTGTTGCAAATAAAGATTTTAATGGCAACTTATATGTTGGAGAGGAAGCTAACCATTGGTGGTGGAATATAAACCAAATTATTCTAGTAATGGGTACTCCATTGATCTAAGAAGTATACCCAAAATAGTTCTACAAGAAGCATTTTTCCTATTCAATAAAGGAAGTGGAATATATAGTAATTCACCAGGATAAGAATGTGCCGGTCAATGAATATATAACAAGAAGAGATAGAAAAGCTAATAAAGGGGCCTAAAGTTAGCAGTTCAAGAAAGATACCCCAATGCAAATTTGGACTTTCAATTTATTGATCAAAGTGAGTAGGATCACTGGGAATAGTTTGAATCACAAGCATGCTCTAGCATCTTTAGCTACTATTAGTAAGAAAATTGCAGAGAAAGGGAAAGTAAGTAAAAAGAAGAGTAAGAAAGCCATAATAGGGGATTTAAGAAGTAAAGCAAAAGATCAGAGGAGGTAGACAAAGTAAGCCAGCTTTAAGTTGTAAAGAATACTAAAAGGCTCATGGCAAAAGGCCATGCTAAGCAAGACAGAATATGTGCTACAAGTATAGGAAGTCGAGACAATATACCCGAGATGGTACAATGGAGATGGTTAAAACTATACCATAAGTACATGAGAGAGTTTTTGTACTATCCTAATATGAGGCCATAAGTCACTTGATCTTATTAAAGGTATGATGTACGTGCAAGCCATTATTTTATAATGGTGCTAAGAGGTTGGGTTTGGAAGTTACTATTTTGTTATGTGATGTATATGTGAATGTTATTATTGAAGACAGGGCCATAATCTTGATTGCCAGTCTAAATAAACATTGAAGCACCATAGTAAGTACAAACTAGCATTTTGTAAATAATCTCCTCTTAGATGGAAAAAATATGATTTTGATTTTGCCTACCCCAGAAGTGTTTCATGTACTAGGAGTAAGTCAAATGTTCTATCAACTGCTCAACCTAAGAAGAGCCTAAAGAAGGATGTTAAGGATAAAATAGGAAAAATGATGTATGATCTAAAAGAAGAAAGTTAGATGAAGGTTCGATGCCTCTGTAAGAAGGGTTAGTTAATGTATTTATGATGTTAAGGTATAAAGTATAAGCCCAAGCATTAGTACAATAATGACTTTCCAGATAGGTTAGAATTGACTTTTAAGATCGGTTCCCTTGTAGATGTAGAAGTGACAGATGTAAAAAGAATTTTTTTAAGATCAGGCAAGACCGATCTAGAATGTGTTTTCCATAATGGTGACCGATCTAGAAAGTTCACTTTCCAGATAGGTCACCGATCTGGAAATATATATATATTTTTAAATAATTTAGTATGAAATTTACATCCATCCTCGTGTTACAAAAATTGATATATACAAAAGTAGAACCATTTTCCAGCACCAACAATGACAACCAATAGAACTTGTGCTCTATAATAAATCCCCAAATACAAAATCGAAGACAAATAAGGCTACAAGTCAAAACCATAGGAAGCTTGCTACAACAACTCTCTCTAATACAGTATAAAACTAGGAGAGCACATAAAGACTATAGCCAAAATCAAACTTCATAGTTTCTGTGCAATTTTTAGCATCCCATAATCTCCAATCTAAGATAATTTAATATATATGAATCTAGAGCCAAAAAAATTGAAGCTAAACCTGAAACCTACACCAAATATATTGGGGATAATAACTTCACAATTTTGTTATCTACTAACTTCTCAAAAGCTAACCTTACTTTGTTTGTTTGTTGATGTTTGAATAGTCTCTATTGCTATAATTCTTTACCAATCAATGGACATGAGCCCTGTATATGACATGTTAATTCAAGTTATAAATTAGGTACCATATTCAAAGCTATATAAATTTGAAACCAAAAAAGTGAAAATATATGAAGTACAAAATAACTTGGGTTGCCAACAAAATATACACTTACAACTGGCAAGTTTATATTATGTAGTGGCTAATACATGATATAAAGGATTCAAAGTCCCAAACTAGAGAAAAAAAATAGAAACTACATAAATCTAAAGCTATATGCAAAATACATATTATGCTTGTCTAGGATATTATGAAATATTAGATATAAAACTGAACAAATGGATATTATCAAATATTTCCAGTTCATGCAAGTGGATATTATCAAAACCAATAGAACAAGTTCAAAGAATAAGACATGAGCTACTTCTAATGTTTAAATGTTGCCAATTTCCTCATCAGAAAAGCATTCTAGAATGTCCAGTGTCTGCAAATTCATAGCCCATCAAAACTTAAACTCAAAAAAGAATAAAACTAATTTATGTAAATATAATTACCTTTTCAAATGATTCAACAATATCTAAAGTGATGATATCAAACATATGTTTCATCATATATAATCCACACTCTAGGCTCCCTGAAGGTTGTTTACGAATTTACATATGAACAAATAATAAAAAATGACTATAATGATAAAGCAAGGAATGTCTATTGAAGAAAATGCCTGGATTCAAACATCTTACCCGTGGGAAAACCCAGTTGACATTATTTAGATGTCGTGGGCGTTTACCCCCTAAGTACTGTCCACTACCTAGAGCTCTATAATCAAATACATGCAAAAAAATCATGTTGTATGCTAATAAATATTAAAAAATCAAAATTTTCCGTACAAAAAACTTATGATTCAACATCAGACATGAAATCCTTTGTCGGTTTCTTCCATAAGGAGCAAAACCAAGTGGTGACATCCTTTTGAGGGGAAATAACCATCAACTGCCAATAAGTCCTACAAAATAGGTAATGAATTATATAAAGTCAAAAAGCAATATCATATCAATTACAATCTTTTTCTTACCCATGATGATACAGTGCCAACAAACATTGCCCCTTGCATTCTTTGATCCTAGATCCAATATAGGCTATTATGTCCTCTTTTTTGTTCCATACACTTTGGATGTGTTGTGGGCATAGAAATCCATATTTATGACTTTTGCCCTTTAAGGAACAAATGTGGTGGAGATACCTATGATATTACAAATATGTGAATTTTAAGAGGCAAGTGTTTAGATAGTTATTAGGGAATAAAAATATACTTACATCCTTATTAGGGAATAAAAATATACTTACATCACCCACAATTGGAGAATGGATATGTTTAGCATATCTTTCATCAAGAACTCCATCAAATACTTCTTAGGAATATAGAAGTCATACATCGTTTCATCACCCACAATCCCCTTATCCATAGTAATTGCTATAGGAGATGTGAGTTTCATTGCCACTGCACACAAACGTGTCATTGGATCTATCTAGCTTTGGGATTAGGGAATTGAAGCAAGTTCCTTTGATGGGGAAATTTCATAATCAATTAACTATGAATAAATATTTTATACTATATCAAATATAAAATATGATAAAAACACAAGGTAGTAATAAGATCTTTTGTACCTTATCCAAAATGACTTGCACCAATCTTCTTGGCCATAGAATAAAATTATTGGGGGCTTGCCCTATTGTGTGAACCTCATCAGTAGGGTATGGGACTAGAGCATTGTCATCTTCAACTCATGTAACCACCACTCTCACTTGATCTTCTTTGATTTGTTGGTGGTGAATGGTTGGGCCCAAGTTGCAAACTTTGCTAATTGCAACTAATTGCCTGTAAGGATCCTCTAAATACAGCTCACATCCTTCAATATCTTGGGTGGGAGGATCCTCCGATACTGGGTCAACAAAACAACTCCCTTTTGTGCTATGAACTACTGGAGAATCATTCCTCTCAGCATGTGCATCCATTCATGGAGACATCCTCATCATGGCAAACATGGACATCACTTCCTCCCTTACAGCTGCAAGCTATGCTGCCACCTGCTTTGATACCATCTCTTCTACCTCATCCCTTGACACCATTCCTAAGCCAATACGTGAAGGTGCTCCAAAATACACCCTGATACCCACTCCTCATCCAACTCCTTTGACACGGCCACCATGCTCCGCTTTCCCTATAGCAGCGGCCAAAATAGCCTTTCTACCAATGGGAGTGAAGGTTCCCTAGGAGCAACTAAACAAGCCTCCTCGGAGACATACTTGCCTTTCTTTGTCACATGGGTTAACTTCCATTTCTGATGGCAAGTGATTTGAGATAAAGAAGTAACATCGGATGAGCCAGTTTGTTCTTGTTGCTTCTTCAACTTTTCTTGCGTAATCTGTTCCTCAAGCATGTCATAACCCCCATGAGACAATGTGTGAGGGTACACATTTTTTGCTTGTATCTCTTTAGCTTTTTCTCTTATCTCCTGTTAAGAATAAAAGGTAAATTTAAGTTAAAAAATCAATAAATAATAAAATCATTTATTCTTCAAGTATCTTCATCAAAATTTTTACTAACCTGAAATGCAGCAGTATCTCATTTTTTGAAAAAAGCTTGCCAAGTCTCTTCATCAAGAAAATTATACTCTATGCAAGGACTTTCACCCCTCAACTCACCATAAATATATCTACTAGTAAGATTGGTCTTGAAAGCCTTCCAACACTCTCCTGCATAATGTATGTATATCCTCTTCAACATAACACTTTGAGGAACATCATAAGTGAGCTACAATATAAACACATAAAAGGAGGTTAGTGATATAGATTAAAAAAGATAGATAGAAAAAATAAGTGTATAGTGATATACCGTGATACTTCTCCAAATCTAATCCTTTACTTTATCGGATACATCACCCCAATTGTTATACAAAATGCTAGCCTTACTGCGTCCCATAAGAGTTACAAAACTCTTAAACCTCTTCTCATTAGGCCCTCTTGGCATCCCACTTTCATCAAATTGAATAGGAATCCGTTACTCGATACCATGACCAAGGGTCCCTTTAATCACGTGCCACGTCTACCCCTTTTACGGGTAGACTAGCTAGCTTGACCACTTTGAGTATCATCATTTGATGAATGGTCCATGCACCTGTTTAGACAGTAAATTAAAGAAATTAAACTAATAAATAAGTAACAAACATACTTCAAACTCAAACTTCATATATAAACTATGAAATAAGATAAGTAACAAACTTTGCAAAATTATCTCTCATATTTCAATCATGTTTCATCTAGGGATATTCTCCCATATCCCCTCATTGTGATCATCTCTCCCGGCAAGTACATCATCTTCTTCATTCAATTCAAGTAGCATTGATGAGAAAGGAGGAGTTTCACAAATATCAAAATCTGGTTCATCATTCTCATCATCAACAATCAATCTTTTCCCTTGGAAAACTACGGACCACCTTTTATTAGCTGGATCAGTGACATAAAAGACTTGTTTCACTTGCACTACTATGATAAAAGGCTCATCCTTATAACCTATCCTATTAAGATCTACTAGTGTAAATCCTAACTCATATGTTCAAATACCATTATTACTATCAACCCACTTGCATTTGAAAACAGGCACTTTAAATTTAGTATAATCAACCTCCCAGATCTCTTCAACAACACCAAAATAAGATATGGATGCTAATATAGGGTTTTTATCTTTTGAACTAGAAAAATGCATTGATTCAGCTACTACCATAACCCCACTATTTTGCATAGTGCTCTTGTTATCTTGGGCCTTTGTATAAAAGGAATACCTATTGATGTCATATCCACTCCAACATACAACCTCAAATTAAGGCCCATCAGCTAACCACCTTATCGTATCGGAAACATTATCTTCTAACTTGTTCATTGAACCATGATCTAAAAGTCCTGTTATGCTCATTAACCAACCATTTATCATTCTTCCGAGGGTTTGTTGCCTTTATAATGCTTTTATGTGTAGCTAAGTAAGGCTGAACTTCATCGATGTTAGTCAAGATATATAGATGTGCTTGTAGCACTTCTTGATGATCCATGCTCTTTACTCTTGCCCCACGTGTACCCTTACCTAAACATCTTCCCTCATCACGAGACTTAGGAAGTCCAACAGCTTCAACTTCTGACAAGTACTCAGTACAAAAACTCAACAGCTTCCTCCGCAACATATCTTTCAACAATAGATGCTTCAGGCTGGTGTGGATTCTTCACATACCCTTTTATGATTTTCATGTATTGCTCAAATGGGTACATCCACCTTAAAAAAACAGGGCCACATAGCCTTATCTCCCTCACTAGATGAACAATTAAATGCACCATGATGTCAAAAAATGAAGGTGGAAAGTACATCTCAAGTTGACATAAAATAATACCAGCATCATTCTCCAATTCATCCAATTTATGGGGGTCAATGACTTTGCTATATATGGCATTGAAGAAAAAGCATAGTCTAGTTATCATATGTCTCAATTTTTTTGGCAATATGTCCCGAATAGCCACTAGTAATAATTGCTACATCAATGTATGGCAATCATGAGACTTCAAGCCTATTAATTTCAAATCTTTCATCAACACAATTTTTTAAAATTTGAAGAATATCCTTGAGGCACTTTGACACCATGTAAACACTCACAAAAACTTCTTTTCTCATTTTTGGACAATGTATGACAAGATGGTGGCAAATAACTTCTTGTACCAACTTCTTGTGGAGCTAACACTACTCCTATTCCCATTTCAACCAAATCCCACCTTGCACTTGTGGAATCTTTGGTCTTGCCCTAAATGTTGAGAAGTGTTCCAATAATACTGTCACACACATTTTTCTCCGCATGCATCACATCAATACTATGCCTCACCTCTAGACTCTACCAATGTGGAAGATTAAAAAAGATAGACCTCTTTTTCCATAAGTTTTTCTCAATTGTAAGCTTTTGGGTTTTACCAAATATAGCATTAATGTCTTTCACTCGTTGATAAACTTGCTTTGCAGTTAATGCCTCTGGAGCATTTCCATTTTCTTGCAAGCCATTGAAAGCTTTTTTCAATCTACGATACGGGTGGTGCAGTTTAAGAAATCTCTGATGACCAAGATAAATTTTCTTCTTTCCATACTTAAGGTAATGGGAGCATGTGCCTTCTTCACATATAGGGCATGCTCTATGCCCCTTAACACTATACCCAGACAAGTTTCCATATGCTGGAAATTCATTTATCATGCAGAAGATTATGGTGCGCATCTTAAAAGATTCCTGTTGATACGCATCAAACACATCTATACCTTCCTCCCACAACATTTTCAAATCTTCAATCAAAGGTCCCAAGTAAACATCTATGTCATTTCCTGGCTGTTTTGGGCCTAAGATCAGCATAGATATCATGATATACTTGCATTTCATACACAGCCAAAGAGGTAGGTTGTAAATCATCGAGAATAGGCCAAGAACTATGTTGATGCTAAGGTTGCCAAACGGGTTCATTCCATCCGTACAAAGTCCAAGCCTAAGGTTTCTTGGCTCATTGCTAAACTCAGGAAACAATTGATCGATTATCTTCCATTGAGGAGAATCAGTAAGATGTCGGAGCTTTCCATTAGATATTTTCTCATCTACATGCCATCTCAAATTCTTTGCATCATTTGCATTAGCAAACAAGCGCTTGAACCTTAGTATTATTGAAAGATACCATAACACCTTTGTAGGAAGCCCCTTGGTGACCATATCCCAATTACCATCACCATCATCCTTCACTTTGTAAAGTGATGCCCCACATTCTGGACAAACATGCAGCCCTTCATTCTCATTTCTATACAATATGCAGTCATTAGGGCAAGCATGAATTTTTTTATACTCCATGCCCATCGAACACAAGATTTTCTTTTCTTGACATTCTTGAAGCAAAATTCAATGCCCTCCTATAAAGGAAGAGACAAAGACAGCTAGTATTAGTAAAATATATTGACATTCTTGTTTCTTTTCTTCCATCTTGAAAACTCTACCTAACATGACTTTTGTTTAAATTCAAATATATATCCAAAGGAAAAACCATGAACCATCATTTATGTCATCATTAAAATCTTTGGTTGAACAAACCAACTTGTTTGTTCATTTCTGTTAGCAAGGCTGACTTCCCAAGAGGGGGGTGAATTGGGAAGATTGAAATTTTTCTTCACAAAGTGAAAAGGGTGAAGATAGCATAGTGTAAAGGAAGCAACGTATAAAATAGAGCAAGCTGAAAAGTAAAGATAAGGAGTAGAAGACTCAGTAATTTATCCTGGTTCGGTCTATCCACTTGACCTACATCCAGTCCCCAAGACAACTCTTGAGATTTTTCCACTATACAGCAAGAATTCAACGGGCTTCTTGCTAATGCCACAGTACAACGAGTATGCTCTATTTCTGGAGCTTTCTCAATCTCTCTAAGCACTTATACAATGTGCTTCTCAATCCCCTTGTGATTTTCCCTCACAAGTAAATCTATCTTCCAGATGAAGAGTAGATTGTTTACAAAGATATAACTCTCTTGAATAGAGTAGATATGAAGGTTAAAGTACAAATATTGAAGTTGAGAGGGTAAAAGCTTTTGAGAAAAAGATTTGGCAGAAATTCGGTATATATAAGTTTGATTCGTTTTTCTACAACTTCAAATGTTTTTATATTTATAGATTTAGGTCTCAAATGTCCGTTAGAGACTAAATCTATCCGTTGGGGAAGTTATCCAACTGTTACTCTGAAAAACTATCCATTTACCAACCGCATTTAATGTTTCTGACATACTGAAATTCGAATTTTGGTTGATCAACAGACGAATTTCGAAGAGACCGAAGGTTAAAGCTTCCAACGTTACAGCACGAAGTTCGTCTGTTCATGAAGTGAAATTCGAATTTTGAAACTTACAGAACATTTTCACAATGTGACATACGAATTTTCAAGAAGAAAGTTTTTCGGTTAAGTGTGAATAGTATTTTCAATTTTCTACAGTGCCTTCGAAATTTGAATTTTGGAAGCCCAAAATTCGTCTGTCAGTAGAACGTTCAAAGAGGCACAGTAGATCACTTTCCTTAAAATTCAAACTTTGAATGAGTGAAGTTCGTCTATCAGAGTGATTCTTTTCAGACTAACTCCAACATTCGAAGTTACAAAACTCTGTCATTCGTATGTCAATGTTTCATTCCAACAGACTCACAATCTTAGCTTCTGAAATTCAAATTTTAATGTTCAAAGTTCGTCTAACATAAAGCAGTTTTGAAACTTAAATCATTCTTGATCTCAGATGAACTTTAACATTGTTTCAGACGAATTTCTTCCATTTTCATAAGTTTTGATTTGTCTGAAATTTGAATTTTGAAGACTCAAAGTTCGTATGTTTCAAAGAAGCTCCTTTCAGAATTATATGAAAATTCGAATGTTGGAAAGCCAAAGTTCGTCTGTCAGAGAGCATTTTTCAAACTCAATTTCTTCTTGATTTCAGATGAACTTCAACATTATTTCAGACGAATTTCTTTGGTTTTCACAAACTGCATTTTATCTGAAATTCAAATTTTGGAGATGTGAAGTTCGTCTGTCACTAAAAAGCTTTTTTCAGACTTTGATGAAAATTCAAATTTTGGAGAATCAAAATTCATCTGACAGAGAAACATCTCTTCAGACTTATTCAGTTTTAGCTCGAAATTCGAATTTCCAAAGGAGAAATTCAAATTTCCAACATGACAGTTCAGTTAAACTTTCAAACTTAGTCTGTTTGTGGGTATTTTTCAAATAAGTCAAGATTTAGCATAAAATCAAGGTTTAAAAACATCTTTTCTTGAACTCAAGATCTTTTATTATGTTTAGGGTTTAACAAAAGATCTTACAGAAGATCTAGCAGCTAATACTCAGAAATTCTTCACTTGAAGCACTTTGATCTCCTTTGATATCTTCAATCCAAGCTTTTGGATGTTAGTTTGGAATCATCAAAACTCTTGATTCAACAATTTCAACCCATAATTATATACCTTGTCAAATCTAGAAATATATTATTACTATGGACCAATAAGTGGATGAGAAATTATTCCACACCCATATGTATATATAATCATCAACATTTGCAAAATCTGACATTTTAATCACATGTGTGCAATCAAAGCAAGACTATTACGTATAAGTATGGGCCATACAAGATTTTCTCTAATTTCACAAGTAGGGTATTAAATGGTCAAAATTTGGCTAGGCCAATGAGATGGAATGGCATGGATTGAAGCATGGGAAAATTCCATTTAAGGATCCATTGACGGTAACAATTACTATAAAGGACTTTAAAAATCAAAGTTAGTTAGAAAAAATCAAAATTAACACTTGGTATTTTCCAAAGTTATCACTGGTTCTTTTAAAAATAATAGCTTGATCTTCACAATGTTGTAAGAATATTTGAATTTGTAACTTTGAGAATATGTGTGATAAGTTTGAAAAGGAAAAGCACCACTAGTAACTTTGGAAAGTACCAGTATAATTTTACTACTTCCAATGAATTTAGATTTCCAAAGTCTTTCAAAGAAATTATCATCCCAGTAGAATTTTCCCTTGAAGATTTACAAAACCAAGCAAGTAGCAACCGTAATCTTTGGATCATGAATCTGACTCTAATAGGCTCCGCTTAAGAAAGACTAGCATAGATGTTCATAAATCAGTCAAAAAGGAATTTTTATTAAAAAAATAACAAAATCTTAATTCAAAAAAATTGAATTTATTTTGTGCAAAATAAAATTTTCAAATAGATTCCTCTAACTATACTATAAACAAGGCTTGTGAGAAATTTGGCTATTTTACAACTGAGAAGAATTTTTATGAGTGAAAAGAAATAAACCAGTAGACAACAGTAATGGCTACCTAATGAATCTAAGATGAGAAATTGAATATTTTTATTTAGAAATATATAGATATTTAAAAAAATTAAAACTACACAAATATATATATGATCCCTGATAAGAATATTTTTTATTTATAAATTTTAATTTAAAAAAATAATAAAAAACCTACCTCAGGATAATCGCAGGAGACCATGACTCCTGTGGAAATGGAGGGCTATGGTCATTAATCATTGGACAAACTTCTCTAATCTTCTCTCGAAGACCACATCAAAAGACGTCAGGCTTGTTAAGTTTGTGCAAGAAAAATGACAAAAATTCTGTAATAATTAATCATCAACAAGTATTTTTATTATTAATTATTGATTTTTATATAATGAGAGGTTTCACATCTTAAAAAATCACTCTTTTTTATTCCACTTCATTGTACAAAATGAGCCCCAAAATGTTATTAAAGGTTTATCTAATTAGTGATGTCTCTCCTATTCCTCTTCTTTGCACTTGGATCCCTATTCTCATATTCATATATATATATTTCTAAATCAACCATCCACATACATGCCAAAAACATCATTGGCTAAGACAAAATACAAAACAAAAAAAAAGAGATCCAAGACGAACCACAAGCCTCAACAAGAAGGAAGATAACTACGGTGAGTTATAGTAGAGGAAGAAGGAACAATGGCAATAGTGAGCACGAGTGTAGAATGGAATAGGAGACGATGGGTACTGAAATATAGAGCAGAACAAGAAACGATGGTGAAGAACGACCCACGATCAGCAACCTACAGCCAAAGGAGAGCTGGACAAACTGGGTGATGGGTTGCGATGGCCATAGATGAAAATGAAAATGACGAGGAAAAGGAGTCACGAAGAGGAAAGAGTGTGTGTAGAGAGAATAGAGGCGCGGCAGGTTCGTGTTTCAGAAGCAGGGTCTTCAAATTAAACCTAAAATGAGTTCATTTTTTTTATTTAAAATAACTTTTAAGATCGGTGCTCTATCTTTAAAGTGTATATTTTTTAAAATAATTTTTGAGATCTAGCACCGATCTCATAAGTGGATTTTTTACTTTTTATTAATATAAAATCTTTTTTTTATTAATATTAAAATAATCTTTAAAAGTGGACTTTTTTTGAAAAATAATTTTTGAGATCTAGCACTGATCTCAAAAGTGGATTTTTTTTATTTTTTTGTTAATATGAAATCTTTTTTGTTAATATTAAAAAAAACTTTTAAGATCAATGCTCGATTTTAAAAGTAGGATTTTTTTTAAAATAATTTATGAGATCTAGCACTGATCTCAAAAGTGAATATTAAAATAATCTTTAAAAGTGGACTTTTTTTGAAAAATAATTTTTGAGACCTAGCACTAATCTCAAAAGTGGATTTTTTTTTTATTTTTTGTTAATATGAAATCTTTTTTGTTAATATTAAAAAAACTTTTAAGATCAATGCTTGATTTTAAAAGTGGATTTTTTTTAAAAATAATTTCTGAGATTTGGCACCGATATCAATAGTGAATTTTTTTTATTTTTTGTTAGTATGAAAAATATTTTTGTTAATAGTAAAGTATCCTTTAAAAGTGAAATTTTTTTAATATGAAATATTTTTTGTGTTGATATTAAAAATAACTTTTAAGATCAATGCTTGATCTTAAAAGTGGATTTTTTAAAAATAATTTTTGAGATCTAGCATTGACCTCAAAAGTGAATTTTTTTTATTTTTTTGTTAATCTTAAAATAACCTTTTAAGATCGGGCATTGATCTTAAAAGTGAAATTTTTTATCTAGTTAAACATAAATCTTTTTTGTTATAATTTTTGCTTACTTCTGAGATCGGTGCCTAATCTGAAAAGTTTAGTATTCAACAAGTTATTTACAAAAATGCCACCAGTCAAATTTTCTAGATCGGGTATTTTTTAACCGATCTTATATATAGATATTAAAAAGCTATTTTCTACTAGTGAAGGTATTTAAATAGTGGCAGGCAATTAGGGAACAATGAAACCTGGAGATAATTAATTGTTGAGCTTAGTATGAAACCTGGTTATGAAAGAAAGTACTTGGATAGAAGATCTCACAATAAAAGAAATCCTCCATCAATTGCTAAGGCGAGGTAAAAAGGAAGTAGCTCTTGTAACAACTTAACCTTAGACCATAATTCATAAGATTTAGACCTATTAGGGTCCATTCGTACCATTTTACAAACTTGAATCATTTAATGGACTAAAATAGAAAAATTAAATTTTGTGTTACTACTCATTTGGCTTGTCCATTTTCCCCCATGAAATTTAAAAAATCATAACTAAATCTATAAAAATCATATCAAGGAGATTCAAATCTCTAAACATATCTTAAAACATTCTCTATATAGCAAAAATATGGGATAGAACTTTAATCATGCCAATTACTATAGTATTTAGCACGAATTTTACTGTTCATATGGTCATTTTATAACTTCGTAGGATTTTGGTCTTAAATTTAAAAATTCATATCTCACATTATTCTAAGCCAGATCATGGATACTTTTTGTCATATAAAATCTCTATATGTATACTTTCTAAAAATATTTTTTTAATACATTTATTCAAGTTATACAAGACATGACACTAATTTAGACCATTGAGGATCAAAACTCAACTTCTACAAGAATAGTTTTCGGAAAACTTGAATTTCTCTCATTTTACAGCTTTAATTACTTCCAAATTAGTGACATATTAAACTTAAAATATAGATATATCCATATATACTAACGACTAAATTTTTGGAGCTTTACACAATATTATACTGCCTTTTAAAATAAGCAATTCGTATAGTCTAAATTTCCAGTTTTTCAACTTTGTCCTGTTTTGAACCCTAAATTCAAAAGTTTATAGTAATTTGCACAATTTGTACACACATCTAATTGAAATGCTCTTTAGACCATTTTAAATCCCTACTTGTCTACTTTCAAAGCATGTACAACATTTATACATTTATGAACATATAATTCAAATAGTAACATGTTTACTAGCAATGGGTCAGAGTTAGCTTTTCATTCATGAACCATATATTTTCAATTCCATAACATGTATACACTGTTAGCAAGGCTGACTTCCCAAGAGGGGGGGTGAATTGGGAAGATTGTAATTTTTCTGCACAAAGTGTGATGTAAGTGAAGATATCACAATATAATGAAAATAATGCGTAAAACAGAGCAGGCTGAAAAATAAAGATAGGGAGAGGAAGAGTCAGTAATTTATCCTGGTTCGGTCTTTCCACTTGACCTACATCCAGTCCCCAAGACACCTCTTGGGATTTATCCACTATACAGCAAGAAGTTCAATGGGCTTCTTGCTAAGGCCACAGTACACGAGTATGCTCTGTTTCTGAGCTCTCTCAAACTCTCCAAGCACTTTCACTATGTGCTTCTCAATCCCCTTGTGAATACCTCTCACAAGTAAATCTATCTTTCAGATGAAGAGTAGATTGATTACAATGAAACAACTCTCTTGAAAAGAGTAGATATGAAAGTTTGAGTACAAGTATAGAAGTTGAGAGGGTAAAAGCTTTTGAGAAGAAGATTCAGCAGAAATTCGTTATACACCCGTTTGATTTGTTACCCACAACTTCAAATGTTGTTGTATTTATAGATTTAGGTCTCAAATGTCCGTTAGAGACTTTAATCTATCCGTTGGAGAAGTTATCCAACGGTTACTCTGAAAAACTATCCGTTTACCAACCGCATTTAATGTTTCTGACATACTGAAATTCAAATTTTGGCTGGTCAACAGACGAATTTCGAAAGGACCGAAGGTTAAAGCTCCCAACGTTACAGCACGAAGTTCGTCTGTTCATGAGGTGAAATTCGAATGTTGAAACTTGCAAAATATTTTCACAATGTGACATACGAATTTTCAAGAAGAAAGTTTTTCAGTTAAGTGTGAACAGTGTTTTCAATTTGCTACAGTGCCCTCGAAATTCGAATTTTGGAAGGGTGAAATTCGTCTGTCCACTGGATGTTTAAAGAGACACAGTAGTTTACTTTCTTCAAAATTCAAATTTTGAAAGGGTGAAATTCGTCTGTCAGAGAGACTCTTTCCAGACTAATTTCATCATTCGAATGTTGCAAGTTCTTATCATTCGTATGTCAATGTTTCACTTAAACAGACTTAAGATTTTTGCTTCTGAAATTCGAATTTTAATGTTCAAAGTTCGTCTGTCAGAGAGCAGTTTTGAAACTTAAATCATTCTTGATCTCAGATGAACTTTAACATAGTTTCAGACGAATTTCTTCTATTTTCTCAAATTTTGTTTTGTCTGAAATTCGAATTTTGAAGACTTAAAGTTCGTCTGTTGCAAAGAAGCTTCTCTCGGACTTTTATGAAAATTCGAATGTTGGAAGTTCAAAATTCATCTGTCAGAGAGCATTTATCAAACTCAATTTCATTTTGATTTCAGATGCATTGTATCATAGTCTCAGACGAATTTCTTTGGTTTTCACAAACTTCATTTTTCTTGAAATTCGAATTTTGAAAGTGTGAAGTTCGTCTGTTACCAGAAAGGCTTCTTTCAGATTAGATGAAAATTCGAATCTTGAACAATCAAAATTCGTCTGACAGAGAGCCATCTCTTCAGACTTATTCAGTTTCAGCTCGAAATTCGAATTTCCAAAGGCAAAGTTCGAATTTCCAACTTGACAGTTCAGCTTAATCTTTCAACCTTCGTCTGTTTGCGGGTGTTTTTCAAATAGGTAAAGATTTAACACAAAATCAAGGTTTGAAAACATCTTTTGCTCAAATCAAAATCTTTTACCCAATCATAACAAAAACTAAAGATCCTACTAGAGATCTAGCAGCAAATACTCAGAAAATCTTCACTTGAAACAGCTTTGATCTCCTTTGATATCTTCAATCCAAGCTCTTGAATGTTGGTTTGGAATCATCAAAACTCTTGATTCAACATTCTCCCCCTTTTTGATGATGACAAAACAACTTACAAACTGGATTAGTACTTGGGTTTGCTTTCATAAGCTCCCCCTCAACATATGCATAAGATATCAAAACAACAGATTAAGTGAAGAGATTCAAAGCCCAAAAAAAAATTGCAACCATGAACATACTATATATCACCCTAGCCATATTCACAACAAAAACAGTGAGAAAAGAGGGAGAGAAGTCATGACTTAGTGGTAGCCAAAGGAAGAAGAGAAAATCACAAGATTTGTCCCAAAACTTCAAGGTAATAGCTTATGGCCATAATCTTGTGTACCCTTTAGTTTGAAAGAGTTTTATGGTTTATTCTCTCCTATTTTTTCACTAAAATTTTCATCTTAGAGAGAGAGTAGAGAGAGAAAATAAAGGTATTGAGAAACTAAACCATGAAAAGTGTTATATTGGCCATAAGGTGCAAAAATATGCCATTAGATTACAAATTAATCGGTTAGTTATTTTCCTATGATTTATGGTAATTTTCTGCCTAATTAGGGTTCAATATAGGAAGGAAATTTCAAGTTTTTGACCCCAAAAATGGATTCCTTGGGTCCAAAATAGGTTAGACCAAGTATGTTGTACAAGAAATGCTTGATGGATAACAAAGTTCAAATTTTAGTTCAAGTGAGCACTTTGTAAATGAAATTGTATAATTAGTGATTAATGACATTATTTTATGATGCTATAGGATCCAAAGGAGTGTTAGAAGATCAAGGGAAAGGTTTACAAAGTTTGGTGGAACTTGGAAAGCCCAAAGGTAGTTATTTTACCAATTATGTCAAGTTGTTAAAACTATTTTCAATGATGTTTGGACCATGCCATGCTATGACATTAATGTTTTATGTTGTATTTGATGTGTTGGCTATTTGAATGAGAGTTTTTATGACTCTTGGATGTCCAATTTTTAAAATGTTACCGTGCCGAAATTTTTATGAAAATGTATGGTATAAATTGATTGATTGATTTCAAATGATGATTCTATGAATGATATGATGAAATATGCACATACTTGGTTGTAACTACTGAGATTCTTTAAATCTCATTCTCTTTCCAAATGTTTCACTTCATAGGTCCAAGTTATGGCAAGATTGCCCAAGAAGAAAAGGGGAAGGAAAAGCAAGCTCTTAATTAAAATGAATTTGCTTGCATTGGTGCTTTGCTTAGAATACCTTGTGAAAATGATGTGTATGGTTCTAGGACTTTACATGAATGTAATCATGTTCATCTATATCTACTATGATGTAATGTTTTAAGTGAAGACAAGAAATGGCCATGTATGTACATATTAAGGTCTATGTTGACAAGTTGTAAGAAGAAAATGGCCATTATGACACTGCTCAGAATTTCGTGTACTGTTCATAATTGTTGTAGTTCATGTATGAATGTTTTATATGTATAAAAACTAGACATGTGTAGCTTTCTATAAACATAAAGATCACTCAATTTGGAGTTGTGTATGATTTATGGTGATTTTTCAAAATCATCGTCAGAATCAGAAATTTTCAAAAATGACCATTGCTACAATAAAGATAATACGAATTTACTATATAAGTTGGCCAAGTAATTTCCATATTCAAAATTTTTTTCATGTATAGAATCTTTGAATCTATATTTGGAGACTTGAACCATGTCAATATGATTTTTCTTGATTTAGTTATGAATTTTCAAAGTTCACCGAGTGAAAAGAAGTTAACCAAGGGAATAGTACCCAAAATGAAATAAATTTTGTGTAATCAAGTCTCTAATTAAGCATTAATGGACTTAAATATAGTTTAATACATGGGAAATGAGTCTAAGTATGAGATGTTACAAAAATTCTGAAACATCCATTGAAGAGGTGTTGTTTGTAATTGGTCTCAACCACAATCTGCTAAGTGTGAGTTAGGCATGTGACAAAGGAAACTGGGTACTGTTTGACTCAAAGTTCTGCCTAGTCATCCGAAAAAGTGATCACAAAGTAATCCCCAAGGCTTAAAGGGATGGTAACTGTTATACTAACACTTTAGATTCTATATCACTACTACACAGAACCCCAATTTACATCGGTTATTTTAGCCTTTTTAAATCGGTTTTATAAGTGATATAAAAGCAAGTGATGTAGAAAAAACTACTTTTACATGGGTTTAAAAACCGATGTAAAAGAATTGCATTTACATCGGTTTTGTGTTAAAAACCAATGTAGAAAAACTGCTTTTACATCGGTTTTTAATACAAAACCGATATAGAAAGATGGGTTTTTTATATCGGTTTTATTAAAAAACCGATGTAACTTTGAATATTCATTTTTACACCAAAATAAGTGTAATCTATATTTAGACCTATATTTACAACCAAATTTTAAAAATAGCTGAGCAAATTTTATAGCCATAATAGCTATAATGCCAAAAATGATTGTTGAGTGTGTATCTAAAGTGAACTTTCACTAGAACCATATCCCAAAAGATAATTCAGTATAATTAATGGAAATTGTAAAATTCATATAAATCTCATACTAAAATATTGTATTTCTAATATCATACTAAAATATACTTAACTATTCCCAAAATATGAAACTAAAATAAACCAACTCTAATAGTAAAACATATGGGTCTCCGCATCTTATCTATATACCAAAAATACTAAAGTAGCTATAGGTCTAGTAGTAAAATATTACATCTCTGTCATTGTCCTTGATTGCAGGAAGAATAACCATGATGTTAGTGCTTCTAATTCCACTCCCTGTATCCACATATGATATAACAAAAAGTTGAGAGACTCTTCTTTAAATATCAAGAGTATTGTATATAACTATATATTCAACATAAATATTTCAAGGAATAGGACAATAAAAAAATATACGGATTACAGTAATATAATTTTCATACTTACAAAAATCTCACACAAGCAACAGGTAAAAAAATATATAGCATGTAACTAAAAACAAGAAATATCAAAGTTTATGCACAAGAAATAGAAGAATAAATCACAAAGTACTTCAAGCAACCAAATCCAGTTTGCACACTTTAGCTAGACAACATCACCAAAGGTGGATTATTCATCATAAAGATATTTAAAAAAAAAAACCTACTCCTTTTGCTTGTGATATACACAGCCAAGGAGCCATTAAGTAGGGTTATGCTAAATATATTAAGTACAAAGGATTTAAGATTAGGCAATTCAACATAAGAATATGTCCAAATATGCACCAAGGAAAATAATCCATTTTAATTTTTCAGTTCTGTGGTGCTGTCATATATTGCCTTCAATTTGATCTAGTATTACTAATTGCAAAGAAATAAGCATCATGGGGTCAGCTTGTTAAGGAAAAAAGCTTCAAATGTAATAATCTTAAAAATAGCCACTACAAGAAATCATGTAGTACAAAACAAGAAATTATTTAGCCATACAACTAGGATAGATTAGAGGTCCATATTATATATATATATATATTCTAGAATAACATTGCACCGAAAAATATTACAGACTTGAGGACAAAATATATTCAAAGGATCTAAGGTAAAAGTGATGAAAGTATTGCCTAATTAACATAATTAACTTACCTGATAGAAGCTTGCTATCAAAGTAATGGGAACCCAACCCTGTTCATCCATGTTGGATCTTAAAAACTCATCTTTCACTAGATTAGCATCACAATAAAAAATTCAAATTCTGAAGTGTTTATAGATAAAAACAAAGAACAGAATACATAATTGTTTTACCTAAAGTAATAATCAATTTGGTTCATGAACATATTCATCAGAGGAGGTTTTGCAACAGGGAGCAACATGGCAGGAGGAGGCCCATAAGCAATGAAAGGCGTGCCCCTGAATGGCTCTAGTTGGGAAATAATAAAATTATGGAAGAAAGGACACAATAAATGACCCTACTTTATTTTATAGAAACAAAATTCCAAATAGAGAAAAGAAATTCACTTGGAAATCCCATGTGGTTATTGTTCCTTTAAGGGATTTCTCTTAGAGAATGATCTAGAATCCTTGTTACCACATTACCATAGCTACTTAGCAGCATAGGAAATACAGGAAAAGGGGGAGGTCGTGGTGGAGGATCTGGAACCCTTGAGATCAAATGAAATATCCCATACAAGGAAAAAAGTTGAGAGAGTACTCTTCTTTAAATATCAACACAATTTTCAAAATGTCAATAGGTGAAAATTTTTATGATGTAGCTAAAATATAAAAAAGAAAAGTTCATAGTATGCTTAAACTGAGATTTCAGTACTTTCTAAAGGAATCTGAAAGGAGAACTGTCATGTTGACCATAGATGCATTTGTTGCAAGAATAAAATCACTGCTAAAGAAGTTACATTTGCTCAAATGCCTCCAAAAGCATCCTAGCAGTTCCAAATCGTAAGGCAAGAAATTGGGTTATCAACATTTCCAATTTTCCATATTGCTGTCAATATTTTCCATTCAGAGTAAATTGTGCAACTCATAAGTGAATTTTATGGTCAAAACCAGAAAAAAAAAGTCAATAGTCAACAAAGGATTGACTTTTACTCAGCAATCACAAGTATCCTCGCCACAAAGATGTCTTCAATCAAGAAAAAAAAAGTATAGAATCTTTTGGGTGTTTGCAAAGCTTAAATGTATACTAAACACATCAGCATGTAGATCTCTATTTCCAAGTGCATAGTTCTTCAATATGTAGTGAAAAGCTCCAAATTATGACCAATATAATAATATATGTTGTTGGCTGATATTAGTAAAGATGGTTAGATCTTCCATATCAAAGAATTAAAAATAGAATGCATGATAAAATTCTTAATTAAGCCAAAACACCCATCATAACTTATATTAACATGAGGCACATCATAGCAAGAAATCTCAGAAGTGATTTCACACCACAAGATACCTAATCCCCAATATTTAAGATAGATGAAAACAACCACTCAAAGGCACTAGAAGACAGCACTTCTTTCATATGATAACTGTGGCAGCAAACTCTTGCCAAGTTAGGGAACCAAGTGTTTCTTTTGGAAAGACAATTCACATACCATAGCTACAATTATTGGGCATAATATAAACTCTCTAATAATATACCATGCCTGGGTCAATCATATATAGAGAAAAGGTAGGTAAGTAACCAAGTATAGATCTATTCCCTAGGAAAATAAGTTCATTGAGCAAGTTAAAGGATTTTCTTCTACATCTCCTATGGTGTTATTTCCATAATACTCTAGCAATTGTTACACAAAGAGGAAAAAAAGAATATAAACCAGGATTTACAGAAGAAAAGACAAAAAAATCACCTGTAAAGAATGTAAACCAGTATTGACACCGAAGTGAGATTCTGAAGGGATGCCGTGAAGGGATGTCAAAGTGAGCTTCTGAAGGGACGTTGACAGAGACGAAGGCAAAGGGCTGTGGCTTTTGGAGTGGAAAGAGAAAGAAAGACGTAGAGAGATGAAAATGAAGGAAACAAAGGCACAATAGGCTTTAGATGGGGATGAAAGTAAAGTATGGGTTTTCGATGGAGAAAGAGAAGAAACAAAGAGGGACGACGGAGACATGAGAACGCGTGGTAGGGAGAGAGAAAAAGCAGCTTTTCAAGTGGAGGGAATGTCAAATTTAGGACGTCTGGACGAGGGGAATTTGAGAATTACATCGGTTTTTTTATATAAAAACCGATATAAATATTAAATTAATTAAAAAATATATATATATAAATATTATAAAAGCCAATATATATCAGATTTTTATAAAAAGTCTATATAAATGAAGTTACATATAAAAAACCGATGTAAATATTAAAAATATGTTAAAAAGTATATTTAATTATACTTGTGTACAAATATTACAATATAAAAATCTAATTAAATCATATCGTTTTATATAACTTAAATATTTTTATTTAGTTATAAAGAATTAATATATTGATATAGTAATTTTTATTTAGTTAAATATAATAAATCATATAATTATTTTAAAAGAATTATATTATTACAAATTTATGTCGGTTTCTCAATAAAAAGCTGACATAAATAATAAAAATGAATCTTAAAAAAATGTGTTAAAATATATTGTAATTTATTGTATTAGATAGTTATAATTTTCTTTAGTTCCATTAGTATAAATTTTATTAGGATGAATATATTTACATCGGTTTTTAATAAAACCGATGTAGAAAGATGTAAACAAAGAAATTTATTTACAAAATTGCCACCGGTCATCATTTTATATCGGTTTTTTTTAACCGATGTAAATAACTGATATTAAAAGCAAATTTTGTAGCAGTGTATGTTTAATTAGTAAAGATAGTGATAGTTGGTTGTGGCATAGAAGACTGACATATGTTAACATGAACCAACTAACAAAATTAATTAAGAATGATTTAGTCACTGGTTTACCAAAAATATCTTTTGAAAAGGATAAAAAATATGATGCATGCCTCAAAGGGAAACAAACTAAATCGTCATTCAAACCTAAAAATGTAATCACTACATCCAAACCACTGCAATTATTGTATATGGATTTGATATGTCCATCTAGAGTAAAAAGCATTGGTAGAAATCTGTATGTGCTTGTAATTATAGATGATTACTTTAGATTTACTTAGACTTTATTCCTTACTTCCAAAAGTGAAACATTTGATGCATTTGTAACCTTAGCTAAGAAAGTGTAAAAAGAAAGGTATTTCCATTGTGTCTATCAGGTCTGATCATGGAGGAGAATTCGAAAACTCAAGCTTTCTGGAGTACTGTGAAGAGCATGGAATTGATCACAACTTCTCAGCACCAATAACTTCTTAGTAAAATAGAGTGGTAGAGAGGAAGAATAGAACATCTGGAGAAATGGTTAGAGTAATGCTAAAAGAAAAGGAGCTTCCTCAGGTTTTCTGGGCTGATACAGTAAACATAGTAAGCTATATCATTAACAGAGTTTGCATCAGACCAATTCTGGGGAAGACACCTTATAAGCTCTACAAAGGAAGGAAACTAAACCCCTCACACCTGCATGTATTTGGCTACAAGTGCTTCATTCACAATAATGGAAAAGAGAAATTGGGTAAGTTTGATACCAAATCAGAAGAAGGTATATTCCTTGGCTATTCTAGTAGGAGTAAAGCATATAGGGTTTTCAATAAAAAGACTAGATCTATAGAAGAATCCGTACATGTTGTTTTTATTGAAAATGAAACTATTTCCAAGCATGTCATTGATGAAGATGATCTCTTTTCTGGCTTTAAGAACTTAAATCTTTCAGGAGAAGATAAAATTGAACCTCTAAAATAATGTAGAGAAAGATATTCAATTTGAAAATGATGAAGAAATATCTCAATAACTCCCTAAAGCTTGGAGATATCAAAGAAATCATCCAGTTGATTAAGTGATTGGGGATGTTTAAGAGAATGTTAAAACTTGAAGACAACTTAGGGATCAAATAAACAACTATGCATTTATTTCTCAAATTGAACCTAAGTGTACTAAAAAAGCCTTAACAGATGAATATTGGATACCAGTTATGAAAGATGAACTAAATCAGTTTGAAAGAATTCAAGTTTGGGATTTAGTGCCTAGACCCAAAGATCACCCTTTTATTGGAACTAAATGGGGTTTTAGAAATAAACTTGATGAATAAGGAACATTCATTAGAAATAAAGCAAGATTAGTTACTAAAGGATATAATCAGGAAGAAGGCATAGACTATGAGGAAACTTTTGCTCCAGTTGCAAGATTGGAAGTAATAAAGATCCTCTTAGCCTATACATTCATGAAAGATATAATGCTACATCAAATGGATGTAAAGAGTACTTTTCTGAATGGATATATCATGGAAGAAGTTTATGTTGACCAACCTCCAGGTTTTGAGGACTCAACAAAACCAAATCATGTTTATAAACTGAAGAAAGCTATTTATGGCTTAAAATAAGCTCCTAGAACATGATATGAAATGCTAAGTAATTTCTTAATTGAAAAGGGATTTAATAGAGGAAAATTATATTCAATTCTGTTCACTAAGAAAGAAAATAAAAACTTACTTATTGTTCAAATTTATGTTGATGATATTATATTAGGTACTACTAATGAATCTCTTTGCCAGAATTTCTCTAAGCTAACGTAGAGTGAATTTGAAATGTCAATGATGGGTGAGCTTAACTTCTTCCTTGGATTGCAAATTAAACAATGTGATGATGGTATCTTTCTCAATCAATCAAAATACCTAAAGGAGTTGCTGAAAAAGTTTTGTATGGAAAATGCAAAGTCAGTGGGGAATCCTATGGCTACTGCAACAAAACTTGACATGGATGAGGGAGGAAAGCTATTTGACAAAACTCAATATAGGAGAATGATTGGCTCCTTGCTATATCTAATAGCTAGTAGACCTAACATTATGTTCAGTGTCTATATGTGTGCAAGATTTCAATCTTGTCCCAAAGAGTCTCATGCAATAGCTATAAAAAGAATTTTCAGATACTTAATTGGAATATCATAGATGGGGCTTTGGTATCCTAAAGGTAATGGAGAAGAGCTCACAGGATATATTGATGCTGACTTTACTGGATCCAAAACTGATAGAAAAAGCAAGTAGGACATGTCAGTTTCTTGGTGGATCTCTAGTTTTGTGGTTTAGCAAGAAGCAGAATAGTGTGGCTTTCTCTACAGCAAAAGTTGAATATATTGTAGTTGGTAGCTGTTGTACTCAAGTCCTTTGGATGAAGCACCAACTTGAAGATCTTGAGATTGAGACGAAGGAGATACCAATAAAATGTGATAACCAAAGTGCTATCAATATCACAAAGAATCCTATCATGCATTCAAGAACAAAGCACATTGAAGTAAGGCATCACTTCATTAGGGATCATGTATTGAAAGGAGACATCAAATTAGAATACATCTTACTAAAGATCAAATTGCTAACATTCTAACTAAGCCACTTGTAGAAGATAGACACTACAAAATTAGAAGAGAATTGGGAATGGTAAATCCTAATAAATTGTAAGCAAACCTCCATCTGAATCTTTTTAAAGTTTATGACATTAAATTAATACTAACTTTAGCATTGGAGTGTGTTTAAGATGTGTTGCAAGTACTCCACATGAGTTTAAATGATAACAAATCTGTATATTGGAGTTAATCAGACCTTGACATTCAAAAGATGCTGAAGGAAGCTGAAAATTCAAACTTTCGGGCCATATCTATAAGTTCAGGAATTTGAAATTCACATTTTAAAAGGTTATTAGATGAATTCCCATGTTGAATTGTGTTTTTGTATGAATTAGCATGCTCAATATTCGAACTTAGATGCTCATCAGATGAATTTCCGTAGCTTACACACTGTTATAGTACGTTAATAACCCTCAAAATTTGTCTGTTGGATGATGGAAATTCAAATTTCAGAAATACAATGTGAATGATGACTTTGTTCAAAATGCTCTATATGCGAATTTCCATATCTCAAAATACATATTTTAGAAACTCTTTACAAAACTTTGAAATTCGAATTTTTAATCTCTAAATTCATCTGTTGAAACATGCTTTCATGACTAATCTTTGTAAGATAAACTTTCTTAAGTGAAATTCGTCTATTGCTTTACTTTTCTCTGATTGCTTGTTGTGTAAATTCTCAAAATTTGAACTTCGATGATTCAAAGTTCATCTGTTGCTTCTTGTTCCTTGAACTTAGCTTCTATTAGGCGAACTTCATGAAGAAAATTCATCTGTCAGAAAGCCTTCTTGTGTTGGTTAAACTAGTAATTGCTCAAAATTTGAATTTTGACCCCTCAAAATTCATCTGTTGAATACTTACAGACGTTGAAACCAAAGGTCTCACTCTAAACAGACGCAATACTATTCGTCTCTCTCTCAAGTCTGTTCACATCCTTCCTTAAATTCCCATTAATTCAGTTCATGAATCCTTATTTCCCACTGATTAAACTTCTTTTCTCTCCCTATAAACCCATTCCATGCATCTTTCTGCAATATTCATCTACGAGAATGGCAAGGGTTAAGAATCTAGAAGTTAGGAAAGGGGAATCAAGACCAAAAAGAGCTGTCAAGTCTTAATGCGCCTCCAAAGAAGGTGAGACTCAAAAGGAGAAAAGGCAAATCTAGCAAGGGAACTCCTTCCAAGAAACAGAAAACCACTCTCAAGGCAGATTCGAAGAAAGCAGTTGCTACTCCCTCAAAGAAACTTATACATGCTACGCCTGTTCCTTCTACCTCTTCTCCTTCTTCCAGCATTGAGTCAGGGGAATACCAGTTAACCACACAGTCATTATGGAGCAATGCTCATATTTTGGGAGAACATGCCACCAAGTTTATTAGCAAGAAGGTAATTAAGCCTCATTGTACAAATATGGAAGAGTTTCTTATTTCCAACAATTTTGATGTTGGGCTATGGATGATAAGATACAAAAACTTATTGAAAATTACGGAGAGATATGATGATGAGGTTGTTAAAACTTGGTATGCTGTCCTAAGGTACAACAGTAAAAAGGAAAAATGAGAGGTCAATCTGAGATCTAGAACTATCTGGCTGACTGATGAGACCATCAATGAAGTTCTAGAAATACCTAGGCAAGATGGGCTGAAAATTGACATCACCACCTCAAAGTACATGGATGAGGATGAAGCTGCAGATGAGAAAGGTGGTGCTTTCTTGAATTACAAAGAAAGTACAGTGCTTAATGCCCTATTCAAAAGGCATGAAAATAGGCTTCCTCTGAGTTTGCTGAAGTCCACTGATCTTAGTGCCCAAGTCAGAATCTTACAATACATTATGTCTAGGATTATATTCAACAAAGGGGGAAGTTTTAATCTGATCACAAGGGCTAAAGCACATGTGATGACTACTCTCATGTGTGGCAAGTTGATTAATATGGGACACATCATCCTTTAACGCATGATCAAAGCAAGAGATTAGAGGAGAGACTCTAGTTTGCCCTATGCCTCAATCATCTAAAAAATTCTTCAGTATGCCAGGATTCAACACCAAGAAAAAGGAAAAGGAAAGCCTACTGAAGTGTTTAAAGAAGAAGAATTGTAGAGAATGGCAATTGAAAGGAAAGATGGCAGATGGATTGGAAAAGTAGCTAGGAAGTCAGAAGACTTATTCTTTGAGGAAGGTGGCTCACAATGACAAGCGGGAACTTCTGAGGCTGCTCTACCCTTGAAGCCCTCACCTTAGCCTTCTTAGTCAGTTTCTCCTCAATCTCATCCCACTCAGACACATGTGCCATCCATTCCTTCTACCTGGGCTAAGCCAACCAAGATCACTGAGCTGTATGATAGCCTGTCTGTACTCATGCTGAGCATCAGAGATGAGCAAAATGCTAAGTTTGCTCATCTAAAAGATCAGATTTTATAGTTGGTAAAGAACATGAAAGTGGTTGCTGATGCGTACGAGGACATCAGAAGTACTTTTCCATGTACATCAACTTCACCTCAACCAAGACCCTTTGAGATTATCAGGTCTTCTACTCCTAAACTTCCAAGCCCATTTGAGCTAGCCCATCCTGAATTGAACATGCTGCTACTGACGACACTGGAACATTGGCCACTCTATAGGCTTCCAGTAATAAGACAAGCCCTGGTCCACCCTGGATTATGGTATGGAGGAAAAAGCTCCTCAAGAAGTAAGTTCACACGAGCCTGTTATGGAAGTTGCTCAGGATTCAATTCTTTCAATTCAAGAATCTGAGAAAATGAAGAAACTTGTAGCAACCATAAATACTACACCAATTATTCAAGCTGCTCTGAATGATGAGAAAAGCCTTGTACCATATGTGGATCTTGCAGCTGTTGCACATGATGGTATTATGCAAGCTCAAAGACTGAGGCTTGAATAGATGTTTCCTCTTCCTGCTCCTGAACCTTCAACCCTTTTTACCTATGGTCTCACAGAGGCAAGAAGGGCTCAACTAACTGTATCCAAACAAGAGATACAAGAGCTTCTTGATGTCTCTAATGATGATAAAGCAAGCCCTAAAGCTTCTACACCTCTTCCTTAGATTAATCCTTTTGTCCTTGTTCCTTTTCTTGCTATTCCAGTATCTCAGATACCTCCTCCTGCTCTACATGTTCAAGTCCTTGATGATGCCAAAAAGGGGAAGAAAACATTTGAGCAAACTGGGAAAACTACTGTAGAACCATCGGGCAAGACCTACGGTAAGAAATCCAAGCCCAAGAAGAAGTGATAAGATCTTAGGATTGCTTGGTCTTTCTTGTATTGTTTGTTTATGTTTGCTGCTTACCTTAAAACTTCTGTGTTTGCAATGTCATATCCTTGTATTGAAACTTTGAATGAATTAATTCAATGAGATTCTATATTTTTCTTCTCATCTATTATTTATGATGCACTTATCTTCAAATTTTAATGCATATGTTGAGGGGGAGCTCTTAGAAGCAAACCCAAGTACTAATCTAGTTTGCAAGTTGTTTTGTCATAATCAAAAAGGGGGAGAATGTTAAATCAAGTGTTTTTGATGATTTCAAACAACTGGAGTTTGGAAGGAAGATATCAAAGGTGTACAAGAGATCTCAAGTGAATAAAACCAGGAAGAAATGAGTACAAGATTAGTTTGTAGGATTTCTCACTATATATTCACATGAGTAAAAGGCTTTGATCTTTAACCTGAATGTTTTTAAAATGTGTTTTTCAACAATCCTATGTTAACTTACGATATATTTGAAAAATAATCACTAACAGAAGAATTTTGAACTATTAAACTTTATATGTTACCTTGAAAATTTGAACTTTGGAGTCCGAAATTCGAACTTAAAAAGATGTTGCCTCTGACAGACGAATTTTAGACTGTTAAAATTTGAATTTTGGGTAAAGCATAACTTGTGAAAAATGAAAAATTTATCTGAAGATATGTCAAAGTTCATCTGAAAATGAAGTTTAAAAAGAGTTCCAAGTCAGTCCTCTGACAGACAAATTTTGGTTTTGAAAATTCGAACTTTGGAGAGAAAATGTGTAAGTCTGTTCAGGTGTCCCTCTGACAGACGAACTTTAGTCTTCAGAAATTTGAACTTTGGAATGAAAGCAAAAAGTCTGAAAAAGAGAAGTCTCTGACAGATAAACTTTGAAGGCTTAAAATTCAAATTTTGAAAAGAAGAACTTTTGTACCATATTGAGTTGCTTAGTGACAGATTAATTTTGGGCACCAAAATTTAAATTTTGAATGCACTGTAGCAATATGGAACAACTATTCATACTTATCAGAAGAACTTTAAACTTGAAAATTCGTATGTTCCAACATGGGAAATATTTGTCAAGATGAAAATTCAAATTTCACCTTTGAACAAACTAACTTCGAAGTTCAACATTAAAGTCTTTAACTTATGGTCTCAGTGAAATTCATTTGTTGACACCCTAAAATTTGAACTTTGGATGCCAGACGCATTAAATGCGATTAGTGAATAGATAGTTTTGCAGAGCAACTATTGGGTAATATCTCTAACGGCTAGATCTTGTCTCTAACATATAGTTAAGACAAAAATCTATAAATAGAACTTCATTTGAAGGTGTGGGTAACAATCATATGTTGTATATACTGAAACTCTGTCAAATTATTTAGTCAAAGCCTTTTACTCTCACACACTTCATATATTGCAATTCAACTATCATACATACTCTAAATTAGAGAGTTTATCTTCCTGTAAACAATCTTATCTTCATATGGAAGAAATATGTTTTTGTGAGGGGACTTCATAAGGGATTTGCGAAGCACTTAGCTATAGTGTAGAAAGTGAAACTGTAAGCTCTTAGCGCAGAGCATCAAGTTGTACTATGGCATTAAAAGGAGCCCACCGAATTCTTGCAAAATAGTGAAAAATCTCAAGTAGTAGCTTGAGGACTAGACATAGGTCAAGAGAAAGAGACCGAACCAGGATAAATCTCTGTGTCTTTCCTTCCTTTACCTTGCTTACTACTTTGTTATTTTTTGCACTTTTTTTTCTGCCACTTTTCCTTTCACTGCTCTCTTATACTTTTGTAGAAAATTTTCAAACTTCCCAATTCACCCCTCTTCTTGGGAAGCCAGCAGACCTAACACTTTGTCCTAGCATAGTGATCATTTTTAAGGAATGAGATTTAAAGAATCTTAGTAGTTATACCCATTCAAGCATTCTCATTATCATTACATTTCATAAAATCATTCATTAAAGTCATAAAAACATATTATGACATAATAATTTCATAAAAATTTTGGCATGGTAAAACCTTGTAAAATGGACATCCTAGGATCACAAGACCCTTCAATCAACTAGACAACAATTCAATGCCATCACAAATCATTCAATAAACTTATGGCATATTCATTAAATCTTGAAAAATAACAATGATAACATATAGCATGAAAAGGAAAATAACTACCTTAAACTTTTCCTTTGCTTCTAAACTTGCTAAACCTTTCCTTTGATCTTCCATCACTTCCTTGAATCCTAATGCATCACAAATTAAGGCCATTAACTACTGATTTCATGACCTCCTTCACAAAGTGTGCTTACTAACCCTAAAATTCCATTTTGCAAACCATTGGGATTTTCTTGTACAAAATACTTGTATTTGCTTATTTTGGACCCAAGAAATCCATTTTTAGGGTCAAAATCATGAGATTCTTTTTCCTTTTCAAACCCTAAATAGGAAGAAAATTTCCAAAAATGTAGAAAAATAACTACTTGATTAATTTACAATCCAATGGTATATCCTTAATCCTTGAAGCATATACCTCACTTTTCATGGATTAATTTCTTCATGGCTTCATTCTCTCTCTCTACTCTCTCTTTAGGCAGAAAATTTCAGAGGTGAATATAAAGAGAAATAAACCATGAAAGCTCCCAAAAATACTTAGGAACTCAAGGAAATGATCACAAGTTGTTATCTTGAAAGTTTGAAGCCAAAACTTTGCCTATTTCTTCTCCTTTTCTCCCTAGGTCTTCTACGCCTTCTTAGTCTCTTTCTCCACTGTTTGTGCTGTTGGAGGTTGTGCCCTGAGCTAATCATTGTATTATGAACATTGTTCTTCATTATGAAAAAGAAGGTATTTTTTCTTACATTATTATATTGTTTGCATGTTTTCTTTATAATAATATCCTTGGATAAATTATTTTATCCTAAATATCCCTAGTCAATCATCTTTGTGGGAACAATGATGAATTAAGGCTAGTATGATTGTGATTAATAATTATGTGATAGTTATGTATGAAGATACAAATCAAAATCATCAGCTCCTATTAGAGAATAGGTGTTTGATCGACCCGTCTTGAGATAGCTACATGGATCAAGTCATAAGCATATGTCATATATAACCGTGTCACTAAGCCCTTAGACTTTAGATCATCATGGCTTACTACATGGGAAACAGTATACTTTGGCATAGTCAAAAGTCACCTTTAATTGGGAAATTATAAAGGCTATGATCGGGCATAGTGGAACTCGTGTGGAGGAAGATGAATGATCAAGATGGAATTTGTCACTTTAATTAAGGGAGAGATATATCTGGGGCCCTCGATGAGTGAGACTGAGAAATACATGGCCATGCTCGAATAGAAGAGTTTCCATTTGTTCTGTTAGTCCTCTCGGAGATCGAGAAAGTGATAGTCTAGTAATATGAGGATGACGTTTCCATGCCCCATACTTGACTTATATATCATGAGACAAAAAGGATGTGATCTGGTTATATGATAGGTTACATCGGATCTCTGATCTCATATGAATTGGATAGTCACAATGTCTTACTAGATGCCACTTGTGACTTATGGGTCCAATAGTGTTATTTCACATTGTCAACATCATATCGGCCTACAGGGTCGCACAAAAGAACGGGCCAACTCGGGCTAGAATGTCTAGATTCATTGAATCTAAAATGTGTCCAGATTCAATGAATTTAATGTTCAATTTAGGGTGACAAAATTATATATATATATATCAAAATTCAAAATATATATATGTTTGATATATTATATATATTTGATATATATATTCTATTCAAAATATATGTATATATATATTGTTCAAATTAATTCAAATGAATCCGTTTTAAATTTAATTCTATATGATATATTTAAATTTAAACTAATGTCATAATCTAAATTTGATTTATATGATAAATCAAATCTAGATTTAATTCTGGATAAAGATTAGATAGTTAGTTTAAATTTAATCTATTAGATAGATTTAAATTCAAATTAATATATTTAATTAATATTTGATTTATTTTAAATTATTGATTTAAATTAAATAAATACAAAATCCTATCTATTTATTGATATAAACTAGGATACAAAATAAAAAAACAATTTTCAAAACACCCTGAGAGAGAGCGGTCATTCACTCAGAGACAGAGACTGTACGGATGAACGAATGAATAGCGGTTGTACGGACGAACGACATATGGATATATGGACATCACAACCAGAGGTACTAGCACGCCATTTGAGTTGAACTCACCATTCGTGTGGATACCGGTAGAGGAAGCTAACCAGTCACATTAGTTCCTAGGGTCTGATGAAAAGGAAAGAATACGAAGGGACACACCGGAGGTAAATTCTTTTTTCTGCATCTCAATCTAAACAACATTGATAGATCCATGGAAGGGAATTTCTTGATAGTTTTTCACTGCGTGTATGTTAAAATTCCTAATATGTGCCTGAGTGAGGTTGAAGATGAAGGCTAAAATGACTTAATATAGATATTTATCTAATATAATCATTCAATTAACTTTTTCTTTTGACTTTATTCTCTTTTTCTTTTAAAAGCTTTGTGAAAAATTCGGGTTATGTTACTTCAAGTATTTATGTTATAGAAATTAATCTTTCTACTTCTCTAACATGGGTATTAGATACTACATATGGAACTCACATTTGTACAAATGTGCAGGGTATCAAAAGGAGTAGGAAGTTGAAAAAAGGGCAAAATAGACCTATGAGACAGAAATAAAGCAACAGTTGTTACTTTAGCCATAGGCACTTATGAATTAATTTTGCCCAGTGGGCTTTTGTTAATTTTGAATAATTTCTATTATGTTTTAACTTTGAGTCAGAACATTGTTTCACTTTTTTATTTAGATGAGGAAGGTTTTACTTCAATTATTGGGAATAAAAAATGTTCTATTTATTTTAATGGTATCTTTTATATGGATGGAGATTTGCATGGTGGTTATTATTATTTGAACCTTGAAGTTCCCAATAAGGAACATATCTATAATGTATCTACCAAGAGGATCAAGTCAAACGATTTGAATCCAACCTACGTATGGCACTGTCATCTAGGCCACATAAATAAGAAATGCATTTCAAAGCTCCATCAAGATGGACTTCTCAATTCATTTGATTTTGAATCATTTGACACTTGCAAATCTTGTTTATTGGGAAAGATGACAAAGGCACCTTTTACTGCACATTGTGAAAGGGCCACTAACTTATTGGGCTTAATACATACAAATATATGTGGTCCATTAAGTACAACTGCCAGAAGTGGTCACCTATACTTTACTACTTTTATAGATGACTTTAGTAGATATGAATATATCTATCTAATGAGATTTAAATCTGAATCTTTTGAAATATTCAAAACATTCCAAAATGAGGTACAAAATCAACTTAGAAAATCTATTAAAACACTTCGATTTGATCAAGGTGGTGAATATTTGAGCCCAAAATTTATTGACCATCTTAGAAATTGTGGAATTGCTTCACAATTAACTCCACCAAGAACACCACAGTGGAATGGTGTTTTTGAATGGAGGAATCAAACCCTGTTAGATATGGTTCGATCTACAATGAGTCAAATAGATCTTCCATAATGCTTTTGGGGCTATGCATTAGAAACAGCTACGTTCACACTATACCGTGTTCCATCTAAGGCAATTGAAAAGACCCCATATGAGATATGGACTGGAAAGAAGCCTAATTTGTCTTTTCTCAAGATTTGGGGATGTGAGGCAAATGTTAAGTAACAAGCCTCAGATAAGTTAGCACCTAAATCTATAAAATACCTTTTTGTGGGGTATCCCAAGCAAACTAAGGGATACTACTTCTACAATCCCACATAGAATAAAATGTTTATTGCTCAAAAAGGTATCTTTCTAGAAAAAGAGTTTGTTTCTAAAAGAACCAGTGGGAGTAAGATGAATCTCAAAGAAGTTCGAGACCCACAAAATCACATTGAACCTGAGATGGAAGAATGAGAAGACTCACAAACAAGTTGATAAACGTACTCAAATAACACAAGGCCCAAGAAGGTCTGATAGAGCATGACAGCAGCCTCAAAGATATGGATTTCTTTTAACTGATAGTCATGATGTGTTGCCCTTGGATCAAGAAGAGCCAACCACCTATCAAGAGGTTGTAATGTGATCTGACTCTAAAAAATGGCTACACGCCATGAAGTCTGAGATGCAATCCATGTATGACAATTAGGTATGGACCTTGATTGACCCACCTGAAGGTATAAAAATCATTGGGTATAAATGGGCTTTTAAGAAGAAAACCGACATGGATGGCCAAGTGTATACCTTCAAAGCACAATTGGTTACAAAAGGATGCAAGCAAACTCATGGTATAGACTATGATAAAACCTTTTCACCAGTCGGCATGATTAAGTCAGTCAGGATCCATCTTGCCATTGCAGCGTACTATGATTACGAGATTTGGAAGATGAATGTCAAAACAGCATTCCTTAATGGAAAGCTGCTTGAGGATGTGTACATGACGCAACCTGAGGGTTTTGTATGTCTAGAGGATTCTGCGAAGGTTTGCAAGCTTCAGAGATCCATTTATGGATTGAAGCAAGTATCTCGTAGTTGGAATCGATGTTTTGACGAAGTAGTCAAAGAGTTTGGATTTATCCAAAATGTTGATGAAACTTGTGTTTACAAGAAGGTTAGTGGGAGCACAATTGTATTTCTAGTGCTTTATGTTGATGACATCCTACTCATTGGGTATGACATTCCTACCTTGCAAAATGTCAAGACTTGGTTAGGAAAGTATTTCTCGATGAAGGACTTAGGAAAGGCCACATATATTCTAGGGATTAGGATCTATAGGGATAGATCCAAGATGCTAATCAGCCTAAGTCAATGGACTTATATAGACAAAGTGTTGTATAGGTTCAATATGTAAGATTCAAAGAGGGGTTACATACCCATGTCTCATGGCATCAATCTCAGCAAAGCTCTGTGTCTTTGTTTAAGAGATGAGCGAGAATGCATGAGCAAGATTCCATATGCTTCAGCAATTAGATCTATTATGTATGCCATGTTGTGCACTCGACCGGATGTCTCATATGCCTTGAGCATGACTAGTAGATATCAGTCAGATCTAGGTTAGAGTCATTGGACTACTATGAAGAATATCCTGAAGTACTTAAGAAGGACTAAGGATGTATTCTTGGTGTATGGAGGATTAGAAGATGGGTTGGTTGTAAATGATTACACAGATGCAAGTTTCCAATCTGACAAAGATGATTCTAGATCACAATTAGGATTCCTATTCTGTTTGAATGGTGGAGCAATTAGTTGGAAGAATTCCAAGCAAAACACTATAGTTGATTCTAGAACAGAAGCTGAGTACCTAGCAGCATCAGATGCAGCTAAGCAAGCTGTTTGGATTAAGAAGTTCATCACTGAGCTTGGAGTAGTGCCTACTATCTCAAATCCAATAAATGTATTTTGTGACAACAACGAAGCAATAGCACAGGCTAAAGAACCTAGGTCACATCAAAGAACCAAACACATACTCAGGTGATATCATCTCATCAAAGAAATCATTGATAGGGGTGATATAAAGATATGCAAAATACCAATTATTGACAATGTTGCTGATCCTCGTACTAAGCCGATTGCACAGATAAAGCATGAGCGTCATGTTAGGTCAATGGGTATTAGATACATCAACGATTGGGCCTAGTACAAGCAGGAGTCGTTGGAGAATGTGCCCTAGGCCAATCATTGTATTATGAACATTGTTCTTTAATATGAAAAAAAGAAGGGGTTTTTTCTTACATTATTATATTGTTTACATATTTTCTTCATAATAATATCCTTGGATAAATTATTTTATCCTAAATATCTCTAGTCAATCATCTTTGTGGGAATAATGATGAATTATGACTAGTATGATTTGTATTGATGATTATGTGATAATTATGTATGAAGATACAAATCAAAATCATAAGCTCCTGTTAAAGAATAGACACTAGATTGACCTGTCATGAGATAGCTGCATGGATCAAGTCATAAACGTATGCCATACATAACCATGTCACTAAGCCCTCAGACCTGAGATTATCATGACTTTCTACATGGTGAACACTATACTTTGGCATAGTCCAAAGTCACCTTTAATCAGGAGATCATAAAGGCTATGATCGGGTATAGTGGAACTCATGTAGAGGAAGATGAATGGTCAAGATGGAATTTGTCTCTTTAATTAATGGAGAGATATATCTGGGCCCCTCAATGAGTAAGATTGAGAAATGCATGGCCATGCTCGAATGAAAGAGTTTTCATTTGTTCTGTTGGTCTGCTCAGAAATCAAGAAAGTGATGGTCGAGTAACATGAGGATGACATTTCCATGCCTCATACTTGACTTATATATCATGAGACAAAAGGCATGTGATTTGGTTATATGATAGGTTACATCGGATCTCTGATCTTATATGATTTAGGTATTCACAATGTCTTGCTAGAGGCCATTTGTGACTTATGGGTACAATAGTATTATTAGCCCACTGCCAACATCATATGGGCCTACAGGGTCACACACAAGAATGAGTCAACTCGAGCTAGAATGTCAAGATTCATTGAATCTAAAATTTATTTAGATTCAATGAATTTAATGTTAAATTTAGGGTGATAGAATTATATATATATAAATATATTAAAATTCGAAATATATATATGTTTGATACATTATATATATTTGATATACATATTATATTCGAAATATATGTTTATATATTGTTCAAATTAATTCAAATAAATTAGTTTTAAATTTAATTCTATATGATATATTTAAATTTAAACTAATGTCATAATCTAAATTTGATTTAGATTTGATTCTAATTTTGAATTTAAACTAATAATCTAAATTTGAATTATATGATAAATCAAATCTATATTTAATTTTGGATAAGGATTATATAGTTAGTTTAAATTTACTCTATTAGATAGATTTAAATTCAAACTAATCTATTTAATTAATATTTGATTTAGTTTGAATTATTGATTTAAATTAAATAAATACCAAATCCTTTCTATATATTGATATAGACTAGGATACATAATAAAAAAAAATTTTGAAAACACCCTAAGAGAAAGCGGACATACAATCAGAGATGGAGATTGTACGGATGAATGACGAACAGCGGCTGTTCGGACTAATGGCATACAACGTACGGACATCACAACCAAAGGTGCTAGCATGCCGTTCTAGTTGGACTCGCCATTCATGTGGATACCGGTAAAGGGAGCTAACTAATCACATTAGTTCTTGGGATCTGACGAAAATGAAAGAATACCAAGTGACGCACCAGAGGTAAATTCTTTTTTCTACATCTCAATCTAAACAATGTTGATGGATTCATGGGAGGAAATTTCTTGATAGTTTTTCACTATGTGTATGTTGAATTTCCCAACATGTGCATGAGTGAGGATGAAGATGACGGGTAAAATGACTTAATATAGATATTTATCTAATATAATCATTCAATTGACTTTTTCTTTTGACTTTATTCACTTTTTCTTTTAAAAACTTTGTGAAAAATTCCATTTGTGTCCCAATCTCATTTTAGACGTGATTCACCTTCCTTTTTGGCCAAAAGTTACTTCAATAATTTTTCTGGAGCAATAAACCCTTTACCGATTAAATTTACCTGTACCAATTAAATATTTTTACCAAAATTGGTATTAAATTGGTACAGGATTATCCAAAAATTTCTTTTAGACTAAAATCATTATCTTTACCCAAAATATATTTGGGTATGGTCTATTTACTATACATGACCCTGTACTGCTTTTTTTGCAGTTCAAAATAACCTTTAATCGGTATAATACTAACTTCTATTCTAAATGCTCATAATAAATTGATACTAACTTTATTAATTTCCAAACAATATTCTATTAGGATTATCTCATTAAGAGCTTCATTTTGACTATAATTTTTCATATTTATAAAAATACCCTTAACCCAAGGTAAATTTATAATTTTTGAAACTTTTGAGTCATTAGCTGTAATTTTTCCCAAATTTCTTTTCATTTACTCTCCACATGAATTTCTTCCTTCAGGGACTAAATTGTAATTATTCTTAATTCTTGGGGTGAGAATATAAATTTCTCATTTTTTGTTTAACTACGAAAAATAACCTTTTTGCCCTTTGTTACACTTAACGGTGTTTCTTCATTTTTCCTAATTTCTTATGCATTTTACGATCTCAAATTTTCCATTTTTAGGCTTTAAATACATTATTCACATTTTACTTCTAATATGGGAAATAACCATTTTACCCTTAAGCCAGGTAAAAAGTAATTATCTATTCTTTTAAGCACTTTCATGTCATTTTGCCCAACGACAATTTTTTTATTATTTCTTTTTGCACTATTCACATTGACTTTCAAAATAGTCTATCTCTCAACCCAAACCTCCCAACTACGCAATACCTATACCATTGCGCTCAGCTCGGAGCGGGCTTTCATTCAAGTGGTATATTGCATATTTTTTGGGGTAAGTTCTAGAATTAACTTCTACTAAGACCCTTATGGAAAATTAATTCCAGTTAAAGACCAAATATAACTTCTTCTGAAAATTAGATGAGAAATTAATTTCTTCTAAAGCCCAAGTATATAACCTTTTTGTCTCGCTTTATTTCCCATATTTTCATACATTTTATTGTATCCCATAAAAATAGGGATATTACACTCAGTATTAGCTTCTTCATGAAACTAGCACCTTCATTAGCCCTTTTTCCATTATTTTTCCTAGCATGGTTAGTCATTGAAGGGGGTGAGATTCAAAGAATCTCAATAGCATTATCTAGTCATACACATATATTATCACATTTCACATAAATCATCAAGCAAACTCATCAATACATATAATGCCATAACATTTTTATAAAAATTTTGGTAGAGTTTCATGTTGTAAATTGGACATTCCAAAGCTTCATATCCCCCTTAAACAACTCATCCAACAATCAATAGACATCACAAAATATTAATCATGGCATCAAACAAGTCATAGAGTTCACAAAAATTCATAAGACAATAAAATGCATATAATGGAAAAATGCTACCTTTATGCTTCCACTTGCTTTTCCTTTGAGTTGTACCTCTTCTAAACACTTCTCCAAGCTTTCTTAAGCTTTCTCAAACCTAAATATATCATCAAACAGATACTCAAACTAATGGTTCCATGACTTTCTTCAAAAAGTGTTCATGAAACCCTAATTCTTCAAAAATTCACTAAAAATTCATTCCTAGCTCAAAAATGATGAAGTGTTACTCTATTCCATGTAATTTTTCATAAGGAATCCAAATATGGCCTCAAAATTACCAAATTTCATCTCTACCTATGGTTACTATTCATTCCAAATTAAGCTTCAAAACCCTAAAAATTTTACTTTCTTAATGTTAAGCTTCTTCATGAAATAAACACCTATTCCTAAGGTTTTCCACCATGAGGAACTCATTTTTTGAATAAAAAACATAGAATTCTAACTCTAAGAACAAACCCTACTGACTGAAATTTAGGGAAATTTGAAGAAAATAATTTCCTTCGCAATACTTGCAACTACTTGTATATTCTTACTTTATTCATCTATTCTAAGCCTTTTACTAAGCTTATTTGACTTGTGCTAACTTTCTCTCTCTAAAAACCTTTCATGGTTGAAACTTTAAGCGAGAGAGGAGAGGAAAAATAGTTCTTCAAACTGCCATAAACTCTTGAGAACACAAACTAGAGCTGGTAAAAACTCTTACCAAGTGATTGAGCTTTGAGTCTTACCTTCTTGCTCCTTCTTTTTCCTCTTCTTTCCCTTGTGTCTTTGTACCTCTCTCTCTCTCTCTCTCTTTGCTGCAGAAAAGTCAGGTCTAAATGAGGAGGAAAGTGAGTGTTTATTTGGCCTAATTAACTCACTAATTACTCACTAAATCTTAATCATTTTTGGTGCAAAAAGTCAAGCCTTCTTTAACAAGTTTTTGGCCAAAAACTCATGACTTCCTTAAGAAGTTTTGGGCCAAAAATTTGTACTGCTCATAAGCCTAAGAGAGAGAAGAAATTGTCTAAATACTGCACAATTTTTCCTAGTCCAGATATATCTTGAACCGGATAATTTTTAACTGTACCAATAAAATCATTTTTATAGTAAATTAGCATTTTTGAGCTACAGGATTATTCCATATTTATATTTATATTTCTTTAATTATTATGTCCCAAATGATATCTATGTATGGCCCATATCCTGTCTCGGTTATCTTTTAATCATCGGTAGGGCCCATAATTTACTTATCAGTTTACTATTACTTTTGGACACTCAGCACTGATTATTTTTTTATCCTTGAACATTAGCTCTCAGTGCCATATCCATAGGACTTCTCTCATCGAGGGCTTCATTTTGATAGTAATTTTTCATATTTAAAAAAATTACACCTGACCCAGGGTTAAATTATACTTTTTGAAACTTTCGGGTTATTAGGTGTAATTTTTTCCAAGAACTTTTGCATCATTCCACGTGAATTTTCTAGGCTTGGGACATGGATGTAATTTTCATAATTCTTTAAGGGTAAAAATATAATTTCTCATTTTTTCGTCCAACCAGGAAAAATGACCTCTTTGCCAATTTTTTCACTCAAAACGGTGTTTGTCCATTTTTAAAAATTTTCTATGCATTTTTAGATATTTTAGTTTTCTTGGGATGTTACACTTACAACAATCTAAACCAACTTGAAAGCCTTGAGCACATTTGCATCCCATTTTGCGTCCATTTTGGCACATGCCTGAAGTTTCTGAACATGCATTCAAGAAGTATATTCAAATAAATCCAATGAAAGTGACCTCTAATGGAAATCAAGTGGGTTGATATAGGTTCTTAACTACAATTTGACACTTCCACTAAGAATCAGGCTCAATTGGTTCCCATCTTGAACCTTTTTTCTGCAGAAGCTCAAAGTTTTTGAAAATGCTCTAATGAAGTACAATAAGAGAAATCAATGAAAGTGGCCTCTAAATGAAAGCTAGTGAGTTTGTTTGGCATTCTAACAACAATTAGAGCCAACTTAAAAGCATTGAGCACATTTGGATCCCGTTTTTAGTCCATTTTCACAAATGCTCAAGGTTTTTGAACTTGTATTCAAGAAGTATAATCTAAGAAATCTGATGAAAGCAACCACTATTGGTAATCAAGTGAGTTGATTTAGATTCCTCATTACAGTTTCATACTTCTTGGATGAATTGGGCTCAATTGAATCCTGTCTTAAACCTTATTTCGGTAGAAGCTTGAAGTTTTTGGAAATGCCCTGATGAAATACAATTAGAGAAATCAATGAAAGTGGCATCTAAAGGAAAGCTAGTGAGTTCGTTTAGCATTCTAACAATAACTAGAGCCTACTTGGAAGCATTGAACATATTCAAATGCCATTTTGAGCCCACATTGGCAAAAGCCTGAAGTTTCCGAAGATGCACTCAAGAAGTATAACCAAAGAAATCTAACGAAAGAGGCCTTTAATGGCAATCAAATGAGTTAATTTAGGTTCTTTAGTACAATTTTATACTTCTTAGAAGAATTAAGCTTAATCAGATCTCATCTTAAGCCTAATTTGGATAGAAGCTTGATGATTGTGAAATTGCCTAGAAGAAGTACAAGTAGAGAAATCGATAAAAGTAGCTTCTTAAGGAAAGCTAGTAAGTTCATTTAGCATTCCTACAACAATCTGAGCTAGCTTAGACGCATTGAACATATTCAGATACCATTTTGAGCCAATTTTGGCAAATGTTCGGAGTTTCTAAATATGCACTCAAGAAGTATAATTAAACAAATCTAATGAAAATGGCCTCTAATGGCAATTATGTGAGTTGATTTAGGTTCTTCACTGTAATTTGGAACCTTTTAGATGAATTAAGCTCAATTGGATCCCATCTTAAACCTAATTTGGGTTGAAGCCCAATATTTTTTAAAATGCCCTGAAGAAGTGCAATCAAAGAAAATTATTAAAGTAACATCTAAAAGAAAGCTAGTGAGTTCATTTTATATTCTAACAATAATTTGACCCAACTTGGAAGCATTAAGCACATTCGAATCCCATTTTAAATCAATTTTTGTAGATGCTCGAGGTTTCCAAACATGTACTCAAGAAGTATAATAAAAGAAAATTGATGAAAGGGGCCTCTAATTTGATACAAGTGAGTTGATTTAAGTTCTTCAGTACAATTTGATACATCTTGGAAGAATTGAGCTCAATTAGTTCCCATCTTAAAGCTTTTAAAAATTTCCTCAAGAAGTACAATCAGAGAAATCGATGAGAGTGGCATCTAAAGGAAAGCTAGTGAATTCATTTGGCATTCTTACAACAATCTGACCTAACTTTGAAGGTTGAGCATATTCGGTTCTCTTTTTGAGCCCATTTTAGTAGACGTTCAAAGTTTTTCAACATGCACTCAAGACTTATAATCAAAGGAATCCGATAAAAGGGGTCTTAAATGGCAATCAAGTGAGTTTATTTAGGTTTATCAGTACAATTTGATAGTTCTTGGAAGAATTGAGCTCAATCGGAACCTGTCTTGAATTTAATTTCAGCATAAGCTCAAAGTTTTTGAAAATCCATTATGTAACATCCTAAGAAAACTAAAATATTATGAAATGTACAAGGAATTCGCGAAAACGGACAAACACCAATTTACGTGAAAAAGGTCATTTTTCTCGGTTAGATGAAAAAATGAGAAAATTATATTTTTGCCCCTAAAGAAGTTTAAAAATGACATCCATCTCCCTACATTCATAAAAAGTACACATATAAGAAATAGATAATCCCTTGGGGAAATTACAACTAATGATGTGAAAGTTTTAGAAATTATAATTTAATCCTAGGTCAGGGTAATTTTGTAAATATGAAAAATTACTGTCAAAACGAAGCCCTCGATGAGAGAAGTCCAATGGTATATGGCACTGAGGATTAATGTTCAAGGATAAAGATATAATTAGTGCCAAGTGTCCAAGAGTAATGTAAACCAGTAAAGTAGATTTTGGGCCCCACCAATGACTAAAAGGTAGTTGGGACAGGATATGGGCCATATACAGATGACATTTGGGATGGTTAAATTACCCAGTTTGCAGTCCTGTAGCCCAAAAATGTTAAATTACTATAAAAAGCAGTTTTATTGGTACGATTAAAAATTACCTGGTTCAGGATATATCTGGACCAAGAAAAATTGAGCATTTTTGGGAAACTCATATCACTGATTGGGTTTGCAAAATAGGGCAGCTTGGGTAGCATAATTGTTTAGAGAAGACTTCCTCAAGAAGTAGTCATTTTTGGTTAAAAAGTAACTGTGGTCATTAATCATGATTAATTACCTAATTAAGCATGTAATTAACCAATTAAACTCTCTCTTTCCACTTCATTTCATGAGTGTTCAGTAGCAGCAAATAGAAGAGAAAAACGCAAAGAAAGGAAGAGAGAAAAAGAGGAGGAAGAAGAAGGAACTCAAGGAAATTCAAAAGCTCAACTTGTGGTAAGTTGCTCTTCTATTTTCAAGCTTGCTATTTATGGCCTTTAAAGCTGGAACCATGGATTAGATTTCCCTCTCCACTCACTTAGGGTTTCGGCCATGGCATGATTAAGCAAGGAAATGAGTTTACAAACCATTAAACTCAGGGAAAAGCTTAGATTAACCACTAGAAGCAAGAATCTATGGTTAGTTTGAAGTGTTTTGAAGAAAATCTTTTTGTTTCATTTTAATGCCATTTTCGGTCAGAACAGGGGGAGTATTTAGAGAAGAAATTTCATAATTTGACCTCAAAAATGGATTCCCCATGGTCCAAAACATTAAAGGAAAGTGTGTTGTACAAAGAAAGATCAAAGGAAAGTTAAGTGAAAAACTTAGGGTTTAGTGAGCAATGTATTGTATAATTCTTGAAACCAATGGCTAAAAGGCTTGAATGGTGATACGTATACATTCAGGGAAGCTTAAAAAAGCAAAAGAATAGGTGTACAAAGTTTGGAAAGGAAGGGACTACATTAAGGTAGTAATTTACCTATTTATACTTATTGTTATCAACCTTGAATTTCATGAACTTATTGCTATGCCATATGTATATAATGATGCTTTGTGATGATTTGTGATGAATGGCTGAGTTTATTGATGAGGTTTATGACCTCTAGCTGTCCAAATGTATGGCATTAAAAGTTTCAAGTGATAATTTGATGTTTTCTTGATGTTTCCATGAATTGTGTGACAACATAATTGTATGAATGGATTGTTACTACTGAGATTCTTTGAATCTCATTCCCCCTCAATGACTAACCATGCTAGGGAAATAATAGAAAAAGGGCTAAGGAAGGAGGTAATTTCATGAAGAAGCTAAATGATGAGTAGATGATGTTGCAAGCCATTATGTTATAATGTGAATGGTTATCGGTATCTTGCTTTTGTATGAAATTTTAAAATAGTGAATATTATGTTAATGTTGTAGAAAATGTATGAAAATTTCCAGTTCTAGATTTTTGGATATGAAATTAAGTTCTACCAAGTTTCATTTGCATGGGTTTTGGCAAGCAAATGGTAATATAGATTGAAACAGGGCATTTTCCATACATGTCTGTTTAGTTTACCCTTGTTCTGTACTTACTATGAGGTTAGATTTATGATATTATTATACAGATATAGGGCATTGCAAGCTTTAAAATGACATATAATTCATCTCATTTAGAGTTGTGTACAATTAATGGTGAATTTTCAAAGTTAAGGTTCAAAATAGGTCAATATTGGGAAAACAAGAACTGAAAGTTAAATACTGGAAATTTCAAAAGATAACATAAAATTATATAGAGCTCCAAAAATTCATTGGTTTACATGTATAAAAAGGTATATGTCTTAAGATTCATATACCACTGATTTGGAAGTGATTGGAGCTATAGAATTAGAGATATGTAAGTTTTCCCAAAACTATCCCAGTAATAGTAGTATTCTAACCCTTCACAATTTAAGTTAATGTTATGCCCTGTGTAAGTGAAATAAATGTATAATAAAAATATTCCTTTAAGTAGACATATATAGCTTTTAAATGACATAGAGTATGTATGATTTAGTCATGGATAGGATGGCATATGATTTTTCAAATTTGAGATCATAAAACTGGAAGATAGAAAAATGACCAAATAAACAGTAAAAGCCCAAAAAATTTACTGTATGAATTGGACCAATGAAGTTATTGTTTAATATTTTTTTCCATGTAGAAAATATTTTAAGCTATTTTTGAAGACTTGAAAAATCTTAAGATGATTTTCTAGATTTAGTTATGAATTTTCAAAATTCATTGGGTAAAATGGAAATTGCGAAGTGAATAGTACCATTGGAAAATTGAAAATTTAATTTTTGAAATTAAATTAATTCAAGCTTCTCTTTAAGCATATTTGGCATCTAAAATGATCTAATACATGAAAAATGTGCCCTAGTACGAGGCGTTACACCCTTAGGTAGTACAATCAGTGAATTTAGTGAAAGTGGCCTTTAAATGAAAGCTAGAGAGTTCGTTTAGCATTTATACAATAATTTGAGCCTATTCGGAAGTATTAATCACAATCAGATCCTATTTTGAGCCTGTTTTGATAGATGTTTGAAGTTTTCAAACATACAATCAAGAAGTATAGTAAAAGAAGTCTGATGAAAGTGGCCTCTGATGGCAATCAAGTGAGATGATTAAGTTTCTTAAGTATAATTAGATACATCTTGGAAGAATTGAGCTTTATCGGATCCTGTCTTGAAACTAGTTTAGGCAGATGCTCAGTGTTTTTTAAAATGTCATGAAGGAGTACAATAAGAGAGATAGATGTAAGTGGCATCTAAAGGAAAGCTAGTGAGTTTGTTTATCATAAGCCTGAAGTTTTTAAACATGCACTGAAGAAATATAATCAAAGAAATCCAATGAAAGTTGCCTCTAATGGCAATCAAGTGAGTTGATTTAGGTTTTTCAATACAATTTGATACTTCTTGGAAGAATTGGGCTCAATTGGGTCCTACCTTGAACCTTTTTTGAAAATGATCAGAGAAATCAATGAAAGTGGCTTCTAAAGGAAAGCTAGTGAGTTTGTTTAGCATTCTAACAACAATCTGAGCCAACTTAGAAGCATTGAGCGCATTTGGATCCCATTTTAAGCCTATTTTGGCAGATGTTCAAACTTTTCGAACTTGCAGTCAAAAACTATAATCAAAGAAATCTGATGAAAGTAGCCTCTAATGGCAATCAAGTGATTTGATTTAGGTTCATTAGTACAATTTGATACTTCTTGGAAGAATTCGGCTCAATTGGATCCTATCTTGAATCTAATTTCTGCAGAAGCTCAAAGTTTTTGCAATTCCCTGAAGAAGTACAATCAGAGAAATTGATGAAAGTGGCCTCTAAAGTAAACCTAGTGAGTTCATTTAGCACTCATACAATAATCTGAGCCTACTTGGAGGCATTGAGAACAATCATATCCTGTTCTGAGCCCATTTTGGCCAATGCCAAAAGTTTCTGAACATGCACTTAGGGAGTATAATCAAAGAACTCCAATGAAAATGGCCTCTAATAGCAATCAAGTGAGTTGATTGAGGTTTCTCAGAACAATTTGATATTTCTTAGAAGAATTGAGCTCAATCAGATCCCTTCTTGAACCTAAAACGGGCTAAGGTTGATGATTTTGAAAATGCCTTGAAGAGGTAGAATTAGAGAAATCGATGAAAGTGGCTTCTAAAGGAAAGCTAGTAAGTTCATTTAACATATCTTACAACAATCTTAGCCAACATGGAAGTATTAAGCACAATTGGATCTCATTTTGAGCCCATTTTGGCAGATGCCTAAAGCTTTTGAACATGCTCTAAAGAAGTATAATTAAAGTAATCTGATGAAAGTGGCCTAAAATGGCAATTAAGTGAGTTGATTTAGGTTCTTTTGTACAATATGATACTTCTTGGAGGAATTGGGCTCAATTGAATCCTTTCTTAAATCTTATTTCGATAGAAGCTTGAAGTTTTTTAAAATGCCCTCAAGAAGTGCACTCAGAGAAATCAATGAAAGTAGCATCTAAAGGAAAGCTAGTGAGTTTGTTTAGCATTAATAAAATAGTCTGAGACCACTTGGAATCATTTAGCTCAATCAGATCCCGTTTTGAGCCCATTTTGGTATATGCCTGAAGTTTTTGAACATGAACCCTAGATGTATAATCAAAGAAATCCGATTAATGTAGCCTCTAATGGCAATCAAGTGAGTTGCTTTATGTTCTTAAGTACAATTTGAAACTTTATGGAAGAATTGAACTCAATTTGAACACGTCTTGAAACTAATTTGGGTAGAAGCTTGATGATGTTTTTGAAAATGCCCTGAAGGAGTACAATAAGAGAAATTAATTTAAAGGAAAGATAGTGAGTTTGTTTGGCATTCATACAACAATCACAGCCAAGTCAGAAGCATTGAGCATAATCAGATCCCATTTTGAGCCCATTTGTGTAGAAGCTTGAAGTTTCAGAACATGCACTCAAGAAGTATAATTAGAGAAACCCATTGAAATTGGTCTCTAATGGCAATCAAGTGAGTTGATTTAGGATCTTAAGTACAATTTGATACTTCTTAGAAGAATTGAGCTCAAACGGATCCCATCTTGAACCTAATTTAGGCAGAAGCTCCATATTTTTTAAAATGCCATGAAGAAGTACAATCAAAGAAATTGATGAGAGTGGCCTCTAAAGGAAAGCTAGTGAGTTTGTTTAGCATTCTTACAACAATATAAGCCTACTTAGAAGCATTGATCACATTCAAATCCCGTTTTGAGCCCATTTTGGTAAATGCTTGAAGTTTCTGAATGTGCACTCAAGAAGTATAATCAAAGAAATCTGATGAAAGTAGCCACTAATGGCAATCAACTAAGTTGATTTAGGTTCCTCAGTATACTTCTTGGAAGAATTAGGCCCAATCAAATCCCTTCTTGAACCTTATTTTGGTAGAAACTTGAAGTTTTTGAAAATGCTCTGAAGAAGTACAATCATAGAAATCAATAAAAGTGGCATCTATAATAAAGCTAGTGAGTTCGTTTGGCATTCTAACAACAATTTGAGTCAACTTGGAAGCATTGAGCACATTCAGATACCATTTTAAGCTCATTTTGGAAGATGTTCAAAGTTTCCAAACATGCATTGAAAAAGTATAATCAAAGAAATCCAATGAAATTTGCCTCATATGACAATCAAGTAAGTTGATTTAGGTTCATCAGTTCATTTTTATACTTCTTGGAAGAATTGGGCTCAATCAAATCTCATCTTGAATCTAATTTTGGCATAAGCTCAAAGTTTTTGAAAATGCACAGAAGAAATACAATCAAAGAAATCGATGAAATATGCTGCTAAAGGAAAGCTAGTGAGTTTGTTTAGCACTCATAGAACAATATGAGACAAATTAGAAGCATTGAGCATATTTGGATCTAACTTGGAGCCCATTTTGGCAGAAGCTTGAACTTTCCAAACATGCACTCAAGAAGTGTAATCGAAGAAATCCAATGGAAGCATTGAGCACATTCATTTAGAATTCTTATAACAATCTTATCCAACTTGGAAGAATTGAGCATAATCGGATCTAGTTTTAAGCACATTTTGGCTGAAGCTCAAAGTTTTCGAGCATGTACACAAGAATTATAATCAAACAAATCCAATGAAAGTGGCCTCTAATGGAAATCAAGTGAGTTGATTTGGGATTTTTACAATTTGATCCTTCTTGGAAGAATTTAGATCTATTGGATCCTGTTTTGAACCTAATTTTGGTACAAGCAAGAAGTTTTTGAAAATTCCTTGTAGAAGTATAATCAGAGAAATATGATGAAATTGGCCTATGAAGGAAAGCTAGTGAGTTCCTTTAACATCCTTATAATAACCTGACCCAACATGGAGGAATTGAGCTCATTCAAATCTCGTTTTGAGCCTATTTTGTACAAAAGCTTAAAGCTTCTGAAAATGACTCGAGAAAGTGTTATTAAAGAAATCTGATGAAATAGGCATGTAAATGCAACCAAGGGAGTCCATTTCGCATCCTCATTATAATTTGATACTTCGTGAAAGAATTGAGCTCACTAGGAACTTGTCCTGAACTAAATTAGGGCAGGAGGTTGAAGTTTTAAAAAATGACCTACAGAAGTACTATCAAAGAAATCGATGAAAGTAGTCTCTAAATGAAGGCTAATGAGTTTGTTTAGAATTCTTACAATATTCTGAGCCAACTTAGAAGCCTTGAGCACATTTGGATCTGGTTTGGAGCCCTTTTTGGCAGAAGCTTGAACTTTTCGAACATGCACTCAAAGAGTATAATCAAAGAAATCCAATAGAAGCATTAAACACATTCGTTTAGAATTCTTATAATAATGTGAGCCAACTTGAAAGCATTGAGCATACTTGGATCCTATTTTAAGCCCCTTTTGGCTGAAGCTTGAAGTTTCTAAGCGTGTACTCAAGAATTATAATTAAACAAATCTGATAAAAGTGGCCTCTAATGGAGTTGAAGTGAGTTGATTTTGGTTTTTCATAGTTTGATCCTTCTTGGAAGAACTAAGATCAATTGGATCCTATTTTGAACCTAATTTAGGCACAAGCTAGAAGTTTTTTAAAATGCCTTGAAGAAGTATAATTAGAGAAATCTGATGAAATTGGCCTCTAAAGGAAACCTAGTAAGTTCCTTTATCATCTTTACAACAACTTGACCCAACATGGAGGAATTAAGCTCTTTCAAATCTGATTTTGAGCCTATTTTGTGCAGAAGATCAGAGCTTCCAAGAAAGACTCGAGAAAGTGTTATCAAAGAAATATGATGAAATAGGCTTGTAAATGCAAGTGTGTGAGTCCATTTTGCATCCTCATCATAATTTGATACTTCTTGGAAGAATTGAGCCCATTCAGATCCCGTCTTGAACCTAATTTGGGTAGAAGCATAAAGTTTCCAAGAATGCCCTGAAGAAGTACAATTAAAGAAACCAGTGAAAGTGGCCTCTAAATGAAAGCTTGGGAGTTCATTTAGAATTCTTACAACAATATGAGCCAACTTGGAAGCTTTGAGCATAATCAGATCACGTTTTAAGCCTACTTTGGCCCAAGTTCAAAGCTTTTGAACATGCACTCAAGAAGTATAATCAAAGAAATCCGATGAAAGTGGACTCTAATAGTAATTAGGTGAGTATATTTGGGTTCTTTACTGCAATTTGATCCTTCTTGGAAGATTCGAGCTCAATTGAATCCCGTTTTGGACCCAATTTTGGCACAAGCTTGAAGTTTTTTAAAATGCCTTAAAGAAATATAATTTGAGATATCCAGTGAAAATGGCCTGTAATGGAAAACTAATGAGTTCCTTTAACATCCTCACAGTAACCTTACCTAACATGGAGGGATTGAGCTTATTCAAAACTCATTTTAAGCCTATCTTGGGCAGAACCTTGAAGTTTCCAAAAATGACTTGAGCAAGTGTTATTAAAGAAATATGATGAAATAGGCTTCCGAAGGCAAGCGAGTGAGTTGATTTCGTATCCTCACCAAAATTTGATACTTCTTGGAAGAACTAAGGTCAATCAGATCCCGTTTTGAAACTAATTAGGGTAAAAGCTCGAATTTTCTAAAAATCTGATGTAGAAGTACAATCAAAGAAATTGATGAAAGTAGCATATAAAGGAAAGCTAGTGATTTCCATTACAATTCTTACAATAATCTGAGCCAACTTGGAATCATTAAGCACAATCAGATCCCGTTTTGAGCCCATTTTAGCAGAAGCTCAAAGTTTCCCAGCTTGTACTAAAGAATTATATTCAAAGAAATTTGATAAAAGTTGACTTTAATGGAAATTAGGTGAGTTGATTTAGGTTCTTTAGTACAATTTGGTCCTTTTTTGAAGAATCAAGCTCAATCGGATCCCGTTTTGAACCCAATTTAAGCAAAAGCTTGAAGTTTTTGAAAATGCCTTAAAGACGTATATTCTAAGAAATCTGATGACAGTGGCCTCTAAAAGGAACGCTAGTGAGGATGTTACTGAGTTCTTTTAGCATCCTCACAGCAACCTTACCTAACATGGTGGAATTGAGCTAATTCAAAACTCATTTTGAGCCTATCTTGAGCAAAAGCTCAAAGTTTCCAAAAATGACCTGAGGAAGTGTTATTAAAGAAATCCAATGAAGTTGGCTTCTGAAGGCAAGTGAGTGAGTTCATTTCTAATCCTCAACACAATTCAATACTTCTTGCAAGAATTGAGCTCAATCTGATATTGTCTTGAACCTAATTTAGGAAGAAGCTTGAAGTTTCCAAAAATGCTCTGGAGACGTACGATCAAAGAAATCTATGAAAGTAGCCTGTAAATGAAAGCTAGCAAGTTCGTTTAGAATTTTAACAACAATCCGAGCCTTCTTGGAAGCATCGAGCACAATCAATCCTGTTTTGAGCCCATTTTGGATGAAACTTGAAGTTTTCGAACATGCACTCAAGAAGTATAATCAAAGAAATCCTATGAAAGTAGCCTCTAATGGCAATCACGTGAGTTAATTTAGGTTATTCAGTACAATTTGTTCCTTCTTGGAAGCATCAAGCTCAATTGGATCCCATTTTGAACCTACTTTTGGCAGAAGCTCGAAATTTTTGAAAATGACTTGAAGAAGTATAATCAGAGAATTTCGATGAAATTGGCCTCTAAATGAAAGATTTGCCTTAACATCCTTACAACAACACGACATAACATGGAGGAAATAAGGTCATTAAAATCTCATTTTAAGGCTATCTTGGGCATAAGCTCCAAGTTTATGAAAAAGACCCGAGAAAGTGTTATCAAAGAAATATGATGAAATAGGCCTATAAATGCACGTCAATTAGTCCATTTCGCATCCTCATCACAATTCTATACTTCTTGGAAGAATTGAACTTTATTGGATCCCATCTTGAACTTAATTTAGGCGGAAGCTCAAAATCTTCAAAAATGTCCTGAAGAAGTTCGATCAAAGAAATTGATAAAAATGGCTTCAAAATGAAAGCTATTGAGTTCATTACAAATTCTTACAATAATCTGAGCCAACTTGAAAGCATTAAGCACAATCGTATCCCATTTTGAGCCTATTTTGGCCGATGTTCTAAGTTTTCAAACACGTACTTAAGAAGTATAATCAAAGAAATCTAATGAAAGCAGCCTCTAATGGCAATTAGGTGAGTTGATTTAGGTTACAATTTGATAGTTTTCGGAAAAATTGAGCTCAATTAGATCCAATTTTGAACAAAATTTAGGCGCACACTCGAAGTTTTTGAAAATGCCTTAAAGAAGTACAATTAGAGAAATCTAATGAAATTGGCCTCTAAAGGAAAGCTAGTAAGATCGCTTAACATCCTTACAATAACTTGACCCAACGTGGAGGAATTGAGGTCATTCAAATCTCGTTTTGAGGATATTTTGGGTAGAAGCTCAAAGTTTCCGAAAATGACCTGAGAAAGTGTTGTCAAAGAAATATGATGAAATAGACCTATAAATGCAAGTGAGTGAGTCCATAATTCTTGGCAGAATTGAGCTCAATCGGATCCCATCTTGAACCTAATTTGGGTAGTAGCTCAAAGTTTCCAAAAATGCCCTAAAGAAGTATGATCAAAGAAATCGATGAAAGTGGCCTCTAAATGAAAGTGAGCAAGTTCGTTTAGAATTCTTACAGCAATTTGAGCCAACTTGGAAGCATTGAGCACAATCAAATCATGTTTTGAGCCTATTTCGGCTGAAGCTTGAAGTTTTTGAACGTGCACTCAAGAAGTATAATCAAAGAAATCAGATGAAACTAACCTTTGATGGAATCTGGTGAGTTGATTTAGGTTCTTTAGTACAATTTGATCCTTCTTGGAAGAATCAAGCTCAATCAGATCCTATTTGAACCCAACTTAGGCTCGAGCTTGAAGTTTTCTAAAAATGCCTTGAAGCCATATAATATAAGAAATCTGACGAAAGTGGACTCTAAAGGAAAGCTAGTGAGTTCCTTTAACATCCCCACAACAACCTTACCTAACATGGAGGAATTGAACTCATTCAAAACTCATTTTGAGCTTATCTTGGGTAGAAGGTCAAAGTTTCCAAAAATGGCCTGAGGAAGTATTATCAAAGAAATCCGATGAAATAGACTTGTAAATGCAAGTGAGTGAGTAAATAATTCTTGGAAGAATTGAGTTCAATCGGATCTTGTCTTGAACCTAATTTGGGCAGAAGCTTAAAGTTTCCAAAAATGCCTTGAAGAAGTATGATCAAAGAAATCGAAGAAATTGGCCTCTAAATGAAAGCTAGCGAGTTCATTTAGAATTCTTACAGCAATCTGAGCCAACTTCGAAGCTTTGAGCACAATCAGATCCCATTTTGAGCCAATTTTGGACAAAGCTCGAGGTTTTTGAACATGCACTTAAGAAATATAGTCGAAGAAATATGATGAAAGTAGCCTCTAATAGCAATAATGTGAGTTGATTTGGGTTTTTCACAATTTGATCCATTTTTAGAGAATTGAGATCAACTGTGTAACATTATAAGAAAAGTAAAATATCTAGAAATGTATAGGGAATTTGTAAAAACAGACAGACACAGTTTTGTGTGAAAAAGGGTAAAGAGGTCATTTTTCCCGATTGGACAGAAAATTAAGAAATTATATTTTTCCCCTAAAGAATTATGAAAATGACATCCATGTTCTAAGCCTAAAAAAATCCTTGTGGAATAAGGTGCAAAAGTTCTTGGGGAAACTTACACCTCATGATCCGAAAGTTTCAGAAATTATAATTTAACCCCGAGTCAAAGGGTAATTTTGTAAATATGCAAAATTACTGTCAAAACAAAGCCAGCAATGAGAGAAGTCCAATGGTATATGGCACTAAGGGTTAATATTCAAGGATAAAAAAATAAGTAGTACCGAGTGTCCAAAAGTAATTTAAAACCGATAAAGTAAATTGTGGGCCCCACGATAGCTAAAAAGAAATCAGGACAGGATATGGGCTATACATAGATACCATTTGGGATAGAATAATTAAGAAAATATAAAAATAAATATGGAATAATCCTGTAGTTCAAAAATGCTAATTTACTACAAAAAGCGATTTTATCGGTACAGTTAAAAATTACCCAGTTGAAGATATATCTGGATCAGGAAAAATTGAGCAGTATGGGGACACTCAAATACCACTCTTAGACATGTGAGCAGCTCGGATTTTTGGCCAAAAACTTCTTAAGGAAGTCATGAATTTTTGGCCAAAAACTTGTAAAGGAAGTTTTGACTTTTGGTTAAGAAAGGTGATTAGTGTTAAGTGCTTAATTAATGTGTGATTAAACTACTAAATCCCTCTCTTTCCTCACCATCTTCACGAGACATTCAGCAGCAAATAGAGAGAAAGAAACACAAGAAAGAAAGAGAGAAAAGAGAAGAGGAAGTGAAGTTGAAGATCAAGGCAATCAAGGTAAGCTACTTCCTTTGATTCTCTAAGGATTTTAGTTTCAAGATTAGCTTGTAGGGAGTTGATTAGCTGAAGTTTTCTCCTACTCCTCTTGAGTTAAAATTTTTAGTGATGGATAGGAAGTGAAGAAAGTGGAGTTTTCATTCAACAAACCTAGGGGAAGTCATGTGCTAGCAACTTGAAACAAGGAATTGGTAGTAGTTTGTTGAATTTCAAAGTAAATCATTTTTCCTTCTTTCTCCATGAATTTTGGTCAGACTAGGGTTCCATTTAGGATTGGAATTTCATAAATTGGACCACAAAAATAGGTTCCCTATGGTCCAAAACCTTAAGAACAAGTAATGATTTCAAGTTAAAGCTTAAGGATGTTTAATTGGAAAATCAAGAGTTATATGAGACTTTGTGAATGAGTCCTATGAATTAGTGGCTTAAGTAGCTAATTGATGATATGTTTAGATTCGAGGAAGCCTAAGAAAGCTTGGAGAAGTATTTGGAAGAGGTACAACTCAAAGGAAAAGCAAGTGGAAGCATAAAGGTAGCATTTTTCCATTATATGCATTATATTGTCTTCTGAATTTTTATGAACTCTATGACTTGTTTGATGCCATGATTAATATTTTGTGATGTCCATTGATTGTTGGCTGAGTTGTTTGAAGGGGCTTGAAGCTCCAGAATGCCAATTTACAAAATGAAACTCTACCAAAATTTTTTATAAAAATGTTATGGCATTATATGAATTGATAGTTTCCTTGATGATCTATGTGAAATGTGATGATATGTGTGTATTATGGTAATGCTACTAGGATTCAATGAATCTTACCCTTCCATATGCCAACCATGCTTAGGAGCCAAATATGGAAATGGAGGCGAGGGAGCTATGAAGGAAAGAAAAAGAATTGATGTTTGATGTAGAAGTTCAACTATGATGTTATACTTTGAAATGTCATGTAAATTTGTGTATGTGCTTCTAAATTTTTACCTTAGTACTTATATGCTCCTTGAACATTATGATATGTTATCTATAGATTTGGAGCAATGTATAATGATGTATTATGTTTTGAGGTATATTATGCAAGATATAGCATAATTTAATCCAAAATGACCAGTAGTAGTTGAGGTAGAGATGCCTTATTCGAAATAGAGCAATTGTAGGAGTATTATATATTCTTTGAAATCAATTGAAACAAGCTTTAAAATGGTGCAAAGAGCACTCTATTTGGAGTTATGGACAATTTGTGGTGAATTTTTGAAATTAGGGGTGAAAACTGGTCAAATTTAGAAAAACTGGAATGTTACTGTAGATATTGGAAATTTCAAAAGATAATATAAAATCCTACAGAGCTCCAAAATTGCAGTGGTTTATATGTATAGAAAGGTTTATTTTCAATTTTCATATGCCACTAATTTGGAGGTAATTGGAGCTATATAATAGAAGAAATAATAGTTTTCCCAATATTGTTCCAGTAAAGATGAATTCTGACCCTTCCTATTTTGAGTTAATGTTATGCCATGTGAAAGTGAAATAAATGTGTAAGAAAAATATTTTTATAAGTAGACATATAGAGCTTTCAAATGACAGAGAGTACGTACAATTTGGTTCAGAATAGAATGAAATAGGATTTTTCAAATTTGAGGTCAGAAAACTGGAAGGTAGAAAAATAACCAAATAAATAGTAAAAGTCTACAGAATTTACTGTGCAAATTAGCCCAATGAAGTTACTATTTCATATTTTTCCTTTGTAGAAAATCTTTTAAGATATTTTTAGAAACTAGAATCACCTCAATATGATTTTTTTAGAATTAGTTATGAATTTTCAAATTTCTTTGGGAAAATTAGAATTTGCCAAATGCATAGTACCCGAGTAAATTGAAAATTTTGTTCTTAATATATTTTGATTCTAGTTTCTAAATCATGATAAAAGACATCTAACATAATCTAATCCATAAGAAATGAGTCATAGTATGAGGTGTTACAAATTGGATCCCATTTTCTGTAACACTTTACTTTTATGCCCATTTTTCCATATATTGGACCTCATTAGAGTTCAATTATATTTGATTAGAAGCTTGAATCACATAAAAATTGAAAACATAATTTCCATTTTTCGTGGTACTGTTCATGTGACATTTTTTTATTTTTCCCAATGAACTTTGCAAATTTATAACTAATTCTACAAAAATCATCTTGAAGTGATTCATGTTTCTAAAAGTAGATAAAAAGATTCTCTATATGGAAAAAATAATGATTTGGATATTTACTATACCAATTTGTATAGTTTATTCCTTAAATTTTATTATACATTTGGTCATTTTATGTCTTCCTAGGATTTTGGCCTTGACTTCAAAAAATTCATATCTCCTCCTATCTTGAGCCAAATCATGTAAACTTTATGTCATTTGAAAGCCCTATATGTATAATCTTTAGAATTATTTTTATTGTACACTCATTCTTCTTGTATAGGGCATTGCATTAACTTTAACCATTAAAGGTCGGAACTCAACTTTAACTAGAACAATTTATGGAAAACCTACATATCTTTTACTACAAAACTCCAATTACTTCCAAATCAGTGGCATCTTAAATTTAAGTCATAGATATTTTCAGAAATATAAACCACTAAATTTTTGGAGCCCTACACAATTTAATATTACCTTTTGAATTTTCCAGTACATATGATCAAACTTCAGTTCTCCCAACTCTGCCCTGTTTTAAACCTAATTTTATAAATTCATCATAAATTGTGTACTTATCCAAATTGAGTGATATTTGGCTCCTTGAAAAGCTTATTATATCTACTTTCAGGATATATATATACTACTTATATATCACACCTTGTCTCATATAAACAGTATCTATGTCTCTATCAGGATGTTCAAAATGAATCTTTCCATTCACAACTTGGCAAAATAAACTTCATAACATGGTCACATCATTATTCATTGTTCCAATTCCATTTATAACATTTCCTAATGCTTTAAGGAACATCATAGCATAGAGATACAAACCTCAAGACATACACAAGATTATACATAATATCCCTAAATACAATGTCATAGCTTGAATTATCAATTCAAGCATTAATTCCCTTTTCTTGCTCCATAGCTCCCTTGTCTTCAATGCCATTGCTTGTATATAATGTAGTTTTCATTTTGGAAGGGTGAGATTCATTGAATCTCAATAGCAATCACCATTCATTCAATCATATTATCACATTAAGCATATAATCATCATAAAACATCAAGTGAATACTTTTAAACATTTATGCCATAATATTTTACAAAAATTTCGACAGAGTTTCATTTTGTATTTTGGACATCTTGGTTCTCAAAATGTAACATCCCTAAAATATTATATAACTAAAAATACAAAGAAAATTTTGAAAAATGGGCAGACACCGTTTTGCGTAAAATAGGGCAAAGATGTCATATTTCCCTATTGTACGAAAAATGAAAAATTATATTGTTAACCTTAAGAATTATGGAAATGACAATTTTATCCCCAAGCATAATAATTCACGTGGACGAAGAGAAGTTAAATATTTTGGCAAAAATTTCACCTAATGACCCGAAAGTTTTAAAAATTATAAATTTGTCCTAGGTTAAGGGCATTTTTTGTAAATATGAAAAATTATAGTCAAAATGAAGCTCTCAATGAGATAAGACCATTGGAATATAGTATGAAATTTATTAAGATCAAAATAATATTTATTGGGTAATTATGATTTGATATTAATATCTTACCCAATAAATGTCAGTCTGAACTGCAAGAAGAAGCAGTATTCATTTAAGAAAAATGTGTGGGTCTTATATTTGGACCAATTGGGATAAGTATATTATGGTAATTTTATATCCCAATGTAATTATAATTAGTATTCCAACAATAGTAAAATATACTGCTAAAGTAACTTTATTTGTCTAGACCGATCCATGATATATCTGGATAAGTTAAAATATGAAATTTATGGACAAAAAAGATGCTCAATTTCATGACTTAAGCTGCACATGGGGATATTGATATTACTTTAATATTTCCTCACATTTTGTTAACTTTTCAATGAAGAATCAAGAATGGACACATGGCATCAATTGGTGGATTCTTATTCTTTATTTATACCCTCCATTCTTGACCGACTCTAGCATAAAGAAAGGAAGGTGAGGCAGCTGCAAACCACCAAAGGAGAAGGAGAAAAGGAATAAAGAAAAGAAGAAGAAAAAAGGCAAGAATTCTCCTCTTAATTCTAAGTGATTTTCCTTTAAGTTCCTAAGTAGTTTATGGCTATTTCTTTGAGTTTTCCTCCTTCCCAATGGCTATTTAGTTTCAGTTTGGCTATGGATTTAAGAAAGGAAGTGGTTATGCAATAAAGTTTAGAGAAAGTATGAGATATAGTGAAAGAAATAAGTTTTGGAAGGTTATGAAGCAAGTTTTGAAAAAATTCCATTCTTCCTCCTTAACCCCTGATTTCAGTTAGTTTAGTATGATGGAAGGAGTTGGATATTTACTAATTTGAGCCCAAAAATGGTTTCCCCATGATGAAAAATCTTAAAGACAAGCATTGGCTCAAAGATTAGGCTTTAGATAAAGAAATTGAGTCTTTAGGGTTTTAAATGAGACTTTATGAAGTAGCTACTTGTTCTAGTTGATTGAGCAAGTGTTTAATGATGTTAAGGGACTTGAGGAAGTCTAAGGAGGTAGTGGAAGCATTAGATTCAAGAGGAAGAGCCAAAGGAATGCTTCAAGATAGCTAAGTTTCATATTCTTACTTTATGTTCTTTCATTGTCTTTCTATGATTAAATGGTGTTGCCATCTTGCAATTGTGATTTCTTTGATTGGTCTTGGCTGTAAAATGAGGAGTTTCATTCCTCGGGATGTCCATTTTCTAAGTCATTTACTACCAAATTTTTTATGACCAATGTGCCAATTTATTGTTTAAATATGATTGATGTGATTAAATGTGATCAAATGTGATTTATGTGACATAATTGACATAATTGCATAAAATGTAACTTCCTACTGATATTGCCCCCAATCTTATTCCCTCAAGTATCGCAAATGATAGGCACAAGCAATGTCAAGGAGATCAAGGAGCCAAAGAGAATGAAAGAGAGAATGATGCTTGATGATAATTTCAAGCTATGATTCCATATTTTGAAATAATGTATAAAAATTATGTATATGCATATGGATCTGTATTCTTGTACTATTATGTTCTTATGAGCATTATGAAATGTTCGGGATGGATTTGAAACATGGAATGATCATGTGAGCTTGTTATGAAGTCTACTTTGCCATGTTATATTGCTAGAAGTTCATTTTGTAGCAATGAAAGTAAAGTCAACACTGTTTGACTGAAACAGGAAAAGTCATGTGTTATATATTCCCTAAAACTAGAGAGAACAAGCTTTCTAATGAGCTAAAGAACACATAATTTGGATATATGTATGATTTATAGTGTAATTTTAAAATTCAGGATCAAAACTGGACAGTGATGTGAAGGTTGCGAATTTTACTGAATATATTACTTCTCTTTGAAAAGTGATATAAAATCGTACAGAGCTCCAAAAATTCAGTGGCTTACATTTATGAAAATATTTATCTTTTGAGGTTAATATTTATCTTTCTCAATCAATCCAAGTATCTGAAAAAATTGCTGAAAAAGTTTGGTATGGAGAATGCTAAGCCAATGGGAACACCTATAGCCACTGCAACCAAACTGGATATGGATGAGGAGGGTAAAATGTTTGACATAACCCAATATAGAAGAATGATTGGATCTCTGATATACCTAACTGCCAGGAAACCTTGTTAGCAAGGCTGACTTCCCAAGAGGGGGGGTGAATTGGGAAGATTGAAATTTTTCTGCACAAAGAGAAGTAAGTGAAGATATCACAATATAATGAAAACAATGCGTAAAACAGAGCAAGATGAAAAGTAAAGATAGGAAGAAGAAAACTCAGTGATTTATCCTGGTTCGGTCTTTCCATTTGACCTACATCCAGTCCCCAAGACACCTCTTGAGATTTATCCACTATACAGCAAGAATTTCAATGGGCTTCTTGCTGGGGCCACAGTACACGAGTATGCTCTGTTTCTGAGCTCTCTCACACTCTCTAAGCACTTTCACTATGTGCTTCCCAATCCCCTTGTGAATACCCCTCACAAGTAAATCTATCTCCAAGATGAAGAGTAGATTGATTACAATGAAATAACTCTCTTGAAAAGAGTAGATATGAAAGTTTGAGTACAAGTATAGAAGTTGAGAGGGTAAAAGCTTTTGAGAAGAAGATTCAGCAGAAATTCGTTATACACCCGTTTGATTTGTTACCCACAACTTCAAATGTTGTTGTATTTATAGATTTAGGTCTCAAATGTCCGTTAGAGACTTTAATCTATCCGTTGGAGAAGTTATCCAACGGTTACTCTGAAAAACTATCCGTTTACCAACCGCATTTAATGTTTCTGACATACTGAAATTCGAATTTTGGCTGGTCAACAGACGAATTTCGAAAGGACCGAAGGTTAAAGCTCCCAACGTTACAGCACGAAGTTCGTCTGTTCATGAGGTGAAATTCGAATGTTGAAACTTGCAAAATATTTTCACAATGTGACATACGAATTTTCAAGAAGAAAGTTTTTCAGTTAAGTGTGAACAGTGTTTTCAATTTGCTACAGTGCCCTCGAAATTCGAATTTTGGAAGGGTGAAATTCGTCTGTCAGAGAGACTCTTTTCAGACTAATTTCATCATTCGAATGTTGCAAATTCTTATCATTCGTATGTCAATTTTTCACTTCAACAGACTCAAGAACTCATCTTCTGAAATTCAAATTTTAATGTTCAAAGTTCGTCTATCAGAGAGCAGTTTTGAGACTCAAATCATTCTTGATCTCAGATGAACTTTAACATAGTCTTAGATGTATTTCTTCCATTTTCTTAAATTTTGTTTTGTCTGAAATTCGAATTTTGAAGACTTAAAGTTCGTCTATTGCAAAGAAGCTTCTCTCAGACTTTTATGAAAATTTGAATGTTGGAAGTTCAAAATTCGTCTGTCAGAGAGCATTTATCAAACTCAATTTCATTTTGATTTCAGATGCATTTTATCATAGTCTCAGACGAATTTCTTTGGTTTTCACAAACTTCATTTTTCTTGAAATTCGAATTTTGAAAGTGTGAAGTTTGTCTGTTACCAGAAAGGCTTCTTTCAGATTAGATGAAAATTCGAATTTTGAACAATCAAAATTCGTCTGACAGAGAGCCATCTCTTCAGACTTATTCAGTTTCAGCTCGAAATTTGAATTTCCAAAGGTAAAGTTCGAATTTCCAACTTGACAGTTCAGCTTAATCTTTCAACCTTCGTCTGTTTGTGGGTGTTTTTCAAATAGGTAAAGATTTAACACAAAATCAAGGTTTGAAAACATCTTTTTCTCAAATCAAAAACTTTTACCTAATCATGACAAAAACTAAAGATCCTACAAGAGATCTAACAGTAAATACTCAGAGAATCTTCACTTGAAACAGCTTTGATCTCCTTTGATATCTTCAATTCAAGCTCTTGAGTGTTGGTTTATAATCATCAAAACTCTTGATTCAACAAACCTAACATTATGTTCAGTGTCTGCATGTGTGCAAGATTTCAATCATGCCCCAAAGAAACCCATACAACTATTGTGAAATGTATTTTTAGATATCTAATTGGAACATCACATATGGGTCTTTGGTATCCTAAGGGCAATGGAGAAGATTTGAAAGGATACACTGATGCTGACTTTGCAGGATCCAAAACTGACAGAAAAAGCACAAGTGGAACATGTCAATTTCTTGGAGGATCCTTGGTTTCATGGTTTAGCATGAAGCAAAATAGTGTGGCCTTATCCATGGCAGAAGCTGAATATGTTGCAGCTGGAAGCTATTGTGCCCAAGTCATCTGGATGAAATAACAGCTTGAAGATCTTGAGATTGAGATAAAAGAAATACCTATAATGTGTGACAACCAAAGTGCCATTAACATCACAAAGAATCTAGTCATGCATTCAAGGACAAAGCATATTGAAGTTAGACACTACTTCATAAGAGATCATGTTCTGAAAGGAGAGATCATATTAGAATACATCCCTACAGAAAGATTAAGTCGCTGACATCTTGACAAAGCCTCTTTCAGAAGATAGGCATTGTAAAATTAAGAGAGAATTGGGTATGGTAAATCCCAATGAGCTGTAAGTAAATTTCTGTATCAATCTATTTTAGAATTTCTGACATTGATTTAATTCTAACTTTAGCATTGGAGTAAGTTTAATGTAAGTTGCAGGTGCTCCTCATCAGTTTAAATGACAATAAATCTAAAAAATGGAGGAAATCAGAATGGAACAATCAAAAGGTGAAAGAGACAGCAAGAAATCTGAGTTTTATATCCATTTGGTTAGTTTTTAAAGTTGAAATTCGCATTTTAGTTGTGTGTTAGACTAATTTCCTTGATAAATTGTGTTTTTGAACAAGTTAGCATGCTCAACATTCGAATTTAGATATCCATCAGATGAACTTCAGCTTGGTTTACATTATAACAGTTCTCGGTGGTCCCTCGAAATTTATCTATTGGTATTTGAAAGTTCAAATTTTCAATAATAAAAGTTTCAATGTTTTTTTTGTCCAACATGATGATGATACGAATGTCTATTTCTTAACATACGCATGTTGGAGAACCTTTATAAAGTGCAGAAATTCGAATTTCTGATTCAAAATTCATCTGTTGAAACATGCTCACAATGTTGAATCTCTGAAAGACGAATTTTCATGTGTATAATTCATCTATTGTTTGTTGTTTTAGTTATTGCTTGTTGCCTATTATTCAAAATTCGAACTTTGTTGAAACAAAGTTCGTCTGTTCTTCTTGTGCTGCTTGGACCAAGCCTTTGTCAGATGAACTTTCAGAAGAAAATTCATCTGTTAGTAAGCTTTGCTGAATGGTTTGACTTGTAACTGCTCGAAGTTTGAATTTTGACCCCTCAAAATTTTTCTGTCAGGCAGTTACACACGTTAAAACCAACGGTTTTCCTCTGAACAAATGTAACCTTATTCATATCTTCTTTGAGTCTGTTCAAATTCTCTCTTCAATGCTCTTCAATTCTAACCTTAAATCTTCATTTCGCACCATTTAAACTTCTTTTTGCATCCTATAAACTTATTCTCAGCTTCATTCTGAAACATTCATCCACGTAAATGGCAAGAGTAAAGAATCCAGAAGTTGGAAAGGGAGAGGCACGACCTAAGAGAACAGTCAAATCCCAATATGCCTCAAAGGAGGGTGAAAAATCGAAGAGAAAAGCTGAATCAAGCAAGGAAACTCCCTCCAAATGACAGAAAACAATTCCAAAGGGTGAATCAAAGAAAGCTGGACCTTCTTCACCGAAGAAAATAGAGCCTTCAGTTCCTGTTCCTGTTGCTGCTACTATTGCTTCTACTTCCTCCTTCAGTACTAAATCTGGAGAATACCAACTCACAACAATGCCATTATGGAGCACTCCTCAAATTTAGGAGGAATACTCGAGCAAGTTTGTGAGCAAAAAGGTAATAAGGCCTCATTGTGTGAACATGGAAGATTTCTTATTCTCAAACAATTTTGATGCTGGTCTATGGATGCTGAGATATAAGAATTTGTTAGAGATACTGGAGAGGTATGATGATGAATTGGTTAAGACATGGTATGCCTCTCTGAAGTACAACAATAAGAAGAAGAAATGGGAGGTCAATCTGAGATCAAGGACCATCTAGCTCACAGATAAAGCTCTTAATGAAGTAATGGAAATTCCAGGGCAAGATGGTCATAAGATTGACATCACTGCCTCAAGATATATGGATGAAGTAGAGACTGCTGATGAAGAAGGTGGCCCCTTTCTGAACTACAATGAGAGCACAATCCTGAACATATTATTTAGAAGAAATGAGAATAGACCATCAATAAACTTGCTGAAGCCCACTGACCTCAGTGCTCAAGTAAGGATCCTACACTACATAGTGTTTAGGATTATCTTCAACAAAGGAGGTAGCTTCAATTTGATCACAAGGGCAGAGGCATATGTAATGGCAGCAATCATGCGTGGGAAGCTTATCAACATGGGACATATCATACTCTAACGCATGATCAAGGCAAGGGATCAGAGGAAGGACTCTCACTCCCCTATACAGCAATCATTTCCAAGATTCTACAATATGCTAGAATTCAGCACCTTGAGAAGGGGAAAGGGAAGCCCACTAAGATTTTTAAGGAAGAGGAGCTACAGAGAATGGGGATTGAAAGAAAAGATGGAAGATGGATTGGGAAGGGAGCAGGAAAATCTGAAGATCTCTTCTTTGATGACGATGCCTCCATACAGCAAGAAGGTACCTTTGAGGCTCCTGGAAAATATACTCCTCAGCCTTCTCAGCCTGTCCCGTCTCCATCTCTGCCTGCTCACATTCCATCTACTCCTTCCTCTCGTGCCAAGCCAACCAAGATCACTGAGTTGTATGACAGTTTGTCTACACTCATACTTAGCATCAGGGGTGAGCAAAATGCCAAGTTTGCTCATCTGCAAGATCAGATCCATTAGTTGGCCAAGAACATGAAAGTGGTTATTAATGCATATGAAGACATTCGGAATGCCATTCCTGCTACATTAGCTCCACCTCAGCCAGGATTCTCTGAGCTTGCTAAGTCTCCAACTCCTGAGCCTCCAAGCCCCTCTAAGCTAGCCTCTTCTGAGCATGATGAAGCTGTAGATGATACTGAGGTTGCTGGTACACTGAGCACACCAAGTCCTGGTCATCCCTTGGACTATGGTATGGAAGAAGAAGGCCCTCAGGATTCAAGCGCTCATGACCCCATTCCAGTAGATGCTCAAGAGTCAATCCTATCCCAGCAAGAATATGAGCAAGTAGAAAGATTAGTGGCAGCCATCTCCACTTCACCATTCATGCAGGCTGCCCTAAATGAAGAAAGGAGCATTATGCCTTTTATTGCTTGGGAAGCCATTGCACACAATGCTCTCTTGTAAGCTTAGAGAAGAAGGCTTGAAGAAATGTTTCCTCCTCCTACTCCCTCATCTGTTACATACTATGGTTTCTCGGAGGAAAAAATGGCACAATTAGCAGTTACAAGGCAAGAAATTTATGAACTTCTTGAGATTTCTGATGATGAAGACGAAGACACAAGTTCTGAAGTTTCTGAGTCCTTGCCAAAGCTCAATCCAGAAATGCCATTTGTCCCTGTGCCTCTTCAAGCTATTCCAGTGTCTCAGATCCCTCCTCCTGCTGATTTTGTTCACTTTCCCAATCATGCCAAAAAGGGGGAGAAGAGTGAGCAAACTGGAATTGGAAAGTCTGCTGTAGAGCATTCACGAAAATCCTACAGTAAGAAGACCAAGTCAAAGAAAAAGTGATTAAAACTTATGCTTGGGTCTTCTTATAGTGTTGTTTTGTGTTTCTGTTGTTGTGTACTGTGTTTCTGTATTCTGTAATGTTTTGCATTGTTGTAAAGTAACATTTGATGAAATGAAAGAATTCCTTGATTGTAATGAACTGTTCTTGTTGGACTTTAAATGAGCTAATAATCTCTTTACTTGATCTACTATACGTGATATCTTTTGGATTGTAATGCATATGTTGAGGGGGAGCTTATTAAAGCAAACCCAATTACTAATCCAGTTTGTAAGTTGTTTTGTCATCATCAAAAAGGGGGAGAATGTTGAATCAAGTGTTTTGATGATTCCAAACCAACCTTCAAGAGCTTGGAGTAAAGATATCAAAGATGCACAAAAGGTTTCAAGTGAAGGAATTCTGGAGAAATCAGTGCGAGAATAGATATAGAATGTTCAGTAATATTTTAATTTGAGTAGAAGACTTTGATTTGATGAAAAGATGTTTTAAAAACTTAATTCTATGTTAATTCATGGAATATTTGAAAAACACCCACCAACAGACGAAGTTTGAAAGGTTTATAATGATCTGCTGTTTTGAAAATTTGAACTTTGCCTTTGGAAATTCGAATTTCATATTGAAAATGAACAAGTCTGAAAAGAGGCTTCTCTGACAAATGAATTTTAACTTGAGAATTCGAATTTTGATACGTGTCTGAAAAGAGCTTTCAATGACAAACGAACTTTGGGTCTTGAAAATTCAAATTTCAGATAAAATGCAACTTATGAAAATTGAAAAATTCATCTGAGAACATGTCAAAGTTCATCTAAAAACAAGTTCAAAGAGAGCTTTGAAATTGCTCACTGACAGATGAACTTTGAACTTGAAAATTTGAATTTCAGAAACAAAGCCTATGAGTCTGTTATGTTGATATGTTGATATACGAATGATAATAGTCAAAAATTCAAATTTAAAAGTAAGTCTGAAAAGAGGTCTATCTGATAGACGAACTTTGCCCAAGGGAAATTTGAATTTCGAATTGATGAACTATTGTGCCTCATTGAACCAGCTTCTATCAGACGAGGATCCAAAATTTGAATTTCGAAGGCACTGTAGCAAATTGAAATTACTATTCACACTTAACAGAACGACCTTAAACATGAAAATTCGTATGTTCCAATGCGGAATCAATTTCTAAAGATGAAAATTCAAATTTTTCTTCATGACAGGCGAACTTCGAGAGTTCAATGTTAAAGACTGTAACTTTTAGTTTCTGTGAAATTCGTCTGTTGACTAACTAAAATTCTAACTTTGAGTGTCAGAAGCATTAAATGCGGTTGGTAAACGGATAGTTTCTCAGAGTAACCGTTGGGTAACATCTCTAACGGCTAGATCTTGTCTCTAACGTATAGTTGGGACAGAAATCTATAAATACAACTTCATTTGAAGATATGTGTAACGATTTTACTTTGTAAATACTAAAACTCTGCCAAATCATCTACTCAAAGTCTCCTACTCTCACTTACTTCAATATTTGTACTTTAACTTTCATATATACTCTAATTAAAAGAGTTTATTCATTGTAAACAATCTTATCTTCATCTTGAAGAAAGATTTTCTTGTGAGGGGATATCACAAGGGATTGGGAAAGCACTCAGTGAGAGTACAAAGAGTGAAAGTGTGAGTTCTAGAAACAGAGCATCATCTTTGTATTGAGGCATTTGCAAGAAGGCCACTGAATTCTTGCAGAATAGTGAAAAATCTTAAGTGGTGACTTGGGGACTGGACATAGGTTAAGTTGAGAGGCCGAACAAGGATAAATATCTGAGTCTTCTCTTCCCTACTACTTCTTTTACTGTTTATTCATTTATACTCTATTTTACCAATACTCTTTGCTTTCTTCACTTTCTTGACGTTTTGCAGAAAAATTTATATGCTTCCCAATTCAACCCCTCTTGGGAAGCCAGCTTATCGAACAAAAATGAGAAGGAGAAAAGGAATAAAGAAAAGAAGAAGAAAAAAGGCAAGAATTCTCCTCTTAATTCTAAGTGATTTTCCTTCAAGTTCCTAAGTAGTTTATGGCTATTTCTTTGAGTTTTCCTCCTTCCCAATGGCTATTTATTTTCAGTTTGGCTATGGATTTAAGAAAGGAAGTGGTTATGCAATAAAGTTTAGAGAAAGTATGAGATACAGTGAAAGAAATAAGTTTTGGAAGGTTATGAAGCAAGTTTTCAAAAAATTCCATTCTTCCTCCTAAACCCCTAATTTCAGTCAGTTTAATATGATGGAAGGAGTTGGATTTTTACTAATTTGAGCCCAAAAATGGTTTCCCCATGATGAAAAATCTTAAAGACAAGCATTGGCTCAAAGATTAGGCTTTAGATAAAGAAATTGAGTCTTTAGGGTTTTAAATGAGACTTTATGAAGTAGCTACTTGTTCTAGTTGATTGAGCAAGTGTTTAATGATGTTAAGGGACTTGAGGAAGTCTAAGGAGGTAGTGGAAGCATTAGATTCAAGAGGAAGAGCCAAAGGAATGCTTCAAGGTAGCTAAGTTTCATATTCTTACTTTATGTTCTTTCATTGTCTTTCTATGATTAAATGGTGTTGCCATCTTGCAATTGTGATTTCTTTGATTGGTCTTGGCTGTAAAATGAGGAGTTTCATTCCTCGGGATGTCCATTTTCTAAGCCATTATGCTGATGACTTTTTTATGACCAATGTGTCAATTTATTGTTTAAATATGATTGATGTGATTAAATGTGATCAAATGTGATTTATGTGACATGATTGACATAATTGCATAAAATGTAACTGGCTACTGAGATTGCCCCCAATCTCATTCCCTCAAGTATCGCAAATGATAGGCACAAGCAATGTCAAGGAGATCAAGGAGCTAAAGAGAATGAAAGAGAGAATGATGCTTGATGATAATTTCAAGCTATGATTCCATATTTTGAAATAATGTATAAAAATTATGTATATGCATATGGATATGTATCTTGTACTATTATGTTCTTATGAACATTATGAAATGTTCAGGATGGATTTGAAATATGGAATATCATGTGAGCTTGTTATGAAGTCTACTTTTCCTTGTTATATTGCTAAAAGTTCATTTTGTAGTAATGAAACTAAAGTTAACACTGTTTGACTAAAATAGGGAAAGTAATTCAAGTATTATATATTCCCTGGACCTAGAGAGAACAAGCTTTCTAATGAGCTAAAGAACACATAATTTGGACATATGTATGATTTATAGTGTAATTTTAAAATTCAGGATCAAAACTGGACAGTGATGTGAAGGATGTGAATTTTACTGAATATATTACTTCTCTTTGAAAAGTGATATAAAATCGTACAGAACTCCAAAAATTCAGTGGCTTACATTTATGAAAATATTTATCTTTTGAGGTTAATATACCACTGCTTTGAGTAAATTAGAGCTGTACAATGAGAGATATACAAGTTTTCTCAAGACTGTTCCAGAAAAAGTGATGTTATGATCCCTAGTGATTCAAATTGATGTTGTGTCCTGTCTGGACTAAAAAAATATATAAGAAAAATATGAAGATAAGTAGACATATATATCTTTCTAATGGTATATAGAATACATGATTTGGCTGAGTATAGAGTTAGATATGAATTTTTAAATTTATGGTCAAAATCCTGAAAAAGAGAGAAATGACCATTTGTACAGTATAAGTTTTAGTAATAAACTATACTAATTGGTTAGGTTAAAGGAAATTTCATATTTTTACCTTGTCTATCATATTTCTAACTTCATTTAGAGACTTGAGCCATATTGATACGATTTTTCTGGATTAAGTTATGATTTTTCAAAATTCATCAAGAAAACTTGAGAACCGAATGAATAATATAGTACCACGTTTTTTTTTATTTAAATATTTTGGTTCCATTAATGGTTCAAGCTCTTAATATGAGCTACTTGGACATTGTACATACTATAATATATGGGAAAATATTGATAAAATTAAGGTGTTACACAAAACACCTCAAATAACTCAGCCAACATTCTCAAAGCATCACAAATCATCATATCAATAAATAAGCAAATAATCAAATTCATTGAAAATCACATGACAATATAAGGCAAGAATAGGTAAATTCCTACCTTCTTGAATTCTTTGGATTTTGAGTCTTTGCACTCCCTTCCCTTGGCCTTCTATAACTTCATTGAACCTTATACATCACCAATTAAGCACATAAACCTCTGGTTCTTGGCCTTGCACTACAAAGTGCTCATAAACCCTTAAATTTTCACTTTGAAATTCTTTTGGTTTTTCTTTGAACCAATACTTGTATTCAAGGTTTTGGACCATAGGGAATCCATTTTTAAGGTCAAAATTATGAAATTCCAACTCTAAATACTGCCCTTGTTCTGACCGAAATTCATGAAGAAAGAGGGAAAAAATGATTTACTTTGAAATTCAACAAACTACTACCAAATCCTTGTTTCAAGTTGCTAGCATATAATTTCCCCTAGATTTATTGCATGAAAACTCCACTTTCTTCACTTCCTACCATGGCCAAAAATCATATAGAGAGAGAAGAGGAAGAGTACTCCATTAAACCATTTCAACCTACTCAAAACTACAAGCTAGAAGACACAAAATATTACCTTGCACTTTATTCTCCAAGCTTTGAACTCTAGCTTCCATTTTCTCTTCTGCTTTCTTCCTTCTTTTCTTTGGTTTTCCTTGAAGGTCTCTCTCTCTTTTGGCAACTGCAAACGTCATGAAGAATGGAAAGAAAGAGAGACAAATGTTTACTTAATTAACATGGCTAATTACTAAATTAACTTTCATCACTTTTTGGACAACTTATCCAAGAAGTAGTCTCCAAAAATAATTAATGATTCAATTTCCCCATGTGGTCAGCTGCTACTCACGTCTGAATTGGGAGAGGAATTAGGTAATTAACTTAATTACCAAGTTAATTACCTAATTACCTTGCTAATCATGATTATTTTCTTTTGGAAAAAAAGCTATACTTCTTTGAGAAGTATTGGACAAAATCATTTAAATAAATTCCCTTGCAGCCTTGGTCATACCATAGTAAGGGGAAATTGTCCAAAAATGCTTCATAAATTTTAATGGACCAAAATACCCTTTATCAATAACTTTTACCCTTACCAATTAATTACTTTTACTGTAGTTGTTATTAAATTGGTACAAGATTATCTAAAAATTACTTTTGGACTAACTTCATTATCTTGACCCAAAATATATTTGGGTAGGGTCCATTTATTTTCCTTGACACTGCTCAAATTTTCATGCAGTCTAAAATAACATTTATCATGTAAAATATTAATAATAAAACTTTATAACTCAATAAATATTATATTGATCTCATTAAATTCAAAACATAATTTTAATGGGCTTGACTCATCAGGAGCTTCATTTTGACTATATTTTTTCATATTTACAAAAATACCCTTGACTCGGGCTAATTTAGAATTTTTGAAACTTTTGGGTCATTTTTCAATACCCTAAGGATTAATTTTCAATAAAATTCATTCTTTTTGGGACTAACTTGCAAGGTATTTTCATTTTTGTTGGAAAAATTATGATTTTCTCATTTTCTGGTTTAACCTGAAAAATGAAGAATTTGCCATTTTCCGTTTCTGTGTCCCTAGGTTTTTGCTGCTTCTTTGTATATTTTACGCTATTAGTATTTTTTCATTAGGTCTTACATGAAATTTTAACATTTAATTCCCTAACTTGGGAAATGACCATTTTGCCCTTAAGTCGGGTCAAAAACATAATTATTAATTCTTCTGAGTACTTTCTTGTAATTTTTTCCAAAGGCCAATTTTTTATCATTTCTTTTTCACTATTCACATTAACTTTCAAATTGGTTTATCTTTCGACCAAGACCTCTTGACTACGCAATACTTATATCATTGCATTCAGTTCAAGACGGGCTTCCATTCAAGTTATATATTATATACCTGCCAGAGTAAGTTCTAGAATTAATTTTTGCTCAGGACCTTATAAAAAATTAATTCCAATTACTCACTTCCTTTCACATCTCTTCACACATTTTATGGTATCCCGTGAAAATAGGGATATTACAACTGGTGAGTTTATATAGCTTTCTTAATACAATTTGATCATTCTTGGAACAATTAAGCTCAATTGGATCCCATCTTAAAGCTAATTTGGGCAGAAGCTCGAAGTATCCGAAAAATAGCTTGAAGAAATATAATAAAAAAACTCTAATAAAAATGGTCTCTAAAGGAAAGCTAGTGAGTTCATTTAGCATCCTTAAATTTGATCCTGATAGAAATATTGGCTTCCCAAGAAGGGGGATGAATTGGGAAGTTTAATATTTTTTTGCAAAAACACAGTTTAATAGTGAAAGCCAAAGCTTGTAGAAAAACAAAGTACATTGAAGATGAATATAAATGTAAGATAAAAGAAGAGAGGACTCAGAGATTTATTCTAGCTCAGTCCAATCTATTTGACTTAAGTACAATACACATGCTCTATTTTAAGAATATTGGAAATTTTCACTCAACACTCTTACAAGTGTTTTCTAATACCCTTTGTGATTCCCCTCACAAATAATCTTTTTTCCAGATGAAGAAAATATTTTAGATAGATTTGAATATTCTCTATAATAGAGTAGTTATGAAAGTTATGGTGCAGTAAATGTAGTGTATGGGTGAAAAAGCTTTGTCTAATAAATTCAGCAGAGTTTTGTCAAAGACAGACTTAAAATCATTATCCACAACTTCAAATGAAGTTCTATTTATAGACTTGTGGCTTAATTAGTCATTAGACCGCAAGATCTAGCCATTAGAGACTTTAACGAATGGTTACTTTCCAAAAAGAGTCGTTCATCAAACACATGTAATGCATCTACCACACTAAAATTGGAATTTTGGGGGCTCAACAAACAGATTTTGCAGAGACAAAAAGTTAAGGACTTCAATGCTGAACTTCAAAATTCATGTGTTCAAATGTGACATTTGAATTTTGATTTTATCAAAGATATCCCATGTTAGATCATACGAATTTTTATATTGAAACTGTATTTGTTGAATTTGAATAGTTGTCTCACATTTTCATAGTGCACTCAAAATTCAAATTTTTGAAGCTGAAATTTATCTATCAAATGCATGTTTAACATGACACAAAAGTTCTCCTCTGTGAAGTTCGAATGTTGAACTACAAAGTTCTTCTGACAAAGATATGCTCTAACAAGATTCACAAGTTGTCAATTTGAAATTCGCACTTTGAAACTGAAGTTTGTCTGTCAAAGGCATTGACAGTGAACTCACTTTGAACTTTATCAATATTCAAATTTTAACTAAGTTTCATGTGAATTTTGGACACTTTCACTAATAATACTTAACTTGAAATTTGAATTTCAGAACTGAAATTCGTCGATCAGAGATAAAACCTCTGTAGCTTTGAGTATCACCAAACAAAGTTTGAATTTTGCACAAAATAAACATGGGTCATATACAAAATTCATCTGTTAGCCAATATTTCTCAATTTTAACATATATTAACATTGGATAACTGTGAAATAACTTGTTTAAGTATTGTGTTAACATAAATAAGTATGAATCAAAGCTTTTTACCAGTATACATAGCGTGAAATCCTAAAAACTAAATCTTCACTTGTTCTTCACTAGATTTCATCACTTTATCCTTTCTTACTCCTTTGATATTCTCCTTCCAAGCTCTAGTTTTTTGGAATCATCAAAACTTCTGATTCAATATTCTCCTCCTTTTTGATGATGACAAAACAACTTACAAACTGGATTAGTATTTGGGTTTGCTTCCAAGAGCTCCCCCTCAACATATGCATTAAAACTTAAATTTAACATATAAGTACAACACATGTATTAGAGCAAAGGTTTTAAGAGAATATAAAAGGACAATTGAAACAGAGAAATGCACTTCATTGATATAAACACATTTGGTATAGAGATATAAACAAGTTCAAACAAGTATACTTTGACATGTTAATTGTAACAAGGATTCAAATATACAACAAACACAAAATCACACAGTCCAAATATCTAAGCTCTAAAGTTCTATCACTTTAACCTCAAAAGTTCTGTCACTTGTCATTCCTTAGAAACCTTGAGCTTGATCCTCTTGCCATATGCCTTACTTGATTGTCTAGCAGCAGCTCCAGTTTATCTAGTTTCCATCTCCCCTTTTTTGGCATCATCAGGAGCTAAAGCAGGTATAGAGGGAGGAGGTACTTGAACCATGGGAACAACTTGAAGAGGAATTGGTATGAATGACACTAAGAGAGGTATCTAAGACAGCTCTTCATCAAACCTTGAAGATAGCTCTAGAGCCTCCTTGAGGATATTAGCCAGCCTAGCTCATTGTTCTATTAAGAGTCCATGTCTAAAAGATGGAGGTTGAGGAGCTGATGAAGGGAACATTTCATCTAGTTTTTGCTTTTGAGCTTATGCTGCAACATCATGTGCAATAGCAATAAAGTCAATATAAGGCACGATCCTCCTTTCCTCATTGAGAGCAGCTTGAACAATGGGTGCAGCTATAAGATTTGCAATAAGCTTCCCTATCTGCTCAAATTCTTGAGTTGACAGAATTGAGTCTTGAGTAGCTTCCTCCATCATTTGCTCATGAGAGCTCTTTACTTGAGTGGCTTCAGCTTCCTCCATACCATAGTATAGAGATGGACCAGGACTAGTACCATTATTAGAGCCTTGAAGAGTGACAATAGTAGCAGTAGCAGTAGTAGCATCAGTATCAGTAGAACCTTCTTCAAAAGGACTTGGGACATGATTGGATTTAGACTTATAAGGATCAGAGGCACCAGGCTAAACTGGTGCTGATGTAATAGAAAGAGAAGCTAAACGGTCATTGTATGCATCAGTAATCACTTTGAGGCTTTTGGCCAAGTCAGTTATTTGACCTTGCAAGTGTACAAATTGGGCATTCTATTCATTCCTAATACTTATCATCATTGCAGATACGTCTGGCCAAGTATGGTATTAGGTCTGGCCAAGTTGGATAGGATGGATGGATGAGGTGACTAGGTAGGCTGAGGTTTAGGTTATGGTTTAGGTTGAGTGGTTGGAGCAGCCTTAGAAGTAGCTTCTTGTTGCTATTGTGGCTCTCCACCATCATAAAAAAGATCTTTAGGCTTGCTTGCCCCCTTTCCAATATATCTACCCTCTTTCCTTTCTATGCCCATTCTCATTAGTTCTTCTTCTTTAAATTCCTCAGTCGGCTTTCCCTTGCCTTTCTCCAAGTGTTGGATCTTAGTACACTTGAGGAGCTTGGTGATAATTTAGGCATAAAGTAGTGTTGAGTCTTTTCTCTGATCTCTGGCCTTGATTATCCTCTGAAAGATAATGTTTCCTATATTGAGTTCCTTTCTCCAGATCAAGGCTGTCATTACATGTGCTTTAGCTTTAACAATTAAATTGAATCTTCCTCCTTTTGAAAATGATCATAGACACTACGTAATGCAGGACCCTCATTTGAGCACTAAGGTCAGAAGGCTTCACATTCTTTAACTTAGGCCTGTTCCCCTTCTCTTGAATAGTGCATTCAGAATTGTTCTCTTCTTATAGTTTAGATATTCTTCACATTCTTCATCTGCTTCATCATCCTTATCTATGTACTTGGAGGAAGAAATATCAATTTTAAATCCATCCTATCTAGGAATCTCCAGAACATCATTGAGATTCTCATCTATCAGCCATAGATTCCTAGACCTAAGAAATACTTGGTACTTATTCTCTTTGTCATTAAATTTCAATGAGCCATACCAAGTCTAGATCACTTGATCATCATATCTCTCTTTAACCTCTAAAAGGTTTTTATAACTTCTCGTCTAGAATCCAGCATCTAAATTATTTGAAACTAGAAATTGTTCCAGATTTATCCAGTGATGAGTGATTACCTTTTTTACAACAAATTTTCTAGTGAATTCCTTCAAAATGTGCTCAGAACTGCAAAGAGGCTCTGTGGTCATCTGCAACTCCTCAAACTTTATACTTAAAGTAAAAGCAGCAAGCATAGGTTTCTTTGATTCTGGCTTTGATGATGTTTTCTGCTTCTTCGAAGTGTTCCCCTTGCTAGATTCGGCTTTCCTTTTTTGTGTATCACCTTCTTTTGATGCGTACTGAGACTTGGTAGATCTTTTAGGCTTGCCTTATTCCTTCTCGACATTTGCGTTCTTTACTCTGGCCATTTTTGAAAGAAGTTTGGTTTGTAGAATGCTCCAAAGAAGTTTGTAGGGTTCAATTTAGGTTTTAATCGGTGAAAAATGAAGTTTGATCGAAGGAATTTGAGAATGGTTAAGAGAGAATGAAAAGTATAGCTGAAATTTGAATAGGGTTACATTTATTCAACATCTGACCCTCTTACCACTCTTTTGTAACCATTTGGGGGACGAAATTTGGGGGCCAAAATTTGAATTTTGGATGGGTACATGCTCCACATAGCATAGAGAAACTATCTTGATAGACAAATTTTCATCCTTGAAATTCTACTATTAGAGACTTATATTTCAAATGATATCTAAACATTAGTATTTCAGTCTTGAAATACGACTGTTAGAGACTCAAACACAAATAGAAGCTTCAATAGATGAACTTTGTGTCCTTAAAGTTCGAATTTCAAAGTAACAACACAAAGCATGCAAGCAAATAATGTCCAACAGACAAATGTTGGGGTTCAAACTTTGAATATTATGACTTTATGAAGAAGTGTCAGAAATACGAATATTGAATCATCAAACTTTCAATTTTGTACATATACAAACATAGCACATACATATATCAACAATTAAAATTCAAAGTTGACAAAAGAATTTTGAGTAAGCTGAAACATATGCATAGCATATAAGGCACTAAAATTCGACTGTTAAATGGCCAAAGTTTGAATTTCAAACAAGCTAAGTCACATGATAAGGTAGATAAGGCATGAAAGTTCATCTATTGGCAATTAAAATTTGAATGTTGAGGAATAGAATTTACAAATAGATGTTGGAAATTTGAATTTCCAATTTTTTCAGTAAATGTTGTTTGTCCAGTTGTGAGATACTCCATTATTTTGAATTTTTATCATATCAACTCATAAGGAGTACCTGTAAAATATCTTAAACATATTCCAATGCTTAAGTTAGTATATGATTTAACAAATAAATTTTAGAAAATAAAAGGGTTAAGATAGATACTTGCTTACAGCTCATTGAGATTTATCATTCCTAATTCTCTTCTTATGAAGTTGAATCTATCTTCAGCAAGAGGCTTGGTAAAGATATCTGCTAGTTGATTTTCTATTGGAACATACTCTAGGACTACATCTCCTCTATGAATATGATCTCTAATAAAGTGATGTATGATCTCTATATGCTTGGTATTGGTGTATATTACCAGATTTTTTTTTTATATTGATTGCACTAGAGTTGTTACACTTAATGGGAACCTGATGTAAATTAACTCCAATGTCTTTCAATTGTTGCTTCATCCAAAGGATTTGTGCAAAGCAACTTCCAGTAGCAACATATTCAGCCTTAACAATCGACAGAGCTGTATTATTTTGCTTTTCGCTGAACCATGATACCAATGATCCACCACATAGTTGGTAGGTTCCACTCGTACTTTTTTAATCAATTTTGGATCCAGCAAAGTAAGTATTAGTATATCCAAGCAGCTCCTCTCCACATTATTGGGGGTACCATAAACCCATCTAAGTGGTTCTTTGAAATTTTTTTTACTGTTGTTGCATGTGATTCCTTGGTACATGCTTGAAATCTTGCAAACATGCACACGTTGAACATTATATCTAGTATGCTAGCTATAAGAGATAATAAAGATCCTATTATTCCTCTATATTTGGTGATGTCAAATGGTTTTCCCTCTTCATCTATGTCAAGCTTTGTTGAAGTACTCATTCGGGTGCTAATTGTCTTTGCATTTTCCATCCCAAACTTCTTGATAAATTCTTTTATGTACTTTGTTTGATTGAGAAAGATTCCATCACTATATTACTTGATTTGTAGTCCTATGAAGAATATCAATTCTCCCATCATTGACATTTCAAATTCTCCTTACATTAATTTAGCAAAATCCTTGCACAAGCTTTCATTAGTAGCACCAAATATAATATCATCAATATAAATTTAAACAATGAGCATATCTAAATTAACCTTCTTAGTGAAAAGAGTAGTATCCACTTTTCCTCATGTGAACCCCTTTTCAGTTAAGAAGTTGCTTAGTCTTTCATGCTAAGCTCTAGGTGCTTGCTTTAGACCATAAAGAGCTTTTTTAGTCTATATACATGGTTGGGCTTCGTTGAGTCCTCAAAACCTGGAGGTTGTTCAACATACACTTTTTCCATTATATAGCCATTCAGAAAGGCACTTTTAACATCTATTTGGTAAAGCTTGACACTTTTTATGCAAGCATAGGTTAGAAGTATTCTTATTGCTTCTAATCTTGCAATTGGAGTAAAGATCTCTTCATTGTCTATGCCATCTTCCTGATTATACCCTTTAGCTACTAATTTGGCTTTTGTTTCTTGTGATTACACCAAATTCATCAAACTTGTTTTTAAATACCTATTTGGTTCCAATAACCAGATGATCATTGGGCCTAAGTACCAAGTCCCAAACCTGATTAAAACTAATTAAGTTCCTCTTGCATTGCATTAAACCAATATTTATCATTTAATGCTTCTTCAATACAACTAGGTTCAATTTGAGAAATGAATGCACAGTGATTTATCTGATCCCTAAGTTGTCGTCTCGTCTTAACATTCTCTTGAACATCCCCAAGCACTTGCTCAACAGGAAGACTTCTTTGATATTTCTACGATCTAGGTAGTTCTTGAGAAATTACTTCATTATCTTTAAATTCAAGATCTTTCTCTTGAATATCTTCCTCTACAGTAGTAGATTCTGATATTTTTGGAGGTTCAATTTTATCTTGCTTAGTGAGGTTTATATTTTTAAAACTAAAAATCGGTTCATCCTCATCTTAGTTAGATTTATAAAGAGTTTCATTTTCAATAAGCACTACATGCACAGATATTTCTATAGCTTTAGATTTCATATTAAATACTCTATATGCTTTACTTCTATTTGAATAGCCAAGAAATATACCTTCATCAGACTTAGTGCCAAACTTACCCAAGTTATCTTTGCTATTGTTGTGTATGTAGCAAGTGCATCCAAAAACATGAAGATGAGATAGGTTAGGCTTCTTTTCCTTACATAGCTCATATGGAGCTTTGGCAAGAATAAGTCTGATGTAGGCTCTGTTCATTAGGTAGCATGATGTGCTCACTGCATCAGCCCAGAAGTACTTTGGTAGTCCTTCTTCATTTAGCATTGCACGAGCTATTTCTTTTAGCACTCTATTTTTCCTCTTAGCAACTCTATTTATTTAAGGTGTTCTTGGAGTAGAGAAGTTGTGCTCTGTTTCATTTTCTTCACAGTAGTAAGCAAACTGAGCATTTTTGAACTCACTACCATGATATGTTCTAAGACACATAATAAAGCAACTTTTCTCATTTTGGATTTTCTTGGCTAAGATCAGAAATGCCTCAAATGTCTCATCTTCAAAAGAAAGAAATAAAGTCCAAATAAATCTAGAATAGCCATCTACTATAACAAGTATATATAGGTTACCACTAATCCTCTTGATATGACTAGGACCTATGGAGCCCATGTGAAGCAATTAAAGTGGTCTAAATGTAGAGACAACATTTTTAGATTTAAAAATGGACTTAATTTTTTTCCCTTTAAGACAAGTATTATATTCTCTATCCTTTTTAAAAGAGATATTAGGTAAACCAATGGCAAGTTCATTTTTAATAAGTTTGTTTAATTGAAGCATGCTAACATGAGCTATTCTCTTATATGATAGCCAGCTCTTATCAATTTTACGAATTAAGCATATTGAATCTAAACTGGGCAATTCATCTAAATCAACAATTTAACAATTACCATCTCTTTGTGCTTTGAGAATAACTTTGTGGTCACTTTTTCTTACGACTAGGCTGAATTTGGAGTCAAATAAAATCCAGTTGTCTTTGTCACAGGTTTGGTTTAGACTCAGCAAGTTGTGCTTAAGGCCAATTACAAATAGCAACTCTTCTATAAATTTTTTTAGGTTTCTTCCCATGATTCCAATACCGATTACCACCAAAAGTAACCTTTCTTCCTTTCTTATCTCTCAGCATGATGAATTTCTCTTTATCTCCAGTCATGTGTCTCAAACAAGCACTATCCATATACCACTTGTTGCTTTTCTTGACCTTAAGACACACCTACAAAACAAATTTTATTTCTTTCTTTTAGGTATCCATATTTGCTTGGATCCTTTCTTATTAGTTTTTCCTTTGGGTGCTGAAGTACCTTTGGTAACCCATTTCATTCCATTGCCATTTTCTTCTTTCTTGTATACATAAGAGGAGGATAATCCTTCTTGTTTTAGAAGTGGCAAGTGGAGAAGGACCTAGAAGAAAGAGATGCAAGTCAAAAATAATGTAGATAATATTTATCCTATTGATTTCTGGGAGCTAGGAATGATTTTATGTTTTAAGTTGATTTATTGTAATTTGAATTTTCTTTAGCATGCACAAAATTTCTTTGATAAAGATTTTGCTTCTTGCTTTTCAACTTCTCTTTTACAGCACAAGGGTTATATACTAGACCCATCTTGCTTTGACTCACAACTTGCTTTCCTAGTAATACTTTTAGCATATCTTGACCTTTAGTAAATCTGGTTAGAGTCTTATAAAGATAAGCATTATTTATCTCTTAGCTCAATGCATAAGGTGCAGAAAGAAGTAGTGGAAGAAGAAGGTTATGATGCTATGCAGGATGCATGATATTCATTTTCAAGTTTGTTTAGTTTCTTTTTAGTTTGAGACAGCTACTTAGAAACTTTGATAAACTCTGCCAGTAAATCATTGAATGCATCATGCAATTCACTATAAGAAGGTTTAGAATCATTTATCTCAGAGTCACTTTCACTGTCTTGGTTATGATTCTCCTCCTCTTCTGCAATCCTTGAGCCATTAGGCACAAATTTGCAATTACATCCTTCTCATCTGTGCTTGTTGGAGATTGTGCCCAAGGCCAATCTTTGTATTATGAACATTGTATTTCATAATGAAAAAGAAGGTGTTTTTTCTTACATTATTATATTGTTTGCACATTTTTCTTTATAATAATATCCTTGGATAAATCATTTTACCCTAAATGTTCCTAATCAATTATCTTTGTGGGAGCAATGATGAACTAAGGTTAGTATGATTTTGATTGATAATTGTGTGATAATTATGTATGAAGATACAAATCATAATCATAAGCTCTTATTAGGGAATAGGTGCTGGATCGACTCATCATGAGATAGCTGCATGGATCAAGTCATAAGCATATCTCATATATAATCATATCACTAAACCCTTAGACTTGAGATCACCATGGTTTCCTATATGGGGAACACTATACTTTGGCATAGTCAAAAGTCACCTTTAATCGGGAGATCATAAAGGCTATGATCGGGCATAGTGGAACTTGTGTGGAGGAAGATGAATGGTCAAGATGGAATTTATCCGTCTAATTAATGGAGAGATATATCTTGGCCCCTCGATGAGTGAAATTGAGAAATTCATGGCCATGCTCGAATGGAAGATTTTTCATTTGTTCTGTCAGTCTACTTCGAGATTGAGAAAGTGATGGTCGAGTAAAATGAGGATGACGTTTCCATGTCTCATACTTGACCCATATATTATGATACAAAAGGGATGTGATCGGGTTATATGATAGGTTACATCGGATCACTGATCTTATATGATTTGGGTAATCACAATATCTTGCTAGAGGCCACTTGTGATTTATGGGTCTAATAGTGTTATTAGCCCACTGTCAACATCATATGGGCATACAGGATCGCACACAAGAACGGGCTAACTCAAGCTAGAATGTCCAGATTCATTGAATCTAAAATGTGTCTAGATTCAATGAATTTAATGTTCAATTTAGGGTGATTGAATTATATTTATATTTGATATATATATTATAAAATTCAAAATATGTATATATATATGTTTGATATATTATATATTTGATATATATTATACTATTTCGAAATATATATGTATATTTAAATTAATTTAAATGAATTAGTTTTAAATTTAATTCTATATGATAGATTTAAATTTAAATTAATGTCATAATCTAAATTTGATTTATATGAAAAATTAAATCTAAATTTGATTCTAGATATAAATTAGATGGTTAGTTTAAATTTAATTTATTAGATAGATTTAAATTCAAACTAATCTATTTAATTAATATTTGATTTAGTTTAAATTATTGATTTAAATTAAACATATACAAAATCCTATATATATATTGATATAGACTAGGATTGTTTGATATAGAATCAACACAATTTTGAATCACCCTAAAGAGAGAGCGGCCGTACACTCAGAAAGCTAGACTGTATGGACAAACGATGAACAGTGGTTGTACGAATGAACAATGAGGGTGTATGGATGTATGGATGTTCACAAATAGAGGTGTTAGCACGCTGTTCAAGTTGGCCTCATTGTTCGTGTGGATATCGGTAGATGGAGCTAACCATTCGCGTTAGTTTCTAGGGTCTGACGAAATGAACAAGAACACCAAGGGATGTATTGAAGGTTGTAAGGTCTAGTATAATATAAGTTTTGATGATGACAAATATAAAGTAATAAGGAACAAATCCATTATATGTATCTGACATATATAATGTTCCTTAAAGAAGTAAAATACATATTAGCATGTATTTAATTATGATTACAATACATATATCATGCTATATGTAAATATATCCACTGTACTTTTACAATGAATAATATAAGTTGGATATATAAACTGGACTAACTACTTGGTTTCTGGACTAACTACTTGGTTTGTAAGTGTAATATATTAAATGTAGGTTGGTCCAAGTAAGAAGAGTGAACATTCACTCAAGAAAGAAGAAAAGAAAGGATGCTCCAAAAATGGAAGATCAGAATGGAGCATGCCAAGAAGGAAATGTCCAAGTGAAAGAGGAACTCAACATTTGAAGACCTAGTCACTAGGTATATTTTATTTTCACTTAGGTCTTGAGGTGAGATTAATCTTTGAAAATCACTTAATCTTGTTACCATATGTTTTAAATGAGTTAGATTAAGTAAATATGATGTTAGCATAAGTTATATTTGAAAAACTCTGATGACAGACGAATTTTGAGAAGTTAAACTTCATATACTTTGTGAAAATACGAACTTTGCTGACTGAAATTTGAAGTTCCAGAGATCTTACCTCTGACAGACGAATTTCAGGTGTTGAAATTCGAATTTCGAGTCAAGCACAGTTAGTGAAATCTGGTTTTCAAAAATTCAGAGTTTGACCTTTGATTAGTATTTTTAATATATCTCTCAAAATACATATGAATTTAATGTAAAAATTATTTCATATGAAACTAGACTTAATAAGCTTTTTAAAGAAGGTTATTTCACTCAAAATGAAAGTCATATGAAAAAGCTATGGTTATTTAAAGTTGAGTAGTGAGATATGAATTTTTAGTTTTGACCTCTTATCAATATTTCGATCATATCTCAAAAAATAAGTTTGTTTTTGAAGTGAAAATTATTTCATTTGAAAGTAGACATTCATAGCTTTCCAACCATAGGTCATTTGCTTAATTTGGAGTTAAAATGAGAGAGTTATAGCTTGTGAAAAATTGTCTACAGTGCAAAATTCGAAGTTACGTAGGTTCCGTTGCGACAGACGAATTTTGGGCCTCCGAAATTCGAATTTCGAAGAGAACCTTCGTGCAGAATTGAGCTTGCCACTGACAGACGAATTTTGACCTACAAAATTCGAACTTCAAGTCCAACAGACAAATTTCCACTTTCAAAATTCGAATTTCGCGCTTCCAGAAATGTGAAAATACTTCTGAAACAACCAATAGACGAATTTCCATATTCAAAATTCAAATTTCGAAAGGAAGAACTTGTGCCATATTGAGTTGCTCACTGTCAGACGAATTTGGGAACCAAAATTCGAACTTCAAAGGCACTATAGTAATATGGAATTACTGTTTAAACTTACCAGAAGAACTTTAAACTCCAAAATTCGAATGTTCCAGCATAGAAACATTTATCAAGATGAAAATTCGAATTTCAGCTTTGGACAGACGAACTTCGAACTTCAACACTAAAAACTTTAACTTATGGACTCTTCGAAATTCATCTGTTAACACCCAAAATTTGAATTTCAGTATGTCAGATTCATTAAATGAGGTTGGTAAACGGCTAGTTTTGCAGAGTAAACCGTTGGGTAACATCTCTAACGGCTAGATCTTGTATCTAATGTATAATTACACTACAAAACTATAAATATAACATCATTTGAACTTATGGGTGACAATCTTAAGAGAGTTTATGCGAAAATGCTGCTACAACTTGTAAAATCTTTCTGTTTCAGCATAGTTTGAAAAACCCACCTCAATAGAGTGAACTTTTAATGTATTATCTACTCTTCAAGAGAGTTTTTATTCTGTAAACATTTCTTTCTACATTTTCTGGGTAGAATCTTAGTATGGGAAACACTAAGGGATTTACACATCTTGTAAGGGTGTGAGGAGAGTGGCTTCACAAGTGCCTACTGAAACTTGTGAGAATGTACTGAGGCTTCACAGGTGCCCGGATCGAACCTGTGAGATATAGTGGAAAATCTCAAGTGGTGGCTTGGGGACTGGATGTAGGCCAAGTGGTTAGGCTGAACCAGTATAAATCATTGTGTATTGTTCTTCATCTTCTCTACTCAGCTGCTGCACATAACCATCTCTGTTTATCCCTGTTTTACTGCACTCTTAGTGAAATTGGGTTGTGATCCAAAAGAGTGAAAATCTTGCATCACCCAATTCACCCCTCCTCTTGGGTGACCAGTCAACCTAACAATTGGTATCAGAGCTAGGTCTCCCAGCAAAGGATCTAATCATCCGGGAGCAAAATGACTGGTTTTGGAGAGAACATTCTGCCACAGGGGAACAATGTCAACAGACCTCCAGGCTTTAATGGTGAACACTATGGATACTGGAAGATGAGGATGCAGATTTATCTTCAATCCATTGACCTAGATATCTGGTCTGTTATACAGAATGGTGACTTTGTGCCAAAGAAAATGCAAAATGATGGCACATGCAGAAAGAAGCCAGAAACAGAGTGGGATGGTGTGGATAAGCGAAGAGTCCTGCTAAACTTCATGGCAAAGCACTTCTTGGTCAGTGCACTTTCACAAGACGAATTCTTCAGAGTGTCAGATTGCAACACAGCAAAGGAAATGTGGGATGCTCTGGAGATTGCTCATGAAGGAACCAAGGGAGTCAAGGAGAACAGGCTCAGCTCTCTCACAGCTGAATATGAAGCCTTCAAGATGAACAATGGTGAGTCCATTAAACAATTTCAAATTCATTTTACTCACACTGTTAATCATCTGGCAGCTTTGGGAAAGAGCTATACACAAAGAGAGCAAGTATGTAAAATACTCAGAGCTCTACCCAAAGAATGGCAACCAAAAGTGACAGCTATTGAAGAAACAAGAGGAGAATCATATCAATCTGTCACTGGATTGTTTGGAAGCCTTGCTGAATATGAAGGGAGACTAGACCTTTTGTGGAAGCAGCAAAACAAAGGAAAAATGCTGATATTCAAAGCTACTATATCACAGAGCTCAGAAGATGATAATATTGATGATGAAAGTGATGATAGCAGCAGCGATGATGAGGAGGATGAGTTAAAAGAGTTGACCATCAGATTTGGCAAATTCCTCAAAATAAAAAAGAAGAAGCCTCAGGAACAAAAGCACTCTTGCCATACAAATAAACTGAAGTACCAGTCAAAGAGGCAAAGAGGAAGATATGCAGAAAAGAAAAGTGAAAAAGCTGAAGTGGCATATGCCTCTGCAATCTGGGGCAATAGTTCAGATGAAGATGATGAGGATACCTATCCATGCTTGATGGCACTATCCAATGATGAGGTATCGAATTCTGACTCTGAATCTGATTCTGAATTCTCTGTTAATGAGTTGCAAGTTGCTTACAATGAAATGCATGATGAAATGATTAGATTAGCTAAAGAACTTGCATTCAGTAAAAAGAAAGTGATTTCCTTAGAAAATGACTTGCAATTGGAAAAGACTGAAAAGGAATCACTTAAACAGAAAATAAATGATTTAGAAAATATCTGTGAAACCCACACACACACTTCCTTTTGTGTTACATGTGATATATTAAATAAAGAAAAAGAGGAATTGACTAGAGTAATAGCCAATTTCACCCAAGAAAAGGATAAGTTGAATATTTCACTTGGCAAACAGAATTCTAAGTTTGACAAGTTGGGTACTGGCTATAGGAGTGAGTCCAAAGGGAAAAATAAATCCTGTTCGAAATTCTTTGTGCCTAATGTAATGCCTAGCTCACCATCATGCACATATTGTGGTAAAAATGGTCATATTGCTTATTTGTGCAGCATAAGGAAAAATGGTTTGAGTAAAAGCATGAAATGGATTCCAAAGAATATCACTAACCCTCCTGGACCCAAAAACAAGTGGGTACCAAAATTCTCTTCTAGTGTTTCATGTATACAGAACCAATCCAAGAAGAAAGAATACATTGGTGAAAGAAAGAGGAAGCTGAAAAGGAAAGCTTCTCAAAACTCCAAAACTACAACCGCAAATCACATGGAGAAACACTGGAAGCAATTCTCTCACTCATCTTAAGGAAGCAACTCAAATGGAAACCATACTACTGACCTTGAGAAGAGAAAGAGCAAAAATTCAAGAGGCATTGGCGAAAATATAAATATAACATCATTTGAACTTATGGGTGACAATCTTAAGAGAGTTTATGCGAAAATGCTGCTACAACTTGTAAAATCTTTCTGTTTCAGCATAGTTTGAAAACCCCACCTCAATAGAGTGAACTTTTAATGTATTATCTACTCTTCAAGAGAGTTTTCATTCTATAAACATTTCTTTCTACATTTTCTGGGTAGAATCTTAGTGTGGGAAACACTAAGGGATTTACACATCTTGTAAGGGTGTGAGGAGAGTGGCTTCACAAGTGCCTACTGAAACTTGTGAGAATGTACTGAGGCTTCACAGGTGCCCGGATCGAACCTGTGAGATATAGTGGAAAATCTCAAGTGGTGGCTTGGGGACTGGATGTAGGCCAAGTGGTTGGGCTGAACCAGTATAAATCATTGTGTATTGTTCTTCATCTTCTCTACTCAGCTGCTGCACACAACCATCTTTGTTTATCCCTGTTTTACTACACTCTTAGTGAAATTGGGTTGTGATCCCAAAAGAGCGAAAATCTTGCATCACCCAATTCACCCCCCTCTTGGGTGACTAGTCAACCTAACAAAGGTAAATTCTTTTTTAACATCTCAATCTAAATAACATTGACGGATTCATAGGAGGGAATTTCTTGATAGTTTTCCACTGCGTGTGTGCTGAAATTCCCAACTATCTCCCCAGTAGATGATACAAATACTTTCTTCTTTTTCCCTTTATTTGCCTTATTTTTTCCTTGCTTTTTGGCCAGCTGAGGATACTCTCATTTGATTTGTTTAGGTTTCTTCCATTCATAGTATATGATGGAGTCTTTGTTTTCCTTCTTGCTGCTGGGGGCTCTATCTTTCTTCATGAATTTTTCTTTTCGTACATCTTTCCAAATCTTCTCACTAGCATGGCTCTTGTTACTTCACCCAGCTAAACATCTTCTTCTTAATTATCATCATCTTCTGATTCTACCTTGAAAGCTAGACTCTTCTTTTTCTTATCAGAAGAAGATTCTTTTAGAGCTTTAGCTTACCTTTGTATTGTTCATGGATTTCATTGATTCTCCTACTGCTTCTTCTATGGCTGTCACCTTTAGTTGACATTCAATAGGTAAAGAGCTCTGAGAATCTTTCTAACTTTCTTAGGTCAAGAATACTCCTTCCCAAGGCTTTTTAGTTGGTTCACGATAAGAGTGAACCTCTTTTGTAGATCTTTAATGCTATTTCCTTCTTTTATTTTATAGCTTTCATATTCACTAATGCATGTGTTCAGTATGTTTCCCTCACTCCAGTGGTTCCTTCAGGAGCTATCTCTAGTGTATCCCACATTCCCTTGGCTATGGAGCAATAGGAAACTCTGTAAAACTCATCTTGGTAATAGAGCACTGACCAAACAGTGTTTTCCCTTGAAGTTTAGTAGAACTCTTCTTTTGTCTTCATCATTCCATTCTTCTTCTTGCTTTTCTTTATATGTGTCATTGCCTTGTAACTTCATTGACACAAAATCACCTGTCTTGATTATTGACCAGATCTCCAGGTCTATGGATTGAAGATATATTTGCATTCTTATCTTTTAGTATCCATAGTGTTCTCCGCTAAAACCTGGAGATTTGTTGGTATTGTTACCCTCTGGTAGTATGTTTTCTCCAAAGCCAGCCATGAGTTCTCCCGAATAGTGAAATCCTTCAGCTGGGAGTCCAAACTCTAATACCACTTATTAGCAATGCTGGTTTCCTTAGAGGGGGTGAATTGGGAAGTTTAAGATTCTTCTCCAAAAACACAATTTCATAGTGAAAGCAAAAGTTTATGAAAAAATAGAGTACAATGAAAATGAATATAAATGTAAGATAAGATAAGAGAAGACTCATAGATTTATTCTGGTTTAATCCAATCCACTTGACCAATATCCAATCTTCAAGCCACTACTAAAGATTTTAACTATCAGCAAGAATTGAATGGGCTCCTTGTAGTGCCTTAGTATAATACACGTGCTCTATTCTAAAAACACTGAAAATTTTCACTTAATACTCTTACATGTGTTTCCCAATACCATTTTTGATTCTACTCACAAAGAATCTTTCTTCCAGATGAAGAAAAGAATTTACACATAATGAATACTTTCTAGAATAGAGTAGATATGAAAGTCACATTACAATAGTGTATGAGTGAAAAAGCTTTGTCTAATAAATTCAGCAGAGTTTTGGAAAAGTCAGACTTAAAATCATTATCCATAACTTCAAATGAAGTTCTATTTATAGATTTATAGCTTAACTAGTCATAAAACAAAAGATCTAATTGTTAGAGGCTTTCACTAATGTTTACTCTACAAAATTAGTTGTTCACCAATCATATTTAATGTGTCTAATACACTAAACTTTGAATTTTCGGGTTCAACAGATAAATTTTGAAGAGAAAGAAAGTTAAAGACTTCAACGTTAAACTTCAAAATTCATCTGTTCAAATCTGACATTCAAATTTCGAGTTTGTCAAAGATATCCCATGTTAGATCATATGAATTTTTATATTGAAAGTGCATCTATTGAGTTTGAACATTGTATCATGTTTTCATGGTGCACTTGAAATTCGAATTTCAAAAGCTGAAATTCATGTATCGAGGCATATTCAACATGGCACAAAATTTCTCCTCTGTGAAGTTCAAACATTGAACTACTAAGTTTGTCTGTCCAAAATATGCTCTAATGAGACTCACAAGTTCTCAATTCGAAGTTCACACTTTAAAGCCCAAAGTTACTTTGTCAGAAGCAATGACAATGAACTCACTTTGAACATCATCAACATTCAAATTTTAACTAAACTTCTTGCGAATTTTGTATACTTTCACTATTAATACTTAGACCAAAATTTGAATTTTAGAACTGAAATTCGCCTATCATAGATAAAACCTCTGTAACTTCAAATTTCACCAAGTAAAGTTCAGATTTTGTACAAAAACATGAGTCATATACAGAATTCATCTATTAACCAATTTTTATCAATTTTAACACATACTAGTAATGGATAACTATGAAATAACTCATTTAAGTACTGTGGTATCATAAAGGCAATCTGATAAAAGGGCATTGAAGAAGTATAATCAAAGAAATCTAATGAAAGTATCCTTTAAAGGAAATCAAATGTGTTGATTTAGCATGTTTAGTACAATTTGATCCTTCTTGGAAGAATTGAGCTCAATTGGATCCCCTTTTAATCCCAATTTAGGCATAATGTCAAAGTTTTTGAAAATGCCTTGAAGAAGTATAATTAGATAAATCCAATAAAGGTGGACTCTAAGGGAAAGTTAGTTAGTTCCTTTAACATCGTCACAACATTCTAAGTCCACATGGAAGAATTGAGCTCAATCAGATCCTCTTTTGGGACTGTTTTAGACAAAAGCTCAAAGTTTCTGAAAGTACCCTAAGGAAATATAGTAAGAAAGTGGCCCTTAAAGGAAAGCAAGTGAGTTCATTTAACATCCTTGTAACAGCCTGAGCTAACATGGAAGAATTGAGCTGAATCAAATCCTACTTTCAACCTATTTTGGGCAAAGGCTTGAAGTTTATGATAATGTCTTAAAGAAATATTTTCTAAGAAATCCGATAAAAATGGCCTCTAAAGGAAAGCTAGTGAGTTTGTTTAGTATCCTTAATACAATTTGATCCTTTTTAGAAGAATTGTGCTCAATCAAATCTCGTCTTAAACCTAATTAGGGCCGAAGCTTGAAGTTTCAAAAAATGTCCTGAAGAAATATAATCAAAGAATTCTGACAAAAGTGACCTCTAAAGGAAAGCTATTGAGTTCATCTAGCATGATCAATGTAATTTGATCCATCTTAGAGGGATTAAACACAATCAGATCCCATTTTGAGCCCGTTTTGGTAAATGATCAAAGTTTGTGAAAATATACTCAAGAAGTATAATCAAAGAAATCTAGTGAGACTTGATTTAGTGTAACACCTTAAACTTACATCCATTTTCCATGTATTAGACTCCAATTATGTCTATTATTGCATGATTAGAGACTTGATTACATAAGAATATTGAAACAGAATTTTCTTTATTTTGGGTATTGTTCATTGTGCATTTTCCATTTTACTTGATGAATTTTGAAAATGCATAACTAATTATAGAAAAATAATATTAAAGTGATTCAAGTCTCTAAAAATAGATAAAAATATTTTATACATGGAAAAAATATGAAAAAGAGCATTCTATTGACCAATTCATACAATTTATTTCTCAAACATTTACTATACTTTTGGTCATTTTCTCTTTCCCAGAATTTTGGCCTTATATTTAAAAATTCATATCTCATTATATCCTGAGCCAAATCATATATTCTTTATGCCATATAAAATCCTTGAATGTACACTTTTTATACATATTTTTCTTGTACATTTATTTTACTTGCACAGGACATGGTGTTAACTTAAATCTTTAAGGGTCAGAATTCCACTTTTTCTATAACAGTTTTGAGAAAACCTCCATATCTCCTATCATATAGTTCCAATTACCTCCAAATCAGTGGCATATGAAACTTAAAACATAGAACTTTCCATAAATAGAAGCCAATGAATTTTTAGATCTCTTCATGATTTCTACTATCCTTTTAATTTTCTAGTACCTAACTTTCAATTTCCAGTTTTCCCAGTCTTTCCCTGTTCTGAAGCCTAACTTTGAAAAATCACTATAATTTATACATATCTCCAAATGGAGTGGTCTTTGGATTATTTTAAAGTTCTACTTGTGTACTTTAAGAGCATATATATTACTTAAACTAGTTGCCCTGTCTTACATGAATAGTACCTATGTATCTGTCAGGGTGTCCAAATTGTATATCTCCATTTATGTCTTGGCAAAATAAGCTTCATATCATATATACATCGTCATTCATTGTACCATATTCATACATAATATCAAAAGGTTTCTCAAGGAACATACTTGCATCAGTATACATGATTTATCCTTTGTATACAAATTTATACATATTACCAAAAATTAACATCAATCCTTACAAGAACATAATTTCCACCAATTTCTTCCTCCTCTCTTTTGGCTCTTCATGAACTTTTTAAATACTTCTTATAGAAGTAGTCTTAGAAATTCATACAATAATTGTTTTCCTTCACATGGCCTGCTGCATCAAGTCACTTTTGAGAGGAAAGAGGGGAATTACTTCACTTAATGACTTGGCTAAACATGGTTGGCTCAAATTAATCCAAATTAGCTTAACTATTATCACTTTTACACTTACTTTATTAAAGCATTTTAACAAATTCCCTTTGAGTCCCAAGCTGGTTTTCAGACGTGCTCCATCCTTATTTCTGGCCAAAAATTGCTCTAATATTTTTTGTGGACCAATTTACTCTTTAACAATTAAATTTACCCGTACCGATTAAATACTTTTACTATAATTGGCATTATATTGGTACAGGATAATCCAAAAATAACTTTTGGACTAAAATCTTTATCTTGGCCCAAAACATATTTTATCAAGGTCTATTCAGTGTCCTTGAATTGGTACTACCTTTTTCTGTAGTCTAAACTGACCTTTATCAGGTAAAATATTAATATTAAATCTTAATTACCCAATAAATATTATTTTGATCTTAATAAATTTCATACTATATTTCATTGGGTTTATTTCATTAAGAGCTTCATTTGAAATTTTTCATATTTACAAAGATACCCTTGACTTGAGGAAAATTTATAATTTTTGAAATTTTCAGGTCATTAGGTGTAATTTTCCTCAAACTCCTTTCTCTTTTCCCTTTCCCGTTGAAGGCATTCTTAAGGGACTAAATTATAAATATTCTTAATTCTTAAAGCTCAAATATAATTTTCTCTTTTTCCATTTAACTTGGAAAAGTAACTTCTTTGCCCCTTATCACGATTAACAGTGTCTCTTTGTTCTTCCCATTTACTTATATATTTTATGATATTAATATTTTTTCCTTGGGGTTTAAATGCAATATTCATATTTTACTTCTAATCTGGGAAATGACCATTTTGCCCTCAAGCCAGGTCAAAAAGTAATTATCCCCTCTTTTGGGTACTTTCTTATGAGTTTACCCAAAGACCAATTTTTTAGTATTTCTTTCTCACTATTCACATTAACTTTCAAATTGGTCTATCTCTCAATCTAGACCTCCCGGTTATGTAATACTTATACCGTTACTCTCAACTTGGAACGAGCTTCCATTCAAGTGGTATATTGCATATTTTCCGAGATAAGTTTTGGAATTAATTTCTGCTTAAAACTTTATGGAAAATTAATTTCAATTAAGAATCAAACATAACTTCTTCTGAAAATTAGATGAGAAATTAATTCCTTTTAAAGCCCGAGTATATAACCTTTTCATCTTGCTTTATTTCCTATCTTTTCATACATTTTATTGTATCCCATAAAAATAGGGGTATTACATTTAGCATCTTTTGTAGAATTTGATCCTTCTTGGAAGAATTGAGTACAATATCGAAGTCTTTAAAAATGCCTTGAAGAAGTATAATATGAGAAATCCGATGAAGTGGCCTATAAAGGAAAGATAGTTAGTTCCTTTAACAACCTCACAACATCCAGAACCAACATTGAAGAATTGAGCTCAGCTAGATCTCGTTTTGAGCCTATTTTGAGCAAAAAAGCCCAATGTTATAAAAAATGCCATAAAGTAATATCGTCAAAAAAATCCGATGAGAGTAACCTCTAGAAGAAAGCTAGTGATTTCATTTAGCATCCTCAATATAATTTGATTCTTCTTAGAAGAATTGAGCTCGATCAGATCCCGTTTTGAACTTAATTTGGGCAGAAGGTCAAAGTTTCCAAAAATGCCCTAAAGAAATATAATCAAAGAATTCCGACGAAAGTGGCCTCTAGAGGAAAGCTAGTGAGTTCATTTAGCATCCTCAATACAATTTGATCCTTCTTGGAAGAATTGAGCACAATCAAATCTTGTTTTGAGCCCATTTTGGTAGAAGGACAAAGTTTCTGAAAATGCATTCAAGAAGTATAATCGAAAAAATCTGATGAGAGGAGGCTCCAAAGGCAATCAAGCATGTTGATTTAGCATCTTCTGTAGACTTTGATCCTTCTTGGAAGAATTGAGCTCAATTAGATCTTGTTTTGAACCTAGTTAAGTCACAATGTCAAAGTTTTCAAAAATGCCTTAAAGAAGTATAATCTGAGAAATATGATAAAGTGGCCTCTAAAGGAAAGCTACTTAGTTCCTCTAACATCCTTATAACATCAAGAGCCAACATGGAAGAATTAAGCTAAACTAGATCCCATTTTGAGCCTATTTTGGGTAAAAGCCCGATGTTTTCGAAAATGCCATGAAGAAATATCATCAAAGAAATGCAATGAAAGTAATCTCTAGAGGAAAGCTAGTGATTTCATTTAGTAGCCTCAATACAATTTGATCCTTCTTGGAATAATTGAACTCAATCAGATCTCGTCTTCAACCTAATTTGGGCTGAAGCTCGAAGTTTCTGAAAATACCCTAAAGAAATATAATAAAAGAAATATGATGAAGGTAACCTCTAAAAAAACCTGATGACTTCATTTAGCATTCTCAATAGAATTTGAGCCAACTTGAAAAAATTGAGCACAATTGGATCCCATTTTGAGCCTATTTTGGCATAAGCTTGAAGTTTCCAAAATTGCACTCAAGAAGTATAATCAAAGAAATCTATTGAAAATGTCCTCTAAAGGGAATCAAGTGTGTTGATTTAGCATGTTTAGTACAATTTGATCATTCTTGGAAGAATTGGGTAGAATCGGATCAATTTCAAACACAATTTTGGCATTATATCAAAGTTTTAAAAAATGCCTTGAAAAAGTATAATTAGAGAAATCCAACAAAAGTGGCCTCTAAAGGAAAGCTAATGAGTTCCCTTAACATCCTCATGACATCCATCGCCAACAAGGAAGAATTAAGCTCAATCAAATCCTATTTTGAGCCTATTTTTGGTAGAAACTCAAAGTTTCCAAAAATACCCTAAAGAAATATAATAAAAAAAAATATAATGAAAGTTGCTTCTAAAGGAAAACTAGTGAGTTCAATTAGTATCCTCAATACAGTTTGATCCTTCTTGGAAGAATTGAGTACAATTGAATCCTATTTTGAACCAAATTTTTTATGAAAGGCACATTTGGAACCTGTCCAACAAACCTCTAACAACTTGGAAATTGCCTAGGAACGAGCTAGAATCAAGCAAGGACATATGAATAGCAAAGAAAGCATGTGCAAAGGATATATACAAATATGAAGGTTAACGATAAAATATGCACAAAAATAACTTATGAAAGACCCAAGCGGAACTTGTCTAGTTGAACCTCGAATGACTCAAATTAAACCACAGATCATGCTAGAATCAAATAGGACACATGAAATAACAAGAAAACACAAGATAGGTGAGCACATTAATCTAAAAAAATTCAAGAAATAAACAAGGAAGATGTTAGTCTAATATGTAAGGCCCTAAAAGAACTCATTTCTTAGAACCGTAGCCTTGGGACACCACAAAGGAAAGTCACTCCTTTGATAAGTCTAAGAATCCTCTCAAGAGTACAAGGGACACAAGAGAAAGCTCACAAGAAGGAACTTAAGTTCTAAAAATTCATTCTTATTAATCTCTTAATTGCAAAAGTATATAGGTGGCTTCTTATATAGAGGAATAAGGCAACCAAAATCATAGGCTAAAAAAAAAAACAAAATTAAATAAAAGTAAAAAAAATCAAATCTAATCAATCCTAAAGAAGGTACCAAAATTTAAATGAAAAAGGGAACAAAATATTCTTCAATTCAATTAAAAGGTGGCACCTTTCTTGCTAAAACTAATAGAAAATTCTAGAGCCTAAGTTTTGAAAATATGAAACAATCAAAACTTAATCTCCAAGACACAATCTTTGACCAAAAGGGCTTATTTTTGAAAATTAAATCAAATAAATGAAAAATCCTCATAAAATCTTATTAAAAATGTCACTATTCATGGTCACATGTAAAGCACATAAGGTCTTCAAGTTAGCTCTTCCAAATGGGCTTCTTTTAGGTTTGGATCTGGACCTTATATAGACAAGAACATTATTGTGTCTTTGGATTCCTTCTAGACTATAACTTTAACTAAATCAGTGGGCTCCAAAAATAACAACTCTTGGATTAATTCACTTAAAGCTTGCTTCATTTTTTTGGACCTTACTCCAGCCTTTGGGCTTCTCAAGCTTTGCAATGGGTCTTTGGGCTCCTAAAATTTCTTTACATATTCTAGTTCAGCACCTTGATTAAGTCCTCCAAGCTCTCCAAGCCCCTCTCTAAATAGTTACAAGTCATACTTAGCCCTTACTCTATCAATTTTGGCACAAGCTCAAAGTTTTCAACAATGGCTTGAAGAAGTATAATAAGAGAAATCCCACGAAAGTAGCCTTTAAAAGAAAGCTAGTGAGTTCATTTAACATCCATATAATAACATGAGCCAACATGGAAGAATTGAGCTCAATCAGATCTAGTCTCGAACTTAATTTGTGTAGAAGCTCAAAGTTTATGGAAATACCTTGAAAAAATATAATCAAAGAAATGTAATGAAAGTGGCCTCTTAAGGAAAGCTAGTGAGTTCATTTAACATCTTCATCATAATTTGATCCTTTGTGGAAGAATTGAGCTCAATCAGATCCTATTTTAAACCTAATTTAGGTACAAACTCGAAGTTCTCAAAGATGCCTCAATGAAGTATCATTAGAGAAATTCATCAAAAATGGCCTCTAATGGAAATCTAGTGAGTTCATTTAAAATCTTGACAACAACCTTAGTCAACATGGAGTAATCAAGCCTAATAAGATCCCGTTTTGAGCCTATTTTGTTTAGATTCTTGAAATTTCAAAAAATGCTCTGAAGAAATATAATAAAAGAAATATGAAGACAGTGGCCTATAAGGAAAAGCTAGTGAGTTTATTTTGTAATATCCATAAACGTCACTAGATACTAAGTGATAAAAGAGGACATAATTGATGATAACATAAAATGTACAAGGAATTCATAAAAACGGATAGACATCGTTTAACATGAAATAGGGAAAATGGTCCAAAACCTCAAGAACAAGTGTGTTGTACAAAGAAAGATTAAAGGAGAACTAAGTGAAAATTTTGGGTTTTAGTGTTATGGTATTGTATAATTCCAAAAAATCAATGGCTAAATTGGTTCAATGATGATATGATTAGGTTAAAGGAAGTGTTAAGAGGCTCAAGAAGTGGTATACCAAGTTTGGAGAGTAAGGGAGCATCAGAAGGTAGGTAATTTCTCATACTAACATTATATTATCATGTTTGTTTTCAATGTGCTTTATGCCTTGTCATATGATTGCAATGATATTGTGAGATGATTTATGTGTATTGGCTAAGTTGATTAAGGGGCATTGAGGCCCTAGGATGTCCATTTTTTAGAGCAAAACTCTGCTAGAAATTTTATGAATTCATATGATGCAAATGTGTTAATATATTCAAAATGTGTTATCTTTATGTTTTCATGCTTAATGTGATGATGTGATGGCATGTTGGGTGTTAACTACTGAGATTCTTTTAATCTCACCCTCCCAAATATTAACCATGAATAGGTAGCAATAATGGCAAGACCACCAAGGAAGAGAAAGGAAAGGAGAAAGAATTTGGCCTTTAACTTGATAATTCTAGCAATGGCCATGAGCTTTGACCTTTTGTGCAAATTTGTAAATGTGATGTTAAGTATGTTTCTTCAAGTTTTTATGATGCCTTAGATCTTAGCTAAAGTATAGTATGGTATGAAAATGATGTATGACCATGTAAATATTTTATGGCTTTTGTTTGGCAAAGTAGTAAGATATAAATGGTCATCTTGACCTATATAGAGTAAACACGCCACTATATAGACTTTTAATGTATAAAGTATGAATGATATATATGGTTTAAAAGTAGACCGGAAGAGCTCTCCAATGGTTCAAAGAACACTCATACTAGATGTGTGTGCAATATTTGGCGGATTTTTATATTTAATCCCAATGAAAATGAATATATTGCAGTTTTCATATAAATTGTGAAATTTCACAGAGTTTGTTGTACAGATCAGTACTATCATTGCTCTGACTTACATTTTTCCATGTAGACAAAGTTATAAGCTATATCTAGAGACTTGAATCACATGCATATGATTTTTATTGATTTTTTTATGAATTTTCGAATTTACTTGGAATAAATAAATTTGATTAAATGAATAGTACCCAAATAAAGTTGAAAAAATTTATTATGGCATTTATTGTGATTCAAGATCCTATTACGATATAAATGGACTTTAGAATGATTAAATACATGGAAAAATGGGCCCATAAAAGAGGTGTTACAGTTTTTGGTAACAGAGCTAAAGGTTTAGGGCCTCAGAGCTGAAGGTTTAGGCACTCAGAGCAATAGTAATGGGGCAATACAATTTAAGTTTAGGAAAAATGAATATTAATAAGTAAATTATGCCTTGGTATTAGTCTAACTAGTTGTTGTTTTGTTTGAAGGATAGTAAAGATGTGTTCAACAAATAACCGCTCAGTTGTAGATGATCATGAAGAGCCTAAGATGGTACCAGAGGTACACCATCAAGAGGAAAGTATAGGCTCCAACGAGGTTCCTGTTGAGAATGTAGAAGAAGGACAGTATGAAGTAGAAATTCCTCAACTAATACAGGAGGCTATTCCAGTGTAACACCCCTCATGATGTCTTGCTTGGCATTGTGTTCAGGACCGGAGGAAACAAGATGGAGGAAGGCTCAAGTGAAGTCTGGAAGAGCTCCACGCCGCGGCGAGAAGTAGGGCCGCAGTGGTGAGAACCATTCCAGTGGCGTTGTTTTAGTTGAACACGGTGGAGCAGCGACGAGGTATGTTGGGGCCACAGCGAGATTGAGGATTTTTGTTTAAATTCAAATCATTTCAGGCAATCAGAAAGAAAGAAAATGGAGGGAGCGACGAGGAGCTAAGCTAGGGTTCATGATTTTCAGCCATTAGGAGTGATTTTCGGACCTCAAGAGCTTGGATTCAAGTGGGTAAGCACTCTCTACTCCTTCCTCTCCATTTTCTTTGGTTGGAAATGTGGGATTTTCGGTTTTGGGGTTGGATCTTCGGTTTTGGTCGAAATCCACCGATTGAAATGGTTGAAATGAGGTCAATGAAGTGTGTTTTATTGTTCTTGTTGCTTAGGTGTGAGTTTTGAAGGGATTATATGTGTTTAGAGCTTAACATTAGGTTGTTTTCAGTTTGGGCTCTTGGGAATCCGAAGTGTATATGGTTGAGTAAGGTATAAATGGTCCCTAATAGCTTATTGATGGATGAAAGAGATGTTGGAACCTTGGGTTAGGTTAAAGAGGTTGAATTGTGGAATTTGGATGTTTGGTATATTGTGTTAATGGAAGAATTGTGTTATTATGAAGGTTGTTTGGTTAACCGAGAGGGGTTCAAGCATGTTGGTGTTCAAAAAATCTTGTGGAACTCATGTGAGTGCGGTATTGACAACTTGAGGTAACCGGGTGTTTGTTTTTACTGTATTATTTATATTATATGATAGTACGTACATTCGGGTATATATGCATGTCTCATTCATACCACGATATTGATGTGTTGGTGTGTACTATTTTTATATATCGTGGTATGTATACAATTAGATGATGATTATGATTACGATGATGAGATATGTGATGATGATATTAATATGATATGACATGATGCATACATGACATTATGATGATTATGATGATGATGATATGATGATACATTAGCAACACCACATGACATCATGAGACTGTGATATATGGCTGATGGAGTGGTGATGATGTGATGACGATATGATGTATGATGATATATATATGTGTGTGTTAGGAAGGATAAAGTTGGATTATATATGTTAGGGAGGATAAGGATGAATATATATACATTTATATATATGTTAGGGCAGATAAGGTTGGATTATATATGTTAGGGAGGATAAGGTTGGATATATATATATTAGGGAGGATAAGGTTAGGGTCCCTGCAAGGGCGACATGCATCTCATTCATTTTTCATTGTATTCATGAATCGTATGTGATATATGTATATATGTATGTGTGTGGTTGTTCCTGGTTACTGAGACATTGTCTTACACCCCTCTCCCATGAACTAACCTTTCAGGTGACGGTTCTGGCACTAGTCCTGAGAAGACGCGAGAGTAGCAGCATACATGGGATTAGTCTATGTAGTATTTGTGTATTGGACATTGTATCTTGTGCCATGTAGGATAGAATAGTTTGTAATGAATATTTGATTATGAGTATAGATTGTTGTATGTATGGTTATATCTGGAAAAGGAGTTGTTTTTGGTATGTATGAGTTGTGTATGTGTTATGTATGGCAAGAGTCGGAATTGGGCTTGATTGGTGCATTTTTGGGGCCTGTAACCTGTTTGTTAAGTTGAGGTTCCAAGGGGTCAAATCTTAGAGGAGTGGTTCCTTTAGAGTGAAACCTCTTTGGACAAGTTGGTTTGGGGGTTTTGGACCTGTATGATTAGTCTCTAAGTGGCCAGTTGCCTTTGGCAGCAATTGGAGGTGGTTGATGGTGAGTTTTGGTCAATAAGTGGCTAAAATGGTGTTAGGGGTTTAGAATCTCCATATGGAGTTGGATTAAGGTAAAAGTGGTGTCTATGGCTAGATTGAGACTAGACTGACTTGTAGGAGTTAGAATCAAGTCAATCGGAGGTCGGAGCATAAAGTTATGCTCGTCGGAAGTTCACTCCGGAGTGTGGAAATTACTAATATAGGATATCAGCATGGGGTGTCACAGCTCCAGAGTCTAGGCCGCGGTGCCAGTGAGGCCAGAAGTGAGCGCAGAATAGGGGAGGCTGAAACCGTAGTGATATCGTAGCGGCCGCAGTCCCAGTCCAGTTTTTGGCAAGTTTAGGGTCATTTTCACTGTTTGGAAGTTGTTTTGAGATGTTAGGGTGGTGTTTGTTTGAGTTTTGAAGTTTTTGGTCAAGTTTGGAGGTGTCAGGAGGTAGGAAGTTACATCCAGCAGTGCCCATACAGGCAATTCCTCCTGTAGATGCCTTACCACAGGAAAGCGTAGTTAAGGTATATGAAAATGTGGACTAAATAGCAGGATTTTTATTGGATCCTGATCCTCCCTAATATATATATATTCAACCTTATCCTCCCTGGATGATGGACCTGCAGATGTAGAACTTATAGTGTACCAGATCATACGTAAGTACTCAAGAGAATATAGAGCTTACTTAAAGGGACTAGAGCAAGTAATGGCATTCATGAGTAGAGTGTCAAAGGTTAAGACATTTCTAGAAGGAATAGGAATAGAATACCTTGAGCCAATCTGAATTACCACCCTCCTCAATGAAATACCAGATGACGAGATTGTGGCAAGATTTCATAATGAAAGTCTCCGGAGTTATTGGGACTCCCCAATGACTACTTTCCTGGATATGTTAAGTGATGTAAAAGAATTTATGGAGTCTCAAGGTTAGCCTTTCTTTGAGCCAGCATGGATAGATACAGTCCTCACTATATTGCCTGATGATGATGACTATTGGGCAATAGTAAAGGATGAGAAGAGAAGAGAGTGGCCCGTAAGTTTTCAGGAATGCCTTCAAGAATTGAGGCATCGTGACAAGCTGAGGATGGAACTGGAGAATACCAAATGGGCTGAGACTGACCCTGTAGAGCTCCTAAATTATGAGAACCCGACAGAGAGACAATATGAGGAACAGCCAGAACCAGCATAGGAAAATCAAGAGGAAGAATCAAAGGAGGATCCGGAGGTGGATCCAGTAACTTCTTACCTCCTAGATAGTCCTAGTTCCTCATAGATGATAGTCAGTTGTATGCATATGTGAACATGTATATATGTAAAGAATGTTGACTGACTGCTAATTTTGAGATGTAATATATAAGCAGTCATAACAAGTATAAGAGGTAGAATAGAAAGACTGATGCATGATGATGTAGAAAGGACTATGAAAGAAAGCATGTATATAGTGACTATGTGAATAAAATAATATGTTTATATACGTTCTCTGAGTATGGTAATTATATGAACGTGATTTTAATATTGTGTAGATTAAAATGGCACGTACCAAAAGACAAACTAGAGAGGCAGCTCCTAAACAGAGAGGAGCTCCACAGTAAGATATTCTACAACAAGGTGCTCCACAGCAGGTTGATCCCCTGCAAGTCATTATGAACAGATTGGATCAACAACAGAGAATTATTGAGAATTTACAGAGGACTATAGCAGATCAGAGAGAATGTCTTGAGGTTAGAACTGAGGTGACAGTTCAAAGTCCACAGCAGCAAGTAGAAACACCAACTGCAGTGATGAATCAGGCAACGATTGACTTTGCCAATCAATAGAACGTTATAGCTCAGTTCAGGAAGCATTATCCTCCTTCATTTGAAGGAAAATTTGATGTTTAGGCAGCAGAGGATTGGATACTGAGTCTTGAAAAGATATTCAGACTAATGGGATGCACCTCTGAGATGAAAGTTTGTTAGCCACCTATATGTTTGAGAAAGAGGCAGAATGATGGTGGCAAAACACAGAGCTAATTCTGCAAGCTCGTAACATACCCCTAACATGGGAGATATTTTTAGAGTATTTCTATGATAAGTACTTCCCACTGTCAGTAAGAGATGAGAAGGAAGCGGAATTCATTATGCTTTGACAAGGAGAAAATCAGTCTATTGATGAGTACGTAGCTGCTTTTATACAGTTAGCAAGGTATTCTACATATTTACAGCAACATGATGATGAACGATGGAAGACTAAGAAGCTGGAAAGAGGTTTGAAACTGGCTATAAGAGAAAGAGTAGCACCTATGAGGATTAGAGAGTTCAATATACTAGTTCACGTCAGTAGAATCACTAAAGGAAGTTTGAATCATAAAGGCTTTATGTTTTCTATCCCAACTAGGACAAGAAAAGTTACATTTGAAGAAAAAAAATCAAGCAAGAAATGAAAAAGGTCATGGAATAATAGAAGAGGTAGAAGGGGAGGAGGACAATTTATCCAAAGAGATATGCAGAGAGACGTGCAGAAAGAAGCTCTAGTGTGTGAGCAATGTGGCAAGATATGTAACACCTTACTTTTAGACTTATTTTCCATGAATTATACTTCTTTTAAGTTTAATTATACTTGATTCTAAGCTTGAATCACATAAGAATGAAAATCAGAATTTCAAAAATTTTCAGTTACTATTCATATGGTAGTTTCCACTTTGCCAACTGAAATTTGAAAATTCATAACTAATTCTAGAAAAATAATTTTATAGTGATTCAAGTCTTTAACAATAGATAAAAACCTTATTTACATGGAAAAAATATGAAACTGAGCATTTACTTGACCAATTTATACAGTTTATTCCTTAAACATTTACTGTATATTTGGTCATTTTCTCTTCCCCAGGATTTTGACCTTATATTTAAAAATTCATATCTCACTCTACCATGAGTCAAATCAAACATTCTTTATGTCATATGAAAGCCCTGTGAGTCTATTTATATAAATAATTTTATTCTACATTTATTCAACTTGCACAGGACATGGTGTTAACTTAAATCATAAAGGGTCAGAATTCCACTTTTGCTGGAACAGTTTTGGGAAAATCTCCATATCTCCTATCATATAGCTCCAATTACCTCCAAATCAGTGGCATATGAAACTTAAAACATATTTCTTTCCATAAATATAAACTACTGAATTTTTGGAGCTCTGCACGATTTATATTATCTTTTTAATTTTCCAGTACTTAACTTTCAGTTTCCAGTTTTCCCAATCTTTCTCTGTTCTGAACCCTAAACTCAAAAATTCACCATAAATTGTACACTTATCCAATTTAGGTGTTCTTTAGCTTTATAAAAAGCTCATTCTATCTAATTTTTAGGAATATATATCACTCATACATTATACCCTGTTTCACATGAACAGTGCCTTCGTGACTCTCAGAATGATCCTAATTGAGCATTTCCATTCTTATCTTGGTAAAATGAGCTTCATAACATGATTACATCATCATTCCTTGTATCAAATCCATACATATCACTCAATAATGCTCAGATGGATATAGTTACAGAAATACAAGCCTCATGAATTGTCATGCAATTTCATACATGATGCCATAACAATACATTAAAAAACCCACAATTCACATAATTATCATGCTCCTTCATTCTTCTTGCCTTTTTCCTTGGTTACTTCCATGTCCTTTCCCTAGCATGGTTAGTGTTTGGAATGGTGAGATTATCGAATCTCAGTAGCAAGTCATATGTCATGCAATTACATTATCATATATGCATAAAAACTTAAATCATAACCATTCACCCATTAAAGCATATAATAAGTCATAATGGTTCATAAAAATTTTGGCATGGTCTCTCTTTATAAAATGGACATCCAAGGGTTAGGACCCTTTCATAAAAACAGCCAAACCAATCTCACAACATCATAACAACAATATGGCAATGGTATTATAACATAGAAACAATATACAATAACATAAAGCAAGAAATAGACTATGCTACCATTGTTGCTTTCCTTTGCCTTCCAACTTGATTCCAATGCTCCCATTCTCTTTTCCTTTGAGTTGTACTTCTCTCAAATACTTCCTTAAGCTTCCTTGGACCTAAACATAACACCAATGAAGCATATAAGCCATTGGTTCTTGGTCCAACTTCACACAATGCTCACTAAACCCTTAAATTTTCTCTTTGCTTTCTTCTTGGTTTTTCTTTGAACCAATGGTTGTTCTCAAGGTTTTGGGCCATGGGGAACTCATTTATGGCATTAAAATCATGAAATTATAACCCTAGCATGCACCCCTGTTCAGACCGAAAATCATGAGAGAAATGGAGAAATTTATTTTCTTTGAAACACTTCCTACAATTCATGAAATCATGCTTTGGGTGGCTAAATCATACTTTGGCTTAACTTTGATGCATGAAAACATAATTTTTTCCATTTTCCCAACGTAGGCCAGATTTAGACTTGAGAAGAGGAAGAGTGAAACTCCATGAAATCACTTGAAACTACTAGCTTCAAATGATTAGAAAGCTTACCTATCACTTGCATCTTGATTACTTCATGTTTCAAGCTTGACTTTTCCCTCTTCTTCTTCACTTAGGTCACACCATTTTTCTCCTTTCTTGAGCAAACTTTGAGCTCTCTCTCTCTCACTTCCAGCAGCATATTGATCGTGCAAGAAGAGTGAAAAGTAGCCACCTCACCAACTCACTCAACTTTAATATATTTTGTCTTGACTTTAGTTAGCAAAAAGCAAATACTTCCTTGAGAAGTAGTATAAAAAAAAACAATATTAAAGTTAAAGTCGGTTACAGCTGCTGGACGTCCGAAATGAGGAGAGAGAAGGGAATTATCTCACTTAATGATATGGCTTAATTAACTTGCTAATTACCTTCCTTAATCACACTTACTTTTTGACCAAAAAGGCAAGCCTTCTTGAGCAAGTTTTGGGACAAAAATCACATGCCCATTATGATGAATTCTCAAGCCAATAAGAGTGAGAGGAGTGTCCAAAAATTGCTCTATAATTTTATAGACCAAAATACCCTTTACCGATAACTTTTACCTGTACCGATTAAGTATTTTTGCCAAAATTGTCATTAAATTGGTACAGAATTATCCAATAATTACTTTTGGTCCAAAATCATTATCTAGATCCAAAATATATTTTATTAAGGTCCAATCATTGTCCTTGAATCAATACTGCCTTTTCCTGCAGTCTAAACTGATCTTTATCGGGTAAAATATTAATATTAGACCATAATTACCCAATAAATATTATTTTGACCTTAATAAATTCCATAATATATTTCATTGGGTCTAACTCATTGAGAGCTTCATTTTGACTATAATTTTTCATATTTACAAAAATGCCCTTGACCCGGGGCTAATTTATAATTTTTAGAGCTTTTGGGTCATTAGGTGTAATTTTCCCCCAAGATATTTTTAATACTCATTCCCGTAACTTTTATGACTTTAAGGACATAAATTTCTTTTTCATAATTCTTTAGGGGTAAAAATATAATTTCTTATTTTCCATCCAACCGGGAAAAATGACCTATTTGCCCTTCTTCACACTTAACGGTATCTCTCCATTTTTCCCAATTCCTCATACATTTTATGATATCAACATTTATTTCTTGAGGTTTAAATTCAATATTCATATTTTTCTTCAAAGATGGGAAATAACCGTTTTGCCCTTAAGTCGGGTCCAAAACATAATTATTCATTCTTTTGGGCACTTTCCTGTAATTTCACCCAAAGACCAATTTTTTATTCTTTCCTTTTTACTATTCACAATAACTTCAAATTGATCTATCTCTTAACCTGAACCTCTCGGGTATGCAATAGTTATACCATTGTGCTCAGTTTGGAGCGGGCTTTCATTTAAGTGGTATATTGCATATTTTTTTTTTGGTGAGTTCTGGAATTAATTTCTGCTAAGGGCCTTATGGAAAATTAATTCCAATTAAAGACCAAACATAACTTCTTCATAAAATTAGATGAGAAATTAATTCCTTCTAAAGCTCAATTATATACAGCCTTTTCATCTCACTTCATTTCTCATCTTTTATTCATTTTATAACATCCCATAAAAATAGGGATATTACATTTCTTCCCCCCTTAATTAAAATTTCGTCCTCGAAATTTTGCTGAATTCTTACCCATTTCTTTCTCCTTCTTATCATTTCCCAATTTTCAGACTATCTCTTAGTAGAGGAATACTTTTCATATTGAGAAAATATCGAGGACATCATATATCTATCTTATTGTAGGGGTACTGGAAGCTTTCCATAAAATATATCCATTCTTACTCTCACAATTTCCTTCATCTTAAGGCATTGATAACTTCTACATAACATACTTATTCGTATTGTTATGATATTTCCTCATCTTTTTCTTGCTAAAAATTTTTCTATCGGCCTTTGATATCTTTCTTTTCTTTATCTTTTTAGACTTCAAAACTAATCTTGTGAATAACTTTTATGCCAAAGCATAAGTTTATTGCATTAGCTTTGGTTGAATGGCACTTACAAAGCCATTTGTGCCTTCTTTTTACTTCATATTCTTTTCATAACCTTTGACTGGCTATTCACATAATAATCTTTCTATTAAGGCATAAGTTCATCTCATTAGCTCTGTCTAGATGACACTTTCAGGTCATCTTAACATTTCTTCCATTCTACTTTCTATGCTCAAGTTTAACTTTTCTTTTCTTTTCATTTCATGATCACTTGAGATTCTTATGGTCTTAGTACCTTTATGGTGGTACTATAGACATAATAGCTTATACTAACTCCATATCTTGAGATAATTCATTACCTCTGTTATAAGTGGGAATACATTTTCATAAAAATTTTATCTTTTAAAATATAGGCTACTACCTTAACTCAACCCCGATACATTGCTCATACCCTGATCCATTCTTACTTTTCATTATCATAGACCTTCTAGGTCATCATTGGATCAGGAACATTTAACATAGGGGAGGAAGTCTAGCCTCTTTAATTCATAAAAACTCATTTTGTAAATCTTTTCCCACAAAACTTTCTTTCTAACAAAACGGTAAGACCGTCCGAGAGAAATTTTTATAACTCCTTGCTGAACTTATAAAAATTTTCATTTCGTTCTGGGGTTCGGTCTCTCCCATCTCATACGTTACTTGCTTTGCTAGGATCTACTGCGATCCTTATGAGAGATTCTGTAACCTACTAACCATACTTTTTGGAGCCTAGCTCCTATTTATTAAGTTCAGCAAGTCTTTGCTTTTATAACATTTCAAAAATTATCAGTTGTCTTTCATGCTCTTCCAAAGATTTGGAGTTATTTAAACATCATCATTACCTGAGACCACCATATATTGTTCATACTTCTATTCATATTGTAACAGGTGCCTTGGTAAGACTCACAGTGTGCATATTAAACTATTTGCACATCTTACCCTTCATACTTCTTACATCTTTATTACTTTCCAGTAGGTCAACCATCTTGAAATTTCCTCCCTCTCAAGGAACCTTAACTGGACGATGCTAAGGGGTTTTGCTTGACTCATACCATTATTAGACTTAGAGAATTCAGTAATAGGCTCTCATCTAAGCCATAACTCGTCTGTGGGACCTCTGGATAGCTTACTGCTTTATTTCCACAGCATTCAATTCTTCTTTTAGCATCTAACAAAACATCTTATAATGACAGTTCTGTATCATTTTCATTTTCATCTATTATTCATACTTATATTGCTTCCTTTTTCTTTAACTTTTATCAATCTAGAGCTTTAATTCGCCACTATACCTTTGCATATAAACATACCTCCAAACCCTGTACCTTGCTTTTCTTACCAGAGCTTTCAAATTCTTTTAGCTTCCTATGGGTTGGAGTCTGGCAAACATTAAGGTAGTGGTTACTGACTTTTTGCTCTTTAACATTCTATTCATCTTTATAACCTTTTAACTTCTTAGCCAAGGTTAATCAGTGATGTGGCAATTTCAGGGAAACTTCTTAACCCTTCAATAGTCTTTTGCTGGCTCAGTTAAATCTAGCTCTTAGCCTCTCACCATTCTTGCTCATTTGGGCATCACCCCAGGAGCTATCTCTCCTCTACCTCACCTCGGTGACTTTCATCATATGGAGGATTTCATCTTTCTTGGCTCAATTGGGCTTCTTCCCAAGAGCTTGCTCAATTGGGCTTCTACCCAAGAGCTACCTCCCTTTATTCTCACCTTGGTAGCTAACAGAGGATTTCTTTCATTGTGAGATCTTCCGGCTAGGTACTTTCTTTATAGCTAGATTTTATACTAAGTTCAACAATTAACTATCTCTAGGTTTCATAGTTCCCTAACTGCTTATCATTAAACCCTTGGGCTTATACTTGTACTTTAGATTCATGCCTCATGTCTTAAACATCATAAATACATTGCTAACTTTCTTTTATAGAGACATCGATTTTTTTTTTGTTGCCAATCTTTCTCCTTTGAATCATACATCAACTTTCATGTCTATACTTAACATCTTTCCACAAGCTTTTCCCATCTTGAACAATGGGTATAACATATGATTTAATCTAAGCACATGGAACATTTTCAGGGTAGGCATAATCTATATCTTCTCTTCATAATCTAAGAGGAAATCATGTACAAAAAGCCAATTCGTGCTTGCCGTTGTGCTTCAATATTTATGCAGACTGACAATGGAAATTATGGCCCTGTATATAGTAAAACATGCACATATAAATCATATTATAATAACCTCTAGACCCAACCTTTCAGCACCATGATAAAGACTCTCCCTTGTGCTTTTGGTCTGGTGTTGACCATTTCCATAATACTGTCACAAGTTTAACATCTCGGCTTTCCATACTTGGAGCACCATTGATTATGCCTTATTATACTTTATTGACCAGCTCATTCTTATTAGAGCAGATTCTTATAAATTTCACTTCCTTTAATCAACCTTATTCTTCAACTTATATCTGGCCAACAAAGTCTTTCATTTCTGACATGTCACCCATTGTTTTAGAAATCTTTCCAGGCTCATAATCCATCCCTCAATATTTTGCATATCAAATTCACCATCAAGGATGATGATTGATGCATTCTATATTACATAACCATATGTCGACAATTGATAAATTCAACAGTTGCCTGGCAACTTATTCTATAGGAGCTCACTAATCTGTTTAAGACTATTGTAGATGGAGCATTATAAGCTCTAGCTTCTTCCTTTGTTTTTGGGCAATAACTCTATCTTGTAGTTGCTATTCACAATCCTTTGCTACTGATCTAGGCCATAAGGATCATTTTTAGGGAATCTCGGTTGGTGTACTTTTCTTTATTGTCACTAGGGTTGTTTGAGAAGTCCATGCTTGTGCTACCTGTCTTTGTTGAACACCTCTTCATATCACAACCATTCTTATCTTGCATTTAACAATTGAACCAAGCAAATTCCATTAACTACTTCTTTTATCTTTATCCTTTGACCCCTGGTCTTTCTACTTCACTACTTTAATACCTTACTGTATACCTACTTGGTTCAAAACCATGGTTGTGCATTACTTCTACATATACTTTTCATCCTTATCATCATACTGAACTTATGGGGTTTCCATACTGGCATCAAACTTACTACTATTGTTTTCATTCTCTCAAACTTTCATAGGTCATGATTCTACATAGCATCAACTACTGGCTCAATCCATTCACTTCCAAGGAGCCAATGAGCATGATGCCCTTCAAAACATTCTTTTGCTTCTATCATAGTACTCAAGAGATCTAGAAATTAAACTTGTCTTCTAGATCTATCCTGACATTTCTTAAAGTAGTTCTATTATTCCTTTGGATTTGGAGTCCTTGGTTTAGTTGGGCGAAGCTACTTTTTTTTTCTTTCCTTCAAATGATTCCTCTAGCCCAAACTTACTTAGCACAGCTTATACTTTACCTTGATGTGCATTTATTTGCTCTAGTAGGGCTATACCTGAGAGGACCACTATCATTGAGTCACTTGTTCAACTCAGGTATTTCTTCCATTTAATGATCATCATATAGCTATCATTATACATTCATCTTAGATCCTATATTTTCCTTTATAGGACTCTGATTAGGCTCAGGCTATTTTCCTTTACCTGGGTTATTACTCATTCTTCTTTTGTAACCTACATTCTTTTAAATTATACACTAATTTTCCCTGCATTAACACTTTTCTCATTACTTTTCATCATTAATATTATTTATTCCTTACTGGCCTTTTTCATTCATTATTGGAAACATTGTGCCACTGACATTACTTCATTACATAAGCAGGGTACTTGCCTTTCTGCTCATCATCACCCACTATTACATTTCATACCTTCTTTCTGGTCAGTGGTTGGGCATTTAAGAAAAGCCTTAGGTCAACATTCGAAGTAGCTGCTGATTAATGAGGTTTCATGTCTTTTTTAAACATACTAGGCCATCATCTTTCAGAGAACTATCAGTACTGTAAGGCTCCGTAATCTTTCTCATTCTTTTTAAAGGTTTACTGCAACCTCATAATTGGTCTACTGCGACCATGAGATCTACTGCAATCTGTGAGCCCTACTAGGATCCTCTGTAATCCTACATCATTTCTTTACTGATAGGATCTAACTGCGATCTAACTCTGAAAAAATTCAGGACCTAAGATAAATTAATTTGTGAAACATCCTCAACTAATCCAGCAACTACCTTTAGTTATCCTTAAGACTAATCCCTTATGCCATTAAAACATTCATAGGCCAGGTTTTTATGAGGAATAACACTTTAACATTGTGGGGGAAATACTTTAACTTTAAAATATATATTTTCCCGCAAAGATTAACTTAAATCTTTGCTTTAAGAGCCAAGACCTTCAGCTCTGATACCAAAAATGTAACACCTTACTTTTAGACTTATTTTCCATGAATTAGACTCCTTTTAAGTCTAATTATACTTGATTCTAAGCTTGAATCACATAAGAATGAAAATCAGAATTTCAAAAATTTTCAGTTACTATTCATATGGTAGTTTCCACTTTGCCAACTGAAATTTGAAAATTCATAACTAATTCTAGAAAAATAATTTCATAGCGATTCAAGTCTTTAACAATAGATAAAAACCTTATTTACATGAAAAAAATATGAAACTGAGCATTTACTTGACCAATTTATACAGTTTATTCCTTAAACATTTACTGTATATTTAGTCATTTTCTCTTCCCCAGGATTTTGACCTTATATTTAAAAATTCATATCTCACTCTACCATGAGCCAAATCAAACATTCTTTATGTCATATGAAATCCCTGTGAGTCTATTTATATAAATAATTTTATTCTACATTTATTCAACTTGCACAGGACATGGTGTTAACTTAAATCATAAAGGGTCAGAATTCCACTTTTGCTGGAACAGTTTTGGGAAAATCTCCATATCTCCTATCATATAGCTCCAATTACCTCCAAATCAGTGGCATATGAAACTTAAAACATATGTCTTTCCATAAATATAAACCACTGAATTTTTGGAGCTCTGCACGATTTATATTATCTTTTTAATTTTCCAGTACTTAACTTTCAGTTTCCAGTTTTCCCAATCTTTCTCTGTTCTGAACCCTAAACTCAAAAATTCACCATAAATTGTACACTTATCCAATTTAGGTGTTCTTTAGCTTTATAAAAAGCTCATTCTATCTAATTTTTAGGAATATATATCACTCATACATTATACCCTGTTTCACATGAACAGTGCCTTCGTGACTCTCAGAATGATCCTAATTGAGCATTTCCATTCTTATCTTGGCAAAATGAGCTTCATAACATGATTACATCATCATTCCTTGTATCAAATCCATACATATCACTCAATAATGCTCAGATGGATATAGTTACAGAAATACAAGCCTCATGAATTGTCATGCAATTTCATACATGATGCCATAACAATACATTAAAAAACCCACAATTCACATAATTATCATGCTCCTTCATTCTTCTTGCCTTTTTCCTTGGTTACTTCCATGTCCTTTCCCTAGCATGGTTAGTGTTTGGAATGGTGAGATTATCAAATCTCAGTAGCAAGTCATATGTCATGTGTAACACCTTACTTTTTAACTCATTTCCCATGAATTAAACTCCTTTTGGGTCTGATTATACTTGATCCTAAGCTTGAATCACATAATAATGAAAATCAGAATTTTCAAAATTTTCGGTTACTGTTCATATGGTGGTTTCCACTTTGCCAACTGAACTTTGAAAATTCATAACTAATTATAGAAAAATCAGTTTTTGGTGATTCAAGTCTCTAACAATAGATAAAAGCCTTATTTACATGGAAAAAATATGAAATAGATTATTCCATTGACCAATTCATACAGTTTATTTCTCAAATATTTACTGTATATTTGGTCATTTTCTCTTTCCTAGGATTTTGGCCTTATATTTATAAATTCATATCTCATTCTACCCTGAGCCAATTTATGCATTGCTTATGTCATTGGAAAGCCCTGTGTGTCTACTTTCTAGAAATATTTTTCTTGTACATTTATTCAAGTTGTACATGGCATAACATTAACTTAAATCATAAAGGGTCAGAATTTCACTTTTGCTGGAACAGTTTTGGGAAAACCTCCATATCTCCTATCATATAGCTCCAATTACCTCCAAATCAGTGGCATATGAAACTTAAAACATAGAAATTTCAATAAATAGAAACCACTGAATTTTTGGAGCTCCGCACGAATTATATCATCTTTTTAATTTTCCAGTACCTAACTTTTAGTTTCCAGTTTTCCCAATCTTTCTCTGTTCTGAACCCTAATTTAGAAAATTCACCATTTATTGTACACAACTCCAAATGAGGTGAATTAGGTGTCATATTAAAGGTTAAGATGCCCTATATCTGGTATAAAAATACCATAAACCTAATCTCACATTAAGTACAGAATAAGGGCGAATGAAACAGATATGTCTGGAAAATGCCCTGTTTCAGTCTACATTGCCATTTGCTTGCCAAAACCCTTGTAAATGAACTCGTTTTGGCATGAAACTTGGTAAAACATAACTTAACGTCACAATATCCAGAACTGGAAATTATCATGCATTTTCCACAACATTAACATAATAATCACTATTTTATATTTTCATATAAAACAAGACACAAATAATCATTCCCATTATAACACAATGGCTTGCAACATCATTTCCTTCTTCATGCCTTTTGCTCCTTCCTTAGCTCTTTTGCATTGGTTCTTCCTACTCGATACCTTCATGCTTTTTCTTACTCTTCAACTCGATACCAATGCTCCCCCTAGCTTCCTTGGGCTTCTTCAAGTCCTAATGCATCATCAGACAACTATTCAAGCTAATGGTTCCATGACTTGCTTAAAAAAAAATGTTCATGAACCCTAATTCTTCAAAAATTCACCAAAAATTCATTCCTAACTCAAAAATGATGAATTATACCTCTATTCCATGTAATTTTTCATGAGGAATCCAAATATGGCCTCAGAATTGCTAAATTCCATCTCTAGATAAGTTACTGTTCATTCCGAATTAAACCCTAACTTTTCACTTAGTGTTCCTTTGATCTTTCTTTGTACAACACACTTGTTCTTAAGATTTTGGACCATGGGGAATCCATTTTTGGGTTCAAAATCATGAAATTCCCTTTCCTTTTCAAACCCTAAATAGGCAGAAAATTTTAGAAATTTATAGAAAAATATCTACCCGATTAATTTGCAATCTAATGGCATAATCTTAATCCTTGAAGCCTATACATCACTTTTCATGGATCACTTTCTTCATGGCTTCATTTTCTCTCTCTACTCTCTCTCTAGGTAAAAAATTACAGAGGTGAAAGAGGAGAAAATACTCCATAAAACACCACAATACTCAAGTATGTACAAGATAGTGACCATAGAGATTTACCTTAGAAGTTTGAGGACCAAATTTTTCTTATTGATCTTGCTTCTTGGCTCCAATTTTTTCGTGCTTCTCTCCTCTTCTTGCTGCAGTTTCAGACGCGTATGAGGCAAGAAGATGATGTCCAAATGGCTAACCCAAGGCAATTAAGAAGGACATCTAATAAAGTTAACCATAGTAATCATTTTTAACTAATATTGCCTACTTTTCATTAAAGCTTTTCAAGAAATTCCCTTGGTGTCCTTGATCAGTTTTCAGACGTGTCTTGAGCTCATTTTTGGCAAAAATTACTTCAATAACTTTAATGGACCAAAATACTCTTTACCGATTAAATTTTTCCATACCGATTGAGTATTTTTGCCAAAATTGTCATTAAATTGGTACAGAATTATCCAACAATTACTTTTGGTCCAAAATCATTATCTAGACCCAAAATATATTTTATTAAGGTCCAATCATTGTCTTTGAATCAATACTGCCTTTTCCTGCAGTATAAACTGACATTTATCGAGTAAAATATTAATATTAAACCCTAATTACCCAATAAATATTATTTTGATCTTAATAAATTTCATACTATATTTCATTGGGTCTAACTCATTGAGAACTTTATTTTGACTATAATTTTTCATATTTACAAAAATACCCTTGACTCGGGGCAAATTTACAATTCTTGAAACTTTCGGGTCCTTTTTCGTAATTTCCCCAAACTTCTTTCTCCTTCCCCTTCCACGTTGAAGGCATTCTTAAGGGGCTAAATTGTAAAGATTCTTGATTCTTGGGACTCAAATATAATTTTTTTATTTTTCCATTTAACCAGGAAAAATGACATCTTTGCCTTTCTTTACGCTTAACGGTGTCTCACCGTTTTTTCCAATTCTTTTTGCATTTTACGATGTCAACCTTTTCATTTTTGGACCTTAAATGCATTATTCACATTTTACTTCTAATGTGGGAATGACCGTTTTGCCCTTAAGCCGGGTCAAAATATAATTATCCATTCTTTCGGGCACTTTCTTGTAATTTCACCCAAAGACCAATTTTTAATTATTTCATTTTTCACTATTCATATTAACTTCAAATTGGTCTATCTCTCAACCTGGACCTCCCAGGAATGCAATACTTATACCATTGCGCTCAGTTTGGAGCGGGCTTTCATTCAAGTGGTATATTGCATATTTTTTTTTCGGGGTGAATTCTAGAATTAATTTTTGTCAAAGACCTTATGGAAAATTAATTCCAATTAAGGATCAAACATAACTTCTTCAGAAAATTAGATGAGAAATTAATTCCTTCTAAAGCCCAACTATATATAACCTTTTCACCTCACTTCGTTTCTCATCTTTTATTCATTTTCTAACTTCCCATAAAAATAGGGATATTACATCATGCAATTACATTATCATATATGCATAAAACCTTAAATCATAACCATTCACCCATTCAAGCATATAATAAGTCATAATGGTTCATAAAAATTTTGGCATGGTCTCTCTTTATAAAATGGACATCCAAGGGTTAGGACCCTTTCATAAAAACAGCCAAACCAATCTCACAACATCATAACAACAATATGGCAATGGGATTATAACATAGAAACAATATACAATAACATAAAGCAAGAAATAGACTATGCTACCATTGTTGCTTTCCTTTGCCTTCCAACTTGATTCCAATGCTCCCATTCTCTTTTCCTTTGAGTTGTACTTTGCCCAAATACTTCCTTAAGCTTCCTTGGACCTAAACATAACACCAATGAAGCATATAAGCCATTGGTTCTTGGTCCAACTTCACACAATGCTCACTAAACCCTTAAATTTTCTCTTTGCTTTCTTCTTGGTTTTTCTTTGAACAATGGTTGTTCTCAAGGTTTTGGGCCATGGGGAACTCATTTATGGCATTAAAATCATGAAATTATAACCCTAGCATGCACCCCTGTTCAGACCGAAAATCATGAGAGAAATGGAGAAATTTATTTTCTTTGAAACACTTCCTACAATTCATGAAATCATGCTTTGGGTGGCTAAATCATACTTTGGCTTAACTTTGATGCATGAAAACATAATTTTTTCCATGTTCCCAACGTAGGCCAGATTTAGACTCGAGAAGAGGAAGAGTGAAACTCCATGAAATCACTTGAAACTACTAGCTTGAAATCATTAGAAAGCTTACCTATCACTTGCATCTTGATTACTTCATGTTTCAAACTTGGCTTTTCCCTCTTCTTCTTCACTTAGGTCACGCCATCTTTCTCCTTTCTTGAGCAAACTTTGAGCTCTCTCTCTCTCTCACTTCCAGCAGCATATTGATCGTGCAAGAAGAGTGAAAAGTAGCCACCTCACCAACTCACTCAACTTTAATATATTTTGTCTTGACTTTAGTTAGCAAAAAGCAAATACTTCCTTGAGAAGTAGTATAAAAAAAAACAATATTAAAGTTAAATTTGGTTACAGCTGCTGGACGTCCGAAATGGGGAGAGAGAAGGAAATTATCTCACTTAATGATATGGCTTAATTAACTTGCTAATTACCTTCCTTAATCACACTTACTTTTTGACCAAAAAGGCAAGCCTTCTTGAGCAAGTTTTGGGACAAAAATCACATGCCCATTATGATGAATTCTCAAGCCAATAAGAGTGAGAGGAGTGTCCAAAAATTGCTCTATAATTTTATAGACCAAAATACCCTTTACCGATAACTTTTACCTGTACCGATTAAGTATTTTTGCCAAAATTGTCATTAAATTGGTACAGAATTATCCAATAATTACTTTTGATCCAAAATAATTATCTAGACCCAAAATATATTTTATTAAGGTCCAATCATTGTCCTTGAATCAATACTGCCTTTTCCTGCAGTCTAAACTGATCTTTATCGGGTAAAATATTAATATTAGACCATAATTACCCAATAAATATTATTTTGACCTTAATAAATTCCATAATATATTTCATTGGGTCTAACTCATTGAGAGCTTCATTTTGACTATAATTTTTCATATTTACAAAAATGCCCTTGACCCGGGGCTAATTTATAATTTTTAGAGCTTTTGGGTCATTAGGTGTAATTTTCCCCAAGATATTTTTAATACTCATTCCCGTAACTTTTATGACTTTAAGGACATAAATTTATTTTTCATAATTCTTTAGGGGTAAAAATATAATTTCTTATTTTCCATCCAACCGGGAAAAATGACCTATTTGCCCTTCTTCACACTTAACGGTATCTCTCCATTTTTCCCAATTCCTCATACATTTTATGATATCAACATTTATTTCTTGAGGTTTAAATTCAATATTCATATTTTTCTTCAAAGATGGGAAATAACCGTTTTGCCCTTAAGTCGAGTCCAAAACATAATTATTCATTCTTTTGGGCACTTTCCTGTAATTTCACCCAAAGACCAATTTTTTATTCTTTCCTTTTTACTATTCACAATAACTTCAAATTGATCTATCTCTTAACCTGAACCTCTCGGGTATGCAATAGTTATACCATTGTGCTCAGTTTGGAGCGGGCTTTCATTTAAGTGGTATATTGCATATTTTTTTTTTTGGTGAGTTCTGGAATTAATTTCTGCTAAGGGCCTTATGGAAAATTAATTCCAATTAAGGACCAAACATAACTTCTTCATAAAATTAGATGAGAAATTAATTCCTTCTAAAGCTCAATTATATACAGCCTTTTCATCTCACTTCATTTCTCATCTTTTATTCATTTTATAACATCCCATAAAAATATTACAAGATACATGGTGGAAGACCATGTTTAGCTAGGCAGAATGTGTGCTTCATATGTGGAAAACCTGGACACTTTGCGAGAGATTGCAGAGTAGATATAGCAAGGACTAGACCACAAGCACAAGGAAGAGTCTTCGCTTTTATTCAGCAGAGGCTCGACAATCACCTGATCGCATTGAAGGTATGATTAAAGTAAATGATTGTCTTGTGCATGCCTTGTTTGATTTAGGTGCTAGTTATTCTTTCATTTCCTATAAATGTGCTAAAGGGTTGGGTCTGGTAATCATTTAGGTGCCATATGATTTGCATGTGTCCATACCTATTGGTAATCAAGTAGCCATATCTCATGTCTGCCTAAATTGCATTGTACAATATGAACATTACTGATGTTGATTTAGCATCTTCAGTTTAATTTGATCCTTCTTGAATGAATTGAGCTTAATCGGATTCTGTTTTGAACCTAATTTAGGCAAAACCTCAAAGTTTTTGAAAATGCCTTAATGAAATATAACCAGAGAAATCCAATGAAAGTAGCCTTTTAATAAATGCTAGTGACTTCATTTAGCATCCTCAACACAATTTGATCCTTCTTCAATGTATTGAGCTCAATTAGATCCCATTTTGAACCCAACTTTGAGACAAGCTCGAAGTTTTTAAATGTGTTTTGACAAAGTATAATTGGAAAATTCCAATAAAGTGGCCTCTAAAAGAAAGTTGGTGAGTTCATTTAACATCCTTTTAACAACCTTAGCTAACATGGAATAATTGGTCTGAATTAGATCCCCTTTTGAGCCAACTTTGCGTAGAATCTTAAAGTATTCCAAAAATAACTTGAAAAAATATAATCAAAGAAATCTGATGAAATTTGAATCTACAGGAATGTTAGAGATTTTATTTAGGATCATCAACACAATTCGATCCTTCTTGGAGGAATTGAGCACAATCAAATGCTGTTTTAAGCTTATTTTGGCAGAACCTCGAAGTTTCCAAAAATGCACTCAAGAAGAATAATCAAAGAAATTTGATGAGAGTGGCCTCTAAAGGCAATCAACCATTTTGATTTAGCATCTTTAGTTCAATTTTGATCCTTATTGAAAGAACTCAGCTAAGTCGAATTCTGTTTTGAACCTAATTTAGGTACAAGCTCAAGGTTTTTTAAAATGCCTTGATGAAATATAATTAGAGAAATCCGATGAATGTAGCCAACCTCTTAAGGAAAGCTAGTGAGTTCATTTAGCATCCTAAACATAATTTGATCCTTCTTGGAAGAATTGAGCACAATCGGATCACATTTTGAACTAATTTTAGTAGAATCTCAAAGTTTCCATAAATGCACTGAAGAAGAGTAATTAAAGAAATTTGATAAAATGGCCTCTAAAGAAATCAACCACATTGATTTAGTATCTTCAGTTTAATTTGATCCTTTTTTATTAAATTGAGCTCAATCGGATTCCATTTTGAACCCCACTTAGGCATAAACTCGAAGTTTTTGAAAATGCTTTAATGAAATATAACTAGAGAAATCCAATGAAAGTAGCCTTTTAAGGAAATATAGTGAGTTCATCTAGCAACCTTAACATAATTTGATCCTTCTTGAAAGAATTAAGCACAATTGGATCCTATTTTGTGCCCATTTTGGCAAAAGTTTGATGTTTACGAAAATGCACTCAAGAAGTATAATCAAAGGAATCTGACGAGAGTGGCCTCTAAAGGCAATCAAGCATGTTCAATGCAATTTGATCCTTCTTGGAAAAATTAAGATCAATAGAATATCATGTTTTGATCCCTATTTAGGTACAAGCTCAAAGTTTTCAAAAATGCCTTGAAGAAATATAATTAGGGAAATATGGTGATAGTACCTCCAAAGGAAGGATAGTGAGTTCATTTAACATCCTCACAACATCCTAAGCTAACATTGAAGATATGAGTTCAATCAGATCCTGTTTTGTACCAATTTAATACAGAATCTGGAAGTATTATGAAAATATCCTGAAGAAATATAATCATAAAATTCCAATGAAAGTTGAATCTAAGGGAAAGCTAGTAAGTTCATATAGGATCCTTCGCACAATTTGATCCTTCTTGGAGGAATTAAGCACAATCTAATCCCTTTTTGAGCCTATTTGGGCAGAACCTCAAATTTTCCAAAAATGCACTCAAGAAGAATAATCAAAGGAATTTGATGAGAGTGGCCTCTAAAGGTAATCAACCATGTTGATATAGCTTCTTCAGTACAATTTGATCTTTCTTGAAAGAACCAAGCTCAAATGGATTCTGTTTTGATCCCAATTTAGGCAGAAGCTCAAAGTTTTTGAAAATGCCTTAATGAAATATAACCAGAAAAATCTGAAGAATATAGCCTCTAAAGGAAAGCTAGTGAGTTCGTTTAGCATCCTCAATACAATTTGATCCTTCTTAGAATAGAGCATAATTGGATCCTATTTTGAGCCTACTTTAGCAGTAGCTCAATGGTTCTGAAAATGTACTTAAGAAGAATAATCAAAGAAATCTTATGAGAGTGGCCTTTAAAGGCAATCAACCATGTTGATTTAGCATCTTTAGTTCAATCTAGTCCTTCTTGAAAGAATTGAGCTCAGTCAAATTTTGTTTTGAACCCAATTTAGGCACAAGCTCGAAGCTTTTGAAAATACCTTGATAAAAAATATAAGTAGAGAAGTCCAATGAAAGTAGCCTCTCAAGGAAAGCTAGTGTGTTCATTTAGCATCCTCAACATAATTTGATCCTTCTTGGAAGAATTGAGCATAATTGGATCCCATTTTAAGCCCATTTTAGTGGAAGCTCGATGTTTCCATAAATGCACTCATAAAGAATAATCAAAGAAATATGATGAGAGTGGCCTCAAAAGGCAATTAGCCATGTTGATTTAGCATCTTCAGTATAATTTGATCATTTTTTAAAGAATTGAGCTCAATCGGATTCCATTTTGAACCCAATTTAGGCATAAACTTGAAGTTTTTGAAAATGCCTTAATGAAATATAACAAGAGAAATCCAATGAAAGTAGCCTCTTTAAGAAAGCTAGTGAGTTCATTTAACATCATCAGCACAATTTAATCCCTTCTTGACAGAATTGAGAACAATTAGAACCCATTTTGTGCCCATTATGGCAGAAGTTTGATGTTTATGAAAATGTACTCAAGAATTATAATAAAAAATTTTGACGAGAGTGGCCTTCAAGGGAAGGCTAGTAGGTCCATTTAACATCCTCACAACAACCTAAACTAACATCAAAGATACAAGCTCAATCAGAACCCGTTTTGAACCCAATTTTACAACAAGCTCAAAGTTTTTGAAAGTGTTATGACCAAGTATAATCAGAGAAATCCCATGAAAGCTAATACAAAGAAAAGCTAGTGAGTTCATTTAATATCCTTATAACAACTTGAGACAACATAAAAGAATTGAGTTCAATCAGATCCCATTTTGAGCCAACTTTGGGTAGATTCTTGAAGTATTTCGAAAATACCCTGGAGAAATATAATCAAAGAAATCTGATGAAATCCAATCTAAACGAAAGCTAGTGAGTTCACTTAGGATTCTCAACAAAATTTGATTCTTCTTGGAGGAATTGAACAATATTAGATCTCGTTTGAGCTTATTTTGGAAGAACCTCAAAGTTTCCAAAATGTACTCAAGAAGAATAATCAAAGAAATCTAATGAGAATGGCCTCTAAAGGCAATCAACCATGTTGATATAGCATCTTCAATTCAATTTGATCCTTCTTAAAAAAATTGAGCTCAACTGGATTCTGTTTTGAACCCAAGTTAGGTAGAAGCTCGAAGTTTACGTAAAAGACTTCATGAAATATAACTAGAGAAATCTGATGAAAGTAGCCTATAAAGGAAAGCTATTGAGTTCATTTAGCATCCTCAATACAATTTGATCCTTCTTAGAAGAATCGAGCACAATTGGATCATGTTTTGAGCCCATTTTAGCATAAGCTCAGTGGTTCCAAAAATGCACTGAAGAAGAATGATCAAAGAAATCTGATGAGAGTGGCCTCTAAAGGCAATCGACCATGTTGATTTAGCATCTTTAGTTCAATTTGATCCTTCTTGAAAGAATTGAGCTTAGTCAAATTTTCTTTTAAACCCAATTTAGGCACAAGCTCAAAGTTTTTAAAAATGCCTTAATGAAATATAACTAGGGAAATCTGAAAAAAGTAGCTTCTTAAGGAAAGCTAGTGAGTTCATTTAGTATCCTCAATGCAATTTGTGCCCATTTTGATGGAAAATCGATCTTTCTAAAAATGCACTCAAGAAAAATAATCAAAGAAGTCTGACAAGAGTAGCCACTAAAGGCAATCAAGCATGTTGATTTAGCATCTTCAATGCAATTTGAGCCTTCTTAAAAGAATTGAGCTCAATTGGATCATTTTGAACCCAATTTAGGTACAAGCTCAAAGCTTTCGAAAATGTCTTGATGAAATACAATTAGAGAAATCCGATGAAAGTGGTGTCTAAAGGAAGGCTATTAATTTCATTTAACATCCTCACAAAAACCTAAGCTAACTTCGAAGATACGAGCTAAATCAAACCCAGTTTTCAACATATTTAATGCAGATTCTCGAAATATCTGAAAATACCCCAAAGAAATATAATCAAAGAAATTGGATGAAAGCAGCCTCTAAAGGAAAGCTAGTAAGTTCATTTAGCATCATCACTACAACCTATGCCAAAATGGAAGAGTTAAGCTCATTCATATCCTGTTTTGAGCTTATATTGGGCATAATCTTGAAGTTTTTAAAAATGCCTTTAAGAAATATAATCAAAGAAATCTCATGAAAGTGGCCTCTAAACGAAAGCTAGTGAGTTCATTTGGCATCTTTAGTAAAATTTAATCCTTCTTAGAAGAATTGATCTTAATCGAATCCCGTTTTGAACCCAATTTTGCAAAAAGCTTGAAGTTTTTGAAAGTGTTTTGACCAAGTATAATTATAGAAATCCCATGAAAGTGGCCTTTAAAGGAAAGCTAGTGAGTTCATTTAACATCCTTATAACAACTAAGCTAACATGGAAGAATTAAGTTCAATTAGATCCCATTTTGAGCCAACTTTGGGTAGAATCTCAAAGTATTCTAAAATTACCCTGAAGAAATATAATCAAAAAATATGATGAAAGTTGAGTCTAAAGGAAAGTTGGAGAGTTCATTTAGATCCTCAACACAATTTGATCCTTCTTAAAGGAATTGAACACAATCATATCCCTTTTGAACCTATTTTAGCAAAACCTTGAGGTTTTCGAAAATGCACCCAAGAAGAATAATTAAAAAAATATGAGGAAAAATGCCTCTAAAGGAAATCAACCATGTTGATATAGCATCTTCAGTTCAATTTGATCCTTCTTGAAAGAATTGAGCTCAATAAGATTCTATTTTGAATCCAATTTAGGCATAGGCTTGAAGTTTTTGAAAATGCCTTAGTGAAATATAACTGGAGAAATCCATTGAAAGTGGCCTTTGAAGGAAAACCAGTGAGTTTGTTTAGCATCCTCAATATAATTTGATCCTTCTCGAAAGAATTGAGCACAATCGGATCATGTTTTGAGCCCATTTTAGCAAAAGCTCGATGGTTGCAAAAATGCACTTGAGAAGAATAATCGAATAAATCTGGCGAGAGTGGTCTTTAAAGGTAATCAACCATATTGATTTAGCATGAGCAGTGCAATTTGATCTTTTTTGAAAGAGTAAAGCCAGTATATGATGTCCTCATAGTTCCCAATTCAAAAAGTTTGAATCAGGGCTTTTAGAATGGTATAAATGAATAAATTAAACCAAAGTAAAATATTGACTATGAAATCAAGCAAGTAAGAAGTAAAAGTATTTCTCTGGTGAAAATGGTCTGTAATAGAAAGGAAATAAGAGGTACAAGTATATATCTAAATTTTGAACATGAAGTTTATTTTAAGAGGGAGAGAATTATAACAACCCTAAAAGACTAGATATCTAAAAATGCACAAAGAATTCATGAAATCAGATATACATCATTTTGCGTGAAACTAAGCAAAAATGCCAATTTTCTAGTTAGATAGACAAATGAGAAAATGGTGATTTTGCCATGGAAAAAAAGAAAAAAAAAGGAGAAACACGGAGAAAAGTCACATGGAGCAGCAAGAAATAAAATATTTAAGGAAAAATTACAGCTAAGCGTCGAAAGAATTAAAAATTATGATTTTGTCCAGGTCAGGGGTAATTTTGTAAATATCTAAAATTACTGTCAAATCGAAGCTCTTGATGAGACTAGTCCAATAGTACATAGCACTAAAGGTTAATATTTAAGGATAAAGAAATAATCAGTGCCGAAGATTAAAAAGTAACTTTTTACCGATAAAATAACTTTTTGATCTACAAAAGTTAAAAAGGTAAAAAGAAAAGCTATTGAACATTGTAAAAAGAGCTTTATGAGGTAGGATAATAAAGTAATCTCATATATAACTTTACTTTAATCATGTACTCATAAAGTGAATTTATACTGTAAAAACTAATTTTACCGGTCTACATATAGAGTAACAATACATGGTATTATTGAACTAGAAAAAATATGCAGTATTTTGGAGATGAGACCCTCTCACATGGCATCACCTTGGCTGCCCATATGCAGAAAAGTGAAATGCTTAATGGTTAAGACAACTTGTTGGCTAAGTTGTGATTAAGGTTCATCAAAGTAATTAACAAAAGTAAGCATGATTAGTAGCCATTATAAATACCCTTCACACCCACCATTTTGCATGTCCAAGCACATGCAAGAGAGAGTGAGTGGTATGCAATTTAGTGAGAGGTCAAGGTAGCCATGAGAAGCAAGGGTAAAATGAGAAATCGGTAAGTTGCTAGTTTGTGAATTTGATAAGTTTTAGCTTGATTTCTTGGTAGTTTGAGATATTTTTCTTCAAGTTTCTTTTTCTCCACTTGTTGTTAGCTTTAGCTTAAGCACAATTTATGGAAGGAAAGTTGTTCTTAAACCAAAAAATGATAAGAAATCACGAGTTTTTACAAGAGGAAGTAAGATAGGTATGTTTTAAAGCAAGTTTTGGGAAAACCTAGCCTTTTCTCAAGAGGGCAGAATTTTGGTCTACAAAAAAGACCATCTTAGACTGAGAATATCATTAATTTGATGCCAAAAATGGATTCCTCATGGCCAAAAACTTTAAAGACAAGTATATGCTTCTAGAGTTTCATGGAACCATATGCATTATGCCATGAAATCAGTAGCTCAAGCTAGTATCTAATGTTGATATAAGTCTTGGGGATGCCTAAGGAGGCTAGTGGAAGCATTGGATTCAAGAGGAAGAGCCAAAGGAATGCTTCAAGGTAGCTAAGTTTATATATTCTTGCTTATGTATCTCATTACTTTGTTTTGATGCAAATTGGTTGCCATATCGTGAAATGTTATTTCTTGATTGGTTTTGGCTGCAATATAAGGGGTTTTATACCTCAGGATGTCTATTTTCTAAGCCGTTATACTGTCAAAATTTTTATGACTTACATGGCAATTTAATGATTATTATGATTTAACGTGATTCTAAGTGCTTTAAAGTGATTATTATGTTACATGAATAACATGATGCATGAATATAACTTGGTATTAAGATTTTCTCATTCTTATTCCCTAAGTATCAATATATTTAGGCACAAACTATGGCAATAGAATCTAAGGAGCAATGGAGAAAGGAGAAGAGATTGATGATTAATGTTGTTATTAAGCTATGAATGTATATTTTGAAGAATTTTATGTGATATGGTATATGAAAGCATGAAGCTTTGTATTTCTTTAAGCATGTTCTTGTATGTCCCTTACGATGCTATGACTATGATTGGGATAGGTTTGAACTATATGTGTGATGTATGTAAGCTCCTTGCAGTGTCATGACATATCTTGACAAATCTAAGCATTTGATGGTTATGTAGTTACTGTTTATTTGAAATGTGATGCAACCAATGAGTGTCATATATTTTTGAAAACTAAATAAATGGGGCTTTCCAACAAGTCAAAGAACACTTGATTTAGATCATGGTACAAATTGTCATGAATTTTTGAATTTAGGGTTAAAACTTGGACATGGTTGGAAAATAGTATATTTTATTCATAAGTACTACTTATTTGAAAAGTAGCATAGAATCGTACAGAGCTCCAAAAATTTAGTGTTTTACATGTATGAAAATATCCAAGTTTTAAGTTTAATATGCCACTAGTTTGAGAGTAATTGGAGCTATACAATGAGATGTTTCCTCAAACTGTTCAAGTAAAAGTGAGGTTCTAACCCTTATTAATTTAAGTTGGAGCCATGCCCTATACAGATCAAATAAATCTATAAAAAAATATGGTTGTAAAGTAGACATGTAGAGCTTTCTAATTATGTAAAGAGATCACAAATTGGCTTAGGATAAAATGTGAAATAAATTTTCAAAATTAAGGCTAGAAAACATAGGCATTATTATTGACCATTTGTATAGTGGATATTTGAGAAATAAATTGTACAAATGGGCCAAGTAAAATTAAATTTTCTTATTTTTTCTTTGTAAAGCATGGTTTAACTATTTTCAGAGACTTGAACCACATCAACATGATTTTTCTAGAACTAGTTATGATTTTTCAACTTTTGTCCAAAAAACTCAAGTTCAAAGTGAGCAATACCTCATTTTTTTAATTTTAAATATTTTGGTTCTATTGATGATTCAATCCTATAATATGATCCAATATGACAATAACCTAGGCCAACTTGGAATAATTGAGATTAATGAAATCCTGTTTTGAGCCTATTTTGGTTAGAAGCTCAAAGTTTTCAAAAATGCCCAGAAGAAATGTAATCAAAGAAATCCGATGAAAGTGGACTCCAAAGGAAAGGTAGTGAATTCATTTAGCATCCTTAGCACAATTTGATCCTTCTTGGAAGAATTGACCTCAATTGGATCCAATGTTGAACCTAATTTGTGCGGGAGCTCAATGTTTCAGAAAATACCCTAAAGAAATATAATCAAAGAAATCTGATGAAAGTGACCTCTAAAGGAAAGTTAGTGAGTTCATTTAGGATCCTCAATACAATTTGATCCTTCTTGGAAGAATTGAGCACAATCAGATCTAGTTTTGAGCCCATTTTGGCAAAAGCTTGATGTTTCCAAAAATTTACTCAAGAACTATAATCAAGGAAATTTGATGACGGTGGCCTTTAAAGGCAATCAAGCACGTTGATTTAGCATCTTTAGTACAATTTGATCTTTCTTGAGAGAATTGAGCTCAATCAGATCCTATTTTAAAACCAATTTAGTCACAACCTCAAAGTTTTAGAAAATGCCTTCATAAAGTATAATCCCAGAAATCCGATCAAAGTATCCACTAAAGCAAAGCTAGCGAGTTCATTTAACATCCTTACAAGCTAAGCCAACATGGAAGAATTCAGCTCAATCAAATCCCATTTTGAGCCTATTTTAGGCAGATACTCAAAGTTTTAGTAAATCACTGAAGAAATATAATCGAAGAATTCTAATGAAAGGTACCTTTAAAGGAAAGCTAGCGAGTTCATCTAGCATCCTTAAGATGATTTGATCCTTCTTGGAAGAATTGAGCTCAATCAGATCCGTCATGAATCTAATTTGGACAGAAGCACTAAGTTTTCGAAAAATGACCGAAAGAAATATAATAAAAAAAATTTGATGAAAGTGGCCACTAAAGGAAAGTAAGTTGATTTAGCATCCTTGATACAATTTGATCTGTCTTAGATGAAATTAAGCACAATCGGATCCCATTTTGAGCCCATTATGGCAGAAGCTCAAAGTTTCTGAAAATGCACTCAAGAAGTATATTCAAATAAATCAGATAGCAGTGGCCTCTAAAGGTGATCAAACATGTTGATTTAGCATCTTCAATATAATTTGATCCTTCTTGGAAGAATTGAGCACAAGTGGATCCTATTTTGAGCCCAATTTAGGCATAAGCTCAAAGTTTTCAACAATACCTTGGTGAAGTGTAATAAGAGAAATTTGATGAAAGTGCCTCTAAAGGAAGGCTAGTAAGTTTATTTAACATCCTCACAACAACCTAAGCCAACATAGAACAATTAAGCTCAATCAAATCCCATTTTGAGCCTATTTAGGGCAAAATATTGAAGTTTCCAAAAATGCCCTGAAGAAATATAATCAAAGAAATCCAACAAAGCTACCTCTAAAGGAAAGCTAGTGAATTCATTTACGATCATCAATATAATTTGTTCCTTCCTGGATGAACACAAGCAGATCCTTTTCAATACTCCATAGCTAGTGAGTTCATTTAACATCCTCACAACAACCAAAGCCAACATAGAACAATTAAGCTCAATCAAATCCCGTTTTGAGCCTATTTAGGGAAGAATATCGAAGTTTCCAAAAAAGCCCTGAAGAAATATAATCAAAGAAATCCAACAAAAGCTGCCTCTAAAGGAAAGCTAGTGAATTCATTTACGATCATTAATACAATTTGATCCTTCCTGGATGAATTGAACACAATCAGGTCCTTTTCAATACTCCATAGCTAGTGAGTTCATTTAAGATCCTCACAACAACCTAAGCCAACATAGAACAATTAAGCTCAATCAAATCCCATTTTGAGCCTATTTAGGGCAAAATATTGAAGCACTACGCCAGATTTGAAAATAATAGACGCCTAATAGTAGGTGGTTATATTAAAAAACGTTTAAAAAAATATGCCTGGGGGATTTGTAGGCGGTTATTTAAATAACCTCCTACAAAAAGTTAATATTTGTAGGCGGTTTATTACATAACCGCCTACAAATTTATTATCAAATGACAAAAAAAAAATTAATAACATAGTAGGCGGTTATTTTAATAACCGCCTACTTTTATTTAATTATAATAATATTAATTAAATTAATAAAACCAAAAGTATGCGGTTATTTGTTATAACTGCCTACTTTTGTTGCACTCTACCCTATTACATCACTTTTGAGCTATTCCCATCGGCCTCGTTACTGACTCCACAGAAGTTCTCTCCCTTTGATTCTGTGGCTTCTTGAAGTTCGTGTGAGCATTTTGCGGCTTCTTCAAGTTCGGGTCAGCATTCTGCGGCTTCTTCAAGAGTTCGTGTCCATATTCGCTCTGTCTCCAACCTCCATCTTGAGGTTCTGTGCTTGCTTGCTTGCTCTGTCTCTTGCAGCATTCTGCGTTGGTGGCTTGTCAAGCTTCGTGTTCGTGCTCTCCATCTTCGTGTTCGTGTTTGTGTTTGTGTCCGTGTACTTGTTCGAGTTTTGTGGCTTCCGTGCGCTATGTCGATGGGTAGTCCAAGTTCGTTCGTGCTTGCAATCTCTGGTTACCAGAGAACCCAACTATTTTGAACTCCTACAGGTCAGCACCTCACCTCCACTTTTCTGTTTCCCATCAATTTCTCCTTCCATTCGTCATCCCTGCTCATGATTCAACGTATGCCTTCTAGGTGTTTGCTAAAATGCCTATATGAGATGTGTTCCTAAATCCAAATCATTATTATTGCTTAGGATTCATAGCTGCTCTGTTGAAAGGGTTATATTCTAAGCTGGAAATATATAGTGGCAGGAATGTTCTCACTTTTAGAACCATTATTCAGTCTTCGGAGTAGTGACTGTGTTAGATTTTGTTGGTTTATTTGCTGGTCCCATTATTTCTTTTGCCATCCAACTTCGAATTTTCCAGCTTTTCAGCCTTCTCCAACACCTCTCCAAGTGACTCAATCACCTTATTTCTCTCTTCTACATCATCTAATTTTTCATTACCAAATTGCTTAGTAGCTTTGGAGGGATCCCACCCTTCAGAATTTGTACCTAACATGGAGTTACCCTTGGCCTCTGAAGACTTCAATACCGGCTTTGGAGGAGGCTTAAGGACAAAACCATCACTATTATCTCCAGTAACTGTATTCCCTCTATCACCGTTAGAGTCAAGGGACACTGTATTGCCTTGGTCAGATATGAAATCAGTCGTACTCACTGAATATCTACAAAGGGAAGGAGACACAATGCCATGTCCTTCTACCCTTAAAGTTTCCTCCAGATAGGGAAACTCTCCTTCCAAACGAGTGGGTCCTTCCAGAGGAACTTGCTCCAACTAGACCTCCCAAACTGACTGGGGAAGCAAGAGAAGCTATTGCTCCTTGAGCGTTGCCCACCATTATAAGCATTAAACTCCCAACAACAACACAATAGGTTCTAAATGTTCTCACACCTAGCAATTCCTCATTCTACACTCTGTTTAAGTTTCAGTGAATTGGAACTATAACCTACTAAATAATTTAACCTACCCTGAAACAAAAAACCTCAGAAAACAGATAAATTAAGAGCAATATATCACTGCCCTTAATAAAATGAGCAGGGTATGATACCTCGACTACAAAGATTGAAACTGTGTCAATTAGAGGCACAACCTGTTCAGGGTACTGCGTAGTGACATCCCAATTATAGAAGCAACGCGTGGGTGTGTAGATGGAAGAGGGTAAGCAAGAAAGGAAGGAAATATGGATGTTATTTTGAGGCTGAGGTTGTTGGGAGGGAGGGATAATATATGGTGTGGGCCGGAGAAGTTGAGACAATTAGGAATGTGTGGATGGTTCTCCGCCTGTCAAATTTTGTTCATGTGATTAGGATTTCTCTCTCTTTCTTTCTTTATTTTATTTTTAATTCGTGGCTTCTAAAGCACCTTTCTTCTACTCCATATTTAAAACTCCGTGGGCAAAAACATTAAATAAATAAATAAATTGTGCAACTTTTTTTTGGCCAACAAATAAACTATTCTTACATATTAAATTATATTATTTATAATGTATAATAAGTGAAAAATTTTTAAAACTTACCCACCCTAATTTTAATAACTGAAATTTAAATTTAAAAAAAGAAAAATAATAAGTATTTTAATTTATTAATTAACATTAGTATAATTATTAATTTATTTAATTACTTAATATTTTAGTTTAGTAAAATATTATAATTATAATTATAAATAAATGTAAGATTTTTATAAATTGATACGATAATGATAATGATAATGATAATTGATAATAATAAGCTATAAAACATTGATAATATAAGAAGACATGCATGTATTTGATATATATTAAATATAATATTTATATCATATATAGATTCTTAATATTTTCTTTTAAAAAATTTTAAACTAACTTAACTCTTATAGTAAGCCATTAACTTTACTGTTCATTTATGTCCTGTTTTAAATTTTTTAGTGTTCAAACTTGTATTTCATTGAGATTTCTCATCACAGACATATTTCTTCTTATTCTTATAGCATATACACCTAGTTTAACAAATATAATATGATTTAAATCTTAAATTGACTTCTCGACTTATTTAAATCAACATGGGTGGGCCTTGGCCATTTTAGGTTTCAATTTACTACTTTACTATATAACTTGTGTTCTTACATTCTCATCATCTTAATGTCATTTCTAAGACATCATCAAGCATATAGAACCATTATTAACTCATTGAATTCATCATATTCATGTCATGATCTAAACTTCCCTTAGCCCCCTAAATCTTTGTTGAGTCAAATTTTAACACTTTCATATATTAAACTAGTTTAGAAATTTTTCTTAACTTTATACTCTTATGTAATGCAGGTTGAACATGTCATTGTGGTTATTACATATTAGCTATTTCAATTAGCTTTTTAATTTAGAAGCTTTGAGGCAGCAAAATAAGGGGCTAAACTAAAGGGGATAGTATAGTACAAGGTTATAAGGTACGTTATTCTTGCTTTCAAAGTTGTTGAAAATGGTGGTGTTGAATGATTGTTATACTAATTGACCGATGTTTGATTTGCATGTTAATATCTTCAATGGAAGTCATATGGTGAAGTTTTGATTGGAAATGATTGAATGAAATTTGATAGTCATAGTTTGATCAAATTTCAACAAGCCCAGGAAACTTTCTTTTCCAAGTCGTTATGTTGCCGATTTCCTTTTAAACTATATCATTATAATGCCATGTATTAATATCTAATAGCATGAAATATAATTACTTTATTAATTAGAAGTAATTTGATGATTGGAAATGATTGGGTACATGGTTGCTGCTATGATTGGTTGAAATTTACTACTTTTTGTATGAATAAAGGGCTTAAGGTTTGGGAAACTCTCATTTCTATGTTGTTATGCTACTGAATTTTCTTTAAAAATTAGTTTATGGTTGCCAGAAATAGTCCATGGTTGAATCATGTATTACTTTAATGTCCTAGAATAAAGACAGTCCTTATGTTTGAAGATAGCTTAGTTTATCTGGGATTGGTTGGAAGATGCTAGTGCTTATAATTGATGAGTCTAACTTTTTGTGAGTTGTTGCTGTAGAATTATTGGAACCATCAACTTCTAGGGGAGGCTCTGCCGAAATTTGTACACATTATGGATAGGAATTGGATGCATGCAAATCGTTTGAGTAAGGAATATTGGGATGGAGTGAAAGAGTTTGTTAGGTTTGCAGTTGAGCATGCTAATAACCCCGACAAAATTATATGCCCCTGCTTAAAGTGTTGTTTTGGAAGGCTAGTTAGTTCAGATAAGTTGGAAGAACATTTAGTGTGTAATGGAATCGATCGAAGTTATACCCATTGGACAAAACATGGTGAGACAAATGACGGGTATAGTGATTTGGGGACAAGTAGGAGCTTTGGATCTAATGATTTTTATACAAGTACATTTGATGATGACCGTCTTCAAGAGATGACAAATGCGATTGAAGATGAGCTTCAGGATTGTCCTGAGATGTTTGAGAGGTTGAAAGCCGATGCAGAAAAACCATTATATCCTGGTTGTACTAAATTCACGATATTATCAGCTGTGTTAAAGTTATACAACTTGAAAGCAGGGAATGGATGGAGTGATAAGAGCTTCACAGAATTACTTGCATTTTTGAAAGATATGCTGCCACAACATAATGAGCTTCCAAGCCGAACATATGAGGCTAAACGAATGTTATGTTCTATTGGAATGAGCTATGAGAGGATACATGCTTGTCCTAATGACTGTGTTTTATTCCGAAAAGAATATGCATCATTAAACAAGTGTCCTAAATGCAATACCCCACGATACAAAAAAAAAAGAATCGAGTCCAACGAAGGTGGTATGGTATTTTCCCATCATACCTAGATTTAGACGCATGTACAGTAGCGCAAAAATTGCAAAGCTCTTGACATGGCATGCAGATGAAAGAATTCAAGATGGAAAACTTCGACATCCTGCAGATTCTCCATAATGGAAAAGAATTGATCGTGAATATGAAGATTTCGGGGAAGAAGATAGAAACTTGCGCCTTGCTTTATCTACTGATGGAATGAATCCTCATGGCATGCGAAGTAGTACCCACAGTACATGGTCCGTTATTTTGTTGATTTATAACCTCCCACCATGGTTATGCATGAAGCGGAAGTTTATGATGTTGTCTATGTTAATTTTCGGACCCAAACAACCTGGAAATGATATAGACGTATATTTGGCTCCATTAATTGAAGATTTGAAACTATTGTGGGAGAAGGGTGTGGAGATGTATGACAAATATAGGGAAGAAACATTTAAGTTGAGAGCTATGCTGTTTGGTACAATTAATGATTTTCCGACATATGGTAATTTATCAGGTTACAGTATCAAAGGAGTGTTTGGATGTCCTATATGCGAAGAAGGCACACATACCATACGGTTGGAACATGGTGGGAAATTTGTCTTCCTAGGACATCGCAGATTTTTGCCTCTGGGACATCGTTACAGGTGGTGGAAAAAAGCCTTTAATGGGAATACAGAAGAAGGGAGTGAACCTTTGCCATTAAGTGGTGAGGATATGTTTGACAAGGTGAAGGATTTGAATAACAATTTCGGGAAGCCTTTTGCAAAACACCTTGGGACTAGTGGGTGGAAGAAAAAGTCAATTTTCTTTGAATTGCCATATTGGAAGTCTTTATATGTGAGACACTTCCTTGATGTCATGCATATAGAGAAAAATGTATGTGATAGCATCATTGGTACGTTGCTTAATGTGCCGGGAAAGACCAAAGACGGCGTTAAGGCAAGGTTGGACTTGGTTGCAATGGGAATAAGAGGAGAATTGGCACCGGTGAAGGGGAAATGCCGTACTTATCTACCTCTTGCAGCATATACTCTCTCTAGAAAGGAGAAAATCACTTTTTGTGAGTTTCTTAATGGAGTTAAGGTCCCATAGGGATACTCCTCAAACATTAGGAACCTTGTATCTATGAAAGACTTGAAGTTGAATGGCTTAAAGTCTCATGATTGCCATGTTCTATTTGAGAATTTGATGCCGGTCGCTATCCGATCTATTTTGCCCAAAAAGGTTCGAGGCACAATCACAAAATTATGTTTATTCTTCAAATCCATTTGTAGCAAAGTGATTGACCCCGTTAAGTTGCCAAGGTTGCAAAGACAAATTGTTGTGACTTTGTGCGAACTTGAGATGTATTTCCCTCCTTCGTTTTTTGACATGATGATTCACCTAACAGTTCACTTGGTTAGAGAGACACAATTGTGTGGCCCAGCTTATATGAGATGGATGTACCCTATTGAGCGTTACATGAAGGTATTAAAAGGATATGTGAAAAACTGAAGTAGACCAGAGGGTTGTATTGTTGAACGGTACATAGCTGAAGAAGCTGTTGAATTCTGTACTAAATACTTATCCAATGTTGATCATATTGGGCTTCCAAAGTCTCGTCACATTGGGAGAACAGATGGGGAAGGGATTCTTGGAAATGATATAGTTAGTATCTCCAGGACACAGTGGGAGCAAGCTCATTTGTATGTTCTGCATAACTCCGATGAGGTTGAGCTATATGTGGAAATGCACAAGGAGAAACTTAGAAGTTTAAACCCCTACAAGAATGAGAGTTGGATATCAAAGGAACACAATCAGGTTTTTATAAATTGGTTGAGACATCACATTATTTTGGAGGTGGAGAGAAATCCTGGTTCAGTTTCAGAAAGGTTACGATGGTTAGCTAACGGTCCAAGCATGCGTGTCATATCTTACAACGGTTATCTTATTAACGGCTACACATTCTATACGAAAGAGCAGGATGATCGGAGCACAATGCAAAATAGTGGGGTAACTCTTATAGCTCAATCAATGCATATTTCTAGTGTCAAAGACAAAAACCCTATTTTTGCAAATATGACATACTTTGGGGTAATTGATCGCATATGGGAATTAGATTATATCTTGTTTCGGGTACCAGTCTTTCGTTGTAAGTGGGTTGACAACAAAAATGGTCTTCGAGTTGATCAAACAGGGTTCATTCAAGTGGATCTTAACAAGGTGGGGTATAGAGATGAACCTTTTATTTTAGCATCCCAAGCTCAACAGGTGTTTTTTGTCTCCGATCCTGTTAATAAGAAGTTGTCTATTGTTATGTTAACAAATAAAATAATTGACAACCAAAAAGATATTGAAAGTCATCAAGATGCAAATATTGAGGATGATCCTTTTGTAGGGACATCAATTGATACTGATTATACTGGAGATGATGCCTTGTATGTGAGAGATGATCATCAAGAGGGTATTTGGATCATAAAGAGAAGACAAACCAGAAAGAGGAAAAGGTTTGAGTTTGAATTTTGTGTGTTTGAATTTTTTACTAGTTGTGTTATTCATCTTATTTGTGCGAACTTTTGCCTAAATCTTGTTATTTTCCTTTCTATGTATTAATGTCTTGTTTGTTTGATTGATATTACAGGTAAATGTCTTCCTCTTCTAATTATGATAGTGATCCGATGAATGTGGATCCCAGTAATGTTAACAAACGGGTTGAGAAAGAGTTAGAGAAGCATCATCGTGGGTTGACCGTCTTGAAAGAGGTCTCACGGGCAAGAGATAGTGGTCAGAAGATCCATGTGGTGTGGAATCGTAGAGGCCACCCAATAAAAGATGGTGGAAAAAAATTAAGTAGCTACATTGGAATAGCTGTGAAGATGAATGTGCCTATAGCAAGTAGCCAATGGAAGGACTGGAGGAAAGTCCCTGAGGCTATGAAAGACTTGATTTTCAAGGATATAGCGGTAAACAGCTTATTATAATTATCTTGTAATGTTTTTTCCTATGTGGTTATACTTTTATAATTAATCTTGGTACTTTGTTTTGTAGTTGGGATTTGACATCGATGAGTGCCATAGAGATTTCATATATAAGAAGGCTGGAGTATCGATACGAGCTTTTTGATATATTCTTACAAAAAGATTTTTGAAAGATCCAGATGGTAACATCCTTGAGCATCCACCTGCATTATTTGAAGTCTACATAAAGCAAGAAGACTGGGATATTTTTACGGGTATCCGCCGTGAGCAATCTTTCAAAGTAATCCTTTTTTACATGTTAGTTGTTAATTCTATTCTAATGCTATATGTGTCTAGCTATTTCATTTCAGATTTTTGTTTTTGACAGATATTAAGTCAGCAAAATAGTGAAAGGGCCAAGTGTCAACAATATAGAGCTGGCCGTCTTGGATACTCGGGTATAAAGGATAAGATGGTACGTGTCTATAGATCTTATTTATATGAATATATTTTCCTTATAAATACTTACAAATGAGTTATTTATGTTATTACACAGCATTCTCAAGAGGGATCTAAAGGTGGCCCTTTAACCAAGCGTCATGTGCTATGGGCAGAATCAAGAAAGAACAAGGAAGGGATTATTGACAATGAAAACGTCAAACAAGTTTGTGATAAAATTGTAAGTCTTACATTATTATTTGCATTTTCAATCATTTATAATATATTTCTATAAAATAATATATTTCTTATTATTTTTTTGCTTTCACAGGCTACCCTTGTAGAGTCCATGCCTGAAGGCATTGAGGAAGACACAGGGCTTGATGTGCTAGGCAAGGCATTAGGGCTCCCTGAGCACCCTGGTCGTGTTAGGGGTGCCGAGTTTGGCGTTTCTAAGAAAGCATATTTTGGGACTCAACGCCGCTCATCGTCATACTCTGCAGCTAAGGTTGCTCAATTAGAGGCAACTCAATTTGAGATGGAGAGAAAATTAGCCATGTTGACAGATTTGGTGCAAACACAAGCTGCAGTACTGAAGCAAATACAGTCATCACAGGTCGCATCAACAAGCCCTAGTGTCAAGGATAGCTGCCCTCTTCCATTTGAGCATCTCCCTGAGGTAATTGCTTTTCCAATCAAGTTCATAGTTTTTTTCGACATGTTTAACTTATTTTTTGCTATTGGTATAGGGCGTATCATACTGTCAATTATGGTTGGATCGCCCTACTAGATGTGTGGTTGCAGAGGGGCATATGGAAAACACAGGAGGAGTCATTCACAATCAAGCCCTACCTGAAGGCCATGTGAGAGTATCGATTGATGTCCCCAAAGAGGAGAATGTTATATTGCCAATTCCTACCCAAGATGCGGATAAGGTAGGACAAGCAATGGGTAGTTATGTAGCATGGCCAATGAACCTCTTTACCCTTGCTCCATCTGTACAGGTATGTTAATTGACACTTTATTATAATTTGCTACTGTGTAATCACTAGTTCATCCCAAATTGACCAACTTTGTTGCATAGGCAAAAGGAAAGCGTGTTCTAGGGTCCGGGCAATCCAAAGAGTCAATCATTGCACCGATGAAGAGACTACCCGGACCTAATGTTAATTTAAGGAAAAGCTGCAAGTACTTGAAAGGATTAGTGAGCATAGGGCAATGGGAGATTATAGAAATTGAGTATGATATAGGGATCTATAATAAAAGGATAACTGAAATGATCACCGAAGAAGTTATCCTATTCATGGTGGATCATCAATGGCTTGGGGCTGTGAATATTAACATATACATCAGGTACTCAAACTAACATAAATGAACTACTTTCCAACTAACCTTTCATTTGAGTGTGATATTAATACACAATTTTTTTTTCATTTTAGGTACTTGTATGAAAAATTTCTGGTCCCTGCCAATCTTACTAGCAAATTTGTGTTCCTCCACCCCCAAGATATATCATCTTTTTGTAGAGGTTTGATGCCCCAGAAGAAGATCACAGAACAATCTCAAGAAATTGCGGATGTGTTCAAGGCAAGAGCCGATAAGGAAGTATTATTTTTGGCACCTTTTCATCAAGGGTCAGTAACTTGTTGCTAAAATATTAAATGATGACTTTAGTTGTTGTGAACTGCCCAGTTATAATTTGTTGATGTTAATTATTTTTTCGTCAGAGAACATTGGATATTGATTGTCATCAACCCAGTAAAGCCAAAAATATATTATTTAGACTCCGGAAAACAAACAGGGCCAGAGAACCGCATCCAAATGATGGAAATGTTCAACAAGTAAGAATAAGTTTTTTTTTTAGCTTTTGTATATGTCTCCATGGTAATTCAAAGTTATGCTTATATTAATGTTCTTTTCTCATGGTTAATAGTGCTGTGAAGATGTTTCGAGCAGACCGAGGGCTTAATGACAAGAAGCAACAATCATATAAATGGACATCAATAAAGGTATTTATAGAATAATATTTAAGCAATTATTTATTGTAATTGACATTAATCTTCATATATAATATGTATGTATATATTTTTGTTTAGTGTCCGAAGCAAGCTAATGGTATCGATTGTGCATATTATGTACTGAAATTCATGAAAGATATCGTAATGCATGGCCAAAGCTCTATCCCGGTCACGGTATGTAATTCCATTTCATGCAATTACATTAATGCTTATAACTTTTGACCAATTTTTAGTAATGTCATTTTATTAATTTCTTCATGATATTTTAACTTGTATAGTACTTCCCGGATACCTACTGTGATGAGTACTCCAAAAATCAAATCAATGAAGTCATCACAGAGTGGAGTGATTATGTGGCTGAAATCTACCTAACTAGAGAGGAGGATGAGGAGGGATCAGAGTAATTGATTAGTTTGTTGTTACTAGAGTCCGTTGGGAAAAATCTGGTATTTTATGATTTCTTTTTAAACTTTTAAAGTATATAGTTTTATAATATGTTATAAGATTATATCATACTTTTTCTGTTTTGGATCATTTGGTGAGGAAGTCCTAACTCCCAACGTTCTTAATTTCCATTTGGGGCTCTTAAGAGTATTGCTAAAGTGTAATATAAAGTATAATTTAAGAACAAATTGTACTTCAAATGATGGATGGGCTTTGATTTTGCTGGGAAAGCTATGTATGTACTGCTGTATGGGTTGTTGTTGTATCATTGTTCATGGAGCTGCTAGGTTTCTCCACATAGAAGTGGATAACTATTGGTGATGGACTATATTCACATGGCCCGTTCTTTCTTTCTTTCCTTCTGTTGTTGTTATTATTATTATTATTTTCTCTATTAGAGTCTAAGGGGAGATTAGTGCTTGGGTTGGCACTATAAATTCAAAAACAAACATCATCTTTCCCTGACAATTAAGCGTTAGAGTAAGACAAGAAGCCTTCTTTATAGCCAAAGTCTCACTTGTGTGATCTGTCTCTTTCTTCTTAATAAGAGGCCCAGGATTATATTGAGAGAAAGAGAGAGATAATGGAGGGAAGAAAGGAGTATCCGAAAGAAATGAAGATATATCACTGATGTTGGAGAGGCATACCTTTAAACCCTCAGAAGCATGGCGGAATGAGAGTTGCAGTTTTTATTCTTGGTATCTCTCTTTCTCTCTCTCTCTTCTTTGATCAATACATACAACTTTAGGATCAAACTTATCTCAATCAGAGTGTTGTTGCCAATAAATTTTGGTGAGTCATTCTTGTGTCACAGTGGGTGTATTACTATGAAGTTTGTTTGTTAACTTTTGAGTGAGTCTTATTGGCACTAGTGTGAGATATTGTTGTGATTATATTTGATGTAACCTCCTGTCTAAGGAGTCTATTTTCTGTTTCCACATTAGTGCAGTGTTATTAGTATTATGCTAGCAACATATAGCAAGGTTCCTATGAGAAAATAAGTGCAATGTACTAATTGATATTTTCATTGAAATGAAAATTCTCAATTGAGAAAATAATTGGTAATTTGCATATCTTGGTTCAACATCTTATTCTTTCTTAACTATATATATTTATTCCCATGCCATTACATTGGTTAAAACATAAATGTGAATCGTTTTTGTGTTGTAGGTATTTGGTTAGTTAGAGGGAAGGGCCATTGCCAATATTAAGAGCTTAAATTTCTTCATGGGAGTTGATTGGAGCTCGTCTAAGAGTAAATTTGGAAGGATGACTTTGGTGGAGGCTCTAGGATAGCAGATTTGGGATTGTATGAAGCTCGACAGCATAACCTTCTATCTAGATAATTTTCATGTATTGCAATATGACATTTTATTTATGGTGTTTGAAGCATTGTTTAGATGTTGTTTTTTCTTATTTTATCGTTTTGTAGTGTCACTATATTGTTTATGTATGATATGTAAATTGATATTAATTTGTAAATACTTTTAAATGTAATACATTTTATTTTTTGTTAATGGATTTAACAGGTTGCATATATTTTGATACGAGACTGAACTACTTTCAAAATTTTTTTTTAAAAAATATATAAATTTAGTAGGCGGTTATCTGGATAACCGCCTACAAAGGTCCACTTTTGTAGGCGGTTATTAAAATAACCGCCTACAAAAATGGACTTTTGTATGCGGTTATTCATATAACCGCATACAAAGGTTCACTTTCGTAGGCGGTTATCCAGATAACCGCCTACGAAATCCAACCTTTGTTGGCGGTTATAACCGCCTACAAAAGTGTCCACTTTACGTTGGCACTCGCATAGTAAGAAGTTCATAACCGCCAATAATAGCTAAAAATAACTGCCTACAAAACCCTTTTCTGGCGTAGTGAAGTTTCCAAAAATGCCCTGAAGAAATATAATCAAAGAAATCCAACAAAAGCTACCTCTAAAGGAAAGCTAGTGAATTCATTTATGATCATCAATACAATTTGATCCTTCCTGGATGAATTGAACACAAGCAGATCCTTTTCAATACTCCATAGCTAGTGAGTTCATTTAAGATCCTCACAACAACCAAAGCCAACATAGAACAATTAAGCTCAATCAAATCCCGTTTTGAGCCTATTTAGGGAAGAATATCGAAGTTTCCAAAAATGCCTTGAAGAAATATAATCAAAGCAATCCAACAAAAGCTGCCTCTAAAGGAAAGCTAGTGAATTCATTTACGATCATCAATACAATTTGATCCTTCCTAGATGAATTGGGCACAATCAAATCCTTTTCAATACTCCATAGCTAGTGAGTTCATTTAACATCCTCATAACAACCTAAGCCAACATGGAAGAATCGAGCTCAATCAACACCCGTTTTGAGCCAATTTTGGGTAGAATCTCAAAGTTTTTAAAATGCCCTAAAGAAACATAATCAAAGAAATCTAATGAAAACAACCTCTAAAGGAAAACTCATGAATTCATTTATGATACAATTTGATCCTTCTTGGAAGAACTAAGCTCAATTGAATCCCATCTTGAACCTAATTTGCATAGAAGGTCGTAGTTTCTGAAAATGCACTAAAGAAAGATAATCAAAGATCTCCAATGAAAGTAGCCTTTAATGGAAAGCTAGGGAGTTCATTTAAGCCCATTATGGCAGAAGCTTGAAGTTTTTGAAAAAAGCACTCCAGAAGTATAATCAAAGAAATCTGATGAGAGTGAGTTCTAAAGGTGATCAAGCATGTTGATTTGTCATATTCAGAACAATTTGATCCTTCTTGAAGAATTGAGCTCAATTGGATCCTGTTTTGAACCCAATTTAAGCATAAGCTTGAAGTTTTTAAAAATGCATTGATGAAGTATAATCAGAGAAATCCAATGAAAGTTCCTCTCCAGGAAAGCTAATGAGTTCATTAAACTTCCTCACAACATACTAAGCCACTAGTGAAGAAATGAGGTCAATCAGATCCCATTTTGAGCTAATTCTATGTAGAATCTTGAAGTTTCCGAAATTGCCCTAAAGAAACATAATCAAAGAAATCCAATGAATAGGGCCTCTAAAGGAAAGCTAGTGTGTTAAATTAGCATCCTTAATACAATTTGATGCTTCTTGGAAGAACTAAGCTCAATCGGATCCCATCTTGAACCTAATTTAGGCAGAAGGTTGAAGTTTCTGAAAAAGCCATGAAGAAATAAAATCAAAGAAACCCGATGAGAGTGGCTTCTAAAGCAAAGTTAGTGAGTTCATTTAGCATCCTTAGTACAATTTGATCCTTCCAGGATGAATTGAGCACAATCGGATCTTGTTTTTAGCCCATTACGGTAGAAGCTCAAAGTTTCAAAAAATGCGGATAAGAAGTGTAATCAAAGAAATTTGATGAGAGTGGCCACTAAAGGCAATCAATCAAGCATGTTGATTTAGCATCTTTAGTACAATTTGATCCTTCTTGGAAGAATTGACTTGAATCGGATCCCATTTTGTACCTAATTTAGGCACATTGTCGAAGTTTTTGAAAACATCTAGAAAAAGTATGATCAGAGAAATCCAATGAAAGTGCCTCTAAAGGAAAGCTAGTGAGTTCATTGAACATCCTTGTAACATCCTAAGCCACCAGAGAAGAAAAAAGCTCAATCAAATCCCATTTTAAGCCTATTCTAAGTAGAATCTCGAAATTAAGAAATTTCTCTACAAAATATAATCAATGAAATCCGATGAATGCAGCCTCTAAAGGATAACTAGTATGTTCATTTAGCACCCTTAATACAATTTGATACTTCTTGGATGAATTGAGCTTAATCGGATCCCATCTTGAACCTAATTTAGGCAGAAGGTCGAAGTTTCTAAAAAAGCCCTGAAGAAATAAAATTAAAGAAATCCAATGAGAGCGGCCACTAAAGTAAAGCTACTGAGTTCATTTAGCATCCTCAATACAATTTGATTGTTCCTGGATAAATTGAGCATAATTGGATCTTGTTTTCAGCCTATTACAGTAGAAGCTAAAAGTTTCCAAAAATACACATAAGAAGTGTAATCAAAGAAATTTGATGAGAGTGGCCTCTAAAGGCAATCAATCAAGCATATTGATTTAGCATCTTCAATACAATTTGACCCTTCTTGGAAGAATTGACTTGAATCGGATACCATTTTGTACCTAATTTAGGCACATTGTCGAAGTTTTTGAAAACATCTAGAAAAAGTATGATCAAAGAAATTCGATGAAAGTGGCCTCTAAAGGAAAACTAGTTAGTTCCTTAAACATCCTTACATCATCTAGAGCGAATATCCTAAAAAATGTCCTGAAGATGTATAATTAAAGAAATCGATCAATGTGGCTTCTAAAGGAAAGCAAGTCAATTCATTTAGAATCCTCAATACAATTTGATCCCTTATGGAACAATTGAGTACAATCAAATCCCTTTTTGATCCTATTTTGGCTGAAGGTTGAATTTTTTCAAAATGCACTCAAGATGTATAATCAAAGAAATCTAATGAGAGTAGCTTCTAAAGGTAATCAAGCATGTTGATTTAGCATCTTTAGTACAATTTGATACTTCTTGGAAGAATTGACCTCAATTGGATCCTATTTAAAACTTATTTAGCCACAATCTCAAAGTTTTCAAAATTGCATTGATGAAGTATAGTAGAGAAATATGATGAGAGTGCCTTTAAAGGAAAACTAGTGAGTTCATTGAACATCCTCACAATATCCTAAGCCACCATAGAAGAAATGAGCTAAAACAGATCCCCTTTTGAGCTTATTCTAGGCAGAATCCTAAAGTTTCAGAAATTTCCCTGAAGAAATAAAATCAAAGAAATCTGATGAATACAACCTCTAAAGAAAAGATAGTTGTTTATTTGGCATCGTTAAGACAATTTGATACTTCTTGGAAGAATTAAGCTCAATCGGATCCCATCATGAACCTAATTTAGGTAGAAGTTTGAAGCTTCCAAAAAAGACTTGAGGAAATAAAATTTAAGAAATCCAATGAGACTAGTCTCTAAAGTAAAGGTAGTGAGTTCATTTAGCATCCTTAATACAATTTGTCCCTTCCTGGAAGAAATGAGCACAATCGGATCCCATTTTCAGCCTATTACGGTAGAAGCTCAAGTTTTCAAAAATGCATATAAGAAGTGTAATCAAAGAAATTTGATTAGAGTAGCCTTTAAAGGAAATCAATCAAGCATGTTGATTTAGGATCTTCAGCATAATTTGATCCTTTTGGGAAAAATTGAGCTTAATCGAATCCCGTTTTGAACCCAATTTAGGCATAATGTCGAAGTTTTTGAAAATGTCTTGAAGATGTATAAACAGAGAAATCTGATGAAAGTGGCCTCTAAAGGAAAGCTAGTTAGTTCGTTAAACATCCTTACATCATCCAAAGTGAACATCCTAAAAAATGCCCTAAAGATGTATAATTAAAGAAATCATTCAAAGTGACCTCTAAATGAAAGTAAGTGAGTTCATTTAGCATCCTCAATACAATTTGATCCTTTGTGGAAGAATTGAGCACAATCAGATCTATTTTGATCTTGTTTTGGCTGAAGCTCAAATTTTCCGAAATGCACTCAAGTTGTATAATCCAAGAAATATGACGAGAGTGGCCTCTATAGGTAATAAAGCATGTTGATTTAGCATCTTTAGTACAATTTGATCCTTCTTGGAAGAATTGAGATCAATCGAGTCCTGTTTTGAACTTAATTTAGGCACAAGCTTGAAGTTTTTAAAAATGCATTGATGAAGTATAATCAAACAAATCCAATGAAAGTGCCTCTAAAGGAAAGCTAGTGAGTTCATTGAACATCCTCACAACATTCTTAGCCAACATAGAAGAATGAGCACAATCATATCTCATTTTGAGCCTTAGGCAGAATCTTGATGTTTCTGAAAATGAACTAGTAAAATATAATCAAAGAAATCCTATGAATGCAGCCACTAAAGGAAAGCTAGTATGTTTATTTAGCATCCCTAACACAATTTGGTAGTTCTTAGCATAATTGAGCTTAATCATACACTGTCAAGAACTAATTTGGTTAGAAGTTTGAAGTTTCAATGAATGCCCTGAGGAAATATAATCAAAGAAATCTGATGAAAGTAGCCACTATAGGAAAGCTGGTAAATTCATTTTGCATCCTTAATACAATTTGATCCTTCCCGGATGAATTGAGCACAATCGGATCCCATTTTGAGCCCATGATGGCAGATGCTCGATGTTTCCCAAAATGCACTTATGAAGTATAATCAAAGAAATCCAATCAAAGTGGCCTTTAAAGGACAGCTCGTGAGTTCACTTAGTATCCTTAATACAAATTGATCCTTCTTGTAAGAAGTGAGCACAATCAAATCCTATCTTAAATAATTTGGGTAGAAGATAGAAGTATTCGAAAATGCACTAAAGAAGTATAGTCATAGAAATCTAATGAGAGTAGCCTCTTAAGGCATTCAAGCATGTTGAATTAGTATCTTCAATACAATTTGATCCTTCTTGGAAGAATTGAGCTTAATCAGATCATGTATTGAACCTAATTTAGGCATATGCTCAAAGTTCAAAGATGCCATGAAAAAATATAATGAGAGAGATCCCTAGAAAGTGTCCTCTAAAGGAACGCTAGTGAGTTCATTTTGTTGGAGATTGTGCCCCAGGCCAATCATTGTATTATGAACATTGTGTTTCATTATAAAAAAAAAGGTGTTCTTTTTCTTACATTATTATATTGTTTGCATGTTTTTCTTTATAATAATATCCTTGGATAAATTATTTTATGCTAAATATTTCTAGTAAATCATCTTTGTGGGAACAATGATGAATTAAGGCTAGTATGACTTTGATTGATAATTACGTGATAATTATGTATGAAGATACAAATTAAAATCATAAGCTCTTGTTAGGGAATAGGCGCTGGATCGACCCATAATGAGATAGCTACATAGATCAAATCATAAGCATATCTTATATATAACTGTGTCACTAAGCCCTCAGATATGAGATCACCATGGTTTCCTACATGGAGAACACTATACTTTGGCATAGTCAAAAGTTACCTTTAATCGGGAGATCATAAATGCTATGATCAGGCATAATAGAACTCATGTAGAAGAAGATGAATGGTCACGATGGAATTTGTTCCTCTAATTAATGGAGATATATATCTGGGTCACTCAATGAGATAGAGGAAGATGCATGGCCATGCTCGAATGGAAGAGTTTCCATTTGTTCTGTTAGTCTACTCAGAGATCGAGAAATTGATGGTCAAGTAAAATGAGGATGATGTTTCCATGCCTCATACTTGACCCAATATCATGAGACAAAAGGGATGTGATCGGGTTATATGATTGGTTGTATCGGATCACCGATCTCATATGATTTGGGTAGTCACAATGTCTTGCTAAGGATCACTTGTGACTTGTGGGTCCAATAGCATTATTAACCCACTGCCAACATCATATAGGCCTACAGGGCCACACACAAGAACAGGCCAACTCGAGCTTGAATGTCTAGATTCATTGAATCTAAAATGTATCTACATTCAATAAATTTAATGTTCAATTTAGGGTGATAGAATTATATATATATTTGATATATATATTAAAATTTGAAAATATATATGTTTGACATATTATATATTTGATATATATATTTTGAAATATATATTGTTCAAATGAATTAAAATTAATTAGTTTTAAATTTAATTCTATTTGATAGATTTAAATTTAAACTAATGTCATAATCTAAATTTGATTTAGATTGGATTCTAAATTTGAATTTAACTAATAATCTAAATTTGATTTATATGGTAAATTAAATCTAGATTTGATTCTAGATATATATTAGATATTTAGTTTAAATTTAATCTATTAGATAGATTTAAATTCAAACTAATCTATTTAATTAATATTTGATTTAGTTTAAATTATTGATTTAAATTAAACAAATACAAAATCCTATGTACATATTGATATAGACTAGGATACAGAATTAAAAGAATTTGAATTACCCTAAAAAGAGAGCGGCTGTACTCTCAGAAAGAAAAACTGTACGGATGAAAAGCGAAGGCATACAAACTAGTTCAAAATAGTACAGACATCACAACCTCTTGGATGTAAAATGAAGGCGTACGGACTGGTATGGAAAAGTATGGGCATCACAATTTCGAGTTGGACTCACCATTCATGTGAATACTAGTAGAGGGAGTTGACTAATAGCGTTAGTTCTTAAGGTCCAACGAAACGAAAAACAACACCAAGGGACGCACCAGAGGTAAATTTTTTTTCTATATTTCAATCTAAACAACGTTGACGGATCCATAGGAGGGAATTTCTTATAGTTTCTCCACTACGTATATAGTGAAATTCCTAATAGTGGTATAAGAGCCATGTCAATGATTGTTTAAATTGAGTTCTTGAGTATATTATTGCATGTATGTGATATGTGCGGAACTCAATTTATCCAATTTGATTTTCAAATCAGTTTTCAATTTGATTGTAAATCTGCCATTCATATATGTGATATATGTTTTTGAAAAATTGTATTCCTGAATTTGGTTTCTAATGTCATATGTCTATGCGAAATAAGTTTTTTTTTTAAACATTTGTGAAACTGTTTAAAAAAATTTCATTTTCTGTAAGATGTGATTAGATTCATGTGATTTTCGTATGTAATGCGAATATGTTTCTACATATGTATACGACAATCTGTTGTTGCAACAACATGATTCGATTAAAATCCATTTGTATGCAATTTGGATTTTCAATATGTTTTGTCTATGCTTAATCTGATTTGATATTAAGATCACAAAGTTTACAGATTTTCATCAGATGAGATGTTTGTTACATGTTGTGATTTGTTTGTTTAAATTGGATGGGTATGGTGCATGATATGGCCCTAGGATGAAATTATGGTTTTAAATATGGCTAGCGTGTTGTGCCTCTCTCTATATTCTGGATGTACATTCTCTTCTCACCTCACTCCCCTCGAATGTTCAATCAAGGTTTCTTTTGTATGTAAGTGTCATATTAGAAGAATCCTTTCATTGGCTTGAGAGGATATAGGCTAGATGGGCCATATTATGACACATTTATTTTATGTTTTATGATGAGATCATATGCATGTATGGGATGGCACCATTATATATATGTTCATGTGATGAATAGATGTATGAATAACAACAATATAGTAAAATCCCTCGAATTAAATTTTAAATTTAAATGCCATCCATTAATGAACTCCTATCAAGGCTTTGATCGCCTAAATGTAGGATCCACTAAAGTGGGATACACTTAGGTTATCTTAATGAGGCAGTTTGGGTAATGGTGATACTCATAAGGGTTCATATTGGTATGACGTAATTGAGACTATCAAAATAGTTTTGGGTCTCAAGGCATTAGATGGGATTAAACATGTCGGGTCATATGATGGTAGGATCCCATAAAGATTTAAGAGTTACATGTGATGTAATTGGTAAATAAGTTACCTACCTAAATAACTTAAATTTTAGCATCTTACCAAAAAGGACTTACAGTTAAGTGAAATATGGGTTTTAGCTTACTAAACTAAATGAGGGTTAATTTTTAGTAGGAAATTATTAATTTAATTTTGCATATTTTCTTGTAGACAATGACATCGAGTAATTCTGCTACACTATTATTGCGATCTGTCCATAAGAAGGACAAACTCAATGGGACCAACTTTCTTGACTGGTTTAGGAACTTGAGAATTGTTCTCAAGCAGGAAAGAAAGTTATATGTCCTATATGAACCCATTCCTGAGGAGCCAGCAGCCAATGCTTCAAGAGCCCAAGAGGATGCCTATAATAAGCATCTTAATGACTCTATGGATGTTAGATGCCTGATGTTAGCCACCATGATCCCAAAACTTTAGAAAGATTTGGAACATATGGAGGTTTATGAGATGATTACGCATCTCAAGGAAATATTCCAATAACAAGCAAGGCAAGAAAGGTTTGAAACCATGAAAGTCTTATATTCCTACAAAATGACTGAGGATGCATCAGTTAGCTCTCATGTTTTAAAGATGAAAGGCTACATTGATCAGCTTGAAAGGCTTGGATTTCCCATAATCCAGGAGTTAGCTACAGATTTGATCTTAAACTTGCTCACAGAGAGTTATGACTAGTTTGTCATGAACTACAATATGAACATCATGGAGAAATCAATTTCTGAATTGCATACGATGCTTAAAAATGCTGAGCAAAACATCAAGAAAAAACCCAGCAACATTTTAATGGTTTAGAAATGAAAAAGAAAGGTAAGGGTAAGGGAAAAGGAAAAGGCCAGGAAAACAAGTCTAAGGAGCAAGACAAGCCCAAACCCAACCCCAAACCCAAGACTGCAGCCAAGAAGGCAAAGCCTCCTAAGGAAGGACTTTGTGTCTTTTGCAATGAACCTGGTCATTGGAAGAGAAATTGTGAGCTCTACATGGAAGATCTAAAGAAAAAGAAGAATAGTAGGGCTATTACTTCAGCTATTTATGTTATAGAAATTAATCTTTCTACTTCTCCTAGATGGGTATTAGATACTACATGTGGAACTCACATTTGAACAAATGTACAGGGTCTCAAAAGGAGTAGGAAGCTGAAAAAGGGCGAAATAGATCTACGAGTCGGAAATAGAGCAAGAGTTGCTGCTTTAGCCTAGGCACTTATGAATTAATTTTGCCCAGTAGGCTTTTGTTAATTTTGAACAATTGCTATTATGTTCCAGCTTTGAGTCAGAACATTGTTTCACTTTCTTATTTAGATGAGGAAGATTTTACTTCAATTATTGGGAATAAAAAATGTTCTATTTATTTTAATGACATCTTTTATGTGGATGGAGATTTGCATGGTGGTCATTATTATTTGAACCTTGAAGCTCCCAATAAGGAACATATCTATAACGTATCTGCCAAAAGGATCAAGTCAAAAGATTTGAATCCAACCTACCTATAGCACTGTCATCTAGGCCACATAAATGAGAAACACATTTCAAAGCTCTATCAAGATGGACTTCTCAATTCACTTGATTTTGAATCATTTGACACTTGTGAATCTTGTTTATTGGGAAAGATGACAAAGGCACCTTTTACTGGACATAGTGAAAGGACCACTGACTTTTGGACTTAATACATATAGATGTATATGATCTGTTAAGTACAATAGCCAGAAATGTTCACCTGTACTTCATTATTTTTATAGATGACTTTAGTAGATATGGATATATCTATCTAATGAGACAAAAATCTGAATCTTTTGAAATGTTCAAAACTTTCCAAAATGAGGTATAGAATCAACTTGGCAAATCTATTAAAGCACTTCAATCTGATCGAGGTGGTTAATATTTGAGTCAAGAATTTATTCACCATCTTAGAAATTGTGGAATTGTTTCACAATTAACTCCACCAAGAACACCATAGTGGAATGGTGTTTCTAAACGAAGGAATCAAACCCTATTAGATATGGTTTGATCTATGATGAGTCAAATGTTAGCAAGGCTGACTTCCCAAGAGGGGGGGTGAATTGGGAAGATTGAAATTTTTCTGCACAAAGTGAACTGGGTGAAGATAGCACAGTATAATGTAAACAACGTATAAAATAGAGCAAGCTGAAAAGTAAGGGTAAGGAGAAAAAGACTTAGTGATTTATCCTGGTTCGGTCTATCCACTTGACCTACGTCCAGTCCTCAAGACAACTCTTGAGATTTATCCACTATACAGCAAGAATTCAACGGGCTTCTTGCTAATGCCACAGTACATGAGTATGCTCTGTTTCTTGAGCTCTCTCAAACTCTCTAAGCACTTTCACAGTGTGCTTCCCAATCCCCTTGTGATTTCCCCTCACAAGTAAATCTATCTTCCAGATGAAGAGTAGATTGTTTACAAAGATATAACTCTCTTGAATAGAGTAGATATGAAGGTTAAAGTACAGATATTGAAGCTAGAGGGTAAAAGCTCTTGAGAAGAAGTTTTGACAGAAATTCGGTATATACAAGTTCGATTTGTTACCCACAACTTCAAATGTTGTTGTATTTATAGATTTAGGTCTCAAATGTCCGTTAGAGACTTAATCTATCCGTTGGAGAAGTTATCCAACGGTTACTCTGAAAAACTATCCGTTAACCAACCGCATTTAATGCTTCTGACATACTAAAATTCGAATTTCGGTTGGTCAACAGACGAATTTCGAAGGAACCGAAGTTTAAAGCTTTCAACGTTATAGCACGAAGTTCGTCTGTTCATGAAGTGAAATTCAAATTTTGAAACTTACAAAACATTTTCACAATGTGACATACGAATTTTCAAGAAGAAAGTTTTTCGGTTAAGTGTGAACAGTGTTTTCAATTTGCTACAGTGCCCTCGAAATTCGAATTTTGGAAGCCCAAAATTCGTCTGTTCCCAGTGCGTGAAAAGGAGGCACAGTAGTTTACTTTCTTCAAAATTTGAATGTTGAAGAGTGAAGTTCGTCTGTCAGAGAGACTCTTTTCAGACTAACTTCAACATTCGAATGTTACAAGACTTGTCACTCGTATGTCAATGTTTCACTTCAACAGACTCAAGAACTTAGCTTCTAAAATTCGAACGTTAATGTTCAAAGTTCGTCTGTCAGAGAGCAGTTTTGAAACTTAAATCATTCTTGATCTCAGATGAACATTGACATGGTTTCTGACGAATTTCTTTTATTTTCTCAAGTTTTGTTTTGTCTGAAATTCGAATTTTGAAGATGCGAAGTTCATCTGTCACTAAGAGGCTTCTTTCAGACTTGGATGAAAATTTGAATTTTGAAAAACCAAAATTCATCTGACAGAGAGCCATCTCTTCAGACTTATTCAGTTTTAGCTCGAAATTCGAATTTCCTAAGGCAAAGTTCGAATTTCCAACTTGACAGTTAAGTTTAAACTTTCAAACTTCGTCTGTTTGTGGGTGTTTTTCAAACAAGTTAAGATTTGACACAAAATCAAGGTTTGAAAACATCTTTTTCTCAAATCAAAATCTTTTACCCATTCACAACTAAAACTAAAGATCTTACACAGGATCTATCAGCAAATACTCAGAAAATCTTCGCTTGAAACAACTTTGATCTCCTTTGATATCTTCAATCCGAGCTCTTGAGTGTTGGATTAGAATCATCAAAACTCTTGATTCAACATCAAACATATCTTCCACCATCCTTTTGGGTCTATGCATTAGAAATAGCTGTGTTCACACTAAACCATATTCCATCCAAGTTGGTTGAAAAGACCCCATATGAGATATGGACTGGAAAGAAGCCCAGTTTGTCTTTTCTAAAGATTTGAGGATGCGAGGCATATGTCAAGCAACAAGCCTCAGATAAGTTAGCACCTAAATCTATAAAATGTCTTTTCGTGGGGTATCCCAAGGAAACTAAGGGATACTACTTCTATAATCCCACTGATAATAAAATGTTTATTGCTCAAAATGGTATCATTCTAGAAAAAGAGTTTGTCTCTTAAAGAACCAGTGGGAGTCAGATAAATCTCAAAGAAGTCATAAGCATATCTCATATAATAATATTCTGAAGTATTAAAGAACCGTTGTTGTCTCAAGAATATTCTGAAGTACTTAAGAAGGACTAAGGATGTATTCTTGGTGTATGGAGGATTAGAAGACAAGCTAGTTGTAAATGGTTACACAAATGCAAGTTTCCAATCTGATAAAGAAGATTCTAGATCGCAATCGGGATTCCTATTCTATTTGAATGGTGGAGCAGTTAGTTGGAAGAGTTCCAAGCAAAGCATTGTAGTTAATTCTACAATAGAAGCTGAGTATCTAGCAGCATTAGATGCAGCTAAGGAAGCTATTTTGATTAAGAAGTTCATCACTGAGCTTGGAGTGGTACCTACTATCTGAAATTTGATAGATCTATTTTCTGACAACAACGGCGCAATAGTACATGCTAAAGAGCCTAGGTCGCATGAAAGAACCAAACACATACTCAAGCAATATCATCTCATAAGAGAAATCATTGATAGGGGTGATATGAAGATATGCAAAATACCAACAAATGACAATGTTGCTGATCCTCTTACTAAGCCGCTTGCACAGATAAAGCATGAGCATCATGTTAGGTCAATGGGTATTAGATACATTAACAATTGGGCCTAGTTCAAGTGCGAGTTGTTGGAGATTGTGCCCTAGGCCAATCATTGTATTATAACATTGTGTTTCATAATAAAAAAAAAAAGAAAGCATTTTTTTCTTACATTATTATATTGTTTGCATGTTTTTCTTTATAATAATAATATCCTTGGATAAATTATTTTATCCTAAATATCTCTAGTCAATTATCTTTGTGGGAACAATGATGAATTAAGGCTAGTATAATTTTGATTGATAATTATGTGATAATTATGTATGAAGATACAGATCAAAATCATATACTCCTGTTAGACAACAAGTGCTGGAATGACCCGTCATGAGATAGCTGCATAGATCAAGTCATAAGCATATCTCATATATAACCGTTTCACTATGCCCTTAGACCTGAGATCACCATGGGCTTCCTACATAAGGAACACTATACTTTGGCATAGTCAAAAGTCACCTTTAATTAGGAGATCATAAAGGCTATGATCTGGGATAGTAGAACTCATGTGGAGGAAGATGAATGGTCAAGATGGAATTTGTCCCTCCAATTAATGGAGAGATATATCTGAGCCCCTCGATGAGTGAGAATGAGAAATTGCAAGGCCGTGCTCAAATGGAAGAGTTTCCATTTGTTTTGTCAATCTATTCGGAGATCGAGAAAGTTATGGTCGAGTAAAATGAGGATGTCATTTCCATGCCTCATACTTAACCCATATATCATGAGACAAAAGGGATGTGATCGGGTTTTATAATAGGTTGTATCGAATCATCGATTTCATATGATTTGGGTAGTCACAATGTCTTGCCAGAGGCTATTTGTGACTTGTGAGTCCAATAGTATTATTAGCCCACTCCCAACATCATATGGGCCTGCAGGGTTACACACAAGAATAGGCCAACTCAAGCTAGAATGTCCAAATTCATTGAATCTAAAATGTATTTAGATTCAATGAATTTAATGTTCAATTTAAGGTAATAGAATTATATATATGTACTTGATATATATAAATTAAAATTTGAAATATATATGTTTGATATATTATATATTTGATATATATATTTCAAAATATATATATATATTGTTCAAATTAATTCAAATTAATTATTTTTAAATTTAATTCTATATGATAATTCTATTGATTTAGATTGGATTCTAAATTTGAATTTAAACTAATAATCTTAATTTGATTTATATGATAAATTAAATATAGATTTGATTTTGGATATATATTAGATAGTTCATTTAAATTTAATCTATTAGATTGATTTAAATTCAAACTAATCTATTTAATTAATATTTGATTTAGTTTAAATTATTTATTTAAATTAACTAAATACCGAATCCTATCTATATATTAATATAGACTAGGATATAAAATCAATAGAATTCGAATTACCCTAAAGAGAGAGTGGTCGTACACTCAGAAAGAAAAATTGTACGGACGAAAAAGTGAAGGCGTACGGACTGGTACGAATCTTACGGAATTGTATGAGGGCATCATAACCAGAGGTGCTAGCATGCCGTTCAAGTTGGACTCACCATTCGTGTGGATACCAGTAAAGGGAGTTGACTAATCGCGCTAGTTCCTAGGGTCCAACAAAATGAAAACAACACCAAGGTACCCACTGGAGGTAAATTCTTTTTCTACATCTCAATCTAAACAGCGTTGACGGATCCATGGGAGGGAATTTCTTATAGTTTTTTCGCTGCGTGTATAGTGAAATTTCCAACACATTTAACATCCTTATAATAACCTGAGCCAACATGGAAGAATTGAGCCTAATTACATCCCGTTGTTATCTTGTTTTGGACAGAAGCATGATTTTTTTGAAAATGCCCTGAAGAAATATAATCAAAGAAGTATAATGAAAGTGGTCTCTAAAGGAAAGCTAGTGAGTTCATTTAGCATCCTTAAGACAATTTAATCCTTCCTAGAAGAATTAATCTCAATCTGATCTTGTCATGAACCTAGTTTATGCAGAAGCTCGATGTTTCCAAAAATGCCCTAAGAAATATAATCAAAGAAATCTGATGAATGTGGCCTCTAAAGGAAAGCTAGTGAGTTCATTTAGCATCCTCAATACAATTTAATCCTTCTTGGAAGAATTGAGGACAATCAGATCTTGTTTCTAGCCCATTTTGGCTAAAGCTTGAAGTTTATGAAAATGCACAAAAGAAGTATAATCAATGAAACCTTATGACAGTAGCCTCTAAAGAAGTCGAGCATGTTGATTTAGCATCTTTAGTACAATTTGATCTTTCTTGGAAGAATTAAGCTTAATCAGGTCCTGTTTTAAACCCATTTAGGCATAAGCTCGAAATTCTTGAAAACGACATAAAGAAGTATAATTAGAGAGATCCCATCAAAGTGGCCTCTAGACAAAAGCTAGCAAGTTCATTTAACATCCTCACAACAACCTAAGCCAACATGGAAAAATTGACCTCAATCAGATCCCATTTTGAGCCTATTTTGGACAGAAGCTTGAAGCTTTTGAAAATGCCCTGAAGAATTATAATTGAAGAAATTTGATGAAAGTGGCCTTTAATGGATGGATAGTGAGTTCATTTAGCATCAGTAATACAATTTGATCATTCTTTGAACATTAAGCCCTTTGGATCCCATCTTGAACCTCATTTGGGCAGAAGCTTAAAGTTTCCTAAAATGCCCTGAAGAAATATAATCAAATAAAGTGTTCTAGTATGAAGCATGTAAATGTCATCCTTATTTTACTCGACCATCACTTTCTTGATCTACAAGCAGACTGGTAAAATAAATGGAAACCCATCCATTCAAGCATGACCATGCATTTCTCAGTCTCTCTCATTGAAGGGCCCAGATATATCTCTCCATTAATAAGAGGAACAAATTGCATTTTGACCATTCATTTTCCTCTATATGAATTCCATTATACCTGATCATAGTCTTTATGATCACCCCATTAAAGGTGACTTTTGACTATGCTAGGGCATAGTGTTCCCTATGTAGGAAGCTATGGTGATCTCAGATATGAGGGTTCGGTGATACGATTATATATGAGATATACTTATGACCTACTCCATGTAGCTATCTCATGACAGGTTGATCCAATGCCTTGTTCATACATAATTAACATGTGCTTATGATTTTCATTTGTATCTTCATACATAATTAACTCATAATTGTCAATCAAAATCATACTAGTCTTAGTTCATCATTGTTCCCATAAAGATGATTGACTAGAGATGTTTAGGATAAAATAATTTATCCAATGATATTATTATAAAGAAAAATATGTAAACAATATAATAATGTAAAAGAAAAAAAACTACTTCATTTTTATAATGAAGTACAATGTTCATAATACAATGATTAGCCTAGAGCACAATCTACTACAAATACAATTTGATCCTTCTTAGAAGAATTGAGCACAATCTGATCCCCATTTTAGCCCATGTTTGCTATTTCTGAAAATGCACTGTAGAAGTTTAATCAAAGAAATCAGATAAGAGGGACCTCTAATTGCAATCAAGCATGTTGATTTAGCATCTTCTCTATAATTTGATCCTTCTTGGATGAATTGAGCTCGATCAGATCCTGTCTTGAACCCAATTTAGGCACAAGCTCAAAGTTTTTGAAAATGCCTTGAAGAAGTGTAATTAGTGAGATCCCATTAAAACAGCCTCTAACGGAATGGTAGTGAGTTTCTTTAACATCCTTATAACAACCTAAGCTAACATGGAAGAATTTAGCTCAATTAGATCTCATTTTGAGCCTATTTTGTGCAAAAGCTTAGGTTTTCAAAAAAGCCCTGAAGAAATATAATCAAAGAAATCCGATGAAAGTAGCCTCTAAAGGAAAGATAGTGAGTTCATTTAGCTTCCTAAAGATAATTTGATACCTCTTGCTAGAATTTAGCTCAACTACATCCCATTTTCATCCTATTTTGGGCAACAGATCGAAGTTTCTGAAAATTCCCTAAAGAATTATAATCAAGGAAATTTGATGAAAGGGACCTCCAAAGGAAAGCATGTGAGATCATTTAGCATCCTTAACACAATTTGATCCTTCTTGGAAGAATTGAGCACAAGCAGATCCCATTTTGAGCTAATTTGGGTAAAAGCTCGAAGTTTCTAAAAATGCACTCAAGAAGTATAATTAAAGAAATCTGATGAGAGTAGCCTCTAAAGGCAACCAAGCATGTTGACTTAGCATCTTCAGAACAATTTGATCCTTCTTACGAGAATTGAGCTCGACTGGATCCTATTTTGAACCCAATTTAGGCACAAGATTGAAGCTTTTGAAACTGTCTTCATGAAGTATAATCTGAAAAATCTGATGAAAGTGTCCTCTAAATAAAAGCTAGTGAGTTCATATCACATTCTTACAACAACCTAAGTCAACATGGATGAATTGAGCTCAATCAAATCCCATTTTGAGCCTATTTTGGGTGGAATCTTGAGATTTCTGAAAATGCCCTAGAGAAATATAATCAAAGTGATAGAGGATGCCTTATTTATGGTTCAAAAGGAGGGCTTGGACAACTTCAAAAGTATGGTAGGAAGCTTCATTACTTGGAAAGATTGTTATACATGTTGGAGGCCAACTATTTAAGCAAGCTTGTAGCCCAACTAAAGCTAGAGAGTTTGAAGAGAAATTCAATTTTACAAGTTTCAAATCCAAGCCCAAGAGAAGTACAACATCCCTAAAAGCTACAATATCTGAGGATGCATAATGAATTCACAAAAACAGATAGATATCGTTTTGCGTGAAACATGCCAAAGAAGTCATTTTTCACGGTTGGACGAAAAAATAAGAAATTTTTTTGCCCCTAGAGATTATGTTAGTTGCAATTTAGTCCCTCAAGCATAAAGAGTTACACGGGAAAGAAAGTAGAAAAGATTTTACGGCAAAATTATAGCTGATTACTCGAAAGTTTTAAAAAATTATAAATTTAGCCTGGGTCAAGGGTAATTTTGTAAATATGTAAAATTACTATGAAATTGAAGCTCGTGATGAGAGGAGTCCAATGATATATGGCACTTAGGGTTAATGATTAAGGATAAAGAAATAATTAGTGTAAAAAATTAAAAAGTAACTATACACTAATAAAGCTATTTTTTAATTTGCAAAAGCTAAAAAGTCAAAAGGAAAAGCTATTGAATACTGTAAAAGAAGCTTTTTAGAGACAGGATAATAAACTAATTATAAAAACAAGTTTACTTTAATCTTGTACTCATAAAGTGATTTTATACTGTAAAAGATAACTTTACCAATCTAGGTATAAAGTAATCGATACAGGGTATTACTAGACTAGAAAAATTATGCAGTATTTTAAAGATATTATCCCCTCATTTGGGAGGCCACATGGCAGCCATGTGCTTAGTTTTGGAGTCTTTATGGTTAAGCAAACTTGATGGGCAAGTTTTGGTTAAAGTTAATCAAGGTAATTATCAAATGGAAGCTTGATTAGTGCTTGATTAATGGCATATAAATATCCCTCAAGTCTTGGATGAAATTCACACTAAAAAGAGAGAGTTACCTGTACCAAAATTGAGAGAGAAGAAGCAGCCAAGTGAAGGAAGAAAAATAGGGAGGAAATTTCAAGAAAAATCAGTAAGCAATCCTCTTGTATTCTCCAAGTGTTCAAGCATAGTTGTTGGGTTGTATGAGTTAGTTTTCTTCAAATTTATTCTTCCCCAACCTCTATTCATATTTGGACTAAGCATGTTTAAGAGAGGGAAGGTGTTTTTGAACCATAAACTTCTGAGAAAGCATGAGTTTTTATCAAAAGAATAAGCTTTAGCACAATTGAAGCAAGTTTTGAGAAAATCCTATTTTTCCTCTGAGGTAGAATTTTGATCAAAGCATTAGGTCATCTTAGAGTGGGAATTTCATTATTTTGATGCCAAAAATGGATTCTCTATGGTCAAAGACCTTAAAGACAAGTATATGTTTTATGATACAAGATAAGATAGGCAAAATGGATTTCTAAGTGTTAGGGTTTCATGGGAACCATATTCATTGTGCCATGAAATTAGTGGCTTGAGCTAGTGTCTAATGTTGATGTAGGTCTTGGGAAGGCCTAAAGAGGCTAGTGGAAGCATTAGATACAAGAGGAAGAGCCAAAGAAATGCTTCAAGGTAGCTAGGTTTCATATTCTTACTTTATATTCTTTCATTTTTTTTCTATGATCAAATTGTGTTTCCACATAGTAATTGAGGTTTCTTTGATTGGTTTTGGCTATAAAATTAGGTGTTTTATTCCCTAGGATGTCCATTTTCTAAGCCGTTATGCTGTCAAAAATTTTAAGACCAATGTGGCATTTATTTGATTAATGTGCTTAAATGTGAGATTTATGTGAAATGATTGATATATTTGCATGAAATGTTACTTGCTACTAAGATTGTCTCATTCTCATTTCCCAAGTATCAGCGTGATTAGGCATAAGCTATGGCAAAGGAGTTCAAAAAGCTAAGGAGAATGAAGAAGAGAAAGATGCTTAATGATGTCTTCAAGTTATGATTGTATACTTTGAAATTATGTATAAAACCATGTATATGCTTTTAGATTTGTGTCATTGTGCTATTATGTCCTTATGAGTATTATTAAATGTTTGGCATGGATTTGAAACATGGATTGTGTTGGGAATCTCAGTACACGCGCTGCGAAAAAATATCACCGAAATCCCTCCCATGAATCCGTTAATATTGTTTAAATTGAGATGTAGAAGAGAATACTACCTTTAGTGTGTGTTATTTCGATTTTCTTTTCGTTTTAGGCCTTAGGAACTAACGAATCTGATTAGCTCCCTCTACTGGTATCCACACAAACAGTGATTCCGACTCAAACGACATGCTAGCACTACTATTTGCAAAAGTCCATACGTTCTCTCTGTGAGTGTATGTCCATACATTATCTCTGTGAGTGTGCAGTCGCTATCTCTCTAGGGTAGATAGGGACTCTCTATTGATTAATAACCCTAGTCTATATCAATATATAGATAAAGTTTATTATTTGATTAATTTAAATCAAATATTTAAATTAAATCAAATATTAATTAAATAGATTAGTTTAAGTTTAAATCTATCTAATAGATTAAATCTAAACTAACTATCTAATCTAGACACATTTTAGATTTAATAAATCAGGAAATTCTAGCTCAAGTAGGTCTATTCTTGTGTATGACCCTGTAGGCCTATATGATGATAGCAGTAGGCCAATGACACTATTGGATTCACAAGTCACAAGAAGCCTCTAGCAAGACATTATGACTGCCCAAATCATATAGGATTAGAGATCCGATACTACCTATCATATAACCTTATCATATCCCTTTCATCTCAAGATATATAGGTCAAGTATGAGGCAAAGAAAAGTTATCCTCATCTTACTTGACTATAACTTTCTCGATCTCCGAGCAAATTGATAGAACAAATGGAAGCTCTTCCATTCGAGCATGGCCATGCATTTCTCAGTCTCACTCATCGAGGGACCTAGATATATCTCTCTCTATTAATTAGAGGGACAAATTCCATCTTGACCATTCATCTTCCTCTACATGAATTCCACTATACCTGATCATAGTCTTTATGATCTCCCAATTAAAGGTGACTTTTGACTATACCAAAGTACAGTGTTCCTTATGTAGGAAGCTTTGGTGATCTCAGGTCTGAGGGCTCAATGACACAGTTATATATATGAGATATGCTTATGACTTGATCCATACAGCTATTGATGGGTTGATCCAGTGCCTGTTCCCTAACAGATGCTTATGATTTTGATTTGTATTTTCGTACATAATTAATCCATAATTATTAATCAAAATCATAATAGTCTTAATTCATCATTGTTTCCACAAAGATAAATGACTAGGGACATTTCGGATAAGATGATTTCTCCAAGAATATTATTATAAAGAAAAACATACAAACAATATAATAAAGGAAAAAAAACATTTTTCATAATGAAGTACAATGTTCATAACACAATGCCTAGGGCACTTCTCCAACAGATTGACCATGTGAGCATGTTAGAAAGCCTATTTTCCATGATTGCCTTGCAAATAGCTAATTTTGTAGCAATAAAAGTAAAGTCAACATTGTTGGACTGAAACAGGGAAAGTATGTTAGGTGTTATATATGTTCTAAAAGAAGAGAAATAGAGCTTTAAAATGGTCAAAAGAGAATCTCATTTAGATGTGTGTGTGAATCGTTATGAATTTTATAATTTAATGTTCAGAACTGGATAGTAATGAGAAAACTGGAACTTTCATTGTGAGCTCTAGATTTTTTAGAAGGTAATATAAAATCATATAGAGCTCCAAAAATTTAGTGGTTTATTATGAAAAGATCTATGTTTTAAGTTTAATATGCCACTAGTTTGAGAGTAATTGGAGTTTTACAATGAGAGTTATGCATGTTTCTCTAAAACTATTCTAGTAAAGATAAAGTTCTAACCCTTAGTGATTTAAGATGATGCTATGCTCTGTTTAAGTTAAATAAATGTACAAAAAAAATATGGTTGTATAATAGACATATAGATCTTTCAAATGGCATAGATAATGTATGATTTGTCTCAGTATAGAATGAGATATAAATTTTTAAATTTGAGGCCAAAATCTTGGAACATTACTATTGACCATTTGTACAATGAAAGTTTGAGCAATAAAATGTACACTAAATAAAATTCAAGTTTCTTATTTTTCCCTTGTAAAGCATGTTTTTAGATATTTTTAGAGACTTGAATTATATTGATACAATTTTTCTAGTATTAGTTATGATTTTTGAAAGTAAGTCCAGAAAACTCAGGTACCAAATGAACAATACCACATTTTTTATTTTAATTATTTTGAACCCTTTGATGATTCAAGCCTCTAATATGATCTAATTGGACAATAAATATGATATATTACTTGGGAAAATGTGTTTTGAGTAATGTGTTACAAGAAGCCCATTGAAAGAGATTATTTAAAAGATCATGTACTTCACTAAAATAGCATGTGACTTAAGCATTATTGGGCTTAATTTATTTTAATTTCATTTTTATTAATTATGGGCTAAACTATGTTGATTAATAAAGCTCAATTAGTTAATTAATCGTCTCTTTCATAGCACACCTTGCAAATAAGCATGTCATGTGCCAAACATATTATTTCATTAATGTGGTAGCATGTTTATAATGGCTCAGGTATTATTTTTATTATTTTCTTATGAATTTTTGTTATTTTATTTTAGGGCTTTATTTTCACTAGTATTATAGGTCTAATAGCAGTGTTATTCGAGCCCAAACTCTCCTAATTCCGTTAGGATTACTTGAACCCAAATTCGTTAGTTTTTTCTGGGCTCATTGGGGTAGATTTGACCTTGTCTATTTAAGGTTATCTTTTATATACATTTTTTTCATATTTGGATGAATAAAGTTTCCAACATTTTTTAGTTTCTCTTGTGTTCTTTGAGTGCTATGATGAAAATATGACTTATCAAGAAATTGGTCATTCCTTGTGGTGTAAACGAAACTAGGGTTTATGAGACCGGTTCTCTTGGGTTCTAATCTACCTTGACCAACTTCTTCCCTTCGTTTCTTCTCTATTTTATGGTTTTCTTTATTGTTGTCTCGTGTGTTTTTTTTGTTTTCTTTGCTGTCCAATTTCGTGTTCCTTGTTTCGTAAATATCCGGGTGTCATATGCATCAAAGTGGGTTCTTTGAATTGGTTCCATAAGAGTTCACCTATCATTTGTTATCAGTGCTTAAGTTTGCAAATCAAGGTATGTTTTTTGTTTTGCTTTCTTTCTCTTTGTTTCATTCTATTTTCACTACTGTCCAGAAAATTATCATCACTGTTTATCCATACTGTGTCATTGTCACTGTTCATCACTATTTATCATTACTGTTCATCATCACTATTTCTGTCGAGAGCAGATTTTAAAAAAACAAACAAAAAAAAAGATTGATTGCTGCCAACAGAAAAAAAAAGAAAAAGAATAAAACAACAAAAAAAGTAAAAAAAAAAAGTAAAGATTTGATTGGATTTGATTTGAGACTTGATTGAATGAAAATGATTCTACTTTCCTAAATTGTTTCGACTTGAACTCCAAGTAGCATATTTTAGGACAGATTTGATTCAGATCTTTCTTGATTTCCTTGTGATCTATTACGTTAATTTGTTGGTGATTTTGCTACTTAATTACTATTGAGGCACTGATTTGTTTCCTTTTTAAGAGAATTGCAAAGTTCTTGCTCACCGAGTCATTGTCGTTTCCTCAATTTATCAACTTTAGGTGATCCTTATTTCACTTAAGTTCATTCCTTGTTTTTTCCTTTTTGTAATATGCTACATATCTCTTATTTTCCTTTCAATTTGTCATTGTTCCTTTTTGTATTTTTCAGTTTCTTTTCATTTGCTTCCTTGGTAGAAGTTTCAATCACTTTGTGTCTCTTTGTGTTGGTCATTGCTTAGTTGAATTAAGATGTTTGGGAACTCTAATTTTGAATTTTGGTTCTGTGATTGCCACTTCTTTAAAAAAAAATGATTTCCTTTTGATTGAAGTTGTGGTTTTAATTTAGCACTCTCATAAGAAAGCAAGCTTCAAGTGGAAAAAAGCAAGAGAGAAATTGCATCAAATGTGAAAAAGCCAAGAAGTCTTTGAAGAAAGTTTCCAACTATGACCAAAACTTCAGAAAGCCAAAGTTGAAGATTCCTTCTTTCCAAGGGAAAGATGAAACCAATCTCTATTGGGAATGGGAAAGAGAAATTGGGCAAGTGTTTGATCATTACCATATCATTGAGGACAAAGTTGATTGTGCCATCATTAGTTTTACTAACCATGCGAAAGTTTGGTGGGAAAGGTTCTACAAAACATGGATTGAATATGGATTTGAACCTATCACTTCATGGGAGGATATGAAAAATCTTATGAAAAGAAAGTTTCATTCTTATCACCATCAACCTATACCTAAGAGTAAAGATGAACATCCCAAAGAGATACATGTATCCGTGGAAAAGAATCTAACTCCTAATGCATGTGATTCCTGTTGAATCAAGAAGTTTTGATGATTCCAAACCAACATTGAAGAGCTTAGACTGAAGATATCAAAGGAGCTCAAAGTGTCTCAAGTGAAGAAAATCTGAGTAATCATTGCTAGGATTGTTGTAGGATGTTTTGTCATGGGTAAAGGACTTTGATTTGGAGGAAGAACGTTTTAAAACCTTGATTTTTTGTTAGATTATGAAATATTTGGAAAATACCCACCAACAAACGAAGTTTGAAGATATTGCATTAAACTGTCATGTTGGAAATTCGAACTTTGGATTTAAAAATTCGAATTTTGAGTTAAAACTGAATAAGTCTGAAGAGATGTTTCTCTGACAGACAAATTTTGATTTTCCAAAATTTGAATTTTCATATGTGTCTGAAAGCAGTTGTTAAGTAACAGACAAACTTTGAGTTTTGAACATTCGAATTTCAGATAAAATACAACTTATGAAAACTGAAGAAATTTGTCTGAAACAATATTAAAGTTCATCTGAAATCAAGATTATTCTGAGTTTCAAAATTGCTCACTGATAGACGAACTTTGAACATGGACATTCGAATTTCAGAAGCTAAGGTTGTAAGTCTGTTGCAATAACATGTTGACATACGAATAACAGTGTTTGTAAATTCGAATGTCAAAGTAAGTTTGAAAAGAGGTCTCTCTAACAGACGAATTTCACTCTTTGAAAATTCAAATTTCAATGTAAATGAACTACTGTGCTTTTTGAGCCTGCTGAGAATAGACGAATTTTGGGACTCCAAAATTCAAATTTCAAGGGCGCTGTAGCAAATTGAAAATACTGTTCACACTTAACAGAAAAACTCTTCTCTTGAAAATTCGTATGTCACAACATGGAAACATTTTCTAAGTTTCAAAATTTGAATTTCACTTCATGAACAGACGAACTTCAGTATTTCAACATTGGAAGCTTTAACCTTCGGTTCCTTCGAAATTCGTCTGTTGACCAACCAAAATTCGAATTTTAGTATGTCAGAAGCATTAAATGCTGTTAGTTAACGGATAGTTTTCAGAGTAACCGTTGGATAACTTCTCCAACGGATAGATTTTGTCTCTAACGGACATTTGAGACCTAAATCTATAAATATAACATCATTTGAAGTTGTGGGTAACGAATCAAACTTTGTATATACTGAAATTCTGCCAAATCTTCTTCTCAAAAAGCTTTTACCCTCTCAACTTCAATATCTATACTTTAACCTTCATATTTACTCTATTCAAGAGAGTTATATCTTTGTAAACAATCTAATCTTCATCTGGAAGATAGATTTACTTGTAAGGGGATATCACAAGGGGATTGGCAAGCACATTGTTGAAGTGCTTAGAGAGATTGAGAAAGCTCTAGAAAATAGAGCACAAGTTGTGTACTGTGGCATTTGCAAGTAGCCCATTGAATTCTTGCAGTATAGTGAAAAATCTCAAGAGGTGTCTGGGGACTGGACGTAGGTCAAGTGGATAGACAGAACCAGGATAAATTTCTGAGGGTTCTTCTCCCTATCATTACTTTTTCAGTTTGCTCTGCTTATACGCTGCTTTCATTATACCTTGCTTTCTTCACCTATTTCACTTTGTGCAGAAAATTTTTAATCTTCCCAATTTACCCCCCTCTTGGGAAGTCAGCCTAACTAACAAGTGGTATCAGAGCCAGGATTCCCAATCAAAGGTTCTCACAGTCTGGGAATTAAAATGGCTGGCTTTGGTGAAAGCATACTACTAGAAGGGAACAACACAAATAGACCATCTGGCTTCAGTGTAGAACACGATGGGTACTGGAAGATGAGGATGCAAATCTATCTCCAATCAATTGATCTTGATATCTGGTCAGTCATTGAGAAAGGAGATTTCGTCCCAATGGCCCTAACAGATGATGGAAAATACAAAGAGAAGCCAGAAGCAGAGTGGAATGAAGAAGACAGAAGGAGAGTCTTGCTAAATTTCAAGGCAAAGCATTGTTTAGTCAGTGCCTTGAACCAAGACGAATTTTACAGAGTCTCACAATGTCCACTGCTAAAGGAATGTGGGACACTTTGCAGATTGCACATGAAGGAACAACTGGGGAGAAACTGAAGGAGAAACTGTAAAGGAGCTGCAAAAGAGATTCACTCTCATTGTGAATCAACTGAAGAGCCTGGGAAAGGAGTACACTTAATCTGAAAAAGTAAGAAAGATACTCAAAGCTCTCCCTCTAGAATGGCAGCCCAAGGTGAGAACAATAGAGGAAGCCAGAGGAGAATCAATGGCCTCTGTCACAGCTCTTTTCGGTAGCCTTAAGGAGTATGAAGGAAAAATGAAAGCTCTCAAGGAAGCTGGACAGGACAGAAAGAATAAAGGCCTTGCCCTTAAAACTACTGAAGAAAAGGAAGAAGAATCTGACGAAGAAGACGAGCTGGATGAAGAAACTCTGGCTATGTTGGTCAGAAAATTCAGAAGATTCTACAGCAAGAAGAGAAACAAGAGAATCTTCAAGAAGGGAGCAGCTGGAGAGAGCAAGAAAGAGGCAAAAGAACCTGTGACTTGCTATAAGTGCAAGAAGCAAGGACACATCAAATGGGATTGTCCTCAATTTCTCAAGAAGAAAGAAAAGGACAAGAAAGTTGCAGACAAAGGGAAGAAGAAGAAAGCCTACATCTCATCAATATGGGGCAACACCTCAGATAAGGAAGAAGAGGATGAAGATGAGATTGCCAACATTTGTCTGATGGCGCTTGCTTCTGAGGAAGCTGAACCCTCATGTAGCAGTGATTAGGAAGAAGAAGTATATGAATCTGAACCTTCCTATTCTGAATTACTAGATACATTTCATGAGCTTCATGATGAGTTTATTAAAGTTGCTAAAGAACTAAAACTAGCAAAGAAAAAGATTATTAAACTGGAATCTCAAAGTAACATTTCTAAAATTACTTCTTTACCTTCTGCTGAATCTGTTTGCTGTGAATCATGCATTGAACTGAAGAAAACTAATGAATATTTAGTGAAAAGCATGTCTAGGCTTACTCGAGGTAAAGATATGTTGTTTGCTTTGATGGGAAGCCAAAGAATATCACAAGAAAAAGCTGGTCTTGGCTATGATCCATGTGTTGTTAAGGTAAAAATTAGGAAGAAAAACCAAAATGCATATATGAGACATTTTGTGCATGTTGAGAATAATAAAAAAAAATAATACGTCACCTTACATTGAAACATATAATCAACCAAGGCATGCAAAACAAAAGTACTATCTGTATTATTTTCTTCCTGCTTCTCAATCCAGCAGTCCCTTTACTACCTGTCATTTCTGTAACAAAAAGGGATATATTTCCAGTTCTTGTGCTATAAAGAAAAATGGACTTGACAGGAAAGCTAAATGGGTTCCTAAGGGTACATTTGTATCTAGGGAAAGGACTACTGACAGAAAAGGACCCAAACAAATTTGGGTACCTAAAAAGAAAATTTGAACCTTGTTTTGCAGGTCTGTCTCAAAGCTAAAAGGAGCAACAAATGGTATATGGACAGTGCCTGCTCAAGTCACATGACTGGTGACAAAGAGAAGTTCATCACCCTTAGAGACAAGAAAGGAGGAAAGGTGACCTTTGGGGGTGATCATTATGGCAAAATAGTCGGCATTGGCATTGTGGGCAAAAATCCTGAAACATCCATTGAAGAGGTGCTGTTTGTGATAGGCCTCAACCACAATCTGCTGAGTGTGAGCCAAACATGTGACAAAGGAAATTGGGTGCTGTTTGACTCAAAGTTTTGCCTGGTCATCAGAAAAAGTGATCACAAAGTAATCCTCAAAGCTCAAAGGGATGGTAACTACTATACTATTGATCTTGATGAACTTCCTCCCTTAGATTCTGTTTGTTTAATTAGTCAGGACAATGATAGTTGGCTATGGCATAGAAGATTAGCTCATGTTAACATGAATCAATTGTCTAAACTAATTAAAAATGAGCTAGTAACTGGTCTACCAAAAATATCTTTTGAAAAGGATAAAGAATGTGATGCATGCTTAAGAGGAAAACAAACTAAATCATCCTTCAAACCTAAAAATGTAGTTACCACAACAAGACCACTTGAATTGTTGCATATGGACTTAATTGGACCATCCAGGGTGAAAAGTCTTGGTGGTAATCTGTATGTGCTTGTAATTGTAGATGATTATTCCAGATTCACTTGGACATTGCTTCTTTCCTATAAAAGTGATACCTTTGATGCATTTGTAACCTTAGCTAAGAAAGTGCAAAATGAGAAAGGCATTTCTATTGTATCTATCAGGTCAGACCATGGAGGAGAATTTGAAAATGTATACTTCCTGGAGTACTGCAATAAGCATGGGATTGACCACAACTTCTCAGCTCCAAGAACTCCTCAACAAAATGGAGTGGTGGAAAGAAAGAACAGAACCATTGGAGAGATGGCAAGAGCTATACTGAATGAGAAGGAACTCTCTCAAGTGTTCTGGGCTGATGCAGTGAATACAGCAAGTTACATCATAAATAGAGCCTACATCAGACCAATCCTTGGGAAGACTCCATATGAGCTGTACAAGGGAAGAAAGCCAAATCTGTCACACTTCCATGTGTTCGGGTGCAAATGCTTCATTCACAACAATGGGAAAGAAAATCTGGGTAAGTTTGATGCCAAATCCGATGAAGGTATATTTTTGGGCTATTCAAGTAGGAGTGAGGCTTATAGGGTCTATAATAAAAGATCAAATATAGTAGAAGAATCAGTGCACGTGGTTTTCATTGAAAATGAAACTGTTTCAAAACATGTTACCAATAAGGATGATCTTACTTTCAATTTTGAAAAACTGGGAATTTCTGACAAAAGTAAAACTGAACCTCCAAAGATATCTGAATCTATTGACACAGAGGAAGATATCCAGGAGCAAGAGTTTGATGAAGAAAATAATGAAGAAACAACTCAAGAACTCCCTAGAGCTTGGAGATATCAAAGGAATCACCCTATTGATCAAGTAATAGGGAATGTTCAAGAGAAAGTCAAAACCAGAAAATAGTTAAGGGATCAGATGCTCAACTGTGCTTTCATTTCTGAAATTGAACCCAAATGTGCTGAAGAAGCCTTAACTAATGAATACTGGATTATGGCTATGCAAGATGAATTAAATCAATTTGAAAGAAATCAAGTTTGGGATTTAGTGCCCAGACCCAAAAATCATTCTGTTATTGGTACTAAATGGGTCTTCAGAAACAAACTTGATGAATCTGGAACAATAATCAGAAATAAAGCTAGATTGGTTGCTAAAGGGTATAATCAGGAAGAAGGTATTGATTTTGAAGAAACCTTTGCACCAGTAGCTAGACTAGAGGCTATAAGAATACTGCTAGCATATGCATGCATGAAAAATATTTTATTATATCAAATGGATGTAAAAAGTGCTTTTCTGAATGGATACATCATGGAAGAAGTTTATGTAGATCAACCTCTAGGTTTTGAGGATTCTACAAAACCGAACCATGTTTATAAATTGAAGAAAGCTCTTTATGGTTTAAAATAGGCCCCTAGAGCTTGGTATGAGAGACTGAGCAATTTTCTGATTGAAAAGGGGTTTAATAGAGGCAAAGTTGACACAACCTTATTCACTAAGAAAGAAAATAAAGACTTACTAATTGTTCAAATTTATGTTGATGATATTATTTTTGGTGCTACTAATGAGGCTCTTTGCAAGAAATTTTCTAAGATAATGCAGGGAGAATTCGAGATATCTATGATGGGTGAACTCAACTTCTTCCTTGGATTGCAAATTAAACAGCAAGGTGATGGTATCTTTCTTAGTCAATCCAAGTATCTAAAGGAGCTGCTAAAGAAGTTTGGAATGGAGAATGCCAAGCCAATGGGAACACCTATGGCTACTGCAACCAAACTGGATATGGATGAGAATGGGAAGATGTTTGACATTACTCAGTACAGAAAAATGATTGGATCCCTGCTGTACTTAACTGCCAGCAGACCTGACATTATGTTCAGTGTCTGCATGTGTGCAAGGTTCCAATCATGCCCCAAAGAATCCCATGCAACAGCTGTGAAAAGAATTTTTAGATATCTTATTGGAACATCACAAATGAGTCTTTGGTATCCAAAAGGCAATGGAGAAGACCTCAAAGGATACACTGATGCTGATTTTACAGGATCTAAAACTGACAGAAAAAGCACAAGTGGAACCTGTCAGTTCCTTGGAGGATCCCTGGTTTCATGGTTCAGCAAAAAGCAAAACAGTATGGCCTTATCTACTGCAGAAGCTGAGTATGTTGCAGCTGGAAGCTATTGTGCCCAAGTCATCTGGATGAAACAGCAGCTTGAAGATCTTGAGGTTAAAATAAAAGAGATACCAATCATGTGTGACAACCAAAGTGCTATAAATATCACCAAGAATCCTGTCATGCATTCAAGGATGAAACATATTGAAGTTAGGCACCACTTCATAAGAGATCACGTTCTGAAAGGAGAAGTCAGATTGGAGTACATCCCAACAGAGGATCAAGTTGCTGATATACTCACAAAACCTCTACCAGAAGACAGGCTTTGCAAAATAAGGAGAGAATTGGGAATGGTAAACCCCAATGAACTATAAGATATTTCTGTGCAATTCTGTCTTTAGAATTTTCAATATTAGAATCAATTCTAACTTGAGCATCGGAGTATGTTTAATTTTAGGTGCAGGTGCTCCTTGTGAAAATCAATGGCTAAAAGGTTTAAAAGATTGGAGAACTCCATATTGGATAAACCAGAAAGTGAAGAGAATGACAATTATTGTAAGTTATGGATTCATTCTGTAAGTTTTAAGGTTGAAATTTGTATGTTGTTTGATTGCTAGATGAATTTCATTGATAATATGTGTTTTTGAACTGGTCAACATGGTCAACATTCGAATTTTAGTTGACCAACAGACGAACTTCGTCTGTTATGCCTTGGAACAATTCTCAGTAATGCCTCAAATTTCGTCTGTTGAAGCTTGAAAGTTCGAATTTTCAAAATCAGAAACTTCATAGTTATGATTGTCCATCACTGTTATGCCAATTTTCACTTCTTAACATACGAATGTTGGACAATCTTTACAAAAGTTGAAAAATCCGAATTTTCAGTTCAAAATTCATCTGTTGAACCATGTCCTTCATGTTGAATTCTTGAAAGATGTAGTTCTGCATGTTTAGTTCGTCTGTTGAATGATGGTTTGATTGATGCCTGCCTTTTTCTTTTCAACATTCGAACTTTGGTGAAAAAAAATTCGTCTGTTGTGCTTGTATTGCTTGTTTCAAGCCACTGTCAGTAACTTGTAACTGCCCGAAGTTCGAATTTTGACCCCTCAAAATTCGTCTGTCAGACGGTTACACACGTTAAATGCAACGGTTTTCCTCAGAATAGACGCAACCCTATTTGTAACCTCTCTAAATCTGTTCTGATTCTCTCTTCAATCCTCTTAACTCCTGTCTAAAAACTGTCATTCTTCACCGTTTAAACTTCCACTCGCATCCCATAAACCTTTCCTTAACCTCATTCTGCATCATTCCACTGAAAAATGGCGAGAGTGAAGATCCCTGGAGCAGGACAAGCTGGAACTTGGCCAAAAAGAACTGTCAAATCTCAATATGCTATAAAGGAAGGAGAGAAATCCAAGAGAAAGGCCGAACCCAGTAAAGCTACCCCTTCTAAACGTCAGAAATCATCATCCAAGGCAGATTCACATAAAACTAGACCTTCCTCATCAAAAACTGTGGTCCCTTTGGCTGATACTGCTACTGTGGCTTCCTCCTCTTCTACACAATCTGGAGAATTTGAGCTTACTACACTACCACTTTGAAGCACTCCTGAGATTCAAGAAGAGTTTTCTGCCAAATTTTCCAGCAAAAAGGTAATCAAGCCTCACTGTGTAAGTATGGAGCAATTTTTGATATCCAACAACTTTGATGCTGCATTATGGTTGATAAGATACAAAAACCTGTTGGAAATTACTGAAAAATATGATGATGAAGTAGTGAAGACTTGGTATGCCTCTCTTCAATATAACAGCAAGAAAAAGAAATGGGAGGTCACTTTGAGATCAAGGACCATCTGGCTTGCTGATGAAACAATCAATGAAGTGCTGGAAATCCCAGGACAAGATGGGCTGAAAATTGACATCACAGCCTCTGGATATATGGATGAGGTAAGCACAGCTGATGAAGAAGGTGGATCCTTTCTAAACTACAAAGAGAGCACCATTTTGGACACCCTATTCAGGAGAAGGGAGAATAGGCCAACAATAAATCTGTTGAAGCCCACAGACCTAAGTGTACAAGTCAGGATCCTGCACTATATAGTGTCCAGGATCATATTCAACAAGGGTGGCAGCTTCAATTTGATAACAAGGGCAGAGGCTCATGTGATGACTGCTATCATACATGGGAAGCTGACTAACATGGGTCATATCATCCTCCAGAGAATGATAAAGGCAACAGATCAGAGGAAGGATTCCACACTCCCCTATGCTGCAATTATTTCAAGAATCCTGCAGCATGCTAGGATTCAACACATTGAAAAGGGGAAAGGGAAACTTACTGAGGCATTCAAAGAGGAGGAACTGCAAAGGATGGGCATTGAAAGAGATTAAGGACGATGGGTTGGAAAGGGAGCAGGGAAATCTGAAGACTTGTTCTTTGTTGCTGATGCATCCCTCCAACAAGAAGGAACTTCCGAGGCCCCTGGCAGATCTGTACCTCAGCCTTCTCAGCCAATCCCATCTCCCTCCAGGCCTACTCACCCTCCTTCCACTCCCTCCTCACGGCCCAAGCCAACAAAGGTCACTGAGTTGTTTGACAGTCTATCAACACTCATTCTCAGCATAAGAGATGAGCAAAATGCCAAATTTGCTCATCTACAAGAACAGATCCATCAGTTGGCTGTAAATATGAAGGTGGTGGCTGATGCCTATGAAGAGATAAGAAATGCAATTCTTACCACTTCAGCTCCACCTCAGCCTGGTGTCCCTGAGCCTACTTTGTCTCCATTCCCTGTGCCTCCAAGTCCCTTCGAGATTGTCTCCTCTGACCATGATGATGATATAGTTGGTGCTGGTGCAATGAGAACACCAAGTCCTGGTCCACCCTTGGACTATGGATTGGAAGAAGAAGGTCTCCAAGATACAAGCCCTTATGAGCCCATGCAAGAAGATGCTCAGGAATCAATTCTGTCAATTCAAGAATCTGAGCAAGTTGAAAGACTGGTTGCAGCCATTTCAACCACCTCTATGCAAGAAGCAGTGAGCACTGAAGAAAGGAGCCTTGTACCTGTTATTGACTATGTTGCCATTGCTCACAATGCTCTACTGGAAGCTCAGAGGAGAAGGCTGGAAGAAATGTTTCCTCCTGCTAAACCAGCTTCTTCTTCTCTTGCTGCCTATGGACTTACAGAGGAACAAAGAGCTCAACTAGCTCTTTCCAGACAGGCAATGCAGCAGCTGCTGGAAATCTCTGATGAGGAGACAAGCACTGAGCCACCAGCTGATCCTGAAATCCCTTTTGCTCTTGTGCCCCTTCGTGCTATTCCTGTCTCTCAGATCCCTCCTCCGGCTGATTTTGTTAGCCTTCCTGATGATGTCAAAAAGGGGGAGAAGTCTGGGCAAACTGGAAAGCCTGCTGCTGAGCAATCTGGGAAAGGGAAAGGGAAATCCTACAGCAAGAAGACCAAGTCCAAGAAGAAATGATTGAAGATTAGGCTTAAGTCCTCTTGTTGTATTTTGTGTATTTGTGTTTTGGATTTGATGTTTGAACTTTGCTTAATTTGTTTCTGCACAAGCAACTCTTGATTAAATGAATGGATTCCTTGTTGAAATGTTTTGTGCCTTAAATCTCTTCACTTAATCTGTTGTTTTGATATCGTATGCATATGTTGAGGGGGAGCTTGTGAAAGCAAACCTAAGTACTAATCTAGTTCGTAAGTTATTTTGTCATCATCAAAAAGGGGGAGAATGTTGAATCAAGAGTTTTGATGATTCCAAACCAACATTCAAGAGCTTGGATTGAAGATATCAAAGGAGATCAAAGCTGTCTCAAGTGAAGATTTTCTGAGTTCTTGGTGTTAGATCTTTTGTAGGATCCTTAGTTTTTGTTATGACTGGGTAAAAGATTTTGATTTGAAGAAAAGATGTTTTCAAACTTTGATTTTATGTTAAATCTTTAAATATCTGAAAAACACCCACAAACAGACGAAGGTTGAAAGTTTAAGCTAAACTGTCAAGTTGGAAATTCGAACTTTGCCTTTGGAAATTCGAATTTCGAGCTAAAACTGAATAAGTCTGAATAGATGGCTCTCTGTCAGACGAATTTTGGTTGTTCAAAATTCGAATTTTCATCTAGTTTGAAAGAGGCCTTTTAGTAACAGACGAACTTCACACTTTCAAAATTCGAATTTCAAGTAAAATGAAGTTTGTAAAAACCAAAGAAATTCGTCTGAAACTATGATAAAGTGCATCTGAAATCAAAATGAAATTGAGTTTGATAAATGCTCTCTGACAGACGAATTTTGATCTTCCAACATTCGAATTTTCATATAAGTCTGATAGATACTTCTTTGCAACAGACGAACTTTGAGTCTTCAAAGTTTGAATTTTGAACAAAACAAAAATTGAGAAAATAGAAGAAATTCGTCTGAAACTATGTTAAAGTTCATCTGAGATCAAGAATGATTTAAGTTTCAAAACTGCTCTCTGACAGACGAACTTTGAACATTAAAATTCGAATTTCAGAAGCTAAGTTCTTGAGTCTGTTGAAATGAAACGTTGACATACGAATGATGTGAACTTGCAACATTCGAATGATGAAGTTAGTCTGAAAAGAGTCTCTCTGACAGACGAACATTACTCTTCAACATTCGAATTTCGAAGAAAATGAACTACTGTGCCTCCTTTTCACGTACTGAGAACAGACGAATTTTGGGCTTCCAAAATTCGAATTTCGAGGGCACTGTAGAAAATTAAAAACACTGTTCACACTTAACCGAAAAACTTTCTTCTTGAAAATTCGTATGTCACATTGTGAAAATGTTTTGTAAGTTTCAAAATTCGAATTTCACTTCATGAACAGCCGAACTTCGTGCTGTAACATTGGAAGCTTTAATCTTCGGTTCCTTCGAAATTCGTCTGTTGACCAACCAAAATTCGAATTTCAGTATGTCAGAAACATTAAATGCGGTTGGTAAATGGATAGTTTTTCAGAGTAACCGTTGAATAACTTCCCCAACGGATAGATTTAGTCTCTAACGGATATTTGAGAACTAAATCTATAAATACAACATCATTTGAAGTTGTGGGTAACAAATAAAACTTGTATATACCGAATTTCTGCTGAATCCTCTTCTCAAAAGCTTTTACCCTCTCAACTTCTATACTTGTACTTAAAATTTCATATCTACTCTTTTCAAGAGAGTTATTTCATTGTAATCAATCTACTCTTCATCTGGGAGACAGATTTACATGTGAGGGGTATTCACAAGGGGATTGGGAAGCACATAGTGAAAGTGCTTGGAGAGTGTGAGAGAGCTCAGAAACAGAGCATACTCATGTAATGTGGCTTTAGCAAGAAGCCCACTGAAATTCTTGCTGTATAGTGGATAAATCTCAAGAAGTGTCTTGGGGACTGGATGTAGGTCAAGAGAATAGACCGAACCAGGATAAATCACTGAGTTCTCTTTTCTTTATCTCTACCTGTCACCTTGCTCTGTTTTACGCATTGTTTTCATTATACTGTGATATCTTCACTAACTTCACTTTCAAGAAGAAAAATCTCAAACTTCCCAATTCACCCCCCATTTGGGAAGTCAGCCTTGCTAACAATTCCCACATGGAGAAAGATGATTGAGTGGATGATGATGATGCTACCACTTCAAAAACTAATAATGAAATGAGAAAATCCACTACAAGTATGCCTAATCCTTAAAACTTTGATATTATCTCTTATGATTTAAGATGCGATAATTCTAGTGAGAAGAATGATGTTGCTTGCATTAATGATATATCTTATGATGGAACAATTGAATTGGAATCTGAATCATGATGTGCTGGACTTGAGAATCCCAATGAGTTTAATGTTATTAATTGTGATAATAAGATTAAACATGATATCTTGCAAAATCTTGAAGACATAATTGGTCTAGATGTTGATAATGTTGTTGTAGAAAGCTTTGATGATTCTAGTTGTGCTTCTAGTATGCAAATTTAAAATAATGTTGTAGCACAATTGGAAGATGAATTTCATGATGTTGCTTATGCTTTTGAGTATAATTATGATTGTTTGCATCCTTTAGAGGAAAATCATGCTTTACATTTTGCTAATCAATTGGTGGAAAATTCTGTGGATAATAGCATGCTAATTTCTAGTAATGCTAGTGGTATGATTCTTTTGGAAATTGGCTATTGTAGTTGCATTAATGTTGAGCATTTTGACATGGTAATTGGAGATTATGCTTGTCATACTAACTTAAATGGGCATGTTAGTCTTTGTTCTTTTGTATTGGAAAAGGCCTATGAATCATTACCATGTAATTTAGGTGAAACTTATAAGAAAATAAAGAGTAAGCATGAGCAGAAAAACATAAGTGGGAAAAATAAGAGAGAAAGAGTCCACAAAAATTCAAAGAGTGTAAAAAGAGTAAGTAAGAAAAAGATTGAGAGAAGATTGGAAAAGAGAAAGACAAAGAGAAAAAAGAGAAAAAAAAAGAGTTTGAGGAAGATTGAAAGTGAAAGTAAGCTTAAAGTAGTTTATATAAAACTCCTTCCTTCTTCACCTCATCTTTCTTTTGTGTCTTTATCGTATTTTCTTTTTCCTTCTCATTTTGTTTCTGATTTGTTTGAATTATATCACCCATCATAGTTGCATGAGTCGACAATTTCTTGAGTCCAAAATACATATGTCCATAGTAGGTCCATTATTTAATTTAGTGCCTTCTTTCTTTAGTTCACCTTTTTACATCATTTCATCCCATCTTCATCATAGTGTATTGTATTTCCTATTCATTTGTGAAGCAGTCCTTATTCATTTCATATTTTATATTTCTTGTGTGTCTTACAAGTCATGTGTCTATTTTGTTCTTCATTGGTTTGTTCCATTTCAACTCATGAGTCTTTTGTGTTCCATTTTCTTTCTAACTCATTCTCATCTTCTTGTTCTATGTTAGTATGTGTCCTTTTAGTTAATACATCTCCATCTTTTTCTATCCTTATGCATCATCAGTTTTGATCAAATCTGCCCAGGTTTTAAACTTATTGCATTATGTTTAAATTTGTCTAAATTTTGTCTTCCATAATTCTTCTAATTCTTTGGTTTTAATTAAATCTTCTTGTGTGACATTTTGTCCCTATTTCGTACCCTGTGTGTTTCCTACCATTTTGGTTTTGTTTGAGTCTTATTGTGTGGAGTTTGTGTCAAGTTATTTTCTACAGGTTATTGGTGAGATTAATGTAAAGGAAAATCCAAGTTCTTGTTCACCAATACTAGAAAACAAGACAAGTGCACTTCAAACTAATAGGTTGCATAAGAATTTTGATCCCGGAGATTGGTTGCAAAAGCTTGAAGGAAAATTTAAGATGAAAACCAAATTGTAACCAAGGGAGAATAATGCCATTCAAGTTCACGAGAGGATCAAAGCCATAATGCATCAATTAAGTTTGATAGGTAAGTATCCTCCATATGATTTATTTGATGCATTTAACCGTTCCCTTTCTTTCCATGTAGATTATGGAGATTTGAGGATGAATCTTTTCGAAGAGGGAAGGAATTATAGAGGAAGCCTTAATCTGTTGGAGATTGTGCCATAGGCCAATCATTGTATTATGAACATTGCACTTCATTATGAAAAAGCAGGTGTTTTTCTTTTTATTATATTATTATATTGTTTGTATGCTTTTCTTTATAATTATAGCCTTGAATAAAACATTTTATCCTAAATATCCCTAGTTAATCATCTTTATGGGAACAATGATGAACTAAGACTAGTATGATTTTGATTGATAATTATGGACTAATTATGTATGAAGATACAAATCAAAATCATAAGCACCTATTGTTAGATGAGCTGGCTTCCCAAGAGGGGGGTGAATTTGGAAGATTAAAATTTTCTACAAAAAGTCAAGAAGGTGAAGAAAGCAAAGTATGACAGTAAAACAGAGTATAAATGAATAAACTATAAAAGTAGCAGTAAAGAGAAGAAAACTCAGATATTTATCGTGGTTCGGTCTCTCCACTTGACCTATGTCCAGTCCCCAAGTCACCACTTAAGATTTTCTACTATTCTGCAAGAATTCAATGGGCTTCTTGCAAATGCCACAGTACAAAGATGATGCTATATTTTTAGAGCTCACTCTTCCACTCTATGCACTCTTACTAAGTGCTTCCCCAATCCCTTGTGATATCCCCTCACAAGAAAATCTTTCTTCCAGATGAAGATAAGATTGTTTACAATGATTAAACTCTCTTAAACAGAGTGAATATGAAAGTTGAAGTACAAATATTGAAGTGAGAGAGTAAGAGACTTTGAGTAGATGATTTGGCAGAGTTTCACTGTATACAAAGTTAAAATCATCACCCACAACTTCAAATGATGTTATATTTATAGATTTAGGTCTCAACTATATGTTAGAGACACAATCTATCCGTTGGAGAAGTTATCTAACGGTTACTTTGAAAAACTATCTGTTAACCAACCGCATTTAATGCTTCTGACATTCTGAAATTTGAATTTTAGTTGGTTAACAGACGAATTTCGCAGAACCGAAGACTAAAGACTTCAATGTTGAATGCCCGAAGTTCGTCTGTCATGAAGTGAAGTTCGAATTTTGATATTTGGAAAAATGTTTCTATGTTGTGACATACGAATTTTCAAGTAGAAAGTTTTTCTGTTAAGTGTGAACAGTATTTTCAATTTGCTACAGTGCCTTCGAAATTTGAATTTCAAAACCTCAAAATTCGTCTATCCGTAGTTGGTTTATAAGGCACAGTAGTTCATATAATTCAAAATTTTAATTTTCAAAGGGCAAAGTTCGTCTGTAAGAGAGACCTCTTTTCAGACTTACTTCAAAATTCAAATTTATAAATACTGTCATTCGTATGTCAACATATCATTGTAACAGACTCACAAGCTTAGTTTTTGAAATTCGAATTTTCATGTTCAAAGTTCATCTATCAGTGAGCAATTTTGAATTCAAATCTAAACTTAGTTTCAAATGAACTTTGACATAATTTCAGACGAATTTGTTTAGTTTTCAAAGTTACTTTTTGTCTGAAATTTGAATTTTCAAAACCCAAAGTTCATCTGTTACTGAAAGCACCTTTCAGACACTTATCAAAATTCAAATTTTCTCAAGCCAAAATTCGTCCGTCAGAGAAGCTTCTCTTCAGACTTGTTCAGTTTCAATATGAAATTCGAATTTCCAAAGCCAAAGTTCGAATTTCCAAGATGATAGATCAGTATTAACCTTTCAAACTTCATCTATTGGTGGGTGTTTTTTAAATATTCCATGATTTAACATAGAATCAAAGTTTTAAAACATCTTTTTAGCAAATCAAAGTCTTTTACTCAAATCAAAACATTACTAAACATCCTACATAAATCTTTGCACTGATTTCTCTGTGATTCCTTCACTTGAACCTTTTGTGCACCTTTGATATATTTATTCCAAGCTCTTGAAAGTTGGTTTGGAATCATCAAAACACTTGATTCAACACCTGTTAGGGAACAAGCGCTAGATCGACCTGACATGAGATAGCTATATGGATCAGGTCATAACCTTATATCATATATCATACCTGAGATCAGTATGGCTTCCTACATAGGAACACTGTACTTTGACATAGTCAAAAGTTACTTTTAATCGGGAGATTATAAAGGCTACGATTGGGCATAGTGGAATTCATGTAAAGGAAGGTGAATGGTTAAGACGGAATTTGTCCCTTTAATGAATGGAAAGATATATCTGGGCCCCTTGATGAGTGAGATTGAGAAATGCATGGCCATGCTTGAATAGAAGAGTTTCCGTTTATTTTGTTAGTCTGCTCGGAGATTGAGAAAGTGATGGTCGAGAAAGATGAGGATGATGTTTTCATGCCTCATACTTGACCTATATATCATGAGACAAAAGGGATATGATGATGTTATATGATAGGTTGCATTGGATCACCGATCTCATATGATTTGGGTAGTCACAATGTCTTGTTAGAGGTCACTTGTGACTTGTGGATCCAATAGTATCATTGGCCCACTGCTAACATCATATGGGTCTATAGAGTCACACACAAGAACGAGACAACTCGAGCTACAATATTCAGATTCATTAAATCTAAAATGCGTATTGATTCAATGAATTTAACATTCAATTTAGGGTGATTGAATTTTATATATAAATATATATATTTGATATATATATTATAAAATTTGAAGTATATATATATGTTTGATATATTATATATATTTGAAATATTATATTATTTCAAAAAATATATATGTAAATAAATCATTTAAATTAATTTAAATGAATTAGTTTTAAATTTAATTCTATGTGATAGATTTAAATTTAAACTAATAATATAAATTTGATTCTAGATATAAATTAGATAGTTAGTTTAGATTTAATCTATTAGATAGATTTAAATTTAAACTAATCTATTTAATTAATATAAAATTTAATTTAAATATTTGATTTTTAAATTAAACAAATATTAAACCCTATCTATATATTGATATAGACTAGGGTTATTAGATATAGAATCAAGAGAATGTCTCCAACCACCCTAGAGAGAGTGCGGCCACACAATTAGAGAGAGAAAGTGTATGGATAAACAGAGAACGTACGCACACACACAAAGAACATACGGGCATTCACAAATAGAGGTGCTAGCACACTGTTCAAGTTTGAACACCATTCATGTGGATATCGATAGAGGGAACTAATTAGACACATCAGTTCCTGGGGTCCAACGGTAAGAAAAGAATGCTAAAGGGATGCACTGAAGGTAAAATTCCTTTCTACATCTCAATTTAAACAACATTGACGGATCTATGGGAGGAAATTCGGTGATGTTTTTCCATTGTGCATGTACCGAGATTCCCAACAATGGAATCAAAGCCACGTCAATGGTTGTTTAAATTAAGTTCTTGAGTGAATATGATATGTGTATGAACTCAATTCGGTCCAATTCTGTTTCTATTCGTATATGATGCAATTATTTCATATGTGATGCGATTAGACTTAGCTCTATTTTTATGTTGTGTGAGATGCAATTAGATTTAATTTCATATGGTGATGTATGTGACGCTTTCATATATGTGATATATGTATGTGAGATTCATGATGCTCAATTCATTTATAGAACCGATTATGAATTTGTTTTTGTTTCTCTTATATTACATGGTTAGATTAAAACTTATTTTTGTCTCATACATGAAGTGATTCAAATTTGTTTCGTATATGATACGTTTTCAGATCCGTTCTGTAGGTGATATGTTTTCAAAACTATTTTGTATATGATGTGAAACACGTTTGGTGGATGCGATTAGAATCAATATCAGCAGGACAGCCGTGGCTATCTAATCTTAGTGCAACATAATCTAATTTAATACTAAAATCACAAAGTTTACATCTTTTGATATTACAAGAGATGTTTGTGATGATACATGATGTGATTTGTTTGAATTGGATGGGTATGATGCATGATATGGCCCTAGGGCAATATTGTATTTTTTAAATACGACCTGCATGTCGTGCCTCTCTCTATTTTGGATGTACATTCTCTTTTCACCTCACTCCCCTCAAATGTTCAATTGAGGTTTCTATATGTATATAAGTGTTATATTAGAAGAATCCTTTCATTGGCTTGGGAGGATATAGGTTAGATGGGCCATATTATGACACATTTTTTTATGCTCTATGATGAGATCATATGCATGTATGAGATGTTACTATGATATATGTTCATGCGATGAATAACAACAACATAATAAAATGCCTCGTATTAAATTTTAAGTATAAATGCCACCCATTTTTAAGCACTTGTCAAGGCTTTTGAACACCTAAACGTAGGATCCACTAAAATGGGATACACTTTGGTTATCTTAGTGAGGCATATTGGGTAATGGTGATACTCATAAAGGTTCATAATAGTATGACTTAATTGAGACTATCAAAATAGTTTTGGGTCTCAAGGCATTAGATGGGATTAAACATGCCGGGTCATATGATGGTATGATCCCATAAAGATCTAAGAGTTAAATGTGATGTAATTGGTAAATAAGTTACCTACCGAAATAACTTAATTTTAAGCGTCATGCAAAATTGGACTTACAATTAAGTAAAATATGGGTCTTAGCCTGCTAAACTAAATTGAGGGTTAATTTTTAGTGGGAAATTATTAACTTGTTTTTTGCATATTTTGTTGTAGAAAAAGTTGACAAATAATTTTGCTACACTTTCATTGCGATCTATCCTTGAGAAGAACAAACTTAACGAGACCAACTTTCTTGACTAATTTAGGAACCTGAGAATTGTTCTTAAGCAGGAAAGAAAGTCATATGTCCTAGATGAACCCATTCTTAAGGAGCCTACAGCCAATGCTGCAAGAGCCCAAAAGGATGCCCATAATAAGCATCTCAATGACTCTGTGGATGTAGGATACCCGATGCTAGCCACCATGATCCCAGAACTTTAGAGAGATCTTGAACATATGGAGGCTTATGAGATGATTGTGCATTTAAAGGAAATGTTCCAACAACAGACTAGGCAAGAAAGGTTTGAAACCACCAAAGCCTTACATTCCTGTAAAATAACTGAGAGTGCATCAGTTAGCACTCATGTTTTGAAGATGAAAGGCTATATTGATCACCTTGAAAGGCTTGGATTTCCTATAACCTAGGAGGGAGCTACAGATTTGATCTTAAACTCACTCTCGGAGAGTTATGACTAGTTTGTCATAAACTACAATATGAACAACAAGGAGAAATCAATTTCTAAATTGCATGCAATGCTTAAAACTGCTGAGCAAAACATCAAGAAAAAGCCAAGCAACATTTTAATGGTTCAGAAAGGAAAAGGAATGAAAAAGAAAAGCAAGGGAAAAGGCCGGGACAATAGGTCCAAGGAGCAAGGCAAACCCAAGCCCCAAACCCAAGCCTGAAGTCAAGAAGGCAAAGCCTTCTAAGGAAGGACTCTGTTTCTTTTGCAATGAGCCTAGTCAATGGAATAGGAATTGTGAGCTCTACGTGGAAGATCTAAAGAAAAAGAAGAATAACGGGGCTATTAGCTATTACTTCAAGTATTTATGCTATAAAAAATTAGTCTTTCTACTTCTCCTACATGGGTATTAGATACTGCATGTGGAACTCACATTTGTACAAATGTGTAAGGTCTTAAAAGGAGTAGGAAGCTAAAAAGGGTGAAATAGACCTACGAAACGGAAATAGAGCAAGAGTTACTTCTTTAGCCATAAGCACTTATGAATTTGTTTTGCCCAGTGGGCTTTTGTTAATTTTGAAGAATTGCTATATATTCTTGTTTTAAGTCAGAACATTGTTTCACTTTCTTATTTAGATGAGGAAGGTTTTACTTCAACTATTGGGAATAAAAAATGTTCTATTTATTTTAATAACATCTTTTATGCGGATGGAGATTTGCATGGTGGTCATTACTATTTGAACCTTGAACCTCCTAATAAAGAACATATCTATAACATAACTACCAAGAGGATCAAGTTAAACGATTTGAATCCGACCTACCTATAGCATTTTCATCTAGGCCACATAACTAAGAAACGCATTTCAAAGCTCCATCAAGATGGACTTCTTAACTCATTTGATTTTGAATCATTTGACACTTGTAATTCTTGTTTATTGGGAAAGATGACAAAGGCACCTTTTACTGGGCACAGTGAAAGGGCCACTGACTTATTGGGCTTAATACATATCGATGTATGTGGTTCGTTAAGTACTACTACTAGAAATGGTCACCTGTACTTCATTACTTTTATAGATGACTTTAGTAGATATGGATGTATCTATCTAATGAGACATAAATCTGAATCTTTTTGAAATATTCAAAGCTTTCCAAAATAAGGTACAAAATCAACTTGGCAAATTTATTAAAGCACTTTGATCTGATCATGGTGGTGAATATTTGAGCCAAGAATTCATTGATCATCTTAGAAATTGTGGAATTGTTTGACCATTAACTCCACCAAGAACACCACAATGGAACGGTGTTTCTGAATGAAGGAATTGAACCCTATTAGATATGGTTCGATCTATGAAGAGTTAAATAGATCTTCCACCATCTTTTTGGGGCTATGCATTAGAAACAACTACGTTCATACTAAATTGTGTTCCATCTAAGGCGGTTGAAAAGACCCTATATGAGATATCGACTGGAAAGAAGCCCAGTTTGTCTTTTCTCAAAATTTAGGTATGCGAGGCATATGCTAAGCAACAAGCCTCAGATAAGTTAGCACCCAAATCAATAAGTTGTTTTTTTGTGGGGTATCCCAAGGAAACTAAGGGATACTACTTCTACAATCCCACTAAGAATAAAATGTTTATTACTCGGAATGGTATTTTTCTAAAAAAAAGTTTGTCTCTAAAATAATTAGTAGGAGTAAGATAAATCTTGAAGAAGTTCAAGAGTCACAAAATTGTATTGAGTCAGAGATGGAAGAATGAGAAGACTCACAACAAGTTGATAAGCCTACTTAAGTAACACAAGGCCCAATAAGGTCTGAGAGAGCATGACATCAGCCTTAAAGATATGGATTTCTTTTAACTGATAGTTGTGATGTGTTGCCCTTGGATCAAGAAGAGCCAACCACCTATCAAGAGGCCGTAATGGGATCTGACTCTGAAAAAAGGCAACATGCTATGAAATCTGAGATGTAATCCATGTATGATAATCAGGTATGGACCTTAATTGATCCACCTGAAGGTATAAAAACCATCGGGTGCAAATGGGTTTTTAAGAAGAAAACGACATGGATAGCTAAGTGCATACCTTCAAAGCATAATTGGTTGTAAAAGGATTCAAGCAAACTCATGGAATAGACTATGATGAAGCCTTCTCGTAGTTACCATGATTAAATCAGTTAGGATCCTTCTTGCCATTGCAGCATACTATGATTATGAGATTTGGAAGATGGATGTTAAAACAGCTTTCCTTATTGGAAAGTTGCTTAAGGATGTGTACATGACACAACCTGACGGTTTTGTACGTCCAAAGGATTCTGTGAAGGTTTACAAGCTTCAGAAATCCATTTATGCATTGATGCAAGCATATCGTAGTTGGAATCAATTTTTTGATTGAGTAGTCAAACAATTTGGATTTATCCAAAATGTTCATGAATCTTGTGTTTACAATAAGGTTAGTGGGAGCACGATTGTATTTCTAGTGCTTTATGTTGATGACATCCTACTCATTAAGAATGACATTCCTACCTCGTAGAATGTCAAGACTCGGTTAGGAAATTGTTTCTCAATGAAGGACTTAGGAGAAGCCACGTATATCCTAGGGATTAGGATCTATAAAGATAATCCAAGAGGCTAACCGACCTAAGTCAATGCACTTATATAGACAAAGTATTGCATATATTCAATATGCAAGACTCAAAAAGGGGTTACATACCCATGTCTCATGGCATCAATCTCAACAAAGCTCGTGTCCTTATTCACGAGATGAGCGAGAACGCATAAGCAAGATTCCATATGCCTCAACAATTGGATCTATTATGTATGTCATGTTGTGCACTCAACCGGATTTCTCATATGCCTTGAGCATGACTAGTAGATATCAGTCAGATCCAAGTGAGAATCACTGGATTGTTGTCAAGAATATTGTGAAGTACTTAAGAAGGACTAAGGATGTATTCTTGGTTTATGGAGGATTGGATGATAAGCTTGTTATAACTGGTTACACAGATGCAAGTTTCCAATGTGACAAGGATGATTCTTGATTGCAATCAGGATTCCTATTCTTTCTAAATGGTGGAGTGATAAGTTGGAAGAGTTCCAAGCAAAGAACTGTAGTTGATTGTACAATAGAAGCTGAGCACCTAGTAGCATCAGATGTAGCTAAGGAAGTTGTTTGGATTAAGAGGTTCATCATTGAGCTAGGAGTGGTGCCTACTATCTCAAATTGAATTGATCTGTTTTGTGACAACAACAGCATAATAGCACAGGCTAAAGAGCCTAGGTCACATCAAAGAACCAAACACATACTCAGGTGATATCATCTTATTAGAGAAATCATTGATACGGGTGATATAAAGATATGGAAAACACCAACTGATGACAATGTTGCTGATCCTCTTACTAAGTAGCTTGCACAGCTAAAGTAAGAGCATCAAGCTAGGTCAATGGGTATTAGATACATGAATGATTGGGCCTAGTGCAAGTGGGAGTTGTTGGAGAATGTGCCTTAGGCCAATCATTGTATTATGAACATTGTATTTCATTATGAAAAAAGAAAATGTTTTTCTTTTTATTATATTATTATGTTGTTTGTATGTTTATCTTTATAATAATATCCTTGGATAAATCATTTTATCCTAAATATCCGAAGTCAATCATCTTTATGTGGACAATGATAAATTCTAGTATGATTTTGATTGACAATTATGGGTTAATTATGTATGAAGATATAAATCAAAATCATAAGCACCTGTTAGGGAACAGACGCTGGATCGACCCATCATGAGATAGCTGCATGGATCAAGACATAACATTATCTCATATATATAACCATGTTACTGAGCACTCAGACTTAAGATCACCATGGCTTACTACATGGGAACACTGTACTTTGACATAGTCAAAAGTCACATTAAATCAGGAGATTATAAAGGCTATGATTGGGCATAGTGGAATTCATGTAGAGGAAGGTGAATGGTCAAGAGAGAATTTGTCCCTCTAATTAATGGAGAGATATATCTGGGCCCCTCGATGAGTGAGATTGAGAAATACATGGCCATGTTCGAATGGAAAAGTTTCCATTTGTTTTGTCAGTCTGCTCAAAGATCAAGAAAGTAATGATTGAGTAAGATGATGATAACATTTTCATGCCTCATACTTGACCTATATATCTTGAGAAAAAAGGGATATGATAAGGTTATATGATAGGTTACATTGGATCACCGATCTCATATGGTTTGGGTAGTCACAATGTCTTGCAAGAGGTCACTTGTGACTTGTGGATCCAATAGTGTCATTAGCCCACTGCTAACATCATATGGGTCTATAAGGTCATACACAAGAATGGGTCAACTCAAGTTAGAATATCCATATTCATTGAATCTAAAATACATAGAGATTTAATGAATTTAACATTCAATTTAGGGTGGTGGAATTTTATATATGAATACATAGATTCGATATACATATTATAAAATTTAAAGTATATATATATGATTGATATTATATATATTTTTCAAATATTATATTATTTTGAAATATATATATAAATACAATAACATTATCCTCATCCCACTATGTGGGGTCGGTTACATGTATCATACAACGCTAATGGGCTCTATCAAACACCATGTCTTTAGATAAATCATTTCTCAAAAGATCATTCCTTATTACTTCCCTTAGTGTCCTTTTCGGTCTTCCTCTATGCCTTTTGATAGAGCTCCAAACCATTTGTTCAACTCTCATCTTTGGCTCTTCTTGCCCTTTTCTTTGTACATGCTTAAACTACCTTAAACGATTTTCTACCATTTTCTCCTCGATAGGTGTTACTCCAACTTTTCTTTGTATACAGTCATTTCATATCTTATCCAATTTTGCATGGCCACACATCCATCTCAGCATTCTCATCTGGGCAACTCCCATCTTATGCTCTTATTATTTCAAAGCATAACATTCACTACCATATAGCATTACTGGCCTTATAGCTGTTCAATAGAACTGTCCTTTAAACTTAGTGGATACCTTGTGGTCACAAATAACTCCTAATGCTTTCCTCCACTTTAACTACCCAGCTTGTATCCTATGCATAACATCCCCATCAATTTCACCATCACTCTATAAAATCAACCCCAAATACCTAAAGTTTGACACTTTTGGAATGGTTTGCTCTCCAATTTTTACCTTTGAATGATTTCTAATTGTCCTCTTATTAAATTTGCAATGCATATATTCCATCTTACTTCTACTCAAGTGGAAACCTTTTGATTCCAAAGTGTGTCTCCATGACTCAAGTTTAAAGTTGATCACTTCTCTTGAGTCCTCAATTAAAACTATATCATCTGTGAAGAGCATATACTTTGAAACTTCTTCCTGTATATGTTCTATTAGAACATCCAAAACCAGATCAAATAGGTATAGACTCAAGGAAGATCCTTGATGTAAGCCTATCATTATAGGAAAGTCTTTTGTTACACCTCCAGGGGTTCTCACACTTGTTGTTGCCCCTTCATACATATCCTTTATGGATTGAATATAAGCCACACGGACACATTTCTTCTCCATTGCTTTCCATAATACATGTCTTGGTACTCTATAATAGGGTTTTTCCAAATTAATGAAACCATATGCAGGTCTCTCTTTTTACTCCGGTGTCTTTCAATCAAGCCCCTTAATAAATAAATAACCTCTATTGTAGACCATCATAGCATAAATTCAAATTGGTTTTCTGAAATATGAGACTCTTTTCTAAGTCCATGCTCAATCACTCTTTCCCAAAGTTTCATGGTGTGACTCATGAGTTTTATCCCCCGATAATTAGCACAATTCTGAATATCCCCCTTGTTCTTGTACATAGGCACTAGAATGCTCTTTCTCTATTCCTCTAGCATTTTTTTGAGCTTAAAATCTCGTTAAATAACTTAGTGACCCCCAAAATCTCTCTCTCCTAAGCACTTCTAAACTTCAATAGGAATACCATCGGGGCTAATAGCTTTACCATTATCTATTCTCTTAAGAGCTTCTTTTACCTCTCCAATGTGAATCCTACGATGGAACTTCAAATTGAGATCATATTCATGAGTTGTTAATCCTTCAGTATCAATAGTCATACCCAATCCATTCATGAGGAGCTTATAAAAGTAGCTCTCTCATCTTTCTTTGATATCATCATCTATAACCAAAATTTTTCCTTCCTCATCCTTAATGCATCTTCCTTGGTCCAAATCTCTTGACTTTCTTTCCCTTCTCTTTGCAATTTTGTAAATCTTACATTCACCGTTCTTCATTCCTAAATCTTGTTTTCTTAGTCTCATTTTTAGCCAACTGATAACATTTCCAATTTTCTTCAATATTGTACAAATGCAACGCTTTGAAACACTCTTTGTTATGTTTGACCTTTTCCTGTACATTCTCATTCCACCGCTAAGATTCTTTATCTTTAGGTCCAAATCCTTTGGATTCACCCAATACTGCTTTAGTGGTATCCTTGATCCTTTTAGCCATTACATCCCACAAGATATTAGCATTTTCTTGTGAGTCCCAATTACCTTCCCCCATAACTTTTCTCATAAAGGTCTCTTATTTCTCACCTTTTAGTTACCACTTCCTCCTTTACTTGGGCTTGGGATCGGCTATGCCACTATATAGGCGGAGTTATATATATAAATATATCATTTAAATGAATTATTTTTTAATTTAATTCTATGTGATAGATTTAAATTTAAACTAATAATCTAAATTTGATTTTGGATATAGATTAGATAGTTAGTTTAGATTTAATCTATTAGAGAGATTTAAATATATATTAATTATTTAATTAATATTTGATTTAATTTAAATATTTGATTTTTAAACTAAACAAATATTAAACCCTATTTATATATTGATATAGACCAGGGTTATTAGATATAGAATCAAGAAAGAGTCTCCAACTACCCTATAGAGAGAGCGGTCGCATACTTAGAGACAGATAGTGTACAGATTAACATAGAATGTACAGACACATAGAGAATGTATGGACGTTCACAAATAGAGGTGCTAGCATGTTGTTCGAGTTGGAGTCACTATTCGTGTGGATATCGGTAGAGAGAGCAGATAAGAGGCATCAATTCCTGAGGTTCAATGGTAAGAAAAGAATGCTAAAGGGACGCACTAGAGGTAAAATTCTTTTCTTCATCTCAATCTAAAGAACATTAACGGATCCATGGGAGGCAATTTGGTGATGTTTTTCCGCTGCATGTGTACTGAGATTCCTAACATAGTCATGGTTCAAATTGAGGGCTTGGACAAATTCAAAAGCATGGTAGGAGGCTTTATCACTTGGAAAGATTATTATACATGTTAGAACCCAATTATTGAGCAAGTTTGCAACCCAATTGAAGTTAGAGACTTTGAAGAGCAATTCAATTCTACAAGTTTCAAATCTAAGCCCAAGAGAAGCCCATTGGAAGGGATTACTTAAAAGATCATGTGCTTCACTAAAATAGCACATGACTTAAGCATTATTGGGCTTAATTTATTTTAACTTCATTTTTATTAATTATGGGCTAAATTATGTTGATTAATAAAACCTAATTTGTTAATTAGTAGTCTTTTTCATAGTCCACCCTGTAAATGAGCATATCATGTGCCAAACATGTGATTTCATTAATATGGTGGAATGTTTATAAGGGCTAAGATATTGTTTTTATTATTTTCTTATGAATTTTCATTATTTTATTTTAGAGCTTTATTTTTACTAGTATTCTAGGTCCAACAGAAGTGTTCTTTGAGCCCAGAGTCTCTGAATTCCATTAGAATTACTTGAGCCCAAACTAATTAGGTTTTCTAGGCTCATTATGATAGATTTTACGTTGCCTATATAACGCTATCTTTTATGTACACTTTTTCATATTTGGATGAATAAAGTTTTAGACTTTTGTAAGTTTCTCTTGCGTTCTTTGAGTGCTATGATGAAACTATGACTTATCAAGGAATCGGTCATTCCTTGTGGCGTCACAGGAACCAGGGTTTAAGAGGCTAATTCTCTTGGTTCTAATCTACCTTGACCAACATCTTCCTTTCATATCTTATTTATTTTCTTGTTTTCTTTGTTGTTGTCTTATGTGTTTTTGCTCATTTTATTTGCTGTCCAATTTCATGTTCATTGTTTTGCGGACAACCGAGTATCACACGCATCAAAGTGGGTTCTTTTTGACTGGTTCCATAAGGTTTCACCTATGATAAATAAATTTGATCAAAGCAACCTTTAAAGGAAAGCTAGTGAGTTCATTTAGTATCCTTAACACAATTTGATCCTTCTTGAAAGAATTGAGCTCAATCAGATCCTACCTTGAACCTAATTAAGGTAGAAGATCAAAGTTTCCGAAAATGCCTTAAAGAAATATAATCAAAGAAATCTGATGGAAGTGGCCTTTAAAGCAAAGTTACTAAGTTCACTTAGCATCCTCAATACAATTTGATCCTTTATGCATGAATTGAGCACAATCGGATCCCATTTTGAGCCCATTATAGCAGAAGCTCAAAGTTTTCAAAAATGCACTCAAGAAGTGTAATCAAAGAAATCTAATAAGAGTGGCCTCTAAAGGCAATCAAGCATGTTGATTCAGCATCTTTAGTACAATTTGATCCTTATTGAAAGAATTGAGCTTAATCGGATCCCATTTTGAACTCAATTTAAGCATAATGTCAAACATTTTGAAAATTCCTTGAACAAGTATAATTAGAGATATTTGATGAAAGTGGCCTTTAAAGGAAAGCTAGTTGGTTCCTTAAACATCCTTACATCATCTAGAGTCAACATCCTAAAAAATGCCCTGAAGATGTATAATTAAAGAAATTGATCAAATTGGCCTCTAAAGGAAAGCTAATGAGTTCATTTAGCATCCACAATAAAGAATTGAGCGCAATCGACTCCTATTTTGAGCCTATTTTGGCTAAAGTTCGAAGTTTCTAAAAATACACTTAAGATGTATAATCAAAGAAATCTGATGAGATTGGTCATTAAAGGCAATCAGAGTGGCCTCTAAAGGAAAGCTAGTGAATTCATTTAACTTCTTCAGTACAATTTGATCCTTTTTGCAAGAATTGAGCTCATTTGAATCCTATTTTGAACCCAATTTAAGCACAAGCTTGAAGTTTTCAAAAATGCCTTCATGAAGTATAATTAGAGAAATCCAATGAAAGTGGCCTCTAATGGAAAGCTAGTAAGGTTATTCAGCACAATTGATCCTTCTTGGTAGAATTGAGCACAATTGGATCCCGTTTTGATCCCATTTTAGCTAAAGCTCAAAGTTAACAAAAATATACTCAAGAAGTATAATAAAAAAATCTAATGTGAGTGGCCTCTAAAAGCAATCAATCATGTTGATTTAGCATCTTTAGTACAATTTGATCTTTGTTAGAAGAATTAAGCTCAATTAGATTCTGTTTTGGAGCTAATTTAGATACAAGCTTGAAGTTTTTGAAAATACCTTGAAGAAGTATATTTAGAGAAAATCCATGCAGGTGGCCTCAAAAGGAATGCTAGTGAGTTCATTTAACATCCTTATAATAATCGAAGCCAACATGGTAGAATTGAGCTTAATCGGATACCGTTTTGAGCCTATTTTGAGTAGAAGCTTAAAGCTTTTGAAAATACCCTAAAGAAATATACTCAAAGAAATCCAATGAAAGCAGCCTCTAAAGGAAAACTAAAGAGTGCATTTAAACCTTCTTGGAAGAATTGAGCACAATCGAATCCCGTTTTGAGCCCATTTTGGCAGAAGCTTGATGTTTTTGACAATGCATTCAAGAAATATAACCAAAGAAATCTATTGAGAATGGCCTCTAAGGGCAATTAAGCATGTGGATTTAGTATCTTTAGTACAATTTTGTACTTCTTGGAAGAATTGAACTTAATTGGATCTTATTTTCAACCCAATTTAGGCATAAGCTCGATGTTTTTGAACATGACTTAACAAAGTATAATCAGAGAAATCTGATGAAAGTGGCCTTTAAAGGAAAGCTAGTGGGTTCATTTAACATCCTCACAATAACCTAAGCCAATATGGAAGAATTGAGCTCAATTAAGTTTTGTTTTGAGCCTATTTTGGGCAGAAGTTCAAAGTTTTTGAAAATTCCCTGAAGAAATATATTCAATGAAGTTTGATGAAAGAAACCTCTAAAGGAAAACTAGTGAGATCATTTAGCATGCTTAAAAATGCCCTGAAGAAATATACTCAAAGAAATCCAATGAAAGTGGCCTCTAAAGGAAAGCTACTGAGTTCATTTAGCATGCTTAAGACAAAATGTAACACCTTAAGCTTAAGTCTATTTTACATGTAATTGAGTCTAATTATGTCCATTATTGCATGATGAGAGACTTGATTGCGTAAAACTATCAAAACAAATTTTTCTTTATTTCTGGTACTGTTCATTGAGCATTTTTCCATTTTACCTGACAAATTTCAAAAATTCATAACTAATTCCATGCCACAACATCAAATAAAAAAGAAACAATTATAACAATATAGTGCAAGTAAGAAAATTTAACTATCTTATGGTACTGCTTTACCTTCCAAGCTTTATATAACTTTCCTTTAGCATTCCACCAGTTTCTTGAACCCTATTACATCACAATTTAAGGTCATAAGCTTCTGGTTTAGTGACCTTCTTCACAAAGTATGCACGCTAACCTTAAAATTCTTTTTTACATTTCTTTTGGATTTCCTTCGAACCAATACTTGTATTTACTTAATTTGGATGCACAAATTCCATTTTTGGGGTCAAAATCATGAAATTCCATCTCTAAACATAAACCCTAGTTGGCTGAAAATGATTCATGGAAGGAGAAATGAGTTTTTAATCACTTGCTTCAATATACACTTAGACCCACTTCTCTTGCAAAATCTCGTGTTACCTCTTCAATTTATGGAACAAAATACTTTTACTTCCATGAATGATGATTGGCCAAATTTAGGGCAGTAAGAGGAGGAAGAGGAACTCAAGAAAACTAACTCAAACAACTAAGAAAATAGGATAGAACTCACAAGGTTACCTATTTTTCCTTAATTTTTCTTCTTTTTTCTTTCTTCTTCTTCTCGTCCATGAGCTCCCTCTTCTCTCTTCTGCTTCAAACCTGTCTCTCTCACTTTTTCCAATGGTTGAGTCGTGTAAAATGAGGGGGGAGCTGTAATATTCCAAAATTTCATTGGATACTAATTAAAAAAAGGAGAAAATAATGAATGATAATATGAAATGTACAAGGAATTTGTAAAAATGGACAAATACCGTTTTGTGTGAAATAGGGAAAGAGGTTATTTTTTCCGGTTGGAAAAATGATGTCCCTAAATTCATAAAATTATGTGGAAAGTGCTTGGGGAGATTACAACTAAAGACCCGAAAATTTCAAAAACTATAATTTAACCCCGGGTCAAGGATAATTTTGTAAATATGTAAAATTACTGTCAGAACGAAGCCCTCGATGAGAGAAGTCCAATGATATATGGCACTAAAGGTTAATGATTAGGGATAAAGAAATAATCAATGCCGAGTGTCAAAAAGTAACTTATATCAATAAAGTAGATTATGGGCCCTACAGATAGATAAAAGGTAACTAGGATAGGATATAGGCTTCATACAAATACCATTTAGGACAAGATAAAAATAAATTTAGAGAAGTCCTGTAGACCAAAAATGCTAAATTACTATAAAAATGGTATTATCGGTACCGTTAAAAATTACTCGGTTTAAGATATATCTGGACCTGAAAAAAATTGATAATTATTGGACACTTAAATACCTCTCCCTAGGCATGATTTTTGGCAGTTGGGGTGGCTAGAACTTTTGGAGAGAACTTCTCCAAGAAGTTGTTCATTTTTGGCATAAAAGTAACTATAGTTAGGTTAAGTGTTTAACTATGATTAGCCACACCATTAAGACACTTAATCCCTCATTTTTCTCACCATCCTGCATGAGCATTTCTAGCAGTAAACCAGTGGAGAAAACGTAAGAAAGGAAGAGAGAAAGAGAGAAAAAAGAAGAGGGAACTCAAGGGAAAATTGAAAGCTCAAGTTCTTGGTAAGTTGTTTTCTACTTCAAACTTGCTATTAGTAATGTTTGGTGCATGGTTCATGGAGTAGATTTCCTTCCTCCTTCCCTTAAGGTTTCAGCCAAACTAGGATATATGGAGGAAATGAGTTTTCCAACTATTAAACTTAGGTGAAATGCTCGATTAGTTATTTAAAGTATGAATATGGAAGTAGTTTGATGTATTAAGAGCATAGCAATTTTCTTCCATTTTCCCTTAATTTTGGCTAGAAAGTGTAACACCTCTCTTAGGCCCATTATCCATGTATTTAATCATTCTAAAGTCCATTTGTATTTGTAATATCCCAAAGTTTCACTAGATACTAGGTAATAAAAGAGAACATAATTGATGATAACGTAAAATATAGAAGAAATTCATGAAAACGAACAGACACCGTTTTACGTGAAATAGGGCAAAGAGATCATTTTTGCGATTGGATGGAAAAATGTAAAAAATATATTTTTTCCACTAAAGAACTATAAAAATGAAATTCATGTCCCAAAAGTATTAAAATTTACGTGGGGAAGAAATAGAAAAGTCTTGGAGAAATTACACCTAATAACCCGAAAGTTTCAAAAATTATAATTTAATCCCGGGTCAAGGGTAATTTTGTAAATATGCAAAATTACTATCAAAACGAAGCCCTCGATGAGAGAAGTCCAATGGTATATGACACTGAATGATAATATTCAAGAATAAAGAAATAATCAGTGCTGAGTATCCAAAGTAATAGTAAACCGATAAAGTAAACCGTGGGCCTTACCGATGGTTAAAAAGAAATCGGGTCAGGATATGGGTCATACATAGATACCATTTGGGATGAGATAATTATGGAAATGTAAAAACAAAATTAAAATAGTCCTGTAACCCAAAAATGCTAAATTAGTATAAAAATGGTTTTATCGATACAGTTAAAAAGTACCCGGATTGAGGTATATCTGGATCAAGAAAATTGGGCAATTTTTGGACACTTCTCTCTCTCCCATGTGTGACTTTTGCTGCAGCTATATGACTCAAGTAATATGATATTATATTTTGTAATACTTCTTGAAGAAGTATGTGAAAAAGTAACCATGATTAGCAAAAAGTGACTTTAATTAATTAAGTGATTAGCCACTTGATTAAACCACTTAACTACTCATTTCCCACTTCATTTCATGAGCTCTTCCAGTAGTAAAAGACCAGAAAGAAAACACAAGAGAAGAAGGAAAGAAGCAGAGAAAGAAAGAGGGAAAATCCAAGGAAATTCAAAGCACAAGTTGGTAAGCTTTAATACTACTACATTAAGCTTACTATCTATGGTTTCCAAAGCATGATTTGTATTTCAGTTTACTTCCTTTATACCTTCGGGTTTCAGCCAAATAGGGTTTTTAGCATAGGAATGAGTTTTGGACCATGAAACTTAGGAAAAAGCATAGACTAGGCACTAGAAGCATGAATCTATGGATGGTTTGAAGTGATTTGAAGAAAACAATTTTTAATCATTTTGAGATAATTTCGGCCAGAACAGGGGAACTATTTAGAGTTGTAATTTCATGATTTTAACCTCAAAAATGGATTCTCCATGGTCCAAAACCTTAAGAACAAGTATGTTGTATGAAGAAAAAGCAAAGAAAACCAAAGTGAAAAATTTGGGTTTTAGTGTTATGACATTGTATAATTCCGAAAAACCAATGGCTAAATTGGTTCAATGATGATATGATTAGGTTCAAGGAAGTGTTAAGAGGCTCAAGAAGTGGCATACCAAGTTTGGAGAGCAAGGGAACATCATAAGATAGTTAATTTCCCATACTAGCATTATGTTATCATAGTTGTTTTCAATGTACTTTATGATATGATTGCAATGATATTTTGAGAAGATTTATGTGCATTGGCTGAGTTGATTGAGGGGCATTGAGACCCCGGGATGTCCATTTTTCAAATCACTTCAAACTATCCATGGATTCATGCTTCTAGTATCTAGTCTAAGCTAAGCTTCCCCTTAAGTTTAATGGTTCAAAACTCATTTCTATTGCTAAATCACATTTTGGCTGAAACCCTAAGATGGAAAGGAAGCAAACTAAACCATAAAACATGCTTTGAAAGCCATAGATAGTAAGCTTGAGGTGGTAACATGGAAGCTTACCAATTTGTGCTTGAATTTTCCTTTGATTTCTCTTCCTTTTTCTCTTTCTTCTTCCTCCCTTTTCTTGCATTTTTTCTGGTTTGTTTTAGGCTACTGGTTCACACATGAATGGTGAGGAAAGAGAAGGGATTAGGTGGTTAATTATATGCTGAAGTAAGTAACTAATCATGGTTACTTTTTGCTAATCCTTGATTACTTTATTGCATATTTCTTTAAGAAGTTTTCCTCCAAAAATCATTAAATATTTGGGACTTTTGGGCTGTAACAAATCACACATGTGATAGGGAAGAGAATGTCCAAAAATTGCCCAATTTTCCTGATCTAGATATATCTTAATCTGGGTACTTTTTAACCATACCGATAAAATCGTCTTTATACTAATTTAACATTTTTGGGTAACAAAACTATTCTAATTTTATTTTTATATTTCCATAATTATCTTGTCCCAAATGGTATTTGTGTATGGCCCATATCCTGACTCGGTTTCTTTTTAACCATCGGTAGGGCCCACAATTTACTTTATTAATTTACTATTACTTTTCGACACTCAGCACTGATTATTTCTTTATTCTAGAACATTAACCCTTAGTGGTATATACCATTGGACTTCTCTCATTGAGGGCTTTGTTTTGATAATAAGTTTACATATTTACAAAATTACCCTTGACCTGGGGTTATATAATTTCTAAAACTTTCAGGTTATTAGGTGTAATTTTCTCCAAGGCTTTTCTATTTCTTTCTCTGCATAAATTTTAATACTTTTAGGGCATGGATGTCATTTTTATATTTCTTTAGGGGTAAAAATATAATTTTCTCTTTTTTCCATGCAAATAGGAAAAATGATCTCTTTACCCTATTTCACGCAATATGGTGTCTGTCTATCTTCACAAATTCTTTGTACATTTTGCATTATCATTAATTATGTCATTTTTCATTACTTAGTATCTAGTGAAATTTTAGGATATTATAGATAGGGTTTATCCTTAGAGTTGGAATTTCATGTTTGTAACCCCAAAAATGGATTCCTTAGGTCTCAATTAGTCAAGTACAAGTGTTGGTTTCAAGAAAAACTCAAAGGAAAGCTAAGTGAGAATTTTAGGTTTAATGTACAATGTATAGTGTTCCTCTTGAAACCAGTGGCTAAAGTGCTTGAATGATGATATGGCTAGGTTCAAGGAAGTGTTCGAAGGCCCAAGAAATGGTGTACCAAGTATGGGAAACTAGGGAACACTCAAAGGTAGTTAATTTCCCTTACTTGCATTGTATTGACATACTTACTTTCCATATGATTGATGCTTTCTCATATGAATATAATGTTGTTTTGTGATGGTTTAATGTTATTGGCAGAGTTAATTGAAGGGTATTGAGACCTAGGATGTCCATTTTTCTAAGTGAAACTTTGCCAAAAATTTTGTGAAATTGCATGACTTCAATATGCTAATGTGATGAAATATGTTTTCTTGTTGTCTTCATAATCAATGTGATAATATAATGGCATGTTTGGGTATTAGCTACTGAGATTTTTTGAATCTCATCCTCCCACATATTAACCATGTTGAGGTAGCAATCATGGCAAGACCTCCAAGGAAGAGAAAGGAAAGGAGAAAGAACTTAGTGTTTAAGTTGATAATGCTTGCATTGGCCATGAACTTTGATCTTTTATGTAAATTTGTAAATATAATGTTTAATTTATTTCTCCAAGCTTTTATGTTCCTTTTGGTCTTGGTGAATGTATGACATGATATGAGGATGAATTATGGCCATGTAAATATTTTACAACTTTTGTTTGGCATGGTATTAGGATGTAAATGGTTGTTCTAACTAGTACAAAGTGAATCGACCACTGTTTAGACATTTTGTGATGTAAAGTATGAATGTTATATATGGTTTAAAAGTAGACAAAAAAGGGATTTCAAATGGTCTAAATAGCACTCAATTTGGATGTGTGTACGAATTAAAGTGAATTTTCAAAGTTAGCCCAGAAAACTAGATTTTCTGAAATTGATCATATGTGTTGAAGATTGTACCCTAGGCTAATCATTGTATTATGAACATTGTACTTCATTATGAAAAAGAAGGTCTTTTTTCTTTTATTACATCATTATATAGTTTGTATATTTTTCTTTATAATAATATCCTTGGATAAATCATTTTAATCCTAAATGTCCCTAGTCAATCATCTTTGTGAGAATAATGATGAGCTAAGTCTAGTATGACTTTGATTGATAATTATGGGTTGATTATGTATGAAGATACAAATCAAAATCATAAGTACCTATTAAGGAACAAGCGTTGGATCAACCTATCATAAGATAGCTGCATGGATTAAGTCCTTAGACATGAGATCACCATGGCTTTCTACATGGGGACATTGTACTTTGGCATAGTCAAAAGTTACCTCAATCGAGATTTTATAACGGCTATGATCGAGCATAGTGAAATTCATGTAGATGAAGATGAATGGCCAAGATGGAATTTGTTGCTCTAATTAATGGAGAGATATATCTGGGCCCCTCGATGAGTGAGATTGAGAAATGCATGGCCGTGCTTGAATGGAAGAGTTTTCATTTGTTCTGTCAATCTACTCGGAGATCAAGAAAGTGATGGTCGAGTAAAATGAGGATGACGTTTTCATGCCTCATACTTGACCTACATATCGTGAGATAAAAGAGACATGATAAGTTTATATGATAGGCTGTATCGGATCACCGATCTCATATGATTTAGCTAGTCACAATGGCTTGCTAGAGGTCACTTGTAACTTAAGAATCCAATAGTGTCATTGGCCCACTACCAACATCATATGGGTCTGCAAGGTCGCACACAAGAACAGACCAACTCGAGCTAGAATGTCCAAATTCATTGAATCTAATATGTGTCTAGATTTAATGAATTTAATGTTTAATTCAGGGCATATGAATTTTATAAATAAATGTATATTAATATTTGATATATATATTTTATAAAATTTGAAATATATATATGTTTGATATATTATATATATTTGAAATAATAAATATTTCAAAATATATATATATTATTTAAATTAATTTAAATGAATAATTTTTAAATTTAATTCTATGTGATAGATTTAAATTTAAACTAATGTCATAATCTGAATTTGATTTATATGATAAATTAAATTTATATTTGATTCTGGATTTATACTAGATAGTTGGGTTAGATTTATTCTATTAGATATATTTAAATCTAAACCAATCTATTTAATTAAGATTTGATTTAATTTAAATTAACCAAATAATAAACCTTATCTATATAATTATATAGATTAGGGTTATTATATATATAATCAAGAGAGAGTCTCCACTCACCCTAGAGATAGAGCAGCTACACACCTAGAGAGATATAATCTACGGACAAACAGAGAACATATGGACACACACAAAGAATGTACAGACGTTCACAAATAGAGGTGCTAGCACGCTATTCAAGTTCGACTTACTGTTCGTGTGGATACCGATAGAGGGAGCTAATTAGACGCATCAGTTCCTGGGGTCCAATGGTAGGAAAAGAACACTAAAGGGACACATTAGAGGTAAAATTATTTTCTAGATCTCAATATAAACAACATTGACTTATCTATGGGAGGGAATTCAGTGATGTTTTTCCACTGCGTGTGTATTGAGATTCCCTACAATATGAACATTGAAACTTCGTAAAATTTACTATATAAATGAGCCAAGTCACTGCTCTATTTTATATTTTTTCCATGTATACAATCTTTTGAGTTATCTTTGGAGACTTGAATCACTTGAATACAATTGTTATTGAATTAGTTATGATTTTCTAAAGTTCAGTCGGGAAAAGGAATTTAGTTAAAATAAATAGTACTCAAATTTTTGGAATTTTTGTTATGACATATTATGTGATTTAAGGTTCTAATAAAGTATAATTAGACTCTAATAAGGTCTAATACATGGGAAAACGATTGTAAATCAAGGTGTTACAGGAGCAAGAAGGGATAGTGATGTGGACCCTCTAGGATCAATGCCCTAGGAACCCAGAAAGTCGAGTTGTCTACAAAGCGGAAGCACTAACCCAAAGGAAAGGGAGGATCAAAACTCTAAAACCTAATAGAATATGGGGATTCTAAGAACTCCAGAGAGGGGCGCCACAAGAGAGATATCAATTCTCTTGATAAGCCAAAATTTGTATTCTAGGAAGAATACAAAGAACTAGTGAAACTCACTAATTGTATAAACTTTGAATAATATTGATATGTCGAAAAAAGTAGTACTACAAATGTCTATAAATAGAAAAAGAAAACTAAATCCTAGTGAATCTCTAAGAGCTATTAGATAAAGATAAGTACTATCTAATAAAGCTTAAATTAAATTAAATTTAAACCTAGGATTGGTCCCTTTGAATACAAGTAGGGAACCTCAAAACTATCCTAATCTTAATTTAAATCAAATCAAATCAAATCAATTAAAATTTAAATAAAATAAATCTGAAAAATTATCCTAAAAATAATTGAAATATCTCATTAATTAAGCTCTTCTATTATTGGTGTAACATCCTACCTCCATACCTAACCAAATACTTCAAAACCTGACCAAGCACAACCGACATCTCAGAACAACTCTTCCATATTCATAGACACAGCGGAAACAACCCGAAAGCATCAAAATCTAGGCTGGGGCCTTACACAAGCCAACAAAGCCCAACAACACTCTGGACTTACCAAGATGGCCATACAAACTTCTCAACAACATTCAACCATACATACCACAAACATAAACATACATACATCTAAACCAGTCTCAGCCCTGACATACAATCATTACAAACCATTCTCTATCATACTTGGCACAAAATACCATTACAGAATACACACGCTACATAGACTATCCCCACGTACACAGCTACTCCCGCGTCTTCTCCGGACTAGTGCCAGAACCATCACCTGAAAGGTTAGTTTATGGGAGAGGGGGTGAGACAAAGTCTCAGTAATCGGGAACAACAACCACACCCAATATATATATACACATATATCTCACACAAATCATGAATGCAATATGGAATGAATATCATGCATGTCACCCTCACAGGGACTCCATCCTTAACCTCCCTAACACATATATCATCCACCCTTATTCTCCCTAACATATATACATAATCCAACCTTATCCTCCCTAACATGTATGTATATAATCCAACCTTATCCTCCCTAACATATATATATAATCCAACCTTATCCTCCCTAACATATATATATAATCCAACCTTATCCTCCCTAACATATATACATCATCATACATCATACCACCATCACGTCATCACCACTACATCCACCATACATCACAGTCTCACAATGTCATGTGGTGATGCTCATGTATCATTATACCATCATCATAATGTCATGTATGCAACATGTCATATCATCATCACACATATCATCATCATAGTCATAACCATCATCTAACAGTATACATACCACGATATATATATATAAACAGCACGCACAACCCATCAGTATCGTGGTAGGAATGGAATAAGCATATATATACATATACACGTACTATCGTATAACATAGTCAATACAATATAAACAAACACCCGGTTACCTCAATTGTCGTTACCATACCTACACACGAGTTCCACAAGCTTCCTTGAACTGTCCAGTACGCGTGAACCCCTCTCGATTAGCCAACAACCTTTATCATGCCACAATTCTTCCATTAGCACAATATACCAACAAATCAAACATCACAATTCAACCACATTAACCTAACCCAAGGTTCCAACACCCTTTTCATGCATCAATAAGCTCTTAAGGATTACTCAAACACCACACAACCTCAAACACCTCGGATTCCTAAGAGCCATTACCGAAAACAACCTAGGGTTAAGCTCTAAACATACATAATCCCTTCAAAACTCACATTCAAGCAACAAGAATACTAAAACACGTTCCATTAACCTCAAATCACCCATTTCAATTGGTGGATTTCTACCCAAACCGGAAATCCAACCATACAACCGAAAATCCCAAATTTCAACCGAAGAAAATGGAGAGGGAGGAGTAGGGAATGCTTACCAACTTAAATCCAAGCTCCCAATGGACGAGAATCACTCTGGGACACCGAAAATGCCGAACCCTAGCACTGCTCCTCGTCTCTCTGCGTCGCTCCCTTCATTTTCTTTCTTTCTGTCTCGTCCGACTGATCTGGATTTAAACGATTTTTCCGACTCTCGCCGCGGCTCCAGCATTACTCGCCGCGGCTCCACCAAATTAATCCGGAACAATGCCACTGGAAAGCTTCTCACCGCAGTGGCCCTGCTCCTTGCCGTGGCGTGGAGCTCCTCCAGACTCCACTTGAGCCTTCCTCCGTCTTGTTTCCTCGGTCCTGAACTCAATACCAAGAAAAGTATCACGAGGGGCATTACAATTGGGTCTTGATTTAGGAATTGGGTCTCACTTGAAACTTGAGCTTGAATCAGAATTATTATTCTTTTTATAACAATGGGCTTAGAAGCCTCTTACTCCTCAAATATGGGCTTATCCTTTTGTAATTTTTGGATCAAGCCCTGTAATGCTTCCCTCATTGCTTTAGTTCGGCCTCTAGTCATTGGACCTCCAATAGCTTGTAATTGATCCTTTGGAACATTGGATCTCCATTGTTGGACTTGTAGGTTATAGCTTGGATGGTCTCCATCATTCCCTCCCTCTTAGAAAAGATTCACCCTTGAATCTATAGTATCATATAAAGATAGATTTGCAACATTGAAGGTAGCAATAACATTCCCATAAGAGCCTAGCAGATCAAGTTTGTAAGCATTGTCATTGACTCGTTGCAAGACTTGAAAAGGTCCATTTACACATTGCTGCAGCTTTGATTTCCTTTGTTCAGGAAATCTTTCCTTTCCCAGATGTACCCAAACCCAATCACTTGGTTCAAATACAACTTTTCTACAACCTTTGTTTGCTTGTTTGGCATATTCTGCATTCTTCTTTTCAATGTTAGCTTTTACTTTAGCATGTAGATCCTGCACAAATTCAACTTTCTTCTTACCATCAAGGTTAGCTTTCTCATTACAAGGTAGAGGAAAAATATCAAGATGAGTCATAAGGTTGAAACCATACACATTCTCAAAAGGAGAATATGATGTAGTTGAATGTACAACCCTATTATATGCAAATTCTATGTGAGGCAAAAAAAATTCCCAATTCTTCAAATTTTTCTGAATTATGGTACGCAACAATGTGGTGAGTGTTCTATTTACTACTTCAGTTTGACCATCAGTTCGTGGATGTGCAGTAGTAGAAAACAAAAGTTTAGTTCCTAATTTACTCCATAAAGTGCTCCAAAAATGACTTAGGAACTTAATATCTCTATCATTCACAATTGTTGTTGGAATACCACACAATCTCACAACTTCTTTGAAAAACATATCAGCAATATGTATGGCATCATGAGTTTTTAAACATGCAATAAAGTGTGTCATCTTACTGAATCTATTAACCACAAAAAAAATATTATCCTTACCACTAGGAGAGCGTGGTTATCCCAACACAAAATCCATAGAAATATCAGTCTAAGGTTGTTCAGGAACGGGTAAAGGCGTGTATACAATCTATGTGCATTAACTCTAGATTTTGCATGCTTGCAAGTAACAGATCTATCACACACAAAAGCAACATCTCGCTTCATAGAAGGCCAACAAAAGTGTTCATGCAAAATTTCTAAAGTCTTATGAATTCCAAAATGTCCTATTAACCCACCACCATGAGTTTCTTTGACAAGTAATTAATGCAAAGAACAATAAGGAATACATAACTTGTCTTTCTTGAAGAGAAATCCATCAAATATATAGAAATCTTGGAACCCATGATTTTCACACGATTCCCAAATTTTTGCAAAATTTGAATCAAAAGCATACAATCCCTTAATCAATTCAAAACCAAGCAATTTAGCATGTAAAAAAGTTAAAAGAGAATACCTTCATGAAAGTGCATCAGCCACAACATTATCTTTACCTTGCTTATGCATAAGGATGTATGGAAATGTATCAATGAATTCCATCCACTGGGCATGTTTCTTGTTCAACTTACCCTGTGACTTCAAGTACTTTAAACTCTCATGATGATTTGAGTGAATGATGAACTCCTTTGGCCATAGATAGTGTTGCCATGTCTCTAAGGCTCTTTTCAATGCATATAGTTCTTTCTCATAGGTAGAGTAGTTTAAAGTTAGGCCACTAAGTTTCTCACTAAAGTAAGCTATGGGTTTGTTGTCTTGCATAAGAATAGCCCTTATTCCTACCCCAAATGCATCACATTCAATTTCAAACAATTTATTAAAATTTAGAAGTGCAAGAAGTGGTGCATTGGTGAATTTGTGTTTCAAAGTGTTGAATGCTTTCTCATGTACCTCACCCCACCTAAAGGTTAGATTCTTTTTAACTAGATCATTAAGAGGTGCTGCTATGGAAGAAAAATCTTTAACAAACCTCTGATAAAAACTAGCTAAGTCATGAAAACTTCTTACCTTATTTGCATTTTGTGGGGTTAGCCACTCTTGGATTGCTTTCACTTTGTCTTCATCTTCTCAGATTCCTTGAGCTCCTACAACAAAATCAAGGAAGACAACTAAATCCAAGAAAAATGAGCATTTTTCTAGATTTGCAAATAGCCTATTTTTCCTAAGAACAATGAGAACTTCATGCAAATGCATGACATGATTATCTAGACTCTTGCTATACACTAAGATATCATCAAAATAAACTACAACAAATTTTCCAATGAATGAATGGAAAATATGATTCATGAGACTCATGAAGGTGCTAGGAGCATTAGTCAAACCAAAAGGCATAACCAACCATTCATAAAGTCCAAACTTAGTTTTAAAAGCAGTTTTCCGTTCATTACCTTCTTTCATTCTAATTTGGTGATATCCACTCCTAAGATCAATTTTAGAAAACAATGATGCATCATGCAATTCATCTAACATAGGAATAAGATAGTGATATTTTACTATTATTTTGTTGATGGCTCTGCAATCCATACACATTCGCCATTTGCCATCTTTCTTTGTTACTAGAATCACCGGTATTGCACAAGGACTCAAACTTTCTCTCATAAATCCCTTTCTCATGAGTTCTTCAACTTGGCATTGAATTTCTTTTATTTCCTCTGGATTTGCTCTATATGCTAGATGGTTGGGAATGGTAACTCCAAGCATTAAATTAATGCGATGTTCTAAACCTCTTATGGGAGGTAGGCTATCAGGTATTTCTTCCTGAAAGAGATCTCCAAATTCCTGCAATAGAGAAGAAATACTAGAAGGCATAGAGGAATCAAGTTGGTTACTGGATAAACAAATATCCTTGTACAGAAGTACAAAGATTTCTTGCCTCGAACACAATGCTCTTTTTACCTCTCCTTTTTGTGCTAATAAGCTTGCTTTATTATTTTTCTCACTCTCTTTCTCACTTTCTTCTCTCTTTTTCCACACTTTTTTCACTTTTCTCTCTTTTTTCATTTTTCTGGATTTTTCATCTCACTCTTCTCTTTTTCTCTCTTATTTAGATCTTTTGATTTGTACTCATTCCAAATTTTCAATTGCTTTTTGTACACTTCAAAAGGAGGTAGAGGAGTAAGTGTGACTTGCTTTCCATGAAACTTGAAGTAGTAGAAGTTTTTGCACCCATCATGATTGACATATGTATCATATTGCCATGGACGACCAAATAACAAATGCCCAACAAACATAGGTGCAACATCACATAGCATGTTATCTGTATACTTTTCAACGGTGAAAGTAACAAGAACTTGCTTACAAACTTTAATTTCATCACAATCAGTCAACCATTGCAACTTATATAGTCTAGGATGCTTAGTGAGAGGTAAATTCAATTTTTCAACAAGTAAGGTACTAATCACATTAGTACAGCTAGCACTATCAATGACTAGACTACATACCTGATCTTGGATAAAGCACCTAGAATGGAAGAGCAGTTCCCTTTGTTCATCATTGTGCTCTTCTTTTGGTTAAATGCTAAGAGCTCGCCTTGTCACACAAATGTCTCGGCTAATGGGATGATCATATTCATATTCTGAGACATTAGATAGAGGAGGGGTTTTAAGACCGTCATTTTCTTCTTCTTCTTCATCATTGGAGCTTGCATATTTCATTTCTCTACTATCAAGTAGTAAGATGTTCCTCTTGTTTGGACATAGGCTGTAATGTGTCCAAATCCTTGACACCTAAAGCAGCAAGTGTCTCGGGGTTTAGAAGATGCGGAAGTGTCAATATTGCTCTTTGAAGGATCAAATTTGGTTTTGTAATCTTCTCTGGACTTCATAGCATATTTGAACTTTGGAGGCTCTTCCTTTGTTCTAGCTTATTTTGCTTTGTATATAGGATTATTTCTCCAACAAGTGGATGAGCTAGACTTCCTATTCTTTAATTGCCTCTTAATATGGATTGCCTTGTAGAGTAATTCCTCCATGGTAACATAGTTTTCAAGCTCAATTCTATCTCTGATTTCACTATCTTCTTGTACATCAACTCAGATTATGAATAGCTCCATCTCTTTGTAATACTCATCAACGGACATCGATCCCTGTTCAAGAGCTTGTAATTTAATGTGTACATCACGAAAATAATAGTTAAAGGTATACCTCTTCCATATAAGAGTTTTCATCTTGCGCCATGTGTTGATAAGCTTTTCACCATATCTTCTTTTATTTCATTGCAATTGATCCCACCAGACACTTGCATATTCAGTGAATTCAATGGCTGCAAGTTTCACCTTTTTTCTTCCGAATATTCATGACATTCAAATACCATCTCCACTTTTCTTTCCTATTCAAGATATGCATCAAGATCACATCTTCCTTGGAAAGAAGGAATTTTCAGCTTGATGCTACCTAAATCATTATCTCATTTGAAGGAGGATTTATTTCTGAAAGAGGAACCATATTCTAAATTTACTTCATCATCTTCAAAGAGGCGAGATCTCGACTTTTTGCCTCTAATTTCATATCTCATGCTTTCTATCAACTCTCATCTGTTGGAATTGATCACACAAGGCTTTGAGAGTAACTTTCAAATCTAGATTATGTTCTGCTTCATTTTTAGACATGTTTGCCAACCTGTAAAAAGTAAGAAAAGAGAAAAATATTTTGTGAAAGGAAACTTACTCCCTCTTCTCACATGTTTCACTAAATTCTTATGTAAAATTCACTGTGTTTACACTCTTTTTGGCTTTTTCTAATAATGAACTCATACTCTTTCTTGTCTTTTACCACTCACACTAGTATCTTACAGTGCTCTTAATAGAATCAAGGAGACTTAATCAAGAGAATTTTGTGTATGTAGCAATCAATATATAATTTTGGAGTTACAAGACAAAACTAGGAATTAATGGCTAAAGCAAATCTCTAACTTGACGACTAAGAGGACAAAAGATAGTAAGATTAGAGAAAATTTTCCACCAAGAAAAATAAATATCACGTCAAGAATGATGTATAGATCAATAAAGATGCAAATTTTCTATGTTTTTTTGGCTTTTCTTTTTTTTTTTTGTGGCCTTTTTCTTTTTTTCAATTTAGCCAAGCCACCAAAGTATTTTTAGCAAATAATAATTCCCATAAAGAAATTAATTCAATCATATGACGTGACTTAAATGATAAAAGTTGGGAAGGAATGATGTAAAACAATTTTACAAGTTCTTGGGTCAAAATAAGTAATTTGTACGAACTGAAATCAAATGATTTATTTTTGAAGGAGTTCAATCTGATTTGGGAAGGAGAAGATGAACCTGAACTTTAGAAGGAAGGAATTTAGACGAAGATGTGACAATATGGAATTTTGGAGTAAAGACGAATGGCTGATTTGTTGCAGTTTTTTGCAGTGACAAAGAAAACAGTGTTTGGATGACCGAATGGGATGAAGGTAGTAAGGGCGTGTTTGCTAGAAACTGGAATTAAGGATGGTGTGTTAATAATAACCAGGATGAAGGAGACAAGTATTGCAACCTCTGAACTCCAACCAGGCTCTGATACTAACTGATGTGGACTCTCTAAGATCAATACCCTAGGAACCAAGAAAGTCGAGTTAACTGCAAAGCGGAGGCACGACCCAAAAGAAAGGGATGAACAAAACTCTGAAACCCAATAGAATATGGGGATTTTAAGAATTCCAGAGTGAGACTCCATAAGAGAGAGATCAATTCTCTTGATAAGTCAAAATTTGTATTCTAGGAAGAACATAAAGAACTAGTGAAACTCACTAATTATATAAACTCTTAATAATATTGATCTATTGAAAAAGTAACACTACAAAGGTCTATAAATAGAAAAAGAAAACTAAATTGTAATGAATATTTAAGAGCTATTAGATAAAGATAAGCTCTATCTAATAAAGTTTAAATTAAATCTAAACCTATGATTTGTCCCTTTGAATACAAATAGGAAACCTTAAAATTATCCTAATCTTAATTTAAATCAAATCAAATCAAATAAATTAAAATAAAAATAAAATAAATCTGAAAAATTATCCTAAAAATAATTGAAATATCCCATTTATTAAGCTCTTCTATTATTGGGCCTTGATTCAAGAATTAGGCCTCACTTGAAACTTGAGCTTGAATCAGAATTATTATTTTTTTTTCAACAATGGGCTTTGAAGCCTCATGCTCCTCAAATATGGGCTAATCCTCCTGTAATTTTTGGATCAAGCCTTGTAATGCTTCATTCATAGCTTTAGTTAGCCCTCGAGTTGTTTGACCTCCAATAGCTTGTAATGGATCCTTTGGAACATTGGATCTCCATTATTGGACTTGTAGGTTATAGCTTGGAGGGTCTCCATCAGATAGTTATAAACCATTAATCAATCATTTCTTGCCATTTTCTTCTCCTTGTTGTTTTTTTTTCCAAATACTTCTTAAAGAAGTATTCACAAAAACCAATGAAATAATGGGATTTTCTCACATGACCAGCTATAGACACATCTGAACGACGAGGGAATTGAGTAATTAACTCACTTATTACTTACTTAACCACCTTGTTTAATTACTTAAGTTAGCTTTTAATGAAAGATTCCTCAAAAATTATTTAACTAAATTCCATCCATGTCCATTCAGCTTATGCCACATTAAGGGTAATTTTGTCCAAAATTATTTCATGAATTTTCCTAGACCAAAATACCCTTTATCGATAAATTTTACTTATACCAATTAAATATTTTTGTCAAAATTGTAATTAAATTAGTGCAAGATCTTAAAACAAAATACTTTTAAACTAAAGTCATTATCTTGGATTAAAATATATTTTAGCAAGGTCCATTAACTATCCTTGAATCGGTACTGCCTTTTTTTTGCAGTCAAAATTAACTTTTATGGGGTAAAATATTAATATTAAATCCTAATTACCCAAGAAATATCATTTTCATCTTAATAAATTCCTTACTATATTCCATTGGGCTAGGCTCATGAAGAGCTTCATTTTGACTTTTTACTCTTAACGATGTATTTCTATTTTTCTCAATTTTTTATGCATTTAATTATATCAACATTGTTTTCTCTAGAGCTTAAAAGAAATATTCACATTCTACTACTAATCTGGGAAATGACTGTTCTGCCCCTGGACCGGCTCAAAAATGTAATTAACCATTCTTTCGAGAACTTTCTTGTAATTTTACCCAAAGACTAATTTTTTTATTATTTCTTTTTCACTATTAACATTAACTTTCAAATTGGTCTATCACTCAACCTAGACTTCCTGGCTACATAATACTTATACAGTTGTGCTCAGCTCGGGACATACTTCCATTCAAGTGGTATATTGTATAACTTCCGGGGTAAGTTCTGGAATTAATTTTTTCTAAGGACCTTATGGAAAATTAACTTCAATTAAGGACCAAACATAATTTCTTCTGAAAATCAGATGAGAAATTGATTCCTTCTAAAAGTCAAGTATATAACTTTTTTCATCTCACTCCATTTCTTATCTTTTATTCATTTTATAACATCCTATAAAAATAGGGATATTACAAGAGTGGCCTTTAACGGCAATAAAGCATGTTGATTTAGCATCGTTAGGACAATTTGATCCTTCTTAGAAGAATTGAGCTCAATCGGATCCTGTTTTGAACCAAATTTAGACACAAGCTCAAAGTTTTTGAAAATGCCTTGACAAAGAATAATTAGAGAAATCCGACAAAAGTGACCTTTAGAGGAGAGCTTGTGAGTTCATTTAACATCCTTACAATAACCTAACCAAATATGGAAGAATTGAGCTCAATCAGATCCTATTTTGAGCCAATATTAGGATGAACTTTGAAGTTTTCAAAATTGCCCTGAATAAATATACTCAAAGAAATCCAATCAAAGCTGCCTATAAAGGAAAGCAAGTGAGTTGATTTGGCATCCTTAAGAAAATTTGATCCTTCTTGGAAAAATTGACCTCAATTGTATCCCATCATGAACCTAATTCATGTAGAAGCTCAAAGTTTCCAAAAATGCCATGAACAAACACAATCATGGAAATCTGATGAAGGTGGCCTCTGAAGGAAAGCTGGTGTATTTATTTAGCATCCTTAATATAATTTGACCATTCGTGGAAGAATAGAGCACAATCGAACCTCATTTTGAGCCTATTTAGCTGAAGCTTAAAGTTTCCAAAACTATACTTAAGAAGCATAATCAAAGAAATCTAATGGGAGTAGTCTCTAAGGGTGATCAAGCATGTTGATTTACCATGTTTAGTGTAACACCTCTCTCATGGGCTCATTTCCTATGTATTTAATCATTCTAAAGTCCATTTATATCATAGTAGGATCTTGAATCACAAAAAAATGCCTTAATAAAATTTTTCCAACTTTGGGTACTATTCATTTAATCGAATTTATTTATTCTGATTAAATATCAAAAAATTATAACTAAATCAATAAAAATCATATGCATGTGATTCATGTCTCTAAGGATAGCTTATAACTTTGTCTACATGGAAAAAATATAAGTCAGAGCAATGATAGTACTGATATGTACAGCAAACTCTGTGAATTTTCACATTTTATACTAAAACTGCAAAAATAATTATTTTAATTGAGATTAAATATAAAAATCCATCAAATATTGCACACACATCTAGTATGAGTGTTCTTTAGACCATTGGAGAGCTCTTCCTGTCTACTTTTAAACCATATACATCATTCATACTTTACATATCAAAAGTCCAAATAGTGGCATACTCTACATAGGTCAAGATGACCATTTATCTTACTACTTTGCCAAACAAAAGCCATAAAATATTTCCATAGCCATACATCATTTTCATACCATACCATACTTTGGCTAAGACCTAAGGCATCATAAAAACTTGAAGAAACTTACTTAACATCACATTTATAAAATTACACAAAAGGTCAAAATTCATGGCCATTGCTAGGATTATCAAGTTAACGGTCAAATTCTTTCTCCTTTCCTTTCTCTTCCTTGGTGGTCTTGCCATTGTTGCTACCTATTCATGGTTAATATTTGAGAGGGTGAGATTCAAAGAATCTCAGTAGTTAACACCCAACATTCCATCACATCATCACATTAAGCATGAAAATATCAAGATAACACATTTTGAATACATTAACATATTTACGTCATATGAATTCATAAAATTTTCAGCAGAGTTTCATTTTGAAAAATGGACATCTCGGGGTCTCAATGCCGCTCAATCAACTCAGCCAATCCACATAAATTATCTAAAAATATCATTGCAATCATATGACATGGCATAAAGCACATTGAAAACAAATATGATAACACAATGCTAGCATGGGAAACTAACTACCTTATGATGCTTCCTTGCTCTCCAAACTTGGTATGCCACTCCTTAAGCCTCTTAACACTTCCTTGAACCTAATAATATCATCATTGAACCAATTTAGCCATTGGTTTTTCAGAATTATACAATACCATAACACTAAAACCCAAAATTTTCACTTAGCTTTCCTTTGATCTTTCTTTGTACAACACTCTTGTTCTTAAGGTTTTGGACCATGGGGAATCCATTTTTGAGGTCAAAATCATGAAATTACAACTATAAATACTCCCCCTATTCTGACCGAAATTGTCTCTAGTGATTGAAAAAAATTTCCTTCAAATCACTTCAAACCATCCATGGATTCATGCTTCTAGTGTCTAGTCTATGCTTTTTCCTAAGTTTAATGGTTCAAAACTCATTCCTATGCTAAAAACCCAATTTGGCCAAAACCCTAAGGTGAAAAGGAAGAAAACTAAACTATAAAGCATGTTTTGAAAACCATAGATAGTAAGCTTAGGGTAGTAACATAAAAGCTTACCGATTTGTACTTCAACTTTCCTTTGATTCCTCTTCCTTTTTCTTTTCCTTCTTCCTCCCTTTTCTTGTGTTTTTTCCTTGCTCTATTTTGGCCTTTGGTTCACATGTGAATGGTGAGGAAAGAGAAGAGATTAAGTGGTTAATTACACCCTTAATCATGGTTAAGCAAATACATTAACTAAAGCTACTTTTTTGGTTTTTTCTTTGTCTCCTTCTTTAAGAAGTTTTCTCAATCTTTTTGAGATGATTGGTGGGCTTCATGGCCTGCAACACTTCACACAGGGGAGAGAGAGAAATGTGTTCAAAAATTGCCCAGTTTTCCTGATCCAGATATACCTTAATCCATGTACTTTTTAACCATACCGATAAAACCATCTTTATACTAATTTAGCATTTTTGGGATATAGGACTATTCTAATTTTATTTTTATATTTTCATAACTATCCTGTCCCAAATGGTATCTATGTATAGCCCATATCCTGATCTGGTTTCTTTTTAACCATCGGTAGAGCCCACAGTTTACTTTATCAGTTTATTATTACTTTTAGACACTCGGCACTGATTATTTCTTTATTCTTGAACAGTAACCCTCAATGTCGTATACCATTGGACTTCTCTTGTCGAGGGCTTCATTTTGACAGTAATTTTACATATTTACAAAATTGCCCTTAACTCGGGGTTAAATTAAAATTTCTGAAACTTTCAGGTCATTAGATGTAATTTTCCCCCAAGGCTTTTCTATTTCTTTCTCCTCTTAATTTTTAATACTTTGGGGATGTGGATGTCATTTTTACATTTTCTTAGGGGCAAAAATATAATTCTCTTATTTTTCCATCCAACCGAGAAAAATGATCTCTTTGCCCCATTTCACGCAAAATGATGTCTGTCCATTTTCGCTAATTTCTTGTATATTTTGTATTATCATTAATTATGTCTTTTTCCATTACTTAGTATCTAGTAAAATTTTGGAATGTTACACTTAGTACAATTTGATCCTTCTTGGAAGAATTGAGCTTAATCAGATCTTGTCTTGAACCTAATTTGGGTAAAAGCTTGAAGTTTTCGAAAATGCCTTGAAAAAATATAATTAAAGAAATCTGATGAATGTTGCCTTGAAAGGAAAGCTAGTGAGTTGATTTAGTATTCTCAATACAATTTGATCCTTCTTGGAAGAATTGAGCACAATCGGATCCTTTTTTGAGCCCACTTGGCTGAAGCTCAATGTTTCCAAAATTGCACTCAAGAAGTATAATTAAAGAAATCTGATATAAGTGGCCTCTCAGGGCAATCAAGCATGTTGATTTAGCATCTTTAGTACATGTTGTTCCTTCCTGGAAGAATTGAGCTCAATAAGATTCTGTTTTGAATACAATGTAGGCATAAGCTCGATGATTTTGAAAATGCCTTGATGAAGAATAATTAGAGAAATCTAACAAAAGTGGCCTCTAGAGAAAAGCTAATGAGTTCATTTAACATCCTTACAACAACCTAAGCCAATATAGGAGAATTGAGCTCAACCAGATCCCATTTTGAGCCTATTTTGGGCAGAAGCTTGAAGTTTTTGAAAAAGCCTCGAAGAAATATCATCACAGAAATTGGATGAAATAGCCTCTAAAGGAAAGCTAGTGAGTTCATTTAGCATCCTTAAGAAAATTTCATCCTTCTTGGAAGAATTGAACTTAATCAGATCCCGTCTTGAACCTAATTTATGCCAAACCTCGAAGTTTTCAAAAATGCACTGCAGAAATATAATCAAAGGAATCCGAAGAAGGTGGCATCTAAAGGAAAGCTACTAAGTTCATTTAGCATCCTCAGTATAATTTGACCCTTCTTGGAAAAATTGAGCACAACCAAATCCCTTTTTGAGGCTATTTTGGCTAAAGCTCGAAGTTTCTGAAAATGTACTCAAGAAATATAATCTACGAAATCTAATGAGAGTAGCCTCTAAATGCAACCAAGCATGTTAATTTAGCATCTTTAATATAGTTTAACCCTTCTTAGAAGAATTGAGCTCAATCAGATCCTATTTTAAACCTAATTTAGGCACAAGTTTGAAGTTTTTAAAAATGCCTTGAAGTAGTATAATCAGAGAAAACCTGTGAAACAGGCCTCTAAAGGAAAGGTACTGAGTTCATTTAACATCCTTGTAACAACCTAAGCCTACATGGAAGAATTGAGCTCAATCAGATCTTGTTTTGAACATATTTTATGCAAAAACACGAAGTTTTTTAAAATTCCCTGAAGATATATAAACAAAGAAATACAATTAAAGCAACCTCTAAAGGAAAACTAGTGAGTTCATTTAGCATCCTTAAGACAATTTGATCATTCTGGGAAGAATTGAGCTCAATCGGATCTCGTGTTGAACCTAGTTTATGCAAAAGCTCAAGGTTTCTGAAAATTCTCTAGAGAAATATAATCAAAGAAATCCAATAAAAATGGCTTCTAAAGGAAAGCTAGTGATTCATTTAGCATCCTCTATATAATTTAGTCTTTCTTGGAACAATTCAGCATAATTGTATCTTGTTTTGAGCCTATTTTGGCTGAAGGTCGAAGATTCCAAAAATTTACTCAACAAGTATAATTAAAGAAATCTAATGAGAGTAGCCTCTAAAGGCAATCAAGCATGCTCATTTAGCATCTTCAATACAATTTGAACCTGCTTGGAAGAATTAAGCTCAATTAGATTCTGTTTTGAACCCAATTTAGGCTCAAGCTCCATGTTTTCGAAAATGCCTTCATGAAGTATAATTAGAGACATCTGATGAAAGTGGCTTCTAGAGGAAAGCTAGTGAGTTCATTTAACATCCTCCCAACAACCTAAGCCAACATGGAAGAATTGAGCTAAATTAGATCATGCTTTGAGCCTATTTTGGACAGATGCTCAAAGTTTTTGAAGATTCCACAAAGAAATATAATCAAAGAAATCAGATGAAATTAGCCTATAAGGGAATGCTAGTGAGTTCATTTAGCATCCTTAAGACAATTTGATCCTTCTTGGATGAGTTGAGCTTACTCGAATCCTATCTTGAACCTACTTTGTGCAGAAGCTTTAAGTTTCAAAAAATGCCTTAAAGATATAAAATCAAAGAAATCCGATGAAAGTGGCCTGTAAAGAAAAGCTAGTGAGTTCATTTAGCATCCTTAATATAATTTGATCCTTCATGGAAGAATTGAGCATAATCGGATCCCGTTTTGAGCCTGTTTTGGCTAAAGTTTGAAGTTTCCAAAAATCTACTCAGGAAGTATAATAAAAAAAATCAGATGAGAGTGGCCTTTAAAGGCAATCACGCACGTTGATTTAGCATCTTCAGTACAATTTGATCCTTCTTGGAAGAATTGAGCTCAATTAGATCCTGTTTTGATCCTAATTTTAACACAAGATCGAAGTTTTTGAAATGTCCATGAAAAACAATAATCAAAGAAAGTGACCTCAAAAGGAAATCTAGTGAGTTCATTTAACTTCCTTATAACAACCTGAGCCGACATAGAAGAACTGAGCTCAATCGGATCCTGTCTTAAACCTAATTTGTGTGTAAGCTCAAAATTTTTGAAAATGCCCTAAAGAAATATAATTTAGGAAATCCGATGAAAGTAACCTCTAAATAAATGCTAGTGAGTTCATTTGGCATCCTCAATATAATTTGATCCTTCGTGGAAGAATTGAGCACAATCAGATCCCTTTTAGAGCCTATTTTGACTGAAGCTCGAAGTTTCTAAAAATGCACTGAAGAAGTATAATTCGTTCCTTCTTGGAAGAATTGACCTCAATCAGATCTTGTTTTGAGCCTATTTTGGGCAAAAGCTTGAATTTTTTGAAAATGCCCTGAAGAAATATAATAAAAGAAATCCAATAAAATTGGCCTATAATGGAAAGCTAGTAAGTTCTTTAGCATCCTTTAGACAATTGGATTCTTCTTAGAAGAATTAAGCTCAATCAGATCCTATCTTGAACCTTATTTGTGCAAAAGCTTGAAGTTTCTGAAAATACCATGAAGAAATATAATTAAAGAAATCCGATGAAAGAGGCCTCTGAAGGAAAGCCAGTGAGTTTGTTTAGCATCCCCAATTCAACCTAATCCTTCTTAGAGGAATTGAGTATAATTGGATCCCATTTTGAGCCTGTTTTGGCTAAAGCTCAAAGTTTCCGAAAATGCACTAAAGAAGTATAATCAAATAAATCTGATGAGAGTTCCCTCTAAAGGCATTCAAGCATATTGATTCAGCATCTTCAGTACAATTTGATCTTTCTTGGAAGAATTAAGCTCAATTAGATCCTATTTTGAACCCAGTTTAGGCACAAGCTCGAAGTTTTTGAAAATACCTTAAAGAAGTATAATCAAAGAAAACCCATGAAAGTGGCCTCTAAAGGAAAGCTAGTGAGTTCATTTAACATCCTTGTAAAAACTTGAGCCAACATGAAAGAATGGAGCTCAATTAGATCCCATTTTGAGCAGAAGCATGAAGTTTTTGAAAATGCCCTGAAGAAAGATAGTCAAAGAAATCCAATGAAAGTGGCCTCTAAAGGAAAGCTGGTGAGTTCATTTAGCACCCTTAAGACAATTTGTTCCTTCTTGGAAGAATTAAGCACAATCGGATCCCATTTTGGCTGGAGCTTGAAGTTTCCGAAAATGCACTGTCGAAGTATAATCAAATAAATTTGGTGAGAATGGCCTCTAACAACAATTAAGCATGTTGATTTACCATCTTCTTTACAATTTGATCCTTCCTAGAAGAATTAAGCTCAATTAAATCCTATTTTGAAGGCAATTTAGGCATAAGCTCAATGTTTTAGAAAATGCCTTGATGAAGTATAATTAGAGAAATCCGACAAAAGTATCCTCTAGAGGAAAGCCAGTGAGTTCATTTGACATCCTCACAACAACCTAAATCGACATGGAAGAATTGAGCTCTATCAAATCCCATTTTGAGCCTATTTTGGACAGAAGCTCGAAATTTTTGAAAGTGCCCTGATGAAATATAATAAAAGAAATCTGACCAAAGTAGTCTTTAAAATAAAGTTAGTGAGTTTGTAACACCTTGCTTTAATCTATATTTTCCAATATATCATAGCATATATATTGTCCAAATAGCTCATATTAGGAGCTCGAAGCATTAATAGAACCAAAATATCTAAAATGAAAAAAAAAATTGGTATTATTCATTTGGTTCTAAGGTTTTCGAGACAAATTTTGAAAATTCACAACTAATTATAGAAATCTCGTATCATGGCAGTTCAAGTCTATAAATGAAGCTAGAAACATGCTCTACAAGAGAAAATATGAAACTTGCCTTTAACTGAATCAATTTATACAATTTATTTCTTAAACTTACACTATGTAGATGGTGAAAATAACTTGTCCTGGGTTTTCTAGCCTAACTTCAAAAATTCCTTTCTCATTCTCTCATGAGCCAATTCTTGCTTTCTTTACATCCTTAAAAAGCTCTACATGTATATTTTATAGCCATATTTTTCTATTAAATCAAAGCATGGAATCATTTTAGACTACCAACGGTCATAATAGAACTTCTACTGGAACAATTTTGGGAAAACATGCATATCTCTTATTGTATAGCTCCAATTATACTCAAACTGTTGGCTATCTTCGTAAAAAAAAATATTGAATTTTTGGAGCTCTACATGATTTTATACTTCCTTTTAAAATAAAAGGTACTTATAGTAAAAATCAATTTTTTATTACTATCCAGTTTTGACCCACAAATTAAAAAATACACTACAAATTGTACAAATTCCCAATTTTAGTGTTCTTTGGCTCTTTTTCTTTCTACTTTAAGAGCATATATAACACTTATATTGATTGCCCTTTTTCAAACAAAATATCTCTACCTCTTTCAAGACTAGTTATCTTGGACAAATTTGCTTTTATTGGAACAATCTTAGTAGCAAGTTATAATCCATGCTTTTATTTCAATCATTTCACATATTAAACACTTTAATCACATTAAATCATCAAATTGCCATATAAGTCATAAAAATTTCAGCAGTATGATGGCTTAGAAAATGAACACCCAGGGAATTAAACCCTTCATATTATAGCCAAAACCAGTTAAAGAAATGACAATTACAATATGCAACACAATATGATCATAGGAAAAACAATGAAAGAACATAAAAGCAAGATTAAGTAACTTAGCTACCTCTTGAAGACCACTTGGCTTTCAACCTAAAACTAATGATTCCCTTAGCTTCCTTAAGCTTCTTGAAGTCCCTAGACATATTAAATACCTGATTAAATCACTGATTTCATGGTATAACTTAATATACATCCATGAAACCCTAGAACTTAAAGATTCAACTTGTCTATCTTAAGGTTTCTCTTGATTCTAACACTTGTCTTTAAGGTTTTCCACTATGGAGAAACCATTTTTGGCATCAAATTAATGAAATTACCACTCTAAGAAGACTTAATGAACTGACCAAAATTCTTCCCTTAAAGAAAAGAATGAGTTTTCTCAAAACTTGCTTCAAAACATACCTATCTTGCTTTCTCTTACAAAAACTCATGTTTTCCCTCAAGTTTATGGTTTAAAAACATCATTCCACTTCCAAACCAAGCCTTGAACAAAATTTACAGAGGTTGGCGAAGAAAATATTTCATGAAAACTAAGCCAAAAATCCAAGAAACTAAGTTAAAAGTCATTAAGATCATGAGCTAGCATCTTACCGATTTTTTCCTTGGATTTTCTTTTCTATTTTCTTCTCCTTCTTCTTCCTCATCTTGGCTTCCACTTCTTCCTCTATTTTGGTAGAGTTTCCTCTCTCATTTAAGTGTGATTTTCTTTCATGACTTTGGGGGATTTATAGGCCACTAATCAAGCATTAATCAAGCTTACTTTTGCTAATTACTTTGACTAGTCTTAAGCCAAACTTAACCATTAAGTTTGCTTAATTGGTAAGACTTCCAATTTTAGCACATGGGCTTCCATGTGTCACCACTTCAATGGAATAATATCTCTAGGATACTGTATAATTTTTCCCAATCTAGTAATACCCTATGTCGGTTACTTTATACCTGAACTAGTAAAGTTATCTTTTGTAGTATAAAATCACTTTATGAGTACAAGATTAAAGTAAACTTTTATCTGGAATTACTTTATGATCCTATCTCTAAAAAACTCCTTTTGTAGTGTTCAGTGACTTTTCTTTTTACCTTTTTAGCTTTTGCAAATCAAAAAGCAGCTTTATCGGTAAAAAGTTACTTTTTAACTTTTGAAACTAATTATTTTTTGTCCTTAAATATTATCCCTCAGTGACATATATCATAGGACTTGTCTCATTGAGAACCTCGTTTTGAAAGTAATTTTTCATATTTACAAAATTACCCCTAACTTAAGGCAAAATTATAATTTTTAAAACTTTCAAGTCTCAGGTGTAATTTTCCCCAAAATATTAAGACTCTTGCCCTTTTCCACATGCTGTTTCTCTTTTTCTTTTCTAGGGGCAAAATTGTCATCTCTCTTTTTCCTTCCAACTGGAATAAATGACCTCTTTACTCAGTTTCATGCAAAATATTGTCTTTCTATTTTCACAAATTCCTTATATTTTTTAGTTATTTAGCTTTTAGTGATATTATAATTCACTCCCCCTTAAAATAAATTTCATCCTCGAAGTTTATATATATGCTTATACCTCTTATTTCCTTTGTCTTTATTTCCATATTTTCCAGTCCATTTTTTCGAGAGAAACACTTTTACTTCTTTCTTACTTGACTTCATAGTCAATATTTTACTCTGGTATTATTTACCCATTTATAGCATTTGAAAGGTCTGGTTCATACTCTTTGAACAGGGAGTTGTGAGGACATCATAAACTAGCTTGACTTTGAGGGTATTGAGAATTTTCATATAACATACCTATTCTTAATCCCCATCCTTACTTTTATAACTTTCTTATCTTATTCATACTATAATCTTTTCATTGACACCCAATATCATTTCTCTCTCTACTTTCATAGCTTTAGACTATTCACATGAATAATCTTTCTGCTAAGGCATAAGCTTGTCATATTAGCTTTGCCTAGATGACACTTACAAATCATCTCGTCTTTGCTTTTCACTTCTTTTGTTTACCTCATGTCTAACTAGTAGAGAACAAGTAAACTTTCAATCATGGAGAACCAATGTGCCCAAAGACCCTCTTCAAGGAGTAGGAGGCCCACTGACAAGAGGTAGGACAAAAGCCATAAAAGAGTCTTTGCAAGGATTGGTTTGAGAACTTAAGGAGAAAAAGCCCATCTATTTGGAAGACTTAGAGCAAATGGCGCCACCTTCTATTCCAAAAAGAATGATCATTTATTTGGAGGCCCAATTTGATGATCTTAAAGGCCCAACCCAAGTCCAAATAGAAGAGCTTGATTAAAAGAAGTCATGTGCTTCATTAATGAGTCATGTGACTTTAGGATTAGATTTATTCCTTTTTAATTCATTTTGAATTTTCATTTTGTTTTTAATTTATTTTTTCCAGATTAGATTAGAACAGTTTTGATTGGTTCTCACTTGTATTTATGAGGCCAGCTTAGGATTTAATTCAAATTTGAATTTAAAATTCAAAAACATAAGGATAAGCCTTATTTATAAGGATTAGGATTTCTATTATTATTTAAAGACCATATGGTGCCATTTATCTTATTAGGATTAGGATTTCTATTATTATTTTGAGTGATTTCTCTCTTCAATTTCGTGTGAGACTGTTAGGGTTCTTCGTGTTCTTCTTAGAATACAGATTTGACTTATCAAGAGAATTGAGCAACTCTTGTGGTGTCTTGTGTTTGGGGTTGCTAGAGTTCTCTCTAGAGGTTGCATTCGGTCTCTTAATTGCATTGGGTTGCTTCCTTTGTTCTTGGTTATTACTCCATGCTCTTGAGTTGCCTAAGACTTATTCTTAAGAGGTTCATCCTACTTCTATCAGATTGGTAATCAGAGCAAAGGTTGATTTTAGGCATTCCATTCTCTTGTCTACCTTATGAACATCTAAAAGTTTGAACGCATCAAAACGTCCTATATCCTTTGAGTTTTGGGACAAATTATATGTCTATCTTGAAGCTCAAAATCTGTGCTCTCACCTCGTTTTAACAGCATCCCAATTCGAGATTTGTGCAAAAAGTTATACTTGATCGGATCCAAGACGTCATCTTCCAGTCACTAACATCTGTTTCATTCTTCTCAAATCTCTAAATCTACCAATAATTTGTTTCTTTGGTTCTTGATCATATAAAAAAGGCAAGGAAGAAAGATTGCTGAAACAAAAAGAAAAAAAGGCCTAGAGAAAAAAAAATGAAAGGAGAAAAGAAAGACCAACAAAACAAAAACAAAAGAAAAGAGAGAAAAAGATTTGATCTTTACTAGCAAGAATCAATCTTGAAATTTAGCTCACCTTTTAAATTGATTTATCTTTTGTCTGGTGTGCTAATTCTCATATCTTGGTAAGAAAATTTTTGATCTTGCACCATTATTTTTTAACTCCTCTTTGAGTCTCCTATTTGTGTCTAGAGACCTTGAGTTTTCCCTCCTTTGAATTCTTAAAGGTCCCTTTCTGTCTTGAACATTTGATTGCCACTCAAAGTACCTTGATTCTCTTGACAGGTCATCTGATTCCATTAAGATCACCATAAGCACCCTATAAGAATGGTAAAAGGCAAGAGAGATTTGTGAGATTATTATTAGAAAAAGCCAATAAAGAGTGTAAACATGAGTGAATTGTTACACAATAATTGAGTGAAACACGTGCGAAGAGTGAGTAAGTTTCCTAACTTTCAATTTCTCTTTGTTTTAATTCTTTCTATAGGTTCTTGCAACAATGACAGGCAGTGAAAGTAAAGGTGAAGTTGGTCTGAAATTCATGATCAAAGCATTCCATGATGAACTCATAAACATAAGAAATGATATGGCTGACATGAAATCTGAGATGTGTTTGAAAAAGTCTAGAAGTAGAACCAATGATGAAGAGTATGAATCTGAAATAGGTTCCAACTAAAAAAAAAAATCTTCCTTCAAGAAAGACAATCACTTATGAGGCATCAAACTTAAAATTCCCACATTCCAAGGCAAAAAGGATCCTGACTTATACCTTGAATGGTAGAGGAAAGTAGAGCTTGTTTGTGAATGTCATAACTACTCAAAAGAAAAGAAAGTGAAGCATACAACTGTTGAGTTTATTGGCTATGCTAGTGTTTGGTGGGAGAAATTACAGCGTACTAGATGAAGAAATGGTGAAGAACCCATCAACACATGGTGTGACATGAGAACCATCATGCGTAAGAGGTATATCCCTTCCTATTACCATCGTGATTTGCATACAAGATTGCAAAAACTTGAACAGGGATTTATGAGTATTGAAGAGTATCATAAAGAGATGAAGATGGCAATAATCCAAGTTGATGTTAATGAAGAAGAAGAGCAGACAATGGCCCGCTTCATTGGTGGATTAAGAACTGAAATTCAAGAAAGAATTGAGCTAGAACATTACTTAGATAAGGAAGAATTGCTTTGTAAAGCTGTCCACTTGCAGAAACAATTGAAAAGCTAGAAAACTAACTCTGTTCCTTGGAGAACTAATCCTCTCTTCAAGCAAAAAGAGTCAAGAACAAGAGATGAAGATCAAAACTCCAAATCAGCCTAAAAGAATAAAGAAGACATGAAGATGAAGGCTTCTGCATTTAAAGGTACTTCTGAATCAAAATCCTCTTCTAAATCTAGCACCTTACGTTGCTTTAAATGTCAAGGCTTTGGACATATTTCTGTTTAATATCCGAACAAAAGAACCATGATTATCCTTGATAATGGACGAGTTGATAGTGAAGATTCTTGTGAAGATTCTAATGATGATCCTCATGCTTTAGATGACATGCCTCCTTTAGAATCTTGTTCAGATAATGAATATACTGATCCCGTACATGGTAATGCACTTGTTACTCAAAGAATTCTCAATGCTCAACCAAAAGATGAGAAACGTGATGATGAGCGAAGAGAAGAGATTTTCCATACTAGATACTTCATTCAAGACAAGGTATGTAGCTTGGTTATTGATGGCGGTAGTTGCACTAATGTTGCTAGTACTTTACTTATGGAGAAACTGAACTTGCCTACTCTAAAACATCCAAAGCCTTACAATTTGCAATGGCTAACTGATTGTAGTGAGATCAAAGTCACCAAGCAAGTTCAAGTATCATTTACTATTGGCAGATACCATGACAAGGTGTTATGCGATGTAGCACCTATGTATGCGGGACATCTACTTCTTGGTTGTCCATGGCAATTTGACAGATGTGTGACTCATGATGGCTATAGAAATTTCTACTCCTTTGTGTTTGAAAGGCGTAACATTATGCTTAGGCCTCTTAGGCTAATGCAAGCATATGAAGATCAATACAAAATTATAAGTGATTATAGAGAGAAAAGAGAAAGAGAGTGGCATGAGAAAGAGAAAGAAGAGAAAGAGAAAATAAAAATGCAGAAACATGAAAAGAGTGGAAAGAATGTAAGAGAAAAGAAAGAGAGTGCAAAAAAAGAAAGAGAGAGTGAATGAAATAAGAGCTTAAGCTTATTCATAGAAAAAGGAGAGGTAAAGAGTGCACTAATGGCAAGACAAGAAGTCTTTGTGCTTCTGTATAAGGACACCTATTTTTCTACTAACAAGCTTCATACTTCTTTGCCTTTTAGTGTTATCTCTCTTTTGCAGGAATTTGGTGATCTTTTTCCAGAAGAAATTCCAAATGGTTTGCCTCCTCTAAGAGGCATAGAACATAGAATTAATTTCATCCTTGGATCTGCCATTCCAAACAAACTAGCATATAGAGCCAACCCTGAAGAAACTAAGGAGATCCAAAGACAAGTAGAGGAGCTCATGAGAAAAGGCTTTGTGCATGAAAGTTTAAGCCCTTATGTTGTATTGATCATCCTAGTTCCTAAGAAAGATGTATCATGGCATATGTGTGTGGAATGCTGAGCTATTAACAAAATAATAGTTAAGTATTGCTTCCCTATCCCTAGGTAGGTGATATGCTTGATGAATTGCATGGTTCTACATTGTTTTCTAAGATTAATCTTAGGAGTGGTTATCATCAAATTCGAATGAAAGAAGAAGATGAGTGGAAAACTCTATTTAAGTTGAAATTTGGACTTTATGAATAGTTGGTAATACCTTTTGGATTAACTAATGCTCCTAGTACATTCATGAGTCTTATGAATCATGTCTTCTATTCATTCATATCAAAGTTTATTGTGGTATATTTTGATGACATTTTAGTTTATAGCAAGAAATTAGAAGACCACATAATGCATTTGCGTCAAGTCTTTAATACTCTTATAGTAAATAAGCTTTATGAAAATATTCAAAAGTGCTGCTTTTACATGGACTTTGTTGTGTTTCTTGGTTTTGTTGTAGGTGCTCAAGGGATCCAAGTATATGAGGAAAAGGTTAAAGCAATTCAAGACTGGCCTACTCCAAAGAATGCTAATGAGGTGAGATTTTTCCATGGCTTAGCTAGCTTTTATAGGAGGTTTGTTAATGATTTTTCATCTATAGTAGCACCTTTGAATAAGTTAGTTAAAAAGCATGTCACATTTAAATGGGGTGAGGCATAAGAGAAAGTTTTCAACACTTTAAAAGCAAAACTCACCAATGCACCACTACTTGTTTTACCAAATTTAGCAAAGTTTTTGAGGTTGAGTGTGATGCATCTGGTTTAGGTATTGGAGCTATCTTAATGCAAGATAATAGGCCAATTGCTTAGTTTAGTGAAAAGCTTAGTGGTCTAACTTTAAGGTACTCCACTAATGATAAAGAACTTTATGCCTTAAAGAGAACTTTAGAGACTTGGTAACATTAACTTTGACCTAAAGAATTTATTATACATTCTGATCATGAGAGTTTAAAGTACTTAAAGTCACAAGGTAAGTTGAATAAAAGACATACTCGATGGTTGGAATTTATTGAGACCTTTCCATATATGATTAAGCACAAACAAGGTAAGGAGAATATGGTAGCAGATGCTCTATCTCACAGGTATGCTTTTCATACATTCTTTACAAACTCGATTGCTTGGTTTTGAAATGCTTAAGGGATTGTATGAATCTGATTCTTATTTTGGGAAAATTTGGAATTCTTATGAAAAACATGGTTTTCAAGATTATTTCCGATTTGAAGGCTTTCTTTTCCAAGAGGGGGCAGAGAGGCCCCGAAGGTTAGGAGGTGAAAGGGAGAGGAGAGATTAAGTAAGTAGAGGAGCAGACGGACTGCTTAACACATAATTGAAGACATAAATTAAATATACAGAGTTGGGAAGTTTTGGAATGAACAAAGGCGGTAGAACTAGCCAACTAGTTCATCAGAATAAGGCAATGATATGATGGAGTACAATAAATATATTTAAAATAAGTTTATTAAAACTGAATAGGAGAAGGAAAACTTACAGAAGAAGGAGAAGAGAAGAGAAGGAGGAGAAGGCTTAGCTCTAGGTATCACACTCTAGCTGGTGAGGACTCGTGATAACTAATGATAACCAGTGATGCCTAACAAGTGAGGCAAGCTTCACTTATATAGGTGGACTAAGCTACTATTTGAATAGTACTTGACCTGGAAACTATTAGTAACTGGTACTTATTTGAACAATTTTGGTAATATTTTTGCACAATTTCTACCGACACTACAATGTTTATTGTGGATACAGTGTTTTGTAAATACTATAGTGCTCTATCTAATTACAAAAGTTTAATCTTCATTTAAATCAACAATAAATTCTTCTTCGTCTTCATCTTAGTTTTCCGAAGCTGTAGAAGAAGTTGTTTGACTTGCTGAAGGAGTTTGCTCTTGTTGTTGCAGAAGTTGCAATACAGTGTTAAGTAGGTTTACTAGGCTAGCCTTGTCTGTAGATGCTGCCAGCATAGCTTGAATCCTGGTCCTTTGGTTGAGGAATTTGCTTTGTTTCATCATACAAAGGTGTCTTATATTTTCTTCAAACCATCTTTCAACTGCTTTTGCATCAATTCTCCGGATATCAAATTTAGCCCACCATCTTACAGAAGGGATTCTCTGTAGTACTGGTAGCAAGGTTGATCCATGAGTGTTTGGAAAAAATCTGTATTTCCAGATTAAAATCCAAGATGCAGATAGTTTTGAAAAATAATGAAGATCTATAGGAAATGGATCTTCACTATAGTTAAATTTTTGTTTGAAAAGCTCAAAAGCTTGCACAACTTTCAGTGACATAATTTCTGGAACTGGTCCAAAGAAATTCCACCAGTGAACAAACCATTGAGGAAAATCATACCTGGTTTTTTTTTTTGAAATAAATGAACCAAGTATGTGACCAGAGTTCATTTTGAAAATAAAAAATATGGTACCATGCATCAACATAGTCCCAATAGTTATACCCTTCTGGGTCATATGGTATCCCAAAAAGTTTTGGATTTTCTAAAGATTGTCCCCACTAGGAAAGGGTGAGAACATTTTTGATTTGGAGAGTACTATAAGTTATCATAGGTCCAGTTCTTTTATCATTCTTTTGTTTAATAGCAATTAAATCAGAATGAACCAGGATGAACTCGTAATATTCTCTAGTTTTCTTCATATTTAGTGGCTTATAATGAAATCCCGGAGGGAAGATATTAAGGGCCACCTGGTTTGGGTTTGGATGATAGAACTCAGGTTCTATCTGGACCAGATTCCTTACTTGGGTTTCCTTATGAATATAAGGAGTGGTCATGTTTGCTTGCGTTTGTGGGCCAATTGCTTTTGAAGATAATGCAACTGTCATTTGGTTTTGAGAAGCAGATTGTGTAGGATTGTTCTGTGAAATTTGGGGTAATTGGCAAAGCCGATCATATTCTTGTTTTGAAATGATAGCTTGCTTGTTTACAATTTGTTGCCAAGTGGTTTCAGGCAACTGTTTTTGAGTATAGGCATGTGCATAGGATGTAACAGTCCTTTTAGAAGAGGGTTTATTTTGGGTATCCTGGGTTGATGACCCAAATGGAGTGGATGACTCCGTTTGAAACTTCTGCTATTGGGATCCTTGAGTTTGAGATCCAAATTGTTGCAGAATAGTTTTCATAATTGCTTCCAGTTCTGAGTTAGAAGTGTTGAAACAAGAGTTTTGATGATTCCAAACCAACATTTCAAAAGCTTAGATTGAAGATATCAAAGGAGATCAAAGTTGTCTAAAGTGAAGATTTTCTGAGTATTTGCTATTAGATCTCTTGTAGAATCTTAGTTTTTTGTTATGATTGGGTAAAAGATTTTGATTTGAAGAAAAGATGTTTTCAAACTTTGATTTTATGTTAAATCTTTAAATATTTGAAAAACACCCACAAACAGACGAAGGTTGAAAGTTTAAACTAAACTGTCAAGTTGGAAATTCAAACTTTGCCTTTGGAAATTCGAATTTCGAGCTAAAACTGAATAAGTCTGAAGAGATGGCTCTCTGTCAGATGAATTTTGGTTGTTCAAAATTCGAATTTTCATCTAGTCTAAAAGAGGCCTTCTGGTAACAGACGAACTTCACATTTTCAAAATCCGAATTTCAAGTAAAATGAAGTTTGTAAAAACCAAAGAAATTCGTCTGAAACTATGATAAAGTGCATCTGAAATCAAAATGAAATTGAGTTTGATAAATGCTCTCTGACAGATGAATTTTGAACTTCCAACATTCGAATTTTCATATAAGTCTGATAGATGCTTCTTTGCAACAGACGAACTTTGAGTCTTCAAAATTTGAATTTTGAACAAAACAAAAATTGAGAAAATAGAAGAAATTCATCTGAAACTATGTTAAAGTTCATCTGAGATCAAGAATGATTTAAGTTTCAAAACTGCTCTTTGACAGACGAACTTTGAACATTAAAATTCGAATTTCAGAAGCTAAGTTCTTGAGTCTGTTGAAATGAAACATTGACATACGAATGATGTGAACTTGCAACATTCGAATGATGAAGTTAGTCTAAAAAGAGTCTCTCTGACAGACGAACTTTACTCTTCAACATTCAAATTTCGAAGAAAATGAACTACTGTGCCTCCTTTTCACGTACTCGAAACAGACGAATTTTGGGCTTCCAAAATTCAAATTTCAAGGGCACTGTAGAAAATTAAAAACACTGTTCACACTTAACCGAAAAACTTTCTTCTTGAAAATTCGTATGTCACATTGTGAAAATGTTTTGTAAGTTTCAAAATTTGAATTTCACTTCATGAACAGACGAACTTCGTGCTGTAACGTTGGAAGCTTTAATCTTCGGTTCCTTCAAAATTCGTCTGTTGACCAACCAAAATTCGAATTTCAGTATGTCAGAAACATTAAATGCGGTTGGTAAACGGATAGTTTTTCAGAGTAACCGTTGGATAACTTCCCCAACGGATAGATTTAGTCTCTAACGGATATTTGAGACCTAAATCTATAAATACAACATCATTTGAAGTTGTGGGTAACGAATCAAACTTGTATATACCGAATTTCTGCTGAACCTTTTCTCAAAAGCTTTTACCCTCTCAACTTCTATATTTGTACTTAAACTTTCATATCTACTCTTTTCAAGAGAGTTATTTCATTGTAATCAATCTACTCTTCATCTGGGAGATAGATTTACTTGTGAGGGGTATTCACAAGGGGATTGGGAAGCACATAGTGAAAGTGCTTGGAGAGTTTGAGAGAGCTTAGAAACAGAGCACACTCATGTACTGTGGCTTTAGCAAGAAGCCCACTGAAATTCTTGCTGTATAGTGGATAAATCTCAAGAGGTGTCTTGGGGACTGGATGTAGGTCAAGAGAATAGACCGAACCAGGATAAATCACTGAGTTCTCTTCTCCTTATCTCTACTTTTCACCTTGCTTTGCTTTACGCATTGTTTTCATTATACTGTGATATCTTCACTTACTTCACTTTGTGTAGAAAAAATTCAAACTTCCCAATTCACCCCCCCTCTTGGGAAGTCAGCCTTGCTAACAAGAAGCTGTTGTTTGACTTTGAGCATCTTGAAAAACACTCTTTTGTTTTTCTTTCTCATCATTGGGATCTTTCTTTTTTCTGGGCATTTTGGAGAGGTTTTTGGTGGTTTCACTCAGAAATTACGTACCCTATAAAAATTCTCGGGTAAGGAAATCGGGTAATGAGTTTGAAGTGCCTTTGATAAATTCAATGTTGAAATAAAAAACACTTAGAATAGCTTGCCATTAGGCAAAAATTTGTTTTGATGCAAGATTTTTAACATCCTTTTGCAAAATATCTTTTGCAGATTTACAATCAATGCGAACTAAAAACTTTTGATTTAACAAATTAGATTGAAATTTGGAAATGCATAAAAAAATTGCCAAAATTTCTTTTTTGACTATGGAATAGTTCTGTTGAGCGCTATTCCAATTTTTAGACGTAAAAGAGACTATTTTCTCTTTACCATCTATCTTTTGTTTAATAATGCCACCATAACCAATGTTAGAGGCATCTATTTCAACAATTTTGTAGGCAGAAGGATATGGAAGGCTAAGACAGGGAAGCTGCTTAACCTGTGATTTGATCTGCCTTACAATATTTGAATGGATATCCATCCAAGGAGGAGGATTTGTTTTGAGACGTTGATGAAGAGGTTTAATAAAGTTGCTAAGATGAGGAATAAATTCAGCAACATAATTTAAACATCCCAAAAACCTTTGAAGTTGTGTTTTATCAATGATTTGATCAGGAAATTTGTCAGCAAATTGAATTACTCTTTCAATTGGAGTAATTGATCCTTGGTAAATCCAATGTCCAAGAAATCTAACTTTAGTTTGAAATAAACTAATTTTAGGCTTAGAAACTACCAAACCATTTGCTTTTGTGATTCGAATAAATTTATAAATATGTTTAAAATGTTCTTCAATTGAGTGAGAATAAACCAATACATCATCGATGTATAAAATAATGAATTGGCTATTATCATTGAAGATTTCGTTTATGATCCTTTGGAATTCAGAATGAGCATTTTTTAAACCAAAAGGCATAACATTCCACTCATATTGTCCAAAAGGGACAGTAAAAGCAGGTTTATACCTATCTTGGTCAAAAATTTGAATCTGCCAAAATCCAGATTTCATGTCGAATTTTTAAAATATTTTTGTAGAATACAATCTTTTTAATAAATCAGATTTGTTTGGAATTGGATACCTTATCCATTGTAATGCTTCATTTAAAGGTTTGTAATTAATGACAAGATAAGGGGCTCAACGTTATATTTCTGCATTTTTTGTTTACATAAAAAGCAGCACAAGACCATGGGCTCCTAGATTTGCAGATTAGTTTTTTGTCTAGAAGATCTAGAATTTCTTTTTTACAAGTTTCAAGAAGTTCTGGATTCATTTGAATAGGTCTAGCCTTTGTTGGAATTTTCTTTTTAGAAAAATCCTTTTCATAAGGTAGACCTATAACATGTTGTTTGCAATTCCAAAAAGCATTTGGCAAATCCGAATAGATCGTTTAGTGAATTTCTTTGAGACAATGTTGAATTTGATCTTGAACATGTTTTAAACATAGTTGTTCCTCTATTCATTTAAAAGAGATGTCTTCTTTTAAAAAATTGATTTGTTGTTGTTTTGCAGAAAGAAGATTTAACTCTTTGACTCTGGGATTTTGTGTAAAAGGAAACAAAATTGTTTTTTCCCAGATGTTGTTTTGAAATTCCATCTTCATTAGTTAAATATGGCTTGAGCGAATGCGCAAAAGGTGCACCAAGAATAATCTCAGATCCCATCACTTTAACTAATACAAATGGATTTAAATTTTGATTGTAAATTGGTCTTTTGTTCGGGAGTAAACTACTTTATTGTGTGCAATCATTCAGAAGAATTTGAAAAACTAGGAGAGTTTCTTGTCTCATATTGAATTTGCATACAATAGAGTTATTCATTCTACTACATCTTATTCTCCCTTCAAAATTGTGTATGGAATTAATCCTTTGACTCCCTTAGATCTTTTACCTTTGCCTATGCATGAAAGAACTAACCTTGATGGCAAGGAAAAAGCTAAGTTTGTGTAGAAACTTCATGCTAAAGTTCGAGCCAATATAGAAAGGAGGAATGAACAATATGCTCAGCAAGCAAACAAAGGCCGAAGGCAAGTTGGATTCAACCCTGGAGATTGGGTTTGGGTACACTTGAGAAATAAAAGGATTCCAGCACAAAGGAAATCTAGGCTGCACCCGAGAGGAGATGGTCCTTTTCAAGTCCTAGAAAGGATTAATGACAATGCCTACAAGATTGACTTACCTAGTTCTTATGGCAATGTTAGTGCTACTTTCAATGTTTTAGACTTGTCCTTGTTTGATGCTGCAGATTCGAGGATGAATCCTTTCGAGGAGGGAGGGAATGATAGAAAATAAGTGAACTTTCAATCATGGAGATCCAATATGTCCAAAGACCCTCTTCAAGGAGTAGGAGGCCCAATGACAAGAGGTAGGACAAAAACCATGAAAGGGGCCTTACAAGGATTGGACTGAGAGCTTAAGGAGAAAGAGCCCATCAATTTGGAAGACTTAGAGCAAATGGCACCACCTTCTAATCCAAAAAGAATAATAATTTATTTAGAGGCCCAATTTGAAGATCTTAAAGGCCCAACCCAAGTCCAAATAGAAGAGCTTAATTAAAAGAAGTCATGTGCTTCATTAATGAATCGTGTGACTTTAGGATTAGATTTATTCCTTTTTAATTTATTTTGAATTATCATTTTTTTATTTGATTTTTTCCAGATTAGATTAGATCAGTTTTGATTGGTTCTCACTTGTATTTACGAGGCCAACTTAGGATTTAATTCAAATTTGAATTTAAAATTCAAAAATAAAAGGATAAGCCTTATCTATAAGGAATCCCTTATCCTATTAGGATTAGGATTTCTATTATTATTTAAAGACCATATGGTGTCACTTTGCAAATCAGATCTAAATAATATTTTGAGTGATTTCACTCTTTAATTTCATGTGAGATTGTTAAGGTTCTTCATGCTCTTCCAAGAATACAGATTCGACTTATCAAAAGAATTGACCAACTCTTGTGGCGTGTTATGTTTGGGGTTGCTAGAGTTCTCTCTAGAGGTTGCATTCGGTCTCTCAATTACATTGGGTTACTTCCATTGTTTTTGGTTATTACTCTGGGTTCTTGAGTTGTCTAAGACTTGTTCTTAAGAGGTTCACCCTACTTCTATCACTAACTCTTCTTTTATCTCATAATCACTTGAGGCTATTATGACCTTAAACATTTCTATGGTAATACCATAGACATAACAACTCATACTAGCTTTAACAACTCTTAGTAACTTTACATCTTGAGAGCATTACTTACTGCTGCAATAAGTAGGAATAGGCTTTTCATAAAAATTATCTTATAAAACTTTGGCTATTACCTACCACTCAACCTTGTTATATTACTTGTACCTTGATCCATGCTTACTTTAATTATTATAGACCCCAGGATCATTATTAGATCAAAATTAATCATTTCAAAGGAGGAAGTTTGTAATATCCCTATTTTTATGGGATGCCATAAAATGCATGAAGAGATGGAAAAGAAAGTGAGTAATTGGAATTAATTTTTAAAAAGGTCCTGAGCAAAAATTTATTCTAAAACTTACTCCGGAAGGTATACTTTATACCACTTGAATGGAAGCTCGTCTTGAGTTAAGCGTAACGGTATAAGTATTGCGTAGTGGGGAGGTCTAGGTTGAGAGATAGACCAATTTGAAAGCTAATGTGAATAGTGAAAAAAGAATGAAAAAAATTGGTCTTTGGAAAAAATTACAAGAAAGCACCTAGAAAAATTTATAATTATTTTTTGACCTAACTCAAGGGCAAAAAGGTCATTTCCCTAGTTAGGGAATAAAATGTGAAAATTTTATTTAAGGCTCAAGGGAAATATGCTGATAACGTAAAATATACAAAGAAGTAGCAAAAATTGATGGGCACAAAAAGAAATGGAAAAGAACAAAATGGTCATTTTTCAGGTTAGACCAGAAAATGAAAAAATCATAATTTTGCCCACATAAATGAAAATACTTCGTAAGTTAGTCCCCAAAAAAAGAAGGAATTTTCTTGCAAATCAGTGCTTGGGGAAATTTATGAAAAGGGACCCAAAAATTTTAAAAATTATAAATTTGTCTCGGGTCAAGGGTATTTTTATAAATGTAAAAAATTATAGTCAAAATGAAACTTTTGATGAGCTAAACCCAATGGAATGCTGATTGGTATTTACTAAAGTCAGTATAAATTTATTATGGGTAATTGGAATAAAAGTTGATATTTTACCCAATAAAGGTTATTTTAAACTGGAGAAAAGCAGTATCGGGTCAAGAACAGTAAATGGACCTTACTCAAATATAGTTTGGGATAAGATGATAATTTTAATCCAAATTTTTGGACAATCCTGTACCAATTTAGTGACAATTATGACAAAAGTATTTAATTGGTATGGGTAAAATTAATCGATAAAGGGTATTTTGGTCCATAAAAATTATATAGCAATTTTTGGACACTCCTCTCCCTCTTATTGGTGTGAGAATTCAATATAATGGGCATGTGAGTTTTGTCCCAAAACTTGCTCTAGAAGACTTGCCTTTTTGGTCAAAAAGTAAGCATGATTAAGGAAGTAATTAGTGAGATAATTAAGTGCCTTATTTGATATCTCTCCTCTTGGCTAAATCAAGTGCTACCTACATGAAATAGAAGTCACAAATCTACAGTCCATGTGATGAAAAGGACTTTTATATTATTTCTTGAAAACTTGTTTAAGAAGTAGTTTGAAAAGTAACTAAACCAAACAATTAATTAAAGTTAATCTCACATTATCCCTTTCTCACATGGCTGACTTTAACTCATTCAGAAAAGAAGAGAAAGTCTGAAACAATGGGAGCAAGAGAGAAGAGAAAGCACGTAGAGAAAGGAGAGGAAAAAGAGAGAAAAGAGAAGTGGAAAGAAAAGGCAAATGTTGAAGGCTTGAGAAACAAGATCAAAGGTAATATTCTACTACCTTAAGCTTGTGTTTCCAAGTAGTTGAAGTAATTTAATGGAGTGTTCTTCTTCCTCTTCCTATCCATGGAGTTCATCCAAAACCTGGAGGAAGCAAGGAATAAATTTTTATGTAGTAAACTTGGGAGAAACCATCAACTAGTCAAGAGAACATGATTTCATGAAGTAGTTTGTTGTATTACAAAGAAAATCTTTTTCCTCCTTCTTTCATGGGTTTTGGCCAGAACATATTATCATGTTAGAGTTATAATTTCATGATTTTAATTCCAAAAATGAGTTCCCCATGGTCTAAAACCTTAAGAACAAGTAATAATTTCAAGTTAAAGCTTAAGGATAGTTAATTAGAAAATCTAGGGTTTTATGAGACTTTGTGAATGAGCCCTATGAACCAGTGGCTTAAGTGAATTTCTAATATTATGTTTAGGTCCAATAAAGTTTAAGGAATTGTTTGGAAGAGGTATAACTCAAAGGAAAAGCAAGTGGAAGCATAAAGGTAGCATTTTTCCATTAATGCATTATATTGTCTTATGAATTTTTATGAACTCCATGACTTGTTTGATGCCATGATTAATATTTTGTGATGTCCATTGATTGTTGGCTGAGTTGTTTAAAGGGGATTAAAGCCCCAGAATGCCCAATTTACAAAATGAAACTCTACCGAAATTTTTATAAAAATGTTATGGCCTTATTGAATTGATGAGTTTGCTTGATGATCTATGTGAAATGTGATACTATATGTGTATGATGGTAATGCTACTGAGATTCAATGAATCTCACCCTTCCATGTGCCAATCATGCTTAGGAGCCAGATATGGAAATGGAGGCAAGGGGGCTATAAAGGAAAGAAAAAGAATCGATGTTTGATGTAGAAGTTCAACTATGATGTTATACTTGGAAATGTCATGTACATTTGTGTATGTGCTTCTAAATTTATACCTCAGTACTATATGCTCCTTGAACATTATGAAATGTTATGTATAGATTTGGAGCAATGTATAATGATGCATTATGTTTTGAGATATATTATGCAAGATATAGCATGATTTAATCCAAAATCACCAGTAGTAGTTGAGGCAAAGATACCTTATTTGAAATAGAGCAATTGCTAGGAGTATTATATATTTTGTGAAATTAATTGAAACAAGATTTCAAGGGACATAAAGAACACTTAAATTATATAAGTGTACAGTATATGGTTAATTTTAGAAGTTAGGGGTCAAAACTGGATAGAATTAGAAAAATTGGAATGTTACTGAAGGTATTGGAAATTTCTAAAGGCATTATAAAATTGTATAGTGTAACACCTCTATTTAGGGTTATTTTTCCATGTATTAGACCTCATTAGAGTCCAATTATACTTAATTAGAAGCTTGAATCATATAAAATGTTATAATAAAATTTTCCAAATTTCTGGTACTATTCATTTATTCAAATTTCTTTCTCTGACCAAACTTCAAAAACTCACAACTAATTCAATAAAATTCATATGAAAGTGATTCAAGTCTCTATAGATAGATTGAAATATTATATACATGGAAAAAATATCAAAAATAGCAATTACTTGGCCAATTTATACAGTAAATTTCGTGAAATTTCACTATTCATATGGTCAATTTCTGAAAATTCAGTTTTCTGGGGAAATTTTGAAAATCCACTATAATTTGTACACTCATCCAAATTGAGTTCTCTTTGGACCATATGAAATAAATTTGTGTCTAATTTTTAGGAATATATAACATTCATACTTTACATTAAAAATTGTCCAAAACATAATGGTTTAACTCTATAGAGATCTGAGTGACCATTTGTATCATAATACTTTACCATTCAAAAGCTATAAAATATTTACATGGCCACATTTCATCTTCATATCATACCATACTTTCACTAAGTCCTAAAGCAACATAAAAGCTTGAAGAAACATATTTAACATCACATTTACAAATTTACACAAAAGCTCTAAACTCATGGCCATTGTGAGCAAAAACAAGTTAATGATCAAACTCTTTCTCCTTTCCTTTCTCTTCCTTGGAGGTCTTGCCATTGTTGCTACCTAAGCATGGTTAATATGTGGGAGGGTGAGATTCAAAGAATCTCAGTAGATAAATCCCATACATGCCATCATATAATTACATTTTTCATAGAAACATCACAAAAACTTGAATTCATCATATAGGCATATTTGGACATATAAATTTTATACAAATTTTGGCAAAATTTCATTTTGCAAGATGGATATCCTGGAGCTCAAAACCCCTCATAAAACTCAACTAACATCATAGAAATATCACAAATCAACATTTCATACATATGCCATAGTGACAAATATCAAAGAAGCAATAATGACAATGTGATGTTAGTAAAGGGACTAACTACCTTTATGTGTTCCAATGGTTCCAACACTTGGTACGCCACTTCTTGGGCCTTCTAACACTTCCTTAAACCTAACCATATCATCATTTAATCAATTTAGCCACTGATTTCAAGAGATACACAATATATTGCTCACTAAACCCAAACTTTTTCACTTAACTTTCGCTTGAGTTTTTCTTGAGTCCATCACTTGTATTTCACTAATTTGGACCCAAGGAATCCATTTTCGGGGTCAAAAACTTGAAATTATAAATCTAAAAATAAATCCATTTTTGCCAAAATTCATGGAAAAAGAAGGAAAATTGTTATGCTTCATGATACAACAAAATACTTCCATATTCAGGCTTTAAATGAACATTCTATCATTTCCCCTATGTTTTATGGTTGATTAACCCATTTTCTTGCCAAATCCATGACATGGCCAAAACCATAATGTAAGGAGGAAGGGAAATTAATCCATGGGTCATGCTTTAAAGACCATAGATAGCAAGCTTTAAGTGATGGAAGATAAACTTACCAACTTGAGCTCTTGATTTTCCTTGAGTTCCTTCTTCTTCTTCCTCTCTTTTCTCTTCTGTTTTTGCTGCTGCAGCTCTTGTGAAAATGAGGTGGAGAGAAGGTAATTAAGGGTTTAATTAGGTGGCTTAATCACATAGTTTAATCATGGTTAATTACTTAACCAACTAAAGTTACTTTTTGGCTAAAAATCAACTACTACTTATGGAAGTTTTACCAAAAAATTGGGGCTTCCCAAGGTACCCATTTGTCATCCTCAATGAGAGTGTTTCAAGTTTCTAGTCTACTCAATTTTTCCTGGTCCAGATATATCATAAACTAAATAATTTTTAACTGTGTCGATGAAACTGCTTTTTATAGTAATTTAGCATTTTTGGGCTATAGGACTAATCTAATTTTATTTTTATATTCCCTAATTATCTTGTCCCAAATAGTATCTCTGTATAGCTCATATCCAATCCCGATTACCTTTTAACCATCCGTCGGGCCCACAACTTACTTGATCGGTTTAAGGTATTTTTGGATGCTCGATACTAATTATTTCCTTATTCTTGAACATTAACCCTCTATGCTATATGTTATTGAACTTCTCTAGTCGAGGGTTTCATTTTAACAGTAATTTTACATATTTACAAAATTAAGCTTGATTTAGGATTAAATTATAATTTCTAAAATTTTTGGGCCATTAGCTGTAATTTTCCCCAAAGGCTTTTTCACTTCTTCTATGAGTATTTTAATGACTTTAGGGACATGGATATCATTTAGATAATTTTTTAGGGCTTAAAATGTAATTTTTCATTTTTCTGTCTAGTGGGAAAATGACCTCTTTGCTCTATTTCACGCAAAATGGTATCTTCCCATTTTTGTAAATTCCCTATGTATTTCTAGATATTTTAGCTTTCTTAGGATGTTACACACAAAGCTCCAAAAATTCAGTGGTTTGCATGTATTAAAAGTTCTATGTTTTAAGTTTAATATGCCACTGATTTGAAAGTGATTAGAGTTATAGAATAAGAGATATGTAAGTTTTCCCAAAATTATCCCAATAAAAATAGTATTCTAATCCTTAATGGTTTAAGTTAGTGCCATACCCTGTAAGTCTTGAATAAATGTACAAGAAAAATATGTCTAAAAATTAGACATTCAGGGATTTCATATGACATAAGAAATGCATGATTTGGCTTAAGGAATAATGAGATATGAATTTTTAAAATTATGGTCAAAATCCTATGAAGACATAAAATGATCAAATGTATAGTAAACTTTAAGGAATAAAATGTACGAATTAGCCAAGTGAATATCCAAATTATCATTTTTCTCATATAGAGAATCTTTTTACCTACTTTTAAAGACTTGAATCACTTCAATGTTATTTTTTTAGAATTAGTTATGAATTTTCAAAATTCATAGGAAAAAATACAAAATGGCACATGAACAATATAGTGAAAAAATGAAAATTTTGTTTTCAATTTTTATGTGATTCAACCTTATAATCAAGTATAATTGAACTCTAAGGAGGTCTAATATATGGGAAAATTGGCATAAAAGTAAAGTGTTACAAGATTTAGCCTCTTTAGCTTATAAAAACTCATTTCCCAGAAAAACTTTATCTTCTAACTAAGTAATAAGACAATTTGAGAGAAATTTTTTCATAACATCTTGTTAAACTCAAAGACCTCTCGTCTTGATTACAGCGTTCAGTCTCTCCCATTTTATAACTTTACTTACTTTACTAGGATTTGCTACGATCCATAAGGGAGATTCTGTGACCTACTAACTGTACTTTTTCAGAGCCTAGCTCCTATTTACTACGCTCAGTAAGTTTTTGCTTTTACTCATAAAAATTATCAGTTGTCTTTCATGCTCCTCTAAAGAATCAGAGTACTTTTAGCATATTATCAGAGATCATAATAAACTATTCATCTTTTATTCATGTAACCTAACATGTGCTTTTAGTAAGACTATTATAAATTCTTAGTGCCCATGTTTAACTATTAGCACATCTTTCTTACTTTTTACATCTTTCACATGCTTGCAAAGAGGACACTCATCATGAAAATTCCCTCACCTGTGCATATTTAACTGTAAAGTGCTAAGGGGTTCTACTGCACTCTTGCCATTCTTAGACATAGAGAATGTGACATTAGGCTTCCTTTTAAACCTTAACTCATATGTGTGACCTCTAGATAACTTACTCCTTTTAACTCTAAGGTCTTCAATCCCTATACTCATACTACTTCTTTTTACTCTAGCATTTACTAGCTTAGAGATTCATCTTACAACTATACCTTTACATATAAACATACCCTAAACCTTGTACTCTACTCATCTTATCATAGCCTTTAAGATCATTTGGTTCTTTATGAGTTGGGGTCTAAATAATGTTAAGGCAGTGGTTATTCACTCTTTGCTTTTCAATATTTCTGCTTTGTTTGTTCTCATACATATCTTTTCTTAGTTATTTAGCCAAGGTATAACACCTTAACTTATGACAATATTACCCATGTATTAGACCTTACTATAACCCATTGATCATATTTAGAAGTTTGAATCACATGATAGATTAAGATACAAAATTTTTCTTTTCCTGGGTTACTATTCATTTAGTAAACCCCTTTTCACGGGCAGATTTTGGAAATTCATACCTAATCATAGAAAAATTGTATCAAGATGATTCAAGTCACTAAAAATACTTAAGATCACATTTACATAGAAAAAATATGAAACAACATTTTAGTCATGCTAATTAGTATAGTTTATTGCAGGAATTCTACTGTTCAAATGGTTACTTTTCACTTCTCCAGGATTTTGGCCATAAATTTAAAAATTCATATATTATGCTATACTGAACCAAATCATGCATTCTCTATGCCATTGGAAAGCTCTATATGTCTACTTACATCCCTTTTTTTTTATACATTTATTTAGCTTGTGTAGGGCATGATTCCAACTTAAATCACTAAGGGTAAGAACCTCACTTTTACTAGAACAGTCTTGAGAAAACATATATATCTCTCATTGTATAGCTCCAATTGCTCTCAAACCAGTGGTGTATTAAACTTAAGATATACACCTTTTCATGCACACAAAAGCATTGAATTTTTGGAACTCTACACAATTTTATAATACCATTTAAAATGAGTGATTCTTACTATAAAATTCGTAGTTTCCACATTACTATCTAGTTTTGATCTTCAAATTCAAAAATACACTATAAATCATATGCATGCCAATTTAAATGCTCTTTAGCTTGTTGAAAATCTTACTCTATGTACTTTCAAAGTATATATAACACTCATATTAGATGCTCTGTTTTGAATAGAGTACCTTTATTTCTTTCATAACTGGTCATTTTGGACAAACTTGCATTTGAAGCTTTAAAACCATTACTATACACTATATACATGCTTTAAACTTGTCCAAACCATATTCATAACATTATAGGAGACTTATGGTTACATGACAAGAAGCAGGAACAATCACATAAGTTCATATGCAAATTTTGACATTAAATTCATCAAATACAAACTTATAACTTGAATTATAAAATCAAGCATTAATCCCTTCTTCCTCCTCCTTGGCTCCTTGATCTCCTTGCCATAGCTTGAGCCTATCAATTGGGATACTTGAGGGGATGAGATTGGGACAATCTTAGTAGCAAGTTGTGTTGGGAATTTTGGTACACACGCAATGGAATAAAACAACCAATCACTTCTCATGGATCTGTCAATGTTGCTTAAATCAAGATGTAGATGCAAACTTTACATTTGATATGTGGCTTTTCAGGTTCTTCTTGTATTGTCAAACCTTAAAAACTGACACTTGTCATCAGCTCCCTCTACTGGTATCCACACGAATGGTTAATCCAACCAAATGGCGTGCTAGCACCAGGTTCATGAACATTCATACGCTTGAGGAGTAAAGACTCTCTTCTCTCTCTATGTGCATCTGTACACTTTCTTTCTCTATATGTGTAGCTGCTGTCACTCTCTAGGGTGGGAGAAGCCTCATTTTGAAAATTTTGTACTAGATAACCTTAGTCTATATCCTTATATAGATAGGGTTTTTGATTTGTTTAATTTAAAATGATTAAATCAAATCTTAATTAAATTGTTTAGTTTAGATCTAAATCTATCTAATAGATTAAATCTAAACTAATTATTTAATATATATCTAGAATCAAATTTAAATTTAATTTATCACATAAATCAAATTTAAATTATCACATTAGCTTAAATTTAAATCTATCACATAGAATTAAATTTAAATTCATTTAAATTAATTAAATGATATATATATTTCAAAATATATTTAATATATCAAATATATAATGTATCAAACATATATATATTTCAAATTTTATAAAATATATTAAATATATATTTATTTATAAAATTCTTCCACCATAAATTGAACGTTAAATTCATCGAATCTAGACACAATTTAGGTTCAATGAATCTAGACATTTTAATTTGAGTTGATCTATTCTTGTGTGCGACCTTATAGGCCTATATGATGTTGGCAGTAGGCCAATGACACTATTGTATCCACAAGTCACTAGTGGTCTCTAGCAAGATATTGTGACTACCTAAATTATAGGAGATTGTGATCCAATGCAACCTATCATACAACACTGTCACATCCATTTTGTCTTATGATATCTAGGTCAAGTATGAACCATGGAAACAACATCCTCATTTTGCTTGACCATCACTTTCTTGATCTTCGAGCAGACTGATAAGACAAATGGAAACCTTCTATTCGAGCACGGCCATGCATTTCTCAGTTTCACTCATCGAGGGGCCAATATATATCTCTTCATTAATTAGAGGGACAAATTCCATCTTGACTATTTATCTTCCTTTGCATGAATTCCACTAGGCCCGATCATAGCTTTTATAATCACCCAATTAAAAGTAACTTTTGACTATGCCAAAGCATAGTGTTCCTCATGTGGGAAGCTATGTCAATCTCAAGTATAAGGGCTCGGTGACACGATTATATATATGCGATATTCTTATGACCTGATCTATGCATCTATCTCATGATGGGTTGATCTAGTTCCTATTCCCTAACAGCTGCTTATGATTTTGATTTGTATCTTCATACATGATTAACACATAGTCATCAATCAAAATCATACTAGCCTTAGTTCATCATTGTTCACACATAGATGATCGACTAGGGATGTTTAGGATAAAATGATTTATCCAAGGATATTATTATAATGAAGAAAAATATGCAAACAATATAATAATGAAATAAAAGAAAAAAACTCATTTTTTTCATAATGAAGTACAATGCTAATAATATAATAATTGGCCTATGATACAATCTCCAACAAGTTGCATTCCATGCAATTATGTCAATCATGTCAAATAAACACACATTTGATCACATTTAATCATATCAATCACATTTAAACAATAAATTGCAGCATTGGTAATAAAAATTTTGGAAGCATAACGTCTTAGAAAATAGGCATCCGAGGGAATAAAACCCCTTATTTTATAGGCAAAACCAATCAAAGAGAACATAATCACAATATGGCAATATAATTTCACCATATAAACATAATGATAGAACATAAAACATAAAAATGAAACTTAGCTATCTTGAAGCATTTCCTTAGCCCTTCCTCTTGGATCCAATGCTTCAATTAGCTTCCTTAGGGTTCCTCAAGACCTATATCAACATTAGACACTAGCTCAAACTACCGATTTCATGGCTTAGCTCATAAGTCTTAATGGAACCCTAAAACCCCATATAGCTTATCTTAAGCTCTAACCTTAAGACACTTTTTATGCCGGTCAAAGTCTGTACCCAAGAGGAAAAGTGGGTTTTTCAGCTAATTGCTTCAAAACATACCTATCTTGCTTCATCTTGTAACAACTCATGATTTCGTATAATTTTATGGTTTAAGAACAACTTTCCTTCCATAAATCATGCTTAAGCTAAAGCTAATAGCAAGTGAAGAAAAAAAAACCTCAAGAAAACTATCTCAAACTACCAAGAAATTAAGCTAGAACTCATCAAAATCACAAACTAGCAACTTACCGATTTTCTTGGATTTTCTCCACCATTTTTCTTCCATTTTCTCCTTGCTTCTCATGGCTCCCTTCACCTCTCACTAAATTGTAAACCACTCTCTCTTTCTTGGTTGTGCTTGGACGTGCAAAATGGTGGGTGTGAAGGGTAATTATAATGGCTACTAATCATGCTTACTTTTGTTAATCACTTTGATTAACATTAATCATAACTTGGCCAACAAGTTATCTTAACCATTAAGCATTCCACTTTTATGCACATGGCCAACTAAGGTGGTGCCACATGAGAGGGTCTCATCTCCAAAACTACTGCATATTTTTCTAGTCCAGTGATACCTTGTATTAGTTACTTTATACCTAGACTAGTAAAGTTAGCTTTTGTAGTATAAAATCATTTTATGAGTACAAAATAAAGTAAACATGTATCTAGAATTATTTTATTTGTCTTGTCTATGAAAAATTCCTTTTACAGTGTCTAATAGCTTTTCTTTTTTACTTTTTAGCTTTTACAAATCAAAAAGCAGCTTTATCGGCAAAAAGTTACTTTTTGACCTTTAACATTAATTATTTCTTTATTCTTAAATTTTATCCATTTATGCCATATACATTTGGACTCATCTTGTTGAGAGCTTCGTTTTAGTAGTAATTTTACATATTTACAAAATTACCCTTAACTTGGGACAAAATATAATTTCCATAACTTTTGGGTCATTAGCTATAATTTTCCCTAAAATATATATATTAACATGCATGGCCTTTCCATTAAGGGACTAAAATGTAATGATCTTAATTTATAGGAGTAAAAATGTAATTTTCATTTTTTGATAAAATCAGGAAAATGAACCTCTTTGCCCTATTTCACACAAAATAATGTATATCCATTTTTGCAAATTCCTTATGCATTTCTATATATTCTAGCCTTTTAGGAATGTTACATAAGGTTAATGAGTCGTTTAGCCAAGTTAGGATCTAGCCTCGGCTTCTCACCATTACTCATTTTGCTCAATCAGGCATCATCCCAGGAGCCACCTTCCATTACTTTGCCTTGACGACTTTCATCTGATAGATAATTTCATCTCCTTACTAAATTGGGCTTCTCCTCAAGAGCTACCTCCTATTTGCCTTGCCTCAGCTGCTTTTATATAAGGAGAATTTTATCTCTTTACTCAATTGAGCTCATTCCCAAGAGCTATCTCCCTTTTACATCACCTTGGCAAGTAATGGAAGATTTCATTCATTGTGAGATCTTTCGACCAAGAACTTTCTCATAGCTAGATTTCATACTAAGCTTAACAATCAACTATCTTAAGATTTACAGTTCCCTAACTACCTGCCACTAGTTAAATGCCATAGCCTCATAATTTGTAACTTGAACCTCATAAATACACTAACTTTTTTACAGAGGCATTGCATCTTTTTCATTCATCAGCTTTACTATTCATCCTTCTTTAAGCATTTCTCAGCTTGAGCTGTCAACATGAACATTTAACTTAACCCCAACACATGGAACACCTTCAGGGGGTAAGCAAACTCAAATTCTTATTCTTACATTATGGGGGGAGATTATCAGTAAAAGCTAATTCATGCTAATGCTCATATCATTACCAAGAAAAGGCATACAAATCTTTGTATTGCCACAGTGCTTATTTAGACAAACAATGGAGATTATATCCCTATTTCTCATCAAGACATTCTTATATAACTTATATAACAGTAATCTCCAGACCCAGCCTGTTACACCATTATAAAACATAAAATTAAGAGCTTGCACTTGAATTATACTTTTACTAAGGTTAGGTGACTTACAGGCCTCATACTGAGATTAGCACAAAAACTTTTTCTTGTGCTTATGGTTTGGAGTTAGCCACCACCATTGTGTAGTCATGACCATAATGTCCCAGCTCTCTATACTCGAAGCACACAATCTTTATTGCTAACTATAGCCTTCTGCTATGAGCCTTTCCGCATTCTTAAAATGCACCAAGAAGTATAATCAAAGAAATATGATAAGAGTGGCCTCTAAAGACAATTAAGCATGTTGATTTAGTATCTACAGTACAATTTAATCCTTCTTGGAGGAATTGAGCTCAATCAAATCCTTTGTTGAACCTAATTTAGGCACAAGTTTAAAGTTTTCAAAAATGCCTTGAAAAAGTATAACCAGAGAAAACCCATGAATATGGCCTCTAAAGTAAAGTTGTGAGTTGATTTAACATCCTTGTAACAACCTGAGCTAATATGGAAGAATTGAGCTCAATAATATCCCATTTTGAGCCTATTTTGGGTAGAAGCTTGAAGTTTTTGAAAATGTCCTAAAGAAATATGATCTAAGAAATCCACTGAAACAGGTCTCTAAAGGAAAGCTAGTGAGTACATTTAGCATCCTTAATACAATTTGATCATTCTTGAAAGAATTGAGCTCAATCAGATCCCATCTTGAACCTAATTTATATAGAAGGTCGAAGTTTCTGAAAATACCCTAAAGAAATATAATCAAAGAAATTCGATCAAAGTGGCCTCAAAAGGATAGTGAGTTCATTCAGCATCCTTAATACAATTTCATCATTCTTTGAAGAATTGAGCACAATCGAATCCCATTTTGAGCCTATTTTGGCTGAAAGTTGAAGTTTTCAAAAATGCACTCAATAAGTATAATCAAAGAAATCTAATGAGAGTAGCCTCTAAAGGCAATCAATCATATTGATTTAGCATGTTCAATATAATTTGACACTTCTTGGAAGAATTCAACTTAATTGGATCTTGTTTTGAACCCAATTTAGGCACAAGCTCAAAGATTTTGAAAATGCCTAAATAAAGTATAATAAGAGAATTCTAACAAAAGTGGCCTCTAGAGGAAAGCTAGTGAGTTTAGTTAACAACCCCACAAAAACCTAAGCCAACATGGAAGAATTGAGCTCAATCATATCCTGTTTTGAGCCTAATTTAGGCAAAAGTTTGAAGTTTTTGAAAATGCCCTGAAGCAGTATAATCAAATGAATCTGATGAATGTGACTTCTAAAGGAAAGCTAATGAGTTGATTTAGCATGTTCCTTCTTGAAAGAATTGAGCTTAATTGGATCCCATCTTAAACCTAATTTGTGTAGAGGATCAAAGTTTTTGAAAATTCCTTCAAGAAATATGATCATAGAAGTTCGTTGAAAGTGGACAATAAAGGAAAGCTAGTGAGTTCATTTAGCATCCTCAATATAATTTGATTCTTCATGGAAGAACTGGGCATAATCAGAACACTTTTTCAGCCCATTTTGACTAAAGTTTGATGTTTCTGAAAATCCACTCAAGAAGTATAATCAAAGAAATCTAATGTGAGTGACCTATAAAGGCCATCAAGCATGTTGATTTAGCTTCTCTGGTAGAATTTGATCCTTCTTGGAAGAATTCAGCTCTATCAAATTTTGTTTTGAACCCAATTTAGGCACAAGCTCGAAGACTTCAAAAATGCCGTGATGAAGTATAACAAGAGAAATCTAACAAAAGTGGCCTCTAGTGGAAAGTTAGTTAGCTTATTTAACATCCTTATAACACATGGAGGATATGAGCTCAATCAAATCCCGTTTTGAGCATTTTATGGGCAAAAGCTTGATGTTTGATGTTTTTGAAAATGCCCTAAAAAAATATAATCAAAGAAATGTTGGAGATTGCGCCCTAGGCCAATCATTATAATTCATTATAAAAAAGAAGGTATTTTTTCTTACATTATTATATTGTTTGCATGTTTTTCTTTATAATAAAATCCATGGATAAATTATTTTATCTTAAATGTCCCTAGTCAATCATCTTTATGGGAACAATGATGAATTAAGGCTAGTATGATTTTGATTGATAATTATCTATGAAAATACAAATCAAAATCATAAGCTCCTATTAGAGAATAGGTGTTGGATTGACCCATCAAGAGATAGCTGCATGGATCAAGTCATAAGCATATCTCATATATAATCGTGTCACTAAGCCCCCATACCTGAGATCACAATGGCTTCCTACATAGGGAACACTATACTTTGGCATAGTCAAAAGTCACATTTAGTCAGGAGAACATAAAGGCTATGATCAAGTATTGTGGAACTCGTGTGGAGGAAGATGAATGGTCAAGATGGAATTTGTCCCTTTAATTGATGGAGAGATATATCTGGGCCCCTCAATGAGAGAGACTGAGAAATGTATGGCCATGCTCGAATGAAAGAGTTTCCATTCGTTCTGTCAGTCTGCTTGAATATTGAGAAAGTGATGGTCAAGTAAAATGAGGATGGTGTTTCCATGCCTCATACTTGACCTATATATCATGAGACAAAAGGGATGTGATTCGGTTATATGATAGGTTGCATCGGATCACTGATCTCATATGATTTGGGTAGTTACAATGTCTTGCTAAAAGCCAGTCGACACTTGTGGGTCTAATAGTGTTATTAGCCTATTATCAGTTGGGAATTTCAGCATACAAGTAGCAAAAAATTACCAAGAAATTCCCTCCCATAGATCTGTCAACGTTATTTAGAATAAGATGTAGAAAAGAATTTAACTCCGGTGTGACCCTTGGTATTCTTTTCATTTTGTCAGACCCCAGAAACTAACGCAACTAGACAGCTCCCTCTACCAATATCCACACAAAAGGCGAGTCTAACTCGAACGACGTTCTAGCACCTTTGGTTGTGAATGTTTGTAAATCCATTCAGTTTTCATTGTTTGTCCATACAGTTCTATTGTTCATTCGTATAGCCCCGCTATTCATCCGTACAACCCGCTGTCTGTCCATACAACCTCACAGTCTGTCCATATAGTCCCGCTGTTTATCTGTACAGTCCACCGTTCATCTGTACTATTGGAGATTGTGCCATAAGCTAGTCATTGTATTATGAACATTGTTCTTCATTATGATAAAAGGTGTTTCTGCTTACATTATTATATTGTTTGCATGTTTTCTTTATAATAATATCCTTGGATAAAATATTTTATCCTTAATGTCCCTAGTCAATTATTTTTGTGGGAACAATAGTGAACTAAGGCTAGTATGATTTTGATTGAAAATTTTGTGATAATTATGTATGAAGATACAAATCAAAATTATAGGCTCCTATTAGAGAATAGGCATTGGATCGACCCTTCATGAGATAGCTACATGGATCAAGTCATAAGAATATCTCATATATAACCATGTCACTAAGCCCTCAGACCTGAGATCATCATGGCTTCTTACATGGGGAACACTATATTTTGGCATAGTCAAAAGTCACCTTTAATTAGGAGATTATAAAGGCTATGATCAGGCATAGTGGAACTCGTGTGGAGGAAGATGAATAGTCAAGATGGAATTTATCCCTCTAATTAATGGAGAGATATATATAGGCCCCTCGATGAGTGAGATTGAGAAATGCATGGCCATGCTCGAATGGAAGAGTTTCCATTTGTTCTGTCAGTCTGCTCAGAGATTGAGAAAATGATGGTCGAGTAAAATGAGGATAATGTTCCCATGTCTCATACTTGACCTATATATCATGGGACAAAAGAGATGTGATTGGGTTATATGATATGCTGCATCAGATCATCGATCTCATATGATTTGGGTAGTCACAATATCTTGCTAGAGGCCACTTGTGACTTGTGGGTCCAATAGTATTATTAGCTCACTGCCAACATCATATGGGCCTACAGAGTCACAGACAAGTATAAACCAACTAGAGCTAGAATGACCAGATTTATTGAATCTAAAATGTGTCTAGATTCAATGAATTTAATGTTGAATTTAGGGTGATAGAATTATATATATAATTGATATATATATATATTAAAATTTTAAATATATATATGTTTGATATATGATATATTTGATATATATTTTGAAATATATATTTATTATTCAAATTAATTAGTTTTAAATTTAGTTCTATATGATAGATTTAAATTTAAACTAATGTAATAATCTAAATTTGATTTCGATCGGATTTTAAATTTGAATTTAAACTAATTATCTAAATTTGATTTATATGATAAATTAAATCTATATTTGATTCTGGATATATATTTGATAGTTAGTTTAAATTTAATCTATTAGATATATTTAATTCAAACTAATCTATTTAATTAATATTTGATTTAGTTTAAATTATTGATTTAAATTAAACAAATACCGAATCCTATCTATATATATATATCGATATAGACTAAGATACAGAATCAACAAAATTCGAATCACCCTAAAGAGAGAACAACGAATAAGATTGTATGGATGAACAGGATACGGACGTACAGGCAAACGACAAACAGCGTATGGATATCGGACGAATGATGAACAGTGAGATTGTATGGATAGACAGCAGGCTGTACGGATGAGCAGCGAGGCTGTACGACATACGGTGAGACTGTATGGATAGACAGCGGGCTATACGGATGAACAGCAGATCTATACTGGCAGATGGTGAGACTATATGGTCGAACAATAGATCTATAATGATAGACGATGAGACTATACAGACAGACAGCTAGCTGTAAGAACAAACAGCGGGACTATATGGACAAACAGCAAAAGCTTGGATTGACATACGAATATTCCCAAATAGAGGTGCTAGCACACCATTCGAGTTGGACTCACCGTTCTGTGGATACCGGCAGAGGGAGCTGGCCAGTCACGTTAGTTCCTGAGGTCTGACAAAACAAATAGAATACCAAGGGACACACCATAGGTAAATTCTCTTTTTGCATCTCAATCTAAACAACCTTGATGGATCCATGGGAGGGAATTTCTTGATAGTTTTCTGCTGCATGTATGTTGAAATTCTAAACAGTGGTGCCAGAGCCATATTATGGTATATTTATTTTATGCTTTATGATGACATCATATGCATGTATGGGATGGCACTTTTATATATGTTCATGTGATGACTACATGTATGAATAACAACAATATAATAAAATCCCTCGAATTAAATTTTAAGTTTAAATGCCACCCATTAATGAACACCTGTGAAGGCTTTGATAGCCTAAATGTAGGATCCACCAAAGTGGGATACACTTAGGTTATCTTAGTGAGGCAGTTTGGGTAATGGTGATACTCATAAAGGTTCATGATGGTATGATGTAACATCCTACCTCCCCTTCATAACCAAAATGTACGAAATGCAACCAAACACAATCCAAACCGCTTAAAACAACATCTCACATCCTTAAACCAGCAGAAACGAACCCCAAATTACCAAACTTTGGGCTGGGGCCGTGGTCGCTACAGGACCACCGAGGCTCCGGCCTGCTCTGTTTCTCCCTTGCTATTGCCATCACTGGCGCCGCATCGCCCCCTTGCTGATATCCCATATAAGCACTTCAACATTTTGGGGCAAACTTCCGACGCGCATAACTTTATGATCCGATCTCCGATTGACTTGACTCTAACTCCTACAAGTCAATCTAGTCCCAAACTAACCACAGACACCATTTTCACCTCAATCCAACTCCGTATGGAGATTCTGGACCCCTAACACCGTTTGGCAACTTATTGACCAACACTCATCACTAACCAATTCCCATTGTCACCCAAGACAACTGGTCACTCAGAGACCATTCATACCCGTCCAAAATCCCCGAACTAACATGTCCAAAGAGGTTTCATCTCAAAGGAACTACTTCTCTGAGTTTTGACCCCCTTGAACCTTAACATGACAAGACGGGCTACCGTCCCTAAAACACAACCATCAGGCCCAAACCACTCTGGGCTCACAATTGCGACCATACCAGTTTCCAAACACTTAACACTTTCAAAACTCGCATAACACGTTCCACATAAACATAACCAAGCATACATTCATCCATAACAATCCTGTCAAACTCATACATTCAATACCCAACTGTCTACCCTACTTGGCACATAATACATTATCCAAAAATACAAACATTACTTAGACTTCCCACGTACACCGCTACTCTCTAGGCTTCACCGGACTAGAGCCAGAACCTTCACCTAAAAGGGTTAGTCATGGGAGAGGGTGGGGTGAAACAATGTCTCAGTAACCGGGATCAACAACACGTAAACATATATATATATACAAATATGAATCATATAACATATGAATGCAATGTAAAATGCATGATATGCATGTCGTCCTCTCTGGGACTCCCATCCTTATCCTCCCTAACACATATATATAAATAACCCATCCTTATCCTCCCTAACATACACAATGTCACATACTCCAACCTTATTCTCCCTAACAATTCATTTATCATCATATATCATACGTCATCACATCATCACCACTTCATCCATCATACATCTCAGTGTAACAATAACGTGTGGTGATGCTAATGTATCCTCCCAATCATCATAATCATCATATCATATCACATCAATGTCCTCATCACATATCTCATAAACATCATCTACGATACACATATCACGATATATAATAACAACACACAAACATATCACTATCGTGGTACGAAAGAGACATGCATATATATATACAGCTATACATACTATCGTATAAAACCACATAAACAAACACCCGGTTACCTCAGGTTGTCAATACCACGCTCAGACAAATTCCACACGCTTTCTTGAACACTGACAAGCTTGAGCCTCACACGGTTAACCAATTAACCTTCATAACACATAATTCTCCCATTAACATAATATATCCATAATCACAATATCACAATTTAACCACTTTAGGCTTAACCCAAGGCTCCAACACCCCAATCATACATCAATAAGCTCCCAGGGATCATTTAAACACTACTCGAACACATACTCTTCAGATTCCCAAGAGCCCTAACCGGAAACAACCTAGGGTTAAGCTCAAATCACACATAAACCCTTCCAAACACACATCCAACCAATAAGAATACCAAAACACACTCCATTAACCTCAAATCATCCATTTCAATCGATGGATTTCACCCCAAATCGGAAATCCAACCTTAACACCGAAAATCCCAAACTTCAACCAAAGAAAATGGAGAGAGAGGAGTAGAAAACACTTACCAACTTGAATCCAAGCTCTTGAGGTCTGAAAATCACTCCTAGAAGCTGGGAATCCCGAACCCTAGCACTGCTCCTCACAGTCTCCCTCTATTTCCTCCGCTTCTTTCTTTTTCGTTCTACTGAACTGATCCGGATTTAAACAAATTTCCCTACTCTCGTCACGGCTCCAGCATACCTCACCGCGGCTCCACCAATTAATCTGAAACAATGCCACTGGAAGGTCTCTCACTGCGGCAGCTCTACTCCTCGCCGCGGTGCAGAGCCTTTTCTGGTTCCTCTTGAACCATATCCATCCTTCTTCCTCCGATCCTGAACACAAGACCAATAAAGATATTGTGAAGGGCGTTACATATGACTTAATTGAGACTATCAAAATGATTTTGGGCCTCAAAGCATTAGATAGGATTAAACATGCCGGGTCATATGATGACAAGATCCCATAAAGATCTAAGAGTTACATGTGATGTAATTTGTAAATAAGTTACCTACCTAAATAACTTAATTTTAAGCATCTTGCCAAAGCAGACTTACGATTAGGTGAAATATGGGTCTTAGCCGCTAAACTAAATTGAGGGTTAGTTTTTAGTAGGAAATTATTAATTTAATTTTGCATATTTTGTTGTAGAAAATGTCGACAAGTAATTATGCTACATAATCATTGTGATCTGTCCTTGAGAAGGACAAACTCAATGGGACTAACTTTCTTGACTGGTTTAGGAACTTGAGAATTGTTCTCAAGCAAGAAAGAAAGTCATATATCGTAGATGAACCCATTCCAGAGGAGCCTGCAGCCAATGCTCCAAGAGCCCAAAAGGATGCCTATAATAAGCATGTTAATGACTCTGTGGATGTCCGATGCCTAATGTTAGCCACCATGATCCCAGAACTTCAGAGAGATCTGGAACATGTGGAGGCTTATGAGATGATTGGGCATCTTAAGGAAATGTTCCAACAACAGGCAAGGTAAGAAAGGTTTGAAACCATGAAAGCCTTACATTCCTACAAAATGACTGAGGGTGCATCAGTTAGCTCTCATGTTTTGACGACGAAAGGCTACATTGATCACCTTGAAATGCTCGGATTTCCCATAACCTAGGAGTTAGTTGCAGATTTGATCTTAAACTCACTCTCGGAGAGTTATGACCAGTTTGTCATGAACTATAATATGAACAACATGGAGAATTCAATTTCTGAACTGCATACAATGCTTAAGACTACTAAGCAAAACATCAAGAGAAAGCCCAGCAGCATTTTAATGGTTCAGAAAGGAAAATGAATGAAAAAGAAAGGTAAGGGAAAGGGAAAAGGCCCAGATGTCAAGGCCAAGGAGTAAGACAAGCCCAAGTTCAACCCCAAACCCAAGCTTACAGCCAAGAAGGCAAAGCCTTCTAAGGAAGGACTCTGTTTCTTTTGCAATGAACCTGGTCATTGGTAGAGGAACTGTGAACTCTACAAGGAAGATCTAAAACAAAAGAAAAATAGCGGGGCTATTACTTCAGGTATTTATGTTATAGAAATTAATCTTTCTACTTCTCTAACATGGGTATTAGATACTGCATGTGGAACTCACATTTGTACAAATGTAAAGGGTCTCAAAAGGAGTAAGAAATTGAAAAAGGGTGAAATAGACCTACGAGTCAGAAATAGAGCAAGAGTTGCTGCTTTAGCCATAGGCACTTATGAATTAATTTTGCCTAGTGGCCTTTTGTTAATTTTGAACAATTGCTATTATGTTCCAGCTTTGAGTCAGAACATTGTTTCACTTTCTTATTTAGATGAGGAAGGATTTACGTCAATTATTGGAAATAAAAAATGTTCTATTTATTTTAATGACATCTTTTATGCGGATGGAGATTTGCATGGCGGTTATTACTATTTGAACCTTGAAGCTCCTAATAAGGAACATATCTATAACGTATCTACCAAGAGGATCAAGTCAAACGATTTAAATCCAACCTACCTTTGGCACTGTCGTCTGGGCCACATAAATGAGAAACGTATTTCAAAGCTCCATCAAGATGGACTTCTCAATTCATCTGATTTTGAATCATTTGACACATGTGAATCTTGTTTATTGGGAAAGATAATAAAGGCATGTTTTACTGGATATAGTGAAAGGCCCACTGACTTATTGGGCCTAATACATACAGATGTATGTGGTCCGTTAAGTACAACTACCATAAGTGGTCACCTGTACTTCATTACTTTTATAGATGACTTTAGTAGATTTGGATATATCTATCAAATGAGACAAAAATTTGAATCTTTTGAAATGTTCAAAACTTTCCAAAATGATTTACAGAATCAACTTGGCAAATCTATTAAAGCACTTCAATCTAATCGAGGTGATGAATATTTTAGCCAAGAATTTATTGACCATCTTAGAAATTATGGAATTATTTCATAATTAACTACACCAGGAACATGATAGTGGAATGGTGTTTTTGAACGGAGGAATCGAACCATGTTAGATAAGGTTCGATCTATGATGAGTCAAATAGATCTTCCACCATCCTTTTGGGGCTATGCACTAGAAACAGCTACGTTCACACTAAACCGTGTTCCATCTAAGGCAGTTGAAAAGACCCCATATGAGATATGGAATGGAAAGAAGCCCAGTTTATCTTTTTTAAAGATTTAGGGATGCAAGGCATATGTTAAGCAACAAGCCTCAGATAAGTTAGCATCTAAATCTATAAAATGCCTTTTTATGGGGTATCCTAAGGAAACTAAGGGATACTACTTCTATAACCCCACTGAGAATAAAATGTTTATTGCCCGGAATGGTATCTTTCTAGAAAAAGATTTTGTCTCTAAAAGAACCAGTGGGAGTAATATAAATCTCGAAGATGTTCGAGACCCACAAAGTCGCATTGAGCTAAAAATGGAAGAACAAGAAGACTCATAACAAGTTGGTGAGCCTACTCAAGTAACATAAGGCCTAAGAAGGTCCAATAGAGCACGACATCAACCTCAAAGATATGGATTTCTTTTAACTGATAGTCGTGATGTGTTGCTCTCGGATCAAGAAGAGCCAACCACCTATCAAGAGGCCATAATGGGATCTGACTCTGAAAAATGGTTGTATGCCATGAAGTTTGAGATGCAATCCATATATGACAATCAGGTATGAACCTTGATTGACCCACCTAAAGGTATAAAAACCATTAGGTGTAAATGGGTTTTTAAGAAGAAAATCGACATGGATGGCCAAGTGCATACCTTCAAAGCATGATCGGTTGCAAAAGGATTCAAGCAAACTCATGGTATAGACTATGATGAAACCTTTTTGCAAGTCACCATGATTAAGTCAGTCAGGATACTTCTTGCCATTGCCGCGTACTATGATTATGAGATTTGGTAGATTGACGTCAAAACAACATTCCTTAATGGAAAGCTACTTAAGGATGTGTACATGACACAACTTTAGGGTTTTGTACGTCCAGAAGATTCTGTGAAGGTTTGCAAGCTTCAGAGAACCATTTATGGATTGAAGCAAGCATCTCATAGTTGCAATCAATGTTTTGATGAAGTAGTCAAAGAGTTTGGATTTATCCAAAATGTTGATGAACCTTGTGTTTACAAGAAGGTTAGTGGAAGCACAATTATATTTCTAGTGCTATATGTTGATGACATCCTACTCATTGGGAATGACATTTCTACCTTGTAGAATGTCAAGGCTTGGTTAGGAAAGTATTTCTTAATAAAGGACTTAGGAGAAGCTACCTATATCCTAGGGATTAGAATCTATAGGGATAGATCCAAGAGGCTAATCGACCTTAGTCAGTGCACTTATATAGACAAAGTATTGCATAGGTTTAGTATGCAAGACACAAAGAGGGGTTACATACCCATGTCTCATGGCATCAATCTTAGCAAAGCTCAGTGTCCTTGTTCATGAGATGAGTGAGAACGCAAGAGCAAGATTCCATATGCTTTGGCAATTAGATCTATTATGTATGACATGTTGTGCACTCAACCAGATGTCTCATATGCCTTGAGCATGACTAGTAGATATCAATCAGATCCAGGTTAGAATCACTAGGCTGCTATCAAGAATATTCTAAAGTACTTAAGAAGGACTAAGGACGTATTCTTGGTGTATGGAGGATTGGAAGACGAGCTCGTTGTAAATGGTTACACAGATGCAAGTTTCCAATCTGACAAAGATGATTCTAGATCATAATTAGGATTCCTATTCTGTTTGAATGGTGGAGCAGTTAGTTGGAAGAGTTCCAAGTGTAACACCTTACTTTATCGTACATTTTCCCAAGTAGTATAATATTTCTAATGTCAAACTAAGGCATTTTAGAAGCTTGAATCATTGAAAGAATTAAATCTGAAAAATAAAATTTTTCAGAATTTACTGTTCATATATTATCCAATTTTATAGCTGAACTTTGAAAAATCATAACTAATTCTAAAAAATGGTATTAATGTGATTCAAGTCTCTAAATCTAGAAATATTATATACAAGGGAAAAATATGAAATTTGTATTTAACCACACCAATTGATATATTTAAATACTTAAACTTCCACTATTTGAATGGTCATTTTCTCTTTTCCAGGATTGTGGCCATAAATTTAAAAATTCATATCTAACTCTATACTAAGCCAAATCATGCAATACGTATTCCATTGGAAAGCTATGTATGTTTACTTACCGTCATATTTTTATTATACATTTATTTGACTTGTGTATGGCATGATTTAAACTTAAATTACTTAGGGTCAAAACCTCACTCTTACTGGAACAATCTTGGGAAAACTTGTATATCTCTCGTTGTACAGCTCTAATTGAATTCAAACTAATGGCATATTGAGCTTAAAACATAGATAGTTTTAAACACATAAACCACTAAATTTTTGGAGCTCTGTACAATTTTATATTTCCTTTCAAAAAAAGTGATACTTACAATGAAATTCGCAGCTTTTACTTTACTATCCAGTTTTGACCCTTAAATTCAAAAATATACTATAAATTGTGCACATATTCAAATTAAGTGTTCTTTATCTCATTGGAAACCTTCTTCTCTCTAGTTTCAGATAATATATAACACTTGGCTTACTTACCTTGTTTTGGTCAAACAATATTGACTTACTTTCATTGCTACAAAATGAGCTATTTGCAAGGTAATCATGGAAAATAGGCCTTATAACATGGTCACATGATCAGTCCATGTTTCAAATCCATGAAAATCATCTTATAATACTCATAAGAACATAATAGTACAAGGATACATATCCATATGCATATACATAATTTTTATACATTATTTCAAAATATGGAATCATAGCTTGAAATTATCATCCAGCATCATTCTCTTTTTCATTCTCTTTGGCTCCTTGACCTCCTTGACATTGCTTGTGCCTATAATTTGAGATAGTTGAGGGGATGAGATTGGGGGCAATCTCAGTAGCAAGTTACATTTCATACAATTATGTCAATCATGTCAAATAACTCACATTAGATCACATTTAATCACATCAATCATATTTGGACAATAAATTGCCACATTCATCATAAAAAATTTGGCAACATAACTGCTTAGAAAATAGACATCTCGGGGAATAAAACCCTTCATTTTATAACTGATACCAATCAAAGAAATCACAATTGCAATATGGCAACACAATTTAATCATAGAAAGACAATGAAAGAACATAAAGCAAGAATATGAAACTTAGCTACCTTGAAGCATTCCTTTGGCTCTTCCTCTTGAATCTAATGCTTCCAATAGCCTCCTTAGGCTTCCTCAAGTCCCTAGACAACATTAGACAATGGCTCAAGCCATTGATTTCATAGCATGAGACATAGAGTTCATATAATACCCTACAAATCTTTAAAAATCCATTTTCTTTATCTTAGACTCTATCGTTGAGCCAACACTTGCCTTTAAGATTTTCCATCATGGGGAAACCATTTTTGGGGTCAAATTAGTGAAAATCCAACTCCTTCCATCATATTAAACTGACCGAAATCAGGGGTTTAGGAGGAAGAATGGAATTTTTTCAAAACTTGCTTCATAACCTTCCAAAACTTATTTCTTTCACTATATCTCATACAAAAATAAACTTAATTGCATAAACCCACTTCCTTTCTTAAATCTATATCCAAAATGAAACTAAACAGCAATAGGGAAGAAGGAAAACTCAAAGAAATAGCCATAAACTACTTAGGAACTTGAAGGAAAATCACTTAGAATTAAAAGGAGAATTCTTGCCTTTTTTTTTGAATTTTTTGCCTCTTTTCTTTATTCCTTTTTCTCTTTCCCATTATTTCCTTCTCCTTTGGTGGTTTGTAGCTGCCTCTCCTTCCTTTCTTTATGCTAGAGTCAGTCATGAAGGAGAGTATAAATAAAGAACAAAAATCCACTAATTAATGCCATATGTCCATTCTTGAATCTTCATTGAAAAGTTAAGAAAATGTGAGGAAATATTAAAGTAATCTCAATATCCCCATGTGCAGCTTGGGTCACGAAATTGAGCAGCTTTTTTGTCCATAAATTTCAGATTTTTACTTATCCAGATATATCCTGGACCGATTTAGATAAATAAAGCTACTTTAGAAGTATGTTTTACTATTATTGGGACACGTGTTTTAACTATATTGGGATATAAATTACCACAATATCCTTATCCCAATTGGTCCAAATATAAGGCCCATATATTATTCTTGAATTAATACTATCTCTTCCTCTAGCCTATACTGACTTTTACCGGGTAAAATATCAATATTAAATATTAATTATCCAATAAATATTATTTTGATCTTAATAAATTCTATACTATATTCCATTCGTCTTAGCTCATTGAGAGCTTCATTTTGACAATAATTTTTCATATACAAAAATGCCCTTAACCCAGGATAAATTTATAATTTTTAAAACTTTTAGGTCATTAGGTGTAATTTTTGCCAAAATATTTGACTTCTCTTCCCAACGTGAATTCTTATCTGCTTGGGGACAAAACCATCATTTCCATAATTCTCATTTTTCCTTCCCATTACAAAAAATGACCTTTTTGCCCTATTTCACTTAAAACTGTGTCTGCCCGTTTTTGTAAATTCCCTGTGCATTTTTAGTTCTCTAACATTTTAGGGATGTTACACCAAGCAAAGCACTGTAGCTAATTCTACAACAAAAACTGAGTACCTAGTAGCATCAAATGCAGCTAAGGAAGCAGTTTGGATAAAGAAGTTCATCATTGAGCTTAGAGTGGTGCCTACCATCTCAAATCCGATAGATCTATTTTGTGACAACAATGACGCAATAACACAGGCTAAAGAGCCTAGGTCACATAAATGAACCAAACACATACTCAAGTGATATCATCTCATCAGAGAAATCATTGATAGGGGTGATATAAAGATATGCAAAATACCAACTAATGACAATATTACCGATCCTCTTACTAAGCCACTTTCATAGATAAAGCATGAGCGTCATGTTAGGTCAATGGGCATTAGAGACATCAACGAATGGGCCTAGTGCAAGTGGGAGTTGTTGGAAATTGTACCCTAAGCCAATCGTTATATTGTGGACATTGTTCTTCATTATGAAAAAAGGTTTTTTTTCTTACATTATTATATTGTTTGCATGTTTTCTTTATAATAATATCCATGGATAAATTATTTTATCCTAAATGTCCCTAGTCAATCCTTTGTGGGAACAATGATGAACTAAAGCTAGTATGATTTTGATTGATAATTATGTGATAATTATGTATGAAGATACAAATCAAAATCATAGGCTCCTATTAGACCATAGGCATTGGATCAACCCATCAAGAGATAGCTACATGTATCAAATCATAAGCATATCTCATATATAACTGTGTCACTAAGCCCTCAGACCTGAGATCATCATGACTTCCTACATAGGGAACACTATACTTTGGCATAGTCAAAAGTCACCTTTAATCAGGAGACTATAAAGGCTATGATCGAGCATTGTGAAACTCGCGTGGAGGATGATGAATGGTTAAGATGGAATTTGTCCCTTTAATTAATGGAGAGATATATATGGGCCCCTCAATGAGAGAGACTGAAAAATGTATGGCCATGCTCGAATGAAAGAGTTTCCATTTGTTCTGTCAGTCTGCTTGAATATTGAGAAAGTGATGGTCAAGTAAAATGAGAATGGTGTTTCCATGCCTCATACTTGACCGATATATCATGAGACAAAAGGGATGTGATCGGGTTATATGATAGGTTGAATCGGATCACCGATCTCATATGATTTGGATAGTCACAATGTCTTGCTAAAGGCCACTTGTGAGTTATAGGTCCAATAATGTTATTAGCATACTGCTAACATCATATAGGCCTACATGGTCACACACAAGAATGAGCCATCTCAAGCTAGAATGTCCAAATTCATTGAATCTAAAATATGTCTAGATTTAATGAATTTAATGTTCAATTTAGGGTAATAGAATTATATATATATATTTGATATATATATATTAAAATTTTGAAATATATATATCTATTTGATATAGTATATATTTGATATATATTTTGAAATATATATATATAAAAATTGTTCAATTGAATTCAAATTAATTAGTTTTAAATTTAATTCTATATGATAGATTTAAATTTAAACTAATGTCATAATCTAAATTTGATTTAGATTGGATTCTAAATTTGAATTTAAACTAATAATATAAATTTCATTTATAAGCTAAATTAAATCTAGATTTGATTCTTGATATATATTTGATAGTTAGTTTAAATTTAATCTATTTGATAGATTTAAATTCAAACTAATCTATTTAATTAATATTTGATTTAGTTTAAATTATTGATTTAAATTAAACAAATACTGAATCCTATCTATGTATATCGATATAGACTAGGATATAGAATCAACATAATTTGAATCACCTTAAAGAGAGAGCAGTGAGTGAGACTGTACTAACAAACAGCATACGGACGTACGAACAAACAACAAATAGCGTACTGATGTTCGGACGAATAGCGTATGGATGAATGACGAATAGTGAGACTGTACAGACAGACAGTGGGCTGTACGGATGAATAGCGGATCTATATGAGTAGACAATGAGACTGCATGGATGAACAGCGAATCTGTACGGACAGATGATGAGACTTTACAGATAGACAGTGGACTGTCGGACGAACAGCAGATCTGTATGAACAGACAATGAGACTGTATTGACAGATAGCAGGCTGTATGGATAAACAGTGGGACTGTACGGACAAACAGCAGGACTATACGGACATTCACAAAGAGAAGTGCTAGCACACTGTTTGAGTTGGACTCACTGTTCTTGTAGATACCGGTAGAGGAAGCTGACTAGTCGCGTTAGTTCCTGGGGTCTGACGAAACGAAAAGAATACCATGGGACGTATTGGAGGTAAATTGTCTTTCTACATCTCAATCTAAACAACGTTGACGGATCCATGGGAGAAAATTTCTTGATTGTTTTCCACTGCGTGTATGTTGAAATCCCCAACATGTATAGCCTATTGTCTGTTCATACAATATCGCTGTCTGTCTATATAGTCTTGCAGTTTGTCCGTACAGCACCGATGTTCATCCGTACCGCCTGCTGTCTATCCGTACAGTCTCACTATCTGTCCATATAGTCCCGTTGTTTGTCCTTATAGTACCACTGTTCATCCATGCAGCCGTTCTCTGAGTATATGGCCGCTCTCTCTTTAGGGTGAATCGAAATTTTTTGATTTTGTACCCTAACCTATATCAATATGTAGATAGGATTTGATATTTGTTTAATTTAAATGAATAATTTAAATTAAATCAATTAATAATTAAATAGATTAATTTGAATTTAAATATATCTAGTAGATTAAATTTAAACTAACTATCTAATCTATATCCAGAACCAAATCTAGATTTAATTTATCATATAAATGAAATTTAGATTATTAGTTTAAATTTAAATCTATCATATAGAATTAAATTTAAAACTAATTTATTTAAAATAATTTGAACAATATATATATTTCAAAATAATATATATCAAATATATATAATATATATCAAACAGATATATATTTCAAATTTTATAATATATATATCAAATATATATATAATTCAATCACCCTAAAGTGAATATTAAATTCATTGAATCTAAACACATTTTAGATTCAATGAATCTGGACATTCTAACTCGAGTTGGTCTGTTCTTGTGTGTGACCCTATAGGCTCATATGATGTTGGCAGTGGGCTAATAACATTATTGGATTCACAAGTCAAAAGTTGCCTCAGTCTAATGTAACCTATCATATAACCCGATCACATCCCTTTTATCTCATGATATATAGGTAAAATATGAGGCATGGAAACATCATCCTCATTTTTCGATCATCGCTTTCTCGATCTCCGAGCAGACTGACAGAACAAATGGAAACTCTTCCATTCGAGCACGGCCATGCATTTTTTAGTTACACTCATCGAGGGGCCCCAATATATCTCTCCATTAATTAGAGAGATAAATTTCATCTTGACCATTCATCTTTCTCCACACAAGTTCCACTATGCCCGATCATAGCCTTTATGATCTCTGAATTAAAGGTGACTTTTGACTATACCATAGTATAGTATTCCCCATGTAGGAAACCATGGTAATCTTAGGTCTGAGAGCTTAGTAACACAGTTATATATGAGATATGCTTATGATTTGATCCATGCAGCTATCTCTTGATGGAACTTATGATTTTGATTTGTATCTTCATACATAATTATCACATGATTATCAATCAAAAGTATACTAGCTGTAGTTCATCATTGTTCCCACAAAGACGATTGACTAGGGACATTTAGGATAAAATAATTTATCCAAGTATATTATTATAAAAAAAACATGCAAACAATATAATAACGTAAGAAAAACACATTTTCATAATGAAAAACAATATTAATAATACAATGATGAGCCTTGGGCACAATCTCCAACACTGTCAACATTATATGGGCCCACAGGGTCGCACAAAAGAACGGGCCAACTCGAATTAGAATGTCCAGATTCATTAAATCTAATATGTGTCTAGATTCAATGAATTTAATGTTTAATTTACGGTGATTGAATTTATATATATATTTGATATATATATTATAAAATTCAATATATATATATGTTTGATATATTATATATTTGATACATATTATATTATTTTGAAATATATATATATTGTTCAGATTAATTTAAATGCATTAGTTTTAAATTTAATTCTATATCGTAAATTTATATTTAAACTAATGTCATAATATAAATTTAATTTAGGTTGGATTCTAAATTTGAATTTAAACTAATAATCTAAATTTCATTTATACGATAAATTAAATCTAGATTTGATTCTGAATATGGATTAGATAGTTAGTTTAAATTTAATCTATTAGATAGATTTAAATTCAAATTAATCTATTTAATTAATATTTGATTTAGTTTAAATTATTGATTTAAATTAAACAAATATCACATGCTATCTATATATTGATATAGACTAGGATATAGAATCAACACAATTTCGAAACACCCTAAAGTGAGAGTGGTCGTACACTCAGAGGGGGAGACTATACGGATGAACAATGAACAATGGCTGTATGGACAAACAGTGAGGACGTACGAACGTTCACAAACAAAGGTGCTAGCACACCGTTCGAGTTAGACTCACTGTTCGTGTGGATACCTATAGAGAGAGTTAACCAGTCACGTTAGTTCCTAGGGTCTGACGAAACGAAAAAGAACACCAAGGTTCATACTGGAGGTAAATTCTTTTTCTACATCTCAATCTAAACAACATTGACGGATTCATGGGAGGGAATTTCTTGATATTTTTTCGCTGCGCGTGTGTTTAAATTCCCAACAAGAAACCAGCAAAAGCAGCCTCAAAAGGAAAGCTAGTGAGTTTATTCAGCTTCCTAAAGACAATTTGATCCTTCTTGGAAGAATTGAGCCCAATAAGATCCCATCTTGAACCTAATTTGTACAGAAGCTTAAGGCTACCAAAAAAGCCCCAAGGAAATATAATCAATGAAATCTGATGAAAGTGGCCTTAAAAGTAAACTAGTGACTTTATTTAGTATCCTCAATACAATTTGATTCTTCTTGGAAGAATTGAGTACAATCGGATCCCATTTTCACCCATTTTGGCATAAGCTTGAAGTTTTTGAAAAATGCACTCAACAAGTATAATCTAAGAAATCTGATGAGAGTGGCCTCTAAAGGCAATCATACATGTTGATTTAGTATCTTTAGTACAATTTGATCCTCCTTGAAAGAATTAAGCTCAATCAAATCTTGTTTTGTTCCAAATTTTGGTACAAACTCGATATTTTAAAAAATACTTTAATGAAGTATAATCAAAGAAATCCTACAAAAGTGGCCACTAGAGGAAAGCTAGTGAGTTCATTTGGCACCCTTAACATAATTTGATCCTTCTTGGAAGAACTGACCTCAATCAGATCCCATCTTGAACCTAATTTGTGCAGAAAGGCAATCATACATGTTGATTTAGTATCTTTAGTACAATTTGATCCTTCTTGAAAGAATTAAGCTCAATCGGATCTTGTTTTGAACCTTATTTAGGTACAAGCTCGATATTTTCAAAAATGCTTTAATGAAGTATAGTCAAAGAAATCCTACAAAAGTGGCCATTAGAGGAAAGCTAGTGAGTTCATTTGGCACCCTTAACATAATTTGATCCTTCTTGGAAGAACTGAGCTTAATTGGATCCCATCTTGAACCTAATTTGTGCAGAAGCTCAGAGTTTCTAAAATTAACTTGAAGAAATATAGTTAACGAAATCTGATGAAAGTGGCCTCTAAAGGAAAACTAATGAGTTCATTTAGCATCCTCAATACAATTTTATTATTCTTGGAAGAACACAATCGGATCTTGTTTTAAGCCCATTTTGGCTGAAGCTCGACGTTTTCAAAAATATAGTCAAGAAGTATTATCTAAGAAATCTGATGACTTTGGCCTCTAAAGATAATCAAGCATGTTAATTTAACAACTTCAGGGCAATTTGATCCTTCATGGAAGAATTGAGCTCAATCAGTTCCTGTTGTGAACCCAAATTGGCCGCAAGCTAGATGTTTTCAAAAATGCCTTAATGAAGTATAGTCATGAAAGTCTGATAAAAGTAGCCTTTAGAGGAAAGCTAGTGAGTTCACTTCGCATCTTTAACACAATTTGATTCTTCTTTGAAGAATTGAGCTCAATCGAATCTCATCTCGAACCTAATTTGTACAAAAGCTCGAAGTTTCTGAAAATGCCTTGAAGAAATATAATCAAAGAAATCCAATGAAAGTTCACTCAAAGGGAAGGCTAGTGAGTTGATTCAACATCCTTAAGACAATTTGAACCTTCTTGGAAGAACTAAGCAAAATCAGATCCCATTTTGAGCCTATTTTGGCAAAATGTCAGTTTCTAAAATTTCTCTAAAGAAATATAATCAAAGCTCATTTGACATCCTTATAACAACCTAAGCCACCGTGGAAGAATTGAGCACAATCGAAACCTATTTTGAGCCCGTTTTTGAAGGACCTCGAAGTATTCAAAAAAGCACTGAAGAAGTTTAATCAAAGAAATTAGATGAAAGTGCTCTCTAAAGGCAATCAAGTATGTTGATTTAGTATCTTCAGTACAATTTGATCTTTCTTGGAAGAATCGAGCTCAATCGAATCTTGTCCTAAACCTAATGTGGGTAGAAACTCAAAGTTTTCAAAAATTCCCTGAAAAAATATAATCAAAGAAATCTAATGAAAGTGGCAATAAAGGAAAGCTCATGAGTTCATTTAGCATCCTCAACACAATTTGAACCTTCTTGGAAGAATTGAGCTTAATTTGATCCCGTTTTGAACCTAATTTTGGCATAAGCTCGAAGTTTTCAAAAATGCCATGAAGAAGTATAATAAGAGAAATCCCATGAAAGTAGCCCCTGAACAAAAGCTACTGAGTTTATTTAGCATCCTCAACACAATTTGATCCTTCTTGGAAGAATTGAGCACAATCGAATCCCATTTTAAGCCTGTTTTGGCTGAAGGTTGAAGTTTTTGAAAATGTACTTAAGAAGTATAATCAAAGAAATCTGATAAGAGTGGTCTCTAAAGGTAATCAAGCATGTTGATTTAGCATATTCAATACAATTTGATCCTTCTTGGAACAATTCAGCTTAATTAGATCTTATTTTGAACCCAACTTAGGCGCAAGCTCGAAGATTTCAAAAATGCCTTGATAAAGTAAAATTAGAGAAATTTGACAAAAGTGGCCTCTAGAGGAAGGCTAGTAAGTTTATTTAACATCCCCACCACAACGTAAGCCAACATTGAAAATTAAGCACAATCAGATCCCGTTGAGTATATTTTGAGTAAAAGTTTGAAATTTTCAAAAATACCCTAAAGAAGTATAATCAAAGAAATCCAATGAAAGTGGCCTCAAAAGGAAAGCTAGCATGTTGATTTAGCATCCCTAAGATAATTTGATCCTTCTTGAAAGAATTCAGCTCAATCAGATCCCATCTTGAACCTAATTTATGCAGAAGCTTGAAGATTCAAAAAATGCCTTAAAGATTTATAATCAAAGAAATCCAATGAAACTGGCCTCTAAAGGAAAGCTAGTGAATTTATTTAGCATCCCCAATATAATTTGATCCTTCTTGGAAGAATTGAGCACAATTGGACCCTATTTTAAGCCTATTTTGGCTAAAGGTTGAAGTTTTCAAAAATGCACTTAAGAAGTATAATCAAAGAAATTTGATGAGAGTGGCCTCTAAAGGCAATCAAGCAAGTTGATTTAGTATATTTAGTACAATTTCATCCTTCTTGGAACAATTCAGCTCAATCGGATCCTATTTTGAACCCAATTCAGGCACAAGCTCAAAGATTTTGGAAACACTTTGATGAAGTATAATTAGAGAAATCTGACAAAAGTGGCCTTTAGAGGAAAGCTAGTGAGTTTATTTAACATTCCCATAACAACCTAAGTCAACATGGAAGAATTGAGCTCAATTAGATCCCATTTTTAGCCTATTTTGGGCAAGAATTCAAAGTTTTCAAAAATGCTCTAAAGAAGCATAATCAAAGAAATCCAATGAAAGCGGCCTTTAAAGGAAAGCTAGTGAGCTTATTTATCATCCTTAAGACATTTTGATCCTTCTTGAAAGAATTGAACTCAATCGGTCCCATGTTAAACCTATTTTGTGCAAAATCTCGAAGTTTCTGAAAATTCTCTAAAGAAATATAATCAAAGAAATCTGACAAAATGGCCTCTAAAGGAAAGCTAATGAGTTCATTTGATATCCTTATAAAAACTTGAGCCATCACGGAAGAATTGAGCACAATCAGATCCCGTTTTATGCTCATTTTGGAAGAACCTCGAAGTATTTGAAAATGCACTCAAGAAGTTTAATCAAAGAAATATGATGAGAGTGCCCTCTAAAGGCAATCAAGTATGTTGATTTAATATCTTTAGCACAATTTCATGCTTCTTGGATGAATCGTGCCCAATCGGATCTTGTCCTAAACCTAATTTGGGTAGAAGCTCAAAGTTTTCAAAAATGCATTAAAGAAATATAATCAAAGAAATCTAATGAAAGTGGTAACTAAAGGAGAGCTCGTGAGTTCGTTCAACATTCTCAACACAATTTGACCTTTTAGAAGAATTGAGCTCAATTGGATTCCATTCTAAACCCAATTTTGGCATAAGTTCAAAGTTTTTGAAATTCCCCGAAGAAGTATAATAAGAGAAATCCTATGGAAGTAGCCCCTGAAGGAAAGCTAGTGAGGTCATTTAGCATCCTCAGTATAATTTGATCCTTCTTCGAAGAATTGAGCACAATTGGATCCCATTTTGAGCCTATTTTGGCTGAAGATCAAAGTTTTCAAGAATCCACTTCAGAAGTATAATCAAAGAAATTTGACGTGAGCAGCCTCTAAGGCAATCAAGTAAGTTGATATAGTATCTTCAATACAATTTCATCCTTCTTGGAAGAATTAAGTTTAATCGGATCTTATTGTGAACCTAATTTGGGCATAAGCTTGATGTTTTCGAAAATGTCTTAATGAAGCATAGTTAGAGAAATCCAACAAAAGTGGCCTCTAGAGAAGAGCTAGAGAGTTCATTTGGCATCCTTAACACAATTTGATCCTTCTTGGGAGAATTAAGCTCAATTAGATCCTCTTTTGAACCTGATTTATGTAGAAGTTTGAAGTTTTTGAAAATGCACTTATGTAGTATAATCAAAGAAATCTGATGAGAGTGCCCTCAAAAGGCAATCAAGCATGTTAATTTAGCATCTTCAGTACAATTTGATTCTTCTTTTAACAATTCAGCTATATTTGATCCTATTTTGAACCTAATTTCACTGCAGGCTCGAAGAGTTTGAAAACGTCTTGAAGAAGTGTAATTAGAGAAATCCAACAAAAGTGGCCTCTAGGGGAAAACTAGTGAGTTTATTTAACATCCCCACAACAAACTAAGCCAACATGGAAGAATTGATCTCAATCAAATCGCATTTTGAACCTATTTTGGGTAAAAGATTAAAGTTTTTGAAAATACCCTGATGAAATATAATCAAAGAAATCCAATGAAAGAAGATTTTAAAGGAAAGTTGGTGAGTTGATTTAGCATCCTTAAGATAATTTGATCCTTCTTGAATTAATTGTGCTCAATTGGATCCCATGTTAAACCTATTTTGTACAGAAGCTCGAAGTTTCTAAAAATTCCCTAAAGAAATATAATGAAAGAAATCCAATGAAATGGCCTTTAAAGGAAATCTAGTGAGTTCATTTGACATCCTTATAAAAACCCGAGCCATCATGGAAGAATTAAGCACAATCAGATCACATTTTAAGCCCATGCTAGAAGAATCTCGATATTGAAAATGCACTCAAGAAGTTTAATCAAAGAAATCAGATGAAACTGGCCTCTAAAGACATTCAAGTGTATTGATTTAGTATCTTCAGTACAATTTAATCCTTCTTGGAAGAATCGAGCTCTATCAGATCCCGTCCGGAACCTAATTTAGTTAGAAGCTCAAAGTTTTCAAAAATTCCCTAAAGAAATACTCCCTCCAGTCCAAAATATAAAGGGTTTCCAACTACTTTACGCATACTAAGGAAAAGTGGTTACACTCTTAAATTTCTAAAAAAAAAACTCAACATCCCATTTTTACCCTTATTAATTACCAATAATTAAAGTTGTTTCCACTCTTTTCCATTACAAATTATGAGACTGGTCATCAATGAATAGGGGCAAAAAAGGTAAACTACTACTCAATATTACATAACACCTTACATTATGGACCAAAGAAAGGTTCTAGAAAAATCTCTTATATTTTGGACCGGAGGGAGTATAATCAAAGAAATCTAATGAAAGTAGGGTCTAAAGGAAAGCTCGTGAGTTCATTTATATCCCATTTTGAACCCAATTTTGGTATAAGCTTGAAGTTTTCAAAAATGCCTTGAAGAAGTTTGAAAAGCAAAATTACGTGAAAGTAACCCCAAAATGACACCTAGTGAGTTCATTTAACATCCTTATAACAACTTGAGCTAACATGGAAGAATTAAGCTCAATCAGATCTCGTTCTGAGCCAACTTTTGGTAGATGCTTGAACTTTTTGAAAATGCCCTAAAGAAATATAATGAAATAAATCTGATGAAAGTGGCCTTTAAGGGAAAGCTTGTGAGTTTGTTTAGCATCCTCACAACAATCTGAGCAAACTTGAAGGGATTGGGCATAATCGGATCCTATTTTGTTCCCATTTTAGCAAAACATCAAAGTTTTTGAAAATGCCCTGAAGAAATATAATCAAAGTGGTCTCTAAACCAAAGCTAGTGAGTTCATTTAGCCTCACCAATACAATTAGATCCTTCCTGGATGAATTGAGTACAATCAGACCCCGTTTTGATCCTATTACGGTAGAAGCCAAAGTTTCTGAAAATGCAAACAAGAAGTGTAATCAAAGAAGTATGATTACAATGGCCTCTAGAGGCAATTAAGCATATTGATTTACCATCTTTAGTACAATTTGATTCTTCTTGGAAAAATTAAGCTTAATTGGATCCAATTTTGAGCCCAATTCAGGCCCAAGCTCGAAGTTTTAAAAAATTCCTTAATGAAGTATAATCAGAGAAATTTGATGAAAGTGTCCTCTAAAGGAAAGCTAGTGAGTTCATTTGGCATCCTTAACACAATTTGATCCTTCTTGGATGAATTGAACTTAATTAGATCCCGCCTTTAACCTATTTTAGGAAGAAGCTTGAAGTTTTCCAAAATGCCTTGAAGAAGTATAATGAAAGAAATCACTAAAAGTAGCCTTTAAGGGAAAGCTAGTGAGTTTGTTTAGCATACTCACAACAATCTAAGCTAAGTTGTATGAATTGAGCATAATCGGATCCTATTTTGAGCCCATTTTGGCAGAACTCAGAGTATTTGAAAATGCACTCAAGAAGTATAATCAAAGACATCTGATGAAAATAGCCTCTAAAGGATATCAAGTATGTTGATTTAACATTATTTGTACAATTTGATCCTTCTTGGAAGAATTGTGCTCAATCAAATCTTATCTTGAACCTAATCCGAGCAAAAGCTCAGGGTTTTCCAAAATGCCCAGACAAAGTATAATGAAAGAAATTGATGAGAGTTGCCTCTGAAGGAAAGCTAGTGAGTCTGTTTAGTATACTCACAACATGCTGAGCGAACTTGGAAGAATTGAGCACAATCGGAACCAGTTTTGAGCCCATTTATGCAAAAGCTCAAAGAATGCAAAAATGCACTCAAGAAATTTAATTAAAGAAATCTAATGAAAGTAGCCTCTAAAGGCAATCAAGTGTATTGATTTTGCATCTTGAGTATAACTTGATCTTTCTTGGAAGAATTGAGCTCAATCGAATCTCATTTTGAACTTAGTTTAGGCACAATGTCAAACTTTTTGAAAATACCTTGAAGAAGTATAATCAGGGAAATCTAATGAAAGTGACCACTAAAGGAAATCTAGTTAGTTCCTTTAACATTCTCACAAATCTAGTGCCAACATGGAAGAATTGATCATAGTCTGATCTCGTTTTGTGCTTATTTTGGGTAGAAGCTCATAGTTTTTGAAAATGCATTAAAGAAATATAATCAAGGAAATTCATTGGAAGTGGCCTCTAAAGGAAAGATAGTTAGTTCCCTTAACATCCTGACAACATCCTAAGCTAACATTCTCAAAAATGGCCTAATGATGTATAAAAAAAAGAAATTGATGAAAGTGTCCTCTAAAGGCAATCAAGCATGTTGATTTAGCATCTTCAATACAATTTGACCCTTCATGGAAGAATTCAGTTGAAATGGATTTCATTTTGAACCCAATTTTGGCACAAGCTCGAAGATTTCGAATATACCTTGAAAAAGTATAATCAAAGAAATCTCATGAAAGTGGCCTCTAAAGGAAAGCTACTAAGTTCATTTAACATCCTCACAATAATCTAAGCTAACATGGAAGAATCGAGCTCAATCAAATCCTATTTTGGGCCAAATCTCGAAGTTTCTGAAAATGCCTTAAAGAAATATAATCATAGAAATTTGATGAAAGTTCCCTCCAAAGGAAAGCTAGTGAGTTCATTTGGCATCATTAATGTAATTTGATCCTTATTAGAAGAATTGAGCTCAAATTAGATCCCATCTTGAACCTAATTTCAAGAGAAGTTTCAAGTTTTCAAAAATGCTCTGAAGAAGTTAATGAAAGAAATAGATGAAAGTAGCCTTTAAATGAAAGCTAGTGAGTTCATTTTGCATCAACACAACAATCTGAGCCAACTTGGAAGAATTGAGTATAATTAGATCTCGTTTTGAACCCGTTATTACAAAAACTAAAAGTTCCTGAAAATGTACTAAAGAAGTATAATTGAAGCAATATGATGAGAGTAGCCTGTAAAGGCAATCAAGCATGCTGATTTAGCATCTTTAGTACAATTTGTTCCTTATTGGAAGAATTGAGATCAATGGATCCTCTTTCGAACTTAATTTAGGCACAATGTAAAAGCTTTCGCAAATCCCCTTAAGAAGTATAATCAGAGAAATATGATGAAAGTGGCCTCTAATGAAAAGATAGTTAGTTCCTTTAACATCCTCACAACATCTAGAGCTAACTTTGTCAAAAAAAAAACCTTGAAGATGTATAAGAAAAGAAATTGATGAAAGTAGCCTCTAAGGGAAAGCTTGTAAGTTCGTTTAGCATCCTCACAACAAGTACAATCATAGAAATCCCATTTTCATCCCCTTTTGGTTGAAGCTCAAAGTTTTTGAAAATGTACTTAAGAAGTATAATCAAAGAAATATGAAGAAAGTGGCCTCTAAAGGCAATCAAATGTGTTGATTTAGCATCTGCAATACGATTTGATCCTTTTTGGAGGAATTGAGCACAATCAGATCTCGCCTTGAACCTAATTTTGGCACAAATTTGAAGATTTTGAAAATGCCTTGAAGAAAAGTAATCAAAGAAATATGATGAAAGTGGCAACTAAAAGAAAGCTAGTGAGTTTAATTAGCATGCTCAAAAAAATTTGAACCTTCTTGGAAGAATTGAGCTTAATTCGATCCAATTTTGAACCCAATTTTGGCACAAGCTCAAACTTTTTGAAAATGCCTTGAAGAAGTATAATCAGAGAAATCCCATGAAAGTAGCCCCTAAAGGAAAACTAGTGAGTTCATTTAACATCCTTGTAACTACCTGAGCCAACACGGAAGAATTGAGCTCAATTAGATCCCGTCATGATCCTAATTTGGGAAGAAGCTTGAAATTACCGAAAATACCTAGAAGAAATATAATCCAAGAAATTTGATTAAAGTAGCTTCTAAAGGCAATCAAGTGCGTTGATTCAATACCTTCAGCACAATTTGATCATTCTTGAAAGAGTTGAGCTTAATTGGATTCCATTTTGACTCCAATTTTGCCATAACCGTGAACTTTTTGAAAATGCCTTGAAGAAGTATAATCAGAAAAACTCAATGAAAATGACCTCAAAAGGAAAGCTAGTTAGTTTCTTTAACATCCTTACAACATCTAGAGCTAACATGGAAGAATTGAGTTCAATTAGATCCCATTTTGAGCCTATTTTGGGCAGAAGCTTGAAGTTTTTGAAAATTCTCTAACGAAATATAATCAAAGAAATATGAGGAAAGTGGCCCCTTAAGGAAAGCTAGTAAGTTTGTTTAGTATCTTTAATACAATTTGAACCTAGAAAGAATTAAGCTCAATCGGATTCAATATTAATCCTAATTTCGTTAGAAGCTTGAAGTTTCCAAAAATGCCTTGAAGAAGTATAATGAAAGAAATCGTTGAAAGTGGCTTTTAAAAGGAAAGCTAGTGAGTTCATTTAGCATCCTTAAAATAGTGTGAGCCAACTAAGAAGAATTGAGCACAATCAGATACCGTTTTGAACCCATTTTCGTAGTACCTCGAAGTTTCCAAAAATACACTCACAAAGTATAATCAAAGAAATCTGATGACAGTGGCCTCTAAAGGCAATCAAGTATGTTGATTTAGCATCTTCAACACAATTTGATCATTATTGGAAGAATTGAGCTCAATCGGATCTGGTTTTGAAACCAATTTTAGCACAAGCTTGAAGTTTTCAAAACTGCCCTGAAGAAGTATAATCAAAGAAATCCGAAGAAAGCAGCCTCTAAAGGAAAGCTAGTGAGTTCATTTAACATCCCTACAATAACTTGAGCCATCACGGAAAAATTGAGTTCAATCAGATCTTGTTTTAAGCCTATTTTGGGCAAAAAGCTTGAAGTTTTTGAAAATGCTCCAAAGAAATATAATCAAAGAAATTTGATGAAAGTGACCTCTAAAGGAAAGCTAGTAAGCTTATTTAGCATCATCAATATAATTTGATTCTCTTTGGAGGAATTGAACACAATCAGATCCCGTCTTGAACTTAATTTGGGTAGAATCTCGAAGTTTCCAAAAATGCCCTAAAGAAATATAATTGAAGAAATCAATGAAAGTGGCCTCCAAAAATCCAAAAACACAAATTGAACACGAGAATAGTGAAAAATAATAATGAAAAAAACTGAAAAAAAATTAGAGAACAATGAAAATAAGAAAAAAGAAACAAAATGCTGGTCTAAAGGGAAAGGCTCCAAGAGAACCTGTCTCTTGAATCCAAACTCCGGGACGCCACAAGTATCTCCACTCCTTGATAAGTCTTTATTCTTTCTGGCACTCGTGGATGAGCAAGAAAGAACTTATTGAATAACAACAAAGTTGTTGAAAAGAAATTCATTCATTCATATGATAGTTTGTAACAGTACAAGAGAAGCCTATTTATAGGCAAATATTACAAAATAACTCTAGTTCAACCCACAAACCTAACCATAGTAATGCTCATTAGTACAAAAAGGAGACCCTAAGCAAAATAGAGCATTTAATTCTAATTTTGACTTTGACAAAGTTGGCTCCTCTTTAATGCAAAAAGGGGAACAAAACAGATTTATGATTGTACATTCTTTATTCAAAAGGAAACAAATTAACTAAAATAATCATTAAAAACATTACTTTTAGTGACCACATGAGAAACACATAGATTTTAAGTGAATCCTCCTTGTTAGGCATTCTCCAAGTTGGGCTCTTTAACTAGAATTTCGCTCCACATTTTCAGCTTGCCTCTTTCTATTTTTTTTGGGCCTTAAAATCACTCAAATGCAATGGTTGCATATTAATCATGCTTTGGATCAACCCATTCATGGCTTTAGCTCTGGCTTTGGTCATGGGTCTTCTAATGCCTTTGATAAAAAATAAGGTGAACCTCCCAAGAACAAGTGTTAGGAAATTCAAGAAGTCAGAGTAATAACCAAAAACAATGGAAGCAACCCAAGGTAATTGAAAGACCAAATGGAACCCCTAGAGAGAACTCTAGCAACCACAAACACAAGATGCTACAAGAGTTGGTCAATTCTCTTGATAAGTCGAATCCATATTCTAGGATGAACAAGAAGAACCCTAACAATCTCACATGAAATTAAAGAGAGAAATCACTCAAAATATTATTCAATATGATTTGCAAAGTTACATGGTCTTTAAATAAGAATAAAATCCTAATCGGATAAGTAGTTCCTTAGAGATAAGGCTTATTCTTATTTTGAATTTTAAATTCAAATTTCAATAAATCCTAGGTTGGCCTCATAAATACAAGTGAGAACCAATCAAAATTATTTTAATCTACTATGGGAAAATTCAAATAAAAATAAAAAAAATTTAAAAAATAAATTAAAAAAATAAATCTAATCCTAAAGTCACATTACTCATTAATGAAGCATATGACTTCTTTTAATAAGCCCTTTGATTTGGGCTTGGGTTGGGCTTTTAAGATCTTTAAATTGGGCCTCCAAATAAATGATCATTCTTTTTGGACTAGAAGGTGGCATTATTCGCTCTAAGCCTTCCAAATAGATGGGCTCTTTCTCCTCGGACCAATCCTTGCAAGGCCTCTTTCATGGCTTTTGTCTTACCTCTTGTCATTAGGCCTCTTATTCCTTGAAGAAGGTCTTTGGGCATATTGGACCTCCATTGTTGAGAGTTCACTTGTTCTCTATTAGCCTTGAAGTGAGTCTTGAATTCGTACATGTTCCATTATTTCTCAAAACTTGACCTCATCAGCAAGTGAGTTCATTTAACATCCTAACGACAATCTGAGCTATCATGGAAGAATTGTGCTCAATTAGATTCCATTTTGAGCCTATTTTGGGCAGAAGTTCGAAGTTTCCAAAAATTCCCTAAAGAAATATAATCGAAGAACTCTGATAAAAGTGGCCTCTAAATAAAAGCTAGTAAGTTCATTTAGAATCCTTGCAACAATCTGAGCTAACTTGGAAAAATTAAGCTCAATCAGTTTAGTAACAAGCCGAATTTGGGTAGAAGCTCGAAGTTTCCAAAACAACCCTGAAGAAGTATAATCAAAGAAATATGGTGAAAGTAGCATCTAAAGGAAAGCTAGTGAGTTCAATTGGCATCCTCAACACAATTTGATCCTTCTTGGAAGAATTGAGCTCAGTCGAATCTAGTTTTAAACCCAATTTAGGCACAAGCTCAAAGATTTCTAAAATACCTTGAAGAAGTATAATCAGAGTAATTTGATGAAAGTGAATCCTAAAGGAAAACCAGTGAGTTCATTTAACATTCTCACAACAACTTGAGGCAACATGGAAGAATTGAGTACAATCAGCTCATGCTTTTAGCCTATTTTGGCATAAGTTTGAGGTTTCTTAAAATGCACTCAAGTAGTATAATTAATGAAATCCAATGAAAGTGGCCTCTAAAGGTAATCAAGTCTGTTGATTTAGCATCTTTAGTACAATTTAATCCTTCTTGGAGGAATTGAACTGAATTGGATCCCATTTTGAACCCAATTTAGGTACAAGCTCGAAGTTTTTGAAAATGTTTTGAAGAAGTATAATTATAGAAATCCTATGAAAGTGGCCTCTAAAGTAAAGCTAGTGAGTTCATTTAACATCCTCATAACAACCTGAGCTAACATGGAGGAATTAAGCCCAATTAGATCCCATTTTGAGGCCACTTTGGGCAGAAGCTTGAAGTTTTCAAAAATTCCCTGGGGATGTATAATCAAAGAAATCAATGAGAGAGGCTTCTAAAAGAAAACTAGTGAGTTAGTTTATATCATTACAGTAATCTGAGCCAACTTGGAAGAATATAGTGCAATCGGATCCCATTTTAAGCCAATTTTGGCAGAAGCTTGAAATTTTTGAAAATGTACTCAAGTAGTATAATTAATGAAATCAAATGAAAGTGGCCTTTGAAGGCAATCAATTATGTTGATTTAGTATTTTCAGTATAATTTGATCCTTCTTAAAAGAACTGTGCTAAATTAGATCCCATTGTAAACCTAATTCAGGCATAAGCTTCAAGTTTTTGAAAATGCTTTGAAGAAGTGTAATCAAAGAAGTCCAATGAAAGCGGCCCCTAAAGGAAAGCTATGAGTTCATTTAACATCCTCACAACAATCTGGGGCAACATGGAAGAATTGTGCTAAATTGGATTCTGTTTTGAGCCTATTTTTGGCAGAATCTCAAAGTTTCAAAAATGCCCTAAAGAAATATAATCAAGGAACTCCAATAAAAATAGCCTCTAATGGAAAGCTAGTGAGTTTATTTAGCATCCTCAATACAATTTGATCCTTTTTGGAAGAATTCAGTACAATCGGATCATGTCTTGAACATAACTTAGGCAGAAGCTTGAAGTTTCCAAAAACGATCTAGAGAAGTATAATCAAAGAAATCGATGAAAGTGGCTTGTAAACAAATGCTAGTAAGTTGTTTAGAATCCTCATAACAAACTGAGCCAACATTGAAGAATTAAACGCAATTGAATCCCCTTTTGAGCCCATTTTGGCAAAACCTCAAAGTTTTTTAAAATGCACTCAAGAAGTATAATCAAAGAAATCCGATGAAAGTAGCATTTGAAAGCTATCAAGTGTGTTGATTTAGTATCTTAAGTTCAATTTGTTCTTTCTTGCAAAAATTGACCTCAATCAGATCCTGTTTTGAAGCTAATTTAGGTGCATGCTTTAAGGTTTTTAAAATTCATTGAAGAAGTATAATCAAAGAAATAAGATGAAGACAACCTCCAAAGGAAATGTAGTGAGTTCATTTAAAATTCTCACAACAACCTGAGGCAACATGTAAGAATTGTGTTCAATCAGATCCCAATTTGAGCCTATTTTGGGTAGAATCTTAGAGTTGAAAATGCCTTGAACAAATATAGTCAAGGAAATCCAAAGAAAGTGGCTCCTAAAGGAAAGCTAGTGAGTTCATTTAGCATCCTCAATACAATATGATCTTTTTTGGATGAATCGAGTACAATCGGATCCCGACTTGGACATAATTTGAGCAGAAGCTTCAAGTTTCCAAAAATGCCCTGAAGATATATAGTCAAAGAAATTGATGAAAGTGGCCTATAAAGGAAAGCTAATGAGTTCGATTAGCATCCTCACAACAATTTGAGTCAACTTGGAAGATTTAGCATCTACAATACAATTTGAACCTTAGAAGAATTGAGCTCAATCGGATCCTGTTTTCACCCCAATTTGGGCACATGCTCAAAGTTTTCTAAAATGCCTTGAAGAAATGTAATCAGAGAAATCCGATGAAAGTGGCCTCTAAAGGAAAGCAAGTGAGTTCGTTTAACATCTTCACAACAATTAGAGGAAACATGGAAGAATTGTGCTCAATCAAATTCCATTGTGAGCCTATCTTAGGCATAATCTCGAAGTTTCAAAAAATGCCCTAAATAAATATAATCAATGAAATACGATGAAAGTGGCCCATAAAGGAAAGCTAGTGAGTTCATTTAGCATCCTGAATACAATTTGATCCTTTTTGGATCCCATGTTGAATGTAATTTGGGCAAAAGCTCAAAGTCCCTAAAAATGTGTTGATGAAATATAATCAAGAAATCAAATGAATGTGGCTTCTAAAAGAAAGCCAGTGAGTTTGTTTAGTATCCTCACAATAATCTAGAAACTGAAAGTTAGGTATTGGAAAATTCAAAAAATAATATAAAATTGTATAGAGATAAAAAAAAATTTAGTGGTTTACACTTATAGAAATGTTTATGTTTTAAGTTTCATATGCCACCAAGTTGGAGGTAATTGATGTAACATCCCAAGAAAACTAAAATATCTAGAATGCATAGGAAATTTACAAAAATGAGTAGACACCGTTTTGCATGAAAAAAGGACAAAGAGGTTATTTTTCCTAGTTGGATGAAAAATTAAGAAATTATATTTTTACCTCTAAAGAATTATAAAAATGACATCCATGTCCCAAGGCAATAAAAATCACGTGGGAAAGAAGTGAAAAAGTTCTTGGGGGAAAATTATACCTAATGACCTGAAAGTTTTAGAAATTATGATTTAACCCCAGGTTAGAGGTAATTTTGTAAATGTGCAAAATTACTATCAAAACGAAGCCCTTGATGAGAGAAGTCTAATGGTATATGGCACTAAGGGTTAATATTTAAGGATAAAGAAATAATCAATATCGAGTGTCCTAACAGTAAACCGATAAAGGAAATTGTGGGCCCTACCGATGATTAAATGGTGACTGGAACAGGATATGAGCCATACACAGATACCATTTGGTATAGGATAATTAAGGAAAATTGGAATAGTCTTGTAGCCCAAAAATGCTAATTTACTGTAAAAAGTGATTTTATAGGTACATTTAAAAATTACCCGGTTTAAGATATATCTGGACCAGGAAAAATTGAGTAGATTGGACACTCAAAGCCCTCTCATTGGACACAAAATTGGGGCAGTATGGGCAGCATGATTTTTTGGAGAAAACTTCTCCAAGAAGTAGTCATTTTTTGCCAAAAAAGTAACTTAAGTTTGGTTAACTGTTTAACCATGATTAAACCACCTAATTCCACTTAATCACCCATTTACCTTGAAATTCTGCATGTCCATTCCTAGTATAAAAATAGAAGAGAAAAATGCAAGGGAGAAGAGAGAAAAGAGAGAAAGGAAAAGAGGAAACTCAAGGAAATTCAAGAACTCAAGTTGGTAAGTGTCATCTACTACTTCAAGCTTGTAGTTCATGGTATTTAAGGCATAGTTCATTGAGTAGATTTTCTTCCTGTTCCTCTTAGGGTTTCGGCCAAACTAAGATTAAGTAAGAAAATGAGTTTTCCAACCATCAAGCTTAGAGGAAATGCTAGAATACTCTTTTAAAGCATTAATATAGAAGTAGTTTGATGAACTAAGAAGCATAGCAATTTTTCTTATATTTCCCTAATTTTTTATGAGCTACTGTTTACACTTAGGGTTAGAATTCCATAAATTGGACGTCAAAAATGGGTTCCTCATGGTTCAAAACCTTAGGAACTAGTGTTGATTTCATGAATAAGCTTAAGATTAAGAAAGTGAAATTTTTAGGGTTGTGAAGCTTAATTCAGAATAAATATTAACCATAGTTAGAGATGGAATTTGGTAATTTTGAGGCCATATTTGGATTTCTCATGAAAAATTACATGGAATAGAGGTATAATTCATCATTTTTTAGCTAGCAATGAATTTTTGAAGAATTAGGGTTTCATGAACACTTTTGAAGAAAGTCATGGAACCATTAGTTTGAGTTGTTGTTTGATGATATGTTTAGGTTTGAGGAAGCATAAGAAAGCTCAGAGAAGTGTTGGAAGGTCTAAGAAGTGTTGGACAAAGTATGGGAAGCAAGAAAGTACTATAAAGTAGATGATTCTCTTTACTAACATCACATTATCATTATTGTTTCTTTGATACTTGACATCATGACATATATATGAAATGTTGATTTGTGATATTTCAATGTTGTTGCCTGAGTTTTATGGGAGGTTTTTGTTGAATCAAGTGTTTTGATGATTTCAAACTAACCTTCAAGAGCTTGGAGAGAAGATATTAAAGGTGCACAAAAGATCTCAACTGAAGAAATTCAAGAAAAACCAGCACAAGAATCAATGTAGAATCTCTAATAGTGTTTAAATTGAGTAAAATACTTTGAATTGGCAAAAAGATGTTTTAAAACTATTATTCTATGTTAATTCATGGAATATTTGAAAAACATCCATCAACAGATGAAGTTTGAAAGGTTAATACTGATATGTTGTTTTAAAAATTCAAACTTTGGCTTTGGAAATTCAAATTTCAAATTGAAAATGAACAAGTCTGAAAAGAGTCTTCTCTGACAGATGAACTTTGACAGCAAAAATTTGAACTTTGAAACAAGTCTGATAAGAGCCTTCTCTGATAGATGAACTTCAGCTTTTGAAAATTTGAATTTCTGACAAAACATAATTCATGAAAAATAAAAAATTCGTCTGAAGATATGTCAAAGTTTATCTGAAAACATAGTTTAAAAAGAGTTCCAAGATAGTCCATTGACAGACGAACTTTAATATTGAAAATTTGAATTTCAGAAACAAAGGTTGCAAGTCTGTTATGACAGTTTATTGTCATACAAATATTCGTATTTAGAAATTCAAATTTTGAATTAAGTCTGATAAGAGTTCTCTTTGACAGACGAACTTTGAAACTTGAAAATTCAAATTCGGAAAAGATGAACTATTGTGCCTCATTGAGCTGCCCACTGACAGACAAATTTTCGGCACCAAAATTCAAACTTTGAAGGCACTGTAGCAATTTGGGACTACTGTTCACACTTTTAAGAAGAACTTTTTAACTCGAAAATTCATATGTTCCAACACAAAAAAATTTCTCAATGATGAAAATTTGAACTTTGCTTTACAACAGACGAACTTTGAAAATCATCAACGCTGAAGTCTTTAGCTTTTGGTCTCTGCGAAATTTGTCTGTTGACTAACCAAAATTCGAACTTTGAATGTCAGAAGCATTAAATGCGGTTGGTGAACGGATAGTTTTTCACAGTAACTGTTGGGTAACTTCTCCAACAAATAGATTTTTTCTCTAACGTATAGTTAAGACCTAAATCTATAAATATAACATCATTTGAAGTTGTAGGTAATGATTTTTAACATTGTATATACTAAAACTCTATCAATTTCTCAACTCAAAGTATTTTACTCTCATACTTCAGTCTTCTACGCTTAAACTTTCATATACACTCTAAATTAGGGAGTTCATTCTTTGTAATCAATCTTATCTTCATCTGGAAGAAAGATTTTCTTGTGAGGGAATATCACAAGGGATTTGGGAAGCACTTGGCTAGAGTGCAGAAAGAGAACTTGTAAGCTCTAAGAACAGAGCATTAAAGTTGTACTGAGGCAATTGCAAGAAGCCCACTGAATTCTTGCAGGATAGTTGAAAATCTCAAGTAGTTGCTTGGGGACTAGACGTAGGTAAAGATAGAGAGACCGAACCAGGATAAACATCTGTATCAATCCTTCTCCTTTACTGCTCTTACATTGCTATTATATTATACTCTGTTTTACAGTCTTGTTTGTCTTCATTATACGCTTGACTCTTACAAAAAATTTTAATCTTCCCAATTCACCCCCTCTTGGGAAGCTAGCTTATCTAACAAGTGGTATAAGAGACCAGATTCCCAAACCAAGGATCTAATAGTCTGGGAAATTCAATGGCTGGCTTTGGAGAAAGTATACTACCTGAGGGAAACAACACAAACAGACCACCTGGCTTTAATGGAGAACACTATGGATACTGGAAGATGAGAATGCAGATCTATCTCCAGTCTATTAATCTAGACATTTGGTCGGTCATTCAGAAGGGAGACTTGGTCCTAATAAAGCTGCAGGATGATGGAAAATACAAGGAGAAGCCAAAGGAAGAATGGAATGAGGAAGACAGGAGAAGAGTATTGCTAAACTTTAAGGCAAAACACTGTCTTGTATATGCATTAAACCAAGACGAATTCTACAAAGTGTCACAATGTTCCACATCCAGGGGTATGTGGGACACTTTAGAAATCGCTCATGAAGGAACCAGTGGAGTAAGACAAAACAAATTGAACTCCTGCATTGGTGAATACGAAAGCTTTAGAATGATAAAAGGAGAAAGCATCTAAGAGTTACAAAAGAGATTCGCCCTTATTGTGAATCAATTGAAGAGTCATGGCAAAGAATACACCCAGATAGAGAAGGTGAGAAAAATCCTTAGAGCTTTTCCTCTAGAATGGCAACCTAAAGTAATAACAATAGAGGAAGCCAGAGGAGAATCAATGGCCTCAGGCACAACCTTCTTCGGTAGTCTTGAAGAATATGAGGGAAAGATGAAGGCTCTCGAGGAAGCAGGACATGATAGGAAAAAGAAAGGTCTTGCTTTGAAAGCTGCTAAAGAAAAGGAAGAAGAATCTGATAATGAAGATGAACTAGATGAAGAAACTCTGGCTATGATGGTCAGAAAATTCGGAAGATTCTACAACAAGAAAAGAAACAAAAGATTCTTTAAGAAAGGAGCAGCATTAGACAACAAGAAAGATGGAAAAGAATCTATCACCTGCTATGAATGCAAAAAATAAGGGCACATCAAATGGGATTATCCACTATTCCTAAAAAAGCAAGAAAAGAAAAGAAAGCTACTGATAAGAGCAAGAAGAAGAGAGCATACATCTCATCAATCTGGGGTAACAGCTTAGATGAAGAAGAAGATGATGAAGAGGAAATTGCCAATATTTGCTTGATGGCACTTGCATTTGAAGAAACTCAAGATCCATCCATCAGTGATCATGAGGAAGAGGTATATGAATCAGAACCTTCCTATTATGAATTACTTGATGCATTTCATGAACTACATGATGAATTTATTAAGACTGCTAAAGAACTGAAACAGGCTAAGAAAGGGATTAATAAGCTAGAATCTCAGTGTAGTAGCTCTAACATTACATTAATGCATAAATCTGAATCTGCTTGCTATACATCATGTATTGAATTAAAGCAATCTAATGACTATCTACTAAAAGGAATGGCTAGACTTACTAAGGGTAAAGATATGTTGTTTGCTTTAATGGGAAGCCAGAGAATCACACAAGGAAAGGCTGGACTTGGCTATGATCCTTGCACAGTAAAAGGAAGGATTAAAAAGAAAAATCAAAATCTGTATTTGAGACATTTTGTCAATGCTAATGGGCATAAAAAGAAAGATCATACTTTAAATCACATCGAATCCTATGATCAACCAAAATATGCGAAACAAAAATATTATTTGCATTGTTTTCTCCTTGCGTCACAATCTAGCAGCCCTTTCACCACCTGTCACTTATGTAACAAGAAGGAACATATTTCCAGTTCATGTGCATTGAAGAAAAAAGGACTTGATAGGAAGGTAAAATGGATTCCCAAAGATACACTTGTATCTAGGAAAAATGCCACTGACAGAAAAGGACCCAAGAAAATTTGGGTACCTAAAAAGGAAACTCTGAACTTTATTTTGCTGATATGTCTTAAAGCAAGAAAGAGCAACAAATGGTATATGGACAGTGCCTACTCAAGTCACATGACTGGTGATAAGGAGAAGTTCATCACCCTTAGAGACAAAAAGGTAGGAAAGCTGACCTTTGGAGGTGATCAATATGGCAAAATAGTTAGAATTAGAATTGTGGGCAAGAATCCAGAGACATCTATTGAAGAAGTGCTGTTTGTAATTGGTCTCAATCACAACCTGCTAAGTGTGAGTCAGACATGTGACAAAGGTAACTGGGTATTGTTTGACTCAAAATTTTTCCTGGTCATCTGAAAAAGTAATCACAAAGTAATCCTCAAGGCTCAAAGGGATGGTAACTGCTATACTATTGATCTTGATGAACTTCCTTCCTTAGATTTTATTTGTTTGATTAGTCTAAACAATGATAGTTGGCTGTGGCATAGAAGATTAGCACATGTGAACATGAACCAACTATCTAAACTGTTTAAAAATGAGTTAGTCACTGGATTACTGAAAATCTCTTTCGAAAAAGACAAAGAGTATGATGCATGTCTTAGAGGAAAACAAACTAAATCATCATTTAAATCTAAAAATGTAGTCACCACTTATAGACCACTGCAACTATTACATATGGATCTAATTGGTCCATCTAGAGTAAAAAGTATTGGTGGAAATTTATATGTTCTTGTGATTGTGGATGATTACTCTAGATTTACCTGGACTTTGTTTCTTTCCTCTAAGAGTGAAACTTTTGATGCATTTGTAACCTTAGCTAAGAAAGTGCAAAATGAGAAGGGTATTTCTATTATGTCTATCAGGTCAGACCATGGAGGAAAGTTTGAAAATTCATACTTTTTGGAGTACTGTGATGAACATGGAATTGATCATAACTTCTCAGCCCCAAGAACTCCTCAGCAGAATGGAGTGGTGGAAAGGAAGAACCGAACAATTGGAGAGATGGCAAGAGCAATGTTAAATGAAAAGGAACTCTCTCAAGTATTCTAGGTTGATGTAGTAAACACAGCAAGTTACATCATAAATAGAGCCTATATCAGACTAATTCTGGGGAAGACTCCTTATGAGCTGTACAAAGGAAGGAAGCCAAACCTTTCACATCTACATGTGTTCGGTTGTAAATGTTTCATCCACAACAACAGAAAGGAGAATCTGGGTAAGTTTGACACCAAATCTGATGAAGGTATATTTCTGGGCTGTTCTAGTAGGAGTAAAGCATATAGAATTTTTAATCAGAAGACTAAATCTGTAGAGGAATCTGTGCATGTTGTGTTTATTGAAAATAAAATAGTTTCTAAGCATGTTACTGATGAAGATGATCTTATTTCAAATTTTAAGAACTTAGATATTTCCAAAGAAGATAAAACTGAATCTCCAAAAATATCTGAATCTATTAACATAGAGGAAGATATTAAGGAGAAAAACTCTGAGGATGAGAATATTGAAGATATATCTCAAGAACTTCCCAGAACTTGGAGATATCAAAGGAATCATCCTGTTGATCAAGTGATTGAGAATGTTCAAGAGAAAGTTAAAACCAGAAACAGCTAAGAGACCAGATGATCAACTGTGCTTTCATTTCTCAAATTGAACCTAAGTGTATTGAAGAAGCCTTAACTGATGAATATTGGATTATGGCCATGCAAGATGAATTAAATCAGTTTGAAAGAAATCACGTTTGGGATTTAGTGCCTAGACCTAAAAATCACCCAATCATTAGCACTAAGTGGGTCTTCAGAAATAAACTTAATGAATCTGAAACAATAATAAAAAATAAAGCAAGACTGGTTGCCAAAGGATATAATCAAGAGAAGGCATTGACTTTGAAGAAACCTTTGCTCCAGTTGCTAGATTAGAAGCAATTAGAATCCTGTTAGCATATGCATGCATGAAAAACATAATATTATATCAAATGGATGTGAAAAGTGCTTTTCTGAATGGATATATCATGGAAGAAGTTTATGTAGATCAACCTCCAGGCTTTGAGGATTCTACAAAACCAAACCATGTTTGTAAACTAAAGAAAGCTCTTTATGGTTTAAAATAAGCTCCTAGAGCATGGTATGAAAGACTAAGCAACTTTCTAACTGAAAAGGGATTCAATAGAGGAAAAGTAGACACTACTTTGTTCACTAAGAAAGAAAACAAAGATTTACTTATTATTCAAATTTATGATGATGATATTATATTTGGTGCTACTAATAAATCTCTGTGCAAGAATTTCTCTAAGCTAATGCAAGGTGAGTTCGAAATGTCAATGATGGGTGAGCTTAACTTCTTTCTTGGACTGCAAATTAAGTAATGTGATGATGGTATCTTCCTCAACCAATCAAAATATCTGAAAGAAAAGCTAAAAAGGTTTGGCTTGGAAAAAGCCAAGCCAGTGGGAACTCCTATGGCTACTGTAACTAAGCTTGATATGGATGAACGAGGAAAAACCTTTGACATAACCCAATATAGAAGAATGATTGAATCTCTGCTATACCTAACTATCAGTAGACCTGACACCATGTTCAGTGTCTGTATGTGTGCAAGGTTCTAATCATGTCCCAAAGAAATCCATGTAACTGCTGTTAAACGCATCTTCAGATATTTAATTGGAACTTCACAAATGGGACTTTGGTACCCAAAGGGCAATGGTGAAGATCTCATTGGATACACTGATACTGACTTTGCTGGATCCAAAACTGATAGAAAAAGCACAAGTGGAACGTGTTAGTTCTTTGGAGGATCATTGGTGTCATGGTTCAGCAAGAAGCAAGACAGTATGGCTCTATCCACTGCAGAAGCTGAATATGTTGCAGCTGGTAGCTGTTATGCCCAAGTTATATGGATAAAGCAGTAACTTGAAGATCTTGAGGTTGAGATGAAAGAAATACCAATAATGTGTGACAACCAAAGTGCTATTAACATCACAAAGAATCCTATCATGCACTCAAGAACAAAGCATATAGAAGTTAGGCATCACTTTATAAAGAATCATGTTCTGAAAGGAGAAATTAGATTAGAATACATCCCCACCAAGGATCAAGTTGCTGACATTCTGACAAAGCCTCTTCCAGAAGATAGACATTGTAAAATCAGAAGAGAATTGGGTATGGTAAATCCCAATGAATTGTAAGTATATACTAATACTTATCTTAATTAAAGTTTTTGACATTGAATCAATCCTAACTTTGGCATCAGAGTATGTTTAATATAAGTTGTAGGTGCCCCTCACAAGTTCAAATGATATCAGAACCATATAATGGAGCTGATCTGGATGACACAGTGAAAAGATGAAAAAGAAAGCCAAAAATTTGAGCATCTAAATCTATTCTGTAAGTTTATAAAGTTAAAATTCACATTTTTAGTTGTGTATTAGACAAATTTCCTTGATAAATTGTGTTTTTGAACAAGTCAGCATGCTCAACATTCGAATTTAGATGCCCATTAGACGAATTTCAGCTTACTATACATTGTAACAATTCTCGGTGTCCTTCAAAATTCGTCTGTTGAACTATGAAAATTCAAATTTTCAAAAATAAAGTGCTAATGTTATCTTTGTCCAACATGATGATTATACAAATTTTCATTTCTCAAAACACACATGTTGGAAACTCTTTACAAAATTTTAAAATTCAAATTTCTGATTCAAAATTCATATATTAAAACGTGCACATATTGTTGTATCTCTGAAAGACGAATTTTCATAAGTAAAATTTTTCTGTTGATTGTTTTATTGATAACTGCTTACTACCTGGTACTTCGAAGTTTGAACTTTGTTGAAACAAAGTTCGTCTGTTCATCTCTTGTTTAATGAATCAAGCCTTTGTCAGATAAACTTCTAGGTAAAACTTCGTCTGTCAGTAAGCTTTGCTAAATGGGTTAACTTGTAACTACTCGAGTTCGAATTTTGACCCCTCAAAATTCGTCTGTCCTGTGGTTACACATGTTAAAACCAAAGGTCATCCTCTGAACAGACGCAACCCTATTCGTCTCTTTCTCGAGTTTGTTCAGATTATCTCTTCAATAACCATTAATTCTGTCCATAAATCTTCATTTTCCACTGATTAAACTTCTTTTCGCACCCAATAAACCTATTCTTAGCATCTTTTTGAATCATTCCTCCACAAAAATGGCAAGAGTGAAAAATCTAGAGGTTGAAAAGGGAGAGTCTTGGCCAAAAAGAATGGTGAAATCCCAATACGCCTCCAAGGAGAGTAAGAAATAGAAAAAAAAAGGCAATTCCAGCAAAGCAACTCCCTCCAAAAGGTAGAAAACTACTCTAAAGGCTGATTCAAAGAAATTTGGACTGTCCTCTCCAAAGAAAACAGAGCCTATGGTTCCTTCTACTCCTACTGTTGTTGCTCCTTCTTCGTCCTCTAGTACTGATTCTGGAGAATACCCATTGACCACGCTGCCATTGTAGAGCAATGCTCACATTTAGGAGGAATATATGACCAAATTTGTGAGCAAGAAAGTAATAAAGCCTCACCATATGAATATGGAGGAATTTGTAATTTTTAACAACTTTGATGTTGGGCTTTGGATGATGAGATATAAAAGTTTATCAGAAATATTGGAGAGATATGATGATGTGGTAGTCAAGACTTGGTATGACTCTTTGAAATATAATAGCAAGAAGAAGAAGTAGGAAATCAATCTGAGATCAAGGACCATCTGGCTAACAGATGAAAACTTTAATAAGGTTTTAGAAATTTCAGGGCATGATGGCTTGAAGATTGACATTACTTCTTCTAGGTATATGGATGAGGCAGAAACTGCAGATGAAGAAGGTGGACCTTTCTTGAACTATAAAGAGAGCACAATCCTGAATACCTTGCTTAGTAGAAAGGAGAATAGGCCACCCATAAGCTTACTGAAGCCCACTGACCTCAGTGCTTAAGTGAGAATCCTACACTATATTGTGTCTAGGATTATCTTGAACAAAGGAGGTAGCTTCAATCTAATCACAAGGGTAGAAGCACATGTGATGGCAGCAATCATGCGAGGGAAGCTTATCAACATGGGACATATCGTTCTCCAACGTATGATCTGTTAGCAAGGTTGACTTCCCAAGAGGGGGGGTGAATTGGGAAGATTGAAATTTTTCTGCACAAAGTGAAGTAAGTGAAGATATCACAATATAATGAAAACAATGCGTAAAACAGAGCAAGATGAAAAGTAAAGATAGGAAGAAGAAAACTCAGTGATTTATCCTGGTTCGGCCTTTCCACTTGACCTACATCCAGTCCCCAAGACACCTCTTGAGATTTATCCACTATACAGCAAGAATTTCAATGGGCTTCTTGCTGGGGCCACAGTACACGAGTATGCTCTGTTTCTGAGCTCTCTCACACTCTCCAAGCACTTTCACTATGTGCTTCCCAATCCCCTTGTGAATACCCCTCACAAGTAAATCTATCTCCAAGATGAAGAGTAGATTGATTACAATGAAATAACTCTCTTGAAAAGAGTAGATATGAAAGTTTGAGTACAAGTATAGAAGTTGAGAGGGTAAAAGCTTTTGAGAAGAAGATTTAGCAGAAATTCAGTATATACAAGTTTGATTCTTTTTTCACAACTTCAAATGATGTTGTATTTATAGATTTAGGTCTCAAATATCCGTTAGAGACTAAATCTATCCTTTGGGGAAGTTATCCAACGGTTACTCTAAAAAACTATCCGTTTACCAACCGCATTTAATGTTTCTGACATACTGAAATTCGAATTTTGGTTAGTCAACAGACGAATTTTGAAGGAACCGAAGATCAAAGCTTCCAACGTTACAGCACGAAGTTCGTCTGTTCATGAATTGAAATTCGAATTTTGAAACTTACAAAACATTTTCACAATGTGACATACGAATTTTCAAGAAGAAAGTTTTTCGGTTAAGTGTGAACAGTGTTTTTAATTTTCTACAGTGCCTTCGAAATTCGAATTTCGGTATCCCAAAATTTGTCTGTCCACTGAATGTTTAAGAGACACAGTAGATTACTTTCTTCGAAATTCAAATTTTGGAAGGGTGAAATTCGTCTGTCAGAGAGACTCTTTCCAGACTAATTTCATCATTCAAATGTTGCAAGTCCTTATCATTCGTATGTCAATGTTTCACTTTAACAGACTCAAGAACTTAGCTTCTAAAATTCGAATTTTAATGTTCAAAGTTCGTCTGTCAGAGAGCAGTTTTGAAACTTAAATCATTATTGATCTCAGATGAACTTTAACATAGTTTCAGACAAATTTCTTCTATTTTCTCAATTTTTGTTTTGTTTGAAATTCGAATTTTGAAGACTCAAAGTTCGTCTGTTGCAAAGAGGCATCTTTCAGACTTATATGAAAATTCGAATGTTGGAAGTTCAAAATTCGTCTGTCAGAGAGCATTTATCAAACTCAATTTCATTTTGATTTCAGATGCACTTTATCATAATTTCAGACGAATTTCCTTGGTTTTTACAAACTTCATTTTACTTGAAATTCGAATTTTGAAAGTGTGAAGTTCGTCTGTTTATCAAAAGGCCTCTTTCAGACTAGATGAAAATTTGAATTTTGAACAGCCAAAATTCATCTGACAGAGAGCCATCTCTTCAGACTTATTCAGTTTTAGCTCGAAATTCGAATTTCCAAAGGTAAAGTTTGAATTTCCAACTTGACAATTTAGCTTAACCTTTCAACCTTCGTCTGTTTGTGGGTGTTTTTCAAATATTTAAAGATTTAACATAAAATCAAAGTTTGAAAACATCTTTTCTTCAAATCAAAATCTTTTACCCAGTCATAACAAAAACTAAGGATCCTACAAAAGATCTAACAGCAAGAACTCAGAAAATCTTCACTTGAGATAGCTTTGATCTCCTTTGATATCTTCAATCCAAGCTCTTGAATGTTGGTTTGGAATCATCAAAACTCTTGATTCAACATTCTCCCCCTTTTTGATGATGACAAAACAACTTACAAACTGGATTAGTACTTAGGTTTGCTTTCACAAGCTCCTCCTCAACATATGCATAAGATATCAAATCAACAGATTAAGTGAAGAGATTTAAGGCACAAAACATTGCAACAAAGGGATCCATTCATTTAATCAAAAGTTGCTTGTACAAAAACAAATTAGTCAACATTCAAACATGAAATCCAACACAAAAACAGCAAAGTACAAAATACAAAACACAGAATACAAAATACAGCAAAAGGACTTAAGCCTAATCTCCAATCATTTCTTCTTGGGCTTGGCCTTCTTGCTGTAGGATTTCCCTTTCCCTTTCCCAGATTGCTCAGCTGCAGGCTTTCCAGTTTGCCCAGACTTCTCCCCCTTTTTGACATCATCAGGAAGGCCAACAAAATCAGCCGGAGGAGGGATCTGAGAGACAGGAATAGCACGAAGTGGTACAGGAGCAAAAGGGATTTCAGGATCAGCTAGTGGCTCGGAGCTTGTCTCCTCGTCAGAGATTTCCAGCAGCTGCTGCATTGCTTGTCTGGAAAGAGCTAGTTGAGCTCTTTGTTCCTCTGTAAGTCCATAGGCAGCAAGAGGGGAAGAAGCTGGTTTAGCAGGAGGAAACATTTCTTCCAGCCTTCTCCTCTGAGCTTCTAGTAGAGCATTGTGAGCAATGGCAACATAGTCAACAACAGGTACAAGGCTCCTTTCTTCAGTGCTCACTGCTGTTGAAGCAAGAGTTTTGATGATTTTAAACCAACATTCAAGAGCTTGGATTGAAGATATCAAAGGAGAACAAAGCTGTTCCAAGTGAAGTTTTTCTGAGTATTTGCTGTTAGATCTCTTGTAGGATCTTTAGTTTTTGTTATGATTGGGTAAAAGGTTTTGATTTGAAGAAAAGATGTTTTCAAACCTTGATTATATGTTAAATCTTTAAATATTTGAAAAACACCCACAAACAGACGAAGGTTAAAAGTTTAAACTAAACTGTCAAGTTGGAAATTCGAACTTTGCCTTTGGAAATTCGAATTTCGAGCTAAAACTGATTAAGTCTGAAGAGATGGCTCTCTGTCAGACGAATTTTGAGTTTTCAAAATTCGAATTTTCATCTAGTCTGAAAGAAGCCTTTCTGGTAAAAGACGAACTTCATAGTTTCAAAATTCGAATTTCAAGTAAAATGAAATTTGTGAAAACCAAAGAAATTCGTCTGAGACCATGATAAAATGCATCTGAAATCAAAATGAAAATGAGTTTGATAAATGCTCTCTGACAGACGAATTTTGAGCTTCCAACATTCGAATTTTCATACAAGTCTGAAAGAAGCTTTTTCCAACAGACGAACTTTAAGTCTTCAAAATTCGAATTTCAGACAAAACAAAACTTGAGAAAATAGAAGAAATTCGTCTGAAAATGTGTTAAAGTTCATCTGAGATCAAGAATGATTTATGTCTCAAAACTGCTCTCTGACAGACGAACTTTGAACATTGAAATTCGAATTTCCGAAGCTAAGTTCTTGAGTCTGTTTAAGTGAAACATAAACATACGAATAACAAGAATTTGCAACATTCGAATGATGAAATAAGTCTGGAAAGAGTCTCTCTGACAGACGAATTTCACACCTTTAAAATTCGAATTTCGAAGAAAGTAAACTACTGTGTCTCTTTTAACGTTCAGTGAACAGACGAATTTTGGGATACCAAAATTTGAATTTCGAAGACACTGTAGCAAATTGAAAACACTGTTCACACTTAACTGAAAAACTTTCTTCTTGAAAATTCGTATGTCACATTGTGAAAATGTTTTATAAGTTTCAAAATTCGAATTTCACTTCATGAACAGACGAACTTCGTGTTGTAATGTTGAAAGCTTTAACCTTCGGTTCCTTCGAAATTCGTCTGTTGACCAACCAAAATTCGAATTTCAGTATGTCAGAAACATTAAATGCGGTTGGTAAACGGATAGTTTTTCAGAGTAACCGTTGGATAACTTCCCCAACGGATAGATTTAGTCTCTAACGGATATTTGGGACCTAAATCTATAAATACAACATCATTTGAAGTTGTGGGTAATGAATCAAACTTGTATATACTGAATCTCTGCTGAATTTTCTTCTCAAAAGCTTTTACCCTCTTAACTTCCAGACTTGCACCAAAACTTTCATATCTACTCCTTTCAAGAGAGTCATTTCATTGTAATCAATCTACTCTTCATCTGGAAGATAGATTTACTTGTGAGGGATATTCACAAGGGGATTGGGAAGCACACAGTGTAAGTGCTTGGAGAGTTTGAGAGAGCTCAGAAACAGAGCATACTCGTGTACTGTGGCCTTAGCAAGAAGCCCATTGAAATTCTTGCTGTATAGTGGATAAATCTCAAGAGGTGTCTTGGGGACTGGATGTAGGTCAAGTGGAAAGACCGAACCAGGATAAATTGCTGAGTTTTCTTCTCCCTATCTTTACTTTTCAGCTTGCTCTGTTTTTACACGTTATTTTCTTTATACTGTGATATCTTCACTTACTTCACCTTGTGCAGAAAATTTTCAATCTTCCCAATTCACCCCCCCTCTTGGGAAGTCAGCCTTGCTAACAAGTGGTATCAGAGCCCGGATTCCCATTCAAAGGAACTCACAGTCCGGGAATTAAGATGGCTGGCTTTGGAGAGAGTATACTTCCTGAAGGAAACAACACTAACAGACCACCAGGCTTCAGTGGAGAGCATTATGGATATTGGAAAATGAGGATGCAGATCTACCTTCAATCAATTGACCTTGACATCTGGTCAGTGATTGAAAAAGGAGATTTTGTTCCAATGGCTCTAACAGAAGATGGAAGACACAAAGAGAAGCTGGAAGCAGAGTGGAATGATGAAGACAGAAGGAGAGTCCTACTGAACTTCAAAGCAAAGCATTGTTTGGTCAGTGCCCTGAACCAGGATGAATTCTACAGAATCTCACAATGCTCCACTGCAAAAGGAATGTGGGATACTCTACAGATTGCTCATGAAGGAACTTCTGGAGTCAGGGAGAACAGACTGAACACGTGTATTGGGGAGTATGAAAGCTTCAGAATGACTGAAGGAGAAAATGTAAAGGAGCTCCAAAAGAGATTCACTCTTATTGTGAATCAATTGAAGAGCCTGGGAAAAGAATACACACAGTCTGAGAAAGTGAGAAAAATACTCAGAGCTCTACCTTTGGAATGGCAGCCCAAGGTGACAGCTATAGAAGAAGCCAGAGGAGAGTCAATGGGTTCTGTCACAGCTCTCTTCGGCAGCCTTGAGGAGTATGAAGGAAAGATCAAAGCACTCAAGGAAGCTGGGCTGGACAGAAAGAAGAAAGGCCTTGCCCTCAAAGCTGCTGATGAAAAGGAAGAAGAATCTGATGAAGGAGAAGAGCTGGATGAGGAAACTCTGGCTATGATGGTCAGAAAATTCGGAAGATTCTACAGCAAGAAGAAGAGCAAGAGATTCTTCAAGAAAGGAGTAACTGGAGAAAGCAAGAAAGAGGCAAAAGAACTTGTGACTTGCTATGAGTGCAAGAAGCAGGGACACATCAAGTGGGATTGTCCCCAATTCATTAAGAAGCAAGAAAAAGAAAAGAAAGCTGCAGACAAAGGGAAGAAGAAGAAAGCCTATATCTCATCCATATGGGGCAACAGCTCAGATGAGGAAGAAGAAGATGAGGATGAGATTGCCAACATCTGTTTAATGGCACTTGCCTCAGAAGAAGTCTTACCTTCATGCAGCAGTGATCAGGAAGAAGAGGTATATGAATCTGAACCTTCCTATTCTAAATTACAAGATGCATTTCATGAGCTTCATGATGAATTCATTAAAGTTGCTAAAGAACTGAAATTGGCAAAGAAAAGGATAAATAAGCTGGAATCCCAAAGCATAGTTTCTGAAATTGCCTCTTTGCCTACTACTGAATCTGTTTGTTGCACTTCATGCATTGAACTCAAGCGAACTAATGATTATTTAGTTAAAAGCATGTCTAGGCTCACTAGAGGCAAAGATATGTTGTTTGCATTAATGGGGAGCCAAAGAATATCCCAAGGAAGAGCTGGTCTTGGCTATGATCCATATGCTGTCAAGGAAAAGATTAGGAAGAAAAATCAGAATGCTTATATGAGACATTTTGTGCATGCTGAGAACAATAAAAAGAAAACTAATGTATTACATCACATTGAAACATATGACCAACCAAGGCATGCTAGACAAAAGTATTATCTGCACTGTTTTCTTCCTGCATCTCAATCTAGCAGTCCTTTCACCACCTGTCATTTCTGTAACAAAAAGGGCCATATTTCCAGTTCTTGTGTTTTGAAGAAAAATGGACTTGGCAGGAAAACTGAATGGGTTCCCAAAGTTGCATCTGCATCTAGGGAAAAATATACTGACCGAAAAGGACCCAAGCAAATTTGGGTACCTAAAAGAAAAACGTAAACATTGTTTTGCAGGTCTGTCTCAAAGCTAAGAAAAGCAATAAATGGTATATGGACAGTGCCTGCTCAAGTCACATGACTGGTGATAAGGAGAAGTTCATCACCCTGAGAGACAACAAAGGAGGAAAGGTGACCTTTGGAGGTGATCAATATGGCAAAATCGTTGGTATTGGAATTATGGGCAAAAATCAAGAAACATCCATTGAAGAGGTGCTGTTTGTGATTGGCCTCAACCACAACCTGCTAAGCGTGAGTCAGACCTGTGACAAAGGAAACTGGGTGCTGTTTGACTCAAAGTATTGCCTGGTCATCAGAAAAAGTGATCACAAAGTAATCCTCAAAGCTCAAAGGGATGGTAACTGCTATACTATTGATCTTGATGAACTTCCTCCCTTAGATTCTGTATGCTTAATCAGTCAGAATAATGATAGTTGGCTATGACACAGAAGATTAGCCCATGTGAACATGAATCAACTATCTAAACTAATTAAAAATGAGCTAGTAACCGGTCTACCAAAAATTTCTTTTGAAAAGGACAAAGAATGTGATGCATGCTTAAGAGGAAAACAAATTAAATCATCATTTAAATCTAAAAATGTAATTACCACAACTAGACCACTTGAATTACTGCATATGGATTTAATTGGACCTTCTAGGGTGAAAAGTCTTGGTGGTAATCTATATGTGCTTGTAATTGTAGATGATTATTCTAGATTTACTTGGACATTATTTCTTTCTTCTAAAAGTGATACCTTTGATGCATTTGTAACCTTAGCTAAGAAAGTGCAAAATGAGAAAGGTATTTCTATTGTGTCTATCAGGTCAGACCATGGAGGAGAATTTGAAAATGCATACTTCTTGGAGTACTGCAATGAGCATGGGATTGACCACAACTTCTCAGCACCAAGAACTCCTCAACAAAATGGAGTGGTTGAAAGGAAGAACAGAACTATTGGAGAGATGGCCAGAGCTATGCTAAATGAGAAGGAACTCTCCCAAGTATTCTGGGCTGATGCAGTAAATACAGCTAGTTACATCATAAACAGAGCTTACATCAGACCAATCCTTGGGAAGACTCCATATGAGCTGTACAAGGGAAGAAAGCCGAATCTGTCTCACCTCCATGTGTTCGGATGCAAATGCTTCATTCACAACAATGGTAAAGAAAATCTGGGTAAGTTTGATGCCAAATCCGATGAAGGTATATTTCTGGGTTATTCAAGTAGGAGTAAAGCGTATAGAATTTATAATAAAAGATCAAATGTAGTAGAAGAATCTGTACATGTGGTTTTCATTGAAAATGAAACTGTTTCAAAACATGCTACTAATGAGGATGATCTTACTTTCAACTTTGAAAAACTAGGAATTTCTGATAAGAGTAAAACTGAACCTTCAAAGATATCTGAATCTGTTAATATAGAGGAAGATATCCAGGAGCAAGAGTTTGATAAAGAAAATAATGAAGAAACAGCTCAAGAACTCCCTAGAGCTTGGAGATATCAAAGGAATCACCCTGTTGATCAAGTAATAGGGAATGTTCCAGAGAAAGTCAAAACCAGAAAACAGTTAAGGGATCAGATGCTCAACTGTGCTTTCATTTCTCAAATTGAACCCAAATGTACTGAAGAAGCCCTAACTGATGAATACTGGATTATGGCTATGCAAGATGAATTAAATCAATTTGAAAGAAATCAAGTTTGGAATTTAGTATCTAGACCCAAAAATCATCCTGTTATTGGTACCAAATGGGTTTTCAGAAATAAACTTGATGAATCTGGAACAATAATCAGAAATAAAGCTGGATTAGTTGCTAAAGGGTATAATCAAGAAGAAGGTATTGATTTTGAAGAAACCTTTGCACCAGTAGCTAGATTAGAGGCTATAAGAATACTGCTAGCATATGCATGCATGAAAAATATTTTATTATATCAAATGGATGTAAAGAGTGCTTTTCTGAATGGATATATCATGGAAGAGGTTTATGTTGATCAACCTCCAGGTTTTGAGGATTCTACAAAACCAAACCATGTTTATCAACTGAAGAAAGCTCTCTATGGTTTAAAACAGGCCCCTAGAGCATGGTATGAGAGACTGAGTAATTTTCTAACTGAAAAGGGGTTTAACAGAGGCAAAATTGACACAACCTTATTTACTAAGAAAGAAAATAAAGATTTGCTAATTGTTCAAATCTATGTTGATGATATTATTTTTGGTGCTACTAATGAGACTCTTTGCAAGGAATTTTCTAAGTTAATGCAGGGAGAATTCGAGATGTCTATGATGGGTGAACTCAATTTCTTCCTTGGATTGCAAATCAGACAGCTTAATGATGGTATCTTTCTTAGTCAATCCAAGTATCTAAAAGAGCTGTTAAAGAAGTTTGGAATGGAGAATGCCAAGCCAATGGGAACACCTATGGCTACTGCAACCAAACTAGATATAGATGAGAATGGGAAGATGTTTGACATTACTCAGTACAGAAGAATGATTGGATCCCTGCTGTACCTAACTACCAGCAGACCTGACATTATGTTCAGTGTCTGTATGTGTGCAAGGTTCCAATCATGTCCCAAAGAAATCCATGCAACAGCTGTGAAAAGGATTTTTAGATATCTTATTGGAACATCACAGATGGGTCTTTGGTATCCAAAAGGCAATGGAGAAGATCTCAAAGGATACACTGATGCTGATTTTGCAGGATCCAAAACTGACAGAAAAAGCACAAGTGGAACTTGTCAGTTTCTTGGAGGATCCCTGGTCTCATGGTTCAGCAAAAAGCAAAACAGTGTAGCCTTATCCACTGCAGAAGCTGAGTATGTTGCAGCTGGAAGCTGTTGTGCCCAAGTCATCTGGATGAAACAGCAGCTTGAAGATCTTGAGGTTAAAATGAAAGAGATACCAATCATGTGTGACAACCAAAGTGCTATAAATATCACCAAGAATCCTGTCATGCATTCAAGGACGAAACATATTGAAGTAAGGCACCACTTCGTAAGGGATCATGTTCTGAAAGGAGAAGTTAAACTGAAATACATCCCAACAGAGGATCAAGTTGCTGATATACTCACAAAGCCTCTATCAGAAGACAGACACTGCAAAATAAGGAGAGAATTGGGAATGGTAAATCCCAATGAATTGTAAGTCATTTCTGTGCATTTCTGTCTTTAGAGTTCTTAATATTAGAATAAATTCTAACTTGAGCATCGAAGTATGTTTTAGTATAGTTGCAGGTGCTCCTTGTGAACATCAATGGCTAAAAGTTTGAAAGTTTGGAGCACTCCAGATTGGAACAACCAGAAAATGAAGTGAATGATAATTATCCTAAGTTCTGGATCCATTCTGTAAGTCTTTAAAGTTGAAATTCGTATGTTGTTTGAATAATAGAAGAATTTCATTGATAATCTATGTTTTTGAACTGGTCAACATGGTCAACATTCGAATTTCGGTTCACCAACAGACGAACTTTGGGCTGTTATGTCTTGGAACAGTTCTCGGTTAAGCCTCGAAATTCGTCTGTTAAGGCTTGAAAGTTCGAATTTTCAAAATCAAAAATTTCAAAGTAATGATTGTCCATCACTGTTAGACGAATTATTACTTCTTAACATACGAATGTTGGACAATCTTTGCAAAAATTGAGAAATTCGAATTATCAAGTTCAAAATTCGTCTGTTGAAACATGTTCTTGAAGAATGAATGCTTGAAAGATAAAGTTTTGCATGCTTAATTCGTCTATTGTCTGTTGATTTGATTATTGCCTGCCTTTTTCTTTTCAACATTCAAATTTTGTTGGAACAAAATTCGTCTGATGTGCTTGTATTGTTTGTTTCAAGCCACTGTCAGACGAACTTTCAAGATGAAAATTCGTCTGTCAGTAAGCTGTGCTGAACGGTTTAACTTGTAACTGCCCGAAGTTCGAATTTTGACCTCTCAAAATTCGTCTATCAGACGGTTACACACGTTAAATGCGTCAGTTTTCCAAAGAACAGACGCAACCCTATTTGTAACCTCTCTTAGTCTGTTCTAATTCTCTCTTCAATCCTCTTAACTCCTGTCCAAAAACCGTCTTTTTCCACCGATTAAACTTCCTTTCGCACCCTATAAACCCATTCTCAGCCACATTCTGCTTCATTCAACCGAGAAATGGCAAGAGTTAAAATTCCTGGAACTGGAAAAGCTGTGGCTCGTCCGAAAAGGAATGTTAAATCTCAATATGCTACCAAAGAAGGAGAAAAGTCAAAGAGAAAAGCCGAACCCAGTAAAGCTACTCCCTCTAAATGCCAGAAATCATCATCCAAAGCAGAATCCCAGAAATCTGGCCCCTCCTCTTCAAAAAGTGCAGAACCGTCTGTTCCTGCTGCTGCCTCTTCTGCCTCTTCCAGTACTGAATCTGGAGAGTTTGAATTGACCACACTACCACTATGGAGCACTCCTGAGATTCAAGAAGAGTACACTACCAAGTTTTCCAACAAAAAGGTAATCAAGCCTCATTGTGTGAATGTGGAACAATTTCTGATTTCCAACAATTTTGATGCTGCTATATGGTTGTTAAGATATAAAAATTTGTTGGAAATTGCTGAAAGATATGATGATGAGGTAGTAAAGACTTGGTATGCGTCTCTTAAGTATAACAGCAAGAAGATGAAATGGGAGGTCACTTTGAGATCAAGGACCATTTGGCTTGCTGATGAAACATTCAATGAGGTGTTGGAAATCCCAGGACAAGATGGACTAAAAGTTGACATAACAGCCTCTGGGTATATGGATGAGGCAAGCACAGCAGATGAAGAAGGTGGATCTTTTCTGTACTACAAAGAGAGCACCATTTTGGACACCTTATTCAGGAGAAGGGAAAACAGGCCAACTATAAATCTATTGAAGCCCACAGACCTAAGTGTACAAGTCAGAATCCTGCACTATATAGTGTCCAGGATCATATTCAACAAGGGTGGCAGCTTCAACTTGATAACAAGGGCAGAGGCTCATGTGATGACTGCTATCATTCGTGGGAAGCTGATTAACATGGGTCATATCATCCTCCAGAGAATGATAAAAGCAAGGGATCAGAGGAAGGATTCCACACTCCCCTATGCTGCAATTATTTCAAGAATCCTGCAGCATGCTAGAATTCAACACATTGAAAAGGGGAAAGGGAAACTCACTGAGGCATTCAAAGAAGAGGAACTGCAAAGGATGGGTATTGAACGAGATGAAGGCAGATGGGTTGGAAAGGGAGCAGGGAAATCTGAAGATCTGTTCTTTGCTGCTGATGACTCCCTCCAACAAGAAGGCACCTCTGAGGCCCCTAGCAAATCTGTACCTCAGCCTTCTCAACCAATCCTATCTCCCTCCAGGCCTACTCACCCTCCTGCCACTCCCTCCTCACGGGCCAAGCCAACAAAGGTCACTGAGTTGTTTGACAGTCTGTCAACACTCATTCTCAGCATAAGAGATAAGCAAAATGCCAAATTTGCTCATCTACAAGATCAGATCCATCAGTTGGCTGTGAATATGAAGGTGGTGGCTGATGCATATGAAGAGATAAGAAATGCAATTCCTACCACTTCAGCTCCACCTCAGCCTGGTGTCCCTGAGCCTACTTTGTCTCCATCCCCTGTGCCTCCAAGTCCCTTTGAGATTGCCTCCTCTGACCATGATTCTGATATAGATGGTGCTGGTGCTATGAGAACACCAAGTCCTGGTCCACCCTTGGACTATGGATTAGAAGGAGAAGGTCTTCAAGAATCAAGCCCTCTTGAGCCAATGCAAGAAGATGCTCCGGATTCAATTCTGTCCATTCAAGAATCAGAGCAAGTTGAAAGACTGGTTGCAGCCATTTCAATCTCTTCTGTGCCAGAAGGAGCAAGCAATGAGGAAAAGAGCATTGTACCAGTTGTTGATTATCTTGCCATTGCTCACAATGCTCTACTGCTAGCTCAAAGGAGAAGGCTGGAAGAAATGTTTCCCCCTGCTGAACCAGCCCCTCAGTCTATTGCTGCTTATGGGCTTTCAGAGCAACAGAGAGCTCAACTGGCTCTTTCTAGGCAGGAAATGCAAGTACTGCTTGAGGTCTCTGATGATGATGAAGAGCCTGCTGAGCCCCCTGCTCCAGTTCAGCCAGAGATTCCTTTTGCTCCTGTTCCCCTTCGTGCTGTTCCTATCACTCAGATACCTCCTCCAATGGACTTTGTTGGGCTTCCTGATGATGCCAAAAAGGGGGAGAAAATAAAGCAAACTGGGACTAAGCAAGCTGGAAAATCTGCTGAGCCATCTGGAAAAGGAAAGACTTACAGCAAGAAGCCAAAGAAGAAGTGATATCTTAGATCTTAGGCTGATTCTTCTTGTTGTATCTTGTTTTATTTGGTTGTTTTGTATTTGGTTGTTTGTTTTTAAGAACTACTCTTTAATTGGATTATGTATTACAACTGTTTGGTGATATAAAGTATGTTCTTGGTTGCAATGTTTTGGGCTTTGAATCTCTTCACTAAATCTGTTGTTTTGATATCTTATGCACATGTTGAGGGGGAGCTTATGAAAGCAAACCCAAGTACTAATCCAGTTTGTGAGTTGTTTTGTCATCATCAAAAAGGGGGAGAATGTTGAAGCAAGAGTTTTGATGATTTTAAACCAACATTCAAGAGCTTGGATTGAAGATATCAAAGGAGAACAAAGCTGTTCCAAGTGAAGTTTTTCTGAGTATTTGCTGTTAGATCTCTTGTAGGATCTTTAGTTTTTGTTATGATTGGGTAAAAGGTTTTGATTTGAAGAAAAGATATTTTCAAACCTTGATTATATGTTAAATCTTTAAATATTTGAAAAACACCCACAAACAGACGAAGGTTAAAAGTTTAAACTAAACTGTCAAGTTGGAAATTCGAACTTTGCCTTTGGAAATTCGAATTTCGAGCTAAAACTGATTAAGTCTGAAGAGATGGCTCTCTGTCAGACGAATTTTGAGTTTTCAAAATTCGAATTTTCATCTAGTCTGAAAGAAGCCTTTCTGGTAAAAGACGAACTTCATAGTTTCAAAATTCGAATTTCAAGTAAAATGAAATTTGAGAAAACCAAAGAAATTCGTCTGAGACCATGATAAAATGCATCTGAAATCAAAATGAAAATGAGTTTAATAAATGCTCTCTGACAGACGAATTTTGAGCTTCCAACATTCGAATTTTCATACAAGTCTGAAAGAAGCTTTTTCCAACAGACGAACTTTAAGTCTTCAAAATTCGAATTTCAGACAAAACAAAACTTGAGAAAATAGAAGAAATTCGTCTGAAAATGTGTTAAAGTTCATCTGAGATCAAGAATGATTTATGTCTCAAAACTGCTCTCTGACAGACGAACTTTGAACATTGAAATTCGAATTTCAAAAGCTAAGTTCTTGAGTCTGTTTAAGTGAAACATAGACATACGAATAACAAGAATTTGCAACATTCGAATGATGAAATAAGTCTGGAAAGAGTCTCTCTGACAGACGAATTTCACACCTTTAAAATTCGAATTTCGAAGAAAGTAAACTACTGTGTCTCTTTTAACGTTCAGTGAACAGACGAATTTTGGGATACCAAAATTCGAATTTCGAAGACACTGTAGCAAATTGAAAATACTGTTCACACTTAACTGAAAAACTTTCTTCTTGAAAATTCGTATGTCACATTGTGAAAATGTTTTATAAGTTTCAAAATTCGAATTTCACTTCATGAACAGACGAACTTCGTGTTGTAACGTTGAAAGCTTTAACCTTCGGTTCCTTCGAAATTCGTCTGTTGACCAACCAAAATTCGAATTTCAGTATGTCAGAAACATTAAATGCGGTTGGTAAACGGATAGTTTTTCAGAGTAACCGTTGGATAACTTCCCCAACGGATAGATTTAGTCTCTAACGGATATTTGGGACCTAAATCTATAAATACAACATCATTTGAAGTTGTGGGTAATAAATCAAACTTGTATATACTGAATTTTCTTCTCAAAAGCTTTTACCCTCTTAACTTCCAGACTTGCACCAAAACTTTCATATCTACTCCTTTCAAGAGAGTCATTTCATTGTAATCAATCTACTCTTCATCTGGAAGATAGATTTACTTGTGAGGGATATTCACAAGGGGATTGGGAAGCACACAGTGTAAGTGCTTGGAGAGTTTGAGAGAGCTCAGAAACAGAGTATACTCGTGTACTGTGGCCTTAGCAAGAAGCCCATTGAAATTCTTGCTGTATAGTGGATAAATCTCAAGAGGTGTCTTGGGGACTGGATGTAGGTCAAGTGGAAAGACCGAACCAGGATAAATTACTGAGTTTTCTTCTCCCTATCTTTACTTTTCAGCTTGCTCTATTTTTACACGTTATTTTCTTTATACTGTGATATCTTCACTTACTTCACCTTGTGCAGAAAATTTTCAATCTTCCCAATTCACCCCCCTCTTGGGAAGTCAGCCTTGCTAACAACTGCTTCTTGCAAAGAGGAGGTTGAAATGGCTGCAACCAGTCTTTCAACTTGCTCAGATTCTTGAACTGATAGAATTGATTCCTGAGCATCTTCTTGCATGGGCTTATGAGGGCTTGTATCTTGGAGACCTTCTTCTTCCAATCCATAGTCCAAGGGTGGACCAGGACTTGGTGTTCTCATTGCACCAGCACCATCTATATCATCATCATCATGGTCAGAGGAGGCAATCTCGAAGGGACTTGGAGGCACTAGGGATGGAGACAGAGTAGGCTCAGGGACACCAGGCTGAGGTGGAGCTGAAGTGGTAGGAATAGCATTTCTTATCTCTTCATAGGCATCAGCCATCACTTTCATATTTACAGCCAACTGATGGATATGATCTTGTAGATGAGCAAATTTGGCATTGTGCTCATCTCTAATGCTGAGAATGAGTGTTGACAGACTGTCAAACAACTCAGTGACCTTTGTTGGCTTGGCCCGTGAGGAGGGAGTGGAAGAAGGGTGAGTAGGCCTGGAGGGAGATGGGATTAGCTGAGAAGACTGAAGTACAGATCTGCCAGGGGCCTCGGAAGTTCCTTCTTGTTGGAGGGATGCATCAGCAACAAAGAACAAGTCTTCAGATTTCCCTGCTCCCTTTCCAACCCATCGTCCTTCATCTCTTTCAATGCCCATCCTTTGCAGTTCCTCCTCTTTGAATGCCTCAGTAAGTTTCCCTTTTCCCTTTCCAATATGTTGAATCCTAGCATGTTGCAGGATTCTTGAAATAATTGCAGCATAGGGGAGTGTGGAATCTTTCCTTTGATCCCTTGCCTTTATCATTCTCTGGAGGATGATATGACCCATGTTAATGAGCTTCCCACATATGATAGCAGTCATCACATGAGCCTCTGCCCTTGTTATCAAGTTCAAGCTGCCACCCTTGTTGAATATGATCCTGGACACTATGTAGTGCAGGATCCTGACTTGTACACTTAGGTCTGTGGGCTTCAACAGATTTATCGTTGGCCTGTTTTCCCTTCTCCTGAATAGGGTGTCCAAAATGGTGCTCTCTTTGTAGTTCAGAAAGGATCCACCTTCTTCATCAGCCGTGCTTGCCTCATCCATATACCCAGAGGCTGTGATGTTAATTTTCAGCCCATCTTGCCCTGGGATTTCCAGCACTTCATTGATTGTTTCATCAGCAAGCCAGATGGTCCTTGATCTCAAAGTGACCTCCCATTTCTTTTTCCTGCTGTTGTATTGAAGAGAGGCATACCAAGTCTTCACTACTTCATCATCATATTTTTCAGCAATTTCCAACAGGTTTTTGTATCTCATTAACCATAATGCAGCATCAAAGTTATTGGATATCAAAAATTGCTCCATATTTACGCAGTGAGGCTTGATTACCTTTTTGCTGGAAAACTTGGCAGAAAACTCTTCTTGAATTTCAGGAGTGCTCCAAAGTGGCAGTGTAGTAAGCTCAAGTTCTCCAGATTGTGTAGAAGAGGAGGAAGCCACAGTAGCAGTATTAGCCGAAGGGATCGCAGTTTTTGATGAGGAAGGTCCAGTTTTCTGTGAATCTGCCTTGGATGATGATTTCTGGCGTTTAGGAGGGGTAGCTTTACTGGGTTCGGCCTTTCTCTTGGATTTCTCTCCTTCCTTTGTAGCATATTGAGATTTGACCATTCTTTTTGGCCGAGTTCCAGCTTGTCCTGCTCTAGGGATCTTGACTCTCACCATTTTTCAGTGGAATGATGCAGAATGTGGTTAAGGAAAGGTTTATGGGATGCGAAAGGAAGTTTAAATGGTGAAGAATGATGGTTTTTGGACAGGAATTAAGAGGATTAAAGAGAGAATCAGAACAGACTTAGAGAGGTTACAAATAGGGTTGCGTCTGTTCTGAGGAAAACCGTTGCATTTAACGTGTGTAACCGTCTGACAGACGAATTTTGAGGGGTCAAAATTCAAACTTCGGGCAGTTACAAGTTAAACCGTTCAGCATAGCTTACTGACAGACGAATTTTCATCCTGAAAGTTCGTCTGACAGTGGCTTGAAACAAGCAATACAAGCACAACAGACGAATTTTGTTCCAGCAAAGTTCGAATGTTGAAAAGAAAAAGGCAGGCATCAATCAAACTATCAATCAACAGACGAATTAAACATGCAGAACTGCAACTTTCAATAATTCAACATGATGGACATGATTCAACAGACGAATTTTGAACTGAAAATTTGAATTTTTCAACTTTTTTAAAGACTGTCTAACATTCGTATGTTAAGAAGTAATAATTTGTTTAGCAGTGATGGACAATCATAACTTTGAAATTTCTGATTTTGAAAATTCAAACTTTCAAGCTTCAACAGATGAATTTCGAGGCATTACTGAGAACTGTTCCAAGGCATAATAGGTCGAAGTTCGTCTGTTGGTCAACTAAAATTCGAATGTTGACCATGTTGATCAGTTTAAAAACACATATTATCAATGAAATTCATCTAGTAATCAAACAACATACAAATTTCAACTTTAAAAACTTACAGAATGGATCCAGAACTTAGAATAATTATCATTCACTTCATTTTCTGGTTGTTCCAATCTGGAGTTCTCTAATCTTTCAAACTTTTAGCCATTATTTTTCACAAGAAGCACCTGCAACTACACTAAAATATACTCCGATGCTCAAGTTAGAGTTTATTCTTATATTAAAAATTCTAAAGACAGAATTGCATAGAAATGACTTACAATTCATTGGGATTTACCATTCCCAAATCTCTCCTTATTTTGCAGTGTCTGTCTTCTGATAGAGGTTTTGTGAGTATATCAGCAACTTGATCTTCTATTGGAATGTACTCCAGTCTAACTTCTCCTTTCAGAATGTGATCTCTTATGAAGTGGTGCCTAACTTCAATATCTTTTGTCCTTGAATGCATGACAGGGTTCTTGGTGATATTTATAGCACTTTGGTTGTCACACATGATTGGTATCTCTTTCATTTTAACCTCAAGATCTTCAAGCTGCTGTTTCATCCAGATGACTTGGGCACAACAGCTTCCAGCTGCAACATACTCAGCTTCTGCAGTAGATAAGGCCACACTGTTTTGCTTTTTGCTGAACCATGAAACCAGGGATCCTCCAAGGAACTGACAGGTTCCACTTGTGCTTTTTCTGTCAGTTTTGGATCCTGCAAAATCAGCATCAGTGTATCCTTTGAGATCTTCTCCATTGCCTTTTGGATACCAAAGACCCATCTGTGATGTTGCAATAAGATATCTGAAAATTCTTTTCACAGCTGTTGCATGGGTTTCTTTGGGGCATGATTGGAACCTTGCACACATGCAGACACTGAACATAATGTCAGGTCTGCTAGCAGTTAGGTACAGCAGGGATCCAATCATTCTTCTGTACTGAGTAATGTTAAACATCTTCCCATTCTCATCCATGTCCAGTTTGGTTGCAGTAGCCATAGGTGTTCCCATTGGCTTGGCATTCTCCATTCCAAACTTCTTTAACAGCTCCTTTAGATACTTGGATTGACTGAGAAAGATACCATCATTAAGCTGTCTGATTTGCAATCCAAGGAAGAAATTGAGTTCACCCATCATAGACATCTCGAATTCTCCCTGCATTAACTCAGAGAATTTATTGCAAAGAGTTTCATTAGTGGCACCAAAAATAATATCATCAACATAGATTTGAACAATTAGTAAATCTTTATTTTCTTTCTTAGTAAATAAGGTTGTGTCAATTTTGCCTCTGTTAAACCCCTTTTCAGTCAGAAAATTGCTCAGTCTCTCATACCATGCTCTAGGGGCCTGTTTTAAACCATAGAGAGCTTTCTTCAGTTTATAAACATGGTTTGGTTTTGTAGAGTCCTCAAAACCTGGAGGTTGATCAACATAAACCTCTTCCATGATATATCCATTCAGAAAAGCACTCTTTACATCCATTTGATATAATAAAATATTTTTCATGCATGCATATGCTAGCAGTATTCTTATAGCCTCTAATCTAGCTACTGGTGCAAAGGTTTCTTCAAAATCAATACCTTCTTCTTGATTATACCCTTTAGCAACTAATCCAGCTTTATTTCTGATTATTGTTCCAGATTCATCAAGTTTATTTCTGAAAACCCATTTGGTACCAATAACAGGATGATTTTTGGGTCTAGATACTAAATTCCAAACTTGATTTCTTTCAAATTGATTTAATTCATCTTGCATAGCCATAATCCAGTATTCATCAGTTAGGGCTTCTTCAGTACATTTGGGTTCAATTTGAGAAATGAAAGCACAGTTGAGCATCTGATCCCTTAACTGTTTTCTGGTTTTGACTTTCTCTGGAACATTCCCTATTACTTGATCAACATGGTGATTCCTTTGATATCTCCAAGCTCTAGGGAGTTCTTGAGCTATTTCTTCATTATTTTCTTTATCAAACTCTTGCTCCTGGATATCTTCTTCTGTGTCAACAGATTTAGATATCTTTGGAGGTTCAGTTTTACTTTTGTCAGAGATTCCCAGTTTTTCAAAATTGAAAGTAAGATCATCCTTATTGGTAACATGTTTTGAAACAGTTTCATTTTCAATGAAAACCACATGCACTGATTCTTCTACTACATTTGATCTTTTATTATAAACCCTATAAGCCTTACTCCTACTTGAATAGCCCAAAAATATACCTTCATCGGATTTGGCATCAAACTTACCCAGATTTTCTTTCCCATTGTTGTGAATGAAGCATTTGCACCCGAACACATGGAGGTGTGACAGATTTGGCTTTCTTCCCTTGTACAGTTCATATGGAGTCTTCCCAAGGATTGGTCTGATGTAGGCTTTGTTTATGATGTAGCTTGCTGTATTCACTGCATCAACCCAGAACACTTGAGAGAGTTCCTTCTCATTTAGCATAGCTCTAGCCATCTCTCCAATGGTTCTGTTCTTCCTTTCCACTACTCCATTTTGTTGAGGAGTTCTTGGTGCTGAGAAGTTGTGGTCAATCCCATGCTCATTGCAGTACTCCAGGAAGTATGCATTTTCAAATTCTCCTCCATGGTCTGACCTGATAGACACAATAGAAATACCTTTCTCATTTTGCACTTTCTTAGCTAAGGTTACAAATGCATCAAAGGTATCACTTTTAGAGGGAAGAAACAATGTCCAAGTGAATCTAGAATAATCATCTACAATTACAAGCACATACAGATTACCACCAAGACTTTTCACCCTGGATGGTCCAATTAAGTCCATATGCAACAATTCAAGTGGTCTTGTTGTGGTAACTACATTTTTAGATTTGAAGGATGATCTAGTTTGTTTTCCTCTTAGGCATGCATCACATTCTTTATCCTTTTCAAAAGATATGTTAGGTAGTCCAGTTAATAGCTCATTTTTAATCAGTTTAGACAATTGATTCATGTTAACATGAGCTAATCTCCTATGCCATAGCCAACTGTCATTATCCTGGCTTATTAAACATACAGAGTCCAAGGGAGGAAGTTCATCAAGGTCAATAGTATAACAGTTACCATCCCTTTGAGCTTTGAGGATTACTTTGTGATCACTTTTTCTGATGACCAGGCAAAACTTTGAGTCAAACAGCACCCAGTTTCCTCTGTCACAGGTCTGACTTACGCTCAGCAAATTGTGGTTGAGGCCAATTACAAACAACACTTCTTCAATGGATGTTTCTAGATTTTTGCCCACAATGCCAACACCAACAATTTTGCCGTATTGATCACCTCCAAAGGTCACCTTTCCTCCCTTCTTGTCTCTAAGGGTGATGAACTTCTCCTTATCACCAGTCATGTGACTTGAGCAGGCACTGTCCATATACCATTTGTTGCTTTTCTTAGCTTTGAGACAGACCTGCAAAACAAGGTTTACGTTTTCTTTTTAGGTACCCAAATTTGCTTGGGTCCTTTTCTGTCAGTAGTTATTTCCTTAGATGCAGATGCACTTTTGGGAACCCATTTAACTTTCCTGTCAAGTCCATTTTTCTTCAAAGCACAGGAACTGGAAGTATGTCCCTTTTTGTTACAAAAATGACAGGTGGTGAAAGGACTGCTAGATTGAGAAGCAGGAAGAAAACAATGCAGATAATATTTTTGTCTAGTATGCCTTGGTTGATCATATGTTTCAATCTGAGGTGATACATCATTTTTCTTTTTATTGCTCTCAGCATGCACAAAGTGTCTCATATATGCATTTTGATTTTTCTTCCTAATCTTTTCTTTGACAGCACATGGATCATAGCCAAGACCAGCTTTTCCTTGTGATATTCTTTGGCTCCCCATTAATGCAAACAACATATCCTTACCTCTAGTGAGCCTAGACATGCTTTTAATTAAATAATCATTAGTTCGCTTAAGTTCAGTGCATGAAGTGCAGCAGACAGATTCAGAAGTAGGTAAAGTGGCAGTTTTAGAGACTATGCTTTGAGACTCCAGCTTGCTTACCTTTTTCTTTGCCAATTTCAGTTCTTTAGCAATTTTAATAAATTCATCATGAAGCTCATGAAATGCATCCAGTAATTCAGAATAGGAAGGTTCAGATTCATATACCTCTTCTTCTTGATCACTGCTGCATGAGGGTGTGACTTCTTCAGAAGCAAGTGCCATTAGACAAATGTTGGCAATCTCATCCTCATCTTCTTCTTCCTCATCTGAGCTGTTGCCCCATATGGATGAGATGTAGGCTTTCTTCTTCTTCCCTTTGTCAGCAGCTTTCTTTTCTTTTTCTTGTTTCTTGATGAATTGGGGGCAGTCCCACTTTATGTGTCCTTGCTTCTTGCACTCATAGCAAGTCACAGGTTCTTTTGTGTCTTTCTTATTTTCTCCAGCCACTCCTTTCTTGAAAAATCTCTTGTTCTTCTTCTTGCTGTAGAATCTTCCAAATTTTCTGACCATCATGGCTAAAGTTTCCTCATCCAGCTCATCTCCTTCGTCAGATTCTTCTTCCTTTTCATCAGCAGCTTTGAGGGCAAGGCCTTTCTTCTTTCTGTCTAGCCCAGCTTCCTTGAGTGCTTTGATTTTTCCTTCATACTCCTCAAGGCTGCCGAAGAGAGCTGTGACAGAAGCCATTGATTCTCCTCTGGCTTCTTCTATAGCTGTCACCTTGGGTTGCCATTCCAGAGGGAGAGCTCTGAGTATCTTTCTTACTTTCTCAGACTGTGTGTATTCTTTTCCCAGGCTCTTCAGTTAATTCATAATGAGAGTGAATCTCTTTTGGAGCTCCTTTACAGTTTCTCCTTCAGCCATTCTGAAGCTTTCATACTCCCCAATGCATGTGTTCAGTCTGTTCTCCCTAACTCCAGATGTTCCTTCATGTGGAATCTGTAGAGTATCCCGCATTCCTTTTGCAGTGGTGCATTGTGAGACTCTGTAGAATTCATCCTGGTTCAGGGCACTGACCAAACAATGCTTTGCTTTGAAGTTCAGTAGGACTCTCCTTCTGTCTTCATCATCCCACTCTGCTTCTAGCTTCTCTTTGTGTCTTCCATCTTCAGTTAGAGCCATTGGGACGAAGTCTCCTTTTTCAATGACTGACCAGATGTCAAGATCAATTGATTGGAGGTAGATCTGCATCCTCATCTTCCAATATCCATAATGCTCTCCACTGAAGCCTGGTGGTCTGTGAGTGTTGTTTCCTTCAGGAAGTATACTCTCTCCAAAGCCAGCCATCTTAATTCCCGGACTGTGAGTTCCTTTGAATGGGAATCCGGGCTCTGATACCACTTGTTAGCAAGGCTGACTTCCCAAGAGGGGGGTGAATTGGGAAGATTGAAATTTTTCTGCACAAAGTGAAGTAAGTGAAGATATCACAATATAATGAAAACAATGCGTAAAACAGAGCAAGATGAAAAGTAAAGATAGGAAGAAGAAAACTCAGTGATTTATCCTGGTTCGGTCTTTCCACTTGACCTACATCCAGTCCCCAAGACACCTCTTGAGATTTATCCACTATACAGCAAGAATTTCAATGGGCTTCTTGCTGGGGCCATAGTACACGAGTATGCTCTATTTCTGAGCTCTCTCACACTCTCCAAGCACTTTCACTATGTGCTTCCCAATCCCCTTGTGAATACCCCTCACAAGTAAATCTATCTCCAAGATGAAGAGTAAATTGATTACAATGAAATAACTCTCTTGAAAAAAGTAGATATGAAAGTTTGAGTACAAGTATAGAAGTTGAGAGGGTAAAAGCTTTTGAGAAGAAGATTTAGCAAAAATTCAGTATATACAAGTTTGATTCTTTTTTCACAACTTCAAATGATATTGTATTTATAGATTTAGGTCTCAAATATCCGTTAGAGACTAAATCTATCCGTTGGGGAAGTTATCCAACGGTTACTCTGAAAAACTATCTGTTTACCAACCGCATTTAATGTTTCTGACATACTGAAATTCGAATTTTGGTTGGTCAACAGACGAATTTCGAAGGAACCGAAGATCAAAGCTTCCAACATTACAGCACGAAGTTCGTCTGTTCATGAATTGAAATTCGAATTTTGAAACTTACAAAACATTTTCACAATGTGACATACGAATTTTCAAGAAGAAAGTTTTTCGGTTAAGTGTGAACAGTGTTTTCAATTTTCTACAGTGCCTTCGAAATTCGAATTTCGGTATCCCAAAATTCGTCTGTCCACTGAATGTTTACGAGACACAGTAGATTACTTTCTTCGAAATTTGAATTTTGGAAGGGTGAAATTCGTCTATCAGAGAGACTCTTTCCAGACTAATTTCATCATTCGAATGTTGCAAGTCCTTATCATTCGTATGTCAATGTTTCACTTTAACAGACTCAAGAACTTAGCTTCTGAAATTCGAATTTTAATGTTCAAAGTTCGTCTGTCAGAGAGCAGTTTTGAAACTTAAATCATTATTGATCTCAGATGAACTTTAACATAGTTTCAGACGAATTTCTTCTATTTTCTCAATTTTTGTTTTGTTTGAAATTCGAATTTTGAAGACTCAAAGTTCGTCTGTTGCAAAGAGGCATCTTTCAGACTTATATGAAAATTCAAATGTTGGAAGTTCAAAATTCGTCTGTTAGAGAGCATTTATCAAACTCAATTTCATTTTGATTTCAGATGCACTTTATCATAATTTCAGACGAATTTCTTTGGTTTTTACAAACTTCATTTTACTTGAAATCCGAATTTTGAAAGTGTGAAGTTCGTCTGTTTATCAAAAGGCCTCTTTCAGACTAGATGAAAATTCAAATTTTGAACAGCCAAAATTCGTCTGACAGAGAGCCATCTCTTCAGACTTATTCAGTTTTAGCTCGAAATTTGAATTTCCAAAAGTAAAGTTCAAATTTCCAATTTGACAGTTTAGCTTAACCTTTCAACCTTCGTCTATTTGTGGGTGTTTTTCAAATATTTAAAGATTTAACATAAAATCAAAGTTTGAAAACATCTTTTCTTCAAATCAAAATCTTTTACCCAGTCATAACAAAAACTAAGGATCCTACAAAAGATCTAACAGCAAGAACTCAGAAAATCTTCACTTGAGACAGCTTTGATCTCCTTTGATATCTTCAATTCAAGCTCTTGAATATTGGTTTGGAATCATCAAAACTCTTGATTCAACATGATCAAGGCTAGAGATCAGAGGAAAGACTCCACACTTCCTTATGCAACAATCATCTCCAAGATCCTTCAGTATGCCTAAATCCAACATCTTGAGAAAGGGAAAGGGAAGCCTACTGAGATCTTTAAGGAAGAAAAGCTACAAAAGATGGGTATATAGAACAAAGATGGAAGACGGATTGGAAAAGGAGCTGGAAAATCTAAAGATCTCTTCTTTGATGAAGATACCTCCCCACAGCAAGAAGGTACCTCTGAGGCTCCTCCAAGACCCATACCTCAGCCTTTTCAGCCTGTCCTATCTCCATCTTAGCCTACTGAAGCTCAAATTCCATCCACTCCCTTTTCTCGAGCCAAGCCAACAAAGATCACTGAGTTATATGATAGTTTGTCTATACTCATACTCAGCATCAGAGATGAGCAAAATGCCAAATTTGCTCATCTGCAAGATCAGATTCATTAGTTAGCTAAGAACATGAAAGTGGTTGCTGATGCATATGAAGACATTCGGAGTGCGATTCCTACCACATCAACTCCACCTCAGCTAGGATTCTCTGAACCTGTTATGTCTCCAACTCCTGAACCTCCAAGTCCTTTTGTTCTAGCCTCTCTTATTCCTGATGATGATGTACATGATACTGAGACTGCTGGCACACTAAGCACACCATAGGCCTCCAGTAATGAGGCAAGTCCTGGTCCTTCCTTGGACTATGGCATGGAGGAAGAAGGTCCTTAGGAACCAAGCTCCCATGAGCCCATTCTAGAAGATGCTCAGGACTCAATTCTTTCATCTCAAGAATCTGAGCAAGTTAAGAGAAGAGTGACAGCTATCTCCTCTTCACCATTCATGCAAGCTGCCCTAAATGAAGAAAAGAGCATTGTGCACTATGTTGATTTGCAAGACATTGCACATAATGTTCTTTTACAACCTCAGAGGTTAAGACTTGAAGAAATGTTTCCTCCTTATGCTGCCTCACCTGTTTCAACTTATGGTTTCTCGGAGGCATAAAGGGCTTAGTTGGCTGTTACAAGGCACCAAATTCATGAACTTCTTGAAATCTCTGATAATGAAGACACAAGTTCTAAAGTTTCTGAATCTTTGCCAAAGCTCAATCCAGAACTGCCTTTTGTCTATGTGCCTCTTCAACCTATTCCAGTGTCTCAGATCCCTCCTCCTGCTGATTTTGCACACCTTCCTGATGATGCCAAAAAGGGGGAGAAGATATCCGAGCAAACTGGAAAGTCTTCTGACAAGAGTTACAGCAACAAGTCCAAGTCCAAGAAAAAGTGATTAGAACTTATGGATGCTTGGTTCTTCTTATAGTATTTTTGTAATATCTTGTAATGTGGCTTTTGAATGAAATGAAAATTCCTTATTCTGAATTCTATGATTGCCATGTACTATCCTTGTGTTGAAACTTTAAATGAATTAATGAATCCCTTTACTTGATCCACCGTACATGATATCTTTTGAATTATAATGCATATGTTGAGGGGGAGCTTGTTAGAGCAAACCCAAGTACTAATTCAGTTTGTAAGTTGTTTTGCCATCATCAAAAAGAGGGAGAATGTTGAATCAAGCATTTTGATGATTCCAAACCAACCTTCAAGAGCTTGGAGAGAAGATATCAAAGGTGCACAAAAGATCTCAAGTGAGGAAATTCAAGAAAAACTAGCATAAGAATAGATGTAGAATCTCTAACAGTGTTTAAATTGAGTAAAAGACTTTGAATTGGCAAAAAGATGTTTTAAAACTATTATTCTATGTTAATTCATGGTATATTTGAAAAACATCCATCAACAAACAAAGTTTGAAAGGTTAATACTGATCTGTTGTTTTAAAAATTTGAACTTTGGCTTTGGAAATTCGAATTTTGAATTGAAAATGAACAAGTCTGAAAAGAGCCTTCTCTGACAGATGAACTTTAACAGCAAAAATTTGAACTTTGAAACAAGTCTGATAAGAGCCTTCTCTGATAGATGAACTTCAGCTTTTGAAAATTTGAATTTCTGACAAAACATAATTCATGAAAAAAAAAAATTTGTCTGAGGATATGTCAAAGTTCATCTGAAAACATAGTTTAAAAAGAGTTCCAAGATAGTGCATTGATAGATGAACTTTGATATTGAAAATTCAAATTTTAGAAACAAAGGTTGCAAGTCTGTTATGACAGTCTGTTGTCATTCAAATATTGGTATTTAAAAATTCAAATTTTGAACTGAGTTTAATAAGAGTTCTCTCTGACAGACGAACTTTGAAACTTGAAAATTCAAATTCGGAAAAGATGAACTATTGTGCCTCATTGAGCTGCCCACTAACAGACGAATTTTTGGCACCAAAATTCGAACTTTGAAGGCACTGTAGCAATTTGGGACTATTGTTCACACTTTTAAGAAGAACTTTTTAACTCGAAAATTCATATGTTCCAACACAAAAAAATTTCTCAATGATGAAAATTTGAACTTTGCTTTACAACAGACGAACTTTGAAAATCATCAATGCTGAAGTCTTTAGCTTTTGGTCTCTGCGAAATTTGTCTGTTGACTAACCAAAATTCGAACTTTGAATGTCAGAAGCATTAAATGCGGTTGGTGAACGGATAGTTTTTCACAGTAACCATTGGTAACTTCTCCAACAAATAGATTTTGTCTCTAACGTATAGTTAAGACCTAAATCTATAAATATAACATCATTTGAAGTTGTGGGTAATGATTTTTAACATTGTATATACTGAAACTCTATCAATTTCTCAATTCAAAGTATTTTACTCTCATACTTCAGTCTTCTACGCTTAAACTTTCATATACACTCTAAATTAGGGAGTTCATTCTTTGTAATCAATCTTATCTTCATCTGGAAGAAAGATTTTCTTGTGAGGGAATATCACAAGGGATTTGGGAAGCACTTGGCTAGAGTGCAGAAAGAGAACTTGTAAGCTCTAAGAACAGAGTATTAAAGTTGTACTGAGGCAATTGCAAGAAGCCCACTGAGTTCTTGCAGGATAGTTGAAAATCTCAAGTAGTTGCTTGGGACTGGACGTAGGTAAAGATAGAGAGACCGAACCAGGATAAACATTTATGTCAATCCTTCTCCTTTACTGCTTTTACATTGCTATTATACTATACTCTGTTTTACAGTCTTGTTTGTCTTCATTATACGCTTAACTTTTACAGAAAATTTTAATCTTCCCAATTCACCCCCATCTTAGAAAGTTAGCTTATCTAATAGTTTTGAGCCCTGAGATGTCCATTTTGCAAAATGAAACTTTGCCAAAATTTTTATAAAATTTATATGTTCAAATGTGCCTACGTGATGAATTAAGATTTATGTGATGCTTCTATGAAAGATGTGATGATATGATGGCATGTATGAGATTTATCTACTGAGATTCTTTGAATCTCACCCTCCCACAAATTAACCATGATTAGGTAGTAACTATTGAATCAAGAGTTTTGATGATTCCAAACCAACACTCAAGAGCTCGAATTGAAGATATCAAAGGAGATCAAAGTTGTTTCAAGTGAAGATTTTCTGAGTATTTGCTGATAGATCCTGTGTAGGATCTTTAGTTTTAGTTGTGATTGGGTAAAATATTTTGATTTGAGAAAAAGATGTTTTCAAAACCTTGATTTTGTGTTAAATCTTGACTTATTTGAAAAACACCCACAAACAGACGAAGTTTGAAAGTTTAAACTTAACTGTCAAGTTGGAAATTTGAATTTTGCCTTAGGAAATTCGAATTTCGAGCTAAAACTGAATAAGTCTGAAGAGATGGCTTTCTGTCAGACAAATTTTGATTGTTCAACATTCGAATTTTAGTCTAAGTCTGAGAGAAGTTTCCTTGAAACAGACGAACTTTGGTTCTTCAAAATTTGAATTTCAGACAAAACAAAATTTGAGAAAATAGAAGAAATTCATCTGAAACTGTGATAAAGTTCATCTGAGATCAAGAATGATTTAAGTTTCAAAACTGCTCTCTGACAGACGAACTTTGAACATTAAAATTCAAATTTTAGAAGCTAAGTTCTTGAGTCTGTTGAAGTGAAACATTGACATACGAATGATGTGAACTTGCAACATTCGAATGATAAAGTTAGTCTGAAAAGAGTCTCTCTGACAGATGAACTTCACTCTTCAACATTCGAATTTCGAAGAAAATGAACTACTGTGCCTCCTTTTCACGTACCGGGAACAGATGAATTTTGGGCTTCCAAAATTCGAATTTTGAGGGCATTGTAGAAAATTGAAAACACTGTTCACACTTAACCGAAAAACTTTCTTCTTGAAAATTCGTATGTCACATTGTGAAAATGTTCTACAAGTTTCAAAATTCAAATTTCACTTCATGAACAAACGAACTTCGTGCTGTAACGTTGAAAGCTCTAACCTTCGGTTCCTTCGAAATTCGTCTATTGACCAACCAAAATTCGAATTTCAGTATGTCAGAAGCATTAAATGCGGTTGGTTAATGGATAGTTTTTCAGAGTAACCGTTGGATAACTTCTCCAACGGATAAATTAAAGTCTCTAACGGACATTTGAGACCAAAATCTATAAATACAACAACATTTGAAGTTGTGGGCATGAATCTAACTTGTATATATTGAATTTCTGTCAAAACTTCTTCTTAAGAGCTTTTACCCTCTCAACTTCAATATTTGTACTTTAACCTTCAAATCTACTCTATTCAAGAGAGTTATTTCTTTGTAAACAATCTACTCTTCATCTGTAAGATAGATTTACTTGTGAGGGGAAATCACAAGGGGATTGGGAAGCACATTGTGAGAGTGCTTAGAGTGTTTGAGAGAGCTCCATAAACAGAGCATACTCATGTACTGTGGCATTAGCAAGAAGCCCATTGAATTCTTGTTGTATAGTGGATAAATCTCAAGAGTTGTCTTGGGGACTGGAAGTAGGTCAAGTGGATAGACCGAACAAGAATAAATCACTGAGTTTTCTTCTCCTTATCTTTACTTTTCAGCTTGCTCTGTTTTATAAGTTGCCTTCATTACACTTTGCTATCTTCACTCATTTCAGTTTGTGCAGAAAAATTTCAATCTTCCCAATTTACCCCCCCTCTTGGGAAGTCAGCCTTGCTAACAGTAACAATGGCAAGACCACTAGGGAACATAAAGGAAAAGAGAAAGCATTTGATCATTATCTTGGTAAAGCTAGCATTGGCCATGAATTTTGAGCTTTTGTATAAATTTGTAAATATAATGATAAATATTTTTCTCCAATTTTTTATATTTCGTTAAGTCCTAGCTAATGTATGGCATGATTTGGAGATGATATATGGCCATGTAAAAATTTATAGCTTTTGTTTGGCAATGTATTAGGATCCAAATGGTCATTCCGACCTATATAGAGTGATTATGCTATTGTTTTTTATTTTTTATATATAGAGTATGAATGTTATATATGCTTAAAAATTAGATAGAAAGATATTTCAAATGAACTAATGAACACTCAATTTGGATGAGTGTACGAATTATGATGAATTTTTAAAATTAGCCCCAGAAAACTGGATTTTCAGAAAATGACCATATGAATAGTAAAATTTCATGAAATTTACTGTACTAATTGGCCAAATAGTTGCTCTGATTGATATTTTTTCCTTGTAGACATTCTTATAAGATATCCATAGAAACTTGAATCACTTTCATATAATTTTTATTGAATTAGTTATGATTTTTTGAAGTTTTCTAAAGAAGAAAGAAAAAAATGGGATTAAATGAATAGTATCATGGAAAATTGATTAAATTTATTATAATATTTTATTGTGAGTCAAGCTTCTAATTAAGCATAGTTGATCTCTAATGAGGACTAATACATAGAAAACGATCCTAAATAGAGGTGTTACAATTGGAACTATATAATAGAAGATATGGAGGTTTTCCTAAAACTGTTCTAGTAAAAGTTGAATTCTGACCCTTTACGATTTAAGTTAATGTCACGCCTTGTGGAAGTGAAATAAATGTATAATAAATATATAAATATAAAATAGACATATATAGATTTCAAATGACATAGATTATGCACGATTTGGTCTAGAATAGAAGGAAATATGATTTTTCAAAGTTATTGCCAAAATCAGAAATTTTTAGAAATGACCAAATCTATAAGACTTTTTAAAGGAATAAACTGTACAATTTGGCCAAGTATTTTCCCTGTTGCCTATTTTTGTCACATATATAATATTTTTTTTTTAGACTTGAATCACCTCAAGATGATTTTTCTAAATTTAGTTATGAATTTCCAAATTTTGTCGAGTAAAATAGAGATGATAATATGAACAGTAACCGGGATTTATGAAAACTTTGTTTTTGAAATTAAATTGATTCAAGTTTCTCTTCAAGCATATTTAAACTCTAACATGATCTATACATGGTAAATAGGCCCTAGTATAAGGTGTTGCACTTGAAGTTTTCAAAAATGCTCTTAAGAAGTATAATCAGAGATATATGATGAAAATGACCTCTAAAGGAGATCAAGTGTGTTGATTTAACATCTTAAGTTATATTTAATGCTTCTTGGAAGAATTAGGCTTAATCAGATGCCGTTTTGAACCCAATTTAAGCACAAGTACAAAGATTTTGAAAATGCCTTTAAGAAGTATAACCAGAGGAATTTGATGAAAGTAGCTTCTAAACAAAATCTCGTGAGTTCATTTAACATCCTTACAAGAACCGGAGCCAACATGGACGAATTGAGCTCTATTAGATCCCGTTTTGAGGCTATTTTAGGCAAAAGCTCGAAGTTTCCAAAAATGTCCTGAAGAAATATAGTCAAGGAAATCTGATAAAAGTGGCCTCTAAAGAAAAGCTAGCAAGTTCATTTAGCATCCTCAATACAATTTAATCCTTTTTAGAGGAATCGAGCGCAATCAGATCCCATCTTGAACATAATTTTGGTAGAAGCTTTAAGTTTCCAAAAACGCCCTAGGGAAGTATAATCAAAGAAATATGTGAAATGGCTTCTAAAGAAAAGCTGGTGAATTTGTTCAGCATCCTCACAACAATCTAAGCCAATTTGGAAGAATTGAGCACAATCGAATCCCATTTTGAGCCCATTTTGGTAGAACCTCGAAGTTTCCAAAAATGCTCTCAAGAAGTATAATAAAAAAAATCTGATGAAAGTCTCCTTTGAAGGCAATCAAGTATGTTGATTTAGCATCTTTAGTACAATGTAATCCTTCTTGGAAGAATTAAGCTCAAACAAATCTCATTTTGAACAAAATTTAGGAACAAGCTCGATGTTTATCGAAAATGCCTTGAAGAAGTATAATCAGAGAAATCATGTGAAAGTGGCCTCTAAACGTAAGTTAGTGAGTTAATTTTACATGCTCACAACAACTTGAGGCAAGATGGAAGAATTATGCTTAATCAAATCCTGTTTTGAACCTATTTTTGGTAGAATCTCAATGTTTTCAAAAATGCCGTGAAGAAATATTATCAAGGAAATCAAATGAAAGTGGCCTCTAAAGAAAAAGTAGTGAATTTGTAACACGTTAACTTATGACCACATTACCCATATATTAGACCTTATTATGATCCATGGATCATTTTTAAAAGCTTGAATCACATGATAGATTTAAATAGAATATTTTTCTTTCCTCGGGTTATTATTCATATGGTAAGCTATTTTTCCAGGGCAAATTTTGAAAATTCATAATAAATTCTAGAAAGTTTTTATCAATGTGGTTCAAATCCTCGGGTTATCAAGGTGATTCAAATCTCTAAAAATGATGTGAAATCTCATCTACATGGAAAAATATGAAACAACAATTTAGTTGTACTAATTAGTATGGTTTTTTTACACAGAATTTACTATTCAAATAGTCTCTTTGCACTTTTCTAGGATTTTGGCCATAAATTTAAGGGAAAATGACAATTGAGGACCAAAAGTTTGAATTAAACACATTAAAGGATCTTGTAGTTTTTTTTACTACTGAAGATCATGAATTTACTACTTCTTTGTTCTATATTTACTTCAAAAAAAAATACAAAATCCTTTACTCTTTTTAATTCAAACTTTTGGTCATCAATCATCATTTCCCCTAAATTTAAAAATTCATATCTCATGCTATATTGAGTAAAATCATGCATTCTCCATGGTATTGGAAAGCTCTATATGTCTAATTTTCAGCGATTTTTTCTTATCATTTATTCAATCTAAACATGGCACATCATCAATTTGTATCACTTAGGGTCAGAATATCACTTTTACTAGAATAGTCTTGGGAAAACTTGCATATCTCTCATTGTACAATTCCATTGAACTCAAACTAATGGCATATTAAACTCAGAACATAGATCTTTCATAAATGTAAACCACTAAATATTTGGAGCTTTGTACAATTTTATATCACTTTTCAAAAAGTAAGACTTACAGTAAAAATCACAGTTTTCACAACACTGTCTAGTTTTGATCCATAGATTCAAAAATATACTATAAATTGTACACAAGCCCAATTTAAGTGCTCTTTCACTTATTGAAAAGCCCCTATTGTCTAGTTTGTGAAAATATATGTCACCTATAAGTTACATCACATTTCGAATGGACAATATATGCATAACCATCTGTTGTTCATTAAGGCTAGATTATGTCATTTCATTGCAAAAGTATTATCATACATCATATACTTTGCTCAAACTTTTTCATGACATATCCATAACATAAAAGTCTCAAAATAATATAATGGCAGATAAACACATCCTTATAAAGGCACATATGATTTTACACAAAGGCCATAGTAATACATTAAAACGTATACAAATTACTTAATAGGTATACTTCTTTATTCTCTTCATTATTCTTGCCTTTCCTTGAATTCCTCCATTGCTATAGCTTGAACCTAATATTTAGGATGCTTAAGGGGATAAGATTGGGGTAATCTTAGTAGCAAGTTATATTCATGCATCATGTTCTTCAATTTACATAAAAAATCACATTTGATCACATTAAATCACATAAATCAACAAATTGCCATATAGATGATAAAAATTTTGGTAGCATAATAGCTTAGAAAATAGACATCCTGGGGAATAAAACACCTTATTTTGCATCCAAAACCAATCAAGAAATCACAATTCACAATATGTCAACCAATTTGCATCATAGCAAAACAATGAAATAACATAAGCAAGAATTCATAAACTTTGCTACTTTTGTTGATTAATTTGTCTCTTCCTCTTGAATCCAATGCTTCTACTAGCCTCTTTAGACTTCCCCAAGTCCCTAGGCATCATCATACATTCAATTAAGCTATTAGTTTCATGGTATAACTCAATATACTTCTATGAACCCAAGAAACCCTTAAAAATTCAACTTGCCTATCTTAAGCTCTATCTTGTAGTATATACTTGTATTTAAGGTTTCTGGCCATGGCGAATCCATTTTTGGAATCAAAACAATGAAATTCCAATGCCTTCCTATTGTTATATATTGGCCAAAAACCAAGTCTTAAGGAGAAGATTAGTTTTTTTCAAAAACTTGCTTCATAGCTCAATAAAACTTGTCTTTCTTGCATTTTCTCATGCTTTATCATCAATTTAGGGTTCAAAAAATGCTTCCCTCTTATTATCATGCTTAGGCCAAGATTGCACAGCAAGTGATGAAGGAGAAATTTCAAGGAAACTAACTTAAACTACCAAGAAACTATGGTAGATAACTTGAAGATTGCAAACTACCAAACTTACCATTTTCCTTGGATTTTCTTTCTTCATTTTCTTCTCTTTTCTCTATCTAATGTAACCTTTCCTTTCTTTTGCTCTTCACTGGAGTTTCTCTGCCTCTTCTAAAGTGTTTGAATGTGTAATAAGAGGAGGGATATATAAGCTACTAATTAGATTACTTTTTGCTAATCACCTTAATTAATTTAATCAAAACTTAGCCCTTAAGTTTACTTAATCACCAAGGCTTCATTTTTGAGAGCTTCCAAGTGATGCCAACTTGAGAGGATAATATCTCCAAAATACTACACATTTTTCCTAGTCCAGTAATACCTTGTATTGGTTATTTTATACTCAGACTAGTAAAATTAACATTTGTAGTATAAAATCACTTTATGAGTACAAGATTAAAGTAAACGTGTGCCTACTATTACTTTGTTCTCCTATCTCCTAAAAGTTACTTTTGTGGTGTCCAATTGCTTTTCTTTGTACCATTTTAGCTTTTGTAGATCAAAAAGCAACTTTATCGTTATAAAATTGCATTTTAACTTTCAGCATTGATAATTCCATCTTTAATCATTAATTCTCAGTTCCATAAATCATTGGACTCATCTCGTCAAGAGCTTTGATTTGACTAAAGTTGTGCATATCTATAAAATTACCCCTAACATGGGGCAAATTTATAATTAATAAAACTTTTGGCTTATGAGATGTAATTTTTCCCAAGACTATTTTAGCTTTCTACTCCACATAATTTTTATTGCTTAGGGACTAAAATGTAATTATCATAATTTCCAAGAGAAAAAATGTAATTTCTCATTCTTTCATCTTACCAGAAAAATGACCTCATTATATGAAGTAAAATGGTGTCTGTCCATTTTTATAAATCCTATATGCATTTTTAGTTATTTAGCTTTTTTAGGGATGTTAAAAATTTCATTTAGTATCCTCAATACTATTTGATCCTTTTTGGATGAATTGAGCACAATCGGATCTCATCTTGAACATAATTTGGGCAGAAGCTCAAAGTTTCCAAAAATGCCTTGAAGATGTATAGCTAAAGAAATCGATAAAATGGGCCTTTAAAAGAAAACTAATGAGTCCGTTTAGTATCCTCACAACAATCTGAGCCAACTTGGATGAATTGAGCACAATCAGCTCCCGTTTTGAGCCTATTTTGGTAGATGCTCAAAGTATTTGAAAATACAATTAAGAAGTAAAATTAAAGAAATTTGATGAAAGTAGCCTCTAAAGGAAATCAAGAGAGCTGAATTAGCATTTTAGTGTAAGTTGATTCTTCTTGGTAGAATTAAGCTCAATCAAATCTCATTTGTAACCTAATTTAGGCACAAGCTCAAAGTTTTCGAAAATGACTTGAAGAAGCATAATCAGAGAAATCTGATAAAAGTGGTCTTAAGGAAAGCTAACAAGTTCATTTAACATTCTCACAACAACCTAAGCTATCACGGAAGAATTGAGCTCAATCAGATCCAGTTTTGATCCTATTTTAGGCAGAACTTGAATTTTTCAAAAATGTCCAAAAGAAATATAAACAAGGAAATCTGATGAAAATGGCCTCTAAAGGAAAGCTAGTGAGTTTTTTTAGCATCCTCAATACAATTTGATCCTTTTTTTTTAGAATTGAGCATAATCAGATCCCGTCATGAACATAATTTGTCTAGAAGCTCTAAATTTTCAAAAATGACCTGAAGAAGTTTAATCAATGAAATTAATGCAGGTGGGCTCCAAGGGAAAGCTAGTAACTTTGTTTAGCATCCTCACAACAATCTAAGCTAACTTGGAAGAATTTAGCAAAATTGAATCCCAATTTGAGACCATTTTGGGAGAAGCTCGGAGTTTTTAAAAATGCACTCAAGAAGTATAATCCAAGAAATCTAATGAAAATGGCTTGTAAAGGCAATAAACTGAGTTGACTTAGTATTTCAATACAATTTGATCCTTCTTGGTAGAATTAAGCTTAATTGGATCCCGTTTGGAGCCTATTTTGGCTAGAAGCTTGAAGTTTTTGAAAATGCCTTCAAAAAATATAATCAAAGTAATCCAATGAAAATGGCCTCTAAAGAAAAGCTGGTGAGTTCATTTAGTATCCTCCCAACAATTTGAGCCAACCTGGAAGAATTGAGCTTAATCATATCACTATTGAGCCTAATTTGGGCAGAAGCTCAAAGTTTCCAAAACTGCCCTGAAGAAGTATAACCAATGAAATCAATGAAAGTGGCCACTAAAGGAAAATCAGTGTGTTTATTTAGCATCTACAATACAAGTTTATCCTTCTTGAAAGAATTGAGCTTGTATCCCATTTTGAACCCAATTTAGGTACAAGCTCGAAGTTTTTGAAAATGCCGTGAAGAAGTATAATCAAAGAAATCTGATGAAAGTGGCCTTTAAAGGAAAGTTAGTGAGTTCATTTAACATCGTCATAACAACTAGAGCCAACATGAAAGAATTGAGCTCAATCAAATCCCATTTTGAGCCTTTTTTGTGCAGAAGCTCGAAGTTTTCAAATCTGTGTTGAAGAAGTATAATCAAAGAAATCACTGAAAGTAGCCTCTAAAGCAAAGCTAGTGACTTTGATTTGCTTCCTGACAACAACCTGAGCCAACTTGGATGAATTGAGCACAATCGAATCCTGTTTTGATCCCATTTTGATAGAAGCTTGAAGTTTTTGAAAATGCACTCAAGAAGTATAATCAAAGAAATCTAATGGAAGTGGCTTGTAAAGACAATAAAGTGAGTTGATTTAGCATCTTCAATACAATTTGATCCTTCTTGGAAGAATTGTGCTCAATCAGATCCCGTTGTGAACCCAATTTCGGCATAAACTCGAAGTTTTGTAAAATACTATAAGGTAGTATAATCAAGGAAATTCAATGAAAGTAGCCTCTAAAGGAAAGTTAGAGAGTTCATTTAACTTCCACACAACAACCTGAGCCACCATGGATGTGTTGAGCTCAATTTGATCCTGTTTTGAGCCTATTTTGGGCAAAAGTCGAAGTTTTCGAAAATGCCCTGAAGAAATATAATCAAAGAAATGCAATGAAAGTGGCCTCTAATGAAAGCTAATGAGTTCATTTAGCATCCTCAATGTTGTAACATTCTAAGAAAGTTAATATATCTATAAATGCATAGGAAATTTGCAAAAATGAACAAACATCATTTTGCTTGAAAAAGGGCAAATAGATCATTTTTCCTAGTTGGACAAAAAAATGAGAAAATTATATTTTTACCCCAAAGAATTATAAAAATGACATCCATGTCCCAAAATTATTAAATATTACGTGAAGGAGAAATAGAAATGCCATTAGGAAAATTGTATCTATTGACCCAAAAATTTCAAAAATTATAATTTAACTCTAAATCAAGGGCAATTTTGTAAACATGGAAAATTATTGTCAGAATGAATCCCTCAATGAAAGAAGTCGAATGGTATATGGCACTGAGGGTTAATGTTTAAGAATAAGAAAATAATTAGTACCGAGTGTCCAAAAGTAACCTAAAACCAATAAAGTAAACTGTAGGCCCACGTATGGTTAAAAGATAACTAGGACACAATATAGGCCATACACAGATACTATTTGGGACATGATAGCTAAGAAAATATAAAAATAAATTTAGAATTGTCCTGTAGCCCAAAAATGCTAATTTACTATAAAAAATAGTTTTATTGGTACGGTTAAAAATTACCCGATTTGAGATATATCTGGACTAGGAAAAATTGAGCATATAGGACACTTGGAACACCCTCATTGGGTGTGACATTGGGTCGGCTTTGGCAGCAAAATTGTTTGGGAAAACTTCCTCAAGAAGGAGTTGAATTTGTGGCCAAAAAATAACCTAAGTTGGTTAAGTGTTAATCATGATTAAGCTATATGATTAAGCCATTTAATCACCCATTTTTCACCCATTCTACACGTTCACTTCCAGCAGCAAAATAAAAGTGAAAAATGCAAGGGAGAAGAGAGAAAAGAGAGAAGGAAGAGGAGGGAATTTAAGGGAATTGAAAGTTTAACCATTGGTAAGTTGCTTCTCTACTTCAAGCTTGTTAGTTGTAAGGTTTTAAGCATGGTTCATGTAGTAGAATTTCTTCCTCACTCCCTTAGGGTTTCGACCAAACATGATTCAGCAAGGAAATGAGTTTACAAACCATAGACATAGGGGAAATGCTAGGATACTCATTTAAAGCTTGAATATGTAGGCAGTTTGATGTATCGTGAAGTATATCAATTTCCTCCTATTTTCTATGATTTTCAGCCAGTACTGTTCATGTTTAGAGTTGGAATTTCATGGATTGGACCCTAAAAACGGGTTCCCCATGGTCTAAAACCTTAGGAACAAGTATTGGATACTAGAAAGACTAAATGGATAGCAAAGTGAAGAAGTTAGGGTTTAATTTGAAATGAATACTAACCATAGCTAGAGGTGGAATTTAGTGATTTTGAGGCCAAATTTGAATTACTTATGAAAAATTACATGGAATAGAGGTATAATTCATCATTTTTGAGCGAGGAATGAATTTTTGAAGAATTAGGGTTTCATGAACACTTGTTGAAGAAAGTCATGGAACCATTAGCATAAGTAGTTAATTGATGATGTATTTAGGTTTAAGGAAGCCTAAGGAAGCTTGTGGAAGTTTTAGAAAGAAGTGGAACCAAAGAAAAAGGCAAGTGGATTCACAAAGGTAGCATTATTTTCCTACTTGCATTATGTTATCATACTTGCTTTGAATATGTTTGATGCTTTGTCATATGTTTTTGTTGTTGCCTTGTGATGCTTTTATGATGCTGGTTGAGTTGAATGAGGGGTTTTGAGACCCCAGGATGTCCATTTTTAAAATAAAAATCTGTCAAAATTTTTGTGAAATCATATAACTTAAATGTGCAAGTGTGTTTAATCAATGATTCTTCAATGTTTTTATATAAATGTGATAATATGATTTCATGTATGCATAATTGCTACTGAGATTCTTTGAATCTCACCCCCCCTTAAATGACTAACCATGCTAGGGAGAAACAATGGAAAAGAGCTAAGGAAGGAGCAAAAGGCATGAAGAAGAAAATGATGAATTGTTGATGTGCAAGTTATCATGTTATAATATGAATTGTTAATTGTGCCTTGTTTTATATGAAGCTTTAAAATAGTGAATATTATGTTAACATTGTAGAAAATGTATGGAAATTTTCAGTTCTAGATATTGTGATGTGACGTTATATTATACCAAGTTTCATTCCAAAATGAGTTCATTTGCATGGGTTTTGGCAAGCAAATTGCAATATAGATTGAAACATGGCATTTTCCAGACATGTCTGATTAGCTCATCCTTGTTCTATATCTATTGTGAGGTTAGGTTTTTGGGATTTTTATATCATATAGAGAACATCTCAAGCTTTAAAATGACATATAATTCACCCCACTTGGAGTTGTGTACAATTAATGGTGAATTTTCAAAATTTGGGTTCAAAATATGGTAATATTGGAAAAACTGGAAACTGAAAGTTAGGTACTAAAAATTTAAAAAGTTAATATAAAATTGTACAGAGCTCCAAAAATTCAGTGCTTTACATGTGTAAAATGTTCTATGTCTTAAGTTTCATATCCCACTAATTTGGAAGTGATTGGAGCTATAGGATAGAGATATGTAAGTTTTTCCAAAACTGTCTCAGTAACAGTAGTATTCTGACCCTTCATAAGTTAAGTTAATGTTATGCCTGTGTAAGTGAAATAAATGTATAAGAAAAATATATCTATAAGTAGACATATATATCTTCCGAATGACATAGAGTATTACGATTTTGTCATGAATAAAATGAAATACGATTTTTCAAAGTTGAGGATAGAAAACTAGAAGGTACAAAAATGACCAAATAAACAATAAAAGTTCATGAAATTTACTGTATGAATTGGCCAAATGAAGTTACTTTTTTATATTTTTTCCATGTATATCGCAATTTAAGAAAATTTTAGAGAGTTGAATCACCTCAAGATGATTTTTCTAGATTTAGTTATGAATTTTCAAAATTCATTGGGTAAAATGGAAATTACCAAATAAACAGTACCCTGAATTTTGAAAAATTCTATTTTTATTATATTATGATTCTAGTCTCTAAACCATTATGAAAGGCATCTAAAATAATCTAATACATGGAAATTGGACCTTAATATAAGGTGTTACAAATACAATTTGATCCTTTTAGGAAGAATTGAGCCCAATTGGATCTCGTCTTGAACACAAAATGGACAGAAGCTCAAAGTTTCCAAAAAAGCCTTGAAGAAGTATAATGAATCAAATTAGAGAAAGCAGCCTCTAAAGTAAAGCTAGTGGGTTCGTTTAGCATCCTCACAATAATTTGAGCCAAGTTGGAAGAACTGAGCACAATTGGCTCTTGTTTTGAGCCCATTTTGGCAAAAGCTCGAAGATTCTAAAAATGCACTTAAAAAGTACAATCAAAGAAATTTGATGAAAGTGGCCTCTAAAGGCAATCAAGTTGTGTTGATTTAGCATCTTCAATATAATTTGATCTTTCCTGAAAAAATTGAGCTCAATCGGATCACGTTTTGAACCCTATTTAGGCACAAGCTTGAAGTTTTTGAAAATACCGTGAAGAAGTATAATCAGGGAAATTAGTTGAAAGTGGCCTCTAAACGAAAGCTAGTGAGTTTATCTAACATCGTCACAACAATTAGATCCCATTTTGAGCCAATTTTGGGTAGAAGCTTGAAGTTTTAAAAAATGTCATGAAGAAATACAATCAAAGAATTCCAATGAAAGTGACCTCCAATGGAAAGATAGAAAGTTCATTTAGCATCATCAATACAATTTGATCCTTTTTGGAAGAATTGAGCACAATCGAATCCTATCTTGATCATAATTTAGGGAGAAGATCAAAGTTTCCACAAAATACCCTGAAGAAGTATAATGAATGAAGTCGATTAAAGCGGCCTCTAAAGTAAAGCTAGTGAGTTCATTTAGCATCTTCACAACAATCTGAGCCAACTTGGATGAACTGAAAATGGCTTAAAGAAACATAATAAGAGAAATCCAATGAAAGCGGCCTCTAAAGGAAAACTAGTGAGTTCTTTTAACATCCTCACAACAACTTGAGCCATCATAGAAAAATTGAGCTTAATCACACTACTCCAATAGGTACTTTCTAGATCGGTTAAATAGACTTTTTACATCGGGTTTAGATTAGATATAGAATTGGCAGATGTAAAAAATATCACTTTCTAGATTGGTTAGATCAGTTATTTAAATAACCAATCCAAAAACTTGTAGAAAAATACATTAATACTGTCTTTGGAAGACATTCTAGATCGGTTTATTACCTATGACCGATCTAGAAAATTGAATTTCTTATCGGTTATTTAAATAACTGATCTAGAATGTCTATATTTTTTTTAAAAAATGGGGGATTTATATCCCCCTAAAATTGATTGGTCATTTTCTTCAACAACAAAATATTCAAAGAATATAAACACCAAAGTCTTTGTGCACCAATCCAAATAATTAAACTTTCATACAAGCATTTACTATTATATCCATAACTCAACTACAGAACATCATCGACAAACAAATATTAATAATTTAATGTGACCACCACCTAGAAATTAACAACATAATGTAGGAAGGATTGTTTGATTAACTGATACCAAATCTTATACATTGCCTAGTTTACTAACTAATCTTATCAGCAAAGCAAATTGCCTCACATTGAAGAAGCACCACAATCTTGATAATCTCCAAGTTTATAGCTACTTTACTTTCAGCCTGCAAGGTTGAGCACATAAAATTGAGACAGCCAAACAAATTAAGCACAATAGACAAACAAATAGTAATCCAACAATAACTCTAACATAGGTCATAATCAAAAGCTGTAGACATCATTATTTATTAAAGATATATACAACAAACCATTTTAAACATTAATGGAAATACCAAGATTCAATCCATGTGCATCAACATTTCATATGAGGAAACGTGAATTAAAACCACAGCCAATACAAAAAATCCACATCAACATATCATGTTAATTTGTGAGAACTTTTACTATACGTAACAAAATAAAGAGAAAAGAGCCCTAAAAGTCTTAGGTCAAGAAGTACCTCCCCTAGACAAAAATGTCAGATCTACTGATGTTCTTTAGATATCTATCCTTCATTTTTATATCAATAAAATGTTTTTAAAAACCATTAAGCTTCAATATTTTTTTCAACTATTTATTGGGTTAAGGTCCATCTTGCGAGTCTAACATCGAAAATTTACTACCTTTCAAAACACACAAGAAACATTTGGCCCACTTTGACCTTAATAATTACTACCCTATAGAACACATACAAAATTAACCTATTACTCAAATTCATATTACTCTCTACCAATTACACCAAGTCATAATAGAAAGATATAATAATAACAACAAAATAAAAAACTACAAACTTTAAAAAAGCTCCATGTACAGTACTTTACGTTAGATAAGCTGGTTTTCCAAGAAGGGGGGTGAATTGGGAAGATTAAAATTTTCTACAAAATGTCAAGAAGGTGAAGAAAGCAAAGTATGATAGTAAAACAGAGTATAAATGAATAAACTATAAAAGTAGCAGTAAAGAGAAGAAAACTCACATATTTATCCTAGTTCGGTCTCTCCACCTGACCTACGTCCAGTCCCCAAGTCACCACTTGAGATTTTCCACTATTCTGTAAGAATTCAATGGACTTATTGCAAATGCCTCAATACAAAGATGATGCTCTGTTTCTAGAGCTCACTCTTTCACTCTATGCACTCTTACTAAGTACTTCCCCAATCCCTTGTGATATTCCCTCACAAGAAAATCTTTCTTTCAGATGAAGATAAGATTGTTTACAATGATTAAACTCTCTTAAACAGAGTGAATATGAAAGTTGAAGTATAAATATTGAAGTGAGAGAGTAAGAGACATCGAGTGGATGATTTGCCAGAGTTTTAGTATATACAAAGTTAAAATCGTTACCCACAACTTCAAATGATGTTATATTTATAGATTTAGGTCTTAACTATACGTTAGAGACAAAATCTATCAATTGGAGAAGTTATCTAACGGTTACTCTGTAAAACTATCCGTTAACCAACCGCATTTAATGCTTCTGACATTCTGAAATTCAAATTTTAGTTGGTCAACATACAAATTTCACAGAAACTGAAAGCTAAAGACTTCAACATTGAATATCCAGAGTTCGTCTATCATAAAGTAAAGTTCAAATTTTGATCTTTGGAAAATGTTTCTATGTTGTGACATACGAATTTTCAAGTAGAAAGTTTTTCTGTTAAGTGTGAACAGTATTTTCAATTTGCTACAGTGCCTTCAAAATTTGAATTTTGGAACCCCAAAATTCATCTGTCCGTAGCTGGCTTATAAGGCACAGTAGTTCATCTAATTCGAAATTCAAATTTTCAAATGGCAAAGTTCATCTGTCAGAGAGACCTCTTTTCAAACTTACTTCAAAATTCAAATTTACAAATATTGTCATTCGTATGTCAACATATCAATATATCAGACTCACAAGCTTTGTTTCTGAAATTCAAATTTTCATGTTCAAAGTTCGTCTGTCAGTGAGCAATTTTGGAATCCAATCTAAACTTGGTTTCAGATGAACTTTGACATAATTTCAGATGAATTTCTTTAGTTTTCATAAGTTATATTTTGTCTGAAATTTGAATTTTCAAAACCCAAAGTTTGTCTATTACTGAATGCTCCTTTCAGAAACTTATCAAAATTCAAATTTTCTCAAGTCAAAATTCGTTTGTCAAAGAGTCTTCTCTATAGACTTGTTAAGTTTCACTACGAAATTCGAATTTCCAAAGCCAAAGTTCGAATTTTCAAGATGACAGATCAATATAAACCTTTCAAACTTCGTCTGTTGGTGGGTGTCTTTCAAATATTTCATGATTTAACATAGAATCAAAGTTTTAAAACATCTTTTCACCAAATCAAAATCTTTTACTCAAATCAAAACATTACTAAACATCCTATATAAATCTTTGCACTGATTTCTCCATGATTCCTTCAGTTGAACCTTTTGTGCACCTTTGATATCTTTATTCCAAGCTCTTGAAGGTTGGTTTGGAATCATCAAAACACTTGATTCAACATTCTCCCCCTTTTTGATGATGACAAAACAACTTACAAACTGGATTAGTATTTGGGTTTGCTTTAGCAAGCTCCCCCTCAACGTATGCATTATATTTCAAAAGATATCATATATAGTGGATCAAGTAAAGAGATTCAAAGATTAACAGGAACAGATCATTGCAGCCAAAGAATTCTTTCATTTCATCAAACATTGCTTTTATAGATGCAAAATAGTTTGAGAAAAGAAAAGAAAACATAAACACAAAATACAAACAACAGAAACATAACACTACAAGAGGACCCAAGCCTAAGTTCTAATCACTTCTTCTTTGACTTGGTCTTCTTGCTGTAAGTCTTTCCAGAAGGCTCAGAAGCAGACTTTCCAGTTCTAGTTTGCTCACTTTTCTCCCCCTTTTTGACATCATCATAAGGGTGAACAAAATCTACAGGAGGAGGGATTTAAGACACTGGAATAGCTTGAAGAGGCACAGGAACAAATGGCAAGGACCCAGAAACTTCAGAACTTGTGTCTTCATCTTCATCATCAGAAATCTCAAGAAGTTTAGAAATTTCTTCAAGCCTTCTTCTCTGAGCTTGTAAGAGAGCATTGTGTGTAATGTCTTCCAGATCAACCAAAGGCACAATGCTCCTTTCTTCATTTGTGGCAGCCTGCAAGAATGGTGAAGTAGAGATGGCTACCACTAATCTCTCTACTTACTCAGAATCTTACTGGGGCAGAATTGACTCTTGAGCATCTGTTGGAATGGGATCATGAGGGCTTGAATCTCGAGGGCCTTCTTCTTCCATACCGTAGTCCAAGGGAGGACTAGGACTTGGTGTGCTCAGTGTACCAGCAACCTCAGTATCATCTACAGCATTATCATGCTCTGAAGAGGCTAGCTCAAAGGGGCTTGGAGGCTCAGGAGTTAGAGACTTAGCAGGCTCAGAGAACCCTGGCTGAGGTGGAGCTAATATGGCAGGAATTGCACACAGAATGTCTTCATATGCATTAGCAACCACTTTCATGTTCTTAGCCAACTGATAAATCTGATCTTGCAGATGAGCAAATTTGACATTTTACTCATCCCTGATGCTAAGTATGAGTGTAGACAAACTGTCATACAACTCAGTGATCTTGGTTTGCTTGGCACGAGAGGAGGGAGTAGATGGAATGCGAGTAGGCTTAAATGGAGATAGGACAGGCTGAGAAGGTTGAGGTGTTGGTTTTATAGGAGCCTCAGAGGTACCTTCTTGTTGTAGGGAGGTACCTTCAACAAAGAAGAGATCTTCAGATTTTCCTGCTCCTTTTCTAATCCATCTTCCTTTATTTCACTCAATCCCCATTCTTTGTAGTTCCTCTTCCTTGAAAATCTCAATAGGCTTCCCTTTCCCTTTCTCGAGGTGCTAAATTCTAGCATATTGTAGAATTCTGGAAATGATTGCTACATAGGGGAGTGTGAAATCTTTCCTTTCATCCCTTGCCTTAATCATGCGTTGGAGTATGATATGTCCCATGTTGATTAGCTTTCCACGCATGATGGCTGCCATCACATATGCCTCTGCCCTTGTGATCAGATTGAAGCTACCTCCTTTATTGAAGATGATCCTATACACTATGTAGTGTAGGATCCTCACTTGAGCACTGAGGTCTGTGGGCTTTGGCAGGTTTATGGTTGGCCTATTCTCCTTTCTTTTGAACAAAGTGTTCAGGATTGTGCTCTTCTTGTAGTTCAGAAAGGGGCTACCTTCTTCGTTAGCAGTATCTGCCTCATCCATATATCCAGAAGCAGTGATGTCAATCTTAAGCCCATCTTGCCCTTGTATTTCCAATACTTCATTAAGAGTCTCATCTGTGAGCCAGATGGTCCTTGATCTCATATTGACCTCCCACTTCTTCTTTTTGCGGTTGTACTTCAAGGAGGCATACCATGTCTTAACCACTTCATCATCATACCTGTCCAGTATCTCTAACAGATTCTTATATCTTAGCATCCATATTCTAGCATCAAAACTATTAGAGGCCAAGAAATCTTCCAAGTTCACATAGTGAGGCTTGATTACCTTTTTACTTGCAAACTTGGTGGAGTATTCTTCCTGAATCTGAGGAGTGCTCCATAATGGCATTCTTGTGAGTTGGTACTCTCCAGATTCAGTATTAGAGGAGGAAGTGGAAGCAACTGTATCAGCAGCAGGAACAGGGACTGAAGGCTCTGCTTTCTTCGAATAAGAGGGTCCAGCTTTCTTTGATTCTACCTTTGGGGTTGACTTCTGTCATTTGGAGGGAGTTGCCTTGCTTGATTCGGCTTTTCTCTTCGGTTTTTCACCCTCCTTTGAGGCATATTGGGATTTGACCGATCTCTTTGGACGTGCCTCTCCTTTTCCACTTCAGGATTCTTTACCCTTGCCATTTTTGTGGATGAATGTTTTAGAATGATGCTGGAAAAGAGTTTATAGGATGTGAAAGGGAGTTTAAACGGTGGGAAATGAAGATTTTCGGTCAGGATTTAAGAGCATTGAAGAGAGAATTTGAACAGACTGAAAGAAGGAATGAATAGGGTTGCGTTTGTTTAGAGGAAAACCGTCAGTTTTAACATAAGTAACTGCCTGACAGACGAATTTTGAGGGGTCAAAATTTGAACTTTGAGGAGTTAAAAGTTAAACTATTCAGTAAAGCTTACTGACAGACGAATTTTCTTCTGAAAATTTGTCTGACAAAGACTTGGTTCACTCAGCACAGGATGAATAGACGAACTTTGATTCAACAAAGTTCGAATTTTAGAGAGCAAGAATCAAGCAACAATCAATTCAACAATCAACAGACAGATTATGCATATGAACATTCATCTTTCAGAGATTCAACATTATGAGCAAGTTTCAACAGACGAATTTTGAATCCAAAATTTGAATTTCTTTACTTTGTAAAGGTTCTCTAACATTCGTATGTTAAGAAATAATCATTTGTATAATCATCATGTTGGACAAACATAGCTTTGAAACTTTTATTTTTGAAAATTTGAACTTTCAAGGATCAACAGACGAATTTCAAGGGACAACCGAGAATTGTTCCAATGTATACCAAGTTGAAGTTCATCTGTTGGGCATCCAAATTTGAATGTTGACCATGCTGACTTGTTCAGAAACACAGTTTATCAAGGAAATTCGTCTAATACACAACTAAGATACGAATTTCAACCTTAAAAACTTATAGAATGGCTCCAGAACTTATATTTCTTGCTAACTCTATCTCCTTTTGACTGTTCTATTCTGATTCCCTCCATTTTTCAAATTTAGTGTCATTTAAACTCATGAGGAGCACCTGCAACTTACATTAAACTTTCTCCGATGCTTAAGTTAGAATTAATTTAATGTTAGAAAATCTAAAAACAGAACTGCACAAGGATTTACTTATAGTTCATTGGGATTTACCATACCCAATTCTCTCCTAATTTTGCAATGTTTGTCTTCTGATAGAGGCTTTGTCAAGATGTCAGCAACTTGATCCTCTGTTGGGATGTATTTCAATCTGATTTCTCCATTCAGAACATGATCCCTTATGAAGTGGTGCCTAACTTCAATATGTTTCGTCCTTGAATGCATGACAGGATTCTTTGTGATGTTTATGGCACTTTGATTGTCACACATGATTGGTATTTCCTTCATCTCAACATCAAGATCTTCAAGCTGCTATCTCATCTAGATGATTTGGGCACAATAGCTTCCAGCTGCAACATATTCAGCTTCTGCCGTGGATAAGGCCACATTGTTTTGTTTTTTGCTAAACCATGAAACCAAGGATCCTCCAAGAAACTAACATGTTCCACTTGTGCTTTTTCTGTAAGTCTTGGATCCTGCAAAGTTAGCATCAATGTATCCTTTGAGATCTTCTCCATTTCCCTTTGGATACCAAAGACCCATCTGTGATGTTTCAATGAGATATCTGAAGATACACTTAACAGCAATTGCATGGATTTCCTTGGGACATGATTGGAATCTTGCACACATACAGACACTGAACATGATGTCAGGTCTGCTGGCAGTTAGGTACAGTAGTGATCCAATCATTCTTCTATACTAAGTTATGTCAAACATTTTTCCTTTTTCATCCATATCCAGTTTGGTTGTTGTAGCCATAGGTGTCCCCATTGGCCTGGCATTCTCTATCCCAAACTTCTTTCATAATTCCTTTAGATACTTGGATTGGTTGAGAAAGATACCATCATCACACTGCCTAATTTGCAATCCAAGGAAGAAGTTGAGTTCACCCATCATGGACATTTCAAATTCTCCCTGAAAAATTCTTGCAAAGAGATTCATTAGTAGCACCAAATATAATATCATCAACATAAATTTGAACAATAAGTAAATCTTTATTTTCTTTCTTGGTGAATAAGGTTGTATATACTTTTCCCCTGTTGAACCCCTTTTCAGTTAGAAAATTACTTAATCTTTCATACCATGCTCTAGAGGCTTGCTTTAAAATGTAAAACGCTTTCTTCAGTTTATAAACATGGTTTGGTTTTGTAGAATCCTCAAAGCCTGGAGGTTGATCTACATAGACCTCTTCCATGATATATCCATTTAGAAAATCACTTTTCACATCCATTTGATACAACAAAATATTTTTCATGCATGCATATGCTAACAGAATTCTAATTGCTTCTAGTCTAGCCACTGGAGCAAAGGTTTCTTCAAAATCAATACCTTCTTGATTATATCATTTTACAACCAATCTAACTTTATTTCTGATTATTGATTATGATTCATCAAGTTTATTTCTAAAAACCCATTTAGTGCCAATGTGTAACATCTCAATAAAGCTAAAATATCTAGAAATGTAAAGGGATTTTGCAAAAATGGACAGACACCATTTTGCATGAAAAAGAGCAAGGAGGTCATTTTTGTCGGTTGAATGGAAAAATAAAAAAAATTATATTTTTACCCTCAAGGAATTATGAAAAGGACATCCACGTCCTAAAAGCTTTAAAATTTACGGGGAGAAAGAAATAGAAAAGTCTTGGGAAAAATTACACCTAATGACCCAAAAGTTTCAAAAATTATAATTTAACCCCATGTCAAGGGTAATTTTGTAAATATGCAAAATTACTGTCAAAATAAAGCCCTCGATGAGAGAAGTCCAATGGTATATGGCACTGAGGGTTAATGTTCGAGAATAAAGAAATAATCAGTGCCAAGTGTCCAAAAGTAACAGTAAACCGATAAAGTAAACCGTGGGCCCTACGGATGGTTAAAAAGAAATCAGATTAGGATATGGGTCATACACATATACCATTTGGGATAGGATAATTATGAAAATATAAAAATAAAATTAGAATAGTCTTGTATCCCAAAAATGCTAAATTAGTATAAAGATAGTTTTATCGGTACGGTTAAAAAGTACCCGGATTGAGGTATATCTGGATCAGGAAAATTAAGCAATTTCTGGACACTTCTCTCTCTCCCATGTGTGACTTTTGCTGCAGCTATATGAGTCAAGTAATATTATATTATATTTTGTAATACTTATTGAAGAAGTATGTGGAAAAGTAACCATGATTAGCCAAAAAGTTACTTTAATTAATTAAGTTCATTAACCACTCATTTCTACACCATTTCAAGAGCTCTTCTGCAGCCACAGACCAGAAAAGAAAATGCAAGCAAAGGGAGGAAGAAGGAAGAGAGAAAAGAAGTAAAAACCAAAGAAACTTGAAGCACAAATTGGTAAGCTTGCATACTGCTACCCTAAGCTTACTATCTATGGTTTTCAAAGCATGATTTATGGTTTAGTTTGCCTCCTTTCTATCTTAGGGTTTCATTCAAACATGATTTAGCAAGGAAATGAGTTTACAAACCATAAATCATAGGGGAAATGCTAGACTACACATTTAAAGCTTGAATATACAAGTGGTTTGTTGTATAACAAAGTGTAGCAATTTTTCTTGAATTTCCCTGATTTTGGATGAGTTACTGTTCACACTTAGAGTTGGAATTTCATGTTTTTGATGAGAAAAATGAGTTTCTCATGGTGGAAAACCTTAGGAACAAGTGATGGTTTCATGAAAAAGCTTAAGATTAAGGAAGTGAAATTTTTAGGTTTTTGAAGTTAATTCGGAATGAATAGTAACCGAGTTAGAAATGGAATTTAGTCATTCTGAGGCCATATTTGGATTCCTCATGAAAAATTACATGGAATAGAGGTGTAATTCATCATTTTTGAGTTAGAAATGAATTTATGAAGAATTAGGGTTTCATGAACACTTTTGGAAGAAAGTCATGGAACCATTAGTTTGATGTTCTTATGAACTAACCATTTGTTCAAGTTGATTTATTTGATATTTGGTGATGCATTAGGGTGTGAGAAAGCTTAAGGAAGTCCTTGAAATGATTGAATTAAAGAGGAAAGACATAAAGTTTCATGAGGTAGTATAGTTACTTTTTCTTGCATTATATTGTCTTGCTATATTTTATTGTGAATGATGACTTGCCATATTGTTTTTATGATGTTTGAGACTTGTGTTGGCTGTTTTTATGAAAGGGATAGTACCTGGGATGTCCATTTTCTATACCATTATAATGCCGAAATTTTTATAAACGATATGGTGATTTATGCCTTGAAATGATTATTATGATGTTTTGAAGGTTTTATAGCATGCATGATAATGTAAATTTTTGAGATGTGACTAGCTACTGGGATTTCCAAAATCTCATCACCCAAATAATAACATGATAGGTCCAAGTCATGGAAGAAATCCAAGGGAGGCAAAGAGCTAAAGGAAAAGAGGAAGAGAATGATGAATGATATTATTATGCAAGTCTTGATGTTATGTTTTGGGAATTTGTATAAATTCATATGAAAGGGGATAAATCCTGTTTGATGCCTTGAATATATTCTTTTAAGTCCTCTATGATATTATGCATGAAATTGGAGCACTAAATATCAATGTAAATGTGTTATGAAGCTTATTATGTAAGTTATGGCATAAGTTCGTTGGAGAAGACCAGTATTGATTTGAGCATAGGAACTCTATTCTAACCAGACCATCCTATAAAAGTATTATACATGCTCTTAAAGTAGACAAAACAATATTTTTATAGAGCTAAAGAGTACCTAAATTGGATAAATGTATGAATTATAATGAATTTTTGAATTCAGGGTTTAGAACAGGGCAAGAAGGGGAAAACTGAAATCTGAAAAGTAAGTACTGGAAAATTCAAAATATAATATAAAATCGTAAAAAGCTCCAAAAATTAAGTGGTTTATATTTATAACAAGATCTATGTTTTTAGTTTCGTATGCCACTGATTTGGAGTTAATTGGAGCTATATAATAGGAGATATGGAGTTTTTCCTAAAACTGTTCCAGTAAAAGTCAAATTCTGACCCTTCATGACTTAAGTTAAAGTTATGCCCTGTGTAAGAGAAATAAATGTATAATAAAAATATTTCATTAATTATACATGTAGAGCTTTCAAATGACATAGATTATGCATAGTTTGGAACAGAATAGAAGGAGATATAATTTTTCAAAGTTGAGGTCAGAAAACTGGAACATAGGAAATTGACCAAATGAATAGTAAATATCCACGAAATTACTGCACAAATTGGCCCAATGATGTTACTGTTTTATATTTTTCCCATGTATATCTGAATTTAATAAAATTTTAGAGACTTGAATCAGCTAAAGATGATTTTCCTAGATTAAGTTATGAATTTTCAAATTTCATCGGGTAAAAGAGAAAATGCCAAATGAACAGTACCCTGAATTTTGTAAAATTTTGATTTTATTATATTATGATTTTAGTCTCTAAACCATGAAGAAAGGCATCTAAAATGATCTAATACATGGGAAATGGGCCCTAACATAAGGTGTTACACAATGACATGATGATTTTTGGGTCTGGGCACTAAGTCTCAAACTTTATTTCTTTCAAACTGGTTTAACTCTTCTTGCATTGTCAAAATCCAGTATTCATCAGTTAAGGCTTCCTCAGTGCATTTAGGTTCAATTTGTGAAATGAAAGCAAAATTAATCATTTGATCCCTTAACTGTCTTCTGGTTTTAACTCTCTCTTGAACATTCCCTATAACTTGATCAACAGGATGATTCCTTTGATATCTCCAAGCTCTAGGGAGTCCTTGAGATATTTCATCATTATTTTCATCCTAAAAGTCTCCTTCCTGAATATCTTCCTCTATGTTAGTAGATTCAGATATTTTTGGAGGTTCAATTTTGCCTTCAATAGAAATATCTAACTTTTTAAAGTTTGAGACAAGATCCTTTTCATCAGTAACATGTTTGGAAGCAGTTTCATTTTCAATAAATACTACATGCATAGATTCTTCTACCAATTTAGACTTTTTATTAAAAACTCTATATGCCTTACTTCTACTAGAATAGCCCAGAAATATACCTTCATCAGATTTGGCATCAAGCTTACCCAGATTCTCCTTGCCATTGTTGTGAATGAAGCACTTGCAGCCGAACACATGGAGATGTGAGAGATTTCACTTTCTTCCTTTGTACAGCTTATAAGGAGTCTTCCCAAGAATTGGTCTGATGTAAGCTCTATTTATGATGTAGCTTGCTGTGTTTACTGCATCAGCCCATAATACTTGAGAGAGTTCCTTTTCATTCAGCATAGCTCTAGCTATCTCTCCAATTGTTCTGTTCTTCCTCTCTACTACTCCATTTTGTTGAGGAGTTCTTGGAGCTGAGAAGTTGTGATCAATTCCATGCTCATTGCAATACTCCAGGAAATATGAGTTCTCAAATTCTCCTCCATGATCTGACCTAATAGACACAATGGAAATACCCTTCTCATTTTGCACTTTCTTGGCTAAGGTTATAAATGCATCAAAGGTATCACTTTTAGAGGAGAGAAACAATGTCCATGTAAATCTAGAGTAATCATCTACAATTACAAACACATACAGATTTCCACTAATGCTTTTTACCCTAGATTGACCAATTAAATCCATCTGCAACAGTTCTAGTGGTCTAGTTGTGGTGACTACATTTTTAGATTTAAAAGAAGATTTGGTCTGTTTTCCTCTTAGGCGTACATCACATTCTTTGTCTTTTTCAAAAGCAATTTTTGGTAGGCCAGTGACTAACTCAATTTTAACCAGTCTTGATAGTTGATTCATGTTAACATGAGCTAATCTTCTATGCCACAACCAACTATCATTATCCTGGCTAATCAAGCAGACAGAATCTAAGGGAGGAAGTTCATCAAGATCAATAGTATAGCAATTACCATCCCTTTGAGCTTTGGGAATTACTTTGTGATCACTTTTTTTGATGACCAGGCAGAACTTTGAGTCAAACAGCACCCAGTTTCCTTTGTCACATGTGGGGCTCACACTTAGCAGATTGTGGTTGAGGCTAATCACAAACAGCACCTCTTCAATGGATGTTTCAGGATTCTTGCCCATAATGCCAATGCCAACTATTTTTCCATATTGATCACCTCCAAAGGTCACCTTTCCTCCTTTCTTGTCTCTAAGGGTGATGAACTTCTCCTTGTCACCGGTCATGTGACTGGAGCAGATACTATCCATATACCATTTATTACTCTTTCCAGCATTGAGACAGACCTGCAAAACAAAGTTCATATTTTCTTTTTAGGTACCCAAATTTGCTTAGGTCCTTTCCTGTCGGTAGTCTTTTCCCAAGATACAGATGTACCTTTAGGAACCCATTTAACCTTCCTGTCAACTCCATTTTTCTTTGACGCACATGAGCTAGAAATATGCCCCTTCTTGTTACAGAAGTGACAGGTGGTAAAGGGACTACTGGATTGAGATGCAGGAAGAAAGCAATGCAGATAATATTTTTGTTTTGCATGCCTTGGTTGATCATACGATTCAATATGCTGAAAAATATGTTCTTTCTTTCTAGTGCCACTAGCATGCACAAAGTGTCTCATGTACATATTCTGATTTTTCTTCCTAATCTTTTCTTTTACAGCACAAGGATCATAGCCAAATCCATCCTTTCCTTGTGATATTCTCTAGCTTCCCATTAAAGCAAACAACATATCTTTACCTTTAGTAAGTCTAGACATGCTTTTCACTAGATATTCATTGGTTAGCTTTAGTTCAGTGCATGATTTACAGCAAGCAGATTCAGCAATAGGCAGAGAAGCAATTTCAGAGGTGTTGCATTGAGATTTTAGTTTGTTAATCTTTTTCTTAGCTTGCTTCAATTCTTTTGTAACTTTAATAAATTCGTCATGCAACTCATGAAATGCATCCAGTAATTCAGAATAAGAAGGTTCAGATTCATATACCTCATCTTCTTGATCACTGCTGCAAGGGATTTCAGCTTCTTTAGAGGTAAGAGCCATCAGACAGATGTTGGTAATTTCATCTTCATCATCTTCTTTTTCATCTGAGTTGTTGCCCCATATTGATGAGATGTAAGCTCTTTTCTTCTTGCCTTTGTCTGTAGACTTCTTTTCTTTCTCTTGCTTCTTGAGGAATTGTGGACATTCCCATTTTATATGTGCCTGCTTTTTATACTTATAGCAAGTGACAGGTTCTTTTGCTTCTCTCTTGCTCTCTGCAGCTGCTCCTTTCTTGAAGATTTTCTTGTTTCTCTTCTTGCTATAGAATCTTCCAAATTTTCTGACCATCATAGCCAGAGTTTCATCATCTAGCTCATCTCTATTGTCAGATTCCTCTACATTCTCCTCAGCAGCTTTCAGAGCAAGACCTTTCTTCTTTCTGTCTAGTCCAGCTTCCTTGAAAGCCTTCATTTTTCCTTTATACTCCTCGAGGCTACCAAAAAGAGCAGTGACAGAGGCCATTGATTCTCCTCTGGCTTCCTCTATTACTGTTACTTTGGGTTGCCATTCTAGAGGGAGAGCTCTGAGGATCTTTCTGACTTTTTCTGTTTGAGTGTACTCCTTTCCCAGACTCTTTAGTTGATTCACAATGAGAGTGAATCTCTTATGTAGCTCTTTTAAATTTTCTCTCTCAGCCATTCGAAAACTTTCATATTCATCTATGCATGTATTCAGTTTATTTTCCTTGACTCCAGTTGTTCCTTCATGAGCAATTTGCAAGGTATCCCATATTTCTTTGGTAGTGGAGCATTGTGAGACCCTGTAGAATTCGTCTTGATTCAAAGCACTGACCAAACAGTATTTTGCCTTGAAGTTTAGCAAGACTCTTCTTCTATCTTCCTCGTTCCATTCAGCTTCTGGCTTCTCTCTGTACTTCCCATCTTCTTCCAAAGCCATTGGGACAAATTCTCCCTTCTGAATGACTGACCAGATGTCCAGATCAATTGACTAGAGATAGATTTGCATCCTCATCTTCCAGTAACCATAGTGTTCTCCATTGAAGCCAGATAGTCTATTTGTGTTGTTGCCCTCTGGTAGTATGCTTTCTCCAAAACCAGCCATTTTAATTCTCGGACCATGAAATCCTTTGATTGGGAATCCAGGCTCTGATACCACTTGTTAGATAAGCTGGTTTCCCAATAGGGGGTGAATTAGGAAGATTAAAATTTTCTACAAAATGTCAAGAAGGTGAAGAAAGCAAAGCATGATAGTAAAATAGAGTATAAATGAATAAACTGTAAAAGTAGCAGTAAAGAGAAGAAAACTCATATATTTATCTTAGTTCGATCTCTCCACCTGACCTACATCCAGTCCCCAAGTCACCACTGGAGATTTTCCACTATTCTGTAAGAATTCAATGCGCTTCTTGCAAATACCTTAGTACAAAGATGATGCTCTATTTCTAGAGCTCACTCTTTCACTCTATGCACTCTTACTAAGTACTTCCCTAATCCCTTGTGATATCCCCTCACAAGAAAATCTTTCTTCCAAATAAAGATAAGATTGTTTACAATGATTAAACTCTCTTAAACAGAGTGAATATGAAAGTTAAAGTATAAATATTGAAGTGAGAGAGTAAAAGATTTTGAGTAGATGATTTGGCAGAGTTTCAGTATATACAAAGTTAAAATCGTTATCCATAACTTCAAATGATGTTATATTTGTATATTTAGGTCTTAACTATACGTTAGAGACAAAATCTATCCATTGGAGAAGTTATCTAACGATTACTTTGAGAAACTATCCGTTAACCAGCCGCATTTAATGCTTCTGACATTCTGAAATTCGAATTTTAGTTGGTCAATAGATGAATGTCATAGATACCGAAAGCTAAAGACTTTAATGTTGAATATCCAAAGTTCATCTGTCATAAAGTAAAGTTCAAATTTTGATCTTTGGAAAATGTTTCTATGTTGTGACATGAATTTTCAAGTAGAAAGTTTTTCGGTTAAGTGTGAATAGTATTTTCAATTTGCTACAGTGCCTTAAAAATTTGAATTTTGGAACCCCAAAATTCATCTGTCCGTAGCTGGCTTATAAGGCACAGTAGTTCCTCTAATTCAAAATTCAAATTTTCAAATGGTAAAGTTCGTCTGTCAGAGAGACCTCTTTTCAAACTTACTTCAAAATTTGAATTTACAAATACTGTCATTTGTATGTCAACATATCAATATATCAGACTCACAAGCTTTGTTTTTGAAATTCAAATTTTCATGTTCAAAGTTCGTTTGTCAGTGAGCAATTTTGGAATCCAATCTAAACTTGGTTTCAGATGAACTTTGACATAATTTCAGACGAATTTCTTTAGTTTTCATAAGTTACATTTTGTCTGAAATTTGAATTTTCAAAACCCAAAGTTCGTCTATTACTGAAAGCTACTTTCAGTCACTTATCAAAATTCAAATTTTCTCAAGTCAAAATTCGTCTGTCAGAGAGTCTTCTCTTCAAACTTGTTCAGTTTCACTACGAAATTCGAATTTCCAAAGCCAAAGTTTGAATTTTCAAGATGACAGATAAATATAAACCTTTCAAACTTCGTCTGTTGGTGGGTGTTTTTCAAATATTCCATGATTTAACATAGAATCAAAGTTTTAAAACATCTTTTCACCAAATCAAAGTCTTTTACTCAAATCAAAACATTACTAAACATCCTACATAAATCTTTGCACTGATTTCTCCATGATTCCTTCAGTTGAACCTTTTGTGCACCTTTGATATCTTTATTCCAAGCTCTTGAAGGTTGGTTTGGAATCATCAAAACACTTGATTCAACACTTTAGGCAGTAAACCTTCAATTTACATCTTAGGACGTACAATATTAGTACCTGGATGGGAGAAGATCGTATAAGCACAACTAATACATTTCCTATACAATAAAATGAAGTTCAGGAAGAAATATAAGCCTGAACAACTCTATGAAAATGCTTATCCACAACCAACCATTTTGTACAATTTCTTCATTTGTGTGGTAATGAATTTGTGGCTATTCTTTTAGTCTAACAGGGCCTACCATTCCAACTACATCCCCAAATCAAAATCATATTCATCACAATTACATTGATAACAACATTGGCAAGAGTTTCAATTCCATGTGATCATCTTTAATGGAAAAAATGTACAAAAACAATACTATGTAGATTACTTAAAACTAATGGAATGAACAAATATGTGAAGATATATGAAAATGCAAACCAACCAATAATGCCAACTTTTAGATGGTATAAATTTTTGTTAACAAATAATAAGAATGAAATCGTAACTTTCAACTATAATACTTGTTCATGAAGCTATTTCATCATATTTGACCTTCCTTAATTATAGTAAATAAATCCTTTGCAAATGGTGATCTACTAATGTTGTTTTCTTTTCTAAAATCAATCCCTGTTTGTTTTTTCTGCTCAATTTAATGCTGTGTATATGTGAAAAATATTGAGAAACTGATATATATGAATAATGAAATGATAAAAAACTTAAATTGAAAACCTAATTTGGTAAGAAATTAAAACTGCTAAGCTTCATGAACGTTGAGAACTATCATTTTAGCACACATTAAGTTTGCTAGTTCACTAGTTATAGAACCAACTGAATATATAACCTAGCATATAACATAAGAAGTGCGTCCCTACATGCTGTATCAGACCTGTCACCAATATAAATTTATACTTTATATTAAAATGATTGATATGAAATAATTAATGGTCCCGGTAACTGGGAAAGCTGCAACCTAGAGTAGCTTCATCTAATAATTGCTTCTTGCAAGTCTTAATAGTAGGCCATGTTAAAATTTTATCTCATCCAAAGTTAAAATACCAATTAATGCAGCCACTATATCCTTTATTTGTGCCTTTAGGGGGCATGAAAATTAGTGAGCAACAACATGATAAAGTCACCTATTATAAAAATGAACTTAGCAAATTATTTCTATAGAAAACTAATAAAAGGTTCATTCCCTAGTAAGCTTGGCCATAATTAATTTTGCTAGAACACACCCTGCTTCTTTATACACTTGTTCAATAGGAAGAAAGAGTAAGGAAAAGAGATACATCCAAGACCATACATCATAATAGTTCAATGGCAAATATCGAAGTTACCAAATGATCATCTAGCATATCAAAGAGTGTATATTTCTATTTCTTTCTTTAAACAAAAAGCAAACCAAGCTGAGGATCTTGAAAACTAACCATGAAATGAAGTCTAAACAAAAACCAAAGGAAAATTTTTAACCAAAATAATTAAAACTTAATTAAATGTTTCAGGAATAGTGTGTATTCCTACATCACATTCATGTCATTGATACTACTCAAACTCTATTGTTTTAGGAATAATGTGCATTACTACATGATATTGATGCACTTATTTCTTGGGAGTTACTTGCTTTGCACCATTTAATCCTCAAATATTTGCTCAATAATTACAATGAGGAAGGTATTCAACTTTCACCAATGAAGGATCAGAATATTATTTTTTACTAAGAAATGCTTCATTTTCCCCCTAATATACCTAAAAGTGATTTGATAGTGTACTTGAATGGAGAATGAATAGGAAAAAGAAAAGATAGTTTCAATGAAGCTTTTCTCATCCAAAAAGGACTCTGTAGACTTCCTCACATGTCCATTATTTGACCTTGATTTACCTTATAAATCAAATCATCATCAATTATTGAGATACTTAATTCGTTAAATAGAGCAAAGAATGCCTACACTTCATTAAAGATATACATCAGTACATTTAAAATAAAATGGGGAAAAATATGCCACACAAGAAGTCATTCATGTCCAGAAGTTCTTTTTGAACCATTGTTTCTTACAATTATAGGGAGTAATCAATCAATGAAGTTAAAAAAATACCTCTATTAAAGATATCTAGACTGATGAAATGAGAAGGAACACATCCCATCATATATAGGAATATCCAAGCATCCATGAATCCCTTGCAAGCTTGATGGATCTATAGTTGTATGTGTTAGCAAGGCTGACTTCCCAAGAGGGGGGTGAATTAGGAAGATTGAAATTTTTCTGCACAAAGTGAGATAAGTGAAGACAGTACAGTTTAAAGGAAGCAACGTATAAAACAGAGTAAGCTGAAAAGTAAAGATAGGGAGTAGAAGACTCAGTAATTTATCCTGGTTCGGTCTAACCACTTGACCTACGTCCAGTCCCCAAGACCACTCTTGAGATTTTTCACTATACAGCAAGAATTCAACGGGCTTCTTGCTAATGCCACAGTACAATGAGTATGCTCTGTTTTCTGGAGCTTTCTCACTCTCTCTAAGCACTTCCACAATGTGCTTCCCAATCCCCTTGTGATTTCCCCTCACAAGTAAATCTATCTTCCAGATGAAGAGTAGATTATTTACAATGATATAACTCTCTTGAATAGAGTAGATATGAAGGTTAAAGTTCATATATTGAAGCTAGAGGGTAAAAGCTCTTGAGAAGAAGTTTTGACAGAAATTCGGTATATACAAGTTTGATTCATTACCCACAACTTCAAATGTTGTTGTATTTATAGATTTAGGTCTCAAATGTCCGTTAGAGACTTAATCTATCCGTTGGGGAAGTTATCCAACGGTTACTCTGAAAAACTATCCATTAACCAACCGCATTTAATGCTTCTGACATACTGAAATTTGAATTTTGGTTGGTCAACAGACGAATTTTGAAGGAACCGAAGGTTAAAGCTTCCAACGTTACAGTACGAAGTTCGTCTGTCCATGAAGTGAAATTTGAATTTTGAAACTTACAGAACATTTTCACAATGTGACATATGAATTTTCAAGAAGAAAGTTTTTCGGTTAAGTGTGAACAGTGTTTTCAATTTGCTACAGTGCCCTTGAAATTAAAATTTTGGAAGCCAAAAATTCGTCTGTTCCCAATACGTTAAAAGGAGGCACAGTAGTTCACTTTCTTCGAAAGTCGAATGTTGAAGAGTGAAGTTCGTCTGTCAAAGAGACTCTTTTCAGACTAACTTCATCATTCGAATGTTGCAAGTTCTTATCATTCGTATGTCAATGTTTCACTTCAACAGACTCAAGAGCTTAGCTTCTAAAATTCAAATTTCAATGTTCAAAGTTTATCTGTCAGAGAGCAGTTTTGAAACTTAAATCATTCTTGATCTTAGATGAACTTTAACATAGTTTCAGAAGAATTTCTTCTATTTTCTCAAGTTTTGTTTTGTCTGAAATTCAAATTTTGAAGATTCAAAGTTCGTCTATTTCAAAGAAACTTCTTTCAGACTTAGATGAAAATTCGAATTTTGGAAAGCCAAAATTTGTCTGTCAGAGAGCATCTATCAAACTCAATTTCTTTTGATTTCAGATGCACTTTATCATAGTTTCAGATGAATTTCTTTGGTTTTCACAAACTTCATTTTACTTGAAATTCGAATTTTGAAAGTGTGAAGTTCGTCTGTTATCAAAAAGACTTCTTTCAGATTTGTATGAAAATTCGAATTTTGAACAACCAAAATTCGTCTGATAGAGAGCCATCTCTTCAGACTTATTCAGTTTTAGCTCGAAATTCGAATTTCCTTAGGCAAAGTTCGAATTTCAACTTGACAGTTCAGTTTAAACTTTCAAACTTCGTCTGTTTGTGGGTGTTTTTCAAATAAGTAAAGATTTAATTTCAAATCAAGGTTTGAAAACATCTTTTTCTCAAATCAAAATCTTTTACCCAATCACAACTAAAACTAAAGATCCTACAAAAGATCGAACAGCAAATACTCAGAAAATCTTCACTTGAAACAACTTTGATCTCCTTTGATATCTTCAACCCAAGCTCTTGAGTGTTGGTTTGGAATCATCAAAACTCTTGATTCAACATTCTCCCCCTTTTTGATGATGACAAAATAACTCACACACTGGATTAGTACTTAGGTTTGCTTTAACAAGCTCCCCCTCAACATATGCATTATATTTTCAATCTAATGAAAGTAGCCTCTTTAGGAAAGCTAGTAAGTTCATTTAGCATCCTCGCAACAATTTGAATCAATTTGTATTGAGCTCAATTGAATTCGTATTGAGTCCAATTTAGGCAGAAGCTTGAAGTTTCCAAAATTGCCCGAAGAAGTATAATCAAACAAATTTGATGAAAGTATCCTCTAATGGAAAGATAGTGAGTTCATTTAGCATCTTCAATACAATTTGACCTTCTTGGAGGAATTGAGCACAATTTGACCCCCTTGAACATAATTTCGGCAGATGCTCAAAGTTTCCAAAAAATGCCCTAAAGAATTATAATCAAAGAAATCGATGAAGGTGACCTCTAATGGAAAAGGTAGTGGGGTTTGTTTAGTATTATCTCAACAATCTGAGCCAAATTGGAAGAATTGAACACAATTGGATCCCATTTTGAGTTCATTTTGGTAGAAGCTCGAAGTTTCTGAAAATGCACTCAAAAAGTATAATTAAAGAAACCTGACAAAAGTGACCTCTAAAGCCAATCAAGTATGTTGATTTAGCATCTTCAGTACAATTTGATACTTCTTGGATGAATTGTGCTCAATCGGATCCCATTTTGAACCCAATTTAGGCACATGCTCAAAGTTTTGAAAATGTTTAGAAGAAGCATAATAAGAGAAATCCAATGGATGCACCAACAAAAAGAAAGCTAGTAAGTTAATTTAACATCCTCACAACAACCTGAGCCTTTATGGAAGAATTGAGATCAATTAGATCCCATTTTGAGCCTATTTTAGGTAGAAGCTCAAAGTTTTCGAAAATGCATTGAAGAAATATAATCAGAGAAATCTGATGAAACTTGCCTTTTAAGGAATGCCAATGAGTTCATTTAGCATCCTCGTAGCAATATGAGGCAACTTAGAAGAATTGAGCTCAATCGGAACAGTATTGAGCCCAATTTGGGCAGAAGCTCAAAGTTTCCAAAACTGCCTTTAAGAAACTTAATCAAAGAAATCGATGAAAGTGGCCTCTAAAAGATTGTTAGTATGTTGATTTAGCATCTTCAATATAATTTGGTCCTTCGTGGGAGAATTGAGTGCAATCGGATCCCATTTTGAACTCAATTCAGGCACAAGCTTGAAGTTTTTGAAAATGCCTTAAAGAAGCACATTAAGCGAAATCTGATAAAAGTGGCCACTAAAGGAAAGCTAGTGAGTCTATTTAACATCTTCACAACAACCTGAGCCAACATGGAAGAATTGAGCACAATCAGATCCTGTTTTGAGCTTATGTTGGGCGGACACTTGAAGTTTCAAAAAATGCCCCCAAGAAATATAATCAAAGAGATTTGAAGAAAGGGGCCTCTAAAGGAAAGCTAGTGGGTTCATTTAGTGTCCTCACAACAATGTGAGCCAACTTAGAACAATTAATCACAATTGCCTCCTGCATTAAACTTTTTTTGGCAGAAGCTCGAAGTTTCTGACAATGCACTTCAGAAGTATAATCAAATAAATATGATGAAAGTAGCTTCTAAAGGCATTCAAATGTGTTAATTTAGCATCTTCTATACAATTTAATACTTATTGGAAGAATTGAACTTAATTGAATCCCATTTTGAACCCAATTTTGGCACAATGTCTAAGTTTTTGAAAATGACTTGAAGATGTATAACCAATGAAATCCGATGAAAGTGGCTTTTAAAGAAAAGTTAGTGAGTTTATTTAACATCCTCACAATAACTTGGGCCATGATAGAAGAAATGAGTTCAATCAGATCCTGTTTTGAGCCTATTTTAGGTAGAAGCTTGAAGTTTCCCAAAATGCCTTGAAGAAATATAATCAAGGAAATCCAATGAAAGTGACCTCTAATGGAAAACTACTAAGTTCATTTAGCATCCTCAATACAATTTGTTCTTTTTTGGAAGAATTGAGCAAAATCATATCCCATCTTGAACATGTTGAATCAGAAGTTTTGATAATTCCAAATAACTAGAGCTTGAAAGGAGAATATCGAAGGATTGTGAAAGGATCAAGAATTCCAATGAAGAACATGTGAGGATATAGTGTTTAGGATTTCTTAATGTGTAACCTGGGTAAAAAGCTTTGATCTTTACTTCTTTAAGTTACCATAGTGTTTAATAAGTCATTTCAAGGTTATCAAACATTGCTTGGTGAAATTCGAAGTTACAGAGATTTTATCTCTAATAGATGAATTTCAATTCTGAAATTCGAATTTTAGACTAAGTATTGTTAACAAAAATGTGCAAAATTTATATGAAGTACAGTCAAAATTCGAATGTTAGTGAAGTTCAATATAAGTTAATATCATTATCTCTGACAGACAAACTTTTGACTTCAAAGTGCAAATTTCAAAATGTGAACTTATGAGTTTCATTAGACCATGCATCTGACAGACAAACTTTAAAGTTCAAAATTCAAATTACATAGAGGAGGACTTTTGTGCCATATTAAACATGCCTCTGATAGACGAATTTCTACTTCTAAAATTTGAATTTTGAGTGCACTGTGAAAATGAGAGACAGCTATTCATATTCAATAGATGCACTTTCAATATGAAAATTCATATGTTCTAACATGGGAAAATTTTAACAAACTCAAAATTTGAATGTTACATTTGAATAAACGAATGTTGAAGTTTAACGTTGAAATCCTTAACTTTCTATCTTTGCGAAATTCTTCTAGTGAACCCTAAAATTTGAATTTTAGCATGTGAGATGCATTAAATGCGGTTGGTGAATGGCTATTTATGCAAAGTAACTATTGCTTAAAGTTTCTAATGGCTAGATCTTGTGTCTAATGACTAGTTAAGTCACAAATCTATAAATAGAACTTCATTTGAAGTTATGGGTAATGAATTTAAGTTTATCTTTGCTAAAACTCTGCTAATTCTAGTAGACAAAGCTTTTTCACTCACACACTACATTTATTGAGGCTTAACTTTTATATCTACTCTATTTTAGAAAGTATTCATTCTATATAAAATCTTATCTTTATTTGGAAGAAAGATTCTTTGTGAGGGGAATACAAAGGGTATTGGGAAACACTTGTAAGACTATTGAGTGAAAAATTTTAGTGTTCTTAGAATAGAGCACGTGTATTGTATTAAGGCATTGCAAGGAGCTCGTTTAATTCTTGCTAATAGTGAAAATCTCAAGTGGTAGAATGAAGATTGGACGTAGATCAAGTGGATTGGATTGAACTAGGATAAATCTTTGAGTTCTCCCTCTCTCATCTTACGTGTATATTCATTTTCATGGTACTATGTTTTTATGCAAGCTTTTGCTTTCACTATGAACCAGTGTTTTTACAGAAAAATCCTAAACTTCCCAATTCACCCTATCTCTTAGGAAGCAAGCAATCCTAACAAAACATAATTTGGGCAAAAGCTCGAAGTTTCCAAAATTGCCTGAAGAAATATAATCAAAGAAATCAATGAAAGTGGCCTATAAAGGAAAGCTAGTCCATTGACTTGGCATCGTTAGTATAATTTCATCCTCTTTGGAAAATTGAGCACAATTTGCTCCCATTTTGAGCCATTTTGGAAGAACCTCAAAGTTTTCGAAAATGCGTTCAAGAATTTTAATCAAAGAAATCTGAAGAAAATGGCCTCTACTGGTATTCAATTGTGTTGATTTAGCATTTTCAGTATAATTTGATCCTTCTTGGGTGAATTAAGCACATTTAGATCTTGTTTTGAACTTAATTTAGGCACAAGCTCGAAGTTATCAAAAATACCTTGACAAAGTATAATTAGAGAAATCTGATGAAAGTTTCCTCTATAGGAAAGCTAGTAAGTTCATTTAACATCCTCATAACAATCTGAGCCAACATGGAAGAATTGAGCTTAATTGAATCCCATTTTGAGCCTACTTTGGGTAGAATCTCGAGGTTTATGAAAATGGCCCAAAGAAATATAATCAATGAAATCTAATGAAAGTGGCCTCTAAAGGAAAGCCAGTGAGTTCATTTAGCATTCTCAATACAATTTCATCATTCTTGGAAGAATTGAGCTCAATCAGATTCCATCTTGAACATAATTTTTGCAAAATCTTGAAGTTTCAAAAAATTCCTTGAAGAAGTATAATTAGAAAAGTCTGATAAAAGTGGTCTCCAAAGAAAAGCTAGTGAGTTCATTTTATATTCCCACAACAACATGAGCCAACATGGAATAATAGAGCTTAATCAGTACCCATTTTGAGCCTATTTTGGGCTGATGCTTGAAGTTTCAGAAAATGCCCTAAAGAAATATAATCAAAGAAATCTGATGAAAATGGCATGTAAAGGAAAGTTAGTGATTTTATTTGGCATCCTCAATACAATTTGTTCCTTCTTAGAAGAATTGAGCACAATTGAATCCCATCATGAACAGATTTTGGGCAAAAGCTCAGAGTTTCCAAAAAGCACTGAAGAAGTATAAATCAAGAAATCAATGAAAGTAGCCTCTAAAGGAAAGCTGGTATGTTGATTTGGCATCATCAGTATAATTTTATCCTTCTTAGAAGAATTGAGCATAATTAGCTCCCGTTTTGAGCCTATTTTGCAGAATCTCAAAGTTTTTGAAATTGCATTCAAGAAGAATAATGAAAGAAATTTGATGAAAGTGGCCTCTAAAGGCAATTTGGCATGATAATTTTAGTACAATTTTTTAATCCTTCTTGGAAGAATTTAGCTTTATCAAATCGCATTTTGACAAGCACAAAGTTTTCAAAAATGCCTTGAAGAAGTATAATCAGAGAAATCTGATGAAAGTGGCCTCTAAAAGAAAGTTGGTTAGTTCATTTAACATCCTCACAATAACCTGAGACAACTTGGAAGAATTAAACTCAATCAGATCCCATTTTGAGTCTATATTGGGCAGAATTTCGAGGTTTCTAAAAATGGCCCAAAGAAATATAATCAATGAAATCCAATGAAAGTGGCCTCTAAAGGAAAGCAAGTCAGTTCATTTAGTATCCTCAATATAATTTGATCTTTATTGTAAAAATTGTCCACAATCGGATCCTGTCTTGAACATAATTTGGGCAGTATTTCAAAGATTCCAAAAATGCTAGGCAAAATAGAATCACACAAATCAGTGAAAGTGTCCTTTAAATGGAAGCTAATGAGTTCATTTAACATCCTCACATTAATCTGAGCTAACTTAGAGGAACTAAGCACAATTGGCTCCTATTTTGAGCCTATTTTGGCAGAACCTCAAAGTTCCTAAAATTACATGCAGGTTGTATTATCAAAGGAATCTAAGGAAAGCGGCCTCTAAAGGTATTCAAATGTGTTGATTTAGCATCTTTAGTACAATTTGATCCTTCTTGAAACAGTTGCGATCAATTAGATCCTATTTTGAACCCAATTTAGGTGCTTGGAGTTCTTGGAAATGCCTTGAAGAAGTATAATTAGAGAAATCCAATGAAAGTGGCCTATAAAACAAAGCTAGTGAGTTCCTTTAACATCTTGAGCCAACATGGAGAAATATAATCAATGAAACTCGATAAAAGTGGCTTCTTAAGGAAAGCTAATGAGCTCATTTAGCATCCTCAGTACAATTTGATCATTCTTGAAAGAATTTAGCTCAATCGGATCCCATCTTGAACATAATTTTGGCAGAAGCTCAAAGTTTCCAAAAATGTCCTAAAGAAGTAATATCAAAGAAATTGATGAAAGTGACCTCTAAAGGAAACCTAATGATTTCATCTAGCACCATCACAACAATTTGAGCCTACTAGGAAAGATTGGGCACAATTGATTTCTATTTTGATACCATTTTGTGAGAAGCTTGAAGTTTCCAAAAAAGCACTCAAGAAGTATAATCAAAGAAATCGATGAAAATGACCTCTAAAGGAATTGTAGTGAGTTTGTTTAGCATCCTCACAAAAATCTGAGCTAATTGGGAAGAATTGAGTTCAGTTGCTCTCGTTGAGCCCATTTTGGTAAAAGCTCAAAGTTTCCGAAATTTCCCTAAAGAAGTATAATGAAAGAAATTGATAAATCAAAGGTAGTATATTGATTTAGCATCTTCAGTACAATTTGATCTTTCTTGGAAGAATTGAGCTCAATCAGATCCCGTATAAAACCTAATTTATGCACAAGCTCAAAGTTTTCAAAAATGCCTTGAAGAAGTATAATTAGAGAAAACCAATGAACGTGGCCTCTAAAGGAAAGCTAGTGAGTACTTTTAGGGTTCACAAAACAATTTGATCCTTCTTGGAAGAATTATGCTCAATCGGATCTCGTCTTCAACATAATTTGGGAAGAAGATTGAAGTTTTAAAAAAAGCCTCATAGAATTATAATTAAAGAAATCGATGAAAGTGGCCTCTAAAGGAAAGCTAGTGAGTTCATTTAGCATCCTTACAACACTCTGATCTAACTTGGAAGAATTAAGAACAATTGGATCCCGTTTTGAGCCCATCTTGGCAGATGCTCAAAATTTCATAAAATGTACTCAAGAAGTATAAGGCAAGAAATCTAACGAAAATGGCTTCTAAAGGCAATTAAGTATATTGATTTAGCATCTTTGGTGTAATTTGAACCTTCTTGGAAGAATTGAGCTTCATTGGATTTCATTTCAAACCCAATTTAGGCACAAGCTCGAGGTTTTTGAAAATGCCTTGAAGAAGTATAATGAAAGAAATCTGATGGAAGTGGCTTCTAAAGGAAAGCTAGTGAGTTCATTTAACATCCGCAGAACAACCTAAGCCAACTTAGAAGAAGTGAGCTGAATCAAATCCTATTTGAGCCTATTTTGGGTAGATGCTTAAAGTTTCCAAAAATGTCTTGAAAAAATATAAGTGAAGTAATCCGATGAAAGTTGCTTCTTGTAACTCCTTACTCTTATATATACCTTCCCATGTACTGTAGCATTTCTATTGTCTAGTTAAACCATTTTAGAAGCTTCAATCATCATATGGTCTAAAATAGAAAAATTTTAAAAAGATACGATACTGTTCTTTTGGTACCCAATTTTTTTAGCTAAAATTTGAAAAACCATAACTAATTCTAGAATTTGTCATAACTATGCAAAAGTGTATACATACAATATATACATCACTCACACTTGTCCATTCTTGATCATGCCATATTCATAACATCATAAGAGAGCTAAAATAGCATAATGGCAGCAAGCCATAGCTTTACAAATTCATATATGATTTTGCACAAAATCACAAAAACACAAGTAGCAAAGGCAATGATAATATTAGCCATCTATAGTCTTCTCGTTGCCCTTTTGCCTTCTTGATGGTCTTGCCATCCTTGGAACCTAAAATTTGGGATACTTGAAGGGATCAGATTAGGACAATCTCAGTAGCAAGTCACATTCTATGCTGTTAGATAAGCTGGCTTCCCAAGAGGGGGGTGAATTAGAAAGATTAAAAATTTTCTGCAAAACGTCAAGAAAGTGAAGAAGGCAAAGGGTGATAGTAAAACAGAGTATAAATGAATGAACAGTAAAATTAGTAGTAGGGAAGTGATTACTCAGATATCTATCCTGGTTCGGTCTCTCAACCTGACCTACGTCTAGTCCCCAAGTCACTACTTGACATTTTCCACTATCCTGCAAGAATTCAGTGGGCTTCTTGTAAATGCCACAGTGCAGCGTTGATGCTCTGTTTCTAGAACTCACACTTTCTCTCATTGCACTCTCACTAAGTACTTCCACAATCCCTTGTGATGTCCCCTCACAAGAAAATCTTTCTTCCAGATGAAGATAAGATTATTTACAATGAATAAACTCTCTGAATCAGAGTGTATATGAAAGTTAAGGTACAAAGAATGAAGTATGTGAGAGTAAGAGACTTTGAGTTGATGATTTTGCAGAGTTTCAGTATATACAAAGTAATTTTCATTACCCACATCTTCAAATAAAGTTCTATTTATAGATTTCTGCCCCAACTATATGTTAGAGACAAGATCTAGCCGTTAGAGATGTTACCCAATGGTTACTCTGAGAAACTACCTGTTCACCAACCGCATTTAATGCTTCTGACACTCAAAGTTCGAATTTCAGTTGGTCAACAGACGAATTTCACAGAAATTGAAAGCTACAGCCTTTAACATTGAACTCTCGAAGTTCGTCTGTTATAAAGCAAAATTTGAATTTTCATTTTTAGAAAATGATTCTATGTTGGAACATACGAATTTTTATGTTGAAAGTCTTTCTGTTAAGTGTGAATAGTAATTTCATTTTGCTACAGTGCCTTCGAAATTTGAATTTTGGAACCCAAAATTCGTCTGTCAGTAGCTGGTTTAATAAGGCACAATAGTTCATCTTATTTGAAATTTGAATTTTCAAAGGGCAAAGTTCATCTGTCAGAGAGACCTCTTTTCAGACTTACTTCAAAGTTCGAATTTAAGAATACTGTCATTTGTATGTCAATATATCATTATAACAGACTCACAAGCCTTGTTTCTGAAATTCAAATTTTCATGTTCAAAGTTTGTCTGTCAGTGAGCAATTTTGAAGCTCTCTCTAAACTTGGTTTCAGATGAACTTTGACATTTTTTCAGACAAATTTTTCAATTTTTATAAGTTGCATTTTATCTAAAATTTGAATTTTTAAAAGCCAAAGTTCGTCTGTTAGAGAAAACTCTTCTCAGACACGAATCAAAATTCAAAATTTTCAAGTCAGAATTCATCTATCAGAGAAGCCTCTTTTTAGACTTGTTCATTTTCAAAACGAAATTCGAATTTGCAAAGCCAAAGTTCGAATTTTCAAAGTAGCAGATCAGTATAAATCTTTCAAACTTCGTCTGTTGGTGGGTGTTTTTCAAATATTCCATGAATTAACATAGAATCAAGGTTTTAAAACATCTTTTCATCAAATCAAAGTCTTTGACTCAAATTAAAACATTACTAAACATTCTACATCTATTCTTGCACTGATTTTTCTAGAATTCCTTCACTTGAAAACTTTTGTGCACCTTTGATATCTTTATTCCAAGCTCTTGAAGGTTGGTTTGGAATCATCAAAACACTTGATTCATCATTCTCCCCTTTTCTGATGATGACAAAACAACTTACAAATTGGATTATTACTTGGGTTTGCTTTAACAAGCTCCCCCTCAACATATGCATTATAATCCAAAAGATATCATGTATAGTAGATCAAGTAAAGAGATTTATTAACTCATTCAAAGTCCAACACGAATAGTTCATCGCAACCAAGGAATTCTTTCATTTCATCAAATGTCACTTTACAAAACATTACAGAATACAGAAACATAATACACAAACAACAGAAACATAATACAACACTACAAGAGGACCCAAGCATAAGTTTTAATCACTTTTTCTTTGACTTGGTCTTCTTGTTGTAAGTTTTTCCAGAAGGCTCTACAGCAGACTTTCCAGTTTGCTCACTCTTCTCTCCCTTTTTGGCATCATCAGGAAGGTGGACAAAATCAGCAGGAGTAGGAATCTGAGACGCTGGAATAGCTTGAAGGGGCATAGAGACAAATGGCAGATCTGGATTGAGCTTTGGCAAGGACCTAGAAACTTCAAAACTTGTGTCCTCATCTTCATCATCAGAAATCTCAAGAAGTTCAGAAATTTTTTGCCTTGTAATTGCCAATTGTGTCCTTCTTTCCTCTGAGAAACCATAATATGTAACAGGTGTTGGTGCAGAAGGATGAAACATTTCTTCAAGCCTTCTCCTCTGAGCTTGTAGAAGAGCATTATGTGCAATGGCTTGCAAAGCAACATATGGCACAATGCTCCTTTCTTCATTCAGAGCAGGCTGCATAAATGGCGAAGTGGAGATGGCTACCACTAATCTTCCTACTTGCTCAGATTCTTACTGGGACAAGATTAACTCTTTAGCATCTGTTTAACTCTTTAGCATCTGCTGGAATGGGATCATGAAAGCTTGAATCCTGAGGGCCTTCTTCTTCCATACCATAATCCAAGGGAGTACCAAGACTTGCTTCATTGCTAGAGGCCTATGGTGTGCTCAGTGTACCAATAACCTTAGTGTCATGTACGTCATCATTAGGCTCAGAAGATGCTAGCACAAAGGGGCTTGGAGGCACAGGAGTTAGAGACTCAGCAGGCTCAAAAAATCCTGGCTGAGGTGGAGCTGATGTGGCAGGAATGATACTTCTTATATCTTCATATGCATCAGCTACTACCTTCATGTTCTTTGCTAACTAGTGGATTTGATCTTGCAGATGAGCAAACTTGGCATTTTGCTCATCCCTGATGTTGAGTATGAGTGTAGACAAACTATCATACAACTTAGTGATCTTGGTTGGCTTGGCACGAGAGGAGGGAGTTGATGGAATTGGAGCCTGAGCAGGCCAAGATGGGGATGGAACAGGCAGAAAAGGCTGAGGTGCAGATCTTGGAGGAGCCTCAGAGGTACCTTCTTATGGCAGGGAGGCATCTTCATGAAAGAAGAGATCTTTAGATTTTCCAGCTCCCTTTCCAATCCATCTTCCATCTTTCTTCTCTATCCCCATCCTTTGCAACTCTTCTTCTTTGAAGATCTTAGTAGGCTTTCCTTTCCCTTTCTCAAGATGCTGATTTCTGGCATATTAAAGGATCCTAGAGATGATTGCTGCATCAGGAAGTGTAGAGTCTTTCCTCTGATCCCTTGCCTTGATCATGCGTTGGAGAATTATATGTCCCATGTTGATAAGCTTTCCATGCATGATTGCAGCCATTACATGTGCCTCTACCCTTGTGATCAGGTTGAAGCTACCTCCTTTGTTGAAGATAATCCTAGACACTATGTAGTGTAGGATTCTTACTTGAGCACTGAGGTTAGTAGGCTTTAGCAAGCTTATGGGTGGCCTATTCTCCTTTCTTCTGAACAAAGTGTTCAGGATTGTGCTCTCCTTGTAGTTAAAAAAGGGGCCACTTTCTTCATTAGTAGTCTCTGCCTCATCCATATACCCAGAGGCAGTAATGTCAATCTTAAGGCCATCTTGCCCTGGAATCTCTAACACCTCGTTAAGGGTTTCATCTGTTAGCCATATGGTCCTTAATCTCAGATTGACCTCCCACTTCCTTTTCTTGCTGTTGTATTTCAGAGAGCATACAACATCTTGACTACCTCATCATCGTACCTTTCCAATATCTCTAACAAATTCTTGTAGCTTATCATCCAAAGCCCGACATCAAAGTTAGAGATTAAAAATTCCTCCATATTGACACAGTGAGGTTTGATTACCTTCTTGCCCACAAACTTGGTTGTGTACTCTTCCTGAATATGAGCATTACTCCATAATGGCAATGTGGTTAGCTCATATTCTCCTGACTCAGTACTGGAGGAGGTGGAAGCAACAACAACAGCAGGAACAGGGACCGAAGGCTCTGTTTTATTTGGTGAAGAAGGCCTAGCTTTCATAGATTCAGCCTTTGGAGTTGTTTTTTGCTATTTAGAGGGAGTGGCTTTGCTTGATTCGCCTTTTCTTTTCACTTTCTCACATTCCTTTGAAGCATATTGGGATTTCACAGTTCTCTTTAGCCAAGACTCCCCCTTTCCAACTTCTGGATTTTTCACTCAAGCCATTTCCGTGAATGAATGATTCAGAATGAAGCTGAGAATGTGTTTATAGGATGCAAAAAGGAGTCTAAATGGTGGGAAATGAAGATTTATGATCAGAATTGAAGAGTATTGAAGAGAGAATTTGAACAGACTCAGAGAAGAGATGAATAAGGTTGCGTCTATTCAGAGGAAAACCGTCAGTTTTAACGTAAATAACCGCCTGACAGATGAATTTTGAGGAGTCAAAATTTGAATTTTGAGCAGTTAAAAGTTAAACCATTCAGTAAAACTTAGTGACAGACGAATTTTCTTCTAAAAGTTCATCTGACAGAGGCTTGGTCCAGGTAGCATAAGATGAACAGACGAACTTTGTTTCAACAAAGTTCGAATTTTGAAGAACATGCATCAAGCAATAATCAATACAACAAACAACAGACGAATTATGCTTATGGAAATTCATCTTTCAAAGATTCAACACTGTTAGCATGTTTCAACAGATGAATTTTGAATCAAAAATTCAAATTTCAATACTTTGTAAAGGTTTTCCAACATGCGTATGTTAAGAAATAGAAATTTGTATAATCATCATGTTGGACAAAGATAACATTGAAACTTTTATTTTCAAAAACTTGAATTTTTATAGACCAACAGATGAATTTTGAGGGACCACCAAGAACAGTTACAATGTAAACCAAGCTGAAGTTCGTCTGATGCGCATTAAAATTCGAATGTCAAACATGTTGACTTGTTCTTAAACATAATTTATCAATGAAATTTGTCTATTACACATCTAAAATGCAAATTTTAACTTTATAAACTTACAGAATGGATTCAGAAACTCTGATTTCTAGCTTTCTTTCTCACTTTTTGACTTGTTCCATTCTGGAGTACTCCATTTTTCAGATTTACTGTCATTGAACCTTATGAGGAGCACCTGCAACTTAAATTAAACTCACTCCGATACTAAAGTTAGAATTAAATTAATGTTAGAAATTCTAAAAACAGATTTGCACAAGGATTTATTCACAGTTCATTGGGATTTACCATACCCAATTCTCTCCTGATTTTACAATGTCTATCTTCTAACAGAGGCTTTATCAATATGTCAGCTACTTGATCCTCTATTAGGATGCATTCTAATATGATTTCTCCTTTCAAAACATGATCCCTTATGAAGTGGTACCGAACTTCAATATGCGTTGTCCTTGAGTGCATGACAGGATTCTTTGTGATGTTAATGGCACTTTGGTTGTCACACACTATAGGTATTTCTTTCATCTCAATCTTAAGATCTTCAAGCTACTGTTTCATCTAGATGGCTTGGGCACAACAGCTTCCAGCTGCAACATATTCAGCTTCTGCCGTGGATAAGGCCACACTGTTTTGCTTCTTGCTAAACCATGAAACCAAAGATCCTCCAAGAAACTGACATGTTCCACTTGTGTTTTTTCTGTTAGTTTTGGATCCTGCAAAGTCAGCATCAGTGTATCCTTTCATATCTTCTCCATTGCCCTTTGGATATCAAAGACCCATCTATAATGTTCCAATAAGATATCTGAAGATACATTTTACAGCAGTTGTATGGGTTTCTTTGGGACATGATTGGAATCTTGCACATATACAGACACTGAACATGATGTCAGGTCTGCTAACAGTTAGGTATAGCAGAGATCCAATCATTCTTCTATACTGGGTTATGTCAAACATTTTTCCCCCTTCATCCATATCCAGTTTGGTTGCAGTAGCTATAGGTGTTCCCATTGGCTCGATATTCTCCATCCCAAACTTTTTCAGCAATTCTTTCAGATACTTGGATTGATTGAGAAAGATGTCATCATCACATTTCTTAATTTGCAATCCAAGGAAGAAGTTGAGTTCACCCATCATGGACATTTCGAATTCTCCCTGCATTAGCTTAGAAAAATTCTTGCAAAGAGAGTTATTAGTAGAACCGAATATAATATCATCAACATAGATTTGAACAATAAGTAAATCTTTATTTTCTTTCTTAGTAAATAAAGTTGTATCTACTTTTCCTTTGTTGAACCCCTTTTCAATTAGAAAATTGATTAACCTTTCATACCATACTCTAGGAGCTTGCTTTAAACCGTAAAGGGGTTTCTTCAGTTTATAAATATGATTTGATTTTGTGGAGTCCTCAAAGCCTGGAGGTTGGTCTACATAAACTTCTTTCATGATATATCCACTCAGAAAAGCACTTTTCACATCCTTTTTATATAATATTATGTTTTTCATGCATGCATATGCTAACAATATTCTAATTGCTTCTAATCTAGCAACTAGAGCAAATGTTTCTTCAAAATCAATGCCTTCTTCTTGATTATATCCTTTAGCAACCAGTCTTGCTTTATTTTTTATTATTGTTCCAGATTCATCAAGTTTATTTCTGAAGACCCACTTAGTGCCAATGATAGGGTGATTTTTAGGTCTAGGCACTAAATCCGAAACGTGATTTCTTTCAAACTAATATAATTCATCTTGCATGGCCAGAATCCAATATTCATCAGTTAAGGCTTCTTTAGTACACTTAGGTTCAATTTGAGAAATGAAAGCATAGTTGATCATCTGGTCTCTTAGCTGTTTTCTAGTTTTAACTTTCTCTTGAACATTCCCTATCACTTGATCAACAGGATGAGTCCTTTGATATCTCCAAGCTCTAGGGAGTTCTTAAGACATTTCTTCATTATATTCATCCTCAAAGTCTTTCTCCTGAATATCTTCCTCTATGTTAATAGATTCAGATATTTTTGGAGTTTCAATTTTACCTTCATCAGAAAGATCTAAATTTTTAAAGTTTGAAATAAGATCATCCTCATCAGTGACATGTTTGGAAACGATTTCATTTTCAATAAATACTACATGCACAAATTCTTCTACTAATTTAGACTTCTTATTAAAAACTCTATATGCCTTACTTCTACTAGAATAGCCCAGAAATATACCTTCATCAAATTTGGCATCAAACTTACTCAAATTCTCATTTCCATTGTTGTAGATGAAGCACTTGCAGCCAAATACATGTATATGTGAGAGGTGTGGCTTCCTTCCTTTGTATACCTCATAAGGAGTCTTCCCAAGAATAGGCCTGATGTAGGCTCTATTTATGATGTAACTTGCTGTGTTTACTGCATCAGTCTATAACACTTGAGAGAGTTCCTTTTCATTTAGCATTGCTCTTGCCATCTCTCCAATTGTTCTATTATTCCTCTCCACCACTCCATTTTGTTGAGGAGTTCTTGAGGCTGAGAAGTTGTGATCAATTCCATGCTCATCACAATACTCCAGGAAGTATGAATTCTGAAACTCTCCTCAATGATCTGACCTGATAGACACAATAGAAATACCCTTCTCATTTTGCATTTTCTTGGGTAAGGTTATAAATGCATCAAATGTATCACTCTTAGAAGAAAGAAAAAGTGTCCAGGTAAATCTAGAGTAATCATCCACAATTACAAGTACATACTGATTTCCACCAATGCTTTTTACCCTAGATTGACCAATCAGATCCATATGCAATAGTTCTAGTGGTAGAGTTGTGGTGACTATGTTTTTTGATTTAAAAGAAGATTTAGCTTATTTTCCTCTTAGGCATGCATCACACTCTTTGTCTTTTTCAAAAGTGATTTTTGGTAGGCCAGTGGCTAACTTATTTTTAACCAATTTTGATAGTTAATTCATGTTAACATGAGCTAATCTTCTATGCCACAACCAACATCATTATCCTGGCTAATCAAACAAATAGAATCTAAGGGAGGAAGTTCATCAAGATCAATAGTATAGCAATTACCATCCCTTTGAGCTTTGAGGATCACTTTGTGATCACTTTTTTTTATGACCAGGCAGAACTTTAAGTCAAATAGTACCCAGTTTCCTTTGTCACATGTCTAACTCACACTTAGTAGATTGTGGTTTAGGTCAATTACAAACAGCACCTCTTCAATGGATGTTTCAGGATTCTTCCCCACAATGCCAATGCCAACTATTTTGCCATGTTGATCACCTCCAAAGGTCACCCTTCCTCCTTTCTTGTCTCTAAGAATGATGAACTTCTCCTTATCACCAGTTATGTGACTTGAGCAGACACTGTCCATATACCATTTATTACTCTTCTAGCTTTAAGACAAACTTGCAAAACAAAGTTCATTTTTTCTTTTTAGGTACCCAAATTTGCTTGGGTCCTTTTCTGTCAGTGGTCTTTTCCCTAGATATAGATGTACCTTTGGGAACCCATTTAACCTTCCTATCAAGTCCATTTTTCTTTAATGGACATGAACTGGAGATATGTCCCTTCTTGTTACAGAAGTGACAGGTGGTGAAGGGACTGCTGGAATGAGATGCAGGAAGAAAACAATGTAGATAATATTTTTGTTTTGCATGCCTTGGTTGATCATAAGATTCAATGTGACGTGAAGTATGATCTTTCTTTCTATTGGTACTAGCATGCACAAAATGTCTCTTATACACATTCTGATTCTTTTTCCTAATTTTTTTCTTTGACTGCACAAGGATCATAGCCAAGTCCAGCTTTTCCCTGTGATATTCTTTGGCTTCCCATTAAAGCAAAGAACATATCTTTACCTTTAGTAAGCCTAGACATGCTTTTTATTAGATAGTCATTGGTTTGCTTTAATTCAATGCATGATTTACAGCAAGCAGATTCAGCAATAGGCAGAGAAGCAATTTTAGAGATGTTGCATTGAGATTCTAGTTTATTAATCTTTTTCTTAGCTTGCTTCAATTCTTTGGCAACCTTAACAAACTCATCATGCAACTCATGAAATGCATCCAGTAATTCAGAATAGGAAGGTTTAGATTCATATACCTCATCTTCTTGATCACTGTGTGACCCTGTAGAATTCGTCCTGATTCAATGCACTGACCAAGCAGTGTTTTGCCTTGAAGTTCAGCAAGACTCTTCTTCTATCGTCCTCGTTCCATTCAGCTTCTGGCTTCTCTCTGTACTTCTCATCATCTCGCAATGCCATTGGGACAAAATCTCCCTTCTGGATGATGGACCAGATGTCTAGATCAATTGACTGAAGATAGATTTGCATACTCATCTTCCAGTATCCATAGTGTTCTCCACTGAAGCCAGGTGATCTATTTATGTTGTTTCCCCCTGATAGTATGCTTTCTCCAAACGCAACCATTGTATTTCCTGGACTATTAAATCCTTTGATAGAGAATCCGGGTTTTGATACCACTTGTTAGATAAGCTGCATTCCCAAGAGGGGGTGAATTGGGAAGATTAAAAATTTTCTGCAAAACATCAAGAAAGTGAAGAAAGCAAAGGGTAATAGTAAAACAGAGTATAAATGAATAAACAGTAAAAGTAGTAGTAGGGAAAAGAAGACTCAGATATCTATCCCGGTTCAGTCTCTCAACTTGTCCTACGTCCAGTCTCCAAGTCACCATTTGAGATTTTCCACTATCCTGCAAGAATTCAGTGGGCTTCTTACAAATGCCACTGTATAGCATTGATGCTCTATTTCTAGAGCTCACACTTTCTCTCTTTGTACTCCCACTAAGTGCTTCCCCAATCCCTTGTGATATATCCTCACAAGAAAATCTTTCTTCCAGATGAAGATAAGATTGTTTACAATGAATAAACTCTCTTAATCAGAGTATATATGAAAGTTAAGGTACAAAGAATGAAGTATGTGAGAGTAATAGACTTTGAGTTGATGATTTTGCAGAGTTTCAGTATATACAAAGTAATTTTCATTACCCACATCTTCAAATGAAGTTCTATTTATAGATTTCTGCCCCAACTATACGTTAGAGACAAGATCTAGCCATTAGAGATGTTACCCAACGGTTACTCTGAGAAACTACCTATTCACCAACCGCATTTAATGCTTTTGACACTCAAAGTTCGAATTTCAGTTAGTCAACAGACGAATTTCGCAGAAACCATAAGCTACAGCCTTTAACGTTGAACTCCCGAAGTTCATCTGTTATGAAGCAAAATTCAAATTTTCAATTTTAGAAAATGATTCTATATTGGAACATACGAATTTTCATGTTGAAAGTCTTTCTGTTAAGTGTGAACAGTAATTTTATTTTGCTATAGTGCCTTCGAAATTCAAATTTTGGAACCCAAAATTCATCTGTCAGTAGCTGGTTTAATAAGGCACAACAGTTCATCTTATTTGAAATTCAAATTTTCAAAGGGCAAAGTTCGTTTGTCAGAGAGACCTCTTTTCAGACTTACTTCAAAGTTCAAATTTAAGAATGCTGTCATTTGTATGTCAATATATCATTATAACAGACTCACAAGCCTTGTTTCTGAAATTCGAATTTTCATGTTCAAAGTTCATCTGTCAGTGAGCAATTTTGAAGCTCTCTCTAAACTTGGTTTCAGATGAACTTTGATATATTCTCAGACGAATTTTTCAATTTTCATAAGTTGCATTTTATCTGAAATTTGAATTTTCAAAAGCCAAAGTTCATCTGTCAGAGAAAGCTCTTTTCAGACACATATCAAAATTCAAATTTCTCAAGTCAGAATTCGTCTGTTGGAGAAGCCTCTTTTCAGACCTGTTCATTTTCAATACGAAATTCGAATTTCCAAAGCCAAAGTTCGAATTTTCAAAGCAGCAGATCAGTATAAACCTTTCAAACTTCATCTATTGGTGGGTGTTTTTCAAATATTCCATGAATTAACATAGAATCAAGGTTTTAAAACATCTGTTCATAAAATCAAAGTCTTTTAGTCAAATTAAAACATTACTAAACATTCTACATCTATTCTTGCACTGATTTTTCTAGAATTCCTTCACTTGAAAACTTTTGTGCACCTTTGATATCTTTATTCCAAGCTCTTGAAGGTTGGTTTGGAATCATCAAAACACTTGATTCAACATATGCATCGTGTTATTCTTTTCACATAATAATCACATTTAAACAACAAATTGCCACATTGGTCATAAAAATTTTGGTAGCATAACGGCTTGGAAAATAGACATTCCAAGGAATAAAAGCCCTTATATTACAGCCAAAACCAATCGAAGAAAACAGAAGTCACAATATGGCAATTCAATTTCATCCTATAAACATTATGAAATAACATAGAGCAATAAAGGACTTAACTACCTCTTGTTCCTTTGGCTTTTCTCTTAAACTAAAGCTTCCTTTAGCTTTCTCAAGCTTCCTCAAGTCCTTAATCAATATTGAACAATGGTTCAAGCCACTGGTTTCATAATACAAGGCATAAAGCTCAAATGGAACCCTTGAAACCCTTAAAAATCCATTTTGTCTATCTTAACTTGTATCATGAAGCATATACTTTGTCTTTATGTTTTTTAGCCATAGGGAATTCAATTTGAGGTGAAAATTATGAAATTCCCACTCTAAGAGGACTTAATGAATTGGCCAAAATTATGCCCTCAAAGAAAAGAATGGGTTTTCTCAAAACTTGCTTCAAAACACACTTATCTTGCTTTCTCTTACAAAAACTCATGCTTTCCCTTAAGATTATGGTTTTAAAAAACATCATTTGACACCCAAACCAAGCCTTGAGAAAAATTTATAGAGGTTGGGGAAGAAAATCTTCCATGAAAACTTAGCCAAACCTCCAAGAAACTAAGCTAGAAGTCATCACAATCATGAGCTAGCATTTTACCGATATATTCCCTGGATTTTCTCTTCTATTTTCTTCTCCTTCTTCTTCCTCTTCCTGGCTGCTACTTCTTACTCTATTTTGGCAAAGTTTCCTCTCTCATTTAGGTGTGATTTTCATTCATGACTTGAGGGGTATTTATACGCCACTAATCAAGCACTAATCAATCTTACTTTTTGCTAATTACCTTGATTAATTTTAATCAAAACTTGGCCTTCAAGTTAGGTTAATGAACAAGCTTCCAATTTCAACATATGGGCTGCTATGTGGTGCCACCTTAAGGGGATAATATCTCCAAAATATTGCATAATTTTCCCAATTCAGTAATACCCTATGTTGGTTACTTTATACTTAGACCAATAAAGTTACCTTTTGTGGTATAAACTCACTTTATTAGTGCATGATTAAAGTAATCTTTAGTCTGGTATTACATTATTATCTTGTCTCTAAAAAACTCCTTTTGTGGTGCCCTACTACTTTTATTTTTGCCTTTTGCATATTAGAAATTTACTTTATCGGCAAAAAGTTACTTTTAAATCTTTGGCATTGATTATTTCTTTATCCTTAAACATCAACCATTGTGCTATATAACGTTGGACTCATCTTGATGAGAGCTTCATTTTGATAGTAATTTTGCATGTCTACAAAATTACCATTGATATAGGGTAAAATTATAATTTTTAAATCTTTCGGGTCATTAGCTGTAATTTTTCTTAAGAACCTTTTCACTTCACCTCCCCCATGATATTTTATGCTTAGGGATCAAATTGTAATTTTTATAATTTCTAGGGGAAGAAATGTAATTTCTCATTTTTCAGTCCAATCGGAAAAAAATTACATCTTGCCCTATTTCACGCAAAACGGTATTTATCCATTTTTGTGAATTCTTTATATATTTTTAGTTATCTAGCTTTTTAGGGATGTTACAATTCCATCTCCCTTAAAATTAATTTCATCCTCAAAATTTAAATATATACTTATACCTTATACTTTCTTTCTGTATATTTCCTAATTTTCAGACCATTTTTACTAGAGGAATACTTCCATTTTGAGCCCATTTTAGACAGAAGCTCGAAGTTTCCGAAAAAGGCTTGAGGAAATTTAATCAAAGAAATCCCAAGAAAATGACCTCTAAAGGAAACCCAGTGAGTTTATTTAGCAACCTTAATATAATTTGATCCTTCTTGAAAAAATTGAGCTTACTTGGATCTTGTTATGAACCTAATTTGGCCAGAAGCTCAAAATTTCCAAAACCCTGAGGAATTATAATCAAAGAAAATTGGTGAAGGTGGCCTCTAATGGAAAGCTAGTGAGTTCATTTAGCATCCTCAAAATAATCAGAACCAACTTGAAAGAATTGAGCACAATCGGATCTCGTTTTTAGCCCATTTTGGTAGAAGCTCAAAGTATGCAAAAAAGTACTTAAGAAGTATAATTAAAGAAATTGATGAAAGCAGCCTCTAAAGGAAAGCTAGTGAGTTCATTTAGCATCCTCACAACAATCTGAGCTAACTTGGACGAATTGAGTATAATTGGATCTTATTTAAGCCTATTTTGGCAGAAGCTAAAAAAATCTTAAAATGCATTGAAGAAGAATAATGAAAGAAATCCAATCAATATGGCCTCTAAAGGCAATCAAGAGAGTTGATTTAGCATCCTCAATACAATTTGATCCTTCTTGGAAGAAATGAGCTCGATCAGATCCCATTTTGAACCTTATTCAGGCTGAAGCTCAAAATTTTCAAAAATGACATGAGGAATTATAATCAAAGAAATTGATGAAGGCGGCCTCTAATGGAAAGCTAGTGAAGTCATTTAGCATCCTCACAACAATCTGAGCTAACTCGGAAGAATTAAGCACAATCGGATCTCATTTTGAGCCATTTTACCGGAAAATTGAAGTTTCCAAAAATGCACTCAAGAAGTATAATTAAAGTAATATGATAAAATTGGCCTCTAAAGGTAGTCAAGTGTCTAGACTTAGCACCTTCAATACAATTTAATCCTTCTTGAAAGAATTCAGCTCAATTGGATATCTAAACCTAATTTAGGTAGAAGTTCAAAGTTTTTGAAAATGACTTGAAGAATTATAATTAAAGAAATCCAAACAAAGTGGCCTCTAAAGGAAAACTAGTTAGTTTATTTAAGATCCTCACAACAAGTTGAGCCAACATGGAAGAATTAAGCTCAATTAGATCCCCTTTTGAGCCTATTTTTGATAAAAGCTTGAAGTTTTCAAAAATGTCTTGAAGGAATACAGTCAAAGAAATCCAATCAAGGGGGACTCTAAAGGCAATCAAGTGAGTTGATTTAGTATCATTGGTGCAATTTGATCCTTCTTAGAAGAATTGAGCACTATCCTATCCTATTTTGAACCCAATTTTGGCATAAGCTCAAAGTTTTCGAAAATACCTTGAAGAAGTATAATCAAAGAAATCCAATGAAAGTAGCCTTTGATGGAAAGCTAGTGAGTTCATTTAATATCCTCACAACAACCAAAGTCAACATGGAAGAATTGAGCTCAATCATATCCCATTTTGAGCCTACATTGGACAGAAGTTCAAAGTTTATGAAAATACACTCAAGAAGTATAGTTAAAGAAATCTAATAAAAGTGGCCTTTAAAGGAAAGCTAGTGTGTTCATTTAGCATCCTCTTAACAATCAGAGACAACTTGAAAGAATTAAGCACAATTGGATCCTATTTTGGCAGAAGCTCGAAGTATTTGAAAATGCACTCAAGAAGTACAGTCAAAGAAATCTGATGATTGTGGGCTCTAAAGGCAATTAAGTGAGTTGATTTAGTATCTTTAATACAACTTGAACCTTCTTGGAAGAATTCAGAACAATAAGATCCCATTTTGAATCCAATTTAGGCACAAGGTAGAAGTTTTCAAAAATGCCTTGATGAAGTATAATTTAAGAAACCCCATAAAAGTGGCCTCTAAAGGAAATCTAATGAATTCATTTAACATCCTTACAACAATCTGAGCCCACTTGGAAGAATTGACCATAATTTGATCCCATTTTTAGCCCAATTTGACAGAAGCTCAAATTTTTAGAAAATGCACTCAAGTATAATAAAAGAAATTTGATGAAAGTGGCTTCTAAAGGCTATCAAGTGTGTTAATATAGCATCTTCAGTGTAATTTGATTTTTAATGAAAGAATTGAACTCCATTGGATCCCTTTTCGAACCCACTGTAGCTACAAGCTTAAAGTTTTTTAAAATGCCTTGAAGAAGTATAATCAATGAAACCTGATGAAAGTGGCTTCTAAAGGCAAGCTAGTGAGTTCATTTAATATCATCACAACAACTTGAGCTAACATGGAAGAAATGACCTCAATCAGATTTTGTTTTGACCATGTGTTAGGTAGAAGCTTGAAGTTTTCGAAAATGCCCTAAAGAAATAAAATCAAAGAAATCTAATGAAAGTAGCCTCTAAAGGAAATCAAGTATGTTAATTTAGCATCTTTGGTGTAGTTTGATACTTCTATGAAGAATAAACACCATTGGATCCCGTTATAATCTCAATTTAGGCACAAGTTTAAAGTTTTTGACTTATAGAAGTATAATCAAATAAATTTGATGAAAGTAGTCTCTAAATGAAAGATAATGAGTTTATTTAACATCCTCACAACAATCATAGACAACATGGAAGAATCAAGCTGAATTAGATCCTGTTTGAGCCTATTTTTGACAGAAGCTCAAAATTTCTGAAAAGTGCCATGAAGAAATCAAATCAATGAAATTTAATGAAAGTAACCTCTAAAGGAAAGCTAGTGAGTTCATTTAGTGTCGTCAAAAGAATTTAATCCTTCTGGGAAGAATTAGGCTTAATCGGGCCCCGTCTTGAACCTAATTTGGGCAAAAGCTTGAAGTTTCTGTAAATATACTCAAGAAGTATAATCAAAGAAATCTAATGAAAGTGGCATCTAAAGGAAAGCTAGTGAGTTTTTTTAGCATTCTCAAAACAATCTAATCCAACTTGAAAGAATTAAGCACAATTGGATCCCTTTTTGAGCCCAAATTGATAGAAGCTTGATGTATCTAAAAATGCACTCAAGAAGTGTACTTAAAGAAATCTGATGAATGTGGGTTCTAAAGGCAATAAAGTAAGTTGATTTAGCATCTTCACTATAATTTGATCCTTCTTGGAAGAATTAAGCTCAATCAAATCCAATTTTGAACCTAATTTATGCACAAGCTAGAAGTTTTAGATAATGCCTTGAAGAAGTACAATCAAAGAAATTTGATGAATATGGCCTTTAAAGGAAAGCTAGGGAGTTCATTTAATATCCTCACGACAATCTGAGCCAACTTGGAAGAATTGAGCACATTTGGATCCCGTTTTAAGCATATTTTGGCAGAATCTCAAAATTTCTAAAAAAGCACTCAAGAAGTATAATCAACGAAATCCAATGAATGTAGTCTCTAAAGGCAATCAAGTAAGTTGATTTAGCATCTTCACTACAATTTGATCCTTCTTGGAAGAATTGAGCTCAATCGGATCCTATTTTGAATGCAATTTTATGCACATGCTAGAAGTTTTCAAAAATGCCTTGATGAAGTATAATCAAAGGAATCCGATGAAAGTAGCCTTTAAGGGAAAGCTTGTGAGTTCATTTAATATACTCACAACAATTTGAGCTAATAGAGAAGAATTGAGCTAAATCAGATCTCGTTCTGAGCATATTTTGGATGAAAGCTCGAAGTTTTTAAAATGCCCTAAAGAAATAAAATTAAAGAAATCTGATGAAAGTAGCCATTAAAGGAAAGCTAGTATGTTTATTTAGCATCCACAATACAATTTGATCCTTCATGGAAGAATTAAGCTCAATCGAATCCCATCTTGAACCTAATTTTGGCGGTTGCTCGAAGTTTCCAAAAATGCCTTGAAGAAGTAAAATGAAAGAAATCAATGAAAGTAGCTTCTAAAGGAAAGCATATGAATTTGTTTAGCATCCTCAAAACAATCTGATCCAACTTGGATGAATGGAGCACAATCAAATCCTATTTTGATCCTATTTTGGGCAGAAGCTCGAGGTTTTAGAAAATGTCTAGAAGAAGTATAATTGAGGAAATAGATGAAAGTGGCCTTTAAAGGACCAGTGAGTTTGTTTAACATGCTCACAATAATCAAAACCATCATGGAAGAATTGATCATAATCAGATCCCATTTTGAGCCCATTTTGGCTGAAGCTTAAAGTTTATGAAAATGCACTCAAGAAGTATAGTAAAATAAATTAGATGAATGTGGCCTCTAAACATAGTCAAGTGAGTTGAATTAGCTTCTTTACCATAATTTGATCCTTCTTGGAAGAATTGAGCTCAATCGGATCCTATTTTACCCCAATTTAGGCACTAGCTAAAAGTTTTTCAAAAATGCCTTCAACAAATATAATCAAAGAAATCCGATAAAAGTGACTTCTAATGGAAAGCTAGTGAATTTTTTTAACATCATCACAACAACCTGAGTCAAGGTTGTTGAATCAATAGTTTTGATGATTGTAAACCAACACTCAAGAGCTTGAATTGAAGATATCAAAGGAGATCAAAGCTGTGTCAAGTGAAGACTTTATGAGTATTTGCTGTTAGATCTCTTGTAGGATCTTTAGTTTTTGTTATGATTGGGTAAAAGATTTTGATTTGAGAAAAAGATGTTTTCAAACCTTGATTTTGTGTTAAATCTTTACCTATTTGAAAAACACCCACAAACAGACGAAGGTTGAAAGATTAAGCTAAACTGTCAAGTTGGAAATTCGAACTTTGCCTTTGGAAGTTCGAACTTCGAGCTGAAACTGAATGAGTCTGAAGAGATGGCTCTCTGTCAGATGAATTTTGGCTGCTCAAAATTCGAATTTTCATCTAGTCTGAAAGATGCCTTTTGGTAACAGACGAACTTCACACTTTCAAAATTCGAATTTCAAGAAAAAATGAAGTTTGTGAAAACCAAAGAAATTCGTCTGAGACTATGATAAAATGCATCTGAAATCAAAATGAAATTGAGTTTGATAAATGCTCTCTGACAGACGAATTTTGAACTGCCAACATTCGAATTTTCATATAAGTCTGAAAGAAGCTTCTTTGTAACAGACGAACTTTAAGTCTCCAAAATTTGAATTTCAGACAAAACAAAATTTGAGAGAATAGAAGAAATACGTCTGATACTATGTTAAAGTTCATCTGAGATCAAGAATGATTTAAGTTTCAAAACTGCTCTCTGACAGACGAACTTTGAACATTGAAATTCGAATTTCAGAAGCAAAAATCTTAAGTCTGTTTAAGTGAAACATGAACATTCGAATGATGAAATTAGTCTGAAAAGAGTCTCTCTGACAGACGAATTTCACCCTTTCAAAATTCGAATTTCGAGGGCACTGTAGCAAATTGAAAACACTGTTCACACTTAACCGAAAAATTTTCTTCTTGAAAATTCGTATGTCACATTGTGAAAATGTTTTGTAAGTTTCAAAATTCAAATTTCACTTAATGAACAGACGAACTTCGTGTTGTAACGTTGGAAGCTTTAACCTTCGGTTCCTTCAAAATTCGTCTGTTGACCAGCCAAAATTCGAATTTCAGTATGTCAGAAACATTAAATGCGGTTGGTAAACGGATAGTTTTTCAGAGTAACCGTTGGATAACTTCTCCAACGGATAGATTAAAGTCTCTAACGGATATTTGAGACCTAAATCTATAAATACAACAACATTTGAAGTTGTGGGTAACAAATCAAACAAGTGTGTACCGAATTTCTGCTAAATCTTTTCTCAAAAGCTTTTACCCTCTCAACTTCTATACTTGTACTGAAACTTTCATATCTACTCTTTTCAAGAGAGTTATTTTATTGTAATCAATCTACTCTTCATCTGGAAGATAGATTTACTTGTGAGGGGTATTCACAAGGGAATTGGGAAGCACATAGTGAAAGTGCTTGGAGAGTTTGAGAGAGCTCAGAAACAGAGCATACTCATGTACTGTGGCCTTAGCAAGAAGCCCATTGAAATTCTTGTTGTATAGTGGATAAATCTCAAGAGGTGTCTTGAGGACTGGATGTAGGTCAAGTGGAAAGACCGAACCAGGATAAGTTACTGAGTTTTCTTCTCCCTATCTTTACTTTTCTGCTTGCTCTGTTTTACACATTGTTTTCATTATACTGTGATATCTTCACTTACTTCACTTTGTGCAGAAAAAATTCAATCTTCCCAATTCACCCCCCCTCTTGGGAAGTCAGCCTTGCTAACAAAGGTGGAAGAATTGAGCTCAATCAAATACTATTTTGAGCCTATTTTGGACAGAAGCTCAAAGTTTCCAAAAATGTCATAAAGAAATATAATCAAAGAAAGTCATGAAAGTGGCCTTAAAAGGAAAGCTAGTGAGTTCATTTAGCATGCTTAAAACAATTTGGTCCTTCTTGGAAGAATTAAGCTCAATTGGATTCCGTCTTGATCCTAATTTAGGCAGAAGCTCAAAGTTTCAAAAAATGCCTGAAGAAGTATAATTAAAGAAATTGATGAAAGTAGCCCCAAAACGAAAGCTAGTGTGTTCATTTAACATCCGTACAACAACCTCAATTAACATGAAGAATTGAGCTTAATCAGATATTGTTTTGAGTATATTTTGGATGTAAGCTCGAAGTTTCCAAGAATAACCTAAAAAATATAATCAAGGAAATTCGATGAAAGTGTCCTATAAAGGAAAGACAGTGAGTTCATCTAGCATCCTTAATACAATTTGATCCTTTTTAGAAGAATCCAGCTCAATCGGATTCTGTCTTGAACCCACTTTGGGCATAAGCTCAAATTTTTGCAAAATGTCCTCAAGAAATATAATTAAAAACATTAATGTAAGTGGCCTCTAAAGGAAAGCTAACAAGTTCGTTTAGCATCCTCATAACAAATATAGCTAACTTAGAAGAATTTAGCACAATCAAATCCCATTTTGAGCTTATTTTGGCAAATGCTTATAGTATCTAAAAACGCACTCAAGAAGTAGAATCAATGAAATCCCATGAAGGAAAATCTGTGCACAAATAGAATAAAATATTAGAAACCGATAACCTAGTTATTTGGTTTTACTTTCTTAGAGTTGACAAACACCCTCTAATTATAGCAAAAGACATCAAATTACGTAAGCCAATTTACCAAAGCAATATTTTAGATTTCTTCTATTCTGAACAATTTAAACAGATACATATCCAATACACATCATTTATAAGCTAAAGAGCATCATTTGAAAGAGTAATGATCTATCAACATGTTTATCATTTTCAAGTCTTTTTTCCAGGTGCCTAAAATATATACCTTATCACCTCTATCTTTTTCACATAAATCAAGATAGGGCAACCCAAATTTGAATAGACCATCTCAATTTACTAACTAGCAAATGGATTAACTCATAGATATCCATTTTTACAAATAGGCATTCTATCAAACAGTTTGAGGGCATCAATTTTACCACAAAAAACCATGCCCTTTACCTTGCATTCAAACCAATCCCCACATAAGATTTCCAAGATAATGTTAAAATAAACTCAAAGCAAGACATAAGAAAACAAAATTACCAAAATAAAACAAATGCAATGTGATGGTAAGCTTCTAAAGGCAATCAAGTGTGCTAATTTAGCTTCTCCAGTGCAATTTGATCCTTCTTGGAAGAATTTAGCTGAAATGGATCTCGTTTTGAACCAAATTTAGGCACAAACTCAAAGTTTTCAAAAATGCCTTGAAGAAGTATAATCAAAGAAATTTGATTAAAGTGGGCTCCAAATGAAAACTAGCAAGTACATTTAGCTTCCCCAATATAATTTGATCCTTCTTGGAAGAATTTAGGCCAATCAGATTGTGCTTTCAACCTGATTTAGGTAGAAGCTCAAAGTTTCAAAAAATGCCATGAAGATGTATAATTATAGAAATTTATGAAAATGGCCTCTAAAGAAAATCTAGTGAGTTAGTTTATCATCCTCACAACAATATGATCGAACTTGGAATACTTGAGCAGAATCAAATCCCATTTTGGAAGAAGCTCAAAGTTTTCGAAAATGCACTCAAGAAGTATAATCAAAGAAATGTGATGAAAGTGGCCTCTAAAGCAAATCAAGTGTGTTGATTTAGCATCCTCAATGTAATTTGATCCTTCTTGGAAGTGTTAAGCTCCATTGGATCCCAATTTGAACCCAAATTAGGAACAAGTTAGAAGTTTTTGAAAATGCCTTGAAGAAGTATAATCAAAGAAATCCAATGAAAGTGTTCTCTAAAGAAAAATTAGTGAGTTCATTTAAAATCCTCATAATAACCTAAGCCAACATGGAAGAATTGAACTAAGTTAGATCCCATTTTTTAGCCTGATTTGGACAGGAGCTCGAGGTTTCTGAAAATGCCCTGAAGAAATATAGTAAAAAAATTTTTATCATAGTAGCTTATAAGTGAAAGCTAGTGAGTTTGTTTAGCATCCTTAAAACAATTTCATCCTTTTGGAAAGAATTGAGCTCAATCGGATCCCGTCTTAAACCTAGTTTTAGTAGAAGCTCGAAGTTTCCAATAAGGCCCAAAAGAAGAATAATTAAAGAAATTGATTAAAGTGGGCTCTAATGGAAAGCTAGTAAACTCATTTAGCATTTTCACAACAATCTGATCCCACTTGGAAGAATTGACCACAATTTGATCCCATTTTGGCACTAGCTTGAAATTTCCTAAAATGCACTCAAGAAGTATAATCAAAGAAATTGGCTGAAAGTGGCCTTTAAAGGAAAGCTAGTAAGTTCATTTAGCATCCTCATAACAACTTTAGCCAACATGGAAGAATTAAGCGCAATCAAATCCCATTTTGAGCCTATTTTGGATAGAAGCTCGAAGTTTTCGAAAACGCCCTAAAGAAATAAAATCAAAATAATTCGGTGGAAGTGGCCTATAAAAGGAAAGCTAGTGAGTTCATTTATCATCCTCAACATAGTTTGATTCTTCTTGGATGAATTGAGGTTAATCGAAACCCATCTGGAACCTAATTTAGCTAGAAGTTTGAAGTTTCTAAAAATATGTTGACAAAGTATAATTAAAGAAATTGTTGAAAGTGGCCTTTAAAGGAAAGCTAGAGAGTTTGTTTTGCTTTTTCACAACAATTTGATCCAATGTCGAAGAATTGAGCTCAATCAGATCTCGTTTTGAGCCTATTTTGGGCAGACAGTCAGAGTTTCTGAAAATGCCCTGGAGAAATGCAATGGATGAAATATGAAGAAAGTGGCCTCTAAAGGAAAGCCAATGAGTTTATTTAGCATCCTCAATACGAATTGATCCTTCATGGAGGAATTGATCTAAATCAGATCTTATCTCAATCCTAGTTTCGGCAGAAGCTCGAAGTTTCCAAAAATGTCCAAAACAAGTATATGAGATAGATGCATGGATCAAGTCATAAACATATCTCATATATAACCGTGTCACTAAGCCCTCAAACTTGAGATCATCATGGCTTCCTATATGGGGAACTCTATACTTTGGCATAGTCAAAAGTCACCTTTAATAGAGAGATCATATAGGCTATGATCGGGTATAGTGGAAGTCGTGTGAAGGAAGATGAATAGTCAAGATGGAATTTGTCCATCTAATTAATGGAGAGATATATCTGGGGCCCTCGATGAGTGACACTAAGAAATGCATGGCCGTGCTTGAATGGAAGAGTTTCCATTTGTTCTATCAATCTGCTCGGAGATTGAGAAAGTGATGGTCGAGTAAAATGAGGATAATGTTTCCATGCCTCATACTTAACCCATATATCATGAGACAAAAGGGATGTGATCGGGTTATATGGTAGGCTACATCGGATCACCGATCTCATATGATTTGGGTAGTTACAATGTCTTGCTAGAGGCCACTTGTGACTTGTAGGTCCAATAGTGTTATTAGCCCACTGCCAACATCATATGGGCCTACAGGGTCACACACAAGAATGGGTCAACTCAAACTAGAATGTCCAGATTCATTGAATCTAAAATGTGTCTAGATTCGATAAATTTAATGTTCAATTTAGGGTGATAGAATTATATATATTTGATACATATATATATGTTTGATATATTATATATATTTGATATAGATATTATATTCGAAATATATGTATATATATATTATTCAAATTAATTCAAATGAAATAGTTTTAAATTTAATTCTATATGATAGATTTAAATTTAAACTGATGTCATAATCTAAATTTAATTCTAAATTTGAATTTAAACTAATAATCTAAATTTGATTTATATGATAAATTGCATATAAATCAAATCTAGATTTGATTCTGAATAAAGATTAAATAGTTAGTTTAAATTTAATCTATTAGATAGATTTAAATTCAAACTAATCTATTTAATTAATATTTGATTTAATTTAAATTATTGATTTAAATTAAACAAATTCCAAATCCTATCTATATATTAATAACGACTAGGATACAGAATTAATACAATTTCGAATCACCCTAAAGAGAGAACGGCCGTACACTCAGAGAGAGAAAACTGTACTGATGAACGACAAATGACGAACAACAAGAGCTTATGGACTTGTACAGATGTACACAATAGAGATGCTAGCATGCCGTTTGAGTTGGACTCACTATTTGTGTAGATACCGGTAGATGGAGGTAACCTATTGCGTTAGTTCCTGGGGACTGACAAAATGAAAAGAATACCAAGGGACGCACTAGAGGTATATTCTTTTCTACATCTCAACCTAAACAACGTTGACGGATCAATGAGAGTGAATTTCTTGATAGTTTTCTGCTGCGTGTATGCTAAAATTCCTAACATTTGATCCTTCATGGAAGAATTGATCACCATTGGATCACGTTTTGAACCCAATTTAGGCACAAGCTTAAAGGTTTCAAAAATACCTTAAAGAAGTGTAATCAAAGAAATCTAATGAAAATGGCCTCTAAAGGAAAGCTAGTGAGCTCATTTAAATCCTCAATACAATTTGATCATTCTTAGAAGATTAAAGCTCAATCGAATCCCGTTTTGAGCCTATTTTGGGAAGAAGCTCAAAATTTCCATAAATACCCTAAAGAAATATAACCAAAAAAATCCATTGAAAGCGACTTCTAAAGAATAGCTAGTGAGTTCATTTAGCATTCTCAGTACAATTGATACTTCTTGGAAGAATTAAGCTCTATCATATCCTCTCTTGAACCTTATTTAAGCAGATGCTCGAAGTTTCCAAAAATACCCTAAAGAAGTTTAAACAAAGAAATTGATGAAAGTGGCTTCTAAAGACAATCAAGTGTGTCACTTTAGCATCTTTAGTGTAGTTTGATCCTTCTTAGAAGAATTGAGCACCATTGATCCAATTTTGAACCCAATTAAGGCACAAGATTAAAGTTTTTGAAAATACCTTGAAGAAGTATAATCAAAGAAATCCAAGGAAAGTGGCTTATAAAGGAAAGCTAGTGAGTTCATTTGGAATCCTTAACACAATTTGATCCTTCTTAGGAAAATTAAGCTCAATTAGATCTCGTGTTGATCCTATTTTAGGTAGAAGCTCAAAATTTTTGAAAATACCCTAAAGAAATATAATTAAAAAACCCGATGAAAGCAGCCTTTAAATAAAAGCTAGTGAGTTCATTTAGCATCCTCATTACAATTTGATCCTTCTTGGAGGAATTGAGCTCAATCGGATCCTATCTTAACCTAATTTGGGCAGAAGCTTGATGTTTTCAAAAATGCCCTTAAGAAGTATAGTTAGAGAAATTGATAAAAGTGGCCTCTAATGGAAAGCAAGTGAGTTCATTTAGCATCCTCACAACAATCTGAGCCAACTAGTAAGAATTGAGCACAATCAGATCCCATTTTTAGTCCATTTTGGCAGAAGCTCGAAGTATTTGCAAATGTACCCAAGAAGTGTAATCAAAGAAATTAAATGAATATGGCTTAAAAGGCAATCAAGTATGTTGGTTTAGCATCTTCAGCGTAATTTGATTCTTCTTGGAAGAATTGAGCTCAATTGGATCTCATTCTGAACCCAATTTTGGTACAAGATTGAAGCTTTCAAAAATTCCTTGAAGAAGTATAATCAAAGAAATCTAATAAAAGTTGCCTCTAAAGGAAAGCTACTAAGTTCATTTAACATCCTTACAATAACCTGAAGCAAGATGGAAAAATTGAGCTCAATAAGATTCCATTTTAAGCTTATTTTGGGTAGAAACTTGAAGTTTCCCAAAATGCCCTAAAGAAATATATTTAAGGAAATCCAATGAAAGTGGCCTCTAAATGAAATCCAGTGAGTTTATTTAGCATCCACAATACAATTTGATCCTTCTTGAAAGAACTCAACTCAATTAGATCTCGTCTTGAACCTAATTTGAGCAGATGCTCGAAGTTTCAAAAAATGTCATGAAAAAGTATAATTAAAGAAATCAATGAAAGTGACCTCTAAAGGAAAGCTAGGGAGCTTGTTTAGTATCCACACAACAATATGATCGAATTTAGGTGCTAGAAATCAAAGAAGAATAGTAGCAAATAGTACAAAGAAGGACGAAAATTAGGAAGGAAATTGATAAAAAAAAGAAATTTTTTTCATTTTTTTATTACTCTTTTTTTTTACTATATTCTTTTTTCATTTGCAGCAATCAATCCCTTTTTTTTAAATTTTTTTAATATATATTTTTTCCATTGCTACTTTTTTTTTGGCTAGCAAACATTTTTTTTATTTATCGAGATGATGAACAGAAATGAAAACAGTAAAAGGAACAGTACAATGAACAGTAATGAACAGTGCTGGTGAATAGTAACCAGAACAATACAAAATAGTGCCAGTAAAATAGTGATCGGAATAGTGCGATAAACAATATAAAACAGTGCTGGAGAATAGTGATAACCGTACAGATGAACAATGACTAAAAATTTTCTGGAAGTAATGAAAATGGAATGAAACAAGGAAAGAAGCAAAACAGAGAACACATTGATTTGCAAACCTAAACTCTGATGCCAAATGATAGGTGAACCCTTATGGAACCCTTCCAAAGAACCCACTTGATGCAAATGACAACCAGATCATTGCAATTACAAGAAACACGAAAATTGGAAAATTGAAAACAGCAAGAAAAAAACATACAAAGAAGAGAAAAAACAAGAAAGCACACAAGATATGTTGGTCTAGGTGAATTAGAACCCAAGAGAACCGGTCTCTTGACTAGTTCTGATGACACCACAAGGAATGACTAATTCCTCGATAAGTCATAGTTCACTCTAGCACTCAAAGAACACAAGACAAATAAAGTCTAAAATTCTATTCATTAGTCATCTGAAAAACGCACATAAAAGTTAGTCTTAAATAGGTAAGGTAAAATATAACCTAATAAGCCTAGAAAACTTAATTAATTTGGGCTCAAGTAATCTTGATAGGAATAGGAGACTTTAGGTCTAAATAACACTCCTATTGGACTTAGGAAACTAGTAAAATAAATCCCTAAAATAAAATAACAAAAATTCATAAGAAAATAATAAAAATAAGACCTAAGCCCTTATAAACATGCCACCACATTAATGAAATCACATGTTTGGTACATGACATGCTTATTTACAAGGTGGGCTATCAAAAGACTACTAATCAACTAATTGGGCTTTTTTAATTAACAAAGTTCATCCCATAATTAATAAAAAATGAAATTAATACTAATTAGGCCCATTAATCCCCAAGTCACATGCTCTTTAAGAGAGTCACATGCCTTTTTAAGTGAGCTCTTTATGTTGGGCTTAAATCTAAACTTCTATATATGATAACATAATCATACCATTGTTGTGCTCTTGGGCTTCAAATTCACTTAATTGTGAGGGCTCCATCTCAAATTGCTTGTTGATCATACCATTCAAGGCATCTTTCATTGCCTTAGCTCTTGATCTTGTCATTAGGCCTCTCATGCCTTGTAATGGATCAATTGTCTTCCACTTCTGGATTACATGTTCAGCCTCCCTTTCTCCAATGTCTTGAGCTTGGTCTATGCTTGCATCACATGATATTGTTATATGTGTGTGTATGGTTTTTCTACATATCGTGGTATGCACATAGTTAGATAAAGTATAAATCTAGATCCCTAGCATTGGCATATGATGATGATGAGCATGATGTTATATATGTGATTTCATAGCATGCTAGCATGACATTAATGAGTATGATAATGATTCCATAATGGCATACAAATGTTAACATGGCACCACATGAGCATTATGAGAAATGATGGATTGAGAGGTGATGATAAGATGAGATATGATGATATGATATGATACTATATGATATAATGATATAAAGAAGGATCCTACTACTAAATCCTCTCCCATGGCTAGGATAGCCAAGTGGCAGTGGACTATACCTTCTATAAATCACCACCAATTCGGGTGGTCCAGGGGAAGGTGAGCCACGATCCAAACACTAATGTAACCTTTGACCGGGTTACATTAGTGTGAGGTGAGATTGGTAATGTCCTGGAATCAGTCTTCACCAACTATTGGAAGGGAATCATCTATAAAAAATGTCTTGTCATACAAGCCCATGGTTCTAACCATGTGTGAGGGAGACATACATACCATGAAATTTTGCATTGCATTGCACGATATGCATATTTGTGTGGATTCAGTATATTGTTGTATGTGTGTGTTCTTGGTTATTGAGACTTTGTCTTACACCCTTCATTGCTAACATTTCAGGTGAAGACTCTAGCATTAGTCTGAAGAAGACCAAGGTGTCGTAGGTTTCTCTACTTTGGGAATATCATTTGTAACTAGTAGTTTTACCATTTAGTGCATGTAATGAATTGTGTCAAGTAGAATTGTGTGAATATCTATATGATCTGGTTATCCAAGGAGTGATATTGTGTATGTGATATAATGATATGAATAACGGTGATGAAGTTGATGAAGTGATGTTGGTGATGATATGGTATGGATGTATTCATGTGTTGGTGTATGTGTATGATGATGATTTGGACCCCGATATGAGTCATTGATGTTAGTGCACATGTATGTGGGCTATATTTATTGGGTGTGTGAGCCCAAATATGTGTGTTTTGGGCGTGTGGCCCATTGGGTAGAATTGTGGTTCAAGGGGGTTAATTCTTTGAGGAGTTATTTCTCTGGGGTGAAACCTCCTTGGACAAGTTAGTTGAATCAAATATAATGTAATATCCTAATTTTTACAGGATCCCATAAGAAGCACGAAAAGATGGAAATAAACGTGAGGCGAAAAATTTACATGCTTAGTATCTAGATGGAATTAATTTCCCATATTGTTTTTAGAAGAAGTTATATTTGATCTTTAACTGGAATTAATTTTCCATAAGGTCCTTAGCAGAATTAGTTCCAGATTTTACCTTGAAAGATATATAATATTCCACTTGAATAGAAACCTGTCCTTAGTTGAGTGCAATGCTATAAGTATTATGCAGCCGGGAGGTATTGTTTGAGAGATAGACCAATTTGAAGATTAATGTAAATAATGCAAAAAGAAATAATAAAAAAATTGGTCTTTGGGACAAATTACCAGAAAGTACATGGAAGAATAGGTAATTACATCTATGACTCAGCTCAAGGGTAAAACGATCATTTCCTAGGTTAGGGAATAAAATGTCAAAATTTTATTTAAGGCCAAAGGGAAAAATGTTGATTGCATAAAATATATAGAGAAGCATCAAAACTGAGGTACACAAAAACAAACGGAAAAAGGCAAACTGGTCATTTTTCGAGTTAGACTAAAAAATGAGAAAATCATAATTTTGCCCACATAAATGAAAATATGTTGCAAGTTAGTCCCTAAAAAGAAAGAATTTTATTTCACATTAGTCCTTGGCCAAAATTACAAAAAAGGACCCAAAACTTTCAAAAATTATGACTTAGTCTTGTTCAAGGGTATTTTTGTAAATATGAAAAATTATAATCAAAATGAAGCTCTTGTTGAGCTAAATCCAATGGAATAATGTTTGGAAATTAATAAAGTTGGAATGGATTTATTATGGGTATTTAGAATAAAAGTCAGTATTATGCCGATTAAATGTTATTTTGGACGGCAAAAAAAGGAAGTACTGATTTAAGGATAGTAAATGGACCTTGATAAAATATATTTAGGGTCAAGATAATGGTTTTAGTCCAAAAGTAATTTTTGGATAATCCTGTACCAATTTAGTGACAATTTCGACAAAAATATTTAATTGGTACAAGTAAATTTAATCGGTAAAGGTTATTTTGTCCCAATAAAATGTGTGAAGAAATTTTGGCCAAAAATATTGAAAAGGAATGTGCTGCATCATACTTGGACATGGAGGGAATTTAATTGAATGATTTTTGTAAAAACTTCCTTGAGAAGGCATGACTTTTGTTGAATCAAGTGTTTTGATGATTCTAAACCAACTAGAGCTTGGAAGAAAGATATCAAAGGTGTACAAAAGATCTCAAGTGAAGAAATTCAAGAAAAACAAGTATAAGATTAGATATAGGATTTCTTATTGTATTCAAAATGAGTAAAAGACTTTGATCTTGCAAAAGAATATTTTAAAAATGTGGTTTTACGATAATTCATGAAGCATTTGAAAAATACCCACTAACAAACGAACTTTGAAGTATTAAACTTAATTTGTTACTTTGAAAATTCAAACTTTGGTATCTAAAATTCAAACTTCGGAGTGAAAATCTGTTAGTCAGAAAAGAGGTCTCTCTGACAGAAGAATTTCATCCTTGAAAATTTGAATTTCGGATAAAGTACAAATTATGAAAAATGAAAAATTCGCTTGAAGATATGACAAAGTTCATCTGAAAGTAAAGTTTAAAAAAAGTTCTAAGTTAGTTTTCTGACAAATGAACTTTGACTTTGAAAATTCGAACTTTGAAAAGATAGTTTGCAAGACTATTATGATAGTCTTCTGACATACGAATTTTAGTATTCAGAAATTTGAACTTTGAATTAGGTTTGATAAGAGATCTCTCTAACAAATAAACTTTGGTATTTGAAAATTTGAATTTTGAAAAGAAGAACTATTGTACCATATTGATATGCCCATTGACAGACGAATTTTGGACACCAAAATTTGAACTTCGAAGGTACTGTAGCCATATGGAACAACTGTTCACAGTTACCATAAGAACTTTAAAATTGAAAATTCGTATATTCCAACATAGAAATATTTGCCAAAGATGAAAGTTTGAACTTTGCTTTAGAATAGACGAACTTTGAGTTACAACGTTAAAGTCTTTAGCTTACGGTCTTTGTGAAATTCGTCTGTTGACACACCAAAATTTGAATTTTGAATGTCAGACGCATTAAATGCAGTTGGTGAATGGATAGTTTTTCAGATTAACCATTGGATAATGTCTCTAATAGGTAGTTAAGAGAAAAATCTATAAATAGAACTTCATTTGAAGATGTGGGTAACGATTTTTACAATATATATACAAAAAACTATGCTAAATTCTTGAGTCAAGTCTTCTGCTCTCACATACCTTATATCTTGTACTTCAACTTTCATATACACTCTAAATTAGAGACTTCAATTATTGTAATCAATTTTATCTTCATCTGGAAGAAAGATTTTTCTTGTGAGGGAATTTCACAAGGGAGTTGAGAAGCACTTAGTTAGAGTGCAAAGAGTGAGATTGTAAGCTCTTGGAATAGAGCATCAAGTTGTACTGAGGCATTGCAAGAAGCCCAACAAATTCTTGCAAGATAGTGGAAAATCTCAAGTGGTAGCTTGAGGATTGGACGTAGGTCAAGAGAAAGAGACCGAACCAGGATAAATATTTGTGTCTTCTCTTCCCTTATCTTGTTTTTTACTTGGTTATATTTATTGAATAAAGAGTTTTGATGATTCCAAACCAACACTCAAGAGCTCGGATTGAAGATATCAAAGGAGATCAAAGTTGTTTCAAGTGAAGATTTTCTGAGTATTTGCTGATAGATCCTGTGTAGGATCTTTAGTTTTAGTTGTGATTGGGTAAAAGATTTTAATTTGAGAAAAAGATGTTTTCAAACCTTGATTTTGTGTTAAATCTTGACTTATTTGAAAAACACCCACAAATAGACGAAGTTTGAAAGTTTAAACTTAACTGTCAAGTTGGAAATTCGAACTTTGCCTTAGGAAATTTGAATTTCGAGCTAAAACTGAATAAGTCTGAAGAGATGGCTCTCTGTCAGATGAATTTTGGTTTTTCAAAATTCGAATTTTCATCCAAGTCTGAAAGAAGCCTCTTAGTGACAGACGAACTTCGCATCTTCAAAATTCGAATTTCAGACAAAACAAAACTTGAGAAAATAAAAGAAATTCGTCTGAAACCATGTCAATGTTCATCTGAGATCAAGAATGATTTAAGTTTCAAAACTGCTCTCTGACAGACGAACTTTGAACATTAACGTTCGAATTTTAGAAGCTAAGTTCTTGAGTCTGTTGAAGTGAAACATTGACATACGAATGACAACTCTTGTAACATTCGAATGTTGAAGTTAGTCTGAAAAGAGTCTCTCTGACAGATGAACTTCACTCTTCAACATTCAAATTTCGAAGAAAGTAAACTACTGTGCCTCCTTTTCACGCACTGGGAACAGACGAATTTTGGGCTTCCAAAATTTGAATTTCGAGGGCATTGTAGCAAATTGAAAACACTGTTCACACTTAACCGAAAAACTTTCTTCTTGAAAATTCGTATGTCACATTGTGAAAATGTTTTGTAAGTTTCAAAATTTGAATTTCACTTCATGAACAGACGAACTTCATGCTATAACGTTGAAAGCTTTAAATTTCGGTTCCTTCGAAATTCGTCTGTTGACCAACCAAAATTCAAATTTCAGTATGTCAGAAGTATTAAATGTGGTTGGTTAACGGATAGTTTTTCAGAGTAACCATTGGATAACTTCTCCAACGGATAGATTAAGTCTCTAACGGACATTTGAGACCTAAATCTATAAATACAACAACATTTGAAGTTGTGGGTAACAAATCAAACTTGTATATATCGAATTTCTGTCAAAACTTCTTCTCAACAGCTTTTACCCTCTAGCTTCAATATCTGTACTTTAACCTTCATATATACACTATTCAAGAGAGTTATATCTTTGTAAACAATCTACTCTTCATCTGGAAGATAGATTTACTTGTGAGGGGAAATCACAAGGGGATTGGGAAGCACACTGTGAAAGTGCTTAGAGAGTTTGAGAGAGCTCAAGAAATAGAGCATACTCGTGTACTGTGGCATTAGCAAGAAGCCCGTTGAATTCTTGCTGTATAGTGGATAAATCTCAAGAGTTGTCTTGAGGATTGGACGTAGGTCAAGTGGATAGACCGAACCAGGATAAATCACTAAGTCTTTTTCTCCTTACCCTTACTTTTCAGCTTGCTTTGTTTTATACATTGTTTACATTATACTGTGCTATCTTCACCCAGTTCACTTTGTGCAGAAAAATTTCAATCTTCCCAATTCACCCCCCCTCTTAGGAAGTCAGCCTTGCTAACAATATTTTATACTCTATTTTTTGTTGTCACTCTTGTTTTCACCACTCTCTTATAATTTTGCAGAAAATTTTAATCTTCCTAATTCACCTATCTCTTGGGAAGCCAGCATATTTAACAACTTTTTGGTCAAAAAGTGACTATGAGTCAGGAAGTAATTAGTGAGACAATTAAGTAGCCAATTATCCCTTCTTTCCTCTCATTCTTTACGACACTTTCTGCAAAAATATGAGAGAGAAATAGCCAATGAAAAAGCATGGAAGAGAAGAGAGAAAAGAGAAGAGGAAGTAAAGTTTGGAGAACAAGGCTTGGGTAATCAAGTATCAAGGTAAGATCTATGCCACTTCAAGCTTATTCCTTGAGTTGTTTGGCTTGATTTTCTTACGTATTCTCCTCTCCTTTCACCATGAAAGTTTTAGCCATGGAGGATTTAGAGAGAGAAAGTGGAGCTTTAACCAAATAAATATAGAAAAAGGTATAGAAAGGTTACTAGAAGCATGAAATCACAAGTTATTACAACTACTTTAAAGTAAATATTTTCCTCCAATTTTTATGCTATTTTTGGCCTAATTAGGGTTTAATATGGTGATGGAATTTTGGAATTTTGACCCCAAAAAAGGATTTCTTAGGTCTAAAATAGATAAATACAAGTGTGTTGTATAAAGAAAAACCAATGGAAAGCAAAGTGAAATTTTAAACTCAAGTATGCAAAGTTTATGAAAGAGGTCACTGAATTAGTGGCTAATGACCTCAAATTATCATGTTTAGGGTTCAAAAAGGTTGAAGAAGATCAAAGGACGGGTTTACTTGCAATATATTGTCATACTTATTTTCAATGTGATTAATGCTTTGTCATATGAGTATAATGTTATTTTGAGATGGTTTATTGTTATTTGTTGAGTTGATTGAGGGGTATTGAGACCCTGGGCATCCATTTTTCTAAATGAAACTCTGCAAAAAATTTTGTGGATTTGTATGACTTCAATATGCTAATGTGTTTGAAATATGTTTTCTTGATGTTTTATGCTTCATGTGACAATGTGATGACATGTTTGGTTATTAGCTATTGAGATTCATTGAATCTCATTCCTTCCAAATGCTAATCATGACAAAGTCAAGCAATGCAAGGAATTCAAGAAGTGCTAAAAGAAAGAAGGAAGAAATTGATGAATAATATGTTATTGCAAGTATTGATGTTAATTCTCAATAATATGTATAAATTCATATGTTAAGGTTAGGTTATATATGTTGAGGGAAGTATGTTCCATGAGTTATCTTATGATGCTATACATGAAGTTAGAGCATTGAAAGATGATGTATTATGTTTATGAAGTTTGGTTGTGTAAGTTATGACTTGATTTTGTCCAAATTGACCAATTGAGGTTAGAATAAAGGCCCTCTATTTGAAATAGGGCAAACATGTTAAGTGCTATACATGTTCTAAAAGAAGACAGAATAGGATTTTTGAAGAACTAGAAAACATTCAAATTGGATAAATGTATGAATTATAATGAATTTAAATTAGGGTTCAGAACTGAACAATATTAGAAAAACTAGAACTTACATTGTGAACATCGGATTTTTCAAAAGGCACTATAAAATCGTGTATAGCTCTAAAAATTTAGTGATTTTCTTTTATGGAAAGTTGTCTTAGGAAATGCATGCCACCAGTTTGAAAACATTTGGAGCTGTAAAAAAGGAGTTATGTAATTTCTCCTAAAACTGTTCTAGTAGAGGTAGTGTTCTAACCCATAATAGTTAAGTTAATGTCATGCCCTACACAAGTTGAATAGATATGCAAGAAAAATATTTCTAGAAAGTAGACTCATAGGGCTTTTTAATGACATAAGGAATGCATGAATTGGCTTAGGGTAGAGTGAGATATGAATTTTTAAATCTAAGGCCAAAATCCTAGGAGGGAGAAATTGGCCAATCTACAATGATTTTTGGAAGAATAAACTATGCAAATTGGTCTAGTAAATGCTCTATGTCTTATTTTTGACATGTATAGAATGTGTTTAGCTATTTTTAGAGACTTGAATCACTTCAATATAATTTTTTTAGAATTAGTTATGAAATTTCAAAGTTCATCAGGGAAAATTGGAAAATGTTAGTGAACAGTACCACGAAAAATGAAAATTCTGTTTTTAAATTTTATGTGATTCAAGCTTCTAATCAAGTTTAATTGAACTCTAATGAGGTCTAATATATGGGGAAATGGGTTTAAGTATGAGGTTTTACATAGGACCTATGTGAATGGTCCTTAAGTGCCAAATTGCTTTAGATGGCAATTGGGACTTGTAAGGTGTGAGTTTTGGCCAAAAAGTGATGAAATCGGTCATAAGTATCTACCATTTTCATATGGAGATGAATTCAAGTGAAATTGGTGTCTATAGATAGATTGAGATGAGGGTGACCTGTAGGAGTTGGAATCAGGACAATCGGAAGTCAAAGCACAAAGTTGTGTGCGTCAGAAGTTTGCCCAAAAATCAGTAAATTATTGATATAAGTACTAATATAGGTGCTGCGGTGCCTGAAGCCAGGTCGTGGCACTAGTCCTTTCTATTTAAAAATTTTAAAACCTAAGAGTACTTAGGTTGTAGTGGTACTACAGCAACCGTGGCACTATGTCCTGAATGACTTGTTTCATTTCATTTGGCCAATTTTCAATTTAGAGTGAGGTGTATAGATTTGTTTTAGTAGGGTGTTACATTCTGTTATCAAAACAATGGTTCACACCATTGTTTTTGTTTGTGGCAATACTTGGCACTGTTTCATTTGCATAGACTTGTATATTCCTATTGCATTACTAGTCCAAAGTCATATAACTGAATATGTTGTTACTTGTGCATAGAAAAAGATGTCTCGTAGGGGAATATAGAGCAATAATGATCTAATGAGGCTATATGTTTTGATGATTCCAAACAACTAGAGCTTTGAAGGAGAATATCAAGGAGTGTAAGAGCATACAAGTAAAGAAATCCAAGATGAAATGTGTGAATAAATAGTTGTTAGGATTTCTCAGAATGTACATAGGGTAAAAGGCTTTGATTTTTACTTAATTATGCTCCCACTTTGTTCAAACAAGTGTTTTCACAGTTATCCTGCTAACATATGTTAGATTTTGAAAACACTGGCTAACAGACAAACTTTGCCTTTAATTCCAATATGCTCTGTGCAAAATTTGAACTTTGATTACTGAAATTCAAAGTTCCAAAGTTATCATCTCTGAAAGACAAATTTCAAGTTTTGAAATTTGAATTTTTAGTAAAGCATAGTTGGCAAAATATGCAAAATTTGTCTGAAGTCTTGTCAAAATTCAAATGATACTAAAGCGCAAAAAGAATTCAAAGTCAGTCCACCTAGCAAACGAATTTTGGATTTTAAAATTCAAATTTTGAATTAAGAACTTGTGAGTCTTGTTAGAGTATGTCTCTAATAGATGAATTTTGAAATGATAAATTTGGATTTCAAAGAGCAAAGCTATTAAGCCATGTTGAACTTACCACTGACAGACGAATTTTGGCCTCCAACATTTGAATTTCAAGTTCATTAAAAAAAAATGAGACAACTGCTCATACTCAATAGATGCACTTTAAATATAAAAATTTGTATGTTTTAACATGGGATATATTTGACAAAATCAAAATTTGAATTTCACTTTTGAACAAACGAATTTTGGAAGTTCAATGTTAAAGTCTTTAGCTTATGGTCTTTGCGAAATTTATCTGTTAACACCAAAACTTCAAATTTCAATGTGTTAGATGCATTAAATGCAGTTGGAGAATAGCTAGTTTTGTAGAGTAACCATTGATTAACGTCTCTAATGGCTAGATCTTATGTCTAACAACTAGTTTAGTAACAAATATATAAAAAAAACTTCATTTGAAGTTGTGGGTAATGAATTTATGCTGTAAATACTGAAAGTTTGCCAATATCTCTAGTCAAAGTCTTTTATTCTCTCAAACTTCATTTACTGCACTTCAACTGTCATATTTACTTTGAATGAGAAAGTTTTTCATTCTATATAAAATATTTTCTTCATCTAGAAGAATGATTTTCTTGTGAGGGGTTATCACAAAGGATTTACGAAACACTTTGTAAGAGTACAGAGTATGGATTTGAGAGTTCTTAGAACAGAGCATAAGCTTGTTATGTGGCATTACAAGAAGCCCGCTGAATTCTTGCAAGATAGTGGAAATTCTCAAGTGGTGGGCTTGGGGACTGGATGTAGGTCAAGTGGATCAGACCAAACTATGATAAATTTTCTGTGTCCTCTCCTTCTTTACCTTGCAATTGCTTTATATCTTTTGTACTCTATTTTCTACAAACTTCTACTATCACTGCTCTATCACATTTGTGCAGAAAAATTTTGAACTTCCCAATTTACTTCCTCCTGGGAAGCCAGCAAACCTAACAAGTAGTATTAGAGCCAAACTCTCAACTGAAGGTTCTAACCATCTGGGAGAATACATGGCTGGCTTTGGAGAGAACGTCCTACCTAAAGGAAACAATACCAATAGACCTCTAAGCTTTAGTGGAGAGTATAATGGATATTGGAAGATGAGGATACATATATATCTCAAGTCCATTGATCTAGACATCTAGTCAATCGTCTAGAAATGTGACTTTGTCCCAATGAAACTTCATGATGATGGCAAATATAGAGAAAAGCCTGAGGAGGAATGGAATGATAAAGATAGAAGAAGAGTTTTGCTCAATTATAAAACAAAACATTGATTGGTTAGTGCTCTCAACCAGGATGAATTTTATAGAGTGTCTCAATGTACCACAGGCAAAGAAATGTGGGACACTCTAGAAATTGCCTATGAAGGAATAACTGGATTAAGAGAAAACAAATTGAATTCCTGCATAAGAGAATATGAAAGCTTTAAGATGAGGGAAGGAGAAAGCATTAAAGATCTATAGAAAAGATTTACCCTCATTATGAACTAGCTAAGGAGCCTTGGCAAGGAATACATACAACCAGAGAAGGTTAGGAAAATCCTCAAGGCTCTACCCATTGAGTGGCAACCAAAAGTCTGCCATGGAGAAAGCCAAAGGAGAATCAATGGCCTCTGTCACAACATTCTTCAGTAGCCTTGAGGAATATGAGGGCAAAATAAAAGCTCTCAAAGAGGCATGACATGAAAAGAAAAAGAAAAGCCTAGCTCTTAAAGTGGAATCAGATGATGATCACTCTGAAGAAGATGATGAACTTGATAAAGAAATGATGGCCATGTTGGTGAAGAAATTTGGGAAAATATATGGGAAAAAGAAATTTAGAAAGTTCAAAAAGAAGGATAGAGCCACCAGTAGCAAAAAAGAAAGAAAAGATTCCATCATATGTTATAAATATAAGAAACTAGGACACATCAAATGAGAGTGTCCTATGCTAGCAAAGAAACAAGGAAAAGACAAGAAGACTGACAAAGAAAGAAAGAAAAAAGCCTTTGTGTCATCCATCTGGGGAGATAGCTCAGATGAAGAAGAAGCAGCAGAAGATGGTGATCGAAATTGCCATTTTTTGTTTGATGGCTCAAGAAGCAGCAGAAGAGGAAAACATCAAGACAGTGACAATGATTCTAAGGTAAATGATTCCAAACCCTCCTACACTAAACTGCATGATGCATTCAATGAATTAATGTTTGAGTTTGTTAAAGTGTTTAAGTAGTTGCATTTGTCTAAAAAGAAAATAAGCAAACTTGAAAATGAATCACATGTATCTTGTATTGCATCTGCTCCTTCTACCACATCAGTTTGCACTTCATGTAGTGAGTTAAAAGATAAGAATGCATATCTCCATAAGACCCTAACCAGATTTGTTGAATCTAGAGTTATGATGATTCCAAACTAACATTCAAGAGCTTGGAATGAAGATATCAAAGGAGCTCAAAATGTATCAAGTGAAGAAGTTCTGAGTAATCTGTGCAAGATTTGTTGTAGGATCATTAGTTATGTTTTATATATGGGTAAAAGACTTTGATTTGATGAAAAGATGTTTAAAAAACTTGATTTTATGTTAAATCATGAAATATTTGAAAAATACCCACCAACAGACGAAGTTTGAAAAGTTTACATTGAACTGTCATATTGGAAATTCGAACTTTGGCTTTGAAAATTCAAATTTTGAGCTAAAACTGAATAAGTCTAAAGAGATGCTTCTTTGACAGATGAATTTTGATTTTCCAAAATTCAAATTTTCATAAGTGTCTGAAAGAAGCTGTTGAGCAACAGATGAACTTTGAGCTTTGAACATTCGAATTTCAGATACAATGAAACTTATGAAAACTGAAGAAATTCGTCTGAAACAATGTTAAAGATCATCTGAAATCAAGATTATATTGAGTTTCAAAATTGCTCACTGACAGACGAACTTTGAACATGAAAATTCAAATTTTAGAAGCTAAGGTTGTGAGTCTGTTACAATGACATGTTGACATACGAATGACAATGTTTATAAATTTGAATATTAAAGTAAGTCTGAAAAGAGGTCTCTCTAACAGATGAACTTCACTCTTTCAAAATTCGAATTTCGAAGTAAATGAACTACTGTGCTGTTTGAGCCTGCAACGGACAGACGAATTTTGGGGTTCCAAAATTTGAATTTCGAGGGCACTGTAGCAAATTGAAAATACTGTTCACACTTAACAGAAAAACTTTCTTCTTGAAAATTCGTATGTCACAACATGGAAACACTTTCTAAGTTTCAAAATTTGAATTTCACTTCATGAATAGACGAACTTCAGTATTTCAATGTTGGAAGCTTTAACCTTCGGTTCCTTCGAAATTTGTCTGTTGACCAACCAAAATTTGAATTTCAGTATGTTAGAAGCATTAAATGTGGTTGGTTAACGGATAGTTTTTCAGAGTAACCATTGGATAACTTCTCCAACGGATAGATTTTGTCTCTAACGGACATTTGTGACCTAAATCTATTAATATAACATCATTTGAAGTTGTGGATAATGAATCAAACTTTATATATACTGAAACTCTGCCAAATCTTCTTCTCAAAGACTTTTACCCTCTTACTTCAATACTTGTACTTTAACTTTCATATGCACTATATTCTAGAGAGTTTCATCTTTGTAAACAATCTAATCTTCATCTGGAAGATAGATTTTCTTGTGAGGAGATATCACAGGGGATTGTAAAGCACTTTGTGAAAGTGCAGAAAGTGATTGAGTGAGCTCTAGAAAATAGAGCACTGACATTGTATTGTGGTATTTACAAGAAGCTCGTTGAATTCTTGCTGAATAGTGGAAAATCTCAAGTGGTGTCTTGAGGACTGGATGTAGGTCAAGAGGAGAGACCAAGCCAAGATAAATATCAGAGTTTTTCTTCTCTCTATCACTACTCTTTCATCTTACTGCTTTATACTCTGTTTTTCAGTCATACCTTGCTTTCTTCACTGTTTTCACTTTGTGCAGAAAATTTTTAATCTTCCTAATTCACCCCACTCTTGGGAAGTCAGCCTAACTAACAAGTGGTATTAGAGCCTGGATTCCCATTCAAAGGATCTCACAGTTCGGGAATTAAAATGGCTGGCTTTGGAGAAAGCATATTACCAGAAGGGAACAATACAAACAGACTGCCTGGTTTCAGTGGAGAGCACTATGGTTATTAGAAGATGAGAATGCAAATCTATCTCTAGTGAATCGATCTGGACATCTGGTCAGTTATTCAGAACGGAGACTTTGTCCCATGGCTTTAGAAGATGATGGAAAGTACAGAGAAAAGCCAGAAGCTGAATAGAATGAGGAAGATAGAAGGAGAGTCTTGTTGAACTTCAAGGCAAAACACTATTTAGTCAGTGCCTTGAATCAAGATGAATTCTACAGAGTCTCACAATGCTCCACTACTAAGGAAATATGGGACACCCTACAGATTGCTCATGAAGGAATAACTAAAGTTAAGGAAAATAAACTGAATACCTGCATTGCAGAATATGAAAGCTTCAGAATTGCTGAAGGAGAAATTGTAAAAGAGCTACAAAAGAGATTCACTCTCATTATGAATCAACTAAAGAGCTTGGGGAAGGAGTACACTCAAATAGAGAAAGTAAGGAAGATTCTTAGAGCTCTTCCTCTGGAATGGTAACCCAAGGTAACAGCAATAGAAGAAGCCAGAGGAGAATTAATGACCTCTGTCACAGCTCTATTCGGCAGCCTTGAGGAATATGAAGGAAAAATGAAAGCTCTCAAGGAAGCTGGACAAGACAGAAAGAAGAAAGGTCTTGTTCTCAAAGCTGCTGAGGAAAAGGAAGAAGAATCTGACGATGGAGATGAGCTGGATGAAGAAACTCTGGCTATGATGGTCAGAAAATTCGGAAGATTCTATGGCAAGAAGAGAAACAAGAAAATCTTCAAGAAAGGACTAGCTGGAGACAACAAGAAAGAAGCAAAAGAGCCTGTGACTTGCTATGAGTGCAAAAAGCAGGAACACATCAAATGGGATTGTCCACAATTCCTAAAGAAGCAAGAGAAAGAAAAGAAAGATGCTGACAAAGGCAAGAAGAAGAAAGCTTACATCTCATCAATATGGGGCAACAGCTCAGATGAGAAAGAAGATGAAGAAGATGAAATTGCCAACATATGTCTGATGGCACTTGCTTATGAAGAAGCTGAAATTCCATGTAGCAGTGATCAAAAAGAAGAGGTATATGAATCTGAACCTTCCTATTTGAATTACTGGATACATTTCATGAGCTGCATGATGAGTTTGTTAAGGTTGCTAAAGATCTGAAACTAGCTAAGAAAAAGATTAACAAACTAGAATCTCAAAGCAACATCTCTGAAATTGCTCCTCTACCTATTGTTGAATCTGTCTGCTATAAATCATGCATTGATGTAAAGCAAACCAATGAATATTTAGTGAAAAGCATGTCTAGGCTTACTAAAGGTAAAGATATGTTGTTTGCTTTAATGGGGAGCCAAAGAATATCACAAGGGAAAGCTGGACTTAGCTATGATCCATGTGCTGTAAAAGAAAAGATTAGGAAGAAAAATCAGAATATATACATGAGATACTTTGTGCATGTTGAGAGCGATAGAAAGAAAAATTATATGTCACCTCACATTGAATCATATAATCAACTAAGGCATGCAAAACAAAAGTATTATCTGCATTGTTTTCTTCCTACTTCTCAATCCAGCAGTTCCTTTACCACCTGTCATTTCTGTAACAAAAAGGGACATATTTCCAGTTCTTGTACTATAAAGAAAAATTGACTTGACAGGAAGGTTAAATGGGTTCTCAAGGGTACATATGTATCCAGGGAAAAGACTACTGACAGAAAAGGACCCAAACAAATTTGGGTACCTAAAAGGAAAATATGAACTTTGTTTTGCAGGTCTGTCTCAAAGCTAAAAGGAGTAACAAATGGTATATTGACAGTGCCTGCTCAAGCCACATGACCGGTGACAAGGAGAAGTTCATCACCCTTAGAGACAAGAAAGGAGGAAAGGTGACCTTTGGAGGTGATCAATATGGCAAAATAGTGAGAATTAGAATTGTGGGCAAGAATCCAGAGACATCTATTGAAGAAGTGCTGTTTGTAATTGGCCTCAATCACAACCTGCTAAGTGTGAGTCAGACATGTGATAGAGGAAATTAGGTGCTGTTTGGCTCAAAGTTTTGCCTGGTCATCAGAAAAAGTGATCACAAAGTAATCCTCAAAGCTCAAAGGGATGGTAACTACTATACTATTGATCTTGATGAACTTCCTCCCTTGGATTCTGTTTGTTTGATTAGTCAGGACAATGATAGTTGGTGTGGCATAGAAGATTAGCTCATGTTAACATGAATCAACTTTCTAAACTGGTTAAAAATGAGTTAGTCACTGGCCTACCTAAAATCTCTTTTGAAAAAGACAAAGAATGTGATGCATGCTTAAAAGGAAAACATACTAAATCTTCTTTTAAATCCAAAAACATAGTCACCACAACTAGACCACTTGAACTATTGCGTATGGACTTAATTGGACCATCTAGGGTAAAAAGCATAGGTGGTAATCTGTATGTGCTTGTAATTGTGGATGATTACTCTAGATTTACATGGACATCATTTCTTTCCTCTAAAAGTGATACCTTTGATGCATTTGTAACCTTAGCTAAGAAAGTACAAAATGAGAAAGGTATTTCTATTGTGTCTATCAGGTCAGATCATGGAGGAGAGTTTGAAAACTCATACTTCCTGGAGTACTGTAATGAGCATGGAATTGATCACAACTTCTCAGCTCCAAGAACTCCTCAACAGAATGGAGTAGTAGAAAGGAAGAACAGAACCTTTGGAGAGATGGCTAGAGCTATGCTGAATGAAAAGGAACTATCTCAAGTGTTTTGAGCTGATGCAGTAAATACAACAAGCTACATCATAAATAGAGCCTAATCAGACCAATCCTTGGAAAGACTCCATACGAGCTGTACAAGGGAAGAAACCCAAATCTGTCACATCTTCATGTGTTCGGGTGCAAATGCTTCATTCACAACAATGGAAAGGAGAATTTGGGTAAGTTTGATGCCAAATCTGATGAAGGTATATTTCTGGGCTATTCTAGTAGTAGTAGAGCATATAGAGTTTTCAATAAAAAATCTAGTTTGGTAGAAGAATCTGTGCATGTAGTATTTATTGAACATGAAACTGCTTCTAAACATGCTACTAATGGGAATGATCTGGTTTCAAACTTTAAAAAGCTAGATATTTTTGATGAAGGTAAAATTGAGTCTCCAAAAATATCTGAATCTATTAACATAGAGGAAGATATTCAGGAGAGGAATTTTGAAGATGAAAATATTGAAGAAATGTCTCAAGAACTCCCTAGAGCTTGGAGATATCAAAGGAATCATCCTGTTGATCAAGTAATAGGGAATGTTCAAGAGAGACTTAGATCAAAAAAATGGTTAAGGGATCAAATGATTAATTGTGCTTTCATCTCGCAAATTGAACCTAAATGTACTGAGGAAGCCTTAACTGATGAGTACTAGATTCTAGCCATGCAGGATGAATTAAATCAGTTTGAAGGAAATCAAGTCTGGGATTTAGTGCCTAGGCCCAAAAATCATCCTGTCATTGGTACCAAATGGGTTTTTAGAAATAAACTTGATGAATCAGGATCAATCATCAGAAATAAAGCTAGATTGGTTGCTAAAGGTTATAATCAAGAAGAGGGAATTGATTTTGAGGAAACCTTTGCTCCAGTAGCTAGATTAGAAGCAATTAGAATTCTACTAGCATATGCATGCATGAAAAATATTTTGTTATTTCAAATGGATGTGAAAAGTGCTTTTCTAAATGAATATATCATGGAAGAGGTTTATGTAGATCAACCTCCAGGTTTTGAGGATTCTACAAAACCAAACCATGTTTATAAACTGAAGAAAGCCCTTTACGGTTTGAAGCAAGCCCTTGGAGCATGGTATGAAAGATTGAGTAATTTTCTAACTAAAAAGGGGTTTAACTGAGGAAAAGTAGATACAACTTTATTTACTAAGAAAGAAAATAAAGATTTACTTATTGTTCAAATCTATGTTGATGATATCATATTTGGTGCTACTAATGAATCTCTTTGCAAGAATTTTTCTAAGTTAATGCAGGGGGAGTTCGAAATGTCCATGATGGGTAAACTCAACTTCTTCCTTGGATTGCAAATTAGACAGTGTGATGATGGTATCTTCCTCAATCAATCAAGTATCTGAAGGAATTACTGAAGAAGTTTGGAATGGAAAATGCCAAGCCAATGGGGACACCTATGGCTACTGCAACCAAGCTGGATATGGATGAAAAAGGGAAAATGTTTGACATAACCTAGTACAGAAGAATGATTGGATCCCTACTGTACCTAACTGCTAGCACACTTGACATTATGTTTAGTGTCTGTATGTGTGCAAGATTCCAATCATGTCCCAAAGAAACCCATGCAACTGCTGTAAAGCGTATCTTCAGATATCTCATTGGAACTTCACAGATAGGTCTTTGGTATCCTAAGGGCAATGTAGAAGATCTCAAAGGATACACTGATGCTGACTTTGCAGGATCCAAAACTGACAGAAAAAGCACAAGAGGGACTTGTCAGTTTCTTGGAGGATCCTTAGTTTCATGGTTTAGCAAAAAGCAAAATAGTGTGGCCTTATCCACGGCAGAGGCTGAGTATGTTGCATCTGGAAGCTGTTGTGCCCAAATCATTTGGATGAAGCTACAGCTTGGAGATCTTGAGATTGAGATGATGGAAATACCAATCATGTGTGACAATCAAAGTGCCATTAATATCACAAAGAATCCTGTCATGCATTCAAGGACAAAACATATTGAAGTTAGGCACCACTTCATAAGGGATCATGCTTTGAAAGGAGAAATCAGACTAGAGTACATCCCAACTGAAGATCAAGTAGCTGATATACTGACAAAGCCTCTATCAGAAGATAGACATTGCAAAATAAGAAGAGAATTGGGCATGGTAAATCCCAATGAACTGTAAGTAAATACGTCTGTAATTCGGTTTTTAGATTTTCCAACATTGAATTAGTTCTAACTTTAGCATTGGAGTGTGTTTAATTTAAGTTGCAGGAGCTCCTCATGAGATTCAATGCTGATAAATCTGGAAAATGGAGCTTACCAGAATGGAATGATCAAAAATTGAAGAAAATGATAGATATTCTAAGTTTCTGGATCCATTCTGTAAGTTTTTAAAGCTGAAATAACGTATATTGATTGTGTGTTAGACGAATTTCCTTGAAAAATTAAGTTTCTGAGGAAGTCAGCATGGTCAACATTCAAATTTGGATACCCAACAGACGAACTTCAGTCGGTTATAAGTTGGAACAGTTCTCGGTGAAGCCTCAAAATTCGTCTGTTGGCCCTTCAAAATTTGAATTTTCAAGAACAAAAATTTTAAAGTTTTGTTTGTCAAACATGTGATTATACTGATGTTTATTTCCTAACATACGAATGTTGGAAAACTTTTACAAAGTGTAGAAATTCGAATTTCTAATTTGAAAATTCGTCTGTTGAAACATGCTCCTCAATGTTGAATCTTTGAAAGATGAAGTTTTGTATGCTTAATTCGTCTGTTGTTTGGTGGTTTGATTGCTATTTAATGTTTACTCTTCGAAATTCGAACTTTGTTGGAACAAAATTCGTCTGTTCATCCTGTGTTGCTTGTACCAAGCCTCTGTCAGACAAACTTTCACAAGAAAATTCGCCTGTCAGTAAGCTTTGCTGAACGGTTTAACTTGTAACTGCCTAAAGTTCGAATTTTGGCCCCTTAAAATTCGTCTGTCAGGCGGTTACATATGTTAAAATCTATGGTTTTCATTTGAACAGACACAACCCTATTCCTATTCTCTCTGAGTCTGTTCTAATCCTTCATTCAATGCTCTTCAATTCTGACCAAAAACCGTCATCTCCCATCGATTAAACTTCCTTTCGTATCCTTTAATCATATTCTTTGCTCCATTCTGCAACATTCATCCACGAAAATGGCAAGAGTTAAGAATCCAGAAGCTGGCAAAGGAGAGGCTCATCCAAAACATTCGGTTAATCACAACATGCTTCCAAAGAAGGAGAAAAACTGAAGAGAAAGGCCGAATCCAGCAAGGGAACTCCTTCCAAACGCCAGAAAACCACACCCAAGGGAGAATCAAAGTAGGCTGGACCCTCTTCCTCAAATACAGCAGAACCTTCAGTCCCTGTTCCTGTTGCTGCTAAACCTGTTGCTTCCACTTTATCCTCAAGTACTGAATCTGGAGAATATGAGCTTACCACACTGCTATTATGGAGCACTCCACATATTCAAGAGGAATACTCCACCAAGTTTTCCAACAAAAAGGTAATCAAGCCACATTGTGTAAACTTGAAGGATTTCTTGGTCTCTAATAGTTTTGATGCTGGTATATGGATGATGAGATACAAGAATCTGTTGGAAGTATTGGAGAGATATGATGATGAAGTGATAAAAACTTGGTATGCCTCCTTGAAATACAATAACAAGAACAAAAAGTGGGAGGTCAATCTGAGATCAAGGACCATCTGGCTCACAGATGAGATTCTCAATGAAGTGCTGGATATCCCAGGGCAAGATGGCCTCAAGATTGACATCACTGCCTCTGGATACATGGATGAGCCAGAAACTGTTGATGAAGAAGGTGGCCCCTTTCTGAACTACAAGGAAAGTACAATTCTAAGAACTTTATTTAGAAGAAGGCAAAACTGGCCATTCATAAACGTATTGAAGCCCACAGACCTTAGTGTTCAAGTGAGAATCCTATACTACATAGTATCCACGATCATATTCAACAAAGGAGGTAGCTTCAATCTTATAACAAGGGCAGAGGCACATGTCATGGCAGTAATCATGTGTGGAAAGCTGATCAACATGGGACATATCATACTCTAACGCATGATCAAGGCAAGGGATCAGAGGAAAGACTCCACACTCCCCTATGCAGCTATTATTCTAGAATTCTGCAATATGCCAGAATTCAGCATCTTGAGAAGGGGAAAGGAAAGCCCACTGAGATCTTCAAGGAGGAAGAACTGCAAAGAATGAGAATTGAAAAGGATGAAGGAAGATGGGTTGGAAAGGGAGCAGGAAGAACTGAGGATCTATTCTTTGTTACAAATGCCTCCCTACAGCAAAAAGGCACTTCTGAGGCCCCTGCAAGATTTGTACCTCAGCCTTCTCAGCCAGTTCCATCTCTATCCAAGCCTACTCACATTTTATCCACTCCCTCCTCTCGTGCCAAGCCAACCAAGATCACTGAGTTGTATGACAGCCTGTCTACACTCATCTACAAGATCAGATTCATCAGTTGGCAAAGAACATGAAAGTGGTTGCTGATGCCTATGAAGAAATTCGAAGTGCAATCCCTACCACATCAGCTCCACCTCAGCCAGGGTTTTCTGTGCCTATCCAATCTCCAACCCCTGAGCCTCCAAGCCCCTTCGAGCTAGCCTCTTCTGACCAAGATGATGATATAGATGGTGCTGAGCCTGCTGGTATAATGAGGACACCAAGTCCTGGTCCACCCTTGGACTATGGTTAGGAAGAAGAAGGATATCAAGAAACAAGCCCTCATGAGCCTATGCAAGAAGATGCTCAGGATTCAATTCTTTCCATTCAAGAATCTGAGCAAGTTGATAGACTGGTGGTAGCCATTTCCACCTCTTCAATGCAGGAGGGTGCTAGCAATGAAGAGAGAAGCATTGTGCCTGTTGCTGATTATGAAGCTATTGCTCACAATGCTCTCTTACAAGCTCAAAGAAGAAGGCTTGAGGAAATGTTTCGTCCTGATAAACCAGCTCCTCCTTCAGTTGTTGCTTATGGACTCTTAGAAGAACAAAGAGCTCAATTGGCTCTTCCCAGGCAGGAAATGCAGGAGTTGCTTGAGATCTCTGATGATGATGAAGAGACAAGTCCTAAGCTTTCTAAGTCTCCTGCACCAGTTGAACCAGAAATCACTTTTGCTCTTGTGCCACTTCAAGCCATTCCAGTTTCTCAGATCCGTCCTCCGGTTGATTTTGTTGGCCTTCCTAATGATGCCAAAAAGGGGGAGAAGAAGAAGCAAACTGGAAAATCTACTGCAGAGCCATCTGGGAAGACGTACAATAAGAAGACCAAGCCAAAGAAGAAGTGATGGAATGACTGCTTAGAACTTAGGCTTGAATCCTCTTGTTGTGCTACATTTTGTTTCAGATGTTGTTTGTTTAAATGATTGTACTTTGTGTTTTGAAATTGGCTTTTGAAGTACTTTTTACTTTAATTGGGTTCTGTAAAGCAACATTGATTGAAATGAATGAATTCCTTGGTTGCAATATCACTTCTTGAATCTCTTCACTAATGTGCTATATATAATATCTTTTGAAATATAATGCATATGTTGAGGGGGAGCTTCCTAAAGCAAACCCAAGTACTAATCCAGTTTGAAAGTTGTTTTGTCATCATCAAAAAGGGGGAGAATGTTGAATCTAGAGTTATGATGATTCCAAACCAACATTCAAGAGCTTGGAATGAAGATATCAAAGGAGCTCAAAATGTATCAAGTGAAGAAGTTCTGAGTAATCTGTGCAAGATTTGTTGTAGGATCATTAGTTATGTTTTATATATGGGTAAAAGACTTTGATTTGATGAAAAGATGTTTTAAAAACTTGATTTTATGTTAAATCATGAAATATTTGAAAAATACCCACCAACAGACGAAGTTTGAAAAGTTTACATTGAACTGTCATATTGGAAATTCGAACTTTGGCTTTGAAAATTCGAATTTTGAGCTAAAACTGAATAAGTTTGAAGAGATGCTTCTCTGACAGATGAATTTTGATTTTCCAAAATTCAAATTTTCATAAGTGTCTAAAAGAAGCTGTTGAGCAACAAACGAACTTTGAGCTTTGAACATTCGAATTTCAGATAAAATGAAACTAATGAAAACTGAAAAAATTCATCTGAAACAATGTTAAAGATCATCTGAAATCAAGATTATATTGAGTTTCAAAATTGCTCACTGACAGACGAACTTTGAATATGAAAATTCGAATTTCAGAAGCTAAGGTTATGAATCTGTTATAATGACATGTTGACATACGAATAACAGTGTTTATAAATTAGAATATTAAAGTAAGTCTGAAAAGAGGTCTCTCTAACAGATGAACTTCACTCTTTCAAAATTAAAATTTCGAAGTAAATGAACTACTGTGCTGTTTGAGCCTGCTACGGACAGACGAATTTTGGGGTTCCAAAATTTGAATTTCGAGGGCACTGTAGCAAATTGAAAACACTGTTAACACTTAACAGAAAAACTTTCTTCTTGAAAATTCATATGTCACAACATGGAAACACTTTCTAAGTTTCAAAATTCGAATTTCACTTCATGAACAGACGAACTTCAGTATTTCAACGTTGGAAGCTTTAACCTTCGGTTCCTTCAAAATTAGTCTTTTGACCAACCAAAAATTCGAATTTCAGTATGTCAGAAGCATTAAATGTGGTTGGTTAACGGATAGTTTTTTAGAGTAACCATTAGATAACTTCTCCAACGGATAGATTTTGTCTCTAATGGACATTTGAGACCTAAATCTATAAATATAACATCATTTGAAGTTGTGGGTAACGACTCAAACTTTAATACTTGTACTTTAACTTTCATATTCACTCTATTCTAGAGAGTTTCATCTTCGTAAACAATCTAATCTTCATCTGGAAGATAGATTTTCTTGTGAGGAGATATCACAAGGGATTGTAAAGCACTTTGTGATAGTGCAGAAAGTGATTGAGTGAGCTCTAGAAAATAGAGCACTGACGTTGTACTGTGGCATTTGCAAGAAGCCCGTTGAATTCTTGCTGAATAGTGGAAAATCTCATGTGGTGTCTTGAGGACTGGATGTAGATCAAGAGGAGAGACCGAACCAGGATAAATATGAGAGTTTTTCTTCTCTCTATCACTACTCTTTCATCTTACTGCTTTATACTCTATTTTTTTGTCATACCTTTCTTTCTTCACTGGTTTCACTTTGTGCAGAAAATTTTTAATCTTCCCAATTCACCCCCCTTCTTGGGAAATCAGCCTAACTAACAAGATTCACCAAAGGGCAAAATATCCTAAGGGTAATACTAGGAACACAAATAGTTAGTCAAAGCAAAGCTGGTCTAGGCTATGATTCTTGTGCTATTAAAGAAAAACTGAAATGCAAGAAACAAAATCTCTATCTTAGAAATTTTGTGCATGGTAATGGCATAGATTTAGCACAAAATATAGAGTCATTTCCTGCACTAAAAAGTCAAAAGGATAGATATTACTTGCATTACTTCAGATCTACATCTCTTTCATCAAGCCCTTTTTCCACTTGCCACTTCTGTAATAAGAAGGGTCACACATCCTCCTCTTATGCATAAAAAAAGTAAGGTAATGACAATGGAATCAAATGGGTTCACAAAGGTACTTTAGTACCAAAGGAAAAAACTAACAGGAAATGACCCAAGCAAATATGGGTACCTAAAGAAAAGAAATAAAACCTATTTTGCAGGTATATCTCAAGGCTTAAGAAAGCAGTAAATGGTATATAGATAGTGCCTACTCGAGACACATGATTGGAGACAAAGAAAAATTCATTGTGCTAAGGAAAGGAGGAAAGGTTACTTTTGGTGGTGACCAGTTTGGCAAGATAGTTGGTAATGGAATTATGGGAAGAAACCCAAAAACATCAATAGAAGAAGTCCTGTTTGTAAGAGGACTCAACCACAACCCGTTGAGTGTGAGCTAAACATGTGATAAAGATAGCTGGGTTCTGTTTGATTCCAACTACTGCAAGGTTATCAGAAAAAGTGACCACAAAGCCATTCTTAAGGCACAAAGAGATGGTAATTGTTACATAGTTGAATTAAATGAATTAGCTGCTCTAGATTCAATATGCTTAATATGTAAAAAAGATGATAGTTGGCTATGGCATAGGAGACTAGCTCATGTTAGCATGCATCAATTAAATAAACTTGTTAAAAATGTACTTGTTCTTAGATTACCTAAAATAACTTCTGAAAAAGATAGAGAATGAAACGCTTGCCTTAAGGGGAAACAAACAAAATCTTCATTTAAATCTAAAAATGTTGTCTCTATAACTAGGCCACTGTAATTGCTTCACATGGATTTGATAGGTCCTAGTCGTGTTATAAGTATTAGTGGTAACCTGTATATACTTGTTATAGTAGATGACTATTCTAGATTTACCTGGACCTTATTTCTTTCTTTTAAGGATGAAACATTTGAAGCATTCCTAATCTTAGCTAAGAAAGTCCAAAATGAGAAAGGCTGCTTTATTGTGTGTATTAGAACAGATCATAGTGGTGAGTTTGAAAATGCTCAATTTAATGACTACTGCAAAGAGAATGGAATAGAGTACAACTTCTCTGCTACAAGAACACCTTAACAGAATGGAGCTGTAGAGAGGAAAAATAGAGTACTGGAGGAAATGGCTTGCACAATGCTGAATGAGAAGGGATTGCTAAAGTACTTTTGGGCCAATGCAGTGAGCACAACATGCTACCTAATGAATAGAGCCTATATCAGACTCAATCTAGGCATAACCCCACATGAGCTATTCAAGGGAAAGAAGTCCAACCTTTCTCATCTACATGTTTTTGGGTGCACCTGCTATATACACAACAACAACAAGGACAACTTAGGTAAGTCTGATACAAAGTCAAATGAAGGTATATTTCTTGGCTGCTCAAATAGGAGCAAATCATATAGAGTATTCAACAAAAAGTCTAAGAGTAAAAGAGTCTGTGCATGTAGTGTTCATAGAAAATGAGACTATTGCCAAACCTGTTTTAGTAGAGGATGAGCTAATTTCAAGTCTTAAAAACTTAAGTATCTTTGAAGAAAATAAAAATGAACCACAAAAAATACTAGAATCTACTAATATAGAGGAAGATATTCTAGAGAAAGATGTAGAATTTGATAACAATGAAGAAATTTCTAAAGAACTCCTTTGAGCTTGGAGATATCGAAGGAGTCATCCAGTTGATCAAGTGATTAGGAATGTTCAAGAGAATGTTAAAATCAAAAAACAACATAGGGATCAAATAAATAACTGTGTATTTATTTCTCAAATTAAACCTAAGTGTACTGAAGAAGCTTTAACTAATGAATATTGGATATTAGCTATGCAAGAAGAACTTACTCAATTTGAAAGAAATAAAATTTGGGATTTAGTGTGTAGCGAAAGGATCACCCAATTATTGGAACTAAATGGGTATTTAGAAATAAACTTGATGAAATAGGAATAATTATTAGAAACAAGACTAGATTGGCAACTAAAAGATATAATTAGGAGGAAGGCATAGATTATGAGGAAACTTTTGCTCCAGTTACAAGATCGGAAGCAATAAGAATTCTCTTAGCCTATGCATGCATAAAAGACATAATGCTATATCAAATGGATGTAAAGAGTGATTTTCTAAATTGTTATGCCATGGAAAAGGTTTATGTTGATCAACCTCCAGGTTTTGAGGACTTAACTAAGCCAAACCATGTATATAAATTGAAGAAAGCTCTTTATGGCTTAAAACAGGCACCTAGAGCATGGTATGAAAGGCTAAGCAACTTCCTAATTGAAAAAGGATTTAATAAAAGGAAAGTTGATACAATATTGTTTACTAAAAAGGAAAATAAAGATTTTCTCATTGTCCAAATTTATGTTGATAATATTACATTTGGTACTACTAATGAATCTTTTTGCAAGAATTTCTCTAAGTTAATGCAGAGTGAACTTGAGATGTCAATGATAGGAGAGCTTAATTTCTTCCTTGAAATGCAAATTAAATAATGTGATGATGGTATATTCCTCAATCAATCAAAGTATCTGAAAAAGCTACTGAAGAAATTCATAATGAAAAATGCCAAATCAATGGGAACTTCTATGACTACTGCAACAAAGCTTGATACGGAGGAAGGAGGAAAGCCTTTTGATATAACTCAATATAGGAGAATGATTGGTTCCCTACTATACCTAACAGCAAGTAGACCTGACATTATGTTCAGTGTCTGCATGTATGCAAAGTTCCAATCATGTTCGAAAGAGTCCCATGCAATAGCTGTGAAGAGAATTTTCAAATACCAAATTGAAACATCACAGATGAGACTTTGGTATCCAAAGGGTAATGGAGAAGAGCTTATAGGATACATTGATACTGACTTTACTGGATCCAAAACTAATAGAAAGAGCACAAGTGTGACATGCCAGTTTCTAAGAGGATGTCTGGTTTCATGGTTCAGTAAGAAACATAATAGTGTAGCTTTCTCCACAATAGAAGTTGAATATATAGCTATTAAGAGCTGTTGTGCTCAAGTTCTTTGGATGAAGCAGCAACTTGAAGATCTTGAGATTAAGATGAAGGAAATACCAATTAGTTGTGATAATCAAAGTGCCATCAACATCACAAAGAATCCTATCATGTATTAAAAGACAAAACACATTGAAGTTAGACATCACTTCATATGATACCATGTTTTGAAAAGAGACATCATATTAGAGTTTGTCCCTACTGAAGATCAAATTGCAGACATCTTAACTAAGCCCTTACTGGAAGACAAATACCGTAAGATCAGAAGAGAATTAGGAATGGTAAATCCCAATGAACTGTAAGCAAGTCTCTAACTATATCTATTTAATTTTCTGAAGTTAAGTTATTAAAATTTATACTAACTTAAGCATCGGAATATGTTTTAGATGTTTTGTAGGTACTCCTCATGAGTTTATTTGAAAGAAAAATTAACATAAAGGAGTACCACACACTTACCCAGTCAAAGAAAGTTTGGAAATTCAAATTTTCAGCTCAAATTTGTAAGTTCAATTGTATAAAATTTGAATTTTTGATGCTGTTAGATGTATTTACATGCTAGAGTATGATTTTGAATGAGTTGGCATGCCTAAAATTTGAACTTAAGTGCCAAACAGACGTATTTCAGTGCATCACATATTGTTACAGTACTCTCAAATTGTTTGAAATTCGTCTGTTGCTTAGTTGAAATTTGAATTTTGAATGCTGACTTAAGTGTTGACTATTTTTATGTGTCCAATATTCGAATTTTTGGTAATTCAAAATTCACAGTTCAAAAGTTTCTTCACAAAGTATCAAAATTCGAATGTTAAATCTTAAAATTCGTCTGATGAATGTCTCTTACTTATCTACCTTCAAGTAAAGATATTAAAATTTGAACTTTAGGAACATAATTTTCATCTGTTGAAGCATATATTGATGAAGAGTCTTTGTTAGATGAATTTCAAAGCTGAAATTTGTCTGTTAAATGTCTTCTTCTTATTTAACTCACAATTAAACTCTCAAAATTTGAACTTTGATTACCCAATGTTTGTCTATTGAGGTGTATATCCATAACTAAGCCTCTGACAAATGAACTTTAAGAATGAAAATTCATCTGTCAGACAGTTTCTCAATGATAAATAGGTAACGTAACTGCTCAAAATTTGAATTTTGGGCCCCAAAACTTGTCTATTGAATGGTGACTTAAGCTGAACCAGAAGGTTACATTCTAAACAGACATAACCCTATTCATTTATCTCTTAAAACTATTTATCTCCCCTCTTAATTTCTAATCAATTCCTTTGGTGAATCTTCATTTCCCACCAATTAAAATCCTACCTGGTCCTTATAAACACCCTCTGAGCATCTCTTGCTTCCAATCTATCACAAAAATGGCAAGGGTTAAGAATGCCAATGTAGGAAAAGAGAAGTCCAAACCAAAATGAGCAATGAAATCATAATATACCTCTAAAGAAGGAGAAAACAAGAAGAAAAATGGCGAATCCAGCAAAGGAACTCCTTCCAAGAAGCAAAGAACAACTTCCAAGACTGATTCGAAGAAACCTGCCCCTGCTGCTACCCCTGCCTCATCTAGCACCCTAAAGAACTGATACTGACTACTAAGCCTCTATGTAGCACTACCCAGATAGTAGAAGAATACACCATGAAGTTTGTGAGCAAAAAGGTTATCACTCCTCATTATACCAACTTAGAAGATTTTTTAGTGTCTAATAATTTTTGATGCTGGAATCTGGCTAGTCAAATATAAAAATTTATTGGAAATCAAAGAAATGTATGATAATGAGTTTATTCAGATGTGGTATGTTCCCTTATCATACAACAATAAAAAGAAAAAATAGCAGGTTAACCTTAGGTCCAGAACTCTGTGGCTCTCTGATGAAACAATCAATAGAGTTCTAGAAATCCCTGGAAAAGAGGGATTCAAGATTGACATCATCACCTCCAGATATATGGATGAAGATGAAGAAGCAAAAGAGAAAGGTGGACAATTCCTAAACTACAAGGAGAGCATAGTCTTGAACACTTCATTTAGAAGGCATGAGAATAGCCTCCTTTAAGACTAGTAAAGCCCAATGACCTAAGTGTGCAAGCCAAGGTTTTGCACTACATAATGTCTCGGATCATTTTCAATAAAGGGGTAAGCTTCAATTTGATTACACGGCCTGAGCCTTATGTGAAGACTACTCTAATCCACGGAAAGCTGCTGAATCTAGGCCATGTCATCTTCCAGCATATGATCAAGACAAGGGATCAAAGGAAAGATTCCACCTTTCCCTATGCCTCAATTATTACAAAGATGCTTTAATATGCAAAGATTAAGCACTTGCAGAAAGGCAAAGCAAAGCCCACTGAGATGTTTAAGGAGGAAGAATTAATGAAGATGGGCATAGAAAGGAAGGAAGAAAGGTGGGTTGTCAAGGGTATAGGAAAGTTAGAAGATCTATTTTATGAGGGTGGTGAATCATAACAGTAAGAAATGACTTCTGAGGCTATTCCACATATTCAGCCTTCACCACAGCCATCCCAGCCTATTTCTCTTTCACCATAGCCCACTCAACCACCTTAGCCCTCCACTCCATCCACTTAGTCCAATCCAACCACAATCATTTAGTTGTATGATAACCTCTCTTCATTAATGCTAAGCATCTAAGAAGAACAGAACGCCCAGTATGCTCACTTACAAGATCCAATTACTCAACAAGCAAAGAATTTGAAGGTGATTGCTGATGCCTACGAAGACATCAGAGATGATATCCCTTCAACATTAGTACCTCTTTAACCTGGACCTTTTAGACCCAGTAAATCTATTTCACTTGAACCTCCAAGCCCATTTAAGCTGGAATCCCCTGGGCCTATTGCTACAAATATTGCTACTAGGGCTATTGACACTGTTACTACCCCTCAAGCCTCCAGCAATGGGATAAGCCCTGGTCCACCCTTGGACTATGCCATGAAGGAAGAGGTACCTCAGGAAGAAGGCTCTCATGAGGCTATGATAGAGGATATTGCTAAGGAAACAATCCTATCATCTCATTGCCCATTTGGATTACCTTTTTGTAAAAGGTCTTTTGATAAAAACCACAGTTTACAAGAATTAAGTTTGGATAAAAGTAAAGAAGTTTATTATAAATCTATTTAGATAAAAAAGGAAAAAATAATGGTTAGAAACCATGGTTTGCTTTGCAAAAATGCAAATCAAAGAGGCACTTCAATAGTTTGAGCAAATGGAAAAACTAGTTTCAACTATCACCTTTGCCTTAATCATTTAAGCTATACTAAATAAGGAGAGAAGCATCATGCCTTATGTGAATACTGCTACCATTGCTCATGATGCAATTGTCCAAGCTTAGAAGAGAAGGCTTGATAAGATGTTTGCTTTATTACCTCTTCCATCATTACTTTTTCCATTTGGTCTCTCAAAGGAACAAAGAGCTAGATTTACAAATACAAGAAGCGAAATACAGGAACTCCTCAAAGTATCTGATGAGGAAGATAATGAACATAAAGACTCAGCACCTCTCCTCAGATACCCTCCTCAGTGCCATTTATTCCTGTCCCTCTTCAACCTATTCCCATGTCACAGGTGCCTTCTCCCTTTATGCATGCTACAATCCCTGATGATGCCAAAAAGGGGAGAAGAAAGACGAGCAAACTAGGAAGTCTGAAGCTGGGCAACCTAGCAAGACCTATGGCAAGAGGTCCAAGCCCAAGAAGAAGAAGTGAATGCTAGATCCTTAGGGCTTGGACAATAGGGCTGTGTATTTCTGCCGTGTATGTATATTTCTACATCTTTGTAGCATTTCTTGTACTTAAATGTTAGTCTTGCAATCTCATGTACTTATTGAATTACTGTACTGAACTTTGATAGAATCAATGCAATATGATTCCATATTTTCCTTCTACTCTCTTACATGTGCTATATTTATCTTTAAAACTTTAATGTATATGTAGAGGGGGAGCTCATAGAAGCAAACTCGTGAAAAAAATCCAATATGAAAGTTGGTTTGTCATCATCAAAAAGGGGGAGAATGTTAAATCAAGTGTTTTGATTATTCCAACTAACTAGAGCTTGGAAGAAGAATATCAAAGGAGTGTAAGAGCATACAATTGAAGAAATCCAAGATGAAATATGTGAAGAATTAGTTGTTAGGATTTCTCATAATGTACACAGGGTAAAAGGCTCTGATTTTTACTTAATTATACTCCTACTATGTTTAAACAAGTGTTTTAACAGTTATCCTATGCTAACATATGTTAGATTTTGAAAACACTGACTAACAAACGAACTTTTCCTTTAATTCTGATATGCTCTGTGCAAAATTCAAACATTGGTTACTGAAATTCAAAGTTCCAGAGTTATCATCTCTGATAGATGAATTTCAAGTTCTGGGATTCGAATTTCGATTAAAGCATAATTGGCAAAATATGCAAAATTCATCTGAAGTCTTGTCAAAATTCAAATTTTAAATTAAGAACTTATGAGTCATGTTACAGCATGTCTCTAACAGATGAATTTTGAAATGTAAAATTTGAATTTCAAAGAGCAGAACTCTTATGCCATGTTGAGCTTGCCACTAACAGACAAATTTTGGCCTCCAACATTTGAAATTCAAGTGTATTACAAAAGCATGAGACAATTGTTCATACTCAACAGATGAATTTTAGAAGTTCAACGTTAAATATGGTTAACGTCTCTAATGGCTAGATCTTATGTCTAACGACTAGTTTAGTCACAAATCTATAAATAGAACTTCATTTGAAGTTGTGGGTAATTAATTTTTGCTGTAAATACTGAAAGTCTACCAAAATCTCTAGTCAAGCTCTTTTACTTTCTCACACTTCATTTATTACACTTCAACTATCACATTTACTCTAAATTAGAGAGTTTTTCATTCTGTATAAAATTTTTTCTTCATCTGGAAGAAGGATTTTCTTGTGAGGGGTTATCACAAGGGATTTAGAAAATACTTTCTAAGAGTGCAGAGTATGGATTTAAGAGCTCTTAGAACAGAGCATAAGCTTATATTGTGGCATTGCAAGGAGCCTACTGAATTCTTACAAGTGATTGAAAAATCTCAAGTGGTGACTTAAGAATAGGACGTAGGTCAAGTGGATTTGACCGAACTAGGATAAATTTTCTGTGACCTCTCCTTCTTTACCTTACAATTGCTTTATACCTTCTGTACTCTGTTTTCTACAAACTTCTACCATCATTGCTCTATCATATTTTTGCAGAAAAAATTTGAACTTCCCAATTCACCCCCTCTTGGGAAGCCAGCAAATCTAACAAAGGCAAATGCATGAGATACTGGCTAGTCAAAGTGACTGAGTTAGTACCTGGGGGATACACTGAACAAAATGCAAAAGCAGTTGAATCAACAAGGATATGGTGATGTGAATGAAAAGGTCAGCATGTGTATGGATCTAAATACTGGAGATAATGATGATGAGAATAAGGTGGAGCTAGAGAGGGTCCTACGAGCTAAAATAAGGGGTTTCTCCTCTAAACTAAGGGCTTTTAAAAGTCCAATCCCCAGGATTTCGAAGGTAAAATGGACCCTACATTGGCTGAAAAATGGGTAGACTTATTGGAGACCATCTTTGATGTGATGTAATATGTAACGCCTTACTTTATGACACATTTTCCTGATTAGAAAAGCATATTAATGTCAAAATAACACATAATAGAGGCTTGAATCATCATAGGAACCATATTGGATAAAATAGAGAAAAAAATGTTACTATTTCTTTGGTTCCAAAGTTTTGTGGATGAATTTTGGAAAAAATCATAATTAATTCTAGACAAATCATATCAAGATAATTCAAGTGTCTAATTGAGGCTGGAAATATTCTCTACAAGGAAAAAATATGATCCTAAGGTTTGACCATTCCAATTTGTACAATTTATGCCCAAAATACGCTGTACAAGTGGTAAAAAATGCATGTTCCAGATTTTCTAGCCTAACTTCAAAAATTCATAATAAATCATACAGATGTCCAATTCACATGTTCTTTAGCTTTTTGAAAATCCCTGTTTGTATTGTTTTCGAAAATGCATAACACTTATGTATTATATTACACTTTGGATGAACAGTGATCACTAAATCATCAGCTACGGAAATTGGCAAGAATATGCTATTACATTGCAAAATACTTATATACATTCCATACATTGTTCAAACTTGCTCATACCATGTTCTCATTATCAAAAGAGACTCAAAATAACATGATGGCAGCAAGACATAACTTCATAAACTGCCATATGATCTTACATATAATTACATAAACACAAAGAGCTATAGCAATTATGATATTTACAATCCAAAGTTTTCTCTTAGCCCTTTGCCTTTGTGGGATACTTGAGGGGATGAGATTGGAGGACAATCTCAGTAGCAAGTCACATTTAAAGCATTATGATATTCATTTCACAAATTAAATCACATTGAATCACATTTGAACATCAAAATACCACATTGGTTATAAAAATTTCGGTAGCATAACGGCTTAGAAAATGGATGTCCCGGGCGGTTAAAAGCCCTCATATTATATCCAAACCAATCAAAGAAAACACAACATATAATGTGGCAATTCAAATTCCTCCTATTATACCATATAACATCATATGAACATAGTGAAAGAACATAAAGCAATAAATGGACTTAACTACCTTAGTGACTTCCTTTGGCTATACTCTATGCTTTCAATGGTTCTATAAGCTTCCTCCAACTTCCTCAAGTCCCTAGACAACAATTGAACAATAGCTCAAACCATTGATAACATAGTATAACACATATGGTTCAAATGAGACTCTTAAAACCCTTAATTGTACAAGTTGTCTATCTTAGCCTATACCATGAAGTGTATACTTGTTCCTAAGGTTTTTGGCCATGGGGAATCTATTTTTGACATGAAAATTATGAAATTCCCACTTTAAGAACCATTTTTGTCAGATCAAAATCTGCCTCTAGGAGAAAATATTAGCTTTCCAATTTACTTGCTTCAAAATATATCTAGTTTGCTTCCTTTCACAAAAATTCGTGTCTTCTCATAATTTCATGGTTCAAAAACACATCCTCTCCCTCAAACCATGCTTGGTAGAATTAGTACAGCAAAGAAGAGTAGAAAAATTTTCATTTCAAGCATTCCAAAGCACTTAGAAACTAGACTAGAAAGCATGGAAGATAACTTACCTACTTTGCTCTTGATTTCTCTTCTTTATTTCTTCCTTCTTGCTCCCTCACATGGCTGCCTTCTCCCTCTCAAATTTCAGACCACTCTTTCTCTTTCTTTACTGAATGGTTCGGCCAAAATGGGAGCTAGGAGGGGATATATATAATACTACTAATTACACTTACTTTTCATTAATTACCTTGATTAAAGTTAATGACAACTTAGCCATTAATTTGTCTTAACCATTAAGGCTCCCTTTTTGCCACATGGGGCTACCAAGTGGCATCCAAAATAAGGGGTACACTTGTCCAAGACACTACCTAATTTTTCCAGTCCAGTAATACCCTGCATTGGTTACTTTATACTTGAATCGGTAAAGTTACTTTTTGCCGTGTAAATTCACTTTATTGACACAGGATTAAAGTAAACTTGTATATAAGATTACTTTATTATACTATCTCTAAAAAGTTACTTTTGAGTTGTCCAACTATTTTTCCTTCTGACATTTTAGCTTTTACAGATCAAAAAGTAGCTTTATCTGTATAAAGTTACTTTTTAAATTTTCAGCAATGATTATTTTTTTATCCTTAAATATTAACCTTCAGTGCCATATACCATTGGACTCGTCTCATCGAGAGCAACATTTTGACAGTAATATTGCAGATCTAAAAAATTACCCTTGACTCAGGATAAATTTATAATTTTTAAAACTTTCAGGTCATTAGGTGCAATTTTTCCCAAAATTCAAAAATTTTTCTTCATGCATCAGATACATCCCCTCCTTTGCTTTTTTTTTTTTGGTTTCTTCTTCTCTTCTTTTTTTAGGACAAAATCATCATATTTGAGTTTCTTTTCCTTGACCCCAAATTTGTCCTTTTTGCCATTTTTCATGCAAAACGGTATATGTCTGTTTTTGCAAATTCTTTATAGATTTTAAAATATTGGTCTCTAATCATTTAGGAAAATTTTTAGGATATTACATATTGCACCTCTGAGTAAAGGGTGCAACTGGCAATGTTTAGTTTAGAGAAAAAGGCTAAGCGGTGATAGAAAAGTGTCCTACCGAGTATTGAAACTATGGATACCCCAATGAATTAGGAGCAATTTAAGGAGAGATTATTCACATATTGCTTCCCTCCTGCCCTGATGATACAAAAGGAGGCTGAATTCTAGCTTTCTAGCAAGGCAATTTGTCAACTAATTACTATATTGATCAATTTCTGGATCTAGCCAAATATTCCACCTACTTGAAGAATCACTCTGATGACAAGGGAAAGGCTCAACACCTATTTGAGGGAGCCTGTTTGGAAATTAAGGAGCGGTTGGTAGTGGTTGAATTCTTGTCCTTTGAGGATTGATGTATGAAGATGCATGTTTTATCTCTGCAAATGCGGGAGACTGAGGAAGAAAGAAGAAATTCCAAGATCCATGCTTTTTCTCATGTAGGACCTACTAGAGTTATTAGCAAAGGAAGTGGATCTGTTAGTAGTAGTGGTAGTGGCAGCTCTAGTAGAGGAAAAAGGTCATCTTAATAAAGGCCATTTTGGCAGAGGAAGAGTAGGTTTAGCAGATATTAGTCTAACAAAGGTTAGTTTGGTAGAAGGCAATTTTATAGAGGAGGCTTTGACTAAGGGAGCTCTAGTTAGAATGAGTTTACAAGAAGAAATTTAATTCTCTCTCAATTAAGTTCAGGTAGTACCTCAACTCCTTGCACAAGATGCGGAATGAATCATGGAAATTGACCATACCTGATTTGCTACAATTGTGGGAGGTTTGGTCATATGGCACAAAGTTGTCATGAGCCAAGGCGTGAAGATGCAATGAGGAAGACAACAATGCTCGGATGAGCCTTTGCCATAACTGAATAGGAGGCAGATGTGTTGAATCAAGTGTTTTTCTATGATTCCAAACATCTAGAACTTGGAAGGAAGATATCAAAGGAGTACAAGAAATCTCAAGTCAATCTAGAAAGAAATGTACACAGGATTAAGTTACAGGATTTCTTACTGTAATCACAAGAGTAAAAGGCTTTAATCTTTCACCAAATGTTCTTAAAATGTGTTTTCCAAATAATCCTATGTTAACTTACAATATATTTGAAAAATGCTCACTAATAAATGAATTTTGAAGTGTTAAACTTCATATGCTACTTTGAAAATTCAAACTTTGAAGGCTGAAATTCTAACTTACAAAGATGTTTCCTCTGACAGACGAATTTTCGACTGTGAAAATTTGAATTTCGAGTGAAGTACAAATTGTGAAAAATGAAAAATTCATTTAAAGATATGTCAAAGTTCATCTGAGAGTAAAGTTTAAAAAGAAGTTTGAAGTCAGTCCTCTGACAGACGAACTTTGATTTTGAAAATTCAAACTTTGGAGAAATAATGTCTAAGTCTATTCAGGTATCCCTTTGACAGACGAACTTCGGTCTTTAGAAACTTGAATTTTGGAATAAGTTCAATAAGAGATCTCTCTGACAAATGAACTTTAGTCTTTGAAAATTTGAATTTCGAAAAGAAGAGCTTTTGTACCATATTGAGCTGCTCACTGACAGACAAATTTGGGTACCAAAATTTAAACTTCGAAGGCACTGTAGCAAATATGGAATAACTGTTCACACTTATCAAAAGAACTTTAAACTTGAAAATTCATATGTTCCAACATGGGAAATATTTGTCAAAAATGGAAATTCAAATTTTTCTTTTGAATAGATGAACTTTGAAGTTTAACATTAAAGTCTTTAACTTTTGGTCTATGAGAAATTTGTCTGTTGACACCCCAAAATTCGAACTTTGGATGTCAGATGCATTAAATGCAGTTAGTGAACCGATAGTCTTACAGTGTAACCATTGGGTAACATCTATAACCGCTAGATCTTGCCTCTAACATATAGTTAAGACATAAATCTATAAATAGAACTTCATTTCAAGGTGTGGGAAACAAGATTACGTTGTATATACTGAAACTCTGCCAAATTCTTTAGACAAATCCTTTTACTCTCATACACTTCATACATTGTACTTCAACTGTCATACATACTCTAGATTAGAGAGTTTATATTGCTGTAAATAATCTTATCTTCATCAGGAAGAAAGATTTTCTTGTGAGGGGACTTCACAAGGGATTTGGAAAGCACTTAGCTAGAGTGCAGAGTGAGATTATAGGCCCTTGGAATAGAGCATAAAGTTGTATTGTGGTATTGCAAGGAGCCTACCGAATTCTTGCAAGATAGTGGAAAATCTCAAGTGGTACCTTAAGTACTTGACGTAGGTCAAGGAAAGAGATCGAACTAGGATAAATCTTAGTGTCATTTTTTCTTTTACCTTGTTTACTACTTTGTTGTATTTTGTACTCTATTTTTTTGCTACTCTTGCTTTCACTGCTCTCTTATACTTTTGCAGAAAATTGCAATCTTCCCAATTCACCCCCTTCTTGGAAAGCTAGCAGACCTAACAAGTGATATTACAGCTTGATTTCCCAAGTAAAGGATCTAAAAATTTAGGAAAATCAATGGTTGGCTTTGGAGAGAGCATTCTTCTAGAGGGAAACAACACAAATAGACCTTTTGGCTTCAGTGGAGAGCATTATGGATACTAGAAGATGAGATTGTAAATCTATCTCCAGTCCATTGTCTGGACATCTGGTCAATCATCCAAAAGGGGGATTTTGTCCCAGTGAAATTGTAGGATGATGGAAAATACAAAAAGAAGCCATAAGATAAGTGGAATAAAGAAGATAAGAGAAAAGTCATGCTGAACTTTGAGGCAAAACACGGCCTAGTCAGTGTACTTAATCAGGACAAATTCTATAGGGTGTCTCAAGGCTCCATAGCCAAACGAATGTGGGACACTTTATATATTGCTCATAAAAGAACTACTGGAGTAAGGGAGAACAAATTGAACTCCTGCATTAGTGAGTATGAAATCTTCAGAATGGTGGAAGGTGAAAGCATCAAAGAAATGCAAAAGAGATTCACTCTCATTGTGAATCAACTGAAGAGTCTTGGCAAGGAGTACACACAGCCAGAAAAAAGTCAAAAAAATCCTTAGAGCTCTCCCTCTGGAATGGTAACTACAAGTGACAGCAATTGAAGAAGCCAGAGGAGAGTCAATGACTTTTGTCATAGCACTCTTCGGTAGCCTTGAGGAGTATGAGGGTAAAATAAAGGCTCTTAAGGAAACTGGTCAAGATAAGAAGAAAATGTGCCTTGCATTGAAAGCTGCAGAAGAAAAAGAATAAGAGTATAATGATGAAGAAGATTTGGATGAAGAGACTCTTGCTATGTTGGTCAAAAAATTCGAACGGTTCTATAACAAGAAAAGAAATAAAAAAGATTCTTTAAGAAAGGAGCAACTGCAGACAACAAGAAAGAAGCCAAAGAGCCTATCATTTGCTATGGATGCAAAAAGCAAGGGCACATCAAATGGGATTGTCCTCAATTCCTAAAAAAGCAAGAAAAAGAAAAGAAAGCTGCTGACAAGGGCAAAAACACAAAGACATACATCTCATCAATCTGGGGCAACAATTCAGATAAAGAAGATGAAGATGAGGAAGAAATTGCTAATATCTACTTGATGGCACTTGCATCTGAAGAGGCTCCAAGCTCACCTAACAGTGATCATGAAGATGAGGTATATGAATCAAAACCTTCATATTCTGAATTGCTTTATGCATTTCATGACCTGCATGATGAGTTTATTAAAACTGCAAAAGAACTAAAAATGACTAAGAAGAAGATTAGCAAGTTAGAATTTGATTGCAAATTATTTGACACTACATCTTTGCATGAAACTGAATCTGCTTGTTGTACATCATGCAGTGAACTAAAGAAAAACAATGAATATCATTTGAAAACCATGGTTAAACTCACTAAGAGCAAAGATATGTTGTTTGCCTTATTAGGAAGCCAAAGAATTACATAAGGAGAAGCTAGACTTGGCTATGATCTGTTGCAGTGAAGGAAAAGAATAAAAAGAAAAATCAAAATCTGTATATGAGACATTTTGTGCATGTTGATGGACATAGAAAGAAAAGTCACACCTCAAAACACATTGAATCTTATGTCCAACCAAAATATGTGAAACAAAAGTATTATCTGCATTGGTTTCTTCCTGCATTATATTCTAGCAGTCCCTTTACCACCTGCCACTTTTATAATAAGAATGGACATGTTTCCAGTTCATATTTATTGAAGAAAAGTGGACTTGGCAGGAAGGTAGAATGGGTTCCTAAAGGTACATTGTATCTAGGGAAAATGCCACTAACAGAAAAGAACCCAAGCAGATTTGGGTACCTAAAAAGAAAAACTGAACCTTGTTTTGCAGGTTTGTCTTAGAACAAGAAAAAACAACAAATAGTATATGGACAGTGCTTGCTCAAGTCATATGACTGGTGATAAGGAGAAGTTCATCACCCTTAGAGACAAGAAAAGAGGAAAGGTGACCTTTGGAGGTGACCAATATGGCAAAATAGTTGGCATTGGTCTGGTGGTCAAGAATCCTCAAACATCTATAAAAGAGGTACTGTTTGTAGTTGGACTCAACCACAACTTGCTGAGTGTGAGTCAAACATGTTGAAAAGGGAACTGGGTACTGTTTGACTCAAAGTTCTGCCTAGTCATCTGAAAAAGTGATAGTAAAGTAATCCTCAAAGCTCAAAGGGACGGTAACTGTTATACCATTGATCTTGATGAACTTCCCTCCTTAGATTCTGTATGTTTAATTGGTAAAGATAATGATAGTTAGTTGTGCATAGAAGATTAACACATGTTAACATGAACCAATTAACAAAATTAATTAAGAATGATTTGGTCACTGGTTTATCAAAAATCTCTTTTGAAAAGGATAAAGAATGTGATACATGCCTTAAAGGGAAACAAACTAAATCATCATTCAAATATAAAAATGTAATCACCACATCTAGACCACTACAATTATTACATATGGATTTAATAGGTCCATTAGAGTAAAAAGTATTGGCGGAAACTTGTATGTGCTTGTGATTGTAGATAATTACTCTAGATTTACCTAGACTTTGTTCCTTTCTTCCAAAAGTGAAACATTTGATGCATTTGTTACCTTGGCTAAGAAAGTGTAAAATGAGAAAGGTATTTCCATCTGTTTATCAGGGCTGATCATGGAAGAGAATTTGAAAACTTAAGCTTTCTGGAGTATTGTGAAGAGCATGGAATTGATCACATCTTTTTAGCACCAAGGACACCTCAGCAAAATGGAGTGGTGGAGAGGAAGAACAAAACAATAGGAGAAATGGCTTGGGCAATGCTGAATGAAAAGGAGCTTCCTCAAGTTTTCTAGGCTGATGCAGTAAACACATCAAGCTATATCATTAACCGAGCCTACATCAGACCAATTCTGGAGAAGACACCCTATGAGCTATATAAAGGAAGGAAGCCAAACCTCTCACACTTACATGTATTCGGCAGCAAATGCTTCATTCACAACAATGGAAAAGAGAATCTGGGTATGTTTGATGCCAAATCAGATGAATGTATATTTCTTGGCTATTCCAGTAGAAGTAAAGCATATATGGTTTTTAATAAAAGGACTAGAACTATAGAAAATATGTGCATGTTGTGTTTATTGAAAATGAAACTGTTTCCAAGCATGTCATTGATGAAGATGATCTTATTTCTAACTATAAGAACTTAAATATTTTTGGAGAAGATAAAACTGAACTGCCAAAAATATCGAAATCCATAAATGTAGAGGAAGATATTCAGATAAAGATCTTGAATTTGAAAACAATGATGAAATGTCTCAAGAACTCCCTAGAGCTTGGAGATATCAAAGGAATTATCCAGTTGATCAAGTGATTGGGGATGTTCAAGAGAATGTTAAAACCAGAAGATAACTTAGGGATCAAATAAACAACTATGCATTCATTTCTCAAATTAAACCTAAGTATGTTGAAGAAGCCTTAACTGATTAATATTGGAGACTAGCTATGCAACATGAACTAAATCAATTTGAAAGAAATCAAGTTTGGGATTTAGTGCCTAAACCTAAAGATCACCCTATTATTGGCACTAAATGGGTTTTTAGAAATAAACTTGATGAATCATGAACAATCATTAGAAATAAAGCTAGTTGTCAAAGGATATAATCAAGGAAAAGGTATTGATTATGAGGAAACTTTTGCTCTAGTTGCAAGATTAGAAGCAATAAAAATCCTCTTGGCCTATGCATACATAAAACATAATGTTATATCAAATGGATGTAAAAAGTGTTTTTCTGAATGAATATATCATGGAAGAGGTTTATGTTAATCAACCTCCAGGTTTTGAGGACTCAACAAAACCAAACCATGTTTATAAACTGAAAAAAACTCTTTATGGCTTAAAACATGCTCCTATAACATGGTATGAAAGGCTAAGTAATTTTCTAACTGAAAAGGGATTTAAAAGAGGAAAAGTAGATATAACTCTGTTCACTAAGAAAGAAAATAAATACTTATTGTTCAAATTTATGTTGATGATATTATATTTAGTGCTACTAGTGAATCTCTTTGCAGGAATTTCTCTAAGCTAATACAAAGAGAATTTGAAGTGTCAATAATGGGGGAGCTTAACTTCTTCCTTGGACTACAAATTAAACAATGTGATGATGGCATCTTCCTCAATCAATCAAAATATCTGAAAAAGTTGCTAAAAAAGTTTGGAATGGAAAATGCCATATTGATGGGGACTCTTATGGCTACTGCAACAAAACTTGACATGGATGATGGAGGAAAACTCTTTGACATAACTCAGTATAAGAGGATGATTGGGTCTTTGTTGTATCTTACAGCTAGTATACCTAACATTATGTTTAGTGTCTGTATGTGTACAAGGTTCCAATCTTGTCCAAAAGAGTCTCATGCAACATCTGTGAAAATAATTTTCAGATACTTAATTGGAACATCACAAATGGGACTTTGGTATCCTAAAGGCAATGGAGAAGAACTCATTGGATATACTGATGTTGACTTTGCTAGATCCAAGACTGATAGGAAAAGCATAAGTGGAACATGTCAATTCCTTGGTGGATCTCTAGTTTCATGGTTTAGCAAGAAGTGGAACAGTATGGCTTTGTTCACAGCAAAAGTTGAGTATGTTGCAATTGGCAGCTGTTATGCTTAAGTTCTTTAAATGAAGTCGCAACTTTAAGATCTTGAGATTGAGATGAAGGAAATACTAATAAAGTGTGATAATCAAAGTGCTATCAACATCACAAAGAATCGTGTCATGCATTCAAGGACAAAACACATTGAAGTAAGGCATTACTTCATTAGGGATCATGTATTGAAATGAGACATTAAATTGGAATACATCCCTACTGAAGATCAAATTGCAGACATTATGACTAAGCCTCTTGCAAAAGATAGACACTGCAAAATTAGAAGAGAATTTGGAATGGTAAATCCCAATGAGTTGTAAGTAAGCTTTCATCTACTTCTATTTAGAGTTTCTAACATTAAATTAATACTGACTTTAGCATCAGAGTGTGTTTAAGATGTATTGCAAGTACTCCACATGAATTTAGATGATCACAAATCAGTATACCGGAGTTAATCAAACCTGCACAATTAAAAGAAGTTGAAGGAAGTTGAAAATTTGAACTTTTATGTCATATCTGTAAGTTTAGGAATTTGAAATTCGCATTTTCAATGATTATTAGACAAATTTCCATGTTGAATTGTGTTTTTGAATGAATTAGCATGCTCAATAAACAAACTTAGATGTTCATCAGACAAATTTCAGTAGCTTACGCATTGTTATAGTACCTTTATAACCCTCGAAATTCGTTTGTTGGATGATGGAAATTCTAATTTCCAAAATACAATGTAAGTAATGACTTTGTTCAAAATGTTTTTTGTATGAACTTCCATGTCTCGAGATACGAATTTTAGAGACACTTTATAAAACTTTGAAATTTGAATTTTCAATCTCTAAATTCATCTGTTGAAATATGCTTTCATGTTAAGTCTCTATAAGATGAACTTTCGTAGGTAAAATTTGTCTATTGTTTGTTTTGTTCATGTTTGTTTGTTGTGCGAAATTGTGTAATTTGAACTTTGATTATTCAAAGTTCATTTGTTGCTTCTTGTTCATCAAACTTAGCTTCTATCAGACGAACTTCATGAAGAAAATTCATCTGTTAGAAAGCCTCCTTGTGTTGGTTAAATTAGTAATTGTTCGAAATTCAAATTTTGACCCCTCAAAATTCATCTGTTGAATGGTTACAGACATTAAAATCAAAGGTCTCCGTCTGACAGACACAACCTTATTCCTCTCTCTCTCAAGTTTGTTCACATCCTCTCTTAAATTCCTTTTAATTCTCTTCACGAATCCTCATTTCCGACTGATTAAACTTCTTTTCGCACCTTTTAAACACATTCCCTACACCTTTCTACAACATTCATCTACAAGAATGGCAAGAGTTAAGAATTCAGAAGTTGGGAAAGGGGATTTAAGGCCAAAGAGAGTAGCTAAATCTCAATACACCTCCAAGAAAGGTGAAACTCAGAAAAGGAAGGGCGAATCTAGCAAGAGAACTCATTCCAAGAAATAGAAACAACTCCCAAGAAAATTCAAGAAAAATTGCTCCTACTTCCTTGAAGAAAGCCGTTGCTGCTGTTTTTGTTCCTCCAGTTTCTTCTTCCTCCTCCAGCACTGAGTCAGGAGAATACCAATTAACCATAATGCTGTTATGGAGTAATGCACATATTCTGGAAGAATACACTACCAAATTTGTCAGAAAGAAGGTATTAAAGCCTCATTGTACAAATATGGAAGAATTCCTTATTTCTAACAATTTTGATGCTGGATTATGGATGATTAGATACAAAAATTTGTTAAAAACTATGGAAAGATATGATGATGAGGTTGTTAAAACCTGGTATGCTGCCCTGAGGTGCAATAGCAAGAAATAAAAATAGGAGGTAAATCTAAGGTCTAGAACCATCTGGTTGACTGATGAGACCTTCAATGAGGTGTTAGAAATCCCCAGGCAAGATGGGTTGAAAATTGACATCACCACCTCAAAGTACATGGATGAGGATAAAGCTACAGATGAGGAAGGTGGTGCTTTCTTGAATTACAAAGAAAGCATAGTGCTCAATACTTTGTTTAGAAGGCATAAAGATAGGCCTCCTTTGAGTTTGCTGAAGCCCACTGATCTTAGTGCCCAAGTCAAAATCCTACACTATATTGTGTCTAGGATTATATTCAACAAAAAGGGAAGTTTAAACCTAATCACAAGGGCTAAAACACACGTGATGACTACTATCTTACATGGCAAATTCATTAATATAGGAAACATCATCCTTCAACGCATGATTAAAGCAAGAGATTATAGGAGAGACTTTACTTTGCCTTATGCCTCAATCATCTCAAAAATTCTTCAGTATGCCAGGATTTAACACTTGGAGAAAGGAAAAGGCAAGCCTACTGAAGTGTTTAAAGAAGAAGAATTGCAAAGAATGGGCATTGAAAGGAAAGATGGCAAATAGATTGGGAAAGGGGCTAGGAAGTCAGAAGATCTGTTCTTTGAGGAAGGTGGCTCTCACTAGCAAGTAGGAACTTCTGAGGCTGCTCTACCCTCGCAGTCCACACCTCAGCCTTCTCAGCCTGTTTCTTCTCCATATCAGCCCACTCAGACATATGTGCCATCTACTCCTTCCACCTGGGCTAAGCCAACTAAGATCATTGAGTTATATGACAGCCTGTCTGTACTCATGTTGAGCATCGGAGATGAGCAAAATGCTAAGTTTGCTCATCTACAAGATCAGATTTTCCAGTTGGCAAAGAATATGAAAGCGGTTGCTAATGCATATGAAGACATTAGGAGTGCTTTTCCTTCCACATTAGCTCCACCTCAGCCAGGACCCTCTGAGCCTGTCAAATCTCCTACTCCTGAACCTCTAAGCCCATTTGAGCTAGCCTTTCCTGAACCGAATGATGATAAACATACTGCTGCTGAGACTACTAGAACTTTGGCCACTCCACAGGCCCCCAGTAATGAGGCAAGCCCTGGTCCACCCTTGGACTATGGCATGGAGGAAAAGGCTCCTCAATAAGCAAGCTCCCATGAGCCTATTATTAAAGATGCTCAAGAAACAATTCTTTCTACTCAAGAATCTGAGCAAATGAAGAGCCTTATAGCAACCATCACTATTGTAACTTTCATCTAAGCTGCTCTGAATAAGGAGAGAAGCCTTGTACCTTACATGGATCTTGCAGCTATTGCACATGATGCTATTGTGCAAGCTCAAAGACTGAGGCTTGAAGAGATGCTTCCTCCTCTTGCTCCTGAGCTTTCACCTCTTTCAGCATATGGTCTCATGGAAGAAAGAAGGGCTCAACTGGCTCTTACTAAGAAGGCAATCCAAGAGCTTCTTGATGGCACTGATGATAAGGAAGAGAGGTCTGAAGCTACTGAACCTCTTCCTCATATTAATCCTGATTTGCCTTTTGTCCCTGTACCTCTTCGCGCCATTCTAGTATCCCAGATGCCTCATCCTACCATATATGTTAAAGTTTCTGATGATGTTAAAAGGGGGAGACATCTAAGCAAACTGGGAAGTCTACTGGGAAGATTATTACAGAACCATCTGGCAAGACCTACAATAAGAAATCCAAGCCCAAGAAGAAGTGATTACACCTTAGGATTGCTTGACTTTCTTGTATTTCTATTTATGTTTTTAGTATTTCTTGTGTAATGAATCACTATCTTGTCTTAAATTCCTATGTTTGCAATGTCATATGCTTATACTGAAACTTTAAAAGAATTGATTCAATGAGAGACTCTATTTTCTGTTGATCTATTGAGTATATACTGCACTTACCTTCGAATTTTAATGCATATGTTAAGGGGGAGCTCTTAGAAACAAACTCAAGTACTAATCCAGCTTGCAAGTTGTTTTGTCATCATCAAAACGGGGAAGAATGTTGAATCAAGTGTTATTAATGATTCCAAACATCTGGAGCTTGGAAAGAAGATATCAAAGGAGTATAAGAAATCTTAAGTTAATCCAGAAAGAAATGTGCACAGGATTAAGTTGTAGGATTTCTTACTTTAATCACAAGAGTAAAAAGCTTTGTTCTTTCACCAAATGTTCTTAAAATGCGTTTTTCAAACAATTCTATGCTAACTTATGATATATTTGAAAAGTACACACTAATAGATGAATTTTGAACTGTTAAGCTTCATATGCTACCTTGAAAATTTGAACTTTGAAGGCTGAAATTCGAATTTACAAAGATGTTGCCTCTGACAGACGAATTTTAGACTGTGAAAATTCGAATTTTGAGTGAAGTACAACTTGTGAAAAATGAAAAATTCGTCTAAAGATATGTTAAAGTTCATCTAAAAGTAAAGTTTAAAAAGAAGTTTGAAGTCAGTCCTCTGACAGACGAACTTTAGTTTTGAAAATTCAAACTTTGGAGAAACAATGTATAAGTCTGTTCAGGTATCCCTTTGACAGACGAACTTCAATCTTAAGAAATTCAAATTTTGGAATAAGTCTGATAAAATGCCTCTCTGACAGATAAACTTTGGTCTTTGAAAATTTGAATTTCAAAAAGAAAAGCTTTTATACCATATTGAGTTGCTCACTGACAAACAAATTTTGGGCACCAAAATTCGAACTTTGAAGGCATTGTAACAATATGGAACAACTATTCACACTTATCAAAAGAACTTTAAACTTGAAAATTCGTATGTTCCAACATGGAAAATATTTGTTAAAGATGAAAATTCAAATTTTGCTTTAGAATAGATGAACTTTGAAATTCAACATTAAAGTCTTTAACTTATGGTCTCTACAAAATTTGTCTATTGACGCCCTAAAATTAGAACTTTGGATGTCAGATGCATTAAATGCAGTTGGTGAACGGATAGTTTTGTAGAGTAACCATTGGGTAACATCTCTAACAGCTAGATCTTTCCTCTAATATCTAGTTAAGATATAAATCTATAAATAGAACTTCATTTCAAGGTGTGAGAAACAAGATTATGTTGTATATACTGAAACTCTGCTAAATTCTTTAGACAAAGCCTTTTACTCTCATACACTTCATACATTGTACTTCAACTGTCATACATACTCTAGATTACAGAGTTTATATTGCTATAAACACTCTTATCTTCATCTAAAAGAAAGATTTTCTTGTGAGGGAACTTCACAAGAGATTTGGGAAGCACTTAGCTAGAGTGCAGAGAGTGAGATCGTAAGCTCTTGAAACAGAGCATGAAGCTTACTATGGCATTGCAAGGAGCCCACCAAATTCTTGTAAGATAGTAGAAAATCTCAAGTGGTAGCTTGAGGATTGCACGTAGGTCAAGGAAAGAGACTGAACCAGGATAAATCTCAGTGTCATTTCTTCTTTTACCTTGCTTACTACTGTGCTGTATTTTACACTCTGTTTTTTTGCTACTCTTGTTTTCACTGCTCTCTTATACTTTTGTAGCAAATTGCAATCTTCTTAATTCACCCCCCTCTTGGGGAGCCAGTAGACCTAACAAGATGCTGCACCTAATCTAATTTAAGGTAAACTAAAACTTAATGGTTTCTCTATTCATGTCTTGTTTGATTTTGGTGCATTGCATTCTTTTATATCTTTTCATTGTGTGTGGGGACTAGGAATTGTGGCAATCAAATTGCCTTTTGAATTGTTGGTTTCTACATCCATGAGGGTTTCTGTGAGAATTATTTACACCTATTTGAATTATGTGGTTCGCTTTGAACTTTGAAGCACTACCCTACATTTAATTTGTTTGCCAATGCAAGATATTGATATTTTCATTGGGATGGATTGGTTGGAGGCAAACAATACTATTATTGACTGTATTTGGAAAATTATATCTTGCCAATGAATATTCCTAGTGAGCAAGGGGAAGAAAATGTTTGTTTGTCCTTTGCCCAAGCCAACAAGTACTTGCAAAAGGGCTGTCAAAGGTTTTTGGTTTTCTTCTCTATTAACATGAATGTAAAAGGAGGAATAGAAAGATATCCAGTTGTTTGTGAATACCCTAATGTGTTTCCAAAGGAGATTACCGGCTTACTACTACTATAAGAGTTGGGGTTCTCCATTGATTTGTTGCCTGGAACAAGTCCCATTTCTATGGCTTCATATTGAATAACACCCTTTGAATTGAAAGAATTCAAAAACCAAATTGAAGATTTGTTGAAAAGGGGTTTTATCAAACCAAACATCTTGCCTTAGGTAGTTCTAGTGTTATTTGTTAAGAAGAGGGATGGCAGTTTCAGATTGTACATTGATTACAGGTAGTAAACCGAGTAACAATTAAGAATAAATATCCCTTGCCTTATATTGATGACTTGATTGTTAAATTGGTTGATACCTCGATTTTCTCCAAAATTGATTTGAGCTCAAGATACCATCAACTTCAAGAGAGTGTTGAGGATGTGCCTAAGATGGCTTTTATAATTCGATATGGGTAATATGAGTTCCTTGTGATGCCCTTCAAGTTGACTAATGCCCCAACAATTTTCATGATTTTATGAACAAGGTGTTCCGGTCATATCTAGACAAGTTTGTGGTAGTATTCATGAAGGAAAGCAAAAGGAAGGAGAAAAATATGAAGCAGCAAGTTAAAGTTTAAAGTTATTAATAATGTTTGACTATGAAGCATGCTTTATGTGTTATATTATGATTATGTATAAGTTATGCATTATGATCCTATGTGATGTATGGGTAAGCATGCTAGATATTATTGAGATATGAAATGATATTAAAGATTTACAGAAGTATATATAATTCCCTTATATACCATTCTGCTATATTAATATTTGGGGATGTACAAGAATGTTATGGTAAGGGAATTGAGCCAAATTATGGTTCCTCTAGTTAGAGGATATGATGTGCTTTATGAGAAATCAGGTTTTATGCCATTTAATCATATATGAATTAAGTTATGGTTTTAAAGAAGTATAAGGACTAAAATTGGACAATTTTTGGAAACTATAAATTTACTATGAATACTGTTTGAGATTTAAGGGATGTATAAAATTTGTATAGTGCTCCAAAAATTCAGTGGTTATATCTATGGAAAGAAATATGTCTTGACTTTAATATTCCACTAGTTTGAATGCTTTTGGACTTATATAAATGAAGTTATGTATATTTATCCAAAACTGTTCCAGTGGAGAATTATCCTGACCCTAGAGAATTTAAAAAGATGCTTTGCTATGTACATGTTGAATAAATATACAAATAAATATTTCTAGAAAGTAGATATACATGGCTTTCAAATGATGTAAAGATAGTATGAAATAGTTCTGTGTATGTTGAGAAATGAATTTTTAAATTAAGGGTTAGAAACTAGATAGAAACTGGAAACAGAGGAATGAACAATAAATTAAAGAAATAAAATGTACAAATTGACTAAATGAAATTCCAGTTTCATATTTTTTCCCATGAAATTCAGAATGTTCTCTAATTTTATAAACTTGAACTGTAGTGAAATGATTTTTATGCATTTAGTTATGAATTTCCAAAATTCACTACATAATAGTGTGAATATTGCATGAAAAGGAAATTTTCAATTCTAAGAATTTTAGTTGATTCAATTTCTCAAGAGCCACTTTTCTGTATACAAAAGAGGCAATACTCATGGGAAAAGTGTCCAAAGATGAGGTGTGACAAATCTCATAGGGTTACATGATGTTTTTCATATGTCTCAACTTAAGAAGTGCAATCCTGATCCGTCTCATATAATCAATGATAAGGAAGTTCAATTGAGAGAAGATCTAACTTTTGAAGTCATGCCACTACAAATTATTGAGATAAAGGTGAAGCAGCTGAGAAATAAAACTATCATACTGGTGAAGGTACTGTGCAGCAGCCTAACATCGAGTGACGTCATATGAGAGATAAAGGAATCCATGCTAAGGAGATATCTTGAGCTTTTTGCTCAAGGTAAGAGTTTGAAATTTCGGGGATGAAATTTTTATAAGGAGAAGAGAATGTAACAACCATCATTACATTATCCCGAACATAGTTTCAAGCTAATAGGAAGTATATTTAATGATGTGTGCAGTGCTGGACGAACCAGGACCTGAGAAAGGATCCAAATAGGACAAAATCTGAAATTTGAAATAGAGAAGGGTCACACCGTGGCGAGGTGTAGGGTTGCTATGATTAGACACTTGTGGTAACTCAAAAATTTTCTAGGCCAAGAGCACTTACACTGCGGTGAGCTTGTTGGCACTGTGGTGAGAGTCGTGAAATTTGTTTAAATCAAACAATATTCAGTCAGATGCAGCAGAAGAAAATGAGAGAGAAATGGAGGAGCTCTGCTAGGGTATGAAAAATTTGACCTTGGGAGGCAATTTTTGGACCCTAGAAGCTTGATTCTTGGTTGGTAAGTGATTTCTCTTTTCTCTCTGATTTTTGGGGTGAAATTTGGATATATGTGTGTGGAGTCAGTTTGGTTGGATCCCCACCGATTAAAATGCTTGAATTAGTATTGTGGGGTAGTTGTTAGTGTTCCTAGGCATGATAATAGGTCTTAAGATGATGTAGTGATATATATGCCTAACCTAATTTGGAAAATTCTAAAAGGAAGTGGGAATCTAAATTATATGTGAATAATTGTGAGGGGGATGATCATTAGGAACTCATTTATATGTGTTTATGTTGTTGGAACCTTGGGTTAAGTATAATTGGTTGAGTTATGGATTTGGTTAAGTTATATGTTATGTTAATTGGAAATGTTATGAAATTGTAGTGATTTATTGGATAATCGGAGGTGATTCAACACGTGTCTGGTGTTAAGACGGTAGGCTAAGCCCGTGTGTGTGGTGTCAATGATTTCAGGTAACCAAGTGTTGTGTTTGTTTGTTAATTGTTGAATCATATTTATATATATGTATATATGAATATTCCCGTTCATATCATGATATTGTTATATGTATGTGTATGGTTTTTCTACATATCTTCATATATGCACACAGCTATATAAGGTATAAATCTAGATCCCTAGCATTGGTATATGATGATGATGAGCATGATATCATACATGTGATTCCATAGCATGCTAGCATGACACTAATGAGTATGATAATGATTCCATAGTGGCATACATATGTTGACATGACACAAACATCATCACCATATGAGCATTATGAGAAATTATGGATTGAGAGTTGATGATGAGATGAGATATGATGATATGGAGAAGGATCCCTGCCACTAAATCCTTTCCCATGGCCAAGATAGCCAAGCGGCAATGGATTGCACCTTCCTTAAATCACCACCAATTCGAGTGGTCTAGGGGAAGGAAAGCCACGATCCAAGCACTAGTGTAACATTTGGCTGGGTTGCATTAGTATGAGGTGAGCTTAGTGATGTCCCGGAATCAGTCTTCACTAACTATTGGAAGAGAGTCACCCATAAAAAATGTCTTGTGATTATACTAGGCCGTGGTTCTAGCTGTGTATGAGAGAGACATGCATACCATGACATTTTACACTGCATTACACCATATGCGTATTTGTGTAGATTCAGTATATTGTTGTATATGTGTGTTCTTGGTTACTAAGACTTTGTTTCACACCCTCCATGGCTAGTATTTCAAGTGAAAACATTGGCACTAGTCCAAAGAAGACCAAGGAGTCGTAGGTTTCTCTGCTTCAGGAACATTTGTAACTAGTAGTTTTACCATTTAGTCCATGTAATGAATTGTGCCTTGTAGAATTATGTGATGTATGTATGATATGGTTATCCTGGAAGTGACATTGTGTATGTGATATGATGATATGGATAATGGTGATAATGTTGATATAATGATATTGATGATGATATGGTATAGATGTATTCATGTTTTAGTGTATGTGTATGATGATGATTTGGACCCTGGTATGGGTCATTAATCTTAATGCATGTATTTGTGGGCCATATTGAATGAATGTGTGAGCCTAAAAGGGTTTTGTGCCTTGTATGTATGTCTTGGGTGTTAGCAAGGCTGACTTCCCAAGAGGGGGGCTGAATTGGGAAGATTAAAATTTTTCTGCACAAACTGAAATGAGTGAAGATAGCACAATGTAATGAAGGCAACTTATAAAACAGAGCAAGCTGAAAAGTAAAGATAAGGAGAAGAAAACTCAGTGATTTATTCTGGTTCGGTCTATCCACTTGACCTACTTCCAGTCCCCAAGACAACTCTTGAGATTTATCCACTATACAACAAGAATTCAACGGGCTTCTTGCTAATGCCACAATACATGAGTATGCTCTATTTCTGGAGCTCTCTCAAACACTCTAAGCACTCTCACAATGTGCTTTCCAATCCCCTTGTGATTTCCCCTCACAAGTAAATCTATCTTACAGATGAAGAGTAGATTGTTTACAAAGAAATAACTCTCTTGAATAGAGTAGATTTGAAGGTTAAAGTACAAATATTGAAGTTGAGAGGGTAAAAGCTCTTGAGAAGAAGTTTTGACAGAAATTCGTTATATACAAGTTAGGTTCATTCCCACAACTTCAGATGTTGTTGTATTTATAGATTTAGGCCTCAAATGTCCGTTAGAGACTTTAATCTATCCGTTGGAGAAGTTATCCAACGGTTACTCTGAAAAACTATCCGTTAACCAACCGCATTTAATGCTTCTGACATACTGAAATTCGAATTTTGGTTGGTCAACAGACGAATTTTGAAGGAACCGAAGGTTAGAGCTTTCAACGTTACAGCACGAAGTTCGTCTGTTCATGAAGTGAAATTCAAATTTTGAAACCTGTAGAACATTTTCACAATGTGACATAAGAATTTTCAAGAAGAAAGTTTTTCGGTTAAGTGTGAACAGTGTTTTCAATTTGCTACAGTGCCCTCGAAATTCGAATTTTGGAAGCCCAAAATTCGTCTGTTCCCAGTACGTGAAAAGGAGGCACAGTAGTTCATTTTCTTCGAAATTCGAATGTTGAAGAGTGAAGTTCCTCTGTCAGAGAGACTCTTTTCAAACTAACTTTATCATTCGAATGTTGCAAGTTCACATCATTCGTATGTCAATGTTTTACTTCACCAGACTCAAGAACTTAGCTTGTAAAATTTGAATTTTAATGTTCAAAGTTCGTCTGTCAGAGAGCAGTTTTGAAACTTAAATCATTCTTGATCTTAGATGAACTTTAACACAGTTTCAGACGAATTTCTTCTATTTTCTCAAATTTTGTTTTGTCTGAAATTAGAATTTTGAAGAACCAAAGTTCGTCTGTTTCAAGGAAACTTCTCTCAGACTTAGACTAAAATTCGAATGTTGAACAATCAAAATTCGTCTAACAGAGAGCCATCTCTTCAGACTTATTCAGTTTTAGCTCGAAATTTGAATTTCCTAAGGCAAAGTTCAAATTTCCAACTTGACAGTTAAGTTTAAACTTTCAAACTTCGTCTGTTTGTGGGTGTTTTTCAAATAAGTCAAGATTTAACACAAAATCAAGGTTTGAAAACATCTTTTTCTCAAATCAAAATCTTTTACCCAATCACAACTAAAACTAAAGATCCTACACAGGATTTATCAGTAAATACTCAGAAAATCTTCACTTTAAACAACTTTGATCTCCTTTGATATCTTCAATCCGAGCTCTTGAGTGTTGGTTTGGAATCATCAAAACTCTTGATTCAACATTCTCCCCCTTTTTGATGATTACAAAACAACTCACACACTGGGTTAGTACTTGGGTTTACTTTCACAAGCTCCCCCTCAACATATGCATTACAGTTCATAAGATATCATTTTCAACAGATTAAGTGAAGAGATTCAAAGCCCTAATCATTGCAATTAAAAACATAATTCATTTAATCAAATTGTTGCCATATATATTCCAATTAAAGAGCAGTTCTCAAAAATATCAAACAACCAAATACAATTAAACAACTAATACAAGATACAACAACTAAAACAAGATATAGCAAGAGGATTCAGCCTAAGATCTAAAAACATCACTTCTTCTTTGGCTTAGTCTTCTTGGTGTACGTCTTTCCTTTTCCAGATGGCTCAGCAGATTTTCCAGCTTGCTTAGTCCCAGTTTGCTTTATCTTCTCCCCCTTTTTGGCATCATCAGGAAGGCCAACAAAGTCCATTGGAGGAGGAATCTGAGTGAGAGGAACAGCATGAAGAGGGACAGGAGCAAAAGGAATCTCTGGTTGAACTGGTGCAGGAGGCTCAGCAGGCTCTTCATCATCATCATCATCATCAGAGACCTCCAGCAGCACTTGCATTTCCTGCCTAGAAAGAGCTAGTTGAGCTCTCTGTTCCTCTGAGAGCCCATAAGCAGCAATAGAATGAGAAGCTGGTTCAGTAGGAGGAAACAATTCTTCCAGCCTTCTCCTTTGAGCTTGCAGCAGAGCATTGTGAGCAATACCAAGATAATCAACAATAGGTACAATGATCCTTTCCTTATTGCTTGCTCCTTCTGGCACAGAAGAGGTTGAAATGGCTGCAACCAGTCTTTCAACTTGCTCTGATTCTTGAATGGACAGAATTGAATCCGGAGCATCTTCTTGCATAGGCTCAAGAGGGCTTGTTTCTTGAAGTCCTTCTTCTTCCAATCCATAGTCCAGGGGTGGACCAGGACTCGGTGTCCTCATTGCACCAGCACCATCTGTATCACCATCATGGTCAGAGAAGGCAATCTTGAAGGGGCTTGGAGGCTCAAGAGTTGGAGACAGAGCAGGTTCAGGGATACCAGGCTGAGGTGGAGCTGAAGAGGTAAGAATTGCATTTCTAATATCTTTATAAGCATCAGCCAGCACCTTCATATTCACAGCCAACTGATGGATCTGATCTTGTAGATGAGCAAATTTGGCATTTTGCTCATCTCTAATGCTGAGAATGAGTGTTGACAGACTGTCAAACAACTCAGTGATCTTTGTAGGTTTGGCCCGTGAGGAGGAAGTGGAAGGAGGGTGAGTAGGCCTGGAGGGAGATGGAATTGGCTGAGAAGGCTGAGGTACAGATCTGCCAGGGGCCTCAGAAGTGCCTTCTTGTTGGAGGGATACATCAGCAACAAAGAACAAGTCTTCAGAATTCCCTGCTCCCTTTCCAACCCATCTGCCTTCATCTTTTTCAATACCCATCCTTTGCAATTCCTCTTCTTTGAATGCCTCGGTGAGTTTCCCTTTACCCTTTTCAATGTGTTGAATTCTTGAAATAATTGCTGCATAGGGGAGTGTGAAATCCTTCCTCTGATCCCTTGCCTTTATCATTCGCTAGAGGATGATATGACCCAAATTAATCAGCTTCCCACGAATGATAGCAGTCATCACATGAGCCTCTGCCCTTGTTATCAAATTGAAGCTGCCACCCTTATTGAATATGATCCTGGACACTATGTAGTGCAGGATCCTTACTTGAACACTTAGGTCTATGGGCTTCAACTGATTTATTGTTGGCCTGTTCTCCCTTCTCCTGAATAGGGTGTCCAAAATGGTGCTCTCCTTGTACTTCAGGAAGGGTCCACCTTCTTCATCAGTTGTACTTGCCTCATCCATATATCCAGAGGCTGTGATGTCAACTTTCAGCCCATCTTGTCCTGGGATTTCCAGCACCTCATTGAAGGTTTCATCAGCAAGCCAAATGGTCCTTGATCTCAAAGTGACCTCCCATTTCACTCTCTTGCTATTATATTGAACAGAGGCATACCAAGTCTTTACTACCTCATCATCATATTTTTCAGCAATTTCCAACAGATTTTTATATCTTAACAACCATAATGCAGCATCAAAGTTGTTGGATATCAGAAATTGTTCCACATTTACACAGTGAGGCTTGATTACCTTTTTGTTGGCAAACTTGGTAGTGTATTCTTCTTGAATCTCAGGAGTGCTCCATAGTGGCAGTGTAGTCATTTCGTACTCTCCAAATTCAGTACTGGAAGAAGCAGAAGAAGCAACAGCAGGGACATAAGGTTCTGCACTTTTTGAAGATGAGGGTCCAGATTTCTGAGATTCTGCTTTGGATGAAGATTTTTGGCGTTTAGAAGGAGTTGCCTTACTAGATTCGGCCTTTCTCTTGGATTTCTCTCCTTCCTTGGTAGCATATTGAGATTTAACACTCCTCTTTGGACGGGCCACAGCTTTTCCTGCTCCAGGAATTTTGACTCTTGCCATTTTTCGATTGAATGATGCAGATTGTGGCTAAGAATAGGTTTATAGGATGCGAATGGAAGTTTAATCGGTGAAGAATGATGGTTTTTGGTCAGAAGTTAAGAGGATTGAAGAGAGAATCAGAACAGACTTAGAGAGGTTACAAATAGGGTTGCGTCTGTTCTTTGGAAAAACGTTGCATTTAACGTATGTAACCATCTGACAGACGAATTTTGAGGGGTCAAAATTTGAACTTCGAGCAGTTACAAGTTAAACCGTTCAGCACAGCTTACTGACAGACGAATTTTCATCCTGAAAGTTCATCTGACAGTGGCTTGAATCAAGCAATATGAGCACAACAGACGAATTTTGTTCCACCAAAGTTCGAATGTTGAAAAGAAAAAGGCAGGCATCAATCAAACCATCAATCAACAGATGAATTAAGCATGCAGAACTTCATCTTTCAAGCATTCAACATGAAGAACATGATTCAACAGACGAATTTTGAACTGAAACTTCGAATTTTTCAACTTTTGTAAAGGTTATCCAACATTCGTGTGTTAAGAAGTGAAAATTAGAATAACAGTGATGGACAATCATAACCATGAAATTTTTGTTTTTGAAAATTCAAACTTTCAAGATCCAACAGACGAATTTCAAGGCAACACCGAGAACTGTTCCAAGGCATAACAGGCCGAAGTTCGTCTGTTAGTCAACCGAAATTCGAATGTTGACCATATTGACCATGTCAAAAGCACAGTTTATGAAGCGAAATATGTCTAACACACATTAAAATATGAATTTCATCTTTAAAAACTTACAGAATTGATCCAGAACTTAGAATTTTCATCATTTACTTCATTTTCTGGTTGTTCCATTCTTGTGTGCTCCAAGCTTCAAGTTTCTTGCCATTAAATCTTGTGGGGAGCACCTGCAACTTAAATTAAACATACTCCGATGCTAAAGTTAGAATTTGTTTTAAAGATGAACTCTTTGAAAACAGGATTGCAAGATAATAACTTACAGTTCACTGGGATTTACCATACCCAGTTCTCTTCTTATTTTACAATGCCTATCTTCTGATAGAGGCTTTGTTAGTATGTCAGCAACTTGATTCTCTATTGGGATGTATTCCAAACTGACTTCTCTTTTCAGAATGTGATCCCTTATGAAGTGGTGCCTAACTTCAATGTGTTTTGTCCTTGAATGCATGACAGGGTTCTTGGTGATATTTATAGCACTTTGGTTGTCACACATGATTGGAATCTCTTTCAATTTAACCTCAAGATCTTCAAGTTGCTGCTTCATCCAGATGACTTGGGCAAAATAGCTTCCAGCTGCAACATACTCAGCTTCTGCAGTGGATAAGGCCACACTGTTTTGCTTTTTGCTGAACCATGAAACCAGGGATCCTCCAAGAAACTGACAGGTTCCACTTGTACTTTTTCTGTCTGTTTTGGATCCTGCAAAATCAGCGTCAGTGTATCCTTTGAGATCTTCTCCATTGCCCTTTGGATACCAGAGACCCATTTGTGATGTTCCAATAAGATATCTGAATATTCTTTTCACAGCTGTTGCATGGGTTTCTTTGGGGCATGATTGGAACCTGGCACACATACAGACACTAAACACAATGTCAGGTCTGTTGGCAGTTAGATACAGCAAGGATCCAATCATTCTCCTGTACTGAGTAATGTCAAACATCTTCCCATTCTCATCCATGTCCAGTTTGGTTGCAGTTGTCATAGGTGTTCCCATTGGTTTGGCACTCTCCATTCCAAACTTCTTTAGCAGCTCTTTTAGATACTTGGATTGACTGAGAAAGATACCATCATGAAGTTGTCTGATTTGCAGTCCAAGGAAGAAGTTAAGTTCTCCCATCATAGACATCTCGAATTCTCCTTGCATTAACTCAGAAAATTTCTTGCAAAGAGCTTCATTAGTAGCACCAAAAATGATATCATCAACATAGATTTGAACAATTAGTAAATCTCTATTTTCTTTCTTAGTAAATAAAGTTGTGTCAACTTTGCCTCTATTGAACCCCTTTTCAGTTAGAAAATTGCTCAGTCTCTCATATCATGCTCTAGGGGCTTGTTTTAAACCATAAAGAGCCTTCTTCAGTTTATAAACATGGTTTGGTTTAGTAGAATCCTCAAAACCTGGAGGTTGATCTACATAAATATCTTCCATGATATATCCATTTAGAAAGGCACTCTTTACATCCATTTGATATAGTAAAATGTTTTTCATGCATGCATATGCCAGCAGTATTCTTATAGCCTCTAGTCTAGCTACTGGTGCAAAGGTTTCTTCAAAATCAATACCTTCTTCCTGATTATACCCTCTAGCAACCAATCTAGCTTTATTTCTAATTATTGTTCCAAATTCATCCAGTTTATTTCTGAAAACCCATTTGGTACCAATAACAGGATGATTTTTGGGTCTAGGCACTAAATCCCAAACTTGATTTCTTTCAAACTGATTTAGTTCATCTTGCATAGCTAGAATCCAGTATTCATCAGTTAAGGCTTCTTCAGCACATTTGGGTTCAATTTGAGAAATGAAAGCGCAGTTGAGCATTTGATCCCTTAACTATTTTCAGGTTTTGACTCTCTCTTGAACATTCCCTATTACTTGATCAACAGGATGATTCCTTTGATATCTCCAAGCTCTAGGGAGTTCTTGAGAAGTTTCTTCATTGTTTTCTTCATCAAACCCTTGCTCCTGAATATCTTCCTTTGTGTTAACAGATTCAGGTATTTTTGGAGGTTCAGTTTTACTTTTATCAGAAATGCCCAGTTTTTCAAAGTTGAAAGCAAGATCATCCTCATTGGTAACATGTTTTGAAACAATTTCATTTTCAATGAAAATCACATGCACAGATTCTTCTACCACATTTGATCTTTTATTGTAAACTCTATATGCCTTACTCCTACTAGAATAGCCCAGAAATATACCTTCATCGGATTTGGCATCAAACTTACCCAGATTTTCTTTCCCATTATTGTGAATGAAGCATTTACATCCGAACATATGGAGATGGGACAGATTTGGTTTTCTTCCCTTGTACAGCTCGTATGGAGTCTTCCCAAGGATTGGTCTGATGTAGGCTCTGTTTATGATGTAGCTTGCTGTATTCACTGCATCAGCCCAAAACACTTGAGAGAGTTCCTTTTCATTCAGCATAGCTCTGGCCATCTCTCCAATAGTTCTGTTCTTCCTTTCTACTACCCCATTCTATTAAGGGGTCCTTGGAGCTGAGAAGTTGTGGTTAATCCCATGATCATTGCAGTACTCCAGGAAGTATGCATTCTCGAATTCACCTCCATGATCTGACCTGATTGACACAATTGAAATACCTTTCTCATTTTGCACTTTCTTAGCTAAGGTTACAAATGCTTCAAAGGTATCACTCTTAGAGGAAAGAAATAATGTCCAAGTGAATCTAGAATAATCATCTACAATTACAAGCACATACAGGTTACCACCTAGACTCTTTACCCTAGAAGGTCCAATTAAGTCCATATGTAGCAACTCAAGTGGTCTAGTTGTGGTGACTATATTTTTAGATTTAAAAGATGATTTAGTTTGTTTTCCTCTTATACATGCGTCACATTCTTTGTCTTTCTCAGAAGATATCTTTGGTAGTCCAGTTACCAGCTCATTTTTAACCAGTTTAGATAATTGATTCATATTAACATGAGCTAATCTCCTATGCCATAACCAACTATCATTATCCTGACTAATTAAACATACAGAATCCAAGGGAGGAAGTTCATCAAGATCAATAGTATAACAGTTACCATCCCTTTGAGCTTTGAGGATTACTTTGTGATCACTTTTTCTGATGACCAGGCAAAACTTTGAGTCAAACAGCACCCAGTTTCCTCTGTCATAGGTCTGACTCATGCTCAGCAAATTGTGGTTGAGGCCAATTACAAACAACACCTCTTCAATGGATGTTTCTGGATTTTTTCCCATAATGCCAATACCAATAACTTTGCCGTATTGATCACCTCCAAAGGTCACCTTTCCTCCTTTCTTGTCTCTAAGGGTGATGAACTTCTCCTTATCGCCAGTCATGTGACTTGAGCAGGCACTGTCCATATACCATTTGTTGCTTTTCTTAGCTTTGAGACAGACCTGCAAAACAAAGTTTATGTTTTCCTTTTAGGTACCTAAATTTGCTTGGGTCCTTTTTGGTCAGTAGATTTTTCCCTAGATGCAGATGCAACTTTGGGAACCCATTCAACTTTCCTGCCAAGTCCATTTTTCTTTAATGCACAAGAACTGGAAATATGTCCCTTTTTGTTACAGAAATGACAGGTAATGAAGGGACTACTAGATTGAGTGACAGGAAGAAAACAATGCAGATAATACTTTTGTCTTGCATACTTTGGTTGATTATATGTTTCAATGCAAGATGACATATGATCTTTCTTTCTGTTACTCTCAGCATGCACAAAATGTCTCATGTATGCATTCTGGTTTTTCTTCCTAATCTTTTCCTTGACAGCACATGGATCATAGCCAAGACCAGCTTTTCCTTGTGATATTCTTTGGCTCCCCATCAAGGCAAACAACATATCTTTACCTCTAGTGAGCCTAGACATGCTTTTAACTAAATAATCATTAGTTTGCTTAAGTTCAGTACATGAAGTGCACCAAACAGGTTCAGTAGTAGGTAAAAAGGCAATTTCAGAAACTATGCTTTGAGATTCCAGCTTATTTATCATTTTCTTTGCCAATTTTAGTTCTTTAACAACTTTAATGAATTCATCATGAAGCTCATAAAATGCATCTTGTAATTCAGAATAGAAAGGTTCAGATTCATATACCTCTTCTTCCTTATCACTGCTGCATGAGGGTGTGGCTTCTTCAGAGGCAAGTGCCATCAGACAAATGTTGGCAATCTCATCTTCATCTTCTTCTTCCTCATCTGAGCTGTTGCCCCATATGGATGAGATATAGGCTTTCTTCTTCTTCCCTTTATCAGCAGCTTTCTTTTCTTTTTCCTGTTTCTTGATGAATTGGGGGCAATCCCACTTAATGTGTCCCTGCTTCTTGCACTCATAGCAAGTCACAGGTTCTTTTGCCTCTTTCTTGCTTTCTCCAGCAACTCCCTTTTTGAAGAACCTCTTGTTCTTCTTCTTGCTGTAGAATCTTCCGAATTTTCTGACCATCATAGCCAGAGTTTCCTCATCCAGCTCATCTCCTTCATCGGATTCTTCTTCCTTTTCATCAGCAGCTTTGAGGGCAAGGCCTTTCTTCTTTCTGTCCAGCCTAGCTTCCTTGAGTGCTTTGATTTTTCCTTCATACTCCTCAAGGCTGCCAAAGAGAGCTGTGACAGAGGCCATTGATTCTCCTCTGGCTTCTTCTATTGCTGTCACCTTGGGCTGTCATTCCAGAGGGAGAGCTCTAAGTATCTTTCTTACTTTCTCAGATTGAGTGTAATCCTTTCCCAGGCTTTTTAGTTGATTTACAATAAGAGTAAATCTCTTTTGAAGCTCCTTTACAATTTCTCCTTCAGCCATTCTGAAGCTTTCATACTCCCCAATGCACGTGTTCAGTCTGTTCTCCCTGACTCCAGATGTTCCTTCATGTGCAATCTGTAGAGTGTCCCACATCCCTTTTGCAGTGGAGCATTGTGAGACTCTGTAGCATTCGTCCTGGTTCAGGCACTGACTAAACAATGCTTTGCTTTGAAATTTAGTAGGACTCTCCTTCTGTCCTCATCATTCCATTCTGCTTTCAGCTTCTCTTTGTGTCCTCCATCTTCAGTTAGAGCCATTGGGATGAAATCTCCTTTTTCAATGACTGACCAGATGTCAAGATCAATTGATTGGAGGTAGATCTGCATTCTCATCATCCAGTACCCATAATGCTCTCCACTGAAGCCTGGTGGTCTGTTAGTGTTGTTCCCTTCAGGAAGTATACTCTCTCCAAAGCCAGCCATCTTAATTCCCGGATTGTGAGTTCCTTTAAATGGGAATCCGGGCTCTGATACCACTTGTTAGCAAGGCTGACTTCCCAAGAGGGGGGTGAATTGGGAAGATTGAAATTTTTCTGCACAAACTGAAATGAGTGAAGATAGCATAGTGTAATGAAGGCAACTTATAAAACAGAGCAAGCTGAAAAGTAAAGATAAGGAGAAGAAAACTCAGTGATTTATTCTGGTTCGGTCTATCCACTTGACCTACTTCCAGTCCCCAAGATAACTCTTGAGATTTATCCACTATACAACAAGAATTCAACGGGCTTCTTGCTAATGCCACAGTACATGAGTATGCTCTGTTTCTGGAGCTCTCTCAAACACTCTAAGCACTCTCACAATGTGCTTTCCAATCCCCTTGTGATTTCCCCTCACAAGTAAATCTATCTTACAGATGAAGAGTAGATTGTTTTCAAAGAAATAACTCTCTTAAATAGAGTAGATTTGAAGGTTAAAGTACAAATATTGAAGTTGAGAGGGTAAAAGCTCTTGAGAAGAAGTTTTGACAGAAATTCGTTATATACAAGTTAGGTTCATTCCCACAACTTTAAATGTTGTTGTATTTATAGATTTAGGTCTCAAATGTCCGTTAGAGACTTTAATCTATCCGTTGGAGAAGTTATCCAATGGTTACTTTGAAAAACTATCCGTTAACCAACCGCATTTAATGCTTCTGACATACTGAAATCTGAATTTTGGTTGGTCAACAGAAGAATTTTGAAGGAACCGAAGGTTAGAGCTTTCAACGTTACAGCACAAAGTTCGTCTGTTCATGAAGTGAAATTCAAATTTTGAAACCTGTAGAACATTTTCACAATGTGACATAAGAATTTTCAAGAAGAAAGTTTTTCGGTTAAGTGTGAACAGTGTTTTCAATTTGCTACAGTGCCCTCGAAATTCAAATTTTGGAAGCCCAAAATTCGTCTCTTCCCAGTACGTGAAAAGGAGGCACAGTAGTTCATTTTCTTCAAAATTCGAATGTTAAAGAGTGAAGTTCCTCTGTCAGAGAGACTCTTTTCAGACTAACTTTATCATTTGAATGTTGCAAGTTCACATCATTCGTATGTCAATGTTTCACTTCAACAGACTCAAGAACTTAGCTTCTAAAATTCAAATTTTAATGTTCAAAGTTCGTCTGTCAGAGAGCAGTTTTGAAACTTAAATCATTCTTGATCTCAGATGAACTTTAACACAGTTTCAGACGAATTTCTTCTATTTTCTCAAATTTTGTTTTGTCTGAAATTTGAATTTTGAAGAACTAAAGTTCGTCTATTTCAAGGAAACTTCTCTCAGACTTAGACTAAAATTTGAATGTTGAACAATCAAAATTCGTCTGACAGAGAGCCATCTCTTCAGACTTATTCAGTTTTAGCTCGAAATTCGAATTTCCTAAGGCAAAGTTCGAATTTCTAACTTGACAGTTAAGTTTAAACTTTCAAATTTCGTCTCTTTGTGGGTGTTTTTCAAATAAGTCAAGATTTAACACAAAATCAAGGTTTGAAAACATCTTTTTCTCAAATCAAAATCTTTTACCCAATCACAACTAAAACTAAAGATCCTACACAGGATCTATCAGCAAATACTCAAAAAATCTTCACTTGAAACAACTTTGATCTCCTTTGATATCTTCAATCCGAGCTCTTGAGTGTTGGTTTGGAATCATCAAAACTCTTGATTCAACATTGGGCATGTAGCCCATTGGGTGAAATTGGGGTTCAGGGTGGTCAATTCTTGGAGGAGTTGTTTCTCTAGGGTGAAACCTCTTTGGACAAGTTAGTTGAGCCAAATAGGACTTGTGTGAATGGTCCTTAAGTGCCAAATTGCTTTGGATGGCAATTGTGACTTAAGTTGTGAGTTTTGATCAAAAAGTGACCAAATCAGTCATGGGTGTCCAAAATCTTCATATGGAGATGGATTCAAGTGAAATTGATGTCTACAGATAGATTGAGATAAATGTCACATGTAGGAGTTGTAATCAGGTCAATCGGAGGTCAAGCATCAAGTTTTTTGCGTCGAAAGTTCACCTAAAATCAGCAAATTACTTATATAAATATGGATATGGGTGTGACAGTGCCAGAAGCCATGCTGTGGTGATAGTCCTTTCAATTTGAAAAAATTTAGAACTTGAGAACACTCAGGCCATGGCAGTACTGTAGCAGCCGGAGCGCCGTGTCCTAGATGGCTTGTTTCATTTTGTGTAGCCAGTTTTTAGGGTTTTAAAGTGAGGTGTAGATGTTTGTTTTAGTAGGGTATTATTACAAGAGTTCTTTGAGGATGCATGGATTGATGTAGTTCTCATTATATTACCGGAGGACGACGATTATTGGTTGACAGTGAAGGAAGAACTTAGATGTTATTGGCCTAAGAGCTTACATGCATGTGTTTGGGAGCTTATTCATCATGAGAGATTGAGGCTAGAGCTAGTAGATATAGAAAGGACTGAGACAGATCTTATAGAGATACCTCTAAAGGAGCATTCTATAGAGGAGGTTCAGGAGCTAATACAAGGACATGGATAAGTTCCTGCTAGGGATCAAGGGCATGAGTCAAAGGAAGATTCGGAGAAGAATCCAGTGTCAACCTATCTCCTTGATAGCTCTAGTTCTTCCTAGATTAGTTATGATGTGTATGATTGTAAATATGTGTATATATATGTAGAACTTTGACTACCTACAATTTTGAGTATGATATATATGCAGTCATAGATAACATGGCTAGATAGTAGGACAAATGTATATATTGGTGTGTATATGACTTGTACAAAGTTTTGATAGGTGAATAAATGTTTTGTTTATATAAATGTGTTATCTGAGTATTGTTGCTATATGTTCATGATTTCAATTATTTTATAAATATCAATGGCTTGCACTAGAAGGCAAATAAGGGAAGCAACTCCTAAGCAAGGAGAAGCTCTGCCACAAGTTAACCCACCATAGGTTGATCCGCTACAAATTATTATGAATAGACTAGATCAACAATAAAGAGTTATTGAGGACTTGCAAAGAACAATAGAAACTCAGAGACAACATCTTGAAATAAGAATTGAAGAGCCAATACAGAGGCCACAACAGCATTTGAACCTCCAGCTACAATAGTAAATCAGGCAACAATAGATTTTGTGAATCAGCAGAATGTTATAGCCCAATTCAAAGAACACCGCCCTCTATGATTTTGGGGAAAGTTTAACATTCAAGCTACAGAGGATTGTATCTTAAGTCTTGAGAAGATTTTCAAGCTGATGAGTTGTGCTACAGAGATGAAAGCTCTGTTACCCATGTATATGCTAGGGAAAGAAGCAGACAAGTGGTGGCGTAATACTGAACTCATTTTACAAGTTGGAAATATACCCCTGACGTGGGAGACATTCTTAGAGTACTTTTATGACCAATACTTTCCACATCAGTCAAAGATGAGAAAGAAGCTAAGTACATTATGCTCAAGCAGGCTGAGAATTAAACAACATATAAGTATGTGGCTATTTTTATTTAGCTATCCAGGTACTCCTGTAACCGCTCTATCTAGGACTGTTTCCCATGTATTGACCTAATTAGAGATCAACTATACTTAATTAAAAGCTTGAATCACAATAAAATATTATAATAAATTTAATCAATTTAAATGATATTATTCATTTAATCCCCTTTTTCTTCTTTTTTGGAAAACTTTAGAAAATCGTAACTAATTCAATAAAAATCGTATGAGAGTGATTCAAATTTCTATGGATAGCTCAAAACATTATCTACTTGGGAAAAATATCAATTGGAGAAAATACTTAGCCAATTAGTACAATAAAGTTTGTGAAGTTTTCACTGTTCATATGGTAAATTCCTGAAATTCCAGTTTTCTAGGCTAAATTTGAAAAATCACCATAATTTGTAGACATATCCAAATTAAGTGATATTTGATCATTTTATAGCCTTTACATCTACTTTTTAACCAAATATAACATTCATATTTATACATCAAAAACCTAAACAGTATTGGGTTCACTCTATAGTGGTCAGAATGACTATTTGCATCCTACTACTTTGTGAAATAAAAGCTATAAAATATTTACATGGCCATATATCATCTTCATATTATACCATACTTTCACTAAGTCCTTAAGCAACATAAAAACTTGAAGAAACATGTTTGTCATCACATTTACAAATTTATACAATAGCTTGAAATTCATGGCCAATGCTAGCATTATTAAGCTAATGATCAAATGCTTTCTCCTTTCCTTTGTCTTCCTTAGTAATCTTGCCATTGTTACTACCTAATCATGGTTAATATGTGGTAGGATGAGATTCAAAGAATCTCAGTAGATAAATCCCATACATGCCATCATATCATCACATTAGCATGAAAACATCAAGAAAACATAGTTCATCATATAGGCACATTTTAAACATATACATTTTATAAACATTTTGAAAAAGTTTCATTTTGTAAAATGAACATCCTGGGGCTCCAAACCCTTGAAACAACTCAGTCAACCACATAAAAACATCACAAATCAACATTTCATATATATGTCATAGTGTCAAATATCAAATAAACAATAATGACAATGTGATGTTAGTAAAGAGGATTATCTACCTTTCTGTGTTCCAATGGTTCCCACACTTGGTATGCCACTTCTTGGGCCTCCTAACACTTCTTTGAACCTACCCATATCATCATGTAATCAATTTAGCCACTAATTTTCAAAATTACACAATACAATGCTCACTAAACCCTAAATTTTTCACTTAACTTTCCTTGGGACCATGAGAAATCCATTTTTAAGGTCAAAATCATAAAATTCCAACTGTAAATACTCCCCTGTTCTGGCCGAAATTTGCATAAAATGGAAGAAAAATATTTTCTTCAAAACACTTCAAACTAGCCAAGGATTCTTGCTTCTATTGGTTAGTTTAAGCTTTTCCCTAAGTTTAATGGTTGATTAACCTATTTTCTTGTTAAATCCATGACATGGTTAAAACACTAAGGTAAGGAAGAAGAAAAACTAAACCATAAACCATGCTTTAAAGACCACATGTAGCAAGCTTAGAGTGATAGAAGAGAAGCTTACCAACTTAAGCTTTCAATTTTGCCTTGAACTTCCTCTTCTCCTTTCTCCCTTTCTCTCTTCTTTCGTTATGTTTTTTTTTCCCTTCAGTTTGCCGCTGGAAATGGTCATGAGTGTGCAGAAGGAAGAGGGTAATTAGATGACTTAATTAGGTGGTTAACGATGTGGCTAACCATGGTTAATTAGATAAACCAACTAAAGCTACTTTTTGGCCAAAAAATCAACTACTTCTTGAGGAAGTTTCCAAAAAAATAACATGCTGCCCAAGCTGCCCCAAACACACAGGAAATGAGTGGTTTAAGTGTCCAAGATTGCTCAATTTTTTTTGGTCTAGATATATCTTGAACCGAATAATTTTTAACCGTACCAATAAAATCACTTTTTATAGTAATTTAGCATTTTTGGGCTATAGGACTATTCTAATTTTATTTTTATATTTCCATAACTTTCCTATCCCAAATGGTATCTTTGTATGACCCATATCATGTCCTAGTTACCTTTTAACTATAGGTAGGGCACACAGTTTACTTTATCGGTTTACTGTTACTTTTAGATACTTGACATTAATTATTTCTTTATTCTTGAACCTAAACCCTCAGTGTCATATACCATTGGACTTCTCTTGTCTAGGGCTTCATTTTAATAGTAATTTTACATATTTACAAAATTGCCATTGATCGGGGTTAAATTATAATTTATGAAACTTTTAGGTCCTTAGGTGTAATTTTCTCCAAGGGATTTTCTATTTCTCTCCACATAATTTTTATATATTTTGGTACATGGATGTCATTTTTATAATTTTTTAGGGGAAAAAAATATAAATTTCTTATTTTTCCATCCAACCAGGAAAATTAATTTTTTTGCCCTATTTCATGCAAAACGGTGTCTGCTCATTTTTGCAAAATTCCCATACATTTCTAGATATTTTAACTTTTTTGGAATGTTACAACTCCACTTACTTGTAGTAACATGATGATGAACAAGTGAAGATTAAAAAGATGGAAAGAGGTTTGAAACTAGCTATAAGAGAAAAAGTTACCCCTTTGAGGATCTGAGAGTTCAATACACTGGTAGAGGTTTGTAGGATCACTGAAGGAAATGTAAATCATAAGAGTTATACATTTGCAGCTCCAGTTGGTATAAAAAAGGCTACAATTGAAGAAGGAGATCTAACACCTTAATTTTAGGCTCATTTTCTCATGTATTAGATCTCATTAGAGTCTAATTATACGTGATTAGAAGCTTGAATCACATAAAATTTAAAAACAGAATTTTCATTTTTCATGGTACTGTTCATGTGACATTTTCCATTTTTGCCAATGAAGTTTGAAAATTCATAACTAATTCTACAAAAATCATATTAAAGTGATTCAAGTTTCTACAAATATGTAAAAAGATTCTATACATGATAAAAGTAATAATTTGGATATTTACTAGGCCAATTTGCATAGTTTATTCCTTAAATTTTACTATACATTTTTCATTTTATGTCTTTCCAGGATTTTGGCCTTAATATTAAAAATTCATATCTCACTATTCCCCAAGCCAAATCATGCATTATTTATGTCATATGAAAGATATGAATGTATACTTTTTATACATATTTTTCTAGTACATTTATTCAAGATGTACAAGGTATGTCACTAACTTAAACTATTAAGGGTTAGAAAACTACTTTTACTGGGACAGGTTTAGGAAAACTTACATATCTCTTAATCTATAGCTCCAATCAATTCCAAATTAGTGGCATATTAAACTTAACATATAAATTTTATGCATGCAAACCACTGAATTTTTGGAGCTATGTACAATTTTATAATGCCTTTTGAAATTTCCAGTACCTTTAGTAATATTCTAGTTTTTTCTAATCCTATCCAATTTTGACCCCTAATAAGAAAATCCTTCTTCTATATGGAGAAAAGATTTTGTACAGAATGAAAAACTCTTTGATACAGAGTAAATGAAACAATTAAAGTGCAATAAATAAAGTGTGAGTAGGTAAAAAAGGCTTTGACTAAAGATTTCAGCAATCTTTTAGTATTTATAGAATAAATTCATTACCCACAACTTCAAATGAAGTTCTATTTATAGATTTGTGACTTAACTAGATATTAAACACAAGATCTAGCCATTAGAGACATTACCCAATGGTTACTCTGCAAAACTAGTCATTCACCAATCGCATTTAACACGTCTGACACACTAAAATTTGAATTTTGGGTGCTAACAGATGAATTTCACAAAGACCATAAGCTAAAGACTTTAACATTGAACTTCCAAAATTTATCTGTTCAAGAGTGAAATATGAATTTTGGTTTTGTCAAATATATCTCATGTTATACTTTAACATACGAATTTTCATATTCGAAGTGCATCTGTTGAGTGTGAATAGTTGTCTCATTTTTTTGTAGTGCACTCAAAATTCGAATTTTGGGAGGCCAAAATTCATCTGTTAGTGACAAACTCAACATGGCACAAAAGTTCTATTTTGAGAAATTTAAATTTTGCACTTTCAACATTTGTATGTCAGAAGCACCTTTAATCCGACTTACAAGTCTTCATTCCAAAATTCAAATTTTGAAAGCCAAAATTAGTCTATCAGAGGGACTTTCTTGAACTTAGTTTGCATTTTAATATCAAACAAATTTTGACATGACTTTAAATGAATTTTACACATTTACTTAACTATGCTTGACTCGAAATTCGAATTTCAACACTTGAAATTCGTCTGTCATAGGTGATACCTCTAAAACTTCAAATTTTAGTCAGCAAAGTTTGAACTTCCAACGAAATATATAAAGTTTAACAACTCAAAATTCATCTGTTAGTTAGTATTTTTCAAATCTAACATATGATAACGTGAAAAACACATGTTTAAACGCTGTGGGAGTTTAAGTAAGTAAAAATCAAAGCCTTTTACCCTATGTACATTGTGAGAAATCCTAACAACTAATTCTTCACCCATTTCTTCTTGTATTTGTTCACTTGTATACTCTTACATTCCTTTGATATTTTCCTTCCAAGCTCTAGTTGTTTAGAATCATCAAAACACTTCATTCAACACTAATCACTTCTTGGTAAAAAAAAAACACTAATCACTTCCAAATCAGTAGCATATTAAACTTAAGACAGGGAACTTTTATGCATGCAAACCACTAAATTTTTGGAGCTCTGTACAATTTTATAATGCCTTTAGAAATTTACAGTACATTCAATAACATTCTAGTTTTTTCTAATCTTATCTAGTTTTGACCCCTAACTTCTAAAACTCACCATATATTGTACACTTATCTAATTTAAGTGTTCTTTATTTTGTTTTAAAGCTTGTTTTGATTACTTTCAGAGCATATATAATACTCCTACCAATTGCTCTGTTTCAGATAAGATATCTCTACCTTAACTACTACTGGTCATTTTGGATTAAATCATGCTAAATCTTGCATAATATACCCCAAAACATAATACATCATTATGCATTGCTCCAAATCCATACATAACATTTCATATAGGGTTCATGGAAGTATAACCATGCAAAATTACAGATTCATAACACTTTACATGACATTATACAATTTGCCAAATTGACACTCTAAAATTGTCACAATTGGTAAAATCTTTATGCTTCTCTTCAATTCCACTAACCTTGCCTTGAGCTTTGGTATGACATGACCTTATCATGGTTAGTATTGGGGAAGGGTGAGATTATAAAAGCTTACTAGCAATTACCCATTAATGCATTTATAATATCATATGGATCACAAAACATCATAATACATTAAACAAACATTTTAGAATATTTATGCCATAATATTTTATACAAATTTTGGCGGAGATTCGTTTTGTATTTTGGACATCCCAGGGTCACTAGTCCCTCATTCAACTTGTTAGTTCGGCTGACTTCCCAAGAGGGGGGTGAATTGGGAAGATTGAAAATTTTCTGCAAAATATCAAAGAGGTGAAGAATGCAATATAGAGAGGTAAAACAGAGTATAAATGAATAATAGTGAAAGTAGCAGAAAAGAGAAGAAGACTTAGAAATTTATCCTGGTTCAGTCTCTCCACTTGACCTACGTCCAGTCCCCAAGTCACCACTTGAGATTTTCCACTTTTCAGCAAGAATTCAACTGGTTTCTTGCAAATGCCACAGTACAACGTCATTGCTCTGTTTTCTAGAGCTCACTCAATCACTTTCTGCACTTTCACAAAGTGCTTTACAATCCCCTGTGATATCTCCTCATAAGAAAATCTATCTTCCAGATGAAGATTAGATTGTTTACAAAGACTAAACTCTCTTAATCAGAGTAAATATGAAGGTTGAAGTACAAGTATCGAAGTGAGAGGGTAAAAGTCTTTGAGTAGAAGATTTGGCAGAGTTTCAGTATATACAAAGTTTAATTCATTACCCACAACTTCAAATGTTGTTACATTTATAGATTTAGGTCTCAAATGTCCGTTAGAGACAAAATCTATCCGTTGGAGAAGTTATCCAATAGTTACTCTGAAAAACTATCCGTTAACCAACCGCATTTAATGCTTCTGACATACTGAAATTTGAATTTCTGTTGGTCAATAGACGAATTTCGAAGGAACCGAAGGTTAAAGCTTCAAACGTTGAAATACTGAAGTTCGTCTGTTCATGAAGTGAAATTTGAATTTTGAAACTTAGAAAGTGTTTCTATGTTGTGACATACGAATTTTCAAGAAGGAAGTTTTTCTGTTAAGTGTGAATAGTATTTTCAATTTGCTATAGTGCCCTCTAAATTTGAATTTTGGAACCCCAAAATTCGTCTATCCGTAGCATGCTCAAGAAGCACAGTAGTTCATTTTCTTTCGAAATTTGAATTTTAAATGAGTGAAGTTTGTCTGTTAGAGAGACCTCTTTTCAGACTTACTTCAACATTCGAATTTGTAAGCACTGTCCTTCGTATGCCATCATATCATTTCAACAGACTCACAACTTTAGCTTCTGAAATTCGAATTTCCAAGTTCAAAGTTCGTCTGTCAGTGAGCAATCTTTGAAACTCAATATAATCTTAATTTCAGATGAACTTTAACATTGTTTTAGACGAATTTCTTCAGTTTTCATAAGTTTCATTTTGTCCAAAATTCGAATGTTCAAAACTCAAAGTTTGTCTATTGCTCAACAGCTTCTTTCAGACACTTATGAAAATTCAAATTTTGGAAAATCAAAATTCGTCTATCAGAGAAGCATCTCTTCAGACTTATTCAGTTTTAGCTCAAAATTTGAATTTCCAAAGTCAAAGTTCGAATTTCCAATATGACAGTTCTATGTAAACTTTTCAAACTTCATCTGTTGGTGAGTATTTTTTAAATATTTCATGATTTAACATAAAATCAAGTTTTTAAAACATCTTTTCATCAAATCAAAGTCTTTTACCCATATTTAAAACATAACTAATAATCCAACAACAAATTTTGCACAGATTACTCAGAACTTCTTCACTTGAAACATTTTGAGCTCCTTTGGTATCTTTATTCCAAGCTCTTTGAATGTTGGTTTGGAATCATCAAAACTCTAGATTCAACATTCTGTTGAATCAAGAGTTTTGATGATTCCAAACCAACATTCAAGAGCTTGGATTGAAGATATCAAAGGAGATCAAAGCTGTCTCAAGTGAAGATTTTCTGAGTTCTCGCTGTTAGATCTTTTGTAGGATCCTTAGTTTTTGTTATGACTGGGTAAAAGATTTTGATTTGAAGAAAAGATGTTTTCAAACTTTGCTTTTATGTTAAATCTTTAAATACTTGAAAAACACCCACAAACAGAGGAAGGTTGAAAGTTCAATCTAAACTGTCAAGTTGGAAATTCGAACTTTGCCTTTGGAAATTTGAATTTCGAGCTAAAACTGAATAAGTCTGAAGAGATGGCTCTCTGTCAGACGAATTTTGGCTGTTCAAAATTCGAATTTTCATCTTGTCTGAAAGAGGCCTTTTGGTAAACAGACGAACTTCACACTTTCAAAATTTGAATTTCAAGTAAAATGAAGTTTATAAAAACCAAAGAAATTCGTCTGAAATTATGATAAAGTGCATCTGAAATCAAAATGAAATTGAGTTTGATAAATGCTCTCTGACAGACGAATTTTGAACTTCCAACATTTGAATTTTCATATAAGTCTGAAAGATGCTTCCTTGCAATAGACGAACTTTGAGTCTTCAAAATTCGAATTTCAAACAAAACAAAAATTGAGAAAATAGAAGAAATTCGTCTGAAACTATGTTAAAGTTCATCTGAGATCAAGAATGATTTAAGTTTCAAAACTGCTCTCTGACAGACGAACTTTGAACATTAAAATTCAAATTTCAGAAGCTAAGTTCTTGAGTCTGTTGAAGTGAAACATTGACATACGAATGATGTGAACTTACAACATTCGAATGATGAAATCAGTCTGCAAAGAGTCTCTCTGACAGACGAATTTCATCCTTTCAAAATTCGAATTTCGAAGAAAGTAATCTACTGTGTCTCTTAAACAGTTAGTGGACAGACGAATTTTGGGATACCAAAATTCGAATTTCGAAGGCACTGTAGAAAATTGAAAACACTGTTCACACTTAACCGAAAAACTTTCTTCTTGGAAATTCGTATGTCACATTGAGAAATTGTTTTTTAAGTTTCAAAATTCGAATTTCAATTCATGAACAGACGAACTTCGTGCTGTAACGTTGGAAGCTTTAATCTTTGGTTCCTTCGAAATTCGTCTGTTGACCAACCAAAATTCAAATTTCAGTATGTCAGAAACATTAAATGCGGTTGGTAAACGGATAGTTTTTCAGAGTAACCGTTGGATAACTTCCCCAACGGATAGATTTAGTCTTTAACGGATATATGAGACCTAAATCTATAAATACAACATCATTTGAAGTTGTGGGTAACAAATCAAACTTGTATATACCGAATTTCTGCTAAATCTTCTTCTCAAAAGCTTTTACCCTCTCAATTTCTCTACTTGTACTTAAACTTTCATATCTACTCTTTTCAAGAGAGTTAATTCATTGTAATCAATCTACTCTTCATCTGGAAGATAGATTTACTTGTGAGGAGTATTCACAAGGGGATTGGGAAGTACATAGTGAAAGTGTTTGGAGAGTTTGAGAGAGCTCAGAAACAGTGCATACTCGTGTACTGTGGCCTTAGCAAGAAGCCCATTGAAATTCTTGCCGTATAGTGGATAAATCTCAAGAGGTGTCTTGGGGACTGGATGTAGGTCAAGTGAAAAGACCGAACCAGGATAAATTACTGAGTCTTCTTCTCCCTATCTTTACTTTTCAGCTTGCTCTATTTTACGCATTATTTTCATTATATTGTGATATCTTCACTTACTTCACTTTGTGCAGAAAAATTTCAATCTTCCCAATTCACCCCCCCTCTTGGGAAGTCAGCCTTGCTAACACATTCTCCCCCTTTTTGATGATGACAAAACAACTTCCAAACTGGATTAGTACTTGGGTTTGCTTTAGCAAGCTCCCCCTCAACATATGCATTATATTTTAAAAGATATCATATATAGTACATCAGTTAAGAGATTCAAGAAGTGATAAGTACAAATCATTGCAACCAAGGAATTCATTCATTTCAATAATTGTTGCTTTACAGAAACCGATTGAAGTAAAAAATACTTCAGAAACCAATTTCAAAACACAAAGTACAAACAATCAGAAACTCAATACAGCACATCAAGAGGACTCATGCTTAAGTTCTAAGCAGTCCTTCCATTACTTCTTCTTTGGCTTGGTCTTCTTACTGTATGTCTTCCCAGATGGCTCAACAGCAGATTTTCCAGTTTGCTTCTTCTTCTCCCTCTTTTTGGCATCATCAGGAAGGCCAACAAAATCAACCGGAGGAGGGATCTGAGAAGCTGGAATAGCTTGAAGTGGCATAGGAGGAAAAGGGATTTCTGGTTCAACTGGTGCAGGAAGCTCAGAGGGCTCAGGACTTGCTTCTTCTTCATCATCAGAGACCTCAAGCAACTCTTGCATTTCCTGCTTGGAAAGAGCCAATTGAGCTCCCTGTTCCTCTGAAAGTCCATAACCAGCAAGAGAAGAAGGAGCAGGTTCATTAGGACGAAACATTTCTTCAAGCCTTCTCCTCTGAGCTTGCAGCAGAGCATTGTGAGCAATAGCTTTGAAATCAACAACAGGCACAATGCTCCTTTCCTTATTTAGGGTAGTCTGCAGGAATGGAGAAGTAGAGATGGCTGCCACTAGCCTTTCAACTTGCTTAGACTCTTGAGTGAAAAGAATTGATTCCTGAGCATCTGCTGGAGTAGGCTCATGAGGACTTGTTTCCTGAGGACCCTCTTCTTCTATGCCATAGTCCAAGGGTGGACCAGGACTTGGTGTCCTCATTACACCAGCAGTATCAGCATTATCAACATCATCATGCTCAGAGGAAGTGATCTCGAAGGGGCTTGGAGGCTCAGGGGTTGGAGATTGACAGGTACAGAGAACCGTGGCTGAGGTGGAGCTGATGTGGCAAGAATTGCACTTCTAATATCTTCATATGCATCAGCAACCACTTTCATATTTGTAGCCAACTGGTGAATCTGATCTTGTAGATGAGCAAATTTGGCATTTTGCTAATCTCGGATACTGAGTATGAGTGTAGACAAGCTGTCATACAACTCAATAATCTTGGTTGGCTTGGCACGAGAGGAGGGAATGGAAGGAATGTGAGTAGGCTTGGATGGAGATGGAACTGGCTGAGAAGGCTAAGATACAGATCTTGCAGGGGCCTCAGAGGTGCCTTCTTGCTGTAGGGAGGCATCTGTAACAAAGAATAGATCCTCAGTTCTTCCTGCTCCCTTTCCAACCTATCTTCCTTCATCCTTTCCAATTCCCATTCTTTACAGTTCTTCCTCCTTGAAGATCTCAGTGGGTTTCCCCTTCTCCATCTCAAGATGCTGAATTCTGGCATATTGCAAAATTCTGGAGATAATAGCTGCATAGGGGAGTGTGTAGTCTTTCCTCTAATCCCTTGCCTTGATCATGCGTTGGAGTATGATATGTCCCATGTTGATCAGCTTTCCACGTATGATTGGTGCCATGACATGTACCTCTGCCCTTGTTATCAGATTGAAGCTGTCTCCTTTGTTGAATATGATCCTGGATACTATGTAGTGTAGGATTCTCACTTGAACACTGAGGTCTGTGGGCTTCAGTAAATTTATGGTTGGCCTATTTTCTCTTCTTCTGAACAAAGTGTTCAGGATTATGCTTTCCTTGTAGCTCAGAAAGGGGCCACCTTCTTCATCAGCAGTATCTGCCTCATCCATGTATCCAGAGGCAGTGATGTCAATCTTGAGCCCATCTTGCCTTGGGATCTCTAATACCTCATTAAACGTCTCATCAGTGAGCCAGATGGTCCTAGATCTCAGATTGACTGCCCATTTCTTCTTCTTGCTATTGTACTTTAGGGAGGCATACCAAGACTTCACTACCTCATCATCATATCTCTCTAATATCTCCAACAAATTCTTATATTTCAACAACCATATCCTAGCTTCAAAGTTGTTAGAGATTAAAAAATCTTCCAAGTTCACATAATGTGGCTTAATTACCTTTTTGTTTGCAAACTTGGTTAAATATTCTTCCTGAATTGTGGAGTGCTCCATAATGACAGTGTAGTAAGTTGATATTCTCCAGATTGAGTGCTTGAGGATGAAGTGGAAGCAACATTCTCAGCAGCAGCAGGGACAGGGACTAAAGGGTCTGCTTTCTTTGGTGAGGAAGGTCCAGCTTTCTTAGAATCAGCCTTGGGCGTAGATTTTTGACGTTTAGAAGGAGTTCCCTTGCTGGATTCGACCTTTCTCTATGGTTTTTCTCCTTCCTTGGTGGCATATTGTGATTTGACTGAACGTTTTGGACGAGCCTCTACTTTGCCAGCTTCAGGATTCTTGACTCTTGCCATTTTCACGGATGAATGTTGCAGAATTGTGCAAAGAATAGGTTTAAAGGATGTGAAAGGAAGTTTAATTGGTGGGAGATGACGGTTTTTGGTCAGAATAGAAGAGCATTGAATGGAGGATTAGAACAGACTTATAGAGAATAGGAATAGGGTTGCGTCTGTTCAAATGAAAATCGTCGGTTTTAACATATGTAACCGCCTGACAGACGAATTTTGAGGGGTCAAAATTTGAACTTCGAGTAGTTAAGAGTTAAACCGTTCAGCAAAGCTTACTGATAGATGAATTTTCTTCAGAAAGTTCATCTGACAGTGGCTTGGTTCAAGCAACACAAGATTAACAGACAAACTTTGTTCCAATAAAGTTTGAATTTCGAAGAGTCAACATCAAACAGCAATCAAATCATTAAACAACAGACGAATTAAGCAAAAAAAAACTTCATCTTTCAAAGATTCAGTATTGAGAAGCATGTTTCAACAGACGAATTTTCAAATTAGAAATTCGAATTTCTACACTTTGTAAAAGTTTTCCAACATTCGTATGTTAAGAGATAAACATCAGTATAATCACATGTTAGACAAACAAAACTTTGAAATTTTTGTTCTTGAAAATTCGAATTTTGAAAGGCCAACAGATGAAGTTCGAGGCTTCACCGAGAACTGTTCCAGCTTATAATAGGCTGAAGTTCATCTGTTGGGTATCCAAATTCAAATGTTGACCATGCTGACTTCCTCAGAAACTTAATTTTTCACAAAAATTCGCCTAACACATAATATACGAATTTCAACTTTAAAAACTTACAGAATGGATCCAGAAACTCAGAATATCTGCCATTTTCTTCAATTTTTGATTATTCCATTCTGGTAAGCTCCATTTTCCAGATTTATCAGCATCGAATCTCATGAGGAGCACCTGCAACTTAAATTAAACACACTCCGATGCTAAAGTTAGAACTAATTCAATGTTGGAAAATCTAAAAACAGAATTATAGACGAATGTACTTACAGTTCATTGGGATTTACCATGCCCAATTCTCTTGTTATTTTGCAATGTCTATCTTCTGATAGAGGCTTTGTCAGTATATCAGCTACTTGATCTTCAGTTGGGATGTACTCTCATCTGATCTCTCCATTCAAAACATGATCCGTTATGAAGTGGTGCCTAACTTCAATATGTTTTGTCCTTGAATGCATGATAGGATTCTTTGTGATATTAATGGCACTTTGATTGTCACACATGATTGGTATTTCCTTCATCTCAACCTCAAGATCTTCAAGCTGCTGCTTCATCCAGATGATTTGGGCACAACAGCTTCCAGCTGTAACATACTCAGCCTCCCTGTGGATAAGGCCACACTGTTTTGCTTCTTGCTAAACCATGAAACTAAGGATCCTCGAAGAAACTGACATGTTCCACTTGTGCTTTTTCTGTCAGTTTTGGATCCTGCAAAGTCAACATCAGTGTACCCTTTGAGATCTTCTCCATTGCCCTTAGGATACCAAAGACCCATCTGTGAAGTTCCAATGAGATATCTGAAGATACGCTTCACAACAGTTGCGTGGGTTTCTTTGGGGCATGATTGGAATCTTACACACATACAGACACTAAACATAATGTCAGGTTTGCTAGCAGTTAGGTACAGTAGGGATCCAATCATTCTTCTGTACTGGGTTATGTTAAACAATTTCCCCTTTTCATCCATATCCAGTTTGGTTGCAGTAGCCATAGGTGTCCCCATTGGCTTGGGATTTTCCATTCCAAACTTCTTCAGCAATTCCTTCAGATACTTGGATTGATTAAGGAAGATACCATCATCACACTGTCTGATTTACAATCCAAGGAAGAAGTTGAGTTCACCCATCATGGACATTTCGAATTCCCCCTGCATTAACTTAGAAAAATTCTTGCAAGGAGATTCATTAGTAGCACCAAATATAATGTCATCAATATAGATTTGAACAATAAGTAAATCTTTATTTTCTTTCTTAGTAAATAAAGTTGTATCTACTTTTCATCTGTTGAACCCCTTTTCAGTTAGAAAATTACTCAATCTTTCATACCATGCTCTAGGGGGTTGCTTCAAACCGTAAAGAGCTTTCTTCAGTTTATAAACATGGTTTGGTTTTGTAGAATCCTCAAAACCTGGAGGTTGATCTACATAAACCTCTTCCATGATATATCCATTTAGAAAAGAACTTTTCATATCCATTTGATATAACAAAATATTTTTCATGCATGCATATGCTAGTAGAATTCTAATTGCTTCTAATCTAGCTACTGGAGCAAAGGTTTCCTCAAAATCAATGCCTTCTTCTTGATTATAACCTTTACCAACCAATCTAGATTTATTTCTGATGATTGATCCTGATTCATCAAGTTTATTTCTCAAAACCCATTTGGTACCAATGACAAGATGATTTTTGGGTCTAGGCACTAAATCCCAGACTTGATTTCTTTCAAACTGATTTAATTCATCCTGCATGGCTAGAATCCAGTACTCATCAGTTAAGGCTTTCTCAGTACATTTAGGTTCAATTTGCGAGATGAAAGCATAATTAATCATTTGATCCCTTAACTGTTTTCTGGTTCTAACTCTCTCTTAAACATTCCCTATTACTTGATCAACAGGATGATTCCTTTGATATCTCCAAGCTCTAGGGAGTTCTTGAGACATTTCTTCCATATTTTCATTTTCAAAATTCCTCTCCTGAATATCTTCTTCTATGTTAATAGATTCAGATATTTTTAGAGACTTAATTTTACCTTCATTAGAAATATCTAACTTCTTAAAGTTTGAAACAAGATCATTCTCATCAGTAGCATGTTTGGAAGCAGTTTCATGTTCAATAAATACTACATGCACAGATTCTTCTACCAAATTAGACCTTTTATTGAAAACTCTACATGCTTTACTCCTACTAGAATAGCCCAGAAATATACCTTCATCAGATTTGGCATGAAACTTACCCAGATTCTCCTTTCCATTGTTGTGAATGAAGCATTTGCAACCGAACACATGGAGATGTGACAGATTTGGCTTTCTTCCCTTGTACAGCTCATAAGGAGTTTTCCCAAGGATTGATCTGATGTAGGCTCTATTTATGATGTAGCTAGCTATATTCACTGCATCAGCCTAAAATACTTGAGAAAGTTTTTTTCATTCAGCATAGCTCTAGCCATCTCTCCAATAGTTCTGTTCTTCCTTTCTACTACTCCATTCTGTTGTGGAGTTCTTGGGGCTGATAAGTTGTGGTCAATTCCATGCTCATTGCAATACTCCAGAAAGGATGAGTTCTCAAATTCTCCTCCATGATTTGACCTGATAGACACAATGGAAATACCTTTCTTATTTTGCACTTTCTTGGCTAAGGTAACAAATGCATCAAAGGTATCACTTTTAGAGGAAAGAAATAGTGTCCATGTAAATCTAGAGTAATCATCCACAATTACAAGCACATACAGATTACCACGTATGCTTTTTACCCTAGATGGTCCAATTAAGTCCATATGCAGTAGTTCTAGTGGTCTAGTAGTGGTGACAACATTTTTGGGTTTAAAAGAAGATTTAGTTTACTTTCCTCTTAAGCATGCATCACATTCTTTGTCTTTTTCAAAAGCAATTTTTCGTAGACCAGTGACTAGCTCGTTTTTAACCAATTTTGAAAGCTGATTCATGTTAACATGAGCTAATCTTCTATGCCATAGCCAACTATCATTGTTTTGACTAATTAAGCAAACAGAATCTAAGGGAGGAAGTTCATTAAGATCAATAGTATAGCAGTTACCATCCCTTTGAGCTTTGAGGATTACTTTGTGATCGCTTTTTCTGATGATTAGGCAGAACTTTGAGTCAAACAGTACCCAATTTCTTTTGTCACATGTTTGGCTCACACTTAGCAGGTTGTGGTTGAGGCCTATCACAAACAGCACCTCTTCAATCGATGTTTCAGGATTCTTGCCCACAATGCCAATGCCAACTATTCTGCCATACTGATCACCTCCAAAGGTTACTTTTCCTCCTTTATTGTCTCTAAGGGTGATGAACTTCTCCTTGTCACCGGTCATGTGGCTTGAGCAAGCACTGTCCATATACCATTTATTGTTCTTTCTAGCTTTGAGACAGACCTGCAAAACAAAGTTCAAGTTTTCTTCTTAGGTACCCAAATCTGCTTGGGTCCTTTTTTGTCAGTAGTCTTTTCCCTATATACAGATGTACCTTTGGGAACCCATTTAATAGTTTTGTCAAGTCCATTTTTCTTTAAAGCACAAGAGCTAGAAATATGCCCCTTTTTGTTACAGAAGTGGCAGGTGGTAAAGGGATTGCTAGATTGAGAGGCAGGAAGAAAACAATGCAGATAATATTTTTGTTTTGCATGCCTTGGTTGATTATATGATTCAATGTGATGTGACATGTGATCTTTCTTTCTATTTCCATCAGCATGCACAAAATGTCTCATGTATACATTCTGATTTTTCTTCCTAATCTTTTCTTTAATAGCACATGGATCATAGCCAAGTCCAGCTTTTCCTTGTGATATTCTTTGGCTTCCCATTAAAGCAAACAATATATCTTTACCTCTAGTAAGTCTAGACATGCTTTTTACTAGATTTTCATTAGTTTGCTTTAGTTCAATGCATGTTTTACACCACACAGATTCAGCAATAGGTAAAGAAACAGTTTCAGAAATATTGTGTTGAGATTCTAGTTTGTCAATCTTTTTCTTAGCTTGCTTCAGTTCTTTAGCAACCTTAACAAACTCATCATGCAGCTCATGAAATGCATCTAGTAATTCAGAATAAAAAGGTTCATATTCATATACCTCATCTTCTTGATCACTGCTGCATGGGATTTCAGCTTCTTCAGATGCAAGTGCCATGAGACAAATGTTGGCAATTTCATCATCATCATCTTCTTCTTCATCTGAGTTGTTGCCCCATATTGATGAGATGTAAGCTCTCTTCTTCTTGCCTTTGTCTGCAGCTTTCTTTTCTTTCTCTTGCTTCTTCAGGAACTGTGGACAATCTCATTTGATATGTCCTTGCTTTTTGCACTCATAGCAAGTCATAGGCTCTTTGGGTTCCCTCTTGCTATCTCCAACAGCTCCTTTCTTGAAGATTTTCTTATTTCTCTTCTTGCTGTAGAATCTTCCAAATTTTCTGACCATCATTGCTAGAGTTTTTTCATCTAGCTCCTCTCCATCATCAGATTCTTCTTCCTTTTCTTCAGCACCTTTGAGAGCAAGGCCTTTCTTCTTTCTGTCTTGCCCAACTTCCTTGAGAGCTTTGAGTTTTCCTTCATACTCCTCAAGGCTGCCAAAGAGAGCTGTGATAGAGGCTATTGATTCTCCTTTGGCTTCCTCTATTGCTGTTACTTTGGGTTGCCATTCCAGAGGGAGAGCTCTGAGGATCTTTCTGACTTTCTTTGTTTGAGTGTACTCCTTTTCCAGGCTCTTTAGTTGATTCACAATGACGGTGAATCTCTTATGCAGTTCTTTAACACTCTCTCCTTCTGCCATTCTGAAGCTTTCATATTCTCCTATGCATGTATTTAGTTTGTTTTCCCTGACTCCAGTTGTTCCTTCATGAGCAATTTGCAGGGTGTCCCACATTTCCTTGGTAGTGGAGCATTGGGAGACTCTGTAGAATTTGTCTTGATTCAAGGCACTGACCAAACAATGTTTTGCCTTGAAATTCAGCAAGACTCTTCTTCTGTCTTCTTTATTCCATTCAGCTTCTGGCTTCTCTCTGTATTTTCCATCGTCTTCTAAAGCCATTGGAACAAAATCTCTCTTCTGAATAACTGACCAGATGTCCAAATCAATTGACTGGAGATAGATTTGCATCCTCATCTTCTAGTACCCATAGTGTTCTCCACTGAAGCCAGGAGGTCTATTTGTGTTGTTGCTTCTGGTAATATACTTTCTCCGAAACCAGCAATTGTAATTCCCGGACTGTGAGATCCTTTGATTGGGAATTCAGGCTCTGATACCACTTGTTAGTTAGGCTGACTTCCTAAGAGGGGGGTGAATTAGGAAGATTAAAATTTTCTGCAAAATATCAAAGAGGTGAAGAATGCAATATATAGAGGTAAAACAGAGTATTTTATCATTTAATAGTGAAAGTAGCAGAAAAGAGAAGAAGACTCAGAAATTTATCCTGGTTCGGTCTCTCCACTTGACCTACGTCCAATCCCGAAGTCACCACTTGAGATTTTCCACTATTCAGCAAGAATTCAACTGGCTTCTTGCAAATGCCACAGTACAACGTCATTGCTCTGTTTTCTAGAGCTCACTCAATCACTTTCTGCACTTTCACAAAGTGCTTTACAATCCCTTGTGATATCTCCTCACAAGAAAATCTATCTTCCATATGAAGATTAGATTGTTTACAAAAATGAAACTCTCTTGAATAGAGTGAATATGACAGTTGAAGTATAAGTATTGAAGTGAGAAGGTAAAAGTCTTTGAGTAGAAGATTTGGCAGAGTTTCTGTATATACAAAGTTTAATTCATTACCCACAACTTCAAATGATGTTACATTTATAGATTTAGGTCTCAAATGTCCGTTAGAGACAAAATCTATCCGTTGGAGAAGTTATCCAACAGTTACTCTGAAAAACTATCCGTTAACCAACCGCATTTAATGCTTCTGACATACTGAAATTCGAATTTCAGTTAGTCAATAGACGAATTTCGAAGGAACCAAAGGTTAAAGCTTCAAACGTTGAAATACTGAAGTTCGTCTATTCATGAAGTGAAATTCGAATTTTGAAACTTAGAAAGTGTTTCTATGTTGTGACATACGAATTTTCAAGAAGAAAGTTTTTCTATTAGGTGTGAACAGTATTTTCAATTTGCTACAGTGCCCTCGAAATTTGAATTTTGTAACCCCAAAATTCGTCTGTCTATAGCATGCTTAAGAAGCACAGTAGTTCATTTTCTTTCGAAATTCAAATTTTAAAAGAGTGAAGTTTGTCTGTCAGAGAGACCTCTTTTCAGACTTACTTCAACATTCGAATTTGTAAACACTGTCCTTCGTATGTCATCATATCATTTCAACAGACTTATAACTTTAGCTTCTGAAATTCGAATTTCCAAGTTCAAAGTTCGTCTGTCAATGAGCAATCTTTGAAACTCAATATAATCTTGATTTCAGATGAACTTTAACATTGTTTCAGACTAATTTCTTCAGTTTTCATAAGTTTCATTTTGTCTGAAATTCGAATGTTCAAAACTCAAAGTTCATCTTTTGGTCAACAGCTTCTTTTAGACACTTATGAAAATTCAAATTTTGGAAAATCAAAATTCGTCTGTTAGAGAAGCATCTCTTCAGACTTATTCAGTTTTAGCTCGAAATTCGAATTTCCAAAGCCAAAGTTCGAATTTCCAATATGACAGTTCAATGTAAACTTTTCAAACTTCGTCTGTTGGTGGATATTTTTCAAATATTTCATGATTTAATGTAAAATCAAGTTTTTAAAACATCTTTTCATCAAATCAAAGTCTTTTACCTATATTTAAAACATAACTAATGATCCTACAACAAATCTTGCACAGATTACTCAGAACTTCTTCACTTGAAACATTTTGAGCTCATTTGATATCTTCATTCCACGCTCTTTGAATGTTGGTTTGGAATCATCAAAACTCTAGATTCAACACAACTCAGCCAACATCATCAAAATATCAAGAAACATCAAAGCATTCATATGGCAAAACAACAAGTTCATTAGAATCAAATGCAATAACTTAATGCAAGTAATGGGAAAAAGCTACCTTGGTGTATCCTTTGCTTCACCACTTGATTCTACCCCTTCCAAGAGCTTTCTTAAGCTTCCTTGATCCTAGATACATCATTAAACAACCACTTAAACTACTAGTTCAATGAGCTCAACCACAAAATGATCATTAATACCCTAACTTTTCATCTTGCTTATCCATTTAGTCTTTCTTTGATCTAACACTTGTTCATTAGGTTTTGAACCAAGAGGAACTCATTTTTGGCATTAAAATCATTAAATTCCAACTCTAAATCTATCCCCTCTTCTAGCCGAAATCCATCCTAGGAAAGGAAGAAAAGAATTTCATGCAATCTTGCTTCAATTTCTTGGTATCTTTACTTTCTCACATAAATCAAGCTTTCTATCAAGTTTATTGCATGAAAACCCAATTCTTTTCACTTCCTAGGTCTAAGTTAGAACTGAACATGAGAAGGGGAAGGAAAGAACTCCATGAAACCATCATAAACTACTTAGAACAACTAGTTTGAAATGGTAGAGTCCATATCTTTGTCTTGAGAATCAACTTCCAAACTTTGCTTTCTCTTTCTCTTCACTTTTCTTCCAACTCCTCTCCTCTTGTTTCTGAAAACATAGGCTTCTAACTCTCTAATTTAGATGCTGGTACATGCAAGAAGAGGAAAGAGATGAGATAGAAGCATATAATCATGATTTACCAAAGTTAACCTTGGTTAGTTTAATGCCTTATTGAAGAAGTAGCTTTAGAAATTAATAAAATAATGAAATTTTCTCCCACATGGGCTGCTACAAGTGATGACTATGAGAGGAAGAATTTCACCAACATACTTCTTATTTTTCCTAGTCTAGATATAGCTTGTGCCGGATACTTTTTACCCATACCGATAAATAACTTGTTGTGATATTTTATCATTTAAGGGATACAGGATGATTCTAAATTTACATTTGAATTTCCATATTTATCCAGTCTCATAAAATATTTGTGTGGAGCCCTTATACTTTTCTATTTCCCTTTTTGCTGCTTGTACGGTCCACAAACTTACCTTATCGGTATATGGTCACTTTTTCACACTCGGTACTGACTATTTCTTTATTTTTAAACCATTAACCCCCATGATATATACCATTGGCCTCAACTCATTGAGGGCTTCACTTTGACAGTGATTTTTAGAATTTTGAAATTGCCTTTGACTGGGGATAAAATTATAATTTTTGAAACTTTTGGGTCCTCTTTCGTGATTTTCCCCAGGCACTAAATGGAAATAGGATTCCCTCTTTTGAACACTAAATTGCAAATTATTTTGCATTTCTTAGGGCAAAATTACTATTTTTCTCATTTTCTGATCTATCCTGGAAAAATGAACATTTTGCCCTTTTCCATTTCTTTCTGTGTCTTTCCTTTTTTGCTATTTCTCTGTACATTTTACAATATCAGCATTTTTCCCTTAGAACTTAAATGAAATTCCCAAATTTTATTTCTAATCTAGGAATTGACCATTTTGCCTCAGAGTCAAGTAAAAAAATAATTACTCATTCTTTTAGGCACTTTCTGGTAACTTTTTCTAAAGACTAATCTTTTATCATTTCTTTTTGCACTATTCACAATACCTTTCAAATTAGTCTATCTCTCAACCTAATCCTCCCAAGAAAGCAACACTAATACTATTGCACTTAGCTTGAGACAAGCTTCCATTCAAGTAGCATATAGTATACATTCCGGGGCAAGTTTTGGAATTAATTTTTACTAAGCACTTATGGAAAATTAATTCCAATTGAGGACCATGCATAATTTCTTCCAAACATTATATGGGAAATTAATTCTATTTGGAGGCTAAGTATATAACCTTACCATCTTACTTCATTTCCCATCTTTTCATACATTGCATCCCATAAAAATAGGAACATTACGGGTGAACCAAGTAGAAAGAGAAAGAAGCCCTAGAATAATAGCAGAACAAGCAGAAGGGGAGGCAGGAGAGAAGGAAGATAGACAACACAGAGAGATGTGCAAAGGGATATACAGAGAGACATACAAAGGGAAGGCCCAATATATAAGCTGTGTAGCAAGATGCATGGCGGAAGGCCATGTCTCACTAGATAGAATGTTTGCTTCAGATGTGGTAAACCTGGACATTTTACAAGAGACTACAAAGTGGATATAGCATGTACCAGACCACAAGCATAGGGAAGGGTCTTTCCTCTTACTCAGCATGAGGCCCAGCAATCACCTGATCTCATAGAATGTATGATTAAAGTGAAAGATTATCTTGTACATGCCTTATTTGATTCAGGTGCTAGTCATTAATTTATTTCCTATAAATGTGTTAAAAGGTTAGGTCTGATAATTACCATGTTGCCATATGATTTGCATGTTTCCACTCCCACAGGTAACCAATCCAATACATCTTATGTTTGCCTAAATTGCATTGTCCAGTATGAACATTGTTATGCCATACTATATTTGATTTACATGCCATTTCTAGATATAGCGGCCATAATAGGCATGAACTGGCTCTCTGTGAATAACATCCTCCTAGACTGTAAAAATAAAGCCTTAATCTTGCCAACCCCTAAAATTGAAAGTGTCTCAAATACTGAGACTAAGCTTAATTTTATTACGATTGCGCAAGCTGAGAGATGCTTGGGAAAAGGATGTCAAGCTTATTTGGTTTTCTTCTCAATGAATGTGGAAGTTGATGAGGGAATTGAAGAGATATTAGTAGTAAGAGAGTTTCCAGAAGTATTTCCAAAGGATTGTAAAGATATACCCCCAGAGCGTGAAGTTGAATTTGCCATTGATTTAGTGCCAAGGTCAGGACCAATATCTAAGGCATCATATAGGATGGCCCCTCCTGAACTACCAAAGTTAAAGAAGCAAATTGAAGAGCCACTAGAAAAAGGATTCATTAAACCGAATGTTTCTCCATAGAGTGCTCCAATATTATTTGTTAAAAAGAAATATGGGAGCCTCCGACTGTATATTGACCATAGGGAACTAAACAAAGTTATAATAAAGAACAAGTACTCATTACCTAGAATCGATGATTTGTTAAATCAGCTAGCTGGTGCTAGTATGTTTTTGAAAATTGGTTTAAGATCAATCTATCATCAATTACGAGTAAAGGTAGAAGATATTCCCAAAACTGCTTTTCAAACTTGTTATAGGCATTATGAGTTTTCAGTGATGCCATTCGGTCTGACTGATGCTGTAGCTGTTTTTATGGACTACATGAATAGAATCTTTTAGCCCTACTTAGATCAATTTGTTGTGGTCTTTATTGATGACATATTAGTGTACTCCAAATCTATAGAGAAGCATGAAATGCATTTGGGAATTGTCTTAACAGTTTTAAAAGAAAGAAAGATGTGTACTAAACTAAGCAAGTGTGAGTTTTAGCTTAAAGAGATGCAGTTCTTAGGGCATATCATATCTAAGGATGGAGTCGTAATAGACCCAAGCAAAGTAGAGGCTATCTTTGAGTAGGAGCAACCCAAGACCGTGACCAAAATAAGAAGTTTTCTCAGTTTAACTAGCTATTATAGATGATTTATTCAAGACTTTTCTCAAATTGCATTGCCGCTTACCAAACTTACCTGAAAAGTTTCATTTGTATGGGATATGAATTTTGAAAATGGTTTTAATGAATTGAAACACAGGTTGACTACTCTACATGTATTAACCATACCTAATCCTAAAAGGCCATTTGTGCTAGTAAGCATAGATTGGGATGCGTATTAATGCAGGAAGGTAGAGTGGTAACTTATACTTCTAGATAGTTGAAATCACATGAAGAAAACTATCCCACTCACGATTTAAAACTTACGGCTATAATGCATACCCTAAAGATCTAGAGGCATCAAATATTAAATGCTACAATGGGACTATAGAAGTGTTTTATGACCACAAGAGCATCAAATATTTAAAAGATAAAAAAGAATTAAATGCGAGGCAAAGGCACTAGATGAAGTTATTAAAGGATTTTGATCATTCTATTAAATACCATCCAAGAAAGGCTAATGTGTTGAGTAGAAAGACTATTCATATGGCCTACATGATATTTACTAAAATGAAAAAGTTAGAAGACTACAAAGATATGTTACTTTTTCAATTACATGAGACCAAGATTGGCAATGAATTTTTACAGAATTTATTAAAAGCCCAACAGAATGATGAGTTCATAAAAGTAGTTAAAGAAAAGCTAAGCCATGGAGAGATGCAAGAATTTAATAAATCACCAAATGGATTATTAAGATTTAAAAAAAGAGTATATGTACCACCACTAGCTGATTTGAGAGAAAAGGTTTTAGCAGAGGCGCATCAGAGTGAATATACTATTCATCCAGGCATTACAAAAATATACCAAGAATTGAAGAAACTATTTTGGTGGCCTGGTATGAAGAGTGATATTACTCAATATGTGTCTAAGTGTTTAATATGCCAGAGGGTAAATATAGAACATCAGATGCCAACTAGAATGTTACAACCTTTAGAGATTCCTAAATAGAAGTGGGACAATATATCAATGGACTTCATAATGGGATTATCCATAACATCATTAGGATATGATGCTATCTGGGTAATAGTAGACAGGCTAATGAAGTCAACTCACTTCTTAGCCATAAGGTTAATGTATACATTGGATAAGCTAGCACAATTATATGTGAAAGAGATAGTAAGGTTACATGGAGTGCTAAGCGGTATCATATCTAACCGAGATCCAAGGTTTACTTCAAATTTTTAGAAATCCCTACAACAGGCTCTAGGTACTAAACTGAGATTTAACATAGCATATCATCCTCAAACAAATAGACAGACTGAAAGGACAATTTAGACATTAGAATATATGATGAGAGCTTGTGTGCTAGAACTGAAAGGAAACTAGGATGCATACTTGCCTTTGGCAGAATTCACATACAACAATAGCTATCATTCCAGTATTCAGATGGCTTCGTATGAAGCGTTATATGGTAGAAAGTGCAGGTCTCCATTGTATTAGACAGAGTTAAGTGAAAGATAATTGATTGGTCCTAAGATTGTTGACCAGACTTCCAGGTATATTGAAATGATAAAGAAAAAGCTACTAACAGCTCAAAGTAGATAAAAGAGTTATACTAATCCAAGGAGGAAGCTATTAGAGTTTGGGATAAGAGATCATTTTTTTCTCAAAATATCTCCAACAACTGGGGTTAGTCGATCTTTTAAAATTAAAAGGCTTAATCCTAAGTATATTGGACCTTTTGAAATCCTTTCAGAAGCCAGACCTGTAGCCTATAAATTAGTCTTATCCCCTAATTTGAGTCAAATATACAATGTTTGCAATGTCTCCCAATAAAAAAAAATCAGCCAAACCTTTCACATCTTATAGAATATGAATGCATTGATCTACAAGATAATCTTAACTTTAATGTAATGCTTGAAAAGAGTTTATTATCAACTCAAGCAGCTGAGGAACAAAGACGTGCCTCTAGTAAAGGTGGTCGGGAAGGACTTATCAGTAGAGAAAGCAACATAACAGATGGAAGTAGATATGAAATGAAACTATCGAGAGGTATTTATTTGAGGTATGTTTTAAACTTGAGGACAAAATTCATTATAAGAGGATAGAAATGTAATATCCTGAATTTTATTGGACATTAACTAGTCTTGAATGATAAAAATGATTATATCTAAAAATATGTTTAAAATCTCAAAAAATAGAGAGACACATAAATGAGCCAAAAAAGGTCAAAAAGGACAATTTTCTAGATTAGAATTGAAAAGAAGAAAATTATTTTTTGCCTCAAGAAAGAAAAATTCTGTTCAAAATAGTCCCTAAGAAGTATGGATTAATATTACTTAGCCCCTGGAAATAAACTTTTATTTCATTTTAGTCCCTCAATGAAGAATTACATGTCAAGAGGAAGTGAAATAAAGTTTTGGGATAAATTACAGATAAGACCCGAAAGTTTCAAAAATTATAAATTTATCTCGAGTTGAAAGCATTTTTATAAATATGATAAAATATAGTCAAAATGAAGCTCTCAATGAGTCAAACCTACTGGAATATAGTATGAAATTCATTAAGATCAAAATAATATTTATTGGGTAATTAGAGTTAATATTAATATTTTACCCGATAAAAGTTAGTTTAGACTGCAAGAAGAGGCAATATTAATTCAAGAAAAATTAGTGGGCCTTGCTAAAATATATTTTAGGTTGAGATAATGATTTTGGACTAAAAGTAATTATTAGATAATCTTGTATCAATTTAATAACAATTTTGGCGAAAATAGTTAATCGGTACGGGCAAATTCAATCGGTAAATAGTATATTGATCCATAAAGGTTATCAAAGCAATTTTTGGCCAAGAACATGACAAGTGGGATGTTGCAGATGCTCAAGGAGCCTAATGGAATTAGTTAAAAGCCTCATTTAACAAAAAGTAACTAAAGTTAAAAATAAAGTTAACTAAAGTTACTTTGTAACTTATTAATCTTTAATCACCTTGATTTAGCATATAACACATCTTCTTCACTTCTCAAGCACGCTAAAAAAAAGAGCAAAAGTGGGAGCAACTCATTAAAGGAGGATGATAAAGGCAAAGATTTTGGCTTAAAACCTCAAGGTAACCTCTTATGACTATCCTCTTGTGAACCTAAGTAGTTTTAGAAGCTTTCATGGCTTATTCTCTCTTCTTTTCCTATTGTTAAGGACACCTAGAGAGAGAAAGAAGAGAGATAAAGTAAGGCTATGAAGAAACTATTCCATGAAAAGTGAAGTATAGGTCACAAGATGCAAGAATATGGCATTAGATTGCAAATTGATTGGGTAGTTATTTTTTTATATTTTTCTTAAATTTTCATCCTATTTAGGGTTTGGAAAGGAAAGAGAATTTCATGACTTGACCCCAAAAATGGATTCTTGGGTCCAAATTATGTAAAAACAAGTGTGTTGTACAAGTAAGGCCAAGTGGAAATCAAGTTGGAAATTTATGGTTTTTGTTGCACACTTTGTGATAGTGACCTAAGAATCACTAGCTAATGTCATTATTTTATGATACAATAGGATCCAAAGGAGTGTTAGAAGGCTAAATAAAGTGTCCAAAAAGTATTGAATTCATTGGAAGGCATGAAGGCAATTAACTCATATATATTGTTATTGTTGCCATTATGCTTACTTGATGTATTTGTTGATTGTAATGATGTTTTATGATGGATTAGATTGATTTGATGTGTTGTTTGAAGGGTATTTGATCCTGGAAATGTCTATATTTTAAGGGGAGATGCTACCAAATTTTTAGAAATTATTTGTGCACAATTGACTTTAAATGAAAGCAAAATGCATTTTTCTTGAAAGTTTGCAATGTATGATAATATATAAGCATATGTGGTAGTTGCTATTGAGATTCTTTGAATTCACCCCTTTCCAAATGTCTAAGATTATAGATCCAAGTTATGGGAAGACTTCCTAATAGGTAAAAGGAAAGGAGAAGGAGGTTTCTCATTAAGATGAATTTGCTTTCCTTGGTATTTTATTTGGAATATCTTGTAAAAATGATGTGTATGATTTTGGGATTGTACTTGCACGTGATTATATCCCCTTAGGTCTAATGTAATGAAACATGTAAAGTTGAGATAAGAAATGACCATGTATGTAAATATTAATATGTATTTTGTAAAGTTAAACGATGTAAATGGCCACTGTGACCACTACTAAAGTACACATGTATTTTATAGATTTTTTACTATTTAATCATAAGTTCTTTATATGGTTGTAAACTAGACATGAAGAGATTTCTATAAACTCCAAAATAACTTAATTTGGAGATGTGTATGATTTATGGTGATTTTTTGAATTTATGGACAGAAACAGGGTTTCAAGAAATTGACCACTACTATTGTACTTTTTAGAAAACCAAATTGTACAAATTGGTCAATTAAATACTCAGTTGCATATTTTTTCCATGTAGAGAATCTTTAAACTATTTTTAGAGACTGAACCACATCTATACAATTTTGTTATATCTAGTTATAAATTTTCAAAGTTTGTTAGGTAAATTGTGATTAACCAATGGAAAAGTACTCGCAAATGAAAAAAAATTGATTTAAGTTATTTTATGCAATCAAGTCTTTAATCATATATTAATGGACTAAAATGAAGTATAATACATGGGAAATAGGCCTAAGTACGGGGTGTGACAAAAGAAATTTGATGAAAGTGGCCTCTAAAGGAAAGCTAGTGAATTTAATTAGCATCCCTATAACAATTTGAGTGACCTTGGATGAATTGAGCACAATTAGATCTCGTTTTGAGCCCATTTTGGGTAGAAGCTTGAAGTTTCTAAAAATGCACTCAAGAAGTATAATCAAATAAATCCAATGAAGCTATCCTCTAAAGGCAATCAAGTGTGTTGATTTAGCATCTTCAATACAATTTCATCCTTCTTGGAAGAATTGAGCTCAATCAGATCCCATTTTGAACCCAATTTAAACAGAAGCTTGAAGTTTTCAAAAATGCCTTGAAGAAGTATAATCAAAGAAATTCATTGAAAGTGGCCTCTAAAGGAATGCTAGTAAGTTCATTTAACATCCTCATAACAATCTAAGCCAACATGGAAGAATTAAGCTCAATCAAATCCCGTTTTGTGTCCATTTTGGGCAGAAGCTTGAAGTTTCTAAAAGTGCCCTAAAGAAGTATAATCAAAGAAATCCAATGAAAGTGGACTCTAAAGGCATTTAGATGAGTTCATTTAGCATCCTCACAACAATTTGAGCTAACTTGTTAGAATTAAGCACAATCAAATTAGTATTAAGCCCAATTTAGGGCTCAAAGTTTCTGAAAATGCACTAGAGAAGTATAATCAAAGAAATCCAATAAAAGTGGTCTCTAAAGAAAAGTTAGTGAGTTTCTTTAGTCTCTTCACAACAATTTGAGTCAACTTGGGAGAACTAAGCTCAATCTAATCTCGTTTTGAGCCCATTTTGGGTAGAAGCTTAAAGTTTCGAAAGATGCTCGAAAGAAGTGTAATAAAGAAATGTGATGAAGTGGCTTGTAAAGGAAAACTAGTGAGTTCAATTAGTATCCTCACAACAATCTAAGTGAATTTGGAAGAATTGAGCACATACTATAGGAAGACATAGAATTTGCGACAGAATTGTAATCCCAAATCCATCACAATGTCACCCTAAACCATCACCAATCTTTTGTACGAAATTTAGGATGGATATTTATGTCACAAAAATAGCCATCACTATTTCTGTCTCAACTTTCGATGAAAAATTTATGACTGAATATTCGGTCATAAATTGCTTCGCAAAATTTTGCGTATAACATAGGCTTTTCCATCCCAAAATTCTGCTAAAAATTTTAGGAATAACGCATTCCCCTTTTAGGATAGACATTGTGACAACATTATTCGTTTCAACATATTCTATCTCTATTTCTGTTGCAAACATTGTCTCAAAATGAGGAAACAAATTTGTAATTTAATTTTTTTGTCATTAAATTTGTTTCTTATACTAATTTTTTTAAAAATATTTTTATGATATCAATGCTGCTATTATATAATTCTCATGTTGCTAATAATTTGGAAATGTACCTTAAGGATTGAATATGTTGTAAGGTTATTTTATAAGAGTATATATATATATATGTATGATCGTGAAAGTGTCATTAGCAACTATTTGATTGTTTGTTTTATAAGCTCAAGACCTTGTGGTAGTTTCATTAAAATAGCACATGTGAAGTACATGGGTTTCTAGCTGCCTCAAATTAAGGTTCGTAATCTCTAACTTCTAGTTGATTAATTAGCGCATACAAGTGACAGAGTGAGGAATTGAAATTCAATGAAGTGGAGAAGTTTTGTAACATCCCTAAATGCTAGAATATCTATAGATGTATAAAGAATTTGTAAAAATGAACAAACACCGTTTTTGCGTAAAATAGGGCAAAGAAGTCATTTTTCCTAATTGAAAAGAAAAAATAAGAAATTACATTTTACCCCTATGAATTGTAGAAATTACATTTATATCCTAAGCATAAATTTTCACCCGGGGGGGAAAGAAATTCTTGGGGAAAATTATAGCTAATGACATGAAAGAATTATGAATTATAATTTTGCTCCATGTCAAGGGTAATTTTGTGAATATGAAAAATTACTGTCAAAACGAAGCTCTCGATGAAATGAGTCCAATGGTATATAGCACTGAGGGTTAATGATTGAAGATTAAGAAAAAATCAGCGCCGAAGGTAAAAAGTAGCTTTATACCAATAAAGCTGCTTTTTGACTTACAAAAACTAAAAAGGCAAAAAAGAAAAGCAAATGGACACCACAAAAAGAGCTTTTTAGAGATGGTATAATAAAGTAACACTAGAGACAAGTTTACTTTAATCCTACACCAATAAAGTAAATTTATACTACAAAAGATAACTTTACCAGTTCAAGTATAAAGTAACCAACACAGGGTATTTCTGGAGTGGAAAAATTATGCAGTGTCTTGAAGATAATACCCCACTAAAATGGAACCACATGGCAGCCCATATTCTGAACTTAAGAAGTATTAATGGTTAAGACAACTTAATGGCTAAGTTTTCATTAAAGTTAATCAAGTTTATTAGTAAAAAGTAACCTTGATTAATGCTTAATTAGTTGGCTATAAATACTCTTCAACCCCCTTCATTTTGGTCATCCAAGGGCAAGAAAGGAGAGAGAAAACTCTACCCAATTAGTAAGAGGAGTAGCTAGCTTGAAGAGCAAAGAAATAGGAAGAAACTCAAGAAAAATTGGTAAGTACCTAACTTGAGATTTGTATGTGTTTTGCTATGATTTCATGCTTGTATGGCCTAGTTTTCATGAAGTTCTTTCCTTCCCCAACCTTTATAAATTTTTTTCAGGACATGGTTTGGGCAAGGAATGATGTTTTAAAACCATAAAAGCATGAGAAAGTGTGAGGTTTTGCAAAACAAAGCAAGTTAGGTATGATTTGAAACAAGTTTATGGAAAAACCAATTTTCTTCCAGAACCAGAATTTTGATCAGTGTAGAAGGTCCTCTTAGAGTGGGAATTTTCTTGTTTTGATGCCAAAAATGGATTCCCCATGGCCAAAAACCTTAAGAACAAGTATATGCTTCATGAGATAGGCTAAGATAGACAAATTGGACAATTAAGGGTTTCTAGGATTTCATGAGTTTGATGTATAATGACATGAAACTAGTGGCTTAATCAATTGTTTAATGATGTCTAGGGACTTGAGGAAGCTTAGGAAAGACAGTGGAGCCATTGGTTTCAAGTGAAAGATCAAGTGGTACTTCAAGATGTAGTAAAGTCCATTTATTGCTTTATGTGATTTCACTATGTTTATATGATATTTTTATCATGAATTTGAGCTGCCACATTGTATATTATATTTTCTTTGATTGGTTTGGCTTCAATATGAGGGTTTTTGATCCCCAGGATATCTATTTTATAAGCCGTTATGCTGCCAAAATTTTTATGACCAATATGGTACTTTGATGTTCAAATGTAATTTAATGTGAACTATTTTGTGAATTAAATGTCTAATACATTGAATGTGATTTGCTATTGAGATTGTCCCCAATGTCATCCCCTCAAGCATCCCATGATATAGGTTCAAGAGATGGCAAGGCCACCAAGAAGGCAAATGGCAAGGAGAAGTCTTTGGATGGCTAATGTTATAATAACCATAGCTCTTTGTGTTTTGATAATTATATGTAAAATTATATGTGAGTTTTTAAAGATGTGTCTTGCTGCCATTATGTTATTTTAAGACTCTTATGATGTTGAAAACATGGCATGAACAAGTTTGAGAATGTATGTGATATATATTTTCAATTTTGCAAAGTTATGATAAGTTCTGGCCAATATGCGCATCTACCAATTATTTGGGTACTGTTCATTTGAAATGTAAAATATTATATAATTTTTATATATTTGCAAAAACTAGACAGACAGGGCTTTCTAACAACCTAAAGAACACATGAATTGGACATTTGTACGAATTATTATGAATTTTTGAATTCAGGCTAGAAACCTGGAACTTGAATTGTGACCATGCGAATAGTAGTATTTTGAGCAATAAGTAGTGCTAATTGGTGCAATCAAGGGTAAATTTTATATTTTTTCCCTGTAGAGCATGTTTCAATATTTATACTTGAATCACATCAATAGAATTTATCTGGAATTATTTACAATTTTTCAAAGTTCATCCAAAGAACTTTGGAACCAAATGAACAGTAATGTGACTTTTTTTTATTTAATCAAATTTGGTTCCTATAATGACTCAAGCTTCTCACATGAGTCAATTGGACATTAAATATGCTAGAATACATGGGGAAATATATTTTAAAGTAAGGTGTTACAAGTTTTATGAAGCTTAGAACAAAAAATGATCCTTGATAAATTATAGGCCTATGTTCGAAGGCATAAACATGGCCAACGTAACACCTTATATTAGTATCCATTTCTCATGTATTAAATTATATTAAATATGATAAAAACAGAATTTTTCAAAATTTCGGGTACTGTTCATTTGGAAATTTCCATTTTACCCGATGAATTTTGAAAATTCATAATTAAATTTAGAAAAATCATCTTGAGATGATTCAAGTCTCTAAAATTTTATTAAATTCAGATATACATGGAAAAAATATGAAACAGTAACTTCATTAGGCCAATTTGTACAGTAATTTCATGGACATTTACTATTTATTTGGTCATTTTTCTATCTTTCAGTTTTCTGACCTCAACTTTGAAAAATCATATTTCATTCAATTCTATTCCAAATTATGCATACTCTATGTAATTCAAAATCTATACATGTCTACTTATGGAAATATGTTTCTTACACATTTATTTCACTTACACAGGGCATATCATTAACTTAAATTGCAAAAGGGTCAGAATTCAAATTTTACTGGGACAGTTTTGTGAAAACTTACATATCTCTTGTTCTATAACTCCAATCACTTCAAAATCAGTGGTATGGATCTTAAGACATAGTTCTTTTTACACATATAAACCACTAAATTTTTGGAGCTCTATACGATTTTATGTTATCTTTTGAAATTTCCAGTACTTAACTTTCAATTTCCAGTTTTCCCAATATTGTCCTATTCTGAACCCTAAATTTGAAAATTCACCATTTATTGTACCCAACTCCAAATGGGGTGAATTAGGTGTCATATTAAAGCTTGAGATTCCCTCTATTTGGTATAAAAAACCCATAAATATAACCTCACATTAAGTATAGAAAAAGGGAAAACTAAATAGACACATCTGGAAAATACCTTGTTTCAATTTATATTGAAATTTGCTTGCCAAAACCCATGCAAATGAACTCATTTTGACATAAAACTTGGTAGAATATAACTTGATATTCCAACATCCAGAACTGGAAATTATCATACATTTTATACAACATTAACATAATATTCACTATTTTACAACTTCATATAAAAGCAAGACACCAATAACCATTCACATTATAACATGATAACTTACACATCAACAACTCATCATTTTCTTCTTCATGCCTTTTGCTCCTTCCTTAGCTCTTTTGCATTGGTTCTCCCTAGCAGGATTAGTCATTGAAGCGGGGTGAGATTCAAAGAATCTTGGTAGCAATCAACATTCATGCAATCATATTATCACATTAAGCATATAATCATCATAAAACATCAAGTGAATACTTTTAAACATTTATGCCATTATATTTTACAAAACTTTTAGCAAAGTTTCATTTTGTATTTTGGACATCTTGAGGTCTCAAAAACCCTTAATTAACTCAGCCAATATTCTCAAAGTATCACAAATGATCATATCAAACAATAGGCAAGTCATCAAATTCATTGAAAATCACATGACAATATAAGGCAAGATTAGGTAAATTGCTACCTTTGTGAATTCTCTTGGCTTTTCCTTTGGTTGCACCTCTTTCTACCACTTCCATAAGTTTTCTTAGGCTTCCTCAAACCTAAATACATCATCAATTAGCTACTTAAAACACTGATTCATTGGGCTCACTCACAAAGTCTCATATAACCCTTGATTTTCCAATTAACTATCCTTAAGCTTTAACTTGAAATCATTACTTGTTCTTAAGGTTTTGTGCCATGGAGAACCTATTTTTGAGGTCCAATTTATGAAATTCCAACCCTAAATGGAACCCTAGTCTGACCAAAATTCATGGAGAAAGAAGGAAAAATGATTTACTTTGCAATACAACAAACTACTCCATGAAATCATGTTCTCTTGACTAGTTGATGATTTCTCCTAAGTTTGGCAAACCAAAACTCATTCCTTTCATGATTTAAGGTTTGGCCAAAATTCATCTTGAGAAGGGGAAGAAATTTACTCCATGCAACTATCACCATCTACTTGAAATCACAAGCTAGGATAGAAGGAATCACTTACCAACAACTTGAGCTTTGGATTTCTTGGAGTTCCTTCTTCTTCTTCCTCTCTTTTCTCTCTTTCTTTCATGTGTTTTCTTGCTTTTCTTTTCTATTTCAGACCTCTGAAATGAAGAGAAAGGAGGGATTAATTGCTTAATTAGCTCACTAATTGCATAATTAACTTCAATCACTTTTTTAATCGAAAGTCAACAACTTCCTTTACAAGTTTTTGGCATGCCTTCCATGAGAAGTCTTGGACAAAAAAGTGAGCTGAAATGTCACACACAAGAGAGCTTTGAGTTTCCCAAAATTGTTCAATTTTTTCTGGTCTAGTTATATCATGAACCGAGTAATTTTTAACTGTACTGATAAAATCGCTTTTTATAGTAAATTAGCATTTTTGGGCTATAAGACTATTCCAAGTTTATTTTTATATTTTCTTAATTATCCTATCCCAAATGATATATGTGTATGGCCCATATCTTGTCCCGGTTTCTTTTTAATTGTCCGTGGGGCCCACATTTAATTTATCGGTTTACTGTTACTTTTAGACACTCGGCACAGATTATTTCTTTATCCTTGAACATTAACCCTCAGTGCCATATACCATTGGACTTCTCTCTTCGAGGGCTTTGTTTTGATAGTAATTTTGTATATTTACAAAATATACAAAATTACCCTTGACCCGGCATTAAATTATAATTTCTGAAACTTTCAGGTCATTAGGTGTAACTTTTCCCAATGACTTTTGCACTTTGACTCCACGTGAATTTTATGCTTTTAGGATATGGATGTTATTTTTGAACTTCTTTAGGGGCAAAAATATAATTGTCTCATTTTTCTATTCAACCGGGTAAAATAACCTCTTTGCCCTATTTCATGCAAAACGGTGTCTACCCATTTTTGCAAATTTTCTATGCATCTTTAGATATTTTAACTTTCTTACAATATTATAGCCAATATCATAGATGGTTGGTCTTTTCACCACTACCTTCATCTTCTTTAAAGTTTAAGAATTATAAAATATTCACCATAAGTCTTCTTTTATTTAAAGGTCTTTGTTAAGTATCCTAAATTACCCTGATTTAGTCTAGTTGGTGGCTTGAACTTATGTGTTTTACGCAATGAATGAAAAACAAGACCGGACCAGCTAGTTCAACTGGTCCAACCAGGAACCGGGGCATAGTTTGGTCTGATCACATGTGTAGGCCGGAGGTTCTTAGAACCGGTACAAACCAGCCAAGAACCGGCCAAATCGGTCAAAAACTAGCCAAAACTAGTACAAAACCAGTTTGAACTGGTTTGAGCTTTTTTTTTAATTTTTTTTGTTTTTAAAATAAAAAAACATTATTTTTAGTACTAAGTAGCATTATTTTTTGTATAAATTTTTTTTCTTTCTATATTATAGTATGTTATAAGTAATATTATGATACATAGTTATTAATAATGATAAACTTACTTAACAAATAATATGAAATTAGAATATAAATTGACTATTTTGAATTCAAAATATAACTATAGATGAATATTAACTTATTTAGATTTTAATATTAGGTTGTAAAACTCATTAATAATATTTTTAATTTTTTAGATATTATTAAATTTACTTTTCATCATAGATTGAATGTTAATTTTATGATCAAGGATAAATATCTTTTATATTTTTTATCTACATTATTCAAAATAGATCAATTCATTCACAACCAGTTCGACCCCAGTTCGACCATTGAACCTTAAACTGTTGCCTTATCCGGTTCAATGGCCAGTCCAATTTTTAATACCTTAGTTTTACTGGCTCAATCCAAAGGAAATATAATATATATAGTTATATATAAATATATTTATAAATATAGTTATATATGAATTATATACATTTTAAATTTACAAATTTCAATATATGAACATTTATATAAGTGAAATTCATGTAGATATATTTATTTGTTGATTTTTAAATTTTTTGTATTGATTTTTAAGTATTTAACATTTATATGAGTAGTTATTTCTTGTTTTTAAGAGTATCATTGTGTTTAGAAATATAAATACTTCAATTAACATATCAATTACATTTCTAAAGCTTATTTCTATTTATGTAATATCTATTATAGTTCCATTTTCTTTTTATTTGTCCTCCACTTTTATAACAAAAAATACTTTTATTTATGAGTTTTTAATATGTATGATAAAAGTTAAAAGCTCCTCATGGTGGCAAGTGACAATTACATTGGCAACCAATTTTATGGTTAATGAATAGATTTAGAGTTCAAATATGTAGTTAATATCATCTTTCCATTTTATTTACTTTCAAATTCACCTTTGGAAAATTACAAAATGGCATCACTTAGTCTCAATTTTTTCCCTCTCTTTTTCACTTTCTTCCCTCTCAATCCCTTTTACCAAATTGCCATCTAAATAGAAAGCCCTAACACACAACTCATTTTAACTCTCTCCCTCTGACCCTTACATAGAGCTCGTTCTCCCTCTAACCTTCACATACAACTCATTCCATTGTTCACCCTCTTCCCTGGCTTAATCTTGCATCACAACTTGAAGAGAGGAAGAACAAAGCTTGCCCCTTTTTGGTTCATCCTCCTCTGCTTACTTCGTCCTCCTCTGCTTCTTGTGTATTTATCATGGTTAAATAGAGGTATGGATTGTAACACCTTACTTTATCATGCATTTTTTCCAAGTATTAAAGAATGTTTATGGTTCAATGAACTCATATTAGATGATTGAATCATCAAAGGATCCAAAATAATTAAAATAAAAAGAACATGTTACTATTCATTTGGTACCTAAGTTTTTTTGGACAAATTTTAAAAACTTATAACTAATTTTAAAAAAATCCTATTGATTTGGTTCAAGTCTCTAAATGAAGCTAGAAACATGCTCTACAAGGAAAAAAAATATAAAATTTGCATTTATTTGGAGCAATTTGTATAGTAAATTGCCCAAACTTTCACTATTCAAATTGTCAAAATTCTGTTTTAGATTTTCTGGCCTAAACTAAAAAATTCATAGAAAATTGTTTAGATGTCCAATTCATGTTTTATTTAGCTTGTTAAAAATTCCTTTCTGTCTAGTTTTCAGAAATATATAATGCTTATATAATATTTGACATTTAGAATAAATAGTGACCATCAAATCATCAGATGCCCAAAATGGCCAAAATATGTTGTTTCAATGTAAAAGTGTATATTTACATTTGCATTCATCCTCCAAACTAGTCCATTCTAGATCATACCATAATCATAACATCATAAGAGACCTAAAATAGCATAATGGTAACAAGGCGCCATTTTACAAATTCACATATAATTTTACATAAAATCACATAAACACAAATAGCAAAGGTAATAACAATATTAATCATCAAGCATTTTCTCCTTGCCCTTGGCCTTCTTAGGGGTCTTTCCATCTTTAGAACCTAAAATTTTGGGACACTTGAGGGGATGAGATTGGGGCAATCTTAGTAGCAAGTCACATTCAAAGTACTGTGACATTCATTTCACAAAATAACTCACATTTGAACATCAAAGTACCACATTGGTCATAAAAATTTCAGCAGCATAACGGCTTAGAAAATGGATATCCTGGGAATTGAAGCCCCTCATATTAAAGCCAAACCAGTCAAAAAAAGCACAATATACAATGTGTCAGCTCATATATATCACATAAACGTCATATGAACATAGTGAAAGAACATAAAGCAATAAATAGACTTTACTACCTTTGTTGATTCCTCTAGACTATACCCTTTGATTCCAATGATTCACAAACTTCCTTAAGCTTCCTCAAGTCCCTAATCAACATTAAACAATTCCTCAAACCATTGATTTCATAACATAGTATACACAGCTCACATAAAACCCTAAAATTCTTGATTATTTATCTTAAGCTTAGCCTTGAAGCATATACTTGTTCTTAAAGTTTTTGGCTATGGGGAATCCATGTTTGGCATCAAAACAATGAAATTCCCACTGTAAGGCATACTTCTAGGTCTAGCCAAAAGGCTCCCTAAAGGAAAAGGAATGGTTTTTCTCAAACTTGCTCAAATCACACCTAGCTTGCTTTCTCTTGCTAAATCTCATGTCTAATCATGATTTTATTGTTTTAAAACATCATTCCTTCCATAAACAAGCTTTGGAAAAAATTTACAGAGATTAGGGAAGAGAATATTTATGGAACCTAAGCCAAACTACCATGCAAATATGTTGGAACACTTAGAAAACCCAAGGGAAGCACTTAACAATTTCTTTGAATTTTCTCCCTATTTTTCTTCTATTTTTGACTTGCTCTTCACGTGCTGCCTTCTCCATCCTCAAGTTCTAGACTTCTCTCTCACTTTCTCTTGCCAAAAGCCTTAACTAAATGAAGCAAGGAGGGAGTATCTATAATGCCATTAAACACACTTACTTTTTGTTAATCACTTGATTAATTTTAATGAAAACTTAGCCATTAAGTTGTCTTAATTGCTAAGTCTCCCAACTTCAGCTCATCGACTGCCATGTGGCATCATTTTAGTATGGTATTATCTCCAAGATACTGCATAATTTTCTAAGTCCAGTAATGTAAGGTTTGGCTAGTCACCCAAAAGGTTAGGTGATGTATGTTAGATATGCTAGCTTCCCAAGAAGGGGTGAATTGGGAAGATTAAAATTTTCTGCAAAAGTCAAGAGAGTGGTGAAAGCAAGAGTGATAGTAAAAACAAAGTATAAGAGGATAACCAAGTGAAAGCAGGATAAGGAAAGATAAGACACAGATATTTATCTTGGTTCGGTCATTTAATCTTGACCTATATCCAGTCTTCAAGCTACCACTTGAGATTTTTCACTATCTTGCAAGAATTCGATGGGATTCTTGCAATGCCTCAGTATAACTTGATGCTCTGTTCCAAGAGCTTACAATCTCACTCTTTGCACTCTAGCTAAGTGCTTCCCAAATCACTTGTGAAATCCCCTTACAAGGAAAATCTTTCTTCCGGATGAAGATAAGATTGATTACAGTGATTAAACTCTCTAATTTAGAGTGTATATAAATGTTGAAGAACAAGATATGAGTATATGAGAGTAGAAGACTTTGACTAAAAAATTTAGGAGAGTTTCTGTATATACAATGTAAAATCATTACCCACATCTTCAAATAAAGTTCTATTTATAGATTTATGTCTTAACTATACGTTAGAGATAGGATCTAGCTGTTAGAGATGTTACCCAAGGGTTACTCTGAAAAACTATCCATTCACCAACCGTATTTAATGCATCTGACACTCAAAGTTCAAATTTTGGTGTGTCAACAGATGAATTTCACAAAGACCGAAAGCTAAAGACTATAAAGTTCAATCAAAGTTTGTCTGTTATAAAGCAAAGTTCAAATTTTCATCTTTGAAAAATATTTCTATGTTGGAATATACAAATTTTCAAGTTTAAAGTACTTCTAGTAAGTGTGAACAATTGTTCCATATTGCTACAGTGCCTTCGAAGTTCGAATTTCGGTGCCCAAAATTCGTCTGTCAGTGGGCAGCTCAATATGGTACAATAGTTCTTCTTTTAGAAATTTGAATTTTCAAAAGCCAAAGTTCGTCTGTCAGAGAGAGCTCTTATTAGACTTAATTCAAAGTTCAAATTTATGAATACTAAAATTCATATGTTAAAAGATTATCTTAACAAACTTGCAAGCTGTATTTTCAAAGTTTGAATTTCTAAAATCAAAGTTCATTTATCAGAGGACTAACTTAGAACTCTTTTTAAACTTTACTTTCAGATGTACTTTGACATATCCTCAGATGAATTTTTCATTTTTCATAATTTATGTTTTACCCAAAATTTGAATAAATTCGTCTATTAGAGGGACCTATTTTCTACCTAATATATTTTCACTCCGAAGTTCAAATTTCAGATGCCAAAGTTTGAATTTCCAAAGCAACAAATCAATTTTAACACTTCAAAGTTCGTCTGTTAGTGGGTATTTTTCAAATATTTCATGAATTATCATAAAATCACATTTTTAAAACATTTTTTTGTAAGTTCAAAGTCTTTTACTAAATTTAAACATAGTAAGAAATCCTATATCTAATCTTATACTAGTTTTTATTGGATTTCTCCACTTGAGATCTTTTGTACACCTTGATATCTTCTTTCCAAGCTCTAGTTGATTGATTTGGAATCATCAAAACACTTGATTCAATAATATAGGATTTTCACACTTTTTGATGTGCAACCTAATTTCACTAGTTATTACAACAGAATAGGGATGAATAGAGTGTGAAGAAAGATATAGATGAAATGAGAAGATGATGAAGAATACACCAGAATTTATATTGGTTCAGCCCAAACCACTTGGCCTACATGTAGGTCCCAAGCCACCACTTGAAATTTTTACTATATCCCATAAGTTTGATCTAGGCACTTGTGAAGTCTTAGTATATCCCACAAGTTTCAGTAGGCACTTATGCAGCCACTCTCCTTATACCTTTACAAGATGTGTATTTCCCTTAGTGTTATCCCCATACTAAGATTCTACCTAAAAAATAGTAGAAAAGAATGAATACATAATTGAAACTCTCTTTTAGAGTAGATGATACATTGAAAACTCATTATAATGAGGTGGGTTTAACTATGAATGTTAATAGAGAAATATTTTATAAATTGTAGTGGAATTTTGGCATAAAACTCACTTAAATTTGATACCCATAAGTTCAAATAAGATTCTATTTATAGATTTATGGCTTAACTAATCATTAGACACAAGATCTATCCATTAGACAAGTTCTAACCGTTACTCTGCAAAAGAGCTGTTTAACAACCACATTAAATATGTCTAACATACCAAATTTTGAATTTTGAGGCTAAATAGATGAATTTTGCAAAGTCAACATAGTTATATGTTTAACGTTGAACCTTGAAATTCATCTGTTACAAAGTGACATTTGAATTCCAAGCTTGCAAAAGATACCACATGTTAGTTCATACGAATTTTCATATTGGAAGTGTGTTTGTTGGGTTTGAATAGTTGCTTCAAATTTTCACAATGCACTTCGAATTAGAATTTCAAAAACTAAAATTACAATTCAAAGACCAAAATTCGGCTGTTACAAAGTGACATTCAAATTTTGAGTTTACAAAGATACCTCATATTAGTTCATGCGAATTATCATATTAGAAGTACACCATCGGGTTTAAATAGCTGTTTCAAGTTTTCACAATGCATTTCAAAATTCAAATTTCAGAAGTTGAAATTTATCTATCAAAAGCATGTTTAACATGATACAAAAGTTCTCTCTTTGAAGTTTGAATGTTGAACTGTAAAGTTCATCTGTTAGAGGCATCCTCTAACGAGACTCACAAGTTCTCATTTTGAAATTCACATTTTGAAGCCCAAAGTTCATCTATTAGAGGCAATGATAGTAAATTCATTTTGAACTTCACCAAACATTAAAATTTTAACTAAGCTTCATGTGAATTTTGCATACTTTCACAAACTATGCATAGCCTAAAATTCAAATTTCATATTCAAAATTCATCTGTCAGATATAAAATCTTTGTAACTTCGAATTTCAACAAGCAAAGTGCGAATTTTGCACAAAATGAACATGAATCATGTGCAAAATTCATTTGTTAGCCAATATTTCTTAATTCTAACACATGCTAACAATATTTTTACTTAATCTAATTCGTTTAACACATATGGTAACAAGATTAAGTAAATTTCAAAGATTAAAATCACCTCAAGACTTAAGAGAAAACAAAATTTACCTAATAGCTGGGTCTTCAAAGAATAAGCTCCAATCAGAAGTTTTGATGATTCCAAACAACTAGAGTTTGGAAAGGAGAATATCAAGGGAGCATGAAAAGATCAAGTGAAGAAATCTAGTGAAGAACAAGTGAAGATTTAGTTGTTAGGATTTCTTACTATGTACATTAAGTAAAAGGCTTTGATTCTTACTTATTTATGTTGCCACAATTCTTAAACGAGTTATTCCATAGTTATCCTATGTTAGCATGTATTAAATTCAAAAAATATTGACTAACGGGCAAATTTTGTATTTGACTCATGTGTATTTTCTGCAAATTCAAACTTTGCGTAGTGAAATTCGAAGTTACAGAGGTTTTATCTCTAATAGATGAATTTCAATTTGAAATTCAAATTTCAGGCTAAGTATTGTCATTAAAAGTATACAAAATTCGTATGGAGCTTAGTCAAAATTTGAATATTGGTGAAGTTCAAAGAGACTTCAGAGTCACCTCTAATAGATGAACTTTGGACTTCAAAGTGTGAATTTTGAAAAGAGAACTTGTGAATCTCGTTAGAACATGCTTCTAACAAATGAACTTCGTAGTTCAAAATTTGAATTTCACTGAAAAAAATTTTTGTGTAATGTTGAATGTAACACGTTACTTTACAACCATTAAAGATATATGATTTCAAGCTTAAGGTTTAAAATAAAGTGATTTGAAAGCAAATGAGCCCTTAATTTCACCTAGACAAAGCTTAAGTCGTAATATTTTGCCGAACTTTGAAAATTCATAACTAATTCTACAAAAATTGTATTGAGGTGATTTCAAGTTCTGTGGAAAGCTTATGATATCTATTTTAAAGTCAAAAATGTTGATTCACACTTTTAATGCTACAGTAAATTTCAAATTTTATAGACTCTATCATGTTAATAATGAAGCATAAACAAAGAATAAGGAAAATTTCAACACCAAAGTATAGGAACATAATAATTCACTATCAGAATGTTGTAATTTACATTCTATAATGTAGTATATCATCTAGTCCTATGTAATGTAATACAAAACATAATATGATTCTAAAATGTTAGATATTGGGGTCAGAATCTCAGTAATATGACAATGCATTTTCTAACACTTAATTTCAGCAACATAATAGTACAACCATAATTACTAAGAATCAAACTAAAAATCATGTTCTATATGATCATGCATGTTCAAACAACCTTCACGACATTCAAAACATTATTGTAGCAAAACCTCAACTTTGATCCAATATTTCACCATGGCAACTCCCAAAAACATGTTTCTACTTGCATAATAACTACACTTAATAAATCAAATAGCTGAACTAAAATATAAATGGAAGAAAAGGAAAAACATATTACTTAGAAATTTTTTTTTGAACTTCAGAACTTCATATTACACCTTCTTTCTTAGAGCTTCTCACTTTAACCTCTATCTACCTTGAACGAAATTTGATGGCTAAATGGGGAAGGAGGAGCTTCTATTTATAGGTGAGCTAAATACATAATGGCCCTTGGAGTAGATTTAGATCCAATGGCTCTTAATTATTCCATATTAATTTATTTAATTCATCATGTGAGGATTTTATAAGACTGCCACCTTGCCCTTTTCTAGATGTATTCAGCTGATGTTTTCAACCCAAAAATATATTTATTTGGTTCTATCATATGTCAAATTTAGATGGTGCCATGTGTATGTTGGAGTCCAAATTGATTTTTGCTTGTTCTCCTCTCAATTTTGTCACTTCCTCGTTTGATCAGCCCAGGAATATATTTGTATGCAGTTTGGGCTTTACACATCTCATTTTAGGCCTTAAATTAGAGTATATGGGTTTTTCGGCTCATTTTATTGATTTCAGGTCCAATTTTCCTTATACTGGGTTTTAGGATCTAAAATTAATTCAGTAATGTAATTATATATTTTGGGACTTAGAAAATTGTTTTTTAGATTTCAATATATCCTGCTTAGTAACTAATTTCCTCATATAGAGTTAATTAGGTCATAATGTTAGTTTTTAAGTTCATTTCTTTATTACTGCCAAAACTAGAGTCATATCAGTTATCTATTGCTAAAAAAATATTCTGACTGTGTAAAAAGAATCTAGACATGTTACTGAGTCATATTCAGTCTCTGATGAATCTAGACTTGATATTAAGCTACATACGTTTTCTAATTTGCCGATTAGTCCAATTATTCATAGATTGATCCTATGGTTATTTAAACACCGTAGAAAAATCCGGTGTCTTTTTCTGAGTCATAATATATCTGGGTTTCCTAATACATAGTTAGTTTCTATATTTTAGAAATTTCTAAATTATAGAACTTTGGTTCTTTTTTCTATCTAATATATGCATTTTCTGGGTTTGCTTATTAGAGGATAATTTCTGGCGATTTTTTTCTAACTCTATTCCTACAACCGGCACTGTCAAACACTGAACAGATAATTTATTTGGAAAAATGACATCTATGTCCCATTATTTTGTCTTTTAGTGTATACTATATCAATCTTCACTTTGACCCCATGACTTAACTTTCTTTGCAATTTGGTCCCTAAGTACTACTACTACTACTGCTACTATGTTTTCCAAGGTATAGAATCTCAACCTATAGCTTCATAGGATTTCTGATGTCATAGAGCACACATTCACAGTTGATTACTAAGTCAAATTTTATCTAGATTTGTATATAATGGCATATGAAATTTTAAATAGTTGTAGTTTCTAAACAACTTATCCAACTTATTTAGTTCTGGCTAAAGGTTTCATATGGTTTCTAATGCCATATAATGCATGTTCATAGTTCAACCAAATCTAACTAGAAACATAGATACAAAGCATGTGAAGTTCAAGTTATGTTATAAGTTCCATAGTCAGTGAAAATCATAATGTTACAATTCTTCCCCCCTAAAAATAAATTTCATCCTCAAAATTTAAAACATACCTTAGAATAATTTAGGATATCTCTCCCTCATGCTATCTTCCATTTCCTAGGTTGCTTCTTCTGAAGAGAAACCTTTCCAAACCACCTTCACCAGAGGAATGTTCTTATTCCTTAATTGTTTGACTTGAAAGTCGATGATTCTCTCTGGTTGTACTTCATAAGATATATTATCTTGTAAATCAATTCGTTCATATTCTATGACATGTGATGGGTCTGGTTGGTACTTCTTTAGCTGTGAGACCTGGAAGACATCATGGAGTTGACTTAAATGAGGGAGTAAAGCAATTTTATAAGCAACGAGTCCAATTTTGGCTAAGATTTCAAACGGACCAATATACTTAGGACTAACTTTTTACTTTTAATAGAATGGCCTACTCCAGTCATGGGAGATACTTTTAGAAAAGCATGATCTCCAACTTCAAATTCCAATGGATTTCTTCTCTTATCAGCATAACTTTTCTGCCTACTTTGTGTCGTTAGTAATTTCTTCCTTATTATTTCTATCTGTTTGGAGGTTTGATCTACTAAATTAGGGCCTAATAATTTTATTTCCCCAAGTTTGATCCAATATAGAAGTGATTTGCATTTTCTTCCATACAATACCTCATATGGAGCCATTTGAATACTGGAATGGTAATTGTTATTATAGGCAAATTCTACTAAAGGTAAATATGTATCCCAGTTCCCTTTCATTTCCAAAACACATGCCCTCAACATATCCTCTAAGGTTTGAATTGTCCTTTCAGTTTGTTCATCTGTTTGAGGATGGTAAGTTGTACTAAACATTAATTTGGTACCTAAAGCCTTTTACAAGGATACCCAAAAGTTAGATGTTAACCTTGGATCTCTATCTGATATAATGCTATTAGGTACACCATGAAGTCTAACAATTTCTTTCATATAAAGTTATGGTAATTTGTCTCAACTAAAACTAGACTTCATTGCTAAAAAGTGAGCAGATTTTGTCAATATATCAACAATGACCCAAATAGTATCATAACCTGATGAAGTTCTAGGTAAACCCATTATGAAATCCATTAATATGCTATCACATTTCCATTCTGTGATTTCCAAGGGTTGTAACAATCCTGAAGGCTTTTGGTGCTCAATTTTCACCTTCTGACATGTTAAGCATTTAGCTACAATCCAGGCCACCAAAATATTTTCTTTAAATCATGGTACATTTTTGTAGTTCTTGGATGAATAGCATAATTACTTTGATGAGTTTCAATTAAAATTTTTTCTTTAATTTCTTCTTTTAGAGGTACATATACTTTTCCTTGAAATCTCATTAATCCATCATGTTCTGACTTTTCACATTCTAAGGCCTTTCCTTGCTCCATCTTTTCCTTGACTTCTCTCAAGAATTCATCTTCATATTGGGCTTCCCTTATTTCTCTCTATAATTCCATTTTAACCTTAGTTTTGCCAAATTATCTTTCATTCATTATCATTTCACCAAAAAGCTAAGTTTCTAAAATTTTCTATTAACTCTTGGTCTTTAATCATCATCTTGGCTATATGAATAGATTTTTGGCTTAAGGCATCAGCTACTACATTAGCCTTGCTTGGATGGTAATATATAGTAGGATTATAATCCTTTAGTAATTCCATCCATCTTCTATGCCTCATATTCAACTCTTTCTGCTCTTGTAAATATTTGAGACTCTTGTGGTCACAGTAAATTTTAACTTTAGCGCCATAAAGATAGTGCCTCCATATCTTGAGAGCATTAACTATAGCCGCACATTCCAAATCATGTGTGAGATAGTTTTCTTCATGAGGTTTTAATTGTCGAGAAGTGTAAGCTACGACTCTTCCTTGCTACATTAATACACATCCTAAACCATGCTTGTTTGCATCACTATATATTGTATAAGACATATGTGGTTTAGGTATGATTAATATAGGGGGAGTGGTTAACTTTTGTTTAAGTTCTTGAAAACTATTTTCACAATTCGTATCCCACATAAAAGAATGATCTTTTCTAGTGAGTTTAGTTAGCGGTAAGGCAATTCAAGAAAAATTTTGAATAAACCTTCTATAATATCCTGCTAAACCCAGGAAGCTTCTCACTTCAGTCAAGGTTTCAGGTCTTTTCCACTGTAATACAGCGTCCACTTTACTTGGATCTACTACAACCCCATTTTTGGACACAACATGCCCTAAAAACCAGACTTCTATAGCCAAAACCCACACTTGCTGAGTTTACCATACAATTTGTTTTCTCATAAGGTTTCCAAAACAATTCTTAAATGTCTCTCATGCTCCTCAGGATATTTAGAGTACACAAGTATATCATCAATAAAGACCACAATAAATTGATCTAAATACAGCCAAAAAATCCTATTCATATAGTCCATGAAAATAGTTGGTGCATTGGTAAGACCAAATGGCATAACTAAAAATTCATAATGCCCATATCTAGCCTTGAAAGCAGTCTTGGGAACATCTTCTACCTTAACCCTTAATTGATGATAACTAGATCTTAATTCAATTTTTGAAAATATAGTGGCTCCTGCCAGTTGATCTAGTAAATCATCAATTCGGGGTAAAGGATATTTGTTCTTAATGGTTACCTTGTTAAGTTCTCCATAGTCAATACATAATCTAAGGCTTCCATCTTGTTTTTTGACAAACAGTACATGAGCTCCCCAGGATGAACCACTAGGTCTAATAAAACATTTTTCCAACAACTCTTTAATTTGTTTCTTTAGTTCAATCATTTCGTTAGGTGCCATTCTATAAGCTGCTTTGGAAATAGGTCCTGCTCTAGGTACGTTATCAATATTAAACTGTAACTCTCTCTCTAGTAGTACACCGGTGATTTCCTTTGAAAACACTTCAGGGAATTCTTTCATCACCAAAATCTTCTCAATTCCTTCTTCTACTTCAACTTTTGCTGAAAGGAAAACTACATATCCCTGACATCATTTTTCTAAGTATCTTTCAACCTTGGTGGTTGTTATGAAATCAAGCTTAGTCTCAGTATCTGGTACTTTTTTATTGGTAGAGAGGATCAAAGTTTTATTAGCATTGTCTAGGAAAAAATGGTTTGGAAACAACCAGTTCATACCAATTATGACATCAATATCAAAAAGAAGCAAACAAATCAAATCTATAATGGTGCAAAGGTCTTTATACTGGACAAGGCAATTTAGGCACACATGGGTAGTAACGGCCTTCATCCTCGTCGAAGTGGAAACAATCAAATCATATGACAACACATGCATAGCCAGATCCAACCTCCCAGCATAATCACAAGATATAAATGAATGGCTAGCACTGGAATCAAACAATGCATTCATAAGATAATCATATATCTTAATCGTACCTTCAGTTAAATCAGGCAACTTATGAGCCTCCTGTTGGGTAAACACAGACACTCTCCCTTGTGCTTATGGTCTGGTGCCAGTTACTCCCAAAGTGCAATCCTGGGCAATATGGCCAACCTCGCCACATCTATAACACATAACACCAGGTCCATGACCTACCACTTCATTGTAGTCTCGGGAAACATGTCCAGCCTTTCTACATCTGTAACACACAACACCAAGTCCCCGACCTGGGAGACAAGGCCTACCACTATGACTCGTTCCACATCGATGACAAATTGGATTAGTGGTGACTGCATTCTGCTGGTTCCCCAGATTATACCTCCTATTATTCCCTTTGAATCTCTTGTTTCCAATCCATGATCCTCTTCCTCTGTTGTTCCTCTCTTCAGCTGATCTTTTATTTCCTCATGAGCTACCCTCTTGCAAATTCTTATGATTCAAACTATTTTTAGTAATCCTGCAAATCTCCACTAAATTATTGAAGGTTCTTATTTGCATAGGAGCCACTCTCTCCATTATGGCTGTCCTTAATCCTCTTTCTAATCTCTCTATTCTCCATCTCTCATCCTCTCTTTCTTGTAGGTAAGTGCAATATCTTGAAAGTTGGATGAACCATGCCACATACTCATCTACTGATTCTTTTTCTCCCTATTTAATAGTAATAAATTCTGCCTCCTTCTCATCCCTGATTGATCTTGGGAAGTATTTTTAATGAAATTGTTCTAAAAATAATTCCCAAGTAATAGGGACATTTCTGCCTCTTAAGATTAATTCAGTATTTATCCACCATCTATCTGCTTCTCTTTCCAACATGTGGATGGCTAACAGAGCTTTGGTTTATGAACCATATTTCATTAATTGGAATATCTTCTCTAGTCTACCAATCTAATGCTCCGCCTCTTGTACATCAAATTTACCATCGAATGATGGTGGTTGATGCTTATAGAATTGGAGTACAATTTGATCTTGTTCCACTTGGGGTCTCAGAGATTCAAGCTAGATAGAAAGATTTGCTGGTGGTGGTGGATTTGCTTATGGTACTGCATTTTCAGGGTTTTGTTTTTGAGCATTTACAGTTTCTTGCAATTGTTGTATAATTTGTTGTTGTTGTTCTAGCTTCCTTAGTATGACTTGTAATGCCATTTCTTGTGTTTCCTTTTCATTGGCATTTTGCCTACCATTTATGGTATTCACCATGTTTGCTTTTCCTCTTTTTCAAACAATTTAAGACCATAGAAAAAATTTTGCATATCACACAAGTATCAAAAACATAGTTTCATTCATATATAATTTAATTTACATATCTTTATGCTATTCATATATGGACACACATAAGTGTCATTTCCTAACGTATATTAGGAGTTCATAAAACTAAAGGATCTAAGTGACTTCTATTTACATTAAAAAATGTCACTATTAACATTTACTACATTCATTTGTTTATAAAGATGCGTCACTCTGAACCGAGGATCCCTCATCATAGTCATCCAGTGATATGATTTTCGGTTCATCTTCCTCCCTAGGTTTCCCTTCATTATCTTCTTCCATAGGTTCTTCTTCTCCTCCTTCATTAATTTCTTCCTCCATCTTTTGTTCTTCTTCGATTTCATTCTCACCTTTTTCTTCCATTGGTTGATATCTTTCCTGAAATTCTCTTTTCACCTCCTTAGCCCAACGTCTTTGCTCATGTATTTTTAGCTCTGCAATAAGCTCTGTCATACAATACTTTTCTAAGTCACCCCATATATATATCTTTGATGGGGGTCCAAAACCAAGTGTCAGGAATAATACTTAAGAGTATCTCCATCCAAATTATTTTCGGGAATTGCATAACATATATACCGATTTCCCTTTGGTGCATTGGAAAATGGTTCAAGAACTCCATCATTCTTTTGTGATCATTTTCTTCTTGTCCATTGTTAGCCATTCTCCTCCCATGATACACCTTACAATGAACATTGATCACATCTCTCCTTATATCATAGTGTTCATACAGGTTAGTTGCATGTGATCCTTCATCCTGTAACACTATGTATTGTGCTTGCCATCAACCATTAGCTTCTAAATATGCCTCCTCTTCTTCATTGAATAGCTCATCTTCTAAGAGCTATGGATAGTTGACTAGATCTTGATCTACTAAATTTTCAAGCCCTAAAACTGGTATATCGTTTGGAGGGGGATATGATATTGAATCAAGTGTTTTGATGATTCCAAACCAACCTTCGAGAGCTTGGAATAAAGATATCAAATCTGAATAAAAGGTTCAAGTGAAGGAATCATGGAGAAATCAGTGCAAAGATTTATGTAGGATGTTAAGTAATGTTTTGATTTGAGTAAAAGACTTTGATTTAATGAAAAGATGTTTTAAAACTTTGATTCTATATTAAATCATGGAATATTTGAAAAACACCCACCAACAGACGAAGTTTGAAAGGTTTATACTGATCTATCATCTCAAAAATTTAAACTTTGGCTTTGGAAATTCGAATTTCGGAGTTAAAATAAACAAGTCTGAAGAGAAGACTCTCTGACAGACGAATTTTGACTCGAGAAAATTTGAATTTTGATAAGTGTTTGAAAGGAGCTTTCAGTAACAGACGAACTTTGGGTTTTGAAAATTCGAATTTCAGACAAAATGAAACTTATGAAAACTAAAGAAATTCGTCTGAAATTATGTCAAAGTTCATCTGAAACCTAGTTTAGATTGGGTTTAAAAATTGCTCATTGACAGACGAACTTTGAACATGAAAATTCGAATTTTAGAAACAAAGCTTGTGAGTCTAATATATTGATATGTTAACATACGAATGACAGCATTTGTAAATTCGAACTTTGAAGTAAGTTTGAAAAGTGGTCTCTCTGACAGACAAACTTTGCCATTTGAAAATTCGAATTTTGAATTAGATGAACTACTGTGCCTTATAAGCCAGTTATGGACAGACGAATTTTGGGGTTCCAAAATTCAAATTTCGAAAGCACTGTAGCAAATTGAAAATATTGTTCATACTTAACAGAAAAACATTCTACTTGAAAATTCATATGTCACAACATAGAAACACTTTCCAAATATCAAAATTCGAACTTCACTTCATGACAGACGAACTTCGGGCATTCAACGTTGAAGTCTCTAGTCTTCGGTTCTGCGAAATTCGTCTGTTAACCAACTGAAATTCAAATTTCAGAATATCAGAAGCATTAAATGCGGTTGGTTAGCAGATAGTTTTTTAGAGTAACCGTTAGTAACTTCTCCAACGGATAGATTGTGTCTCTAATGTATAGTTGAGACCTAAATCTATCAATATAACATCATTTGAAGTTGTGGGTAACGATTTTAACTGTGTATATACTGAAACTCTGCCAAATCATCTACTCAAAAGTCTCTTACTCTCTCACTTCAATATTTGTACTTCAACTTTCATATTCACTCTATCTAAGAGAGTTGAATCATTATAAACAATCTTATCTTCATCTGGAAGAAAGATTTTTCTTGTGAGGGGATATCACAAGGGATTGGGGAAGCACTTAGTAAGAGTGCATAGAGTGGAAGAGTGAGCTCTAGAAATAGAGCATCATCTTTGTACTGTGGCATTAGCAAGAAGCCCATTGAATTCTTGCAGAATAGTGGAAAATCTCAAGTGGTGACTTGGGGACTAGACGTAGGTCAAGTAGAGAGACCGAACCAGGATAAATATCTGAGTTTTCTTCTGTTTACTGCTACTTTTATAGTTTATTCATTTATACTCTGTTTTACTGTCATACTTTGCTTTCTTCACCTTCTTAACTTTTTGTAGAAAATTTTAATCTTCCCAATTCACCCCCCTCTTGGGAAGCCAGCTCATCTAACAAGTGGTATCAGAGCCCGGATTCCTAATCAAAGGATTTTACAGTCCGGGAATTAAAATGGATGGTTTTGGAGAAAGCATACTACCAGATGGCAATAATACAAATAGACCACCTGGCTTCAGTGGAGAACACTATGGTTACTGGAAGATGAGGATGCAAATCTATCTCCAGTCAATTGATCTGGACATCTGGTCAGTCATTCAGAAGGGAGATTTTGTCCCGATGGCTTTGAAAGATGATGGGAAGTACAGAGAGAAGCCAGAAGCTGAATAGATTGAGGAAGACATAAGAAGAGTCTTGCTGAACTTCAAGGCAAAACACTGTTTAGTCAGTGCTATGAATCAAGACGAATTTTACAGGGTCTCACAATGCTCTACTATGAAAGAAATGTAGGACACCTTGCAAATTGCTCATGAAGGAACAACTAGAGTCAGGGAAAATAAACTGAATACATGCACAGGTGAATACGAAAGCTTTCAAATGGCTGAAGGAGAAAATGTAAAAGAGCTACATAAAAGATTAACCCTCATTGTGAATCAACTAAAGAGTCTGGGAAAGGAGAACACTCAAACAGAAAAAGTCAGAAAGATCCTCAGAGCTCTCCCTCTGGAATGGTAACCCAAAGTAACAGCAATAGAGGAAGCCAGAGGAGAATCAATGGCCTCTATCACTGCTCTTTTTAGTAGCCTCGAGGAATATGAAGGAAAAATGAAGGCTCTCAAGGAAGCTGGACTAGACAAAAAGAAGAAAGGTCTTGCTCTAAAATTGCTGATAGGAACGAAGAGGAATCTGACGATGGAGATGAGCTAGATGAAGAAGCTCTGGCTATGATGGTCAGAAAATTTGGAAGATTCTACAACAAGAAGAGAAACAAGAAAATCTTCAAGAAAGGAGCAGTTGGAGAGAACAAGAGAGAAGCAAAAGAACCTGTCACTTGCTATGAGTGTAAAAAGTAGGGACATATCAAATGGGATTGTCCATAATTCCTCAAGAAGCAGGAAAAAGAAAAGAAAACTGCAGACAAAGGCAAGAAGAAAAGAGCTTACATCTTATCAATATGGGGCAATAGCTCAGATGAAGAAGATGAAGAAGAAGATGAAATTGCCAACATCTTTCTCATGGCACTTGCCTCTGAAGAAGCTGAAATCCCATGCAGCAGTGATCAAGAAGATGAGGTACATGAATCTGAACCTTCATATTCTGAATTACTGGATGCATTTCATGAGCTGCATGAAGAGTTTGTTAAGGTTGCTAAAGAATTGAAGCAAGCTAAGAAAAAGATTAACAAACTAGAATCTCAATGCAACATCTCTGAAACTGCTTCTCTACCTATTGCTGAATCTGCTTGCTATAAATCATGCATTAAACTAAAGCAAACCAATGAATATCTAATGAAAAGCATGTCTAAGCTCACTAAAGGTAAAGACATGTTATTTACTTTAATGGGAAGTCAAAGAATATCATAGGGAAAGGCTGGACTTCGCTATGATCCTTGTGCAGTCAAAGAAAAAATTAAGAAAAAGAATCAAAATGTATATTTAAGACATTTTGTTCATGCTAGTGGCAATAAAAAGAAAGAACATATTTCTCAGCATGTTGAATCCTACGATCAACCAAGGCATGCAAAACAAAAGTATTATCTGCATTGTTTTCTTCCTGTATCTCAATCCAGCAGTCCCTTTGCCACCTGTCACTTCTGTAACAAGAAAGGGCATATTTCTAGCTCATGTTCTTTAAAGAAAAATGGACTTGACAAAACTATTAAATGGGTTCCCAAAGGTACATCTGTATATAGGGAAAAGACTACTGACAAAAAAGGACCCAAGCAGATTTGGGTACCTAAGAAGAAAACTTGAACTTTGTTTTGCAGGTCTGTCTCAAAGCTAGAAAGAACAATAAATGGTATATGGACAGTGCTTGCTCAAGCCACATGACCGGTGACAAGGAGAAGTTCATCACCCTTAGAGACAATAAAGGAGGAAAAGTAACCTTTGGAGGTGATCAGTATGGCAGAATAGTTGGCATTGGCATTGTGGGCAAGAATCCTGAAACATCGATTGAAGAGGTGCTGTTTGTGATTGGCCTCAACCACAATCTGCTAAGTGTGAGCCAGACATGTGACAAAGGAAACTGGGTACTGTTTGACTCAAAATTCTATCTGGTCATCAGAAAAAGTGATCATAAAGGAGTCCTCAAAGCTCAAAGGGATGGTAACTGCTATACTATTGATCTTGATGAACTTCCTCCCTTAGATTCTGTTTGCTTAATTAGTCAGGATAATGATAGTTGGTTGTGGCATAGAAGATTAGCTCATGTTAACATGAATCAGCTTTCAAAACTGGTTAAAAATGAGTTAGTCACTGGCCTGCCAAAAATTGCTTTTGAAAAAGACAAAGAATGTGATGCATGCTTAAGAGGAAAGCAAACTAAATCTTCTTTTAAACCCAAAAACTTTGTCAGCACTACTAGACCACCAGAACTACTACATATGGATTTAATTGGTCCATCTAGGGTAAAAAGCATTGGTGGAAATCTGTATGTGCTTGTCATTATAGATGATTATACTAGATTTACATGGACATTGTTTCTTTCCTCTAAGAGTGATACCTTTGATGCATTTGTAACCCTAGCCAAGAAAGTGCAAAATGAGAAAGGTATTTCCATTATGTCTATCAGGTCAGATCATGGAGGAGAATTTGAGAACTCATCCTTTCTGGAGTATTGCAATGAGCATGGAATTGACCACAACTTCTCAGCCCCAAGAACTCCACAACAGAATGGAGTAGTAGAAAGGAAGAACAGAACTATTGGAGAGATGGCTAGAGCTATGCTGAATGAAAAGGAACTCTCCCAAGTATTTTGGGCTGATGCAGTAAACACAGCAAGCTACATCATAAATAGAGCCTACATCAGACCAATCCTTGGGAAGACTCCTTATGAGCTGTACAAAGGAAAAAAGCCAAATCTCTCACATCTCCATGTGTTCGGCTGCAAGTGCTTTATTCACAACAATGGAAAGGAGAATCTGGGTAAGTTTGATGCCAAATCAGATGAAGGTATATTTCTGGGCTATTCTAGTAGAAGCAAGGCATACAGAGTTTTTAACAAAAAGCCTAAACTGGTAGAAGAATCTGTGCATGTAGTATTTATTGAACATGAAACTGCTTCTAAACATACTACTGATGAGAACGATCTTGTTTCAAACTTTAAAAAGTTAGATGTCTCTTATGAAGGTAAAACTGAATCTCCAAAAATATCTGAATCTATTAACATAGAGGAAGATATTCAGGAGAGAGATTTTGAAGATGAAAATAATGAAGAAATGTCTCAAGAACTCCCCAGAGCTTGGAGATATCAAAGGAATCATCTTGTTGATCAGGTGGTAGGGAATGTTCAAGAGAGAGTTAAAACCAGAAAACAGTTCAGGGATCAAATGATTAATTGTTCTTTCATCTCACAAATTAAACCTATATACACTAAGGAAGCCTTAACTGATGAGTACTGGATTCTAGCCATGCAGGATCAATTAAATAAGTTTGAAAGAAACTAAGTCTGGGATTTAGTGCCTAGATCCAAAAATATCCTGTCATTGGCAACAAATGGGTTTTTAGAAATAAACTTGATGAATCAGGATCAATAATCAGAAATAAAGCTAGACTGGTTGCTAAAGGATATAATCAAGAAGAAGGTATTGATTTTGAGGAAACCTTTGCTCCAGTAGCTAGATTAGAAGCAATTAGAATTCTGTTAGCATATGCATGCATGAAAAATATTTTGTTGTATCAAATGGATGTGAAGAGTGCTTTTCTAAATAGACATATCATGGAAGAGGTTTATGTAGATTAACCTCTAGGTTTTGAGGACTCTGTAAAACCAAACCATGTTTATAAACTGAAGAAAGCTCTTTACGGTTTAAGACAAGCCCCTAGAGCATGGTATGAAAGATTAAGTAATTTTCTGACTAAAAAGGAGTTCAACAGAGGAAAAGTAGATACAACTTTATTTACCAAGAAAGAAAATAAAGATTTACTTATTATTCAAATTTATGTTGATGATATTATATTTGGTGCTACTAATGAATCTCTTTGCAAGAATTTTTCTAAGCTAATGCAGGGAGAATTCGACATGTCCATGATGGGTGAAGTCAACTTCTTCCTTGGATTGCAAATCAGGTAGTGTGATGATGGTATCTTTCTCAACCAATCCAAATATCTAAAGGAATTGCTAAAGAAGTTTGGGATGGAGAATGCCAGGCCAATGGGAACATCTATGGCTACAACAACCAAACTGGATATGGATGAAAAAGGGAAAATGTTTGACATAACCCAGTATAGAAGAATGATTAGATCCCTACCGTACCTAACTACCAGCAGACCTGACATCATGTTTAGTGTGTTTATGTATGCAAGATTCCAGTCATGTCCCAAGGAAACCCATGCAACTGCTGTGAAGCGTATCTTCAGATATCTTATTGGAACATCATAGATGGGTCTTTGGTATCCAAAGGGTCATGGAGAAGATCTCAAAGGATACACTGATGTTGACTTTGCAGGATCCAAAACTGACAGAAAAAGCACAAGTGAACTTGTCTGTTCTTAGAAGGATCATTGGTTTCATGGTTTAGAAAGAAGCAAAACAGTGTGGCCTTATCCACAGCAGGGGCTGAATATGTTACAGCTGGAAGCTGTTGTGCCCAAATCATCTAGATGAAACAACAGCTTGAAGATCTTGAGGTTGAGATGAAGGAAATACCAATAATGTGTGACAACCAAAGTGCCATAAACATCACAAAGAATCCTGTCATGCATTCAAGGACAAAACATATTGAAATTAGGCACCACTTCATAAGGGATCATGTTTTGAAAGGAGAAATCAGACTAGAATACATCTCTATAGAGGATCAAGCTGTTGATATCTTGACAAAGCCTCTATCAGAAGATAGGCATTGCAAAATTAGGAGAGAATTGGGTATGGTAAATCCTAATGAACTGTAAGTAAATACAGTGTGCAATTCTATTTTTAGATTTTCCAACACTAAATTAATTCTAACTTTAGCATCAGAGTGAATTTAATTCAAGTTGCAAATGGTCTTCATGAGATTCAATGGTAATAAATCTGAAAAATGGAGCACACCAGAATGGAACAATCAAAAAGTGAAGAAAATGGCAAAAATTTAGAGTTTCTAGATCCATTATGTAAGTTTTTAAAGTTGAAATTCGTATCTTAATTGTATGTTAGACGAATTTCCTTGATAAACTATGTTTCTGAACAAGTCAGCTTGGTCAATATTCGAATTTAGATGCCCAACAGATGAACTTCAGCTTGTTAAACATTGAAACAGTTCTCGGTGATCCCTTGAAATTCGTCTGTTGGACCTTGAAAGTTCGAATTTTCAAAAGTAAAAGTTTCAAAGTTATGTTTATCCAACATGGTGATTATACAAATGATTATTTTTTAACATACAAATGTTGGAGAATCATTACAAAGTAAAGAAATTTGAATTTCGGATTCAAAATTCATCTACTGAAACTTGCTCATAATGTTAAATCTCTAAACGATGAATGTTTATATGCATAATTCATTTGTTCTTTGTTGATTTGATTGGTACTTGATGTTAACTCTTCAAAATTTGAACTTTGTTGAAACAAAGTTCGTCTGTTTATCTTATGTTGCTTGAACCAAGCCACTGTCAGACAAAAATTCATCTGTCAGTAAGCTTTGCTGAACAGTTTAACTTTTAATTGCTCAAAGTTTGAATTTTGACCCCTTAAAATTCGTCTGTCAAGCGGTTACTTACGTTAAAAATGACGGTTTTCAACTGAACAGACGCAACCCTACCCTTTTCTTCTCTAAGTCTATTCAAATTCTCTCTTCAATGCTCTTAAATTCTGACCGAAATTCTTCATTTCCCACTGTTTAAACTTCTTTTTGCATCCTATAAACCCAATCTCTGCTTCATTCTGAAACATTCATCCACGAAAATGATAAAAGTAAAGAATCCTGAAGCTGGAAAAGGAGAGGCAGGACCAAAGAGAACAGTCAAATCCCAATATGCCTCAAAGGAGGGTGAAAAATCGAAGAGAAAAGCCGAATTAAGCAAGGCAACTCCCTCCAAATGACAGAAAACTACTCCAAAGGCTGAATCAACGAAAGCTAGACCCTCTTCTTTGAAGAAAGCAGAGACTTCGGTCCCTGTTCCTGCTGCTGATATAGTTGCTTACACTTCCTCCTCCAGTACTGAATCTGGAGAATACCAACTTACAATAATGCCATGATGGAGCACTCCTCAGATTCTGGAAGAATACTCAACCAAGTTTGCAAGTAAAAAGGTAATCAAGCCTCACTATATGAACTTGGAAGATTTCTTAGTCTCTAACAGTTTTGATGCTGGAATATGGATGCTAAGATATAAGAATCTGTTAGAGATATTGGAGAGATATGATGATGAAATGGTTAAGACATGGCATACCTCCTTGAAATACAATAGCAAAAAGAAGAAGTGGGAGGTCAATCTGAGATCAAGGACCATCTGGCTCACAGATAAAACTCTCAATGAAGTGTTGGAAATCCCAGGGCAAGATGGATTTAAGATTTACATCACTGCTTCTGGGTACATGGATGAGGTAGAAACTGCTGATGAAGAAGGTGGCCCCTTTCTGAACTACAAGGAAAGCACAATCCTGAACACTTTGTTCAGAAGAAAGGAGAATAGGCCAACCATAAACTTACTAAAGCCCACAGACCTCAGTGCTTAAGTAAGGGTCCTATACTACATAGTGTCTAGGATCATCTTCAACAAAGGAGGTAGTTTCAATCTGATTATAAGGGCAGAGGCATATGTGATGGCAACAATCATGCATGGAAAGCTCATCAACATGGGACATCTCATACTCCAGCGCATGATCAAAGTAAGGGATCAGAGGAAAGACTCCACACTCCCCTATGCAGCAATCATTTCCAGGATTCTACAATATGCTAGAATTCATCACCTTGAGAAGGGGAAAGGGAAGCCTACTGAGATTTTCAAGGAAGAGGAACTTCAAAGAATAGGGATTAAGAGAAATGAAGGAAGATGAATTGGGAAGGGGGCAGGAAAATCTGAAAATCTCTTCTTTGTTGAAGATGCCTCCCTACAGCAAGAAGGTACCTTTGAGGCTCCTGCAAGACCTACAACTCAACCTTCTTTGACTGTCCTATCTCCATCTAAGCCTACTCACATTCCATTTACTCCCTCATCTCGTGCCAAGCCAACCAAGATCACTGAGTTGTATGACAGCTTGTCTACACTCATACTTAGCATCAGGGATGAGCAAAATGCCAAATTTGCTCATCAACAAGATCAGATTCACCAGTTGGCCAAGAACATGAAAGTGGTTGCTGATACCTATGAAGATATTCGGAGTACAATACCTGCCACATCAGCTCTACCTCAACCAGGATTATCTGAGCCTATTCAGTCTCCAACTCCTGAGCCTTCAAGTCCTTTTGAGTTAGTCTCTTCTGAGCATGATGATGCTGTAGATGATACTGAGGCTGCTAGTACAATGAGCACACCAAGTCCTGGTCCTCCCTTGGACTATGGCATGGAGGAAGAGGGTGCTCAGGATTCAAGCTTTCATGTGCCCATTACAGTAGATGCTCAAGAATTAATCCTGTCCCAACAAGAATATGAGCAAGTAGAAAGATTAGTGGCAGCTGTCTTTACTTCAACAATCATGGAGGTTGCCATAAATGAAGAAAGGAGCATTGTGCCTATTGTTGATTTGGAAGCTATTGCTCGCAATGCTCTCTTGCAAGCTCAGAGAAGAAGGCTTGAAGAAATGTTTCGTTCTGATAACCTTGCTCCTTCATCTCTCACTGCATATGGTCTTTCAGAAGGGTAAAGGGCTCAATTGGCTCTTTCCAGACAAGAGATGTAAGAACTGCTTGAGGTCTCTGAAGATGAGAATCCAAGCCCTGAGCCTTCTGAGCCTCCTCCATCAGTTAGTCCACATCTGCCTTTTGCTCCTGTGCCCCTAAAAGCTATTCCAGTTTCTCAAATCCCTCCTCCAACTGATTATGTTCACCTTCTTGATGATGCCAAAAAGGGGGAGAAGAGTAAGCAAACTGGAAAGCCTGCTGTTGAGCCATCTGGGAAGACTTACAACAAGAAGACCAAGTCAAAGAAGAAGTGATTAGAACTTAGGCTTGGGTCCTCTTGTAGTGTTTTGTTATGTTTCTATTACTTGTGTTTTGTGTTTATGTTTTTTGAACTATTTTGCATCTGTAAAGCAATGTTTGATGAAATGAAAGAATTCCTTGGTTGCAATGATCTATTCCTATTAATCTTTGAATCTTTTTACTTGATCTACTACATATGATATCTTTTGAAATATAATGCATATGTTGAGGGGGAGCTTGCTAAAGCAAACCCAAGTACTAATCTAGTTTGTAAGTTGTTTTGTCATCATCAAAAAGGGGGAGAATGTTGAATCAAGTGTTTTGATGATTCCAAACCAACCTTCAAGAGCTTGGAATAAAGATACCAAAGGTGCACAAAAGGTTCAAGTGAAGGAATCATGGAGAAATCAGTGCAAAGATTTATGTAGGATGTTAAGTAATGTTTTGATTTAAGTAAAAGACTTTAATTTGATGAAAAGATGTTTTAAAACTTTGATTCTATGTTAAATCATGGAATATTTGAAAAACACCCACCAACAGACGAAGTTTGAAAGGTTTATATTGATCTGTCATCTTGAAAATTCGAACTTTTGCTTTGGAAATTCAAATTTCGTAGTGAAACTGAACAAGTCTGAAGAGAAGACTTTCTGATAGATGAATTTTGACTTGAGAAAATTCTAATTTTGATAAGTGTCTGAGAGGAGCTTTCAGTAACAGACGAACTTTGGGTTTTGAAAATTCAAATTTCAGACAAAATGAAACTCATGAAAACTAAAGAAATTCGTCTGAAATGATGTCAAAATTCATCTAAAACCTAGTTTAGATTGGGTTTCAAAATTGCTCACTGATAGACGAACTTTGAACATGAAAATTTGAATTTCAGAAACAAAGCTTGTGAGTCTGATATATTGATATGTTGACATACGAATGACAGTATTTGTAAATTCAAACTTTGAAGTAAGTTTGAAAAGAAGTCTCTCTGACAGATGAACTTTGCTATTTGAAAATTCGAATTTTGAATTAGATGAACTACTGTGCTGTGATGATACCGATGATGAGTATAAGGTATGAAATGGATGAGAAGAGGCAAATGATGAAGGCATTGGGAATTGTAAAGAGAAATATGAGTGACGTGGCCAAAGTAGTTGGAAGGAATAATAATGTGAAAGAGAATATGCATGAACAGTATGAGGCATTGAGTTATAAAAAGGGAAAATACGAAGCATTGGGGTGTGAATGAATTATGTGATTTTTCCTTCTGAGCTATTCTTCTTTCTGTGATATTTCTTCTACTACTATTTCTTTCTAGGCTTTCTTTTCTAAGTATTGTCTTCTTTATTTTCATTAAGAGCTGTAATAACTTGGGTTTTATCTTGTAATATTTCATTGGTGATTTCCAATATAATACAATTAATTCCACTCTTGATGACAGTATTGATTTATTTTTAAGAAGATCATAACAATTGGTGCTTTTTATTGACCTCTTGCACCATTCTAATGGCTGAAGAGAACATTGAGTTTGCTGATGCCGATTTAGATGATCTTCTAATCACCATTAGACGCCTCGCGGATTCAATGGAGCATCGTCTTTCTATGGATCGAGCTCACTTTGATCGTTTGAATGCTCACTTTGACCGTATGCATGCTCGCTTTGATCGAATGGCTACTACAATGGAAGAACTAGCTAAGACTCTTGACTCTGTTGTTCATCAGGTGGAAGCGCTCGGTCCTCCAGTTGTTATTGATCCACCGATGTCTTCTGATGTGATTGTTACCACTACTAATCCTATTGTTGATTTAGTTGATTACCATATTGCGCATTCCGATTTGTCACACCGAGTGACATCAATTGCTGATAAGAGCTTGGAATTACCCATCGATCAATCCTCAGTACCCCAAGTAAAGCTCAATTTCCTCCATGAATGGTTGCCTCCTGCTTATCCACACTTACAAATCATCCCTGAACAAGTTCATAGCCCATTGGACTCTGTCGTCATTCATCCTCCATCGGCAAGCCAAACTATTCCAACGTCACATGCCAAGGTTCTTTTTCGGCGTCACTGCTATACCTCTGATTCTCAACCATGCTCACTTGCCCTTGTTCGATGGATAAACGAGCAATGCACAGGTTTCTGAAGGGGCCTCCACCTTCTAATTGGGCCGCCATAGTCCAAGAACACCAAGCCCATTTTTCATATATTAGAACCCAAACCTTTACCTCAACACCGATAGAGTTTATCAGCCAGTTTGTTGACACGATTATAGTGCTCGTAGTTCTCCTAACTGACATTTTGTTTAATGGTGCCCTCTGTGCCTTGTCACCGGTGATCAAAGGAGAGGTTCTTGACCAACGGTCCTCTGTTTCATTTGGTGCAATGGTTGCCTCTGTTAGTTAGGTTGGCTTCCCAAAAGGGAGGTGAATTATGAAGATTAACAATTTTTCAGAAATTTATCCTGGTTCGGTCTCTCCACTTGACCTACGTCCAGTCCCCAAGTCACCACTTGAGATTTTTCACTATTTTGCAAGAATTTAGTGGGCTTCTTGCAAATGCCACAGTACAACGTTTATGCTCTATTTTCTAGAGCTTCTCTCAATCCCTTTCTGTACTTTCACAAAGTGCTTCCTAATCCCTTGTGACATCCCCTCACAAGAAAATCTATCTTCCAGATGAAGATTAGATTGTTTACAAAAATTAAACTCTCTTAATTAGAGTAAATATGAAGGTTGAAGTACAAGTATTGAAGTGAGAGGGTAAAAGTCTTTGAGTAGAAGATTTGACAGAGTTTCAGTATATACAAAGTTTAATTCTTTAGCCACAACTTCAAATGTTGTTATATTTATAGATTTAGGTCTCAAATGTCCGTTAGAGACAAAATCTATCCGTTGGAGAAGTTATCCAACGGTTACTCTGAAAAACTATCCGTGAACCAACAACATTTAATGCTTCTGACATACTGAAATTCGAATTTTGGTTGGTCAATAGACAAATTTCAAAGCAACCGAAGGTTAAAGCTTCCAACGTTGAAATACTAAAGTTCGTCTGTTCATGATGTGAAATTCAAATTTTGAAACTTAGAAAGTGTTTCCATGTTGTGACATATGAATTTTCAAGAAGGAAGTTTTTCTGTTAAGTGTGAACACTATTTTCTGTTAAGTGTGAACAGTATTTTCAATTTGCTCAAAAAGCACAGTAGTTCATTTACTTTGAAATTTGAATTTTCAAAGAGTGAAGTTCGTCTAACAGAGAGACCTCTTTTCAGACTTACTTTAACATTTGAATTTATAAACACTGTCATTCGTATGTCAACATGTCATTGTAACAGACTCACAACCTTACCTTCTAAAATTCAAATTTTCATGTTCATAGTTCGTCTGTCAGTGAGCGATTTTGAAACTCAATATAATCTTGATTTCAGATGAACTTTGACATTATTTCAGACGGATTTCTTTAGTTTTCATAAGTTGCATTTTGTCTTGAATTTGAATTTTCAAAACCCAAAGTTCGTCTGTTGCCAAAAGCTTCTTTCATATACTTATGAAAATTTGAATTTTGGAAAATCAAAATTCATCTGTCAGAGAAGCATCTCTTCAGACTAATTCAGTTTTAACTCGAAATTTGAATTTCCAAAGCCAAAGTTTGAATTTCCAACATGACAGTTCAATATAAACCTTTCAAACTTCGTCTGTTGGTGGGTGTTTTTCAAATATTCCATGATTTAACACAGAATCAAGGTTTTAAAACTTCTTTCCACCAAATCAAAGCCTTGTACTCAAAATAAAACAAGACTAAACATTCTACAATAAACTTTGCACAGATTTCTCCAGGATTTCTTCACTTGAACTCTTTGAGCACCTTTGATATCTTTATTCGAAGCTCTTGAGAGTTGATTTGTGTTGAATCAAGAGTTTTGATGATTCCAAACCAACACTCAAGAGCTCGGATTAAAGATATCAAAGGAGATCAAAGTTGTTTCAAGTGAAGATTTTATGAGTATTTGCTGATAGATCCTGTGTAGGATCTTTAGTTTTAGTTGTGATTGGGTAAAAGATTTTGATTTGAGAAAAAGATGTTTTCAAACCTTGATTTTGTGTTAAATCTTAACCTATTTGAAAAACACCCACAAACAGACGAAGTTTGAAAGTTTAAACTTAACTATCAAGTTGGAAATTCGAACTTTGCCTTAGGAAATTCAAATTTCGAACTAAAACTGAATAAGTTTGAAGAGATGGCTCTTTGTCAGACGAATTTTGATTGTTCAACATTCGAATTTTCATCTAAGTCTGAGAGAAGTTTCCTTGAAACAGACGAACATTGGTTCTTCAAAATTTGAATTTCAGACAAAACAAAATTTGAGAAAATAGAAGAAATTCGTCTGAAACTGTGTTAAAGTTCATCTGAGATCAAGAATGATTTAAGTTTCAAAACTGCTCTCTGACAGACGAACTTTGAACATTAAAATTTGAATTTTAGAAGCTAAGTTCTTGAGTTTGTTGAAGTGAAACATTGACATATGAATGATGTGATCTTGCAACATTCGAATGATAAAGTTAGTCTGAAAAGAGTCTCTCTGACAGACGAACTTCACTCTTCAACATTCGAATTTCGAAGAAAATGAACTACTGTGCCTCCTTTTCACGTACTGGGAACAAACGAATTTTGGGCTTCCAAAATTGGAATTTCGAGGGCACTGTAGCAAATTGAAAACACTGTTCACACTTAACCGAAAAACTCTCTTCTTGAAAATTCGTATGTCACATTGTGAAAATGTTCTACAAGTTTCAAAATTTGAATTTCACTTCATGAACAGACGAACTTCGTGTTGTACCGTTGAAAGCTCTAACCTTCGGTTCCTTCGAAATTCGTCTGTTGACCAACCAAAATTCGAATTTCAGTATGTCAGAAGCATTAAATGCGGTTGGTTAACGGATAGTTTTTCAGAGTAACCGTTGGATAACTTCTCCAACGGATAGATTAAAGTCTCTAACGGACATTTGAGACCTAAATCTATAAATACAACAACATTTGAAGTTGTGGGGAATGAATCTAACTTGTATATAACGAATTTCTGTCAAAACTTCTTCTCAAGAGCTTTTACCCTCTCAACTTCAATATTTGTACTTTAACCTTCAAATCTACTCTATTCAAGAGAGTTATTTCTTTGTAAATAATCTACTCTTCATCTGTAAGATAGATTTACTTGTGAGGGGAAATCACAAAGGGATTGGGAAGCAAATTGTGAGAGTGCTTAGAGTGTTTGAGAGAGCTCCAGAAATAGAGCATACTCATGTACTGTGGCATTAGCAAGAAGCCCGTTGAATTCTTGTTGTATAGTGGATAAATCTCAAGAGTTGTCTTGGGGACTGGAAGTAGGTCAAGTTGATAGACCGAACCAGAATAAATCACTGAGTTTTCTTCTCCTTATCTTTACTTTTCAGCTTGCTCTATTTTATAAGTTGCCTTCATTACACTGTGCTATCTTCACTCATTTCAGTTTGTGCAGAAAAATTTCAATCTTCCCAATTCACCCCCCCTCTTGGGAAGTCAGCCTTGCTAACAATTTGAAATCATTAAAACTTCTTGATTCAACATTCTCCCCCTTTTTGATGATGACAAAACAACTTACAAATTGGATTCGTACTTGGGTTTGCTTTAACAAGCTCCTCCTCAACATATGCATTATATTTCAAAAGATATCATGTATAGTAAACCATGTGAAGAGATTCAAAGAGCAAATCATTGCAACCAAGAAATTCTTTCATTTAACCAAATGATACTTTACAGAGACAAAAATTAAGCAAAGTTCTTCTAAATACACAAAACGAATACAAAATATAAATAATCAGAACAAACATCTGAAACACAACAATTGGAACTCAAAACAGCACTACAGGAGGACTCAAGCCTATGTTTTAATCAATTCTTCAATCAGTCCTTCTTTGGCTTGGTCTTCTTGCTGTAAGTTTTCCCAGATGGCTCAGCAGGAGGCTTTCCAGTTTGCTTACTCTTCTCCCCCTTTTTGGCTTCATCAGGAAGCCCAACAAAATCAACCAGAGGAGGGATCTGAGAGACTAGAATAGCTCTGAGAGGCATAGGAGCAAACGGGATTTCTAGTTCAATTGGTGCAGGAGGGTCAGAAGGCTCAGGGTTTGGTTCTTCATCATCATCAGAGAGCTCAAGCAATTCTTGCATTTCCGGCCTGGAAAGAGCCAATTGAGCTCTCTATTCCTCTGAGAGTCCATAAGCAGCGAGAGAAGAAGGATCAGGGTCATCAGAACAAAACATTTCCTCAAGCCTTCTTCTCTGAGCTTGCAAGAGAGCATTGCAAGCAATAGCTTCAAAATCAATGACAGGTACAATGCTTCTCTCTTCATTGCTGGCACTCTCCAACATAGATGAAGTGGAAATGGTTGCCACTAGTCTTTCAACTTGTTCAGATTCTTGAGTGGAAAGAATTGAATCCTGAGCATCTTCTGCAATTGGCTCATGAGGGCCTATTTCCTGAGGTCCTTCTTCTTCCAAACCATAGTCCAAGGGTGGACTAGGACTTGGTGTCCTCATTGTACTAGCAGGCTCAGTACCATCTACATCATCATCATGTTCAGAAGAGGCTAACTCGAAGGGGCTTAGAGGCTCAGGAGTTGGAGACTGAATAGGCACAGAGAACCCTGGCTGAGGTGGAGCTGATGTGGCAAGAATTGCTTCTGAATTTCTTTATAGGCATCAGCAACCACTTTCATGTTCTTTTCCAACTGATGAATCTGATCTTACAAATGAGCAAATTTGGCATTTTGCTCATCCCTGATGCTAAGTATGAGTGTACATAGGCTGTCATACAACTCAGTGAGGTGAATAGTGCTTTACTAAATAGACATATCATGGAAGAGGTTTATGTAGATCAACCTCCAGGTTTTGAGGATTCTGCAAAACCAAACCATGTTTATAAACTGAAGAAAGCTCTTTACAGTTTAAAGCAAGCCCCTAGAGCATGGTATGAAAGATTAAGTAATTTTCTGACTAAAAAGGAGTTCAACAGAGGAAAAGTAGATACAACTTTATTTACCAAGAAAGAAAATAAAGATTTACTTATTGTTCAAATTTATGTTGATGATATTATATTTGGTGTTACTAATGAATCTCTTTGCAAGAATTTTTCTAAGCTAATGCAGGGAGAATTCAAAATGTCCATGATGAGTAAACTCAACTTCTTCCTTGGATTGCATATCAGATAGTGCAATGATGGTATCTTCCTCAACCAATCCAAGTATTTGAAGGAATTGCTGAAGAAGTTTGGAATGGAAAATGCCAAGTCAATGGGGACACCTATGGCTACTGCAACCAAACTGGATATGGATGAAAAGGGGAAATTGTTTGACATAACTCAGTATAAAAGAATGATTGGATCCCTACTGTACCTAACTGCCAGTAGACTTGACATTATGTTTAGTGTCTGTATGTGTGCAAGATTCCAATCATGTCCCAAAGAGACTCATACAACTGCTATGAAGCAAATCTTCAGATGTCTTATTGGAACATCATAGATGGGTCTTTGGTATCCTAAGGGCAATGGAGAAGATCTCAAAGGGTACACTGATGCTGACTTTGCAGGATCTAAAACTGACAGAAAAAGCACAAGTGGAACATGTTAGTTTCTTGGAGGATCCTTGGTTTCATGGTTTAGCAAGAAGCAAAATAGTGTGGCCTTATCCACAGCAGAGGCTGATTATGTTGCAGTTGGAAGCTGTTGTGCCCAAATCATCTGGATGAAACAGCAGCTTGAAGATCTTAAGGTTGAGATGAAGGAAATACCAATCATGTGTGACAATCAAAGTGCCATTAATATCACAAAGAATCCTGTCATGCTTTCAAGGACAAAACATATTGAAGTAAGGCACCACTTCATAAGGGATCATGTTCTGAAAGGAGAGATTAGACTAGAGTACATCCCAACTAAAGATCAAGTTGCAGATATCTTGACAAAGCCTCTATCAGAAGACAGACATTGCAAAATAAGAAGAGAATTGAGCATTGTAAATCCCAATGAACTGTAAGTAAATCCATGTGTAATTCTATTTTTAGATTTTCCAACATTGAATTAGTTCTAACTTTAGCATCGGAGTATGTTTAAATTAAGTTGCAAGTGCTCCTCATGAGATTTAAGGCTGATAAATCTAAAAAAGGGAGCACACCAGAATGGAACAATCAAAAAGTGAAGAAAATGGCAAAAATTCTGAGTTTCTAGATCCATTCTATAAGTTTTTAAAGTTGAAATTCATATATTGATTGTGTGTTAGATGAATTTCCTTGAAAAATTAAGTTTCTGAGGAAGTCAGCATGGTCAACATTCGAATTTGGATACCCAATAGACGAACTTCAGCCTGTTATAAGTTGGAATAGTTCTCGGTGAAGCCTCGAAATTCGTCTGTTGGACCTTCAAAATTCAAATTTTCAAGAACAAAAATTTCAAAGTAATGTTTGTCCAACATGATGATTATGCTAATGTTTATCTTTTAACATACGAATGTTGGAAAACTCTCACAAAATAGAGAAATTCGAATTTCTGACTTTAAATTTGTCTGTTGAAACATGCTCCTCAATGTTGAATCTTTGAAAGATGAAGTTTTGTATGCTTAATTCATCTGTTGTTTAGTGGTTTGTTTGCTGCTTGATGTTTGCTCGTGAAAATTCAAACTTTGTTGAAACAAAGTTCATCTGTTCATCTTGTGTTGTTTAAATGAAGCCTCTGTCAGACGAACTTTCACAAGAAAATTTGTCTGTCTGTAAGCTTTGCTAAACGGTTTAATCTTTTAACTGCTCGAAGTTCAAATTTTGACCTGTCAAAATTCGTCTGTCAGGCGGTTACATATGTTAAAACAGACGGTTTTCATTTGAATAGACGCAACCCTATTCTCTTCCTCTCTGGGTCTATTCAATTCCTGTCTTCAATGCTCTTAAATTCTGACAGAAAATCTTCATCTCCCACCATTTAAACTAATTTTCGCACCCTATAAACCCAATCTCTGCTTCATTCTGAATCATTCATCCTCAAAAAATGGCAAGAGTAAAGAATCCCGAAGCTGACAAAGGAGAGGCTCGTCCAAAACGTTCGGTCAAATCACAATATGCTACCAAGGAAGGAGAAAAACCAAAGAGAAAGGCCAAATCCAGCAAGAGAACTCCTTCCAAACGCCAGAAAACTACACCCAAGGGAGAATCAAAGAAGGCTGGACCCTCTTCCTCGAAGATAGCAGAACCTTCGGTCCCTGTTCCTGCTGCTGCTGAGAATGTTGCTTCCACTTCATCCTCAAGCACTCAATCTGGAGAATATCAACTTACTACACTGCCATTATGGAGCACTCCACAGATTCAGGAAGAATATTTGACCAAGTTTGCAAACAAAAAGGTAATCAAGCCACATTGTGTGAACTTGAAAGATTTCTTGGTCTCTAATAGTTTTGATGCCAGAATATGGATGATGAGATACAAGAATCTGTTGGAGATATTGGAGAGATATGATGATGAAGTAGTAAAGACATGTTATGCCTCCTTAAAATACAACAGCAACAAGAAGAAGTGGGAGGTCAATCTGAGATCAAGGACCATCTGGCTCTCAGATGAGACTGTTAATGAAGTGTTGGAGATCCCAGGGCAAGATGGCCTCAAGATTGACTTCACTGCCTCTGGATACATGAATGAGGCAGATATTGCTGATGAAGAAGGTAGCCCCTTTCTGAACTATAAGGAGAGCACAATTCTGAGGACATTGTTCAGAAGAAAGGAGAACTAGCCATCCATAAACTTGTTGAAGCCCACGGACCTCAATGCCCAAGTGAGGATCCTACACTACATAGTGTCTAGGATCATATTCAACAAATGAGGCAGCTTCAATCTGATAACAAGGGCAGAGACACATGTCATGGCAACAATCATGCGTGGAAAGCTGATCAACATGGGACATATCATACTCCAACGCATGATCAAGGCAAGGGATCAGAGGAAGGACTCCACACTCCCCTATGCAGCTATCATTTCCAGAATTCTGCAATATGCTAGAAATCAACATCTGGAGAAGGGGAAAGGGAAACCCACTGAGATCTTCAAGGAGGAAGAACTTCAAAGGATGGGAATTGAAAGAAGTGAAGGAAGATAGATTGGGAAGGGAGCAGGAAAATTTGAAGATCTTTTCTTTGTTGAAGGTGCCTCCCAACAACAAGAGGGTACTTTTGAGGCTCCTGCCAGACCCACTCCTCATCCCTCTCTGCCTATCCCATCTCCATCCAAGCCTACTCACATTCCAGCCACTCTCTCCTCTCGAATCAAGCCAACCAAGATCACTGAGTTATATGACAGCCTGTCTACACTCATTCTTAGCATCAGGGATGAGCAAAATGCCAAATTTGCTCATCTGCAAGATTAGATTCATCAGTTGGCAAAGAATATGAAAGTGGTTGCTAATGCCTATGAAGAAATTAGAAGTACAATTTCTGCCACATCAGCTCCACCTCAGCCAGGGTTCTCTGTGCCTGTTCAATCTCTAACCCTTGAGCCTCCGAGCCCCTTCGAGATAGCTTCCTCTGAGCATGATGATGTAAATGGTGCTGATCCTGCTGGTGCTATGAGGACACCTAGTCCTGGTCCACCCTTGGACAATGGTTTGGAAGAAGAAGGACATCAGGAAATAGGCCCACATGAGCCCATTCAAGAAGATGCTCAGGATTCAATTCTTTCCACTCAAGAGTCTGAGCAAGTTGAAAGACTAGTGGCAGCCATTTCCACTTCTTCAATGCAGAAAGGTGCCAGCAATGAGGAGAGAAGCATTGTGCCTGTTGTTGATTTTGAAGCTATTGCTTGCAATGCTCTCTTGCAAACTCAGAGAAGAAGGCTTGAGGAGATGTTTTGTTCTGATGACCCTGCTCCTTCTTCTCTCGCTGCTTATGGACTCTTAGAAGAGCAGAGAGCTCAACTGGCTCTTTCCAGGCAGGAAATGCAAGAGTTGCTTGAGGTCTCTGATGATGATCAAGAAGCAAGTCCTGAGCCCTCTAAGCCTCCTGCACCAGTTGAACTAGAAATCCCATTTGCTCCTATGCCTCTCAGAGCTATTCCAGTCTCTCTGATCCCTCCTCCGGTTGATTTTGTTGGGCTTCCTGATGATGCCAAAAAGAGGGAGAAGAATAAGCAAACTGGACAGCCTACTGCTGAGCCATCTGGGAAGACTTACAGCAAGAAGACCAAGCCAAAAAAGAAGAGATTAAAGAAGTGATTATATGTTAGGCTTAAGTCTTCGTGTAGTACTGTACTGTGTTTCTGATGTCTGTTTTGATTGTTTGTATTTTGTATTTGATTTGTGTATTTGAATGAACTTTGCTTAAAATTCTGTCTCTGTGAAGCATCATTTGTTTAAATGAAAGAATTTCTCGGTTGCAATGATTTGCTTCTTGAATCTCTTCACTGAAGTGCTATATATGATATCTTTTGAAATAAAATGCATATGTTGAGGGGGAGCTTGCTAAAGCAAACCCAAGTACTAATCCCGTTTGAAAGTTGTTTTGTCATCATTAAAAAGGGGGAGAATGTTGAATCTAGAGTTTTGATGATTCCAAACTAACATTCAAGAGCTTGGAATGAAGCTATCAAAGGAGCTAAAAATGTTTCAAGTGAAGAAGTTCTGAGTAATCTGTGCAAGATTTGATGTAGGATCATTAGTTATGTTTAAATAAGGGTAAAAGACTTTGATTTGATGAAAAGATGTTTTAAAAACTTGATTTTATGTTAAATCATGAAATATTTGAAAAATACCCACCAACAGACGAAGTTTGAAAAGTTTACATTGAACTGTCATATTGGAAATTCGAACTTTGACTTTGAAAATTCGAATTTCGAGCTAAAATTGAATAAGTCTGAAGAGATGCTTCTCTGACAGATGAATTTTGATTTTTCAAAATTCAAATTTTCATAAGTGTCTGAAAGAAGCTGTTGAGCAACAGACGAACTTTGAGTTTTGAACATTTGAATTTCAGACAAAATGCAACTTATGAAAACTAAAGAAATTCGTCTGAAACAATGTCAAAGTTCATCTGAAATCAAGATTATAGTGAGTTTCAAATTTGCTCACTGATAGACGAACTTTGAACATGAAAATTCGAATTTCAGAATCTAAAGTTGTGAGTCTTTTGAAATGATATGATGACATATGAAGGACAATGTTTACAAATTCGAATGTTGAAGTAAATTTGAAAAGAGGTCTCTCTGACAGACGAACTTCACTCTTTTAAAATTCAAATTTTGAAAGAAAATGAACTACTGTGCTTCTTTAGCATACTACGGATAGACAAATTTTGGGGTTCCAAAATTTGAATTTTGAGGGCACTGTAGCAAATTGAAAATACTGTTCACACTTAACAGAAAAACTTCCTTCTTGAAAATTCGTATGTCACAACATGGAAACACTTTCTAAGTTTCAAAATTCAAATTTCACTTCATGAATAGACGAACTTCAGTATTTCAACGTTGGAAGCTTTAACCTTCGATTCCTTCAAAATTCATCTGTTGACCAACCAAAATTCGAATTTCAGTATGTCAGAAGCATTAAATACGGTTGGTTAACGGATAGTTTTTCAGAGTAACCGTTGGATAACTTCTCCAATGGATAGATTTTGTCTCTAATAGACATTTGAGACCTAAATCTATAAATATAACAACATTTGAAGTTGTGGGTAATGAATTAAACTTTGTATATACTGAAACTCTGCCAAATCTTCTACTCAAAGACTTTTACCCTCTCACTTCGATACTTGTACTTCAACCTTCATATTTACTCTGATTAAGAGAGTTTAGTCTTTGTAAACAATCTAATCTTCATCTGGAAGATAGATTTTCTTGTGAGGGGATATCATAAGGGATTAGGAAGCACTTTGTGAAAGTGCAGAAAGGGATTGAGAGAAGCTCTAGAAAATAGAGCATAAATGTTGTACTGTGGCATTTGCAAGAAGCCCACTGAATTCTTGCAGAATAGTAGAAAATCTCAAGTGGTGACTTGGGGACTGGACGTAGGTCAAGTGGAGAGACCGAACCAGGATAAATTTCTGAGTCTTCTTCTCTTTTATGCTACTTTCACTATTATTCATTTATACTCTGTTTTACCATCATATATTGCATTCTTCACCTCTTTGATATTTTGCAGAAAATTTTCAATCCTCCCAATTCGCCCCCCTCTTAGGAAGCCAGCCTAACTAACATTATAATCATCATGTTGGACAAATATAACTTTGAAATTTTTGTTCTTGAAAATTCGAATTTTGAAGGTCCAATAGACGAATTTTGAGGCATTACTGAGAACTGTTCCAACTTATAACAGGCTGAAGTTTATCTGTTGGGTATCCAAATTCGAATGTTGACCATGCTGACTTCCTCAGAAACTCAATTTTTCACATAAGTTCGTCTAACACACAATCAATATACGAATTTCAACTTTAAAAACTTACAGAATGGATTCAGAAACTCAGAATTTTTGCCATTTTCTTCACTTTTTGATTGTTCCATTCTATTGTGCTCCATTTTTCAGATTTATTGCCCATGAATCTTATGAGGAGCACCTGCAACTTAAATTAAACACACTCCGATGCTAAAGTTAGAATTAATTTAATGTTGGAAAATCTAAAAACAGAATTACACATGGATTTACTTACCGTTCATTGGGATTCACCATACCCAATTCTCTTCTTATTTTGCAATGTCTATCTTCTAATAGAGGCTTTGTCAATATATCAACTACTTGATCTTTAGTTGGGATGTACTCTAGTCTGATTTCTCCTTTCAAAACATGATCCGTTATGAAGTGGCGCCTAACTTCAATATGTTTTGTCCTTGAAAGCATGACAGGATTCTTTGTGATGTTAATGGCACTTTGGTTGTCACACATGATTGGTATTTCCTTTATCTCAACCTCAAGATCTTCAAGTTGTTGTTTCATCCAGATGATTTGCGCCAACAGCTTCCAGCTGCAACATACTCAGCCTCTGCTGTGGATAAGGCCACACTGTTTTGCTTCTTTTTAAACCATGAAACCAAGGATCCTCTAAGAAACTGACATATTCCACTTGTGCTTTTTCTGTCATTTTTGGATTCTGCAAAGTCAACATCAGTGTATCCTTTGAGATCTTCTCCATTACGCTTTGGATACCAAAGTCCTATATGTGAAGTTCAAATTAGATATCTGAAGATACGTTTCACAGCAGTTGCATGAGTCTCCTTGGGACATGATTGGAATCTTACACACATACAGACACTAAACATAATGTCAAGTCTACTGGTAGTTAGGTACAGTAGGGATCCAATCATTCTTCTGTACTGAGTTATGTCAAATATTTTCCCTTTTTCATCCATATCCAGCTTGGTTGCAGTAGCCATAGGTGTCCCCATTGGTTTGGCATTTTCTATTCCAAACTTCTTTAGCAATTCCTTCAGATACTTGGATTCGTTGAGGAAGATACCATCATCACACTGTCTGATTTGCAATCAAAGGAAGAAGTTGAGTTCACCCATCATGGACATTTTGAATTCCCCCTGCATTAACTTAGAAAAATTTTTGCAAAGAGATTCATTAGTAGCACCAAATATAATATCATCAACATAGATTTGAACAATAAGTAAATCTTTATTTTCTTTCTTAGTAAATAAAGTTGTATCTACTTTTCCTCTGTTGAACCCCTTTTCAGTTAGAAAATTACTCAATCTTTCATACCATGCTCTAGGGGCTTGTTTTAAACCGTAAAGAGCTTGCTTCAGTTTATAAACATGGTTTGGTTTTGTAGAATCCTCAAAATCTGGAGGTTGATCCACATAAACCTCTTCCATGATATATCCATTTAGAAAAGCACTCTTCACATCCATTTGATATAACAAAATATTTTTCATGCATGCATATGCTAATAGAATTCTAATTGCTTCTAATCTAGCTACTGGAGCAAAGGTTTCCTCAAAATCAATGCCTTCTTCTTGATTACAACCTTTACTAACCAATCTAGCTTTATTTCAGATGATTGATCCTGATTCATCAAGTTTATTTCTAAAAACCCATTTAGTACCAATGACAGGATAATTTTTGGGTCTAGGCACTAAATCCCAGACTTGATTTCTTTCAAACTGATTTAATTCATCCTGCATGGCTAGAATCCAGTACTCATTAGTTAAGGCTTCCTCAGTACATTTAGGTTCATTTTGCGAGAAGAAAGCATAATTAATCATTTGATCCCTTAACTGTTTTCTGGTTCTAACTCTCTCTTGAACATTCCCTATTTCTTTATCAACAGGATCATTCCTTTGATATCTCCAAGCTTTAGGGAGTTCTTGAGACATTTCTTCATTATTTTTTTTTTCAAAATCTCTCTCCTGAATATCTTCCTCTACATTAATAGATTCAGATATTTTTGGAGGTTCAATTATACCTTTATTAGAGATATCTAATCTTTTAAAGTTTGAAACAAGATCATTTTCATCAGAAACATGTTTAGAAGCAGTTTCATTTTCAATAAATGCAACATGCACAAATTCTTCTACCAGTTTAGATTTTTTATTGAAAACTCTATATGCCTTACTTCTACTAGAATAGCCCAGAAATATACTTTCATCAGATTTGGCATCAAACTTACCCAGATTCTCCTTTCCATTATTGTGAATGAAGCATTTGCAGTCGAACACATGGAGATGTGATAGATTTGGCTTTCTTCTCTTGTACAACTCATAAGGAGTCTTCGCAAGGATTGATCTAATGTAGGCTCTGTTTATGATGTAGCTTGCTGTATTCACTTCATCAGCCCAAAATACTTGAGAAAGCTCCTTTTCATTCAGCACAACTTTAGCCATCTCTCCAATTGTTCTGTTCTTTCTTTCTACTACTCCATTTTGTTGTGGAGTTCTTGGGGCTGAAAAGTTGTGATCAATTTAATGCTCATTGCAATACTCCAGAAAGTATGAGTTCTTAAATTCTCCTCCATGATCTGACCTGATCGACACAATGGAAATACCTTTCTCATTTTGCACTTTCTTGGCTAAGGTTACAAATGCATCAAAGGTATCACTTTTAGAGGAAAGAAACAATGTCCATGTGAATCTAGAGTAATCATCCACAATCACAAGCACATACAGATTTCCACTAATGCTTTTTACCCTAGATGGACCAATTAAATCCATGTGCAGTAGTTCTAGTGGCCTAGTTGTGGTGACTACGTTTTTGGGTTTAAAAGAAGATTTAGTTTGCTTTCCTCTTAGACATGCATCACATTCTTTGTCTTTTTCAAAAACAATTTTTGGCAGGCCAGTGACTAACTCGTTTTTAACCAGTTTTGAGAGCTGATTCATGTTAACATAGCTAATCTTCTATACCACAACCAACTATCATTATCTTGACTAATCAAGCAAACAGAATCTAGGGGAGGAAGTTCATCAAGATCAATAGTATAACAGTTACCATCCCTTTGAGCTTTGAGGATTATTTTGTGATCACTTTTTTAGATGACTAGACAGAATTTTGAGTCAAACAGTACCGAGTTTGCTTTGTCACATGTTTGGCTCACACTCAGTAGATTGTTGTTGAGGCCAATCACAAACAGCACCTCTTCAATGGATGTTTCTGGATTCTTACCTACAATGCCAATGCCAACTATTCTGCCATACTAATCACCTCCAAAGGTCACCTTTCCTCCTTTCTTGTCTCTACGGGTGATGAACTTCTCCTTATCACCAGTCATGTGGCTTGAGCAGGCACTGTCCATATACCATTTATTATTCTTTCTTGCTTTGAGACAGACCTAGAAAACAAAGTTCAAGTTTTCTTCTTAGGTACCCAAATCTGCTTGGGTTCTTTTCTGTCAGTAGTCTTTTCCCTAGATACAGATGTACCTTTGGGAACCCATTTAACAGTTCTGTCAAGTCCATTTTTCTTTAAAGCACAAGAGCTAGAAATATGCCCCTTTTTGTTACAGAAGTGACAGGTGGTATAGGGACTGCTAGATTGAGAGGCAGGAAGAAAATAATGCAGATAATATTTTTGTTTTGCATGCCTTGGTTGATTATATGATTCGATGTGATGTGCCATGTGATCTTTCTTTCTATTTTCATCAGCATACACAAAATGTCTCATGTATACATTCTGATTTTTCTTCCTAATCTTTTCTTTGACTGCACAAGGATCATAGTAAAGTCCAGCCTTTCCCTGTGATATTCCTTGGCTTCCCATTAAAGTAAATAACATGTCTTTACCTTTAGTGAGCTTAGACATGCTTTTCATTAGATATTCATTAGTTTGCTTTAGTTCAATGCATGATTTATAGCAAGCAGATTCAGCAATAGGTAGAGAAGCAGTTTCAGAGATGTTCCATTGAGAATCTAGTTTGTTAATATTTTTCTTAGCTTGCTTCAATTCTTTAGCAACCTTAACAAACTCTTCATGCAGCTCATGAAATGCATCCAGTAATGCAGAATAGGAAGGTTCAGATTCATGTACCTCATCTTCTTAATCACTGCTGCATGGGATTTCAGCTTCTTCAGAGGCAAGTGCCATGAGACAGATGGTGGCAATTTCATCTTCATCATCTTCTTCTTCATCTGAGCTGTTACCCCATATTAATGAGATGTAAGCTCTCTTCTTCTTGCCTTTGTCTGCAGCTTTCTTTTCTTTCTCTTGGTTTTTGAGGAACTGTGGATAATCCCATTTGATATGTCCTTGCTTTTTGCACTCATAGCAAGTCATAGGCTCTTTTGGTTCCCTCTTACTATCTCCAGTAGTTCCTTTCTTGAAGATTTTCTTGTTTCTCTTATTGCTGTAAAATCTTCCAAATTTTCTGACCATCATAGCTAGAGTTTCTTCATCTAGCTCCTCTCCATCGTTAGATTCTTCCTCTTTTTCTTCAGCACCTTTGAGAGCAAGTCCTTTCTTCTTTCTATCTTGTCCAGCTTCCTTGAGAGCTTTGAGTTTTCCTTCATACTCCTTAAGGCTGCCAAAGAGAGCTGTGACAAAGGCCATTGATTCTCCTCTGGCTGCCTCTATTGCTGTTACTTTGTGTTGCCATTCCAGAGGGAGAGCTCTGAGGATCTTTCTGACTTTCTCTGTTTGAGTGTACTCCTTTTCGAGGCTCTTTAGTTGATTCATAATGAGGGTGAATCTTTTCTGTAGCTCTTTAACACTCTCTCCTTCTGCCATTCTGAAACATTCATATTCTCTTATGCATGTGTTTAATTTGTTTTCCCTGACTCCAGTTGTTCCTTCATGAGCAATTTGCAGGGTGTCCCATATTTCCTTGGCAGTGGAGCATTGAGAGACTCTGTAGAATTCATCCTGATTCAAAGCACTGACTAGACAGTGTTTTGCCTTGAAGTTCAGCAGGACTCTTCCTCTATCTTCCTCATTCCATTCAGCTTCTGGCTTCTCTCTGTATTTTCTATCATCTTCCAGAGCTATTGGGACAAAATCTCTCTTCTGAATAATTGACCAGATGTCCAGATCAATTGACTGGAGATAGATTTGCATCCTCATCTTCCAGTACCCATAGTGTTCTCTACTGAAGCCAGGTGGTCTATTTGTGTTGTTACCTTCTGGTAATATACTTTCTCCAAAGCTAGCCATTGTAATTCCCGGACTGTGAGATCCTTTGATTGGGAATCCGGGCCTGATATCACTTTTTAGTTAGGCTAGCTTCCCAAGAGGGGGGTGAATTGGGAAGATTAACAATTTTTCAGAAATTTATCCTAGTTCGGTCTCTCCACTTGACCTACGTCCAGTCCCCAAGTTACCACTTAAGATTTTCCACTATTATGCAAGAATTCAGTGGGCTTCTTGCAAATGCCACAGTACAACTTGTGTGCTCTATTCTCTAGAGCTTCTCTCAATCCCTTTCTGCACTTTCACAAAGTGCTTCCTAATCCCTTGTGATATCCCCTCACAAGAAAATCTATCTTCCAGGTGAAGATTAGATTGTTTACAAAGATTAAACTCTCTTAATTAGAGTAAATATGAAGGTTGAAGTACAAGTATTGAAGTGAGAGGGTAAAAGTCTTTGAGTAGAAGATTTGGCAGAGTTTCAGTATATACAAAGTTTAATTCGTTAGCCACAACTTCAAATGATGTTATATTTATAGATTTAGGTCTCAAATGTCCGTTAGAGACAAAATCTATCCGTTGGAGAAGTTATCCAACGGTTACTCTGAAAAACTATCCGTTAACCAACTGCATTTAATGCTTCTAACATACTAAAATTTGAATTTCGGTTGGTCAACAGACGAATTTCACAGATACCGAAGGTTAACAGCTTCAATGTTGAAATACCAAAGTTCGTCTGTCATGAAGTGAAATTCGAATTTTGATATTTTGGAAATGATTCTAAGTAGTGACATACGGATTTTGAAGTGGAAAGTTTTTCTGTTAAGTGTGAACAGTGTTTTCAATTTGCTACAGTGCCTTCGAAATTCGAATTTGGAACCCCAAAATTCATCTGTCCGCAGCAGGCTCAAAAATCACAGTAGTTCATTTACTTCGAAATTCGAATTTTCAAAGAGTGAAGTTCGTATATCAGAGAGACCTCTTTTTAGACTTACTTTAACATTCGAATTTATAAACACTGTCATCCGTATGTCAACATATCATTGTAACAGACTCACAACCTTAGCTTCTGAAATTCAAATTTTCATGTTCAAAGTTTCTCTATCAGTAAGCAATTTTGAAACTCAATATAATCTTGATTTCAGATGAACTTTGACATTATTTTAGAGGGATTTCTTTAGTTTTCATAAGTTGCATTTTGTCTTGAATTTGAATTTTCAAAACCCAAAGTTCGTCTGTTGCCAAAAGCTTCTTTCAGATACTTATGAAAATTTGAATTTTGGAAAATCACAATTCGTCTATCAGAGAAGCATCTCTTCAGACTTATTCAGTTTTAACTCGAAATTTGAATTTCCAAAGCCAAAGTTTGAATTTCCAACATGACAGTTCAATATAAACCTTTCAAACTTCGTCTGTTGGTGGGTGTTTTTCAAATATTCCATGATTTAATATAGAATCAAGGTTTTAAAACTTCTTTCCACCAAATCAAAGCCTTGTACTCAAAATAAAATAAGACTAAACATTCTACAACAAACTTTGCACAGATTTCTCCAGGATTTCTTCACTTGAACTCTTTGAGCACCTTTGATATCTTTATTTTAGCTCTTGAGAGTTGATTTGGAATCATCAAAACTTCTTGATTCAATAGCCTCTCCGTCATTTATCTTGATTCCTAATGAGTATATTGATCCTTCTTTTGAAAGATTTTTTAGGACCCCTAGTTGCATTGATAATCTTCGGGAGGACTTTCTCATCGACGATTTCCTCATTACCTTACTGGTGACAATCAAGTGCATAGTTGTCTCTTCCACTCATCTTCCGTTGCGCCTTATACGACCTAATATGTATGTTTTCTCTTCCTCTATTACTGAACCGGTGATTTTGTGTATGGTCTTAATTCCAATGATAATTCCAATGAAGCCATTATTCTCTGTTGTGTTGCTGCCTCCAAGGGCAATGGGTTCTGGTAATACGAATCTTTTGTGGCATTTCCGGTGTGTTAATTGCATTTATTTGATACTTCAAATTGTTTTTGCTGATATTGATCATGATCCTCCTGACACTACTCTTAATGATTTGATCATTGGCTTAATCTTTGATCGGGGTTGGGCACGTATTCTACGATGGCTTTTTCCTAGTTTACCTAATCAATTAGTAATTGACACTGGGCCCACCATGGACTTCTCTCCCTGTAATTGCTTTGGGATACTTTCCCTCACAATTTTCTAATATAACCTTTATTCCAAGAACGCTGCTCCTGTTAAAGATGAGTTATTATTGCAGCTCATGCTACAGTTCACAAAGTGTAAAGGTGTAATGATGTGACAATTTGGGTTCACTATAAAGCATCTCATTGATGCTTACCTTATTACTATTTCTGGAAATATTCTTACCCATCACTTGATGGACGAGGCTCCCTTTTGGACTATGAAACGAGGTGGTGGAGCAAGTTTTAGCACTATTCTATCTTATCATGACATGACTATAGTCATTTCCTTACAATTTCAAATGGGTCTTGGCATCATTTGTGTTTCTATTTTACGTATGGTTTATCTTGACCCTTTTGCATATTGGGACCTCTATATGTGTTTTGCGTCTGTTGAACTTGTCTTTACTGTCATTACACAACTTATAGCATCCCTTGAATTAGATTGTTGTACGAGGACAACTATTATTATATACCTCAATGACTTGAACTACATGAATAGAAGGCTCCACTTTCTTGGGTTGAAGGGTATCCCGGTTCTAGAGTGTGCTTCTTTTATTGTTGCAACATTTCATTTAAATTTTTATGAACTTGCTGTACATTTTCACAAGCATGCCTCTATAAAGGAATTACAGTTTTCTACATTGAAAGGTTGTTCCAAGCTTCTTGTTCTTGCTTCCCCATATTTGGTTAGTTCAATGGATGCTACAGTCCCAAGATTTAGAGAGTTGAAAGGTCTAGATGCTAACACTCAAACAGCCTACGGCTTGGCATATTTTTGTTCTTTACTTGGTGTAAGTCAACTTCCTCAACCAACAACTGCTGGTGCTATGCATGAAAGGTCTCTTGCATCAGCCACTACTATTGATGGGATGAACTATAGATCCTGCTGGAGTATATTGTTTGCTCCTGCAATAGTTTGGGATCCCAACTCTTCAAGCATTTTATATATTGAGATTCTACTCGTTGTTCATCCACTTGACCTTGAGGACAAGGTCAAAGTTTATGGGGTGGATAATGTGATGATATCGATGATGAGTATAAGGTATGAAATGGATGAGAAGAGGGGAATGATGAAGGCATTGGGAATTGTAAAGAGAAATATGAGTGACGTGGCAAAAGTAGTTGGAAGGAATAATAATGTGTAAGAGAATATGCATGAAGAGTGTGAGGCATTGAGTTATAATAAGGGAAAATACGAAGCATTGGGGTGTGAATGAATTATGTGAATTTTCCTTCTGAGCTATTCTTCTTTCTGTGATATTTCTTCTACTGCTATTTCTTTCTAGGCTTTCTTTTCTGAGTATTGTCTTCTTTATTTTCATTAAGAGCTGTAATAACTTGGGTTTTATCTTGTAATCTTTCATTGGTGATTTCCAATATAATACAATTAATTCCACTCTTGATGACAGTATTGATTTATTTTTAAGAAGATCATAACAATTGGTGCTTTTTATTGACCTCTTGCACCATTCTAATGGCTGAAGAGAACATTGAGTTTGCTGATGCCGATTTAGATGATCTTCTAATCACCATTAGACGCCTCGCGGATTCAATGGAGCATCGTCTTTCTATGGATCGAGCTCACTTTGATCGTTTGAATGCTCACTTTGACCGTATGCATGCTCGCTTTGATCGAATGGCTACTACAATGGAAGAACTAGCTAAGACTCTTGACTCTGTTGTTCATCAGGTGGAAGCGCTCGGTCCTCCAGTTGTTATTGATCCACCGATGTCTTCTGATGTGATTGTTACCACTACTAATCCTATTGTTGATTTAGTTGATTACCATATTGCGCATTCCGATTTGTCACACCGAGTGACATCAATTGCTGATAAGAGCTTGGAATTACCCATCGATCAATCCTCAGTACCCCAAGTAAAGCTCAATTTCCTCCATGAATGGTTGCCTCCTGCTTATCCACACTTACAAATCATCCCTGAACAAGTTCATAGCCCATTGGACTCTGTCGTCATTCATCCTCCATCGGCAAGCCAAACTATTCCAACGTCACATGCCAAGGTTCTTTTTCGGCGTCACTGCTATACCTCTGATTCTCAACCATGCTCACTTGCCCTTGTTCGATGGATAAACGAGCAATGCACAGGTTTCTGAAGGGGCCTCCACCTTCTAATTGGGCCGCCATAGTCCAAGAACACCAAGCCCATTTTTCATATATTAGAACCCAAACCTTTACCTCAACACCGATAGAGTTTATCAGCCAGTTTGTTGACACGATTATAGTGCTCGTAGTTCTCCTAACTGACATTTTGTTTAATGGTGCCCTCTGTGCCTTGTCACCGGTGATCAAAGGAGAGGTTCTTGACCAACGGTCCTCTGTTTCATTTGGTGCAATGGTTGCCTCTGTTAGTTAGGTTGGCTTCCCAAAAGGGAGGTGAATTATGAAGATTAACAATTTTTCAGAAATTTATCCTGGTTCGGTCTCTCCACTTGACCTACGTCCAGTCCCCAAGTCACCACTTGAGATTTTTCACTATTTTGCAAGAATTTAGTGGGCTTCTTGCAAATGCCACAGTACAACGTTTATGCTCTATTTTCTAGAGCTTCTCTCAATCCCTTTCTGTACTTTCACAAAGTGCTTCCTAATCCCTTGTGACATCCCCTCACAAGAAAATCTATCTTCCAGATGAAGATTAGATTGTTTACAAAAATTAAACTCTCTTAATTAGAGTAAATATGAAGGTTGAAGTACAAGTATTGAAGTGAGAGGGTAAAAGTCTTTGAGTAGAAGATTTGACAGAGTTTCAGTATATACAAAGTTTAATTCTTTAGCCACAACTTCAAATGTTGTTATATTTATAGATTTAGGTCTCAAATGTCCGTTAGAGACAAAATCTATCCGTTGGAGAAGTTATCCAACGGTTACTCTGAAAAACTATCCGTGAACCAACAACATTTAATGCTTCTGACATACTGAAATTCGAATTTTGGTTGGTCAATAGACAAATTTCAAAGCAACCGAAGGTTAAAGCTTCCAACGTTGAAATACTAAAGTTCGTCTGTTCATGATGTGAAATTCAAATTTTGAAACTTAGAAAGTGTTTCCATGTTGTGACATATGAATTTTCAAGAAGGAAGTTTTTCTGTTAAGTGTGAACACTATTTTCTGTTAAGTGTGAACAGTATTTTCAATTTGCTCAAAAAGCACAGTAGTTCATTTACTTTGAAATTTGAATTTTCAAAGAGTGAAGTTCGTCTAACAGAGAGACCTCTTTTCAGACTTACTTTAACATTTGAATTTATAAACACTGTCATTCGTATGTCAACATGTCATTGTAACAGACTCACAACCTTACCTTCTAAAATTCAAATTTTCATGTTCATAGTTCGTCTGTCAGTGAGCGATTTTGAAACTCAATATAATCTTGATTTCAGATGAACTTTGACATTATTTCAGACGGATTTCTTTAGTTTTCATAAGTTGCATTTTGTCTTGAATTTGAATTTTCAAAACCCAAAGTTCGTCTGTTGCCAAAAGCTTCTTTCATATACTTATGAAAATTTGAATTTTGGAAAATCAAAATTCATCTGTCAGAGAAGCATCTCTTCAGACTAATTCAGTTTTAACTCGAAATTTGAATTTCCAAAGCCAAAGTTTGAATTTCCAACATGACAGTTCAATATAAACCTTTCAAACTTCGTCTGTTGGTGGGTGTTTTTCAAATATTCCATGATTTAACACAGAATCAAGGTTTTAAAACTTCTTTCCACCAAATCAAAGCCTTGTACTCAAAATAAAACAAGACTAAACATTCTACAATAAACTTTGCACAGATTTCTCCAGGATTTCTTCACTTGAACTCTTTGAGCACCTTTGATATCTTTATTCGAAGCTCTTGAGAGTTGATTTGTGTTGAATCAAGAGTTTTGATGATTCCAAACCAACACTCAAGAGCTCGGATTAAAGATATCAAAGGAGATCAAAGTTGTTTCAAGTGAAGATTTTATGAGTATTTGCTGATAGATCCTGTGTAGGATCTTTAGTTTTAGTTGTGATTGGGTAAAAGATTTTGATTTGAGAAAAAGATGTTTTCAAACCTTGATTTTGTGTTAAATCTTAACCTATTTGAAAAACACCCACAAACAGACGAAGTTTGAAAGTTTAAACTTAACTATCAAGTTGGAAATTCGAACTTTGCCTTAGGAAATTCAAATTTCGAACTAAAACTGAATAAGTTTGAAGAGATGGCTCTTTGTCAGACGAATTTTGATTGTTCAACATTCGAATTTTCATCTAAGTCTGAGAGAAGTTTCCTTGAAACAGACGAACATTGGTTCTTCAAAATTTGAATTTCAGACAAAACAAAATTTGAGAAAATAGAAGAAATTCGTCTGAAACTGTGTTAAAGTTCATCTGAGATCAAGAATGATTTAAGTTTCAAAACTGCTCTCTGACAGACGAACTTTGAACATTAAAATTTGAATTTTAGAAGCTAAGTTCTTGAGTTTGTTGAAGTGAAACATTGACATATGAATGATGTGATCTTGCAACATTCGAATGATAAAGTTAGTCTGAAAAGAGTCTCTCTGACAGACGAACTTCACTCTTCAACATTCGAATTTCGAAGAAAATGAACTACTGTGCCTCCTTTTCACGTACTGGGAACAAACGAATTTTGGGCTTCCAAAATTGGAATTTCGAGGGCACTGTAGCAAATTGAAAACACTGTTCACACTTAACCGAAAAACTCTCTTCTTGAAAATTCGTATGTCACATTGTGAAAATGTTCTACAAGTTTCAAAATTTGAATTTCACTTCATGAACAGACGAACTTCGTGTTGTACCGTTAAAAGCTCTAACCTTCGGTTCCTTCGAAATTCGTCTGTTGACCAACCAAAATTCGAATTTCAGTATGTCAGAAGCATTAAATGCGGTTGGTTAACGGATAGTTTTTCAGAGTAACCGTTGGATAACTTCTCCAACGGATAGATTAAAGTCTCTAACGGACATTTGAGACCTAAATCTATAAATACAACAACATTTGAAGTTGTGGGGAATGAATCTAACTTGTATATAACGAATTTCTGTCAAAACTTCTTCTCAAGAGCTTTTACCCTCTCAACTTCAATATTTGTACTTTAACCTTCAAATCTACTCTATTCAAGAGAGTTATTTCTTTGTAAATAATCTACTCTTCATCTGTAAGATAGATTTACTTGTGAGGGGAAATCACAAAGGGATTGGGAAGCAAATTGTGAGAGTGCTTAGAGTGTTTGAGAGAGCTCCAGAAATAGAGCATACTCATGTACTGTGGCATTAGCAAGAAGCCCGTTGAATTCTTGTTGTATAGTGGATAAATCTCAAGAGTTGTCTTGGGGACTGGAAGTAGGTCAAGTTGATAGACCGAACCAGAATAAATCACTGAGTTTTCTTCTCCTTATCTTTACTTTTCAGCTTGCTCTATTTTATAAGTTGCCTTCATTACACTGTGCTATCTTCACTCATTTCAGTTTGTGCAGAAAAATTTCAATCTTCCCAATTCACCCCCCCTCTTGGGAAGTCAGCCTTGCTAACAATTTGAAATCATTAAAACTTCTTGATTCAACATTCTCCCCCTTTTTGATGATGACAAAACAACTTACAAATTGGATTCGTACTTGGGTTTGCTTTAACAAGCTCCTCCTCAACATATGCATTATATTTCAAAAGATATCATGTATAGTAAACCATGTGAAGAGATTCAAAGAGCAAATCATTGCAACCAAGAAATTCTTTCATTTAACCAAATGATACTTTACAGAGACAAAAATTAAGCAAAGTTCTTCTAAATACACAAAACGAATACAAAATATAAATAATCAGAACAAACATCTGAAACACAACAATTGGAACTCAAAACAGCACTACAGGAGGACTCAAGCCTATGTTTTAATCAATTCTTCAATCAGTCCTTCTTTGGCTTGGTCTTCTTGCTGTAAGTTTTCCCAGATGGCTCAGCAGGAGGCTTTCCAGTTTGCTTACTCTTCTCCCCCTTTTTGGCTTCATCAGGAAGCCCAACAAAATCAACCAGAGGAGGGATCTGAGAGACTAGAATAGCTCTGAGAGGCATAGGAGCAAACGGGATTTCTAGTTCAATTGGTGCAGGAGGGTCAGAAGGCTCAGGGTTTGGTTCTTCATCATCATCAGAGAGCTCAAGCAATTCTTGCATTTCCGGCCTGGAAAGAGCCAATTGAGCTCTCTATTCCTCTGAGAGTCCATAAGCAGCGAGAGAAGAAGGATCAGGGTCATCAGAACGAAACATTTCCTCAAGCCTTCTTCTCTGAGCTTGCAAGAGAGCATTGCAAGCAATAGCTTCAAAATCAATGACAGGTACAATGCTTCTCTCTTCATTGCTGGCACTCTCCAACATAGATGAAGTGGAAATGGTTGCCACTAGTCTTTCAACTTGTTCAGATTCTTGAGTGGAAAGAATTGAATCCTGAGCATCTTCTGCAATTGGCTCATGAGGGCCTATTTCCTGAGGTCCTTCTTCTTCCAAACCATAGTCCAAGGGTGGACTAGGACTTGGTGTCCTCATTGTACTAGCAGGCTCAGTACCATCTACATCATCATCATGTTCAGAAGAGGCTAACTCGAAGGGGCTTAGAGGCTCAGGAGTTGGAGACTGAATAGGCACAGAGAACCCTGGCTGAGGTGGAGCTGATGTGGCAAGAATTGCTTCTGAATTTCTTTATAGGCATCAGCAACCACTTTCATGTTCTTTTCCAACTGATGAATCTGATCTTACAAATGAGCAAATTTGGCATTTTGCTCATCCCTGATGCTAAGTATGAGTGTACATAGGCTGTCATACAACTCAGTGAGGTGAATAGTGCTTTACTAAATAGACATATCATGGAAGAGGTTTATGTAGATCAACCTCCAGGTTTTGAGGACTCTGCAAAACCAAACCATGTTTATAAACTAAAGAAAGCTCTTTACAGTTTAAAGCAAGCCCCTAGAGCATGGTATGAAAGATTAAGTAATTTTCTGACTAAAAAGGAGTTCAACAGAGGAAAAGTAGATACAACTTTATTTACCAAGAAAGAAAATAAAGATTTACTTATTGTTCAAATTTATGTTGATGATATTATATTTGGTGTTACTAATGAATCTCTTTGCAAGAATTTTTCTAAGCTAATGCAGGGAGAATTCAAAATGTCCATGATGAGTAAACTCAACTTCTTCCTTGGATTGCATATCAGATAGTGCAATGATGGTATCTTCCTCAACCAATCCAAGTATTTGAAGGAATTGCTGAAGAAGTTTGGAATGGAAAATGCCAAGTCAATGGGGACACCTATGGCTACTGCAACCAAACTGGATATGGATGAAAAGGGGAAATTGTTTGACATAACTCAGTATAAAAGAATGATTGGATCCCTACTGTACCTAACTGCCAGTAGACTTGACATTATGTTTAGTGTCTGTATGTGTGCAAGATTCCAATCATGTCCCAAAGAGACTCATACAACTGCTATGAAGCAAATCTTCAGATGTCTTATTGGAACATCATAGATGGGTCTTTGGTATCCTAAGGGCAATGGAGAAGATCTCAAAGGGTACACTGATGCTGACTTTGCAGGATCTAAAACTGACAGAAAAAGCACAAGTGGAACATGTTAGTTTCTTGGAGGATCCTTGGTTTCATGGTTTAGCAAGAAGCAAAATAGTGTGGCCTTATCCACAGCAGAGGCTGATTATGTTGCAGTTGGAAGCTGTTGTGCCCAAATCATCTGGATGAAACAGCAGCTTGAAGATCTTAAGGTTGAGATGAAGGAAATACCAATCATGTGTGACAATCAAAGTGCCATTAATATCACAAAGAATCCTGTCATGCTTTCAAGGACAAAACATATTGAAGTAAGGCACCACTTCATAAGGGATCATGTTCTGAAAGGAGAGATTAGACTAGAGTACATCCCAACTAAAGATCAAGTTGCAGATATCTTGACAAAGCCTCTATCAGAAGACAGACATTGCAAAATAAGAAGAGAATTGAGCATTGTAAATCCCAATGAACTGTAAGTAAATCCATGTGTAATTCTATTTTTAGATTTTCCAACATTGAATTAGTTCTAACTTTAGCATCGGAGTATGTTTAAATTAAGTTGCAAGTGCTCCTCATGAGATTTAAGGCTGATAAATCTAAAAAAGGGAGCACACCAGAATGGAACAATCAAAAAGTGAAGAAAATGGCAAAAATTCTGAGTTTCTAGATCCATTCTATAAGTTTTTAAAGTTGAAATTCATATATTGATTGTGTGTTAGATGAATTTCCTTGAAAAATTAAGTTTCTGAGGAAGTCAGCATGGTCAACATTCGAATTTGGATACCCAATAGACGAACTTCAGCCTGTTATAAGTTGGAATAGTTCTCGGTGAAGCCTCGAAATTCGTCTGTTGGACCTTCAAAATTCAAATTTTCAAGAACAAAAATTTCAAAGTAATGTTTGTCCAACATGATGATTATGCTAATGTTTATCTTTTAACATACGAATGTTGGAAAACTCTCACAAAATAGAGAAATTCGAATTTCTGACTTTAAATTTGTCTGTTGAAACATGCTCCTCAATGTTGAATCTTTGAAAGATGAAGTTTTGTATGCTTAATTCATCTGTTGTTTAGTGGTTTGTTTGCTGCTTGATGTTTGCTCGTGAAAATTCAAACTTTGTTGAAACAAAGTTCATCTGTTCATCTTGTGTTGTTTAAATGAAGCCTCTGTCAGACGAACTTTCACAAGAAAATTTGTCTGTCTGTAAGCTTTGCTAAACGGTTTAATCTTTTAACTGCTCGAAGTTCAAATTTTGACCTGTCAAAATTCGTCTGTCAGGCGGTTACATATGTTAAAACAGACGGTTTTCATTTGAATAGACGCAACCCTATTCTCTTCCTCTCTGGGTCTATTCAATTCCTATCTTCAATGCTCTTAAATTCTGACAGAAAATCTTCATCTCCCACCATTTAAACTAATTTTCGCACCCTATAAACCCAATCTCTGCTTCATTCTGAATCATTCATCCTCAAAAAATGGCAAGAGTAAAGAATCCCGAAGCTGACAAAGGAGAGGCTCGTCCAAAACGTTCGGTCAAATCACAATATGCTACCAAGGAAGGAGAAAAACCAAAGAGAAAGGCCAAATCCAGCAAGAGAACTCCTTCCAAACGCCAGAAAACTACACCCAAGGGAGAATCAAAGAAGGCTGGACCCTCTTCCTCGAAGATAGCAGAACCTTCGGTCCCTGTTCCTGCTGCTGCTGAGAATGTTGCTTCCACTTCATCCTCAAGCACTCAATCTGGAGAATATCAACTTACTACACTGCCATTATGGAGCACTCCACAGATTCAGGAAGAATATTTGACCAAGTTTGCAAACAAAAAGGTAATCAAGCCACATTGTGTGAACTTGAAAGATTTCTTGGTCTCTAATAGTTTTGATGCCAGAATATGGATGATGAGATACAAGAATCTGTTGGAGATATTGGAGAGATATGATGATGAAGTAGTAAAGACATGTTATGCCTCCTTAAAATACAACAGCAACAAGAAGAAGTGGGAGGTCAATCTGAGATCAAGGACCATCTGGCTCTCAGATGAGACTGTTAATGAAGTGTTGGAGATCCCAGGGCAAGATGGCCTCAAGATTGACTTCACTGCCTCTGGATACATGAATGAGGCAGATATTGCTGATGAAGAAGGTAGCCCCTTTCTGAACTATAAGGAGAGCACAATTCTGAGGACATTGTTCAGAAGAAAGGAGAACTAGCCATCCATAAACTTGTTGAAGCCCACGGACCTCAATGCCCAAGTGAGGATCCTACACTACATAGTGTCTAGGATCATATTCAACAAATGAGGCAGCTTCAATCTGATAACAAGGGCAGAGACACATGTCATGGCAACAATCATGCGTGGAAAGCTGATCAACATGGGACATATCATACTCCAACGCATGATCAAGGCAAGGGATCAGAGGAAGGACTCCACACTCCCCTATGCAGCTATCATTTCCAGAATTCTGCAATATGCTAGAAATCAACATCTAGAGAAGGGGAAAGGGAAACCCACTGAGATCTTCAAGGAGGAAGAACTTCAAAGGATGGGAATTGAAAGAAGTGAAGGAAGATAGATTAGGAAGGGAGCAGGAAAATTTGAAGATCTTTTCTTTGTTGAAGGTGCCTCCCAACAACAAGAGGGTACTTTTGAGGCTCCTGCCAGACCCACTCCTCATCCCTCTCTGCCTATCCCATCTCCATCCAAGCCTACTCACATTCCAGCCACTCTCTCCTCTCGAATCAAGCCAACCAAGATCACTGAGTTGTATGACAGCCTGTCTACACTCATTCTTAGCATCAGGGATGAGCAAAATGCCAAATTTGCTCATCTGCAAGATTAGATTCATCAGTTGGCAAAGAATATGAAAGTGGTTGCTAATGCCTATGAAGAAATTAGAAGTACAATTTCTGCCACATCAGCTCCACCTCAGCCAGGGTTCTCTGTGCCTGTTCAATCTCTAACCCTTGAGCCTCCGAGCCCCTTCGAGATAGCTTCCTCTGAGCATGATGATGTAAATGGTGCTGATCCTGCTGGTGCTATGAGGACACCTAGTCCTGGTCCACCCTTGGACAATGGTTTGGAAGAAGAAGGACATCAGGAAATAGGCCCACATGAGCCCATTCAAGAAGATGCTCAGGATTCAATTCTTTCCACTCAAGAGTCTGAGCAAGTTGAAAGACTAGTGGCAGCCATTTCCACTTCTTCAATGCAGAAAGGTGCCAGCAATGAGGAGAGAAGCATTGTGCCTGTTGTTGATTTTGAAGCTATTGCTTGCAATGCTCTCTTGCAAACTCAGAGAAGAAGGCTTGAGGAGATGTTTTGTTCTGATGACCCTGCTCCTTCTTCTCTCGCTGCTTATGGACTCTTAGAAGAGCAGAGAGCTCAACTGGCTCTTTCCAGGCAGGAAATGCAAGAGTTGCTTGAGGTCTCTGATGATGATCAAGAAGCAAGTCCTGAGCCCTCTAAGCCTCCTGCACCAGTTGAACTAGAAATCCCATTTGCTCCTATGCCTCTCAGAGCTATTCCAGTCTCTCTGATCCCTCCTCCGGTTGATTTTGTTGGGCTTCCTGATGATGCCAAAAAGAGGGAGAAGAATAAGCAAACTGGACAGCCTACTGCTGAGCCATCTGGGAAGACTTACAGCAAGAAGACCAAGCCAAAAAAGAAGAGATTAAAGAAGTGATTAGATGTTAGGCTTAAGTCTTCGTGTAGTACTGTACTGTGTTTCTGATGTCTGTTTTGATTGTTTGTATTTTGTATTTGATTTGTGTATTTGAATGAACTTTGCTTAAAATTCTGTCTCTGTGAAGCATCATTTGTTTAAATGAAAGAATTTCTCGGTTGCAATGATTTGCTTCTTGAATCTCTTCACTGAAGTGCTATATATGATATCTTTTGAAATAAAATGCATATGTTGAGGGGGAGCTTGCTAAAGCAAACCCAAGTACTAATCCCGTTTGAAAGTTGTTTTGTCATCATTAAAAAGGGGGAGAATGTTGAATCTAGAGTTTTGATGATTCCAAACTAACATTCAAGAGCTTGGAATGAAGCTATCAAAGGAGCTAAAAATGTTTCAAGTGAAGAAGTTCTGAGTAATCTGTGCAAGATTTGATGTAGGATCATTAGTTATGTTTAAATAAGGGTAAAAGACTTTGATTTGATGAAAAGATGTTTTAAAAACTTGATTTTATGTTAAATCATGAAATATTTGAAAAATACCCACCAACAGACGAAGTTTGAAAAGTTTACATTGAACTGTCATATTGGAAATTCGAACTTTGACTTTGAAAATTCGAATTTCGAGCTAAAATTGAATAAGTCTGAAGAGATGCTTCTCTGACAGATGAATTTTGATTTTTCAAAATTCAAATTTTCATAAGTGTCTGAAAGAAGCTGTTGAGCAACAGACGAACTTTGAGTTTTGAACATTTGAATTTCAGACAAAATGCAACTTATGAAAACTAAAGAAATTCGTCTGAAACAATGTCAAAGTTCATCTGAAATCAAGATTATAGTGAGTTTCAAATTTGCTCACTGATAGACGAACTTTGAACATGAAAATTCGAATTTCAGAATCTAAAGTTGTGAGTCTTTTGAAATGATATGATGACATATGAAGGACAATGTTTACAAATTCGAATGTTGAAGTAAATTTGAAAAGAGGTCTCTCTGACAGACGAACTTCACTCTTTTAAAATTCAAATTTTGAAAGAAAATGAACTACTGTGCTTCTTTAGCATACTACGGATAGACAAATTTTGGGGTTCCAAAATTTGAATTTTGAGGGCACTGTAGCAAATTGAAAATACTGTTCACACTTAACAGAAAAACTTCCTTCTTGAAAATTCGTATGTCACAACATGGAAACACTTTCTAAGTTTCAAAATTCAAATTTCACTTCATGAATAGACGAACTTCAGTATTTCAACGTTGGAAGCTTTAACCTTCGATTCCTTCAAAATTCATCTGTTGACCAACCAAAATTCGAATTTCAGTATGTCAGAAGCATTAAATACGGTTGGTTAACGGATAGTTTTTCAGAGTAACCGTTGGATAACTTCTCCAATGGATAGATTTTGTCTCTAATAGACATTTGAGACCTAAATCTATAAATATAACAACATTTGAAGTTGTGGGTAATGAATTAAACTTTGTATATACTGAAACTCTGCCAAATCTTCTACTCAAAGACTTTTACCCTCTCACTTCGATACTTGTACTTCAACCTTCATATTTACTCTGATTAAGAGAGTTTAGTCTTTGTAAACAATCTAATCTTCATCTGGAAGATAGATTTTCTTGTGAGGGGATATCATAAGGGATTAGGAAGCACTTTGTGAAAGTGCAGAAAGGGATTGAGAGAAGCTCTAGAAAATAGAGCATAAATGTTGTACTGTGGCATTTGCAAGAAGCCCACTGAATTCTTGCAGAATAGTAGAAAATCTCAAGTGGTGACTTGGGGACTGGACGTAGGTCAAGTGGAGAGACCGAACCAGGATAAATTTCTGAGTCTTCTTCTCTTTTATGCTACTTTCACTATTATTCATTTATACTCTGTTTTACCATCATATATTGCATTCTTCACCTCTTTGATATTTTGCAGAAAATTTTCAATCCTCCCAATTCGCCCCCCTCTTAGGAAGCCAGCCTAACTAACATTATAATCATCATGTTGGACAAATATAACTTTGAAATTTTTGTTCTTGAAAATTCGAATTTTGAAGGTCCAATAGACGAATTTTGAGGCATTACTGAGAACTGTTCCAACTTATAACAGGCTGAAGTTTATCTGTTGGGTATCCAAATTCGAATGTTGACCATGCTGACTTCCTCAGAAACTCAATTTTTCACATAAGTTCGTCTAACACACAATCAATATACGAATTTCAACTTTAAAAACTTACAGAATGGATTCAGAAACTCAGAATTTTTGCCATTTTCTTCACTTTTTGATTGTTCCATTCTATTGTGCTCCATTTTTCAGATTTATTGCCCATGAATCTTATGAGGAGCACCTGCAACTTAAATTAAACACACTCCGATGCTAAAGTTAGAATTAATTTAATGTTGGAAAATCTAAAAACAGAATTACACATGGATTTACTTACCGTTCATTGGGATTCACCATACCCAATTCTCTTCTTATTTTGCAATGTCTATCTTCTAATAGAGGCTTTGTCAATATATCAACTACTTGATCTTTAGTTGGGATGTACTCTAGTCTGATTTCTCCTTTCAAAACATGATCCGTTATGAAGTGGCGCCTAACTTCAATATGTTTTGTCCTTGAAAGCATGACAGGATTCTTTGTGATGTTAATGGCACTTTGGTTGTCACACATGATTGGTATTTCCTTTATCTCAACCTCAAGATCTTCAAGTTGTTGTTTCATCCAGATGATTTGCGCCAACAGCTTCCAGCTGCAACATACTCAGCCTCTGCTGTGGATAAGGCCACACTGTTTTGCTTCTTTTTAAACCATGAAACCAAGGATCCTCTAAGAAACTGACATATTCCACTTGTGCTTTTTCTGTCATTTTTGGATTCTGCAAAGTCAACATCAGTGTATCCTTTGAGATCTTCTCCATTACGCTTTGGATACCAAAGTCCTATATGTGAAGTTCAAATTAGATATCTGAAGATACGTTTCACAGCAGTTGCATGAGTCTCCTTGGGACATGATTGGAATCTTACACACATACAGACACTAAACATAATGTCAAGTCTACTGGTAGTTAGGTACAGTAGGGATCCAATCATTCTTCTGTACTGAGTTATGTCAAATATTTTCCCTTTTTCATCCATATCCAGCTTGGTTGCAGTAGCCATAGGTGTCCCCATTGGTTTGGCATTTTCTATTCCAAACTTCTTTAGCAATTCCTTCAGATACTTGGATTCGTTGAGGAAGATACCATCATCACACTGTCTGATTTGCAATCAAAGGAAGAAGTTGAGTTCACCCATCATGGACATTTTGAATTCCCCCTGCATTAACTTAGAAAAATTTTTGCAAAGAGATTCATTAGTAGCACCAAATATAATATCATCAACATAGATTTGAACAATAAGTAAATCTTTATTTTCTTTCTTAGTAAATAAAGTTGTATCTACTTTTCCTCTGTTGAACCCCTTTTCAGTTAGAAAATTACTCAATCTTTCATACCATGCTCTAGGGGCTTGTTTTAAACCGTAAAGAGCTTGCTTCAGTTTATAAACATGGTTTGGTTTTGTAGAATCCTCAAAATCTGGAGGTTGATCCACATAAACCTCTTCCATGATATATCCATTTAGAAAAGCACTCTTCACATCCATTTGATATAACAAAATATTTTTCATGCATGCATATGCTAATAGAATTCTAATTGCTTCTAATCTAGCTACTGGAGCAAAGGTTTCCTCAAAATCAATGCCTTCTTCTTGATTACAACCTTTACTAACCAATCTAGCTTTATTTCAGATGATTGATCCTGATTCATCAAGTTTATTTCTAAAAACCCATTTAGTACCAATGACAGGATAATTTTTGGGTCTAGGCACTAAATCCCAGACTTGATTTCTTTCAAACTGATTTAATTCATCCTGCATGGCTAGAATCCAGTACTCATTAGTTAAGGCTTCCTCAGTACATTTAGGTTCATTTTGCGAGAAGAAAGCATAATTAATCATTTGATCCCTTAACTGTTTTCTGGTTCTAACTCTCTCTTGAACATTCCCTATTTCTTTATCAACAGGATCATTCCTTTGATATCTCCAAGCTTTAGGGAGTTCTTGAGACATTTCTTCATTATTTTTTTTTTCAAAATCTCTCTCCTGAATATCTTCCTCTACATTAATAGATTCAGATATTTTTGGAGGTTCAATTATACCTTTATTAGAGATATCTAATCTTTTAAAGTTTGAAACAAGATCATTTTCATCAGAAACATGTTTAGAAGCAGTTTCATTTTCAATAAATGCAACATGCACAAATTCTTCTACCAGTTTAGATTTTTTATTGAAAACTCTATATGCCTTACTTCTACTAGAATAGCCCAGAAATATACTTTCATCAGATTTGGCATCAAACTTACCCAGATTCTCCTTTCCATTATTGTGAATGAAGCATTTGCAGTCGAACACATGGAGATGTGATAGATTTGGCTTTCTTCTCTTGTACAACTCATAAGGAGTCTTCGCAAGGATTGATCTAATGTAGGCTCTGTTTATGATGTAGCTTGCTGTATTCACTTCATCAGCCCAAAATACTTGAGAAAGCTCCTTTTCATTCAGCACAACTTTAGCCATCTCTCCAATTGTTCTGTTCTTTCTTTCTACTACTCCATTTTGTTGTGGAGTTCTTGGGGCTGAAAAGTTGTGATCAATTTAATGCTCATTGCAATACTCCAGAAAGTATGAGTTCTTAAATTCTCCTCCATGATCTGACCTGATCGACACAATGGAAATACCTTTCTCATTTTGCACTTTCTTGGCTAAGGTTACAAATGCATCAAAGGTATCACTTTTAGAGGAAAGAAACAATGTCCATGTGAATCTAGAGTAATCATCCACAATCACAAGCACATACAGATTTCCACTAATGCTTTTTACCCTAGATGGACCAATTAAATCCATGTGCAGTAGTTCTAGTGGCCTAGTTGTGGTGACTACGTTTTTGGGTTTAAAAGAAGATTTAGTTTGCTTTCCTCTTAGACATGCATCACATTCTTTGTCTTTTTCAAAAACAATTTTTGGCAGGCCAGTGACTAACTCGTTTTTAACCAGTTTTGAGAGCTGATTCATGTTAACATAGCTAATCTTCTATACCACAACCAACTATCATTATCTTGACTAATCAAGCAAACAGAATCTAGGGGAGGAAGTTCATCAAGATCAATAGTATAACAGTTACCATCCCTTTGAGCTTTGAGGATTATTTTGTGATCACTTTTTTAGATGACTAGACAGAATTTTGAGTCAAACAGTACCGAGTTTGCTTTGTCACATGTTTGGCTCACACTCAGTAGATTGTTGTTGAGGCCAATCACAAACAGCACCTCTTCAATGGATGTTTCTGGATTCTTACCTACAATGCCAATGCCAACTATTCTGCCATACTAATCACCTCCAAAGGTCACCTTTCCTCCTTTCTTGTCTCTACGGGTGATGAACTTCTCCTTATCACCAGTCATGTGGCTTGAGCAGGCACTGTCCATATACCATTTATTATTCTTTCTTGCTTTGAGACAGACCTAGAAAACAAAGTTCAAGTTTTCTTCTTAGGTACCCAAATCTGCTTGGGTTCTTTTCTGTCAGTAGTCTTTTCCCTAGATACAGATGTACCTTTGGGAACCCATTTAACAGTTCTGTCAAGTCCATTTTTCTTTAAAGCACAAGAGCTAGAAATATGCCCCTTTTTGTTACAGAAGTGACAGGTGGTATAGGGACTGCTAGATTGAGAGGCAGGAAGAAAATAATGCAGATAATATTTTTGTTTTGCATGCCTTGGTTGATTATATGATTCGATGTGATGTGCCATGTGATCTTTCTTTCTATTTTCATCAGCATACACAAAATGTCTCATGTATACATTCTGATTTTTCTTCCTAATCTTTTCTTTGACTGCACAAGGATCATAGTAAAGTCCAGCCTTTCCCTGTGATATTCCTTGGCTTCCCATTAAAGTAAATAACATGTCTTTACCTTTAGTGAGCTTAGACATGCTTTTCATTAGATATTCATTAGTTTGCTTTAGTTCAATGCATGATTTATAGCAAGCAGATTCAGCAATAGGTAGAGAAGCAGTTTCAGAGATGTTCCATTGAGAATCTAGTTTGTTAATATTTTTCTTAGCTTGCTTCAATTCTTTAGCAACCTTAACAAACTCTTCATGCAGCTCATGAAATGCATCCAGTAATGCAGAATAGGAAGGTTCAGATTCATGTACCTCATCTTCTTAATCACTGCTGCATGGGATTTCAGCTTCTTCAGAGGCAAGTGCCATGAGACAGATGGTGGCAATTTCATCTTCATCATCTTCTTCTTCATCTGAGCTGTTACCCCATATTAATGAGATGTAAGCTCTCTTCTTCTTGCCTTTGTCTGCAGCTTTCTTTTCTTTCTCTTGGTTTTTGAGGAACTGTGGATAATCCCATTTGATATGTCCTTGCTTTTTGCACTCATAGCAAGTCATAGGCTCTTTTGGTTCCCTCTTACTATCTCCAGTAGTTCCTTTCTTGAAGATTTTCTTGTTTCTCTTATTGCTGTAAAATCTTCCAAATTTTCTGACCATCATAGCTAGAGTTTCTTCATCTAGCTCCTCTCCATCGTTAGATTCTTCCTCTTTTTCTTCAGCACCTTTGAGAGCAAGTCCTTTCTTCTTTCTATCTTGTCCAGCTTCCTTGAGAGCTTTGAGTTTTCCTTCATACTCCTTAAGGCTGCCAAAGAGAGCTGTGACAAAGGCCATTGATTCTCCTATGGCTGCCTCTATTGCTGTTACTTTGTGTTGCCATTCCAGAGGGAGAGCTCTGAGGATCTTTCTGACTTTCTCTGTTTGAGTGTACTCCTTTTCGAGGCTCTTTAGTTGATTCATAATGAGGGTGAATCTTTTCTGTAGCTCTTTAACACTCTCTCCTTCTGCCATTCTGAAACATTCATATTCTCTTATGCATGTGTTTAATTTGTTTTCCCTGACTCCAGTTGTTCCTTCATGAGCAATTTGCAGGGTGTCCCATATTTCCTTGGCAGTGGAGCATTGAGAGACTCTGTAGAATTCATCCTGATTCAAAGCACTGACTAGACAGTGTTTTGCCTTGAAGTTCAGCAGGACTCTTCCTCTATCTTCCTCATTCCATTCAGCTTCTGGCTTCTCTCTGTATTTTCTATCATCTTCCAGAGCTATTGGGACAAAATCTCTCTTCTGAATAATTGACCAGATGTCCAGATCAATTGACTGGAGATAGATTTGCATCCTCATCTTCCAGTACCCATAGTGTTCTCTACTGAAGCCAGGTGGTCTATTTGTGTTGTTGCCTTCTGGTAATATACTTTCTCCAAAGCTAGCCATTGTAATTCCCGGACTGTGAGATCCTTTGATTGGGAATCCGGGCCTGATATCACTTTTTAGTTAGGCTAGCTTCCCAAGAGGGGGGTGAATTGGGAAGATTAACAATTTTTCAGAAATTTATCCTAGTTCGGTCTCTCCACTTGACCTACGTCCAGTCCCCAAGTTACCACTTAAGATTTTCCACTATTATGCAAGAATTCAGTGGGCTTCTTGCAAATGCCACAGTACAACTTGTGTGCTCTATTCTCTAGAGCTTCTCTCAATCCCTTTCTGCACTTTCACAAAGTGCTTCCTAATCCCTTGTGATATCCCCTCACAAGAAAATCTATCTTCCAGGTGAAGATTAGATTGTTTACAAAGATTAAACTCTCTTAATTAGAGTAAATATGAAGGTTGAAGTACAAGTATTGAAGTGAGAGGGTAAAAGTCTTTGAGTAGAAGATTTGGCAGAGTTTCAGTATATACAAAGTTTAATTCGTTAGCCACAACTTCAAATGATGTTATATTTATAGATTTAGGTCTCAAATGTCCGTTAGAGACAAAATCTATCCGTTGGAGAAGTTATCCAACGGTTACTCTGAAAAACTATCCGTTAACCAACTGCATTTAATGCTTCTAACATACTAAAATTTGAATTTCGGTTGGTCAACAGACGAATTTCACAGATACCGAAGGTTAACAGCTTCAATGTTGAAATACCAAAGTTCGTCTGTCATGAAGTGAAATTCGAATTTTGATATTTTGGAAATGATTCTAAGTAGTGACATACGGATTTTGAAGTGGAAAGTTTTTCTGTTAAGTGTGAACAGTGTTTTCAATTTGCTACAGTGCCTTCGAAATTCGAATTTGGAACCCCAAAATTCATCTGTCCGCAGCAGGCTCAAAAATCACAGTAGTTCATTTACTTCGAAATTCGAATTTTCAAAGAGTGAAGTTCGTATATCAGAGAGACCTCTTTTTAGACTTACTTTAACATTCGAATTTATAAACACTGTCATCCGTATGTCAACATATCATTGTAACAGACTCACAACCTTAGCTTCTGAAATTCAAATTTTCATGTTCAAAGTTTCTCTATCAGTAAGCAATTTTGAAACTCAATATAATCTTGATTTCAGATGAACTTTGACATTATTTTAGAGGGATTTCTTTAGTTTTCATAAGTTGCATTTTGTCTTGAATTTGAATTTTCAAAACCCAAAGTTCGTCTGTTGCCAAAAGCTTCTTTCAGATACTTATGAAAATTTGAATTTTGGAAAATCACAATTCGTCTATCAGAGAAGCATCTCTTCAGACTTATTCAGTTTTAACTCGAAATTTGAATTTCCAAAGCCAAAGTTTGAATTTCCAACATGACAGTTCAATATAAACCTTTCAAACTTCGTCTGTTGGTGGGTGTTTTTCAAATATTCCATGATTTAATATAGAATCAAGGTTTTAAAACTTCTTTCCACCAAATCAAAGCCTTGTACTCAAAATAAAATAAGACTAAACATTCTACAACAAACTTTGCACAGATTTCTCCAGGATTTCTTCACTTGAACTCTTTGAGCACCTTTGATATCTTTATTTTAGCTCTTGAGAGTTGATTTGGAATCATCAAAACTTCTTGATTCAATAGCCTCTCCGTCATTTATCTTGATTCCTAATGAGTATATTGATCCTTCTTTTGAAAGATTTTTTAGGACCCCTAGTTGCATTGATAATCTTCGGGAGGACTTTCTCATCGACGATTTCCTCATTACCTTACTGGTGACAATCAAGTGCATAGTTGTCTCTTCCACTCATCTTCCGTTGCGCCTTATACGACCTAATATGTATGTTTTCTCTTCCTCTATTACTGAACCGGTGATTTTGTGTATGGTCTTAATTCCAATGATAATTCCAATGAAGCCATTATTCTCTGTTGTGTTGCTGCCTCCAAGGGCAATGGGTTCTGGTAATACGAATCTTTTGTGGCATTTCCGGTGTGTTAATTGCATTTATTTGATACTTCAAATTGTTTTTGCTGATATTGATCATGATCCTCCTGACACTACTCTTAATGATTTGATCATTGGCTTAATCTTTGATCGGGGTTGGGCACGTATTCTACGATGGCTTTTTCCTAGTTTACCTAATCAATTAGTAATTGACACTGGGCCCACCATGGACTTCTCTCCCTGTAATTGCTTTGGGATACTTTCCCTCACAATTTTCTAATATAACCTTTATTCCAAGAACGCTGCTCCTGTTAAAGATGAGTTATTATTGCAGCTCATGCTCCAGTTCACAAAGTGTAAAGGTGTAATGATGTGACAATTTGGGTTCACTATAAAGCATCTCATTGATGCTTACCTTATTACTATTTCTGGAAATATTCTTACCCATCACTTGATGGACGAGGCTCCCTTTTGGACTATGAAACGAGGTGGTGGAGCAAGTTTTAGCACTATTCTATCTTATCATGACATGACTATAGTCATTTCCTTACAATTTCAAATGGGTCTTGGCATCATTTGTGTTTCTATTTTACGTATGGTTTATCTTAACCCTTTTGCATATTGGGACCTCTATATGTGTTTTGCGTCTGTTGAACTTGTCTTTACTGTCATTACACAACTTATAGCATCCCTTGAATTAGATTGTTGTACGAGGACAACTATTATTATATACCTCAATGACTTGAACTACATGAATAGAAGGCTCCACTTTCTTGGGTTGAAGGGTATCCCGGTTCTAGAGTGTGCTTCTTTTATTGTTGCAACATTTCATTTAAATTTTTATGAACTTGCTGTACATTTTCACAAGCATGCCTCTATAAAGGAATTACAGTTTTCTACATTGAAAGGTTGTTCCAAGCTTCTTGTTCTTGCTTCCCCATATTTGGTTAGTTCAATGGATGCTACAGTCCCAAGATTTAGAGAGTTGAAAGGTCTAGATGCTAACACTCAAACAGCCTACGGCTTGGCATATTTTTGTTCTTTACTTGGTGTAAGTCAACTTCCTCAACCAACAACTGCTGGTGCTATGCATGAAAGGTCTCTTGCATCAGCCACTACTATTGATGGGATGAACTATAGATCCTGCTGGAGTATATTGTTTGCTCCTGCAATAGTTTGGGATCCCAACTCTTCAAGCATTTTATATATTGAGATTCTACTCGTTGTTCATCCACTTGACCTTGAGGACAAGGTCAAAGTTTATGGGGTGGATAATGTGATGATATCGATGATGAGTATAAGGTATGAAATGGATGAGAAGAGGGGAATGATGAAGGCATTGGGAATTGTAAAGAGAAATATGAGTGACGTGGCAAAAGTAGTTGGAAGGAATAATAATGTGTAAGAGAATATGCATGAAGAGTGTGAGGCATTGAGTTATAAAAAGGGAAAATACGAAGCATTGGGGTGTGAATGAATTATGTGAATTTTCCTTCTGAGCTATTCTTCTTTCTGTGATATTTCTTCTACTGCTATTTCTTTCTAGGCTTTCTTTTCTGAGTATTGTCTTCTTTATTTTCATTAAGAGCTGTAATAACTTGGGTTTTATCTTGTAATCTTTCATTGGTGATTTCCAATATAATACAATTAATTCCACTCTTGATGACAGTATTGATTTATTTTTAAGAAGATCATAACAATTGGTGCTTTTTATTGACCTCTTGCACCATTCTAATGGCTGAAGAGAACATTGAGTTTGCTGATGCCGATTTAGATGATCTTCTAATCACCATTAGACGCCTCGCGGATTCAATGGAGCATCGTCTTTCTATGGATCGAGCTCACTTTGATCGTTTGAATGCTCACTTTGACCGTATGCATGCTCGCTTTGATCGAATGGCTACTACAATGGAAGAACTAGCTAAGACTCTTGACTCTGTCGTTCATCAGGTGGAAGCGCTCGGTCCTCCAGTTGTTATTGATCCACCGATGTCTTCTGATGTGATTGTTACCACTACTAATCCTATTGTTGATTTAGTTGATTACCATATTGCGCATTCCGATTTGTCACACCGAGTGACATCAATTGCTGATAAGAGCTTGGAATTACCCATCGATCAATCCTCAGTACCCCAAGTAAAGCTCAATTTCCTCCATGAATGGTTGCCTCCTGCTTATCCACACTTACAAATCATCCCTGAACAAGTTCATAGCCCATTGGACTCTGTCGTCATTCATCCTCCATCGGCAAGCCAAACTATTCCAACGTCACATGCCAAGGTTCTTTTTCGGCGTCACTGCTATACCTCTGATTCTCAACCATGCTCACTTGCCCTTGTTCGATGGATAAACGAGCAATGCACAGGTTTCTGAAGGGGCCTCCACCTTCTAATTGGGCCGCCATAGTCCAAGAACACCAAGCCCATTTTTCATATATTAGAACCCAAACCTTTACCTCAACACCGATAGAGTTTATCAGCCAGTTTGTTGACACGATTATAGTGCTCGTAGTTCTCCTAACTGACATTTTGTTTAATGGTGCCCTCTGTGCCTTGTCACCGGTGATCAAAGGAGAGGTTCTTGACCAACGGTCCTCTGTTTCATTTGGTGCAATGGTTGCCTCTGTTAGTTAGGTTGGCTTCCCAAAAGGGAGGTGAATTATGAAGATTAACAATTTTTCAGAAATTTATCCTGGTTCGGTCTCTCCACTTGACCTACGTCCAGTCCCCAAGTCACCACTTGAGATTTTTCACTATTTTGCAAGAATTTAGTGGGCTTCTTGCAAATGCCACAGTACAACGTTTATGCTCTATTTTCTAGAGCTTCTCTCAATCCCTTTCTGTACTTTCACAAAGTGCTTCCTAATCCCTTGTGACATCCCCTCACAAGAAAATCTATCTTCCAGATGAAGATTAGATTGTTTACAAAAATTAAACTCTCTTAATTAGAGTAAATATGAAGGTTGAAGTACAAGTATTGAAGTGAGAGGGTAAAAGTCTTTGAGTAGAAGATTTGACAGAGTTTCAGTATATACAAAGTTTAATTCTTTAGCCACAACTTCAAATGTTGTTATATTTATAGATTTAGGTCTCAAATGTCCGTTAGAGACAAAATCTATCCGTTGGAGAAGTTATCCAACGGTTACTCTGAAAAACTATCCGTGAACCAACAACATTTAATGCTTCTGACATACTGAAATTCGAATTTTGGTTGGTCAATAGACAAATTTCAAAGCAACCGAAGGTTAAAGCTTCCAACGTTGAAATACTAAAGTTCGTCTGTTCATGATGTGAAATTCAAATTTTGAAACTTAGAAAGTGTTTCCATGTTGTGACATATGAATTTTCAAGAAGGAAGTTTTTCTGTTAAGTGTGAACACTATTTTCTGTTAAGTGTGAACAGTATTTTCAATTTGCTCAAAAAGCACAGTAGTTCATTTACTTTGAAATTTGAATTTTCAAAGAGTGAAGTTCGTCTAACAGAGAGACCTCTTTTCAGACTTACTTTAACATTTGAATTTATAAACACTGTCATTCGTATGTCAACATGTCATTGTAACAGACTCACAACCTTACCTTCTAAAATTCAAATTTTCATGTTCATAGTTCGTCTGTCAGTGAGCGATTTTGAAACTCAATATAATCTTGATTTCAGATGAACTTTGACATTATTTCAGACGGATTTCTTTAGTTTTCATAAGTTGCATTTTGTCTTGAATTTGAATTTTCAAAACCCAAAGTTCGTCTGTTGCCAAAAGCTTCTTTCATATACTTATGAAAATTTGAATTTTGGAAAATCAAAATTCATCTGTCAGAGAAGCATCTCTTCAGACTAATTCAGTTTTAACTCGAAATTTGAATTTCCAAAGCCAAAGTTTGAATTTCCAACATGACAGTTCAATATAAACCTTTCAAACTTCGTCTGTTGGTGGGTGTTTTTCAAATATTCCATGATTTAACACAGAATCAAGGTTTTAAAACTTCTTTCCACCAAATCAAAGCCTTGTACTCAAAATAAAACAAGACTAAACATTCTACAATAAACTTTGCACAGATTTCTCCAGGATTTCTTCACTTGAACTCTTTGAGCACCTTTGATATCTTTATTCGAAGCTCTTGAGAGTTGATTTGTGTTGAATCAAGAGTTTTGATGATTCCAAACCAACACTCAAGAGCTCGGATTAAAGATATCAAAGGAGATCAAAGTTGTTTCAAGTGAAGATTTTATGAGTATTTGCTGATAGATCCTGTGTAGGATCTTTAGTTTTAGTTGTGATTGGGTAAAAGATTTTGATTTGAGAAAAAGATGTTTTCAAACCTTGATTTTGTGTTAAATCTTAACCTATTTGAAAAACACCCACAAACAGACGAAGTTTGAAAGTTTAAACTTAACTATCAAGTTGGAAATTCGAACTTTGCCTTAGGAAATTCAAATTTCGAACTAAAACTGAATAAGTTTGAAGAGATGGCTCTTTGTCAGACGAATTTTGATTGTTCAACATTCGAATTTTCATCTAAGTCTGAGAGAAGTTTCCTTGAAACAGACGAACATTGGTTCTTCAAAATTTGAATTTCAGACAAAACAAAATTTGAGAAAATAGAAGAAATTCGTCTGAAACTGTGTTAAAGTTCATCTGAGATCAAGAATGATTTAAGTTTCAAAACTGCTCTCTGACAGACGAACTTTGAACATTAAAATTTGAATTTTAGAAGCTAAGTTCTTGAGTTTGTTGAAGTGAAACATTGACATATGAATGATGTGATCTTGCAACATTCGAATGATAAAGTTAGTCTGAAAAGAGTCTCTCTGACAGACGAACTTCACTCTTCAACATTCGAATTTCGAAGAAAATGAACTACTGTGCCTCCTTTTCACGTACTGGGAACAAACGAATTTTGGGCTTCCAAAATTGGAATTTCGAGGGCACTGTAGCAAATTGAAAACACTGTTCACACTTAACCGAAAAACTCTCTTCTTGAAAATTCGTATGTCACATTGTGAAAATGTTCTACAAGTTTCAAAATTTGAATTTCACTTCATGAACAGACGAACTTCGTGTTGTACCGTTAAAAGCTCTAACCTTCGGTTCCTTCGAAATTCGTCTGTTGACCAACCAAAATTCGAATTTCAGTATGTCAGAAGCATTAAATGCGGTTGGTTAACGGATAGTTTTTCAGAGTAACCGTTGGATAACTTCTCCAACGGATAGATTAAAGTCTCTAACGGACATTTGAGACCTAAATCTATAAATACAACAACATTTGAAGTTGTGGGGAATGAATCTAACTTGTATATAACGAATTTCTGTCAAAACTTCTTCTCAAGAGCTTTTACCCTCTCAACTTCAATATTTGTACTTTAACCTTCAAATCTACTCTATTCAAGAGAGTTATTTCTTTGTAAATAATCTACTCTTCATCTGTAAGATAGATTTACTTGTGAGGGGAAATCACAAAGGGATTGGGAAGCAAATTGTGAGAGTGCTTAGAGTGTTTGAGAGAGCTCCAGAAATAGAGCATACTCATGTACTGTGGCATTAGCAAGAAGCCCGTTGAATTCTTGTTGTATAGTGGATAAATCTCAAGAGTTGTCTTGGGGACTGGAAGTAGGTCAAGTTGATAGACCGAACCAGAATAAATCACTGAGTTTTCTTCTCCTTATCTTTACTTTTCAGCTTGCTCTATTTTATAAGTTGCCTTCATTACACTGTGCTATCTTCACTCATTTCAGTTTGTGCAGAAAAATTTCAATCTTCCCAATTCACCCCCCCTCTTGGGAAGTCAGCCTTGCTAACAATTTGAAATCATTAAAACTTCTTGATTCAACATTCTCCCCCTTTTTGATGATGACAAAACAACTTACAAATTGGATTCGTACTTGGGTTTGCTTTAACAAGCTCCTCCTCAACATATGCATTATATTTCAAAAGATATCATGTATAGTAAACCATGTGAAGAGATTCAAAGAGCAAATCATTGCAACCAAGAAATTCTTTCATTTAACCAAATGATACTTTACAGAGACAAAAATTAAGCAAAGTTCTTCTAAATACACAAAACGAATACAAAATATAAATAATCAGAACAAACATCTGAAACACAACAATTGGAACTCAAAACAGCACTACAGGAGGACTCAAGCCTATGTTTTAATCAATTCTTCAATCAGTCCTTCTTTGGCTTGGTCTTCTTGCTGTAAGTTTTCCCAGATGGCTCAGCAGGAGGCTTTCCAGTTTGCTTACTCTTCTCCCCCTTTTTGGCTTCATCAGGAAGCCCAACAAAATCAACCAGAGGAGGGATCTGAGAGACTAGAATAGCTCTGAGAGGCATAGGAGCAAACGGGATTTCTAGTTCAATTGGTGCAGGAGGGTCAGAAGGCTCAGGGTTTGGTTCTTCATCATCATCAGAGAGCTCAAGCAATTCTTGCATTTCCGGCCTGGAAAGAGCCAATTGAGCTCTCTATTCCTCTGAGAGTCCATAAGCAGCGAGAGAAGAAGGATCAGGGTCATCAGAACGAAACATTTCCTCAAGCCTTCTTCTCTGAGCTTGCAAGAGAGCATTGCAAGCAATAGCTTCAAAATCAATGACAGGTATAATGCTTCTCTCTTCATTGCTGGCACTCTCCAACATAGATGAAGTGGAAATGGTTGCCACTAGTCTTTCAACTTGTTCAGATTCTTGAGTGGAAAGAATTGAATCCTGAGCATCTTCTGGAATTGGCTCATGAGGGCCTATTTCCTGAGGTCCTTCTTCTTCCAAACCATAGTCCAAGGGTGGACTAGGACTTGGTGTCCTCATTGTACTAGCAGGCTCAGTACCATCTACATCATCATCATGTTCAGAAGAGGCTAACTCGAAGGGGCTTAGAGGCTCAGGAGTTGGAGACTGAATAGGCACAGAGAACCCTGGCTGAGGTGGAGCTGATGTGGCAAGAATTGCTTCTGAATTTCTTTATAGGCATCAGCAACCACTTTCATGTTCTTTTCCAACTGATGAATCTGATCTTACAAATGAGCAAATTTGGCATTTTGCTCATCCCTGATGCTAAGTATGAGTGTACATAGGCTGTCATACAACTCAGTGAGGTGAATAGTGCTTTACTAAATAGACATATCATGGAAGAGGTTTATGTAGATCAACCTCCAGGTTTTGAGGACTCTGCAAAACCAAACCATGTTTATAAACTAAAGAAAGCTCTTTACAGTTTAAAGCAAGCCCCTAGAGCATGGTATGAAAGATTAAGTAATTTTCTGACTAAAAAGGAGTTCAACAGAGGAAAAGTAGATACAACTTTATTTACCAAGAAAGAAAATAAAGATTTACTTATTGTTCAAATTTATGTTGATGATATTATATTTGGTGTTACTAATGAATCTCTTTGCAAGAATTTTTCTAAGCTAATGCAGGGAGAATTCAAAATGTCCATGATGAGTAAACTCAACTTCTTCCTTGGATTGCATATCAGATAGTGCAATGATGGTATCTTCCTCAACCAATCCAAGTATTTGAAGGAATTGCTGAAGAAGTTTGGAATGGAAAATGCCAAGTCAATGGGGACACCTATGGCTACTGCAACCAAACTGGATATGGATGAAAAGGGGAAATTGTTTGACATAACTCAGTATAAAAGAATGATTGGATCCCTACTGTACCTAACTGCCAGTAGACTTGACATTATGTTTAGTGTCTGTATGTGTGCAAGATTCCAATCATGTCCCAAAGAGACTCATACAACTGCTATGAAGCAAATCTTCAGATGTCTTATTGGAACATCATAGATGGGTCTTTGGTATCCTAAGGGCAATGGAGAAGATCTCAAAGGGTACACTGATGCTGACTTTGCAGGATCTAAAACTGACAGAAAAAGCACAAGTGGAACATGTTAGTTTCTTGGAGGATCCTTGGTTTCATGGTTTAGCAAGAAGCAAAATAGTGTGGCCTTATCCACAGCAGAGGCTGATTATGTTGCAGTTGGAAGCTGTTGTGCCCAAATCATCTGGATGAAACAGCAGCTTGAAGATCTTAAGGTTGAGATGAAGGAAATACCAATCATGTGTGACAATCAAAGTGCCATTAATATCACAAAGAATCCTGTCATGCTTTCAAGGACAAAACATATTGAAGTAAGGCACCACTTCATAAGGGATCATGTTCTGAAAGGAGAGATTAGACTAGAGTACATCCCAACTAAAGATCAAGTTGCAGATATCTTGACAAAGCCTCTATCAGAAGACAGACATTGCAAAATAAGAAGAGAATTGAGCATTGTAAATCCCAATGAACTGTAAGTAAATCCATGTGTAATTCTATTTTTAGATTTTCCAACATTGAATTAGTTCTAACTTTAGCATCGGAGTATGTTTAAATTAAGTTGCAAGTGCTCCTCATGAGATTTAAGGCTGATAAATCTAAAAAAGGGAGCACACCAGAATGGAACAATCAAAAAGTGAAGAAAATGGCAAAAATTCTGAGTTTCTAGATCCATTCTATAAGTTTTTAAAGTTGAAATTCATATATTGATTGTGTGTTAGATGAATTTCCTTGAAAAATTAAGTTTCTGAGGAAGTCAGCATGGTCAACATTCGAATTTGGATACCCAATAGACGAACTTCAGCCTGTTATAAGTTGGAATAGTTCTCGGTGAAGCCTCGAAATTCGTCTGTTGGACCTTCAAAATTCAAATTTTCAAGAACAAAAATTTCAAAGTAATGTTTGTCCAACATGATGATTATGCTAATGTTTATCTTTTAACATACGAATGTTGGAAAACTCTCACAAAATAGAGAAATTCGAATTTCTGACTTTAAATTTGTCTGTTGAAACATGCTCCTCAATGTTGAATCTTTGAAAGATGAAGTTTTGTATGCTTAATTCATCTGTTGTTTAGTGGTTTGTTTGCTGCTTGATGTTTGCTCGTGAAAATTCAAACTTTGTTGAAACAAAGTTCATCTGTTCATCTTGTGTTGTTTAAATGAAGCCTCTGTCAGACGAACTTTCACAAGAAAATTTGTCTGTCTGTAAGCTTTGCTAAACGGTTTAATCTTTTAACTGCTCGAAGTTCAAATTTTGACCTGTCAAAATTCGTCTGTCAGGCGGTTACATATGTTAAAACAGACGGTTTTCATTTGAATAGACGCAACCCTATTCTCTTCCTCTCTGGGTCTATTCAATTCCTATCTTCAATGCTCTTAAATTCTGACAGAAAATCTTCATCTCCCACCATTTAAACTAATTTTCGCACCCTATAAACCCAATCTCTGCTTCATTCTGAATCATTCATCCTCAAAAAATGGCAAGAGTAAAGAATCCCGAAGCTGACAAAGGAGAGGCTCGTCCAAAACGTTCGGTCAAATCACAATATGCTACCAAGGAAGGAGAAAAACCAAAGAGAAAGGCCAAATCCAGCAAGAGAACTCCTTCCAAACGCCAGAAAACTACACCCAAGGGAGAATCAAAGAAGGCTGGACCCTCTTCCTCGAAGATAGCAGAACCTTCGGTCCCTGTTCCTGCTGCTGCTGAGAATGTTGCTTCCACTTCATCCTCAAGCACTCAATCTGGAGAATATCAACTTACTACACTGCCATTATGGAGCACTCCACAGATTCAGGAAGAATATTTGACCAAGTTTGCAAACAAAAAGGTAATCAAGCCACATTGTGTGAACTTGAAAGATTTCTTGGTCTCTAATAGTTTTGATGCCAGAATATGGATGATGAGATACAAGAATCTGTTGGAGATATTGGAGAGATATGATGATGAAGTAGTAAAGACATGTTATGCCTCCTTAAAATACAACAGCAACAAGAAGAAGTGGGAGGTCAATCTGAGATCAAGGACCATCTGGCTCTCAGATGAGACTGTTAATGAAGTGTTGGAGATCCCAGGGCAAGATGGCCTCAAGATTGACTTCACTGCCTCTGGATACATGAATGAGGCAGATATTGCTGATGAAGAAGGTAGCCCCTTTCTGAACTATAAGGAGAGCACAATTCTGAGGACATTGTTCAGAAGAAAGGAGAACTAGCCATCCATAAACTTGTTGAAGCCCACGGACCTCAATGCCCAAGTGAGGATCCTACACTACATAGTGTCTAGGATCATATTCAACAAATGAGGCAGCTTCAATCTGATAACAAGGGCAGAGACACATGTCATGGCAACAATCATGCGTGGAAAGCTGATCAACATGGGACATATCATACTCCAACGCATGATCAAGGCAAGGGATCAGAGGAAGGACTCCACACTCCCCTATGCAGCTATCATTTCCAGAATTCTGCAATATGCTAGAAATCAACATCTGGAGAAGGGGAAAGGGAAACCCACTGAGATCTTCAAGGAGGAAGAACTTCAAAGGATGGGAATTGAAAGAAGTGAAGGAAGATAGATTAGGAAGGGAGCAGGAAAATTTGAAGATCTTTTCTTTGTTGAAGGTGCCTCCCAACAACAAGAGGGTACTTTTGAGGCTCCTGCCAGACCCACTCCTCATCCCTCTCTGCCTATCCCATCTCCATCCAAGCCTACTCACATTCCAGCCACTCTCTCCTCTCGAATCAAGCCAACCAAGATCACTGAGTTGTATGACAGCCTGTCTACACTCATTCTTAGCATCAGGGATGAGCAAAATGCCAAATTTGCTCATCTGCAAGATTAGATTCATCAGTTGGCAAAGAATATGAAAGTGGTTGCTAATGCCTATGAAGAAATTAGAAGTACAATTTCTGCCACATCAGCTCCACCTCAGCCAGGGTTCTCTGTGCCTGTTCAATCTCTAACCCTTGAGCCTCCGAGCCCCTTCGAGATAGCTTCCTCTGAGCATGATGATGTAAATGGTGCTGATCCTGCTGGTGCTATGAGGACACCTAGTCCTGGTCCACCCTTGGACAATGGTTTGGAAGAAGAAGGACATCAGGAAATAGGCCCACATGAGCCCATTCAAGAAGATGCTCAGGATTCAATTCTTTCCACTCAAGAGTCTGAGCAAGTTGAAAGACTAGTGGCAGCCATTTCCACTTCTTCAATGCAGAAAGGTGCCAGCAATGAGGAGAGAAGCATTGTGCCTGTTGTTGATTTTGAAGCTATTGCTTGCAATGCTCTCTTGCAAACTCAGAGAAGAAGGCTTGAGGAGATGTTTTGTTCTGATGACCCTGCTCCTTCTTCTCTCGCTGCTTATGGACTCTTAGAAGAGCAGAGAGCTCAACTGGCTCTTTCCAGGCAGGAAATGCAAGAGTTGCTTGAGGTCTCTGATGATGATCAAGAAGCAAGTCCTGAGCCCTCTAAGCCTCCTGCACCAGTTGAACTAGAAATCCCATTTGCTCCTATGCCTCTCAGAGCTATTCCAGTCTCTCTGATCCCTCCTCCGGTTGATTTTGTTGGGCTTCCTGATGATGCCAAAAAGAGGGAGAAGAATAAGCAAACTGGACAGCCTACTGCTGAGCCATCTGGGAAGACTTACAGCAAGAAGACCAAGCCAAAAAAGAAGAGATTAAAGAAGTGATTAGATGTTAGGCTTAAGTCTTCGTGTAGTACTGTACTGTGTTTCTGATGTCTGTTTTGATTGTTTGTATTTTGTATTTGATTTGTGTATTTGAATGAACTTTGCTTAAAATTCTGTCTCTGTGAAGCATCATTTGTTTAAATGAAAGAATTTCTCGGTTGCAATGATTTGCTTCTTGAATCTCTTCACTGAAGTGCTATATATGATATCTTTTGAAATAAAATGCATATGTTGAGGGGGAGCTTGCTAAAGCAAACCCAAGTACTAATCCCGTTTGAAAGTTGTTTTGTCATCATTAAAAAGGGGGAGAATGTTGAATCTAGAGTTTTGATGATTCCAAACTAACATTCAAGAGCTTGGAATGAAGCTATCAAAGGAGCTAAAAATGTTTCAAGTGAAGAAGTTCTGAGTAATCTGTGCAAGATTTGATGTAGGATCATTAGTTATGTTTAAATAAGGGTAAAAGACTTTGATTTGATGAAAAGATGTTTTAAAAACTTGATTTTATGTTAAATCATGAAATATTTGAAAAATACCCACCAACAGACGAAGTTTGAAAAGTTTACATTGAACTGTCATATTGGAAATTCGAACTTTGACTTTGAAAATTCGAATTTCGAGCTAAAATTGAATAAGTCTGAAGAGATGCTTCTCTGACAGATGAATTTTGATTTTTCAAAATTCAAATTTTCATAAGTGTCTGAAAGAAGCTGTTGAGCAACAGACGAACTTTGAGTTTTGAACATTTGAATTTCAGACAAAATGCAACTTATGAAAACTAAAGAAATTCGTCTGAAACAATGTCAAAGTTCATCTGAAATCAAGATTATAGTGAGTTTCAAATTTGCTCACTGATAGACGAACTTTGAACATGAAAATTCGAATTTCAGAATCTAAAGTTGTGAGTCTTTTGAAATGATATGATGACATATGAAGGACAATGTTTACAAATTTGAATGTTGAAGTAAATTTGAAAAGAGGTCTCTCTGACAGACGAACTTCACTCTTTTAAAATTCAAATTTTGAAAGAAAATGAACTACTGTGCTTCTTTAGCATACTACGGATAGACAAATTTTGGGGTTCCAAAATTTGAATTTTGAGGGCACTGTAGCAAATTGAAAATACTGTTCACACTTAACAGAAAAACTTCCTTCTTGAAAATTCGTATGTCACAACATGGAAACACTTTCTAAGTTTCAAAATTCAAATTTCACTTCATGAATAGACGAACTTCAGTATTTCAACGTTGGAAGCTTTAACCTTCGATTCCTTCAAAATTCATCTGTTGACCAACCAAAATTCGAATTTCAGTATGTCAGAAGCATTAAATACGGTTGGTTAACGGATAGTTTTTCAGAGTAACCGTTGGATAACTTCTCCAATGGATAGATTTTGTCTCTAATAGACATTTGAGACCTAAATCTATAAATATAACAACATTTGAAGTTGTGGGTAATGAATTAAACTTTGTATATACTGAAACTCTGCCAAATCTTCTACTCAAAGACTTTTACCCTCTCACTTCGATACTTGTACTTCAACCTTCATATTTACTCTGATTAAGAGAGTTTAGTCTTTGTAAACAATCTAATCTTCATCTGGAAGATAGATTTTCTTGTGAGGGGATATCATAAGGGATTAGGAAGCACTTTGTGAAAGTGCAGAAAGGGATTGAGAGAAGCTCTAGAAAATAGAGCATAAATGTTGTACTGTGGCATTTGCAAGAAGCCCACTGAATTCTTGCAGAATAGTAGAAAATCTCAAGTGGTGACTTGGGGACTGGACGTAGGTCAAGTGGAGAGACCGAACCAGGATAAATTTCTGAGTCTTCTTCTCTTTTATGCTACTTTCACTATTATTCATTTATACTCTGTTTTACCATCATATATTGCATTCTTCACCTCTTTGATATTTTGCAGAAAATTTTCAATCCTCCCAATTCGCCCCCCTCTTAGGAAGCCAGCCTAACTAACATTATAATCATCATGTTGGACAAATATAACTTTGAAATTTTTGTTCTTGAAAATTCGAATTTTGAAGGTCCAATAGACGAATTTTGAGGCATTACTGAGAACTGTTCCAACTTATAACAGGCTGAAGTTTATCTGTTGGGTATCCAAATTCGAATGTTGACCATGCTGACTTCCTCAGAAACTCAATTTTTCACATAAGTTCGTCTAACACACAATCAATATACGAATTTCAACTTTAAAAACTTACAGAATGGATTCAGAAACTCAGAATTTTTGCCATTTTCTTCACTTTTTGATTGTTCCATTCTATTGTGCTCCATTTTTCAGATTTATTGCCCATGAATCTTATGAGGAGCACCTGCAACTTAAATTAAACACACTCCGATGCTAAAGTTAGAATTAATTTAATGTTGGAAAATCTAAAAACAGAATTACACATGGATTTACTTACCGTTCATTGGGATTCACCATACCCAATTCTCTTCTTATTTTGCAATGTCTATCTTCTAATAGAGGCTTTGTCAATATATCAACTACTTGATCTTTAGTTGGGATGTACTCTAGTCTGATTTCTCCTTTCAAAACATGATCCGTTATGAAGTGGCGCCTAACTTCAATATGTTTTGTCCTTGAAAGCATGACAGGATTCTTTGTGATGTTAATGGCACTTTGGTTGTCACACATGATTGGTATTTCCTTTATCTCAACCTCAAGATCTTCAAGTTGTTGTTTCATCCAGATGATTTGCGCCAACAGCTTCCAGCTGCAACATACTCAGCCTCTGCTGTGGATAAGGCCACACTGTTTTGCTTCTTTTTAAACCATGAAACCAAGGATCCTCTAAGAAACTGACATATTCCACTTGTGCTTTTTCTGTCATTTTTGGATTCTGCAAAGTCAACATCAGTGTATCCTTTGAGATCTTCTCCATTACGCTTTGGATACCAAAGTCCTATATGTGAAGTTCAAATTAGATATCTGAAGATACGTTTCACAGCAGTTGCATGAGTCTCCTTGGGACATGATTGGAATCTTACACACATACAGACACTAAACATAATGTCAAGTCTACTGGTAGTTAGGTACAGTAGGGATCCAATCATTCTTCTGTACTGAGTTATGTCAAATATTTTCCCTTTTTCATCCATATCCAGCTTGGTTGCAGTAGCCATAGGTGTCCCCATTGGTTTGGCATTTTCTATTCCAAACTTCTTTAGCAATTCCTTCAGATACTTGGATTCGTTGAGGAAGATACCATCATCACACTGTCTGATTTGCAATCAAAGGAAGAAGTTGAGTTCACCCATCATGGACATTTTGAATTCCCCCTGCATTAACTTAGAAAAATTTTTGCAAAGAGATTCATTAGTAGCACCAAATATAATATCATCAACATAGATTTGAACAATAAGTAAATCTTTATTTTCTTTCTTAGTAAATAAAGTTGTATCTACTTTTCCTCTGTTGAACCCCTTTTCAGTTAGAAAATTACTCAATCTTTCATACCATGCTCTAGGGGCTTGTTTTAAACCGTAAAGAGCTTGCTTCAGTTTATAAACATGGTTTGGTTTTGTAGAATCCTCAAAATCTGGAGGTTGATCCACATAAACCTCTTCCATGATATATCCATTTAGAAAAGCACTCTTCACATCCATTTGATATAACAAAATATTTTTCATGCATGCATATGCTAATAGAATTCTAATTGCTTCTAATCTAGCTACTGGAGCAAAGGTTTCCTCAAAATCAATGCCTTCTTCTTGATTACAACCTTTACTAACCAATCTAGCTTTATTTCAGATGATTGATCCTGATTCATCAAGTTTATTTCTAAAAACCCATTTAGTACCAATGACAGGATAATTTTTGGGTCTAGGCACTAAATCCCAGACTTGATTTCTTTCAAACTGATTTAATTCATCCTGCATGGCTAGAATCCAGTACTCATTAGTTAAGGCTTCCTCAGTACATTTAGGTTCATTTTGCGAGAAGAAAGCATAATTAATCATTTGATCCCTTAACTGTTTTCTGGTTCTAACTCTCTCTTGAACATTCCCTATTTCTTTATCAACAGGATCATTCCTTTGATATCTCCAAGCTTTAGGGAGTTCTTGAGACATTTCTTCATTATTTTTTTTTTCAAAATCTCTCTCCTGAATATCTTCCTCTACATTAATAGATTCAGATATTTTTGGAGGTTCAATTATACCTTTATTAGAGATATCTAATCTTTTAAAGTTTGAAACAAGATCATTTTCATCAGAAACATGTTTAGAAGCAGTTTCATTTTCAATAAATGCAACATGCACAAATTCTTCTACCAGTTTAGATTTTTTATTGAAAACTCTATATGCCTTACTTCTACTAGAATAGCCCAGAAATATACTTTCATCAGATTTGGCATCAAACTTACCCAGATTCTCCTTTCCATTATTGTGAATGAAGCATTTGCAGTCGAACACATGGAGATGTGATAGATTTGGCTTTCTTCTCTTGTACAACTCATAAGGAGTCTTCGCAAGGATTGATCTAATGTAGGCTCTGTTTATGATGTAGCTTGCTGTATTCACTTCATCAGCCCAAAATACTTGAGAAAGCTCCTTTTCATTCAGCACAACTTTAGCCATCTCTCCAATTGTTCTGTTCTTTCTTTCTACTACTCCATTTTGTTGTGGAGTTCTTGGGGCTGAAAAGTTGTGATCAATTTAATGCTCATTGCAATACTCCAGAAAGTATGAGTTCTTAAATTCTCCTCCATGATCTGACCTGATCGACACAATGGAAATACCTTTCTCATTTTGCACTTTCTTGGCTAAGGTTACAAATGCATCAAAGGTATCACTTTTAGAGGAAAGAAACAATGTCCATGTGAATCTAGAGTAATCATCCACAATCACAAGCACATACAGATTTCCACTAATGCTTTTTACCCTAGATGGACCAATTAAATCCATGTGCAGTAGTTCTAGTGGCCTAGTTGTGGTGACTACGTTTTTGGGTTTAAAAGAAGATTTAGTTTGCTTTCCTCTTAGACATGCATCACATTCTTTGTCTTTTTCAAAAACAATTTTTGGCAGGCCAGTGACTAACTCGTTTTTAACCAGTTTTGAGAGCTGATTCATGTTAACATAGCTAATCTTCTATACCACAACCAACTATCATTATCTTGACTAATCAAGCAAACAGAATCTAGGGGAGGAAGTTCATCAAGATCAATAGTATAACAGTTACCATCCCTTTGAGCTTTGAGGATTATTTTGTGATCACTTTTTTAGATGACTAGACAGAATTTTGAGTCAAACAGTACCGAGTTTCCTTTGTCACATGTTTGGCTCACACTCAGTAGATTGTTGTTGAGGCCAATCACAAACAGCACCTCTTCAATGGATGTTTCTGGATTCTTACCTACAATGCCAATGCCAACTATTCTGCCATACTAATCACCTCCAAAGGTCACCTTTCCTCCTTTCTTGTCTCTACGGGTGATGAACTTCTCCTTATCACCAGTCATGTGGCTTGAGCAGGCACTGTCCATATACCATTTATTATTCTTTCTTGCTTTGAGACAGACCTAGAAAACAAAGTTCAAGTTTTCTTCTTAGGTACCCAAATCTGCTTGGGTTCTTTTCTGTCAGTAGTCTTTTCCCTAGATACAGATGTACCTTTGGGAACCCATTTAACAGTTCTGTCAAGTCCATTTTTCTTTAAAGCACAAGAGCTAGAAATATGCCCCTTTTTGTTACAGAAGTGACAGGTGGTATAGGGACTGCTAGATTGAGAGGCAGGAAGAAAATAATGCAGATAATATTTTTGTTTTGCATGCCTTGGTTGATTATATGATTCGATGTGATGTGCCATGTGATCTTTCTTTCTATTTTCATCAGCATACACAAAATGTCTCATGTATACATTCTGATTTTTCTTCCTAATCTTTTCTTTGACTGCACAAGGATCATAGTAAAGTCCAGCCTTTCCCTGTGATATTCCTTGGCTTCCCATTAAAGTAAATAACATGTCTTTACCTTTAGTGAGCTTAGACATGCTTTTCATTAGATATTCATTAGTTTGCTTTAGTTCAATGCATGATTTATAGCAAGCAGATTCAGCAATAGGTAGAGAAGCAGTTTCAGAGATGTTCCATTGAGAATCTAGTTTGTTAATATTTTTCTTAGCTTGCTTCAATTCTTTAGCAACCTTAACAAACTCTTCATGCAGCTCATGAAATGCATCCAGTAATGCAGAATAGGAAGGTTCAGATTCATGTACCTCATCTTCTTAATCACTGCTGCATGGGATTTCAGCTTCTTCAGAGGCAAGTGCCATGAGACAGATGGTGGCAATTTCATCTTCATCATCTTCTTCTTCATCTGAGCTGTTACCCCATATTAATGAGATGTAAGCTCTCTTCTTCTTGCCTTTGTCTGCAGCTTTCTTTTCTTTCTCTTGGTTTTTGAGGAACTGTGGATAATCCCATTTGATATGTCCTTGCTTTTTGCACTCATAGCAAGTCATAGGCTCTTTTGGTTCCCTCTTACTATCTCCAGTAGTTCCTTTCTTGAAGATTTTCTTGTTTCTCTTATTGCTGTAAAATCTTCCAAATTTTCTGACCATCATAGCTAGAGTTTCTTCATCTAGCTCCTCTCCATCGTTAGATTCTTCCTCTTTTTCTTCAGCACCTTTGAGAGCAAGTCCTTTCTTCTTTCTATCTTGTCCAGCTTCCTTGAGAGCTTTGAGTTTTCCTTCATACTCCTTAAGGCTGCCAAAGAGAGCTGTGACAAAGGCCATTGATTCTCCTCTGGCTGCCTCTATTGCTGTTACTTTGTGTTGCCATTCCAGAGGGAGAGCTCTGAGGATCTTTCTGACTTTCTCTGTTTGAGTGTACTCCTTTTCGAGGCTCTTTAGTTGATTCATAATGAGGGTGAATCTTTTCTGTAGCTCTTTAACACTCTCTCCTTCTGCCATTCTGAAACATTCATATTCTCTTATGCATGTGTTTAATTTGTTTTCCCTGACTCCAGTTGTTCCTTCATGAGCAATTTGCAGGGTGTCCCATATTTCCTTGGCAGTGGAGCATTGAGAGACTCTGTAGAATTCATCCTGATTCAAAGCACTGACTAGACAGTGTTTTGCCTTGAAGTTCAGCAGGACTCTTCCTCTATCTTCCTCATTCCATTCAGCTTCTGGCTTCTCTCTGTATTTTCTATCATCTTCCAGAGCTATTGGGACAAAATCTCTCTTCTGAATAATTGACCAGATGTCCAGATCAATTGACTGGAGATAGATTTGCATCCTCATCTTCCAGTACCCATAGTGTTCTCTACTGAAGCCAGGTGGTCTATTTGTGTTGTTGCCTTCTGGTAATATACTTTCTCCAAAGCTAGCCATTGTAATTCCCGGACTGTGAGATCCTTTGATTGGGAATCCGGGCCTGATATCACTTTTTAGTTAGGCTAGCTTCCCAAGAGGGGGGTGAATTGGGAAGATTAACAATTTTTCAGAAATTTATCCTAGTTCGGTCTCTCCACTTGACCTACGTCCAGTCCCCAAGTTACCACTTAAGATTTTCCACTATTATGCAAGAATTCAGTGGGCTTCTTGCAAATGCCACAGTACAACTTGTGTGCTCTATTCTCTAGAGCTTCTCTCAATCCCTTTCTGCACTTTCACAAAGTGCTTCCTAATCCCTTGTGATATCCCCTCACAAGAAAATCTATCTTCCAGGTGAAGATTAGATTGTTTACAAAGATTAAACTCTCTTAATTAGAGTAAATATGAAGGTTGAAGTACAAGTATTGAAGTGAGAGGGTAAAAGTCTTTGAGTAGAAGATTTGGCAGAGTTTCAGTATATACAAAGTTTAATTCGTTACCCACAACTTCAAATGATGTTATATTTATAGATTTAGGTCTCAAATGTCCGTTAGAGACAAAATCTATCCGTTGGAGAAGTTATCCAACGGTTACTCTGAAAAACTATCCGTTAACCAACTGCATTTAATGCTTCTAACATACTAAAATTTGAATTTCGGTTGGTCAACAGACGAATTTCACAGATACCGAAGGTTAACAGCTTCAATGTTGAAATACCAAAGTTCGTCTGTCATGAAGTGAAATTCGAATTTTGATATTTTGGAAATGATTCTAAGTAGTGACATATGGATTTTGAAGTGGAAAGTTTTTCTGTTAAGTGTGAACAGTGTTTTCAATTTGCTACAGTGCCTTCGAAATTCGAATTTGGAACCCCAAAATTCATCTGTCCGCAGCAGGCTCAAAAATCACAGTAGTTCATTTACTTCGAAATTCGAATTTTCAAAGAGTGAAGTTCGTATATCAGAGAGACCTCTTTTTAGACTTACTTTAACATTCGAATTTATAAACACTGTCATCCGTATGTCAGCATATCATTGTAACAGACTCACAACCTTAGCTTCTGAAATTCAAATTTTCATGTTCAAAGTTTCTCTATCAGTAAGCAATTTTGAAACTCAATATAATCTTGATTTCAGATGAACTTTGACATTATTTTAGAGGGATTTCTTTAGTTTTCATAAGTTGCATTTTGTCTTGAATTTGAATTTTCAAAACCCAAAGTTCGTCTGTTGCCAAAAGCTTCTTTCAGATACTTATGAAAATTTGAATTTTGGAAAATCACAATTCGTCTATCAGAGAAGCATCTCTTCAGACTTATTCAGTTTTAACTCGAAATTTGAATTTCCAAAGCCAAAGTTTGAATTTCCAACATGACAGTTCAATATAAACCTTTCAAACTTCGTCTGTTGGTGGGTGTTTTTCAAATATTCCATGATTTAATATAGAATCAAGGTTTTAAAACTTCTTTCCACCAAATCAAAGCCTTGTACTCAAAATAAAATAAGACTAAACATTCTACAACAAACTTTGCACAGATTTCTCCAGGATTTCTTCACTTGAACTCTTTGAGCACCTTTGATATCTTTATTTTAGCTCTTGAGAGTTGATTTGGAATCATCAAAACTTCTTGATTCAATAGCCTCTCCGTCATTTATCTTGATTCCTAATGAGTATATTGATCCTTCTTTTGAAAGATTTTTTAGGACCCCTAGTTGCATTGATAATCTTCGGGAGGACTTTCTCATCGACGATTTCCTCATTACCTTACTGGTGACAATCAAGTGCATAGTTGTCTCTTCCACTCATCTTCCGTTGCGCCTTATACGACCTAATATGTATGTTTTCTCTTCCTCTATTACTGAACCGGTGATTTTGTGTATGGTCTTAATTCCAATGATAATTCCAATGAAGCCATTATTCTCTGTTGTGTTGCTGCCTCCAAGGGCAATGGGTTCTGGTAATACGAATCTTTTGTGGCATTTCCGGTGTGTTAATTGCATTTATTTGATACTTCAAATTGTTTTTGCTGATATTGATCATGATCCTCCTGACACTACTCTTAATGATTTGATCATTGGCTTAATCTTTGATCGGGGTTGGGCACGTATTCTACGATGGCTTTTTCCTAGTTTACCTAATCAATTAGTAATTGACACTGGGCCCACCATGGACTTCTCTCCCTGTAATTGCTTTGGGATACTTTCCCTCACAATTTTCTAATATAACCTTTATTCCAAGAACGCTGCTCCTGTTAAAGATGAGTTATTATTGCAGCTCATGCTCCAGTTCACAAAGTGTAAAGGTGTAATGATGTGACAATTTGGGTTCACTATAAAGCATCTCATTGATGCTTACCTTATTACTATTTCTGGAAATATTCTTACCCATCACTTGATGGACGAGGCTCCCTTTTGGACTATGAAACGAGGTGGTGGAGCAAGTTTTAGCACTATTCTATCTTATCATGACATGACTATAGTCATTTCCTTACAATTTCAAATGGGTCTTGGCATCATTTGTGTTTCTATTTTACGTATGGTTTATCTTGACCCTTTTGCATATTGGGACCTCTATATGTGTTTTGCGTCTGTTGAACTTGTCTTTACTGTCATTACACAACTTATAGCATCCCTTGAATTAGATTGTTGTACGAGGACAACTATTATTATATACCTCAATGACTTGAACTACATGAATAGAAGGCTCCACTTTCTTGGGTTGAAGGGTATCCCGGTTCTAGAGTGTGCTTCTTTTATTGTTGCAACATTTCATTTAAATTTTTATGAACTTGCTGTACATTTTCACAAGCATGCCTCTATAAAGGAATTACAGTTTTCTACATTGAAAGGTTGTTCCAAGCTTCTTGTTCTTGCTTCCCCATATTTGGTTAGTTCAATGGATGCTACAGTCCCAAGATTTAGAGAGTTGAAAGGTCTAGATGCTAACACTCAAACAGCCTACGGCTTGGCATATTTTTGTTCTTTACTTGGTGTAAGTCAACTTCCTCAACCAACAACTGCTGGTGCTATGCATGAAAGGTCTCTTGCATCAGCCACTACTATTGATGGGATGAACTATAGATCCTGCTGGAGTATATTGTTTGCTCCTGCAATAGTTTGGGATCCCAACTCTTCAAGCATTTTATATATTGAGATTCTACTCGTTGTTCATCCACTTGACCTTGAGGACAAGGTCAAAGTTTATGGGGTGGATAATGTGATGATATCGATGATGAGTATAAGGTATGAAATGGATGAGAAGAGGGGAATGATGAAGGCATTGGGAATTGTAAAGAGAAATATGAGTGACGTGGCAAAAGTAGTTGGAAGGAATAATAATGTGTAAGAGAATATGCATGAAGAGTGTGAGGCATTGAGTTATAAAAAGGGAAAATACGAAGCATTGGGGTGTGAATGAATTATGTGAATTTTCCTTCTGAGCTATTCTTCTTTCTGTGATATTTCTTCTACTGCTATTTCTTTCTAGGCTTTCTTTTCTGAGTATTGTCTTCTTTATTTTCATTAAGAGCTGTAATAACTTGGGTTTTATCTTGTAATCTTTCATTGGTGATTTCCAATATAATACAATTAATTCTACTCTTGATGACAGTATTGATTTATTTTTAAGAAGATCATAACATGTGCCTTATAAGCCAGTTACGGACAGAAGAATTTTGGAGTTCCAAAATTTGAATTTCGAAGGCACTGTAGCAAATTGAGAATACTGTTCACACTTAACAGAAAAACTTTCTACTTGAAAATTCGTATGTCACAACATAGAAACACTTTCCAAATATCAAAATTTGAACTTCACTTCATGATAGGCGAACTTTGGGCATTCAATGTTAAAGTCTCTAGTCTTCAATTATGCTAAATTTGTCTGTTAACCAACTGAAATTTGAATTTCAGAATGTCAGAAGCATTAAATGCGGTTGGTTAACGGATAGTTTTTCAGAGTAACCGTTAGATAACTTCTCCAACGGATAGATTGTGTCTCTAATGTATAGTTGAGACCTAAATCTATAAATATAACATCATTTGCAGTTATGGGTAATGATTTTAACTATGTATATACTGAAACTCTACCAAATCATCTACTCAAAGTCTCTTACTCTCTCACTTCAATATTTGTACTTCAACTTTCATATTCACTCTGTCTATGAGAGTTTAATCTTTGTAAACAATCTTATTTTCATTTGGAAGAAAGATTTTCTTGTGAGGGAATATCACAAGTGATTGGGGAAGCACTTAGTAAGAATGCATAGAGTGGAAGAGTGAGCTCTAGAAACAGAGCATCATCTTTGTACTGTGTCATTTGCAAGAAGCCCATTGAATTCTTGCAGAATAGTAGAAAATCTCAAGTGGCGACTTGGGGACTGGACGTAGGTCAATTGGAGAGACCGAACTCGGATAAATATCTGAGTTTTCTTCTGTTTACTGCTACTTTTATAGTTTATTCATTTATACTCTGTTTTACTGTCATACTTTGCTTTCTTCACCTTCTTGACTTTCTGTAGAAAATTTTAATCTTCCCAATTCACCCCCCTCTTGGGAAGCCAGCTCATCTAACATATGATACTACCTGGGATGATTGAAGAACTAACGAATGTTCACTTGATCCTTTTGATGAACCAGAGGAGTCTAAACTCTCAAAGCTAATATAGCCTTGGCTATCTGGTGTCTTGAAACTTCCTTCAATAGACATGGTATCTGTTTCAAGAGGAATAATGCACTTAGTTCCTATCTTAAAGAATCACCATTGTAACTAAATTGCTTCCAAAACAGAATTCCAAGTTGTCCTTACCTGAATCTTCTGCTCTAATACAAAAAAATGTAACACCTTACTTTACAACCATTAAACATGTATGATTTCATGATTAAGGTTTAAAATAAAGTGATTTGAAAGCAAATGAGCCCTTAATTTCGCCTACACTAAGCTTAAGTCATAAAATTTTGCTAAAGTTTGAAAATTCATAACTAATTCTACAAAAATCATATGGAGGTAATTTTAGGTTTTATGAAAAGCTTATGATATCTATTTTAAAGTAAAAATGTTGATTCACACTTTTACTACTACAGAAAATTTCAAATTTTATAGACTCTATCATGTTAATAATGAAGCATAAACAAAGAATAAGGAAAATTTCAACACCAAAGTATAGGAACATAATAATTCATTATTAGAACATTGTAATTTACATTATATAATGTAATATATCATCTAGTCCTACATAATGTAATACAAAACAAAATATGATTCTAAAATGACTTGGACAGCATTTCCTTATCAGCTTGTTATTTCATCTCCTTGGGTAGAACCGGGGCCTAAAAATGTTAGATATTAGGGTGAGATTTGGATAGAATTTCATTAATATGAAAATTCATTTTTCAACACTTAATTTCAGCAACATAACAGTATAACCATAATTACTAAGAATCAAACTTAAAATCATGTTCTATATGATCATGCATGTTCAAAAAACCTTCATGACATTCAAAACATTATTGCAGCAAAACCTCAACTTTGATCAAATATTTCAACATGGCAACCCCAAAAACATGTTTCTACTAGCATAATGACTATTCTTAATAAATCAAATGGTTGAACTAAAATATAAATGGACGAAAAGGAAAAACATATTACCTAGAAATATTTTTCAGAACCTCAGATTACACCTTCTTTCCTAGAGCTTCTCACTCTATTCTCTCTCTACCTTGAACGAAATTTAATGGCTAAAGGGGAAGGAGGAGCTTCTATTTATAGGTGAGCTGAAAACATAATGGCCCTTGGATTAGATTTAGATCCAATGGCTCTTAATTATTCCATATTCATTTATTTAATTCATCATGTGAGGATTTTATGACGCTGCCACCTTATCCTTTTCTAGATGTATTCAGCTGATGTTTTCAACCCAAAAATATATTTTATCTGGTTCTATCATATGTCTAATTCAGATGGTGCCATGTGTGTGTTGAAGTCCTAATTGATTTTTGCTTCTTCTCCTCTTAATTTCATCACTTTCTTATTTGATCAGCCCAAGGAATATATTTTTATACAATTTGGACTTTACATATCTCATTCTGGGCCTTAGTTCAAAGTATACGGGTTTTTGGGCTCATTTTACCGATTTCGGGTCCAATCTTCCTTATACTGGGTTTTAGGATCTAAAATTAATTCAGTAATGTAATTATATATTTTGGTACTTAGAACATTATTTTTTTGAAATTTCAATATATCCTGATTAGTGACCAATTTCCTCATACAGAGTTAATTAGGTCATAATATCGGTTTCTAAGTTCATTTGTTTATTACTACCGAAACTAGAGTCATATCAGTTATCTATTGCTAAAAATATATTCTAGTTGTCTAGAATGAATCTAGACATTTTACTGAGTCATATTCAGTCTCTGATAAATCTAGACTTGATATTAAGCTACATACGTTTACTAATTTGCCGATTAGTTCAATTATTCATAGATTGATCCTATGGTTATTTAAACTACGTAGAAAAATCTGGTGTCTTACTCTGAGTCATAATATATCTGGGTTTCCTAATACAGATTTATTTTCTATTTTTTAGAAATTTCTAAATTATAGAACTTCGGTCTTTTTTTCTGTCTAATATATGCATTTTCTGGTTCTGCTTATTAGAGGATAATTTCTGGTAATTAATTTTCTGACTCTATTCCTACAACCGGTACTGTCAAACACTGAACAGATAATTTGTTTGGAAAAATGACATCTATATCCCATTTTTTTGTTTTTTAGTGTCTACTACATCAATTTTCACTTTGACCCCATGACTTAACTTTCTTTGCAATTTGGTCCCTAAGTACTACTACTACTACCACCATGTTTTCCAAGGTATAGAATCTCAACCTATAGCTTCATAGGATTTTTGATTTCATACAACATATATTCATAGTTGATTACTAAGTCAAATTTTATATAGATTTCTATATAATGGCATATGAAATTTTAAATGGTTGTAGTTTTTTTCAACTTATTTAGTTTTAGCTAAAGGTTCCATATCATTTCTAATGTCATATAATGTATGTTCACAGTTCAACCAAAATCTAACTAGAAACATAGATACAAAGCATGTGAAGTTCAAGTTATGTTATGAGTTCTATAGTTAGTGAAAATCAGAATATTACATTGAACATGCTTTACAGATGAATTTCAGTTTTTGAAATTTGAATTTTGAGTACACTGTGAAAATGAGATATAATTGTTCAAACTCAATAGATGCACTTTCAATTTGAAAATTTTTATATTCTAACATGAGATATCTTTGACAAACTCAAAATTCGAATGTCACATTTGAACAGATGAATGTTGAAGTTCAACATTGAAATCTTTAACCTTCTGTCTCTACTAAATTCTTCTATTGAACACCAAAATTTGAATTTTATCATGTCAGACGTATTAAATGCGGTTGGTAAATGGCTATTTCTATAGAGTAACCATTGATTAAAATTTCTAATAGCTAGATCTTGTGTCTAACTACTAGTTAAGTCACAAATCTATAAATAGAACTTTTTTGAAGTTATGGGTAACAAATTTAAATTTATCTTTGCCAAAACACTGTTGAATTTATTAGGCAAAGCTTTTTCACCCGCTCACTGCATTTATTGTGCCATAACTTTCATATCTACTATATTCTAGAGAGTATTCATAACTGTATAAAACCTTTTCTTCATCTAGAAGAAAGATTTTTTGTGAGGGGAATCAATCACAAAGGGATTTGGGAAAACACTTGTAAAAGTGTTGAGTGAGATTTTCAGTGTTCTTAGAACAGAGCACTTGAATTGTACTCTAGTATTACAAGGAGCTAACTAATCTCAAGTAATGGCTTGAAGACTGGATGTAGGTCAAGTGGATTAGACCGAACCAAGATAAATATGAGTTTCTCACTTCCCTAATCTCTTTTACATTCATATTTATTATACTATGTTTTTCTGCAAACTTTTGCTTTCACCATTATACTTTATTTCTATAGAAAAATTTCATACTTCCCAATTTACCCCCTCTTAGAAAGCCAACATTCCTAACACTTTCACTTGGTCATTCCATTCTTGGCATGCTCCCTTCTGATCTTTAATACTTGGAGCATCCTTTCTTTTCTTCTTCTTTGAGTGAGACATGATGTTGATTTTCCTTTTTTTATTCCAATGCTCACTTTTCCTACTTGAACAATCCTACATTTAATATATTACACTTGCAAATCAAGTAGTTAGTCCAATTTATATATCCAACTTGTATTATAAAATATAAGAGCATAGTGGATATATTAGTATATAGCAAGATATATGCATTATAAATACAATTAAACATATGCTAATGCATATTTTACTTCTTTTATGAACAATATATATGTTAGACACATATAATGCATTTGTTCCTTATTACTTTACATTTTTCATCATCAAAACTTATATTATATTAAACATAATAAGTAATGCCTTGTGTTGGTTACTTTATCCTTAGACTGGTAAAGTTACCTTTTGCAATGCAAAATCACTTTATTGACACAGAAATAAAGTGAACTCATATCTAAGATTACTTTATTATACTGTCTCTTAAATTTCCTTTTGTGATGTCTATCTACTTTTCTTTTTGCTTTCTTAGCTTTTACAAATCAAAAAGTAGCTTTATCGATATGAAGTTACTTTTTAAATTTCACCACTGATTATTTCTTTATTCTTGAACATTAACCTTTAGTGCCATATACCGTTGGACTCATCTCATCAAGAACTTCATTTTGACAATAATTTTACATATTTACAAAATTACCTTGATCCGAGGCAAAATTATAATTTTTAATTCGTTCGGGTCATTAGCTATAATTTTTCACCAAGAACTTTATACTTTCTTCCTCATGTAATTTTTTATACTTGGGGATAAAAATGTAATTTTAATAATTTCTAAGGGAAAAAATGTAATTTCTCATTTTTTCATCGAACCAGGAAAAATCACCTCTTTGCCTTATTTCATGTAAAATGATCCCTATTCGTTTTCTTGAATTCCTTACGCATCTCTAGATATTATAGTTTCTAGGAATGTTACATAGATAAGTTTAAGAAGCAATTTTTTATGAAGCTTTTCATTTATGTCTCCTTCTTTGATGACAAACTTGCTTTTCGAGTTGGCATTTTAAGGTTATGTTTCATTTATCTAAAAGTAGACAAAAGAGAAAGGGTAGTGGGTCTACGTCGAGGCTTTTACGATAAAAATTAGAAAAATCTAAGTGGGGCAGAACCTTTAAAATGATAAGAACCATAATCATATGGCTGAACCTAGAATATCTAATTTTTGTCATAAAAGCCTCGACGTAGAAGATTATGAACTTGATTTTTTCTTTCTTGATTTTTATATAGGACCAGAACTTGTTTTTTGGGATCTATTGTGAGGACCAAAACATTTAAAGGTTTTATATCATTTTTACAATTATAAAAGGGAAGCAGGAAGGGAAAATGGGGAATATATGAAAGGTGGGAATAAAATAATCATGAGTTCCCACTTAGAATTCCTAACTAGATTTATTCAATGATTTAAGTTGGAAATATAATAGCTACAGGAATTTAGGCATATAAGTCAAATAGATTGATTTGTCTATTTTCCTTGTTTATGAGATAAATATTTTGTCATATGAAGATTGACGATTAATCTAAACTAATATTATGACACATATTGGGACTAATGAAGATTAATCTATCATTTGTACAATGAGCATCTCAAAAACTAAATTGAATTCAATCTACTTTGCTAAAAACTGATCATAAGATAACATCTTGGGGATTGCTGGCAGTTTTTTTTCCCTTTCCAATTGTGACTAGTAATATTATAATCTTAATAAAGAAAAAATAGTAGCTTTTTTTCTTTCCAATTGTGCCCATCATTGTAGTTCAGCTCTCAGCAATTCATTTTTTCATATTGAGCCTGCTACTTTGGAATGCATGAAGGCACATTTTACTTCTTTATTTGCTAGCAAATGGTTCACACTTCACATGACCTAGATTCATTGTGATTGACTTAATTTGTAGAAAAATTTTGGCACTTTAAGTGTCATGTGGGTGTTTTAGTCTACAGGAGAAGATATGATTAATCTATTAGGTATATGAAAGATGCAAACTTTTGACATTAGAACTGACTTATAGACTAGGACACTGTAAAATTGATATTGAGTTTTAACCTTTTTTTAAGGCACATATCCTATGTTTCTTTAGCATGTGGTTCTCGTGAAGGATTAGAGCTGGGAAACGGGATAGCCCGCCTTATAACGGGCTGGCCCGCTGCGAGCCACAAGAAAACGGGCTGGGGGTGGGCCAGCTCGTTTTTTGGCAGGTTGGGAAAATTCCAACCCAGGATCATCCTGGTGGGTTAGCCCGCCAACCCGCCAGATATTATATATATATATATATATATATATTTTTTTTCAATTTTTTTGTATTTGAATAATAACTTAAATCACCAATATGAATAATAAAAAAATAACATGATTGATTCATAATTAAATTAGAAATAGAAATCATATAAACCATTAATTTATCAAAATATATTAACATATACTAATAATCATTTATGTAAGTATCATAGTTCAACAACATTAAATATGAAATATGGGGAAATTTCAACTTCAAGTACAAAGCAATTCTAGTTTTAAGTTTTAATATTAAACAATATATATATAAAGAAATAGAAAAAAGGTTATTTGAAAGAAAAAATTTAAAAAAAAAGGGCTAAATGGACTAACTCACAAGTTTAAATAATAACTTAAATCACCAATATAAATAATAAAAAAATAACATGATTGGTTCATAATTAAATTAGAAATAGAAATCACATAAACTATTAATTTATCAAAATATATTAACACATACTAATCATCATTTATGTAAGGATCATAATTCAACAACATTAAATATGAAATATGGGAAAATTTCAACTCTAAGTATAAAATAATTCTAATTTCAAGTTTCAATATTAAACAATATATATATATATAAAGAAATACAAACAAGGTAATTTGAAAGAAAAAAAATTCAAAAATTCAAAAAAAAAGTGGGCTAAACGGGCTAACCCGCGGGTTTGGCGGGTTAGCCCGCTTAACCAGCGGGTTAAGCGGTTCGGGCTGGGAAAAAACCGCCTCAGTATGGGCTCTATTTTTTTCTGCCAGGACCGCCATAAAACTAGCCAACCCGCGGGTTGAAGCCCATTTTCTTGACTCTAACGAAGGTAGATATAAAATTATTAACTTTTTGACATTATTTTCAAGCTTAAAGTCAAGCAAGTGGTGTGCGAAAGATGCAAATCTCCCTTCTTATTATTTTCAACCTTGAAGTCAAACTTTGGCACTTTATGTATCAAGTGGGTGTTTTAGCTTATGGGGACTTAAATTGACTTACTAGACTAGGACACTACACTTTTCTATTTATCTATAATTTGGCAAACTATGAAAAGAGGAGGCATTAAAAGTTGGGAAAATGACACTTGAGGACCAAAACTTTCAATTAATGCCATTTTAGGACCAAAAAATTTGAAAATACCAGAAAAGGACCATGTCTCAAATTAATTAAAAATGTAAATATGAAATGACCTAAATACCCTTGTAAAAAAGTTTTACACTCAACATCTGCTTTTTACTACTCTTTTTCATAAATTTGACACTGAACATCACCAATTTTACACTGAACACATTATGGAATATGAGTGTAAAATTGAGGAAGTTTAGTGTCAAATTTATGAAAAAGAGTAGTAAAAAGCAGATGTTGAGTAGTAAAAAATGGAAGTTGAGTATAAAATTTTGAGACTTATCCGGTATAAAATCGGGGGTCTTCAGTGTCAAATTGTGGAACATAAGTAGTAAAACGCAGAAGATAAGTGTAAAATTCTAAGAGTTGAATTCTTTATTATGTCCAGTGTAAAATCGAGGAAGTTCAGTGTTAAATTTTAGAAGAGTAGTAAAAAGTAGATATTGAGTGTAAAATGTTTTAACAAGGGCATTTAGGTTATTTTCTATTTAGAATTTTAATTAATTTGAGACATGGTCCTTTTCTGGTATTTTCAAATTTTTTGGTCCTAAAATGGGATTAATTGAAAGTTTTGGTCCTCAAGTGTCATTTCCCCTTAAAAGTTTGTGAGGCCAAACCCATTGAAGCTAGCAAAAAAGAAAAGGTAACATATATATTTTTTTATAATTTGGTATAATAGTATAATTTTCAGAGTTTGGGATAATTCTTGGATTTCATTTTTTGTATTTGGTCTAAAATCTAAAAAACATATATTGCTGCTTGCTTTTGCTTTTGTTAGCCTTTTGGATTTAGACCCAAATGGTTTAATCAACTGTTATTAATTCTAGTGCTTGAATTGAGTGGACGCTGCTGTAATATGTGATTTTTAGTTTTAATTTCACTATATTATTACTTATTTTCACTCAAACTGAAATATGTACAAGATTAGAATATATCTAGTATAAAGAATTGAAAAGTTCATTAAGGTTTTAAGTTATTTGGATCCTTTAGGGCACCTTTTAAATACCTAAAATATTTTGTTGGGACTCTAACATCATAGGTGTATTTAGGGTGAGGATAGATGATCTAGAAAATCAAAGATGGATATATGATAGAATAGATTCAAGTTGTGGATACTTGAAGGCGGAGTTTCTTGAGGGGGTTGAAGTGTTTCTTAGTCATGACCAATTGCCTCCTTTCTTACATGACCAAAAGATTAGGTGTCCTTGTAAGAAATGTAAATGCAAGAAACATTTAGATCTCAACACAGTGAAAGTGCAACCCTACAAGCACAGATTTAAACTAGACTATTATCGGTGGACTAGTCATGGTGAAATGCCATTTGAGGCAGTCCATCCCTTTATCCTTTGGATAATGTGCAAGATATTTCTTATGGGCAAGTTAGAGAATCGTTTATGTGATATGAGTCCAAGGTGATGGATGCAGCCGGGTCAAGCCTCAGGGCTAACCACAATGAAAGTTCTGAAGAGATGCTAAATTCTGATGCAAATGCATTCTATGACATGTTGTATGTGACACAACAACCTTTGTGGGAAGGTTGTAATAATTGGATTGAACTTTCAGCAACTATACATTTGCTAAGCATTAAGGCAAACTCTAACATGTCATATCAAACTTATGATAATCATTCATAGTTTATAAGGGCAAGACAACCTCAAGGTATTTGTTCGCCAACAAACTTGTACCAAACAAAGAAGCTGGTGTCTAAGTTAGGACTTAGTTATGTGAAGATAGATTGTTGTTTGAATGGGTGCATGCTATATTATAAAGATGATTTGAATTTAACCCAATGTAAGTTTTGCAATGAAGAAAGATATTCCACAAGGTGAAATAGTAGTGGAAGAAAAAAGAAAATTACAAATAAGCAATTATGGTTCCTACCACTAATTCCTAGACTTCAAGATTATTTGCTTATGAGAAAATGGCAAAGGAAATGAGGTGGCATTATGACAATCGTCAAAATTTTGGTGTCCTTTCTCACACTTTTGATGGAGAACCATCGAAGGTGTTTGACAGCTCATACCCTGACTTTGCATGTGATCCATGAAAGTAAGGCTCGAGTTGTATACCGATGGCTTTATGTTATTTTCCCAATATGGGAGAAATTATTCTTGTTGGCCAATAATTGTCACTCCATACAATCTACCACCAATGATGTACATGAGAAGAAAGCATATGTTTTTGACATTGGTTATCCCTGGTCCTAAAAATCCCAAGGGGAAAATAGATGTTTACCTACAACCATTGATAGATGAACTAAAGTTATTGTAGGCTGAAGGTGTTCCACCATATGATGCCTCACTGTGACAAAACTTTCATATGCGGGCTACCCTATTATGGACAAGTAATGACTTTCTAGCATATGTAATGTTGTCTAGTTGGATGACAATAGGGAGATTATCATGCCCTATATATATGGAGAAGACGAAGTCATTCCAATTAAAGCATGGGAAGTAATCATCTTTCTTTGAATGTCATCGACAATTTCTTCCATTAGATTATGTGTAGAGGAGAAATCAATGTTCATTTTAAAAGAACAGAGTTGAGCACTTAATGCCTCAACCACAGTTAGATGGGCATGAAGCTTAGGAAAGGGTATGTAATTTGCCAAAAGTAGCTGAGTAGGGAGATGTTGTACTGATAGAAGGGTATAAGGAGATTCATCTTTGGACAAAACAAAACATATTTTGGGAGTTGCCTTATTGGAAAACTAACTTGATTCGACATAATCTTGGTGTCATGCACATTGAGGAAAATGTGTTTGACAATGTGTTTTATACTATCATGGATATAAAGGAGAAGACTAAAGATGATGCAAATACAAGAAAAGACTTGAAAAAAATATTGTTGATGGAAGGAATTAGAACCTATAGTTAATGAAGAGAGAACTTTGATCCCAAAAGCACAATATACATTGAATCTAGAATAAAAATGGGCTCTTTGTTAATGGGTAAAGCACTTGAAACTCCCAGATGGGTATGCATCTAATTTGGCCAGATGTGTTAACATGAAGGAAGCAAAGAAGTATGGAATGAAAAGTCATGATTGCCACATGTTCATGCAATGCTTGCTTCCTATTGCCTTTTCTAATTTACCTGAAGTTGTATGGAATCCTATAATTGAGCTTACTCAATTCCTTAACAAACTTTGTGCCCTTACCTAAAACAAAAGCACAATCAGAGGTGTTAGAGAAGAACATTGTTGTAACATTATGCAAATTGTATAAGGTCTTCCCCCCTGAGTTCTTCAACTTAATGGAGCATCTATCCATCTACCCTCCCTATGAAACCAAGGTTGAAGGACCTATTCCATATCAATAGATGTATCCATTTGAAAGGTATTGAAACTTCTCATTATTTTGGAGAACAAATGCTTGAAAACCATAATAAATCTTAACCTCCACAACTCTTTATGCACGTCCCTACATACTTGAAGCAAAAGTGAAGAACAAAGTTTGTGTGGAAGGCTCTCTTTGTGTGGTTTATTAATTGAGGAGACTACAACATTTTGCTCTCATTTCTTTGAGCCACAAGTGCAATCAAATTTAACAAGAATCAGACCTACCTACAATTTCTATTTTTAACTATATAGGTAAGTCATCTGGAGAATACAAGTCTTGTTTTTTGAATGATAAGAAAGTGGATACAGCTACTACATATGTTCTTATGAATTGTGATAAAGAGGAAGTTACATTCGCTATTTGTATATGGAGTTAATATACTTCTACATGCAGCTTATTTGTTGAAATGTTAAATTTATATGATCCTCAATTGTCGGATGGTGAGATAAAATCTTGAATCGAAGCAACCTTTTGAAATTGGTTTCAAGAACATGTAAGTAGTTATTAGTTTACATATTCTGTGTGGTAATTTGAATCTTGGCTTACAATAAAAATTGTGACACAAGTTCAAAACCTAGTGAACAATGTTGTTGACCCTTTTTTACATGACATTGCTCGAGAACCAAAAACAAAAGTAAGGACATGGCCTATCTACTTTATCAATGGTTACAAGTTTTATGTAGATTCATATACGCACGGAAAATCTACTATAAACAATGGAGTTTATGTTAAGGGACATAATTATGGCCAATCAGAATATGTGTTGAATCAAGTGTTTTTGATAATTCCAAACAACTAGAGCTTAGAAGGAAGATATCAAAAGTGTACAAAAGATCTCAAGTGAAAAAATCCAAGAAAAATGAGTACAACACTACTACAAAAAGTGATTTTTATATCAGTTATTTACATCGGTTAAAAAAAACCGATACAAAATGATGACCGGTGGCAATTTTGTAAATAAATTTATAGCTTTACGTCTTTTTACATCGGTTTTTTAATAAAATTGATGTAAATATGTTTATTCTAATAAAATTTATATTAATGGGAGTAAATAAAAATATAATTACATTATGTAATCTATTACAATATATTTTAACATATTTTTTATTATTATTTAATTTTTATTTCGATTTTTAAGAGAAACTGATACAAACATGTCTTCATATTTTTTTCTATCTTCATCTTTTTAGTACAGGATCAACTTAAATTTTCAATTGTATAGAAATATAATTTTCTTAAGAATTAAAATAATATATTAAAGTTAAATAAATAAAAATATGTAATACTATATGATTATAATTAGATTTTTATATTATAATATTTGTAAAGAAGAATAAATTAATATATTTTCATATATCTATATATGATATTTACATCAGTTTTTTTAAAAAAATCAATATAAATTTGAATTTTTGTGTAAATTATTTCTGTCCAACATATAAGAACTATATGATTATATTAGATATTCATATTACAATATATTAATTCTTTACTTAATAAAACTAAATAAAATATGCAAGTAATATAAAAATATAGGATTATGATTAGATTTTTATATTAACATATTTATATACAAGTATGATTTATCATTTTATCAATGGAAAATGATTATTTAGTATATTCGTAATATTTATATCGGTTTTTTATAATAAACAGATGTAAATTTTCTCTCTAATGGGTCATTTCCTTCCTTTTTTATATAAATTTTTTTAAAAAATTTACATCAGTTTTATATAAAAAACCGATGTAAAACTTTTAGTTTCTTTCCATTTTTTATACAAATTTTTTTAAGAAAATTTACATCGGTTTTATATAAAAAACTGATGTAAAACTTTTAGTTTCTTTTCATTTTTAATATAAATTTTTCCAAAAAAATTTACATCGGTTTTATATAAAAAACCGATGTAAAACTCTTAGTTTTTATCTATTTCCTTCCCTTATCAGTGCTCGAAATTAAGTTTTAGATTTCAGCTCCCTCTAAATGCGGTCTTCTTTTTCCAGAACTGCTCTTGGCTTACCACTCCCACACTCATCCATTTCCTCCAGATCTTCATTACCACCACACTACTTCCCTATCACACATGGTGGTCACCTCTCTCTTGAACGCCATTGCTGTCCACGCTCCTTCCCTCTCGCACTCAGGTTCACTTTCTTGATTGAAACCCACGAACAGATCGAAGCTTCCTCCTACGCGATTACCGCCGTCATCCACTTCGCTCCCTCCATCAGTCTCCATCACACACTCTACTCACTCCATGGTCACCATTGTGCTCCGCCTCTACTCCCTCCGTCGATTTCTGTTTTTATCATTTGTATGAGTTTTTTTTATATTATTTTTCTTAATTTTTAGTTGAATTTATTTTTTAAATTTTTAGTTAATTTAATTAATTTCTATATTCATGCAAACACTCATCCTTTTAGTTTCCTTGTTCTAAAAATGAGCTTATTTTCTATTGGGGATTTTAGCCAAATCTATTAGCTCAAGGGTGCTTATGTGCTCAAGGAAGTTTATTTTGTATTGGTATTTCAATCTTGGTTGTTGGAGAATTTTTGGGAGATCTATTATTTAGAGGAGATTCAGCTAAAATTTATACATAACTCAGAACATTAACATATTTTATGAAAATTATGGAACTAATGCAAATGATTTATTTCTAGTAATTAAATTTTGGGGCTTGACTTCTCTTGAATATGGAAATTATAATATAGCTCTTTATAATTAAAGATACCTTGTGGACGCCAATCTTCTTTAAGTAATTATGGATTGTTTACTGAATTTTGTGTTTCAATTTTAGCTATTGTAGAACTATGGGGAGGTCCACTATTTAGTGATGACTCTACCAAAATTGGATTTGTATCTTGAAAGCAAAATGAGTAAGTTTTTTTTAAAATATCTTTATGATGAATAATCCACCTTTGGTAATGTTATCTGGCTGAAGTGTGTAAATTTGATTTGGTTACTTGAAGTACTTTATTATTTATACTTGTATCTCCTATGTATAAAGCTTGATATTTCTTGTTTTTAGTTGCAAGTTATACATTTTTTCACCTACTGTTTGTGAGAATTTTGTAAGTATGGAAATTATGTTACTGTAATCCATATATTTCTTATTGTCCTATTCCTTGAATTATTTATGTTGAATATATGGTTATATACAATGCCTTTGATATTTAAAGAAGAGTCTCTCAACTTTTTGTCCTATCAGATGGGGATACAGGAAGTGGAAGTATGAGTACTAACGTGGTGGTTACCCTTCCTACAATCAAGGATAATGACAAAAATGTAATATTTTACTACTAGACCTGTATAATTGCTTTATTCTAGTTCAGTATTTTGGATATATAAATAAGATATGGAGACTTATATGTTTTCATACTAGAGCTAATTTATTTTAGTTTAGTATTTTGGGAATAGTTAAGGATATTTTAGTGTGATTTGGAAATATGATATTTTAGTATGAGACTTATATGAATTTTACAATTTTCATTAATTCTATTAAACCATTTTTTAGGATATAACTCTAGTAAAAGTTCACTTTAGATATATACTCAATAATCATTTTTGGCATTATAGCTATTATGGCTATAAAATTTACTCAGCTATTTTGGAAATTTGGTTGTAAATTCAGGTTTAGATATAAAATACACTTATTACGACGTAAAAAAAAAGTTCAAAGTTACATCGGTTTTTTAATATAACCGATATAAAAAGCATATTTTTCTATATCGGTTTTGTATTAAAAACCGATGTAAAAATAGTTTTTCTATATCGGTTTTTCTATTAAAAACCAATGTAAAAGCAATTTTTTTACATCGGTTAAAAAATCGATATAAAAGCAGTTTTTTCTACATCGCCTGCTTTTACATCACTTTTAAAACCGATTTAAAAAGGCTAAAATAACCGATGTAAATTGGGGTTCTGTGTAGTAGTGCAAGATTAGTTTGTAGGATTTCTTACTGTATTCATATGAGTAAAAGGCTTTGATCTTTCACCCCAAATGTTTTTAAAATGTGTTTTTCAAAAATCCTATATTAACTTACGATATATTTGAAAAGTACTCACTAATAGACAAATTTTGGACTGTTAACTTCATATGTTACCTTAAAAATTGGAACTTTGAAGGCTGAAATTTGAACTTACAAAGATGTTGCCTCCAGCAAACGAATTTCAGACTATTAAAATTCAAATTTTGAGTGAAGTACAACTTGTGAAAAAAGAAAAATTTGTCTGAAGATATGCCAAAGTTCATTTGAAAATTAAGTTTAAAAAGAGTTCTAAGTCAATCCTCTGATAGACGAACTTTGACTTAAAAATTTCAAACTTTAAAAAGATAATGCAAAAGTCTGTTTAGGTGTTCCTCTGACAGTTGAACTTTGGTTTTCAGAAATTCAAACTTTGAAATAAGTCTGAAAGAAGTCTCTCTGACAGATGAACTTTGGTTTTTGAAAATTTGAATTTCAAAAAGAACTTTTATACCATATTGAGTTTCTCACTAATAGATGAATTTTGGGCACCAAAATTTGAATCTTGAATACGCTGTAGCAATATGGAACAACTGTTCACACTATTCAGAAGAACTTTAACCTTGAAAATTCGTATATTGCAACATGGAAATATTTGTCAAAAGATGAAAATTTGAATTTTGCCTGTGAACAGTTGAACTTCGAAGTTTAACGTCAAAGTCTTTAACTTATGGTCTTTGCGAAATTCTTCTGTTGACACCCCAAAATTCAAACTTTGGATGTCAGATACACTAAATGCGGTTAGTGAACGGATAGTTTTACAGAGTAACCGTTGGTAACATCTCTAACGGCTAAATCATGTCTCTAATGGCCAGATCTTGTCTCTAACGTATAGTTAAGACAAAAATCTATAAATAGAACTTCATTTAAAAGTGTGGGTAACAAATTTACATTGTAGATACTAAAACTCTATCAAATTCTTCAATCAAAGCCTTGTACTCTCACACACTTCATATATTGTACTTCAACTGTCATACATACTCTAGATTAGAGAGTTTATATTACTGCAAATAATCTTATCTTTATTTGGAAGAAAGATTTTCTTGTGAGGAAACTTCACAAGGGATTTGGGAAGCATTTAGCTACAGTGCAGAGAGTGAGATTGTAAGCTCTTAGAACAGAGCAGAAAGTTGTACTGTGGCATTGTAAGGAGCCCACTGAATTCTTCCAAGATAGTGGAAAATCTCAAGTGATAGCTTAAGGACTGGACATAGGACAAGGAAAGAGACTGAACCAGGATAAATCTCAGTGTCTTTTCTTCCTTTACCTTACTTACTACTTTGTTATTTTTTGCACTCTGTTTTTTTGCTACTCTTGCTTTCATTGCTCTCTTATACTTTTGTAGAAAATTTCAATCTTCCCAATTCACCCCCTTCTTGGGAAGCTAACAAACCTAACAAGTGGTATCAGAGCCCAGTTTCCCAAGCAGAGAATCTAACAATCTAGGAAAATCAATGGCTAGTTTTGAAGAGAGTATTCTTCCAATGGGAAACAACACAAATAGACCTCATGGCTTTAGTGGAAAGCATTATGGATAATGGAAGATGAGAATGCAAATCTATCTTTAGTCTATTGTTCTTAACATCTAGTCAGTCATCCAAAAAGGGGATTTTGTCCCAATGAAGTTGTAGGATGATGGCAAATACAAAGAGAAGGCAGAAGATAAGTGGGATGAAGAAGATAAGAGAAGAGACCTGCTGAACTTTAAGGCAAAACACTGCCTGGTCAGTGCACTCAACTAGGAGGAATTCTATAGAGTGTCATAATGTACCACAACCAAGGGTATGTGGGACACTCTAGAAATCGGTCATAAAGGAACTATTGGAGTAATGGAGAATAAATTAAACTCCTGCATTGGTAAGTATGAAAGCTTCAAAATGGTGGAAGTGAGAGCATCAAAGAGCTGCAAAAGAGATTCACTCTCATTATGAATCAACTGCAGAGTCTTGGCAATAAGTACACTCAGCCAGAGAAAGTTAGAAAAATCCTTAGAGCTTTTCCTCTAGAATGGCAACTAAAAGTAACAGCAATAGAAGAAGCCAGAAGAGAGTCAATGGCTTCTGTCATAGTACTCTTTGGTAGTCTTTAGGAGTATGAGGGTAAAATGAAGGCTCTCAAGGAAGCTGGTTAAGATAAGAAGAAAACGGGTTTTGCTTTGAAAGTTATAGGAGAAAAAGAAGAAGAGTCTAATGATGAAGATGATCTAGAAGAAAAGACTCTGGCTATATTGGTCAGAAAATTTGAAAGGTTCTATAACAATAAAAGAAATAAAAGATTCCTTAAGAAATGAGTAGCTGCATACAACAAGAAAGAAGGCAAAGAGTTTATCACCTGCTATAAATGCAAAAAGCAAGGGCACATCAAATGGTATTGTCCATAATTCCTGAAAAGCAAGAAAAAGAAAAGAAAGCTACTGGCAAGGGCAAAAAGAAAAAGGCATACATCTCATCAATCTAGGGCAACAACTCAGATGAAGAAGATGAAGATGAGGAAGAAATTGCCAACATCTGCCTAATGGCACTTGCATTTGAAGAGACTCCAAGCTCATCTAATAGTGATCATGAAGATTAAGTATATGAATCTGAACCTTCCTATTTTGAATTGCTTGATGCATTTCATGATCTGTATGATGAGTTTATTAAAACTACAAAAGAACTAAAATTGGCTAAGAAGAAGATTAGCAAGTTAGAATCAGATTGCAAATTATCTGACATTGCATCTCTGCATGAAATTGAATCTATTTGCTATGCATCATGCACTGAACTGAAGAAAAATAATGAATATCTTTTGAAAACCATGGCTAAACTCACTAAGGGTAAAGATATGTTGTTTGCTTTATTAGGAAGTCAAAGAATTGCACAAGGAAAAGTTGGACTTGGCTATGATCCTTGTGCATTTAAGGAAAAGAATAAAAAGAAAAATTAAAATCTGTATATGAGACATTTTGTGCATATTGATGGACATAAAAAAGAAAAGTCACACCTCAAAATGTATTGAATCTTATGTCCAACCAAAATATATGAAACAAAAGAATTATTTGCATTGCTTTCTTCCTACATCACAATCTAGTAGTCCCTTTGCCACTTGCCACTTCTGTAACAAGAAGGGACATGTTTCCAGTTCATGTTTATTGAAGAAAAATGGACTTGGCAGGAAAGTAAAATAGGTTCCCAAAGATATATCTGTGTTTAGGGAAAATGCCACTGACAGAAAAGAACCCAAGCAAATTTGGGTACATAAAAAGAAAAACTAAGCCTTGTTTTGCAGGTTTGTCTTAAAGTAAGAAAAAGCAACAAATGGTATACGAACAATACTTGCTCAAGTCATATGACTGGTGACAAGGAGAAGTTCATCAGCCTTAGAGACAAGAAAGAAGGAAAGGTGACCTTTGGAGGTGACCAATATGCTAGAATAGTTGGCATTGGTCTTGAGGTCAAAAATCCTGAAACATCTATAGAAGAGGTACTATTTGTAGTTGGACTCAACCACAACCTGCTGAGTGTGAGTCAAACATGTTGAAAAGGGAATTGGGTACTATTTGACTCAAAGTTCTACCTGGTCATCCCAAAAAAGTGATGGTAAAGTAATCCTCAAAGCTCAAAGTGATGGTGACTGCTATACCATTGATCTTGATGAACTTCCCTCCTTAGATTATATATGTTTAATTAGTAAAGATAATGATAGTTAGTTATGGCATAGAAGATTGGCACATGTTAAAATGAACTAATTAACAAAATTAATTAAGAATGATTTGGTCACTAGTTTACCAAAAATCTCTTTTGAAAAAGATATAGAATGTGATACATGCCTTAAAGGGAAACAAACTAAATCATCATTCAAATATAAAAATGTAATCACCACATCTAGACCATTACAATTATTGCATACGGATTTAGTAGGTCAATCTAGAGTAAAAAACATTGGTGGAAACTTGTATGTGCTTGTGATTGTAGATGATTACTCTAGATTTGCCTGGACTTTGTTCCTTTCTTCCAAAAGTGAAACATTTGATGCATTTGTTGTGACATTCGGGTGCTGATGAGGGCAAGGAGTAATCGCTGGTGCAAGAAAATTGGGTGAGATAAAGTGATGAGGCACGGACAAGGAGTGGCTCCTTGCAGGCTTATAAGTGGGAGAGGCATATGAATGAATCAAATACATACCGAAATGAGAGGGATCTAGAGACTGTATAGGTATGAGACTATATGGTTAAAGAATAACTTAAAGTAATTGATAGGTACTATCTATACCAATAATGTAAACCTACTTTTTCAGTAGCCTATCCTTTAAGAACTCCTCAGTTAAGCATGCCTGACCTAGAGCAATTTTGGGATGGGTGACTTCCTGGGAAGGAGTTGTGTGAGTGAGGACAAGCCACACCAAAAAGGCTTGTGTTGGTTTGTGGGGACAGTCATCAATCCCAAAGAAGTGGCCAGATGTTATAGTTGATATCAGAGCCTAGCCTCTCTCAATACGGTAAGGTTCGAGGATAAACCAAGTGGAAGCTGGTGGGCATGTGACATTCGGGTGCTGATGAGAGCCTAGAGTGATCATTATTGTAAGAAAAGGGGGTGAGATAAAGTGATGAGACAAGGAAAATGAGTGGCTCCTAGCAGGTTTCTATGCGAGAGGGGCATATGAATGAATTGAATAAATACCAGAATGAGAGGGATACAGAGATTGTTTATGTCTAGGACTATATGATTAAAGGATGGCTTAAAGGAATTGATAGGTACTACCTATACCAACAAGGTGCACTTACCTTTTTGGTAGTCTTTCCCTTAAGAACTCTTCAGTTAAGCATGTTTGACCTGGAGCAAATTTTGGGATTAATGACTGTCCCAGAAGCGGCCGGACGTTACATTTGTAACCTTGGCTAAGAAGGTACAAAATGAGAAAGGTATTTCCATTGTGTCTATCAAGTCTGATCATGGAGGAGAATTTGAAAACTCAAGCTTTCTGGAATATGGTGAAGAGCATGGAATTGATCACAATTTCTCAGCACTAAGGACTCCTCAGCAAAATGGAGTGGTGGAGAGGAAGAACAAAACAATTGGAGAAATGGCCAAAGTAATGCTAAATGAAAATGAGCTTCCTCAAGTTTTCTGGGCTGATGCAGTAAATACAGCTAGCTACATTATTAACAGAGCCTACATCAGACCAATTCTAGGGAAGACACCCTATGAGCTATACAAAGGAAGGAAACCTCTCACACTTACATGTATTCGGCTGCAAATGCTTCTTTCACAACAATGGAAAAGAGAATCTGGGTAAGTTTGATGTCAAATCAGATGAAGGTATATTTCTTGGCTATTCAAGTAGAAATAAAGCATATAGAGTTTTTAATAAAAAGACTAAAACTATAGAAGAATTTATGCATGTTGTGTTCATTAAAAATGAAACTGTTTCCAAGCATGTCATTGATGAAGATGACCTTATTTCCAACTTTAAGAACTTGAATCTTTCTGGAGAAGATAAAATTGAACCTACAAAAATATCTAAATCTACTAATGTAGAGGAAGATATTTAGTAGAAAGATCTTGAATTTGAAAACAATGAAGGAATGTCTCAAGAACTCCCTAGAGCTTGGGGATATCAAAAGAATCATCCAATTGATCAAGTGATTGGGGATATTCAAGAGAATGTTAAAACTAGAAAATAACTTAGGGATCAAAAAAATAACAGTGCATTCATTTCTCAAATTAAACCTAAGTTTATTGAAGAAGCCTTAACTATTGAATATTAGATACTAGCTATGCAAGATAAACTAAATCAGTTTGAAAGAAATCAAGTTTGGGATTTAGTGCCCAAACCTAAAGATCTCTCTATTATTGGTACTAAATGGGTTTTTAGAAATAAACTTGATGAATCAGGAACAATCATTAGAAATAAAGCAAGATTAGTTGCCAAATGATATAATCAAGAAGAAGGTATTGATTATGAGGAAACTTTTGCTCCAGTTGCAAGATTGGAAGCAATAAGAATCCTCTTGGCCTATGCATGCATGAAAAACATAATGTTATATAAAATGGATGTAAAAAGTGCTTTTTTGAATGGATATATTATGGAAGAGGTTTATGTTAATCAACATCTAGGTTTTGAGGACTCAATAAAAGCAAACCATGTTTATAAACTGAAGAAAGCTCTTTGTGACTTAAAACAAGCTCTTAGAGTATGGTATGAAAGGCTAAATAATTTTCTAACTGAAAAGGGATTTAATAGAGGAAAAGTAGATGCAACTCTGTCTACGAAGAAAGAAAATAAAGACTTACTTATTGTTCGAATTTATGTTGATGATATTATATTTGGTGCTACTAATGAATCTCTTTGCAAGAATTTCTCTAAGCAAATGCCAGGTGAATTCGAAATGTCAATGATGGGTGAACTCAACTTCTTCCTTGGACTACAAATTAAGCAATGTGATGATGACATCTTCCTCAATTAATCAAAAAATTTGAAGGAGCTGCTGAAAAAGTTTGGTATGGAAAATGCCAAGTCAATGGGGACTCCTATGGCTACTGTGACAAAACTTGATATGGATGAAGGAGGAAAGACCTTTAACATAACTCAGTATAGGAGAATGATTAGCTCCTTGCTATATCTAACAACTAGTAGACCTGACATTATATTCAGTGTCCGTATGTGTGCAAGGTTCCAGTCATGTCCAAAAGAGTCCTATGTAACAGCTATAAAAGGAATTTTCAGATATCTAATTGGAACATCATAGATGGGACTTTGGTATCCAAAAGGCAATGGAGAGGAACTCACGGGATATACTAATGCTGACTTTGTTGGGTCCAAAATTGACAGAAAAAGCACAAATGGAATGTGTCAGTTTCTTATAGGATCCTTGGTTTCATGGTTTAGAAAGAAGCAAAATAGTGTGGCTCTCTCTACAATAGAAGCTGAATATGTTGTAGCTATCAGCTGTTGTGCTTAAGTCCTTTGGATGAAACAACAGCTTGAAGATCTTGAGATTGAGGTGAAGAAAATACCAATAAAGTGTGATAATCAAAGTCCTATCAACATCACAAAAAATCCTGTCATGCACTCAAGGACAAAGCACATTGAAGTAAGGCATCACTTCATAAGGGATCATGTTTAGAAAGGAGACATCAAATTGGAATGCATCCCTACTGAAGATCAAATTACTGATATTCTGACTAAACCTCTTGCAGAAGATAGACACTGCAAAATCATAAGGGAATTGGGAATGGTAAATCCAAATGAATTGTAAGCAAACCTCTATTTGAATCCATTTAAAGTTTCTAACTTTAAATTAATACTAACTTTAGCATCGAAGTGTGTTTAAGATGTGTTGCAGGTACTTCACATGAGTTTAGATGATAACCAATCTGTATATCGGAGCTGATCAGACTTGCACAATCAAAAGATGTTGAAGGAAGCTGAAAATTCAAACTTTCAGGCCATATCTGTAAGTTCAAGAATTTGAAATTCACATTTTTAAAGGTAATTAGATGAATTTCCATGTTGAATTGTGTTTTTTGAATGAATTAGCATGCTTAATATTTTAACTTAGATGCTCATCAGACGAATTTTAGTAGCTTACACACTGTTATAGTACTTTCATAACCCTCGAAATTCGTTTGTTGGATGATGGAAATTCGAATTTCTGAAGTACAATGTGAATGATGACTTTACTCAAAATGCTTTTTCTGCGAATTTCCATATCTAAAAATACGAATCTTAGAGACTCTTTACAAAACTTTTAAATTTGAATTTTTGATCTCTAAATTCCTCTGTTGAAACATGCTTTCATAACTAAATCTCTGTAAGATGAACTTTCATAAGAGAAATTCGTCTGTTGATTTACTTTTCTTTGATTACTTGTTGTGTGAATTTTCAAAATTCAAACTTTGATGATTCAATGTTCATCTATTGCTTCTTGTTTATTAAACTTAGCTTCTATCAGATGAACTTCAAGATGAAAATCCATCTGTTAGTAAGCCTTTCCTTGTGGGAACACTCATAACTACTCAAAATTTGAATTTTGACCCCTCAAAATTCATCTGTTGAATAGTTACAGACATTAAAACCAAAGGTCTCATTTTGAACAGACACAACCCTATTCGTCTCTCTCTTAAGTCTGCTCACATCCTTTCTTAAATTCCCATTAATTCTGTTCACGAATCCTCTTTTCTCACCGATTAAACTTCTTTTTGCACCTTATAAGCACATTCCCTACACCTTTATGCAACATTCATCAACAAGAATAGAAAGGGTTAAGAATCCAAAAGTTGGGAAATGGGAGTCAAGACCGAAAAGGGCTGTGAAACCCAGAAGAGGAAAGGGGAATCTAGCTAGAAAACTCCTTCCAAGAAACAGAAAACCAATCCCAATGCAGATTCGAAGAAAATTGCTCCTACTCCCTCAAAGAAAACTGCTGCTGTTGGTTCTATTCCTCCTACTTTTTCTTCTTCTTCCAGCTCTGAGTCAAGAGAATACAAGTTAACCACACAGCCACTATGGAGCAATGCTCACATTTTGGGAGAATATACTACCAAATTTGTCAGCAAGAAGGTAATAAAGCCTTGCTGTACAAACATGGAGGAATTCCTTATTTATAATAATTTTGATGTTGGGCTATAGATGATTCGATACAAAAACTTGTTACAAATTATGGAAAGATATGATGATGAGGTTCTTAAAACTTGGTTTGCTACCCTAAGCTACAATAGCAAGAAAGAAAAATGGGAGGTAAATCTAAGGTCTAGAACCATCTGGTTGACTGATGAGACCTTCAATGAGGTGTTGGAAATCCCCAGGCAAGATAGGTTGAAAATTGACATCACCACTTCAAAGTACATGGATAAGGATGAAGCTGCAGATGAGGAAGTTGATGCTTTCTTGAATTACAAAGAAAGTATATTGCTTAGTACCCTGTTCAGAAGGCGTGAAAATAAGCCTCCTCTGAGTTTGCTGAAGCCTACTGATCTTAGTGCCCATGTCAGAATCCTACACTGCATTGTGTCTAAGATTATATTCAACAAAAAGGGAAGTTGATTAATATGGGACATATCATTCTTCAACGCATGATCAAAGCAAGAGATCAGAGGAGAGACTCTACTTTGCCTTATGCCTCAATCATCTCTAAAACTCTTTAGAATACTAGAATTGAACACCTAGAGAAAGGAAAAGGCAAGCCTACTGAAGTGTTTAAAGAAGAAGAATTGCAAAGGATGAGCATTGAAAGGAAAGATGGCAAATGGATTGGGAAAGGAGTTGGGAAGTCAAAAGATCTATTTTTTAAGGAAGGTGGCTCTCACTAACAAGCAGGAACTTCTGAGGCTACTCTACCCTCACAGTCCACACCTCAACCTTCTCAGCCTATTTCTTCTCCATATTAGCCCACTCAGACACATGTGCTATCTACTCCTTCCACTTGGGCTAAGCCAACTAAGATCACTGAGTTATATGACAGCCTGTTTGTACTCGTGCTGAGTATCAAAGATGAGCAAAATGCTAAGTTTGCTCATATCCAAGATTAGATTTTTCAGTTGGCAAAGAATATGAAAGTGGTTGCTGATGCATATGAGAACATCAGGAGTGTTATTCCCACCACATCAGCTCCACCTCAGCTAGGACGCTCTGGGCCTGTCAGGTCTCTTACTCCTGAACCTCCAAGCCCATTTGACCTAGCTTCTCCTGAACCAAATAATGATGAACATGTTACTGCTAAGGTTGTTGGCACTTTGGCCACCCCACAGGCCTCTAGCAATGAGGCAAGCCCTGGTTCACCCTTGGACTATGGCATGGAGGAAGAGGCTCCTTAAGAAGCAAGCTCCCTTGAGCCTATGGTTGAAGATGCTCAGAATTCAATCCTTTCTACTCAAGAATTTGAGCAAATAGAGAAACTTGTAGTAGCCATAACTTCTACACCAATTATTAAAGTTGCTTTGAATGAGGAGCGAAGCCTTGTGCCTTACATGGACCTTGCAGCTGTTGCACATGATATCACTATGCAAGGTCAAAAACAAAGGCTTGATGAGATGTTCCCTCCTCCTATTCCTTAACTCTCATCTCCTCAATATGGCATGACCTTAGTACAAAGGGTCAGATTTCCCAATCTTCATAAGCAAGTTCAATAAATTATTGAAGATGCTGAGGATGATTAACCTGAGGATGACTTGCCTGCAACATCCCCTTCTATACCTTTTCCTCAGATTAATCCTGATCTGCCTTTTGTCCTTGTGCCTCTTCGAGCTATTCCAATATCCCAGATACCTCATCCTGGCTATACATGTTCAAGTTCCTGATGATGTCAAAAAGGTGGAGAAGACATCTGACCAAACTGGAAAGACTACCGCAGAACCATCTGGCACAACTTACAGCAAGAAATCCTAGCCCAAGAAAAATTGATTAGATCCTAGGAATGACAGGATTCTCTTGTACTACTTGTTTTTGCTTACTATATCTCTTGTAGACTGCTATAGAACAATCTGGCAAGACTTACAGCAAGAAATCAAAGCCCAAGAAAAATTGATTAGATCTTAGGATTGACTGGATTTTCTTATACTGCTTGTTTTTGCTTATTGTATCTCTTGTAATGATATGTCTATCTTGTTTGAAATTCTGTGTTTACAATATCATATCTCTGTACTAAATCTTTGATTAATCCAATGAAACTCTCTATCTATTATACATGTTGCACTTATCTTCGAATTTCAATGCATATGTTAAGGGGGAGCTCTTAGAAGCAAACCTAAGTACTAATCCAATTTTCAAGTTGTTTTGTCATCATCAAAAAGGGGGGAATGTTGAATCAAGTGTTTTTGATTATTCCAAACAACTGGAGCTTGGAAGGATAATATCAAAGCTGTACAAAAGATCTCAAGTGAAGAAATAAAAAAAATATGAGTATAAGATTAGTTCGTAGGATTTCTCATTGTATTCGCATGAGTAAAAGGCTTTGATCTTTTGCTCAAATGTTTTTAAAATGTGTTTTTCAAAAATCCTATGTTAACTTATGATATATTTGAAAAATACTCACTAATAGAAAAATTTTGGACTATTAAACTTCATATGTTACCTTGAAAATTTGAACTTTGAAGGCTGAAATTCAAACTTACAAAGATGTTGCCTTCGACAGATGAATTTTAGACTATTAAAATTCAAATTTTGGGTGAAGTACAACTTGTGAAAAATGAAAAATTCATCTGAAGATATGTCAAAGTTCATCTGAAAGTAAAGTTTAAAAAGAGTTCCAAGTCAGTCCTCTAACAAACAAACTTTGACTTTGAAAATTTGAACTTTAAAAAGATAATGCTTCAGTCTATTTAGGTGTTCCTCTGATAGATGAACTTTGGTCTTCAGTAATTCAAACTCTGAAATAAGTCTGAAAGAAGTCTCTCTGACAGACAAACTTTGGTTTTTGAAAATTCGAATTTCGAAAAGAATAACTTTTGTACCATATTGAGTTATTCATTGGCAGACAAATTTTGGGCACCAAAATTTGAATTTTGAATGCACTATAGCAATATGAAACAACTATTCACACTTTTCAGAAGAACTTTAACCTTGAAAATTTGTATGTACCAACATAGAAATATTTGTCAAAAGATGAAAATTTGAATTTTGCCTTTGAATAGACAAACTTCAAAGTTTAACGATAAAGTCTTTAACTTATGGTCTTTGTGAAATTCATCTGTTAACACCCCAAAATTCAAACTTTGGATGTCAGACGCATTAAATGCGGTTAGTGAATTGATAGTTTTGCAGAGTAACCGTTGGGTAATGTCTCTAATGGCTAGATCTTGTCTTTAGCGTATAGTTAAGACAAAATTCTATAAATAGAACTTCATTTAAAGGTGTGGGTAAAAAATTTACGTTGTATATACTAAAACTCTATCAAATTGTTTAGTCAAAGCCTTCTACTCTCACACACTTCATATATTGTACTTTAACTGTCATACATACTCTAGATTAGAGAGTTTATATTACTGTAAACAATCTTATCTTTATCTAGAAAAAAGATTTTCTTATGAGGGAACTTCACAAGGAATTTGGGAAGCATTTAGCTACAGTGCAGAGAGTGAGATTGTAAGCTCTTGGAACAGAGCATAAAGTTATACTGTGACATTGCAAGGAGCCCACTGAATTCTTGCAAGACAATGGAAAATCTCAAGTGATAGATTGAGGACTGGACGTAGGTCAAGGAAAGAGACCAAACCAGGATAAATCTCAGTGTCTTTTCTTCCTTTACCTTGCTTACTACTTTGTTATATTTTGCACTCTGTTTTTCTGCTACTCTTACTTTCACTTCTCTCTTATACATTTGCAAAAAATTTCAATCTTTCCAATTCACCTCCTCTCTTAGGAAACTAGCAGACCTAATAATATGAACATTGTGGCATGTTACAGGAGAATGTACAAATAGAATATGCAAGAACTCTTGCGAAACAATTAGTGTTTTTCAATTGTGAGTGGTTTGATACAACCCTAACCGTGGTGTGATGGTTCATAAACAACATGAGATTGTTGAACTTAATGCATCTAGGAGGTACAACAAGTTTGATTCTTTCATTTTTTCACAACAAGCCATGTAGGTGTACTATGCACCTTATCCTAGTTGTCATCATGAGGAGGCTCATTTATTAGTTATCATTAAAGTAAAGGCTCGGAGCACTATTGATGCTCCTTGTCATATCTTGTTAGTTCGGCTGGCTTCCCAAGAGGGGAGTGAATTGGGAAGATTAAAAATTTTCTGCAAAATATCAAAGAGGTGAAGAATGCAATATATGATGGTAAAACAGAGTATAAATGAATAATAGTGAAAGTAGCAGAAAAGAGAAGAAGACTCAGAAATTTATCCTAGTTCGGTCTCTCCACTTGACCTACTTCCAGTCCCCAAGTCACCACTTGAGATTTTTCACTATTCTGCAAGAATTTAGTGGGCTTCTTGCAAATGCCATAGTACAATGTTTATGCTCTATTTTCTAGAGCTTCTCTCAATCCCTTTCTGCACTTTCACAAAGTGCTTCCTAATCCCTTGTGATATCCCCTCACAAGAAAATCTATCTTTCAGATGAAGATTAGATTGTTTACAAAGATTAAACTCTCTTAATCAGAGTAAATATGAAGGTTGAAGTACAAGTATTGAAGTGAGAGAGTAAAAGCCTTTGAGTAGAAGATTTGGTAGAGTTTCAGTATATACAAAGTTTTATTCGTTACCCACAACTTCAAATGTTGTTATATTTATAGATTTAGGTCTCAAATGTCCGTTAGAGACAAAATCTATCCGTTGGAGAAGTTATCTAACAGTTACTCTGAAAAACTATCCGTTAACTAACCGCATTTAATGCTTCTGACATACTGAAATTCGAATTCGGTTGGTCAACAGACGAATTTTGAAGGAACCAAAGGTTAAAGCTTCCAACTTTGAAATACTGAAGTTCGCCTATTCATGAAGTGAAATTCAAATTTTGAAACTTAGAAAGTGTTTCCATGTTGTGACATATGAATTTTTAAGTAAAAAGTTTTTCTGTTAAGTGTGAACAGTATTTTCAATTTGCTATAGTGCCCTCGAAATTCAAATTTTGGAACCCCAAAATTCGTCTGTCCGTAGCATGCTCAAGAAGCATAGTAGTTCATTTTCTTTCAAAATTCGAATTTTAAAAGAGTGAAGTTCGTCTGTCAGAGAGACCTCTTTTCAGATTTACTTCAACATTCGAATTTGTAAACACTGTCCTTCGTATGTCATCATATCATTTCAACAGACTCACAACTTTAGCTTCTGAAATTTAAATTTCCATGTTCAAAGTTCATCTGTCAGTGAGCAATCTTTGAAACTCAATATAATCTTGATTTCAGATGAACTTTAACATTGTTTCAGACAAATTTCTTCAGTTTTCATAAGTTTCATTTTGTCTGAAATTCGAATGTTCAAAACTCAAAGTTTGTCTGTTGCTCAACAGCTACTTTTAGACACTTATGAAAATTTGAATTTTGGAAAATCAAAATTCATCTGTCAGAGAAGCATCTCTTTAGAATAATTCAGTTTTAGCTCGAAATTTGAATTTCCAAAGCCAAAGTTCGAATTTCCAATATGACAGTTCAATATAAACTTTTCAAACTGTGTCTGTTGGTGGGTATTTTTCAAATATTTCATGATTTAACATAAAATCAAGTTTTTAAAACATCTTTTCATCAAATCAAAGTCTTTTACCCATATTTAAACATAACTAATGATCCTACAATAAATCTTGCACAGATTACTCAGAACTTCTTCACTGGAAACATTTTGAGCTCCTTTGAGATCTTCATTCCAAGCTCTTGAATGTTGGTTTGGAATCATCAAAACTCTAGATTCAACATTCTCCCCCTTTTTGATGATGACAAAACAACTTTCAAACTGGATTAGTACTTGGGTTTGCTTTAACAAGCTCCCCCTCAACATATGCATTATATTTCAAAATATATCATATATAGCACATCAATGAAGAGATTCAAGAAGTGATAAGTACAAATCATTGCAACCAAGGAATTCATTCATTTCAATAATTGTTGCTTTACAGAAACCAATTAAAGTAAAAAGCACTTCAGAAACCAATTTCAAAACACAAAGTACAATCATCAAACAAACATCATCTGAAACAAAATATAGCATAACAAGAGGATTCAAGCCTAAGTTCTAAGCAGTCCTTCCATTACTTCTTCTTTGGCTTGGTCTTCTTGCTGTACGTCTTCCCAGATGGCTCAGCAGCAGATTTTCTAGTTTGCTTCTTCTTCTCCCCCTTTTTGGCATCATTAGGAAGGCCAACAAAATCAACCGGAGGAAGGATCTGAGAAATTGGAATGGCTTGAAGTGGCACAGGAGCAAAAGCGATTTTTAGTTCAACTAGTGCAGGAGGCTTAGAGGGCTCAGGGCTTGCTTCTTCATCATCATTAGAGACCTCAAGCAACTCTTGCATTTCCTGCTTGGAAAGAGCCAATTTAGCTCTTTGCACTTCAGAGAGTCCATAAGCAGCGAGAGAAGAAGGAGCAGGGTCATCAGAATGAAAAATCTCCTCAAGCCTTCTTCTCTGAGCTTGAAAGAGAGCTTTTCGAGTAATAGCTTCAAAATCAACAACAAGCACAATGCTTCTCTCCTCATTGCTGGCACTTTCCTGCATTGAAGAAGTGGAAATGGCTGCCACTAGTCTTTCAACTTGCTTAGAATCTTGAGTGGAAAGAATTGAATCCTAAGGATCTTCTAGAATGGGCTAATGAGGGCCTCTTTCTTGAGGTCCTTCTTCTTCCAAACTATAGTTCAAGGGTGGACCAGGACTTGGTGTCCTCATTGCACCAGTGGGCTCAGCACCATCTACATCATCATGCTCAGAGGAAGCTATCTTGAAGGGGCTTGGAGGCTTAGGGGTTGGAGACTGAATAGGCACAGAGAACCCTGGCTGAGGTGGAGCTGATGTGGCAGGAATTGCACTTCTAATTTCTTCACAGGCATCAGCAACCACTTTCATGTTCTTTGCCAACTGATGAATCTGATCTTGCAGATGAGTAAATTTGGTATTTTGCTCATCCCTGATGCTAAGAATGAGTGTAGACAGGTTGTCATACAAATCAGTGATCTTGGTTGGCTTGACACGAGAGGTGGGAGTGGCTGGAATGTGAGTAGGCTTGGATGGAGATGGGATAGGCAGAGAGGGCTGAGGAGTGGGTCTGGCAGGAGCCTTAGAAGTACCCTCTTGCTGTTGAGAGGCACCTTCAACAAAGAAAAGATCTTCAGATTTTCCTGCTCCCTTCCAAATCCATCTTCCTTCACTTCTTTCAATTCCCATCCTTTGAAGTTCTTTCTCCTTGAAGATCTCAGTGGGTTTCCCTTTCCCCTTCTCCAGATGTTGAATTCTAGCATATTGCAGAATTCTGGAAATGATAGCTACATAGGGGAGTGTGGAGTCCTTCCTCTGATCCCCTGACTTGATCATGCGTTGAAGTATGATATGTCCCATGTTGATCAGCTTTCCACGCATGATTGCTGCCATGACATGTGTCTCTGCCTTTGTTATCAGATTGAAGCTACCTCCTTTGTTGAATATGATCCTGGACACTATGTAGTGTAGGATCCTCACTTAGGCACTGAGGTCCGTGGGCTTCAACAAGTTTATGGAGGCCAGTTCTCCTTTCTTCTGAATAATGTCCTTAGCATTGTGCTCTCCTTATAGTTCAGAAAGGGGCCACCTTTTTCATCAGCAGTATCTGCCTCATCCATGTATCCAGAGGCAGTGATGTCTGTTAGTTAGGCTGACTTCCCAAGAGGGGGGTGAATTGGGAAGATTAGAAATTTTCTGCACAAAGTGAAAACGATGAAGAAAGCAAGGTATAATGAAAAACAGAGTATAAAGCAATAAGCTTAAAAGAGAAGAGATAGGAAGAAGAAAAACTCATATATTTATCCTGGTTCGGTCTCTCCACTTGACCTACGTCCAGTCCCCAAGTCACCACTTGAGATTTTCAACTATACTGAAAGAATTCAAGGGCTTCTTGCAAATGCCACAGTACAACGTGTATGCTCTATTTTCTAGAGCTCACTCAATCACTCTTAGCACTTTCACTATGTGCTTTACAATCCATTGTGATATCTCCTCACAAGTAAATCTATCTTCCAGATGAAGATTAGATTGTTTACAAAGATGAAACTCTCTTAAATAGAGTGAATATAAAAGTTGAAGTACAAGTTTTGAAGTAAGAGGGTAAAAGTCTTTGAGTAGAAGATTTGGCAGAATTTCAGTATATACAAAGTTTGATTCATTACCCACAACTTCAAATGATGTTATATTTATAGATTTAGGTCTCAAATATCCGTTAGAGACAAAATCTATCCGTTGGAGAAGTTATCCAACGGTTACTCTGAAAAACTATCCATTAACCAACCGCATTTAATGCTTCTGACATACTGAAATTCGAATTTCGGTTGGTCAACAGACGAATTTCAAAGGAAGCGAAGGTTAAAGCTTCGAACGTTGAAATACTGAAGTTCGTCTGTTCATGAAGTGAAATTCGAATTTTGAAACTTAAAGAATATTTCCATGTTGTGACGTATGAATTTTCAAGTGAAAAGTTTTTCTGTTAAGTGTGAACAGTATTTTCAATTTGCTACAGTGCCCTTGAATTTCGAATTTTGGAACCCCAAAATTCGTCTGTTCGTAGCATGCTCAAGAAGCACAGTAGTTCTTTTACTTCAAAATTCAAATTTTCAAAGAGTGAAGTTCGTCTGTTAGAGAGACCTCTTTTCAGACTTACTTCAGCACGTCATTTCAACAGAATCACAGTTTAGCTTCTGAAATTCGAATGTCCATGTTCAAAGTTCGTCTGTCAGTGAGCAATTTTGAAACTCAATATAATCTTGATTTCAGATGAACTTTAACATTGTTTCAGACAAATTTCTTCAGTTTTCAGAAGTTTCAATTTGTCTGAAATTCGAATGTTCAAAACTCAAAGTTCGTCTGTTGCTTAACTGCTTCTTTTAGACACTTATGAAAATTTGAATTTTGAACAATCAAAATTCATCTGTCAGAGAGACATCTCTTCAGACTTATTCGGTTTTAGCTCGAAATTCAAATTTCCAATGCCAAAGTTCGAATTTCAAACATGGCAGTTCAATGTAAACTTTTCAAACTTCGTCTGTTGGTGGGTATTTTTCAAATATTTCATAAAATCAAGGTTTTAAAATGTTTTTCCACTAAATCAAAGTCTTTTACCCATAACAAAAGATCCTACAACAATCCTTGCAATGATTACTCAGATTTTCTTCACTTGAGACACTTTGAGCTCCTTTGATATCTTCAATCCAAGCTCTTCAATGTTGGTTTGGAATCATCAAAAATTCTTGATTCAACAATGTCAATCTTGAGGCCATCTTGCCCTGGGATCTCCAATACTTCATTAACAGTCTCATCTGAGAGCCAGATGGTCCTTGATCTCAGATTGACCTCCCACTTCTTCTTCTTGCTGTTGTATTTTAAGGAGGCATACCATGTCTTTACTACTTCATCATCATATCTCTCCAATATCTCTAACAGATTCTTGTATCTCATCATCCATATTCCGGCATCAAAACTATTAGAGACCAAGAAATCTTCCAAGTTCACACAATATGGCTTGATTACCTTTTTGTTTGCAAACTTGGTCGAATATTCTTCCTGAATTTGTGGAGTGCTCTATAATGGCAGTGTAGTAAGTTGATATTCTCCAGATTGAGTGCTTAAGGATGAAATGGAAGCAACATTCTCAGTAGCAGCAAGAACAGGGACTAAAGGTTCAGCTATCTTCTAGGAAGAGGTCTAGCCTTCTTTGATTCTCCCTTGGGTGTAGTTTTTTGGCATTTGCAAGGAGTTCCCTAACTGGATTCAGCCTTTCTCTTTGGTTTTTCTCCTTCCTTGGTAGCATATTGTGATTTGACCGAATGTTTTGGATGAGCCTCTCCTTTGCCAGCTTCAGGATTCTTTACTCTTGCCATTTTTCGAGGATGAATGATTCAGAATGATGCAGAGATTAAGTTTATAGGGTGCGAAAATCAGTTTAAACGGTGGGAGATGAAGATTTTCTGTCAGAATTTAAGAGCATTGAAGACAGGAATTGAACAGACCCAGAGAGGAAGAGAGTAGGGTTGCGTCTGTTCAAATGAAAACCGTTGATTTTAACGTATGTAACCGCCTGACAGACGAATTTTGAGGGGTCAAAGTTCAAACTTTGAGCAGTTAAAAGGTTAAACCATTCAGCAAAGCTTACTGACAGACAGATTTTATTCAAAAAGTTCATCTGACAGTGGCTTGGTTCAAGCAACACAAGATGAACAGATGAACTTTGTTCAAACAAAGTTCAAATTTTGAAGTGTAAACATCAAACAGCAAACAACTCACAAACAACAGACGAATTATGTATATCAAACTTCATCTTTCAAAGATTCAACATTGAGGAGCTTGTTTCAACAAACGAATTTTCAAATTAGAAATTCGAATTTCTACACTTTGTAAAAGTTTTCCAACATTTGTATGTTAAGAGATAAACATCAGTATAATCACATGTTGGACAAACATTACTTTGAAATTTGTGTTCTTGAAAATTCAAATTTTGAAGGTCTAACAGACAAATTTCGAGGCTTCACCGAGAACTGTTCCAACTTATAACAGGCTGAAGTTCATCTGTTGGGTATCCAAATTCAAATGTTGACCATGCTGACTTCCTCAGAAACTTAATTTTTCAAGGAAATTCGTCTAACACACAATCAATATACGAATTTCAACTATAAAAACTTACAGAATTGATCCAGAAACTTAGAATATTTGCCATTTTCTTCACTTTTTGATTGTTCCATTCTGGTGTGCTCCCTTTTTCAGATTTATCAGCATTGAATCTCATGAGGAGCACCTACAACTTAATTTAAACACGCTCCAATGCTAAAGTTAGAACTAATTCAATGTTGGAAAATCTAAAAATAGAATTACACAGATTTACTTACAGTTCATTGGGATTTACCATGCCCAATTCTCTTCTTATTTTGCAATATCTGTCTTCTGATAGAGGCTTTGTCAAGATATCTGCAACTTGATCTTCAGTTGGGATGCACTCTAGTCTGATCTCTCCTTTCAGAACATGATCCCTTATGAAATGGTGCCTTACTTCAACATGTTTTGTCTTTGAATGCATGACAGGATTCTTTGTGATGTTAATGGCACTTTGATTGTCATACATGATTGGTATTTCCTTCATCTCAACCTCAAGATCTTCAAGCTGCTGTTTCATCCAGATAATTTGGGCACAACAGCTTCCAGCTGCAACATACTTAGCCTCTGCTGTGGATAAGGCCACACTGTTTTGCTTCTTGCTAAACCATGAAACCAAGGATCCTCCAAGAAACTAACATGTTCCACTTGTGCTTTTTCTGTCAGTTTTGGATCCAGCAAAGTCAGCATCAGTGTACCCTTTGAGATCTTCTCCATTGCCCTTAGGATACCAAAGACCCATTTGTGATGTTCTAATAAGATATCTGAAGATTCGCTTCACAGCAGTTGCATGAGTCTACTTAGGACCTGATTGGAATCTTGCACACATACAGACACTAAACATAATGTCAGGTCTGCTAGCAGTTAGGTACAATAGGGATCCAATCATTCTTCTATACTGAGTTATGTCAAACAATTTTCCCTTTTCATCCATATCCAGTTTGGTTGCAGTAGCCATAGGTGTCTCCATTGGCTTGGCATTTTCCATTCCAAACTTCTTCAGCAATTCCTTCAGATACTTGGATTGATTGAGGAAGATACCATCATTGCACTGTCTGATTTGCAATCCAAGGAAGAAGTTGAGTTCTCCCATTATAGACATTTTGAATTCCACCTGCATTAACTTAGAAAAATTCTTGCAAAGAGACTCATTAGTAGCAACGAATATCATATCATCAACATAGATTTAAACAATAAGTAAATCTTTATTTTCTTTCTTAGTAAACAAAGTTGTATCCACTTTTCCTCTATTGAACCCCTTTTCAGTTAGAAAATTACTTAATCTCTCATACTATGCTCTAGGGGCTTGTTTTAAACCATAAAGAGCTTTCTTCAGTTTATAAACATGGTTTGATTTTGTAGAGTCCTCAAAACCTGGAGGTTGATCTCTATAGACCTCTTCCATGATATATCCATTTAGAAAAGCACTTTTCACATCCATTTGATATAACAAAATAATTTTTCATGCATACATATGCTAGTAGAATTCTAATTGCTTCTAATCTAGCTACTGGAGCAAAGGTTTCCTCAAAATCAATGCCCTCTTCTTGATTATAACCTTTAGCAACCAGTCTAGCTTTATTTCTGATGATTGATCCTGATTCATCAAGTTTATTTGTAAAAACCCATTTGGCACCAATGATAGGATGATTTTTGGGTCTAGGCACTAAATCCCATACTTGGTTTCTTTCAAACTGATTTAATTCATCTTGCATGGCTAGAATCCAGTACTCATCAGTTAAGGCTTCCTCAATGCATTTAGGTTCAATTTACGAGATGAAAGCACAATTAATCATTTGATCCCATAACTATTTTCTGGTTCTAACTCTCTCTTGAACATTCCCTATTACTTGATCAACAGGATGATGTCTTTGATATCTCCAAGCTCTAGGGAGTTCTTGAGACATTTCTTCAATATTTTCATCTTCAAAATTCCTCTCCTAAATATCTTCTTCTATGTTAATAGATTCAGATATTTTTGGAGACTTAATTTTACCTTTATCAGAAATATCTAACTTTTTAAAGTTTGAAACAAGATCGTTCTCATCAGTAGTATGTTTAGAAGCAGTTTCATGTTTAATAAATACTACATGCACAGATTCTTCTACCAGTTTAGACTTTTTGTTGAAAACTCAATATGCCTTACTTTTACTAGAATAGCCCATAAATATACCTTCATCTGATTTGGCATCAAACTTACCCAGATTCTCCTTTCCATTGTTGTGAATGAAGCATTTGCAGCCGAACAAATGGAGATGTGATAGATTTGGCTTTCTTCCCTTGTACAACTCATAAGGAGTCTTCCCAAGGATTGGTCTGATGTAGGCTCTGTTTATGATATTGCTAGCTGTATTCACTGCATCAGCCCAAAATACTTGGGAGAGTTCGTTTTCATTCAGCATAACTCTAACCATCTCTCTAATTGTTCTGTTCTTCATTTCTACTACTCTATTATGTTGTGGAGTTCTTAGGGCTGAGAAGTTGTGGTCAATTTCATGCTCATTGCAATACTCCAGAAAGGATGAGTTCTCAATTCTCCTCCATGATCTGACCTGATAGACACAATGGAAAAACCTTTCTCATTTTGCACTTTCTTGGCTAAGGTTACAAATGCATCAAAGGTATCACTCTTACAGGAAAGAAACAATGTCCATGTAAATCTAGAATAATCATCTACAATGACAAGCACATACAGATTTCCACCAATGCTTTTTATCCTAGATGGACCAATTAAATCCATATGCAGTAGTTCTAGTGGTCTAGTAGTGGTGACAACGTTTTTGGGTTTAAAAGAAGATTTAGTTTGCTTTCCTCTTAAGCATGCATCACATTCTTTGTCTTTTTCAAAAGCAATTTTTGGCAGGCCAGTGACTAACTCATTTTTAACTAGTTTTGAAAGCTGATTCATGTTAACATGAGCTAATCTTCTATGTGATAGCCAACTATCGTTATCCTGACTAATTAAGCAAATAAAATCTAAGGGAGGAAGTTCATCAAGATCAATAGTATAGCAGTTACCATCCCATTGAGCTTTGAGAATTACTTTGTGATCACTTTTTCTGATGACTAGCCAGAATTTTGAGTCAAACAGCACCCAGTTTCCTTTATCACATGTATGACTCACACTTAACAGATTGTGGTTGAGGCCAATCACAAACAGCACCTCTTCAATGGATGTTTCAAGATTTTTGCCCACAATGCCAATGCCGATAATTTTGCCATATTGATCACCTCCAAATGTCACCTTTCCTCCTTTCTTGTCTCTAAGGGTAATGAACTTCACCTTGTCACCGGTCATGTGGCTTAAACAGGCACTGTCTATATACCATTTGTTGCTCGTTTTGGCTTTGAGACAGACCTCTTCTTCTTGATCACTGCTACATGGAATTTTAGCTTCTTCAGAGGCGAGTGCCATCAGACATATATTGGCAATTTCATCTTCTTCCTCATCTGAGTTGTTGCCCCATATTGATGAGATGTAGACTTTCTTCTTCTTGCCTTTGTCAGCAGCTTTCTTTTCTTTCTCTTGCTTCTTGAGGAATTGTGGACAATCTCATTTGATGTGTCCCTACTTTTTGCACTCATAGCAAGTCACAGGCTTTTTTGCTTCTTTCTTGCTGTCTCCAGCTACTCCTTTCTTGAAGATTTTCTTGTTTCTCTTCTTGCTATAGAATCTTCTGAATTTTCTGACCATCATAGCCAGAGTTTCTTCATCCAGCTCATCTCCATCGTCTGATTCTTCTTCCTTTTCTTCAACAGCTTTGAGAATAAGACCTTTCTTCTTTCTGTCTTGTCCAGCTTCCTTAAGAGCTTTGAGTTTTCTTTCATACTCCTCAAGGCTGCCAAAGAGAACTATGACAGAGGCCATTGATTCTCCTATGGCTTCCTCTATTGCTGTTACTTTGGGTTGCCATTCCAGAGGGAGAGCTCTGAGAATCTTCCTTACTTTCTCTGTTTGAGTGTACTCCTTTCCCAGGCTCTTTAGTTTATTCACAATGAGAGTGAATCTCTTTTGTAGCTCTTTTACAGTTTCTCCTTCAGCCATTCTGAAGCTTTCATATTCTCCAATGCAGGTATTCAGTTTATTTTCCCTAACTCCAGTTGTTCCTTCATGAGCAATCTGCAGGGTGGCCCACATTTCCTTAGCAGTGGAGCATTGTGAGACTCTGTAGAATTTGTCTTGATTCAAGGCACTGACTAAACAGTATTTTGCCTTGAAGTTCAACAGGACTCTCCTTCTGTTTTCCTCATTCCATTCAGCTTCTGGCTTTTCTCTGTACTTTCCATCATCTTCTAAAGCCATTGGGACAAAGTCTCCCTTCTGAATGACTGACCAGATGTCCAGATCGATTGACTGGAGATAGATTTGCATTCTCATCTTCCAGTACCCATAGTGTTCTCCACTGAAGTCAGGTGGTCTATTTGTGTTGTTGCCTTCTGGTCATATACTTTGTCCAAAGTCAGCCATTATAATTCTCGGACTGTGAGATCCTTTGATTGGGAATTCGGGCTCTGATACCACTTGTTAGTTAGGCTGGCTTCCCAAGAGGAGGGTGAATTAGGAAGATTAAAAATTTTCTGCAAAATATCAAAGAGGTGAAGAATGCAATATATGATGGTAAAACAGAGTATAAATGAATAATAGTGAAAGTAGTAGAGAAGAGAAGAAGACTCAGAAATTTATCCTGGTTCGGTCGTTCCACTTGACCTACGTCCAGTCCCCAAGTCACCACTTGAGATTTTCCACTATTCTACAAGAATTCAGTGGGCTTCTTGCAAATGCCACAGTACAATGTTTATGCTCTGTTTTCTAGAGCTTCTCTCAATCCCTTTCTGCACTTTCACAAAGTGCTTCCTAATCCCTTGTGACATCCCCTCACAAGAAAATCTATCTTCCAGATGAAGATTAGATTGTTTACAAAAATTAAACTCTCTTAATTAGAGTAAATATGAAGGTTGAAGTACAAGTATTGAAGTAAGAGGGTAAAAGTCTTTGAGTAGAAGATTTGACAGAGTTTCAGTATATACAAAGTTTAATTCTTTAGCCACAACTTCAAATATTGTTATATTTATAGATTTAGGTCTCAAATGTCCGTTAGAGACAAAATCTATCCGTTGGAGAAGTTATCCAACGGTTACTCTGAAAAACTATCCGTTAACCAACAACATTTAATGCTTCTGACATACTCAAATTCGAATTTTGGTTGGCCAATAGACGAATTTCAAAGCAACCGAAGGTTAAAGCTTCGAACGTTGAAATACTGAAGTTCGTCTGTTCATGATGTGAAATTCAAATTTTGAAACTTAGAAAGTGTTTCCATGTTGTGACATATGAATTTTCAAGAAGGAAGTTTTTCTGTTAAGTGTGAACAGTATTTTCAATTTGCTATAGTGCCCTCGAAATTCAAATTTTGGAACCCCAAAATTCGTTTGTCCGTAGCATGCTCAAGAAGCACAGTAGTTCATTTTCTTTCGAAATTTGAATTTTAAAAGAGTGAAGTTTGTCTGTCAGAGAGACCTCTTTTCAGATTTACTTCAACATTCGAATTTGTAAACACTGTCCTTCGTATGTCATCATATCATTTCAACAGACTCACAACTTTAGCTTCTGAAATTCGAATTTCCATGTTCAAAGTTTGTCTGTCAGTGAGCAATCTTTGAAACTCAATATAACCTTGATTTCAGATGAACTTTAACATTGTTTCAGACGAATTTCTTTAGTTTTCATAAGTTTCATTTTGTCTGAAATTTGAATGTTCAAAACTGAAAATTCGTCTGTTGCTCAACAGCTTCTTTCAGACACTTATGAAAATTTGAATTTTGGAAATTCAGAATTCATCTGTCAGAGAAGCATCTCTTCAGACTTATTCAGTTTTAGCTCGAAATTTGAATTTTCAAAGTCAAAGTTCGAATTTCCAATATGACAGTTCAATGTAAACTTTTCAAACTTCGTCTGTTGGTGGGTATTTTTCAAATATTTCATGATTTAACATAAAATCAAGTTTTTAAAACATCTTTTCATCAAATCAAAGTCTTTTACCCATATTTAAACATAACTAATGATCCTACAACAAATCTTGCACAGATTACTCAGAACTTCTTCACTTGAAACATTTTGAGCTCCTTTGATATCTTCATTCCAAGCTCTTGAATGTTGGTTTGGAATCATCAAAACTCTAGATTCAACATACCTTACTTACATATATAATTTCCCATATATATTGTCATATATAATACCTAATTGAGCTATTTAAGAAGCTTGAATCATTCAAATATCAAAAAAAAAATTCAAAACTTTAAAATACTATTCATTTGGTAATCCGATTTTTCTAGCTAAATTTTGAAAAATCATACCTAATTCCAGAAAAAATTGTATAAGGATGATTCAAGTATCTAAAAATATTACCTACATGAAAAAATTATGAAACTTGAACTTTACTCAGCCAATTTATACAGTAAAATCATCCAATTTATATTATTCATTTGGTTAAAACTATTTTTCCCAGTTTTCTAAGCCATTTTCAAAAATTCATAACAATTTGTATACTTATCCAAATTAAGTGCTCTTTGACTTTTTAGAAATCTCTATGTGTTTACTTTCCAACTGTATGATACTTAGCAAAAAACTAAATCTGGAATGAACAGTACTTATATAACTAACCAGTGCTTAGAATTGGACAATTTTGCATACAACTTCCAAAAACTAAATATATAATATACTTACATGATCCAAACTCTTCCAAAATATGTCTCTAACATCACAACAACACTAAAGGAACATTATGGTAGCAAGACACAACTTCATGAAAACACATATAATTTTATACATAATTACAAGAAAACAAATAACCAAGGTGGCTATAAACCTAATCATCATTAATCTTCTCCTTGCCTCTTGTCTTCTTGGAGGTCTTGCCATCACTTGAACCTATAAGATTAATGCTTGAGGAGTGAGATTTAGGGTCTTAGTATCAGTTTATTTCGCACAAATATTTTATTCAAGTTTCACAAATATTTTACATACAATCACATAAACTATTAAAATGCTATATTGTTAAGTGAAAATTTCGACAGAGTTTCTCCTTAGAAAATTTACATCCCATGGAACAAAACCCCTCATTTTACAGCCAAAATCAGTCACAAATTAACACAATAACAATATGGCATCAAGATATAATCATGGAAACAACAAAGAATAACATATTGCAATAAAATAGACCAAGTTACCTCTTATGTAATCCTTTGCTTTTCCTTTTTGAACCAAAGCTTTCACAAGCTTTCTTGAACTCCTACAAGTCCTAAAACATCATTAAATATCTACTAAATCATTTGAATTAAAGGGTTCCCTCGTAAAGACTCACTTGAACCCTAAAATTCCATATAGTTTATCTTACACTTTTTCTTAAGTACAATACTTGTTCTTAGCTAAGTTAAATCTAGGGAATCCATTTTTAACATCAAATCATTGAAAATCCAACTCTTTGCCTACCCTAGGTCTAACAAAAAATTAGGGCATAAAGAAGAAAAAATGAAATTTCCAAAACTTGTTTCCAATTGCTCTAAAACTTGTTCCTTTCACATAGTCTCATGATTTCTCAAAACTTTATGGCGTAAAACCACTTCTTTCATTCGTTTAGACTTAGGGCAAAGTTAGGAGAACAAGAGAAGAGAAGAAGAGCTCAAGGAAAGCATGGAAAACTACTTGAAAACTTAGCTAGAAAACCTTAAGAAATCAAGAGAGAAACTTACCCTTTTGGCTTTTGTTTCTTCTCTTCTTCTTTCTCACTTCTCCTTCACATTTTTCCTCCTCCTCTTGGCTAGTTTTAGAAGCCTTTCTTCCCTTCTTTTGGTGCCCAAGTCGTCCAAGGAGGGAGTATTTATAAAAAATAGCTACCCAATTAAATTTTGCCATGAATTCTTCTTGAAATTTCTTGAAAATTCATGTAAAAAAGATATAAAATATTAAATAATGTAATTTCTCCATATGCACTTGTTGGTCATGAAATTAAGGACATTTTTGCCTAAAAATATTAGATATTTACTTATCCAGATATATCCTAGATTGATCTGGACAAATAAAGTTACTTTGGCAGTATATTTTACTATTATTAGGATACTAGTTATAACTATATTGGGATATAAAATTACCACAATATTCATCCCAATTGGTCTAAATACGGGGCCCACAATGCCCTTTTTTTGCTCATTGTGCACTTTTTGATGCTCGGTATAAAATTTTTCTTCACATAAATTTCGTTAACCTTAAACCATCATACAATTGGGTTCCGCTCATTGTGAGTTTCATTTTGACATAAAATTTGTATAATATCAAAATTACCATTATTTTGGGTAAAAATGCAATTTTCAAAACTTTTGGGCACTTTGCTATAATTTTTTCCAAGGGATAAAATGCAAATAAATATTTTTCTAGAGGCAAAAATGTAATTTATTTAAAATGAATATCTTTTCCTTGAGCCCAAATTTGACCTTTTTGCCCTTTTCTACATCTATCCACATATATCAGATTTTTCCATAACACATTACATTTTAATTTATTTAAAATTCTCAGCATATTACACTTACATCTACAACAGACATTGAGCCATTTCAAGAAGATGGATTACAAGTCATATTACCTTTAATTGTTCATAATGATGAAATTTATAACCTAGTAGATGCTGAAGGTGGTTATGCATAAATAGATAACTGTAACACCTCTTTTTGGGCCCATTTTCCATGTATTTAATAATTCTAAAGTCCATTTATATCATAGTAGGATCTTGAATCACAATAAATGTTATAATCAATTTTTTTCAATATTTGGGCAGTATTCATTTAATCAAATTTATTTATTCTGATTAAACTTAAAAAAATCATAACTAATTCAATACAAATCATATGCATGTGATTCAAGTCTTTAGGGATAGCTTATAACTTTGTCTACATGGGAAAAATATAAGTCAGAGCAATGATAGTACTGATCTTATAGCAAACTCTATGAAATTTCACAATTTATACAAAAACTGCAAAATTATCATATTAATTGGAATTAAATATAAAAATCCACCAAATATTGTTCACATGTCCAATTTGAGTGATCTTTAGATCATCTTAAAGCTCTGTTTGTCTACTTTTCAATCATATACATCATTCATAATTTATACAATAAAAAGTCCAAACAGTGGCATGTTTACTCTACATAGGTCAAGATGACCATTTATATCTTACTACTTTGCCAAACAAAAGCCATAAAATATTTACATGGCGATACATCATTTTCATACTATATCATACTCTAGCTAAGACCTAAGGCATCATAAAAACTTGAAGAAACCTACTTAACATCACATTTACAAAATTACATCAAAGGTCAAAGCTCATAGCCATTGCTAGAATTATCAAGATAATGGCCAAATTCTTTTTCCTTTCCTTTCTCTTCCTTGGTGGTATTGCCATTGTTGCTACTTATTCATGGTTAATATTTGGGAGGGTGAGATTCAAAGAATCTCAGTAGTTAACATCCAACATGCCATTACATCATCACATTAAGCATGAAAACATCAAGATAACACATTTTGAATACATTAACACATTTGCGTCATATGAATTCATAAATTTTTGACAAAGTTTTGTGTTGAAAAATGGATATCCTGGGATCTCAATGCCCCTCAATCAACTCTACCAATACACATAAATCATCTCAAAATATCATTGCAATCATATGACAAGGCATAAAGCACATTGAAAACAAACATGATAATATAATGCAAGCATGGGAAATTAACTACCTTATGATGCTCCCTTGCTTTCCAAACTTGGTCCACCACTTTTTGAGATTTCCACAACCTTCTTGAACCTATCCACATCATCATTGAACCAATTTATCCATTGGTTTTTAGGAATTACATAATACCATACACACTAAAACCCAAAATTTTCACTTAGTTCTCCTTTGATCTTTCTTTGTACAACACACTTGTTCTTAAGGTTTTGGACCATGGGGAATCCATTTTTTAGGTTAAAACCATGAAATTAAAACTCTAAATACTCCCCCTATTCTGACCGAAATTGTCTCAAAGTGTTTGAAAAAAATTTCCTTCAAATCATTTCAAACCATCCATGGATTCATGCTTCTAGTGGTTAATCTAAGCTTTTCCTTAAGTTTAATTGTCCAAACTCATTCCTATTGCTAAATCACATTTTGGCCGAAACCCTAAGATGGAAAGGAAGCAAGCTAAACCATAAAACATGCTTTGAAAACTATAATAGCAAGCTTAGGGTGGTAGTATAAAAGCTTACCAATTTGTGGTTCAATTTTCCTTTGGTTTCACTTCCTTTTCTCCCTCCTTTTCTCCTTCCTTTTCTTGTGTTTTCTTGCTCTGTTTCAGCTTCTAGTTCACGCATGAAATGATGAAGAAAGAGAAGGGATTCAGTGGTTAATTACACCCTTAACCATGGTTAATCAAATAAATTAACTAAAGTTACCTTTTTGCCTCCTTCTTTAAGAAGTTTTCCCCAAGAAATATTAAAATACTCTTTGGCCTCATATGCTGCAACAATTCATGCATGAGAGAGGGAAGAGAATGTACAAAAGTTGTCCAATTTTCTTGATCCAGATACATCTCAATCCGGGTACTTTTTAACTGTACCGATAAAATCGTCTTTATACTAATGTAGCATTTTTGGGCTACGGGACTATTCTAACTTTATTTCTAATTTCTATAAATATCTTATCCCAAATGGTATCTATGTATGAACCATATCCTAACCTGATTTCTTTTTAACCATCAGTAGGGCTCACAGTTTACTTTATCAGTTTACTATTATTTTTTGACACTCGGCATTGATTATTTCTTTATTCTTGAACATTAACCCTCAGTACCATATACCATTAGACTTCTCTCATTGAGGGCTTCGTTCTAATAGTAATTTTGCATATTTACAAATTGCCCTTGACCCGAGATTAAATTATAATTTTGAAAACTTTCGGGTCATTAGGTGTAATTTTTCCCAAGGCTTTTCTATTTCTTTCTCCACGTACATTTTAATACTTTTGGGATGTGGATGTCATTTTTATAGTTCTTTAGGGGAAAAAATATAATTTTCTCATTTTTCTGTCCAACTGGAAAAAATGACTTCTTTGCCCTATTTCACACAAAACGGTGCCTCTCTATTTTCATGAATTCCTTGTACATTTTATGTTATCATCAATTATGTCCTCTTTTATCACTTAGTATCTAGTGAAATTTTGAGATATTACAGTAACTCTATTCTTAATGATGAATATGAAGATTTTATAGAAGATGATCTAGAAAATGATAAGGAAGATGATGAAAAAGATTGGTATTCAGAAGATGATAAGGAAGATGGTGTAGAAGATAATGAAGAAAATGATTCAAAAGATAATATATAAGGGACTGTGGCTTTATGTTAAATTCTTCAATTTATTTTAACTTTTTATACAAATATAAATGTTATTCTTGTGCATTAATATTTATATATTCATGTCTAATTATTTTGTAAATGTTGAGTTTATGTAAACTTGTTATGAAAATATAATTGAGTAGTTCAATCATTGTGCATATGGTAGGTCGTGTCATCAAGCGAGATTGAGATCAAGGTCAAGTTATGCATCCACTACATACAAGTGATGGCACATCATCTAGTCAATTTGTGTCACCACATATTGGAGATGGAACATCCTCTCCTAGTCCTCGCTCTGGTTCCTATACTCCGACATCTCTACCCTCTGGAGGATCTACAATTGCACCTTATATACCATCATCATCTAGCCCATCCTGTGTTTCACCATAGGGATCATCCAATCTTGTTCTATAATCCCAGAATACATGTAGTAGCAATCTCCCCAAAGATGGTCAAATTTTGGTGGAGCCAAATAATGACATGTAAGTTAACAACTTTTAATTATTCTATAAATACTTCTCTACATATCAATTTTGAACTATCATAACATATGTAATCATTGAGGCAAATATAAGTTTAATCTTATTAGTGCAGTTAGAGAAATACTTTACATTATTCAAACCAAATATGAATACCCATGTTACACATGAGGGACGACACCACTTAAGTTTTTGGATGATTAGTTCAAAGGGTGGGCAGTAATAAAAAAATCCATCAATTTTCCTTATTTTCTTAGATTATGTTCTCACCTCAAATGTAATTGAAATTTGTGGTTCTTTTGTTGTGTACATAGAAAAAACATAATTGGCTACCACAGTATGAACAAAAAATTAGATTAAATTTTAAGAAAAAAATGTGGTGATATCCTTAGGAAAACTATGACTAGAGTTAAAGCAGATATAAAAAAAGGAATCCAATTGGATTGGATTCCAAGAGATGTGTGGACACAATTACACAAAGAATGGACTAGCAAAGAATATGAGTAAAAGCAAGAGGCAACAAAGGAAAATCAAGCCTCTACCATAGGAGGTATGAAGAATAGATGTGCTAGCATTCCTTTGACTGAGCATCGAAGGAGGATGGTAAGAATTTCAATTCAAATTATTCATTGTTTCTTATTTGTAAAGAACATTTTTCATCTTTATTAATTATTGTAGGCTGCAGATCTCAGTAGGTAGCCAACAATGGCGGAGCTTTTTAAGCGAACACATTTCAATGAGAAAACCAAAGAATTTGTTGATAAGAGGTTAGTTGAAGCCTATGTAAGTATATTTTTATCTAATTCTTTGTTTTAAACTTTTAATTTATCAACATATTGTTTTGAGTCTTGGTCATTATTTTGAACATAACAATGTTCGATTCACTTTTTTAGTTCCTTCTTTGTATGGATCATGAATTAATTACTTCTTTTTGGATTATAAACTCTTTAGGCAGGCTAGCATCCATAATATCATGCTCAATGGTTTCATATTATCATCGACTTGTATTATTGTTGTTAGTCTTCAATGACACATGACTTATTTCTTATTATGCTGATTGATACTTGAGATGATTAGTTTCACTTAACCTAAATTAAATATAGAAAGTAGTTACCTTTTTAGTTTTGCTCATGAACTCCTACTATCATCTCTATGTTTTGAAGTTTTGATTTTCCTAGACATACTTCAAGTCAGATTAAAAAACTATTTTTGGTGAAATATTTGAAATGATAACTTAGTTTTCTTGCCCTAATATATTGTACAATAATTTAGAGGTGACCTTTTTTGGTAACAAGAGGTGACTTAATTTGAACTTGCTCTAATATATTGTACAATAACTTAGGATGCTTATGGAAGAATGCTTAAGAAATGTAATATTTAGTTTTATATTGGGCACTATGTCGAACATATTTTAATATTCTGGAGAAGAGTTTCCAAAATCATAAAATAGTTCAATAGTGTTATTGCTTTAGCAGTCTAAATATACTCCACATTTAGTATCTTTATCCCTTTTATGTTTATTTGATGTCTTCAAACTTAATTTATATGGTATATACGTTCATGGATAGAGGACCTTTCTTTCCCTTTTTTTTCTACATTAGTTGGCTTCCCAAGAGGGGAGTGAATTAGGAAGATTAAAAATTTTCTACAAAATATCAAGAAGGTGAAGAAGGCAATATATGATGGTAAAACAGAGTATAAACAAATAACTGTAAAGGAGGCAGTAAAGGGAATTTATCCGGGTTCAGTCTCTTCACTTGACCTACGTCCAGTCCTCAAGTCACAACTTGAGATTTTCCACTATTCAGCAAGAATTCTGTGGGCTTCTTGCAAATGCCTCAGTACAAAGATATTGCTCTATTTCTAGAGCTCACTCTATCTCTCTGTGTACTCTTACAAAGTGCTGCCCAATCCCTTGTGATGTCCCCTCACAAGAAAATCTATCTTCCGATGAAGATAAGATTAATTACAAAGATTAAACTCTCTTAAATAGAGTGAATATGAAAGTTGAAGTGCAGAATATTGAAGTGAGAGAGTAAGAAACTTTGAGTAAAAGATTTGGCAGAGTTCTAGTATATTCAGTGTTAAAATTATTTTACACAACTTCAAATGATGTTATATTTATAGATTTAGGTCTCAAATATCCGTTAGAGACAAAATCTATCCGTTGGAGAAGTTATCCAACGGTTACTCTGAAAAACTATGCGTTAACCAACCGCATTTAATGCTTCTGACATACTGAAATTTGAATTTCGGTTGGTCAACAGACGAATTTCACAGAAACCGAAGGTTAACAGCTTCAACATTGAAAGCCCGAAGTTCGTCTGTCATGAAGTGAAATTCAAATTTTGATATTTGGAAAATATTTCTGTGTTGTGACATATGAATTTTCAAGTAGAAAGTTTTTCTGTTAAGTGTGAACAGTATTTTCAATTTGCTATAGTGCCTTCGAAATTAGAATTTTGGATCCCCGAAATTCGTCTGTCCGTAATTAGTTTAAAAGGCTCAGTGGTTCATACAGTTTAAAATTCGAACTTTCAATGGGCAAAGTTCGTTTGTCAGAGAGACCTCTTTTCAGACTAACTTCAAAATTCGAATTTATAAATACTGTCATTCGTATGTCAATATATCACTTTAACAGACTCACAAACTTAGTTTCTGAAATTTGAATTTTCATGTTCAAAGTTCGTCTGTCAGTGGGCAATTTTAACATTCAATCCAAACTTAGTTTCAGATGAACTTTGACATAATTTCAGACGAATTTCTTTAGTTTTCTTAAGTTTCATTTTGTCTGAAATTTGAATTTTCAAAACCCAAAGTTCGTCTGTTACTTAAAGCTCCTTTCAGACACTTATCAAAATTCGAATTTCATGAAGTCAAAATTTGTCTGTCAGAGAGGCATCTCTTCAGACTTGTTGAATTTTAGTACAAAATTCGAATTTCCAAAGCCCAAAATTCATCTCTCACTATGACAGATTGGTATTAACCTCTTAAACTTCGTTTGTTGGTCGGTGTTTTTCAAATATTCCATGATTTAACACAGAATCAAGGTTTTAAAACTTCTTTCTACCAAATCAAAGTCTTTTACTCTAATTAAAACAAAACTAAACATTCTACAACAAACTTTGCACAGATTTCTCCAGGATTTCTTCACTTGAAACCTTTTGGGCACCTTTGATATCTTTATTCCAAGCTCTTGAAGGTTGAGTTGGAATCATCAAAACTTCTTCATTCAACATTCTCCCCCTTTTTGATGATGACAAAACAACTGACAAACTAGATTAGTACTTGGGTTTGCTTTAACAAGCTCCCCCTCAACATATGCATTATATTTTCAAAAGATATCATATATAGTAAATCATGTGAAGAGATTCAAAGAACAAATCATTGCAACCGAGAAATTCTTTCATTTAATCAAATGTTGCTTTACAGAAATCAAATTAAGCAAAGTTCTTCGACATACATAAATCAAATACAAAACATAAAACAATCAAAGCAAACATCTGAAACACAATACAACACTACAAGAGGACTCAAGCTTAAAATCTAATCACTTCTTCTTTGGCTTGGTCTTCTTGCTGTAAGTCTTTCCAGATGGCTTAGTAGCAGACTTGCCAGTTTGCTTGCTCTTCTTCTCCCTCTTTTTGGCATCATCAGGTAGGTGAACAAAATCAGCTGGAGTAGGGATCTGAGAAACTGGAATAGCTTGAGGGGCACAGGATCAAAAGGGAGATCCGGTTCAACTGAGGGAGGATGCTCAGAAAGCTCAGTGCTTGGATCCTCATCATCAGAGACCTCAAGCAATCTTGCATCTCCTGCCTGGAAAGAGCCAATTGTGCCCTCTGCTCTTCTGAAAGACTAAATGCAGAGAGAGATGAAGGAACAGGGTCATTAGAGCGAAACATTTCCTCAAGCCTTCTTCTTTGAGCTTGCAAGAGAGCATTACAAGCAATAGCTTTAAAATCAACAACAGGCACAATGCTTCTCTATTCATTGCTGGCAATGTCCAGCATTGATGAAGTAGAAATGACTGCTACTAGTCTTTCTACTTGCTCAGATTCTTGAGTGGAAAGAATTGAATCCTGAGCATCTTTTGAAATTGGCTCATGAGGGCCTATTTCCTGAGGTCCTTCTTCCATCCAAACCATAGTCCAAGGGTGGACCAAGACTTGGTGTCCTCATTGTACCAGCAGGCTCAGTACCATCTTTATCTTCATCATGCTCAGAAGAGGCTAGCTCGAAGGGGCTTGGAGGCTCAGGAGTTGGAGATTGAACAGGCATAGAGAACCCTGGCTGAGGTGGAGCTGATGTGGTAGGAATTGCACTCCGAATATATAGGCATCAGCAACCACTTTCATGTTTTTTGCTAACTAATGAATATGATCTTGCAGATGAGCAAATTTGGCATTTTTCTTATCCCTGATGCTAAGTATGAGTGTAGACAGGCTGTCATACAGCTCAGTGATCTTGGTTGGCCTGGCACGAGAGGAGGGAGTAGATGGAATGTGAGTAGGCTTGGATGGAGATGGGACAGGCAGAGAAGGTTGAGGAGTAGATCTGGCAGGAGCCTCAGAAGTGCTTTCTTGCTGTTGGGAGGCACCTTCAACAAAGAAAAGATCTTCAGATTTTCCTGCTCCCTTCCTAATCCATCTTCCTTCACTTCTTTCAATTCCTATCCCTTGAAGTTCTTCCTCCTTGAAGATCTCAGTGGGTTTCCCTTTCCCCTTCTCAAGATGCTGAATTCTAGCATATTGCAGAATTCTGGAAATGATAGCTGCGTTGGAGAGTGTGGAGTCTTTCCTTTGATCCCTTGCCTTGATCATGCGTTGAAGTATGATATGTCCTATGTTTATCAGCTTTCCACACATGATTGCTGCCATGACATGTGCCTCTGCCCTTGTTATCAGATTGAAGCTGTCTCATTTATTGAAAATGATCCTAGACACTATGTAGTGTAGGATCCTTACTTGGGCACTAAGGTCAGTGGGCTTTAACAGGTTTATGGTTGGCCAGTTTTCCTTTCTTCTGAATAATGTACTCAGAATTGTGCTCTCCTTGTAGTTCAGAATGGGGCAACCTTCTTCATTAGCAGTATCTACCTCATCCATGTATCCAGAGGCAATGATGTCAATCTTGAGGCCATCTTGCCCTAGGATATCCAGCACTTCATTGAGAATCTCATATGTGAGCCTGATGGTCCTTGATCTTAGATTGACCTCCCATTTCTTCTTCTTGCTGTTGTACTTCAAGGAGGCATACCATGTCTTTATCACTTTATTATCATACCTTTCCAATATCTCCAACAGATTCTTCTATCTCAACATTCATATTCCAGCATCAAAACTATTAGAGACCAAGAAAGCTTCCAAGTTTACACAATGAGGGTTGATTACCTTTTTATTAGCAAACTTGGTGGAGTATTCTTCCTGAATATGTGGAGTGCTCCATAATGGCTGTGTAGTAAGTTGATATTCTCTAGATTGAGTACTGGAGGAGGAAGTGGAAGCAGCAGTCTTAGCAACAGCAGAAACAGAGACTGAAGGTTCTGCTTTCTTTAAGGAAGAGGGTCCAGCTTTCCTTGATTCTCCCTTTGGTGTAGTTTTCTGACGTCTGGAAGGAGTTCCCTTGCTTGATTCGGCCTTTCTTTTTGGTTTTTCTCCTTCTTTTGAAGCATATTGTGATTTAACCGCTCTCGTTGTGCGAGATTCTCCTTTTCCAGCTTCAGGATTCTTTACTTTTGCCATTTCCATGGATGAATGTTTCAGAATGAAGCAAGGATTGGGTTAATAGGCTGTAAAAATCAGTTTAAATGGTGAGAGATGAAGATTTTCAGTCAGAATTTAAGAGCATTGAAGAGAGGATTTGAATAGACCCAGAGAGGAAGAGAGTAGGGTTACGTCTGTTCAGTTTAAAACCGTCGGTTTTAACGTAAGTAACCTCCTGACAGACAAATTTTGAGGGGTCAAAATTTGAACTTCGAGCAGTCAAAAGTTAAATCATTCAGTAAAGCTTACTGACAAATGAATTTTCTTCAGAAAGTTCATCTGACAGTGGCTTGATTCAAGCAACACAAGATAAACAGACAAACTTTGTTTCAACAAAGTTCAAATTTTGAAGAGCAAACATCAAGCAGTAATCAAAACAACAACTAACAAACGAATTATGCATATTAAACTTCATCTTTGAAGGATTCAACATTAAGAGCAAGATTCAACAGATGAATTTTGAATCTGAAATTCGAATTTCTTTACTTTGTGAAAGTTTTGCAGCATTCGTATGTTAATAAATAAACATCAGTATAATCATCATGTTGGACAAACATAACTTTGAAATTTTAGGTTTTGAAAATTTGAACTTTCAAGGTCCAACAGACAAATTTCGAGGCATCACCGAGAACTGTTCCAACTTATAACAGGCTGAAGTTCGTCTGTTGGGCATCCAAATTCAAATGTTGACCATGTTGATTTCCTCAGAAACTTAGTTTTTCATGGAAATTCGTCTAACACACAATTAATACATGAATTTCAACTTTAAAAACTTACAGAATGGATCCAGAAACTCAGAATTTCTGCCCTTTTCTTCACTTTTTGATTGTTTCATTCTCATGTGCTCCATTTTTCAGATTTATTAGCATTGAATCTCATGAGGAGCTCTTGCAACTTAAATTAAACTCACTCCGATGCTAAAGTTAGAATTAATTCAATGTTGGAAAATCTAAAAATAGAATTGCACACGGATCTACTTACAGTTCATTGGGATTTACCATGCCCAATTCTCTCCTGATTTTGCAATGTCTATCTTCTGATAGAGGCTTTGTCAAGATATCTGCAACTTGGTCCTCTGTTGGGATATACTCCAGTCTATCTCTCCTTTCAAGACATGATCCCTTATGAAGTGGTGCCTAACTTCAATGTGTTTTATCCTTGAATGCATGACAGGATTCTTTGTGATATTAATGGCACTTTGATTGTTACACATGATTGGTATTTCCTTCATCTCAACCTCAAGATCTTCAAGCTGCTGTTTCATCCAGATGATTTGGGCACAACAGCTTCCAGCAGCAACATACTCAGCCTCTGCTGTGGATAAGGCCACACTGTTTTGATTCTTGCTAAACCATGAAACCAGGGATCCTCCAAGAAACTGACATGTTCCACTTGTGCTTTTTCTGTCAGTTTTGGATCCTGCAAAGTCAGCATCAGTGTATCCTTTGAGATCTTCTCCATTGCCCTTTGGATACCAAAGTCCCATCTATGAAGTTCCAATAAGATATCTGAAGATACGTTTCACAGCAGTTGCATGAGTTTCCTTGGGACATGATTAGAATCTTGCACACATACAGACACTAAACATAATGTCAGGTCTGTCGGCAGTTAAGTACAGTAGGGATCCAATCATTCTTCTGTATTGAGTTATGTCAAACATTTTCACTTTTTCATCCATATCCAGCTTGGTTATAGTAGCCATAGGTGTTCCCATTGGCTTGGCATTTTCCATTCCAAACTTCTTTAGCAACTCCTTCAGATACTTGGATTGATTAAGAAAAATACCATCATCGCACTGCCTGATTTGTAATCAAAGGAAGAAGTTGAGTTCACCCATCATGGACATTTCAAATTCCCCCTGCATTAACTTAGAAAAATTCTTGCAAAGAGATTCATTAGTAGCACCAAATATAATATCATCAACATAGATTTGAACAATAAGTAAATCTTTATTCTCTCTCTCTTAGTGAATAAAGTTGTATCTACTTTTCCTCTATTAAATCCCTTATCAGTTAGAAAATTACTTAATCTTTCATACCATTCTCTAGAGGCTTGCTTCAAACCGTAAAGGGATTTCTTTAGTTTATATACATGGTTTGGTTTTGTAGAGTCCTCAAAATATGGAGGTTGGTCTACATAAACTTCTTCCATAATATATCCATTTAGAAAAGCACTCTTTACATCCATTTGATACAACAAAATATTTTTCATGCATGCATATGCTAATAGAATTCTGATTGCTTCTAATCTAGCTACTGGAGCAAAGGTTTCCTCAAAATTAATGCCTTCTTCTTGATTATATCCTTTAGCAACCAGTCTAGCTTTATTTCTGATGATTGATCTTGATTCATCAAGTTTATTTCTAAAAACCCATTTGGTACCAATGACAGGATGATTTTTGGGTCTAGGCACTAAATCCCAGACTTGATTTCTTTCAAACTGATTTAATTCATCCCGCATGGCCAAAATCCAGTACTCATCAGTTAAGGCTTCATCAGTGCATTTAGGTTCAATTTGTGAGATCAAAGCACAATTAATCATTTGATCCCTTAACTATTTTCTAGTTTTAACTTTCTCTTGAACATTCCCTATCACTTGATCAACAGGATGATTCCTTTGATATCTCCAAGCTCTAGGGAGTTCTTGAGACATTTCTTCAATATTTTCATCTTCAAAATCTCTCTCCTGAATATCTTCTTCTATGTTAATAGATTCAGATATTTTTGGAGACTCAATTTTACCTTCATCAGAAATATCTAACTTTTTAAAGTTTGAAACAAAATCATTCTCGTTAGTAGCATGTTTAGAAGCAGTTTCATGTTCAATAAAACCTACATGCACAGATTCTTCTACCAAATTAGACTTTTTATTGAAAACTCTATATGCTTTACTCCTACTGGAATAGCCCAGAAATATACCTTCATCAGATTTGGCATCAAACTTATCCAGATTCTCCTTTCCATTGTTGTGAATGAAGCATTTGCAGCCACACACATGGAGATGTGAAAGATTTGGCTTTCTTCCCTTGTACAGCTCATAAGGAGTTTTCCCAAGGATTGGTCTGATGTAGGCTCTATTTATGATGTAGCTTGCTGTATTTACTGCATCAGCCTAAAATACTTGAGAAAGTTCCTTTTCATTCAGCATAGCTCTTTTTTTGCTCTTTCTCATTTTGCACTTTCTTGGCTAAGGTTACAAATGCATCAAAGGTATCACTTTTAGAGGAAAGAAACAATGTCCATATAAATCTTGAGTAATCATCCATAATTACAAGCACATACAGATTTTCACCAATGCTTTTTACCCTAGATGGACCAATTAAAGTCATATACAGTAGTTCTAGTGGTCCAGTTGTGGTGACTACGTTTTTGGGTTTAAAAGAAGATTTAGTTTATTTTCCTCTTAGGCATGCATTACATTCTTTGTCCTTTTCAAAAGCAATTTTTGGTCGGCCAGTGACTAACTCATTTTTGACAAGTTTTGAAAGCTGATTCATGTTAACATGAGCTAATCTTCTATGCCATAACCATCTATCATTATCCTCACTAATCAAGCAAACAGAATCTAAAGGAGGAAGTTCATCAAGATCAATAGTATAGCAATTACCATCCCTTTGAGCTTTGAGGATTGCTTTGTGATCACTTTTTCTGATGACTAGGCAGAATTTTGAGTCAAACAGTACCCAGTTTCCTTTGTCACATGTTTGGCTTACGCTCAGCAGATTGTGGTTAAGGCCTATCACAAACAGCACCTCTTCAATGGATGTTTCAGGATTCTTGCCCATAATGCCAATGCCAATTATTCTGCCATACTGATCACCTCCAAAGGTCACCTTTCCTCCTTTCTTGTCTCTAAGGGTGATGAACTTCTCCTTATCACCGGTCATGTGACTTGAGCAGGCACTGTCCATGTACCATTTATTGTTCTTTCTAGCTTTGAGACAGACCTGCAAAACAAAGTTCATGTTTTCTTTTTAGGTACCCAAATTTGCTTGGGTCCTCTTCTGTCCGTGGTCTCTTCCCTAGATACAGATGTACCTTTGGGAACCCATTTAACCTTCCTATCATGTCCATTTTTCTTTAAAGCACATGAGCTAGAAATATGCCTCCTTTTATTATAGAAGTGACAGGTGGTAAAGGGACTACTGGATTGAGAAGCAGGAAGAAAACAATGCAGATAATATTTTTGTTTAGTATGCCTTGGTTGATTATATAATTCAATGTGGTATGACATATGATCTTTCTTTCTATTTCCATCAGTATGCACAAAATGTCTGATGTACACATTCAGATTTTTCTTCCAAATCTTTTCTTTTACAGCATAAGGATCATAGCCAAGTCCAGCTTTTCATTGTGATATTCTTTGACTTCCTATTAAAGCAAACAACATATCTTGACCTCTAGTGAGCCTAGACATGCTTTTCACTGGATATTCATTGGTTTGCTTTAGTTCAATGCATGATTTACATGCAAACGGATTCAGTAATAGGTAGGGGAGCAATTTTAGAAATATTGCATTGAGATTCTAGTTTGTTCATCTTTTTCTTAGCTTGCTTCAATTCTTTAGCAATCTTAACAAACTCACCATGCAGCTCACCAAATGCATCCAGTAATTCTGAATAGGAAGGTTCAGATTCATATACCTCATTTTCTTGATCACTGCTACATGGGATTTCAGTTTCTTCAGAGGCAAGTGCCATGAGACAGATGTTGGCAACTTCATCTTCATCATCTTCTTCTTCATCTAAGCTGTTACCCTATATTAATGAGATATAAGCTCTTTTCTTCTTGCCTTTGTCTGCAGCTTTCTTTTCTTTCTCTTACTTCTTGAGGAATTGTGGACAATCCCATTTGATATGTCCTTGCTTTTTGCACTCAAAACAAGTCACAGGCTCTTTTGCTTCTCTCTTGCTTTCTCCAGCTGCTCCTTTCTTGAAGATTTTCTTGTTTCTCTTCTTGCTGTAGAATCTTCCAAATTTTCTGACCATCATAGCCAGAGTTTCTTCATCTAGCTCATCTCCATCGTCAGATTCTTCTTCCTTTTCTTCAGCAACTTTGAGAGCAAGGCCTTTCTTCTTTCTGTCTTGTCCAGCTTCCTTGAGAGCTTTCATTTTTCCTTCATATTCCTCGAGACTACCAAAGAGAGCTGTGACAAAGGCCATTGATTCTCCTTTGGCTTACTCTATTGCAATTACTCTAGGTTGCCATTCCAGAGGGAGAGCTCTGAGGATCTTTCTGACTTTCTCTATTTAGGTGTACTCCTTTCCCAGGCTCTTTAGTTGATTCACAATGAGGGTGAATCTCTTTTGTAGATCTTTTACATTCTCTCCTTCAGCCATTCTGAAGCTTTCATATTCACCTATGCATGTATTAAGTTTGTTTTCCCTTACTCCAGTTGTTCCTTCATGAGCAATTTGCAGGGTATCCCATATTTCCTTGGCAGTGGAGCATTGAGAGACTCTGTAGAATTCACCTTGATTCAATGCACTGACCAGATAGTGCTTTGCATTGAAATTCAGCAAGACTCTTCTTTTATCTTCCTCATTCCATTCAGCTTCTGGCTTCTCTCTATATTTTCCATCATCTTCCAAAGCCATTGGGATAAAATCTCCCTTCTAGATGACTGACCAGATGTCCAAATCAATTACCTGGAGATAGATTTGCATTCTCATCTTCCAGTACCCATAGTGTTCTCCACTGAAGCCAGGTGGTCGATTTGTGTTGTTGCCTTCTGGTAATATACTTTCTCCAAAGCCAGCCATTTTAATTCCAAGACTGTGAGATCCTTTGATTGGGAATTCGGGCTCTGATACCACTTGTTAGATTAGCTGGCTTCCTAAGACAGGGGCAGAATTGGGAAGATTAAAAATTTTCTGCAAAATATCAAGAAGGTGAAGAAAGCAATATATGATGGTAAAACAGAGTATAAACAAATAACTGTAAAGGAGGCAGTAAAGGGAAGAAGACTAAGTAATTTATCCTGGTTCGGTCTCTTCACTTGACCTACGTCCAGTCCTCAAGTCACTACTTGAGATTTTCCACCATTCAGAAGAATTCCGTGGCCTTCTTGCAATTGCCTCAGTATGAAGATGTTGCTCTATTTCTAGAGCTCACTCTATCTCTCTGTGCACTCTTACAAAGTGCTCTCCAATCCCTTGTGATATCCCCTCACAAGAAAATCTATCTTCCAGATGAAGATAAGATTGATTACAAAGATTAAACTCTCTTAAATAGAGTGAATATGAAAGTTGAAGTGCAGAATATTGAAGTGAGAGAGTACGAAACTTTGAGTAAAAGATTTGGCAGAGTTTCAGTATATTCAGTGTTAAAATCGTTTTACACAACTTCAAATGATATTATATTTATAGATTGAGGTCTCAAATATCCGTTGGAGACAAAATCTATCCGTTGGAGAAGTTATTTAACGGTTACTCTGAAAAACTATCCGTTAACCAACCGCATTTAATGCTTTTGACATACTGAAATTTGAATTTCGGTTGGTCAACAGACGAATTTCACAGAAACCGAAGGTTAACAGCTTCAACATTGAAAGCCCAAAAATCGTCTATCATGAAGTGAAATTCGAATTTTGATATTTGGAAAATGTTTCTGTGTTGTGACATATGAATTTTCAAGTAGAAAGTTTTTCTGTTAAGTGTGAACAGTATTTTCAATTTGCTATAGTGCCTTCGAAATTAGAATTTTGGATCCCCGAAATTCGTCTGTCCGTAATTAGTTTAAAAGGCTCAGTGGTTCATACAGTTTAAAATTCGAACTTTCAATGGGCAAAGTTCGTTTGTCAGAGAGACCTCTTTTCAGACTAACTTCAAAATTCAAATTTATAAATACTGTCATTTGTATGTCAATATATCACTTTAACAGACTCACAAACTTAGTTTTTGAAATTCAAATTTTCATGTTCAAACTTTGTCTGTCAGTGGGCAATTTTAACATTCAATCCAAACTTAGTTTCAGATGAACTTTGACATAATTTCAGACGAATTTCTTTGGTTTTCTTAAGTTTCATTTTGTCTGAAATTCAAATTTTCAAAACCCAAAGTTCGTCTGTTGCTTAAAGCTCCTTTCAGACACTTATCAAAATTCAAATTTCATGAAGTCAAAATTTGTCTGTCAGAGAGGCATCTCTTCAAGCTTGTTTAGTTTTAGTACGAAATTCGAATTTCCAAAGACCAAAATTCATCTTTCACTATGACAGATTGGTATTAACCTCTTAAACTTGGTCTGTTGGTGGGTGTTTTTCAAATATTCCATGATTTAACACAGAATCAAGGTTTTAAAACTTCTTTCCACCAAATCAAAGTCTTTTACTCAAATTAAAACAAAACTAAACATCCTACAACAAACTTTGCACAGATTTCTCCAGGATTTCTTCACTTGAAACCTTTTGGGCACTTTTGATATCTTTTTTCCAAGCTCTTGAAGGTTGATTTGGAATCATCAAAACTTCTTGATTCAACATTTTTCAATGCACTTGAGAATTTTATGTCTAAAAGTTTCTTCATGGTAATATCCTAAGAAATAAATTCTTTTCAATTTGTCCATTTTAGATTAGATGAACATAATGTGATCTGACACTAATGGAATGTAATGATTGCTTTTTGTGCTTTTGTTAGTGTATCAAGTTCCAATAAAGCAAAAGTGATATAGGTGGATGTGAGATAAAAAATTTTGATAATTTAAGGTACTAAAAGTCAGTTTGCAGCAAAAATTCTAATAGTTTGAGGTACTAGAACTCTGCTTGACATTTTTAGGTTCAACATAACTTATTTATCAGTATAATGATTGCTTTTGTTTTGAGCCTTGTTTATTATGTTATGAGTCTTCTTATATATATGCATATATTTTTTTGTCAATATTTTGTCATGTTAGAAAATACTTGTTGTGCTTGATATAAGTTATCATTATGTTACTAGTTTTAGTATGCAATGAAATGACCCAATGTTATGCTACTTTCTATATTCGGTTTGCTTTGTACTATTGGTTTATGAAATTTTAAGTTATTTAATATTCAATCTTGTTTTCCATATAGTTATTCTCTAAGTCTTACTTTAATTTTACATTCTTCTATAGGCTTAATACACAAAGAAGATATCTAATGCTGAAGCAGTGCTCAATGAACTAGAAATATCTTTGGAGGTTGTCAGTGGCAAGAAGAAGGATCAAATTTTTTGCCTTGGATCTCAGGCTTCCTCTATTGTCTGTAGAACTCATTCTGAGGCCTCAACTTGCTCTCCACCAACTTATGGATTCCATCTAGAGTTTGAAAGTGAATTAATCATTGGGAATTTTTGTACACGCAAAGCGGAATAACATCACCGAAACCCACCCGTGGATCCATCAACATTGCTAAAATTCATATGTAGAGAAAATATTACCTTTGACACATGTCTTTTCAGGTTCTTCCTTTACTATCAAACCTTAGGAATTGACGCTTCTGATTAGCTCCCTCTACCAGTATCCACATAAATGATGAGTCCAACTCGAACGGCGTGTTAGTACCACTGTTTGCGAACGTTTGTACATTTCTCTCTCTATGTGTCTGTTCATCTTCTTTCTCTAAGTGTGTGGCCTCTCTCTCTCTAGGGTTGGAGAAGACTCTCTTAATTCTATGTTGTATAATAACCCTAGTCTCTATTATTATATAGATAGAGTTTATTATTATTTGATTAATTTAAATCAATTATTTAAATTAAATCAAATGTTAATTAAATAGATTAGTTTAAATTTAAATCTATCTAATAGATTAAATCTAAACTACCTATCTTATTTAAATCCAGAATCAAATCTAAATCAAATTCAAACTATTAGTTTAAATTTAAATTTATCACATAGAATTAAATTTAAAACTAATTCATTTAAATTAATTAAATGATATATATTTCAAATATATATTTAATATATCAAATATATATAATATATATTAAACATATATATATTTCAAATTTTATAAGATATATCAAATATATTTATAAAATTCCTCTACCCTAAAGTAAACGTTAAATTCATCAAATCTAGAAACATCTTTGGTTCAATGAATCTAGACATTCTAGCTCAAGTTGGTTCATTCTTGTGTGCAACCCTGTAGGCCCATATGATGTTGGCAGTAGACCAATGACACTATTGAACCCACAAGTCACAAGTGGTCTCTAGTAAGATATTGTGACTACCCAAATCATATAAGATTGGTGATCTGATGCAAGCTATCATATAACTCTATCACATCCCTTTGTCTCATGATATATAGGTCAAGTATGAGGCATGGAAATGTCATCCTCATCTTACTCAACCATTACTTTCTCGATCTTTAAGCAGACTGCAGAACAAATGGAAACCCTTCCATTTAACCATGGCCATGCATTTCTCAGTCTCACTCATCGAGGGACCTAGACATATCTCTCCATTAATTACAGGGAGAAATTCCATCTTGACCATTCTTCTTCCTCTACATGAATTCCACTATGCCCGATCATAGCCTTTATGATCTTTCGATTAAAGATGACTTTAGACTACGCCAAAGTATAGTGTTCTCCATGTAGGAAGCCATGGAGATCTTAAGTTTGAGGGCTCAGTGACATAGATATATATATGAGATATGCTTATGACTTGATCCATGTAGTTATCTCATAAGGGGTTGATCCAGTGCCTGTTCCCTAACAGGTGCTTATGATTTTTAATTTGTATCTCCATGCATAATTATCAATCAAAATCATACTAGCCCTAGTTCATCATGGTTCCCACAAAGATGAATGACTATGGACATTTAGAATAAAATGATTTATCCAAGGATATTATTATATAGAAAAACATGCAAACAATATAATAATGTAATGAAAAAAAACACCTTTTCCATAATAAAGTACAATGTTTATAATACAATGATTGGCCTAAGGCACAATCTCCAATATTAATAAGGCATCTGGATGCTTCGACAGAGCAAAATAAGAAACTTCTGTTTCTCTTACATGACACGCAAGAACAAATTGACTAGTAAAGACAAGATATCAATCAATTAAAAAGTTGCTTGCCTGCTGAGTCAGAGTTAGCAGTTGAGCATGCAAATGATGATGAGCATCATACTCCCCCTGCGTAGTTTTGTTGTGATGTTTAGAAGTCATTTTATTTTGTTAGATTTTATGAATATGTTTCTTTGGATTTGATCTCTTTTGGCAACATATTATGGCTTTAGGCACATAATGCTAAGCATCGATTTCAATTTTATGTACCTTTGAACTAGTTTAAAAGTTGAAAACTTGACATGCTTCTTTACCTTAATTAATGATTGTTTTCTTATATTCTATAGCATATAGGATTTTAGTCTTAATGGTTTAATTTGGGCAAAAAAAAAGGAAAATTTGCGATGGATTTGTCATGCCAAAATCCATCACAAATTTTGGCACATATTTGTGCAAAACCTGAAACGAAAAACAACACCTTCTCAAACTCTGTCTCAAAATTTACGATGGATTTTTAAACGGATTGTGAATTCTGTATCAAAACCAGAATAAGCTATCCTCAAAATTTTGAGATGGATAAATTGAGATGCACCCGTTCCTTGACAAAACATTGCGATGGATATTGTTTTTTCATCGTAAACTATTTAACGAAGACTTGATTCATGGTAGACTATTTTTTGTCTCAAAATTCATCGCAACTAGGTTTAGGACGGATGTAACACCTTACACTAGGGCCCATTTCCCATGCATTAGGCCTTAGTTATGATTCATTAATCATAATTAGAGGTTTAAATCACATAGAAAATTAAAATAGAATTTTTCAAAATTTGGTGGTACTGTTCATGTGGCAAAACCATTTGACCAACCAAATTTTGGAAATTTATAACTAATGATAGAAAAATTATATTGAGGTAATTTAAGTTCCTAAAATTATATTAGATCCAGATATATGTGGGAAAAATATTAAATAGTAATTTCATCAGGCCAATTCAAACAGTAAATTTCATGGACTTTTACTATTTATTTGGTCATTTTTCTATCTTCTAGTTTTTTGACCTCAAATATGAAAAATCATATTTCATTCTATTACGGACCAAATCATGCATACTCTATGTCATTATTTAAAATCTCTATATGTCTACTTCTAGACATATTTTTCTTGTACATTTATTTCACTTACATAGGGCATGACATTAACTTAAATCATGAACAATCAGAATTCAACTTTCACTGAAACAGTTTTGGGAAAACCTCCATATCTTCTATTATATAGCTCTAACTACCTCCAAATTAGTGGCATATGAAACTTAAATGGAGTGAATTAAGTGTCATTTTAATCTTGAGATGTCCTCTATTTGCTGTAAAAATCCCAGAAACCTAAGATCACATTAAATATAGAACATGGATAAACTAAACAAATATGTTTGAAAAATGCCCTATTTCAATATATATTGCAATTTGCTTGCCAAAACTCATGCAAATAAACTCATTTTGTCATGAAACTTGGTAGAACATAACTTCACACCACAAAATCCAGAACTGGAAATTCTCATACAGTTTCTACAACATTAACATAATATTCAGTATTTTACAACTTTATATAAAAGCAAGACACAAATAAGAATTCACATTCATTCTTTCTCCTTTCCTTTGTCTATTAGAGCTCTTGTACCTATTCATGGTGAGTCATGGGAAAAAGGTTAAGGTTTTGGGCAAACCTTAGTAGCAATTATGTATAGAGTACATCAAATCCAATATCATGTCTTCACCTTACATTAACATAGCCATGTACAACATACATCATAAAACTTGGTAATTCAAGTAAGGAATTCAATATGGCCATAACCATTCCAAGCATTATATAACATGAATTCTAGTTTCAAATCACCAAGCAAGCATGGCAAACAATGCAAAGACATTAGATACATGATTTAACATAAAGATGCATAATCACTACCTTTACTTTATCTTGTAATTGGCTTGAATGCAAGTGGTTCCCCAATTCGATGTTGGACTTAATTTCACCTATACAACATGCATAACATGTTAATATCAATAACTTATCCACAATGAGCCATTAGATCACTCCCATAATTCAAATTCCTCATAATTCTTAATTTGGACATAATTAAACCCTAATTCTGTTAGCTTAGCTAGCTTCTCAAGAGGAGGGTGAATTGGGAAGATTGAAAGTTTTCTGTAAAGACGAAATACAATAGTGATACTTAAAAGGTTAACTGAAAACAGAGTATAAGGAATAAAGAGTAAAGGGAAGAGAACTCAGTAGTTTATCCTGGTTCAGTCTTTTACACTTGACTTATGTCCAGTCCCCAAGCCACCACTTGAGATTTTTCCACTATCTCTTGCAAGATTTGAATGGGTTCTTGCAATTACTGTAGTACAACACTAGTCTGAACTTTAGACTAAAACAAGTTCTCTCACTCTTCTCACTCAAGAGTAAGACTATCTCCCTTAGTGTAATCTCCCACTAAGTACTCTCTATATGTGTGTAGATGTTCTATAGAATGAAAAATCTCTCAAAAAGAGTAGATATGAAAGTTGAGATACAATGAATGAGTAAAACAGAGGGTAGGTGAGCATTGAATGAATCAGCAGAGTTTTGGTGTGTATATTGCTTTTCTCATTACCCAATAACTTAAATGAGGTCCTATTTATAGTCTTGGGGTAGAACTATCTGTTGGAAATAAAGATTAGCTGTTACTCTCAATAAAATAGTCATTCACCTACCACATTGAATGCATTTGACAAAGGTTATGCGGATAACAGGTAGTTGTTTGCCTTTGTTTTCAATATAGAGCTTTTCATTATGCGGATAACTTAGCTAGGTTATGTAGGTAACATTCTACCCATAATGACTAAGTTTTAGCTCAGAATCATTTTCCTAAAAACCCACTTAATTATTAGGATAATGTTAAGTTTTTCTCAAACTGAGTTTTTGTAAAACTTAGGTTATCAGGATAACCTCCCAAGTTTATGTGGATAACCTTTTTACCCGAGGGGAGTTCAAGTGTTCTAAAATATAGGTTATATGGATAACCTCCATTGGTTATGCGGATAACGTGTTTACCCAAGGAGTCCAAGTGCTCTATGACATACGTTATGTGGATAACCTCGCTAGGTTATGTGAATAATGGGCTGTATAGTACCACTTTTCTTCATTGTTCACTATGTTATGCAAATAAGGTGCCTACCTTATCAGGATAACCACCTGGACAGACTTGAGAACTTGATTCCCAAACTGTATTATGCAGATACCCTCAATCCATTTTCATGAAATTGAAGAATGGACTTTGGAAAATCCTTGAGATTGAGTCTTTATCCCCATAACCTAAAATTGTTATGCATATAAGGAAAGATATTATCTTGAAAATAAGGTAAACACTTAGAAACATCTTTGAAATTGAGTTCTTATCGTCATAAGCTAAAACATTTTCATGAAAACTAATTGAACACTTAGAATCAGTTTGAAATTGAAGCTTTATCCTCATTAGATAGCTCTTTTTCTTGAAAACCATTTTGAAATCATGAGCTAATAATTAATCATTCAATTAGTCATCTCATTTAATATTGGGTTAATTAAAATTCAAAGCTCAACTACCTTCTTTTATAGATAATTTACTTAAGTATGTGTAACAATTCTTAAATCAACAGGAAACTCCAAAGTTGTTCTTTATTTCACTTATGTTCTGTTGATATTAGATCTTCCAAGCTCATTTGTTTTAGAATCATCAAAACATCTGAATTAACAAATTCTTCCAAAATTTATTCCTAGCTAAAAAATGATAAATAATACCTCTGTTCCATGTAATTTTTTGTGAAGAATCCAAATATGGCCTCGGAATTACCAAATTCCATCTCTAGCTATGGTTAGTTTTTATTCCAAAATAAGCTTCAAAACCCTAGAAATTTCACTTTCTTAATATTAAGCTTTCTCTTAATTTCATCACTTGCCTTAAGCTAATTACATCATGAGGAATCCATTTTTGGAATTAATTTTATGAAAAACTCACTCCTTTATAAACTTTCATACTGGTAAAAACTCATAGCACAAGGGGAAAAAAGCAAATTTCTTTGCAACTTACTTTATACTCATTAAATCTTGCTTTTCTCAAAACCTTTCCATGCTTTCTCATAATTTCTTGCAAAGAAACTCTTCCTTCTTGAAACCCTTAGCTTGGCCAAAACTCTAAGGAAAAGGAAGCAAGGAGTCTCAAATAACCTACCACAAACTACTTGAAATCACAAGTTGGAGGTGGCTAGAACGATTAATCTTGGGTGGCTTCAAGTTCTCTTCCCTTTCTCCTTCTCTTTTCTTTGTTTGTTCACTTCCTTTCTTGCATTTTCTTTTTCTATCTTTGCTGCTGGAAATGTAATTCAGAATAAAGGAAAAAGAGAGGAATCATTTGGCCTAATCACTTACTAATCACCTTACTTAAGCCCTAATCATTTTTGGTCCAAAAGTCAAGACTTCCTTTATAAGTTTTTGGCCAAAAATTCATGACTTCCTTAAGAAGTTTTGGGCCGAAAATTTGAGTTGCACACATGCCTAAGAGAGAGTATTTGAGTGTCCAATATTGCTCAATTTTTCCTGGTCCAGATATATCTTGAATTGGGTAATTTTTTACTGTACCAATAAAACTGCTTTTATAATAATTTAGCATTTTTGGGCTAAGGACTATTACATAATTTTATTTATATTTCCTTAATTATCTTGTCCTAAATGGTATCCATGTGAGGCCCATATACTATCCCAGTTACCTTTTAACTATCTATGGGACCCACAATCTACTTTATCAGTATAAAATTACTTTTGGACACTTGGCACTGATTATTTCTATATCGTTAATCATTATCCCTTAATGTCATATACCGTTAGACTTCTCTCATTGAGAGCTTCCTTTTGACAGTAATTTTGCATATTTACAAAATTACCCCTGACCCGGGGTTAAATTATAATTTTTGAAGCTTTCAGGTCATTAGGTGTATTTAGGGATATAGATGCCATTTTTATAATTCTTTGGGGGCAAAAATTCAATTTCTCATTTTTTCGTCCAACAGGGAAAAATAATCTCTTTGCCCTATTTCACGCAAAATGATGTCTGCTCAGTTTTGTAAAATTTTCTATGCATTTCTAGATATTGTAGCTTGTTAGGTTTATTGGCTTCCCAAGATGGGAGGTAAATTTGGAAGTTTGAAGTTTTTTTGCAAAATTGAAATAGAGTAGTGATAATAAAAGTTGCTATAAAAAAGTATAGAATATAAAGAATAGTTCCAAAGTAAATGAGAAGAGGACACAAAGATTTATCCTGGTTCGGTCTGCTCCACTTTACCTACGTCCAGTCCTCAAGCCGTCACTTGAGATTTCTTCACTATATCTTGCAAGATTCAAATGGGTTCTTGCAAAAATCACAGTACAACTCCAGCTCGTACTTTGAGCCTAACAGAAAACTCTCACTCTTCTCACTCATGAGTAAGAACAAATCTCTTAGTGTTTTCTCACACTAAGTGCTATCTACAAGCATATAGAAATATACAAATCCAGGCATAAAATTCTCTCTCAAAAGAGCATATATGAAAGATTAAGAGCAATGAATGAGCCACTATAAGAAAAAAATATTTTTCTCAGGGAAATTTCTCAGGCATAATAATTTCTCAAGGAATTTCTCATGGAAATTTCTCATGGAAAAATGAATTGAGAGAAAATTCATGAGAAATAACTGTGAGAAAAATGCCCGTTTTATGGAGGGAAAATGGAACTAAAATTTCTCACAACTCTTTCCATGAGAAATTTTATCCTTTCTTATGACTTTGTCCATGAGAAATGGTAGCCTTTTGGCGGTGTCAAACATGGAAGTGGTGCCAATTTTCTCATGGATATTCCCGTGAGAAAGGTGATAATTTCTCATGGACAAGGACATGAGAAATAATAAAAATAATGCAAAGAATTGTGAGAATAATGAAAATAATTGAGCACATTTCTCACGGCATTATCTATGAGAAAGTTAGTCAATTTCTCGAGGAAATATCTATGAGAAAAGTTTCTCAGAGATAGTTCCATAAGAATAAATACTTTTTCTCACAGATTGTTTCCCTGAGAAATATTGCACATATTTTAAAAATTGAAATAAAATTTTAAATCCACTTAATATGTAATATTTTAAAAATATGTATTGTTTTAAAATTAGTATTTTATTTATATAAGTTAATCAATAAAAATCATTATCTTTTTTATTTAAATTTTATTCTTTGTTGTTTTCTTAGTAGATAATCTCTTATCACTTAGATATAATTAAATAATTTAGATATAACGTTCATAAGATTTATGATACATTAGCTTAATTATTTTGAAGGAAAATGAAAGTCTTTAAGTGATAGAAGAAATTATAGTATAATGTTTGCGATATAGTTTATATTGTCAAAATATATATTATTAATATATAAAAAAGAATTATACATAGTATATGTGTTATATATATTGCAATAATATTAAATTGAATGTATATATTGTATGTATATTATTAATGTAGGATTTAAATTTATATATTTATTTGGTCCTTTATTTATTTGCTATTTTTTTAATTGAAAAATGGCACCAGACGACATAGTTTGGTGCATAAGTTATTATTTAAAAAAAAAATAAGTATGACCTTTTTTCCCTTTCAGTAGACAAGCTTAAGTCGAGCCAGACAATGTTCGAGCTAGGGTCTAAGTCCTTATCGTCTCCTTTGTACCATATTTCAAACCCTAGCTCATTCCTTTCTCCTTCCTCCTATGTCGATTCCCTTCACTAGCCTCTACCTGAATTCATTGTCCATCGTTGACACCGTGGCTTCTTCTGTTAGTTAGGCTGACTTCCCAAGAGGGGGGATGAATTGGGAAGATTGAAAATTTTCTGCACAAAGTGAAACAGGTGAAGAAAGCAAGATATAATGAAAGAAATGTAAAAGCAGAGAAAACTGAAAAGGTAATGATAGGGAGAAGAACACTCAGAAATTTATCCTAGTTCGGTCTATCCACTTGACCTATGTCCAGTCCCAAAGACACCTCTTGAGATTTTTCACTATACTACAAGAATTCAACGGGCTTCTTGCAAATGCCACAGTACACAGCTTGTGCTCTGTTTTCTAGAGCTTTACCAATCTCTCTAAGCACTTCCACAATGTGCTTCCCAATCCTCTTGTGATATCTCCTCACAAGTAAATATATCTTCCAGATGAAGATTAGATTGTTTACAAAGATATAACTCTCTTGAATAGAGTAAATATGAAGTTTAAAGTACAGATGATGAAGTTGAGAGGGTAAAAGCTTTTTGAGAAGATTTGGCAGAATTTCAATATATACAAGTTAGATTCGTTACCCACAACTTCAAATGATGTTATATTTATAGATTTAGGTCTCAAATGTCCGTTAGAGACAAAATCTATCCGTTGGGGAAGTTATCCAACGGTTACTCTGAAAAACTATCTGTTAACCAACCGCATTTAATGCTTCTGACATACTGAAATTCGAATTTTGGTTGGTCAACAGACGAATTTCAAAGGAACCGAAGGTTAAGGCTTCCAACATTGACATACTGAAGTTCGTCTGTTCATGAAGTGAAATTCGAATATTGAAACATAGAAAATGTTTCCATGTTGTGACATACAAATTTTCAAGAAGAAAGTTTTTCTGTTAAGTATGAACAGTGTTTTCAATTTTCTACAGTGCCCTCGAAATTCAAATTTTTGAGTCCCAAAATTAGTCTGTTCTCAGTAGGCTCAGAGAGCACATTAGTTCTCTTTCTTCGAAATTTGAACTTTGAAAGAGTGAAGTTCGTCTGTCAGAGAGTCCTCTCTTCAGATTTACTTCAACATTCGAAGTTTCAAAACATTCATATGTCAACATGTCATTGCTACAGACTAACAATCTTAGCTTCTGAAATTCGAATGTCCATGTTCAAAGTTTGTCTGTCTGTGAGCAATTTTGAAACTCAGAATAATCTTGATTTCAGATGAACTTTAGCATTGTTTCAGACGAATTTCTTCAGTTTTCATAAATTTCATTTTGTCTAAAATTCGAATGTTCAAAGCTCAAAGTTTGTCTGTTGCTCAATAGCTTCTTTCAGTCTTTTATGAAAATTCAAATTTTGGAAAATCAAAATTCATCTGTTAGAGGAACATCTCTTTAGACTTATTCAGTTTTAACTCAAAATTTGAATTTCCAAAGCCAAAGTTTGAATTTCCAACATGACAGTTCAATGTAATATTTTCAAACTTCGTCTGTTGGTGGGTATTTTTCAAATATTTCATAATCTAACAAAAAATCAAGGTTTTAAAACGTTGTTCCACCAAATCAAAGTCTTTTACCTATGACAAAAGATCCTACAACTATCCTAGCAATGATTACTCAGATTTTCTTCACTTGAGACACTTTGAGCTCCTTTGATATCTTCAATCTAAGCTTTTCAATGTTGGTTTGGAATAATCAAAACTTCTTGATTCAACATCTTTGTTCATCAATTTTACTTGATTTCAGAGTTGTGGGTTCAAAATTTCACTGGATTGCATAGCAACAACAAGTTTGAAACACATATTTTAGATTGGTGCTTGACGTCTACTCATCTAGTGGTCACCATCGCGCTCTCCTATGAGTTCTTTTGCCTTTATCATTTCTCCTTTGTTTTTTGTTCTTGTCGTGGTTTGTGATTTCTTGTGAGCTCTTTGTTCTGTTTCCGTGGCTTGTTGTGAAACCATTTGGCATATGTTGTTAGCTTCCCTAGCTCGATGGACAAACCCAAAGATGGTGTCCTTCAGTTGGTTTCAGTGTTGGACAAGTCAAAACTTTTTCTTCCGCCACTGACAGTAGCATCCAATGCACTTATGGAATATACTCTGATTTTTTACAAGGAGGAAGAGGAGGACATAGAGGTCAAGGTCCGATATGGATTATCGATAATATGCCTCTCCATCACATGTTATTTGTCGGGTTATTCGTCATTTTAGCTTGGCCCTTCTCTATTCGTGATGCTTGCTCCTTTTCCAGGTAATTATTCTTTGCTGCTCATCCTACTCTTAACAGCGAGTAACTTTTACTGAATATGCTATAAGCCTTGATCCTAAACCCTTGCTTCTCACTCTCCTATAGGAAGGATTGAGAAATTATATTCCATTTTTTTTGTGCCTAGCAATCCAACTCGAGTCTATATTATATTTAGCTTAACGTGATAAGCTTGATTTGGTATGATTCTGAATTTTTAGCTATTATGATTTGTTTTATTATTGATTATTGATTTTAGCTGTTGAAAAAAATTCAAGGAAGAAGAGTTATATTCATTTTTTTCTCATAAAAGAAAAGAAATAGAGGTTGAATGGAGTTATGGTAGATTGTGGCTTATTACTAACTTACCTTTGATGACCTAAATCAGTGGAATGCAATGTTATCATACTCATTCATATATGTCCTTTCTCTCCAGGTAATACTCATTCTTATATACCATGGTATATTTAATTTAATGGAGAGATATATCTAATTCATGGGTTTTCAATGAATATATTTTTTATTTGCTTCTCTAATGTATCAATGAAGGTGGAAGTAATATGAATCAATATTACTTTTAGTTCTACACTTGCCAGTGACTCTATGCGTGCTTGGTGTAATGACCAGGCTAGCTTTATCATTCCTTTGTCTTCTATCATGAAGGGCAATAACCCAAGAACTCATGAGATAAAAATAGGTTCAGAGGGTACTCTCATTGAGTATAACTTGTGTAAGAATATTTTGAATTCCTCATAAGCTATAACTAATAATAAATCCTTTGCTAAATAGTTATTGATGCTTACAGACTTAAGAAAAGCAATCATGACAATGAAGCAATGCAATAACAAGTCACAAAAGCTAAACTAGAAAAGCTAAATAATTATTGTCTCTACTTATATGTCCTTGGAATTATTGTCACCTATATATACTATATTTTGGCTATCTATTTGAGTTATGGCTTGAGTTGGATACACATGCTTCTAGTAGTTATAAAGAGCTGTTTTCCAATCTGTAATAATAATTGAAGAAAAAAGTTGTTTTCTAATCTGTCATGGGTAAAAGCCTATCTTTTTTAATTTGTCATTTTTGCCATGGTAGAAGGCCATCTTCTATGCATTTTCTGTTTCAAATCATGTACCACGGGGCTAAACTATTGATTTTGTTCTTTCCCTAAGGAAATTACACAATGGATCTTGTGGCTATAAATGGGCTAAACTCACATAATAGACAACAAATACATATAGAATTTTACTTAAATTTTATGCTAATGAAACTTCATCAAAATGAATCTAGTGTTGTATAAAGGGAAAGGTGAACATATAAAAGGAGAAAAAAATGTTACCTTCAATTTGTAGCACTGTTAATATGGCTATTGGATTTATTTGTCATTATTACTTGTAATAGATTGATTCAATTCTAGGTCTTCATTCAATAGTTAAAGCTTTATGATGAATCATTTCTATTCTAACCAAGTGATTAGTGATTCAATCATTAGTGACTTATGTCAATTTTGTTAGCTTCCAACCATTTATTTTGATGATGCCAATTAATAGCCAATAACATGTTTAATTCATCTTAGTGCTTAACATGGTTTAGATAATTGAGTTGCTCAAGTAAGCTTTGAGCATTTTCTTCTAATGTTTTTGCTTCTTTTCATAGTTCACTTTGAGCATTTTCTTTATTTTCTTCTTATGAGAACTACTCTAGTTATATAATTGAGAGTGGATTGACTCTAGAGAAATTTCTTTTTGACTGTAAAGGCTTTGTTTTTAATCTTTGTTTCAATCCAAGAACCAATTCCTTTATGGAAAAATAGACATGCAAATCAAACTTGTACCAAGAAATTCAGCCAACATTGTTACAGCTTTCAAGTGAGTTCATCAACCTCCAATATTCCATAATTCCCATTCTAGAAAGTATACTGTGTACTAGATGCATGTTTGGAAGAGAGGTAAATAATTTTACTGTCTATTGATCATTACAATCAGAGAAAGCTTTGGGATCACTTGTGAATCTATTGCCCTGTTTTGTTCTGGTTCACTAGCAAAATTCAAAGAAAGCTATAGGACCTGACTTGCTCTTAGCCTTCCAACAAACAAACCTCTGCTTTAGCATGATGAGTTGGGCTATTGTTCTAGTTCTATTTTGTTATGTTTGGGGCTATAATTGGTGCTCATTTTTGATTGATTTTGGTTTTACTTTATCATGATGTCATTGAAGCTAATGTTAAGTCTGATATTATTGGATGAATAGAGTGATCAAGAATAAGAATGAAAATTTTCCTTTGGTAGTTTATTGATTTTATCCTTTTTTAGTATAGCTTCATTTAATTTTTTTTGTTTCAATTGTAGCCATCGTAAGAGTTGGTGTTATTAGTAAAATTTATCAAGCAGGAACCAAAAGCCCTTGCAGCTATACAAGCTCTCTTTTTGAGCTAGGGATTGCGTACAACTTATGATATTCCATGGATTGCAATAATTAGTGAATATGTTTCTACAACATTTGCACAATCTCATAGTGCTGGGTTTGAGAGCTCTTTAGAAGTTGATTTTTCATATTTAGTTGTATGCATAATTGATTGAATGAAAGGGATAAACTGCAAAAATTAAGAGACAAGTCCAACTTTTTTTATGATATATTGAATTGTTTGATTATGTTTTGAATGATCACATTTTATATTAATAATACATTTCATATTTTTTTTCCATAAATTGTTTCAGCACTCTCATAGAAATGATCTTATGTGAGAATGCTGTTGAATATTTTTTATTTCCTTATTTTACCATTTCTCACGCAAATTTCCATGAGAAATTTTCTCAAGGAAATATCAGTGAGAAATTTTCTCATGGAATGTTCCCTGAGAAAGTTTCTCAGGGGAACATTCCATGAGAAAATTTCTCAAGGAACATTTCTTGAGAAAATTTCTAAGGGAAGTCTTATTTTCTCATGAGCAATATTTTCATAATGTTTTTTTCCTTGAGAACATCCCTGAGAAACAATTTTTCTCATGGATTTTTGGGATTTTCTCAGGGATTTTACCCAAGAGAAAATCCCGGTTTTCTTATAGTGAGCTAAGCAAAAGGTAGGTAGGCTTTTAGTTTCAACAACAGACTTTCGTTACGTGGATAACCTATCTAGGTTATGCATATAACAATCATTCCAGAATGACTAAGTTTTAGCTCAAGTACATTTTCATGAAAACCTACTCAGTTGTTCAAATAACGTCTCACAAACTTGGATACCTTTGAGGAATATTAGAATAACCTCTTAGGACGTTATTCCTTATTAAGATAACATTAAATCTCCACAAACAGAGTTTTTGAAAAACATAGGTTATGAGGATAATTTCCCAAGGTTGTACAGATAACACATTTAATAGAGGAAGGTTCAAGAGTTCTGTAACATACGTTATGTGGATAACCTCCCTAAGTTATGTGAATAACGGGCACCATAGGACAAGTGACCTTTACTGTTTACTCCCTTATACGAATAAGGTAAGCACCTTATCAGGATAATGAACTAGACAAAGCTGAGGACATGGTGCATGACTTAGTTATGAAGATAATCTCAACCTTTTTCATGAAAACGAAGAGAGAACACTTAGAAACAACATTGAGATTGAGATTTTGTCCCATAACTTCTAAGCATTATGCACGTAAGGTAAAACTTTTCATGAAAACCATTTCAAAATATGAGCTAATCATTAATCATTCAAAATAGATGCCTCATTTAATATTAGGATAAGTATAATAAGTAGCATTTAAAGGTTAACTACAATCTTTTACTACTGGATTCCTAAAATATGTGTAAAAACTCTTCAGCCTTCAGGAATCTCTAACTTTGGTCTTTATAAGACTTGTGCTTCTTTGATATTGGATTTCCAAGCTCATTGTTATTTAGAATCATTAAAACCATCTGAATTAACATTTTTCCTCTTTTTGATGATGACAAAACAACCTAAAAGATCCATTAGTGCTTAGGTTTGCATAAAGCTCCCCCTCAATATATGCATAGAGTAAATAATGTCAGATAGCGTAGTGCATATATTTTCAGAGGAAAGGAAAACAAAGCAAGGGTAGACAGTGATAACAAAAAGAGATTATACATTATGAACAATCATTATAATACAAAGAGTTTGCATAATAAAAACATAAGGAAAAGGCAATAACTAGTGAAAACATGAGAACACACAGAAAAACAACAGCAACTGATACAATTTAGTTCAATTCAGTTAAGCCTTTTTCTTCTTTGGGGTGGACTTCCTCTCTGTAGATTTTTTCTTTCCCTTAGACTTCTTTTCTTTTCCTTTCTCTTATTTTTCTTCTTTCTCCCCCTTTTTGTCATTAGCAATTGGAGAGTACCGGGCTACTTCAGCATCTATCCGAGCAATGGCCTGATCAATCTTGGCTTTCTTTTGCCTTATCATTTGAAATCTTTCATCTAAAGAGAGAGGAAATGTGGGAGAATAAGCTGTAATTGAGGACACGGGGATAGGATAGAGTGGCACATCAGCATGAACAAGAGGTACAGAAGGAAACACAGGGATAAATGGGATATTTGGCATGACTAGAAGAGGTGCAGGAGGATTGAGAGTAGGTGAAGGATCAGTATCCGAGGGAATGTTTATCACCTCTTGTACAGCTACCTCAGCTAAATGGCTAATGCCCTCAAATGAAGTTGGATTAGGTGAAGGAAGGAAGAAATCATTAAGTTCTTGTTTGCAGTGATAGAGAAAAATGTGGTGAAGGAAGTTTCCTCCAAATATAGGGACTAAAGATCTTTCCTAATTCTAATCAGTTTCCATCACTTGTTGTATTGTAGCTTGAGCAGGTTCCTTATCATCAAGTTCATAGTCCAAGTTAGGACCTAGACTCTCTGACAGAACAGGAGCTTAGGAGTAGAAGAACTAGCTATATTAGCAAGTGTAGACTATAAAGAAGTTTCAGGAATAGCAATAGTGCCAGCAAATATAGGAGGTGAAGGTTGGAGAGGTGATGAGGATGGCCCAGATATACTAGAAGCTACTTGTTCACGTAGGAGTATGACTTCTTGTGTAAGATTTTCTATTTTGGATTCAAGCATCTCTTGCAATTCAGCAATGAGGTACCCAAGATTTATAGTATCTTCTCTGTGTTCTCTACTGGTAGCCATTGCTATTTTGAAATAAGTTCTGGTATAAGGTAGGGATATCATTGGGTGTAGGCAGATCAATGGCTGGAAAGGCATCAGGTTTGTTTGGTGCATGAATAGAGGAATGAGGTTCAAGGTGAAAATGTTGTGATGGATCAACAGGTGAAAAGGAAAAGGAGCTGGAATCACTACCTTCATGACTTTCTACTGTATCTTCTGATTCAGAGCCTGCTTCTCCTTCTCTAGTTTCTCTTTTCTTGTCAACACATCTACCATTTGTTAAAGTCATTCCCATCTTCTGTAGTGCCTTCTCATAAAATTCCTCTGGAAGCAATGCAAGTCCTTTCTTAAGATATAAAATGTTGTGATACTTCAGAATTTTGGACATGAGATGCCCATATGGCAATTGTGAATCCTGCCTATAAGTTCTTACCTTCCACATCCTCTGCAAGATGATGTTAATCAAGTTTACTAGTTTTTCTTTCACTAGAAGCACCATAACTTGGAATTCTCCTCTAGATAAATAGTTGTATCCTCCACTTTTATTGAAGATACAATGTAGTAGAGGACCCTATTTTCAATACTCAGATGGCTTGGAGTAATTTTCCCTTCAGGAGGCATATTTTGCATTTGCCTAAGTAGCTTAGACACAATCATGCTCTATTTGTAGTTCGCTTCTTCTCCATTATCTTCATCAACATTTTGATCTTCAGAGGGATACTTAGTGATGTCAATGTTCACTTTGATTCCTCCATTGAGCAAGTTCAGAATCTCTGAAAACATATTAGGATGTAGAGCTATCCACCTCTTTCTCAGTCTAACTTCATGCAATTTTGTTTCATTGTTTATCTTGAGAGAATTATACAATACTCACATAACCTCTTCATCATATTCTTCGTTCAATTCAATCGAGCCTCTATAATTCTCAAGTTGGCTAGCAGTTTCAAACTTATTCTGAACAAGAAACTCTTCCAGTTTAACAAAATGAGGTTTAACTACTTTACGCTTCTTAAAATCAGCCTTATATGATTCTTTCAGTATCCTTATGCTAATCAATTCATCTGTAATTAAAGCTTGCTCAGATTCAATGGCAGATGAACTTACTTGTTTCCTAGGTTGAGACTTAGATTCTGGGATTCTTTTTACTATTTGTGTTCAAGGCTTCTTCGTTGACAGATTTGAACTAGATTTAGCTTTCCTTTTCCCTTGGCTTGGTGATTTTGTTGCATATTTGGACTTCACGTTACGATGAGGTCGTTTGCATTGGCTTCCTCCCATAGTTTTAGCCATAGCAGTGATTCCAGATGATTTTAGAGGATGAAAGGTGATTAGAGTAGGTTGGAATGAGTTTTGAACTCAAGTATTTGAGGGAGACTTGGAAGATTTTAGAAGATTTGAGGAGTACGAATGAAGGTTTTTCAGGATAGGGTTAGGTTTTCCGCACAAGAGGTTGCTGAAAATCAAAGGTTCCTATATATAGTCTCGATGTTATGCGCATAATGTTAGGAGGTTATGCAAATAATGAGCTTTAGAGAATATATGCAGGGCTACTATTGTCTATGTTATCCGTATAACCAAGTTAATATGAGTTGAAGCAGATAGGAAAAGAGAAGGGTTATCCGAACAACTACCCCAGGTTATCCAGACAACTACCCCAAGTTATCCCAAAAATGAGTTTCATAAATAACATAAAAACAAATAGACAATCAATATGTTATCTGGATAACCTTGTCGCCTTATGCGAATAATGTTCTCACTTTGGGAACTACATCTCTAGATATAACATTATGTGGATAAGGTAGGCAAGTTATGTGGAAATCGACTCTCACAAAACATATATAAGGTGCACACACGATTGGTTATAGGCATAAGGTGATGACCTTGTCCGAAAAGAGCTTCACATAGACCAAATTTCACATAAGATCTCATTTTCATGAAAAGCCTCATACCTATTCAAATAACCTCTAAAACAGGAACTATAAGCACTAGAAAATCAATTCATTTTCAGTAAAAGGCTATGGGTTATGCATATAAGCATATTAGAAAAACTCATAAACACTTACAGACCAACCTTGTTATCCTCACAAGCTATTTCTTTTCATCATAACTCCATTTCAAATTGTAGTGTACTTTATTTTAGTAGACTTTCACTATTTTAGATTAAGAAGTACTTGCAAAACAAATTTTTAGATACTCTGATGCTTAAGTCAGTATTTATATCAACATAATCATAAGTTTAAGAGAGATTTCAAAATGTCTTCTAATTTTACTATATCTGTCTTCTATAAGTGGCTTTGTTAGAATGTTTGCAAGCTGATCTTCAGTAGGGACAAACTCCAACTTGACATCCCCTTTCAAAACATGGTCCCTTACGAAGTGATGTGTTACTTCAATGTGCTTTGTCCTTGAATTCATGAGAGGGTTCTTTGTGATATTGATGGCACTTTGATTATCACATCTTATTGGAATTTCCTTCATCTCAATCTCAAGATCTTCAAGTTGCTACTTTATCCAAAGGACTTGTGTAAAACAGCTACCTGCAGCTATGCATTCAGCTTCTGCTGTGGAGAGAGCTACACTATTTTGCTTTTTGCTAAACCATGACACCAGAGAACCTCCCAGAAACTAGAAAGTTCCCCTCGTGCTCTTTCAATCAGTTTTGGATCCAGCAAAATCAGTATCAATGTAACTTATGAGCTCTTCTCCATTTCCCTTTGGATACCAAAGTCCCATCCGTGATGTTCCCATTAGATATATGAAAATCCCCTTCACAGCTGTTCCATGCAATTCTTTGGGACATGATGTGAACCTAGCACACATGCAGACACTAAACATGATGTCAGGTTTGCTTGCAATTAAGCATAGTAAGGAACTAATCATTCTCCTATATTGAGTTATATCAAATACTTTGTTAGATTAGCTAGCTTCCCAAGAAGGGGGTGAATTGGGAAGATTAAAAATTTTCTGCAAAATATCAAGAAGGTGAAGAAAGCAATATATGATGGTAAAACAGAGTATAAACAAATAACTGTAAAGGAGGCAGTAAAGTGAAGAAGACTCAGTAATTTATCCTGGTTCGGTCTCTTCACTTGACCTACGTCCAGTCCTCAAGTCACCACTTGAGATTTTCCACTATTCAGCAAGAATTTCGTGGGCTTCTTGCAAATGCCTCAGTACAAAGATGTTGGTCTGTTTCTAGAGCTCACTCTATCTCTCTGTGCACTCTTACAAAGTGCTCCCCAATCCCTTGTGATGTCCCCTCACAAGAAAATATATCTTCCAGTTGAAGATAAGATTGATTACAAAGATTAAACTCTCTTAAATAGAGTGAATATGAAAGTTGAAGTGCAGAATATTGAAGTCAGAGAGTAAGAAACTTTGAGTAAAAGATTTGGCAAAGTTTCAGTATAGTCAGTGTTAAAATCATTTTCCACAACTTTAAATGATGTTATATTTATAGATTTAGGTCTCAAATATCCGTTAGAGACAAAATCTATCCGTTGGAGAAGTTATCCAACAGTTACTCTGAAAAACTATCTGTTAACTAACCGCATTTAATGCTTTTGACATACTGAAATTCGAATTTCGGTTGGTCAACATATGAATTTCGCAGAAACCGAAGGTTAACAGCTTAACATTGAAAGCCCGAAGTTTGTCTGTCATGAAGTGAAATTCGAATTTTGATATTTCGAAAATGTTTCTGTGTTGTGACATATGAATTTTCAAGTAGAAAGTTTTTTTGTTAAGTGTGAACAGTATTTTCAATTTGCTATAGTGCCTTCGAAATTAGAATTTTGGATCCCCGAAATTCGTCTGTCCGTAATTAGTTTAAAAGGCTCAGTGGTTCATACAGTTTAAAATTCGAACTTTCAATGGGCAAAGTTCGTTTGTCAGAGAGACCTCTTTTCAGACTAACTTCAAAATTCAAATTTATAAATACTGTCATTTGTATGTCAATATATCACTTTAACAGACTCACAAACTTAGTTTTTGAAATTCAAATTTTCATGTTCAAACTTTGTCTGTCAGTGGGCAATTTTAACATTCAATCCAAACTTAGTTTCAGATGAACTTTGACATAATTTCAGACGAATTTCTTTGGTTTTCTTAAGTTTCATTTTGTCTGAAATTTGAATTTTCAAAACCCAAAGTTTGTCTGTTGCTTAAAGCTCCTTTCAGACACTTATTAAAATTCGAATTTCATGAAGTCAAAATTTGTCTGTCAGAGAGGCATCTCTTCAGGCTTGTTCAGTTTTAGTACGAAATTCGAATTTCCAAAGGCCAAAATTCATCTTTCACTATGACAGATTGGTATTAACCTCTTAAACTTCGTCTGTTGGTGGGTGTTTTTCAAATATTCCATGATTTAACACAGAATCAAGGTTTTAAAACTCCTTTCCACCAAATCAAAGTCTTTTACTCAAATTAAAACAAAACTAAACATCCTACAACAAACTTTGCACAGATTTATCCAGGATTTCTTCACTTGAAACCTTTTGGGCACCTTTGATATCTTTATTCCAAGCTCTTGAAAGTTGATTTGGAATCATCAAAACTTCTTCATTCAACATTCTCCCCCTTTTTGATGATGACAAAACAACTTACAAACTGGATTAGTGACAGATTTGGCTTTCTTCCCTTGTACAGCTCATAAGGAGTTTTCCCAAGGATTGGTCTGATGTAGGCTCTATTTATGATGTAGCTTGTTGTATTTACTGCATCAGCCCAAAATACTTGAGAAAGTTCCTTTTCATTCAGCATTGCTCTAGCCATCTCTCCTACAGTTCTGTTCTTCCTTTCTACTACTCCATTCTGTTGTGGAGTTCTTGGGGCTGAGAAGTTGTGGTCAATTCCATGCTCATTGCAATACTCCAGAAAGTATGAGTTCTCAAATTCTCCTCCATGATCTGACCTCATAGACACAATGGAAATACCTTTCTCATTTTGCACTTTCTTGGCTAAGGTTACAAATGCATCAAAGGTATCACATTTAGAGGAAAGAAACAATGTCCATGTAAATCTTGAGTAATCATCCACAATTACAAGCACATACAGATTTCCACCAATGCTTTTTACCCTAGATGGACCAATTAAGTACATATGCAGTAGTTCTAGTGGTCTAGTTATGGTGACTACGTTTTTGGGTTTAAAAGAAGATTTAGTTTGTTTTCCTCTTAGGCATTCATCATATTCTTTGTCCTTTTCAAAAGCAATTTTTGGCAGGCCAGTGACTTTTGACAAGTTTTGAAAGCTGATTCATGTTAACATGAGCTAATCTTCTATGCCATAACCAACTATCATTATCCTCACTAATCAAGCAAACAGAATCTAAAGGAGGAAGTTCATCAAGATCAATAGTATAGCAGTTACCATCCCCTTGAGCTTTGAGGATTACTTTGTGATCACTTTTTCTGATGACTAGGCAGAATTTTGAGTCAAACAGTACCCAGTTTCCTTTGTCACATGTTTGGCTTACACTAAGCAGATTGTGGTTAAGGCCTATCACAAACAGCACCTCTTCAATGGAGGTTTCAGGATTCTTGCCCACAATGCCAATGCCAACTATTCTGCCATACTGATCACCTCCAAAGGTCATCTTTCCTCCTTTCTTGTCTCTAAGGGTGATGAACTTCTCCTTATCACTGGTCATGTGACTTGAGCAGGCACTGTCCATGTACCATTTATTGTTCTTTCTAGCTTTGAGACAGACCTGCAAAATAAAGTTCATGTTTTCTTTTTAGGTACCCAAATTTGCTTGGGTCCTCTTCTGTCAGTGGTCTCTTCCTTAGATACAGATGTACCTTAGGGAACCTATTTAACCTTCCTATCACGTCCAACTTTCTTTAAAGCACATGAGCTAGAAATATGCCCCTTTTTGTTACTGAAGTGACAGGTGGTAAAGGGACTGCTGGATTAAGAAGCAGGAAGAAAACAATGCAGATAATATTTTTGTTTAGCATGCCTTGGTTGATTATATGATTCAATGTGGTGTGACATATGATCTTTCTTTCTATTTCCATCAGCATACACAAAATGTCTGATGTACACATTCTGATTTTTCTTCCTAATCTTTTCTTTTACAGCACAAGGACCATAGCTAAGTCCATCTTTTCCTTGTGATATTATTTGACTTCCCATTAAAGCAAACAACATATCTTTAGCTCTAGTGAGCCTAGACATGCTTTTCACTTGATATTAATTGGTTTGCTTTAGCTCAATGCATGATTTACAGCAAACAGATTCAGCAATAGGTAGGGGAGCAATTTTAGAAATATTGCATTGAGATTCTAGTCTGTTAATCTTTTTCTGAGCTTGCTTCAATTCTTTAGCAATCTTAACAAACTCATCATGCAGCTCATGAAATGCATCCAGTAATTCTGAATAGGAAGGTTCAGATTCATATACCTCATCTTCTTGATCACTGCTGCATGGGATTTCAGTTTCATCAGGGGCAAGTGCCATGAGATAGATGTTGGCAACTTCATCTTCATCATCTTCTTCTTCATCTGAGCTGTTACCCCATATTGATGAGATGTAAGCTCTTTTCTTCTTGCCTTTGTCTGCAGCTTTCTTTTCTTTCTCTTGCTTCTTGAGGAATTGTGGACAATCCCATTTGATATGTCCTTGCTTTTTGCACTCATAGCAAGTCACAGGCTCTTTTGCTTCTCTCTTTCTATCTCTAGCTGCTCCTTTCTTGAAGATTTTCTTGTTTCTCTTCTTGCTGTAGAATCTTTCAAATTTTCTGACCATCATAGCCAGAGTTTCTTCATCTAGCTCATCTCCATCGTCAGATTCTTCTTTCTTTTCTTCAGCAACTTTGAGAGTAAGGGCTTTCTTCTTTCTATCTTGTCCAGCTTCCTTGAGAGCTTTCATTTTTCCTTCATATTCCTCGAGACTGCCAAAGAGAGCTGTGACAGAGGCCATTGATTCTCCTCTGGCTTCCTCTATTACTGTTACTTTGGATTGCCATTCGAGAGGGAGAGCTCTGAGGATCTTTCTGACTTTCTCTATTTGGGTGTACTCTTTTCCCAGGCTCTTTAGTTGATTCACAACTAGGGTGAATCTCTTCTGTAGATCTTTTACATTCTCTTCTTCAGCCATTCTGAAGCTTTCATATTCACCTATGCATGTATTAAGTTTGTTTTCCCTTACTCCAGTTGTTCCTTCATGAGCAATTTGCAGGGTGTCCCACATTTCCTTGGCGGTGGAGCATTGGGAGACTCTGTAGAATTCGTCTTGATTCAAAGCACTGACCAGACAGTGCTTTACCTTGAAATTCAGCAAGACTTTTCTTTTATCTTCTTCATTCCATTCAGCTTCTGGCTTCTCCCTGTATTTTCCATCATCTTCCAAAGCCATTAGGATAAAATCTCCCTTCTGGATGACTGACCAGATGTCCAGATCAATTACCTGGAGATAGATTTGCATCCTCATCTTCTAGTACCCATAGCGTTCTCCACTGAAGCCAGGTGGTCGATTTGTGTTGTTGCCTTCTGGTAATACACTTTCTTCAAAGCCAGCCATTTTAATTCCCAGACTGTGAGATCCTTTGATTGGGAATCCAAGCTCTGATACTACTTGTTAGATTAGCTGGCTTCCCAAGAGGGGGGTGAATTGGGAAGATTAAAAATTTTCTGCAAAATATCAAGAAGGTGAAGAAAGCAATATATGATGGTAAAACAGAGTATAAACAAATAACTGTAAAGGAGGCAGTAAAGGGAAGAACACTCAGTAATTTATCCTGGTTCGGTCTCTTCACTTAACCTACGTCCAGTCCTCAAGTCACCACTTGAGATTTTCCACTATTCAGCAAGAATTTCGTGGGCTTCTTGCAAATGCCTCAGTACAAAGATGTTGGTCTATTTCTAGAGCTCACTCTATCTCTCTGTGCACTCTTACAAAGTGCTCCCCAATCCCTTGTGATGTCCCCTCACAAGAAAATCTATCTTCCAGATGAAGATAAGATTGATTACAAAACTCTCTTGAATAGAGTGAATATGAAAGTTGAAGTGCAAAATATGGAAGTGAGAGAGTAAGAAACTGAGTAAAAGATTTGGCAAACTTTCAGTATATTCAGTGTTAAAATCATTTTCCATAACTTTAAATGATGTTATATTTATAGATTTAGGTCTCAAATATCCGTTAGAGACAAAATATATCTGTTGGGGAAGTTATCCAACGGTTACTCTGAAAAACTATCCGTTAACCAACCGCATTTAATGCTTCTGACATACTATAATTTAAATTTCGGTTGGTCAACAAATGAATTTCACAGAAACAAAAGGTTAACAGCTTCAACATTGAAAGCCCGAAGTTCGTTTGTCATGAAGTGAAATTTGAATTTTAATATTTGGAAAATGTTTCTGTGTTGTGATATACGAATTTCAAGTAGAAAGTTTTTCTGTTAAGTGTGAACAGTATTTTCAATTTGCTACAGTGCCTTCGAAATTAGAATTTTGGATCCTCAAAATTCATCTGTCTGTAGTTAGTTTAAAAGGCTCAGTAGTTCATACAGTTTAAAATTCGAACTTTCAATGGGCAAAGCTCATCTGTCAAGGAGACCTCTTTTCAGACAAACTTCAAAATTCGAATTTATAAATACTGTCATTCATATGTCAATATATCACTTTAAAAGACTCACAAACTTAGTTTTTGAAATTTGAATTTTCATGTTCAAAGTTCGTCAGTCAGTGGGAAATTTTAACATTCAATCCAAACTTAGTTTCAGATGAACTTTGACATAATTTCAGACGAATTTCTTTAGTTTTCTTAATTTTCATTTTGTCTAAAATTCAAATTTTCAAAACCTAAAGTTCGTCTGTTGCTTAAAACTCCTTTCAGACACTTATCAAAATTCAAATTTCATGAAGTCAAAATTCATCTGTTAGAGAGGCATCTCTTCAGGCATGTTCAGTTTTAGTATGAAATTCAAATTTCCAAAGGCCAAAATTCATCTTTCACTATGACATATTGGTAATAACCTCTTAAACTTCGTCTGTTGGTGGGTGTTTTTCAAATATTCCATGATTTAACACAAAATCAAGGTTTTAAAACTTCTTTCCACCAAATCAAAGTCTTTTACTCAAATTAAAACAAAACTAAACATCCTACAACAAACTTTGCACAGATTTCTCCAGGATTTCTTCACTTGAAACCTTTTGGGCACCTTTGATATCTTTATTCCAAACTCTTGAAGGTTAATTTGGAATCATCAAAACTTCTTGATTCAACATACTTTTCCCTCTTCATCCATATCAAGCTTAGTTGCAAAGGCCATAGGGGTTCCCATAGGCTTGGCTTTTTCAATTCTAAAATTCTTCAGTAACTTCTTGAGATATCTTGATTGGTTGAGGAAGATGTCATCATCACATTATTTGATTTGCAGTCTAAGGAAGTGTTGGAGATTGTGCCCTTGGCCAATCATTGTATTATGAACATTGTAATTCATTATGAAAAAGAAGGTGTTTTTTCTTACATTATTATATTGTTTGCATGTTTTTCTTTATAATAATATCGTTGGATAAATTATTTTATCCTAAATATCCCTAGTCATTTATCTTTGAGGGAACAATGATGAATTAAGGCTATTATGATTTTGATTGATAATTATGTATGAAGATACAAATCAAAATCATAAGCTCCTGTAGAGAATAGATGCTGGATTGACCCGTCATGAGATAGCTGCATGGATCAAGTCATAAGCATATCTCATATATAACCGTGCCATTATGCCCTCAGACCTGAGATCACCATGGCTTTCTACATGGGGAACACTATACTTTGGCATAGTCAAAAGTCACCTTTAATCGAGAGATCATAAAAGCTATGATTGGGTATAGTAGAACTCATGTGGAGGAAGATGAATAGTCAAGATGGAATTTGTCCCTCTAATTAATGGAGAGATATATTTGGGCCCCTCGATGAGTGAGACTGAGAAAATGCATGGCCATGCTTGAATGGAAGAGTTTCCATTTGTTCTATCACTCTCCTTGAAGATCTAGAAAGTGATGGTCAAGTAAAATGGGGATAACATATCCATGCCTCATACTTGACCCATATATAATGAGACAAAAGAGATGTGATAAGGTTATATGATAGGTTGTATCGGATCAGCGATCTCATATGATTTGGGTAGTCACAATGTCTTGCTAGAGGCTACTTGTGACTTGTGGGTCTAATAGTGTTATTAGCCTACTGCCAACATCATATGAGTCTATAGGGTCACACACAAGAACGGGCCAACTCGAGCTAGAATGTCCAGATTCATTGAATCTAAAATATGTCTAGATTCAATGAATTTAATGTTCAATTTTGGGTGATAGAATTATATATATATTAAAATTTGAAATATATATATGTTTGATATATTATACATTTGATATATATATTTCAAAATATATATATTGTTCAAATTAATTCAAATTAATTAGTTTTAAATTTAATTTTATATGATAGATTTAAATTTAAACTAATGTCATAATCTAAATTTGATTTAGATTGGATTCTAAATTTGAATTTAAACTAATAATCTAAATTTGATTTATATAATAAGTTAAATCTAGATTTGATTCTAGATATATATTAGATAGTTAGTTTAAATTTAATCTATTAGAAAGATTTAAATTCAAACTAATCTATTTTATTAATATTTGACTTAGTTTAAATTATTGATTTAAATTAAACAAATAACGAATCCTATCTATATATTGATATAGACTAGGATACAGAATCAACAGAATTTGAATTACCCTGAAGAAAGAGCAGTCGTACACTCAAAAAGAAAAACTCTATGAACAAATGATGAACAACAAAGGCGTACAGACTTGTACAGAATTGTAGGGACATGACAGCCAGATGTGTTAGCACGCCGTTCAAGTTGGACTCACCATTCATATGGATACTAGTAGAGGGAACTAACTAATCACGTTAGTTCCTGGGATCCGACGAAACAAAAAAAGAACACCAAGGGACACACCGAAGGTAAATTCTTTTTCCACATCTCAATCTAAACAACGTTGATGAATCCATGGGATGGAATTTCTTATAGTTTTTCTACTGTGTATACCCAACAGTGGTATCAGAGCCACGTCAATGATTGTTTAAATTGAGTTCTTGACTATATGATTGCATATGTGTGATATGTGCAAACTCAATTTTTCCAATTCAGTTTTCAAATCAGTTTTCAATTTTCATATGTAAATCTGCCATATAGATGTGATATATGTATTTAAAAAATCTATTCCTCAAATCGGTTTCTAATCTAACGTTATATGTCTATGCAAAATATGGTTTTTGAAACAATTGTGAATCTGCTTAAACGATTTCATTTTCTGTTGATATATGACGTGATGAGAATCATGTGTTATTCGTATGTGATGCGAATATGTTTCTGCATATGTATATCAGAATCTATTGTTTCGAATAGAGGGTACTCAATCGGTTTAGGAACCTGTTTCATATATGCATGTATTCAGTTTCTATTTTGTATGACGTGATTAGATAATCCTATGTAATTCGGGTTTGAAAATATGTTTCGTATTAGTAAGGATTCATTTCTGTTTTTCATGTGACCTATTCAATTTTCATATGTGAATCTGTCTTCATATATTTGTGAAATATATGTTTTCATGCATGACGTGATGAAAAACAACATAAGTAAAACAATTCTGGTGGATAGAATTTCAATAAGATTGATGAATCCTTGGAGTCTTTTCTTAAGGCAACCACTCATTCAAAAAAGTGGAAATTTAAAAAATCTCGTGAGGCTCCGCTCCCCACACCCCGCAAAGTGCGCTACCTCTTGACCCACCCATTAACTAGCTAGCGAGACCGCCGTGGCTATAGAGGAATAAGGAACAAATGCATCATATGTATCTGACATATATAATATCCCTTGAAGAAGTAAAATATGTATTAGTATGTGTTTAATTATGGTTATAATGTATATATCATGATATGTGCAATTATATCCACTGTACTTTTACAATGAATAATATAAGTTGGATATGTAAACTAGACTAAATACTTAGTTTGTAAGTGTAACATATTAAATGTAGGATGATTCAAGTAAAAAAAAGTGAGCATTAGAATATAGAAATGGAAATCAATATCATGACTCACTCAAGAAAGAAGAAGAGAAAGGATGTTCTAAAAATTGAAGATTAGAAGGAAGCATGCCAAGAAGGAAATGACCAAGTGGAAGTGGAACTCAACATTTGAAGACCTAGTCACTAGGTATATTTTGGTTCCACTTAGCTCTTGAGGTGGGATTAATCTTTAAAAATTACTTAATCTTGGTACCATATGTTTTAAATGAGTTAGATTAAGTAACTCTAAAGTTAGCATATGTTAGATTTGAAAAACTCTGACTGGCAGATGAATTTTGAGAAGTTAAACTTCATATACTTTGTGAAAATGTGAACTTTGTCGACTAAAATTTGAAGTTCCAAAGATATCACCTATGACAGACGAATTTCAAGTGTTGAAATTTGAATTTCGAGTCAAGCATAGGTAGTAAAATGTGCAAAATTCATCTGAAGTCATGACAAAGTTCGTCTCATAATTAAGCACTAAAAGATTCAAAAACATTCCCTCTGACAGATGAATTTTGGATTTCAAAATTCAAACTTTAGAATAAAACTCAATGATTTATAATTGCATTTGATTAACTCAAGAAGTTTTAGGTATCAAAGTAATATATCCTTACTTTTAAACAAAGTGAAATATGGTTTTCAAGAATTTAGAGTTTGATATTTAATTAGTGTTTTTAACACATCTCTAAAAATACATATGGCTTTGATGTAAAAAATATTTCATATGAAAATAGACTTAATAAGCTTTTCAAAGAAAGTTATTTCACTCAAAATAAAGGTCATATGAAAAAGCTATAGTCATTTAAAATTGAGTAGTGAGATATGGATTTTCAATTTCAACCTCCTATCATTTTCTTCATCATATCTCATAGAATACGTTTGTTTTTGAAGTTAAAATTATTGCATTTGAAATTAGACATTGAGAGCTTTTCAACCATAGGTCATTTACTTAATTTGGAGTTAAAATGAGAGAGTTATAGGTTTTACAAAATAGTCTATAGTGCAAAATTCGAAGTAACGGAGGTTCTGCCATTGATAGACGAATTTCGGGCCTCCGAAATTCAAATTTCGAGGAGAACCTTTGTGCCATGTTGAGCTTGCCACTGATAGATGAATTTTGGCTTCTAAAATTCAAACTTCAAGTCTAACAAATGAATTTTGACTTTCAAAATTTGAATTTCAAAACTCCAAAATGTGAAAATACTTCTGGAATAGCTAACATACATATTTCCACATCTAAAATTTGAACTTCAAGTCTAACAAACAAATTTTAGCTCAGAAAATTTGAATTTGAATCCCCAGAATGTGAAAATACTTCTAGAATAGCAAACAGACGAATTTCCACATCCAAAATTCAAATTTCTAAAGGAAGAACTTGTGCCATCTTGAGTTGCTCACTGACGGACGACTTTTGAGCACTAAAATTTGAACTTCGAAGGCACTATAGCAATATGGAACAACTATTCACACTTACTAGAAGAAGAACTTCAAGCTTGAAAATTCATATGTTCCAATATAGAAACATTTATCAAAGATGAAAATTTAAATTTTACTTTAGAACAGACGAACTTTGAATTTCAATGTTAAAGTCTTTAACTTATGGTCTCTGCTAAATTCATTTGTTGATACCCATAATTCGAATTTCAAAGTGTCAACGCATTAAATATGGTTGGTGAACAGCTAGTTTTACAGAGTAACCATTAGGTAACATCTCTAATGACTAGATCTTGTGTCTAACATTTAGTTACACCACAAATCTATGAATAGAACATCATTGGAACTTATGGGCAACAATCTTAAGAGAGTTTATGCAAAAATGCTGCAATAATTTGTAAAATCTTTCTATCTAAGCATTGTTTTAAAAACCCGCCACAATTGAGTGAGCCTTCAATGTATTTTCTATTCTTCAAGAGAGTTTTCATTTTGTAAACTTTTCTTTCTACATATTTTGGGTAGAATCTTAGCATGGGGAAACACTATGGGATTTACACATCTTGTAAGGGATGTACTAAGGCTTCACAGGTGCCCGGATCAAACCTGTGGGATATAGTTGAAAATTCAAAGTGATGGCTTGGGGACTAGAAACAGGCCAAGTGTTTAGGCTGAACCAATATAAATTGTTATGTATTGTTCTTCATCTTTTCAATTCAGTTGCTGCACATAACTCTCTCTGTTATCCCTATTTTGCTATACTCTTAGTGAAATTGGAATGTGATCCAAAAAAAGTGAAAATCTTGTATCACCCAATTCACCCCCTCTTGGGTGACTAGCCAACCTAAAAATTGGTATCAAAACTAGGACTTCCAATAAAGGATCTAATTATCTGGGAGCAAAATGGTTGGTTTTGGAGAAAACATACTACCATAGGGGAATAATGTCAACAGACCTAGAGGCTTCAAAGGTGAATATTATGGATACTGGAAGATGAGGATTCATATTTATCTTCAATCCATTGACCTAGATATCTAGTCTATTATACAGAAGGGTGACTTTGTGCCAATGAAAATGCAAAATTATGGTACATATAGACAAAAGCCAGAAGCATAATGGGATGGTGAAGATAAGCGAAGAGTCCTAGTAAACTTCATGGTAAAGCACTCCTTGGTCAGTGCACTTTCACAAGATGAATTCTTCATAGTATCATATTGCAACACAACAAAGGAAATATGGGATGCTCAGGAGATTGCTCATGAAGGAACCAAGGGAGTCAAGGAGAATAGGCTCAGCTCTCTCACAACTGAATATGAAGCCTTCAAGATGAACAATGGTGAGCCCACTAAAGAATTTCAAATTCATTTTACTCACATTGTTAATCATCTGGTAGCTTTGGGAAAGAGCTATACACAAAGAGAGCAAGTATGTAAAATACTCAGAGCTCTACCTAAAGAATGACATCCAAAAGTGACAGCTATTCAAGAAACAAGAGGAGAATCATATCAAACTGTCACTGGATTATTTGGAAGCCTTGCTGAACATGAAGGGAGACTAGACCTTCTGTGGGAGCAGCAAGACAAAGGAAAATTGCTTATGTTCGAAGCTACTACATCACAGAGCTCAAAAGATGATGATACTGATGATGAAAGTGATGATAGAAGCAGCAATAATGAGGAGGATAAGCTAAAAGAGTTTACCATCAGATTTGGCAAATTTCTCAAAACCAAAAAGAAGGAGCTTCAGGAACAAAAGCACTCTTGCCATGCAAATAAGCTGAAGTACCAGTCAAAGAGGCAAGAAGGAAGATATGCAGAAAAGAAAAGTGAAAAAGCTAAAGTGGCATATACCTCTACAATTTGGGGCAGTAGTTCAAATGAAGATGATGAAGATACCTATCCATGCTTGATGACACTATCCAATGATGAGGTATCAAATTCTAACTCTAAATCTGATTCTGAATTCTCTGTTGATGAGTTGAAAGTTGCTTACAATGAAGTGCATGATGAACTGATTAGATTAGCTAAGAACTTGCACTTAGTAAAAAGAAAGTGATTTCCTTAGAAAATGAATTGCAATTTGAAAAGACTGAAAATGAATCACTTAAACAGAAAATAAATGATTTAGAAAATATATGTAAAACCCACACACACACTTCCTCTTGTGTTACATGTGATATATCAAATAAAGAAAAAGAGGAATTGACCAGAGTAATAGCCAATTTCACCAAGGAAAAGGGTAAGTTGAATATTTCACTTGGTAAACAGAATTCTAAGTATGACAAGTTAGGTGTTGGCTATAGGAGTGAGTCTAAAGGGAAAACTAAATCTTGTTCGAAATTCTGTGCTTAATATAATGCTTAGCTCACAATCATGCACATATTGTGGTAAAAATGGTCATATTGCTTATCTGTGCAGCATAAGGAAAAATAGTTTGAGTAAAAGCATGAAATGGGTTCCTAAGAATACCATTAACCCTCATTGACCTAGAAACAAGTGGGTATCAAAATGTTCTTATAGTGTTTCATGTATACAGAACCAATCCAAGAAGAAAGAATACATTGGTGCAGGAAAGAGGATGCTGAAAAGGAAAGCTTTTCAAAACTCCAAAACTGCAACAGCAAATCACATAGAGATGCACTAGAAGCAATTCTCTCACTCATCTCAAGGAAGCAACTCAAATGGAAACCATACCACTTACCTTGAGAAGAGAAAGAGCAGAAATTCAAGAGGCATTGGCCTGTATGTAAAAGGAAGACATGAGGAATACTACACTCCATACAAACCAAGAATAACAAGGAAATAATCTTTGGTAACCTTTGATCCTTACCCTTTTCAATTATTGCGTTATATATATAATTGGGTAAGATTGAACTCCAGTCCCATATGTTCAAACTAACCTTTAGTGGACCCAAGTTAGAAAGGGTACCAAAGAAAGAAAAATGATTTTCCCTTTTGCTTTTGCATGTCCCTTGGGCTAAATGGTGAAAGCCTCATAAAGATAAAGTATTTGATATGCTTAATTGGAATCATACTGAAAAGGGAAGAAATTAGCTATTAACCAAGCTAGTTTGTAAGTGTTTAATAAATTTTCATATATATATATGCTTGGTTGGTGCTGTTATTTGAGTTTATTAAAATAAAGTATGGTCCTTGTTCAAATGATGAATTATTTGAATATGATGGTGCTTACTGTAAAGTTCAATATTTGCACAAGTTCATTTCTTTATTTGTATAACCAAACTTATGTGCTTTTCAAAATTTCCCTTGTATATTGATTTTGATTTAAGCCATGATTTGAAAAGCAAACATATTTGAATAAATGCTCATGCTTAGGGGGAGCTTGTAAATTTACATGTAAAGGTTTTTTTTTTAAAAAAAAAAACTTGAATCATAATGCCTATATCATGTACTGATTGAATGAACATGCTCATTTGATGCATTATGCTTTCTTGGTTTTATCTTTATGAAATGCATAGGTTGATGGGGAGCTTTTTTTGAAATTAATTTGCTTATACCTTAGCTCACCTCATTTTATTATAAAGAGTTCTGTTGCTTGATCCTAACTTGCTAAAAGAAGCAAATGATGCCTCAATATCTCTCCTTGATTCTAAAGGAAGAAGGCAACAACTCTATAACTCTGAGATACCTCTTGTGATGTATGCATATCATAATCATCTTAACAAGAAGCATCATAATATTTGGTAACATAATAGTTTCAAGCAGCAACTGATATTAGTTTTGAATATCACCAACAATTAGTATCAATTTTGAAGATAATTGATAACAATGGGTATCAATTTTAATATCATAAAAATTTGACATAGTCTGAACATGTAGTGTATAATAAGTTTTGATGATGATTTACATTTCAGTCTGTGTTTTTATGTGCGCTTGAAACACCCTAGACATCTATGCTTACTGATATAACCTTACAAATAAGGGGAGAAGAAATACTTGTTATTCTTCAAACATTTTTGTTGTTGTCAAATAAGGGGAGAAGTTATGTGAAAAATATCCATATGCTTAATCTAGAATTATCCGAATTATATTGCATTATATGTGTTAGTAAAGCATATTTTTCACTAATGATTTGTCATCATCAAAAAGGGGGAGATTGTAAGGTTTAGTATAACATAAGTTTTGATGATGACAAATATAGAGTAATAAAAGACAAATGCATCATATGTATCTCACATATATAATGTCCCTTAAAAAAGTAAAATGTGCATTAGTATGTATTTAATTATGGTTATAATGTAAATATCATGCTATGTGCAAATATATCCACTGTACTTTTACAATGAATAATATAAGTTGGATATGTAAACTAGACTAACTACTTGGTTTGTAAGTGCAACATATTAAATGTAAGATGATCCAAATAAAAAGAGCAAGCACTGTAATATAGAAATGAAAATCAATATCATGCTTCACTCAAGAAAGAAGAAGAGAAAGGATGCTCCAAAAATTGAAGATCAGAAGGAAGCATGCTAAGAAGGAAATGGCCAAGTGGAAGTGGAACTCAACATTTGAAGACTTAGTCGCTAGGTATATTTTGGTTCCACTTAGCTCTTGAGGTGGGATTAATCTTTGAAAATTACTTTATCTTGTTACCATATGTTTTAAATGAGTTAGATTAAGTAACTCCGATGTTAGCATATGTTAGATTTAAAAAACTCTAACTGATAGATGAATTTTGAGAAGTTAAACTTCGTATACTTTGTGAAAATACAAACTTTCCTAACTAAAATTTGAAGTTCCAGAGATATCACCTTTGACAGATGAATTTCAAGTGTTGAAATTTGAATTTCGAGTCAAGCATAGTTAGTAAAATGTACAAAATTCATCTGAAGTCATGACGAAGTTCATCTCATAATTAAGCACTAAAAGGTTCAAAAACATTCCCTTTGACAGATGAATTTTGGATTTCAAAATTCAAACTTTAGAATAAAACTCAATGATTTATAATTGCATTTGATTAACTCAAGAAGTTTTAGGTATCAAAGTAATATATCCTTACTTTTTAACAAAGTAAAATATGGTTTTCAAGAATTTAGAGTTTGATCTTTAATTAGTTTTTTTAACACATCTCTCAAAATATATATGGCTTTGATGTAAAGCTTATTTCATTTGAAACTAGACTTAATAATCTTTTCAAAGAAGGTTATTTCACTCAAAATAAAGGTTATATGAAAAAGCTATGGTCATTTAAAATTGAGTAGTGAGATATGGATTTTCAATTTCAACCTCCTATCATTTTCTTCATCATATCTCATAGAAAATGTTTTTTTTTGAAGTTAAACTTATTGCATTTGAAATTAGACATTGAGAGCTTTTCAACCATAGGTCATTTGCTTAATTTGGAGTTAAAATGAGAGAGTTATAGGTTTTACAAAATAGTTCATAGTGCAAAATTCGAAGTAACGGAGGTTCTGCCATTGATAGACGAATTTCGGGCCTTCGAAATTCAAATTTCAAGGAGAACCTTTGTGCCATGTTGAGCTTGTTAGTGATAGATGAATTTTGACTTCTAAAATTCAAACTTCAAGTCTAACAAATGAATTTTGACTTTCAAAATTTGAATTTTGAAACTCCAGAATATGAAAATACTTCTGGAATAGCTAAAATACGTATTTCCACATCTAAAATTCGAACTTCAAGTCTAACAAACAAATTTTGGCTCAGAAAATTTGAATTTGATTCCCTAGAATGTGAAAATACTTCTAGAATAGCAAACAAATGAATTTCCACATCCAAAATTCAAATTTCTAAAGGAAGAACTTGTGCCATCTTGAGTTGCTCACTGACGGACGAATTTTGAGCACCAAAATTTGAACTTCGAAGGCACTATAGCAATATGCAACAACTGTTCACACTTACTAGAAGAACTTTAAACTTGAAAATTTGTATGTTCCAATATAGAAATATTTGTCAAATATGAAAATTTGAATTTTGCTTTAGAACAGACGAACTGTAAAGTTCAACATTAAAGTCTTTAACTTATAGTCTTTGCGAAATTCGTCTGTTGACACCCAAAATTCAAATTTCAGTGTGTCAACACATTAAATATGATTGGTAAACGGCTAGTTTTACAGAGTAATCATTGGGTAACATCTCTAATGGCTAGATCTTGTGTCTAACATTTAGTTACACCACAAATCTATAAATAGAACATCATTTGAACTTATGGATAACAATCTTAAGAGAGTTTATGCGAAAATGCTTCAACAATTTGTATAATCATTCTATCTCAGCATTGTTTGAAAAACCCACCTCGATAGAGCAAGCCTTCAATGTATTTTCTACTCTTCAAGAGAGTTTTCATTCTGTAAATATTTTTTTCCACATATTCTGGGTAGAATTTTAGTGTGGGGAAATATTAAGGGATTTACACATCTTGTAAGGGGGTGGGGAGAGTGACTTTATAAGTGCCTACTGAAACTTGTGGGATGTACTGAGGCTTCACATGTGCCTGGATTAAACCTGTGGGATATAGTTGAAAATCCCAAGTGGTGGCTTAGGGACTGGATGTAGGCCAAGTAGTTGGGCTAAACAAGTATAAATTGTTGTGTATTGTTCTTCATCTTCTCCATTCAATTGTTGCACACAACTCTCTCTGTTTATCCCTATTTTGCTATACTCTTAGTGAAATTGGAATGTGATCCAAAAAGAGCCAAAATCTTGCATCACCCAATTCATCCCCCCTCTTGGGTAATAGCCAACCTAACAATACATTCTCTTCTCACCTCACTCCCCTCGAATGTTTAATTGAGGTTTCTTTTGTATGTAAGTGTTATATTAGAAGAATCATTTCATTGGCTTAGGAGGATATAGGTTAGATGGGCCATATTATGACATATTTATTTTATGCTTTATGGTGAGATCATATGCATGTATGGGATGACACTTTTATATATGTTCATGTGATGACTACATGTATGAATAACAACAATATAATAAAATCCCTTGAATTCAATTTTAAGTTTAAATGCCACCCATTAATGAACACCTGTCAAGGCTTTGATTACCTAAATGTAGGATCCACCAAAGTGGGATACACTTAGGTTATCTTAGTGAGGCAATTTGGATAATTGTGATACTCATAAAGGTTCATGATGGTATGACTTAATTGAGACTATCAAAACAGTTTTGGGTCTCAAGGCATTAGATGGGATTAAACATGCCGAGTCATATGATGATAGGATCTTATAAAGATCTAAGAGTTACATATGATGTAATTGGTATATAAGTTACCTACCTAAATAACTTAATTTTAAGCATCTTTCCAAAGTGGACTTAATATTAGGTGAAATATGGGTTTTATCTTGCTAAAATAAATTGAGGATTAATTTTTAGTAGGAAATTATAATTTAATTTTGTATATTTTCTTGTAGAAAATGTCGACGAGTAATTCTGCTACACTATCATTGCGATTTGTCCTTGAGAAGGACAAACTCAATGGGACCAACTTTCTTGACTGGTTTAAGAACTTGAGAATTGTTCTCAAGCAGGAAAGAAAGTCATATGTTCTAGATGAACCTATTCCTGAGGAGCCTGCAGCCAATGCTCTAAAAGCCCAAAAGGGTGCTTATAATAAGCATCTTAATGACTCTGTGGATGTCAGATGCCTGATGTTAACCACCATGATCCTAGAATTTCAGAGAGATCTGGAACATATGGAGGCTTATGAGATGATTAGGCATCTTAAGGAATTGTTCCAACAACAGGTAAGGCAAGAAAGGTTTAAAACCACGAAAGCCTTACATTCCTGCAAAATGATTGAGGGTGCATCAGTTAGCTCTTATGTTTTGTAGATGAAAGGCTACATTGATCACCTTGAAAGGCTCGGATTTCCCATAACCTAGGAGTTAGCTACAGATTTGATCTTAAACTCACTCCTGGAGAGTTATGACCAGTTTGTTTTAACACCTCATACTTAGACTCATTTCCCATGTATTAAAATATATTTAAGTCCATTAATGCTTGATTAGAGACTTGATTACATAAAACAACTTAAACCAATTTATTCCATTTAAGGTATTCTTCCCTTGGTTAACTTCTTTTCACCCGGCGAAATTTGAAAATTCATAACTAAATCAAGAAAAATCATATTGATATGGTTCAAATCTCTAAATATAGCTTAAAAGATTCTATGCATGGGAAAAATGTTGAACATGGAAATTACTTGGCCAACTTATACAGTAAATTCGTATTATATTCACTGTAGTAATGGTCATTTTTGAAAATTTCTGATTCTGACCATAACTTTGAAAAATCAACATAAATCATACACAACTCCTTATCTTTATGTCTATGGAATGCTACACGTGTCTAGTTTTTATACATATAAAACATTCATACATGAAACCACAAAAATTTTGAACAGTACATGAGATTCTGAGCAGTGTCACAATGGCCATTTTCTTCCTACAACTTGTTAACATAGACCTTAATATGTACATACATGGTCATTTCTTGTCTTCACTTAAAACATTACATCATAGTAGATATAGATGAACATAATTACATTCACGTAAAGTCCTAAAACCATACAATCATTTTCACAAGGTATTTCCAAGCAAAGCACCAATGCAAGCAAATTCATTTTAATTAAAAGCTTGCTTTTCCTTCCCCTTTTCTTCTTAGGTCATCTTGCCATAACTTGGACCTATGAAGTGAAACATTTGGAAAGAGAATGAGATTCAAGGAATCTCAGTAGTTACAATCAAGTATGTGCATATTTCATCATACAATTCATATAATTATCATTTGAAAGCAATCAATCAATTTATACCATACATTTTCATAAAAATTTTGACATGGTAACATTTTAAAAATTGGACATCCAAGAGTCATAAAAGCTCTCATTCAAATATCCAACACATCAAATACAACATAAAACATTAATGTCATAGCATGGCATGTTCAAAACATCATTAAAAATAGTTTTAACAACTTTGACATAATTGGTAAAATAACTACCTTTGGGCTTTCCAAGTTCCACCAAACTTTGTACACCTTTCCCTTGATCTTTTAACACTCCTTTAGATCCTATAGCATCATAAAATAATGCCATTAACCACTGATTATACAATTTCCTTTACAAAGTACTCACTTGAACTAAAATTTGCACTTTGTTATCCATAAAGTATTCCTTGTACAACATACTTGTTCTAATCTATTTTGGACACAAGGAATCCATTTTTGGGGTCAAAATCATGAAATTCTCTTCCTAATTCAAACCCTAATTAGGAAAAAAATTTCCTAAAAATGTAGAAAAATAACTACTCAATGAATCTTGAAACAACGTGTACATTCATGCATCTTAAGACATTTTCAAGCTTTTCTAAGGTTTTATTTTACCATAGCTCAACTTTTTCTCTCTAGGGTTTGCCATGGGTGAACCTTGAAGTGAGAGAGAAGACAAAATACTCGATGAAACTACCAAAAACCTCAAGAAAACACAAGTTAGGAACCTTGGAAACTTACCCTTGAGATTTGGCTTTGATTCTTGATTTGTAGCTCTTGTTTTCTCTCTTGAGATTTTTTTGCTCTTTCTCTATCCTTTACTTCTGGTTTCAAATGCAAAAATGGCTGAGGAAGATGGAACTTTATGACTTAATAGGATATTTAAGTAATAAAGTAATTTAATTAACTTTATCTTTTAACTTAATTGCTTTTTCTTCTTTAAAAGCTTTTAGAAAATTCTACTTGTGTCCCATCTGCATTCCAGACGTAATTCACTCCCTTTTTTGGCCAAAAATTGCTCTAATAATTTATATGGACCAAAATACCCTTTACTGATTAAATTTTCCCATACCGATAGTGTTTTTAGCAAAATTGTCATTAAATTGGTAAAGAATTATCCAACAATTACTTTTACTCCAAAATCATTATTTTGATCCAAAATATATTTTAACAAGGTCTTCTAATTTTTGTTGAAATAATACTACCTCTTCCTGCAGTCCAAACTAATTTTTATTGGGTAAAATACCAATATTAAATCCTAATTACCCAATAAATATTACTTTGATCTTAATAAATTCTATACTATACTTCATTAGACTTAACTCATTGAGAGCTTCATTTTGACTATAATATTTCATATTTACAAAACTGCCCTTGTCCCGGGGCCAATTTATAATTTTTAAAACTCTCAGGTCATTAGGTGAATTTATCCCAAAATTCATAAACTTTTCTTAAATCCTCTCTACGTCCACCGACTTGCCTTTTCTCTTTTTTTTCTTTTTCTTTTCTTTTTTCTTCCAGGGGCAAAATCATCATTTTCTCCTTTTTTCTTTCAACTAAGATAATTGACCTCTTTATCCTATTTCATGCCAAACGGCGTATACCCATCTTTACAAATTTTTTATAGATTTTAAAATATTGAGTCTTGATTATCCAGAAAAAAATTTCAAGATATTACATTTGTCATAAACTACAATATGAACAACATGGAGAAATAAATTTCTAAACTACATGCGATGCTTAAGACTGCTAAGCGAAACATCAAGAAAAAGCCCAGCAGCATTTTAATAGTTTAGAAAGGAAAAGGAATAAAAAAGAAAGGTAAGGGTAAGGGAAAGGGAAAAGGCCCAGACACCAAGTCCAAGGAGCAAGACAGGCCCAAGTCCAACCCCAAATTCAAGCCCAATGCCAAGAAGGCAAAGCCTCCTAAAGAAGGACTCTGTTTCTTTTGTAATGAATCTGGTCATTGGAAGAGGAACTATGAGCTCTACAAGGAAGATCTAAAACAAAAGAAGAATAGCGAGGCCATTACTTCAGGTATTTATGTTATGGAAATTAATCTTTCTATTTCTCCAACATGGGTATTAGATACTGCATATGGAACTCACATTTGTACAAATTTGCAGGGTCTCAAAAGGAGTAAGAAGTTGAAAAAGGGCGAAATAGACCTACGAGTCAGAAATAGAGCAAGAGTTGCTACTTTAGCCGTAGGCACTTATGAATTAATTTTGCCCAGTGGGCTTTTGTTAATTTTGAACAATTGCTATTATGTTCCAGCTTTGAGTCAAAACATTGTTTCACTTTCTTATTTAGATGAGGAAGGATTTACTTCAACTATTAGGAATAAAAAATGTTCTAATTATTTTAATGACATCTTTTATGCGGATGGAGATTTGCATGGTGGTCATTACTGTTTGAACTTTGAAGCTTCCAATAAGGAACATATCTATAATGTATCTACCAAGAGGATCAAGTTAAACGATTTGAATCCGACTTAACTATGGCACTATCATCTATGTCACATAAATGATAAACACATTTCAAAGCTCCATCAAGATGGACTTCTCAATTTGCTTGATTTTGAATCATTTGACACTTACGAATCTTGTTTATTGGGAAAGATGACAAAGGCACCTTTTACTAGACATAGTGAAAGGGCCACAATACATACAGATGTATGTGGTCTGTTAAGTACAACTACCAGAAGTGGTCACATGTACTTCATTACTTTTATAGATGACTTTAGTAGATATGGATATATCTATCTAATGAGACATAAATCTGAATCTTTTAAAATGTTCACAATTTTCCAAAATGAGGTACAAAATTAACTTGGAAAGTCTATTAAAGCACTTCGATCTAATCGAGGTGGTGAATATTTGAGCCAAGAATTTATTGGCCATCTTAGAAATTATGGAATTGTTTCACACTTAACTTCATTGGGAACACCACAGTGGAATGATGTTTCTGAATAGAGGAATAGAACCCTATTAGATATGGTTCGATCTATGATGAGTCAAACAAATCTTCCACCATTCTTTTGGGGCTATGCATTAGAAACAGCTGAGTTCATACTAAATCGTGTTCCATCTAAGGTGGTTGAAAAGACTCCATATGAGATATAGACTAGAAAGAAGCCCAGTTTGTCTTTTCTCAAGATTTGAGGATGCAAGGCATATGTTAAGCAACAAGCCTCAGATAAGTTAGCACCTAAATCTATAAAATGCCTTTTTATGGGGTATCCCAACCAAACTAAGAGATACTACTTCTACAATCCTTGTGAGAATAAAATGTTTATTGCTCAGAATGATATCTTTCTAGAAAAAAAGTTTGTTTCTAAAAGAGCCAGTAGGAGTAAGATAAATCCTGAAGAAGTTCGAGACCCACAAAATCGTATTGAGCTAGAGGTGGAAGAACTAGTAGACTCAAAACAAGTTAATGAGCCAACTCAAGTAACGCAGGGTCCAAGAATGTCTGATAGGACATGACATCAGCCTCAAAGATATGGATTTCTTTTAACTGATAGTCATGATGTGTTGCTCTTGGATCAAGAAGAGCCAACCACCTATCAAGAGGCCATAATGGGATCTGACTCCGAAAAATAGCTGCATGCCATGAAGTCTAAGATGCAATCCATGTATGACAATCAGGTATAGACCTTGATTGGCCTACTTGAAGGTGTAAAAACGATTGGGTGCAAATGGGTTTTTAAGAAGAAAACCGACATGTATGGCTAAGTGCATACATTCAAAGCATGATTGGTTGCAAAAGGATTCAAGCAAATTCATGGTATAGACTATGATGAAACCTTTTCGCCAGTCAACATGATTAAGTCCGTTAGGATCCTTCTTGCCATTGCAGTGTACTATGATTACAAGATTTGGTAGATGGACATCAAAATAGCATTCCTTAATGGAAAGTTGCTTGAGGATGTGTACATGACACAACCTGAGGGTTTTGTATGTCCAAAAGATTCTACAAAGGTTTGCAAGCTTTAGAGATCCATTTATGGATTAAAGCAAGCATCTCGTAGTTGGAATCAATGTTTTGACGAAGTAGTCAAAGAGTTTGGATTTATCCAAAATGTTAATGAACCTTGTGTTTACAAGAAGGTTAGTGGGAGCACAATTGTATTTCTAGTGCTTTATGTTGATGACATCCTACTCATTGGGAATGACATTCCTACCTTGCAGAATGTCAAGACTTGGTTAGGAAAGTGTTTCTCAATGAAAGACTTAGGAGAAGCCACCTATATCCTAGGGATTAGAATCTATAGGGATAGATCCAAGAAGCTAATTGGCCTAAGCCAATGCACTTATATAGACAAAGTATTACATAGGTTCAATATGCAAGATTCAAAGAGGGATTACATACCCATGTATCATGGCATCAATCTCAGCAAAGCTCAATATCCTCATTCACGAGATGAGCAAGAACGTATGAGTAAGATTCCATATGCTTCGGCAATTGGATCTATAATGTATGCCATGTTGTGCACTCGACCAAATGTATCATATGCCTTAAGCATAACTAGTAGATATCATTCAGATCTAGGTGAGAATCACTAGACTGTTTATCAAGAATATTCTGAAGTACTTAAGAAGGACTAAGGATGTATTCTTAGTGTATGGAGGATTGAAAGACGAGCTAGTTGTAAATGGTTACACAGATGCAAGTTTCTAATCTGACAAAGATGATTCTAGATTGCAATCAGGATTCCTATTCTATTTAAATGATGGAATAGTTTGTTGCAAGAGTTCCAAGCAAAGCATTGTAACTGATTCTACAACAGAAGCTGAGTACCTAGCAACATCAAATGCAGCTAAGGAAGCTGTTTGGATTAAGAAGTTCATCACTGAGCTTGGAGTGATGCCTACCATCTCAAATATGATAGATCTATTTTGTGACAACAGTGGCGTCATAGCACAAGTTAAAGAGCCTAGGTCACATCAAAGAACCAAACACATAAAGATATGCAAAATACCAACTGATGACAATATTGCTGATCCTCTTACTATGCCACTTGCACAGATAAAGCATGATTGTCATGTTAGGTCAATGGATATTAGATATATCAACGATTGGGCCTAGTGCAAGTGGGAGTTGTTGGAGATTGTGCCCTAGGCCAATTATTGTATTATGAACATTATATTTCATTATGAACAAGAAGGTGTTTTTTCTTACATTATTATATTGTTTGCATGTTTTTCTTTATAATAATATCCTTGGATAAATTTTTTTATCCTAAATATCCTTAGTCAATCATCTTTGTGGAAACACTGATGAATTAAGGCTAGTATGATTTTGATTGATAATTATGTGATAATTATGTATGAAGATACAAATCAAAATCATAAGCTCCTGTTAGAGAATAGGCACTGGATTGACCCATCATGAGATAGCTACATGGATCAAGTCATAAACATATCTCATATATAATTGTATCACTAAGTCCTTAGACCTGAGATCACCATGGCTTCCTACATGGGGAACACTATACTTTAGCATAGTCAAAAGTCACCTTTAATCGGGAGGTCATAAAGGCTATGATCAGGCATAGTGGAACTCGTGTGGAGGAAGATTAATGGCCAAGATGGAATTTGTCTCTCTAATTAATGGAGAGATATATCTAGGCCCCTCGATGAGTGAAACTGAGAAAATGCATGGTCGTGCTTGAATGGAAGAGTTTTAATTTGTTTTGTCAGTCAACTCGTAGATTGAGAAAGTAATGATCGAGTAAAATGAGGATGACATTTTCATACCTTATACTTGACCTATATATCATGAGACAAAAGAGATGTGATTAGGTTATATGATAGGTTGCATCGGAATACCGATCTCATATAATTTGGGTAGTCACAATGTCTTGTTAGAGGCCACTTGTGACTTGTAGATCTAATAGTATTATTAGCCCATTGCCAACATCATGTGAGCCTACAAGGTCACAGACAAGAAAGGCCAACTTGAGCTAGAATGTCCAGATTCATTGAATCTAAAATGTGTCTAGATTTAATGAATTTAATGTTTAATTTAGGGTGATAAAATTATATATATATTTGATATATATATTAAAATTTGAAATACATATGTTTGATATATTATATATTTGATATATATTTCGAAATATATATATTGTTCAAATTAATTCAAATTAATTAGTTTTAATTTTAATTCTATATGATAGATTTAAATTTAAACTAATGTCATTATCTAAATTTGATTTATATGATAAATTAAATATAGATTTGATTCTGGATATATATTATGTTGAATCAAGTGTTTTGATCATTCCAAACCAACTTTCTAGAGCTTGGAGAAAAGATATCAAAGGTGCACAAATGATCTGAAGTGGAGGAATTCAGGAAAAATTAGCACAATAATAGATGTGGAATCTACAGCCATGTTTAAATTGAGTAAAAGACTTTGAATTGGCCAAAAGATGTTTTTAAAACTATGATTCTATGTTAATCCATGAAATATTTGAAAAACACCCACTAACAGATGATGTTTGAAACATTTATACTGATATGCTGTTTTGAAAATTCAAACTTTAGCTTTGGAAATTCGAATTTCGTATTGAAAATGAACAAGTCTAAAAAGAGCCTTCTCTGACAGATGAACTTTGACTTGAGAAATTCAAATTTTGATACTTGTCTGAAAAGAGTTTTCTCTGACAGATGAACTTTGGCTTTTGAAAAATTGAATTTCAGACAAAATACAATTATGAAAAATGAAAAATTCATCTGAGGATATGTCAAAGTTCATCTTAAAACTGAGTTTAGAAAGAACATCAAAATGGTTCACTGACAGACGAACTTTGAACATAAAAATTCAAATTTCAGAAACAAAGCTTGTGAGTCTGTTATAATGATATGTTGACATATGAATGATTGTATTCAGAAATTCAAACTTTGTATTAAGTCTAAAAAGAGACCTCTCTGACAGACGAACTTTGCATTTGGAAAATTTAAATTTCGAATAGATGAACTATTATGCCTTATTGTACTGACCACTGATAGATGAATTTTGAGTATCAAAATTCGAATTTCGAAGGCACTGTAGCAAAATGGAACAACTGTTCATACTTTCTAGAAGAACTTTAAACTTGAAAATTCGTATGTTCTAACATAGAATCATTTTCCAAAGATCAAAATTTGAACTTTGCTTCATGACAGACGAACTTTGAGTGTTCAATGTTGAAGTCTTTAGCTTTCAATCTCTATGAAATTCATCTGTTGGCCAACCAAAATTCAAACTTTAAGTGTCAGGAGCATTAAATGCGGTTGGTGAACGGATCATTTTTCAGAGTAACCATTGGGTAACTTCTCCAATGGATAGATTTTGTCTCTAATGTATAGTTAAGACCTAATTCTATAAATATAACATCATTTGAAGTTATGGGAAATGAATTTAACTTTGTATATATTGAAACTCTGCCAAATCATCTACTCAAAGTCTCTTACTCTTTCATACTTTAATCTTTGTAATCCAACTTTCATATACACTCTGATTAAGAGAGTTCATTCATTGTAAACAATCTTATCTTCATTTGGAAGAAAGATTTTCTTATGAAGGGACATCACAAGGGATTGGACAAGCACTTAGCTAGAGTACAAAGAGAGAGAAAGTGTGAGCTCTAAAAACAGAGCATCAACATTATACTGTGGCATTTGCAAGAAGGTTACTGAATTCTTGCAAGATAGTGGTAAATCTCAAGTGGTGGCTTGGGGATTGGATGTAGGTCAAGATTGAGAGACCGAACCAGGATAAACATCTGTGTTTTTCCTTCTCTATTACTACTTTTGCTAATTATTCATTTATACTCTGTTTTACTGTTACATTTGCTTTCCTCACTTTCTTAAAGTTTTGCAAAAAATTTTAATCTTCCCAATTCACCCCCCTCTTGGGAAGCCAGTAAATCTAACAAGTGGTATCAGAGACTGGTTTCCTAATCAAAAGATTTAACAGTTTGAGAAATACAATGGCTGGCTTTGGAGAAAGCATATTACTAGAGGGAAATAACACAAATAGACCACCTGGCTTCAGTGGAGAACACCATGGATACTGAAAGATGAAGATGCAAATCTATCTCCAGTCTATTGATCTGGACATCTGGTCCGTCATCCAGAAGGGAGATTTTGTTCCAATGGTATTGCAAGATGATGGGAAGTATAGAGAAAAGCCAGAAGCTGAATGGAACAAGGAAGATAGAAGGAGAGTCTTGCTAAACTTAAAGGCAAAACACTGCTTGGTCAGTGCATTAAATCAAGACGAATTCTACAGGGTCCCACAATGCTCCATAGCCAAGGATATGTGGGACACCTTGGAAATTGCTCACGAAGGGACATCTGGAGTTAAAGAAAACAAATTGAACTCCTGCATAGGAGAATACGAGAGCTTCAGAATGGTTGAAGGAGAGAGTGTCAAAGAACTGCAAAAGAGATTCACCCTCATCGTGAATCAATTGAAAAGTCTTAGCAAGGAGTATACTCAGACAGAGAAGGTTAGAAAGATCCTCAGAGCTCTTCCTCTGGAATGAAAACCTAAAGTAACTGTAATAGAGGAAGCCAGAGGAGATTCAACGGCCTCTATCACAGCCCTCTTTAGTAGCCTCGAAGAATCTAAGGGAAAGATGAAGGCTCTCAAGGAGGCAGGTCAAGATAGAAAGAAGAAGGGTCTTGCTCTGAAAGCTGCTGAGGAGAAAGAATAAGAATCTGATGATAGAGATGAGCTAGATGAAGAAACTCTAGCTATGATAGTTAGAAAATTTGGAAGATTTAACAACAAGAAAAGAAACAAGAAATTCTTCAAGAAGGGAGCAGCTAGAGATAGCAAGAAAGAAGGAAAAGAACCTATCACATGCTACGATACATGAAGCAGAGACATATCAAATAGGATTGTCCATAATTCCTCAAGAAGCAAGAGAAAGAAAAGAAAACTGCAGACAAAGGCAAGAAGGAAAGAGCGTTCATCTCATCAATCTGGGGCAACAGCTCAAATGAAGAAGAAGATGATGAAGTTGAGATTGCAAACATCTGTCTGATGGCACTTGCATCTAAAGAAGCTGAAATCACATCCAATAATGATCAGGAAGATGAGGTATATGAATCTCAACCTTCCTATTCTAAATTACTGGATGCATTTCATGAATTGCATGATAAGTTCATTAAGACTGCTAAAGAACTCAAAAAGGCTAAGAGAAAGATTAACAAGTTAGAATCTCAGCATAACATCTGTAAAACTGCTTATCTGCATATTACTGAATCTGCTAGCTGTAAATCATGCATTGAATTAAAGCAAACCAATAACTATCTGGTGAAAAGCATGTCCTGACTTACTAAAGGAAAAGATATGTTATTTGCTTTAATGGGAAGTCAGAGAATAACACAGGGAAAGGCTGGACTTGGCTATGACCCCTATGTAGTAAAAGAAAAGATTACGAAGAAAAATCAAAATGTGTACATCAGACATTTTGTGCATGCTAGTGGCACTAAAAAGAAAGATCATATTTCATGAAAAATTGAATCCTATGATCAACCAAAGCATTGTAAAACAAAAATATTATCTACATTGCTTTCTTCCTGCATCTCAATCCAGCAGTCCCTTTACCACCTGTCACTTCTGTAACAAGAAGGGACATATTTCCAGTCATGTGCTTTAAAGAAAAATGGACTTGACAGGAAGGTTAAATGGATTCCCAAAGGTACATCTGTATCTAGCGGAAATACTACTGACAGAAAAGTACCCAAACAAATTTAGGTACCTAAAAGGAAAATATCAACTTTTGTCTTGCAGGTTTGTCTTAAAGCTAGAAAGAGTAATAAATGGTATATGGACAGTGCCTGCTCAAATCATATGACTGGTGATGAGGAGAAGTTCATCACCCTTAGAGACAAGAAAGGAGGAAATGTGACCTTTGGAGGTGATCAATATGGCAAAATAGTTGGCATTGGCATTGTGGGCAAAAATCCTGAAACATCCATTGAAGAGGTGCTGTTTGTAATTGGTCTCAACCACAATCTGCTAAGCATGAGTCAGACATGTGACAAAGGAAACTGGGTACTGTTTGACTCAAAGTTCTACCTAGTCATCCGAAAAGTGATCACAAAGTAATCCTCAAGGCTCAAAGGGATGGTAACTGTTATACTATTGATCTTGATGAACTTCCTCCCTTAGATTCTATATGTTTGATTAGTCAGGATAATGATAGTTGGTTGTGGCATAGAAGATTAGCACATGTTAACATGAATCAACTATCAAAACTGGTTAAAAATGAGTTAGTCACTGGCCTATCAAAAATTTCTTTTGAAAAAGACAAAGAATGTGATGCATGCCTAAGAGGAAAACAAACTAAATCATCATTTAAATCTAAAAACATAGTCACCATATCTAGACCTCTGCAACTATTACATGTGGATCTGATAGGACCATCTATAGTTAAGAGCATTGGTAGAAATCTGTATGTTCTTGTAATTGTGGATGATTACTCTAGATTTACCTGGACATTGTTTCTTTCTTCTAAAAGTGATACGTTTGATGCATTTGTAACCTTAGCTAAGAAAGTGAAAAATGAGAAAGGTATTTCTATTGTGTCTATCAAGTCTGATCATGGAGGAGAGTTTGAAAATTCATACTTCCTGGAGTATTATGATGAGCATGGAATTGATCACAACTTCTCAGCCCCAATAACTCCTCAACAAAATGGAGTGGTGGAAAGGAAGAATAGAACAATTGGAGAGATGGCAAAAGCAATGCTGAATGAAAAAAAACTCTCTCAAGTATTATGGGCTGATGCAGTAAACACAGCAAGTTACATCATAAATAGAAGCCTACATCAGATCAATTCTTGGAAAGACTCCTTATGAGCTGTACAAAGGAAGAAAGCCAAACCTCTCACATCTACACATATTTGGCTGTAAGTGCTTCATCCACAACAATGGAAAGGAGAATTTGGGTAAGATTGATACCAAATCTGATAAAGGTATATTTCTGGGCTACTCTAGTAGGAGTAAAACATATAGGGTTTTTAATATAAAATCTAAATTAGTAGAAGAATCTGTGCATGTAGTGTTTATTGAAAATGAAATTGTTACTAAGCATATCACTGGTTAAGATGATCTTATTTCAAACTTTAAGAACTTAGATCTTTCTGAAGAAGATAAAATTAAACCTCCAAAAATATCTGAATCTGTTAACATAGGGGAAGATATTCAGGAGAAAGATTTTGAGGATGAGAACAATGAAGAAATATCTCAAGAACTCCTTAGAGCTTGGAGATATCAAAGGAATCATCCTGTTGATCAAGTAATTGAAGATGTTCAAGAGAAAGTTAAAACCAGAAAATAGTTAAGAGATCTTATGATAAACCGTGCCTTCATTTCTCAAATTGAACCTAAATGTACTGAAGAAGCTTTAACTGATGGATACTGGATTTTAGCTATGCAAGATGAATTGAATCAGTTTGAAAGAAATTAGGTTTGAGATTCAGTGCTTAGACATAAAAATCATCCTATAATTGGCATTAAATGGGTTTTTAGAAACAAACTTGATGAATCTGGAATAATAATCAGAAATAAAGCTAGACTAGTTGCTAAAGGATATAATCAAGAATAAGGTATTGATTTTGAAGAAATCTTTGCTCCAGTGGCTAGATTAGAAGCAATTAGAATTCTATTAGCATATGCATGCATGAAGAATATAATGTTATATCAAATGGATGTAAAGAGTGCTTTTCTTAATGGATATATCATGGAAAAAGTTTATGTAGAACAACCTCTAGGCTTTGAGGATTCTGCAAAACCAAACCATGTTTATAAACTAAAGAAAGCTCTTTACGATTTAAAGCAAGCCCCTAGAGTATGGTATGAAAGATTAAGTAATTTTCTAACTAAAAATGGGTTTAACAGAGGAAAAGTAGGTACTACTTTGTTCACTAAGAAAGAAAATAAATATTTATTTATTGTTCAAATTTATCTTGATGATATTATATTCGATGCTACTAATAAATCTCTTTGCAAGAATTTTTCTAAGCTAATGCAGGGAGAATTCGAAATGTCAATGATGGGTGAGCTCAATTTCTTCCTTGGATTACAAATTAAGCAATGTGATGATGGTATCTTTCTCAATCAATCCAAGTATATGAAAGAATTGCTGAAAAATTTTGGCATGAAAAACGCTAAGCCAATGGGAACACCTATGGCTTCTATAACCAAGCTTGATATGGATAAAGGAGGAAAAATTTTTGACATAACTCAGTATAGAAGTATGATTGGATCTCTGCTATACCTAACTGCCAGCAGACCTAACATCATGTTTAGTGTCTGCATGTGTATAAGGTTCCAATCATGTCCCAAGGAAACCCATGTAACTGCTGTGAAGCGTATCTTTAGATATCTTATTGGAACATCGCAGATGGGTCTTTGGAATCCAAAGGGCAATGAAGAAGATCTCAAAGGATACATTGATGCTGACATTGCAGGATCCAAAATTGATAGGAAAAGCATAAGTGGAACATGTCAATTTCTTGGAGGATCCTTGGTCTCATGGTTTAGAAAGAAGCAAAACAGTGTAGCCTTATCCACGGCAGAAGCTGAATATGTTGCTACTGGAAGCTGTTGTGCCCAAGTCATCTGGATGAAACAGCAGCTTGAAGATCTTGAGATTGAGATGAAGGAAATACCAATAATGTGTGATAACCAAAGTGCCATTAACATCACAAAGAATCCTATCATGTATTCAAGGACAAAGCATATTGAAGTTAGGCACCACTTCATCAGGGATCATGTTCTGAAAGGAGAAATCATATTAGAATACATTCCTACAGAAGATCAAGTTGCTGACATTTTGACAAAGCCTCTTTCAGAAGATAGGCATTGCAAAATCAAAAGAGAATTGGGCATGGTTAATCCTAATGAATTATAAGTAAATCCTTCTGCAAATCTGTTTTAAGAATTTATGACATTGATTTAATTCTAACTTTAGCATCGGAGTAAGTTTAATTTAAGTTGCAGGTGCTCCTCATAAGTTTCAATGGCAATAAATCTAAAAAATAGAGCACTCCATAATGGAACAGTCAAAAAAAGTGAAAAAAGAAAGCTAAAAATATGAGTTTATGGACCCATTCTATAAGTTTATGAAGTTAAAATTCTCATTTTAGATGTGTATTAGATGAATTTCCTTGATGAATTGTGTTTTAGAAGTCAGCATGCTTCACATTTGAATTTTGATGCCCATCAGACGAACTTCAGCTTGCTTTACATTGTAACAGTTCTCGGTGGTCCTTCAAAATTCGTCTGTTGGTCTATGAAAATTCAAATTTTCAAAAATAAAGTTCCAATATTATCTTTGTCTAACATGAAAATTATACGAATTTCCATTTCTCAAAGTACGCATGTTGGAAACTCTTTACAAAATGTTGAAATTTGAATTTCTAATTTAAAATTTGTCTGTTGAAACATGCTCACATTATTGAATCTCTGAAAGATGAATTTTCATAATTAAAACTCGTCTGTTGTTTGTTATATTGATAATTGCTTGCTACTTGTTCTTCAAAATTTGAACTTTGTTAGAACAAAGTTCGTTTGTTCATCCTTTTGATGTTTGAACCAAGCCTCTGTCAGATGAACTTTCAGAAGAAAATTCATCTGTCAATGAGCTTTGCTGAATGGGTTAACTAGTAACTGCTCAAAGTTCAAATTTTGACCCCTCAAAATTCGTCTGTCCTACGGTTACACACATTAAAACCAACGATTATCCTCTGAACATACGTAACTCTATTCATCTCTTTCGTGAGTCTATTCAAATTCTCTCATCAATACCCTTTAATTATGACCATAAATCTTCATCTTCCACCAATTAAACTTCTCTTTGCACCCTATAAACACATTCCTTGCTTCATTCTGAATCATTCAACCATGAAAATGGCAAAAATGAAAAATCCTGAAGTTGGAAAGGGAGAATCTCAGCCAAAGAGAACCTTGAAATCTCAATATGCCTCAAAAGAGAGTGAGAAACTGAAAAGAAAAGCCGAATCTAGCAAAGCAACCCCTTCCAAAAGGCAGAAAACAACACCAAAGCCTGATTCAAAGAAAGCTGGACCATCTTCTTCAAATAAAACAAAGCCCTCGGTTCCTACTACTCCTGCTGCTGCTGCTGTTGCTGCTGTTGCTTCCACCTCCTCCAGTACTAAATCTAGAGAATATGAGCTGACCACATTGCCATTATTGAGCAATGCTCACATTCAGGAGGAATACACGACCAAGTTTGTGAGCAAGAAGGAGATCAAGCCTCACTGTGTCAATATGGAAGAATTTTTAATCTCTAACAACTTTGATGCCAGGCTTTGCACAATGAAATACAAGAATTTGTTAGAGATATTGGAGAGGTATGATGATGAGGTAGTCATGACTTGGTATGCCTCTCTGAAATACAACAGCAAGAAGAGGAAGTGGGAAGTCAATTTGAGATCAAGGATTATCTGGCTAACAGATGAAACCCTTAACGAGGTGTTAGAAATTACAAGGCAAGATGGATTGAAGATTGACATTACTGCTTCTGGGTACGTGGATGAGGCAGAGACTGCTGATGAAGAAGGTGGACCTTTCCTAAACTACAAGGAGAGCACAATCCTGAACACTTTGTTCAGAAGAAAGGAGAATAGGCCACCCATAAGTTTGCTCAAGCCCACAGACCTCAGTGCTCAAGTGAGAATCCTATACTACATAGTGTCTAGGATTATCTTCAATAAAGGAGGTAGCTTCAATTTGATCACAAGGGTAGAGGCACATGTAATGGCAGCAATCATGCGTGGAAAGCTTATCAACATGGGACATATCATTCTCCAATGTATGATCAAGGCTAGGGATCAGAAGAAAGACTCCACACTTCCTTATGCAGCAATCATCTCTATGATCCTTCAATATGCCAGAATTCAGCATCTTGAGAAAGGGGAAGGAAAGCCTACTGAGATCTTAAAGGAAGAAGAGCTACAAAGGATGGGGATTGAGAAGAAAGATGGAAGATGGATCGGAAAGGGAGCTAGAAAATCTGAAGATCTCTTGTTAGAAGATACCTCCCTACAGCAAGAAGGTACCTCTGAGGCTCCTCCAAGACCCGCACCTCAGCCAGCTCAAACTCCAATTCCATCTACTCCCTCCTCTCATGTCAAGCCAACCAAGATCACTGAGTTGTATGACAGTTTGTCTACACTCATACTCAGCATCAGGGATGAACAAAATGCCAAGTTTGCTCATCTGTAAGATCAGATCCACCAGTTGGCCAAGAACATGAAAGTGGTTGCTGATGCATATGAAGACATAAGGAGTGTCATTCCTGCCACATTAGCTCCACCTCAGCCAGGATTCTCTGAGCTTGTAATATCTCCAACTCCTGAGCCTCCAAGTCCATTTGAGCTAGCCTCTCTTGTTCCTGATGATGCCATAAAGGATACTGAGGCTACTGGCACATTGAGCACACCACAAGCCTCCAACAATGAGGCAAGTCCTGGTCCTCCCTTGGACTATGGCATGGAGGAAGAAGGTCCTCAAGAACCAAGCTTTCATGAGCCCATTTCAGCAGATGCTCAAGAGTCAATTCTTTCACATCAATAATTTGAGCAAGTTGAGAGACTTATGGCAGCAATCACCACTTCACCATTCATGCAAGCTGCCTTAAATGAAGAAAGGAGCATTGTGCCTTATGTTGATTTGGAAGCCATTGCATACAATGCTCTCTTGCAAGCTCAGAGAAGAAGGCTTGAAGAGATGTTTCATCCTGTTGCTCCCTCACCTGTTTCATCTTATCATTTCTCGGAGGCACGAAGGGCTCAATTGGCAGTCACAAGGCAAGCAATTTCGGAACTGTTTGAAATCTCTGATGAGGATGAGGACACAAGTTCTGAAGTTTCTGGATCCTTACCAAAGCTCAATCCAGACTTGCAATTTGTCTCGGTGCCTCTCCAGGCTGTTCCAGTATCTCAGATTACTCCTCCTGCTGATTTTGTCCACCTTCCTGATGATGCCAAAAAGGGGGAGAAGATATCCGAGCAAACTGGAAAGTCTTCTGGCAAGAGCTACAGTAAGAAGTCCAAGTCCAAGAAATAGTGTTTAGTTAGAACTTATTGATGCTTGGTTCTTCTTGTTGTATTTTGTAATGTTGTTTTGTTTTCCACTTGCTTTGTAACATCTTGTAATATTTTTTTATGAAATGAAAATTTCTTTGATCTGGACTCTATGTTTCCATCCTTGTGTTGAACATTGAATGAATTAATGAATCTTTTTACTTGATCTATTGTATATGATATCTTTTAAATTATAATGCATATGTTAAGGGGAAGCTTGTCAAAGCAAACCCAAGTACTAATCCAGTTTGTAAGTTGTTTTGTTATCATCAAAAAGGGGGAGAATTTTGAATCAAGTGTTTTGATGATTCCAAACCAACTTTCTAGAGCTTGGAGAGAAGATATCAAAGGTGCACAAATGATCTCAAGTGGAGGAATTCAAGAAAAACCAACATAAGAATAGATGTAGAATCTACAGCCATGTTTAAATTGAGTAAAAGACTCTGAATTGGCAAAAAGATGTTTTTAAAACTATGATTCTATGTTAATCCATTAAATATTTGAAAAACACCCACTAACAGATGAAGTTTGAAACATTTATACTGATATGTTGTTTTGAAAATTTGAACTTTGGCTTTGAAAATTCAAATTTTGTATTGAAAATGAACAAGTCTGAAAAGAGCCTTCTCTGACAGATGAACTTTGACTTGAGAAATTCAAATTTTGATACTTGTCTGAAAAGAGCTTTCTTTGACAAACAAACTTTGGCTTTTGAAAATTTGAATTTCAGATAAAATACAATTATGAAAAATGAAAAATTCATCTGAGGATATGTCAAAGTTCATCTTAAAACTGAGTTTGGAAAGAACATCAAAATGGTTCACTGACAGACGAACTTTGAACATAAAAATTCAAATTTCAGAAACAAAGCTTGTGAGTCTGTTATAATGATATGTTGACATATGAATGATAGTATTCAGAAATTCAAACTTTGTATTAAGTCTGAAAAGAGACCTCTCTGACAGACGAACTTTGCATTTGGAAAATTTGAATTTCGAATAGATGAACTATTGTGCCTTATTGAACTGCCCACTGACAGACGAATTTTGAGTATCAAAATTCAAATTTCAAAGGCACTGTAGCAAAATGGAACAACTGTTCATACTTTCTAGAAGAACTTTAAACTTGAAAATTCGTATGTTCCAACATATAATCATTTTCCAAAGATCAAAATTTGAACTTTGCTTCATGACAGACGAACTTTGAATGTTCAATGTTGAAGTCTTTAGCTTTCGGTCTCTGTGAAATTCATCTGTTGGACAACCAAAATTCAAACTTTGAGTATCAGAAGCATTAAATGCGGTTGGTGAACGGATAGTTTTTCAGAGTAACCATTAGGTAACTTCTCTAACGGATAGATTTTGTTTCTAATGTATAGTTAAGACCTCAATCTATAAATATAACATCATTTGAAGTTTTGGGAAATGAATTTAACTTTGTATATACTGAAACTCTGCCAAATCATCAGCTCAAAGTCTCTTACTCTCACATACTTCATTCTTTGTACTCCAACTTTCATATGCACTCTGATTAAGAGAGTTTATTCATTGTAAATAATCTTATCTTCATCTGGAAGAAAGATTTTCTTGTGAGGAGACATCATAAGGGATTGGGGAACCACTTAGCTAGAGTGTAAAGAGAGAGAAAGTGTGAGCTCTAAAAATAGAGCATCAACGTTGTACTGTAGTATTTGCAAAAAGCCCACTGAATTCTTGCAAGATAGTGGAAAATCTCAAGTGGTGGCTTGGGGATTGGACGTAGGTCAAGATTGAGAGATCAAACTAGGATAAACATATGTGTCTTCCCTTCTCTATTATTGCTTTTATTGATTATTCATTTATACTTTGTTTTACTGTCACCTTTGCTTTCTTCACTTTCTTAAAGTTTTGCAGAAAATTTTAATCTTCCCAATTCACCTCCTCTTGGGAAGCCAGCATATCTAACATATTAGATAGTTAGTTTAAATTTAATCTATTAGATAGATTTAAATTCAAACTAATTTATTTAATTAATATTTGATTTAGTTTAAATTATTGATTTAAATTAAACAAATACCGAATTCTATCTATATATTGATATAGACTAGGATATAGAATCAACAGAATTTGAATTACCCTAAAGAGAGAGCGGTCGTACACTTAAAAAGAAAAACTATATGGACAAATGATAAAGAACAAAGGCATACGGAATTGTACGGACATCACAACCAGAGGTGCAAGCATGCCGTTCAAGTTGGACTCACTATTTGTTCAGATATCGGTAGAGGGAGCTGACCAATCACATTAGTTCCTGGGGTCCGACCAAACAAAAAAAGAACACCAAGGGACGCACTAGAAGTAAATTCTTTTTCTACATCTCAATTTAAACAACGTTGATGGATCCATGGGAAGGAATTTCTTATAGTTTTTCTGCTGCGTGTATAGGGAAACTCCCAACAGGAAGAAGTTCAACTACCCCATCATTGAAATTTCAAATTTACTCTGCATTAACTTAGAGAAATTCTTGCACAACGACTCATTAATAGCACCGAATATAATGTCATTAACATAAATTTATACAATAAGCAAATCTTTTCCCTTTTTTGTAAACAAGGTTGTATCAACTTTACCTCTGTTAAACCTTATCTCAATCAGAAAATTACTTAGTCTCTCATGCCATGCTCTAGGTGCCTGTTTTAATCCACATAAAGCCTTCTTTAGTTTATATACATGATTTGGTTTAGTTGAATCCTCAAAACCTGGAGGTTAATCAACATAAACCTCTTCCATGATATAACCATACAGAAAAGCACTTTTTATGTCCATTTGATAAAGCACTATGTCTTTTATGCAGGCACAAGCTAAGAGAATTCTTATTGCTTCCAATCTTGCAACTGGAGCAAAAGTTTCCTCATAATCAATACCTTCCTTCTGATTATATTCTTTAGCTACTAGTCTAGCTTTATTCCATATTATTGTTCCTGATTCATCAGCTTTATTTTTAAAAACCCATTTGGTTCCAATAATAGGATGGTCCTTGGGCCTTAGCGCCAAATCCCAAACTTGACTTCTTTCAAACTGATTAAGTTCTTCTTGCATAGCTAGTATCCAATATTCATCAGTTAAAGCCTCTTTAGTACTCTTAGGTTCAATTTGAGAAGCAAATACATAGTTATTCACTTGATCCCTAAGTTGTCTTCTAGTTTTAACATTCTCTTGAACATCTACAATGATTTGATCAATTGGATAATTCCTTTGATATCTCTACACTCTAGGGAGTTCTTGAGAAATTTCTTTGTTGTTTTCACATTCAACATCTTTCTCCTAAATATCTTCCTCTACATCAATAGATTCAGATATTTTAGGAGGTTTAATTTTATTTTCTCCAGAAACATTCAAGTTCTTAAAGTTGGAAATTTGATCATCATCATCTATAGCATGCTTAGAAAACGTTTCATTTTCAAGGAAAACTAGATGCATAGATTCTTCTATAGTTTTAGTCCTTTTATTGAACACCCTATATGTTTTATTCCTGTTTGAGTAGCCAAGAAATATACCTTCATCTGATTTGGCATCAAACTTATCCAAATTGTCTTTGTTGTTGTTGTGCACATAGCAAATGCATCCAAAGACATGAAGATGAGAAAGGTTGGGCTTCTTTCCCTTGTACAGCTCATATGAAGTTTCACCCAGAATGGGTCTGATGTATGCTCTATTCATCAAGTAGCATGCTGTGCTCACTACATCGGCCCAAAAGTACTTTGGAAATTCTTTTTCATTCAACATTGCACGAGCCATTTATTCTACTACTTTATTCTTTCTCTCCACAACTCCATTTTGTTAAGGTGTTCTTAGGGCTGAGAAGTTGTGCTATATTCCATTCTCATTACATTAGTCAGTAAATTGGCCATTTTCAAACACACCACCATGATCTGTTCTAATACACACAATAGAGCAACCTTTCTCATTTTAGATTTTCTTAGCTAAGATCAGAAATGCATTGTATGTTTCTTCTTTAGAGGGAAGAAATAAGGTCCAGGTAAATCTAGAATAATCATCTACTACAACAAGTACATACAAATTGCCACCAATACTCTTAACATGACAAGGACCTATTAAATCCACATGAAGTAATTGCAATGGTCTAGTTGTTGAGACAAAATTTTTGGTATTAAATGAGGACTTTGTTTGTTTCCCTTTAAGGCAAGTATTACATTCTCTATCCTTTTCAAAATTAATGATGGCTAATCCAAGAATAAGTTCATTTTTTATGAGTTTGTTTAATTAATACATGCTAACATGTGCTAGTCTCCTATGCCATAACCAACTATCATCATTTTCATTGATTAAGCATATTGAGTCTAGGGCAGGTAATTCATCTAAATCAACAATACAATAGTTATCATCTCTTTATGCCTTGAGAATAATTTTGCAGTTGCTTTTTCTGATGACTAGGTAGTGGTTGGAATCAAACAAAACCCAGTTGCCTTTATCACAAGTCTAGCTCACACTCAACAAGTTGTGACTGAGTCCTATCACAAATAGAATTTCTTCAATTGATGTTTCTGGGTTTCTTCCAACAATTCCAATGCCAACTATCTTGCGAAATTCATCACCACCAAAAGTAACCTTTCGTCCTTTCTTATCTCTCACATAATGAATTTTTCTTTGTCTCCAATCATGTGTCTCGAATAGGCACTATCCATGTACCACTTGTTGCTTTTCTTAGCCTTGAGTGACACCTGCAAAACAGATTTTAGCTTTTTCTTTCAGGTACCCATATTTGCTTGGGTCCTTTCTTGTCAGTAGAAGTACCTTTGAGAACCCATTTCATTCCATTTCCATTTCCTTTCTTCTTGCATATAAAGCTAGAGGATACATGACCCTTCTTGTTATAGAAGTGACAAGTGGAAAAAGGGCTAGAGGAAAGAGATGCATGTCTAAAATAATGGAGATAATATCTTTCTTTTTGATTTCTAGGGGCTGGAAATGACTCTATGTTTTGAGCTGATTTAATGTTATTAGCATGCACAAAATTTCTCAAATAAAGATTTTGTTTCTTGCTTTTCAGTTTCTCTTTGACAACACATGAGTCATATCCTAGACCTATTTTGCTTTGACTTATGACTTGTTTTCCCAGTAACACTTTGAGCATATCCTCACCTCTAGTGAATTTAGTTAGAGTCTTATGGAAATAATTGCTCTTATCTCTCAACTCAATGCATGAGACGTAGATAGATGTGGTGGAAGAAGAAGAAGGCTATGAAGCAGTGCAGGATGTATGAGGTTCATTTCAAGCTTGTGTATTTTTTTTTTAGCTTCATTCAACTATTTAGACACTTTGATATATTCAGCCATAAGGTCATTGAATGCATCATGCAGTTCATTGTAGGAAGGTTTAGAATCATTTACCTCAAAATCATTGTCACTATCTTAGTTATGATTCTTCTCCTCTTCTGCAATCTCTTAAGCCATTAAGCATAGATTGACAATTTCATCATCTTCCACTGCTTCCTTTTAATCTAAACTATCTCTCCAAAAGGAAGATACAAAAGCTTTCTTCTTTTTCCCTTTGTCTGCCTTCTTATCTTTTCCTTATTTCTTGTTCAGCAGAGGACATTCCCATTTGATATGTCCATGTTTCTTACATTTGTAGCATATGATGGAGTCTTTGTTCTCTTTCTTGTTGCTGGTGGCTCTATCTTTCTTTATGAACCTTTTGAATTTCTTTTTCCCATACATTTTAGTGAATCTTCTGACCATTATAGCCATCGTCTCTTCATCTAGTTTAGCATCTTCTTTAGAATCATCATCATCTTTTGATTCTACTTTGAGAGCTAGGCTTTTCTTTTTCTTGTCAAAAGATGAGGATTCTTTAAGGGCTTTCAACTTCTCTTCATATTTTTTAAGGCTTCCAAAGAGGGCTATGATAGATGTCATTGATTCCCCTTTGGCTTCTACTATCGCTATCACCTTTGGTTGCCCTTCGATGGGCAAAGCTCTGAGAATTTTTCTAACTTTCTCAAATTGAGAGTATTCCTTCCCAAGGCTCTTCAGTTGATTCACAATGAGAGTGAATCTCTTCTGTAAATCTTTGATGTTCTCACCTTCCTTCATTTTGAAACTTTCATATTCACCTATGTAGGAATTCAATCTGTTTTCTCACTCCAGTTGTTCCTTCATGAGCAATTTCTAGAGTGTCCCACATACCTTTGGCTATTGTACATTGAGACACCCTATAAAATTTATCTTGGTTGAGTGAACTGACTAGGTAGTGCTTAGCTTTGTAGTTAAGTTTTTATCTTCCTCATTCCATTCCTTTTCTATTTTCTCTTTGTATTTCCCATCATCTTGCAGTTTTATTGAGACAAAGTCTTCCTTCTTGATGACCAACCAAATGTCTAAGTCAATAGACTGAAGATAGATTTGCATCTTCATTTTCTAGTATCTATAATGCTTTCCACTGAAGCCAGGAGGTCTATTGGTGTTGGTTCCTTCCGGAAGAATGTTTTCACCAAAGCTAGCCATGTATTCTCCCGGATTGTTAGATCCTCCAATTGGGAGTCTGGGCTCTAATACCACTTGTTAGGTTTGCTGACTTCCCAAGAGGGGGTGAATTGGGTGAATTGGGAAGTTTGAAGTTTTTTGCAAAATTGAAATAGAGCAGTGATAATAAAAGTTGCTAAAAAATAGAGTATAGAATATAAAGAATAGTTCCAAAGTAAATGAGAAGAAGACACAAAGATTTATCCTGGTTTAGTCTACTCCACTTGACCTACATCCAGTCCTCAAGCCACCACTTGAGATTTCTCCACTATATCTTGCAAGATTCAAATAGGTTCCCATAAAAACCACAATACAACTCTAGCTCGTACTTTGAGCCTAACAGAAAACTCTCACTCTTGTCACTCATGGGTAAGAACAAATCTCTTAGTGTTTTCTCACACTAAGTGCTATCAACAAGCATGTAAAAATATACAAATCAAGGTATGAAATTCTCTCTTAAAAGAGCAGATATGAAAGATTAAAAGCAATGAATGAGCTAAACAGAAGGTAGGTAGGCTTTTAATGAATCAGTAATCAATTCTACAAAGTTTTGGTATTTTAATGTTTTTCCTCATTTTCTAGCAATTATCCGTTGAAAGCAAAATTATCCGTTTTTATGTTTTTCCTCAATTCTACAGTAATCAATTAAATGAGGTTCTATTTATAGTTTTAAAGCAAAACTATCCATTGAAAGCAAGAATTAGCCATTACTCTCAAAGAAATAGCCGTTCACCTATCGCATTAAATGCGTCTGACAGAGATTATGCGCATAACCTCCTTAGGTTATGCAAATAATAGCTAATCGTTGGCTCTTAGTTTCAACATTAGAATTTCATTATGAGGATAACCTAGCTAGGTTATGCGGATAATGATCATTCTAGAATAACTAAGTTTTAGCTCAAGTACATTTTCATGAAAACCTACTCAGTTGTTCGAATAACATCTCACAAACTTGGATACCTTTGAGGATTATTAGAATAACCTCTTAGGATGTTATTCCTTGTTCAAATAACATTAAATCTCCACAAATCGAGTTTTTGAAAGACATAAGTTATGAGGATAACCTCCCAGGGTTATGCGGATAACCTATTAAACAGAGGAAGGTACAAGAGTTCTGTAACATGTTATGCGAATAACTTCCCTAGGTTATGCAAATAACCAATTTAACAGAACAGGTCCAAGAGTTCTATAACAAACCTTATGTGGACAACTTCCCTAGGTTATGCGAATAACGGACAACACAAGGCAAGTGACCTTTACTGTTCACTTCCTTATGCAAATAAGGTAAGCACCTTATCAAGATAATGAGTTAGACAAAGCTGAGTGTAACACCTTGAACTTATATTCATTTCTTATGTATTAGACTCCAATTATGTCTATTATTGTATGATTAGAGACTTGATTGCACAAAAATATTAAAACAGAATTTTCTTTATTTTGGGTACTGTTCATTGTGCATTTTCCATTTTACCTGATGAACTTCAAAAATATATAACTAATTATAGAAACATCATCTTAAAGTGATTCAAGTCTTTAAAAATATATCAAAACCTTCTCTACATGGAAAAAATATAAAACAAAGCATTCTCTTGACTAGTTCAAACAGTTTATTTCTCAAACATTTACTGTATATTTGGTCATTTTCTCATTCCCAGGATTTTGGCCTTATATTTAAAAATTCATATCTCATTATATGCTAAGCCAAATCATATATTCTTTATGTCCTATGAAAGCCCTGAATGTACATTTTTTGAACATGTTTTTCTTGTACATCTATTTTACTTGCACAGGGCATGGTGTTAACTTAAATCATAAAGGGTCAGAATTCCATTTTTGTTGGAACAGTTTTGGGAAAACCTCTATATCTCCTATCATATAGCTCCAATTACCTCCAAATTAATGGCATATGAAACTTAAAACATAAAAATTTCTATAAATATAAACCACTGAATTTTTGGAGCTTTGTATGATTTTATATCATATTTTTAATTTTCTAGTGTTCATGGCAAAAGTTCCAGTTTTTCTCTATATTGTCCTATTCTGAACCCTAACTTCTAAAATTCATTATAAATTGCACACTTATCCAATTTAAGTGATCTTTAGCTTTATAAAAATATCATTTTATATAATTTTTGAGCATATATAATGCTCATGCATTATACCCTGTTTCGTATGATAAATACCTTCATAATTCCCAGAGTGTTTCTAATTGAGCATTTCTATTCTTATCTTGGCAAAATGAGCTTCACAACATGATTACATCATCATTCCTTGTACCAAATCCATACATATCACTCCACAATGCTCCGAGGGATATAGTTACAGAAATACAAGACTCATGAATTCTCATGTAATTTTATACATAATGCCATAACAATACATTAAAATACCCACAAATCACATAAATATCATGCTTCTTCATTCTTCTTGCCTTCTTCCTTGGTTACTTCCATATCCTTACCCTAGCATGATTAGTGTTTGGAATGGTGAGATTATGGAATCTAAGTAGCAAGTCATATGTCATGCAATTACATTATCATATATGCATAAAAACTTAAATCATAACAATTCACCCATTCAAGCATATAATAAGTCATAATGGTTCATAAAAATTTTGGCATGGTCTCTCTTTATAAAATGGACATTCAAGGGTTAGGACCCCTTTATAAAAGCATCCAAACCAATCTCAAAACATCATAACAACAATATGGCAATGGGATTATAACATAGAAACAATATACAATAACATAAAGCAAGAAATAGACTATGCTACCATTATTGCTTTCCTTTGCCTTCCAACTTGATTCCAATGCTCCCACTCTCTTTTCCTTTGAGTTGCTCTTCTTCCAAAAACTTCACACAATGCTCACTAAACCCTTGGACCTAAACATAACACCAATGAAGCATATAAGCCACTAGTTCTTGGTCCAACTTCACACAATGCTCACTAAACCCTTAAATTTTCTCTTTGCTTTCTTCTTGGTTTTTCTTTGAACCAATGGTTGTTCTTAAGGTTTTGGGTCATGGGGAACTCATTTTTGGGGTTAAAAGTTTGAAATTCCATCTCTATGTATAACCCTAGTCTGATCGAAATTGTGGAGAAAATTGGAGAAAAAAAATACTACTTCATGAAACTTGTAATAACTTATAGATTCTTGCTTTTTGGAACTTGTCTAAGCTTTTCCCTAGATTTATTTGATTAAAGCTCCACTTTCTGTTACTAAAACTCCATGGCTGAAATCTTAGAGATGTGGGAGGAGAGAAATTACTTCATGATACAACCATAAACTACTTAAAACTACAAGCTTGAGGTAGTAGGGACCATACCTTACAACTTATTCTCCAACTTTCAAGTTTTGCTTCTCTTTTCTTCTTTCCCTTTTCCTTCTCTTCCTTTCACGTTTTGCTCTTTTCATTCTCTATTCAGAGGCTCTCTCTCTCTCTCTCTCTCACTTGTGCAGCTCGTGGATGCCCAAAAAAGAAATGAGATAAAGGTAGTCACTTGCCACCTCAACTTGGACTATCTTTCTTTTTTTTTTTTCCAATAATTCTTGAAGAAGTATTTCCCATATATTATTTAAAATTGACTTTCATCACATGGCTGCAGCTACCACTCATGCTGAAATGGGAGGGGAGAGAGAGATTAGGTTACTTCATTAACTTGTTAATCATCCAACTAATCAAGATTATTTTTTGGTCCAAAAATCATGCCTTCTCCAAGAAGTTTTACAAAAATCATGTAAATAAATTCCATCCATGTATATTTAGCTGTAAATTAAGCCACATTAAGGGTAATTTTTTCTGAGATTATTTATGAATTTTCCTGAACCAAAATACCTTTTGCCGATAAATTTTACCTGTACTGAATAAATACTTTTACCGTAATCGTCATTAAATTGGTATAGGATCATCCAAAAATTACTTTTAGATTAAAATCATCATCTTATCCCAAAGTATTTTTGGATGAGGTCCATTTACTGTCCTTGATGTGGCACTGCTTTTTCGGCAATCCAAATAACCTTTATTGTTATAATACTGACTTTTTATTCCAAATGCCCATAATAAATTCATACTGATTTTATTAAATACCAATCATTATTCCATTGGATTTAGCTCATTAGGAGCTTCATTTTGAATATAATTTTTCATATTTATCAAAATGCCCTCGACTTAAGGCAATTTATAATTTTTAGAACTTTCGGGTCATTAATTGTAATTTTTCCCAAAGTTATTTTCATTTCCGTGAATTTCTTTCTTCATGGAATAAATTGTAAAGATTCTTTTTTTGGGGTCAAAATATAATTTTATCATTTTTCCGCTTAACCAGAAAAAATGACATTTTTGCCCTTCTTCACGGTTAATAATGTCTCTCTATTTTTTCCAATTTCTTTTGCATTTTACGATGTCAACTTTTTCATTTTTGAGTCTTCAATTCATTATTCAAATTTTACTTCTAATTTGGGAAATGACCATTTTGCCCTTAAGTCAGGTCCAAAATGTAATTATCCATTCTTTCGGGCACTTTCTTGTAATTTACCCAAAGACCAATTTTTTATTATTTCTTTTTCACTATTCATATAGACTTTTCAAATTAGTCTATCTCTTAACCTGGACCTCCTGAGAATGCAATACTTATATCATTGCGCTCAACTTGAAGCGGGCTTTCATTCAGTGGTATATTACATATTTTCCGGGATAAGTTCTGGAATTAATTTCTATTAAGGACCTTATGAAAAATTAATTCCAATTAAAGATCAAACATAACTTCTTCAAAAAATTAGATGGTAAATTAATTCCTTCTAAAGACCGATTATATATAGCCTTTTCATCTCGTTTCGTTTCTCATCTTTTATTCATTTTATAACATCTCATAAAAATAGGGATATTACACTGAGGACAAGGTGCATGCCTTAGTTATGCGAATAATCTCAACCCTTTTCATGAAAATGAAGAGAGAACACTTAGAAACAACATTGAGATTGAGATTTTATCCCATAACTTCCAAGTGTTATGCGCATAAGGTAAAACTTTTCATAAAAATCATTTTGAAAACATGAGCTAATCATTAATCATTCAAAAGAGATGCCTCATTTAATATTAGGATAAGCAGAATAAGTAGCATTTAAAGTGTAACTACCTTTTTTTACAACTGGATTCCTAAAATGTGTGTAAAAACTTTTCGGCCTTTAGGAATCTCTAACTTTGGTCTTCATATGACTTGTGCTCCTTTGGTATTGGATTTGCAAGCTCATTGTTGTTTAGAATCGTCAAAACCATCTGAATTAACATAGCTTTCTTGGGATGTTACAACGGACTTTTCCAAAAAATCCATCTCAAATTCCAAATTTTCTTATAGTGACAATTGGATCCGATTTTGAGCCCATTTTGGGTAAAAGTTTGAAGTTTCCAAAAACGCACTCAAGAAGTATAATCAAAGAAATCTAATGAAAGTGGTATCTAAAGGCAATCAAGTGAGTTAGTTTAGCATCTCAGTATAATTTGTTCCTTCTTGGAAGAATTGAACTCAATTAGATCCCGTTTTGAACCTAATCTTAGTAGAAGCTTGAAGTTTTCAAAAATGCCTCGAAGACGTTTAATTAGAGAAATCTAATGAAAGTGGCCTCTAAAGGAAAGTTAGTGAGTTCTTTTAGCGTCCACAAAACAATTTGATCCTTCATGGAAGAGTTGCACTCAATCGGATCTTGTTTTGAACATAATCTGATGAAAGTGACCTCTAAAGGAACGCTAGTGAGTCCATTTTAACATCCTTACAACAATTTGAGCCAACATGGAAGAATTAAGCTTAATTAGATCTTGTTTTGAGCACATTTCAGGCAGATGCTAACAGTTCCCCAAAGTGCCTTGAAGAAGTATAATCAAAGAAATCCGAGGAAACACTACTACAAATAGTCCCTTTTGATTTTTGTTATTTTAGACTTTTTATGTCTATTTTAGATGGGACGTTGAAGTTAGAGACGTTGAGAGTTCAACTATTTGCATCTATTTTTAAATAGACATTAAAGGTTCCTTATTGTAATATTCCAAAATTTCACTGGATACTAGGTGATAAAAGAGGACATAATTGATGATAATGTAAAATGTACAAAAAATTCACGAAAATGGACAGGCACTGTTTTGCGTGAAATAGGACAAATAGATCATTTTTCCAGGTTGGATGGAAAAATGTAAAAATTATATTTTACACCTAAAGAACTATAAAAATGACATTCATGTCCCCAAAGTATTAAAATTTACGTGGGAAAGAAATAGAAAAGTCTTGGAGAAAATTACACCTTATGACCCAAAAGTTTCAGAAATTATAATTTAATCCCTTGATGAGGGTAATTTTGTAAATATGAAAAATTACTGTCAAAATGAAGCCCTTGATGAGAGAAGTCCAATCGTATATGGCACTGAGGCTTAATGTTCAAAAATAAAGAAATAATCAGTGCCGAGTGTCCAAAAGTAATAGTAAATCAATAAAGTAAATCATAGGCCCTATCGATGGTTAAAAAAGAAATCGGGACTGGATATGGATCATACACAGATACCATTTGGGACAGGATAATTATGGAAATGTTAAAATAAAATGAGAATAGTCCTGTAATGCAAAAATGCTAAATTAGTATAAAGACAGTTTTATCAATAGGATTAAAAAGTATCCAGATTGAGGTATATCTAGATCAGGAAAATTGATCAATTTTTGGACACCTCAAGCTCTCCCATGCATGACTTTTGCTGCAGTCATATGGCACAAGTAATATTATATTATATTTTGTAATACTTCTTGAAGAAGTATGTGAAAAAGTAACCATGATTAGCAAAAAGTGACTTTAATTAATTCAGTGATTAGCCACTTAATTAAACCACTTAACTACTCATTTCCCACTTCATTTCATGAGCTCTTCCAGCAGCAAAAGACCAAAAAGAAAACGCAAGCGAAGGAGGAAAGAAGGAGAGAAAGAAAGAGGGAAAATCCAAGGAAATTTAAAGCACAAATTGGTAAGCTTTAATACTACTACCTTAAGCTTACTATCTATGATTTCCAAAGCATGATTTGTGGTTTAATTTGCTTCCTTTATACCTTAGGGTTTCACCCAAATTGGGTTTTTAGCATAGGAATGAGTTTTGGACCATGAAACTTAGGAAAAAGCATAGACTCGACACTAGAAGCATGAATCCATGGATGGTTTGAAGTGATTTGAAGCAATTTTTTTTTAATTATTTTGAGATAATTTCGGCCAGAACAGGGGAAGTATTTAGAGTTGGAATTTCATGATTTTGACCTCAAAAATGCATTCCCCATGGTCCAAAACCTTAGGAACAAGTATGTTGTACAAAGAAAAAGCAAAGGAAAACAAAGTGAAAAATTTGGTGTTATGGCATTGTATAATTAAGAAAAACCAATGGCTAAATTGGTTCAATGATGATATGATTAGGTTCAAGGAAGTATTAAGAGGCTCAAGAAGTGGCATACCAAGTTTGGAGAGCAAAGGAGCATCATAAGGTAGTTAATTTCTCATACTAGTATTATGTTATCATGTGTTTTTTCAATGTGCTTTATGCCTTGTCATATGATTGCAATGATATTTTGAGATGATTTATGTGCATTGGCTGAGTTGATTGAGGGGCATTGAGACCCCGGGATGTCCATTTTTCAAAATGAAACTCTGCTTAAAATTTTATGAATTCATGACGCAAATGTGTTAATGTATTCAAAATGTGTTATCTTGATGTTTTCATGCTTAATGTGATGATGTGATGGAATATTGGGTGTTAACTATTGAGATTCTTTGAATCTCACCCTCCCAAATATTAATCATGAATAGGTAGCGACAATGGCAAGACCACCAAGGAAGAGAAAGGAAAGGAAAAAGAATTTGGCCACTAACTTGATAATCCTAACAATGGCCATGAGCTTTGACCTTTTGTGTAATTTTGTAAATGTGATGTTAAGTATATTTCTTCAAGTTTTTATGATGCCTTAGGTCTTAGCTAAAGTATGGTATGGTATGAAAATGATATGTGGCCATATAAATATTTTATGGCTTTTGTTTGGCAAAGTAGAAGATATAAATGGTCATCTTGACCTATGTAGAGTAAACATGCCACTACTTGGAACTTTTGATGTATAATGTAATATCCTTTTTTTTATGGGATGTTATAAAATGAATAAAAGATGAGAAACAAGGCAAGATGAAAATACTATATATAATTAGGTTTTAGATAGAATTAATTTCTCATCTAATTTTCTGAAGAAGTTATGTTCGGTCATTAATTAGAATTAATTTTCCATAAGGTCCTTGGTAGAAATTAATTTCAGAACTTATCTAAAAAATATGCAATATACCACTTGAATGAAAGCCCACTCCAAGCTGAGCGTAACGATATAAGTATTGGACTCCCAGGAGGTCCATGTTAAGAGATAGACTAATTTGAAGTTAATGTGAATAGTGAAAAAGAAATAATAAAAAAATTGGTCTTTAGGTAAAATTACAAGAAAGTACCCAAAAAATGAATAATTACATTTTTGACCCGGTTCAAGGGCAAAACGGTCATTTTCCACATTAGAAGTAAAATGTGAATAATGAATTGAAGGCCCAAAAATGAAAAAGCTGACATCATAAAATGTAAAAGGAATTGGGAAAAATGGAGATATACCATTAAATGTGAATAAGGGCAAAGAGGTCATTCTTCCTAGTTAAACGGAAAAATGAAAAAATTATATTTGGGCCCCAAGAATCAAGAATCTTTACAATTTAGCCCCTTAAGAATGTTTTCAACGTGGAAAGGGAAGGAGAAAGAAGTTTGGGGAAAGTTATGAAAAAGGACCTGAAAGCTTCAAGAATTATAAATTAGCCCCGGGTCAAGGGTATTTTTGTAAATATGAGAAATTATAGTCAAAATGAAGCTTTTAATGAGTTAGACCCAATGAAATACAGTATGGAATTTATTAAGGTCAAAATAATATTTATTGAGTAATTAGCGTTTAATATTAATATTTTACCCAATAAAGGTCATTTAGACTGCAGGAAAAGACAGTATTGATTCAAGGATAATGATTGGACCTTAATAAAATATATTTTGGGTCTAGATAATGATTTTGGACTAAAAGTAATTGTTGGATAATCTTGTACTAATTTAAGAACAATTTTAGCAAAAATACTTAATCGGTATGGGTAAATTTAATCGGTAAAGAGTATTTTGGTCCATTAAAGTTTATTATGCAATTTTTTGCTAAAAAATAAGGTGAGCCACGTTTGAATCACTTGATGGACACATGTGGAATTTTTTAAAAAGCTTTTTAGAAGAAAAAGTAAATAAAAGGAGATAGAAAAGTTAATTAGCAAATTAGATGACATAATTATCATTTAAAACTATAACACTTCATCTCCCTCACGTATAAAACACGCTGAACCAGTGGAGAATTAGATAAAGAAGCCGTGGAACACATAGGGAGAAAAGGAAGAAGAGAAAGCCAAGTTTGGTCCTCAAACTCTTAAGGTAGATTTCTATAGTTATCCTCTTGTACATACTTGAGTAATATGATGTTTCATGAAGTATTTCTCTCCATTTTCCCTCTGAAATTTTCTGCCTAGAGAGAGAGTAGAGAGAGAAAATGAAGCCATGAAGAAATTAAACTATGAAAAGTGATGTATTGGCTTCAAGGCTTAAGGATATACCATTGGATTGCAAATTAATCGGGTAGTTGTTTTTTTACAAATTTCTCAAATTTTCTGCCTATTTAGGGTTTGAAAAGGAAAGGGAATTTCATTATTTTGACCCCAAAAATGGATTCCTTGGGTCCAAAATAGGTAGATACAAGTATGTTATACAAGAAAAGCTCAAAGGAGAACAAAATGGAATTTTTAGTTCAATATGCCACTTTGTGAATGAGCTTAATAAATCAGTGGCTCATGGTATCATTTTATGATGCAATAGGGTTCCAAGAAGTTTTTTAAGATCAATGGAAGTATCCACAAAGTTTGGAGAACATTGAAAAGCAAGAAGGTAGTTATTTTCCCTATTATGCTTAATGTTGTCATACTTTATTTCCATGATAACATGACTATGCCATATAGTTGCTTGAATGTTTTATGATGTATTTTCATTGTTGGATGAATGTTTGAAAGGTTTTATGACCCTAGGATATCCATTTTACAAAGTGTTACCATGTCAAAATTTTTATGGAATTGTATGGCATAATATGAAGTATGCTTTTCATTGATGATTGTATGAAATGATATGATGATGTGAATGCATAATTCGGTGTAACTACTGAGATTCTTTGAATCTCATTCCTTTCCAAATATTAACTATGCTAGGGCAAGGACATGAAAGTATTCAAACAAATGCAAGGGAAATGAAGATGATGGAGAATTACTTGATTTTGTAAGTTATAATCTTAAGTTAAGAAAATATGTATCATGTATATATGAGATGGAATTCTGTAATTATACATGATTATGTTCCTTAAAGTCCTCTTATAAAGTTATGTGTGGATTTGGAACAATAAATGTTGATGCATGAGGTTTATAAAGTTTATTATATGAGTTATGGCATAATTATGAACAAGATGACCAGTATTGATTTGAGCAGGGGAACTATATTTGAAACAGAGTATCCTATATAAGTGTTATATATTCTCTTAAAGTAGACAGAACAAGCTTTTCATAAAGCTAAAGAGCACTTGAATTGGATAAATGTATGAATTATAATGAATTTTTGAATTTAGGGTTCAGAACTGGACAGTGTTAGAAAAACTGGAGCCTACATTGTGAACACTGGATTTTTCAAAAGGCACTATAAAATCGTTTATAGCTCCAAAAATTCAGTATTTTTCATTTATGAAAATCTCCAAGTCTTAGGGAATGAATGCCACTGGTTTGAAACCCTTTGGAGCTATACAGAAGGAGTTATGTAATTTCTCCTAAAACTGTTCCAGTAGAGGTAGTGTTTTGACCCATAATAGTGAAGTTAATGTCATACCCTGTACAAGTTGAATAAATGTACAAGAAAAATATTTCTAGAAAGTAGACTCACAGGGCTTTCCAATGACATAAGGAATGCACAAATTGACTCATGGTAGAGTGAGATATGAATTTTTAAAGATAAGGGCAAAATTCTGAGGAAGAGAAAATGACCAAATATACAGTAAATGTTTGAAAAATAAACTGTATAAATTGGTCATGAAAATTCTCTATTTCATATTTTTACCATGTAAAGAAGGTTTTTATCTATTGTTAGAGACTTGAATCACTATTAAATGATTTTTTTTAGAATTAGTTATGAATTTTCAAAGCTCAGTCGGTAAAGTGAAAACTACCATATGAACAGTAACCAAAAATTTTGAAAATTCTTATTTTCATTCTCATGTGATTCAAGCTTAGAATCAAGTATAATCAAACTTAAAAGGAGTCTAATGCATGGGAAATAAGTCTAAAAAGTAAGGTGTTACATATAAAGTATGAATGATGTATATGGTTTAAAAGTAGACATGAAGAGCTCTCCAATGGTCCAGAGATCACTTAGATTTGGTATGTGTACAATATTTGGCAGATTTTTATATTTAATCCCAATGAAAAGGATTATTTTGCAGTTTTCATATAAATTGTGAAATTTCACAGAGTTTGCTATACAGATCAGTACTATCATTGCTTTGACTTATATTTTTCCCATGTTGACAAAGTTATAAGCTATCCCTAGAAACTTGAATCACTTGCATGCGATTTTTATTGATTTAGTTATGATTTTCCAAAGTTTAATCGGAATAAATAAATTTGATTAAATGAATAGTACCCAAAGTTGAGAAAAATTTATTGTGGCTTTTATTGTGATTCAAGATCCTACTAAGATATAAATGAACTTTAGAATGATTAAATACATGAGAAATTGACCCATAAGAGAGGTGTTACACTTGTAATGTCTATTTTTTGGAAAACAAACGTCAAAAGGAACCCCTTTGACGTTTGTTTTCTTAACAAATAGACATCAAATTTACCATATTTGATTTCTGTTTTCTAGAAAATAGACGTCAAAGAGAGCCCTTTGATGTCTATTTTCCATAAAATAGACGTCAAATATTGCAATTTTTTAATAAAGACATGTATTTTATAATTTCAAACCTATATTTATAGCCAAAATTTATATAAAATAGCCAATGCAATTTTTATAACCACAATAGCAACAAGAAATTCACAGCATATTGGTTTTATACAAAAAATAACATGTTCCAAGCATTTTACTTAAAAATTACATATTGTTCCAAACTTCTAATCCAACTTAAGCATTACTATGTATTCAAATGATTTTAAAAAGAAATTCTTACCATAAGTCCTGAATGTGTTCAATTTCTTCCTGATGATAATAATCATTTCTCTTGAAGTGCTACAAGTTAGAAATTAAGTTATAAAACCACATCCAATGAGAAAGAAAACCACACTTGAAATAAGAAGTCATAAGGAAAAACAAAACTAAGTTAGAAATTATATAATTACCTCATCCAATGAGTTAACAACATTACTAGTAATTATCTCATACATTTCTTTGAACAAAAAGAAAAAAAAAAGATTAGACTAATTCCACCAAAAAAATAAAGATGAACCAATAATCAATGTATCACTACTACGACTACCATTACTGTTGTTGTTGCTATTAAATTCTTGTTCCCTTGATCCTAACATTTTTGTTTTCATTAGTAGTTTTTTTTTAAAAAGATCACTGCCTACTTGATTGAAATCTAGCTAATTGACTTAAAGCATATGATTACCAAATTTCATTCAATTGATTCAAATTCTAATGCAAATTTTTTAATATATCAACTTTATATAAAACTATACATGATTTTTTTCATAAATTACAAAAAAAAAGGATTGAAACAATAAAGTAAAATAGAAATCATGGTCACATAGTTAAAAAAAGAAAAGTCTATCCATCTCAAATTGATCGATAAGTCCCAGGCCTAGTTTCTCTATCCGTCTTTTTTTCGCTTATTGTTTCCATACATGAAAAAGATTATTTTTCTACTCATTTGGTGGGATTAATATGTTGAATCAAAAGTTTTGATGATTTCAAACAACTGGAGCTTTGAAGCAAAATATCAAAGGAGTATCAAAGGATCAAGTGAAAAAATCCAATGAAAAACATGTGAAGATTTAGTTTTTAGGATTTCTCACTATATATACATGGTAAAAAGCTTTCATTCTTACTTATTTATGTTACTACAAGTTTTAAATGAATCATTTTAAAGTTATCTAATGTTAGCTTGTGTTAGAATTAAGAAATACTAGCTAACAGATGAATTTTGTATTTGACTCGTGTATTTTGTGCAAAATTTAAACTTAGTGAAATTTGAAGTTACAGAGATTTTATCCCTAATAGACGAATTTCAGTTTTGAAATTCAAATTTCAGGCTAAGTATTATTAGTTAAAGTGTGCAAAATTCATATAAAACATGATCAAAATTTGAATGTTGGAGAAGTTCAAAGTGAGTTCACTACTACTACCTCTGACAGATGAACTTTGGCAGTCAAAGTGCAAATTTCAAATTAAGAACTTGTGAGTCTAGTTAGAACATGTCTGTGATAGAACTTTGCAGTTCAACATTCAAATTTCACAGAGGAAAACTTTTGTGCCATGTTGAACATGTCTCTGATAGACAAATTTTAGTTTTTGAAATTCGAACTTCAAGTGCACTGTGAAAATATGAGACAACTGTTCAAACTTAATAGATGCACTTTCAATATGAAAATTTGTATGATCTAATATAGGTTAACTTTGGCAAAGCCAAAATATGAATGTCACATTTAAAAAGACGAATTTTGAAAGTTCAATGTTGAAGTCCTTAACTTTCTGTCTCTGCAAAATTTGTCTGTTGAGCCCCCAAAATTCAAATTTTGGCGTGTCAAAAGCATTAAATGTGTAACACCTTACTTTAGTATATATTTTTCCAAGTATTCAAGCATATTTAATGTTCAATTAACTCATATTAGAGGCTTGAATCATCAAAGGGTCCAAAATAATTAAAATAAAAAAAGTTACTGTTTATTTAGTATCTAAGCTTTCTGGATAAACTTTGAAAGATCATGATTGATTTTAGGAAAAATGTATTGATTTGGTTCAAGTCTCTAAATGAAGCTAGAAACATCTACAAGGAAAAAGTATAAAACTTGCATTTGTCTTGACCAATTCATACATTATATTACTCAAACTTTCACTGTTCAAATGGTTAAAATTCTGTTTCAGGTTTTCCAGCCTAAATTTTAAAATTCATTTCTCGTTATAACCTGAGCCAATTCATGATTTCTTTACATCTTAAAAAGCTTTACATGTCTACTTTATAGATATTTTTTTATACATTTAGTCAATTAAATCAAAACATGGTATCATTTTAGACTACTAAGGGTCAGAAGAGAACTTTTAGTGGAAGAGTTTTGGGAAAACATGTATAATTCTCACTATATAGCTCCAATTACTTTCAATGGCCTATTAAACTTAAGACATTGATCTTTTCATTCATGTAAACTACTGAATTTTTTAAGCTCCACACTATTTTATGCTACCTTTTAAAATGAGTGACACTTTCAGTAAAAATTTGCAGTTTTCCATAACCTGTCCAGTTTTAACCTTCAAATTTAAAATTACCCTATAAATTGTATACTTGCCCAATTTAGGGGTTCTTTGACCTGTTGAAAAGCTCCTTCTGTCTACTTTAAGAGAATATATAACACCAATGTGGGTTACTCTATTTTAAATAGTGTAACCTTGCTTCTTTCATGGTTGAACATCTTGACAAATTTGCACTTATAACCTTTAAATCATTATCTTTCGGTTAACATTTGCCCAAGACATATCTTAACACTATAAGAGGCCTATGAGAACATAATTACAGCCATGAAAAGCCTCATGAATTCTCATACAACTCATATACAACCGGTCAAAGTAGAATAACATAACTTTCTTTAACCAATTATACTTCACAATCTTTTTCATCCTTCTTGCCTTTTCTTTGGATTCCTCCACAACATAGCCCTAGCATGGTTAGTGTTTGGAATGGTGAGATTATGAAAATCTTAGTAGCAAGTCACAATTCACACATTATATTATCAAGCAAGTCATACAATCATCATAAAAATCATATAAAATCACATACTACCATATTGTTCATAAAAATTTTAGGAGTATAACAACCTAGAAAATGAACATCTTGGGCACAAATCCCTCACATTTAAGCATCCAAAACAATCACCGGTCATCAAATACACAATATGGCTCATCATAAAATATTTCAAAACATAGCAAGATAATAAAGTGAAAAATTGTAAACTTTGCTACCTCTTGGAGATCCTTTGGCCTTTTCTCTTGAAACCAAAGCTTCCACTAGCTTTCTAGGGCTTCTCCAAGGCCTAAATTAACATTACACTAACTAAATGAACTCAAACAAAGGGTTGCTACACAAAGTGCTTAATGAACCCTAAATTTCCCAATAGTTTGTTTTAGCTTTTCTTAGAAAACCAAGACTTGTCCTTAAGGTTTTCCAACATGGGTAATCCATTTTTTCCATCAAATCAATGAAAATCCAGCTCCTTCCCACCTTATTAGTCTAACAAATTCTGGTCTTAAGAGGAAGGTATCGGTTTTTCACAAAAACTTGCTTTAAACATACTATATCTTACTTTCTTTTGCAAAATCCCATGGTTCTCTTAATTTAAATGCAAGAAATTATTTTTTTTCTTCACTTCCATGCTTAGGCTGAAACTGATCATAGGGAGAAGGAGAAGAAGACTTTGATATACTAAAACTAGCACAACTTGATGTTGAATCAAGTGTTTTGATGATTCCAAACCAACTAGAACTTGAAAAGAAGATATCAAAGGTGTGCAAAAGTTCTCAAGAGAAGAAATCCAAGAAAAATAAGTATAAGATTAGATATAGGATTTCTTATTGTATTCAAAATGAGTAAAAGACTTTGATTTTACAAAAGAATGTTTTTAAAATATGGTTTTATGATAATTCATGAAGTATTTGATAAATACCCACTAACAAATGAACTTTGAAGTGTTAAACTTGATTTATTACTTTGAAAATTTGAACTTTGGTATCTGAAATTTGAACTTCAGAGTGAAAATATGTTATTCAGAAAAGAGGTCCCTCTGATAGACGAATTTCATCCTTGAAAATTTGAATTTTGGATAAAGCACAAATTATGAAAAATGAAAAATTCCTCTTAAGATATGGCAAAGTTCATCTGAAAGTAAAGTTTAAAAAGAGTTCAAAGTTAGTCCTCTGACGGACGAACTTTGACTTTGAAAATTCAAACTTTGAAAAGACAACCTGCAAGTGTGTTATGATAACTTTTAACATATGAATTTTAGTATTTAGAAATTCAAACTTTGAATTAAGTCTGATAAGAGATTTCTCTGACAGACGAACTTTAGTATTTGAACATTTGAATTTCAAAAAGAAGAACTATTGTACCATATTGAGCTGCCCACTGATAGATGAATTTTGGGCACCAAAATTCGAACTTCAAAGGCACTGTAGCAATATGTAACAACTGTTCACAATTACCAAAAGTACTTTAAACTTGAAAATTCATATGTTTCAACATAGAAATATTTTCCAAAGATGAAAATTCAAACTTTGCTTTATAACATACGAACTTCGAGGTTCAATGTTAAAGTCTTTAGCTTTTGATCTCTGCGAAATTTGTCTGTTAACATACTAAAATTCAAACTTTTGAATGTCAGGCGCATTAAATGTGATTGGTGAATGGATAGTTTTTCAAAGTAATCTTTAGGTAACATTAAGAATGGCTAGATCTTGTCTCTAACATACAGTTAAGACATAAATCTATAAATAGAACTTCATTTGAAGATGTAGGTAACGAATTTACATTGTATATACAGAAACTCTGCTAAATTCTTGAGTCAAAGTCTTCTGCTCCCACATACTTCATATCCTGTACTTCAACTTTCATATACACTCTGAATTAGAGAGTTCAATCACTGTAATCAATCTTATCTTCATCTGCAAGAAAGATTTTCTTGTGAGGGGATTTTGTTGAATCAAGAGTTTTGATGATTCCAAACCAACATTCAAGAGCTTGGATTGAAGATATCAAAGGAGATCAAAGCTGTCTCAAGTGAAGATTTTCTGAGTTCTTGCTGTTAGATCTATAGTAGGATCCTTAGTTTTTGTTATGACTGGGTAAAAGATTTTGATTTGAAGAAAAGATGTTTTCAAACTTTGATTTTATGTTAAATCTTTAAATATTGGAAAAACACCCACAAACAGACGAAGGTTGAAAGGTTAAGCTAAACTGTCAAGTTGGAAATTCGAACTTTACCTTTGGAAATTTGAATTTCGAGCTAAAACTAAATAAGTCTGAAGAGATGGCTCTCTGTCAGACGAATTTTGGCTGTTCAAAATTCGAATTTTCGTCTAGTATGAAAGAGGCCTTTTGATAAACAGACGAACTTCACACTTTCAAAATTCGAATTTCAAGTAAAATGAAGTTTGTAAAAACCAAAGAAATTCGTCTGAAATTATGATAAAGTGCATCTGAAATCAAAATGAAATTGAGTTTGATAAATGCTCTCTGACAGACGAATTTTGAACTTCCAACATTCGAATTTTCATATAAGTCTGAAAGATGCCTCTTTGCAACAGACGAACTTTGAGTCTTCAAAATTCGAATTTCAAACAAAACAAAAATTGAGAAAATAGAAGAAATTCGTCTGAAACTATGTTAAAGTTCATCTGAGATCAAGAATGATTTAAGTTTCAAAACTGCTCTCTGACAGACGAACTTTGAACATTAAAATTCGAATTTCAGAAGCTAAGTTCTTGAGTCTGTTAAAGTGAAACATTGACATACGAATGATAAGGACTTGCAACATTTGAATGATGAAATTAGTCTGGAAAGAGTCTCTCTGACAGACGAATTTCACCCTTCCAAAATTCGAATTTCGAAGAAAGTAATCTAATGTGTCTCTTAAATATTCAGTGGACAGACGAATTTTGGGATACCGAAATTTGAATTTCGAAGGCACTGTAGAAAATTGAAAACACTATTCACACTTAACCGAAAAACTTTCTTCTTGAAAATTTGTATGTCACATTGTGAAAATGTTTTGTAAGTTTCAAAATTCGAATTTCAAATCATGAACAGAAGAACTTCGTGCTGTAACTTTGGAAGCTTTGATCTTCGGTTCCTTCGAAATTCGTCTGTTGACCAACCAAAATTCGAATTTCAGTATGTCAGAAACATTAAATGCGGTTGGTAAACGGATAGTTTTTCAGAGTAACCGTTGGATAACTTCCCCAACGGATAGATTTAGTCTCTAACGGATATTTGAGACCTAAATCTATAAATACAACATCATTTGAAGTTGTGGAAAACGAATCAAACTTGTATATACTGAATTTCTGCTAAATCTTCTTCTCAAAAGCTTTTACCCTCTCAACTTCTATACTTGTACTCAAACTTTCATATCTACTCTTTTCAAGAGAGTTATTTCATTGTAATCAATCTACTCTTCATCTTGGAGATAGATTTACTTGTGAGGGGTATTCACAAGGGGATTGGGAAGCACATAGTGAAAGTGCTTGGAGAGTGTGAGAGAGCTCAGAAATAGAGCATACTCGTGTACTGTGGCCCCAGCAAGAAGCCCATTGAAATTCTTGCTGTATAGTGGATAAATCTCAAGAGGTGTCTTGGGGACTGGATGTAGGTCAAGTGGAAAGACTGAACTAGGATAAATCACTGAGTTTTCTTCTTCCTATCTTTACTTTTCATCTTGCTCTGTTTTAGGCATTGTTTTCATTATATTGTGATATCTTCACTTACTTCACTTTGTGCAGAAAAATTTCAATCTTCCCAATTCACCCCCCCTCTTGGGAAGTCAGCCTTGCTAACAGATTTCAGAAAAGATTTGGGAAGCACTTAGCTAGAGTGCAAAGAGTGGGATTGTAAGCTCTTGGAACAGAGTATCAAGTTATACTGAGGCATTATAAGAAGCCCACAGAATTCTTGTAAGACAGTACAAAATCTCAAGTGGTAGCTTGAGGACTAGATGTAGGTCAAGATAAAGAGACCGAACCAGGATAAACATCTTTGTCTTCTCTTCCCATATCTTGTTTTCACTTGGTTATTTTTATATATTCTGTTTTCACTGTCACTCTTGCTTTCACCACTCTTTTGACTTTTGCAGAAAATTTTTATCTTCCCAATTCACCTCCCTGTTGAATCAAGAGTTTTGATGATGCCAAACCAACATTCGAGAGCTTGGATTGAAGATATCAAAGGAGATCAAAGCTGTCTCAAGTGAAGATTTTCTGAGTTCTTGCTGTTAGATCTTTCGTAGGATCCTTAGTTTTTGTTATGACTGGGTAAAAGATTTTGATTTGAAGAAAAGATGTTTTCAAACTTTGATTTTATGTTAAATCTTTAAATATTTGAAAAACACCCACAAACAGACGAAGGTTGAAAGGTTAAGCTAAACTGTCAAGTTGGAAATTCGAACTTTGCCTTTGGAAATTCGAATTTCAAGCTAAAACTGAATAAGTCTGAAGAGATGGCTCTCTGTCAGACGAATTTTGGCTGTTCAAAATTCGAACTTTCATCTAGTCTGAAAGAGGCCTTTTGATAAATAGACGAACTTCACACTTTCAAAATTTGAATTTCAAGTAAAATGAAGTTTGTAAAAACCAAAGAAATTCGTCTGAAATTATGATAAAGTGCATCTGAAATCAAAATGAAATTGAGTTTGATAAATGCTCTCTGACAGACAAATTTTGAACTTCCAACATTCGAATTTTCATATAAGTCTGAAAGATGCCTCTTTACAACAGACGAACTTTGAGTCTTCAAAATTTGAATTTCAAACAAAACAAAAATTGAGAAAATAGAAGAAATTCATCTGAAACTATGTTAAAGTTCATCTGAGATCAAGAATGATTTAAGTTTCAAAACTGCTCTCTGACAGACGAACTTTGAACATTAAAATTCGAATTTCAGAAGCTAAGTTCTTGAGTCTGTTAAAGTGAAACATTGACATACGAATGATAAGAACTTGCAACATTCGAATGATGAAATTAGTCTGGAAGGAGTCTCTCTAACAGACGAATTTCACCCTTCCAAAATTCAAATTTCGAAGAAAGTAATCTACTGTGTCTCTTAAACATTCAGTGGACAGACGAATTTTGGGATACCAAAATTCGAATTTCGAAGGCACTGTAGAAAATTGAAAACTCTGTTCACACTTAACCAAAAACTTTCTTCTTTGAAATTCGTATGTCACATTGTGAAAATGTTTTGTAAGTTTCAAAATTCGAATTTCAATTCATGAACAGACGAACTTCGTGCTGTAACGTTGGAAGCTTTAATCTTCGGTTCCTTCAAAATTCATCTGTTGACCAACCAAAATTCGAATTTCAGTATGTCAGAAACATTAAATGCGGTTGGTAAACGGATAGTTTTTCAGAGTAACCGTTGGATAACTTCCCCAACGGATAGATTTAGTCTCTAACGGATATTTGAGACCTAAATCTATAAATACAACATCATTTGAAGTTGTGGAAAACGAATCAAACTTGTATATACTGAATTTCTGCTAAATCTTCTTCTCAAAAGCTTTTACCCTCTCAACTTCTATACTTGTACTCAAACTTTCATATCTACTCTTTTCAAGAGAGTTATTTCATTGTAATCAATCTACTCTTCATCTTGGAGATAGATTTACTTGTGAGGGGTATTCACAAGGGGATTGGGAAGCACATAGTGAAAGTGCTTGGAGAGTGTGAGAGAGCTCAGAAATAGAGCATACTCGTGTACTGTGGCCCCAGCAAGAAGCCCATTGAAATTCTTGCTGTATAGTGGATAAATCTCAAGAGGTGTCTTGGGGACTGGATGTAGGTCAAGTGGAAAGATCGAACCAGGATAAATTACTGAGTCTTCTTCTCCCTATCTTTACTTTTCAGCTTGCTCTGTTTTAGGCATTGTTTTCATTATATTGTGATATCTTCACTTACTTCACTTTGTGCAGAAAAATTTCAATCTTCCCAATTCACCCCCCCTCTTGGGAAGTCAGCCTTGCTAACACTCCCCTCTTGGGAAGCTAGCATATCTAACACTTGAAGTATAAACCATTAAAAGTTGAGAGAAAATTTCTTACCATATTTTTCTTTGATTTTTCCTCCTTATTCCTCTTTCCTTTCCTTCCCACGTATCTCCCTCTTGCTTGCTACCTTTAGACCTCTCTTCCTTCCTTTCCCAAAGGTATGTGTCATCCAAGAGGAGAGAGGGAGCATAATAAGCATGCCAACTTTACTTAATTACTTGATTACCAAATACTTCTTCATTAAGCAAACTTCTTCACTAACTCTTCTATAAATTAATTGTATAATCCATTTAAGCACATGGATGCTGTCTTACACGCCCAAGAGGAAGGATATTTTTCTAAAATACTGCATATTTTTTTTAGTCCAGATATATCTTGTGCTAGTTACTTTTTATCCAGATCGATAAAGTTACCTTTTGTAGTATAAATTTACTTTATGAGTACATGATTAAAGTAAACTTATATTTGGAATTAATTTATTATCTTGTCTCTAAAAAGCCCATTTTGCAGTGTCTAATAGCTTTTCTTTTTCCCTTTTCAGCTTTTATAGATCAAAAAGTAACTTCATCAGTAAAAAGTTACTTTTTAACATTCGGCATTAATTATTGCTTTATCCTTAAACATTAACCCTCAGTGCCATGTACCATTGGAGTTGTCTCATCAAGAGCTTCATTTTGACAATAATTATGCATATTTACAAAATTACCCCTGACCCAGGGTAAAATTATAGTTTTTAATTCTTTCAAGTCACTAGTTGTAATTTTCCCCATGATTATTTTTACTTTAATTCCCAACATATTTTTTATTAGTTGGGAACTAAAATGCAATGATCATAATTTGTAGGGGTAAAATTGTAGTTTCGTATGTTTCCGACTGACCAGGAAAAATGATCTATTTGCCCTATTTGACGCAAAATGGTGTACGTCCATTTTCACAAGTTCCTGATACATTTCTAGATATTCTAGCTTTTTGGGAATATTACAAAGTGTGGCTGGTGAACAACTATTTTTACAAAGTAACCATTGGTCAAAGTCTCTAACAGCTATATCTTATGTCTAACAATTAGTTAAGTCACAAATTTATAAATATAACTTCATTTGAAGTTGTGGGGAATAATTTAAGTCTGCCTTTGCCAAAACTCTACTGAATTTATTGGACAAAGCTTTTCACTACACACCACATTTATTGTACCATAAATTTCATATCTACGTTATTTAAGAGAGTATTCATATTGTACAAAATCTTATCTTCATCTGGAAGAAAGATCTTTATGGGGGGAATAACAAAAGGGAATTGGGAAACACTTGTAAGAGAGTGTGGAGAGATACTTTCAGTGTTCTTAGAACAAAGCACGTAAATTGCACTGCGGCATTGTAAGGAGCCCCTTGAATTCTTGTAGATAGTGGAAAATCTCAAGTTGTGGCTTGATGACTAGATGTAAGACAAGTGTATTAGAACAAATCAGGATAAATCTATGAGTTTTTCACTTCCCTTCTCTCTTCTATATTCATATTTATTATTTTTTGTTTTTCTGTAAACTTTTGCTTTCACTATTATACTTTACTTTTGCAGAAAAATTTTTTACTTCCCAACTCAACCCCTTTTGAGAAGCCAACATTCCTAACATAATATACTTTTCTTTTCAAATAAGTTATCATATTGTCCTTATATTCAAATCAACTTCACATACAAGGACTTAAAACAACAAGGCAAAAAGATCATTCCTTTCTAATTACAAGGCCTTAGAAGTACAAAAAAGTAAAGGCTTAAAAAGAATCAATACTAAAACTCTAACATACCATGTCACTTCAACATAAGAAATCCCTTGCTACTTGACCAAGTACACTCTAGAATAAGCAAATTATGACCAAATTAGGTGTAATGCTTCATAGAAACAAGAAAAAGAAAAGATCAAAGTCACAAAATGTTGGAAAACAAACCTGACTATTTTGCTTCATAATATCTAAATCTATCTCCTTACTCATATCATTGACCTTAATCTACAAACAGCACCAAAATAATTATGAAATTAAAACATGGTTGACACTTAGATAATATCAAGATATTTCCAAAAGATCCTTAATTATTAGTTTTCAAGAATAATATAGATTAAAAAATAAAAAAATATGGATAGGATATGAGGTGTCTACAGTAGGATTGTGTGAAATGCATCAAAATTCAGTGAATGGGAAACATATGGCATTGGTGTTAGTGAGGTTCTTGATTCGTTCATTAATTCATGATTGCGTCATTGTTAATATGGTTGACTCAATAAAAGCTTCTATAATGGTTCTTTTTTTTATTAACACTAAAATACTGCATCTGTCACTAAATAATTGGACACCACTTGTATAAAATTATTAGATAATTAGAAGCTACAATTTATGTTACAAACCTATAGAAGAAAAAAATATTCAATCAATAGCTACTTACAAATTGTATCTATACACATAAAAATTGGAGGAAAAGGAGGGTAAAAGGGTGTTGAAAGACTTAAAAAAGGAAAACAAAAACTAGACCTGGGATTTTTAATGCTACCAAACTTGGTAACTCGTCCAATTTCAGTCCTTCAACCCTCTTTCTAGCAAAAATAAATAGATAAGGCTTAGTTAATTATTCATAGCCTCACTTAAACAAAAGAAAAATGGCTGATTGCCACACATAATATATCCAAGTATGCCATTATGAATAAAAGTTCCCAATTTATTTGCAAAGGATAGAACTTCATATTTTCCATAATCCAGAGATTTAAAATATCAACATCCAAATTAGGGTAGCTCATGTTCCAAGTAATTACATGCACACATAACTATCTTAATGTTGGCAAGGGCATACTAGAGGTAAATATCAGTAAAACCAGATTTGAACATTTGATAAATAACTATACACACTAGCTTGTATTAAGAAAGTTCTAAAGTGTATAAATCAAGCTCTAGTAAGTCAGCAACATTTCCTTGATGTACAGTCAAAATGTGGACAACTCCATTAGAACATGCTATCACAATATCTCCATTTTCTAGAAATTTTGCATCCCAAACACAACCAGGATGTTCTATGTTCTGAACACAAACACCAGCTAAATCATTTTAAGAGAAGGAAAAGTAGTCACCAAAATCCAGGAATCAAGCAACATATTCTGCAAGAACCAAAATCCAAGAATCAAGCAGCTTAAAAGTAAGTTGTACACTGTCTTAGAAACTTTTAACAATGAAAATAGAAATATGACATTCCAAAAGCATGATCTGAGATAGCTTATTATACTATCTCTCAATTTGTTGCACCCAATTAACCACAATTTAAGCTCTAATTTGCTGCCATCAAGCATAACCAAACTGTCATAAGTATACTACTTAAAATACATGGATAGAATTAAAATAGAATTTGCATTCTCTTTTTGCTTTCAAAGATCAACATATGTAGGGAAAGGATGGGTGATAATAAATGTTACTGGCCATTGTTACAAACATTCATATGTATTACTACCACTATCATTAGCTTCTACAAAGCATCTAGATGTGTCACTACTTACTAACGTACAAGTAAGTCCAAAGAAAATACAAGGAAAATAAGCACAAAGAAAGTACAAATAAAACTTAAAGTACTCAAGCTTACAGGTTCTCTTGAACTCTAAAAGTGGTCATATGTATATGACTTGCCTTACCAAAAACTGAGCATTAGTTGCTTTACATGTACTTAATGTTTTGAGCTTAAAGGTATGAACATGATTTTCCATAAGAAAGGCACAATAAAAACTACTAGTATGAATAGATTAGCATTCTATGTTTTTTTCTAGAAAAATTAACATTGATAGAAAATATGAAACCCACAAGTTAAGAAACTAATTTGAGCATTATATAATTGAATCTACAAAGTACAAAGCTAGGCACTACTTCTCCTTTAATCAGAAAAATGTGTACAATAATAACCATATTAAGAAATATGTGCCAGGAAATAACCATATTCAAGTTACATAGAAAAGGAATAACAAGTAGACATGTAATATTCCTATTTTATAGGATGTTATAAAATTAATAAAAAATGAGAAACGAAGTGAAACGAAAATGTTATATATATACTCCGTCTTTAGAAGGAATTAATTTCTCATCTAATTTTCAAAAGAAGTTATGTTTAATCCTTAATTGGAATTAATTTTCCATAAGGTCCTTAGCCGAAATTAATTCCAGAACTTACCCCGGAAGGTATATAATATACCACTTGAATGGAAGCTCGTCCCAAGCCAAGTGCAATGGTATAAGTATTGCATAGCCAAGAGGTCTAGGTTGAGAGATAGACCAATTTCAAAGTCATTGTGAATAGTGTAAAAAGAAATAATGAAAAGTTGGTCTTTGGGTAAATTACATGAAAGTGCCCAAAAGAATGGATAATTATGTTTTTACCAGGCTTAGGGGCAAAGTGTTCATTTTCCAAACTAGAAGTAAAATGTGAATATTACATTTAATGCCAAAAAAATGTTGATATCATAAAATGCATAAGAAACTGGAAAAAATGGAGAGACATCATTAAGTGTGAAAAATGGCAAAGAAATCATTTTTTCTAGTTAAACAAAAAATTAAGAAAATTGTATTTTGACCCAAAGAATTAAGAATATTTATATTCTAGTCCATTAAGAGTTGTTAGCAAGGCTGACTTCCCAAGAGGGGGGGTGAATTGGGAAGATTGAAATTTTTCTGCACAAACTGAAATGAGTGAAGATAGCACAGTGTAATGAAGGCAACTTATAAAACAGAGCAAGCTGAAAAGTAAAGATAAGGAGAAGAAAACTCAGTGATTTATTCTGGTTCGGTCTATCCACTTGACCTACTTCCAGTCCCCAAGACAACTCTTGAGATTTATCCACTATACAGCAAGAATTCAATGGGCTTCTTGCTAATGCCACAGTACATGAGTATGCTCTGTTTCTGGACCTCTCTCAAACACTCTAAGCACTCTCACAATGTGCATCCCAATCCCCTTGTGATTTCCCCTCACAAGTAAATCTATCTTACAGATGAAGAGTAGATTGTTTACAAAGAAATAACTCTCTTGAATAGAGTAGATTTGAAGGTTAGAGTACAAATATTGAAGTTGAGAGGGTAAAAGCTCTTGAGAAGAAGTTTTGACAGAAATTCGTTATATACAAGTTAGATTCATTACCCACAACTTCAAATGTTGTTGTATTTATAGATTTAGGTCTCAAATGTCCGTTAGAGACTTTAATCTATCCGTTAGAGAAGTTATCCAACGGTTACTCTGAAAAACTATCCGTTAACCAACCGCATTTAATGCTTCTGACATACTGAAATTCGAATTTTGATTGGTCAACAGACGAATTTCGAAGGAACCGAAAGTTAGAGCTTTCAACGTTACAGCAGAAGTTCATATGTTCATGAAGTAAAATTTGAATTTTGAAACTTGTAGAACATTTTCACAATGTGACATACGAATTTTCAAGAAGAAAGTTTTTCGGTTAAGTGTGAACAGTATTTTCAATTTGCTACAGTGCCCTCGAAATTCGAATTTTGGAAGCCCAAAATTCGTCTGTTCCCAGTACGTGAAAAGGAGGCACAGTAGTTCATTTTCTTTGAAATTCGAATGTTGAAGAGTGAAGTTCGTCTGTCAGAAAGACTCTTTTCAGACTAACTTTATCATTCGAATGTTGCAAGTTCACATAATTCGTATGTCAATGTTTCACTTCAACAGACTCAGGAACTTAGCTTCTAAAATTCAAATTTTAATGTTCAAAGTTCGTCTGTCAGAGAGCAGTTTTAAAACTTAAATCATTCTTGATCTCAGATGAACTTTAACACAGTTTCAGACGAATTTCTTCTATTTTCTCAAATTTTGTTTTGTCTGAAATTCGAATTTTGAAGAACCAAAGTTTGTCTGTTTCAAGGAAACTTCTCTCAGACTTAGATTAAAATTCGAATGTTGAATAATCCAAATTCGTCTGACAGAGAGCCATCTCTTCAGACTTATTCAGTTTTAGCTCGAAATTCGAATTTGCTAAGGCAAAGTTCGAATTTCCAACTTGATAGTTAAGTTTAAACTTTCAAACTTCGTCTGTTTGTGGGTGTTTTTCAAATAAGTCAAGATTTAACACAAAATCAAGGTTTGAAAACATCTTTTTCTCAAATCAAAATCTTTTACCCAATCACAACTAAAACTAAAGATCCTACACATGATCTATCAGCAAATACTCAGAAAATCTTCACTTGAAACAACTTTGATCTCCTTTGATATCTTCAATCCGAGCTCTTGAGTGTTGGTTTGGAATCATTAAAACTCTTGATTCAACAAGAGTGAGGTCATCGTGAATGAGGAAAGAAGAAAGAAGTTTGCAAAAAATTACACCTAATAACCCGAACATTTTAAAAATTACACATTTACCTTGGGTCAAGGGTATTTTTGAAAATATAAAAATTATAGTCAAAACGAAGCTTTCAATGAGCTAATCCCAATGGAATATAGTATAAAATTTATTAATATCACAATAATATTTATTGAGTAATTAGGGTTTAATATTAATATTTTAGCCGATAAAAATCAATTTGAACTACAGGAAGAGGCAGTATTAATTCAGGAAAAATTAGTGGGCCTTGCTAAAACATATATTGTATTAAGATAATGATTTTAGTTCAAAATTTATTTTGGATATTCTTGTAACAATTTAGTGATAATTTTGCCAAAAAATACTTAATCGGGATGGGTAAATTTAATTGGTAAAGGGTATTTTGGTTCATAAAAATTATTGAAGCAATTTTTGGCCAAGAATGAGACAAGTGGCATGCTTTAGTTTATTAGGACACAAAGGGAATCTTTACAAAGCTTTATTAAAATAAAGTAACTCAAGTTAAAAATCAAAGTAACTAAAGTTGATTTTTATGACTTAAATCCCTTAATCACCTTCGTTAGCTACATAACTCATCATCTTTAGCCTTCATCACATTTGAACCAGTGAAGAATAGAGAGGAGAAGACATAGAAAAAGAAAGGAAAAGAAGACCAAGCTAGAGGACTTAATTGGACCTAAAACTCTTAAGGCAGATTTCTATAGTTACCCTCTTGTACATACTTCAGTGTTATGATGTTTCATGAAGTATTTCTCTTCATTTTCTCACTAAAAATTTTTTTTAGAGAGAGAATAGAGAGAGAAAATGAAGCCATGGAGAAATCAAACTATGAAAAGTAAAGTAGAGGTCACAAGATACAAGAATGTCATTAGATTGAAAGTTTGTGGAGTTATTATTTTTCTACAATTTATGAAATTTTTTTGCCTATTTAGGTTTGAGATTGGAAGAGATTTCATGATTTTGATCCAAAAATGGATTCCTTGTGTCCAAATTATGTAAATACAAATGTGTTGTGCAAGAAATACCTTAAAGAAAGCAAAATGGAATTTTTAGTCCAAGTATGTACACTTTGTGAAGGGGGTAGTCAAATTATTGGCTAATGACCTTAAATTGTGTTATATTAGGGTTCAAGAAAGTGATTGAAGATCAAACGAAGAGTGTACAAATGAAGGAAATCAAAGGAAGTGAAGAAGGTAGTTATTTCCTCTATTATGCTTAATGTTGTCATATTGTGTTTTCATGATAATATGACAATGCCATATAGTTGTTTGAATGCTTTGTGATGTATTTGCATTGTTGGCTGGTTGTTTGAAGGGTTTTATGACCCTAGGATATCCATTTTACAAAGTATTACCATGCTGAAATTGTTATGGAATTATGTGGCATAATATGAAGTTATGATTTTCATTGATGATTTTATAAAATAATATGATGATGTGAATGGATAATTAGGCATAACTACTGAGATTCTTTGAATCTCATTCCTTCCAAATGATTAATATGTTAGGGGCCATGACATGGAAGAGGCAAGAGGAATGAAGAAGATTGTGATTAATAATTTGATCATGCAAGTTAATATGCTTTATTATGAAAATGAGTATCAATATATGTATGGAAGGTAGATTATGTAATGATGTAAATTTATATTCATTCCAGTCCCCTTATGATATTATGTGCGGATTTGGAATAATAAATGTTGATGTATAAGGTTTATGAAGTTTATTATATGAGTTATGACATAATTATGAACAAGATGACCAATAGAAGTTGGGATAAGGGAAATTTGTCCAAAACAGAGTATTCCTTCAAGGGTTATACATGCACTAAAAGTACACTCAATACGGTTGAAATTTGGACGATAAGAAGGAATGCTGCAAATTTTATTGTCAGTACTGATACTTTCAAAGGCAATATAAAATCATGTGGAGCTCCAAAAATTTTGTGGCTTACATGTGTAGAAAGCTCTGTGTCCTAAGAATTATATTCCACTAATTTAGAAGTAATTAGAGTTATACAATAAGAGATATGGATGTATTTCTAAAACTACTTCAGTAAAAGTAAATTTCTAACTAATAATGATTTAAGTTAATGTCTTGACCTATTCCAATAAAATAAATGTATAAGATAAATATGCCTGGGAAGTAGAGATATAGGGCTTTCTAACAACATAGGGAATGCAAGATTTGGTTTAGAATATCAGAAGATATGAATTTTTAAATATAAGGACAAAATGTACAGTAAATATTTGAGAAATAAATTGTATGAATTGGTATAGAGAATGCTTTGTTTCATATTTTTTATATGTAGAAAATATTTTACTTATTTTTAGATACTTGAATCACTTTGAGATGATTTTTTAAAAAATTAATTATGAATTTTTAAAGTTTGTTGGGTAAAATGGAAAATTCACAATAAATAGTACCCAAAATAAAGAAAATTCTATTTTAATATTTTAATGCAATCAAGTCTCTATTCATGCAATAATAGATATAATTGGAGTCTAATGCATGGGAAATAGACATAAGTTTAAGGTGTTACAAGACACATTTTCAAGATGTTTTATATTTTGTCATTCAATTATGAAATAAAGAATTTGGACTAAAATAAAGCAAAATGTAAAGAATGAGAATGTAAACTCATGGATTCATCTCCTTTCCATGTCTTACTCAAATAAATAGCATTCATGGTTCTAAATCTAGTTGCAACCTCAATTTCTAAGAAAAAATAAAACCTGGAAGAAATTCTAGTAATCCACTAGTCTACAAACATGATAGGAAAACCAACCAATAATTGTCTACATACATTAAGATAGACACAAAACCAACCAATAATTCCCTGCATACATCACGATAGAAACAAAACAAGTGAGAAACTTTGAATCAAGCTTTTATTTCTTAGGTAAGAGACTATAACCCAGAAAAAATCTTGAAGCAAATAATCCAAATAGAACCAACTTACAATAGAACAACAAAGAGACAAATTTGCTTGAGAAAAAAAAAACAGCAGGACAAAGTCACTAGAAGAAGCAGCAAAAAAAAAGCATAAAATTCAACAACCTAATAGCTTAAAAAAATGGAATATTGGAATGAATGGTTCGAAACTCACAGCTTTCCGATTGATCAGCCTTATTCTATTAGGGGCATTCACTAGATGGCTAAACATGGAATGGAATGTCAGCATGGGGTATTTTCAATTGAAATTTTTCTCGCCGATTGAAGCATATGTTAGAGCATCCTAATCAACAAGTAGAGGCAGTGGTGGCAAAGACAACAGCAAAACCATTAGTCGCCATTGATCACCTATCAGCAGGGGAAGCAACTTAGATGGCAAGAACTAACTAGGTACTAATTCGAAGAGCATTACCGACTATGAAAATTGCATACAAATTGAGTAGGATTGGCAAGCATGATGTAGCAAAGAAGAGCAAAGACTGAAATGAGAGAAAGGCTTATTGCGGCAACTACGATCGGCAAGTGTGAGACAAATAAGTGTAACGAGTAGGGAGAAGAGCTAAGTCTGAAACGAGAGGAAGGTTGAGGGAAGACTAAAATGAGGGAGCGAAGTACTTTATTTTACAGTATCCTGCTAAATGAAAGAAGGGTTTGTGCCAAGAATTGAAAATTTTTTAAGAGAAAAATTAAACCAAAAAGTTGATTAACGTCCATTTTAGGCAAAATAGACACTAAGCAATGTCTATTTTGAGCAAAACAAACATCATAGAATAAATAATAATAATAATAATAATAACAACAAAATGATCATTCTTGAAAGAATTTAGCTTAAACGGATCTTGTTTGGAACCCAATTTAAGCAGAAGTTCGAAGTTTTCGAAAATGCCTTTAAGAAGTATAATCATATAAATCTGATGAAAGTGGCCTTTAAAGAAATGATAGTGAGTTCATTTTGCATCCTCAAAACAATATGAGCAAACATTGAAGAATTAAACTTAATTTGATCCCATTTTGAGCCCATTTTGTATAGAAGCTCGAAGTTTCCAAAATGGCCTTAAAGAGGTATAATCAAAGAAATCTAATGAAAATGGTTACTAAAGTAAAGCTAGTGAGTTTATTTAACCTCCTTACAACGATTTGAGCCGACTTAAAAGAATTGGGCTCAATCGTATCCCATTTTGAGTCAATTTTACGCAGAGGCTTGAAGTTTCCGGAAATGCACTTAAGAAGTATAATCAAGGAAATCTACTGAAAGTTTCCTCCAAAGGCAATCAAGTGAGTTCATTTAGCATCTTCAATATAATATGATCCTCCTTGGAAGAAATGGGCTCAATTGTATCCCATTTTCAACCCAATTTAGGTAGAAGCTTGAAGGTTCTAAAATTGCCTTAAAGAAGTATAATCAACGAAATCTGATGATAGTAGCCTCTAAAGGAAAGATAGTGAGTTTATTTGACATCCTCACAGCAATATGAGGTAACATGGAAGAATTGATCTCAATCTGATCCTATTTTGAGCCCATTTTGGATAGAAGTTCGAGGTTTATTAAAATGCTCTGAAGAAGTATAATCAAGGAAATTCGATGAAAATAGCCTCTAAAGGAAGGCTAATGAATTCATTTAGCAGATTCACAATGAGCTGGACCCAAAGGAATACTATTTGAAGTTAATTAAGTTTGTATGACTTTATAATTGCCATTGAAAGTGAAGAGAACATTATTATACCAAAAAAGAGATTATGGGCCCCACAAAATGTAGTACAGAGACCAGAATAATGTGTGCACCTAGCCAAACTATTTTAGGGCAAGAAAATGGATTTAGTCCAAAATTAAATTTAGAAAACCCTTGTACTAATTAAGTGATAATTACAGCAAAAGTAATTAATCGGTACATGTAAACTTTATCAGTAAAGGTTATTTTAGGCTGATAAATATTATGGAGCATTTTTTGAACAATAATGCTCTTAAATGACATGACTAGTAGCTGCATAGGACACCTTGGGAATTATGTATTTGATTTGAGTTATTTATTTCATTAAGCTATCCAAGGTAGTCAAGTAAACTCAAGTTCCTATTCATTCATTTGATATCACTCCTCCAAGACATGGGTTAGTGCTTCAAAGTAAGTTTAAGAGAGCATGAAGCATGACCAAATAGAAGCAACAAGGAGAGTTTGGCATGAAGAAAGAAGAAAGAAAAAGGGAAGAGAAAGGGAAGACCAAAGGAAAAGCTAGAGGATTCAACTTGCAAGGTGAGATTTCATGATCCTAGCTTATAGTTTCTAGTACTTGGTGAAGTTTTCATGGAGTCATCTTCTTCCTCCATACCTCCATGAATTTTGGCCTTCACCTAGAGTAAGGAAAAAGATGACTTTTCAAACAATAAACATGGGGGAAAGCTTAGATTAGTTGCTAGGAACATGATTTCACAAGTTGTTGTGTGTTTTGAGAAGCAAATCATTTTCTCCAAATTCTTTGTTATTTTCATCCAAAATTAGGGTTAAGGATAGAGAATGAATTTCATAATTTTGACGCTAAAAATAGATTCCTTGGGGGAAAATTAGTTAAATTCAAGTGTTGGGTTCAAGGAAAATCAAAAGGAAAGCAAAGTGAAGTTTTTAGTTCAATTGTGCACTTTGTGAGGCAAGACAAAGAACCAGTGACCTAAATGCTTCATTGGTGTTATGTATAGGTTCAAGAAAGTTAGGAAGTGAGTGGAAGTGGTCTACAAAGGGAGGAAATCAAAGAAAATTCATAAGGTAGCAACTTTACCGTTTCTTACATTATGTATCTTACACGACTTTTATGAACTTGACGACTTGCCATGTATTTATTTTGATGATTTTGTGATGTTTGGTTGAGTTGTATGATGAGGTTTATGACCTTTAGATGTCCATTTTGTAAAATGAAACTTTGCCAAAATTTCTATGAATGTATATGTCTTGTTACATTTAAGTGAGTGATGATTGTTTTCATGAAGCTATTATGATAAATGTGATGATATATGTATGCTTGAATTGTGATTGCTATTAAGATTCTTTGAATCTCACCCTCTCAAGTGACTAATATGCTAGGCCAAAGACATGGAAGAAGCCAAGGAGAGAGCAAGAGAATGAAGAAGATGGTGAAGAGTAACTTGTTTTTGCAAGTTATAATGCTAAGTTATGGAAATATGTGTCAATCTATGAATAGAATGTAAATGGTGTAATGATGCATATTCATGTTCCTTTTAAGTTCTCTTATAATGTTATGTATGGAATTGGAGCCAACTGTGTTAGTGTATGTTGAATCAAGAGTTTTGATGATTCCAAACCAACATTCAAGAGCTTGGATTGAAGATATCAAAGGAGATCAAAGCTGTTTCAAGTGAAGATTTTCTGAGTATTTGCTGCTAGATCTCTAGTAGGATCTTTAGTTTTTGTTATGATTGGGTAAAAGATTTTGATTTGAGCAAAAGATGTTTTCAAACCTTGATTTTGTGTTAAATCTTTACCTATTAGAAAAACACCCACAAACAGATGAAGGTTGAAAGATTAAGCTGAACTGTCAAGTTGGAAATTCGAACTTTGCCTTTGGAAATTCGAATTTCGAGCTGAAACTGAATAAGTCTGAAGAGATGGCTCTCTGTCAGACGAATTTTGATTGTTCAAAATTCGAATTTTCATCTAATCTGAAAGAAGCCTTTCTGGTAACAGACGAACTTCACACTTTCAAAATTTGAATTTCAAGAAAAATGAAGTTTGTGAAAACCAAAGAAATTCGTCTGAGACTATGATACAATGCATCTGAAATCAAAATGAAATTGAGTTTGATAAATGCTCTCTGACAGACGAATTTTAAACTTCCAACATTCGAATTTTCATAAAAGTCCGAGAGAAGCTTCTTTGCAACAGACGAACTTTAAGTCTTCAAAATTCGAATTTCAGACAAAACAAAATTTGAGAAAATAGAAGAAATTCGTCTGAAACTATGTTAAAGTTCATCTGAGATCAAGAATGATTTAAGTTTCAAAACTGCTCTCTGACAGACGAACTTTGAACATTAAAATTTGAATTTCAGAAGCAAAAATCTTAAGTCTGTTTAAGTGAAACATTTACATACGAATGATAAGAACTTGCAACATTCGAATGATGAAATTAGTTGGAAAGAGTCTCTCTGACAGACGAATTTCACCCTTTCAAAATTTGAATTTCGAAGAAAGTAAACTACTGTGTCTCTTTAAACATCCAGTGGATAGACGAATTTCAGGAAACCAAAATTCGAATTTCGAGGGCACTGTAGCAAATTGAAAACACTGTTCACACTTAACCGAAAAACTTTCTTCTTGAAAATTCGTATGTCACATTGTGAAAATGTTTTGTAAGTTTCAAAATTTGAATTTCACTTAATGAACAGACGAACTTCGTGTTGTAACGTTGGAAGCTTTAACCTTCGGTTCCTTTGAAATTCGTCTGTTGACCAGCCAAAATTCGAATTTTAGTATGTCAGAAACATTAAATGCGGTTGGTAAACGGATAGTTTTTCAGAGTAACCGTTGGATAACTTCTCCAACGGATAGATTAAAGTCTCTAGCGGACATCTGAGACCTAAATCTATAAATACAACAACATTTGAAGTTGTGGGTAACAAATCAAACGTGTGTGTACCTAATTTCTGCTAAATCTTTTCTCAAAAGCTTTTACCCTCTCAACTTCTATACTTGTACTAAAACTTTCATATCTACTCTTTTTAAGAGAGTTGTTTCATTGTAATCAATCTACTCTTCATCTTGGAGATAGATTTACTTGTGAGGGGTATTCACAAGGGGATTGGGAAGCACATAGTGAAAGTGCTTGGAGAGTTTGAGAGAGCTCAGAAACAGAGCATACTCGTGTACTGTGGCCCTAGCAAGAAGCCCATTGAAATCCTTGCTGTATAGTGGATAAATCCCAAGAGGTGTCTTGGGTACTGGATGTAGGTCAAGTGGAAAGACCGAACCAGGATAAATTACTGAGTCTTCCTCTCCCTATCTTTATTTTTCAGCCTGCTCTGTTTTACACATTATTTTCATTATATTGTGATATCTTCACTTACATCACACTTTGTGCAGAAAAATTACAATCTTCCCAATTCACCCCCCCTCTTGGGAAGTCAGCCTTGCTAACAAGTGGTATCAGAGCCTGGTTTCCCATTCAAAGGATCTTACAGTCCCGGAATAAAGATGGCTGTCTTTGGAGAAAGCATACTTCCTGAGGGAAATAACACTAACAGACCACCAGGCTTCAGTGGAGAGCATTATGGGTACTGGAAGATGAGGATGCAGATCTACCTTCAATCAATTGACCTTAACATCTGGTCAGTCATTGAAAAAGGAGATTTCATTCCAATGGCTCTAACTGAAGATGGAGGACACAAAGAGAAGCTGGAAGCAGAATGGAATGATGAGGACAGAAGGAGAGTCCTACTGAATTTCAAAGCAAAGCATTGTTTAGTCAGTGCCCTGAACCAGGACGAATTCTACAGAGTCTCACAATGCACCACTGCAAAAGGAATGTGGGATACTCTGCAGATTGCACATGAAGGAACATCTGGAGTCAGGGAGAACAGGCTGAACACGTGCATTGGGGAGTATGAAAGCTTCAGAATGGGTGAAGGGGAAACTGTAAAGGAGCTACAAAAGAGATTCACCCTCATTGTGAATCAACTAAAAAGCCTGGGAAAGGAATACACTCAGTCTGAGAAAGTAAGAAAAATACTCAGAGCTCTCCCTCTGGAATGGCAGCCCAAGGTGACAGCAATAGAAGAAGCCAGAGGAGAATCAATGGCATCTGTCACAGCTCTCTTTGGCAGCCTTGAGGAGTATGAAGGAAAAATCAAAGCACTCAAGGAAGCTGGACTGGACAGAAAGAAGAAAGGCCTTACCCTCAAAGCTGCTGATGAAAAAGAAGAAGAATCTGATGAAGGAGATGAGCTGGATGAGGAAACTCTGGCTATGATGGTCAGGAAATTTGGAAGATTCTACAGCAAGAAGAAGAACAAGAAGTTCTTCAAAAGGGGAGTTGCTGGAGAAAGCAAGAAAGAGATAAAAGAACCTGTGACTTGCTATGAGTACAAGAAGCAGGGTCACATTAAGTGGGACTGCCCCCAATTCATCAAGAAGCAAGAAAAAGAAAAGAAAGCTGCAGATAAAGGGAAGAAGAAGAAAGCCTATATCTCATCCATATGGGGCAACAGCTCAGATGAGGAAGAAGAAGATGAAGATGAGATTGCCAACATCTGTCTGATGGCACTTGCCTCTGAAGAAGCCACACCCTCATGCAGCAGTGATCAGGAAGAAGAGGTATATGAATCTGAACCTTCCTATTCTGAATTACAAGATGCATTTCATGAGCTTCATGATGAATTCATTAAAATTGCTAAAGAACTGAAATTAGCAAAGAAAAGAATAAATAAGCTGGAATCTCAAAGCATAGTTTCTGAAAATACCTCTTTACCTGCTACTGAATCTGTTTGCTGCACTTCATGCACTGAACTTAAGCAAACTAACGACTATTTAGTTAAAAGCATGTCTAGGCTCACTAGAGGTAAAGATATGTTGTTTGTATTGATGGGGAGCCAAAGAATATCACAAGGAAAAGCTGGTCTTGGCTATGATCCGTGTGCTGTCAAGGAAAAGATTAGGAAGAAAAATCAGAATTCCTATAAAAGACAACTTGTGCACGCTGAGAACAATAAAAAGAAAACCAATACATCACATCACATTGAAACATATGATCAACCAAGGCATGCTAGACCAAAGTATTATCTGCACTGTTTTCTTCCTGCATCTCAATCTAGCAGTCCATTCACTACCTGTCATTTCTGTAATAAAAAGGGACATATCTCCAGTTCCTGTGTTTTGAAGAAAAATGGGTTTGACAGGAAAGTTAAATGGGTTCCCAAAGTTGCATCTACATCTAGGGAAAAATATACTGACCTGAAAGGACCCAAACAAATTTGGGTACCTAAAAGGAGAACATAAACATTGTTTTGCAGGTCTGTCTAACAGCTAAGAAAAGCAATAAATGGTATATGGACAGTGCCTGCTCAAGCCACATGACTGGTGATAAGGAGAAGTTCATCACCCTTAGAGACAAGAAAGGAGGAAAAGTGACCTTTGGAGGTGACCAACATGGCAAAATCGTTGGTATTGGAATTGTAGGCAAGAATCCAGAAACATCCATTGAAGAAGTGCTGTTTGTGATTGGCCTCAACCACAACTTGCTAAGCGTGAGTCAAACTTGTGACAAAGGAAACTGGGTGCTGTTTGACTCAAAGTTTTGCCTGGTCATCAGAAAACGTGATCACAAAGTAATCCTCAAAGCTCAAAGGGATGGTAACTGCTATACTATTGATCTTGATGAACTTCCTCCCTTAGATTCTGTATGCTTAATCAGTCAGAGTAATGATAGTTGGCTATGGCATAGAAGATTAGCTCATGTGAACATGAATCAACTGTCTGAACTAATTAAAAATGAGCTAGTAACTGGTCTACCAAAAATATCTTTTGAAAAGGATAAAGAATGTGATGCATGCCTAAGAGGAAAACAAACTAAATCATCATTTAAATCCAAAAATGTAGTCACCACAACTAGACTACTTGAACTGCTGCATATGGATTTGATTGGACCTTCTAGGGTAAAAAGTCTTGGTGGTAATATGTATGTGCTTGTAATTGTTGATGACTATTCTAGATTTACTTGGACATTATTTCTTTCTTTTAAAAGTGATACCTTTGATGCATTTGTAACCTTAGCTAAGAAAGTGCAGAATGAGAAAGGTATTTCTATTGTGTCTATCAGGTCAGACCATGGAGGAGAATTTGAAAATGCATACTTCCTGGAGTTCTGCAATGAGCATGGGATTGACCACAACTTCTCAGCACCAAGAACTCCTCAACAAAATGGAGTGGTAGAAAGGAAGAACAGAACCATTGGAGAGATGGCTAGAGCTATGCTGAATGAGAAGGAACTCTCTCAAGTGTTCTGGGCTGATGCAGTGAATACAGCAAGCTACATCATAAACAGAGCCTACATCAGACCAATCCTTGGGAAGACTCCATATGAGCTGTACAAGGGAAGAAAGCCAAATCTGTCACACCTCCATGTGTTTGGGTGCAAATGCTTCATTCACAACAATGGTAAAGAAAATCTAGGTAAATTTGATGCCAAATCCGATGAAGGTATATTTCTGGGCTATTCTAGTAGGAGTAAGGCTTATAGGGTTTATAATAAAAGATCAAATATAGTAGAAGAATCAGTGCATGTGGTCTTCATTGAAAATGAAACTGTTTCAAAACATGTTACCAATAAGGATGATCTTACTTTCAATTTTGAAAAACTGGAAATTTCTGACAGAAGTAAAACTAAACCTCCAAAGATATCTGAATCTGTTGACACAGAGGAAGATATCCAGGAGCAAGAGTTTGATGAAGAAAATAATGAAGAAACAACTCAAGAACTCCCTAGAGCTTGGAGATATCAAAGGAATCACCCTGTTGATCAAGTAATAGGGAATGTTCAAGAGAAAGTCAAAACCAGAAAACAGTTAAGGGATCAAATGCTCAACTGTGCCTTTATTTCTGAAATTGAACCCAAATGTGCTGAAGAAGCCTTAACTGATGAATACTGGATTATGGCTATGCAAGATGAATTAAATCAATTTGAAAGAAATCAAGTTTGGGATTTAGTACCTAGACCCAAAAATCATCCTGTTGTTGGTACCAAATGGGTTTTCAGAAATAAACTTGATGAATCTGGAACAATAATCAGAAATAAAGCTAGATTGGTTGCTAAAGGGTATAATCAGGAAGAAGGCATTGATTTTGAAGAAACCTTTGCACCAGTAGCTAGGCTAGAAGCTATAAGAATACTGCTGGTATATGCATGCATGAAAAATATTTTATTATATCAAATGGATGTAAAAAGTGCCTTTCTGAATGGATATATCATGGAAGAAGTATATGTAGATCAACCTCCAGGTTTTGAGGATCCTACAAAACTAAGCCATGTTTATAAACTGAAGAAAGCTCTCTATGGTTTAAAACAGACCCCTAGAGCATGGTATGAGAGACTGAGCAATTTTCTAACTGAAAAGGGGTTTAACAGAGGCAAAGTTGACACAACCTTATTTACTAAGAAAGAAAATAAAGATTTACTAATTGTTCAAATCTATGTTGATGATATTATTTTTGGTGCTACTAATGAAACTCTTTGCAAGAAATTCTCTGAGTTAATGCAGGGAGAATTCGAGATGTCTATGATGGGTGAACTCAACTTCTTCCTTGGACTGCAAATAAGACAGCAAAATTATGGTATCTTTCTCAGTCAGTCCAAGTATCTAAAGGAACTGCTAAATAAGTTTGGTTTGGAGAATGTCAAACCAATGGGAACACCTATGGCCACTGCAACCAAACTGGACATGGATGAAAACGGGAAGATATTTGACATTACTCAGTACAGAAGAATGATTGGATCCCTGCTGTACCTAACTACCAGCAGACCTGACATTATGTTCAGTGTTTGCATGTGTGCAAGGTTCCAATCATGCCCCAAAGAATCCCATGCAACAGCTGTTAAAAGAATTTTTAGATATCTTATTGGAACATCACAGATGGGTCTTTGGTATCCAAAAGGCAATGGAGAAGATCTCAAAGGATACACTGATGCTGATTTTGCAGGATCCAAAACTGACAGAAAAAGCACAAGTGGAACTTGTCAGTTTCTTGGAGGATCCCTGGTTTCATGGTCCAGCAAAAAGCAAAACTGTGTGGCCTTATCCACTGCAGAAGCTGAGTATGTTGCAGCTGGAAGCTGTTGTGCCCAAGTCATCTGGATGAAACAACCAAAGTGCTATAAACATCACCAAGAATCCTGTCATGCATTCAAGAACAAAACATATTGAAGTTAGGCATCACTTCATAAGAGATCACGTTCTGAAAGGAGAAGTTAGATTGGAGTACATCCCAACAGATAATCAAGTTGCTGATATACTCACAAAACCTCTATCAGAAGACAGACATTGCAAAATAAGGAGAGAATTGGGAATGGTAAATCCCAATGAACTGTAAGTTATTTCTATGCAATTCTGTCTTTAGAATTTTCAATATTAGAATCAATTCTAACTTGAGCATCAGAGTATATTTAATTTCAGTCGCAGGTGCTCCTTGTGACAATCAATGGCTAAAAGTTTGAAAGATTGGAGCACTCCAGATTGGAACAACTAGAAAATGAAGTGAATGATAAATATTCTAAGTTCTGGATCCATTCTGTAAGTTGTTAAAGTTGAAATTTGTATATTGTTTGATTACTAGATGAATTTCATTGATAAACTGTGTTTTTGAACTGGTCAACGTGGTCAACATTCAAATTTTGGTTGACCAACAGACGAACTTTGGCCTGTTATGCCTTGGAACAGTTCTCGGTCATGCCTCGAAATTCATCTGTTGAAGCTTGAAAGTTCGAATTTTCAAAAACAGAAATTTCAAAGTTATGATTGTCCATCACAGTTGTACGAATTATTACTTCTTAGCATACGAATGTTGGGCAATCTTTACAAAAGTTGAAAAATTCGAATTTTCAGTTCAAAATTCGTCTGTTGAATCATATCCTTCATATTGAATTCTTGAAAGATGCAGTTCTGCATGCTTAATTCGTCTGTTAATTGATAGTTTGATTGATGCCTGCCTTTTTCGTTTCAACATTCGAACTTTGGTGGAACAAAATTCGTCTGTTGTGTTTGTATAGCTTATTTCTAGCCACTGTCAGATGAACTTTCAGGATGAAAATTCATCTGTCAGTAAGCTGTACTGAACGGTTTAACTTGTAACTGCCCGAAGTTCGAATTTTGACCCCTCAAAATTCGTCTGTCAGACGGTTACACACGTTAAATGCGACGCTTTTCCACAGAACAGACGCAACCCTATTTGTAACCTCCTTGAGTCTGGTCTGATTCTCTCTTCAATCCTCTTAACTCCTGTCCAAAAATCGTCATTCTTCACCGATTAAACTTCCATTCGCATCCTATAAACCTATTCTTAAGCCACATTCTGCATCACTCCACTGAGAAATGGCAAGAGTTAAAATTCCTGGAACAGGAAAAGCTGTGGCCCGTCCAAAGAGGAATGTTAAATCTCAATTTGCTGCCAAAGAAGGAGAGAAATCTAAGAGAAAGGCCGAACCCAGTAAAGCTACCCCTTCTAAACGACAAAAATCTTCATCCAAAACAGAATCTCAGAAAACTAGACCCTCCTCTTCAAAAAGTGCAGAACCTTCTATCCCTGCTGCTGCCTCTTCTGCTTCTTCCAGCACTGAATCTGGAGAGTTCGAATTGACTACACTGCCACTGTGGAGCACTCCTGAGATTCAAGAAGAGTACACTACCAAGTTTTCCAACAAAAAGGTAATCAAGCCTCACTGTGTAAATGTGGAACAATTTCTAATATCCAATAATTTTGATGCTGCAATATGGTTGTTAAGATATAAAAATCTGTTGGAAATAGCTGAAAAGTATGATGATGAGGTAGTGAAGACTTGGTATGCCACTCTTCAATATAACAGCAAGAAAAAGAAATGGGAGGTCACTTTAAGATTAAGGACCATCTGGCTTGCTGATGAAACAATCAATGAAGTGCTGGAAATCCCAGGTCAAGATGGGCTAAAAGTTGACATAACAGCCTCTGGGTATATGGATGAGGCAAGCACAGCTGATGAAGAAGGTGGATCCTTTCTGAACTATAAAGAGAGCACCATCTTGGACACCTTATTCATGAGAAGAGAGAACAGGCCAACAATAAATCTATTGAAGCCCACAGACCTTAGTGTACAAGTCAGAATCCTGCACTACATAGTGTCCAGGATCATTTTCAACAAGGGTGGCAGCTTCAATCTGATAACAAGGGCAGAGGCTCATGTGATGACTGCTATCATTCGTGGGAAACTGATTAACATGGGTCATATCATCCTCCAGAGAATGATAAAGGCAAGGGATCAGAGGAAGGATTCCACACTCTCTTATGCAGCAATTATTTCAAGAATCTTGCAGCATGCTAGGATTCAACACATTGAAAAAGGGAAAGGGAAACTCACTGAGGCATTCAAAGAGGAGGAACTGCAAAGGATGGGCATTGAAAGAGATGAAGGACGATGGGTTAGAAAAGGAGCAGGGAAATCTGAAGACTTGTTCTTTGTTGCTGATGCATCCCTCCAACAAGAAGGAACTTCTGAGGCCCCTGGCAGATTTGTACCTCAGCCTTCTCAGCCAATCCCATCTCCCTCCAAGCCTACTCACCCTCCTTCCACTCCCTCCTCACGAGCCAAGCCAACAAAGATCACTGAGTTGTTTGACAGTCTGTTAACACTCATTCTCAGTATTAGAGATGAGCAAAATGCCAAATTTGCTCATCTACAAGATCAGATCCATCAGTTGGCTGTAAATATGAAAGTGGTGGCTGATGCCTATGAAGAGATAAGAAATGCTATTCCTACCACTTTAGCTCCACCTCAGCCTGGTGTCCCTGAGCCTACTCTGTCTCCATCCCCTGTGCCTCCAAGTCCCTTTGAGATTGCCTCCTCTGACCATGATGATGATATAGATGGTGCTGGTGCAATGAGAACACCAAGTCCTGGTCCACCCTTGGACTATGGATTAGAAGAAGAAGGTCTCCAAGATACAAGCCCTCATGAGCCCATGCAAGAAGATGCTCAGGATTCAATTATGTCCATTCAAGAATCTGAGCAAGTTGAAAGACTGGTTGCAGCCATTTCAACCTCTTCTGTGTCAGAAGGTGCTAGCAATAAGGAAAGGAGCATTGTACCTGTTGTTGATTATCTTGCCATTGCTCACAATGCTCTGCTGATAGCTCAGAGGAGAAGGCTAGAAGAAATGTTTCCTCCTGCTAGACCAGCTTCTTCTTCTCTTGCTGCTTATGGGCTTTCAGAGGAACAGAGAGCTCAACTAGCTCTTTCTAGGCAGGAAATGCAAGTGCTGCTTGAGGTCTCTGATGATGATGCTGAAGAACCTGCTGAGCCCCCTGCACCAGTTCAGCCAGAGATTCCTTTTGCTCCTGTCCCTCTTCGTGCTGTTCCTATCACTCAGATACCTCCTCCAATGGACTTTGTTGGGCTTCCTGATGATGCCAAAAAGGGGGAGAAGATAAAGCAAACTGGGACTAAGCAAGCTGGAAAATCTGCTGAGTCATCTGGAAAAGGAAAGACTTACAGCAAGAAGTCTAAGCCAAAGAAGAAGTGATGTTTTTTTTAGATCTTAGGCTAAATCTTCTTGTTGTATCTTGTTTTAATTGATTGATTGTAATTGGTTGTTTGTTTTTAAGAACTACTCTTTAATTGGAATATGTATTAGATGATGATCAAGATGGCTTAAAATGATAAATATATAATAATAAGTAAGTTTAGTTAATAATTAAAGTAACTTGGGTTACTTTTTAGTAAAAGCTTTTCCAAAATTTTCCTCACATCCCATGGCATGTTTCAGACATGTCTCAACTTATTTTTGGCCAAAAAATTACTTCAATTATTTAAATGGACCAAAATACTCTTTACCAATTACATTTACCCATACCGATTAGGTATTTTCACCAAAATTGTCATTAAATTGGTAAAGAATTATCTAATAATTAATTTTGGTACAAAATAACTATCTTGACCCAAAATATATTTATTAAGGCTCACTAATTTTTCTTGAGTTAATACTGCCTCTTCCTGCAGTCTAAACTGACTTTTATCGGGTAAAATATTAACATAAAATCATAATTACCCAATAAATATTATTTTGACCTTAATAACATCCTTGGTATATTCCATTGGGTTTAACTCATTGAGAGCTTCATTTTGACTATAATTTTTCATATTTATAAAAATACCCTTGACTTGAGGCTAATTTATAATTTTTAAAACTTTTGGGTCATTAGGTGTAATTTATCCTAAAATTTATAAACTTTTCTTCAATCTCTTCCTGCATCCACCGACTTTTTTTTTTCTTTTCCTTTTTCTTTTTTTCTTTTTCTTTTCTTTTTTCTTCTAGGGAAAAATTATTATTTTCTCATTTTTCCTTTCAACTAAGATAATTGACCTCTTTGTCCTATTTCATGCCAAATGATGTACGCTCATTTTTTGTAAATTCTTTATAAATTTTAAAATATTGAACCTTAAATATCCAGAAAATTTCAGGATATTACAATTTTTACCCATAATTCCAACGCCAACTATTCTGCCATATTGGTCACCTCCAAAGGTCACCTTTCCTCCTTTCTTGTCTCTAAGGGTGATGAACTTCTCCTTATCACTAGTCATATGTCTTGAGCAAGCATTGTTCATATACCATTTATTGCTTTTTCTTACTATAAGATAGACCTGCAAAACAAGGTTTAGCTTTTCTTTTTAGGTACCTAAATCTGCTTGGGTCCTTTTCTGTCAGTGGCATTTTCCCTAGATACAGATATACCTTTGGGAACCCATTCTATCTTCCTGCTTAGTCCATTTAATAAACATGAACTGGAAACATGTCCTTTCTTGTTACAGAAGTGGCAGGTGATAAAGGGATTGCTAGATTGTGATGCAGGAAGAAAGCAATGCAGATAGTATTTTTGTTTCACTTATTTCGGTTGGACATAAGATTCAATGCATTTTGAGTTGTAACTTTTCTTTTTATGTCCATCAGCATGCACAAAGTGTCTCATATATAGATTTTTATTTTTATTTTTATTCTTTTCTTTAATTGTATAAGGATCATAGCCAAGTCTAGCTTTTCCTTGTGCAATTCTCTGACTTCCTAATAAAGCAAACAACATGTCTTTACCCTTAGTGAGTTTAGCCATGCTTTTCAAAAGATATTTTTCTTCAGTTTAGTGCATGATGTATAACAAACAGATTCAGTTTTATGCAAAGATACAGTGTCAGATATTTTACAATCAGATTATAACTTGCTAATCTTCTTAGCCAATTTTAGTTCTTCTGCAGTTTTAATGAACTCATCATACAGGTCATGAAATGTATCAAGCAATTCAGAATAGGAAGGTTCAAATTCATATACCTCATCTTTATGATCACTGTTAGATGAGCTTAGAGTCTCTTCAGATGCAAGTGCCATCAAGCAGATGTTAGCAATTTCCTTCTCATTTTCATCTTTTTCATTTGAGCTGTTGCCCCAAATTGATAAGATGTATGCCTTTTTCTTTTAGCCCTTGTCAGTAGCTTTGTTTTCTTTTTCTTGCTTTTTCAGAAATTGTGGACAATCCCATTTGATGTGCTCTTGCTTTTTGCATTCATAGTAGGTGACAGACTCTTTGCCTTCTTTCTTGTTGTCTATAGCTACTCCTTTCTTAAAGAATCTTTTATTTCTTTTCTTATTGTAGAACCTTTTGAATTTTCTGACCAATATAGCTAGAGTCTCTTCATCCAGGTCTTCATCATCATCAGACTCTTCTTCTTTTTCTTCTGCAACTTTCAATGCAAGGCCCTTTTTCTTCTTATCTTGACCAGCTTCCTTGAGAGCCTTCATTTTACCCTCATAGTGCTCAAGGCTACAGAAGATGCTGTGACAGAAGTCATTGACTCTCCTCTGACTTCTTCAATTGCTGTCACTTTTGGTTGCCATTCCAGAGGGAGAGCTCTAAGGATTTTTCTAACTTTTTCTGGCTATGTGTACTCCTTGTCAAGACTCTTCAGTTGATTCACAATGAGAGTGAATCTCTTTTGTATTTCTTTGATGCTTTCACTTTCCACCATTCTGAAGCTTTCATACTCATCAATGCAGGAGCTCAATTTGTTCTCCCTTACTCCAATAGTTCCTTCGTAAGTAATTTCTAGAGTGTCCCACATTCCTTTGGCTATGGAGCATTGAGATACCCTATAGAATTCATCCTAATTGAGTGCACTAACTAGGCAATGTTTTGCTTTGTAGTTAAGCAGGACTCTTCTCTTATCTTCCTCATTCCACTCATCTTCTGGCTTCTCTTTGTATTTGGCATCATCTTGCATCTTCATTTGGACAAAATCCCCTTTTTGGATTACCGACCAGATGTCCAGATCAATGGACAAGAGATAGATTTGCATTCTCATCTTCTAGTATCCATAATGCTCTCCATTGAAGCCAGGATGTCTATTTGTGTTGTTTCCCTTTGGAAGAATACTCTCTCCAAAGCCAACTATTGATTTTCTGAGATTGTTAGATCCTTTGCTTGGGAGTCCGGATACCACTTTTTAGGCCTGTTGGCTTCCCAAGAGGGAGGGTTAATTGGGAAGTTTGAAAATTTTCTGCAAAAGTATATGAGAGCAGTGAAAGCAAAAGTGGCAGAAAAAATATAGTGCAAACTATAACAAAGTAGTAAGCAAGGTAAAGGAAGGAAAAACACAGAGATTTATCCTGATTCAATTTCTTTCTCTTGACCTACATCTAGTCCTCAAGCTACCACTTGAGATTTTTCATTATCTTGCTCTTATTAGGTGGGCTCCTTGCAATTCCACTGTACAACTTTATGCTCTAACAGTTTCACTCTGTGTACTCTAGCTAAGTGCCTCCTAAATCCCTTGTGAAGTCCCCTCACAAGAACATCTTTCTCCTAAATGAAGATAAGATTGTTTACAAGAAGATAAACTCTCTAATTTAGAGTACGTATGACAGTTGAAGTATAATATATGAAGTGTGTAAGAGTAGAAGGCTTTGACTGAAGAATTTGATAGAGTTTCAATATATACAATGTATGATTGTTATCCACACCTTTAAATGAAGTTCAATTTATAGATTTATGTCTTAACTATACGTTAGAGGCAAGATCTAGCCATTAAAGACATTACTCAATGGCTGCTTTGCAAAACTATCCATTCACCAACAACATTTAATATGTCTGACATCCGAAGTTCGAATTTTGGGGTGTCAACAGACGAATTTCATAAAGACCATAAGTTAAAGACTTTAACATTGAACTTTGAAGCTAGTCTGTTCAAAGGTGAAATTCAAATTTTCATCTTGATAAATATTTCCCATGTTGGAACATATGAATTTTCAAGTTAAAGTTCTTCTGATAAGTGTAAATAGTTATTCCATATTGCTACAGTGTATTCGGAATTCAAATTTTAGTGCCAAAAATTCATCTATCAGTGAGCAACTCAATATGGTACAAAAGTTCTTCTTTTTGAAATTCAAATTTTGAGCCTTCAAAGTTCGTCTATCAAAGAGTTCTCTTTTCAGACTTTTTGCTTTCATTCCAAAGTTCAAATTTCTGAAGACTAAAGTTTGTCTGTCAGAGGGACCCCTAAACAGACTTGCGCATTGTCTCTCCAAAGTTTGAATTTTCAAAACCAAAGTTTGTCTGTCAGAGGACTGGCTTGGAACTCTTTTTAAACTTCATTTTCATATGAACTTTCACATATCTTCAGATAAATTTTTCATTTTTCACAAGTTGTACTTTACCCAAAATTCATTTGTCAGAGGCAACATCTTTGTAAGTTTGAATTTTGAAGGTAACATATAAAGTTTAATAGTTCAAAATTCTTCTGTTAGTGAGTATTTTTCAAATATATTGTAAGTTAACATAGGATTGTTGAAAAAAACATTTTAAAAACATTTAGGTTAAAGATCAAAACCTTTTACTCATGTGAAAATATAGTGATAAATCCTACAAACTAATCTTGTATTCATTTCTTCTTGGATTTCTTCACTTGAGATCTCTTGTACACCTTTGATATCTTCCTTCCAAGCTCCAATTGTTTGTAATTATTAAAAATGCTTGATTTCACACAAATCATTGCAAGGAGTCCAAGAAGAGTCAAAGGAGGGAAAGAAGACATAGATGATTAATTTGAATATGCAAGCTTGATGTTAAGTTTTGATAGCATGTATGGATTCATGTGTAATGGCCAAACCCTGTTTGATGCCTTGGATATGCTCCTTTAGGTTCCCTTATAATGTTATGTATGGATTGGAATAATGAATGTTAATGTATTATGTTTATGAAGTTGCTTCTGTAAGATATGACATGATTTTGTCTAAGATGACCAATTTTGATTAGAGTAGAAGAAATCTATTTGAAGTAAAGAATCTCATATATGTGTTATATATGCTCTTAAAGTAGATAGAACAAGATTTCCATAGAGCTAAAGAACACCTAAATTGGACAAGTGTACAATTTATTATAAATTTTTAAATTTAGGGTTCAAAAATAATGCAAGATTGGGAAACTAGAACCTTGAACCTAGATACTTGAAATTTCAAAAAATATTCTAAAATCATACATAGCTTCAAAAATTCATTGGTTTGTATGTATAGGAAGGCCAATGTCTTAGCTTTAATAGGCCATATGTTTACTAGTATTTGGAGCTATAAAGAAAGAGTTATGTGATTTCTCTTAAAACTGTTCCAGTAGAAGTAGTGTTTTGACCCTTAATGATTTAAGTCAATTACATGCCTTGTACAAGGTGAATAAATGTATAAAAAAATATATATCTAGAAATCAGACATAAAATTTTTTCCAATGAGATAGAGAACAGGCTCAAGATATCATGAGATATGAAATTTTGAAGATAAGGGCAAAACCTGGAAAGTTTCAAAATGACCAAATGTACAGTAAATATTTAAAAAATAAATTGTGTGAATTGGTCTAAATAATGCTCTATTTCATATTTTTTTAGTGAATAGAATATTTTTACCTATTTTTAGAGACTTGAATCACTATGAGATGGTTTTTCTAGAATTAGTTATGAATTTTAAAATTTTGTCGGGTAAATTAGAAAATACACAATGAACAGTATCCAAAATAAAGAAAAATCTGTTTTGATATTTTTATGCAATCACGTCTCTAATCATGCAATAATGGACATAATTGGAGTCTAATACATGGGAAATAGACTTAAGTATAAGGTGTTACAATGAGTGGATGATGTTGCAAGCCATTATGTTATAATGTGAATGGTTATTGGTGCTTTGCTTTTGTATGAAATTGTAAAATAGTGAATATTATGTTAATGTTGTAGAAAATGTATGAGAATTTCCAGTTCTGGATCTTGTGATATGAAGTTATGTTCTACCAAGTTTCATGCCAAAATGAGTTCATTTGCATGGGTTTTGGCAAGCAAATTGCAATATAGGTTGAAACATGGCGTTTTCCAGATGTGTCTGTCTAGTTGTCCTTGTTCTATACTTAATATGAGGATAGGTTTCTAGGATTTTTATACCAGATAGAGAACATCTCAAGATTTAAAATGACACCTAATTCACCCCATGTAAATGAACTTCTTCAGGGCATTTTCAAAAGCTTCGACCTTCTACCGAAAAAAGGTTCAAGATGAGATCTGATTGCAATTCTTACAAGAAGTGTCAAATTATACCGAAAAACATAAGTCAACTTACTTGATTGCCATTAGAGGCCACTTTCATTGGTTTTCTTTGATTATACTTCTTGAATGCATCTCAAAAACTTCGGGCATCTATGAAAATAAACTCAAAATGGGATCTGAATATGCTCAATGCTTCCAAGTTGGCTCAAATTATTGTAAGAATGTTAAATGAACTCACAAGCTTTCCTTTAGAGGCTACTTTAATAAATTTCTTTGATGGTACTTCGTCAGGGAGTTTTGATCATCTTCAAGTTTATACCAAAATTAGATTTAAGATGGGATCCAATTGAGCCTAATTCTTCCAAGAAGTAACTAATTATACAGAATAACCTAAACCAATTGACTTGATTACCGTTATAGGTCACTATCATTGCATTTTGTTTGATTATACTTACTGATTACATCTTTAGAAACTTCTAATATCTACCAAAATAGGCAAAAAAGGGGATACGTTTGTGCTCAGTGCTTGCAAATGGGGTCAGACTATTATACGAATGCTAAATGAAAACACTATGCTTTAGAGGCCACTTTCATCAATTACTCTTATTATACTTCTTTAGGGCATTTTCAAAACATCGAGCTTATGCTGAAATTATATTCAAGACGAGATCCGATTGAGCCAATTCTTCCAAGAAGTATCAAATTATATTGAAGAACCTAAGTCAACTCATTTGATTGCCATTAAAGGCCACTTTCATTGGATTTCTTTGATTGTACTTTTTGAATGCATGGTCAAAAACTTAGGGCATTTGCCAAAATGGACACAAAATGGGATTTGAATGTGCTTAGTGCTTCCAAGTTGGCTCAAACTATTATTGTAAGAAAGCTAAATGAGTTCACTAGCTTTGCTTTAGAGGATACTTTCATCAATTTGTCAGAATATACTTCTTCAGGGCATTTTTAAAAACTTTAAGCCTATGTCAAAATTAGATTCAAGACAGGATCTGATTAAGCCCAATTCTTCTAAGAAGTATCAAATGTACTGATGAATCTAAATCAACTCACTTGATTGCCATTAAAGACCACTTTCATTGGATTTCTTTGACTACTTCTTGAGTGCAAGCAAGGAAACTATGAACTTCTACCAAAATGGGCTCAAAATAGGATCCAAAAGTGTTCAATGCTTCCAAGTTGTCATAGATTGTTGTAAGAATGTTAAATGAACTCACTAGCTTTCCTTTAGAGGCTACTTTCATCGAATTCTTTGATTAAACTTCTTCAGGGTATTTTCAAAAACTTCGAGCTTATGCTGAAATTAGTTTCAAGACAGGATCCGATTGAGCTCAATTCTTCTTAGAAGTATCAAATTGTACTGAAGAACCAAAATAGACCCACTTGATTGCCATTAGAGGTCACTTTCATTGGATTTCTTTGATTATACTTCTTGAGTGCGTGTTCAGAAACTTTAGGCTTCTACCTAGAGGTCACTTTCATTGGATTTCTTTGATTATACTTCTTGAGTGCATGTTCGGAAACTTTAGGCTTCTACCGAAATGTGCTCGAAATGGTATCCAATTCTGTCTAATGCTTTCAAGTTGGCTTAAATTGTTGTAAGAATGCCAAACAAACTCATCGGCTTTCCTTTAGTTGCTACTTTCATCATTTTTTTTATTCTACTTCTTTAGAGCATTTTCAAAAACTTCGAGCTTATGCCAAAATTAGATTTAAGACCGGATCCAATTGAGCACAATTCCTTGAAGAAATGTCAGATTGCCACTAGAGTCCACTTTCATCAGATTTCATAGATTATACTTATTGGGCGCATGTTCAAAAACTTTAAACATCTACCACAATGGACTCAAAACGAGATCTGATTGTGCTCAATGCTTCGAAGTAGGCTCAGATTGTTGTAAAAATACTAAATGAACACATTAGCTTTCCTTTAGATGCCATTTTCATCAATTTCGATAATTCGAATTCTTCTGGGCTGTTTCAAAATCTTCAAGCTTCAAGCCGAAATTAGATGTAAGACAGGATCCGATTGGGCTAAATTCTTCTAAGGAGTAACAAATTGTACTGAAGAACCAAAATAGACCCACTTGATTACCATTAGAAGCCACTTTCATTGGATTTCATTGATTATACTTCTTGAGCGCATGTTTGGAAACTTCGAATATCTGCCAAAATGGGATCCAAATGTGCTTAATGCTTCCAAGTAGGCTCAGATTATTGTAAGAAAGCCAAACAAACTCATTAGTTTTCCTTTAGAGGCCACTTTCATCGAATTCTATGATTGTACTTCTTCAGGGGAATTTCGAAAGCTTTGAGTTTATGCCGAAATTAGATTCAAGCCGGGATTAAAATGAGCCCAATTCTTCCAAGAAGTGTGAATTGCTACTAAAGGACATAAATTGACTCACATGATTGCTATAAGAGGTTACTTTCAATGGATTTCTTTGATTACACTTATTGAGTGCATGTTCAAAAACTTCGAACGTTTGCTAAAATGGGCTAAAAACGGGATCTGATTGTGCTCAAAACTTCCAAGTAGGCTCAAATTGTTGTAAGAATACTAAATAAAGACACTTGCTTTCCTTTAGATGCCACTTTCATTGATTTCTAGAATTGTCCTTCTTTAGGGCAATTTCAAAAGCTTCAAGTTTTTGCTGCAATTAGATTCAAAGTGGGATCCAATTGAGTTCAATTCCTCTAAGAAGTATCAAACTATACTAAAGAACCTAAATCAACTTACTTGATTTCCATTAGAGGCCACTTTCATTGGATTTCTTTGATTATACTTCTTGAGCGTATGTTTAGAAACTTTGAACATTTGCCAAAATGGGATCTGAATGTGCTCAATGCTTCCAAGTAGGCTCAGATTATTGTAAGAATGCCAAAAGAACTCTCTAGCTTTCTTTTAGATGCTACTTTAATTGATCTCTTTGGCTGTACTTCTTCAGGGCATTTTCAAAGGCATCGAGCTTTTCTAAATAAGGATCAAGATGGGATCCGATTAAGCTCAATTCTTTTGAGAAGTATCAAATTGTACTGATGAACCAAAATCAATTCACATGATTGCCATTAGAGGTGTAACACCTTACTTTTATCTATATTTTTCCATATATTATAGTGTAGATAGTATCCAATTAGCTCATATTGAGAGCTTTAACCATTAATAGAACCAAAATATTTAAATAAAAACAAAATGTGGTACTATTTATTTGGTTCCAAGTTTTTTGGATGAACTTTGAAAAATCATAACTTAATCCAGAAAATTCATATCAATGTGGTTCAAGTCTCTAAATGAATCTAGAAACATGATATACGAGATAAAAATACGAAAATTTTCATTAACATCCAACAAGCCATCACATCATCACATTAAATATAAAAATATCAAGATAGGACATTTTGCATACCTTAGCACATTTTGAATGCATTGTCACATTTGTGTCATATGAATTCATAAAATTTTCGGCAGAGTTTCATTTTAACAAATGGACATCCCGGGGTCTCAATGCCCCTCCAAAAACTCAGCCAATACACATAAATCATCTCAAAACATCATTGCAACCATATGACAAGGCATACAACACATTGAAACAAACATGATAACATAATGCTAGTATGGGAAATTAACTACCTTATGATGCTCCCTTGCTTTCCGAACTTGGTCCACCACTTTTTGAGCTTTCCACAACCTTCTTGAACCTATCCACATCATCATTGAACCAATTGATCCATTGGTTTTTCGGAATTACACAATACTTTATACACTAAAACCCAAATTTTACACTTTGTTTTCCTTTGCTTTTTCTTTGTACAACATACTTGTTCCTAAGGTTTTGGACCATGAGGAATCCATTTTTGAGGTCAAAATCATGAAATTCCAACTCTAAATACCTCCCCTGTTCTGGCCGAAATTATCTCATAGTGATTTAAAAAAATTTCCTTCAAATCACTTCAAACCTTCCATGGATTCATGATTCTAGTGTCTAGTCTATGCTTTCCCTTAAGTTTCATGGTCCAAAACTCATTCCTATGCTAAAACCCAATTTGGCTGAAACCCTAAGGTGTAAAGGAAGAAAACTAAACCATAAATCATGCTTTAAAAACCATGGATAGTAAGCTTAGGGTAGTAACATAAAAGCTTACCTATTGGTGTTTCGATTTTGCTTTGACTCCTCTTCCTTTTCTTCCTCTTTTTCTCCTTCCTTTTCTTGCGTTTTCTTCCTCTGGTTTGGCTACTGGTTCACGCGTGAAAATGCAGAGGAAAGAAGGTAATTAAATGACTTAATCATGTGGTTAATATCATGGCTAATCATGGTTATTTACAAAAGTAACCATGATTACTTTTTGGTCTCCTTCTTCAAGAAGTTTGTCTTCAAAAATTATTAAATAATTTGGACAATTGGCTGCAGCAAATCACGCATGAGAGAGAGAAAAATGTGTCCAAAAGTTGTCCAATTTTCCTGATCCAGATACACCTCAATCTGGATACTTTTTAATTGTACCGATAAAATCGTCTTTACAACAATTTAACAATTTTTGGGATACAGGACTATTCTAATTTTATTTTTATTTTTCCATAATTATCCTGTCCTGAATGGTATCTGTGTATGGCCCATATCCAGATCTGATTTCTTTTTAACTATCGGTAGGGCCCACAGTTAACTTTATCGGTTTACTAGTACTTTTAGACCCTCGGCACTGATTATTTCTTTATTCCTGAACATTAACTCTCAGTGCCATATACCATTGGACTTCTCTCGTCGAGAGCTTCGTTTTCACAGTAATTTTGCATATTTACAAAATTGCCCTTGACCCGGTGTTAAATTATAATTTCTAAAACTTTCGGGTCATTAAGTGTAATTTGCCCCAAAACTTTTTATTTCTTTCCCCCCGTGCATTTCAATGCTTTTGGGACATGGATATCCTTTTCATAATTCTTTGGGGGCAAAAATATAATTTTCTCATTTTTCCATTCAACTAGGAAAAATGACCCTTTGCCCTTTTTCACGCAAAACGGTATCTGTCCATTTTTGCAAAATCTCTATACATTTCTACATATTTTAACTTTCTTGGGATGTTACAGTTCTCTCCCCCTTAAAATAAATTTCGTCCTCGAAATTTGGATACATACTTGTATCACATACATTCTTTCTATTTATTTCCCAATTTCCAGACCATTTTTACTAGAGAAATACTTTCATATCTTAATTATATGACTTGAAAGTCAACTTTTCACTTTGATTTTATTCCTCCATTCATAGTATTTGAAAGATCTGACATACCTTTCATGTTAGGAAATGTTGAGGACATCATAAACTTATTTTACCTTCGGGGTATTGAAAATTCCATGTAACATACCCATTCTTATTCATCATCCTTGCTTACATAATTTTCTTTTCTTTTTCATACTATAGTCTCTTCTTTGGCACCTGACATCATTCCTTTCCTTTATTTTTCATAACTATATGCTATTTACATGAATAATCTATTTATTAAGCATAAGCTGACTACCTTAGCTTTGCTTATATGGTACTTACAATGCCATCCTTTCCTTCTTTTCTTTTTTTCGTACCTCAAGTCCACTCATCTTTTATTTCATTATCACTTGAGGTTCTTGGTGTTCTCATAATACTTCTATGTTATAATCATAGAGATTATAACTCATTTTAATTTATCATACTCCGCATCTTGAAAGCATTACTCACCGTTGCTATTTGTGGGAATATATTTTTCGTAAAAATTTATTATATAAAACATAAGCTACTATCCTCAACTCAGCCCTGCTTTATTACTCACACCCTAATCCATACTTTCTTTCCTTATTATCGACCCCTTGGGTCATCATTGGATCAAGATTAATCATTTCAGGGGAGGAGGTTTAGCTTCTTTCAATTCATAAAAACTCATTTCTTACCTCTTTTCCCACAAACTTTTCTTCTTAATCAAGCGGTAAGAGAGTCTGAGAAAAATTTTTCACAATAAAATTTTTATAACATCTTACTTGACTTAGTAAATCTCTCATCTTATTCCGGTTTTCAGTCTCTCCCACTTATAACTTTACTTACTTTATTAGGATCTACTGCAACCCTTAGGAGATTCTATAACCTACTGACCGTACTTTCATGAGCTACATTCACTGAGTTTAGCAAGTCAATAATTTTATTTAAAATATTTTTAAAAATTCTCAGTTATCCTTTATGCTTGTTACAGATTCAGAGTATCTTAGCACCTCATTCTTGAGAACCACCATTACACTACTTGTACTTTTATTCATGTAGTCTTAGCAGGTGCCTTATCCTGACTATCTGACTTTATCATAACTTCATAGTGCCGTTATTTAACAATTGGCACATCTTTTCTTTCTTACTCTTTACATTTTCCTCATTTGAGCTCACTTAACTATTGAATGCTCAGGGCTCTATATGTACTCATGCCAAAATTAGTCTTATATAATACTGTCAATGTGCTTCATTTCAAGCCATAACTTATCCACCTAACCTTTAAATATTTTACTACTTTAATTTCTAGGCCATTCAACCACTATTTCCATCTTTCTTCCATTAATTGTTTATTATCCAATAATAGCATCTTATCACCATTTTCATTTTCATTCATTGCTTATACTGCTTCTTGCTCTTTGCTCTAATTTTGTCAACTTAGAGCCTCAACTTACCATTTTGCCTTTATGATAAACATATTCCCAAACTCAATACTTTTACTTATCTTAGCTTAGCCTTTAGATTCTCTTGGCTTTTATAGGTTGGGATCTTAATGGTATTAAGACAATGATCATTAACTCTTTACTCCTTATCACTTCTCATATTTCTACTTTATCATTTTTATACATAATTTCCTTAACTGCTTAGTCAAGGTTAATTAGTGGTTTGGCATCTTAAGGGAGATTTCTCAACCCTTTAACAGTTTCTTGCTAACTCAGTTAGAATCCAGCTTTCGACCTCTCACCATTTTTGGCTCATGTGGGCATCACCCCAAGAGCTACCTTTTATCAGCCTTGCCTTGGTGGACTTTATCATATGGAGGATTTCATCTTTCTTGGCTCAATTGGGCTTCTTCCCAAGAGCTTGCTCAATTGGGCTTAAACCCAAGAGCTACCTCTCTTTATTCTCACCTTGGCAGCTAATGAAAGATCTCATTCATTATGAGATCTTCCGGCCATAAACATTCTTTCTATAGCTAGATTTCATACCAAAATTAGCAATTCACCATCTCAAGGTTTCATAATCCCCTAAAGTGCCTGCCACTACTTTCTCCTTTCTTGCTTCATAATTTTTTACCTTGGATATCATACAAACATATTCTTCTTGCAACTTATATCTATGTTTGCATTACTTTACACTTACATCATATCTTGCTATATTGAACTTATGGGGTTTCAGTACTAATCGTAAACCTATTATTGTCATATTTTATCTCCACGGGATCTTCTTTTGGATCCTTCTCTAGTTCCTTTTCTGAGACTTTTGACATTTCAACATCTTTCTACAATAACATATTGCCTAGAACATATAGGCAATGAAACAATTTCCCAAATATGATATACTTAATTATAGAACTTAAAATCTGGTTATGGCATCAAGTATTTGCTCAATCCATTAACTTTAAGGGAGCCTATAATCATGATGCCCTTCTATAAATTTCTTCACTTCTAATCCAATACTTAGGGAATACACAGCTAAAACATATCCTCCAAATCCCATGTGACATTTATCATAGATACCTCTAACATCTATTTGGATTTGAAGTCCTTGGTTTAGTTAGAAGAAGTTATTATCTTCATTAAAGAATTCATCTAGCCCAAACTCATTGAATTATCATAGCTCATGGGTTGATTAACCTCTTACCTTGATCATACATTAGTCTTCTGATTTCCTTTCTCATGACTATTTCTTTTTCTAACTTACCTTCCTTTATACCTTAGTTTCTCCCTACTGATTCTTTTCATAATTACTTTTTCTACTCTCTCTCTCTCTTTCTTTTTTTTTTCTATCATTCATTTCCTACTGGCCTCTTTCATTCATTACTGAAAACATCTTGCCACTAGACTTATTTATAGGTGATGTACTTACTTTTATATTCGTTGCCATCACCTACCATCACATTTCTTTGCTACTTTCGAGTCAGTGGCTGGACATTCGAGAAAAGTCTTAGGTGAACATTCATACTAGCTGCTGATTAATGAGGTTTCATATCTTTCTAAAATCATCCTAGGTCATCCTTTTTCAGAGAACTATCAGTACTGTAGGGCTCATCATCTCATTCTCTGTGGAGGTCTACTGCAACCTCATTATTGGTCTACTGCGACCATGAGATCTACTGCGATCTCTAAGCCCTACTAGGATCCTCTGTGATCCTACATCACATCTTTTTACTGATAGGATCTAACTGCGATCTAACTCAGAAAGAATTCAAGACCTAAGGTAAATAAATAATTTGTAAAACATCCTCAACTAATCCAGCAACTACCATTAGCTATCCTTAAGACTAATCCCTTATGCCCCTAGAATATTCTTAGACCAGATTTTCATGAAACGATACTTCATACTTGTAGGGAAAACTATAATCAAGAGGAGTATCTTTCTTTTCTTGCTACGATTATTTCATAGCTTCATTCTCTTTCTGCTTTTCTTACCTTTATTAGGTAGCAGACATAAAACTTTGATTATTCAAACTATTCCTCGTAATTATGCTAACCTCTACTAGCATACTCGATTGCCTACTTCATATTAGGCCTTCCTTTTCCTAATGGCTGGCTTTATTCCTCTTCTTAGCTTTTCTGTCTTCCACCTCTAGTCATCATACTATTATAACTAGGTGGAGTTCCGTACTAACTGTATAAATGTGACTTCATACTTATTTACTGACTAATCCATCGCTTGTCGGAACATAATGATCTCATCTTCATCCTCATCTCTAACTAATCGCAGGAAATACTTATTATAAAAGATTACAAAATAATCCCCGCGTACATGGTATGTTCCGAGCTTACAGGATCAACTCAGTATTATGCCACTATCTATCTGCCTTTTTCTCAAGTGCGTAAATAGATAACTATAGGGCTTCCATTTTAGAGGAATAGCTCATTAACCTGAAAATGAGAGAGGACATCATTTCTAAAACTGAGCTATTACATACTGGAGGTTAACATGATCAATTTTTATTCTCACTGCCAGGTTCATTAATACAACCTGGGGTACCTGTGGCTGATATTACCTCAAAGATGAAATTTCAACTATAGTTTCTTGAAGTTGTTTATGAGTGTCTAAGGTTCGCTGTAATTTTTCAATAATCCTTTGCTGCTAATTTCCTTTTATTCATAATAACTTGCAAATGGTCACTCTCTAGTGTCTTTCCTTACTCAGGAGTCTCTACTCTTATTCGTCTCCTAATGCGAACCTTTTTATTCCTCTTCATTCCATTCTTATAATAATAAATTCACAATGTATGATCACTCTACTCATATAACATAATACATTTATTTACATGAGTAAACTTCATACATAAATTTGTATGATCTCATTACATTATCATTTTATTATACTTCCTCTTTATGACTGCTTATGATACACTCAAAACTTGCAGTCATCATTGTTCTTTACATTCATATATTAATCATACTTAGAGAATGTACATAAACATATTATTTTATTCACATAGTCAATATATGCATGCTTTCCTTCATAGCCCTTTCTACATCATCACACATCAGTCTTTCTATTCTACCTCTTATACTTTTTTATGACTGCTTATATATTACATATCAAAATTAGCAGTTAGTCAGTATTCTTTACATATATACATATTCACATATGCATATAACCAACTATCATCTATGAGGAACTAGGACTGTCATGAACATAGACTGACACCGAATCCTCTTGCAGGTCCTCTTCTACTTTTTGTTGTTCCTCATATTGTCCCTCTATCAGGTTCTCATGGTTCGGGAACTCTATAGGGTCAGTCTCAGGCCGTTCGGTATTCACCAGTTCCATCCTCAGCTTTTCACGATGCCTCAATTCTCGAAGACATTCCTGAAAACTTACTGGCCATTCTCTTCTCATCTCATCCTTTACTATTGCCCAATAGTCATCATCATCAGGCAATATGGTGAGAACCATATCTATCCATGCTGGCTCAAAGAATGGTTGGCCTCGAGATTCCATAAATTCTTTTGTATCACTTAACATATCAAAGAAAGTAGTCATTGGGGAGTCCCAATAACTTCAGAGACTTTCATTATAAAATCTAGCCACAATCTCCCATACTCTCTGAGTTGCATCAGTGGGAACTTCAGGAACTTCTACAATTGGCTACTTCCCTGAATCACCCTTTTGTATCTTCTCCTTCTTAGCCTTCTTAACTTTCCCCTCTATCATATAATTCTTAACACAGTGAGCTAAGTTTTGGTATTCCCTTCCTTCTAACTTTGCTTTAATGGGTGTCCAAAACTCACCATCCGGTATTTCGTTGAGGAGGGTGGTGATCCAGATCGGCTCAGGGTATTCTGTTCCTGTTCCTTCTAGAAATGTCTTAACCTTTGACACTTTACTCATGAATGCCATTACTTGCTCCGGTCCCTCTGAGTAAACACCATATTCCTTTGAGTACTTACGTATGATCTGGTACACTATAAGTTCTACATCTGCCGGTCTATCATCCGGGGTATTATTCAGATCCAACAGAAATCCTGTCATGTAGTCCATATCTTCATATACCTCAACCGGCCTTTCCTGAGATAAGGCATTTACAGGAGGAACTGCTCGTATAGGTACTACTGGAATAGCCTCCTGTATTGATTGGGGAATTCCAACTTCATACTGTCTTTCTTCTACATTCTCAACAGGAACCTCATTGAAACCTATACTTTCCTCTTGATAGTATACCTTTGGTACCATCTCAGGCTCTTCATGCTCATCTATAACTGAGTTGTTATTTATTGAAGACATCTTTACTATACTTCAATCACAATAACAACTAGTTAGTAGAATAATACTAAAGAATAATTTATTTATCACTATTCATTTTTCCTAACTTAAACTGTACTGGCCCACTACTATTGCTCTGAGAGCCTAAACCTTCGGCTCTGAGGCCCAAAACCTTTAGCTCTGATACCAAAAATATAACACCTCCTTTATAGGCCCATTTCCCACGTATTTAACCATGCTAAAGTCTATTTATATCATAGTAGGATCCTGAATCACAATAAATGGCATAACAAAATTTTCCCAACTTTGCCACTATTCATTTAATCTAATTCATTTATTCCAATTAAATTTTGGAAATTCATAACTAAATCAATAAAAATCGTATGCATGTGATTCAAGTCTCCATGTGTAGCTTAAAACATTATCTACATGGGAAAAATATCAATCAGAGCAATTATTTGGCCAATTTGTACAGTAAATTTTGTGAATTTCTACCATTCATATGGTCAATTTCAGAGATTCCAGTTTTCTGGGCTAATTTTAAAAATTCACTATAAATCTTACACTCATCCTATTTGAGTGATCTTTGGACCACATGAAAGCTATTTCTATCTAGTTTTTAAAAATAGATAACATTCATACTTTATACATCAACAAGCCCATACTGTAGCTCCTTCATTTGGTAGTGGTCAGAATGACCATTTGTAACCTTATACTTACAATACAAAAATTGCAAGATATTTACATGACCGTAATTCATCTTCATATCATGCCACACCTTAGCTAAAACTTAAAGGAATATTAAAATTTGGAAGAAACTTATTTATCATCACATTTACCAATTTATACAATAGATCAAAGCTCATGGCCGATGCCTTAAATATCACGTTAATGGCCAAAGTCTTTCTCCTTTCCCTTCTCTTCCTTGGTGGACTTGCCATTGTTGCTACCTATTCATGGTTAATATTTGGGAGGGTGAGATTCAAAGAATCTCAGTAGTTAACACCCAACAAGCCATCACATCATCACATTAAACATAAAAATATCAAGATAGGACATTTTGCATACCTTAGCACATTTTGAATGCATTATCACATTTGTGTCATATGAATTCATAAAATTTTCGGCAGAGTTTCATTTTAACAAATGGACATCCCGGGGTCTCAATGCCTCTCCAAAAACTCAGCCAATACACATAAATCATCTCAAAACATCATTGCAACCATATGACAAGGCATACAACACATTGAAACAAACATGATAACATAATGCTAGTATGGGAAATTAACTACCTTATGATGCTCCCTTGCTTTCCGAACTTGGTCCACCACTTTTTGAGCTTTCCACAACCTTATTGAACCTATCCACATCATCATTGAACCAATTGATCCATTGGTTTTTCGGAATTACACAATACTTTATACACTAAAACCCAAATTTTACACTTTGTTTTCCTTTGCTTTTTCTTTGTACAACATACTTGTTCCTAAGGTTTTGGACCATGAGGAATCCATTTTTGAGGTCAAAATCATGAAATTCCAACTCTAAATACCTCCCCTGTTCTGGCCGAAATTATCTCATAGTGATTTAAAAAAATTTCCTTCAAATCACTTCAAACCTTCCATGGATTCATGATTCTAGTGTCTAGTCTATGCTTTCCCTTAAGTTTCATGGTCCAAAACTCATTCCTATGCTAAAACCCAATTTGGATGAAACCCTAAGGTGTAAAGGAAGAAAACTAAACCATAAATCATGCTTTAAAAACCATGGATAGTAAGCTTAGGGTAGTAACATAAAAGCTTACCTATTGGTGTTTCGATTTTGCTTTGACTCCTCTTCCTTTTCTTCCTCTTTTTCTCCTTCCTTTTCTTGCGTTTTCTTCCTCTGGTTTGGCTATTGGTTCACGCGTGAAAATGCAGAGGAAAGAAGGTAATTAAATGACTTAATCATGTGGTTAATATCATGGCTAATCATGGTTATTTACAAAAGTAACCATGATTACTTTTTGGTCTCCTTCTTCAAGAAGTTTGTCTTCAAAAATTATTAAATAATTTGGACAATTGGCTGCAGCAAATCACGCATGAGAGAGAGAAAAATGTGTCCAAAAGTTGTCCAATTTTCCTGATCCAGATACACCTCAATCTGGATACTTTTTAATTGTACCGATAAAATCGTCTTTACAACAATTTAACAATTTTTGGGATACAGGACTATTCTAATTTTATTTTTATTTTTCCATAATTATCCTGTCCTGAATGGTATCTGTGTATGGCCCATATCCAGATCTGATTTCTTTTTAACTATCGGTAGGGCCCACAGTTAACTTTATCGGTTTACTAGTACTTTTAGACCCTCGGCACTGATTATTTCTTTATTCCTGAACATTAACTCTCAGTGCCATATACCATTGGACTTCTCTCGTCGAGAGCTTCGTTTTCACAGTAATTTTGCATATTTACAAAATTGCCCTTGACCCGGGGTTAAATTATAATTTCTAAAACTTTCGGGTCATTAAGTGTAATTTGCCCCAAAACTTTTTATTTCTTTCCCCCGTGCATTTCAATGCTTTTGGGACATGGATATCCTTTTCATAATTCTTTGGGGGCAAAAATATAATTTTCTCATTTTTCCATTCAACTAGGAAAAATGACCCTTTGCCCTTTTTCACGCAAAACGGTATCTGTCTATTTTTGTAAAATCTCTATACATTTCTACATATTTTAGCTTTCTTGGGATGTTACATTGGATGTTCAAGATGAGGGAGTATTTATAAATTTCACTAACCAATCAAATATTGCCACCTAAGCTTCTTGATTTCTCTTAGAAAGTTACTTAAAATATTAAAAAATGTTACTTTATCATGTGCAGCTTATGGAGCACGAAATTAAGGGTACTTTGGTCCAAAAATTTTAAATATTTACTTATCCAGATATATTCTGGACCGGTCTGGACAATTAAAGCTACTTTAGCAGTATATTTTACTATTATTGGGACATCTGTTTTAACTATATTGGGATATAAAATTACCACAATATCCTTATTCCAATTGGTCCCAATATAGGGCCCACACATTTTTCTTGAATGAATACTGCTTTTTTCTGCAGTCCAGACTGACATTTATCGGGTAAGATATTAATATTAAATCATAATTACCCAGTAAATATTATTTTGATCTTAATAAATTTAATACTATATTCCTTCTTAGCTCATTGAGAGCTTCATTTTGTCTATAATTTTTCATATTTACAAAAATGTCCTTAACCCGTGACAAATTTATAATTTTTAAAACTTTCAGGTCATTAGGTGTAATTTTCCCCAAAATTCATAAAATTTGTTTCAATTTCCACATACGTCCACCGCCTTCGTCTTCTCATCTCTTTTTTTTTTCTTTTCCTTTTTTTTCTTTTCAGGGATAAAATGGTCATTTTCTCATTTATCCTTCTGACCGAGATAATTGACCTCTTTACCTTACATTATGCAAAACGATATATATGTCCGTTTTTATAAATTCCTTATAGATTTTAAGATATTGAGCCTTAAACATTTAAGAAAATTTTCAAGATATTACAAGAGGGCCATTTTATCAGCCTTCTTTGATTATAGTTCTTGAGTGTATGTTCAGAAACTTCAAATAGCTGCCAAAATGGGCTCAAATTGGGATTCGAATGTGCTCAATACTTCCAAGTTGGGTCAGATTATTGTAAGAATGCCAAACGAATTCACTAGCTTTCCTTTAGATGCCACTTTCTTCAATTTCTTTGATTATTCTTCTTCAGGGCATTTTTAAAAACATCATGCTTCTACCAAAATAAGGTTCAAGATGGGATTCGATTGAGCTTAATACTTCTGAGAAGTATCAAATTGTACTAAAGAACCTACATCAACACACTTGATTTTTCATTAGAGGCCACTTTTATCAAATTTCTTTGATTATACTTCTTGAGTGCATGTTCGGAAACTTCAAATATCTGCCAAAATGGGCCCAAAACAGGATCCGATTATGCTCAATGCTTCCAAGTAGGCTCAGATAGTTGAAAGAATGCTAAATGAACTCACTAGCTTTTCTTTAGTGGCTACTTTCATCTATTTCTCTAATTGCACTTCTTTAGGGCATTTTCAAAAACTTCGAGCTTCTACCGAAATATGTAACACCTTAAACTTACATCTATTTCTTATGTATTAGACTCCAATTATGTTTATTATTGCATGATTAGAGACTTGATTGCATAAAAATATTAAAACAAAATTTTCTTTATTTCGGGTACTGTTCATTCTGCATTTTCCATTTAACCAATGAACTTCGAAAATTGCATAACTAATTATAGAAGAATAATCTCAAAGTGATTCAAGTTTCTAAAAATAGATAAAAAGATTTTATATATGGAAAAAATATGAAACAGAACATTATCTTGACCAATTTATACAGTTTATTTCTCAAACATTTGCTGTACATTTGGTCATTTTCTCTTTCCCAGGATTTTGGCCTTATATTTAAAAATTCATATCTCACTATATCCTGAGCCAAATCATACATTCTTTATGTCATATGAAAGCCCTGAATGTACACTTTTTAAACATATTTTTCTTGTACATTTATTTTATTTGCACAGGGTATGGCGTTAACTTAAATTATAAAGGGTTAGAATTTCACTTTTGCTGCAATAGTTTTGGGAAAACCTTCATATCTCCTATCATATAACTCCAATTACCTCCAAATTAGTGGCATATGAAACTTTAAACATAGATCTTTTCATAAATAGAAACCACTGAATTTTTGAAGCTCTTCATGATTTATATTATCTTTCTAATTTTCTAGTACCTAACTTTCAGTTTCTAGTTTTCCCAGTCTTTCCCTATTCTAAACCCTAAATTTGAAAAATCACTATAATTTATATATTTTAAACTTCTACTTGTGTACTTTAAGAGCATATATATCACTTAAACTAGCTGCCCTATCTTACATGAATAGTACCTATGTATCTATCAGGGTATCCAAATTATATATCTCCATTCATGTCTTGGCAAAATAAGCTTCGTATCATATATGCATCATCATTCATTGTACCATATTCATACATAATATCAAAAGGTATCTCAAGGGACATACTTGCATTAGTATATATGATTCATCCTTTGCAGACAAATTTATACATATTATCAAAAATTAACATCAATCTTTACAAGAACATAATTTCCACCAATTTCTTCCTCCTCTCTTTTGGCTCTTCATGAACTTTTTGCATTGCTTAGCCTAAACATGGTAAGCATTTGGAAGGGATGAGATTCAAAGAATCTCAGTAGTTACCACTAATCAAGCAAATATATAATCATATAATACAAGCACACTTTATCAAATCATTATTCAAACATTCTGAATCATTTATACTTAAACATTTTATAGAAAATTGGACAGAGTTTACCCTTACATTTTGGATATCTTGGGTTCACAAAACCCCTCAAATAATTCAGCCAATATCAACAAATCATCACATAATGTCATTGCAAACATTTGGTATAACATTAAATCCATTGCAACTATATAACCATATAATGCAAGATTAGGTTAGTAAACTACCTTTTAGCTTTCTAATCCCTTTCAAACTTTTCACACATTTGCTTTGAACTTTTAACACTTCTTGGAACCCTATAACATCACAAAACAAGGCCATTAGCTACTAGTTTCATGATTCACTTCACAAAGTGCTCACTTGAACCATAAAATTTCATTTTACAAACCACTTGGAATTTCTTATACAACACCCTTGTTCTTACATAATGTGGACCCAATGAATCCCTTTTTGGGGTTAAAATCATGAAATTCTCTTTCCTTTTCAAACCCTAAATAGGTAGAAAATTTCTGAAATTTGTAGAAAAATAACTATCCGATTAATTTGCAACCCAATGGTATATCCTTAATCCTTGAAACCTATACATCACTTTTTATGGATTAATTTCTTTATGGCTACATTTTCTCTCTCTAGGCTATCCATGGCAGAAATTCTCTAGGGCATGAGAGAAAGAAAAACTCCATCAAAACTCTCTTAAACACTTGATTACAAAAGATAATAGTTATTAAAACTTACCTTGATCACATGAGCTCCAACTTTTACCCCTTGCTTCTCTATTTTCCTCTCAAGTTTTTGTGCTCACTCTCTCCCTATGGGTTGTTGAACCAAACGTGTTTGAAGTGGTGAAAATGGCTTAACTTAAGTCATTAAGGAAAGAGATCTAATAACCAATTAATCATGGTTATTTTTGGTCAATCATGGTTACTTTAAGTAATAAAGATTTTCAAGAAATTCCCTTGGTGTCCTTGATCAGTTTTACGAAGTGTCTTGAGCTCATTTTTTGGCCAAAAATTTGCTTCAATAATTTTTATAGGCCAAATACCCTTTACCGTTTAAATTTATCCATACCAATTAAATATTTTTGCCGAAATTGTCACTAAATTGGTACAGGATTATCCAACAATTACTTTTGGAACAAAATCATTATTTTGATCCAAAATATATTTTAGCAAGACCCTTTCATTTTTTTGAATTAATATTGTCTATTTCTACAGTTCAAATGGCCTTTAATGGGTAAAATATTAATATTAAACCCTAATTACCCAATAAATATTATTTTAATCTTAATAGATTTCTTGCTATATTCTATTGGGCTAAGCTCCTTGAGGGCTTTATTTTGACTATAATTTTTTATATTTCCAAAAATACCCTTAACCTGGGACAAATTTATAATTTTTGAAACTTTTAGATAATTAACCGTAATTTTTCCCAAACTATTTTTCATTTCCTCTCCGTATAAATTTCTTCCTTCAAGGACTAAATTACAAGTATTCTTAGTTCTTGGGTCCAAAATATAATTTTCTTATTTTTCCATCAAACGTGAAAAAATTATCTTTGCCATTTTTCACGTTTAACGATGTCTCTCAGTTTTTTCCAATTACTCATACATTTTATGATATCAATATTTTTTCCTTGGGGTTTAAATCCAATATTCATATTTTTTCTCTAATATGGGAAATGATCATTTTCCCCCTAAACTAGCTAAAAATGTAATTATTCATTCTTTTGGGTACTTTTTTACACTTTTACCGAAAGATCAATTTTTTATTATTTCTTTTTCACTATCCACATTAACTTCAAATTGGTCTATCTCTTAACCTGGACTTCCCAAGAATGCAATACTTATACTGTTGCGTTCAGCTTGGAGCGGGCTTTCATTCAAGTGGTATATTGCATATTTTCCGAGGTAAGTTTTGGAATTAATTTCTACTAAGGACCTTATGAAAAATTAATTCCAATTAAGGAACAAATATAACTTCTTCAGAAAATTAGATGAGAAATTAATTCCTTCTAAAGCCCGATTATATATAGCATTTTCGTATCACTTCGTTTCTCATCTTTTATTCATTTTATAACATCTCATAAAAAGGGATATTACAAAATAAGGTTTAAGACGAGATTTGATTGAGCCCAATTCTTCTGAGAAGCATTAAATTGTACTAAAGAACCTAAATTAACTCACTTGATTGCCATTAGTGGCCACTTTTATTTAATTTCTTTGATTATATTTCTTTAGTACATGTTCAGAAATTTCGAGCATCCGCCAAAATAGTCTCAAAACGGGATCCGAATGTGCTCAATACTTCCATGTTGGCTCAAATTGTTGTAAGAATGTTTGATGAAAGATCCAAGTAGAACTCATTCGATTGAACCTCTAATGACTCAGAATGAACCACAGATCGTGCTAGAATGAAATATGACACATGAAACAGCATGAAAATACAAGATAGATGAACACGTTAAATTAGAAAAATTGGATATTAGATCTAAATGAAAATTCAAGAAATAAACAAGGAAAATATGTTGGTCAATGGGATAAGATTGTAAGAAAACCTATCTCTTAGAACCCTAGTCTTGAGATGCCACAAAGGAGAACCACTCCTTTGATAAGTCTAAGAATCTTCTCAAGAATACAAGAGAAACTCACAAGAAAAGAATATATGTTCTGCAAAATTCATTCTCATTCATCATGCTCAAAAGTGTTAACAACATATAACCTTAAATAGGCATTGGAAAAACTAACCTAATGAGCCTAGAAAACCTAATTATTTTGGGCTCAAGTAATCCTAATGGGATCAGGAGTCTTTGGGCTCAATTAACACTCTTAATAGACCTAAGAAACTAATAAAGTAAAATTTTAAATATAAATGATGAAAATTCAAAGAAAATAATAAAAATAATGCCTAAGACCTTATAAATATTCTAACACATTAATGAAATCACATATTTGGCATATGTTACATTTATTTACAAGGTGAGCCACAAAAGAGATTACTAATTAACCAATTGGACTTTATTAATCACTTAAGTTTAGCCCAAAATTAACAAAAACGAAATTAAAATAAATTAAGCCTACAATGCCTAAGTCATATGCTCTTTTAGCGAAGCACATGATCTTTTAAGTAATCTCCTCAAATAGGTTCCCCATGGGCTTGGATCAGAAACTTGTATTTTGAAGTTGATCATCCCAGTTAAGCTTAGGCTTGATGTTTAGCACCTTGATCAAGTCTTCCAAGCTCACCATGCTTCTGTCCAAATTCTTGCAAGTCATGCCTAACCCTTGCTCTATCATTGTTAAACGAACTCACTGGCTTTCCCTTAGAGACTACTTTCATTGATTACTTTGACTATACTCCTTTAGGGCATTTTCAAAAACTTCAAGCTTTTGCCGCAATAAGGTTCTAGACAGGATCCAATTGATCCCAATTCTTCAAAGAAGTATCAAATTGTACTAAATAACCTAAATCAGCTCACTTGATTACCATTAGAGGCCACTTTCATTGGATTTCTTTGTTTATACTCCTTGAGTGCGCGTTTGGAAACTTTAAACATCTACCAAAATAGGCTCAAAACGATATCCAATTAGGCTCAATGCTTCCAAGTAGGCTTAGATCTGTGAGAATGCTAAATGAACTCACTAGCTTTCCTTTAGAGGCTACTTTCATTGATTTCTCTCATTATACTTCTTCAAGGCTTTTTCAAAAACTTTGAGCTGATGTTGAAATTGGATTCAACAAGGAATTTGATTGAGCCCAATTTTTCCATGAAGTGTCAAATTGTAATGAAAAACCTAAATCAACTCACTTGATTGCAATTAGAGGCCACTTTCATCAGATTTTTTTTATTAAACTTCCTGAGTGGATGTTTGGAAACTTCGGGCAATTCCCAAAATGTGCTCAAAATAGGATTCAAATGTGCTCAATGCTTCCAAGTTGGCTTAGACTATTGTAAGATTGTCAAACAAACTCACTATCATTCCTTTATAGGCTACTTTCATTCATTTTTTTATTGTACTTCTTCAGGGTATTTTCAAAAACATCAAGCTTCGGCCTAAATTAGGTTCGAGATAGGATCCAATTGAACTCAATTGTTCTATGAAGTATCAAATTGCAGAGATGAACCTAAATCAATCCACTTAACTGCCATTAGAGGCCACTTTCATTGGATTTCATTGATTATACTTCTTGAGTGCATGTTTGGAAACTTTGAACATCTGCTAAAATGGACTCAAAATGGGATTCGATTGTGCTCACTGCTTCCAAGTAGGCTCAGATTGTTATAAGAATGCTAAATGAACTCACTAGGTTTCCTTCAGTGCCCACTTTTATCGATTTCTATAATTGTACTTCTTAAAGGAAATTTCAAAAGCTTTGAGTTAATGTCAAAATTAGATTCAAGCTGGCATTCGGTTGAGCCTAATTCTTCCAAGAAAGGTGAATTGCTACTAAAGAACCAAAATTAACTCACTTGCTTGCCATAAGAGGCCACATTCAATGGATTTCTTTGATTATACTTATTGAATGCATGTTTAGAAACTTCGAGCGTATGCGAAAATGGGCTCTTGGGATCTGACTGTACTCAATGCTTCCAGGTAGGCTCAAATTGTTGTAAGAATACTAAATGAAGATCCTAGCTTTCCTTTAGATGCCACCTTCATCGATTTCTCTGATTGTACTTCTTCAGGGCAATTTAAAAAACTTTAAGGTTTTGCTAAAATTAGATTCAAAGTGGGATCCGATTGAGCTCAATTCCTTTGAGAAGTATCAAACTGTACTGAAGAACTTAAATCGACTTACTTGATTTCCATTAGAGGCCACTTTCATCGGATTTCTTTGATCATACTTCTCGAGTGCATGTTTGCAATCTTTGAACATCTGCCAAAATGGGATCTGAATGTGCTCAATACTTCCAAGTAGGCTTAGATTGTAGTAAGAATGCCAAAAGAACTCACTAGCTTTCTTTTAGAAGCCACTTTAATCGATCTCTTTGATTGTACTTCTTCGGGGCATTTTCAAAGGCATCGAGCTTCTCTGAAATAAGGATCAAGATGGGATCAGATTGAGCTCAAATCTTTTAAGAAGTATCAAATTACATTGAAGGACCTAAATCGACTCGCTTGATTGCCGTTAGATACCATTTTCATTAGATTTTTTTGATTGTGCTTCTTGAGTGCATGTTTGGAAACTTCAAGCATCTGCAAAAATGGGCTCAAAATGGGATCAGAATGTTCCCAATGCTTCCAAGTAAGCTCAAATTATTGTGTAAAGGCTAAACGAACTCACTAGCATTCCTTAAGATACCACTTTCTTCAATTTCAATGATTGTACTTCTTCAGGGTATTTTCAAAAACATCGAGGGTCTGCCACAATTCTTTCTAGATGGGATCCATTTGAACCCAATTCTTCCAAGAAGTATCAAATTGTGTTGAAGAACCTAAATCATCTTACTTGATTGCTATTAAAGGCCATTGTCAGAATTAGATTCACGAAGAGATCCAATATAGCCCAATTCTTCCTAGAAGTGACAAATTGCACTGAAGAACCAAAATCAACTCACTTGATTGCCTTTAGGGTCTACTTCAATAGATTTCTTTGGTGATACTTCTTGAGTACATGTTTAGAAACTTCAGGTATCTTCTAAAAAGGGCACAAAGTGGGATCCCATTGTGCTGAATGATTCCAAGTAGGCTTGATTATTGTATGAATCCTAAACGAACTCACTTTCTTTCCTTTAGAGATCACTATCATCGATTCCTCTGCTTGTACTTCTTCAGGGCATTTTCAAAAACTTCAAGCTTCTACTGAAAATAGATTCAAGACGGGATTTGATTTAGCCCAGTTCTTCCGAGAAGCATTAAATTGTACAAAAGAACTTAAATCAACTCACTTGATTGCCACTAAAGGCCACTTTCATCGGAATTCTTTCATTATACTTCTTGAGTGCATGTTCAGAAACTATGCACATCTGTAAAAATAGAGTCAAAACGAGATTTGAATGTGCTCAATGCTTCCAAGTTGGCTCAGATTGTTATAGGAAATGTTAACGAACTCATTAGCTTTCCTTTAGATGCCACTTTCATCGATTCCTTTGATTGAACTTCGTTAGGGCATTTTAAAAAATTTCAAGCTTCTACCAAAATTAGATTTAAGATAGGATCCAATTGAGCCCAATTCCTCCAAGAAGTGTCAAATTGTATAGAAGAAACTAGATCAACTATCTTGATTGCCATTAGATGCCACTTTCATCGGATTTCTTTGATTATACTTCTTGAGTGCGTGTTTGGAAACTTTAAACATATGCCAAAATGGGCTCAAAATGAGATCCAATTATGCTCAATGCTTCCAAGTTAGCTTAGATTGTTGTAAGAATGCTAAACAAACTCGCTATCTTCCCTTTAGAAGCCACTTTCATTGATTTCTCTGATTGTACATCCCTGTATTTTAAAAAAGATCGAGCTTTTGCTCAAATTAGGCTCAATACGGGATATAATTGAGCACAATTCTTTTAAGAAACATCAAATTGTACTGAAGAACTTAAATTAACTCATTTGATTGCCATTAGAGGCCACATTGATTAGATTTCTTTGGTGATATTTTAGTATATGTTCAAAAACCTCAGCCATCTGCTAAAATGGGCTTAAAATGGGTTCTGATTTTACTCAATGCTTACAAGTTAGCCTTGGTTGTTATACGAATGCTAAACAAACTCAATAGCTTTCCTTTAGAGGTTACTTTCATCAATTTCTCTGATTGTACTTCTTCAGGGCATTTTCAAAAATTTTGAGCTTTTGCCGAAATTAGATTCGAGACAGGATTAGATTGAAGCCAAATCCTCCAAGAAGTGTCAAATTGTACGAAAGAAACTAGATCAACTCACTTGATTGCCTTTAGAGGCCATATTCAATAGATTTCTTTGGTGACACTTCTTGAGTGCAAGACCAGAAACTTCAGGCATCTTCCAAAATGGGCACAAAGCGAGATACGATTGTGCTCAATGCTTCCAAGTAGGCTTAGATTGTTATATGAATGTTAAATGAACTCAGCAGCTTTCCTATAGAGGACACTTTCATCGATTTCTCTAATTGTACTTCTTCAGGGCATTTTAAGAAATTTCAAGCTTCTTTTGAAATTAGATTCCAGATAGGATCCGATTGAACCTAATTCCCCCAAGAAGTGTCAAATTGTATAGAAGAAACTAGATCAACTCGCTTGATTGCCTTTAGAGGCCACATTTAATAGATTTCTTTGGTGATAATTCTTGAGTGTATGTTCGGAAACATCAGGCATCTTCCAAAACGGGCACAAAGTGGTATCCGATTATGCTCAATGGTTCCAAGTAGGCTTAGATTGTTGTATGAATGCTAAATGAACTCAACAGCTTTCCTTTAGAGGCCACTTTCATCGATTTCTCGGATTATACTTCTTCAGGGCATTTTTTAAAACTTCAAGCCTCTGCCAAAATTAGAGTCAAGGCGGGATACGATTGAGCTCAATTCTTTCAAGAAGTATCGAATTGTAGAAAAGAACCTAAATCAACTCACTTGATTGCCATTAGAGGCCACTTTCATTAGATTTCTATGATTATACTTGAGTGCATGTTTAGAAACTTCAAACATCTATAATAATTGAGTCAAAATAGGATCCGAAAGTGCTGAATGCTTCCAAGTTAGCTCAGATTGTTGTAGGAATGTTAAACGAACACATTAGCTTTCCTTTAGATGCCATTTTCATCGATTTCTCAGATTATACTTCTTAAGGGCACTTTCAAAAACATCAAGCTTCTACCACATATGTTTCTAGATGGGATTCAATTCAACCCAATTCTTCCAAGAAGTATCAAATTGAACTAAGAACCTAAATCATCTCGCATGATTGCTGCTAGAGGCTACTTTCATTGGATTTCTCTGATTATACTTCTTGACTGCATGTTTGGAAACTTCAAACATTTGCCATAATAGGCTCAAAATGAGATCTGAATGTGCTTAATGCTTCCAAGTTGGCTCAGATTGTTGTATAAATGCTAAATGAAACTCACTAGCTTTCCATTAGATGTCACTTTCATCATTTTCTCTTATTGTACTTGTTCAGGGCATTTTCAAAAACTTCGAGCTTCTGCCGTAATAAGTTTCTAGACAGGATCCAATTGAGTCCAATTTTTCCAAGAAGTATCAAATTGTATTGAATAACCTGAATCAACTCACTTGATTGCCATTAGAGGCCACTCTTATCGGATTTCTTTGTTTAGACTTCTTGAGTGCATGTTCAGAAACTTCGAACATCTAGCAAAATGAGCTCAAAATGGGAACCAATTATGTTCAATGCTTCCAAGTTAATTCAGACTATTTTAAGGATGCTAAACGAACTTTGTATCTTTCCTTTTGAGACCACTTTCATTGATTTCTCTGACTATACTTCTTCAGTGGAATTTCAAAAAGATTGAGCCTCTGATCAAATTAGGTTCAAGACGGAATCCGATTCAGCTCAATTCTTTTAAGAAGTTTCAAATTGCATTGAAGAACCTAAATTAATTCATTTGATAGCCATTAGAGGACACATTAACCAGATTTCTTTGGTGATACTTCTTCAGTGTATATTTGAAAACTTCAAGCAACTACCAAAATATGCTAAAAAAGGGTTTTAATTGTGCTCAATGCTTCCAAGTTGGCCCTGCTTATTATTTGAATGCTAAAAGAACTCACTAGCTTTCCTTTAAAGGCCACCTTTATCGATTTCTTTGATTGTACTTCTTCAGGGCATTTTCAAAAATTTCACACTTTTGCCGAAAATAGACTTAAGACAGGATTCGATTGATCCCAATTCTCCAAGAAGTGTCAAATTGTATTGAAGAACCTTAATTAACTCACTTGATTGCCTTTAGAGGCCATATTCAGGAGATTTCTTCAGTGATACTTCTTGATTGCAAGTTTGGAAACATCAGGCATCCTCCAAAATGGACACAAAGCTGGATCCAATTATGCTCAACGCTTCCAAGTAGGCTTAGATTGTTGTATGAATGCTAAATGATCCCAGCAGCTTTCTTTTAGAGGCCACTTTCATCTATTTCTTTCCTTATACTTCTTTAGTGCATTTTTAAAAACTTGGAGCTTTTGCCGAAATTAGATTCATGACAAGATTCGATTGGGCCCATTTCTTCTAAGAAGTATCATATTCTACTGAAGAGCCTAAATCAACTCTCTTGATTGCCATTAGTGTCCACTTTCATCAGATTTCTTTGATTATACTGCTTGAGTGCATATTTAGAAACTTTGAACATTTAAAAAAATCGAGTCAAAATGGGATTCAAATGTGCTCAATGCTTCCAAGTTGGCTTAGATTGTTGTAGGAATGTTAAATGAACTCATTAGCTTTCCTTTAGATTCCACTTTCATCAATTTCTCTGATTGTATTTCTTCAAAGTATTATCAAAAACATCGAGGGTTTGCCACAATTCTTTCTAGATGGGATACATTTGAACCCAATTCTTCCAAGAAGTATCAAATTGTGCTAAAGAACCTAAATCATCTTACTTGATTGCTATTAAAGGCCACTTTTATTAGATTTCTTTGATTATACTTCTTGAGTGCGTGTTCGGAAACTTCAAACATCTGCCAAAATGGGCTCAAAACAGGATCGAATTATGCTCAATGCTTCTAAGTTAGCTCAGATTGTTGTAAGAATGCTAAAAAAACTTGCTATCTTTCCTTTAGAAGCCACTTTCATTGATTTCTTTGACCGTACTTCTTCAATACATTTTCAACAAGATCGAGCTTATGCTCAAATTAGGTTTAAGATGGGATCCAATTGAGCCCAATTCTTCCAAGAAGTATCAACTTGTACTAAATAACATAAATTAGCTCACAAGATTGCCATTAGAGGTCACTTTCATCGAATTTCTTTATTTACACTTCTTGAGTGCTTGTTCGGAAACTTGACACATATGCCAAAATGGGATCCAATTATGCCCAATCCTTCTAAGTTACCCCAGACTATTGTAAGAATGCTAAACCAACCTGTTATCTTTCCTTTATAAGCCACTTTCATTGTTTCTCTAATTGTACTTCTTTAGTGCATTTTCAAAAAGATCAAGCTTCTGCTCAAATTAGGTTCAAGACGGGATTCGATTGAGCTCAATTCTTTTAAGAAGTATCAAATTGTACTGAAGAACCTAAATTAACTCATTTGATTGCCATTAGAGGCCACATTCAATAGTTTTCTTTGGTGATACTTCTTCAGTGTATGTTTGGAGACCTCAGGTGTAACATCGCAAGAAAACTAAAATATCTATAAATGTATAACAAATTTACAAAAACAGGCAGACACCGTTTTATGTGGAAAAGGGCAAAGAGGTTATTTTTCCTGGTTAGACGGAAAAATGAGAATTATATTTTTACCACCAAAGAATTATTAAAAGGACATCCATATCCCTAATGTCATACAATTATGTGGAATGAGTATTAGAAATATCTTGGGAAAAATTACACCTACTGACTCGAAAGTTTTTGAAATTATATTTTAACCCCAGATCAAGGGTAATTTTGTAAATATGCAAAATTACTGTCAGAATGAAGCCCTCGATGAGAGAAGTTCAATGGTATATGGCACTGAGGGTTAATGTTCAAGGATAAAGACATAATCAATGCCAAGTGTCTAAAAGTAACAGTAAACCGATAAGGGAAACTGTGGGCCCCACCGATGATTAAAAAGAAACCCGGATAGGATATGGGTCATACATAGATATCATTTGGGACAGGATAATTAGAAAAATATGAAAATAAAATTAGAATAGTCTTGTAGCCTAAAAATGCTAATTTACCATAAAAAATAGTTTTATTGGTATGGTTAAAAATTACCCGGTTCAAGATATATCTGGACTAGGAAAATTTGAGCAATCTTGGACACTTAAAGTACTCATTCTTTGCATACTTGGGGCAGCTTTGGGCAGCATGTTTTTGTTTGAAAACTTCCGTAAGAAGTTTTCACTTTTTGACCAAAAAGTAATGTAACTTTAATTAAGGGTTAATTATGATTAAGCTACATAATTAACCACTTAATCACTCACTTTTCCACTTCACTTTCACGAGCAAGCAGCAGAAAAGCAGAGGCTCAAAAACACAAGGGAGAAGAGAGAAAAGAGAGGAAGAGGAAGAGGGAGCTCAAGGCAAATGGAAAGCTTCACTTGTGGTAAGTTGCTCTTCCATCTTCAAGCTTACTATTTATGGTCTTTAAAGCTTGAACCATGGATTAGATTTCCCTCTCGACTCCCTTAGGTTTTCAGCCATGGCAAGATTTAGCAAGAAATGGAGTTTTCCAACCATAAATCATAGGGGAAATGCTAGACTACACATTTAAAGTTTGAATATGCAAGTAGTTTGTTGTATAACAAAGTATAATAATTTTTCTTGAATTCCCCTAATTTTGGATGAGTTATTGTTCATACTTAGAGTTGGAATTTCATGTTTTTGATGCCAAAAATGAGTTCCTCATGGTGGAAAACCTTAGGAACAAGTGATGGTTTCATGAAAAAGCTTAAGATTAAGAAAGTGAAATTTTTAGGTTTTTGAAGTTTAATTCGGAATGAACAGTAACCAAGTTAGAAATGGAATTCGGTCATCCTGAGGCAATATTTGGATTCCTCATGAAAAATTACATGGAATAGAGGTATAATTCATCATTTTTGAGTTAGAAATGAATTTTTGGTGAATTTTTGAAGAATTAGGGTTTCATGAACACTTTTTGAAGAAAGTCACGAAACCATTAGTTTGAGTAGTTTTTTGATGATACATTAGGACTTGAAGAAGCCCAAGGAAACTAGTGGGAGCATTGGTATCAAGTTGAGGAGTAAGAGAAAGCATAAAGGTAGTAATTTACCTATTCTTGCCTCATATTGTCATGTGATTTTCAATGAGTTTGATGACTTACCTATTGTTTGCTATGATCAATTGTGATGCTTTGAGAATGTTGGCTGACTTAATTGAGGGTTTTGAGACCCCGGGATGTTCAAAATACAAAATGAAACTCTACCAAAATTTTTGCAAAATATTATGGCATAAATGTTTAAAAGTATTCACTTAATGTTTTATGATGATTATATGCTTAATGTGATAATATGATTGCATGAATGGTGATAGCTACTGAGATTCTTTGAATTTCACCCCCCTTTTCCCCTAATTTTAAACCATGCTAGGGAGAACCAATGCAAAAGAGCTAAGGAAGGAGTCAAAGGCATGAAGAAGAAAATAATGTGCAAATTATTATGTTATAATATGAATTATTATTTGTACCTTGTTTTATATGAAGTTGTAAAATAGTGAATAATATGTTAATGTTGTAGAAAATATATGATAATTTTCAGTTCTGGATGTTGGAATATGATATTATATTCTATCAAGTTACATGCCAAAATGAGTTCATTTGCATGGGTTTTAGCAAGTAATTTGCAATATAGGTTGAAATAGGGCATTTTTCAGATGGGTTTACTTAGCTCATCCTTGTTCTGTACTTAATGTGAAGTTTTTCTGGAATTTTTAAGCCAGATAGAGGACATATCAAGCTTTAAAATGACATCTAATTCACACCATTTGGAGTTTTATACAATTAATGGTGATTTTTCAAAGTTAAGGTTTAGAACAGGACAAGAATGGGAAAACTGAAAACTGAAAGTATGTATTGGAAAATTTAAAAGATAATATAAAATAGTCCAAAGCTCCAAATATTCAGTGGTTTATATGTATAGAAAGGCCTATGTTTTAAGTTTCATATGCCATTGATTTGAAGTTAATGGAGCTATATGATAGGAGATATAGGGTTTTTCCCAAAACTATTCTAGTAAGAGTTGGATTATGACCCATCACAATTTAAGTTAATGATATGCCCTGTGTAAATGAAATAAATATATAAGAAAAATATGTCTATAATTAGACATGTATATCTTTCAAATGACATAGAGTATACATAATTTAGAATGGAATATAATGAAATATGATTTTTCAAAGTTGAGGCCAGAAAACTTGAAGGTAGAAAAATGACCAAATGAACAGTAAAGTCCACGAAATTTTGCTGTATAAATTGAACCAATGAAATTACTGTTTTATATTTTTTTCCATGTATATTTGAATTTGAGAAAATTTTAGAGACTTGAATTATCTCATGATGATTTTTCTAGATTTAGTTATGAATTTTCAAAATTTATCAGGTAAAATAGAAATTGCCAAGTGAACAGTACCCTGAATTTTGAAAAATTCTGTTTTTATTATATTATGATTTTAGTCTCTAAACTATGATGAAAGGCATTTAAAAAGATCTAATACATGGGAAATGAGCCCTAATATAAGGTGTTACACATTTTGGTATCAAAGCCAAATGTTTAGGCTCTTAGAGTATTATATTTGGGTCAAAATAGTTAAGTTTAAAGAAGGGAATATTTTAAATATTAATATTCCTTTGGATTAGCTAATTGATAAGAATTGCTATTATTTATTGAGATAGATAAGATGTTTATCTCAAACAATAGCCGAGATCTTGACCATGAGAGATGGGTGATCCCTAAGCCAGAGATGAAAAGATGGAGAAAAGTATTGGCTCAAACAAGTTATCAATAGGAAGTTCAAACAAGCCCAAAGTTAATGATAGACCTCATTCAATTGGATCTGAACTTGATAAAGAAGTCTCATTGCAAGTTGTTTTAGCTCTTCCTGCTCAAGTTCAGAAACTACGAATTGAAGCTGTAATAGGTAGGGACTATGAGTGTAACACCTTATTTTTAGACTAATTTCCTACAAATTAGACTCCTTTTAAGTCTAATTATACTTGATCCTAAGCTTGAATCACATAAGAATGAAAATCAGAATTTCCAAAATTTTTAGTTACTATTCATATGGTAGTTTTCACTTTGCCGACTGAATTTTGAAAATTCATAACTAATTCTAGAAAAATAATTTTATAGTGATTCAAGTCTCTAAAAATATATAAAAACTTATATACATGGAAAAAATATGAAACAAAGTATTCTATTGACCAATTTATACATTTTATTTCTCAAACATTTACTGTATATTTGGTCATTTTCTCTTCCCTAGGATTTTGGCCTTATATTTAAAAATTCATATCTCACTCTACCCTGAGCCAATTTATACATTCTTTATGTCATAGAAAATCCCTGTGAGTCTACTTTCTAGAAATATTTTTCTTGTACATTTATTCAACTTGTGCAGTGCATAACATTAACTTAACTATTATGGGTCAGAACACCACCTCTACTGGAACAATTTTAGGAGGAATTACATAACTCCTTCTTTATAGCTCCAAATGGTTTGAAACCAGTGGCATTCATTTCCTAAGACTTGGATTTTTCCATAGATATAAATCAATGAATTTTTGGATCTATACACGATTTTATAGTGCCTTTTGAAAAATCCAATGTTCACAGTGTAAGTTCCAGTTTTTCCAATACTGTCCAGTTTTGAATCCTAATTTCAAAATTTCATTATAAATCATACACTTGTCAAATTTAGGTATTATTTAGCTCTATGAAAAGCTTGTTCTATCTACTTTAAGAGCGTGTATAACACTTATATATGATGCTCTATTTCAAATAGAGTTCCCCTACTCAAATCAATACTGGTCATCTCAAACAAATTTATGCCATAACTTATATAATAAGCTTCATAACACATTTACATTGCCATATGTTGCTCCAATTTCATGCATAATATCATAGAGGACTTAAAAGAATATATTCAGGGCATCAAACAGGATTTATCCCTTTCATACAAACTTATACAAATTCCCAAAACATAACATTAAGACTTGCATAATAATATCATTCATCATTCTCTTCCTCTTTTCCTTTAACTCTTCTTGGATTCCTTGCATTGCTTGGCCCTATTATGGTTAGCATTTGGAAGAGTGAGATTCAAAGAATCTCAATACTTACCACTAATTAAGCAAATATATAATCATATAATGCAAGCACACTTCATCAAATCATCATTCAAACATTTAAAATCATTTATGCTTAAACATTTTATAGAAAATTGGACAGAGTTTCCCCTTATATTTTGGATATCTCAGGGTTACAAAATCCCTCAAATAACTCATCCAATATCAACAAATCATCACATAATGTCATTGAAAACATTTGGTATAACATTAAAACCATTGCAACTATATAACCATATAATGCAAGATTAGGTTAGTAAACTACCTTTTAGCTTTTCAATCCTTTCCAAACTTTGCACACCTTTCCTTTGAACTTCTAACACTTCTTTGAGTCCTATAGTATCACAAAATGAGGCCATTAGCCACCAATTACACAACCTCATTCACAAAGTGTGCATACTTGGACTAGAATTTTCACTTTACTTTCCTTTGAGTTTTTCTTGTATAACATCATTGTTCTTACATAATTTGGACCCAAGAAATCCATTTTTGGGGTCAAAACCATGAAATTACCTTTCCTTTTCAAACCCTAAATAGGCAGAAATTTTCAGAAAAATGTAGAAAAAAAATTACCCAATCAATTTGAAATCAAATGTCATATTCTTGCATCTTGAAGTATTTCTATGGTTTAGTTTCTTCATGACTCCATTTTCTCTCTCTCCTCTCTCTCTAGGCTGAAACTTTTAGAGGTGAAAGAGGAGAAAATACTCCATAAAATACCACAATGCTTAAGTATGTAAAAGGTGGTGACCATAGAAATCTACCTTAGAAGTTTGAGGACCAAACTTTTCTTATTGCTCTTGTTTCTTGGCTTCAATTTCTTTTCGTGCTTCTCTCCTCTTCTTGCTGCAATTTCAGATGTGTAAATGGAGTAGATGAAGTGTTGATGAAGGCTTAACTCAAGACTTAGATGAAAGATATCAAATATGAGGTAAATCATGGTTAATTATATTAACCTTAAGTTACTTTATTTAAAAGCTTTTATGATATTTCCCATAGAGTCCTCTCTGCTGTCCAGCACGTCAATTTTCCTTGTTTTAGGCTAAAATTGCTTCATAAAGTTTAATGGACCAAAATACCCTTTACTGATTAAATTTACTCGTACCGATTGACTATTTTTACCAAAATTGTCATTAAATTGGTACAGGATTATCCAACAATTACTTTTAGTCCAAAATCATTATCTAGACCCAAAATATATTTTATTAGGGTCCAATCATTGTCCTTAAATCAATACTGTCTTTTCCTGTAGTCTAAATTGACCTTTATCTGGTAAAATATTAATATTAAATCCTAATTGCCTAATAAGTATTATTTTGATCGCATTAAATTTCATACTATATACCATTGGGCTTAACTCCTTGAGAGCTTCATTTTGACTAAAATTTTTCATATTTCCAAAAATACCCTTGACTCGGGGTAAATTTATAATTTTTGAAAGTTTTGGGTTTTAGGTGTAATTTTCCCCAAACTTATTTCTCTTTCCCCTTTCCCGTAGTCATTATTAAGGGACTAAATTACAAATATTCTTGATTCTTGGGGCTAAAATGTAATTTTCTTATTTTTTTCATTTAATTAAGAAAAATGACCTCTTTGCCCTTCTTCACGCTTAATGTGTTAGCAAGGCTGACTTCCCAAGAGGGGGGTGAATTGGGAAGATTGAAATTTTTCTGCACAAAGTGAAGTAAGTGAAGATATCACAATATAATGAAAACAATGCGTAAAACAGAGCAAGCTGGAAAGTAAAGATAGGGAGAAGAAGACTCAGTAATTTATCCTGGTTCGGTCTTTCCACTTGACCTACATCCAGTCCCCAAGACACCTCTTGAGATTTATCCACTATACAGCAAGAATTTCAATGGGCTTCTTGCTAGGGCCACAGTACACGAGTATGCTCTGTTTCTGAGCTCTCTCAAACTCTCCAAGCACTTTCACTATGTGCTTCCCAATCCCCTTGTGAATACCCCTCACAAGTAAATCTATCTCCAAGATGAAGAGTAGATTGATTACAATGAAATAACTCTCTTGAAAAGAGTAGATATGAAAGTTTAAGTACAAGTATAGAAGTTGAGAGGGTAAAAGCTTTTGAGAAGAAGATTTAGCAGAAATTCGGTATATACAAGTTTGATTCGTTACCCACAACTTCAAATGATGTTGTATTTATAGATTTAGGTCTCAAATATCCGTTAGAGACTAAATCTATCCGTTGGGGAAGTTATCCAACGGTTACTCTGAAAAACTATCCGTTTACCAACCGCATTTAATGTTTCTGACATACTGAAATTCGAATTTTGGTTGGTCAACAGACGAATTTTGAAGGAACCGAAGATTAAAGCTTCCAACGTTACAGCACGAAGTTCGTCTGTTCATGAATTGAAATTCAAATTTTGAAACTTACAAATCATTTTCACAATGTGACATATGAATTTCCAAGAAGAAAGTTTTTTGGTTAAGTGTGAACAGTGTTTTCAATTTTCCACAGTGCCTTCGAAATTTGAATTTTGGTATCCCAAAATTCGTTTGTCCACTGAATGTTTAAGAGACACAGTAGATTACTTTCTTCAAAATTCAAATTTTGGAAGGGTGAAATTCGTCTGTCAGAGAGACTCTTTCCAGACTAATTTCATCATTCGAATGTTGCAAGTTCTTATCATTCATATGTCAATGTTTCACTTTAACAGACTCAAGAACTTAGCTTCTGAAATTCGAATTTTAATGTTCAAAGTTCGTCCGTCAGAGAGCAGTTTTGAAACTTAAATTATTCTTGATCTCAGATGAACTTTAACATAGTTTCAGACGAATTTCTTCTATTTTCTCAATTTTTTATTTTGTTTGAAATTCGAATTTTGAAGACTCAAAGTTCGTCTGTTGCAAAGAGGCATCTTTCAGACTTATATGAAAATTTGAATGTTGGAAGTTCAAAATTCGTCTGTCAGAGAGCATTTATCAAACTCAATTTCATTTTGATTGCAGATGCACTTTATCATAATTTCAGACGAATTTCTTTGGTTTTTACAAACTTCATTTTACTTGAAATTCGAATTTTGAAAGTGTGAAGTTCGTCTGTTTACCAAAAGGCCTCTTTCAGACTAGATGAAAATTCGAATTTTGAACAGCCAAAATTCGTCTGACAGAGAGCCATCTCTTCAGACTTATTCAGTTTTAGCTCGAAATTCGAATTTCCAAAGGCAAAGTTCGAATTTCCAACTTGACAGTTTAGCTTAAACTTTCAACCTTCGTCTGTTTGTTGGTGTTTTTCAAATATTTAAAGATTTAACATAAAATCAAAGTTTGAAAACATCTTTTCTTCAAATCAAAATCTTTTACCCAGTCATAACAAAAACTAAGGATCCTACAAAAGATCTAACAGCAAGAACTCAGAAAATCTTCACTTGAGACAGCTTTGATCTCCTTTGATATCTTCAATCCAAGCTCTTGAATGTTGGTTTGGAATCATCAAAACTCTTGATTCAACATTCTCCCCCTTTTTGATGATGACAAAACAACTTACAAACTGGATTAGTACTTAGGTTTGCTTTCACAAGCTCCCCCTCAACATATGCATAAGATATCAAATCAACAGATTAAGTGAAGAGATTTAAGGCACAAAACATTGCAACAAAGGGATCCATTCATTTAATCAAGAGTTGCTTGTACAGAAACAAATTAATTAAAGTTCAAACATCAAATCCAAAACGCAAAAACAACAAAGTACAAAATACAGCAAGAGGACTTAAGCCTAATCTCCAATCATTTCTTCTTGGACTTGGCCTTCTTGCTGTAGGATTTCCCTTTCCCTTTCCCAGATTGCTCAGCAGCAGGCTTTCTAGTTTGCCTAGACTTCTCCCCCTTTTTGACATCATCAGGAAGGCCAACAAAATCAGCCGGAGGAGGGATCTGAGAGACAGGAATAGCACGAAGGGGCACAGGAGCAAAAGGGATTTCAGGATCAGCTAGTGGCTCAGTGCTTGTCTCCTCGTCAGAGATTTACAGCAGCTGCTGCATTGCTTGTCTGGAAAGAGCTAGTTGAGCTCTTTGTTCCTCTGTAAGTCCATAGGCGGCAAGAGAGGAAGAAGCTGGTTTAGCAGGAGGAAACATTTCTTCCAGCCTTCTCCTCTGAGCTTCTAGTAGAGCATTGTGAGCAATGGCAACATAGTCAACAACAGGTACAAGGCTCCTTTCCTCAGTGCTCACTGCTTCTTGCATAGAGGAGGTTGAAATGGCTGCAACCAGTCTTTCAACTTGCTCAGATTCTTGAATTGACAGAATTGATTCCTGAGCATCTTCTTGCATGGGCTCATGAGGGCTCGTATCTTGGAGACCTTCTTCTTCCAATCCATAGTCCAAGGGTGGACCAGGACTTGGTGTTCTCATTGCACCAGCATCATCTATATCATCATCATCATGGTCAGAGGAGGCAATCTCGAAGGGACTTGGAGGCACAGGGGATGGAGACAGAGTAGGCTCAGGGACACCAGGCTGAGGTGGAGCTGAAGTGGTAGGAATAACATTTCTTGTCTCTTCATAGGCATCAGCCACCACCTTCATATTTACAGCCAACTGATGGATATGATCTTGTAGATGAGCAAATTTGGCATTTTGCTCATCTCTAATGCTAAGAATGAGTGTTGACAGACTGTTAAACAACCCAGTGACCTTTGTTGGCTTGGCCCGTGAGGAGGGAGTGGAAGGAGGGTGAGTAGGCCTGGAGGGAGATGGGATTGGCTGAGAAGGCTGAGGTACAGATCTGCCAGGGGCCTCGGAAGTTCCTTCTTGTTGGAGGGATGCATCAGCAACAAAGAAAAAGTCTTCAGATTTCCCTGCTCCCTTTCCAACCCATCGTCCTTCATCTCTTTCAATGCCCATCCTTTGCAGTTCCTCCTCTTTGAATGCCTCAGTAAGTTTCCCTTTTCCCTTTTCAATGTGTTGAATCCTAGCATGCTGCAGGATTCTTGAAATAATTGCAGCATAGGGGATTGTGGAATCCTTCCTTTGATCCCTTGCCTTTATCATTCTCTGGAGGATGATATGACCCATGTTAATGAGCTTCCCACGTATGATAGCAGTCATCACATGAGCCTCTGCCCTTGTTATCAAGTTGAAACTGCCACCCTTGTTGAATATGATCCTGGACACTATGTAGTGCAGGATCCTGACTTGTACACTTAGGTCTGTGGGCTTCAACAGATTTATTGTTGGCCCTGTTCTCCCTTCTCCTGAATAAGGTGTCCAAAATAGTGCTCTCTTTGTAGTTCAGAAAGGATCCACCTTCTTCATCAGCTGTGCTTGCCTCATCCATATACCCAGAGGCTGTGATGTCAATTTTCATCCCATCTTGCCCTGGGATTTCCAGCACTTCATTGATTGTTTCATCAGCAAGCCAGATGGTCCTTGATCTCAAAGTGACCTCCCATTTCTTTTTCTTGCTGTTATATTGAAGAGAGGCATACCAAGTCTTCACTACTTCATCATCATATTTTTCAGCAATTTCCAACAGGTTTTTGTATCTTATCAATCATAATGCAGCATCAAAGTTGTTGGATATCAAAAATTGCTCCATATTTACACAGTGAGGCTTAATTACCTTTTTGCTGGAAAACTTGGCAGAAAACTCTTCTTGAATCTCAGGAGTGCTCCAAAGTGGCAGTGTAGTAAGCTCAAATTCTCCAGATTGTGAAGAAGAGGAGGAAGCCACAGTAGCAGTGTAGTAAGCTCAAACCGTTCAGCATAGCTTACTGACAGACAAATTTTCATCCTGAAAGTTCGTCTAACAGTGGCTTGAAACAAGCAATACAAGCACAACAGACGAATTTTGTTCCACCAAAGTTCGAATGTTGAAAAGAAAAAGGCAGGCATCAATCAAACTATCAATCAACAGACGAATTTAAACATGCAGAACTGCATCTTTCAATAATTCAACATGATGGACATGATTCAACAGACGAATTTTGAACTGAAAATTCGAATTTTTCAACTTTTGTAAAGATTGTCCAACATTCGTATGTTAAGAAGTAATAATTTGTATAGCAGTGATGGACAATCATAACTTTGAAATTTCTGATTTTGAAAATTCAAACTTTCAAGCTTCAACAGACAAATTTCGAGGCATTACTGAGAACTGTTCCAAGGCATAACAGGCCGAAGTTCGTCTGTTGGTCAACTAAAATTCGAATGTTGACCATGTTGATCAGTTTAAAAACACATATTATCAATGAAATTCATCTAGCAATCAAACAACATACAAATTTCAACTTTAAAAACTTACAGAATGGATCCAGAACTTAGAATAATTATCATTCACTTCATTTTCTGGTTGTTCCAATCTGGAGTGCTCCAATCTTTCAAACTTTTAGCCATTGATTTTCACAAGAAGCACCTGCAACTACACTAAAATATACTCCGATGCTCAAGTTAGAGTTTAGTCTTACATTAAAAATTCTAAAGACAGAATTGCACAGAAATGACTTACAATTCATTGGGATTTACCATTCCCAATTCTCTCCTTATTTTGCAGTGTCTGTCTTCTGATAGAGGTTTTGTGAGTATATCAGCAACTTGATCCTCTGTTGGAATGTACTCCAGTCTAACTTCTCCTTTCAGAACGTGATCTCTTATGAAGTGGTGCCTAACTTCAATATGTTTCATCCTTGAATGCATGACAGGATTCTTGGTGATATTTATAGCACTTTGGTTGTCACACATGATTGGTATCTCTTTTATTTTAATCTCAACATCTTCAAGCTGCTGTTTCATCCAGATGACTTGGGCACAACAGCTTCCAGCTGCAACATACTCAGCTTCTACAGTAGATAAGGCCACACTGTTTTGCTTTTTGCTGAACCATGAAACCAGGGATCCTCCAAGGAACTGACAGGTTCCACTTGTGCTTTTTCTGTCAGTTTTGGATCCTGCAAAATCAGCATCAGTGTATCCTTTGAGATCTTCTCCATTGCCTTTTGGATACCAAAGACCCATCTGTGATGTTCCAATAAGATATCTAAAAATTCTTTTCACAGCTGTTGCATGGGTTTCTTTGGGGCATGATTGGAACCTTGCACACATGCAGACACTGAACATAATGTCAGGTCTGCTGGCAGTTAGGTACAACAGGGATCCAATCATTCTTCTATACTGAGTAATGTCAAACTTCTTCCCATTCTCATCCATGTCCAGTTTGGTTGCAGTAGCCATAGGTGTTCCCATTGGCTTGGCATTCTCCATTCCAAACTTCTTTAACAGCTCCTTTAGATACTTGGATTGACTGAGAAAGATACCATCATTAAGCTGTCTGATTTGCAATCCAAGGAAGAAATTGAGTTCACCCATCATAGACATCTCGAATTCTCCCTGCATTAACTCAGAGAATTTCTTGCAAAGAGTTTCATTAGTAGCACCAAAAATAATATCATCAACATAGATTTGAACAATTAGTAAATCTTTATTTTCTTTCTTAGTAAATAAGGTTGTGTCAATTTTGCCTCTGTTAAACCCCTTTTCAGTCAGAAAATTACTCAGTCTCTCATACCATGCTCTAGGGGCCTGTTTTAAACCATAGAGAGCTTTCTTCAGTTTATAAACATGGTTTGGTTTTGTAGAGTCCTCAAAACCTGGAGGTTGATCAACATAAACCTCGTCCATGATATATCCATTCAGAAAAGCACTCTTTACATCCATTTGATATAATAAAATATTTTTCATGCATGCATATGCTAGCAGTATTCTTATAGCCTCTAATCTAGCTACTGGTGCAAAGGTTTCTTCAAAATCAATACCTTCTTCTTGATTATACCCTTTAGCAACTATTCTAGTTTTATTTCTGATTATTGTTCCAGATTCATCAAGTTTATTTCTGAAAACCCATTTGGTACCAATAACAGGATGATTTTTGGGTCTAGATACTAAATTCCAAACTTGATTTCTTTCAAATTGATTTAATTCATCTTGCATAGCCATAATCCAGTATTCATCAGTTAGGGCTTCTTCAGTACATTTGGGTTCAATTTGAGAAATGAAAGCACAGTTGAGCATCTGATCCCTTAACTGTTTTCTGGTTTTGACTTTCTCTTGAACATTCCCTATTACTTGATCAATAGGGTGATTCCTTTGATATCTCCAAGCTCTAGGGAGTTCTTGAGCTGTTTCTTCATTATTTTCTTTATCAAACTCTTGCTCCTGGATATCTTCCTCTGTGCCAACAGATTCAGATATCTTTGGAGGTTCAGTTTTACTTTTGTCAGAGATTCCTAGTTTTTCAAAATTGAAAGTAAGATCATCCTTATTGGTAACATGTTTTGAAACAGTTTCATTTCAATGAAAACCACATGCACTGATTCTTCTACTACATTTGATCTTTTATTATAAACCCTATAAGCCTTACTCCTACTTGAATAGCCCAAAAATATACCTTCATCGGATTTGGCATCAAACTTGCCCAGATTTTCTTTCCCATTGTTGTGAATGAAGCATTTGCACCCAAACACATGGAGGTGTGACAGATTTGGCTTTTTTCCCTTGTACAGTTCATATGGAGTCTTCCCAAGGATTGGTCTGATGTAGGCTTTGTTTATGATGTAGCTTGTTGTATTCACTGCATCAGCCCAGAACACTTGAGAGAGTTCCTTCTCATTTAGCATAGCTCTAGCCATCTCTCCAATGGTTCTGTTCTTCCTTTCCACCACTCCATTTTGTTGAGGAGTTCTTGGTCCTGAGAAGTTATTGTCAATCCCATGCTCATTGCAGTACTCCAGGAAGTATGCATTTTCAAATTCTCCTCCATGGTCTGACCTGATAGACACAATAGAAATACCTTTCTCATTTTGCACTTTCTTAGCTAAGGTTACAAATGCATCAAAGGTATCACTTTTAGAGGAAAGAAACAATGTCCAAGTGAATCTAGAATAATCATCTACAATTACAAGCACATACAGATTACCACCAAGACTTTTCACCCTGGATGGTCCAATTAAGTCCATATGCAACAATTCAAGTGGTCTTGTTGTGGTAACTACATTTTTAGGTTTGAAGGATGATTTAGTTTGTTTTCCTCTTAGGCATGCATCACATTCTTTATCCTCTTCAAAAGATATTTTAGGTAGACCAGTTACTAGCTCATTTTTAATCAGTTTCGATAATTGATTCATGTTAACATGAGCTAATCTCCTATGCCATAGCCAACTATCATTATCCTGGCTTATTAAACATACAGAGTCCAAGGGAGGAAGTTCATCAAGGTCAATAGTATAACAGTTACCATCCCTTTGAGCTTTGAGGATTACTTTGTGATCACTTTTTCTGATGACCAGGCAAAACTTTGAGTCAAACAGCACCCAGTTTCCTCTATCACAGGTCTGACTTACGCTCAGCAAATTGTGGTTGAGGCCAATTACAAACAACACTTCTTCAATGGATGTTTCTGGATTTTTGCCCACAATGCCAATACCAACAATTTTGCCGTATTGATCACCTCCAAAGGTCACCTTTCCTCCCTTCTTGTCTCTAAGAGTGATGAACTTCTCCTTATCACCAGTCATGTGACTTGAGCAGGCACTGTCCATATACCATTTGTTGCTTTTCTTAGCTTTGAGACAGACCTGCAAAATAAGGTTTATGTTTTCCTTTTAGGTACCCAAATTTGCTTGGGTCCTTTTCTGTCAGTAGTTATTTCCCTAGATGCAGATGCACCATTGGGAACCCATTTAACTTTCCTGCCAAGTCCATTTTTCTTCAAAGCACAAGAACTGGAAGTATGTCCCTTTTTGTTACAGAAATGACAGGTAGTGAAAGGACTGCTAGATTGAGAAGCAGGAAGAAAACAATGCAGATAAAATTTTTGTCTAGTATGCCTTCGTTGATCATATGTTTCAATGTGAGGTGATACATCATTTTTCTTTTTATTGCTCTCAGCATGCACAAAGTGTCTCATATATGCATTTTGATTTTTCTTCCTAATCTTTTCTTTGACAGCACATGGATCATAGCCAAGACCAGCTTTTCCTTGTAATATTCTTTGGCTCCCCATTAATGCAAACAACATATCCTTACCTCTAGTGAGCCTAGACATGCTTTTAATTAAATAATCATTAGTTCGCTTAAGTTCAGTGCATGAAGTGCAGCAAACAGATTCAGAAGTAGGTAAAGTGGCAGTTTTAGAAACTATGCTTTGAGACTCCAGCTTGCTTATCTTTTTCTTTGCCAATTTCAGTTCTTTAGCAATTTTAATAAATTCATCATGAAGCTCATGAAATGCATCCAGTAATTCAGAATAGGAAGGTTCAGATTCATATACCTCTTCTTCTTGATCACTGCTGCATGAGGGTGTGACTTCTTCAGAAGCAAGTTCCATTAGACAAATGTTGGCAATCTCATCCTCATCTTCTTCTTCCTCATCTGAGCTGTTGCCCCATATGGATGAAATATAGGCTTTCTTCTTCTTCCCTTTGTCAGCAGCTTTCTTTTCTTTTTCTTGTTTCTTGATGAATTGGGGGCAGTCCCACTTTATGTGTCCCTGCTTCTTGCACTCATAGCAAGTCACAGGTTCTTTTGTGTCTTTCTTATTTTCTCCAGCCACTCCTTTCTTGAAGAATCTCTTGTTCTTCTTCTTGCTGTAGAATCTTCCAAATTTTCTGACCATCATGGCCAGAGCTTCCTCATCCAGCTCATCTCCTTCGTCAGATTCTTCTTCCTTTTCATCAGCAGCTTTGAGGGCAAGGCCTTTCTTCTTTCTGTCCAGCCCAGCTTCCTTGAGTGCTTTGATTTTTCCTTCATACTCCTCAAGGCTGCCGAAGAGAGCTGTGACAGAAGCCATTGATTCTCCTCTCGCTTCTTCTATAGCTGTCACCTTGGGCTGCCATTCCAGAGGGAGAGCTCTGAGTATCTTTTTTACTTTCTCAGACTGTGTGTATTCTTTTCCCAGGCTCTTCAGTTGATTCACAATAAGAGTGAATCTCTTTTAGAGCTCCTTTACAGTTTCTCCTTCAGCCATTCTGAAGCTTTCATACTCCCCAATGCACGTGTTCAGTCTGTTCTCCCTAACTCCAGATGTTCCTTCATGTGCAATCTGTAGAGTATCCCACATTCCTTTTGCAGAGGTGCATTGTGAGACTCTGTAGAATTCATCCTGGTTCAGGGCACTGACCAAACAATGCTTTGCTTTGAAGTTTAGTAGGACTCTCCTTCTGTCTTCATCATTCCACTCTGCTTCCAGCTTCTCTTTGTGTCTTCCATCTTCAGTTAGAGCCATTGGGACGAAATCTCCTTTTTCAATGACTGACCAGATGTCAAGATCAATTGATTGGAGATAGATCTGCATCCTCATCTTCCAATATCCATAATGCTCTCCACTGAAGTCTGGTGGTCTGTTAGTGTTGTTTCCTTCAGGAAGTATACTCTCTCCAAAGCCAGCCATCTTAATTCCCGGACTGTGAGTTCCTTTGAATGGGAATCCGGGCTCTGATACCACTTGTTAGCAAGGCTGACTTCCCAAGAGGGGGGTGAATTGGGAAGATTGAAATTTTTCTGCACAAAGTGAAGTAAGTGAAGATATCACAATATAATGAAAATAATGCGTAAAACAGAGCAAGCTGAAAAGTAAAGATAGGGAGAAGAAGACTCAGTAATTTATCCTAGTTCGGTCTTTCCACTTGATCTACATCCAGTCCCCAAGACACCTCTTGAGATTTATCAACTATACAGCAAGAATTTCAATGGGCTTCTTGCTAGGGCCACAGTACACGAGTATGCTCTGTTTTTGAGCTCTCTCAAACTCTCCAAGCACTTTCACTATGTGCTTCCCAATCCCCTTGTGAATACCCCTCACAAGTAAATCTATCTCCAAGATGAAGAGTAGATTGATTACAATGAAATAACTCTCTTGAAAAGAGTAGATATGAAAGTTTAAGTACAAGTATAGAAGTTGAGAGGGTAAAAGCTTTTGAGAAGAAGATTTAGCAGAAATTCGGTATATACAAGTTTGATTCGTTACCCACAACTTCAAATGATGTTGTATTTATAGATTTAGGTCTCAAATATCCGTTAGAGACTAAATCTATCTGTTGGGGAAGTTATCCAACGGTTACTCTGAAAAACTATCCGTTTACCAACCGCATTTAATGTTTCTGACATACTGAAATTCGAATTTTGGTTGGTCAACAGACGAATTTTGAAGGAACCGAAGATTAAAGCTTCCAACGTTACAGCACGAAGTTCGTCTGTTCATGAATTGAAATTCAAATTTTGAAACTTACAAAACATTTTCACAATGTGACATATGAATTTCCAAGAAGAAAGTTTTTTGGTTAAGTGTGAACAGTGTTTTCAATTTTCCACAGTGCCTTCGAAATTTGAATTTTGGTATCCCAAAATTCGTTTGTCCACTGAATGTTTAAGAGACACAGTAGATTACTTTCTTCAAAATTCAAATTTTGGAAGGGTGAAATTCGTCTGTCAGAGAGACTCTTTCCAGACTAATTTCATCATTCGAATGTTGCAAGTTCTTATCATTCATATGTCAATGTTTCACTTTAACAGACTCAAGAACTTAGCTTCTGAAATTCGAATTTTAATGTTCAAAGTTCGTCTGTCAGAGAGCAGTTTTGAAACTTAAATCATTCTTGATCTCAGATGAACTTTAACATAGTTTCAGACGAATTTCTTCTATTTTCTCAATTTTTTATTTTGTTTGAAATTCGAATTTTGAAGACTCAAAGTTCGTCTGTTGCAAAGAGGCATCTTTCAGACTTATATGAAAATTTGAATGTTGGAAGTTCAAAATTCGTCTGTCAGAGAGCATTTATCAAACTCAATTTCATTTTGATTGCAGATGCACTTTATCATAATTTCAGACGAATTTCTTTGGTTTTTACAAACTTCATTTTACTTGAAATTCGAATTTTGAAAGTGTGAAGTTCGTCTGTTTACCAAAAGGCCTCTTTCAGACTAGATGAAAATTCGAATTTTGAACAACCAAAATTCGTCTGACAGAGAGCCATCTCTTCAGACTTATTCAGTTTTAGCTCGAAATTCGAATTTCCAAAGGCAAAGTTCGAATTTCCAACTTGACAGTTTAGCTTAAACTTTCAACCTTCGTCTGTTTGTTGGTGTTTTTCAAATATTTAAAGATTTAACATAAAATCAAAGTTTGAAAACATCTTTTCTTCAAATCAAAATCTTTTACCCAGTCATAACAAAAACTAAGGATCCTACAAAAGATCTAACAGCAAGAACTCAGAAAATCTTCACTTGAGACAGCAATTTTTTTATTATTTCTTCCTCACTATTCACCCTAGCTTCAAATTGGTCCATCTCTTAACCTAGACCTCCCAGGTATGCAATACTTATACCATTGCGCTCATCTTGGAGCGGGCTTTCATTCAAGTGGTATATTGCATATTTTTCAGGGTGAGTCCTGGATTTAATTTCTGCTAAGGACCTTATGGAAAATTAATTCCAATTAAGGACCAAACTTCTTCAAAAAATTAGATGAGAAATTAATTCCTTCTAAAGCCCGATTATATATAGCATTTTCATCTTGCTTTGTTTCTCATCTTTTATTCATTTTATAACATTTCATAAAAATAGGGATATTACAATGAGGCTGGGTTTTTACTAGACCCAGATAACTTTGGTAATGACAGTCTGATTAATGTGAAAGATAAGGTATATCGGAGTATTCAAAAGTGTTTCCAGAAAAGTAAGGCATGTCTTGAAGGGCCTAAGCATGTGCTATATTTTCTATATGAAGTTGCTAAGGTCAAGGGCTTTCTAGCAGGTAAAGGAGTACATTATCCGGAGTCATGATGGACCGATACATTAGTAAATGAAATCCCTAATGATTTCTTCTAGACTTGTGTTAAAGCCAAGCTAGACATGGTATCGTTTGGCAATCTAGAAGAATATGTTGCAGCCTATTGCATACAAAGGGATATTAGGTTAAATCATCAGCCAATAGGAGCTAATGATCAAGTACTGGCTCCAAAAGACTGAAGCCCTATACCCCCATTTGCTAATGTCGCACAAAGTTAGACTCCAAAAGGAAGAAATGCTAGAAACTTTTAAAGATAGTATTAAAGAGCTGGCATACTTGGAGACGATTGGACTGGAACAGGAGGATCTTGTTAGAGACATAGAAGAAAAGGATTATGAGGAGAATGTGGAAGAGAATCCAGAAGAGAATTTTAGTAAAGCTTTTATTGGAGGTGAATGTAGCTCTGGTCCCTTCGGAATAGAATGATAAAAGAGATTATATGTAAACATATATAAATGTATAAAGGCAAAGAGTAATGATGACTGCAAGTTTTGAGTGTATCATAAGCAGTCACAAGTAAGAAGTATAATGAAAATGAATAGAGTATGATGTTTATATTGATATATTCTCTGATTATAGTTGTTAAATATTTATGAATAGATTATAATGGATGAAATGGTTTGTATCTGGAGACGAATAAAAGTAGAGACTCCTGAATAAGGAAAGAGCCCACAGGGTGATCCTTTGCAAGTTATTATGAATAGATGAGATCAGCAGCAAAGGATTATTGAAAAGTTAAAGTAAACTGTAGACACTCAGAGATAGCCTCAGGAAATTAGAGATGAAATTTCATTTTTGAGGCAATATTAGTAGCAAGTACCACAGGCTGTACCCATAAACTAAGTAGTGGAGACAATAATTGATCATGCTAAATCACATCATGTAATAGCTCAGTTTTGACGATAATGTCCTCCCTTATTTAATGAAGGGTTTTAAGTACAAATGGTTGAGGACTAGACACTGAGTTTAGAAAAAAATTTCAAGTTAATGGGATATTCCTCTGAAATGAAAGCTCTATAGGCTATCTACTTACATACTTGAGAAAGAAGCAGATAGGTGGTGACTTAATACTGAGTTGATCCAGTAAGCTTGGAACATACCCCTGACGTGGAAATTATTTTGTAATCTTTTATGACAAATATTTCTTGTAGTCAGTTAGAGATGAGAAAAAAAATGAGATCATTATGTTCTGACAAGTGATGGATTAGTAAGTAAGGACAAAGCTACATTCATACAGTTAGTGCAGAACTCCACCTAGTTATAATAGTATGATGACCAGAGGTGGAAGACAAAAAGGCTAAGAAGAGGAATAAAGCTTGTCATTAGGAAAAGGAGAGTCCCAGTACGAAGTAGGCAATTTAATTTGCTGGTAGAGGCTACTAGAATGATAAGAAGTAATTTGAATTATCAAAGTTTTATGTTTGCTACCAAATAAATGTTAGAAAAGCTACTGCTGACAAAAGTAAGAAAAGCAAAAAGAGAATGAAGCAATGAAGTAATTGTAACAGGAAAGAAAGATACTCATTTCGATGATCATTTTCCCCTACTGATATAATGTATTGTTTTATGAAAATCTGGCCTAAGAATATCTTAGAAACATAAGAGAATAAGTCTTCAGGACAGTAGTTGCTGGCTTAGATGAGAATGTTTCACAGGTCATGAAACCTTTCAGAGTTAGATCCAGACGGATCCTATCACTTGAGTAATGATGTAGGGTCATAGAGGATCCTAGTAGAGCTTTAAGATCACAATAGATCTCATGGTCGCAGTAGACCAATTATGAGGTTGTAGTAGACCTCTAAAGAGAATGAGATGATGAGAACGATTGATGAGCCCTAATATTTTGATAGTTCTCTGAAAGAGGATGAATTAGGATGATATTAAGGATATGAAACCTCATTAATCAGCAACTGATATGAAAGTTTATGTAAGGCTTTTCTCTAATACCAAGCCACATACCAGAAATTAGCAAAGAAATGAGATGGTAGGTGATGATAATGAATATGAAAGTAAGTACATCACCTATAAATAAGTTTAGTGGCTAGATGTTTCAGTAATAAATGAAAGAGGCAAATAAGGAATGAATGATAGAAATAAAGAAAAATAGTTATGAAAGAAACAATGGGGAGAAACTAATGAATAAAAGGAGATACGTTGGAAAAAGAAGTAATCATGAGAAAGGAAATGAGTAAATGAATGTATGATCAAGGAAAGAGGTTAACCAGCCTATAAATTAAGATTAGTTTCAATGAGTCTGGGCTAGATAAATTCTTTAATGTGGACGGTAGTTTTTTCCAAGTAAACCAAGGATTCCAAATCCAAATAGATGTTAAAAGTATTTACGATGAATGTCATGTGGGATTTGGAAGATATATTTCAGCTTTGCATTCCCTAAGTATTGGATTAGAAGTGAAGAAATTTTTAGAAGGGCATCATAATCATAGGCTCCCTAAGAGTTAATTGGGTTGAGCCGATACTTGATGCCATAACTAGATTACAAGTTCTACAATTAAGTATATCATATTTTGGGAAATCATCTCATTGCCTATATGTTCTCAGCAATATGTTATTGTAAGAAGATAAAGTTGAAGCGTTAGAAGTCTCAGAAAATGAACTAGAGAAGGATCTAGAAAGAGATCCCATGGAGATAACAAATGTCGATAATAAGTTTGCCATTAGTATTGAAACCCCATAAGTTCAGTATAACAAGATATGATGCAAGTATAAAGTAATGCAAATATAGATATGAGTTAAAGGAAGAATATGTATGTATGATGTTTAGGGTATAATAAAGCAAGAAAGGAGAAAACAGTTCCAGGCAGTTTAGGGAATTATGAAACCTTAAGATGGTAGATTGCTAGTCTTGGTGTGAAATCTAGCTATAGAAAGAAATGTTTATGGTCGGAAGATCTCACAATAAATAAAATCTTTCGTTAGCTGCCAAGGTGGGAAAAAGGGAGGTAACTCTTGGGGAGAAGCCTAATTGAGCCAAGAAAGATGAAATCCTCCATATGATAAAGGCCACCAAGGCGAGGCAGATGAAAGGTAGCTCCTGGGGTGATGCCTAAATGAGCCAAAATTAATGAGAGGCCGAAGGCTAGATTCTAACTGAGTTAGTAAGAGACTGTTGAAGGGTTGAAAAATCTCCCTTAACTTGTCAAAACACAAATTAACCTTGACTAAGCAATTAAGGAAAGTATGTATGAAAATGATAATACAGAAATATGAGAAGTGATAAAGAGTAAAGAGTAATGACCACTGCCTTAATATCATTAAAACCCCAACCCATAAAAACTAAGAGAATCTAAAGGCTATGCTAAGATAAGTAAAGGTATTGGGTTTGGGAATATGTTTATACATGAAGGCAGAATGGTAAGTTGAGACTCTAAGTTAACAAAAACTAGAGTAAAGAGCAAAGAAGTAGTATAAGCAATGGATGAAAATGGAAATGGTGATGAGATGCCATTATTGGATAGTAAACAATTGATAGAAGAAAGATGGAAATAGTGGTTGAATGGCCTAGAAATTAAAGCAGTAAAATATTTAGAGGTCACGTAGATAAGTTATGGCTTGAAAGGAAGCCATTGCCAGTATTCTACAAGACAAATTTTGGCATGAGTACTCCAAATTTGTAACGAGCATGAAAGATGACTAACAATTTTTAAAATATTTTAAATAAAATTATTGACTTACTAAACTCAGTAAATGTAGCTCATGAAGTACGGTCAGTAGGTTATAGAATCTCCTAAAGGTCGCAGTAGTTCCTAATAAAGTAAGTAAAGTTATGAGTGGGAGAAATCAAAAACAAAAATAAGATGAGAATTTACTAAGTCTAGTAAGATATTATAAAAATTTTATTGTGAAAAATTTTCCCCAGACTGTCTTACTGCTTGATTAAGAAGAAAAAGTTTGTTGGAAAAGAGGTAAGAAATGAGTTTTTATGAATTGAAAGAGGTTAAACCTCCTCCCCTGAGATGATTAATCTTGATTCAATGATGATTGAAAAGGTCTATGATACTGAAAGAAAGTATGGATCAGGGTATGAGTAATAAAACAGGGTTGAGTTGAGGATAGTAGCCTATGTTTTATATGATAAATTTTTATGAAAAATATATTCCCACAGATAATAGCCGTGAGTAATGCTTTCAAGATACAGAGTATAATAAGTTAAAATAAGTTATATTTTCTATGATTTTACCATAGAAGTATTATGAATCTCAAGTGACAATGAAATAAAAAAGAGGTGACTTGAGGTAAGGTAAAAAGCAAAGAAGGAAACTATGGCTTTGTAAGTGTCATACAAGCAAAGCTAATGTAGTCAGCTTATGCTTAGTAGGAAGATTATTCATGTAAATAGCATAAAGTTATAAAAAGTAAAGAAAATGAATTATGTCAGGTGCTAAAGAAGAGACTATAGCATGAATAAGAAAAGAAAGTTATGAAAGCAAGGATGATGATTAATAATGGGTATGTTACGTGAAATTTCTGATACCCTTAAGGTAAAATAAAAGTATGATGTCCTCGAAATTTCTCAACATGAAAGATATTAGCCAGATCTTTTAGATGCTATGAATGGAGGAATAAGATCAAAGTGAAAAGTTGACTTTTAAGTCATGAAATTAAGATATGAAAGTATTCATCTAATAAAACAGGTCTAGAATTGGGAAATAAATAGAAAGAAAGTATGAGAAACAAGTATGTATCCAAATTTTGAAGATGAAATTTATTTTAAGGGGAAGGGAATTGTAATATCCCAAGAAAACTAAAATATCTATAAATATATAGGGAATTTACAAAAATGGGCAGACACCATTTTGCGTGGAAAATGGCAAAGAGGTCATTTTTCCCGGTTAGACCAAAAAATGAGAAAATTATATTTTTCTCCCAAAGAATTATTAAAAGGACATCCATGTCCCTAAAGTCATACATGGAATGAGTATTAGAAATTTCTTAGGGAAAATTATACTAATAACCTGAAAGTTTCAGAAATTATAATTTAACCCTGGGTCAAGGGTAATTTTGTAAATATGCAAAATTATTGTCAGAATGAAGCCCTCGATGAGAGAAGTTCAATGGTATATGGCACTGAGGGTTAATGTTCAAGGATAAAGAAATAATTAGTGCCGAGTGTCCAAAAGTAATAGTAAACCGATAAAGGAAACTATGGGCCCCACCAATGATTAAAAAGAAATCGAGACAGGATATGGGCCATACACAGATATCATTTGGGACAGGATAATTAGGAAAATATGAAAATAAAATTAGAATAATCTTGTAGCCCAAAATTGCTAATTTACCATAAAAAGTAGTTTTATCGATACGGTTAAAAATTACCCGGTTCAAGATATATCTGGACCAAAAAAAATTGAGCAATCTTGGACACTTAAAGTACTCATTCTTTGCATGCTTGGGGCAACTTTGGTCAGCATGTTTTTTTTTGAAAACTTCCTTAAGAAGTTTTCACTTTTTGACCAAAAAGTAATGTAACTTTAATTAAGGGTTAATTATGATTAAGCTACATAATTAACCACTTAATCACTCACTTTTCCACTTCACTTTCACGAGCAAGCAGCAGCAAAACAGAGGCTCAAAAACACAAGGGAGAAGAGAGAAAAGAGAGGAAGAGGAAGAGGGAACTCAAGGCAAATGAAAAGCTTCACTTGTGGTAAGTTGCTCGTCCATCTTCAAGCTTGCTATTTATGGTCTTTAGAGCTTGAACCATGGATTAGATTTCCCTCCCCACTCCCTTAGGTTTTTGGCCATGGCAGGATTTAGCAAGAAAATTCTGCTAAACTTTGAAAATTCATAACTAATTTTACAAAAATTGTATTGAGGTGATTTCAAGTTCTATGAAAAGCTTTTGATGTCTATTTTAAAGGAAAAATGTTGATTCACACTTTTAATGCTACAGTAAATTTTGAATTTTATAGACTTTATCATGTTAGTAATGAAACATAAACAAAGAATAAGGAAATTTCAACACTAAAGTATAGGAACATAATAATTCATTATCAGAACGTTGTAATTTATATTATATAATGTAATATATCATCTAGTCCTACGTAATGTAATACAAAACATAATATGATTCTAAAATGACTTGGATAGCATTTCCTTATCAATTTGTTATTTCATTTCCATGGGAAGAACCTTGGCCTAAAAATGTTAGATATTGGGATGAGATTCGGACAGAATCTCAGTAATATGACAATTTATTTTCCAACATTTAATTTTAGCAGCATAACTGTATAACCATAATTACTAAGAATCAAACTTAAAATCTTCTACAAGATCATGCATGTTTAAACAACCTTCATGACATTCAAAGCATTATTGTAGCAAAACCTCAACTTTGATCCAAAATTTCAGCATAACAACTCCCAAAAACATGTTTCTACTAGCATAATGACTACTCTTAATAAATCAAATAGCTGAACTGAAATATAAATGGAAGAAAAGGAAAAACATATTACCTAGAAATATTTTTCAGAACGTCAGAACTTCATATCACACCTTATTTCCTAAATCTGAGCTTGTCACTCTACCTTTCTCTATCTTAAATGAAATTTGATGGCTTAATGGGGAAGGAAGAGCTTCTATTTGTAGGTGAGCCGAAGACGTAATGGCCCTTAGATTAGATTTTGATCCAGGGGCTCATAATTATTCCATACTAATTTATTTAATTCAGCATGTGAGGGTTTTATGAGGTTACCACCTTGCCCTGTTCTAGATGTATTCAGCTGATATTTTCAACATGAATTAGACCCAAAAAATATATTGTATTTGGTTCTATCATATGTCTAATTTAGATGGTGCCATGTGTGTGTTGGAGTCCAAATTGATTTTTGCTTCTTCTCCTCTGAATTTCATCACTTCCTTGTTTGATCAGCCCAAGGAATATATTTTTATACAATTTGGGTTTTATATATCTCATTCTGGGCCTTAGTTCAAGGTATACAGGTTTTTAGGTTCATTCTACCGATTTCGGGTCCAATCTTCCTTATAATGGGTTTTAGGATCTAAAATTAATGTAGTAATGTAGTTATATATTTTGGGACTTAGAACATTATTTTTTAATTTTAATATATTCTGATTAGTGACTAATTTCCTTATACATAGTTAATTAGGTCATAATGTCAGTTTCTTTGTTTATTTGTTTATTTCTGCCAAAACTAAAGTCATATCAGATATCTATTACTAAAATAATATCCTTGTTTTCTAAAATGAATCTAGAGATGTTACTGAGTCATATACGGTCTTTGATGAATCTAGACTTGATATTAAGCTACATACATTTTCTAATTCACCAATTAGTCCAATTATTCATAGACTGATTCTATGGCTATTTAAAATTCGTAGAAAAATATAGTGTCTTATTCTGAGTCACTATATTTATGTTTCCTAATATAGACTTATTTTCTATTTTTTAGAAATTTCTAAATTATAGAACTCCGGTCCTCTTTTCTGTCTAATATATGCATTTTCATGTTCTGTTTATTAGAGGATAATCTCTGACAATTTTTTTTCTAATTTTATTCCTCCAACCGGTAATATCAAACACTAAGCAGATAATTTGTTTGGAAAAATGACATCTATGTCCCATTATTTTGTCTTTAGTGTCTACTACATCAATTTCCACTTTGACCCCATGACTTAACTTTCTTTGCAACTTGGTCCCTAAGTACTACTACTACTACCATGTCGCCCAAGGCATAGAATCTCAACCTATAGCTTCACAGGATTTCTGTTGTTATACAGCACACATTCACAGTTGAATACTAAGTCAAATTTTATCTAGATTTGTATATAATGGCATACGAAATTTTAAATGGTCGTAATTTCTAAACAACATATCCAACTTATTTAGTTCTACCTAAAGGTTCCATATGGTTTCTAGTGTCATATAATGGAAGTTCACAGTTTAACCAAAAGCCAACAAGAAACATAAATACAAAGCATGTGAAGTACAAGTTATGTTATGAGTTTCATAGCTAGTGAAAATCAAAATGTTACAGAAAATATGAAGTAGCGGAAGAACTTGACTCAAAAGATTTAGAAGATGATCGGTTAAAACCCTAGAGGAACTCGTCTCTAGATCTGTAACTATAATAACGCCCACAAGGTTGATCACTCCCCACAGTAAAAAAGAAATAACTTAGTAAATTCTTATTGAAAAACTCACAATAATATTATTTCACTATTCTCTGAAGAAAATGCATTACATAGAGGCCTTTGTATAGGCAAAACAAGAAAACCCTATTCCTAAAACAACTGGATCCAAATAATCCTAATCGATCAAGAACATCTAAAAAATATATCTAATTATAAAAAATCCTAATAATAAAAAATGAAAATTCAAAGAAAAATAATAAAATTGGTATCTAATCCTAATACTATTAGATAATCTCTTAAGTTCAAATCTAAGAAATCTCTTAGAAGATCTCTAATAGATTTTATTTCTTCTAATGTAAATTTAACTAATAACTTTGGCCCCAAGGAAATGCAAAATGAAAGTCAACGAAATAAAAATAAATAAATAAATAAACAAAATTATCTAATGAAACAAGATCTAGAATCTCCTTGAGAGGGATCATATGGGTAGCACTTGAGAATCTTTGACGTGCCTCCTTAATCTCTATCATTCCCCCTTTCCTTAAAAAGATTCGTCCTTGAATCTTTACCATCTTAGGATTAATTTGGATGCACTTCTATTGTTTCAACCTCCATATATGCTTTTGTTTCACCATATATCTAAAGATAAAAGCACTAATATTTTTTTAAATAACTTTTTTTTCAATACTTTTTTTTTCTGTTCAATGTGCTCTATGTTTTTTTTTTTGCATGAATTTTTTTTATAATAACTTCACAAACACAAGAAAACAAGATGTTGAGATGAAAAAAGTGGTGAGATGATAAGAAACAATACAAAACGTCACAAGAAGGGTGAAAAACAAAGAAGATGAAGATGGACACAAGAGAAGAATAGCCAAGAAAAATATGGAAGAATACAAAACACAAAAGATAAACCTGAATATCGGAACCAAAGCTCTGATACCAACTAATATGGACACAATGTGAACCTATCTCAAGCACCCATAAAATACAGAGTAGTGGGAGAATTTGACTCAAAAGATTCAGAAGATGACCGGTTAGAACCTTAGAGAAACTCATCTCTAGATCCCTAACTATAACGATGCCTACAAGGTTGATTACTTCTCACGGTAGAAAAGAAATAATTTAATAAATTCTCACTGAAAAACTCACAATAATATTATTCCACTATTCTCTAAAGAAAATGTATTATAGAAAGGCATTTATATAGACAAAACAAGAAAAACCCTAATCCTAAAACAACTGGACCCAAATAAGCCTAATATATTAAAAAAATCTAAAGGATGTATCTAATTATAAAAAATCCTAAAAATCAAAAATGAAAATTCAACGAAAAATAATAAAATTGATATCTAATCCTAATACTATTAGATAATCTCTGAAATTCAAATATAAGAAATCTCTTAGAAGATATCTAATAGATTTTATTTCTAACAATGTAAATCTAACTAATAACTTTGGCCCCAAGGAAATACAAAATGGAAACCAGCGAAATAAAAATAAATAAATAAATAAACAAAATTACCTAATAAAATAAGATCTAAAATCTCCTTGAGAGGGATCATGTGGGTAGCACTTGAGAATCTTTGACGTTCCTCCTTGATCTCTATCATCCCCCCTTTCCTAAAAAAGAATCGTCCTCGAATCTTTACCACCTTAGGATTAATTTGGATGCGCTTCGTTTACTTCAACCTTCATTTATGCTTTTGTTTTGCCATATTTCTAAAGATAACAGCCTAATATTCTTTTAAATACCCTTTTTTTTCAACACTTTTTTTTCTCTTTTCAATGTGCTCTTTTTTTTTTTTGCATGAATTTGTTTTATTAATAACTTCACAAACATGAGTAGAAAAGATGTAGAGATGGAAAAAGTGGTGAGATGATAAGAAACAATACAAAACAAGACACAAGAAGGGTGGAAAACAAAGAAGATGAAGATAGACAAAAGAGAAGAACAACCAAGAAAAAGATGGAAGAATACGTAACACAAAAAATAAACCTAAATATCGGAACCAAAGCTCTTATACCAACTGATATAGACACAATGAGAACCTATCTTAAACAGCCAGAAAATACAGAGTAGCAGAAGAATTTGACTCAAAAGATGATCAATTAGAACCCTAGAGGAACTCCTCTTTAGATCCCTAATTATAAGGACGCCCAAAAGGTTGATTACTCCTCACGGTAGAAAAGAAATAACTCAATAAATTCTTACTGAAAAACTCACAATAATATTATTCTACTATTCTCTAAAGAAAATGCATTACATATAGGCGTTTATATTGACAGAACAAGAAAAACCGTAATTTTTAAACAACTGAAACCAGATAATCCTAATAGATCAAAAAAATCTAAAAGATATATCTAATTATAAAAAATCCTAAAAATCAAAAATGAAAATTCAAAGAAAAATAATAAAATTGATATCTAATCCTGATATTGTTAGATAATTTCTTAAATTCAAATCTAAGAAATCTCTTAGAAGATATCTAATAGATTTTATTTCTAACAATGTAAATCTAACTAATAACTTTGACCCCAAGGAAATACAAATTGGAAACCAACAAAATAAAAATAAATAAATAAAAAAATTATCTAATAAAAAAATATCAAGAATTTCCTTGTGAAAGATCATGTGGATAACGCTTGAGAATCTTTTACGTGCCTCCTTGATTTCTATCACTCATATTTGTTGAATCAAGTGTTTTGATGATTCCAAACCAACTTTCTAGAGCTTGGAGAGAAGATATCAAAGGCGCACAAATGATCTCAAGTGGAGGAATTCAGGAAAAACTAGCACAAGAATAGAAGTAGAATCTACAACCATATTTAAATTGAGTAAAAGACTTTGAATTGGTAAAAATATGCTTTAAACTATAATTCTATATTAATCCATGGAATATTTTAAAAACATCCACTAACAGACGAAGTTTGAAACATTTATACTAATATGCTGTTTTGAAAATTCGAACTTTGGCTTTGGAAATTCAAATTTCGCATTGAAAATGAACAAGTCTGAAAAAAGCCTTCTCTGATAGACGAACTTTGGCTTTTGAAAATTCGAATTTCAGACAAAATATAACTTATGCAAAATGAAAAATTTGTCTGAGGATATGTCAAAGTTCATCTGAAAACTGAGTTTGGAAAGAACATCAAAATGGCTCATTGATAGATGAACTTTGAACATGAAAATTTGAATTTCAAAAACAAAGCTTGTGAGTCTGTTATAATGATATGTTAACATACGAATGATAGTATTCAGAAATTTGAATTTTGTATTAAGTTTGAAAAGAGGCCTCTCTGGCAGATGAACTTTGCATTTTGAAAATTCGAATTTCAAATAGATGAACTATTATGCCTCATTAAACTGCCCTCTGACAGACGAATTTTGAGTATCAAAATTTGAATTTCAAAGGCACTATAGCAAAATGGAACAACTGTTCATACTTTCCAAAAGAACTTTAAACTTGAAAATTCATATGTTCCAACATAGAAACATTTTCCAAAGATCAAAATTCGAACTTTGCTTCATGATAGACGAACTTTGAATGTTCAACGTTGAAGTCTTTAGCTTTCAATCTTTGGGAAATTTGTCTGTTGGCTAACCAAAATTCGAACTTTGAGTGCCAGAAGCTTTAAATATGGTTAGTGAACGGAAAGTTTTTCAGAGTAACTGTTGGGTAACTTCTCTAATGGATAGATTTTGTCTCTAACGTATAGTTAAGACCTAAATCTATCAATATAACATCATTTGAAGTTGTGGAAAACGAATTTAATTTTGTATATACTGAAAATTTTCCAAATCATCAACTCAAAGCCTCTTACTCTCACATACTTCAATATTTGCACTCCAACTTTCATATACACTCTGATTAAGAGAGTTTATTCATTGTAAATAATCTTATCTTTATCTGGAAGAAAGATTTTCTTGTGAGGGGATATCACAAGGGATTGGGGAAGCACTTAGCTAGAATGCAAAGAGAGAAAGTGTGAGCTCTACAAACAGAGCATCAATGCTGTACTGTGGCATTTGCAAGAAGCCCACTAAATTCTTGCAAGATAGTGGAAAATCTCAAGTGGTGGCTTAGGAACTGGACATAGATCAAGATTGAGAGACCGAACCAAGATAAACATTTGTGTCTTCCCTTCTCAATTATTGCTTTTACTGATTATTCATTTATACTCTATTTTACTGCCACCTTTGCTTTCCTCGCTTTCTTAAAGTTTTGCAGAAAATTTTAATCTTTCCAATTCACCCCCCTCTTGGGAAGCCAGCATATCTAACAAGATTGTTGTACGAATGTTAAACGAACTCATTAGCTTTCCTTTAGATGCTACTTTCATCGATTTCTATGATTGTACTTTTTCAGGGCACTTTCAAAAACATCGAGCTTCTACCTCAATAAGTTTTTTGATGGAATCCAATTGAACCCAATTCCTCGAAGTGTAAAATTGTACTGAAGAACCAAAATTAACTTGATTGCCTTTAGAGGCCACATTCAATAGATTTCTTTGGTGATACATATTGAAAGCATGTTCGGAAACTTTAGGCATCTTCCAAAATGGGCACACAGTGAGATCCAATTGTGCTCAAAGCTCCAAAGTTGGCCCTGATTGTTGTATGAATGCTAAATGAACTCATGATCTTTCCTTTAGTAGCCTACCTCTTTTGGGATTTTCAAAAATTTCAAGCTTCTGTCAAAATTTGATTCAAGATAGGATGTGATTGAGCCCAAAGCCTCCAACAAGAGTCAAATTGTACTAAAGAACTTGAATCAACTCACTTGATTACTTTTAGAGGCCACATTCAATAGATTTCTTTAGTGATACTTCTTGAGTGCATGTTCGAAAGCTTTAAGCATCTTCCCAAATGGGTACAAAGCTGGATCCCATTGTGCTAAATGCTTCCAAGTAGGCTTAGATTGTTGTATGAATGCTAAATGAACTCAATAGCTTTTCTTTAGAGGCCACTTTCATTGATTTCTCCGATTGTACTTCTTTAGGGTATTTTTAAAAATTTTGAGCTTCTACTAAAATTAGAATTAAGACAGGATCCAATTAAGCCCAATTCCTCCAAGAAGCATCAAATTGTACTAAAGAACCAAAATCAACTCACATGATTGCCTTTAGAGGCCACATTCAACATATTTCTTTAGTGATACTTCTTGAGTTCATGTCGGGAAACTTCAGGTACTTTCTAAAGTGGGCACAAAGTGGGATCCGATTGTGCTTAATGCTTCCAAGTAGGGTAAGATTATTGTATGAATGCAAAATGAACTTAGCAGCTTTCCTTTAGAGGCCACTTTCATTGACTATTTTGATTGTACTTCTTTAAGGCACTTTCAAAAACATCAAGCTTGTGCCGCAATAAATTTCTAGACGAGATCCAATTAAACCCAACACTTCCAAGAGTGTCAAATTGTACTAAAGAACCTAAATTATCTCACTTGATTGCTATTAGAGACCACTTTCATCGGATTTTTTTGATTATACTTCTTCAGTGCATGTTTGGAAACTTCGAACATTTGCCATAATAGGCTGAAAATGGGATCTAAATGTGCTCAATGCTATCATGCTGGCTCAAATGGTTGTTTAAATGCTAAACAGAACTTACTAGCTTTCCATTAGATGCCACTTTCATCAATTTCTCTTATTGTACTTCTTCAAGGCATATTTAAAAACGTCGAGCGTTTATTTAAAAAGTTTCTAGACAGGATCCAATTGAGCCCAATTCTTCCAAGAAGTATCAAATTGTGCTAAATAACCTAAACCAACACAAATAATTGCACTTAGAGTACACTTTCATCATATTTCTTTGTTTATACTTATTGTGTGTGTGTTCTAAAACATCAAATATCTGCCAAAATGGGCTCAAAACAGGATCCAATTATGCTCAATGCTTTTGAGTTAGCTCAGATTGTTGTAAGAATGCTAAATGAACTCGCTATCTTTGTTTTTTAAAGTAACTTTCATTGATTTCTTTGATTGTACTTCTTGAGTGCATTTTCAAAAAGATCAAGCTTATGCTCAAAACAGGTACAAGACAGGATCTGATTGAGCTCAATTCTTTTAAGAAGTATCAAATTGTACTGAAGAACCTAAACTAACTCATTTGATTGCCATTAGAGGCAACATTGATCTAATTTCTTTGGTGATACTTCTTGAGTACATGTTCAGAAACTTCAGGCATCTTCCAAAATGGGCACAAATCGGGATCTGATTGTGTTAAATGCTTCCAAGTAGGCTCAGATTATTGTATGAATGCTAAATGAACTCAATAGCTTTCCTTTAGAGACCACTTTCATCAATTTCTCTTATTGAACTTATTCAGGGTATTTTCAAAAATTTTGAGCTTCTGCTGAAATTAGACTCAAGACAGGATCCGATTGAGCCTAATTCCTCCAAGAAGTATCAAATCGGACTAAAGAACCTTAATCAGCTCACTTAATTGCCTTTAGAGGTCACATTTTATAGATTTCTTTGGTGATACTTCTTGAGTGCATGTTCGAAAACTTCAGGCCTCTTCCAAAATGGGCACAAAGCGGGATCCGATTGTGCTCAATGCTTCCAAGTAGGCTTAGATTGTTGTATGAATACTAAACGAACTCAGCAGCTTTCCTTTAGAGGCCACTTTCATCAATTTCTCTGACTGTACTTCTTCAGGGTATTTTAAAATATTTTGAGCTTTACCTAAATTATATTCAAGACAGGATCTGATTGAACCCAATTGCTCCAAGAAGTGTTAAATTCTATGGAAGAAACTAGATCAACTCGCTTGATTACCTTTAGAGGCCACATTCAATAGATTTCTTTGGTGATGCTTGTAACACCTTAAATTATGGCCCATTTCCAATGTATTAGATCATTTTAGATGTCTTTCGTTATTGTTTAGAGACTAGAATTACAATATAATAAAAATAGAAATTTTCAAAATACAGGGTACTGTTCTTTTGGAAATTTCCATTTTACCCAATGAATTTTGAAAATTCATAACTAAATCTGTAAAAATCATCTTTAAGTGATTTAAGTCTTTAAAATTATCTTAAATTCAGATATACATGGGAAAAATATGGAAAAATAACTTCATAGGGCCAATTTGTACAGTAAATTTCATGGATATTTACTGTTCATTTGGTCATTTTTCTATCTTTCAGTTTTGCTGACCTCAACTTTGAAAAATCATATTTCAGTCTATTCTATTCCAAATTATGCATACTCTATGTCATTCGAAAGCTATATATGTCTACTTATAGTCATATTTTTCTTACACATTTATTCCATTACACAGGGTATAAATTTAACTTAAATCATGAAGGGTCAGAATTCAAATTTTACTGGAACAGTTTTGGGAAAAACTCCATATCTTCTATTATATAGCTCCATTTACCTCCAAATCAGTGACATATACAACTTAAAACATATAAATTTCTACAAATTTAAACCACTGAATTTTTGGAGCTATATATGATTTTATATTATCTTTTGAATTTTCCAGTACCTAACTTTCAGTTTTCAGTTTTCCCATTCCTGCCCTGTTCTGAACCTTAAATTTGAAAAATCACCATTAATTGTATCCATCTCCAAATGGGGTGAATTAGGTGTCATTTTAAATCTTGAGATGCCCTCTATCTGGTATAAAAATTCCATAAACCTAACCTCACATAAGTACATAACAAAGGTGAACTAAACAGATACATCTGGAAAATACCCTATTTCAATCTATATAGCAATTTTGCTTGCCAAAACCCTTGCAAATGAACTCATTTTGGCATGAAACTTGGTAGAACATAACTTAATATCACAATATCCAGAACTGGAAATTCTCATACATTTTCTACAACATTAACATAATATCACAATTTTACAATTTCATACACAAGCAAGACACCAATAACCATTCACATTATAACATATTGGCTTGCAACATCATCCACTCATCATTAGCTTCTCCATGATATTAGCTCCTTCCTTAGCCCTTTTTTCCATTGCTTCCTTAGCATGGCTAGTCATTAAGGGGGAATGAGATTCAAAGAATCTCAATAGTAATAACCCATTCATACAATTATGTTATCACATAATTCATGGAAACATCAAGAAAACATCAAATTATCACTTGAAACTTTTAGTGCCATACACTTCGTGAAAATTTCGGCAACGTTTTATTTTAAGATTTGGACATCCAAAGGTCATAAACCTCATCAATCAACTCAGCCATTCATCACAAATGATCACAAAGCATCATTATATACATATGGCATAGCAACAAGTTCATGAAATTCAAGTTTGATAACAATAAGTATAAATAGGTAAATTACTACCTTAATGTATTCCCTTCCTTTCCAAACTTTGTGCACCTATTCTTGGCTTGCTTGAGCTTCCTTGAACCTATAAATATCATCATTCAAGCCTTTTATCCACCGGTTTCAAGAATTACATAACACCATACACACTAAACCCTAACTTTTCCATTTAGTTTTCCTTTGAGTTTTTCTTGAGTCCATCACTTATACTTGACCAATTTGGACCCAAGGAATCCATTTTTGGGGTTCAAAACATGAAATTCTAACTCTAAAAGCAACCCTTTCTGACCAAAATTCATGGAAAAAATTAGCAAAATATTTGCTTCCCAAAACTTGCTTCAATCTATGGTTTCATGCTACTTGGTGTTAGATAAGATGGCTTCCCAAGAGGGGGGTGAATTGGGAAGATTAAAATTTTTTTTGCAAAACCTCAAGAAAGTGAAGAAAGCAAAGTGTGATGGTAAAACAGAGTATAAATGAATAAACAATAAAAGTAGCAGTAGGGAAGAGAAGACTCAGATATTTATCCTGGTTTGGTCTCTCAACTTGACCTGCGTCCAGTCCCCAAGTCACCACTTGAAATTTTTCACTATTCTGCAAGAATTCAGTGGGCTTCTTGCAAATGCCTCAGTACAAAGTTAATGCTCTGTTTCTAGAGCTCACACTTTCACTCTTTGCACTCTCACTAAGTACTTCCCCAATCCCTTGTGAAATCCCCTCACAAGAAAATCTTTCTTCCAGATGAAGATAAGATTGTGTACAACAAATAAACTCTCTTAATCAGAGTGAATATGAAAGTTGGAGTACAAAGTTTGAAGTATGTGAGAGTAAGAGACTTTGAATAGATGATTTTGCAGAGTTTCAGTATATACAAAGTAATTTCGTTACCCACATCTTCAAATGAAGTTCTATTTATAGATTTCTGCCCCAACTATACGTTAGAGACAAGATCTAGCCATTAGAGATGTTATCCAATGGTTACTCTGAGAAACTATCCATTGACTAACCGCATTTAATGCTTCTGACACTCAAAGTTTGAATTTCAGTTGGTCAACAGATGAATTTCGCAGAAACTGAAAGCTACAGCCTTTAACGTTGAACTCCTGAAGTTCATCTGTTATGAAGCAAAATTTGAATTTTTATCTTTATAAAATGATTCTATGTTGGAACATACAAATTTTCATGTTTAAGATCATTCTGTTAAGTGTGAACAGTAATTTCAATTTGCTACAGTGCCTTTGAAATTCGGATATTGGAACCCCAAAATTCGTCTGTCAGTAACTGGTTCAATGAGGCACAATAGTTGATGAATTTGAAATTCGGATTTTCAAAGGGCAAAGTTCATCTGTCAAAGAGACCTCTTTTCAGACTTACTTTAAAGTTCAAATTTTTGAATTTTGTCATTCGTATGTCAACATATTAACACAACAAACTCACAAGCTTTGTGTCTAAAATTTGAATTTTCAAGTTCGAAGTTCGTCTGTCAGTGAGCAATTTTAAAGCTCTTTTTAAACTTGTTTTCAGATGAACTTTGGCATATTCTCAGACGAATTTTTCAATTTTCATAAGTTGCATTTTATCTGAAATTATAATTTTCAAAAGCCAAAGTTTGTCTGTCAGAGAAAGCTCTTTTCAGACACATATCAAAATTTGAATTTCTCAAGTTAAAATTCGTCTGTCAGAGAAGCTTCTCTTCATACTTGTTCTGTTTCAGTATGAAATTCGAATTTCCAAAGCCAAAGTTTGAATTTTTAAAATAGAAGATCAGTATAAACCTTTCAAACTTCGTATGTTGGTGGGTGTTTTTCAAATGTTCCATGAATTAACATAGAATCAAGGTTTTAAAACATCTTTTCACCAAATCAAAGTCTTTTACTCAAATTTAAACATTACTAAATATTCTACATCTATTCTTGCACTGATTTTTCTAGAATTCCTACACTTAAATCCTTTTATGCACCTGTGATATCTTTATTTCAAGCTCTTGAAGGTTGGTTTGGAATCATCAAAACGCTTGGTACCTAGCCTTGCCTTTTCCTTTGACTATTTCATGAAAGCTTCACTTTATCTCTCCACCCTCTCTTATGGACGAAATTTTCGTAGGCTAAAGAGGAAAGAAAACTCCATAAAACTCTTCCTATATGCTTGAAAACACAAGATGGAGATGGTAGAATTTTACCTTGATGCTTTAGCCTCCAAGCCTTGCAACTTTGCCTTCTCTTTTCTCTTCCTCTTTCTTCCTTTCTTTCTTGTGTTTTCTTTCTTGTTTTGCTAGTCAATGTGTCATTCAAAATAGATAGGAAAGATAGAGATTAAATGGCCAAATCATTCACTAATTACTCACTTAACATTAATTACCTTCATTAACCAAAAGTCAAGCCTTCTTCAACAAGTAGTTTGGCCGAAAAAAATCCAAGCCTTCTTTGAGAAGTTTTGGCCAAAAAAGTGAGTTGTCCAGACGCCTAGAGAGAGTTTTTTAAGTGTCCAAAATTGCTTAAATTTTCCTGGTCCATATATATCCTGAACTAGGTAATTTTTAACTGTACCGATAAAACTGCTTTTTATAGTAAATTAGTATTTTTGGGCTACAGGACTATTCCAATTTTATTCTTATATTTCCTTAATTATCCTATCCCAAATGGTATCTATGTATGGCCTATATCCTATCTCGGATACCTTTTAATCATCGATGGGGCCCACAGTTTGCTTTATCAGTTTACTGTTAATTTTTTCACACTCGGCACTGATTATTTCTTTATGCTTGAATATGAACCCTTACTGCCATATACCATTGGACTTCTCTCATCGAGGGCTTCGTTTTGACAGTAGTTTTGCATATTTACAAAAATTACCCTTGACCTGGGGTTAAAATACAATTTTTGAAACTTCCGGGTCATCCGGTGTAATTTTTCCCAAGACATTTCTATCATCCTCCACGTAATATTTAATAACTCTGGGACATGGATGTCATTTTTACAATTCTTGAGGGGAAAAATATAATTTTCTCATTTTTTTCGTTCAACAGGAAAAATGACCTCTTTGCCCATTTTCATGCAAAATGGTGTTTGCCCGTTTTTGCAAATTCTCTATGCATCTTTAGATATTTTAACTTTCTTGGAATGTTACAATACTTCTTGAGTGCAAGTTTGGAAACTTCAGGTCTCTTCCAAAATGGGCACAAAGCGGGATCCAATTGTACTCAATGCTTCCAAGTAGGCTTAGATTGTGTATGAATGCTAAACGAACTCAGCAGATTTCCTTTAAAGGCCATTTTCATCAATTTCTCTTATTATACTTCTTCAAGGCATTTTCAAAAATTTTGAAGCTTCTACGTAAATTATATTCAAGGCAGGATCTGATTGAACCCAATTCCTCCAAGTGTTAAATTCTACGACATAAACTAGATCAACTCACTAGATTGCCTTTAGAGGCCACATTCAACATATTTCTTTGGTGATACTTCTTGAGTTTAAGTTTGAAAACTTCAAGCCTCTTCCAAAATGGGCACAAAGCAGGATCGGATTGTGCTCAATGCTTCCAAGTACGCTTAAATTGTTGTATTAATGCTAAACAAACTCAGCAGATTTCCTTTATAGGCCACTTTTATCAATTTCTCTGATTGTACTTCTTCAGGGCATTTTCAAAAACATCAAGCTTATGCCCAAATAAGGTTCATGATGGGATCTAATTGAGCCCAATTCTTCTAGGAGTATCAAATTGTACCGAAAAACCTAAATCAACTCACTCAATTTCCATTAAAGGTCACTTTCATTGGATTTCACTAATTATACTTCTTGGGTGTGTGTTAGGAAACATCAACGATATGCCAAAACGGGCACACAATGGGATCCGAATGTGGTCAATGCTTCCAAGTTAGCTCAGATTATTGTAAGAATGCCAAATGACCTCACTAGCTTTCTGTTAGAGGCCATTTTCATCCATTTTTCTGACTGTACTTTTTCAAGGCATTTTCAAAAACTTCGAGCTTCTGCTGAAATGAGATTCAAGACAGGATTCAATTGAGCCCAGTTCTTGCAAGAAGTATCAAATTGTACTGAAGAACTGAAATCAACTCAGTTGATTGCCATTAAAGGCTACATTCCTTGGATTTCTTTGATTTTACTTCTTGAGTTCGTGTTCTGAAACTTCGAACATCTGCAAAAATGGAGTCAAAATGGGATCCAAATGTGCTTAATGCTTCCAAGTTAGCTCAGATTGTTGTAGGAATGTTAAATGAACTCATTAGCTTTCCTTCAGATGCCACTTTCATCAATTTCTCTGATTGTACTTCTTGAGGGCACTTTGAATAAATCGAGCTTCTACTGCAATAAGTTTTTAGACAGGATCCAATTCCTCCAAGAAGTGTCAAATTGTACTGAAGAACCTAAATTAACTCACTTGATTGCTTTTAGAGGCCACATTCAATAGATTTCTTTGGTGATACTTCTTGAGTGTATGTTCAGAAACTTGAGTCCTCTTCCAAAATGGGCACAAAGCGGGATTCGATTGTGCTCAATGCTTCTAAGTATGCTTAGATTGTTGTATGAATGCTAAATGAATTCATGAGTTTTCCTTTAGGGGCCTACTTCTTTTGGGCATTTTAAAAAATTTCAAGCTTCTGCTGAAATTAGATTCAAGACAGGATGCGATTAAGCCCAATTCTTCCAAGAAGTGTCAAATTGTACTGAAGAACCTAAATCAACTCACTTGATTGCTTTTAGAGGCCACATTTAACAGATTTCTTTGGTGATACTTCTTGAGTGCATGTTCGGAAACTTCAGGCCTCTTCCAAAATGGGTACAAAGGGGGATCCCACTGTGCTCAATGCTTCCAAGTAGGCTTAGATTGTTGTATGAATGCTAAACAAACTTAGCCACTTTCCTTTAGAGGCCACTTTCATCAATTCCTCTGATTGTACACATTCAGGGCATTTTCAAAAACATCAAGCTTCTGCCCAAATAAGGTTCATGATAGGATCAAATTGAGCCCAATTCTTCTAGGGTATTAAATTGTACTGAAAACCTAAATCAACTCACTTGATTTCCTTTAAAGGCCACATCCAACAGATTTCTTTGGTGATACTTCTTGAGTACATGTTAGTAAACTTTAGGCACCTTTCAAAATAGGCATAAAGCGGGATCCGATTGTGCTCAATTCTTCCAAGTAGGCTTAGATTATCATATAAAGATCTAAGAGTTGCATTTGATATAATTGGTAAATAAGTTACCAACCTGAATAACTTAATTTTGAGTGTCTTGCCAAAGCGGACTTACAATTAAGTGAAATATAGGTCTTAGCCTGCTAAACTAAATTGAAGGTTAATTTTTAGTCAGAAATTATAAACATGATTTTACATATTTTGTTGTAGAAAATAACGACAAATAATTTTGCTACACTTTCTTTGCGATCTATCTTACGAAGGACAAACTCAATGGGACCAACTTTCTTGACTGGTTTAGGAACTTGAGAATTGTTCTTAAGCAGGAATGAAAGTCATATGTCCTAGATGAACCCATTCCTGAGGAGCCTACAGCTAATGCTCCAAGAGCCCAAACTGATACCCATAATAAGCATCTCAATGACTCTGCAGATTTAGGATGCTTGATGTTAGCCACCATGATCCCAAAACTTTGGAGAGATCTGGAATATATGGAGGCTTATGAGATGATTGTGCATCTCAAAGAAATGTTCCAACAATAGGCCAGGCAAGAAAGGTTTGAAATCACAAAAGCCTTACATTCCTACAAAATGATTGAGGGAGCATCTGTTAGTGCTCATGTTTTGAAGATGAAAGGCTACATTGATCACCTTTAAAGGCTCAAATTTCCTATAACCTTGGAGTTAGCTACAAATTTTATCTTAAACTCACTCCTGGAGAGTTATGACCAGTTTGTCAAGAACTACAATAAGAACAACATGGAGAAATCAATTTCTGAACTGCATACGATGCTTAAAACTGTTAGTTAGGCTGGCTTCCCAAGAGGGGGGTGAATTGGGAAGCTTGAAAATTTTCTGCAAAATGTGAAGAAAGTGAAAAAAGCAAAGTATAGAAGGTAAAACAGAGTATAAGTGAATAAACTGTAAAAGTTGCAGTAAAGAGAAGAAAACTCAGATATTTATCCTGGTTTGGTCTCTCCACTTGACCTACATCCAGTCCCTAAGTCACCACTTGAGATTTTCCACTATTATGCAAGAATTCAGTGGGCTTCTTGTAAATGCCTCAGTACAAAGATGATGCTCTGTTTCTAGAGCTCACTCATTCACTCTATGCACTCTTACAAAGTGCTTCCCAATCCCTTATGATATCCCCTCACAAGAAAATCCTTCTTCCAGATGAAGATAAGATTGATTACAAGGATGAAACTCTCTTAAACAGAGTAAATATGAAAGTTAGAGTACCAAAATATTGAAGTGAGAGAGTAAGAGACTTTGAGTAGATGAATTGACAAAGTTTCAGTATATATAATATTAAAATCATTACCCACAACTTCAAATGATGTTATATTTATAGATTTAGGTCTCAAATATCCGTTAGAGACAAAATCTATCCATTGGAGAAGTTATCCAACTGTACTCTTAAAAACTATCCGTTAACCAATCGCATTTAATGCTTCTGACACTCTGAAATTTGAATTTCAGTTGGTCAACAAACGAATTTCGCAGAAATCGAAGGTTAACATCTTGAACATTGAATGCCCGAAGTTCGTCTGTCATGAAGTGAAAATCGAATTTTGATATTTTGAAAATGTTTCTATGTTGTGACATGAATTTTCAAGTAGAAAGTTTTTCTGTTAAGTGTGAACAGTATTTTCAATTTGCTACAATGCCTTCAAAATTTGAATTTTGGAACCCCAAAATTCGTCTGTCTGTAGCTTGTTTATAAGGCACAGTAGTTCATATAATTCAAAATTTGAATTTTCAAAGGCCAAAGTTCTTCTGTCAGAGAGAGCTCTTTTCAGACTTACTTCAAAATCCAAATTTATAAATACTATCATTCATATGTCAACATATCATTGCAACAGACTCACAAGCTTAGTTTCTTAAATTTGAATTTTCATGTTCAAAGTTCGTCTGTCAGTGAGCAATTTTGAAATCCAATCCAAACTTGGTTTCAGATGGACTTTGACATAATTTCAGACGAATTTTTTTAGTTTTCATAAGTTACATTTTGTCTGAAATTCAAATTTTCAAAACCCGAAGTTCGTCTGTTACTGAAAGCTTCTTTCAGACACTTATCAAAATTCAAATTTTCTCAAGTCAAAATTCGTCTGTCAGAGAAGCTTCTCTTCATACTTGTTCTGTTTCAGTATGAAATTCAAATTTCCAAAGCCAAAGTTCGAATTTCCAAGATGATAGATCAGTATTAACCTTTCAAACTTCGTCTATTGGTGGGTGTTTTTCAAATATTCCATGATTTAACATAGAATCAAGGTTTTATTTAAACATCTTTTCACCAAATCAAAGTCTTTTACTCAAATAAAACACTACTTATCATCCTACATCTATCTTTGCACAGATTTATCCAGAATTTCTTCACTTGAAACCTTCTGGGAACCTTTGATATCTTTATTCCAAGCTCTTGAAGGTTGGTTTGGAATCATCAAAACTCTTTATTCAACAAAAACTACTGAGTAAAACATCATGAAAATGCCAAGCAATGTTTTGATGGTTCAGAAAGGAAAAGGAATGAAAAAGAAAGGCAAGGGCAAGGGAAAGGGAAAAGGGCCCGACAATAAGTCTAAGGAGCAAGACAAACCCAAGCCCAACCCTAAACCCAAGCCTAAAGCCAAGAAGGGAAAGCCTATCAAGGAAGGACTCTGTTTCTTTTGAAACGAGCTTAGTTATTGGAAGAGGAACTGTGAGCTTTACATGGAAGATCTAAAGAAAAAGAAGAATACCAGGGCTATTTCATTAGGTATTTATGTTATAGAAATTAATCTTTCTACTTCTCCTACATGGGTATTAGATACTGCATGTGGAACTCACATTTGTACAAATGTGCAGGGTCTCAAAAGGAGTAGGAAGCTAAAAAAGGGTGAAATAGACCTACGAATATGAAATAAAGCAAGCGTTATTGCTTTAGCCCTAGGCACTTATGAATTAATTTGCCTAGTGGGCTTTTTTTAATTTTGAACAATTGCTATTATGTTCTATCTTTGAGTCAAAACATTGTTTCACTTTCTTATTTAGATGAGGAAGGTTTTACTTCAATTATTTGAAATAAAAAATGCTCTACTTATTTGAATGACATCTTTTATATGGATGGAGATTTACGTGATGGTCATTACTATTTGAACATTGAAGCTCCAAATAAGGAACATATCTATAATGTAACTGCCAAGAGGATCAAGTGAAATGATTTGATTCCAACTTAAATATGGCACTATCGTCTAGGTCACATAAATGAGAAACGCATTTCAAAGCTCCATCAAGATGGACTTCTCAATTCATTTGATTTTGAATCATTTGACACTTGGGAATCTTGTTTATTGGGAAAGATGACAACGCCACCTTTTACTAGGCACAGTGAAAGGGCCACTGACTTATTGGGCTTAATACATATCAATGTATGTGGTCCATTAAGTACTACAACCAGAGGTGGTCACCTGTACTTCATTACTTTTATAGATGACTTTAGTAGATATGGATATATCCATCTAATGAGACATAAATCTGAATCTTTTGAAATGTTCAAAACTTCCCAAAATGATATATAAAATCAACTTGGCAAATCTACTAAAGTACTTTGATCTAATCGAGGTGGTGAATATTTGAGCCACGAATTCATTGACCATCTTAGACATTGTGGAATTGTCTCACAATTAACTCCACCGAGAATACCATAGTGGAACAGTGTTTCTAAATGAAAGAATCAAACCCTATTAGATATGGTTAGATCTATGATAAGTCAAACAGATATTCTACCATCCTTTTGGGGTTATGATTAGAAACAGCTGCATTCACACTAAACCATCTTTTATCTAATGTGGTAGAAAATACCCCATATGAGAAATGGACTAGAAAGAAGCCCATTTTGTCTTTTCTCAAAATTTAGGTATGTGAGGCATATGTTAAGTAATAAGCCTTAGATAAGTTAACAGCCAAATCTACAAAATGCTTTTTTGTGTGGTGTCCTAAGGAAACTAAGGGATACTACTTCTATAATCCCACTGAGAATAAAATATTTATTGCTCGGAATAATATCTTTCTAGAAAAAGAGTTTGTCTCTAAAAGAACAAATGGGAGTAAGATAAAGCTCGAAGAAGTTTGAGACAAACAAAATAGCATTGAGCTAGAGATAGAAGAACGAGAAGACTCACAACAAGTTTATGAACCTACTCAAATAACACAAGCCCCACAAAGGTCCGATAGAGCATGACATCAGCCTCAAAGGTATGGATTTCTTTTAACTGATAGTCATGATATATTGCTCTCGGATCAAGAAGAGCCAACCCCTTATCAAGAGGCCTTAATGGGATCAAACTCTGAAAAAATGGCTACATGCCATGAAGTTTGAGATTTAATCCACGTATGACAATCAGGTATGGACCTTGATTGACCCACCTGAGGTATAAAAACCATTGGGTGCAAATGGGTTTTTAAGAAGAAGACCGACATGGATGGCCAAGTGTATACCTTCAAAGCATGATTGGTTGCAAAAGGATTCAAGCAAACTCAAGGTGTAGACTATGGTGAAACCTTTTTGCCAGTTGCCATGATTAAATCAGTCAAGATCCTTCTTGCCATTGCAGTGTACTATGATTACGAGATTTAGAAGATGGATGTCAAAATAGCTTTCCTTAATGGGAAGCTGCTTGAGGATGTGTACATGACATAACCTGAGGGTTTTGTACATCCAGAAGATTCTGTGAAGTTTTACGAGCTTCAAAAATCCATTTATAAATTGAAGTAAGCATCTCGTAGTTGGAATCAACATTTTGATAAAGTAGTCAAAGAGTTTGGATTTATCCAAAATATTGATGAACCTTATGTTTACAAGAAGGTTAGTGGGAGCACAATTGTATTTCTAGTGCTTTAAGTTAATGACATCCTACTCATTGGGAATGACATTCCTACCTTGCAAAATGTCAAGGCTTGGTTAGAAAAGTGTTTCTTGATGAAGGACTTAGAAGAAGCCACCTATATCCTAGGGATTAGGATTTATAGAGATAGATCCAAGAGGCTAATCGGCCTAAGTCAGTGCACTTATATAGACAAAGTATTGCATAGCTTTAATATGTAAGACCCAAAGAGAGGTTACATACCCATGTCTCATGGCATCAATCTCAGCAAAGCTCAGTGTCCTTGTTCGAGAGATGAGTGAGAACGTATGAGCAAGATTCCATATGCCTCGGCAATTGGATCTATTATGTATGCCATGTTGTGCACTCGACCGAATGTCTTATATTCCTTAAGCATGACTAGTAGGTATCAGTCAGATCCAGTAGAGAATCGCTGGACTACTATCAAGAATATCCTGAAGTACTTAAGAATGACTAAGGATGTATTCTTGGTGTATAGAGGATTAGATGAAGAGCTTGTTGTAAATGGTTACACAGATGCAAGTTTCCAATCTGACAAGGATGATTCTAGATCACAATCAGGATTCCTATTGTGTCTGAATGGTGGAGCAGTAAGTTGGAAGAGTTCCAAGCAAAGCATTGTAGCTGGTTCTACAACCAAAGCTGAGTACCTAGCAGCATCAAATGCAGCTAAGGAAGCTGTTTGGATTAAGAAGTTCACCATTGAGCTAGGAATAGTGCCTACCATCTCAAATCTGATAGATCTATTTTGTGACAACAACGGCGTAATAGCACAGGTTGAAGAGCCTAGGTCACATCAAAGAACCAAACACATACTCAGGTGATATCATCTCATCAGAGAAATCATTGATAAGGGTGATATAAAGATATGCAAAATACCAACTAATGACAATGTTGCTAATCCTCTTACTAAGTTGCTTGAACAAATAAAGCATGAATGTCATGTTAGGTCAATGGGTATTAGATACATCAACGATTGGGCCTAGTGCAAGTGGGAGTTGTTGGAGATTATGCCCTAAGACAATCATTGTATTATGAACATTGTACCTTATTATGAAAAATTGTGTTTTTCTTTTATTACATTATTATATTATTGCATATTTTTCTTTATAATAATATCCTTGGATAAATCATTTTATCTTTAAATGTCCCTAGTCAAGCATTTTTGTGGGAACAATGATAAACTAAGACTAGCATGATTTTGATTGATAATTATGTGTTAATTATGTATGAAGATACAAATCGAAATTATAAGCACCTGTTAGAAAACAGGTGCTGGATTGACCCGTCATGAGATAGCTGCATGGATTAAGTCATAAGCTTATATCTTATATATATATATAACCATGTCACTGAGCCCTCAGACCTGAGATCATCATGGCTTCCTAAATGGGAACAATGTACTTTGTCATAATCAAAAGTCACGTTTAATTGAGAGATTATAAAGACTATGATCAGGCATAGTAGAATTCATGTAGAGGAAGATAAATGGTTAAGATGGAAAGTGATGGTCGTGTCAGATAAGGATGATGTTTTCATGCTTTATACTTGACTTATATATCAGAGACAAAAGGGATACGATACGATTATATGATAGGTTGCATCGAATCATCAATCTCATATGATTTGGGTAGTCACAATGTGATAGAGTACGATCGAGGCATGAAGCATATGATGAGGAGGGCAAGCTAAGAGCAACAATGGACCATGGACAAATTCAAGGCCCACTTCAAGGCATTGGAGGACCAATGACTAGAGCTAGAACAAAAGCCATGAATGGGGTGATTCAAGACATTATTAACATGGAACCATTACATTTCAATGATTTTGAGGCCCAAAACAAAGAAAGAGGCAAGCTGAAAATCTGGAGCTAAATTATAGTCAAAGAACCCAACTTGGAGAAAGCCTAATAAGGAGGATTCACTTAAAATCCATGTGCTTCTCATGTGCTCACTAAAAGTGACGTTTTTAATAAGTTTTATTAGGATTATTTTAGTCAATTTGTTTCCTTTTCAATAAAAGGCAAATAATGATCTGATTTGCTTTACTTTATGCATTTAAGAGGAGCCAACCTTTTCAAATTCAAAATTAGAATTAAATGCTCCTTTTGACTTAAGATTTCCTTTTTGTATTAATTAGCATTAATAAGGTTAGGTTTGTGGGGTGAACTAGAGTTAGTTTGTGGGTTAATACTTGCCTATAAATAGGCACCTCTTGTACTCTTGCAAACCACAATATGAATGAATGAATTTCTTTTCAGCAACTTTATTGTTGTTCTGTGAGTTCTTTCTTGCTTATCCTTGAGTGCCAGAAAGAATGAGGACTTATCAAGGAGTGGTGATCCTTGTGGCGTCCCGGAGTTAGGATTCAAGAGACGGGTTCTCTTGGAGTCTACTTCCTTCGACCAACATTTTGTTCAGTCTTCTTATTTCATCATGTCTATTTTCTTTAGTTTTTGTTCATTGTTGTTCTTCGTTGTTCTTGCGTTCAATTCATCTTTCCTTGAGTTGCACGATCTTTATATCAAAGAAGGCTCTTAGGACGGGTTCCTAACGTGTCTCCCATCACAATGTCTTGCTAGAGGCCACTTGTGACTTATGGACCAATACTGTCATTGGCCCACTGCCAACATCATATGGGCCCGCAAGGTCGCACATAAGAACATATCAACTCGAGCTAGAATGTCTAAATTCTTTGAATCTAATATGTGTCTAGATTCAATGGATTTAACGTTCAATTTAGTGTGTATGAATTTCACAAATAAATGTATATATAAAGATATATTGATGTGTTCGGGTTATATGATAGGTTGTATCGGATCACCGATATCATATGATTTGGGTAGTCACAATGTCTTGCTAGAGGTCACTTGTGACTTGTAGGTCCAATAATGTTATTTGCCCACTGCCAACATCATATGGGTCTATAGGCTCACACATAAGAACGAGCAAGCTCGAGCTAGAATGTCCATATTCATTGAATCTAAAATGTGTCTAGATTCACTGAATTTAATGTTCAATTTAGGGTGATAGAATTATATATATAGATTTGATATATATATATATTAAAATTTGAAATATATATATGTTTGATATATTATATATTTGATATGTATTTCGAAATATATATATTGTTCAAATTAATTAGTTTTAAATTTAATTCTATATGATATATTTAAATTTAAACTCATGTCATAATCTAAATTTAATTTAGATTGGATTCTAAATTTGAATTTAAACTAATAATCTAAATTTGATTTATATAATAAATTAAATCTAGATATGATTATGGATATATATTAGATAGTTAGTTTAAATTTAATCTATTAGATAAATTTAAATTCAAACTAATTTATTTAATTAATATTTAATTTAGTTTAAATTATTGATTTAAATTAAACAAATACCGAATCCTATCTATATATATTGATATAGGCTAGGATATAGAATCAATAGAATTTGAATTACCCTAAAGATAGAGCAGTCGTACACTCAGAAAGACAAACTGTACGGATGAATGACGAACAGCGAAGACATACGGACTTGTATGGACTTGTACGGACATCACAACCAAAGGTGCTAGCACACCGTTCGAGTTGGACTCACCGTTCGTCTGGAAAATAGTAGAGGGAGCTGACCAATCACGTTAGTTCCTAGGGTCTGATGAAATGAAAAAGAACACCAAGGGATGCACTAGAGGTAAATTCTTTTTCTACATCTCAATCTAAACAACACTGACGGATCCATGGGAGAGAATTTCTTATAGTTTTTCTGTTGCGTGTATAGTGACATTCCTAACAGTGGTACCAGTGCCACATCAATGATTGTTTAAATTGAGTTCTTGATTATATGATTGCATATATGTGATATATGCGAACTCAATTTGTCTAATTTGGTTTTTCAAGGGGCTCTGTCCCCCTACCTCACAAGGAGTGTTGCCCCTTAACCCCGCCCACTAACCAGTTAGCAGACCACCGTGGCTATCTAGTCATAGCATAACATAATATGATTTAATGTTAAAATCGCAAAGTTTACAGCCTTTCATTAGATGAGATGTTTGTTACATGCTATGATTTGTTTGTTTGAATTCGATGGGTATGGTGCATGAAATGACCCTAGGATGAATTTGTGGTTTTAAATATGGCCTGCGTGTCATGACTCTCTCTATATTCTAGATGTACATTCTCTTCTTACCTCACTACCGTCGAATATTCAATCGAGGTTTCTTTTGTATATAAGTGTTATATTAGAAGAATCCTTTCATTGGCTTGGGAGGATAAGGTTAGATGGGCCATATTATGACACATTTATTTTATACACTAGTACATAAATTACTTTTTAAATCGGTTGAAATTGACTTTCTAGATCGGTTCTAGCTTAGATGTAGAAGTGATCAATATAGAAGTATTACTTTTTGGATCGGTTCTGTAACCGATCTAGAAAGTACTTTCTAGATCGGTTGTAATGTCAACCGATCTAGAAGGTTTATTATTATTTTTAGAAAAAATACACTTTCCAGATCGGTTATAATTCTTTAACCGATCTAGAAAATCTATTTTTTTTTAAAAAAAATAGCATTTGACACAAACGCAACCTCTAAAAAAAATTAGTAGCATTCAATGTAAGACATCATCTTCAGTAAATTCAATTGCTAAAGCCATTTAATGAGGTTCCTTACAACATCAATAGACCAAAAATCACATCTTAAAATAAAATTAACATTTAAAGTAGCTAATGCTAACATTTAAAGAAACAATAGTATTAAATCTAATAATGGAGTTTATACCTTATACCAAGATTGAATGACAAAAGTAAAAATAATATGTAATCTAAAGCTCTTAGAATTTAAGCTCGTTACTCCAACTTTGCTACATGAAAGGCCCTACAACATATATATATATATATAGAAGTTGATCTAACTGATAAGATATTAAGGGGAAAAAATACAGCAGTTATTAGAGGAACAAATCCTTACAATTGATCCTTTATAAATCTTCCATGTCAAGAATAATTGCTCTCAGTAATAGGCAGTCCCTTACTTTGCCTCATTTCTATCTCACAAAATGAATGACAATATATCACTTGGCAAATTTAGTAATTGTATCTATATGAAGTTAATACGTTAGCAATAGCAGAGAACATGGCATCATGAAGTAGAATTAAAATATTCCACAAATGCATTTAGCTCCCTTCTATTTCACTGCTCTAATGACTAATGTTTCCGTCTTGAAAAGTATATGAATATGTCCATAATCATACCATAAAAGACAAGTAATCAAAATATGCATTTCACTAAATAAAAGTAGAATTAATAGATAAGGTAAAGTTTTCAAACCAGATCTACCTGGCAAAAAGAAAAAAACAAAAACCAGATTTACACATTACACACACATTAGGAAAAATAGCTAAATTTGGCTAATGGACTTGCAACATGTCGTTTGCTAAGCCCAACCAAATTAATACAAATATCTTGCTTGCTGAAGGGTTAAAAACAAAACCATGTTTCAAACTCCTATTAGAGCATAATTAGGAAAAAAATTAATAAAAAGCCAAAAATCCCTGCAATAGATTTGTGCCATGAGCTCAGGTTGCTTAATGGAACAAAAAATTTTACAGAATCCATACCCTAATTTATTAATCAAAGTAACAAAGCAAGAAGAAATTAGAAAAATTTATGTTCAGATTGCTTAGAGAGAATGCTAAGAATAATAATTAGATTGATTACAAATAATTAAAATATAATTGGTAATGGTAAGCAAATTGCTAAAGTTATTAGAGGTTAACCTTTATATAGAGATAGAAAGTGAACATTAAAGCACATCTTCATTATCAAAGCTGCCAACCACAGATCGAGATATATATGAGGGTATCTTCAAACATAAACTTATTTAGACAAGAGGAACCACTTAAACACAAGAGGAATAAGGGACAAGCAAATAAAAACATAAAAGGGTAGAGAATCATCACATGTTTATAATTCAGCCATGTAATTCATACAGGGTTAGAATCTGTTTTTACAGATAACCTAGTAATAATGTTCAAGTAAATGCATATCAAAATATTGGGCTTAATATCTGTTAGAAAAGAGAAATATTGGATATTTGTTTCAGATTCAAGGCTTTATCCCCAAAAAAAATAATTAATCTTACCTTATGCCAATCTCATCCATCAATGGAATTTATTTATCTACTTCCTACATTTACCACATTGAAAATGAACCATAATATGAGGGGAAAACAAAAATATGAAAGTTTGATAGATAGTTGAAGAGAAATGGAAAACATCATTAATGCTAGATAGCTATTGTAAAGCAAAAAGTGTACATCCAATGAACATCACTGCAAAATACTTAAATGGTTAAGCAGTCATCTAGAAGAAAAATCAATATATATTGTCAAAAAACAACTATTCAAAAAGATGCTCAGTTTCTCACATATGCCTTTGAAATGGCGTCTGTAGAGTGATTGTGAGAGTTTGATTGTATCAGACTTATCACCTCTATCAGACTTTGACAATTCAGCTATTGCAGGTTTCACATGTATCCCTCACATGTCTTGGTTTTCTTTGTATAAATAAATTGTTCGGTAATAGTTAAGAATGAACATTAACTAGGTCTTTATTTAATTATGATAACTTTTGATTTTATAGGGAGGGGGATTAAAAAGGCAACTCAGGAGACAGAATCTGGCATCTGGCATAATGGTTTCTGAGGAAGGTTGAAATGAACATGGTTGGATGATCAAAAGTCCACTAGTAATAATAGTCCCCTCCAGCTAAAAACATAAACAGAATAATATTTAAAGAAGGGAAACCATGCACAGAAAAAGAACTTCAATTGCCTCCCTTCACAATAAAGCTGAACTTAAATCAATATTAAAGAAAGATCCAAAGTTATGGCAGGTTCTGACACCTATCAAATTATCTATCTACCTATCGAAGAATTAAATCAAACAACATCACAAAAATCAAGTTTGTGCTTAAATATCTATAATCAATTAGGATCCAAATATTTCTATTAATTCATGTCCAAACCTTGATCCTATAGATACTTTGATATTATCAACTATGAAAGCATTCTCTAATTAATACTCAAGACAATGTCAAGATTCTAGTCACAAGATAAGCATGAATAGTTATTAAACATTGACTCAAAATCTGCAATATATTAAAGAAGTAGGAAAATTGAATTAACATTATCAAAGCTCATAGTGCATAAAACAAAAGGTGCCACAAGCAATATTAAAATTAATACATCAAGGCTTTCCAATTTCAGAAAAAGGTAAAAAAAAATTAGTATGTTAAAATTCAAATGGAAATGTTATATACCATATATATAGGCATAAACCACTTGGTCCATAATAGTCCTAAAGTTGGTATGTAAAGGGGGAAAAGATCAATGGCAAAAGCATATTAATGTAAAAAATGCAAACTTGATTTTGGGAAATAAATTTGCCACACCAAAGTGGGATAAAAGCATTCAAAGCTAATTACCTCTGCAACCACAGCTTCATTGAGCAAGTTGAATAAACCATTCTTCCACCAACTTTAAGCAAAGATGTCATTGAGAAATTCAATATGACTGATAAGTATGCCAAAATTATCATGAAGCATTTTTTGAATTGTAGCAACCACACAAGAAATGAGAAACACCAACAAGCCTGACAAAGGCAGATCTAGTAATTAACCAAATCATAAACTATGAAATCAAAAAAAAAAACACAATTGAAATATTGATATATATATATATAAGCGAGTGTTTCCATATTTATCATCAAAACAAGCATTGTCACTGTCCAATAAGACTAAAATAAATTAAGTGCTTTACAAACCATAAAAGGAAACAAGTAGTTCGTAGACTAAGAACATAGAAACAATCCATTTTTATGGCGAACACATAAAGATCATATATTCATGATTAATAATTAAATATCCATCAGGTACAAGAGAAATACTTCATCAAATTCTGAACTCATACACGGTGAAGTTATCCCATGTTCAATTTTAAGAGAATTATAAACACAAGCAACTATCTTTTTACCCAAATTCCTAACTAGCTAAAAAAATTTGACACTCAAAGGTGAACTAACTAATACGATATTGAGGTGAAAATTGAAATATAAATAACCCCTAAAGCAAGCTAATTGATGACAAGAAACACCCACTGATACAATAGCTAAATTCATATATCGGAGAGACACTCAAAAGGAAGATACAGAGATCCGAGAAGTACAGCGTGAATCCAAAAAGAAAATCCAATTAAAAGCCAAGTCCAGATCAAACAAATAAGAGCTTCAAGATCTCGTACCTACACAGATTAAGTTCGGCAACAACAATTGCGATCCCAATATATTTCAAGCCAAATTATACTTACTTTCTTTTATTTCAAATTTTCAATAATAGGAAAGGAGTGGAACCTCTCAAGGAATGAAATCAGTAACAAAAAAGGATAGAGAGAACAGAGACGCAAGCAGAGCAATAGAGATTGTGATCCATTCACAAGGATCTGAATCCATCGTATTCTTTTAGCCAAAAACAGAGCTGCTGGAGATCATGACAGTGCTAGGGTTTCGTCGGCAAGAAGCAATGAACATCAAAGGAATAGGTTTTGCTAGTGGTGAAGGAGAGAGTACGCGGATGAGGAGTAAGCTTCTGACGAACCATGAACTACACGATGATTACGGTAGATGCGACGGTGTAGGGTAGGCTGGGACGACTGCAAACAAGAAAGAGGATGGGGAAGGTTTTGTGAGAAAGGGTTATGAGTTTAGGTCACTCAGATTACTAATGTTTTAAAAATAATTTTTTTCAATTTTTCTGGGGAGATCGGTTTATTAATTAAAAAGATCTAGAAAAATCTTGTTAGATCGGTTACTTTAACAACCGATGTAGAAAGTATAAAATTTAAGAATTTATTTACAAAAATGCCACCGGTCATATTTTTTAGATCCATTTTTTCTTAACCGATTTAGAATACTGATGTAAACTATGCTTTTTGTACTAGTGATACTTTATGATGAGATCATGTGCATGAATGGGATGGCACTTTTATATATGTTCATGTGATGACTACATGTATTAATAACAACAATAATCCCTCGAATTAAATTTTAAGTTTAAATGCTACCCATTAATGAACACTTGCCAAGGCTTTGATTGCCAAAATATAGGATCCACCAAAGTGCGATATACTTAGGTTGTCTTAGTGAGGTAGTTTAGGTAATGGTGATACTCATAAAGGTTTATGATGGTATGACTTAATTAAGAATATCAAAACAGTTTTAGGTCTCAAGGCATTAGATGAGATTAAACATGCTGGGTCATATGATGACAGGATCCCATAAAGATCTAAGAGTTACATGTGATGTAATTGGTAAATAAGTTACCTACCTAAATAACTTAATTTTAAGCGTCTTGCCAAAGCAAACTTACAATTAGGTGAAATATGGGTTTTAGCCTGCTAAACTAAATTGAGGGTTAGTTTTTAGTAGGAAATTATTAATTTAAATTTTCATATTTTGTCGTAGAAAATGTCAACGAGTAATTCTACTACACTATCATTGTGAACTATCCTTGAGAAGGACAAACTCAATGGGACCAACTTTCTTGACTAGTTTAGGAACTTGAGAATTGTTCTCAAGCAGGAAAGAAAGTCATATGTTGTAGATGAACCCATTCCTGAGGAGCTTGCAGCCAATGCTCCAAGAGTCCAAAAGGATGCTTATAATAAGCATCTTAATGACTCTGTGGATGTCGGATGCCCAATGTTCGCCACCATGATCCCAGAACTTCAAAGAGATCAGAAACACATAGAGGCTTATGAAATGATTGGGCATCTCAAGGAAATGTTCCAACAATAGGCAAGGCAAGAAAGGTTTGAAACCACGAAAGCCTTACATTCCTACAAAATGACTAGGGGTGCATCAGTTAGCTCTCATGTTTGAAACATGAAAGGCTACATTGATCACCTTGAAAGGCTCGGATTTCCCATAACCCAGGAGTTAGCTACAGATTTAATCTTAAACTCACTCCCGGAGAGTTATGACTAGTTTGTCATGAACTACAATATGAACAACATGGAGCAATCAATTTTTGAACTGCATGCGATGCTTAAGACTGCTGAGCAAAACATCAAGAAAAAGCCCAGCAGCATTTTAATAGTTCAGAAAGGAAAAGGAATGAAAAAGAAAGGTAAGGGTAAGGGAAAGGGAAAAGGCCTAGACACCAAGTCCAAGAAGCAAGACAAGCCCAAGCCCATGCCCAAACCCAAGCCTAATGCCAAGAAGGAAAAGCCTCCTAAGGAAGGACTCTACTTCTTTTATAATGAACCCAATCATTGGAAGAGGAACTGTAAGCTCCAAGGGAAGATCTAAAACAAAAGAAGAATAATGGGGCTATTACTTTAGGTGTTTATATTATAGAAATTAATCTTTCTACTTCTCCAACATGGGTATTAGATACTGCATGTGGAACTCACATTTGTACAAATGTGCAGGGTCACAAAAGGAGTAGGAAGTTGAAAAAGGGCGAAATAGACCTTCAAGTCTGAAATAGAGCAAGAGTTGCTGCTTTGGCCATAGGCACTTATGAATTAATTTTGCCTAGTGGACCTTTTTAATTTTGAATAATTGCTATTATGTTCCAGCTTTGAGTCAGAACATTGTTCCACTTTCTTATTTAGATGAGAAAGGATTTGCTTCAACTATTGGGAATAAAAAATGTTCTATTTATTTTAATGACATCTTTTATGCATATGGAGATTTGCATGGTGGTCATTACTAGTTGAACCATGAAGCTCCAAATAAGGAACATATCTATAACGTATCTACCAAGAAGATCAAGTCAAACGATTTGAATTTGACCTACCTATGGCACTGTCGTCTAGGCCACATAAATGAGAAATGCATTTCAAAGCTTCATCAAGATGGACTTCTCAATTCATTTGATTTTGAATCATTTGACACTTGAGAATCTTGTTTATTGGGAAAGATGACAAAGCCACCTTTTACTGGACATAGTGAAAGGGCCACTGACTTATTGGGCCTAATACATACAGATGTATGTGGCCCGTTAAGTACAACTGCCAGAAGTGGTCACCTGTACTTAATTCCTTTTATAGATGACTTTAGTAGATATGGATATATCTATCTAATGAGACATAAATCTGAATCTTTTGAAATGTTCAAAACTTTCCAAAATAAGGTACAGAATCAACTTGACAAATCTATTAAAGCACTTCGATCTGATTGAGGTGGTGAATATTTGAGCCAAAAATTTATTGACCATCTTAAAAATTGTGGAATTGTTTCACAATTAACTCCATCAGGAACACCACAGTGGAATGGTGTTTCTGAATGGAGGAATCGAACCCTATTAGATCTAGTTTGACCTATGATGAGTCACACAGATCTTCTAGCATCCTTTTGGGGCTATGCATTAGAAACAGCTGCATTCACATTAAATTGTGTTCCATCTAAGGCGGTTAAAAAGACCCCATATGAGATATGGACTGGAAAGAAGTCCAGTTTATCTTTTCTCAAGATTTGGGGATACAAGGTATTTCTTAAGCAACAAGCCTCAGATAAGTTAGCACCTAAATCTATAAAATGCCTTTTTGTGCGGTATCCTAAGCAAACTAAGGGATACTACTTCTACAATCACACTTAGAATAAAATGTTTATTGCTCGGAATGATATCTTTCTAGAAAAAGAGTTTGTTTCTAAAAGAACCAATGGGAGTAAGATGAATCTCAAAGAAATTCGAGACCCACAAAATCGCATTGAACCTGAGATGGAAGAACGAGAAGACTCACAAACAAGTTCATGAGCCTACTCAAGTAACACAAGGCCCAAGAAGGTCTGATAGAGGACTACAGTAGCCTCAAAGATATGGATTTTTTTTAACTGATAGTCATGATGTGTTGCCCTTGGATCAAGAAGAGCTAACCACCTATCAAGAGGCCATAATGGGATCTGACTCTGAAAAATGGCTACATCCCATGAAGTCTGAGATGCAATCCATGTATGACAATCATGTATGGACCTTGATTGACCCACTTGAAGGTATAAAAACCATTGGGAGTAAATGGGCTTTTAAGAACAAAACCGACATGGATGGCCAAGTGCATTCCTTCAAAGCACGATTGGTTGCAAAAGGATTCAAGCAAACTCATGGTATAGACTATGACGAAACCTTTTTGCCAGTGGCCATGATTAAGTTAGTTAGGATCCTTCTTGCCGTTGAAGCCTACTATGATTACGAGATTTGGCAAATGGACTTCAAAATAGTATTCCTTAATGGAAAGCTGCTTGAGGATGTGTATATGGCATAACTTGAGGGTTTTGTACGTCTAGAGGATTCTGTGAAGGTTTGCAAGCTGCAGAGATCCATTTATGGATTGAAGCAAGCATCTCATAGTTGGAATCAACGTTTTGCTGAAGTAGTCAAAGAGTTTGGATTTATCCAAAAGGTTGATGAACCATGTGTTTACAAGAAGGTTAGTGGGAGCACAATTGTATTTCTAGTGCTTTATGTTGATGACATCCTACTTATTGGGAATGACATTCCTACCTTGCAAAATGTCAAGACTTGGTTAGGAAAGTATTTCTTAATGAAGAACTTAGGAGAAGTCACCTATATCCTAAGGATTAGAATCTATAAGGATAGATCCAAGAGGCTAATCGGCCTAAGTCAGTACACTTATATAGACAAAATATTGCAGAGGTTCAGTATGCAAGACTCAAGGAGGGGTTACATACCCATGTCTCATGGCATCAATCTCAGCAAAGCTTAGTGTGCTTGTTCATGAGAAGAGCGAGAACGCATGAGCAAGATTCCATATGCTTTGGCAATTGGATCTATAATGTATGCCATGTTGTGCACTCGGTCGGATATATCATATGCCTTGAGCATTACTAGTAGAAATCAGTCGGATCCAGGTGAGAATCCCTGGACTGCTATCAAGAATATTCTGACATACTTTAGAAGGACTAAGGATGTATTCTTGGTGTATGGAGGATTGGAAGATGAGCTGGTTGTAATTGGTTAGACAAATGCAAGTTTCCAATCTGGCAAAGATGATTCTAGATCGCATTCAGGATTCCTATTCTATTTGAATGATGGAGCAGTTTGTTGGAAGTATTCCAAGCAAAGCACTATAGCTAATTCTATAACAAAAGCTAAGTACCTAGCAGCATTAGATGCAGCTAAGGAAGCTATTTGGATTAAGAAGTTCATCACTGAGCTTGCAGTGGGGCCCACCATCTCAAATCCAATAGATCTATTTTGTGACAACAATAGCGTAATAGCACAGGTTAAAGAGCCTAGGTCACATCAAAGAACCAAACACATACTCAGGCGATATCATCTTATTAGAGAAATCATTGATAGGGGTGATATAAAGATATGCAAAATACCAAGTGCTGACAATGTTGCTGATCCTCTTACTAAGCCGCTTGCATATATAAAGCATGAGCGGCATGTTAGGTTAATAGGTATTAGGTGCATCAACGATTGGGCCTAGTACAAGTAGGAATTGTTGGATATTATGCCCTAGACTAATCATTGTATTATGAACATTGTATTTCATTATGAAAAAAGGTGTTTTTTCTTATATTATTATATTGTTTTCATGTTTTTCTTTATAATAATATCCTTGGATAAATTATTTTATCCTAAATATCCCTAGTCAATCATCTTTGTGGGAACAATGATGAATTAAGGCTAGTATGATTTTGATTGATAATTATGTGATAATTATGTATGAAGATAAAAATCAAAATCATAAGCTCCTGTTAGAGAATAGGCACTGGATTGACTCGTCATGACATAGCTACATGAATCAAGTCATAAGCATATCTCATATATAACCATGTCACTAAGCCCTCAGACCTGAGATCACCATGGCTTCCTACATGGGGAACACTATACTTTGGCATAGTCAAAAGTCACCTTTAATCGAGAGATCATAAAGGCTATGATCGGGCATAGTGGAACTCGTGAGGAGGAAGATGAATGCTCAGGATGGAATTTGTCCCTCTAATTAATGGAGAGATATATTTGGGCACCTTGATGAGTGAGACTTTAAAAATGCATGGCTGTGCTTGAATGAAAGAGTTTCCATTTGTTCTGTCTACTCAGAGATTGAGAAAGTGATGGTCGAGTAACATGAGGATGATGTTTCCATGCCTCATACTTGACCTATATATCATGAGACAAAAGGGATGTGATCGGGTTATATGATAGGTTGCATCGGATCACTGATCTCATATGATTTGGTAGTCACAATGTCTTGCTAGAGGCCACTTGTGACTTGTGGGTCTAATAGTGTTATGAGCTCACTACCAATCTCATATGAACCTACAGGGTCACATAAAAGAACGGGTCAACTAGAACTAGAATGTCCAGATTCATTGAACCTAAAATGTGCCTAGATTCAATGAATTTAATGTTCAATTTAGGGTGATATAATTATATATATATTTGATATATATTTTTATATTAAAATTTGAAATATATATATATGTTTGATATATTATATATTTGATATATATTCCGAAATATATATATTGTTCAAATTAATTAGTTTTAAATTTAATTCTATATGATACATTTAAATTTAAACTAATGTCATAATCTAAATTTGATTTATATAAGAAATTAAGTCTATATATGATTTTGGATATATATTAGATAGTTAGTTTTAATCTAATGTATTAGATAGATTTAAATTCAAACTAATCTATTTAATTAATATTTGATTCAGTTTAAATTATTGATTTAAATTAAATAAATATCGAATCTTATCTTTATATATTGATATAGGCTAGGATACATAATCAACAGAATTTGAATTACCCTAAAGAGAGAGCGGTCGTACACTCAGAAAGAAAAACTGTACGGATGAATGAAGAACAACAAAGGCATATGGACTTGTATGGATATCACAACCAGAGGTGCTAGCACGTTGTTTGAGTTAGACTCACCGCTCGTGTGGATACCAATAGGAGGAGCTGATCAATCACGTTAGTTCCTGGGGTTTGATAAAACGAAAAAGAACACCAAGGGATGCACCAGAGGTAAATTCTTTTTCTACATCTCAATCTAAACAACGTTGACGGATTCATGGGAGGGAATTTCTTATAGTTTTTTCATTGCGTGTATAGTGAAATTCCCAAGAATTTTATCTTTAGCTTTATTTGTTTTATGATTTGGGAATTGAACCTTGTTAAGATGATTAAATTTATGGATTGCTAAATTCCCAGTCAGGGGTAGGGATGTAGCCTAATTGGGATTAACTCATTTGATGATTTTGATTATTACTCTAGAGTTTTAAACTTTAATTATGTATATTTGATTGAATCATTTAAAATTATATTTGTCTTCCTTATTTGGATATCGATTTTGTAACTGACCACCATAGAATTTAATTTGTGGGCAAACTTCAAGTACTGAAAGCAAAGGAGTAACCCTAGACTTTGGATGACAAACATAGATAACTAGACTAGAGATAGATCTAGGAATCTGCAGTGACCTGATTGTAGATTCATGGTTTGATTAGTTGAGTGAGTTGTGTGAGAATGAATTCAACTCTAATTAAACAAGAACTATTACACTAAAAGGTGATTAGGAATAAAAGAAACAATTGTCACTATAATTGCATAGAGTCTAATCAAGAAAGTAATTTGAGTTATTCCGATAGGTGAATCCCGATCCCTTGACACTTCTAGTGACTGAATTAACTTACAAATTGAATTATTTGCTTCCTTTTGATTTCCAATTTTCTCATTCGAATTGTTAATTGTTCCCTTGGATTAAAAATTGTTGTAACACCTCTTATTGGGCCCATTTCCCATGTATTTAATCAATCTAAAGTCTATTTGTATTGCAATAGGATCTTGAATTACAATAAATTCCATAATAATTTTTTTCCAACTTTGGTTACTCTTCATTTAATTGAGTTTATTTATTTCGATTAAATTTTGAAAAATCATAACTAAATCAATAAAAATCGTATGTATGTGATTCAAATCTCTAGAGATAGCTTATAACTTTGTCTACATGGGAAAATCATAAGTCAGAGCAATGACTATACTGATCTATATAGCAAACTCTATGAAATTTCACAATTTATACAAAAACTGCAAAATAATAATTTTAATTGGAATTAAATATAAAAATCCACCAAATATTGCACACACATCGAATATGAGTGTTCTTTGGACCATTGGAAAGTTCTTTCTGTTTACTTTTAAACCATATATATCATTCATACTTCACATTACAACTATCTCAACAGTAGTGAGTTTCCTCCATAGAAGTTAAAATAACCATTCTTATCTTAATGCTTAGCAAAACAAAAATGATGGCATTTACATGACTATAATTCCCATTCATATCATGCCATACACTCATTAAGACTTAAAGGAACATGAAAACTTGAAGAAACATTTCCAACATTATCTTTACAAATTTACATAAAAGTTCCAGGTTCATAGCCCATGCTACCATTATGGAGCTAATGATCAAATGCTTTCTCCTTTCCTTTCTCTTCCTTGCTGGTCTTGCCATTGTTACTATCTATTCATGGTTAATATATGGTAGGGTGAGATTCAAAGAATCTCAGTAGCTAACACCTAAGCATGGCATCATATTATCATATTAAGCATATAGCATCAAGATGACACATTTGAAACACATTATCATATTTGTATCACATAATTTCATAAAAATTTTGGCAGAGTTTTGTTTGGAAATTGGACATCCTGGGGTCACAATGCCCCTTAATCAACTTAGCCAATACGCATAATTCTTTACAACACATCATTTTAAACACATGACAAAGCAAGAAGCTCATTGAAAACATGTATGATAACATATTGCAAGTATGGGGATATAACTACCTTATGATACTCCCTTACTTTCCAAACTTGGCCCACCACTTTTAAATATTTCTGCAACCTTCTTGAACCTATCCACATCATGATTGAACCAATTTAGCCATTGGATTCATGAGTTACATAACACATTACTTACTAAAATCCAAATTTTTCACTTAACTCTCTTTTGATCTTTCTTTGTACAACACACTTGTTCTTAAGGTTTTGGACTATGGGGAATCCATTTTTGAGGTCAAAATCATGAAATTCCAACTCTAAATACTCCCCCTATTCTGCCGAAATGTCTCAAAGTGATTGGAAAAGATTTCCTTCAAATCACTTCAAACCATCCATGGATTCATGCTTCTAGTAGTTAATCTAATCTTTTCCTTAAGTTTAGTGGTTCAAAACTCATCCCTATGCTAAAATTGTAACACCCTACATCCTGACACCTCCAAACTCGACCGAAAACTTAGAAATCCAACCAATCGCAACCTAACCATCTCAAAACAACTTCTCAAACCTTCAGAGCAGCCGAAAAACAACACAAAAGCACCAAAAGTGGGTTGGGGCCGCGGCCGCTACAGTACCGCCACGACTCCAGACCTCCCCTGTTTTCCCTCGCTACTAGGCTCTCTGGCGCCCCGGCCTGCTTCCTGGCGCTGCGGCGCTCCTTGCTAATTTTCTATACCAGCAACTTCCACACTCCTAGGCAAACTTCTAACGCTTATAACTTTATGCTCTGACCCCCGATTGACTTAATTCCAACTCCTACAAGTCAATCTAGTCCCAATCTATCTATAAACGCCACTTTCACCTCAATCCAACTCCATATGGAGATTTTGGACCTCTGACATCGTTTTAGCCACTTATTGACCAAAACTCACCCCTAACAACCTCCGATTGCCACCAAAGGAAAATGGTCACTCAAAGACTATTCATATAGGTCGAAAACCCCCAAACTAACTTGTCCAAAGAGGTTTTACCTCAAAGGAACCACTCCTCTGATATTTGACTCCCTTGAACCGCAACTTGACAAAACGGTTACAGGCCCTAAAACACACCAACCAGACCCAAAAACACCTTTTATCATACAACACACATACATACAACACATACACCTTTTCCACATATAACCACACATAAATCCATCCATAAAAATATTTACAATGTCTTATATTCATTACAAAACCTTCAATCCTACTTAGCACAAGATACATTTTCCAAATTACAAATACTACATAAACTATTCCTACGTACGTAGCTACTCCCGTGTCTTCTTCGGACTAGTGCTAGAACCGTCACCTGAAAGGTTAGTTCACAGGAGAGGGGTGTGAGATAATGTTTCAGTAACCAGGGATAACCACACACATATATATACATATAACTCACACAATTCATCAATGCAATGTGAAATGAATGAAATGCATGTCTCCCTCACAGGGATCCCATCCTTATCCTCCCTAACATATATATATACTCCATCCTTATCCTCCCTAACATATATAATCCATCCTTATCCTCCCTAACATGTATATATCATCATACATCATATCATCATCACATCATCACCACCCAATCCGCCATAGATCACAATCTCACAATGCCATGTGGTGATGCTTATGTATCATCATCATATCATAATGTCATGTATGCATCATGTCATGTCATGTCAATATCATCATCACATATGTAATCATCATCATGCTTATAACCATCATCTAGCTGTGTGCATACCACAATTTATAGAAAATAGTACACACGAACACATCAATATTGTGGTATGAAAGAAACATGCATATATACACAAATATACATAAAATCATAAAATACAATACAATATAAACAAACACCTGGTTACCTCAGGTTGTCAATGCCACGCTCACATGTGTTCCACAACCTTTCTTGAATGCCAATCCCACAACTAGCCTTCTCTGAGCAGCCAAACAACCTTAACAAGATCACAATTCCTTAATTAACCACATATACCAGTAAACAAACATCATAATTCAACCACTTTAGGCCTAACCCAAGGTTCTAACACCCCTTTCATGCATTAATAAGCTTCTAGGAACTATACCAACACCAAACAATCCCATACACTTCATATTCCCATGAGTCCTAATCGAAAACAACCTAGGGTTAAGCTCAAATCATGCATAAACCCTTCAAAACTCACATCCAAGCAACAAGAACACTAAAACACACTTCCTTAACCTCATCTCATCCATTTCAATTGGTGGATTTTGGTCAAAACTGAAGATCCAAACTTATAACTGAAAAACACTAAATTTCAACAAAGAAAATGGAGAGGGAGGAGTAGAAATTGCTTACCAACTTGAATCCAAGCTTCCATAGTTTGAAAATCACTCCTAGATGCCGGAAAACTCAAACCCTAGCAGAGCTCCTCGTTGCTCCCTCTGTTTTCTTTCTTTCCGATCGTCCGAAATGATCCGGATTTAAACAAAAATCCAGAATCTCACAGTGCCTCCAGGACATCTCACCGCAGTGTAACTAGTTTCAGCTGAAACAATGCCACTGGACATGCTCTAGCTGAGGTAGCCCTGCTTCAAGCTGCGGTGTGGAGCTCAATTTTCCTCCACTTCATTCTTTCTGCGCCCTGTCTCCTCTAGTTCTGTACACAATGCCAAAACAATATCGTGATGGGTGTTACAAAAACCCCAATTTAGATGAAACCCTAAGGTAAAGAGGAAGCCAAACGAATCCATAAAATATGCTTTGAAAGCCATAGATAGTAAGCTTAAGGTGGTAGTCTAGAATCTTACCAACTTGTTCTTCAATTTTCCCTTGATTTTTCTTCCTTTTCTCCCTTCCTTCTTCCTCCCTTTTCTTGCATTTTCTTCCCCTATTTTGGCTGCTGGTTCACGTGTGAAATGGTGAAGAAAGAGAAGGGTTTAAGTGATTAATTACACCCTTAACCATGGTTAACTAATTAATCAATTAAAGTTACTTTTTTGTCTCCTTACTTAGCAAGTTTTCCCAACTTTTTAAGATGATTGGTTGGCTTCATGGGCTGTGGCAATTCACACATGGGAGAGAGGGAAGTGTGTCCCAAAATTTCCCAATTTTTTATGATCCAGATATATCTCAATCCGTATACTTTTTAACTGTACCGATTAATTTCCTTTTACAGTAACTTAGCTTTTTTGGACTACATGACTATTCTAATTTTATTTTCATATTTTCCTAATTGGATAATCTCAAATAGTATCTATGTATGACCCATATCCTGTCTCCGTTACTTTTTAACCATCGGTAGGGCTGACAGTTTACTTTATCGGTTTACTGTTACTTTTGGACACTCGGCACTAATTATTTCCTTATTCTTAAACATTAACCCTCAGTGCCATATACCATTGAACTTCTCTCATCGAGTGCTTCGTTTTGACAGTAATTTTTACATATTTATAAAATTGCCCTTGACTAGGGTTAAATTATAACTTTTGAAACTTTTAGGTCATTAGGTGTAATTTTCCCCAAGGGCTTTTCTATTTCTTCTTAACCTAATTTTTATATATTTTGGGACGTGGATATCATTTTTATAATTTTTAGGGGTGAAAATATAATTTTCACATTTTTCCACTAAACAAGGAAAAATGACCTCTTTGCCATTTTTCACGCAAAATGGTGTCTATCCATTTTCGTGAATTCTTTATACATTTCATACTATCATTCATTTCTTGCTCTTTCATTACTTAGTATCCAGTGAAATTTTGGGATATTACAATTATGGACTGATAGATTTCACAACCTTCCTTGGGTTTGACTCTGGAATACTCTGGATTTTTTTTATTATTACGATCGGCCTTGTATACTTGCACCTCCGATCGAGTTTTTTGGCCCCATTGCCGAGGAGGTCAATGGATTTTTTAGTCCTACAAAAAATCTTTTTCTTTATATATTTGCTTAATGTTATTAAGATCTAAAAGTCTTAATAATACTTCTAAGTTAATTGACATTAATCCTGAAATTAAATGTACTTGCAGGGAGAATCTGTTAGGAATTTCACTATACACATAGCAGAAAAACTATAAGAAATTCCCTCCCATGGATCCGTCAATGTTGTTTAGATTGAGATATAGAAAAAGAATTTGCCTCCAATGCGTCCCTTGGTGTTCTTTTTTGTTTCGTTGGACCCTAGGAACTAACGCGACTAGTCAGCTCCATCTACCATCCACATGAATGGTGAGTCCAACTCGAACAGCGTGCTAGCACCTCTGGTTGTGATGTCTATACAAGTTCGTATGATTCCGTACCAGTTCATACGCCTTCGCTTTTTCATCCGTACAGTTTTTCTTTCTAAGTGTACGACCGCTCTCTCTTTAGGGTTATTCGAATTCTAATGATCCTGTATCCTAGTCTATATCAATATATAGATAGGATTCGGTATTTATTTAATTTAATTCAATAATTTAAACCAAATCAATTATTAATTAAATAGATTAGTTTTAATTTAAATCTATCTAATAGATTAAATTTAAACTAACTATCTAATATATATCCAGAATCAAATTTAGATTTAATTTATCATATAAATCAAATTTAGATTATTAGTTTAAATTCAAATTTAGACTCCATTCTAAATCAAATTTAGATTATGACATTAGCTTAAATTTAAATCTATCATATAGAATTAAATTTAAAACTAATTAATTTGAACAATATATATATATCAAATATATAATATATCAAACATATATATATTTCAAATATATATATCAAATATATATATAATTCTATCACTCTAAATTGAACATTAAATTCATTGAATTTAGACACATTTTAATTTCAATGAATCTGGACATTCTAGCTCGAGTTGGCCCGTTCTTGTGTGTGACCCATATAATGTTAGCAGTGGGCTAATAACACTATTGGACTTACAAGTCACAAGCGGCCTCTAGCAAGACATTGTGACTACCCAAATCATATGAGATCAGTGATCCAATACAACCTATCATATAACCCGATCATATCCCTTTTGTCTCATGATATATAGGTCAAGTATGAGGCATGAAAACGTCACCCTTATTTTACTCGACCATCACTTTCTCGATCTCCAAGTAGACTGACAGAATAAATGGAAGCTCTTCCATTCGAGCACAGCCATGCATTTTCTCAGTCTCACTCATCAAGGGGGCCAGATATATCTCTCCATTAATTAAATGGACAAATTCCATTTTGACCATTTATCTTCCTCCACACGAGTTCTACTATGCCCGATCATAGCCTTTATGATCTCTCGATTAAAGGTGACTTTTGACTATGCCAAAGTATAGTGTTCCCCACGTAAGAAGCCATGGTGATCTCAGGTCTAAGGGCTTAGTGGCACAGTTATATATGAGATATGCTTATGACTTGATCCATGCAGCTATCTTATGACGAGTCAATCCAGCACCTATTCTCTAACAGGAGCTTATGATTTTGATTTGTATCTTCATACATAATTATCAATTAAAATCATACTAGTCTTAATTCATCATTGTTCCCACAAAGATGATTGACTAGGGATATTTAGGATAAAATAATTTATCCTAGGATATTACTATAAAGAAAAACATGCAAACAATATAATAATGTAAGAAAAAAAAACACCTTTTTTATAATGAAACACGATATTCATAATACAATATTTCATGACTAGTCGAATCAATTGATCCCATGCGAAGCTCTTCCAGAGCCTGATTAGTGCAGAAGCACGAAGCTTCTGAACTATTTGTGAAAAGTATGAATGAATGAATTCACATGAAATTAGCCTCTTTGGGAGAACAATTGTGTTCATCCGATCACCTCACAACATCGGGAGTCTATTCCAATGTATTGATCCATATCGAAACTCTCTTTGGCATAGTTTTGGGCGGAAGCTTGAGGTTTGAGAAAAAGAACCGAGAAGCTTTAACCAACAATATCCTATCAATTTTGCGTCTTTCAGGAAGCGAGGTAGGACATCTGGCATGCTCACAACATTACATGACTTTTCAAAACAATTGTTCCCATTCGAAGCTCCTTCAGAGCCTGATTATTGCAGAAGCACGAAGCTTCTGAACTATTTGTGAAAAGTATGAATGAACAAATTCACATGAAATTAGCCTCTTTGGGAGAACAATTGTGTTCATCCGATCGCCTCACAACATCGGGAGTCTATTCCAACGTATTGATCCCAATCGAAACTCTTTTTAGCATATTTTTGGCCGGAAGCTTGAGGTTTGAGAAAAAGAACCGTGAAGATTCAACCAACAATATCCTATCAATTTTGTATCTATGAGGGAGCATGTTACGACATCTGGCATGCTCACAACATTTCATGTCTATTCGAAACAATTGATCACATTCGAAGCTCCTTCAGAACCTGATTAGTGCAGAAGCACAATGTTTCCGAACTATTTGTGAAAAGTGTGAACGAAATAATTCCCATGAAAATGACCTCTTTGGGAGAACAATTGTGTTCATTTGGTCACCTAACAACATCTGGAGTCTACTCCAATGTATTGATCCATATTGAAACTCTCTTTGGCATAGTTTTGGGCGGAAGCTTGAGGTTTGAGAAAAAGAACCGAGAAGCTTTGACCAACAATATCCTATCAAATTTGCGTCTTTCAGGAAGCGAGGTAGGACATCTGGCATGCTCATAACATTTCATGACTTTTCGAAATAATTGTTCCCATTCGAAGCTCCTTCAGAGCCTGATTAGTGTAGAAGCACGAAGTTTCTGAACTATTTGTGAAAAGTATGAATGAACAAATTCACGTGAAACTAGCCTCTTTGGGAGAACAATTGTGTTCATCCGATCACCTCACAACATCGGCAGTCTATTCCAATGTATTGATCCCAATCGAAACTCTTTTTGGCATATTTTTGGACTAAAGCTTGAGATTTGAAAAAAAGTACCAAGAAGTTTTAACCAACAATATACTATCAATTTTGTGTCTTTCAGGAAGCGAGGTAGGACATCCGGCATGCTCACAACATTTCATCACTATTCGAAACAATTGATCCCCTTTCAAGCTCCTTCAGAGCCTGATTAGTGCATAAGCACAAACTTTCTGAACTATGTGTAAAAAGTGTGAACGAACGAATTCCCATGAAATGAGCCTCTTTCCGAGAACAATTGTGTTAATCCGATCACCTCACAACATCCGGAGTCTATTCCAATGTATTGATCCCAATCAAAACTCTTTTTGGCATAGTTTTGGACGGAAGCTTGAGGATTGAGAAAAAGTACCGAGAAGCTTTAACTAATAATATCCTATCAACTTTGCATCTTTGAGGGAGCATGTTAGGACATCTGGCATGCTCACAACATTTCATGTCTATTCGAAACAATTGATCACATTCGAAGCTCCTTCAAAGCCTGATTAGTGTAGAAGCACGAAATTTCTGAACTATTTGTGAAAAGTGTGAATGAACGAATTCCCATGAAATTGGCCTCTTTGGGAGAACAATTATGTTCATCCGATCACCGCACAACATCAGGAGTCTATTCCAATGTATTGATCCCAATCGAAACTCTTTTTGGCATATTTTTGGACGAAAGCTTTAGGTTTGAAAGAGAGTACCAAGAAGCTTTAAATAACAATATCCTATCAATTTTGTGTCTTTCAGGAAGTGAGGTAGGACATCCGGCATGCTCACAACATTTCATGACTAGTCGAATCAATTGATCCCATGCGAAGCTCTTCCAGAGCCTGATTAGTGCTGAAGCACAATTTTTCTGAACTATTTATGAATAGTGTTAACTAACCAATTCCCATGAAATTGACCTCCTTGGGAGAACAATTGTGTTCATCCGATCACCTCACAGCATCAGGAGTCTATTCCAATGTATTGATGCCGATCGAAAATGTTTTTGGCATATTTTTGGACGGAAGCTTGAAGTTTGAGAAAAAGAACCTAGAATCTTTAACCAATAATATCCTATCAATTTTGCGTGTTTGAGGAAGCGAGGTAGGACGTCCGGCATGCTCACAACATTTCATCACTATTCGAAACAATTGATCCCCTTCGAAGCTCCTTCAGAGCCTGATTAGTGCAGAAGCACAAAGTTTCTGAAGTATGTGTTAAAAGTGTGAACGAATGAATTCCCGTGAAATTAGCCTCTTTGGGAGAACAATTGTGTTAATCCAGTCACCTCACAACATCCGGAGTCTATTCCAATGTATTGATCCCAATTCAAACTCTTTTCGGCTTATTTTTGGATGGAAGCTTGTGGTTTGAGAAAAAGAACCGTGAAGCTTTAACAAAAATATCCTATCCATTTTGTGCCTTTGAGGATGTAAGTTAGGACATTCGGCATGCACACAACATTTTATGACTAGTGGAATCAATTGATCCCATGCGAAGCTCTTCCAGAGCCTGAATAGTGCAGAAGCACAAATTTTCTGAACTATTTATGAATAGTGTTAATGAACGAATTCCCATGAAATTGGCCTCCTTGGGAGAACAATTCTTATCATCCGATCACCTTACAGCATCCGGAGTCTATTCCAATGTATTGATCCCAATCGAAATTGTTTTTGGCATATTTTTGGACGGAAGCTTGACGATTGAGAAAAAGAACCGTGAAGCTTTAACCGGCAATATCCTATCAATTTTGCATCTTTGAGGAAACAAGGTAGGACATCCGGGAAGCTCACAACATTTCATGACAAGTCGAATCAATTGATCCCATGCGAAGCTCTTCCAGAGCCTGATTAGTGTAGAAGCACGAAGTTTCTGAAGTATTTGTGAAATGTGTGGACGAACGAATTCCCATGAAATTAGCCTCTTTGGGAGAACAATTGTGTTCATCCGATCACCACACAACATCTGGAGTCTATTCCAATGTATTGATCCCAATCGAAACTCTTTTTGGCATATTTTTGGACGGAAGCTTGAGGTTTGAGAAAAAGAACCGAGAATCTTTAACCAACAATATCCTATCAATTTTGCGTGTTTGAGGAAGCGAGGTAGGACATTCGGCATGCTCACAACATTTCATCACTATTCAAAACAATTGATCCCATTCGAAGCTCCATCAGAGCCTGATTAGTGTATAAGCATGAAGTTTCTGAACTATTTGTGAAAAGTGTGAACGAATGAATTCCCATGAAATTAGCTTCTTTGGGAGAACAATTGTGTTCATCCGATCACTACACAACATCGAGAGTCTATTCTAATGTATTGATCCCAATCGAAATTTTTTTGGCTTATTTTTGGACGGTAGCTTAGGGTTTGAGAAAAAGAACCGTGAAGGTTCAACCAACAATATACAATCAATTTTGTATCTTTGAGGGAGCATGTTAGGACATCTGGCATGCTCACAACATTTCATGACTATTTGAAACAATTGATCCCATTTGAAGCTCCTTCAGAGCCTGATTAGTGCAGAAGCACAAAGTTTCTGAACTATTTGTGAAAAGTGTGAACGAACGAATTGCCATGGATTTGGCCTCTCTGGGAGAACAATTGTGTTCATTCGGTCACCTCACAACATCCGGAGTCTATTCCAATGTATTGATCCCAATCGAAACTCTTTTTGACATAGTTTTCGACGTAAGCATGAGGTTTGAGAAAAAGAACCGAGAAGCTTTAACCGACAATATCCTATCAATTTTGTGCCATTTAGGAAGCGAGTTAGGTCATCCGGCATGCTCACAACATTTGATGACTATTCGAATCAATTGATCACATGCCAAGCTCCTTCAGAGCCTGATTAGTGGAGAAGTACAAGGTTTCTGAACCATTTGTGAAAAGTGTGAACAAACGATTTCCCATGAAATTGGCCTCTTTGGGCGCACAATTGTGTTCATCCGATCACCTCACAACATCCGGAGTCTACTCCAATGTATTGATCCCAATCGAAACTCTTTTTGTCATTGTTTTCGACGTAAGCATGAGGTTTGAGGAAAAGAACCGAGAAGCTTTAACCGACAATATCCTATCAATTTTGTGCCATTGAGGAAGCGAGTTAGGTCATCCGGCATGCTCACAACATTTCATCACTATTCGAATCAATTGATCCCATGCGAAGCTCCTTCAGAGCCTGATTAGTGCAGAAGCACAAAGTTTCTGAACAATTTGTGAAAAGTGTGAACGAATGAATTCCCGTGAAATTGGCCTCTTTGCGAGAACAATTGTGTTCATCCGGTCACCTCACAACATCGGGAGTTTATTCAAATGTATTGATCCCAATCGAAACTCTTTTTGGCATAGTTTTGGACAGAAGCTTGATATTTGAGAAAAAGAATCGAGAACCTTTAACTAACAATATCCTATCGATTTTGTGTCTTTGAGGGAGCATGTTAGGACATCTGGCATGCTCACAACATTTCATGACTATTCAAAAAAACTGGTCCCATTCGAAGCTCCTCCAGAGCCTGACTAGTGCAGAAGCACAAAGTTTCTGAACTATTTGTTAATAGTGTGAACAAACAAATTCCCACAAAATTGGCCTCTTTGAGAGAAAAATTGTGTTCATCCGATCACCTCACAACATCTAGAGTCTATTCCAATGTATTGATCCCATTCGAAACTCTTTTTGGCATAGTTTTGAACGAAAGATTAAGGTTTGAGAAAAAGTACCAAGAAGCTTTAACCAACAATATCCTATAAATTTTGCATCTTTCAGGAAGCGAGGTAGGACATCCGGTCTGCTCACAACATTTCATACTATTCGAAACAATTGATCCCATTCGAAGATCCTTCAGAGCCTGATTAGTGTAGAAGCACGAAGTTTCTGAACTGTTTGTGAAAAGTGTGAACGAATGAATTCCCATGAAATTAGCTTCTTTGGGAGAACAATTTTGTTCATCCGATCACCTCACAACATCGAGAGTCTATTCTAATGTATTGATCCCAATTGAAACTCTTCTTGGCATATTTTTGGACGGAAGCTTGAGGTTTGAGAAAAAGAACCGTGAAGGTTCAACCAACAATATCCTATCAATTTTGTATCTTTGAGGGAGCATGTTGGGACATCCGGCATGCTCACAACATTTCATGACTAGTCGAAACAATTGATCCCATTCGAAGCTCCTTCAGAACCTGATTAGTGTAGAAGCACGAAGTTTCTGAACTATTTGTGAAAAGTGTGAACGAAAGAATTCGCATGAAATTAGCTTCCTTGGGAGAACAATTGTGTTCATCCGATCACCTCACAACATAGAGAGTCTATTCCAATGTATTGATCCCAATCAAAACTTTTTTTGGCATATTTTTCGATGGAAGCTTGGGTTTGAGAAAAAGAACCGCGAAGCTTCAACAAACAAAATACTATCAATTTTGTATCTTTGAGAGAGCATGTTAGGACAACTGGCATGCTCACTACATTTCATGACTATTCGAAACAATTGATCCCATTTGAAGCTCCTTCAGAGCCTGATTCATGCAGAATCACAAAGTTTCTGAACTATCTGTGAAAAGTGTGAACAAACGAATTGCCGTGGAATTGGCCTCTCTGGGAGAACAATTGTGTTCGTTCGGTCACCTCACAACATCCGGAGTCTATTTCAATGTATTGATCCCAATCGAAACTATTCTTGACATAGTTTTCGACGGAAGCTTGAGGTTTGAGAAAAAGAACTGATAAGCTTTAACCGACAATATCCTATCAATTTTGCGCCATTGAGGAAGCGAGGTAGGACATCCGGCATGCTCACAACATTTCATGACTATTCGAAACAATTGATCCCATTCGAAGCTCCTCCAGAGCGCGATTAGTGTAGAAGCACGAAGCTTTTGAACTATTTGGGAAAAGTGTGAACGAATGAATTTCCATGAAATTAGCTTCTTTGGGAGAACAATTGTGTTCATCCGATCACCTCACAACATTGAGAGTCTATTCTAATGTATTGATTTCAATTGAAACTCTTCTTGGCATATTTTTGGACAGAAGCTTGAGGTTTGAGAAAAAGAACCGTGAAGGTTCAACCAACAATATACAATCAATTTTGTATCTTTGAGGGAGCATGTTAGGACATCTGGCATGCTCACAACATTTCATGACTATTTGAAACAATTGATCCCATTTGAAGCTCCTTCAGAGCCTGATTAGTGCAGAAGCACAAAGTTTCTGAACTATTTGTGAAAAGTGTGAACGAACGAATTGCCATGGATTTGGCCTCTCTGGGAGAACAATTGTGTTCATTCGGTCACCTCACAACATCCGGAGTCTATTCCAATGTATTGATCCCAATCGAAACTCTTTTTGACATAGTTTTCGACGTAAGCATGAGGTTTGAGAAAAAGAACCAAGAAGCTTTAACCGACAATATCCTATCAATTTTGTGCCATTTAGGAAGCGAGTTAGGTCATCCGGCATGCTCACAACATTTGATGACTATTCGAATCAATTGATCACATGCGAAGCTCCTTCAGAGCCTGATTAGTGGAGAAGTACAAGGTTTCTGAACCATTTGTGAAAAGTGTGAACAAACGATTTCCCATGAAATTGGCCTCTTTGGGCGCACAATTGTGTTCATCCGATCACCTCACAACATCCGGAGTCTACTCCAATGTATTGATCCCAATCGAAACTCTTTTTGTCATAGTTTTCGACGTAAGCATGAGGTTTGAGGAAAAGAACCGAGAAGCTTTAACCGACAATATCCTATCAATTTTGTGCCATTAAGGAAGCGAGTTAGGTCATCCGGCATGCTCACAACATTTCATCACTATTCGAATCAATTGATCCCATGCGAAGCTCCTTCAGAGCCTGATTAGTGCAGAACCACAAAGTTTCTGAACAATTTGTGAAAAGTGTGAACGAATGTATTCCCGTGAAATTGGCCTCTTTGCGAGAACAATTGTGTTCATCCGGTCACCTCACAACATCGGGAGTTTATTCGAATGTATTGATCCCAATCGAAACTCTTTTTGGCATAGTTTTGGACAGAAGCTTGATATTTGAGAAAAAGAATCGAGAACCTTTAACTAACAATATCCTATCGATTTTGTGTCTTTGAGGGAGCATGTTAGGACATCTGGCATGCTCACAACATTTCATGACTATTCAAAAAAACTGGTCCCATTCGAAGCTCCTCCAGAGCCTGACTAGTGCAGAAGCACAAAGTTTCTGAACTATTTGTTAATAGTGTGAACAAACAAATTCCCACAAAATTGGCCTCTTTGAGAGAAAAATTGTGTTCATCCGATCACCTCACAACATCTAGAGTCTATTCCAATGTATTGATCCCATTCGGAACTCTTTTTGGCATAGTTTTGAACGAAAGATTAAGGTTTGAGAAAAAGTACCAAGAAGCTTTAACCAACAATATCCTATAAATTTTGCATCTTTCAGGAAGCGAGGTAGGACATCCGGTCTGCTCACAACATTTCATACTATTCGAAACAATTGATCCCATTCGAAGCTCCTTCAGAGCCTGATTAGTGTAGAAGCACGAAGTTTCTGAACTGTTTGTGAAAAGTGTGAACGAATGAATTCCCATGAAATTAGCTTCTTTGGGAGAACAATTTTGTTCATCCGATCACCTCACAACATCGAGAGTCTATTCTAATGTATTGATCCCAATTGAAACTCTTCTTGGCATATTTTTGGACGGAAGCTTGAGGTTTGAGAAAAAGAACCGTGAAGGTTCAACCAACAATATCCTATCAATTTTGTATCTTTGAGGGAGCATGTTGGGACATCCGGCATGCTCACAACATTTCATGACTAGTCGAAACAATTGATCCCATTCGAAGCTCCTTCAGAACCTGATTAGTGTAGAAGCACGAAGTTTCTGAACTATTTGTGAAAAGTGTGAACGAAAGAATTCGCATGAAATTAGCTTCCTTGGGAGAACAATTGTGTTCATCCGATCACCTCACAACATAGAGAGTCTATTCCAATGTATTGATCCCAATCAAAACCTTTTTTGGCATATTTTTCGATGGAAGCTTGGGTTTGAGAAAAAGAACCGCGAAGCTTCAACAAACAAAATACTATCAATTTTGTATCTTTGAGAGAGCATGTTAGGACAACTGGCATGCTCACTACATTTCATGACTATTCGAAACAATTGATCCCATTTGAAGCTCCTTCAGAGCCTGATTCATGCAGAATCACAAAGTTTCTGAACTATCTGTGAAAAGTGTGAACAAACGAATTGCCGTGGAATTGGCCTCTCTGGGAGAACAATTGTGTTCGTTCGGTCACCTCACAACATCCGGAGTCTATTTCAATGTATTGATCCCAATCGAAACTATTCTTGACATAGTTTTCGACGGAAGCTTGAGGTTTGAGAAAAAGAACTGATAAGCTTTAACCGACAATATCCTATCAATTTTGCGCCATTGAGGAAGCGAGGTAGGACATCCAGCATGCTCACAACATTTCATGACTATTCGAAACAATTGATCCCATTCGAAGCTCCTCCAGAGCGCGATTAGTGTAGAAGCACGAAGCTTTTGAACTATTTGGGAAAAGTGTGAACGAATGAATTTCCATGAAATTAGCTTCTTTGGGAGAACAATTGTGTTCATCCGATCACCTCACAACATTGAGAGTTTATTCTAATGTATTGATTTCAATTGAAACTCTTCTTGGCATATTTTTGGACAGAAGCTTGAGGTTTGAGAAAAAGAACCGTGAAGGTTCAACCAACAATATACAATCAATTTTGTATCTTTGAGGGAGCATGTTAGGACATCTGGCATGCTCACAACATTTCATGACTATTTGAAACAATTGATCCCATTTGAAGCTCCTTCAGAGCCTGATTAGTGCAGAAGCACAAAGTTTCTGAACTATTTGTGAAAAGTGTGAACGAATGAATTGCCATGGATTTGGCCTCTCTGGGAGAACAATTGTGTTCATTCGGTCACCTCACAACATCCGGAGTCTATTCCAATGTATTGATCCCAATCGAAACTCTTTTTGACATAGTTTTCGACGTAAGCATGAGGTTTGAGAAAAAGAACCAAGAAGCTTTAACTGACAATATCCTATCAATTTTGTGCCATTTAGGAAGCGAGTTAGGTCATCCGGCATGCTCACAACATTTGATGACTATTCGAATCAATTGATCACATGCGAAGCTCCTTCAGAGCCTGATTAGTGGAGAAGTACAAGGTTTCTGAACCATTTGTGAAAAGTGTGAACAAACGATTTCCCATGAAATTGGCCTCTTTGGGCGCACAATTGTGTTCATCCGATCACCTCACAACATCCGGAGTCTACTCCAATGTATTGATCCCAATCGAAACTCTTTTTGTCATAGTTTTCGACGTAAGCATTAGGTTTGAGGAAAAGAACCGAGAAGCTTTAACCAACAATATCCTATTAATTTTGTGCATTTGAGGAAGCAAGTTAGGACATCGGGCATGCTCACGATTTTTCATCACCATTCGAAACAATTGATCCCATGCGAAGCTCCTTCAGAGCCGGATTACTATAGAAGCACAAAGATTGTGACCTATTTTGTGAACAGTCTGAACGAACAAATTCCAATGAAATTGGCCTCTTTGGGAGATCAATTATGTTCATCCGATCACCTCACAACATCCGGATTCTATTCCAACATATTGATTCCAATCGAAACTCTTTTTGGCAGAGTTTTCGACAGAAGCTTGAGGTTTGAGAAAAAGAACCGAGAAGCTTTAACCAACAATATCCTATCAATTTTGCGTCTTTGGGGAAGCGAGGTAGGACATCCGGCATGCTCACAACATTTCATGACTATTTGAATCAATTGATCCCATGCGAAGCTCATCTAGAGCCTGATTAGTGCAGAAGCACCAAGTTTTTGAACTATTTAGGAATAGTGTGAATGAACGAATTCCCATGAAATTGGCTTCTTTACGAGAACATTTGGGTTCATCCGGTCACCTCACAGCATCTGGAGTCTATTCCAAAGTATTGATCCCAATCGAAACTCTTTTTGGGATAGTTTTGGACGGAAGCTTGAGGTTTGAGAAAAAGAACCGAGAAGCCTTAACCAACAACATCCTATCAATTTTGCGTCTTTGGGGAAGCGAGGTAGGACATCCGGCATGCTCACAACATTTCATGACTATTTGAATCAATTGATCCCATGCGAGGCTCCTCCACAGCCTGATTTGTGCAGAAGCACAAAGTTTTTGAACTGTTTAGGAATAGTGTGAATGAACGAATTCCCATGAAATTGGCCTCTATGCGAGAACATTTTGGTTCATCCGATCACCTCACAAGATCCGGAGTGTATTCCAATGTATTGATCCCAATCAAAACTCTTTCTGGCATAGTTTTGGATGGAAGCTTGAGGTTGAGAAAAAGAACCGAGAAGCTTTATCCAACAATATCCTATCAATTTTGCCCTTTGAGGAAGCGAGGTAGGACATCCGGCATGCTCACAACATTTCATGACTAATCGAGACAATTGATCCCATGTGAAGCTCTTCCAGAGCCTGATTAGTGCAGATGCACAAAGTTTCTGAACTATTTGTGAAAAGTTTGAACGAACGGAATCCAATGAAATTGGCCTCTTTGGGATAACAATTGTGTTCATCCGATCACGTCACAACATCCGGAGTCTATTCCAATGTATTGATCCCAATCGAAACTCTTTTTGGCATAGTTTTCAACGTAAGCTTGAGGTTTGAGAAAAAGAACCGAGAAGCTTTAACCAACAATATCCTATCAATTTTGCGCCTTTGAGGAAGCAAGTTAGGTCATCCGGCAAGCTTACAACATTTCATCACTGTTCGAAACAATTGATCGCATGCGAAGCTCCATCAGAGCCAGATTAGTGCAGAAGCACAAAGTTTCTAAACTATTTGTGAAAAGTGTGAACGAATGAATTCCAATGAAATTTGCCTCTTTGGGAGAACAATTGTGTTCATCCGATCACCTCACCACATTCGGAGTCTATTCCAATGCATTGATCCCAATCGAAACTCTTTTTGGCATTGTTTTCGACAGAAGCTTGAGGATTGAGAAAATGTTCCGAAAAGCTTTAACCGACAATATCCTATCAATTTTGTGCCATTGAGGAAGCGAGTTAGGTCATCCGGCATGCTCACAACATTTCATGACTATTCGAATCAATTGATCACATATGAAGCTCCTTCATAGCCAGATTAATGAAGAAGCAGAAAGTTTCTGAACTATTTGTGAAAAGTGTGAACGAACGAATTCCCATGAAATTGGCCTCTTTGGGAGAATAATTGTATTCATCCGATCACCTCACAACATCCGGAGTCTATTCCAATGTATTGATCCCAATCGAAACTATTTCTGGCATAGTTTTGGAGGGAAGCCTGAGGTTTCAGAAAAAGAACCGACAAGCGTTATCCAACAATATCCTATCAATTTTGCGTCTTTGAGGAAGCGAGGTAGGACATCCGTCATGCTCACAACATTTCATCACTATTCGAAAAATTGATCCCATGTGAAGCTCCTCGAGAGCCAGATTAGTGCAGAAGCACAAAGTTTTTGAACAATTTATGAATAGTGTGAACGAATGACTTCCTATGAAATTGGCTTATTTGGGAGAACAATTGTGTTCTTCCGATCGCCTCACAACATCCGGTGTGCATTCCAATGTACTGATCCCAATCGAAAATCTTTCTGGCATAGTTTTGGATGGAAGCTTGAGTTTTGAGAAAAAGAACTGACAAGCTTTAACCAACAATATCCGATCAATTTTGCGCCTTTGAGGAAGCAAGTTAGGTCATCCGGCAAGCTTACAACATTTCATCACTGTTCAAAACAATTGATCGCATGCGAAGCTCCATCAGAGCCAGATTAGTGCAGAAGCACAAAGTTTCTAAACTATTTGTGAAAAGTGTGAACGAATGAATTCCAATGAAATTTGCCTCTATGGGAGAACAATTGTGTTCATCCGATCACCTCACCACATTTGGAGTCTATTCCGATGCATTGATCCCAATCGAAACTCTTTTTGGCAATGTTTTCGACAGAAGCTTGAGGATTGAGAAAATGTTCCGAGAAGCTTTAACCAACAATATCCTATCAATTTTGCGCCTTTGAGGAAGGGAGGTAGGACATCCGGCATGCTCACAACATTTCATGACTATTCGTAATAATTGATCCATATGAAGCTCCTTCATAGCCAGATTAATGAAGAAGCAGAAAGTTTCTGAACTATTTGTGAAAAGTGTGAACGAACGAATTCCCATGAAATTGGCCTCTTTCGGAGAATAATTGTATTCATCCGATCACCTCACAACATCCGGAGTCTATTCCAATGTATTGATCCCAATCGAAACTCTTTCTGGCATAGTTTTGGATGGAAGCCTGAGGTTTCAGAAAAAGAACTGACAAACGTTATCCAACAATATCCTATCAATTTTGCGTCTTTGAGGAAGCGAGGTAGGACATCCGGCATTCTCATAACATTTCATGATTAGCGAAATCAATTGATCCCATGCGAAGGTCTTACACGATCTGATTAGCGCTGAAGCATAATGTTTCTAAACTATTTATGAATAGTGTGAATGACTGAATTCCCATGAAATTGGCCTCTTTGGGAGAACAATTGTGTTCATCCGATCACCTCACAACAACCGGAGCCTATTCCAATGTATTGATCCTAAACGAAACTCCTTTTGGCATAGTTTTCGACGGAAGCTTGAGGTTTGAGAAAAAGAACCGACAAGCTTTAACCGACAATATCCTATCAATTTTTTGCCATTGAGGAAGCAAGGTAGGACATCCGGCACGGTCACAACATTTCCTGACTATTCGAATCAATTGATCCCATGCGAAGCTCCTTCAGAGCCTGATTAGTGCAGAAGCACAAAGTTTCTAAACTATTTGTGAAAAGTGTGATAGAACGAATTCCCATGAAATTGGCCTCTGTGGGAGAACAATTGTGTTCATCTGATCACCTCACAACATCTGGAGTCTATTCCAATGTATTGATCCCAATCGAAACTCTTTTTGGCATAGTTTTTGACAGAAGCTTGATGTTTGGGAAACAGAACCGAGAAGCTATAACCAACAATATCCTATCAATTTTGTGCCATTGAGCAAGCGAGTTTGGTCATCCGGTATGCTCACAACATTTCATGACTATTCGAATCAATTGAACCCATGCGAAGCTCCTTCAGAGCTTGATTAGTGCAGAAGTACAAAGTTTCTAAACTATTCGTGAAAAGTGTGAACGAACGAATTCCCATGAAATTGGCCTCTTTAGGGGCACAATTGTGTTCATCCGATCACCTCACTACATCCGGAGTATACTCCAATGTATTGATCCCAATTGAAACTCTTTTTGGCATAGTTTTCAACCGAAGCTTGAGGTTTGGGAAAAAGAACTGAGAAGCTTTAACCGACAATATCCTATCAATTTTGTGCCAATTGAGCAAGCGAGTTAGGTCATCCGGCATGCTCACAACATTTCATCACTATTCGAATCAATTGACCCCCTGCGAAGCTCCTTCAGAGCTTGATTAGTGGAGAAGTACAAAGTTTCAAAACCATTTGTGAAAAGTGTGAACGAACGATTTCCCATGAAATTAGCCTCTTTGGGGGCACAATTGTGTTCATCCGATCACCTCACAACATCCAGAGTCTACTCCAATGTATTGATCCCAATCGAAACTCTTTTTGTCATAGTTTTCGACGTAAGCATGAGGTTTGAGAAAAAGAACTGAGAAGCTTTAACCGACAATATCCTATCAATTTTGTGCCATTGAGGAAGCGTGTTAGGTCATCCGGCATGCTCACAACATTTCATGACTATTCGAATCAATTGATCACATGCGAAGCTCCTTCAGAGCCTCATTAGTGCAGAAGCACAAAGTTTCTAAACAATTTGTGAAAAGTGTGAAGGAATGAATTCCCCTAAAATTGGCCTCTTTGGGAGAACAATTATGTTCATCCAATCACCTCACAACATCCGGAGTCTACTCCAATGTATTGATCCCAATCGAAACTCTTTTTGGCATAGTTTTCGACCGAAGCTTGAGGTTTGAGAAAAAAAAACCGACAAGCTTTAATCGACAATATCCTATCAATTTTGCGACTTTGAGGAAGTGAGGTAGGACATCCGACATGCTCACAACATTTCATGACTATTCGAATCAATTGATCGCATGCGAAGCTCCTCAAGAGCCTGATTAGTGCAGAAGCAAAAAGTTTCTAAACTATTTGTGAATAGTGTGAAGAAACGAATTCCCATGAAATTGGCCTCTTTGGAAGAACAATTGGGTTCATCCGGTCACCTCACAACATCTGGAGTCTATTCCAATGTATTGATCCCAATCGAAACTCTTTTTGGCATAGTTTTCGACGGAAGCTTGAGGTTTGAGAAAAAGAACCGACAAGCTTTAACCAACAATATCCTATCAATTTTGCGGCATTGAGGAAGCGAGGTAGGACATCCGACATGCTCACAACATTTCATGACTATTCGAATCAATTGATCCCATGCGAAGCTCCTTCAGAGCTTGATTAGTGCAGAAGTACAAAGTTTATAAACCATTTGTGAAAAGTGTGAACGAACGATTTCCCATGAAATTGGCCTCTATGGGAGAACAAATGGGTTCATCTGATCACCTCACAAAATCTGGAGTCTATTCCAATGTATTGATCCCAATCGAAACTCTTTTTGGTATAGTTTTCGACGTAAGCATGAGGTTTGAGAAAAAGAACCGAGAAGCTTAAACCGACAATATTCTATCAATTTTGTATCTTTCAGGAAGTGAGGTAGGACATCCGGCATGCACACAACATTTCATGACTATTCCAAACAATTGATCTCATTCAAAGCTCCTCCAGAGCCTGATTAGTGCAGAAGCACAAAGTTTCTGAACTATTTGTGAAAAGTGTGGACGGACGATTTCCCATGAAATTGGCGTCTTTGGGAGAACAATTGTGTTCATCCGATCACCTCACAACATCTGGAGTCTATTCCAATGTATTGATCCCAATTGAAACTCTTTTTGGCATAGTTTTCGACCGAAGCTTGAGGTTTGGGAAAAAGAACTGAGAAGCTTTAACCGACAATATCCTATCAATTTTGTGCCATTGAGGAAGCGAGTTAGGTCATCCGGCATGCTCACAACATTTCATCACTATTCGAATCAATTGATCCCATGCCAAGCTCCTTCAGAGCTTGATTAGTGCAGAAGTACAAAGTTTCTGAACTATTTGTGAAAAGTGTGATAGATCGAATTCCCATGAAATTGGCCTCCGTGGGAGAACAATTGTGTTCATCTGATCACCTCACAACATCTGGAGTCTATTCCAATGTATTGATCCCAATCGAAACTCTTTTTGGCATAGTTTTTGACAGAAGCTTGATGTTTGGGAAACAGAACCGAGAAGCTATAACCAACAATATCCTATCAATTTTGTGCCATTGAGCAAGCGAGTTTGGTCATCCGGTATGCTCACAACATTTCATGACTATTCGAATCAATTGAACCCATGCGAAGCTCCTTCAGAGCTTGATTAGTACAGAAGTACAAAGTTTCTAAACTATTCGTGAAAAGTGTGAACGAACGAATTCCCATGAAATTGGCCTCTTTAGGGGCACAATTGTGTTCATCCGATCACCTCACTACATCCGGAGTATACTCCAATGTATTGATCCCAATTGAAACTCTTTTTGTCATAGTTTTCGACGTAAGCATGAGGTTTGAGAAAAAGAACCGAGAAGCTTTAACCAACAATATCCTATGAATTTTGTGCCATTGAGGAAGCGAGTTAGGTCATCCGGCATGCTCACAACATTTCCTGACTATTCGAATCAATTGATCCCATGCGAAGCTCCTTCAGAGCCTGATTAGTGCAGAAGCACAAAGTTTCTAAATTATTTGTGAAAAGTGTGAACGAATGAATTCCGCTGAAATTTGCCTCTTTGGGAGAACAATTGTGTTCATCCAATCACCTCACAACATCTAGAGTCTACTCCAATGAATTGATCCAAATCGGAACTCCTTTTGGCATAGTTTTCAATGGAAGCATGAGGTTTGCCAAAAAGAACCAAGCTTTAACCGACAATATCCTATCAATTTTGCGCCTTTGAGGAAGTGAGGTAGGACATCCGGCATGCTCACATCATTTCATGACTATTCGAATCAATTGATCCCATGCGAAGTTCCTTCAGAGCCTGACTTGTGCAGAAGCACAAAGCTTCTGAACAATTTGTGAAAAGTGTGAACGAACGAATTCCCCTGAAATTGGCCTCTTTGGGAGAAAAATTGTGTTCATCCAATCACCTCACAACATCTGGAGTCTATTCCAATGTATTGATCCCAATCAAAACTCTTTTTGGCATAATTTTGGATGGAAGCCTGAGGTTTGTGAAAAAGAACCGTGAAGCTTCAACCAACAATATCCTATCAATTTTGTGCCATTGAGGAAGCAAGTTAGGACATCCGGTATGCTCACCACATTTCATGACTATTCGAATCAATTGATCCCATGCGAAGCTCCTTCAAAGCCTTGTTAGTGCTGAAGCACAAAGTTTCTGAACTATTTGTGAAAAGTGTGATAGAACAAATTCCCATGAAATTGGCCTCTGTGGGAGAACAATTGTGTTCATCTGATCACCTCACAACATCTGGAGTGTATTCCAATGTATTGAACCCAATCGAAACTCTTTTTCGCATAGTTTTCGACAGAAGCTTGATGTTTGGGAAACAGAACCGAGAAGCTTTAACTAACAATATCCTATCAATTTTGTGCCATTGAGCAAGCGAGTTAGGTCCTCCGGTATGCTCACAACATTTCATGCCTATTCGAATCAATTGATCCCATGCGAACTCCTTCAGAGCTTGATTAGTGCAGAAGTACAAAGTTTCCGAACCATTTGTGAAAAGTGTGAACGAACGATTTCCCATGAAATTGGCCTCTGTGGGAGAACAATTGTATTCATCTGATCACCTCACAACATCTGGAGTCTATTCCAATGTATTGATCCCAATCGAAACTCTTTTTGGCGTTTTTTTTGACGGAAGCTTGAGGTTTGGGAAAGAGTACCAAGAACCTTTAACCGAAAATATCCTATCAATTTTGTGCCATTGAGGAAGCAAGTTAGGACATCCGGCATGCTCACCATGTTTCATGACTATTCGAATCAATTGATCCCATGTGAAGCTCCTTCACAGCCTTATTAGTGCTGAAGCACAAAGTTTCTGAACTATTTGTGAAAAGTGTGATAGATCGAATTCCCATGAAATTGGCCTCTGTGGGAGAACAATTGTGTTCATCTGATCACCTCACAACATCTGCAGTCTATTCCAATGTATTGATCCCAATCGAAACTCTTTTTGGCATAGTTTTCGATAGAAGCTTGATGTTTGGGAAACAGAACCGAGAAGCTTTAACCAACAATATCCTATCAATTTTGTGCCATTGAGCAAGCGAGTTAGGTCATCCGGTATGCTCACAACATTTCATCACTATTCGAATCAATTGATCCCATGTGAAGCTCCTTCAGAGCTTGATTAGTGCAGAAGTACAAAGTTTCCGAACCATTTGTGAAAAGTGTGAACGAACAATTTCCCATGAAATTGGCCTCTGTGGGAGAACAATTGTATTCATCTGATCACCTCACAACATCTGGAGTCTATTCCAATGTATTGATCCCAATCGAAACTCTTTTTGGCATAGTTTTCGAGAGAAGCTTGATGTTTGGGAAACAGAACCGAGAAGCTTTAACCAACAATATCCTATCAATTTTGTGCCATTGAGCAAGCGAGTTAGGTCATCCGGTATGCTCACAACATTTCATCACTATTCGAATCAATTGATCCCATGCGAAGCTCCTTCAGAGCTTGATTAGTGCAGAAGTACAAAGTTTCCGAACCATTTGTGAAAAGTGTGAACGAACGATTTCCCATGAAATTGGCCTCTGTGGGAGAACAATTGTGTTCATCTGATCACCTCAAAACATCTGGAGTCTATTCCAATGTATTGATCCCAATCGAAACTCTTTTTGGCATAGTTTTCGACAGAAGCTTGATGTTTGGGAAACAGAACCGAGAAGCTTTAACCAACAATATCCTATCAATTTTGTGCCATTGAGCAAGCGAGTTAGGTCATCCGGCATGCTCACAACATTTCATCACTATTCGAATCAATTGATCCCATGCGAAGCTCCTTCAGAGCTTGATTAGTGCAGAAGTACAAAGTTTCTAAACTATTTGTGAAAAGTGTGAATGAACGAATTCCCATGAAATTGGCCTCTTTGTGGGCACAGTTGTGTTCATCCGATCACCTCATAACATTCAGAGTCTACTCCAATGTATTGATCCCAATCGAAACTCTTTTTGTCATAGTTTTTGACGTAAGCATGAGGTTTGAGAAAAAGAACCGAGAAGCTTTAACCGACAATATCCTATCAATTTTGTGCCATTTAGGAAGTGAGTTAGGTCATCCGGCATGCTCACAACATTTCATCACTATTCGAATCAATTGATCCCATGCGAAGCTCCTTCAGAGCTTGATTAGTGCAGAAGTACAAAGTTTCTAAACTATTTGTGAAAAGTGTGAATGAACGAATTCCCATGAAATTGGCCTCTTTGTGGGCACAGTTGTGTTCATCCGATCACCTCATAACATTCGGAGTCTACTCCAATGTATTGATCCCAATCGAAACTCTTTTTGTCATAGTTTTCGACGTAAGCATGAGGTTTGAGAAAAAGAACCGAGAAGCTTTAACCGACAATATCCTATCAATTTTGTGCCATTTAGGAAGTGAGTTAGGTCATCCGGCATGCTCACAACATTTGATGACTATTCGAATCAATTGATCCCATGCGAACTCCTTCAGAGCTTGATTAGTGTAGAAGTACAAAGTTTCTAAACTATTTGTGAAAAGTGTGAATGAACGAATTCCCATGAAATTGGCCTCTTTGGGGGCACAGTTGTGTTCATCCGATCACCTCATAACATTCGGAGTCTACTCCAATGTATTGATCCCAATCGAAACTCTTTTTGTCATAGTTTTCGACGTAAGCATGAGGTTTAAGAAAAAGAACCGAGAAGCTTTAACCGACAATATCCTATCAATTTTGTGCCATTTAGGAAGCGAGTTAGGTCATCCGACATGCTGACAACAATTGATGACTATTCGAATCAATTGATCACATGCGAAGCTCCTTCAGAGCCTGATTAGTGGAGAAGTACAAGGTTTCTGAACCATTTGTGAAAAGTGTGAACAAACGATTTCCCATGAAATTGGCCTCTTTCGGCGCACAATTGTGTTCATCCGATCACCTCACAACATCCGGAGTCTACTCCAATGTATTGATCCCAATCGAAACTCTTTTTGTCATAGTTTTCGACGTAAGCATGAGGTTTGAGGAAAAGAACCGAGAAGCTTTAACTGACAATATCCTATCAATTTTGTGCCATTGACGAAGCGAGTTAGGTCATTCGGCATGCTCACAACATTTCATCACTATTTGAATCAATTGATCCCATGCGAAGCTCCTTCAGAGCTTGATTAGTGCAGAAGTACAAAGTTTCTGAACTATTTGTGAAAAGTGTGATAGAACGAATTCCCATGAAATTGGCCTCTATGGGAGAACAATTATGTTCATCTGATAACCTCACAACATCTGGAGTCTATTCCAATGTATTGATCCCAATCAAAACTCTTTTTGGCATAGTTTTCTACAGAAGCTGGATGTTTGGGAAACAGAACCGAGAAGCTTTAACCAACAATATCCTATCAATTTTGTGCCATTGAGCAAGCGAGTTAGGTCATCCGGTATGCTCACAACATTTCATGACTATTCGAATCAATTGATCCCATGCGAACTCCTTCAGAGCTTGATTAGTGCAGAAGTACAAAGTTTCTAAACTATTTGTGAAAAGTGTGAACGAACGAATTCCCATGAAATTGGCATCTTTGGGGGCACAATTGTGTTCATCCGATCACCTCACAACATCCGGAGTCTACTCCAATATATTGATCCCAATCGAAACTCTTTTTGTCATAGTTTTCGACAGAAGCTTGATGTTTGGGAAACAGAACCGAGAATCTTTAACCAACAATATCCTATCAATTTTGTGCCATTGAGCAAGCGAGTTAGGTCATCCGACATGCTCACAACATTTCATCACTATTCGAATCAATTGATCCCATGCGAAGCTCCTTCAGAGCTTGATTAGTGCAGAAGTACAAAGTTTCTAAACAATTTGTGAAAAGTGTGAACGAACGAATTCCCATGAAATTGGCCTCTTTGGGGGCACAATTGTGTTCATCCGATCACCTCATAACATTCGGAGTCTACTCCAATGTATTGATCCCAATCGAAACTCTTTTGTCATAGTTTTCGACGTAAGCATGAGGTTTGAGAAAAAGAACCGAGAAGCTTTAACCGACAATATCCTATCAATTTTGTGCCATTTAGGAAGCGAGGTAGGTCATCCGGCACGCTCATAACATTTCATCACTATTCGAATCAATTGATCCCATGCGAAGCTCCTTCAGAGCTTGATTAGTGGAGAAGTACAAGGTTTCTGAACCATTTGTGAAAAGTGTGAACGAACGATTTCCCATGAAATTGGCCTCTTTGGGGGCACAATTGTGTTCATCCGATCACCTCACAACATCCGGAGTCTACTCCAATAGATTGTTCCCAATCGAAACTCTTTTTGTCATAGTTTTCGACGTAAGCATGAGGTTTGCGAAAAAGAACCGAGAAGCTTTAACCGACATTTCCTATCAATTTTGTGCCATTGAGGAAGCGAGTTAGGTCATCCGGCATGCTCACAACATTTCATCACTATTCGAATCAATTGATCCCATGCGAAGCTCCTTCAGAGCTTGATTAGTGCAGAAGTACAAAGTTTCTGAACTATTTGTGAAAAGTGTGAACGAACGAATTCCCATGAAATTGGGCTCTGTGGGAGAACAATTGTGTTCATCCGATCACCTCACAACATCTGGAGTCTATTCCAATGTATTGATCCCAATCGAAGCTCTTTTTGGCATAGTTTTCGACAGAAGCTGGATGTTTGGGAAACAGAACCGAGAAGCTTTAACCAACAATATCCTATCAATTTTGTGCCATTGAGCAAGCGAGTTAGGTCATCCGGCATGCTCACAACATTTCATCACTATTCGAATCAATTGATCCCATGCGAAGCTTCTTCAGAGCTTGATTAGTGGAGAAGTACAAAGTTTCTGAACCATTTGTGAAAAGTGTGATAGAACGAATTCCCATGAATTTGGCCTCTGTGGGTGAACAATTGTGTTCATCCGATCACCTCACAACATCTGGAGTCTATTCCAATGTATTGATCCCAATCGAAACTCTTTTTGGCATAGTTTTCGACAGAAGCTGGATGTTTGGGAAATAGAACCAAGAATCTTTAACCAACAATATCCTATCAATTTTGTGCCATTGAGCAAGCGAGTTAGGTCATCCGGCATGCTCACGACATTTCATCACTATTCGAATCAATTGATCCCATGCGAAGCTCCTTCAGAGCTTGATTAGTGCAGAAGTACAAAGTTTCTAAACAATTTGCGAAAAGTGTGAACGAAAGAATTCCCATGAAATTGGCCTCTTTGGGGGCACAATTGTGTTCATCCTATCACCTCACAACATCTGGAGTCTACACCAATGTATTGATCCCAATCGAAACTCTTTTTGTCATAGTTTTCGACGTAAGCATGAGGTATGAGAAAAAGAACCGAGAAGCTTTAACCAACAATATCCTATCAATTTTGTGCCATTGAGGAAGCGAGTTAGGTCATCCGGCATGCTCACAACATTTCATCACTATTCGAATCAATTGATCCCATGCGAAGCTCTTTCAGAGCTTGATTAGTGCAGAAGTACAAAGTTTCTGAACCATTAGTGAAAAGTGTGAACGAATGATTTCCCATGAAATTGGCCTATGTGGGAGAACAATAATGTTCATCTGATCAGCTCACAACATCTGGAGTCTATTCCAATGTATTGATCTCAATCTAAACTCTTCTTGGCCTTTTTTTTGAACGGAAGCTTGAGGTTTGAGAAAGAGTACCAAGAAGCTTTAACTGAAAATATCCTATCAATTTTGTGCCATTGAGGAAGCAAGTTAGGACATCTGGCATGCTCACCACATTTCATGACTATTCGAATCAATTGATCCCATGCGAAGCTCCTTCAAAGCCTTATTAGTGCTGAAGCACAAAGTTTCTGAACTATTTGTGAAAAGTGTGGACAGAAGAATTCCCATGAAATTGTCCTCTTTGGGAGAACAATTGTGTTCATCCGATCACCTCACAACATTTGGAGTCTATTCCAATGTATTGATCCCAATCAAAACTCTTTTTGGCATATTTTTGGACGGAAGCTTGAGGTTTGCGAAAAAGAACCGTGAAGCTTCAACCAACAATATCCTATCAATTTTGTGCCATTGAGGAAGCAAGTTAGGACATCCGGCATGCTCACCACATTTCATGACTATTCGAATCAATAAATCCCATGCAAAGCTCCTTGAAAGCCTTGTTAGTGCTGAAGCACAAAGTTTCTGAACTATTTGTGAAAAGTGTGATAGAACAAATTCCCATGAAATTGTCCTCTGTGGGAGAACAATTGTGTTCACCTGATCACCTCACAACATCTGGAGTCTATTCCAATGTATTGATCCCAATCGAAACTCTTTTTGTCATAGTTTTCGACCGAAGCTTGAGGTTTGGGAAAAAGAACTTAGAAGCTTTAACCAACAATATCCTATCAATTTTGAACCATTGAAGAAGTGAGTTACGTCATCCGGCATGCTCAGAACATTTCATCACTTTTCGAATCAAATGATCCCATACGAAGTTCCTTCAGAGCCTGACTTGTGCAGAAGCACAAAGTTTCTGAACAATTTGTGAAAAGTGTGAACGAACGAATTCCCCTGAAATTGGCCTCTTTGGGAGAACATTTGTGTTCATCCGATCACCTCACAACATTCGGAGTCTATTCCAATGTATTGATCCCAATCGAAACTCTTCTTGGCTTTTTTTTTTACGGAAGCTTGTGGTTTGAGAAAGAGTACCTAGAAGCTATAACCGAAAATATCCCATCAATTTTGTGCCATTGAGGAAGCAAGTTAGGACTCCGGCATGCTCACCACATTTCATGACTATTCAAATCAATTGATCCCATGCGAAGCCCCTTCAAAGCCTGATTAGTGCTGAAGCACAAAGTTTCTGAACTATTATTGAAAAGTGTGATAGAATGAATTCCCATGAGATTGGCCTATGTGGGAGAACAATTGTGTTTATCTGATCACCTCACAACATCTAGAGTCTATTCCAATGTATTGATCCGAATCGAAACTCTTTTTGGCATAGTTTTCGATAGAAGCTTGATGTTTGGGAAACAGAACCGAGAAGCTTTAACCAACAATATCCTATCAATTTAGTGCCATTGAGCAAGCGAGTTAGGTCATCCGGCATGCTCACAACATTTCATCTATATTCAAATCAATTGATCCCATGCGAAGCTCCTTCAGAGCTTGATTAGTGCAGAAGTGCAAAGTTTCTGAACCATTTGTGAAAAGTGTGAACGAACGATTTCTCATGAAATTGGCCTCTGTGGGAGAACAATTGTGTTCATCTGATCACCTCACAACATCTAGAGTCTATTCCAATGTATTGATCCCAATCGAAACTCTTCTTGGCGTTTTTTTCGACGGAAGCTTGAAGTTTGAGAAAGAGTAACCAGAAGCTTTAACCGAAAATATCCTATCAATTTTGTGCCATTGAGGAAGCAAGTTAGGACATCCGGCATGCTCACCACATTTCTTGACTATTCGAAACAATTGATCCCATGCGAAGCTCCTTCAAAGCCTTATTAGTGCTGAAGCACAAAGTTTCTGAACTATTTGTGGAAAGTGTGATAGAACGAATTCCCATGAAATTGGCCTCTGTGGGAGAACAATTGTGTTCATCTGATCACCTCACAACATCTGGAGTCTATTCCAACGTCTTGATCCGAATCGAAACTCTTTTTGGCATAGTTTTCGACAGAAGCTTGATGTTTGGGAAACAGAACTGAGAAGCTTTAACCGTAAATATCCTATCAATTTTGTGCCATTGATGACGCAAGTTAGGACATCCGGCATGCTCACGACATTTCATGACTATTCGAATCAATTGATCCCATGCGAAGCTCCTTCAAAGCCTTATTAGTGCTGAAGCACAAAGTTTCTGAACTATTTATGAAAAGTGTGATAGAACAAATTCCCATGAAATTGGCCTCCGTGGGAGAACAATTGTGTTCACCTGATCACCTCACAACATCTGGAGTCTATTCCAATGTATTGATCCCAATCGAAACTCTTCTTGGCGTTTTTTTCGACGGAAGCTTGAGGTTTGAGAAAGAGTACCAAGAAACTTTAACCAAAAATATCCTATTAATTTTGTGCCATTGAGGACGCAGGTTAGGACATCCAGCATGCTCACCACATGTCATGACTATTCGAATCAATTGATCCCATGCGAAGCTCCTTCAAAGCCTTATTAGTGCTGAAGCACAAAGTTTCTGAACTATTTGTGAAAAGTGTGGACAGAAGAATTCCCATGAAATTGTCCTCTTTGGGAGAACAATTGTGTTCATCCGATCACCTCAAAACATTTGGAGTCTATTCCAATGTATTGATCCCAATCAAAACTCTTTTTGGCATATTTTTGGACGGAAGCTTGAGGTTTGCGAAAAAGAACCGTGAAGCTTCAACCAACAATATCCTATCAATTTTGTGCCATTGAGGAAGCAAGTTAGGACATCCGGCATGCTCACCACATTTCATGACTATTCGAATCAATAAATCCCATGCGAAGCTCCTTGAAAGCCTTGTTAGTGCTGAAGCACAAAGTTTCTGAACTATTTGTGAAAAGTGTGATAGAACAAATTCCCATGAAATTGGCCTCCGTGGGAGAACAATTGTGTTCACCTAATCACCTCACAACATCTGGAGTCTATTCCAATGTATTGATCCCAATCGAAACTCTTTTTGGCATAGTTTTCGACCGAAGCTTGAGGTTTGGGAAAAAGAACCTAGAAGCTTTAACCAACAATATCCTATCAATTTTGAACCATTGAAGAAGTGAGTTACGTCATCCGGCATGCTCAGAACATTTCATCACTTTTTGAGTCAAATGATCCCATACGAAGTTCCTTCAGAGCCTGACTTGTGCAGAAGCACAAAGTTTCTGAACAATTTGTGAAAAGTGTGAACGAACGAATTCCCCTGAAATTGGCCTCTTTGGGAGAACATTTGTGTTCATCCGATCACCTCACAACATCCGGAGTCTATTCCAATGTATTGATCCCAATCGAAACTCTTCTTGGCTTTTTTTTTGACGGAAGCTTGTGGTTTGAGAAAGAGTACCAAGAAGCTTTAACCGAAAATATCCCATCAATTTTGTGCCATTGAGGAAGCAAGTTAGGACATCCGGCATGCTCACCACATTTCATGACTATTCGAATCAATTGATCCCATGCGAAGCTCCTTCAAAGCCTTATTAGTGCTGAAGCACAAAGTTTCTGAACTATTTGTGAAAAGTGTGATAGATAGAATTCCCATGAAATTGGCCTCTGTGGGAGAACAATTGTGTTCATCTTATCACCTCACAACATCTGGAGTCTATTCCAATGTATTCATCCCAATCGAAACTCTTTTTGGCATAGTTTTCGACAGAAGCTTGATGTTTGGGAAACATAACCGAGAAGCTTTAACCAACAATATCCTATCAATTTTGTGCCATTGAGCAAGCAAGTTAGGTCATCCGGTATGCTCACAACATTTCATCACTATTCGAATCAATTGAACCCATGCGAAGCTCCTTCAGAGCTTGATTAGTGCAGAAGTACAAAGTTTCCGAACCATTTGTGAAAAGTGTGAACGAACGATTTCCCATGAAATTGGCCTCTGTGGGAGAACAATTGTATTCATCTGATCACCTCACAACATCTGGAGTCTATTCCAATGCATTGATCCCAATCGAAACACTTCTTGGCGTTTTTTTTGACGGAAGCTTGAGGTTTGAGAAAGAGTACCAAGAAGCTTTAACCGAAAATATCCTATCAATTTTGTGCCATTGAGGAAGCAAGTTAGGACATCTGGCATGCTCACCACATTTCATGACTATTCGAATCAATTGATCCCATGCGAAGCTCCTTCAAAGCCTTATTAGTGCTGAAGCACAAAGTTTCTGAACTATATGTGAAAAGTGTGATAGATTGAATTCCCATGAAATTGGCCTCTGTGGGAGAACAATTGTGTTCATCCGATCACCTCAAAACATTTGGAGTCTATTCCAATGTATTGATCCCAATCAAAACTCTTTTTGGCATATTTTTGGACGGAAGCTTGAGGTTTGCGAAAAAGAACCGTGAAGCTTCAACCAACAATATCCTATCAATTTTGTGCCATTGAGGAAGCAAGTTAGGACATCCGGCATGCTCACCACATTTCATGACTATTCGAATCAATAAATCCCATGCGAAGCTCCTTGAAAGCCTTGTTAGTGCTGAAGCACAAAGTTTCTGAACTATTTGTGAAAAGTGTGATAGAACAAATTCCCATGAAATTGGCCTCCGTGGGAGAACAATTGTGTTCACCTAATCACCTCACAACATCTGGAGTCTATTCCAATGTATTGATCCCAATCGAAACTCTTTTTGGCATAGTTTTCGACCGAAGCTTGAGGTTTGGGAAAAAGAACCTAGAAGCTTTAACCAACAATATCCTATCAATTTTGAACCATTGAAGAAGTGAGTTACGTCATCCGGCATGCTCAGAACATTTCATCACTTTTTGAGTCAAATGATCCCATACGAAGTTCCTTCAGAGCCTGACTTGTGCAGAAGCACAAAGTTTCTGAACAATTTGTGAAAAGTGTGAACGAACGAATTCCCCTGAAATTGGCCTCTTTGGGAGAACATTTGTGTTCATCCGATCACCTCACAACATCCGGAGTCTATTCCAATGTATTGATCCCAATCGAAACTCTTCTTGGCTTTTTTTTTGACGGAAGCTTGTGGTTTGAGAAAGAGTACCAAGAAGCTTTAACCGAAAATATCCCATCAATTTTGTGCCATTGAGGAAGCAAGTTAGGACATCCGGCATGCTCACCACATTTCATGACTATTCGAATCAATTGATCCCATGCGAAGCTCCTTCAAAGCCTTATTAGTGCTGAAGCACAAAGTTTCTGAACTATTTGTGAAAAGTGTGATAGATAGAATTCCCATGAAATTGGCCTCTGTGGGAGAACAATTGTGTTCATCTGATCACCTCACAACATCTGGAGTCTATTCCAATGTATTCATCCCAATCGAAACTCTTTTTGGCATAGTTTTCGACAGAAGCTTGATGTTTGGGAAACATAACCGAGAAGCTTTAACCAACAATATCCTATCAATTTTGTGCCATTGAGCAAGCAAGTTAGGTCATCCGGTATGCTCACAACATTTCATCACTATTCGAATCAATTGAACCCATGCGAAGCTCCTTCAGAGCTTGATTAGTGCAGAAGTACAAAGTTTCCGAACCATTTGTGAAAAGTGTGAACGAACGATTTCCCATGAAATTGGCCTCTGTGGGAGAACAATTGTATTCATCTGATCACCTCACAACATCTGGAGTCTATTCCAATGCATTGATCCCAATCGAAACTCTTCTTGGCGTTTTTTTTGACGGAAGCTTGAGGTTTGAGAAAGAGTACCAAGAAGCTTTAACCGAAAATATCCTATCAATTTTGTGCCATTGAGGAAGCAAGTTAGGACATCTGGCATGCTCACCACATTTCATGACTATTCGAATCAATTGATCCCATGCGAAGCTCCTTCAAAGCCTTATTAGTGCTGAAGCACAAAGTTTCTGAACTATATGTGAAAAGTGTGATAGATCGAATTCCCATGAAATTGGCCTCTGTGGGAGAACAATTGTGTTCATCTGATCACCTCACAACATCTGGAGTCTATACCAATGTATTGATCCCAATCGAAACTCTTTTTGGCATATTTTCGACAGAAGCTTGATGTTTGGGAAACAGAACCGAGAAGCTTTAACCAACAATATCCTATCAATTTTGTGCCATTGAGCAAGCGAGTTAGGTCATCCGGCATGCTCACAACATTTCATCACTATTCGAATCAATTGATCCCATACGAAGTTCCTTCTGAGCTTGATTAGTGCAGAAGTACAAAGTTTCTGAACTATTTGTGAAAAGTGTGAACGAATGAATTCCCATGAAATTAGCCTCTTTAGGGGCACAATTGTGTTCATCCGATCGCCTCACAACATCCGAAGTCTACTCCAATGTATTGTTCCCAATCGAAACACTTTTTGGCATAGTTTTGGGCGGAAGCTTGAGGTTTGAGAAAAAGAACTGAGAAGCTTTAACTAACAATATCGTATTAATTTTGCATATTTGAGGAAGCAAGTTAGGACATCCGGCATGCTCACCGCATTTCATGACTATTCGAATCGATTGATCCCATGCAAAGCTCCAACATAGCCTTATTAGTGCTGAAGCACAAAGTTTCTGAACTATTTGAGAAAAGTGTGATAGAACATATTCCCATGGAATTGGCCTCTGTGGGAGAACAATTGTGTTCATCTGATCACCTCACAACATCTGGAGTCTATTCCAATGTATTCATCCCAATCGAAACTCTTTTTGGCATAGTTTTCGACAGAAGCTTGATGTTTGGGAAACAGAACCGAGAAGCTTTAACCAACAATATCCTATCAATTTTGTGCCATTGAGGAAGCGAGTTAGGTCATCCGGCATGCTCACAACATTTCATCACGATTCGAATCAATTGATCCCATGCGAAGCTCCTTCAGAGCTTGATTAGTGCTGAAGCACAAAGTTTCTGAACCATTTGTGAAAAGTGTGAACGAACGATTTTCCATGAAATTGGCCTCTGTGGGAGAACAATTGTGTTCATCTGATCACCTCACAACATCTGGAGTCTATTCCAATGTATTGATCCCAATCAAAACTCATTTTGGCATCATTTTCGACCGAAGCGTTAGGTTTGGAAAAAAGAACCGAGAAGTTTTAATCGACAATATCCTATCAATTTTGTGCCATTGAGGAAGCGAGTTAGGTCATCCGGCATGCTCACAACATTTCATCACGATTCGAATCAATTGATCCCATGCGAAGCTCCTTCAGAGCTTGATTAGTGCTGAAGCACAAAGTTTCTGAACCATTTGTGAAAAGTGTGAACGAACGATTTTCCATGAAATTGGCCTCTGTGGGAGAACAATTGTGTTCATCTGATCACCTCACAACATCTGGAGTCTATTCCAATGTATTGATCCCAATCGAAACTCTTCTTCGCATTTTTTTCGACGGAAGCTTGAGGTTTGGGAAAGAGTACCAAGAACCTTTAACCGAAAATATCCTATCAATTTTGTGCCATTGAGGAAGCAAGTTAGGACATCCGGCATGCTCACCATGTTTCATGACTATTCGAATCAATTGATCCCATGTGAAGCTCCTTCAAAGCCTTATTAGTGCTGAAGCACAAAGTTTCTGAACTATTTGTCGAAAGTGTGATAGAACGAATTCCCATGAAATTGGCCTCTGTGGGAGAACAATTGTGTTCATCTGATCACCTCACAACATCTGGAGTCTATTCCAATGTATTGATCCCAATCGAAACTCTTTTTGGCATAGTTTTCGAGAGAAGCTTGATGTTTGGGAAACATAACCGAGAAGCTTTAACCAACAATATCCTATCAATTTTGTGCCATTGAGCAAGCGAGTTAGGTCATCCGGTATGCTCACAACATTTCATCACTATTCGAATCAATTGATCCCATGCGAAGCTCCTTCAGAGCTTGCTTAGTGCAGAAGTACAATGTTTCTGAACTATTTGTGAAAAGTGTGAACGAACGATTTCCCATGAAATTGGCCTCTTTGGGAGAACAATTGTGTTCATCCGATCACCTCACAACATCTGGAGTCTATTCCAATGTATTGATCCCAATCAAAACTCATTTTGGCATCATTTTCGACCGAAGCGTTAGGTTTGGAAAAAAGAACCGAGAAGTTTTAATCGACAATATCCTATCAATTTTGTGCCATTGAGGAAGCGAGTTAGGTCATCCGGCATGCTCACAACATTTCATCACGATTCGAATCAATTGATCCCATGCGAAGCTCCTTCAGAGCTTGATTAGTGCTGAAGCACAAAGTTTCTGAACCATTTGTGAAAAGTGTGAACGAACGATTTTCCATGAAATTGGCCTCTGTGGGAGAACAATTGTGTTCATCTGATCACCTCACAACATCTGGAGTCTATTCCAATGTATTGATCCCAATCGAAACTCTTCTTCGCATTTTTTTCGACGGAAGCTTGAGGTTTGGGAAAGAGTACCAAGAACCTTTAACCGAAAATATCCTATCAATTTTGTGCCATTGAGGAAGCAAGTTAGGACATCCGGCATGCTCACCATGTTTCATGACTATTCGAATCAATTGATCCCATGTGAAGCTCCTTCAAAGCCTTATTAGTGCTGAAGCACAAAGTTTCTGAACTATTTGTCGAAAGTGTGATAGAACGAATTCCCATGAAATTGGCCTCTGTGGGAGAACAATTGTGTTCATCTGATCACCTCACAACATCTGGAGTCTATTCCAATGTATTGATCCCAATCGAAACTCTTTTTGGCATAGTTTTCGATAGAAGCTTGATGTTTGGGAAACAGAACCGAGAAGCTTTAACCAACAATATCCTATCAATTTTGTGCCATTGAGCAAGCGAGTTAGGTCATCCGGTATGCTCACCACATTTCATCACTATTCGAATCAATTGATCCCATGCAAAGCTCCTTCAGAGCTTGATTAGTGCAGAAGTACAAAGTTTCTGAACCATTTGTGAAAAGTGTGAACGAACGATTTCCCATGAAATTGGCCTCTGTGGGAGAACAATTGTATTCATCTGATCACCTCACAACATCTGGAGTCTATTCCAATGTATTGATCCCAATCAAAACTCTTCTTGGCGTTTTTTTCGAAGGAAGCTTGAGCTTTGAGAAAGAGTACCAAGAAGCTTTAACCGAAAATATCCTATCAATTTTGTGCCATTGAGGAAGCTAGTTAGGACATCTGGCATGCTCACCACATTTCATGACTATTCGAATCAATTGATCCCATGCGAAGCTCCTTCAAAGCCTTATTAGTGCTGAAGCACAAAGTTTCTGAACTATTTGTGAAAAGTGTGATAGATCGAATTCCCATGAAATTGGCCTCTGTGGGAGAACAATTGTGTTCATCTGATCACCTCACAACATCTGGAGTCCATTCCAATGTAATGATCCCAATCGAAACTCTTTTTGGCATAGTTTTCGAGAGAAGCTTGATGTTTGGGAAACAGAACCGAGAAGCTTTAACCAATAATATCCTATCAATTTTGTGCCATTGAGCAAGCGAGTTAGGTCATCCGGCATGCTCACAACATTTCATCACTATTCGAATCAATTGATCCCATACGAAGTTCCTTCTGAGCTTGATTAGTGCAGAAGTACAAAGTTTCTGAACTATTTGTGAAAAGTGTGAACGAACGAATTCCCATGAAAATAGCCTCTTTGGGGGCACAATTGTGTTCATCTGATCGCCTCACAACATCCGAAGTCTACTCCAATGTATTATTCCCAATCGAAACTCTTTTTGGCACCGTTTTGGGCGGAAGCTTGAGGTTTGAGAAAAAGAACCGAGAAGCTTTAACCAACAATATCGTATCAATTTTGTGTCTTTTAGGAAGCGAGGTAGGACATCCAGCATGCACACAACATTTCATGACTATTCGGAACAACAGATCTCATTCGAAGCTCCTCTAGAGCCCGATTAGTGTAGAAGCACAAACTTTCTGAACTATTTGTGAAAAGTGTGGACAGAAGAATTCCCATGAACTTGTCCTCTTTAGGAGAACAGTTGTGTTCATCCGATCACCTCACAACATCTGGAGTCTATTCCAATGTATTGATCCCAATCAAAACTCTTTTTGGCATATTTTTGGATGGAAGCTTGAGGTTTGCAAAAAAGAACCGTCAAGCTTCAACCAACAATATCCTATCAATTTTTTGCCATTGAGGAAGCAAGTTAGGACATCCGGCATGCTCACCACATTTCATCACTATTCGAATCAATTGATCCCATGCGAAGCTCCTTCAAAGCCTTATTAGTGCTGAAGCACAAAGTTTCTGAACTATTTGTGAAAAGTGTGATAGATCGAATTCCCATGAAATTGGCCTCTGTGGGAGAACAATTGTGTTCATCTGATCACCTCACAACATCTGGAGTCCATTCCAATGTATTGATCCCAATCGAAACTCTTTTTGGCATAGTTTTCGACAGAAGCTTGATGTTTGGGAAACAGAACCGAGAAGCTTTAACCAATAATATCCTATCAATTTTGTGCCATTGAGCAAGCGAGTTAGGTCATCCGGCATGCTCACAACATTTCATCACTATTCGAATCAATTGATCCCATACGAAGTTCCTTCTGAGCTTGATTAGTGCAGAAGTACAAAGTTTCTGAACTATTTGTGAAAAGTGTGAACGAACGAATTCCCATGAAAATAGCCTCTTTGGGGACACAATTGTGTTCATCCGATCGCCTCACAACATCCGAAGTCTACTCCAATGTATTGTTCCCAATCGAAACTCTTTTTGGCACCGTTTTGGGCGGAAGCTTGAGGTTTGAGAAAAAGAACCGAGAAGCTTTAACCAACAATATCGTATCAATTTTGTGTCTTTTAGGAAGCGAGGTAGGACATCCAGCATGCACACAACATTTCATGACTATTCGGAACAACAGATCTCATTCGAAGCTCCTCTAGAGCCCGATTAGTGTAGAAGCACAAACTTTCTGAACTATTTGTGAAAAGTGTGGACAGAAAAATTCCCACGAAATTGTCCTCTTTAGGAGAACAATTGTGTTCATCCGATCACCTCACAACATCTGGAGTCTATTCCAATGTATTGATCCCAATCAAAACTCTTTTTGGCATATTTTTCGACGGAAGCTTGAGGCTTGAGAAAGAGTACCAAGAAGCTTTAACCGAAAATATCCTATCAATTTTGTGCCATTGAGGAAGCTAGTTAGGACATCTGGCATGCTCACCACATTTCATGACTATTCAAATCAATTGACCCCATGCGAAGCTCCTTCAAAGCCTTATTAGTGCTGAAGCACAAAGTTTCTGAACTATTTGTGAAAAGTGTGATAGATCGAATTCCCATGAAATTGGCCTCTGTGGGAGAACAATTGTGTTCATCTGATCACCTCACAACATCTAGAGTCCATTCCAATGTATTGATCCCAATCGAAACTCTTTTTGGCATAGTTTTCGACAGAAGCTTGATGTTTGGGAAACAGAACCGAGAAGCTTTAACCAATAATATCCTATCAATTTTGTGCCATTGAGCAAGCGAGTTAGGTCATCCGGCATGCTCACAACATTTCATCACTATTCGAATCAATTGATCCCATACGAAGTTCCTTCTGAGCTTGATTAGTGCAGAAGTACAAAGTTTCTGAACTATTTGTGAAAAGTGTGAACGAACGAATTCCCATGAAAATAGCCTCTTTGGGGGCACAATTGTGTTCATCCGATCACCTCACAACATCCGAAGTCTACTCCAATGTATTGTTCCCAATCGAAACTCTTTTTGGCACCGTTTTGGGCGGAAGCTTGAGGTTTGAGAAAAAGAACCGAGATGCTTTAACCAACAATATCGTATCAATTTTGTGTCTTTTAGGAAGCGAGGTAGGACATCCAGCATGCACACAACATTTCATGACTATTCGGAATAACAGATCTCATTCGAAGCTCCTCTAGAGCCCGATTAGTGTAGAAGCACAAACTTTCTGAACTATTTGTGAAAAGTGTGGACAGAAGAATTCCCATGAAATTGTCCTCTTTAGGAGAACAATTGTGTTCATCCGATCACCTCACAACATCTGGAGTCTATTCCAATGTATTGATCCCAATCGAAACTCTTTTTGGCATATTTTTGGACGGAAGCTTGAGGTTTGCGAAAAAGAACCGTCAAGCTTCAACCAACAATATCCTATCAATTTTTTGCCATTGAGGAAGCAAGTTAGGACATCCGGCATGCTCACCACATTTCATGACTATTCGAATCAATTGATCCCATGCGAAGCTCCTTCAAAGCCTTATTAGTGCTGAAGCACAAAGTTTCTAAACTATTTGTGAAAAGTGTGATAGATCGAATTCCCATGAAATTGGCCTCTGTGGGAGAACAATTGTGTTCATCTGATCACCTCACAACATCTGGAGTCTATTCCAATGTATTGATCCCAATCGAAACTCTTTTTGGCATAGTTTTCGACAGAAGCTTGATGTTTGGGAAACAGAACCGAGAAGCCTTAACCAACAATAACCTATCAATTTTGTGCCATTGAGCAAGCGAGTTAGGTCATCCGGCATGCTCACAACATTTCATCACTATTCGAATCAATTGATCCATTACGAAGTTCCTTCTGAGCTTGATTAGTGCAGAAGTACAAAGTTTCTGAACTATTTGTGAAAAGTGTGAACGAACGAATTCCCATGAAATTAGCCTCTTGAGGGCATCATTGTGTTCATCCGATCACCTCACAACATCTGGAGTCTACTCCAATGTATTGATCCCAATCGAAACTCTTTTTGTCATAGTTTTCGACGTAAGCATGAGGTTTGAGAAAAAGAACCGAGAAGCTTTAACCGACAATATCCTATCAATTTTGTGCCATTGAGGAAGCGAGTTAGGTTATCCGGCATGCTCACAACATTTCATCACTATTCGAATCAATTGATCCCATGCGAAGCTCCTTCATAGCTTGATTAGTGCAGAAGTACAATGTTTCTGATCTATTTGTGAAAAGTGTGAACGAACGAATTCCCATGAAATTAGCCTCTTTGGGGGCACAATTGTGTTCATCCGATCGCCTCACAACATCCGAAGTCTACTCCAATGTATTGTTCCCAATCGAAACTCTTTTTGGCATAGTTTTGGCCGGAAGCTTGAGGTTTGAGAAAAAGAACCGAGAAGCTTTAACCAACAATATCATATTAATTTTGCATATTTGAGGAGGCAAGTTAGGACATCCGGCATGCTCACCACATTTCATGTCTATTTGAATCAATTGATACCATGCGAAGCTCCATCATAGCCTTATTAGTGCATAAGCACAAATTTTCTGAACAATTTGTGAAAAGTGTGAACGAACGAATTCCCATGAAATTGGCCTTTTTGGGAGAACAATTGTGTTCATCCGATCACCTCACAACATCCGGAGTCTACTCCAATGTATTGATCCCAATTGAAACTCTTTTTGTCATAGTTTTCGACGTAAGCATGAGGTTTGAGAAAAAGAACCGAGAAGCTCTAACCGACAATATCCTATCATTTTTGTGCCATTGAGGAAGCGAGTTAGGTCATCCGGCAAGCTCACAACATTTCATGACTATTCCAATCAATTGATCCCATGCGAAGCTCCTTCAAAACCTGATTAGTGCATAAGCACAAATTTTCTGAACTATTTGTGAAAAGTGTGAACGAACGAATTCCCATGAAATTGGCATCTGTGTGAGAACAATTGTGTTCATCTGATGAGCTCACAACATCTGGAGTCTCTTCTAATGTATTGATCCCAATCGAAACTCTTTTTGGCATAGTTTTCGACCGAAGCTTGTGGTTTGGGAAAAAGAACCGAGAAGCTTTAACTGACAATATCCAATCAATTTTGTGCCATTGAGGAAGCGAGTTAGGTCATCCGGCATGCTCACAACATTTCATCACGATTCGAATCAATTGATCCCATGCAAAGCTCCTTCAGAGCTTGATTAGTGCAGAAGTACAAAGTTTCTGAACTATTTGTGAAAAGTGCGAACGAACGAATCCCGATGAAATTGGCCTCTTTGGGGGTACAATTGTGTTCATCCGATCACCTCACAACATTCGGAGTCTACTCCAATGTATTAATCCCAATCGAAACTCTTTTTGGCATAGTTTTCGACCGAAGCTTGTGGTTTGGGAAAAAGAACCGAGAAGCTTTAACTGACAATGTCCAATCAATTTTGTGCCATTGAGGAAGCGAGTTAGGTCATCCGGCAAGCTCACAACATTTCATGACTATTCCAATCAATTGATACCATGCGAAGCTCCATCATAGCCTTATTAGTGCATAAGCACAAATTTTCTGAACAATTTGTGAAAAGTGTGAACGAACGAATTCCCATGAAATTGGCCTTTTTGGGAGAACAATTGTGTTCATCCGATCACCTCACAACATCCGGAGTCTACTCCAATGTATTGATCCCAATTGAAACTCTTTTTGTCATAGTTTTCAACGTAAGCATGAGGTTTGAGAAAAAGAACCGAGAAGCTCTAACCGATAATATCCTATCATTTTTGTGCCATTGAGGAAGCGAGTTAAGTCATCCGGCAAGCTCACAACATTTCATGACTATTCCAATCAATTGATCCCATGCGAAGCTCCTTCAAAACCTGATTAGTGCATAAGCACAAATTTTCTGAACTATTTGTGAAAAGTGTGAACGAACGAATTCCCATGAAATTGGCATCTGTGTGAGAACAATTGTGTTCATCTGATGAGCTCACAACATCTGGAGTCTCTTCTAATGTATTGATCCCAATCGAAACTCTTTTTGGCATAGTTTTCGACCGAAGCTTGTGGTTTGGGAAAAAGAACCGAGAAGCTTTAACTGACAATATCCAATCAATTTTGTGCCATTGAGGAAGCGAGTTAGGTCATCCGGCATGCTCACAACATTTCATCATGATTCGAATCAATTGATCCCATGCAAAGCTCCTTCAGAGCTTGATTAGTGCAGAAGTACAAAGTTTCTGAACTATTTGTGAAAAGTGCGAACGAACGAATCCCGATGAAATTGGCCTCTTTGGGGGTACAATTGTGTTCATCCGATCACCTCACAACATTCGGAGTCTACTCCAATGTATTAATCCCAATCGAAACTCTTTTTGGCATAGTTTTCGACCGAAGCTTGTGGTTTGGGAAAAAGAACCGAGAAGCTTTAACTGACAATGTCCAATCAATTTTGTGCCATTGAGGAAGCGAGTTAGGTCATCCGGCAAGCTCACAACATTTCATGACTATTCCAATCAATTGATACCATGCGAAGCTCCATCATAGCCTTATTAGTGCATAAGCACAAATTTTCTGAACAATTTGTGAAAAGTGTGAACGAACGAATTCCCATGAAATTGGCCTTTTTGGGAGAACAATTGTGTTCATCCGATCACCTCACAACATCCGGAGTCTACTCCAATGTATTGATCCCAATTGAAACTCTTTTTGTCATAGTTTTCGACGTAAGCATGAGGTTTGAGAAAAAGAACCGAGAAGCTCTAACCGATAATATCCTATCATTTTTGTGCCATTGAGGAAGCGAGTTAAGTCATCCGGCAAGCTCACAACATTTCATGACTATTCCAATCAATTGATCCCATGCGAAGCTCCTTCAAAACCTGATTAGTGCATAAGCACAAATTTTCTGAACTATTTGTGAAAAGTGTGAACGAACGAATTCCCATGAAATTGGCATCTGTGTGAGAACAATTGTGTTCATCTGATGAGCTCACAACATCTGGAGTCTCTTCTAATGTATTGATCCCAATCGAAACTCTTTTTGGCATAGTTTTCGACCGAAGCTTGTGGTTTGGGAAAAAGAACCGAGAAGCTTTAACTGACAATATCCAATCAATTTTGTGCCATTGAGGAAGCGAGTTAGGTCATCCGGCATGCTCACAACATTTCATCACGATTCGAATCAATTGATCCCATGCAAAGCTCCTTCAGAGCTTGATTAGTGCAGAAGTACAAAGTTTCTGAACTATTTGTGAAAAGTGCGAACGAACGAATCCCGATGAAATTGGCCTCTTTGGGGGTACAATTGTGTTCATCCGATCACCTCACAACATTCGGAGTCTACTCCAATGTATTAATCCCAATCGAAACTCTTTTTGGCATAGTTTTCGACCGAAGCTTGTGGTTTGGGAAAAAGAACCGAGAAGCTTTAACTGACAATGTCCAATCAATTTTGTGCCATTGAGGAAGCGAGTTGGGTTATCCGGCATGCTCACAACATTTCATCACTATTCGAATCAATTGATCCCATGCGAAGCCCCTTCAGAGCTTGATTAGTGCAGAAGTACAATGTTTCTGAACTATTTGTGAAAAGTGTGAACGAACGATTTCCCATGAAATTGGCCTTTTTGGGAGAACAATTGTGTTCATCCGATCACCTCACAACATCCGGAGTCTACTCCAATGTATTGATCCCAATTGAAACTCTTTTTGTCATAGTTTTCGACGTAAGCATGAGGTTTGAGAAAAAGAACCGAGAAGCTCTAACCGACAATATCCTATCATTTTTGTGCCATTGAGGAAGCGAGTTAGGTCATCCGGCAAGCTCACAACATTTCATGACTATTCCAATCAATTGATCCCATGCGAAGCTCCTTCAAAACCTGATTAGTGCATAAGCACAAATTTTCTGAACTATTTGTGAAAAGTGTGAACGAACGAATTCCCATGAAATTGGCATCTGTGTGAGAACAATTGTGTTCATCTGATGAGCTCACAACATCTGGAGTCTCTTCTAATGTATTGATCCCAATCGAAACTCTTTTTGGCATAGTTTTCGACCGAAGCTTGTGGTTTGGGAAAAAGAACCGAGAAGCTTTAACTGACAATATCCAATCAATTTTGTGCCATTGAGGAAGCGAGTTAGGTCATCCGGCATGCTCACAACATTTCATCACGATTCGAATCAATTGATCCCATGCAAAGCTCCTTCAGAGCTTGATTAGTACAGAAGTACAAAGTTTCTGAACTATTTGTGAAAAGTGCGAACGAACGAATCCCGATGAAATTGGCCTCTTTGGGGGTACAATTGTGTTCATCCGATCACCTCACAACATTCGGAGTCTACTCCAATGTATTAATCCCAATCGAAACTCTTTTTGGCATAGTTTTTGACCGAAGCTTGTGGTTTGGGAAAAAGAACCGAGAAGCTTTAACTGACAATGTCCAATCAATTTTGTGCCATTGAGGAAGCGAGTTGGGTTATCCGGCATGCTCACAACATTTCATCACTATTCGAATCAATTGATCCCATGCGAAGCCCCTTCAGAGCTTGATTAGTGCAGAAGTACAATGTTTCTGAACTATTTGTGAAAAGTGTGAACGAACGATTTCCCATGAAATTGGCCTCTTTGGGAGAACAATTGTGTTCATCCGATCACCTCACAACATCTGGAGTCTATTCCAATGTATTCATCCCAATGGAAACTCTTTTTGTCATAGTTTTCGACATAAGCATGAGGTTTGAGAAAAAGTACCGAGAAGCTTTAACCGACAATATCCTATCAATATTGTGCCATTGAGCAAGCGAGTTAGGTCATCCAGCATGCTCACAACATTTCATTACTATTCGAATCAATTGATCCCATGCGATGCTCCTTCAGAGCGTGATTAGTGCAGAAGTACAAAGTTTCTGAACTATTTGTGAAAAGTGTGAACGAACGATTTCCCATGAAATTGGCCTCTTTTGGGGAAAAATTGTGTTCATCAAATCACCTCTCAACATCCGGAGTCTATTCCAATGTTTTGATCCCAATCGAAACTCTTTTTGGCATAGGTTTCGACGGAAGCTTGAGGTTTGAGAAAAAGAACCGACAAGGTTTAACCAACAATATGCTATCAATTTTGCACCGTTGCGGAAGCAATTTAGGACTTCTGGCATGCTCACAACATTTCATGACTATTCGAATCAATTGATCCCATGCGAAGCTCCTTCAAAACCTGATTAGTGCATAGGCACAAATTTTCTGAACTATTTGTGAATAGTGTGAACGAACGAAATCCCATGAAATTGGCCTCATTGGGAGAACAATTTTGTTCATCCAAACACCTCACAACATCCGAAGTCTATTCCAATGTTTTGATCCCAATCGAAACACTTTTTGGCATAGTTTTCAACGGAAGCTTGAGGTTTGAGAAAAAGAACCGAGAAGATTTAACCAACAATATCCTATCAATTTTGCACATTTGGGGAAGCAAGTTAGGACATCCAGCATGCTCACAACATTTCATGACTATTTGAATCAATTGATCCCATGCAAAGCTCCTCTAGAGCCGGAAAAGTGCAGAAGCACAAAGTTTCTAAACTATTAGTGAAAAGTGTGATCGAACGAATTCCCATGAAATTGGCCACTTTAGGAGAACAATTGTGTTCATGCAATCACCTCGCAACATCAGGAGTCTATTCCAATGTATTGATCCCAATTGAAACTCTTTTTGGCATATTTTTCGACGGAAGCTTGAGGTTTGAGAAAATGATCCGAGAAGCTTCAACCAACAATATCCTATCAATTTTGCATCTTTGAGGGAGCAAGTTAGGACATCCGGCATGCACACAACATTTCATGACTACTCGAATCAATTGATCCCATGCAAAGCTCCTCCAGAGCCAGATTAGTGCACAAGCACAAAGTTTCTGAACTATTTGTGAATAGTATGAATGAACGAATTCCCATTAAATTGGCCTCTTTGGGAGAACAATTGTGTTCATCCAAACACCTCACAACATCCGGAGTCTATTCCAATGTTTTGATCCCAATCGAAACTCTTTTTGCCATAGTTTTCGACGGAAGCTTGAGGTTTGAGAAAAAGAACCAACAATCTTTAACCGACAATATCCTATCAATTTTGCGACTTTGAGGAAGTGAGGTAGGACATCCGACATGCTCACAACATTTCATGACTATTCGAATCAATTGATCCCATGCGAAGCTCCTCCAGAGCCTGATTAGTGCAGAAGCAAAAAGTTTCTAAACTTTTTGTGAATTGTGTGAAGAAACGAATTCCCATAAAATTGGCCTCTTTGGAAGAACAATTGGGTTCATCCGGTCACCTCACAACATCTGGAGTCTATTCCCATGTATTGATCCCAATCGAAACTCTTTTTCGCATAATTTTGGACGGAAGCTTGAGGATTGAGAAAAGTAACCGAGAAGCTTTAACCAGCAATATCCTATCAATTTTGCGCCTTTGAAGAAGCATGTTAGGACATCTGGCATGCTCACAACATTTCATCAGCATTCGAAACAATAGATCCCATGCGAAGCTCCTTGAAAGCCTGATTAGTGCATAGGCACAAAGTTCTGAACTATTTGTGAATAGTGCGAACGAATGAAATCCCATGAAATTGGCCTCATTGGGAGAACTATTGTGTTCATCCAAACACCTCACAACATCCGGAGTCTATTCCAATGTATTGATCCCAATCGAAACTCTTTTTGCCATAGGTTTCGACAGAAGCTTGAGGTTTGAGAAAAAGAACCGACAAGGTTTAACCAACAATATGCTATCAATTTTGCACCGTTGAGGAAGTAATTTAGGACTTTCGGCATGCTCACAACATTTCATGACTATTCGAATCAATTGATCCCATGCGAAGCTCCTTCAAAGCCTGATTAGGGCATAGGCACAAATTTTCTGAACTATTTGTGAATAGTGTGAACGAACGAATTCCCATGAAATTGGCATCTGTGTGAGAACAATTTTGTTCATCCAAACACCTCACAACATCCGGAGTCCATTCCAATGTTTTGATCCCAATCAAAACACTTTTTGGCATAGTTTTCAACGGAAGCTTGAGGTTTGAGAAAAAGAACCGAGAAGCTTTAACCAACAATATCCTATCAATTTTGCGCATTTGGGGAAGCAAGTTAGGACATCCAGCATGCTCACAACATTTGATGACTATTCGAATCAATTGATCCCATGTGAAGCTCCTCCATAGCCGGATTAGTACAGAAGCACAAAGTTTCTAAACTATTTGTGAATAGTGTGAACGAACGAAATCCCATGAAATTGGCCTCATTGGGAGAACAATTGTGTTCATCCAAACACCTCACAACATCCGGAGTCTATTCCAATGTTTTGATCCCAATCAAAACTCTTTTTGGCATAGGTTTCGACGGAAGCTTTAGGTTTGAGAAAAAGAACCGAGAAGCTTTAACCAACAATATGCTATCAATTTTGCGCCGTTGAGGAAGCAATTTAGGACTTCCGGCATGCTCACAACATTTCATGACTATTCGAATCAATTGATCCCATGCGAAGCTCCTTCAAAGCCTGATTAGTGCATAGGCACAAATTTTCTGAACTTTTTGTGAATAGTGTGAACGAACGAAATCCCATGAAATTGGCCTCATTGGGAGAACAATTTTGTTCATCCAAACACCTCACAACATCCGAAGTCTATTCCAATGTTTTGATCCAAATCGAAACACTTTTTGGCATAGTTTTCAAGGGAAGCTTGAGGTTTGAGAAAAAGAACCGACAAGCTTTAACCAACAATATCCTATCAATTTTGCACCCTTGAAGAAGCGAGTTAGGACATCGGGTATGCTCGCAACATTTCATGACTATTTGAATCAATTGATCCCATGCGAAGCTCCTCTAAATCCTTATTAGTGCAGAAGCACAAAGTTTCTGAATTATTTATGAATAGTGTGAGCGAACAAATTCCCATGAAATTGGCCTCTTTGGGAGAACAATTGTGTTCATCCGATCACCACACAACATCCGGAGTCTTTTCCAATGTATTGATCCCAATCGAAACTCTTTTTGGTATAATTTTGGACGGAAGCTTGAGGTTTGAGAAAAAGTACCGAGAAGCTTTAACTAACAATATCCTAACAATTTTGCGGCATTGAGGAAGCAAGTTAGGACATCCGGCATGCTCACAACATTTCTTGACTAGTGGAATCAATTGATCCCATGCGAAGCTCTTCTAGAGCCTGATTAGTGCAGAAGCACAAAGTTTCTGAACTATTTATGAACAGTGTGAGCAAATGAGAATCCATGAAATTAGCCTCTTTGGGAGAACAATTGTGCTCATCCGATCACCTCACAACATCCGGAGTCTATTGCAATGTATTAATCCCAATCGAAACTCTTTTTGGCATAGTTTTAGACGGAAGCTTGAGGTTTGAGAAAAAGAACCGAAAAGCTTTAACCAACAATATCCTATCAATTTTGCGTCTTTAAGGAAGCGAGGTAGGACATCCGGCATGCTCACAACATTTCATCACTATTCGAAACAAATGATCCCATGCGAATCTCATCCAGAGCCTGATTAGTGCAGAAGCACAAAGTTTCTGAACTATTTGTGAATAGTGTGAAGAAACGAATTCCCATGAAATTGGCCACTTTGGGAGAACAATTGTGTTCATCTGATCAACTCACAAGATCTAGAGTCTATTCCAATGTATTGATCCCAATCGAAACTCTTTTTGCCATAGTTTTCGACGGAAGCTTGAGTTTTGAGAAAAAAGAACCGACAAGCTTTAACCAACAATATCATATCAATTTTGCGTCTTTGAGGAAGCGACGTAGGACATCCGGCATGCTCACAACATTTCATAACTATTCGAAACAAATGTTACCATGCGAAGCTCCTCTATAGCCTGACTAGTGCAGAAGCACAAAGTTTCTGAACTATTTATGAATAGTTCGAAGAAACAAAATCCCATGAAATTGGCCTCTTTGGGAGAACAATTGTGTTCATCCGTTCACCACACAACATCTGGAGTCTATTCCGATGTATTGATCCCAATCAAAACTCTTTTTGGCAAAGTTTTCGACAGAAGCTTGAGGTTTGAGGAAAAAAATCGAGAAGCTTTAACTAACAATATCCTATCTTTTTTGCGCCTTTGAGGAAGTGAGGTAGGACATCCGACATGCTCACAACATTTCATGACTATTCGAATCAATTGATCCCATGCGAAGCTCCTCCAGAGCCTGATTAGTGCAGAAGCAAAAAGTTTCTAAACTATTTGTGAATAGTTTGAAGAAACGAATTCCCATGAAATTGGCCTCTTTGGAAGAACAATTGGGTTCATCCGGTCACCTCACAACATCTGGAGTCTATTCCAATGTAATGATCCCAATTGAAACTCTTTTTGGCATAGTTTTCGATGGAAGCTTGAGGTTTGAGAAAAAGAAGCGACAAGCTTTAACCAACAATATCCTATCAATTTTGCTCCTTTTAGGAAGCGCGGTAGTACATCCAGCATGCTCACAACATTTCATCACTATTCGAATCAATTGATCCCATGTGAAGCTCCTCTAGAGCCTAATTAGCGTAGAAGCACAAAGTTTCTGAACTATTTCGGAATTGTGTGAAGAAATGAATTCCCATGAAATTAGCCTCTTTGGGAGAACAATTATGTTCATCCGATCACCTCATAACATCCGGAGTCTATTCCAACGTACTAATCCCAATCGAAACTTTTTTTGGCAAAGTTTTCGACGGAAGCTTGAGGTTTGAGAAAAAGAACCGAGAAGCTTTAACCAACAATATCCTATCAATTTTGCGCCGTTGAGGAGGCAATTTAGGACATCCGGCATGCTCACAACATTTCATGACTATTCGAATCAATTGATCCCATGCGAAGCTCCTTCAAAGCCGGATTAATGCAGAAGCACAAAGTTTCTGAACTACTTGTGAAAAGTGTGAACGAAAAATTCCCATGAAATTGGCCTCTTTGGGAGAACAATTGTGATCATCCGGTCACCTCACAACATCCGGAGTCTATTCCAATGTATTGATCCCAATCGAAATACTTTTTGGCATAGTTTTCGATGAAAGCTTGAGGTTTGAGAAAAAAAACCAACAAGCTTTAACCCACAATATCCTATCAATTTTGCAACTTTTAGGAAGCGAGGTAGGACATCCAGCATGCTCACAACATTTCATCACTATTCGAATCAATTGATCCCATGTGAAGCTCCTCCAGAGCCTAAGTAGTGTAGAAGCACAAAGTTTTTGAACTATTTATGAATTGTGTGAAGAAATGAATTCCCATGAAATTAGCCTCTTTGGGAGAGTAATTGCGTTCATCTGATCACCTCATAACATCTGGAGTCTATTCCAATGTATTGATCCCAATCGAAACTTTTTTTGGCATAGTTTTGTTAGGAAGCTTGAGGTTTGAGAAAAAGAACCGAGAAGCTCTAACCAACAATATCCTATCAATTTTACGCCTTATAGCAAGAAAAATAGGACATTCGACATGCTCACAACATTTCATGACTATTCGAAACAATTGATCCCATTCAAAGCTCCTCGAGAGTCTGATTAGTGCAAAGGCGCAAATTTTCTGAACTCTTTGTGAATAGTGTGAACGAACGATTTCCGATGAAATTGGCCTCATTGGGAGAACAATTGGGTTCATTCGATCACCTCACAACATCCGGAGTCTATTCTAATGTGTTGATCCCAATTGAAACTCTTTTTGGCATAGTTTTGGACGAAAGCTTTAGGTTTGAGAAAAAGAACTGAGAATCTTTAATCGACAATATCCTATCAATTTTGCGTCTTTAAGGAAGAAAATTAGGACATCCGGCTTGCTCACAACATTTCATCACTATTCGAAACAATTGATCCCATTTGAAGTTCCTCTAGAGCCGGATTAGTGCAGAAGCACAAAGTTTCTGAACTATTTGTGAAAAGTGTTATCGAATGAATTCCCATGAAATTGGCCTCTGTGGGAGAACAATTGTGTTCATCCGATCACCTCACAACATCCGGAGTCTATTCTAATCTATTGATCCCAATCAAAACTCTTTTTGGCATAGTTTTGGACGGAAGCTTTAGGTTTGAGAAAAAGAACTGAGAAGCTTTAACCGACAATATCCTATCAATTTTGCGCCTTTGAGGTATCGGGGTAGGACATCTGCATGCTCACAACATTTCATGACTATTTGTATCAATTGATCCCATTCGAAGCTCCTCCAGAGCCTGATTAGTGCAGAAGCACAAAGTTTCTGAACTCTTTGTGAATAGTGTGAACAAACGAATTCCTATGAAATTGGCCTCTTTGGGAGAACAATTGGGTTCATCCGATCTCCTCATAACATATGGAGTGTATTCCAATGTATTGATCCCAATCAAAACTCTTTTTGGCATAGTTTTGGACGAAAGATTGAGGTTTGAGAAAAAGAACCGAAAAGCTTTAACCAACAATATCCTATCAATTTTGCGTATTTGAGGAAGCAAGTTAGGACATCCGGCATGCTCTCAACATTTCATGACAAGTCAATTCAATTGATCCCATGCAAAGCTCCTCCTGTGCTAGATTAGTACAGAAGCACAAAGTTTCTGAACTATATTTAAATTGTGTGAACCAACGAATTCCCATTAAATTGGCCTCTTTGGGAGAACAATTGTGTTCATCCGATCACCTCACAACATCCGGAGTCTATTCCAATGTATTGATTCCAATCGAAACTCTTTTTGGCAATGTTTTGAATGGAAGCTTGAGGTTCGAGAAAAAGAACCGAGAAGCTTTAACCAACAATATCCTATTGATTTTGCGCATTTGAGGAAGCAAGTTAGGACATCCGGCATGCTCACAACATTTCATTATTATTCGAAACAATTGATCCCATGCGAAGCTCCTTCAGAGCCGGATTACTGCAGAAGCACAAAGTTTGTGAACTATTTTGTGAATTGTGTGAATGAACGAATTCCCATGAAATTGGCCTCTTTGGGAGAACAATTGTGTTCATTTGATCACCTCACAACATCCGGAGTCTATTCCAATGTATTGATCGCAATCGAAACTCTTTTTGGCATTGTTTTGGACGGAAACTTGAGGTTTGAGAAAAAGTACCGAGAAGCTTTACCCAACAATATCCTATCAATTTTGTGTTGAATCAAGAGTTTTGATAATTCCAAACTAACATCCAAAAGCTTGGATTGAAGATATCAAAGGAGATCAAAGTGCTTCAAGTGAAGAATTTCTGAGTATTAGTTGCTAGATCTTCTATAGGATCTTTTGTTATGTTTAAAAGAGGCTAAAAGATTTTGAGTTCAAGAAAAGATGTTTTTAAACCTTGATTTTACGTTAAATCTTGTCTTATTTGAAAAATACCCGCAATCAGACTAAGTTTGAAAGTTTAACTGAACTGTCATGTTGGAAATTCGAATTTCTCCTTTGGAAATTCGAATTTCGAGCTAAAACTGAATAAGTCTGAAGAGATGTTTCTCTGTCAGATGAATTTTGATTCTCCAAAATTCAAATTTTCATCAAAGTCTGAAAGAAGCTTTTTAGTGACAGACGAACTTCACATCTGCAAAATTCGAATTTCAGATAAAATGTAGTTTGTGAGAACCAAAGAAATTCATCTGAAATAATGTTGAAGTTCATCTGAAATCAAGAAGAAATTGAGTTTGAAAAATGCTCTCTGACAGACGAACTTTGGCATTCCAACATTCGAATTTTCATATAAGTCTGAAAGGAGCTTCTTTGAAACAGACGAACTTTGAGTCTTCAAAATTCAAATTTCAGACAAATCATAACTTATGAAAATGGAAGAAATTCGTCTAAAACAATCTTAAAGTTTATCTGAGATCAAGAATGATTTAAGTTTCAAAACTGCTTTCTGTCAGACGAACTTTGAACATTAAAATTCGAATTTCAAAAGCTAAGATTGTGAGTCTGTTGGAATGAAACATTGACATACGAATGACAGAGTTTTGTAACTTCGAATGTTGGAGTTAGTCTGAAAAGAATCACTCTGACTGATGAACTTCACTCATTGAAAATTTGAATTTTGAGGAAATTGATATACTGTGCCTCTTTGAACGTTCTACTGACAGACGAATTTTGGGCTTCCAAAATTCAAATTTTGAAGGCACTGTAGAAAATTGAAAACACTGTTCACACTTAACCGAAAAACTTTTTTCTTGAAAATTCGCATGTCCCATTGTGAAAATGTTCTGTAAGTTTCAAAATTTGAATTTCACTTCATGAACAGACGAACTTCGTGCTGTAACGTTGGAAGCTTTAACCTTCGGTCTCTTTGAAATTTGTCTGTTGACCAACCAAAATTCGAATTTCAGTATGTCAGAAACATTAAATGCAGTTAGTAAACAGATAGTTTTTCAGAGTAACCGTTGGATAACTTCCGCAATAGATAGATTTTGTCTCTAACGGACATTTGAGACCTAAATCTATAAATATAACAACATTTGAAGTTGTAGAAAAACGAATCAAACTTATATATACTGAATTTCTGCCAAATCTTCTTCTCAAAAGCTTTTACCCTCTCAACTTCAATATTTGTACTTTTAACCTTCATATCTACCCTATTCAAGAGAGTTATATCTTTGTAAACAATCTACTCTTCATCTGGAAGATAGATTTACTTGTGAGGGGAAACCACAAGGGGATTGAGAAGCACATTGTATAAGTGCTTAGAGAGATTGAGAAAGCTCCAGAAACAGAGCATACTCATTATACTGTGGCATTAGCAAGAAGCCCGTTGAATTCTTGCTGTATAGTGGAAAAATCTCAAGAGTTGTCTTGGGGACTGGATGTAGGTCAAGTGGATAGACCGAACCAGGATAAATTACTGAGTCTTCTACTCCCTATCTTTACTTTTCAGCTTGCTCTATTTTATACGTTGCTTCCTTTACACTGTGCTATCTTCACCCTTTTCACTTTGTGTAGAAAAATTTCAATCTTCCCAATTCACCCCCCCTCTTGGGAAGTCAGCCTTGCTAACAAGTGGTATCAGAGCCTGGATTCCCATTCATAGGATCTCACAGTGCGGGTATTAAGATGGTTGGCTTTGGAGAAAGCATACTTCCTGAAGAGAATAACACTAATAGACCACCAGGCTTCAGTGGAGAACATTATGGGTACTGGAAGATAAGGATGCAGATTTACCTCCAATCAATTGATCTTGATATATGGTCAGTCATTGAGAAAGGAGATTTCATCCCAATGACTCTAACTGAAGATGGAAGACACAAAGAGAAGCTAGAAGCAGAGTGGAATGAGGAAGACAGAAGGAGAGTCCTGCTAAATTTCAAAGCAAAGCACCGAAAAGCTTGAGGTTTAAGAAAAGAACCGAGAAGCTTTAACCAAAAATATCCTATCAATTGTGTCTCTTTGAGGGAGCAAGTTAGGACTTCCGGAATGCTCACAACATTTCATGACAAGTCGAATCAATTGATCCCATGCGAAGCTCCTCCAGAGCTTGATTAGTGCAGAACCACAAAGTTTCAGAACTATATTTGAATTGTGTGAATGAACGAATTCCATGAAATTGGCCTCTTTGGGAGAACAATTGTGTTCATCCGATCACCTCACAACATCCGGAGTCTATTCCAATGTATTGATCCCAATCGAAACTCTTTCTGGCATTGTTTTCGATGGAAGCTTAAGGTTTGAGAAAAAGTAACAACTAGCTTTAACCAACGATATCCTATCAATTTTGCGTCTTTAAGGAAGTAAGATAGGACATCCGGCATGCTCACAACATTTCATCACTATTCGAAACAATTGATCTCATGCGAAGCTCCTTTAGAGCCGGATTAGTACAGAAGCACAAAGTTTGTGAACTACTTGTGAAAAGTGTGAACGAATGATTTCCAATGAAATTGGCCTCTTTGGGAGAACAATTGTGTTCATCCGATCACCTCACAACATCTGGAGTCTATTCCAATGTAATGATCCCAATTGAAACTCTTTTTGGCATTGTTTTCGACGGAAGCTTGACCATGCGAAGCTCCTTCAGAGCCGGATTAGTGCAGAAGCACAAAGTTAGTGAACTATTTTGTGAACAGTGTGAACGAACGAATTCCCATGAAATTGGCCTCTTTGGAAGAACAATTGGGTTGATCCGTTGCCTCACAACATATGGAGTCTATTCCAATGTATTAATCCCAATCGAAACTCTATTTGGGATAGTTTTCGTTGGACGCATGAGGTTTGAGAAAAAGTACGGAGATGCTTTAACCAATAATATCCTATCAATTTTGCATCTTTGAGGAAGCAAGTTAGGACATATGGCATGCTCACAACATTTCATGACTAATCGAAACAATTGAGCCCATGCGAAGCTCCTTCAGAGCCGGATTACTGCAGAAGGACAAAGTTTCTGAACTATTTTTGAGTAGCATGTACGAATGAATTCCAATGAAATTGGCCTCTATGGGAGAACAATTGTGTTCATCCAATCACCTCCAAACATCTGGAGTCTATTCCAATGTATTGATCCCAATCGAAACACTTTTTGGCATAGTTTTAGAAGGAAGCTTAAGGTTTGAGAAAAAGTACTGAGAAGTTTTAATAAGCAATATCCTATCAATTTTGCGCCTTTGAGGAAGCAAGTTAGCACATCCAGCATGCTCACAACATTTCATGACTATTCGAAATAATTGATCCCATGCGAAGGTCCTTTAGAGCCGGATTTGTGCTGAAGCACAAAGTTTCTGAACTATTTGTGAAAAGTGTGAACGAACCAATTCCCATGAAATTGGCCTCTTTGGGAAAACAATTGTGTTCATCTGGCCACCTCACAACATCTGGAGTCTACTCCAACGTATTGATCCCAATCGAAACTCTTTTTGTCATAGTTTTGGACGGAAGTTTGAGGTTTGAGAAAAAGAATCGAGATGCTTTAACCAATAATATCCTATCAATTTTGCTTCTTTGAGGAAGCAAGTTAGGACATACGGCATGCTCACAACATTTCATGACTAATCGAAACAATTGAGCCCATACGAAGCTCCTCCAGAGCCGGATAACTGCAGAAGGACAAAGTTTCTGAACTATTTTTGAATAGTGTGTATGAACGAATTCCAATGAAATTGGCCTCTATGGAAGAACAATTGTGTTCATCCGGTCACCTCAAAACATCTGGAGTCTATTCCAATGTATTGATCCCAATCGAAACTCTTTTTGGCATAGTTTTGGAAGGAAGCTTAAGGTTTGAGAAAAAGAACCGAGAAGCTTCAACCAACAATATCCTATCAATTTTGTATCTTTGAGGGAGCAAGTTAGCACATCCGGCATGCTCATAACATTTCATGACTATTCGAAACAATTGATCCCATGTGAAGCTGCTTTAGAGCCGGATTACTGCAGAAGCACAAAGTTTGTGAACTATTGGTGAAAAGTTTGAACGAACGAATTCCCATGAAATTAGCCTCTTTGGGAGAAGAATTGTGTTCATCCGGTCACCTCACAACATCTAGAGTCTATTCCCATGTATTGATCCCAATCGAAACTCTTTTTCACATAGTTTTGGACGGAAGCTTGAGGATTGAGAAAAATAACCGAGAAGCTTTAACCAGCAATATCCTATCAATTTTGCGCCTTTGAGGAAGCATGTTAGGACATCTGGCATGCTCACAACATTTCATCACCATTCGAAACAATAGATCCTATGCGAAGCTCCTTCAGAGCTGGATTACTGCAGAAGCACAAAGTTTGTGAACTATTAGTGAAAAGTTTGAACGAATGAATTCCCATGAAATTAGCCTGTTTGGGAGAAGAATTGTGTTCATCCGGTCACCTCACAACATCTGGAGTCTATTCCAATGTATTGATCCCAATCGAAACTCTTTTTGGCATTGTTTTAAACGGAAGCTTGAGGTTTGAGAAAAAGAACGGGGAAGGTTTAACTAACAATATCCTATCAATTTTGCGGCTTTGAGGAAGCATGTTACAACATCTGGCATGCTCACAACATTTCATCACCATTCGAAATAATTCACCCCATCTGAAGCACCTTCAGAGCTGGATTACTGCAGAAGCACAAAGTTTGTGAACTATTGGTGAAAAGTTTGAACGAACGAATTCCCATGAAATTAGCCTGTTTGGGAGAAGAATTGTGTTCATCCGGTCACCTCACAACATCTGGAGTCTATTCCAATGTATTGATCCCAATCGAAACTCTTTTTGGCATAGTTTTGGATGGAAGCTTGAGGTTTGAGAAAAAGTACCAAGAAGCTTTAACCAGCAATATCCTATCATTTTTGCGGCTTTGAGGAAGCATGTTACGACATCTGGCATGCTCACAACATTTCATGACTATTCGAAACAATTCACCCCATCTGAAGCACCTTCAGAGCTTGATTAGTGCAAAAGCACAAAGTTTGTAAAATATTTGCGGAAAGTGTGAATGAATGAATTCCCATTAAATTTGCCTCTTTGGGAGAACAATTGTGTCCATCCCGTCACCTTACAACATCTGGTGTCTACTCGAATGTATTGATCCCAATCGAAACTCTTTGTGGCATAGTTTTGGACGGAAGCTTGAGGTTTGAGAAAAAGTACCGAGAAGCTTTAACCAGCAATATCCTATCAATTTTGTGCCTTTGAGGAAGCATGTTACGACATCTGGCATGCTCACAACATTTCACGACTATTCGAAACAATTCACCCCATCCGAAGCACCTCCAGAGCTTGATTAGTGCAGAAGCCCAAAGTTTGTAAAATATTTGTGGAAAGTTTGAACGAACAAATTCCCATGAAATTTGCCTCTTTGGGAGAACAATTGTGTCCATCCGGTCACCTTACAACATCTGGAGTCTATTCGAATGTATTGATCCCAATCGAAACTCTTTGTGGCATAGTTTTGGACGAAAGCTAGAGATTTGAGAAAAAAAATCGAGAAGCTTTAACCAACAATATCCTATTAATTTTACGCATTTGAGGAAGCAAGTTAGGACATCTAGCATGCTCACAACATTTCATCACCATTCGAAACAATTGATCCTATGCGAAGCTCCTTCAGAGCCGGATAAGTGCAGAAGCACAAAGTTTGTAAAATATTTGTGGAAAGTTGGAATGAATGAATTCCCATGAAATTTGCCTCTTTGGGAGAACAATTGTGTCCATCCGGTAACCTAACAACATCTGGAGTCTATTCGAATGTATTGATCCTAATCGAAACTCTTTTTGGCATAGTTTTGGACAGAAGCTTGAGGTTTGAGAAAAAGAATCGAGAAGCTTTAACCAACAATATCCTATCAATTTTGTCTCTTTGAGGGAGAAAGTTAGCACATCCGGTATGCTCACAACATTTCATGACTAATCGAAACCATTTATCCCATGCGAAGCTACTCCAGAGCCGGATTAGTGTAGAAGCACAAAGTTTCTGAACTATTTTTGAATAGTGTGTACGAACAAATTCCCATGAAATTGGACTCTATGGGAGAACAACTGCGTTCATCCGATCACCTCACAACATCTGGAGTCTATTCAAATGTATTGATCCCAATCGAAACTCTTTTTGGCATAGTTTTGGACGGAAGCTTGCGGTTTGAGAAAAAAAACCGAGAAGCTTTAACCAACAATATCTTATCAATTTTGCGCCTTTGAGGAAGCAAGTTAGGTCATCCAGCATGCTCACAACATTTCATGACTATTCCAAACAATTCTCCCCATCCGAAGCACCTCCAGAGCTTGATTAGTGCAGAAGCACAAAGTTTGTAAAATATTTGTGGAAAGTGTGAACGAAAAAATTCCCATGAAATTGGCCTCTTTGGGATAACAATGGTGTCCATCCGATCACCTCACAACATGTGGAGTCTATTCGAATGTATTGATCCCAATCGAAACTCTTTGTGGCATAGTTTTGGACGGAAGCTTGAGCTTTGAGAAAAAAAACCGAGAAGCTTTAACCAACAATATCCTATTAATTTTGCATATTAGAGGAAGCAAGTTAGGACATCTGGCATGCTCACAACATTTCATCACCCTTCGAAACAATTTATCCCATGCGATACTCCTTCAGAGCCGGATTATTGCAGAAGCACAAATTTTCTGAACTATTTGTGAAAAATGTGAACGAACGAATTCCCATGAAATTGGCCTCTTTGGGAGAACAATTGTGATCATCCGGTCACCTCACAACATCTGGAGTCTATTCCAATGTATTGATCCCAATCAAAACTCTTTTTGGCATAGTTTTGGACGGAAGCTTGAGGTTTGAGAAAAAGTACCGAGAAGCTTTAACCAACAATATCCTATCAATTTTGCACCTTTGAGGAAGCAAGTTAGGTCATCCAGCATGTTCACAACATTTCATGACTATTCCAAACAATTAACCCCATCCGAAGCACCTCTAGAGCTTGATTAGTGCAGAAGCACAAAGTTTGTAAAATATTTGTGGAAAGTGTGAACGAATGAATTCCCATGAAATTGGCCTCTTTGGGAGAACAATTGCGTCCATCCGGTCACCTCACAAAATCTGTAGTCTATTCGAATGTATTGATCCCAATCGAAACTCTTTGTGGCATAGTTTTGGATGGAAGCTTGAGGTTTCAGAAAAAAAACCGAGAAGCTTTAACCAACAATATCCTATCAATTTTGCGCCTTTGAGGAAGCAAGTTAGGTCATCCAGCATGCTCACAACATTTCATGACTATTCCAAACAATTCACCCCATCCGAAGCACCTCCAGAGCTTGATTAGTGCAGAAGCACAAAGTTTGTAAAATATTTGTGGAAAGTGTGAACGAAAAAATTCCCATGAAATTGGCCTCTTTGGGATAACAATGGTGTCCATCCGAACACCTCACAACATGTGGAGTCTATTCGAATGTATTGATCCCAATCGAAACTCTTTTTGGCATAGTTTTGGACGGAAGCTTGAGGTTTGAGAAAAAGTACCGAGAAGCTTTAACTAACAATATCCTATCAATTTTGCACCTTTGAGGAAGCAAGTTAGGTCATCCAGCATGCTCACAACATTTCATGACTATTCCAAACAATTAACCCCATCCGAAGCAGCTCCAGAGCTTGATTAGTGCAGAAGCACAAAGTTTGTAAAATATTTGTGAAAAGTTTGAACGAATGAATTCCCATGAAATTTGCCTCTTGGCGACAACAATTGTGTCCATCCGGTCACCTCACAAAATCTGTAGTCTATTCGAATGTATTGATCCCAATCGAAACTCTTTGTGGCACAGTTTTGGACGGAAGCTTGAGATTTGAAAAAAAAAACCGAGAAGCTTTACCCAACAATATCCTATTAATTTTGCGCATTTGAGGAAGCAAGTTAGGACATCTGGCATGCTCACAACATTTCATCACCCTTCGAAACAATTGATCCCATGCGAAGCTCCTTCAGAGCCGGATTACTGCAGAAGCACAAATTTTCTGAACTATTTGTGAAAAGTGTGAACGAAAGAATTCCCATGAAATTGGCCTCTTTGGGAGAACAATTGTGATCATCCGGTCACCTCACAACATCTGGAGTCTATTCCAATGAATTGATCCCAATCGAAACTCTTTTTTGGCATAGTTTTGGATGGAAGCTTGAGGTTTGAGAAAAAGTACCGAGAAGCTTTAACCAACAATATCCTATCAATTTTGCACCTTTGAGGAAGCAAGTTAGGTCATCCAGCATGCTCACAACATTTCATGACTATTCGAAACAATTCACCCCATCCAAAGCACCTCCAGAGCTTGATTAGTGCAGAAGCACAAAGTTTGTAAAATATTTGTGGAAAGTGTGAACGAACAAATTCCCGTGAAATTGGCCTCTTTGGGAGAATAATGGTGTTCATCCGATCACCTCACAACATCCGGAGTCTATTCCAATGTATTGATCCCAATCGAAACTCTTTTTGGCATTGTTTTGGACGGAAGCTCGAGGTTTGAGAAAAAGAACTGAAAAGCTTTAACCAACAATTACCTACCAATTTTGCGTATTTGAGGTAGCAAGATAGGACATCTGGCATGCTCACAACATTTCATCACTAGTCGAATCAATTGAACCCATGCGAAGCTCCTCCAGATCCGGATTAGTGCAGAAGCATAAAGTTTCTGAACTATATTTGAATTGTGTGAACGAACGAATTCCCATGAAATTGGCCTCTTCGGGAGAACAATTGGGTTCATATAGGGTGACCTCACAACATCTTGAGTCTATTCCAATGTATTGATCCCAATCGAAACTCTTTTTGGGATAGTTTTGGACGGAAGGATGAGGTTTGAGAAAAAGAACCGAGAAGCTTTAACCAACAATATCCTATTAATTTTGCGCATTTGAGGAAGCAAGTTAGGACATCCGGCATGCTCACAACATTTCATCAGCATTCGAAACAATTGATCACATGCGAAGCTCCTTCAGAGCCGGATTAGTGCAGAAGCACAAAGTTTGTGAACTATTTTGTGAACAGTGTGAACGAACGAATTCCCTTGAAATTGGCCTCTTGAAGAGAACAGTTGTGCTCATCCGGTCAACTCACAATATCCGGAGTTTATTCCAATGTATTGATCCCAATCGAAACTCTTTTTGGGATAGTTTTGGATGGAAGGATGAGGTTTGAGAAATAGAACCGAGAAGCTTTAGCCAACAATATCCAATTAATTTTGCGCATTTGAGGAAGCAAGTTAGGACATCCGGCATGCTCATAACATTTCATCAGCATTCGAAACAATTGATCACATGCGAAGCTCCTTCAGAGCCGGATTAGTGCAGAAGCACAAAGTTTGTGAACTATTTTGTGAACAGTGTGAACGAACGAATTCCCTTGAAATTGGCCTCTTTAAGATAACAATTGTGCTCATCCGGTCACCTCACAACATCCGGAGTGTATTCCAATGTATTGATCCCAATTGAAACTCTTTTTGGGATAGTTTTGGACGGAAGGATGAGGTTTGAGAAATAGAACCGAGAAGCTTTAGCCAACAATATCCAATTAATTTTGCGCATTTGAGGAAGAAAGTTAGGACATCTGGCATGCTCACAACATTTCATCACCATTCGAAACAATTGATCACATGCGAAGCTCCTCCAGAGCCGGATTAGTGCAGAAGCATAAAGTTTCTGAACTATATTTGAATTGTGTGAACGAACGAATTCCCATGAAATTGGCCGCTTCGGGAGAACAATTGGGTTCATCCAGGGTGACCTCACAACATCTAGAGTCTATTCCAATGTATTGATCCCAATCGAAACTCTTTTGGGGATAGTTTTGGACGGAAGGATGAGATTTGAGAAAAAGAACCGAGAAGCTTTAACCAACAATATCCTATTAATTTTGCGCATTTGAGGAAGCAAGTTAGGACATCCGGCATGCTCACAACATTTCATCAGCATTCGAAACAATTGATCACATGCGAAGCTCCTTCAGAGCCGGATTAGTGCAGAAGCACAAAGTTTGTGAACTATTTTGTGAACAGTGTGAACGAACGAATTCCCTTGAAATTGGCCTCTTTAAGAGAACAATTGTGCTCATCCGGTCACCTCACAACATCCGGAGTGTATTCCAATGTATTGATCCCAATCGAAACTCTTTTTGGGATAGTTTTGGACGGAAGGATGAGGTTTGAGAAATAGAACCGAGAAGCTTTAGCCAACAATATCCAATTAATTTTGCGCATTTGAGGAAGAAAGTTAGGACATCTGGCATGCTCACAACATTTCATCACCATTCGAAACAATTGATCACATGCGAAGCTCCTTCAGAGCCGGATTACTGCAGAAGCACAAATTTTCTGAACTATTTGTGAAAAGTGTGAACGAAAGAATTCCCATGAAATTGGCCTCTTTGGGGGAACAATTGTGATCATCCGGTCACCTCACAACATCTGGAGTCTATTCCAATGAATTGATCCCAATCGAAACTCTTTTTTGGCATAGTTTTGGATGGAAGCTTGAGGTTTGAGAAAAAGTACCGAGAAGCTTTAACCAACAATATCCTATCAATTTTGCACCTTTGAGGAAGCAAGTTAGGTCATCCAGCATGCTCACAACATTTCATGACTATTCGAAACAATTCACCTCATCCAAAGCACCTCCAGAGCTTGATTAGTGCAGAAGCACAAAGTTTGTAAAATATTTGTGGAAAGTGTGAACGAACAAATTCCCATGAAATTGGCCTCTTTGGGAGAATAATGGTGTTCATCCGATCACCTCACAACATCCGGAGTCTATTCCAATGTATTGATCCCAATCAAAACTCTTTTTGGCATTGTTTTGGACGGAAGCTCGAGGTTTGAGAAAAAGAACTGAAAAGCTTTAACTAACAATTACCTACCAATTTTGCGTATTTGAGGAAGAAAGTTAGGACATCTGGCATGCTCACAACATTTCATCACCATTCGAAACAATTGATCACATGCGAAGCTCCTCCAGAGCCGGATTAGTGCAGAAGCATAAAGTTTCTGAACTATATTTGAATTGTGTGAACGAACGAATTCCCATGAAATTGGCCTCTTCGGGAGAACAATTGGGTTCACCCGGGTGACCTCACAACATCTAGAGTCTATTCCAATGTATTGATCCCAATCGAAACTCTTTTTGGGATAGTTTTGGACGGAAGGATGAGGTTTGAGAAAAAGAACCGAGAAGCTTTAACCAACAATATCCTATTAATTTTGCGCATTTGAGGAAGCAAATTAGGACATCCGGCATGCTCACAACATTTCATCAGCATTCGAAACAATTGATCACATGCGAAGCTCCTTCACAGCCGGATTAGTGCAGAAGCACAAAGTTTGTGAACTATTTTGTGAATAGTGTGAACGAACAAATTCCCTTGAAATTGGCCTCTTGAAGAGAACAATTGTGCTCATCCGGTCAACTCACAATATCCGGAGTTTATTCCAATGTATTGATTCCAATTGAAACTCTTTTTGGGATAGTTTTGGACGGAAGGATGAGGTTTGAGAAATAGAACCGAGAAGCTTTAGCCAACAATATCCAATTAATTTTGTGCATTTGAGGAAGAAAGTTAGGACATCTGGCATGCTCACAACATTTCATCACCATTCGAAACAATTGATCACATGCGAAGCTCCTTCAGAGCCGGATTAGTGCAGAAGCATAAAGTTTCTGAACTATATTTGAATTGTGTGAACGAACGAATTCCCATGAAATTGGCCGCTTCGGGAGAACAATTGGGTTCATCCAGGGTGACCTCACAACATCTAGAGTCTATTCCAATGTATTGATCCCAATCGAAACTCTTTTTGGGATAGTTTTGGACGGAAGGATGAGATTTGAGAAAAAGAACCGAGAAGCTTTAACCAACAATATCCTATTAATTTTGCGCATTTGAGGAAGCAAGTTAGGACATCCGGCATGCTCACAACATTTCATCAGCATTCGAAACAATTGATCACATGCGAAGCTCCTTCAGAGCCGGATTAGTGCAGAAGCACAAAGTTTGTGAACTATTTTGTGAACAGTGTGAACGAACGAATTCCCTTGAGGTTGGCCTCTTTAAGAGAACAATTGTGCTCATCCGGTCACCTCACAACATCCGGAGTGTATTCCAATGTATTGATCCCAATCGAAACTCTTTTTGGGATAGTTTTGGACGGAAGGATGAGGTTTGAGAAATAGAACCAAGAAGCTTTAGCCAACAATATCCAATTAATTTTGCGCATTTGAGGAAGAAAGTTAGGACATCTGGCATGCTCACAACATTTCATCACCATTCGAAACAATTGATCACATGCGAAGCTCCTTCAGAGCCGGATTACTGCAGAAGCACAAATTTTCTGAACTTTTTGTGAAAAGTGTGAACGAAAGAATTCCCATGAAATTGGCCTCTTTGGGAGAACAATTGTGATCATCCGGTCACCTCACAACATCTGGAGTCTATTCCAATGAATTGATCCCAATCGAAACTCTTTTTTGGCATAGTTTTGGATGGAAGCTTGAGGTTTGAGAAAAAGTACCGAGAAGCTTTAACCAACAATATCCTATCAATTTTGCACCTTTGAGGAAGCAAGTTAGGTCATCCAGCATGCTCACAACATTTCATGACTATTCGAAACAATTCACCTCATCCAAAGCACCTCCAGAGCTTGATTAGTGCAGAAGCACAAAGTTTGTGAACTATTTTGTGAACAGTGTGAACGAATGAATTCCCTTGAAATTGGCCTCTTTGGGAGAACAATTGTGTTCATTTGATCACCTCACAACATCCGGAGTCTATTCCAATGTATTGATCGCAATCGAAACTCTTTTTGGCATTGTTTTGGACGGAAGGATGAGGTTTGAGAAATAGAACCGAGAAGCTTTGGCCAACAATATCCAATTAATTTTGTGCATTTGAGGAAGAAAGTTAGGACATCTGGCATGCTCACAACATTTCATCACCATTCGAAACAATTGATCACATGCGAAGCTCCTTCAGAGCCGGATTAGTGCAGAAGCATAAAGTTTCTGAACTATATTTGAATTGTGTGAACGAACAAATTCCCATGAAATTGGCCTCTTCGGGAGAACAATTGGGTTCATCCAGGGTGACCTCACAACATCTAGAGTCTATTCCAATGTATTGATCCCAATCGAAACTCTTTTTGGGATAGTTTTGGATGGAAGGATGAGGTTTGAGAAAAAGAACCGAGAAGCTTTAACCAACAATATCCTATTAATTTTGCGCATTTGAGGAAGCAAGTTAGGACATCCGGCATGATCACAACATTTCATCACCATTCGAAACAATTGATCACATGCGAAGCTCCTTCAGAGCCGGATTAGTGCAGAAGCATAAAGTTTCTGAACTATATTTGAATTGTGTGAACGAACGAATTCCCATGAAATTGGCCGCTTCGGGAGAACAATTGGGTTCATCCAGGGTGACCTCACAACATCTAGAGTCTATTCCAATGTATTGATCCCAATCGAAACTCTTTTTGGGATAGTTTTGGACGGAAGGATGAGATTTGAGAAAAAGAACCGAGAAGCTTTAACCAACAATATCCTATTAATTTTGCGCATTTGAGGAAGCAAGTTAGGACATCCGGCATGCTCACAACATTTCATCAGCATTCGAAACAATTGATCACATGCGAAGCTCCTTCAGAGCCGGATTAGTGCAGAAGCACAAAGTTTGTGAACTATTTTGTGAACAGTGTGAACGAACGAATTCCCTTGAGGTTGGCCTCTTTAAGAGAACAATTGTGCTCATCCGGTCACCTCACAACATCCGGAGTGTATTCCAATGTATTGATCCCAATCGAAACTCTTTTTGGGATAGTTTTGGACGGAAGGATGAGGTTTGAGAAATAGAACCGAGAAGCTTTAGCCAACAATATCCAATTAATTTTGCGCATTTGAGGAAGAAAGTTAGGACATCTGGCATGCTCACAACATTTCATCACCATTCGAAACAATTGATCACATGCGAAGCTCCTTCAGAGCCGGATTACTGCAGAAGCACAAATTTTCTGAACTTTTTGTGAAAAGTGTGAACGAAAGAATTCCCATGAAATTGGCCTCTTTGGGAGAACAATTGTGATCATCCGGTCACCTCACAACATCTGGAGTCTATTCCAATGAATTGATCCCAATCGAAACTCTTTTTTGGCATAGTTTTGGATGGAAGCTTGAGGTTTGAGAAAAAGTACCGAGAAGCTTTAACCAACAATATCCTATCAATTTTGCACCTTTGAGGAAGCAAGTTAGGTCATCCAGCATGCTCACAACATTTCATGACTATTCGAAACAATTCACCTCATCCAAAGCACCTCCAGAGCTTGATTAGTGCAGAAGCACAAAGTTTGTGAACTATTTTGTGAACAGTGTGAACGAACGAATTCCCTTGAAATTGGCCTCTTTAAGAGAACAATTGTGCTCATCCAGTCACCTCACAACATCCGGAGTGTATTCCAACGTATTGATCCCAATCGAAACTCTTTTTGGGATAGTTTTGGACGGAAGGATGAGGTTTGAGAAATAGAACCGAGAAGCTTTAGCCAACAATATCCAATTAATTTTGTGCATTTGAGGAAGAAAGTTAGGACATCTGGCATGCTCACAACATTTCATCACCATTCGAAACAATTGATCACATGCGAAGCTCCTTCAGAGCCGGATTAGTGCAGAAGCATAAAGTTTCTGAACTATATTTGAATTGTGTGAACGAACAAATTCCCATGAAATTGGCCTCTTCGGGAGAACAATTGGGTTCATCCAGGGTGACCTCACAACATCTAGAGTCTATTCCAATGTATTGATCCCAATCGAAACTCTTTTTGGGATAGTTTTGGATGGAAGGATGAGGTTTGAGAAAAAGAACCGAGAAGCTTTAACCAACAATATCCTATTAATTTTGCGCATTTGAGGAAGCAAGTTAGGACATCCGGCATGCTCACAACATTTCATCACCATTCGAAACAATTGATCACATGCGAAGCTCCTTCAGAGCCGGATTAGTGCAGAAGCACAAAGTTTGTGAACTATTTTGTGAACAGTGTGAACGAACGAATTCCCTTGAAATTGGCCTCTTTAAGAGAACAATTGTGCTCATCCGGTCACCTCACAACATCCGGAGTGTATTCCAATGTATTGATCCCAATCGAAACTCTTTTTGGGATAGTTTTGGACGGAAGGATGAGGTTTGAGAAATAGAACCGAGAAGCTTTAGCCAACGATATCCAATTAATTTTGCGCATTTGAGGAAGAAAGTTAGGACATCTGGCATGCTCACAACATTTCATCACCATTCGAAACAATTGATCACATGCGAAGCTCCTTCAGAGCCGGATTAGTGCAGAAGCATAAAGTCTCTGAACAATATTTGAATTGTGTGAACGAACGAATTCCCATGAAATTGGCCTCTTCGGGAGAACAATTGGGTTCATATAGGGTGACCTCACAACATCTAGAGTCTATTCCAATGTATTGATCCCAATCAAAACTCTTTTTGGGATAGTTTTGGACGGAAGGATGAGGTTTGAGAAAAAGAACCGAGAAGCTTTAACCAACAATATCCTATTAATTTTGCGTATTTGAGGAAGCAAGTTAGGACATCCGGCATGCTCACAACATTTCATCAGCATTCGAAACAATTGATCACATGCGAAGCTCCTTCAGAGCCGGATTAGTAAAGAAGCACAAAGTTTGTGAACTATTTTGTGAACAGTGTGAACGAACGAATTCCCTTGAAATTGGCCTCTTTAAGATAACAATTGTGCTCATCCGGTCACCTCACAACATCCGGAGTGTGTTCCAATGTATTGATCCCAATCGAAACTATTTTTGGGATAGTTTTGGACGGAAGGATGAGGTTTGAGAAATAGAACCGAGAAGCTTTAACCAACAATATCCTATTAATTTTGCGCATTTGAGGAAGCAGGTTAGGACATCCGGCATGCTCACAACATTTCATCACCAGTCGAAACAATTGATCACATGCGAAGCTCCTTCAGAGCCGGATTAGTGCAGAAGCACAAAATTTGTGAAAAATTTTGTGAACAGTGTGAACGAACGAATTCCCATGAAATTGGCCCCTTGAATAGAACAATTGTGTTCATCCGGTCACCTCACAACATCCGGAGTGTATTCCAATGTATTGATCCCAATTGAAACTCTTTTTGGGATAGTTTTGGACGGAAGGATGAGGTTTGAGAAACAGAACCGAGAAGCTTTAGCCAACGATATCCAATTAATTTTGCGCATTTGAGGAAGAAAGTTAGGACATCTGGCATGCTCACAACATTTCATCACCATTCGAAACAATTGATCACATGCGAAGCTCCTTCAGAGCCGGATTAGTGCAGAAGCATAAAGTCTCTGAACAATATTTGAATTGTGTGAACGAACGAATTCCCATGAAATTGGCCTCTTCGGGAGAACAATTGGGTTCATATAGGGTGACCTCACAACATCTAGAGTCTATTCCAATGTATTGATCCCAATCGAAACTCTTTTTGGGATAGTTTTGGACGGAAGGATGAGGTTTGAGAAAAAGAAATGAGAAGCTTTAACCAACAATATCCTATTAATTTTGCGCATTTGAGGAAGCAAGTTAGGACATCCGGCATGCTCACAACATTTCATCAGCATTCGAAACAATTGATCACATGCGAAGCTCCTTCAGAGCCGGATTAGTAAAGAAGCACAAAGTTTGTGAACTATTTTGTGAACAGTGTGAACGAACGAATTCCCTTGAAATTGGCCTCTTTAAGATAACAATTGTGCTCATCCGGTCACCTCACAACATCCGGAGTGTATTCCAATGTATTGATCCCAATCGAAACTATTTTTGGGATAGTTTTGGACGGAAGGATGAGGTTTGAGAAATAGAACCGAGAAGCTTTAACCAACAATATCCTATTAATTTTGCGCATTTGAGGAAGCAGGTTAGGACATCCGGCATGCTCACAACATTTCATCACCAGTCGAAACAATTGATCACATGCGAAGCTCCTTCAGAGCCGGATTAGTGCAGAAGCACAAAATTTGTGAAAAATTTTGTGAACAGTGTGAACGAACGAATTCCCATGAAATTGGCCCCTTGAATAGAACAATTGTGTTCATCCGGTCACCTCACAACATCCGGAGTGTATTCCAATGTATTGATCCCAATCGAAACTCTTTTTGGGATAGTTTTGGACGGAAGGATGAGGTTTGAGAAATAGAACCGAGAAGCTTTAGCCAACGATATCCAATTAATTTTGCGCATTTGAGGAAGAAAGTTAGGACATCTGGCATGCTCACAACATTTCATCACCATTCGAAACAATTGATCACATTCGAAGCTCCTTCAGAGCCGGATTAGTGCAGAAGCATAAAGTTTCTGAACTATATTTGAATTGTATGAACGAACGAATTCCCATGAAATTGGCCTCTTCGGGAGAACAATTGGGTTCATATAGGGTGACCTCACAACATCTAGAGTCTATTCAAATGTATTGATCCCAATCGAAACTCTTTTTGGGATAGTTTTGGACGGAAGGATGAGGTTTGAGAAAAAGAACCGAGAAGCTTTAACCAACAATATCCTATTAATTTTGCGCATTTGAGGAAGCAAGTTAGGACATCCAGCATGCTCACAACATTTCATCAGCATTCGAAACAATTGATCACATGCGAAGCTCCTTCAGAGCCGGATTAGTAAAGAAGCACAAAGTTTGTGAACTATTTTGTGAACAGTGTGAACGAACGAATTCCCTTGAAATTGGCCTCTTTAAGATAACAATTGTGCTCATCCGGTCACCTCACAACATCCGGAGTGTATTCCAATGTATTGATCCCAATCAAAACTATTTTTGGGATAGTTTTGGACGGAAGGATGAGGTTTGAGAAATAGAACCGAGAAGCTTTAACCAACAATATCCTATTAATTTTGCGCATTTGAGGAAGCAAGTTAGGACATCCGGCATGCTCACAACATTTCATCACCAGTCGAAACAATTGATCACATGCGAAGCTCCTTCAGAGCCGGATTAGTGCAGAAGCACAAAATTTGTGAAAAATTTTGTGAACAGTGTGAACGAACGAATTCCCATGAAATTGGCCCCTTGAATAGAACAATTGTGTTCATCTGGTCACCTCACAACATCCGGAGTGTATTCCAATGTATTGATCCCAATCGAAACTCTTTTTGGGATAGTTTTGGACGGAACGATGAGGTTTGAGAAATAGAACCGAGAAGCTTTAGCCAACGATATCCAATTAATTTTGCGCATTTGAGGAAGAAAGTTAGGACATCTGGCATGCTCACAACATTTCATCACCATTCGAAACAATTGATCACATGCGAAGCTCCTTCAGAGCCGGATTAGTGCAGAAACATAAAGTTTCTGAACTATATTTGAATTGTGTGAACGAACGAATTCCCATGAAATTGGCCTCTTCGGGAGAACAATTGGGTTCATATAGGGTGACCTCACAACATCTAGAGTCTATTCCAATGTATTGATCCCAATCGAAACTCTTTTTGGGATAGTTTTGGACGGAAGGATGAGGTTTGAGAAATAGAACCGAGAAGCTTTAGCCAACGATATCCAATTAATTTTGCGCATTTGAGGAAGAAAGTTAGGACATCTCGCATGCTCACAACATTTCATCACCATTCGAAACAATTGATCACATGCGAAGCTCCTTCAGAGCCGGATTAGTGCAGAAGCATAAAGTTTCTGAACTATATTTGAATTGTGTGAACGAACGAATTCCCATGAAATTGGCCTCTTCGGGAGAATAATTGGGTTCATATAGGGTGACCTCACAACATCTAGAGTCTATTCCAATGTATTGATCCCAATCGAAACTCTTTTTGGGATAGTTTTGGACGGAAGGATGAGGTTTGAGAAAAAGAACCGAGAAGCCTTAGCCAACAATATCCTATTAATTTTGCGCATTTGAGGAAGCAAGTTAGGACATCCGGCATGCTCATAACATTTCATCACTATTCGAAACAATTGATCCCATGTGAAGCTCCTCCAGAGCCGGATTAGTAAAGAAGCACAAAGTTCCTGACTATATTTAAATTGTGTGAACGAATGAATTCCCATGAAATTGGCCTCTTTGGGAGAGCAATTGTGTTCATCCGGTCACCTCACAACATATGGAGTCTATTCCAATGTATTGATCCCAATCGAAACTCTTTTTGGCATTGTTGTGGACGGAAGCATGAGGTTTGAGAAAAAGAACCGAGAAGCTTTAACCAACAATATCCTATTAATTTTGTGTGTTTGAGGAAGCAAGTTAGGACATTCGGCATGCTCAGAACATTTCATCGCTATTCGAAACAGTTGATCCCATTCGAAGCTCCTTCAGAGCCGGATTAGTGCAGAGCATAAAGTTTGGGAACAATTTGTGAATAGTGTGAACGAACGAATTTCCATTAAATTGCCTTATTTAAGAGAACAATTGTGTTCATCCGGTCACCTCACAACATATGGAGTCTATTCCAATGTATTGATCCAAATCGAAACACTTTTTGGCATTGTTTTTGACGGAAGCTTGAGGTTTGAGAAAAAGAACCGAGAAGCCTTAGCCAACAATATCCTATTAATTTTGCACATTTGAGGAAGCAAGTTAGGACATCCGGCATGCTCATAACATTTCATCACTATTCGAAACAATTGATCCCATGCGAAGCTCCTCCAGAGCCTGAGTAGTAAAGAAGCACAAAGTTTCTGACTATATTTGAATTGTGTGAACGAATGAATTCCCATGAAATTGGCCTCTTTGGGAGAGCAATTGTGTTCATCCGGTCACCTCACAACATATGGAGTCTATTCGAATATATTGATCCCAATCGAAACTCTTTTTGGCATTGTTGTGGTCGGAAGCAAGAGGTTTGAGAAAAAGAACCGAGAAGCTTTAACCAACAATATCCTATCAATTTTGCATATTTGAGGAAGCAAGTTAGGACATCTGGAATGCTCACAACATTTCTTGACAAGTCGAATCAATTGATCCCATGCGAAGCTCCTCCAAAGCTGGATTAGTGCAGAAGCATAAAGTTTTGAAACTATATTTGAATTGCGTGAACGAACGAGTTCCCATGAAATTGTCCATTTTGGGAGAACAATTTTGCTCATCCGGACACCTCACAACGTCTGGAGTCTACTCCAAAGTATTGATCCCAATCAAAACTCTTTTTGGCATTGTTTTGGACGGAAGCTTGAGGTTTGAGAAAAAGAACCGAGAAGCTTTAACCAACAATATCCTATTAATTTTTCACATTTGAGGAAGCAAGTTATGACATCCGGCATTCTCACAACATTTCATCACTATTCGAATCAATTGATCCCATGCGAAGCTCCTTCAGTGCCGGATTAGTGTAGAAGCACAAAGTTTGTGAACTATTTGTGAACAGCGTGAAAGAACGAATTCCCATGAAATTGGCCTCTGTGGGAGAACAATTGTGTTCATCTGATCACCTCACAACATATGGAGTCTATTCCAATGTATTGATCCGAATCGAAACTCTTTTTAGCATTGTTGTGGTCGGAAGCATGAGGTTTGAGAAAAAGAACCGAGAAGCTTAAACCAACAATATCCTATTAATTTTGCGTATTTGAGGAAGCAAGTTAGGACATCCGGCATGCTCACAACATTTCATCACTATTCAAAACAATTGATCCCATGCGAAGCTCCTTCAGAGCCGGATTAGTGCAGAAGCACAAAGTTTGAGAACTATTTGTGAACAGTGTGAACGAACGAATTCCCATGAAATTGGCCTCTTTAGGAGAACAATTGTGTTCATCTGATCAGTTCACAACACCCGGAGTCTATTCCAATGTATTGATCCCAATCGAAACTCTTTTTGGCATAGTTTTGGACGGAAGCTTGAGGTTTGAGAAAAAGAACCGAGAAGCTCTAACCAACAATATCCTATTAATTTTGCGCAGTTGAGGAAGCAAGTTAGAACATCCGGCATGCTCACAACTTTTCATCACCATTCGAAACAATTGATTCCATGCATAGCTCCTTCAATATCCTATTAATTTTGCACATTTGAGGAAGCAAGTTAGGACATCCGGCATGCTCACAATATTTCATCACTATTCGAAACTATTGATCCCATGCGAAGCTCCTCCAGAGCCGGATTAGTAAAGAAGCACAAAGTTTCTGACTATATTTGAATTATGTGAAGGAATGAATTCCCATGAAATTGGCCTCTTTGGGAGAGTAATTGTGTTCATCCGGTCACCTCACAACATATGGAGTCTATTCCAATGTATTGATCCCAATCGAAACTCTTTTTGGCATTGTTGTGGTCGGAAGCATGAGGTTTGAGAAAAAGAACCGAGAAGCTTTAACCAACAATATCCTATTAATTTTGCGTATTTGAGGAAGCAAGTTAGGACATCCGGCATGCTCACAACATTTCATCACTATTCATAACAATTGATCCCATGCGAAGCTCCTTCAGAGCCAGATTAGTGCAGAAGCACAAAGTTTGAGAACTATTTCTGAACAGTGTGAACGAATGAATTCCCATGAAATTGGCCTCTTTGAGAGAGTAATTGTGTTCATCCAGCCTCCTCACAACATATGGAGTCTATTCCAATGTATTGATCCCAATCGAAACTCTTTTTGTCATAGTTTTGGACGGAAGCTTTAGGTTTGAGAAAAAGAATCGAGAATCTCGAACTAACAATATCCTATTAATTTTGCGCATTTGAGTAAGCAAGTTAGAACATCCGGCATGCTCACAATTTTTCATCACCATTCGAAACAATTAATCCCATGCGAGGCTCCTTCAGAGACGGATTAGTGCAGAAGCACAAAGTTTCTGAACTATTTTCTAAACAGTGTGAATGAACGAATTCCCATGAAATTAGCCTCTTTGAGAGAATAATTGTGTTCATCCGTCCTCCTCACAACATATGGAGTCTATTCCAATGTATTGATCCCAATCGAAACTCTTTTTGGCATAGTTTTGGGCGGAAGCTTGAGGTTTGAGAAAAAGAAACGAGGAGCTCTAACCAACAATACCCTATTAATTTTGCGCATTTGAGGAAGCAAGTTAGGACATCTGACATGCTCACAATTTTTCATCACGATTCGAAACAATATATCCTATGCGAAGCTTCTTCATAGCTGGATTAGTGCAGAAGCACAAAGTTTGTGAACTATTTGTGAACTGTGTGTGTTGAAACAAGAGTTTTGATGATTCCAAACCAACAGTCAAGAGCTTGGATTGAAGATATCAAAGGAGATCAAAGCTATTTCCAGTGAAGATTTTCTGAGTATTTGCTGTTAGATCTTTTGTAAGATCCTTAGTTTTTGTTATGACTGGGTAAAAGATTTTGATTTGAAGAAAAGATGTTTTCAAACTTTGATTTTATGTTAAATCGTTATATATCTGAAAAACACCCACAAACAGACGAAGGTTGAAAGTTTAAGCTAAACTGTCAAGTTGGAAATTCGAACTTTGCCTTTGGAAATTCAAATTTCGAGCTAAAACTGAATAAGTCTGAATAGATGGCTCTCTGTCAGACGAATTTTGGTTGTTCAAAATTCAAATTTTCATCTAGTCTGAAAGAGGCCTTTTGGTAACAGACGAACTTCACACTTTCAAAATTCGAATTTCAAGTAAAATGAAGTTTGTAAAAACCAAAGAAATTCGTCTGAAACTATGATAAAGTGCATCTGAAATCAAAATGAAATTGAGTTTGATAAATGCTCTCTGACAGACGAATTTTGAACTTCCAACATTCGAATTTTCATATAAGTCTGAAAGATGCTTCTTTGCAACAGACGAACTTTGAGTCTTCAAAATTCGAATTTTGAACAAATCAAAAATTGAGAAAATAGAAGAAATTCGTCTGAAACTATGTTAAAGTTCATCTGAGATCAAGAATGATTTAAGTTTCAAAACTGCTCTCTGACAGACGAACTTTGAACATTAAAATTCGAATTTCAGAAGCTAAGTTCTTGAGTCTGTTGAAATGAAACATTGACATACGAATGATGTGAACTTGCAACATTCGAATGATGAAGTTAGTCTGAAAAGAGTCTCTCTGACAGATGAACTTTACTCTTCAACATTCGAATTTCGAAGAAAATGAACTACTGTGCCTCCTTTTCACGTACTGAGAATAGAAGAATTTTGGGCTTCCAAAATTCGACTTTCGAGGGCACTGTAGAAAATTAAAAACACTGTTCACACTTAACCGAAAAACTTTCTTCTTGAAAATTCGTATGTCACATAGTGAAAATGTTTTGTAAGTTTCAAAATTCGAATTTCACTTCATGAACAGACGAACTTCGTGCTGTAACATTGGAAGCTTTAATCTTCGGTTCCTTCGAAATTTGTCTGTTGGCCAACCGAAATTCGAATTTCAGTATGTCAGAAATATTAAATGCGGTTGGTAAACGGATAGTTTTTCAGAGTAACCATTGGATAACTTCCCCAACGGATAGATTTAGTCTCTAACGGATATTTGAGACCTAAATCTATAAATACAACAACATTTGAAGTTGTGGGAAACGAATCAGACTTGTATATACCGAATTTCTGCTAAATATTCTTCTCAAAAGCTTTTACCCTCTCAACTTCTATACTTGTACTTAAACTTTCATATCCACTCTTTTCAAGACAGTTATTTCATTGTAATCAATCTACTCTTAATCTAGAAGATAGATTTACTTGTGAGGGGTATTCACAAGGGGATTGGGAAGCACATAGTGAAAGTGCTTGGAGAGTTTGAGAGAGCTCAGAAACAGAGCATACTCGTGTACTGTGGCCCTAGCAAGAAGCCCATTGAAATTCTTACTGTATAGTGGATAAATCTCAAGAGGTATCTTGGGGACTGGATGTAGGTCAAGTGGAAAGACCGAACTAGAATAAATTACTGAGTCTTCTTCTCCCTATCTTTACTTTTCAGCTTGCTCTATTTTACGCATTGTTTTCATTATATTGTGATATCTTCACTTACTTCACTTTGTGCAGATAAATTTCAATCTTCCCAATTCACCCCCCCTTTTGGGAAGTCAGCCTTGCTAACAGTGTGAACGAACGAATTCCAATGAAATTGGCCTCTTTGGGAGAACAATAGTGTTCATCCGATCAACTCACAACATCCGGAGTTTATTCCAATGCATTGATCCTAATCGAAACTCTTTTTGGCATTGTTTTGGACTGAAGCTTGAGGTTTGAGAAAAAGAACCGAGAAGCTCTAACCAACAATATCCTATTAATTTTACACTTTTGAGGAAGCAAGTTAGGACATCCGGCATGCTCAAAACATTTCATCACTACTTGAAACAATTGATCACATGCGAAGCTCCTCCAGAGTCGGATTAGTAAAGAAGCACAAAGTTTGTGAACTATTTGTGAAAAGTGTGAACGAATGAATTCCCATGAAATTGGCCTCTTTGGGAGAACAATTGTGTTCATCCGATCACCTCACAACATCCGGAGTCTATTCGAATGTATTGATCCCAATCGAAACTATTTTTGGCATTGTTTTGGACGGAAGCTTGAGGTTTGAGAAAAAGAACCGAGAAGCTTTAACCAACAATATCCTATCAATTTTGCATATTTGAGGAAGCAAGTTAGGACATCTGGAATGCTCACAACATTTCTTGACAAGTCGAATCAATTGATCCCATGCGAAGCTCCTCCAAAGCTGGATTAGTGCAGAAGCATAAAGTTTTGAAACTATATTTGAATTGCGTGAACGAACGAGTTCCCATGAAATTGTCCATTTTGGGAGAACAATTTTGCTCATCCGGACACCTCACAACGTCTGGAGTCTACTCCAAAGTATTGATCCCAATCAAAACTCTTTTTGGCATTGTTTTGGACGGAAGCTTGAGGTTTGAGAAAAAGAACCGAGAAGCTTTAACCAACAATATCCTATTAATTTTTCACATTTGAGGAAGCAAGTTATGACATCCGGCATTCTCACAACATTTCATCACTATTCGAATCAATTGATCCCATGCGAAGCTCCTTCAGTGCCGGATTAGTGTAGAAGCACAAAGTTTGTGAACTATTTGTGAACAGCGTGAAAGAATGAATTCCCATGAAATTAGCCTCTGTGGGAGAACAATTGTGTTCATCTGATCACCTCACAACATCCGGAGTGTATTCCAATGTATTGATCATAATGAAAACTCTTTTTGGCATTGTTTTGGATAGAAGCTTGAGGTTTGAGAAAAAGAACCGAGAAGCTCTAACCAACAATATCCTATCAATTTTGCATATTTGTGGAAGCAAGTTAAAACATCCGGAATGCTCACAACATTTCTTGACAAGTCGAATCAATTGATCCCATGCGAAGCTCCTCCAAAGCTGGATTAGTGCAGAAGCATAAAGTTTTGGAACTATATTTGAATTGCGTGAATGAACGAGTTCCCATGAAATTATCCATTTTTGGAGAACAATTTTGCTCATCTGGACACCTCACAACGTCTGGAGTCTACTCCAAAGTATTGATCCGAATCAAAACTCTTTTTGGCATTGTTTTGGACGGAAGCTTGAGGTTTGAGAAAAGGAACCGAGAAGCTTTAGCCAACAATATCCTATTAATTTTGTGTACTTGAGGAAGCAAGTTATGACATCCGGCATGCTCACAACATTTCATCACTATTCGAATCAATTGATCCCATGCGAAGCTCCTCCAGAGCCAGATTAGTAAAGAAGAACAAAGTTTGTGAACTATTTGTGAACAGCGTGAACGAACAAATTCCCATGAAATTGGCCTCTTTGGGAGAACAATTGTGTTCATCCGATCACCTCACAACATCCAGAGTCTATACCAATGTATTGACCCCAAACGAAACTCTTTTTGGCATAGTTTTGGACGGAAGCATGAGGTTTGAGAAAAAGAACTGAGAAGCTCTAACCAACAAAATCCTATTAATTTTACGCATTTGAGGAAGCAAGTTAGAACATCCGGCATGCTCAAAATTTTTCATCACCATTCGAAACAATTGATCCCATGCGAAGCTCCTTCAGAGCCGAATTAGTGTAGAAGCACAAAGTTTCTAAACTACTTTCTGAACAGTGTGAACGAACGAATTCCCATGAAATTGGCCTCTTTGAGAGAATAATTGTGTTCATCCGACCTCCTCACAACATATGGAGTCTATTCCAATGTATTGATCCCAATTGAAACTCTTTTTGGCATAGTTTTGGACGGAAGCTTGAGGTTTGAGAAAAAGAACCGAGAAGCTTTAGCCAACAATATCCTATTAATATTGCGTATTTGAAGAAGCAAGTTATGACATCCGGCATGCTCACAATATTTCATCACTATTCGAATCAATTGATCCTATGCAAAGCTCCTCCAGAGCCGGATTAGTAAAGAAGAACAAAGTTTGTGAACTATTTGTGAACAGCGTGAATGAACGAATTCCCATGAAATTGGCCTCTGTTAATCATACTAAATTACATCATTTCAACATATTTTCCTTTTGTTACACATTCATATATGTACATACTTGATGCTCAGGTTAGGAAAATATGAAGTGTAATCCTAATGATGCTAATGATGCATGATAGTATATTTTTATCTGATGATGCATTATTTTTATCTCCATGAAAGAATTTTAAATCCTCATCTTTATTGTAGGCCTAATAGGAAAGCATGGGATAAGATTGGATTGGAGTACGCTTTTGGAGAACACAGAAGAAAAGAGGGAATGAGCTTCTGGAGAGTCCACGCCGCGGCTGAAAGAATGAGGCCTCGGCCTAAAGCAGATAGTGACAAACAAATGGTTAAGCCCAAATTCACCAAGCCGCGGCCTCATGACCAGCCGTGAATGAAACAACCCATCCAAATGATATGAGGCCGCGGCCAGGATCCTGTAGCCGCGGCGCGAACCCTCGTCAGCAAAACGCAAAGCTTCACTCGAACGCAGTATTTGAGGGGGAGTTGACGAGATAATAGGGGATGAAGAGCGAGGGCACGAGAGGAGACTGGGGAGAACTCTTCTTGGAGAACTTGGGTGTGCTAGGGTTTGACTCTTGAAGGAGATTGAAGCGAAGGTTTGAAGTTTGGAGTTTCGAGGAGATTAAAGCTTCCCTCTTGGTTCTCTTGCATCTTCTCCCTTCTTATTTCAGCTTTGTTCGATAATGATGTTGATTGGGATACACATGGTTACGATGTTGTTGAACATGAGTGGCTAGTACTTTCTCTCTAGGATTATTCTGAACCCTTGTATGGATTGAATATTCATTTCTCTATTATAATTGTGATTAATGCAATCTTTATGTTGATTTAACTCTAATCTTAATGCCTCTTATTGCTTGGCCATCAATAAGATTGTCTAGTTTATTTAAGTTATGCTTGAGAAAGTTAACTTACATAGAGAACTTGAGTTAGGTCATGTGAGAACTTGAATCGTGCTTAGTTAAGTGACGAGTTTTGTTAGTGGGGTAGAGATATACTCACTAACCTCATATAGTGAATTAGGATTTGAAGTGAACATGAGAGTTTAATTAACTAGTAAGAGATTACTTAATTAATTAAACTGAACAGCTATTTAGAGATTCAAGAGAACACAGATAGTTAAACTAGCATCCTGACTAACATAATTTTGCATTAAGAGCAATTGTAAAAAGAGCTTAAGCGGGTATTCGTGAAATACAAGGGGAATGAATAATCCTAGATCTCTTTGAATCTCTCAAGTCCTAGTTGTCCTTGCTGTTAATTTTATACGCTTGTTACGCATAGTTGATATTAATTGAATAGCAAACTTTTAATTTATGTTGCTCAAATTATTCAAAAATGCAATGTCTAATGTTTGACCACTTTGTGATTTAAGTCCCTGCGGAAACGATACTTACTCATCACTTTACTAGACTTCGGCCCGTACACTTGCGGTATATCCTGGTGGTGAACAAGTTTTTGGCGCCGTTGCCGGGGACTTAAACTCAAAAGTTCTTTGGTCAACCTTAGACTTGTGTTAGTAGATTAAGTTTGAGTTATAGATAGGGAAATAGATACTTTGTGTAATTTAGACTTATATACTTTTTATTTTTGTTATTAGCTTGATACTTGTTTGTTGTTTTTGGCTTGTAGGTACCTATCTCACGCGCATGCAAGGCTTGGATCCCGACAGATATGAAGTGATTCTGGAGGGTGAGAATATCTTTGAAGGAGGCACGCCTAATACTCTTACTCCGGAACCTCAAGAAACTCCAATCATGAATGACGGTGAGGAGGATGAAAATGATGTCCGGACTCTTGATGACTTCATCAGTAGAGAGAATGAGGGCTATCACTCTAGTATCCGCATGCCGGATATCCAAGCTCGGAATTTTGAAGCCAAGCAAACGATGCTGCAGTTGCTACAAATGAATGGGCAATTTGGTGGAACATATGCGGTGGATCCTAATGCTCATTTGACTACCTTTGTGGAGGTGTGTGACTCGTTCAAGCAAAATGGTGTTTCTAAGGATGCTTTGAGATTGAGGCTCTTCCCCTTGTCATTAAGAGATAAAGCAAAGGCATGGCTCAATTCTCTTCCAGAGCAATCTATTGATAATTGGGATGAGTTAGCAAGGAGATTCAGAGCGAGATTTTTTCCTCGGGGCCGTAGAGCCTCTCTTCGGGGTGAACTTCTATCTTTTGAGCAAGAGCCGGGTGAACTCTTCCATGAAGCATGGGAGCGATTTAAAGATAAAATGAAGCAATGCCCCAATCACGCACAGCAAAAATGGGTGTTACTTGAAGCCTTTTGGAATGGCCTTGATGATGACTCCTTGAATATGCTAGATGCGGCATCTAATGGGACTATTGGAAACATGACAGTGAATGAGCTCTACAAATTGTATGAGAATCTTGCTGCAAACACAATGCAAAAAGCCAATAGAAGGAGAACCATAAAGAAGAAAGATTATTCACAAGCCGCTAGCTCCACGAATGAAATCCTAGATCATTTGAATGCTTTGAATCGGAGGTTTGACAATTTGGAGATGCAAGTAAAGAGAGGAAATGCTATGGGGGTTAATGCCATTCAATCTTCTATGGGTTGTGAGCAATGTGGGGAAGGACATGGCACGGAGCAATGTCCTTATGCTATGGAGAATGTGAACTACTTGAACAACTTTCAAAGAGGGCCAAACAATCCGCAAAACAATCCTTTCTCACAAACCTATAATCCGGGGTGGCGGAATCACCCTAACTTCTCTTGGAGTCAAGGACAAAAGATGAATCAACCCTCCTCATCCGGCATATGACCTAATCATCCTCCCGGTTTCCAACCTCAAGCTAGGCAATTTCCCATTAAGGAGGAAGAATCTAAAATGGAGAAAATGTTGTCTCAAATTCTAGCCAACCAAGAAACTGCAAGAGCAGAAACCAAGGCCACTTTTGCAATACATGAGACGGCAATCAAGAATCTTGAAGTGCAAATGGGTAGTATGGCTTCTCAATTGAATGCTTTGCAAAAAGGTGGGCTACCTAGTGACACAATTCCTAATCCAATGAGAGAGGGCAAGGAGGAATGTAAGGCGGTTACCTTGAGGAGTGGTAAACAATTGGCTGAGGTCATTGATCCTAAGGTGAACTATGGAGGTGATGAGGGAGTGGTTGTGCAAGAGGAGAATGAGAGCGGGAAAGAAGAAATTGTGAAAAATAGTGGGGAAGAAAATGGCATTGAGGGAGATAAAAGAGGGGTAGAGGGAAAAGATGACAACGATGGTGAAAAATTGAGTGGAGAGAAAAGAAAGCAAGAAGAGATCATCCAAAAAGTGACACCTCCTCTACCTTTCCCCCGAAGGTTCAAGAAGCAAAAAGAAGATAAACAATTCAAGAAATTCTTAGACATCTTCAAGCAGTTGCATATTAATCTTCCTCTAACTGATGCTTTAGAGCAAATGCCCGCATATGTGAAGTTCTTGAAAGACATGTTGTCAAAGAAGAGAAGATTTAATGAGTTCGAAACGGTAGCTTTGACCAAAAGTTGCACCGATATCATCAAGAATTTACCACAGAAGTTGAGTGATCTGGGTAGCTTCATGGTTCCATGTGAAATGGGTAAAATGACCACCAGAAAGGCCTTATGTGATTTGGGCTCCAGTGTGAATCTCTTGCCTCTTTCTGTCTTCAAGAAAATGCAATTGGGTGAGGCAAGACCAACTACTGTGACATTGCAATTGGCGGATAGAAGCTTGGTTTACCCAAAGGGGATAATTGAGGATGTACTTGTGAGAGTGGGTAAGTTCATCTTTCCTGCAGATTTCATCATTCTAGATTGTGAGGTAGATCGGGAAATGCCCCTCATTCTAGGGCGTCCTTTCTTAGCCACTGGTAGAGCCCTTATTGATGTGGAAAAGAGGGAGATTACATGGAGAGTTGGTGAAGAAAAGTTGACATTTAATATGTTCAAGGCCATTAAGGCACCCAATGAACCAGAGGAATGTTGCTTTACTGACGTCATTGATCAAGTAGTACATGAGGAATTCCACAAGTCAATCGCTCAAGACCCGTTGGAAGCTCTCTTAATTGGGTGTAAAATGGAAGGAGAAGAATTTGAAGAATGTTTGGCTTTGCTAAATGCCTCCTCGACCATCTCTAAAAGGCACATCGCATTTGAGTCTTTGGATACTTCTTCTATTGAAAAACCTCCATTGAAGCCATCTCTTGTGGAGCCACCCACTCTTGAATTGAAAGCACTCCTAACTCATTTAAAATATGTTTATTTGGGAGGAGACAATACATTGCCGGTCATAATTGCTTCTGATTTGAATGAAGATCAAGAGAGGCAACTTTTAAATGTTTTAAAGGCATATAAGCGGGCTATTGGGTGGACCATTGCAGATATAAAGGGGATTAGTCCATCAATCTGTATGCACAAAATTTTCTTGGAGGATAACCACAAGACATCCATAGAACATCAACGAAGGTTGAATCCCATCATGAAGGATGTGGTCAAGAAGGAAATTCTGAAGTGGTTAGATGCAGGGATTGTATATCCTATCTCTGATAGTTCTTGGGTGAGCCTAGTCCAATGTGTCCCTAAAAAAGGGGGCATGACTGTAGTGGCTAACACCCATAATGAACTTATCCCTACTCGCACTGTTACTGGTTGGAGAGTGTGCATGGACTACCGCAAGCTAAATGCCGCCACACGGAAAGATCACTTTCCCCTACCTTTCATTGATCAAATGCTCGATAGATTGGCCGGCAAGGACTTCTTCTATTTTTTGGATGGCTATTCGGGATATAATCAAATTGCCATTGCTCCAGAGGACCAAGAAAAGACCACCTTCACTTGTCCATATGGCACATTTGCATTTCGGAGGATGCCCTTTGGTCTATGTAACGCACCGGCAACTTTTCAAAGGTGTATGATGTCCATATTCGCTGATATGATTGAAAAGACTATGGAGGTGTTTATGGATGATTTCTCGGTGTTCGGGGAATCTTTTGACGAATGCCTTTACAATCTAGCGGATGTCTTAAAACGATGTGAAGAAACCAATCTTGTGCTCAATTGGGAGAAATGCCACTTTATGGTGCGCGAAGGCATTGTACTAGGCCATAAGGTGTCCAAAAATGGCCTGGAAGTGGACAAAGCAAAGATTGAGTTGATTAAGCAACTACCCCTACCCACCAATGTAAAGGGTATTCGAAGCTTTCTTGGTCATGCGGGCTTTTATCATCGCTTCATTAAAGACTTCTCCAATATAGCTAAGCCTCTATGCCTCTTATTGGAGAAAGACGTGGAGTTTAAATTTGATGACAAATGTCTTGAGGCTTTTGAAAAGCTAAAAAGAAGATTAGTAGAAGCACCAGTCATTGTAGCTCCTGATTGGAACCTTCCATTCGATATAATGTGTGATGCTAGTGACTTTGCCGTAGGGGCTGTTTTAGGTCAATGAAAAGACAAGGTATTCCACCCCATTTATTATGCTAGCAAAACTCTTGATGATGCTCAAGAGAATTACATTACCACAGAGAAGGAGATGCTAGCCATAGTATTTGCTTTTGGCAAATTCAGGCCATATCTTGTCGATGCTAAGGTAACAGTATTCACCGATCATTCCTCCATTAAGTATCTATTTAGCAAGAAGGAGTCAAAGGGGCGGTTGATAAGATGGGTTTTATTGCTGCAAGAGTTTGACTTAGAGATTGTTGACAAAAAGGGCTCAGAAAACCAAGTGGTAGACCATCTGTCAAGATTGGATAGCAATGCACAAGTTGATGATGAAGGTGCCATCCATGAAAAATTTCCTGATGAACAACTCTTTGCTATTGAGGATGTAATGGACCCTTGGTATGCTGACATTGTAAACTATTTAGCTTGTGGTGTGACACCCCCTGATTTGAAGCCGTATCAATTGAAGAAGTTCTTTCATGAAGCGAAATACTACATCTGGGATGAGCCTTACCTCTTTAGGCGATGTGCAGATTCATTGATTAGACGGTATGTCCCATAGAGTGAGCAACAAGCAATACTTCATGGCTGCCATGATTCTGAATATGGAGGTCATTTCGGGGGGGAGAAAACAGCAGCTAAAGTGCTTCAATGCGGTTTCTTCTGGCCAACTCTATTCAAAGATTCATATGAGTTTGTGCTTAGATGCGATAGATGTCAAAGAATTGGAAACATCTCTAGGAGAAATGAAATGCCCTTCACCAACATCCTTGAAGTGGAGTTATTTGATGTTTGGGGGATAGACTTTATGGGACCACTGCCCAAATCCTTCAATAGTCAATATATTCTCGTGGCAGTGGATTATGTCTCCAAATGGGTGGAAGCCACTGCTTGTGTGGCTAATGATGCTAAAACGGTGATTAAGTTCTTGAAGAAGCACATCTTCAACAGATTTGGGACTCCACGAGCCATTATCAGTGACGGGGGTACTCATTTCTGTAACAGCCAATTTCGAGCTCTCTTAAGAAAATATGGTGTGAAGCACAAGGTGGCCCTTGCCTACCATCCTCAGTCTAATGGGCAAGCTGAAATTTCAAATAGAGAGATCAAAACCATTCTCAAGAAGACTGTGGGTGTAACTAGGCGGGATTGGGCTGCTAAACTTGATGATGCATTGTGGGCATATCGCACAGCCTATAAAACGCCCATTGGGATGTCACCATACCGACTTGTCTTTGGCAAGGCTTGTCACTTGCCCATAGAGTTAGAACATAGTGCTTATTGGGCCATAAAAAAGCTCAATTTTGATCTGAAGGTGACAGGTGAAAGAAGATTACTGCAGTTGAATGAACTTGAAGAATTACGTCTCAATGCATACGAGAGCTCAAGGCTATATAAGGAAAGAACAAAGAAGTTGCATGATCAGAGAATTCTGCCCAAAGCCTTTGTGCCAGGCCAAAAGGTGCTCCTTTACAACTCACGGCTTAAATTGTTTCCAGGCAAGCTCAAATCTAGGTGGTCAGGACCATTCACCGTGGTTCAAACCTTTTCTCATGGAGCTGTGGAACTAGTAGGAAATGATGGTGAGAAGTTCAAGGTTAATGGACAAAGACTTAAGCATTATTGGGGCGGAGATGTGGATCGTCAAACCTCTATCCTCCATCTGTCAGAGCATAGCTAGTGTGGTGAACAGTCGGGCTGGCGACTATAAAACTAGCGCTTCTTGGGAGGCAACCCAAACTCTGTAACGTGTATCTTGCATTGTTATATTAGTGATGTGTTTTGTACAGTTGATTTTCTATTTGTTCTTGGTTCTTGGTTTTAATGTAGGTAGAGTAAGTGCAGCTCTGGACCCCAAGAAAACAAATTCATGACAAAGATCAAAGCAATACTGAAGTGGAAATGGCATATCAATAGGGAAGTCACTAAACTCAATTCTCAGTTCAAATCCCATTTCTGCATGTACTGGTGATAGCTAAGCTTTGCAGACTAATTTTGAGCAAATTACTAAACGATCTTTAAGCATGAACAATTGTGCATGATTGAAAAGTGCTAAGCTGTAGTAATGGAATTGAATAGAATTTGAAATATGGCCTGTGCTCTTGATTGCCATTGTGTGCCTATCTTAACTGTTGTAAACATGGATGAGGTGAGGAATGTGTTTCTCAAGTGTGTTTACTGCTGCTTTGCTGAGACTCAGAAAGAATATTACGCCGCGGCCTGATATTACATAGCCACGGTGAAAAAGAAACAAAGAGGACCTAATTCTGGGTGTCTCCACGCCGCGGCCCAACAACTATGGCCGCGGCTAAAAAATTCCAGAAACGTGAAATTCTGGGTGTCTTCACGCCAAGGCCCAATATCTATAGCCGCGGCTAAAAAATTCTAGAACTGTGGCAAACTGTGATTGTCACACCGCGGCCCAAGAAACATAGCCGCGGCGTTCTGCTTCCAGTGGCTCGTGAACCACGATTTTCGCCGCGGCCATTTGTTTTGAGCCGCGGCGAGACCTGACAGAAGACTAAAAAGACAGCCTTCCCCGCGTGTTCTGAACCCTAAATTCATTTTACCTCTTCGAGCAGCAGCTTCTCTCCTCACCTCCATCTCCGGCATCCGCACCCAGTCCCCTCTGTCCCTCACCGAAACTCCCCCCCCTCTCGGCCTTCATCACTTCCTCACCTCCCCCACGATTCACTCACAACAACCGTAGTTCCTCTTCACAGCCGCGGCTGCCTTCTCATCCACGCCCTCGGCCGTGGTTCTTTGAGCCAGTATTCCTCCTCTCCCCTCGGCGTTCAGTCTTCACCGCTCCTCCTCCACCTTCCTCCTCCATCTCCTCGGGCTCCGCGGGTTTGTGGTAGTGGGCATAATCTGTCCCTCAACTTCCTTGCTTCTCTGCTCATTTTTGAGTAATGATCCCAACACTTTGTATGAATTAAGTTGTTAAATTTTCATAGGCTAAGTGGGGCTGTTTGTGTGTTGAATTTAGTTTGTCACTAGGAAGTATTTGGGATTTTATGGATCACTACTGCTTTAAGAATTTGGCTTAAATCTGATTGGGATTTCTTTTTCTTTTTCTGTTGATATTGACTCTGTATGTGGGGACCAGTGGGATGCAACTTGCTTATGTTTGTGAATGTAAGCCATTGTTAGATACTTTATCCTCGTGTTGGTCTGTGGTCCCCTGCTTTGTCATTATCCTGTATGCCATTTGCCATTGCTTTATAACTCTTACCATGTTTTGCTGCTGGGCTGTGCCCATTGTTATGCCTCTTGGTGGTCCCCTGTTGTCGCTTTTCATGAGTGGTTCACTTGGTTTATGGTCTTTAACTTATTCTGCTATTGTGGCTGTTGGTGGGTCACAACATGTAGTAGATCTCTTGTTGTTTGTAGCTTGTTGTGGTCCCAAGGTTAAATTGTGCTTCTATCTTTTGAGGTCTTTGGGCTGGCTGTCCTTTATCTACCAAATGATTGCTTCTTTGCAGGTATGGCCCGCACGAAAAGAGCTACTCGATCATAGGCAGCGCCTCCTCCTCCACCCCCACCTCAACCTGAACAACCAGAAGAAGAGGAAAGAGTAGAGCTTGATAAACCTCGACCTCTCATTCTGGAGAAATACTTCCCCTATAATAGTGACCTACGATTTTGGCAAGGGATAGAGGCCTACGGGTTTGGATTCTTGGCAGGGAAACGAGAAGGAGGATCTCTCACTATGGTCTGAGAGTTTTGTGCGGAGGCAGAGAAACGCACCTCTGTGCGGTGCAAGGTGCGGGGCACGTGGGTTGAAATTACTAAGTCCCTCATCCAGTCAACCTTCCAAATCCCTGTTGTGACCAATTGTAGGTACAGGTATTTCACTGAGAACACTGACGAGGTACCTTATCAGGGCATTGCCGAGCTGATCACTTTATCGGGCCGGGCCTAGTGGCACATTGTTGATGGCGTCCACCGTCACATCAAGCGGGCCCATTTGCATCGAACAGCGCGGTACTGGCTGCACTTTATCTGTAATAATCTTGTACAAGTCAGCCATTTGAGTGATGTTAATCGGGAACGGGCCCTCCTCATTTACTTATTCATACTCGGAGAGCCTGTAGATGCCGCCCAGCTCATTTTTTATTATCTCAGGAATTCAGTCCCCAAGGCATATCTACCCATTGGATTTCCTCATTTCATCTCTGGGTTGTGCATCAAGGCAGGAGTGCCCCTGACACTGCAAAGGGTGGAACTCTTCCCACACAAGCAAGAGTTCAACTATGACTCCATCAGAGTAGCTGACATGGTTGAGCCTGGGGAGGAGCAGCCACTGGATGAGCCCGGAGAGGTGGCACCCATTGAGCAGCCTGCACCACCATCACCACCACGACCTGCTGAGGAGTATACGATGGAGCGCTTATTTCTTTATCTGCAGCAGGTCCATCAGGACGTCCGGCACATTAGTACCTCTCAAGCCAGAATGGATAGAAACATCCGGCGGCTGGCCCAGCATTTGCAGGTCCCTCTATCCCCGGAGGACACAGCAGGACCATCAGGGCATGGGGAGATGCCCGGAGTACAGGACCCCACAGATGACAGCTAGCACTAGACTTTTCTTTTGTCTTGTCCTGTTTTTACTCTTTGTTTAGAACTCTTATTCCTGGTCTTTTAGTTACCGTCCATTATTTGTGTTGCAGTTTTCATCACTTTCTGTGAACCTTGATTTTTTGTCTGGAACTCACTCTGTTACAATTCATGGATTAATAGTTTCACATAGTCGAGACATCATTTGCTGTGCTTTGTTATTGCTTTAACTGCTTTTGCATATTCTTTTTGTCCTTTCATGCAGTTTTATCTGTTTGTCTTGTGATACTGTGTGAGAGATGCCCCTCATTTGACCCCGGTGCATTAGTCCTAACATTGAGGACAATGTCCCATTTAAGTTTGGGGGTGAGGGATGCTTTTGTTTGTTGGGCTGAAGTGATGTGGCTTTAAACTTTTACCATTACCCTTCCTCCTTTCATTTTTTACTTTGAGCTAGATTGTTGAGTTATCTTTTGAATTGAATGCATGAATCCAATGATTGTGGAGTGTTTAAATTATAGATTGCTCAGGAAGGGTATGTAATGCGTATAGCTACTTGAATTACAATGTCAATTTCTGGTTTTATGGTGATTTTGAAGAAACTTTCTGCGCACAATAATTGAGGAACAATTTGAATGCTTGTAGTAAGAGAGAATAGTAGCAAATTGATGTGCATAGATTGTTTGAATGTCATCACTCTAGAACCTATCTTGAAACCTCTTGAGGCTAATCAAGGACTTCATGTATTTATGGGAAATGATTTGGGCATTCTTTAAAATGCGTTTGAGCCTTTCATGCCTACCATGAGGAATATTTAATCACTTGATCCCCATTTGAGCCTTAAATTGAAAAACCATGTGGATTTTCTTGTGAGAACCTTACATGAAACCTTATCCACTTAGCCCGAAAAACCATAAATTACCCTTAATCTTGAGATAATTGATAAGTCATGAGTAGCGAGTAGAGATGGTGAAGGCAAGGGAAATGATGTAAATTGTATATTTGGGGTACAGGGTTAATTGTGCATGGGTATATTAGTTGCACACTCTAAAAAAAAAAAAAGAGTTCAAAAATGAGCAAAAGTCAAAGAGTGTTTGGGGTGCAAATGCTCATTAAGAGATAAGTTTGGGGGGGTTGTTACTTGGTTTCATATAGTATCTCAAAGTTAAAGATAAGGAAGAGAGATGATATGTAATGCATCATTTATCTCAAGATATTTGCTATCCCTCTTACCTCTTCATTTCAGTAAGCTATTAAACCTGGCCACACTACAAGCCTAAAAGTCCCGTTGATCTCAAGGGTATATGGTAGTTATCTTATAAGTGGAGAGGGGGGAAAAGGGTTAGGCATATGAAGTGTTGATGTTGAAGCATTTTATGCAGATTGGAGTGTTGCTTTCAATCTTGATACTTGTAGGAAAGTTGCTCTTTGATTAATCACACACACATTCTTTGAAATTTCTAGAAAACTGGTTATTGGATTGAAAGTCATGTAGCTACGGTCATTTGACTCATTCCTTTGTTATTTATTTTCAGTGGCACTTGGTGAGGAGAAAGTTCATGCTACTATAGTAATTAGATAACTTATGCAATCTAGCTGGTTTTCTTCATTCAGTTTACTCGAGGACGAGTAATTGTTTAAGTTTGGGGGTGTGTTAATCATACTAAATTACATCATTTCAACATATTTTCCTTTTGTTACACATTCATATATGTACATACTTGATGCTCAGGTTAGGAAAATATGAAGTGTAATCCTAATGATGCTAATGATGCATGATAGTATATTTTTATCTGATGATGCATTATTTTTATCTCCATGAAAGAATTTTAAATCCTCATCTTTATTGTAGGCCTAATAGGAAAGCATGGGATAAGATTGGATTGGAGTATTCTTTTGGAGAACACAGAAGAAAAGAGGGAATGAGCTTCTGGAGAGTCCACACCGTGGCTGAAAGAATGAGGCCGCGGCCTAAAGGAGACAGTGACAAACAAATGGTTAAGCCCAAATTCACCAAGCCGCGGCCTCATGACCAGCCGTGAATGAAACAACCCATCCAAATGATATGAGGCCGCGGCCAGGATCCTGTAGCCGCGGCGCGAACCCTCGTCAGCAAAACACAAAGCTTCACTCGAATGCAGTATTTGAGGGGGAGTTGACGAGATAATAGGGGACGAAGAGCGAGGGCACGAGAGGAGACTGGGGAGAACTCTTCTTGGAGAACTTGGGTGTGCTAGGGTTTGACTCTTGAAGGAGATTGAAGCGAAGGTTTGAAGTTTGGAGTTTGGAGGAGATTAAAGCTTCCCTCTTGGTTCTCTTGCATCTTCTTCCTTCTTGTTTCAGCTTTGTTCGATAATGATGTTGATTGGGATACACATGGTTACGATGTTGTTGAACATGAGTGGCTAGTACTTTCTCTCTAGGATTATTCTGAACCCTTGTATGGATTGAATATTCATTTCTCTATTATAATTGTGATTAATGCAATCTTTATGTTGATTTAACTCTAATCTTAATGCCTCTTATTGCTTGGCCATCAATAAGATTGTCTAGTTTATTTAAGTTATGCTTGAGAAAGTTAACTTACATAGAGAACTTGAGTTAGGTCATGTGAGAACTTGAATCTTGCTTAGTTAAGTGACGAGTTTTGTTAGTGGGGTAGAGATATACTCACTAACCTCATATAGTGAATTAGGATTTGAAGTGAACATGAGAGTTTAATTAACTAGTAAGAGATTACTTAATTAATTAAACTGAACAGCTATTTGGAGATTCGAGAGAACACAGATAGTTAAACTAGCATCCTAACTAACATAATTTTGCATTAAGAGCAATTGTAAAAAGAGCTTAAGTGGGTATTCGTGAAATACAAGGGGAATGAATAATCCTAGATCTCTTTGAATCTCTCAAGTCCTAGTTGTCCTTGCTGTTAATTTTATACGCTTGTTACGCATAGTTGATATTAATTGAATAGCAAACTTTTAATTTATGTTGCTCAAATTATTCAAAAATGCAATGTCTAATGTTTGACCACTTTGTGATTTAAGTCCCTGCGGAAACGATACTCACTCATCACTTTACTAGACTTCGGCCCGTACACTTGCGGTATATCCTGGTGGTGAACAGCCTCTTTGGGAGAACAATTGTGTTCATCCAATCACCTCACAACATCCAGAGTCTATACCAATGTATTGACCCCAAACGAAACTCTCTTTGGCATAGTTTTGGACGGAAGCATGAGGTTTGAGAAAAAGAACCGAGAAGCTCTAACCAACAAAATCTTATTAATTTTGCGCATTTGAGGAAGCAAGTTAGAACATCCGGCATGCTCAAAATTTTTCATCACCATTCGAAACAATTGATCCCATGCGAAGCTCCTTTAGAGCCGGATCAGTGCAGAAGCACAAAGTTTGTGAACTATTTGTGAACAGCGTGATCCAACGAATTCCCATGAAATTAGCCTCTTTGGGAGAACAATTGTGTTCATCCGATCTCCTCACAACATCCAGAGTCTATACCAATGTATTGACCCCAAACGAAACTCTTTTTGGCATAGTTTTGGACGGAAGCATGAGGTTTGAGAAAAAGAACCGAGAAGCTCTAACCAGCAATATCCTATTAATTTTGCGCATTTGAGGAAGCAAGTTAGAACATCCGGCATGCTCAAAATTTTTCATCACCATTCGAAACAATTGATCCCATGCGAAGCTCCTTCAGAGCCGGATTAGTGCAGAAGCACAAAGTTTCTAAACTACTTTCTGAACAGTGTGAACGAACAAATTCCCATGAAATTGGCCTCTTTGAGAGAATAATTGTGTTCATCCGGCCTCCTCACAACATATGGAGTCTATTCCAATATATTGATCCCAATCGAAACTCTTTTTGGCATAGTTTTGGACGGAAGCTTGAGGTTTGAGAAAAAGAACCCAGAACCTCTAACCAACAATATCCTATTAATTTTGCGCATTTGTGGAAGCAAGTTGGGACATCCGGCATGCTCACAATTTTTCATCACGATTCGAAACAATTGATCCCATGCGAAGCTCCTTCATAGCCGGATTAGTGTAGAAGCACAAAGTTTGTGAACTATTTGTGAACAGTGTGAACGAATGAATTCCCATGAAATTGGCCTCTTTGGGAGAACAATGGTGTTCATCCGATCACTTCACAACATCCGGAGTCTATTCCAATGTATTGATCCCAATCGAAACTCTTCTTGGCATTGTTTTGTACGGAAGCTTGAGGTTTGAGAAAAAGAACCGAGAAGCCTTAGCCAATCAAACTCAATTTCATTTTGATTTCAGATGCACTTTATCATAATTTCAGACGAATTTCTTTGGTTTTTACAAACTTCATTTTACTTGAGATTCGAATTTTGATAGTGTGAAGTTCGTCTGTTTATCAGAAGGCCTCTTTCAGACTAGATGAAAATTCAAATTTTGAACAGTCAAAATTCGTCTGACAGAGAGCCATCTCTTCAGACTTATTCAGTTTTAGCTTCGAAATTCAAATTTCCAAAGGTAAAGTTCGAATTTCCAACTTGACAGTTTAGCTTAAACTTTCAACCTTCGTCTGTTTGTGGGTGTTTTTCAAATATTAAAAGATTTAACATAAAATCAAAGTTTGAAAACATCTTTTCTTCAAATCAAAATCTTTTACCCAGTTATTACAAAAACTAAGGATCCTACAAAAGATCTAACAGCAAGAACTCAGGAAATCTTCACTTATGACAGCTTTGATCTCCTTTGATATCTTCAATCCAAGCTCTTGAATGTTGGTTTGGAATCATCAAAACTCTTGATTCAACATTCTCCCCCTTTTTGATGATGAAAAAACAACTTACAAACTGGATTAGTACTTAGGTTTGCTTTCACAAGCTCCCCCTCAACATATGCATAAGATATCAAATCAACAGATTAAGTGAAGAGATTTAAGGCACAAAACATTGCAACAAAGGGATCCATTCATTTAATCAAGAGTTGCTTGTACAGAAACAAATTAATCAAAGTTCAAACAGCAAACACAAAAACAACAAAGTACAAAATGCAGCAAGAGGACATAAGCCTAATCTCCAATCATTTCTTCTTGGATTTGGCCTTCTTGCTGTAGGATTTCCCTTTCCCTTTCCTAGATTGCTCAGCAGCAGGCTTTCTAGTTTGCCCAGACTTCTCCCCCTTTTTGACATCATCAGGAAGGCCAACAAAATCAGCCGGAGGAGGGATCTGAGAGACAGGAATAGCACGAAGGGGCACAGGAGCAAAAGGGATTTCAGGATCAGCTAGTGGCTCAGTGCTTGTCTCCTCGTCAGAGATTTCCAGCAGCTGCTGCATTGCTTGTCTGGAAAGAGCTAGTTGAGCTCTTTATTCCTCTGTAAGTCCATAGGCAGCAAGAGAGGAAGAAGCTGGTTTAGCAGGAGGAAACATTTCTTCCAGCCTTCTCCTCTGAGCTTCTAGAAGAGCATTGTGAGCAATGGCAACATAGTCAACAACAGGTACAAGGCTCCTTTCTTCAGTGCTCACTGCTTCTTGCAAGGAGGAGGTTGAAATGGCTACAACCAGTTTTTCAACTTGCTCAGATTCTTGAATTGACAGAATTGATTCCTGAGCATCTTCTTGCATGGGCTCATGAGGGCTTGTATCTTGGAGACCTTGTTCTTCCAATCCATAGTCCAAGGGTGGACCAGGACTTGGTGTTCTCATTGCACCAGCACCATCTATATCATCATCATCATGGTCAGAGGAGGCAATCTCAAAGGAACTTGGAGGCACAGGGGATGGAGACAGAGTAGGCTCAGGGACACCAGGCTGAGGTGGAGCTGAAGTGGTAGGAATAGCATTTCTTATCTCTTTATAGGCATCAGCCACCACCTTCATATTTATAGCCAACTGATGGATCTGATCTTGTAGATGAGCAAATTTGGCATTTTGCTCATCTCTAATGCTGAGAATGAGTGTTGACAGACTATCAAACAACTCAGTGACCTTTATTGGCTTGGCCCGTGAGGAGGGAGTGGAAGGAGGGAGAGTAGGCCTGGAGGGAGATGGGATTGGCTGAGAAGGCTGAGGTACAGATCTGCCAGGGGCCTCGGAAGTTCCTTCTTGTTGGAGGGATGCATCAGCAACAAAGTACAAGTCTTCAGATTTCCCTGCTCCCTTTCCAACCCATCGTCCTTCATCTCTTTCTATGCCCATCCTTTGCAGTTCCTCCTCTTTGAATGCCTCAGTAAGTTTCCCTTTTCCCTTTTCAATGTGTTGAATCCTAGCATGCTGCAGGATTCTTGAAATAATTGCAGCATAGGGGAGTGTGGAATCCTTCCTTTGATCCCTTGCCTTTATCATTCTCTGGAGGATGATATGACCCATGTTAATGAGCTTCCCACGTATGATGGCAGTCATCACATGAGCCTCTGCCCTTGTTATCAAGTTGAAGCTGCCATCCTTGTTGAATATGATCCTGGACACTATGCAGTGCAGGATCCTGACTTGTACACTTAGGTCTGTGGGCTTCAACAGATTTATCGTTGGCCTGTTCTCCCTTCTCCTCAATAGGGTGTCCAAAATGGTGCTCTCTTTGTAGTTCAGAAAGGATCCACCTTCTTCATCAGCTGTGCTTGCCTCATCCATATACCCAGAGGCTGTGATGTCAATTTTAAGCCCATCTTGCCCTGGGATTTCCAGCACTTCATTGATTGTTTCATCAGCAAGCCAGATGGTCCTTGATCTCAAAGTGACCTCCTATTTCTTTTTCCTGCTGTTATATTGAAGAGAGGCATACCAAGTCTTTACTACTTCATCATCATATTTTTCAGCAATTTCCAACAGGTTTTTGTATCTCATCAACCATAATGCAGCATCAAAGTTGTTGGATATCAAAAATTGCTCCATATTTACACAGTGAGGCTTGATTACCTTTTTGCTGGAAAACTTGGCAGAAAACTCTTCTTGAATCTCAGGAGTGCTCCAAAGTGGCAGTGTAGTAAGCTCAAATTCTCCAGATTGTGTAGAAGAGGAGGAAGCAACAGTAGCAGTATCAGCCGAAGGGACCACAGTTTTTGATGAGGAAGGTCCAGTTTTCTGTGAATCTGCCTTGGATGATGATTTCTGGCATTTAGAAGGGGTAGCTTTACTGGGTTCGACCTTTCTCTTGGATTTCGCTCCTTCCTTTGTAGCATATTGAGATTTGACCGTTCTTTTTGGCCGAGTTCCAGTTTGTCCTGCTCCAGGGATCTTTACTCTCGCCATTTTTCAGTGGAATGATGCAGAATGTGGTTAAGGAAAGGTTTATGGGATGCGAATGGAAGTTTAAAAGGTGAAGAATGACGGTTTTTGGACAGGAATTAAGAGGATTAAAGAGAGAATCAGAACAGACTTAAAGAGGTTACAAATAGGGTTGCGTTTGTTCTGAGGAAAACCGTTGCATTTAACGTGTGTAACCGTCTGACAGACAAATTTTGAGGGGTCAAAATTCGAACTTCGCTCAGTTACAAGTTAAACCATTCAGCATAGCTTACTGATAGAAGAATTTTCATCCTGAAAGTTCATCTGACAGTGGCTTGAAACAAGCAATACAAGCACAACAGACGAATTTTGTTCCACCAAAGTTCGAATGTTGAAAAGAAAAAGGCAGGCATCAATCAAACTATCAATCAACAGACGAATTTAATCATGCAGAACTGCATCTTTCAATAATTCAACATGATGGATATGATTCAACAGACGAATTTTGAACTGAAAATTCAAATTTTTCAACTTTTGTAAAGATTGTCCAACATTCGTATGTTAAGAAGTAATAATTTGTGTAGCAGTGATGGACAATCATAACTTTGAAATTTCTGATTTTGAAAATTCAAACTTTCAAGCTTCAACAGACGAATTTCGAGGCATTACTGATAACTGTTCCAAGGCATAACAGGCCGAAGTTCGTCTGTTGGTCAACTAAAATTCGAATGTTGACCATGTTGATCAGTTTAAAAACACATATTATCAATGAAATTCATCTAGCAATCAAACAGCATACAAATTTCAACTTTAAAAACTTACAGAATGGATCCAGAACTTAGAATAATTATCATTCACCTCATTTTCTGGTTGTTCCAATCTGGAGTGCTCCAATCTTTCAAACTTTTAGCCATTGATTTTCACAAGAAGCACCTACAACTACACTAAAATATACTCCGATGCTCAAGTTAGAGTTTATTCTTATATTAAAAATTCTAAAGACAGAATTGCACAGAAATGACTTACAATTCATTGGGATTTACCATTCCCAATTCTCTCCTTATTTTGCAATGTCTGTCTTCTGATAGAGGTTTTGTGAGTATATCAGCAACTTGATCCTCTGTTGGAATGTACTCCAGTCTAATTTCTCCTTTCAGAACGTGATCTCTTATGAAGTGGTGCCTAACTTCAATATGTTTCGTCCTTGAATGCACTTTGGTTGTCACACATGATTGGTATCTCTTTTATTTTAATCTCAACATCTTCAAGCTGCTGTTTCATCCAGATGACTTGGGCACAATAGCTTCCAGCTGCAACATACTCAGCTTCTGCAGTAGATAAGGCCACACTGTTTTGCTTTTTGCTGAACCATGAAACCAGGGATCCTCCAAGGAACTGACAGGTTCCACTTGTGCTTTTTCTGTCAGTTTTGGATCCTGTAAAATCAGCATCAGTGTATCCTTTGAGATCTTCTCTATTGCCTTTTGGATACCAAAGACCCATCTGTGATGTTCCAATAAGATATCTAAAAATTCTTTTCACAGCTGTTGCATGGGTTTCTTTGGGGCATGATTGGAACCTTGCATACATGCAGACACTGAACATAATGTCAGGTCTGCTGGCAGTTAGGTACAACAGGGATCCAATCATTCTTCTGTACTGAGTAATGTCAAACATCTTCCCATTCTCATCCATGTCCAGTTTGGTTGCAGTAGCCATAGGTGTTCCCATTGGCTTGGCATTCTCCATTCCAAACTTCTTTAACAGCTCCTTTAGATACTTGGATTGACTGAGAAAGATACCATCATTAAGCTGTCTGATTTGCAATCCAAGGAAGAAATTGAGTTCACCCATCATAGACATCTCGAATTCTCCCTGCATTAACTCAGAGAATTTCTTGCAAAGAGTTTCATTAGTAGCACCAAAAATAATATCATCAACATAGATTTGAACAATTTGTAAATCTTTATTTTCTTTCTTAGTAAATAAGGGTGTGTCAATTTTGCCTCTGTTAATCCCTTTTCAGTCAGAAAATTGCTCAGTCTCTCATACCATGCTCTAGGGGCCTGTTTTAAACCATAGAGAGCTTTCCTAGTTTATAAACATGGTTTGGTTTTGTAGAGTCCTCAAAACCTGGAGGTTGATCAACATAAACCTCTTCCATGATATATCCATTCAGAAAAGCACTCTTTACATCCATTTGATATAATAAAATATTTTTCATGCATGCATATGCTAGCAGTATTCTTATAGACTCTAATCTAGCTACTGGTGCAAAGGTTTCTTCAAAATCAATACCTTCTTCTTGATTATACCCTTTAGCAACTAATCTAGCTTTATTTCTGATTATTGTTCCAGATTCATCAAGTTTATTTCTGAAAACCCATTTGGTACCAATAACAGGATGATTTTTGGGTCTAGACACTAAATTCCAAACTTGATTTCTTTCAAATTGATTTAATTCATCTTGCATAGCCATAATCCAGTATTCATCAGTTAGGGCTTCTTCAGTACATTTGGGTTCAATTTGAGAAATGAAAGCACAGTTGAGCATCTGATCCCTTAACTGTTTTCTGGTTTTGACTTTCTCTTGAACATTCCCTATTACTTGATCAACAGGGTGATTCCTTTGATATCTCCAAGCTCTAGGGAGTTCTTGAGCTGTTTCTTCATTATTTTCTTTATCAAACTCTTGCTCCTGGATATCTTCCTCTGTGCCAACAGATTCAGATATCTTTGGAGGTTCAGTTTTACTTTTGTCAGAAATTCCCAGTTTTTCAAAATTGAAAGTAAGATCATCCTTATTGGTAACATGTTTTGAAATAGTTTCATTTTCAATGAAAACCACATGCACTGATTCTTCTACTACATTTGATCTTTTATTATAAACCCTATAAGCCTTACTCCTACTTGAATAGCCCAAAAATATACCTTCATCGGATTTGGCATCAAACTTACCCAGATTTTCTTTCCTATTGTTGTGAATGAAGCATTTGCACCCAAACACATGGAGGTGTGACAGATTTGGCTTTCTTCCCTTGTACAGTTCATATGGAGTATTCCCAAGGATTGGTCTAATGTAGGCTTTGTTTATGATGTAGCTTGCTGTATTCACTGCATCATCCCAGAACACTTGAGAGAGTTCCTTCTCATTTAGCATAGCTCTAGCCATCTCTCCAATGGTTCTGTTCTTCCTTTCCACCACTCCATTTTGTTGAGGAGTTCTTGGTGCTGAGAAGTTGTGGTGAATCCCATGCTCATTGCAGTACTCCAGGAAGTATGCATTTTCAAATTCTCCTCCATGGTCTGACCTGATAGACACAATAGAAATACCTTTCTCATTTTGCACTTCTTAGCTAAGGTTACAAATGCATCAAAGGTATCACTTTTAGAGGAAAGAAACAATGTCCAAAAGAATCTAGAATAATCATCTACAATTACAAGCACATACAGATTACCACCAAGACTTTTCACCCTGGATGGTCCAATTAAGTCCATATGCAACAATTCAAGTGGTCTTGTTGTGGTAACTACATTTTTAGATTTGAAGGATGATTTAGTTTGTTTTCCTCTTAGGCATGCATCACATTCTTTATCCTTTTCAAAAGATATTTTAGGTAGACCAGTTACTAGCTCATTTTTAATCAGTTTCGACAAGTGATTCATGTTAACATGAGCTAATCTCCTATGCCATAGCCAACTATCATTATCCTGGCTTATTAAACATACAGAGTCCAAGGGAGGAAGATCATCAAGGTCAATAGTATAACAGTTACCATCCCTTTGAGCTTTGAGGATTACTTTGTGATCACTTTTTCTGATGACCAGGCAAAACTTTGAGTCAAACAGCACCCAGTTTCCTCTGTCACAGGTCTGACTTACGCTCAGCAAATTGTGGTTGAGGCCAATTACAAACAACACTTCTTCAATGGATGTTTCTGGATTTTTGCCCACAATGCCAATACCAACAATTTTGCCGTATTGATCACCTCCAAAGGTCACCTTTCCTCCCTTCTTGTCTCTAAGAGTGATGAACTTCTCCTTATCACTAGTCATGTGACTTGAGCAGGCACTGTCCATATACCATTTGTTGCTTTTCTTAGCTTTGAGACAGACCTGTAAAACAAGGTTTATGTTTTCCTTTTAGGTACCCAAATTTGCTTGGGTCCTTTTCTGTCAGTAGTTATTTCCCTAGATGCAGATGTACCTTTGGGAACCCATTTAACTTTCCTGCCAAGTCCATTTTTCTTCAGAGCACAAGAACTGGAAGTATGTCCCTTTTTGTTACAGAAATGACAAGTAGTGAAAGGACTGCTAGATTGAGAAGCAGGAAGAAAACAATGCAGATAATATTTTTGTCTAGTATGCCTTGGTTGATCATATGTTTCAATGTGAGGTGATACATCATTTTTCTTTTTATTGCTCTCAGCATGCACAAAGTGTCTCATATATGCATTTTGATTTTTCTTCCTAATCTTTTCTTTGACAGCACATGGATCATAGCCAAGACCAGCTTTTCCTTGTGATATTCTTTGGCTCCCCATTAATGCAAACAACATATCCTTACCTCTAGTGAGCCTAGACATGCTTTTAATTAAATAATCATTAGTTTGCTTAAGTTCAGTGCATGAGGTGCAGCAAACAGATTCAGAAGTAGGTAAAGTGGCAGTTTTAGAAACTATGCTTAGAGACTCCAGCTTGCTTATCTTTTTCTTTGCCAATTTCAGTTCTTTAGCAATTTTAATAAATTCATCATGAAGCTCATGAAATGCATCCAGTAATTCAGAATAGGAAGGTTCAAATTCATATACCTCTTCTTCTTGATCACTGCTGCATGAGGGTGTGACTTCTTCAGAAGCAAGTGCCATTAGACAAATGTTGGCAATCTCATCCTCATCTTCTTCTTCCTCATCTGAGCTGTTGCCCCATATGGATGAGATGTAGGCTTTCTTCTTCTTCCTTTTGTCAGCAGCTTTCTTTTCCTTCTCTTGTTTCTTGATGAATTGGGGGCAGTCCCACTTTATGTGTCCCTGCTTCTTGCACTCATAGCAAGTCACAGGTTCTTTTGTGTCTTTCTTATTTTCTCTAGTCACTCCTTTCTTGAAGAATCTCTAGTTCTTCTTCTTGCTGTAGAATCTTCCAAATTTTCTGACCATCATGGCCAGAGTTTCCTCATCCAGCTCATCTCCTTCGTCAGATTCTTCTTCCTTTTCATCAGCAGCTTTGAGGGCAAGGCCTTTCTTCTTTCTGTCCAGCCCAGCTTCCTTGAGTGCTTTGATTTTTCCTTCATACTCCTCAAGGCTGCCGAAGAGAGCTGTGACAGAAGCCATTGATTCTCCTCTGGCTTCTTCTATAGCTGTCACCTTAGGCTGCCATTCCAGAGTGAGAGCTCTGAGTATCTTTCTTACTTTCTCAGACTGTGTGTATTCTTTTCCCAGGCTCTTCAGTTAATTTACAATAAGAGTGAATCTCTTTTGGAGCTCCTTTACAGTTTCTCCTTCAGCCATTCTGAAGCTTTCATACTCCCCAATGCATGTGTTCAGTCTGTTCTCCCTAACTCCAGATGTTCCTTCATGTGCAATCTGTAGAGTATCCCACATTCCTTTTGTAGTGGTGCATTGTGAGACTCTGTAGAATTCATCCTGGTTCAGGGCACTGACCAAACAATGCTTTGCTTTGAAGTTCAGTAGGACTCTCCTTCTGTCTTCATCATTCCACTCTGCTTCCAGCTTCTCTTTGTGTCTTCCATCTTCAGTTAGAGCCATTGGGATGAAATCTCCTTTTTCAATGACTGACCAGATGTCAAGATCAATTGATTGGAGGTAGATCTGCATCCTCATCTTCCAATATCCATAATGCTCTCCACTGAAGCCTGGTGGCCTGTTAGTGTTGTTTCCTTCAGGAAGTATACTCTCTCCAAAGCCAGCCATATTAATTCCCGGACTGTGAGTTCCTTTGAATGGGAATCCGGGCTCTGATACAACTTGTTAGCAAGGCTGACTTCCCAAGAGGGGGGGTGAATTGGGAAGATTGAAATTTTTCTGCACAGAGTGAAGTAAGTGAAGATATCACAATATAATGAAAACAATGCGTAAAACAGAGCAACCTGAAAAGTAAAGATAGGGAGAAGAAGACTCAGTAATTTATCCTGGTTCGGTCTTTCACTTGACCTACATCCAGTCCCCAAGACACCTCTTGAGATTTATCCACTATACAGCAAGAATTTCAATGGGCTTCTTGCTAGGGCCACAGTACACGAGTATGTTCTGTTTCTGAGCTCTCTCAAACTCTCCAAGCACTTTCACTATGTGTTTCCCAATCCCCTTGTGAATACCCCTCACAAGTAAATCTATCTCCAAGATGAAGAGTAGATTGATTACAATGAAATGACTCTCTTGAAAATAGTAGATATGAAGGTTTAAGTACAAGTATAGAAGTTGAGAGGGTAAAAGCTTTTGAGAAGAAGATTTAGCAGAAATTCGGTATATACAAGTTTGATTTGTTACCCACAACTTCAAATGATGTTGTATTTATAGATTTAGGTCTCAAATATCCGTTAGAGACTAAATCTATCCGTTGGGGAAGTTATCCAACGGTTACTCTAAAAAACTATCTGTTTACCAACCGCATTTAATGTTTCTGACATACTGAAATTCGAATTTTGGTTGGCCAACAGACGAATTTCGAAGGAACCGAAGATTAAAGCTTCCAACGTTACAGCACGAAGTTCATCTGTCAGAGAGCAGTTTTGAAACTTAAATCATTCTTGATCTCAGATGAACTTTAGCATAGTTTTAGACGAATTTCTTCTATTTTCTCAATTTTTGTTTTGTTTGAAATTCGAATTTTGAAGACTCAAAGTTCGTCTGTTGCAAAGAGGCATCTTTCAGACTTATATGAAAATTCGAATGTTGGAAGTTCAAAATTCGTCTGTCAGAGAGCATTTATCAAACTCAATTTCATTTTGATTTCAGATGCACTTTATCATAATTTCAGACGAATTTCTTTGGTTTTTACAAACTTCATTTTACTTGAAATTCGAATTTTGAAAGTGTGAAGTTCGTCTGTTTATCAAAAGGACTCTTTCAGACTAGATGAAAATTCAAATTTTGAACAGTCAAAATTCGTCTGACAGAGAGCCATCTCTTCAGACTTATTCAATTTTAGCTTCGAAATTCGAATTTCCAAAGGCAAAGTTCGAATTTCCAACTTGACAGTTTAGCTTAAACTTTCAACCTTCGTCTGTTTGTGGGTGTTTTTCAAATATTAAAAGATTTAACATAAAATCAAAGTTTGAAAACATCTTTTCTTCAAATCAAAATCTTTTACCCAGTCATTACAAAAACTAAGGATCCTACAAAAGATCTAACAGCAAGAACTCAGGAAATCTTCACTTATGACAGCTTTGATCTCCTTTGATATCTTCAATCCAAGCTCTTGAATGTTGGTTTGGAATCATCAAAACTCTTGATTCAACATATTCCAATGTATTGATCCCAATCGAAACTCTTTTTGGCATTGTTTTGGATGGAAGCTTGAGGTTTGAGAAAAAGAACCGAGAAGTATTAGCCAACAATATCCTATTAATTTTGCACATTTGAGGAAGCAAGTTAGGACATTCGGCATGCTCACAACATTTCTTGACAAGTCGAATCAATTGGTCCCATGCGAAGCCCTATGCAGTAATTATTTCAAGAATCCTGCAGCATGCTAGGATTCAACACATTGAAAAGGGCAAACGGAAACTTACTGAGGCATTCAAAGAAGAGGATCTGCAAAGGATGAGCATTGAAAGAGATGAAGGACGATGGGTTGGAAAGGGAGCAGGAAAATCTGAAGACTTATTCTTTGTTGCTGATGCATCCCTCCAACAAGAAGGAACTTCTGAGGCCCCTGGCAAATCTGTACCTCAGCCTTCTCAGCCAATCCCATCTCCCTCAAGGCCTACGCACCCTCCTTCCACTCCCTCCTCACGGGCCAAGCCAACAAAGGTCACTGAGTTGTTTGACAGTCTGTCAACACTTATTCTCAGCATTAGAGATGAGCAAAATGCCAAATTTGCTCATCTACAAGATCAGATCCATCAGTTGGCTATGAATATGAAGGTGGTGGCTGATGCCTATGAAGAGATAAGAAATGCAATTCCTACCACTTCAGCTCCACCTCAGCCTGGTGTCCCTGAGCCTACTCTGTCTCCATCCCCTGTGCCTCCAAGTCCCTTCGAGATTGCCTCCTCTGACCATGATGATGATGATATAGATGGTGCTGGTGCAATGAGAACACCAAGTCCTGGTCTACCCTTGGACTATGGATTAGAAGAAGAAGACTCCAAGAAACAGGCCCTCATGTGCCTATGCAAGAAGATGCTCAGGATTCAATTCTGTCTATTCAAGAATCTGAGCAAGTTGAAAAACTGGTTGCAGCCATTTCAACCTCCTCCTTGCAAGAAGATGTGAGTAATGAAGAAAGGAGCCTTGTACCTGTTGTTGACTTTGTTGCCATTGCTCACAATGCTCTACTGGAAGCCCAGAGGAGAAGGCTGGAAGAAATGTTTCCTCCTACTAAACCAGCTTCTTCTTCTCTTGCTGCATATGGACTTTCAGAGGAACAAAGAGCTCAACTAGCTCTTTCCAGACAGGCAATGCAGCAGCTGCTGGAAATCTCTGATGAGGAACCAAGCCCTGAGCCCCTAGCTGAACCTGAAATCCCTTTTGCTCCTGTGCCACTTCGTGCTATTCCTGTCTCTCAGATCCCTCCTCCGGCTGATTTTGTTGGCCTTCCTGATGATGCCAAAAAGGGGGAAAAGTCTGGGCAAACTGGAAAGCCTTCTGCTGAGCAATCTGGGAAAGGGAAAGGGAAATACTACAGCAAGAAGACCTTGTCCAAGAAGAAATGATTGGAGATTTGGCTTAAGTCCTCTTGTTGTATTTTGTACTTTGTGTTTTTGTGTTTGGATTTGTTGTTTGAACTTTGATTAATTTGTTTCTGAACAAGCAACTCTTGTTTAAATGAATAGATCCCTTTGTTGCAATGTTTTGTGCCTTAACTCTCTTCACTTAATCTGTTGATTTGATATCTTATGCATATGTTGAGGGGGAGTTTGTGAAAGCAAACCTAAGTACTAATCCAGTTTGTAAGTTGTTTTGTCATCATAAAAAAGGGGGAGAATGTTGAAACAAGAGTTTTGATGATTCCAAACCAACATTTCAAAAGCTAGGATTGAAGATATCAAAGGAGATCAAAGCTGTCTAAAGTGAAGATTTTCTGAGTATTTGCAATTAGATCTCTTGTAGAATCTTAGTTTCTGTTATGATTGGGTAAAGTATTTTGATTTGAAGAAAAGATGTTTTCAAACTTTGATTTTATGTTAGATCTTTAAATATTTGAAAAACACCCACAAACAGACGAAGGTTGAAAGTTTAAACTAAACTGTCAAGTTGGAAATTCAAACTTTGCCTTTGGAAATTCGAATTTCAAGCTAAAACTGAATAAGTCTGAAGAGATGGCTCTCTATCAGACGAATTTTGGTTGTTCAAAATTCGAATTTTCATCTTGTCTGAAAGAGGCCTTTTGGTAACAGACAAACTTCACACTTTCAAAATTCGAATTTCAAGTAAAATGAAGTTTGTAAAAACCAAAGAAATTCGTCTGAAACTATGATAAAGTGCATCTGAAATCAAAATGAAATTGAGTTTGATAAATGCTCTCTGACAGACGAATTTTGAACTTCCAACATTCGAATTTTCATATAAGTTTGATAGATGCTTCTTTGCAACAGACGAACTTTGAGTCTTCAAAATTCAAATTTTGAACAAAACAAAAATTGAGAAAATAGAAGAAATTCGTCTGAAACTATGTTAAAGTTCATCTGAGATCAAGAATGATTTAAGTTTCAAAACTGCTCTCTGACAGACAAACTCTGAACATTAAAATTCAAATTTCAGAAGCTAAGTTCTTGAGTCTGTTGAAATGAAACATTGACATACTTCCTGGATTCTCATTCAAAGGAACTCACAGTCCGGGAATTAAGATGGCTGGCTTTGGAGAGAGTATACTTCCTGAAGGGAACAATACTAACAGACCACCAGGCTTCAGTGGAGAGCATTATGGGTACTGGAAGATGAGAATGCAGATCTACCTCCAACCAATTGATCTTGACATCTGGTCAGTAATTGAAAAAGGAGATTTCACCCAATGGCTCTGACTGAAGATGGAAGACACAAAGAGAAGCTGGAAGCAGAATGGAATGATGAGGACAGAAGGAAGGTCATACTGAATTTCAAAGCAAAGCATTGCTTAGTCAGTGCCCTGAACCAGGACGAATTCTAAAGAGTCTCACAATGCTCCACTGCAAAAGGGATGTGGGACACTCTGCAGATTACACATGAAGAAACATCTGGAGTCAGGGAGAACAGACTGAATACGTGCATTCGGGAGTACGAAAGCTTCAGAATGGCTGAAGGAGAAACTGTAAAAGAGCTTCAAAAGAGATTTACTCTCATTGTAAATCAACTGAAAAGCCTGGGAAAGGAATACACTCAGTCTGAGAAAGTAAGAAAGATACTCAGAGCTCTCCCTCTGGAATGGTAGCCAAAGGTGACAGCAATAGAACAAGCCAGAGGAGAATCAATGGCCTCTGTCACAGCTCTCTTCGGCAGCCTTGAGGAATATGAAGAAAAAATCAAAGCACTTAAGGAAGCTGGGCTGGACAGAAAGAAGAAGGCCTACATCTCATCTATATGGGGCAACAGCTCAGATAAGGAAGAAGAAGATGAGGATGAGATTGCCAACATTTGTCTGATGGCACTTGCTTTTGAAGAAGCCACACCCTCATGCAGCAGTGATCAGGAAGAAGTGGTATATGAATCTGAACCTTCCTATTCTGAATTACTGGATGCATTTCATGAGCTTCATGATGAATTCATTAAAGTTGCTAAAGAACTAAAATTAGCAAAGAAAAAGATAAGTAAGCTGGAGTCTCAAAGCATAGTTTCTGAAACTATCTCTTTACCTACTTCTGAATCTGTTTGCTGCACTTCATGCACTAAACTTAAGCAAACTAATGATTACTTAGTTAAAAGCATGTCTAGGCTCACTAGAGGTAAAGATATGTTATTTGCATTGATGGGGAGCCAAAGAATATCACAAGGAAAAGCTGGTCTTGGCTATGATCCATGTGCTGACAAGGAAAAGATTAGGAAGAAAAATCAGAATGCATATATGAGACATTTTGTGCATGCTGAGAACAATAAAAAGAAAAATGATGTATCACCTCACATTGAAACATATGATCAACTAAGGCATACTAGACAAAAATATTATCTGCATTGTTTTCTTCCTGCTTCTCAATCTAGCAGTCCTTTCACTACCTGTCATTTCTGTAACAAAAAGGGACATATTTCCAGTTCTCGTGCTTTGAAGAAAAATGGACTTGGCAGGAAAGTTGAATGGATTCCCAAAGTTGCATCTGTATCTAGGGAAATAACTACTGACAGAAAAGGACCCAAGCAAATTTGGGTACCTAAAAGGAAAACATAAACCTTGTTTTACAAGTCTGTCTCAAAGCTAAGAAAAGCAACAAATGGTATATGGACAGTGCCTGCTCAAGTCACATGACTGGTGATAAGGAGAAGTTCATCACTCTTAGAGATAAGAAGGGAGGAAAGGTGACCTTTGGAGGTGATCAATATGGCAAAATTGTTAGTATTGGTATTGTGGGCAAAAAACCAGAAACATCCATTGAGGAAGTGTTGTTTGTAATTGGCCTCAACCACAATTTGCTGAGCGTGAGTCAGACCTGTGACAGAGGAAACTGGGTGCTGTTTGACTCAAAGTTTTGCCTGGTCGTCAGAAAAAGTGATCACAAAGTAATCCTCAAAGCTCAAAGGGATGGTAACTGTTATACTATTGACCTTGATGAACTTCCTCCCTTGGACTCTGTATGTTTAATTAGTCAGGATAATGATAGTTGGCTATGGCATAGGAGATTAGCTCATGTTAACATGAATCAATTGTCTAAACTGATTAAAAATGAGCTAGTAACTAGTCTACCAAAGATATTTTTTGAAAAGGATAAAGAATGTGATGCATGCCTAAGAGGAAAACAAACTAAATCATCCTTCAAATCTAAAAATGTAGTTACCACAACAAGACCACTTGAATTGTTGCATATGGACTTAATTGGACCATCCAGGGTGAAAAGTCTTGGTGGTAATCTGTATGTGCTTGTAATTGTAGATAATTATTCTAGATTCACTTGGACATTGTTTCTTTCCTCTAAAAGTGATACCTTTGATGCATTTGTAACCTTAGCTAAGAAAGTGCAAAATGAGAAAGGTATTTCTATTGTGTCTATCAGGTCAGACCATGGAGGAGAATTTGAAAATGCATACTTCCTGGAGTACTGCAATGAGCATGGGATTGACCACAACTTCTCAGCACCAAGAACTCCTCAACAAAATGGAGTGGTGGAAAGGAAGAACAGAACCATTGGAGTTATGGCTAGAGCTATGCTGAATGAGAAGGAACTCTCTCAAGTGTTCTGGGCTGATGCAGTGAATACAGCAAGTTACATCATAAACAAAGCCTACATCAGACCAATCCTTGGGAAGACTCCATATGAACTGTACAAGGGAAGAAAGCCAAATCTGTCACACCTCCATGTGTTTGGGTGCAAATGCTTCATTCACAACAATGGGAAAGAAAATCTAGGTAAGTTTGATGCCAAATCCGATGAAGGTATATTTTTGGGCTATTCAAGTAAGAGTAAGGCTTATAGGGTTTACAATAAAAGATCAAATGTAGTAGAAGAATCAGTGCATGTGGTTTTTATTGAAAATGAAACTGTTTCAAAACATGTTACCAATGAGGATGATCTTGCTTTCAACTTTGAAAAACTGGGAATTTGTGACAAAAGTAAAACTGAACCTCCAAAGATATCTGAATCTATTGACACAGAGGAAGATATCCAGGAGCAAGAGTTTGATGAAGAAAATAATGAAGAAACAACTCAAGAACTCCCTAGAGCTTGGAGATATCAAATGAATCACCCTGTTGATCAAGTAATAGGGAATGTTCAAGAGAAAGTCAAAACCAGAAAACAGTTAAGGGATCAAATGCTCAACTGCGCTTTCATTTCTGAAATTGAACCCAAATGTGCTGAAGAAGGCTTAACTGATGAATACTGGATTATGGCTATGCAAGATGAATTAAATCAATTTGAAAGAAATCAAGTTTGGAATTTAGTACCCAGACCCAAAAATCATTCTGTTATTGGTACTAAATGGGTCTTCAGAAACAAACTTGATGAATCTGGAACAATAATCAGAAATAAAGCTAGATTGGTTGCCAAAGGGTATAATCAGGAAGAAGGTATTGATTTTGAAGAAACCTTTGCACCAGTAGCTAGACTAGAGGCTATAAGAATACTGCTGGCATATGCATGCATGAAAAATATTTTACTATATCAAATGGATGTAAAGAGTGCCTTTCTAAATGGATATATCATGGAAGAAGTTTATGTAGATCAACCTCCAGGTTTTGAGGATTCTACTAAACCAAACCATGTTTATAAACTAAAGAAGGCTCTTTATGGTTTAAAACAAGCCCCTAGAGCATTGCTATGAGAGACTGAGCAATTTCTTAACTGATAAGGGGTTCATTAGAGGCAAAGTTGACACAACCTTATTTACTAAGAAAGAAAATAAAGACTTACTAATTGTTCAGATTTATATTGATGATATTATTTTTGGTGCTACTAATGAGGCTCTTTGCAAGAAATTTTCTAAGTTAATGCAGGGAGAATTCGAGATGTCAATGATGGGTGAACTCAACTTCTTCCTTGGATTGCAAATTAAACAGCAAGTTGATGGTATCTTTCTTAGTCAATCCAAGTATCTAAAGGAGCTGCTAAAGAAGTTTGGAATGGAGAATGCCAAGCTAATGGGAACACCTATGGCTACTGCAACTAAACTAGACATGGATGAGAATGGGAAGATGTTTGACATTACTCAGTACAGAAGAATGATTGGATCCCTGCTGTACTTAACTACCAGCAGACCTGACATTATGTTCAGTGTCTGCATGTGTGCAAGGTTCTAATCATGCCCCAAAGAATCCCATGCAACAGCTGTGAAAAGAATTTTTAGATATCTTATTGGAACATCACAGATGGGTCTTTGGTATCCAAAAGGCAATGGAGAAGACCTCAAAGGATACACTGATGCTGATTTTGCAGGATCCAAAACTAACAGAAAAAGCACAAGTGGAACTTGTCAGTTCCTTGGAGGATCCCTGGTTTCATGGTTCAGCGAAAAGTAAAACAGTGTGGCCCTATCCACTGCAGAAGCTGAGTATGTTGCAGCTGGAAGCTGTTGTGCCCAAGTCATCTGGATGAAACAGCAGCTTGAAGATCTTGAGGTTAAAATAAAAGAGATACCAATCATGTGTGACAACCAAAGTGCTATAAATATCACCAAGAATCCTGTCATGCATTCAAGGACGAAACATATTGAAGTTAGGTACCACTTCATAAGAGATCACGTTCTAAAAGGAGAAGTCAGATTGGAGTACATCCCAATAGAGGATCAAGTTGCTGATATATTCACAAAATCTCTACCAGAAGACAGGCTTTGCAAAATAAGGAGAGAATTGGGAATGGTAAATCCCAATGAACTGTAAGTTATTTCTGTGCAAATTCTGTCTTTATATTAGAATTAATTCTAACTTGAGCATCGGAGTATGTTTAATTTTAACTGCAGGTGCTCCCCACAAGATACAATGGCAATAAACTTGAAGATTGGAGCACATCAGAATGGAACAACCAGAAAATGAAGTAAATAATGTAAATTCTAAGTTTTGGATCCATTCTGTAAATTTTTAAAGATGAAATTCGCATTTTAATGTGTGTTAGACATATTTTGCTTCATAAACTGTGCTTTTGACATGGTCAATATGGTCAACATTCGAATTTCAGTTCACTAACAGACGAACTTTGGCCTGTTATGCCTTGGAACAGTTTTCTAAGATGCCTCGAAATTCGTCTGTTGGATCTTGAAAGTTTGAATTTTCAAAAACAAAAACTTCATAGTTATGATTGTCCATCACTGTTATGCCAATTTTCACTTCTTAACATACGAATGTTGGACAATCTTTACAAAAGTTGAAAAATTCGAATTTTCAGTTCAAAATTCATCTGTTGAATCATGTCCTTCATGTTGAATTCTTGAAAGATGTAGTTCTGCATGTTTAGTTCGTCTGTTGATTGATGGTTTGATTGATGCCGGCCTTTTTCTTTTCAACATTCGAACTTTGGTGAAACAAAATTCGTCTGTTGTGCTTGTATTGCTTGTTTCAAGCCACTGTCAGATGAACTGTCAAGATGAAAATTCATCTGTCAGTAAGCTGTGCTGAACGGTTTAACTTGTAACTGCCCGAAGTTCGAATTTTGACCCCTCAAAATTCGTCTGTCAGACGGTTACACATGTTAAATGCGACAGTTTTCAAAAGAATAGACACAACCCTATTTGTAACCTCTCTAAGTCTGTTCTGATTCTCTCTTCAATCCTCTTAACTCCTGTCTAAAAACCGTCATTCTTCACCGTTTAAACTTCCATTCGCATCCCATAAACATATTCTCAGCCACATTTTGCATTCTTCAACTGAGAAATGGCGAGAGTAAAGATCCCTGGAGCAGGACAAGCTGGAACTCGGCCAAAAAGAACGGTCAAATCTCAATATGCTACAAAAGAAGGAGAGAAATCCAAGAGAAAGGCCGAACCCAGTAAAGCTACCCCTTCTAAACGCCAGAAATCATCATCCAAGGCAGATTCGCAGAAAACTGGACCTTCCTCATCAAAAACTGCGGTTCCTTCTGCTGATACTACTGCTGTGGCTTCCTCCTCTTCTACTCATTCTGGAGAATTTGAGCTTACAACACTGCCACTTTGGAGCACTCCTGAGATTCAAGAAGAGTATTCTGCCAAGTTTTTCAACAAAAAGGTAATCAAGCCTCACTGTGTAAATGTGGAACAATTTCTGATATCCAACAACTTTGATGCTGCATTATGGTTGTTAAGATATAGAAATCTGTTGGAAATTGCTGAAAAATATGATGATGAAGTAAGGAAGACTTGGTATGCCTCTCTTCAATATAACAGCAAGAAAAAGAAATGGGAGGTCTCTTTGAGATCAAGGACCATCTGGCTTGCTGATGAAACAATCAATGAAGTGCTAGAAATCCCAGGACAAGATGGGCTGAAAGTTGACATCACAGCCTCTGGATATATGGATGAGGCAAGCACAGCTGATAAAGAAGGTGGATCCTTTCTGAACTACAAAGAGAGCACCATTTTGGACACCTTATTCAGGAGAAGGGAGAACAGGCCAACAATAAATCTGTTGAAGCCCACAGACCTAAGTATACAAGTCAGGATCCTGCACTACGTAGTGTCCAGGATCATTTTCAACAAGAGTGGCAGCTTCAATTTGAAAACAAGGGCAGAGGCTCATGTAATGACTGCTATCATACGTGGGAAGCTGATTAGCATGGGTTATATCATCCTCCAGCGAATGATAAAGGCAAGGGATCAGAGGAAAGATTCCACACTCCCCTATGCAGCAATTATTTCAAGAATCCTGCAGTATGCTAGGATTCAACACATTAAAAAGGGGAAAGGGAAACTTACTGAGGCATTCAAAGAAGAGGATCTGCAAAGGATGGGCATTGAAAGAGATGAAGGACGATGGATTGGAAAGGGAGCAGGAAAATCTGAAGACTTATTCTTTGTTGCTGATGCATCCCTCCAACAAGAAGGAACTTCTGAGGCCCCTAGCAAATCTGTACCTCAGCCTTCTCAGCCAATCTCATCTCCCTCCAGGCCTACTCACCCTCCTTCCACTCCCTCATCATGGGCCAAGCCAATAAAGGTCACTGAGTTATTTGACAGTCTGTCAACACTCATTCTTAGCATTAGAGATGAGCAAAATGCCAAATTTGCTCATCTACAAGATCAGATCCATCAGTTGGCTGTGAATATGAAGGTGGTGGCTGATGCCTATGAAGAGATAAGAAATGCAATTCCTACCACTTTAGCTCCACCTCAGCCTGGTGTCCCTGAGCCTACTCTGTCTTCGTCCCCTGTGCCTCCAAGTCCCTTCGAGATTGCCTCCTCTTACCATGATGATGATGATATAGATGGTGCTGGTGCAATAAGAACACCAAGTCCTGGTCCACCCTTGGACTATGGTTTAGAAGAAGAAGGACTCCAAGAAACAGGCCCTCATGTGCCTATGCAAGAAGATGCTCAGGATTCAATTCTGTCTATTCAAGAATCTGAGCAAGTTGAAAAACTGGTTGCAGCCATTTCAACCTCCTCCTTGCAAGAAGATGTGAGCAATGAAGAAAGGAGCCTTGTACCTGTTGTTGACTTTGTTGCCATTTCTCACAATGCTCTACTGGAAGCCCAGAGGAGAAGGCTGGAAGAAATGTTTCCTCCTACTAAACCAGCTTCTTCTTCTCTTGCTGCATATGGACTTTCAGAGGAACAAAGAGCTCAACTAGCTCTTTCCAGACAGGCAATGCAGCAGCTGCTGGAAATCTCTGACGAGGAACCAAGCCCTGAGCCCCCAGCTGAACCTGAAATCCCTTTTGCTCCTGTGCCACTTCGTGCTATTCCTGTCTCTCAGATCCCTCCTCCGGCTGATTTTGTTGGCCTTCCTAATGATGCCAAAAAGGGGGAGAAGTCTGGGTAAACTGGAAAGCCTTCTGCTGAGCAATCTGGGAAAGGGAAAGGGAAATACTACAGCAAGAAGACCTTGTCCAAGAAGAAATGATTGGAGATTTGGCTTAAGTCCTCTTGTTGTATTTTGTACTTTGTGTTTTTGTGTTTGGATTTGTTGTTTGAACTTTGATTAATTTGTTTCTGAACAAGCAACTCTTGTTTAAATGAATGGATCCCTTTGTTGCAATGTTTTGTGCCTTAACTCTCTTCACTTAATCTGTTGATTTGATATCTTATGCATATGTTGAGGGGGAGCTTGTGAAAGCAAACCTAAGTACTAATCCAGTTTGTAAGTTGTTTTGTCATCATCAAAAAGGGGGGGAAAGTTGAAACAAGAGTTTTGATGATTCAAACTTTGATTTTATGTTAGATCTTTAAACTTTGATTTTGATTTGAAGCTTGAGGTTTGAGAAAAAGAACCGAGAAGCTTTAACCAACAATATCCTGTTAATTTTTCGCATTTGAGGAAGCAAGTTAGGACATTCGGCATGCTCACAACATTTCATCACTATTCGAAACAATTGATCCCAAGCGAAGCTCCTTCAGATTCGAATTAGTGCAGAAGCATAAATTTCGGAACTATATTTGAATTGTGTGAGCGAACAAATTCCCATGAAATTGGCCTCTCTTGGAGAACAATTGTGTTCATCCGATCACCTCACAACATCCGGAGTCTATTCGAATGTATTGATCCTAATCAAAACTCTTTTTGGCATTGTTTTGGACGGAAGCTTGAGGTTTGAGAAAAAGAACCGAGAAGCTCTAACCAACCATATCCTATTAATTTTTCTCATTTGATGATGAAAGTTAGGTCATTCGCCATGCTCACAACGTTTCATCACTATTCGAAACAATTGATCCCAAGTGCAGCTCCTTCAGAGTCGGATTAGTGTAGAAGCATAAAGTTTCGGAACTATATTTGAATTGTGTGAACGATACAATTTCCCATGAAATTGGCCACTTTGGGAGAACAATTGTGTTCATCCGATCACCCCACAACATCCGGAGTCTATTCGAATGTATTGATCCCAATCGAAACTCTTTTTGGCATTGTTTTGGACGGAAGCTTAAGGTTTGAGAAAAAGAACCGAGAAGCTCTAACCAACAATATCCTATTAATTTTGCGCATTTGAGGAAGCAAGTTAGGACATTCGGCATGCTCACAACATTTCATGACTATTCGAAACAATTGATCCCAAGCGAAGCTCCTTCAGAGCCGGATTAGTGCAGAAGCATAAATTTCGGAACTATATTTGAATTGTGTGAACGAACAAATTCCCATGAAATTGGCCTCTTTGGGAGAACAATTGTGTTCATCCGATCACCTCACAATATCCGGAGTGTATTCCAATGTATTGATCCCAATGAAAACTCTTTTTGGCATAGTTTTGGACGAAAGCTTGAGGTTTGAGAAAAAGAACCGAGAAGCTTTAACCAACAATATCCTGTTAATTTTGCGCATTTGAGGAAGCAAGTTAGGACATCCGGCATGCTCAGAACATTTCATGACTATTCGAAACAATTGATCCCATCCGAAGCTCCTCCAGAGCCGTTTTACTGAAGAAGCACAAAGTTTGTGAACTATATTTGAATTGTTTGAATGAATGAATACCCATGAAATTGGCCTCTTCTAGAGAACAATTGTGTTCATCCGATCACCTCACAACATCCGTAGTCTATTCGAATGTATTGATCCCAAACGAAACTCTTTTTGGCATTGTTTTGCACGGAAGCTTGAGGTTTGAGAAAAAGAACCGAGAAGCTTTAACCAACAATATCCTGTTAATTTTTCGTATTTGAGGAAGCAAGTTAGGACATTCGGCATGCTCACAACATTTCATCACTATTCGAAACAATTGATCCCATGCGAAGCTCCTTCAGAGCCGGATTAGTGCAGAAGCATAAATTTCGGAACTATATTTGAATTGCGTGAACGAATGAATTCCCATTAAATTGGCCTCTTTCGGAGAACAATTGTGTTCATCCGATCACCTCACAACATCCGGAGTCTATTCGAATGTATTGATCCCAATTGAAACTCTTTTTGGCATTATTTTGAACGGAAGTTTGAGGTTTGAGAAAAAGAACCAAGAAGCTCTAACCTACAATATCCTATTAATTTTACGCATTTGAGGAAGCAAGTTAGGACATTTGGCATGCTCACAACATTTCATGACTATTCGAAACAATTGATCCCAAGCGAAGCTCGTTCAGATTCGGATTTGTGCAGAAGCATAAAGTTTCGGAACTATATTTGAATTGTGTGAACGAACAAATTCCCATGAAATTGGCCTCTTTGGGAGAACAATTGTGTTCATCCAATCACCTCACAACATCCGGAGTGTATTCCAATGTATTGATCCCAATCAAAACTCTTTTTGGCATAGTTTTGGACGAAAGCTTGAGGTTTGAGAAAAAGAACCGAGAAGCTTTAACCAACAATATCCTGTTAATTTTGCGCATTTGAAGAAGCAACTTAGGACATCCGGCATGCTCAGAACATTTCATGACTATTTGAAACAATTGATCCCATCCGAAGCTCCTCCAGAGCCGTTTTACTAAAGAAGCACAAAGTTTGTGAACTATATTTGAATTGTTTGAACGAATGAATACCCATGAAATTGGCCTCTTTTGGAGAAAAATTGTGTTCATCCGGTCACCTCACAACATCCGTAGTCTATTTGAATGTATTGATCCCAATCGAAACTCTTTTTGGCATTGTTTTGGACGGAAGCTTGAGGTTTGAGAAAAAGAACCGAGAAGCTCTAACCAACAATATCTTATTAATTTTGCGCATTTGAGGAAGCAAGTTAGGACACCCGGCATGCTCACAACATTTCATCACTATTCGAAACAATTGATCCCAAGCGAAGCTCCTTCAGAGCCGGATTAGTGCAGAAGCATAAATTTCGGAACTATATTTGAATTGCGTGAACGAACAAATTCCCATGAAATTGGCCTCTTTGGGAGAACAATTGTGTTCATCCGATCACCTCACAACATCCGGAGTCTATTCGAATGTATTGATCCCAATCGAAACTCTTTTTGGAATTGTTTTGGACGGAAGCTTGAGGTTTGAGAAAAAGAACCGAGAAGCTGTAATCAACAATATCCTGTTAATTTTTCGCATTTGAGGAAGCAAGTTAGGACATCCGGCATGCTCACAACATTTCATCACCATTCGAAACAATTGATCCCAAGCGAAGCTCCTTCAGAGCCGGATTAGTGCAGAAGCATAAATTTCGGAACTATATTTGAATTGCGTGAACGAACAAATTCCCATGAAATTGGCCGCTTTGGGAGAACAATTGTGTTCATCCGATCACCTCACAACATCTGGAGTCTATTCGAATGTATTGATCCCAATCGAAACTCTTTTAGGCATTGTTTTGGACGGAAGCTTGAGGTTTGAGAAAAAGAACCGAGAAGCTGTAATCAACAATATCCTGTTAATTTTGCGCATTTGAGGAAGCAAGTTAGGACATTCGGCATGCTCACAACATTTCATCACCATTCGAAACAATTGATCCCATGCGAAGCTCCTCCAAAGTCGGATTAGTAAAGAAGCACAAAGTTTGTGAACTATATTTGAACTGTGTGAACGAATGAATTCCCATGAAATTGGCCACTTTTGGAGAACAATTGTGTTCATTCGATCACCTCACAACTTCCGGAGTCTATTCGAATGTATTGATCCCAATCGAAACTCTTTTTGGCATAGTTTTGGACAGAAGCTTGAGGTTTGAGTAAAAGAACCGAGCAGCTTTAACCAACAATATCCTGTTAATTTTTCGCATTTGAGGAAGCAAGTTAGGACATTCGGCATGGTCACAACATTTCATCACTATTCGAAACAATTGATCCCAAGCGAAGCTCCTTCAGAGCCGGATTAGTGCAGAAGCATAAATTTCGGAACTATATTTGAATTGTGTGAATGAACAAATTCCCATGAAATTGGCCACTTTGGCAGAACAATTGTGTTCATCCGATCACCTCACAACATCTGGAGTCTATTCGAATGTATTGATCCCAATCGAAACTCTTTTAGGCATTGTTTTGGACGGAAGCTTGAGGTTTGAGAAAAAGAACCGAGAAGCTGTAATCAACAATATCCTGTTAATTTTTCGCATTTGAGGAAGCAAGTTAGGACATCCGGCATGCTCACAACATTTCATCACTATTCGAAACAATTGATCCCAAGCGAAGCTCCTTCAGAGCCGGATTAGTGCAGAAGCATAAATTTCGGAACTATATTTGAATTGCGTGAACGAACAAATTCCCATGAAATTGGCCGCTTTGGGAGAACAATTGTGTTCATCCGATCACCTCACAACATCCGGAGTCTATTCGAATGTATTGATCCCAATCGAAACTCTTTTTGGCATTGTTTTGGATGGAAGCTTGAGGTTTGAGAAAAAGAACCGAGAAGCTTTAACCAACAGTATCCTATTAATTTTTCGCATTTGAGGAAGCAAGTTAGGACATTCGGCATGCTCACAACATTTCATCACTATTCGAAACAATTAACCCCAAGCGAAGCTCCTTCAGAGCCGGATTAGTGCAGAAGCACAAAGTTTGTGAACTATATTGTGTATAGTGTGAACGAACAAATTCCCATGAAATTGGCCTCTTTGGGAGAACAATTGTGTTCATCCGATAACCTCAACATCCGGAGTGTATTCCAATGTATTGATCCCAATCGAAACTCTTTTTTGCATTGTTTTGGACGGAAGCTTGAGGTTTGAGAAAAAGAACCGAGAAGCTCTAACCAACCATATCCTATTAATTTTGCGCATTTGAGGAAGCAAGTTAGGACATTCGGCATGCTCGCAACATTTCATCACTATTCGAAATAATTGATCCTAAGCGAAGCTCCTTCAGAGCCGGATTAGTGCAGAAGCATAAATTTTGGAACTATATTTGAATTGTGTGAACGAACAAATTCCCATGAAATTGGCCTCTTGGGGAGAACAATTGTGTTCATCCGATCACCTCACAACATCCGGAGTCTATTCGAATGTATTGATCCCAATCGAAACTCTTTTTGGCATTGTTTTGGACGGAAGCTTAAGGTTTGAGAAAAAGAACCGAGAAGCTTTAACCAACAGTATCCTATTAATTTTTCGCATTTGAGGAAGCAAGTTAGGACATTCGGCATGCTCACAACATTTCATCACTATTCGAAACAATTGATCCAAAGCGAAGCTCCTTCAGAGCCGGATTAGTGCAGAAGCACAAAGTTTGTGAACTATTTTGTGAATAGTGTGAATGAACGAATTCCCACGAAATTGGCCTCTTTGGGAGAACAATTGTGTTCATCCGATAACCTCAACATCCGGAGTGTATTCCAATGTATTGATCCCAATCGAAACTCTTTTTTGCATTGTTTTGGACGGAAGCTTGAGGTTTGAGAAAAAGAACCGAGAAGCTTTAACCAACAATATCCTGTTAATTTTGCGCATTTGAAGATGCAAGTTAGGACATTCGGCATGCTCGCAACATTTCATCACTATTCGAAACAATTGATCCCAAGCGAAGCTCCTTCAGAGCCGGATTAGTGCAGAAGCATAAATTTGGGAACTATATTTGAATTGCGTGAACGAACAAATTCCCATGAAATTGGCCTCTTAGGGAGAACAATTGTGTTCATCCGATCACCTCACAACATCCGGAGTCTATTCGAATGTATTGATCCCAATCGAAACTCTTTTTGGCATTGTTTTTGACGGAAGCTTGAGGTTTGAGAAAAAGAACCGAGAAGTTCTAACCAACAATATCCTATTAATTTTGCGCATTTGAGGAAGCATGTTAGGACATTTGGCATGCTCCCAACATTTCATCACTATTCGAAACAATTGATCCCAAGCGAAGTTCCTTCAGAGTCGGATTAGTGCAGAAGCATAAATTTCGGAACTATATTTGAATTGTATGAGCGAACAAATTCCCATGAAATTGGCCTCTCTGGGAGAACAATTGTGTTCATCCGGTCACCTCACAACATCTGGAGTCTATTCGAATGTATTGATCCCAATCGAAACTCTTTTTGGCATTGTTTTGGATGGAAGCTTGAGGTTTGAGATAAAGAACCGAGAAGCTTTAACCAACAGTATCCTACTAATTTTTCGCATTTGAGGAAGCAAGTTAGGACATTCGGCATGCTCACAACATTTCATCACTATTCGAAACAATTGATCCCAAGCGAAGCTCCTTCAGAGCCGGATTAGTGCAGAAGCACAAAGTTTGTGAACTATTTTGTGAATAGTGTGAATGAACGAATTCCCATGAAATTGGCCTCTTTGGGAGAACAATTGTGTTCATCCGATAACCTCAACATCCGGAGTGTATTCCAATGTATTGATCCCAATCGAAACTCTTTTTTGCATTGTTTTGGACGGAAGCTTGAGGTTTGAGAAAAAGAACCGAGAAGCTTTAACCAACAGTATCCTATTAATTTTTCGCATTTGAGGAAGCAAGTTAGGACATTCGGCATGCTCACAACATTTCATCACTATTCGAAACAATTGATCCAAAGCGAAGCTCCTTCAGAGCCGGATTAGTGCAGAAGCACAAAGTTTGTGAACTATTTTGTGAATAGTGTGAATGAACGAATTCCCAAGAAATTGGCCTCTTTGGGAGAACAATTGTGTTCATCCGATAACCTCAACATCCGGAGTGTATTCCAATGTATTGATCCCAATCGAAACTCTTTTTTGCATTGTTTTGGACGGAAGCTTGACGTTTGAGAAAAAGAACCGAGAAGCTTTAACCAACAATATCCTGTTAATTTTGCGCATTTGAAGATGCAAGTTAGGACATTCGGCATGCTCGCAACATTTCATCACTATTCGAAACAATTGATCCCAAGCGAAGCTCCTTCAGAGCCGGATTAGTGCAGAAGCATAAATTTGGGAACTATATTTGAATTGCGTGAACGAACAAATTCCCATGAAATTGGCCTCTTAGGGAGAACAATTGTGTTCATCCGATCACCTCACAACATCCGGAGTCTATTCGAATGTATTGATCCCAATCGAAACTCTTTTTGGCATTGTTTTTGACGGAAGCTTGAGGTTTGAGAAAAAGAACCGAGAAGTTCTAACCAACAATATCCTATTAATTTTGCGCATTTGAGGAAGCATGTTAGGACATTTGGCATGCTCCCAACATTTCATCACTATTCGAAACAATTGATCCCAAGCGAAGTTCCTTCAGAGTCGGATTAGTGCAGAAGCATAAATTTCGGAACTATATTTGAATTGTATGAGCGAACAAATTCCCATGAAATTGGCCTCTCTGGGAGAACAATTGTGTTCATCCGGTCACCTCACAACATCTGGAGTCTATTCGAATGTATTGATCCCAATCGAAACTCTTTTTGGCATTGTTTTGGATGGAAGCTTGAGGTTTGAGATAAAGAACCGAGAAGCTTTAACCAACAGTATCCTACTAATTTTTCGCATTTGAGGAAGCAAGTTAGGACATTCGGCATGCTCACAACATTTCATCACTATTCGAAACAATTGATCCCAAGCGAAGCTCCTTCAGAGCCGGATTAGTGCAGAAGCACAAAGTTTGTGAACTATTTTGTGAATAGTGTGAATGAACGAATTCCCATGAAATTGGCCTCTTTGGGAGAACAATTGTGTTCATCCGATAACCTCAACATCCGGAGTGTATTCCAATGTATTGATCCCAATCGAAACTCTTTTTTGCATTGTTTTGGACGGAAGCTTGAGGTTTGAGAAAAAGAACCGAGAAGCTTTAACCAACAATATCCTGTTAATTTTTCGCATTTGAGGAAGCAACTTAGGACATTCGGCATGCTCGCAACATTTCATCACTATTTGAAACAATTGATCCCAAGCGAAGCTCCTTTAGAGCCGGATTAGTGCAAAAGCATAAATTTGGGAACTATATTTGAATTGTGTGAACGAACAAATTCCCATGAAATTGGCCTCTTTGGGAGAACAATTGTGTTCATCCGATCACCTCACAATATCTGGAGTCTATTCGAATGTATTGATCCCAATCGAAACTCTTTTTGGCATTGTTTTGGATGGAAGCTTGAGGTTTGAGAAAAAGAACCGAGAAGCTTTAACCAACAGTATCCTACTAATTTTTCGCATTTGAGGAAGCAAGTTAGGACATTCGGCATGCTCACAACATTTCATCACTATTCGAAACAATTGATCCCAAGCGAAGCTCCTTCAGAGCCGGATTAGTGCAGAAGCACAAAGTTTCTGAACTATTTTGTGAATAGTGTGAATTAACGAATTCCCATGAAATTGGCCTCTTTGGGAGAACAATTGTGTTCATCCGATAACCTCAACATCCGGAGTGTATTCCAATGTATTGATCCCAATCGAAACACTTTTTTGCATTGTTTTGGACGGAAGCTTGAGGTTTGAGAAAAGGAACCGAGAAGCTTTAACCAACAATATCCTGTTAATTTTTCACATTTGACGAAGCAAGTTAGGACATCCGGCATGCTCACAACATTTCATCACTATTCGAAACAATTGATCCCAAGCGAAGCTCCTTCAGATCCGGATTAGTGCAGAAGCATAAATTTCGGAACTATGTTTGAATTGCATGAACGAACAAATTCCCATGAAATTGGCCTCTTTGGGAGAACAATTGTGTTCATCCGATCACCTCACAACATCCGGAGTCTATTCGAATGTATTGATCCCAATCGAAACTCTTTTTGGCATTGTTTTGGATGGAAGCTTGAGGTTTGAGAAAAAGAACCGAGAAGCTTTAACCAACAGTATCCTATTAATTTTTCGCATTTGAGGAAGCAAGTTAGGACATTCGGCATGCTCACAACATTTCATCACTATTCGAAACAATTGATCCAAAGCGAAGCTCCTTCAGAGCCGGATTAGTGCAGAAGCACAAAGTTTGTGAACTATTTTGTGAATAGTGTGAATGAACGAATTCCCATGAAATTGGCCTCTTTGGGAGAACAATTGTGTTCATCCGATAACCTCAACATCCGGAGTGTATTCAAATGTATTGATCCCAATCGAAACTCTTTTTTGCATTGTTTTGGACGGAAGCTTGAGGTTTGAGAAAAAGAACCGAGAAGCTTTAACCAACAATATCCTGTTAATTTTTCGCATTTGAGGAAGCAAGTTAGGACATCCGGCATGCTCCCAACATTTCATCACTATTCGAAACAATTGATCCCAAGCGAAGCTCCTTCAGAGCCGGATTAGTGCAGAAGCATAAATTTCGGAACTATATTTGAATTGTGTGAACGAACAAATTCCCATGAAATTGGCCTCTTTGGGAGAACAATTGTGTTCATCCGATCACCTCACAACATCCGGAGTCTATTCGAATGTATTGATCCCAATCGAAACTCTTTTTGGCATTGTTTTGGATGGAAGCTTGAGGTTTGAGAAAAAGAACCGAGAAGCTTTAACCAACAGTATCCTATTAATTTTTCGCATTTGAGGAAGCAAGTTAGGACATTCGGCATGCTCACAACATTTCATCACTATTCGAAACAATTGATCCAAAGCGAAGCTCCTTCAGAGCCGGATTAGTGCAGAAGCACAAAGTTTCTGAACTATTTTGTGAATAGTGTGAATTAACGAATTCCCATGAAATTGGCCTCTTTGGGAGAACAATTGTGTTCATCCGATAACCTCAACATCCGGAGTGTATTCCAATGTATTGATCCCAATCGAAACACTTTTTTGCATTGTTTTGGACGGAAGCTTGAGGTTTGAGAAAAGGAACCGAGAAGCTTTAACCAACAATATCCTGTTAATTTTTCACATTTGAGGAAGCAAGTTAGGACATCCGGCATGCTCACAACATTTCATCACTATTCGAAACAATTGATCCCAAGCGAAGCTCCTTCAGATCCGGATTAGTGCAGAAGCATAAATTTCGGAACTATGTTTGAATTGCATGAACGAACAAATTCCCATGAAATTGGCCTCTTTGGGAGAACAATTGTGTTCATCCGATCACCTCACAACATCCGGAGTCTATTCGAATGTATTGATCCCAATCGAAACTCTTTTTGGCATTGTTTTGGATGGAAGCTTGAGGTTTGAGAAAAAGAACCGAGAAGCTTTAACCAACAGTATCCTATTAATTTTTCGCATTTGAGGAAGCAAGTTAGGACATTCGGCATGCTCACAACATTTCATCACTATTCGAAACAATTGATCCAAAGCGAAGCTCCTTCAGAGCCGGATTAGTGCAGAAGCACAAAGTTTGTGAACTATTTTGTGAATAGTGTGAATGAACGAATTCCCATGAAATTGGCCTCTTTGGGAGAACAATTGTGTTCATCCGATAACCTCAACATCCGGAGTGTATTCCAATGTATTGATCCCAATCGAAACTCTTTTTTGCATTGTTTTGGATGGAAGCTTGAGGTTTGAGAAAAAGAACCGAGAAGCTTTAACCAACAATATCCTGTTAATTTTTCGCATTTGAGGAAGCAAGTTAGGACATCCGGCATGCTCACAACATTTCATCACTATTCGAAACAATTGATCCCAAGCGAAGCTCCTTCAGAGCCGGATTAGTGCAGAAGCATAAATTTCGGAACTATATTTGAATTGTGTGAACGAACAAATTCCCATGAAATTGGCCTCTTTGGGAGAACAATTGTGTTCATCCGATCACCTCACAACATCCGGAGTCTATTCGAATGTATTGATCCCAATCGAAACTCTTTTTGGCATTATTTTGGACGGAAGCTTGAGGTTTGAGAAAAAGAACCGAGAAGCTTTAACCAACAGTATCCTATTAATTTTTCGCATTTGAGGAAGCAAGTTAGGACATTCGGCATGCTCACAACATTTCATCACTATTCGAAACAATTGATCCAAAGCGAAGCTCCTTCAGAGCCGGATTAGTGCAGAAGAACAAAGTTTCTGAACTATTTTGTGAATAGTGTGAATTAACGAATTCCCATGAAATTGGCCTCTTTGGGAGAACAATTGTGTTCATCCGATAACCTCAACATCCGGAGTGTATTCCAATGTATTGATCCCAATCGAAACACTTTTTTGCATTGTTTTGGACGGAAGCTTGAGGTTTGAGAAAAGGAACCGAGAAGCTTTAACCAACAATATCCTGTTAATTTTTCACATTTGAGGAAGCAAGTTAGGACATCCGGCATGCTCACAACATTTCATCACTATTCGAAACAATTGATCCCAAGCGAAGCTCCTTCAGATCCGGATTAGTGCAGAAGCATAAATTTCGGAACTATGTTTGAATTGCATGAACGAACAAATTCCCATGAAATTGGCCTCTTTGGGAGAACAATTGTGTTCATCCGATCACCTCACAACATCCGGAGTCTATTCGAATGTATTGATCCCAATCGAAACTCTTTTTGGCATTGTTTTGGATGGAAGCTTGAGGTTTGAGAAAAAGAACCGAGAAGCTTTAACCAACAGTATCCTATTAATTTTTCGCATTTGAGGAAGCAAGTTAGGACATTCGGCATGCTCACAACATTTCATCATTATTCGAAACAATTGATCCAAAGCGAAGCTCCTTCAGAGCCGGATTAGTGCAGAAGCACAAAGTTTGTGAACTATTTTGTGAATAGTGTGAATGAACGAATTCCCATGAAATTCGCCTCTTTGGGAGAACAATTGTGTTCATCCGATAACCTCAACATCCGGAGTGTATTCCAATGTATTGATCCCAATCGAAACTCTTTTTTGCATTGTTTTGGATGGAAGCTTGAGGTTTCAGAAAAAGAACCGAGAAGCTTTAACCAACAATATCCTGTTAATTTTTCGCATTTGAGGAAGCAAGTTAGGACATCCGGCATGCTCACAACATTTCATCACTATTCGAAACAATTGATCCCAAGCGAAGCTCCTTCAGAGCCGGATTAGTGCAGAAGCATAAATTTCGGAACTATATTTGAATTGTGTGAACGAACAAATTCCCATGAAATTGGCCTCTTTGGGAGAACAATTGTGTTCATCCGATCACCTCACAACATCCGGAGTCTATTCGAATGTATTGATCCCAATCGAAACTCTTTTTGGCATTGTTTTGGATGGAAGCTTGAGGTTTGAGAAAAAGAACCGAGAAGCTTTAACCAACAGTATCCTATTAATTTTTCGCATTTGAGGAAGCAAGTTAGGACATTCGGCATGCTCACAACATTTCATCACTATTCGAAACAATTGATCCAAAGCGAAGCTCCTTCAGAGCCGGATTAGTGCAGAAGCACAAAGTTTGTGAACTATTTTGTGAATAGTGTGAATGAACGAATTCCCATGAAATTGGCCTCTTTGGGAGAACAATTGTGTTCATCCGATAACCTCAACATCCGGAGTGTATTCCAATGTATTGATCCCAATCGAAACTCTTTTTTGCATTGTTTTGGACGGAAGCTTGAGGTTTGAGAAAAAGAACCGAGAAGCTTTAACCAACAATATCCTGTTAATTTTTCGCATTTGAGGAAGCAATTTAGGACATTCGGCATGCTCGCAACATTTCATCACTATTCGAAACAATTGATCCCAAGCGAAGCTCCTTTAGAGCCGGATTAGTGCAGAAGCATAAATTTGGGAACTATATTTGAATTGTGTGAACGAACAAATTCCCATGAAATTGGCCTCTTGGGGAGAACAATTGTGTTCATCCGATCACCTCACAACATCCGGAGTCTATTCGAATGTATTGATCCCAATCGAAACTCTTTTTGGCATTGTTTTGGACGGAAGCTTGAGGTTTGAGAAAAAGAACCGAGAAGCTTTAACCAACAGTATCCTATTAATTTTTCGCATTTGAGGAAGCAAGTTAGGACATTCGGCATGCTCACAACATTTCATCACTATTCGAAACAATTGATCCAAAGCGAAGCTCCTTCAGAGCCGGATTAGTGCAGAAGCACAAAGTTTCTGAACTATTTTGTGAATAGTGTGAATTAACGAATTCCCATGAAATTGGCCTCTTTGGGAGAACAATTGTGTTCATCCGATAACCTCAACATCCGGAGTGTATTCCAATGTATTGATCCCAATCGAAACACTTTTTTGCATTGTTTTGGACGGAAGCTTGAGGTTTGAGAAAAGGAACCGAGAAGCTTTAACCAACAATATCCTGTTAATTTTTCACATTTGAGGAAGCAAGTTAGGACATCCGGCATGCTCACAACATTTCATCACTATTCGAAACAATTGATCCCAAGCGAAGCTCCTTCAGATCCGGATTAGTGCAGAAGCATAAATTTCGGAACTATGTTTGAATTGCATGAACGAACAAATTCCCATGAAATTGGCCTCTTTGGGAGAACAATTGTGTTCATCCGATCACCTCACAACATCCGGAGTCTATTCGAATGTATTGATCCCAATCGAAACTCTTTTTGGCATTGTTTTGGATGGAAGCTTGAGGTTTGAGAAAAAGAACCGAGAAGCTTTAACCAACAGTATCCTATTAATTTTTCGCATTTGAGGAAGCAAGTTAGGACATTCGGCATGCTCACAACATTTCATCACTATTCGAAACAATTGATCCAAAGCGAAGCTCCTTCAGAGCCGGATTAGTGCAGAAGCACAAAGTTTGTGAACTATTTTGTGAATAGTGTGAATGAACGAATTCCCATGAAATTGGCCTCTTTGGGAGAACAATTGTGTTCATCCGATAACCTCAACATCTGGAGTGTATTCCAATGTATTGATCCCAATCGAAACTCTTTTTTGCATTGTTTTGGATGGAAGCTTGAGGTTTCAGAAAAAGAACCGAGAAGCTTTAACCAACAATATCCTGTTAATTTTTCGCATTTGAGGAAGCAAGTTAGGACATCCGGCATGCTCACAACATTTCATCACTATTCGAAACAATTGATCCCAAGCGAAGCTCCTTCAGAGCCGGATTAGTGCAGAAGCATAAATTTCGGAACTATATTTGAATTGTGTGAACGAACAAATTCCCATGAAATTGGCCTCTTTGGGAGAACAATTGTGTTCATCGGATCACCTCACAACATCCGGAGTCTATTCGAATGTATTGATCCCAATCGAAACTCTTTTTGGCATTGTTTTGGATGGAAGCTTGAGGTTTGAGAAAAAGAACCGAGAAGCTCTAACCAACAGTATCCTATTAATTTTTCGCATTTGAGGAAGCAAGTTAGGACATTCGGCATGCTCATAACATTTCATCACTATTCGAAACAATTGATCCAAAGCGAAGCTCCTTCAGAGCCGGATTAGTGCAGAAGCACAAAGTTTGTGAACTATTTTGTGAATAGTGTGAATGAACGAATTCCCATGAAATTGGCCTCTTTGGGAGAACAATTGTGTTCATCCGATAACCTCAACATCCGGAGTGTATTCCAATGTATTGATCCCAATCGAAACTCTTTTTTGCATTGTTTTGGACGGAAGCTTGAGGTTTGAGAAAAAGAACCGAGAAGCTTTAACCAACAATATCCTGTTAATTTTTCGCATTTGAGGAAGCAATTTAGGACACCCGGCATGCTCACAACATTTCATCACTATTCGAAACAATTGATCCCAAGCGAAGCTCCTTCAGAGCCGGATTAGTGCAGAAGCATAAATTTCGGAACTATATTTGAATTGTGTGAACGAACAAATTCCCATGAAATTGGCCTCTTTGGGAGAACAATTGTGTTCATCCGATCACCTCACAACATCCGGAGTCTATTCGAATGTATTGATCCCAATCGAAACTCTTTTTGGCATTGTTTTGGATGGAAGCTTGAGGTTTGAGAAAAAGAACCGAGAAGCTTTAACCAACAGTATCCTATTAATTTTTCGCATTTGAGGAAGCAAGTTAGGACATTCGGCATGCTCACAACATTTCATCACTATTCGAAACAATTGATCCAAAGCGAAGCTCCTTCAGAGCCGGATTAGTGCAGAAGCACAAAGTTTGTGAACTATTTTGTGAATAGTGTGAATGAACGAATTCCCATGAAATTGGCCTCTTTGGGAGAACAATTGTGTTCATCCGATAACCTCAACATCCGGAGTGTATTCCAATGTATTGATCCCAATCGAAACTCTTTTTTGCATTGTTTTGGACGGAAGCTTGAGGTTTGAGAAAAAGAACCGAGAAGCTTTAACCAACAATATCCTGTTAATTTTTCGCATTTGAGGAAGCAACTTAGGACATTCGGCATGCTCGCAACATTTCATCATTATTCGAAACAATTGATCCCAAGCGAAGCTCCTTTAGAGCCGGATTAGTGCAGAAGCATAAATTTGGGAACTATATTTGAATTGTGTGAACGAACAAATTCCCATGAAATTGGCCTCTTGGGGAGAACAATTGTGTTCATCCGATCACCTCACAACATCCGGAGTCTATTCGAATGTATTGATCCCTATCGAAACTCTTTTTGGCATTGTTTTGGACGGAAGCTTGAGGTTTGAGGAAAAGAACCGAGAAGTTCTAACAACCAATATCCTTTTAATTTTGCGCATTTGAGGAAGCAAGTTAGGACATTTGGCATGCTCGCAACATTTCATCACGATTCGAAACAATTGATCCCAAGCGAAGCTCCTTCAGAGTCGGATTAGTGCAGAAGCATAAATTTCGGAACTATATTTGAATTGTGTGAGCGAACAAATTCCCATGAAATTGGCCTCTCTGGGAGAACAATTGTGTTCATCCGGTCACCTCACAACATCTGGAGTCTATTCGAATGTATTGATCCCAATCGAATATCTTTTTGGCATTGTTTTGGACGGAAGCTTGAGGTCTGAGAAAAAGAACCGAGAAGCTCTAACCAACAATATCCTATTAATTTTGCGCATTTGAGGAAGCAAGTTAGGATATCCAGCATGCTCACAACATTTCATCACTATTCAGAACAATTGATCAAATGCGAAGCTCCTTCAGAGCCGGATTAGTGCAGAAGCACAAAGTTTGTGAACTATTTTGTGAATAGTGTGAACGAACGAATTCCCATCAAATTGGCCTCTTTTGGAGAACAATTGTGTTCATCCGGTCACCTCACAACAAATGGAGTCTATTCTAATGTATTGATCCCAATCCAAACTCTTTTTGGCATAGTTTTGGACGGAAGCTTGAGGTTTGAGAAAAAGAACCGAGAAGCTTTAACCAACAATATCCTGTTAATTTTTCACATTTGAGGAAGCAAGTTAGGACATTCGACATGCTCACAACATTTCATCACTATTCGAAACAATTGATCCCAAGCGAAGCTCCTTCAAAGCCGGATTAGTGCAGAAGCACAAAGTGTGTGAACTATTTTGTGAATAGTGTGAATGAACGAATTCCCATGAAATTGGCCTCTTTGGGAGAACAATTGTGTTCATCCGATCACCTCAACATCCGGAGTGTATTCCAATGTATTGATCCCAATCGAAACTCTTTTTTGCATTGTTTTGGATGGAAGCTTGAGGTTTGAGAAAAAGAACCGAGAAGCTTTAACCAACAATATCCTGTTAATTTTTCGCATTTGAGGAAGCAACTTAGGACATTCGGCATGCTCGCAACATTTCATCACTATTTGAAACAATTGATCCCAAGCGAAGCTCCTTTAGAGCCGGATTAGTGCAAAAGCATAAAGTTTCGGAACTACATTTGAATTGTGTGAACGATACAATTTCCCATGAAATTGGCCACTTTGGGAGAACAATTGTGTTCATCCGATCACCTCACTACATCCGGAGTCTATTCGAATGTATTGATCCCAATCGAAACTCTTTTTGGCATTGTTTTGGATGGAAGCTTGAGGTTTGAGAAAAAGAACCGAGAAGCTCTAACCAACAATATCCTATTAATTTTGGGCATTTGAGGAAGCAAGTTAGGACATTCGGCATGCTCACAACATTTCATGACTATTCGAAACAATTGATCCCAAGCGAAGCTCCTTCAGATTCGAATTAGTGCAGAAGCATAAATTTCGGAACTATATTTGAATTGTGTGAGCGAACAAATTCCCATGAAATTGGCCTCTTTGGGAGAACAATTGTGTTCATCCGATCACCTCACGACATCCGGAGTCTTTTCGAATGTATTCATCCCAATCGAAACTCTTTTTGGCATTGTTTTGGACGGAAGCTTGAGGTTTGAGAAAAAGAACCGAGAAGCTTTAACCAACAGTATCCTATTAATTTTTCGCATTTGAGGAAGCAAGTTAGGACATTCGGCATGCTCACAACATTTCATCACTATTCGAAACAATTGATCCCAAGCGAAGCTCCTTCAGAGTCGGATTAGTGCAGAAGCATAAATTTCGGAACTATATTTGAATTGTGTGAACGAACAAATTCCCATGAAATTGGCCTCTTTGGGAGAACAATTGTGTTCATCCGATCACCTCACAACATCCGGAGTCTATTCGAATGTATTGATCCTAATCAAAACTCTTTTTGGCATTGTTTTGGACGGAAGCTTGAGGTTTGAGAAAAAGAACCGAGAAGCTCTAATCAGCAATATCCTATTAATTTTTCGCATTTGACGATGAAAGTTAGGTCATTCGCCATGCTCACAACATTTCATCACTATTCGAAACAATTGCTCCCAAGTGAAGCTCCTTCAGAGTCGGATTAGTGCAGAAGCATAAAGTTTCGGAACTACATTTGAATTGTGTGAACGATACAATTTCCCATGAAATTGGCCACTTTGGGAGAACAATTGTGTTCATCCGATCACCTCACAACATCCGGAGTCTATTCGAATGTATTGATCCCAATCGAAACTCTTTTTGGCATTGTTTTGGACGGAAGCTTGAGGTTTGAGAAAAAGAACCGAGAAGCTTTAACCAACAGTATCCTATTAATTTTTCACATTTGAGGAAGCAAGTTAGGACATTCGGCATGCTCACAACATTTCATCACTATTCGAAACAATTGATCCCAAGCGAAGCTCCTTCATATTCGAATTAGTGCAGAAGCATAAATTTCGGAACTATATTTGAATTGTGTGAGCGAACAAATTCCCATGAAATTGGCCTCTTTGGGAGAACAATTGTGTTCATCCGATCACCTCACAACATCCGGAGTCTATTCAAATGTTTTGATCCAAATCGAAACTCTTTTTGGCATTGTTTTGGACGGAAGCTTGAGGTTTGAGAAAAAGAACCGAGAAGCTCTAACCAACAGTATCCTATTAATTTTTCGCATTTGAGGAAGAAAGTTAGCACATTAGCCATGCTCACAACATTTCATCACTATTCGAAACAATTGATCCCAAGCGAAGCTCCTTCAGATTCGAATTAGTGCAGAAGCATAAATTTCAGAACTGTATTTGAATTGTGTGAGCGAACAAATTCCCATGAAATTGGCCTCTTTGGGAGAACAATTGTGTTCATCCGATCACCTCACAACATCCGGAGTCTATTCGAATGTATTGATCCCAATCAAAACTCTTTTTGGCATTGTTTTGGACGGAAGCTTGAGGTTTGAGAAAAAGAACCGAGAAGCTTTATCCAATAGTATCCTATAAACTTTTTCGCATTTGAGGAAGCAAGTTAAGACATTGGGCATGCTCACAACATTTCATCCCTATTCGAAACAATTGATCCCAAGCGAAGCTCCTTCAGAGTCGGATTAGTGCAGAAGCATAAATTTCAGAACTATATTTGAATTGTGTGAACGAACAAATTCCCATGAAATTGGCCTCTTTGGGAGAACAATTGTGTTCATCCGATCACCTCACAACATCCGGAGTCTATTCGAATGCATTGATCCCAATCGAAACTCTTTTCGGCATTGTTTTGGACGGAATCTTGAGGTTTGAGAAAAAGAACCGAGAAGCATTAACCAACAGTATCCTATTAATTTTTCGCATTTGAGGAAGCAAGTTAGGACATTCGGCATGCTCACAACATTTCATCACTATTCGAAACAATTGATCCCAAGCGAAGCTCCTTCAGATTCGGATTAGTGCAGAAGCATAAATTTCGGAACTATATTTGAATTGTGTGAACGAACAAATTCCGATGAAATTGGCCTCTCTGGGAGAACAATTGTGTTCATCCGATCACCTCACAACATCCGGAGTCTATTCGAATGTATTGATCCCAATCGAAAGTCTTTTTGGCATTGTTTTGGACGGAAGCTTGAGGTTTGAGAAAAAGAACCGAGAAGCTTTAACCAACAATATCCTATTAATTTTGTGCATTTGAGGAAGCAAGTTAGGACATCCGGCATGCTCACAACATTTCATGACTATTCGAAACAATTGATCACATGTGAAGCTCCTTCATAGTCGGATTAGTGCAGAAGCACAAAGTTTGTGAACTATTTTGTGAATAGTGTGAACGAACGAATTCCCATGAAATTGGCCTCTCTGGGAGAAAAATTGTGTTCATCCGATCACCTCACAACATTCGGAGTCTATTGCAATGTATTGATCCAAATCGAAACTCTTTTTGGCATTGTTTTGGACGGAAGCTTGAGGTTTGAGAAAAAGAACCGAGAAGCTTTAACCAACAATATCCTGTTAATTTTTCGCATTTGAGGAAGCAAGTTAGGACATTCGGCATGCTCACAACATTTCATCACTATTCGAAACAATTGATCCGAGGCGAAACTCCTTCAGAGTCGGATTAGTGCAGAAGCATAAATTTTCGGAACTATATTTGAATTGTGTGAACGAACAAATTCCCATGAAATTGGCCACTTTGGGAGAACAATTGTGTTCATCCGATCACCTCACAACATCCGGAGTCTATTCGAATGTATTGATCCCAATCAAAACTCTTTTTGGCATTGTTTTGGACGGAAGCTTGAGGTTTGAGAAAAAGAACCGAGAAGCTTTAACCAACAGTATCCTATTAATTTTTCACATTTGAGGAAGCAAGTTAGGACATCCGGCATGCTCACAACATTTCATCACTATTCAAAAGATTTGATCCCATGCGAAGCACCTCCAGAGTCGGATTAGTAAAGAAGCACAATGTTTGTGAACTATTTGTGAAAAGAGTGAACGAACGAATTCCCATGATATTGGCGTCTTTGGGAGAACAATTGTGTTCATCGAATCACCTCACAACATCCGGAGTCTACTCGAATGTATTGATCCCAATTGAAACTCTTTTTGGTATTGTTTTGGACGGAAGCTTGAGGTTTGAGAAAAAGAACCGAGAAGCTCTAACCAACAATATCCTATTAATTTTGCGGATTTGAGGAAGCAAGTTAGGACATCCGGCATGCTGACAACATTTCATCACTATTCAAAACAATTGATCCCATGCGAACCTTCTCCAGAGTCGGATTAGTAAAGAAGCACAAAGTTTGTGAACTATTTGTGAAAAGTGTGAACGAACGAATTCCCATGAAATTGGCCTCTTTGGGAGAACAATTGTGTTCATCCGATCACCTCACAGCATCCGGAGTCTATTCGAATGTATTGATCCAAATCGAAACTCTTTTTGGCATTGTTTTGGATGGAAGCTTGAGGTTTGAGAAAAAGAACCGAGAAGCTCTAACCAACAATATCCTATTAATTTTGCACATTTGAGGAAGCAAGTTAGGACATCCGGCATGCTCACAACATTTCATCACTATTCAAAACAATTGATCCCATGCAAAGCTCCTCCAGAGTCGGATTAGTAAAGAAGCACAAAGTTTGTGAACTATCTTCTGAATAGTGTGAACGAACGAATTCCCATGAAATTGGCGTCTTTGGGAGAACAATTGTGTTCATCCGATCACCTTACAACATCCGGAGTCTATTCGAATGTATTGATCCCAATCGAAACTCTTTTTGGCATTATTTTGGATGGAAGCTTGAGGTTTGAGAAAAAGAACCGAGAAGCTCTAACCAACAATATCCTATTAATTTTGCGCATTTGAGGAAGCAAGTTAGGACATCCGGCATGCTCACAACATTTCATGACTATTCGAAACAATTGATCCCATGCGAAGCTCCTCCAGAGTCGGATTAGTAAAGAAGCACAAAGTTTGTAAACTATTTGTGAAAAGTGTGAACGAACGAATTCCCATGAAATTGTCCTCTTTGGGAGAACAATTGTGTTCATCCGATCACCTCACAACATCCGGAGTCTATTCGAATGTATTGATCCCAATTGAAACTCTTTTTGGTATTGTTTTGGACGGAAGCTTGAGGTTTGAGAAAAAGAACCGAGAAGCTCTAACCAACAATATCCTATTAATTTTGCACATTTGAGGAAGCAAGTTAGGACATCCGGCATGCTCACAACATTTCATCACTATTCGAAACAATTGATCCCACGCGAAGCTCCTCCAGAGTCGGATTAGTAAAAAAGCACAAACTTTGTGAACTATATTTGAACTGTGTGAACGAACGAATTCCCATGAAATTGGCCACTTTGGGAGAACAATTGCGTTCATCCGATCACCTCACAACATCCGGAGTCTATTCAAATGTATTGATCCGAATCGAAACTCTTTTTGGCATTGTTTTGGACGGAAGCTTGAGGTTTGAGAAAAAGAACCGAGAAGCTCTAAGCAACAATATCCTATTTATATTGCACTTTTGAGGAAGCAAGTAAGGACATCCGGCGTGATCACAACATTTCATCACTATTCGAAACAATTGATCCCATGCGAAGCTCCTCCAGAGTCGGATTAGTAAAGAAGCACAAAGTTTGTGAACTATTTGTGAAAAGTGTGAACGAACGAATTCCCATGAAATTGGCCTCTTTGGGAGAACAATTGTGTTCATCCGATCACCTCACAACATCCGGAGTCTATTCGAATGTATTGATCCCAATCGAAACTCTTTTTGGTATTGTTTTGGACGGAAGCTTGAGGTTTGAGAAAAAGAACCGAGAAGCTCTAACCAACAATATCCTATTAATTTTACACATTTGACGAAGCAAGTTAGGACATCCGGCATGCTCACAACATTTCATCACTATTCTAAACAATTGATCCCATGCGAAGCTCCTTCAGAGCCGGATTAGTGCAGAAGCACAAAGTTTCTGAACTATTTTTTGAATAGTGTGAACGAACGAATTCCCATGAAATTGGCCTTTTTGGGAGAACAATTGTGTTCATCCGGTCACCTCACAACATATGGAATCTATTCCAATGTATTGATCCCAATCGAAAATCTTTTTGGCATAGTTTTGGACCGAAGCTTGAGGTTTGAGAAAAACAACCGAGAAGCTTTACCCAACAATATCCTATTAATTTTGCGTATTTGAGGAAGCAAGTTAGGACATCAGGAATGCTCACAACATTTCATTACAAGTAGAATCAATTTATCCCATGCGAAGCTACTCCACAGCCGGATTAGTGCAGAAGCATAAAGTTTCGGAACTATATTTGAATTGTGTGAACGAACAAATTCCCATGAAATTGTCCTCTTTGGGAGAACAATTGTGTTCATCCGATCACCTCACAACATCCGGAGTCTATTCGAATGTATTGATCCCAACTGAAACTCTTTTTGGTATTGTTTTGGACGGAAGCTTGAGGTTTGAGAAGAAGAACCGAGAAGCTCTAACCAACAATATCCTATTAATTTTGTACATTTGAGGAAGCAAGTTAGGACATCCGGCATGCTCACAACATTTCATCACTATTCAAAACAATTGATCACATGTGAAGCTCCTTCAGAGCCGGATTAGTGCAGAAGCACAAAGTTTGTGAACTATTTTGTGGACAGTGTGAGCGAATGAATTCCCATGAAATTGGCCTCTTTGAGAGAACAATTGTGTTCATCCGGTCACCTCACAACATCTTGAGTCTATTCCAATGTATTGATCCCAATCAAAACTCTTTTTGTCATAGTTTCGGACGGAAGCTTGAGGTTTGAGAATAAGAACCGAGAAGCTTTAACCAATAATATCCTATTAATTTTGCGCATTTGAAGAAGCAAGTTAGGACATTCGGCATGCTCACAGCATTTCATCACTATTCGAAACAATTGATCCCATGCGAAGCTCCTTCAGAGCCGGATTTGTACAACTGAACAAAGTTTGTGAACTATTTTGTGAACAGTGTGAAAGAACAAATTCCCATGAAATTTTCCTCTTTGGGAGAACAATTGTGTTCATCCGATCACCTCACAACATCCGGAGTCTATTCGAATGTATTGATCCCAATCGAAACCCTTTTTGGCATTGTTTTGGACGGAAGCTTGAGGTTTGAGAAAAAGAACCGAGAAGCTCTAACCAACAATATCCTATTAATTTTGCGCATTTGAGGAAGCAAGTTAGGACATTCGGCATGCTCACAACATTTCATGACAAGTCGAATCAATTGATCCCATGCGAAGCTCCTCCAGAGCTGGATTAGCGCTGAAGCATAAAGTTTTAGAACTATATTTGAATTGTGTGAACGAATGAATTCCCGTGAAATTGGCCTCTTTGGGAGAACAATTATGTTCATCCGATCACCTCTCAACATCTGGAGTCTATTCGAATGTATTGTTCCCAATCGAAACTTTTTTTGCCATTGTTTTGGACGGAAGCATGAGGTTTGAGAAAAAGAACCGAGAAGCTTTAACCAACAATATCCTATTAATTTTGCGTATTTGAGGAAGCAAGTTAGGACATCCGGCATGCTCACAACATTTCATTACAAGTAGAATCAATTTATCCCATGCGAAGCTACTCCACAGCCGGATTAGTGTAGAAGCATAAAGTTTCGGAACTATATTTGAATTGTGTGAACGAACGAATTCCCATGAAATTGTCCTCTTTGGGAGAACAATTGTGTTCATCCGATCACCTCACAACATCCGAAGTCTATTGAAATGTATTGATCCGAATCGAAACTCTTTTTGGCATTGTTTTGGATGGAAGCTTGAGGTTTGAGAAAAAGAACCGAGAAGCTCTTACCAACAATATCCTATTAATTTTGCGGATTTGAGGAAGCAAGTTAGGGCATCCGGCATGCTCACAACATTTCATCACTATTCAAAACAATTGATCCCATGCGAAGCTTCTCCAGAGTCGGATTAGTAAAGAAGCACAAAGTTTGTGAACTATTTGTGAAAAGTGTGAACGAATGAATTCCCATGAAATTGGCCTCTTTGGGAGAACAATTGTGTTCATCCGATCACCTCATAACATCCGGAGTCTATTCGAATGTATTGATCCCAATTGAAACTCTTTTTGGTATTGTTTTGGACGGAAGCTTGAGGTTTCAGAAGAAGAACCGAGAAGCTCTAACCAACAATATCCTATTAATTTTGCACATTTGAGGAAGCAAGTTAGGACATCCGGCATGCTCACAGCATTTCATCACTATTCAAAACAATTGATACCATGCGAAGCTCCTTCAGAGCTGGATTAGTGCAGAAGCACAAAGTTTGTGACCTATTTTTTGAACAGTGAGAGCGACCGAATTCCCATGAAATTGGCCTCTTTGAGAGAACAATTGTGTTCATCCGGTCACCTCACAACATATGGAGTCTATTCCAATGTATTGATCCCAATCGAAACTCTTTTTGGCATAGTTTTGGACGGATGCTTGAGGTTTGAGAAAAAGAACCGAGAAGCTTCAACCAACAATATCCTATCAATTTTGTGTATTTGAGGAAGCAAGTTGGGACATCCGGCATGCTCATAACATTTCATCACTATTCGTAACAATTGATCCCATGCGAAGCTCCTCCAGAGCCGGATTAGTAAAGATGCACAAAGTTTCTGAACTATATTTGAATTGTGTGAACAAACGAAGTCCCATGACATTGGCCTCTTTGGGAGAACAATTGTGTTCATCGAATCACCTCACAATATCCGGAGTCTATTCGAATGTATTGATCCTAATCAACACTCTTTTTGGCATTGTTTTGGATGGAAGATTGAGGTTTGAGAAAAAGAATCGAGAAGCTTTAACCAATAATATCCTATTAATTTTTCACATTTGACGAAGCAATTTAGGACATTCGGCATGCTCACAACATTTCATGACTATCCGAAACAATTGATCTCTAGCGAAGCTCCTCCAGAGCTGGATTAGTAAAGAAGCACAAAGTTTCTGAACTATATTTGAATTGTGTGAACGAATGAATTCCCATGAAATTGGCCTCTTTGGGGGAACAATTGTGATCATCCAATCACCTCACAACATCCGGAGTGTATTCCAATATTTTGATCCCAATCGAAAGTCTTTTTGCCATTGTTTTGGACGGAAGCTTGACATTTTAGAAAAAGAACCGAGAAGCTTCAACCAACAATATCCTATCAATTTTGGTTATTTGAGGAAGCAAGTTAGGACATCCGGCATGCTCACAAGATTTCATCACAATTCAAAACAATTGATCCCATGCAAAGCTCCTTCAGAGCCGGATTAGTGCAGAAGCACAAAGTTTGTTTACTATTTTGTGAACTGTGAGAGCGACCGAATTCCCGTGAAATTGGCCTCTTTGAGAGAACAATTGTGTTCATCCGGTCACCTCACAACATATGGAGTCTATTCCAATGTATTGATCCTAATCGAAACTCTTTTTGGCATTGTTTTGGATGGAAGCTTGAGGTTTGAGAAAAAGAACCGAGAAGCTCTAACCAAGAATATCCTATTAATTTTGTGCATTTGAGGAAGCAAGTTAGGACATCCGGCATGCTCACAGCATTTCATCACTATTCAAAACAATTGATCCCATGCGAAGCTCCTTCAGAGCTGGATTAGTGCAGAAGCACAAAGTTTGTGACCTATTTTTTGAACAGTGTGAATGAACGAATTCCCATGAAATTGGCCTCTTTGAGAGAACAATTGTGTTCATCCGGTCACCTCACAACATATGGAGTCTATTCCAATGTATTGATCCTGATCGAAACTCTTTTTGGCATAGTTTTGGACGGGTGCTTGAGGTTTGAGAAAAAGAACCGAGAAGCTTCAACCAACAATATCCTATCAATTTTGTGTATTTGAGGAAGCAAGTTAGGACATCCGGCATGCTCACAACATTTCATCACTATTCGTAACAATTGATCCCATGCGAAGCTCCTCCAGAGCCGGATTAGTAAAGATGCACAAAGTTTCTAAACTATATTTGAATTGTGTGAACGAACGAAGTCCCATGATATTGGCCTCCTTGGGAGAACAATTGTGTTCATCCAATCACCTCATAACATCCGGAGTCTATTCGAATGTATTGATCCTAATCAACACTCTTTTTGGCATTGTTTTGGACGGAAGATTGAGGTTTGAGAAAAAGAACCGAGAAGCTTTAACCAACAATATCCTGTTAATTTTTCACATTTGACGAAGCAATTTAGGACGTTCGGCATGCTCACAACATTTCATGACTATCCGAAACAATTGATCTCTAGCGAAGCTCCTCCAGAGCTGGATTAGTAAAGAAGCACAAAGTTTCTGAACTATATTTGAATTGTGTGAACGAATGAATTATCATGAAATTGGCCTCTTTGGGGGAACAATTGTGATCATCCGATCACCTCACAACATCCGGAGTGTATTCCAATATTTTGATCCCAATCGAAACTCTTTTTGCCATTGTTTTGGACGGAAGCTTGAGGTTTGAGAAAAAGAACCGAGAAGCTTTAACCAACAATATCCTATAAATTTTGCGTACTTGAGGAAGCAAGTTAGGACATCCGGAATGCTCACAACATTTCATTACAAGTAGAATCAACTTATCCCATGCGAAGCTCCTCCAAAGTCGGATTAGTGCGGAAGCATAAAGTTTCAGAACTATATTTGAATTGCGTGAATGAACGAATTCCCATGAAATTGTCCGCTTTGGGAGAACAATTGTGTTCATCCGATCACCTCACAACATCCGGAGTCTATTGCAATGTATTGATCCCAATCGAAACTCGTTTTGGCATTGTTTTGGACGGATGCTTGAGGTTTGAGAAAAAGAACTGAGAAGCTTTAACCAACAATATCCTATTAATTTTGCGCATTTGGGGAAGCAAGTTAGGACATCCGGCATGCTCACAACATTTTATCACTATTCAAAACAATTGATCCCATGCGAAGCTTCTTCAGAGCCGGATTAGTGCAGAACCACAAAGTTTGTTTACTATTTTGTGAACAGTGAGAGCGACCGAATTCCCATGAAATTGGCCTCTTTGAGAGAACATTTGTGTTCATCCGGTCACCTCACAACATATGGAATTTATTCCAATGTATTGATCCCAATCGAAACTCTTTTTGGCATTGTTTTGGACGGAAGCTTGAGGTTTGAGAAAAAGAAACGAGAAGCTTTAACCAACAATATCCTATTAATTTTTCGCATTTGAGGAAGCAATTTAGGACATTCGGCATGCTCACAACATTTCATGACTATCCGAAACAATTGATTCCTAGCGAAGCTCCTCGAGAGCTGGATTAGTAAAGAAGCACAAAGTTTCTGAACTATATTTGAATTGTGTGAACGAATGAATTCCCATGAAATTGGCCTCTTTGGGGGAACAATTGTGATCATCCGATCACCTCACAACATCCGGAGTCTATTCCAATGTATTGATCCCAATCAAAACTCTTTTTGGCATTGTTTTGGACGGAAGCTTGAGGTTTGGGAAAAAGAACCGAGAAGCTTTAACCAACAATATCCTATAAATTTTTCGCATTTGAGGAAGCAAGTTAGGACATTCGGCATGCTCACAACATTTTATCACTATTCGAAACAATTGATCCTAAGCGAAGCTCCTTCAGAGTCGGATTAGTGCAGAAGCATAAAGTTTCAGAACTATATTTGAATTGTGTGACCTAACAAATTCCCTTGAAATTGGCCTCTTTAGGAGAAAAATTGTGTTCATCCGATCACCTCACAACATTCGGAGTCTATTCCAATGTATTGATCCCGATCGAAACTCTTTTTGGCATTGTTTTGGACGGATGCTTGAGGTTTGAGAAAAAGAACCGAGAAGCTCTAACCAACAATATCCTATCAATTTTGCGTATTTGAGGAAGCAAGTTAGGACATCCGGCATGCTCACAACATTTCATCACTATTCCAAACAATTGATCCCATGCGAAGCTCCTTCAGAGCCGGATGAGTGCAGAAGCATAAAGTTTCGGAACTATATTTGAATTGTGTAAATGAACGAATTCCCATGAAATTGGCCTCTTTGGGAGAACAATTGTGTTCATCCGATCACCGCACAACATTCGGAGTCTATTCCAATGTATTGATCCCAATCGAAACTCTTTTTGGCATTGTTTTGGACGGATGCTTGAGGTTTGAGAAAAAGAACCGAGAAGTTTCAACCAACAATATCCTATAAATTTTGCGTATTTGAGGAAGCAAGTTAGGACATCCGGAATGCTCACAACATTTCATTACAAGTAGAATCAATTTATCCCATGCGAAGCTCCTCCAAAGTCGGATTAGTGCGGAAGCATAAAGTTTCGGAACTATATTTGAATTGTGTAAATGAACGAATTCCCATGAAATTGTCCTCTTTGGGAGAACAATTGTGTTCATCCGATCACCGCACAACATTCGGAGTCTATTCCAATGTATTGATCCCAATCAAAACTCTTTTTGGCATTGTTTTGGACGGATGCTTGAGGTTTGAGAAAAAGAACCGAGAAGTTTCAACCAACAATATCCTATCAATTTTGCGTATTTGAGGAAGCAAGTTAGGACATCCGGCATGCTCACAACATTTCATCACTATTCAAAACAATTGATCCCATGCGAAGCTTCTTCAGAGCCGGATTAGTGCAGAACCACAAAGTTTGTTTACTATTTTGTGAACAGTGAGAGCGACCGAATTCCCATGAAATTGGCCTCTTTGAGAGAACATTTGTGTTCATCCGGTCACCTCACAACATATGGAATTTATTCCAATGTATTGATCCCAATCGAAACTCTTTTTGGCATTGTTTTGGACGGAAGCTTGAGGTTTGAGAAAAAGAACCGAGAAGCTTTAACCAACAATATCCTATAAATTTTGCGTACTTGAGGAAGCAAGTTAGGACATCCGGAATGCTCACAACATTTCATTACAAGTAGAATCAATTTATCCCATGCGAAGCTCCTCCAAAGTCAGATTACTGCGGAAGCATAAAGTTTCGGAACTATATTTGAATTGTGTAAATGAACGAATTCCCATGAAATTGGCCTCTTTGGGAGAACAATTGTGTTCATCCGATCACCGCACAACATTCGGAGTCTATTCCAATGTATTGATCCCAATCAAAACTCTTTTTGGCATTGTTTTGGACGGATGCTTGAGGTTTGAGAAAAAGAACCGAGAAGTTTCAACCAACAATATCCTATCAATTTTGCGTGTTTGAGGAAGCAAGTTAGGACATCCGGAATGCTCACAACATTTCATTACAAGTAGAATCAATTTATCCCATGCGAAGCTCCTCCAAAGTCGGATTAGTGCGGAAGCATAAAGTTTCGGAACTATATTTGAATTGTGTAAATGAATGAATTCCCATGAAATTGTCCTCTTTGGGAGAACAATTGTGTTCATCCGATCACCGCACAACATTCGGAGTCTATTCCAATGTATTGATCCCAATCGAAACTCTTTTTGGCATTGTTTTGGACGGATGCTTGAGGTTTGAGAAAAAGAACCGAGAAGTTTCAACCAACAATATCCTATCAATTTTGCGTATTTGAGGAAGCAAGTTAGGACATCCGGCATGCTCACAACATTTTATCACTATTCAAAACAATTGATCCCATGCGAAGCTTCTTCAGAGCCGGATTAGTGCAGAACCACAAAGTTTGTTTACTATTTTGTGAACAGTGAGAGCGACCGAATTCCCATGAAATTGGCCTCTTTGAGAGAACATTTGTGTTCATCCGGTCACCTCACAACATATGGAATTTATTCCAATGTATTGATCCCAATCGAAACTCTTTTTGGCATTGTTTTGGACGGAAGCTTGAGGTTTGAGAAAAAGAAACGAGAAGCTTTAACCAACAATATCCTATTAATTTTTCGCATTTGAGGAAGCAATTTAGGACATTCGGCATGCTCACAACATTTCATGACTATCCGAAACAATTGATTCCTAGCGAAGCTCCTCGAGAGCTGGATTAGTAAAGAAGCACAAAGTTTCTGAACTATATTTGAATTGTGTGAACGAATGAATTCCCATGAAATTGGCCTCTTTGGGGGAACAATTGTGATCATCCGATCACCTCACAACATCCGGAGTCTATTCCAATGTATTGATCCCAATCAAAACTCTTTTTGGCATTGTTTTGGACGGAAGCTTGAGGTTTGGGAAAAAGAACCGAGAAGCTTTAACCAACAATATCCTATAAATTTTTCGCATTTGAGGAAGCAAGTTAGGACATTCGGCATGCTCACAACATTTTATCACTATTCGAAACAATTGATCCTAAGCGAAGCTCCTTCAGAGTCGGATTAGTGCAGAAGCATAAAGTTTCAGAACTATATTTGAATTGTGTGACCTAACAAATTCCCTTGAAATTGGCCTCTTTAGGAGAAAAATTGTGTTCATCCGATCACCTCACAACATTCGGAGTCTATTCCAATGTATTGATCCCGATCGAAACTCTTTTTGGCATTGTTTTGGACGGATGCTTGAGGTTTGAGAAAAAGAACCGAGAAGCTCTAACCAACAATATCCTATCAATTTTGCGTATTTGAGGAAGCAAGTTAGGACATCCGGCATGCTCACAACATTTCATCACTATTCCAAACAATTGATCCCATGCGAAGCTCCTTCAGAGCCGGATGAGTGCAGAAGCATAAAGTTTCGGAACTATATTTGAATTGTGTAAATGAACGAATTCCCATGAAATTGGCCTCTTTGGGAGAACAATTGTGTTCATCCGATCACCGCACAACATTCGGAGTCTATTCCAATGTATTGATCCCAATCGAAACTCTTTTTGGCATTGTTTTGGACGGATGCTTGAGGTTTGAGAAAAAGAACCGAGAAGTTTCAACCAACAATATCCTATAAATTTTGCGTATTTGAGGAAGCAAGTTAGGACATCCGGAATGCTCACAACATTTCATTACAAGTAGAATCAATTTATCCCATGCGAAGCTCCTCCAAAGTCGGATTAGTGCGGAAGCATAAAGTTTCGGAACTATATTTGAATTGTGTAAATGAACGAATTCCCATGAAATTGTCCTCTTTGGGAGAACAATTGTGTTCATCCGATCACCGCACAACATTCGGAGTCTATTCCAATGTATTGATCCCAATCAAAACTCTTTTTGGCATTGTTTTGGACGGATGCTTGAGGTTTGAGAAAAAGAACCGAGAAGTTTCAACCAACAATATCCTATCAATTTTGCGTATTTGAGGAAGCAAGTTAGGACATCCGGCATGCTCACAACATTTCATCACTATTCAAAACAATTGATCCCATGCGAAGCTTCTTCAGAGCCGGATTAGTGCAGAACCACAAAGTTTGTTTTCTATTTTGTGAACAGTGAGAGCGACCGAATTCCCATGAAATTGGCCTCTTTGAGAGAACATTTGTGTTCATCCGGTCACCTCACAACATATGGAATTTATTCCAATGTATTGATCCCAATCGAAACTCTTTTTGGCATTGTTTTGGACGGAAGCTTGAGGTTTGAGAAAAAGAACCGAGAAGCTTTAACCAACAATATCCTATAAATTTTGCGTACTTGAGGAAGCAAGTTAGGACATCCGGAATGCTCACAACATTTCATTACAAGTAGAATCAATTTATCCCATGCGAAGCTCCTCCAAAGTCAGATTACTGCGGAAGCATAAAGTTTCGGAACTATATTTGAATTGTGTAAATGAACGAATTCCCATGAAATTGTCCTCTTTGGGAGAACAATTGTGTTCATCCGATCACCGCACAACATTCGGAGTCTATTCTAATGTATTGATCCCAATCAAAACTCTTTTTGGCATTGTTTTGGACGGATGCTTGAGGTTTGAGAAAAAGAACCGAGAAGTTTCAACCAACAATATCCTATCAATTTTGCGTATTTGAGGAAGCAAGTTAGGACATCCGGCATGCTCACAACATTTCATCACTATTCAAAACAATTGATCCCATGCGAAGCTTCTTCAGAGCCGGATTAGTGCAGAACCACAAAGTTTGTTTACTATTTTGTGAACAGTGAGAGCGACCGAATTCCCATGAAATTGGCCTCTTTGAGAGAACATTTGTGTTCATCCGGTCACCTCACAACATATGGAATTTATTCCAATGTATTGATCCCAATCGAAACTCTTTTTGGCATTGTTTTGGACGGAAGCTTGAGGTTTGAGAAAAAGAACCGAGAAGCTTTAACCAACAATATCCTATAAATTTTGCGTACTTGAGGAAGCAAGTTAGGACATCCGGAATGCTCACAACATTTCATTACAAGTAGAATCAATTTATCCCATGCGAAGCTCCTCCAAAGTCAGATTACTGCGGAAGCATAAAGTTTCGGAACTATATTTGAATTGTGTAAATGAACGAATTCCCATGAAATTGTCCTCTTTGGGAGAACAATTGTGTTCATCCGATCACCGCACAACATTCGGAGTCTATTCCAATGTATTGATCCCAATCAAAACTCTTTTTTGCATTGTTTTGGACGGATGCTTGAGGTTTGAGAAAAAGAACCGAGAAGTTTCAACCAACAATATCCTATCAATTTTGCGTATTTGAGGAAGCAAGTTAGGACATCCGGCATGCTCACAACATTTCATCACTATTCAAAACAATTGATCCCATGCGAAGCTTCTTCAGAGCCGGATTAGTGCAGAACCACAAAGTTTGTTTACTATTTTGTGAACAGTGAGAGTGACCGAATTCCCATGAAATTGGTCTCTTTGAGAGAACATTTGTGTTCATCCGGTCACCTCACAACATATGGAATTTATTCCAATGTATTGATCCCAATCGAAACTCTTTTTGGCATTGTTTTGGACGGAAGCTTGAGGTTTGAGAAAAAGAAACGAGAAGCTTTAACCAACAATATCCTATTAATTTTTCGCATTTGAGGAAGCAATTTAGGACATTCGGCATGCTAACAACATTTCATGACTATCCGAAACAATTGATTCCTAGCGAAGCTCCTCGAGAGCTGGATTAGTAAAGAAGCACAAAGTTTCTGAACTATATTTGAATTGTGTGAACGAATGAATTCCCATGAAATTGGCCTCTTTGGGGGAACAATTGTGATCATCCGATCACCTCACAACATCCGGAGTCTATTCCAATGTATTGATCCCAATCAAAACTCTTTTTGGCATTGTTTTGGACGGAAGCTTGAGGTTTGAGAAAAAGAACCGAGAAGCTTCAACCAACAATATCCTATCAATTTTGTGTATTTGAGGAAGCAAGTTGGGACATCCGGCATGCTCATAACATTTCATCACTATTCGTAACAATTGATCCCATGCGAAGCTCCTCCAGAGCCGGATTAGTAAAGATGCACAAAGTTTCTGAACTATATTTGAATTGTGTGAACGAACGAAGTCCCATGACATTGGCCTCTTTGGGAGAACAATTGTGTTCATCGAATCACCTCACAACATCCGGAGTCTATTCGAATGTATTGATCCTAATCAACACTCTTTTTGGCATTGTTTTGGATGGAAGATTGAGGTTTGAGAAAAAGAACCGAGAAGCTTTAACCAACAATATCCTATTAATTTTTCACATTTGACGAAGCAATTTAGGACATTCGGCATGCTCACAACATTTCATGACTATCCGAAACAATTGATCTCTAGCGAAGCTCCTCCAGAGCTGGATTAGTAAAGAAGCACAAAGTTTCTGAACTATATTTGAATTGTGTGAACGAATGAATTCCCATGAAATTGGCCTCTTTGGGGGAACAATTGTGATCATCCGATCACCTCACAACATCCAGAGTCTATTCCAATGTATTGATCCCAATCGAAACTCTTTTTGGCACTGTTTTGGATGGAAGATTAAGGTTTGAGAAAAAGAACCGAGAAGCTTTATTCAACAATATCCTATTAATTTTGCATATTTGAGGAAGCAAGTTAGGACATCCGGCATGTTCACAACATTTCATCACTATTTGAAACAATTGATCCCATGCGAAGCTCCTTCAGAGCAGGGTTAGTGTGAAGCACAAAGTTTGTGAACTATTTTGTGAACAATGTGAATGAATGAATTCCCAAGAAATTGGCCTCTTTGGGAGAACAATTGTGTTCATCCGGTCACCTCACAACATATGGAATCTATTCCAATGTACTGATCCCAATCGAAACTCTTTCTGGCATAGTTTTGGACGGAAGCTTGAGGTTTGAGAAAAAGAACCGAGAAGCTCTAACCAACAATATCCTATTAATTTTGTGCATTTGAGGAAGCAAGTTAAGACATCCAGCATGTTCACAATTTTTCATCACCATTCAAAACAATTGATCCCATGCGAAGCACCTTCAGAGTCCGATTAGTGCAGAAGCACAAAGTTTGTGAACTATTTGTGAACAGTGTGAACGAAAGAATTCCCATGAAATTGGCCTCTTTGGGAGAACAATTGTGTTCGTCCGATCGCCTCACAACATCCGAAGTCAATTCCAATGTATTGATCCCAATCGAAACTCTTTTTGTCATAGTTTTGAATGGAAGCTTTAGGTTTGAGAAAAAGAACCGAGAATCTCGAGCTAACAATATCCTATTAATTTTGCATATTTGAGGAAGCAAGTTTGGACATCCGGCATGCTCACAACATTTCATCACTATTCGAAACAATTGATCCCATGCGAAGCTCCTCCAAAGCCGGATTAGTGCTAAAGCACAAAGTTTGGGAACTATTTGTGAAAAGTGTGAACGAACGAATTCCCATGAAATTGGCCTCTTTGGGAGAACAATTATGCTCATCCAGACACCTCACAACATCTGGAGTCTACTCCAAAGTATTGATCCCAATCGAAACTCTTTTTTACATAGTTTTGGACAGAAGCTTGAGGTTTGAGAAAAAGAACCGAGAAGCTCCAACCAACAATATCCTATTAATTTTGCGCAGTTGAGGAAGCAAGTTAGGACATCCGGCATGCTCACGACGTTTCATCACTATTTGAAACAATTGATCCCATGCGAAGCTCCTCCAAAGCCGGATTAGTAAAGAAGCACAAAGTTTCTAAACTATATTTGAATTGTGCGAACGAACAAATTCCCATGAAATTGGCCTCTTTGGGAGAACAATTGTGTTCATCCGGTCACCTCACAACATATGGAATCTATTCCAATGTATTGATCCCAATCGAAACTCTTTTTGGAATAGTTTTGGACGGAAGCTTGAGGTTTGAGAAAAAGAACCGAGAATCTCTAACTAACAATATCCTATTAATTTTGCATATTTGAGGAAGCAAGTTAGGACATCCGGCATGCTCACAACATTTAATCACTATTCGAAACAATTGATCCCAGGCGAAGCTCCTCCAAAGCCGGATTAGTGCAGAAGCACAAAGTTTGGGAACTATTTGTGAAAAGTGTGAACGAACGAATTCCCATGAAATTGGCCTCTTTGGGAGAACAATTATGCTCATCCAGACAACTCACAACATCTGGAGTCTACTCCAAAGTATTGATCCCAATCAAAACTCTTTTTTCCATAGTTTTGAACAGAAGCTTGAGATTTGAGAAAAAGAACCGAGAAGCTCTAACCAACAATATCCTATTAATTTTGCGCAGTTGAGGAAGCAAGTTAGGACATCCGGCATGCTCACAACATTTCGTGACTATTTGAAACAATTGATCCCATGCGAAGCTCCTCCAGAGCCGGATTAGTAAAGAAGCACAAAGTTTGAGAACTATATTTGAATTTGTTGAATCAAGAGTTTTGATGATTCCAAACCAACATTCAAGAGCTTGGATTGAAGATATCAAAGGAGATCAAAGCTGTCTCAAGTGAAGATTTTCTGAGTTCTTGCTGTTAGATCTTTTGTAGGATCCTTAGTTTTTGTTATGACTGGGTAAAAGATTTTGATTTGAAGAAAAGATGTTTTCAAACTTTGATTTTATGTTAAATTTTTAAATATTTGAAAAACACCCACAAATAGACGAAGGTTGAAAGTTTAAGCAAAACTGTGAAGTTGGAAATTCGAACTTTACCTTTGGAAATTCGAATTTCGAGCTAAAACTGAATAAGTCTGAAGAGATGGGTCTCTGTCAGACGAATTTTGGCTGTTCAAAATTCAAATTTTCATCTAGTCTGAAAGAGGCCTTTTGATAAACAGACGAACTTCACACTTTCAAAATTTGAATTTCAAGTAAAATGAAGTTTGTAAAAACCAAAGAAATTCGTCTGAAATTATGATAAAGTGCATCTGAAATCAAAATGAAATTGAGTTTGATAAATGCTCTCTGATAGATGAATTTTGAACTTCCAACATTTGAATTTTCATATAAGTCTGAAAGATGCCTCTTTGCAACAGACGAACTTTGAGTCTTCAAAATTCGAATTTCAAACAAAACAAAAATTGAGAAAATAGAAGAAATTCGTCTGAAACTATGTTAAAGTTCATCTGAGATCAAGAATGATTTAAGTTTCAAAACTGCTCTCTGACAGACGAACTTTGAACATTAAAATTTGAATTTCAGAAGCTAAGTTCTTGAGTCTGTTAAAATGAAACATTGACATACGAATGATAAGAACTTGGAACATTCGAATGATGAAATTAGTCTGGAAAGAGTCTCTCTGATAGACGAATTTCACCCTTCCAAAATTCACATTTCAAAGAAAGTAATCTACTGTGTCTCTTAAACATTCAGTGGACAGACGAATTTTGGGTTACCAAAATTCGAATTTCGAATGCACTGTAGAAAATTGAAAGCACTGTTCACACTTAACCGAAAAACTTTCTTCTTGAAAATTCGTATGTCACATTGTGAAAATGTTTTGTAAGTTTCAAAATTCGAATTTCAAGTCATGAACAGACGAACTTCGTGCTGTAACGTTGGAAGCTTTAATCTTCGGTTCCTTCGAAATTCGTCTGTTGAACAACCAAAATTCAAATTTCAGTATGTCAGAAACATTAAATGCGGTTGGTACAAGGATAGTTTTTCAAAGTAACCGTTGGATAACTTCCCCAACGGATAGATTTAGTCTCTAACGGATATTTGAGACCTAAATCTATAAATACAACATCATTTGAAGTTGTGGGTAAGGAATCAAACTTGTATATACTGAATTTCTGCTAAATCTTCTTCTCAAAAGCTTTTACCCTCTCAACTTCTATACTTGTACTTAAACTTTCATATCTACTTTTTTCAAGAGAGTTATTTCATTGTAATCAATCTACTCTTCATCTTGGAGATAGATTTACTTGTGAGGGGTATTCACAAGGGGATTGGGAAGCACATAGTGAAAGTGTTTGGAGAGTTTGATAGAGCTCAGAAACAGAGCATACTCGTGTACTGTGGTCCCAGCAAGAAGCCCATTGAAATTCTTGCTGTATAGTGGATAAATCTCAAGAGGTGTCTTGGGGACTGGATGTAGGTCAAGTGGAAAGACCGAACCAGGATAAATTACTGAGTTTTCTTCTTCCTATCTTTACTTTTCATCTTGCTCTGTTTTACGCATTGTTTTCATTATATTGTGATATCTTCACTTACTTCACTTTGTGTAGAAAATTTTCAATCTTCCCAATTCACCCCCCTCTTGGGAAGTCAGCCTTGCTAACAAGTGGTACCAGAGCCCGGATTCCCATTCAAAGGAACTCACAGTCCGGGAATTAAGATGGCTGGCTTTGGAGAGAGTATACTTCCTGAAGGAAACAACACTCATAGACCACCAGGCTTCAGTGGAGAGCATTATGGATATTGGAAGATGAGGATGCAGATCTACCTCCAATCAATTGATCTTGACATCTGGTCAGTCATTGAAAAGGGAGACTTCGTCCCAATGGCTCTAACTGAAGATGGAAGACACAAAGAGAAGCTAGAAGCAGAGTGGAATGATGAAGACAGAAGGAGAGTCCTACTGAACTTCAAAGCAAAGCATTGTTTGGTCAGTGCCCTGAACCAGGATGAATTCTACAGAGTCTCACAATGCACCACTGCAAAAGAAATGTGGGATACTCTACAGATTGCACATGAAGGAACATCTGGAGTTAGGGAGAACAGACTGAACACATGCATTGGGGAGTATGAAAGCTTCAGAATGGCTGAAGGAGAAACTGTAAAGGAGCTCCAAAAGAGATTCACTCTCATTGTGAATCAACTGAAGAGCCTGGGAAAAGAATACACACAGTCTGAGAAAGTAAGAAAGATACTCAGAGCTCTCCCTCTGGAATGGCAGCCCAAGGTGACAGCTATAGAAGAAGCCAGAGGAGAATCAATGGCTTCTGTCACAGCTCTCTTCGGCAGCCTTGAGGAGTATGAAGGAAAAATCAAAGCACTCAAGGAAGCTGGGCTGGACAGAAAGAAGAAAGGCCTTGCCCTCAAAGCTGCTGATGAAAAGGAAGAAGAATCTGATGAAGGAGATGAGCTGGATGAGGAAACTCTGGCCATGATGGTCAGAAAATTTGGAAGATTCTACAGCAAGAAGAAGAACAAGAGATTCTTCAAGAAAGGAGTGGCTGGAGAAAATAAGAAAGACACAAAAGAACCTGTGACTTGCTATGAGTGCAAGAAGAAAGGACACATAAAGTGGGACTGCCCCCAATTCATCAAGAAACAAGAAAAAGAAAAGAAAGCTGCTGACAAAGGGAAGAAGAAGAAAGCCTACATCTCATCCATATGGGGCAACAGCTCAGATGAGGAAGAAGAAGATGAGGATGAGATTGCCAACTTTGTCAAATGCAACTTGCTTCTGGAGAAGTCACACCCTCATACAGCAGTGATCAAGAAGAAGAGGTATATGAATCTGAACCTTCCTATTCTGAATTACTGGATGCATTTCATGAGCTTCATGATGAATTTATTAAAATTGTTAAAGAACTGAAATTGGCAAAGAAAAAGGTAAGCAAGCTGGAGTCTCAAAGCATAGTCTCTAAAACTGCCACTTTACCTACTTCTGAATCTGTCTGCTGCACTTCATGCACTGAACTTAAGTGAACTAATGATTATTTAATTAAAAGCATGTCTAGGCTCACTAGAGGTAAGAATATGTTGTTTGCATTAATGAGGAGCCAAAGAATATCACAAGGAAAAGCTGGTCTTGGCTATGATCCATGTGCTGCCAAAGAAAAGATTAGGAAGAAAAATCAAAATGCATATATGAGACACTTTGTGCATGCTGAGAGCAATAAAAAGAAAAATGATGTATTACCTCACATTGAAACATATGATCAACCAAGGCATACTAGACAAAAATATTATCTGCATTGTTTTCTTCCTACTTCTCAATCTAGCAGTCCTTTCACCACCTGTCATTTCTGTAACAAAAAGGGACATACTTCCAGTTCCTGTGCTTTGAAGAAAAATGGACTTGACAGGAAAGTTAAATGGGTTCCCAAAGGTGCATCTGCATCTAAGGAAATAACTACTGACAGAAAAGGACCCAAGCAAATTTGGGTACCTAAAAGGAAAACATAAACCTTGTTTTGCAGGTCTGTCTCAAAGCTAAGAAAAGCAACAAATGGTATATGGACAGTGCCTGCTCAAGTCACATGACTGGTGATAAGGAGAAGTTCATCACCCTTAGAGACAAGAAGGGAGGAAAGGTGACCTTTGGAGGTGATCAATACGGCAAAATTGTTGGTATTGGCATTGTGGGCAAAAATCCAAAAAATTCCATTGAAGAAGTGTTGTTTGTAATTGGCCTCAACCACAATTTGCTGACCGTAAGTTAGACCTGTGACAGAGGAAACTAGGTGCTGTTTGACTCAAAGTTTTGCCTGGTCATCAGAAAAAGTGATCACAAAGTAATCCTCAAAGCTCAAAGGGATGGTAACTGTTATATTATTGACCTTGATGAGCTTCCTCCCTTGGACTCTGTATGTTTAATAAGCAAGAATAATGACAGTTGGCTATGGCATAGGAGATGAGCTCATGTTAACATGAATCAATTGTCTAAACTGATTAAAAATGAGCTAGAAACTGGACTACCTAAAATATCTTTTGAAAAGGATAAAGAATGTGATGCATGCCTAAGAGGAAAACAAACTAGATCATCCTTCAAATCTAAAAATGTAGTTACCACAACAAGACCACTTGAATTGTTGCATATGGACTTAATTGGACCATCCAGGGTAAAAAGTCTTGGTGGTAATCTGTATGTGCTTGTAATTGTAGATGATTATTCTAGATTCACTTGGACATTGTTTCTTCCCTCTAAAAGTGATACCTTTGATGCATTTGTAACCTTAGCTAAGAAAGTGCAAAATGAGAAAGGTATTTCTATTGTGTCTATCAGGTCAGACCATGGAGGAGAATTTGAAAATGCATACTTCCTGGAGTACTGCAATGAGCATGGGATTGACCACAACTTCTCAGTACCAAGAACTCCTCAACAAAATGGAGTGGTGGAAAGGAAGAACAGAACCATTGGAGAGATGGCTAGAGCTATGCTAAATGAGAAGGAACTCTCTCAAGTGTTCTGGGCTGATGCAGTGAATACAGCAAGCTACATCATAAACAAAGCCTACATCAGACCAATCCTTGGGAAGACTCCATATGAACTGTACAAGGGAAGAAAGCCAAATCTGTCACACCTCCATGTGTTTGGGTGCAAATGCTTCATTCACAACAATGGGAAAGAATCTGGGTAAGTTTGATGCCAAATCTGATGAAGGTATATTTTTGGGCTATTCAAGTAGGAGTAAGGCTTATAGGGTTTATAATAAAAGATCAAATGCAGTAGAAGAATTAGTGCATGTGGTTTTCATTGAAAATGAAACTGTTTCAAAACATGTTACCAATAAGGATGATCTTACTTTCAATTTTGAAAAACTGGGAATCTCTAACAAAAGTAAAACTGAACCTCCAAAGATATCTGAATCTGTTGACACAGAAGAAGATATCCAGGAGCAAGAGTTTGATAAAGAAAATAATGAAGAAACAGCTCAAGAACTCCCTAGAGCTTGGAGATATCAAAGGAATCACCCTATTGATCAAGTAATAGGGAATGTTCAAGAGAAAGTCAAAACCAGAAAACAGTTAAGGGATCAGATGCTCAACTGTGCTTTCATTTCTCAAATTGAACCCAAATGTACTGAAGAAGCCCTAACTGATGAATACTGGATTATGGCTATGCAAGATGAATTAAATCAATTTGAAAGAAATCAAGTTTGGAATTTAGTATCTAGACCCAAAAATCATCCTGTTATTGGTACCAAATGGGTTTTCAGAAATAAACTTGATGAATCTGGAACAATAATCAGAAATAAAACTAGAATAGTTGCTAAAGGGTATAATCAAGAAGAAGGTATTGATTTTGAAGAAACCTTTGCACCAGTAGCTAGATTAGAGGCTATAAGAATACTGCTAGCATATGCATGCATGAAAAATATTTTATTATATCAAATGGATGTAAAGAGTGCTTTTCTGAATGGATATATCATGGAAGAGGTTTATGTTGATCAACCTCCAGGTTTTGAGGACTCTACAAAACCAAACCATGTTTATAAACTGAAGAAAGCTCTCTATGGTTTAAAACAGGCCCCTAGAGCATGGTATGAGAGACTGAGTAATTTTCTGACTGAAAAGGGGTTTAACAGAGGCAAAATTGACACAACCTTATTTACTAAGAAAGAAAATAAAGATTTACTAATTGTTCAAATCTATGTTGATGATATTATTTTTGGTGCTACTAATGAAACTCTTTGCAAGAAATTCTCTGAGTTAATGCAGGGAGAATTCGAGATGTCTATGATGGGTGAACTCAATTTCTTCCTTGGATTGCAAATCAGACAGCTTAATGATGGTATCTTTCTCAGTCAATCCAAGTATCTAAAGGAGCTGTTAAAGAAGTTTGGAATGGAGAATGCCAAGCCAATGGGAACACCTATGGCTACTGCAACCAAACTGGACATGGATGAGAATGGGAAGTTGTTTGACATTACTCAGTACAGAAGAATGATTGGATCCCTGCTGTACCTAACTGCTAGCAGACCTGACATTATGTTCAGTGTCTGCATGTGTGCAAGGTTCCAATCATGCCCCAAAGAAACCCATGCAACAGCCGTGAAAAGAATTTTTAGATATCTTATTGGAACATCACAGATGGGTCTTTGGTATCCAAAAGGCAATGGAGAAGATCTGAAAGGATACACTGATGCTGATTTTGCAGGATCCAAAACTGACAGAAAAAGCACAAGTGGAACCTGTCAGTTCCTTGGAGGATCCCTGGTTTCATGGTTCAGCAAAAAGCAAAACAGTGTGGCCTTATCTACTGCAGAAGCTGAGTATGTTGCAGTTGGAAGCTGTTGTGCCCAAGTCATCTGGATGAAACAGTAGCTTGAAGATCTTGAGATTAATATAAAAGAGATACCAATCATGTGTGACAACCAAAGTGCTATAAATATCACCAAGAACCCTGTCATGCATTCAAGGACAAAACATATTGAAGTTAGGCACCACTTCATAAGAGATCACTTTCTGAAAGGAGAAGTTAGACTGGAGTACATTCCAACAGAAGATCAAGTTGCTGATATACTCACAAAACCTCTATCAGAAGACAGACACTGCAAAATAAGGAGAGAATTGGGAATGGTAAATCCCAATGAATTGTAAGTCATTTCTGTGCAATTCTGTCTTTAGAATTTTTAATATAAGAATAAACTCTAACTTGAGCATCGGAGTATATCTTAGTGTAGTTGCAGGTGCTTCTTGTGAAAAACAATGGCTAAAAGTTTGAAAGATTGGAGCACTCCAGATTAGAACAACCAGAAAATGAAGTGAATGATAATTATTCTAAGTTCTGGATCCATTCTGTAAGTTTTTAAAGTTGAAATTTGTATGTTGTTTGATTACTAGATGAATTTCATTGATAATATGTGTTTTTAAACTGATCAACATGGTCAACATTCGAATTTTAGTTGACCAACAGAAGAACTTCGACCTGTTATGCCTTGGAACAGTTCTCAGTAATGCCTCAAAATTCGTCTGTTGAAGCCTTAAAGTTTGAATTTTCAAAATCAGAAATTTCAAAGTTATGATTGTCCATCACTGCTACACAAATTATTACGTCTTAACATACGAATGTTGGACAGTCTTTACAAAAGTTGAAAAATTCAAATTTTCAGTTCAAAATTCGTCTGTTGAATCATGTCCATCATGTTGAATTATTGAAAGTTGCAGTTCTGCATGTTTAATTCGTCTGTTGATTGATAGTTTGATTGATGTCTGCCTTTTTCTTTTCAACATTCGAACTTTGGTGGAACAAAATTCGTCTGTTGTACTTGTATTGCTTGTTTCAAGCCACTGTCAGGCGAACTTTCAGGATGAAAATTCGTCTGTCAGTAAGCTATGCTGAACGATTTAACTTGTAACTGCCCGAAGTTCGAATTTTGACCCCTCAAAATTCGTCTGTCAGACGGTTACACACGTTAAATGCAATGGTTTTCCTCAGAACAGACGCAACCCTATTTGTAACCTCTCTAAGTCTGTTCTGATTCTCTCTTTAATCCTCTTAATTCCTATCCAAAAACCATCATTCTTCACCATTTAAACTTCCTTTCGCATCCCATAAACCTTTCCTTAACCACATTCTGCATCATTCCACTGAAAAATGGCGAGAGTCAAGATCCCTGGAGCAGGACAAGCTGGAACTCGGCCAAAAAGAATGGTCAAATCTCAATATGCCACAAAGGAAGGAGAGAAATCCAAGAGAAAGGCTGAACCCAGTAAAGCTACCCCTTCTAAACGCCAGAAATCATCATCCAAGGCAGATTCACAGAAAACTGGACCTTCCTCATCAAAAACTGCGGTCCCTTCAGCTGATACTGCTACTGTGGCTTCCTCCTCTTCTACACAATCTGGAGAATTTGAGCTTACTACACTGCCACTTTCGAGCACTCCTGAGATCCAAGAAGAGTTTTCTGCCAAGTTTTCCAGCAAAAAGTTAATCAAGCCTCACTGTGTAAATATGGAGCAATTTTTGATATCCAACAACTTTGATGCTGCATTATGGTTGATGAGATAAAAAAACCTGTTGGAAATTGCTGAAAAATATGATGATGAAGTAGTGAAGACTTGGTATGCCTCTCTTCAATACAACAGCAGGAAAAAGAAATGGGAGGTCACTTTAAGATCAAGGACCATCTGGCTTGCTGATGAAACAATCAATGAAGTGCTGGAAATCCCAGGGCAAGATGGGCTGAAAATTGACATCACAGCCTCTGGGTATATGGACGAGGCAAGCACGGCTGATGAAGAAGGTGGATCCTTTCTGAACTACAAAGAGAGCACCATTTTGGACACCCTATTCAGGAGAAGGGAAAACAGGCCAACTATAAATCTGTTGAAGCCCACAGACCTAAGTGTACAAGTCAGGATCCTGCACTACATAGTGTCCAGGATCATATTCAACAAGGGTGGCAGCTTCAACTTGATAACAAGGGCAGAGGCTCATGTGATGACTGCTATCATTTGTGGGAAGCTCATTAACATGGGTCATATCATCCTGCAGAGAATGATAAAGGCAAGGGATCAAAGGAAGGATTCCACACTCCCCTATGCTGCAATTATTTCAAGAATCCTGCAGCATGCTAGGATTCAACACATTGAAAAGGGAAAAGGGAAACTTACTGAGGCATTCAAAGAGGAGGAACTGCAAAAGATGGGCATTGAAAGACATGAAGGACGATGGGTTGGAAAGGGAGCAGGGAAATCTGAAGACTTGTTCTTTGTTGCTGATGCATCCCTCCAACAAGAAGGAACTTCCAAGGCCCCTGGCAGATCTGTACCTCAGCCTTCTCAGCCAATCCCATCTCCCTCCAGGCCTACTCATCCTCCTTCCACTCCCTCTTCACGGGCCAAGCCAACAAAGGTCACTGAGTTGTTTGACAGTCTGTCAACACTCATTCTCAGCATTAGAGATGAGCAAAATGCCAAATTTACTCATCTACAAGATCAGATCCATCAGTTGGCTGTAAATATGAAAGTGGTGGATGATGCCTATGAAGAGATAAGAAATGCTATTCCTACCACTTCAGCTCCACCTCAGCCTGGTGTCCCTGAGCCTACTCTGTCTCCATCCCCTGTGCCTCTAAGTCCCTTCGAGATTGCCTCCTCTGACCATGATGATGATGATATAGATGGTACTGGCGCAATGAGAACACCAAGTCCTGGTCCACCCTTGGACTATGGATTGGAAGAAGAAGGTCTCCAAGATACAAGCCCTCATGAGCCCATGCAAGAAGATGCTCAGGAATCAATTCTGTCAGTTCAAGAATCTGAGCAAGTTGAAAGACTGGTTACAGCCATTTCAACCTCCTCTTTGCAAGAAGCAGTGAGCACTGAAGAAAGGAGCCTTGTACCTGTTATTGACTATGTTGCCATTGCTCACAATGCTCTACTAGAAGCTCAGAGGAGAAGGCTAGAAGAAATGTTTCCTCCTGCTAAACCAGCGTCTTCCCCTCTTGCTGCCTATGGACTTACAGAGGAACAAAGAGCTCAACTAGCTCTTTCCAGACAAGCAATGCAGCAGCTGCTAGAAATCTCTGACGAGGAGACAAGCTCCGAGCCACTAGCTGATCCTGAAATCCCTTTTGCTCCTGTGCCACTTCGTGCTATTCCTGTCTCTCAGATCCCTCCTCCGGCTGATTTTGTTGGCCTTCCTGATGATGTCAAAAAGGGGGAGAAGTCTGCGCAAATAGGAAAGCCTGCTGCTGAGCAATCTGGGAAAGGGAAAGGGAAATCCTACAGCAAGAAGGCCAAGTTCAAGAAGAAATGATTGGAGATTAGGCTTAAGTCCTCTTGCTGTATTCTGTGCTTTGTATTTTGAACTTTGTTGTTTTTGTGTTTTGGATTTAATGGTTGAACGTTGATTAATTTGTTTATGTACAAGCAACTTTTAATTAAATGAATGGATCCCTTTGTTGCAATATTTTGTGCCTTAAATCTCTTCACTTAATCTGTTGATTTGATATCTTATGCATATGTTGAGGGGGAGCTTGTGAAAGCAAACCTAAGTACTAATCCAGTTTGTAAGTTGTTTTGTCATCATCAAAAAGGGGGAGAATGTTGAATCAAGAGTTTTGATGATTCCAAACCAACATTCAAGAGCTTGGATTGAAGATATCAAAGGAGATCAAAGCTGTCTCAAGTGAAGATTTTCTGAGTTCTTGCTGTTAGATCTTTTGTAGGATCCTTAGTTTTTGTTATGACTGGGTAAAAGATTTTGATTTGAAGAAAAGATGTTTTCAAACTTTGATTTTATGTTAAATTTTTAAATATTTGAAAAACACCCACAAATAGACGAAGGTTGAAAGTTTAAGCAAAACTGTGAAGTTGGAAATTCGAACTTTACCTTTGGAAATTCGAATTTCGAGCTAAAACTGAATAAGTCTGAAGAGATGGGTCTCTGTCAGACGAATTTTGGCTGTTCAAAATTCAAATTTTCATCTAGTCTGAAAGAGGCCTTTTGATAAACAGACGAACTTCACACTTTCAAAATTCGAATTTCAAGTAAAATGAAGTTTGTAAAAACCAAAGAAATTCGTCTGAAATTATGATAAAGTGCATCTGAAATCAAAATGAAATTGAGTTTGATAAATGCTCTCTGACAGACGAATTTTGAACTTCCAACATTTGAATTTTCATATAAGTCTGAAAGATGCCTCTTTGCAACAGACGAATTTTGAGTCTTCAAAATTCGAATTTTAAACAAAACAAAAATTGAGAAAATAGAAGAAATTCGTCTGAAACTATGTTAAAGTTCATCTGAGATCAAGAATGATTTAAGTTTCAAAATTGCTCTCTGACAGACGAACTTTGAACATTAAAATTCGAATTTCAGAAGCTAAGTTCTTGAGTCTGTTAAAATGAAACATTGACATACGAATGATAAGAACTTGCAACATTCGAATGATGAAATTAGTCTGGAAAGAGTCTCTCTGACAGACGAATTTCACCCTTCCAAAATTCAAATTTCGAAGAAAGTAATCTACTGTGTCTCTTAAACATTCAGTGGACAGACGAATTTTGGGTTACCAAAATTCGAATTTCGAATGCACTGTAGAAAATTGAAAACACTGTTCACACTTAACCGAAAAACTTTCTTCTTGAAAATTCGTATGTCACATTGTGAAAATGTTTTGTAAGTTTCAAAATTCAATTTCAAGTCATGAACAGACGAACTTCGTGCTGTAACATTGGAAGCTTTAATCTTCGGTTCCTTCGAAATTCGTCTGTTGACCAACCAAAATTCAAATTTCAGTATGTCAGAAACATTAAATGCGGTTGGTAAACGGATAGTTTTTCAGAGTAACCGTTGGATAACTTCCGCAACGGATAGATTTAGTCTCTAACGGATATTTGAGACCTAAATCTATAAATACAACATCATTTGAAGTTGTGGGTAAGGAATCAAACTTGTATATACTGAATTGCTGCTAAATCTTCTTCTCAAAAGCTTTTACCCTCTCAACTTCTATACTTGTACTCAAACTTTCGTATCTGCTTTTTTCAAGAGAGTTATTTCATTGTAATCAATCTACTCTTCATCTTGGAGATAGATTTACATGCAAGGGGTATTCACAAGGGGATTAGGAAGCACATAGTGAAAGTGCTTGGAGAGTTTGAGAGAGCTCAGAAACAGAGCATACTCGTGTACTGTGGCCCCAGCAAGAAGCCCATTGAAATTCTTGCTGTATAGTGGATAAATCTCAAGAGGTGTCTTGGGGACTGGATGTAGGTTAAGTGGAAAGACCGAACCAGAATAAATTACTGAGTTTTCTTCTTCCTATCTTTACTTTTCATCTTGCTCTGTTTTACGCATTGTTTTCATTATATTGTGATATCTTCACTTACTTCACTTTGTGCAGAAAAATTTCAATCTTCCCAATTCACCCCCCTCTTGGGAAGTCAGCCTTGCTAACAAAATTGTGTGAAGGAACGAATTCCCATGAAATTGGCCTCTTTGGGAGAACAATTGTGTTCATCCGATCACCTCACAACACCCGGAGTCTTTTCCAATGTATTGATCCCAATCGAAACTCTTTTTGGCATTGTTTTGGATGGAAGCTTGAGGTTTGAGAAAAACAACCAAGAAGCTTTAACCAACAATATCCTATTAATTTTGCGTATTTGAGGAAGCAAGTTAGGACATCCGGCATGCTCACAACATTTCATGACTATTTGAAACAATTGATCCCATGCGAAGCTCCTGCAGATCCGGAATAGTAAAGAAGCACAAAGTTTGAGAACTGTATTTGAATTGTGTGAACGAATGAATTCCCATGAAATTGGCCTCTTTGGGAGAACAATTGTGTTCGTCCGATCACCTCACAACATCCGGAGTCTATTCCAATGTATTGATCCCAATCGAAACTCTTTTTGTCATAGTTTTGGACGGAAGCTTTAGGTTTGAGAAAAAGAAATGAGAATCTCGAACTAACAATATCCTATTAATTTTTCATATTTGAGGAAGCAAGTTAGGACATCCGGCATGCTCACAACATTTCATCACCATTCAAAACAATTGATCCCATGCGAAGCACCTTCAGAGTCGGATTAGTGCAGAAGCACAAAGTTTGTGAACTATTTGTGAATAGTGTGAACGAAAGAATTCCCATGAAATTGGCCTCTTTGGGAGAACAATTGTGTTCGTCCGATCGCCTCACAACATCCGGAGTCTATTCCAATGTATTGATCCCAATCGAAACTCTTTTTGTCATAGTTTTGGACGGAAGCTTGAGGTTTGAGAAAAAGAACCGAGAATCTCGAACTAACAATATCCTATTAATTTTGCATATTTGAGGAAGCAAGTTAGGACATCCGGCATGATCACAACATTTCATCACCATTCAAAACAATTGATCCCATGCGAAGCATCTTCAGAGTCGGATTAGTGCAGAAGCACAAAGTTTGTGAACTATTTGTGAACAGTGTGAATGAAAGAATTCCCATGAAATTGGCCTCTTTGGGAGAACAATTGTGTTCATCCGATCGCCTCACAACATCCGGAGTCTATTCCAATGTATTGATCCCAATCGAAACTCTTTTTGGCATTGTTTTGGACTGAAGCTTGAGGTTTGAGAAAAAGAACCGAGAAACTCTAGTCAACAATATCCTATTAATTTTGCGCATTTGAGGAAGCAAGTTAGGACATCCGGCATGCTCACAATTTTTCATCGCCATTCGAAACAATTGATCCCATGCGAAGCTCCTTAAGAGCCGGATTAGTACAGAAGCACAAAGTTTGTGAACTATTTGTGAACAGTGTGAACGAACGAATTCCCATGAAATTGGCCTTTTTGGGAGAACAATTGAGTTCATCCGATCGCCTCACAACATCCGGAGTCTATTCCAATGTATTGATCCCAATCGAAACTCTTTTTTGCATTGTTTAGGATGGAAGCTTGAGGTTTGAGAAAAAGAACCAAGAAGATTTAATCAAATAATATCCTATTAATTTTGCGTATTTACGGAAGCAAGTTAGGACATCTGGCATGCTCACAACATTTCATCACTATTCGAAACACTTGATCCCATGCGAAGCTCCTCCAGAGCAAGATTAGTAATGAAGCACAAAGTTTGTGAACTATTTGTGAACAGTGTGAACATACGAATTCCCATGAAATTGGCCTCTTTGGGAGAACAATTGTGTTCATCCGATCACCTCACAACATTCAGAGTCTGTTCCAATGTATTGATCCCAATCGAAACTCTTTTTGGCATTGTTTTGGACGGAAGCTTGAGGTTTGAGAAAAAGAACCGAGAAGCTTTAACCAACAATATCCTATTAATTTTTCACATTTGGGGAAGAAAGTTAGGACATTCGCCATGCTCACATCATTTCATCACTATTCGAACCAATTGATCCCATGCGAAGCTCCTTCAGAGTCGTATTAGTGCAGAAGCACAAAGTTTGTGAACTATTTGCGAAAAGGGTGAACGAACGAATTCCCATGAAATTGGCCCCTTTGGGAGAACAATTATGCTCATCCGGACACCGCACAACATCTAGAGTCTACTCCAAAGTATTGATCCCAATCGAAACTCTTTTTGGCATTGTTTTGGACGGAAGCTTGAGGTTTGAGAAAAAGAACCAAGAAGCTTTAACCAACAATATCCAATTAATTTTGTGTATTTGAGGAAGCAAGTTAGGACATCCGGCATGCTCACAAAATTTCATCACTATTCAAAAAATTGATCCCATCCGAAGCTCCTTCAGAGCCGGATTAGTGCAGAAGCACACAGTTTGTGAACTATTTTGTGGGCTGATTGAGCAAATGAATTCCCATGAAATTGGCCTCTTTGAGAGAACAATTGTGTTCATCCGGTCACCTCACAACATCCGGAGTCTATTCCAATGTATTGTTCCCAATCGAAACTCTTTTTGGTATTATTTTGGACGGAAGCTTGAGGTTTGAGAAAAAGAACCGAGAAGCTTTAACCAACAATATCCTATTAATTTTGCGCATTTGAGGAAGCAAGTTAGGACATCAGGCATGCACACAACATTTCATAACAAGTCGAATCAATTGATCCCATGCGAAGCTCCTTAAGAGCCGGATTAGTGCAGAAGCACAAAGTTTGTGAACTATTTTGTGAACAGTGTGAACGAACGAGTTGCCATGAAATTGGCCACGTTGGGAGAACAATCATGTTCATCCGATCACCTCTCAACATCCGGAGTCTATTCCAATGTATTGATCCCAATCGAAACTCTTTTTGGCATTGTTTAGGACAGAAGCTTGAGGTTTGAGAAAAAGAACCAAGAAGATTTAGTCAAATAATATCCTATTAATTTTGCGTATTTACGGAAGCAAGTTAGGACATCTGGCATGCTCACAAGATTTCATCACTATTCGAAACACTTGATCCCATGTGAAGCTCCTCCAGAGCAAGATTAGTAATGAAGAACAAAGTTTGTGAACTATTTGCGAACAGTGTGAACAAACATATTCCCATGAAATTGGCCTCTTTCAGAGAACAATTGTGTTCATCCGATCACCTCACAACATTCGGAGTCTGTTCCAATCTATTGATCCCAATCAAAACTCTTTTTGGCATTGTTTTAGACGGAAGCTTGAGGTTTGAGAAAAAGAACCGAGAAGCTTTAACCAACAATATCCTATTAATTTTGCACATTTGAGGAAGCAAGTTAGGACATCCGGCATGCTCATAACATTTCATCACTATTCAAAACAATTGATCCCATGCGAAGCTCCTCCGAAGCCGGATTAGTAAAGAAGCACAAAGTTTCTGAACTATATTTGAATTGTGTGAACGAACGAATTCCCATGAAATTGGACTCTTTGGGAGAACAATTGCGTTCATCTGATCACCTCACAACATCCGAAGTCTATTTCAATGTATTGATCTCAATCGAAACTCTTTTTGGCATAGTTTTGGACGGAAGCTTGAGGTTTGAGAAAAAGAACCGAGAAGCTCTAACGAACAATATCCTATTAATTTTGTGCATTTAAGGAAGCAAGTTAGGACATCCGGCGTGCTCACAACATTTCATGACCACTCGATACAATTGATCCCATGCGAAGCTCCTCCAGAGCCTGATTAGTACAGAAGCACAAAGTTGCAGAACTATTTGTGAAAAGTGTGAACGAACGAATTCCCATGAAATTGGCCTCGTTGGGAGAACAATTGGGTTTATTCGGTCACCTCAAAACATCTGGAGCCTATTCCAATGTATTGATCCGAATCGAAACTCTTTTTGGGATAGTTTTGGTCGGAAGCATGAGGTTTGAGAAAAAGTGTCGAGAAGCTTTAACCAACAATATCCTATCAATTTTGCGTCATTGAGGTAGCAAGTTAGGACATCCGGCTTGCTCAGAACATTTCATGACTATTCGAAATAATTGATCCCATTTGAAGCTCCTTTAGAGCCCGTTTTGTGGAGAAGCACAAAGTTTCTGAACTATTTGTGAAAAGTTTGAACGAACGAATTCAAAAAGAAATTGGCCTCTTTGGGATAACTATGGGGTTTATCCGGTCGCCTCAAAACATCTGGAGTCTATTCCGATGTATTGATCCCAATCGAAACTCTTTTTGGGATAGTTTTGTTCGAAAGCATGAGGTTTCACAAAAAGTACCGCGACGCTTTAACCAACAATATCCTATCAATTTTTTGTCTTTGAGGGCTCAAGTTAGGACATCCGGCATGCTCACAACATTTCATGACCATTCGAAACCATTGATCCCATGCGAAGCTCCTCCAGAGCCTGATTAGTGCAGAAGCACAAAGTTTCTGAACTATTTGAGAAAAGTGTGAACGAACGAATTCCCATGAAATTGGCTTCTTTGGGAGAAGAATTGGGTTCATCCGGTCACCTCACAACATCTGGAGTGTATTCCAATGTATTGATCCCAATCGAAACTCTTTTTGGGATAGTTTTGCTCGGAAGCATATGGTTTAAGAAAAAGTACCGAGAAACTTTAGCCAACAATATCCTATCAATTTTGCGTCTTTGAGGGCTCAAGTTAGGACATCCGGAATGCTCACAACATTTCATGACCAATTGAAACAATTGGTCCCATGCGAAGCTCCTCCAGAGCCTGATTAGTGCAGAAGCACAAAGTTTCAGAACTATTTGTGAAAAGTGTGAACGAACGAATTCCCATGAAATTGGCCTCTTTGGGAGAATAATTGGGTTCATCCGGTCACCTCATAACATCTGGAGTCTATTCCAATGTATTGATCCCAATCAAAACTCTTTTTGGGATAGCTTTGCCCGAAAGCATAAGTTTTGAGAAAAAGTACCGAGAAGCCTTAACCAACAATATCCTATCAATTTTGCATCTTTGAGGTAGCAAGTTAGCACATCCGGCATGCTCACAACATTTCATGACTATTCGAAACAATTGATCCCATGCGAAGCTCCTCCAGAGCCTGATTAGTGCAGAACCACAAAGCTTCTGAACTATTTGTGAAAAGTGTGAACGAACAAATTCCCATGAAATTGGCCTCATTGGGAGAACAATTGGGTTTATTCGGTTGCCAAAAAACATATGGAGTCTATGCCAATGTATTGATCCAATCGAAACTCTTTTTGTGATTGTTTTGGTCGGAAGCATGAGGTTTGAGAAAAAGTTGCCGAGAAGCTTTCACCAACAATATCCTATCAATTTTGCATCTTTGAGGTAGCAAGTTAGCACATCCGGCCTGCTCACAACTTTTCATGACTATTCGAAACAATTGATCCCATGCGAAGCTCCTCCAGAGCCTGATTAGTGCAGAAGCACAATGTTTCTGAACTATTTGTGAAAAGTGTGAACGAACAAATTCCCATGAAATTGGCCTCATTGGGAGAACAATTGGGTTTATTCGTTCGCCTCAAAACATCTGGAGTCTATTCTAATGTATTGATCCCAATCGAAACTCTTTTTCGGATAGTTTTGGTCGGAAGCATAAGGTTTGAGAAAAAGTACCGAGAAACTTTAACCAGCAATATCCTATCAATTTTGCATCTTTGAGGTAGGAAGTTAGGACATCCGGCATGCTCACAACACTTCATGACTATTCGAAACAATTGATCCCATTTGAAGCTCCTTCAGAGCCGGTTTAGTGCAGAAGCACAAAGCTTCTGAACTATTTGTGAAAAGTGTGACCGAACGAATTCCCATGAAATTGGCCTCTTTGGGAGAACAATTGGGTGATCCGGTCACCTCACAACATCTGGAGTGTATTCCAATGTATTGATCCCAGTTGAAACTCTTTTTGGGATAGTTTTGGTCGGAAGCATGAGGTTTGAGAAAAAGTACTGCAAAGCTTTAACCAACAATATCCTATCAATTTTGTTTCTTTGAGGGGTCAAGTTAGGACATCCGGCATGCTCACAACATTTCATGACCATTCGAAACCATTGATCCCATGCGAAGCTCCTCCAGAGCCTGATTAGTGCAGAAGCACAAAGCTTCTGAACTACTTGTGAAAAGTGTGAACGAACGAATTCCCATGAAATTGGCCTCTTTGGGAGAATAATTGGGTTTATCCAGTCACCTCACAACATCTGGAGTGTATTCCAATGTATTGATCCCAATCGAAACTCTTTTTGTCATAGTTTTCGATGTAAGCACGAGGTTTGAGAAAAAGTACCGAGAAACATTAGCCAACAATATCCTATCAATTTTGCGTCTTTGAGGGCTCAAGTTAGGACATCCGGAATGCTCACAACATTTCATGACCAATCGAAACAATTGGTCCCATGCGAAGCTCCTCCAGAGCCTGATTAGTGCAGAAGCACAAAGTTTCAGAACTATTTGTGAAAAGTGTGAACGAACGAATTCCCATGAAATTGGCCTCTTTGGGGGAATAATTGGGTTCATCCGGTCACCTCACAACATCTGGAGTCTATTCCACTGTATTGATCCTAGTCAAAACTCTTTTTGGCATATCTTTGCCCGGAAGCATGAGGTTTGAGAAAAAGTACCGAGAAGCCTTAACCAATAATATCCTATCAATGTTGCATCTTTGAGGTAGCAAGTTAGCACATCCGGAATGCTCACAACATTTCACGACCATTCAAAACAATTGATCCCATGCGAAGCTCCTCCAGAGCCTGATTAGTGCAGAAGCCCAAAGTTTCTGAACTATTTGTGAAAAGTTTCAACGAACGAATTCAAAAAGAAATTGGCCTCTTTGGGAGAACTATGGGGTTTATCCGGTCGCCTCAAAACATCTGAAGTCTATTCCGATGCATTGATCCCAATCGAAACTCTTTTTGGGAAAGTTTTGGTCGAAAGCATGAGGTTTCAGAAAAAGTGCCGAGAAGGTTTAACCAACAAAATCCTATCAATTTTGCATCTTTGAGGTAGCAAGTTAGCACATCCGGCATGCTCACAACATTTCATGACCATTCGAAACAATTGATCCCATGCGAAGCTCCTCCAGAGCCTGATTAGTGCGGAAGCACAAAGTTTCTAAACTTTTTGTGAAAAGTGTGAACGAACAAATTCCCATGAAATTAGCCTCGTTGGGAGAACAATTGGGTTTATTCGTTCGCCTCAAAACATCTGGAGTCTATTCCAATGTATTGATCCCAATCGAAACTCTTTTTCGGATAGTTTTGGTCGGAAGCATGAGGTTTGAGAAAAAGTACCGAGAAACTTTAGCCAACAATATCCTATCAATTTTGCATCTTTGAGGGGTCAAGTTAGGACATCCGGAATGCTCACAACATTTCATGACCAATCGAAACAATTGGTCCCATGCGAAGCTCCTCCAGAGCCTGATTAGTGCAGAAGCACAAAGTTTCTCAACTATTTGTGAAAAGTTTGAACGAACGAATTCAAAAAGAAATTGGCCTCTTTGGGAGAACTATGGGGTTTATCCGGTCGCCTCAAAATATCTGAAGTCTATTCCGATGTTTTGATCCCAATCGAAACTCTTTTTGGGATAGTTTTGGTCGAAAGCATGAGGTTTCAGAAAAAGTACCGCGAAGCTTTAACCAACAACATCCTATCAATTTTGTGCCTTTGAGGTAGCAAGTTAGGACATCCGGCATGCTCACAACCTTTCATGACCATTCAAAACCATTGATCCCATGCGAAGCTCCTCCAGAGCCTGATTAGTGCAGAAGCACAAAGCTTCTGAACTATTTGTGAAAAGTGTGAACGAACGAATTCCCATGAAATTGGCCTCTTTGGCAGAATAATTGAGTTCATCCGGTCACCTCACAACATCTGGAGTGTATTCCAAGGTATTGAGCCCAATCGAAACTCTTTTTGTCATAGTTTTCGACGTAAGCATGAGGTTTGAGAAAAAGTACCGAGAAACTTTAGCCAACAATATCCTATCAATTTTGCATCTTTGAAGGGTCAAGTTAGGACATCCGGAATGCTCACAACATTTCATGACCAATCGAAACAATTGGTCCCATGCGAAGCTCCTCCAGAGCCTGAGTAGTGCAGAAGCACAAAGTTTCTCAACTATTTGTGAAAAGTGTGAACGAACGAATTCCCATAAAATTGGCCTCTTTGGGAGAATAATTGGGTTCATCCGGTCAACTCAAAATATCTAAAGTCTATTCCGATGTTTTGATCCCAATCGAAACTCTTTTTGGGATAGTTTTGGTCGATAGCATGAGGTTTCAGAAAAAGTACCGCGAAGCTTTAACCAACAATATCCTATCAATTTTGTGTCTTTGAGGGCTCAAGTTAGGACATCCGGCATGCTCACAACATTTCATGACCATTCAAAACCATTGATCCCATGCGAAGCTCCTCCAGAGCCTGATTAGTGCAGAAGTACAAAGTTTCTGAACTATTTGAGAAAAGTGTGAACGAACGAATTCCCATCAAATTGGCCACTTTTGGAGAACAATTGGGTTCATCCGGTCACCTCACAACATCTGGAGTTTATTCCAATGTATTGATCCCAATCGAAAATATTTTTGGGATACTTTTGCTCGAAAGCATGATGTTTGACAAAAAGTACCGAGAAGCTTTAACCAGCAATATCCTATCAATTTTGCATTTTTGAGGTAGCAAGTTAGGACATTCGGCAAGCTCATAACATTTCATGACTATTCGAAACAATTGATCCCATTTGAAGCTCCTTCAGAGCCTGTTTTGTGGAGAAGCACAAAGCTTCTAAACTATTTGTGAAAAGTGTGAACGAACGAATTCCCATGAAATTGGCCTCTTTGGGAGAACAATACAGTTTATCCGGTCGCCTCAAAACATCTGGACTATATTCCAATGTATTGATCCTAATCGAACCTCTTTTTGGGATAGTTTTGCTCAGAAGCATGAGGTTTGAGAAAAAGTACCGAGAAGCTTTAACCAAGAATATCCTATCAATTTTGCATCTTTGAGGTAGCAAGTTAGGACATTCGGCAAGCACATAAAATTTCATGACTATTCGAAATAATTGATCCCATTTGAAGCTCCTTCGGAGCCCGTTTAGTGCAGAAGTACAAAGCTTCTGAACTATTTGTGAAAAGTGTGACCGAACGAATTCGCATAAAATTGGCCTCGTTGGGAGAACAATTGGGTTTATCCGGTCGCCTTAAAACATCTGGAGTCTATTCCAATGTATTGATCCCAATCGAACCTCTTTTTGGGATAGTTTTTGTCGAAAGCATTAGGTTTGAGAAAAAGTGCCGAGAAGCTTTAACCAACAATATCCTATCAATTTTGCATCTTTCAGGTAGCAAGTTAGAGCATCCGGCTTGCTCACAACATTTCATGACTATTCGAAACAATTGATCCCATTTGAAGCTCCTTCAGAGCCCGTTTTGTGGAGAAGCACAAAGCTTCTAAACTATTTGTGAAAAGTGTGAACGAACGAATTCCCATGAAATTGGCCTCTTTGGGAGAACAATGCGGTTTATCCGGTCGCCTGAAAACATCTGGAGTCTATTCCAATGTATTGATCCCAATCGAAACTCTTTTTGGTTTAGTTTTGGACGGAAGCATGAGGTTTGAGAAAAAATACCGAGAAGCTTTAACCAAGAATATCCTCTCAATTTTGTGTCTTTGAGGGCTTAAGTTAGGACATCCGGCATGCTCACAACATTTCATGACCATTCGATAGGATTGATCCCATGCAAAGCTCCTCTATAGCCTGATTAGTGCAGAAGCACAAAGTTTCTGAACTATTTGACAAAAGTGTGAACGAACGAATTCCCATCAAATTGGCCACTTTTGGAGAACAATTGGGTTCATCCGGTCACCTCACAACATCTGGAGTTTATTCCAATGTATTGAACCCAATCGAAACTCTTTTTGGGATACTTTTGCTCGAAAGCATGATGTTTGACAAAAAGTACCGAGAAGCTTTAACCAGCAATATCCTATCAATTTTCCATTTTTGAGGTAGCAAGTTAGGACATTCGGCAAGCTCATAACATTTCATGACTATTCGAAATAATTGATCCCATTTGAAGCTCCTTCGGAGCCCGTTTAGTGCAGAAGTACAAAGCTTCTGAACTATTTGTGAAAAGTGTGACCGAACGAATTCCCATGAAATTTGCCTCTTTGGGAGATCAATTGGGTTTATCCGGTCACCTCACAACATCTGTAGTCTATTCCAACGTATTGATCCCAATCGAAACTCTTTTTTGGATAGTTTTGGTCGGAGGATTGAGGTTTGAGAAAAAGTACCGAGAACCTTTAACCAACAATATCCTCTCAATTTTGTGTCTTTGAGGGCTCAAGTTAGGACATCCGGCATGCTCACAACATTTCATGACCATTCGAACCAATTGATCCCATACGAAGCTCCTCCAGAGCCTGATTAGTGCAGAAGCACAAAGTTTCTGAACTATTTGTGAAAAGTGTGAACGAACGAATTCCCATGAAATTGGCCTCATTGGGAGAACAATTGGGTTTATTTGGTCACCTCAACACACCTGGAGTCCATTCCAATGTATTGATCCCAATCGAAACACTTTTTGGGATAGTTTTTGTCGGAAGCATGAGGTTTGAGAAAAAGTGCCAAGAAGCTTTAACCAACAATATCCTATCAATTTTGCATCTTTGAGGTAGCAAGTTAGGACATCCGGCATGCTCACAACATTTCATGACTATTCGAAACAATTGATCCCATTTGAAGCTCGTTCAGAGCCCGTTTTGTGGAGAAGCAAAAAGATTCTGAACTATTTGTGAAAAGTGTGAACAAATGAATTCCCATGAAATTGGCCTCTTTGGGAGAACAATGGGGTTTATCCGGTCGCCTCAAAACATCTCGAGTCTATTCCAATGTATTGATCCCAATCGAAACTCTTTTTGGTTTAGTTTTTGTCAGAAGCATGAGGTTTGGGAAAAAGTACCAAGAAGCTTTAACCAACAATATCCTCTCAATTTTGTGTCTTTGAGGGCTCAAGTTAGGACATCCGGCATGCTCACAACATTTCATGACCATTCGATAGGATTGATCCCATGCGAAGCTCCTCTAGAGCCCGTTTAGTGCAGAATCACAAAGCTTCTGAACTATTTGTGAAAAGTGTGAACGAATGAATTCCCATGAAATTGGCCTATTTGGGAGAACAATTGGGCTTATCCGGTCACCACACAACATCTGGAGTCTATTCTACTGTATTGATCCCAATCGAAACTCTTTTTTGGATAGTTTTGCTCGGAAGCATGAGGTTTGAGAAAAAGTACCAGAAGCTTTAACCAGCAATATCCTATCAATTTTGCATCTTTGAGGTAGCAAGTTAGGACATTCGGCAAGCTCATAACATTTCATGAGTATTCGAAACAATTGATCCCATATGAAGCTCCTTCGGAGCCTGTTTAGTGCAGAAGTACAAAGCTTCTGAACTATTTGTGAAAAGTGTGACTGAAGAAACTCCCATGAAATTGGCCTCTTTGGGAGAACAATATGATTTATCCGGTCACCTCAAAACATCTGGAGTCTATTCCAATGTACTGATCCCAATCGAAACTCTTTTTGGGATAGTTTTGGTCGGAGGCATGAGGTTTTCAAAAAAGTACCGCAAAGCTTTAACCAGCAATATCCTATCAATTTTGTGTCTTTGAGGGCTCAAGTTAGGACATCCGGCATGCTCACAACATTTCATGACCATTCGATGGGATTGATCCCATGCGAAGCTCCTCCAGAGCCTGATTAGTGCAGAAGCACAAAGTTTCTAAACTATTTGTGAAAAGTGTGAACGAACGAATTCCCATGAAATTGGCCTCGTTGGGAGAACAATTGGGTTTATGTGGTCACCTCAAAATATCTGGAGTCTATTCCAATGTATTGACCCTAATCGAACCTCTTTTTGGCATAGTTTTGGTCGGAAGCATGAGGTTTGAGAAAAAGTACCGAGAAACTTTAACCTGTAATATCCTATCAATTTTGCATCTTTGAGGTAGCAAGTTAGGACATTCGGCTTGCTCAGAATATTTCATGGCTATTCGAAACAATTGGTCCCATTTGAAGCTCCTTCGGAGCCTGTTTAGTGCAGAAGTACAAAGCTTCTGAACTATTTGTGAAAAGTGTGACCGAACGAATTCCCATGAAATTGGCCTCTTTGGGAGATCAATTGGGTTTATCCGGTCACCTCACAACATCTGGAGTCTATTCCAACGTATTGATCCCAATCGAAACTCTTTTTTGGATAGTTTTGGTCGGAGGCATGAGGTTTGAGAAAAAGTACCGAGAACCTTTAACCAACAATATCCTCTCAATTTTGTGTCTTTGAGGGCTCAAGTTAGGACATCCGGCATGCTCACAACATTTCATGACCATTCGATACAATTGATCCCATGCGAAGCTCCTCCAGACCCTGATTAGTGCAGAAGCACAAAGTTTCTAAACTATTTGAGAAAAGTGTGAACGAACGAATGCACATGAAATTGGCCTCGTTGAGAGAACAATTGGCTTTATTCGGTCGCCTCAAAACATCTGGAGTCTATTCCAATGTATTGATCCTAATCGAACCTCTTTTTGGGATAGTTTTGGTCGGAAGCATGAGGTTTGAGAAAAAGTACCGAGAAACTTTAACCTGCAATATCCTATCAATTTTGCATCTTTGAGGTAGCAAGTTAGGACATTCGGCTTGCTCAGAATATTTCATGACTATTCGAAACAATTGGTCCCATTTGAAGCTCCTTCGGAGCCCGTTTAGTGCAGAAGTACAAAGCTTCTGAACTATTTGTGAAAAGTGTGACCGAATGAATTCCCATGAAATTGGCCTCTTTGAGAGATCAATTGGGTTTATCCGGTCACCTCACAACATCTGGAGTCTATTCCAACGTATTGATCCCAATCGAAACTCTTTTTTGGATAGTTTTGGTCGGAGGCATGAGGTTTGAGAAAAAGTACCGAGAACCTTTAACCAACAATATCCTCTCAATTTTGTGTCTTTGAGGGCTCAAGTTAGGACATCCGGCATGCTCACAACATTTCATGACCATTCGAACCAATTGATCCCATACGAAGCTCCTCCAGAGCCTGATTAGTGCAGAAGCACAAAGTTTCTGAACTATTTGTGAAAAGTGTGAACGAACGAATTCCCATGAAATTGGCCTCATTGGGAGAACAATTGGGTTTATTTGGTCGCCTCAACACACCTGGAGTCCATTCCAATGTATTGATCCCAATCGAAACACTTTTTGGGATAGTTTTTGTCGGAAGCATGAGGTTTGAGAAAAAGTGCCGAGAAGCTTTAACCAACAACATCCTATCGATTTTGAATCTTTGAGGTAGCAAGTTAGGACATCCGGAATGCACACAACATTTCAAGACCATTCGAAACAATTGATCCCATGCGAAGCTCCTCCAGAGCCTGATTAGTGCAGAAGCCTAAAGTTTCTGAACTATTTGTGAAAAGTGTGACCGAACGAATTCCCACGAAATTGGCCTCTTTGGGAGAACAAATGGGTTTATCCGGTCACCTCCCAACATCTGGAGTCTATTCAAATGTATTGATCCCAATCGAAACTCTTTTTGGGATAGTTTTGGTCGGAGGCATGAGGTTTGAGAAAAAGTTCCGAGAGCCTTTAACTAAAAATATCCTCTCAATTTTGTGCCTTTGAGGGCTCAAGTTAGGACATCCGGCATGCTCACAACATTTCATGACCATTCGATAGGATTGATCCCATGCGAAGCTCTACCAGAGCCTGATTAGTGCAGAAGCATAAAGTTTATGAACTCTTTGTGAAAAGTGTGAACGAACGAATTCCCATGAAATTGGCCTCTTTGGTAGAATAATTGGGTTCATCCGGTCACCTCACAACATCTGCAGTCTATTCCAATGTATTGATCCCAATCGAAACTCTTTTTGGGATAGTTTTTCTCGGAAGCATAAGGTTTCAGAAAAAGTACCAAGAAGCTTTAACCAACAACATCCTATCAATTTTGTGCCTTTGAGGTAGCAAGTTAGGACATCCGGCATGCTCACAACATTTCATGACCACTCGAAACCATTGATCCCATTCGAAGCTCCACCAGAGCCTGATTAGTGCAGAAGCACAACGATTATGAACTATTTGTGAAAAGTGTGAACGGACGAATTCCCATGAAATTGGACTCTTTGGGAGAGTAATTGGGTTCATCCGGTCACCTTACAACATCTGGAGTCTATTCCAATGTATTGATCCCAATCGAAACTCTTTTTGGGATAGTTTTTCTCGGAAGCATGAGGTTTGACAAAAAGTACGGAGAAGCTTTAACCAAGAGTATCCTATCAATTTTGAGCCTTTGAGGTAACAAGTTAGGACATCCGGCATGCTCACAACATTTCATGACCAATCGAAACCATTGATCCCATGCGAAGCTCTTCCAGAGCCTGATTAGTGCAGAAGCACAAAGTTTCTGAACTATTTGTGAAAAGTGTGAACGAACAAATTCCCATGAAATTGGCCTCTTTGGGAGAACAATTGGGTTTATCCGGTCACCTCACAACATCTAGAGTCTATTCCAACATATTGATCTCAATCAAATACCTTTTTGGCATAGTTTTGGACGGAGGCTTGAGGTTTGAGACAAAGAGCTGAGAAGCTTTAACGAACAATATCCTATCAATTTTGCATCTTTGAGGTAGCAAGTTAGGACATCCGGCATGCTCACAACATTTCATGACCATTCGAAACCAATGATCCCATGCGAAGCTCCTCCAGAGCCTGATTAGTGCAGAAGCACAAAGTTTCTGAACTATTTGTGAAAAGTGTGAACGAACAAATTCGCATGAAATTGGCCTCTTTGGGAGAACAATTGGGTTTATCCGGTCACCTCACAACATCTAGAGTCTATTCCAACATATTGATCTCAATCAAATACCTTTTTGGCATAGTTTTGGACGGAGGCTTGAGGTTTGAGACAAAGAGCTGAGAAGCTTTAACGAACAATATCCTATCAATTTTGCATCTTTGAGGTAGCAAGTTAGGACATCCGGCATGCTCACAACATTTCATGACCATTCGAAACCAATGATCCCATGCGAAGCTCCTCCAGAGCCTGATTAGTGCAGAAGCACAAAGTTTCTGAACTATTTGTGAAAAGTGTGAACGAACAAATTCGCATGAAATTGGCCTCTTTGGGAGAACAATTGGGTTTATCCGGTCACCTCACAACATCTAGAGTCTATTCCAACATATTGATCTCAATCAAATACCTTTTTGGCATAGTTTTGGACGGAGGCTTGAGGTTTGAGACAAAGAGCTGAGAAGCTTTAACGAACAATATCCTATCAATTTTGCATCTTTGAGGTAGCAAGTTAGGACATCCGGCATGCTCACAACATTTCATGACCATTCGAAACCAATGATCCCATGCGAAGCTCCACCAGAGCCTGATTAGTGCAGAAGCATAAAGTTTATGAACTCTTTGTGAAAAGTGTGAACGAACGAATTCCCATGAAATTGTCCTCTTTGGCAGGATAATTGGGTTCATCCGGTCACCTCACAACATCTGGAGTCTATTCCAATGTATTGATCCCAATCGAAACTCTTTTTGGGATAGTTTTGCTCGGAAGCATGAGGTTTGAGAAAAAGTACCGAGAAGCTTTAACCAACAATATCCTATCAATTTTGCATCTTTGAGGTAGCAAGTTAGGGCATCCGGCATGCTCACAACATTTCATGACCATTCGAAACAATTGATCCCATTTGAAGCTCCTTCAGAGCCCGTTTAGTACAGAAGCACAAAGCTTCTGAACTTTTTGTGAAAAGTGCGACCGAACGAATTCCCATGAAATTGGCCTCTTTGGGAGAACAATTGGGCACATCCAGTCACCTCACAACATCTGGAGTCTATTCCAATGTATTGATCCCAATCAAAACTCTTTTTGGGATAGTTTTGGTCGGAAGCATGAGGTTTGAGAAAAAGTACCAAGAGGCTTTAACCAACAATATCCTATCAATTTTGCGCCTTTGAGGTAGCAAGTTAGGACATCCGGCATGCTCACAACATTTCATGACCATTCGAAACCATTGATCCCATGCGAAGCTCCACCAGAGCCTGATTAGTGCAGAAGCATAAAGTTTATGAACTCTTTGTGAAAAGTGTGAACGAACGAATTCCCATGAAATTGTCCTCTTTGGCAGGATAATTGGGTTCATCCGGTCACCTCACAACATCTGGAGTCTATTCCAATGTATTGATCTCAATCGAAACTCTTTTTGGGATAGTTTTGCTCAGAAGCATAAGGTATGAGAAAAAGTTCCAAGAAGCTTTAACCAACAACATCCTATCAATTTTGCGCCTTTGAGGTAGCAAGTTAGGACATCCGGCATGCTCACAATATTTCATGACCATTCGAAACCATTGATCCCATGCGAAGCTCCACCAGAGCCTGATTAGTTCAGAAGCATAAAGTTTATGAACTCTTTGTGAAAAGTGTGAACGAACGAATTCCCATGAAATTGTCCTCTTTGGCAGGATAATTGGGTTCATCCGGTCACCTCACAACATCTGGAGTCTATTCCAATGTATTGATCCCAATCGAAACTCTTTTTGGGATAGTTTTGCTCGGAAGCATAAGGTTTGAGAAAAAGTTCCAAGAAGCTTTAACCAACAACATCCTATCAATTTTGCGCCTTTGAGGTAGCAAGTTAGGTTATCCGGCATGCTCACAACATTTCATGACCATTTGAAACAATTGATCCCATTTGAAGCTCCTTCAGAGCCCGTTTAGTGCAAAAGCACAAAGCTTCTGAACTGTTTGTGAAAAGTGTGAACGAACGAATTCCCATGAAATTGGCCTCTTTGGGAGAGTAATTGGGTTCATCCGGTCACCTAACAACATCTGGAGTCTATTCCAATGTATTGATCCCAATAGAAAATATTTTTGGGATAGTTTTGCTCGGAAGCATGAGGTTTGAGAAAAAGTACCGAGAAGCTTTAACCAACAATATCCTATCAATTTTGCATCTTTGAGGTAGCAAGTTAGGGCATCCGGCATGCTCACAACATTTCATGACCATTCGAAACAATTGATCCCATTTGAAGCTCCTTCAGAGCCCGTTTAGTGCAGAAGCACAAAGCTTCTGAACTTTTTGTGAAAAGTGCGACCGAACGAATTCCCATGAAATTGGCCTCTTTGGGAGAACAATTGGGCACATCTAGTCACCTCACAACATCTGGAGTCTATTCCAATGTATTGATCCCAATCGAAACTCTTTTTGGGATAGTTTTGGTCGGAAGCATGAGGTTTGAGAAAAAGTACCAAGAAGCTTTAACCAACAATATCCTATCAATTTTGCGCCTTTGAGGTAGCAAGTTAGGACATCCGGCATGCTCACAACATTTCATGACCATTCGAAACCATTGATCCCATGCGAAGCTCCACCAGAGCCTGATTAGTGCAGAAGCATAAAGTTTATGAACTCTTTGTGAAAAGTGTGAACGAACGAATTCCCATGAAATTGTCCTCTTTGGCAGGATAATTGGGTTCATCCGGTCACCTCACAACATCTGGAGTCTATTCCAATGTATTGATCTCAATCGAAACTCTTTTTGGGATAGTTTTGCTCGGAAGCATGAGGTATGAGAAAAAGTTCCAAGAAGCTTTAACCAACAACATCCTATCAATTTTCCGCCTTTGAGGTAGCAAGTTAGGACATCCGGCATGCTCACAACATTTCATGACCATTCGAAACAATTGATCCCATTTGAAGCTCCTTCAGAGCCCGTTTAGTGCAGAAGCACAAAGCTTCTGAACTTTTTGTGAAATGTGCGACCGAACGAATTCCCATGAAATTGGCCTCTTTGGGAGAACAATATGATTTATCCGGTCACCTCACAACATCTGGAGTCTATTCCAATGTATTGATCCCAATCGAAACTCGTTTTGGGATAATTTTGGTCGGAGGCATGAGGTTTCAGAAAAAGTACCGAGAACCTTTAACCAACAATATCCTCTCAATTTTGTGTCTTTGAGGGCTCAAGTTAGGACATCCGGCATGCTCACAACATTTCATGACCATTCGGTAGGATTGATCCCATGCGAAGCTCCTCTAGTGCCTGATTAGTGCAGAAGCACAAAGTTTCTGAACTATTTGTGAAAAGTGTGAACGAACGAATTCCCATGAAATTGTCCTCTTTGGCCGGATAATTGGGTTCATCCGGTCACCTCACAACATCTGGAGTCTATTCCAATGTATTGATCCCAATCGAAACTCTTTTTGGGATAGTTTTGCTCGGAAGCATAAGGTTTGAGAAAAAGTTCCAAGAAGCTTTAACCAACAACATCCTATCAATTTTGCGCCTTTGAGGTAGCAAGTTAGGACATCCGGCATGCTCACAACATTTCATGACCATTTGAAACAATTGATCCCATTTGAAGCTCCTTCAGAGCCCGTTTAGTGCAAAAGCACAAAGCTTCTGAACTGTTTGTGAAAAGTGTGAACGAACGAATTCCCATGAAATTGGCCTCTTTGGGAGAACAATTGGGCTGATCCGGTCACCTCACAACATCCGGAGTCTATTCCAATGTATTGATCCCAATTGAAACTCTTTTTGGGATAGTTTTGCTCGGAAGCATAAGGTTTGAGAAAAAGTTCCAAGAAGCTTTAACTAACAACATCCTATCAATTTTACGCCTTTGAGGTAGCAAGTTAGGACATCCGGCATGCTCACAACATTTCATGACCATTTGAAACAATTGATCCCATTTGAAACTCCTTCAGAGGCCGTTTAGTGCAGAAGCACAAAGCTTCTGAACTATTTGTGAAAAGTATGAACGAACGAATTCCCATGAAATTGGCCTCTTTGGGAGAACAATTGTGGTGATCCGGTCGCCTCAAAACATCTGGAGTATATTCCAATGTATTGATCCTAATCGAACCTCTTTTTGGGATAGTTTTGCTCGGAAGCATGAGGTTTGGGAAAAAGTACCGAGAAGCTTTAACCAACAATATCCTATCAATTTTGCATCTTTGAGGTAGCAAGTTAGGGCATCCGGCATGCTCACAACATTTCATGACCATTCGAAACAATTGATCCCATTTGAAGCTCCTTCAGAGCCCGTTTAGAGCAGAAGCACAAAGCTTCTGAACTTTTTGTGAAAATTGTGACCGAACGAATTCCCATGAAATTGGCCTCTTTGGGAGAACAATTGGGCTGCTCCGGTCACCTCACAACATCTGGAGTCTATTCCAATGTATTGATCCCAATTGAAACTCTTTTTCGGATAGTTTTGGTCGGAAGCATGAGGTTTCAGAAAAAGTACTGAGAAGCTTTATACAACAATATCCTATCAATTTTGCATCTTTGAGGTAGCAAGTTAGGACATCAGGCATGCTCACAACATTTCATGACTATTCGAAACAATTGATCCCATTTGAAGCACCTTCAGAGCCCGCTTAGTGCAGAAGCACAAAGTTTCTGAACTATTTGAGAAAAGTGTGAACGAACGAATTCCCATGAAATTGCCCTCTTTGGGAGAACAATTGGGTTTATTCGGTCACCTCAAAAAATTTGGAGTCTATTCCAATGTATTGATCCCAATCGAAACTCTTTTTGGGATAGTTTTGGTCAGAAGCATGAGGTTTGAGAAAAAGTACCGAGAAGCTTTAACCAACAATATCCTATCAATTTTGCATCTTTGAGGGCTCAAGTTAGGACATCCGGCATGCTCACAACATTTCATGACCATTCGAAACAATTGATCCCATGCGAAGCTCCTCTAGAGCCTGATTAGTGCAGAAGCATAAAGTTTCTGAACTATTTGTGAAAAGTGTGAACGAACGAATTCCCATGAAATTGGCCTCTTTGGCAGGATAATTGGGTTCATCCGGTCACCTCACAACATCTGGAGTCTATTCCAATGTATTGATCCCAATCTAAACTCTTTTTGGGATAGTTTTGGTCGGAAGCATGAGGTTTGAGAAAAAGTACCAAGAAGCTTTAACCAACAATATCCTATCAATTTTACGCCTTTGAGGTAGCAAGTTAGGACATCCGGCATGCTAACAACATTTCATGACCACTCGAAACCATTGATCCCATTCGAAGCTCCACCAGAGCCTGATTAGTGCAGAAGCACAACGATTATGAACTATTTGTGAAAAGTGTGAATGAACGAATTCCCATGAAATTGGCCTCTTTGGGAGAGTAATTGGGTTCATCCGGTTACCTCACAACATCTGGAGTCTATTCCAATGTATTGATCCCAATCGAAACTCTTTTTGGGATAGTTTTGGTCGGAAGCATGAGGTTTGAGAAAAAGTACCAAGAAGCTTTAACCAACAATATCCTATCAATTTTTCGCCTTTAAGGTAGCAAGTTAGGACATCCGGCATGCTAACAACATTTCATGACCATTCGAAACAATTGATCCCATTTGAAGCTCCTTCAGAGCCCGTTTAGTGCAGAAGCACAAAGCTTCTGAACTTTTAGTGAAAAGTGTGACCGAACGAATTCCCATGAAATTGGCCTCTTTGGGAGAACAATTCGGCTGATCCGGTCACCTCACAACATCCGGAGTCTATTCCAATGTATTGATCCTAATCGAACCTCTTTTTGGGATAGTTTTCCTCGGAAGCATGAGGTTTGGGAAAAAGTACCGAGAAGCTTTAACCAACAATATCCTATCAATTTTACATCTTTGAGGTAGTAAGTTAGGGCATCCGGCATGCTCACAATATTTCATGACCATTCGAAACAATTGATCCCATTTGAAGCTCCTTCAGAGCCCGTTTAGTGCAGAAGCACAAAGCTTCTGAACTTTTTGTGAAAAGTGTGACCGAACGAATTCCCATGAAATTGGCCTCTTTAGGAGAACAATTGGGCTGATCCGGTCACCTCACAACTTCTGGAGTCTATTCCAATGTATTGATCCCAATCGAAACTCTTTTTGGGATAGTTTTGGTCGGAAGGATGAGGTTTGAGAAAAAGTACCAAGAAGCTTTAAGCAACAATAACCTATCAATTTTGCGCCTTTGAGGTAGCAAGTTAGGACATCCGGCATGCTCACAACATTTCATGACCACTCGAAACCATTGATCCCATTCGAAGCTCCTCCAGAGCCTGATTAGTGCAGAAGCACAACGATTATGAACTATTTGTGAAAAGTGTGAACGAACGAATTCCCATGAAATTGGCCTCTTTCGGAGAGTAATTGGGTTCATCCGGTCACCTCACAACATCTGGAGTCTATTCCAATGTATTGATCCCAATCGAAACTCTTTTTGGGATAGTTTTGCTCGGAAGCATGAGGTTTGAGAAAAAGTACGGAGAAGCTTTAACCAAGAGTATCCTATCAATTTTGAGCCTTTGAGGTAGCAAGTTAGGACATCCGGCATGCTCACAACATTTCATGACCATTCGAAACCATTGATCCCATGCGAAGCTCCTCCAGAGCCTGATTAGTGCAGAAGCACAAAGTTTCTAAACTATTTGTGAAAAGTGTGAACGAACAAATTCCAATGAAATTGGTCTCTTTGGGAGAACAATTGGGTTTATCCGGTCACCTCACAACATCTAGAGTCTATTCCAACATATTGATCTCAATCAAATACCTTTTTGCAATAGTTTTGGAGGGAGGCATGAGGCTTGAGACAAAGAGCCGAGAAGCTTTAACGAACAATTTCCTATCAATTTTGCATCTTTGAGGTAGCAAGTTAGGACATCCGGCATGCTCACAACATTTCATGACCATTCGAAAAAATTGATCCCATTTGAAGCTCCTTCAGAGCCCGTTTAGTGCAGAAGCACAAAGCTTCTGAACTTTTTGTGAAAATTGTGACCGAACGAATTCCCATGAAATTGGCCTCTTTGGGAGAACAATTGGGCTGCTCCGGTCACCTCACAACATCTGGAGTCTATTCCAATGTATTGATCCCAATCGAAACTCTTTTTGGGATAGTTTTGGTCGGAAGGATGAGGTTTGAGAAAAAGTACCAAGAAGCTTTAACCAGCAATATCCTATCAATTTTGTGCCTTTGAGGTAGCAAGTTAGGACATCCGGCATGTTCACAACATTTCATGACCACTCGAAACCATTGATCCCATTCGAAGCTCCACCGGAGCCTGATTAGTGCAGAAGCACAACGATTATGAACTATTTGTGAAAAGTGTGAACGAACGAATTCCCATGAAATTGGCCTCTTTGGGAGAGTAATTGGGTTCATCCGGTTACCTCACAACATCTGGAGTCTATTCCAATGGATTGATCCCAATCGAAACTCTTTTTGGGATAGTTTTGGTTGGAAGCATGAGGTTTGAGAAAAAGTACCAAGAAGCTTTAACCAACAATATCCTATCAATTTTTCGCCTTTGAGGTAGCAAGTTAGGACATCCGGCATGCTAACAATATTTCATGACCATTCGAAACAATTGATCCCATTTGAAGCTCCTTCAGAGCCCGTTTAGTGCAGAAGCACAAAGCTTCTGAACTTTTAGTGAAAAGTGTGACCGAACGAATTCCCACGAAATTGGCCTCTTTGGGAGAACAATTGGGCTGATCCGGTCACCTCACAACATCCGGAGTCTATTCCAATGTATTGATCCTAATCGAACCTCTTTTTGGGATAGTTTTGCTCGGAAGCATGAGGTTTGGGAAAAAGTACCGAGAAGCTTTAACCAACAATATCCTATCAATTTTGCATCTTTGAGGTAGTAAGTTAGGGCATCCGGCATGCTCACAACATTTCATGACCATTCGAAACAATTGATCCCATTTGAAGCTCCTTCAGAGCCCGTTTAGTGCAGAAGCACAAAGCTTCTGAACTTTTAGTGAAAAGTGTGACCGAACGAATTCCCATGAAATTGGCCTCTTTGGGAGAACAATTGGGCTGATCCGGTCACCTCACAACATCCGGAGTCTATTCCAATGTATTGATCCTAATCAAACCTCTTTTTGGGATAGTTTGGCTCGGAAGCATGAGGTTTGGGAAAAAGTATCCAGAACCTTTAACCAGCAATATCCTATCAATTTTGCATCTTTGAGGTAGCAAGTTAGGACATCCGGCATGCTCAACACATTTCATGACCATTCGAAACAATTGATCCTATTTGAAGCTCCTTCAGAGCCCATTTAGTGCAGAGGCACAAAGCTTCTGAAGTTTTTGTGAAAAGTGTGACCGAACAAATTCCCATGAAATTGGCCTCTTTGGGAGAACAATTGGGCTGCTCCGGTCACCTCACAACATCGGGAGTCTATTCCAATGTATTGATCCCAATCGAAACTCTTTTTGGGATAGTTTTGGTCGGAAGCATGAGGTTTGAGAAAAAGTACCAAGAAGCTTTAACCAACAATATCCTATCAATTTTGCGCCTTTGAGGTAGCAAGTTAGGACATCAGGCATGCTCAACACATTTCATGACCATTCGAGACAATTGGTCCCATTTGAAGCTCCTTCAGAACCCGTTTAGTGCAGAAGCACAAAGCTTCTGAACTTTTAGTGAAAAGTGTGACCGAACGAATTCCCATGAAATTGGCCTCTTCGGGAGAACAGTTGGGCTGATCCGGTCACCTCACAACATCTGGAGTCTATTCCAATGTATTGATCCCAATCGAAACTCTTTTTGGGATAGTTTTGCTCGGAAGCATAAGGTTTGAGAAAAAGTACCAAGAAGCTTTAACCAACAACATCCTATCAATTTTGCATCTTTGAGGTAGCAAGTTAGGACATCCGGCATGCTCACAACATTTCATGACCATTCGAAACAATTGATCCCATTTGAAGCTCCTTCATAGCCCGTTTAGTGCAGAAGCACAAAGCTTCTGAACTTTTAGTGAAAATTGTGACCGAACGAATTCCCATGAAATTGGCCTCTTTGGGAGAACAATTGGGCTGATCCGGTCACCTCACAACATCTGGAGTTTATTCCAATGTATTGATCCCAATCGAAACTCTTTTTGGGATAGTTTTGGACGGAAGCATGAGGTTTGAGAAAAAGTACCAAGAAGCTTTAACCAACAGTATCCAATCAATTTTGAGCCTTTGATGTAGCAAGTTAGGACATCCGGCATGCTCACAACATTTCATGACCATTCGAAACCATTGATCCCATGCGAAGCTCCACCAGAGCCTGATTAGTGCAGAAGCTCAAAGTTTCTGAACTATTTGTGAAATGTGTGAACGAACAAATTCCCATGAAATTGGCCTCTTTGGGAGAACAATTGGGTTTATCCGGTCACCTCACAACATCTAGAGTCTATTCCAACATATTCATCTCAATCAAATACCTTTTTGGCATAGTTTTGGATGGAGGCTTGAGGCTTGAGACAAAGAGCCGAGAAGCTTTAACGAACAATATCCTATCAATTTTGCATCTTTGAGGTAGCAAGTTAGGACATTCGGCATGCTCACAACATTTCATGACCATTCGAAACAATTGATCCCATTTGAAGCTCTTTCAGAGCCCGTTTAGTGCAGAAGCACAAAGTTTCTGAACTATTTGTGAAAAGTGTGAACGAACAAATTCCCATGAAATTGGCCTCTTTGGGAGAACAATTGGGCTGATCCGGTCACCTCATAACATCTGGAGTTTATTCCAATGTATTGATCCCAATCGAAACCCTTTTTGGGATAGTTTTGGTCGGAAGCATGAGGTTTGAGAAAAAGTACCAAGAAGCTTTAACGAACAATATCCTATCAATTTTGCGCCTTTGAGGTAGCAAGTTAGGACATCCGGCATGCTCACAACATTTCATGACCACTCGAAACCATTGATCCCATTCAAAGCTCCACTAGAGCCTGATTAGTGCAGAAGCATAAAGTTTATGAACTCTTTGTGAAAAGTGTGAACGAACGAATTCCCATGAAATTGGCCTCTTTGGGAGAGTAATTGGGTTCATCCGGTCACCTCACAACATCTGGAGTCTATTCCAATGTATTGATCCCAATCGAAACTCTTTTTGGGATAGTTTTGCTCGGAAGCATGACGTTTGAGAAAAAGTACGGAGAAGCTTTAACCAACAGTATCCTATCAATTTTGAGCCTTTGAGGTAGCAAGTTAGGACATCCGGCATGCTCACAACATTTCATGACCACTCGAAACCATTGATCCCATTCGAAGCTCCACCAGAGCCTGATTAGTGCAGAAGCACAACGATTATGAACTATTTGTGAAAAGTGTGAACGAATGAATTCCCATGAAATTGGCCTCTTTGGGAGAGTAATTGGGTTCATCCGGTCACCTCACAACATCTGGAGTCTATTCCAATGTATTGATCCCAATCGAAACTCTTTTTGGGATAGTTTTGCTCGGAAGCATGAGGTTTGAGAAAAAGTATCCAGAACCTTTAACCAGCAATATCCTATCAATTTTGCATCTTTGAGGTAGCAAGTTAGGACATCCGGCATGCTCACAACATTTCATGACCATTCGAAACAATTGATCCCATTTGAAGCTCCTTCAGAGCCCGTTTAGTGCAGAAGCACAAAGCTTCTGAACTTTTAGTGAAAACTGTGACCGAACGAATTCCCATGAAATTGGCCTCTTTGGGAGAACAATTGGGCTGATCTGGTCACCTCACAACATCTGGAGTTTATTCCAATGTATTGATCCCAATCGAAACTCTTTTTGGGATAGTTTTGGTCGGAAGCATGAGGTTTGAGAAAAAGTACCAAGAAGCTTTAACCAACAACATCCTATCAATTTTGCGCCTTTGAGGTAGCAAGTTAGGACATCCGGCATGCTCACAACATTTCATGACCACTCGAAACCATTGATCCCATTCGAAGCTCCACTAGAGCCTGATTTGTGCAGAAGCGTAAAGTTTATGAACTCTTTGTGAAAAGTGTGAACGAACGAATTCCCATGAAATTGGCCTCTTTGGGAGAACAATTGGGCTGATCTGGTCACCTCACAACATCTGGAGTTTATTCCAATGTATTGATCCCAATCGAAACTCTTTTTGGGATAGTTTTGCTCGGAAGCATGAGGTTTGAGAAAAAGTACGGAGAAGCTTTAACCAACAGTATCCAATCAATTTTGAGCCTTTGAGGTAGCAAGTTAGGAAATCCGACATGCTCACAACATTTCATGACCATTCGAAACCATTGATCCCATGCGAAGCTCCTCCAGAGCCTGATTAGTGCAGAAGCACAAAGTTTCTGAACTATTTGTGAAAAGTGTGAACGAACAAATTCCCATGAAATTGGCCTCGTTGGGAGAACAATTGGGTTTATCCGGTCACCTCACAACATCTAGAGTCTATTCCAACATATTGATCTCAATCGAATACCTTTTTGCCATAGTTTTGGACGGAGGCTTGAGGCTTGAGACAAAGAGCCGAGAAGCTTTAACGAACAATATCCTATCAATTTTGCATCTTTGAGGTAGCAAGTTAGGACATCCGGCATGCTCAAAACATTTCATGACCATTCGAAACAATTGATCCCATTTGAAGCTCCTTCAGAGCCCGTTTAGTGCAGAAGCACAAAGCTTCTGAACTTTTAGTGAAAAGTGTGACCGAACGAATCCCCATGAAATTGGCCTCTTTGGGAGAACAATTGGGCTGATCTGGTCACCTCACAACATCTGGAGTTTATTCCAATGTATTGATCCCAATCGAAACTCTTTTTGGGATAGTTTTTGTCGGAAGCATGAGGTTTGAGAAAAAGTACCAAGAAGCTTTAACCAACAACATCCTATCAATTTTGCGCCTTTGAGGTAGCAAGTTAGGACATCCAGCATGCTCACAACATTTCATGACCACTCGAAACCATTGATCCCATTCGAAGCTCCACTAGAGCCTGATTTGTGCAGAAGCGTAAAGTTTATGAACTCTTTGTGAAAAGTGTGAACGGACGAATTCCCATGAAATTGGCCTCTTTGGGAGAGTAATTGGGTTCATCCGGTCACCTCACAACATCTGGAGTCTATTCCAATGTATTGATCCCAATCGAAACTCTTTTTGGGATAGTTTTGCTCGGAAGCATGACGTTTGAGAAAAAGTACGGAGAAGCTTTAACCAACAGTATCCTATCAATTTTGAGCCTTTGAGGTAGCAAGTTAGGACATCCGGCATGCTCACAACATTTCATGACCATTCGAAACCATTCATCCCATGCGAAGCTCCTCCAGAGCCTGATTAGTGCAGAAGCACAAAGTTTCTGAACTATTTGTGAAAAGTGTGAACGAACAAATTCCCATGAAATTGGCCTCTTTGGGAGAACAATTGGGTTTATCCGGTCACCTCACAACATCTAGAGTCTATTCCAACATATTGATCTCAATCAAATACCTTTTTGGCATAGTTTTGGACGGAGGCTTGAGGCTTGAGACAAAGAGCCGAGAAGCTTTAACGAACAATATCCTATCAATTTTGCATCTTTGAGGTAGCAAGTTAGGACATCCGGCATGGTCACAACATTTCATGACCATTCGAAACAATTGATCCCATTTGAAGCTCCTTCATAGCCCGTTTAGTGCAGAAGCACAAAGCTTCTGAACTTTAGTGAAAAGTGTGACCGAACGAATTCCCATGAAATTGGCCTCTTTGGGAGAACAATTGGGCTGATCCGGTCACCTCATAACATCTGGAGTTTATTCCAATGTATTGATCCCAATCGAAACCCTTTTTGGGATAGTTTTGGTCGGAAGCATGAGGTTTGAGAAAAAGTACCAAGAAGTTTTAACCAACAATATCCTATCAATTTTGCGCCGTTGAGGTAGCAAGTTAGGACATCCGGCATGCTCACAACATTTCATGACCACTCGAAACCATTGATCCCATTCGAAGCTCCACCAGAGCCTGATTAGTGCAGAAGCACAACGATTATGAACTATTTGTGAAAAGTGTGAACGAACGAATTCCCATGAAATTGGCCTCTTTGGGAGAGTAATTGGGTTCATCCGGTCACCTCACAACATCTGGAGTCTATTCCAATGTATTGATCCCAATCGAAACTCTTTTTGGGATAGTTTTGCTCGGAAGCATGAGGTTTGAGAAAAAGTATCCAGAACCTTTAACCAGCAATATCCTATCAATTTTGCATCTTTTAGGTAGCAAGTTAGGACATCCGGCATGCTCAACACATTTCATGACCATTCGAAACAATTGATCCTATTTGAAGCACCTTCAGAGCCTGTTTAATGCAGAAGCACAAAGCTTCTGAACTTTTTGTGAAAAGTGTGACCGAACGAATTCCCATGAAGTTGGCCTCTTTGGGAGAACAATTGGGCTGATCCGGTCACCTCACAACATCTGGAGTCTATTCCAATGTAATGATCCCAATCGAAAATCTTTTTGGGATAGCTTTGCTCGGAAGCATAAGGTTTGAGAAAAAGTACCAAGAAGCTTTAACCAACAACATCCTATCAATTTTGCGCCTTTGAGGTAGTAAGTTAGGACATCCGGCATACTCACAACATTTCATGACCATTCGAAACCATTGATCCCATGTGAAGCTCCACCAGAGCCTGATTAGTGCAGAAGCATAAAGTTTATGAACTCTTTGTGAAAAGTGTGAACGAACGAATTCCCATGAAATTGGCCTCTTTAGGAGAGTAATTGGGTTCATCCGGTCACCTCACAACATCTGGAGTCTATTCCAATGTATTGATCCCAATCGAAACTCTTTTTGGGATAGTTTTAGTTGGAAGCATGAGGTTTGAGAAAAAGTACGGAGAAGCTTTAACCAACAGTATCCAATCAATTTTGAGCCTTTGATGTAGCAAGTTAGGACATCCGGCATGCTCACAACATTTCATGACCATTCGAAACCATTGATCCCATGCGAAGCTCCACCAGAGCCTGATTAGTGCAGAAGCTCAAAGTTTCTGAACTATTTGTGAAATGTGTGAACGAACAAATTCCCATGAAATTGGCCTCTTTGGGAGAACAATTGGGTTTATCCGGTCACCTCACAACATCTAGAGTCTATTCCAACATATTCATCTCAATCAAATACCTTTTTGGCATAGTTTTGGACGGAGGCTTGAGGCTTGAGACAAAGAGCCGAGAAGCTTTAACGAACAATATCCTATCAATTTTGCATCTTTGAGGTAGCAAGTTAGGACATCCGGCATGCTCACAACATTTCATGACCATTCGAAACAATTGATCCCATTTGAAGCTCCTTCAGAGCCCGTTTAGTGCAGAAGCACAATGTTTCTGAACTATTTGTGAAAAGTGTGAACGAACAAATTCCCATGAAATTGGCCTCTTTGGGAGAACAATTGGGCTGATCCGGTCACCTCATAACATCTGGAGTTTATTCCAATGTATTGATCCCAATCGAAACCCTTTTTGGGATAGTTTTGGTCGGAAGCATGAGGTTTGAGAAAAAGTACCAAGAAGCTTTAACCAACAATATCCTATCAATTTTGCGCCTTTGAGGTAGCAAGTTAGGACATCCGGCATGCTCACAACATTTCATGACCACTCGAAACCATTGATCCCATTCGAAGCTCCACTAGAGCCTGATTAGTGCAGAAGCATAAAGTTTATGAACTCTTTGTGAAAAGTGTGAACGAACGAATTCCCATGAAATTGGCCTCTTTGGGAGAGTAATTGGGTTCATCCGGTCACCTCACAACATCTGGAGTCTATTCCAATGTATTGATCCCAATCGAAACTCTTTTTGGGATAGTTTTGCTCGGAAGCATAAGGTTTTGAGAAAAAGTATGGAGAAGCTTTAACCAACAACATCCTATCAATTTTGCGCCTTTGAGGTAGCAAGTTAGTACATCCGGCATGCTCACAACATTTCATGACCACTCGAAACCATTGATCCCATTCGAAGCTCCACCAGAGCCTGATTAGTGCAGAAGCACAACGATTATGAACTATTTGTGAAAAGTGTGAACGAACGAATTCCCATGAAATTGGCCTCTTTGGGAGAGTAATTGGGTTCATCCGGTCACCTCACAACATCTGGAGTCTATTCCAATGTATTGATCCCAATCGAAACTCTTTTTGGGATAGTTTTAGTCGGAAGCATGAGGTTTGAGAAAAAGTACGGAGAAGCTTTAACCAACAGTATCCAATCAATTTTGAGCCTTTGATGTAGCAAGTTAGGACATCCGGCATGCTCACAACATTTCATGACCATTCGAAACCATTGATCCCATGCGAAGCTCCACCAGAGCCTGATTAGTGCAGAAGCTCAAAGTTTCTGAACTATTTGTGAAATGTGTGAATGAACAAATTCCCATGAAATTGGCCTCTTTGGGAGAACAATTGGGTTTATCCGGTCACCTCACAACATCTAGAGTCTATTCCAACATATTGATCTCAATCAAATACCTTTTTGGCATAGTTTTGGACGGAGGCTTGAGGCTTGAGACAAAGAGCCGAGAAGCTTTAACGAACAATATCCTATCAATTTTGCATCTTTGAGGTAGCAAGTTAGGACATCCGGCATGCTCACAACATTTCATGACCATTCGAAACAATTGATCCCATTTGAAGCTCCTTCAGAGCCCGTTTAGTGCAGAAGCACAATGTTTCTGAACTATTTGTGAAAAGTGTGAACGAACAAATTCCCATGAAATTGGCCTCTTTGGGAGAACAATTGGGCTGATCCGGTCACCTCATAACATCTGGAGTTTATTCCAATGTATTGATCCCAATCGAAACCCTTTTTGGGATAGTTTTGGTCGGAAGCATGAGGTTTGAGAAAAAGTACCAAGAAGCTTTAACCAACAATATCCTATCAATTTTGCGCCTTTGAGGTAGCAAGTTAGGACATCCGGCATGCTCACAACATTTCATGACCACTCGAAACCATTGATCCCATTCGAAGCTCCACTAGAGCCTGATTAGTGCAGAAGCATAAAGTTTATGAACTCTTTGTGAAAAGTGTGAACGAACGAATTCCCATGAAATTGGCCTCTTTGGGAGAGTAATTGGGTTCATCCGGTCACCTCACAACATCTGGAGTCTATTCCAATGTATTGATCCCAATCGAAACTCTTTTTGGGATAGTTTTGCTCGGAAGCATAAGGTTTGAGAAAAAGTATGGAGAAGCTTTAACCAACAACATCCTATCAATTTTGCGCCTTTGAGGTAGCAAGTTAGTACATCCGGCATGCTCACAACATTTCATGACCACTCGAAACCATTGATCCCATTCGAAGCTCCACCAGAGCCTGATTAGTGCAGAAGCACAACGATTATGAACTATTTGTGAAAAGTGTGAACGAACGAATTCCCATGAAATTGGCCTCTTTGGGAGAGTAATTGGGTTCATCCGGTCACCTCACAACATCTGGAGTCTATTCCAATGTATTGATCCCAATCGAAACTCTTTTTGGGATAGTTTTGCTCGGAAGCATGAGGTTTGAGAAAAAGTATCCAGAACCTTTAACCAGCAATATCCTATCAATTTTGCATCTTTGAGGTAGCAAGTTAGGACATCCGGCATGCTCAACACATTTCATGACCATTCGAAACAATTGATCCCATTTGAAGCACCTTCAGAGCCTGTTTAGTGCAGAAGCACAAAGCTTCTGAACTTTTTGTGAAAAGTGTGACCGAACGAATTCCCATGAAATTGGCCTCTTTGGGAGAACAATTGGGCTGATCCGGTCACCTCACAACATCTGGAGTTTATTCCAATGTATTGATCCCAATCGAAACCCTTTTTGGGATAGTTTTGGTCGGAAGCATGAGGTTTGAGAAAAAGTACCAAGAAGCTTTAACCAACAATATCCTATCAATTTTGCGCCTTTGAGGTAGCAAGTTAGGACATCCGGCATGCTCACAACATTTCCTGACCACTCGAAACCATTGATCCCATTCGAAGCTCCACTAGAGCCTGATTAGTGCAGAAGCATAAAGTTTATGAACTCTTTGTGAAAAGTGTGAACGAACGAATTCCCATGAAATTGGCCTCTTTGGGAGAGTAATTGGATTCATCCGGTCACCTCACAACATCTGGAGTCTATTCCAATGTATTGATCCCAATCGAAACTCTTTTTGGGATAGTTTTGCTCGGAAGCATAAGGTTTGAGAAAAAGTATGGAGAAGCTTTAACCAACAACATCCTATCAATTTTGCGCCTTTGAGGTAGCAAGTTAGTACATCCGGCATGCTCACAACATTTCATGACCACTCGAAACCATTGATCCCATTCGAAGCTCCACCAGAGCCTGATTAGTGCAGAAGCACAACGATTATGAACTATTTGTGAAAAGTGTGAACGAACGAATTCCCATGAAATTGGCCTCTTTGGGAGAGTAATTGGGTTCATCCGGTCACCTCACAACATCTGGAGTCTATTCCAATGTATTGATCCCAATCGAAACTCTTTTTGGGATAGTTTTGCTCAGAAGCATGAGGTTTGAGAAAAAGTATCCAGAACCTTTAACCAGCAATATCCTATCAATTTTGCATCTTTGAGGTAGCAAGTTAGGACATCCGGCATGCTCAACACATTTCATGACCATTCGAAACAATTGATCCCATTTGAAGCACCTTCAGAGCCTGTTTAGTGCAGAAGCACAAAGCTTCTGAACTTTTTGTGAAAAGTGTGACCGAACGAATTCCCATGAAATTGGCCTCTTTGGGAGAACAATTGGGCTGATCCGGTCACCTCACAACATCTGGAGTTTATTCCAATGTATTGATCCCAATCGAAACCCTTTTTGGGATAGTTTTGGTCGGAAGCATGAGGTTTGAGAAAAAGTACCAAGAAGCTTTAACCAACAATATCCTATCAATTTTGCGCCTTTGAGGTAGCAAGTTAGGACATCCGGCATGCTCACAACATTTCATGACCACTCGAAACCATTGATCCCATTCGAAGCTCCACTAGAGCCTGATTAGTGCAGAAGCATAAAGTTTATGAACTCTTTGTGAAAAGTGTGAACGAACGAATTCCCATGAAATTGGCCTCTTTGGGAGAGTAATTGGATTCATCCGGTCACCTCACAACATCTGGAGTCTATTCCAATGTATTGATCCCAATCGAAACTCTTTTTGGGATAGTTTTGCTCGGAAGCATAAGGTTTGAGAAAAAGTATGGAGAAGCTTTAACCAACAACATCCTATCAATTTTGCGCCTTTGAGGTAGCAAGTTAGTACATCCGGCATGCTCACAACATTTCATGACCACTCGAAACCATTGATCCCATTCGAAGCTCCACCAGAGCCTGATTAGTGCAGAAGCACAACGATTATGAACTATTTGTGAAAAGTGTGAACGAACGAATTCCCATGAAATTGGCCTCTTTGGGAGAGTAATTGGGTTCATCCGGTCACCTCACAACATCTGGAGTCTATTCCAATGTATTGATCCCAATCGAAACTCTTTTTGGGATAGTTTTGCTCGGAAGCATGAGGTTTGAGAAAAAGTATCCAGAACCTTTAACCAGCAATATCCTATCAATTTTGCATCTTTGAGGTAGCAAGTTAGGACATCCGGCATGCTCAACACATTTCATGACCATTCGAAACAATTGATCCCATTTGAAGCACCTTCAGAGCCTGTTTAGTGCAGAAGCACAAAGCTTCTGAACTTTTTGTGAAAAGTGTGACCGAACGAATTCCCATGAAATTGGCCTCTTTGGGAGAACAATTGGGCTGATCCGGTCACCTCACAACATCTGGAGTTTATTCCAATGTATTGATCCCAATCGAAACCCTTTTTGGGATAGTTTTGGTCGGAAGCATGAGGTTTGAGAAAAAGTACCAAGAAGCTTTAACCAACAATATCCTATCAATTTTGCGCCTTTGAGGTAGCAAGTTAGGACATCCGGCATGCTCACAACATTTCCTGACCACTCGAAACCATTGATCCCATTCGAAGCTCCACTAGAGCCTGATTAGTGCAGAAGCATAAAGTTTATGAACTCTTTGTGAAAAGTGTGAACGAACGAATTCCCATGAAATTGGCCTCTTTGGGAGAGTAATTGGATTCATCCGGTCACCTCACAACATCTGGAGTCTATTCCAATGTATTGATCCCAATCGAAACTCTTTTTGGGATAGTTTTGCTCGGAAGCATAAGGTTTGAGAAAAAGTATGGAGAAGCTTTAACCAACAACATCCTATCAATTTTGCGCCTTTGAGGTAGCAAGTTAGTACATCCGGCATGCTCACAACATTTCATGACCACTCGAAACCATTGATCCCATTCGAAGCTCCACCAGAGCCTGATTAGTGCAGAAGCACAACGATTATGAACTATTTGTGAAAAGTGTGAACGAACGAATTCCCATGAAATTGGCCTCTTTGGGAGAGTAATTGGGTTCATCCGGTCACCTCACAACATCTGGAGTCTATTCCAATGTATTGATCCCAATCGAAACTCTTTTTGGGATAGTTTTGCTCGGAAGCATGAGGTTTGAGAAAAAGTATCCAGAACCTTTAACCAGCAATATCCTATCAATTTTGCATCTTTGAGGTAGCAAGTTAGGACATCCGGCATGCTCAACACATTTCATGACCATTCGAAACAATTGATCCCATTTGAAGCACCTTCAGAGCCTGTTTAGTGCAGAAGCACAAAGCTTCTGAACTTTTTGTGAAAAGTGTGACCGAACGAATTCCCATGAAATTGGCCTCTTTGGGAGAACAATTGGGCTGATCCGGTCACCTCACAACATCTGGAGTTTATTCCAATGTATTGATCCCAATCGAAACCCTTTTTGGGATAGTTTTGGTCGGAAGCATGAGGTTTGAGAAAAAGTACCAAGAAGCTTTAACCAACAATATCCTATCAATTTTGCGCCTTTGAGGTAGCAAGTTAGGACATCCGGCATGCTCACAACATTTCCTGACCACTCGAAACCATTGATCCCATTCGAAGCTCCACTAGAGCCTGATTAGTGCAGAAGCATAAAGTTTATGAACTCTTTGTGAAAAGTGTGAATGAACGAATTCCCATGAAATTGGCCTCTTTGGGAGAGTAATTGGATTCATCCGGTCACCTCACAACATCTGGAGTCTATTCCAATGTATTGATCCCAATCGAAACTCTTTTTGGGATAGTTTTGCTCGGAAGCATAAGGTTTGAGAAAAAGTACCAAGAAGCTTTAACCAACAACATCCTATCAATTTTGCGCCTTTGAGGTAGCAAGTTAGTACATCCGGCATGCTCACAACATTTCATGACCACTCGAAACCATTGATCCCATTCAAAGGTCCACCAGAGCCTGATTAGTGCAGAAGCACAACGATTATGAACTATTTGTGAAAAGTGTGAACGAACGAATTCCCATGAAATTGGCCTCATTGGGAGAGTAATTGGGTTCATCCGGTCACCTCACAACATCTGGAGTCTATTCCAATGTATTGATCCCAATCGAAACTCTTTTTGGGATAGTTTTGCTCGGAAGCATGAGGTTTGAGAAAAAGTATCCAGAACCTTTAACCAGCAATATCCTATCAATTTTGCATCTTTGAGGTAGCAAGTTAGGACATCCGGCATGCTCAACACATTTCATGACCATTCGAAACAATTGATCCCATTTGAAGCACCTTCAGAGCCTGTTTAGTGCAGAAGCACAAAGCTTCTGAACTTTTTGTGAAAAGTGTGACCGAACGAATTCCCATGAAATTGGCCTCTTTGGGAGAACAATTGGGCTGATCTGGTCACCTCACAACATCTGGAGTTTATTCCAATGTATTGATCCCAATCGAAACCCTTTTTGGGATAGTTTTAGTCGGAAGCATGAGGTTTGAGAAAAAGTACCAAGAAGCTTTAACCAACAATATCCTATCAATTTTGCGCCTTTGAGGTAGCAAGTTAGGACATCCGGCATGCTCACAACATTTCATGACCACTCGAAACCATTGATCCCATTCGAAGCTCCACTAGAGCCTGATTAGTGCAGAAGCATAAAGTTTATGAACTCTTTGTGAAAAGTGTGAACGAACGAATTCCCATGAAATTGGCCTCTTTGGGAGAGTAATTGGATTCATCCGGTCACCTCACAACATCTGGAGTCTATTCCAATGTATTGATCCCAATCGAAACTCTTTTTGGGATAGTTTTGCTCGGAAGCATAAGGTTTGAGAAAAAGTACCAAGAAGCTTTAACCAACAACATCCTATCAATTTTGCGCCTTTGAGGTAGCAAGTTAGTACATCCGGCATGCTCACAACATTTCATGACCACTCGAAACCATTGATCCCATTCGAAGCTCCACCAGAGCCTGATTAGTGCAGAAGCACAATGATTATGAACTATTTGTGAAAAGTGTGAACGAACGAATTCCCATGAAATTGGCCTCTTTGGGAGAGTAATTGGGTTCATCCGGTCACCTCACAACATCTGGAGTCTATTCCAATGTATTGATCCCAATCGAAACTCTTTTTGGGATAGTTTTGCTCGGAAGCATGAGGTTTGAGAAAAAGTATCCAGAACCTTTAACCAGCAATATCCTATCAATTTTGCATCTTTGAGGTAGCAAGTTAGGACATCCGGCATGCTCAACACATTTCATGACCATTCGAAACAATTGATCCCATTTGAAGCTCCTTCAGAGCCCGTTTAGTGCAGAAGCACAAAGCTTCTGAACTTTTAGTGAAAAGTGTGACCGAACGAATTCCCATGAAATTGGCCTCTTTGGGAGAACAATTGGGCTGATCTGGTCACCTCACAACATCTGGAGTTTATTCCAATGTATTGATCCCAATCGAAACTCTTTTTGGGATAGTTTTGGTCGGAAGCATGAGGTTTGAGAAAAAGTACCAAGAAGCTTTAACCAACAACATCCTATCAATTTTGCGCCTTTAAGGTAGCAAGTTAGGACATCCGTCATGCTCACAACATTTCATGACCACTCGAAACCATTGATCCCATTCGAAGCTCCACTAGAGCCTGATTTATGGAGAAGCATAAAGTTTATGAACTCTTTGTGAAAAGTGTGAACGAACGAATTCCCATGAAATTGGCCTCTTTGGGAGAGTAATTGGGTTCATCCGGTCACCTCACAACATCGGGAGTGTATTCCAATGTATTGATCCCAATCGAAACTCTTTTTGGGATAGTTTTGGTCGGAAGCATGATGTTTGAGAAAAAGTACCAAGAAGCTTTAACCAACAATATCCTATCAATTTTGCGCCTTTGAGGTAGCAAGTTAGGACATCCGGCATGCTCAACACATTTCATGACCATTCGAAACAATTGATCCCATTTGAAGCTCCTTCAGAACCCGTTTAGTGCAGAAGCACAAAGCTTCTGAACTTTTAGTGAAAAGTGTGACCGAACGAATTCCCATGAAATTGGCCTCTTCGAGAGAACAGTTGGGCTGATCCGGTCACCTCAAAACATCTGGAGTCTATTCCAATGTATTGATCCCAATCGAAACTCTTTTTGGGATAGTTTTGCTCGGAAGCATAAGGTTTTAGAAAAAGTACCAAGAAGCTTTAACCACCAACATCCTATCAATTTTGCATCTTTGAGGTAGCAAGTTAGGACATCCGGCATGCTCACAACATTTCATGACCATTCGAAACAATTGATCCCATTTGAAGCTCCTTCAGAACCCGTTTAGTTCAGAAGCACAAAGCTTCTGAACTTTTAGTGAAAAGTGTGACCGAACGAATTCCCATGAAATTGGCCTCTTTGGGAGAACAATTGGGCTGATCCGGTCACCTCACAACATCTGGAGTTTATTCCAATGTATTGATCCCAATCGAAACTCTTTTTGGGATAGTTTTGGTCGGAAGCATAAGGTTTTAGAAAAAGTACCAAGAAGCTTTAACCACCAACATCCTATCAATTTTGCATCTTTGAGGTAGCAAGTTAGGACATCCGGCATGCTCAACACATTTCATAACCATTCGAAACAATTGATCCCATTTGAAGCTCCTTCAGAGCTCGTTTAGTGCAGAAGCACAAAGCTTCTGAACTTTTTGTGAAAAGTGTGACCGAACGAATTCCCATGAAATTGGCCTCTTTGGGAGAACAATTGGGCTGATTCGGTCACCTCACAACATCTGGAGTCTATTCCAATGTATTGATCCCAATCGAAACTCTTTTTGGGATAGTTTTGCTCGGAAGCATGAGGTTTGAGAAAAAGTACCAAGAAGCTTTAACCAACAACATCCTATCAATTTTGAGCCTTTGAGGTAGCAACTTAGTACATCCGGCATGCTCACAACATTTCATGACCACTCGAAACCATTGATCCCATTCGAAGCTCCACCAGAGCCTGATTAGTGCAGAAGCACAACGATTATGAACTATTTGTGAAAAGTGTGAACGAACGAATTCCCATGAAATTGCCCTCTTTGGGAGAGTAATTGGGTTCATCCGGTCACCTCACAACATCTGGAGTCTATTCCAATGTATTGATCCCAATCGAAACTCTTTTTTGGAAAGTTTTGCTCGGAAGCATGAGGTTTGAGAAAAAGTATCCAGAACCTTTAACCAGCAATATCCTATCAATTTTGCATCTTTGAGGTAGCAAGTTAGGACATCCGGCATGCTCAACACATTTCATGACCATTCGAAACAATTGATCCCATTTGAAGCTCCTTCAGAGCCCGTTTAGTGCAGAAGCACAAAGCTTCTGAACTTTTTGTGAAAAGTGTGACCGAACGAATTCCCATGAAATTGGCCTCTTCGGGAGAACAGTTGGGCTGATCCGGTCACCTCACAACATCTGGAGTCTATTCTAATGTATTGATCCCAATCGAAACTCTTTTTGGGATAGTTTTGCTCGGAAGCATAAGGTTTGAGAAAAAGTACCAAGAAGCTTTAACCAACAACATCCTATCAATTTTGAGCCTTTGAGGTAGCAACTTAGTACATCCGGCATGCTCACAACATTTCATGACCACCCGAAACCATTGATCCCATTCGAAGCTCCACCAGAGCCTGATTAGTGCAGAAGCACAACGATTATGAACTATTTGTGAAAAGTGTGAACGAACGAATTCCCATGAAATTGACCTCTTTGGGAGAGTAATTGGGTTCATCCGGTCACCTCACAACATCTGGAGTCTATTCCAATGTATTGATCCCAATCGAAACTCTTTTTGGGAAAGTTTTGCTCGGAAGCATGAGGTTTGAGAAAAAGTATCCAGAACCTTTAACCAGCAATATCCTATCAATTTTGCATCTTTGAGGTAGCAAGTTAGGACATCCGGCATGCTCAACACATTTCATGGCCATTCGAAACAATTGATCCCATTTGAAGCTCCTTCAGAGCCCGTTTAGTGCAGAAGCACAAAGGTTCTGAACTTTTTGTGAAAAGTGTGACCGAACGAATTCCCATGAAATTGGCCTCTTCGGGAGAACAGTTGGGCTGATCCGGTCACCTCACAACATCTGGAGTCTATTCCAATGTATTGATCCCAATCGAAACTCTTTTTGGGATAGTTTTGCTCGGAAGCATATGGTTTGAGAAAAAGTACCAAGAAGCTTTAACCACCAACATCCTATCAATTTTGCATCTTTGAGGTAGCAAGTTAGGACATCCGGCATGCTCACAACATTTCATGACCATTCGAAACAATTGATCCCATTTGAAGCTCCTTCAGAACCCGTTTAGTGCAGAAGCACAAAGCTTCTGAACTTTTAGTGAAAAGTGTGACCGAACGAATTCCCATGAAATTGGCCTCTTTGGGAGAACAATTGGGCTGATCCGGTCACCTCACAACATCTGGAGTTTATTCCAATGTATTGATCCCAATCGAAACTCTTTTTGGGATAGTTTTGCTCGGAAGCATAAGGTTTGAGAAAAAGTACCAAGAAGCTTTAACCAACAACATCCTATCAATTTTGAGCCTTTGAGGTAGCAACTTAGTACATCCGGCATGCTCACAACATTTCATGACCACTCGAAACCATTGATCCCATTCGAAGCTCCACCAGAGCCTGATTAGTGCAGAAGCACAACGATTATGAACTATTTGTGAAAAGTATGAACGAACGAATTCCCATGAAATTGGCCTCTTTGGGGGAGTAATTGGGTTCATCCGATCACCTCACAACATCTGGAGTCTATTCCAATGTATTGATCCCATTCGAAACTCTTTTTGGGAAAGTTTTGCTCGGAAGCATGAGGTTTGAGAAAAAGTATCCAGAACCTTTAACCAGCAATATCCTATCAATTTTCCATCTTTGCGGTAGCAAGTTAGGACATCCGGCATGCTCAACAAATTTCATGACCATTCGAAACAATTGATCCCATTTGAAGCTCCTTCAGAGCCCATTTAGTGCAGAAGCACAAAGCTTCTGAACTTTTTGTGAAAAGTGTGACCGAACAAATTCCCATGAAATTGGCCTCTTTGGGAGAACAATTGGGCTGCTCCGGTCACCTCACAACATCGGGAGTCTATTCCAATGTATTGATCCCAATGGAAACTCTTTTTCGGATAGTTTTGGTCGGAAGCATGAGGTTTGAGAAAAAGTACCAAGAAGATTTAACCAACAATATCCTATCAATTTTGCGCCTTTGAGGTAGCAAGTTAGGACATCCGGCATGCTCAACACATTTCATGACCATTCGAAACAATTGATCCCATTTGAAGCTCCTTCAGAGCCCGTTTAGTGCAGAAGCACAAAGCTTCTGAACTTTTAGTCAAAAGTGTGACCGAACGAATTCCCATGAAATTGGCCTCTTTGGGAGAACAATTGGGCTGCTCCGGTCACCTCACAACATCTGGAGTCTATTCCAATGTATTGATCCCAATCGAAACTCTTTTTGGGATAGTTTTGGTCGGAAGCATGAGGTTTGAGAAAAAGTACCAAGAAGATTTAACCAACAATATCCTATCAATTTTGCGCCTTTGAGGTAGCAAGTTAGGACATCCGGCATGCTCAACACATTTCATGACCACTCGAAACCATTGATCCCATTCGAAGCTCCACCAGAGCCTGATTTGTGCAGAAGCATAAAGTTTATGAACTCTTTGTGAAAAGTGTGAACGAACGAATTCCCATGAAATTGGCCTCTTTGGGAGAGTAATTGGGTTCATCCGATCACATCACAACATCTGGAGTCTATTCCAATGTATTGATCCCAATCGAAACTCTTTTTGGGATAGTTTTGCTCGGAAGCATGACGTTTGAGAAAAAGTACGGAGAAGCTTTATCCAACAATATCCCATCAATTTTGAGCCTTTGAGGTAGCAAGTTAGGACATCCGGCATGCTCACAACATTTCATGACCATTCGAAACCATTGATCCCATGCGAAGCTCCACCAGAGCCTGATTAGTGCAGAAGCACAAAGTTTCTGAACTATTTGTGAAAAGTGTGATGGAACAAATTCCCATGAAATTGGCCTCTTTGGGAGAACAATTAGGTTTATCCGGTCACCTCACAACATCTAGAGTCTATTCCAACATATTGATCTCAATCAAATACCTTTTTGGCATAGTTTTGGACGGAGGCTTGAGGCTTGAGACAAAGAGCCGAGAAGCTTTAACGAACAATATCCTATCAATTTTGCATCTTTGAGGTAGCAAGTTAGGACATCCGGCATGCTCACAACATTTCATGACCATTCGAAACAATTGATCCCATTTGAAGCTCCTTCATAGCCCGTTTAGTGCAGAAGCACAAAGCTTCTGAACTTTAGTGAAAAGTGTGACCGAACGAATTCCCATGAAATTGGCCTCTTTGGGAGAACAATTGGGCTGATCCGGTCACCTCACAACATCTGGAGTTTATTCCAATGTATTGATCCCAATCGAAACCCTTTTTGGGATAGTTTTGGTCGGAAGTATGAGGTTTGAGAAAAAGTACCAAGAAGCTTTAACCAATAATATCCTATCAATTTTGCGCCTTTGAGGTAGCAAGTTAGGACATCCGGCATGCTCACAACATTTCATGACCACTCGAAACCATTGATCCCATTCGAAGCTCCACTAGAGCCTGATTAGTGCAGAAGCATAAAGTTTATGAACTCTTTGTGAAAAGTGTGAACGAACGAATTCCCATGAAATTGGCCTCTTTGGGAGAGTAATTGGGTTCATCCGGTCACCTCACAACATCTGGAGTCTATTCCAATGTATTGATCCCAATCGAAACTCTTTTTGGGATAGTTTTGCTCGGAAGCATAAGGTTTGAGAAAAAGTACCAAGAAGCTTTAACCAACAACATCCTATCAATTTTGCGCCTTTGAGGTAGCAAGTTAGTACATCCGGCATGCTCACAACATTTCATGACCACTCGAAGCCATTGATCCCATTCGAAGCTCCACCAGAGCCTGATTAGTGCAGAAGCACAACGATTATGAACTATTTGTGAAAAGTGTGAACGAACGAATTCCCATGAAATTGGCCTCTTTGGGAGAGTAATTGGGTTCATCCGGTCACCTCACAACATCTGGAGTCTATTCCAATGTATTGATCCCAATCGAAACTCTTTTTGGGATAGTTTTGCTCGGAAGCATGAGGTTTGAGAAAAAGTACGGAGAAGCTATAACCAACAGTATCCAATCAATTTTGAGCCTTTGAGGTAGCAAGTTAGGACATCCGGCATGCTCACAACATTTCATGACCATTCGAAACCATTGATCCCATGCGAAGCTCCACCAGAGCCTGATTAGTGCAGAAGCACAAAGTTTCTGAACTATTTGTGAAAAGTGTGAACGAACAAATTCCCATGAAATTGGCCTCTTTGGGAGAACAATTGGGTTTATCCGGTCACCTCACAACATCTAGAGTCTATTCCAACATATTGATCTCAATCAAATACCTTTTTGGCATAGTTTTGGACGGAGGCTTGAGGCTTGAGACAAAGAGCCGAGAAGCTTTAACGAACAATATCCTATCAATTTTGCATCTTTGAGGTAGCAAGTTAGGACATCCGGCATGCTCACAACATTTCATGACCATTCGAAACAATTGATCCCATTTGAAGCTCCTTCAGAGCCCGTTTAGTGCAGAAGCACAAAGTTTCTGAACTATTTGTGAAAAGTGTGAACGAACAAATTCCCATGAAATTGGCCTCTTTGGGAGAACAATTGGGCTAATCCGGTCACCTCACAACATCTGGAGTTTATTCCAATGTATTGATCCCAATCGAAACCCTTTTTGGGATAGTTTTGGTCGGAAGCATGAGGTTTGAGAAAAAGTACCAAGAAGCTTTAACCAACAATATCCTATCAATTTTGCGCCTTTGAGGTAGCAAGTTAGTACATCCGGCATGCTCACAACATTTCATGACCACTCGAAACCATTGATCCCATTCGAAGCTCCACTAGAGCCTGATTAGTACAGAAGCATAAAGTTTATGAACTCTTTGTGAAAAGTGTGAATGAACGAATTCCCATGAAATTGGCCTCTTTGGGAGAGTAATTGGGTTCATCCGGTCACCTCACAACATCTGGAGTCTATTCCAATGTATTGATCCCAATCGAAACTCTTTTTGGGATAGTTTTACTCGGAAGCATGAGGTTTGAGAAAAAGTACGGAGAAGCTTTAACCAACAGTATCCAATCAATTTTGAGCCTTTGAGGTAGCAAGTTAGGACATCCGGCATGCTCACAACATTTCATGACCATTCGAAACCATTGATCCCATGCGAAGCTCCTCCAGAGCCTGATTAGTGCAGAAGCACAAAGTTTCTGAACTATTTGTGAAATGTGTGAACGAACAAATTCCCATGAAATTGGCCTCTTTGGGAGAACAATTGGGTTTATCCGGTCACCTCACAACATCTAGAGTCTATTCCAACATATTGATCTCAATCAAATAACTTTTTGGCATAGTTTTGGACGGAGGCTTGAGGCTTGAGACAAAGAGCCGAGAAGCTTTAACGAACAATATCCTATCAATTTTGCATCTTTGAGGTAGCAAGTTAGGACATCCGGCATGCTCACAACATTTCATGACCATTCGAAACAATTGATCCCATTTGAAGCTCCTTCAGAGCCCGTTTAGTGCAGAAGCACAAAGTTTCTGAACTATTTGTGGAAACTGTGAACGAACAAATTCCTATGAAATTGGCCTCTTTGGGAGAACAATTGGGCTGATCCGGTCACCTCACAACATCTGGAGTTTATTCCAATGTATTGATCCCAATCGAAACCCTTTTTGGGATAGTTTTGGTCGGAAGCATGAGGTTTGAGAAAAAGTACCAAGAAGCTTTAACCAACAACATCCTATCAATTTTGCGCCTTTGAGGTAGCAAGTTAGGACATCCGGCATGCTCACAACATTTCATGACCACTCGAAACCATTGATCCCATTCGAAGCTCCACTAGAGCCTGATTAGTGCAGAAGCATAAAGTTTATGAACTCTTTGTGAAAAGTGTGAACGAACGAATTCCCATGAAATTGGCATCTTTGGGAGAGTAATTGGATTCATCCGGTCACCTCACAACATCTGGAGTCTATTCCAATGTATTGATCCCAATCGAAACTCTTTTTGGGATAGTTTTGCTCGGAAGCATAAGGTTTGAGAAAAAGTACCAAGAAGCTTTAACCAACAACATCCTATCAATTTTGCGCCTTTGAGGTAGCAAGTTAGTACATCCGGCATGCTCACAACATTTCATGACCACTCGAAACCATTGATCGCATTCGAAGCTCCACCAGAGCCTGATTAGTGCAGAAGCACAACGATTATGAACTATTTGTGAAAAGTGTGAACGAACGAATTCCCATGAAATTGGCCTCTTTGGGAGAGTAATTGGGTTCATCCGGTCACCTCACAACATCTGGAGTCTATTCCAATGTATTGATCCCAATCGAAACACTTTTTGGGATACTTTTACTCGGAAGCATGAGGTTTGAGAAAAAGTATCCAGAACCTTTAACCAGCAATATCCTATCAATTTTGTATCTTTGAGGTAGCAAGTTAGGACATCCGGCATGCTCACAACATTTCATGACCATTCGAAACAATTGATCCCATTTGAAGCTCCTTCAGAGCCCGTTTAGTGCAGAAGCACAAAGCTTCTGAACTTTTAGTGAAAAGTGTGACCGAACGAATTCCCATGAAATTGGCCTCTATGGGAGAACAATTGGGCTGATTTGGTCACCTCACAACATCTGGAGTTTATTCCAATGTATTGATCCCAATCGAAACTCTTTTTGGGATAGTTTTGGTCGGAAGCATGAGGTTTGGGAAAAAGTACCAAGAAGCTTTAACCAACAACATCCTATCAAATTTGCGCCTTTGAGGTAGCAAGTTAGGACATCCGGCATGCTCACAACATTTCATGACCACTCGAAACCATTGATCCCATTCGAAGCTCCACTAGAGCCTGATTTGTGCAGAAGCATAAAGTTTATGAACTCTTTGTGAAAAGTGTGAACGAACGAATTCCCATGAAATTGGCCTCTTTGGGAGAACAATTGGGCTGATCTGGTCACCTCACAACATCTGGAGTTTATTCCAATGTATTGATCCCAATCGAAACACTTTTTGCGATAGTTTTGCTCGGAAGCATGAGGTTTGAGAAAAAGTACGGAGAAGCTTTAACCAACAGTATCCAATCAATTTTGAGCCTTTGAGGTAGCAAGTTAGGACATCCGGCATGCTCACAACATTTCATGACCATTCGAAACCATTGATCCCATGCGAAGCTCCTCCAGAGCCTGATTAGTGCAGAAGCACAAATTTCTGAACTATTTGTGAAAAGTGTGAACGAACAAATTCCCATGAAATTGGCCTCTTTGGGAGAACAATTGGGTTTATCCGGTCACCTCACAACATCTAGAGTCTATTCCAACATATTGATCTCAATCAAATACCTTTTTGGCATAGTTTTGGACGGAGGCTTGAGGCTTGAGACAAAGAGCCGAGAAGCTTTAACGAACAATATCCTATCAATTTTGCATCTTTGAGGTAGCAAGTTAGGACATCCGGCATGCTCACAACATTTCATGACCATTCGAAACAATTGATCCCATTTGAAGCTCCTTCAGAGCCCGTTTAGTGCAGAAGCACAAAGCTTCTGAACTTTTTGTGAAAAGTGTGACCGAACGAATTCCCATGAAATTGGCCTCTTTGGGAGAACAATTGGGCTGATCTGGTCACCTCACAACATCTGGAGTTTATTCCAATGTATTGATCCCAATTGAAACTCTTTTTGGGATAGTTTTGGTCGGAAGCATGAGGTTTGAGAAAAAGTACGAAGAAGCTTTAACCAACAACATCCTATCAATTTTGCGCCTTTGAGGTAGCAAGTTAGGACATCCGGCATGCTCACAACATTTCATGACCATTCGAAACAATTGATCCCATTTGAAGCTCCTTCAGAGCCCGTTTAGTGCAGAAGCACAATGTTTCTGAACTATTTGTGAAAAGTGTGAACGAACAAATTCCCATGAAATTGGCCTCTTTGGGAGAGTAATTGGGTTCATCCGGTCACCTCACAACATCTGGAGTCTATTCCAATGTATTGATCCCAATCAAAACTCTTTTTCGGATAGTTTTGCTCGGAAGCATAAGGTTTGAGAAAAAGTACCAAGAAGCTTTAACCAACAACATCCTATCAATTTTGCGCCTTTGAGGTAGCAAGTTAGGACATCCGGCATGCTCACAACATTTCATGACCATTCGAAACCATTGATCCCATGCGAAGCTCCACCAGAGCCTGATTAGTGCAGAAGCATAAAGTTTATGAACTCTTTGTTAAAAGTGTGAACGAATGAATTCCCATGAAATTGGCCTCTTTGGGAGAGTAATTGGGTTCATCCGGTCACCTTACAACATCTGGAGTCTATTCCAATGTATTGATCCCAATCGAAACTCTTTTTGGGATAGTTTTGCTCGGAAGCATAAGGTTTGAGAAAAAGTACCAAGAAGCTTTAACCAACAACATCGTATCAATTTTGCGCCTTTGAGGTAGCAAGTTAGTACATCCGGCATGCTCACAACATTTCATGACCACTCGAAACCATTGATCCCATTTGAAGCACCTTCAGAGCCTGTTTAGTGCAGAAGCACATAGCTTCTGAACTTTTTGTGAAAAGTGTGACCGAACAAATTCCCATGAAATTGGCCTCTTTGGGAAAACAATTGGGCTGATCCGGTCACCTCACAACATCTGGAGTTTATTCCAATGTATTGATCCCAATCGAAACTCTTTTTGGGATAGTTTTGCTCGGAAGCATAAGGTTTGAGAAAAAGTACCAAGAAGATTTAACCAACAACATCCTATCAATTTTGCGCCTTTGAGGTAGCAAGTTAGGACATCCGGCATGCTCACAACATTTCATGACCATTCGAAACCATTGATCCCATGCGAAGCTCCACCAGAGCCTGATTAGTGCAGAAGCATAAAGTTTATGAACTCTTTGTGAAAAGTGTGAACGAATGAATTCCCATGAAATTGGCCTCTTTGGGAGAGTAATTGGGTTCATCCGGTCACCTCACAACATCTGGAGTCTATTCCAATGTATTGATCCCAATCGAAACTCTTTTTGGGATAGTTTTGCTCGGAAGCATAAGGTTTGAGAAAAAGTACCAAGAAGCTTTAACCAACAACATCCTATCAATTTTGCGCCATTGAGGTAGCAAGTTAGTACATCCGGCATGCTGACAACATTTCATGACCACTCGAAACCATTGATCCCATTCGAAGCTCCACCAGAGCCTGATTAGTGCAGAAGCACAATGATTATGAACTATTTGTGAAAAGTGTGAACGAACGAATTCCCATGAAATTGGCCTCTTTGGGAGAGTAATTGGGTTCATCCGGTCACCTCACAACATCTGGAGTCTATTCCAATGTATTGATCCCAATCGAAACTCTTTTTGGGATAGTTTTACTCGGAAGCATGAGGTTTGAGAAAAAGTATCCAGAACCTTTAACCAGCAATATTCTATCAATTTTGCATCTTTGAGGTAGCAAGTTAGGACATCCGGCATGCTCAACACATTTCATGACCATTCGAAACCATTGATCCCATGCGAAGCTCCACCAGAGCCTAATTAGTGCAGAAGCATAAAGTTTATGAACTATTTGTGAAAAGTGTGAACGAACGAATTCCCATGAAATTGGCCTCTTTGGGAGAAACATTGGGCTGATCCGGTCACCTCACAACATCTGGAGTTTATTCCAATGTATTGATCCCAATCGAAACTCTTTTTGGGATAGTTTTGGTCGGAAGCATAAGGTTTGAGAAAAAGTACCAAGAAGCTTTAACCAACAACATCCTATCAATTTTGCGCCTTTGAGGTAGCAAGTTAGGACATCCGGCATGCTCACAACATTTCATGACCATTCGAAACCATTGATCCCATGCGAAGCTCCACCAGAGCCTAATTAGTGCAGAGGCATAAAGTTTATGAACTATTTGTGAAAAGTGTGAACGAACGAATTCCCATGAAATTGGCCTCTTTGGGAGAGTAATTGGGTTCATCCGGTCACCTCACAACATCTGGAGTCTATTCCAATGTATTGATCCCAATCGAAACTCTTTTTCGGATAGTTTTGCTCGGAAGCATAAGGTTTGAGAAAAAGTACCAAGAAGCTTTAACCAACAACATCCTATCAATTTTGCGCCTTTGAGGTAGCAAGTTAGGACATCCGGCATGCTCACAACATTTCATGACCATTCGAAACCATTGATCCCATGCGAAGCTCCACCAGAGCCTGATTAGTGCAGAAGCATAAAGTTTATGAACTCTTTGTTAAAAGTGTGAACGAATGAATTCCCATGAAATTGGCCTCTTTGGGAGAGTAATTGGGTTCATCCGGTCACCTTACAACATCTGGAGTCTATTCCAATGTATTGATCCCAATCGAAACTCTTTTTGGGATAGTTTTGCTCGGAAGCATAAGGTTTGAGAAAAAGTACCAAGAAGCTTTAACCAACAACATCGTATCAATTTTGCGCCTTTGAGGTAGCAAGTTAGTACATCCGGCATGCTCACAACATTTCATGACCACTCGAAACCATTGATCCCATTTGAAGCACCTTCAGAGCCTGTTTAGTGCAGAAGCACATAGCTTCTGAACTTTTTGTGAAAAGTGTGACCGAACGAATTCCCATGAAATTGGCCTCTTTGGGAAAACAATTGGGCTGATCCGGTCACCTCACAACATCTGGAGTTTATTCCAATGTATTGATCCCAATCGAAACTCTTTTTGGGATAGTTTTGCTCGGAAGCATAAGGTTTGAGAAAAAGTACCAAGAAGATTTAACCAACAACATCCTATCAATTTTGCGCCTTTGAGGTAGCAAGTTAGGACATCCAGCATGCTCACAACATTTCATGACCATTCGAAACCATTGATCCCATGCGAAGCTCCACCAGAGCCTGATTAGTGCAGAAGCATAAAGTTTATGAACTCTTTGTGAAAAGTGTGAACGAATGAATTCCCATGAAATTGGCCTCTTTGGGAGAGTAATTGGGTTCATCCGGTCACCTCACAACATCTGGAGTCTATTCCAATGTATTGATCCCAATCGAAACTCTTTTTGGGATAGTTTTGCTCGGAAGCATAAGGTTTGAGAAAAAGTACCAAGAAGCTTTAACCAACAACATCCTATCAATTTTGCGCCATTGAGGTAGCAAGTTAGTACATCCGGCATGCTCACAACATTTCATGACCACTCGAAACCATTGATCCCATGCGAAGCTCCACCAGAGCCTGATTAGTGCAGAAGCATAAAGTTTATGAACTCTTTGTGAAAAGTGTGAACGAATGAATTCCCATGAAATTGGCCTCTTTGGGAGAGTAATTGGGTTCATCCGGTCACCTCACAACATCTGGAGTCTATTCCAATGTATTGATCCCAATCGAAACTCTTTTTGGGATAGTTTTGCTCGGAAGCATAAGGTTTGAGAAAAAGTACCAAGAAGCTTTAACCAACAACATCCTATCAATTTTGCGCCATTGAGGTAGCAAGTTAGTACATCCGGCATGCTCACAACATTTCATGACCACTCGAAACCATTGATCCCATTCGAAGCTCCACCAGAGCCTGATTAGTGCAGAAGCACAACGATTATGAACTATTTGTGAAAAGTGTGAACGAACGAATTCCCATGAAATTGGCCTCTTTGGGAGAGTAATTGGGTTCATCCGGTCACCTCACAACATCTGGAGTCTATTCAAATGTATTGATCCCAATCGAAACTCTTTTTGGGATAGTTTTGCTCGGAAGCATGAGGTTTGAGAAAAAGTATCCAGAACCTTTAACCAGCAATATTCTATCAATTTTGCATCTTTGAGGTAGCAAGTTAGGACATCCGGCATGCTCAACACATTTCATGACCATTCGAAACAATTGATCCCATTTGAAGCACCTTGAGAGCCCGTTTAGTGCAGAAGCACAAAGCTTCTGAACTTTTTGTGAAAAGTGTGACCGAACGAATTCCCATGAAATTGGCCTCTTTGGGAGAACAATTAGGCTGATCCGGTCACCTCACAACATCTGAAGTCTATTCCAATGTATTGATCCCAATCGAAACTCTTTTTCGGATAGTTTTGCTCGGAAGCATAAGGTTTGAGAAAAAGTACCAAGAAGCTTTAACCAACAACATCCTATCAATTTTGCGCCTTTGAGGTAGCAAGTTAGTACATCCGGCATGCTCACAACATTTCATTACCACTCGAAACCATTGATCCCATTCGAAGCTCCACCAGAGCCTGATGAGTGCAGAAGCACAACGATTATGAACTATTTGTGAAAAGTGTGAACGAACGAATTCCCATGAAATTGGCCTCTTTGGGAGAGTAATTGGGTTCATTCGGTCACCTCACAACATCTGGAGTCTATTCCAATGTATTGTTCCCAATCGAATCTCTTTTTGGGATAGTTTTGCTCGGAAGCATGAGGTTTGAGAAAAAGTATCCAGAACCTTTAACCAGCAATATCCTATCAATTTTGCGTCTTTGAGGTAGCAAGTTAGGACATCCGGCATGCTCAACACATTTCATGACCATTCGAAACAATTGATCCCATTTGAAGCACCTTTAGAGCCTGTTTAGTGCAGAAGCACAAAGCTTCTGAACTTTTTGTGAAAAGTATGACCGGACGAATTCCCATGAAATTGGCCTCTTTGGGAGAACAATTGGGCTGATCCGGTCACCTCACAACATCTGGAGTTTATTCCAATGTATTGATCCCAATCGAAACTCTTTTTGGGATAGTTTTGGTCGGAAGCATCAGGTTTGAGAAAAAGTACCAAGAAGCTTTAACCAACAAAATCCTATCAATTTTGCGCCTTTGAGGTAGCAAGTTAGGACTTCCGGCATGCTCACAACATTTCATGACCATTCGAAACCATTGATCCCATGCGAAGCTCCACCAGAGCCTGATTAGTGCAGAAGCATAAAGTTTATGAACTCCTTGTGAAAAGTGTGACCGAACGAATTCCCATGAAATTGGCCTCTTTGGGAGAGTAATTGGGTTCATCCGGTCACCTCACAACATCTGGAGTCTATTCCAATGTATTGATCTCAATCGAAACACTTTTTGGGATAGTTTTGCTCGGAAGCATAAGGTTTGAGAAAAAGTACCAAGAAGCTTTAACCAACAACATCCTATCAATTTTGCGCCTTTGAGGTAGCAAGTTAGGACATCCGGCATGCTCACAACATTTCATGACCATTCGAAACCATTGATCCCATGCGAAGCTCCTCCAGAGCCTGATTAGTGCAGAAGCACAACGATTATGAACTATTTGTGAAAAGTGTGAACGAACGAATTCCCATGAAATTGGCCTCTTTGGGAGAACAATTGGGTTCATCCGGTCACCTCACAACATCTGGAGTCTATTCCAATGTATTGATCCCAATCGAAACTCTTTTTGGGATAGTTTTGCTCGGAAGCATGAGGTTTGAGAAAATGTATCCAGAACCTTTAACCAGCAATATCCTATCAATTTTGCATCTTTGAGGTAGCAAGTTAGGACATCCGGCATGCTCAACACATTTCATGACCATTCGAAACAATTGATCCCATTTGAAGCACCTTCAGAGCCTGTTTAGTGCAGAAGCACAAAGCTTCTGAACTTTTTGTGAAAAGTGTGACCAAACGAATTCCCATGAAATTGGCCTCTTTGGGAGAACAATTGGGCTGATTCGGTCACCTCACAACATCTGGAGTCTATTCCAATGTATTGATCCCAATCGAAACTCTTTTTGGAATAGTTTTGCTCGGAAGCATAAGGTTTCAGAAAAAGTACCAAGAAGCTTTAACCAACAACATCCTATGAATTTTGCACCTTTGAGGTAGCAAGTAAGGACATCCGGCATGCTCACAACATTTCATGACCATTCGAAAGCATTGATCCCATGAGAAGCTCCACCAGAGCCTGATTAGTGCAGAAGCATAAAGTTTATGAACTCCTTGTGAAAAGTGTGAACGAACGAATTCCCATGAAATTGGCCTCTTTGGGAGAGTAATTGGGTTCATCCGGTCACCTCACAACATCTGGAGTCTATTCTAATGTATTGATCCCAATCGAAACTCTTTTTGGGATAGTTTTGCTCGGAAGCATAAGGTTTGAGAAAAAGTACCAAGAAGCCTTAACCAACAACATCCTATCAATTTTGAGCCTTTAAGGTAGCAAGTTAGTACATCTGGCATGCTCACAACATTTCATGACCATTCGAAACAATTGATCCCATTTGAAGCTCCTTCAGAGCCCGTTTAGTGCAGAAGCACAAAGATTCTGAACTTTTTGTGAAAAGTATGACCGAACGAATTCCCATGAAATTGGCGTCTTTGGGAGAACAATTGGGCTGATCCGGTCACCTCACAACATCTGGAGTTTATTCCAATGTATTGATCCCAATCGAAACTCTTTTTGGGATAGTTTTGGTCGGAAGCATGAGGTTTGAGAAAAAGTACAAAGAAGCTTTAACCAACAACATCCTATCAATTTTGCGCCATTGAGGTAGCAAGTTAGTACATCCGGCATGCTCACAACATTTCATGACCACTCGAAACCATTGATCCCATTCGAAGCTCCACCAGAGCCTGATTAGTGTAGAAGCACAACGATTATGAACTATTTGTGAAAAGTGTGAACGAACGAATTCCCATGAAATTGGCCTCTTTGGGAGAGTAATTGGGTTCATCCGGTCACCTCACAACATCTGGAGTCTATTCCAATGTATCGATCCCAATCGAAACTCTTTTTGGGATAGTTTTGCTCGGAAGCATGAGGTTTGAGAAAAAGTATCCAGAACCTTTAACCAGCAATATCCTATCAATTTTGCATCTTTGAGGTAGCAAGTTAGGACATCCGGCATGCTCAACACATTTCATGACCATTCGAAACAATTGATCCCATTTGAAGCACCTTGAGAGCCTGTTTAGTGCAGAAGCACAAAGCTTCTGAACTTTTTGTGAAAAGTGTGACCGAACGAATTCCCATGAAATTGGCCTCTTTGGGAGAACAATTGGGCTGATCCGGTCACCTCACAACATCTGGAGTCTATTCCAATGTATTGATCCCAATCGAAACTCTTTTTCGGATAGTTTTGCTCGGAAGCATAAGGTTTGAGAAAAAGTACCAAGAAGCTTTAACCAACAATATCCTATCAATTTTGCGCCTTTGAGGTAGCAAGTTAGTACATCCGTCATGCTCAACACATTTCATGACCACTCGAAACCATTGATCCCATTCGAAGCTCCACCAGAGCCTGATTAGTGCAGAAGCACAACGATTATGAACTATTTGTGAAAAGTGTGAACGAACGAATTCCCATGAAATTGGCCTCTTTGGGAGAGTAATTGGGTTCATCCGGTCACCTCACAACATCTTGAGTCTATTCCAATGTATTGATCCCAATCGAAACTCTTTTTGTGATAGTTTTGCTCGGAAGCATGAGGTTTGAGAAAAAGTATCCAGAACCTTTAACCAGCAATATCCTATCAATTTTGCATCTTTGAGGTAGCAAGTTAGGACATCCGGCATGCTCAACACATTTCACGACCATTCGAAACAATTGATCCCATTTGAAGCACCTTCAGAGCCTGTTTAGTGCAGAAGCACAAAGCTTCTGAACTTTTTGTGAAAAGTGTGACCGAACGAATTCCCGTGAAATTGGCCTCTTTGCGAGAACAATTGGGCTGATCCGGTCACCTCACAACATCTGGAGTCTATTCCAATGTATTGATCCCAATCGAAACTCTTTTTGGGATAGTTTTGGTCGGAAGCATAAGGTTTGAGAAAAAGTACCAAGAAGCTTTAACCAACAACATCCTATCAATTTTGCGCCTTTGAGGTAGCAAGTTAGTACATCCGGCATGCTCACAACATTTCATGACCACTCGAAACCATTGATCCCATTCGAAGCTCCACCAGAGCCTGATTAGTGCAGAAGCACAACGATTATGAACTATTTGTGAAAAGTGTGAACGAACGAATTCCCATGAAATTGGCCTCTTTGGGAGAACAATTGGGTTCATCCGGTCACCTCACAACATCTGGAGTCTATTCCAATGTATTGATCCCAATCGAAACTCTTTTTGGGATAGTTTTGCTCGGAAGCATGAGGTTTGAGAAAATGTATCCAGAACCTTTAACCAGCAATATCCTATCAATTTTGCATCTTTGAGGTCGCAAGTTAGGACATCCGGCATGCTCAACACATTTCATGACCATTCGAAACAATTGATCCCATTTGAAGCACCTTCAGAGCCTGTTTAGTGCAGAAGCACAAAGCTTCTGAACTTTTTGTGAAAAGTGTGACCGAACGAATTCCCATGAAATTGGCCTCTTTGGGAGAACAATTGGGCTATCCGGTCACCTCACAACATCTGGAGTCTATTCCAATGTATTGATCCCAATCGAAACCCTTTTTGGGATAGTTTTGGTCGGAAGCATGAGGTTTGAGAAAAAGTACCAAGAAGCTTTAACCAACAACATCCTATCAATTTTGCGCCTTTGAGGTAGCAAGTAAGGACATCCGGCATGCTCACAATATTTCATGACCATTCGAAACCATTGATCCCATGCGAAGCTCCACCAGAGCCTAATTAGTGCAGAAGCATAAAGTTTATGAACTCTTTGTGAAAAGCATGAACGAACGAATTCCCATGAAATTGGCCTCTTTGGGAGAGTAATTGGGTTCATCCGGTCACCTCACAACATCTGGAGTCTATTCCAATGTATTGATCCCAGTCGAAACTCTTTTTGGGATAGTTTTGCTCGGAAGCATAAGGTTTGAGAAAAAGTACCAAGAAGCCTTAACCAACAACATCCTATCAATTTTGCGCCTTTGAGGTAGCAAGTTAGTACATCCGACATGCTCACAACATTTCATGACCATTCGAAACAATTGATCCCATTTGAAGCTCCTTCAGAGCCCGTTTAGTGCAGAAGCACAAAGCTTCTGAACTTTTAGTGAAAAGTGTGACCGAACGAATTCCCATGAAATTGGCGTCTTTGGGAGAACAATTGGGCTGATCCAATCACCTCACAACATCTGGAGTTTATTCCAATGTATTGATCCCAATCGAAACTCTTTTTGGGATAGTTTTGGTCGGAAGCATGATGTTTGAGAAAAAGTACAAAGAAGCTTTAACCAACAATATCCTATCAATTTTGCGCCTTTGAGGTAGCAAGTTAGGACATCCGGCATGCTCACAACATTTCATGACCACTCGAAACCATTGATCCCATTTGAAGCTCCTTCAGAGCCTATTTAGTGCAGTAGCACAAAGCTTCTGAACTTTTAGTGAAAAGTGTGACCGAACGAATTCCCATGAAATTGGCCTCTTTGGGAGAACAATTGGGCTGATCCGGTCACCTCACAACATCTGGAGTTTATTCCAATGTATTGATCCCAATCGAAACTCTTTTTGGGATAGTTTTGGTCGAAAGCATGAGGTTTGAGAAAAAGTACAAAGAAGCTTTAACCAACAATATCCTATCAATTTTGCACCTTTGAGGTAGCAAGTTAGGACATCCGGCATGCTCACAACATTTCATGACCACTCGAAACCATTGATCCCATTCGAAGCTCCACTAGAGCCTGATTAGTGCAGAACATAAAGTTTATGAACTCTTTGTGAAAAGTGTGAACGAACGAATTCCCATGAAATTGGCCTCTTTGGGAGAGTAATTGGGTTCATCCGGTCACCTCACAACATCTGGAGTCTATTCCAATGTATGGATCCCAATCGAAACTCTTTTTGGGATAGTTTTGCTCGGAAGCATAAGGTTTGAGAAAAAGTACCAAGAAGCTTTAACCAACAACATCCTATCAATTTTGCGCCTTTGAGGTAGAAAGTTAGTACATCCGGCATGCTCACAACATTTCATGACCACTCGAAACCATTGATCCCATTCGAAGCTCCACCAGAGCCTGATCAGTGCAGAAGCACAACGATTATGAACTATTTGTGAAAAGTGTGAACGAACGAATTCCCATGAAATTGGCCTCTTTGGGAGAGTAATTGGGTTCATCCGGTCACCTCACAACATCTGGAGTCTATTCCAATGTATTGATCCCAATCGAAACTCTTTTTGGGATAGTTTTGCTCGGAAGCATAATGTTTGAGAAAAAGTACCAGGAAGCTTTAACCAACAACATCCTATCAATTTTTGCGCCTTTGAGGTAGCAAGTTAGTACATCCGGCATGCTCACAACATTTCATGACCACTCGAAACCATTGATCCCATTCGAAGCTCCACCAGAGCCTGATCAGTGCAGAAGCACAACGATTATGAACTATTTGTGAAAAGTGTGAACGAACGAATTCCCATGAAATTGGCCTCTTTGGGAGAGTAATTGGGTTCATCCGGTGACCTCACAACATCTGGAGTCTATTCCAATGTATTGATCCCAATCGAAACTCTTTTTGGGATAGTTTTGCTCGGAAGCATGAGGTTTGAGAAAAAGTATCCAGAACCTTTAACCAGCAATATCCTATCAATTTTGCATCTTTGAGGTAGCAAGTTAGGACATCCGGCATGTTCAACACATTTCATGACCATTCGAAACAATTGATCCCCTTTGAAGCTCCTTCAGAGCCCGTTTAGTGCAGAAGCACAAAGCTTCTGAACTTTTTGTGAAAAGTGTGACCGAACAAATTCCCATGAAATTGGCCTCTTTGGGAGAACAATTGGGCTGATCCGGTCACTTCACAACATCTGGAGTCTATTCCAATGTATTGATCCCAATCGAAACTCTTTTTGGGATAGTTTTGGTCGGAAGCTTGAGGTTTGAGAAAAACTACCACGAAGCCTTAACCAACAATATCCTATCAATTTTGCACCTTTGAGGTAGCAACTTAGGACATCCGGCATGCTCACAACATTTCATGACCATTCGAAACCATTGATCCCATGCGAAGCTCCACTAGAGCCTGATTAGTGCAGAAGCATAAAGTTTATGAACTCTTTGTGAAAAGTGTGAACGAACGAATTCCCATGAAATTGGCCTCTTTGGGAGAGTAATTGGGATTATCCGGTCACCTCACAACATCTGGAGTCTATTCCAATGTATTGATCCTAATCGAAACTCTTTTTGGGATAGTTTTGCTCGGAAGCATAAGGTTTGAGAAAAAGTACCAAGAAGCTTTAACCAACAACATCCTATCAATTTTGTGCCTTTGAGGTAGCAAGTTAGTACATCCGGCATGCTCACAACATCTCATGACCACTCGAAACCATTGATCCCATTCGAAGCTCCACCAGAGCCTGATTAGTGCAGAAGCACAACGATTATTGACTATTTGTGAAAAGTGTAAACGAAGGAATTCCCATGAAATTGGCCTCTTTGGGAGAGTAATTGGGTTCATCCGGTCACCTCACAACATCTGGAGTCTATTCCAATGTATTGATCCCAATCGAAACTCTTTTTGGGATAGTTTTGCTCGGAAGCATGAGGTTTGAGAAAAAGTATCCAGAACCTTTAACCAGCAATATCCTATCAATTTTGTATCTTTGAGGTAGCAAGTTAGGACATCCGGCATGCTCAACACAATTCATGACCATTCGAAACAATTGATCCCATTTGAAGCTCCTTCAGAGCCCATTTAGTGCAGAAGCACAAAGCTTCTGAACTTTTTGTGAAAAGTGTGACCGAACGAATTCCCATGAAATTGGCCTCTTTGGAAGAAAAATTGGGCTGATCCGGTCACCTCACAACATCTGGAGTTCATTCCAATGTATTGATCCCAATCGAAACTCTTTTTGGGATAGTTTTGCTCGGAAGCATGAGGTTTGAGAAAAAGTATCCAGAACCTTTAACTAGCAATATCCTATCAATTTTGCATCTTTGAGGTAGCAAGTTAGGACATCCGGCATGCTCAACACATTTCATGACCATTCGAAACAATTGATCCCATTTGAAGCTCCTTCAGAGCCCGATTAGTGCAGAAGCACAAAGTTTCTAAACTACTTGTGAAAAGTGTGAACGAACGAATTCCCATGAAATTGGCCTCTTTGGGAAAATAATTGGGTTCATCCGGTCACCTCACAACATCTGGAGTCTATTCCAATGTATTGATCCCATTCGAAACTCTTTTTGGGATAGTTTTTGTCGGAAGTATGAGGTTTGGGAAAAAGTACCGAGAAGCGTTAACCAACAATATCTAATCAATTTTGCATCTTTGAGGTAGCATGTTAGCACATCCGGCATGCTCACAACATTTTGATGACTATTCGAAACAATTGATCCCATTTGATGCTCCTTTAAAGCCCGTTTACTGCAAAGCACAAAGCTTCTGAACTATTTGTGAAAAGTGTGAACGAACGAATTTCCATGAAATTGGCCTCTTTGGGAAAATAATTGGCTTCATCCGGTCACCTCACAACATCTGGAGTCTATTCCAATGTATTGATCCCAATCAAAACTCTTTTTGGGATTGTTTTGGTCGGAAGCATGACGTTTGAGAAAAAGTACCAAGAAGCTTAAACCAACAATATCCTATCAATTTTGCGCCTTTGAGGTAGCAAGTTAGGACATCCGGCATGCTCACAACATTTCATGACCATTCGAAACAAGTGATCCCATGCGAAGCTCCACCAGAGCCTGATTAGTGCAGAAGCACAAAGTTTCTGAACTATTTGTGAAAAGTGTGAACGAACGAATTCCCATGAAATTGGCCTCTTTGGGAAAATAATTGGGTTCATCCGGTCACCTCACAACATCTGGAGTCTATTCCAATGTATTGATCCCAATCAAAACTCTTTTTGGGATTGTTTTGGTCGGAAGCATGACGTTTGAGAAAAAGTACCAAGAAGCGTTAACCAACAATATCCTATCAATTTTGCGCCTTTGAGGTAGCAAGTTAGGACATCCGGCATGCTCACAACATTTCATGACCATTCGAAACAATTGATCCCATGCGTAGCTCCACCAGAGCCTGATTAGTGAAGAAGCACAAAGTTCCTGAACTATTTGTGAAAAGTGTGAACGAACGAATTCCCATGAATTTTGCCTCTTTGGGAGAATAATTGGGTTCATCCGGTCACCTCACAACATCTGGAGTCTATTCGAATGTATTGATCCCAATCGAAACTCTTTTTGGGATAGTTTTGGTCGGAAGCATGACGTTTGAGAAAAAGTACCGAGAAGCTTTAACCAACAATATCCTATCAATTTTGCGCCTTTGAGGTAGCAAGTTAGGACATCCGGCATGCTCACAACATTTCATGACCATTCGAAACAATTGATCCCATTTGAAGCTCCTTCAAAGCCCGTTTAGAGCAAAGCACAAAGCTTCTGAACTATTTGTGAAAAGTGTGAACGAACGAATTCCCATGAAATTGGCGTCTTTGGGAGAATAATTGGGTTCATCTGGTCACCTCACAACATTTGGAGTCTATTCGAATGTATTGATCCCAATCAAAACTCTTTTTGGGATAGTTTTGGTCGGAAGCATGACGTTTGAGAAAAAGTACTGAGAAGCTTTAACCAACAATATCCTATCAATTTTACGTCTTTGAGGTAGCAAGTTAGGACATCCGGCATGCTCACAACATTTCATGACCATTCGAAACAATTGATCCCATTTGAAGCTCCTTCAAAGCCCGTTTAGAGCAAAGCACAAAGCTTCTGAACTATTTGTGAAAAGTGTGAACGAACGAATTCCCATGAAATTGGCCTCTTTGGGAGAATAATTGGGTTCATCCGGTCACCTCACAACATCTGGAGTCCATTCCAATGTATTGATCCCATTCTAATCTCTTTTTGGGATTGTTTTGGTCGGAAGCATGACATTTGAGAAACAGTACCGAGAAGCTTTAACTAACAATATCCTATCAATTTGGCGCCTTTAAGGTAGCAAGTTTGGACATCCGGCATGCTCACAACATTTCTTGACCATTCGAAACAATTGATCCCATGCGTAGCTCCACCAGAGCCTGATTAGTGAAGAAGCACAAAGTTTCTGAACTATTTGTGAAAAGTGTGAACGAACGAATTCCCATGAAATTGGCCTCTTTGGGAGAATAATTGGGTTCATCCGGTCACCTCACAACATTTGGAGTCTATTCGAATGTATTGATCCCAATCAAAACTCTTTTTGGGATAGTTTTGGTCGGAAGCATGACGTTTGAGAAAAAGTACCGAGAAGCTTTAACCAACAATATCCTATCAATTTTGCGTCTTTGAGGTAGCAAGTTAGGACATTCGGCATGCTCACAACATTTCATGACCATTCGAAACAATTGATCCCATTTGAAGCTCCTTCAAAGCCCGTTTAGTGCAAAGCACAAAGCTTCTGAACTATTTGTGAAAAGTGTGAACGAACGAATTCCCATGAAATTGGCCTCTTTGGGAGAGTAATTGGGTTCATCCGGTCACCTCACAACATCTGGAGTCTATTCCAATGTATTGATCCCAATCGAAACTCTTTTTGGGAAAGTTTTGCTCGGAAGCATGAGGTTTGAGAAAAAGTATCCAGAACCTTTAACCAGCAATATCCTATCAATTTTGCATCTTTGAGGTAGCAAGTTAGGACATCCGGCATGCTCAACACATTTCATGACCATTCGAAACAATTGATCCCATTTGAAGCTCCTTCAGAGCCCGATTAGTGCAGAAGCACAAAGTTTCTAAACTATTTGTGAAAAGTGTGAACGAACGAATTCCCATGATATTGACCTCTTCGGGAGAACAATTGGGTTCATTCGGTCACCTCACAACATCTGGAGTCTATTCCAATGTATTGATCCCATTCGAAACTCTTTTTGGGATAGTTTTTGTCGGAAGTATGAGGTTTGGGAAAAAGTACCGAGAAGCGTTAACCAACAATATCTGATCAATTTTGCATCTTTGAGGTAGCATGTTAGCACATCCGGCATGCTCACAACATTTCATGACTATTCGAAACAATTGATCCCATTTGATGCTCCTTCAAAGCCCGTTTACTGCAAAGCACAAAGCTTCTGAACTATTTGTGAAAAGTGTGAACGAACGAATTCCCATGAAATTGGCCTCTTTGGGAAAATAATTGGGTTCATCCGGTCACCTCACAACATCTGGAGTCTATTCCAATGTATTGATCCCAATCAAAACTCTTTTTGGGATTGTTTTGGTCGGAAGCATGACGTTTGAGAAAAAGTACCAAGAAGCTTTAACCAACAATATCCTATCAATTTTGCGCCTTTGAGGTAGCAAGTTAGGACATCCGGCATGCTCACAACATTTCATGACCATTCGAAACAATTGATCCCATGCGTAGCTCCACCAGAGCCTGATTAGTGAACAAGCACAAAGTTCCTGAACTATTTGTGAAAAGTGTGAACGAACAAATTCCCATGAATTTTGCCTCTTTGGGAGAATAATTGGGTTCATCCAGTCACCTCACAACATCTGGAGTTCATTCCAATGTATTGATCCCAATCGAAACTCTTTTTGGGATAGTTTTGGTCGGAAGCATGAGGTTTGAGAAAAAGTACCGAGAAGCTTTAAGCAACAATATCCTATCAATTTTGCGTCTTTGAGGTAGCAAGTTAGGACATCCGGCATGCTCACAACATTTCATGACCATTCGAACCAATTGATCCCATTTGAAGCTCCTTCAGAGCCCATTTAGTGCAGAAGCACAAAGTTTCTGAACTATTTGTGAAAAGTGTGAACGAACGAATTCCCATGAATTTCACCTCTTTGGGAGAATAATTGGGTTCATCCGGTTACCTCACAACATCTGGAGTCTATTCGAATGTATTGATCCCAATCGAAACTCTTTTTGGGATAGTTTTGGTCGGAAGCATGACGTTTGAGAAAAAGTACCGAGAAGCTTTAACCAACAATATCCTATCAATTTTGCGTCTTTGAGGTAGCAAGTTAGGACATCCGGCATGCTCACAACATTTCATGACCATTCAAAACAATTGATCCCATTTGAAGCTCCTTCAAAGCCCGTTTAGTGCAAAGCACAAAGCTTCTGAACTATTTGTGAAAAGTGTGAACGAATGAATTCCCATGAAATTGGCTTCTTTGGGAGAATAATTGGGTTCATCCGGTCACCTCACAACATCTGGAGTCCATTCCAATGTATTGATCCCATTCGAAACACTTTTTGGGATTGTTTTGGTCGGAAGAATGACGTTTGAGAAACAGTACCGAGAAGCTTTAACTAACAATATCCTATCAATTTGGCGCCTTTGAGGTAGCAAGTTAGGACATCCGGCATGCTCACAACATTTCATGACCATTCGAAACAATTGATCCCATGCGTAGCTCCACCAGAGCCTGATTAGTGAAGAAGCACAAAGTTTCTGAACTATTTGTGAAAAGTGTGAACGAACGAATTCCCATGAAATTGGCCTCTTTGGGAGAATAATTGGGTTCATCCGGTCACCTCACAACATTTGGAGTCTATTCGAATGTATTGATCCCAATCAAAACTCTTTTTGGGATAGTTTTGGTCGGAAGCATGACGTTTGAGAAAAAGTACCGAGAAGCTTTAACCAACAATATCCTATCAATTTTACGTCTTTGAGGTAGCAAGTTAGGACATCCGGCATGCTCACAACATTTCATGACCATTCGAAACAATTGATCCCATTTGAAGCTCCTTCAAAGCCCGTTTAGAGCAAAGCACAAAGTTCCTGAACTATTTGTGAAAAGTGTGAACGAACGAATTCCCATGAAATTGGCCTCTTTGGGAGAGTAATTGGGTTCATCCGGTCACCTCACAACATCTGGAGTCTATTCCAATGTATTGATCCCAATCGAAACTCTTTTTGGGAAAGTTTTGCTCGGAAGCATGAGGTTTGAGAAAAAGTATCCAGAACCTTTAACCAGCAATATCCTATCAATTTTGCATCTTTGAGGTAGCAAGTTAGGACATCCGGCATGCTCAACACATTTCATGACCATTCGAAACAATTGATCCCATTTGAAGCTCCTTCAGAGCCCGATTAGTGCAGAAGCACAAAGTTTCTAAACTATTTGTGAAAAGTGTGAACGAACGAATTCCCATGATATTGACCTCTTTGGGAGAACAATTGGGTTCATTCGGTCACCTCACAACATCTGGAGTCTATTCCAATGTATTGATCCCATTCGAAACTCTTTTTGGGATAGTTTTTGTCGGAAGTATGAGGTTTGGGAAAAAGTACCGAGAAGCGTTAACCAACAATATCTGATCAATTTTGCATCTTTGAGGTAGCATGTTAGCACATCCGGCATGCTCACAACATTTCATGACTATTCGAAACAATTGATCCCATTTGATGCTCCTTCAAAGCCCGTTTACTGCAAAGCACAAAGCTTCTGAACTATTTGTGAAAAGTGTGAACGAACGAATTCCCATGAAATTGGCCTCTTTGGGAAAATAATTGGGTTCATCCGGTCACCTCACAACATCTGGAGTCTATTCCAATGTATTGATCCCAATCAAAACTCTTTTTGGGATTGTTTTGGTCGGAAGCATGACGTTTGAGAAAAAGTACCGAGAAGCTTTAACCAACAATATCCTATCAATTTTGCGCCTTTGAGGTAGCAAGTTAGGACATCCGGCATGCTCACAACATTTCATGACCATTCGAAACAATTGATCCCATGCGTAGCTCCACCAGAGCCTGATTAGTGAACAAGCACAAAGTTCCTGAACTATTTGTGAAAAGTGTGAACGAACAAATTCCCAAGAATTTTGCCTCTTTGGGAGAATAATTGGGTTCATCCGGTCACCTCACAACATCTGGAGTCTATTCGAATGTATTGATCCCAATCGAAACTCTTTTTGGGATAGTTTTGGTCGGAAGCATGACGTTTGAGAAAAAGTACCGAGAAGCTTTAACCAACAATATCCTATCAATTTTGCGTCTTTGAGGTAGCAAGTTAGGACATCCGACATGCTCACAACATTTCATGACCATTCGAAACAATTGATCCCATGCGTAGCTCCACCAGAGCCTGATTAGTGAAGAAGCACAAAGTTTCTGAACTATTTGTGAAAAGTGTGAACGAACGAATTCCCATGAATTTGGCCTCTTTGGGAGAATAATTGGGTTCATCCGGTCACCTCACTACATCTGGAGTCTATTCGAATGTATTGATCCCAATCGAAACTCTTTTTGGGATAGTTTTTCTCGGAAGCATGAGGTTTGAGAAAAAGTACCGAGAAGATTTAACCAAGAATATCCTATCAATTTTGTGCCTTTGAGGTAGCAAGTTAGGACATCCGGCATGCTCACAACATTTCATGACCATTCGAAACAATTGATCCCATTTGAAGCTCCTTCAGAGCCCATTTAGTGCAGAAGCACAAAGCTTCTGAACTTTTTGTGAAAAGTGTGACCGAACGAATTCCCATGAAATTGGCCTCTTTGGAAGAAAAATTGGGCTGATCCGGTCACCGCACAACATCTGGAGTTCATTCCAATGTATTGATCCCAATCAAAACTCTTTTTGGGATTGTTTTGGTCGGAAGCATGACGTTTGAGAAAAAGTACCGAGAAGCTTTAACCAACAATATCCTATCAATTTTGCGCCTTTGAGGTAGCAAGTTAGGACATCCGGCATGCTCACAACATTTCATGACCATTCGAAACAATTGATCCCATGCGTAGCTCCACCAGAGCCTGATTAGTGAAGAAGCACAAAGTTTCTGAACTATTTGTGAAAAGTGTGAACGAACAAATTCCCATGAATTTTGCCTCTTTGGGAGAATAATTGGGTTCATCCAGTCACCTCACAACATCTGGAGTTCATTCCAATGTATTGATCCCAATCGAAACTCTTTTTGGGATAGTTTTGGTCGGAAGCATGAGGTTTGAGAAAAAGTACCGAGAAGCTTTAAGCAACAATATCCTATCAATTTTGCGTCTTTGAGGTAGCAAGTTAGGACATCCGGCATGCTCACAACATTTCATGACCATTCGAACCAATTGATCCCATTTGAAGCTCCTTCAGAGCCCATTTAGTGCAGAAGCACAAAGTTTCTGAACTATTTGTGAAAAGTGTGAACGAACGAATTCCCATGAATTTCACCTCTTTGGGAGAATAATTGGGTTCATCCGGTTACCTCACAACATCTGGAGTCTATTCGAATGTATTGATCCCAATCGAAACTCTTTTTGGGATAGTTTTGGTCGGAAGCATGACGTTTGAGAAAAAGTACCGAGAAGCTTTAACCAACAATATCCTATCAATTTTGCGTCTTTGAGGTAGCAAGTTAGGACATCCGGCATGCTCACAACATTTCATGACCATTCAAAACAATTGATCCCATTTGAAGCTCCTTCAAAGCCCGTTTAGTGCAAAGCACAAAGCTTCTGAACTATTTGTGAAAAGTGTGAACGAATGAATTCCCATGAAATTGGCTTCTTTGGGAGAATAATTGGGTTCATCCGGTCACCTCACAACATCTGGAGTCCATTCCAATGTATTGATCCCATTCGAAACACTTTTTGGGATTGTTTTGGTCGGAAGAATGACGTTTGAGAAACAGTACCGAGAAGCTTTAACTAACAATATCCTATCAATTTGGCGCCTTTGAGGTAGCAAGTTAGGACATCCGGCATGCTCACAACATTTCATGACCATTCGAAACAATTGATCCCATGCGTAGCTCCACCAGAGCCTGATTAGTGAAGAAGCACAAAGTTTCTGAACTATTTGTGAAAAGTGTGAACGAACGAATTCCCATGAAATTGGCCTCTTTGGGAGAATAATTGGGTTCATCCGGTCACCTCACAACATTTGGAGTCTATTCGAATGTATTGATCCCAATCAAAACTCTTTTTGGGATAGTTTTGGTCGGAAGCATGACGTTTGAGAAAAAGTACCGAGAAGCTTTAACCAACAATATCCTATCAATTTTACGTCTTTGAGGTAGCAAGTTAGGACATCCGGCATGCTCACAACATTTCATGACCATTCGAAACAATTGATCCCATTTGAAGCTCCTTCAAAGCCCGTTTAGAGCAAAGCACAAAGTTCCTGAACTATTTGTGAAAAGTGTGAACGAACGAATTCCCATGAAATTGGCCTCTTTGGGAGAGTAATTGGGTTCATCCGGTCACCTCACAACATCTGGAGTCTATTCCAATGTATTGATCCCAATCGAAACTCTTTTTGGGAAAGTTTTGCTCGGAAGCATGAGGTTTGAGAAAAAGTATCCAGAACCTTTAACCAGCAATATCCTATCAATTTTGCATCTTTGAGGTAGCAAGTTAGGACATCCGGCATGCTCAACACATTTCATGACCATTCGAAACAATTGATCCCATTTGAAGCTCCTTCAGAGCCCGATTAGTGCAGAAGCACAAAGTTTCTAAACTATTTGTGAAAAGTGTGAACGAACGAATTCCCATGATATTGACCTCTTTGGGAGAACAATTGGGTTCATTCGGTCACCTCACAACATCTGGAGTCTATTCCAATGTATTGATCCCATTCGAAACTCTTTTTGGGATAGTTTTTGTCGGAAGTATGAGGTTTGGGAAAAAGTACCGAGAAGCGTTAACCAACAATATCTGATCAATTTTGCATCTTTGAGGTAGCATGTTAGCACATCCGGCATGCTCACAACATTTCATGACTATTCGAAACAATTGATCCCATTTGATGCTCCTTCAAAGCCCGTTTACTGCAAAGCACAAAGCTTCTGAACTATTTGTGAAAAGTGTGAACGAACGAATTCCCATGAAATTGGCCTCTTTGGGAAAATAATTGGGTTCATCCGGTCACCTCACAACATCTGGAGTCTATTCCAATGTATTGATCCCAATCAAAACTCTTTTTGGGATTGTTTTGGTCGGAAGCATGACGTTTGAGAAAAAGTACCGAGAAGCTTTAACCAACAATATCCTATCAATTTTGCGCCTTTGAGGTAGCAAGTTAGGACATCCGGCATGCTCACAACATTTCATGACCATTCGAAACAATTGATCCCATGCGTAGCTCCACCAGAGCCTGATTAGTGAACAAGCACAAAGTTCCTGAACTATTTGTGAAAAGTGTGAACGAACAAATTCCCAAGAATTTTGCCTCTTTGGGAGAATAATTGGGTTCATCCGGTCACCTCACAACATCTGGAGTCTATTCGAATGTATTGATCCCAATCGAAACTCTTTTTGGGATAGTTTTGGTCGGAAGCATGACGTTTGAGAAAAAGTACCGAGAAGCTTTAACCAACAATATCCTATCAATTTTGCGTCTTTGAGGTAGCAAGTTAGGACATCCGACATGCTCACAACATTTCATGACCATTCGAAACAATTGATCCCATGCGTAGCTCCACCAGAGCCTGATTAGTGAAGAAGCACAAAGTTTCTGAACTATTTGTGAAAAGTGTGAACGAACGAATTCCCATGAATTTGGCCTCTTTGGGAGAATAATTGGGTTCATCCGGTCACCTCACTACATCTGGAGTCTATTCGAATGTATTGATCCCAATCGAAACTCTTTTTGGGATAGTTTTTCTCGGAAGCATGAGGTTTGAGAAAAAGTACCGAGAAGATTTAACCAAGAATATCCTATCAATTTTGTGCCTTTGAGGTAGCAAGTTAGGACATCCGGCATGCTCACAACATTTCATGACCATTCGAAACAATTGATCCCATTTGAAGCTCCTTCAGAGCCCATTTAGTGCAGAAGCACAAAGCTTCTGAACTTTTTGTGAAAAGTGTGACCGAACGAATTCCCATGAAATTGGCCTCTTTGGAAGAAAAATTGGGCTGATCCGGTCACCGCACAACATCTGGAGTTCATTCCAATGTATTGATCCCAATCAAAACTCTTTTTGGGATTGTTTTGGTCGGAAGCATGACGTTTGAGAAAAAGTACCGAGAAGCTTTAACCAACAATATCCTATCAATTTTGCGCCTTTGAGGTAGCAAGTTAGGACATCCGGCATGCTCACAACATTTCATGACCATTCGAAACAATTGATCCCATGCGTAGCTCCACCAGAGCCTGATTAGTGAAGAAGCACAAAGTTTCTGAACTATTTGTGAAAAGTGTGAACGAACGAATTCCCATGAATTTGGCCTCTTTGGGAGAATAATTGGGTTCATTCGGTCACCTCACAACATCTGGAGTCTATTCAAATGTATTGATCCCAATCGAAACTCTTTTTGGGATAGTTTTTCTCGGAAGCATGACGTTTGAGAAAAAGTACCGAGAAGCTTTAACCAACAATATCCTATCAAATTTGTGCCATTGAGGTAGCAAGTTAGGACATCCGGCATGCTCACAACATTTCATGACCATTCGAAACAATTGATCCCATTTGAAGCTCCTTCAGAGCCCGATTATTTCAGAAGCACAAAGTTTCCCAACTATTTGTGAAAAGTGTGAACAAATGAATTCCCATGAAATTGGCCTCATTGGGAGAACAATTGGGTTTATTCGGTCACCTCAAAACATCTGGAGTCTAGTCCAATGTATTGATCCCATTCGAAACTCTTTTTCGGATAGTTTTGGTTGGAAGCATGACGTTTGAGAAACAGTACCAAGAAGCTTTAACTAACAATATCCTATCAATTTGGCGCCTTTGAGGTAGCAAGTTAGGACATCCGGCATGCTCACAACATTTCATGACTATTAGAAACAATTGATCCCATGCGACGCTCCACCAGAGCCTGATTAGTGCAGAAGCACAAAGTTTCTGAACTATTTGTGAAAAGTGTGAACGAATGAATTCCCATGAAATTGGCCTCTTTGGGAGAATAGTTGGGTTCATCCGGTCACCTCACAACATCTGGAGTTCATTCCAATGTATTGATCCCAATCGAAACTCTTTTTGGGATAGTTTTGCTCGGAAGCATGAGGTTTGAGAAAAAGTACCGAGAAGCTTTAACCAACAATATCCTATCAATTTTGCGTCTTTGAGGTAGCAAGTTAGGACATCCGGCATGCTCACAACATTTCATGACCATTCGAAACAATTGATCCCATTTGAAGCTCCTTCAGAGCCCATTTAGTGCAGAAGCACAAAGTTTCTGAACTATTTGTGAAAAGTGTGAACGAAGGAATTCCCATGAATTTCGCCTCTTTGGGAGAATAATTGGGTTCATCCGGTTACCTCACAACATCTGGATTCTATTTGAATGTATTGATCCCAATCGAAACTCTTTTTGGGATAGTTTTGGTCGGAAGCATGACGTTTGAGAAAAAGTACAGAGAAGCTTTAACCAACAATATCCTATCAATTTTACGTCTTTGAGGTAGCAAGTTAGGACATCCGGCATGCTCACAACATTTCATGACCATTCGAAACAATTGATCCCATTTGAAGCTCCTTCAAGGCCCGTTTAGTGCAAAGCACAAAGCTTCTGAACTATTTGTGAAAAGTGTGAACGAAGGAATTCCCATGAAATTGGCCTCATTGGGAGAACAATTGGGTTTATTCGGTCACCTCAAAACATCTGGAGTCTAGTCCAATGTATTGATCCCAATCGAAACTCTTTTTCGGATAGTTTTGGTTGGAAGCATGAGGTTTGAGAAAAAGTACTAACAAGCTTTAACCAACAATATCCTATCAATTTGGCGCCTTTGAGGTAGCAAGTTAGGACATCCGGCATGCTCGCAACATTTCATGACTATTAGAAACAATTGATCCCATGCGACGCTCCACCAGAGCCTGATTAGTGCAGAAGCACAAAGTTTCTGAACTATTTGTGAAAAGTGTGAACGAACGAATTCCCATGAAATTGGCCTCTTTGGGAGAATAATTGGGTTCATCCGGTCACCTCACAACATCTGGAGTTCATTCCAATGTATTGATCCCAATCGAAACTCTTTTTGGGATAGTTTTGCTCGGAAGCATGACGTTTGAGAAAAAGTACCGAGAAGCTTTAACCAACAATATCCTATCAATTTTGCGTCTTTGAGGTAGCAAGTTAGGACATCCGGCATGCTCACAACATTTCATGACCATTCGAAACAATTGATCCCATTTGAAGCTCCTTCAGAGCCCATTTAGTGCAGAAGCACAAAGCTTCTGAACTTTTTGTGAAAAGTGTGACCGAACGAATTCCCATGAAATTGGCCTCTTTGGAAGAAAAATTGGGCTGATCCGGTCACCTTACAACAACTGGAGTTCATTCCAATGTATTGATCCCAATCGAAACTCTTTTTGGGATTGTTTTGGTCGGAAGCATGACGTTTGAGAAAAAGTACCGAGAAGCTTTAACCAACAATATCCTATCAATTTTGCGCCTTTGAGGTAGCAAGTTAGGACATCCGGCATGCTCACAACATTTCATGACCATTCGAAACAATTGATCCCATGCGTAGCTCCACCAGAGCCTGATTAGTGAAGAAGCACAAAGTTTCTGAACTATTTGTGAAAAGTGTGAACGAACGAATTCCCATGAATTTTGCCTCTTTGGGAGAATAATTGGGTTCATCCGGTTACCTCACAACATCTGGAGTCTATTCGAATGTATTGATCCCAATCGAAACTCTTTTTGGGATAGTTTTGGTCGGAAGCATGACGTTTGAGAAAAAGTACCGAGAAGCTTTAACCAACAATATCCTATCAATTTTGCGTCTTTGAGGTAGCAAGTTAGGACATCCGGCATGCTCACAACATTTCATGACCATTCGAAACAATTGATCCCATTTGAAGCTCCTTCAAGGCCCGTTTAGTGCAAAGCACAAAGCTTCTGAACTATTTGTGAAAAGTGTGAACGAACGAATTCCCATGAAATTGGCCTCTTTGGGAGAATAATTGGGTTCATCCGGTCACCTCACAACATCTGGAGTTCATTCCAATGTATTGATCCCAATCGAAACTCTTTTTGGGATAGTTTTGCTCGGAAGCATGAGGTTTGAGAAAAAGTATCCAGAACCTTTAACCAGCAATATCCTATCAATTTTGCATCTTTGAGGCAGCAAGTTAGGACATCCGGCATGCTCAACACATTTCATGACCATTCGAAACAATTGATCCCATTTGAAGCTCCTTCAGAGCCCGATTAGTGCAGAAGCACAAAGTTTCTAAACTATTTGTGAAAAGTGTGAACGAATGAATTCCCATGATATTGACCTCTTTGGGAGAACAATTGGGTTCATTCGGTCACCTCACAACATCTGGAGTCTATTCCATTGTATTGATCCCATTCGAAACTCTTTTTGGGATAGTTTTTGTCGGAAGTATGAGGTTTGGGAAAAAGTACCGAGAAGCGTTAACCAACAATATCTGATCAATTTTGCATCTTTGAGGTAGCATGTTAGCACATCCGGCATGCTCACAACATTTCATGACTATTCGAAACAATTGATCCCATTTGATGCTCCTTCAAAGCCCGTTTACTGCAAAGCACAAAGCTTCTGAACTATTTGTGAAAAGTGTGAATGAACGAATTCCCATGAAATTGGCCTCTTTGGGAAAATAATTGGGTTCATCCGGTCACCTCACAACATCTGGAGTCTATTCCAATGTATTGATCCCAATCAAAACTCTTTTTGGGATTGTTTTGGTCGGAAGTATGACGTTTGAGAAAAAGTACCGAGAAGCTTTAACTAACAATATCCTATCAATTTTGCGCCTTTGAGGTAGCAAGTTAGGACATCCGGCATGCTCACAACATTTCATGACCATTCGAAACAATTGATCCCATGCGTAGCTCCACCAGAGCCTGATTAGTGAAGAAGCACAAAGTTCCTGAACTATTTGTGAAAAGTGTGAACGAACAAATTCCCATGAATTTTGCCTCTTTGGGAGAATAATTGGGTTCATCCGGTCACCTCACAACATCTGGAGTCTATTCGAATGTATTGATCCCAATCGAAACTCTTTTTGGGATAGTTTTGGTTGGAAGCATGACGTTTGAGAAAAAGTACCGAGAAGCTTTAACCAACAATATCCTATCAATTTTGGGTCTTTGAGGTAGCAAGTTAGGACATCCGGCATGCTCACAACATTTCATGACCATTCGAAACAATTGATCCCATTTGAAGCTCCTTCAAAGCCCGTTTAGTGCAAAGCACAAAGCTTCTGAACTATTTGTGAAAAGTGTGAACGAACGAATTCCCATGAAATTGGCGTCTTTGGGAGAATAATTGGGTTCATCCGGTCACCTCACAACATCTGGAGTCTATTCCAATGTATTGATCCCATTCGAAACTCTTTTTGGGATTGTTTTGGTCGGAAGCATGACGTTTGAGAAACAGTACCGAGAAGCTTTAACTAACAATATCCTATCAATTTGGTGCATTTGAGGTAGCAAGTTAGGACATCCGGCATGCTCACAACATTTCATGACCATTCGAAACAATTGATCCCATTTGAAGCTCCTTCAGAGCCCGATTAGTGCAGAAGCACAAAGTTTCTGAACTATTTGTGAAAAGTGTGAACGAATGAATTCCCATGAATTTGGCCTCTTTGGGAGAACAATTGGGTTCATCCGGTCACCTCACTACATCTGGAGTCTTTTCGAATGTATTGATCCCAATCGAAACTCTTTTTGGGATAGTTTTTCTCGGAAGCATGAGGTTTGAGAAAAAGTACCGAGAAGATTTAACCAAGAATATCCTATCAATTTTGTGCCTTTGAGGTAGCAAGTTAGGACATCCGGCATGCTCACAACATTTCATGACCATTCGAAACAATTGATCCCATGCGTAGCTCCACCAGAGCCTGATTAGTGAAGAAGCACAAAGTTTCTGAACTATTTGTGAAAAGTGTGAACGAACGAATTCCCATGAATTTGGCCTCTTTGGGAGAATAATTGGGTTCATCCGGTCACCTCACAACATCTGGAGTCTATTCGAATGTATTGATCCCAATCGAAACTCTTTTTGGGATAGTTTTTCTCGGAAGCATGAGGTTTGAGAAAAAGTACCGAGAAGCTTTAACCAACAATATCCTATCAAATTTGTGCCTTTGAGGTAGCAAGTTAGGACATCCGGCATGCTCACAACATTTCATGACCATTCGAAACAATTGATCCCATTTGAAGCTCCTTCAGAGACCGATTATTTCAGAAGCACAAAGTTTCCCAACTATTTGTGAAAAGTGTGAACAAATGAATTCCCGTGATATTGACCTCTTTGGGAGAACAATTGGGTTCATTCGGTCACCTCACAACATCTGGAGTCTATTCCAATGTATTGATCCCAATCGAAACTCTTTTTCGGATAGTTTTGGTTGGAAGCATGAGGTTTCAGAAAAAGTACTAACAAGCTTTAACCAACAATATCCTATCAATTTGGCGCCTTTGAGGTAGCAAGTTAGGACATCTGGCATGCTCACAACATTTCATGACTATTAGAAACAATTGATCCCATGCGACGCTCCACCAGAGCCTGATTAGTGCAGAAGCACAAAGTTTCTGAACTATTTGTGAAAAGTGTGAACGAACGAATTTCCATGAAATTGGCCTCTTTGGGAGAATAATTGGGTTCATCCGGTCACCTCACAACATCTGGAGTTCATTCCAATGTATTGATCCCAATCGAAACTCTTTTTGGGATAGTTTTGCTCGGAAGCATGAGGTTTGAGAAAAAGTACCGAGAAGCTTTAACCAACAATATCCTATCAATTTTGCGTCTTTGAGGTAGCAAGTTAGGACATCCGGCATGCTCACAACATTTCATGACCATTCGAAACAATTGATCCCACTTGAAGCTCCTTCAGAGCCCATTTAGTGCAGAAGCACAAAGCTTCTGAACTTTTTGTGAAAAGTGTGACCGAACGAATTCCCATGAAATTGGCCTCTTTGGAAGAAAAATTGGGCTGATCTGGTCACCTCACAACATCTGGAGTTCATTCCAATGTATTGATCCCAATCGAAACTCTTTTTGGGATTGTTTTGCTCGGAAGCATGAGGTTTGAGAAAAAGTATCCAGAACCTTTAACCAGCAATATCCTATCAATTTTGCATCTTTGAGGTAGCAAGTTAGGACATCCGGCATGCTCAACACATTTCATGACCATTCGAAACAATTGATCCCATTTGAAGCTCCTTCAGAGCCCGATTAGTGCAGAAGCACAAAGTTTCTAAACTATTTGTGAAAAGTGTGAACGAACGAATTCCCATGATATTGACCTCTTTGGGAGAACAATTGGGTTCATTCGGTCACCTCACAACATCTGGAGTCTATTCCAATGTATTGATCCCATTCGAAATACTTTTTGGGATAGTTTTTGTCGGAAGTATGAGGTTTGGGAAAAAGTACCGAGAAGCGTTAACCAACAATATCTGATCAATTTTGCATCTTTGAGGTAGCATGTTAGCACATCCGGCATGCTCACAACATTTCATGACTATTCGAAACAATTGATCCCATTTGATGCTCCTTCAAAGCCCGTTTACTGCAAAACACAAAGCTTCTGAACTATTTGTGAAAAGTGTGAACGAACGAATTCCCATGAAATTAGCCTCTTTGGGAAAATAATTGGGTTCATCCGGTCACCTCACAACATCTGGAGTCTATTCCAATGTATTGATCCCAATCAAAACTCTTTTTGGGATTGTTTTGGTCGGAAGCATGACGTTTGAGAAAAAGTACCGAGAAGCTTTAACCAACAATATCCTATCAATTTTGCGCCTTTGAGGTAGCAAGTTAGGACATCCGGCATGCTCACAACATTTCATGACCATTCGAAACAATTGATCCCATGCGTAGCTCCACCAGAGCCTGATTAGTGAAGAAGCACAAAGTTTCTGAACTATTTGTGAAAAGTGTGAACGAACGAATTCCCATGAATTTTGCCTCTTTGGGAGAATAATTGGGTTCATCCGGTCACCTCACAACATTTGGAGTCTATTCGAATGTATTGATCCCAATCAAAACTCTTTTTGGGATAGTTTTGGTCGGAAGCATGACGTTCGAGAAAAAGTACCGAGAAGCTTTAACCAACAATATCCTATCAATTTTGCGTCTTTGAGGTAGCAAATTAGGACATCCGGTATGCTCACAACATTTCATGACCATTCGAAACAATTGATCCCATTTGAAGCTCCTTCAATGCCCGTTTAGTGCAAAGCACAAAGCTTCTGAACTATTTGTGAAAAGTGTGAACGAACGAATTCCCATGAAATTGGCCTCTTTGGGAGAATAATTGGGTTCATCCGGTCACCTCACAACATCTGGAGTTCATTCCAATGTATTGATCCCAATCGAAACTCTTTTTGTGATTGTTTTGCTCGGAAGCATGAGGTTTGAGAAAAAGTATCCAGAACCATTAACCAGCAATATCCTATCAATTTTGCATCTTTGAGGTAGCAAGTTAGGACATCCGGCATGCTCAACACATTTCATGACCATTCGAAACAATTGATCCCATTTGAAGCTCCTTCAGAGCCCGATTAGTGCAGAAGCACAAAGTTTCTAAACTATTTGTGAAAAGTGTGAACGAACGAATTCCCATGATATTGACCTCTTTGGGAGAACAATTGGGTTCATTCGGTCACCTCACAACATCTGGAGTCTATTCCAATGTATTGATCCCATTCGAAACTCTTTTTGGGATAGTTTTTGTCGGAAGTATGAGGTTTGGGAAAAAGTACCGAGAAGCGTTAACCAACAATTTCTGATCAATTTTGCATCTTTGAGGTAGCATGTTAGCACATCCGGCATGCTCACAACATTTCATGACTATTCGAAACAATTGATCCCATTTGATGCTCCTTCAAAGCCCGTTTACTGCAAAGCACAAAGCTTCTGAACTATTTGTGAAAAGTGTGAACGAACGAATTCCCATGAAATTGGCCTCTTTGGGAAAATAATTGGGTTCATTCGGTCACCTCAAAACATCTGGAGTCTATTCCAATGTATTGATCCCATTCGAAACTCTTTTTGGGATTGTTTTGGTCGGAAGCATGACGTTTGAGAAACAGTACCGAGAAGCTTTAACTAACAATATCCTATCAATTTGGCGCCTTTGAGGTAGCAAGTTAGGACATCCGGCATGCTCACAACATTTCATGACCATTCGAAACAATTGATCCCATGCGTAGCTCCACCAGAGCCTGATTAGTGAAGAAGCACAAAGTTTCTGAACTATTTGTGAAAAGTGTGAACGAACGAATTCCCATGAATTTTGCCTCTTTGGGAGAATAATTGGGTTCATCCGGTCACCTCACAACATTTGGAGTCTATTCGAATGTATTGATCCCAATCAAAACTCTTTTTGGGATAGTTTTGGTCGGAAGCATGACGTTTGAGAAAAAGTACCGAGAAGCTTTAACCAACAGTATCCTATCAATTTTGCGTCTTTGAGGTAGCAAGTTAGGACATCCGGCATGCTCACAACATTTCATGACCATTCGAAACAATTGATCCCATTTGAAGCTCCTTCAAAGCCCGTTTAGTACAAAGCACAAAGCTTCTGAACTATTTGTGAAAAGTGTGAACGAACGAATTCCCATGAAATTGGCCTCTTTGGGAGAATAATTGGGTACATCCGGTCACCTCACAACATCTGGAGTTCATTCCAATGTATTGATCCCAATCGAAACCCTTTTTGGGATTGTTTTGCTCGGAAGCATGAGGTTTGAGAAAAAGTATCCAGAACCTTTAACCAGCAATATCCTATCAATTTTGCATCTTTGAGGTAGCAAGTTAGGACATCCGGCATGCTCAACACATTTCATGTCCATTCGAAACAATTGATCCCATTTGAAGCTCCTTCAGAGCCCGATTAGTGCAGAAGCACAAAGTTTCTAAACTATTTGTGAAAAGTGTGAACGAACGAATTCCCATGATATTGACCTCTTTGGGAGAACAATTGGGTTCATTCGGTCACCTCACAACATCTGGAGTCTATTCCAATGTATTGATCCCATTCGAAACTCTTTTTGGGATAGTTTTTGTCGGAAGTATGAGGTTTGGGAAAAAGTACCGAGAAGTGTTAACCAACAATATCTGATCAATTTTGCATCTTTGAGGTAGCATGTTAGCACATCCGGCATGCTCACATCATTTCATGACTATTCGAAACAATTGATCCCATTTGATGCTCCTTCAAAGCCCGTTTACTGCAAAGCACAAAGCTTCTGAACTATTTGTGAAAAGTGTGAACGAATGAATTCCCATGAAATTGTCCTCTTTGGGAAAATAATTGGGTTCATCCGGTCACCTCACAACATCTGGAGTCTATTCCAATGTATTGATCCCAATCAAAACTCTTTTTGGGATTGTTTTGGTCGGAAGCATGACGTTTGAGAAAAAGTACCGAGAAGCTTTAACCAACAATATCCTATCAATTTTGCGCCTTTGAGGTAGCAAGTTAGGACATCCGGCATGCTCACAACATTTCATGACCATTCGAAACAATTGATCCCATGCGTAGCTCCACCAGAGCCTGATTAGTGAACAAGCACAAAGTTCCTGAACTATTTGTGAAAAGTGTGAACGAACGAATTCCCATGAATTTTGCCTCTTTGGGAGAATAATTGGGTTCATCCGGTCACCTCACAACATCTGGAGTCTATTCGAATGTATTGATCCCAATCGAAACTCTTTTTGGGATAGTTTTGGTCGGAAGCATGACGTTTGAGAAAAAGTACCGAGAAGCTTTAACCAACAATATCCTATCAATTTTGCGTCTTTGAGGTAGCAAGTTAGGACATCCGGCATGCTCACAACATTTCATGACCATTCGAAACAATTGATCCCATTTGAAGCTCCTTCAAAGCCCGTTTTGTGCAAAGCACAAAGCTTCTGAACTATTTGTGAAAAGTGTGAACGAACGAATTCCCATGAAATTGGCCTCTTTGGGAGAATAATTGGGTTCATCCGGTCACCTCACAACATCTGGAGTCTATTCCAATGTATTGATCCCATTCGAAACTCTTTTTGGGATTGTTTTGGTCGGAAGCATGACGTTTGAGAAACAGTACCGAGAAGCTTTAACAAACAATATCCTATCAATTTGGCGCCTTTGAGGTAGCAAGTTAGGACATCTGGCATGCTCACAACATTTCATGACCATTCGAAACAATTGATCCCATTTGAAGCTCCTTCAGAGCCCGATTAGTGCAGAAGCACAAAGTTTCTGAACTATTTGTGAAAAGTGTGAACGAATGAATTCCCATGAATTTGGCCTCTTTGGGAGAATAATTGGGTTCATCCGGTCACCTCACTACATCTGGAGTCTATTCGAATGTATTGATCCCAATCGAAACTCTTTTTGGGATAGTTTTTCTCGGAAGCATGAGGTTTGAGAAAAAGTACCAAGAAGATTTAACCAAGAATATCCTATCAATTTTGTGCCTTTGAGGTAGCAAGTTAGGACATCCGGCATGCTCACAACATTTCATGACCATTCGAAACAATTGATCCCATTTGAAGCTCCTTCAGAGCCCGATTAGTGCAGAAGCACAAAGTTTCTGAACTATTTGTGAAAAGTGTGAACGAATGAATTCCCATGAATTTGGCCTCTTTGGGAGAATAATTGGGTTCATCCGGTCACCTCACTACATCTGGAGTCTATTCGAATGTATTGATCCCAATCGAAACTCTTTTTGGGATAGTTTTTCTCGGAAGCATGAGGTTTGAGAAAAAGTACCAAGAAGATTTAACCAAGAATATCCTATCAATTTTGTGCCTTTGAGGTAGCAAGTTAGGACATCCGGCATGCTCACAACATTTCATGACCATTCGAAACAATTGATCCCATGCGTAGCTCCACCAGAGCCTGATTAGTGAAGAAGCACAAAGTTTCTGAACTATTTGTGAAAAGTGTGAACGAACGAATTCCCATGAATTTGGCCTCTTTGGGAGAATAATTGGGTTCATCCGGTCACCTCACAACATCTGGAGTCTATTCGAATGTATTGATCCCAATCGAAACTCTTTTTGGGATAATTTTTCTCGGAAGCATGAGGTTTGAGAAAAAGTACCGAGAAGCTTTAACCAACAATATCCTATGAAATTTGTACCTTTGAGGTAGCAAGTTAGGACATCCGGCATGCTCACAACATTTCATGACCATTCGAAACAATTGATCCCATTTGAAGCTCCTTCAGAGCCCGATTATTTCAGAAGCACAAAGTTTCCCAACTATTTGCGAAAAGTGTGAACAAACAAATTCCCATGAAATTGGCCTCATTGGGAGAACAATTGGGTTTATTCGGTCACCTCAAAACTTCTGGAGTCTAGTCCAATGTATTGATCCCAATCGAAACTCTTTTTCGGATAGTTTTGGTTGGAAGCATGAGGTTTCAGAAAAAGTACTAACAAGCTTTAACCAACAATATCCTATCAATTTTTCTTCTTTGAGTTAGCAAGTTAGGACATCCGGCATGCTCACAACATTTCATGACTATTCGAAACAATTGATCCCATGCGACGCTCCACCAGAGCCTGATTAGTGCAGAAGCACAAAGTTTCTGAACTATTTGTGAAAAGTGTGAACGAACGAATTCCCATGAAATTGGCCTCTTTGGGAGAATAATTGGGTTCATCCGGTCACCTCACAACATCTGGAGTTCATTCCAATGTATTGATCCCAATCGAAACTCTTTTTGGGATTGTTTTGCTCGGAAGCTTGAGGTTTGAGAAAAAGTATCCAGAACCTTTAACCAGCAATATCCTATCAATTTTGCATCTTTGAGGTAGCAAGTTAGGACATCCGGCAAGCTCAACACATTTCATGACCATTCGAAACAATTGATCCCATTTGAAGCTCCTTCAGAGCCCGATTAGTGCAGAAGCACAAAGTTTCTAAACTTTTTGTGAAAAGTGTGAACGAATGAATTCCCATGATATTGACCTCTTGGGGAGAACAATTGGGTTCATTCGGTCACCTCACAACATCTGGAGTCTATTCCAATGTATTGATCCCAATCGAAACTCTTTTTCGGATAGTTTTGGTTAGAAGCATGTGGTTTCAGAAAAAGTACTGAGAAGCTTTAACCAACAATATCCTATACGTTTTGCAGCTTTGAGGTAGCATGTTAGCACATCCGGCATGCTCACAACATTTCATGACCATAAAAAACAATTGATCCCATTTGAAGCTCCTTCAAAGCCCGTTTAGTGTAAGGCACAAGGCTTCTGAACTATTTGTGAAAAGTGTGAACGAACGAATGCTCATGAAATTGGCCTCTTTGGGAGAATAATTGGGTTCATCCGGTCACCTCACAACATCTAGAGTCTATTCCAATGTATTGATCCCATCTGAAACTCTTTTTGGGATTGTTTTGGTCGGAAGCATGACGTTTGAGAAAAAGTACCGAGAAGCTTTAACCAACAATATCCTATCAATTTTGCGCCTTTGAGGTAGCAAGTTAGGACATCCGGCATGCTCACAACATTTCATGACCATTCGAAACAATTGATCCCATGCGAAGCTCCACCAGAGCCTGATTAGTGCAGAAGCACAAAGTTTCTGAACTATTTGTGAAAAGTGTGAACGAACGAATTCCCATGAAATTGGCCTCTTTGGGAGAATAATTGGGTTCATCTGGTCACCTCACAACATCTGGAGTCTATTCCAATCTATTGATCCCAATCAAAACTCTTTTTGGGATAGTTTGGGTTGGAAGCATGAGGTTTGAGAAAAAGTACCGAGAAGCTTTAACCAACAATATCCTATCAATTTTGCGCCTCAAGTTACGACATCCGGCATGCTCACAACATTTAATGACTATTCGAAACAATTGATCCTATTTGAAGCTCCTCTAGAGCCTAATTAGTGCAGAAGCACAAAGTTTCTGAACTATTTGTGAAAAGTGTGAACGAATGAATTCCCATGAAATTGGCCTCTTTGGGAGAATAATTGGGTTCATCCGATCACCTCACAACATCTGGAGTCTTTTCCAATGTATTGATCCCAATCGAAACTCTTTTTGGGATAGTTTTTCTCGGAATGATGAGATTTGAGAAAAAGTACCGAGAAGCTTTAACCAACAATATCCTATCAATTTTGTGCCTTTGAGGTAGCAAGCTAGGACATCCGGCATGCTCACAACATTTCATGACCATTCGAAACAATTGATCCCATTTGAAGCTCCTTCAGAGCCCGATTAGTGCAGAAGCACAAAGTTTCTAAACTGTTTGTGAAAAGTGCGAACGAATGAATTCCCATGAAATTGGCTTCTTTGGGAGAATAATTGGGTTCATCCGGTCACCTCACAACATCTGGAGTCTATTCCAATGTATTGATCCCAATCGAAACTCTTTTTGGGATAGTTTTGCTCGGAAGCATAAGGTTTTAGAAAAAGTACCAAGAAGCTTTAACCACCAACATCCAATCAATTTTGCATCTTTGAGGTAACAAGTTAGGACATCCGGCATGCTCACAACATTTCATGACTATTCGAAACAATTGATCCCATTTGAAGCTCCTCCAGAGCCTGATTAGTGCGGAAGCACAAAGTTTCTTAACTATTTGTGAAAAGTGTAAACAAACGAATTCCCATGAAATTGGCCTCTTTGGGAGATAAATTGGGTTCATCCGGTCACCTCACAACATCTGGAGTATATTCCAATGTATTGATCCCAATCGAAACTCTTTTTGGGATAGTTTTGCTCGGAAGCATAAGGTTTTAGAAAAAGTACTAAGAAGCTTTAACCACCAACATCCAATCAATTTTGCATCTTTGAGGTAGCAAGTTAGGACATCCGGCATGCTCACAACATTTCATGACCATTCGAAACAATTGATCCCATTTGAAGCTCCTTCAGAACCCGTTTAGTTCAGAAGCACAAAGCTTCTGAACTTTTAGTGAAAAGTGTGACCGAACGAATTCCCATGAAATTGGCCTCTTTGGGAGAACAATTGGGCTGATCCGGTCACCTCACAACATCTGGAGTCTATTCCAATGTATTGATCCCAATCGAAACTCTTTTTGGGATAGTTTTGCTTGGAAGCATGAGGTTTGAGAAAAAGTACCGAGAAGCTTTAACCAACAATATCCAATCAATTTTGTGCCTTTGAGGTAGCAAGTTAGGACATCCGGCATGCTCACAACATTTCATGTCCATTCGAAACAATTGATCCCATTTGAAGCTCTTTCAGAGCCCGATTAGTGCAGAAGCACAAAGTTTCTTAACTGTTTGTGAAAAGTGCGAACGAATGAATTCCCATGAAATTGGCCTCTTTGGGAGAATAATTGGGTTCATCCGGTCACCTCACAACATCTGGAGTCTATTCCAATGTATTGATCCCAATCGAAACTCTTTTTGGGATAGTTTTGCTCGGAAGCATGAGGTTTGAGAAAAAGTACCGAGAAGCTTTAATCAACAATATCCTATCAATTTTGCGCCTTTGAGGGTGCAGGTTAGGACATCCGGCATGCTCACAACATTTAATGACTATTCGAAACAATTAATCCCATTTGAAGTTCCTCTAGAGCCTGATTTGTGCAGAAGCACAAAGTTTCTGAACTATTTGTGAAAAGTGTGAACGAATGAATTCCCATGAAATTGGCCTCTTTGGGAGAATAATTGGGTTCATCCGGTCACCTCACAACATCTGGAGTCTATTCCCATGTGTTGATCCCAATCGAAACTCTTTTTGGGATAGTTTTTCTCGTAAGCATGAGGTTTGAGAAAAAGTACCGAGAATCTTTAACTAACAATATCCTATCAATTTTGTGCCTTTGAGGTAGCAAGTTAGGACGTCCGGCATGCTGACAACATTTCTTGACCATTCAAAACAATTGATCCCATTTGAAGGTCCTCCAGAGCCCGATTTGTACAGAAGCACAAAGTTTCTTAACTATTTGTGAAAAGTGTGAACGAACAAATTCCCATGAAATTGGCCTCTTTGGGAGAATAATTGGGTTCATCCGGTCACCTCACAACATCTGGAGTCTATTCCAATGTATTGATCCCAATCGAAACTCTTTTTGGGATAGTTTTGCTCGGAAGCATGAGGTTTGAGAAAAAGTACCGAGAAGCTTTAACCAACAATATCCAATCAATTTTGCGCCTTTGAGGTAGCAAGTTAGGACATCCGGCATGCTCACAACATTTCATGACTATTCGAAACAATTGATCCCATTTGAAGCTCCTCCAGAGCCTGATTAGTGCGGAAGCACAAAGTTTCTTAACTATTTGTGAAAAGTGTAAACAAACGAATTCCCATGAAATTGGCCTCTTTGGGAGATAAATTGGGTTCATCCGGTCACCTCACAACATCTGGAGTATATTCCAATGTATTGATCCCAATCGAAACTCTTTTTGGGATAGTTTTGCTCGGAAGCATAAGGTTTTAGAAAAAGTACTAAGAAGCTTTAACCACCAACATCCAATCAATTTTGCATCTTTGAGGTAGCAAGTTAGGACATCCGGCATGCTCACAACATTTCATGACCATTCGAAACAATTGATCCCATTTGAAGCTCCTTCAGAACCCGTTTAGTTCAGAAGCACAAAGCTTCTGAACTTTTAGTGAAAAGTGTGACCGAACGAATTCCCATGAAATTGGCCTCTTTGGGAGAACAATTGGGCTGATCCGGTCACCTCACAACATCTGGAGTCTATTCCAATCTATTGATCCCAATCAAAACTCTTTTTGGGATAGTTTTGCTTGGAAGCATGAGGTTTGAGAAAAAGTACCGAGAAGCTTTAACCAACAATATCCAATCAATTTTGTGCCTTTGAGGTAGCAAGTTAGGACATCCGGCATGCTCACAACATTTCATGTCCATTCGAAACAATTGATCCCATTTGAAGCTCTTTCAGAGCCCGATTAGTGCAGAAGCACAAAGTTTCTTAACTGTTTGTGAAAAGTGCGAACGAATGAATTCCCATGAAATTGGCCTCTTTGGGAGAATAATTGGGTTCATCCGGTCACCTCACAACATCTGGAGTCTATTCCAATGTATTGATCCCAATCGAAACTCTTTTTGGGATAGTTTTGCTCGGAAGCATGAGGTTTGAGAAAAAGTACCGAGAAGCTTTAATCAACAATATCCTATCAATTTTGCGCCTTTGAGGGAGCAGGTTAGGACATCCGGCATGCTCACAACATTTAATGACTATTCGAAACAATTAATCCCATTTGAAGTTCCTCTAGAGCCTGATTTGTGCAGAAGCACAAAGTTTCTGAACTATTTGTGAAAAGTGTGAACGAATGAATTCCCATGAAATTGGCTTCTTTGGGAGAATAATTGGGTTCATCCGGTCACCTCACAACATCTGGAGTCTATTCCAATGTGTTGATCCCAATCGAAACTCTTTTTGGGATAGTTTTGCTTGGAAGCATGAGGTTTGAGAAAAAGTACCGAGAAGCTTTAACCAACAATATCCAATCAATTTTGTGCCTTTGAGGTAGCAAGTTAGGACATCCGGCATGCTCACAACATTTCATGTCCATTCAAAACAATTGATCCCATTTGAAGCTCCTTCAGAGCCCGATTAGTGCAGAAGCACAAAGTTTCTTCACTGTTTGTGAAAAGTGCGAACGAATGAATTCCCATGAAATTGGCCTCTTTGGGAGAATAATTGGGTTCATCCGGTCACCTCACAACATCTGGAGTCTATTCCAATGTATTGATCCCAATCGAAACTCTTTTTGGGATAGTTTTGCTCGGAAGCATGAGGTTTGAGAAAAAGTACCGAGAAGCTTTAATCAACAATATCCTATCAATTTTGCGCCTTTGAGGGAGCAGGTTAGGACATCCGGCATGCTCACAACATTTAATGACTATTCGAAACAATTAATCCCATTTGAAGCTCCTTCAGAGCCCGATTAGTGTAGAAGCACAAAGTTTCTTAACTATTTGTGAAAAGTGTGAACGAATGGATTCCCATGAAATCAGCTTCTTTGGGAGAATAATTGGGTTCATCCGGTCACCTCACAACATCTGGAGTCTATTCCCATGTGTTGATCCCAATCGAAACTCTTTTTGGGATAGTTTTTCTCGGAATGATGAGGTTTGAGAAAAAGTACCGAGAAGCTTTAACCAACAATATCCTATCAATTTTGTGCCTTTGAGGTAGCAAGTTAGGACATCCGGCATGCTCACAACATTTCATGTCCATTCGAAACAATTGATCCCATTTGAAGCTCCCTCAGAGCCCGATTAGTCCAGAAGCACAAAGTTTCTGAACTATTTGTGAAAAGTGTGAACGAACGAATTCCCATGAAATTGGCCTCTTTGGGAGAATAATTGGGTTCATCCGGTCACCTCACAACATCTGGAGTCTATTCCCATGTGTTGATCCCAATCGAAACTCTTTTTGGGATAGTTTTTCTCGGAATGATGAGGTTTGAGAAAAAGTACCGAGAAGCTTTAACCAACAATATCCTATCAATTTTGTGCCTTTGAGGTAGCAAGTTAGGACATCCGGCATGCTCACAACATTTCATGTCCATTCGAAACAATTGATCCCATTTGAAGCTCCCTCAGAGCCCGATTAGTCCAGAAGCACAAAGTTTCTGAACTATTTGTGAAAAGTGTGAACGAACGAATTCCCATGAAATTGGCCTCTTTGGGAGAATAATTGGGTTCATCCGGTCACCTCACAACATCTGGAGTCTATTCCAATCTATTGATCCCAATCGACACTCTTTTTGGGATAGTTTTGCTCGTAAGCATGAGGTTTGAGAAAAAGTACCGAGAATCTTTAACCAACAATATCCTATCAATTTTGTGCCTTTGAGGTAGCAAGTTAGGACGTCCGGCATGCTGACAACATTTCTTGACCATTCAAAACAATTGATCCCATTTGAAGGTCCTCCAGAGCCCGATTTGTACAGAAGCACAAAGTTTCTTAACTATTTGTGAAAAGTGTGAACGAACAAATTCCCATGAAATTGGCCTCTTTGGGAGAATAATTGGGTTCATCCGGTCACCTCACAACATTTGGAGTCTATTCGAATGTATTGATCCCAATCGAAACTCTTTTTGGGATAGTTTGGGTCGGAAGCATGAGGTTTGAGAAAAAGTACCGAGAAGCTTTAACCAACAATATCCAATCAATTTTGTGCCTTTGAGGCCTCAAGTTAGGACATCCGGCATGCTCACAACATTTCATGACTGTTCGAAACAATTGATCCCGTTTGAAGCTCCTCCAGAGCCTGATTTGTGCAGAAGCATAAAGTTTCTAAACTATTTGTGAAAAGTGTGAACGAACGAATTCCCATGAAATTGGCCTCTTTGGGAGAATAATTGGGTTCATCCGGTTACCTCAAAGCATCTGGAGTCTATTCCAATGTATTGATCCCAATCGAAACTCTTTTTGGGATAGTTTGGGTCGGAAGCATGAGGTTTGAGAAAAAGTACCGAGAATCGTTAACCAACAATATCCTATCAATTTTGTGCCTTTGAGGCCTCAAGTTAGGACATCCGGCATGCTCACAACATTTCATGACTGTTCGAAACAATTGATCCCGTTTGAAGCTCCTCCAGAGCCTGATTAGTGCAGAAGCATAAAGTTTCTAAACTATTTGTGAAAAGTGTGAACGAACGAATTCCCATGAAATTGGCCTCTTTGGGAGAATAATTGGGTTCATCCGGTCACCTCAAAGCATCTGGAGTCTATTCCAATGTATTGATCCCAATCGAAACTTTTTTTGGGTTAGTTTTGGTCGGAAGCATGAGGTTTGAGAAAAAGTACCGAGAAGCTTTAACCAACAATATCCTATCAATTTTGCATCTTTGAGGCAGCAAGTTAGGACATCCGGCATGCTCACAACATTTCATGACTGTTCGAAACAATTGATCCCATTTGAAGCTCCTCCAGAGCCTGATTAGTGCAGAAGCACAAACTTTCTATCCTATTTGTGAAAAGTGTGAACGAACAAATTCCCATGAAATTGCCCTCTTTGGGAGAATAATTGGGTTCATCCGGTCACCTCACAACATCAGGAGTCTATTCCAACGTATTGATCCCAATCGAAACTCTTTTTGGGATAGTTTGGGTCGGAAGCATGAGGTTTGAGAAAAAGTACCGAGAATCTTTAACCAACAATATCCTATCAATTTTGCGCCTTTGAGGTAGCAAGTTAGGACATCCGGCATGTTCACAACATTTCATGACCATTCGAAACAATTGATCCCATACGAAGGTCCACCAGAGCCTGATTAGTGCAGAAGCACAAAGTTTCTGAACTATTTGTGAAAAGTGTGAACGAACGAATTCCCATGAAATTGGCCTCTTTGGGAGAATAATTGGGTTCATCCGGTCACCTCACAACATCTGGAGTCTATTCCAATGTATTGATCCCAATCGAAACTCTTTTTGGGATAGTTTGGGTCGGAAGCATGACGTTTGAGAAAAAGTACCGAGAAGCTTTGACCAACAATATCCTATCAATTTTGCATCTTTGAGGCCTCAAGTTAGGACATCCGGCATGCTCACAACATTTCTTGACCATTCAAAACAATTGATCCCATTTGAAGCTCCTTCAGAGCCCGATTAGTGCAGAAGCACAAAGTTTCTGAACTATTTGTGAAAATTGTGAACGAACGAATTCCCATGAAATTGGCCTCTTAGGAAGAATAATTGGGTTCATCCGGTCTCCTCACAACATCTGGAGTCTATTCCAATGTATTGATCGCAATCGAAACTCTTTTTGGGATAGTTTTGCTCGTAAGTATGAGGTTTGAGAAAAAGTACCGAGAATCTTTAACCAACAATATCCTATCAATTTTGTGCCTTTTAGGCCCCAAGTTAGGACATCCGGCATGCTCACAACATTTCGTGACCATTCGAAACAATTGATCCCATGCGAAGGTCCACCAGAGCCTGATTAGTGCAGAAGCACAAAGTTTCTGAACTATTTGTAAAAAGTGTGAACGAACGAATTCCCATGAAATTGGCCTCTTTGGGAGAATAATTGGGTTCATCCGGTCACCTCACAACATCTGGAGTCTATTCCAATGTATTGATCCTAATCGAAACTCTTTTTGGGATAGTTTTTCTCGGAATGATGAGGTTTGAGAAAAAGTACCGAGAAGCTTTAACCAACAATATCCTATCAATTTTGCATCTTTGAGGCCTCAAGTTAGGACATCCGGCATGCTCACAACATTTCATGACCATTCAAAATAATTGATCCCATTTGAAGCTCCTCTAGAGCCTGATTTGTGCAGAAGCACAAAGTTTCTTAACTATTTGTGAAAAGTGTGAACGAACGAATTCCCATGAAATTGGCCTCTTAGGAAGAATAATTGGGTTCATCCGGTCTCCTCACAACATCTGGAGTCGATTCCAATGTATTGATCCCAATCGAAACTTTTTTTGGGATAGTTTTGGTCGGAAGCATGAGGTTTGAGAAAAAGTACCGATAAGCTTTAACCAACAATATCCTCTCAATTTTGTGCCTTTGAGGTAGCAAGTTAGGACATCCGGCATGCTCACAACATTTCGTGACCATTCGAAACAATTGATCCCATGCGAAGGTCCACCAGAGCCTGATTAGTGCAGAAGCACAAAGTTTCTGAACTATTTGTGAAAAGTGTGAACGAATGAATTCCCATGAAATTGGCCTCTTTGGGAGAATAATTGGGTTCATCCGGTCACCTCACAACACCTGGAGTCTATTCCAATCTATTGATCCCAATCGAAACTCTTTTGGGGATAGTTTTTCTCGGAATGATGAGGTTTGAGAAAAAGTACCGAGAAGCTTTAACCAACAATATCCTATCAATTTTGCGACTTTGAGGTAGCAACTTAGGACATCCGGCATGCTCACAACATTTCATGACCATTCGAAACAATTGATCCCATGCGAAGCTCCTCCAGAGCCTGATTAGTGTAGAAGCACAAAGTTTCTGAACTATTTGTGAAAAGTGTGAACGAACGAATTCCCATGAAATTGGCCTCTTTGGGAGAATAATTGGGTTCATCCGGTCACCTCACAACATCTGGAGTCTATTCCAATGTATTGTTCCCAATCGAAACTCTTTTTGGGATAGTTTTTCTCGGAATGATGAGGTTTGAGAAAAAGTACCGAGAAGCTTTAACCAACAATATCCTATCAATTTTGCGACTTTGAGGTAGCAAGTTAGGACATCCGGCATGCTCACAACATTTCATGACCATTCAAAATAATTGATCCCATTTGAAGCTCCTCTAGAGCCTGATTTGTGCAGAAGCACAAAGTTTCTTAACTATTTGTGAAAAGTGTGAACGAACGAATTCCCATGAAATTGGCCTCTTAGGAAGAATAATTGGGTTCATCCGGTCTCCTCACAACATCTGGAGTCTATTCAAATGTATTGATCCCAATCGAAACTCTTTTTGGGATAGTTTTGCTCGTAAGTATGAGGTTTGAGAAAAAGTACCGAGAAGCTTTAACCAACAATATCCTATCAATTTTGCATCTTTGAGGCCTCAAGTTAGGACATCCGGCATGCTCACAACATTTCATGACCATTAAAAATAATTGATCCCATTTGAAGCTCCTCTAGAGCCTGATTTGTGCAGAAGCACAAAGTTTCTGAACTATTTGTGAAAAGTGTGAACGAATGAATTCCCATGAAATTGGCCTCTTTGGGAGAATAATTAGGTTCATCCGGTCACCTCACAACACCTGGAGTCTATTCCAATCTATTGATCCCAATCAAAATTCTTTTTGGGATAGTTTTGCTCGGAATGATGAGGTTTGAGAAAAAGTACCGAGAAGCTTTAACCAACAATATCCTATCAATTTTGTGACTTTGAGGTAGCAAGTTAGGTCATCCGGCATGCTCACAACTTTTCATGTCCATTCGAAACAATTGATCCCATTTGAAGCTCCTTCAGAGCCCAATTAGTCCAGAAGCACAAAATTTCTGAACTATTTGTGAAAAGTGTGAACGAACGAATTCCCATGAAATTGGCCTCTTTGGGAGAATAATTGGGTTCATCCGGTCACCTCACAACATCTGGAGTCTATTCCAATGTATTGTTCCCAATCGAAACTCTTTTTGGGATAGTTTTTCTCGGAATGATGAGGTTTGAGAAAAAGTACCGAGAAGCTTTAACCAACAATATCCTATCAATTTTGCGACTTTGAGGTAGCAAGTTAGGACATCCGGCATGCTCACAACATTTCATGACCATTCAAAATAATTGATCCCATTTGAAGCTCCTCTAGAGCCTGATTTGTGCAGAAGCACAAAGTTTCTTAACTATTTGTGAAAAGTGTGAACGAACGAATTCCCATGAAATTGGCCTCTTAGGAAGAATAATTGGGTTCATCCGGTCTCCTCACAACATCTGGAGTCTATTCAAATGTATTGATCCCAATCGAAACTCTTTTTGGGATAGTTTTGCTCGTAAGTATGAGGTTTGAGAAAAAGTACCGAGAATCTTTAACCAACAATATCCTATCAATTTTGTGCCTTTAAGGCCCCAAGTTAGGACATCCGGCATGCTCACAACATTTCGTGACCATTCGAAACAATTGATCCCATGCGAAGGTCCACCAGAGCCTGATTAGTGCAGAAGCACAAAGTTTCTGAACTATTTGTAAAAAGTGTGAACGAACGAATTCCCATGAAATTGGCCTCTTTGGGAGAATAATTGGGTTCATCCGGTCACCTCACAACATCTGGAGTCTATTCCAATGTATTGATCCCAATCGAAACTCTTTTTGGGATAGTTCTTCTCGGAATGATGAGGTTTGAGAAAAAGTACCGAGAAGCTTTAACCAACAATATCCTATCAATTTTGCATCTTTGAGGCCTCAAGTTAGGACATCCGGCATGCTCACAACATTTCATGACCATTCAAAATAATTGATCCCATTTGAAACTCCTCTAGAGCCTGATTTGTGCAGAAGCACAAAGTTTCTTAACTATTTGTGAAAAGTGTGAACGAACGAATTCCCATGAAATTGGCCTCTTAGGAAGAATAATTGGGTTCATCCGGTCTCCTCACAACATCTGGAGTCTATTCCAATGTATTGATCCCAATCGAAACTCTTTTTGGGATAGTTTTGCTCGTTAGTATGAGGTTTGAGAAAAAGTACCGAGAATCTTTAACCAACAATATCCTCTTAATTTTGTGCCTTTGAGGCCTTAAGTTAGGACATCCGGCATGCTCACAACATTTCGTGACCATTCGAAACAATTGATCCCATGCGAAGGTCCACCAGAGCCTAATTAGTGCAGAAGCACAAAGTTTCTGAACTATTTGTGAAAAGTATGAACGAACGAATTCCCATGAAATTAGCTTCTTTTGGAGAACAATTGGGTTTATTGGGTCGTCTGAAAACATCTGGAGTCTATTCCAACGTATTGATCCCAATCAAAATTCTTTTTGGGATAGTTTTTCTAGGAAGGATGAGGTTTGAGAAAAAGTACCGAGAAGCTTTAACCAACAATATCCTATCAATTTTGCGCCTTTCAGGTAGCAAGTTAGGACTTCCGGCATGCTCACAACATTTTGTGACCATTCAAAACAATTGATCCCATGCGAAGGTCCACCAGAGCCTGATTAGTGCAGAAGCACAAAGTTTCTGAAATTTGTGAAAAGTGTGAACGAACGAATTCCCATGAAATTGGCCTCTTTTGGAGAACAATTGGGTTTATTGGGTCGTTTGAAAACATCTGGAGTGTATTCCAACGTATTGATCCCAATCGAAACTCTTTTTGGGATAGTTTTTCTCAGAAGGATGAGGTTTGAGAAAAAGTACCGAGAAGCTTTAACCAACAATATCCTATCAATTTTGCATCTTTGAGGCCTCAAGTTAGGACATCCGGCATGCTCACAACATTTCATGACCATTCAAAATAATTGATCCCATTTGAAGCTCCTCTAGAGCCTGATTTGTGCAGAAGCACAAAGTTTCTTAACTATTTGTGAAAAGTGTGAACGAACGAATTCCCATGAAATTGGCCTCTTAGGAAGAATAATTGGGTTCATCCGGTCTCCTCACAACATCTGGAGTCTATTCCAATGTATTGATCCCAATCGAAACTCTTTTTGGGATAGTTTTGCTCGTAAGTATGAGGTTTGAGAAAAAGTACCGAGAATCTTTAACCAACAATATCCTATCAATTTTGTGCCTTTAAGGCCTCAAGTTAGGACATCCGGCATGCTCACAACATTTCGTGACCATTCGAAACAATTGATCCCATGCGAAGGTCCACCAGAGCCTGATTAGTGCAGAAGCACAAAGTTTCTGAACTATTTGTGAAAAGTGTGAACGAACGAATTCCCATGAAATTGGCCTCTTTGGGAGAATAATTGGGTTCATCCGGTCACCTCAAAACATCTGGAGTCTATTCCAATGTATTGATCCCAATCGAAACTCTTTTTGGGATAGTTTTTCTCGGTATGATGAGGTTTGAGAAAAAGTACCGAGAAGCTTTAACCAACAATATCCTATCAATTTTGCATCTTTGAGGCCTCAAGTTAGGACATCCGGCATGCTCACAACATTTCATGACCATTCAAAATAATTGATCCCATTTGAAGCTCCTCTAGAGCCTGATTTGTGCAGAAGCACAAAGTTTCTAAACTATTTATGAAAAGTGTGAACGAACGAATTCCCATGAAATTGGCCTCTTAGGAAGAATAATTGGGTTCATCCGGTCTCCTCACAACATCTGGAGTCTATTCCAATGTATTGATCCCAATCGAAACTCTTTTTGGGATAGTTTTGCTTGTAAGTATGAGGTTTGAGAAAAAGTACCGAGAATCTTTAACCAACAATATCCTCTCAATTTTGTGCCTTTGAGGCCTCAAGTTAGGACATCCGGCATGCTCACAACATTTCGTGACCATTCGAAACAATTGATCCCATGCGAAGGTCCACCAGAGCCTGATTAGTGCAGAAGCACAAAGTTTCTGAACTATTTGTGAAAAGTGTGAACGAACGAATTCCCATGAAATTGGCCTCTTTGGGAGAATAATTGGGTTTATTGGGTCGTCTGAAAACATCTGGAGTCTATTCCAACGTATTGATCCCAATCGAAATTCTTTTTGGGATAGTTTTTCTAGGAAGGATGAGGTTTGAGAAGAAGTACCGAGAAGCTTTAACCAACAATATCCTATCAATTTTGCGCCTTTGAGGTAGCAAGTTAGGACATCCGGCATGCTCACAACATTTCGTGACCATTTGAAACAATTGATCCCATGCGAAGGTCAACCAGAGCCTGATTAGTGCAGAAGCACAAAGTTTCTGAACTATTTGTGAAAAGTGTGAACGAAAGAATTCCCATGAAATTGGCCTCTTTCGAAGAATAATTGGGTTCATCCGGTCACCTCACAACATCTGGAGTCTATTCCAATGTATTGATCCCAATCGAAACTCTTTTTGGGATAGTTTTTCTCGGAATGATGAGGTTTGAGAAAAAGTACCGAGAAGCTTTAACCAACAATATCCTATCAATTTTGCATCTTTGAGGCCTCAAGTTAGGACATCCAGCATGCTCACAACATTTCATGACCATTCAAAATAATTGATCCCATTTGAAGCTCCTCTAGAGCCTGATTTGTGCAGAAGCACAAAGTTTCTAAACTATTTGTGAAAAGTGTGAACGAACGAATTCCCATGAAATTGGCCTCTTAGGAAGAATAATTGGGTTCATCCGGTCTCCTCACAACATGTGGAGTCTATTCCAATGTATTGATCCCAATCGAAACTCTTTTTCGGATAGTTTTGCTCGGAAGCATAAGGTTTGAGAAAAAGTACCAAGAAGCTTTAACCAACAACATCCTATCAATTTTGCGCCTTTGAGGTAGCAAGTTAGGACATCCGGCATGCTCACAACATTTCATGACCATTCGAAACCATTGATCCCATGCGAAGCTCCACCAGAGCCTGATTAGTGCAGAAGCATAAAGTTTATGAACTCTTTGTTAAAAGTGTGAACGAATGAATTCCCATGAAATTGGCCTCTTTGGGAGAATAATTGGGTTCATCCGGTCACCTCACAACATCTGGAGTCTATTCCAATGTATTGATCCCAATCGAAACTCTTTTTGGGATAGTTTTGCTTGTAAGTATGAGGTTTGAGAAAAAGTACTGAGAATCTTTAACCAACAATATCCTATCAATTTTGTGCCTTTGAGGCCTCAAGTTAGGACATCCGGCATGCTCACAACATTTCATGACTGTTCGAAACAATTGATCCCGTTTGAAGCTCCTCCAGAGCCTGATTAGTGCAGAAGCATAAAGTTTCTAAACTATTTGTGAAAAGTGTGAACGAACGAATTCCCATAAAATTGGCCTCTTTAGGAGAATAATTGGGTTCATCCGGTCACCTCACAACATCTGGAGTCTATTCCAATGTATTGATCCCAATCGAAACTCTTTTGGGGATAGTTTTTCTCGGAATGATGAGGTTTGAGAAAAAGTACCGAGAAGCTTTAACCAACAATATCCTATCAATTTTACGACTTTGAGGTAGCAACTTAGGACATCCGGCATGCTCACAACATTTCATGACCATTCGAAACAATTGATCCCATGCGAAGCTCCTCCAGAGCCTGATTAGTGTTGAAGCACAAAGTTTCTGAACTATTTGTGAAAAGTGTGAACGAATGAATTCCCATGAAATTGGCCTCTTTGGGAGAATAATTGGGTTAATCTGGTCACCTCACAACATCTGGAGTCTATTCCAATCTATTGATCCCAATCGAAACTCTTTTTGGGATAGTTTTGCTCGTAAGTATGAGGTTTGAGAAAAAGTACCGAGAATCTTTAACCAACAATATCCTATCAATTTTGTGCCTTTGAGGCGTCAAGTTAGGACATCCGGCATGCTCACAACATTTCGTGACCATTCGAAACAATTGATCCCATTTGAAGCTCCTTCAGAGCCTGATTAGTGCAGAAGCACAAAGTTTCTGAACTATTTGTGAAAAGTGTGAACGAACGAATTCCCATGAAATTGGCCTCTTTGGGAGAATAATTGGGTTCATCCGGTCACCTCACAACATCTGGAGTCTATTCCAATCTATTGATCACAATCGAAACTCTTTTTGAGATAGTTTTGCTCGTAAGTATGAGGTTTGAGAAAAAGTACCGAGAATCTTTAACCAACAATATCCTATCAATTTTGTGCCTTTGAGGCCTCAAGTAGGACATTCGGCATGCTCACAACATTTCGTGACCATTCGAAATAATTGATCACATGCGAAGGTCCACCAGAGCCTGATTAGTGCAGAAGCATAAAGTTTCTGAACTATTTGTGAAAAGTGTGAACGAACGAATTCCCATGAAATTGGCTTCTTTTGGAGAACAATTGGGTTTATTGGGTCGTCTGAAAACATCTGGAGTCTATTCCAACGTATTGATCCCAATCGAAACTCTTTTTGGGATAGTTTTTCTCGGAAGGATGAGGTTTGAGAAAAAGTACCGAGAAGCTTTAACCAACAATATCCTATCAATTTTGCGCCTTTGAGGTAGCAAGTTAGGACATCCGGCATGCTCACAACATTTCGTGACCATCCGAAACAATTGATCCCATGCGAAGGTCCACCAGAGCCTTATAAGTGCAGAGGCACAAAGTTTCTGAACTATTTGTGAAAAGTGTGAACGAACGAATTCCCATGAAATTGGCCTCTTTGGGAGAATAATTGGGTTCTTCCGGTCACCTCACAACATCTGGAGTCTATTCCAATGTATTGATCCCAATCGAAACTCTTTTTGGGATAGTTTTTCTCGGAATGATGAGGTTTGAGAAAAAGTACCGAGATGCGTTAACCAACAATATCCTATCAATTTTGCGACTTTGAGGTAGCAAGTTAGGACATCCGGCATGCTCACAACATTTCATGACCATTCGAAACAATTGATCCCATGCGAAGCTCCTCCAGAGCCTGATTAGTGTAGAAGCACAAAGTTTCTGAACTATTTGTGAAAAGTGTGAACGAACGAATTCCTATGAAATTGGCCTCTTTGGGAGAATAATTGGGTTCATCCGGTCACCTCAAAGCATCTGGAGTCTATTCCAATGTATTGATCCCAATCGAAACTTTTTTTGGGATAGTTTTGGTCGGAAGCATGAGTTTTGAGAAAAAGTACCGAGAAGCTTTAACCAACAATATCCTATCAATTTTGCATCTTTGAGGCAGCAAGTTAGGACATCCGGCATGCTCACAACATTTCATGACTGTTCGAAACAATTGATCCCATTTGAAGCTCCTCCAGAGCCTGATTAGTGCAGAAGCACAAACTTTCTAAACTATTTGTGAAAAGTGTGAACGAACAAATTCCCATGACATTGGCCTCTTTGGGAGAATAATTGGGTTCATCCGGTCACCTCACAACATCTGGAGTCTATTCCAACGTATTGATCCCAATCGAAACTCTTTTTGGGATAGTTTTTCTCGGAAGGATGAGGTTTGAGAAAAAGTACCGAGAAGCTTTAACCAACAATATCCTATCAATTTTGCGCCTTTGAGGTAGCAAGTTAGGACATCCGGCATGTTCTCAACATTTCGTGACCATTCGAAACAATTGATCCCATGCGAAGGTCCACCAGAGCCTGATTAGTGTAGAAGCACAAAGTTTCTCAACTATTTGTGAAAAGTGTGAACGAACGAATTCCCATGAAATTGGCCTCTTTGGGAGAATAATTGGGTTCATCCGGTCACCTCAAAGCATCTGGAGTCTATTTCAATGTATTGATCCCAATCGAAACTTTTTTTGGGATAGTTTTGGTCGGAAGCATGAGTTTTGAGAAAAAGTACCGAGAAGCTTTAACCAACAATATCCTATCAATTTTGCATCTTTGAGGCAGCAAGTTAGGACATCCGGCATGCTCACAACATTTCATGACTGTTCGAAACAATTGATCCCATTTGAAGCTCCTCCAGAGCCTGATTAGTGCAGAAGCACAAACTTTCTAAACTATTTGTGAAAAGTGTGAACGAACAAATTCCCATGAAATTGGCCTCTTTGGGAGAATAATTGGGTTCATCCGGTCACCTCACAACATCTGGAGTCTATTCCAACGTATTGATCCCAATCGAAACTCTTTTTGGGATAGTTTTTCTCGGAAGGATGAGGTTTGAGAAAAAGTACCGAGAAGCTTTAACCAACAATATCCTATCAATTTTGCGCCTTTGAGGTAGCAAGTTAGGACATCCGGCATGTTCTCAACATTTCGTGACCATTCGAAACAATTGATCCCATGCGAAGGTCAACCAGAGCCTGATTAGTGCAGAAGCACAAAGTTTCTGAACTATTTGTGAAAAGTGTGAACGAACGAATTCCCATGAAATTGGCCTCTTTGGGAGAATAATTGGGTTCATCCGGTCACCTCACAACATCTGGAGTCTATTCCAATCTATTGATCACAATCGAAACGCTTTTTGAGATAGTTTTGCTCGTAAGTATGAGGTTTGAGAAAAAGTACCGAGAATCATTAACCAACAATATCCTATCAATTTTGCATCTTTGAGGCCTCAAGTTAGGACATCCGGCATGCTCACAACATTTCATGACCATTCAAAATAATTGATCCCATTTGAAGCTCCTCTAGAGCCTGATTTGGGCAGAAGCACAAAGTTTCTTAACTATTTGTGAAAAGTGTGAACGAACGAATTCCCATGAAATTGGCCTCTTAGGAAGAATAATTGGGTTCATCCGGTCTCCTCACAACATCTGGAGTCGATTCCAATGTATTGATCCCAATCGAAACTTTTTTTGGGATAGTTTTGGTCGGAAGCATGAGGTTTGAGAAAAAGTACCGATAAGCTTTAACCAACAATATCCTCTCAATTTTGTGCCTTTGAGGTAGCAAGTTAGGACATCCGGCATGCTCACAACATTTCGTGACCATTCGAAACAATTGATCCCATGCGAAGGTCCACCAGAGCCTGATTAGTGCAGAAGCACAAAGTATCTGAACTATTTGTGAAAAGTGTGAACGAACGAATTCCCCTGAAATTGGCCTCTTTTGGAGAATAATTGGGTTCATCCAGTCACCTCACAACATCTGGAGTCTATTCCAACGTATTGATCCCAATCGAAACTCTTTTTGGGATAGTTTTTCTCGGAAGGATGAGGTTTGAGAAAAAGTACCGAGAAGCTTTAACCAACAATATCCTATCAATTTTGCGCCTTTGAGGTAGCAAGTTAGGACATCCGGCATGTTCTCAACATTTCGTGACCATTCGAAACAATTGATCCCATGCGAAGGTCCACCAGAGCCTGATTAGTGTAGAAGCACAAAGTTTCTCAACTATTTGTGAAAAGTGTGAACGAACGAATTCCCATGAAATTGGCCTCTTTGGGAGAATAATTGGGTTCATCCGGTCACCTCAAAGCATCTGGAGTCTATTTCAATGTATTGATCCCAATCGAAACTTTTTTTGGGATAGTTTTGGTCGGAAGCATGAGTTTTGAGAAAAAGTACCGAGAAGCTTTAACCAACAATATCCTATCAATTTTGCATCTTTGAGGCAGCAAGTTAGGACATCCGGCATGCTCACAACATTTCATGACTGTTCGAAACAATTGATCCCATTTGAAGCTCCTCCAGAGCCTGATTAGTGCAGAAGCACAAACTTTCTAAACTATTTGTGAAAAGTGTGAACGAACAAATTCCCATGAAATTGGCCTCTTTGGGAGAATAATTGGGTTCATCCGGTCACCTCACAACATCTGGAGTCTATTCCAACGTATTGATCCCAATCGAAACTCTTTTTGGGATAGTTTTTCTCGGAAGGATGAGGTTTGAGAAAAAGTACCGAGAAGCTTTAACCAACAATATCCTATCAATTTTGCGCCTTTGAGGTAGCAAGTTAGGACATCCGGCATGTTCTCAACATTTCGTGACCATTCGAAACAATTGATCCCATGCGAAGCTCCTCCAGAGCCTGATTAGTGTAGAAGCACAAAGTTTCTGAACTATTTGTGAAAAGTGTGAACGAACGAATTCCCATGAAATTGGCCTCTTTGGGAGAATAATTGGGTTCATCCGGTCACCTCACAACATCTGGAGTCTATTCCAATGTATTGATCCTAATCGAAACTCTTTTTGGGATAGTTTTTCTCGGAATGATGAGGTTTGAGAAAAAGTACCGAGAAGCTTTAACCAACAATATCCTATCAATTTTGCATCTTTGAGGCCTCAAGTTAGGACATCCGGCATGCTCACAACATTTCATGACCATTCAAAATAATTGATCCCATTTGAAGCTCCTCTAGAGCCTGATTTGTGCAGAAGCACAAAGTTTCTTAACTATTTGTGAAAAGTGTGAACGAACGAATTCCCATGAAATTGGCCTCTTAGGAAGAATAATTGGGTTCATCCGGTCTCCTCACAACATCTGGAGTCGATTCCAATGTATTGATCCCAATCGAAACTTTTTTTGGGATAGTTTTGGTCGGAAGCATGAGGTTTGAGAAAAAGTACCGATAAGCTTTAACCAACAATATCCTCTCAATTTTGTGCCTTTGAGGTAGCAAGTTAGGACATCCGGCATGCTCACAACATTTCGTGACCATTCGAAACAATTGATCCCATGCGAAGGTCCACCAGAGCCTGATTAGTGCAGAAGCACAAAGTATCTGAACTATTTGTGAAAAGTGTGAACGAACGAATTCCCCTGAAATTGGCCTCTTTTGGAGAATAATTGGGTTCATCCGGTCACCTCACAACATCTGGAGTCTATTCCAATGTATTGATCCCAATCGAAACTCTTTTTGGGATAGTTTTGCTCGTAAGTATGAGGTTTGAGAAAAAGTACCGAGAATCTTTAACCAACAATATCCTATCAATTTTGTGCCTTTGAGGCCTCAAGTTAGGACATCCGGCATGATCACAACATTTCGTGACTATTCGAAACAATTGATCCCATTTGAAGCTCCTTCAGAGCCTGATTAGTGCAGAAGCACAAAGTTTCTGAACTATTTGTGAAAAGTGTGAACGAACGAATTCCCATGAAATTGGCCTCTTTGGGAGAATAATTGGGTTCATCCGGTCACCTCACAACATCTGGAGTCTATTCCAATGTATTGATCCCAATCGAAACTCTTTTTGGGATAGTTTTTCTCGGAATGATGAGGTTTGAGAAAAAGTACCGAGAAGCTTTAACCAACAATATCCTATCAATTTTGCGACTTTGAGGTAGCAAGTTAGGACATCCGGCATGCTCACAACATTTCATGACCATTCGAAACAATTTATCCCATGCGAAGCTCCTCCATAGCCTGATTAGTGAAGAAGCACAAAGTTTCTGAACTATTTGTGAAAAGTGTGAACGAACGAATTCCCATCAAAATTTGCCTCTTTTGGAGAACAATTGGGTTTATTGGGTCGTCTGAAAACATCTGGAGTCTATTCCAACGTATTGATCCCAATCGAAACTCTTTTTGGGATAGTTTTTCTCGGAAGGATGAGGTTTGAGAAAAAGTACCGAGAAGCTTTAACCAACAATATCCTATCAATTTTGCGCCTTTGATGTAGCAAGTTAGGACATCCGGCATGCTCACAACATTTCATGTCCATTGGAAACAATTGATCCCATTTGAAGCTCCTTCAGAGCCCAATTAGTCCAGAAGCACAAAGTTTCTGAACTATTTGTGAAAAGTGTGAACGAATGGATTCCCATGAAATTGGCCTCTTTGGGAGAATAATTGGGTTCATCCGGTCACCTCACAACATCTGGAGTCTATTCCAATCTATTGATCACAATCGAAACTCTTTTCGGGATAGTTTTGCTCGTAAGTATGAGGTTTGAGAAAAAGTACCGAGAATCTTTAACCAACAATATCCTATCAATTTTGCATCTTTGAGGCCTAAAGTTAGGATATCCGGCATGCTCACAACATTTCATGACCATTCAAAATAATTGATCCCATTTGAAGCTCCTCTAGAGCCTGATTTGGGCAGAAGCACAAAGTTTCTTAACTATTTGTGAAAAGTGTGAACGAACGAATTCCCATGAAATTGGCCTCTTAGGAAGAATAATTGGGTTCATCCGGTCTCCTCACAACATCTGGAGTCTATTCCAATGTATTGATCCCAATCGAAACTCTTTTTGGGATAGTTTTGCTCGTAAGTATGACGTTTGAGAAAAAGTACCGAGAATCTTTAACCAACAATATCCTATCAATTTTGTGCCTTTGAGGCCTCAAGTTAGGACATCCGGCATGCTCACAAAATTTCGTGACCATTCGAAACAATTGATCCCATGCGAAGGTCCACCAGAGCCTGATTAGTGCAGAAGCACAAAGTATCTTAACTATTTGTGAAAAGTGTGAACGAACGAATTCCCCTGAAATTGGCCTCTTTTGGAGAATAATTGGGTTCATCCAGTCACCTCACAACATCTGGAGTCTATTCCAATGTATTGATCCCAATCGAAACTCTTTTTGGGATAGTTTTGCTCGTAAGTATGAGGTTTGAGAAAAAGTACCGAGAATCTTTAACCAACAATATCCTATCAATTTTGTGCCTTTGAGGCCTCAAGTTAGGACATCCGGCATGCTCACAACATTTCGTGACTATTCGAAACAATTGATCCCATTTGAAGCTCCTTCAGAGCCTGATTAGTGCAGAAGCACAATGTATCTGAACTATTTGTGAAAAGTGTGAACGAACGAATTCCCATGAAATTGTCCTCTTTGGGAGAATAATTGGGTTCATCCGGTCACCTCACAACATCTGGAGTCTATTCCAATGTATTGATCCCAATCGAAACTCTTTTTGGGATAGTTTTTCTCGGAATGATGAGGTTTGAGAAAAAGTACCGAGAAGCTTTAACCAACAATATCCTATCAATTTTGCGACTTTGAGGTAGCAAGTTAGGACATCCGGCATGCTCACAACATTTCATGACCATTCGAAACAATTTATCCCATGCGAAGCTCCTCCATAGCCTGATTAGTGAAGAAGCACAAAGTTTCTGAACTATTTGTGAAAAGTGTGAACGAACGAATTCCCATCAAAATTTGCCTCTTTTGGAGAACAATTGGGTTTATTGGGTCGTCTGAAAACATCTGGAGTCTATTCCAACGTATTGATCCCAATCGAAACTCTTTTTGGGATAGTTTTTCTCGGAAGGATGAGGTTTGAGAAAAAGTACCGAGAAGCTTTAACCAACAATATCCTATCAATTTTGCGCCTTTGATGTAGCAAGTTAGGACATCCGGCATGCTCACAACATTTCATGTCCATTGGAAACAATTGATCCCATTTGAAGCTCCTTCAGAGCCCAATTAGTCCAGAAGCACAAAGTTTCTAAACTATTTGTGAAAAGTGTGAACGAATGGATTCCCATGAAATTGGCCTCTTTGGGAGAATAATTGGGTTCATCCGGTCACCTCACAACATCTAGAGTCTATTCCAATCTATTGATCACAATCGAAACTCTTTTCGGGATAGTTTTGCTCGTAAGTATGAGGTTTGAGAAAAAGTACCGAGAATCTTTAACCAACAATATCCTATCAATTTTGCATCTTTGAGGCCTAAAGTTAGGACATCCGGCATGCTCACAACATTTCATGACCATTCAAAATAATTGATCCCATTTGAAGCTCCTCTAGAGCCTGATTTGGACAGAAGCACAAAGTTTCTTAACTATTTGTGAAAAGTGTGAACGAACGAATTCCCATGAAATTGGCCTCTTTTGGAGAATAATTGGGTTCATCCGGTCACCTCACAACATCTGGAGTCTATTCCAATCTATTGATCACAATCAAAACGCTTTTTGAGATAGTTTTGCTCGTAAGTATGAGGTTTGAGAAAAAGTACCGAGAATCTTTAACCAACAATATCCTATCAATTTTGCATCTTTGAGGCCTAAAGTTAGGACATCCGGCATGCTCACAACATTTCATGACCATTCAAAATAATTGATCCCATTTGAAGCTCCTCTAGAGCCTGATTTGGGCAGAAGCACAAAGTTTCTTAACTATTTGTGAAAAGTGTGAACGAACGAATTCCCATGAAATTGGCCTCTTAGGAAGAATAATTGGGTTCATCCGGTCTCCTCACAACATCTGGAGTCTATTCCAATGTATTGATCCCAATCGAAACTCTTTTTGGGATAGTTTTGCTCGTAAGTATGACGTTTGAGAAAAAGTACCGAGAATCTTTAACTAACAATATCCTATCAATTTTGTGCCTTTGAGGCCTCAAGTTAGGACATCCGGCATGCTCACAACATTTCGTGACCATTCGAAACAATTGATCCCATGCGAAGGTCTACCAGAGCCTGATTAGTGCAGAAGCACAATGTATCTGAACTATTTGTGAAAAGTGTGAACGAACGAATTCCCCTGAAATTGGCCTCTTTTGGAGAATAATTGGGTTCATCCGGTCACCTCACAACATCTGGAGTCTATTCCAATGTATTGATCCCAATCGAAACTCTTTTTGGGATAGTTTTGCTCGTAAGTATGAGGTTTGAGAAAAAGTACCGAGAATCTTTAACCAACAATATCCTATCAATTTTGCATCTTTGAGGCCTAAAGTTAGGACATCCGGCATGCTCACAACATTTCATGACCATTCAAAATAATTGATCCCATTTGAAGCTCCTCCAGAGCCTGATTTGGGCAGAAGCACAAAGTTTCTTAACTATTTGTGAAAAGTGTGAACGAACGAATTCCCATGAAATTGGCCTCTTAGGAAGAATAATTGGGTTCATCCGGTCTCCTCACAACATCTGGAGTCTATTCCAATGTATTGATCCCAATCGAAACTCTTTTTGGGATAGTTTTGGTCGGAAGCATGAGTTTTGAGAAAAAGTACCGAGAATCTTTAACCAACAATATCCTATCAATTTTGTGCCTTTGAGGCCTCAAGTTAGGACATCCGGCATGCTCACAACATTTCGTGACCATTCGAAACAATTGATCCCATGCGAAGGTCCACCAGAGCCTGATTAGTGCAGAAGAACAAAGTATCTGAACTATTTGTGAAAAGTGTGAACGAACGAATTCCCATGAAATTGGCCTCTTTTGGAGAATAATTGGGTTCATCCGGTCACCTCACAACATCTGGAGTCTATTCCAATGTATTGATCCCAATCGAAACTCTTTTTGGGATAGTTTTGCTCGTAAGTATGAGGTTTGAGAAAAAGTACCGAGAATCTTTAACCAACAATATCCTATCAATTTTATGCCTTTGAGGTAGCAAGTTAGGACATCCGGCATGTTCACAACATTTCATGACCATTCGAAACAATTGATCCCATACGAAGGTCCACCAGAGCCTGATTAGTGCAGAAGCACAAAGTTTCTGAACTATTTGTGAAAAGTGTGAACGAACGAATTCCCATGAAATTGGCCTCTTTGGGAGAATAATTGGGTTCATCCGGTCACCTCACAACATCTGGAGTCTATTCCAATCTATTGATCACAATCGAAACGCTTTTTGAGATAGTTTTGCTCGTAAGTATGAGGTTTGAGAAAAAGTACCGAGAATCTTTAACCATCAATATCCTATCAATTTTGCATCTTTGAGGCCTAAAGTTAGGACATCCGGCATGCTCACAACATTTCATGACCATTCAAAATAATTGATCCCATTTGAAGCTCCTCTAGAGCCTGATTTGGGCAGAAGCACAAAGTTTCTTAACTATTTGTGAAAAGTGTGAACGAACGAATTCCCATGAAATTGGCCTCTTAGGAAGAATAATTGGGTTCATCCGGTCTCCTCACAACATCTGGAGTCTATTCCAAAGTATTGATCCCAATCGAAACTCTTTTTGGGGTAGTTTTGCTCGTAAGTATGACGTTTGAGAAAAAGTACCGAGAATCTTTAACCAACAATATCCTATCAATTTTGTGCCTTTGAGGCCTCAAGTTAGGACATCCGGCATGCTCACAAAATTTCGTGACCATTCGAAACAATTGATCCCATGCGAAGGTCCACCAGAGCCTGATTAGTGCAGAAGCACAAAGTATCTGAACTATTTGTGAAAAGTGTGAACGAACGAATTCCCCTGAAATTGGCCTCTTTTGGAGAATAATTGGGTTCATCCGGTCACCTCACAACATCTGGAGTCTATTCCAATGTATTGATCCCAATCGAAACTCTTTTTGGGATAGTTTTGCTCGTAAGTATGAGGTTTGAGAAAAAGTACCGAGAATCTTTAACCAACAATATCCTATCAATTTTGCATCTTTGAGGCCTAAAGTTAGGACATCCGGCATGCTCACAACATTTCATGACCATTCAAAATAATTGATCCCATTTGAAGCTCCTCTAGAGCCTGATTTGGGCAGAAGCACAAAGTTTCTTAACTATTTGTGAAAAGTGTGAACGAACGAATTCCCATGAAATTGGCCTCTTAGGAAGAATAATTGGGTTCATCCGGTCACCTCACAACATCTGGAGTTTATTCCAATGTATTGATCCCAATCGAAACTCTTTTTGGGATAGTTTTTCTCGTAAGTATGAGGTTTGAGAAAAAGTACCGAGAATCTTTAACCAACAATATCCTATCAATTTTGTGCCTTTGAGGCCTCAAGTTAGGACATCCGGCATGCTCACAACATTTCGTGACCATTCGAAACAATTGATCCCATTTGAAGCTCCTTCAGAGCCTGATTAGTGCAGAAGCACAAAGTTTCTGAACTATTTGTGAAAAGTGTGAACAAACGAATTCCCATGAAATTGGCCTCTTTGGGAGAATAATTGGGTTCATCTAGTCACCTCACAACATCTGGAGTCTATTCCAATCTATTGATCACAATCGAAACGCTTTTTGAGATAGTTTTGCTCGTAAGTATGAGGTTTGAGAAAAAGTACCGAGAATCTTTAACCAACAATATCCTATCAATTTTGTGCCTTTGAGGCCTCAAGTTAGGACATCCGGCATGCTCACAACATTTCGTGACTATTCGAAACAATTGATCCCATTTGAAGCTCCTTCAGAGCCTGAATAGTGCAGAAGCACAAAGTTTCTGAACTATTTGTGAAAAGTGTGAACGAACGAATTCCCATGAAATTGGCCTCTTTGGGATAATAATTGGGTTCATCCGGTCACCTCACAACATCTGGAGTCTATTCCAATCTATTGATCCCAATCGAAACTCTTTTTGGGATAGTTTTTCTCGGAATGATGAGGTTTCAGAAAAAGTACCGAGAAGCTTTAACCAACAATATCCTATCAATTTTGTGCCTTTGAGGCCTAAAGTTAGGACATCCGGCATGCTCACAACATTTCATGACCATTCGAAACAATTGATCCCATGCGAAGCTCCTCCAGAGCCTGATTAGTGTAGAAGCACAATGTTTCTGAACTATTTGTGAAAAGTGTGAACGAATGAATTCCCATGAAATTGGCCTCTTTTGGAGAACAATTGGGTTTATTGGGTCGTCTGAAAACATCTGGAGTCTATTCCAACGTATTGATCCCAATCGAAACTCTTTTTGGGATAGTTTTTCTCGGAAGGATGAGGTTTGAGAAAAAGTACCGAGAAGCTTTAACCAACAATATCCTATCAATTTTGCGCCTTTGAGGTAGCAAGTTAGGACATCCGGCATGCTCACAACATTTCATGTCCATTCGAAACAATTGATCCCATTTGAAGCTCCTTCAGAGCCCGATTAGTCCAGAAGCACAAAGTTTCTGAACTATTTGTGAAAAGTGTGAACGAATGGATTCCCATGAAATTGGTCTCTTTGGGAGAATAATTGGGTTCATCCGGTCACCTCACAACATCTGGAGTCTATTCCAATCTATTGATCACAATCGAAACTCTTTTTGTGAAAGTTTTGCTCGTAAGAATGAGGTTTAAGAAAAAGTACCGAGAATCTTTAACCAACAATATCCTATCAATTTTGCATCTTTGAGGCCACAAGTTAGGACATCCGGCATGCTCACAACATTTCATGACCATTCAAAATAATTGATCCCATTTGAAGCTCCTCTAGAGCCTGATTTGTGTAGAAGCACAAAGTTTCTTAACTATTTGTGAAAAGTGTGAACGAACGAATTCCCATGAAATTGGCCTCTTAGGAAGAATAATTGGGTTCATCCGGTCTCCTCACAACATCTGGAGTCTATTCCAATGTATTGATCCCAATCGAAACTCTTTTTGGGATAGTTTTGCTTGTAAGTATGAGGTTTGAGAAAAAGTACCGGGAATCTTTAACCAACAATATCCTATCAATTTTGTGCCTTTGAGGCCTCAAGTTAGGACATCCGGCATGCTCACAACATTTCATGACCATTCGAAACAATTGATCCCATGCGAAGCTCCTCCAGAGCCTGATTAGTATAGAAGCACAAAGTTTCTGAACTATTTGTGAAAAGTGTGAACGAACGAATTCCCATGAAATTGGCCTCTTTTGGAGAACAATTGGGTTTATTGGGTCGTCTGAAAACATCTGGAGTCTATTCCAACGTATTGATCCCAATCGAAACTCTTTTTGGGATAGTTTTTCTCGGAAGGATGAGGTTTGAGAAAAAGTACCGAGAAGCTTTAACCAACAATATCCTATCAATTTTGCGCCTTTGAGGTAGCAAGTTAGGACATCCGGCATGCTCACAACATTTCATGTCCATTCGAAACAATTGATCCCATTTGAAGCTCCTTCAGAGCCCGATTAGTCCAGAAGCACAAAGTTTCTGAACTATTTGTGAAAAGTGTGAACGAATGGATTCCCATGAAATTGGCCTCTTTGGGAGAATAATTGGGTTCATCCGGTCACCTCACAACATCTGGAGTCTATTCCAATCTATTGATCACAATCGAAACTCTTTTTGTGATAGTTTTGCTCGTAAGTATGAGGCTTGAGAAAAAGTACCGAGAATCTTTAACCAACAATATCCTATCAATTTTGCATCTTTGAGGCCTCAAGTTAGGACATCCGGCATGCTCACAACATTTCATGACCATTCAAAATAATTGATCCCATTTGCAGCTCCTCTAGAGCCTGATTTGTGTAGAAGCACAAAGTTTCTTAACTATTTGTGAAAAGTGTGAACGAATGAATTCCCATGAAATTGGCCTCTTAGGAAGAATAATTGGGTTCATCCGGTCACCTCACAACATCTGGAGTCTATTCCAATCTATTGATCACAATCGAAACTCTTTTTGTGATAGTTTTGCTCGTAAGTGTGAGGCTTGAGAAAAAGTACCGAGAATCTTTAACCAACAATATCCTATCAATTTTGCATCTTTGAGGCCTCAAGTTAGGACATCCGGCATGCTCACAACATTTCATGACCATTCAAAATAATTGATCCCATTTGAAGCTCCTCTAGAGCCTGATTTGTGTAGAAGCACAAAGTTTCTTAACTATTTGTGAAAAGTGTGAACGAATGAATTCCCACGAAATTGGCCTCTTAGGAAGAATAATTGGGTTCATCCGGTCTCCTCACAACATCTGGAGTCCATTCCAATGTATTGATCCCAATCGAAACTCTTTTTGGGATAGTTTTGCTTGTAAGTATGAGGTTTGAGAAAAAGTACCGAGAATCTTTAACCAACAATATCCTATCAATTTTGTGCCTTTGAGGCCTCAAGTTAGGACATCCGGCATGCTCACAACATTTCGTGACCATTCGAAACAATTGATCCCTTTTGAAGCTCCTTCAGAGCCTGATTAGTGCAGAAGCACAAAGTTTCTGAACTATTTGTAAAAAGTGTGAACGAACGAATTCCCATGAAATTGGCCTCTTTGGGAGAATAATTGGGTTCATCCGGTCACCTCACAACATCTGGAGTCTATTCCAATCTATTGATCACAATCGAAACTCTTTTTGGGATAGTTTTTCTCGGAATGTTGAGGTTTGAGAAAAAGTACCGAGAAGCTTTAACCAACAATATCCTATCAATTTTGTGCCTTTGAGGCCTCAAGTTAGGACATCCGGCATGCTCACAACATTTCATGACCATTCGAAACAATTGATCCCATGCGAAGCTCCTCCAGAGCTTGATTAGTGTAGAAGCACAAAGTTTCTGAACTATTTGTGAAAAGTGTGAACCAATGAATTCCCATGAAATTGGCCTCTTTTGGAGAACAATTGGGTTTATTGGGTCGTCTGAAAACATCTGGAGTCTATTCCAACGTATTGATCCCAATCGAAACTCTTTTTGGGATAGTTTTTCTCGGAAGGATGAGGTTTGAGAAAAAGTACCGAGAAGCTTTAACCAACAATATCCTATCAATTTTGCGCCTTTGAGGTAGCAAGTTAGGACATCCGGCATGCTCACAACATTTCATGTCCATTCGAAACAATTGATCCCATTTGAAGCTCCTTCAGAGCCCGATTAGTCCAGAAGCACAAAGTTTCTGAACTATTTGTGAAAAGTGTGAACGAATGGATTCCCATGAAATTGGTCTCTTTGGGAGAATAATTGGGTTCATCCGGTCACCTCACAACATCTGGAGTCTATTCCAATCTATTGATCACAATCGAAACTCTTTTTGTGAAAGTTTTGCTCGTAAGAATGAGGTTTGAGAAAAAGTACCGAGAATCTTTAACCAACAATATCCTATCAATTTTGCATCTTTGAGGCCACAAGTTAGGACATCCGGCATGCTCACAACATTTCATGACCATTCAAAATAATTGATCCCATTTGAAGCTCCTCTAGAGCCTGATTTGTGTAGAAGCACAAAGTTTCTTAACTATTTGTGAAAAGTGTGAACGAACGAATTCCCATGAAATTGGCCTCTTAGGAAGAATAATTGGGTTCATCCGGTCTCCTCACAACATCTGGAGTCTATTCCAATGTATTGATCCCAATCGAAACTCTTTTTGGGATAGTTTTGCTTGTAAGTATGAGGTTTGAGAAAAAGTACCGGGAATCTTTAACCAACAATATCCTATCAATTTTGTGCCTTTGAGGCCTCAAGTTAGGACATCCGGCATGCTCACAACATTTCATGACCATTCGAAACAATTGATCCCATGCGAAGCTCCTCCAGAGCCTGATTAGTATAGAAGCACAAAGTTTCTGAACTATTTGTGAAAAGTGTGAACGAACGAATTCCCATGAAATTGGCCTCTTTTGGAGAACAATTGGGTTTATTGGGTCGTCTGAAAACATCTGGAGTCTATTCCAACGTATTGATCCCAATCGAAACTCTTTTTGGGATAGTTTTTCTCGGAAGGATGAGGTTTGAGAAAAAGTACCGAGAAGCTTTAACCAACAATATCCTATCAATTTTGCGCCTTTGAGGTAGCAAGTTAGGACATCCGGCATGCTCACAACATTTCATGTCCATTCGAAACAATTGATCCCATTTGAAGCTCCTTCAGAGCCCGATTAGTCCAGAAGCACAAAGTTTCTGAACTATTTGTGAAAAGTGTGAACGAATGGATTCCCATGAAATTGGCCTCTTTGGGAGAATAATTGGGTTCATCCGGTCACCTCACAACATCTGGAGTCTATTCCAATCTATTGATCACAATCGAAACTCTTTTTGTGATAGTTTTGCTCGTAAGTATGAGGCTTGAGAAAAAGTACCGAGAATCTTTAACCAACAATATCCTATCAATTTTGCATCTTTGAGGCCTCAAGTTAGGACATCCGGCATGCTCACAACATTTCATGACCATTCAAAATAATTGATCCCATTTGCAGCTCCTCTAGAGCCTGATTTGTGTAGAAGCACAAAGTTTCTTAACTATTTGTGAAAAGTGTGAACGAATGAATTCCCATGAAATTGGCCTCTTAGGAAGAATAATTGGGTTCATCCGGTCTCCTCACAACATCTGGAGTCCATTCCAATGTATTGATCCCAATCGAAACTCTTTTTGGGATAGTTTTGCTTGTAAGTATGAGGTTTGAGAAAAAGTACCGAGAATCTTTAACCAACAATATCCTATCAATTTTGTGCCTTTGAGGCCTCAAGTTAGGACATCCGGCATGCTCACAACATTTCGTGACCATTCGAAACAATTGATCCCTTTTGAAGCTCCTTCAGAGCCTGATTAGTGCAGAAGCACAAAGTTTCTGAACTATTTGTAAAAAGTGTGAACGAACGAATTCCCATGAAATTGGCCTCTTTGGGAGAATAATTGGGTTCATCCGGTCACCTCACAACATCTGGAGTCTATTCCAATCTATTGATCACATTCGAAACTCTTTTTGGGATAGTTTTTCTCGGAATGATGAGGTTTGAGAAAAAGTATCGAGAAGCTTTAACCAACAATATCCTATCAATTTTGTGCCTTTGAGGCCTCAAGTTAGGACATCCGGCATGCTCACAACATTTCATGACCATTCGAAATAATTGATCCCATTTGAAGCTCCTCTAGAGCCTGATTTGTGTAGAAGCACAAAGTTTCTTAACTATTTGTGAAAAGTGTGAATGAATGAATTCCCATGAAATTGGCCTCTTAGGAAGAATAATTGGGTTCATCCGGTCTCCTCACAACATCTGGAGTCCATTCCAATGTATTGATCCCAATCGAAACTCTTTTTGGGATAGTTTTGCTTGTAAGTATGAGGTTTGAGAAAAAGTACCGAGAATCTTTAACCAACAATATCCTATCAATTTTGCATCTTTGAGGCCTCAAGTTAGGACATCCGGCATGCTCACAACATTTCATGACCATTCAAAATAATTGATCCCATTTGAAGCTCCTCTAGAGCCTGATTTGTGTAGAAGCACAAAGTTTCTTAACTATTTGTGAAAAGTGTGAACGAACGAATTCCCATGAAATTGGCCTCTTAGGAAGAATAATTGGGTTCATCCGGTCTCCTCACAACATCTGGAGTCTATTCCAATGTATTGATCCCAATCGAAACTCTTTTTGGGATAGTTTTGCTTGTAAGTATGAGGTTTGAGAAAAAGTACCGGGAATCTTTAACCAACAATATCCTATCAATTTTGTGCCTTTGAGGCCTCAAGTTAGGACATCCGGCATGCTCACAACATTTCATGACCATTCGAAACAATTGATCCCATGCGAAGCTCCTCCAGAGCCTGATTAGTATAGAAGCACAAAGTTTCTGAACTATTTGTGAAAAGTGTGAACGAACGAATTCCCATGAAATTGGCCTCTTTTGGAGAACAATTGGGTTTATTGGGTCGTCTGAAAACATCTGGAGTCTATTCCAACGTATTGATCCCAATCGAAACTCTTTTTGGGATAGTTTTTCTCGGAAGGATGAGGTTTGAGAAAAAGTACCGAGAAGCTTTAACCAACAATATCCTATCAATTTTGCGCCTTTGAGGTAGCAAGTTAGGACATCCGGCATGCTCACAACATTTCATGTCCATTCGAAACAATTGATCCCATTTGAAGCTCCTTCAGAGCCCGATTAGTCCAGAAGCACAAAGTTTCTGAACTATTTGTGAAAAGTGTGAACGAATGGATTCCCATGAAATTGGCCTCTTTGGGAGAATAATTGGGTTCATCCGGTCACCTCACAACATCTGGAGTCTATTCCAATCTATTGATCACAATCGAAACTCTTTTTGTGATAGTTTTGCTCGTAAGTATGAGGCTTGAGAAAAAGTACCGAGAATCTTTAACCAACAATATCCTATCAATTTTGCATCTTTGAGGCCTCAAGTTAGGACATCTGGCATGCTCACAACATTTCATGACCATTCAAAATAATTGATCCCATTTGCAGCTCCTCTAGAGCCTGATTTGTGTAGAAGCACAAAGTTTCTTAACTATTTGTGAAAAGTGTGAACGAATGAATTCCCATGAAATTGGCCTCTTAGGAAGAATAATTGGGTTCATCCGGTCTCCTCACAACATCTGGAGTCCATTCCAATGTATTGATCCCAATCGAAACTCTTTTTGGGATAGTTTTGCTTGTAAGTATGAGGTTTGAGAAAAAGTACCGAGAATCTTTAACCAACAATATCCTATCAATTTTGTGCCTTTGAGGCCTCAAGTTAGGACATCCGGCATGCTCACAACATTTCGTGACCATTCGAAACAATTGATCCCTTTTGAAGCTCCTTCAGAGCCTGATTAGTGCAGAAGCACAAAGTTTCTGAACTATTTGTAAAAAGTGTGAACGAACGAATTCCCATGAAATTGGCCTCTTTGGGAGAATAATTGGGTTCATCCGGTCACCTCACAACATCTGGAGTCTATTCCAATCTATTGATCACATTCGAAACTCTTTTTGGGATAGTTTTTCTCGGAATGATGAGGTTTGAGAAAAAGTATCGAGAAGCTTTAACCAACAATATCCTATCAATTTTGTGCCTTTGAGGCCTCAAGTTAGGACATCCGGCATGCTCACAACATTTCATGACCATTCGAAATAATTGATCCCATTTGAAGCTCCTCTAGAGCCTGATTTGTGTAGAAGCACAAAGTTTCTTAACTATTTGTGAAAAGTGTGAATGAATGAATTCCCATGAAATTGGCCTCTTAGGAAGAATAATTGGGTTCATCCGGTCTCCTCACAACATCTGGAGTCCATTCCAATGTATTGATCCCAATCGAAACTCTTTTTGGGATAGTTTTGCTTGTAAGTATGAGGTTTGAGAAAAAGTACCGAGAATCTTTAACCAACAATATCCTATCAATTTTGTGCCTTTGAGGCCTCAAGTTAGGACATCCGGCATGCTCACAACATTTCGTGACCATTCGAAACAATTGATCCCTTTTGAAGCTCCTTCAGAGCCTGATTAGTGCAGAAGCACAAAGTTTCTGAACTATTTGTAAAAAGTGTGAACGAACGAATTCCCATGAAATTGGCCTCTTTGGGAGAATAATTGGGTTCATCCGGTCACCTCACAACATCTGGAGTCTATTCCAATCTATTGATCACAATCGAAACTCTTTTTGGGATAGTTTTTCTCGGAATGTTGAGGTTTGAGAAAAAGTACCGAGAAGCTTTAACCAACAATATCCTATCAATTTTGTGTCTTTGAGGCCTCAAGTTAGGACATCCGGCATGCTCACAACATTTCATGACCATTCGAAACAATTGATCCCATGCGAAGCTCCTCCAGAGCTTGAATAGTGTAGAAGCACAAAGTTTCTGAACTATTTGTGAAAAGTGTGAACAAATGAATTCCCATGAAATTGGCCTCTTTTGGAGAACAATTGGGTTTATTGGGTCATCTGAAAACATCTGGAGTCTATTCCAACGTATTGATCCCAATCGAAACTCTTTTTGGGATAGTTTTTCTCGGAAGGATGAGGTTTGAGAAAAAGTACCGAGAAGCTTTAACCAACAATATCCTATCAATTTTGCGCCTTTGAGGTAGCAAGTTAGGACATCCGGCATGCTCACAACATTTCATGTCCATTCGAAACAATTGATCCCATTTGAAGCTCCTTCAGAGCCCGATTAGTCCAGAAGCACAAAGTTTCTGAACTATTTGTGAAAAGTGTGAACGAATGGATTCCCATGAAATTGGTCTCTTTGGGAGAATAATTGGGTTCATCCGGTCACCTCACAACATCTGGAGTCTATTCCAATCTATTGATCACAATCGAAACTCTTTTTGTGAAAGTTTTCCTCGTAAGAATGAGGTTTGAGAAAAAGTACCGAGAATCTTTAACCAACAATATCCTATCAATTTTGCATCTTTGAGGCCACAAGTTAGGACATCCGGCATGCTCACAACATTTCATGACCATTCAAAATAATTGATCCCATTTGAAGCTCCTCTAGAGCCTGATTTGTGTAGAAGCACAAAGTTTCTTAACTATTTGTGAAAAGTGTGAACGAACGAATTCCCATGAAATTGGCCTCTTAGGAAGAATAATTGGGTTCATCCGGTCTCCTCACAACATCTGGAGTCTATTCCAATGTATTGATCCCAATCGAAACTCTTTTTGGGATAGTTTTGCTTGTAAGTATGAGGTTTGAGAAAAAGTACCGGGAATCTTTAACCAACAATATCCTATCAATTTTGTGCCTTTGAGGCCTCAAGTTAGGACATCCGGCATGCTCACAACATTTCATGACCATTCGAAACAATTGATCCCATGCGAAGCTCCTCCAGAGCCTGATTAGTATAGAAGCACAAAGTTTCTGAACTATTTGTGAAAAGTGTGAACGAACGAATTCCCATGAAATTGGCCTCTTTTGGAGAACAATTGGGTTTATTGGGTCGTCTGAAAACATCTGGAGTCTATTCCAACGTATTGATCCCAATCGAAACTCTTTTTGGGATAGTTTTTCTCGGAAGGATGAGGTTTGAGAAAAAGTACCGAGAAGCTTTAACCAACAATATCCTATCAATTTTGCGCCTTTGAGGTAGCAAGTTAGGACATCCGGCATGCTCACAACATTTCATGTCCATTCGAAACAATTGATCCCATTTGAAGCTCCTTCAGAGCCCGATTAGTCCAGAAGCACAAAGTTTCTGAACTATTTGTGAAAAGTGTGAACGAATGGATTCCCATGAAATTGGCCTCTTTGGGAGAATAATTGGGTTCATCCGGTCACCTCACAACATCTGGAGTCTATTCCAATCTATTGATCACAATCGAAACTCTTTTTGTGATAGTTTTGCTCGTAAGTATGAGGCTTGAGAAAAAGTACCGAGAATCTTTAACCAACAATATCCTATCAATTTTGCATCTTTGAGGCCTCAAGTTAGGACATCCGGCATGCTCACAACATTTCATGACCATTCAAAATAATTGATCCCATTTGAAGCTCCTCTAGAGCCTGATTTGTGTAGAAGCACAAAGTTTCTTAACTATTTGTGAAAAGTGTGAACGAATGAATTCCCATGAAATTGGCCTCTTAGGAAGAATAATTGGGTTCATCCGGTCTCCTCACAACATCTGGAGTCCATTCCAATGTATTGATCCCAATCGAAACTCTTTTTGGGATAGTTTTGCTTGTAAGTATGAGGTTTGAGAAAAAGTACCGAGAATCTTTAACCAACAATATCCTATCAATTTTGTGCCTTTGAGGCCTCAAGTTAGGACATCCGGCATGCTCACAACATTTCGTGACCATTCGAAACAATTGATCCCTTTTGAAGCTCCTTCAGAGCCTGATTAGTGCAGAAGCATAAAGTTTCTGAACTATTTGTAAAAAGTGTGAACGAACGAATTCCCATGAAATTGGCCTCTTTGGGAGAATAATTGGGTTCATCCGGTCACCTCACAACATCTGGAGTCTATTCCAATCTATTGATCACATTCGAAACTCTTTTTGGGATAGTTTTTCTCGGAATGATGAGGTTTGAGAAAAAGTACCGAGAAGCTTTAACCAACAATATCCTATCAATTTTGTGCCTTTGAGGCCTCAAGTTAGGACATCCGGCATGCTCACAACATTTCATGACCATTCGAAACAATTGATCCCATGCGAAGCTCCTCCAGAGCTTGATTAGTGTAGAAGCACAAAGTTTCTGAACTATTTGTGAAAAGTGTGAACGAACAAATTCCCATGAAATTGGCCTCTTTTGGAGAACAATTGGGTTTATTGGGTCGTCTGAAAACATCTGGAGTCTATTCCAACGTATTGATCCCAATCAAAACTCTTTTTGGGATAGTTTTTCTCGGAAGGATGAGGTTTGAGAAAAAGTACCGAGAAGCTTTAACCAACAATATCCTATCAATTTTGCGCCTTTGAGGTAGCAAGTTAGGACATCCGGCATGCTCACAACATTTCATGTCCATTCGAAACAATTGATCCCATTTGAAGCTCCTTCAGAGCCCGATTAGTCCAGAAGCACAAAGTTTCTGAACTATTTGTGAAAAGTGTGAACGAATGGATTCCCATGAAATTGGTCTCTTTGGGAGAATAATTGGGTTCATCCGGTCACCTCACAACATCTGGAGTCTATTCCAATCTATTGATCACAATCGAAACTCTTTTTGTGAAAGTTTTGCTCGTAAGAATGAGGTTTGAGAAAAAGTACCGAGAATCTTTAACCAACAATATCCTATCAATTTTGCATCTTTGAGGCCTCAAGTTAGGACATCCGGCATGCTCACAACATTTCATGACCATTCAAAATAATTGATCCCATTTGAAGCTCCTCTAGAGCCTGATTTGTGTAGAAGCACAAAGTTTCTTAACTATTTGTGAAAAGTGTGAACGAACGAATTCCCATGAAATTGGCCTCTTAGGAAGAATAATTGGGTTCATCCGGTCTCCTCACAACATCTGGAGTCTATTCCAATGTATTGATCCCAATCGAAACTCTTTTTGGGATAGTTTTGCTTGTAAGTATGAGGTTTGAGAAAAAGTACCGGGAATCTTTAACCAACAATATCCTATCAATTTTGTGCCTTTGAGGCCTCAAGTTAGGACATCCGGCATGCTCACAACATTTCATGACCATTCGAAACAATTGATCCCATGCGAAGCTCCTCCAGAGCCTGATTAGTATAGAAGCACAAAGTTTCTGAACTATTTGTGAAAAGTGTGAACGAACGAATTCCCATGAAATTGGCCTCTTTTGGAGAACAATTGGGTTTATTGGGTCGTCTGAAAACATCTGGAGTCTATTCCAACGTATTGATCCCAATCGAAACTCTTTTTGGGATAGTTTTTCTCGGAAGGATGAGGTTTGAGAAAAAGTTTCGAGAAGCTTTAACCAACAATAGCCTATCAATTTTGCGCCTTTGAGGTAGCAAGTTAGGACATCCGGCATGCTCACAACATTTCATGTCCATTCGAAACAATTGATCCCATTTGAAGCTCCTTCAGAGCCCGATTAGTCCAGAAGCACAAAGTTTCTGAACTATTTGTGAAAAGTGTGAACGAATGGATTCCCATGAAATTGGCCTCTTTGGGAGAATAATTGGGTTCATCCGGTCACCTCACAACATCTGGAGTCTATTCCAATCTATTGATCACAATCGAAACTCTTTTTGTGATAGTTTTGCTCGTAAGTATGAGGTTTGAGAAAAAGTACCGAGAATCTTTAACCAACAATATCCTATGAATTTTGCATCTTTGAGGCCTCAAGTTAGGACATCCGGCATGTTCACAACATTTCATGACCATTCAAAATAATTGAACCCATTTAAAGCTCCTCTAGAGCCTGATTTGTGTAGAAGCACAAAGTTTCTTAACTATTTGTGAAAAGTGTGAACGAACGAATTCCCATGAAATTGGCCTCTTTGGGAGAATAATTGGGTTCATCCGGTCACCTCACAACATCTGGAGTCTATTCCAATGTATTGATCCCAATCGAAACTCTTTTTGGGATAGTTTTTCTCGGAATGATGAGGTTTGAGAAAAAGTACCGAGAAGCTTTAACCAACAATATCCTATCAATTTTGTGCCTTTGAGGCCTCAAGTTAGGACATCCGGCATGCTCACAACATTTCATGACCATTCGAAACAATTGATCCCATGCGAAGCTCCTCTAGAGCCTGATTAGTGTAGAAGCACAAAGTTTCTGAACTATTTGTGAAAAGTGTGAACGAACGAATTCCCATGAAATTGGCCTCTTTTGGAGAACAATTGGGTTTATTGGGTCGTCTGAAAACATCTGGAGTCTATTCCAACATATTGATCCCAATCGAAACTCTTTTTGGGATAGTTTTTCTCGGAAGGATGAGGTTTGAGAAAAAGTACCGAGAAGCTTTAACCAACAATATCCTATCAATTTTGCATCTTTGAGGCCTCAAGTTAGGACATCGGGCATGCTCACAACATTTCATGACCATACAAAATAATTGATCCCATTTGAAGCTCCTCTAGAGCCTGATTTGTGCAGAAGCACAAAGTTTCTTAACTATTTGTGAAAAGTGTGAACGAACGAATTCCCATGAAATTGGCCTCTTTGGGAGAATAATTGGGTTCATCCGGTCATCTCACAACATCTGGAGTCTATTCCAATCTATTGATCCCAATCAAAACTCTTTTTGGGATAGTTTTGCTCGGATGTATGAGGTTTGAGAAAAAGTACCGAGAATCTTTAACCAACAATATCCTATCAATTTTGTGCCTTTGAGGCCTCAAGTTAGGACATCCGGCATGCTCACAACATTTCGTGACCATTCGAAACAATTGATCCCATACGAAGGTCCACCAGAGCTTGATTAGTGCAGAAGCACAAAGTTTCTGAACTATTTGTGAAAAGTGTGAACGAACGAATTCCCATGAAATTGGCCTCTTTGGGAGAATAATTGGGTTCATCCGGTCACCTCACAACATCTGGAGTCTATTCCAATGTATTGATCCCAATCGAAACTCTTTTTGATATAGTTTTGGTCGGAAGCATGAGGTTTGAGAAAAAGTACCGAGAAGCTTTAACCAACAATATCATATCAATTTTGTGTCTTTGAGGCCTCAAGTTCGGACATCCGGCATGCTCACAGCATTTCATGACCATTCAAAACAATTGATCCCATGCGAAGCTCCTTCAGAGCCTGATTAGTGCAGAAGCACAAAGTTTTTGAACTATTTGTGAAAAGTGTGAACGAACGAATTCCCATGAAATTGGCTTCTTTGGGAGAATAATTGGGTTCATCCGGTCACCTCACAACATCTGGAGTCTATTCCAATGTATTGATCCCAATCGAAACTCTTTTTGGGATAGTTTTTCTCGGAATGATGAGGTTTGAGTAAAAGTACCGAGAAGCTTTAACCAACAATATCCTATCAATTTTGCGACTTTGAGGTAGCAAGTTAGGACATCCGGCATGCTCACAACATTTCATGACCATTCGAAACAATTGATCCCATGCGAAGCTCCTCCAGAGCCTGATTAGTGTAGAAGCACAAAGTTTCTGAACTATTTGTGAAAAGTGTGAACGAACGAATTCTCATGAAATTGGCCTCTTTTGGAGAACAATTGGGTTTATTGGGTCGTCTAAAAACATCTGGAGTCTATTCCAACGTATTGATCCCAATCGAAACTCTTTTTGGGATAGTTTTTCTCGGAAGGATGAGGTTTGAGAAAAAGTACCGAGAAGCTTTAACCAACAATATCCTATCAATTTTGCGCCTTTGAGGCCTCAAGTTCGGACATCCGGCATGCTCACAGCATTTCATGACCATTCAAAACAATTGATCCCATGCGAAGCTCCTTCAGAGCCTGATTAGTGCAGAAGCACAAAGTTTTTGAACTATTTGTGAAAAGTGTGAACGAACGAATTCCCATGAAATTGGCCTCTTTGGGAGAATAATTGGGTTCATCCGGTCACCTCACAACATCTGGAGTCTATTCCAATGTATTGATCCCAATCGAAACTCTTTTTGGGATAGTTTTTCTCGGAATGATGAGGTTTGAGTAAAAGTACCGAGAAGCTTTAACCAACAATATCCTATCAATTTTGCGACTTTGAGGTAGCAAGTTAGGACATCCGGCATGCTCACAACATTTCATGACCATTCGAAACAATTGATCCCATGCGAAGCTCCTCCAGAGCCTGATTAGTGTAGAAGCACAAAGTTTCTGAACTATTTGTGAAAAGTGTGAACGAACGAATTCTCATGAAATTGGCCTCTTTTGGAGAACAATTGGGTTTATTGGGTCGTCTAAAAACATCTGGAGTCTATTCCAACGTATTGATCCCAATCGAAACTCTTTTTGGGATAGTTTTTCTCGGAAGGATGAGGTTTGAGAAAAAGTACCGAGAAGCTTTAACCAACAATATCCTATCAATTTTGCGCCTTTGAGGTAGCAAGTTAGGACATCCGGCATGCTCACAACATTTCATGTCCATTCGAAACAATTGATCCCATTTGAAGCTCCTTCAGAGCCCGATTAGTCCAGAAGCACAAAATTTCTGAACTATTTGTGAAAAGTGTGAACGAACGAATTCTCATGAAATTGGCCTCTTTGGGAGAATAATTGGGTTCGTCCGGTCACCTCGCAACATCTGGAGTCTATTCCAATGTATCGTTCCCAATCGAAACCCTTTTTGGGATAGTTTTTCTCGGAATGATGAGGTTTGAGAAAAAGTACCGAGAAGCCTTAACCAACAATATCCTATCAATTTTGCGCCTTTGAGGTAGCAAGTTAGGACATCCGGCATGCTCACAACATTTCATGTCCATTCGAAACAATTGATCCCATTTGAAGCTCCTTCAGAGCCCGATTAGTCCAGAAGCACAAAGTTTCTGAACTATTTGTGAAAAGTGTGAACGAACGAATTCCCATGAAATTGGCCTCTTTGGGAGAATAATTGGGTTCATCCGGTCACCTCACAACATCTGGAGTCTATTCCAATCTATTGATCCCAATCAAAACTCTTTTTGGGATAGTTTTACTCGGATGTATGAGGTTTGAGAAAAAGTACCGAGAATCTTTAACCAACAATATCCTATCAATTTTGTGCCTTTGAGGCCTCAAGTTAGGACATCCGGTATGCTCACAACATTTCGTGACCATTCGAAACAATTGATCCCATACGAAGGTCCACCAGAGCCTGATTAGTGCAGAAGCACAAAGTTTCTGAACTATTTGTGAAAAGTGTGAACGAATGAATTCCCATGAAATTGGCCTCTTTGGGAGAATAATTGGGTTCATCCGGGCACCTCACAACATCTGGAGTCTATTCCAATGTATTGATCCCAATCGAAACTCTTTTTGATATAGTTTTGGTCGGAAGCATGAGGTTTGAGAAAAAGTACTGAGAAGCTTTAACCAACAATATCCTATCAATTTTGCATCTTTGAGGTAGCAAGTTAGGACATCCAGCATGCTCACAACATTTCATGACTATTCGAAACAATTGATCCCATTTGAAGCTCCTTTAGAGCCCGTTTAGTGCAGAAGCACAAAGCTTCTGAACTATTTGTGAAAAGTGTGAACGAACGAATTCCCATGAAATTGGCCTCTTTGGGAGAATAATTGGGTTCATCCGGTCACCTCACAACATCTGGAGTCTATTCCAATCTATTGATCACAATCGAAACTCTTTTTGAGATAGTTTTGCTCGTAAGTATGAGGTTTGAGAAAAAGTACCGAGAATCTTTAACCAACAATATCCTATCAATTTTGTATCTTTGAGGCCTAAAGTTAGGACATCCGGCATGCTCACAACATTTCATGACCATTCAAAATAATTGATCCCATTTGAAGCTCCTCTAGAGCCTGATTTGGGCAGAAGCACAAAGTTTCTTAACTATTTGTGAAAAGTGTGAACGAACGAATTCCCATGAAATTGGCCTCTTAGGAAGAATAATTGGGTTCATCCGGTCTCCTCACAACATCTGGAGTCTATTCCAATGTATTGATCCCAATCGAAACTCTTTTTGGGATAGTTTTGCTCGTAAGTATGAGGTTTGAGAAAAAGTACCGAGAATCTTTAACCAACAATATCCTATCAATTTTGTGCCTTTGAGGCATCAAGTTAGGACATCCGGCATGCTCACAACATTTCGTGACCATTCGAAACAATTGATCCCATGCGAAGGTCCACCAGAGCCTGATTAGTGCAGAAGCACAAAGTTTATGAACTCTTTGTGAAAAGTGTGAACGAACGAATTCCCATGAAATTGGCCTCTTTGGTAGAATAATTGGGTTCATCCGGTCACCTCACAACATCTGGAGTCTATTCCAATGTATTGATCCCAATCGAAACTCTTTTTGGGATAGTTTTGCTCGTAAGTATGAGGTTTGAGAAAAAGTACCGAGAATCTTTAACCAACAATATCCTATCAATTTTGTGCCTTTGAGGCCTCAAGTTAGCACATCCGGCATGCTCACAACATTTCGTGACCATTCGAAACAATTGATCCCATTTGAAGCTCCTTCAGAGCCTGATTAGTGCAGAAGCACAAAGTTTCTAAACTATTTGTGAAAAGTGTGAACGAACGAATTCCTATGAAATTGGCCTCGTTGGGAGAACAATTGGGTTTATTCGGTCACCTCAAAACATCTGGAGTCTATTCCAATGTATTGATCCCAATCGAAACTCTTTTTGGGATTGTTTTGGTCGGAAGCATGAGGTTTGAGAAAAAGTACCGAGAAGCTTTAACCAATAATATCCTATCAATTTCGCATCTTTGAGGTAACAAGTTAGGACATCCGGCATGCTCTCAACATTTCATGACTATTCGAAACAATTGATCCCATTTGAAGCTCCTCCAGAGCCTGATTAGTGCGGAAGCACAAAGTTTCTTAACTATTTGTGAAAAGTGTAAACGAACGAATTCCCATGAAATTGGCCTCTTTGGGAGATAAATTGGGTTCATCCGGTCACCTCACAACATCTGGAGTATATTCCAATGTCTTGATCCCAATCGAAAATATTTTTGGGATAGTTTTGCTCGGAAGCATGAGGTTTGAGAAAAAGTACCGAGAAGCTTTAACCAACAATATCCTATCAATTTTACATCTTTGAGGTAGCAAGTTAGGACATCCGGCATGCTCACAACATTTCACGACCATTCGAAACAATTGATCCCATTTGAAGCTCCTCCAGAGCCTGATTAGTGCAGAAGCACAAAGTTTCTGAACTATTTGTGAAAATTGTGAACGAAAGAATTCCCATGAAATTGGATGCTTTGGGAGAACAATTGTGTTAATCTGGTCACCTCACAATATCTGGAGTCTATTCCAATGTATTGATCCCAATCGAAACTCTTTTTGATATAGTTTTGGTCAGAAGCATGAGGTTTGAGAAAAAGTACCGAGAAGCTCTAACCAACAATATCCTATCAATTTGGTGTCTTTGAGGGCTCAAGTTAGGACATCCGGCATGCTCACAACATTTCATGACCATTCAAAACAATTGATTCCATTTGAAGCTCCTCCAGAGCCTGATTAGTGCTGAAGCACAACGTTTCTGAACTATTTGTGAAAAGTGTGAACGAATGAATTCCCATGAAATTGGCCTCTTTGGGAGAATAATTGGGTTCATCCGGTCACCTCACAACATCTGGAGTCTATTCCAATGTATTGATCCCAATTAAAACTCTTTTTGGGATAGTTTTGGTCGGAAGCATGAGGTTTGGGAAAAAGTACCGAGAAGCTTTAACCAACAATATCCTATAAATTTTGTGTCTTTGAGGGCTCAAGTTAGGACATCCGACATGCTAAGAACATTTCATGACCATTCGAAACAATTGATCCCATGCGAAGCTCCTCTAGAGCCTGATTAGTGCAGAAGCACAAAGCTTCTGAAATATTTGTGAAAAGTGTGAACGAATGAATTCCTATTAAATTGGCCTCTTTGGGAGAATAATTGGGTTAATCCAGTCACATCACAACATCTGGAGTCTATTCCAATGTATTGATCCCAATCGAAACTCTTTTTGGGATTGTTTTGGTCGGAAGCAAGAGGTTTGAGAAAAAGTACCGAGAATCTTTAACCAACAATATCCTATCAATTTTGTGCCTTTGAGGCCTCAAGTTAGGACATCCGGCATGCTCACAACATTTCATGACCATTCGAAACAATTGATCCCATGCGAGGCTCCTCCAGAGCCTGATTAGTGCAGAAGCACAAAGTTACTGAACTATTTGTGAAAAGTGTGAACGAACGAATTCCCATGAAATTGGCCTCTGTTGGAGAACAATTGGGTTTATTGGGTCTCCTGAAAACATCTAGAGTGTATTCCAACATATTGATCCCAATCGAAACTCTTTTTGGGATTGTTTTTCTCGGAAGGATAAGGTTTGAGAAAAAGTACCGAGAAGCTTTAACCAACAATATCCTATCAATTTTGGGCCTTTGAGGTAGCAAGTTAGGATATCCGGCATGCTCACAACATTTCAAGTCCATTCGAAACAATTGATCCCATTTGAAGCTCCTTCAGAGCCCGATTAGTCCAGAAGCACAAAGTTTTTGAACTATTTGTGAAAAGTGTGAACGAACGAATTCCCATGAAATTGGCCTCTTTGGGAGAATAATTGGGTTCATCCGGTCACCTCACAACATCTGGAGTGTATTCCAATGTATTGATCCCAATCGAAAATATTTTTGGGATAGTTTTGCTCGGAAGCATGAGGTTTGAGAAAAAGTACCGAGAAGCTTTAACCAACAATATCCTATCAATTCTACATCTTTGAGGTAGCAAGTTAGGACATCCGGCATGCTCACAACATTTCATGACCATTCGAAACAATTGATCCCGTGCGAAGCTCCACCAGAGCCTGATTAGTCCAGAAGCACAAAGTTTCTGAACTATTTGTGAAAAGTGTGAACGAACGAATTCCCATGAAATTGGCCTCTTTGGGAGAATAATTGGGTTCATCCGGTCACCTCACAACATCTGGAGTATATTCCAATGTATTGATCCCAATCGAAAATATTTTTGGGATAGTTTTGCTCGGAAACATGAGGTTTGAGAAAAAGTACCGAGAAGCTTTAACTAACAATATCCTATCAATTTTACATCTTTGAGGTAGCAAGTTAGGACATCCGGCATGCTCACAACATTTCATGTCCATTCGAAACAATTGATCCCATTTGAAGCTCCTTCAGAGCCCGATTAGTCCAGAAGCACAAAGTTTCTGAACTATTTGTGAAAAGTATGAACGAACGAATTCCCATGAAATTGGCCTCTTTGGGAGAATAATTGGGTTCATCCGGCCACCTCACAACATCTGGAGTCTATTCCAATCTATTGATCCCAATCAAAACTCTTTTTGGGATAGTTTTGCTCGGATGTATGAGGTTTGAGAAAAAGTACCGAGAATCTTTAACCAACAATATCCTATCAATTTTGTGCCTTTGAGGCCTCAAGTTGGGACATCCGGCATGCTCACAACATTTCGTGACCATTCGAAACAATTGATCCCATACGAAGGTCCACCAGAGCCTGATTAGTGCAGAAGCACAAAGTTTCTGAACTATTTGTGAAAAGTGTGAACGAACGAATTCCCATGAAATTGGCCTCTTTGGGAGAATAATTGGGTTCATCCGGTCACCTCACAACATCTGGAGTCTATTCCAATGTATTGATCCCAATCGAAACTCTTTTTGATATAGTTTTGGTCGGAAGCATGAGGTTTGAGAAAAAGTACTGAGAAGCTTTAACCAACAATATCCTATCAATTTTGCATCTTTGAGGTAGCAAGTTAGGACATCCAGCATGCTCACAACATTTCATGACTAATCGAAACAATTGATCCCATTTGAAGCTCCTTCAGAGCTCGTTTAGTGCAGAAGCACAAAGCTTCTGAACTATTTGTGAAAAGTGTGAACGAATGAATTCCCATGAAATTGGCCTCTTTGGGAGAATAATTGGGTTCATCCGGTCACCTCACAACATCTGGAGTCTATTCCAATCTATTGATCACAATCGAAACTCTTTTTGAGATAGTTTTGCTCGTAAGTATGAGGTTTGAGAAAAAGTACCGAGAATCTTTAACCAACAATATCCTATCAATTTTGCACCTTTGAGGCCTAAAGTTAGGACATCCGGCATGCTCACAACATTTCGTGACCATTCGAAACAATTGATCCCATTTGAAGCTCCTTCAGAGCCTGATTAGTGCAGAAGCACAAAGTTTCTAAACTATTTGTGAAAAGTGTGAACGAACGAATTCCTATGAAATTGGCCTCGTTGGGAGAACAATTGGATTTAATCGGTCACCTCAAAACATCTGGAATCTATTCCAATGTATTGATCCCAATCGAAACTCTTTTTGATATAGTTTTGGTCGGAAGCATGAGGTTTGAGAAAAAGTACCGAGAAGCTTTAAGCAACAATATCCTATCAATTTTACATCTTTGAGGTAGCAAGCTAGGACATCCAGCATGCTCACAACATTTCATGACTATTCAAAACAATTGATCCCATTTGAAGCTCCTTCATAGCCTGATTAGTGCAGAAGCACAAAGCTTCTGAACTATTTGTGAAAAGTGTGAACGAACAAATTCCCATGAGATTGGCCTCTTTGGGAGAACAATTGGGTTTATCTGGTCGCCTCAAAGCATCTGGAGTCTATTCCAATGTATTGATCCCAATCGAAACTTTTTTTGGGATAGTTTTGGTCGGAAGCATGAGGTTTGAGAAAAAGTATCGAGAAGCTTTAACCAACAATATCCTATCAATTTCGCATCTTTGAGGTAACAAGTTAGGACATCCGGCATGCTCACAACATTTCATGACTATTCGAAACAATTGATCCCATTTGAAGCTCCTCCAGAGCCTCATTAGTGCGGAAGCACAAAGTTTCTTAACTATTTGTGAAAAGTGTAAACAAACGAATTCCCATGAAATTGGCCTCTTTGGGAGATAAATTGGGTTCATCCGGTCACCTCACAACATCTGGAGTATATTCCAATGTCTTGTTCCCAATCGAAAATATTTTTGGGATAGTTTTGCTCGGAAGCATGAGGTTTGAGAAAAAGTACCGAGAAGCTTTAACCAACAATATCCTATCAATTTTACATCTTTGAGGTAGCAAGTTAGGACATCCGGCATGCTCACAACATTTCACGACCATTCGAAACAATTGATCCCATTTGAAGCTCCTCCAGAGCCTGATTAGTGCAGAAGCACAAAGTTTCTGAACTATTTGTGAAAATTGTGAACGAAAGAATTCCCATGAAATTGGATGCTTTGGGAGAACAATTGGGTTAATCTAGTCACCTCACAATATCTGGAGTCTATTCCAATGTATTGATCCCAATCGAAACTCTTTTTGATATAGTTTTGGTCGGAAGCATGAGGTTTGAGAAAAAGTACCGAGAAGCTCTAACTAACAATATCCTATCAATTTGGTGTCTTTGAGGGCTCAAGTTAGGACATCCGGCATGCTCACAACATTTCATGACCATTCAAAACAATTGATTCCATTTGAAGCTCCTCCAGAGCCTGATTAGTGCTGAAACACAAAGTTTCTGAACTATTTGTGAAAAGTGTGAACGAATGAATTCCCATGAAATTGGCCTCTTTGGGAGAATAATTGGGTTCATCCAGTCACCTCACAACATCTGGAGTCTATTCCAATCTATTGATCACAATCGAAACGCTTTTTGAGATAGTTTTTCTCGGAATGATGAGGTTTGAGAAAAAGTACCGAGAAGCTTTAACCAACAATATCCTATCAATTTTGTGCCTTTGAGGCCTCAAGTTAGGACATCCGGCATGCTCACAACATTTCATGACCATTCGAAACAATTGATCCCATGCGAAGCTCCTCCAGAGCCTGATTAGTGCAGAAGCACAAAGTTACTGAACTATTTGTGAAAAGTGTGAACGAACGAATTCCCATAAAATTGGCCTCTGTTGGAGAACAATTTGGTTTATTGGGTCTCCTGAAAACATCTAGAGTGTATTCCAACATATTGATCCCAATCGAAACTCTTTTTGGGATTGTTTTTCTCGGAAGGATAAGGTTTGAGAAAAAGTACCGAGAAGCTTTAACCAACAATATCCTATCAATTTTGGGCCTTTGAGGTAGCAAGTTAGGATATCCGGCATGCTCACAACATTTCAAGTCCATTCAAAACAGTTGATCCCATTTGAAGCTCCTTCAGAGCCCGATTAGTCCAGAAGCACAAAGTTTTTGAACTATTTGTGAAAAGTGTGAACGAACGAATTCCCATGAAATTGGCCTCTTTGGGAGAATAATTGGGTTCATCCGGTCACCTCACAACATCTGGAGTATATTCCAATGTATTGATCCCAATCGAAAATATTTTTGGGATAGTTTTGCTCGGAAGCATGAGGTTTGAGAAAAAGTACCGAGAAGCTTTAACCAACAATATCCTATCAATTCTACATCTTTGAGGTAGCAAGTTAGGACATCCGGCATGCTCACAAAATTTCATGACCATTCGAAACAATTGATCCCGTGCGAAGCTCCACCAGAGCCTGATTAGTCCAGAAGCACAAAGTTTCTGAACTATTTGTGAAAAGTGTGAACGAACGAATTCCCATGAAATTGGCCTCTTTGGGAGAATAATTGGGTTCATCCGGTCACCTCACAACATCTGGAGTATATTCCAATGTATTGATCCCAATCGAAAATATTTTTGGGATAGTTTTGCTCGGAAGCATGAGGTTTGAGAAAAAGTACCGAGAAGCTTTAACTAACAATATCCTATCAATTTTACATCTTTGAGGTAGCAAGTTAGGACATCCGGCATGCTAAGAACATTTCATGTCCATTCGAAACAATTGATCCCATTTGAAGCTCCTCCAGAGCCTGATTAGTGCAGAAGCACAAAGTTTCTGAACTATTTGTGAAAAGTGTGAACGAACGAATTCCCATGAAATTGGCCTCTTGGGGAGAATAATTGGGTTCAACCGGTCACCTCACAACATCTGGAGTCTATTCCAATCTATTGATCCTAATCGAAACTCTTTTTCGGATAGTTTTACTCGTAAGTATGAGGTTTGACAAAAAGTACCGAGAAGCTTTAACCAACAATATCCTATCAATTTTGTGCCTTTGAGGTAGCATGTTAGGACATCCAGCATGCTAAGAACATTTCATGTCCATTCGAAACAATTGATCCCATTTGAAGCTCCTGCAGAGCCTGATTAGTGCAGAAGCACAAAGTTTATGAACTATTTGTGAAAATTGTGAACGAATGAATTCCCATGAAATTGGCCTCTTTGGGAGAATAATTGGGTTCATCCGGTCACCTCACAACATCTGGAGTCTATTCCAATGTATTGATCCCAATTGAAACTCTTTTTGGGATAGTTTTGGTCGGAAGCTTGAGGTTTGAGAAAAAGTACCGAGAATCTTTAACCAACAATATCCTATCAATTTTGCGCCTTTGAGGTAGCAAGGTAGGACATTCGGCATGCTCACAACATTTCATGACCATTCAAAACAATTGATCCCATACGAAGCTCCTCCAGAGCCTGATTAGTGCAGAAGCACAAAGTTTCTGAACTATTTGTGAAAAGTGTGAACGAACGAATGCCCATGAAATTGGCCTTATTGGGAGAACAATTGGGTTTATTCGATCACCTCAAAACATCTGGAGTCTATGCCAATGTATTGATCCCAATAGAAACTCTTTTTGGGATAGTTTTGCTCGGAAGCATGAGGTTTGAGAAAAAGTACCGAGAAGCTTTAACCAACAATATCCTATCAATTTTGCATCTTTGAGGTAGCAAGTTAGGACATCCGGCATGCTCACAACATTTCATGACCATTCAAAACAATTGATCCCATTTGAAGCTCCTCCAGAGCCTGATTAGTCCAGAAGCACAAAGTTTCTTAACTATTTGTGAAAAGTGTGAACGAACGAATTCCCATGAAATTGGCCTCTTTGGGAGAATAATTGGGTTCATCCGGTCACCTCACAACATCTGGAGTCTATTCCAATGTATTGATCCCAATCGAAACTCTTTTTGGGATGGTTTTGCTCGGAAGCATAAGGTTTGAGAAAAAGTACCGAGAATCTTTAACCAACAATATCCTATCAATTTTGAGCCTTTGAGGTAGCAAGTTAGGACATCCGGCATGCTCACAACATTTCATGACCATTTGAAACAATTGATCCCATTTGAAGCTCCTCTAGAGCCTGATTAGTGCAGAAGCACAAAGTTTCTTAACTATTTGTGAAAAGTGTGAACGAATGAATTGCCTTGAAATTGGCCTCTTTGGGAGAATAATTGTTTTCATCCGGTCACCTCACAACATCTGGAGTCTATTCCAATGTATTGATCCTATTCGAAACTCTTTTTGGGATAGTTTTTGTCGGAAGCATGAGGTTTGAGAAAAAGTACCGAGAAGCTTTAACCAACAATATCCTATCAATTTTGCATCTTTGAGGTAGCAAGTTAGGACATCCGGCATGCTCACAACATTTCATGACTATTCGAAACAATTGATCCCATTTGAAGCTCCTTCAGAGCCCGATTAGTGCAGAAGCACAAAGTTTCTTAACTATTTGTGAAAAGTGTGAACGAATGAATTGCCTTGAAATTGGCCTCTTTGGGAGAATAATTGTTTTCATCCGGTCACCTCACAACATCTGGAGTCTATTCCAATGTATTGATCCCATTCGAAACTCTTTTTGGGATAGTTTTTGTCGGAAGCATGAGGTTTGAGAAAAAGTACCGAGAAGCTTTAACCAACAATATCCTATCAATTTTGCATCTTTGAGGTAGCAAGTTAGGACATCCGGCATGCTCACAACATTTCATGACTATTCGAAACAATTGATCCCATTTGAAGCTCCTTCAGAGCCCGATTAGTGCAGAAGCACAAAGTTTCTAAACTATTTGTGAAATTGTGAACGAACGAATTCCTATGAAATTGGCCTCTTTGGGAGAATAATTGGGTTAATCCAGTCACCTCACAACAGCTGGAGTCTATTCCAATGTATTGATCCCAATCGAAACTCTTTTTGGGATTGTTTTGGTCGAAAGCAAGAGGTTTGAGAAAAAGTACCTAGAATCTTTAACCAACAATATCCTATCAATTTTGCGCCTTTGAGGTAGCAAGGTAGGACATTCGGCATGCTCACAACATTTCATGACCATTCAAAACAATTGATCCCATGCGAAGCTCCTCCAGAGCCTGATTAGTGCAGAAGCACAAAGTTTCTGAACTATTTGTGAAAAGTGTGAACGAACGAATGCCCATGAAATTGGCCTTATTGGGAGAACAATTGGGTTTATTCGATCACCTCAAAACATCTGGAGTCTATGCCAATGTATTGATCCCAATAGAAACTCTTTTTGGGATAGTTTTGCTCGGAAGCATGAGGTTTGAGAAAAAGTACCGAGAAGCTTTAACCAACAATATCCTATCAATTTTGCATCTTTGAGGTAGCAAGTTAGGACATCCGGCATGCTCACAACATTTCATGACCATTCAAAACAATTGATCCCATTTGAAGCTCCTCCAGAGCCTGATTAGTCCAGAAGCACAAAGTTTCTTAACTATTTGTGAAAAGTGTGAACGAACGAATTCCCATGAAATTGGCCTCTTTGGGAGAATAATTGGGTTCATCCGGTCACCTCACAACATCTGGAGTCTATTCCAATGTATTGATCCCAATCGAAACTCTTTTTGGGATAGTTTTGCTCGGAAGCATAAGGTTTGAGAAAAAGTACCGAGAATCTTTAACCAACAATATCCTATCAATTTTGAGCCTTTGAGGTAGCAAGTTAGGACATCCGGCATGCTCACAACATTTCATGACCATTTGAAACAATTGATCCCATTTGAAGCTCCTCTAGAGCCTGATTAGTGCAGAAGCACAAAGTTTCTTAACTATTTGTGAAAAGTGTGAACGAATGAATTGCCTTGAAATTGGCCTCTTTGGGAGAATAATTGTTTTCATCCGGTCACCTCACAACATCTGGAGTCTATTCCAATGTATTGATCCCATTCGAAACTCTTTTTGGGATTGTTTTTGTCGGAAGCATGAGGTTTGAGAAAAAGTACCGAGAAGCTTTAACCAACAATATCCTATCAATTTTGCATCTTTGAGGTAGCAAGTTAGGACATCCGGCATGCTCACAACATTTCATGACTATTCGAAACAATTGATCCCATTTGAAGCTCCTTCAGAGCCCGATTAGTGCAGAAGCACAAAGTTTCTAAACTATTTGTGAAAAGTGTGAACGAACGAATTCCTATGAAATTGGCCTCTTTGGGAGAATAATTGGGTTAATCCAGTCACCTCACAACAGCTGGAGTCTATTCCAATGTATTGATCCCAATCGAAACTCTTTTTGGGATAGTTTTGCTCGGAAGCAAGAGGTTTGAGAAAAAGTACCGAGAATCTTTAACTAACAATATCCTATCAATTTTGCGCCTTTGAGGTAGCAAGTTAGGACATCCGGCATGCTCACAACATTTCATGACCATTCGAAACAATTGATCCCATGCGAAGCTCCTCCAGAGCCTGATTAGTGCAGAAGCACAAAGTTTCTGAACTATTTGTGAAAAGTGTGAACGAACGAATTCCCATGAAATTGGCCTCTTTGGGAGAGTAATTGGGTTCATCCGGTCACCTCACAACATCTGGAGTCTATTACAATGTATTGATCCCATTCGAAACTCTTTTTGGGATAGTTTTGCTCGGAAGCATGAGGTTTGAGAAAAAGTACCGAGAAGCTTTAACTAACAATATCCTATCAATTTTACATCTTTGAGGTAGCAAGTTAGGACATCCGGCATGCTAAGAACATTTCATGTCCATTCGAAACAATTGATCCCATTTGAAGCTCCTCCAGAGCCTGATTAGTGCAGAAGCACAAAGTTTCTGAACTATTTGTGAAAAGTATGAATGAACGAATTCACATGAAATTGGCCTCTCTGGGAGAACAATTGGGTTTATCCAGTCACCTCAAAACATCTGGAGTCTATTCCAATGTATTGATCCCAATCGAAACTCTTTTTGGGATTGTTTTGGTCGGAAGCATAAGGTTTGAGAAAAAGTACCGAGAATCTTCAACCAACAATATCCTATCAATTTTGCATCTTTGAGGTAGCAAGTTAGGACATCCGGCATGCTCACAACATTTCATGACTATTCGAAACAATTGATCCCATTTGAAGCTCCTTCAGAGCCCATTTAGTGCAGAAGCACAAAGCTTCTGAACTATCTGTGAAAAGTGTGAACGAACGAATTCCCATTAAATTGTCCACTTTGGGAGAACAATTGGGTTTATTCGGTCACCTCAAAACATCTGGAGTCTATCACAATGTATTGATCCCATTCGAAACTCTTTTTGGGATAGTTTTTGTCAGAAGCATGAGGTTTGAGAAAAAGTACCGAGAAGCTTTAACCAACAATATCCTATCAATTTTGCATCTTTGAGGTAGCAAGTTAGGACATCCGGCATGCTCACAACATTTCATGACTATTCGAAACAATTGATCCCATTTGAAGCTCCTTCAGAGCCCGATTAGTGCAGAAGCACAAAGTTTCTAAACTATTTGTGAAAAGTGTGAACGAACGAATTCCCATTAAATTGTCCACTTTGGGAGAACAATTGGGTGTATTCGGTCACCTCAAAACATCTGGAGTCTATTACAATGTATTGATCCCATTCGAAACTCTTTTTGGGATAGTTTTTGTCAGAAGCATGAGGTTTGAGAAAAAGTACCGAGAAGCTTTAACCAACAATATCCTATCAATTTTGCATCTTTGAGGTAGCAAGTTAGGACATCCGGCATGCTCACAACATTTCATGACTATTCGAAACAATTGATCCCATTTGAAGCTCCTTCAGAGCCCGATTAGTGCAGAAGCACAAAGTTTCTAAACTATTTGTGAAAAGTATGAACGAACGAATTCACATGAAATTGGCCTCTCTGGGAGAACAATTGGGTTTATCCAGTCACCTCAAAACATCTGGAGTATATTCCAATGTATTGATCCCAATCGAAACTCTTTTTGGGATTGTTTTGGTCGGAAGCATAAGGTTTGAGAAAAAGTACCGAGAATCTTCAACCAACAATATCCTATCAATTTTGCATCTTTGAGGTAGCAAGTTAGGACATCCGGCATGCTCACAACATTTCATGACTATTCGAAACAATTGATCCCATTTGAAGCTCCTTCAGAGCCCATTTAGTGCAGAAGCACAAAGCTTCTGAACTATCTGTGAAAAGTGTGAACGAACGAATTCCCATTAAATTGTCCACTTTGGGAGAACAATTGGGTTTATTCGGTCACCTCAAAACATCTGGAGTCTATCACAATGTATTGATCCCATTCGAAACTCTTTTTGGGATAGTTTTTGTCAGAAGCATGAGGTTTGAGAAAAAGTACCGAGAAGCCTTAACCAACAATATCCTATCAATTTTGCATCTTTGAGGTAGCAAGTTAGGACATCCGGCATGCTCACAACATTTCATGACTATTCGAAACAATTGATCCCATTTGAAGCTCCTTCAGAGCCCGATTAGTGCAGAAGCACAAAGTTTCTAAACTATTTGTGAAAAGTGTGAACGAACGAATTCCCATTAAATTGTCCACTTTGGGAGAACAATTGGGTTTATTCGGTCACCTCAAAACATCTGGAGTCTATTACAATGTATTGATCCCATTCGAAACTCTTTTTGGGATAGTTTTTGTCAGAAGCATGAGGTTTGAGAAAAAGTACCGAGAAGCTTTAACCAACAATATCCTATCAATTTTGCATCTTTGAGGTAGCAAGTTAGGACATCCGGCATGCTCACAACATTTCATGACTATTCGAAACAATTGATCCCATTTGAAGCTCCTCTAGAGCCTGATTTGGGCAGAAGCACAAAGTTTCTTAACTATTTGTGAAAAGTGTGAACGAACGAATTCCCATGAAATTGGCCTCTTAGGAAGAATAATTGGGTTCATCCGGTCTCCTCACAACATCTGGAGTCTATTCCAATGTATTGATCCCAATCGAAACTCTTTTTGGGATAGTTTTGCTCGTAAGTATGAGGTTTGAGAAAAAGTACCGAGAATCTTCAACCAACAATATCCTATCAATTTTGCATCTTTGAGGTAGCAAGTTAGGACATCCGGCATGCTCACAACATTTCATGACTATTCGAAACAATTGATCCCATTTGAAGCTCCTTCAGAGCCCATTTAGTGCAGAAGCACAAAGCTTCTGAACTATCTGTGAAAAGTGTGAACGAACGAATTCCCATTAAATTGTCCACTTTGGGAGAACAATTGGGTTTATTCGGTCACCTCAAAACATCTGGAGTCTATCACAATGTATTGATCCCATTCGAAACTCTTTTTGGGATAGTTTTTGTCAGAAGCATGAGGTTTGAGAAAAAGTACCGAGAAGCTTTAACCAACAATATCCTATCAATTTTGCATCTTTGAGGTAGCAAGTTAGGACATCCGGCATGCTCACAACATTTCATGACTATTCGAAACAATTGATCCCATTTGAAGCTCCTTCAGAGCCCGATTAGTGCAGAAGCACAAAGTTTCTAAACTATTTGTGAAAAGTGTGAACGAACGAATTCCCATTAAATTGTCCACTTTGGGAGAACAATTGGGTGTATTCGGTCACCTCAAAATATCTGGAGTCTATTACAATGTATTGATCCCATTCGAAACTCTTTTTGGGATAGTTTTTGTCAGAAGCATGAGGTTTGAGAAAAAGTACCGAGAAGCTTTAACCAACAATATCCTATCAATTTTGCATCTTTGAGGTAGCAAGTTAGGACATCCGGCATGCTCACAACATTTCATGACTATTCGAAACAATTGATCCCATTTGAAGCTCCTTCAGAGCCCGATTAGTGCAGAAGCACAAAGTTTCTAAACTATTTGTGAAAAGTATGAATGAACGAATTCACATGAAATTGGCCTCTCTGGGAGAACAATTGGGTTTATCCAGTCACCTCAAAACATCTGGAGTATATTCCAATGTATTGATCCCAATCGAAACTCTTTTTGGGATTGTTTTGGTCGGAAGCATAAGGTTTGAGAAAAAGTACCGAGAATCTTCAACCAACAATATCCTATCAATTTTGCATCTTTGAGGTAGCAAGTTAGGACATCCGGCATGCTCACAACATTTCATGACTATTCGAAACAATTGATCCCATTTGAAGCTCCTTCAGAGCCCATTTAGTGCAGAAGCACAAAGCTTCTGAACTATCTGTGAAAAGTGTGAACGAACGAATTCCCATTAAATTGTCCACTTTGGGAGAACAATTGGGTTTATTCGGTCACCTCAAAACATCTGGAGTCTATCACAATGTATTGATCCCATTCGAAACTCTTTTTGGGATAGTTTTTGTCAGAAGCATGAGGTTTGAGAAAAAGTACCGAGAAGCCTTAACCAACAATATCCTATCAATTTTGCATCTTTGAGGTAGCAAGTTAGGACATCCGGCATGCTCACAACATTTCATGACTATTCGAAACAATTGATCCCATTTGAAGCTCCTTCAGAGCCCGATTAGTGCAGAAGCACAAAGTTTCTAAACTATTTGTGAAAAGTGTGAACGAACGAATTCCCATTAAATTGTCCACTTTGGGAGAACAATTGGGTTTATTCGGTCACCTCAAAACATCTGGAGTCTATTACAATGTATTGATCCCATTCGAAACTCTTTTTGGGATAGTTTTTGTCAGAAGCATGAGGTTTGAGAAAAAGTACCGAGAAGCTTTAACCAACAATATCCTATCAATTTTGCATCTTTGAGGTAGCAAGTTAGGACATCCGGCATGCTCACAACATTTCATGACTATTCGAAACAATTGATCCCATTTGAAGCTCCTTCAGAGCCCGATTAGTGCAGAAGCACAAAGTTTCTAAACTATTTGTGAAAAGTATGACCGAACGAATTCACATGAAATTGGCCTCTCTGGGAGAACAATTGGGTTTATCCAGTCACCTCAAAACATCTGGAGTCTATTCCAATGTATTGATCCTAATCGAAACTCTTTTTGGGATTGTTTTGGTCGGAAGCATAAGGTTTGAGAAAAAGTACCGAGAATCTTCAACCAACAATATCCTATCAATTTTGCATCTTTGAGGTAGCAAGTTAGGACATCCGGCATGCTCACAACATTTCATGACTATTCGAAACAATTGATCCCATTTGAAGCTCCTTCAGAGCCCATTTAGTGCAGAAGCACAAAGCTTCTGAACTATCTATGAAAAGTGTGAACGAACGAATTCCCATTAAATTGTCCACTTTGGGAGAACAATTGGGTTTATTCGGTCACCTCAAAACATCTGGAGTCTATCACAATGTATTGATCCCATTCGAAACTCTTTTTGGGATAGTTTTTGTCAGAAGCATGAGGTTTGAGAAAAAGTACCGAGAAGCTTTAACCAACAATATCCTATCAATTTTGCATCTTTGAGGTAGCAAGTTAGGACATCCGGCATGCTCACAACATTTCATGACTATTCGAAACAATTGATCCCATTTGAAGCTCCTTCAGAGCCCGATTAGTGCAGAAGCACAAAGTTTCTAAACTATTTGTGAAAAGTGTGAACGAACGAATTCCCATTAAATTGTCCACTTTGGGAGAACAATTGGGTGTATTCGGTCACCTCAAAACATCTGGAGTCTATTACAATGTATTGATCCCATTCGAAACTCTTTTTGGGATAGTTTTTGTCAGAAGCATGAGGTTTGAGAAAAAGTACCGAGAAGCTTTAACCAACAATATCCTATCAATTTTGCATCTTTGAGGTAGCAAGTTAGGACATCCGGCATGCTCACAACATTTCATGACTATTCGAAACAATTGATCCCATTTGAAGCTCCTTCAGAGCCCGATTAGTGCAGAAGCACAAAGTTTCTAAACTATTTGTGAAAAGTATGAACGAACGAATTCACATGAAATTGGCCTCTCTGGGAGAACAATTGGGTTTATCCAGTCACCTCAAAACATCTGGAGTATATTCCAATGTATTGATCCCAATCGAAACTCTTTTTGGGATTGTTTTGGTCGGAAGCATAAGGTTTGAGAAAAAGTACCGAGAATCTTCAACCAACAATATCCTATCAATTTTGCATCTTTGAGGTAGCAAGTTAGGACATCCGGCATGCTCACAACATTTCATGACTATTCGAAACAATTGATCCCATTTGAAGCTCCTTCAGAGCCCATTTAGTGCAGAAGCACAAAGCTTCTGAACTATCTGTGAAAAGTGTGAACGAACGAATTCCCATTAAATTGTCCACTTTGGGAGAACAATTGGGTTTATTCGGTCACCTCAAAACATCTGGAGTCTATCACAATGTGTTGATCCCATTCGAAACTCTTTTTGGGATAGTTTTTGTCAGAAGCATGAGGTTTGAGAAAAAGTACCGAGAAGCCTTAACCAACAATATCCTATCAATTTTGCATCTTTGAGGTAGCAAGTTAGGACATCCGGCATGCTCACAACATTTCATGACTATTCGAAACAATTGATCCCATTTGAAGCTCCTTCAGAGCCCGATTAGTGCAGAAGCACAAAGTTTCTAAACTATTTGTGAAAAGTGTGAACGAACGAATTCCCATTAAATTGTCCACTTTGGGAGAACAATTGGGTGTATTCGGTCACCTCAAAACATCTGGAGTCTATTACAATGTATTGATCCCATTCGAAACTCTTTTTGGGATAGTTTTTGTCAGAAGCATGAGGTTTGAGAAAAAGTACCGAGAAGCTTTAACCAACAATATCCTATCAATTTTGCATCTTTGAGGTAGCAAGTTAGGACATCCGGCATGCTCACAACATTCCATGACTATTCGAAACAATTGATCCCATTTGAAGCTGCTTCAGAGCCCGATTAGTGCAGAAGCACAAAGTTTCTAAACTATTTGTGAAAAGTATGAACGAACGAATTCACATGAAATTGGCCTCTCTGGGAGAACAATTGGGTTTATCCAGTCACCTCAAAACATCTGGAGTCTATTCCAATGTATTGATCCCAATCGAAACTCTTTTTGGGATTGTTTTGGTCGGAAGCATAAGGTTTGAGAAAAAGTACCGAGAATCTTCAACCAACAATATCCTATCAATTTTGCATCTTTGAGGTAGCAAGTTAGGACATCCGGCATGCTCACAACATTTCATGACTATTCGAAACAATTGATCCCATTCGAAGCTCCTTCAGAGCCCATTTAGTGCAGAAGCACAAAGCTTCTGAACTATCTGTGAAAAGTGTGAACGAACGAATTCCCATTAAATTGTCCACTTTGGGAGAACAATTGGGTTTATTTGGTCACCTCAAAACATCTGGAGTCTATTACAATGTATTGATCCCATTCGAAACTCTTTTTGGGATTGTTTTTGTCAGAAGCATGAGGTTTGAGAAAAAGTACCGAGAAGCTTTAACCAACAATATCCTATCAATTTTGCATCTTTGAGGTAGCAAGTTAGGACATACGGCATGCTCACAACATTTCATGACTATTCGAAACAATTGATCCCATTTGAAGCTCCTTCAGAGCCCGATTTGTGCAGAAGCACAAAGTTTCTAAACTACTTGTGAAAAGTGTGAACGAACGAATTCCCATTAAATTGTCCACTTTGGGAGAACAATTGGGTTTATTCGGTCACCTCAAAACATCTGGAGTCTATTACAATGTATTGATCCCATTCGAAACTCTTTTTGGGATAGTTTTTGTCAGAAGCATGAGGTTTGAGACAAAGTACCGAGAAGCTTTAACCAACAATATCCTATCAATTTTGCATCTTTGAGGTAGCAAGTTAGGACATCCGGCATGCTCACAACATTTCATGACTATTCGAAACAATTGATCCCATTTGAAGCTCCTTCAGAGCCCGATTAGTGCAGAAGCACAAAGTTTCTAAACTATTTGTGAAAAGTATGAACGAACGAATTCACATGAAATTAGCCTCTCTGGGAGAACAATTCGGTTTATCCAGTCACCTCAAAACATCTGGAGTCTATTCCAAGGTATTGATCCCAATCGAAACTCTTTTTGGGATTGTTTTGGTCGGAAGCATAAGGTTTGAGAAAAAGTACCGAGAATCTTCAACCAACAATATCCTATCAATTTTGCGCCTTTGAGGTAGCAAGTTAGGACATCCGGCATGCTCACAACATTTCATGACCATTCGAAACAGTTGATCCCATTTGAAGCTCCTTTAGAGCCCGTTTTGTGCAGAAGCACAAAGTTTCTTAACTATTTGTGAAAAGTGTGAACGAACGAATTCCCATGAAATTGGCCTCTTTGGGAGAACAATTGGGTTTATCTGGTCGCCTCAAAGCATCTGGAGTCTATTCCAACGTATTGATCCCAATCGAAACTCTTTTTGGGATTCTTTTGGTCGGAAGCATAAGGTTTGAGAAAAAGTACCGAGAATCTTCAACCAACAATATCCTATCAAATTTGCGCCTTTGAGGTAGCAAGTTAGGACATCCGGCATGCTCACAACATTTCATGACCATTCGAAACAGTTGATCCCATTTGAAGCTCCTTTAGAGCCCGTTTTGTGCAGAAGCACAAAGTTTCTTAACTATTTGTGAAAAGTGTGAACGAACGAATTCACATGAAATTAGCCTCTCTGGGAGAACAATTGGGTTTATCCAGTCACCTCAAAACATCTGGAGTCTATTCCAAGGTATTGATCCCAATCGAAACTCTTTTTGGGATTGTTTTGGTCGGAAGCATAAGGTTTGAGAAAAAGTACCGAGAATCTTCAACCAACAATATCCTATCAATTTTGCGCCTTTGAGGTAGCAAGTTAGGACATCCGGCATGCTCACAACATTTCATGACCATTCGAAACAGTTGATCCCATTTGAAGCTCCTTTAGAGCCCGTTTTGTGCAGAAGCACAAAGTTTCTTAACTATTTGTGAAAAGTGTGAACGAACGAATTCCCATGAAATTGGCCTCTTTGGGAGAATAATTGGGTTCATCCGGTCACCTCACAACATCTGGAGTCTATTCCAATGTATTGATCCCAATCGAAACTCTTTTTGGGATAGTTTTGCTCGGAAGCATGAGGTTTGAGAAAAAGTACCGAGAAGCTTTAACCAACAATATCCTATCAATTTTACATCTTTGAGGTAGCAAGTTAGGACATCCGGCATGCTCACAACATTTCATGAATATTCGAAACAATTGATCCCATTTGAAGCTCCTTCAGAGCTCGTTTAGTGCAGAAGCACAAAGCTTCTGAACTATTTGTGAAAAGTGTGAACGAAGGAATTACCATGAAATTGGCTTCTTTGGGAGAACAATTGGGTTTATCTGGTCACCTCAAAGCATCTGGAGTCTATTCCAACGTATTGATCCCAATCGAAACTCTTTTTGGGATTGTTTTGGTCGGAAGCATGAGGTTTGAGAAAAAGTACCGAGAAGCTTTAACCAACAATATCCTATCAATTTTGCATCTTTGAGGTAGCAAGTTAGGACATCCGGCATGCTCACAACATTTCATGACTATTCGAAACAATTGATCCCATTTGAAGCTCCTTCAGAGCCCATTTAGTGCAGAAGCACAAAGCTTCTGAACTATCTGTGAAAAGTGTGAACGAACGAATTCCCATTAAATTGTCCACTTTGGGAGAACAATTGGGTTTATTCGGTCACCTCAAAACATCTGGAGTCTATTACAATGTATTGATTCCATTCGAAACTCTTTTTGGGATAGTTTTTGTCAGAAGCATGAGGTTTGAGAAAAAGTACCGAGAAGCTTTAACCAACAATATCCTATCAATTTTGCATCTTTGAGGTAGCAAGTTAGGACATCCGGCATGCTCACAACATTTCATGACTATTCGAAACAATTGATCCCATTTGAAGCTCCTTCAGAGCTCGTTTAGTGCAGAAGCACAAAGCTTCTGAACTATTTGTGAAAAGTGTGAACGAACGAATTCCCATGAAATTGGCCTCGTTGGGAGAACAATTGGGTTTATCTGGTCGCCTCAAAGCATCTGGAGTCTATTCCAACGTATTGATCCCAATCGAAACTCTTTTTGGGATTGTTTTGGTCGGAAGCATAAGGTTTGAGAAAAAGTACCGAGAATCTTCAACCAACAATATCCTATCAATTTTGCGCCTTTGAGGTAGCAAGTTAGGACATCCGGCATGCTCACAACATTTCATGACCATTCGAAATAGTTGATCCCATTTGAAGCTCCTTTAGAGCCCGTTTTGTGCAGAAGCACAAAGTTTCTTAACTATTTGTGAAAAGTGTGAACGAACGAATTCCCATGAAATTAGCCTCTCTGGGAGAACAATTGGGTTTATCCAGTCACCTCAAAACATCTGGAGTCTATTCCAAGGTATTGATCCCAATCGAAACTCTTTTTGGGATTGTTTTGGTCGGAAGCATAAGGTTTGAGAAAAAGTACCGAGAATCTTCAACCAACAATATCCTATCAATTTTGCGCCTTTGAGGTAGCAAGTTAGGACATCCGGCATGCTCACAACATTTCATGACCATTCGAAACAGTTGATCCCATTTGAAGCTCCTTCAGAGCTCGTTTAGTGCAGAAGCACAAAGCTTCTGAACTATTTGTGAAAAGTGTGAACGAACAAATTCCCATGAAATTGGCCTCTTTGGGAGAATAATTGGGTTCATCCGGTCACCTCACAACATCTGGAGTCTATTCCAATGTATTGATCCCAATCGAAACTCTTTTTGGGATAGTTTTGCTCGGAAGCATGAGGTTTGAGAAAAAGTACCGAGAAGCTTTAACCAACAATATCCTATCAATTTTGCATCTTTGAGGTAGCAAGTTAGGACATCCGGCATGCTCACAACATTTCATGACTATTCGAAACAATTGATCCCATTTGAAGCTCCTTCAGAGCTCGTTTAGTGCAGAAGCACAAAGCTTCTGAACTATTTGTGAAAAGTGTGAACGAACGAATTCCCATGAAATTGGCCTCTTTGGGAGAACAATTGGGTTTATCTGGTCACCTCAAAGCATCTGGAGTCTATTCCAATGTATTGATCCCAATCGAAACTCTTTTTGGGATTGTTTTGGTCGGAAGCATGAGGTTTGAGAAAAAGTACCGAGAAGCTTTAACCAACAATATCCTATCAATTTTGCATCTTTGAGGTAGCAAGTTAGGACATCCGGCATGCTCACAACATTTCATGACTATTCGAAACAATTGATCCCATTTGAAGCTCCTTCAGAGCCCATTTAGTGCAGAAGCACAAAGCTTCTGAACTATCTGTGAAAAGTGTGAACGAACGAATTCCCATTAAATTGTCCACTTTGGGAGAACAATTGGGTTTATTCGGTCACCTCAAAACATCTGGAGTCTATTACAATGTATTGATTCCATTCGAAACTCTTTTTGGGATAGTTTTTGTCAGAAGCATGAGGTTTGAGAAAAAGTACCGAGAAGCTTTAACCAACAATATCCTATCAATTTTGCATCTTTGAGGTAGCAAGTTAGGACATCCGGCATGCTCACAACATTTCATGACTATTCGAAACAATTGATCCCATTTGAAGCTCCTTCAGAGCCCGATTAGTGCAGAAGCACAAAGTTTCTAAACTATTTGTGAAAAGTGTGAACGAACGAATTCCCATTAAATTGTCCACTTTGGGAGAACAATTGGGTTTATTCGGTCACCTCAAAACATCTGGAGTCTATTACAATGTATTGATCCCATTCGAAACTCTTTTTGGGATAGTTTTTGTCAGAAGCATGAGGTTTGAGGAAAAGTACCGAGAAGCTTTAACCAACAATATCCTATCAATTTTGCATCTTTGAGGTAGCAAGTTAGGACATCCGGCATGCTCACAACGTTTGATGACTCTTCGAAACAATTGATCCCATTTGAAGCTCCTTCAGAGCCCGATTAGTGCAGAAGCACAAAGTTTCTAAACTATTTGTGAAAAGTGTGAACGAATGAATTCCCATTAAATTGGCCTCTTTGGGAGAACAATTGGGTTTATCCAGTCACCTCAAAACATCTGGAGTCTATTACAACGTATTGATCCCAATCGAAACTCTTTTTGGGATAGTTTTGTTCGGATGCGTGAGGTTTGAGAAAAAGTACCGAGAAGCTTTAACTAACAATATCCTATCAATTTTGCATCTTTGAGGTAGCAAGTTAGGACATCCGGCATGCTCACAACATTTCATGTATATTCGAAATAATTGATCCCATTTGAAGCTCCTTCAGAGCCCGATTAGTGCAGAAGCACAAAGTTTCTAAACTATTAGTGAAAAGTGTGAACGAACGAATTCCCATGAAATTGGCCTCGTTGGGAGAACAATTGGGTTTATTCGGTCACCTCAAAACATCTGGAGTCTATTCCAATGTATTGATCCCAATCAAAACTCTTTTTGGGATAGTTTTGCTCGGAAGCATGAGGTTTGAGGAAAAGTACCGAGAAGCTTTAACCAACAATATCCTATGAATTTTGCATCTTTGAGGTAGCAAGTTAGGACATCCGGCATGCTCACAACATTTCATGACCATTCGAAACAATTGATCCCGTGCGAAGCTCCACCAGAGCCTGATTAGTCCAGAAGCACAAAGTTTCTGAACTATTTGTGAAAAGTGTGAACGAACGAATTCCCATGAAATTGGCCTCTTTGGGAGAACAATTGGGTTTATCTGGACGCCTCAAAGCATCTGGAGTCTATTCAAACGTATTGATCCCAATCGAAACTCTTTTTGGGATTGTTTTGGTCGGAAGCATGAGGTTTGAGAAAAAGTACCGAGAAGCTTTAACCAACAATATCCTATCAATTTTGCATCTTTGAGGTAGCAAGTTAGGACATCCGGCATGCTCACAACATTTCATGACTATTCAAAACAATTGATCCCATTTGAAGCTCCTTCAGAGCCTGATTAGTGCAGAAGCACAAAGCTTCTGAACTATTTGTGAAAAGTGTGAACGAACGAATTCCCATGAGATTGGCCTCTTTGTAAAATAATTGGGTTCATCTGGTCAGCTCACAACATCTAGAGTCTATTCCAATGTATTGATCCCAATCGAATCTCTTTTTGGGATAGTTTTGGTCAAAAGCATGAGGTTTGAGAAAAAGTACCGAGAAGCTTTAACCAACAATATCCTATCAATTTTGCGCCTTTGAGGTAGCAAGTTAGGACATCCGGCATGCTCACAACATTTCATGACTATTCGAAACAATTGATCCCATTTGAAGCTCCTTCAGAGCCTGATTAGTGCAGAAGCACAAAGCTTCTGAACTATTTGTGAAAAGTGTGAACGAAAAAATTCCCATGAGATTGGCCTCTTTGTAAAATAATTGGGTTCATCTGGTCACCTCACAACATCTGGAGTCTATTCCAATGTATTGATCCCAATCGAATCTCTTTTTGGGATAGTTTTGGTCAAAAGCATGAGGTTTGAGAAAAAGTACCGAGAAGCTTTAACCAACAATATCCTATCAATTTTGCATCTTTGAGGTAGCAAGTTAGGACATCCGGCATGCTCACAACATTTCATGACTATTCGAAATAATTGATCCCATTTGAAGCTCCTTCAGGGCCCGATTAGTGCAGAAGCACAAAGTTTCTAAACTACTTGTGAAAAGTGTGAATGAACGAATTCCCATGAAATTGGCCTCGTTGGGAGAACAATTGGGTTTATCCGGTCACCTCAAAACATCTGGAGTCTATTCCAATGTATTGATCCCAATAGAAACTGTTTTTGGGATAGTTTTTGTCGGAAGCATGAGGTTTGAGAAAAAGTACCGAGAAGCTTTAACCAACAATATCCTATCAATTTTGCATCTTTGAGGTAGCAAGTTAGGACATCCGGCATGCTCACAATATTTCATGACTATTCAAAACAATTGATCCCATTTGAAGCTCCTTCAGAGCCCGATTAGTGCAGAAGCACAAAGTTTCTAAACTATTAGTGAAAAGTGTGAACGAACGAATTCCCATGAAATTGGCCTCGTTGGGAGAACAATTGGGTTTATTCGGTCACCTCAAAACATCTGGAGTCTATTCCAATGTATTGATCCCAATCGAAACTCTTTTTGGGATAGTTTTGCTCGGAAGCATGAGGTTTGAGGAAAAGTACCGAGAAGCTTTAACCAACAATATCCTATGAATTTTGCATCTTTGAGGTAGCAAGTTAGGACATCCGGCATGCTCACAACATTTCATGACCATTCGAAACAATTGATCCCGTGCGAAGCTCCACCAGAGCCTGATTAGTCCAGAAGCACAAAGTTTTTGAACTATTTGTGAAAAGTGTGAACGAACGAATTCCCATGAAATTGGCCTCTTTGGGAGAACAATTGGGTTTATCTGGACGCCTCAAAGCATCTGGAGTCTATTCAAACGTATTGATCCCAATCGAAACTCTTTTTGGGATTGTTTTGGTCGGAAGCATGAGGTTTGAGAAAAAGTACCGAGAAGCTTTAACCAACAATATCCTATCAATTTTGCATCTTTGAGGTAGCAAGTTAGGACATCCGGCATGCTCACAACATTTCATGACTATTCAAAACAATTGATCCCATTTGAAGCTCCTTCAGAGCCTGATTAGTGCAGAAGCACAAAGCTTCTGAACTATTTGTGAAAAGTGTGAACGAACGAATTCCCATGAGATTGGCCTCTTTGTAAAATAATTGGGTTCATCTGGACAGCTCACAACATCTAGAGTCTATTCCAATGTATTGATCCCAATCGAATCTCTTTTTGGGATAGTTTTGGTCAAAAGCATGAGGTTTGAGAAAAAGTACCGAGAAGCTTTAACCAACAATATCCTATCAATTTTGCGCCTTTGAGGTAGCAAGTTAGGACATCCGGCATGCTCACAACATTTCATGACTATTCGAAACAATTGATCCCATTTGAAGCTCCTTCAGAGCCTGATTAGTGCAGAAGCACAAAGCTTCTGAACTATTTGTGAAAAGTGTGAACGAAAAAATTCCCATGAGATTGGCCTCTTTGTAAAATAATTGGGTTCATCTGGTCACCTCACAACATCTGGAGTCTATTCCAATGTATTGATCCCAATCGAATCTCTTTTTGGGATAGTTTTGGTCAAAAGCATGAGGTTTGAGAAAAAGTACCGAGAAGCTTTAACCAACAATATCCTATCAATTTTGCATCTTTGAGGTAGCAAGTTAGGACATCCGGCATGCTCACAACATTTCATGACTATTCGAAATAATTGATCCCATTTGAAGCTCCTTCAGGGCCCGATTAGTGCAGAAGCACAAAGTTTCTAAACTACTTGTGAAAAGTGTGAATGAACGAATTCCCATGAAATTGGCCTCGTTGGGAGAACAATTGGGTTTATCCGGTCACCTCAAAACATCTGGAGTCTATTCCAATGTATTGATCCCAATAGAAACTGTTTTTGGGATAGTTTTTGTCGGAAGCATGAGGTTTGAGAAAAAGTACCGAGAAGCTTTAACCAACAATATCCTATCAATTTTGCATCTTTGAGGTAGCAAGTTAGGACATCCGGCATGCTCACAACATTTCATGACTATTCGAAACAATTGATCCCATTTGAAGCTCCTTCAGAGCCCGATTAGTGCAGAAGCACAAAGTTTCTAAATTATTTGTGAAAAGTGTGAACGAACGAATTCCCATTAAATTGTCCACTTTGGGAGAACAATTGGGTTTATTCGGTCACCTCAAAAAATCTGGAGTCTGTTACAATGTATTGATCCCATTCGAAACTCTTTTTGGGATAGTTTTTGTCAGAAGCATGAGGTTTGAGAAAAAGTACCGAGAAGCTTTAACCAACAATATCCTATCAATTTTGCATCTTTGAGGTAGCAAGTTAGGACATCCGGCATGCTCACAACATTTCATGACTATTCGAAACAATTGATCCCATTTGAAGCTCCTTCAGAGCCCGATTAGTGCAGAAGCACAAAGTTTCTAAACTATTAGTGAAAAGTGTGAACGAACGAATTCCCATGAAATTGGCCTCGTTGGGAGAACAATTGGGTTTATTCGGTCACCTCAAAACATCTGGAGTCTATTCCAATGTATTGATCCCAATCGAAACTCTTTTTGGGATAGTTTTGCTCGGAAGCATGAGGTTTGAGGAAAAGTACCGAGAAGCTTTAACCAACAATATCCTATGAATTTTGCATCTTTGAGGTAGCAAGTTAGGACGTCCGGCATGCTCACAACATTTCATGACCATTCGAAACAATTGATCCCGTGCGAAGCTCCACCAGAGCCTGATTAGTCCAGAAGCACAAAGTTTCTGAACTATTTGTGAAAAGTGTGAACGAACGAATTCCCATGAAATTGGCCTCTTTGGGAGAACAATTGGGTTTATCTGGACGCCTCAAAGCATCTGGAGTCTATTCAAACGTATTGATCCCAATCGAAACTCTTTTTGGGATTGTTTTGGTCGGAAGCATGAGGTTTGAGAAAAAGTACCGAGAAGCTTTAACCAACAATATCCTATCAATTTTGCGCCTTTGAGGTAGCAAGTTAGGACATCCGGCATGCTCACAACATTTCATGACTATTCGAAACAATTGATCCCATTTGAAGCTCCTTCAGAGCCTGATTAGTGCAGAAGCACAAAGCTTCTGAACTATTTGTGAAAAGTGTGAACGAAAAAATTCCCATGAGATTGGCCTCTTTGTAAAATAATTGGGTTCATCTGGTCACCTCACAACATCTGGAGTCTATTCCAATGTATTGATCCCAATCGAATCTCTTTTTGGGATAGTTTTGGTCAAAAGCATGAGGTTTGAGAAAAAGTACCGAGAAGCTTTAACCAACAATATCCTATCAATTTTGCATCTTTGAGGTAGCAAGTTAGGACATCCGGCATGCTCACAACATTTCATGACTATTCGAAATAATTGATCCCATTTGAAGCTCCTTCAGGGCCCGATTAGTGCAGAAGCACAAAGTTTCTAAACTACTTGTGAAAAGTGTGAATGAACGAATTCCCATGAAATTGGCCTCGTTGGGAGAACAATTGGGTTTATCCGGTCACCTCAAAACATCTGGAGTCTATTCCAATGTATTGATCCCAATAGAAACTGTTTTTGGGATAGTTTTTGTCGGAAGCATGAGGTTTGAGAAAAAGTACCGAGAAGCTTTAACCAACAATATCCTATCAATTTTGCATCTTTGAGGTAGCAAGTTAGGACATCCGGCATGCTCACAACATTTCATGACTATTCGAAACAATTGATCCCATTTGAAGCTCCTTCAGAGCCCGATTAGTGCAGAAGCACAAAGTTTCTAAATTATTTGTGAAAAGTGTGAACGAACGAATTCCCATTAAATTGTCCACTTTGGGAGAACAATTGGGTTTATTCGGTCACCTCAAAAAATCTGGAGTCTGTTACAATGTATTGATCCCATTCGAAACTCTTTTTGGGATAGTTTTTGTCAGAAGCATGAGGTTTGAGAAAAAGTACCGAGAAGCTTTAACCAACAATATCCTATCAATTTTGCATCTTTGAGGTAGCAAGTTAGGACATCCGGCATGCTCACAACGTTTCATGACTATTCGAAACAATTGATCCCATTTGAAGCTCCTCCAGAGCCTGATTAGTCCAGAAGCACAAAGTTTCTTAACTATTTGTGAAAAGTGTGAACGAACGAATTCCCATGAAATTGGCCTCTTTGGGAGAATAATTGGGTTCATCCGGTCACCTCACAACATCTGGAGTATATTTCAATGTATTGATCCCAATCGAAACTCTTTTTGGGATAGTTTTGCTCGGAAGCATGAGGTTTGAGAAAAAGTACCGAGAAGCTTTAACCAACAATATCCTATGAATTTTGCATCTTTGAGGTAGCAAGTTAGGACATCCGGCATGCTCACAACATTTCATGACCATTCGAAACAATTGATCCCGTGCGAAGCTCCACCAGAGCCTGATTAGTCCAGAAGCACAATGTTTCTGCACTATTTGTGAAAAGTGTGAACGAACGAATTCCCATGAAATTGGCCTCTTTGGGAGAACAATTGGGTTTATCTGGACGCCTCAAAGCATCTGGAGTCTATTCAAACGTATTGATCCCAATCGAAACTCTTTTTGGGATTGTTTTGGTCGAAAGCATGAGGTTTGAGAAAAAGTACCGAGAAGCTTTAACCAACAATATCCTATCAATTTTGCATCTTTGAGGTAGCAAGTTAGGACATCCGGCATGCTCACAACGTTTGATGACTCTTCGAAACAATTGATCCCATTTGAAGCTCCTTCAGAGCCCGATTAGTGCAGAAGCACAAAGTTTCTAAACTATTTGTGAAAAGTGTGAACGAATGAATTCCCATTAAATTGGCCTCTTTGGGAGAACAATTGGGTTTATCCAGTCACCTCAAAACATCTGGAGTCTATTACAACGTATTGATCCCAATCGAAACTCTTTTTGGGATAGTTTTGTTCGGATGCGTGAGGTTTGAGAAAAAGTACCGAGAAGCTTTAACCAACAATATGCTATCAATTTTGCATCTTTGAGGTAGTAAGTTAGGACATCCGGCATGCTCACAACATTTCATGACTATTCGAAACAATTGATCCCATTTGAAGCTCCTTCAGAGCCCGATTAGTGCAGAAGCACAAAGTTTCTAAACTATTTGCGAAAAGTGTGAACGAATGAATTCCCATTAAAGTGGCCTCGTTGGGAGAACAATTGGGTTTATCCAGTCACCTCAAAACTTCTGGAGTCTATTACAACGTATTGATCCCAATCGAAACTCTTTTTGGGATAGTTTTGTTCGGAAACATGAGGTTTGAGAAAAAGTACCGAGAAGCTTTAACCAACAATATCCGATCAATTTTGCATCTTTGAGGTAGCAAGTTAGGACATCCGGCATGCTCACAACATTTCATGACTATTCGAAATAATTGATCCCATTTGAAGCTCCTTCAGGGCCCGATTAGTGCAGAAGCACAAAGTTTCTAAACTTCTTGTGAAAAGTGTGAATGAACGAATTCCCATGAAATTGGCCTCGTTGGGAGAACAATTGGGTTTATCCGGTCACCTCAATACATCTGGAGTCTATTCCAATGTATTGATCCCAATAGAAACTATTTTTGGGATAGTTTTTGTCGGAAGCATGAGGTTTGAGAAAAAGTACCGAGAAGCTTTAACCAACAATATCCTATCAATTTTGCATCTTTGAGGTAGCAAGTTAGGACATCCGGCATGCTCACAACATTTCATGACTATTCGAAACAATTGATCCCATTTGAAGCTCCATCAGAGCCCGATTAGTGCAGAAGCACAAAGTTTCTAAACTATTTGTGAAAAGTATGAACGAACGAATTCACATGAAATTGGCCTCTTTGGGAGAACAATTGGGTTTATCCAGTCACCTCAAAACATCTGGAGTCTATTCCAATGTATTGATCCTAATCGAAACTCTTTTTGGGATTGTTTTGGTCGGAAGCATAAGGTTTGAGAAAAAGTACCGAGAATCTTCAACCAACAATATCCTATCAATTTTGCGCCTTTAAGGTAGCAAGTTTGGACATCCGGCATGCTCACAACATTTCATGACTATTCAAAATAATTGATCCCATTTGAAGCTCCTTCAGGGCCCGATTAGTGCAGAAGCACAAAGTTTCTAAACTACTTGTGAAAAGTGTGAATGAACGAATTCCCATGAAATTGGCCTCGTTGGGAGAACAATTAGGTTTATCCGGTCACCTCAAAACATCTGGAGTCTATTCCAATGTATTGATCCCAATAGAAACTGTTTTTGGGATAGTTTTTGTCGGAAGCATGAGGTTTGAGAAAAAGTACCGAGAAGCATTAACCAACAATATCCTATCAATTTTGCATCTTTGAGGTAGCAAGTTAGGACATCCGGCATGCTCACAACATTTCATGACAATTCCAAACAATTGATCCCATTTGAAGCTCCTTCAGAGCCCGATTAGTGCAGAAGCACAAAGTTTCTAAACTATTTGTGAAAAGTGTGAACGAACGAATTCCCATTAAATTGTCCACTTTGGGAGAACAATTGGGTTTATTCGGTCACCTCAAAACATCTGGAGTCTATTACAATGTATTGATCCCATTCGAAACTCTTTTTGGGATAGTTTTTGTCAGAAGCATGAGGTTTGAGAAAAAGTACCGAGAAGCTTTAACCAACAATATGCTATCAATTTTGCATCTTTGAGGTAGCAAGTTAGGACATCCGGCATGCTCACGACATTTCATGACCATTCGAAACAATTGATCCAATGCAAATCTCCACCAGAGCCTGATTAGTGCAGAAGGACAAAGCTTCTGAACTATTTGTGAAAGGTGTGAACGAACAAATTCCCATGAGAATGGCCTCTTTGTAAAATAATTGGGTTCATCCGGTCACCTCACAACATCTGGAGTCTATTCCAATGTATTGATCCCATTCGAAACTCTTTTTGGGATTGTTTTGGTCGGAAGCATGAGGTTTGAGAAAAATTACCGAGAAGCTTTAACCAACGATATCCTATCAATTTTGCATCTTTGTGGTAGCAATTTAGGACATCCGGCATGCTCACAACATTTCATGACTATTCGAAATAATTGATCCCATTTGAAGCTCCTTCAGGGCCCGATTAGTGCAGAAGCACAAAGTTTCTAAACCACTTGTGAAAAGTGTGAATGAACGAATTCCCATGAAATTGGCCTCGTTGGGAGAACAATTGGGTTTATCCAGTCACCTCAAAACATCTGGAGTCTATTCCAATGTATTGATCCCAATCGAAACTCTTTTTGGGATTATTTTGGTCGGAAGCATAAGGTTTGAGAAAAAGTACCGAGAATCTTCAACCAACAATATCCTATCAATTTTGCATCTTTGAGGTAGCAAGTTAGGACATCCGGCATGCTCACAACATTTCATGACTATTCGAAACAATTGATCCCATTTGAAGCTCCTTCAGAGCCCATTTAGTGCAGAAGCACAAAGCTTCTGAACTATCTGTGAAAAGTGTGAACGAACGAATTCCCATTAAATTGTCCACTTTGGGAGAACAATTGGGTTTATCCAGTCACCTCAAAACATCTGGAGTCTATTCCAATGTATTGATCCCAATCGAAACTCTTTTTGGGATTGTTTTGGTCGGAAGCATAAGGTTTGAGAAAAAGTACCGAGAATCTTCAACCAACAATATCCTATCAATTTTGTGCCTTTAAGGTAGCAAGTTAGGACATCCGGCATGCTCACAACATTTCATGACTATTCGAAAGAATTGATCCCATTTGAAGCTCCTTCAGGGCCCGATTAGTGCTGAAGCACAAAGTTTCTAAACTACTTGTGAAAAGTGTGAATGAACGAATTCCCATGAAATTGGCCTCGTTGGGAGAACAATTGGGTTTATCCGGTCACCTCAAAACATCTGGAGTCTATTCCAATGCATTGATCGCAATAGAAACTGTTTTTGGGATAGTTTTCGTCGGAAGCATGAGGTTTGAGAAAAAGTACCGAGAAGCTTTAACCAACAATATCCTATCAATTTTGCATCTTTGAGGTAGCAAGTTAGGACATCCGGCAAGCTCACAACATTTCATGACTATTCGAAACAATTGATCCCATTTGAAGCTCCTTCAGAGCCCGATTAGTACAGAAGCACAAAGTTTCTAAACTATTTGTGAAAAGTATGAACGAACGAATTCACATGAAATTGGCCTCTTTCGGAGAACAATTTGGTTTATCCAGTCACCTCAAAACATCTGGAGTCTATTCCAATGTATTGATCCCAATCGAAACTCTTTTTGGGATTGTTTTGGTCGGAAGCATAAGGTTTGAGAAAAAGTACCGAGAATCTTCAACCAATAATATCCTATCAATTTTGCACCATTGAGGTAGCAAGTTAGGACATCCGGCATGCTCACAACATTTCATGACCATTCGAAACAGTTGATCCCATTTGAAGCTCCTTTAGAGCCCGTTTTGTGCAGAAGCACAAAGTTTCTTAACTATTTGTGAAAAGTGTGAACGAACAAATTCCCATGAGATTGGCCTCTTTGTAAAATAATTGGGTTCATCTGGTCACCTCACAACATCTAGAGTCTATTCCAATGTATTGATCCCAATCGAAACTCTTTTTGGGATTGTTTTGGTCGGAAGCAAGAGGTTTGAGAAAAAGTACCGAGAAGCTTTAACCAACAATATCCTATCAATTTTGCATCTTTGAGGTAGCAAGTTAGGACATCCGGCATGCTCACAACATTTCATGACTATTCAAAACAATTGATCCCATTTGAAGCTCCTTCAGAGCCTGATTAGTGCAGAAGCACAAAGCTTCTGAACTATTTGTGAAAAGTGTGAACGAACAAATTCCCATGAGATTGGCCTCTTTGTAAAATAATTGGGTTCATCTGGTCACCTCACAACATCTAGAGTCTATTCCAACGTATTGATCCCAATCGAAACTCTTTTTGGGATAGTTTTGGTCAGAAGCATGAGGTTTGAGAAAAAGTACCGAGAAGCTTTAACCAACAATATCCTATCAATTTTACATCTTTGAGGTAGCAAGTTAGGACATCCGGCATGCTCACAACATTTCATGACTATTCGAAACAATTGATCCCATTTGAAGCTCCTTCAGAGCCCGATTAGTGCAGAAGCACAAAGTTTCTTAACTATTTGTGAAAAGTGTGAACGAATGAATTCCCATTAAATTGGCCTCTTTGGGAGAACAATTGGGTTTATCCAGCCACCTCAAAACATCTGGAGTCTATTACAACGTATTGATCCCAATCGAAACTCTTTTTGGGATAGTTTTGTTCGGAAGCATGAGGTTTGAGAAAAAGAACCGAGAAGCTTTAACCAACAATATCCTATCAATTTTCCATCTTTGAGGTAGCAAGTTAGGACATCCGGCATGCTCACAACATTTCATGACTATTAGAAATAATTGATCCCATTTGAAGCTCCTTCAGGCTCCGATTAGTCCAGATGCACAAAGTTTGTAAACTATTTGTGAAAAGTGTGAACGAACGAATTCCCATGAAATTGGCCTCGTTGGAAGAACAATTGGGTTTATCCGGTCACCTCAAAACATCTGGAGTCTATTCCAATGTATTGATCATAATAGAAACTGTTTTTGGGATAGTTTTCGTCGGAAGCATGAGGTTTGAGAAAAAGTACCGAGAAGCTTTAACCAACAATATCTTATCAATTTTGCATCTTTGAGGTAGCAAGTTAGGACATCCAGGATGCTCACAACATTTCATGACTATTCGAAACAATTGATCCCATTTGAAGCTCCTTCAGAGCCCGATTAGTGCAGAAGCACAAAGTTTCTAAACTATTTGTGAAAAGTATGAACGAACGAATTCACATGAAATTGGCCTCTTTCGGAGAACAATTGGGTTTATCCAGTCACCTCAAAACATCTGGAGTCTATTCCAATGTATTGATCCTAATCGAAACTCTTTTTGGGATTGTTTTCGTCGGAAGCATGAGGTTTGAGAAAAAGTACCGAGAAGCTTTAACCAACAATATCCTATCAATTTTGCATCTTTGAGGTAGCAAGTTAGGACATCCAGGATGCTCACAACATTTCATGACTATTCGAAACAGTTGATCCCATTTGAAGCTCCTTTAGAGGCCATTTAGTGCAGAAGCACAAAGTTTCTAAACTATTTGTGAAAAGTGTGAACGAACGAATTCCCATGAAATTGGCCTCTTTGGGAGAACAATTCGTTAATCCAGTCACCTCACAACATCTGGAGTCTATTCCAATGTATTGATCCATATCGAAACTCTTTTTGGGATAGTTTTGCTCGGAAGCATGAGGTTTGAGAAAAAGTACCGAGAAGCTTTAACCAACAATATCCTATCAATTTTGCATCTTTGAGGTAGCAAGTTAGGACATCCGGCATGCTCACAACATTTCATGACTATTCGAAACAATTGATCCCATTGGAAGCTCCTTCAGAGCCCGATTAGTGCAGAAGCACAAAGTTTCTAAACTATTTGTGAAAAGTGTGAACGAATGAATTCCCATTAAATTGGCCTCTTTGGGAGAACAATTGGGTTTATCCAGTCACCTCAAAACATCTGGAGTCTATTACAACGTATTCATCCCAATAGAAACTCTTTTTGGGATAGTTTTGTTCGGAAGCATGAGGTTTGAGAAATAGAACCGAGAAGCTTTAACCAACAATATCCTATCAATTTTGCATCTTTGAGGTAGCAAGTTAGGACATCCGGCATGCTCACAACATTTCATGACTATTCGAAACAATTGATCCCATTTGAAGCTCCTTCAGAGCCCGTTTAGTGCAGAAGCACAAAGCTTCTGAACTATTTGTGAAAAGTATGAACGAACGAATTCACATGAAATTGGCCTCTTTGGGAGAACAATTGGGTTTATCCAGTCACCTCAAAACATCTGGAGTCTATTACAACATATTGATCCCAATCGAAACTCTTTTTGGGATAGTTTTGTTCGGAAGCATGAGGTTTGAGAAAAAGTACCGAGAAGCTTTAACCAACAATATCCTATCAATTTTGCATCTTTGAGGTAGCAAGTTAGGACATCCGGCATGCTCATAACATTTCATGACTATTCAAAACAATTGATCCCATTTGAAGCTCCCTCAGAGCCTGATTAGTGCAGAAGCACAAAGCTTCTGAACTATTTGTGAAAAGTGTGAACGAACAAATTCCCATGAGATTGGCCTCTTTGTTAAATAATTGGGTTCATCTGGTCACCTCACAATATCTAGAGTCTATTCCAATGTATTGATCCCAATCGAAACTCTTTTTGGGATAGATTTGGTCGGAAGCATGAGGTTTGAGAAAAAGTACCGAGAAACTTTAACCAACAATATCCTATCAATTTTGCATCTTTGAGGTAGCAAGTTAGGACATCCGGCATGCTCACAACATTTCATGACTATTCGAAACAATTGATCCCATTTGAAGCTCCTTCAGAGCCCGATTAGTGCAGAAGCACAAAGCTTCTGAACTATTTGTGAAAAGTATGAACGAACGAATTCACATGAAATTGGCCTCTTTGGGAGAACAATTGGGTTTATCCAGCCACCTCAAAACATCTGGAGTCTATTACAACGTATTCATCCCAATAGAAACTCTTTTTGGGATAGTTTTGTTCGGAAGCATGAGGTTTGAGAAATAGAACCGAGAAGCTTTAACCAACAATATCCTATCAATTTTGCATCTTTGAGGTAGCAAGTTAGGACATCCGGCATGCTCACAACATTTCATGACTATTCGAAACAATTGATCCCATTTGAAGCTCCTTCAGAGCCCGTTTAGTGCAGAAGCACAAAGCTTCTGAACTATTTGTGAAAAGTATGAACGAACGAATTCACATGAAATTGGCCTCTTTGGGAGAACAATTGGGTTTATCCAGTCACCTCAAAACATCTGGAGTCTATTACAACATATTGATCCCAATCGAAACTCTTTTTGGGATAGTTTTGTTCGGAAGCATGAGGTTTGAGAAAAAGTACCGAGAAGCTTTAACCAACAATATCCTATCAATTTTGCATCTTTGAGGTAGCAAGTTAGGACATCCGGCATGCTCATAACATTTCATGACTATTCAAAACAATTGATCCCATTTGAAGCTCCCTCAGAGCCTGATTAGTGCAGAAGCACAAAGCTTCTGAACTATTTGTGAAAAGTGTGAACGAACAAATTCCCATGAGATTGGCCTCTTTGTTAAATAATTGGGTTCATCTGGTCACCTCACAATATCTAGAGTCTATTCCAATGTATTGATCCCAATCGAAACTCTTTTTGGGATAGATTTGGTCGGAAGCATGAGGTTTGAGAAAAAGTACCGAGAAACTTTAACCAACAATATCCTATCAATTTTGCATCTTTGAGGTAACAAGTTAGGACATCCGGCATGCTCACAACATTTCATGACTATTCGAAACAATTGATCCCATTTGAAGCTCCTTCAGAGCCCGATTAGTGCAGAAACACAAAGTTTGTAAACTTTTTGTGAAAAGTGTGAACGAATGAATTCCCATTAAATTGGCCTCTTTGGGAGAACAATTGGGTTTATCCAGTCACCTCAAAACATCTGGAGTCTATTACAATGTATTGATCCCAATCGAAACTCTTTTTGGGATAGTTTTGTTCGGAAGCATGAGGTTTGAGAAAAAGTACCGAGAAGCTTTAACTAACAATATCCTATCAATTTTGCATCTTTGAGGTAGCAAGTTAGGACATCCGGCATGCTCACAACATTTCATGACTTTTCGAAATAATTGATCCCATTTGAAGCTCCTTCAGAGCCCGATTAGTGCAGAAGCGCAAAGTTTCTAAACTATTAGTGAAAAGTGTGAACGAACGAATTCCCATGAAATTGGCCTCGTTGGGAGAACAATTGGGTTTATTCGGTCACCTCAAAACATCTGGAGTCTATTCCAATGTATTGATCCCAATCGAATCTCTTTTTGCGGTAGTTTGGGTCGGAAGCATGAGGTTTGAGAAAAAGTACCGAGAAGCTTTAACCAACAATATCCTATCAATTTTGCATCTTTGAGGTAGCAAGTTAGGACATCCGGCATGCTCACAACATTTCATGACTATTCGAAACAATTGATCCCATTTGAAGCTCCTTCAGAGCCCATTTAGTGCAGAAGCACAAAGCTTCTGAACTATCTGTGAAAAGTGTGAACGAACGAATTCCCATGAAATTGGCCTCTTTGGGAGAACCATTGGGTTTATCCGGTCGCCTCAAAGCATCTGAAGTCTATTCGAATGTATTGATCCCAATCGAAACTGTTTTTGGGATAGTTTTGGTCAGAAGCATGAGGTTTGAGAAAAAGTACCGAGAAGCTTTAACCAACAATATCCTATCAATTTTGCATCTTTGAGGTAGCAAGTTAGGACATCCGGCATGCTCACAACATTTCATGACTATTCAAAACAATTGATCCCATTTGAAGCTCCTTCAGAGCCTGATTAGTGCAGAAGCACAAAGCTTCTGAACTATTTGTGAAAAGTGTGAACGAACAAATTCCCATGAGATTGGCCTCTTTGTTAAATAATTGGGTTCATCTGGTCACCTCACAATATCTAGAGTCTATTCCAATGTATTGATCCCAATCGAAACTCTTTTTGGGATAGATTTGGTCGGAAGCATGAGGTTTGAGAAAAAGTACCGAGAAACTTTAACCAACAATATCCTATCAATTTTGCATCTTTGAGGTAACAAGTTAGGACATCCGGCATGCTCACAACATTTCATGACTATTCGAAACAATTGATCCCATTTGAAGCTCCTTCAGAGCCCGATTAGTGCAGAAACACAAAGTTTGTAAACTTTTTGTGAAAAGTGTGAACGAATGAATTCCCATTAAATTGGCCTCTTTGGGAGAACAATTGGGTTTATCCAGTCACCTCAAAACATCTGGAGTCTATTACAATGTATTGATCCCAATCGAAACTCTTTTTGGGATAGTTTTGTTCGGAAGCATGAGGTTTGAGAAAAAGTACCGAGAAGCTTTAACTAACAATATCCTATCAATTTTGCATCTTTGAGGTAGCAAGTTAGGACATCCGGCATGCTCACAACATTTCATGACTTTTCGAAATAATTGATCCCATTTGAAGCTCCTTCAGAGCCCGATTAGTGCAGAAGCGCAAAGTTTCTAAACTATTAGTGAAAAGTGTGAACGAACGAATTCCCATGAAATTGGCCTCGTTGGGAGAACAATTGGGTTTATTCGGTCACCTCAAAACATCTGGAGTCTATTCCAATGTATTGATCCCAATCGAATCTCTTTTTGCGATAGTTTTGGTCGGAAGCATGAGGTTTGTGAAAAAGTACCGAGAAGCTTTAACCAACAATATCCTATCAATTTTGCATCTTTGAGGTAGCAAGTTAGGACATCCGGCATGCTCACAACATTTCATGACCATTCGAAACAATTGATCCCGTGCGAAGCTCCACCAGAGCCTGATTAGTCCAGAAGCACAAAGTTTGTAAACTATTTGTGAAAAGTGTGAACGAACGAATTCCCATGAAATTGGCCTCTTTGGGAGAACAATTGGGTTTATCTGGTCGCCTCAAAGCATCTGGAGTCTATTCAAACGTATTTATCCCAATCGAAACTCTTTTTGTGATTGTTTTGGTCGGAAGCATGAGGTTTGAGAAAAAGTACCGAGAAGGTTTAACCAACAATATCCTATCAATTTTGCATCTTTGAGGTAGCAAGTTAGGACATCCGGCATGCTCACAACATTTCAAGAGTATTCAAAACAATTGATCCCATTTGAAGCTCCTTCAGAGCCTGATTAGTGCAGAAGTGCAAAGCTTCTGAGCTATTTGTGAAAAGTGTGAACGAACAAATTCCCATGAGATTGGCCTCTTTGTAAAATAATTGGGTTCATCTGGTCACCTCACAACATCTAGAGTCTATTCCAATGTATTGATCCCAATCGAATCTCTTTTTGGGATAGTTTTGGTCAGAAGCATGAGGTTTGAGAAAAAGTACCGAGAAGCTTTAACCAACAATATCCTATCAATTTTGCATCTTTGAGGTAGCAAGTTAGGACATCCGGCATGCTCACAACATTTCATGACCATTCGAAACAATTGATCCCATTTAAAGCTCCTTCAGAGCCCATTTAGTGCAGAAGCACAAAGCTTCTGAACTATTTGTGAAAAGTGTGAACGAACAAATTCCCATGAGATTGGCCTCTTTGTAAAATAATTGGGTTCATCTGGTCACCTCACAATATATAGAGTCTAATTCAATGTATTGATCCCAATCGAAACTCTTTTTGCGATTGTTTTGGTCAGAAGCATGAGGTTTGAGAAAAAATACCGAGAAGCTTTAACCAACAATATCCTATCAATTTTGCATCTTTGAGGTAGCAAGTTAGGACATCCGGCATGCTCACAACATTTCATGACTATTCGAAACAATTGATCCCATTCGAAGCTCCTTCAGAGCCCGATTAGTGCAGAAGCACAAAGTTTCTAAACTATTTGTGAAAAGTGTGAACGAATGAATTCCCATTAAATTGGCCTCTTTGGGAGAACAATTGGGTTTATCCAGTCACCTCAAAACATCTGGAGTCTATTACAATATATTGATCCCAATCGAAAATCTTTTTGGGATAGTTTTGCTCGGAAGCATGAGGTTTGAGAAAAAGTACCGAGAAGCTTTAACCAACAATATCCTATCAATTTTGCATCTTTGAGGTAGCAAGTTAGGACATCCGGCATGCTCACAACATTTCATGACCATTCGAAACAATTGATCCCGTGCGAAGCTCCACCAGAGCCTGATTAGTCCAGAAGCACAAAGTTTCTGAACTATTTGTGAAAAGTGTGAACGAACGAATTCCCATGAAATTGGCCTCTTTGGGAGAACAATTGGGTTTATCTGATCGCCTCAAAGCATCTGGAGTCTATTCAAACGTATTGATCCCAATCGAAACTCTTTTTGGGATAGTTTTGTTCGGAAGCATGAGGTTTGAGAAAAAGTACCGAGAAGCTTTAACCAACAATATCCTATCAATTTTGCATCTTTGAGGTAGCAAGTTAGGACATCTGGCATGCTCACAACATTTCATGACTATTCAAAACAATTGATCCCATTTGAAGCTCCTTCAGAGCCTGATTAGTGCAGAAGCACAAAGTTTCTGAACTATTTGTGAAAAGTGTGAACGAACAAATTCCCATGAGATTGGCCCCTTTGTAAAATAATTGGGTTCATCTGGTCACCTCACAACATTTAGAGTCTATTCCAATGTATTGATCCCAATCGAATCTCTTTTTGTGATAGTTTTGGTCAGAAGCATGAGGTTTGAGAAAAAGTACCGAGAAGCTTTAACCAACAATATCCTATCAATTTTGCATCTTTGAGGTAGCAAGTTAGGACATCCGGCATGCTCACAACATTTCATGACTATTCGAAACAATTGATCCCATTTGAAGCTCCTTCAGAGCCCGTTTAGTGCAGAAGCACAAAGCTTCTGAACTATTTGTAAAAAGTATGAACGAACGAATTCACATGAAATTGGCCTCTTTGGGAGAACAATTGGGTTTATCCAGTCACCTCAAAACATCTGGAGTCTATTACAACATATTGATCCCAATCGAAACTCTTTTTGGGATAGTTTTGTTCGGAAGCATGAGGTTTGAGAAAAAGTACCGAGAAGCTTTAACCAACAATATCCTATCAATTTTGCATCTTTGAGGTAGCAAGTTAGGACATCCGGCATGCTCACAACATTTCACGACTATTCGAAATAATTGATCCCATTTGAAGCCCCTTCAGAGCCCGGTTAGTGCAGAAGCACAAAGTTTCTGAACTATTTGTGAAAAGTGTGAACGAATCAATTCCCATTAAAGTGGCCTCTTTGGGAGAACAATTGCGTTTCTCCAGTCACCTCAAAACATCTGGAGTCTATTACAACGTATTGATCCCAATCGAAACTCTTTTTGGGATAGTTTTGTTCGGAAGCATGAGGTTTGAGAAAAAGTACCGAGAATCTTCAACCAACAATATCCTATCAATTTTGCGCCTTTGAGGTAGCAAGTTAGGACATCCGGCATGCTCACAACATTTCATGACCATTCGAAACAATTGATCCCATTTGAAGCTCCTTTAGAACCCGTTTTGTGCGGAAGCACAAAGTTTCTCAACTATTTGTGAAAAGTGTGAACGAACGAATTCCCATGAAATTGGCCTCTTTGGGAGAATAATTGGGTTCATCCGGTCACCTCACAACATCTGGAGTCTATTCCAATGTATTGATCCCAATCGAAACTCTTTTGGGGATAGTTTTGCTCGGAAGCATGAGGTTTGAGAAAAAGTACCGAGAAGCTTTAACCAACAATATCCTATCAATTTTGCATCTTTGAGGTAGCAAGTTAGGACATCCGGCATGCTCACAACATTTCATGACTATTCGAAACAATTGATCCCATTTGAAGCTCCTTCAGAGCCCGTTTAGTGCAGAAGCACAAAGCTTCTGAACTATTTGTGAAAAGTGTGAACGAACGAATTCCCATGAAATTGGTCTCTTTGGGAGAACAATTGGGTTTATCTGGTCGCCTCAAAGCATCTGGAGTCTATTCCAACGAATGTAGCCCAATCGAAACTCTTTTTGGGATTGTTTTGGTCGGAAGCATGAGGTTTGAGAAAAAGTACCGAGAAGCTTTAACCAACAATATCCTATCAATTTTGCATCTTTGAGGTAGCAAGTTAGGACATCCGGCATGCTCACAACATTTCATGACTATTCGAAACAATTGATCCCATTTGAAGCTCCTTCAGAGCCCATTTAGTGCAGAAGCACAAAGCTTCTGAACTATCTGTGAAAAGTGTGAACGAACGAATTCCCATGAAATTGGCCTCTTTGGGAGAACCATTGGGTTTATCCGGTCGCCTCAAAGCATCTGGAGTCTATTCGAATGTATTGATCCCAATCGAAACTGTTTTTGGGATAGTTTTGGTCAGAAGCATGAGGTTTGAGAAAAAGTACCGAGAAGCTTTAACCAACAATATCCTATCAATTTTGCATCTTTGAGGTAGCAAGTTAGGACATCCGGCATGCTCACAACATTTCATGACTATTCAAAACAATTGATCCCATTTGAAGCTCCTTCAGAGCCTGATTAGTGCAGAAGCACAAAGCTTCTGAACTATTTGTGAAAAGTGTGAACGAACAAATTCCCATGAGATTGGCCTCTTTGTTAAATAATTGGGTTCATCTGGTCACCTCACAGTATCTAGAGTCTATTCCAATGTATTGATCCCAATCGAAACTCTTTTTGGGATAGATTTGGTCGGAAGCATGAGGTTTGAGAAAAAGTACCGAGAAACTTTAACCAACAATATCCTATCAATTTTGCATCTTTGAGGTAACAAGTTAGGACATCCGGCATGCTCACAACATTTCATGACTATTCGAAACAATTGATCCCATTTGAAGCTCCTTCAGAGCCCGATTAGTGCAGAAGCACAAAGTTTCTAAACTATTTGTGAAAAGTGTGAACGAATGAATTCCCATTAAATTGGCCTCTTTGGGAGAACAATTGGGTTTATCTAGTCACCTCAAAACATCTGGAGTCTATTACAATGTATTGATCCCAATCGAAACTCTTTTTGGGATAGTTTTGTTCGGAAGCATGAGGTTTGAGAAAAAGTACCGAGAAGCTTTAACTAACAATATCCTATCAATTTTGCATCTTTGAGGTAGCAAGTTAGGACATCCGGCATGCTCACAACATTTCATGACTTTTCGAAATAATTGATCCCATTTGAAGCTCCTTCAGAGCCCGATTAGTGCAGAAGCGCAAAGTTTCTAAACTATTAGTGAAAAGTGTGAACGAACGAATTCCCATGAAATTGGCCTCGTTGGGAGAACAATTGGGTTTATTCGGTCACCTCAAAACATCTGGAGTCTATTCCAATGTATTGATCCCAATCGAATCTCTTTTTGCGGTAGTTTGGGTCGGAAGCATGAGGTTTGAGAAAAAGTACCGAGAAGCTTTAACCAACAATATCCTATCAATTTTGCATCTTTGAGGTAGCAAGTTAGGACATCCGACATGCTCACAACATTTCATGACCATTCGAAACAATTGATCCCGTGCGAAGCTCCACCAGAGCCTGATTAGTCCAGAAGCACAAAGTTTGTAAACTATTTGTGAAAAGTGTGAACGAACGAATTCCCATGAAATTGGCCTCTTTGGGAGAACAATTGGGTTTATCTGGTCGCCTCAAAGCATCTGGAGTCTATTCAAACGTATTTATCCCAATCGAAACTCTTTTTGTGATTGTTTTGGTCGGAAGCATGAGGTTTGAGAAAAAGTACCGAGAAGGTTTAACCAACAATATCCTATCAATTTTGCATCTTTGAGGTAGCAAGTTAGGACATCCGGCATGCTCACAACATTTCATGACTATTCAAAACAATTGATCCCATTTGAAGCTCCTTCAGAGCCTGATTAGTGCAGAAGTACAAAGCTTCTGAGCTATTTGTGAAAAGTGTGAACGAACAAATTCCCATGAGATTGGCCTCTTTGTAAAATAATTGGGTTCATCTGGTCACCTCACAACATCTAGAGTCTACTCCAATGTATTGATCCCAATCGAATCTCTTTTTGGGATAGTTTTGGTCAGAAGCATGAGGTTTGAGAAAAAGTACCGAGAAGCTTTAACCAACAATATCCTATCAATTTTGCATCTTTGAGGTAGCAAGTTAGGACATCCGGCATGCTCACAACATTTCATGACTATTCGAAACAATTGATCCCATTTGAAGCTCCTTCAGAGCCCGTTTAGTGCAGAAGCACAAAGCTTCTGAACTATTTGTAAAAAGTATGAACGAACGAATTCACATGAAATTGGCCTCTTTGGGAGAACAATTGGGTTTATCCAGTCACCTCAAAACATCTGGAGTCTATTACAACATATTGATCCCAATCGAAACTCTTTTTGGGATAGTTTTGTTCGGAAGCATGAGGTTTGAGAAAAAGTACCGAGAAGCTTTAACCAACAATATCCTATCAATTTTGCATCTTTGAGGTAGCAAGTTAGGACATCCGGCATGCTCACAACATTTCACGACTATTCGAAATAATTGATCCCATTTGAAGCCCCTTCAGAGCCCGGTTAGTGCAGAAGCACAAAGTTTCTGAACTATTTGTGAAAAGTGTGAACGAATCAATTCCCATTAAAGTGGCCTCTTTGGGAGAACAATTGCGTTTCTCCAGTCACCTCAAAACATCTGGAGTCTATTACAACGTATTGATCCCAATCGAAACTCTTTTTGGGATAGTTTTGTTCGGAAGCATGAGGTTTGAGAAAAAGTACCGAGAATCTTCAACCAACAATATCCTATCAATTTTGCGCCTTTGAGGTAGCAAGTTAGGACATCCGGCATGCTCACAACATTTCATGACCATTCGAAACAATTGATCCCATTTGAAGCTCCTTTAGAACCCGTTTTGTGCGGAAGCACAAAGTTTCTCAACTATTTGTGAAAAGTGTGAACGAACGAATTCCCATGAAATTGGCCTCTTTGGGAGAATAATTGGGTTCATCCGGTCACCTCACAACATCTGGAGTCTATTCCAATGTATTGATCCCAATCGAAACTCTTTTGGGGATAGTTTTGCTCGGAAGCATGAGGTTTGAGAAAAAGTACCGAGAAGCTTTAACCAACAATATCCTATCAATTTTGCATCTTTGAGGTAGCAAGTTAGGACATCCGGCATGCTCACAACATTTCATGACTATTCGAAACAATTGATCCCATTTGAAGCTCCTTCAGAGCCCGTTTAGTGCAGAAGCACAAAGCTTCTGAACTATTTGTGAAAAGTGTGAACGAACGAATTCCCATGAAATTGGCCTCTTTGGGAGAACAATTGGGTTTATCTGGTCGCCTCAAAGCATCTGGAGTCTATTCCAACGAATGTAGCCCAATCGAAACTCTTTTTGGGATTGTTTTGGTCGGAAGCATGAGGTTTGAGAAAAAGTACCGAGAAGCTTTAACCAACAATATCCTATCAATTTTGCATCTTTGAGGTAGCAAGTTAGGACATCCGGCATGCTCACAACATTTCATGACTATTCGAAACAATTGATCCCATTTGAAGCTCCTTCAGAGCCCATTTAGTGCAGAAGCACAAAGCTTCTGAACTATCTGTGAAAAGTGTGAACGAACGAATTCCCATGAAATTGGCCTCTTTGGGAGAACCATTGGGTTTATCCGGTCGCCTCAAAGCATCTGGAGTCTATTCGAATGTATTGATCCCAATCGAAACTGTTTTTGGGATAGTTTTGGTCAGAAGCATGAGGTTTGAGAAAAAGTACCGAGAAGCTTTAACCAACAATATCCTATCAATTTTGCATCTTTGAGGTAGCAAGTTAGGACATCCGGCATGCTCACAACATTTCATGACTATTCAAAACAATTGATCCCATTTGAAGCTCCTTCAGAGCCTGATTAGTGCAGAAGCACAAAGCTTCTGAACTATTTGTGAAAAGTGTGAACGAACAAATTCCCATGAGATTGGCCTCTTTGTTAAATAATTGGGTTCATCTGGTCACCTCACAGTATCTAGAGTCTATTCCAATGTATTGATCCCAATCGAAACTCTTTTTGGGATAGATTTGGTCGGAAGCATGAGGTTTGAGAAAAAGTACCGAGAAACTTTAACCAACAATATCCTATCAATTTTGCATCTTTGAGGTAACAAGTTAGGACATCCGGCATGCTCACAACATTTCATGACTATTCGAAACAATTGATCCCATTTGAAGCTCCTTCAGAGCCCGATTAGTGCAGAAGCACAAAGTTTCTAAACTATTTGTGAAAAGTGTGAACGAATGAATTCCCATTAAATTGGCCTCTTTGGGAGAACAATTGGGTTTATCTAGTCACCTCAAAACATCTGGAGTCTATTACAATGTATTGATCCCAATCGAAACTCTTTTTGGGATAGTTTTGTTCGGAAGCATGAGGTTTGAGAAAAAGTACCGAGAAGCTTTAACTAACAATATCCTATCAATTTTGCATCTTTGAGGTAGCAAGTTAGGACATCCGGCATGCTCACAACATTTCATGACTTTTCGAAATAATTGATCCCATTTGAAGCTCCTTCAGAGCCCGATTAGTGCAGAAGCGCAAAGTTTCTAAACTATTAGTGAAAAGTGTGAACGAACGAATTCCCATGAAATTGGCCTCGTTGGGAGAACAATTGGGTTTATTCGGTCACCTCAAAACATCTGGAGTCTATTCCAATGTATTGATCCCAATCGAATCTCTTTTTGCGGTAGTTTGGGTCGGAAGCATGAGGTTTGAGAAAAAGTACCGAGAAGCTTTAACCAACAATATCCTATCAATTTTGCATCTTTGAGGTAGCAAGTTAGGACATCCGACATGCTCACAACATTTCATGACCATTCGAAACAATTGATCCCGTGCGAAGCTCCACCAGAGCCTGATTAGTCCAGAAGCACAAAGTTTGTAAACTATTTGTGAAAAGTGTGAACGAACGAATTCCCATGAAATTGGCCTCTTTGGGAGAACAATTGGGTTTATCTGGTCGCCTCAAAGCATCTGGAGTCTATTCAAACGTATTTATCCCAATCGAAACTCTTTTTGTGATTGTTTTGGTCGGAAGCATGAGGTTTGAGAAAAAGTACCGAGAAGGTTTAACCAACAATATCCTATCAATTTTGCATCTTTGAGGTAGCAAGTTAGGACATCCGGCATGCTCACAACATTTCATGACTATTCAAAACAATTGATCCCATTTGAAGCTCCTTCAGAGCCTGATTAGTGCAGAAGTACAAAGCTTCTGAGCTATTTGTGAAAAGTGTGAACGAACAAATTCCCATGAGATTGGCCTCTTTGTAAAATAATTGGGTTCATCTGGTCACCTCACAACATCTAGAGTCTACTCCAATGTATTGATCCCAATCGAATCTCTTTTTGGGATAGTTTTGGTCAGAAGCATGAGGTTTGAGAAAAAGTACCGAGAAGCTTTAACCAACAATATCCTATCAATTTTGCATCTTTGAGGTAGCAAGTTAGGACATCCGGCATGCTCACAACATTTCATGACTATTCGAAACAATTGATCCCATTTGAAGCTCCTTCAGAGCCCGTTTAGTGCAGAAGCACAAAGCTTCTGAACTATTTGTAAAAAGTATGAACGAACGAATTCACATGAAATTGGCCTCTTTGGGAGAACAATTGGGTTTATCCAGTCACCTCAAAACATCTGGAGTCTATTACAACATATTGATCCCAATCGAAACTCTTTTTGGGATAGTTTTGTTCGGAAGCATGAGGTTTGAGAAAAAGTACCGAGAAGCTTTAACCAACAATATCCTATCAATTTTGCATCTTTGAGGTAGCAAGTTAGGACATCCGGCATGCTCACAACATTTCACGACTATTCGAAATAATTGATCCCATTTGAAGCCCCTTCAGAGCCCGGTTAGTGCAGAAGCACAAAGTTTCTGAACTATTTGTGAAAAGTGTGAACGAATCAATTCCCATTAAAGTGGCCTCTTTGGGAGAACAATTGCGTTTCTCCAGTCACCTCAAAACATCTGGAGTCTATTACAACGTATTGATCCCAATCGAAACTCTTTTTGGGATAGTTTTGTTCGGAAGCATGAGGTTTGAGAAAAAGTACCGAGAATCTTCAACCAACAATATCCTATCAATTTTGCGCCTTTGAGGTAGCAAGTTAGGACATCCGGCATGCTCACAACATTTCATGACCATTCGAAACAATTGATCCCATTTGAAGCTCCTTTAGAACCCGTTTTGTGCGGAAGCACAAAGTTTCTCAACTATTTGTGAAAAGTGTGAACGAACGAATTCCCATGAAATTGGCCTCTTTGGGAGAATAATTGGGTTCATCCGGTCACCTCACAACATCTGGAGTCTATTCCAATGTATTGATCCCAATCGAAACTCTTTTGGGGATAGTTTTGCTCGGAAGCATGAGGTTTGAGAAAAAGTACCGAGAAGCTTTAACCAACAATATCCTATCAATTTTGCATCTTTGAGGTAGCAAGTTAGGACATCCGGCATGCTCACAACATTTCATGACTATTCGAAACAATTGATCCCATTTGAAGCTCCTTCAGAGCCCGTTTAGTGCAGAAGCACAAAGCTTCTGAACTATTTGTGAAAAGTGTGAACGAACGAATTCCCATGAAATTGGCCTCTTTGGGAGAACAATTGGGTTTATCTGGTCGCCTCAAAGCATCTGGAGTCTATTCCAACGAATGTAGCCCAATCGAAACTCTTTTTGGGATTGTTTTGGTCGGAAGCATGAGGTTTGAGAAAAAGTACCGAGAAGCTTTAACCAACAATATCCTATCAATTTTGCATCTTTGAGGTAGCAAGTTAGGACATCCGGCATGCTCACAACATTTCATGACTATTCGAAACAATTGATCCCATTTGAAGCTCCTTCAGAGCCCATTTAGTGCAGAAGCACAAAGCTTCTGAACTATCTGTGAAAAGTGTGAACGAACGAATTCCCATGAAATTGGCCTCTTTGGGAGAACCATTGGGTTTATCCGGTCGCCTCAAAGCATCTGGAGTCTATTCGAATGTATTGATCCCAATCGAAACTGTTTTTGGGATAGTTTTGGTCAGAAGCATGAGGTTTGAGAAAAAGTACCGAGAAGCTTTAACCAACAATATCCTATCAATTTTGCATCTTTGAGGTAGCAAGTTAGGACATCCGGCATGCTCACAACATTTCATGACTATTCAAAACAATTGATCCCATTTGAAGCTCCTTCAGAGCCTGATTAGTGCAGAAGCACAAAGCTTCTGAACTATTTGTGAAAAGTGTGAACGAACAAATTCCCATGAGATTGGCCTCTTTGTTAAATAATTGGGTTCATCTGGTCACCTCACAGTATCTAGAGTCTATTCCAATGTATTGATCCCAATCGAAACTCTTTTTGGGATAGATTTGGTCGGAAGCATGAGGTTTGAGAAAAAGTACCGAGAAACTTTAACCAACAATATCCTATCAATTTTGCATCTTTGAGGTAACAAGTTAGGACATCCGGCATGCTCACAACATTTCATGACTATTCGAAACAATTGATCCCATTTGAAGCTCCTTCAGAGCCCGATTAGTGCAGAAGCACAAAGTTTCTAAACTATTTGTGAAAAGTGTGAACGAATGAATTCCCATTAAATTGGCCTCTTTGGGAGAACAATTGGGTTTATCCAGTCACCTCAAAACATCTGGAGTCTATTACAATGTATTGATCCCAATCGAAACTCTTTTTGGGATAGTTTTGTTCGAAAGCATGAGGTTTGAGAAAAAGTACCGAGAAGCTTTAACTAACAATATCCTATCAATTTTGCATCTTTGAGGTAGCAAGTTAGGACATCCGGCATGCTCACAACATTTCATGACTTTTCGAAATAATTGATCCCATTTGAAGCTCCTTCAGAGCCCGATTAGTGCAGAAGCGCAAAGTTTCTAAACTATTAGTGAAAAGTGTGAACGAACGAATTCCCATGAAATTGGCCTCGTTGGGAGAACAATTGGGTTTATTCGGTCACCTCAAAACATCTGGAGTCTATTCCAATGTATTGATCCCAATCGAATCTCTTTTTGCGGTAGTTTGGGTCGGAAGCATGAGGTTTGAGAAAAAGTACCGAGAAGCTTTAACCAACAATATCCTATCAATTTTGCATCTTTGAGGTAGCAAGTTAGGACATCCGACATGCTCACAACATTTCATGACCATTCGAAACAATTGATCCCGTGCGAAGCTCCACCAGAGCCTGATTAGTCCAGAAGCACAAAGTTTGTAAACTATTTGTGAAAAGTGTGAACGAACGAATTCCCATGAAATTGGCCTCTTTGGGAGAACAATTGGGTTTATCTGGTCGCCTCAAAGCATCTGGAGTCTATTCAAACGTATTTATCCCAATCGAAACTCTTTTTGGGATTGTTTTGGTCGGAAGCATGAGGTTTGAGAAAAAGTACCGAGAAGGTTTAACCAACAATATCCTATCAATTTTGCATCTTTGAGGTAGCAAGTTAGGACATCCGGCATGCTCACAACATTTCATGACTATTCAAAACAATTGATCCCATTTGAAGCTCCTTCAGAGCCTGATTAGTGCAGAAGTACAAAGCTTCTGAGCTATTTGTGAAAAGTGTGAACGAACAAATTCCCATGAGATTGGCCTCTTTGTAAAATAATTGGGTTCATCTGGTCACCTCACAACATCTAGAGTCTACTCCAATGTATTGATCCCAATCGAATCTCTTTTTGGGATAGTTTTGGTCAGAAGCATGAGGTTTGAGAAAAAGTACCGAGAAGCTTTAACCAACAATATCCTATCAATTTTGCATCTTTGAGGTAGCAAGTTAGGACATCCGGCATGCTCACAACATTTCATGACTATTCGAAACAATTGATCCCATTTGAAGCTCCTTCAGAGCCCGTTTAGTGCAGAAGCACAAAGCTTCTGAACTATTTGTGAAAAGTATGAACGAACGAATTCACATGAAATTGGCCTCTTTGGGAGAACAATTGGGTTTATCCAGTCACCTCAAAACATCTGGAGTCTATTCCAATGTATTGATCCCAATCGAAACTCTTTTTGGGATTGTTTTGGTCGGAAGCATGAGGTTTGAGAAAAAGTACCGAGAAGCTTTAACCAACAATATCCTATCAATTTTGCATCTTTGAGGTAGCAAGTTAGGACATCCGGCATGCTCACAACATTTCATGACAATTCGAAACAATTGATCCCGTGCGAAGCTCCACCAGAGCCTGATTAGTCCAGAAGCACAAAGTTTCTGAACTATTTGTGAAAAGTGTGAACGAACGAATTCCCATGAAATTGGCCTCTTTGGGAGAACAATTGGGTTTATCTGGTCACCTCAAAGCATCTGGAGTCTATTCGAATGTATTGATCCCAATCGAAACTGTTTTTGGGATAGTTTTGGTCAGAAGCATGAGGTTTGAGAAAAAGTACCGAGAAGGTTTAACCAACAATATCCTATCAATTTTGCATCTTTGAGGTAGCAAGTTAGGACATCCGGCATGCTCACAACATTTCATGACTATTCAAAACAATTGATCCCATTTGAAGCTCCTTCAGAGCCTGATTAGTGCAGAAGCACAAAGCTTCTGAACTATTTGTGAAAAGTGTGAATGAACAAATTCCCATGAGATTGGCCTCTTTGTTAAATAATTGGGTTCATCTGGTCACCTCACAATATCTAGAGTCTATTCCAATGTATTGATCCCAATCGAAACTCTTTTTGGGATAGATTTGGTCGGAAGCATGAGGTTTGAGAAAAAGTACCGAGAAACTTTAACCAACAATATCCTATCAATTTTGCATCTTTGAGGTAACAAGTTAGGACATCCGGCATGCTCACAACATTTCATGACTATTCGAAACAATTGATCCCATTTGAAGCTCCTTCAGAGCCCGATTAGTGCAGAAGCACAAAGTTTCTAAACTATTTGTGAAAAGTGTGAACGAATGAATTCCCATTAAATTGGCCTCTTTGGGAGAACAATTGGGTTTATCCAGTCACCTCAAAACATCTGGAGTCTATTACAATGTATTGATCCCAATCGAAACTCTTTTTGGGATAGTTTTGTTCGGAAGCATGAGGTTTGAGAAAAAGTACCGAGAAGCTTTAACTAACAATATCCTATCAATTTTGCATCTTTGAGGTAGCAAGTTAGGACATCCGGCATGCTCACAACATTTCATGACTTTTCGAAATAATTGAACCCATTTGAAGCTCCTTCAGAGCCCGATTAGTGTAGAAGCGCAAAGTTTCTAAACTATTAGTGAAAAGTGTGAACGAACGAATTCCCATGAAATTGGCCTCGTTGGGAGAACAATTGGGTTTATTCGGTCACCTCAAAACATCTGGAGTCTATTCCAATGTATTGATCCCAATCGAATCTCTTTTTGCGATAGTTTTGGTCGGAAGCATGAGGTTTGAGAAAAAGTACCGAGAAGCTTTAACCAACAATATCCTATCAATTTTGCATCTTTGAGGTAGCAAGTTAGGACATCCGGCATGCTCACAACATTTCATGACCATTCGAAACAATTGATCCCGTGCGAAGCTCCACCAGAGCCTGATTAGTCCAGAAGCACAAAGTTTGTAAACTATTTGTGAAAAGTGTGAATGAACGAATTCCCATGAAATTGGCCTCTTTGGGAGAACAATTGGGTTTATCTGGTCGCCTCAAAGCATCTGGAGTCTATTCAAACGTATTTATCCCAATCGAAACTCTTTTTGTGATTGTTTTGGTCGGAAGCATGAGGTTTGAGAAAAAGTACCGAGAAGGTTTAACCAACAATATCCTATCAATTTTGCATCTTTGAGGTAGCAAGTTAGGACATCCGGCATGCTCACAACATTTCATGACTATTCAAAACAATTGATCCCATTTGAAGCTCCTTCAGAGCCTGATTAGTGCAGAAGTGCAAAGCTTCTGAGCTATTTGTGAAAAGTGTGAACGAACAAATTCCCATGAGATTGGCCTCTTTGTAAAATAATTGGGTTCATCTGGTCACCTCACAACATCTAGAGTCTACTCCAATGTATTGATCCCAATCGAATCTCTTTTTGGGATAGTTTTGGTCAGAAGCATGAGGTTTGAGAAAAAGTACCGAGAAGCTTTAACCAACAATATCCTATCAATTTTGCATCTTTGAGGTAGCAAGTTAGGACATCCGGCATGCTCACAACATTTCATGACTATTCGAAACAATTGATCCCATTTGAAGCTCCTTCAGAGCCCGTTTAGTGCAGAAGCACAAAGCTTCTGAACTATTTGTGAAAAGTATGAACGAACGAATTCACATGAAATTGGCCTCTTTGGGAGAACAATTGGGTTTATCCAGTCACCTCAAAACATCTAGAGTCTATTCCAATGTATTGATCCCAATCGAAACTCTTTTTGGGATTGTTTTGGTCGGAAGCATGAGGTTTGAGAAAAAGTACCGAGAAGCTTTAACCAACAATATCCTATCAATTTTGCATCTTTGAGGTAGCAAGTTAGGACATCCGGCATGCTCACAACATTTCATGACCATTCGAAACAATTGATCCCGTGCGAAGCTCCACCAGAGCCTGATTAGTCCAGAAGCACAAACTTTCTGAACTATTTTTGAAAAGTGTGAACGAATGAATTCCCATGAAATTGGCCTCTTTGGGAGAACAATTGGGTTTATCTGATCGCCTCAAAGCATCTGGAGTCTATTCAAACGTATTGATCCCAATCGAAACTCTTTTTGGGATAGTTTTGTTCGGAAGCATGAGGTTTGAGAAAAAGTACCGAGAAGGTTTAACCAACAATATCCTATCAATTTTACATCTTTGAGGTAGCAAGTTAGGACATCCGGCATGCTCACAACATTTCATGACTATTCAAAACAATTGATCCCATTTGAAGCTCCTTCAGAGCCCGTTTAGTGCAGAAGCACAAAGCTTCTGAACTATTTGTGAAAAGTATGAACGAACGAATTCCCATGAAATTGGCCTCTTTGGGAGAACAATTGGGTTTATCCAGTCACCTCAAAACATCTGGAGTCTATTACAACATATTGATCCCAATCGAAACTCTTTTTGGGATAGTTTTGTTCGGAAGCATGAGGTTTGAGAAAAAGTACCGAGAAGCTTTAACTAAAAATATCCTATCAATTTTGCATCTTTGAGGTAGCAAGTTAGGACATCCGGCATGCTCACAACATTTCATGACTTTTCGAAATAATTGATCCCATTTGAAGCTCCTTCAGAGCCCGATTAGTGCAGAAGCGCAAAGTTTCTAAACTATTAGTGAAAAGTGTGAACGAACGAATTCCCATGAAATTGGCCTCGTTGGGAGAACAATTGGGTTTATTCGGTCACCTCAAAACATCTGTAGTCTATTCCAATGTATTGATCCCAATCGAATCTCTTTTTGCGATAGTTTTGGTCGGAAGCATGAGGTTTGAGAAAAAGTACCGAGAAGCTTTAACCAACAATATCCTATCAATTTTGCATCTTTGAGGTAGCAAGTTAGGACATCCGACATGCTCACAACATTTCATGACCATTCGAAACAATTGATCCCGTGCGAAGCTCCACCAGAGCCTGATTAGTCCAGAAGCACAAAGTTTGTAAACTATTTGTGAAAAGTGTGAACGAACGAATTCCCATGAAATTGGCCTCTTTGGGAGAACAATTGGGTTTATCTGGTCGCCTCAAAGCATCTGGAGTCTATTCAAACGTATTTATCCCAATCGAAACTCTTTTTGTGATTGTTTTGGTCGGAAGCATGAGGTTTGAGAAAAAGTACCGAGAAGGTTTAACCAACAATATCCTATCAATTTTGCATCTTTGAGGTAGCAAGTTAGGACATCCGGCATGCTCACAACATTTCATGACTATTCAAAACAATTGATCCCATTTGAAGCTCCTTCAGAGCCTGATTAGTGCAGAAGTGCAAAGCTTCTGAGCTATTTGTGAAAAGTGTGAACGAACAAATTCCCATGAGATTGGCCTCTTTGTAAAATAATTGGGTTCATCTGGTCACCTCACAACATCTAGAGTCTACTCCAATGTATTGATCCCAATCGAATCTCTTTTTGGGATAGTTTTGGTCAGAAGCATGAGGTTTGAGAAAAAGTACCGAGAAGCTTTAACCAACAATATCCTATCAATTTTGCATCTTTGAGGTAGCAAGTTAGGACATCCGGCATGCTCACAACATTTCATGACTATTCGAAACAATTGATCCCATTTGAAGCTCCTTCAGAGCCCGTTTAGTGCAGAAGCACAAAGCTTCTGAACTATTTGTGAAAAGTATGAACGAACGAATTCACATGAAATTGGCCTCTTTGGGAGAACAATTGGGTTTATCCAGTCACCTCAAAACATCTGGAGTCTATTCCAATGTATTGATCCCAATCGAAACTCTTTTTGGGATTGTTTTGGTCGGAAGCATGAGGTTTGAGAAAAAGTACCGAGAAGCTTTAACCAACAATATCCTATCAATTTTGCATCTTTGAGGTAGCAAGTTAGGACATCCGGCATGCTCACAACATTTCATGACAATTCGAAACAATTGATCCCGTGCGAAGCTCCACCAGAGCCTGATTAGTCCAGAAGCACAAAGTTTCTGAACTATTTGTGAAAAGTGTGAACGAACGAATTCCCATGAAATTGGCCTCTTTGGGAGAACAATTGGGTTTATCTGGTCACCTCAAAGCATCTGGAGTCTATTCGAATGTATTGATCCCAATCGAAACTGTTTTTGGGATAGTTTTGGTCAGAAGCATGAGGTTTGAGAAAAATTACCGAGAAGCTTTAACCAACAATATCCTATCAATTTTGCATCTTTGAGGTAGCAAGTTAGGACATCCGGCATGCTCACAACATTTCATGACTATTCAAAACAATTGATCCCATTTGAAGCTCCTTCAGAGCCTGATTAGTGCAGAAGCACAAAGCTTCTGAACTATTTGTGAAAAGTGTGAATGAACAAATTCCCATGAGATTGGCCTCTTTGTTAAATAATTGGGTTCATCTGGTCACCTCACAATATCTAGAGTCTATTCCAATGTATTGATCCCAATCGAAACTCTTTTTGGGATAGATTTGGTCGGAAGCATGAGGTTTGAGAAAAAGTACCGAGAAACTTTAACCAACAATATCCTATCAATTTTGCATCTTTGAGGTAACAAGTTAGGACATCCGGCATGCTCACAACATTTCATGACTATTCGAAACAATTGATCCCATTTGAAGCTCCTTCAGAGCCCGATTAGTGCAGAAGCACAAAGTTTCTAAACTATTTGTGAAAAGTGTGAACGAATGAATTCCCATTAAATTGGCCTCTTTGGGAGAACAATTGGGTTTATCCAGTCACCTCAAAACATCTGGAGTCTATTACAATGTATTGATCCCAATCGAAACTCTTTTTGGGATAGTTTTGTTCGGAAGCATGAGGTTTGAGAAAAAGTACCGAGAAGCTTTAACTAACAATATCCTATCAATTTTGCATCTTTGAGGTAGCAAGTTAGGACATCCGGCATGCTCACAACATTTCATGACTTTTCGAAATAATTGAACCCATTTGAAGCTCCTTCAGAGCCCGATTAGTGTAGAAGCGCAAAGTTTCTAAACTATTAGTGAAAAGTGTGAACGAACGAATTCCCATGAAATTGGCCTCGTTGGGAGAACAATTGGGTTTATTCGGTCACCTCAAAACATCTGGAGTCTATTCCAATGTATTGATCCCAATCGAATCTCTTTTTGCGATAGTTTTGGTCGGAAGCATGAGGTTTGAGAAAAAGTACCGAGAAGCTTTAACCAACAATATCCTATCAATTTTGCATCTTTGAGGTAGCAAGTTAGGACATCCGGCATGCTCACAACATTTCATGACCATTCGAAACAATTGATCCCGTGCGAAGCTCCACCAGAGCCTGATTAGTCCAGAAGCACAAAGTTTGTAAACTATTTGTGAAAAGTGTGAATGAACGAATTCCCATGAAATTGGCCTCTTTGGGAGAACAATTGGGTTTATCTGGTCGCCTCAAAGCATCTGGAGTCTATTCAAACGTATTTATCCCAATCGAAACTCTTTTTGTGATTGTTTTGGTCGGAAGCATGAGGTTTGAGAAAAAGTACCGAGAAGGTTTAACCAACAATATCCTATCAATTTTGCATCTTTGAGGTAGCAAGTTAGGACATCCGGCATGCTCACAACATTTCATGACTATTCAAAACAATTGATCCCATTTGAAGCTCCTTCAGAGCCTGATTAGTGCAGAAGTGCAAAGCTTCTGAGCTATTTGTGAAAAGTGTGAACGAACAAATTCCCATGAGATTGGCCTCTTTGTAAAATAATTGGGTTCATCTGGTCACCTCACAACATCTAGAGTCTACTCCAATGTATTGATCCCAATCGAATCTCTTTTTGGGATAGTTTTGGTCAGAAGCATGAGGTTTGAGAAAAAGTACCGAGAAGCTTTAACCAACAATATCCTATCAATTTTGCATCTTTGAGGTAGCAAGTTAGGACATCCGGCATGCTCACAACATTTCATGACTATTCGAAACAATTGATCCCATTTGAAGCTCCTTCAGAGCCCGTTTAGTGCAGAAGCACAAAGCTTCTGAACTATTTGTGAAAAGTATGAACGAACGAATTCACATGAAATTGGCCTCTTTGGGAGAACAATTGGGTTTATCCAGTCACCTCAAAACATCTAGAGTCTATTCCAATGTATTGATCCCAATCGAAACTCTTTTTGGGATTGTTTTGGTCGGAAGCATGAGGTTTGAGAAAAAGTACCGAGAAGCTTTAACCAACAATATCCTATCAATTTTGCATCTTTGAGGTAGCAAGTTAGGACATCCGGCATGCTCACAACATTTCATGACCATTCGAAACAATTGATCCCGTGCGAAGCTCCACCAGAGCCTGATTAGTCCAGAAGCACAAACTTTCTGAACTATTTTTGAAAAGTGTGAACGAATGAATTCCCATGAAATTGGCCTCTTTGGGAGAACAATTGGGTTTATCTGATCGCCTCAAAGCATCTGGAGTCTATTCAAACGTATTGATCCCAATCGAAACTCTTTTTGGGATAGTTTTGTTCGGAAGCATGAGGTTTGAGAAAAAGTACCGAGAAGGTTTAACCAACAATATCCTATCAATTTTACATCTTTGAGGTAGCAAGTTAGGACATCCGGCATGCTCACAACATTTCATGACTATTCAAAACAATTGATCCCATTTGAAGCTCCTTCAGAGCCCGTTTAGTGCAGAAGCACAAAGCTTCTGAACTATTTGTGAAAAGTATGAACGAACGAATTCCCATGAAATTGGCCTCTTTGGGAGAACAATTGGGTTTATCCAGTCACCTCAAAACATCTGGAGTCTATTACAACATATTGATCCCAATCGAAACTCTTTTTGGGATAGTTTTGTTCGGAAGCATGAGGTTTGAGAAAAAGTACCGAGAAGCTTTAACTAAAAATATCCTATCAATTTTGCATCTTTGAGGTAGCAAGTTAGGACATCCGGCATGCTCACAACATTTCATGACTTTTCGAAATAATTGATCCCATTTGAAGCTCCTTCAGAGCCCGATTAGTGCAGAAGCGCAAAGTTTCTAAACTATTAGTGAAAAGTGTGAACGAACGAATTCCCATGAAATTGGCCTCGTTGGGAGAACAATTGGGTTTATTCGGTCACCTCAAAACATCTGTAGTCTATTCCAATGTATTGATCCCAATCGAATCTCTTTTTGCGATAGTTTTGGTCGGAAGCATGAGGTTTGAGAAAAAGTACCGAGAAGCTTTAACCAACAATATCCTATCAATTTTGCATCTTTGAGGTAGCAAGTTAGGACATCCGGCATGCTCACAACATTTCATGACTATTCGAAACAATTGATCCCATTTGAAGCTCCTTCAGAGCCCGTTTAGTGCAGAAGCACAAAGCTTCTGAACTATTTGTGAAAAGTATGAACGAACGAATTCACATGAAATTGGCCTCTTTGGGAGAACAATTGGGTTTATCCAGTCACCTCAAAACATCTGGAGTCTATTCCAATGTATTGATCCCAATCGAAACTCTTTTTGGGATTGTTTTGGTCGGAAGCATGAGGTTTGAGAAAAAGTACCGAGAAGCTTTAACCAACAATATCCTATCAATTTTGCATCTTTGAGGTAGCAAGTTAGGACATCCGGCATGTTCACAACATTTCATGACTATTCAAAATAATTGATCCCATTTGAAGCCCCTTCAAAGCCCGCTTAGTGCAGAAGCACAAAGTTTCTGAACTATTTGTGAAAAGTGTGAACGAATGAATTCCCATTAAAGTGGCCTCTTTGGGAGAACAATTGCGTTTCTCCAGTCACCTCAAAATATCTGGAGTCTATTACAACGTATTGATCCCAATCGAAACTCTTTTTGGGATAGTTTTGTTCGGAAGCATGAGGTTTGAGAAAAAGTACCGAGAAGCTTTAACTAACAATATCCTATCAATTTTGCATCTTTGAGGTAGCAAGTTAGGACATCCGGCATGCTCACAACATTTCATGACTATTCGAAACAATTGATCCCATTTGAAGCCCCTTCAGAGCCCGATTAGTGCAGAAGCACAAAGTTTCTAAACTATTTGTGAAAAGTGTGAACGAATGAATTCCCATTAAATTGGCCTCTTTGGGAGAACAATTGGGTTTATCCAGTCACCTCAAAACATCTGGAGTCTATTACAATGTATTGATCCCAATCGAAAATCTTTTTGGGATAGTTTTGCTCGGAAGCATGAGGTTTGAGAAAAAGTACCGAGAAGCTTTAACCAACAATATCCTATCAATTTTGCATCTTTGAGGTAGCAAGTTAGGACATCCGGCATGCTCACAACATTTCATGACCATTCGAAACAATTGATCCCGTGCGAAGCTCCACCAGAGCCTGATTAGTCCAGAAGCACAAAGTTTCTGAACTATTTGTGAAAAGTGTGAACGAACGAATTCCCATGAAATTGGCCTCTTTGGGAGAACAATTGGGTTTATCTGATCGGCTCAAAGCATCTGGAGTCTATTCAAACGTATTGATCCCAATCGAAACTCTTTTTGGGATAGTTTTGTTCGGAAGCATGAGGTTTGAGAAAAAGTACCGAGAAGGTTTAACCAACAATATCCTATAAATTTTGCATCTTTGAGGTAGCAAGTTAGGACATCCGGCATGCTCACAACATTTCATGACTATTCAAAACAATTGATCCCATTTGAAGCTCCTTCAGAGCCCGTTTAGTGCAGAAGCACAAAGCTTCTGAACTATTTGTGAAAAGTATGAACGAACGAATTCACATGAAATTGGCCTCTTTGGGAGAACAATTGGGTTTATCCAGTCACCTCAAAACATCTGGAGTCTATTACAACATATTGATCCCAATCGAAACTCTTTTTGGGATAGTTTTGTTCGGAAGCATGAGGTTTGAGAAAAAGTACCGAGAAGCTTTAACTAACAATATCCTATCAATTTTGCATCTTTGAGGTAGCAAGTTAGGACATCCGGCATGCTCACAACATTTCATGACTTTTCGAAATAATTGATCCCATTTGAAGCTCCTTCAGAGCCCGATTAGTGCAGAAGCGCAAAGTTTCTAAACTATTAGTGAAAAGTGTGAACGAACGAATTCCCATGAAATTGGCCTCGTTGGGAGAACAATTGGGTTTATTCGGTCACCTCAAAACATCTGTAGTCTATTCCAATGTATTGATCCCAATCGAATCTCTTTTTGCGATAGTTTTGGTCGGAAGCATGAGGTTTGAGAAAAAGTACCGAGAAGCTTTAACCAACAATATCCTATCAATTTTGCATCTTTGAGGTAGCAAGTTAGGACATCCGGCATGCTCACAACATTTCATGACTATTCGAAACAATTGATCCCATTTGAAGCTCCTTCAGAGCCCGTTTAGTGCAGAAGCACAAAGCTTCTGAACTATTTGTGAAAAGTATGAACGAACGAATTCACATGAAATTGGCCTCTTTGGGAGAACAATTGGGTTTATCCAGTCACCTCAAAACATCTGGAGTCTATTCCAATGTATTGATCCCAATCGAAACTCTTTTTGGGATTGTTTTGGTCGGAAGCATGAGGTTTGAGAAAAAGTACCGAGAAGCTTTAACCAACAATATCCTATCAATTTTGCATCTTTGAGGTAGCAAGTTAGGACATCCGGCATGTTCACAACATTTCATGACTATTCAAAATAATTGATCCCATTTGAAGCCCCTTCAAAGCCCGCTTAGTGCAGAAGCACAAAGTTTCTGAACTATTTGTGAAAAGTGTGAACGAATGAATTCCCATTAAAGTGGCCTCTTTGGGAGAACAATTGCGTTTCTCCAGTCACCTCAAAATATCTGGAGTCTATTACAACGTATTGATCCCAATCGAAACTCTTTTTGGGATAGTTTTGTTCGGAAGCATGAGGTTTGAGAAAAAGTACCGAGAAGCTTTAACTAACAATATCCTATCAATTTTGCATCTTTGAGGTAGCAAGTTAGGACATCCGGCATGCTCACAACATTTCATGACTATTCGAAACAATTGATCCCATTTGAAGCCCCTTCAGAGCCCGATTAGTGCAGAAGCACAAAGTTTCTAAACTATTTGTGAAAAGTGTGAACGAATGAATTCCCATTAAATTGGCCTCTTTGGGAGAACAATTGGGTTTATCCAGTCACCTCAAAACATCTGGAGTCTATTACAATGTATTGATCCCAATCGAAAATCTTTTTGGGATAGTTTTGCTCGGAAGCATGAGGTTTGAGAAAAAGTACCGAGAAGCTTTAACCAACAATATCCTATCAATTTTGCATCTTTGAGGTAGCAAGTTAGGACATCCGGCATGCTCACAACATTTCATGACCATTCGAAACAATTGATCCCGTGCGAAGCTCCACCAGAGCCTGATTAGACCAGAAGCACAAAGTTTCTGAACTATTTGTGAAAAGTGTGAACGAACGAATTCCCATGAAATTGGCCTCTTTGGGAGAACAATTGGGTTTATCTGATCGGCTCAAAGCATCTGGAGTCTATTCAAACGTATTGATCCCAATCGAAACTCTTTTTGGGATAGTTTTGTTCGGAAGCATGAGGTTTGAGAAAAAGTACCGAGAAGGTTTAACCAACAATATCCTATAAATTTTGCATCTTTGAGGTAGCAAGTTAGGACATCCGGCATGCTCACAACATTTCATGACTATTCAAAACAATTGATCCCATTTGAAGCTCCTTCAGAGCCCGTTTAGTGCAGAAGCACAAAGCTTCTGAACTATTTGTGAAAAGTATGAACGAACGAATTCACATGAAATTGGCCTCTTTGGGAGAACAATTGGGTTTATCCAGTCACCTCAAAACATCTGGAGTCTATTACAACATATTGATCCCAATCGAAACTCTTTTTGGGATAGTTTTGTTCGGAAGCATGAGGTTTGAGAAAAAGTACCGAGAAGCTTTAACTAACAATATCCTATCAATTTTGCATCTTTGAGGTAGCAAGTTAGGACATCCGGCATGCTCACAACATTTCATGACTTTTCGAAATAATTGATCCCATTTGAAGCTCCTTCAGAGCCCGATTAGTGCAGAAGCGCAAAGTTTCTAAACTATTAGTGAAAAGTGTGAACGAACGAATTCCCATGAAATTGGCCTCGTTGGGAGAACAATTGGGTTTATTCGGTCACCTCAAAACATCTGGAGTCTATTCCAATGTATTGATCCCAATCGAATCTCTTTTTGCGATAGTTTTGGTCGGAAGCATGAGGTTTGAGAAAAAGTACCGAGAAGCTTTAACCAACAATATCCTATCAATTTTGCATCTTTGAGGCAGCAAGTTAGGACATCCGGCATGCTCACAACATTTCATGACTATTCGAAACAATTGATCCCATTTGAAGCTCCTTCAGAGCCCGTTTAGTGCAGAAGCACAAAGCTTCTGAACTATTTGTGAAAAGTATGAACGAACGAATTCACATGAAATTGGCCTCTTTGGGAGAACAATTGGGTTTATCCAGTCACCTCAAAACATCTGGAGTCTATTCCAATGTATTGATCCCAATCGAAACTCTTTTTGGGATTGTTTTGGTCGGAAGCATGAGGTTTGAGAAAAAGTACCGAGAAGCTTTAACCAACAATATCCTATCAATTTTGCATCTTTGAGGTAGCAAGTTAGGACATCCGGCATGCTCACAACATTTCATGACTATTCGAAACAATTGATCCCATTTGAAGCTCCTTCAGAGCCCGTTTAGTGCAGAAGCACAAAGTTTCTAAACTATTAGTGAAAAGTGTGAACGAACGAATTCCCATGAAATTGGCCTCGTTGGGAGAACAATTGGGTTTATTCGGTCACCTCAAAACATCTGGAGTCTATTCCAATGTATTGATCCCAATCGAATCTCTTTTTGGGATTGTTTTGGTCGGAAGCATAAGGTTTGAGAAAAAGTACCGAGAATCTTCAACCAACAATATCCTATCAATTTTGCGCCTTTGAGGTAGCAAGTTAGGACATCCGGCATGCTCACAACATTTCATGACCATTTGAAACAATTGATCCCATTTGAAGCTCCTTCAGAGCCAGTTTTGTGCAGAAGCACAAAGTTTCTATACTACTTGTGAAATGTGTGAATGAACGAATTCCCATGAAATTGGCCTCTTTGGGAGAACAATTGGGTTCATCGGGTCACCTCACAACATCTGGAGTCTATTCCAATGTATTGATCCCAATCGAAACTCTTTTTAGGATTGTTTTGGTCGGAAGCATGAGGTTTGAGAAAAAGTACCGAGAAGCTTTAACCAACAATATCCTATCAATTTTGCATCTTTGAGGTAGCAAGTTAGGACATCCGGCATGCTCACAACATTTCATGACTATTCGAAACAATTGATCCCATTTGAAGCTCCTTCAGAGCCCATTTAGTGCAGAAGCACAAAGCTTCTGAACTATTTGTGAAAAGTATGAACGAACGAATTCACATGAAATTGGCCTCTTTGGGAGAACAATTGGGTTTATCCAGTCACCTCAAAACATCTGGAGTCTATTCCAATGTATTGATCCCAATCGAAACTCTTTTTGGGATTGTTTTGGTCGGAAGCATGAGGTTTGAGAAAAAGTACCGAGAAGCTTTAACCAACAATATCCTATCAATTTTGCATCTTTGAGGTAGCAAGTTAGGACATCCGGCATGTTCACAACATTTCATGACTATTCAAAATAATTGATCCCATTTGAAGCCCCTTCAAAGCCCGCTTAGTGCAGAAGCACAAAGTTTCTGAACTATTTGTGAAAAGTGTGAACGAATGAATTCCCATTAAAGTGGCCTCTTTGGGAGAACAATTGCGTTTCTCCAGTCACCTCAAAATATCTGGAGTCTATTACAACGTATTGATCCCAATCGAAACTCTTTTTGGGATAGTTTTGTTCGGAAGCATGAGGTTTGAGAAAAAGTACCGAGAAGCTTTAACTAACAATATCCTATCAATTTTGCATCTTTGAGGTAGCAAGTTAGGACATCCGGCATGCTCACAACATTTCATGACTATTCGAAACAATTGATCCCATTTGAAGCCCCTTCAGAGCCCGATTAGTGCAGAAGCACAAAGTTTCTAAACTATTTGTGAAAAGTGTGAACGAATGAATTCCCATTAAATTGGCCTCTTTGGGAGAACAATTGGGTTTATCCAGTCACCTCAAAACATCTGGAGTCTATTACAATGTATTGATCCCAATCGAAAATCTTTTTGGGATAGTTTTGCTCGGAAGCATGAGGTTTGAGAAAAAGTACCGAGAAGCTTTAACCAACAATATCCTATCAATTTTGCATCTTTGAGGTAGCAAGTTAGGACATCCGGCATGCTCACAACATTTCATGACCATTCGAAACAATTGATCCCGTGCGAAGCTCCACCAGAGCCTGATTAGTCCAGAAGCACAAAGTTTCTGAACTATTTGTGAAAAGTGTGAACGAACGAATTCCCATGAAATTGGCCTCTTTGGGAGAACAATTGGGTTTATCTGATCGGCTCAAAGCATCTGGAGTCTATTCAAACGTATTGATCCCAATCGAAACTCTTTTTGGGATAGTTTTGTTCGGAAGCATGAGGTTTGAGAAAAAGTACCGAGAAGGTTTAACCAACAATATCCTATAAATTTTGCATCTTTGAGGTAGCAAGTTAGGACATCCGGCATGCTCACAACATTTCATGACTATTCAAAACAATTGATCCCATTTGAAGCTCCTTCAGAGCCCGTTTAGTGCAGAAGCACAAAGCTTCTGAACTATTTGTGAAAAGTATGAACGAACGAATTCACATGAAATTGGCCTCTTTGGGAGAACAATTGGGTTTATCCAGTCACCTCAAAACATCTGGAGTCTATTACAACATATTGATCCCAATCGAAACTCTTTTTGGGATAGTTTTGTTCGGAAGCATGAGGTTTGAGAAAAAGTACCGAGAAGCTTTAACTAACAATATCCTATCAATTTTGCATCTTTGAGGTAGCAAGTTAGGACATCCGGTATGCTCACAACATTTCATGACTTTTCGAAATAATTGATCCCATTTGAAGCTCCTTCAGAGCCCGATTAGTGCAGAAGCGCAAAGTTTCTAAACTATTAGTGAAAAGTGTGAACGAACGAATTCCCATGAAATTGGCCTCGTTGGGAGAACAATTGGGTTTATTCGGTCACCTCAAAACATCTGTAGTCTATTCCAATGTATTGATCCCAATCGAATCTCTTTTTGCGATAGTTTTGGTCGGAAGCATGAGGTTTGAGAAAAAGTACCGAGAATCTTTAACCAACCATATCCTATCAATTTCGCGCCTTTGAGGTAGCAAGTTAGGACATCCGGCATGCTCACAACATTTCATGACCATTTGAAACAGTTGATCCCATTTGAAGCTCCTTTTGGAGCCCGTTTTGTGCAGAAGCACAAAGTTTTTTAACTATTTGTGAAAAGTGTGAACGAACGAATTCCCATGAAATTGGCCTCTTTGGGAGAATAATTCGGTGCATCCGGTCACCTCACAACATCTGGAGTCTATTCCAATGTATTGATCCCAATCGAAACTCTTTTTGGGATAGTTTTGCTCGGAAGCATGAGGTTTGAGAAAAAGTACCGAGAAGCTTTAACCAACAATATCCTATCAATTTTGCATCTTTGAGGTAGCAAGTTAGGACATCCGGCATGCTCACAACATTTCATGACTATTCGAAACAATTTATCCCATTTGAAGCTCCTTCAGAGCCCATTTAGTGCAGAAGCACAAAGGTTCTGAACTATTTGTCAAAAGTATGAACGAACGAATTCCCATGAAATTGACCTCTTTGGGAGAACAATTGGGTTTATCCGGTCACATCAAAACATCTGGAGTCTATTCCAATGTATTGATCCCAATCGAAACTCTTTTTGGGATAGTTTTGGTCGGAAGCATGAGGTTTGATAAATAGTACCGAGAAGCTTTAACCAACAATATCCTATCAATTTTGCATCTTAGAGGTGGCAAGTTAGGACGTCCGGCATGCTCACAACATTTCATGACTATTCGAAACAATTGATCCCATTTGAAGCTCCTTCAGAGCCCGATTAGTGCAGAAGCACAAAGTTTCTAAACTATTTGTGAAAAGTATGAACGAACGAATTCCCTTGAAATTGGCCTCTTTGGGAGAACAATTGGGTTTATCCAGTCACCTCAAAACATCTGGAGTCTATTCCAATGTATTGATCCCAATCGAAACTCTTTTTGGGATTGTTTTGGTCGGAAGCATAAGGTTTGAGAAAAAGTACCGAGAATCTTCAACCAACAATATCCTATCAATTTTGCGCCTTTGAGGTAGCAAGTTAGGACATCCGGCATGCTCACAACATTTCATGACCATTTGAAACAATTGATCCCATTTGAAGCTCCTTCAGAGCCAGTTTTGTGCAGAAGCACAAAGTTTCTATACTACTTGTGAAATGTGTGAATGAACGAATTCCCATGAAATTGGCCTCTTTGGGAGAACAATTGGGTTCATCGGGTCACCTCACAACATCTGGAGTCTATTCCAATGTATTGATCCCATTCGAAACTCTTTTTGGGATAGTTTTTGTCGGAAGCATGAGGTTTGAGAAAAAGTACCGAGAAGCTTTAACCAACAATATCCTATCAATTTTGCATCTTTGAGGTAGCAAGTTAGGACATCCGGCATGCTCACAACATTTCATGACTATTTGAAATAATTGATCCCATTTCAAGCTCCTTCAGGTCCCGATTAGTGCAGAAGCACAAAGTTTCTTAACTATTTGTGAAAAGTGTGAACGAACGAATTCCCATGAAATTGGCCTCTTTGGGAGAACAATTGGGTTTATCCGGTCACCTCAAAACATATGGAGTCTATTACAACGTTTTGATCCCAATCGAAACTCTTTTGGGGATAGTTTTGGTCGGAAGCATAAGGTTTGAGAAAAAGTACCGAGAAGCTTTAACCAACCATATCCTATCAATTTTGCATCTTTGAGGTAGCAAGATAGCACATCCGGCATGCTCACAACATTTCATGATCATTCAAAACAATTGATCCCATTTGAAGCTCCTTCAGAGCCAGTTTTGTGCAGAAGCACAAAGTTTCTTAACTATTTGTGAAAAGTGTGAACGAATGGATTCCCATGAAATTGGCCTCTTTGGGAGAATAATTGGGTTCATCCGGTCACCTCACAACATCTGGACTCTATTCCAATCTATTGATCCTAATCGAAACTCTTTTTTGGATAGTTTTACTCGTAAGTATGAGGTTTGAGAAAAAGTACCGAGAATCTTTAACCAACAATATCCTATCAATTTTGCGCCTTTGAGGTAGCAAGATAGGACATCCGGCATGCTCACAACATTTCATGACCATTCGAAACAATTGATCCCATTTGAAGCTCTTTCAGAGCCTGATTAGTGCAGAAGCACAAAGTTTCTTAACTATTTGTGAAAAGTGTGAACGAATGAATTGCCATGAAATTGGCCTCTTTGGGAGAATAATTGGGTTCATCCGGTCAACTCACAACATCTAGAGTCTATTCCAATGTATTGATCCCATTCGAAACTCTTTTTGGGATAGTTTTCGTCGGAAGCATGAGGTTTGAGAAAAAGTACCGAGAAGCTTTAACCAACAATATCCTATCAATTTTGCATCTTGGAGGGCTCAAGTTAGGACATCCGCCATGCTCACAACATTTCATGACCATTCGAAACAATTGATCCAATGCAAAGCTCCACCAGAGCCTGATTAGTGCAGAAGCACAAAGCTTCTGAACTATTTGTGAAAAGTGTGAACGAACTAATTCCCATGAGATTGGCCTCTTTGTAAAATAATTGGGTTCATCCGGTCACCTCATAACATCTGGAGTCTATTCCAATGTATTGATCCCAATCGAAACTCTTTTTGGGATAGTTTTGGTCGGAAGCATGAGGTTTGGGAAACAGTACCGAGAAGCTTTAACCAACAATATCCTATCAATTTTGCATCTTTGAGGTAGCAAGTTAGGACATCCGGCATGCTCACAGCATTTCATGACTATTCGAAACAATTGATCCCATTTGAAGCTCCTTCGGGGCCCGATTAGTGCAGAAGCCAAAGTTTCTAAACTACTTGTGAAAAGTGTGAATGAACGAATTCCCATGAAATTGGCCTCGTTAGGAGAACAATTGGGTTTATCCGGTCACCTCAAAACATCTGGAGTCTATTCCAATGTATTGATCCCAATAGAAACTGTTTTTGGGATAGTTTTTGTCGGAAGCATGAGGTTTCAGAAAAAGTACCGAGAAGCTTTAACCAACAATATCCTATCAATTTTGCATCTTGGAGGTAGCAAGTTAGGACATCCGGCATGCTCACAACATTTCATGACTATTCAAAACAATTGATCCCATTTGAAGCTCCTTCAGAGCCTGATTAGTGCAGAAGCACAAAGCTTCTGAACTATTTGTGAAAAGTGTGAACGAACGAATTCCCATTAAATTGTCTACTTTGGGAGAACAATTGGGTTTATTCGGTCACCTCAAAACATCTGGAGTCTATTCCAATGCATTGATCCGAATCGAAACTCTTTTTGGGATAGTTTTGCTCGGAAGCATGAGGTTTGAGAAAAAGTACCGAGAAGCTTTAACTAACAATATCCTATCAATTTTGCATCTTTGAGGTAGCAAGTTAGGACATCCGGCATGCTCACAACATTTCATGACTATTCGAAACAATTGATACCATTTGAAGCTCCTTCAGAGTTCGATTAGTGCAGAAGCACAAAGTTTCTAAACTATTTGTGAAAAGTATGAACGAACGAATTCACATGAAATTGGCCTCTTCGGGAGAACAATTGGGTTTATCCAGTCACCTCAAAACATCTGGAGTCTATTACAATGTTTTGATCCCAATCAAAACTCTTTTTGGGATAGTTTTGGTCCGAAGCATAAGGTTTGAGAAAAAGTACCGAGAATCTTTAACCAACCATATCCTATCAATTTCGCGCCTTTGACGTAGCAAGTTAGGACATCCGGCATGCTCACAACATTTCATGACCATTCGAAACAATTGATCCCATTTGAAGCTCCTTTAGAGCCAGTTTTGTGCAGAAGCACAAAGTTTCTTAACTATTTTTGAAAAGTGTAAACGAACGAATTCCCATGAAATTGGCCTCTTTGGGAGAATAATTGGGTTCATCCGGTCACCTCACAACATCTGGAGTCTATTCCAATCTATTGATCCTAATCGAAACTCTTTTTCGGATAGTTTTACTCGTAAGTATGAGGTTTGAGAAAAAATACCGAGAATCTTTAACCAACAATATCCTATCAATTTTGTGCCTTTGAGGCCTCAAGTTAGGACATCCGGCATGCTCACAACATTTCATGACCATTTGGAACAATTGATCCCATTTGAAGCTCCTCTAGAGCCTGATTAGTGCAGAAGCACAAAGTTTCTTAACTATTTGTGAAAAGTGTGAACGAATGAATTCCCATGAAATTGGCCTCTTTGGGAGAATAATTGGGTTCATCTGGTCACCTCACAACATCTGGAGTCTATTCCAATGTATTGATCCCAATCGAAACTCTTTTTGGGATAGTTTTTCTCGGAATGATGAGGTTTGAGAAAAAGTACCGAGAAGCTTTAACCAACAATATCCTATCAATTTTGTGCCTTTGAGGCCTCAAGTTAGGACATCCGGCATGCTCATAGCATTTCATGACCATTTGAAACAATTGATCCCATTTGAAGCTCCTTTAGAGCCCGTTTTGTGCAGAAGCACAAAGTTTCTAAACTATTTGTGAAAAGTATGAACGAACGAATTCCCATGAAATTGGCCTCTTTGGGAGAACAATTGGGTTTATCCAGTCACCTCAAAACATCTGGAGTCTATTCCAATGTATTGATCCCAATCGAAACTCTTTTTGGGATTGTTTTGGTCGGAAGCATAAGGTTTGAGAAAAAGTACCGAGAATCTTCAACCAACAATATCCTATCAATTTTGTGCCTTTGAGGTAGCAAGTTAGGACATCCGGCATGCTCACAACATTTCATGACCATTCGAAACAGTTGATCCCATTTGAAGCTCCTTTAGAGCCCGTTTTGTGCAGAAGCACAAAGTTTTTTAACTATTTGTGAAAAGTGTGAACGAACGAATTCCCATGAAATTGGCCTCTTTGGGAGAACAATTGGGTTTATCCAGTCACCTCAAAACATCTGGAGTCTATTCCAATGTATTGATCCCAATCGAAACTCTTTTTGGGATTGTTTTGGTCGGAAGCATAAGGTTTGAGAAAAAGTACCGAGAATCTTCAACCAACAATATCCTATCAATTTTGTGCCTTTGAGGTAGCAAGTTAGGACATCCGGCATGCTCACAACATTTCATGACCATTCGAAACAGTTGATCCCATTTGAAGCTCCTTTAGAGCCCGTTTTGTGCAGAAGCACAAAGTTTTTTAACTATTTGTGAAAAGTGTGAACGAACGAATTCCCATGAAATTGACCTCTTTGGGAGAATAATTGGGTTCATCCGGTCACCTCACAACATCTGGAGTCTATTCCAATGCATTGATCCCAATCGAAACTCTTTTTGGGATAGTTTTGCTCGGAAGCATGAGGTTTGAGAAAAAGTACCGAGAAGCTTTAACCAACAATATCCTATCAATTTTGCATCTTTGAGGTAGCAAGATAGGACATCTGGCATGCTCACAACATTTCATGACTATTCGAAACAATTGATACCATTTGAAGCTCCTTCAGAGTTCGATTAGTGCAGAAGCACAAAGTTTCTAAACTATTTGTGAAAAGTATGAACGAACGAATTCACATGAAATTGGCCTCTTTGGGAGAACAATTGGGTTTATCCAGTCACCTCAAAACATCTGGAGTCTATTACAACGTTTTGATCCCAATCAAAACTCTTTTTGGGATAGTTTTGGTCGGAAGCATAAGGTTTGAGAAAAAGTACCGAGAATCTTTAACCAACCATATCCTATCAATTTCGCGCCTTTGAGGTAGCAAGTTAGGACATCCGGCATGCTCACAACATTTCATGACCATTCGAAACAATTGATCCCATTTGAAGCTCCTTTAGAGCCAGTTTTGTGCAGAAGCACAAAGTTTCTTGGCTATTTTTGAAAAGTGTAAACGAATGAATTCCCATGAAATTGGCCTCTTTGGGAGAATAATTGGGTTCATCCGGTCACCTCACAACATCTGGAGTCTATTTCAATCTATTGATCCTAATCGAAACTCTTTTTCGGATAGTTTTACTCGTAAGTATGAGGTTTGAGAAAAAATACCGAGAATCTTTAACCAACAATATCCTATCAATTTTGTGCCTTTGAGGCCTCAAGTTAGGACATCCGGCATGCTCACAACATTTCATGACCATTTGAAACAATTGATCCCATTTGAAGCTCCTCTAGAGCCTGATTAGTGCAGAAGCACAAAGTTTCTTAACTATTTGTGAAAAGTGTGAACGAATGAATTCCCATGAAATTGGCCTATTTGGGAGAATAATTGGCTTCATCCGGTCACCTCACAACATCTGGAGTCTATTCCAATGTATTGATCCCAATCGAAACTCTTTTTGGGATAGTTTTTCTCGGAATGATGAGGTTTGAGAAAAAGTACCGAGAAGCTTTAACCAACAATATCCTATCAATTTTGTGCCTTTGAGGCCTCAAGTTAGGACATCCGGCATGCTCACAACATTTCATGACCATTTGAAACAATTGATCCCATTTGAAGCTCCTTTAGAGCCCGTTTTGTGCAGAAGCACAAAGTTTTTTAACTATTTGTGAAAAGTGTGAACGAACGAATTCCCATGAAATTGGCCTCTTTGGGAGAATAATTGGGTTCATCCGGTCACCTCACAACATCTGGAGTCTATTCCAATGCATTGATCCCAATCGAAACTCTTTTTGGGATAGTTTTGCTCGGAAGCATGAGGTTTGAGAAAAAGTACCGAGAAGCTTTAACCAACAATATCCTATCAATTTTGCATCTTTGAGGTAGCAAGTTAGGACATCCGGCATGCTCACAACATTTCATGACTATTCGAAACAATTGATCCCATTTGAAGCTCCTTCAGAGCCCGATTAGTGCATAAGCACAAAGTTTCTAAACTATTTGTGAAAAGTATGAACGAATGAATTCCCATGAAATTGGCCTCTTTGGGAGAACAATTGGGTTTATCCAGTCACCTCAAAACATCTGGAGTCTATTCCAATGTATTGATCCCAATCGAAACTCTTTTTGGGATTGTTTTGGTCGGAAGCATAAGGTTTGAGAAAAAGTACCGAGAATCTTCAACCAACAATATCCTATCAATTTTGCGCCTTTGAGGTAGCAAGTTAGGACATCCAGCATGCTCACAACATTTCATGACCATTCGAAACAGTTGATCCCATTTGAAGCTCCTTTAGAGCCCGTTTTGTGCAGAAGCACAAAGTTTTTTAACTATTTGTGAAAAGTGTGAACGAACGAATTCCCATGAAATTGGCCTCTTTGGGAGAATAATTGGGTTCATCCGGTCACCTCACAACATCTGGAGTCTATTCCAATGCATTGATCCCAATCGAAACTCTTTTTGGGATAGTTTTGCTCGGAAGCATGAGGTTTGAGAAAAAGTACCGAGAAGCTTTAACCAACAATATCCTATCAATTTTGCCTCTTTGAGGTAGCAAGATAGGACATCCGGCATGCTCACAACATTTCATGACCATTTGAAACAATTGATCCCATTTGAAGCTCCTTTAGAGCCCGTTTTGTGCAGAAGCACAAAGTTTTTTAACTATTTGTGAAAAGTGTGAACGAACGAATTCCCATGAAATTGGCCTCTTTGGGAGAATAATTGGGTTCATCCGGTCACCTCACAACATCTGGAGTCTATTCCAATGCATTGATCCCAATCGAAACTCTTTTTGGGATAGTTTTGCTCGGAAGCATGAGGTTTGAGAAAAAGTACCGAGAAGCTTTAACCAACAATATCCTATCAATTTTGCATCTTTGAGGTAGCAAGTTAGGACATCCGGCATGCTCACAACATTTCATGACTATTCGAAACAATTGATCCCATTTGAAGCTCCTTCAGAGCCCGATTAGTGCATAAGCACAAAGTTTCTAAACTATTTGTGAAAAGTATGAACGAACAAATTCCCATGAAATTGGCCTCTTTGGGAGAACAATTGGGTTTATCCAGTCACCTCAAAACATCTGGAGTCTATTCCAATGTATTGATCCCAATCGAAACTCTTTTTGGGATTGTTTTGGTCGGAAGCATAAGGTTTGAGAAAAAGTACCGAGAATCTTCAACCAACAATATCCTATCAATTTTGCGCCTTTGAGGTAGCAAGTTAGGACATCCAGCATGCTCACAACATTTCATGACCATTCGAAACAGTTGATCCCATTTGAAGCTCCTTTAGAGCCCGTTTTGTGCAGAAGCACAAAGTTTTTTAACTATTTGTGAAAAGTGTGAACGAACGAATTCCCATGAAATTGGCCTCTTTGGGAGAATAATTGGGTTCATCCGGTCACCTCACAACATCTGGAGTCTATTCCAATGCATTGATCCCAATCGAAACTCTTTTTGGGATAGTTTTGCTCGGAAGCATGAGGTTTGAGAAAAAGTACCGAGAAGCTTTAACCAACAATATCCTATCAATTTTGCCTCTTTGAGGTAGCAAGATAGGACATCCGGCATGCTCACAACATTTCATGACCATTTGAAACAATTGATCCCATTTGAAGCTCCTTTAGAGCCCGTTTTGTGCAGAAGCACAAAGTTTTTTAACTATTTGTGAAAAGTGTGAACGAACGAATTCCCATGAAATTGGCCTCTTTGGGAGAATAATTGGGTTCATCCGGTCACCTCACAACATCTGGAGTCTATTCCAATGCATTGATCCCAATCGAAACTCTTTTTGGGATAGTTTTGCTCGGAAGCATGAGGTTTGAGAAAAAGTACCGAGAAGCTTTAACCAACAATATCCTATCAATTTTGCATCTTTGAGGTAGCAAGTTAGGACATCCGGCATGCTCACAACATTTCATGACTATTCGAAACAATTGATCCCATTTGAAGCTCCTTCAGAGCCCGATTAGTGCATAAGCACAAAGTTTCTAAACTATTTGTGAAAAGTATGAACGAACGAATTCCCATGAAATTGGCCTCTTTGGGAGAACAATTGGGTTTATCCAGTCACCTCAAAACATCTGGAGTCTATTCCAATGTATTGATCCCAATCGAAACTCTTTTTGGGATTGTTTTGGTCGGAAGCATAAGGTTTGAGAAAAAGTACCAAGAATCTTCAACGAACAATATCCTATCAATTTTGCGCCTTTGAGGTAGCAAGTTAGGACATCCAGCATGCTCACAACATTTCATGACCATTCGAAACAGTTGATCCCATTTGAAGCTCCTTTAGAGCCCGTTTTGTGCAGAAGCACAAAGTTTTTTAACTATTTGTGAAAAGTGTGAACGAACGAATTCCCATGAAATTGGCCTCTTTGGGAGAATAATTGGGTTCATCCGGTCACCTCACAACATCTGGAGTCTATTCCAATGCATTGATCCCAATCGAAACTCTTTTTGGGATAGTTTTGCTCGGAAGCATGAGGTTTGAGAAAAAGTACCGAGAAGCTTTAACCAACAATATCCTATCAATTTTGCATCTTTGAGGTAGCAAGATAGGACATCCGGCATGCTCACAACATTTCATGGCTATTCGAAACAATTGATACCATTTGAAGCTCCTTCAGAGTTCGATTAGTGCAGAAGCACAAAGTTTCTAAACTATTTGTGAAAAGTATGAACGAACGAATTCACATGAAATTGGCCTCTTTGGGAGAACAATTGGGTTTATCCAGTCACCTCAAAACATCTGGAGTCTATTACAATGTTTTGATCCCAATCAAAACTCTTTTTGGGATAGTTTTGGTCGGAAGCATAAGGTTTGAGAAAAAGTACCGAGAATCTTTAACCAACCATATCCTATCAATTTCGCGCCTTTGAGGTAGCAAGTTAGGACATCCGGCATGCTCACAACATTTCATGACCATTCGAAACAATTGATCCCATTTGAAGCTCCTTTAGTGCCAGTTTTGTGCAGAAGCACAAAGTTTCTTAACTATTTTTGAAAAGTGTAAACGAACGAATTCCCATGAAATTGGCCTCTTTGGGAGAATAATTGGGTTCATCCGGTCACCTCACAACATCTGGAGTCTATTCCAATCTATTGATCCTAATCGAAACTCTTTTTCGGATAGTTTTACTCATAAGTATGAGGTTTGAGAAAAAATACCGAGAATCTTTAACCAACAATATCCTATCAATTTTGTGCCTTTGAGGCCTCAAGTTAGGACATCCGGCATGCTCACAACATTTCATGACCATTTGAAACAATTGATCCCATTTGAAGCTCCTCTAGAGCCTGATTAGTGCAGAAGCACAAAGTTTCTTAACTATTTGTGAAAAGTGTGAACGAATGAATTCCCATGAAATTGGCCTCTTTGGGAGAATAATTGGGTTCATCCGGTCACCTCACAACATCTGGAGTCTATTCCAATGTATTGATCCCAATCGAAACTCTTTTTGGGATAGTTTTTCTCGGAATGATGAGGTTTGAGAAAAAGTACCGAGAAGCTTTAACCAACAATATCCTATCAATTTTGTGCCTTTGAGGCCTCAAGTTAGGACATCCGGCATGCTCACAACATTTCATGACCATTTGATACAATTGATCCCATTTGAAGCTCCTCTAGAGCCTGATTAGTGCAGAAGCGCAAAGTTTCTTAACTATTTGTGAAAAGTGTGAACGAATGAATTCCCATGAAATTGGCCTCTTTGGGAGAATAATTGGGTTCATCCGGTCACCTCACAACATCTGGAGTCTATTCCAATGTATTAATCCCATTCGAAACTCTTTTTGGGATAGTTTTTGTCGGAAGCATGAGGTTTGAGAAAAAGTACCGAGAAGCTTTAACCAACAATATCCTATCAATTTTGCATCTTTCAGGTAGCAAGTTAGGACATCCGGCATGCTCACAACATTTCATGACTCTTCGAAATAATTGATCCCATTTGAAGCTCCTTCAGGGCCCGATTAGTGCAGAAGCACAAAGTTTCTAAACTACTTGTGAAAAGTTTGAATGAACGAATTCCCATGAAATTGGCCTCGTTGGGAGAACAATTGGGTTTATCCGGTCACCTCAAAACATCTGGAGTCTATTCCAATGTATTCATCCCAATAGAAACTGTTTTTGGGATAGTTTTTGTCGGAAGCATGAGCTTTGAGAAAAAGTACCGAGAAGCTTTAACCAACAATATCCTATCAATTTTGTGCCATTGAGGTAGCAAGTTAGGACATCCGGCATGCTCACAACATTTCATGACCATTTGAAACAATTGATCCCATTTGAAGCTCCTCTAGAGCCTGATTAGTGCAGAAGCACAAAGTTTCTTAACTATTTGTGAAAAGTATGAACGAACGAATTCACATGAAATTGGCTTCTTTGGGAGAACAATTGGGTTTATCCAGTCACCTCAAAAAATCTAGAGTCTATTCCAATGTATTGATCCCAATCGAAACTCTTTGTGGGATTGTTTTGGTCGGAAGCGTAAGGTTTGAGAAAAAGTACCGAGAATCTTCAACCAACAATATCCTATCAATTTTGCGCCTTTGAGGTAGCAAGTTAGGACATCCGGCATGCTCACAACATTTCATGACTATTCGAAACACTTGATCCCATTTGAAGCTCCTTCAGAGCCCGTTTAGTGCAGAAGCACAAAGCTTCTGAACTATTTGTGAAAAGTGTGAACGAATGAATTCCCATGAAATTGTCCTCTTTGGGAGAACAATTGGGTTTATCCGGTCGCCTCAAAACATCTGGAGTCTATTCCAATGTATTGATCCAATTCGAAACTCTTTTTGGGATAGTTTTTGTCGGAAGCATGAGGTTTGAGAAAAAGTACCGAGAAGCTTTAACCAACAATATCCTATAAATTTTGCATCTTTGAGGTAGCAAGTTAGGACATCCGGCATGCTCACAACATTTCATGACTTTTCGAAATAATTGATCCCATTTGAAGCTCCTTCAGAGCCCGATTAGTGCAGAAGCACAAAGTTTCTAAACTACTTGTGAAAAGTTTGAATGAAAGAATTCCCATGAAATTGGCCTCGTTGGGATAACAATTGGGTTTATCAGGTCACCTCAAAACATCTGGAGTCTATTCCAATGTATTGATCCCAATAGAAACTCTTTTTGGGATAGTTTTTGTCGGAAGCATGAGGTTTGAGAAAAAGTACCGAGAAGCTTTAACCAACAATATCCTATCAATTTTGTGCCTTTGAGGTAGCAAGTTAGGACATCCGGCATGCTCACAACATTTCATGACTATTCGAAACAATTGATCCCATTTGAAGCTCCTTCAGAGCCCGATTAGTGCAGAAGCACAAAGTTTCTAAACTATTTGTCAAAAGTACGAACGAACGAATTCCCTTGAAATTGGCCTCTTTGGGAGAACAATTGGGTTTATCCGGTCACCTCAAAACATCTGGAGTGTATTCCAATGTATTGATCCCAATCGAAACTCTTTTTGGGATAGTTTTGGTCGGAAGCATGAGGTTTGATAAATAGTACCGAGAAGCTTTAACCAACAATATCCTATCAATTTTGCATCTTAGAGGTGGCAAGTTAGGACATCCGGCATGCTCACAACATTTCATGACTATTCGAAACAATTGATCCCATTTGAAGCTCCTTCAGAGTTCTATTAGTGCAGAAGCACAAAGTTTCTAAACTATTTGTGAAAAGTATGAACGAACGAATTCACATGAAATTGGCCTCTTTGGGAGAACAATTGGGTTTATCCAGTCACCTCAAAACATCTGGAGTCTATTACAACGTTTTGATCCCAATCAAAACTCTTTTTGGGATAGTTTTGGTCGGAAGCATAAGGTTTGAGAAAAAGTACCGAGAATCTTTAACCAACAATATCCTATCAATTTTGCGCCTTTGAGGTAGCAAGTTAGGACATCCGGCATGCTCACAACATTTCATGACCATTTGAAACAATTGATCCCATTTGAAGCTCCTCTAGAGCCTGATTAGTGCAGAAGCACAAAGTTTCTTAACTATTTGTGAAAAGTGTGAACGAATGAATTGCCATGAAATTGGCCTCTTTGGGAGAATAATTGGGTTCATCCGGTCACCTCACAACATCTGGAGTCTATTCCAATGTATTGATCCCATTCGAAACTCTTTTTGGGATAGTTTTTGTCGGAAGCATGAGGTTTGAGAAAAAGTACCGAGAAGCTTTAACCAACAATATCCTATCAATTTTGCATCTTTGAGGTAGCAAGTTAGGACATCCGGCATGCTTACAACATTTCATGACTATTCGAAATAATTGATCCCATTTGAAGCTCCTTCAGGGTCCGATTAGTGCAGAAGCACAAAGCTTCTAAACTATATGTGAAAAGTGTGAACGAACGAATTCCCATGAAGTTGGCCTCTTTGGGAGAACAATTGGGTTTATCCGGTCACCTCAAAACATCTGGAGTCTATTCCAATGTATTGATCCCAATAGAAACTATTTTTGGGATAGTGTTGGTCGGAAGCATGAGGTTTGAGAAAAAGTACCGAGAAGCTTTAACCAACAATATCCTATCAATTTTGCATCTTGGAGGGCTCAAGTTAGGACATCCGCCATGCTCACAACATTTCATGACCATTCGAAACAATTGATCCAATGCAAAGCTCCACCAGAGCCTGATTAGTGCAGAAGCACAAAGCTTCTGAACTATTTGTGAAATGTGTGAATGAAAAAATTCCCATGAGATTGGCCTCTTTGTAAAATAATTGGGTTCATCCGGTCACCTCACAACATCTGGAGTCTATTCCAATGTATTGATCCCAATCGAAACTCTTTTTCGGATAGTTTTGGTCGGAAGCATGAGGTTTTCTGAAACAGTACCGAGAAGCTTTAACCAACAATATCCTATCAATTTTGCATCTTTGAGGTCGCAAGTTAGGACATCCGGCATGCTCACAACATTTCATAACTATTTGAAACAATTGATCCCATTTGAAACTCCTTCAGAGCCCGATTAGTGCAGAAGCACAAATTTCCAAACTATTTGTGAAAAGTGTGAACGAACGAATTCCCATTAAATTGGACTCTTTGGGAGAATAATTGGATTTATCCAGTCAACTCAAAACATCTGGAGTCTATTACAATGTAGTGATCCCAATCGAAACACTTTTTGGGATAGTTTTGTTCGGAAGCATGAGGTTTGAGAAAAAGTACCGAGAAGCTTTAACCAACAATATCCTATCAATTTTGCATCATTGAGGTAGCAAGTTAGGACATCCGGCATGCTCACAACATTTCATGACTATTCGAAACAATTGATCCCATTTGAAGCCCCTTCAGAGCCCGATTAGTGCAGAAGCACAAAGTTTCTAAACTATTTGTGAAAAGTGTGAACGAACGAATTCCCATTAAATTGGCCTCTTTGGGAGAACAATTGGGTTTATCCAGTCACCTCAAAACATCTGGAGTCTATTACAATGTATTGATCCCAATCGAAACTCTTTTTGGGATAGTTTTGGTCGGAAGCATGAGGTTTGAGAAAAAGTACCGAGAAGCTTTAACTAACAATATCCTATCAATTTTGCATCTTTAAGGTAGCAAGTTAGGACATCCGGCATGCTCACAACATTTCATGACCATTCGAAACAATTGATCCCATTTGAAGCTCCTTTAGAGCCCGTTTTGTGCAGAAGCACAAAGCTTCTGAACTATTTGTGAAAAGTGTGAACGAATGAATTCCCATGAAATTGGCCTCTTTGGGAGAACAATTGGGTTTATCCGGTCGCCTCAAAGCATCTGGAGTCTATTCCAATGTATTGATCCCAATCGAAATTGTTTTTGGGATAGTTTTGGTCGGAAGCATGAGGTTTGAGAAAAAGTACCGAGAAGCTTTAACCAACAATATCCTATCAATTTTGCGCCTTTGAGGTAGCAAGTTAGGACATCCGGCATGCTAAGAACATTACATGACTATTCGAAACAATTGATCCCATTTGAAGCTCCTTCAGAGCCCGATTAGTGCAGAAGCACAAATTTGTAAACTATTTGTGAAAAGTGTGAACGAACGAATTCCCATTAAATTGGGCTCTTTGGGAGAACAATTGGATTTATCCAGTCAACTCAAAACATCTGGAGTCTTTTACAATGTATTGATCCCAATCGAAACTCTTTTTGGGATAGTTTTGCTCGGAAGCATGAGGTTTGAGAAAAAGTACCAAGAAGCTTTAACCAACAATATCCTATCAATTTTGCATCTTTGAGGTAGCAAGTTAGGACATCCGGCATGCTCACAACATTTCATGACTATTCGAAATAGTTGATCCCATTTGAAGCTCCTTCAGGGCCGATTAGTGCAGAAGCACAAAGCTTCTAAACTATCTGTGAAAAGTGTGAACGAACGAATTCCCATGAAATTGGCCTCTTTGGGAGAACAATTGGGTTTATCCGGTCACCTCAAAACATCTGGAGTCTATTCCAATGTATTGATCCCAATAGAAACTGTTTTTGCGATAGTTTTCGTCGGAAGCATGAGGTTTGAGAAAAAGTACCGAGAAGCTTTAACCAACAATATCCTATCAATTTTGCATCTTGGAGGGCTCAAGTTAGGACATCCGCCATGCTCACAACATTTCATGACCATTCGAAACAATTGATCCAATGCAAAGCTCCACCAGAGCCTGCTTAGTGCAGAAGCACAAAGCTTCTGAACTATTTGTGAAAAGTGTGAACGAACAAATTCCCATGAGATTGGCCTCTTTGTAAAATAATTGGGTTCATCCGGTCACCTCACAACATCTGGAGTCTATTCCAATGTATTGATCCCAATCGAAACACTTTTTGGGATAGTTTTGGTCGGAAGCATGAGGTTTCAGAAACAGTACCGAGAAGCTTTAACCAACAATATCCTATCAATTTTGCATCTTTGAGGTAGCAAGTTAGGACATCCGGCATGCTCACAACATTTCATGACTATTTGAAACAATTGATCCCATTTGAAACTCCTTCAGAGCCCGATTAGTGCAGAAGCACAAATTTCCAAACTATTTGTGAAAAGTGTGAACGAACGAATTCCCATTAAATTGGCCTCTTTGGGAGAACAATTGGATTTATCCAGTCAACTCAAAACATCTGGAGTCTATTACAATGTAGTGATCCCAACCGAAACACTTTTTGGGATAGTTTTGTTCGGAAGCATGAGGTTTGAGAAAAAGTACCGAGAAGCTTTAACCAACAATATCCTATCAATTTTGCATCTTTGAGGTAGCAAGTTAGGACATCCGGCATGCTCACAACATTTCATGACTATTCGAAACAATTGATCCCATTTGAAGCTCCTTCAGAGCCCATTTAGTGCAAAAGCACAAAGCTTCTGAACTATTTGTGAAAAGTGTGAACGAACGAATTCCCATGAAATTGGCCTCTTTGGGAGAACAATTGGGTTTATCCGGTCGCCTCAAAGCATCTGGAGTCTATTCCAATGTATTGATCCCAATCGAAACACTTTTTGGGATAGTTTTGGTCGGAAGCATGAGGTTTGAGAAAAAGTACCGAGAAGCTTTAACCAACAATATCCTATCAATTTTGCGCCTTTGAGGTAGCAAGTTAGGACATCCGGCATGCTAAGAACATTACATGACTATTCGAAACTATTGATCCCATTTGAAGCTCCTTCAGAGCCCGATTAGTGCAGAAGCACAAAGTTTCTAAACTATTTGTGAAAAGTGTGAACGAACGAATTCCCATGAAATTGGCCTCGTTGGGAGAACATTTGGGTTTATTCGGTCACCTCAAAACATCTGGAGTCTATTCCAATGTATTGATCCCAATCGAAACTCTTTTTGGGATTGTTTTGGTCGGAAGCATGAGGTTTGAGAAAAAGTACCGAGAAGCTTTAACCAACAATATCCTATCAATTTTGCATCTTTGAGGTAGTAAGTTAGGACATCCGACATGCTCACAACATTTCATGACTATTCGAAACAATTGATCCCATTTGAAGCTCCTTCAGAGCCCGTTTAGTGCAGAAGCACAAAGCTTCTGAACTATTTGTGAAAAGTGTGAACGAACGAATTCCCATGAAATTGGCATCTTTGGGAGAACAATTGGGTTTATCCGGTCGCCTCAGAGCATCTGGAGTCTATTCCAATGTATTGATCCCAATCGAAACTTTTTTTTGGATAGTTTTGTTCGGAAGCATGAGGTTTGAGAAAAAGTACCGAGAAGCTTTAACCAATAATATCCTATCAATTTTGCATCTTTGAGGTAGCAAGTTAGGACATCGGCATGCTCACAACATTTCATGACTATTCGAAACAATTGATCCCATTTGAAGCTCCTCCAGAGCCTGATTAGTGAAGAAGCACAAAGTTTCTTAACTACTTGTGAAAAGTGTGAACGAACGAATTCCCATGAAGTTGGCCTCTTTGGGAGAACAATTGGGTTTATCCGGTCACCTCAAAACATCTGGAGTCTATTCCAATGTATTGATCCCAATAGAAACTGTTTTTGGGATAGTTTTGGTCGGAAGCATGAGGTTTGAGAAAAAGTACCGAGAAGCTTTAACCAACAATATCCTATCAATTTTGCATCTTGGAGGGCTCAAGTTAGGACATCCGCCATGCTCACAACATTTCATGACCATTCGAAACAATTGATCCAATGCAAAGCTCCACCAGAGCCTGATTTGTGCTGAAGCACAAAGCTTCTGAACTATTTGTGAAAAGTGTAAACGAACAAATTCCCATGAGATTGGCCTCTTTGTAAAATAATTGGGTTCATCCGGTCACCTCACAACATCTGGAGTCTATTCCAATGTATTGATCCCAATCGAAACTCTTTTTCGGATAGTTTTGGTCAGAAGCATGAGGTTTGAGAAAAAGTACCGAGAAGCTTTAACCAACAATATCCTATCAATTTTGCATCTTTGAGGTAGCAAGTTAGGACATCCGGTTTGCTCACAACATTTCATGACTATTCGAAACAATTGATCCCATTTGAAGCTCCTTCAGAGCCCGATTAGTGCAAAAGCACAAAGTTTCTAAACTATTTGTGAAAAATGTGAACGAACGAATTCCCATTAAATTGGCCTCATTGGGAGAACAATTGGGTTTATCCAGTCACCTCAAAACATCTGGAGTCTATTTCAACGTATTGATCGTAATCGAAACTCTTTTTGGGATAGTTTTGTTCGGAAGCATGATGTTTGAGAAAAAGTACCGAGAAGCTTTAACCAACAATATCCTATCAATTTTTCATCTTTGAGGTAGCAAGTTAGGACATCCGGCATGCTCACAACATTTCATGACTATTCGAAACAATTGATCCCATTTGAAGCTCCGTCAGAGCCCGTTTTGTGCAGAAGCACAAAGCTTCTGAACTATTTGTGAAAAGTGTGAACGAATGAATTCCCATGAAATTGGCCTCTTTGGGAGAATAATTGGGTTCATCCGGTCACCTCACAACATATGGAGTCTATTCCAATGTATTGATCCCATTCAAAACTCTTTTTGGGATAGTTTTTGTCGGAAGCATGAGGTTTGGGAAAAAGTACCGAGAAGCTTTAACCAACAATATCCTATCAATTTTACTTCTTGGAGGGCTCAAGTTAGGACATCTGGCATGCTCACAACATTTCATGACCATTCGAAACAATTGATCTAATGCAAAGCTCCACCAGAGCCTGATTAGTGCAGAAGCACAATGCTTCTGAACTATTTATGAAACGTGTGAACGAACAAATTCCCATGAGATTGGCCTCTTTGTAAAATAATTGGGTTCATCCGGTCACCTCATAACATCTGGAGTCTATTCCATTGTATTGTGTTAGCAAGGCTGACTTCCCAAGAGGGGGGTGAATTGGGAAGATTGAAAATTTTCTGCACAAGGTGAAGTAAGTGAAGATATCACAGTATAAAGAAAATAACGTGTAAAAACAAAGCAAGCTGAAAAGTAAAGATAGGGAGAAGAAAACTCAGCAATTTATCCTGGTTCGGTCTTTCCACTTGACCTACATCCAGTCCCCAAGACACCTCTTGAGATTTATCCACTATACAGCAAGAATTTCAATGGGCTTCTTGCTAAGGCCACAGTACACGAGTATGCTCTGTTTCAGAGCTCTCTCAAACTCTCCAAGCACTTTCACTATGTGCTTCCCAATCCCCTTGTGAATACCCCTCACAAGTAAATCTATCTTTCAGATGAAGAGTAGATTGAATACAATGAAATAACTCTCTTTAAAAGGAGTAGATATGAAAGTTTTGGTGCAAGTCTGGAAGTTAAGAGGGTAAAAGCTTTTGAGAAGAAAATTCAGCAGAGATTCAGTATATACAAGTTTGATTCATTACCCACAACTTCAAATGATGTTGTATTTATAGATTTAGGTCCCAAATATCCGTTAGAGACTAAATCTATCCGTTGGGGAAGTTATCCAACGGTTACTCTGAAAAACTATCCGTTTACCAACCGCATTTAATGTTTCTGACATACTGAAATTCGAATTTTGGTTGGTCAACAGACGAATTTCGAAGGAACCGAAGGTTAAAGCTTTCAACGTTACAACACGAAGTTCGTCTGTTCATGAAGTGAAATTCGAATTTTGAAACTTATAAAACATTTTCACAATGTGACATACGAATTTTCAAGAAGAAAGTTTTTCAGTTAAGTGTGAACAGTGTTTTCAATTTGCTACAGTGTCTTCGAAATTCGAATTTTGGTATCCCAAAATTCGTCTATTCACTGAACGTTAAAAGAGACACAGTAGTTTACTTTCTTCGAAATTCGAATTTTAAAGGTGTGAAATTCGTCTGTCAGAGAGACTCTTTCCAGACTTATTTCATCATTCGAATGTTGCAAATTCTTGTTATTCATATGTCTATGTTTCACTTAAACAGACTCAAGAACTTAGCTTCTGAAATTCGAATTTCAATGTTCAAAGTTCGTCTGTCAGAGAGCAGTTTTGAGACATAAATCATTCTTGATCTCAGATGAACTTTAACACATTTTCAGACGAATTTCTTCTATTTTCTCAAGTTTTGTTTTGTCTGAAATTTGAATTTTGAAGACTTAAAGTTCGTCTGTTGGAAAAAGCAACTTTCAGACTTGTATGAAAATTCGAATGTTGGAAGCTCAAACTTCGTCTGTCAGAGAGCATTTATCAAACTCATTTTCATTTTGATTTCAGATGCATTTTATCATGGTCTCAGACGAATTTCTTTGGTTTTCACAAATTTCATTTTACTTGAAATTCGAATTTTGAAACTATGAAGTTCGTCTTTTACCAGAAAGGCTTCTTTCAGACTAGATGAAAATTCGAATTTTGAAAACTCAAAATTCGTCTGACAGAGAGCCATCTCTTCAGACTTAATCAGTTTTAGCTCGAAATTCGAATTTCCAAAGGCAAAGTTCGAATTTCCAACTTGACAGTTTAATTTAAACTTTTAACCTTCGTCTGTTTGTGGGTGTTTTTCAAATATTTAAAGATTTAACATATAATCAAGGTTTGAAAACATCTTTTCTTCAAATCAAAACCTTTTACCCAATCATAACAAAAACTAAAGATCCTACAAGAGATCTAACAGCAAATACTCAGAAAAACTTCACTTGGAACAGCTTTGTTCTCCTTTGATATCTTCAATCCAAGCTCTTGAATGTTGGTTTAAAATCATCAAAACTCTTGCTTCAACATATTGGTCCCATTCGAAACTCTTTTTGGGATAGTTTTTGTCGGAAGCATGAGGTTTGAGAAAAAGTACCGAGAAGCTTTAACCAACAATATCCTATCAATTTTGCATCTTTGAGGTAGCAAGTTAGGACATCCGGCATGCTCACAACATTTCATGACTATTCGAAACAATTGATCCCATTTGAAGCTCCTTCAGAGCCCGATTAGTGCAGAAGCACAAAGCTTCTAAACTATTTGTGAAAAGTGTGAACGAACGAATTCCCATGAAATTGTCCTCTTTGGGAGAACAATTGGGTTTATCCGGTCGCCTCAAAACATCTGGAGTCTAATCCAATGTATTGATCCCATTCGAAACTCTTTTTGGGATAGTTTTTGTCGGAAGCATGAGGTTTGAGAAAAAGTACCGAGAAGATTTAACCAACAATATCCTATCAATTTTGCATCTTTGAGGTAGCAAGTTAGGACATCCGGCATGCTCACAACATTTCATGACTATTCGAAACAATTGATCCCATTTGAAGCTCCTTCAGAGCCCGATTAGTGCAGAAGCACAAAGCTTCTAAACTATTTGTGAAAAGTTTGAACGAACGAATTCCCATGAAATTGTCCTCTTTGGGAGAACAATTGGGTTTATCCGGTCGCCTCAAAACATCTGGAGTCTAATCCAATGTATTGATCCCATTCGAAACTATTTTTGGGATAGTTTTTGTCGGAAGCATGAGGTTTGAGAAAAAGTACCGAGAAGTTTTAACCAACAATATCCTATCAATTTTGCATCTTTGAGGTAGCAAGTTAGGACATCCGGCATGCTCACAACATTTCATGACTATTTGAAACAATTGATCCCATTTGAAGCTCCTTCAGAGCCCGATTAATGCAGAAGCACAAAGCTTCTAAACTATTTGTGAAAAGTATGAACGAACGAATTCCCATGAAATTGGCCTCTTTGGGAGAACAATTGGGTTTATCCGGTCACCTCAAAACATCTGGAGTCTATTCCAATGTATTGATTCCAATCGAAACTCTTTTTGGGATAGTTTTGCTCGGAAGCATGAGGTTTGAGAAAAAGTACCGACAAGCTTTAACCAACAATATCCTAACAATTTTGCATCTTTAAGGTAGCAAGTTAGGACATCCGGCATGCTCACAACATTTCATGACCATTCGAAACAATTGATCCCATTTGAAGCTCCTTCAGAGCCCGTTTAGTGCAGAAGCACAAAGTTTCTAAACTATTTGTGAAAAGTGTGAACGAACGAATTCCCATGAAATTGTCCTCTTTGGGAGAACAATTGGGTTTATCGGGTCGCCTCAAAACATCTGGAGTCTATTCCAATGTATTGATCCCATTCGAAACTCTTTTTGGGATAGTTTTTGTCGGAAGCATGAGGTTTGAGAAAAAGTACCGAGAAGCTTTAACCAACAATATCCTATCAATTTTGCATCTTTGAGGTAGCAAGTTAGGACATCCGGCATGCTCACAACATTTCATGACTATTCGAAACAATTGATCCCATTTGAAGCTCCTTCAGAGCCCGATTAATGCAGAAGCACAAAGTTTCTCAACTATTTGTGAAAAGTGTGAATGAACGAATTCCCATGAAATTGTCCTCTTTGGGAGAACAATTGGGTTTATGCGGTCACCTCAAAACATCTGGAGTCTATTCCAATGTATTGATCCCAATCGAAACTCTTTTTGGGATAGTTTTGCTCGGAAGCATGAGGTTTTTGAAAAAGTACCGAGAAGCTTTAACTAACAATATCCTATCAATTTTGCATCTTTAAGGTAGCAAGTTAGGACATCCGGCATGCTCACAACATTTCATGACCATTCGAAACAATTGATCCAATTTGAAGCTCCTTCAGAGCCCGTTTAGTGCAGAAGCACAAAGTTTCTAAACTATTTGTGAAAAGTGTGAACGAACGAATTCCCATGAAATTGTCTTCTTTGGGAGAACAATTGGGTTTATCCGGTCGCCTCAAAACATCTTGAGTCTATTCCAATGTATTGATCCCATTCGAAACTCTTTTTGGGATTATTTTTGTCGGAAGCATGAGGTTTGAGAAAAAGTACCGAGAAGCTTTAACCAACAATATCCTATCAATTTTGCATCTTTGAGGTAGCAAGTTAGGACATCCGGCATGCTCACAACATTTCATGACCATTCGAAAACAATTGATCCCATTTGAAGCTCCTTCAGAGCCCGTTTAGTGCAGAAGCACAAAGCTTCTGAACTATTTGTGAAAAGTGTGAACGAACGAATTCCCATGAAATTGGCCTCTTTGGTAGAATAATTGGGTTCATCCGGTTACCTCACAACATCTGGAGTCTATTCCAATGTATTGATCCCATTCGAAACTCTTTTTGGGATAGTTTTTGTCGGAAGCATGAGGTTTGAGAAAAAGTACCGAGAAGCTTTAACCAACAATATCCTATCAATTTTGCATCTTTGAGGTAGCAAGTTAGGACATCCGGCATGCTCACAACATTTCATGACTATTCGAAACAATTGATCCCATTTGAAGCTCCTTCAGAGCCCGTTTAGTGCAGAAGCACAAAGCTTCTGACCTATTTGTGAAAAGTGTGAACGAACGAATTCCCATGAAATTGTCCTCTTTGGGAGAACAATTGGGTTTATCCGGTCGCCTCAAAACATCTGTAGTCTATTACAATGTCTTGATCCCAATCGAAACTCTTTTTGGGATAGTTTTGCTCGGAAGCATGAGGTTTGAGAAAAAGTACCGAGAAGCTTTAACCAACAATATCCTATCAATTTTGCATCTTTAAGGTAGCAAGTTAGGACATCCGGCATGCTCACAACATTTCATGACTATTCGAAACAATTGAACCCATTTGAAGCTCCTTCAGAGCCCGATTAGTGCAGAAGCACAAAGCTTCTAAACTATTTGTTAAAAGTGTGAACGAACGAATTCCCATGAAATTGTCCTCTTTGGGAGAACAATTGAGTTTATCCGGTCGCCTCAAAACATCTGGAGTCTATTCCAATGTATTGATCCCATTCGAAACTCTTTTTGGGATAGTTTTTGTCGGAAGCATGAGGTTTGAGAAAAAGTTCCGAGAAGCTTTAACAAACAATATCCTATCAATTTTGCATCTTTCAGGTAGCAAGTTAGGACATCCGGCATGCTCACAACATTTCATGACTATTCGAAACAATTGATCCCATTTGAAGCTCCTTCAGAGCCCGATTAATGCAGAAGCACAAAGTTTCTAAACTATTTGTGAAAAGTATAAACGAACGAATTCCCATGAAATTGGCCTCTTTGGGAGAACAATTGGGTTTATCCGGTCACCTCGAAACATCTGGAGTCTATTCCAATGTATTGATCCCAATCGAAACTCTTTTTGGGATACTTTTGCTCGGAAGAATGAGGTTTGAGAAAAAGTACCGACAAGCTTTAACTAACAATATCCTATCAATTTTGCATCTTTAAGGTAGCAAGTTAGGACATCCGGCATGCTCACAACATTTCATGACCATTCGAAACAATTGATCCAATTTGAAGCTCCTTCAGAGCCCGTTTAGTGCAGAAGCACAAAGTTTCTAAACTATTTGTGAAAAGTGTGAACGAACGAATTCCCATGAAATTGTCTTCTTTGGGAGAACAATTGGGTTTATCCGGTCGCCTCAAAACATCTGGAGTCTATTCCAATGTATTGATCCCATTCGAAACTCTTTTTGGGATTGTTTTTGTCGGAAGCATGAGGTTTGAGAAAAAGTACCGAGAAGCTTTAACTAACAATATCCTATCAATTTTGCATCTTTAAGGTAGCAAGTTAGGACATCCGGCATGCTCACAACATTTCATGACTATTCGAAACAATTGAACCCATTTGAAGCTCCTTCAGAGCCCGATTAATGCAGAAGCACAAAGTTTCTAAACTATTTGTGAAAAGTATAAACGAACGAATTCCCATGAAATTGGCCTCTTTGGGAGAACAATTGGGTTTATCCGGTCACCTCAAAACATCTGGAGTCTATTCCAATGTATTGATCCCAATCGAAACTCTTTTTGGGATACTTTTGCTCGGAAGAATGAGGTTTGAGAAAAAGTACCGACAAGCTTTAACTAACAATATCCTATCAATTTTGCATCTTTAAGGTAGCAAGTTAGGACATCCGGCATGCTCACAACATTTCATGACCATTCGAAACAATTGATCCAATTTGAAGCTCCTTCAGAGCCCGTTTAGTGCAGAAGCACAAAGTTTCTAAACTATTTGTGAAAAGTGTGAACGAACGAATTCCCATGAAATTGTCTTCTTTGGGAGAACAATTGGGTTTATCCGGTCGCCTCAAAACATCTGGAGTCTATTCCAATGTATTGATCCCATTCGAAACTCTTTTTGGGATTGTTTTTGTCGGAAGCATGAGGTTTGAGAAAAAGTACCGAGAAGCTTTAACCAACAATATCCTATCAATTTTGCATCTTTGAGGTAGCAAGTTAGGACATCCGGCATGCTCACAACATTTCATGACCATTCAAAAACAATTGATCCCATTTGAAGCTCCTTCAGAGCCCGTTTAGTGCAGAAGCACAAAGCTTCTGAACTATTTGTGAAAAGTGTGAACGAACGAATTCCCATGAAATTGGCCTCTTTGGGAGAACAATTGGGTTTATCCGGTCGCCTCAAAACATCTGGAGTCTATTCCAATGTATTGATCCCATTCGAAACTCTTTTTGGGATAGTTTTTGGCGGAAGCATGAGGTTTGAGAAAAAGTACCAAGAAGCTTTAACCAACAATATCCTATCAATTTTGCATCTTTGAGGTAGCAAGTTAGGACATCCGGCATGCTCACAACATTTCATGACTATTCGAAACAATTGATCCCATTTGAAGCTCCTTCAGAGCCCGATTAATGCAGAAGCACAAAGTTTCTCAACTATTTGTGAAAAGTGTGAACGAACGAATTCCCATGAAATTGTCCTCTTTGGGAGAACAATTGGGTTTATGCGGTCACCTCAAAACATCTGGAGTCTATTCCAATGTATTGATCCCAATCGAAACTCTTTTTGGGATAGTTTTGCTCGGAAGCATGAGGTTTGAGAAAAAGTACCGAGAAGCTTTAACTAACAATATCCTATCAATTTTGCATCTTTAAGGTAGCAAGTTAGGACATCCGGCACGCTCACAACATTTCATGACCATTCGAAACAATTGATCCAATTTGAAGCTCCTTCAGAGCCCGTTTAGTGCAGAAGCACAAAGTTTCTAAACTATTTGTGAAAAGTGTGAACGAACGAATTCCCATGAAATTGTCTTCTTTGGGAGAACAATTGGGTTTATCCGGTCGCCTCAAAACATCTGGAGTCTATTCCAATGTATTGATCCCATTCGAAACTCTTTTTGGGATTATTTTTGTCGGAAGCATGAGGTTTGAGAAAAAGTACCGAGAAGCTTTAACCAACAATATCCTATCAATTTTGCATCTTTGAGGTAGCAAGTTAGGACATCCGGCATGCTCACAACATTTCATGACCATTCGAAAACAATTGATCCCATTTGAAGCTCCTTCAGAGCCCGTTTAGTGCAGAAGCACAAAGCTTCTGAACTATTTGTGAAAAGTGTGAACGAACGAATTCCCATGAAATTGGCCTCTTTGGTAGAATAATTGGGTTCATCCGGTTACCTCACAACATCTGGAGTCTATTCCAATGTATTGATCCCATTCGAAACTCTTTTTGGGATAGTTTTTGTCGGAAGCATGAGGTTTGAGAAAAAGTACCGAGAAGCTTTAACCAACAATATCCTATCAATTTTGCATCTTTGAGGTAGCAAGTTAGGACATCCGGCATGCTCACAATATTTCATGACTATTCGAAACAATTGATCCCATTCGAAGCTCCTTCAGAGCCCGTTTAGTGCAGAAGCACAAAGCTTCTGACCTATTTGTGAAAAGTGTGAACGAACGAATTCCCATGAAATTGTCCTCTTTGGGAGAACAATTGGGTTTATCCGGTCACCTCAAAACATCTGTAGTCTATTACAATGTCTTGATCCCAATCGAAACTCTTTTTGGGATAGTTTTGCTCGGAAGCATGAGGTTTGAGAAAAAGTACCGAGAAGCTTTAACCAACAATATCCTATCAATTTTGCATCTTTAAGGTAGCAAGTTAGGACATCCGGCATGCTCACAACATTTCATGACTATTCGAAACAATTGAACCCATTTGAAGCTCCTTCAGAGCCCGATTAGTGCAGAAGCACAAAGCTTCTAAACTATTTGTTAAAAGTGTGAACAAACGAATTCCCATGAAATTGTCCTCTTTGGGAGAACAATTGAGTTTATCCGGTCGCCTCAAAACATCTGGAGTCTATTCCAATGTATTGATCCCATTCGAAACTCTTTTTGGGATAGTTTTTGTCGGAAGCATGAGGTTTGAGAAAAAGTTCCGAGAAGCTTTAACCAACAATATCCTATCAATTTTGCATCTTTGAGGTAGCAAGTTAGGACATCCGGCATGCTCACAACATTTCATGACTATTCGAAACAATTGATCCCATTTGAAGCTCCTTCAGAGCCCGATTAATGCAGAAGCACAAAGTTTCTCAACTATTTGTGAAAAGTGTGAACGAACGAATTCCCATGAAATTGTCCTCTTTGGGAGAACAATTGGGTTTATGCGGTCACCTCAAAACATCTGGAGTCTATTCCAATGTATTGATCCCAATCGAAACTCTTTTTGGGATAGTTTTGCTCGGAAGCATGAGGTTTTTGAAAAAGTACCGAGAAGCTTTAACTAACAATATCCTATCAATTTTGCATCTTTAAGGTAGCAAGTTAGGACATCCGGCATGCTCACAACATTTCATGACCATTCGAAACAATTGATCCAATTTGAAGCTCCTTCAGAGCCCGTTTAATGCAGAAGCACAAAGTTTCTAAACTATTTGTGAAAAGTATAAACGAACGAATTCCCATGAAATTGGCCTCTTTGGGAGAACAATTGGGTTTATCCGGTCACCTCAAAACATCTGGAGTCTATTCCAATGTATTGATCCCAATCGAAACTCTTTTTGGGATTGTTTTTGTCGGAAGCATGAGGTTTGAGAAAAAGTACCGAGAAGCTTTAACTAACAATATCCTATCAATTTTGCATCTTTAAGGTAGCAAGTTAGGACATCCGGCACGCTCACAACATTTCATGACCATTCGAAACAATTGATCCAATTTGAAGCTCCTTCAGAGCCCGTTTAGTGCAGAAGCACAAAGTTTCTAAACTATTTGTGAAAAGTGTGAACGAACGAATTCCCATGAAATTGTCTTCTTTGGGAGAACAATTGGGTTTATCCGGTCGCCTCAAAACATCTGGAGTCTATTCCAATGTATTGATCCCATTCGAAACTCTTTTTGGGATTGTTTTTGTCGGAAGCATGAGGTTTGAGAAAAAGTACCGAGAAGCTTTAACCAACAATATCCTATCAATTTTGCATCTTTGAGGTAGCAAGTTAGGACATCCGGCATGCTCACAACATTTCATGACCATTCGAAAACAATTGATCCCATTTGAAGCTCCTTCAGAGCCCGTTTAGTGCAGAAGCACAAAGCTTCTGAACTATTTGTGAAAAGTGTGAACGAACGAATTCCCATGAAATTGGCCTCTTTGGTAGAATAATTGGGTTCATCCGGTCACCTCACAACATCTGGAGTCTATTCCAATGTATTGATCCCAATCGAAACTCTTTTTGGGATAGTTTTGCTCGGAAGCATGAGGTTTGAGAAAAAGTAACGATAAGCTTTAACCAACAATATCCTATCAATTTTGCATCTTTAAGATAGCAAGTTAGGACATCCGGCATGCTCACAACATTTCATGACCATTCGAAACAATTGATCCCATTTGAAGCTCCTTCAGAGCCCGTTTAGTGCAGAAGCACAAAGTTTCTAAACTATTTGTGAAAAGTGTGAACGAACGAATTCCCATGAAATTGTCCTCTTTGGGAGAACAATTGGGTTTATCCGGTCGCCTCAAAACATCTGGAGTCTATTCCAATGTATTGATCCCATTCGAAACTCTTTTTGGGATAGTTTTGGTCGGAAGCATGAGGTTTGAGAAAAAGTACCGAGAAGCTTTAACCAACAATATCCTATCAATTTTGCATCTTTGAGGTAGCAAGTTAGGACATCCGGCATGCTCACAACATTTCATGACTATTCGAAACAATTGATCCCATTTGACACTCCTTCAGAGCCCGTTTAGTGCAGAAGCACAAAGCTTCTGAACTATTTGTGAAAAGTGTGAACGAACGAATTCCCATGAAATTGTCCTCTTTGGGAGAACAATTGGGTTTATCCGGTCTCCTCAAAACGTCTGGAGTCTATTCCAATGTATTGATCCCATTCGAAACTCTTTTTGCGATAGTTTTTGCCGGAAGCATGAGGTTTGAGAAAAAGTACCGAGAAGCTTTAACCAACAATATCCTATCAATTTTGCATCTTTGAGGTACCAACTTAGGACATCCTGCATGCTCACAACATTTCATGACTATTCGAAACAATTGATCCCATTTGAAGCTCCTTCAGAGCCCGATTAGGGCAGAAGCACAAAGCTTCTGAACTATTTGTGAAAAGTGTGAACGAACGAATTCCCATGAAATTGGCCTCTTTGGTAGAATAATTGGGTTCATCCGGTCACCTCACAACATCTGGAGTCTATTCCAATGTATTGATCCCAATCGAAACTCTTTTTGCGATAGTTTTGGCCAGAAGCATGAGGTTTAAGAAAAAGTACCGAGAAGCTTTAACCAACAATATCCTACCAATATTGCATCTTTGAGGTAGCAAGTTAGGACATCCATCATGCTCACAACATTTCAGGACTATTCGAAACAATTGATCCCATTTGAAGCTCCTTCAGAGCCCGTTTAGTGCAGAAGCACAAAGTTTCTAAACTATTTGTGAAAAGTGTGTACGAACGAATTCCCATGAAATTGTCCTCTTTGGGAGAACAATTGGGTTTATCCAGTCGCCTCAAAACATCTGGAGTCTATTCCAATGTATTGATCCCATTCGAAACTCTTTTTGGGATAGTTTTGGTCGGAAGCATGAGGTTTGAGAAAAAGTACCGAGAAGCTTTAACCAACAATATCCTATCAATTTTGCATCTTTGAGGTACCAAGTTAGGACATCCTGCATGCTCACAACATTTCAGGACTATTCGAAACAATTGATCCCATTTGAAGCTCCTTCAGAGCCCGATTAATGCAGAAGCACAAAGTTTCTAAACTATTTGTGAAAAGTGTGAACGAACGAATTCCCATGAAATTGTCCTCTTTGGGAGAACAATTGGGTTTATCCGGTCACCTCAAAACATCTGGAGTCTATTACAATGTATTGATTAAAATCGAAACTCTTTTTGGGATAGTTTTGGTCGGAAGCATGAGGTTGGAGAAAAAGTACTGAGAAGCTTTAACCAACAATATCCTATCAATTTTGCATCTTTAAGGTAGCAAGTTAGGACATCCGGCATGCTCACAACATTTCATGACCATTCGAAACAATTGATCCCATTTGAAGCTCCTTCAGAGCCCGTTTAGTTCAGAAGCACAAAGTTTCTAAACTATTTGTGAAAAGTGTGAACGAACGAATTCCCATGAAATTGTCCTCTTTGGGAGAACAATTGGGTTTATCCGGTCACCTCAAAACATCTGGAGTCTATTCCAATTTTTTGATCCCATTCGAAACTCTTTTTGGGATAGTTTTTGTCGGAAGCATGAGGTTTGAGAAAAAGTACCGAGAAGCTTTAACCAACAATATCCTATCAATTTTGCATCTTTGAGGTAGCAAGTTAGGACATCCGACATGCTCACAACATTTCATGACTATTCGAAACAATTGATCCCATTTGAAGCTCCTTCAGAGCCCGATTAGTGCAGAAGCACAAAGCTTCTAAACTATTTGTGAAAAGTTTGAACGAACGAATTCCCATGAAATTGTCCTCTTTGGGAGAACAATTGGGTTTATCCGGTCGCCTCAAAACATCTGGAGTCTATTCCAATGTATTGATCCCAATCGAAACTCTTTTTGGGATAGTTTTGGTCGGAAGCATGAGGTTTGAGAAAAAGAACCGAGAAGCTTTAACCAAGAATATCCTATCAATTTTGCATCTTTAAGGTAGCAAGTTAGGACATCCGGCATGCTCACAACATTTCATGACCATTCAAAACAATTGATCCCATTTGAAGCTCCTTCAGAGCCCGTTTAGTGCAGAAGCACAAAGTTTCTATACTATTTGTGAAAAGTGTGAACGAACGAATTCCCATTAAATTGTCCTCTTTGGGAGAACAATTGGGTTTATCCGGTCGCCTCAAAACATCTGGAGTCTATTCCAATGTATTGATCCCATTCGAAACTCTTTTTGGAATAGTTTTTGTCGGAAGCATGAGGCTTGAGAAAAAGTACCGAGAAGCTTTAACCAACAATATCCTATCAATTTTGCAACTTCGAGGTAGCAAGTTAGGACATCCGGCATGCTCACAACATTTCATGACTATTCGAAACAATTGATCCCATTTGAAGCTCCGTCAGAGCCCGTTTTGTGCAGAAGCACAAAGCTTCTGAACTATTTGTGAAAAGTGTGAAAGAATGAATTCCCATGAAATTGGCCTCTTTGGGAGAATAATTGGGTTCATCCGGTCACCTCACAACATATGGAGTCTATTCCAATGTATTGATCCCATTCAAAACTCTTTTTGGGATAGTTTTTGTCGGAAGCATGAGGTTTGGGAAAAAGTACCGAGAAGCTTTAACCAACAATATCCTATCAATTTTACTTCTTGGAGGGCTCAAGTTAGGACATCCGGCATGCTCACAACATTTCATGACCATTCGAAACAATTGATCTAATGCAAAGCTCCACCAGAGCCTGATTAGTGCAGAAGCACAAAGCTTCTGAACTATTTATGAAACGTGTGAACGAACAAATTCCCATGATATTGGCCTCTTTGTAAAATAATTGGGTTCATCCGGTCACCTCATAACATCTGGAGTCTATTCCATTGTATTGTGTTAGCAAGGCTGACTTCCCAAGAGGGGGGTGAATTGGGAAGATTGAAAATTTTCTGCACAAGGTGAAGTAAGTGAAGATATCACAGTATAAAGAAAATAACGTGTAAAAACAAAGCAAGCTGAAAAGTAAAGATAGGGAGAAGAAAACTCAGCAATTTATCCTGGTTCGGTCTTTCCACTTGACCTACATCCAGTCCCCAAGACACCTCTTGAGATTTATCCACTATACAGCAAGAATTTCAATGGGCTTCTTGCTAAGGCCACAGTACACGAGTATGCTCTGTTTCAGAGCTCTCTCAAACTCTCCAAGCACTTTCACTATGTGCTTCCCAATCCCCTTGTGAATACCCCTCACAAGTAAATCTATCTTCCAGATGAAGAGTAGATTGAATACAATGAAATAACTCTCTTTAAAAGGAGTAGATATGAAAGTTTTGGTGCAAGTCTGGAAGTTAAGAGGGTAAAAGCTTTTGAGAAGAAAATTCAGCAGAGATTCAGTATATACAAGTTTGATTCATTACCCACAACTTCAAATGATGTTGTATTTATAGATTTAGGTCCCAAATATCCGTTAGAGACTAAATCTATCCGTTGGGGAAGTTATCCAACGGTTACTCTGAAAAACTATCCGTTTACCAACCGCATTTAATGTTTCTGACATACTGAAATTCGAATTTTGGTTGGTCAACAGACGAATTTCGAAGGAACCGAAGGTTAAAGCTTTCAACGTTACAACACGAAGTTCGTCTGTTCATGAAGTGAAATTCGAATTTTGAAACTTATAAAACATTTTCACAATGTGACATACGAATTTTCAAGAAGAAAGTTTTTCAGTTAAGTGTGAACAGTGTTTTCAATTTGCTACAGTGTCTTCGAAATTCGAATTTTGGTATCCCAAAATTCGTCTATTCACTGAACGTTAAAAGAGACACAGTAGTTTACTTTCTTCGAAATTCGAATTTTAAAGGTGTGAAATTCGTCTGTCAGAGAGACTCTTTCCAGATTTATTTCATCATTCGAATGTTGCAAATTCTTGTTATTCATATGTCTATGTTTCACTTAAACAGACTCAAGAACTTAGCTTCTGAAATTCGAATTTCAATGTTCAAAGTTCGTCTGTCAGAGAGCAGTTTTGAGACATAAATCATTCTTGATCTCAGATGAACTTTAACACATTTTCAGACGAATTTCTTCTATTTTCTCAAGTTTTGTTTTGTCTGAAATTCGAATTTTGAAGACTTAAAGTTCGTCTGTTGGAAAAAGCTTCTTTCAGACTTGTATGAAAATTCGAATGTTGGAAGCTCAAAATTCGTCTGTCAGAGAGCATTTATCAAACTCATTTTCATTTTGATTTCAGATGCATTTTATCATGGTCTCAGACGAATTTCTTTGGTTTTCACAAATTTCATTTTACTTGAAATTCGAATTTTGAAACTATGAAGTTCGTCGTTTACCAGAAAGGCTTCTTTCAGACTAGATGAAAATTCAAATTCTGAAAACTCAAAATTCGTCTGACAGAGAGCCATCTCTTCAGACTTAATCAGTTTTAGCTCAAAATTCGAATTTCCAAAGGCAAAGTTTGAATTTTCAACTTGACAGTTTAGTTTAAACTTTTAACCTTCGTCTGTTTGTGGGTGTTTTTCAAATATTTAAAGATTTAACATATAATCAAGGTTTGAAAACATCGTTTCTTCAAATCAAAACCTTTTACCCAATCATAACAAAAACTAAAGATCCTACAAGAGATCTAACAGCAAATACTCAGAAAAACTTCACTTGGAACAGCTTTGTTCTCCTTTGATATCTTCAATCCAAGCTCTTGAATGTTGGTTTAAAATCATCAAAACTCTTGCTTTAACCAACAATATCCTATCAATTTTGCATCTTTGAGGTAGTAAGTTAGGAGATCCGGCATGCTCACAACATTTCATGACTATTCGAATCAATTTATCCCATTTGAAGCTCCTTCAGAGCCCGTTTAGTGCAGAAGCACAAAGCTTCTGAACTATTAGTGAAAAGTGTGAACGAACAAATTCCCATGAAATTGGCCTCTTTGGGAGAACAATTGGGTTAATCTGACCACCTCACAACATCTGGAGTCTATTACAATGTATTGATCCCATTCGAAACTCTTTCAGAGCCCGTTTAGTGCAGAAGCACAAAGCTTCTGAACTATTTGTGAAAAGTGTGAACGAACGAATTCCCATGAAATTGTCCTCTTTGGGAGAACAATTGGGTTTATCCGGTCGCCTCAAAATATCTGGAGTCTATTCCAATGTATTGATCCCATTCGAAACTCTTTTTGGGATAGTTTTTGTCGGAAGCATGAGGTTTGAGAAAAAGTACCGAGAAGCTTTAACCAACAATATCCTATCAATTTTTCATCTTTGAGGTAGCAAGTTAGGACATCCGGCATGCTCACAACATTTCATGACTATTCGAAACAATTGATCCCATTTGAAGCTCCTTCAGAGCCCGATTAATGCAGAAGCACAAAGTTTCTAAACTATTTGTGAAAAGTATGAATGAACGAACTCCCATGAAATTGGCCTCTTTGGGAGAACAATTGGGTTTATCCGGTCACCTCAAAACATCTGTAGTCTATTACAATGTCTTGATCCCAATCGAAACTCTTTTTGGGATAGTTTTGGTCGGAAGCATGAGGTTTGAGAAAAAGTACCGAGAAGCTTTAACCAACAATATCCTATCAATTTTGCATCTTTAAGGTAGCAAGTTAGGACATCCGGCATGCTCACAACATTTCATGACCATTCGAAAACAATTGATCCCATTTGAAGCTCCTTCAGAGCCAGTTTAGTGCAGAAGCACAAAGCTTCTGAACTATTTGTGAAAAGTGTGAACGAACGAATTCCCATGAAATTGGCCTCTTTGGTAGAATAATTGGGTTCATCCGGTCACCTCACAACATCTGGAGTCTATTCCAATGTATTGATCCCAATCGAAACTCTTTTTGGGATAGTTTTGGCCAGAAGCATGAGGTTTAAGAAAAAGTACCGAGAAGCTTTAACCAACAATATCCTACCAATATTGCATCTTTGAGGTAGCAAGTTAGGACATCAAGCATGCTCACAACATTTCAGGACTATTCGAAACAATTGATCCCATTTGAAGCTCCTTTAGAGCCCGATTAGTGCAGAAGCACAAAGCTTCTAAACTATTTGTGAAAAGTGTGAACGAACGAATTCCCATGAAATTGTCCTCTTTGGGAGAACAATTGGGTTTATCCGGTCGCCTCAAAACATCTGGAGTCTATTCCAATGTATTGATCCCATTCAAAACTCTTTTTGGGATAGTTTTTGCCGGAAGCCTGAGGTTTGAGAAAAAGTACCGAGAAGCTTTAACCAACAATATCCTATCAATTTTGCATCTTTGAGGTAGCAAGTTAGGACATCCGGCATGCTCACAACATTTCATGACTATTCGAAACAATTGATCCCATTTGAAGCTCCTTCAGAGCCCGAATAATGCAGAAGCACAAAGTTTCTAAACTATTTGTGAAAAGTATGAACGAACGAATTCCCATGAAATTGGCCTCTTTGGGAGAACAATTGGGTTTATCCGGTCACCTCAAAACATCTGGAGTCTATTACAATGTCTTGATCCCAATCGAAACTATTTTTGGGATAGTTTTGCTCGGAAGCATGAGGTTTGAGAAAAAGTTCCGAGAAGCTTTAACCAATAATATCCTATCAATTTTGCATCTTTAAGGTAGCAAGTTAGGACATCCGGCATGCTCACAACATTTCATGACCATTCGAAAACAATTGATCCCATTTGAAGCTCCTTCAGAGCCCGTTTAGTGCAGAAGCACAAAGCTTCTGAACTATTTGTGAAAAGTGTGAACGAACGAATTCCCATGAAATTGGCCTCTTTGGTAGAATAACTGGGTTCATCCGGTCACCTCACAACATCTGGAGTCTATTCTAATGTATTGATCCCAATCGAAACTCTTTTTGGGATAGTTTTGGCCAGAAGCATGAGGTTTAAGAAAAAGTACCGAGAAGCTTTAACCAACAATATCCTACCAATATTGCATCTTTGAGGTAGCAAGTTAGGACATCCAGCATGCTCACAATATTTCAGGACTATTCGAAACAATTGATCCCATTTGAAGCTCCTTCAGAGCCCGATTAGTGCAGAAGCACAAAGCTTCTAAACTATTTGTGAAAAGTGTGAACGAACGAATTCCCATGAAATTGGCCTCTTTGGGAGAACAATTGGGTTTATCCGGTCACCTCAAAACATCTGGAGTCTATTCCAATGTATTGATCCCATTCGAAACTCTTTTTGGGATAGTTTTTGTCGGAAGCATGAGGTTAGAGAAAAAGTTCCGAGAAGCTTTAACCAACAATATCCTATCAATTTTTCATCTTTCAGGTAGCAAGTTAGGACATCCGGCATGCTCACAACATTTCATGACTATTCGAAACAATTGATCCCATTTGAAGCTCCTTCAGAGCCCGATTAATGCAGAAGCACAACGTTTCTAAACTATTTGTGAAAAGTATGAACGAACGAATTCCCATGAAATTGGCCTCTTTGGGAGAACAATTGGGTTTATCCGGTCACCTCAAAACATCTGGAGTCTATTACAATGTATTGATCCCAATCGAAACTCTTTTTGGGATAGTTTTGGTCGGAAGCATGAGGTTTGAGAAAAAGTACCGAGAAGCTCTAACCAACAATATCCTATCAATTTTGCATCTTTAAGGTAGCAAGTTAGGACATCCGGCATGCTCACAACATTTCATGACCATTCGAAACAATTGATCCCATTTGAAGCTCCTTCAGAGCCCGTTTAGTTCAGAAGCACAAAGTTTCTAAACTATTTGTGAAAAGTGTGAACGAACGAATTCCCATGAAATTGTCCTCTTTGGGAGAACAATTGGGTTTATCCGGTCATCTCAAAACATCTGGAGTCTATTCCAATGTATTGATCCCATTCGAAACTCTTTTTGGGATAGTTTTTGTCGGAAGCATGAGGTTTGAGAAAAAGTACCGAGAAGCTTTAACCAACAATATCCTATCAATTTTGCATCTTTGAGGTAGCAAGTTAGGACATCCGGCATGCTCACAACATTTCATGACTATTCGAAACAATTGATCCCATTTGAAGCTCCTTCAGAGCCCGATTAATGCAGAAGCACAAAGTTTCTAAACTATTTGTGAAAAGTATGAACGAACGAATTCCCATGAAATTGGCCTCTTTGGGAGAACAATTGGGTTTATGCGGTCGCCTCAAAACATCTGGAGTCTATTCCAATGTATTGATCCCAATCGAAACTCTTTTTGGGATAGTTTTGCTCGGAAGCATGAGGTTTGAGAAAAGTACCGATAAGCTTTAACCAACAATATCCTATCAATTTTTCATCTTTAAGGTAGCAAGTTAGGACATCCGGCATGCTCACAACATTTCATGACCATTCGAAACAATTGATCCCATTTGAAGCTCCTTCAGAGCCCGATTAATGCAGAAGCACAAAGTTTCTAAACTATTTGTGAAAAGTGTGAACGAACGAATTCCCATGAAATTGGCCTCTTTGGGAGAACAATTGGGTTTATCCGGTCGCCTCAAAACATCTGGAGTCTATTCCAATGTATTGATCCCAATCGAAACTCTTTTTGGGATAGTTTTGGTCGGAAGCATGAGGTTTGAGAAAAAGAACCGAGAAGCTTTAACCAACAATATCCTATCAATTTTTCATCTTTAAGGTAGCAAGTTAGGACATCCGGCATGCTCACAACATTTCATGACCATTCGAAACTATTGATCCCATTTGAAGCTCCTTCAGAGCCCGTTTAGTGCAGAAGCACAAAGTTTCCATACTATTTGTGAAAAGTGTGAACGAACGAATTCCCATGAAATTGTCCTCTTTGGGAGAACAATTGGGTTTATCCGGTCGCCTCAAAACATCTGGAGTCTATTCCAATGTATTGATCCCATTCGAAACTCTTTTTGGAATAGTTTTTGTCGGAAGCATGAGGCTTGAGAAAAAATACCGAGAATCTTTAACCAACAATATCCTATCAATTTTGCATCTTGGAGGGCTCCAGTTAGGACATCCGGCATGCTCACGACATTTCATGACCATTCGAAACAATTGGTCCAATGCAAAGCTCCACCAGAGCCTGATTAGTGCAGAAGCACAAAGCTTCTGAACTATTTGTGAAAAGTGTGAACGAACGAATTCCCATGAAATTGGCCTCGTTGGGAGAACAATTGGGTTTATGCGGTCACCACAAAACATCTGGAGTCTATTCCAATGTATTGATCCCAATCGAAACTCTTTTTGGGATTGTTTTGGTCGGAAGCATGAGGTTTGAGAAAAAGTACCGAGAAGCTTTAACCAACAATATCCTATCAATTTTGCATCTTTGAGGTAGCAAGTTAGGACATCCGGCATGCTCACAACATTTCATGACTATTCGAAACAATTGATCCCATTTGAAGCTCCTGCAGAGCCCGATTAGTGCAGAAGCACAAAGTTTCTAAACTATTTGTGAAAAGTGTGAACAAACGAATTCCCATTAAATTGTCCACTTTTGGAGAACAATTGGGTTTGTTCGGTCAACTCAAAACATCTGGAGTCTATTACAATGTATTGATCCCATTCGAAACTCTTTTTGGGATAGTTTTTGTTGGAAGCATGAGGTTTGAGAAAAAGTACCGAGAAGCTTTAACTAACAATATCCTATCAATTTTGCATCTTTGAGGTAGCAAGTTAGGACATCCGGCATGCTCACAAAATTTCATGACTATTCGAAACAATTGATCCCATTTGAAGCTCCTTTAGAGCCCGATTAGTGCAGAAGCACAAAGTTTCTGAACTATTTGTGAAAAGTATGAACGAACGAATTCCCTTGAAATTGGCCTCTTTGGGAGAACAATTGGGTTTATCCGGTCACCTCAAAACATCTGGAGTCTATTACAATGTATTGATCCCAATCGAAACTCTTTTTGGGATTGTTTTGGTCGGAAGCATGAGGTTTGGGAAAAAGTACCGAGAATCTTTAACCACCAATATCCTATCAATTTTGCATCTTTGAGGTAGCAAGTTAGGACATCCGGCATGCTCACAACATTTCATGACCATTCGAAACAATTGATCCCATTTGAAGCTCCTTCAGAGCCCGTTTAGTTCAGAAGCACAAAGCTTCTGAACTATTTATGAAAAGTGTGACCGAACGAATTGCCATGTAATTGGCCTCTTTGGGAGAACAATTGGGTTCATCCGGTTACCTCACAACATCTGGAGTCTATTCCAATGTATTGATCCCATTCGAAACTCTTTTTGGAATAGTTTTTGTCGGAAGCATGAGGCTTGAGAAAAAGTACCGAGAAGCTTTAACCAACAATATCCTATCAATTTTGCATCTTTGAGGTAGCAAGTTAGGACATCTGGCATGCTCACAACATTTCATGACCATTCGAAACAATTGATCCCATTTGAAGCTCCTTCAGAGCCCGTTTAGTTCAGAAGCACAAAGCTTCTGAACTATTTATGAAAAGTGTGACCGAACGAATTGCCATGTAATTGGCCTCTTTGGGAGAACAATTGGGTTCATCCGGTTACCTCACAACATCTGGAGTCTATTCCAATGTATTGATCCCATTCGAAACTCTTTTTGGGATAGTTTTTGTCGGAAGAATGAGGTTTGAGAAAAAGTACCGAGAAGCTTTAACCAACAATATCCTATCAATTTTGCATCTTTGAGGTAGCAAGTTAGGACATCCGGCATGCTCACAACATTTCATGACTATTCGAAACAATTGATCCCATTTGAAGCTCCTTCAGAGCCCGATTAATGCAGAAGCACAAAGTTTCTAAACTATTTGTGAAAAGTCTGAACGAACGAATTCCCATGAAATTGGCCTCTTTGGGAGAACAATTGGGTTTATCCGGTCACCTCAAAACATCTGGAGTCTATTCCAATGTATTGATCCCATTCGAAACTCTTTTTGGGATAGTTTTTGTCGGAAGCATGAGGTTTGAGAAAAAGTTCCGAGAAGCTTTAACCAACAATATCCTATCAATTTTTCATCTTTCAGGTAGCAAGTTAGGACATCCGGCATGCTCACAACATTTCATGACTATTCGAAACAATTGATCCCATTTGAAGCTCCTTCAGAGCCCGATTAATGCAGAAGCACAAAGTTTCTAAACTATTTGTGAAAAGTATGAATGAACGAATTCCCATGAAATTGGCCTCTTTGGGAGAACAATTGGGTTTATCCGGTCACCTCAAAACATCTGGAGTCTATTACAATGTATTGATCCCAATCGAAACTCTTTTTGGGATAGTTTTGGTCGGAAGCATGAGGTTTGAGAAAAAGTACCGAGAAGCTCTAACCAACAATATCCTATCAATTTTGCATCTTTAAGGTAGCAAGTTAGGACATCCGGCATGCTCACAACATTTCATGACCATTCGAAACAATTGATCCCATTTGAAGCTCCTTCAGAGCCCGTTTAGTTCAGAAGCACAAAGTTTCTAAACTATTTGTGAAAAGTGTGAACGAACGAATTCCCATGAAATTGTCCTCTTTGGGAGAACAATTGGGTTTATCCGGTCATCTCAAAACATCTGGAGTCTATTCCAATGTATTGATCCCATTCGAAACTCTTTTTGGGATAGTTTTTGTCGGAAGCATGAGGTTTGAGAAAAAGTACCGAGAAGCTTTAACCAACAATATCCTATCAATTTTGCATCTTTGAGGTAGCAAGTTAGGACATCCGGCATGCTCACAACATTTCATGACTATTCGAAACAATTGATCCCATTTGAAGCTCCTTCAGAGCCCGATTAATGCAGAAGCACAAAGTTTCTAAACTATTTGTGAAAAGTATGAACGAACGAATTCCCATGAAATTGGCCTCTTTGGGAGAACAATTGGGTTTATCCGGTCGCCTCAAAACATCTGGAGTCTATTCCAATGTATTGATCCCAATCGAAACTCTTTTTGGGATAGTTTTGCTCGGAAGCATGAGGTTTGAGAAAAGTACCGATAAGCTTTAACCAACAATATCCTATCAATTTTTCATCTTTAAGGTAGCAAGTTAGGACATCCGGCATGCTCACAACATTTCATGACTATTCGAAACAATTGATCCCATTTGAAGCTCCTTCAGAGCCCGATTAATGCAGAAGCACAAACTTTCTAAACTATTTGTGAAAAGTGTGAACGAACGAATTCCCATGAAATTGGCCTCTTTGGGAGAACAATTGGGTTTATCCGGTCATCTCAAAACATCTGGAGTCTATTCCAATGTATTGATCCCATTCGAAACTCTTTTTGGGATAGTTTTTGTCGGAAGCATGAGGTTTGAGAAAAAGTACCGAGAAGCTTTAACCAACAATATCCTATCAATTTTGCATCTTTGAGGTAGCAAGTTAGGACATCCGGCATGCTCACAACATTTCATGACTATTCGAAACAATTGATCCCATTTGAAGCTCCTTCAGAGCCCGATTAATGCAGAAGCACAAAGTTTCTAAACTATTTGTGAAAAGTATGAACGAACGAATTCCCATGAAATTGGCCTCTTTGGGAGAACAATTGGGTTTATGCGGTCGCCTCAAAACATCTGGAGTCTATTCCAATGTATTGATCCCAATCGAAACTCTTTTTGGGATAGTTTTGCTCGGAAGCATGAGGTTTGAGAAAAGTACCGATAAGCTTTAACCAACAATATCCTATCAATTTTTCATCTTTAAGGTAGCAAGTTAGGACATCCGGCATGCTCACAACATTTCATGACCATTCGAAACAATTGATCCCATTTGAAGCTCCTTCAGAGCCCGATTAATGCAGAAGCACAAAGTTTCTAAACTATTTGTGAAAAGTGTGAACGAACGAATTCCCATGAAATTGGCCTCTTTGGGAGAACAATTGGGTTTATCCGGTCGCCTCAAAACATCTGGAGTCTATTCCAATGTATTGATCCCAATCGAAACTCTTTTTGGGATAGTTTTGGTCGGAAGCATGAGGTTTGAGAAAAAGAACCGAGAAGCTTTAACCAACAATATCCTATAAATTTTTCATCTTTAAGGTAGCAAGTTAGGACATCCGGCATGCTCACAACATTTCATGACCATTCGAAACAATTGATCCCATTTGAAGCTCCTTCAGAGCCCGTTTAGTGCAGAAGCACAAAGTTTGCATACTATTTGTGAAAAGTGTGAACGAACGAATTCCCATGAAATTGTCCTCTTTGGGAGAACAATTGGGTTTATCCGGTCGCCTCAAAACATCTGGAGTCTATTCCAATGTATTGATCCCATTCGAAACTCTTTTTGGAATAGTTTTTGTCGGAAGCATGAGGCTTGAGAAAAAATACCGAGAATCTTTAACCAACAATATCCTATCAATTTTGCATCTTGGAGGGCTCCAGTTAGGACATCCGGCATGCTCACGACATTTCATGACCATTCGAAACAATTGGTCCAATGCAAAGCTCCACCAGAGCCTGATTAGTGCAGAAGCACAAAGCTTCTGAACTATTTGTGAAAAGTGTGAACGAACGAATTCCCATGAAATTGGCCTCGTTGGGAGAACAATTGGGTTTATGCGGTCACCCCAAAACATCTGGAGTCTATTCCAATGTATTGATCCCAATCGAAACTCTTTTTGGGATTGTTTTGGTCGGAAGCATGAGGTTTGAGAAAAAGTACCGAGAAGCTTTAACCAACAATATCCTATCAATTTTGCATCTTCGAGGTAGCAAGTTAGGACATCCGGCATGCTCACAACATTTCATGACCATTCGAAACAATTGATCCCATTTGAAGCTCCTTCAGAGCCCGTTTAGTTCAGAAGCACAAAGCTTCTGAACTATTTATGACAAGTGTGACCGAACGAATTGCCATGTAATTGGCCTCTTTGGGAGAACAATTGGGTTCATCCGGTTACCTCACAACATCTGGAGTCTATTCCAATGTATTGATCCCATTCGAAACTCTTTTTGGAATAGTTTTTGTCGGAAGCATGAGGCTTGAGAAAAAGTACCGAGAAGCTTTAACCAACAATATCCTATCAATTTTGCATCTTTGAGGTAGCAAGTTAGGACATCCGGCATGCTCACAACATTTCATGACCATTCGAAACAATTGATCCCATTTGAAGCTCCTTCAGAGCCCGTTTAGTTCAGAAGCACAAAGCTTCTGAACTATTTATGAAAAGTGTGACCGAACGAATTGCCATGTAATTGGCCTCTTTGGGAGAACAATTGGGTTTATCCGGTCATCTCAAAACATCTGGAGTCTATTCCAATGTATTGATCCCATTCGAAACTCTTTTTGGGATAGTTTTTGTCGGAAGCATGAGGTTTGAGAAAAAGTACCGAGAAGCTTTAACCAACAATATCCTATCAATTTTGCATCTTTGAGGTAGCAAGTTAGGACATCCGGCATGCTCACAACATTTCATGACTATTCAAAACAATTGATCCCATTTGAAGCTCCTTCAGAGCCCGATTAATGCAGAAGCATAAAGTTTCTAAACTATTTGTGAAAAGTATGAACGAACGAATTCCCATGAAATTGGCCTCTTTGGGAGAACAATTGGGTTTATCCGGTCGCCTCAAAACATCTGGAGTCTATTCCAATGTATTGATCCCAATCGAAACTCTTTTTGGGATAGTTTTGCTCGGAAGCATGAGGTTTGAGAAAAGTACTGATAAGCTTTAACCAACAATATCCTATCAATTTTTCATCTTTAAGGTAGCAAGTTAGGACATCCGGCATGCTCACAACATTTCATGACCATTCGAAACAATTGATCCCATTTGAAGCTCCTTCAGAGCCCAATTAATGCAGAAGCACAAAGTTTCTAAACTATTTGTGAAAAGTGTGAACGAACGAATTCCCATGAAATTGGCCTCTTTGGGAGAACAATTGGGTTTATCCGGTCGCCTCAAAACATCTGGAGTCTATTCCAATGTATTGATCCCAATCGAAACTCTTTTTGGGATAGTTTTGGTCGGAAGCATGAGGTTTGAGAAAAAGAACCGAGAAGCTTTAACCAACAATATCCTATCAATTTTTCATCTTTAAGGTAGCAAGTTAGGACATCCGGCATGCTCACAACATTTCATGACCATTCGAAACAATTGATCCCATTTGAAGCTCCTTCAGAGCCCGTTTAGTGCAGAAGCACAAAGTTTCCATACTATTTGTGAAAAGTGTGAACGAACGAATTCCCATGAAATTGTCCTCTTTGGGAGAACAATTGGGTTTATCCGGTCGCCTCAAAACATCTGGAGTCTATTCCAATGTATTGATCCCATTCGAAACTCTTTTTGGAATAGTTTTTGTCGGAAGCATGAGGCTTGAGAAAAAATACCGAGAATCTTTAACCAACAATATCCTATCAATTTTGCATCTTGGAGGGCTCCAGTTAGGACATCCGGCATGCTCACGACATTTTATGACCATTCGAAACAATTGGTCCAATGCAAAGCTCCACCAGAGCCTGATTAGTGCAGAAGCACAAAGCTTCTGAACTATTTGTGAAAAGTGTGAACGAACGAATTCCCATGAAATTGGCCTCGTTGGGAGAACAATTGGGTTTATGCGGTCACCCCAAAACATCTGGAGTCTATTCCAATGTATTGATCCCAATCGAAACTCTTTTTGGGATTGTTTTGGTCGGAAGCATGAGGTTTGAGAAAAAGTACCGAGAAGCTTTAACCAACAATATCCTATCAATTTTGCATCTTTGAGGTAGCAAGTTAGGACATCCGGCATGCTCACAACATTTCATGACTATTCGAAACAATTGATCCCATTTGAAGCTCCTGCAGAGCCCGATTAGTGCAGAAGCACAAAGTTTCTAAACTATTTGTGAAAAGTGTGAACAAACGAATTCCCATTAAATTGTCCACTTTTGGAGAACAATTGGGTTTGTTCGGTCAACTCAAAACATCTGGAGTCTATTACAATGTATTGATCCCATTCGAAACTCTTTTTGGGATAGTTTTTGTTGGAAGCATGAGGTTTGAGAAAAAGTACCGAGAAGCTTTAACTAACAATATCCTATCAATTTTGCATCTTTGAGGTAGCAAGTTAGGACATCCGGCATGCTCACAAAATTTCATGACTATTCGAAACAATTGATCCCATTTGAAGCTCCTTTAGAGCCCGATTAGTGCAGAAGCACAAAGTTTCTGAACTATTTGTGAAAAGTATGAACGAACGAATTCCCTTGAAATTGGCCTCTTTGGGAGAACAATTGGGTTTATCCGGTCACCTCAAAACATCTGGAGTCTATTACAATGTATTGATCCCAATCGAAACACTTTTTGGGATAGTTTTGGTCGGAAGCATGAGGTTTGGGAAAAAGTACCGAGAATCTTTAACCACCAATATCCTATCAATTTTGCATCTTTGAGGTAGCAAGTTAGGACATCCGGCATGCTCACAACATTTCATGACCATTCGAAACAATTGATCCCATTTGAAGCTCCTTCAGAGCCCGTTTAGTTCAGAAGCACAAAGCTTCTGAACTATTTATGAAAAGTGTGACCGAACGAATTGCCATGTAATTGGCCTCTTTGGGAGAACAATTGGGTTCATCCGGTTACCTCACAACATCTGGAGTCTATTCCAATTTATTGATCCCATTCGAAACTCTTTTTGGAATAGTTTTTGTCGGAAGCATGAGGCTTGAGAAAAAGTACCGAGAAGCTTTAACCAACAATATCCTATCAATTTTGCATCTTTGAGGTAGCAAGTTAGGACATCCGGCATGCTCACAACATTTCATGACCATTCGAAACAATTGATCCATTTTGAAGCTCCTTCAGAGCCCGTTTAGTTCAGAAGCACAAAGCTTCTGAACTATTTATGAAAAGTGTGACCGAACGAATTGCCATGTAATTGGCCTCTTTGGGAGAACAATTGGGTTCATCCAGTTACCTCACAACATCTGGAGTCTATTCCAATGTATTGATCCCATTCGAAACTCTTTTTGGGATAGTTTTTGTCGGAAGAATGAGGTTTGAGAAAAAGTACCGAGAAGCTTTAACCAACAATATCCTATCAATTTTGCATCTTTGAGGTAGCAAGTTAGGACATCCGGCATGCTCACAACATTTCATGACTATTCGAAACAATTGATCCCATTTGAAGCTCCTTCAGAGCCCGATTAATGCAGAAGCACAAAGTTTCTAAACTATTTGTGAAAAGTCTGAACGAACGAATTCCCATGAAATTGGCCTCTTTGGGAGAACAATTGGGTTTATCCGGTCACCTCAAAACATCTGGAGTCTATTCCAATGTATTGATCCCATTCGAAACTCTTTTTGGGATAGTTTTTGTCGGAAGCATGAGGTTTGAGAAAAAGTTCCGAGAAGCTTTAACCAACAATATCCTATCAATTTTTCATCTTTCAGGTAGCAAGTTAGGACATCCGGCATGCTCACAACATTTCATGACTATTCGAAACAATTGATCCCATTTGAAGCTCCTTCAGAGCCCGATTAATGCAGAAGCACAAAGTTTCTAAACTATTTGTGAAAAGTATGAACGAATGAATTCCCATGAAATTGGCCTCTTTGGGAGAACAATTGGGTTTATCCGGTCACCTCAAAACATCTGGAGTCTATTACAATGTATTGATCCCAATCGAAACTCTTTTTGGGATAGTTTTGGTCGGAAGCATGAGGTTTGAGAAAAAGTACCGAGAAGCTCTAACCAACAATATCCTATCAATTTTGCATCTTTAAGGTAGCAAGTTAGGACATCCGGCATGCTCACAACATTTCATGACCATTCGAAACAATTGATCCCATTTGAAGCTCCTTCAGAGCCCGTTTAGTTCAGAAGCACAAAGTTTCTAAACTATTTGTGAAAAGTGTGAACGAACGAATTCCCATGAAATTGTCCTCTTTGGGAGAACAATTGGGTTTATCCGGTCATCTCAAAACATCTGGAGTCTATTCCAATGTATTGATCCCATTCGAAACTCTTTTTGGGATAGTTTTTGTCGGAAGCATGAGGTTTGAGAAAAAGTACCGAGAAGCTTTAACCAACAATATCCTATCAATTTTGCATCTTTGAGGTAGCAAGTTAGGACATCCGGCATGCTCACAACATTTCATGACTATTCGAAACAATTGATCCCATTTGAAGCTCCTTCAGAGCCCGATTAATGCAGAAGCACAAAGTTTCTAAACTATTTGTGAAAAGTATGAACGAACGAATTCCCATGAAATTGGCCTCTTTGGGAGAACAATTGGGTTTATCCGGTCGCCTCAAAACATCTGGAGTCTATTCCAATGTATTGATTCCAATCGAAACTCTTTTTGGGATAGTTTTGCTCGGAAGCATGAGGTTTGAGAAAAGTACCGATAAGCTTTAACCAACAATATCCTATCAATTTTTCATCTTTAAGGTAGCAAGTTAGGACATCCGGCATGCTCACAACATTTCATGACCATTCGAAACAATTGATCCCATTTGAAGCTCCTTCAGAGCCCGATTAATGCAGAAGCACAAAGTTTCTAAACTATTTGTGAAAAGTGTGAACGAACGAATTCCCATGAAATTGGCCTCTTTGGGAGAACAATTGGGTTTATCCGGTCATCTCAAAACATCTGGAGTCTATTCCAATGTATTGATCCCATTCGAAACTCTTTTTGGGATAGTTTTTGTCGGAAGCATGAGGTTTGAGAAAAAGTACCGAGAAGCTTTAACCAACAATATCCTATCAATTTTGCATCTTTGAGGTAGCAAGTTAGGACATCCGGCATGCTCACAACATTTCATGACTATTCGAAACAATTGATCCCATTTGAAGCTCCTTCAGAGCCCGATTAATGCAGAAGCACAAAGTTTCTAAACTATTTGTGAAAAGTATGAACGAACGAATTCCCATGAAATTGGCCTCTTTGGGAGAACAATTGGGTTTATCCGGTCGCCTCAAAACATCTGGAGTCTATTCCAATGTATTGATCCCAATCGAAACTCTTTTTGGGATAGTTTTGCTCGGAAGCATGAGGTTTGAGAAAAGTACCGATAAGCTTTAACCAACAATATCCTATCAATTTTTCATCTTTAAGGTAGCAAGTTAGGACATCCGGCATGCTCACAACATTTCATGACCATTCGAAACAATTGATCCCATTTGAAGCTCCTTCAGAGCCCGATTAATGCAGAAGCACAAAGTTTCTAAACTATTTGTGAAAAGTGTGAACGAACGAATTCCCATGAAATTGGCCTCTTTGGGAGAACAATTGGGTTTATCCGGTCATCTCAAAACATCTGGAGTCTATTCCAATGTATTGATCCCATTCGAAACTCTTTTTGGGATAGTTTTTGTCAGAAGCATGAGGTTTGAGAAAAAGTACCGAGAAGCTTTAACCAACAATATCCTATCAATTTTGCATCTTTGAGGTAGCAAGTTAGGACATCCGGCATGCTCACAACATTTCATGACTATTCGAAACAATTGATCCCATTTGAAGCTCCTTCAGAGCCCGATTAATGCAGAAGCACAAAGTTTCTAAACTATTTGTGAAAAGTATGAACGAACGAATTCCCATGAAATTGGCCTCTTTGGGAGAACAATTGGGTTTATCCGGTCGCCTCAAAACATCTGGAGTCTATTCCAATGTATTGATCCCAATCGAAACTCTTTTTGGGATAGTTTTGCTCGGAAGCATGAGGTTTGAGAAAAGTACCGATAAGCTTTAACCAACAATATCCTATCAATTTTTCATCTTTAAGGTAGCAAGTTAGGACATCCGGCATGCTCACAACATTTCATGACCATTCGAAACAATTGATCCCATTTGAAGCTCCTTCAGAGCCCGATTAATGCAGAAGCACAAAGTTTCTAAACTATTTGTGAAAAGTGTGAACGAACGAATTCCCATGAAATTGGCCTCTTTGGGAGAACAATTGGGTTTATCCGGTCGCCTCAAAACATCTGGAGTCTATTCCAATGTATTGATCCAAATCGAAACTCTTTTTGGGATAGTTTTGGTCGGAAGCATGAGGTTTGAGAAAAAGAACCGAGAAGCTTTAACCAACAATATCCTATAAATTTTTCATCTTTAAGGTAGCAAGTTAGGACATCCGGCATGCTCACAACATTTCATGACCATTCGAAACAATTGATCCCATTTGAAGCTCCTTCAGAGCCCGTTTAGTGCAGAAGCACAAAGTTTCCATACTATTTGTGAAAAGTGTGAACGAACGAATTCCCATGAAATTGTCCTCTTTGGGAGAACAATTGGGTTTATCCGGTCGCCTCAAAACATCTGGAGTCTATTCCAATGTATTGATCCCATTCGAAACTCTTTTTGGAATAGTTTTTGTCGGAAGCATGAGGCTTGAGAAAAAATACCGAGAATCTTTAACCAACAATATCCTATCAATTTTGCATCTTGGAGGGCTCCAGTTAGGACATCCGGCATGCTCACGATATTTCATGACCATTCGAAACAATTGGTCCAATGCAAAGCTCCACCAGAGCCTGATTAGTGCAGAAGCACAAAGCTTCTGAACTATTTGTGAAAAGTGTGAACGAACGAATTCCCATGAAATTAGCCTCGTTGGGAGAACAATTGGGTTTATGCGGTCACCCCAAAACATCTGGAGTCTATTCCAATGTATTGATCCCAATCGAAACTCTTTTTGGGATTGTTTTGGTCGGAAGCATGAGGTTTGAGAAAAAGTACCGAGAAGCTTTAACCAACAATATCCTATCAATTTTGCATCTTCGAGGTAGCAAGTTAGGACATCCGGCATGCTCACAACATTTCATGACCATTCGAAACAATTGATCCCATTTGAAGCTCCTTCAGAGCCCGTTTAGTTCAGAAGCACAAAGCTTCTGAACTATTTATGAAAAGTGTGACCGAACGAATTGCCATGTAATTGGCCTCTTTGGGAGAACAATTGGGTTCATCCGGTTACCTCACAACATCTGGAGTCTATTCCAATGTATTGATCCCATTCGAAACTCTTTTTGGAATAGTTTTTGTCGGAAGCATGAGGCTTGAGAAAAAGTACCGAGAAGCTTTAACCAACAATATCCTATCAATTTTGCATCTTTGAGGTAGCAAGTTAGGACATCCGGCATGCTCACAACATTTCATGACCATTCGAAACAATTGATCCCATTTGAAGCTCCTTCAGAGCCCGTTTAGTTCAGAAGCACAAAGCTTCTGAACTATTTATGAAAAGTGTGACCGAACGAATTGCCATGTAATTGGCCTCTTTGGGAGAACAATTGGGTTCATCCGGTTACCTCACAACATCTGGAGTCTATTCCAATGTATTGATCCCATTCGAAACTCTTTTTGGGATAGTTTTTGTCGGAAGAATGAGGTTTGAGAAAAAGTACCGAGAAGCTTTAACCAACAATATCCTATCAATTTTGCATCTTTGAGGTAGCAAGTTAGGACATCCGGCATGCTCACAACATTTCATGACTATTCGAAACAATTGATCCCATTTGAAGCTCCTTCAGAGCCCGATTAATGCAGAAGCACAAAGTTTCTAAACTATTTGTGAAAAGTGTGAACGAACGAATTCCCATGAAATTGGCCTCTTTGGGAGAACAATTGGGTTTATCCGGTCGCCTCAAAACATCTGGAGTCTATTCCAATGTATTGATCCAAATCGAAACTCTTTTTGGGATAGTTTTGGTCGGAAGCATGAGGTTTGAGAAAAAGAACCGAGAAGCTTTAACCAACAATATCCTATAAATTTTTCATCTTTAAGGTAGCAAGTTAGGACATCCGGCATGCTCACAACATTTCATGACCATTCGAAACAATTGATCCCATTTGAAGCTCCTTCAGAGCCCGTTTAGTGCAGAAGCACAAAGTTTCCATACTATTTGTGAAAAGTGTGAACGAACGAATTCCCATGAAATTGTCCTCTTTGGGAGAACAATTGGGTTTATCCGGTCGCCTCAAAACATCTGGAGTCTATTCCAATGTATTGATCCCATTCGAAACTCTTTTTGGAATAGTTTTTGTCGGAAGCATGAGGCTTGAGAAAAAATACCGAGAATCTTTAACCAACAATATCCTATCAATTTTGCATCTTGGAGGGCTCCAGTTAGGACATCCGGCATGCTCACGACATTTCATGACCATTCGAAACAATTGGTCCAATGCAAAGCTCCACCAGAGCCTGATTAGTGCAGAAGCACAAAGCTTCTGAACTATTTGTGAAAAGTGTGAACGAACGAATTCCCATGAAATTAGCCTCGTTGGGAGAACAATTGGGTTTATGCGGTCACCCCAAAACATCTGGAGTCTATTCCAATGTATTGATCCCAATCGAAACTCTTTTTGGGATTGTTTTGGTCGGAAGCATGAGGTTTGAGAAAAAGTACCGAGAAGCTTTAACCAACAATATCCTATCAATTTTGCATCTTCGAGGTAGCAAGTTAGGACATCCGGCATGCTCACAACATTTCATGACCATTCGAAACAATTGATCCCATTTGAAGCTCCTTCAGAGCCCGTTTAGTTCAGAAGCACAAAGCTTCTGAACTATTTATGAAAAGTGTGACCGAACGAATTGCCATGTAATTGGCCTCTTTGGGAGAACAATTGGGTTCATCCGGTTACCTCACAACATCTGGAGTCTATTCCAATGTATTGATCCCATTCGAAACTCTTTTTGGAATAGTTTTTGTCGGAAGCATGAGGCTTGAGAAAAAGTACCGAGAAGCTTTAACCAACAATATCCTATCAATTTTGCATCTTTGAGGTAGCAAGTTAGGACATCCGGCATGCTCACAACATTTCATGACCATTCGAAACAATTGATCCCATTTGAAGCTCCTTCAGAGCCCGTTTAGTTCAGAAGCACAAAGCTTCTGAACTATTTATGAAAAGTGTGACCGAACGAATTGCCATGTAATTGGCCTCTTTGGGAGAACAATTGGGTTCATCCGGTTACCTCACAACATCTGGAGTCTATTCCAATGTATTGATCCCATTCGAAACTCTTTTTGGGATAGTTTTTGTCGGAAGAATGAGGTTTGAGAAAAAGTACCGAGAAGCTTTAACCAACAATATCCTATCAATTTTGCATCTTTGAGGTAGCAAGTTAGGACATCCGGCATGCTCACAACATTTCATGACTATTCGAAACAATTGATCCCATTTGAAGCTCCTTCAGAGCCCGATTAATGCAGAAGCACAAAGTTTCTAAACTATTTGTGAAAAGTCTGAACGAACGAATTCCCATGAAATTGGCCTCTTTGGGAGAACAATTGGGTTTATCCGGTCACCTCAAAACATCTGGAGTCTATTCCAATGTATTGATCCCATTCGAAACTCTTTTTGGGATAGTTTTTGTTGGAAGCATGAGGTTTGAGAAAAAGTTCCGAGAAGCTTTAACCAACAATATCCTATCAATTTTTCATCTTTCAGGTAGCAAGTTAGGACATCCGGCATGCTCACAACATTTCATGACTATTCGAAACAATTGATCCCATTTGAAGCTCCTTCAGAGCCCGATTAATGCAGAAGCACAAAGTTTCTAAACTATTTGTGAAAAGTATGAATGAACGAATTCCCATGAAATTGGCCTCTTTGGGAGAACAATTGGGTTTATCCGGTCACCTCAAAACATCTGGAGTCTATTACAATGTATTGATCCCAATCGAAACTCTTTTTGGGATAGTTTTGGTCGGAAGCATGAGGTTTGAGAAAAAGTACCGAGAAGCTCTAACCAACAATATCCTATCAATTTTGCATCTTTAAGGTAGCAAGTTAGGACATCCGGCATGCTCACAACATTTCATGACCATTCGAAACAATTGATCCCATTTGAAGCTCCTTCAGAGCCCGTTTAGTTCAGAAGCACAAAGTTTCTAAACTATTTGTGAAAAGTGTGAACGAACGAATTCCCATGAAATTGTCCTCTTTGGGAGAACAATTGGGTTTATCCGGTCATCTCAAAACATCTGGAGTCTATTCCAATGTATTGATCCCATTCGAAACTCTTTTTGGGATAGTTTTTGTCGGAAGCATGAGGTTTGAGAAAAAGTACCGAGAAGCTTTAACCAACAATATCCTATCAATTTTGCATCTTTGAGGTAGCAAGTTAGGACATCCGGCATGCTCACAACATTTCATGACTATTCGAAACAATTGATCCCATTTGAAGCTCCTTCAGAGCCCGATTAATGCAGAAGCACAAAGTTTCTAAACTATTTGTGAAAAGTATGAACGAACGAATTCCCATGAAATTGGCCTCTTTGGGAGAACAATTGGGTTTATCCGGTCGCCTCAAAACATCTGGAGTCTATTCCAATGTATTGATCCCAATCGAAACTCTTTTTGGGATAGTTTTGCTCGGAAGCATGAGGTTTGAGAAAAGTACCGATAAGCTTTAACCAACAATATCCTATCAATTTTTCATCTTTAAGGTAGCAAGTTAGGACATCCGGCATGCTCACAACATTTCATGACCATTCGAAACAATTGATCCCATTTGAAGCTCCTTCAGAGCCCGATTAATGCAGAAGCACAAAGTTTCTAAACTATTTGTGAAAAGTGTGAACGAACGAATTCCCATGAAATTGTCCTCTTTGGGAGAACAATTGGGTTTATCCGGTCATCTCAAAACATCTGGAGTCTATTCCAATGTATTGATCCCATTCGAAACTCTTTTTGGGATAGTTTTTGTCGGAAGCATGAGGTTTGAGAAAAAGTACCGAGAAGCTTTAACCAACAATATCCTATCAATTTTGCATCTTTGAGGTAGCAAGTTAGGACATCCGGCATGCTCACAACATTTCATGACTATTCGAAACAATTGATCCCATTTGAAGCTCCTTTAGAGTCCGATTAATGCAGAAGCACAAAGTTTCTAAACTATTTGTGAAAAGTATGAACGAACGAATTCCCATGAAATTGGCCTCTTTGGGAGAACAATTGGGTTTATCCGGTCGCCTCAAAACATCTGGAGTCTATTCCAATGTATTGATCCCAATCGAAACTCTTTTTGGGATAGTTTTGCTCGGAAGCATGAGGTTTGAGAAAAGTACCGATAAGCTTTAACCAACAATATCCTATCAATTTTTCATTTTAAGGTAGCAAGTTAGGACATCCGGCATGCTCACAACATTTCATGACCATTCGAAACAATTGATCCCATTTGAAGCTCCTTCAGAGCCCGATTAATGCAGAAGCACAAAGTTTCTAAACTATTTGTGAAAAGTGTGAACGAACGAATTCCCATGAAATTGGCCTCTTTGGGAGAACAATTGGGTTTATCCGGTCGCCTCAAAACATCTGGAGTCTATTCCAATGTATTGATCCCAATCGAAACTCTTTTTGGGATAGTTTTGGTCGGAAGCATGAGGTTTGAGAAAAAGAACCGAGAAGCTTTAACCAACAATATCCTATCAATTTTTCATCTTTAAGGTAGCAAGTTAGGACATCCGGCATGCTCACAACATTTCATGACCATTCGAAACAATTGATCCCATTTGAAGCTCCTTCAGAGCCCGTTTAGTGCAGAAGCACAAAGTTTCCATACTATTTGTGAAAAGTGTGAACGAACGAATTCCCATGAAATTGTCCTCTTTGGGAGAACAATTGGGTTTATCCGGTCGCCTCAAAACATCTGGAGTCTATTCCAATGTATTGATCCCATTCGAAACTCTTTTTGGAATAGTTTTTGTCGGAAGCATGAGGCTTGAGAAAAAATACCGAGAATCTTTAACCAACAATATCCTATCAATTTTGCATCTTGGAGGGCTCCAGTTAGGACATCCGGCATGCTCACGACATTTCATGACCATTCGAAACAATTGGTCCAATGCAAAGCTCCACCAGAGCCTGATTAGTGCAGAAGCACAAAGCTTCTGAACTATTTGTGAAAAGTGTGAACGAACGAATTCCCATGAAATTGGCCTCGTTGGGAGAACAATTGGGTTTATGCGGTCACCCCAAAACATCTGGAGTCTATTCCAATGTATTGATCCCAATCGAAACTCTTTTTGGGATTGTTTTGGTCGGAAGCATGAGGTTTGAGAAAAAGTACCGAGAAGCTTTAACCAACAATATCCTATCAATTTTGCATCTTTGAGGTAGCAAGTTAGGACATCCGGCATGCTCACAACATTTCATGACTATTCGAAACAATTGATCCCATTTCAAGCTCCTGCAGTGCCCGATTAGTGCAGAAGCACAAAGTTTCTAAACTATTTGTGAAAAGTGTGAACAAACGAATTCCCATTAAATTGTCCACTTTTGGAGAACAATTGGGTTTGTTCGGTCAACTCAAAACATCTGGAGTCTATTACAATGTATTGATCCCATTCGAAACTCTTTTTGGGATAGTTTTTGTTGGAAGCATGAGGTTTGAGAAAAAGTACCGAGAAGCTTTAACTAACAATATCCTATCAATTTTGCATCTTTGAGGTAGCAAGTTAGGACATCCGGCATGCTCACAAAATTTCATGACTATTCGAAACAATTGATCCCATTTGAAGCTCCTTTAGAGCCCGATTAGTGCAGAAGCACAAAGTTTCTGAACTATTTGTGAAAAGTATGAACGAACGAATTCCCTTGAAATTGGCCTCTTTGGGAGAACAATTGGGTTTATCCGGTCACCTCAAAACATCTGGAGTCTATTACAATGTATTGATCCCAATCGAAACACTTTTTGGGATAGTTTTGGTCGGAAGCATGAGGTTTGGGAAAAAGTACCGAGAATCTTTAACCACCAATATCCTATCAATTTTGCATCTTGGAGGGCTCAAGTTAGGACATCCGGCATGCTCACGACATTTCATGACCATTCGAAACAATTGATCCAATGCAAAGCTCCACCAGAGCCTGATTAGTGCAGAAGCACAAAGCTTCTGAACTATTTGTGTAAGCTGTGAACGAACAAATTCCCATGAGATTGGCCTCTTTGTAAAATAATTGGGTTCATCCGGTCACCTCACAACATCTGGAGTCTATTCCAATGTATTGATCCCATTCGAAACTCTTTTTGGAATAGTTTTTGTCGGAAGCATGAGGCTTGAGAAAAAGTACCGAGAAGCTTTAACCAACAATATCCTATCAATTTTGCATCTTTGAGGTAGCAAGTTAGGACATCCGGCATGCTCACAACATTTCATGACCATTCGAAACAATTGATCCCATTTGAAGCTCCTTCAGAGCCCGTTTAGTTCAGAAGCACAAAGCTTCTGAACTATTTATGAAAAGTGTGACCGAACGAATTGCCATGTAATTGGCCTCTTTGGGAGAACAATTGGGTTCATCCGGTTACCTCACAACATCTGGAGTCTATTCCAATGTATTGATCCCATTCGAAACTCTTTTTGGGATAGTTTTTGTCGGAAGAATGAGGTTTGAGAAAAAGTACCGAGAAGCTTTAACCAACAATATCCTATCAATTTTGCATCTTTGAGGTAGCAAGTTAGGACATCCGGCATGCTCACAACATTTCATGACTATTCGAAACAATTGATCCCATTTGAAGCTCCTTCAGAGCCCGATTAATGCAGAAGCACAAAGTTTCTAAACTATTTGTGAAAAGTCTGAACGAACGAATTCCCATGAAATTGGCCTCTTTGGGAGACAATTGGGTTTATCCGGTCACCTCAAAACATCTGGAGTCTATTACAATGTATTGATCCCAATCGAAACACTTTTTGGGATAGTTTTGGTCGGAAGCATGAGGTTTGGGAAAAAGTACCGAGAATCTTTAACCACCAATATCCTATCAATTTTGCATCTTGGAGGGCTCAAGTTAGGACATCCGGCATGCTCACGACATTTCATGACCATTCGAAACAATTGATCCAATGCAAAGCTCCACCAGAGCCTGATTAGTGCAGCAGCACAAAGCTTCTGAACTATTTGTGAAAGCTGTGAACGAACAAATTCCCATGAGATTGGCCTCTTTGTAAAATAATTGGGTTCATCCGGTCACCTCACAACATCTGGAGTCTATTCCAATGTATTGATCCCATTCGAAACTCTTTTTGGAATAGTTTTTGTCGGAAGCATGAGGCTTGAGAAAAAGTACCGAGAAGCTTTAACCAACAATATCCTATCAATTTTGCATCTTTGAGGTAGCAAGTTAGGACATCCGGCATGCTCACAACATTTCATGACTATTCGAAACAATTGATCCCATTTGAAGCTCCTTCAGAGCCCGATTAGTGCAGAAGCACAAAGTTTCTAAACTATTTGTGAAAAGTGTGAACGAACGAATTCCCATGAAATTGGCCTCTATGGGAGAATAATTGGGTTCATCCGGTCACCTCACAACATCTGGAGTCTATTCCAATGTATTGATCCCATTCGAAACTCCTTTTGGGATAGTTTTGGCCGGAAGCATGAGGTTTGGGAAAAAGTACCGAGAAGCTTTAACCAACAATATCCTATCAATTTTGCATCATGGAGGGCTCAAGTTAGGACATCCAGCATGCTCACAATATTTCATGACCATTCGAAACAATTGATCCAATGCAAAGCTCCACCAGAGCCTGATTAGTGCAGAAGCACAAAGCTTCTGAACTATTTGTGAAAGGTGTGAACGAACAAATTCCCATGAGAATGGCCTCTTTGTAAAATAATTGGGTTCATCCGGTCACCTCACAACATCTGGAGTCTATTCCAATGTATTGATCCCATTCAAAACTCTTTTTGGCATAGTTTTGGACGGAGGCTTGAGGTTTGAGATAAATAACAGAGAAGCTTTAACCAACAATATCCTTTCAATTTTGCGCCTTTGAGGTAGCAAGTTAGGACATCCGGCATGCTCGCAACATTTCATGACCATTCGAAACAATTGATCCCATTTGAAGCTCCTTCAAAGCTGTTTACTGCAGAAACACAAAGCTTCTGAACTATTTATGAAAAGTGTGACCGAATGAATTACCATGAAATTGGCCTCTTTGGGAGAACAATTGGGTTCATCCGGTCACCTTACAACATCTGGAGTCTATTCCAATGTATTGATCCCAATCGAACCTCTTTTTGGGATAGTTTTTGTCGGAAGCATGAGGTTTGAGAAAAAGTACCGAGAAGCTTTAACCAACAATATCTTATCAATTTTCCATCTTGGAGGGCTCAAGTTAGGACATCCGGCATGCTCACAACATTTCATGACCATTCGAAACAATTGATCCAATGCAAAGCTCCACCAGAGCCTGATTAGTGCAGAAGCACAAAGCTTCTGAACTATTTGTGAAAGCTGTGAACGAACAAATTCCCATGAGATTGGCCTCTTTGTAAAATAATTGGGTTCATCCGGTCACCTCACAACATCTGGAGTCTATTCCAATGTATTGATCCCATTCGAAACTCTTTTTGGAATAGTTTTTGTCGGAAGCATGAGGCTTGAGAAAAAGTACCGAGAAGCTTTAAACAACAATATCCTATCAATTTTGCATCTTTGAGGTAGCAAGTTAGGACATCCGGCATGCTCACAACATTTCATGACTATTCGAAACAATTGATCCCATTTGAAGCTCCTTCAGAGCCCGATTAGTGCAGAAGCACAAAGTTTCTAAACTATTTGTGAAAAGTGTGAACGAATGAATTCCCATGAAATTGGCCTCTATGGGAGAATAATTGGGTTCATCCGGTCACCTCACAACATCTAGAGTCTATTCCAATGTATTGATCCCATTCGAAACTCCTTTTGGGATAGTTTTGGCCAGAAGCATGAGGTTTGGGAAAAAGTACCGAGAAGCTTTAACCAACAATATCCTATCAATTTTGCATCATGGAGGGCTCAAGTTAGGACATCCAGCATGCTCACAATATTTCATGACCATTCGAAACAATTGATCCAATGCAAAGCTCCACCAGAGCCTGATTAGTGCAGAAGCACAAAGCTTCTGAACTATTTGTGAAAGGTGTGAACGAACAAATTCCCATGAGAATGGCCTCTTTGTAAAATAATTGGGTTCATCCGGTCACCTCACAACATCTGGAGTCTATTCTAATGTATTGATCCCATTCAAAACTCTTTTTGGCATAGTTTTGGACGGAGGCTTGAGGTTTGAGAAAAATAACAGAGAAGCTTTAACCAACAATATCCTATCAATTTTGCGCCTTTGAGGTAGCAAGTTAGGACATCCGGCATGCTCGCAACATTTCATGACCATTCGAAACAATTGATCCCATTTGAAGCTCCTTCAAAGCTGTTTACTGCAGAAACACAAAGCTTCTGAACTATTTATGAAAAGTGTGACCGAATGAATTACCATGAAATTGGCCTCTTTGGGAGAACAATTGGGTTCATCCGGTCACCTTACAACATCTGGAGTCTATTCCAATGTATTGATCCCAATCGAACCTCTTTTTGGGATAGTTTTTGTCGGAAGCATGAGGTTTGAGAAAAAGTACCGAGAAGCTTTAACCAACAATATCCTATCAATTTTGCATCTTGGAGGGCTCAAGTTAGGACATCCGGCATGCTCACAACATTTCATGACCATTCGAAACAATTGATCCAATGCAAAGTTCCACCAGAGCCTGATTAGTGCAGAAGCACAAAGTTTCTGAACTATTTGTGAAAAGTGTGAACGAACAAATTCCCATGAAATTGGCCTCTTTGGGAGAATAATTGGGTTCATCCAGTCACCTCACAACATCTGGAGTGTATTCCAATGTATTGATCCCAATTGAAAATATTTTTGGGATAGTTTTGCTCGGAAGCATGAGCTTTGAGAAAAAGTACCGAGAAGCTTTAACCAACAATATCCTATCAATTTTGCATCTTTGAGGTAGCAAGTTAGGACATCCGGCATGCTCACAACATTTCATGACCATTCGAAACAATTGATCCCATTTGAAGCTCCTCCAGAGCCTGATTAGTGCAGAAGCACAAAGTTTCTGAACTATTTGTGAAAACTGTGAACGAACGAAATCCCATGAAATTGGCCTCTTTGGGAGAATAATTGGGTTCATCTGGTCACCTCACAACATCTGGAGTCTATTCCAATCTACTGATCCCAATCAAAACTCTTTTTGGGATAGTTTTGCTCAGAAGTATGAGGTTTGAGAAAAAGTACCGAGAATCTTTAACCAACAATATCCTATCAATTTTGTGCCTTTGAGGTAGCAAGTTAGGACATCCGGCATGCTCACAACATTTCTTGACCATTCGAAACAATTGATCCCATGCAAAGCTCCTCAAGAGCCAGATTAGTGCAGAAGCACAAAGCTTCTGAACTATTTGTGAATTGTGTGAACGAACAAATTCCCATGAAATTGGCCTCTTTGGTAGAATAATTGGGTTCATCCGGTCACCTCACAACATCTGGAGTCTATTCCAATGTATTGATCCCAATCGAAACTCTTTTTGGGATAGTTTTGGTCGGAAGCATGAGGTTTGAGAAAAAGTACCAAGAAGCTTTAAGCGACAATATCCTATCAATTTTGCATCTTTGAGGTAGCAAGTTAGGACATCCGGCATGCTCACAACATTTCATGACTATTCGAAACAATTGATCCCATTTGAAGCTCCTTCACAGCCCGTTTAGTGCAGAAGCACAAAGCTTCTGAACTATTTATGAAAAGTGTGACCGAACGAATTTCCATGAAATTGGCCTCTTTGGGAGAACAATTGGGTTAATCTGGCCACCTCACAACATCTGGAGCCTATTCCAATGTATTGATCCCAATCGAAACTCTTTTTGGGATTGTTTTGGCCGGAAGCATGAGGTTTGAGAAAAAGTACCGAGAAGCTTTAACCAACAATATCCTACCAATTTTGTGTCTTTGGGGGCTCAAGTTAGGACATCCGGCATGCTCACAACATTTCATGACCATTCGAAACAATTGATCTCATGCAAAGCTCCTCCAGAGCCTCATTAGTGCAGAAGCACAAAGTTCTGAACTATTTGTGAAAAGTGTGAACGAACACATTCCCATGAAATTTGCCTCTTTGGTAGAATAATTGTGTTCATCCGGTCACCTCACAACATCTGGAGTCTATTCCAATGTACTGATCCGAATCGAAACTCTTTTTAGGATAGTTTTGGTCGGAAGCATGAGGTTTGAGAAAAAGTACCGAGAAGCTTTAACCAACAATATCCTATCAATTTTGCGCCTTTAAGGTAGTAAGTTAGGACATCCGGCATGCTCACAACATTTCATGACCATTCGAAACAATTGATCCCATTTGAAGCTCCTTCAGAGCCCGTTTTGTGCAGAAGCACAAAGCCTCTGAACTATTTGTGAAAAGTGTGAACGAACGAATTCCCATGAAATTGGCCTCTTTGGGAGAATAATTGGGTTCATCCGGTCACCTCACAACATCTGGAGTCTATTCCAATGTATTGTTGATCCTAATCGAAACTCTTTTTGGGATAGTTTTTGTCGGAAGCATGAGGTTTGGGAAAAAGTACCGAGAAGCTTTAACCAACAATATCGAATCAATTTTGTGTCTTTGGGGGCTCAAGTTAGGACATCCGGCATGCTCACAACATTTCATGACCATTCGAAACAATTGATCCCATTTGAAGCTCCTTGAGAGCCCGTTTTGTGCAGAAGCACAAAGCTTCTGAACTATTTGTGAAAAGTGTGAACGAATGAATTCCCAAGAAATTGGCCTCTTTGGGAGAATAATTGGGTTCATCCGGTCACCTCACAACATCTGGAGTGTATTCCAATGTATTGATCCCATTCGAAACTCTTTTTGGGATAGTTTTTGTCGGAAGCATGAGGATTAGGAAAAAGTACCGAGAAGCTTTAACCAACAATATCCTATCAATTTTGCATCTTGGAGGGCTCAAGTTAGGACATCCGGCATGCTCACAACATTTCATGACCATTCGAAACAATTGATCCCATTTGAAGCTCCTTCAGAGACCGATTAGTCTAGAAGCACAAAGTTTCTAAACTATTTGTGAAAAGTGTGAACACATGAATTCCCATGAAATTGGCCTCTATGGGAGAATAATTGGGTTAATCTGGTCACCTCACAATATCTGGAGTCTATTCCAATGTATTGATCCCAATCGAAACTCTTTTTGGGATAATTTTGGTCGGAAGCATGAGGTTTAAGAAAAAGTACCGAGAAGCTTTAACCAACAATATCCTATCAATTTTGTGTCTTTGGGGGCTCAAGTTAGGACATCCGGTATGCTCACAACATTTCATGACCATTCGAAACAATTGATCCCATCTGAAGCTCCTTCAGAGCCCGTTTTGTGCAGAAGCACAAAGCTTCTGAACTATTTGTGAAAAGTGTGAACGAACGAATTCCCATGAAATTGGCCTCTTTGGGAGAATAATTGGGTTCATCCGGTCACCTCACAACATCTAGAGTCTATTCCAATGTATTGATCCCAATCGAAACTCTTTTTGGGATAGTTTTTGGCAGAAGCATGAGGTTTGGGAAAAAGTACCGAGAAGCTTTAACCAACAATATCCTATCAATTTTTCATCTTGGAGGGCTCAAGTTATGACATCCGGCATGCTCACAACATTTCATGACCATTCGAAACAATTGATCTCATGCAAAGCTCCTCCAGAGCCTGATTAGTGCAGAAGCACAAAGTTCTGAACTATTTGTGAAAAGTGTGAACGAACACATTCCCATGAAATTTGCCTCTTTGGTAGAATATTTGTGTTCATCCGGTCACCTCACAACATCTGGAGTCTATTCCAATATATTGATCCCAATCGAAACTCTTTTTAGGATAGTTTTGGTCGGAAGTATGAGGTTTGAGAAAAAGTACCGAGAAGCTTTAACCAACAATATCCTATCAATTTGGCATCTTTGAGGTAGCAAGTAAGGACATCCGGCATGCTCACAACATTTTATGACTATTCGAAACAATTGATCCCATTTAAAGCTCCTTCAGAGCCCGATTAGTGCAAAAGCACAAAGTTTCTGAACTATTTGTGAAAAGTGTGAACGAACGAATTCCCATGAAATTGCCCTCTTTGGGAGAACAATTTTGTTTATCCGGTCACCTCCAAACGTCTTGAGTCTATTCCAAAATATTGATCCCAATCGAAACACTTTTTGGGATAGTTTTGGTCGGAAGCATGAGGTTTGAGAAAAAGTACCGAGAAGCTTTAACCAACAATATCCTATCAATTTTGTGTCTTTGGGGTGTCAAGTTAGGACATCCGGCATGCTCACAACATTTCATGACCATTTGAAAAAATTGATCCCATTTGAAGCTCCTTCAGAGCCCGTTTAGTGCAGAAGCACAAAGCTTCTTAACTATTTGTGAAAAGTGTGAACGAACGAATTCCCATGAAATTGGCCTCTTTGGGAGAATAATTGGGTTCATCCGGTCACCTCACAACATCTGGAGTCTATTCCAATGTATTGATCCCAATCGAAACTCTTTTTCGGATAGTTTTGGTCGGAAGCATGAGGTTTGTGAAAAAGTACCGAGAATCTTGAACCAACAATATCCTATCAATTTTGCGCCTTTGAGGTAGCAAGTTAGGACATCCGGCATGCTCGCAACATTTCATGACCATTCGAAACAATTGATCCCATTTGAAGCTCCTTCAGAGCCCGTTTTGTGCAGAAGCACAAAGCTTCTGAACTATTTGTGAAAAGTGTGAACGAACGAATTCCCATGAAATTGGCCTCTTTGGGAGAATAATTGGGTTCATCCGGTCACCTCACAACATCTGGAGTCTATTCCAATGTATTGATCCCAATCGAAACTCTTTTTGGGATAGTTTTGGTCGGAAGCATGAGGTTTGTGAAAAAGTACCGAGAATCTTTAACCAACCATATCCTATCAATTTTGGGCCTTTGAGGCAGTAAGTTAGGACATCCGGCATGCTCGCAACATTTCATGACCACTCGAAACAATTGATCCCATTTGAAGCTCCTTCAGAGCCCGTTTTGTGCAGAAGCACAAAGTTTCTGAACTATTTGTGAAAAGTGTGAACGAACGAATTCCCATGAAATTGGCCTCTTTGGGAGAATAATTGGGTTCATCCGGTCACCTCACAACATCTGGAGTCTATTCCAATGTATTGATCCCAATCGAAACACTTTTTGGGATAGTTTTTCTCAGAAGCATGAGGTTTGGGAAAAAGTACCGAGAAGCTTTAACCAACAATATCCTATCAATTTTGCATCTTGGAGGGTTCAAGATATGACATCCGGCATGCTCACAACATTTCATGACCATTCGAAACAATTGATCTCATGCAAAGCTCCTCCAGAGCCTCATTAGTGCAGAAGCACAAAGTTCTGAACTATTTGTGAAAAGTGTGAACGAACACATTCCCATGAAATTTGCCTCTTTGGTAGAATAATTGTGTTCATCCGGTCACCTCACAACATCTGGAGTCTATTCCAATGTACTGATCCGAATCGAAACTCTTTTTAGGATAGTTTTGGTCGGAAGCATGAGGTTTGAGAAAAAGTACCGAGAAGCTTTAACCAACAATATCCTATCACTTTTGCATCTTTGAGGTAGCAAGTAAGGACATCCGGCATGCTCACAACATTTCATGACTATTCGAAACAATTGATCCCATTTAAAGCTCCTTCAGAGCCCGATTTGTGCAGAAGCACAAAGTTTCTGAACTATTTGTGAAAAGTGTGAACGAACGAATTCCCATGAAATTGCCCTCTTTGGGAGAACAATTTTGTTTATCCGGTCACCTCCAAACGTCTTGAGTCTATTCCAAAATATTGATCCCAATCGAAACACTTTTTGGGATAGTTTTGGTCGGAAGCATGAGGTTTGAGAAAAAGTACGGAGAAGCTTTAACCAACAATTTCCTATCAATTTTGTGTCTTTGGGGGCTCAAGTTAGGACATCCGGCATGCTCACAACATTTCATGACCATTTGAAAAAATTGATCCCATTTGAAGCTCCTTCAGAGCCCGTTTAGTGCAGAAGCACAAAGCTTCTTAACTATTTGTGAAAAGTGTGAACGAACGAATTCCCATGAAATTGGCCTCTTTGGGAGAATAATTGGGTTCATCCGGTCACCTCACAACATCTGGAGTCTATTCCAATGTATTGATCCCAATCGAAACTCTTTTTCGGATAGTTTGGGTCGGAAGCATGAGGTTTGTGAAAAAGTACCGAGAATCTTGAACCAACAATATCCTATCAATTTTGCGCCTTTGAGGTAGCAAGTTAGGACATCCGGCATGCTCGCAACATTTCATGACCATTCGAAACAATTGATCCCATTTGAAGCTCCTTCAGAGCCCGTTTTGTGCAGAAGCACAAAGCTTCTGAACTATTTGTGAAAAGTGTGAACGAACGAATTCCCATGAAATTGGCCTCTTTGGGAGAATAATTGGGTTCATCCGGTCACCTCACAACATCTGGAGTCTATTCCAATGTATTGATCCCAATCGAAACTCTTTTTGGGATAGTTTTGGTCGGAAGCATGAGGTTTGTGAAAAAGTACCGAGAATCTTTAACCAACAATATCCTATCAATTTTGGGCCTTTGAGGCAGTAAGTTAGGACATCCGGCATGCTCGCAACATTTCATGACCATTCGAAACAATTGATCCCATTTGAAGCTCCTTCAGAGCCCGTTTTGTGCAGAAGCACAAAGTTTCTGAACTATTTGTGAAAAGTGTGAACGAACGAATTCCCATGAAATTGGCCTCTTTGGGAGAATAATTGGGTTCATCCGGTCACCTCACAACATCTGGAGTCTATTCCAATGTATTGATCCCAATCGAAACACTTTTTGGGATAGTTTTTCTCAGAAGCATGAGGTTTGGGAAAAAGTACCGAGAAGCTTTAACCAACAATATCCTATCAATTTTGCATCTTGGAGGGCTCAAGATATGACATCCGGCATGCTCACAACATTTCATGACCATTCGAAACAATTGATCTCATGCAAAGCTCCTCCAGAACCTCATTAGTGCAGAAGCACAAAGTTCTGAACTATTTGTGAAAAGTGTGAACGAACGAATTCCCATGAAATTGGCCTCTTTGGGAGAATAATTGGGTTCATCCGGTCACCTCACAACATCTGGAGTCTATTCCAATGTATTGATCCCAATCGAAACACTTTTTGGGATAGTTTTTCTCAGAAGCATGAGGTTTGGGAAAAAGTACCGAGAAGCTTTAACCAACAATATCCTATCAATTTTGCATCTTGGAGGGCTCAAGATATGACATCCGGCATGCTCACAACATTTCATGACCATTCGAAACAATTGATCTCATGCAAAGCTCCTCCAGAGCCTCATTAGTGCAGAAGCACAAAGTTCTGAACTATTTGTGAAAAGTGTGAACGAACACATTCCCATGAAATTTGCCTCTTTGGTAGAATAATTGTGTTCATCCGGTCACCTCACAACATCTGGAGTCTATTCCAATGTACTGATCCGAATCGAAACTCTTTTTAGGATAGTTTTGGTCGGAAGCATGAGGTTTGAGAAAAAGTACGGAGAAGCTTTAACCAACAATATCCTATCAATTTTGCGCCTTTAAGGTAGTAAGTTAGGACATCCGGCATGCTCACAACATTTCATGACCATTCGAAACAATTGATCCCATTTGAAGCTCCTTCAGAGCCCGTTTTGTGCAGAAGCACAAAGCCTCTGAACTATTTGTGAAAAGTGTGAACGAACGAATTCCCATGAAATTGGCCTCTTTGGGAGAATAATTGGGTTCATCCGGTCACCTCACAACATCTGGAGTCTATTCCAATGTATTGTTGATCCTAATCGAAACTCTTTTTGGGATAGTTTTTGTCGGAAGCATGAGGTTTGGGAAAAAGTACCGAGAAGCTTTAACCAACAATATCGAATCAATTTTGTGTCTTTGGGGGCTCAAGTTAGGACATCCGGCATGCTCACAACATTTCATGACCATTCGAAACAATTGATCCCATTTGAAGCTCCTTGAGAGCCCGTTTTGTGCAGAAGCACAAAGCTTCTGAACTATTTGTGAAAAGTGTGAACGAATGAATTCCCAAGAAATTGGCCTCTTTGGGAGAATAATTGGGTTCATCCGGTCACCTCACAACATCTGGAGTGTATTCCAATGTATTGATCCCATTCGAAACTCTTTTTGGGATAGTTTTTGTCGGAAGCATGAGGATTAGGAAAAAGTACCGAGAAGCTTTAACCAACAATATCCTATCAATTTTGCATCTTGGAGGGCTCAAGTTAGGACATCCGGCATGCTCACAACATTTCATGACCATTCGAAACAATTGATCCCATTTGAAGCTCCTTCAGAGACCGATTAGTCTAGAAGCACAAAGTTTCTAAACTATTTGTGAAAAGTGTGAACACATGAATTCCCATGAAATTGGCCTCTATGGGAGAATAATTGGGTTAATCTGGTCACCTCACAATATCTGGAGTCTATTCCAATGTATTGATCCCAATCGGAACTCTTTTTGGGATAATTTTGGTCGGAAGCATGAGGTTTAAGAAAAAGTACCGAGAAGCTTTAACCAACAATATCCTATCAATTTTGTGTCTTTGGGGGCTCAAGTTAGGACATCCGGTATGCTCACAACATTTCATGACCATTCGAAACAATTGATCCCATCTGAAGCTCCTTCAGAGCCCGTTTTGTGCAGAAGCACAAAGCTTCTGAACTATTTGTGAAAAGTGTGAACGAACGAATTCCCATGAAATTGGCCTCTTTGGGAGAATAATTGGGTTCATCCGGTCACCTCACAACATCTAGAGTCTATTCCAATGTATTGATCCCAATCGAAACTCTTTTTGGGATAGTTTTTGGCAGAAGCATGAGGTTTGGGAAAAAGTACCGAGAAGCTTTAACCAACAATATCCTATCAATTTTTCATCTTGGAGGGCTCAAGTTATGACATCCGGCATGCTCACAACATTTCATGACCATTCGAAACAATTGATCTCATGCAAAGCTCCTCCAGAGCCTGATTAGTGCAGAAGCACAAAGTTCTGAACTATTTGTGAAAAGTGTGAACGAACACATTCCCATGAAATTTGCCTCTTTGGTAGAATATTTGTGTTCATCCGGTCACCTCACAACATCTGGAGTCTATTCCAATATATTGATCCCAATCGAAACTCTTTTTAGGATAGTTTTGGTCGGAAGTATGAGGTTTGAGAAAAAGTACCGAGAAGCTTTAACCAACAATATCCTATCAATTTGGCATCTTTGAGGTAGCAAGTAAGGACATCCGGCATGCTCACAACATTTTATGACTATTCGAAACAATTGATCCCATTTAAAGCTCCTTCAGAGCCCGATTAGTGCAAAAGCACAAAGTTTCTGAACTATTTGTGAAAAGTGTGAACGAACGAATTCCCATGAAATTGCCCTCTTTGGGAGAACAATTTTGTTTATCCGGTCACCTCCAAACGTCTTGAGTCTATTCCAAAATATTGATCCCAATCGAAACACTTTTTGGGATAGTTTTGGTCGGAAGCATGAGGTTTGAGAAAAAGTACCGAGAAGCTTTAACCAACAATATCCTATCAATTTTGTGTCTTTGGGGTGTCAAGTTAGGACATCCGGCATGCTCACAACATTTCATGACCATTTGAAAAAATTGATCCCATTTGAAGCTCCTTCAGAGCCCGTTTAGTGCAGAAGCACAAAGCTTCTTAACTATTTGTGAAAAGTGTGAACGAACGAATTCCCATGAAATTGGCCTCTTTGGGAGAATAATTGGGTTCATCCGGTCACCTCACAACATCTGGAGTCTATTCCAATGTATTGATCCCAATCGAAACTCTTTTTCGGATAGTTTTGGTCGGAAGCATGAGGTTTGTGAAAAAGTACCGAGAATCTTGAACCAACAATATCCTATCAATTTTGCGCCTTTGAGGTAGCAAGTTAGGACATCCGGCATGCTCGCAACATTTCATGACCATTCGAAACAATTGATCCCATTTGAAGCTCCTTCAGAGCCCGTTTTGTGCAGAAGCACAAAGCTTCTGAACTATTTGTGAAAAGTGTGAACGAACGAATTCCCATGAAATTGGCCTCTTTGGGAGAATAATTGGGTTCATCCGGTCACCTCACAACATCTGGAGTCTATTCCAATGTATTGATCCCAATCGAAACTCTTTTTGGGATAGTTTTGGTCGGAAGCATGAGGTTTGTGAAAAAGTACCGAGAATCTTTAACCAACCATATCCTATCAATTTTGGGCCTTTGAGGCAGTAAGTTAGGACATCCGGCATGCTCGCAACATTTCATGACCATTCGAAACAATTGATCCCATTTGAAGCTCCTTCAGAGCCCGTTTTGTGCAGAAGCACAAAGTTTCTGAACTATTTGTGAAAAGTGTGAACGAACGAATTCCCATGAAATTGGCCTCTTTGGGAGAATAATTGGGTTCATCCGGTCACCTCACAACATCTGGAGTCTATTCCAATGTATTGATCCCAATCGAAACACTTTTTGGGATAGTTTTTCTCAGAAGCATGAGGTTTGGGAAAAAGTACCGAGAAGCTTTAACCAACAATATCCTATCAATTTTGCATCTTGGAGGGTTCAAGATATGACATCCGGCATGCTCACAACATTTCATGACCATTCGAAACAATTGATCTCATGCAAAGCTCCTCCAGAGCCTCATTAGTGCAGAAGCACAAAGTTCTGAACTATTTGTGAAAAGTGTGAACGAACACATTCCCATGAAATTTGCCTCTTTGGTAGAATAATTGTGTTCATCCGGTCACCTCACAACATCTGGAGTCTATTCCAATGTACTGATCCGAATCGAAACTCTTTTTAGGATAGTTTTGGTCGGAAGCATGAGGTTTGAGAAAAAGTACCGAGAAGCTTTAACCAACAATATCCTATCACTTTTGCATCTTTGAGGTAGCAAGTAAGGACATCCGGCATGCTCACAACATTTCATGACTATTCGAAACAATTGATCCCATTTAAAGCTCCTTCAGAGCCCGATTTGTGCAGAAGCACAAAGTTTCTGAACTATTTGTGAAAAGTGTGAACGAACGAATTCCCATGAAATTGCCCTCTTTGGGAGAACAATTTTGTTTATCCGGTCACCTCCAAACGTCTTGAGTCTATTCCAAAATATTGATCCCAATCGAAACACTTTTTGGGATAGTTTTGGTCGGAAGCATGAGGTTTGAGAAAAAGTACGGAGAAGCTTTAACCAACAATTTCCTATCAATTTTGTGTCTTTGGGGGCTCAAGTTAGGACATCCGGCATGCTCACAACATTTCATGACCATTTGAAAAAATTGATCCCATTTGAAGCTCCTTCAGAGCCCGTTTAGTGCAGAAGCACAAAGCTTCTTAACTATTTGTGAAAAGTGTGAACGAACGAATTCCCATGAAATTGGCCTCTTTGGGAGAATAATTGGGTTCATCCGGTCACCTCACAACATCTGGAGTCTATTCCAATGTATTGATCCCAATCGAAACTCTTTTTCGGATAGTTTGGGTCGGAAGCATGAGGTTTGTGAAAAAGTACCGAGAATCTTGAACCAACAATATCCTATCAATTTTGCGCCTTTGAGGTAGCAAGTTAGGACATCCGGCATGCTCGCAACATTTCATGACCATTCGAAACAATTGATCCCATTTGAAGCTCCTTCAGAGCCCGTTTTGTGCAGAAGCACAAAGCTTCTGAACTATTTGTGAAAAGTGTGAACGAACGAATTCCCATGAAATTGGCCTCTTTGGGAGAATAATTGGGTTCATCCGGTCACCTCACAACATCTGGAGTCTATTCCAATGTATTGATCCCAATCGAAACTCTTTTTGGGATAGTTTTGGTCGGAAGCATGAGGTTTGTGAAAAAGTACCGAGAATCTTTAACCAACAATATCCTATCAATTTTGGGCCTTTGAGGCAGTAAGTTAGGACATCCGGCATGCTCGCAACATTTCATGACCATTCGAAACAATTGATCCCATTTGAAGCTCCTTCAGAGCCCGTTTTGTGCAGAAGCACAAAGTTTCTGAACTATTTGTGAAAAGTGTGAACGAACGAATTCCCATGAAATTGGCCTCTTTGGGAGAATAATTGGGTTCATCCGGTCACCTCACAACATCTGGAGTCTATTCCAATGTATTGATCCCAATCGAAACACTTTTTGGGATAGTTTTTCTCAGAAGCATGAGGTTTGGGAAAAAGTACCGAGAAGCTTTAACCAACAATATCCTATCAATTTTGCATCTTGGAGGGCTCAAGATATGACATCCGGCATGCTCACAACATTTCATGACCATTCGAAACAATTGATCTCATGCAAAGCTCCTCCAGAACCTCATTAGTGCAGAAGCACAAAGTTCTGAACTATTTGTGAAAAGTGTGAACGAACGAATTCCCATGAAATTGGCCTCTTTGGGAGAATAATTGGGTTCATCCGGTCACCTCACAACATCTGGAGTCTATTCCAATGTATTGATCCCAATCGAAACACTTTTTGGGATAGTTTTTCTCAGAAGCATGAGGTTTGGGAAAAAGTACCGAGAAGCTTTAACCAACAATATCCTATCAATTTTGCATCTTGGAGGGCTCAAGATATGACATCCGGCATGCTCACAACATTTCATGACCATTCGAAACAATTGATCTCATGCAAAGCTCCTCCAGAGCCTCATTAGTGCAGAAGCACAAAGTTCTGAACTATTTGTGAAAAGTGTGAACGAACAAATTCCCATGAAATTGGCCTCTTTGGGAGAATAATTGGGTTCATCCAGTCACCTCACAACATCTGGAGTGTATTCCAATGTATTGATCCCAATTGAAAATATTTTTGGGATAGTTTTGCTCGGAAGCATGAGCTTTGAGAAAAAGTACCGAGAAGCTTTAACCAACAATATCCTATCAATTTTGCGCCTTTGAGGTAGCAAGTTAGGACATCCGGCATGCTCACAACATTTCATGACCATTCGAAACAATTGATCCCATTTGAAGCTCCTTCAGAGCCCGTTTTATGCAGAAGCACAAAGCCTCTGAACTATTTGTGAAAAGTGTGAACGAACGAATTCCCATGAAATTGGCCTCTTTGGGAGAATAATTGGGTTCATCCGGTCACCTCACAACATCTGGAGTCTATTCCAATGTATTGATCCTAATCGAAACTCTTTTTGGGATAGTTTTTGTCGGAAGCATGAGGTTTGGGACAAAGTACCGAGAAGCTTTAACCAACAATATCGAATCAATTTTGTGTCTTTGGGGGCTCAAGTTAGGACATCCGGCATGCTCACAATATTTCATGACCATTCGAAACAATTGATCCCATTTGAAGCTCCTTGAGAGCCCGTTTTGTGCAGAAGCACAAAGCTTCTGAACTATTTGTGAAAAGTGTGAACGAATGAATTCCCAAGAAATTGGCCTCTTTGGGAGAATAATTGGGTTCATCCGGTCACCTCACAACATCTGGAGTGTATTCCAATGTATTGATCCCATTCGAAACTCTTTTTGGGATAGTTTTTGTCGGAAGCATGAGGATTAGGAAAAAGTACCGAGAAGCTTTAACCAACAATATCCTATCAATTTTGCATCTTGGAGGGCTCAAGTTAGGACATCCGGCATGCTCACAACATTTCATGACCATTCGAAACAATTGATCCCATTTGAAGCTCCTTCAGAGACCGATTAGTCTAGAAGCACAAAGTTTCTAAACTATTTGTGAAAAGTGTGAACACATGAATTCCCATGAAATTGGCCTCTATGGGAGAATAATTGGGTTAATCTGGTCACCTCATAACATCTGGAGTCTATTCCAATGTATTGATCCCAATCGAAACTCTTTTTGGGATAATTTTGGTCGGAAGCATGAGGTTTAAGAAAAAGTACCGAGAAGCTTTAACCAACAATATCCTATCAATTTTGTGTCTTTGGGGGCTCAAGTTAGGACATCCGGTATGCTCACAACATTTCATGACCATTCGAAACAATTGATCCCATCTGAAGCTCCTTCAGAGCCCGTTTTGTGCAGAAGCACAAAGCTTCTGAACTATTTGTGAAAAGTGTGAACGAACGAATTCCCATGAAATTGGCCTCTTTGGGAGAATAATTGGGTTCATCCGGTCACCTCACAACATCTAGAGTCTATTCCAATGTATTGATCCCAATCGAAACTCTTTTTGGGATAGTTTTTGGCAGAAGCATGAGGTTTGGGAAAAAGTACCGAGAAGCTTTAACCAACAATATCCTATCAATTTTGCATCTTGGAGGGCTCAAGTTATGACATCCGGCATGCTCACAACATTTCATGACCATTCGAAACAATTGATCTCATGCAAAGCTCCTCCAGAGCCTGATTAGTGCAGAAGCACAAAGTTCTGAACTATTTGTGAAAAGTGTGAACGAACACATTCCCATGAAATTTGCCTCTTTGGTAGAATAATTGTGTTCATCCGGTCACCTCACAACATCTGGAGTCTATTCCAATGTATTGATCCCAATCGAAACTCTTTTTGGGATAGTTTTGGTCGGAAGCATGAGGTTTGTGAAAAAGTACCGAGAATCTTTAACCAACAATATCCTATCAATTTTGCGCCTTTGAGGCAGCAAGTTAGGACATCCGGCATGCTCACAACATTTCATGACCATTCGAAACAATTGATCCAATGCAAAGCTCCTCCAGAGCCTGATTTGTGCAGAAGCACAAAGCTTATGAACTATTTGTGAAAAGTGTGAACGAACAAATTCCAATGAAATTGGCCTATTTGGTAGAATAATTGGGTTCATCCGGTCACCTCACAAAATTTGGAGTTTATTCCAATGTATTTATCCTAATCGAAACTCTTTTTGGGATAGTTTTTGTCGGAAGCATGAGGTTTGTGAAAAAGTACCGAGAATCTTTAACCAACAATATCCTATCAATTTTGGGCCTTTGAGGCAGCAAGTTAGGACATCCGGCATGCTCGAAACATTTCATGACCATTCGAAACAATTGATCCCATTTGAAGCTCTTTCAGAGCCCGTTTTGTGCAGAAGCACAAAGCTTCTGAACTATTTGTGAAAAGTGTGAACGAACGAATTCCCATGAAATTGGCCTCTGTGGGAGAATAATTGGGTTCATCCGGTCACCTCACAACATCTGGAGTCTATTCCAATGTATTGATCCCAATCGAAACTCTTTTTGGGATAGTTTTTCTCAGAAGCATGAGGTTTGGGAAAAAGTACCGAGAATCTTTAACCAACAATATCCTATCAATTTTGCATCTTGGAGGGCTCAAGTTATGACATCCGGCATGCTCACAACATTTCATGACCATTCGAAACAATTGATCTCATGCAAAGCTCCTCCAGAGCCTGATTAGTGCAGAAGCACAAAGTTCTGAACTATTTGTGAAAAGTGTGAACGAACACATTCCCATGAAATTTGCCTCTTTGGTAGAATATTTGTGTTCATCCGGTCACCTCACAACATCTGGAGTCTATTCCAATGTATTGATCCCAATCGAAACTCTTTTTAGGATAGTTTTGGTCGGAAGTATGAGGTTTGAGAAAAAGTACCGAGAAGCTTTAACCAACAATATCCTATCAATTTGGCATCTTTGAGGTAGCAAGTAAGGACATCCGGCATGCTCACAACATTTTATGACTATACGAAACAATTGATCCCATTTAAAGCTCCTTCAGAGCCCGATTAGTGCAAAAGCACAAAGTTTCTGAACTATTTGTGAAAAGTGTGAACGAACGAATTCCCCTGAAATTGCCCTCTTTAGGAGAACAATTTTGTTTATCCGGTCACCTCCAAACGTCTTGAGTCTATTCCAAAATATTGATCCCAATCGAAACACTTTTTGGGATAGTTTTGGTCGGAAGCATGAGGTTTGAGAAAAAGTACCGAGAAGCTTTAACCAACAATATCCTATCAATTTTGTGTCTTTGGGGTCTCAAGTTAGGACATCCGGCATGCTCACAACATTTCATGACCATTTGAAAAAATTGATCCCATTTGAAGCTCCTTCAGAGCCCGTTTAGTGCAGAAGCACAAAGCTTCTTAACTATTTGTGAAAAGTGTGAACGAACGAATTCCCATGAAATTGGCCTCTTTGGGAGAATAATTGGGTTAATCCGGTCACCTCACAACATCTGGAGTCTATTCCAATGTATTGATCCCAATTGAAACTCTTTTTCGTATAGTTTTGGTCGGAAGCATGAGGTTTGTGAAAAAGTACCGAGAATCTTGAACCAACAATATCCTATCAATTTTGCGCCTTTGAGGTAGCAAGTTAGGACATCCGGCAAGCTCGCAACATTTCATGACCATTCGAAACAATTGATCCCATTTGAAGCTCCTTCAGAGCCCGTTTTGTGCAGAAGCACAAAGCTTCTGAACTATTTGTGAAAAGTGTGAACGAACGAATTCCCATGAAATTGGCCTCTTTGGGAGAATAATTGGGTTCATCCGGTCACCTCACAACATCTGGAGTCTATTCCAATGTATTGATCCCAATCGAAACTCTTTTTGGGATAGTTTTGGTCGGAAGCATGAGGTTTGTGAAAAAGTACCGAGAATCTTTAACCAACAATATCCTATCAATTTTGGGCCTTTGAGGCAGCAAGTTAGGACATCCGGCATGCTCGCAACATTTCATGACCATTCGAAACAATTGATCCCATTTGAAGCTCCTTCAGAGCCCGTTTTGTGCAGAAGCACAAAGTTTCTGAACTATTTGTGAAAAGTGTGAACGAACGAATTCCCATGAAATTGGCCTCTTTGGGAGAATAATTGGGTTCATCCGGTCACCTCACAACATCTGGAGTCTATTCCAATGTATTGATCCCAATCGAAACACTTTTTGGGATAGTTTTTCTCAGAAGCATGAGGTTTGGGAAAAAGTACCGAGAAGCTTTAACCAACAATATCCTATCAATATTGCATCTTGGAGGGCTCAAGTTATGACATCCGGCATGCTCACAACATTTCATGACCATTCGAAAGAATTGATCTCATGCAAAGCTCCTCCAGAGCCTCATTAGTGCAGAAGCACAAAGTTCTGAACTATTTGTGAAAAGTGTGAACGAACACATTCCCATGAAATTTGCCTCTTTGGTAGAATAATTGTGTTCATCCGGTCACCTCACAACATCTGGAGTCTATTCCAATGTACTGATCCCAATCGAAACTCTTTTTAGGATAGTTTTGGTCGGAAGCATGAGGTTTGAGAAAAAGTACCGAGAAGCTTTAACCAACAATATCCTATCAATTTTGCATCTTTGAGGTAGCAAGTAAGGACATCCGGTATGCTCACAACATTTCATGACTATTCGAAACAATTGATCCCATTTAAAGCTCCTTCAGAGCCCGATTTGTGCAGAAGCACAAAGTTTCTGAACTATTTGTGAAAAGTGTGAACGAACGAATTCCCATGAAATTGCCCTCTTTGGGAGAACAATTTTGTTTATCCGGTCACCTCCAAACGTCTTGAGTCTATTCCAAAATATTGATCCCAATCGAAACACTTTTTGGGATAGTTTTGGTCGGAAGCATGAGGTTTGAGAAAAAGTACCGAGAAGCTTTAACCAACAATTTCCTATCAATTTTGTGTCTTTGGGGGCTCAAGTTAGGACATCCGGCATGCTCACAACATTTCATGACCATTTGAAAAAATTGATCCCATTTGAAGCTCCTTCAGAGCCCGTTTAGTGCAGAAGCACAAAGCTTCTTAACTATTTGTGAAAAGTGTGAACGAACGAATTCCCATGAAATTGGCCTCTTCGGGAAAATAATTGGGTTCATCCGGTCACCTCACAACATCTGGAGTCTATTCCAATGTATTGATCCCAATCGAAACTCTTTTTCGGTTAGTTTGGGTCGGAAGCATGAGGTTTGTGAAAAAGTACCGAGAATCTTGAACCAACAATATCCTATCAATTTTGCGCCTTTGAGGTAGCAAGTTAGGACATCCGGCATGCTCGCAACATTTCATGACCATTCGAAACAATTGATCCCATTTGAAGCTCCTTCAGAGCCCGTTTTGTGCAGAAGCACAAAGCTTCTGAACTATTTGTGAAAAGTGTGAACGAACGAATTCCCATGAAATTGGCCTCTTTGGGAGAATAATTGGGTTCATCCGGTCACCTCCCAACATCTGGAGTCTATTCCAATGTATTGATCCCAATCGAAACTCTTTTTGGGATAGTTTTGGTCGGAAGCATGAGGTTTGTGAAAAAGTACCGAGAATCTTTAACCAACGATATCCTATCAATTTTGGGCCTTTGAGGCAGCAAGTTAGGACATCCGGCATGCTCGCAACATTTCATGACCACTCGAAACAATTGATCCCATTTGAAGCTCCTTCAGAGCCCGTTTTGTGCAGAAGCACAAAGTTTCTGAACTATTTGTGAAAAGTGTGAACGAACGAATTCCCATGAAATTGGCCTCTTTGGGAGAATAATTGGGTTCATCCGGTCACCTCACAACATCTGGAGTCTATTCCAATGTATTGATCCCAATCGAAACACTTTTTGGGATAGTTTTTCTCAGAAGCATGAGGTTTGGGAAAAAGTACCGAGAAGCTTTAACCAACAATATCCTATCAATTTTGCATCTTGGAGGGCTCAAGTTATGACATCCGGCATGCTCACAACATTTCATGATCATTCGAAAGAATTGATCTCATGGAAAGCTCCTCCAGAGCCTGATTAGTGCAGAAGCACAAAGTTCTGAACTATTTGTGAAAAGTGTGAACGAACACATTCCCATGAAATTTGCCTCTTTGGTAGAATAATTGTGTTCATCCGGTCACCTCACAACATCTGGAGTCTATTCCAATGTAATGATCCCAATCGAAACTCTTTTTAGGATTGTTTTGGTCGGAAGCATGAGGTTTGAGAAAAAGTACCGAGAAGCTTTAACCAACAATATCCTATCAATTTTGCATCTTTGAGGTAGCAAGTAAGGACATCCGGCATGCTCACAACATTTCATGACTATTCGAAACAATTGATCCCATTTAAAGCTCCTTCAGAGCACGATTTGTGCAGAAGCACAAAGTTTCTGAACTATTTGTGAAAAGTGTGAACGAACGAATTCCCATGAAATTGCCCTCTTTGGGAGAACAATTTTGTTTATCCGGTCACCTCCAAATGACTTGAGTCTATTCCAAAATATTGATCCCAATCGAAACACTTTTTGGGATAGTTTTGGTCGGAAGCATGAGGTTTGAGAAAAAGTACCGAGAAGCTTTAACCAACAATATCCTATCAATTTTGTGTCTTTGGGGGCTCAAGTTTGGACATCCGGCATGCTCACAACATTTCATGACCATTCGAAACAATTGATCCCATTTGAAGCTCCGTCAGAGCCGGTTTTGTGCAGAAGCACAAAGCTTCTGAACTATTTGTGAAAAGTGTGAACGAACGAATTCCCATGAAATTGGCCTCTTTGGGAGAATAATTGGGTTCATCCGGTCACCTCACAACATCTGGAGTCTATTCCAATGTATTGATCCCAATCGAAACTCTTTTTGGGATAGTTTTTGGCAGAAGCATGAGGTTTGGGAAAAAGTACTGAGAAGCTTTAACCAACAATATCCTATCAATTTTGCATCTTCGAGGGCTCAAGTTATGACATCCGGCATGCTCACAACATTTCATGACCATTCGAAACAATTGATCTCATGCAAAGCTCCTCCAGAGCCTGATTAGTGCAGAAGCACAAAGTTCTGAACTATTTGTGAAAAGTGTTAACAAACACATTCCCATGAATTTTGCCTCTTTGGTAGAATAATTGTGTTCATCCGGTCACCTCACAACATCTGGAGTCTATTCCAATGTACTGATCCCAATCGAAACTCTTTTTAGGATAGTTTTGGTCGGAAGCATGAGGTTTGAGAAAAAGTACCGAGAAGCTTTAACCAACAATATCCTATCAATTTTGCATCTTTGAGGTAGCAAGTAAGGACATCCGGTATGCTCACAACATTTCATGACTATTCGAAACAATTGATCCCATTTAAAGCTCCTTCAGAGCCCGATTTGTGCAGAAGCACAAAGTTTCTGAACTATTTGTGAAAAGTGTGAACGAACGAATTCCCATGAAATTGCCCTCTTTGGGAGAACAATTTTGTTTATCCGGTCACCTCCAAACGTCTTGAGTCTATTCCAAAATATTGATCCCAATCGAAACACTTTTTGGGATAGTTTTGGTCGGAAGCATGAGGTTTGAGAAAAAGTACCGAGAAGCTTTAACCAACAATTTCCTATCAATTTTGTGTCTTTGGGGGCTCAAGTTAGGACATCCGGCATGCTCACAACATTTCATGACCATTTGAAAAAATTGATCCCATTTGAAGCTCCTTCAGAGCCCGTTTAGTGCAGAAGCACAAAGCTTCTTAACTATTTGTGAAAAGTGTGAACGAACGAATTCCCATGAAATTGGCCTCTTCGAGAAAATAATTGGGTTCATCCGGTCACCTCACAACATCTGGAGTCTATTCCAATGTATTGATCCCAATCGAAACTCTTTTTCGGTTAGTTTGGGTCGGAAGCATGAGGTTTGTGAAAAAGTACCGAGAATCTTGAACCAACAATATCCTATCAATTTTGCGCCTTTGAGGTAGCAAGTTAGGACATCCGGCATGCTCGCAACATTTCATGACCATTCGAAACAATTGATCCCATTTGAAGCTCCTTCAGAGCCCGTTTTGTGCAGAAGCACAAAGCTTCTGAACTATTTGTGAAAAGTGTGAACGAACGAATTCCCATGAAATTGGCCTCTTTGGGAGAATAATTGGGTTCATCCGGTCACCTCCCAACATCTGGAGTCTATTCCAATGTATTGATCCCAATCGAAACTCTTTTTGGGATAGTTTTGGTCGGAAGCATGAGGTTTGTGAAAAAGTACCGAGAATCTTTAACCAACGATATCCTATCAATTTTGGGCCTTTGAGGCAGCAAGTTAGGACATCCGGCATGCTCGCAACATTTCATGACCACTCGAAACAATTGATCCCATTTGAAGCTCCTTCAGAGCCCGTTTTGTGCAGAAGCACAAAGTTTCTGAACTATTTGTGAAAAGTGTGAACGAACGAATTCCCATGAAATTGGCCTCTTTGGGAGAATAATTGGGTTCATCCGGTCACCTCACAACATCTAGAGTCTATTCCAATGTATTGATCCCAATCGAAACACTTTTTGGGATAGTTTTTCTCAGAAGCATGAGGTTTGGGAAAAAGTACCGAGAAGCTTTAACCAACAATATCCTATCAATTTTGCATCTTGGAGGGCTCAAGTTATGACATCCGGCATGCTCACAACATTTCATGATCATTCGAAAGAATTGATCTCATGGAGAGCTCCTCCAGAGCCTGATTAGTGCAGAAGCACAAAGTTCTGAACTATTTGTGAAAAGTGTGAACGAACACATTCCCATGAAATTTGCCTCTTTGGTAGAATAATTGTGTTCATCCGGTCACCTCACAACATCTGGAGTCTATTCCAATGTAATGATCCCAATCGAAACTCTTTTTAGGATTGTTTTGGTCGGAAGCATGAGGTTTGAGAAAAAGTACCGAGAAGCTTTAACCAACAATATCCTATCAATTTTGCATCTTTGAGGTAGCAAGTAAGGACATCCGGCATGCTCACAACATTTCATGACTATTCGAAACAATTGATCCCATTTAAAGCTCCTTCAGAGCACGATTTGTGCAGAAGCACAAAGTTTCTGAACTATTTGTGAAAAGTGTGAACGAACGAATTCCCATGAAATTGCCCTCTTTGGGAGAACAATTTTGTTTATCCGGTCACCTCCAAATGACTTGAGTCTATTCCAAAATATTGATCCCAATCGAAACACTTTTTGGGATAGTTTTGGTCGGAAGCATGAGGTTTGAGAAAAAGTACCGAGAAGCTTTAACCAACAATATCCTATCAATTTTGTGTCTTTGGGGGCTCAAGTTTGGACATCCGGCATGCTCACAACATTTCATGACCATTCGAAACAATTGATCCCATTTGAAGCTCCGTCAGAGCCGGTTTTGTGCAGAAGCACAAAGCTTCTGAACTATTTGTGAAAAGTGTGAACGAACGAATTCCCATGAAATTGGCCTCTTTGGGAGAATAATTGGGTTCATCCGGTCACCTCACAACATCTGGAGTCTATTCCAATGTATTGATCCCAATCGAAACTCTTTTTGGGATAGTTTTTGGCAGAAGCATGAGGTTTGGGAAAAAGTACTGAGAAGCTTTAACCAACAATATCCTATCAATTTTGCATCTTCGAGGGCTCAAGTTATGACATCCGGCATGCTCACAACATTTCATGACCATTCGAAACAATTGATCTCATGCAAAGCTCCTCCAGAGCCTGATTAGTGCAGAAGCACAAAGTTCTGAACTATTTGTGAAAAGTGTTAACGAACACATTCCCATGAATTTTGCCTCTTTGGTAGAATAATTGTGTTCATCCGGTCACCTCACAACATCTGGAGTCTATTCCAATGTATTGATCCCAATCGAAACTCTTTTTGGGATAGTTTTGGTCGGAAGCATGAGGTTTGTGAAAAAGTACCGAGAATCTTGAACCAACAATATCCTATCAATTTTGCGCCTTCGAGGTAGCAAGTTAGGACATCCGGCATGCTCACAACATTTCATGACCATTCTAAACAATTGATCCAATGCAAAGCTCCTCCAGAGCCTGATTTGTGCAGAAGCACAAAGCTTCTGAACTATTTGTTAAAAGTGTGAACCAACAAATTCCATTGAAATTGGCCTATTTGGTAGAATAATTGGGTTCATCCGGTCACCTCACAACATCTGGAGTCTATTCCAATGTATTGATCCCAATCGAAACTCTTTTTGGGATAGTTTTGGTCGGAAGCATGTGGTTTGGGAAAAAGTACCGAGAAGCTTTAACCAACAATATCCTATCAATTTTGCATCTTGGAGGGCTCAAGTTAAGACATCCGGCATGCTCACAACATTTCATGACCATTTGAAAGAATTGATCTCATGGAAAGCTCCTCCAGAGCCTGATTAGTGCAGAAGCACAAAGTTCTGAACTATTTGTGAAAAGTGTGAACGAACACGTTCCCATGAAATTTGCCTCTTTGGTAGAATAATTGTGTTCATCCGGTCACCTCACAACATCTGGAGTCTATTCCAATGTATTGATCCGAATCGAAACTCTTTTTAGGATAGTTTTGGTCGGAAGCATGAGCTTTGAGAAAAAGTACCGAGAAGCTTTAACCAACAATATCCTATCAATTTTGCGCCTTTGAGGTAGCAAGTAAGGACATCCGGCATGCTCACAACATTTCATGACTATTCGAAACAATTGATCCCATTTAAAGCTCCTTCAGAGCCCGATTTGTGCAGAAGCACAAAGTTTCTGAACTATTTGTGAAAAGTGTGAACGAACGAATTCCCATGAAATTGCCCTCTTTGGGAGAACAATTTTGTTTATCCGGTCACCTCCAAACGTCTTGAGTCTATTCCAAAATATTGATCCCAATCGAAACACTTTTTGGGATAGTTTTGGTCGGAAGCATGAGGTTTGAGAAAAAGTACCGAGAAGCTTTAACCAACAATATCCTATCAATTTTGCATTTTTGAGGTAGCAAGTTAGGACATCAGGCATGCTCACAACATTTCATGACCATTCGAAACAATTGATCTCATTTGAAGCTCCTTCCGAGCCCGTTTAGTGCAGAAGCACAAAGCTTCTGAACTATTTGTGAAAAGTGTGAACAGACAAATTCCCTTGAAATTGGCCTCTTTGGTAGAATAATTGGGTTCATCCGGTCACCTCACAACATCTGGAGCCTATTCCAATGTATTGATCCCAAACGAAACTCTTTTTGGGATAGTTTTGGTCGGAAGCGTGAGGTTTGAGAAAAAGTACCGAGAAGTTTAACCAACAATATCCTATCAATTTTGTGTCTTTGAGTCCTCAAGTTAGTACATCCGGCATGCTCGCAACATTTCATGACCATTCGAAACAATTGATCCCATTTGAAGCTCCTTCAGAGCCCGTTTTGTGCAGAAGCACAAAGCTTCTGAACTTTTTGTGAAAAGTGTGAATGAAGGAATTCCCATGAAATTGGCCACTCTGGGAGAATAATTGGGTTCATCCGGTCACCTCACAACATCTGGAGTCTATTCAAATGTATTGGTCCCAATCAAAACTCTTTTTGGGATAGTTTTACTCGGAAGCATGAGGATTGAGAAAAAGTACCGAGAAGTTTTAACCAACAATATCCTATCAATTTTGTGCCTTTGAGTCCTCAAGTTAGGACAGCCGGCATGCTCACAACATTGCAAGACTATTCGAAACAATTGATCCCATTTGAAGCTCCTTCAGAGCCCGATTAGTTCAGAAGCACAAAGCTTCTGAACTATTTGTGAAAAGTGTGAACGAACGAATTCCCATGAAATTGGCCTCGTTGGGAGAACAATTGGGTTTATCCGGTCATCTCAAAACATCTGGAGTCTATTACAATGTATTGATCCCAAGCGAAACTCTTTTTGGGATAGTTTTGGTCGGAAGTATGAGGTTTGAGAAAAAGTACCGAGAAGCTTTAACCAACAATATCCTATCAATTTTGCATCTTCGAGGTAGCAAGTTAGGACATCCCGCATGCTCACAACATTTCATCACTATTTGAAACAATTGATCCCATTTGAAGCTCCTTCAGAGCCCGTTTAGTGCAGAAGCATAAAGCTTCTGAACTATTTGTGAAAAGTGTGAACGAATGAATTCCCATGAAATTGGCCTCTTTGGGAGAATAATTGGGTTAATCTGGTCTCCTCAGAACATATGGAGTCTATTCCAATGTATTGATCCCAATCAAAACTCTGCTTGGGATAGTTTTGGTCGGAAGCATGAGGATTGAGAAAAAGTACCAAGAAGTGTTAACCAACAATATCCTACCAATTTTTTGCCTTTGAGGTAGCAAGTTAGGACATCCGGCATGCTCACAACATTACATGACTATTCGAAACAATTGATCCCATTTGAAGCTCCTTCAGAGCCCGTTTAGTGAACAAGCACAAAGCTTCTAAGCTATTTGTGAAAAGTGTGAACGAACGAATTCCCTTGAAATTGGCCTCTTTGGGAGAACAATTGGGTTTATCCGGTAACCTCAAAACTTCTGGAGTCTAATCCATTGTATTGATCCCAATTGAAACTATTTTTGGTATTGTTTTGCTCAGAAGCATGAGGTTTGAGAAAAAGTACTGAGAAGCTTTATACAACAATATCCTATCAATTTTGCATCTTTGAGGTAGCAAGTTAGGACATCAGGCATGCTCACAACATTTCATGACTATTCGAAACAATTGATCCCATTTGAAGCACCTTCAGAGCCCGCTTAGTGCAGAAGCACAAAGTTTCTGAACTATTTGAGAAAAGTGTGAACGAACGAATTCCCATGAAATTGACCTCTTTGGGAGAACAATTGGGTTTATCCGGTCACCTCCAAACGTCTTGAGTCTATTACAAAATATTGATCCCAAGCGAAACTCTTTTTGGGATAGTTTTGGTCGGAAGCATGAGGTTTGAGAAAAAGTACCGAGAAGCTTTTACCAACAATATCCTATCAATTTTTCATCTTTGAGGTAGCAAGTTAGGACATCCGGCATGCTCACAACATTTCATGCCTATTCGAAACAATTGATCCCATTTGAAGCTCCTTCAAAGCCCGTTTAGTGCACAGCACAAAGCTTCTAAACTATTTGTGAAAAGTGTGACCGAACGAATTCCCATGAAATTGGCCTCTTTGGGAGAACAATAGGGTTAATCTGGTCAGCTCACAACATCTGGAGTCTATTCCAATGTATTGATCCCAATCGAAACTCTTTTTGGGATAGTTTTGGTCAGAAGCATGAGGTTTGAGAAAAAGTACCGAGAAGCTTTAACCAACAATATCCTATCAATTTTGCATCTTTGAGGTAGCAAGTTAGGACATCAGGCATGCTCACAGCATTTCATGACTATTCGAAACAATTGATCCCATTTGAAGCACCTTCAGAGCCCGCGTATTCCAGAAGCACAAAGTTTCTGAACTATTTGAGAAAAGTGTGAACGAACGAATTCCCATGAAATTGCCCTCTTTGGGAGAACAATTGGGTTTATTCAGTCACCTCAAAAAATTTCGAGTCTATTCCAATGTATTGATCCCAATCGAAACTCTTTTTGGGATAGTTTTGGTCGGAAGCATGAGGTTTGAGAAAAAGTACCGAGAAGCTTTAACCAACAATATCCTATCAATTTTGCATCTTTGAGGTAGCAAGTTAGGACATCAGGCATGCTCACAACATTTCATGACTATTCGAAACAATTGATCCCATTTGAAGCTCCTTCAGAGCCCGTTTAGTGCAGAAGCACAAAGCTTCTGAAGTCTTTCTGAAAAGTGTGAACGAACGAATTCCCATGAATTTGGCCTCTTTGGGAGAACAATTGGGTTTAGTCGGTCACCTCAAAAAATTTTGAGTCTATTCCAATGTATTGATCCCAATCGAAACTCTTTTTGGGATAGTTTTGGTCGGAAGCATGAGGTTTGAGAAAAAGTACCGAGAAGCTTTAACCAACAATATCCTATCAATTTTGCATCTTTGAGGTAGCAAGTTAGGACATCCGGCATGCTCACAACATTTTATGACTATTCGAAACAATTGATCCCATTTGAATATCCTTCAGAGCCCGATTAGTGCAGAAGCACAAAGTTTCTAAGCTATTTGTGAAAAGTGTGAACGAACGAATTCCAATGAAATTGGCCTCTTTGGGAGAACAATTGGGTTTATCCGGTAACCTCAAAACTTCGGGAGTCTATTCCATTGTATTGATCCCAATTGAAACTCTTTTTGGTATAGTTTTGCTCAGAAGCATGAGTTTTCAGAAAAAGTACTGAGAAGATTTGTACAACAATATCCTATCAATTTTGCATCTTTGAGGTAGCAAGTTAGGACATCAGGCATGCTCACAACATTTCATGACTATTCGAAACAATTGATCCCATTTGAAGCACCTTCAGAGCCCGCTTAGTGCAGAAGCACAAAGTTTCTGAACTATTTGATAAAAGTGTGAACGAACGAATTCCCATGAAATTGCCCTCTTTGGGAGAACAATTGGATTTATTCGGTCACCTCAAAAAATTTGGAGTCTATTCCAATGTATTGATCCCAATCGAAACTCTTTTTGGGATAGTTTTGGTCAGAAGCATGAGGTTTGAGAAAAAGTACCGAGAAGCTTTAACCAACAATATCATATCAATTTTGCATCTTTGAGGTAGCAAGTTAGGACATCCGGCATGCTCACAACATTTCTTGACCATTCGAAACAATTGATCCCATTTGAAGCTCCTTCAAAGCCCGTTTAGTGCACAACACAAAGCTTCTAAACTATTTGTGAATAGTGTGAACGAACAAATTACCATGAAATTGGGCTCTATGGGAGAATAATTGGGTTAATCTGGTCACCTCACAACATCTGGAGTCTATTCCAATGTATTGATCCCAATCCAAACTCTTTTTGGTATTGTTTTGCTCGGAAGCATGAGGATTGAGAAAAAGTACCGAGAAGTTTTAACCAACAATATCCTATCAATTTTGCGCCTTTGAGGTAGCAAGTTAGGAGAACCGGCATGCTCACAACATTACATGACTATTCGAAACAATTGATCCCATTTGAAGCTCCTTCAGAGCCCGTTTAGTGCACAAGCACAAAGCTTCTGAACTATTTGTGAAAAGTGTGAACGAACGAATTCCCATGAAATTGGTCTCTTTGGGAGAATAATTGGGTTCATCCGGTCACCTCACAACATCTGGAGTCTATTCCAATGTATTGATCCCAATCGAAACTCTTTTTGGGATAGTTTTGGTCAGAATCATGAGGTTTGAGAAAAAGTACCGAGAAGCTTTAACCAACAATATCCTCTCAATTTTGCATCTTTGAGGTAGCAAGTTAGGACATCAGGCATGCTCACAACATTTCATGACTATTCGAAACAATTGATCCCATTTGAAGCACCTTCAGAGCCCGCTTATTCCAGAAGCACAAAGTTTCTGAACAATTTGAGAAAAGTGTGAACGAACGAATTCCCATGAAATTGCCCTTTTTGGGAGAACAATTGGGTTTATTCGGTCACCTCAAAAAATTTGGAGTCTATTCCAATGTATTGATCCCAATCGAAACTCTTTTTGGGATAGTTTTGGTCGGAAGCATGAGGTTTGAGAAAAAGTACCGAGAAGCTTTAACCAACAATATCCTATCAATTTTTCATCTTTGAGGTAGCAAGTTAGGACATCCGGCATGCTCACAACATTTCATGACTATTCGAAACAATTGATCCCATTTGAATATCCTTCAGAGCCCGATTAGTGCAGAAGCACAAAGTTTCTAAGCTATTTGTGAAAAGTGTGAACGAACGAATTCCCTTGAAATTGGCCTCTTTGGGAGAACAATTGGGTTTATCCGGTAACCTCAAAACTTTTGGAGTCTATTCCATTGTATTGATCCCAATTGAAACTCTTTTTGGGATAGTTTTGCTCAGAAGCATGAGGTTTCAGAAAAAGTACTGAGAAGCTTTATACAACAATATCCTATCAATTTTGCATCTTTGAGGTAGCAAGTTAGGACATCAGGCATGCTCACAACATTTCATGACTATTCGAAACAATTGATCCCATTTGAAGCACCTTCAGAGCCCGCTTAGTGCAGAAGCACAAAGTTTCTGAACAATTTGAGAAAAGTGTGAACGAACGAATTCCCATGAAATTGCCCTCTTTGGGAGAACAATTGGGTTTATTCGGTCACCTCAAAAAATTTGGAGTCTATTCCAATGTATTGATCCCAATCGAAACTCTTTTTGGGATAGTTTTGGTCAGAAGCATGAGGTTTGAGAAAAAGTACCGAGAAGCTTTAACCAACAATATCCTATCAATTTTGCATCTTTGAGGTAGCAAGTTAGGACATCCGCCATGCTCACAACATTTCATGACCACTCGAAACCATTGATCCCATTCGAAGCTCCACTAGAGCCTGATTAGTGCAGAAGCATAAAGTTTATGAACTCTTTGTGAAAAGTGTGAACGAACGAATTCCCATGAAATTGGCCTCTTTGGGAGAATAATTGGGTTCATCCGGTCACCTCACAACATCTGGAGTCTATTCCAATGTATTGATCCCAATCGAAACTCTTTTTGGGATAGTTTTGCTCGGAAGCATGAGGTTTGAGAAAAAGTACCGAGAAGCTTTAACCAACAATATCCTATCCATTTTGCGCCGTTGAGGTAGCAAGTTAGGACAACCGGCATGCTCACAACATTACATGACTATTCAAAACAATTGATCCCAATTGAAGCTCCTTCAGAGCCCGTTTAGTTCGCAAGCACAAAGCTTCTGAACTATTTGTGAAAAGTGTGAACGAACGAATTCCCATGAAATTGGCCTCTTTGGGAGAATAATTGGGTTCATCCGGTCACCTAACAACATCTGGAGTCTATTCCAATGTATTGATCCCAATCGAAACTCTTTTTGGGATAGTTTTGCTTGGAAGCATGAGGTTTGAGAAAAAGTACCGAGAAGCTTTAACCAACAATATCCTATCCATTTTGCGCCTTTGAGGTAGCAAGTTAGGACAACCGGCATGCTCACAACATTACATGACTATTCGAAACAATTGATCCCATTTGAAGCTCCTTCAGAGCCCGTTTAGTGCGCAAGCACAAAGCTTCTGAACTATTTGTGAAAAGTGTGAACGAACAAATTACCATGAAATTGGCCTCTATGGGAGAATAATTGGGTTAATCTGGTCACCTCACAACATTTGGAGTCTATTCCAATGTATTGATCCCAATCCAAACTCTTTTTGGGATTGTTTTGCTCGGAAGCATGAGGTTTGAGAAAAAGTACCGAGAAGCTTTAACCAACAATATCCTATCAATTTTGCATCTTTGAGGTAGCAAGTTAGGACATCCGGCATGCTCACAACATTTCATGACTATTCGAAACAATTGATCCCATTTGAATATCCTTCAGAGCCCGATTAGTGCAGAAGCACAAAGTTTCTAAGCTATTTGTGAAAAGTGTGAACGAACGAATTCCCTTGAAATTGGCCTCTTTGGGAGAACAATTGGGTTTATCCGGTAACCTCAAAACTTCTGGAGTCTATTCCATTGTATTGATCCCAATAGAAACTCTTTTTGGTATAGTTTTGCTCAGAAGCATGAGGTTTGAGAAAAAGTACTGAGAAGCTTTATACAACAATATCCTATCAATTTTGTATCATTGAGGTAGCAAGTTAGGACATCAGGCATGCTCACAACATTTCATGACTATTCGAAACAATTGATCCCATTTGAAGCACCTTCAGAGCCCGCTTAGTGCAGAAGCACAAAGTTTCTGAACTATTTGAGAAAAGTGTGAACGAACGAATTCTCATGAAATTGCCCTCTTTGGGAGAACAATTGGGTTTATCCGGTCACCTCCAAATGTCTTGAGTCTATTACAAAATATTGATCCCAAGCGAAACTCTTTTTGGGATAGTTTTGGTCGGAAGCATGAGGTTTGAGAAAAAGTACCGAGAAGCTTTAACCAACAATATCCTATCAATTTTGCATCTTTGAGGTAGCAAGTTATGACATCCGGCATGCTCACAACATTTCATGACTATTCGAAACAATTGATCCCATTTGAATATCCTTCAGAGCCCGATTAGTGCAGAAGCACAAAGTTTCTGAACTATTTGAGAAAAGTGTGAACGAACGAATTCCCTTGAAATTGGCCTCTTTGGGAGAACAATTGGGTTTATCCGGTAACCTCAAAACTTCTGGAGTCTATTCCATTGTATTGATCCCAATTGAAACTCTTTTTGGGATAGTTTTGCTCAGAAGCATGAGGTTTGAGAAAAAGTACTGAGAAGCTTTATACAACAATATCCTATCAATTTTGCATCTTTGAGGTAGCAAGTTAGGACATCAGGCATGCTCACAACATTTCATGACTATTCGAAACAATTGATCCCATTTGAAGCACCTTCAGAGCCCGCTTAGTGCAGAAGCACAAAGTGTCTGAACTATTTGAGAAAAGTGTGAACGAACGAATTCCCATGAAATTGCCCTCTTTGGGAGAACAATTGGGTTTATCCGGTCACCTCCAAACGTCTTGAGTCTATTACAAAATATTGATCCCAAGCGAAACTCTTTTTGGGATAGTTTTGGTCGGAAGCATGAGGTTTGAGAAAAAGTACCGAGAAGCTTTAACCAACAATATCTTATCAATTTTGAATCTTTGAGGTAGCAAGTTAGGACATCCGGCATGCTCACAACATTTCATGCCTATTCGAAACAATTGATCCCATTTGAAGCTCCTTCAAAGCCCGTTTAGTGCACAGCACAAAGCTTCTAAACTATTTGTGAAAAGTGTGACCGAACGAATTCCCATGAAATTGGCCTCTTTGGGAGAACAATAGGTTTAATCTGGTCAGCTCACAACATCTGGAGTCTATTCCAATGTATTGATCCCAATCGAAACTCTTTTTGGGATAGTTTTGGTCGGAAGCATGAGGTTTGAGAAAAAGTACCGATAAGCCTTAACCAACAATATCCTATCAATTTTGCATCTTTGAGGTAGCAAGTTGGGACATCCGGCATGCTCACAACATTTCATGACTATTCGAAACAATTGATCCCATTTGAATATCCTTCAGAGCCCGATTAGTGCAGAAGCACAAAGTTTCTAAGCTATTTGTGAAAAGTGTGAACGAACAAATTCCCTTGAAATTGGCCTCTTTGGGAGAACAATTGGGTTTATCCGGTAACCTCAAAACTTCTGGAGTCTATTCCATTGTATTGATCCCAATTGAAACTCTTTTTGGTATAGTTTTGCTCAGAAGCATGAGGTTTGAGAAAAAGTACTGAGAAGCTTTATAGAACAATATCCTATCAATTTTGCATCTTTGAGGTAGCAAGTTAGGACATCAGGCATGCTCACAACATTTCATGACTATTCGAAACAATTGATCCCATTTGAAGCACCTTCAGAGCCCGCTTAGTTCAAAAGCACAAAGTTTATGAACTATTTGAGAAAAGTGTGAACGAACGAATTCCCATGAAATTGCCCTCTTTGGGAGAACAGTTGGGTTTATTCGGTCACCTCAAAAAATTTGGAGTCTATTCCAATGTATTGATCCCAATCGAAACTCTTTTTGGGATAGTTTTGGTCGGAAGCATGAGGTTTGAGAAAAAGTACCGAGAAGCTTTAACCAACAATATCCTATCAATTTTGCGCCTTTGAGGTAGCAAGTAAGGACATCCGGCATGCTCACAACATTTCATGACTATTCGAAACAATTGATCCCATTTGAAGCTCCTTCAAAGCCCGTTTAGTGCACAGCACAAAGCTTCTAAACTATTTGTGAATACTGTGAACGAACAAATTACCATGAAATTGGGCCCTATGGGAGAATAATTGGGTTAATCTGGTCACCTCACAACATCTGGAGTCTATTCCAATGTATTGATCCCAATCCAAACTCTTTTTGGTATTGTTTTGCTCGGAAGCATGAGGATTGAGAAAAAGTACCGAGAAGTTTTAACCAACAATATCCTATCAATTTTGCGCCTTTGAGGTAGCAAGTTAGGACAACCGGCATGCTCACAACATTACATGACTATTCGAAACAATTGATCCCATTTGAAGCTCCTTCAGAGCCCGTTTAGTGCGCAAGCACAAAGCTTCTGAACTATTTGTGAAAAGTGTGAACGAACGAATTCCCATGAAATTGGCCTCTTTGGGAGAACAATTGGGTTTATTCGGTCACCTCAAAAAATTTGGAGTCTATTCCAATGTATTGATCCCAATCCAAACTCTTTTTGGTATTGTTTTGCTCGGAAGCATGAGGATTGAGAAAAAGTACCGAGAAGTTTTATCCAACAATATCCTATCAATTTTGCGCCTTTGAGGTAGCAAGTTAGGACAACCGGCATGCTCACAACATTACATGACTATTCGAAACAATTGATCCCATTTGAAGCTCCTTCAAAGCCCGTTTAGTGCGCAAGCACAAAGCTTCTGAACTATTTGTGAAAAGTGTGAACGAACGAATTCCCATGAAATTGGCCTCTTTGGGAGAATAATTGGGTTCATCCGGTCACCTCACAACATCTGGAGTCTATTCCAATGTATTGATCCCAATCGAAACTCTTTTTAGGATATTTTTGCTCGGAAGCATGAGGTTTGAGAAAAAGAACCGAGAAGCTTTAACCAACAATATCCTATCCATTTTGCGCCTTTGAGGTAGCAAGTTAGGACAACCGGCATGCTCACAACATTACATGACTATTCGAAACAATTGATCCCATTTGAAGCTCCTTCGGAGCCCGTTTAGTGCGCAAGCACAAAGCTTCTGAACTATTTGTGAAAAGTGTGAACGAACAAATTACCATGAAATTGGCCTCTATGGGAGAATAATTGGGTTAATCTGGTCACCTCACAACATCTGGAGTCTATTCCAATGTATTGATCCCAATCCAAACTCTTTTTGGGATTGTTTTGCTCGGAAGCATGAGGTTTGAGAAAAAGTACCGAGAAGCTTTAACCAATAATATCCTATCCATTTTGCGCCTTTGAGGTAGCAAGTTAGGACAACCGGCATGCTCACAACATTACATGACTATTCGAAACAATTGATCCCATTTGAAGCTCCTTCAGAGCCCGTTTAGTGAACAAGCAACAAGCTTGTGAACTATTTCTGAAAAGTGTGAACGAACAAATTCCCATGAAATTAGCCTCGTTTGTAGAACAATTGGGTTTATCCGGTCAGCTCACAACATCTGGAGTCTATTCCAATGTATTGATCCCAATCAAAACTCTTTTTGGGATAGTTTTGGTCGGAAGCATGAGGTTTGAGAAAAAGTACCGAGAAGCTTTAACCAACAATATCCTATCAATTTTGCATCTTTGAGGTAGCAAGTTAGGACATCCGGCATGCTCACAACATTTCATGACTATTCGAAACAATTGATCCCATTTGAAGCTCCTTCAGAGCCCGTTTAGTGAACAAGTACAAAGCTTCTGAACTATTTCTGAAAAGTGTGAACGAACGAATTCCCATGAAATTAGCCTCGTTTGGAGAACAATTGGGTTTATCCGGTCAGCTCACAACATCTGGAGTCTACTCCAATGTATTGATCCCAATCGAAACTCTTTTTGGGATAGTTTTGGTCGGAAGCATGAGGTTTGAGAAAAAGTACCGAGAAGCTTTAACCAACAATATCCTATCAATTTGGCATCTTTGAGGTAGCAAGTTAGGACATCCGGCATGCTCACAACATTTCATGACTATTCGAAACAATTGATCCCATTTGAAGCACCTTCAGAGCCCGCTTAGTTCAGAAGCACAAAGTTTCGGAACTATTTGAAAAAAGTGTGAACGAACGAATTCCCATGAAATTGCCCTCTTTGGGAGAACAATTGGGTTTATTCGGTCACCTCAAAAAATTTGGAGTCTATTCCAATGTATTGATCCCAATCGAAACTCTTTTTGGGATAGTTTTGGTCAGAAGCATGAGGTTTGAGAAAAAGTACCGAGAAGCTTTAACCAACAATATCCTATCAATTTTGCATCTTTGAGGTAGCAAGTTAGGACATCCGGCATGCTCACAACATTTCTTGACCATCCGAAGCAATTGATCCCATTTGAAGCTCCTTCAAAGCCCGTTTAGTGCACAGCACAAAGCTTCTAAACTATTTGTGAATAGTGTGAACGAACAAATTACCATGAAATTGGGCCCTATGGGAGAATAATTGGGTTAATCTGGTCACCTCACAACATCTGGAGTCTATTTCAATGTATTGATCCCAATCCAAACTCTTTTTGGTATTGTTTTGCTCGGAAGCATGAGGTTTGAGAAAAAGTACCGAGAAGCTTTAACCAACAATATCCTATCCATTTTGCGCCTTTGAGGTAGCAAGTTAGGACAACCGGCATGCTCACAACATTACATGACTATTCGAAACAATTGATCCCATTTGAAGCTCCTTCAGAGCCCGTTTAGTGCGCAAGCACAAAGCTTCTGAACTATTTGTGAAAAGTGTGAACGAACAAATTACCATGAAATTGGCCTCTATGGGAGAATAATTGGGTTAATCTGGTCACCTCACAACATCTGGAGTCTATTCCAATGTATTGATCCCAATCCAAACTCTTTTTGGGATTGTTTTTCTCAGAAGCATGAGGTTTGAGAAAAAGTACCGAGAAGCTTTAACCAACAATATCCTATCCATTTTGCGCCTTTGAGGTAGCAAGTTAGGACAACCGGCATGCTCACAACATTACATGACTATTCGAAACAATTGATCCCATTTGAAGCTCCTTCAGAGCCCGTTTAGTGAACAAGCACAAAGCTTCTGAACTATTTCTGAAAAGTGTGAACGAACGAATTCCCATGAAATTAGCCTCGTTTGGAGAACAATTGGGTTTATCCGGTCAGCTCACAACATCTGGAGTCTATTCCAATGTATTGATCCCAATCAAAACTCTTTTTGGGATAGTTTTGGTCGGAAGCATGAGGTTTGAGAAAAAGTACCGAGAAGCTTTAACCAACAATATCCTATCAATTTTGCATCTTTGAGGTAGCAAGTTAGGACATCCGGCATGCTCACAACATTTCATGACTATTCGAAACAATTGATCCCATTTGAAGCTCCTTCAGAGCCCGTTTAGTGCAGAAGCACAAAGCTTCTGAACTATTTGTGAAAAGTGTGAACGAACGAATTCCCATGAAATTGGCCTCTTTGGGAGAACAATTGGGTTTATTCGGTCACCTCAAAAAATTTGGAGTCTATTCCAATGTATTGATCCCAATCGAAACTCTTTTTGGGATAGTTTTGGTCGGAAGCATGAGGTTTGAGAAAAAGTACCGAGAAGCTTTAACCAACAATATCCTATCAATTTTGCATCTTTGAGGTAGCAAGTTAGGACATCCGGCATGCTCACAACATTTCATGACTATTCGAAACAATTGATCCCATTTGAATATCCTTCAGAGCCCGATTAGTGCAGAAGCACAAAGTTTCTGAACTATTTGAGAAAAGTGTGAACGAACGAATTCCCATGAAATTGCCCTCTTAGGGAGAACAATTGGGTTTATTCGGTCACCTCAAAAAATTTGGAGTCTATTCCAATGTATTGATCCCAATCGAAACTCTTTTTGGGATAGTTTTGGTCGGAAGCATGAGGTTTGAGAAAAAGTACCGAGAAGCTTTAACCAACAATATCCTATCAATTTTGCATCTTTGAGGTAGCAAGTTAGGACATCCGGCATGCTCACAACATTTCTTGACCATCCGAAGCAATTGATCCCATTTGAAGCTCCTTCAAAGCCCGTTTAGTGCACAGCACAAAGCTTCTAAACTATTTGTGAATAGTGTGAACGAACAAATTACCATGAATTTGGCCTCTATGGGAGAATAATTGGGTTAATCTGGTCACCTCACAACATTTGGAGTCTATTCCAATGTATTGATCCCAATCCAAACTCTTTTTGGGATTGTTTTGCTCGGAAGCATGAGGTTTGAGAAAAAGTACCGAGAAGCTTTAACCAACAATATCGTATCCATTTTGCGCCTTTGAGGTAGCAAGTTAGGACAACCGGCATGCTCACAACATTACATGACTATTCGAAACAATTGATCCCATTTGAAGCACCTTCAGAGCCCGTTTTGTGAACAAGCACAAAGCTTCTGAACTATTTCTGAAAAGTGTGAACGAACGAATTCCCATGAAATTAGCCTCGTTTGGAGAACAATTGGGTTTATCCGGTCAGCTCACAACATCTGGAGTCTATTCCAATGTATTAATCCCAATCGAAACTCTTTTTGGGATAGTTTTGGTCGGAAGCATGAGGTTTGAGAAAAAGTACCGAGAAGCTTTAACCAACAATATCCTATCCATTTTGCGCCTTTGAGGTAGCAAGTTAGGACAACCGGCATGCTCACAACACTACATGACTATTCGAAACAATTGATCCCATTTGAAGCTCCTTCAGAGCCCGTTTAGTGAACAAGCACAAAGCTTCTGAACTATTTCTGAAAAGTGTGAACGAACGAATTCCCATGAAATTAGCCTCGTCGGGAGAACAATTGGGCTTATCCGGTCAGCTCACAACATCTGGAGTCTATTCCAATGTATTGATCCCAATCGAAACTCTTTTTGGGATTGTTTTGCTCGGAAGCATGAGGTTTGAGAAAAAGTACCGAGAAGCTTTAACCAACAATATCCTATCCATTTTGCGCCTTTGAGGTAGCAAGTTAGGACTACCGGCAAGCTCACAACATTACATGACTATTCGAAACAATTGATCCCATTTGAAGCTCCTTCAGAGCCCGTTTAGTGCAGAAGCACAAAGCTTCTGAAGTCTTTGTGAAAAGTGTGAACGAACGAATTCCCATGAAATTGGCCTCTTTGGGAGAACAATTGGGTTTATTCGGTCACCTCAAAAAATTTGGAGTCTATTCCAATGTATTGATCCCAATCGAAACTCTTTTTGGGATAGTTTTGGTCGGAAGCATGAGGTTTGAGAAAAAGTACCGAGTAGTTTTAACCAACAATATCCTATCAATTTTGCATCTTTGAGGTAGCAAGTTAGGACATCCGGCATGCTCACAACATTTCATGACTATTCTAAACAATTGATCCCATTTGAATATCCTTCAGAGCCCGATTAGTGCAGAAGCACAAAGTTTCTAAGCTATTTGTGAAAAGTGTGAACGAACGAATTCCCTTGAAATTGGCCTCTTTGGGAGAACAATTGGGTTTATCCGGTAACCTCAAAACTTCTGGAGTCTATTCCATTGTATTGATCCCAATTGAAACTCTTTTTGGTATAGTTTTGCTCAGAAGCATGAGGTTTGAGAAAAAGTACTGAGAAGCTTTATACAACAATATCCTATCAATTTTGCATCTTTGAGGTAGCAAGTTAGGACATCAGGCATGCTCACAACATTTCATGACTATTCGAAACAATTGATCCCATTTGAAGCTCCTTCAGAGCCCGTTTAGTGCAGAAGCACAAAGCTTCTGAACTATTTGTGAAAAGTGTGAACGAACGAATTCCCATGAAATTGGCCTCTTTGGGAGAACAATTGGGTTTATTCGGTCACCTCAAAAAATTTGGAGTCTATTCCAATGTATTGATCCCAATCGAAACTCTTTTTGGGATAGTTTTGGTCGGAAGCATGAGGTTTGAGAAAAAGTACCGAGAAGCTTTAACCAACAATATCCTATCAATTTTGAATCTTTGAGGTAGCAAGTTAGGACATCTGGCATGCTCACAACATTTCATGACTATTTGAAACAATTGATCCCATTTGAATATCCTTCAGAGCCCGATTAGTGCAGAAGCACAAAGTTTCTAAGCTATTTGTGAAAAGTGTGAACGAACGAATTCCCTTGAAATTGGCCTCTTTGGGAGAACAATTGGGTTTATCCGGTAACCTCAAAACTTCTGGAGTCTATTCCATTGTATTGATCCCAATTGAAACTCTTTTTGGTATAGTTTTGCTCAGAAGCATGAGGTTTCAGAAAAAGTACTGAGAAGCTTTATACAACAATATCCTATCAATTTTGCATCTTTGAGGTAGCAAGTTAGGACATCCGGCATGCTCACAACATTTCTTGACCATTCGAAACAATTGATCCCATTTGAAGCTCCTTCAAAGCCTGTTTAGTGCACAGCACAAAGCTTCTAAACTATTTGTGAATAGTGTGAACGAACAAATTACCATGAAATTGGGCTCTATGGGAGAATAATTGGGTTAATCTGGTCACCTCACAACATCTGGAGTCTATTCCAATGTATTGATCCCAATCCAAACTCTTTTTGGTATTGTTTTGCTCGGAAGCATGAGGATTGAGAAAAAGTACCGAGAAGTTTTAACCAACAATATCCTATCAATTTTGCGCCTTTGAGGTAGCAAGTTAGGACAACCGGCATGCTCACAACATTACATGACTATTCGAAACAATTGATCCCATTTGAAGCTCCTTCAGAGCCCGTTTAGTGCGCAAGCACAAAGCTTCTGAACTATTTGTGAAAAGTGTGAACGAACAAATTACCATGAAATTGGCCTCTATGGGAGAATAATTGGGTTAATCTGGTCACCTCAGAACATCTGGAGTCTATTCCAATGTATTGATCCCAATCAAAACTCTTTTTGGGATAGTTTTGCTCGGAAGCATGAGGTTTGAGAAAAAGTACCGAGAAGCTTTAACCAACAATATCCTATCCATTTTGCGCCTTTGAGGTAGCAAGTTAGGACAACCGGCATGCTCACAACATTACATGACTATTCGAAACAATTGATCCCATTTGAAGCTCCTTCAGAGCCCGATTAGTGCAGAAGCACAAAGTTTCTAAGCTATTTGTGAAAAGTGTGAACGAACGAATTCCCTTGAAATTGGCCTCTTTCGGAGAACAATTGGGTTTATCCGGTAACCTCAAAACTTCTGGAGTCTATTCCATTGTATTGATCCCAATTGAAACTCTTTTTGGTATAGTTTTGCTCAGAAGCATGAGGTTTGAGAAAAAGTACTGAGAAGCTTTAACCAACAATATCCTATCAATTTTGCATCTTTGAGGTAGCAAGTTAGGACATCAGGCATGCTCACAACATTTCATGACTATTCGAAACAATTGATCCCATTTGAAGCTCCTTCAGAGCCCGTTTAGTGCAGAAGCACAAAGCTTCTGAACTATTTGTGAAAAGTGTGAACGAACGAATTCCCATGAAATTGGCCTCTTTGGGAGAACAATTGGGTTTATTCGGTCACCTCAAAAAATTTGGAGTCTATTCCAATGTATTGATCCCAATCGAAACTCTTTTTGGGATAGTTTTGGTCGGAAGCATGAGGTTTGAGAAAAAGTACCGAGAAGCTTTAACCAACAATATCCTATCAATTTTGCATCTTTGAGGTAGCAAGTTAGGACATCCGGCATGCTTACAACATTTCATGACTATTTGAAACAATTGATCCCATTTGAATATCCTTCAGAGCCCGATTAGTGCAGAAGCACAAAGTTTCTAAGCTATTTGTGAAAAGTGTGAACGAACGAATTCCCTTGAAATTGGCCTCTTTGGGAGAACAATTGGGTTTATCCGGTAACCTCAAAACTTCTGGAGTCTATTCCATTGTATTGATCCCAATTGAAACTCTTTTTGGTATAGTTTTGCTCAGAAGCATGAGGTTTCAGAAAAAGTACTGAGAAGCTTTATACAACAATATCCTATCAATTTTGCATCTTTGAGGTAGCAAGTTAGGACATCCGGCATGCTCACAACATTTCTTGACCATTCGAAACAATTGATCACATTTGAAGCTCCTTCAAAGCCCGTTTAGTGCACAGCACAAAGCTTCTGAACTATTTGTGAATAGTGTGAACGAAAAAATTACCATGAAATTGGGCTCTATGGGAGAATAATTGGGTTAATCTGGTCACCTCACAACATCTGGAGTCTATTCCAATGTATTGATCCCAATCCAAACTCTTTTTGGTATTGTTTTGCTCGGAAGCATGAGGATTGAGAAAAAGTACCGAGAAGTTTTAACCAACAATATCCTATCAATTTTGCGCCTTTGAGGTAGCAAGTTAGGACATTCGGCATGCTCACAACATTTCATGACTATTCGAAACAATTGATCCCATTTGAATATCCTTCAGAGCCCGATTAGTGCAGAAGCACAAAGTTTCTAAGCTATTTGTGAAAAGTGTGAACGAACGAATTCCCTTGAAATTGGCCTCTTTGGGAGAACAATTGGGTTTATCCGGTAACCTCAAAACTTCTGGAGTCTATTCCATTGTATTGATCCCAATTGAAACTCTTTTTGGTATAGTTTTGCTCAGAAGCATGAGGTTTGAGAAAAAGTACTGAGAAGCTTTATACAACAATATCCTATCAATTTTGCATCTTTGAGGTAGCAAGTTAGGACATTAGGCATGCTCACAACATTTCATGACTATTTGAAACAATTGATGCCATTTGAAGCACCTTCAGAGCCCGCTTAGTGCAGAAGCACAAAGTTTCTGAACTATTTGAGAAAAGTGTGAACGAACGAATTCCCATGAAATTGCCTCTTTGGGAGAATAATTGGGTTAATCTGGTCACCTCACAACATCTGGAGTCTATTCCAATGTATTGATCCCAATCCAAACTCTTTTTGGGATAGTTTTGCTCGGAAGCATGAGGATTGAGAAAAAGTACCGAGAAGTTTTAACCAACAATATCCTATCCATTTTGCGCCTTTTAGGTAGCAAGTTAGGACAACCGGCATGCTCACAACATTACATAACTATTCGAAATAATTGATCCCTTTCGCAGGTCTTTCAGAGCCTGAATAGTGCAAAAGCACAAATTTTCTAAACTATTTGTGAAAAGTGTGAACGAACGAATTCCCATGAAGTTGGCCTCTTTGGGAGAATAATTGGGTTCATTCGGTCACCTCACAATATCTAGAGTCTATTTCAATGTATTGATCACAATCGAAACTCTTTTTTGGGATAGTTTTGGTCAAAAGCATGAAATTTGAGAAAAAGTACTGAGACTCTTTAACCAACATTATTTTATCAATTTTATATCTTTTAGGGAGAAAGTTAGGACATCCAGCATGCTCACAACATTTCATGACTTTTCAAAACAATTGATACCATTCGAAGCACCTTCAGAGCCCGCTTAGTGCAGAAGCACAAAGTTTCTGAACTATTTGAGAAAAGTGTGAACGAACGAATTCCCATGAAATTGCCCTCTTTGGGAGAACAATTGGGTTTATCCGGTCACCTCCAAACGTCTTGAGTCTATTACAAAATATTGATCCCAAGCGAAACTCTTTTTGGGATAGTTTTGGTCGGAAGCATGAGGTTTGAGAAAAAGTACCGAGAAGCTTTAACCAACAATATCCTATCAATTTTGCATCTTTGAGGTAGCAAGTTAGGATATCCGGCATGCTCACAACATTTCATGCCTATTCGAAACAATTGATCCCATTTGAAGCTCCTTCAAAGCCCGTTTAGTACACAGCACAAAGCTTCTAAACTATTTGTGAAAAGTGTGACCGAACGAATTCCCATGAAATTGGCCTCTTTGGGAGAACAATAGGGTTAATCTGGTCAGCTCACAACATCTGGAGTCTATTCCAACGTATTAATCCCAATCGAAACTCTTTTTGGGATAGTTTTGGTCGGAAGCATGAGGTTTGAGAAAAAGTACCGATAAGCTTTAACCAACAATATCCTATCAATTTTGCATCTTTGAGGAAGCAAGTTAGGACATCCGGCATGCTCACAACATTTCATGACTATTCGAAACAATTGATCCCATTTGAATATCCTTCAGAGCCCGATTAGTGCAGAAACACAAAGTTTCTAAGCTATTTGTGAAAAGTGTGACCGAACGAATTCCCTTGAAATTGGCCTCTTTGGGAGAACAATTGGGTTTATCCGGTAACCTCAAAACTTCTGGAGTCTATTCCATTGTATTGATCCCAATTGAAACTCTTTTTGGTATAGTTTTGCTCAGAAGCATGAGGTTTGAGAAAAAGTACTGAGAAGCTTTATACAACAATATCCTATCAATTTTGCATCTTTGAGGTAGCAAGTTAGGACATTCGGCATGCTCACAACATTTCATGACTATTCAAAACAATTGATCCCATTTGAATATCCTTCAGAGCCCGATTAGTGCAGAAGCACAAAGTTTCTAAGCTATTTGTGAAAAGTGTGAACGAACGAATTCCCTTGAAATTGGCCTCTTTGGGAGAAGAATTGGGTTTATCCGGTAACCTCAAAACTTCTGGAGTCTATTCCATTGTATTGATCCCAATTGAAACTCTTTTTGGTATAGTTTTGCTCAGAAGCATGAGGTTTGAGAAAAAGTACTGAGAAGCTTTATACAACAATATCCTATCAATTTTGCATCTTTGAGGTAGCAAGTTAGGACATTCGGCATGCTCACAACATTTCATGACTATTCGAAACAATTGATCCCATTTGAATATCCTTCAGAGCCCGATTAGTGCAGAAGCACAAAGTTTCTAAGCTATTTGTGAAAAGTGTGAACGAACGAATTCCCTTGAAATTGGCCTCTTTGGGAGAACAATTGGGTTTATCCGGTAACCTCAAAACTTCTGGAGTCTATTCCATTGTATTGATCCCAATGGAAACTCTTTTTGGTATAGTTTTGCTCAGAAGCATGAGGTTTGAGAAAAAGTACTGAGAAGCTTTATACAACAATATCCTATCAATTTTGCATCTTTGAGGTAGCATGTTAGGACATCAGGCATGCTCACAACATTTCATGACTATTCGAAACAATTGATCCCATTTGAATATCCTTCAGAGCCCGATTAGTGCAGAAGCACAAAGTTTCTAAGCTATTTGTGAAAAGTGTGAACGAACGAATTCCCTTGAAATTGGCCTCTTTGGGAGAACAATTGGGTTTATCCGGTAACCTCAAAACTTCTGGAGTCTATTCCATTGTATTGATCCCAATGGAAACTCTTTTTGGTATAGTTTTGCTCAGAAGCATGAGGTTTGAGAAAAAGTACTGAGAAGCATTATACAACAATATCCTATCAATTTTGCATCTTTGAGGTAGCAAGTTAGGACATTAGGCATGCTCACAACATTTCATGACTATTCGAAACAATTGATACCATTTGAAGCACCTTCAGAGCCCGCTTAGTGCAAAAGCACAAAGTTTCTGAACTATTTGAGAAAAGTGTGAACGAACGAATTCCCATGAAATTGCCTCTTTGGGAGAATAATTGGGTTAATCTGGTCACCTCACAACATCTGGAGTCTATTCCAATGTATTGATCCCAATCCAAACTCTTTTTGGGATAGTTTTGCTCGGAAGCATGAGGTTTGAGAAAAAGTACCGAGAAGCTTTAACCAACAATATCCTATCAATTTTGCATCTTTGAGGTAGCAAGTTAGGACATCCGGCATGCTCACAACATTTCATGACTATTTGAAACAATTGATCCCATTTGAATATCCTTCAGAGCCCGATTAGTGCAGAAGCACAAAGTTTCTAAGCTATTTGTGAAAAGTGTGAACGAACGAATTCCCTTGAAATTGGCCTCTTTGGGAGAACAATTGGGTTTATCCGGTAACCTCAAAACTTCTGGAGTCTATTCCATTGTATTGATCCCAATTGAAACTCTTTTTGGTATAGTTTTGCTCAGAAGCATGAGGTTTGAGAAAAAGTACTGAGAAGCTTTATACAACAATATCCTATCAATTTTGCATCTTTGAGGTAGCAAGTTAGGACGTCAGGCATGCTCACAACATTTCATGACTATTCGAAACAATTGATCCCATTTGAAGCTCCTTCAGAGCCCGTTTAGTGCAGAAGCACAAAGCTTCTGAACTATTTGTGAAAAGTGTGAACGAACGAATTCCCATGAAATTGGCCTCTTTGGGAGAACAATTGGGTTTATTCGGTCACCTCAAAACTTCTGGAGTCTATTCCAATGTATTGATCCCAATCCAAACTCTTTTTGGGATTGTTTTGCTCGGAAGCATGAGGTTTGAGAAAAAGTACCGAGAAGCTTTAACCAACAATATCCTATCCATTTTGCGCCTTTGAGGTAGCAAGTTAGGACAACCGGCATGCTCACAACATTACATGACTATTCGAAACAATTGATCCCATTTGAAGCTCCTTCAGAGCCTGTTTAGTGAACAAGCACAAAGCTTCTGAACTATTTGTGAAAAGTGTGAACGAACGAATTCCCATGAAATTAGCCTCGTTGGGAGAACAATTGGGTTTATCCGGTCAGCTCACAACATCTGGAGTCTATTCCAATGTATTGATCCCAATCGAAACTCTTTTTGGGATAGTTTTGGTCGGAAGCATGAGGTTTGAGAAAAAGTACCGATAAGCTTTAACCAACAATATCCTATCAATTTTGCATCTTTGAGGTAGCAAGTTAGGACATCCGGCATGCTCACAACATTTTATGACTATTCGAAACAATTGATCCCATTTGAATATCCTTCAGAGCCCGATTAGTGCAGAAGCACAAAGTTTCTAAGCTATTTGTGAAAAGTGTGAACGAACGAATTCCAATGAAATTGGCCTCTTTGGGAGAACAATTGGGTTTATCCGGTCAGCTCACAACATCTGGAGTCTATTCCAATGTATTGATCCCAATCAAAACTCTTTTTGGGATAGTTTTGGTCGGAAGCATGAGGTTTGAGAAAAAGTACCGAGAAGCTTTAACCAACAATATCCTATCAATTTTGCATCTTTGAGGTAGCAAGTTAGGACATCCGGCATGCTCACAACATTTCATGACTATTCGAAACAATTGATCCCATTTGAATATCCTTCAGAGCCCGATTAGTGCAGAAGCACAAAGTTTCTAAGCTATTTGTGAAAAGTGTGAACGAACGAATTCCCTTGAAATTGGCCTCTTTGGGAGAACAATTGGGTTTATCCGGTAACCTCAAAACTTCTGGAGTCTATTCCATTGTATTGATCCCAATGGAAACTCTTTTTGGTATAGTTTTGCTCAGAAGCATGAGGTTTGAGAAAAAGTACTGAGAAGCTTTATACAACAACATCCTATCAATTTTGCATCTTTGAGGTAGCAAGTTAGGACATCAGGCATGCTCACAACATTTCATGACTATTCGAAACAATTGATCCCATTTGAATATCCTTCAGAGCCCGATTAGTGCAGAAGCACAAAGTTTCTAAGCTATTTGTGAAAAGTGTGAACGAACGAATTCCCTTGAAATTGGCCTCTTTGGGAGAACAATTGGGTTTATCCGGTAACCTCAAAACTTCTGGAGTCTATTCCATTGTATTGATCCCAATGGAAACTCTTTTTGGTATAGTTTTGCTCAGAAGCATGAGGTTTGAGAAAAAGTACTGAGAAGCTTTATACAACAATATCCTATCAATTTTGCATCTTTGAGGTAGCAAATTAGGACATTCGGCATGCTCACAACATTTCATGACTATTCGAATCAATTGATCCCATTCAAAGCTCCTCCAGAGCCCGTTTAGTGCAGAAGCACAAAGTTTCTGAACTATTTGTGAAAATTGTGAACGAATGAATTCCCATGAAATTGGCCTCTTTGGGAGAACAATTGGGTTTATTCGGTCACCTCACAACATCTGGAGTCTATTCCAATGTATTGATCCCAATCCAAACTCTTTTTGGGATAGTTTTGCTCGGAAGCATGAGGATTGAGAAAAAGTACCGGGAAGTTTTAACCAACAATATCCTATCCATTTTGCGCCTTTGAGGTAGCAAGTTAGGACAACCGGCATGCTCACAACATTACATGACTATTCGAAATAATTGATCCCTTTCGCAGGTCTTTCAGAGCCTGAATAGTGCAAAAGCACGAATTTTCTAAACTATTTGTGAAAAGTGTGAACGAACGAATTCCCATGAAGTTGGCCTCTTTGGGAGAATAATTGGGTTCATTCGGTCACCTCACAATATCTAGAGTCTATTTCAATGTATTGATCACAATCGAAACTCTTTTTTGGGATAGTTTTGGTCAAAAGCATGAAATTTGAGAAAAAGTACTGAGACTCTTTAACCAACATTATTTTATCAATTTTGTATCTTTTAGGGAGAAAGTTAGGACATCCAGCATGCTCACAATATTTAATGACTATTCGAAACAATTGATCCCATTTGAATCTCCTCCAGAGCCTGATTAGTGCAGAAGCATAAAATTTCCGAACTATTTGAGAAAAGTGTGAACGAACGAATTCCCATGAAATTGACCTCTTTGGGAGAACAATTGGGTTTATCCGGTCACCTCCAAACGTCTTGAGTCTATTACAAAATATTGAACCCAAGCGAAACTCTTTTTGGGATAGTTTTGTTCGGAAGCATGAGGTTTGAGAAAAAGTACCGAGAAGCTTTAACCAACAATATCCTATCAATTTTGCATCGTTGAGGTAGCAAGTTAGGACATCCGGCATGCTCACAACATTTCATGCCTATTCGAAACAATTGATCCCATTTGAAGCTCCTTCAAAGCCCGTTTAGTGCACAGCACAAAGCTTCTAAACTATTTGTGAAAAGTGTGACCGAACGAATTCCCATGAAATTGGCCTCTATGGGAGAACAATTGGGTTTATCCGGTAACCTCAAAACTTCTGGAGTCTATTCCATTGTATTGATCCCAATTGAAACTCTTTTTGGTATAGTTTTGCTCAGAAGCATGAGGTTTGAGAAAAAGTACTGAGAAGCTTTATACAACAATATCCTATCAATTTTGCATCTTTGAGGGAGCAAGTTAGGACATTCGGCATGCTCACAACATTTCATGACTATTCGAATCAATTGATCCCATTCAAAGCTCCTCCAGAGCCCGTTTAGTGCAGAAGCACAAAGTTTCTGAACTATTTGTGAAAATTGTGAACGAATGAATTCCCATGAAATTGGCCTCTTTGGGAGAATAATTGGGTTAATCTGGTCACCTCACAACATCTGGAGTCTATTCCAATGTATTGATCCCAATCCAAACTCTTTTTGGGATAGTTTTGCTCGGAAGCATGAGGATTGAGAAAAAGTACCGGGAAGTTTTAACCAACAATATCCTATCCATTTTGCGCCTTTGAGGTAGCAAGTTAGGACAACCGGCATGCTCACAACATTACATGACTATTCGAAATAATTGATCCCTTTCGCAGGTCTTTCAGAGCCTGAATAGTGCAAAAGCACAAATTTTCTAAACTATTTGTGAAAAGTGTGAACGAACGAATTCCCATGAAGTTGGCCTCTTTGGGAGAATAATTGGGTTCATTCGGTCACCTCACAATATCTAAAGTCTATTTCAATGTATTGATCACAATCGAAACTCTTTTTTGGGATAGTTTTGGTCAAAAGCATGATATTTGAGAAAAAGTACTGAGACTCTTTAACCAACATTATTTTATCAATTTTGTATCTTTTAGGGAGAAAGTTACGACATCCAGCATGCTCACAACATTTAATGACTATTCGAAACAATTGATCCCATGTAAATCTCCTCCAGAGCCTGATTAGTGCAGAAGCATAAAATTTCTGAACTATTTGTGAAAAGTGTGAATGAATGAATTCCCCAGAAATTGGCCTCTTTGGGAGAACAATTTGGTTTATCCGGTTGCCTAAAAACATCTTGAGCCTATTCCAAAATATTGACCCCAATTGAAACACTTTTTGGGATAGTTTTGGTCGGAAGCATAAGGTTTGAAAAAAAGTACCAAGAAGCTTTAACCAACAATATCCTATCAATTTTGCATCTTTGAGGTAGAAAGTTGGGACATCCCGCATGCTTACAACATTTCATCACTATCCGAAAAAATTTATCCCATTCAAAGCTCCTTATAAGCCTGTTTAGTGCAGAAGCACAAAGTTTCTGAACTATTTCTGAAAAGTGTGAACGAACGAATTCCCATGAAATTGGCCTCTATGGGAGAACAATTGGGTTTATCTGGTCGCCTCAAAACATCTGGAATTTATAACAAAATATTGATCCAAATCGAAACACTTTTTGGGATAGTTTTGGTCGGAAGCATGAGGTTTGAGAAAAAGTACCAAGAAGCTTTAACCAACAATATCCTATCAGTTTTGCATTTTTGAGGTAGAAAGTTAGGACATCCCGCATGCTCACAACATTTCATCACTATTCGAAACAATTGATCCCATTCAAAGCTCCTCCAAAGCCTGATTAGTGCTGAAGCACAAAGTTTCTGAACTATTTGTGAAAAGTGTGAACGAATGAATTCCCATGAAATTGGCCTCTTTGGGAGAACAATTGGGTTGATCCGATCACCTCACAACATCTGGAGTCCATTCCAATGTATTGATCCCAATCGAAACTCTTTTTGGGATAGTTTTGGTCGGAAGCATGAAGTTTGAGAAAAAGTACCGAGAAGCTTTAACCAACAATATCCTATCAATTTTGCATCTTTGAGGTAGCAAGTTAGGACATCCGGCATGCTCACAACATTTCATGACTATTCGAAACAATTGATCCCATTTGAAGCTCCTTCAGAGCCTGATTGGAGCAGAAGCACAAATTTTCTGAATGATTTGTTAAAAGTGTGAATGAATGAATTCCCATGAAATTGGCCTCTTTCGGAGAAAAATTTGGTTCATCCGGTCACCTCACAACATCTAGAGTCTACTTCAATGTATTGATTCCAATCGAAAGTCTTTTTGGCATATTTTAGTCGGAAGCACGAGGTTTGAGAAAAAGTATCGAGAAACTTTAACCAACAATATCCTATCAGTTTTACATCTTTGAGGTAGCAAGTTAGGACATCCAGCATGCTCACAACATTTCATGAGTAGTCGAAACAATTGATCCCATTCGAAGCTCCTCCAGAGCCTGATTAGCGCAGAAGCACAAAGTTTCTGAACTATTTGTGAAAAGTGTGAACGAATGAATTCCCAAGAAATTGGCCTCTTTGGGAGAGCAATTGGCTTCATTCGGTGATCTCACAACATTTGGATTCTATTTCAAAGCATTGATCCCAATCGAAACTCTTTTTGGGATAGTTTTGGACGGGTGCTTGAGGTTTGAGAAAAAGAACCGGGAAGCTTTAACCAACAATATCCTATCCATTTTGTGTCTTTCAGTGAGCAAGTTAGGACATCCAGCATCCTCACAACATTTCTTGACTATTCAAAACAATTGATCCCATTTGAAGCTCCTCCAGAGCCCGATTAGTGCAGAAGCACAAAGTTTCTGAACTATTTGAGAAAAGTGTGAACGAACGAATTCCCATGAAATTGGCCTCTTTGGGAGAGCAATTGGGCTCATCCGATCACCTCACAATATCTGGAGTCTATTTCAATGTATTGATCCCAATCGAAACTCTTTTTGGGATAGTTTTGGTCGTAGGCTTGAGGTTTGAGAAAAAGTACCGAGAAGCTTTAGCAAGCAATGTCCTATCAATTTTGTGACTTTGAGGAAGCATGTTAGGACATCCGGCATGCTCATAACATTTCATGACCATTCAAAACAATTGATCCCATGCGAAGTTCCTCCAGAGCCTGAGTTGTGTAGAAGCACAAAGTTTCTGAACTATTTGTGAAAAGTGTTAACAAACGAATTTCCATGAAATTGGCCTCTTTGGAAGAATAATTGGGTTCATCCGATCACCTCACGACATCTGGAGTCTATTCCAATGTATTCATCCCTATAGAAAGAATTTTTGGGTTAGTTTTGGTCAGTAGCATGAGGTATGAGAAAAAAAACCGAGAAGCTTCAACCAACACTACCCTATCAATTTTGCATCTTTGAGGGAGCAAGTTAGCACATCCGGCATTCTCACAACATTTCATGACTATTCGAAACAATTGATCCCATTCGAAGCTCCTTCAGATCCCGATTAGTGCAGAAGCACAAAGTTTCTGAACTATTTGTGAAAAGTGTGAACGAACGAATTCCCATGAAATTGGCCTCTTTGGGAGAGCAATTGGGTTCATCCGGTCACATCACAACATCTGGAGTCTATTTCAGAGTATTGATCGCAATTGAAACTCTTTTTGGGATAGTTTTGTTCGGAGGCATGAGGATTGAGAAAAAGTACCGAGAAACTTTAACAAGCAATGTCCTATCAATTTTGTGTCTTTGAGGAAGCAAGTTAGGACATCCGGCATGCTCACAACATTTCATGACCATTCGAAACAATTGATCCCATGTGAAGCTCCTCCAGAGCCTGATTAGTGTAGAGGCACAAAGTTTCTGAACTATTTGTGAAAAGTGTTAATGTATGAATTTCCAAGAAATTGGTCTCTTTGGGAGAGCAATTCGGTTCATCCAGTCACCTCACAACATCTGGAGTCTATTCCAATGTATTGATCCCAATCGAGACTCTTTTTGGCATATTTTGGTCGGAAGCATGAGGTTTGAGAAAAAGTACCAAGAAGCTTTAACCAACAATATCCTATCAGTTTTGCATTTTTGAGGTAGAAAGTTAGGACATCCCGCATGCTCACAACATTTCATTACTATTCGAAACAATTGATCCCATTCATAGCTCCTCCAGAGCCTGATTAGTGCAGAAGCACAAAGTTTCTGAACTATTTGTGAAAAGTGTGAATGAACGAATTCAAATGAAATTGGCCAATTTGGGAGAGCAATTGGGTTCATCCGGTCACCTCATAACATCTGGAGTCTATTTCAATGTATTGATCCCAATCGAAACTCTTTTTGGGATAGTTTTGGTCGGAGGCTTGAGGTTTGAGAAAAAGTACCGAGAAGCTTTAACCACCAATATCTTATCAATTTTGCGTCTTTGAGGGAGCAAGTTAGGACATCCGGCATGCTCACAACATTTCATCATTATTCGAAACAATTGATCCCATTCAAAGCTCCTCCAGAGCCTGATTAGTGCAGAAGCACAATGTTTCTGAACTATTTGTGAAAAGTGTGAATGAACGAATTCCCATGAAATTGGCCTCTTTGGGAGAATAATTGGGTTCATCCGATCACCTCACAACATCTGGAGTCTAATCCCACATATTGATCCCAATAGAAACACTTTTTGGGTTAGGTTTGGTCAGAAGCATGAGGTATGAGAAAAAGAACCGAGAAGCTTTAACCACCAATATCTTATCAATTTTACGTCTTTGAGGGGGCAAGTTAGGACATTCGGCATCTCACAATATTTCATGATTATTCGAAACAATTGATCCAATTTGAAGCTCCTTCAGATCTCGTGTAGTGCAGAAGCACAAGGTTTCTGAACTATTTGTGAAAAATGTGAACGAACGAATTCCCATGAAATTGCCACTTTGGGACAATAATTGTGTTCATCGGGTCACCTCACAACATCTGGTGTCTAATCCAATGTATTGATCCCAATTGAAACTCTTTTTGGGATAGTTTTGGTCGGAAGCATGAGGTTTCAGAAAAAGTACCGAGAAAGTTTAACCAACAATATCCTATCTATTTTGCATCTTTGAGGAAGGAAGTTAGGACATCGGGCATGCTAATAGTATTTCATGACTATTCAAAAGCATTGATCCCATTCGAAGCTCCTTCAGATCCCGAGTAGTACAGAAGCAAAAAGTTTCTGAACTATTTGTGAAAAATGTGAACGAACGAATTCCCATGAAATTGCCTCTTTGGGAGATTAATTTTGTTCATCCGGCCACCTCACAACATCTGGAGTCTAATCCAATGTATTGATCCCAATTGAAACTCTTTTTGGGATAGTTTTGGTCGGAGGCTTAAGGTTTGATAAAAATACCGAGAAGCTTTAACCAACAATATCCTATCCATTTTGCGTCCTTCATGAATTTAGTTAGGACATCCGGCATCCTGACAACATTTCATGACTATTCGAAACAATTGATCCCATTCGAAACTCCCCAAAACCTGATTAGTGCAGAAGCACAAATTTTTGGAACTATTTAAGAAAAGTGTGAACGAACGAATTCCTATGAAATTGGCCTCTTTGGGAGAGCGATTGTGCTCATCCAGTCACCTCACAACATCTGGAGTCTATTTCAATGTATTGATCCCAATCGAGACTCTTTTTGGCATATTTTGGTCAGAAGCATGAGGTCTCAGAAAAAGTACCGAGAACCTTTAACCAATAATATCCTATCAATTTTGCATCTTTGAGGTAGAAAGTTAGGACATCCCACATGATCACAACATTTCATCACTATCCGAAACAATTGATCCTACTTGAAGCTCCTCCAGAGCCTGATTAGTGCAGAAGCACAAAGTTTCTGAACTATTTGTGAAAAGTGTGAACGAATGAATTCCCATGAATTTGGCCTCTTTGGGAGAGCAAATGGGTTCATCCGGTTAACTCACAACACCTGGTGTCTATTCCAATGTATTGATCCCAATCGAAACTCTTTTTGGGATAGTTTTGGCCGGAAGCATGAGGTTTGGGAAAAAGTACCGAGAGGCTTTAACCAATAATATCCTATCAATTTTTCATATTTGATTGAGCAAGTTAGGACATCTGGCATGCTGAAAACATTTCTTAACCATTCGAAACAATTGATCCCACGCAAAGCTCCTCCAAAGCCTGATTTGTGCAGAAGCACAAATTTTCCGAACTATTTGTGAAAAGTGTGAATGAACGAATTCCCATGAAATTGGCCTCTTTGGGAGAGCAATTGGGTTCATCTGGTCACTTCATAACATATGGAGTCTATTTCAATGTATTGATCCCAATCGAAACCCTTTTTGGGAAAGTTTTGGTCGGAGGCTTGAGGATTGAGAAAAAGTACCGAGAAGATTTAACCAACAATATCCTATCAATTTTGCGTCTTTGAGGGAGCAAGTTAGGACATCCAGCATGCTCGCAACATTTCATGACCATTCAAAACAATTGACCCTATGCGAAGCTCCTCCAGAGCCTCACTAGGGCTGAAACACAAAGTTTCTGAACAATTTGTGAAAAGTATGAACGAACGAACTCCCATGAAATTGGCCTCTTTGGGAGAACAATTGGGTTCTTCCGGTCACCTCACAACACCTGGAGTCTATTACAATGTATTGATCTCAATCAAAACTCCTTTTGGGATAGTTTTGGTCGGAAGCATGAGGTTTGAGAAAAAGTACCGAGAAGCTTTAACAAATTTTATCCTATCAATTTTGCAAATATGAGGGAGCAAGTTAGGACATCTAGCATGCTGACAATATTTCATGACCACTCGAAACAATTGATCCCATGCGAAGCTCCTCCAGAGCCTCATTTGTGCAGAAGCAAAAAGTTTCTGAAATATATGTGAAAAGTGTTAACGAACAAATTTCCACGAAATTGGCCTCTTTGGGAGAATAATTGGGTTCATCCGGTCACCTCACGACATCTGGAGTCTGTTCCAATGTATTCATCCTAATAGAAACACTTTTTGTGTTAGTTTTGGTCAATAGCATGAGCTATGAGAAAAAGTACCGAGAAGCTTTAACCAACAATATCCTATCAATTTTGTGTCTTTGGGGAATTAATTTAGGACATCCGGCATGCTCACAACATTTCATGACCATTCGAAACAATTGGTCCCATGCAAGCTCCTCTAGAGCCTGATTAGTACAGAAGCACGAAGTTTCTAAACTATTTGTGAAAAGTGTGAATGAACGAATTCCCATGAAAGTTGCCCCTTTGGGAGAATAATTGGGTTCATCTGGTCACCTCACAACATCTGGAATCTATTCCAATGTATTGATCCCAATCGAAACTCTTTTTCGGATAGTTTTGGACGGAAGCTTGAGGTTTGAGAAAAAGAACCGAGAAGCTTTAACTAACAATATCCAATCAATTTTACATCATTGAGGTAGCAAGTTAGGACATCCGGCATGCTCACAACATTTCATGACCATTCGAAACAATTGATCCAATGGGAAGCTCCTCCGATGCAAGATTAGTGCAGAAGCACAAAGTTTCTGAACTATTTGTGAAAAGTGTGAATGAACGAATTCCCATGAAATTTGCCCCTTTGGGAGAATAATTGGGTTCATCTGGTCACCTTACAACTTCTAGAGTCTATTCCAATGTATTGATCCCAATCGAAACTTTTTTTGGGATAGTTTTGGTCGGAAGCACGAGGTTCAAGAAAAAGCACCGAGAAGATTTAACCAACAATATCCTATCAATTTTGTGTCTTTGAGGGAGCAGGTTAGGCCATCCGGCATGCTCACAACATTTCATGACTATTCGAAACAATTGCTCCCATTCGATGCTCCTTTAGAGCCTGATAAGTGCAAAAGCACAAATTTTTGAAACTATTTGTGAGAAGTGTGAACAAACGAAATCCCATGAAATTGGCCTCTTTGGGAGAGCAATTGGGTTCATCCGATCACCTCACAATATCTGGAGTCTATTCCAATGTATCTATCCCAATCAAAATTCTTTTTGGGAAAGTTTTGGTTAGAAGCATGAGATTTGAGAAAAAGTACCGAGAAGATTTAACCAAAAATATCCTATCAATTTTGAATCTTTGAGGTAGCAAGTCAGGACATCCGGCATGCTCACAACATTTCATGACCATTCGAAAGCATTCATCCCATTCGAAGCTCCTTCAGAGCCTGATTAGTGCAGAAGCACAAATTTTCTGAACTATTTGTGAACAGTGTGAACGAACGAATTCCCATGAAATTGGCCTCTTTGGGAGAATAATTGGGTTCATCCAATCACCTCACAACTTCTAGAGTCTATTCCAATGTCTTGATCCCTATCGAAACTCTTTTTGGGATAGTTTTGGTTGGAAGCACGAGGTTGAAGAAAAAGCACTGAGAAGATTTAACCAACAATATCCTATCAATTTTGTGTCTTTGAGGGAGCAGGTTAGGACATCCGGCATGCTCACAACATTTCATGACTATTCGAAACAATTGCTCCCATTCGATGCTCCTTTAGAGCCTGATAAGTGCAAAAGCACAAATTTTCGAAACAATTTGTGAGAAGTGTGAACAAATGAATTCCCATGAAATTGGCCTCTTTGGGAGAGCAATTGGGTTCATCCGGTCACCTCACAATATCTGGAGTCTATTCAATGTATCTATCCCAATCAAAATTCTTTTTGGGAAAGTTTTGGTTAGAAGCATGAGATTTGAGAAAAAGTACCGAGAAGATTTAACCAACAATATCGTATCAATTTTGCATCTTTGAGGTAGCAAGTTAGGACATCGGGCATGCTCACAACATTTCATGACCATTCGAAACAATTGATCCCATGTGAAGCTCCTCCAGAGCCTGATTAGTGCAGAAGCAAAAAGTTTCTAAACTATTTGTGAAAAGTGTGAACGAACGAATTCCCATGAAATTGGCCTCTTTGGGAGAATAATTGGGTTCATCCGGTCACCTCATAACATCTGAAGTCTATTCCAATGTAATAATCCTAATCGAAACACTTTTTGGGTTTGTTTTGGTCAGAAGCATGAGGTATGAGAAAAAGAACCGAGAAGTTTTAACAAACAATATCCTATCAATGTTGCATCTTTGAGGTAGCAAGTTAGGGCATCCGGCATGCTCACAACATTTCATGACAATTCGAAACAATTGATCCCATGCGAAGCTCCTCCAGAGCCTGATTAGTGCAGAAGCACGAATTTTCTGAACTATTTGTGAACAGTGTGAACGAGCGAATTCCCATGAAATTGGCCTCTTCGGGAGAGCAATTGGGTTCATCAGATCACCTCACAACATCTGGAGTCTATTCCAATGTATTGATCTCAATTGAAACACTTTTTGGGTTAATTTTGGTTAGAAGCATGAGGTATGAGTAAAAGAACCGAGAAGCTTTAACCAACAATATCCTATCAATTTTACATCTTTGAGGTAGCAAGTTAGGACATCCGGCATGCTCATAACATTTCATGACCATTCAAAACAATTGATCCCATGCGAAGCTCCTCCAGAGCCTGATTAGTGCAGCAGCACAAAGTTTCTGAACTACTTGTGAAAAGCGTGAACGAACGAATTCCCATTAAATTGGCCTCTTTGGGAGAGCAATTGGGTTCATCTGGTCACCTCATAACATCTGAAGCCTATTCCAATGTAATGATCCCAAACGAAACTCTTTTTGGGATAGTTTTGGACGGAAGCTTGAGTTTATTGAATCAAGAGTTTTGATGATTCCAAACCAACATCCAAGAGCTTGGATTGAAGATATCAAAGGAGACCAAAGTGGTTTAAGTGAAGAATTTAAAGAGTATTTACTGCTAGATCTTTTGTAGGATCTTTTGTTTTTAGTTATGATTGTATAAAAGATTTTGATTTGAAGAAAAGATGCTTTCAAACCTTTATTTTATGTTAAATCTTGACTTATTTGAAAAATACCCACAAACAGACGAAGTTTGAAAGTTTAAACTAAACTGTTATGTTGGAAATTCGAACTTTGCCTTTGGAAATTCGAATTTCAAGCTAAAACTGAATAAGTCTGAAGAGATGTCTCTCTGTCAGACAAATTTTGATTCTCCAAAATTCGAATTTTCATACAAGATTGAAAGAAGCCTTTTTGTGACAGACGAACTTCACATATTCAAAATTCAAATTTCAGATAAAATGCAGTTTGTGAAAACCAAAGAAATTCGTCTGAAACAATGTTAAAGTTCATCTGAAATCAAGAATAAATTAAGTTTCAAAACTGCTCTCTGACAGACGAACTTTGAATACTAAAATTCAAATTTCAGAAGCTATGTTTTTGAGTCTGTTGAAATGAAACATTGACATACGAATGACAAGTCTTGTAACATTCGAATGTTGAAGCTAGTCTGAAAAGAGTCTCTCTGACAGATGAATTTCACCCTTTCAAAATTCGAAGTTCGAAGAAAGTGATCTATTGTGCCTCTTTGACCATTCAATGGATAGACGAATTTTGGGCTTCCAAAATTCGAATTTCGAGGGCACTGTAGAAAATTGAAAACACTGTTCATTCTTAACATAAAAACTTTCTTCTTGAAAATTCGTATGTCACAATGTGAAAACATTTTACGAGTTTAAAAATTCGAATTTCACTTCTCGAATAGACGAACTTTGTTTTTCTACGATGGAAGCTTTAACCTTCGGTTCCTTTGAAATTCGTCTGTTGACCAACCAAAATTCAAATTTCAATATGTCAGAAGCATTAAATGCGGTTGGTTAACGGATAGTTTTTCAAAGTAACCGTTGGATAACTTCCCCAACGGATAGATTTTATCTCTAACGTACATTTGAGAGGTAAAACTATAAATACAACATCATTTGAAGTCGTGGGTAATGAATCAAACTTGTATATACCGAATTTCTGCTAAATCTTCTTCTCAAAAGCTTTTAGCCTCTCAACTTCAATATCTGTACTTTAACCTTCATATGTACTCTATTCAAGAGAGTTATATCTTTGTAAACAATCTACTCTTCATCTGAAGATAGATTTACTTGTGAGGGGAAATCACAAGGGGATTGGGAAGCACATTGTGAAAGTACTTAGAGTGTTTGAGAGAGCTCCAGAAACAGAGCATACTCGTGTACTGTGGCATTAGCAAGAAGCCCATTGAATTCTTGCTGTATAGTGGATAAATCTCAAGAGTTGTCTTGGGGATTGGACGTAGGTCAAGTGGATAGACCGAACCAGGATAGATCACTGAGTCTTCTTCTCCTTATCTTTACTTTTCAGCTTGCTCTGTTTTATACGTTGCTTCCCTTACACTGTGCTATCTTCACTCATTTCATTTTGTGTAGAGAAATTTCAATCTTCCCAATTCACCCCCCTCTTGGGAAGTCAGCCTTGCTAACAAGTGGTATCAGAGCCCGGATTCCCACTCAAAGGATCTCACAGTCCGGGAATTAAGATGGCTGGCTTTAGAGAAAGCATACTTCCTGAAGGGAACAACACTAACAAACTGCCAGGCTTCAGTGGAGAACATTATGGGTACTGGAAGATGAGGATGCAAATTTACCTCCAATCAATTGATCTTGATATATGGTCAGTTATTGAGAAAAGAGATTTCGTCCCAATGACTCTAACTGAAGATGAAAGACACAAAGAGAAGCTAGAAGCAGAGTAGAATGAGGAAGACAGAAGGAGAGTCCTGCTAAATTTCAAAGAAAAACATTGTTTAGTCAGTGCCCTGAACCAGGACGAATTCTACAGAGTCTCACAATGCTCCATTGCAAAAGGGATGTGGGACAATATGCAGATTGTACATGAAGGAACAACTGGGGTCAGGGAAAACAGACTGAACACGTGCATTGGAGAGTATGAAAGCTTCAGAATGGCTGAAGGAGAAACTGTAAAGGAGCTCCAAAAGAGATTTACTCTCATTGTGAATCAACTGAAGAGCCTGGGAAAGGAATACAATCAATCTGAGAAAGTAAGAAAGATACTCAGAGCTCTCCCTCTGGAATGGCAGCCCAAGGTGACAGCAATAGAAGAAGCCAGAGGAGAATCAATGGCCTCTGTCACAGCTCTCTTCGGCAGCCTTGAGGAGTATGAGGGAAAAATCAAAGCTCTCAAGGAAGCTGGGCTGGACAGAAAGAAGAAAGTCCTTGCCCTCAAAGCTGCTGATGAAAAAGAAGAAGAATCTGACGAAGGAGATGAGCTAGATGCGGAAACTCTGGCTATGATGGTCAGAAAATTCGGAAGATTCTACAGCAAGAAGAAGAACAAGAGATTCTTCAAGAAGGGAGCTACTGGAGAAAGCAAGAAAGAGGCAAAAGAACTTGTGACTTGCTATGAGTGCAAGAAGCAGGGACACATAAAGTGGGACTGCCCCCAATTCCTCAAGAAGCAAGAAAAAGAAAAGAAAGTTGCTGACAAAGGGAAGAAGAAGAAAGCCTACATCTCATCTATATGGGGTAATAGCTCAGATGAGGAAGAAGAAGATGAGGATGAGATTACCAACATTTGTCTAATGGCACTTGCTTCTGAAGAAGCCACACCCTCATGCAGCAGTGATCAGGAAGAAGAGGTATATGAATCTGAACCTTCCTATTCTGAATTACTGGATGCATTTCATGAGCTTCATGATGAATTCATTAAAGTTGCTAAAGAACTGAAATTGGCAAAGAAAAAGATAAATAAGCTAGAATCTCAAAGCATAGTTTCTGAAATTGCCTCTTTACCTACTACTGAATCTGTTTGCTGCACTTCATGCATTGACCTTAAGCAAACTAATGATTATTTTGTTAAAAGCATGTCTAGGCTTACTAGAGGTAAAGATATGTTGTTTGTCTTGATGGTCTTGGCTATGATCCATGTGTTGTCAAGGAATAGATTAGGAAGAAAAACCAGAATGCATACATGAGACATTTTGTGCATGCTGAGAGTAACAGAAAGAAAGATCATATGTCATCTTGCATTGAAACATATAATCAACCAAAGCATGCAAGACAAAAGTATTATCTGCATTGTTTTCTTCCTGCCACTCAATCTAGCAGTCCCTTCATTACCTGTCATTTTTGTAACAAAAAGGGACATATTTCCAGTTCTTGTGCATTGAAGAAAAATGGACTTGGCAGGAAAGTTGAATGGGTTCCCAAAGTTGCATCTACATCTAGGGAAAAATCTACTGACCGAAAAGGACCCAAGCAAATTTGGGTACCTAAAAGGAAAACATAAACATTGTTTTGCAGGTTTGTCTCAAAGCTAAGAAAAGCAACAAATGGTATATGGACAGTGCCTGCTCAAGTCACATGACTGGTGATAAGGAGAAATTCATCAACCTTAGAGATAAGAAAGGAGGAAAAGTGACCTTTGGAGGTGATCAATACGGCAAAGTTGTTGGTATTGGCATTGTGGGCAAAAATCAAGAAACATCCTCAAAGCTCAAAGGGATGGTAATTGTTATACTATTGATCTTGATGAACTTCCTCCCTTGGAATCTGTATATTTAATTAGTCAAGATAATGATAGTTGGTTATGGCATAGGAGATTAGCTCATGTTAACATGAATCAATTGTCTAAACTGATTAAAAATGAGCTAGTAATTGGCCTGCCAAAAATATCTTTTGAAAAGGACAAAGAATGTGATGCATGCATAAGAGGGAAACAAACTAAATCATCTTTTAAATCTAAAAATGTAGTTACCACAACTAGACCACTTGAATTACTGCATATGGACTTAATTGGACCATCTAGGGTGAAAAGTCTTGGTGGTAACCTGTATGTGCTTGTAATTGTAGATGACTATTCTAGATTCACTTGGACATTATTTCTTTCCTCTAAAAGTGATACCTTTGATGCATTTGTAACCTTAGCTAAGAAAGTGCAAAATGAGAAAGGTATTTCTATTGTGTCAATCAGGTCAGATCATGGAGGAGAGTTTGAAAATGCATACTTCCTGGAGTACTGCAATGAGCATGGGATTGACCACAACTTCTCAGCTCCAAGGACTCCTCAACAAAATGGAGTGGTAGAAAGGAAGAACAGAACTATTGGAGAGATGGCTAGAGCTATGCTGAATGAGAAGGAACTCTCTCAAGTGTTTTGGGCTGATGCAGTGAACATAGCAAGCTACATCATAAATAGAGCCTACATCAAACCAATCCTTGGGAAGACTCCATACGAGCTGTACAAGGGAAGAAAGCCAAATTTGTCCTATCTCCATGTGTTCGGATGCAAATGCTTCATTCACAACAATGGGAAAGAAAATCTTGGTAAGTTTGATGCCAAATCCGATGAAGGTATATTTTTGGGCAATTCTAGTAGGAGTAAGGCATATAGAGTTTATAATAAAAGATCAAATGTAGTAGAAGAATCTGTGCATGTGATTTTCATTGAAAATGAAACTGTTTCAAAACATATCACCAATGGGGATAATCTTGCTTTCAACTTTGAGAAACTAGGAATTTCTGATAAAAGTAAAACTGAACCTCCAAAGATATCTGAATCTGTTAACACAGAGGTAGATATCCAGGAGCAAGAGTTTGATAAAGAAAATAATGAAGAAACATCTCAAGAACTCCCTAGAGCTTGGAGATATCAAAGGAATCATCCTGTTGATCAAGTAATAGGAAATGTTCAAGAGAGAGTCAAAACCAGAAAACAGTTAAGGGATCAAATGCTTAACTGTGCCTTCATTTCTCAAATTGAACCCAAATGTGCTGAAGAAGCCCTAACTGATGAATACTGGATTTTGGCTATGCAAGATGAATTAAATCAATTTGAAAGAAATCAAGTTTGGGATTTAGTGCCTAGACCCAAAAATCATCCTGTTATTGGTACCAAATGGGTTTTCAGAAATAAACTTGATGAATCTGGAACAATAATCAGAAATAAAGCTACACTGGTTGCTAAAGGGTATAATCAGGAAGAAGATATTGATTTTGAAGAAACCTTTGCACCAGTAGCTAGATTAGAAGCTATAAGAATACTGCTAGCATATGCATGCATGAAGAATATTTTATTGTATCAAATGGATGTAAAGAGTGCCTTTCTAAATGGATATATCATGGAAGAGGTTTATGTAGATCAACCTCCAAGTTTTGAGGATTCTACAAAACCAAACCATGTTTATAAACTGAAGAAAGCTCTTTATGGTTTAAAACAAGCCCCTGGAGCATGGTATGAGAGATTGAGCAGCTTTCTAGCTGAAAAAGGGTTCAATAGAGGCAAAGTTGACACAACTTTATTCACTAAGAAAGAAAATAAAGATTTACTAATTGTTCAAATCTATGTTGATGATATTATTTTCGGTACTACTAATGAAGCTCTTTGCAAGAAATTTTCTGAGTTATTGCAGGGAGAATTTGAGATGTCCATGATGGGTGAACTTAACTTCTTCCTTGGACTGCAAATCAGACAGCTTGATGATGGTATCTTTCTCAGTCAATCCAAGTATCTAAAGGAGCTGCTAAAGAAGTTTGGAATGAAGAATGCCAAGCCGATGGGAACACCAATGGCTACTGCAACCAAACTGGACATGGATGAGAACGGGAAGATGTTTGATATTACTCAGTACAGAAGAATGATTGGATCCCTGTTGTACCTGACTGCCAGCAGACCTAACATTATGTTCAGTGTCTGTATGTGTGCCAGGTTCCCATCATGTCCCAAAGAAACCCATGCAACGGCTGTGAAAAGAATATTCAGATATCTTATAAGAACATCACAGATGGGTCTTTGGTATCCAAAAGGCAATGGAGAAGATCTCAAAGGATACATTGATGTTGATTTTGCAAGATCCAAAGCTGACAGAAAAAGCACAAGTGGAACTTGTCAGTTTCTTAGAGGATCCCTGGTCTCATGGTTCAGCAAAAAGCAAAACAGTGTGGCCTTATCCACTGCAGAAGCTGAGTATGTTGCTGCTGGAAGCTGTTGTGACCAAGCCATCTGGATGAAGCAGCAGCTTGAAGATCTTGAGGTTAAAATGAAAGAGATACCAATCAAGTGTGACAACCAAAGTGCCATAAATATTACCAAGAATCCTGTCATGCATTCAAGGACAAAACATATTGAAGTTAGGCACCACTTCATAAGGGATCACGTTCTGAAAGGTGAAGTCATATTGGAATACATCCCAACAGAGGATCAAGTTGCTGATATACTTACAAAGCCTCTATCAGAAGACAGGCATTGCAAAATAAGAAGAGAATTGGGGATGGTAAATCCTAGTGAACTAGTATGTTTAATTTAAGTTGCAGGTGCTCCCCAGAAGATTCAATGGCAATAAACTTAAAGATTGGAGCACACCAGAATGGAACAACCAGAAAATGAAGTAAATGATGAAAATTGTAAGTTCTGGATCCATTCTGTAAGTTTTTAAAGATGAAATTCGTATTTTAATGTGTGTTAGACTTATTTTGCTTCATAAACTGTGCTTTTGAAATGGTCAACATGGTCAACATTCGAATTTCGGTTGACTAACAGACGAACTTCAGCCTGTTAAGCCTTGGAACAGTTCTCGGTGATGCCTCGAAATTCGTCTGTTGAATCTTGGAAGTTCAAATTTTCAAAAATGAAAATTTCATAGTTATGATTGTCCATCACTGTTATACAAATTTTCACTTCTTAAAATACGAATGTTGGACAACCTTAACAAAAGTTGAAAAATTTGAATTTTCAGTTCAAAATTCGTCTGTTGAATCATGTTCTTCTTGTTGAATGCTTGAAAGATGATGTTCTGCATGCTTAATTCATCTATTGGTTGATGTTTTGATTGTTGCCTGCTATTTTCTCTTCAACATTCAAACTTTGGTGGAAAAAAATTCGTCTATTGTGCTTGTATTGCTTGATTCAAGCCACTGTTAGACGAACTTTCAAGATGAAAATTCATCTGTCAGTAAGCTTTGCTGAACGGTTTAACTTGTAACTGCCTGAAGTTTGAATTTTGACCCCTCAAAATTCGTCTGTCAGACGGTTATATACGTTAAATCTGACAGTTTTCCAAAGAACAGACGCAACCCTATTTGTAACTCCTCTGAGTCTGTTCTTATCCTCTCTTCAATCCTCGTAAATTCTGTCCAAAAACCGTCATTTCCCACCATTTAAACTTCCTTTCGCATCCTATAATCCAATTCTAAGCCACATTCAGCATCATTCAACCAAGAAATGGCGAGAGTCAAGAATCCTGAAGCAGGGAAAGCTGGAGCTCGGCCAAAAAGAGCAGTAAAATCTCAATATGCTATAAAGGAAGGAGAGAAATCTAAGAGAAAGGCCAAACCCAGTAAAGCAACACCTTCCAAATGCCAGAAATCATCATCCAAGGCAGTTTCACAGAAAGCAGGACCCTCCTCACCGAAAACTGCAGAACCTTCGATTCCAGTTTCTTCAGAACCTGCTGCTGTTGCTTCCTCCTCTTCTACAAAATCTGGAGAGTACCAACTAACTACACTACCACTCTGGAGCACTCCTGAGATTCAAGAAGAATATTCTACCAACTTTGCCAGCAAAAAGGTAATCAAGCCTTACTGTGTGAATATGGAACAATTCTTAATATCTAACAACTTTGATGCTGGAATATGGTTGTTAAGATACAAGAATCTGTTGGAAATTGCTGAAAAATATGACGATGAGGTAGTAAAAACTTGGTATGCCTCTCTTCAATACAACAGCAAGAAAATGAAATGGGAGGTCAACTTGAGATCAAGGACCATTTGGCTTGCTGATGTAACATTCAATGAGGTGCTAGAAATTCCAGGACAAGATGGGCTGAAAATTGACATCACAGCCTCTGGGTATATGGATGAGGCAAGCACAGCTGATGAAGAAGGTGGCTCCTTTCTAAATTACAAAGAGAGCACCATCTTGAACACCTTATTCAGAAGAAGGGAGAATAGGCCAACAATAAATCTGTTGAAGCCCACAGACCTCAGTGTTCAAGTGAGGATCCTGCACTACATAGTGTCCAGGATCATATTCAACAAAGGTGGAAGCTTCAATCTAATAACCAGGGCAGAGGCTCATGTAATGACAGCTATCATACGTGGGAAGCTAATCAATATGGGTCATATCATCCTCCAGCATATGATAAAGGCTAGGGATCAGAGGAAGGATTCCACACTCCCCTATGCAGCAATTATTTCAAGAATCCTGTAGTATGCTAGGATTCAACACATTGAAAAGGGGAAAGGGAAACTCACAGAGGCATTCAAAGAAGAGGAACTGCAAAGGATGGGTTGGAAAGGGAGCAGGGAAATTTGAAGATTTGTTCTTTGTTGCTGATGCTTCCCTCCAACAAGAAGGCACTTCTGAGGCCCCTAGCAGATCTGTACCTCAGCCTTCTCAGCCAATCCCATCTCCCTCCTCACAGGCCAAGCCAACAAAGATCACTGAGTTGTTTGACAGTTTGTCAACACTCATTCTCAGCATTCGGGATGAGCAAAATGTCAAATTTGCTCACCTGCAAGATCAGATCCATCAGTTGGCTGTGAATACGAAAGTGGTGGCTGATGCTTATGAAGAGATAAGAAATACAATTCCTACCACTTCAGCTCCACCTCAGCCTGGTGTCCTTGAGCCTACTCTGTCTCCATCCCCTGTGCCTCCAAGTCCGTTTGAAATGGCTTCTCCTGTTCCTAGTGTTGATGCACAAGAATCTAAACTAGCTGGTGCAGAAAGCACTCTAAAGGCCTCCAGCAATGAGGCAAGTCCTGGTCCTCCCCTGGACTATGGCATAGAGGAAGAGGGTCTGGAGGAGTCAAGCCCTCTTGAGCCTAGTGAAGCAGTTGCTCAAGACTCTATCTTTTCCACCCAAGAAACTGAGCAAGTTGAGCAGCTAGTGGCATCCATATCTGCTTCACCATTTCTGCAAGCTGCACTCAATGAGGAAAGGAGCATTGTGCCTGCTATTGATTTTGAAACTATTGCTCACAATGCTCTACTGCAAGCTCAAAGGAGAAGGCTTGAAGAAATGTTTCCTCTTACTGAACCAGCCTCTAATTCTCTTGCTGCTTATGGGCTTTCAGAGGAACAGAGAGCTCGACTAGCTCTTTCCAGGCAGGAAATGCAAGAGCTGCTTGAGGTCTCTGATGATGATGGTGATGAAGAACCTAGCCCTGAGCCTGCTGAGCCTCCTGTACCAGTTCAGCCAGAGATTCCTTTTGCTCTTGTCCCTCTTCGTGTTGTTCCTATCTCTCATATTCCTGCTCCAATGGACTTTGTTGGGCTTTCTGATGATGCCAAAAAAGGGGGAGAAGATAAAGCAAACTGGGACCAAGCAAGCTGGAAAATCTGCTAAGTCATCCGGGAAAGGAAAGTCATACAGCAAGAAGACTAAGCCAAAGAAGAAGTGAGTGATTAGGACTTAGGCTAAATCTTCCTATTGTATTTTGTTGTGATTGCTTACATCTTGTTTTTGTTTTGATGATTATTCTTTATGTTTTGAGAAATGATCTTCAATTGAAGTATGTATTGTAACCATTGATTAAATGAATGAACTTCTTAGTTGCAATGTTTTGTGCCTTGAATCTCTTCACTTAATCTGTTGGATATGATATCTTATGCATATGTTGAGGGGGAGCTTGTGAAAGCAAACCCAAGTACTAATCCAGTTTGTGAGTTGTTTTGTCATCATCAAAAAGGGGGAGATTATTGAATCAAGAGTTTTGATGATTCCAAACCAACATCTAAGAGTTTGGATTGAAGATATCAAAGGAGATCAAAGTGTTTTAAGTGAAGAATTTGAAGAGTATTTGCTGCTAGATCTTTTGTAGGATCTTTTGTTTTTAGTTATGATTGGGTAAAAGATTTTGATTTGAAGAAAAGATGCTTTCAAACCTTTATTTTATGTTAAATCTTGACTTATTTGAAAAATACCCACAAACAGACGAAGTTTGAAAGTTTAAACTGAACTGTCATGTTAGAAATTCGAACTTTTCCTTTGGAACTTCGAATTTCGAGCTAAAACTGAATAAGTCTGAAGAGATGTCTCTCTGTCAGACAAATTTTGATTCTCCAAAATTCGAATTTTCATACAAGATTGAAAGAAGCCTTTTTGTGACAGATGAACTTCACACATTCAAAATTCGAATTTCAGATAAAATGCAGTTTGTGAAAACCAAAGAAATTCGTCTGAAACTATGTTAAAGTTCATCTGAAATCAAGAAGAAATTGAGTTTGAAAAATGCTCTCTGACAGACGAACTGTGGCTTTCCAATATTCAAATTTTCATATAAGTCTGAAAGGAGCTTCTCTGAGACAGACGAACTTTGAGTTTTCAAAATTCGAATTTCAGACAAAACACAACTTGAGAAAATAGAAGAAATTCATCTGAAACAATGTTAAAGTTAATCTGAAATCAAGAATAAATTAAGTTTCAAAACTGCTCTCTGACAGACGAACTTTGAATACTAAAATTTGAATTTCAGAAGCTATATTTTTGAGTCTGTTGAAATGAAACATTGACATACGAATGACAAGTCTTGTAACATTCGAATGTTGAAGCTAGTCTGAAAAGAGTCTCTCTGACAGATGAATTTCACCCTTTCAAAATTCGAAGTTCGAAGAAAGTGATCTATTGTGCCTCTTTGATCGTTCAATGGACAGACGAATTTTGGGCTTCCAAAATTCAAATTTCGAGGGCACTGTAGAAAATTGAAAACACTGTTCATTCTTAACAAAAAAACTTTTTTCTTGAAAATTCGTATGTCACAACGTGAAAACATTTTACAAGTTTCAAAATTCGAATTTCACTTCTCGAATAGACGAACTTTGTTTTTCTACGATGGAAGCTTTAACCTTCGGTTCCTTCGAAATTCGTCTGTTGACCAACCAAAATTCGAATTTCAGTATGTCAGAAGCATTAAATGTGGTTGGTTAACGGATAGTTTTTCAGAGTAACAGTTGGATAACTTCCCCAACGAATAGATTTTATCTCTAACGTACATTTGAGAGGTAAAACTATAAATACAACATCATTTGAAGTTGTGGGTAACGAATCAAACTTGTATATACCGAATTTCTGCTAAATCTTCTTCTTAAAAGCTTTTAGCCTCTCAAATTCAATATCTGTACTTTAACCTTCATATCTACTCTATTCAAGAGAGTTATATCTTTGTAAACAATCTACTCTTCATCTGGAAGATAGATTTACTTGTGAGGGGAAATCACAAGGGGATTGGGAAGCACATTGTGAAAGTACTTAGAGTGTTTGAGAGAGCTCCAGAAACAGAGCATACTCGTGTATTGTGGCATTAGCAAGAAGCCCGTTGAATTCTTGCTGTATAGTAGATAAATCTCAAGAGTTGTCTTGGGGACTGGACGTAGGTCAAGTGGATAGACCGAACCAGAATAAATCATTGAGTCTTCTTCTCCTTATCTTTACTTTTCCTCTTGCACTATTTTATACGTTACTTTCCTTACACTGTGCTATCTTCAACTATTTCATTTTGTGCAGAGAAATTTCAGTCTTCCCAATTCACCCCCCCTTTTGGGAAGTCAGCCTTGCTAACAGAGGTTTGAGAAAAAGAACTGAGAAGCTTTAACTAACAATATCCTATCAATTTTGCATCTTTGAGGAAGCAACTTAGGACATCTGGCATGCTAACAGTATTTGATGACCATTCGAAAGAAATGATCCCATTCGAAGCTCCTTCAGAGCCTGATTAGTGCAAAAGCACAAAGTTTCTAAACTATTTGTGAAAAGTGTGAACGAACAAATTCCCATGAAATTTTCCTCTTTGGGACAATAATTGGGTTCATCCGGTCACCTCACAACATCTGGAGACTATTCCAATGTATTGATCCCAATCAAAATTCTTTTTGGGAAAGTTTTGGATGGAAGATTGAGGTTTGAGAAAAAGTACCGAGAAGCTTTAACCAACAATATCCTATCAATTTTGCGTCCTTGAGGTAGCAAGTTAGGACATCCGGCATGCTCACAAAATTTCATGACCATTCGAAACAATTGATCCCATGCGAAGCTCCTCCAGAGCCTGATTAGTGCAGAAGCACAAAGTTTCTGGACTATTTGTGAAAAGTGTGAACAAACGAATTCCCATGAAATTGGCCTCTTTGGGAGAATAATTGGGTTCATCCGGTCACCTCACAATATCTAGAGTCTATTCCAATGTATTGATCCTAATCGAAACTCTTTTTGGGTTAGGTTTGGTCAGAAGCATGAGGTATGAGAAAAAGAACTGAGAAGCTTTCACCAACAATATCTTATCAATTTTGCGTCTTTGAAGGAGCAAGTTAGGACATCCGGCATGCTCACGACATTTCTTGACTATTGGAAACAATTGATCCTATTCGAAGCTCCTTCAGAGCCCAATTAGTGCAGAAGCATAAAGTTTCTGAACTATTTGTGAAAAGTGTGAATGAACGAATTCCCATGAAATTGGCCTCTTTCAGAGATGAATTGTGTTTATCCGGTCACCTCACAACATCTGAAGTCTTTTCCAATGTATTGATCCCAATCGAAACTCTTTTTGGGATAGTTTTGGTCGTAAGCACGAGGTTTGACAAAATGTACCGAGAAGCTTTAACCAACTATATCCTATCAATTTTGTGTCTTTGAGGTAGCAAGTTAGGTCATCCGGCATCCTCACAAAATTTCATGACTATTCGAAACAATTGATCCCATTCGAAGCTCTTCCAGAGCCTGATTAGTGCAGAAGCACAAAGTTTCTGAACTATTTCTGAAAAGTATGAACGAACGAATTCCCATGAAATTGTCCTCTTTGGGAGACTAATTGGGTTCATCCGGTCACCTCACAACATCTGAAGTCTATTCCAATGTATTGATCCCAATTGAAACTCTTTTTGGGATTGTTTTGGTCGGAAGCAAGAGGTTTGAGAAAAAGTACTGAGAAGCCTTAACCAACTATATCCTATCAATTTTGCATCTTTGAGGGAGCAAGTTAGCACATCCGGCATGCTCACATCATTTCATGACTATTCGAAACAATTTATCCCATTCGAAGCTCCTTTAGAACCTGATTAGTTCAAAAGCACAAATTTTCTAAACTATTTGTGAAAAGGGTGAATGAACAAATTCCCATGAAATTTCCCTCTTTCGGAGAGCAATTGGGTTCATCCGGTCACCTCACAACATCTGAAGTCTATTCCAATGTATTGATCCTGATCGAAACCCTTTTTGTCAAAGTTTTGGACGGATGTTTGAGGTTTGAGAAAAAGACACAGGAAGCTTTAACCAATAATATCCTATCAATTTTGCATCTTTGATGTAGCAAGTTAGGACATCCGGCATGCTCAGAACATTACATGACTATTCAACACAATTGATCCCATTTGATGCTCCTGCAGAGGCTGAGTAGAACAGAATCCCAAAGTTTCTGAACTATTTATGAAAAGTGTGAATGAACGAATTCCCATGAAATTGGCCTCTTTGGGAGAATAATTGGGTTCATCCAGTCACCACAAAACTTCTGGAGTCTAGTCCAATGTGTTGATCCCGTTCGAACCTCTTTTTGGGTTCGTTTTGGTCGGAAGCATGAGGTATGAGAAAAAGAATCGAGATGCTTTAACCAACAATATCCTATCAATTCTGCATCTTTGAGGTAGCAAGTTAGGACATCCGGCATGGTAACAGTATTTGATGACCATTCGAAAGAATTCATCCCATTCGAAGCTCCTTCAGAGTCTGATTAGTGCAGAAGCACAAATTTTCTGAACTATTTGTGAAAAAGTGTGAACGTACGAATTCCCATGAAATTGGCCTCTTTGGGAGAATAATTGGGTTCATCCGGTCACCTCACCACATCTGAAGTCTATTCCAATGTATTGATCCCAATCGAAACACTTTTTGGGTTAGGTTTGGTCAGAAGCATGAGGTATGAGAAAAAGAACCGAGAAGCTTTCACCAACAATATCTTATCAGTTTTGCGTCTTTGAAGGAGCAAGTTAGGACATCCGGCATGCTCACGACATTTCTTTACTATTGGAAACAATTGATACTATTCGAAGCTCCTTCAGAGCCCAATTAATGCAGAAGCACAAAGTTTCTAAACAATTTCTGAAAAGTGTGAACGAACGAATTCCCATGAAATTGGCCTCTTTCGGAGAACAATTGTGTTGATCCGGTCACCTCACAATATATGGAGTTTATTCCAATGTATTGATCCCAATTGAAACTCTTTTTTGCATAGTTTTGGACGGAAGCTTGAGGTTTGAGAAAAAGAACCGAGAAGCATTAACCAACAATATCCTATCAATTTTGCACCTTTGAGGTAGCAAGTTAGGACATCCAGCATTCTCACAACATTTCATGACCATTCGAAACAATTGATCCCATGTGAAGCTCCTCCAGAGCCTGATTAGTGCAGAAGCACAAAGTTTCCGAACTTTTTCTGAATAGTGTGAATGAATGAATTCCCATGAAATTTGCCTCTTTGGGAGAATAATTGGGTTCATCTGGTCACCACAAAACATCTGGAGTCTATTCCAATGTATTGATCCCAATCGAACCTCTTTTTGGGTTAGTTTTGGTCGGAAGCATGAGGTATGAGAAAAAGAATCGAGAAGCTTTAACCAACAGTATCCTATCAATTTTGTGTCTTTGAGTTAGCAAGTTAGGACATCCGGTATCCTCACAACATTTCATGACTATTCGAAGCAATTGATCCTATTCGAAGCTCCTCCAGAGCCTGATTAGTGCAGAAGCACAAAGTTTCTGAACTATTTGAGAAAAGTGTGGATGAACGAATTCCCATGAAATTGGCCTCTTTCAGAGATGAATTGTGTTCATCCGGTCACCTCACAACATCTAAAGTCTTTTCCAATGTATTGATCCCAATCGAAACTCTTTTTGATATAGTTTTAGTCGGAAGCACGAGGTTTGACAAAGTGTACCGAGAAGCTTTAACCAACTATATCCTATCAATTTTCTGTCTTTGAGGTAGCAAGTTAGGACATTTGGCATCCTCACAACATTTCATGACTATTCGAAACAATTGATCCGATTCGAAGCTCTTCCAGAGCCTGATTAGTGCAGAAGCACAAAGTTTCCGAACTATTTGTGAAAAGTCTGCACGAAGGAATTCCCATGAAATTGGCCTCTTTGGGAGAGCAATTGGGTTCATCCGGTCACCTCACAACATCTGGAGTCTATTCTAATGTATTTATCCTGATCGAAACCCTTTTTGTCAAAGTTTTGGACGGATGCTTGAGGTTTGAGAAAAAGACACGGGAAGCTTTAACCAACAATATCCTATTAATTTTGCATCTTTGATGTAGCAAGTTAGGACATCCGGCATGCTAACAACATTTCATGGTTATTCGAAACAAATGATCCCATTCGAAGCTCCTCCAGAACCTGATTAGAGTAGAAGCACAAAGTTTCTGAACTATTTGTGAAAAGTATGAACTGATGAATTCCCATGAAATTTTCCTCTTTGGGAGAACAATTGGGTTCATCCGGTCACCTCACAACATCTGGAGTCTATTCCATTGTATTGATCCCAATCGAAACTTTTTTTGGCATTGATTTGGACGGAGGCTTGAGGTTTGAGAAAAATAACAGTGATGCTTTAACCAACAATACCCTATCAATTTTGCACCTTTGAGGGAGCAAGCAAGGACATCTGGCATGCTAACAACATTTCATGACTATTCAAACAAATGATCTCATTCAAAGCTCCTCCCGAGCTGGATTAGTGTAGAAGCACAAAGTTTCTGAACTATTTGTGAAAAGTGTGAACGGATGAATTCCCATGAAATTGGCCTCTTTGGGAGAACAATTGGGTTCATCCGGTCACCTCACAACATCTGGAGTTTATTCCAACGTATTGATCCCAAACGAAACTCTTGTTGAAATAGTTTTGGTCGGAAGCATGAGGTTTGAGAAAAAGAACCGAGAAAGTTTAACCAAAAATATCCAATCAATTTTGTATATTTGAGGGTGCAAGTTAGCACATCCGGCATGCACACAATATTTCATGACTATTCGAAACAATTGATCCAATTTGAAGCTCCAGTAGAGCCTGATTATTGCAGAAGCACAAAGTTTGTGAACTGTTTAGCAAAAGTGTGAACAAACGAATTCCCATGAAACTGGCCACTTGATAGAAAAATAGGGTTCATCCGGCCACCTCACAACATCTGGACTCTATTTCAATGTATTGATCCCAATCGAAACTCTTTTTGGGATAGTTTTGGTCGGAAGCATGAGGTTTGAGAAAAAGAACCGAGAAGTTTCAACCAACAATATCCTGTCAATTTTGCATCTTTGAGGGAGCAAGTTAGCACATCCGGCATACACACAACATTTCATGACTATTCGAAACAATTGATCCAATTTGAAGCTCCAATAGCGCATGATTAGTGCAGAAGCACAAAGTGTCTGAACTACTTGTGAAAAGTGTAAACGGATAAATTCCCATGAAGTGGCCTCTTTGGGAGAACAATTGGGTTCATTCGGTCACCTCAAAACATCTGGAGTCTATTCCATTGTATTGATCCAAATCGAAACTTTTTTTGGCATAGTTTTGGACGGAGGCTTGAGATTTGAGAAAAATAACAGTGATGCTTTAACCAACAATACCCTATCAATTTGCATTTTTGAGGGAACAAGCAAGGACATCCGGCATGCTAACAACATTTCATGACTATTTGAAACAAACGATCCCATTCGAAGCTCCTCCAGAGCCTGATTAGTGTAGAAGCACAAAGTTTCTGAACTATTTGTGAAAAGTGTGTACTGATGAATTCCCATGAAATTTTCCTCTTTGGGAGAACAATTGGGTTCATCCGGCCACCTCACAACATCTGGAGTTTATTCCAACGTATTGATCCCAAACGAAACTCTTGTTGAAATAGTTTTGGTCGGAAGCATGAGGTTTGAGAAAAAGAACCGAGAAAGTTTAACCAACAATATCCAATCAATTTTGTATATTTGAGGGTGCAAGTTAGCACATCCGGCATGCACACAATATTTCATGACTATTCGAAACAATTGATCCAATTTGAAGCTCCAGTAGAGCCTGATTAGTGCAGAAGCACAAAGTTTGTGAACTGTTTAGCAAAAGTGTGAACAAACGAATTCCCATGAAACTGGCCCCTTGATAGAAAAATAGGGTTCATCCGGCCACCTCACAACATCTGGACTCTATTTCAATGTATTGATCCCAATCGAAACTCTTTTTGGGATAGTTTTGGTCGGAAGCATGAGGTTTGAGAAAAAGAACCGAGAAGTTTCAACCAACAATATCCTGTCAATTTTGCATCTTTGAGGGAGCATGCAAGGACATCCGGCATGCTAACAACATTTCATGTCTATTCGAAACAAATGATCCCATTCGAAGCTCCTCCAGAGCCTGATTAGTGTAGAACCACAAAGTTTCTGAACTATTTGTGAAAAGTGTGAACGGATGAATTCCCATGAAATTGGCCTCTTTGGGAGAACAATTGGGTTCATCCGGTCACCTCACAACATCTGGAGTTTATTCCAACGTATTGATCCCAAACGAAACTCTTTTTCAAAATAGTTTTGGTTGGAAGCATGAGGTTTGAGAAAAAGAACCGAGAAGGTTTAACCAACAATATCCAATTAATTTTGTATATTTGAGGGAGCAAGTTAGCAAATCCGGCATGCACACAATATTTCATGAGTATTCGAAACAATTGATCCAGTTTGAAGTTCTTGTAGAGCCTTATTAGTGCAGAAGCACAAAGTTTGAGAACTGTTTAGGAAAAGTGCGAATGATTGAATTCCCATGAAATTGGCCTCCTTGGAAGAACAATTGGGTTCATCTGGTCACCTCACATCATCTGGAATCTATTCCAATGTATTGATTCTAATAGAAACACTTTTTGGCATCATTTTGGATGGAAGTGTGAGGTATGAGAAAAAAGAACCGAGAAGCTTCAACCAACATTATCCTATCAATTTTGCATCTTTGAGGGAGCAAGATAGCACATCCGGCATGCTCTCACCATTTCATGACAATACAAAAAAATTGATCCCATTTGAAGCTTCTCTAGAACCTGATTAGTGCAGAAGCACAAACTTTCTGAATTATTTGTGAAAGTGTGAACTAAAGAATTCCCAAGAAATTGGACCCTTTGGGAGAACAATTGGGTTCATCCGGTCACCTCAAAGCATCTGGAGTCTATTCAATTGTACTGATCCCTATCGAAACTCCTTTTGGCATAGTTTTGGACGGAGGCTTGAGCATTGGGAAAAATAACAGTGAAGCTTCAACCAATATTATCCTATCAATTTTGCATCTTTGAGGGAGAAAGTTAGCACATTCGTCATGCACACAACTTTTCATGATTATTCAAAACAATTGATCTCAGTCGAAGCTCCTCTAGAGCCTGATTAGTGCAGAAGCACAAAGTGTCTGAACTATTTGTGAAAAGTGTGAACGAACAAATTGCCACGAAATTGGCCCCTTTAGGAGAACAATTAAGTCCATCTGGTCAACTCACAACATCTGGAGTCTATTCCAATGTATTGGTCCCAATCAAAACTCTTTTTGGGATAGTTTTGGTGGGAAGCATAAGGTTTGAGAAAAAGAACCGAGAAGTTTCAACCAACAATATCCTATCAATTTTACATCTTTGAGGGGGCAAGTTAGCACATCCGGCATGCTCACAACATTTCATGACTATTTTAACCAATTGATCCCATTTGAAGCTTCTCTAGAACCTGATTAGTGCAGAAGCACAAACTTTCTGAATTATTTGTGAAAAGTGTGAACTAAAGAATTCCCAAGAAATTGGACCCTTTGGGAGAACAATTGGGTTCATCCGGTCACCTCAAAGCATCTGGAGTCTATTCAATTGTACTGATCCCTATCGAAACTCCTTTTGGCATAGTTTTGGACGGAGGCTTGAGCATTGGGAAAAATAACAGTGAAGCTTCAACCAATATTATCCTATCAATTTTGCATCTTTGAGGGAGAAAGTTAGCACATTCGTCATGCACACAACTTTTCATGATTATTCAAAACAATTGATCTCAGTCGAAGCTCCTCTAGAGCCTGATTAGTGCAGAAGCACAAAGTGTCTGAACTAGTTGTGAAAAGTGTGAATGAATGAATTCTCATGAAATTGGCATCTTTGGAAGAACAATTGGGTTTATCTGGTCACGTCACATCATCTGGAGTCTATTACATTGTATTGATCCCAATCGAAACTCTTTTTGGGATAGTTTTGGTCGGAAGCATGAGGTTTGAGAAAAAGAACCAAGAAGTTTCAACCAACAATATCCTATCAATTTTGCATCTTTGAGGGGGCAAGTTAGCACATTCAGCATGCTCACAACATTTCATGACTATTTTAACCAATTGATCCCATTCGAAGCTTCTCTAGAACCTGATTAGTGCAGAAGCACAAACTTTCTGAATTATTTGTGAAAAGTGTGAACTAAAGAATTCCCAAGAAATTGGACCCTTTGGGAGAACAATTGGGTTCATCCGGTCACCTCAAAGCATCTGGAGTCTATTCAATTGTACTGATCCCTATCGAAACTCTTTTTTGTGATAGTTTTGGTCGGAAGCATGAGGTTTGAGAAAAAGAACTAAAAAGCTTCAACCAACAATATCCTATCATTTTTACATCTTTCAGGGAGCAAGTTATCACATCCGGCATGAACACAAAATTTCATGACTATTCGAAACAATTGATCCAATTTGAAGCTACAGTAGCGCCTGATTAGTACAGAAGCACAAAGTTTGTCAACTGTTTAGGAAAAGTGTGAACGAATGAATTCCCATGAAATAGGATCCTTTGGGAGAATAATTGGGTTCATCCGGTCACCTCACAATATCTGGAGTCTATTCCAATGTATTGATCCCAATCGAAACTATTTTTGGGATAGTTTTGGTTGGAAGCATGAGGTTTGAGAAAAAGAACCAAGAAGCTTCAGCCAACAATATCCTATCAATTTTGCATCTTTGAGGGAGCAAGTTAGCACATCTGGAATCTACACAACATTTCATGACTATTCGAAACAATTGATCTCAGTTGAAGCTCCTCCAGAGCCTAATTAGTGTAAAAGCACAAAGTTTCTGAACTGTTTGTGAAAAGTGTGAACGAATGAATTCCCATGAAATGGGCCCCTTTGGGAGAACAATTGTGTTCATCCGGTCAACTCACAACATCTGGAGTCTATTCCAATGTATATATCCCAATCGAAACTCTTTTTGGGTTAATTTTGTTTGGATGCTTGAGGTTTGAGAAAAAGAACCGAGCTTCAACCAACAATATCCTACCAATTTTGTATGTTTGAGGAAGCAAGTTAGCACATCCGGCATGCACACAACATTTCGTGACTATTCAAAACATTTGATCTCAGTCGAAGCTGCTCTAAAGCCTGATTAGTGCAGAAGCACAAAGTGTCTGAACTATTTGTGAAAAGTGTGACGAACGAATTCTCATGAAATTGGCATCTTTGGAAGAACAATTGGGTTTATCTGGTCATGTCACAGCATCTGGAGTCCATTCCATTGTATTGATCCCAATCGAAACTCTTTTTGGGATAGTTTTGGTCGGAAGCATGAGGTTTGAGAAAAAGAACCGAGAAGTTTCAACCAACAATATCCTATCAATTTTACATCTTTCCGGGGGCAAGTTAGCACATCCGGCATGCTCACAATATTTCATGACTATTTTAACCAATTGATCCCATTTGAAGCTTCTCTAGAACCTGATTAGTGCAGAAACACAAACTTTCTGAATTATTTGTGAAAGTGTGAACTAAAGAATTCCCAATAAATTGGACCCTTTGGGAGAACAATTGGGTTCATCCGGTCACCTCAAAGCATCTGGAGTCTATTCAATTGTACTGATCCCTATCGAAACTCCTTTTGGCATAGTTTTGGACGGAGGCTTGAGCATTGGGAAAAATAACAGTGAAGCTTCAACCAATATTATCCTATCAATTTTGCATCTTTGAGGGAGAAAGTTAGCACATTCATCATGCACACAACTTTTCATGATTATTCAAAACAATTGATCTCAGTTGAAGCTCCTCTAGAGCCTGATTAGTGCAGAAGCACAAAGTGTCTGAACTATTTGTGAAAAGTGTGAATGAATGAATTCTCATGAAATTGGCATCTTTGGAAGAACAATTGGGTTTATCTGGTCACGTCACATCATCTGGAGTCTATTACATTGTATTGATCCCAATCGAAACTCTTTTTGGGATAGTTTTGGTCGGAAGCATGAGGTTTGAGAAAAAGAACCAAGAAGTTTCAACCAACAATATCCTATCAATTTTACATCTTTGAGGGGGCAAGTTAGCACATTCGGCATGCTCACAACATTTCATGACTATTTTAACCAATTGATCCCATTCGAAGCTTCTCTAGAACCTGATTAGTGCAGAAGCACAAACTTTCTGAATTATTTGTGAAAAGTGTGAACTAAAGAATTCCCAAGAAATTGGACCCTTTGGGAGAACAATTGGGTTCATCCGGTCACCTCAAAGCATCTGGAGTCTATTCAATTGTACTGATCCCTATCGAAACTCTTTTTTGTGATAGTTTTGGTCGGAAGCATGAGGTTTGAGAAAAAGAACTAAAAAGCTTCAACGAACAATATCCTATCATTTTTACATCTTTCAGGGAGCAAGTTATCACATCCGGCATGAACACAAAATTTCATGACTATTCGAAACAATTGATCCAATTTGAAGCTCCAGTAGCGCCTGATTAGTACAGAAGCACAAAGTTTGTCAACTGTTTAGGAAAAGTGTGAACGAAGGAATTCCCATGAAATAGGATCCTTTGGGAGAATAATTGGGTTCATCCGGTCACCTCACAACATCTGGAGTCTATTCCAATGTATTGATCCCAATCGAAACTATTTTTGGGATAGTTTTGGTCGGAAGCATGAGGTTTGAGAAAAAGAACCAAGAAGCTTCAGCCAACAATATCCTATCAATTTTGCATCTTTGAGGGAGCAAGTTAGCACATCTGGAATCTACACAACATTTCATGACTATTCGAAACAATTGATCTCAGTCGAAGCTCCTCCAGAGCCTAATTAGTGTAAAAGCACAAAGTTTCTGAACTGTTTGTGAAAAGTGTGAACGAATGAATTCCCATGAAATGGGCCCCTTTGGGAGAACAATTGGGTTCATCTGGTCACCTCACAACATCTGGAGTCTAATCCAATGTATTGATCCCAGTCAAAACTCTTGTTGGGTTAGTTTTGGTCGGAAGGATGAGGTTTGAAAAAAAGAACCTAGAAGCTTCAACCAATATTATCCTATCAATTTTGCATCTTTGAGGAAGCAAGTTAGAACATCCAGCATGCACACAACATTTCATGACTATTCAAAACAATTGATCTCAGTCGAAGCTCCTCCAGAGCCTGATTAGTGCAGAAGCACAAAGTGTCTGAACTATTTGTGAAAAGTGTGAACGAACAAATTGCCACGAAATTGGCCCCTTTAGGAGAACAATTAAGTCCATCTGGTCAACTCACAACATCTGGAGTCTATTCCAATGTATTGGTCCCAATCAAAACTCTTTTTGGGATAGTTTTGGTGGGAAGCATAAGGTTTGAGAAAAAGAACCGAGAAGTTTCAACCAACAATATCCTATCAATTTTACATCTTTGAGGGGGCAAGTTAGCACATCCGGCATGCTCACAACATTTCATGACTATTTTAACCAATTGATCCCATTTGAAGCTTCTCTAGAACCTGATTAGTGCAGAAGCACAAACTTTCTGAATTATTTGTGAAAAGTGTGAACTAAAGAATTCCCAAGAAATTGGACCCTTTGGGAGAACAATTGGGTTCATCCGGTCACCTCAAAGCATCTGGAGTCTATTCAATTGTACTGATCCCTATCGAAACTCCTTTTGGCATAGTTTTGGACGGAGGCTTGAGCATTGGGAAAAATAACAGTGAAGCTTCAACCAATATTATCCTATCAATTTTGCATCTTTGAGGGAGAAAGTTAGCACATTCGTCATGCACACAACTTTTCATGATTATTCAAAACAATTGATCTCAGTCGAAGCTCCTCTAGAGCCTGATTAGTGCAGAAGCACAAAGTGTCTGAACTATTTGTGAAAAGTGTGAATGAATGAATTCTCATGAAATTGGCATCTTTGGAAGAACAATTGGGTTTATCTGGTCACGTCACATCATCTGGAGTCTATTACATTGTATTGATCCCAATCGAAACTCTTTTTGGGATAGTTTTGGTCGGAAGCATGAGGTTTGAGAAAAAGAACCAAGAAGTTTCAACCAACAATATCCTATCAATTTTACATCTTTGAGGGGGCAAGTTAGCACATTCGGCATGCTCACAACATTTCATGACTATTTTAACCAATTGATCCCATTCGAAGCTTCTCTAGAACCTGATTAGTGCAGAAGCACAAACTTTCTGAATTATTTGTGAAAAGTGTGAACTAAAGAATTCCCAAGAAATTGGACCCTTTGGGAGAACAATTGGGTTCATCCGGTCACCTCAAAGCATCTGGAGTCTATTCAATTGTACTGATCCCTATCGAAACTCTTTTTTGTGATAGTTTTGGTCGGAAGCATGAGGTTTGAGAAAAAGAACTAAAAAGCTTCAACGAACAATATCCTATCATTTTTACATCTTTCAGGGAGCAAGTTATCACATCCGGCATGAACACAAAATTTCATGACTATTCGAAACAATTGATCCAATTTGAAGCTCCAGTAGCGCCTGATTAGTACAGAAGCACAAAGTTTGTCAACTGTTTAGGAAAAGTGTGAACGAAGGAATTCCCATGAAATAGGATCCTTTGGGAGAATAATTGGGTTCATCCGGTCACCTCACAACATCTGGAGTCTACTCCAATGTATTGATCCCAATCGAAACTATTTTTGGGATAGTTTTGGTCGGAAGCATGAGGTTTGAGAAAAAGAACCAAGAAGCTTCAGCCAACAATATCCTATCAATTTTGCATCTTTGAGGGAGCAAGTTAGCACATCTGGAATCTACACAACATTTCATGACTATTCGAAACAATTGATCTCAGTCGAAGCTCCTCCAGAGCCTAATTAGTGTAAAAGCACAAAGTTTCTGAACTGTTTGTGAAAAGTGTGAACGAATGAATTCCCATGAAATGGGCCCCTTTGGGAGAACAATTGGGTTCATCTGGTCACCTCACAACATCTGGAGTCTAATCCAATGTATTGATCCCAGTCAAAACTCTTGTTGGGTTAGTTTTGGTCGGAAGGATGAGGTTTGAAAAAAAGAACCTAGAAGCTTCAACCAATATTATCCTATCAATTTTGCATCTTTGAGGAAGCAAGTTAGAACATCCAGCATGCACACAACATTTCATGACTATTCAAAACAATTGATCTCAGTCGAAGCTCCTCCAGAGCCTGATTAGTGCAGAAGCACAAAGTGTCTGAACTATTTGTGAAAAGTGTGAACGAACAAATTGCCACGAAATTGGCCCCTTTAGGAGAACAATTAAGTCCATCTGGTCAACTCACAACATCTGGAGTCTATTCCAATGTATTGGTCCCAATCAAAACTCTTTTTGGGATAGTTTTGGTGGGAAGCATAAGGTTTGAGAAAAAGAACCGAGAAGTTTCAACCAACAATATCCTATCAATTTTACATCTTTGAGGGGGCAAGTTAGCACATCCGGCATGCTCACAACATTTCATGACTATTTTAACCAATTGATCCCATTTGAAGCTTCTCTAGAACCTGATTAGTGCAGAAGCACAAACTTTCTGAATTATTTGTGAAAAGTGTGAACTAAAGAATTCCCAAGAAATTGGACCCTTTGGGAGAACAATTGGGTTCATCCGGTCACCTCAAAGCATCTGGAGTCTATTCAATTGTACTGATCCCTATCGAAACTCCTTTTGGCATAGTTTTGGACGGAGGCTTGAGCATTGGGAAAAATAACAGTGAAGCTTCAACCAATATTATCCTATCAATTTTGCATCTTTGAGGGAGAAAGTTAGCACATTCGTCATGCACACAACTTTTCATGATTATTCAAAACAATTGATCTCAGTCGAAGCTCCTCTAGAGCCTGATTAGTGCAGAAGCACAAAGTGTCTGAACTATTTGTGAAAAGTGTGAATGAATGAATTCTCATGAAATTGGCATCTTTGGAAGAACAATTGGGTTTATCTGGTCACGTCACATCATCTGGAGTCTATTACATTGTATTGATCCCAATCGAAACTCTTTTTGGGATAGTTTTGGTCGGAAGCATGAGGTTTGAGAAAAAGAACCAAGAAGTTTCAACCAACAATATCCTATCAATTTTACATCTTTGAGGGGGCAAGTTAGCACATTCGGCATGCTCACAACATTTCATGACTATTTTAACCAATTGATCCCATTCGAAGCTTCTCTAGAACCTGATTAGTGCAGAAGCACAAACTTTCTGAATTATTTGTGAAAAGTGTGAACTAAAGAATTCCCAAGAAATTGGACCCTTTGGGAGAACAATTGGGTTCATCCGGTCACCTCAAAGCATCTGGAGTCTATTCAATTGTATTGATCCCTATCGAAACTCTTTTTTGTGATAGTTTTGGTCGGAAGCATGAGGTTTGAGAAAAAGAACTAAAAAGCTTCAACGAACAATATCCTATCATTTTTACATCTTTCAGGGAGCAAGTTATCACATCCGGCATGAACACAAAATTTCATGACTATTCGAAACAATTGATCCAATTTGAAGCTCCAGTAGCGCCTGATTAGTACAGAAGCACAAAGTTTGTCAACTGTTTAGGAAAAGTGTGAACGAAGGAATTCCCATGAAATAGGATCCTTTGGGAGAATAATTGGGTTCATCCGGTCACCTCACAACATCTGGAGTCTATTCCAATGTATTGATCCCAATCGAAACTATTTTTGGGATAGTTTTGGTCGGAAGCATGAGGTTTGAGAAAAAGAACCAAGAAGCTTCAGCCAACAATATCCTATCAATTTTGCATCTTTGAGGGAGCAAGTTAGCACATATGGAATCTACACAACATTTCATGACTATTCGAAACAATTGATCTCAGTCGAAGCTCCTCCAGAGCCTAATTAGTGTAAAAGCACAAAGTTTCTGAACTGTTTGTGAAAAGTGTGAACGAATGAATTCCCATGAAATGGGCCCCTTTGGGAGAACAATTGGGTTCATCTGGTCACCTCACAACATCTGGAGTCTAATCCAATGTATTGATCCCAGTCAAAACTCTTGTTGGGTTAGTTTTGGTCGGAAGGATGAGGTTTGAAAAAAAGAACCTAGAAGCTTCAACCAATATTATCCTATCAATTTTGCATCTTTGAGGAAGCAAGTTAGAACATCCAGCATGCACACAACATTTCATGACTATTCAAAACAATTGATCTCAGTCGAAGCTCCTCCAGAGCCTGATTAGTGCAGAAGCACAAAGTGTCTGAACTATTTGTGAAAAGTGTGAACGAACAAATTGCCACGAAATTGGCCCCTTTAGGAGAACAATTAAGTCCATCTGGTCAACTCACAACATCTGGAGTCTATTCCAATGTATTGGTCCCAATCAAAACTCTTTTTGGGATAGTTTTGGTGGGAAGCATAAGGTTTGAGAAAAAGAACCGAGAAGTTTCAACCAACAATATCCTATCAATTTTACATCTTTGAGGGGGCAAGTTAGCACATCCGGCATGCTCACAACATTTCATGACTATTTTAACCAATTGATCCCATTTGAAGCTTCTCTAGAACCTGATTAGTGCAGAAGCACAAACTTTCTGAATTATTTGTGAAAAGTGTGAACTAAAGAATTCCCAAGAAATTGGACCCTTTGGGAGAACAATTGGGTTCATCCGGTCACCTCAAAGCATCTGGAGTCTATTCAATTGTACTGATCCCTATCGAAACTCCTTTTGGCATAGTTTTGGACGGAGGCTTGAGCATTGGGAAAAATAACAGTGAAGCTTCAACCAATATTATCCTATCAATTTTGCATCTTTGAGGGAGAAAGTTAGCACATTCGTCATGCACACAACTTTTCATGATTATTCAAAACAATTGATCTCAGTCGAAGCTCCTCTAGAGCCTGATTAGTGCAGAAGCACAAAGTGTCTGAACTAGTTGTGAAAAGTGTGAATGAATGAATTCTCATGAAATTGGCATCTTTGGAAGAACAATTGGGTTTATCTGGTCACGTCACATCATCTGGAGTCTATTACATTGTATTGATCCCAATCGAAACTCTTTTTGGGATAGTTTTGGTCGGAAGCATGAGGTTTGAGAAAAAGAACCAAGAAGTTTCAACCAACAATATCCTATCAATTTTGCATCTTTGAGGGGGCAAGTTAGCACATTCAGCATGCTCACAACATTTCATGACTATTTTAACCAATTGATCCCATTCGAAGCTTCTCTAGAACCTGATTAGTGCAGAAGCACAAACTTTCTGAATTATTTGTGAAAAGTGTGAACTAAAGAATTCCCAAGAAATTGGACCCTTTGGGAGAACAATTGGGTTCATCCGGTCACCTCAAAGCATCTGGAGTCTATTCAATTGTACTGATCCCTATCGAAACTCTTTTTTGTGATAGTTTTGGTCGGAAGCATGAGGTTTGAGAAAAAGAACTAAAAAGCTTCAACCAACAATATCCTATCATTTTTACATCTTTCAGGGAGCAAGTTATCACATCCGGCATGAACACAAAATTTCATGACTATTCGAAACAATTGATCCAATTTGAAGCTACAGTAGCGCCTGATTAGTACAGAAGCACAAAGTTTGTCAACTGTTTAGGAAAAGTGTGAACGAATGAATTCCCATGAAATAGGATCCTTTGGGAGAATAATTGGGTTCATCCGGTCACCTCACAATATCTGGAGTCTATTCCAATGTATTGATCCCAATCGAAACTATTTTTGGGATAGTTTTGGTTGGAAGCATGAGGTTTGAGAAAAAGAACCAAGAAGCTTCAGCCAACAATATCCTATCAATTTTGCATCTTTGAGGGAGCAAGTTAGCACATCTGGAATCTACACAACATTTCATGACTATTCGAAACAATTGATCTCAGTTGAAGCTCCTCCAGAGCCTAATTAGTGTAAAAGCACAAAGTTTCTGAACTGTTTGTGAAAAGTGTGAACGAATGAATTCCCATGAAATGGGCCCCTTTGGGAGAACAATTGTGTTCATCCGGTCAACTCACAACATCTGGAGTCTATTCCAATGTATATATCCCAATCGAAACTCTTTTTGGGTTAATTTTGTTTGGATGCTTGAGGTTTGAGAAAAAGAACCGAGCTTCAACCAACAATATCCTACCAATTTTGTATGTTTGAGGAAGCAAGTTAGCACATCCGGCATGCACACAACATTTCGTGACTATTCAAAACATTTGATCTCAGTCGAAGCTGCTCTAAAGCCTGATTAGTGCAGAAGCACAAAGTGTCTGAACTATTTGTGAAAAGTGTGAATGAACAAATTCCCATGAAATGGCCTCTTTGGAAGAACAATTGGGTTCATCTAGTCACCTCACAGCATCAGGAGTCTATTCCATTGTATTGATCCGAATCGAAACTCATTTTGGGATAGTTTTGGTCTGAATGTTGAGGTTTGAGAAAAAGAACCGAGAAGCTTCAACCAATATTATCCTACCAATTTTGCATCTTTGAGGGAGCAAGTTAGCACATCCGGCATGCTCACAACATTTCATGACTATTCGAAATAATTGATCTCATTCGAAGCTCTTTCAGAGCCTCATTAGTGCAGAAGCACAAAGTGTCTGAACTATTTGTGAAAAGCGTGAACGGAAGAAGTCCCATGAAATTGGAATCTTTGGGAGAACAATTGGGTTCATCCGGTCACCTCACAACATCTGGAGTCTATTCCAATGTATTGATCCCAATTGAAACTTTTTTTTTTATAGTTTTGGTCAGAAGCATGAGATTTGAGAAAAATAACAGTGAAGCTTCAACCAATATTATCCTATCAATTTTGCAACTTTTAGGGAGCAAGTTAGCACATCTGGCATGCACACAACCTTTCATGACTATTCAAAACAATTGATCTCAATTTGAAGCTCCTCCAGAGCCTGATTAGTGCAGAAGCACCAAGTGTCTGAACTATTTGTAAAAAGTGTGAACGAAGGAATTCTCATGAAATGGCCTCTTTGGAAGAACAATTGGGTTCATCCGGTCACCTCACAGCATCTGGAGTCTATTCCATTGTATTGATCCCAAACGAAACTCTTTTTGGGATAGTTTTGGTCGGAATCATGAGGTTTGAGAAAAAGAACCGAAAAGTTTCAACCAACAATATCCTATCGATTTTGCATCTTTGAGGGAGCAAGTTAGCACATCCAGCAAGCTCACAACATTTCATGACTATTCGAAACAATTGATCTCATTCAAAGCTCCTTTAGAGCCTTATTAGTGCAGAAGCACAAAGTGTCTGACCTATTTGTGAAAAGTGTGAACGGACGAATTCCCATGCAGTTGGCCTCTTTTGGAGAACAATTGTGTTCATCCAGTCACCTCACAGCATCTGGAGTCTATTCCAATGTATTGATCCCAATCGAAACTCTTTTTTGTGATAGTTTTGATCGGAAGCATGAGGTTTGAGAAAAAGAACCTAAAAGCTTCAACCAACAATATCCTATCAATTTTGCATCTTTAAGGGAGCAAGTTAGCACATCCGGCATGCTCATAACATTTCATGACTATTCGAAACAATTGATCTCATTCGAAGCTCCTTTAGAGCCTTATTAGTGCAGAAGCACAAAGTGTCTGACCTATTTGTGAAAAGTGTGAACGGACGAATTCCCATGAAGTTGGCCTCTTTTGGAGAACAATTGTGTTCATCCAGTCACCTCACAGCATCTGGAGTCTATTCCAATGTATTGATCCCAATCGAAACTCTTTTTTGTGATAGTTTTGATCGGAAGCATGAGGTTTGAGAAAAAGAACCTAAAAGCTTCAACCAACAATATCCTATCAATTTTGCATCTTTGAGGGAGCAAGTTAGCACATCCGGCATGCTCACAACATTTCATGACTATTCGAAACAATTGATCTCATTCGAAGCTCTTTCAGAGCCTTATTAGTGCAGAAGCACAAAGTGTCTGAACTATTTGTGAAAAGTGTGAACGGATGAATTCCCCTGAAATTGGCCTCTCTCGGAGAACAATTGGGTTCATCCGGTCACCTCACAGCATCTGGAGTCTATTCCAATGTATTGATCCCAAATGAAACTCTTTTTGGGATAGTTTTGGTCGGAAGCATGAGGTTTGAGAAAAAGAACCGAGAAGTTTCAACCAACAATATCCTATCAATTTTGCATCTTTGAGGGAGCAAGTTAGCACATCCGGCATGCTCACAACATTTCATGACTATTCGAAACAATTGATCTCATTCGAAGCTCCTTCAGAGCCTGATTAGTGCAGAAGCACAAAGTGTCTGACCTATTTGTGAAAAGTGTGAACGGACGAATTCCCATGAGGTTGGCCTCTTTTGGAGAACAATTGTGTTCATCCGGTCACCTCACAGCATCTGGAGTCTATTCCAATGTATTGATCCCAAATGAAACTCTTTTTGGGATAGTTTTGGTCGGAAGCATGAGGTTTGAGAAAAAGAACCAAAAAGCTTCAACCAATAATATCCTATCAATTTTGCATCTTTGAGGGAGCAAGTTAGCACATCCAGCATGCTCATAACATTTCATGACTATTCAAAACAATTGATCTCATTCGAAGCTCGTTCAGAGCCTGATTAGTGCATAAGCACATAGTGTCTGAACTATTTGTGAAAAGTGTGAACGGACGAATTCCCATGAAATTGGCTTCTTTGGGAGAACAATTGGGTTCATCTGGTCACCTCACAGCATCTGGAGTTTATTGCAATGTATTGATCCCAATCGAATCTCTTTTTGGCATAGTTTTGGATGGATGCATGAGGTTTGAGAAAAAGAACCGAGAAGTTTCAACCAACAATATCCTATCAATTTTGCATCTTTGAGGGAGCAAGATAGCACATCCGGCATGCTCACAACATTTCATGGCTATTCGAAACAATTGATCTCATTCGAAGCTCCTTCAGAGCCTGATTAGTGCAGAAGCACAAAGTGTCTGAACTATTTGTGAAAAGTGTGAACGGACGAATTCCCATGAAATTGGCTTCTTTGGGAGAACAATTGGGTTCATCTGGTCACCTCACAGCATCTGGAGTTTATTCCAATGTATTGATCCCAATCGACACTCTTTTTTGTGATAGTTTTGATCGGATGCATGAGGTTTGAGAAAAAGAACCGAGAAGTTTCAACCAACAATATCCTATCAATTTTGCATCTTTGAGGGAGCAAGTTAGCACATCCAGCATGCTCATAACATTTCATGACTATTCAAAACAATTGATCTCATTCGAAGCTCGTTCAGAGCCTGATTAGTGCAGAAGCACAAAGTGTCTGACCTATTTGTGAAAAGTGTGAACGGATGAATTCCCCTGAAATTGGCCTCTCTCGGAGAACAATTGGGTTCATCCGGTCACCTCACAGCATCTGGAGTCTATTCCAATGTATTGATCCCAAATGAAACTCTTTTTGGGATAGTTTTGGTCGGAAGCATGAGGTTTGAGAAAAAGAACCGAGAAGTTTCAACCAACAATATCCTATCAATTTTGCATCTTTGAGGGAGCAAGTTAGCACATCCGGCATGCTCACAACATTTCATGACTATTCGAAACAATTGATCTCATTCGAAGCTCCTTCAGAGCCTGATTAGTGCAGAAGCACAAAGTGTCTGACCTATTTGTGAAAAGTTTGAACAGACGAATTCCCATGAAGTTGGCCTCTTTTGGAGAACAATTGTGTTCATCCGGTCACCTCACAGCATCTGGAGTCTATTCCAATGTATTGATCCCAATCGAAACTCTTTTTTGTGATAGTTTTGATCGGAAGCATGAGGTTTGAGAAAAAGAACCGAAAAGCTTCAACCAACAATATCCTATCAATTTTGCATCTTTGAGGGAGCAAGTTAGCACATCCGGCATGCTCACAACATTTCATGACAATTCGAAACAATAGATCTCATTCGAAGCTCCTCCAGAGCCTGATTAGTGCAGAAGCACAAAGTGTCTGACCTATTTGTGAAAAGTTTGAACGGACGAAGTCCCATGAAGTTGGCCTCTTTTGGAGAACAATTGTGTTCATCCGCTCACCTCACAGCATCTGGAGTCTATTCCAATGTATTGATCCCAATCGAAACTCTTTTTTGTGATAGTTTTGATCGGAAGCATGAGGTTTGAGAAAAAGAACCAAAAAGCTTCAACCAACAATATCCTATCAATTTTGCATCTTTGAGGGAGCAAGTTAGCACATCCGGCATGCTTATAACATTTCATGACTATTCAAAACAATTGATCTCATTCGAAGCTCGTTCAGAGCCTGATTAGTGCATAAGCACATAGTGTCTGAACTATTTGTGAAAAGTGTGAACGGACGAATTCCCATGAAATTGGCTTCTTTGGGAGAACAATTGGGTTCATCTGGTCACCTCACAGCATCTGGAGTTTATTCCAATGTATTGATCCCAATCGACACTCTTTTTTGTGATAGTTTTGATCGGATGCATGAGGTTTGAGAAAAAGAACCGAGAAGTTTCAACCAACAATATCCTATCAATTTTGCATCTTTGAGGGAGCAAGATAGCACATCCGGCATGCTCACAACATTTCATGGCTATTCGAAACAATTGATCTCATTCGAAGCTCCTTCAGAGCCTGATTAGTGCAGAAGCACAAAGTGTCTGAACTATTTGTGAAAAGTGTGAACGGACGAATTCCCATGAAATTGGATTCTTTGGGAGAACAATTGGGTTCATCTGGTCACCTCACAGCATCTGGAATTTATTCCAATGTATTGATCCCAATCGAATCAATTTTTGGCATAGTTTTGGACGGAGGCTTGAGGTTTGAGAAAAATAATAGAGAAGTTTTAACCAACAATATCCTATCAATTTTACATCTTTGAGGGAGCAAGTTAGCACATCCGGCATGCTCACAACATTTCATGACTATTCAAAACAACTGATCTCATTCGAAGCTCCTCCAGAACCTGATTAGTGCAGAAGCACAAAGTGTCTGACCTATTTGTGAAAAGTGTGAACGGACGAAGTCCCATGAAATTGGCTTCTTTGGGAGAACAATTGGGTTTATCCGGTCACCTCACAACATCTGGAGTCCATTCCAATGTATTGATCCCAAACGAAACTCTTTTTGGGATAGTTTTGGTCGGAAGCATGAGGTTTGAGAAAAAGAACCGAGAAGTTTCAACCAACAATATCCTATCGATTTTGCATCTTTGAGGGAGCAAGTTAGCACATCTGGCATGCTCATAACATTTCATGACTATTCAAAACAATTAATCTCATTCGAAGCTCCTTCAGAGCTTGATTAGTGCATAAGCACATAGTGTCTGAACTATTTGTGAAAAGTGTGAACGGACGAATTCCCACAAAATTGGCTTCTTTGGGAGAACAATTGGGTTCATCCGGTCACCTCACAGCATCTGGAGTTTATTCCATTGTATTGATCCCAATCGAAACTCTTTTTTGTGATAGTTTTGATCGGATGCATGAGGTTTGAGAAAAAGAACCGAGAAGTTTCAACCAACAATATCCTATCGATTTTGCATCTTTGAGGGACCAAGTTAGCACATCCGGCATGCTCACAACATTTCATGACTATTCGAAACAACTGATCTCATTCGAAGCTCCTTCAGAGCCTGATTAGTGCAGAAGCACAAAGTGTCTGACCTATTTGTGAAAAGTGTGAACGGACGAAGTCCCATGAAATTGGCTTCTTTGGGAGAACAATTGGGTACATCCGGTCACCTCACAACATCTGGAGTCCATTCCAATGTATTGATCCCAAACGAAACTCTTTTTGGGATAGTTTTGGTCGGAATCATGAGGTTTGAGAAAAAGAACCGAGAAGTTTCAACCAACAATATCCTATCGATTTTGCATCTTTGAGGGAGCAAGTTAGCACATCGGGCATGCTCACAACATTTCATGACTATTCGAAACAATTGATCTCATTCGAAGCTCCTTCAGAACCTGATTAGTGCAGAAGCACAAAGTGTCTGACCTATTTGTGAAAAGTGTGAACGGACGAATTCCCATGAACTTGGCTTCTTTGGGAGAACAATTGGGTTCATCCGGTCACCTCACAGCATCTGGAGTCTATTCCAATGTATTGATCCCAAATGAAACTCTTTTTGGGATAGTTTTGGTCGGAAGCATGAGGTTTGAGAAAAAGAACCGAGAAGTTTCAACCAACAATATCCTATCAATTTTGCATCTTTGAGGGAGCAAGTTAGCACATCCGGCATGCTCACAACATTTCATGACTATTCGAAACAATTGATCTCATTCGAAGCTCCTTCAGAGCCTGATTAGTGCAGAAGCACAAAGTGTCTGACCTATTTGTGAAAAGTTTGAACGGACGAATTCCCATGAAGTTGGCCTCTTTTGGAGAACAATTGTGTTCATCCGGTCACCTCACAGCATCTGGAGTCTATTCCAATGTATTGATCCCAATCGAAACTCTTTTTTGTGATAGTTTTGATCGGAAGCATGAGGTTTGAGAAAAAGAACCGAAAAGCTTCAACCAACAATATCCTATCAATTTTGCATCTTTGAGGGAGCAAGTTAGCACATCCGGCATGCTCACAACATTTCATGACAATTCGAAACAATAGATCTCATTCGAAGCTCCTCCAGAGCCTGATTAGTGCAGAAGCACAAAGTGTCTGACCTATTTGTGAAAAGTTTGAACGGACGAAGTCCCATGAAGTTGGCCTCTTTTGGAGAACAATTGTGTTCATCCGCTCACCTCACAGTATCTGGAGTCTATTCCAATGTATTGATCCCAATCGAAACTCTTTTTTGTGATAGTTTTGATCGGAAGCATGAGGTTTGAGAAAAAGAACCAAAAAGCTTCAACCAACAATATCCTATCAATTTTGCATCTTTGAGGGAGCAAGTTAGCACATCCGGCATGCTCATAACATTTCATGACTATTCAAAACAATTGATCTCATTCGAACCTCGTTCAGAGCCTGATTAGTGCATAAGCACATAGTGTCTGAACTATTTGTGAAAAGTGTGAACGGACGAATTCCCATGAAATTGGCTTCTTTGGGAGAACAATTGGGTTCATCTGGTCACCTCACAGCATCTGGAGTTTATTCCAATGTATTGATCCCAATCGACACTCTTTTTTGTGATAGTTTTGATCGGATGCATGAGGTTTGAGAAAAAGAACCGAGAAGTTTCAACCAACAATATCCTATCAATTTTGCATCTTTGAGGGAGCAAGATAGCACATCCGGCATGCTCACAACATTTCATGGCTATTCGAAACAATTGATCTCATTCGAAGCTCCTTCAGAGCCTGATTAGTGCAGAAGCACAAAGTGTCTGAACTATTTGTGAAAAGTGTGAACGGACGAATTCCCATGAAATTGGCTTCTTTGGGAGAACAATTGGGTTCATCTGGTCACATCACAGCATCTGGAATTTATTCCAATGTATTGATCCCAATCGAATCACTTTTTGGCATAGTTTTGGACGGAGGCTTGAGGTTTGAGAAAAATAATAGAGAAGTTTTAACCAACAATATCCTATCAATTTTACATCTTTGAGGGAGCAAGTTAGCACATCCGGCATGCTCACAACATTTCATGACTATTCAAAACAACTGATCTCATTCGAAGCTCCTCCAGAACCTGATTAGTGCAGAAGCACAAAGTGTCTGACCTATTTGTGAAAAGTGTGAACGGACGAAGTCCCATGAAATTGGCTTCTTTGGGAGAACAATTGGGTTTATCCGGTCACCTCACAACATCTGGAGTCCATTCCAATGTATTGATCCCAAACGAAACTCTTTTTGGGATAGTTTTGGTCGGAAGCATGAGGTTTGAGAAAAAGAACCGAGAAGTTTCAACCAACAATATCCTATCGATTTTGCATCTTTGAGGGAGCAAGTTAGCACATCTGGCATGCTCATAACATTTCATGACTATTCAAAACAATTGATCTCATTCGAAGCTCCTTCAGAGCTTGATTAGTGCATAAGCACATAGTGTCTGAACTATTTGTGAAAAGTGTGAACGGACGAATTCCCACAAAATTGGTTTCTTTGGGAGAACAATTGGGTTCATCCGGTCACCTCACAGCATCTGGAGTTTATTCCATTGTATTGATCCCAATCGAAACTCTTTTTTGTGATAGTTTTGATCGGATGCATGAGGTTTGAGAAAAAGAACCGAGAAGTTTCAACCAACAATATCCTATCGATTTTGCATCTTTGAGGGAGCAAGTTAGCACATCCGGCATGCTCACAACATTTCATGACTATTCGAAACAACTGATCTCATTCGAAGCTCCTTCAGAGCCTGATTAGTGCAGAAGCACAAAGTGTCTGACCTATTTGTGAAAAGTGTGAACGGACGAAGTCCCATGAAATTGGCTTCTTTGGGGGAACAATTGGGTACATCCGGTCACCTCACAACATCTGGAGTCCATTCCAATGTATTGATCCCAAACGAAACTCTTTTTGGGATAGTTTTGGTCGGAAGCATGAGGTTTGAGAAAAAGAACCGAGAAGTTTCAACCAACAATATCCTATCGATTTTGCATCTTTGAGGGAGCAAGTTAGCACATCGGGCATGCTCACAACATTTCATGACTATTCGAAACAATTGATCTCATTCGAAGCTCCTTCAGAACCTGATTAGTGCAGAAGCACAAAGTGTCTGACCTATTTGTGAAAAGTGTGAACGGACGAATTCCCATGAACTTGGCTTCTTTGGGAGAACAATTGGGTTCATCCGGTCACCTCACAGCATCTGGAGTCTATTCCAATGTATTGATCCCAAATGAAACTCTTTTTGGGATAGTTTTGGTCGGAAGCATGAGGTTTGAGAAAAAGAACCGAGAAGTTTCAACCAACAATATCCTATCAATTTTGCATCTTTGAGGGAGCAAGTTAGCACATCCGGCATGCTCACAACATTTCATGACTATTCGAAACAATTGATCTCATTCGAAGCTCCTTCAGAGCCTGATTAGTGCAGAAGCACAAAGTGTCTGACCTATTTGTGAAAAGTTTGAACGGACGAATTCCCATGAAGTTGGCCTCTTTTGGAGAACAATTGTGTTCATCCGGTCACCTCACAACATCTGGAGTCCATTCCAATGTATTGATCCCAAACGAAACTCTTTTTGGGACAGTTTTGGTCGGAAGCATGAGGTTTGAGAAAAAGAACCAAAAAGCTTCAACCAACAATATCCTATCGATTTTGCATCTTTGAGGGAGCAAGTTAGCACATCGGGCATGCTCACAACATTTCATGACTATTCGAAACAATTGATCTCATTCGAAGCTCCTTCAGAACCTGATTAGTGCAGAAGCACAAAGTGTCTGACCTATTTGTGAAAAGTGTGAACGGACGAATTCCCATGAACTTGGCTTCTTTGGGAGAACAATTGGGTTCATCCGGTCACCTCACAGCATCTGGAGTCTATTCCAATGTATTGATCCCAAATGAAACTCTTTTTGGGATAGTTTTCGTCGGAAGCATGAGGTTTGAGAGAAAGAACCGAGAAGTTTCAGCCAACAATATCCTATCAATTTTGCATCTTTGAGGGAGCAAGTTAGCACATCCGGCATGCTCACAACATTTCATGACTATTCGAAACAATTGATCTCATTCGAAGCTCCTTCAGAGCCTGATTAGTGCAGAAGCACAAAGTGTCTGACCTATTTGTGAAAAGTTTGAACGGACGAATTCCCATGAAGTTGGCCTCTTTTGGAGAACAATTGTGTTCATCCGGTCACCTCACAGCATCTGGAGTCTATTCCAATGTATTGATCCCAATCGAAACTCTTTTTTGTGATAGTTTTGATCGGAAGCATGAGGTTTGAGAAAAAGAACCGAAAAGCTTCAACCAACAATATCCTATCAATTTTCCATCTTTGAGGGAGCAAGTTAGCACATCCGGCATGCTCAAAACATTTCATGACTATTCGATACAATTGATCTCATTCGAAGCTCCTTCAGAGCCTGATTAGTGCAGAAGCACAAAGTGTCTGATCTATTTGTGAAAAGTTTGAACGGACGAATTCCCATGAAGTTGGCCTCTTTTGGAGAACAATTGTGTTCATCCGCTCACCTCACAGCATCTGGAGTCTATTCCAATGTATTGATCCCAATCGAAACTCTTTCTTGTGATAGTTTTGATCGGAAGCATGAGGTTTGAGAAAAAGAACCAAAAAGCTTCAACCAACAATATCCTATCAATTTTGCATCTTTGAGGGAGCAAGTTAGCACATCCGGCATGCTCATAACATTTCATGACTATTCAAAACAATTGATCTCATTCGAAGCTCCTTCAGAGCCTGATTAGTGCATAAGCACATAGTGTCTGAACTATTTGTGAAAAGTGTGAACGGACGAATTCCCATGAAATTGGCTTCTTTGGGAGAACAATTGGGTTCATCTGGTCACCTCACAGCATCTGGAGTTTATTCCAATGTATTGATCCCAATCGACACTCTTTTTTGTGATAGTTTTGATCGGATGCATGAGGTTTGAGAAAAAGAACCGAGAAGTTTCAACCAACAATATCCTATCAATTTTGCATCTTTGAGGGAGCAAGATAGCACATCCGGCATGCTCACAACATTTCATGGCTATTCGAAACAATTGATCTCATTCGAAGCTCCTTCAGAGCCTGATTAGTGCAGAAGCACAAAGTGTCTGAACTATTTGTGAAAAGTGTGAACGGACGAATTCCCATGAAATTGGCTTCTTTGGGAGAACAATTGGGTTCATCTGGTCACATCACAGCATCTGGAATTTATTCCAATGTATTGATCCCAATCGAATCACTTTTTGGCATAGTTTTGGACGGAGGCTTGAGGTTTGAGAAAAATAATAGAGAAGTTTTAACCAACAATATCCTATCAATTTTACATCTTTGAGGGAGCAAGTTAGCACATCCGGCATGCTCACAACATTTCATGACTATTCAAAACAACTGATCTCATTCGAAGCTCCTCCAGAACCTGATTAGTGCAGAAGCACAAAGTGTCTGACCTATTTGTGAAAAGTGTGAACGGACGAAGTCCCATGAAATTGGCTTCTTTGGGAGAACAATTGGGTTTATCCGGTCACCTCACAACATCTGGAGTCCATTCCAATGTATTGATCCCAAACGAAACTCTTTTTGGGATAGTTTTGGTCGGAAGCATGAGGTTTGAGAAAAAGAACCGAGAAGTTTCAACCAACAATATCCTATCGATTTTGCATCTTTGAGGGAGCAAGTTAGCACATCTGGCATGCTCATAACATTTCATGACTATTCAAAACAATTGATCTCATTCGAAGCTCCTTCAGAGCTTGATTAGTGCATAAGCACATAGTGTCTGAACTATTTGTGAAAAGTGTGAACGGACGAATTCCCACAAAATTGGTTTCTTTGGGAGAACAATTGGGTTCATCCGGTCACCTCACAGCATCTGGAGTTTATTCCATTGTATTGATCCCAATCGAAACTCTTTTTTGTGATAGTTTTGATCGGATGCATGAGGTTTGAGAAAAAGAACCGAGAAGTTTCAACCAACAATATCCTATCGATTTTGCATCTTTGAGGGAGCAAGTTAGCACATCCGGCATGCTCACAACATTTCATGACTATTCGAAACAACTGATCTCATTCGAAGCTCCTTCAGAGCCTGATTAGTGCAGAAGCACAAAGTGTCTGACCTATTTGTGAAAAGTGTGAACGGACGAAGTCCCATGAAATTGGCTTCTTTGGGGGAACAATTGGGTACATCCGGTCACCTCACAACATCTGGAGTCCATTCCAATGTATTGATCCCAAACGAAACTCTTTTTGGGATAGTTTTGGTCGGAAGCATGAGGTTTGAGAAAAAGAACCGAGAAGTTTCAACCAACAATATCCTATCGATTTTGCATCTTTGAGGGAGCAAGTTAGCACATCGGGCATGCTCACAACATTTCATGACTATTCGAAACAATTGATCTCATTCGAAGCTCCTTCAGAACCTGATTAGTGCAGAAGCACAAAGTGTCTGACCTATTTGTGAAAAGTGTGAACGGACGAATTCCCATGAACTTGGCTTCTTTGGGAGAACAATTGGGTTCATCCGGTCACCTCACAGCATCTGGAGTCTATTCCAATGTATTGATCCCAAATGAAACTCTTTTTGGGATAGTTTTGGTCGGAAGCATGAGGTTTGAGAAAAAGAACCGAGAAGTTTCAACCAACAATATCCTATCAATTTTGCATCTTTGAGGGAGCAAGTTAGCACATCCGGCATGCTCACAACATTTCATGACTATTCGAAACAATTGATCTCATTCGAAGCTCCTTCAGAGCCTGATTAGTGCAGAAGCACAAAGTGTCTGACCTATTTGTGAAAAGTTTGAACGGACGAATTCCCATGAAGTTGGCCTCTTTTGGAGAACAATTGTGTTCATCCGGTCACCTCACAACATCTGGAGTCCATTCCAATGTATTGATCCCAAACGAAACTCTTTTTGGGACAGTTTTGGTCGGAAGCATGAGGTTTGAGAAAAAGAACCAAAAAGCTTCAACCAACAATATCCTATCGATTTTGCATCTTTGAGGGAGCAAGTTAGCACATCGGGCATGCTCACAACATTTCATGACTATTCGAAACAATTGATCTCATTCGAAGCTCCTTCAGAACCTGATTAGTGCAGAAGCACAAAGTGTCTGACCTATTTGTGAAAAGTGTGAACGGACGAATTCCCATGAACTTGGCTTCTTTGGGAGAACAATTGGGTTCATCCGGTCACCTCACAGCATCTGGAGTCTATTCCAATGTATTGATCCCAAATGAAACTCTTTTTGGGATAGTTTTCGTCGGAAGCATGAGGTTTGAGAGAAAGAACCGAGAAGTTTCAGCCAACAATATCCTATCAATTTTGCATCTTTGAGGGAGCAAGTTAGCACATCCGGCATGCTCACAACATTTCATGACTATTCGAAACAATTGATCTCATTCGAAGCTCCTTCAGAGCCTGATTAGTGCAGAAGCACAAAGTGTCTGACCTATTTGTGAAAAGTTTGAACGGACGAATTCCCATGAAGTTGGCCTCTTTTGGAGAACAATTGTGTTCATCCGGTCACCTCACAGCATCTGGAGTCTATTCCAATGTATTGATCCCAATCGAAACTCTTTTTTGTGATAGTTTTGATCGGAAGCATGAGGTTTGAGAAAAAGAACCGAAAAGCTTCAACCAACAATATCCTATCAATTTTCCATCTTTGAGGGAGCAAGTTAGCACATCCGGCATGCTCAAAACATTTCATGACTATTCGATACAATTGATCTCATTCGAAGCTCCTTCAGAGCCTGATTAGTGCAGAAGCACAAAGTGTCTGATCTATTTGTGAAAAGTTTGAACGGACGAATTCCCATGAAGTTGGCCTCTTTTGGAGAACAATTGTGTTCATCCGCTCACCTCACAGCATCTGGAGTCTATTCCAATGTATTGATCCCAATCGAAACTCTTTCTTGTGATAGTTTTGATCGGAAGCATGAGGTTTGAGAAAAAGAACCAAAAAGCTTCAACCAATAATATCCTATCAATTTTGCATCTTTGAGGGAGCAAGTTAGCACATCCAGCATGCTCATAACATTTCATGACTATTCAAAACAATTGATCTCATTCGAAGCTCGTTCAGAGCCTGATTAGTGCATAAGCACATAGTGTCTGAACTATTTGTGAAAAGTGTGAACGGACGAATTCCCATGAAATTGGCTTCTTTGGGAGAACAATTGGGTTCATCTGGTCACCTCACAGCATCTGGAGTTTATTGCAATGTATTGATCCCAATCGAATCTCTTTTTGGCATAGTTTTGGATGGAGGCTTGAGGTTTGAGAAAAATAACAGAGAAGTTTTAACCAACAATATCCTATCAATTTTACATCTTTGAGGGAGCAAGTTAGCACATCCGGCATGCTCACAACATTTCATGACTATTCGAAACAACTGATCTCATTCGAAGCTCCTCCAGAACATGATTAGTGCAGAAGCACAAAGTGTCTGACCTATTTGTGAAAAGTGTGAACGAACGAAGTCCCATGAAATTGGCTTCTTTGGGAGAACAATTGGGTTCATCCGGTCACCTCACAACATCTGGAGTCCATTCCAATGTATTGATCCCAAACGAAACTCTTTTTGGGACAGTTTTGGTCGGAAGCATGAGGTTTGAGAAAAAGAACCGAGAAGTTTCAACCAACAATATCCTATCGATTTTGCATCTTTGAGGGAGCAAGTTAGCACATCTGGCATGCTCATAACATTTCATGACTGTTCAAAACAATTGATCTCATTCGAAGCTCCTTCAGAGCTTGATTAGTGCATAAGCACATAGTGTCTGAACTATTTGTGAAAAGTGTGAACGGACGAATTCCCATGAAATTGGCTTCTTTGGGAGAACAATTGGGTTCATCTGGTCACCTCACAGCATCTGGAGTGTATTCCAATGTATTGATCCCAATCGAATCTCTTTTTGGCATAGTTTTGGACGGAGGCTTGAGGTTTGAGAAAAATAACAGAGAAGTTTTAACCAACAATATCCTATCAATTTTACATCTTTGAGGGAGCAAGTTAGCACATCCGGCATGCTCACAACATTTCATGACTATTCGAAACAACTGATCTCATTCGAAGCTCCTCCAGAACATGATTAGTGCAGAAGCACAAAGTGTCTGACCTATTTGTGAAAAGTGTGAACGAACGAAGTCCCATGAAATTGGCTTCTTTGGGAGAACAATTGGGTTCATCCGGTCACCTCACAACATCTGGAGTCCATTCCAATGTATTGATCCCAAATGAAACTCTTTTTGGGATAGTTTTGGTCGGAAGCATGAGGTTTGAGAAAAAGAACCGAGAAGTTTCAACCAACAATATCCTATCGATTTTGCATCTTTGAGGGAGCAAGTTAGCACATCGGGCATGCTCACAACATTTCATGACTATTCGAAACAATTGATCTCATTCGAAGCTCCTTCAGAACCTGATTAGTGCAGAAGCACAAAGTGTCTGACCTATTTGTGAAAAGTGTGAACGGACGAATTCCCATGAACTTGGCTTCTTTGGGAGAACAATTGGGTTCATCCGGTCACCTCACAGCATCTGGAGTCTATTCCAATGTATTGATCCCAAATGAAACTCTTTTTGGGATAGTTTTCGTCGGAAGCATGAGGTTTGAGAGAAAGAACCGAGAAGTTTCAGCCAACAATATCCTATCAATTTTGCATCTTTGAGGGAGCAAGTTAGCACATCCGGCATGCTCACAACATTTCATGACTATTCGAAACAATTGATCTCATTCGAAGCTCCTTCAGAGCCTGATTAGTGCAGAAGCACAAAGTGTCTGACCTATTTGTGAAAAGTTTGAACGGACGAATTCCCATGAAGTTGGCCTCTTTTGGAGAACAATTGTGTTCATCCGGTCACCTCACAGCATCTGGAGTCTATTCCAATGTATTGATCCCAATCGAAACTCTTTTTTGTGATAGTTTTGATCGGAAGCATGAGGTTTGAGAAAAAGAACCGAAAAGCTTCAACCAACAATATCCTATCAATTTTCCATCTTTGAGGGAGCAAGTTAGCACATCCGGCATGCTCAAAACATTTCATGACTATTCGATACAATTGATCTCATTCGAAGCTCCTTCAGAGCCTGATTAGTGCAGAAGCACAAAGTGTCTGATCTATTTGTGAAAAGTTTGAACGGACGAATTCCCATGAAGTTGGCCTCTTTTGGAGAACAATTGTGTTCATCCGCTCACCTCACAGCATCTGGAGTCTATTCCAATGTATTGATCCCAATCGAAACTCTTTCTTGTGATAGTTTTGATCGGAAGCATGAGGTTTGAGAAAAAGAACCAAAAAGCTTCAACCAACAATATCCTATCAATTTTGCATCTTTGAGGGAGCAAGTTAGCACATCCGGCATGCTCATAACATTTCATGACTATTCAAAACAATTGATCTCATTCGAAGCTCCTTCAGAGCCTGATTAGTGCATAAGCACATAGTGTCTGAACTATTTGTGAAAAATGTGAACGGACGAATTCCCATGAAATTGGCTTCTTTGGGAGAACAATTGGGTTCATCTAGTCACCTCACAGCATCTGGAGTTTATTCCAATGTATTGATCCCAATCGAATCTCTTTTTGGCATAGTTTTGGACGGAGGCTTGAGGTTTGAGAAAAATAACTGAGAAGCTTTAACCAACAATATCCTATCAATTTTACATCTTTGAGGGAGCAAGTTAGCACATCCGGCATGCTCACAACATTTCATGACTATTCGAAACAACTGATCTCATTCGAAGCTCCTCCAGAACCTGATTAGTGCAGAAGCACAAAGTTTCTGAACTGTTTGTGAAAAGTGTGAACGAAGGAACTCGCATGAAATGGCCTCTTTGGAAGAACAAGTGGGTTCATCCGGTCACCTCACAGCATTTGGAGTCTATTCCATTGTATTGATCCCAATCGAAACTCTTTTTTGTGATAGTTTTGATCGGAAGCATGAGTTTTGAGAAAAAGAACCGAAAAGCTTCAACCAACAATATGCTATAAATTTTGCATCTTTGAGGGAGCAAGTGAGCACATCCGGCATGCTCATAACATTTCATGACTATTCAAAACAATTGATCTCATTCGAAGCTCCTTCAGAGCCTGATTAGTGCATAAGCACATAGTGTCTGAACTATTTGTGAAAAGTGTGAACGGACGAATTCCCATGAAATTGGCTTCTTTGGGAGAACAATTGGGTTCATCTGGTCACCTCACAGCATCTGGAGTTTATTCCAATGTATTGATCCCAATCGAATCTCTTTTTGGCATAGTTTTGGATGGAGGCTTGAGGTTTGAGAAAAATAACAGAGAAGTTTTAACCAACAATATCCTATCAATTTTACATCTTTGAGGGAGCAAGTTAGCACATCCGGCATGCTCACAACATTTCATGACTATTCGAAACAACTGATCTCATTCGAAGCTCCTCCAGAACATGATTAGTGCAGAAGCACAAAGTGTCTGACCTATTTGTGAAAAGTGTGAACGAACGAAGTCCCATGAAATTGGCTTCTTTGGGAGAACAATTGGGTTCATCCGGTCACCTCACAACATCTGGAGTCCATTCCAATGTATTGATCCCAAACGAAACTCTTTTTGGGACAGTTTTGGTCGGAAGCATGAGGTTTGAGAAAAAGAACCGAGAAGTTTCAACCAACAATATCCTATCGATTTTGCATCTTTGAGGGAGCAAGTTAGCACATCTGGCATGCTCATAACATTTCATGACTGTTCAAAACAATTGATCTCATTCGAAGCTCCTTCAGAGCTTGATTAGTGCATAAGCACATAGTGTCTGAACTATTTGTGAAAAGTGTGAACGGACGAATTCCCATGAAATTGGCTTCTTTGGGAGAACAATTGGGTTCATCTGGTCACCTCACAGCATCTGGAGTGTATTCCAATGTATTGATCCCAATCGAATCTCTTTTTGGCATAGTTTTGGACGGAGGCTTGAGGTTTGAGAAAAATAACAGAGAAGTTTTAACCAACAATATCCTATCAATTTTACATCTTTGAGGGAGCAAGTTAGCACATCCGGCATGCTCACAACATTTCATGACTATTCGAAACAACTGATCTCATTCGAAGCTCCTCCAGAACATGATTAGTGCAGAAGCACAAAGTGTCTGACCTATTTGTGAAAAGTGTGAACGAACGAAGTCCCATGAAATTGGCTTCTTTGGGAGAACAATTGGGTTCATCCGGTCACCTCACAACATCTGGAGTCCATTCCAATGTATTGATCCCAAATGAAACTCTTTTTGGGATAGTTTTGGTCGGAAGCATGAGGTTTGAGAAAAAGAACCGAGAAGTTTCAACCAACAATATCCTATCGATTTTGCATCTTTGAGGGAGCAAGTTAGCACATCGGGCATGCTCACAACATTTCATGACTATTCGAAACAATTGATCTCATTCGAAGCTCCTTCAGAACCTGATTAGTGCAGAAGCACAAAGTGTCTGACCTATTTGTGAAAAGTGTGAACGGACGAATTCCCATGAACTTGGCTTCTTTGGGAGAACAATTGGGTTCATCCGGTCACCTCACAGCATCTGGAGTCTATTCCAATGTATTGATCCCAAATGAAACTCTTTTTGGGATAGTTTTCGTCGGAAGCATGAGGTTTGAGAGAAAGAACCGAGAAGTTTCAGCCAACAATATCCTATCAATTTTGCATCTTTGAGGGAGCAAGTTAGCACATCCGGCATGCTCACAACATTTCATGACTATTCGAAACAATTGATCTCATTCGAAGCTCCTTCAGAGCCTGATTAGTGCAGAAGCACAAAGTGTCTGACCTATTTGTGAAAAGTTTGAACGGACGAATTCCCATGAAGTTGGCCTCTTTTGGAGAACAATTGTGTTCATCCGGTCACCTCACAGCATCTGGAGTCTATTCCAATGTATTGATCCCAATCGAAACTCTTTTTTGTGATAGTTTTGATCGGAAGCATGAGGTTTGAGAAAAAGAACCGAAAAGCTTCAACCAACAATATCCTATCAATTTTGCATCTTTGAGGGAGCAAGTTAGCACATCCGGCATGCTCACAACATTTCATGACTATTCGATACAATTGATCTCATTCGAAGCTCCTTCAGAGCCTGATTAGTGCAGAAGCACAAAGTGTCTGATCTATTTGTGAAAAGTTTGAACGGACGAATTCCCATGAAGTTGGCCTCTTTTGGAGAACAATTGTGTTCATCCGCTCACCTCACAGCATCTGGAGTCTATTCCAATGTATTGATCCCAATCGAAACTCTTTCTTGTGATAGTTTTGATCGGAAGCATGAGGTTTGAGAAAAAGAACCAAAAAGCTTCAACCAACAATATCCTATCAATTTTGCATCTTTGAGGGAGCAAGTTAGCACATCCGGCATGCTCATAACATTTCATGACTATTCAAAACAATTGATCTCATTCGAAGCTCCTTCAGAGCCTGATTAGTGCATAAGCACATAGTGTCTGAACTATTTGTGAAAAATGTGAACGGACGAATTCCCATGAAATTGGCTTCTTTGGGAGAACAATTGGGTTCATCTAGTCACCTCACAGCATCTGGAGTTTATTCCAATGTATTGATCCCAATCGAATCTCTTTTTGGCATAGTATTGGACGGAGGCTTGAGGTTTGAGAAAAATAACTGAGAAGCTTTAACCAACAATATCCTATCAATTTTACATCTTTGAGGGAGCAAGTTAGCACATCCGGCATGCTCACAACATTTCATGACTATTCGAAACAACTGATCTCATTCGAAGCTCCTCCAGAACCTGATTAGTGCAGAAGCACAAAGTTTCTGAACTGTTTGTGAAAAGTGTGAATGAAGGAACTCGCATGAAATGGCCTCTTTGGAAGAACAAGTGGGTTCATCCGGTCACCTCACAGCATTTGGAGTCTATTCCATTGTATTGATCCCAATCGAAACTCTTTTTTGTGATAGTTTTGATCGGAAGCATGAGTTTTGAGAAAAAGAACCGAAAAGCTTCAACCAACAATATGCTATAAATTTTGCATCTTTGAGGGAGCAAGTGAGCACATCCGGCATGCTCATAACATTTCATGACTATTCAAAACAATTGATCTCATTCGAAGCTCCTTCAGAGCCTGATTAGTGCATAAGCACATAGTGTCTGAACTATTTGTGAAAAGTGTGAACGGACGAATTCCCATGAAATTGGCTTCTTTGGGAGAACAATTGGGTTCATCCGGTCACCTCACATCATCTGGAGTCCATTCCAATGTATTGATCCCACACGAAACTCTTTTTGGGACAGTTTTGGTCGGAAGCATGAGGTTTGAGAAAAAGAACCGAGAAGTTTCAACCAACAATATCCTATCGATTTTGCATCTTTGAGGGAGCAAGTTAGCACATCGGGCATGCTCACAACATTTCATGACTATTCGAAACAATTGATCTCATTCGAAGCTCCTTCAGAACCTGATTAGTGCAGAAGCACAAAGTGTCTGACCTATTTGTGAAAAGTTTGAACGGACGAATTCCCATGAAGTTGGCCTCTTTTGGAGAACAATTGTGTTCATCCGGTCACCTCACAGCATCTGGAGTCTATTCCAATGTATTGATCCCAATCGAAACTCCTTTTTGTGATAGTTTTGATCGGAAGCATGAGGTTTGAGAAAAAGAACCTAAAAGCTTCAACCAACAATATCCTATCAATTTTGCATCTTTGAGGGAGCAAGTTAGCACATCCGGCATGCTCACAACATGTCATGACTATTCGAAACAATTGATCTCATTCGAAGCTCTTTCAGAGCCTGATTAGTGCAGAAGCACAAAGTGTCTGAACTATTTGTGAAAAGCGTGAACGGAAGAAGTCCCATGAAATTGGCATCTTTGGGAGAATAATTGGGTTCATCCGGTCACCTCACAATATCTGGAGTCTATTCGAATGTATTGATCCCAATCGAAACACTTTTTGGCATAGTTTTGGACGGAGGCTTGAGGTTTGAGAAAAATAACCGAGAAGCTTTAACCAATAATATCGTATCAATGTTGCATCTTAAGGGAGCAAGTTAGGACATCCGGCATGCTAACAACATTTCATGACTATTCGACACGATTGATCCCATTTGATGCCCCTGCAGAGGCTGAGTAGAGCAGAATCCCAAAGTTTCAGAACTATTTGTGAAAAGTGTGAACGGATGAATTCCCCTGAAATTGGCCTCTCTCGGAGAACAATTGGGTTCATCCGGTCAACTCACAACATCTGGAGTCTATTTCAATGTAATGATCCTAATCGAAACTCTTTTTGGGTTAGTTTTGGTCGGAGGCTTGAGGTTTGAGAAAAATAACAGAGAAGCTTTAACCAACAATACCCTATCAATATTGCATCTTTGAGGCAGCAAGCTAGGACATCTGACATGCTAACAACATTTCATGACTCTTTGAAACAATTGATCCCATTCGAAGCTCCTTCAGAGCCTGATTAGTGCAGAAGCACAAAGTGTCTGACCTATTTGTGAAAAGTGTGAAAGGACGAATTCCCATGAAATTGGCTTCTTTGGGATAACAATTGGGTTCATCCGGTCACCTCACAACATCTGGAGTCTATTCCAATGTATTGATCCCAAACGAAACTCTTTTTGGGATAGTTTTGGTCGGAAGCATGAGGTTTGAGAAAAAGAACTGAGAAGTTTCAACCAATAATATCCTATAGATTTTGACTCTTTGAGAGAGCAAGTTAGCATATCCGGCATGCTCACAACATTTCATGACTATTCGAAACAATTGATCTCAGTCGAAGCTCTTCCAGAGCCTGATTAGTGCAGAAGCACAAAGTTTCTGAACTGTTTGTGAAAAGTGTGAACGAAGGAACTCCCATGAAATGGCCTCTTTGGAAGAACAAGTGGGTTCATCCGGTCACCTCACAGCATCTGGAGTCTATTCCATTGTATTGATCCCAATCGAAACTCTTTTTTGTGATAGTTTTGATCGGATGCATGAGGTTTGAGAAAAAGAATCGAAAAGCTTCAACCAACAATATGCTATCAATTTTGCATCTTTGAGGGAGCAAGTTAGCACATCTGGCATGCTCATAACATTTCATGACTATTCAAAACAATTGATCTCATTCGAAGCTCCTTCAGAGCCTGATTAGTGCATAAGCACATAGTGTCTGAACTATTTGTGAAAAGTGTGAACGGACGAATTCCCATGAAATTGGCTTCTTTGGGAGAACAATTGGGTTCATCCGGTCACCTCACATCATCTGGAGTCCATTCCAATGTATTGATCCCAAACGAAACTCTTTTTGGGATAGTTTTGGTCAGAAGCATGAGGTTTGAGAAAAAGAACCGAGAAGTTTCAACCAACAATATCCTATCGATTTTGCATCTTTGAGGGAGCAAGTTAGCACATCGGGCATGCTCACAACATTTCATGACTATTCGAAACAATTGATCTCATTCGAAGCTCCTTCAGAACCTGATTAGTGCAGAAGCACAAAGTGTCTGACCTATTTGTGAAAAGTTTGAACGGACGAATTCCCATGAAGTTGGCCTCTTTTGGAGAACAATTGTGTTCATCCGGTCACCTCACAGCATCTGGATTCTATTCCAATGTATTGATCCCAATCGAAACTCTTTTTTGTGATAGTTTTGATCGGAAGCATGAGGTTTGAGAAAAAGAACCTAAAAGCTTCAACCAACAATATCCTATCAATTTTGCATCTTTGAGGGAGCAAGTTAGCACATCCGGCATGCTCACAACATTTCATGACTATTCGAAACAATTGATCTCATTCGAAGCTCTTTCAGAGCCTGATTAGTGCAGAAGCACAAAGTGTCTGAACTATTTGTGAAAAGCGTGAACGGAAGAAGTCCCATGAAATTGGCATCTTTGGGAGAATAAATGGGTTCATCCGGTCACCTCACAATATCTGGAGTCTATTCGAATGTATTGATCCCAATCGAAACACTTTTTGGCATAGTTTTGGACGGAGGCTTGAGGTTTGAGAAAAATAACCGAGAAGCTTTAGCCAATAATATCGTATCAATGTTGCATCTTAAGGGAGCAAGTTAGGACATCCGGCATGCTAACAACATTTCATGACTATTCGACACGATTGATCCCATTTGATGCTCCTGCAGAGGCTGAGTAGAGCAGAATCCCAAAGTTTCAGAACTATTTGTGAAAAGTGTGAACGGATGAATTCCCCTGAAATTGGCCTCTCTCGGAGAACAATTGGGTTCATCCGGTCAACTCACAACATCTGGAGTCTATTTCAATGTAATGATCCTAATCGAAACTCTTTTTGGGTTAGTTTTGGTCGGAGGCTTGAGGTTTGAGAAAAATAACAGAGAAGCTTTAACCAACAATACCCTATCAATATTGCATATTTGAGGCAGCAAGCTAGGACATCTGACATGCTAACAACATTTCATGACTCTTTGAAAAAATTGATCCCATTCGAAGCTCCTCCAGAGCCTGATTAGTGTAGAAGCACAAAGTGTCTGAACTATTTGTGAAAAGTGTGAACGAAGGAATTCCCATGAAATGGCCTCTTTGGAAGAACAATTGGGTTCATCCGGTCACCTCACAGCATCTGGAGTCTATCGCGTTGTATTGATCAAAATCGAAACTCTTTTTTGTGATAGTTTTGATCGGAAGCATGAGGTTTTTGAAAAAGAACCGAAAAGCTTCAACCAACAATATTCTATAAATTTTACATCTTTGAGGGAGCAAGTTAGCACATCCGACATGCTCACAACATTTCATGACTATTCGAAACAATTGATCTCATTCGAAGCTCCTCCAGAACCTGATTAGTGCAGAAGCACAAAGTTTCTGAACTGTTTGTGAAAAGTGTGAACGAAGGAACTCCCATGAAATGGCCTCTTTGAAAGACCAAGTGGGTTCATCCGGTCACCTCACAGAATTTGGAGTCTATTCCAATGTATTGATCCCAATCGAAACTCTTTTTTGTGATAGTTTTGATCGGAAGCATGAGGTTTGAGAAAAAGAAACGAAAAGTTTCAACCAACAATATCTTATCAATTTTTCATCTTTGAGGGAGCAAGTTAGCACATCCGGCATGCTCACAACATTTCATGGCTATTCGAAACAATTGATCTCATTCGAAGCTCCTTCAGAGCCTGATTAGTGCAGAAGCACAAAGTGTCTGACCTATTTGTGAAAAGTGTGAACGGACGAATTCCCATGAAGTTGGCCTCTTTTGGAGAACAATTGGGTTCATCCAGTGACCTCACAGGATCTGGAGTCCATTCCAATGTATTGATCCCAATCGAAACTCTTTTTTGTGATAGTTTTGATCGGATGCATGAGGTTTGAGAAAAAGAACCGAAAAGCTTCAACCAACAATATGCTATCAATTTTGCATCTTTGAGGGAGCAAGTTAGCACATCTGGCATGCTCATAACATTTCATGACTATTCAAAACAATTGATCTCATTCGAAGCTCCTTCAGAGCCTGATTAGTGCATAAGCACATAGTGTCTGAACTATTTGTGAAAAGTGTGAACGGACGAATTCCCACGAAATTGGCTTCTTTGGGAGAACAATTGGGTTCATCCAGTCACCTCACAGCATCTGGAGTCTATTCCATTGTATTGATCCCAATCGAAACTCTTTTTTGTGATAGTTTTGATCGGATGCATGAGGTTTGAGAAAAAGAACCGAAAAGTTTCAACCAACAATATCCTATCGATTTTGCATCTTTGAGGGATCAAGTTAGCACATCCGGCATGCTCACAACATTTCATGACTATTCAAAACAACTGATCTCATTCAAAGCTCCTTCAGAGCCTGATTAGTGCAGAAGCACAAAGTGTCTGACCTATTTGTGAAAAGTGTGAACGGACGAAGTCCGATGAAATTGGCTTCTTTGGGAGAACAATTGGGTTCATCCGGTCACCTCACAACATCTGGAGTCCATTCCAATGTATTGATCCCAAACGAAACTCTTTTTGGGATAGTTTTGGTCGGAAGCATGAGGTTTCAGAAAAAGAACCGAGAAGTTTCAACCAACAATATCTTATCGATTTTGCATCTTTGAGGGAGCAAGTTAGCACATCGGGCATGCTCACAACATTTCATGACTATTCCAAACAATTGATCTCATTCGAAGCTCCTTCAGAACCTGATTAGTGCAGAAGCACAAAGTGTCTGACCTATTTCTGAAAAGTGTGAACGGACGAATTCCCATGAACTTGGCTTCTTTGGGAGAACAATTGGGTTCATCCGGTCACCTCACAGCATCTGGAGTCTATTCCAATGTATTGATCCCAAATGAAACTCTTTTTGGGATAGTTTTGGTCGGAAGCATGAGGTTTGAGAAAAAGAACCGAGAAGTTTCAACCAACAATATCCTATCAATTTTGCATCTTTGAGGGAGCAAGTTAGCACATCCGGCATGCTCACAACATTTCATGACTATTCGAAACAATTGATCTCATTCGAAGCTCCTTCAGAGCCTGATTAGTGCAGAAGCACAAAGTGTCTGACCTATTTGTGAAAAGTTTGAACGGACGAATTCCCATGAAGTTGGCCTCTTTGGGAGAACAATTGTGTTCAACCGGTCACCTCACAGCATCTGGAGTCTATTCCAATGTATTGATCCCAATCGAAACTCTTTTTTGTGACAGTTTTGGTCGGAAGCATGAGGTTTGAGAAAAAGAACCGAAAAGCTTCAACCAACAATATCCTATCAATTTTGCATCTTTGAGGGAGCAAGTTAGCACATCCGGCATGCTCACAACATTTCATGACTATTCGAAACAATTGATCTCATTCGAAGCTCCTTCAGAGCCTGATTAGTGCAGAAGCACAAAGTGTCTGACCTATTTGTGAAAAGTTTGAACGGACGAATTCCCATGAAGTTGGCCTCTTTTGGAGAACAATTGTGTTCATCCGCTCACCTCACAGCATCTGGAGTCTATTCCAATGTATTGATCCCAATCGAAACTCTTTTTTGTGATAGTTTTGATCGGAAGCATGAGGTTTGAGAAAAAGAACCGAAAAGCTTCAACCAACAATATCCTATCAATTTTGCATCTTTGAGGGAGCAAGTTAGCACATCCGGCATGCTCACAACATTTCATGACTATTCAAAACAATTGATCTCATTCGAAGCTCCTTCACAGCCTGATTAGTGCAGAAGCACAAAGTGTCTGAGCTATTTGTGAAAAGTGTGAAAGGACGAATTCCCATGAAATTGGCTTCTTTGGGAGAACAATTGGGTTCATCCGGTCACCTCACAGCATTTGGAGTCTATTCCATTGTATTGATCCCAATCGAAACTCTTTTTTGTGATAGTTTTGATCGGATGCATGAGGTTTGAGAAAAAGAACAGAAAAGCTTCAACCAACAATATGCTATCAATTTTGCATCTTTGAGGGAGCAAGTTAGCACATCTGGCATGCTCATAACATTTCATGACTATTCAAAACAATTGATCCCATTCGAAGCTCCTTCAGAGCCTGATTAGTGCATAAGCACATAGTGTCTGAACTATTTGTGAAAAGTGTGAACGGACGAATTCCCATGAACTTGGCTTCTTTGGGAGAACAATTGGGTTCATCCGGTCACCTCACAGCATCTGGAGTCTATTCCAATGTATTGATCCCAAACGAAACTCTTTTTGGCATAGTTTTGGTCGGAACCATGAGGTTTGAGAAAAAGAACCGAAAAGCTTCAAACAATAATATCCTATCAATTTTGCATCTTTGAGGGAGCAAGTTAGCACATCCGGCATGCTCACAACATTTCATGACTATTCGAAACAATTGATCTCATTCGAAGCTCCTTGAGAGCCTGATTAGTGCAGAAGCACAAAGTGTCTGACCTATTTGTGAAAAGTGTGAAAGGACGAATTCCCATGAAATTGGCTTCTTTGGGATAACAATTGGGTTCATCCGGTCACCTCACAACATTTGGAGTCTATTCCAATGTATTGATCCCAAACGAAACTCTTTTTGGGATAGTTTTGGTCGGAAGCATGAGGTTTGAGAAAAAGAACTGAGAAGTTTCAACCAACAATATCCTATAGATTTTGACTCTTTGAGAGAGCAAGTTAGGACATCCGGCATGCTCACAACATTTCATGACTATTCGAAATAATTGATCTCAGTCGAAGCTCTTCCAGAGCCTGATTAGTGCAGAAGCACAAAGTTTCTGAAATTTTTGTGAAAAGTGTGAACGAAGGAACTCCCATGAAATGGCCTCTTTGGAAGAACAAGTGGGTTCATCCGGTCACCTCACAGAATCTGGAGTCTATTCCATTGTATTGATCCCAATCGAAACTCTTTTTTGTGATTGTTTTGGTCGGAAGCATGAGGTTTGAGAAAAAGAACCGAAAAGCTTCAACCAACAATATCCTATCAATTTTGCATCTTTGAGGGAGCAAGTTAGCACATCCGGCATGCTCACAACATTTCATGACTATTCGAAACAATTGATCTCATTCGAAGCTCCTTCAGAGCCTGATTAGTGCAGAAGCACAAAGTGTCTGACCTATTTGTGAAAAGTGTGAAAGGATGAATTCCCATGAAATTGGCTTCTTTGGGATAACAATTGGGTTCATCCGGTCACCTCACAACATCTGGAGTCTATTCCAATGTATTGATCCCAAACGAAACTCTTTTTGGGATAGTTTTGGTCGGAAGCATGAGGTTTGATAAAAAGAACTGATAAGTTTCAACCAACAATATCCTATAGATTTTGACTCTTTGAGAGAGCAAGTTAGCACATCCGGCATGCTCACAACATTTCATGACTATTCGAAACAATTGATCTCAGTCGAAGCTCTTCCAGAGCCTGATTAGTGCAGAAGCACAAAGTTTCTGAACTTTTTGTGAAAAGTGTGAACGAAGGAACTCCCATGAAATGGCCTCTTTGGAAGAACAAGTGGGTTCATCCGGTCACCTCACAGCATCTGGAGTCTATTCCATTGTATTGATCCCAATCGAAACTCTTTTTTGTGATAGTTTTGATCGGATGCATGAGGTTTGAGAAAAAGAATCGAAAAGCTTCAACCAACAATATGCTATCAATTTTGCATCTTTGAGGGAGCAAGTTAGCACATCTGGCATGCTCATAACATTTCATGACTATTCAAAACAATTGATCTCATTCGAAGCTCCTTCAGAGCCTGATTAGTGCATAAGCACATAGTGTCTGAACTATTTGTGAAAAGTTTGAACGGACGAATTCCCATGAAATTGGCTTCTTTGGGAGAACAGTTGGGTTCATCCGGTCACCTCACAGCATCTGGAGTCTATTCCAATGTATTGATCCCAAACGAAACTCTTTTTGGCATAGTTTTGGTCGGAAGCATGAGGTTTGAGAAAAAGAACCGAAAAGCTTCAACCAACAATATCCTATCAATTTTGCATCTTTGAGGGAGCAAGTTAGCACATCCGGCATGCTCACAACATTTCATGACTCTTCGACACAATTGATCCCATTTGATGCTCCTGTAGAGGCAGAGTAGAGCAGAATCACAAAGTTTCTGAATAATTGTGAAAAGTGTGAACTGATGAATTCCCATGAAATTGGCCTCTTTCGGAGAACAATTAGGTTCATCCGGTCAACTCACAACATCTGGAGTCTATTCCAATGTAATGATCCTAATCGAAACTCTTTTTGGGTTAGTTTTGGTTGGAGGCTTGAGGTTTGAGAAAAATAACAGAGAAGCTTTAACCAACAATACCCTATCAATATTGCATCTTTGAGGTAGCAAGCTAGGACATCTGACATCCTAACAACATTTCATGATTCTTTGAAACAATTGATCCCATTCGAATCCCCTCCAGAGCCTGATTAGTGTAGAAGCACAAAGTTTCTGAACTATTTGTGAAAAGTGTGAACGAAAGAATTTCCATGAAGTTGGCCTCTCTGGGAGAACAATTGGGTTCTTTCGGTCACCTCACAACATCTGGAGTTTATTCCAATGTACTGATCCCAATCGAAACTCTTTTTGGCATAGTTTTGGACGGAGGCTTGAGGTTTGAGAAAAATAGTAGAGAAGCTTTAACCAACCATACCCTGTAAAATTTGCATCTTTGAGGGTGCCAGCAAGGACATCCAACATGCTAACAACATTTCATGACTATTCGAAACAATAGATCCCATTCGAAGCTCCTCCAGAGCCTGATTAGTGTAGAAGCGCAAAGTTTCTGAACTATTTGTGAAAAGTGTGAACGAACGACTTCCCATGAAGTTGGCCTCTATGGGAGAACAATTTTGTTCTTTCGGTCACCTCACAACATCTGGAGTCTATTCCAATGTATTGATCCCAATCGAAACTCTTTTTGACATAGTTTTGGACAGAGGCTTGAGGTTTGAGAAAAATAACAGAGAAGCTTTAACCAACAATATCCTATCAGTTTTGCATCTTTGAGGGAGTAAGTTAGCACATCCGGCATGCTCACAACATTTCAAGACTATTCGAAACAATTGATCTCAGTCGAAGCTCTTCCAGAGCCTGATTAGTGCAGAAGCTCAAAGTTTCTAAACTGTTTGTGAAAAGTGTGAACAAATGAATTCCCATGAAATTGGCCCTTTGGAAGAACAATTGGGTTAATCCAGTCACCTCACAGCATCTGGAGTCTATTCCAATGTATTGATCCCAATCGAAACTCTATTTGGGATAGTTTTGGTCGGAAGCATGAGGTTTGACAAAAAGATCCTAGAAGTTTCAACCAACAATATCCTATCAATTTTGACTCTTTGAGGGAGCAAGTTAGCACATCCGGCATGCTATCAACATTTCATGACTATTCGACACAATTGATCTCATTCGAAGCTCCTTCAGAGCCTGATTAGTGGTGAAGCACAAAGTGTCTGAACTATTTGTGAAAAGTGTGAACGAAGGAATTCCCCTGAAATAGCCTCTTTGGGAGAACAATTGGGTTCATCCGGTCACCTCACAACATCTGGAGTCTATTCGAATGTGCTGATCCCAATCGAAACACTTTTTGGCATAGTTTTGGACAGCGGCTTGAGGTTTGAGAAAAATAACCGGGAAGCTTTAACCAATAATATCGTATCAATTTTGCATCTTTAAGGGAGCAAGTTAGGATATCCGGCATGCTAACAACATTTCATGACTATTCGACACAATTGATCCCATTTGATGCTGCTGCAGAGGGTGAGTAGAGCAGAATCACAAAGTTTCTGACCTATTTGTGAAAAGTGTGAACGGATGAATTCCCATGAAATTGGCCTCTTTGGGAGAACAATTTGGTTCATCTGGTCAACTCACAACATCTGGAGTCTATTCCAATGTATTGATCCCAATCGAAACTCTTTTTGGCATAGTTTTGGATGGAGGCTTGAGGTTTGAGAAAAATAACAGAGAAGCTTTAAGCAGCAATACCCTATCAATTTTGCATCTTTAAGGGAGAAAGCTAGGACATCCAGCATGCTAACAACATCTCATGACTATTCGAAACAATTGACCCCATTCGAAGCTCCTTTCGAGCCTGATTAGTGCAGAAGCCCAAAGTTTTTGAACTATTTGTGAAAAGTGTGAACGAACAAATTCCCATGAAATTGGCCACTCTGGGAGAACAATTGGGTTCATTCGGTCACCTCATAACATCTGGAGTCTAGTCCAATGTATTGATCCCAGTCGAAACTCTTTTTGGCACACTTTAGGATTGAGGCTTGAGGTATGGGAAAAATAACAAAGAAGCTTTAAGCAACAATACCCTATCAATTTTGCATCTTTGCGGGAGCAAGCAAGGACATCGGGCATGCTAATAACATTTCATGACTATTCGAAACAATTGATCCCATTCGAAGCTCCTCCAGAGCCAGATTAGTGTATAAGCCCAAAGTTTGTGAACTATTTGTGAAAAATGTGAACGAATAAATTCCCATGAAATTGGCATCGCTGGGAGAACAATTGGGTTCATCCTGTCACCTCACAACATCTGGAGTCTATTCGAATGTACTGATCCCAATCGAAACTCTTTTCTGCATAGTTTTGGACGAAGGCTTGAAGTTTGATAAAAATAGTAGAAAAGCTTTAACCTACAATACCCTATAAAATTTGCATCTTTGAGGGAGCAAACAAGGACATCCGGCATGCTAACAACATTTCATGACTATTCGAAACAGTTGATGCCATTCGAAGCTCCTCCAGAGCCTGATTAGTGTAGAAGCACAAAGTTTTTGACCTATTTTTGAAAAGTGTGAACGAAAGAATTCCCATGAAATTGGCCTCTCTGGGAGAACAATTGGGTTCTTTCGGTCACCTCACAACATCTGGAGTCTTTTCCAATGTATTGATCCCAATCGAAACTCTTTTTGGCATAGTTTTGGATGGAGGCTTGAGGTTTGAGAAAAATAACAGTGAAGCTTTAACCAATAATACCCTATCAATTTTGCATCTTTGAGGGAGCAAGCAAGGACATTTGGCATGCTAACAACATTTCATGACTATTCAAAACAATTGATCCCATTCGAAGCTCCGTTAGAGCCTGATTAGGGTAGAAGCCCAAAGTTTTTGAACTATTTGTGAAAAGTGTGAACAAAAGGCTTCCCATGAAATTGGCCTCTCTAGGAGAACAATTGCGTTCATTCGGTCACCTCACAACATCTGGAGTCTATTCCAATGTATTGATCCCAAAAGAAACTCTTTTTGGCATAGTTTTGGACGGAGGCTTGAGGTTTGAGAAAAATAACAGAAGCTTTAACCAACAATACCCTATCAATTTTGCATCTTTGAGGGAGCAAGCTAGGACATCCGGCATGCTAACAACATGTCATGACAATTCGAAACAATTGATCCCATTCTAAGCTCCTTTAGAGCCTGATTAGTGTACAAGCACAAAGTTTCTGAATTATTTGTGAAAAGTGTGAACGAATAAATTCCCATGAAATTGGCCTGGCTGGGAGAACAATTGGGTTCATCCAGTCACCTCACAACATCTGGAGTCTATTCGAATGTACTGATCCCAATCGAAACTCTTTTTGGCATAGTTTTGGACGGAGGCTTAAGGTTTGAGAAAAATAATAGAGAAGCTTTAAGCAGCACCCTATCAATTTTGCATCTTTAAGGGAGCAAACTAGGACATCCAGCATGCTAACAACCTTTCATGACTATTCGAAACAATTGATCCCATTCGAAGCTGTTCCAGAGCCTGATTAGTGTAGAAGCCCAAAGTTTCTGAACTATTTGTAAAAAGTGTGAACGAAAGAATTCCCATGAAATTGGCCTCTCTGGGAGAAGAATTGGGTTCATCTGGTCACCTCACAACATCTGCAGTCTATTCCAATGTATTGATCCCAGTCGAAACTCTTTTTGGCATTGTTTTGGATGGAGGCTTGAGGTTTGAGAAAAATGACAGAGAAGCTTTAACCAACAATACCCCTATCAATTTTGCATCTTTGAGGGAGCAAGCTAGGACATCCGGCATGCTAACAACATTTCATGACAATTCGAAACAATTGATCCCATTCTAAGCTCCTTTAGAGCCTGATTAGTGTACATGCACAAAGTTTCTGAACTATTTGTGAAAAGTATGAACGAATAAATTCACATGAAATTGGCCTCCCTGGGAGAACAATTGGGTTCATCCGGTCACCTCACAACATCTGGAGTCTATTCGAATGTACTGATCCCAATCGAAACTCTTTTTGGCATAGTTTTGGATGGAGGCTTGAGGTTTGAGAAAAATAACAGAGAAGCTTTAACCAACAATACCCTATCAATTTTGCATCTCTGTCGAAGCAAGCTACGACATCCGGCATGCTAACAACATTTCAAGACTATTCGAAACAATTGATCCCATTCTAAGCTCTTTTAGAGCCTGATTAGTGTAGAAGCACAAAGTTTTTGACCTATTTTTGAAAAGTGTGAACGAAAGAATTCCCATGAAATTGGCCTCTCTGGGAGAAGAATTGGGTTCTTTCGGTTACCTCACAACATCTGGAGTCTTTTCAAATGTATTGATCCCAATCGAAACTCTTTTTGGCATAGTTTTGGACGGAGGCTTGAGGTTTGAGAAAAATAGCAGAGAAGCTTTAACCTACAATACCCTATAAAATTTGCATCTTTGAGGGAGCAAGCTATGACATCGGCATGCTAACAACATTTCATGACTATTCGAAACAGTTGATGCCATTCGAAGCTCCTCCAGAGCCTGATTAGTGTAGAAGCACATAGTTTCTGAACTATTTGTGAAAAGTGTGAACGAAAGAATTCCCATGAAATTGGCCTCTCTGGGAGAACAATTGGGTTCTTTCAGTCACCTCACAACATCTGGAGTCTATTCCAAAGTATTGATCCCAATCGAAACTCTTTTTGGCATAGTTTGGGATGGAGGCTTGAGGTTTGAGAAAAATAGCAGAGAAGCTTTAACCTACAATACCCTATAAAATTTGCATCTTTGAGGGAGCAAGCAAGGACATCCGGCATGCTAACAACATTTCATGACTATTCGAAACAGTTGATGCCATTCGAAGCTCCTCCAGAGCCTGATTAGTGTAGAAGCACAAAGTTTCTGAACTATTTGTGAAAAGTGTGAACGAAAGAATTCCCATGAAATTGGCCTCTCTGGGAGAAGAATTGGGTTCATCTAGTCACCTCACAACATCTGCAGTCTATTCCAATGTATTGATCCCAGTCGAAACTCTTTTTGGCATTGTTTTGGATGGAGGCTTGAGGTTTGAGAAAAATGACAGAGAAGCTTTAACCAACAATACCCCTATAAATTTTGCATCTTTGAGGGAGCAAGCAAGGACATCCGGCATGCTAACAACATTTCATGACTATTAGAAACAATTTATCCCATTCGAAGGTCCTCCAGAGCCTTATTAGTGTAGAAGCCCAAAGTTTTTGAACTATTTGTGAAAAGTGTGAACGAACGAATTCCCATGATATTGGCCACTCTGCACGAACAATTGGGTTCATCCGGTCAGCTCACAACATCTGGAGTCTATTCCAAAGTATTGATCCCAATCGAAACTCTTTTTGGCATAGTTTTGGACGGAGGCTTGAGGTTTGAGAAAAATAGCAGAGAAGCTTTAACCTACAATGCCCTATAAAATTTGCATCTTTGAGGGAGCAAGCAAGGACATCCGGCATGCTAACAACATTTCATGACTATTCGAAACAGTTGATGCCATTCGAAGCTCCTCCAGAGCCTAATTAGTGTAGAAGCACAAAGTTTCTGAACTATTTGTGAAAAGTGTGAACGAAAGAATTCCCATGAAATTGGCCTCTCTGGGAGAGCAATTGGGTTCTTCCGGTCACCTCACAACATCTGCAGTCTATTCCAATGTATTGATCCCAGTCGAAACTCTTTTTGGCATTGTTTTGGATGGAGGCTTGAGGTTTGAGAAAAATGACAGAGAAGCTTTAACGAACAATACCCCTATAAATTTTGCATCTTTGAGGGAGCAAGCAAGGACATCCGGCATGCTAACAACATTTCATGACTATTAGAAACAATTGATCCCATTCGAAGGTCCTCCAGAGCCTTATTAGTGTAGAAGCCCAAAGTTTTTGAACTATTTGTGAAAAGTGTGAATGAACGAATTCCCATGATATTGGCCACTCTACACGAACAATTGGGTTCATCCGGTCACCTCACAACATCTGGAGTCTATTCCAAAGTATTGATCCCAATCGAAACTCTTTTTGGCATAGTTTTGGACGGAGGCTTGAGGTTTGAGAAAAATAGCAGAGAAGCTTTAACCTACAATGCCATATGAAATTTGCATCTTTGAGGGAGCAAGCAAGGACATCCGGCATGCTAACAACATTTCATGACTATTCGAAACAGTTGATGCCATTCGAAGCTCCTCCAGAGCCTAATTAGTGTAGAAGCACAAAGTTTCTGAACTATTTGTGAAAAGTGTGAACGAAAGAATTCCCATGAAATTGGCCTCTCTGGGAGAGCAATTGGGTTCTTCCGGTCACCTCACAACATCTGCAGTCTATTCCAATGTATTGATCCCAGTCGAAACTCTTTTTGGCATTGTTTTGGATGGAGGCTTGAGGTTTGAGAAAAATGACAGAGAAGCTTTAACGAACAATACCCCTATAAATTTTGCATCTTTGAGGGAGCAAGCAAGGACATCCGGCATGCTAACAACATTTCATGACTATTAGAAACAATTGATCCCATTCGAAGGCCCTCCAGAGCCTTATTAGTGTAGAAGCCCAAAGTTTTTGAACTATTTGTGAAAAGTGTGAACGAACGAATTCCCATGATATTGGCCACTCTGCACGAACAATTGGGTTCATCCGGTCAGCTCACAACATCTGGAGTCTATTCCAAAGTATTGATCCCAATCGAAACTCTTTTTGGCATAGTTTTGGACGGAGGCTTGAGGTTTGAGAAAAATAGCAGAGAAGCTTTAACCTACAATGCCCTATAAAATTTGCATCTTTGAGGGAGCAAGCAAGGACATCCGGCATGCTAACAACATTTCATGACTATTCGAAACAGTTGATGCCATTCGAAGCTCCTCCAGAGCCTAATTAGTGTAGAAGCACAAAGTTTCTGAACTATTTGTGAAAAGTGTGAACGAAAGAATTCCCATGAAATTGGCCTCTCTGGGAGAGCAATTGGGTTCTTCCGGTCACCTCACAACATCTGCAGTCTATTCCAATGTATTGATCCCAGTCGAAAATCTTTTTGGCATTGTTTTGGATGGAGGCTTGAGGTTTGAGAAAAATAACAGAAGCTTTAACCAACAATACCCTATCAATTTTGCATCTTTGAGGGGGCAAGCTAGGACATCCGGCATGCTAACAACATTTCATGACAATTCGAAACAATTGGTCCCATTCTAAGCTCCTTTAGAGCCTGATTAGTGTACATGCACAAAGTTTCTGAACTATTTGTGAAAAGTGTGAACGAATAATTTCCCATGAAATTGGCCTCCCTGGGAGAACAATTGGGTTCATCCGGTCACCTCACAACATCTGTAGTCTATTCGAATGTACTAATCCCAATCGAAACGCTTTTTGGCATTGTTTTGGATGGCGGCTTGAGGTTTGAGAAAAATAACAGAGAAGCTTTATCCAACAATACACCATCAATTTTGTATCTTTTGAGGGAGCAAGCAAGGACATCCGGCATGCTAACAACATTTCATGACTATTCGAAACAGTTGATGCCATTCGAAGGTCCTCCAGAGCCTGATTAGTGTAGAAGCACAAAGTTTCTGAACTATTTGTGAAAAGTGTGAACGAAAGAATTACCATGAAATTGGCCTCTCTGGGAGAGCAATTGGGTTCTTCCGGTCACCTCACAACATCTGCAGTCTATTCCAATGTATTGATCCCAGTCGAAACTCTTTTTGGCATTGTTTTGGATGGAGGCTTGAGGTTTGAGAAAAATAACAGAAGCTTTAACCAACAATACCCTATCAATTTTGCATCTTTGAGGGGGCAAGCTAGGACATCCGGCATGCTAACAACATTTCATGACAATTCGAAACAATTGGTCCCATTCTAAGCTCCTTTAGAGCCTGATTAGTGTACATGCACAAAGTTTCTGAACTATTTGTGAAAAGTGTGAACGAATAATTTCCCATGAAATTGGCCTCCCTGGGAGAACAATTTGGTTCATCCGGTCACCTCACAACATCTGTAGTCTATTCGAATGTACTAATCCCAATCGAAACTCTTTTTGGCATTGTTTTGGACGGCGGCTTGAGGTTTGAGAAAAATAACAGAGAAGCTTTATCCAACAATACACCATCAATTTTGTATCTTTTGAGGGAGCAAGCAAGGACATCCGGCATGCTAACAACATTTCATGACTATTCGAAACAATTGATCCCATTCGAAGCTCCTCCAGAGCCTGAGTAGCGTAGAAGCACAAACATTCTGAACTATTTGTGAAAAGTGTAAACGTATGAATTCCCATGATATTGGCCTCTGTGGGAGAACAATTAGGTTCATCTGATCGCCTCACAACATCTGGAGTCTATTCCAATGTATTGATCCCAGTCGAAACTCTTTTTGGCATAGCTTAGGACGGAGGCTTGAGGTTTGAGAAAAATAACAGAGAAGCTTTAACCAACAATACCCTATCAATTTTGCATCTCTGTGGAAGCAAGCTATGACATCCGGCATGCTAACAATATTTCATGACTATTCAAAACAATTGATCCCATTCGAAGCTACTATAGAGCTTGATTAGTGTAGAAGCCCAAAGTTTCTGAACTATTTGTGAAAAGTGTGAACAAACGAATTCCCATGAAATTGGCCTCTCTGGGAGAACAATTGGGTTCTTTCGGTTACCTCACAACATCTGGAGTCTTTTCCAATGTATTGATCCCAATCGAAACTCTTTTTGGCATAGTTTTGGATGGAGGCTTGAGGTTTGAGAAAAATAGTAGAGAAGCTTTAACCTACAATACCCTATAAAATTTGCATCTTTGAGGGAGCAAGCTAGGACATCCGCCATGCTAACAACATTTCATGACTATTCGAAACAGTTGATGCCATTCGAAGCTCCTCCAGAGCCTGATTAGTGTAGAAGCACAAAGTTTCTGAAATATTTGTGAAAAGTGTGAACGAAAGAATTCCCATGAAATTGGCCTCTCTGGGAGAACAATTGGGTTCTTTCAGTCACCTCACAACATCTGGAGTCTATTCCAAAGTATTGATCCCAATCGAAACTCTTTTTGGCATAGTTTTGGATGGAGGCTTGAGGTTTGAGAAAAATAGCAGAGAAGCTTTAACCTACAATACCCTATAAAATTTGCATCTTTGAGGGAGCAAGCAAGGACATCCGGCATGCTAACAACATTTGTTGACTATTCGAAACAGTTGATGCCATTCGAAGCTCCTCCAGAGCCTGATTAGTGTAGAAGCACAAAGTTTCTGAACTATTTGTGAAAAGTGTGAACAAAAGAATTCCCATGAAATTGGCCTCTCTGGGAGAGCAATTGGGTTCTTCCGGTCACCTCACAACATCTGCAGTCTATTCCAATGTATTGATCCCAGTCGAAACTCTTTTTGGCATTGTTTTGCATGGAGGCTTGAGGTTTGAGAAAAATGACACAGAAGCTTTAACCAACAATACCCTATCAATTTTGCATCTTTGAGGGAGCAAGCAAGGACATCCGGCATGCTAACAACATTTCATGACTATTCGAAACAATTGATCCCATTTGAAGCTCCTTTAGAGCCTGATTAGTGCAGAAGTCCAAAGTTTTTGAACTATTTGTGAAAAGTGTGAACGAACGAATTCCCATGTAATTTGCCACTCTGGGAGAACAATTGGGTTCATCCGGTCACCTCACAACATCTGGAGTCTATTCCAATGTATTGATCCCAGTCGAAACTCTTTTTGGCATTGTTTTGGATAGAGGCTTGAGGTTTGAGAAAAATAACAGAGAAGCTTTAACCAACAATACCCTATCAATTTTGCATCTTTAAGGGAGCAAACTAGGACATCCAGCATGCTAACAACATTTCATGACTATTCGAAACAATTGATCCCATTTGAAGCTCCTTTAGAGCCTGATTAGTGCAGAAGTCCAAAGTTTTTGAACTATTTCTGAAAAGTGTGAACGAACGAATTCCCATGTAATTTGCCACTCTGGGAGAACAATTGGGTTCATCCGGTCACCTCACAACATCTGGAGTCTATTCGAATGTACTGATCCCAATCGAAACTCTTTTCGGCATAGTTTTGGACGTAGGCTTGAGGTTTGAGAAAAATAGTAGAGAAGCTTTAACCTACACTACCCTATAAAATATGCATCTTTGAGGGAGCAAGCAAGGACATCCGGCATGCTAACAACATTTCATGACTATTCGAAACAGTTGATGCCATTCGAAGCTCCTCCAGAGCCTGATTAGTGTAGAAGCACAAAGTTTCTGAACTATTTTTGAAAAGTGTTAACGAATGAATTCCCATGATATTGGCCTCTCTGGGAGAAGAATTGGGTTCATCTGGTCACCTCACAACATCTGCAGTCTATTCCAATGTATTGATCCCAGTCGAAACTGTTTTTGGCATTGTTTTGGATGGAGGCTTGAGGTTTGAGAAAAATGACAGAGAAGCTTTAACCAACAATACCCTATCAATTTTTCATCTTTGAGGGAGCAAGCAAGGACATCCGGCATGCTAACAACATTTCATGACTATTAGAAACAATTGATCCCGTTCGAAGGTCCACCAGAGCCTTATTAGTGTAGAAGCCAAAAGTTTTTGAACTATTTGTGAAAAGTGTGAACGAATGAATTCCCATGATATTGGCCACTCTGCAAGAACAATTGGGTTCATCCGGTCACCTCACAACATTGGGAGTATATTCCAATGTAGTGATCCCAAGAGAAACTCTTTTTGGCATAGTTTTGGACGGAGGCTTGAGGTTTGAGAAAAATAACAGAGAAGCTTTAACCAACAATACCCTATAAAATTTGCATCTTTGAGGGAGCAAACTAGGACATCCAGCATGCTAACAACATTTCAAGACTATTCGAAACAATTGATCCCATTTGAAGCTCCTTTAGAGCCTGATTAGTGCAGAAGTCCAAAGTTTTTGAACTATTTGTGAAAAGTGTGAACGAACGAATTCCCATGTAATTTGCCACTCTGGGAGAACAATTGGGTTCATCCGGTCACCTCACAACATCTGGAGTCTATTCGAATGTACTGATCCCAATCGAAACACTTTTCGGCATAGTTTTGGACGAAGGCTTGAGGTTTGAGAAAAATAGTAGAGAAGCTTTAACCTACACTACCCTATAAAATATGCATCTTTGAGGGAGCAAGCAAGGACATCCGGCATGCTAACAACATTTCATGACTATTCGAAACAGTTGATCCCATTTGAAGCTCCTTTAGAGCCTGATTAGTGCAGAAGTCCAAAGTTTTTGAACTATTTGTGAAAAGTGTGAACGAACGAATTCCCATGTAATTTGCCACTCTGGGAGAACAATTGGGTTCATCCTGTCACCTCACAACATCTGGAGTCTATTCGAATGTACTGATCCCAATCGAAACTCTTTTCGGCATAGTTTTGGACGAAGGCTTGAGGTTTGAGAAAAATAGTAGAGAAGCTTTAACCTAGAATACCCTATAAAATATGCATCTTTGAGGGAGCAAGCAAGGACATCCGGCATGCTAACAACATTTCATGACTATTCGAAACAGTTGATGCCATTCGAAGCTCCTCCAGAGCCTGATTAGTGTAGAAGCACAAAGTTTCTGAACTATTTGTGAAAAGTGTGAACGAAAGAATTCCCATGAAATTGGCTTCTCTGGGAGAACAATTGGGTTCTTTCAGTCACCTCACAACATCTGGAGTCTATTCCAAAGTATTGATCCCAATCGAAACTCTTTTTGGCATAGTTTTGGACGGAGGCTTGAGGTTTGAGAAAAATAGTAGAGAAGCTTTAACCTATAGTACCCTATAAAATTTGCATCTTTGAGGGAGCAAGCAAGGACATCTGGAATGCTAATAACATTTCATGACTATTCGAAATAGTTGATGCCATTCGAAGCTCCTCCAGAGCCTGATTAGTGTAGAAGCACAAAGTTTCTGAACTATTTGTGAAAAGTGTAAACGAAAGAATTCCCATGAAATTGGCCTCTCTGGGAGAACAATTGGGTTCTTTCGGTTACCTCACAACATCTGGAGTCTTTTCCAATGTATTGATCCCAATCGAAACTCTTTTTGGCATAGTTTTGGACGGAGGCTTGAGGTTTGAGAAAAATAGTAGAGAAGCTTTAACCTACAATACCCTATAAAATTTGCATCTTTGAGGGAGCAAGCTAGGACATCCGGCATGCTAACAACATTTCACGACTATTCGAAACAGTTGATGCCATTCGAAGCTCCTCCAGAGCCTGATTAGTGTAGAAGCACAAAGTTTCTGAACTATTTGTGAAAAGTGTGAATGAAAGAATTCCCATGAAATTGGCCTCTCTGGGAGAACAATTGGGTTCTTTCAGTCACCTCACAACATCTGGAGTCTATTCCAAAGTATTGATCCCAATCGAAACTCTTTTTGGCATAGTTTTGGACGGAGGCTTGAGGTTTGAGAAAAATAGCAGAGAAGCTTTAACCTACAATACCCTATAAAATTTGCATCTTTGTGGGAGCAAGCAAGGACATCCGGCATGCTAACAACATTTCATGACTATTCGAAACAGTTGATGACATTCGAAGCTCCTCCAGAGCCTAATTAGTGTAGAAGCACAAAGTTTCTGAACTATTTCTGAAAAGTGTAAACGAAAGAATTCCCATGAAATTGGCCTCTCCGGGAGAGCAATTGGGTTCTTCCGGTCACCTCACAACATCTGCAGTCTATTCCAATGTATTGATCCCAGTCGAAACTCTTTTTGGCATTGTTTAGGATGGAGGCTTGAGGTTTGAGAAAAATGACAGAGAAGCTTTAACCAACAATACCCTATCAATTTTGCATCTTTGAGGGAGCAAGCAAGGACATCCGGCATGCTAACAACATTTCATGACTATTCGAAACAGTTGATGCCATTCGAAGCTCCTCCAGAGCCTGATTAGTGTAGAAGCACAAAGTTTTTGAACTATTTGTGAAAAGTGTGAACGAACGAATTCCCATGATATTGGCCACTCTGCGAGAACAATTGGGTTCATCCTGTTACCTCACAACATTGGGAGTCTATTCGAATGTATTGATCCCAATCAGAACTTTTTTTGGCATAGTTTTGGACGGCGGCTTGAGGTTTGAGAAAAATAACAGAGAAGCTTTATCCAACAATACACCATGAATTTTGTATCTTTTGAGGGAGCAAGCAAGGACATCCGGCATGCTAACAACATTTCATGACTATTCAAAACAATTGATCCCATTCGAAGCTCCTTCAGAGCCTAATTAGCGTAGAAGCACAAACATTCTGAACTATTTGTGAAAAGTGTAAACGTATGAATTCCCATGATATTGGCCTCTCTGGGAGAACAATTAGGTTCATCTGATCGCCTCACAACATCTGGAGTCTATTCCAATGTATTGATCCCAGTCGAAACTCTTTTTGGCATAGCTTAGGACGGAGGCTTGAGGTTTGAGAAAAATAACAGAGAAGTTTTAACCAATAATACCCTATCAATTTTGCATCTCTGTGGAAGCAAGCTATGACATCCGGCATGCTAACAACATTTCATGACTATTCGAAACAATTGATCCCATTCGAAGCTACTATAGAGCTTGATTAGTGTAGAAGCCCAAAGTTTCTGAACTATTTGTGAAAAGTGTGAACGAAAGAATTCCCATGATATTGGCCACTCTGCAAGAACAATTGGGTTCATCCGGTCACCTCACAACATCTGGAGTCTATTCAAATGTATTGATCCCAGTCGAAACTCTTTTTGGCATAGTTTTGGACGGCGGCTTGAGGTTTGAGAAAAATGACAGAGAAGCTTTAACCTACAATACCCTATAAAATTTGCATCTTTGAGGGAGCAAGCTAGGACATCCGGCATGCTAACAACATTTCACGACTATTCGAAACAGTTGATGCCATTCGAAGCTCCTCCAGAGCCTGATTAGTGTAGAAGCACAAAGTTTCTGAACTATTTGTGAAAAGTGTGAACGAAAGAATTCCCATGAAATTGGCCTCTCTGGGAGAACAATTGGGTTCTTTCGGTTACCTCACAACATCTGGAGTCTTTTCCAATGTATTGATCCCAATCGAAACTCTTTTTGGCATAGTTTTGGACGGAGGCTTGAGGTTTGAGAAAAATAGCAGAGAAGCTTTAACCTACAATACCCTATAAAATTTGCATCTTTGAGGGAGCAAGCTAGGACATCCGGCATGCTAACAACATTTCATGACAATTCGAAGCAATTGATCCCATTCTAAGCTCCTTTAGAGCCTGATTAGTGTACATGCACAAAGTTTCTGAACTATTTCTGAAAAGTGTGAACGAAAGAATTCCCATGAAATTGGCCTCTCTGGGAGAATAATTGGGTTCTTTCGGTTACCTCACAACATCTGGAGTCTTTTCCAATGTATTGATCCCAATCAAAACTCTTTTTGGCATAGTTTTAGACGGAGGCTTGGGGTTTGAGAAAAATAACAGAGAAGCTTTATCCAACAATACACCATTAATTTTGCATCTTTGAGGGAGCAAGCAAGGACATCCGGCATGCTAACAACATTTCATGACTATTCGAAACAATTGATCCCATTCGAAGCTCCTCCAGAGCCTGATTAGTGTAGAAGCACAAAGTTTCTGAACTATTTGTGAAAAGTGTGAACAAATGAATTCCCATCATATTGGCCTCTCTGGGAGAACAATTCGGTTCATCCGGTCACCTCACAACATCTGCAGTCTATTCCAATGTATTGATCCCAGTCGAAACTCTTTTTGGCATAGTTTTGGACGGATGCTTGAGGTTTGAGAAAAATAACAGAGAAGCTTTATCCAACAATACACCATTAATTTTGCATCTTTGAGGGAGCAAGCAAGGACATCCAGCATGCCAACAACATTTCATGACTATTCGAAACAATTGATCCCATTCGAAGCTCCTCTAGAGCCTGATTAGTGTAGAAGCACAAAGTTTCTGAACTAATTGTGAAAAGTGTGAACAAATGAATTCCCATCATATTGGCCTCTCTGGGAGAACAATTCGGTTCATCCGGTCACCTCACAACATCTGCAGTCTATTCCAATGTATTGATCCCAGTCGAAACTCTTTTTGGCACTGTTTTGGACGGATGCTTGAGGTTTGAGAAAAATAACAGAGAAGCTTTAACCAACAATACCCTATCAATTTTGCATCTTTGAGGGAGCAAGCAAGGACATCCGGCATGCTAACAACATTTCATGAGTATTCGAAACAATTGATGCCATTCGAAGCTCCTCCAGAGCCTGATTAGTGTAGAAGCACAAAGTTTCTGAACTATTTGTGAAAAGTGTGAACGAATGAATTCCCTTCATATTGGCCTCTCTGGGAGAACAATTGGGTTCATCCAGTCACCTCACAACATCTGGAGTCCATTCCAATGTATTGATCCCAGTCGAAACTCTTTTTGGCATAGTTTTAGACGGAGGCTTGGGGTTTGAGAAAAAGAACAGAGAAGCTTTATCCAACAATACACCATCAATTTTCTATCTTTGAGGGAGCAAGCAAGGACATCCGGCATGCTAACAACATTTCATGACTGTTAGAAACAATTGATCCCATTCGAAGCTCCTCCAGAGCCTGATTTGTGTAGAAGCACAAAGTTTTTGAACTATTTGTGAAAAGTGTGAACGAACGAATTCCCATGATATTGGCCACTCTGCGAGAACAATTGGGTTCATCCTGTTACCTCACAACATCGGGAGTCTTTTCCAATGTATTGATCCCAATCAGAACTTTTTTTGGCATAGTTTTGGACGGCGGCTTGAGGTTTGAGAAAAATAACAAAGAAGCTTTATCCAACAATACACCATCAATTTTGTATCTTTTGAGGGAGCAAGCAAGGACATCCGGCATGCTAACAACATTTCATGAGTATTCGAAACAATTGATCCCATTCGAAGCTCCTCCAGAGCCTGATTAGTGTAGAAGCACAAACATTCTGAACTATTTGTGAAAAGTGTAAACGTATGAATTCCCATGATATTGGCCTCTCTGGGAGAACAATTAGGTTCATCTGATCGCCTCACAACATCTGGAGTCTATTCCAATGTATTGATCCCAGTCGAAACTCTTTTTGGCATAGCTTAGGACGGAGGCTTGAGGTTTGAGAAAAATAACAGAGAAGCTTTAACCAACAATACCCTATGAATTTTGCATCTTTGAGGGAGCAAGCAAGGACATCCGGCATGCTAACAACATTTCATGAGTATTCGAAACAATTGATCCCATTCGAAGCTCCTCCAGAGCCTGATTAGTGTGGAAGCACAAAGTTTCTGAACTATTTGTGAAAAGTGTGAACGAATGAATTCCCATCATATTGGCCTCTCTGGGAGAACAATTGGGTTCATCCGGTCACCTCACAACATCTGCAGTCTATTCCAATGTATTGATCCCAGTCGAAACTCTTTTTGGCATAGTTTTAGACGGAGGCTTGGGGTTTGAGAAAAATAACAGAGAAGCTTTATCCAACAATACACCATTAATTTTGCATCTTTGAGGGAGCAAGCAAGGACATCCGGAATGCTAACAATATTTCATGACTATTCGAAACAATTGATCCCATTCGAAGCTCCTCCAGAGCCTGATTAGTGTAGAAGCACAAAGTTTCTGAACTATTTGTGAAAAGTGTGAACAAATGAATTCCCATCATATTGGCCTCTCTGGGAGAACAATTCGGTTCATCCGGTCACCTCACAACATCTGCAGTCTATTCCAATGTATTGATCCCAGTTGAAACTCTTTTTGGCATTGTTTTGGACGGATGCTTGAGGTTTGAGAAAAATAACAGAGAGGCTTTAACCAACAATACCCTATCAATTTTGCATCTTTGAGGGAGCAAGCAAGGACATCCGGCATGCTAACAAAATTTCATGAGTATTCGAAACAATTGATGCCATTCGAAGCTCCTCCAGAGCCTGATTAGTGTAGAAGCACAAAGTTTCTGAACTATTTGTGAAAAGTGTGAACGAATGAATTCCCATCATATTGGCCTCTCTGGGAGAACAATTGGGTTCATCCAGTCACCTGACAACATCTGGAGTCTATTCCAATGTATTGATCCCAGTCGAAACTCTTTTTGGCATAGTTTTAGACGGAGGCTTGGGGTTTGAGAAAAATAACAGAGAAGTTTTATGCAACAATACACCATTAATTTTGCATCTTTGAGGGAGCAAGCAAGGACATCCGGCATGCTAACAACATTTCATGACTATTCGAAACAATTGATCCCATTCGAAGCTCCTCCAGAGCCTGATTAGTGTAGAAGCACAAAGTTTCTGAACTATTTGTGAAAAGTGTGAACCAATTAATTCCCATGATATTGGCCACTCTGCGAGAACAATTGGGTTCATCCTGTCACCTCACAACATCGGGAGTCTATTCCAATGTATTGATCCCAATCAAAACTCTTTTTGGCATAGTTTTGGACGGCAGCTTGAGGTTTGAGAAAAATAACAGAGAAGCTTTATCCAACAATACACCACCAATTTTGTATCTTTGAGGGAGCAAGCAAGGACATCCGGCATGCTAACAACATTTCATGACTATTCGAAACAATTGATCTCATTCGAAGCTCCTCCAGAGCCTGATTAGCGTAGAAGCACAAACTTTCTGAACTATTTGTGAAAAGTGTAAACGTATGAATTCCCATGATATTGGCCTCTCTGGGAGAACAATTGGGTTCATCCGATCACCTAACAACATCTGCAGTCTATTCCAATGTATTGATCCCAGTCGAAACTCTTTTTGGCATAGTTTTGGACGGCAGCTTGAGGTTTGAGAAAAATAACAGAGAAGCTTTATCCAACAATACACCATCAGTTTTGTATCTTTGAGGGAGCAAGCAAGGACATCCGGCATGCTAACAACATTTCATGACTATTCGAAACAATTGATCCCATTTGAAGCTCCTTTAGAGCCAGATTAGTGTAGAAGCACAAAGTTTCTGAACTATTTGTGAAAAGTGTGAACGAATGAATTCCCATCATATTGGGCTCTCTGGGAGAACAACTCGGTTCATCCGGTCACCTCACCACATATGGAGTCTATTCCAATGTATTGATCCCAGTCGAAACTCTTTTTGGCATTGTTTTGGACGGAGGCTTGAGGTTTGAGAAAAATAACAGAGAAGTTTTATCCAACAATACCCTATCAATTTTGCATCTTTGAGGGAGCAAGCAAGGACATCCGTCATGCTAACAACATTTCATGACTATTCGAAACAATTGATCCCATTCGAAGCTCCTCCAAAGCCTAATTAGAGTAGAAGCCCAAAGTTTTTGAAATATTTGTGAAAAGTGTGAACGAAAGAATTCCCATGATATTGGCCACTCTGCGAGAACAATTGGGTTCATCCTGTCACCTCACAACATCGGGAGTCTATTCCAATGTATTGATCCCAATCAAAACTCTTTTTGGCATAGTTTTGGACGGCAGCTTGAGGTTTGAGAAAAATAACAGAGAAGCTTTATCCAACAATACACCATCAGTTTTGTATCTTTGAGGGAGCAAGCAAGGACATCCGGCATGCTAACAACATTTCATGACTATTCGAAACAATTGATCCCATTCGAAGCTCCTCCAGAGCCTGATTAGCGTAGAAGCACAAACTTTCTAAACTATTTGTGAAAAGTGTAAACGTATGAATTCCCATGATATTGGCCTCTCTGGGAGAACAATTGGGTTCATCCGATCACCTCACAACATCTGCAGTCTATTCCAATGTATTGATCCCAGTCGAAACTCTTTTTGGCATAGCTTAGGATGGAGGCTTGAGGTTTGAAAAAAATAACAGAGAAGCTTTAACCAACAATACCTAATCAATTTTGCATCTTTGAGGGAGCAATCTACGACATCCGGCATGCTAACAACATTTCACGACTATTCGAAACAATTGATCCCATTCTGAGCTCCTTTAGAGCCTGATTAGTGTACAGCACAAAGTTTCTAAACTATTTGTGAAAAGTGTGAACGAACGAATTCCCATGATATTGGCCACTCTGCGAGAACAATTGGGTTCATCCTGTCACCTCACAAGATCTGGAGTTTATTCAAATGTATTGATCCCAATCAAAACTCTTTTTGGCATAGTTTTGGACGGCAGCTTGAGGTTTGAGAAAAATAACAGAGAAGCTTTATCCAACAATACACCATCAGGTTTGTATCTTTGAGGGAGCAAGCAAGGACATCCGGCATGCTAACAACATTTCATGACAATTCGAAACAATTGATCCCATTCGAAGCTCCTCCAGAGCCTGATTAGCGTAGAAGCACAAACTTTCTAAACTATTTGTGAAAAGTGTAAACGTATGAATTCCCATGATATTGGCCTCTCTGGGAGAACAATTGGGTTCATCCGATCACCTCACAACATCTGCAGTCTATTCCAATGTATTGATCCCAGCCGAAACTCTTTTTGGCATAGCTTAGGACGGAGGCTTGAGGTTTGAAAAAAATAACAGAGAAGCTTTAACCAACAATACCCTATCAATTTTGCATCTTTGAGGGAGCAAGCAAGGACATCCGGCATGCTAACAACATTTCATGAGTATTCGAAACAATTGATGCCATTCGAAGCTCCTCCAGAGCCTGATTAGTGTAGAAGCACAAAGTTTCTGAACTATTTGTGAAAAGTGTGAACGAATGAATTCCCATCATATTGGCCTCTCTGGGAGAACAATTGGGTTCATCCAGTCACCTCACAACATCTGGAGTCTATTCCAATGTATTGATCCCAGTCGAAACTCTTTTTGGCATAGTTTTAGACGGAGGCTTGGGGTTTGAGAAAAATAACAGAGAAGTTTTATGCAACAATACACCATTAATTTTGCATCTTTGAGGGAGCAAGCAAGGACATCCGGCATGCTAACAACATTTCATGACTATTCGAAACAATTGATCCCATTCGAAGCTCCTCCAGAGCCTGATTAGTGTAGAAGCACAAAGTTTCTGAACTATTTGTGAAAAGTGTGAACAAATGAATTCCCATCACATTGGCCTCTCTGGGAGAACAATTCGGTTCATCCGGTCACCTCACATCATCTGCAGTCTATTCCAATGTATTGATCCCAGTCGAAACTCTTTTTGGCATTGTTTTGGACGGATGCTTGAGGTTTGAGAAAAATAACAGAGAAGTTTTATCCAACAATACCCTATCAATTTTGCATCTTTGAGGGAGCAAGCAAGGACATCCGGCATGCTAACAACATTTCATGAGTATTCGAAACAATTGATGCCATTCGAAGCTCCTCCAGAGCCTGATTAGCGTAGAAGCACAAAGTTTGTGAACTATTTGTGAAAAGTGTGAACGTATGAATTCCCATGATATTGGCCTCTCTTGGAGAGCAATTTGGTTCATCCGGTCACCTCACAACATTTGGAGTCTATTCCAAAGTATTGATCCCAATCGAAACTCTTTTTGGCATAGTTTAGGACGGAGGCTTGAGGTTTGAGAAAAATGACAGAGAAGCTTTAACCAACAATACCCTATCAATTTTGCATCTTTGAGGGAGCAAGCAAGGACATCCGGCATGCTAACAACATTTCATGACTATTCGAAATAATTGATCCCATTCGAAGCTCTTCTAGAGCCTGATTAGTGTAGAAGCCCAAAGTTTGTGAACTATTTGTGAAAAGTGTGAAAAAATGAATTCCCATCATATTGGCCTCTTTGGGAGAACAATTGGGTTCATCCGGTCACCTCACAACATCTGGAGTCTATTCAAATGTATTGATCCTAGTCGAAACTCTTTTTGGCATAGTTTTGGACGGCGGCTTGAGGTTTGAGAAAAATGACAGAGAAGCTTTAACCAACAATACCCTATCAATTTTGCATCTTTGAGGGTGCAAGCATGGACATCCGGCATGCCAACAACATTTCCTGACTATTCGAAACAATTGATCCCATTCAAAGCTCCTCTAGAGCCTGATTAGCGTAGAAGCACAAAGTTTGTGAACTATTTATGAAAAGTGTGAACGTATGAATTCCCATGATATTGGCCTCTCAGGGACAGCAATTGGGTTCATCCGGTCACCTCACAACATCTGGAGTCTATTCCAAAGTATTGATCCCAATCGAAAATCTTTTTGGCATAGTTTAGGACGGAGGCTTGAGGTTTGAGAAAAATGACAGAGAAGCTTTAACCAACAATACCCTATCAATTTTGCATCTTTGAGGGAGCAAGCAAGGACATCCAGCATGCTAACAACATTTCATGACTATTCGAAACAATTGATCCCATTCGAAGCTCCTCTAGAGCCTGATTAGGGTAGAAGCCCAAAGTTTTTGAACTATTTGTGAAAAGTGTGAACGAACGAATTCCCATGATATTGGCCTCTCTGGGAGAACAATTGGCTTCATCCGGTCACCTCACAACATCTGGAGTCTATTCCAATGTATTGATCCCAATCAAAACTCTTTTTGGCAAAGTTTTGGACGGCGGCTTGAGGTTTGAGAAAAATAACAGAGAAGCTTTATCCAACAATACACCATCAATTTTGTATCTTTGAGGGAGCAAGCATGGACATCCGGCATGCTAACAACATTTCATGACTATTCGAAACAATTGATCCCATTCGAAGCTCCTCCAGAGCCTGATTAGCGTAGAAGCACAAAGTTTGTGAACTATTTGTGAAAAGTGTGAACGTATGAATTCCCATGATATTGGCCTCTCTGGGAGAGCAATTTGGTTCATCCGGTCACCTCACAATATTTGGAGTCTATTCCAAAGTATTGATCCCAATCGAAACTCTTTTTGGCATAGTTTAGGACAGAGGCTTGAGGTTTGAGAAAAATGACAGAGAAGCTTTAACCAACAATACCCTATCAATTTTGCATCTTTGAGGGAGCAAGCAAGGACATCCGGCATGCTAACAACATTTCATGACTATTCGAAATAATTGATCCCATTCGAAGCTCTTCTAGAGCCTGATTAGTGTAGAAGCCCAAAGTTTGTGAACTATTTGTGAAAAGTGTGAAAAAATGAATTCCCATCATATTGGCCTCTTTGGGAGAACAATTGGGTTCATCCGGTCACCTCACAACATCTGGAGTCTATTCAAATGTATTGATCCCAGTCGAAACTCTTTTTGGCATAGTTTTGGACGGCGGCTTGAGGTTTGAGAAAAATGACAGAGAAGCTTTAACCAACAATACCCTATCAATTTTGCATCTTTGAGGGTGCAAGCATGGACATCCGGCATGCCAACAACATTTCCTGACTATTCGAATCAATTGATCCCATTCAAAGCTCCTCTAGAGCCTGATTAGCGTAGAAGCACAAAGTTTGTGAACTATTTGTGAAAAGTGTGAACGAATGAATTCCCTTCATATTGGCCTCTCTGGGAGAACAATTGGGTTCATCCAGTCACCTCACAACATCTGGAGTCCATTCCAATGTATTGATCCCAGTCGAAACTCTTTTTGGCATAGTTTTAGACGGAGGCTTGGGGTTTGAGAAAAAGAACAGAGAAGCTTTATCCAACAATACACCATCAATTTTCTATCTTTGAGGGAGCAAGCAAGGACATCCGGCATGCTAACAACATTTCATGACTGTTAGAAACAATTGATCCCATTCGAAGCTCCTCTAGAGCCTGATTAGGGTAGAAGCCCAAAGTTTTTGAACTATTTGTGAAAAGTGTGAACGAACGAATTCCCATGATATTGGCCTCTCTGGGAGAACAATTGGCTTCATCCGGTCACCTCACAACATCTGGAGTCTATTCCAATGTATTGATCCCAATCAAAACTCTTTTTGGCAAAGTTTTGGACGGCGGCTTGAGGTTTGAGAAAAATAACAGAGAAGCTTTATCCAACAATACACCATCAATTTTGTATCTTTGAGGGACCAAGCATGGACATCCGGCATGCTAACAACATTTCATGACTATTCGAAACAATTGATCCCATTCGAAGCTCCTCCAGAGCCTGATTAGCGTAGAAGCACAAAGTTTGTGAACTATTTGTGAAAAGTGTGAACGTATGAATTCCCATGATATTGGCCTCTCTGGGAGAGCAATTTGGTTCATCCGGTCACCTCACAACATTTGGAGTCTATTCCAAAGTATTGATCCCAATCGAAACTCTTTTTGGCATAGTTTAGGACGGAGGCTTGAGGTTTGAGAAAAATGACAGAGAAGCTTTAACCAACAATACCCTATCAATTTTGCATCTTTGAGGGAGCAAGCAAGGACATCCGGCATGCTAACAACATTTCATGACTATTCGAAATAATTGATCCCATTCGAAGCTCTTCTAGAGCCTGATTAGTGTAGAAGCCCAAAGTTTGTGAACTATTTGTGAAAAGTGTGAAAAAATGAATTCCCATCATATTGGCCTCTTTGGGAGAACAATTGGGTTCATCCGGTCACCTCACAACATCTGGAGTCTATTCAAATGTATTGATCCCAGTCGAAACTCTTTTTGGCATAGTTTTGGACGGCGGCTTGAGGTTTGAGAAAAATGACAGAGAAGCTTTAACCAACAATACCCTATCAATTTTGCATCTTTGAGGGTGCAAGCATGGACATCCGGCATGCCAACAACATTTCCTGACTATTCGAATCAATTGATCCCATTCAAAGCTCCTCTAGAGCCTGATTAGCGTAGAAGCACAAAGTTTGTGAACTATTTATGAAAAGTGTGAACGTATGAATTCCCATGATATTGGCCTCTCAGGGACAGCAATTGGGTTCATCCGGTCACCTAACAACATCTGGAGTCTATTCCAAAGTATTGATCCCAATCGAAAATCTTTTTGGCATAGTTTAGGACGGAGGCTTGAGGTTTGAGAAAAATGACAGAGAAGCTTTAACCAACAATACCCTATCAATTTTGCATCTTTGAGGGAGCAAGCAAGGACATCCGGCATGCTAACAACATTTCATGACTATTCGAAACAATTGATCCCATTCGAAGCTCCTCTAGAGCCTGATTAGGGTAGAAGCCCAAAGTTTTTGAACTATTTGTGAAAAGTGTGAACGAACGAATTCCCATGATATTGGCCTCTCTGGGAGAACAATTGGCTTCGTCCGGTCACCTCACAACATCTGGAGTCTATTCCAATGTATTGATCCCAATCAAAACTCTTTTTGGCAAAGTTTTGGACGGCGGCTTGAGGTTTGAGAAAAATAACAGAGAAGCTTTATCCAACAATACACCATCAATTTTGTATCTTTGAGGGAGCAAGCATGGACATCCGGCATGCTAACAACATTTCATGACTATTCGAAACAATTGATCCCATTCGAAGCTCCTCCAGAGCCTGATTAGCGTAGAAGCACAAAGTTTGTGAACTATTTGTGAAAAGTGTGAACGTATGAATTCTCATGATATTGGCCTCTCTGGGAGAACAATTGGCTTCATCCGGTCACCTCACAACATCTGGAGTCTATTCCAATGTATTGATCCCAATCAAAACTCTTTTTGGCAAAGTTTTGGACGGCGGCTTGAGGTTTGAGAAAAATAACAGAGAAGCTTTATCCAACAATACACCATCAATTTTGTATCTTTGAGGGAGCAAGCATGGACATCCGGCATGCTAACAACATTTCATGACTATTCGAAACAATTGATCCCATTCGAAGCTCCTCCAGAGCCTGATTAGCGTAGAAGCACAAAGTTTGTGAACTATTTGTGAAAAGTGTGAACGTATGAATTCCCATCATATTGGCCTCTTTGGGAGAACAATTGGGTTCATCCGGTCACCTCACAACATCTGGAGTCTATTCAAATGTATTGATCCTAGTCGAAACTCTTTTTCGCATAGTTTTGGACGACGGCTTGAGGTTTGAGAAAAATGACAGAGAAGCTTTAACCAACAATACCCTATCAATTTTGCATCTTTGAGGGAGCAAGCAAGGACATCCGGCATGCTAACAACATTTCATGACTAGTCGAAATAATTGATCCCATTCGAAGCTCTTCTAGAGCCTGATTAGTGTAGAAGCCCAAAGTTTGTGAACTATTTGTGAAAAGTGTGAAAAAATGAATTCCCATCATATTGGCCTCTTTGGGAGAACAATTGGGTTCATCCGGTCACCTCACAACATCTGGAGTCTATTCAAATGTATTGATCCCAGTCGAAACTCTTTTTGGCATAGTTTTGGACGGCGGCTTGAGGTTTGAGAAAAATGACAGAGAAGCTTTAACCAACAATACCCTATCAATTTTGCATCTTTGAGGGTGCAAGCATGGACATCCGGCATGCCAACAACATTTCCTGACTATTCGAAACAATTGATCCCATTCAAAGCTCCTCTAGAGCCTGATTAGCGTAGAAGCACAAAGTTTGTGAACTATTTATGAAAAGTGTGAACGTATGAATTCCCATGATATTGGCCTCTCAGGGACAGTAATTGGGTTCATCCGGTCACCTAACAACATCTGGAGTCTATTCCAAAGTATTGATCCCAATCGAAAATCTTTTTGGCATAGTTTAGGACGGAGGCTTGAGGTTTGAGAAAAATGACAGAGAAGCTTTAACCAACAATACCCTATCAATTTTGCATCTTTGAGGGAGCAAGCAAGGACATCCGGCATGCTAACAACATTTCATGACTATTCGAAATAATTGATCCCATTCGAAGCTCCTCTAGAGCCTGATTAGGGTAGAAGCCCAAAGTTTTTGAACTATTTGTGAAAAGTGTGAACGAATGAATTCCCATGATATTGGCCTCTCTGGGAGAACAATTGGCGTCATCCGGTCACCTCACAACATCTGGAGTCTATTCCAATGTATTGATCCCAATCAAAACTCTTTTTGGCATAGTTTTGGACGGCGGCTTGAGGTTTGAGAAAAATAACAGAGAAGCTTTATCCAACAATACACCATCAATTTTGTATCTTTGAGGGAGCAAGCATGGACATCCGGCATGCTAACAACATTTCATGACTATTCGAAACAATTGATCCCATTCCAAGCTCCTCCAGAGCCTGATTAGCGTAGAAGCACAAAGTTTGTGAACTATTTGTGAAAAGTGTGAACGTATGAATTCCCATGATATTGGCCTCTCAGGGACAGCAATTGGGTTCATCCGGTCACCTCACAACATCTGGAGTCTATTCCAAAGTATTGATCCCAATCGAAACTCTTTTTGGCATAGTTTAGGACGGAGGCTTGAGGTTTGAGAAAAATGACAGAGAAGCTTTAACCAACAATACCCTATCAATTTTGCATCTTTGAGGGAGCAAGCAAGGACATCCGAAATGCTAACAACATTTCATGACTATTCGAAATAATTGATCCCATTCGAAGCTCTTCTAGAGCCTGATTAGTGTAGAAGCCCAAAGTTTTTGAACTATTTGTGAAAAGTGTGAACGAACGAATTCCCATGATATTGGCCTCTCTGGGAGAACAATTAGGTTCATCCGGTCACCTCACAACATCTGGAGTCCATTCAAATGTATTGATCCCAGTCGAAACTCTTTTTGGCATAGTTTTAGATGGAGGCTTGGGGTTTGAGAAAAATAGCAGAGAAGCTTTATCCAACAATACATCATCAATTTTGTATCTTTGAGGGAGCAAGCAAGGACATCCGGCATGCAAACAACATTTCATGACTATTCGAAACAATTGATCCCATTCGGAGCTCCTCCAGAGCCTGATTAGTGTAGAAGCACAAAGTTTCTGAACTATTTGTGAAAAGTGTGAACGAAAGAATTCCCATGAAATATGCCTCTCTCGGAGAACAATTGGGTTCATTGGGTCACCTCACAACATCTGGAGTCTGTTCCAATGTATTGATCCCAGTCGAAACTCTTTTTGGCATAGTTTTGGATAGAGGCTTGAGGGTTGAGAAAAATAACAGAGAAGCTTTAACCAACAATACCCTATCAATTTTGCATCTTTGAGGGAGCAAGCAAGGACATCCGGCATGCTAACAACATTTCATGACTATTCAAAATAATTGATCCCATTCGAAGCTCTTCTAGAGCCTGATTAGTGTAGATGGCCAAAGTTTGTGAACTATTTGTGAAAAGTGTGAACGAATGAATTCCCATCATATTGGCCTCTTTGGGAGAACAATTGGGTTCATCCGGTCACCTCACAACATCTGGAGTCTATTCCAAAGTATTGATCCCAATCGAAACTCTTTTTGGCATAGTTTAGGACGGAGGCTTGAGGTTTGAGAAAAATGACAGAGAAGCTTTAACCAACAATACCCTATCAATTTTGCATCTTTGAGGGAGCAAGCAAGGACATCCGGCATGCTAACAACATTTCATGACTATTCGAAACAATTGATCCCATTCGAAGCTCCTCCAGAGCCTGATTAGGGTAGAAGCCCAAAGTTTTTGAACTATTTGTGAAAAGTGTGAACGAATGAATTCCCATGATATTGGCCTCTCTGGGAGAACAATTGGCTTCATCCGGTCACCTCACAATATCTGGAGTCTATTCCGATGTATTGATCCCAATCAAAACTCTTTTTGGCATAGTTTTGGACGGCGGCTTGAGGTTTGAGAAAAATAACAGAGAAGCTTTATCCAACAATACACCATCAATTTTGTATCTTTGAGGGAGCAAGCATGGACATCCGGCATGCCAACAATATTTCCTGACTATTCGAAACAATTGATCCCATTCAAAGCTCCCCTAGAGCCTGATTAGCGTAGAAGCACAAAGTTTGTGAACTATTTATGAAAAGTGTGAACGTATGAATTCCCATGATATTGGCCTCTCAGGGACAGCAATTGGGTTCATCCGGTCACCTCACAACATCTGGAGTCTATTCCAAAGTATTGATCCCAATCGAAAATCTTTTTGGCATAGTTTAGGACGGAGGCTTGAGGTTTGAGAAAAATGACAGAGAAGCTTTAACCAACAATACCGTATCAATTTTGCATCTTTGAGGGAGCAAGTAAGGACATCCGGCATGCTAACAACATTTCATGACTATTCGAAACAATTGATCCCATTCGAAGCTCCTCTAGAGCCTGATTAGGGTAGAAGCCCAAAGTTTTTGAACTATTTGTGAAAAGTGTGAACGAACGAATTCCCATGATTTTGGCCTCTCTGGGAGAACAATTGGCTTCATCCGGTCACCTCACAACATCTGGAGTCTATTCCAATGTATTGATCCCAATCAAAACTCTTTTTGGCATAGTTTTGGACGGCGGCTTGAGGTTTGAGAAAAATAACAGAGAAGCTTTATCCAACAATACACCATCAATTTTGTATCTTTGAGGGAGCATGCATGGACATCCGGCATGCTAACAACATTTCATGACTATTCGAAACAATTGATCCCATTCGAAGCTCCTCCAGAGCCTGATTAGCGTAGAAGCACAAAGTTTGTGAACTATTTGTGAAAAGTGTGAACGTATGAATTCCCATGATATTGGCCTCTCTGGGAGAGCAATTTGGTTCATCCGGTCACCTCACAACATTTGGAGTCTATTCCAAAGTATTGATCCCAATCGAAACTCTTTTTGGCATAGTTTAGGACGGAGGCTTGAGGTTTGAGAAAAATGACAGAGAAGCTTTAACCAACAATACCCTATCAATTTTGCATCTTTGAGGGAGCAAGAAAGGACATCCGGCATGCTAACAACATTTCATGACTATTCGAAATAATTGATCCCATTCGAAGCTCTTCTAGAGCCTGATTAGTGTAGAAGCCCAAAGTTTGTGAACTATTTGTGAAAAGTGTGAACGAATGAATTCCCATCATATTGGCCTCTTTGGGAGAGCAATTGGGTTCATCCGGTCACCTCACAACATCTGGAGTCTATTCAAATGTATTGATCCCAGTCGAAACTCTTTTTGGCATAGTTTTAGATGGAGGCTTGGGATTTGAGAAAAATAGCAGAGAAGCTTTATCCAACAATACATCATCAATTTTGTATCTTTGAGGGAGCAAGCAAGGACATCCGGCATGCTAACAACATTTCATGACTATTCGAAACAATTGATCCCATTCGGAGCTCCTCCAGAGCCTGATTAGTGTAGAAGCACAAAGTTTCTGAACTATTTGTGAAAAGTGTGAACGAAAGAATTCCCATGAAATATGCCTCTCTCGGAGAACAATTGGGTTCATTCGGTCACCTCACAACATCTGGAGTCTATTCCAATGTATTGATCCCAGTCGAAACTCTTTTTGGCATAGTTTTGGATAGAGGCTTGAGGGTTGAGAAAAATAACAGAGAAGCTTTAACCAACAATACCCTATCAATTTTGCATCTTTGAGGGAGCAAGCTAGGACATCCGGCATGCTAACAATATTTCATGACTATTCGAAACAATTGATCCCATTCGAAGCTCCTCCAGAGCCTTATTAGTGTAGAAGCACAATGTTTCTGAACTATTTGTGAAAAGTGTGAACGAACGAATTCCCATGATATTGGCCACTCTGCGAGAACAATTGGGTTCATCCTGTCACCTCACAACATCTGGAGTCTATTCCAATGTATTGATCCCAATCAAAACTCTTTTTGGCATAGTTTTGGACGGCGGCTTGAGGTTTGAGAAAAATAACAGAGAAGCTTTATCCAACAATACATCATCAATTTTGTATCTTTGAGGGAGCAATCAAGGACATCTGGCATGCAAACAACATTTCATGACTATTCGAAACATTTGATCCCATTCGGAGCTCCTCCAGAGCCTGATTAGTGTAGAAGCACAAAGTTTCTGAACTATTTGTGAAAAGTGTGAACGAAAGAATTCCCATGAAATATGCCTCTCTGGGAGAACAATTGGGTTCATTCGGTCACCTCACAACATCTGGAGTCTACTCCAATGTATTGATCCGAATCAAAACTCTTTTTGGCATAGTTTTGGACGGAGGCTTGAGGTTTGAGAAAAATAACAGTGAAGCTTTAACCAACAATACCCTATCAATTTTGCATCTTTGAGGGAGCAAGCAAGGACATCCGGCATGCTAACAACATTTCATGACTATTCGAAACAATTTATCCCATTCGAAGCTCCTCCAGAGCCTTATTAGTGTAGAAACCAAAAGTTTTTGAACTATTTGTGAAAAGTTTGAACGAAAGAATTCCCATGATATTGGCCACTCTGGGAGAACAATTGGGTTCATCCGATCACCTCAGAACATCTGCAGTCTATTCCAATGTATTGATCCCAGTCGAAACTCTTTTTGGCATAGCTTAGGATAGAGGCTTGAGGTTTTAGAAAATTAACAGAGAAGCTTTAACCAACAATACCCTATCAATTTTGCATCTTTGAGGGAGCAAGCTAGGACATTCGGCTTGCTAACAATATTTCATGACTATTCCAAACAATTGATCCCATTCGAAGCTCCTCCAGAGCCTTATTAGTGTAGAAGCACAATGTTTCTGAACTATTTGTGAAAAGTGTGATCGAACGAATTCCCATGATATTGGCCACTCTGCGAGAACAATTGGGTTCATCCTGTCACCTCACAACATCTGGAGTCTATTCCAATGTATTGATCCCAATCAAAACTCTTTTTGGCATAGTTTTGGACGGCGGCTTGAGGTTTGAGAAAAATAACAGAGAAGCTTTATCCAACAATACATCATCAATTTTGTATCTTTGAGGGAGCAATCAAGGACATCAGGCTTGCAAACAACATTTCATGACTATTCGAAACAATTGATCCCATTCGGAGCTCCTCCAGAGCCTGATTAGTGTAGAAGCACAAAGTTTCTGAACTATTTGTGAAAAGTGTGAATGAACGAATTCCCATGAAATATGCCTCTCTGGGAGAACAATTGGGTTCATTCGGTCACCTCACATTATCTGGAGTCTACTCCAATGTATTGATCCCAATCGAAACTCTTTTTGGCATAGTTTTGGACGGAGGCTTGAGGTTTGAGAAAAATAACAGTGAAGCTTTAACCAACAATACATCATCAATTTTGCATCTTTGAGGGAGCAAGCAAGGACATCCGGCATGCTAACAACATTTCATGACTATTCGAAACAATTTATCCCATTCGAAGCTCCTCCTGAGCCTTATTAGTGTAGAAACCAAAAGTTTTTGAACTATTTGTGAAAAGGGTGAACGAATGAATTCCCATGATATTGGCCACTCTGCTAGAACAATTGGGTTCATCCTGTCAACTCACAACATCGGGAGTCTATTCCAATGTATTGATCCCAATCAAAACTCTTTTTGGCGTAGTTTTGGACGGCGGCTTGAGGTTTGAGAAAAATAACAGAGAAGCTTTAACCAACAATACCCTATCAATTTTGCATCTTTGAGGGAGCAAGCTAGGACATCCGGCATGCTAACAATATTTCATGACTATTCGAAACAATTGATCCTATTCGAAGCTCCTCCAGAGCCTGATTAGCGTAGAAGCACAAAGTTTGTGAACTGTTTGTGAAAAGTGTGAACGTATGAATTCCCATGATATTGGCCTCTCTGGGAGAGCAATTTGGTTCATCCGGTCACCTCACAACATTTGGAGTCTATTCCAAAGTATTGATCCCAATCGAAACTCTTTTTGGCATAGTTTAGGACGGAGGCTTGAGGTTTGAGAAAAATAATAGAGAAGCTTTAACCAATAATACCCTATCAATTTTGCATCTCTGAGGAAGCTAGCTATGACATCCGGCATGCTAACAACATTTCATGACTATTCGAAACAATTGATCCCCTTCGAAGCTCCTCCAAAGCCTGATTAGTATAGAAGCCCAAAGTTTCTGAACTATTTGTGAAAAGTGTGAACGAATGAATTCCCATGATATTGGCCTCTCTGAGAGAACAATTGGGTTCATCCGGTCACCTCACAACATCTGGAGTCTATTCCAATGTATTGATCCCAGTCGAAACTCTTTTTGGCATAGTTTTGGATAGAGGCTTGAGGTTTGAGAAAAATAACAGAGAAGCTTTAACCAACAATACCCTATCAATTTTGCATCTTTGAGGGAGCAAGCTAGGACATCCGGCTTGCTAACAACATCTCATGACTATTCGAAACAATTGATCCCATTCGAAGCTCCTCCAGAGCCTTATTAGTGTAGAAGCATAATGTTTCTGAACTATTTGTGAAAAGTGTGAACGAAAGAATTCCCATGAAATTGGCCTCTCCGGGAGAACAATTGGTTTCATTCGGTCACCTCACAACATCTGGAGTCTACTCCAATGTATTGATCCCAATCAAAACTCTTTTTGGCATAGTTTTGGACGGAGGCTTGAGGTTTGAGAAAAATAACAGAGAAGCTTTAACCAACAATACCCTATCAATTTTACATCTTTGAGGGAGCAAGTTAGTACATCCGGCTTGCTAACAACATCTCATGACTATTCGAAACAGTTGATCCCATTCGAAGCTCCTCCAAAGCCTGATTAGAGTAGAAGCCCAAAGTTTGTGAACTATTTGTGAAAAGTGTGAACGAATAAATTCCCATCATATTGGCCTCTTTGAGGGAACAATTGGGTTCATCCGGTCACCTCACAACATCTGGAGTCTATTCCAATGTATTGATCCCAGTAGAAACTCTTTTTGGCATAGTTTTGGATAGAGGCTTGAGGTTTGAGAAAAATAACAGAGAAGCTTTAACCAACAATACCCTATCAATTTTGCATCTTTGAGGGAGCAAGCTAGGACATCCGGCTTGCTAACAACATCTCATGACTATTCGAAACAATTGATCCCATTCGAAGCTCCTCCAGAGCCTTATCAGTGTAGAAGCACAATGTTTCTGAACTATTTGTGAAAAGTGTGAACGAAAGAATTCCCATGAAATTGGCCTCTCCGGGAGAACAATTGGTTTCATTCGGTCACCTCACAACATCTGGAGTCTACTCCAATGTATTGATCCCAATCAAAACTCTTTTTGGCATAGTTTTGGACGGCGGCTTGAGGTTTGAGAAAAATAACAGAGAAGCTTTAACCAACAATACCCTATCAATTTTGCATCTTTGAGGGAGCAAGCTAGGACATCCGGCATGCTAACAATATTTCATGACTATTCGAAACAATTGATCCCATTCGAAGCTCCTCCAGAGCCTTATTAGTGTAGAAGACAATGTTTCTGAACTATTTGTGAAAAGTGTGAACGAACGAATTCCCATGATATTGGCCACTCTGCGAGAACAATTGGGTTCATCCTGTCACCTCACAACATCGGAAGTCTGTTCCAATGTATTGATCCCAATCGAAACTCTTTTTGGCATAATTTTGGACGGCGGCTTGAGGTTTGAGAAAAATAATAGAGAAGCTTTAACCAATAATACCCTATCAATTTTGCATCTCTGAGGAAGCAAGCTATGACATCCGGCATGCTAACAACATTTCATGACTATTCGAAACAATTGATCCCCTTCGAAGCTCCTCCAAAGCCTGATTAGTATAGAAGCCCAAAGTTTCTGAACTATTTGTGAAAACTGTGAACGAATGAATTCCCATGATATTGGCCTCTCTGAGAGAACAATTGGGTTCATCCGGTCACCTCACAACATCTGGAGTCTATTCCAATGTATTGATCCCAGTCGAAACTCTTTTTGGCATAGTTTTGGATTTAGGCTTGAGGTTTGAGAAAAATAACAGAGAAGCTTTAACCAACAATACCCTATCAATTTTGCATCTTTGAGGGAGCAAGCTAGGACATCCGGCTTGCTAACAACATCTCATGACTATTCGAAACAATTGATCCCATTCGAAGCTCCTCCAGAGCCTTATTAGTGTAGAAGCACAATGTTTCTGAACTATTTGTGAAAAGTGTGAACGAAAGAATTCCCATGAAATTGGCCTCTCCGGGAGAACAATTGGTTTCATTCGGTCACCTCACAACATCTGGAGTCTACTCCAATGTATTGATCCCAATCAAAACTCTTTTTGGCATAGTTTTGGACGGAGGCTTGAGATTTGAGAAAAATAACAGAGAAGCTTTAACCAACAATACCCTATCAATTTTACATCTTTGAGGGAGCAAGTTAGTACATCCGGCTTGCTAACAACATCTCATGACTATTCGAAACAGTTGATCCCATTCGAAGCTCCTCCAAAGCCTGATTAGAGTAGAAGCCCAAAGTTTGTGAACTATTTGTGAAAAGTGTGAACGAATGAATTCCCATCATATTGGCCTCTTTGAGAGAACAATTGGGTTCATCCGGTCACCTCACAACATCTGGAGTCTATTCCAATGTATTGATCCCAGTCGAAACTCTTTTTGGCATAGTTTTGGATAGAGGCTTGAGGTTTGAGAAAAATAACAGAGAAGCTTTAACCAACAATACCCTATCAATTTTGCATCTTTGAGGGAGCAAGCTAGGACATCCGGCTTGCTAACAACATCTCATGACTATTCGAAACAATTGATCCCATTCGAAGCTCCTCCAGAGCCTTATTAGTGTAGAAGCACAATGTTTCTGAACTATTTGTGAAAAGTGTGAACGAAAGAATTCCCATGAAATTGGCCTCTCCGGGAGAACAATTAGTTTCATTCGGTCACCTCACAACATCTGGAGTCTACTCCAATGTATTGATCCCAATCAAAACTCTTTTTGGCATAGTTTTGGACGGCGGCTTGAGGTTTGAGAAAAATAACAGAGAAGCTTTAACCAACAATAACCTATCAATTTTACATCTTTGAGGGAGCAAGCTAGGACATCCGGCATGCTAACAATATTTCATGACTATTCGAAACAATTGATCCCATTCGAAGCTCCTCCAGAGCCTTATTAGTGTAGAAGATAATGTTTCTGAACTATTTGTGAAAAGTGTGAACGAACGAATTCCCATGATATTGGCCACTCTGCGAGAACAATTGGGTTCATCCTATCACCTCACAACATCGGAAGTCTGTTCCAATGTATTGATCCCAATCAAAACTCTTTTTGGCATAATTTTGGACGGCGGCTTGAGGTTTGAGAAAAATAATAGAGAAGCTTTAACCAATAATACCCTATCAATTTTGCATCTCTGAGGAAGCAAGCTATGACATCCGGCATGCTAACAACATTTCATGACTATTCGAAACAATTGATCCCCTTCGAAGCTCCTCCAAAGCCTGATTAGTATAGAAGCCCAAAGTTTCTGAACTATTTGTGAAAAGTGTGAACGAATGAATTCCTATGATATTGGCCTCTCTGAGAGAACAATTGGGTTCATCCGGTCACCTCACAACATCTGGAGTCTATTCCAATGTATTGATCCCAGTCGAAACTCTTTTTGGCATAGTTTTGGATAGAGGCTTGAGGTTTGAGAAAAATAACAGAGAAGCTTTAACCAACAATACCCTATCAATTTTGCATCTTTGAGGGAGCAAGCTAGGACATCCGGCTTGCTAACAACATCTCATGACTATTCGAAACAATTGATCCCATTCGAAGCTCCTCCAGAGCCTTATTAGTGTAGAAGCACAATGTTTCTGAACTATTTGTGAAAAGTGTGAACGAAAGAATTCCCATGAAATTGGCCTCTCCGGGAGAACAATTGGTTTCATTCGGTCACCTCACAACATCTGGAGTCTACTCCAATGTATTGATCCCAATCAAAACTCTTTTTGGCATAGTTTTGGACGGAGGCTTGAGGTTTGAGAAAAATAACAGAGAAGCTTTAACCAACAATACCCTATCAATTTTACATCTTTGAGGGAGCAAGTTAGTACATCCGGCTTGCTAACAACATCTCATGACTATTCGAAACAGTTGATCCCATTCAAAGCTCCTCCAAAGCCTGATTAGAGTAGAAGCCCAAAGTTTGTGAACTATTTGTGAAAAGTGTGAACGAATGAATTCCCATCATATTGGCCTCTTTGAGAGAACAATTGGGTTCATCCGGTCACCTCACAACATCTGGAGTCTATTCCAATGTATTGATCCCAGTCGAAACTCTTTTTGGCATAGTTTTGGATAGAGGCTTGAGGTTTGAGAAAAATAACAGAGAAGCTTTAACCAACAATACCCTATCAATTTTGCATCTTTGAGGGAGCAAGCTAGGACATCCAGCTTGCTAACAACATCTCATGACTATTCGAAACAATTGATCCCATTCGAAGCTCCTCCAGAGCCTTATTAGTGTAGAAGCACAATGTTTCTGAACTATTTGTGAAAAGTGTGAACGAAAGAATTCCCATGAAATTGGCCTCTCCGGGAGAACAATTGGTTTCATTCGGTCACCTCACAACATCTGGAGTCTACTCCAATGTATCGATCCCAATCAAAACTCTTTTTGGCATAGTTTTGGACGGCGGCTTGAGGTTTGAGAAAAATAACAGAGAAGCTTTAACCAACAATACCCTATCAATTTTGCATCTTTGAGGGAGCAAGCTAGGACATCCGGCATGCTAACAATATTTCATGACTATTCGAAACAATTGATCCCATTCGAAGCTCCTCCAGAGCCTTATTAGTGTAGAAGACAATGTTTCTGAACTATTTGTGAAAAGTGTGAACGAACGAATTCCCATGATATTGGCCACTCTGCGAGAACAATTGGGTTCATCCTGTCACCTCACAACATCGGAAGTCTGTTCCAATGTATTGATCCCAATCAAAACTCTTTTTGGCATAATTTTGGACGGCGGCTTGAGGTTTGAGAAAAATAATAGAGAAGCTTTAACCAATAATACCCTATCAATTTTGCATCTCTGAGGAAGCAAGCTATGACATCCGGCATGCTAACAACATTTCATGACTACTCGAAACAATTGATCCCCTTCGAAGCTGCTCCAAAGCCTGATTAGTATAGAAGCCCAAAGTTTCTGAACTATTTGTGAAAAGTGTGAACGAATGAATTCCCATGATATTGGCCTCTCTGAGAGAACAATTGGGTTCATCCGGTCACCTCACAACATCTGGAGTCTATTCCAATGTATTGATCCCAGTCGAAACTCTTTTTGGCATAGTTTTGGATAGAGGCTTGAGGTTTGAGAAAAATAACAGAGAAGCTTTAACCAACAATACCCTATCAATTTTGCATCTTTGAGGGAGCAAGCTAGGACATCCGGCTTGCTAACAACATCTCATGACTATTCGAAACAATTGATCCCATTCGAAGCTCCTCCAGAGCCTTATTAGTGTAGAAGCACAATGTTTCTGAACTATTTGTGAAAAGTGTGAACGAAAGAATTCCCATGAAATTGGCCTCTCCGGGAGAACAATTGGTTTCATTCGGTCACCTCACAACATCTGGAGTCTACTCCAATGTATTGATCCCAATCAAAACTCTTTTTGGCATAGTTTTGGACGGAGGCTTGAGGTTTGAGAAAAATAACAGAGAAGCTTTAACCAACAATACCCTATCAATTTTACATCTTTGAGGGAGCAAGTTAGTACATCCGGCTTGCAAACAACATCTCATGACTATTCGAAACAGTTGATCCCATTCGAAGCTCCTCCAAAGCCTGATTAGAGTAGAAGCCCAAAGTTTGTGAACTATTTGTAAAAAGTGTGAACGAATGAATTCCCATCATATTGGCCTCTTTGAGAGAACAATTGGGTTCATCCGGTCACCTCACAACATCTGGAGTCTATTCCAATGTATTGATCCCAGTCGAAACTCTTTTTGGCATAGTTTTGGATAGAGGCTTGAGGTTTGAGAAAAATAACAGAGAAGCTTTAACCAACAATACCCTATCAATTTTGCATCTCTGAGGAAGCAAGCTATGACATCCGGCATGCTAACTACATTTCATGACTATTCGAAACAATTAATCCCCTTCGAAGCTCCTCCAAAGCCTGATTAGTATAGAAGCCCAAAGTTTCTGAACTATTTGTGAAAAGTGTGAACGAATGAATTCCCATGATATTGGCCTCTCTGAGAGAACAATTGGGTTCATCCGGTCACCTCACAACATCTGGAGTCTATTCCAATGTATTGATCCCAGTCGAAACTCTTTTTGGCATAGTTTTGGATAGAGGCTTGAGGTTTGAGAAAAATAACAGAGAAGCTTTAACCAACAATACCCTATCAATTTTGCATCTTTGAGGGAGCAAGCTAGGACATCCGGCTTGCTAACAACATCTCATGACTATTCGAAACAATTGATCCCATTCGAAGCTCCTCCAGAGCCTTATTAGTGTAGAAGCACAATGTTTCTGAACTATTTGTGAAAAGTGTGAACGAAAGAATTCCCATGAAATTGGCCTCTCCGGGAGAACAATTGGTTTCATTCGGTCACCTCACAACATCTGGAGTCTACTCCAATGTATTGATCCCAATCAAAACTCTTTTTGGCATAGTTTTGGACGGAGGCTTGAGGTTTGAGAAAAATAACAGAGAAGCTTTAACCAACAATACCCTATCAATTTTACATCTTTGAGGGAGCAAGTTAGTACATCCGGCTTGCTAACAACATCTCATGACTATTCGAAACAGTTGATCCCATTCGAAGCTCCTCCAAAGCCTGATTAGAGTAGAAGCCCAAAGTTTGTGAACTATTTGTGAAAAGTGTGAACGAATGAATTCCCATCATATTGGCCTCTTTGAGAGAACAATTGGGTTCATCCGGTCACCTCACAACATCTGGAGTCTATTCCAATGTATTGATCCCAGTCGAAACTCTTTTTGGCATAGTTTTGGATAGAGGCTTGAGGTTTGAGAAAAATAACAGAGAAGCTTTAACCAACAATACCCTATCAATTTTGCATCTTTGAGGGAGCAAGCTAGGACATCCGGCATGCCAACAGCATTTCATGACTATTCGAAACAATTGATCCCATTCGAAGCTCCTCCAAAGCCTGATTAGTGTAGAAGGCCAAAGTTTCTGAACTATTTGTGAAAAGTGTGAACGAACGAATTCCCATGATATTGGCCACTCTGCGAGAACAATTGGGTTCATCCTGTCACCTCACAACATCTGGAGTCTATTCCAATGTATTGATCCCAATCAAAACTCTTTTTGGCATAACTTTGGACGGCGGCTTGAGGTTTGAGAAAAATAACAGAGAAGCTTTATCCAACAATACATCATCAATTTTGTATCTTTGAGGGAGCAAGCAATGACATCCGGCATGCAAACAACATTTCATGACTATTCGAAACAATTGATCCCATTCGGAGCTCCTCCAGAGCCTGATTAGTGTAGAAGCACAAAGTTTCTGAACTATTTGTGAAAAGTGTGAACGAAAGAATTCCAATGAAATATGCCTCTCTGGGAGCACAATTGGTTTCATTCGGTCACCTCACAACATCTGGAGTCTACTCCAATGTATTGATCCCAATCGAAACTCTTTTTGGCATAGTTTTGGATGGAGGCTTGAGGTTTGAAAAAAATAACAGTGAAGCTTTAACCAATAATACCCTATCAATTTTGCATCTCTGAGGAAGCAAGCTATGACATCCGGCATGCTAACAACATTTCATGACTCTTCGAAACAATTGATCCCATTCGAAACTCCTCCAAAGCCTGATTTGTGTAGAAGGCCAAAGTTTCTGAACTATTTGTGAAAAGTGTGAACGAACGAATTCCCATCATATTGGCCTCTTTGAGAGAACAATTGGGTTCATCCGATCACCTCACAACATCTGGAGTCTATTCCAATGTATTGATCTGAGTCGAAACTCTTTTTGGCATAGTTTTGGATAGAGGCTTGAGGTTTGAGAAAAATAACAGAGAAGCTTTAACCAACAATACCCTATCAATTTTGCATCTCTGAGGAAGCAAGCTAGGACATCCAGCATGCTAACAATTTTTCATGACTATACGAAACAATTGATCCCATTCGAAGCTCCTCCAGTGCCTTATTAGTGTAGAAGGACAATGTTTCTGAACTATTTGTGAAAAGTGTGAACGAACGAATTCCCATGATATTGGCCACTCTGCGAGAACAATTGGGTTCATCCTGTCACCTCACAACATCGGGAGTCTGTTCCAATGTATTGATCCCAATCAAAACTCTTTTTGGCATAATTTTGGACGGCGGCTTGAGGTTTGAGAAAAATAATAGAGAAGCTTTATCCAACAATACATCATCAATTTTGTATCTTTGAGGGAGCAAGCAAGGACATCCGGCATGCTAACAACATTTCATGACTATTCGAAACAATTGATCCCATTCGGAGCTCCTCCAGAGCCTGATTAGTGTAGAAGCACAAAGTTTCTGAACTATTTGTGAAAAGTGTGAACGAAAGAATTCCCATGAAATATGCCTCTCTGGGAGAACAATTGGTTTCATTCGGTCACCTCACAACATCTAGAGTCGACTCCAATGTATTGATCCCAATCGAAACTCTTTTTGGCATAGTTTTGGACGGAGGCTTGAGGTTTGAGAAAAATAACAGTGAAGCTTTAACCAATAATACCCTATCAATTTTGCATCTCTGAGGAAGCAAGCTATGACATTCGGCATGCTAACAACATTTCATGACTATTCGAAACAATTGATCCCCTTCGAAGCTCCTCCAAAGCCTGATTAGTATAGAAGCCCAAAGTTTCTGAACTATTTGTGAAAAGTGTGAACAAATGAATTCCCATCATATTGGCCTCTCTGAGAGAACAATTGGGTTCATTCGGTCACCTCACAACATCTAGAGTCGACTCCAATGTATTGATCCCAATCGAAACTCTTTTTGGCATAATTTTGGACGGCGGCTTGAGGTTTGAGAAAAATAATAGAGAAGCTTTATCCAACAATACATCATCAATTTTGTATCTTTGAGGGAGCAAGCAAGGACATCCGGCATGCTAACAACATTTCATGACTATTCGAAACAATTGATCCCATTCGAAGCTCCTCTAGAGCCTGATTAGGGTAGAAGCCCAAAGTTTTTGAACTATTTGTGAAAAGTGTGAACGAATGAATTCCCATCATATTGGCCTCTCTGGGAGATTAATTGGCTTCATCCGGTCACCTCACAACATCTGGAGTCTATTCCAATGTATTGATCCGAATCAAAACTCTTTTTGGCATAGTTTTGGACGGCGGCTTGAGGTTTGAGAAAAATAACAGAGAAGCTTTATCCAACAATACACCATCAATTTTGTATCTTTGAGGGAGCACGCATGGACATCCGGCATGCTAACAATATTTCATGACTATTCGAAACAATTGATCCCATTCGAAGCTCCTCCAGAGCCTGATTAGCGTAGAAGCACAAAGTTTCTGAACTATTAGTGAAAAGTGTGAACGTATGAATTCCCATGATATTGGCCTCTCTGGGAGAGCAATTTGGTTCATCCGGTCACCTCACAACATTTGGAGTCTATTCCAAAGTATTGATCCCAATCGAAACTCTTTTTGGCATAGTTTAGGACGGAGGCTTGAGGTTTGAGAAAAATGACAGAGAATCTTTAACCAACAATACCCTATCAATTTTGCATCTTTGAGGGAGCAAGCAAGGACATCCGGCATGCTAACAACATTTCATGACTATTCGAAATAATTGATCCCATTCGAAGCTCCTCTAGAGCCTGATTAGTGTAGAAGCCCAAAGTTTGTGAACTATTTGTGAAAAGTGTGAACGAATGAATTCCCATCATATTGGCCTCTTTGGGAGAACAATTGGGTTAATCCGGTCACCTCACAACATCTGGAGTCTATTCAAATGTATTGATCCCAGTCAAAACTCTTTTTGGCATAGTTTTGGACGGAGGCTTGAGGTTTGAGAAAAATAACAGTGAAGCTTTAACCAACAATACCCTATCAATTTTGCATCTTTGAGGGAGCAAGCAAGGACATCCGGCATGCTAACAACATTTCATGACTATTCGAAACAATTGATCCCATTCGAAGCTCCTCTAGAGCCTGATTAGGGTAGAAGCCCAAAGTTTTTGAACTATTTGTGAAAAGTGTGAACGAACGAATTCCCATCATATTGGCCTCTCTGGGAGAACAATTGGCTTCATCCGGTCACCTCACAACATCTGGAGTCTATTCCAATGTATTGATCCCAATCAAAACTCTTTTTGGCATAGTTTTGGACGGCGGCTTGAGGTTTGAGAAAAATAACAGAGAAGCTTTATCCAACAATACCCTATTAATTTAGCATCTTTGAGGGAGCAAGCAAGGACATCCGGCATCCTAACAACATTTTATGACTTTTCAAAACAATTGATCCCATTCGAAGCTCCTCAAGAGCCTGATTAGTGTAGAAGCACAAAGTTTTTGAACTATTTGTGAAAATTGTGAATGAACAAATTCCCATGATATTGGCCTTGCTGGGAGAACAATTGGGTTCATCCGGTCACCTCACAACATCTGGAGTCTGTTCCAAAGTATTGATCCCAGTCGAAACTCTTTTTGGCATAGTTTTGGACGGAGGCTTGAGGTTTGAGAAAAATAACAGTGAAGCTTTAACCAATAATACCCTATCAATTTAGCATCTTTGAGCAAGCAAGCAAGGACATCCGGCATGCTAACAACATTTCATGACTATTCGAAACAATTGATCCCATTCGAAGCTCCTCTAGAGCCTGATTAGGGTAGAAGCCCAAAGTTTTTGAACTATTTGTGAAAAGTGTGAACGAACGAATTCCCATCATATTGGCCTCTCTGGGAGAACAATTGGCTTCATCCGGTCACCTCACAACATCTGGAGTCTATTCCAATGTATTGATCCCAATCAAAACTCTTTTTGGCATAGTTTTGGACGGCGGCTTGAGGTTTGAGAAAAATAACAGAGAAGCTTTATCCAACAATACACCATCAATTTTGTATCTTTGAGGGAGCACGCATGGACATCCGGCATGCTAACAATATTTCATGACTATTCGAAACAATTGATCCCATTCGAAGCTCCTCCAGAGCCTGATTAGCGTAGAAGCACAAAGTTTCTGAACTATTAGTGAAAAGTGTGAACGTATGAATTCCCATGATATTGGCCTCTCTGGGAGAGCAATTTGGTTCATCCGGTCACCTCACAACATTTGGAGTCTATTCCAAAGTATTGATCCCAATCGAAACTCTTTTTGGCATAGTTTAGGACGGAGGCTTGAGGTTTGAGAAAAATGACAGAGAATCTTTAACCAACAATACCCTATCAATTTTGCATCTTTGAGGGAGCAAGCAAGGACATCCGGCATGCTAACAACATTTCATGACTATTCGAAATAATTGATCCCATTCGAAGCTCCTCTAGAGCCTGATTAGTGTAGAAGCCCAAACTTTGTGAACTATTTGTGAAAAGTGTGAACGAATGAATTCCCATCATATTGGCCTCTTTGGGAGAACAATTGGGTTAATCCGGTCACCTCACAACATCTGGAGTCTATTCAAATGTATTGATCCCAGTCGAAACTCTTTTTGGCATAGTTTTGGACGGAGGCTTGAGGTTTGAGAAAAATAACAGTGAAGCTTTAACCAACAATACCCTATCAATTTTGCATCTTTGAGGGAGCAAGCAAGGACATCCGGCATGCTAACAACATTTCATGACTATTCGAAACAATTGATCCCATTCGAAGCTCCTCTAGAGCCTGATTAGGGTAGAAGCCCAAAGTTTTTGAACTATTTGTGAAAAGTGTGAACGAACGAATTCCCATGATATTGGCCTCTCTGGGAGAACAATTGGCTTCATCCGGTCACCTCACAACATCTGGAGTCTGTTCCAATGTATTGATCCTAATCAAAACTCTTTTTGGCATAGTTTTGTACGGCGGCTTGAGATTTGAGAAAAATAACAGTGAAGCTTTAACCAACAATACCCTATTAATTTAGCATCTTTGAGGGAGCAAGCAAGGACATCCGGCATCCTAACAACATTTTATGACTATTCAAAACAATTGATCCCATTCGAAGCTCCTCCAGAGCCTGATTAGTGTAGAAGCACAAAGTTTTTGAACTATTTGTGAAAATTGTGAATGAACAAATTCCCATGATATTGGCCTTGCTGGGAGAACAATTGGGTTCATCCGGTCACCTCACAACATCTGGAGTCTGTTCCAATGTATTGATCCCAGTCGAAACTCTTTTTGGCATAGTTTTGGACGGAGGCTTGAGGTTTGAGAAAAATAACAGTGAAGCTTTAACCAATAATACCCTATCAATTTAGCATCTTTGAGCAAGCAAGCAAGGACATCCGGCATGCTAACAACATTTCATGACTATTCGAAACAATTGATCCCATTCGAAGCTCCTCTAGAGCCTGATTAGGGTAGAAGCCCAAAGTTTTTGAACTATTTGTGAAAAGTGTGAACGAACGAATTCCCATCATATTGGCCTCTCTGGGAGAACAATTGGCTTCATCCGGTCACCTCACAACATCTGGAGTCTATTCCAATGTATTGATCCCAATCAAAACTCTTTTTGGCATAGTTTTGGACGGCGGCTTGAGGTTTGAGAAAAATAACAGAGAAGCTTTATCCAACAATACACCATCAATTTTGTATCTTTGAGGGAGCACGCATGGACATCCGGCATGCTAACAATATTTCATGACTATTCGAAACAATTGATCCCATTCGAAGCTCCTCCAGAGCCTGATTAGCGTAGAAGCACAAAGTTTCTGAACTATTAGTGAAAAGTGTGAACGTATGAATTCCCATGATATTGGCCTCTCTGGGAGAGCAATTTGGTTCATCCGGTCACCTCACAACATTTGGAGTCTATTCCAAAGTATTGATCCCAATCGAAACTCTTTTTGGCATAGTTTAGGACGGAGGCTTGAGGTTTGAGAAAAATGACAGAGAATCTTTAACCAACAATACCCTATCAATTTTGCATCTTTGAGGGAGCAAGCAAGGACATCCGGCATGCTAACAACATTTCATGACTATTCGAAATAATTGATCCCATTCGAAGCTCCTCTAGAGCCTGATTAGTGTAGAAGCCCAAAGTTTGTGAACTATTTGTGAAAAGTGTGAACGAATGAATTCCCATCATATTGGCCTCTTTGGGAGAACAATTGGGTTAATCCGGTCACCTCACAACATCTGGAGTCTATTCAAATGTATTGATCCCAGTCGAAACTCTTTTTGGCATAGTTTTGGACGGAGGCTTGAGGTTTGAGAAAAATAACAGTGAAGCTTTAACCAACAATACCCTATCAATTTTGCATCTTTGAGGGAGCAAGCAAGGACATCCGGCATGCTAACAACATTTCATGACTATTCGAAACAATTGATCCCATTCGAAGCTCCTCTAGAGCCTGATTAGGGTAGAAGCCCAAAGTTTTTGAACTATTTGTGAAAAGTGTGAACGAACGAATTCCCATGATATTGGCCTCTCTGGGAGAACAATTGGCTTCATCCGGTCACCTCACAACATCTGGAGTCTGTTCCAATGTATTGATCCTAATCAAAACTCTTTTTGGCATAGTTTTGTATGGCGGCTTGAGATTTGAGAAAAATAACAGTGAAGCTTTAACCAACAATACCCTATTAATTTTGCATCTTTGAGGGAGCAAGCAAGGACATCCGGCATCCTAACAACATTTTATGACTATTCAAAACAATTGATCCCATTCGAAGCTCCTCCAGAGCCTGATTAGTGTAGAAGCACAAAGTTTTTGAACTATTTGTGAAAATTGTGAATGAACAAATTCCCATGATATTGGCCTTGCTGGGAGAACAATTGGGTTCATCCGGTCACCTCACAACATCTGGAGTCTGTTCCAATGTATTGATCCCAGTCGAAACTCTTTTTGGCATAGTTTTGGACGGAGGCTTGAGGTTTGAGAAAAATAACAGTGAAGCTTTAACCAATAATACCCTATCAATTTAGCATCTTTGAGCAAGCAAGCAAGGACATCCGGCATGCTAACAACATTTCATGACTATTCGAAACAATTGATCCCATTCGAAGCTCCTCTAGAGCCTGATTAGGGTAGAAGCCCAAAGTTTTTGAACTATTTGTGAAAAGTGTGAACGAACGAATTCCCATCATATTGGCCTCTCTGGGAGAACAATTGGCTTCATCCGGTCACCTCACAACATCTGGAGTCTATTCCAATGTATTGATCCCAATCAAAACTCTTTTTGGCATAGTTTTGGACGGCGGCTTGAGGTTTGAGAAAAATAACAGAGAAGCTTTATCCAACAATACACCATCAATTTTGTATCTTTGAGGGAGCACGCATGGACATCCGGCATGCTAACAATATTTCATGACTATTCGAAACAATTGATCCCATTCGAAGCTCCTCCAGAGCCTGATTAGCGTAGAAGCACAAAGTTTCTGAACTATTAGTGAAAAGTGTGAACGTATGAATTCCCATGATATTGGCCTCTCTGGGAGAGCAATTTGGTTCATCCGGTCACCTCACAACATTTGGAGTCTATTCCAAAGTATTGATCCCAATCGAAACTCTTTTTGGCATAGTTTAGGACGGAGGCTTGAGGTTTGAGAAAAATGACAGAGAATCTTTAACCAACAATACCCTATCAATTTTGCATCTTTGAGGGAGCAAGCAAGGACATCCGGCATGCTAACAACATTTCATGGCTATTCAAAATAATTGATCCCATTCAAAGCTCCTCTAGAGCCTGATTAGTGTAGAAGCCCAAAGTTTGTGAACTACTTGTGAAAAGTGTGAACGAATGAATTCCCATCATATTGGCCTCTTTGGGAGAACAATTGGGTTAATCCGGTCACCTCACAACATCTGGAGTCTATTCAAATGTATTGATCCCAGTCGAAACTCTTTTTGGCATAGTTTTGGACGGAGGCTTGAGGTTTGAGAAAAATAACAGTGAAGCTTTAACCAACAATACCCTATCAATTTTGCATCTTTGAGGGAGCAAGCAAGGACATCCGGCATGCTAACAACATTTCATGACTATTCGAAACAATTGATCCCATTCGAAGCTCCTCTAGAGCCTGATTAGGGTAGAAGCCCAAAGTTTTTGAACTATTTGTGAAAAGTGTGAACGAACGAATTCCCATCATATTGGCCTCTCTGGGAGAACAATTGGCTTCATCCGGTCACCTCACAACATCTGGAGTCTGTTTCAATGTATTGATCCCAATCAAAACTCTTTTTGGCATAGTTTTGTACGGCGGCTTGAGATTTGAGAAAAATAACAGTGAAGCTTTAATCAACAATACCCTATTAATTTAGCATCTTTGAGGGAGCAAGCAAGGACATCCGGCATCCTAACAACATTTTTTGACTATTCAAAACAATTGATCCCATTCGAAGCTCCTCCAGAGCCTGATTAGTGTAGAAGCACAAAGTTTTTGAACTATTTGTGAAAATTGTGAATGAACAAATTCCCATGATATTGGCCTTGCTGGGAGAACAATTGGGTTCATCCGGTCACCTCACAACATCTGGAGTCTGTTCCAATGTATTGATCCCAGTCGAAACTCTTTTTGGCATAGTTTTGGACGGAGGCTTGAGGTTTGAGAAAAATAACAGTGAAGCTTTAACCAATAATACCCTATCAATTTAGCATCTTTGAGCAAGCAAGCAAGGACATCCGGCATGTTAACAACATTTCATGACTATTCGAAACAATTGATCCCATTCGAAGCTCCTCTAGAGCCTGATTAGGGTAAAAGCCCAAAGTTTTTGAACTATTTGTGAAAAGTGTGAACGAACGAATTCCCATCATATTGGCCTCTCTGGGAGAACAATTGGCTTCATCCGGTCACCTCACAACATCTGGAGTCTATTCCAATGTATTGATCCCAATCAAAACTCTTTTTGGCATAGTTTTGGACGGCGGCTTGAGGTTTGAGAAAAATAACAGAGAAGCTTTATGCAACAATACACCATCAATTTTGTATCTTTGAGGGAGCACGCATGGACATCCGGCATGCTAACAATATTTCATGACTATTCGAAACAATTGATCCCATTCGAAGCTCCTCCAGAGCCTGATTAGCGTAGAAGCACAAAGTTTCTGAACTATTAGTGAAAAATGTGAACGTATGAATTCCCATGATATTGGCCTCTCTGGGAGGGCAATTTGGTTCATCCGGTCACCTCACAACATTTGGAGTCTATTCCAAAGTATTGATCCCAATCGAAACTCTTTTTGGCATAGTTTAGGACGGAGGCTTGAGGTTTGAGAAAAATGACAGAGAATCTTTAACCAACAATACCCTATCAATTTTGCATCTTTGAGGGAGCAAGCAAGGACATCCGGCATGCTAACAACATTTCATGACTATTCGAAATAATTGATCCCATTCGAAGCTCCTCCAGAGCCTTATTAGTGTAGAAGCCCAAAGTTTGTGAACTATTTGTGAAAAGTGTGAACGAATGAATTCCCATCATATTGGCCTCTTTGGGAGAACAATTGGGTTAATCCGGTCACCTCACAACATCTGGAGTCTATTCAAATGTATTGATCCCAGTCGAAACTCTTTTTGGCATAGTTTTGGACGGAGGCTTGAGGTTTGAGAAAAATAACAGTGAAGCTTTAACCAACAATACCCTATCAATTTTGCATCTTTGAGGGAGCAAGCAAGGACATCCGGCATGCTAACAACATTTCATGACTATTCGAAACAATTGATCCCATTCGAAGCTCCTCTAGAGCCTGATTAGGGTAGAAGCCCAAAGTTTTTGAACTATTTGTGAAAAGTGTGAACGAACGAATTCCCATGATATTGGCCTCTCTGGGAGAACAATTGGCTTCATCCGGTCACCTCACAACATCTGGAGTCTGTTCCAATGTATTGATCCCAATCAAAACTCTTTTTGGCATAGTTTTGTACGGCGGCTTGAGATTTGAGAAAAATAACAGTGAAGCTTTAACCAACAATACCCTATTAATTTAGCATCTTTGAGGGAGCAAGCAAGGACATCCGGCATCCTAACAACATTTTATGACTATTCAAAACAATTGATCCCATTCGAAGCTCCTCCAGAGCCTGATTAGTGTAGAAGCACAAAGTTTTTGAACTATTTGTGAAAATTGTGAATGAACAAATTCCCATGATATTGGCCTTGCTGGGAGAACAATTGGGTTCATCCGGTCACCTCACAACATCTGGAGTCTGTTCCAATGTATTGATCCCAGTCGAAACTCTTTTTGGCATAGTTTTGGACGGAGGCTTGAGGTTTGAGAAAAATAACAGTGAAGCTTTAACCAATAATACCCTATCAATTTAGCATCTTTGAGCAAGCAAGCAAGGACATTCGGCATGCTAACAACATTTCATGACTATTCGAAACAATTGATCCCATTCGAAGCTCCTCTAGAGCCTGATTAGGGTAAAAGCCCAAAGTTTTTGAACTATTTGTGAAAAGTGTGAACGAACGAATTCCCATCATATTGGCCTCTCTGGGAGAACAATTGGCTTCATCCGGTCACCTCACAACTTCTGGAGTCTATTCCAATGTATTGATCCCAATCAAAACTCTTTTTGGCATAGTTTTGGACGGCGGCTTGAGGTTTGAGAAAAATAACAGAGAAGCTTTATCCAACAATACACCATCAATTTTGTATCTTTGAGGGAGCACGCATGGACATCCGGCATGCTAACAATATTTCATGACTATTCGAAACAATTGATCCCATTCGAAGCTCCTCCAGAGCCTGATTAGCGTAGAAGCACAAAGTTTCTGAACTATTTGTGAAAAGTGTGAACGTATAAATTCCCATGATATTGGCCTCTCTGGGAGAGCAATTTGGTTCATCCGGTCACCTCACAACATTTGGAGTCTATTCCAAAGTATTGATCCCAATCGAAACTCTTTTTGGCATAGTTTAGGACGGAGGCTTGAGGTTTGAGAAAAATGACAGAGAATCTTTAACCAACAATACCCTATCAATTTTGCATCTTTGAGGGAGCAAGCAAGGACATCCGGCATGCTAACAACATTTCATGACTATTCGAAATAATTGATCCCATTCGAAGCTCCTCCAGAGCCTGATTAGTGTAGAAGCCCAAAGTTTGTGAACTATTTGTGAAAAGTGTGAACGAATGAATTCCCATCATATTGGCCTCTTTGGGAGAACAATTGGGTTAATCCGGTCACCTCACAACATCTGGAGTCTATTCAAATGTATTGATCCCAGTCGAAACTCTTTTTGGCATAGTTTTGGACGGAGGCTTGAGGTTTGAGAAAAATAACAGTGAAGCTTTAACCAACAATACCCTATCAATTTTGCATCTTTGAGGGAGCAAGCAAGGACATCCGGCATGCTAACAACATTTCATGACTATTCGAAACAATTGATCCCATTCGAAGCTCCTCTAGAGCCTGATTAGGGTAGAAGCCCAAAGTTTTTGAACTATTTGTGAAAAGTGTGAACGAACGAATTCCCATGATATTGGCCTCTCTGGGAGAACAATTGGCTTCATCCGGTCACCTCACAACATCTGGAGTCTGTTCCAATGTATTGATCCCAATCGAAACTCTTTTTGGCATAGTTTTGTACGGCGGCTTGAGATTTGAGAAAAATAACAGTGAAGGTTTAACCAACAATACCCTATCAATTTAGCATCTTTGAGGGAGCAAGCAAGGATATCCGGCATGCTAACAACATTTCATGACTATTCAAAACAATTGATCCCATTCGAAGCTCCTCTAGAGCCTGATTAGTGTAGAAGCACAAAGTTTTTGAACTATTTGTGAAAATTGTGAATGAACAAATTCCCATGATATTGGCCTTGCTGGGAGAACAATTGGGTTCATCCGGTCACCTCACAACATCTGGAGTCTATTCCAATGTATTCATCCCAAGCGAAACTCTTTTTGGCATAGTTTTGGACGGAGGCTTGAGGTTTGAGAAAAATAACAGAGAAGCTTTAACCAACAATACCCTATCAATTTTGCATGTTTGAGGGAGCAAGCTAGGACATCCGGCTTGCTAACAACATCTCATGACTATTCGAAACAGTTGATCCCATTCGAAGCTCCTCCAGAGCCTGATTAGTGTAGAAGCACAAAGTTTCTGAACTATTTGTGAAAAGTGTGAACGAACGAATCCCCATGATATTGGCCTCTCTGGGAGAACAATTGGGTTCATCCGGTCACCTCACAACATCTGGAGTCTGTTCCAATGTATTCATCCCAAGCGAAACTGTTTTTGCCATATTTTTGGACGGAGGCTTGAGGTTTGACAAAAATAACAGAGAAGCTTTAACCAACAATACCCTATCAATTTTGCATCTTTGAGGGAGCAAGCTAGGACATCCGGCATGCTAAGAACATTTCATGACTATTCAAAACAATTGATCCCATTCGAAGCTCCTCCAGAGCCTGATTAGTGTAGAAGCACAAAGTTTCAGAACTATTTGTGAAAAGTGTGAACGAAAGAATTCCCATGAAATTGGCCTCTCTAGGAGAACAATTGGGTTCATTCGGACACCTCACAACATCTGGAGTCTACTTCAATGTGTTGATCCCAATCGAAACTCCTTTTGGCATAGCTTTGGACGGAGGCTTGAGATTTGAGAAAAATAACAGTGAAGGTTTAACCAACAATACCCTATTAATTTAGCATCTTTGAGGGAGCAAGCAAGGATATCCGGCATGCTAACAACATTTCATGACTATTCAAAACAATTGATCCCATTCGAAGCTCCTCCAGAGCCTGATTAGTGTAGAAGCACAAAGTTTTTGAACTATTTGTGAAAATTGTGAATGAACAAATTCCCATGATATTGGCCTTGCTGGGAGAACAATTGGGTTCATCCGGTCACCTCACAACATCTGGAGTCTATTCCAATGTATTCATCCCAAGCGAAACTCTTTTTGGCATAGTTTTGGACGGAGGCTTGAGGTTTGAGAAAAATAACAGAGAAGCTTTAACCAACAATACCCTATCAATTTAGCATCTTTGAGGGAGCAAGCAAGGATATCCGGCATGCTAACAACATTTCATGACTATTCAAAACAATTGATCCCATTCGAAGCTCCTCCAGAGCCTGATTAGTGTAGAAGCACAAAGTTTCTGAACTATTTGTAAAAAGTGTGAACGAACGAATTCCCATGATATTGGCCTCTCTGGGAGAACAATTGGGTTCATCTGGTCACCTCACAACATCTAGAGTCTGTTCCAATGTATTCATCCCAAGCGAAACTGTTTTTGCCATATTTTTGGACGGAGGCTTGAGGTTTGAAAAAAATAACAGAGAAGCTTCAACCAACAATACCCTATCAATTTTGCATCTTTGAGGGAGCAAGCTAGGACATCCGGCATGCTAAGAACATTTCATGACTATTCGAAACAATTGATCCCATTCGAAGCTCCTCCAGAGCCTGATTAGTGTAGAAGCACAAAGTTTCTGAACTATTTGTGAAAAGTGTGAACGAAGGAATTCCCATGAAATTGGCCTCTCTAGGAGAACAATTGGGTTCATTCGGTCACCTCACAACATCTGGAGTCTACTCCAATGTGTTGATCCCAATCGAAACTCCTTTTGGCATAGTTTTGGACGGAGGCTTGAGATTTGCGAAAAATAACAGTGAAGCTTTAACCAACAATACCCTATCAATTTAGCATCTTTGAGGGAGCAAGCAAGGATATCCGGCATGCTAACAACATTTCAGGACTAATCAAAACAATTGATCCCATTCGAAGCTCCTCTAGAGCCTGATTAGTGTAGAAGCACAAAGTTTTTGAACTATTTGTGAAAAGTGTGAACGAACGAATCCCCATGATATTAGCCTCTCTGGGAGAACAATTGGGTTCATCCGGTCACCTCACAACATCTGGAGTCTGTTCCAATGTATTCATCCCAAGCGAAACTGTTTTTGCCATATTTTTGGACGGAGGCTTGAGGTTTGACAAAAATAACAGAGAAGCTTTAAACAACAATACCCTATCAATTTTGCATGTTTGAGGGAGCAAGCTAGGACATCCGGCATGCTAAGAACATTTCATGACTATTCAAAACAATTGATCCCATTCGAAGCTCCTCCAGAGCCTGATTAGTGTAGAAGCACAAAGTTTCAGAACTATTTGTGAAAAGTGTGAACGAAAGAATTCCCATGAAATTGGCCTCTCTAGGAGAACAATTGGGTTCATTCGGACACCTCACAACATCTGGAGTCTACTTCAATGTGTTGATCCCAATCGAAACTCCTTTTGGCATAGCTTTGGACGGAGGCTTGAGATTTGAGAAAAATAACAGTGAAGGTTTAACCAACAATACCCTATTAATTTAGCATCTTTGAGGGAGCAAGCAAGGATATCCGGCATGCTAACAACATTTCAGGACTAATCAAAACAATTGATCCCATTCGAAGCTCCTCTAGAGCCTGATTAGTGTAGAAGCACAAAGTTTTTGAACTATTTGTGAAAATTGTGAATGAACAAATTCCCATGATATTGGCCTTGCTGGGAGAACAATTGGGTTCATCCGGTCACCTCACAACATCTGGAGTCTATTCCAATGTATTCATCCCAAGCGAAACTCTTTTTGGCATAGTTTTGGACGGAGGCTTGAGGTTTGAGAAAAATAACAGAGAAGCTTTAACCAACAATACCCTATCAATTTTGCATGTTTGAGGGAGCAAGCTAGGACATCCGGCTTGCTAACAACATCTCATGACTATTCGAAACAGTTGATCCCATTCGAAGCTCCTCCAGAGCCTGATTAGTGTAGAAGCACAAAGTTTCTGAACTATTAGTGAAAAGTGTGAACGAAAGAATTCCCATGATATTGGCCTTGCTGGGAGAACAATTGGTTTCATCCGGTCACCTCAAAACATCTGGAGTCTGTTCCAATGTATTCATCCCAAGTGAAACTCTTTTTGGCATAGTTTTGGATGGAGGCTTGAGGTTTGAGAAAAATAACAGAGAAGCTTTAACCAACAATACCCTATCAATTTAGCATCTTTGAGGGAGCAAGCAAGGATATCCGGCATTCTAACAACATTTCTTGACTATTCAAAACAATTGATCCCATTCGAAGCTCCTCCAGAGCCTGATTAGTGTAGAAGCACAAAGTTTCTGAACTATTTGTGAAAAGTGTGAACGAACGAATTCCCATGATATTGGCCTCCATGGGAGAACAATTGGGTTCATCTGGTCACCTCACAACATTTAGAGTCTGTTCCAATGTATTCATCCCAAGCGAAACTGTTTTTGCCATATTTTTGGACGGAGGCTTGAGGTTTGAAAAAAAACACAGAGAAGCTTCAACCAACAATACCCTATCAATTTTGCATCTTTGAGGGAGCAAGCTAGGACATCCGGCATGCTAAGAACATTTCATGACTATTCGAAACAATTGATCCCATTCGAAGCTCCTCCAGAGCCTGATTAGTGTAGAAGCACAAAGTTTCTGAACTATTTGTGAAAAGTGTGAACGAAGGAATTCCCATGAAATTGGCCTCTCTAGGAGAACAATTGGGTTCATTCGGTCACCTCACAACATCTGGAGTCTACTCCAATGTGTTGATCCCAATCGAAACTCCTTTTGGCATAGTTTTGGACGGAGGCTTGAGATTTGCGAAAAATAACAGTGAAGCTTTAACCAACAATACCCTATCAATTTAGCATCTTTGAGGGAGCAAGCAAGGATATCCGGCATGCTAACAACATTTCATGACTATTCAAAACAATTGATCCCATTCGAAGCTCCTCTAGAGCCTGATTAGTGTAGAAGCACAAAGTTTTTGAACTATTTGTGAAAAGTGTGAACGAACGAATCGCCATGATATTGGCCTCTCTGGGAGAACAATTGGGTTCATCCGGTCACCTCACAACATCTGGAGTCTGTTCCAATGTATTCATCCCAAGCGAAACTGTTTTTGCCATATTTTTGGACGGAGGTTTGAGGTTTGACAAAAATAACAGAGAAGCTTTAAACAACAATACCCTATCAATTTTGCATCTTTGAGGGAGCAAGCTAGGACATCCGGCATGCTAAGAACATTTCATGACTATTCAAAACAATTGATCCCATTCGAAGCTCCTCCAGAGCCTGATTAGTGTAGAAGCACAAAGTTTCAGAACTATTTGTGAAAAGTGTGAACGAAAGAATTCCCATGAAATTGGCATCTCTAGGAGAACAATTGGGTTCATTCGGACACCTCACAACATCTGGAGTCTACTTCAATGTGTTGATCCCAATCGAAACTCCTTTTGGCATAGTTTTGGACGGAGGCTTGAGATTTGCGAAAAATAACAGTGAAGCTTTAACCAACAATACCCTATCAATTTAGCATCTTTGAGGGAGCAAGCAAGGATATCCGGCATGCTAACAACATTTCATGACTATTCAAAACAATTGATCCCATTCGAAGCTCCTCTAGAGCCTGATTAGTGTAGAAGCACAAAGTTTTTGAACTATTTGTGAAAATTGTGAATGAACAAATTCCCATGATATTGGCCTTGCTGGGAGAACAATTGGGTTCATCCGGTCACCTCACAACATCTGGAGTCTGTTCCAATGTATTCATCCCAAGCGAAACTCTTTTTAGCATAGTTTTGGACGGAGGCTTGAGGTTTGAGAAAAATAATAGAGAAGCTTTAACCAACAATACCCTATCAATTTTGCATCTTTGAGGGAGCAAGCTAGGACATCCGGCTTGCTAACAACATCTCATCACTATTCGAAACAGTTGATCCCATTCGAAACTCCTCCAGAGCCTGATTAGTGTAGAAGCACAAAGTTTCTGAACTATTAGTGAAAAGTGTGAACGAAAGAATTCCCATGATATTGGCCTTGATGGGAGAACAATTGGGTTCATCCGGTCACCTCACAACATCTGGTGTCTGTTCCAATGTATTCATCCCAAGCGAAACTCTTTTTGGCATAGTTTTGGACGGAGGCTTGAGGTTTGAGAAAAATGACAGAGAAGCTTTAACCAACAATACCCTATCAATTTTGCATCTTTGAGGGAGCAAGCTAGGACATCTGGCTTGCTAACAACATCTCATGACTATTCGAAACAGTTGATCCCATTCGAAGCTCCTCGAGAGCCTGATTAGTGTAGAAGCACAAAGTTTCTGAACTTTTTGTGAAAAGTGTGAACGAACGAATTTCCATGATATTGGCCTCTCTGGGAGAACAATTGGGTTCATCCGGTCACCTCACAACATCTGGAGTCTGTTCCAATGTATTCATCCCAAGCGAAACTGTTTTTGCCATATTTTTGGACGGAGGCTTGAGGTTTGAGAAAAATAACAGAGAAGCTTTAACCAACAATACCCTATCAATTTTGCTTCTTTGAGGGAGCAAGCTAGGACATCCGGCATGCTAAGAACATTTCATGACTATTCGAAACAATTGATCCCATTCGAAGCTCCTCCAGATCCTGATTAGTGTAGAAGCACAAAGTTTCTGAACTATTTGTGAAAAGTGTGAACGAAAGAATTCCCATGAAATTGGCCTCTCTGGGAGAACAATTGGGTTCATTCGGTCACCTCACAACATTTGGAGTCTATTCCAATGTATTGATCCCAATCGAAACTCTTTTTGGCATAGTTTTGGATAGAGGCTTGAGGTTTGAGAAAAATAACAGTGAAGCTTTAACCAACAATACCCTATCAATTTAGCATCTTTGAGGGAGCAAGCAAGGATATCCGGCATGCTAACAACATTTCATGACTATTCAAAACAATTGATCCCATTCGAAGCTCCTCGAGAGCCTGATTAGTGTAGAAGCACAAAGTTTCTGAACTATTTGTGAAAAGTGTGAACGAACGAATTTCCATGATATTGGCCTCTCTGGGAGAACAATTGGGTTCATCCGGTCACCTCACAACATCTGGAGTCTGTTCCAATGTATTCATCCCAAGCGAAACTGTTTTTGCCATATTTTTGGACGGAGGCTTGAGGTTTGAGAAAAATAACAGAGAAGCTTTAACCAACAATACCCTATCAATTTTGCTTCTTTGAGGGAGCATGCTAGGACATCCGGCATGCTAAGAACATTTCATGACTATTCGAAACAATTGATCCCATTCGAAGCTCCTCCAGATCCTGATTAGTGTAGAAGCACAAAGTTTCTGAACTATTTGTGAAAAGTGTGAACGAAAGAATTCCCATGAAATTGGCCTCTCTGGGAGAACAATTGGGTTCATTCGGTCACCTCACAACATTTGGAGTCTATTCCAATGTATTGATCCCAATCGAAACTCTTTTTGGCATAGTTTTGGATAGAGGCTTGAGGATTGAGAAAAATAACAGTGAAGCTTTAACCAACAATACCCTATCAATTTAGCATCTTTGAGGGAGCAAGCAAGGATATCCGGCATGCTAACAACATTTCATGACTATTCAAAACAATTGATCCCATTCGAAGCTCCTCGAGAGCCTGATTAGTGTAGAAGCACAAAGTTTCTGAACTATTTGTGAAAAGTGTGAACGAACGAATTTCCATGATATTGGCCTCTCTGGGAGAACAATTGGGTTCATCCGGTCACCTCACAACATCTGGAGTCTGTTCCAATGTATTCATCCCAAGCGAAACTGTTTTTGCCATATTTTTGGACGGAGGCTTGAGGTTTGAGAAAAATAACAGAGAAGCTTTAACCAACAATACCCTATCAATTTTGCTTCTTTGAGGGAGCAAGCTAGGACATCCGGCATGCTAAGAACATTTCATGACTATTCGAAACAATTGATCCCATTCGAAGCTCCTCCAGATCCTGATTAGTGTAGAAGCACAAAGTTTCTGAACTATTTGTGAAAAGTGTGAACGAAAGAATTCCCATGAAATTGGCCTCTCTGGGAGAACAATTGGGTTCATTCGGTCACCTCACAACATTTGGAGTCTATTCCAATGTATTGATCCCAATCGAAACTCTTTTTGGCATAGTTTTAGACGGAGGCTTGAGGTTTGAGAAAAATAACAAAGAAGCTTTAACCAACAATACCCTATCAATTTTTTGTCTTTGATGGAGCAAGCTAGGACATCCGGCATACTAAGAACATTTTATGACTATTCGAAACAATTGATCCCATTCAAAGCTATTCCAGAGCCTGATTAGTGTAGAAGCACAAAGTTTCTGAACCATTTGTGAAAAGTGTGACCAAAAGAATTCCCATGAAATTGGCCTCTCTTGGAGAACAATTGGGTTCATTAAGTCACCTCACAACATCTAGACTCTATTCCAATGTATTGATCCCAATCGAAACTCTTTTTGGCATAGTTTTGGACGGAGGCTTGAGATTTAAGAAAAATAACAGAGAAGCTTTAACCAACAATACCCTATCAATTTTGCGTCTTTGACGGAGCAAGCTAGGACATCCGGCATGCTAACAACATTTCATGACTATTCAAAACAATTGATCCCATTCGAAGCCCCTCCAGAGCCTGATTAGTGTAGAAGCACAAAGTTTCTGAGCTATTTGTGAAAAGTGTGAACGAAAGAATTCCCATGAAATATGCCTCTCTGGGAGAACAATTGGGTTCATTCGGTCACCTCAAAACATCTGGAGTCTATTCCAACGTATTGATCCCAATCGAAACTCTTTTTGGCATAGTTTTGGACGGAGGCTTGAGGTTTGACAAAAATAATAGAGAAGCTTTAACCAACAATACCCTATCAATTTTGCATCTTTGAGGGAGCAAGCTTGGACATCCGGCATGCTAAGAACATTTCATGACTATTCGAAACAATTGATCCCATTCGAAGCTCCTCCAGAGCCTGATTAGTGTAGAAGCACAAAGTTTCTGAACTTTTTGTGAAAAGTGCGAACGAAAGAATTCTCATGAAATTGGCCTCTCTCGGAGATCAGTTGGGTTCATTCGGTCACCTCACAACATCTGGAGTCTACTCCAATGTATTGATCCCAATCGAAACTCCTTTTGGCATAGTTTTGGACGGAGGCTTGAGATTTGAGAAAAATAACAGTGAAGCTTTAACCAACAATACCCTATCAATTTAGAATCTTTGAGGGAGCAAGCAAGGATATCCGGCATGCTAACAACATTTCATGACTATTCAAAATAATTGATCCCATTCGAAGCTCCTCCAGAGCCTGATTAGTGTAGAAGCACAAAGTTTCTGAACTATTTGAGAAAAGTGTGAACAAAAGAATTCCCATGATATTGGCCTTGCTGGGAGAACAATTGGGTTCCTCCGGTCACCTCACAACATCTGGAGTCTGTTCCAATGTATTCATCCCAAGTGAAACTCTTTTTGGCATAGTTTTGGACGGAGGCTTGAGGTTTGAGAAAAATAACAGAGAAGCTTTAACCAACAATACCCTATCAATTTTGCATCTTTGAGGGAGCAAGCTAGGACATCCGGCATGCTAACAACATCTCATGACTATTCGAAACAGTTGAACCCATTCGAAGCTCCTCCAGAGCCTGATTAGTGTAGAAGCGCAAAGTTTCTGAACTATTTGAGAAAAGTGTGAACAAAAGAATTCCAATGAAATTGGCCTCTCTAGGAGAACTATTGGGTTCATTCGGTCACCTCACAACATCTGGACTCTATTCCAAAGTATTGATTCCAATCGAAACTCTTTTTGGCATAGTTTTGGATAGAGGCTTGAGGTTTGAGAAAAATAACAGTGAAGCTTTAACCAACAATACCCTATCAATTTTGCATCTTTGAGGGAGCAAACAAGGACATCCGGCATGCTAACAACATTTCATGACTATTCGAAACAATTGATCCCATTCGAAGCTCCTCCAGAGCCTGATTAGTATAGAAGCCCAAAGTTTTTGAACTATTAGTGAAAAGTGTGAACGAACAAATTCCCATGATATTTGCCTCTCCGGGAGAACAATTGGGTTCATCCGGTCACCTCACAACATCTGGAGTCTGTTCCAATGTATTCATCCCAAGCGAAACTGTTTTTGCCATATTTTTGGACGGAGGCTTGAGGTTTGAGAAAAATAACAGAGAAGCTTTAACCAACAATACCCTATCAATTTTGCATCTTTGAGGGAGCAAGCTAGGACATCCGGCTTGCTAACAACATCTCATGACTATTCGAAACAGTTGATCCCATTCGAAGCTCCTCCAGAGCCTGATTAGTGTAGAAGCACAAAGTTTCTGAACTATTTGTGAAAAGTGTGTACGAAAGAATTCCCATGAAATTGGCCTCTCTGGGAGAACAATTGGGTTCATTCTGTCACCTCACAACATTTGGAGTCTATTCCAATGTATTGATCCCAATCGAAACTCTTTTTGGCATAGTTTTGGACGGAGGCTTGAGGTTTGAGAAAAATAACAGAGAAGCTTTAACCAACAATACCCTATCAATTTTTCATCTTTGATGGAGCAAGCTTGGACATCCGGCATGCTAAGAACATTTCATGACTATTCGAAACAATTGATCCCATTCGAAGCTCCTCCAGAGCCTGATTAGTGTAGAAGCACAAAGTTTCTGAACTATTTGAGAAAAGTGTGAACAAAAGAATTCCCATGATATTGGCCTCGCTGCGAGAACAATTGGGTTCCTCCGGTCTCCTCACAACATCTGGAGTCTGTTCCAATGTATTCATCCCAAACGAAACTCTTTTTGGCATAGTTTTGGACGGAGGCTTGAGGTTTGAGAAAAATAACAGAGAAGCTTTAACCAATAATACCCTATCAATTTTGCATCTTTGAGGGAGCAAGCTAGGACATCCGGCTTGCTAACAACATCTCATGACTATTCGAAACAGTTAATCCCATTCGAAGCTCCTCCAGATCCTGATTAGTGTAGAAGCACAAAGTTTCTGAACTATTTAAGAAAAGTGTGAACAAAAGAATTCCAATGAAATTGGCCTCTCTAGGAGAACAATTGGGTTCATTCGGTCACCTCACAACATCTGGAGTCTATTCCAAAGTATTGATCCCAATCGAAACTCTTTTTGGCATAGTTTTGGATAGAGGCTTGAGGTTTGAGAAAAATAACAGTGAAGCTTTAACCAACAATACCCTATGAGTTTTGCATCTTTGAGGGAGCAAACAAGGACATCCGGCATGCTAACAACATTTCATGACTATTCGAAACAATTGATCCCATTCGAAGCTCCTCTAGAGCCTGATTAGTATAGAAGCCCAAAGTTTTTGAACTATTAGTGAAAAGTGTGAACGAACAAATTCCCATGATATTTGCCTCTCCGGGAGAACAATTGGGTTCATCCGGTCACCTCACAACATCTGGAGTCTATTCCAACGTATTGATCCCAATCGAAACTCTTTTTGGCATAGTTTTGGACGGAGGCTTGAGGTTTGACAAAAATAACAGAGAAGCTTTAACCAACAATACCCTATCAATTTTGCATCTTTGAGGGAGCAAGCTAGGACATCCGGCATGCTAAGAACATTTCATGACTATTCGAAACAATTGATCCCATTCGAAGCACCTCCAGATCCTGATTAGTGTAGAAGCACAAAGTTTCTGAACTATTTGTGAAAAGTGTGTACGAAAGAATTCCCATGAAATTGGCCTCTCTGGGAGAACAATTGGGTTCATTCGGTTACCTCACAACATTTGGAGTCTATTCCAATGTATTGATCCCAATCGAAACTCTTTTTGGCATAGTTTTGGACGGAGGCTTGAGGTTTGAGAAAAATAACAGAGAAGCTTTAACCAACAATACCCTATCAATTTTTCATCTTTGATGGAGCAAGCTTGGACATCCGGCATGCTAAGAACATTTCATGACTATTCGAAACAATTGATCCCATTCGAAGCTCCTCCAGAGCCTGATTAGTGTAGAAGCACAAAGTTTCTAAACCATTTGTGAAAATTGTGACCAAAAGAATTCCCATGAAATTGGCCTCTCTGGGAGAACAATTGGGTTCATTCAGTCACCTCACAATATCTAGACTCTATTCCAATGTATTGATCCCAATCGAAACTCTTTTTGGCATAGTTTTGGACGGAGGCTTGAGGATTGATAAAAATAACAGAGAAGCTTTAACCAACAATACCCTATCAATTTTGCGTCTTTGACGGAGCAAGCTAGGACATCCGGCATGCTAACAACATCACATGACTATTCGAAACAATTGATCCCATTCGAAGCCCCTCCAGAGCCTGATTAGTGTAGAAGCACAAAGTTTCTGAACTATTTGTGAAAAGTGTGAACGAAAGAATTCCCATGAAATATGCCTCTCTGGGAGAACAATTGGTTTCACTCGGTCACCTCACAACATATGGAGTCTATTCCAATGTATTGATCCCAATCGAAACTCTTTTTGCCATAGTTTTGGACGGAGGCTTGGGGTTTGAGAAAAATAACAGTGAAGCTTTAACCAACAATACCCTATCAATTTTGCATCTTTGAGGGAGCAAACAAGGACATCCGGCATGCTAACAACATTTCATGACTATTCGAAACAATTGATCCGATTCGAAGCTCCTCCAGAGCCTGATTAGTATAGAAGCCCAAAGTTTTTGAACTATTATAGAAAAGTGTGAACGAACAAATTCCCATGATATTTGCCTCTCCGGGAGAACAATTGGGTTCATCCGGTCACCTCACAACATCTGGAGTCTATTCCAACGTATTGATCCCAATCGAAACTCTTTTTGCCATACTTTTGGACGGAGGCTTGAGGTTTGACAAAAATAACAGAGAAGCTTTAACCAACAATACCCTATCAATTTTGCATCTTTGAGGGAGCAAGCTAGGACATCTGGCATGCTAAGAACATTTCATGACTATTCGAAACAATTGATCCCATTCGAAGCTCCTCCAGATCCTGATTAGTGTAGAAGCACAAAGTTTCTGAACTATTTGTGAAAAGTGTGTACAAAAGAATTCCCATGAAATTGGCCTCTCTGGGAGAACAATTGGGTTCATTCGGTTACCTCACAACATTTGGAGTCTATTCCAATGTATTGATCCCAATCGAAACTCTTTTTGGCATAGTTTTGGACGGAGGCTTGAGGTTTGAGAAAAATAACAGAGAAGCTTTAACCAACAATACCCTATCAATTTTTCATCTTTGATGGAGCAAGCTTGGACATCCGGCATGCTAAGAACATTTCATGACTATTCGAAACAATTGATCCCATTCGAAGCTCCTCCAGAGCCTGATTAGTGTAGAAGCACAAAGTTTCTGAACCATTTGTGAAAAGTGTGACCAAAAGAATACCCATGAAATTGGCCTCTCTGGGAGAACAATTGGGTTCATTCAGTCACCTCACAACATTTGGAGTCTATTCCAATGTATTGATCCCAATCGAAACTCTTTTTGGCATACTTTTGGACGGAGGCTTGAGGTTTGATAAAAATAACAGAGAAGCTTTAACCAACAATACCCTATCAATTTTGCGTCTCTGACGGAGCAAGCTAGGACATCCGGCATGCTAACAACATCTCATGACTATTCGAAATAATTGATCCCATTCGAAGCCCCTCCAGAGCCTGATTAGTGTAGAAGCACAAAGTTTCTGAACTATTTGTGAAAAGTGTGAACGAAAGAATTCCCATGAAATATGCCTCTCTGGGAGAACAATTGGTTTCATTCGGTCACCTCACAACATATGGAGTCTATTCCAATGTATTGATCCCAATCGAAACTCTTTTTGCCATAGTTTTGGACGGAGGCTTGGGGTTTGAGAAAAATAACAGTGAAGCTTTAACCAACAATACCCTATCAATTTTGCATCTTTGAGGGAGCAAGCAAGGACATCCGGCATGCTAACAACATTTCATGACTATTCAAAACAATTGATCCCATTCGAAGCTCCTCCAGAGCCTGATTAGTGTAGAAGCACAAAGTTTCTGAACTATTTGTGAAAAGTGTGAACGAAAGAATTCCCATGAAATTGGCCTCTCTGGGAGAACAATTGGGTTCATCCAATTACCTGACAACATCTGTATTCTATTCCAATGTATTGATCCCAATCGAAACTCTTTTTGGCATAGTTTTGGACGGAGGCTTGAGGTTTGAGAAAAATAACAGTGAAGCTTTAACCAACAATATCCTATCAATTTTGCATCTTTGAGGGAGCAAGCAAGGACATCCGGCATGCTATCAACATTTCATTACTATTCGAAAAAATTGATCCCATTCAAACCTCTTCCAGTGCTTGATTAGTGTAGAAGCCCAAAGTTTTTAAGCTATTTGTGAAAAGTGTGAATGCACATATTCCCATGAAATTGGCCTCTCTAGGAGAACAATTGGGTTCATCCGGTTAACTCACAACATCTGGAGTGTATTCCAATGTATTGATCCCAATCGAAACTCTTTTTGCCATACTTTTGGATGAAGGCTTGAGGTTTGAGAAAAATAACAGAGAAGCTTTAACCAATAATACCCTATCAATTTTGCATCGTTGAGGGAGCAAGCTAGGACATCCCCATGCTAACAATATTTCATGACTATTCGAAACAATTGATCCCATTCGAAGCTCCTCCAGAGCCTGATTAGTGCAGAAGCACAAAGTTTTTGAACTATTTGTGAAAAGTGTGAACAAACGAATTCCCATGATATCGGCCTTGCTGGGAGAACAATTGGGTTCATCCGGTCACCTCACAACATCTGGAGTCTATTCCAATGTATTGATCCAAGTCAAAACACTTTTTGGCATAGTTTTGGACGGAGGCTTGAGGTTTGAGAAAAATAACAGTGAAGCTTTAACCAACAATATCCTATCAATTTTGCATCTTTGAGGGAGCAAGCAAGGACATCCGGTATGCTATCAACATTTCATGACTATTCGAAACAATTGATCCCATTTGAAGCTCCTCCAGAGCCTGATTAGTGTAGAAGCACAAAGTTTCTGAACTATTTGTGAAAAGTGTGAACGAAAGAATTCCCATGAAATTGGCCTCTCTGGGAGAACAATTGGGTTCATTCGGTCACCTCACAACATTTGGAGTCTATTCCAATGTATTGATCCCAATCGAAACTCTTTTTGGCATAGTTTTTGACGGAGGCTTGGGGTTTGAGAAAAATAACAATGAAGTTTTAACCAATAATACCCTATCAATTTTGCATCTTTGAGGGAGCAAGCAAGGACATCCGGCATGCTAACAACATTTCATGACTATTCAAAACAATTGATCCCATTCGAAGCTCCTCCAGAGCCTGATTAGTGTAGAAGCACAAAGTTTCTGAACTATTTGTGAAAAGTGTGAACGAAAGAATTCCCATGAAATTGGCCTCTCTGGGAGAACAATTGGGTTCATCCGATTACCTGACAACATCTGTAGTCTATTCCAATGTATTGATCCCAATCGAAACTCTTTTTACCATACTTTTGGACGGAGGCTTGAGGTTTGAGAAAAATAACAGTGAAGCTTTAACCAACAATATCCTATCAATTTTGCATCTTTGAGGGAGCAAGCAAGGACATCCGGCATGCTATCAACATTTCATTACTATTCGAAACAATTGATCCATTCAAACCTCTTCCAGTGCCTGATTAGTGTAGAAGCACAAAGTTTCTGAACAATTTGTGAAAAGTGTGAACGAAAGAATTCCCATGAAATATGCCTCTCTGGGAGAACAATTGGTTTCATTCGGTCACCTCACAACAACTGGAGTCTATTCCAATGTATTGATCCTAATCGAAACTCTTTTTGCCATAGTTTTGGACGGAGGCTTGGGGTTTGAGAAAAATAACAATGAAGCTTTAACCAATAATACCCTATCAATTTTGCATCTTTGAGGGAGCAAGCTAGGACATCCGGCATGCTAACAACATTTCATGACTATTCAAAACAATTGATCCCATTCGAAGCTCCTCCAGAGCCTGATTAGTGTAGAAGCACAAAGTTTCTGAACTATTTATGAAAAGTGTGAACGAAAGAATTCCCATGAAATTGGCCTCTCTGGGAGAACAATTGGGTTCATTCGATCACCTCACAACATTTGTAGTCTATTCCAATGTATTGATCCCAATCGAAACACTTTTTGGCACAGTTTTGGATGGAGGCTTGAGGTTTGAGAAAAATAACAGAGAAGCTTTAACCAACAATACCCTATCAATTTTGCATCTTTGAGGGAGCAAGCTAGGACATCCGGCATGCTAACAACATTTCATGACTATTCAAAACAATTGATCCCATTCGAAGCTCCTCCAGAGCCTGATTAGTGTAGAAGCACAAAGTTTCTGAACTATTTGTGAAAAGTGTGAACGAAAGAATTCCCATGAAATTGGCCTCTCTGGGAGAACAATTGGGTTCATTCGGTCACCTCACAACATTTGGAGTCTATTCCAATGTATTGATCCCAATCGAAACTCTTTTTGGCATAGTTTTGGACGGAGGCTTGGGGTTTGAGAAAAATAACAATGAAGCTTTAACCAATAATACCCTATCGATTTTGCATCTTTGAGGGAGCAAGCAAGGATATCCGGCATGCTAACAACATTTCATGACTATTCAAAACAATTGATCCCATTCGAAGCTCCTCTAGAGCCTGATTAGTGTAGAAGCACAAAGTTTCTGAACTATTTGTGAAAAGTGTGACCAATAGAATTCCCAAGAAATTGGCCTCTCTGGGAGAACAATTGGGTTCATTCGGTCACCTCACAACATCTAGACTCTATTCCAATGTATTGATCCCAATCGAAACTCTTTTTGCCATAGTTTTGGACGGAGGCTTGGGGTTTGAGAAAAATAAAAATGAAGCTTTAACCAACAATATCCTATCAATTTTGCATCGTTGAGGGAGCAAGCAAGGACATCCGGTACGCTATCAACATCTCATGACTATTCGAAACAATTGATCCCACTCGAAGCTCCTCAGAGCCTGATTAGTGTAGAAGCACAAAGTTTCTGAACTATTTGTGAAAAGTGTGAACAAAAGAATTCCCATGAAATTGGCCTCTCTGGGAGAACAATTGGGTTCATTCAGTCACCTCACAACATCTAGACTCTATTCCAATGTATCGATCCAAGTCAAAACACTTTTTGGTATAGTTTTGGACGGAGGCTTGGGGTTTGAGAAAAATAACAGTGAAGCTTTAACCAACAATACCCTATCAATTTTGCATCTTTGAGGGAGCAAACAAGGACATCCGGCATGCTAACAACATTTCATGACTATTCGAAACAATTGATCCCATTCGAACCTCCTCCAGAGCCTGATTAGTATAGAAGCCCAAAGTTTTTGAACTATTAGTGAAAAGTGTGAACGAACAAATTCCCATGATATTTGCCTCTCTGGGAGAACAATTGGGTTCATCCGGTCACCTCACAACATCTGGAGTCTATTCCAACGTATTGATCCCAATCGAAACTCTTTTTGCCATACTTTTGGACGGAGGCTTGAGGTTTGATAAAAATAACAGTGAAGCTTTAACCAACAATACCCTATCCATTTTGCATCTTTGAGGGAGCAAGTTAGGACATCCGGCATGCTAACAACATTTCATGACTATTCGAAACAATTGATCCCATTCGAACCTCCTACAGAGCCTGATTAGTATAGAAGCCCAAAGTTTTTGAACTATTACTGAAAAGTGTGAACGGACAAATTCCCATGATATTTGCCTCTCTGGGAGAACAATTGGGTTCATCCAATTACCTGACAACATCTGTATTCTATTCCAATGTATTGATCCCAATCGAAACTCTTTTTGGCATAGTTTTGGACGGAGGCTTGAGGTTTGAGAAAAATAACAGTGAAGCTTTAACCAACAATATCCTATCAATTTTGCATCTTTGAGGGAGCAAGCAAGGACATCCGGCATGCTATCAACATTTCATTACTATTCGAAAAAATTGATCCCATTCAAACCTCTTCCAGTGCTTGATTAGTGTAGAAGCCCAAAGTTTTTAAGCTATTTGTGAAAAGTGTGAATGCACATATTCCCATGAAATTGGCCTCTCTAGGAGAACAATTGGGTTCATCCGGTTAACTCACAACATCTGGAGTGTATTCCAATGTATTGATCCCAATCGAAACTCTTTTTGCCATACTTTTGGACGAAGGCTTGAGGTTTGAGAAAAATAACAGAGAAGCTTTAACCAATAATACCCTATCAATTTTGCATCGTTGAGGGAGAAAGCTAGGACATCCCCATGCTAACAATATTTCATGACTATTCGAAACAATTGATCCCATTCGAAGCTCCTCCAGAGCCTGATTAGTGCAGAAGCACAAAGTTTTTGAACTATTTGTGAAAAGTGTGAACAAACGAATTCCCATGATATCGGCCTCGCTGGGAGAACAATTGGGTTCATCCGGTCACCTCACAACATCTGGAGTCTATTCCAATGTATTGATCCAAGTCAAAACACTTTTTGGCATAGTTTTGGACGGAGGCTTGAGGTTTGAGAAAAATAACAGTGAAGCTTTAACCAACAATATCCTATCAATTTTGCATCTTTGAGGGAGCAAGCAAGGACATCCGGTATGCTATCAACATTTCATGACTATTCGAAACAATTGATCCCATTTGAAGCTCCTCCAGAGCCTGATTAGTGTAGAAGCACAAAGTTTCTGAACTATTTGTGAAAAGTGTGAACGAAAGAATTCCCATGAAATTGGCCTCTCTGGGAGAACAATTGGGTTCATTCGGTCACCTCACAACATTTGGAGTCTATTCCAATGTATTGATCCCAATCGAAACTCTTTTTGGCATAGTTTTTGACGGAGGCTTGGGGTTTGAGAAAAATAACAATGAAGTTTTAACCAATAATACCCTATCAATTTTGCATCTTTGAGGGAGCAAGCAAGGACATCCGGCATGCTAACAACATTTCATGACTATTCAAAACAATTGATCCCATTCGAAGCTCCTCCAGAGCCTGATTAGTGTAGAAGCACAAAGTTTCTGAACTATTTGTGAAAAGTGTGAACGAAAGAATTCCCATGAAATTGGCCTCTCTGGGAGAACAATTGGGTTCATCCGATTACCTGACAACATCTGTAGTCTATTCCAATGTATTGATCCCAATCGAAACTCTTTTTACCATACTTTTGGACGGAGGCTTGAGGTTTGAGAAAAATAACAGTGAAGCTTTAACCAACAATATCCTATCAATTTTGCATCTTTGAGGGAGCAAGCAAGGACATCCGGCATGCTATCAACATTTCATTACTATTCGAAACAATTGATCCATTCAAACCTCTTCCAGTGCCTGATTAGTGTAGAAGCACAAAGTTTCTGAACAATTTGTGAAAAGTGTGAACGAAAGAATTCCCATGAAATATGCCTCTCTGGGAGAACAATTGGTTTCATTCGGTCACCTCACAACAACTGGAGTCTATTCCAATGTATTGATCCTAATCGAAACTCTTTTTGCCATAGTTTTGGACGGAGGCTTGGGGTTTGAGAAAAATAACAATGAAGCTTTAACCAATAATACCCTATCAATTTTGCATCTTTGAGGGAGCAAGCTAGGACATCCGGCATGCTAACAACATTTCATGACTATTCAAAACAATTGATCCCATTCGAAGCTCCTCCAGAGCCTGATTAGTGTAGAAGCACAAAGTTTCTGAACTATTTATGAAAAGTGTGAACGAAAGAATTCCCATGAAATTGGCCTCTCTGGGAGAACAATTGGGTTCATTCGATCACCTCACAACATTTGTAGTCTATTCCAATGTATTGATCCCAATCGAAACACTTTTTGGCACAGTTTTGGATGGAGGCTTGAGGTTTGAGAAAAATAACAGAGAAGCTTTAACCAACAATACCCTATCAATTTTGCATCTTTGAGGGAGCAAGCTAGGACATCCGGCATGCTAACAACATTTCATGACTATTCAAAACAATTGATCCCATTCGAAGCTCCTCCAGAGCCTGATTAGTGTAGAAGCACAAAGTTTCTGAACTATTTGTGAAAAGTGTGAACGAAAGAATTCCCATGAAATTGGCCTCTCTGGGAGAACAATTGGGTTCATTCGGTCACCTCACAACATTTGGAGTCTATTCCAATGTATTGATCCCAATCGAAACTCTTTTTGGCATAGTTTTGGACGGAGGCTTGGGGTTTGAGAAAAATAACAATGAAGCTTTAACCAATAATACCCTATCGATTTTGCATCTTTGAGGGAGCAAGCAAGGATATCCGGCATGCTAACAACATTTCATGACTATTCAAAACAATTGATCCCATTCGAAGCTCCTCTAGAGCCTGATTAGTGTAGAAGCACAAAGTTTCTGAACTATTTGTGAAAAGTGTGACCAATAGAATTCCCAAGAAATTGGCCTCTCTGGGAGAACAATTGGGTTCATTCGGTCACCTCACAACATCTAGACTCTATTCCAATGTATTGATCCCAATCGAAACTCTTTTTGCCATAGTTTTGGACGGAGGCTTGGGGTTTGAGAAAAATAAAAATGAAGCTTTAACCAACAATATCCTATCAATTTTGCATCGTTGAGGGAGCAAGCAAGGACATCCGGTACGCTATCAACATCTCATGACTATTCGAAACAATTGATCCCACTCGAAGCTCCTCAGAGCCTGATTAGTGTAGAAGCACAAAGTTTCTGAACTATTTGTGAAAAGTGTGAACAAAAGAATTCCCATGAAATTGGCCTCTCTGGGAGAACAATTGGGTTCATTCAGTCACCTCACAACATCTAGACTCTATTCCAATGTATCGATCCAAGTCAAAACACTTTTTGGTATAGTTTTGGACGGAGGCTTGGGGTTTGAGAAAAATAACAGTGAAGCTTTAACCAACAATACCCTATCAATTTTGCATCTTTGAGGGAGCAAACAAGGACATCCGGCATGCTAACAACATTTCATGACTATTCGAAACAATTGATCCCATTCGAACCTCCTCCAGAGCCTGATTAGTATAGAAGCCCAAAGTTTTTGAACTATTAGTGAAAAGTGTGAACGAACAAATTCCCATGATATTTGCCTCTCTGGGAGAACAATTGGGTTCATCCGGTCACCTCACAACATCTGGAGTCTATTCCAACGTATTGATCCCAATCAAAACTCTTTTTGCCATACTTTTGGACGGAGGCTTGAGGTTTGATAAAAATAACAGTGAAGCTTTAACCAAGAATACCCTATCCATTTTGCATCTTTGAGGGAGCAAGTTAGGACATCCGGCATGCTAACAACATTTCATGACTATTCGAAACAATTGATCCCATTCGAACCTCCTACAGAGCCTGATTAGTATAGAAGCCCAAAGTTTTTGAACTATTACTGAAAAGTGTGAACGGACAAATTCCCATGATATTTGCCTCTCTGGGAGAACAATTGGGTTCATCCGGTCACCTCACAACATCTGGAGTCTATTCCAACGTATTGATCCCAATCGAAACTCTTTTTGCCATAATTTTGGACGGAGGCTTGAGGTTTGATAAAAATAACAGTGAAGCTTTAACCAACAATACCCTATCAATTTTGCATCTTTGAGGGAGCAAGCTAGGACATCCGGCATGCTAACAACATTTCATGACTATTCAAAACAATTGATCCCATTCGAAGCTCCTCCAGAGCCTGATTAGTGTAGAAGCACAAAGTTTCTGAACTATTTGTGAAAAGTGTGAACGAAAGAATTCCAATGAAATTGGCCTCTCTGGGAGAACAATTGGGTTCATTCGGTCACCTCACAACATTTGGAGTCTATTCCAATGTATTGATCCCAATCGAAACTCTTTTTGGCATAGTTTTGGACGGAGGCTTGGGGTTTGAGAAAAATAACAATGAAGCTTTAACCAATAATACCCTATCGATTTTGCATCTTTGAGGGAGCAAGCAAGGACATCCGGCATGCTAACAACATTTCATGACTATTCAAAACAATTGATCCCATTCGAAGCTCCTCCAGAGCCTGATTAGTGTAGAAGCACAAAGTTTCTGAACTATTTGTGAAAAGTGTGAACGAAAGAATTCCAATGAAATTGGCCTCTCTGGGAGAACAATTGGGTTCATTCGGTCACCTCACAACATTTGGAGTCTATTCCAATGTATTGATCCCAATCGAAACTCTTTTTGCCATAGTTTTGGACGGAGGCTTGGGGTTTGAGAAAAATAACAATGAAGCTTTAACCAATAATACCCTATCGATTTTGCATCTTTGAGGGAGCAAGCAAGGACATCCGGCATGCTAACAACATTTCATGACTATTCGAAACAATTGATCCCATTCGAACCTCCTCCAGAGCCTGATTAGTATAGAAGCCCCAAGTTTTTGAACTATTAGTGAAAAGTGTGAACGAACAAATTCCCATGATATTTGCCTCTCTGGGAGAACAATTGGGTTCATCCGGTCACCTCACAACATCTGGAGTCTATTCCAACGTATTGATCCCAATCGAAACTCTTTTTGCCATACTTTTGGACGGAGGCTTGAGGTTTGATAAAAATAACAGTGAAGCTTTAACCAACAATACCCTATCAATTTTGCATCTTTGAGGGAGCAAGCTAGGACATCCGGCATGCTAACAACATTTCATGACTATTCAAAACAATTGATCCCATTCGAAGCTCCTCCAGAGCCTGATTAGTGTAGAAGCACAAAGTTTCTGAACTATTTGTGAAAAGTGTGAACGAAAGAATTCCCATGAAATTGTCCTCTCTGGGAGAACAATTGGGTTCATCCGATTACTTGACAACTTCTGTAGTCTATTCCAATGTATTGATACCAATCGAAACTCTTTTTGGCATAGTTTTGGACGGAGGCTTGAGGTTTGAGAAAAATAACAGTGAAGCTTTAACCAACAACATCCTATCAATTTTGCATCTTTGAGGGAGCAAGCAAGGACATCCGGCATGCTATCAACATTTCATGACTATTCGAAACAATTGATCCCATTCGAACCTCTTCCAGAGCCTGATTAGTGTAGAAGCCGAAAGCTTTTGAACTATTTGTGAAAAGTGTGAATGAACAAATTCCCACGAAATTGGCCTCTTTGGGAGAACAATTGGGTTCATCCGGTTACCTCACAACATCTGGAGTGTATTCCAATGTATTGATCCCAATCAAAACTCTTTTTGGCATAGTTTTGGACGGAGGCTTTAGGTTTGAGAAAAATAACAGAGAAGCTTTAACCAATAATACCCTATCAATTTTGCATCGTTGAGGGAGCAAGCTAGGACATCCGGCATGCTAACAACATTTCATGACTATTCAAAACAATTGATCCCATTCGAAGCTCCTCCAGAGCCTGATTAGTGTAGAAGCACAAAGTTTCTGAATTATTTGTGAAAAGTTTGAACGAAAGAATTCTGATGAAATTGGCCTCTCTGGGAGAACAATTGGGTTCATTCGGTCACCTCACAACATCTGGAGTCTACTCCAATGTATTGATCCCAATCGAAACTCTTTTTGGCATAGTTTTGGACGGAGGCTTGAGATTTGAGAAAAATAACAGTGAAGCTTTAACCAACAATACCCTATCAATTTAGCATCTTTGAGGGAGCAAGCAAGGATATCCGGCATGCTAACAACATTTCATGACTATTCAAAACAATTGATCCCATTCGAAGCTCCTCCAGAGCCTGATTAGTGTAGAAGCACAAAGTTTTTGAACTATTTGTGAAAAGTGTGAACAAATGAATTCCCATGGTATCAGCCTCGCTGGGAGAACAATTGAGTTCATCCGGTCACCTTACAACATCTGGAGTCTATTCCAATGTATTGATCCAAGTCGAAACACTTTTTGGCATAGTTTTGCACGGAGGCTTGAGGTTTGAGAAAAATAACAGTGAAGCTTTAACCAACAATATCCTATCAATTTTGCATCTTTGAGGGAGCAAGCAAGGACATCCGGCATGCTATCAACATTTCATGACTATTCGAAACAATTGATCCCATTCGAACCTCTTCCAGGGCCTGATTAGTGTAGAAGCCCAAAGCTTTTGAACTATTTGTGAAAAGTGTGAATGCACAAATTCCCATGAAATTGGCCTCTCTGGGAGAACAATTGGGTTCATCCGGTTTCCTCAAAACATTTGGAGTGTATTCCAATGTATTGATCCCAATCAAAACTCTTTTTGGCATAGTTTTGGAAGAAGGCTTTAGGTTTGAGAAAAATAACAGAGAAGCTTTAACCAATAATACCCTATCAATTTTGCATCGTTGAGGGAGCAAGCTAGGACATCCGGCATGCTAACAACATTTCATGACTATTCGAAACAATTGATCCCATTCGAAGCTCCTCCAGAGCCTGATTAGTGTAGAAGCACAAAGTTTCTGAATTATTTGTGAAAAGTTTGAACGAAAGAATTCTGATGAAATTGGCCTCTCTGGGAGAACAATTGGGTTCATTCGGTCACCTCACAACATCTGGAGTCTACTCCAATGTATTGATCCCAATCGAAACTCTTTTTCGCATAGTTTTGGACGGAGGCTTGAGATTTGAGAAAAATAACAATGAAGCTTTAACCAACAATACCCTATCAATTTAGCTTCTTTGAGGGAGCAAGCTAGGACATCCGGCATGCTAACAACATTTCATGACTATTCGAAACAATTGATCCCATTCGAAGCTCCTCCAGAGCCTGATTAGTGTAGAAGCACAAAGTTTTTGAACTATTTGTGAAAAGTGTGAACAAATGAATTCCCATGGTATCGGCCTCGCTGGGAGAACAATTGAGTTCATCCGGTCACCTCAAAACATCTGGAGTCTACTCCAATGTATTGATCAAAGTCAAAACACTTTTTGGCATAGTTTTGGACGGAGGCTTGAGGTTTGAGAAAAATAACAGTGAAGCTTTAACCAACAATATCCTATCAATTTTGCATCTTTGAGGGAGCAAGCAAGGACATCCGGCATGCTATCAACATTTCATGACTATTCGAAACAATTGATCCCATTTGAAGCTCCTCCAGAGCCTGATTAGTGTAGAAGCACAAAGTTTCTGAACCATTTGTGAAAAGTGTGACCAATAGAATTCCCATGAAATTGGCCTCTCTGGGAGAACAATTGGGTTCCTTCAGTCACCTCACAACATCTGGAGTCTATTCCAATGTATTGATCCCAATCGAAACTCTTTTTGGCATAGTTTTGGACGGAGGCTTGAGGTTTGAGAAAAATAACAGAGAATCTTTAACCAACAATACCCTATCAATTTTGCGTCTTTGACGGAGCAAGCTAGGACATTCGGTATGCTAACAACATTTCATGACTATTCGAAAGAATTGATCCCATTCGAAGCCCCTCCAGAGCCTGATTAGTGTAGAATCCCAAAGTTTTTGAACTATTAGTGAAAAGTGTGAACGAAAGAATTCCCATGAAATATGCCTCTCTGGGAGAACAATTCGGTTCATTCGGTCACCTCAAAACATCTGGAGTCTACTCCAATGTATTGATCCAAGTCGAAACACTTTTTGGCATAGTTTTGGACGGAGGCTTGAGGTTTGAGAAAAATAACAGTGAAGCTTTAACCAATAATACCCTATCAATTTTGCGTCTTTGAAGGAGCAAGCTAGGACATCCGGTATGCTAACAACATTTCATGACTATTCGAAACAATTGATCCCATTAAGCCCCTCCAGAGCCTGATTAGTGTAGAAGCCCAAAGTTTTTGAACTATTTGTGAAAAGTGTGAACAAAAGAATTCCCATGAAATATGCCTCTCTGGGAGAACAATTGGGTTCATTCGGTCACCTCAAAACATCTGGAGTCTACTCCAATGTATTGATCAAAGTCAAAACACTTTTTGGCATAGTTTTGCACGGAGGCTTGAGGTTTGAGAAAAATAACAGTGAAGCTTTAACCAATAATACCCTATCAATTTTGCGTCTTTGACGGAGCAAGCTAGGACATCCGGTATGCTAACAACATTTCATGACTATTCGAAACAATTCATCCCATTCGAAGCCCCTCCAGAGCCTGATTAGTGTAGAAGCCCAAAGTTTTTGAACTATTTGTGAAAAGTGTGAACAAAAGAATTCCCATGAAATATGCCTCTCTGGGAGAACAATTGGGTTCATTCGGTCACCTCAAAACATCTGGAGTCTACTCCAATGTATTGATCAAAGTCAAAACACTTTTTGGCCTAGTTTTGGACGGAGGCTTGAGGTTTGAGAAAAATAACAATGAAGCTTTAACCAACAATATCCTATCAATTTTGCATCTTTGAGGGAGCAAGCAAGGACATCCGGCATGCTATCAACATTTCATGACTATTCGAAACAATTGATACCATTCGAACCTCCTCCAGAGCCTGATTAGTGTAGAAGCCCAAAGCGTTTGAACTATTTATGAAAAGTGTGAACGAAAGAATTCCCATGAAATATGCCTCTCTGGGAGAACAATTAGGTTCATTCGGTCACCTCACAACATCTGGAGTCTACTCCAATGTATTGATCCCAATCGAAACTCTTTTTGGCATAGTTTTGGACGGAGGCTTGAGGTTTGAGAAAAATAACAGTGAAGCTTTAACCAATAATACCCTATCAATTTAGCATCTTTGAGCGAGCAAGCAAGGACATCCGGCATGCTAACAACATTTCATGACTATTCGAAACAATTTATCCCATTCGAAGCTCCTCCAGAGCCTGATTAGTGTAGAAGCCCAAAGTTTTTAAACTATTTGTGAAAAGTGTGAACGAATGAATTCCCATGATATCGGCCTTGCTGGGAGAACAATTGGGTTCATCCGGTCACCTCACAACATCTGGAGTCTATTCCAATATATTGATCCCAATCGAAACTCTTTTTGGCATAGTTCTGGACGGAGGCTTGAGGTTTGAGAAAAATAACAGAGAAGCTTTAACCAACAATACCCTATCAATTTTGCGTCTTTGACGGAGCAAGCTAGGACATCCGGTATGCTAACAACATTTCATGACTATTCAAAAGAATTGATCCCATTCGAAGCCCCTCCAGAGCCTGATTAGTGTAGAAGCCCAAAGTTTTTGAACTATTAGTGAAAAGTGTGAACGAAAGAATTCCCATGAAATATGCCTCTCTGGGAGAACAATTAGGTTCATTCGGTCACCTCAAAACATCTAGAGTCTACTCCAATGTATTGATCCAAGTCGAAACACTTTTTGGCATAGTTTTGGACGGAGGCTTGAGGTTTGAGAAAAATAACAGTGAAGCTTTAACCAACAATATCCTATCAATTTTGCATCTTTGAGGGAGCAAGCAAGGATATCCGGCATGCTATCAACATTTCATGACTATTCGAAACAATTGATCCCATTCGAACCTCCTCCAGAGCCTGATTAGTGTAGAAGCCCAAAGCTTTTGAACTATTTGTGAAAAGTGTGAATGAACAAATTCCCACAAAATTGGCCTCTCTGGGAGAACAATTGGGTTCATCCGATCACCTCACAACTTCTGGAGTCTATTCCAATGTATTGATCCCAATCGAAACTCTTTTTGGCATAGTTTTGGATGAAGACTTGAGGTTTGAGAAAAATAACAGAGAAGCTTTAACCAATAATACCGTATCAATTTTGCATAGTTGAGGGAGCAAGCTCGGACATCCGGCATGCTAACAACATTTCATGACTATTCGAAACAATTGATACCATTCGAACATCCTCCAGAACCTGATTAGTGTAGAAGCCCAAAGTTTTTGAACTATTTATGAAAAGTGTGAACGAAAGAATTCCCATGAAATATGCCTCTCTGGGAGAACAATTGGGTTCATTCGGTCACCTCAAAACATCTAGAGTCTACTCCAATGTATTGATCCAAGTCGAAACACTTTTTGGCATAGTTTTGGACGGAGGCTTGAGGTTTGAGAAAAATAACAGTGAAGCTTTAACCAATAATACCCTATCAATTTTGCATAGTTGAGGGAGCAAGCTCGGACATCCGGCATGCTAACAACATTTCATGACTATTCGAAACAATTGATCCCATTCGAACTCCTCCAGAGCCTGATTAGTGTAGAAGCCCAAAGTTTTTGAACTATTTGTGAAAAGTGTGAATGCACAAATTCCCATGAAATTGGCCTCTCTGGGAGAACAATTGGGTTCATCCGGTTACCTCACAACATCTGGAGTCTATTCCAATGTATTGATCCCAATCGAAACTCTTTTTGGCATAGTTTTGGACGGAGGCTTGAGGTTTGAGAAAAATAACAGAGAAGCTTTCACCAATAATACCCTATCAATTTTGCATCATTGAGGGAGCAAGCTAGGACATCCGGCATGCTATCAACATTTCATAACTATTCGAAACAATTGATACCATTCGAACCTCCTCCAGAGCCTGATTAGTGTAGAAGCCCAAAGCGTTTGAACTATTTATGAAAAGTGTGAACGAAAGAATTCCCATGAAATATGCCTCTCTGGGAGAACAATTGGGTTCATTCGGTCACCTCACAACATCTGAAGTCCACTCCAATGCATTGATCCCAATCGAAACTCTTTTTGGCATAGTTTTGGAGGGAGGCTTGAGGTTTGAGAAAAATAACAGTGAAGCTTTAACCAACAATATCCTATCAATTTTGCATCTTTGAGGGAGCAAGCAAGGACATCCGGCATGCTATCAACATTTCATGACTATTCGAAACAATTGATCCCATTCGAAGCTCCTCCAGAGCCTGATTAGTGTAGAAGCCCAAAGTTTTTGAACTATTTATGAAAAGTGTGAACGAAAGAATTCCCATGAAATATGCCTCTCTGGGAGAACAATTGGGTTCATTCGGTCACCTCACAACATCTGGAGTCTACTCGAATGTATTGATCCAAGTCGAAACACTTTTTGGCATAGTTTTGGACGGAGGCTTGAGGTTTGAGAAACGTAACAGTGAAGCTTTAACCAACAATATCCTATCAATTTTGCATCTTTGATGGAGCAAGCAAGGACATCGGGCATGCTATCAACATTTCATGACTATTCGCAACAATTGATCCCATTCAAACCTCCTCCAGAGCCTGATTAGTGTAGAAGCCCAAAGCTTTTGAACTATTTGTGAAAAGTGTGAACGAAAGAACTCCCATGAAATATGCCTCTCTGGGAGAACAATTGGGTTCATTCGGTCACCTCACAACATCTGAAGTCTACTCCAATGTATTGATCCAAGTCGAAACACTTTTTGGCATAGTTTTGGACGGAGGCTTGAGGTTTGAGAAAAATAACAGAGAAGCTTTAACCAATAATACCCTATCAATTTTGCATAGTTGAGGGAGCAAGCTCGGACATCCGGCATGCTAACAACATTTCATGACTATTCGAAACAATTGATACCATTCGAACCTCCTCCAGAGCCTGATTAGTGTAGAAGCCCAAAGCATTTGAACTATTAATGAAAAGTGTGAACGAAAGAATTCCCATGAAATATGCCTCTCTGGGAGAACAATTGGGTTCATTCGGTCACCTCACAACATCTGGAGTCCACTCCAATGCATTGATCCCAATCGAAACTCTTTTTGGCATAGTTTTGGAGGGAGGCTTGAGGTTTGAGAAAAATAACAGTGAAGCTTTAACCAACAATATCCTATCAATTTTGCATCTTTGAGGGAGCAAGCAAGGACATCCGGCATGCTATCAACATTTCATGACTATTCGAAACAATTGATCCCATTCGAAGCTCCTCCAGAGCCTGATTAGTCTAGAAGCCCAAAGTTTTTGAACTATTTATGAAAAGTGTGAACGAAAGAATTCCCATGAAATATGCCTCTCTGGGAGAACAATTGGGTTCATTCGGTCACCTCACAACATCTGGAGTCTACTCGAATGTATTGATCCAAGTCGAAACACTTTTTGGCATAGTTTTGGACGGAGGCTTGAGGTTTGAGAAACGTAACAGTGAAGCTTTAACCAACAATATCCTATCAATTTTTCATCTTTGATGGAGCAAGCAAGGACATCGGGCATGCTATCAACATTTCATGACTATTCGAAACAATTGATCCCATTCGAACCTCCTCCAGAGCCTGATTAGTGTAGAAGCCCAAAGCTTTTGAACTATTTGTGAAAAGTGTGAACGAAAGAACTCCCATGAAATTGGCCTCTCTGGGAGAACAATTGGGTTCATTCGGTCACCTCACAACATCTGAAGTCTACTCCAATGTATTGATCCAAGTCGAAACACTTTTTGGCATAGTTTTGGACGGAGGCTTGAGGTTTGAGAAAAATAACAGAGAAGCTTTAACCAATAATACCCTATCAATTTTGCATCGTTGAGGGAGCAAGCTAGGACATCCGGCATGCTATCAACATTTCATAACTATTCGAAACAATTGATCCCATTCGAAGCTCCTCCAGAGCCTTATTAGTGTAGAAGCACAAAGTTTCTGAACTATTTGTGAAAAGTGTGAACGAAAGAATTCCCATGAAATTGGCCTCTCTGGGAGAACAATTGGGTTCATCCGATTACCTGACAACATCTAGAGTCTATTCCAATGTATTGATCCCAATCGAAACTCTTTTTGGCATAGTTTTGGACGAAGACTTGAGGTTTGAGAAAAATAACAGAGAAGCTTTAACCAATAATACCCTATCAATTTTGCATTGTAGAGGGAGCAAGCTCGGACATCCGGAATGCTAACAACATTTGATGATTATTCGAAACAATTGATACCATTCGAAGCTCCTCCAGAGCCTTATTAGTGTAGAAGCACAAAGTTTCTGAATTATTTGTGAAAAGTGTGAACGAAAGAATTCCCATGAAATATGCCTCTCTGGGAGAACAATTGGGTTCATTCGGTCACCTCACAACATCTGGAGTCTACTCTAATGTATTGATCCCAATCGAAACTCTTTTTGGCATAGTTTTGGATGGAGGCTTGAGGTTTGAGAAAAATAACAAAGAAGCTTTAACCAATAATACCCTATCAATTTTGCATAGTTGAGGGAGCAAGCTCGGACATCCGGCATGCTAACAACATTTCATGACTATTCGATACAATTGATACCATTCAAAGCTCCTCCAGAGCCTTATTAGTGTAGAAGCACAAAGTTTCTGAACTATTTGTGAAAATTGGGAACGAAAGAATTCCCATGAAATTGGCCTCTCTGGGAGAACAAGTGGGTTGATCCGATCACCTCACAACTTCTGGAGTCTATTCCAATGTATTGATCCAAGTCGAAACACTTTTTGGCATAGTTTTGGACGGAGCCTTGAGGTTTGAGAAAAATAACAGTGAAGCTTTAACCAACAATATCCTATCAATTTTGCATATTTGAGGGAGCAAGCAAGGACATCCGGCATGCTAACAACATTTCATGACTATTCGAAACAATTAATCCCATTCGAAGCTCCTCCAGGGCCTGATTAGTGTACAAGCCCAAAGTTTTTGAACTATTTGTGAAAAGTGTGAACGAAAGAATTCCCAATAAATTGGCCTCTCTGGGAGAACAATTGGGTTCATTCGATTACCTGACAACATCTGGAGTCTATTCCAATGTATTGATCCCAATCGAAACACTTTTTGGCATAGTTTTGGACGGAGGCTTGAGGTTTGAGAAAAATAACAGAGAAGCTTTAACCAACAATACCCTATCAATTTTGCATCTTTGAGGGAGCAAGCAAGGACATCCGGCATGCTATCAACATTTCATGACTATTCCAAACAATTGATCCCATTCGAAGCTCCTCCAGAGCCTGATTAGTGTAGAAGCCCAAAGTTTTTGAACTATTTGTGAAAAGTGTGAACGAAAGAATTCCCATGAAATATGCCTCTCTGGGAGAACAATTGGGTTCATTCGGTCATCTCACATCGTCTGGAGTCTTCTCCAATGTATTGATCCAAGTCGAAACACTTTTTGGCATAGATTTGGACGGAGGCTTGAGGTTTGAGAAAAATAACAGAGAAGCTTTAACCAACAATACCCCATCAATTTTGCATCTTTGAGGGAGCAAGCAAGGACATCTGGCATGCTAAGAACCTTTCATGACTATTCGAAACAATTGATCCCATTCGAAGCTCCTCCAGAGCCTGATTAGTGTAGAAGCCCAAAGTTTTTGAACTATTTGTGAAAAGTGTGAACGAAAGAATTCCCATGAAATATGCCTCTCTGGGAGAACAATTGGGTTCATTCGGTCATCTCACATCATCTGGAGTCTTCTCCAACGTATTGATCCAAGTCGAAACACTTTTTGGCATAGTTTTGGACGGAGGCTTGAGGTTTGAGAAAAATAACAGTAAAGCTTTAACCAACAATATCGTATCAATTTTGCATCTTTGAGGGAGCAAGCAAGGACATCCGGCATGCTATCAGCATTTCATGACTATTTGAAACAATTGATCCTATTCGAACCTCCTCCAGAGCCTAATTAGTGTAGAAGCCCAAAGGTTTTGAACTATTTGTGAAAATTGTGAATGAACAAATTCCCATGAAATTGGCCTCTCTGGTAGAACAATTGGGTTCATCTGGTCACCTCACAACTTCTGGAGTCTATTCCAATGTATTGATCCCAATCGAATCTCTTTTTGGCATAGTTTTGGACGAAGGCTTGAGGTTTGAGAAAAATAACAGAGAAGCTTTAACTAATAATACCCTATCAATTTTGCATCGTTGAGGGAGCAAGCTAGGACATCCGGCATGCTAACAACATTTCATGACTGTTCGAAACAATTGATCCCATTCGAAGCCCCTCCAGAGCTTGATTAGTGTAGAAGCCCAAAGTTTTTGAACTATTTGTGAAAAGTGTGAACGAATGAATTCCCATGATTTCGGCCTTGCTGGGAGAACAATTTGGTTCATCTGGTCACCTCACAATATCTGGAGTCTATTCCAATGTATTGATCTAAGTCGAAACACTTTTTGGCATAGTTTTGGACGGAGGCTTGAGGTTTGAGAAAAATAACAGTGAAGCTTTAACCAACAATATCCTATCAATTTTGCATCTTGGAGGGAGCAAGCAAGGACATCCGGCATGCTATCAACATTTCATGACTATTCAAAACAATTGATCCCATTCGAAGCTCCTCCAGAGCCTGATTAGTATAGAAGCCCAAAGCTTTTGAACGATTTGTGAAAAGTGTGAATGAACAAATTCCCACGAAATTGGCCTCTCTGGGAGAACAATTGGGTTCATCCGGTCACCTCACAACTTTTGGAGTCTATTCGAATGTATTGATCCAAGTCGAAACACTTTTTGGCATAGTTTTGGACGGAGCCTTGAGGTTTGAGAAAAATAACAGTGAAGCTTTAACCAACAATATCCTATCAATTTTGCATCTTTGAGGGAGCAAGCAAGGACATCCGGCATGCTATCAACATTTCATGACTATTCGAAACAATTGATCCCATTCGTACCTCCTCCAGAGCCTGATTAGTGTAGAAGCCCAAAGCTTTTGAACTATTTGTGAAAAGTGTGAATGAACAAATTCCCACGAAATTGGCCTCTCTAGGAGAACAATTGGGTTCATCCGGTCACCTCACAACTTCTGGAGTCTATTCCAATTTATTGATCCCAATCGAAACTCTTTTTGGCATAGTTTTGGACGAAGGCTTGAGGTTTGAAAAAAATAACCGAGAAGCTTTAACCAATAATACCCTATCAATTTTGCATCGTTGAGGGAGCAAGCTAGGACATCCGGCATGCTAACAACATTTCATGACTGTTCGAAACAATTGATCCCATTCGAAGCTCCTCCAGGGCGTGATTAGTGTAGAAGCCCAAAGTTTTTGAACTATTTGTGAAAAGTGTGAACGAAAGAATTTCCATGAAATATGCCTCTCTGGGAGAACAATTGGGTTCATTCGGTCATCTCACATCATCTGGAGTCTTCTCCAATGTATTGATCCAAGTCGAAACACTTTTTGGCATAGTTTTGGACGGAGGCTTGAGGTTTGAGAAAAATAACAGTGAAGCTTCAACCAACAATATCCTATCAATTTTGCATCTTTGAGGGAGCAAGCAAGGACATCCGGCATGCTATCAACATTTCATGACTATCCGAAACAATTGATCCCATTCGAACCTCCTCCAGAGCGTGATTCGTGTAGAAGCCCAAAGCTTTTGAACTATTTGTGAAAAGTGTGAATGAACAAATTCCCACGAAATTGGCCTCTCTAGGAGAACAATTGGGTTCATCCGGTCACCTCACAACTTCTGGAGTCTATTCCAATGTATTGATCCCAATCGAAACTCTTTTTGGCATAGTTTTGGACGAAGGCTTGAGGTTTGAAAAAAATAACCGAGAAGCTTTAACCAATAATACCCTATCAATTTTGCATCGTTGAGGGAGCAAGCTAGGACATCCGGCATGCTAACAACATTTCATGACTGTTCGAAACAATTGATCCCATTCGAAGCTCCTCCAGTGCGTGATTAGTGTAGAAGCCCAAAGTTTTTGAACTATTTGTGAAAAGTGTGAACGAAAGAATTCCCATGAAATATGCCTCTCTGGGAGAACAATTGGGTTCATTTGTTCACCTCACATCATCTGTAGTCTTCTCCAATGTATTGATCCAAGTCGAAACACTTTTTGGCATAGTTTTGGACGGAGGCTTGAGGTTTGAGAAAAATAACAGTGAAGCTTTAACCAACAATACCCTATCAATTTTGTATCTTTGAGGGAGCAAGCAAGGACATCGGGCATGCTATCAACATTTCATGACTATTCGAAACAATTGATCCCATTCGAAGCTCCTCCAGAGCCTGATTAGTGTAGAAGCCCAAAGCTTTTGAACTATTTGTGAAAAGTGTGAATGAACAAATTCCCACGAAATTGGCCTCTCTGGGAGAACAATTGGGTTCATCCGGTCACCTCACAACTTCTGGAGTCTATTACAATGTATTGATCCCAATCGAACTCTTTTTGGCATAGTTTTGGACGAAGGCTTGAGGTTTGAGAAAAATAACAGAGAAGCTTTAACCAATAATACCCTATCAATTTTGCATCGTTGAGGGAGCAAGCTAGGACATCCGGCATGCTAACAACATTTCATGACTATTCGGAACAATTGATCCCATTCGAAGCTCCTCCAGAGCCTGATTAGTGTAGAAGCACAAAGTTTCTGAACTATTTGTGAAAAGTGTGAACGAAAGAATTCCCATGAAATTGGCCTCTCTGGGAGAACAATTGGGTTCATCCGATTACCTGACAACATCTGGAGTCTATTCCAATGTATTGATCGCAATCGAAACACTTTTTGGCATAGTTTTGGATAGAAGCTTGAGGTTTGAGAAAAATAACAGTGAAGCTTTAACCAACAATATCCTATCAATTTTGCATCTTTGAGGGAGCAAGCGAGGACATCCGGCATGCTATCAACATTTCATGACTATTCGAAACAATTGATCCCATTCGAAGCTCCTCCAGAGCCTGATTAGTGTAGATGCCCAAAGTTTTTGAACTATTTGTGAAAAGTGTGAATGCACAAATTCCCATGAAATTGGCCTCTCTGGGAGAACAATTGGGTTCATCCGGTCACCTCACAACTTCTGGAGTCAATTCCAATGTATTGATCCCAATCGAAACTCTTTTTGGCATAGTTTTGGACGAAGTCTTGAGGTTTGAGAAAAATAACAGAGAAGCTTTAACCAATAATACCCTATCAATTTTGCATCGTTGAGGGAGCAAGCTAGGACATCCGGCATGCTAACATCATTTCATGACTGTGCGAAACAATTGATACCATTCGAAGCTCCTCCAGAGCCTTATTAGTGTAGAAGCACAAAGTTTCTGAATTATTTGTGAAAAGTGTGAACGAAAAAATTCCAATGAAATATGCCTCTCTGGGAGAACAATTGGGTTCATTCGGTCACCTCACAACATCTGGAGTCTACTCCAATGAATTGATCCAAGTTGAAACACTTTTTGGCATAGTTTTGGACGGAGGCTTGAGGTTTGAGAAAAATAACAGTGAAGCTTTAACCAGCAATACCCTTTCAATTTTGCGTCTTTGACAGAGCAAGCTAGGACATCCGTCATGCTAACAACATTTCATGACTATTCAAAACAATTGATACCATTCGAAGCTCCTCCAGAGCCTTATTAGTGTAGAAGCAAAAAGTTTCTGAACTATTTGTGAAAAGTGTGAACGAAAGAATTCCCATTAAATATGCCTCGTGGGAGAACAATTGGGTTCATTCGATCACCTCACAACATCTGGAGTCTACTCCAATGTACTGATCCCAATCGAAACTCTTTTTGGCATAGTTTTGGACGGAGGCTTGAGGTTTGAGAAAAATAACAGAGAAGCTTTAACCAATAATACCCTATCAATTTTGCATCGTTGAGGGAACAAGCTAGGACATCCGGCATGCTAACAACATTTCATGACTGTTTGAAACAATTGATACCATTCGAAGCTCCTCCAGAGCCTTATTAGTGTAGAAGCACAAAGTTTCTGAACTATTTGTGAAAAGTGTGAATGAAAGAATTCCCATGAAATTGGCCTCTCTGGGAGAACAATTGGGTTCATCCGATTACCCGACAACATCTGGAGTCTATTCCAATGTATTGATCCCAATCGAAACACTTTTTGGCATAGTTTTGGATGGAGGCTTGAGGTTTGAGGAAAATAACAGAGAAGCTTTAACCAACAATACCCTATCAATTTTGCATCTTTGAGGGAGCAAGCAAGGACATCCGACATGCTAAGAACATTTCATGACTATTCGAAACAATTGATCCTTTTCGAAGCTCCTCCAGAGCCTGATTAGTGTAGAAGCACAAAGTTTCTGAACCTTTTGTGAAAAGTGTGACCAATAGAATTCCCAAGAAATTGGCCTCTCTCGGAGAACAATTGGGTTCATTCAGTCACCTCACAACATCTAGACTCTATTCCAATGTATTGATCCCAATCGAAACTCTTTTTGGCATAGTTTTGGACGGAGGCTTGAGGTTTGAGAAAAATAACAGAGAAGCTTTAACCAAAAATACCCTATCAATTTTGCGTCTTTGACGGAGCAAGCAAGGACATCCGGCATGCTAACAACATTTCATGACTATTCGAAACAATTGATCCCATTCGAAGCCCTTCCAGAGCCTGATTAGTGTAGACGCCCTAAGTTTTTGAACTATGTGTGAAAAGTGTGAATGCACAAATTCCCATGAAATTGGCCTCTCTGGGTGAACAATTGGGTTCATTCGGTTACCTCACAAGATCTGGAGTCTATTCCAATGTATTGATCAAAGTCGAAACACTTTTTGGCATAGTTTTGGACGGAGGCTTGAGGTTTGAGAAAAATAACAGTGTAGCTTTAACCAACAATATCCTATCAATTTTGCATCGTTGAGGGAGCAAGCTAGGACATCCGGCATGCTAACAACATTTCATGACTATTCGGAACAATTGATCCCATTCGAAGCTCCTCCAGAGCCTGATTAGTGTAGAAGCACAAAGTTTCTGAACTATTTGTGAAAAGTGTGAACGAAAGAATTCCCATGAAATTGGCCTCTCTGGGAGAACAATTGGGTTCATCCGATTACCTGACAACATCTGGAGTCTATTCCAATGTATTGATCGCAATCGAAACACTTTTTGGCATAGTTTTGGATAGAAGCTTGAGGTTTGAGAAAAATAACAGCGAAGCTTCAACCAACAATATCCTATCAATTTTGCATCTTTGAGGGAGCAAGCGAGGACATCCGGCATGCTATCAACATTTCATGACTATTCGAAACAATTGATCCCATTCGAAGATCCTCCAGAGCCTGATTAGTGTAGAAGCACAAAGTTTCTGAACCATTTGTGAAAAGTGTGACCAAAAGAATTCCCATGAAATTGGCCTCTCTGGGAGAACAATTGGGTTCATTCAGTCACCTCACAACATCTGGAGTCTATTCCAATGTATTGATCCCAATCGAAACTCTTTTTGGCATAGTTTTGGACGAAGGCTTGAGGTTTGTGAAAAATAACAGAGAAGCTTTAACCAACAATACCCTACCAATTTTGCATCTTTGAGGGAGCAAGCAAGGACATCCAGCATGCTATCAACATTTCATGACTATTCGAAACAATTGATCCCATTCGAAGATCCTACAGAGCCTGATTAGTGTAGAAGCACAAAGTTTCTGAACCATTTGTGAAAAGTGTGACCAAAAGAATTCCCATGAAATTGGCCTCTCTGGGAGAACAATTGGGTTCATTCAGTCACCTCACAACATCTGGAGTCTAATCCAATGTATTGATCCAATCGAAACTCTTTTTGGCATAGTTTTGGACGAAGGCTTGAGGTTTGAGAAAAATAACAGAGAAGCTTTAACCAACAATACCCTACCAATTTTGTGTCTTTGACGGAGCAAGCTAGGACATCCGGCATGCTAAAAACATTTCATGACTATTCGAAACAATTGATCCCATTCAAAACTCCTCCAGAGCCCGATTAGTGTAGAAGCACAAAGTTTCTGAACTATTTGTGAAAAGTGTGAACGAAAGAATTCCAATGAAATATGCCTCTCTGGGAGAACAATCGGGTTCATTCGGTCACCTCACAACATCTGGAGTCTACTCCAATGTATTGATCCCAATCGAAACTCTTTTAGGCATAGTTTTGGACGGAGGTTTGAGGTTTGAGAAAAATAACAGAGAAGCTTTAACCAAGAATACGCTATCAATTTTGTATCTTTGAGGGAGCAAGCAAGGACATCCGGCATCCTAACAACATTTCACGAGTAGTCGAAACAATTGATCCCATTCGAAGCTCCTCCAGAGCCTGATTAGTGTAGAAGCCTAAAGCTTTTGAACTATTCGTGAAAATTGTGAACGAACGAATTCCGATGATATTGGCCTCTCTGGGCGAACAATTGGGTTCATTCCGTCACCTCACAACATCTGGAGTCTACTCCAATGTATTGATCCCAATCGAAAGTCTTTTAGGCATAGTTTTGGACGGAGGCTTGAGGTTTGAGAAAAATAACAGAGGAGCTTTAACCAACAATACCCTATCAATTTTGTATCTTTCAGGGAGCAAGCAAGGACATCCGGCATGCTATCAACATTTCATGACTATTCGAAACAATTGATCCCATTCGAAGCTCCTCCAGAGCCTGATTAGTGTAGAAGCCCAAAGTTTTTGAACTATTTGTGAAAAGTATGAACAAACGAATTCCCATGATATTGGCCACTCTGGGAGAACAATTGGGTTCATCCGGTCACCTCAAAACATCTGGAGTCTATTCCAATGTATTGATCCCAATCGAAACTCTTTTTGGCATAGTTTTGGACGGAGGCTTGAGGTTTGAGAAAAATAACAATGAAGCTTTAACCAACAATACCCTATCAATTTTGCATCTTTGAGGGAGCAAGCTAGGACATCCGGCATCCTAACAACATTTCATGACTACTCGAAACAATTGATCCCATTCGAAGCTCCTCCAGAGCCTAATTAGTGTAGAAGCACAAAGCTTTTGAACTATTCGTGAAAATTGTGAACGAATGAATTCCCATGATATTGGCCTTTCTGGGAGAACAATTGGGTTCATCCGGTCACCTCACAATATCTGGAGTCTATTCCAATGTATTGATCCCAATCGAAACACTTTTTGGCATAGTTTTGGACGGAGGTTTGAGGTTTGAGAAAAATAACAGAGAAGCTTTAACCAACAATACCCTATCAATTTTGCATCTTTGAGGGAGCAAGCTAGGACATCCGGCATCCTAACAACATTTCATGACTACTCAAAACAATTGATGCCATTCGAAGCTCCTCTAGAGCCTTATTAGTGTAGAAGCCCAAAACTTTTGAACTATTTGTGAAAATTGTGAACAAACAAATTCCCATGATATTGGCCTTTCTGGGAGAACAATTGGGTTCATCCGGTCACCTCACAATATCTGGAGTCTATTCCAATGTATTGATCCCTATCGACACTCTTTTTGGCATAGTTTTTGACGGAGGCTTGAGGTTTGAGAAAAATAACACTGAAGCTTTAACTAACAATACCCTATCAATTTTGCATCTTTGAGGGAGCAAGCTAGGACATCCGGCATCCTCACAACATTCCATGACTACTCGATACAATTGATCCCATTCGAAGCTCCTCCAGAGCCTGATTAGTGTAGAAGCCCAATGCTTTTGAACTATTCGTGAAAATTGTGAACGAACGAATTCCCATGATATTGGCCTGTCTGGGAGAACAATTGGGTTCATCCGGTCACCTCACAATATCTGGAGTCTATTCCAATGTATTGATCCCAATCGAAACACTTTTTGGCATAGTTTTGGACGGAGGCTAGAGGTTTGAGAAAAATAACAGAGAAGCTTTAACCAACAACACCCTATCAATTTTGCATCTTTGAGGGAGCAAGCTAGGACATCTGGCATCCTAACAACATTTCATGACTACTCGAAACAATTGATGCCATTCGAAGCTCCTCCAGAGCCTGATTAGAGTAGAAGCCCAAAGCTTTTGAACTATTCGTGAAAATTGTGAACGAACGAATTCCCATGATATTGGCCTTTCTGGGAGAACAATTGGGTTCATCCGGTCACCTCACAATATCTGGAGTCTATTCCAATGTATTGATCCCAATCGAAACACTTTTTGGCATAGTTTTGGACGGAGACTTGAGGTTTGAGAAAAATAACAAAGAAGGTTTAACCAACAATACCCTATCAATTTTGCATCTTTGAGGGAGCAAGCTAGGACATCCGGCATCCTAACAACATTCCATGACTACTCGATACAATTGATCCCATTCGAAGCTCCTCCAGAGCCTGATTAGTGTAGAAGCCCAAAGCTTTTGAACTATTCGTGAAAATTGTGAACGAACGAATTCCCATGATATTGGCCTTTCTGGGAGAACAATTGGGTTGATCCGGTCACCTCACAATATCTGGAGTCTATTCCAATGTATTGATCCCAATCGAAACACTTTTTGGCATAGTTTTGGACGGAGGCTTGAGGTTTGAGAAAAATAACAGAGAAGCTTTAACCAACAATACCCTATCAATTTTGCATCTTTGAGGGAGCAAGCTAGGACATCCGGCATCCTAACAACATTTCATGACTACTCGAAACAATTGATGCCATTCGAAGCTCCTCCAGAGCCTATTAGTGTAGAAGCCCAAACCTTTTGAACTATTTGTGAAAATTGTGAACGAACGAATTCCCATGATATTGGCCTTTCTGGGAGAACAATTGGGTTCATCCGGTCACCTCACAACATCTGGAGTCTATTCCAATGTATTGATCCCAATCGACACTCTTTTTGGCATAGTTTTGGACGGAGACTTGAGGTTTGAGAAAAATAACAGAGAAGCTTTAACCAACAATACCCTATCAATTTTGCATCTTTGAGGGAGCAAGCTAGGACATCCGGCATGCTAACAACATTTCATGACTATTCAAAACAATTGATCCCATTCGAAGCTCCTCCAGAGCCTGATTAGTGTAGAAGCACAAAGTTTCTGAACTATTTGTGAAAATGGTGAACGAATGAATTCTCATGTTATTAGCCTCTCTGGGAGAACAATTGGGTTCATCCGGTCACCTCACAACATCTGGAGTCTATTCCAATGTATTGATCCCAATCAAAACACTTTTTAGCATAGTTTTCGATGGAGGCTTGAGGTTTGAGAAAAATAACAGAGAAGCTTTAACCAACAATACCCTATCAATTTTGCATCTTTGAGGGAGCAAGCTAGGACATCCGGCATCCTAACAACATTTCATGACTACTCGAAACAATTGATCCCATTTGAAGCTCCTACAGAGCCTGATTAGTGTAGAAGCACAAAGTTTCTTAACTATTTGTGAAAAGTGTGAACGAAAGAATTCCCATGGAATTGGCCTCTCTAGGAGAACAATTGGGTTTATCCGGTCACCTCAAAACATCTGGAGTCTATTCCAATGTATTGATCCCAATCGAAACTCTTTTTGGCATAGTTTTGGACGGAGGCTTGAGGTTTGAGAAAAATAACAGAGAAGCTTTAACCAACAACACCCTATCAATTTTGCATCTTTGAGGGAGCAAGCTAGGACATCCGGCATCCTAACAACATTTCATGACTACTCGAAACAATTGATGCCATTCGAAGCTCCTCCAGAGCCTGATTAGTGTAGAAGCCCAAAACTTTTGAACTATTTGTGAAAATTGTGAACGAACGAATTCCCATGATATTGGCCTTTCAAGGAGAACAATTGGGTTCATCCGGTCACCTCACAATATCTGGAGTCTATTCCAATGTATTGATCCCAATCGACACTCTTTTTGGCATAGTTTTGGACGGAGGCTTGAGGTTTGAGAAAAATAATAGTGAAGCTTTAACCAACAATACCCTATCAATTTTGCATCTTTGAAGGAGCAAGCAAGGACATCCGGCATGCTAAGAACATTTCATGACTATTCAAAACAATTGATCCCATTCGAAGCGCCTCGAGAGCCTGATTAGTGTAGAAGCCCAAAACTTTTGAACTATTTGTGAAAATGGTGAACGAATGAATTCCCATGTTATTGCCCTCTCTGGGAGAACAATTGGGTTCATCCGGTCACCTCAAAACATCTGGAGTCTATTCCAATGTATTGATCCCAATCGAAACTCATTTTGGCATAGTTTTGGACGGAGGCTTGAGGTTTGAGAAAAATAACAGTGAAGCTTTAACCAACAATACCCTATCAATTTTGCATCTTTGAGGGAGCAAGCTAGGACATCCGGCATGCTAAGAACATTTCATGACTATTCGAAACAATTGATCCCATTCGAAGCCCCTCTAGAGCTTGATTAGTGTAGAAGTGCAAAGTTTCTGAACTATTTGTGAAAAGTCTGAACGAAAGAATTCCCATGAAATTGGCCTCTCTGGGAGAACAATTGGGTTCATTCGGTCACCTCACAACATCTGGAGTCTACTCCAATGTATTGATCCCAATCGAAACTCTTTTTGGCATAGTTTTGGACGGAGGCTTGAGGTTTGAGAAAAATAACAGTGAAGCTTTAACCAATACTACCCTATCATTTTAGCATCTTTGAGGGAACAAGCAAGATATCCTACATCCTAACAACATTTCATGACTACTCGAAACAATTGATCCCATTCAAAGCTCCTCCAGAGCCTGATTAGTGTAAAAGCCCAAAGCATTTGAACTATTCGTGAAAATTGTGAATGAACGAATTCCCATGATATTAGCCTCTCTGGGAGAACAATTGGGTTCATTCGGTCACCTCACAACATCTGGAGTCTACTCCAATGTATTGATCCCAATCAAAACTCTTTTTGGCATAGTTTTGGACGAAGGCTTGAGGTTTGAGAAAAATAAAAGTGAAGCTTTAACCAACAATACCCTATAAATTTTGCATCTTTGAGGGACCAAGCTAGGACATCCGGCATCCTAAGAACATTTTATGACTATTCGAAACAATTGATCCCATTCGAAGCCCCTCCAGAGCCTGATTAGTGTAGAAGCCCAAAACTTTTGAACTATTTGTGAAAATTGTGAATGAACGAATTCCCATGATATTGGCCTTTCTGGGAGAACAATTGGGTTCATCCGGTCACCTCAAAACATCTGGAGTCTATTCCAATGCACTGATCCCAATCGAAACTCTTTTTGGCATAGTTTTGGACGGAGGCTTGGGGTTTGACAAAAATAATAATGAAGCTTTAACCAACAATACCCTATCAATTTTGCATCTTTGAGGGAGCAAGCAAGGACATCCGGCATGCTAACAACATTTCATGACTATTCGAAACATGTGATCCCATTCAAAGCTCCTCCAGAGCCTGATTAGTGTAGAAGCCCAAAGTTTTTGAACAATTTGTGAAAAGTGTGAACAAACGAATTCCCATGATGTTGGCCTCTCTGGGAGAACAACTGGGTTCATCCGGTCACCTCACAACATCTGGAGTCTATTCCAATGTATTGATCCCAATCGAAACTCTTTTTGGTGTAGTTTTGGTCGGAGGCTTGAGGTTTGAGAAAAATAACAGTGAAGCTTTAACCAACAATACCCTATCAATTTTACGTCTTTGATGGACCAAGCTAGGACACCTGGCATGCTAACAACATTTCATGACAATTCGAAACAATTGATCCTATTCGAAGCTCCTTCAGAACCTAATTAGTGTAGAAGCACAAAGTTTCTGAACTATTTGTGAAAAGTGTGAACGAAAGAATTCCCATGAAATTGGCCTCTCTGGGAGAACAATTGGTTTCATTCGGTCACCTCACAACATCTGGAGTCTAGTCCAATGTATTGATCCCAATCGAAACTCTTTTTGGCATAGTTTTGGACGGAGGTTTAAGGTTTGAGAAAAGTAATAGTGAAGCTTTAACCAATAATACCCTATCATTTTAGCATCTTTGAGGGAGCAAGAAAGGATATCCGGCTTGCTAACAACATTTCATGACTATTCGAAACAATTGATACCATTCGAAGCTCATCCAGAGCCTGATTAGTGTAGAAGCACAAAGTTTTTGAACTATTTGTGAAAATTGTGAACGAACAAATTCCCATGATATTGGCCTCTCTGGGAGAACAATTGGGTTCATCCGGTCACCTCACAACATCTGGAGTCTATTCCAATGTATTGATCCAAGTCGAAACTCTTTTTGAAGTAGTTTTGGTCGGAGGCTTGAGGTTTGACAAAAATAACAGTGAAGCTTTAACCAACAATACCCTATCAATTTTGCATCTTTGAGGGAGCAAGCTAGGACATCCGGCATGCTAACAACATTTCATGACTATTCTAAACAATTGATCCAATTTGGAGCTCCAGTAGAGTCTGATTTGTGCAGATGCACAAAGTTTGTGAACTGTTTGTGAAAAGTGTGAACGAACGAATTCCCATGATATTGGCCTCTCTGGGAGAACAATTGGGATCATCCGGTCACCTCACAACATTTGGAGTCTATTTCAATGTATTGATCCCAATCGAAACTCTTTTTGGCATAGTTTTGGACAGAGGCTTGAGGTTTGAGAAAAATAACAGAGAAGCTTTAACCAACAATACCCTATCAATTTTGCATCTTTGAGGGAGCAAGCTAGGACATCAGGCATGCACACAACATTTCACGACTATTCGAAACAATTGATCCAATTTGAAGCACCAGTAGAGCTTATGAGTGTAGAAGCACAAAGTTTCTGAACTATTTGCGAAAAGTGTGAACGAACGAATTCCCATGAAATTTGCCTCTCTAGGAGAACTATTGGGATCATCCGGTCACCTCACAACATCTGGAGTCTACTCCAATGTATTGATCCCAATCGAAACACTTTTTGGCATAGTTTTGGTCGGAAGAATGAGGTTTGAGAAAAAAGAACCGAGAAGTTTCAATCAAAATTATCCTATCAATTTTGCATCTTTGAGGGAGCAAGTTAGCACATTCGGCATGCTATCAAAATTTCATGACTATTCGAAACAATTGATCCCATTCAAAGCTCTTCCAGAGCCTGATTAGTGTAGAAGCCTAAAGTTTCTGAACTATTTGTGAAAATTCTGAACGAACAAATTCCCATGATATTGGCCTCCCTGGGAGAACAATTGGGTTCATCCGGTCACCTCACAGCATCTGGATTCTATTCCAATGTATTGATCCCAATCAAAACTCTTTTTGGGATAGTTTTGGTCGGAAGCATGAGGTTTGAGAAAAAGAACCGAAAAGCTTCAACCAACAATATCCTATCAATTTTAAATCTTTGAGTGAGCAAGCTAGGACATCCGGCATACTAACAACATTTCATGACTATTCGAAACAATTGATGCCATTCGAAGCTCCTCCAGAGCCTGATTAGTTTAGAAGCACAAAGTTTCTGAACTATTTGTGAAAATTGTGAACGAACGAATTCCCATGATATTGGCCTCACTGGGAGAACAATTGGGTTCATCCGTCACCTCACAACATCTGGAGTCTATTCCAATATATTGATCCCAGTCGAAACTCTTTGTGGCATAGTTTTGGACGGAGGCTTGAGGTTAGAGAAAAATAACAGTGAAGCTTTAACCAATCATACCCTATCAATTTAGCATCTTTCAGGGATCAAGCAAGGACATCCGGCATGCTGATAACATTTCATGACTATTCGAAACAATTGATCCCATTCGAAGCTCCTCCAGAGCCTGATTAGTGTAGAAGCTTAAAGTTTTTGAACTATTTGTGCAAATTGTGAACGAATGAATTCCCATGATATTGGCCTCCCTGTGAGAACAATTGGGTTCATCCGGTTACCTCACAACATCTGGACTCTATTCCAATGTATTGATCCCAATCGAAACTCTTTTTAGCATAGTTTTGGACGGCGGCTTGAGGTTTGAGAAAAATAACAGAGAAGCTTTAACCAACAATACCCTATCAATTTTACGTCTTTGATGGAGCAAGCTAGGACATCTGGCATGCTAACAACATTTCATGACAATTCGAAACAATTGATCCTATTCGAAGCTCCTTCAGAACCTGATTAGTGTAGAAGCACAAAGTTTCTGAACTATTTGTGAAAAGTGTGAACGAAAGAATTCCCATGAAATTGGCCTCTCTGGGAGAACAATTGGTTTCATTCGGTCACCTCACAACATCTGGAGTCTAGTCCAATGTATTGATCCCAATCGAAAATCTTTTTGGCATAGTTTTGGACGGAGGTTTAAGGTTTGAGAAAAGTAATAGTGAAGCTTTAACCAATAATACCCTATCATTTTAGCATCTTTGAGGGAGCAAGAAAGGATATCCGGCATGCTAACAGCATTTCATGACGATTCGAAACAATTGATACCATTCGAAGCTCATCCAGAGCCTGATTAGTGTAGAAGCACAAAGTTTTTGAACTATTTGTGAAAATTGTGAACGAACAAATTCCCATGATATTGGCCTCTCTGGGAGAACAATTGGGTTCATCCGGTCACCTCACAACATCTGGAGTCTATTCCAATGTATTGATCCAAGTCGAAACTCTTTTTGAAGTAGTTTTGGTCGGAGGCTTGAGGTTTGAGAAAAATAACAGTGAAGCTTTAACCAACAATACCCTATCAATTTTGCATCTTTGAGGGAGCAAGCTAGGACATCCGGCATGCTAACAACATTTCATGACTATTCTAAACAATTGATCCAATTTGGAGCTCCAGTAGAGTCTGATTTGTGCAGATGCACAAAGTTTGTGAACTGTTTGTGAAAAGTGTGAACGAACGAATTCCCATGATATTAGCCTCTCTGGGAGAACAATTGGGATCATCCGGTCACCTCACAACATTTGGAGTCTATTTCAATGTATTGATCCCAATCGAAACTCTTTTTGGCATAGTTTTGGACAGAGGCTTGAGGTTTGAGAAAAATAACAGAGAAGCTTTAACCAACAATACCCTATCAATTTTGCATCTTTGAGGGAGCAAGCTAGGACATCAGGCATGCACACAACATTTCACGACTATTCAAAACAATTGATCCAATTTGAAGCACCAGTAGAGCTTATGAGTGTAGAAGCACAAAGTTTCTGAACTATTTGCGAAAAGTGTGAACGAACGAATTCCCATGAAATTTGCCTCTCTAGGAGAACAATTGGGATCATCCGGTCACCTCACAACATCTGGAGTCTACTCCAATATATTGATCCCAATCGAAACACTTTTTGGCATAGTTTTGGTCGGAAGAATGAGGTTTGAGAAAAAAGAACCGAGAAGTTTCAATCAAAATTATCCTATCAATTTTGCATCTTTGAGGGAGCAAGTTAGCACATTCGGCATGCTATCAAAATTTCATGACTATTCGAAACAATTGATCCCATTCAAAGCTCTTCCAGAGCCTGATTAGTGTAGAAGCCTAAAGTTTCTGAACTATTTGTGAAAATTCTGAACGAACAAATTCCCATGATATTGGCCTCCCTGGGAGAACAATTGGGTTCATCCGGTCACCTCACAGCATCTGGATTCTATTCCAATGTATTGATCCCAATCAAAACTCTTTTTGGGATAGTTTTGGTCGGAAGCATGAGGTTTGAGAAAAAGAACCGAAAAGCTTCAACCAACAATATCCTATCAATTTTAAATCTTTAAGGGAGCAAGCTAGGACATCCGGCATACTAACAACATTTCATGACTATTCGAAACAATTGATGCCATTCGAAGCTCCTCCAGAGCCTGATTAGTTTAGAAGCACAAAGTTTCTGAACTATTTGGGAAAATTGTGAACGAACGAATTCCCATGATATTGGCCTCGCTGGGAGAACAATTGGGTTCATCCGTCACCTCACAACATCTGGAGTCTATTCCAATATATTGATCCCAGTCGAAACTCTTTGTGGCATAGTTTTGGACGGAGGCTTGAGGTTAGAGAAAAATAACAGTGAAGCTTTAACCAATCATACCCTATCAATTTAGCATCTTTCAGGGATCAAGCAAGGACATCCGGCATGCTGACAACATTTCATGACTATTCGAAACAATTGATCCCATTCGAAGCTCCTCCAGAGCCTGATTAGTGTAGAAGCTTAAAGTTTTTGAACTATTTGTGCAAATTGTGAACGAATGAATTCCCATGATATTGGCCTCTCTGTGAGAACAATTGGGTTCATCCGGTTACCTCACAACATCTGGACTCTATTCCAATGTATTGATCCCAATCGAAACTCTTTTTAGCATAGTTTTGGACGGCGGCTTGAGGTTTGAGAAAAATAACAGAGAAGCTTTAACCAACAATACCCTATCAATTTTACGTCTTTGATGGAGCAAGCTAGGACATCTGGCATGCTAACAACATTTCATGACAATTCGAAACAATTGATCCTATTCGAAGCTCCTTCAGAACCTAATTAGTGTAGAAGCACAAAGTTTCTGAACTATTTGTGAAAAGTGTGAACGAAAGAATTCCCATGAAATTGGCCTCTCTGGGAGAACAATTGGTTTCATTCGGTCACCTCTCAACATCTGGAGTCTAGTCCAATGTATTGATCCCAATCGAAACTCTTTTTGGCATAGTTTTGGACGGAGGTTTAAGGTTTGAGAAAAGTAATAGTGAAGCTTTAACCAATAATACCCTATCATTTTAGCATCTTTGAGGGAGCAAGAAAGGATATCTGGCATGCTCACAACATTTCATGACTATTCTAAACAATTGATCCAATTTGGAGCTCCAGTAGAGTCTGATTTGTGCAGATGCACAAAGTTTGTGAACTGTTTGTGAAAAGTGTGAACGAACGAATTCCCATGATATTGGCCTCTCTGGGAGAACAATTGGGATCATCCGGTCACCTCACAACATTTGGAGTCTATTTCAATGTATTGATCCCAATCGAAACTCTTTTTGGCATAGTTTTGGACAGAGGCTTGAGGTTTGAGAAAAATAACAGAGAAGCTTTAACCAACAATACCCTATCAATTTTGCATCTTTGAGGGAGCAAGCTAGGACATCAGGCATGCACACAACATTTCACGACTATTCGAAACAATTGATCCAATTTGAAGCACCAGTAGAGCTTATGAGTGTAGAAGCACAAAGTTTCTGAACTATTTGCGAAAAGTGTGAACGAACGAATTCCCATGAAATTTGCCTCTCTAGGAGAACAATTGGGATCATCCGGTCACCTCACAACATCTGGAGTCTACTCCAATATATTGATCCCAATCGAAACACTTTTTGGCATAGTTTTGGTCGGAAGAATGAGGTTTGAGAAAAAAGAACCGAGAAGTTTCAATCAAAATTATCCTATCAATTTTGCATCTTTGAGGGAGCAAGTTAGCACATTCGGCATGCTATCAAAATTTCATGACTATTCGAAACAATTGATCCCATTCAAAGCTCTTCCAGAGCCTGATTAGTGTAGAAGCCTAAAGTTTCTGAACTATTTGTGAAAATTCTGAACGAACAAATTCCCATGATATTGGCCTCCCTGGGAGAACAATTGGGTTCATCCGGTCACCTCACAGCATCTGGATTCTATTCCAATGTATTGATCCCAATCAAAACTCTTTTTGGGATAGTTTTGGTCGGAAGCATGAGGTTTGAGAAAAAGAACCGAAAAGCTTCAACCAACAATATCCTATCAATTTTAAATCTTTGAGGGAGCAAGCTAGGACATCCGGCATACTAACAACATTTCATGACTATTCGAAACAATTGATGCCATTCGAAGCTCCTCCAGAGCCTGATTAGTTTAGAAGCACAAAGTTTCTGAACTATTTGGGAAAATTGTGAACGAACGAATTCCCATGATATTGGCCTCGCTGGGAGAACAATTGGGTTCATCCGTCACCTCACAACATCTGGAGTCTATTCCAATATATTGATCCCAGTCGAAACTCTTTGTGGCATAGTTTTGGACGGAGGCTTGAGGTTAGAGAAAAATAACAGTGAAGCTTTAACCAATCATACCCTATCAATTTAGCATCTTTCAGGGATCAAGCAAGGACATCCGGCATGCTGACAACATTTCATGACTATTCGAAATAATTGATCCCATTCGAAGCTCCTCCAGAGCCTGATTAGTGTAGAAGCTTAAAGTTTTTGAACTATTTGTGCAAATTGTGAACGAATGAATTCCCATGATATTGGCCTCTCTGTGAGAACAATTGGGTTCATCCGGTTACCTCACAACATCTGGACTCTATTCCAATGTATTGATCCCAATCGAAACTCTTTTTAGCATAGTTTTGGACGGCGGCTTGAGGTTTGAGAAAAATAACAGAGAAGCTTTAACCAACAATACCCTATCAATTTTACGTCTTTGATGGAGCAAGCTAGGACATCTGGCATGCTAACAACATTTCATGACAATTCGAAACAATTGATCCTATTCGAAGCTCCTTCAGAACCTAATTAGTGTAGAAGCACAAAGTTTCTGAACTATTTGTGAAAAGTGTGAACGAAAGAATTCCCATGAAATTGGCCTCTCTGGGAGAACAATTGGTTTCATTCGGTCACCTCACAACATCTGGAGTCTAGTCCAATGTATTGATCCCAATCGAAACTCTTTTTGGCATAGTTTTGGACGGAGGTTTAAGGTTTGAGAAAAGTAATAGTGAAGCTTTAACCAATAATACCCTATCATTTTAGCATCTTTGAGGGAGCAAGAAAGGATATCTGGCATGCTCACAACATTTCATGACTATTCGAAACAATTGATCGCATTCGAAGCTCCTTCAGAGCCTGATTAGAGCTGAAGCACAAAGTTTTTGAACTATTTGTGAAAATTGTGAACGAAAGAATTCCCATGAAATTGGCCCCTTTGGGAGAACAATTGGGTTCATCCTGTCACCTCACAGCATCTGGAGTGTATTCCATTGTAATGATCCCAATTGAAACTCTTTTTGGGATAGTTTTTGTCGGAAACATGAGGTTTGAGAAAAAGAACCGAGAAGCTTCAACCAACAATATCCTATAAATTTTGCATCTTTAAGAGAGCAAGTTAGCATATCCGGCATGCTCACAACATTTCATGACTATTCGAAACAATTTATCCCTGTCGAAGCTCCTTCAGGGCTTGATTAGTGCAGAAGCACAAAGTTTGTGAACTGTTTAGGAAAAATGCGAACGAACGAATTCCCATGAAATTGGCCCCTTTGATAGAACAATTGGGTTCATCCGGTCACCTAACAACATCTGGAGGCTATTCCAATGTATTGATCCCAATCGAAACTCTTTTTGGCATAGTTTTGGACGGAAGCTTGAGGTTTGAGAAAAAGAACCGAGAAGCTTCAACCAACAACATGCAACAATTTTGTATCTTTGAGGGACCAAGTTAGCACATCAGGCATGCTCGTAAAAGTTCATGACTATTCGAAACAATTGATCCCATTTGAAGCTCCATCAGAGCCTGATTAGTGCAGAAGCACAAAATATTTGAACTATTTGTCAAAAGTGTGAACGGATGAATTCCAATGAAATTGGCCTCTTTGGGAGAATAATTAGGTTCATCCGGTCACCTCACACCATCTGGAGTCTATTCCAATGTATTGATCCCAATCAAAATCTTTTTTGGTTAGTTTTAGTCGGAAATTTGAGGTTTGAGAAAAAGCATCGAGAAGCTTCAACCAACAATATTCTATCATTTTTGTCGATTTGAGGAAGCAAGTCAGGACATCTGGCATGCTCACAACATTTCATGACTATTCGAAACAATTGATCCCATTCGAAGCTCCTCCAGATCCTGATTAGAGCCGAAGCACAAAGTGTCTGAACTATTTAGGAAAAGTGTGAACGAACGAATTCCCATGAAATTGGCCCCTTTGGGAGAACAATTGGGTTCATCCGGTCACCTCACAGCATCTGGAGTCTATTCCATTGTATTGATCCCAATCGAAACACTTTTTGCCATAGTTTTGGTCGGAGGCAAGAGGCTTGAGAAAAAGAACCGAGAAGCTTCAACCAACAACGTCCCACAATTTTTTATCTTTGAGGGACAAAGTTAGCACATCCGGCATGCTCACAACTTTTGATGACAATTCGAAACAATTGATCCCATTCGAAGCTCCATCAGAGCCTGATTAGTGCAGAAGCACAAAGTGTCTGAACTATTTATGAAATGTGTGAACGGATGAATTCCCATGAAATTGGCCTCTTTGGGAGAACAATTGGGTTCATCCAGTCACCTCACAACATCTGGAGTCTATTCCAATGTATTGATCCCAATCGAAAATCTTTTTGGGATCATTTTTGTCGGAAGCATGAGGTTTGAGAAAAAGAACCGAGAAGCTTCAACCAACAATATCCTTCAATTTTGCCTCTTTGAGGGAGCAAGTTAGCGCATCCGGCATGCTCACAACATTTCATGACTATTCGAAACAATTGATCGCATTTGAAGCTCCTTCAGAGCCTGATTAGAGCCGAAGCACAAAGTGTCTGAACTATTTGTGGAAAGTGTGAACGAACGAATTCCCATGAAATTGGCCCCTTTGGTAGAACAATTGGGTTCATCCAGTCACCTAACAACATCTGGAGGCTATTCCAATGTATTGATCCCAATCGAATCTCTTTTTGGCATAGTTTTGGACGGAAGCTTGAGGTTTGAGAAAAAGAACCGAGAAGCTTCAACCAACAACATGCAACAATTTTGTATCTTTGAGGGACCAAGTTAGCACATCAAGCATGCTCGCAAAAGTTCATGACTATTCGAAACAATTGATCCCATTTGAAGCTCCATCAGAGCCTGATCAGTGCAGAAGCACAAAATATTTGAACTATTTGTCAAAAGTGTGAACGGATGAATTCCAATGAAATTGTCCTCTTTGGGAGAATAATTAGGTTCATCCGGTCACCTCACCCCATCTGGAGTCTATTCCAATGTATTGATCCCAATCAAAATCTTTTTGGGTTAGTTTTAGTCGGAAATTTGAGGTTTGAGAAAAAGCATCGAGAAGCTTCAACCAACAATATTCTATCATTTTTGTCGCTTTGACGAAGCAAGTCAGGACATCTGGCATGCTCACAACATTTCATGACTATTCGAAACAATTGATCCCATTTGAAGCTCCTCCAGAGCCTGATTAGAGCCGAAGCACAAAGTGTCTGAACTATTTAGGAAAAGTGTGAACGAACGAATTCCCATGAAATTGGCCCCTTTGGGAGAACAATTGGGTTCATCCGGTCACCTCACAGCATCTGGAGTGTATTCCATTGTATTGATCCCAATTGAAACTCTTTTTGGGATAGTTTTGGTCGTAGGCATGAGGCTTGAGAAAAAGAACCGAGAAGCTTCAACCAACAATATCCTATCAATTTTACATCTTTGAGGGAGAACCGAGAAGCTTCAGCCACCAATATCCTATCAATTTTTCATCTTTGAGGGAGCATGTTAGCTCATCCGCCATGTTCACAACATTTCATGACTATTCGAAACAATTGATCGCATTCGAAGCTCCTTCAAAGCATGATTAGTGCAGAAGCACAAAGTTTGTGAACTATTTAGGAAAAGTGTGAACGAACAAATTCACATGAAATTGGCCCCTTTGGTAGAACAATTGGGTTCATCCAGTCACCTCACAACATATGGAGTCTATTGCAATGTATTGATCCCAATCGAAACACTTTTTGGCATAGTTTTGGATGGAAGCTTGAGGTTTGAGAAAAAGAACCGAGAAGCTTCAACCAACAACATCCTACAATTTTGTATCTTTGAGGGACCAAGTTAGCACATCCAGCATGCTCACAACATTTCATGACTATTCGAAACAATTGATCCCAATCGAAGCTCCATCAGAGCCTGATTAGTGCATAAGCACAAAATGTTTGAACTTTTTGTGAAAAGTGTGAATGGATGAATTCCCATGAAATTGGACTCTTTGGGAGAACAATTGGGTTCATCCGGTCACCTCACAGCATCTGGAGTGTATTCCATTGTGTTGATCCCAATTGAAACTCTTTTTAGGATAGTTTTGGCCGGAGGCATGAGGTTTGAGAAAAAGAACCGAGAAGCTTCAACCAACAATATTCTATCAATTTTGCATCTTTGAGGGAGAACCGAGAAGCTTCAACCACCAATATCCTATCAATTTTGCATCTTTAAGGGAGCAAGTTAGCACATCCGGCATGCTCACAACATTTCATGATTATTCAAAACAATTGATCTCATTCGAAGCTCCTTCAGAGCTTGATTAGTGCGGAAGCACAATGTTTGCGAACTGTTTAGGAAAAGTGTGAACGAATGAATTCCCATGAAATTGGCCCCTTTAGTAGAACAATTGGGTTCATCCGGTCACATCACAGAATCTGGAGTCTATTCCAATGTATTGATCCCAATTGAAACTCTCTTTGGCATAGTTTTGTACGGAAGCTTGAGGTTTGAGAAAAAGAACCGAGAAGCTTCAACCAACATCATCCTACAATTTTGTATCTTTGAGGGACCAAGTTAGCACATCAGGCATGTTCACAACATTTCATGACTATTCGAAACAATTGATCCCATTTGAAGCTCCATCAGAACCTGATTAGTGTAGAAGCACAAAATATTTGAACTATTTGTGAAAAGTGTGAATGGATGAATTCCCATGAAATTGGCCTCTTTGGGAGAATAATTGGGTTCATCTGGTCACCTCACACCATCTGGAGTCTATTCCAATGTATTGATCCCAATCAAAATCTTTTCGGATTAGTTTTAGTCGGAAGTTTGAGGTTTAAGAAAAAGCATCGAGAAGCTTCAACCAACAATATTCTATCATTTTTGTCACTTTGACGAAGCAAGTCAGGACATCTGGCATGCTCACAACATTTCATGACTATTTGAAACAATTGATCCCATTTGAAGCTCCTCCAGAGCCTGATTAAAGCCGAAGCACAAAGTCTCTGAATTATTTGTGAAAAGTGTGAACGAAAGAATTCCCATGAAATTGGCCCCTTTGGGAGAACAATTGGGTTCATCCGGTCACCTCACAGCATCTGGAGTATATTCCATTGTATTGATCCTAATCGAAACTCTTTTTGGGATATTTTTGGTCGGACGCATGAGGTTTGAGAAAAAGAACCGAGAAGATTCAACCACCAATATCCTATCAATTTTTCATCTTTGAGGTAGCAAGATAGCACATCCGGCATGCTCACAACATTTCATGACTATTTGAAATAATTGATCCCATTCGAAGCTCCTTCAGAGCTTGATTAGTGCAGAAGCACAAAGTTTGTGAACTGTATAGGAAAAGTGTGAACGAACGAATTCCGATGAAATTGGCCCCTTTGGTAGAACAATTGGGTTCATTCGATCACCTCACAACATCTGGAGTCTATTCCAATGTATTGATCCCAATCGAAACACTTTTTGCCATAGTTTTGGACGGAAGGTTGAGGTTTGAGAAAAAGAACCTAGAAGCTTCAACCTACAACATCCTACAATTTTGTATCTGTGAGGGACCAAGTTAGCACATCCAGTATGCTCACAACATTTCATGACTATTCGAAACAATTGAAACCATTTTTCGAAGCTCCTTCAGAGCTTGATTAGTGGAGAAGCACAAAGTTTGTGAACTATTTAGGAAAACTGTGAACGAACGAATTCCCATGAAATTGGCCCCTTTGGTAGAACAATTGGGTGCATCCGATCACCTCACAACATCTGGAGTCTATTCCAATGTATTGATCCCAATCGAAACACTTTTTGCCATAGTTTTGGACGGAAGGTTGAGGTTTGAGAAAAAGAACCTAGAGGCTTCAACCAACAACATCCTACAATTTTGCATCTTTGAGGGATCAAGTTAGCACATCCGCCATGCTCACAACATTTCATAACTATTCGAAATAATTGATCGCATTCGAAGCTCCTTCAGAGCCTGATTAGAGCCGAAGCACAAAGTTTGTGAATTGTTTAGGAAAAGTGTAAACGAACGAATTCCCATGAAATTGGCCCCTTTGGTAGAACAATTGGGTTCATCCGATCACCTCACAACATCTGGAGTCTATTCCAATATACTGATCCCAATCGAAACACTTTTTGCCATAGTTTTGGACGGAAGGTTGAGGTTTGAGAAAAAGAACCTAGAAGCTTCAACCAACAACATCCTACAATTTTGTATCTTTGAGGGAGCAAGTTAGCACATCCGCCATGCTCACAACATTTCATGACTATTCGAAACAATTGATCGCATTCGAAGCTGCTTCAGAGCCTGATTAGAGCCGAAGCACAAAGTTTGTGAACTGTTTAGGAAAAGTGTGAACAAACTAATTCCCATGAAATTGGCCCTTTTGGTAGAACAATTGCGTTCATCCGGTCACCTCACAACATCTGGAGACTATTCCAATGTATTGATCCCAATCGAAACACTTTTTGGGATAGTTTTGGTCGGAGGCATGAGGTTTGAGAAAAAGAACCGAGAAGCTTCAACCACCAATATCCTATCAATTTTGCATCTTTAAGGGAGCAAGTTAGCACATCCGGCATGCTCACAACATTTCATGACTATTCAAAACAATTGATCGCATTCGAAGCTCATTCAGAGCTTGATTAGTGCAGAAGCACAAAGTTTGTGAAATGTTAAGGAAAAGTGTGAATGAACGAATTCCCATGAAATTGGCCCCTTTGGTAGAACAATTGGGTTCATCCGGTCACGTCACAGCATCTGGAGTCTATTCCAATGTATTGATCCCAATCGAAACTCTTTTTGCCATAGTTTTGGACGGAAGGTTGAGGTTTGAGAAAAAGAACCTAGATGCTTCAACCAACAACATCCTACAATTTTGCATCTTTGAGGGATCAAGTTAGCACATCCGCCATGCTCACAACATTTCATGACTATTCGAAATAATTGATCGCATTCGAAGCTCCTTCAGAGCCTGATTAGAGCCGAAGCACAAAGTTTGTGAACTATTTAGGAAAAGTGTAAACGAACGAATTCCCATGAAATTGGCCCCTTTAGTAGAACAATTGCGTTCATCCGGTCACCCCACAATATCTGGAGACTATTCCAATGTATTGATCCCAATCGAAATACTTTTTGGGATAGTTTTGGTCGGAGGCATGTGGTTTGAGAAAAAGAACTGAGAAGCTTTAACCAACAATATCCTATCAATTTTGCATCTTTGACGGAGCAAGTTAGCACATCCGCCATGCTCACAACATTTCATGACTAATCGAAACAATTGATCGCATTCGAAGCTCCTTCAGAGCCTGATTAGAGCCGAAGCACAAAGTTTGTGAACTGTTTAGGAAAAGTGTGAACGAACTAATTCCCATGAAATTGGCCCTTTTGGTAGAACAATTGCGTTCATCCGGTCACCTCACAACATCTGGAGACTATTCCAATGTATTGATCCCAATCGAAACACTTTTTGGGATAGTTTTGGTCGGAGGCATGAGGTTTGAGAAAAAGAACCGAGAAGCTTCAACCAACAATATCCTATCAATTTTGCATCTTTGAGGGAGAACCGAGAAGCTTCAACCACCAATATCCTATAAATTTTGCACCTTTGAGGGAGCAAGTTAGCACATCCGGCATGCTCACAACATTTCATGACTATTCGAAACAATTGATCGCATTCGAAGCTCCTTCAGAGCCTGATTAGAGCCGAAGCACAAAGTGTCTGAACTATTTGTGAAAAGTGTGAACCAACGAATTCCTATGAAATTAGCCCTTTTGGGATAACAATTGGGTTCATCCGGTCATGTCACAGCATCTGGAGTGTATTCCATTGTATTGATCCCAATCAAAACTCTTTTTGGTATAGTTTTGGTCGGAGGCATGTGGTTTGAGAAAAAGAACCGAGAAGCTTCAACCAACAATATCCAATCAATTTTGCATCTTTGAGGGAGAACCGAGAAGCTTCAACCACCAATATCCTATAAATTTTGCACCTTCGAGGGAGCAAGTTAGCACATCCGGCATGCTCACAACATTTCATGACTATTCGAAACAATTGATCGCATTCAAAGCTCCTTCAGAGCTTGATTAGTGCAGAAGCACAAACTTTGTGACCTGTTTAGTAAAAGTGTGAACGAACGAATTCTCATAAAATTGGCCCCTTTGGTAGAAAAATTGGGTTCATCTAATCACCTCACATCATCTGGAGTCTATTCCAATGTATTGATCCCAATCGAAACACTTTTTGCCGTAGTTTTGGACGGAAGGTTGAGATTTGAGAAAAAGAATCGAGAAGCTTCAACCAACAACATCCTACAGTTTCGCATCTTTGAGGGACCAAGTTAGCACATCTAGCATGCTCACAACTTTTCATGACTATTCGAAACAATTGATCCCATTCGAAGCTCCATCAGAGCCTGATTAGTGCAGAAGCACAAAATTTTTGAACTATTTGTGAAAAGTGTGAACGGACGAATTCCCATCAAATTGGCCTCTTTGGGAGAACAATTGGCTTCATCCAGTCATCTCACAACATCTGGAGTCTATTCCAATGTATTGATCCCAATCGAAACTCTTTTTGGGATAGTTTTGGTCGGAGGCATGAGGTTTGAGAAAAAGAATCGAGAATCTTCAACCAACAATATCCTATCAATTTTGCATCTTTGAGGGAGAACCAAGAAGCTTCAACCACCAATATCCTATCAATTTTGCGTCTTTGAGGGTTCAAGTTAGCACATCCGCCATGCTCACAACATTTCATGACTATTCGAAATAATTGATCGCATTCGAAGCTCCTTCAGAGCCTGATTAGAGCCGAAGCACAAAGTGTCTGAACTATTTGTGAAAAGTGTGAACGAACGAATTCCCATGAAATTGGCCGCTTTGGAAGAACAATTGCATTCATCCGGTCAGCTCACAACATCTGGAAACTATTCCAATGTATTGATCCCAATCGAAACACTTTTTGGGATAGTTTTTGTCCGAAGCATGAGGTTTGAGAAAAAGACCCGAGAAGCTTCAACCAACAATATCCTATCAATTTTGCATCTTTGAGGGAGCAAGTTAGCACATCCGGCATGCACACAACATTTCATGACTATTCGAAACAATTGATCGCATTCGAAGCTCCTTCAGAGCATGATTAGTGCAGAAGCACAAAGTTTCTGAACTATTTGTGAAAAGTGTGAACGAACGAATTCCCATGAAATTGGCCGCTTTGGAAGAACAATTGCATTCATCCGGTCAGCTCACAACATCTGGAAACTATTCCAATGTATTGATCCCAATCGAAACACTTTTTGGGATAGTTTTTGTCCGAAGCATGAGGTTTGAGAAAAAGACCCGAGAAGCTTCAACCAACAATATCCTATCAATTTTACATCTTTGAGGGAGCAAGTTAGCAAATCCGGCATGCAAACAACAATTCATGACTATTCAAAACAATTGACTCATTCGAATCTCCCTGAGAGCCTAGTTAGTGCAGAAGCACAAAGTTTGTGAACTGTTTAGGAAAAGTGTGAACGAACGAATTCCCATGAAATTCACCCCTTTGGAAGAACAATCGGGTTCATCCGGTCACTTCACAACATCTGGAGTCTATTCCAATGTATTGATCCTAATCGAAACTCTTTTTTGTGATAGTTTTGGTCGGAGGCATGAGGTTTGAGAAAAAGAACCGAGAAGCTTCAACCAACAATATCCTATCAATTTTGCATCTTTGAGGGAGCAAGTTAGCACATCCGGCATGCTCACAACATTTCATGACTATTTTAAACAATTGATCCAATTTGAAGCTCCAGTAGAGCCCGATTAGTGCAGAAGCACAAAGTTTGTGAACTGTTTCGGAAAAGTGTGAACGAATGAATTCCCATGAAATTGGCACCTTTGGGAGAACAATTGGGTTCATCCAGTCACCTCACAACATCTGGAGTCTATTCCAATGTGTTGATCCCAATCGAAACTCTTTTTGGCACAGTTTTGGTCGGAAGCTTGAGGTTTGAGAAAAAGAACTGAGAAGCTTCAACCAACAATATCCTATCAATTTTGGTTCTTTGAGGGAGCAAGTTAGCACATCCAGCATGCTCACAACGTTTCATGACTATTCGAAACAATTGATCGCATTCGAAGCTCCTTCAGAGCCTGATTAGAGCCGAAGCACAAAGTGTTTGAACTATTTGTGAAAAGTGTGAACGAACGAATTCCCATGAAATTGGCCCCTTTGGGAGAACAATTGGGTTCATCCGGTCACCTCATAGCATCTGGAGTCTATTCCAATGCATTGATCCCAATCGAAACTCTTTTTGGGATAGTTTTTGTCCGAAGCATGAGGTTTGAGAAAAAGTCCCGAGAAGCTTCAACCAACAATATCCTATCAATTTTACATCTTTGAGGGAGCAAGTTAGCAAATCCGGCATGCAAACAACATTTCATGACTATTCGAAACAATTGACTCATTCGAAGCTCCTCCAGAGCCTGATTAGTGCAGAAGCACAAATTGTCTGAACTATTTGTGAAAAGTTTGAGCGGATGAATTCCCAGGAAATTGGCCTCTATGGGAGAACAATTGGGTTCATCCGGTCACCTCACAACATCTTGAGTCTATTCCAATGTCTTGATCCCAATCGAAACACTTTTCGGCATAGTTTGGGACGGAAGATTGAGGTTTGAGAAAAAGAACCCAGAAGCTTCAACCAAGAATATCCTATCAATTTTACATCTTTGAGGGAGCAAGTTAGCAAATCCGGCATGCAAACAACATTTCATGACTATTCGAAACAATTGACTCATTCGAAGCTCCTCCAGAGCCTGATTAGTGCAGAAGCACAAAGTTTGTGAACTGTTTAGGAAAAGTGTGAACGAACGAATTCCCATGAAATTGACCCCTTTGGCAGAACAATTGGGTTCATCCGGTCACCTCACAACATCTTGAGTCTATCCCAATGTATTGATCCCAATCGAAACTCTTTTTGACATAGTTTTCGACGGAAGCTTGAGGTTTGAGAAAAAGAACCGAGAAGCTTCAACCAACAATATCCTATCAATTTTGCATCTTTGAGGGACAAGTTAGCACATCCGGCATGCTCACAATATTTCATGACTATTCGAAATAATTGATCGCTTTCGAAGCTTCTTGAGAGCCTGATTAGTGCAGAAGCAGAAAGTGTCTGAACTATTTGTGAAAAGTATGAACGAACGAATTCTCATGAAATTGGCCGCATTGGAAGATTAATTGGGTCATCTGGTTACCACACGACATCTGGAGTCTATTCGATTGTATTGATCTAAATCGAAACTCATTTTGGGATAGTTTTGGTGGAAGCATGAGGTTTGAGAAAAAGAACCGAGAAGCTTCAACCAACAATATCCTATCAATTTTTGTTCTTTCAGGGAGCAAGTTAGCACATCCAGCATGCTCACAACATTTCATGACTATTTTAAACAATTGATCCAATTTGAAGCTCCAGTAGAGCCCGATTAGTGCAGAAGCACAAAGTTTCTGAACTGTTTAGGAAAAGTGTGAACGAATGAATTCCCATGAAATTGGCACCTTTGGGAGAACAATTGGGTTCATCCGGTCACCTCACAACATCTGGAGTCAATTCCAATGTGTTGATCCCAATTGAAACTCTTTTTGGCACAGTTTTGGTCGGAAGCTTGAGGTTTGAGAAAAAGAACTGAGAAGCTTCAACCAACAATATCCTATCAATTTTGGTTCTTTGAGGGAGCAAGTTAGCACATCCAGCATGCTCACAACGTTTCATGACTATTCGAAACAATTGATCGCATTCGAAGCTCCTTTAGAGCCTGATTGGAGCCGAAGCACAAAGTGTTTGAACTATTTGTGAAAAGTGTGAACGAACGAATTCCCATGAAATTGGCCCCTTTGGGAGAACAATTGGGTTCATCCGGTCACCTCATAGCATCTGGAGTCTATTCCAATGCATTGATCCCAATCGAAACTCTTTTTGGGACAGTTTTTGTCCGAAGCATGAGGTTTGAGAAAAAGACCCGAGAAGCTTCAACCAACAATATCCTATCAATTTTACATCTTTGAGGGGGCAAGTTAGCACATCCGGCATGCTCACAATATTTCATGACTATTCGAAATAATTGATCGCTTTCGAAGCTTCTTTAGAGCCTGATTAGTGCAGAAGCAGAAAGTGTCTGAACTATTTGTGAAAAGTATGAACGAACGAATTCTCATGAAATTGGCCGCATTGGAAGATTAATTGGGTCATCTGGTTACCACACGACATCTGGAGTCTATTCGATTGTATTGATCCAAATCGAAACTCATTTTGGGATAGTTTTGGTCAGAAGCATGAGGTTTGAGAAAAAGAATCGAGAAGTTTCAACCAACAATATCCTATCAATTTTGCATCTTTGAGGGAGCAAGTTAGCACATCCGGCATGCTCACAACATTTCATGACTATTCGAAACAATTGATCCCATTTGATGCTCCTCTAGAGGCTGATTAGTGTAGAAGCACAAAGTTTCTGAACTGTTTGTCAAAAGTGTGAACGAACGAATACCCATGAAATTGGCCTCTTTGGAAGAGCAATTGGGTTCATCCGGTCACGTCACAGCATCTGGAGTCTATTCCATTCTATTGATCCCAATCGAAACTCTTTTTTGTGATTGTTTTGGTCGAAAGCATGAGGTTTGAGAAAAAGAACTGAAAAGCTTCAACCAACAATATCCTATCAATTTTGCGCCTTTGAGGAAGCAAGTCAGGAAATCCGGCATGCTCACAACATTTCATGACTATTCGAAACAATTGATCGCATTCGAAGGTCCTTCAGAGCCTGATTAGAGCTGAAGCACAAAGTTTGTGAACTGTTTAGGAAAAGCGTGACCGAACGATTTCCCATGAAATTGGCCACTTTGGAAAAACAATTGGGTTCATCCGGTCACCTCACAGCATCTGGAGTCTATTCCAATATATTGATCCCAATCGAAACTCTTTTTGGGTGGGTTTTGGTCGGAAGCATGATGTTTGAGAAAAAGAAACGAGAATCCTCAACTAACAACATCCTACCAATTTTGCATCTTTGAGGGACCAAGTTAGCACATCCGGAATGCTCATAGCATTTCATGGCTATTCGAAACAATTGATCGCATTCGAAGCTTCTTGAGAGCCTGATTAGTGCAGAAGCACAAAGTGTCTGAACTATTTGTGAAAAGTTTGAACGAAGTGGCCTCTTTGGGAGAACAGTTGGGTTCATCCGGTCACCTCATATCATCTGGAGTCTATTCCAATGTATTGATTCTAATACAAACACTTTTTGGGTTTGTTTTAGTCAGAAATTTGTGGTTTGAGAAAAAGAACCGAGAAGCTTTATCCAACAACATCCTTCCAATTTTGTATCATTGAAGGAGCAAGTTAGCACATCCGGCATGCTCATAACATTTCATGACTATTCGGAACAATTGATCACATTCGAAGCCTTTTGAGAGCCTGATTAGTGCAGAAGCACAAAGTGTCTGAACTATTTGTGAAAAGTGTGAACGGACGAATTCTCATGAAATTGGCATCATTGGAAGAACAGTTGGGTTCATCCGGTCACCTCACAACATCTGGAGTCTATTCCAATGTATTGATCCCAATCGAAACTCTTTTTGGGATAGTTTTGGTCGGAAGCATGCGGTTTGAGAAAAAGAACCGAGAAGCTTCAACCAATATTATCCTATCAATTTTGCATCTTTGAGGGAGCAAGTCAGCACATCCGGCATGCACACAACATTTCATGACTATTCGAAACAATTGATCCCATTCAAAGCTCCTCTAGAGCCTGATTAGTGCAGAAGCACAAAGTTTCTGAACTATTTGTAAAAAGTGTGAACTAATGAATTCCCATGAAATTGGCCTCTTTGGGAGTACAATTGGGTTCATCCGGTCACCTCACAACATCTTGAGTCTATTCCAATGTATTGATCCCAATCGAAACTCTTTTTGGCATAGTTTTGGACGGAAACTTTAGGTTTGAGAAAAAGAACCGAGAAGCTTTAACCAACAATATCCTGTCAATTTTACATCTTTGGGGGAGCAAGTTAGCAAATCCGGCATGCAAACAACATTTCATGACTATTCGAAACAATTGACTCATTCGAAGCTCCTCCAGAGCCTGATTAGTGCAGAAGCACAAAGTTTGTGAACTGTTTAGGAAAAGTGTGAACGAACGAATTCCCATGAAATTGACCCCTTTGGCAGAACAATTGGGTTCATCCGGTCACCTCACAACATCTTGAGTCTATCCCAATGTATTGATCCCAATCGAAAGTATTTTTGGGATAGTTTTGGACGGATGCATGAGGTTTGAGAAAAAAGAACCGAGAAGCTTTAACCAACAATATCCTATCAAATTTGCATCTTTGAGGGAGCAAGTTAGCACATCCGGCATACTCACATCATTTCATGACCATTTGAAAAATTGATCCAATTTGAAGCTTCTCCAGAGCCTGATTAGGGCAGAAGCACAAAGTGTCTGAACTATTTGTGAAAAGTGTGAACGGATGAATTCCTATGAAATTGGCCCCTTTGGGAGAACAATTTGGTTCATCAGGTCACCTCACAACATCTAGAGTCTATTCCATTGTATTGATCCCAATCGAAACTCTTTTTGGGATAGATTTGGACGGATGCATGAGGTTTGAGAAAAAAGAACCGAGAAGCATTAACCAACAATATCCGATCAATTTTGGTTCTTTGAGGGAGTAAGTTAGCACATCCGGCATGCTCACAACATTTCATGTCTATTTGAAACATTGGATCCAATTTGAAGTTCCAGTAGAGCCCGATTAGTGCAGAAGCACAAAGTGTCTGAACTATTTGTGAAAAGTGTGAACGGACAAATTCCTATGAAATTGGCCACTTTGGGAGAAATATTTGGTTCATCCGGTCACCTCACAACATCTTGAGTCTATTCCAATGTGTTGATCCCAATCGAATCACTTTTTGGGATAGTTTTGGTCGGAAGCATGAGGTTTGAGAGAAAGAAATGAGAAGCTTCAACCAACAATATCCTATCAATTTTGTTTCTTTGAGGGATCAAGTTAGCACATCCGGCATGCTCACAACATTTCATGACTATTCGAAACAATTGATCTCATTCGAAGCTCCTCCAGAGCCTGATTAAGGAGGAAGCACAAACTGTCTAAACTATTTTTGAAAAGTGTGAACGGACGAATTCTCATGAAATTGGCCTCTTTGTGAGAACAATTGGGTTCATCCAATGATGTCACAACATCTGGAGTCTGTTCCAATGTATTGATCCCAATCGAAACTCTTTTTGACATAGTTTTTGACGGAAGCTTAAGGTTTGAGAAAAAGAACCGAGAAGCTTCAACCAACAATATACTATCAATTTTGTTTCATTGAGCGAGCAAATTAGCACATCCGGCATGCTCACAACATTTCATGACAATTCGAAACAATTGATCTCATTCGAAGCTCCTCCAGAGCCTGATTAGTGCAAAAGCACAAAGTGCCTGAACTATTTTTGAAAATTGTGAACGGATGAATTCCCATGAAATTGGCATCTTTGGGAGAATAATTGGGTTCATCCAGTTACCTCACAACATCTTGAGTCTATTCCATTGTATTGATCCCAATCGAAACTCTTTTTGGGATAGATTATGACGGATGCATGAGGTTTAAGATAAAAGAACCGAGGAGCATTAACCAATAATATCCTATCAATTTTGTTTCTTTGAGGGAGCAAGTTAGCACATCCGGCATGCTCACAATATTTCATGACTATTTGAAAAATTGATCCAATTTGAAGCTCCTCCAGAGCCTGATTAGTGCAGAAGCACAAAGTGTCTGAACTATTTGTGAAAAGTGTGAACGGACGAATTCCTATGAAATTGGCCCCTTTGGGAGAAGAATTTGGTTCATCAGGTCACCTCACAACATCTGGTGTCTATTCCAATGTATTGATCCCAATCGAAACTCTTTTTGGGATAGTTTTGGTGGAAGCATGAGGTTTGAGAAAAAGAGCCGAGAAGCTTCAACCAACAATATCCTATCAATTTTGTTTCTTTGAGGGAGCAAGTTAGCACATCCGGCATGCTCACAATATTTCATGACTATTCGAAACAATTGATCTCATTCGAAGCTCCTCTAGAGCCTGATTAGTGCAGAAGCACAAAGTGTTTGAACTATTTGTGAAAAGTGTGAACGGACGAATTCCTATGAAATTGGCATCTTTGCGAGAACAATTGGGTTCATCCGGTTACCTCACAACATCTTGAGTCTATTCCATTGTATTGATCCCAATCGAAACTCTTTTTGGGATAGATTTGGACGGATGCATGAGGTTTGAGAAAAAAGAACCGAGAAGCATTAACCAATAATATCCTATCAATTTTGTTTCTTTGAGGGAGCAAGTTAGCACATCCGGCATGCTCACAACATTTCATGACTATTCGAAACAATTGATCTCATTCGAAGCTCCTCCAGAGCCTGATTAGTGCAGAAGCACAAAGTGTCTGAACTATTTTTGAAAAGTGTGAACGGACGAATTCCCATGAAATTGGCCTCTTTGTGAGAACAATTGGGGTCATCCGGTGACGTCACAACATCTGGAGTCTATTCCAATGTATTGATCCCACTCGAAACTCTTTTTGACATAGTTTTTGACTGAAGCTTGAGGTTTGAGAAAAAGAACCGAGAAGCTTCAACCAACAATATCCTATCAATTTTGTTTCTTTGAGGGAGCAAGTTAGCACATCCGGCATGCTCACAACATTTCATGACTATTTGAAACAATTGATCTCATTCAAAGCTCCTCCAGAGCCTGATTAGTGCAGAAGCACAAAGTGTCTGAACTATTTTTGAAAAGTGTGAACGGACGAATTCCCATGAAATTGGCATCTTTGGGAGAACAATTGGGTTCATCCGGTTACCTCACAACATCTTGAGTCTATTCCAATGTATTGATCCCAATCAAAACTCTTTTTGACATAGTTTTCGACGGAAGCTTGAGCTTTGAGAAAAAGAGCCAAGAAGCTTCAACCAACAATATACTATCAATTTTGGTTCTTTAAGGGAGCAAGTTAGCACATCCGGCATGCTCACAACATTTCATGACTATTTGAAACAATTGATCTCATTCAAAGCTCCTCCAGAGCCTGATTAGTGCAGAAGCACAAAGTGTCTGAACTATTTTTGAAAAGTGTGAACGGACGAATTCCCATGAAATTGGCATCTTTGGGAGAACAATTGGGTTCATCCGGTTACCTCACAACATCTTGAGTCTATTCCAATGTATTGATCCCAATCAAAACTCTTTTTGACATAGTTTTCGACGGAAGCTTGAGCTTTGAGAAAAAGAGCCAAGAAGCTTCAACCAACAATATACTATCAATTTTGGTTCTTTAAGGGAGCAAGTTAGCACATCCGGCATGCTCACAACATTTCATGACTATTCGAAACAATTGATCTCATTCGAAGCTCCTCCAAAGCCTGATTAGTGCAGAAGCACAAAGTGTCTGAACTATTTGTGAAAAGTGTGAACGGATGAATTCCCATGAAATTGGCATCTTTGGGAGAACAATTGGGTTCATCCGGTTACCTCACAACATCTGGAGTCTATTCCAATGTATTGATCCCAATCAAAATTCTTTTTGGGATAGTTTTGGACGGATGCATGAGGTTTGAGAAAAAGAACTGAGAAGCTTCAACCAACAATATCCTATCAATTTTGTTTCTTTGAGCGAGCAAGTTAGCACATCCGGCATGCTGACAACATTTCATGACTATTCGAAACAATTGATCTCATTCGAAGCTCCTCCAGAGCCTGATTAGTGCAGAAGCACAAAGTGTCTGAACTATTTTTGAAAAGTGTGAACGGACGAATTGCCATGAAATTGGCCTCTTTGTGAGAACAATTGGGGTCATCCGGTGACGTCACAACATCTGAAGTCTATTCCAATGTATTGATCCCAATCGAAACTCTTTTTGACATAGTTTTTGACGGAAGCTTGAGGTTTGAGAAAAAGAACCGAGAAGCTTCAACCAACAATATACTATCAATTTTGCGCCTTTGAGGAAGCAAGTCAAGACATTCGGCATGCTCACCACAGTTCATGACTATTAGAAACAATTGATCCCATTTGAAGCTCCTCCAGAGCCTGATTAAAGCAGAAGCAGAAAGTGTCTGAACTATTTGTATTAAGTTTGAACAGACAAATTCCCATGAAATTGGCAACTTTGGGAGAACAATTGGCTTCATCTGGTTACCTCACAACATCTTGAGTCTATTCCAATGTATTGATCCCAATCGACACTCTTTTTGGGATAGATTTCGACGGATGCATGAGGATTGAGAAAAAAGAACCGCGAAGCATTAACCAACAATATCCTATCAATTTTGGTTCTTTGAGGGAGCAAGTTAGCACATCCGGCATGCCCACAACATTTCATGACTATTTTAAACAATTGATCCAATTTGAAGCTCCAGTAGAGCCCGATTAGTGCAGAAGCACAAAGTTTCTGAACTGTTTAGCAAAAATGTGATTGAACGAATTTCGATGAAATTGGCCCATTTGGGAGAACAATTGGGTTCATCCGTACACCTCACAACATCTTGAGTCTATTCCACTACATTGATCCCAATCGGAACTCTTTTTTGGGATAGTTTTGGTCGGAAGCATGAGGTTTGAGAAAAAGAAACGAGAAGCTTCAACCAACCATATCCTATCAATTTTGTTTCTTTGAGGGAGCAAGTTAGCACATCCGGCATGCTCATAACATTTCATGACTATTCGAAACAATTGATCCAATTTACAGTTCCAGTAGAGCCTCACTAGTGCAGAATCACAAAGTTTGTGAACTATTTAGGAAAAATGTGATTGAACAAATTCCGAAGAAATTGGCCCATTTGGGAGAACAATTGGGTTCATCTGGTCACCTCACAGCATCTTGAGTCTATTCCATTGTATTGATCCCAATCGAAACTCTTTTTGGCACATTTTGGTCGGAAGCATTAGGTTTGAGAAAAAGAACTGAGAAGCTTCAACCAACAATATCCTATCAATTTTGTTTCTTTGAGGGAGCAAGTCAGGACATCTGGCATGCTCACAACATTTCATGACTATTCGAAACAATTGATCTCATTCGAAGCTCCTCTAGAGCCAGATTAGTGCAGAATCACAAAGTGTTTGAACTATTTGTGAAAACTGTGAACGGACGAATTCCGATTAAATTGGCCCCTTTGGGAGAACAATTGGGTTCATCCGGTCACCTCACAACATCTGGAGTCTGTTCCAATGTATTGATCCCAATCAAAACTCTTTTTGGGATAGTTTTCGTCGAAAGCGTGAGGTTTGAGAAAAAGAACCGAGAAGCGTCAACCAACCATATACTATCAATTTTGCGCCTTTGAGGAAGCAAGTCAAGACATCCGGCATGCTCACAACATTTCATGACTATTCGAAACAATTGATCCCATTTCAAGCTCATCCAGAGCCTGATTAGTGCAAAAGCACAAAGTGTCTGAACTATTTGTGAAAAGTGTGAACGGACGAATTCCCATGAAATTGGCATATTTGGGAGAACAATTGGGTTCATCCGGTTACCTCACAAGAGCTGGAGTCTATTCTAATGTATTGATCCCAATCGAAACTCTTTTTGGGATAGTTTTGGTCGGAAGCATGAGGTTTGAGAAAAAGAAACGAGAAGCTTCAACCAACAATATCCTATCAATTTTGTTTCTTTGAGGGAGCAAGTTAGCACATCCGGCATGCTCACAACATTTCATGACTATTCGAAACAATTGATCCTATTTGAAGCTCCTCCGGAGCCTGATTAGTGTAGAAGCACAAAGTGTCTGAACTATTTGTGAAAAGTGTGAACGGAGGAATTCCCATGAAATTGGCCCCTTTGGGAGAACAATTGGGTTCATCCGGTTACGTCACGACATCTAGAGTCTATTCCAACGTATTGATCCCAATTGAAACTCTTTTTAGGATAGTTTTGAACGGATGCTTGAGGTTTGAGAAAAAAGAACCGAGAAGCTTTAACCAACAATATCCTATCAATTTTGGTTCTTTGAGGGAGCAAGTTAGCACATCCGGCATGCTCACAACATTTCATAACTACTCGAAACAATTGATGTCATTCGAAGCTCCTCCAGAGCCTGATTACTGCATATGCAGAAAGTTTGTGAACTGTTTAGGAAAAGTGTGAATGAACAAATTCCGATGAAATTGGCCCATTTGGGAGAACAATTGGGTTTGTCCGGTCACCTTACAACATCTTGAGTCTATTCCAATGTATTGATCCCAATCGAAACTCTTTTGGCACAGTTTTCAACGGATGCCTGAGGTTTGAGAAAAAGAACTGAGAAGCTTCAACCAACAATATCCTATCAATTTTGTTTCATTGAGGGAGCAATTCAGGACATCCGGCATGCTCACAACATTTCATGACTATTCGAAACAATTGATCCTATTTGAAGCTCCTCCAGAGCCTGATTAGTGCAGAAGCACAAAGTGTCTGAACTATTTGTGAAAAGTATGAATAGACAAATTCCTATGAAATTGGCCCCATTGGGAGAACAATTTGGTTCATCAGGTCACCTCACAACATCTTGAGTCTATTCCAATGTGTTGATCCCAATCGAAACTCTTTTTGGCACAGTTTTGGTCGGAAGCATGAGGTTTGAGAAAAAGAACTGAGAAGCTTCAACCAACAATATCCTATCAATTTTGTTTCATTGAGGGAGCAATTCAGGACATCCGGCATGCTCACAACATTTCATCACTATTCGAAACAATTGATCCTATTTGAAGCTCCTCCAGAGCCTGATTAGTGCAGAAGCACAAAGTGTCTGAACTATTTGTGAAAAGTATGAATAGACAAATTCCTATGAAATTGGCCCCATTGGGAGAACAATTTGGTTCATCAGGTCACCTCACAACATCTTGAGTCTATTCCAATGTGTTGATCCCAATCGAAACTCTTTTTGGCACAGTTTTGGTCGGAAGCATGAGGTTTGAGAAAAAGAACTGAGAAGCTTCAACCAACAATATGCTATCAATTTTGTTTCATTGAGGGAGCAATTCAGGACATCCGGCATGCTCACAACATTTCATCACTATTCGAAACAATTGATCCTATTTGAAGCTCCTCCAGAGCCTGATTAGTGCAGAAGCACAAAGTGTCTGAACTATTTGTGAAAAGTATGAATAGACAAATTCCTATGAAATTGGCCCCATTAGGAGAACAATTTGGTCCATCAGGTCACCTCACAACATCTTGAGTCTATTCCAATGTGTTGATCCCAATCGAAACTCTTTTTGGCACAGTTTTGGTCGGAAGCATGAGGTTTGAGGAAAAGAACTGAGAAGCTTCAACCAACAATATCCTATCAATTTTGTTTCATTGAGGGAGCAATTCAGGACATCCGGCATGCTCACAACATTTCATCACTATTCGAAACAATTGATCCTATTTGAAGCTCCTCCAGAGCCTGATTAGTGCAGAAGCACAAAGTGTCTGAACTATTTGTGAAAAGTATGAACAGACGAATTCCTATGAAATTGGCCCCTTTGGGAGAACAATTTGGTTCATCCGGTCACCTCACAACATCTTGAGTCTATTCCAATGTGTTGATCTCAATCGAATCTCTTTTTGGGATTGTTTTGGACGGATGCATGAGGTTTGAGAGAAAAGAACCGAGAAGCTTTAACCAACAATATGCTATCAATTTTAGTTCTTTGAGGGAGCAAGTTAGCACATCCGGCATGCTCACAACATTTCATGACTATTCGAAACAATTGATCCAATTTACAGTTCCAGTAGAGCCTCACTAGTGCAGAAGCACAAAGTTTGTGAACTATTTAGGAAAAATGTGATTGAACAAATTTCGATGAAATTGGCCCATTTGGGAGAACAATTGGGTTCATCTGGTCACCTCACAGCATCTTGAGTCTATTCCATTGTATTGATCCCAATCGAAACTCTTTTTGGCACATTTTGGTCGGAAGCATTAGGTTTGAGAAAAAGAACTGAGAAGCTTCAACCAACAATATCCTATCAATTTTGTTTCTTTGAGGTAGCAAGTCAGGACATCTGGCATGCTCACAACATTTCATGACTATTCGAAACAATTCATCCCATTTGAAGCTCGTGCAGAGACTGATTAGTGCAGAAGAACAAAGTGTCTGAACTATTTGTGAAAAGTGTGAACGGACGAATTCCCATGAAATTGGCATATTTGGTAGAACAATTGGGTTCATCCGTACACCTCACAACATCTTGAGTCTATTCCATTGTATTGATCCCAATCGAAACTCTTTCTTGGGATAGTTTTGGTCGGAAGCATGAGGTTTGAGAAAAAGAAACGAGAAGCTTCAACCAACAATATCCTATCAATTTTGGTTCTTTGAGGGAGCAAGTTAGCACATCCGGCATGCTCACAACATTTCATAACTATTCGAAACAATTGATGTCATTGGAAGTTCCTCTAGAGCCTGATTAGTGCATAAACACAAAGTTTGTGAACTGTTTAGGAAAAGTGTGAATGAACGAATTCCGATGAAATTGGCCCATTTGGGAGAACAACTGGGTTCGTCCGGTTACCTCACAACATCTTGAGTCTATTCCAATGTATTGATCCCAATCGAAACTCTTTTGGCACAGTTTTCAACAGAAGCCTGAGGTTTGAGAAAAAGAACTGAGAAGCTTCAACCAACAATATCCTATCAATTTTGTTTCATTGAGGGAGCAATTCAGGACATCCGGCATGCTCTCAACATTTCATGACTATTCGAAACAATTGATCCTATTTGAAGCTCCTCCAGAGCCTGATTAGTGCAGAAGCACAAAGTGTCTGAACTATTTATGAAAAGTATGAACAGACAAATTCCTATGAAATTGGCCCCTTTGGGAGAACAATTTGGTTCATCAGGTCACCTCACAACATCTTGAGTCTATTCCAATGTGTTGATCCCAATCGAAACTCTTTTTGGCACAGTTTTGGTCGGAAGCATAAGGTTTGAGAAAAAGAACTGAGAAGCTACAACCAACAATATCCTATCAATTTTGGTTCTTTGAGGGAGCAAGTTAGCACATCCGGCATGCTCACAACATTTCATAACTATTCGAAACAATTGACGTCATTCGAAGTTCCTCTAGAGCCTGATTAGTGCATAAACACAAAGTTTGTGAACTGTTTAGGAAAAGTGTGAATGAACGAATTCCCATGAAATTGGCCCATTTGGGAGAACAATTGGGTTCGTCCGGTTACCTCACAACATCTTGAGTCTATTCCAATGTATTGATCCCAATCGAAACTCTTTTGGCATAGTTTTCAACAGAAGCCTGAGGTTTGAGAAAAAGAACTAAGAAGCTTCAACCAACAATATCCTATCAATTTTGTTTCATTGAGGGAGCAATTCAGGACATCCGGCATGCTCTCAACATTTCATGACTATTCGAAACAATTGATCCCATTTGAAGCTCCTCCAGAGCCTGATTAGTGCAGAAGCATAAAGTGTCTGAACTATTTCTGAAAAGTGTGAACAGATGAATTCCCATGAAATTGGCATCTTTGGGAGAACAATTGGGTTCATCCGGTTACCTCACAACATCTGGAGTCTATTCCAATGTATTGATCCCAATCGAAACTCTTTTTGGGATAGTTTTGGTCGGAAGCATGAGGTTTGAGGAAAAGAAATGAGAAGCTTCAACCCACAATATCCTATCAATTTTGATTCTTTCAGGGAGCAAGTAAGCACATCCCGTATGCTCACAACATTTCATGACTATTCGAAACAATTGATCTCATTCGAAGCTCCTCTAGAGCCAGATTAGTGCAGAATCACAAAGTGTCTGAACTATTTGTGAAAACTGTGAACGGACGAATTCCGATGAAATTGGCCCCTTTGGGAGAACAATTGGGTTCATCCGGTCACCTCACAACATCTGGAGTCTGTTCCAATGTATTGATCCCAATCGAAACTCTTTTTGGGATAGTTTTCGTTGAAAGCGTGAGGTTTGAGAAAAAGAACCGAGAAGCGTCAACCAACCATATACTATCAATTTTGCGCCTTTGAGGAAGCAAGTCAAGACATCCGGCATGCTCACAACATTTCATGACTATTCGAAACAATTGATCCCATTTCAAGCTCATCCAGAGCCTGATTAGTGCAAAAGCACAAAGTGTCTGAACTATTTGTGAAAAGTGTGAACGGACGAATTCCCATGAAATTGGCATATTTGGGAGAACAATTGGGTTCATCCGGTTACCTCACAAGAGCTGGAGTCTATTCTAATGTATTGATCCCAATCGAAACTCTTTTTGGGATAGTTTTGGTCGGAAGCATGAGGTTTGAGAAAAAGAAATGAGAAGCTTCAACCAACAATATCCTATCAATTTTGTTTCTTTGAGGGAGCAAGTTAGCACATCCCGCATGCTCACAACATTTCATGAGTATTCAAAACAATTGATCTCATTCGAAGCTCCTCTAGAGTCTGATTAGTGCAGAAGTACAAAGTGTCTGAACTATTTGTGAAAATTGTGAACGGACGAATTCCCATGAAATTGGCATCTTTGGGAGAACAATTGGGTTCATCCGGTTACCTCACAACATCTGGAGTCTATTCCAATGTATTGATCCTAATCGAAACTCTTTTTGGGATAGTTTTGGACGGAAGCATGAGGTTTGAGAAAAAGAAATGAGAAGCTTCAACCAACAATATCCTATCAATTTTGTTTCTTTGAGGGAGCAAGTTAGCACATCCGACATGCTCACAACATTTCATGACTATTCGAAACAATTGATCCTATTTGAAGCTCCTCCGGAGCCTGATTGGTGTAGAAGCACAAAGTGTCTGAACTATTTGTGAAAAGTGTGAACGGAGCAATTCCCATGAAATTGGCCCCTTTGGGAGAACAATTGGGTTCATCCGGTTACGTCACGACATCAAGAGTCTATTCCAACGTATTGATCCCAATTGAAACTCTTTTTAGGATAGTTTTGAACGGATGCTTGAGGTTTGAGAAAAAAGAACCAAGAAGCTTTAACCAACAATATCCTATCAATTTTGGTTCTTTGAGGGAGCAAGTTAGCACATCCGGCATGCTCACAACATTTCATAACTACTCGAAACAATTGATGTCATTCGAAGCTCCTCCAGGGCCTGATTACTGCATAAGCAGAAAGTTTGTGAACTGTTTAGGAAAAGTGTGAATGAACAAATTCTGATGAAATTGGCCCATTTGGGAGAACAATTGGGTTTGTCCGGTCACCTTACAACATCTTGAGTCTATTCCAATGTATTGATCCCAATCGAAACTCTTTTGGCACAGTTTTCAACGGATGCCTGAGGTTTGAGAAAAAGAACTGAGAAGCTTCAACCAACAATATCCTATCAATTTTGTTTCATTGAGGGAGCAATTCAGGACATCCGGCATGCTCACAACATTTCATGACTATTCGAAACAATTGATCCTATTTGAAGCTCCTCCAGAGCCTGATTAGTGCAGAAGCACAAAGTGTCTGAACTATTTGTGAAAAGTATGAATAGACAAATTCCTATGAAATTGGCCCCATTGGGAGAACAATTTGGTTCATCAGGTCACCTCACAACATCTTGAGTCTATTCCAATGTGTTGATCCCAATCGAAATTCTTTTTGGCACAGTTTTGGTCGGAAGCATGAGGTTTGAGAAAAAGAACTGAGAAGCTTCAACCAACAATATCCTATCAATTTTGTTTCATTGAGGGAGCAATTCAGGACATCCGGCATGCTCACAACATTTCATCACTATTCGAAACAATTGATCCTATTTGAAGCTCCTCCTGAGCCTGATTAGTGCAGAAGCACAAAGTGTCTGAACTATTTGTGAAAAGTATGAATAGACAAATTGCTATGAAATTGGCCCCATTGGGAGAACAATTTGGTTCATCAGGTCACCTCACAACATCTTGAGTCTATTCCAATGTGTTGATCCCAATCGAAACTCTTTTTGGCACAGTTTTGGTCGGAACCATGAGGTTTGAGGAAAAGAACTGAGAAGCTTCAACCAACAATATCCTATCAATTTTGTTTCATTGAGGGAGCAATTCAGGACATCCGGCATGCTCACAACATTTCATGACTATTCGAAACAATTGATCCCATTTGAATATCCTTCAGAGCCCGATTAGTGCAGAAGCACAAAGTTTCTGAACTATTTGAGAAAAGTGTGAACGAACGAATTCCCTTGAAATTGGCCTCTTTGGGAGAACAATTGGGTTTATCCGGTAACCTCAAAACTTCTGGAGTCTATTCCATTGTATTGATCCCAATTGAAACTCTTTTTGGTATAGTTTTGCTCAGAAGCATGAGGTTTGAGAAAAAGTACTGAGAAGCTTTATACAACAATATCCTATCAATTTTGCATCTTTGAGGTAGCAAGTTAGGACATCAGGCATGCTCACAACATTTCATGACTATTCGAAACAATTGATCCCATTTGAAGCACCTTCAGAGCCCGCTTAGTGCAGAAGCACAAAGTGTCTGAACTATTTGTGAAAAGTGTGAACGGACGAATTCCCATGAAATTGGCATCTTTCTGAGAACAATTGGGTTCATCCGGTTACCTCAAAACAGCTGGAGTCTATTCCAAGATATTGATCCCAATCGAATCTCTTTTTCGGATAGTTTTGGTCGGAAGCATGAGGTTTGAGAAAAAAAAACCGAGAAGCTTTAACCAACAATATCCTATCAATTTTGGTTCTTTGAGCGAGGAAGTTAGCACATCCGGCATGCTCACAACATTTCATGACTATTCGAAACAATTGATCTCATTCGAAGCTCCTCCCGAGCCTGATTAGTACAGAAGCACAAAGTTTGTGAACTGTTTAGGAAAAGTGTGAATGAATGAATTTCGATGAAATTGGCCCAACTGGTAGAACAATTGGGTTCATCCGGTCACCTCACAACATCTTGAGTCTATTCCAATGTATTGATCCCAATCGAAACTCTTTTTAGGATAGTTTTGGTCGGAAGCATGAGGTTTGAGAAAAAGAAATGAGAAGCTTCAACCAACAATATCTTATCAACATTGTTTCATTGAGGGAGCAAGTCAGCACATCCGGCGTGCTCACAACATTTCATGACTGTTCGAAAAAATTGATCTCATTCGAAGCTCCTCTAGAGTTAGATTAGTGCAGAAGCACAAAGTGTCTGAACTATTTGTGAAAAGTGTGAACGGACAAATTCCCATGAAATTGGCCTCTTTGGGAGAACAATTAGGATCATCCGGTTACGTCACAACATCCGGAATCTATCCCAACGTAATGATCGCAATCGAAACTCTTTTTGGGATAGTTTTGGATGGATGCATGAGGTTTAAGACAAAAGAACCGAGAAGCTTTAACCAACAATATCCTATCAATTTTGGTTCTTTGAGGGAGTAAGTTAGCACATCCGGCATGCTCACAACATTTCATGACTATTCGAAACAATTGATCTCATTCGAAGCTCCTCCCGAGCCTGATTAGTGCAGAAGCACAAAGTTTGTGAACTGTTTAGGAAAAGTGTGAATGAATGAATTCTGATGAAATTGGCCCATTTGGGAGAACAATTGGGTTCATCCGGTCACCTCACAACATCTTGAGTCTATTCCAATGTATTGATCACAATCAAAACTCTTTTTGGGATAGTTTTGGTCGGAAGCATGAGGTTTGAGAAAAGGAAATGAAAAGCTTCAACCAACAATATCCTATCAACTTTGTTTCTTTTAGGGAGCAAGTCGGCACATCCGGCATGCTCACAATATTTCATGACTGTTCGAAACAATTGATCCCATTTGAAGCTCCTCCATACCCTGATTAGTGCAGAAGCACAAAGTATCTGAACTATTTGTGAAAAGCATGAATGGACGAATTCCCATGAAATTGGCCCCTTTGGGAGAACAATTAGGTTCATCCAGTTACCTCACAACATCTGGAGTCTATTCCAATGTATTGATCCTAATCGAAACTCTTTTTGGGATAGTTTTGGTCGGAAGCATGAGGTTTGAGTAAAAGAAACGAGAAGCTTCAACCAACAATATCCTATCGATTTTGTTTCTTTGAGGGAGCAAGTTAGCACATCCGGCATGATCACAACATTTCATGACTATTCGACACAATTGATCTCATTCGAAGCTCCTCTAGAGCCTGATTAGTGCAGAAGCATAAAGTGTCTGAACTATTTGCGAAAAGTGTGAACGGACAAATTCCCATGAAATTGGCATCTTTGGGAGAACAATTGGGTTCATCCGGTTACCTCACAACATCTTGAGTCTATTCCAATGTATTGATCCCAATCAAAACTCTTTTTGACATAGTTTTCGACGGAAGCTTGAGGTTTGAGAAAAAGAGCCGAGAAGCTTCAACCAACAATATCCTATCAATTTTGGTTCTTTAAGGGAGCAAGTTAGCACATCCGGCATGCTCACAACATTTCATGACTATTCGAAACAATTGATCTCATTCGAAGCTCCTCCAAAGCCTGATTAGTGCAGAAGCACAAAGTGTCTGAACTATTTGTGAAAAGTGTGAACGGATGAATTCCCATGATATTGGCATCTTAGGGAGAACAATTGGGTTCATCCGGTTACGTCACCACATCTGGAGTCTATTCCAATGTATTGATCCCAATCAAAATTCTTTTTGGGATAGTTTTAGACGGATGCATGAGGTTTGAGAAAAAGAACTGAGAAGCTTCAACCAACAATATACTATCAATTTTGTTTCATTGAGCGAGCAAGTTAGCACATCCGGCATGCTCACAACATTTCATGACTATTCGAAACAATTGATCTCATTCGAAGCTCCTCCCGAGCCTGATTAGTGCAGAAGCACAAAGTTTATGAACTGTTTAGGAAAAGTGTGAATGAATGAATTCCGATGAAATTGGCCCATTTGGAAGAACAATTGGGTTCATCCGGTCACCTAACAACATCTTGAGTCTATTCCAATGTATTGATCCCAATCAAAACTCTTTTTGGGATAGTTTTGTCGAAAGCATGAGGTTTGAGAAAAAGAAATGAGAAGCTTCAACCAACAATATCCTATCAACTTTGTTTCTTTTAGGAAGCAAGTCGGAACATCCAGCATGCTCACAACATTTCATGACTGTTCGAAACAATTGATCCCATTTGAAGCTCCTCCATACCCTGATTAGTGCAGAAGCACAAAGTATCTGAACTATTTGTGAAAAGCGTGAATGGATGAATTCCCATGAAATTGGCCCCTTTGGGAGAACAATTGCGTCCATCCAGTTACCTCACAACATCTGGAGTCTATTCCAATGTATTGATCCTAATCGAAACTCTTTTTGGGATAGTTTTGGTCGGAAGCATGAGGTTTGAGAAAAAGAAACGAGAAGCTTCAACCAACAATATCCTATCGATTTTGTTTCTTTGAGGGAGCAAGTTAGCACATCCGGCATGCTCACAACATTTCATGACTATTCGAAACAATTTATCTCATTCGAAGCTCCTCTAGAGCCTGATTAGTGCAGAAGTATAAAGTGTCTGAACTATTTGCGAAAAGTGTGAACGAACGAATTCCCATGAAATTGGCAACTTTCGGAGAACAATTGGGTTCATCTGGTCACCTCACAACATCTTGAGTCTATTCCAATGTATTGATCCCAATCGAAACTCTTTTTGTGATAGTTTTGGTCGGAAGCATGAGGTTTGAGAAAAAGAAACGTGAAGCTTCAACCAATAATATCCTATCAATTTTGTTTCTTTGAGGGTGCAAGTCGGCACATCCGTCATGCTCACAACATTTCATGACTATTCGAAACAATTGATCTCATTCGAAGCTCCTCTACAGCCTGTTTAGTGCAGAAGCACAGAGTGTCTGAACTATTTGTGAAAATTGTGAACGGACGAATTCCAATGAAATTGACGTCTTTCGGGTAACAATTGGGTTCATCTGGTTACGTCACCACATCTGGAGTCTATTACAATGTATTGATCCCAATCGAAACTCTTTTTGGTATAGTTTTGGACGGATGCATGAGGTTTGAGAAAAAAGAACCGAGAAGCTTGAACCAACAATATCGTATCAATTTTGGTTCTTTGAGGGAGCAAGTTAGCACATCCGGCATGCTCACAACATTTCATGACTATTTGAAACAATTGATCCAATTTGAAGCTCCAGTAGAGCCCGATTAGCGCAGAAGCACAAAGTTTGAGAACTGTTTAGGAAAAGTGCGAACGAACGAATTCCCATGAAATTGGCCCCTTTGGGAGAACAATTGGGTTCATCCGGTCACCGCACAACATCTTGAGTCTATTCCAATGTGTTGATCCCAATCGAAACTCTTTTGGGTACAGTTTTGTTCGGAAGCATGAGGTTTGAGAAAAAGCAACGAGAAGCTTCAACCAACAATATCCTATCAATTTTGTTTCTTTGAGGGAGCAAGTTAGCACATCCGGTATGCTCACAACATTTCATGACTAGTCGAAATAATTGATCTCATTCGAAGCTCCTCTAGAGCCTGTTTAGTGCAGAAGCACAGAGTGTCTGAACTATATGTGAAAAGTTTGAACGGACGAATTCCCATGAAATTGGCATCTTTCTGAGAACAATTGGGTTCATCCGGTTACCTCAAAACAGCTGGATTCTATTCCAAGATATTGATCCCAATCCAATCTCTTTTTGGGATAGTTTTGGTCGGAAGCATGAGGTTTGAGAAAAAAGAACCGAGAAGTTTTAACCAACAATATCCTATCAATTTTGGTTCTTTGAGGGAGCAAGCTAGCACATCCGGCATGCTCACAACATTTCATGACTATTCGAAACAATTGATCTCATTCAAAGCTCCTCCAGAGCCTGATTAGTGCAGAAGCACAAAGTGTCTGAACTATTTTTGAAAAGTGTGAACGGACGAATTCCCATGAAATTTGCATCTTTGGGAGAACAATTGGGTTCATCCGGTTACCTCACAACATCTTGAGTCTATTCCAATGTATTGATCCCAATCAAAACTCTTTTTGACATAGTTTTCGACGGAAGCTTGAGGTTTGAGAAAAAGAGCCGAGAAGCTTCAACCAACAATATACTATCAATTTTGGTTCTTTAAGGGAGCAAGTTAGCACATCCGGCATGCTCACAACATTTCATGACTATTCGAAACAATTGATCTCATTCGAAGCTCCTCCAAAGCCTGATTAGTGCAGAATCACAAAGTGTCTGAACTATTTGTGAAAAGTGTGAACGGATGAATTCCCATGAAATTGGCATCTTTGGGAGAACAATTGGGTTCATCCGGTTACATCACAACATCTGGAGTCTATTCCAATGTATTGATCCCAATCAAAATTCTTTTTGGGATAGTTTTGGACGGATGCATGAGGTTTGAGAAAAAGAACTGAGAAGCTTCAACCAACAATATACTATCAATTTTGTTTCTTTGAGCGAGCAAGTTAGCACATCCGACATGCTCATAACATTTCATGACTATTCGAAACAATTGATCTCATTCGAAGCTCCTCCCGAGCCTGATTAGTGCAGAAGCACAAAGTTTGTGAACTGTTTAGGAAAAGTGTGAATGAATGAATTCCGATGAAATTGGCCCATTTGGGAGAACAATTGGGTTCATCCGGTCACCTCACAACATCTTGAGTCTATTCCAATGTATTGATCCCAATCCAAACTCTTTTTGGGATAGTTTTGGTCGAAAGCATGAGGTTTGAGAAAAAGAAATGAAAAGCTTCAACCAACAATATCCTATCAACTTTGTTTCTTTTAGGGAGCAAGTCGGAACATCCGGCATGCTCACAACATTTCATGACTGTTCGAAACAATTGATCCCATTTGAAGCTCCTCCATAGCCTGATTAGTGCAGAAGCACAAAGTATCTGAACTATTTGTGAAAAGTGTGAATGGACGAATTCCCATGAAATTGGCCCCTTTGGGAGAACAATTGGGTTCATCCAGTTACCTCACAACATCTGGAGTCTATTCCAATGTATTGATCCTAATCGAAACTCTTTTTGGGATAGTTTTGGTCGCAAGCATGAGGTTTGAGAAAAAGAAACGAGAAGCTTCAACCAACAATATCCTATCGATTTTGTTTCTTTGAGGGAGCAAGTTAGCACATCCGGCATGCTCACAAAATTTCATGACTATTCGAAACAATTGATCTCATTCGAAGCTCCTCTAGAGCCTGTTTAGTGCAGAAGCACAGAGTGTCTGAAATATTTGTGAAAATTGTGAACGGACGAATTCCAATGAAATTGACGTCTTTCGGATAACAATTGGGTTCATCTGGTTACGTCACAACATCTGGAGTCTATTACAATGTATTGATCCCAATCGAAACTCTTTTTGGTATAGTTTTGGACGGATGCATGAGGTTTAAGAAAAAAGAACCGAGAAGCTTGAACCAACAATATCGTATCAATTTTGGTTCTTTGAGGGAGCAAGTTAGCACATCCGGCATGCTCACAACATTTCATGACTATTTGAAACAATTGATCCAATTTAAAGCTCCAGTAGAGCCCGATTAGCACAGAAGCACAAAGTTTGTGAACTGTTTAGGAAAAGTGCGAACGAACGAATTCCCATGAAATTGGCCCCTTTGGGAGAACAATTGGATTCATTCGGTCACCTCACAACATCTGGAGTCTATTCCAATGTGTTGATCCCAATCGAAACTCTTTTGGGTACGGTTTTGTTCGGAAGCATGAGGTTTGAGAAAAAGCAATGAGAAGCTTCAACCAACAATATCCTATCAATTTTGTTTCTTTGAGGGAGCAAGTTAGCACATCCGGCATGCTCACAACATTTCATGACTATTTGAAACAATTGATCCAATTTGAAGCTCCAGTAGAGCCAGATTAGCGCAGAAGCACAAAGTTTGTGAACTATTTAGGAAAGGTGCGAATGAACGAATTCCCATGAAATTAGCCCTTTGGGAGAACAATTGGGTTCATCCGGCCACCTCACAACATCTGGAGTCTATTCCAATGTGTTGATCCAAATTGAAACTCTTTTTGGTATAGTTTTAGACGGATGCATGAGGTTTAAGAAAAAAGAACCGAGAAGCTTGAACCAACAATATCGTATCAATTTTGGTTCTTTGAGGGAGCAAGTTAGCACATCCGGCATGCTCACAACATTTCATGACTATTTGAAACAATTGATCCAATTTGAAGCTCCAGTAGAGCCCGATTAGCGCAGAAGCACAAAGTTTGTGAACTGTTTAGGAAAAGTGCGAACGAACGAATTCCCATGAAATTGGCCCCTTTGGGAGAACAATTGGGTTCATTCGGTCACCTCACAACATCTGGAGTCTATTCCAATGTGTTGATCCCAATCGAAACTCTTTTGTGTACAATTTTGTTCGGAAGCATGAGGTTTGAGAAAAAGCAACGAGAAGCTTCAACCAACAATATCCTATCAATTTTGTTTCTTTGAGGGAGCAAGTTAGCACATCCGGCATGCTCACAACATTTCATGACTATTTGAAACAATTGATCCAATTTGAAGCTCCAGTAGAGCCAGATTAGCGCAGAAGCACAAAGTTTGTGAACTGTTTAGGAAAGGTGCGAATGAACGAATTCCCATGAAATTAGCCCTTTGGGAGAACAATTGGGTTCATCCGGCCACCTCACAACATCTGGAGTCTATTCCAATGTGTTGATCCAAATTGAAACTCTTTTGGGTACATTTTTGTTCGGAAGCATGAGGTATGAGAAAAAGAAATGAGAAGCTTCAACCAATAATATCCTATCAATTTTGTTTCTTTGGGGGAACAAGTTAGCACATCCGGCATGCTCACAACATTTCATGACTATTCAAAACAATTGATCTCATTCGAAGCTCCTCCAGGGCCTGATTAGTGCAGAAGCACAAAGTGTCTGAACTATTTGTGAAAAGTGTGAACGGACGAATTCCCATGAAATTGGCCCCTTTGGGAGAACAATTAGGTTCATCCAGCTACGTCACAACATCCGGAGTCTATTCCAACGTATTGATCCCAATCAAAACTCTTTTTGGGATAGTTTTGCACGGATGCATGAGGTTTGAGAAAAAGAAACGAGAAGCTTCAACCAATAATATCCTATCAATTTTGTTTCTTTGAGGGTGCAAGTCAGCACATCCGGCATGCTCACAACATTTGATGACTATTCGAAACAATTGATCTCATTCGAAGCTCCTCTAGAGCCTGTTTAGTGCAGAAGCACAGAGTGTCTGAACTATTTGCGAAAATTGTGAACGGACGAATTCCAATGAAATTGACGTCTTTGGGAGAATAATTGGGTTCATCTAGTTACGTCACAACATCTGGAGTCTATTACAATGTATTGATCCCAATCGAAACTCTTTTTGGGATAGTTTTGGACGGACGCATGAGGTTTGAGAAAAAAGAACCGAGAAGCATGAACCAACAATATCCTATCGATTTTGGTTCTTTGAGGGTGCAAGTTAGCACATCCGGCATGCTCACAACATTTCATGACTATTTGAAACAATTGATCCAATTTGAAGCTCCAGTAGAGCCAGATTAGCGCAGAAGCACAAAGTTTGTGAACTGTTTAGGAAAGGTGCGAATGAACGAATTCCCATGAAATTAGCCCTTTGGGAGAACAATTAGGTTCATCCGGCCACCTCACAACATCTGGAGTCTATTCCAATGTGTTGATCCCAATTGAAACTCTTTTGGGTACAGTTTTGTTCGGAAGCATGAGGTATGAGAAAAAGAAACGAGAAGCTTCAACCAATAATATCCTATCAATTTTGTTTCTTTGGGGGAACAAGTTAGCACATCCGGCATGCTCACAACATTTCATGACTATTCAAAACAATTGATCTCATTCGAAGCTCCTCCAGAGCCTGATTAGTGCAGAAGCACAAAGTGTCTGAACAATTTGTGAAAAGTGTGAATGGAAAAAATTCCCATGAAATTGACCCCTTTGGGAGAACAATTGGGTTCATCCGGTCACCTCGCAACATCTGGAGTCTATTCCAATGTGTTGGTCCCAATCAAAACTCTTTTGGGTCCAATTTTGTTTGGAAGCATGAGGTTTGAGAAAAAGAAACGAGAAGCTTCAACCAACAATATCCTATCAATTTTGTTTCTTTGAGGGAGCAAGTTAGCACATCCGGCATGCTCACAACATTTCATGACTATTCGAAACAATTGATCTCATTCGAAGCTCCTCCAGAGCCTGATTAGTGCAGAAGCACAAAGTGTCTGAACTATTTTTGAAAAGTGTGAACTGACGAATTCCCATGAAATTGGCCTCTTTGGGAGAACAATTGGGTTCATCCGGTTACCCCACAACATCTGAAGTCTATTCCAATGTATTGATCCCAATCGAAACTCTTTTTGATATAGTTTTCGATGGAACCTTGAGGTTTGAGAAAAAGAACCGAGAAGCTTCAACCAACAATATACTATCAATTTTGCGCCTTTGAGGAAGCAAGTCAGGACATCCGGCATGCTCACAATATTTTAATGACTATTCGAAACAATTGATCCCATTTGAAGCTCCTCCAGAGCCTGATTAGTGCAGAAGCCCAAAGTTTGTGAACTGTTTAGGAAAAGTGCGAATGAACGAATTCCCATGAAATTGGCCCCTTTGGGAGAACAATTGGGTTCATCCGGTCACCTCACAACATCTGGAGTCTATTGCAATGTGTTGATCCCAATCGAAACTCTTTTGGGTACAGTTTTGTTCGGAAGCATGAGGTATGAGAAAAAGAAACGAGAAGCTTCAACCAACAATATCCTATCAATTTTGTTTCTTTGAGGGAGCAAGTAAGCACATCCGGCATGCTCACAACATTTCATGACTATTCGAAACAATTGATCCCATTCGAAGCTCCTCCAGAGCCTGATTAGTACAGAGGCACAAAGTTTGTGAACTGTTTAGGAAATGTGTGAACTAATGAATTCCCACGAAATTGGACCCTTTGGGAGACAAATTGGGTTCATCCGGTCACCTCACAACATCTTGAGTCTATTCCAATGTATTGATACCAATCGAAACTCTTTTTGGCATAGTTTTCAATGGAAGATTGAGGTTTGAGAAAAAGAACCAAGAAGCTTCAACCAACAATATCCTATCAATTTTGCGCCTTTGAGGAAGCAAGTCAAGACATCCAGCATGCTCACAACATTTCATGACTATTCGAAACAATTGATCCCATTTGAAGCTCTTCCAGAGCTTGATTAGTGCAGAAGCACAAAGTGTCTGAACTATTTGTGAAAAGTGTGAACGGACGAATTCCCATGAAATTGCCCACTTTGGGAGAACAATTGGCTTCATCCGGTTACCTCACAACATTTGGAGTCTATTCCAATGTATTGATCCCAATCGAAACTTTTTTTGGCATAGTTTTCGACGGAAGCTTGAGGTTTGAGAAAAAGAACCGAGAAGCTTCAACCAACAGTATCCTATCAATTTTGTACCTTTGAGGAAGCAAGTCAGGACATCCGGCATGCTCACAACATTTCATGACTATTCGAAACAATTGATCTCATTTGAAGCTCCTCCAGAGCCTGATTAGTGCAGAAGCACAAAGTGTCTGAACTATTTGTGAAAAGTGTGAATAGACAAATTTCCATGAAATTGGCCTCTTTGGGAGAACAATTTTGTTGATCCGGTTGCCTCAAAACATCTGGAGTCTATTCCAATGTATTGATCCCAATTGAACCTCTTTTTGGGATAGTTTTGCTCAGAAGCATGAGGTTTGAGAAAAAGTGCCGGGAAGCTTTAACCAGCAATATCCTATCAATTTTGCATCTTTGAGGTAGCAAGTTAGGACATCCGGCATGCGCACAACATTTCTTAACTATTCAAAACAATTGATGATAGAATATGATTGAGACATGAAGCATTTGGAGTCCTTGGACATGGCAATGAGCTTGGAAAGAGCATGAAGCCCAACTATTTAAATCAAGCTGTAGTCCAAAAAAGAGCTAGAAAGTACGGAAAAAGCTTCCAATCATATAGGCTAATGATTCAAGCCCAAAAGAAGCCCATTTGGGAGATTTAACTTGAAGACAATGTGTGCTTCTCATGTGATCACTGAAAGTGACGTTTTTAATAAGTTTTATTTGGATTATTTTAATCAATTTGTTTCCTTTTCAATAAAAGGCAAATAATGATTTGATTTGCTTTGCTTTATGCATTTAAGAGGAGCCAACCTTTTCAAATTCAAAATTAGAATTAAATGCTCCTTTTGACTTAGGATTTCCTTTTTGTATTAATTAGCATTAATAAGGTTAGGTTTGTGGGGTGAACTAGAGTTAGTTTGTGGGTTAATACTTGCCTATAAATAGGCACCTCTTGTACTCTTGCAAACCACAAGATGAATGAATGAATTTCTTTTCAGCAACTTTGTTGTTGTTCAGTGAGTTCTTTCTTGCTTATCCTTGAGTGCCAGAAAGAATGAGGACTTATCAACGAGTGGTGATCCTTGTGACATCCCGGAGTTAGGATTCAAGAGACGGGTTCTCTTGGAGTCTATTTCCTTCGACCAACATTTGTCTCAGTTTTCTTATTTTCATCATCTCTACTTTTCCATTTTTATTCATTGTTCTTCTTTATTGTTCTTGCGTTCAATTCATCTTTCCTTGAGTTGCACGATCCTTGTATCAAAGAAGGTTCTTAGGACAGGTTCCTAACGTGTCTCCCATCAATTGATCTCATTCGAAACTCCTCCAGAGCCTGATTAGTGCAGAAGCACAAAGTTTGTGAACTGTTTAGGAAAAGTGTGAACTGACGAATTCCCATGAAATTGGACCCTTTGGGAGAACAATTGGGTTCATCCGGTGACCTCACAACATCCTAAGTCTATTCCAATGTGTTGATCCCAATCGAAACACTTTTTGGGATAGTTTTGGTCGGAAGCATGAGGTTTGAGAAAAAGAACCGAGAAGATTCAACCGACAATATCCTATCAATTTTGCAGCTTTGAGGGAACAAGCTAGCACATCCGGCATGCGCACAGCATTTCATGACTATTTGAAACAATTGATCTTATTCGAAGCTCCTCCAGAGCCTGATTAGTGCAGAAGCACAAAGTGTCTGAACTATTAGTGGAAAGTGTGAACGGATGAATTCCCATGAAATTGGAACCTTGGGGAGAACAAATGGGTTCATCCGGTCACCTCACAACATCTGGAGTCTATTCCAATGTATTGATCCCAATCAAAACTCTTTTGGACGGAAGCTTGAGGTTTGAAAAAAAGAACCGAGAAGCTTCAACCAAAAATATCCTATCAATTTTGCACCTTTGAGGGAGCAAGTTAGCAAATCCGGCATGCACACAACATTTCATGACTATTTGAAACAATTGATCTCATTTGAAGCTCCTCCAGAGCCTGATTAGTGCAGAAGCACAAAGTTTGTGAACTGTTTAGGAAAAGTGTAAACGGATGAATTCCCATGAAATTGGACCCTTTGGGAGAACAATTGGGTTCATTCGGTGACCTCACAACATCCTGAGTCTATTCCAATGTGTTGATCCCAATCGAAATACTTTTTGGGATAGTTTTGGTCAGAAGCATGAGGTTTGAGAAAAAGAACCGTGAAGATCCAACCGACAATATCCTACCAATTTTGCAGCTTTAAGGGAACAAGCAAGCACATCCGGCATGCGCACAACATTTCATGACTATTCGAAAGAATTGATCTCATTCGAAGCTCCTCCAGAGCCTGATTAGTGCAGAAGCACAAAGTGTCTGAACTATATGTGAAAAGTGTGAACTAATGAATTCCTATGAAATTGGACCCTTTGGGAGAACAATTGGGTTCATCCAGTCACCTCACAACATCTGGACTCTATTCCAATGTATTGATCCCAATCAAATCTCTTTTTGGGATAGTTTTGGACGGAAGCTTGAGGTATGAGAAAAAGAACCGAGAAGCTTCAACCAACAATATCCTATCAATTTTGCGCCTTTGAGGAAGCAAGTCAGGACATCCGGCATGCTCACAACATTTCATGACTATTCGAAACAATTGATCCCATTTGAAGCTCCTCCAGAGCCTGATTAGTGCAGAAGCCCAAAGTGTCTGAACAATTTATGAAAAGTGTGAAGGGACGAATTCCCAGGAAATTGCCCTCTTTGGGAGAACAATTGGGTTCATCCGGTTACCCCACAACATCCTGAGGCTATTCCAATGTGTTGATCCCAATCGAAACACTTTTTGGCATAGTTTTCGACGGAAGCTTGAGGTTTGAGAAAAAGAACCGAGAAGCTTCAATCAAAAATATCCTATCAATTTTGCACCTTTGAGGGAGCAAGCTAGCACATCCGGCATGCACACAACATTTCATGACTATTCAAAACAATTGATCTCATTTGAAGCTCCTCCAGAGCCTGATTAGTGCAGAAGCACATAGTGTCTGAACTATTTTTTAAAATAGTTAACGGACGAATTCCCATGAAATTGGCCTCTTTGGGAGAACAATTGGGTTCATCTGGTCACCTCACATCATCTTGAGTCTATTCCAATGTATTGATCCCAATCGAAACTATTTTTGGCATAGTTTTCAACGGAAGCTTGAGGTTTCAGAAAAAGAACCTAGAAGCTTCAACCAACAATATCCTATCAATTTTGTGCCTTTGAGGAAGCAAGTCAGGACATCCGGCATGCACACAACATTTCATGACTATTCGAAACAATTGATCCCATTTGAAGCTCTTCTAGAGCTTGATTAGTGCAGAAGCACAAAGTGTCTGAACTATTTGTGAAAAGTGTGAACTAATGAATTCCCATGAAATTGCACCCTTTGGGAGAACAATGGGGTTCATGCGGTCACCTCACAACATCGGGAGTCTATTCCAATGTATTGATCCCAATCGAAACACACTTGGACGGAAGCTTGAGGTTTGCAAAAAAGAATCGAGAAGCTTCAATTAAAAATATCCTATCAATTTTGTACCTTTGAGGGAGCAAGTTAGCACATCCGACATGCACACAACTTTTCATGACTATTCGAAATAATTGATCTCATTTGAAGCTCCTGCAGAGCCTGATTAGTGCAGAAGCACATAGTGTCTGAACGATTTGTGAAAAGTGTGAATGGACCAATTCCCATGAAATAGGCCTCTTTGGGAGAACAATTGGGTTCATCCGGTTACCTCACAACATCATGAGTCTATTCCAATGTATTGATCCCAATCGAAACTCTTTTGGTCGGAAGCTTGAGGTTTGAGAAAAAGAACCGAGAAGCTTCATCCAAAAATATCTTATCAATTTTGCACCTTTGAGGGAGCAAGTTAGCACATCCGGCATGCATACAACATTTCATGACTATTCGAAACAATTGATCTCATTTGAAGCTCTTCCAGAGCCTGATTAGTGCAGAAGCACAAAGTTTAAGAACTGTTTAGGAAAAGTGTAAACGGACGAATTCCCATGAAATTGGACCCTTTGGGAGAACTATTGGGTTCATTCGGTGACCTCACAACATCCTGAGTCTATTCCAATGTGTTGATCGCAATCGAAATACTTTTTGGGATAGTTTTGGTCGGAAGCATGAGGTTTGAGAAAAAGAACCGTGAAGATCCAACCGACAATATCCTATCAATTTTGCAGCTTTGAGAGAACAAGCAAGCACATCCGGCATGCGCACAACATTTCATGACTATTCGAAACAATTGATCTCATTCGAAGCTCCTCCAGAGCCTGATTAGTGCAGAAGCACAAAGTGTCTGAACTATATGTGAAAAGTGTGAACAAATGAATTCCTATGAAATTGGACCCTTTGGGAGAACAATTGGGTTCATCCAGTCACCTCACAACATCTGGACTCTATTCCAATGTATTGATCCCATTCGAAACTTTTTTGGACATAGTTTTCGACGGAAGCTTGAGGTTTGAGAAAAAGAACCGAGAAGCTTCAACCAACAGTATCCTATCAATTTTGTACCTTTGAGGAAGCAAGTCAGGACATCCGGCATGCTCACAACATTTCATGACGATTCGACACAATTGATCTCATTTGAAGCTCCTCCAGAGCCTGATTAGTGCAGAAGCACAAAGTGTCCGAAGAATTTGTGAAAAGTGTGAATGGATGAATTCCCATGAAATTGGCCTCTTTGGGAGAACAATTGGGTTCATCCGGTTACCTCACAACATCTTGAGTCTATTCCAATGTATTGATCGCAATCGAAACTCTTTTTGACATAGTTATTGACGGAAGCTAAAGGTTTGAGAAAAAGAACCGAGAAGCTTCAACCAACAATATCCTATCAATTTTGTGCCTTTGAGGAAGCAAGTCAGGACATCCGGCATGCACACAACATTTCATGACTATTCGAAACAATTGATCCCATTTGAAGCTCTTCCAGAGCTTGATTAGTGCAGAAGCACAATGTCTAAACTATTTGTGAAAAGTGTGAACTAATGAATTCCCATGAAATTGCACCCTTTGGGAGAACAATTGGGTTCATGCGGTCACCTCACAACATCTGGAGTCTATTCCAATGTATTGATCCCAATCAAAACATTCTTGGACGGAAGCTTGAGGTTTGCAAAAAAGAACCGAGAAGCTTCATTTAAAAATATCCTATCAATTTTGTACCTTTGAGGGAGCAAGTTAGTACATCCGACATGCACACAACATTTCATGACTATTCGAAACAATTGATCTCATTTGAAGCTCCTGTAGAGCCTGATTAGTGCAGAAGCACATAGTGTCTGAACTATTTGTGAAAAGTGTGAACGGACCAATTCCCATGAAATAGGCCTCTTTGGGAGAACAATTGGGTTCATCCGGTTACCTCACAACATCATGAGTCTATTCCAATGTATTGATCCCAATCGAAACTCTTTTGGTCGGAAGCTTGAGGTTTGAGAAAAAGAACCGAGAAGCTTCATCCAAAAATATCTTATCAATTTTGCACCTTTGAGGGAGCAAGTTAGCACATCCGGCATGCACACAACATTTCATGACTATTCGAAACAATTGATCTCATTTGAAGCTCCTGCAGAGCCCGATTAGTGCAGAAGCACAAAGTTTGTGAACTGTTTAGGAAAAGTGTAAACGGTCGAATTCCCATGAAATTGGACCCTTTGGGAGAACAATTGGGTTCATTCGGTGACCTCACAACATCCTGAGTCTATTCCAATGTGTTGATCCCAATCGAAATACTTTTTGGGATAGTTTTGGTCGGAAGCATGAGGTTTGAGAAAAAGAACCGTGAAGATCCAACCGACAATATCCTATCAATTTTGCAGCTTTGAGGGAACAAGCAAGCACATCCGGCATGGGCACAACATTTCATGACTATTCAAAACAATTGATCTCATTCGAAGCTCCTCCAGAGCCTGATTAGTACAGAAGCCCAAAGTGTTTGAACTATATGTGAAAAGTGTGAATTAATGAATTCCTATGAAATTGGCCCCTTTGGGAGAACAATTGGGTTCATCCAGTCACCTCACAACATCTGGACTCTATTCCAATGTGTTGATACCAATCGAAACACTTTTTTGGCATAGTTATCGACGGAAGTTTGAGGTTTGAGAAAAAGAACCGAGAAGCTTCAACCAACAATATCCTATCAATTTTGTGCCTTTGAGGGAGCAAGTTAGCACATCCGGCATGCACACAACATTTCATGACTATTCGAAACAATTGATCTCATTCGAAGCTCCTCCAGAGCGTGAATAGTGCAGAAGCACAAAGTGTCTGAACTATTTGTGAAAAGTGTGAAGCGACGAATTCCCAGGAAATTGCCCTCTTTGGGAGAACAATTCGGTTCATCCGGTCACCTCACAACTTCTGGAGTCTATTCCAATGTATTGATCCCAATCGAAACACTTTTGGATGGAAGCTTGAGGTTTGCAAAAAAGAACCGAGAAGCTTCAACCAAAAATATCCTATCAATTTTGCAACTTTGAGGGAGCAAGTTAGCAGATCCGGCACGCACACAACATTTCATGACTATTCAAAACAATTGATCTCATTTAAAGCTCCTCCAGAGCCTGATTAGTGCAGAAGCACATAGTGTCTGAACTATTTTTTAAAATAGTTAACGGACGAATTGCCATGAAATTGGCCTCTTTGGCAGAACAATTGGGTTCATCCGGTTACCTCACATCATCTTGAGTCTATTCCAATGTATTGATCCCAATTGAAACTATTTTTGGCATAGTTTTCAACGGAAGCTTGAGGTTTCAGAAAAAGAACCGAGAAGCTTCAACCAACAGTATCCTATCAATTTTGTACCTTTGAGGAAGCAAGTTAGGACATCCGGCATGCACACAACATTTCATGACTATTCGAAACAATTGATCCCATTTGAAGCTCTTCCAGAGCTTGATGAGTGCAGAAGCACAAAATGGCTGAACTATTTGTGAAAAGTGTGAACTAATAAATTCCCATGAAATTGCACCCTTTGGGAGAAGAAATGGGTTCATCTGGTCAACTCACAACATCGGGAGTCTATTCCAATGTATTGATCCCAGTCGAAACACTCTTGGAAGGAAGCTAGAGGTTTGGAAAAAAGAACCGAGAAGCTTCAACCAAAAATATCCAATCAATTTTGCAACTTTGAGGGAGCAAGTTAGCACATCCGGCACGCACACAACATTTCATGACTATTCAAAACAATTGATCTCATTTAAAGCTCCTCCAGAGCCTGATTAGTGCAGAAGCACATAGTGTCTGAACTATTTTTTAAAATAGTTAACGGACGAATTGCCATGGAATTGGCCTCTTTGGCAGAACAATTGGGTTCATCCGGTTACCTCACATCATCTTGAGTCTATTCCAATGTATTGATCCCAATCGAAACTATTTTTGGCATAGTTTTCAACGGAAGCTTGAGGTTTCAGAAAAAGAACCGAGAAGCTTCAACCAACAGTATCCTATCAATTTTGTACCTTTGAGGAAGCAAGTCAGGACATCCGGCATGCACACAACATTTCATGACTATTCGAAACAATTGATCCCATTTGAAGCTCTTCCAGAGCTTGATGAGTGCAGAAGCACAAAATGGCTGAACTATTTGTGAAAAGTGTGAACTAATAAATTCCCATGAAATTGCATCCTTTGGAAGAAGAAATGGGTTCATCTGGTCAACTCACAACATCGGGAGTCTATTCCAATGTATTGATCCCAGTCGAAACACTCTTGGATGGAAGCTAGAGGTTTGGAAAAAAGAACCGAGAAGCTTCAACCAACAGTATCCTATCAATTTTGAACCTTTGAGGGAGCAAGTCAGTATATCCGGCATGCAGATAACATTTCATGACTATTCCAAACAATTGATCCCATTTGAAGCTCTTCCAGAGCCTGATTAGTGCAGAAGTACAAAGTGTCTGAACTATTTGTGAAAAGTGTGAACGGACGAATTCCCATGAAATTTGCCTCTTTGGGAGAACAATTGGGTTCATGCGGTCACCACACAACATCTTGAGTCTATTCGAATGTATTGATCCCAACCGAAACACTCTTGGACGGAAGCCTGAGGTTTGCAAACAAGAACCGAGAAGCTTCAATTAAAAATATCCTATTAATTTTGTACCTTTGAGGGAGCAAGTTAGCACATCCGGCATGCACACAACATTTCATGACTATTCGAAACAATTGATCTCATTCGAAGCTCCTCCAGAGCCTGATTAGTGCAGAAGGACAAAGGGTCCGAACAATTTGTGAAAAGTGTGAATGGATGAATTCCCATGAAATTGGCCTCTTTGGGAGAACAATTGGGTTCATCCGGTTACCTCACAACATCTTGAGTCTTTTCCAATGTATTGATCACAATCGAAACTCTTTTTGACATAGTTATCGACGGAAGCTTGAGGTTTGAGAAAAAGAACCGAGAAGCTTCAACCAACAATATCCTATCAATTTTTTGCCTTTGAGGGTGTAAGTTAGCACATCCGGCATGCACACAACATTTCATGACTATTCGAAACAATTGATCCCATTTGAAGCTCTTCCAGAGCTTGATTAGTGCAGAAGCACAAAGTGTCTGAACTATTTGTGAAAAGTGTGAACTAATGAATTCCCATGAAATTGCACCCTTTGGGAGAACAATGGGGTTCATGCGGTCACCTCACAACATCGGGAGTCTATTCCAATGTATTGATCCCAATCGAAACACACTTGGACGGAAGCTTGAGGTTTGCAAAAAAGAACCGAGAAGCTTCAATTAAAAATATCCTATCAATTTTGTACCTTTGAGGGAGCAAGTTAGCACATCCGACATGCACACAACATTTCATGACTCTTCGAAATAATTGATCTCATTTGAAGCTCCTACAGAGCCTGATTAGTGCAGAAGCACATAGTGTCTGAACGATTTGTGAAAAGTGTGAACGGACCAATTCCCATGAAATAGGCCTCTTTGGGAGAACAATTGGGTTCATCCGGTTACCTCACAACATCATGAGTCTATTCCAATGTATTGATCCCAATCGAAACTCTTTTGGTCGGAAGCTTGAGGTTTGAGAAAAAGAACTGAGAAGCTTCATCCAAAAATATCTTATCAATTTTGCACCTTTGAGGGAGCAAGTTAGCACATCCGGCATGCACACAACATTTCATGACTATTCGAAACAATTGATCTCATTCGAAGCTCCTCCAGAGCCTGATTAGTGCAGAAGGACAAAGTGTCCGAACTATTTTTTAAAATAGTTAACGGACGAATTCCCATGAAATTGGCCTCTTTGGGAGAACAATTGGGTTCATCTGGTCACCTCACATCATCTTGAGTCTATTCCAATGTATTGATCCCAATCGAAACTATTTTTGGCATAGTTTTCAACGGAAGCTTGAGGTTTCAGAAAAAGAACCGAGAAGCTTCAACCAACAATATCCTATCAATTTTGTACCTTTGAGGAAGCAAGTCAGGACATCCGGCATGCACACAACATTTCATGACTATTCGAAACAATTGATCCCATTTGAAGCTCTTCCAGAGCTTGATTAGTGCAGAAGCACAAAGTGTCTGAACTATTTGTGAAAAGTGTGAACTAATGAATTCCCATGAAATTGCACCCTTTGGGAGAACAATGGGGTTCATGCGGTCACCTCACAACATCGGGAGTCTATTCCAATGTATTGATCCCAATCGAAACACACTTGGACGGAAGCTTGAGGTTTGCAAAAAAGAACCGAGAAGCTTCAATTAAAAATATCCTATCAATTTTGTACCTTTGAGGGAGCAAGTTAGCACATCCGACATGCACACAACATTTCATGACTATTCGAAATAATTGATCTCATTTGAAGCTCCTACAGAGCCTGATTAGTGCAGAAGCACATAGTGTCTGAACGATTTGTGAAAAGTGTGAACGGACCAATTCCCATGAAATAGGCCTCTTTGGGAGAACAATTGGGTTCATCCGGTTACCTCACAACATCATGAGTCTATTCCAATGTATTGATCCAAATCGAAACTCTTTTGGTCGGAAGCTTGAGGTTTGAGAAAAAGAACCGAGAAGCTTCATCCAAAAATATCTTATCAATTTAGCACCTTTGAGGGAGTAAGTTAGCACATCCGGCATGCATACAACATTTCATGACTATTCGAAACAATTGATCTCATTTGAAGCTCTTCCAGAGCCTGATTAGTGCAGAAGCACAAAGTTTGTGAACTGTTTAGGAAAAGTGTAAACGGACGAATTCCCATGAAATTGGACCCTTTGGGAGAACTATTGGGTTCATTCGGTGACCTCACAACATCCTGAGTCTATTCCAATGTGTTGATCGCAATCGAAATACTGTTTGGGATAGTTTTGGTCGGAAGCATGAGGTTTGAGAAAAAGAACCGTGAAGATCCAACCGACAATATCCTATCAATTTTGCAGCTTTGAGGGAACAAGCAAGCACATCCGGCATGCGTACAACATTTCATGACTGTTCGAAACAATTGATCTCATTCGAAGCTCCTCCAGAGCCTGATTAGTGCAGAAGCACAAAGTGTCTGAACTATATGTGAAAAGTGTGAACTAATGAATTCCTATGAAATTGGACCCTTTGGGAGAACAATTGGGTTCATCCAGTCACCTCACAACATCTGGACTCTATTCCAATGTATTGATCCCAATTGAAACTTTTTTTGGCATAGTTTTCGACGGAAGCTTGAGGTTTGAGAAAAAGAACCGAGAAGCTTCAACCAACAGTATCCTATCAATTTTGTACCTTTGAGGAAGCAAGTCAGGACATCCGGCATGCTCACAACATTTCATGACTATTCGAAACAATTGATCTCATTTGAAGCTCCTCCAGAGCTTGATTAGTGCAGAAGCACAAAGTGTCCGAAGAATTTGTGAAAAGTGTGAATGGATGAATTCCCATGAAATTGGCCTCTTTGGGAGAACAATTGGGTTCATCCGGTTACCTCACAACATCTTGAGTCTATTCCAATGTATTGATCGCAATCGAAACTCTTTTTGGCATAGTTATCGACGGAAGCTAGAGGTTTGAGAAAAAGAACCGAGAAGCTTCAACCAACAATATCCTATCAATTTTGCACCTTTGAGGAAGCAAGTCAGGACATCCGGCATGCACACAACATTTCATGACTATTCGAAACAATTGATCCCATTTGAAGCTCTTCCAGAGCTTGATTAGTGCAGAAGCACAATGTCTGAACTATTTGTGAAAAGTGTGAACTAATGAATTCCCATGAAATTGCACCCTTTGGGAGAACAATTGGGTTCATGCGGTCACCTCGCAACATCTGGAGTCTATTCCAATGTATTGATCCCAATCAAAACATTCTTGGACGGAAGCTTGAGGTTTGCAAAAAAGAACCGAGAAGCTTCAATTAAAAATATCCTATCAATTTTGTACCTTTGAGGGAGCAAGTTAGCACATCCGACATGCACACAACATTTCATGACTATTCGAAATAATTGATCTCATTTGAAGCTCCTGCAGAGCCTGATTAGTGCAGAAGCACATAGTGTCTGAACGATTTGTGAAAAGTGTGAACGGACCAATTCCCATGAAATAGGCCTCTTTGGGAGAACAATTGGGTTCATCCGGTTACCTCACAACATCATGAGTCTATTCCAATGTATTGATCCCAATCGAAACTCTTTTGGTCGGAAGCTTGAGGTTTGAGAAAAAGAACCGAGAAGCTTCATCCAAAAATATCTTATCAATTTTGCACCTTTGAGGGAGCAAGTTAGCACATCCGGCATGCATACAACATTTCATGACTATTCAAAACAATTGATCTCATTTGAAGCTCTTCCAGAGCCTGATTAGTGCAGAAGCACAAAGTTTGTGAACTGTTTAGGAAAAGTGTAAACGGACGAATTCCCATGAAATTGGACCCTTTGGGAGAACTATTGGGTTCATTCGGTGACCTCACAACATCCTGAGTCTATTCCAATGTGTTGATCGCAATCGAAATACTGTTTGGGATAGTTTTGGTCGGAAGCATGAGGTTTGAGAAAAAGAACCGTGAAGATCCAACCGACAATATCCTATCAATTTTGCAGCTTTGAGGGAACAAGCAAGCACATCCGGCATGCGCACAACATTTCATGACTGTTCGAAACAATTGATCTCATTCGAAGCTCCTCCAGAGCCTGATTAGTGCAGAAGCACAAAGTGTCTGAACTATATGTGAAAAGTGTGAACTAATGAATTCCTATGAAATTGGACCCTTTGGGAGAACAATTGGGTTCATCCAGTCACCTCACAACATCTGGACTCTATTCCAATGTATTGATCCCAATTGAAACTTTTTTTGGCATAGTTTTCGACGAAAGCTTGAGGTTTGAGAAAAAGAACCGAGAAGCTTCAACCAACAGTATCCTATCAATTTTGTACCTTTGAGGAAGCAAGTCAGGACATCCGGCATGCTCACAACATTTCATGACTATTCGAAACAATTGATCTCATTTGAAGCTCCTCCAGAGCTTGATTAGTGCAGAAGCACAAAGTGTCCGAAGAATTTGTGAAACGTGTGAATGGATGAATTCCCATGAAATTGGCCTCTTTGGGAGAACAATTGGGTTCATCCGGTTACCTCACAACATCTTGAGTCTATTCCAATGTATTGATCGCAATCGAAACTCTTTTTGACATAGTTATCGACGGAAGCTAGAGGTTTGAGAAAAAGAACCGAGAAGCTTCAACCAACAATATCCTATCAATTTTGTGCCTTTAAGGAAGCAAGTCAGGACATCCGGCATGCACACAACATTTCATGACTATTCGAAACAATTGATCCCATTTGAAGCTCTTCCAGAGCTTGATTAGTGCAGAAGCACAATGTCTGAACTATTTGTGAAAAGTGTGAACTAATGAATTCCCATGAAATTGCACCCTTTGGGAGAACAATTGGGTTCATGCGGTCACCTCGCAACATCTAGAGTCTATTCCAATGTATTGATCCCAATCAAAACATTCTTGGACGGAAGCTTGAGGTTTGCAAAAAAGAACCAAGAAGCTTCAATTAAAAATATCCTATCAATTTTGTACCTTTGAGGGAGCAAGTTAGCACATCCGACATGCACACAACATTTCATGACTATTCGAAATAATTGATCTCATTTGAAGCTCCTGCAGAGCCTGATTAGTGCAGAAGCACATAGTGTCTGAACGATTTGTGAAAAGTGTGAATGGACCAATTCCCATGAAATAGGCCTCTTTGGGAGAACAATTGGGTTCATCCGGTTACCTCACAACATCATGAGTCTATTCCAATGTATTGATCCCAATCGAAACTCTTTTGGTCGGAAGCTTGAGGTTTGAGAAAAAGAACCGAGAAGCTTCATCCAAAAATATCTTATCAATTTTGCACCTTTGAGGGAGCAAGTTAGCACATCCGGCATGCATACAACATTTCATGACTATTCGAAACAATTGATCTCATTTGATGCTCTTCCAGAGCCTGATTAGTGCAGAAGCACAAAGTTTGTGAACTGTTTAGGAAAAGTGTAAACGGACGAATTCCCATGAAATTGGACCCTTTGGGAGAACTATTGGGTTCATTCGGTGACCTCACAACATCCTGAGTCTATTCCAATGTGTTGATCGCAATCGAAATACTGTTTGGGATAGTTTTGGTCGGAAGCATGAGGTTTGAGAAAAAGAACCGTGAAGATCCAACCGACAATATCCTATCAATTTTGCAGCTTTGAGGGAACAAGCAAGCACATCCGGCATGCGCACAACATTTCATGACTGTTCGAAACAATTGATCTCATTCGAAGCTCCTCCAGAGCCTGATTAGTGCAGAAGCACAAAGTGTCTGAACTATATGTGAAAAGTGTGAACTAATGAATTCCTATGAAATTGGACCCTTTGGGAGAACAATTGGGTTCATCCAGTCACCTCACAACATCTGGACTCTATTCCAATGTATTGATCCCAATCGAAACTATTTGTGGCATAGTTTTCAACGGAAGCTTGAGGTTTCAGAAAAAGAACCGAGAAGCTTCAACCAACAGTATCCTATCAATTTTGTACCTTTGAGGAAGCAAGTCAGGACATCCGGCATGCACACAAAATTTCATGACTATTCGAAACAATTGATCCCATTTGAAGCTCTTCCAGAGCTTGATGAGTGCAGAAGCACAAAATGGCTGAACTATTTGTGAAAAGTGTGAACTAATAAATTCCCATGAAATTGCACCCTTTGGGAGAAGAAATGGGTTCATCTGGTCAACTCACAACATCGGGAGTCTATTCCAATGTATTGATCCCAGTCGAAACACTCTTGGATGGAAGCTAGAGGTTTGGAAAAAAGAACCGAGAAGCTTCAACCAACAGTATCCTATCAATTTTGCACCTTTGAGGGAGCAAGTCAGTATATCCGGCATGCAGATAACATTTCATGACTATTCCAAACAATTGATCCCATTTGAAGCTCTTCCAGAGCCTGATTAGTGCAGAAGCACAAAGTGTCTGAACTATTTGTGAAAAGCGTGAACGGACGAATTTACATGAAATTTGCCTCTTTGGGAGAACAATTGGGTTCATGCGGTCACCACACAACATCTTGAGTCTATTCGAATGTATTGATCCCAACCGAAACACTCTTGGACGGAAGCCTGAGGTTTGCAAACAAGAATCGAGAAGCTTCAATTAAAAATATCCTATTAATTTTGTACCTTTGAGGGAGCAAGTTAGCACATCCGGCATGCACACAACATTTCATGACTATTCGAAACAATTGATCTCATTCGAAGCTCCTCCAGAGCCTGATTAGTGCAGAAGGACAAAGTGTCCGAACAATTTGTGAAAAGTGTGAATGGATGAATTCCCATGAAATTGGCCTATTTGGGAGAACAATTGGGTTCATCCGGTTACCTCACAACATCTTGAGTCTTTTCCAATGTATTGATCACAATCGAAACTCTTTTTGACATAGTTATCGACGGAAGCTTGAGGTTTGAGAAAAAGAACCGAGAAGCTTCAACCAACAATATCCTATCAATTTTTCGCCTTTGAGGGAGTAAGTTAGCACATCCGGCATGCACACAACATTTCATGACTATTCGAAACAATTGATCCCATTTGATGCTCTTCCAGAGCTTGATTAGTGCAGAAGCACAAAGTGTCTGAACTATTTGTGAAAAGTGTGAACTAATGAATTCCCATGAAATTGCACCCTTTGGGAGAACAATTGGGTTCATGCGGTCACCTCACAACATCGGGAGTCTATTCCAATGTATTGATCCCAACCGAAACACTCTTGGACGGAAGCCTGAGGTTTGCAAAAAAGAACCGAGAAGCTTCAACTAAAAATATCCTATCAATTTTGTACCTTTGAGGGAGCAAGTTAGCACATCCGGCATGCACACAACATTTCATGACTATTCGAAACAATTGATCTCATTCGAAGCTCTTCCAGAGCTTGATTAGTGCAGAAGCACAAAGTGTCTGAACTATTTGTGAAAAGTGTGAACTAATGAATTCCCATTAAATTGCACCCTTTGGGAGAACAATTGGGTTCATCCAGTCACCTCACAACATCGGGAGTTTATTCGAATGTATTGATCCCAACCGAAACACTCTTGGACGGAAGCTTGAGGTTTGCAAACAAGAATCGAGAAGCTTCAATTAAAAATATCCTATCAATTCTGTACCTTTGAGTGAGCAAGTTAGCACATCCGGCAAGCACACAACATTTCATGATATTCGAAACAATTGATCTCATTCGAAGCTCCTCCAGAGCCTGATTAGTGCAGAAGCACAAAGTGTCCGAACAATTTGTGAAAAGTGTGAATGGATGAATTCCCATGAAATTGGCCTCTTTGGGAGAACAATTGGGTTCATCCGGTTACCTCACAACATCTTGAGTCTATTCCAATGTATTGATCGCAATCGAAACTCTTTTTGACATAGTTATTGACGGAAGCTTGAGGTTTGAGAAAAAGTACCGAGAAGCTTCAACCAACAATATCCTATCAATTTTTCGCCTTTGAGGGAGTAAGTTAGCACATCCGGCATGCACACAACATTACATGACTATTCGAAACAATTGATCTCATTTGAAGCTCCTCCAGAGCCTGATTAGTGCAGAAGCACATAGTGTCTGAACTATTTGTGAAAAGTGTGAACGGATGAATTCCCATGAAATTTGCCTCTTTGGGAGAACAATTGGTTTCATCCAGTTACCTCACAACATCTTGAGTCTATTCCAATGCATTGATCCCAATCGAAACTCTTTTTGGCATATTTTCAACGGAAGCTAGAGGTTTGAGAAAAAGAACCGAGAAGCTTCAACCAAAAATATCCTATCAATTTTGCACCTTTGAGGGAGCAAGTCAGTATATCCGGCATGCAGACAACATTTCATGACTATTCCAAACAATTGATCCCATTTGAAGCTCTTCCAGAGCTTGATTAGTGCAGAAGCACAAAGTGTCTGAACTATTTGTGAAAAGTGTGAACTAATGAATTCCCATGAAATTGCACCCTATGGGAGAACAATTGGATTCATGCGGTCACCTCACAACATCGGGAGTTTATTCGAATGTATTGATCCCAACCAAAACACTCTTGGACGGAAGCTTGAGGTTTGCAAACAAGAATCGAGAAGCTTCAATTAAAAATATCCTATCAATTTTGTACCTTTGAGTGAGCAAGTTAGCACATCCGGCATGCACACAACATTTCATGACTATTCGACACAATTGATCTCATTCGAAGCTCCTCCAGAGCCTGATTAGTGCAGAAGCACAAAGTGTCCGAACAATTTGTGAAAAGTGTGAATGGATGAATTCCCATGAAATTGGCCTATTTGGGAGAACAATTGGGTTCATCCGGTTACCTCACCACATCTTGAGTCTATTCCAATGTATTGATCGCAATCGAAACTCTTTTTGACATAGTTATTGACGGAAGCTTGAGGTTTGAGAAAAAGAACCGAGAAGCTTCAACCAACAATATCCTATCAATTTTTCGCCTTTGAGGGAGTAAGTTAGCACATCCGGCATGCACACAACATTTCATGACTATTCGAAACAATTGATCCCATTTGAAGCTCTTCCAGAGCTTGATTAGTGCAGAAGCACAAAGTGTCTGAACTATTTGTGAAAAGTGTGAACTAATGAATTCCCATGAAATTGCACCCTTTGGGAGAACAATTGGGTTCATGCGGTCACCTCACAACATCGGGAGTCTATTCCAATGTATTGATCCCAACCGAAACACTCTTGGACGGAAGCCTGAGGTTTGCAAAAAAGAACCGAGAAGCTTCAACTAAAAATATCCTATCAATTTTGTACCTTTGAGGGAGCAAGTTAGCACATCCGGCATGCACACAACATTTCATGACTATTCGAAACAATTGATCCCATTCGAAGCTCTTCCAGAGCTTGATTAGTGCAGAAGCACAAAGTGTCTGAACTATTTGTGAAAAGTGTGAACTAATGAATTCCCATTAAATTGCACCCTTTGGGAGAACAATTGGGTTCATCCAGTCACCTCACAACATCGGGAGTTTATTCGAATGTATTGATCCCAACCGAAACACTCTTGGACGGAAGCTTGAGGTTTGCAAAAAAGAATCGAGAAGCTTCAATTAAAAATATCCTATCAATTCTGTACCTTTGAGTGAGCAAGTTAGCACATCCGGCATGCACACAACATTTCATGACTATTCGAAACAATTGATCTCATTCGAAGCTCCTCCAGAGCCTGATTAGTGCAGAACCACAAAGTCTCCGAACAATTTGTGAAAAGTGTGAATGGATGAATTCCCATGAAATTGGCCTATTTGGGAGAACAATTGGGTTCATCCGGTTACCTCACAACATCTTGAGTCTATTCCAATGTATTGATCGCAATCGAAACTCTTTTTGACATAGTTATTGACGGAAGCTTGAGGTTTGAGAAAAAGTACCGAGAAGCTTCAACCAACAATATCCTATCAATTTTTCGCCTTTGAGGGAGTAAGTTAGCACATCCGGCATGCACACAACATTACATGACTATTCGAAACAATTGATCTCATTTGAAGCTCCTCCAGAGCCTGATTAGTGCAGAAGCACATAGTGTCTGAACTATTTGTGAAAAGTGTGAACGGATGAATTCCCATGAAATTTGCCTCTTTGGGAGAACAAATGGTTTCATCCAGTTACCTCACAACATCTTGAGTCTATTCCAATGTATTGATCCCAATCGAAACTCTTTTTGGCATATTTTCAACGGAAGCTAGAGGTTTGAGAAAAAGAACCGAGAAGCTTCAACAAAAAATATCCTATCAATTTTGCACCTTTGAGGGAGCAAGTCAGTATATCCGGCATGCAGACAACATTTCATGACTATTCCAAACAATTGATCCCATTTGAAGCTCTTCCAGAGCTTGATTAGTGCAGAAGCACAAAGTGTCTGAACTATTTGTGAAAAGTGTGAACTAATGAATTCCCATGAAATTACACCCTTTGGGAGAACAATTGGGTTCATGCGGTCACCTCACAACATCGGGAGTTTATTCGAATGTATTGATCCCAACCAAAACACTCTTGGACGGAAGCTTGAGGTTTGCAAACAAGAATCAAGAAGCTTCAATTAAAAATATCCTATCAATTTTGTACCTTTGAGTGAGCAAGTTAGCACATCCGGCATGCACACAACATTTCATGACTATTCGAAACAATTGATCTCATTCGAAGCTCCTCCAGAGCCTGATTAGTGCAGAAGCACAAAGTGTCCGAACAATTTGTGAAAAGTGTGAATGGATGAATTCCCATGAAATTGGCCTATTTGGGAGAACAATTGGGTTCATCCAGTTACCTCACAACATCTTGAGTCTATTCCAATGTATTGATCGCAATCGAAACTCTTTTTGACATAGTTATTGACGGAAGCTTGAGGTTTGAGAAAAAGTACCGAGAAGCTTCAACCAACAATATCCTATCAATTTTTCGCCTTTGAGGGAGTAAGTTAGCACATCCGGCATGCACACAACATTGCATGACTATTCGAAACAATTGATCCCATTTGAAGCTCTTCCAGAGCTTGATTAGTGCAGAAGCACAAAGTGTCTGAACTATTTGTGAAAAGTGTGAACTAATCAATTCCCATTAAATTGCACCCTTTGGGAGAACAATTGGGTTCATGCGGTCACCTCACAACATCTTGAGTCTATTCCAATGTATTGATCCCAATCGAAACACTCTTGGACGGAAGCCTGAGGTTTGCAAAAAAGAACCGAGAAGCTTCAACTAAAAATATCCTATCAATTTTGTACCTTTGAGGGAGCAAGTTAGCACATCCGGCATGCACACAACATTTCATGACTATTCGAAATAATTGATCTCATTTGAAGCTCCTCCAGAGCCTGATTAGTGCAGAAGCACATAGTGTCTGAACTATTTGTGAAAAGTGTGAACGGACGAATTCCCATGAAATTTGCCTCTTTGGGAGAACAATTGGTTTCATCCGGTTACCTCACAACATCTTGAGTCTATACCAATGTATTGATCCCAATCGAAACTGTTTTTGGCATATTTTCGACGGAAGCTAGAGGTTTGAGAAAAAAAACCAGAAGCTTCAACGAACAATATCCTATAAATTTTGCGCCTTTGAGGAAGTAAGTCAGGACATCCGGCATGCTCACAACATTTCATGACTATTCGAAACAATTGATCCCATTTGAAGCTCCTCCAGAGCCTGATTAGTGCAGAAGCACAAAGTGTCTGAATATTTGGGAAAAGTGTGAACTAATGATTTCCCAAGAAATTGCACCCTTTGGGAGAACAATTCGGATCATCCGGTCACCTCACAACTTCTGGAGTCTATTCCAATGTATTGATCCCAATCGAAACAATATTAGACGGAAGCTTGAGGTTTGCAAAAAAGAACTGAGAAGCTTCAACCAAAAATATCCTATCAATTTTGCAACTTTGAGGGAGCAAGTTAGAAAATCCGACACGCACACAACATTTCATGAGTATTCGAAACCATTGATTTCATTCGAAGCTCCTCCAGAGCCTGATTAGTGCAGAAGCACAAAGTGTCTGAACTATTTGTGAAAAGTGTGAACGGACGAATTCTAATGAAATTTCCCTCTTTGGGAGAACAATTGTGTTCATCCGGTCACCTCAAAACATCATGAGTCTATTTCAATGTATTGAACCCAATCGAAACTCTTTTTGACATAGTTTTGGAAGGAAGCTTGAAGTTTGGGAAAAAGAACCGAGAAGCTTCAACCAAAAATATCCAATCAATTTTGCACCTTTAAGGGAGAAAGTCAGCACATCCGGCATGCAGACAACATTTTGATGACTATTCGAAACAATTGATCCCATTTGAAGCTCTTCCAGAGCTTGATTAGTGCAGAAGCACAAAGTGGCTGAACTATTTGTGAAAAGTGTGAACTAATAAATTCCCATGATATTGCACCCTTTGGGAGAACAAATGTGTTCATCTGGTCACCTCACAACATCGGGAGTCTATTCCAATGTATTCATCCCAATCGAAACACTCTTGGACGAAAGCTTGAGGTTTGCAAAAAAGAACCGAGAAGCTTCAACCAAAAATATCGTATCAATTTTGCACCTTTGAGGGAGCAAGTTAGCACATCCGGCATCCACACAACATTTCATGACTATTCAAAACAATTGATCTCAATTGAAGCTCCTCCGTATCCTGATTAGTGTAGAAGCACAAAGTGTCTGAACTATTTGCGAAAACTGTGAATGGACGAATTTTCATGAAATTGGCCTTTTTGGGAGAACAATTGGGTTCATCCGGTTACCTCACAACATCTTGAGACAATTCCAATGTACTGATCTCAATCAAAACTCTTTTTGACATAGTTATCGACGGAAGCTTGAGGTTTGAGAAAAAGAACCGAGAAGCTTCAACCAACAATATCCTATCAATTTTACGCCTTTGAGGGAGGAAGTTAGCACATCCGGCATGCACACAACATTTCATGACTATTCGAAACAATTGATCTCATTTGAAGCTCCTCCAGAGCCTGATTAGTGAAGAAGCACAAAGTGTCTGAACTATTTGTGAAAAGTGTGAACTAATGAATTCCCATGAAATTGCACCCATTGGGAGAACAATTGGGATCATCCGGTCACCTCACAACATCGGGAGTCTATTCCAATGCATTGATCCCAATCGAAACACTCTTGGAAGAACCTTGAGGTTTCCAAAAAAGAACCGAGAAGCTTCAACCAAAAATATCGTATCAATTTTGCACCTTTGAGGGAGCAAGTAAGGACATCCGGCATGCTCACAACATTTCATGACTATTCGAAACAATTGATCTCATTTGAAGCTCCTCCAGAGCCAGATTAGTGCAGAAGCACATAGTGTCCGAACTATTTGTGAAAAGTGTGAACGGACGAATTCCCATGAAATTTGCCTCTTTGGGATAACAATTGGGTTCATCCGGTTACCTCACAACATCTTGAGTCTATTCCAATGTATTGATCCCAATCGAAACTCTTTTTGGGATAGTTTTGGACGGAAGCTTGAGGTTTGAGAAAAGGAACCGAGAAGCTTCAACCAACAATATCCTATCGATTTTGCGCCTTTGAGGAAGCAAGTCAGGACATCCGGCATGCTCACAACATTTCATGACTATTCGAAACAATTGATTTCATTCGAAGCTCCTCCAGAGCCTGATTAGTGCATAAGCACAAAGTGTCTGACCTATTTGTGAAAAGTGTGAACGGACGAATTCTAATGAAATTGGCCTCTTTGGGAGAACAATTGGGTTCATACGGTCACCTCAAAACATCATGAGTCTATTTCAATGTATTGATCCCAATCGAAACTCTTTTTGGCATAGTTTTGGAAAGAAGCTTGAAGTTTGGGAAAAAAAACCGAGAAGCTTCAAGCAAAAATATCCTATCAATTTTGCACCTTTTAGGGAGCAAGTCAGCACATACGGCATGCACACAACATTTCATGACTATTCGAAACAATTAATCCTATCTGAAGCTCTTCCAGAGCTTGATTAGTGCAGAAGCACAAAGTGTCTGAACTATTTGTGAAAAGTGTGAACTAATGAATTCCCATGAAATTGCACCCTTTGGGAGAACAATTGGGTTCATCCGGTCACCTCGCAACATCGGGGGTCTATTCCAATGTGTTGATCCCAATCGAAACACTCTTGGACGAAAGCTTGAGGTTTGCAAAAAAGAACCGTGAAGCTTCAACTAAAAATATCCTATCAATTTTGCACCTTTGAGGGAGCAAGTTAGCACATCTGGCCTGCACAAAACATTTCATGACTATTCGAAACAATTGATCTCATTTGAAGCTCCTCCAGAGCCTGATTAGTGCAGAAGCACATAGTGTCTGAACTATTTGTGAAAAGTGTGAACGGATGAATTCCCATGAAATTGGCCGCTTTGGGAGAACAATTGGGTTCATCCGGTTACCTCACAGCATCTTGAGTCTATTCCAATGTATTTATCCCAATCAAAACTCTTTTGGACGGAAGCTTGAGGATTGAAAAAAAGAACCAAGAAGCTTCAACCAAAAATATCCTATCAATTTTACACTTTTGAGGGAGTAAGTTAGCAAATCCGGCATGCACACAACATTTCATGACTATTCGAAACAATTGATCTCATTTGAAGCTCCCCCAGAGCCTGATTAGTGCATAAGCACATAGTGTCTGAACTATTTGTGAAAAGTGTGAACGGACGAATTCCCATGAAATTTGCCTCTTTGGGAGAACAATTGGGTTCATCCGGTTACCTCACAACATCTTGAGTCTATTCCAATGTATTGATCCCAATCGAAACTCATTTTGGCATAGTTTTCGACGGAAGCTTGAGGTTTGAGAAAAAGAACCGAGAAGATTCAACCAACAATATCCTATCGATTTTGTACCTTTGAGGAAGCAAGTCAGGACATCCGGCATGCTCACAACATTTCATGACTATTCGAAACAATTGATCCCATTTGAAGCTCCTCTAGAGCCTGATTAGTGCAGAAGCACAAAGTGTCGGAACTATTTGTGAAAAGTGTGAACGGACGAATTCCCATGAAATTTGCCTCTTTGGGAGAACAATTGGGTTCATCCGGTCACCTCAACACATCATGAGTCTATTTCAATGTATTGATCCCAATCGAAACTCTTTTTGGCATAGTTTTGGAAGGAAGCTTGAAGTTTGGGACAAAAACCGAGAAGCTTCAACCAAAAATATCCTATCAATTTTGCACCTTTGAGGGAGCAAGTCAGCACATCCCGCATGCACACAACATTTCATGACTATTCGAAACAATTGATCCTATTTGAAGCTCTTCCAGAGCTTGATTAGTGCAGAAGTACAAAGTGTCTGAACTATTTTTGAAAACCGTGAACTAATGAATTCCCATGAAATTGCACCCTTTGGGAGAACAATTGGGTTCATCTGGCCACCTCACAACATCGGGAATCTATTCCAATGTATTGATCCCAACCGAAAAACTCTTGGAACGAAGCTTGAGGTTTGAGAAAACGAATCGAGAAGCTTCAACCAAAAATATCCTATCCATTTTTCCCCTTTGAGGGAGCAAGTTAGCACATCCGGCATGCACACAACATTTCATGACTATTCGAAACAATTGATCTCATTTGAAGCTCCTCCGGAGCCTGATTATTGCAGAAGCACATAGTGTCTGAACTATTTGTGAAAAGTGTGAACGGATGAATTCCCATGAAATTGCACCCTTTGGGAGAACAATTGGGTTCATCCGGTCACCTCGCAACATCGGGGGTCTATTCCAATGTATTGATCCCAACCAAAAAACTCTTGGAACGAAGCTTGAGGTTTGAGAAAACGAACCGAGAAGCTTCAACCAAAAATATCCTATCCATTTTTCCCCTTTGAGGGAGCAAGTTAGCACATCCGGCATGCACACAACATTTCATGACTATTCGAAACAATTGATCTCATTTGAAGCTCCTCCGGAGCCTGATTATTGCAGAAGCACATAGTGTCTGAACTATTTGTGAAAAGTGTGAACGGATGAATTCCCATGAAATTGCACCCTTTGGGAGAACAATTGGGTTCATCCGGTCACCTCGCAACATCGGGGGTCTATTCCAATGTATTGATCCCAATCGAAACACTCTTGGACGGAAGCTTGAGGTTTGCAAAAAAGAACCGAGAAGCTTCAACCAAAAATATCCTATCAATTTTGCACCTTTGAGGGAGCAAGTTAGCACATCCGGCATGTACACAACATTTCATGACTATTCGAAACAATTGATCTCATTCGAATCTCCTCCAGAGACTGATTAGTGCAGAGGCACAAAGTTTGTGAACTGTTTAGGAAAAGTGTGAACTAATTAAGTCCCATGAAATTGGACCCTTTGGGAGAACTATTTGGTTCATCAGGTCACCTCACAACGTCTGGAGTCTATTCCAATGTATTGATCCCAATCGAAACTCTTTTGGACGGAAGCTTGAGCTTTGCTAAAAAGAACCGAGAAGCTTCAACCAACAATATCCTATCAATTTTGCACCTTTGAGGGAGCAAGTTAGTACATCCGGCATGCACACAACATTTCATGACTATTCGAAACAATTGATCTCATTTGAAGCTCCTCCTGAGCCTGATTAGTGCAGAAGCACATAGTGTCTGAACTATTTCTTAAAAGTGTGAACGGACGAATTCCCATGAAATTTGCCTCTTTGGGAGAACAATTGGGTTCATCCGGTTACCTCACAACATCTTGAGTCTATTCCAATGTATTGATCCCAATCGAAACTCTTTTTGGGATAGTTTTGGATGGAAGCTTGAGGTTTGAGAAAAAGAACCGAGAAGATTCAACCAACAATATCCTATCGATTTTGCACCTTTGAGGGAGCAAGTCAGGACATCCGTCATGCTCACAACATTTCATGACTATTCGAAACAATTAATCCCATTTGAACCTCCTCTAGAGCCTGATTAGTGCAGAAGCACAAAGTGTCTGAACTTTTTGTGAAAAGTGTGAACGGAAGATTTCCCACGGAATCGCACCCTTTGGGAGAACAATTGGGTTCATCCGGTCACCTCAACACATCATGAGTCTATTTCAATGTATTGATCCCAATCGAGACTCTTTTTGGCATAGTTTTGGAAGGAAGCTTGAAGTTTGGGAAAAAAACAGAAAAGCTTCAACCAAAAATATCCTATCAATTTTGCACCTTTGAGGGAGCAAGTCAGCACATCCGGCATGCACACAACATTTCATAACTATTCAAAACAATTGATCCTATTTGAAGCTCTTCAAGAGCTTGATTATTGCAGAAGTACAAAGTATCGGAGCTATTTGGGAAAAGTGTGAACTAATGATATCCCACGAAATCGCACCCTTTGGGAGAACAATTGGTTTCATCCGGTCACCTCGCAACAACTGGAGTCTATTACAATGTATTGATCCCAAACGAAACACTTTTGGATGGAAGCTTGGGGTTTGCAAAAAAGAACCGAAAAGCTTCAACAAAAAATATCCTATCAACTTTGCACCTTTGTGGGAGCAAGTTAGCACATCCGGCATGCACACAACATTTCATGACTATTCGAAACAATTGATCTCATTCGAAGATCCTCCAGAGCCTGATTAGTGCAGAAGCACCTAGTGTCTGAACTATTTGTTAAAAGTGTGAACGAACGATTTCCCATGCAGTTGGCCTCTTTGGGAGAACAATTGGGTTCATCCGGTTACCTCACAACATCTTGAGTCTATTCCAATGTATTGATCCCAATCGAAACTCTTTTTGGCATAGTTTTCGACGGAAGCTTGAGGTTTCAGAAAAAGAACCGAGAAGCTTCAACCAAAAATATCCTATCAATTTTGCACCTTTGAGGGAGCAAGTTAGCACATCCGGCATGCTCACAACATTTCATGACTATTCAAAACAATTGATCTCATTTGAAGCTCCTCCAGAGCCTGATTAGTGCAGAAGCACATAGTGTCTGAACTATTTGTGGAAAGTGTGAACTAATGAATTCCCATGAAATTGCAACCTTTGGGAGAACGATTGGGTTCATCCGGTCACCTCACAACATCTGGAGTCTATTCCAATGTAATCATCCCAATCGAAACTCTTTTTGGCATAGTTTTCGACGGAAGCTTGAGGTTTCAGAAAAAGAACCGAGAAGCTTCAAACAAAAATATCCTATCAATTTGCACCTTTGGGGGAGCAAGTTAGCACATCCGGCATGCACACAATATTTCATGACTATTCGAAACAATTGATCCCATTTGAAGCTCCTCCAGAGCGTGATTAGTGCAGAAGCGTAAAGTGTCTGAACTATTTGTGAAAAGTGTGAACTCACGATTTCCCATGAAATTGCACCCTTTGGGGGAACAATTGGGTTCATCTGGTCACCTCACAACATCTGGAGTCTATTCCAATGTATTGATCCATATCGAAACTCTTTTTGACATAGTTAACGACGGAAGCTTGAGGTTTCAGAAAAAGAACCGAGAAGCTTCAACTAAAAATATCGTATCAATTTTGCACCTTTGAGGGAGCAAGTCAGGACATCCGGCATGCACACAACATTTCATGACTATTCGAAACAATTGATCTCATTTGAAGCTCCTCCAGAGCCTGATTAGTGCAGAAGCACAAAGTATCTAAACTATTTGTGAAAAGTGTGAATGGACGAATTCCCATGAAAATGGCCTCTTTGGGAGAACAATTGGGTTCATCCGGTCACCTCACAATATCTGGAGTCTATTCCAATGTATTGATCCCAATCGAAACACTTTTGAACGAAAGCTTGAGGTTTGAGAAAAAGAACCGTGAAGCTTCAACCAACAATATCCTATCAATTTTGCACGTTTGAGGGAGCAAGATAGCCCATTCGGCATGCTCACAACATTTCATGACTATTGGAAACAATTGATTTCATTCGAAGCTCCTCCAGGGCCTGATTAGTGCAGAAGCACAAAGTTTATGAACTGTTTAGGAAAAGTGTGAACACACGAATTCCCATGAAATTGGCCTCTTTGGAAGAACAATTGGGTTCATCCGGTCACCTCACAACATCTGGAGTCTAGTCTGATGTATTGATCCCAATCGAAACACTTTTTGGCATAGTTTTGGACGGATGCATGAGGTTTGAGAAAAAGAATTGAGAAGCTTCAACCAACAATATCCTACCAATTTTGCACATTTGAGGGAGCAAGTTATCACATCCGGCATGCACACAACATTTCATGACTATTCGAAACAATTGATCTCATTTGAAGCTCCTCCAGGGCCTGATTAGTGCTGAAGCACAAAGTGTCTGAACTACTTGTGAAAAGTTTGAACTAATGATTTCCCATGAAATTAGACCCTTTGGGAGAACAATTGGGTTCATCCGGTCGCCTCATAACATATGGAGTCTATTCCAATGTATGGATCCCAATCGAAACACTTTTTGGCATGGTTTTGGACGGAGGCTTGAGGTTTGAGAAAAAGAACGAGAAGCTTCAACCAACAATATCCTATCAATTTTGCACATTTGAGGGAGTAAGTTAGCACATCCGGCATGCACACAACATTTCAAGACAATACGAAACAATTGATCCCATTCGAAGCTCCACTAGAGCCTGATTAGTGCAGAAGCACAAAGTGTTTGAACTATTTGTGAAAAGTATGAACTCACAAATTCCCATGAAATTGGACCCTTTCGGAGAACAATTGGGTTCATCCGGTTACCTCACAACATCTTGAGTCTATTCCAATGTATTGATCCCAATCGAAACACTTTTTGGCATAGTTTTCGACGGAAGCTTGAGGTTTGAAAAAAAGAACCGAGAAGCTCCAACCAACAATATCCTATCAATTTTGCACATTTGAGGGAGCAAGTTAGCATATCCGGCATGCTCACAACATTTCATGACTATTCGAAACAATTGATTTCATTCGAAGCTCCTCCAGAGACTGATTAGTGCAGAAGCACAAAGTTTGTGAATTGTTTCAGAAAAGTGTGAACTAATGAATTCCCATGAAATTGGCCTCTTTGGGAGAACAATTGGGTTCATCTCGTCACCTCACAATATCTGGAGTCTATTCAAATGTATTGATCCCAATCGAAACACTTTTGAACGAAAGCTTGAGGTTTGAGAAAAAGAACCGTGAAGCTTCAACCAACAATATCCTATCAATTTTGCACGTTTGAGGGAGCAAGATAGCCCATCCGGCATGCTCACAACATTTCATGACTATTCGAAACAATTGCTCCCATTCGAAGCTCGTCCAGAGCCTGATTAGTGCAGAGGCACAAAGTTTGTGAACTGTTTAGGAAAAGTGTGAACGGATGAATTCCCCTGAAATTGGACCCTTTGGGAGAACAATTGGGTTCATTCGGTCACCTCACAACATCTGAAGTCTAGTCCGATGTGTTGATCCCAATGGAAACACTTTTTGGCATAGTTTTGGACGGAAGCTTGAGGTTTGAGAAAAAGAACCGAGAAGATTCAACCAAAAATATCCTATACATTTTGCACCTTTGAGGGAGCAAGTAAGCACATCCGGCATGCACACAACATTTCAAGACTATTCAAAACATTTGATCTCATTCGAAGCTCCTCCAGGGCCAAATTAGTGCAGAAGCACAAAATGTCTGAACTATTTGTGAAAAGTGTGAACTAATGAATTCCCATGAAATTGGACCCTTTGGGAGAACAATTGGGTTCATCCGGTCGCCTCATAACATATGGAGTCTATTCCAATGTATGGATCGCAATCGAAACACTTTTTGGCATGGTTTTGGACGGAGGCTTGAGGTTTGAGAAAAAGAACGAGAAGCTTCAACCAACAATATCCTATCAATTTTGCACATTTGAGGGAGTAAGTTAGCACATCCGGTATGCATACAACATTTCAAGACAATACGAAAAAATTGATCCCATTCGAAGCTCCACTAGAGCCTGATTAGTGTAGAAGCACAAAGTGTTTGAACTATTTGTGAAAAGTATGAACTCACAAATTCCCATGAAATTGGACCCTTTGGGAGAACAATTGGGTTCATCCGGTTACCTCACAACATCTTGAGTCTATTCCAATGTATTGATCCCAATCGAAACACTTTTTGGCATAGTTTTCGACGGAAGCTTGAGGTTTGAGAAAAAGAACCGAGAAGCTCCAACCAACAATATCCTATCAATTTTGCACATTTGAGGGAGCAAGTTAGCATATCCGGCATGCTCACAACATTTCATGACTATTCAAAACAATTGATTTCATTTGAAGCTCCTCCAGAGACTGATTAGAGCAGAGGCACAAAGTTTGTGAGCTGTTTCCGAAAAGTGTGAACTAATGAATTCCCATGAAATTGGCCTCTTTGGGAGAACAATTGGGTTCATCCCGTCACCGCACAACATCTGGAGTCTAGTCCGATGTATTGATCCCAATCGAAACACTTTTTGGTATAGTTTTGGACGGAAGCTTGAGGTTTGATAAAAAGAACCGAGAAGCTTCAACCAACAATATCCTATCAATTTTGGATCTTTGAGGGAGCAAGTTAGCACATCCGGTATGCACACAACATTTCATGACTATTCGAAACAATTGAACTCATTCGAAGCTCCTCCAGAGACTGATTAGAGCAGAGGCACAAAGTTTGTGAACTGTTTCCGAAAAGTGTGAACTAATGAATTCCCATGAAATTGGCCTCTTTGGGAGAACAATTGGGTTTATCTCGTCACCTCACAACATCTGGAGTCTAGTCCGATGTATTGATCCCAATCGAAACACTTTTTGGCATAGTTTTGGACGGAAGCTTGAGGTTTGATAAAAAGAACCGAGAAGCTTCAACCAACAATATCCTATCAGTTTTGGATCTTTGAGGGAGCAAGTTAGCACATCCGGTATGCACACAACATTTCATGACTATTCGAAACAATTGAACTCATTCGAAGTCCCTCCAGAGCCTGATTAGTGCAGAAGCAAAAAGTGTCTGAACTATTTGTGAAAAGTGTGAACTAATGAAATCCCGTGAAATTAGACCCTTTGGGAGAACAATTGGATTCATCTGGTCGCCTCATAACATCTGGATTCTATTCCAATGTATTGATTGATCCCAATCGAAACACTTTTTGGCATAGTTTTGGACGGATGCATGAGGTTTGAGAAAAAGAATTGAGAAGCTTCAACCAACAATATCCTACCAATTTTGCACATTTGAGGGAGCAAGTTATCACATCCGGCATGCACACAACATTTCATGACTATTCGAAACAATTGATGTCATTTGAAGCTCCTCCAGGGCCTGATTAGTGCAGAAGCACAAAGTGTCTGAACTACTTGTGAAAAGTTTGAACTAATGATTTCCCATGAAATTGGACCCTTTGGGAGAACAATTGGGTTCATCCGGTCGCCTCATAACATATGGAGTCTATTCCAATGTATAGATCCCAATCGAAACACTTTTTGGCATGGTTTTGGACGGAGGCTTGAGGTTTGAGAAAAAGAACCGAGAAGCTTCAACCAACAATATCCTATCAATTTTGCACATTTGAGGGAGTAAGTTAGCACATCCGGCATGCACACAACATTTCAAGACAATTCGAAACAATTGATCCCATTCGAAGCTCCACTAGAGCCTGATTAGTGCAGAAGCACAAAGCGTTTGAACTTTTTGTGAAAAGTATGAACTCACAAATTCCCATGAAATTGGACCCTTTGGGAGAACAATTGGGTTCATCCGGTTACCTCACAACATCTTGAGTCTATTCCAATGTATTGATCCCAATCGAAACACTTTTGAACGGAAGCTTGAGGTTTGAGAAAAAGAACCGAGTAGCTCCAACCAACAATATCCTATCAATTTTGCACATTTGTGGGAGCAAGTTAGCATATCAGGCATGCTCACAACATTTCATGACTATTCAAAACAATTGATTTCATTCGAAGCTCCTCCAGAGACTGATTAGTGCAGAAGCACAAAGTTTGTGAGCTGTTTCCGAAAAGTGTGAACTAATGAATTCCCATAAAATTGGCCTCTTTGGGAGAACAATTGGGTTCATCTCGTCACCTCACAACATCTGGAGTCTAGTCCGATGTATTGATCCCAATCGAAACACTTTTTGGCATAGTTTTGGACGGAAGCTTGAGGTTTGATAAAAAGAACCGAGAAGCTTCAACCAACAATATCCTATCAATTTTGGATCTTTGAGGGAGCAAGTTAGCACATCCGGTATGCACACAACATTTCATGACTATTCGAAACAATTGAACTCATTCGAAGCCCCTCCAGAGCCTGATTAGTGCTGAAGCAAAAAGTGTCTGAACTATTTGTGAAAATTGTGAACTAATGAAATCCCGTGAAATTGGACACTTTGGGAGAACAATTGGATTCATCTGGTCACCTCACAACATGTGGAGTCTATTCCAATGTATTGATCGATCCCAATCAAAACACTTTTTGGCATAGTTTTGGACGGAAGCTTGAGGTTTGAGAAAAAGAACCGAGAAGCTTCAACCAACAATATCCTATCAATTTTGGATCTTTGAGGGAGCAAGTTAGCACATCCGGCATGCACACAACATTTCATGACTATTCGAAACAATTGAACTCATTCGAAGCCCCTCCAGAGCCTGATTAGTGCCGAAGCAAAAAGTGTCTGAACTATTTGTGAAAATTGTGAACTAATGAAATCCCATGAAATTGGACACTTTGGGAGAACAATTGGATTCATCTGGTCGCCTCACAACATGTGGAGTCTATTCCAATGTACTGATTGATCCCAATCAAAACACTTTTTGGCATAGTTTTGGACGGAAGCTTGAGGTTTGAGAAAAAGAACCGAGAAGCTTCAACCAACAATATCCTATCAATTTTGGATCTTTGAGGGAGCAAGTTAGCACATTCGGCATGAACACAACATTTCATGACTATTCGAAACAATTGATCTCATTTGAAGCTCCTCCAGGGCCTGAATAGTTCAGAAGCACAAAGTGTCTGAACTACTTGTGAAAAGTTTGAACTAATGATTTCCCATGAAATTGGACCCTTTGGGAGAACAATTGGGTTCATCCGGTCGCCTCATAACATATGGAGTCTATTCCAATGTATGGATCCCAATCGAAACACTTTTTGACATGGTTTTGGACGGAGGCTTGAGGTTTGAGAAAAAGAAACGAGAAGCTTCAACCAACAATATCCTATCAATTTTGGATCTTTGAGGGAGCAAGTTAGCACATCCGGCATGCTCACAACATTTCAAGACAATTCGAAACAATTGATCCCATTCGAAGCTCCACTAGAGCCTGATTAGTGCAGAAGCACAAAGTGTTTGAACTATTTGTGAAAAGTATGAACTCACAAATTCCCATGAAATTGGACCCTTTCGGAGAACAATTGGGTTCATCCGGTTACCTCAAAACATCTTGAGTCTATTCCAATGTATTGATCCCAATCGAAACACTTTTTGGCATAGTTTTCGACGGAAGCTTGAGGTTTGAGAAAAAGAACCGAGAAGCTCCAACCAACAATATCCTATCAATTTTGCACATTTGAGGGAGCAAGTTAGCATATCCGGCATGCTCACAACATTTCATGACTATTCGAAACAATTGATTTCATTCGAAGCTCCTCCAGAGACTGATTAGTGCAGAAGCACAAAGTTTGTGAATTGTTTCAGAAAAGTGTGAACTAATGAATTCCCATGAAATTGGCCTCTTTGGGAGAACAATTGGGTTCATCTCGTCACCTCACAACATCTGGAGTCTAGTCCGATGTATTGATCCCAATCGAAACACTTTTTGGCATAGTTTTGGACGGAAGCTTGAGGTTTGATAAAAAGAACCGAGAAGCTTCAACCAACAATATCCTATCAATTTTGGATCTTTGAGGGAGCAAGTTAGCACATCCGGTATGCACACAACATTTCATGACTATTCGAAACAATTGAACTCATTCGAAGCCCCTCCAGAGCCTGATTAGTGCTGAAGCAAAAAGTGTCTGAACTATTTGTGAAAATTGTGAACTAATGAAATCCCGTGAAATTGGACACTTTGGGAGAACAATTGGATTCATCTGGTCACCTCACAACATGTGGAGTCTATTCCAATGTATTGATCGATCCCAATCAAAACACTTTTTGGCATAGTTTTGGACGGAAGCTTGAGGTTTGAGAAAAAGAACCGAGAAGCTTCAACCAACAATATCCTATCAATTTTGGATCTTTGAGGGAGCAAGTTAGCACATCCGGCATGCACACAACATTTCATGACTATTCGAAACAATTGAACTCATTCGAAGCCCCTCCAGAGCCTGATTAGTGCCGAAGCAAAAAGTGTCTGAACTATTTGTGAAAATTGTGAACTAATGAAATCCCATGAAATTGGACACTTTGGGAGAACAATTGGATTCATCTGGTCGCCTCACAACATGTGGAGTCTATTCCAATGTACTGATTGATCCCAATCAAAACACTTTTTGGCATAGTTTTGGACGGAAGCTTGAGGTTTGAGAAAAAGAACCGAGAAGCTTCAACCAACAATATCCTATCAATTTTGGATCTTTGAGGGAGCAAGTTAGCACATTCGGCATGAACACAACATTTCATGACTATTCGAAACAATTGATCTCATTTGAAGCTCCTCCAGGGCCTGAATAGTTCAGAAGCACAAAGTGTCTGAACTACTTGTGAAAAGTTTGAACTAATGATTTCCCATGAAATTGGACCCTTTGGGAGAACAATTGGGTTCATCCGGTCGCCTCATAACATATGGAGTCTATTCCAATGTATGGATCCCAATCGAAACACTTTTTGACATGGTTTTGGACGGAGGCTTGAGGTTTGAGAAAAAGAAACGAGAAGCTTCAACCAACAATATCCTATCAATTTTGGATCTTTGAGGGAGCAAGTTAGCACATCCGGCATGCTCACAACATTTCAAGACAATTCGAAATAATTGATCCCATTCGAAGCTCCACTAGAGCCTGATTAGTGCAGAAGCACAAAGTGTTTGAACTATTTGTGAAAAGTATGAACTCACAAATTCCCATGAAATTGGACCCTTTCGGAGAACAATTGGGTTCATCCGGTTACCTCAAAACATCTTGAGTCTATTCTAATGTATTGATCCCAATCGAAACACTTTTTGGCATAGTTTTCGACGGAAGCTTGAGGTTTGAGAAAAAGAACCGAGAAGCTCCAACCAACAATATCCTATCAATTTTGCACATTTGAGGGAGCAAGTTAGCATATCCGGCATGCTCACAACATTTCATGACTATTCGAAACAATTGATTTCATTCGAAGCTCCTCCAGAGACTGATTAGTGCAGAAGCACAAAGTTTGTGAATTGTTTCAGAAAAGTGTGAACTAATGAATTCCCATGAAATTGGCCTCTTTGGGAGAACAATTGGGTTCATCTCGTCACCTCACAACATCTGGAGTCTAGTCCGATGTATTGATCCCAATCGAAACACTTTTTGGCATAGTTTTGGACGGAAGCTTGAGGTTTGATAAAAAGAACCGAGAAGCTTCAACCAACAATATCCTATCAATTTTGGATCTTTGAGGGAGCAAGTTAGCACATCCGGTATGCACACAACATTTCATGACTATTCGAAACAATTGAACTCATTCGAAGCCCCTCCAGAGCCTGATTAGTGCTGAAGCAAAAAGTGTCTGAACTATTTGTGAAAATTGTGAACTAATGAAATCCCGTGAAATTGGACACTTTGGGAGAACAATTGGATTCATCTGGTCACCTCACAACATGTGGAGTCTATTCCAATGTATTGATCGATCCCAATCAAAACACTTTTTGGCATAGTTTTGGACGGAAGCTTGAGGTTTGAGAAAAAGAACCGAGAAGCTTCAACCAACAATATCCTATCAATTTTGGATCTTTGAGGGAGCAAGTTAGCACATCCGGCATGCACACAACATTTCATGACTATTCGAAACAATTGAACTCATTCGAAGCCCCTCCAGAGCCTGATTAGTGCCGAAGCAAAAAGTGTCTGAACTATTTGTGAAAATTGTGAACTAATGAAATCCCATGAAATTGGACACTTTGGGAGAACAATTGGATTCATCTGGTCGCCTCACAACATGTGGAGTCTATTCCAATGTACTGATTGATCCCAATCAAAACACTTTTTGGCATAGTTTTGGACGGAAGCTTGAGGTTTGAGAAAAAGAACCGAGAAGCTTCAACCAACAATATCCTATCAATTTTGGATCTTTGAGGGAGCAAGTTAGCACATTCGGCATGAACACAACATTTCATGACTATTCGAAACAATTGATCTCATTTGAAGCTCCTCCAGGGCCTGAATAGTTCAGAAGCACAAAGTGTCTGAACTACTTGTGAAAAGTTTGAACTAATGATTTCCCATGAAATTGGACCCTTTGGGAGAACAATTGGGTTCATCCGGTCGCCTCATAACATATGGAGTCTATTCCAATGTATGGATCCCAATCGAAACACTTTTTGACATGGTTTTGGACGGAGGCTTGAGGTTTGAGAAAAAGAAACGAGAAGCTTCAACCAACAATATCCTATCAATTTTGGATCTTTGAGGGAGCAAGTTAGCACATCCGGCATGCTCACAACATTTCAAGACAATTCGAAACAATTGATCCCATTCGAAGCTCCACTAGAGCCTGATTAGTGCAGAAGCACAAAGTGTTTGAACTATTTGTGAAAAGTATGAACTCACAAATTCCCATGAAATTGGACCCTTTCGGAGAACAATTGGGTTCATCCGGTTACCTCAAAACATCTTGAGTCTATTCCAATGTATTGATCCCAATCGAAACACTTTTTGGCATAGTTTTCGACGAAAGCTTGAGGTTTGAGAAAAAGAACCGAGAAGCTCCAACCAACAATATCCTATCAATTTTGCACATTTGAGGGAGCAAGTTAGCATATCCGGCATGCTCACAACATTTCATGACTATTCGAAACAATTGATTTCATTCGAAGCTCCTCCAGAGACTGATTAGTGCAGAAGCACAAAGTTTGTGAATTGTTTCAGAAAAGTGTGAACTAATGAATTCCCATGAAATTGGCCTCTTTGGGAGAACAATTGGGTTCATCTCGTCACCTCACAACATCTGGAGTCTAGTCCGATGTATTGATCCCAATCGAAACACTTTTTGGCATAGTTTTGGACGGAAGCTTGAGGTTTGATAAAAAGAACCGAGAAGCTTCAACCAACAATATCCTATCAATTTTGGATCTTTGAGGGAGCAAGTTAGCACATCCGGTATGCACACAACATTTCATGACTATTCGAAACAATTGAACTCATTCGAAGCCCCTCCAGAGCCTGATTAGTGCTGAAGCAAAAAGTGTCTGAACTATTTGTGAAAATTGTGAACTAATGAAATCCCGTGAAATTGGACACTTTGGGAGAACAATTGGATTCATCTGGTCACCTCACAACATGTGGAGTCTATTCCAATGTATTGATCGATCCCAATCAAAACACTTTTTGGCATAGTTTTGGACGGAAGCTTGAGGTTTGAGAAAAAGAACCGAGAAGCTTCAACCAACAATATCCTATCAATTTTGGATCTTTGAGGGAGCAAGTTAGCACATCCGGCATGCACACAACATTTCATGACTATTCGAAACAATTGAACTCATTCGAAGCCCCTCCAGAGCCTGATTAGTGCCGAAGCAAAAAGTGTCTGAACTATTTGTGAAAATTGTGAACTAATGAAATCCCATGAAATTGGACACTTTGGGAGAACAATTGGATTCATCTGGTCGCCTCACAACATGTGGAGTCTATTCCAATGTACTGATTGATCCCAATCAAAACACTTTTTGGCATAGTTTTGGACGGAAGCTTGAGGTTTGAGAAAAAGAACCGAGAAGCTTCAACCAACAATATCCTATCAATTTTGGATCTTTGAGGGAGCAAGTTAGCACATTCGGCATGAACACAACATTTCATGACTATTCGAAACAATTGATCTCATTTGAAGCTCCTCCAGGGCCTGAATAGTTCAGAAGCACAAAGTGTCTGAACTACTTGTGAAAAGTTTGAACTAATGATTTCCCATGAAATTGGACCCTTTGGGAGAACAATTGGGTTCATCCGGTCGCCTCATAACATATGGAGTCTATTCCAATGTATGGATCCCAATCGAAACACTTTTTGACAAGGTTTTGGACGGAGGCTTGAGGTTTGAGAAAAAGAACCGAGAAGCTTCAACCAACAATATCCTATCAATTTTGCACATTTGAGGGAGTAAGTTAGCACATCCGGCATGCACACAACATTTCAAGACAATTCGAAACAATTGATCCCATTCGAAGCTCCACTAGAGCCTGATTAGTGCAGAAGCACAAAGTGTTTGAACTATTTGTGAAAAGTATGAACTCACAAATTCCCATGAAATTGGACCCTTTCGGAGAACAATTGGGTTAATCCGGTTACCTCAAAACATCTTGAGTCTATTCCAATGTATTGATCCCAATCGAAACACTTTTTGGCATAGTTTTCGACGAAAGCTTGAGGTTTGAGAAAAAGAACTGAGAAGCTCCAACCAACAATATCCTATCAATTTTGCACATTTGAGGGAGCAAGTTAGCATATCCGGCATGCTCACAACATTTCATGACTATTCGAAACAATTGATTTCATTCGAAGCTCCTCCAGAGACTGATTAGTGCAGAAGCACAAAGTTTGTGAATTGTTTCAGAAAAGTGTGAACTAATGAATTCCCATGAAATTGGCCTCTTTGGGAGAACAATTGGGTTCATCTCGTCACCTCACAATATCTGGAGTCTATTACAATGTATTGATCCCAATCGAAACACTTTTGAATGAAAGCTTGAGGTTTGAGAAAAAGAACCGTGAAGCTTCAACCAACAATATCCTATCAATTTTGCACGTTTGAGGGAGCAAGATAGCCCATCCGGCATGCTCACAACATTTCATGACTATTCGAAACAATTTATTTCATTCAAAGCTCCTCCAGGGCCTGATTAGTGCAAAAGCACAAAGTTTGTGAACTGTTTAGGAAAAGTGTGAACAGACGAATTCCCATGAAATTGGCCTCTTTGGGAGAACAATTGGGTTCATCCGGTCACCTCACAACATCTGGAGCCTATTCCAATGTATTGATCCCAATCGAAACTCTTTTTGGCACAGTTTTGGTCAGAAGCATGAGGTTTGAGAAAAAGAACCGAGAAGCTTCAACCAACAATATCCTATCAATTTTGCATCTTTGAGGGAGCAAGTTAGCACATCCAGCATGCACACAACATTTCATGACAATTCGAAACAATTGATCCCATTCGAAGCTCCTCCAGAGCCTGATTAGTGCAGAAGCACAAAGTGTTTGAACTATTTGTGAAAAGTATGAACTCACGAATTCCCATGAAATTGGACCCTTTGGGAGAACAATTGGGTTCATCCGGTTACCTCACAACATCTTGAGTCTATTCCAATGTATTGATCCCAATCGAAACACTTTTTGGCATAGTTTTCGACGGAAGCTTGAGGTTTGAGAAAAAGAACCGTGAAGCTTCAACCAACAATATCCTATCAATTTTGCACGTTTGAGGGAGCAAGATAGCACATCCGGCATGCTCACAACATTTCATGACTATTCGAAACAATTGATCCCATTCGAAGCTCGTCCAGAGCCTGATTAGTGTAGAGGCACAAAGTTTGTGAACTGTTTAGGAAAAGTGTGAACGGACGAATTCCCCTGAAATTGGACCCTTTGGGAGAACAATTTGGTTCATCCGGTCACCTCACAACATCTTGAGTCTATTCCGATGTATTGATCCCAATCAAAACACTTTTTGGCATAGTTTTCGACGGAAGCTTGAGGTTTGAGAAAAAGAATCGAGAAGCTTCAACCAACAATATCCTATCAACATTGCATCTTTGAGGGAGCAAGTTAGCACATCCGGTATGCACACAACATTTCATGACAATTCGAAACATTTGATCCCATTCGAAGCTCCTCCAGAGCCTGATTAGTGCAGAAGCACAAAGTGTTTGAACTATTTGTGAAAAGTATGAACTCACGAATTCCGATGAAATTGGACCCTTTGGGAGAACAATTGGGTTCATCCAGTCACCTCACAACATCTGGGTTCTATTCCAATGAATTGATCCCAATCGAAAGACTTTTTTGGCATAGTTTTGGACAGAAGCTTGAGGTTTGAGAAAAAGAACCGAGAAGATTCAACCAAAAATATCCTATACATTTTACACCTTTGAGGGAGCAAGTAAGCACATCCGGCATGCACACAACATTTCATGACTATTCGAAACATTTGATCTCATTCGAAGCTCCTCCAGGGCCTAATTAGTGCAGAAGCACAAAATGTCTAAACTATTTGTGAAAAGTGTGAACTAATGAATTCCCATGAAATTGGACCCTTTGGGAGAACAATTGGGTTCATCCGGTCGCCTCACAACATCTGGAGTCTCGTCCAATGTATTGATCCCAATCGAAACACTTTTTGGCATAGTTTTGGACGGAAGCTTGAGGTTTGAGAAAAAGAACCGAGAACCTTCAACCAAAAATATCCTACCAATTTTGGATCTTTGAGGGAGCAAGTTAGCACATCCGGCATGCACACAACATTTCATGACTATTCGAAACAATTGATCCCATTCGAAGCTCCTCCAGAGCCTGATTAGTGCAGAAGCACAAAGTGTCTAAACTATTTGTGAAAAGTGTGAATGGACGAATTCCCATGAAAATGGCCTCTTTAGGAGAACAATTGGGTTCATCCGGTCACCTCAGACCATCTTAAGTCTATTCCAATGTATTGATCCCAATCGAAACACTTTTTGGCATAGTTCTGGACGGAAGCTTGAGGTTTGAGAAAAAGAACCGAGAAGCTTCAAAAAACAATATCCTATCAATTTTGCACATTGATGGGAGCAAGAAGCACATCCGGCATGCACACAACATTTCATCGCTATTCAAAACAATTGATCTCATTCGAAGCTCCTCCAGGGCCTGGTTAGTGAAGAAGCACAAAGTGTCTGAACTATTTGTGAAAAGTATGAACTAATGAATTCCCAAGAAATTGGACCCTTTGGGAGAACAATTGGGTTTATCTGGTCGACTCACAACATCTGGAGTCTATTCCAATGTATTGATCCTAATCGAAACACTTTTTGGCATGGTTTTAGACGGAAGCTTGAGGTTTGAGAAAAAAAACCGAGAAGCTTCAAAAAAACAATATCCTATCAATTTTGCACATTTGAGGGAGCAAGAAGCACATCCGGCATGCACACAACATTTCATGACTATTCGAAACAATTGATCTCATTCGAAGCTCCTCCAGGGCCTGATTAATGCAGAAGCACAAAGTGTCTGAACTACTTGTGAAAAGGGTGAACTAATGAATACCCATGAAATTGTACCCTTTGGGAGAACAATTGGGATCATCCGGTCTCCTCACAACATCTGGAGTCTATTCCAATGTATATATCCCAATCGAAACACTTTTTGGAATAGTTTTGGACGGAAGCTTGAGGTTTGAGAAAAAGAACCGAGAAGCTTCAACCAACAATATCCTATCAATTTTGCATCTTTGAGGGAGCAAGTTAGCACATCCGGCATGCACACAACATTTCATGACTATTCGAAACAATTGATCCCATTCGAAGCTCCTCCAGAGCATGACTAGTGCAGAAACACAAAGTGTCTGAACTATTTGTGAAAAGTGTGAACGGACAAATTCCCATGAAATTGGCCTCTTTGGGAGAACAATTGGGTTCATCCGGTCACCTCACAATATCTGGAGTCTATTCCAATGTATTGATCCCAATCGAAACACTTTTGAACGGAAGCTTGAGGTTTGAGAAAAAGAACCGAGAAGCTCCAACCAACAATATCCTATCAATTTTGCACATTTGAGGGAGCAAGTTAGCATATCCGGCATGCTCACAACATTTCATGACTATTCAAAACAATTGATTTCATTCGAAGCTCCTCCAGAGACTGATTAGTGCAGAAGCACAAAGTTTGTGAGCTATTTCCGAAAAGTGTGAACTAATGAATTCCCATGAAATTGGCCTCTTTGGGAGAACAATTGGGTTCATCTCGTCACCTCACAACATCTGGAGTCTAGTCCGATGTATTGATCCCAATCGAAACACTTTTTGGCATAGTTTTGGACGGAAGCTTGAGGTTTGATAAAAAGAACCGAGAAGCTTCAACCAACAATATCCTATCAATTTTGCATCTTTGAGGGAGCAAGTTAGCACATCCAGCATGCACACAACATTTCATGACAATTCGAAACAATTGATCCCATTCGAAGCTCCTCCAGAGCCTAATTAGTGCAGAGGCACAAAGTTTGTGAACTGTTTGTGAAAAGTGTGAACTAATGAAATCCCGTGAAATATGACCCTTTGGGAGAACAATTGGATTCATCCGGTCGCCTCACAATATCTGGAGTCTATTCCAATGTATTGATCCCAATCGAAACACTTTTTGGCATAGTTTTGGATGGAAGCTTGAGGTTTGAGAAAAAGAACCGAGAAGCTTCAAAAAAACAATATCCTATCAATTTTGCACATTTGAGGGAGCAACAAGCACATCCGGCATGCACACAACATTTCATGACTATTCGAAACAATTGATCTCATTCGAAGCTCCTCCAGGGCCTGATTAATGCAGAAGCACAAAGTGTCTGAACTACTTGTGAAAAGTGTGAACTAATCAATTCCCATGAAATTGTTCCCTTTGGAAGAACAATTGGGATCAACCGGTCTCCTCACAACATCTGGAGTCTATTCCAATGTATATATCCCAATCGAAACACTTTTTGGAATAGTTTTGGACGGAAGCTTGAGGTTTGAGAAAAAGAACTGAGAAGCTTCAACCAACAATATCCTATCAATTTTGCATCTTTGAGGGAGCAAGTTAGCACATCCGGCATGCACACAACATTTCATGACTATTCGAAACAATTGATCCCATTCGAAGCTCCTCCAGAGCATGACTAGTGCAGAAACACAAAGTGTCTGAACTATTTGTGAAAAGTGTGAACGGACAAATTCCCATGAAATTGGCCTCTTTGGGAGAACAATTGGGTTCATCCGGTCACCTCACAATATCTGGAGTCTATTCCAATGTATTGATCCCAATCGAAACACTTTTGAACGGAAGCTTGAGGTTTGAGAAAAAGAACCGAGAAGCTCCAATCAACAATATCCTATCAATTTTGCACATTTGAGGGAGCAAGTTAGCATATCCGGCATGCTCACAACATTTCATGACTATTCAAAACAATTGATTTCATTCGAAGCTCCTCCAGAGACTGATTAGTGCAGAAGCACAAAGTTTGTGAGCTGTTTCCGAAAAGTGTGAACTAATGAATTCCCATGAAATTTGCCTCTTTGGGAGAACAATTGGGTTCATCTCGTCACCTCACAACATCTAGAGTCTAGTCCGATGTAGTGATCCCAATCGAAACACTTTTTGGCATAGTTTTGGACGGAAGCTTGAGGTTTGAGAAAAAGAATCGAGAAGCTTCAACCAACAATATCCTATCAATTTTGCATCTTTGAGGGAGCAAGTTAGCACATCCGGCATGCACACAACATTTCATGACAATTCGAAACAATTGATCCCATTCGAAGCTCCTCCAGAGCCTAATTAGTGCAGAGGCACAAAGTTTGTGAACTGTTTGTGAAAAGTGTGAACTAATGAAATCCCGTGAAATTGGACCCTTTGGGAGAACAATTGGATTCATCCGGTCGCCTCACAACATCTGGAGTCTATTCCAATGTATTGATCCCAATCGAAACACTTTTTGGCATAGTTTTGGATGGAAGCTTAAGGTTTGAGAAAAAGAACCGAGAAGCTTCAAAAAAACAATATCCTATCAATTTTGCACATTTGAGGGAGCAAGAAGCACATCCGGCATGCACACAACATTTCATGACTATTCGAAACAATTGACCTCATTCGAAGCTCCTCCAGGGCCTGATTAATGCAGAAGCACAAAGTGTCTGAACTACTTGTGAAAAGTGTGAACTAATGAATTCCCATGAAATTGTACCCTTTGGGAGAACAATTGGGATCATCCGGTCTCCTCACAACATCTGGAGTCTATTCCAATGTATATATCCCAATCGAAACACTTTTGGAATAGTTTTGGACGGAAGCTTGAGGTTTGAGAAAAAGAACCGAGAAGCTTCAACCAACAATATCCTATCAATTTTGCATCTTTGAGGGAGCAAGTTAGCACATCCGGCATGCACACAACATTTCATGACTATTCGAAACAATTGATCTCATTTGAAGCTCCTCCAGGGCCTGATTAGTGCAAAAGCACAAAGTGTCTGAACTACTTGTGAAAAGTGGGAACTAATGAATTCCCATGAAATTGGACCCTTTGGGTGAGCAATTGGGTTCATCCGGTCGGCTCATAAAATATGGAGTCTATTCCAATGTATTGATCCCAATCGAAACACTTTTTGGCATGGTTTTGGACGGAAGCTTGAGGTTTGAGAAAAAGAACCGAGAAGCTTCAAAAAACAATATCCTATCAATTTAGCACATTTGAGGGAGCAAGAAGCACATCTGGCATGCACACAACATTTCATGACTATTCGAAACAATTGATCTCTTTCGAAGCTCCTCCAAGGCCTGATTAATGCAGAAGCACAAAGTGTCTGAACTACTTGTGAAAAGGGTGAACTAATGAATTCCCATGAAATTGTACCCTTTGGGAGAACAATTGGGTTCATCCGGTCGCCTCACAACATATGGAGTCTATTCCAATCTATTGATCCCAATCGAAACACTTTTTGGCATAGTTTTGGACCGAAGCTTGAGGTTTGAGAAAAAGAACCGAGAAGCTTCAACCAATAATATCCCATCAATTTTGCATCATTGAGGGAGCAAGTTAGCACATCCGGCATGCACACAACATTTCATGACTATTCGAAACAATTGAACTCATTCGAAGCCCCTCCAGGGTCTGATTAATGCAGAAGCACAAAGTGTCTGAACTACTTGTGAAAAGTGTGAACTAATGAATTCCCATGAAATTGGCCTCTTTGGGAGAACAATTGGGCTCATCCGGTCACCTCACAACTTCTGGGTTCTATTCCAATGAATTGATCCCAATCGAAACACTTTTTGGCATCGTTTTGGACGGATGCTTGAGGTTTGAGAAAAAGAACCGAGAAGATTCAACCAAAAATATCCTATACATTTTGCACCTTTGAGGGAGCAAGTAAGCACATCCGGCATGCACACAACATTTCATGACTATTCGAAACATTTGATCGCATTCGAAGCTCCTCCAGGGCCTAATTAGTGCAGAAGCACAAAATGTCTGAACTATTTGTGAAAAGTGTGAACTAATGAATTCCCATGAAATTGGACCCTTTGGGGGAACAATTGGGTTCATCCGGTCGCCTCACAACATCTGGAGTCTAGTCCAATGTATTGATCCCAATCGAAACAATTTTTTACATAGTTTTGGACGGAAGCTTGTGGTTTCAGAAAAAGAACCGAGAAGCTTCAACCAAAAATATCCTATCAATTTTGGATCTTTGAGGGAGCAAGTTAGCACATCCGGCATGCACACAACATTTCATGACTATTCGAAACAATTGATCCCTTTCGAAGCTCCTCCAGAGCCTGATTAGTGCAGAAGCACAAAGTGTCTAAACTATTTGTGAAAAGTGTGAACGGACGAATTTCCATGAAAATAGCCTCTTTGGGAGAACAATTGGGTTCATCCGGTCACCTCACAACATCTGGAGTCTATTCCAATGTATTGATCCCAATCGAAACTCTTTTTGGCATAGTTTTGGTCAGAAGCATGAGGTTTAAGAAAAAGAACCGAGAAGCTTCAACCAACAATATCCTATCAATTTTGCACCTTTGAGGGAGCAAGTTAGCACATCCGGCATGCTCACAACATTTCATGACTATTCGAAACAATTGATCTCATTCAAAGCTCCTCCAGAACCTGATTAGTGCAGAGGCACAAAGTTTGTGAACTTTTTAGGAAAAGTGTGAACGGACGAATTCCTATGAAATTGGCTTCTTTGGGAGAACAATTTGGTTCATCAGGTCACCTCACAACATGTGGAGTCTATTCCAATGTGTTGACCCCAATCGAAACTCTTTTTGGCACAGTTTTGGTCAGAAGCATGAGGTTTGAGAAAAAGAACCGAGAAGCTTCAACCAACAATATCCTATCAATTTTGCATCTTTGAGGGAGCAAGCTAGCGCATCCGGCATGCTCACAACATTTCATGACTATTCGAAACAATTGATCTCATTCGAAGCTCCTCCAGAGCCTGATTAGTGCAGAGGCACAAAGTTTGTGAACTGTTTAGGTAAAGTGTGAACTAATGAATTCCCATGAAATTGGACCCTTTGGGAGAACAATTTGGTTCATCCGGTCACCTCACAACATGTGGAGTCTATTCCAATGTATTGATCCCAATCGAAACTCTTTTTGGGATAGTTTTGGTGGAAGCATGAGGTTTGAGAAAAAGAACCGAGAAGCTTCAACCAACAATATCCTATCAATTTTGCATCTTTGAGGGAGCAAGCTAGCACATCCGGCATGCTCACAACATTTCATGACTATTCGAAACAATTGATCTCATTCGAAGCTCCTCCAGAGCCTGATTAGTGCAGAGGCACAAAGTTTGTGAACTGTTTTGGAAAAGTGTGAACTAATGAATTCCCACGAAATTGGACCCTTTGGGAGACCAATTGGGTTCATCTGGTCACCTCACAACATCTGGAGTCTATTCCAATGTATTGATCCCAATCGAAACTCTTTTTAGCATAGTTTTGGTGGAAGCATGACGTTTGCGAAAAAGAACCGAGAAGCTTCAACCAACAATATCCTAACAATTTTGCATCTTTGAGGGAGCAAGTTAGCACATCCGGCATGCTCACAACATTTCATGACTATTCGAAACAATTGATCTCATTTGAAGCTCCTCCAGAGCCTGATTAGTGCAGAGGCACAAAGTTTGTGAACTGTTTAGGAAAAGTGTGAACTAATGAATTCCCATGAAATTGGACCCTTTGGATGAACAATTTGGTTCATCAGGTCACCTCACAACATCTGGAGTCTATTCCAATGTATTGATCCCAATCGAAACTCTTTTTGGCATAGTTTTGGTGGAAGCAGGAGGTTTGAGAAAAAGAACCGAGAAGCTTCAACCAACAATATCCTATCAATTTTGCATCTTTGAGGGAGCAAGTTAGCACATCCGGCATGCTCACAACATTTCATGACTATTCGAAACAATTGATCTCATTCGAAGCTCCTCCAGAGCCTGATTAGTGCAGAGGCACAAAGTTTGTGAACTGTTTTGGAAAAGTGTGAACTAATGAATTCCCATGAAATTGGACCCTTTGGGAGAACAATTGGGTTCATCCGGTCACCTCACAACATCTGGAGTCTATTCCAATGTATTGATCCCAATCAAAACTCTTTTTGGCATAGTTTTGGTGGAAGCAGGAGGTTTGAGAAAAAGAACCGAGAAGCTTCAACCAACAATATCCTATCAATTTTGCATCTTTGGGGGAGCAAGTTAGCACATCCGGCATGCTCACAACATTTCATGACTATTCGAAACAATTGATCTCATTCGAAGCTCCTCCAGAGCCTGATTAGTGCAGAGGCACAAAGTTTGTGAACTGTTTAGGAAAAGTGTGAACTAATGAATTCCCATGAAATTGGACCCTTTGGGAGAACAATTTGGTTCATCCAGTCACCTCACAACATGTGGAGTCTATTCCAATGTATTGATCCCAATCGAAACTCTTTTTGGCATAGTTTTGGTGGAAGCATGAGGTTTGAGAAAAAGAACCGATAAGCTTCAACCAACAATATCCTATCAATTTTGCATCTTTGAGGGAGCAAGTTAGCACATCCGGCATGCTCACAACATTTCATGACTATTCGAAACAATTGATCTCATTCGAAGCTCCTCCAGAGCCTGATTAGTGCAGAGGCACAAAGTTTGTGAACTGTTTTGGAAAAGTGTGAACTAATGAATTCCCATGAAATTGGACCCTTTGGGAGAACAATTTGGTTCATCCGGTCACCTCACAACATGTGGAGTCTATTCCAATGTATTGATCCCAATCAAAACTATTTTTGGCACAGTTTTGGTCAGAAGCATGAGGTTTGAGAAAAAGAACCGAGAAGCTTCAACCAACAATATCCTATCAATTTTGCATCTTTGAGGGAGCAAGTTAGCACATCCGGCATGCTCACAACATTTCATGACTATTCGAAACAATTGATCTCATTCGAAGCTCCTCCAGAGCCTCATTACTGCAGCTGCACAAAGTTTGTGAACTGTTTAGGAAAAGTGTGAACTAATGAATTCCCATGAAATTGGACCCTTTGGGAGAACAATTGGGTTCATCCGGTCACCTCAAAACATGTGGAGTCTATTCCAATGTATTGATCCCAATCGAAACTCTTTTTGGCATAGTTTTGGTGGAAGCATGAGGTTTGAGAAAAAGAACCGAGAAGCTTCAACCAACAATATCCTATCAATTTTGCATCTTTGAGGGAGCAAGTTAGCACATCCGGCATGCTCACAACATTTCATGACTATTCGAAACAATTGATCTCATTCGAAGCTCCTCCAGAGCCTGATTAGTGCAGAGGCACAAAGTTTGTGAACTGTTTAGGAAAAGTGTGAACTAATGAATTCCCATGAAATTGGACCCTTTGGGAGAACAATTTGGTTCATCCGATCACCTCACAACATGTGGAGTCTACTCCAATGTATTGATCCCAATCGAAACTCTTTTTGGCACAGTTTTGGTCAGAAGCATGAGGTTTGAGAAAAAGAACCGAGAAGCTTCAACTAACAATATCCTATCAATTTTGCATCTTTGAGGGAGCAAGTTAGCACATCCGGCATGCTCACAACATTTCATGACTATTCGAAACAATTGATCTCATTCGAAGCTCCTCCAGAGCCTGATTAGTGCAGAGGCACAAAGTTTGTGAACTATTTTGGAAAAGTGTGAACTAATGAATTCCCATGAAATTGGACCCTTTGGGAGAACAATTGGGTTCATCCGGTCACCTCACAACATGTGGAGTCTATTCCAATGTATTGATCCCAATCGAAACTCTTTTTGGCATAGTTTTGGTGGGGCCATGAGGTTTGAGAAAAAGAACCGAGAAGCTTCAACCAACAATATCCTATCAATTTTGGATCTTTGAGGGAGCAAGTTAGCACATCCGGCATGCTCACAACATTTCATGACTATTCGAAACAATTGATCTCATTCGAAGCTCCTCCAGAGCCTGATTATTGCAGCTGCACAAAGTTTGTGAACTGTTTAGGAAAAGTGTGAACTAATGAATTCCCATGAAATTGGACCCTTTGGGAGAACAATTTGGTTCATCTGGTCACCTCACAACATGTGGAGTCTATTCCATTGTATTGATCCCAATCGAAACTCTTTTTGGCATAGTTTTGGTGGAAGCAGGAGGTTTGAGAAAAAGAACCGAGAAGCTTCAACCAACAATATCCTATCAATTTTGCATCTTTGAGGGAGCAAGTTAGCACATCCGGCATGCTCACAACATTTCATGACTATTCGAAACAATTGATCTCATTCGAAGCTCCTCCAGAGCCTGATTAGTGCAGAGGCACAAAGTTTGTGAACTGTTTTGGAAAAGTGTGAACTAATGAATTCCCATGAAATTGGACCCTTTGGGAGAACAATTTGGTTCATCTGGTCACCTCACAACATGTGGAGTCTATTCCATTGTATTGATCCCAATCGAAACTCTTTTTGGCACAGTTTTGGTCAGAAGCATGAGGTTTGAGAAAAACAACCGAGAAGCTTCAAACAACAATATCCTATCAATTTAGCATCTTTGAGGGAGCAAGTTAGCACATCCGGCATGCTCACAACATTTCATGACTATTCGAAACAATTGATCTCATTCGAAGCTCCTCCAGAGCCTGATTACTGCAGCTGCACAAAGTTTGTGAACTGTTTAGGAAAAGTGTGAACTAATGAATTCCCATGAAATTGGACCCTTTGGGAGAACAATTGGGTTCATCCGGTCACCTCACAACATGTGGAGTCTATTCCAATGTATTGATCCCAATCGAAACTCTTTTTGGCATAGTTTTGGTGGGGCCATGAGGTTTGAGAAAAAGAACCGAGAAGCTTCAACCAACAATATCCTATCAATTTTGGATCTTTGAGGGAGCAAGTTAGCACATCCGGCATGCTCACAACATTTCATGACTATTCGAAACAATTGATCTCATTCGAAGCTCCTCCAGAGCCTGATTACTGCAGCTGCACAAAGTTTGTGAACTGTTTAGGAAAAGTGTGAACTAATGAATTCCCATGAAATTGGACCCTTTGGGAGAACAATTTGGTTCATCTGGTCACCTCACAACATGTGGAGTCTATTCCATTGTATTGATCCCAATCGAAACTCTTTTTGGCACAGTTTTGGTCAGAAGCATGAGGTTTGAGAAAAAGAACCGAGAAGCTTCAAACAACAATATCCTATCAATTTTGGATCTTTGAGGGAGCAAGTTAGCACATCCGGCATGCTCACAACATTTCATGACTATTCGAAACAATTGATCTCATTCGAAGCTCCTCCAGAGCCTGATTAGTGCAGAGGCACAAAGTTTATGAACTGTTTAGAAAAAGTGTGAACTAATGAATTCCCATGAAATTGGACCCTTTGGGAGAACAATTTGGTCCATCCGGTCACCTCACAACATGTGGAGTCTATTCCAATGTCTTGATCCCAATCGAAACTCTTTTTGGTACAGTTTTGGTCAGAAGCATGAGGTTTGAGAAAAAGAACCGAGAAGCTTCAACTAACAATATCCTATCAATTTTGCATCTTTGAGGGAGCAAGTTAGCACATCCGGCATGCTCACAACATTTCATGACTATTCGAAACAATTGATTTCATTCGAAGCTCCTCCAGAGCCTGATTAGTGCAGAGGCACAAAGTTTGTGAACTGTTTTGGAAAAGTGTGAACTAATGAATTCCCATGAAATTGGACCCTTTGGGAGAACAATTGGGTTCATCCGGTCACCTCACAACATGTGGAGTCTATTCCAATGTATTGATCCCAATCGAAACTCTTTTTGGCATAGTTTTGGTGGAAGCATGAGGTTTGAGAAAAAGAACCGAGAAGCTTCAACCAACAATATCCTATCAATTTTGCATCTTTGAGGGAGCAAGTTAGCACATCCGGTATGCTCACAACATTTCATGACTATTCGAAACAATTGATCTCATTCGAAGCTCCTCTAGAGCCTGATTAGTGCAGAGGCACAAAGTTTGTGAATTGTTTAGGAAAAGTGTGAACTAATGAATTCCCATGAAATTGGACCCTTTGGGAGAATAATTTGGTTCATCCGGTCACCTCACAACATGTGGAGTCTATTCCAATGTATTGATCCCAATCGAAACTCTTTTTGGCATAGTTTTGGTGGAAGCAGGAGGTTTGAGAAAAAGAACCGAGAAGCTTCAACCAACAATATCCTATCAATTTTGTATCTTTGGGGGAGCAAGTTAGCACATCCGGCATGCTCACAACATTTCATGACTATTCGAAACAATTGATCTCATTCGAAGCTCCTCCAGAGCCTGACTAGTGCAGAGGCACAAAGTCTATGAACTGTTTAGGAAAAGTGTGAACTAATGAATTCCCATGAAATTGGACCCTTTGGGAGACCAATTGGGTTCATCCAGTCACCTCACAACATGTGGAGTCTATTCCAATGTATTGATCCCAAACGAAACTCTTTTTGGCATAGTTTTGGTGGAAGCAGGAGGTTTGAGAAAAAGAACCGAGAAGCTTCAACCAACAATATCCTATAAATTTTGCATCTTTGAGGGAGCAAGTTAGCACATCCGGCATGCTCACAACATTTCATGACTATTCGAAACAATTGATCTCATTCGAAGCTCCTCCAGAGCCTGATTAGTGCAGAGGCACAAAGTTTGTGAACTGTTTAGGAAAAGTGTGAACTAATGAATTCCCATGAAATTGGACCCTTTGGGAGAATAATTGGGTTCATCCGGTCACCTCACAACATGTGGAGTCTATTCCAATGTATTGATCCCAATCGAAACTCTTTTTGGCATAGTTTTGGTGGAAGCATGAGGTTTGAGAAAAAGAACCGAGAAGCTTCAACCAACAATATCCTATCAATTTTGCATCTTTGAGGGAGCAAGTTAGCACATCCGGTATGCTCACAACATTTCATGACTATTCGAAACAATTGATCTCATTCGAAGCTCGTCCAGAGCCTGACTAGTGCAGAGGCACAAAGTTTATGAACTGTTTAGGAAAAGTGTGAACTAATGAATTCCCATGAAATTGGACCCTTTGGGAGACCAATTGGGTTCATCCAGTCACCTCACAACATGTGGAGTCTATTCCAATGTATTGATCCCAATCGAAACTCTTTTTGGCATAGTTTTGGTGGAAGCAGGAGGTTTGAGAAAAAGAACCGAGAAGCTTCAACCAACAATATCCTATCAATTTTGCATCTTTGAGGGAGAAAGTTAGCACATCCGGCATGCTCACAACATTTCATGACTATTCGAAACAATTGATCTCATTCGAAGCTCCTCCAGAGCCTGATTAGTGCAGAGGCACAAAGTTTGTGAACTGTTTAGGAAAAGTGTGAACTAATGAATTCCCATGAAATTGGACCCTTTGGGAGAATAATTGGGTTCATCCGGTCACCTCACAACATGTGGAGTCTATTCCAATGTATTGATCCCAATCGAAACTCTTTTTGGCATAGTTTTGGTGGAAGCATGAGGTTTGAGAAAAAGAACCGAGAAGCTTCAACCAACAATATCCTATCAATTTTGCATCTTTGAGGGAGCAAGTTAGCACATCCGGCATGCTCACAACATTTCATGACTATTCGAAACAATTGATCTCATTCGAAGCTCGTCCAGAGCCTGACTAGTGCAGAGGCACAAAGTTTATGAACTGTTTAGGAAAAGTGTGAACTAATGAATTCCCATGAAATTGGACCCTTTGGGAGACCAATTGGGTTCATCCAGTCACCTCACAACATGTGGAGTCTATTCCAATGTATTGATCCCAATCGAAACTCTTTTTGGCATAGTTTTGGTGGAAGCAGGAGGTTTGAGAAAAAGAACCGAGAAGCTTCAACCAACAATATCCTATAAATTTTGCATCTTTGAGGGAGCAAGTTAGCACATCCGGCATGCTCACAACATTTCATGACTATTCGAAACAATTGATCTCATTCGAAGCTCCTCTAGAGCCTGATTAGTGCAGAGGCACAAAGTTTGTGAACTGTTTAGGAAAAGTGTGAACTAATGAATTCCCATGAAATTGGACCCTTTGGGAGAATAATTGGGTTCATCCGGTCACCTCACAACATGTGGAGTCTATTCCAATGTATTGATCCCAATCGAAACTCTTTTTGGCATAGTTTTGGTGGAAGCATGAGGTTTGAGAAAAAGAACCGAGAAGCTTCAACCAACAATATCCTATCAATTTTGCATCTTTGAGGGAGCAAGTTAGCACATCCGGCATGCTCACAACATTTCATGACTATTCGAAACAATTGATCTCATTCGAAGCTCGTCCAGAGCCTGACTAGTGCAGAGGCACAAAGTTTATGAACTGTTTAGGAAAAGTGTGAACTAATGAATTCCCATGAAATTGGACCCTTTGGGAGACCAATTGGGTTCATCCAGTCACCTCACAACATGTGGAGTCTATTCCAATGTATTGATCCCAATCGAAACTCTTTTTGGCATAGTTTTGGTGGAAGCAGGAGGTTTGAGAAAAAGAACCGAGAAGCTTCAACCAACAATATCCTATAAATTTTGCATCTTTGAGGGAGCAAGTTAGCACATCCGGCATGCTCACAACATTTCATGACTATTCGAAACAATTGATCTCATTCGAAGCTCCTCTAGAGCCTGATTAGTGCAGAGGCACAAAGTTTGTGAACTGCTTAGGAAAAGTGTGAACTAATGAATTCCCATGAAATTGGACCCTTTGGGAGAATAATTGGGTTCATCCGGTCACCTCACAACATGTGGAGTCTATTCCAATGTGTTGATCCCAATCGAAACTCTTTTTGGCACAGTTTTGATCAGAAGCATGAGGATTGAGAAAAAGAACCGAGAAGCTTCAACCAACAATATCCTATCAATTTTGCATCTTTGAGGGAGCAAGTTAGCACATCCAGCATGCTCACAACATTTCATGACTATTCGAAACAATTGATCTCATTCGAAGCTCCTCCAGAGCCTGATTAGTGCAGAGGCACAAAGTTTGTGAACTGTTTTGGAAAAGTATGAACTAATGAATTCCCATGAAATTGGACCCTTTGGGAGAACAATTTGGTTCATCCGGTCACCTCACAACATGTGGAGTCTATTCCAATGTATTGATCCCAATCGAAACTCTTTTTGGCATAGTTTTGGTGGGGCCATGAGGTTTGAGAAAAAGAACCGAGAAGCTTCAACCAACAATATCCTATCAATTTTGGATCTTTGAGGGAGCAAGTTAGCACATCCGGCATGCTCACAACATTTCATGACTATTCGAAACAATTGATCTCATTCGAAGCTCCTCCAGAGCCTGATTATTGCAGCTGCACAAAGTTTGTGAACTGTTTAGGAAAAGTGTGAACTAATGAATTCCCATGAAATTGGACCCTTTGGGAGAACAATTTGGTTCATCTGGTCACCTCACAACATGTGGAGTCTATTCCATTGTATTGATCCCAATCGAAACTCTTTTTGGCATAGTTTTGGTGGAAGCAGGAGGTTTGAGAAAAAGAACCGAGAAGCTTCAACCAACAATATCCCATCAATTTTGCATCTTTGAGGGAGCAAGTTAGCACATCCGGCATGCTCACAACATTTCATGACTATTCGAAACAATTGATCTCATTCGAAGCTCCTCCAGAGCCTGACTAGTGCAGAGGCACAAAGTTTATGAACTGTTTAGGAAAAGTGTGAACTAATGAATTCCCATGAAATTGGACCCTTTGGGAGACCAATTGGGTTCATCCAGTCACCTCACAACATGTGGAGTCTATTCCAATGTATTGATCCCAATCGAAACTCTTTTTGGCATAGTTTTGGTGGAAGCAGGAGGTTTGAGAAAAAGAACCGAGAAGCTTCAACCAACAATATCCTATAAATTTTGCATCTTTGAGGGAGCAAGTTAGCACATCCGGCATGCTCACAACATTTCATGACTATTCGAAACAATTGATCTCATTCGAAGCTCCTCTAGAGCCTGATTAGTGCAGAGGCACAAAGTTTGTGAACTGTTTAGGAAAAGTGTGAACTAATGAATTCCCATGAAATTGGACCCTTTGGGAGAATAATTGGGTTCATCCGGTCACCTCACAACATGTGGAGTCTATTCCAATGTGTTGATCCCAATCGAAACTCTTTTTGGCACAGTTTTGATCAGAAGCATGAGGATTGAGAAAAAGAACCGAGAAGCTTCAACCAACAATATCCTATCAATTTTGCATCTTTGAGGGAGCAAGTTAGCACATCCAGCATGCTCACAACATTTCATGACTATTCGAAACAATTGATCTCATTCGAAGCTCCTCCAGAGCCTGATTAGTGCAGAGGCACAAAGTTTGTGAACTGTTTTGGAAAAGTATGAACTAATGAATTCCCATGAAATTGGACCCTTTGGGAGAACAATTTGGTTCATCCGGTCACCTCACAACATGTGGAGTCTATTCCAATGTATTGATCCCAATCAAAACTCTTTTTGGCATAGTTTTGGTGGAAGCAGGAGGTTTGAGAAAAAGAACCGATAAGCTTCAACCAACAATATCCTATCAATTTTGCATCTTTGAGGGAGCAAGTTAGCACATCCGGCATGCTCACAACATTTCATGACTATTCGAAACAATTGATCTCATTCGAAGCTCCTCCAGAGCCTGATTAGTGCAGAGGCACAAAGTTTGTGAACTGTTTAGGAAAAGTGTCAACTAATGAATTCCCATGAAATTGGACCCTTTGGGAGAACAATTTGGTTCATCCGGTCACCTCACAACATCTGGAGTCTATTCCAATGTATTGATCCCAATCGAAACTCTTTTTGGCACAGTTTTGGTCAGAAGCATGAGGATTGAGAAAAAGAACCGAGAAGCTTCAACCAACAATATCCTATCAATTTTGCATCTTTGAGAGAGCAAGTTAGCACATCCGGCATGCTCACAACATTTCATGACTATTCGAAACAATTGATCTCATTCGAAGCTCCTCCAGAGCCTGATTAGTGCAGAGGCACAAAGTTTATGAACTGTTTAGGAAAAGTGTGAACTAATGAATCCCCATGAAATTGGACCCTTTGGGAGAACAATTTGGTTCATCCGGTCACCTCACAACATGTGGAGTCTATTCCAATGTATTGATCCCAATCGAAACTCTTTTTGGCATAGTTTTGGTGGAAGCAGGAGGTTTGAGAAAAAGAACCGAGAAGCTTCAACCAACAATATCCTATCAATTTTGCATCTTTGGGGGAGCAAGTTAGCACATCCGGCATGCTCACAACATTTCATGACTATTCGAAACAATTGATCTCATTCGAAGCTCCTCCAGAGCCTGACTAGTGCAGAGGCACAAAGTTTATGAACTGTTTAGGAAAAGTGTGAACTAATGAATTCCCATGAAATTGGACCCTTTGGGAGACCAATTGGGTTCATCCAGTCACCTCACAACATGTGGAGTCTATTCCAAAGTATTGATCCCAATCGAAACTCTTTTTGGCATAGTTTTGGTGGAAGCAGGAGGTTTGAGAAAAAGAACCGAGAAGCTTCAACCAACAATATCCTATAAATTTTGCATCTTTGAGGGAGCAAGTTAGCACATCCGGCATGCTCACAACATTTCATGACTATTCGAAACAATTGATCTCATTCGAAGCTCCTCCAGAGCCTGATTAGTGCAGAGGCACAAAGTTTGTGAACTGTTTAGGAAAAGTGTGAACTAATGAATTCCCATGAAATTGGACCCTTTGGGAGAATAATTGGGTTCATCCGGTCACCTCACAACATGTGGAGTCTATTCCAATGTATTGATCCCAATCGAAACTCTTTTTGGCAGAGTTTTGGTCAGAAGCATGAGGTTTGAGAAAAAGAACCGAGAAGCTTCAACCAACAATATCCTATCAATTTTGCATCTTTGTGGGAGCAAGTTAGCACATCCAGCATGCTCACAACATTTCATGACTATTCGAAATAATTGATCTCATTCGAAGCTCCTCCAGAGCCTGATTAGTGCAGAGGCACAAAGTTTGTGAACTGTTTTGGAAAAGTGTGAACTAATGAATTCCCATGAAATTGGACCCTTTGGGAGAACAATTTGGTTCATCCGGTCACCTCACAACAAGTGGAGTCTATTCCAATGTATTGATCCCAATCAAAACTCTTTTTGGCATAGTTTTGGTGGAAGCAGGAGGTTTGAGAAAAAGAACCGAGAAGCTTCAACCAACAATATCCTATCAATTTTGCATCTTTTAGGGAGCAAGTTAGCACATCCGGCATGCTCAAAACATTTCATGACTATTCCAAACAATTGATCTCATTCGAAGCTCCTCCAGAGCCTGATTAGTGCAGAGGCGCAAAGTTTATGAACTGTTTAGGAAAAGTGTGAACTAATGAATTCCCAGGAAATTGGACCCTTTGGGAGACCAATTGGGTTCATCCAGTCACCTCACAACTTGTGGAGTCTATTCCAATGTATTGATCCCAATCGAAACTCTTTTTGGCATAGTTTTGGTGGAAGCAGGAGGTTTGAGAAAAAGAACCGAGAAGCTTCAACCAACAATATCCTATCAATTTTGCATCTTTGAGGGACCAAGTTAGCACATCCGGCATGCTGACAACATTTCATGACTATTCGAAACAATTGATCTCATTAGAAGCTCCTCCAGAGCCTGATTAGTGCAGAGGCACAAAGTTTATGAACTGTTTAGGAAACGTGTGAACTAATGAATTCCCATGAAATTGGACCCTTTGGGAGAACAATTTGGTTCATCCGGTCACCTCACAACATCTGGAGTCTATTCCAATGTATTGATCCCAATCGAAACTCTTTTTGGCACAGTTTTGGTCAGAAGCATCAGGATTGAGAAAAAGAACCGAGAAGCTTCAACCAACAATATCCTATCAATTTTGCATCTTTGAGGGAGCAAGTTAGCACATCCGGCATGCTCACAACATTTCATGACTATTCGAAACAATTGATCTCATTCGAAGCTCCTCCAGAGCCTGATTAGTGCAGAGGCACAAAGTTTGTGAACTGTTTTGGAAAAGTGTGAACTAATGAATTCCCATGAAATTGGACCCTTTGGGAGAACAATTGGGTTCATCCGGTCACCTCACAACATGTGGAGTCTATTCCAATGTATTGATCCCAATCGAAACTCTTTTTGGCATAGTTTTGGTGGAAGCATGAGGTTTGAGAAAAAGAACCGAGAAGCTTCAACCAACAATATCCTATCAATTTTGCATCTTTGAGGGAGCAAGTTAGCACATCCGACATGCTCAAAACATTTCATGACTATTCGAAACAATTGATCTCATTCGAAGCTCCTCCAGAGCCTGATTAGTGCAGAGGCGCAAAGTTTATGAACTGTTTAGGAAAAGTGTGAACTAATGAATTCCCATGAAATTGGACCCTTTGGGAGACCAATTGGGTTCATCCAGTCACCTCACAACTTGTGGAGTCTATTCCAATGTATTGATCCCAATCGAAACTCTTTTTGGCATAGTTTTGGTGGAAGCAGGAGGTTTGAGAAAAAGAACCGAGAAGCTTCAACCAACAATATCCTATCAATTTTGCATCTTTCAGGGAGCAAGTTAGCACATCCGGCATGCTCACAACATTTCATGACTATTCGAAACAATTGATCTCATTCGAAGCTCCTCCAGAGCCTGATTAGTGCAGAGGCACAAAGTTTATGAACTGTTTAGGAAAAGTGTGAACTAATGAATTCCCATGAAATTGGACCCTTTGGGAGAACAATTTGGTTCATCCAGTCACCTCACAACATGTGGAGTCTATTCCAATGTATTGATCCCAATCGAAACTCTTTTTGGCACAGTTTTGGTCAGAAGCATGAGGATTGAGAAAAAGAACCGAGAAGCTTCAACCCACAATATCCTATCAATTTTGCATCTTTGAGGGAGCAAGTTAGCACATCCGGCATGCTCACAACATTTCATGACTATTCGAAACAATTGATCTCATTCGAAGCTCCTCCAGAGCCTGATTAGTGCAGAGGCACAAAGTTTGTGAACTGTTTTGGAAAATTGTGAACTAATGAATTCCCATGAAATTGGACCCTTTGGGAGAACAATTGGGTTCATCCGGTCACCTCACAACATCTGGAGTCTATTCCAATGTATTGATCCCAATCGAAACTCTTTTTGGCATAGTTTGGGTGGAAGCAGGATGTTTGAGAAAAAGAACCGAGAAGCTTCAACCAACAATATCCTATCAATTTTACATCTTTGAGGGAGCAAGTTAGCACATCCGGCATGCTCACAACATTTCATGACTATTCGAAACAATTGATCTCATTCGAAGCTCCTCCAGAGCCTGATTAGTGCAGAGGCACAAAGTTTGTGAACTGTTTAGGAAAAGTGTGAACTAATGAATTCCCATGAAATTGGACCCTTTGGGAGAACAATTTGGTTCATCCGGTGACCTCACAACATCTGGAGTCTATTCCAATGTATTGATCCCAATCGAAACTCTTTTTGGCACAGTTTTGGTCAGAAGCATGAGGATTGAGAAAAAGAACCGAGATGCTTCAACCAACAATATCCTATCAATTTTGCATCTTTGAGGGAGCAAGTTAGCACATCCGGCATGCTCACAACATTTCATGACTATTCGAAACAATTGATCTCATTCGAAGCTCCTCCAGAGCCTGATTAGTGCAGAGGCACAAAGTTTGTGAACTGTTTAGGAAAAGTGTGAACTAATGAATTCCCATGAAATTGGACCCTTTGGGAGAACAATTTGGTTCATCCGGTGACCTCACAACATCTGGAGTCTATTCCAATGTATTGATCCCAATCGAAACTCTTTTTGGCATAGTTTGGGTGGAACCAGGAGGTTTGAGAAAAAGAACCGAGAAGCTTCAACCAACAATATCCTATCAATTTTGCATCTTTGAGGGAGCAAGTTAGCACATCCGGCATGCTCACAACATTTCATGACTATTCGAAACAATTGATCTCATTCGAAGCTCCTGCAGAGCCTGATTAGTGCAGAGGCACAAAGTTTGTGAACTGTTTAGGAAATGTGTGAACTAATGAATTCCCATGAAATTGGACCCTTTGGGAGAACAATTTGGTTCATCCGGTCACCTCACAACTTGTGGAGTCTATTCCAATGTATTGATCCCAATCGAAACTCTTTTTGGCATAGTTTTGGTGGAAGCAGGAGGTTTGAGAAAAAGAACCGAGAAGCTTCAACCAACAATATCCTATCAATTTTGCATCTTTGAGGGAGCAAGTTAGCACATCCGGCATGCTCACAACATTTCATGACTATTCGAAACAATTGATCTCATTCGAAGCTCCTCCAGAGCCTGATTAGTGCAGAGGCACAAAGTTTGTGAACTGTTTAGGAAAAGTGTGAACTAATGAATTCCCATGAAATTGGACCCTTTGGGAGAACAATTTGGTTCATCCAGTCACCTCACAACATGTGGAGTCTATTCCAATGTATTGATCCCAATCGAAACTCTTTTTGGCATAGTTTTGGTGGAAGCATGAGGTTTGAGAAAAAGAACCGAGAAGCTTCAACCAACAATATCCTATCAATTTTGCATCTTTGAGGGAGTAAGTTAGCACATCCGGCATGCTCACAACATTTCATGACTATTCGAAACAATTGATCTCATTCGAAGCTCCTGCAGAGCCTGATTAGTGCAGAGGCACAAAGTTTGTGAACTGCTTAGGAAATGTGTGAACTAATGAATTCCCATGAAATTGGACCCTTTGGGAGAACAATTTGGTTCATCCGGTCACCTCACAACTTGTGGAGTCTATTCCAATGTATTGATCCCAATCGAAACTCTTTTTGGCATAGTTTTGGTGGAAGCAGGAGGTTTGAGAAAAAGAACCGAGAAGCTTCAACCAACAATGTCCTATCAATTTTGCATCTTTGAGGGAGCAAGTTAGCACATCCGGCATGCTCACAACATTTCATGACTATTCGAAACAATTGATCTCATTCGAAGCTCCTGCAGAGCCTGATTAGTGCAGAGGCACAAAGTTTGTGAACTGTTTAGGAAATGTGTGAACTAATGAATTCCCATGAAATTGGACCCTTTGGGAGAACAATTTGGTTCATCCGGTCACCTCACAACTTGTGGAGTCTATTCCAATGTATTGATCCCAATCAAAACTCTTTTTGGCATAGTTTTGGTGGAAGCAGGAGGTTTGAGAAAAAGAACCGAGAAGCTTCAACCAACAATATCCTATCAATTTTGCATCTTTGAGGGAGCAAGTTAGCACATCCGGCATGGTCACTACATTTCATGACTATTCGAAACAATTGATCTCATTCGAAGCTCCTGCAGAGCCTGATTAGTGCAGAGGCACAAAGTTTGTGAACTGTTTAGGAAAAGTGTGAACTAATGAATTCCCATGAAATTGGACCCTTTGGGAGAACAATTTGGTTCATCCGGTCACCTCACAACATCTGGAGTCTATTCCAATGCATTGATCCCAATCGAAACTCTTTTTGGCACAGTTTTGGTCAGAAGCATGAGGATTGAGAAAAAGAACCGAGAAGCTTCAACCAACAATATCCTATCAATTTTCCATCTTTGAGGGAGCAAGTTAGCACATCCGGCATGCTCACAACATTTCATGACTATTCGAAACAATTGATCTCATTCGAAGCTCCTGCAGAGCCTGATTAGTGCAGAGGCACAAAGTTTGTGAACTGTTTAGGAAAAGTGTGAACTAATGAATTCCCATGAAATTGGACCCTTTGGGAGAACAATTTGGTTCATCCGGTCACCTCACAACTTGTGGAGTCTATTCCAATGTATTGATCCCAATCGAAACTCTTTTTGGCATAGTTTTGGTGGAAGCAGGAGGTTTGAGAAAAAGAACTGAGAAGCTTCAACCAACAATATCCTATCAATTTTGCATCTTTGAGGGAGCAAGTTAGCACATCCGGCATGGTCACTACATTTCATGACTATTCGAAACAATTGATCTCATTCGAAGCTCCTCCAGAGCCTGATTAGTGCAGAGGCACAAAGTTTGTGAACTGTTTAGGAAAAGTGTGAACTAATGAATTCCCATGAAATTGGCCCCTTTGGGAGAACAATTTGGTTCATCCGGTGACCTCACAACATCTGGAGTCTATTCCAATGTATTGATCCCAATCGAAACTCTTTTTGGCACAGTTTTGGTCAGAAGCATGAGGATTGAGAAAAAGAACCGAGAAGCTTCATCCAACAATATCCTATCAATTTCGCATCTTTGAGGGAGCAAGTTAGCACATCCGGCATGCTCACAACATTTCATGACTATTCGAAACAATTGATCTCATTCGAAGCTCCTCCAGAGCCTGATTAGTGCAGAGGCACAAAGTTTGTGAACTGTTTTGGAAAAGTGTGAACTAATGAATTCCCATGAAATTGGACCCTTTGGGAGAACAATTGGGTTCATCCGGTCACCTCACAACATCTGGAGTCTATTCCAATGTATTGATCCCAATCGAAACTCTTTTTGGCATAGTTTTGGTGGAAGCAGGAGGTTTGAGAAAAAGAACCGAGAAGCTTCAACCAACAATATCCTATCAATTTTGCACCTTTGAGGGAGCAAGTTAGCACATCCGGCATGCTCACAACATTTCATGACTATTCGAAACAATTGATCTCATTCGAAGCTCCTCCAGAGCCTGATTAGTGCAGAGGCACAAAGTTTATGAACTGTTTGGGAAAAGTGTGAACTAATGAATTCCCATGAAATTGGACCCTTTGGGAGAACAATTTGGTTCATCCAGTCACCTCACAACATCTGGAGTCTATTCCAATGTATTGATCCCAATCGAAACTCTTTTTGGCACAGTTTTGGTCAGAAGCATGAGGTTTGAGAAAAAGAACCGAGAAGCTTCAACCAACAATATCCTATCAATTTCGCATCGTTGAGGGAGCAAGTTAGCACATCCGGCATGCTCACAACATTTCATGACTATTCGAAACAATTGATCTCATTCGAAGCTCCTCCAGAGCCTGATTAGTGCAGAGGCACAAAGTTTGTGAACTGTTTAGGAAAAGTGTGAACTAATGAATTCCCATGAAATTGGACCCTTTGGGAGAACAATTGGGTTCATCCAGTCACCTCACAACATGTGGAGTCTATTCCAATGTATTGATCCCAATCGAAACTCTTTTTGGCATAGTTTTGGTGGAAGCAGGAGGTTTGAGAAAAAGAACCGAGAAGCTTCAACCAACAATATCCTATCAATTTTGCATCTTTGGGGGAACAAGTTAGCACATCCGGCATGCTCACAACATTTCTTGACTATTCGAAACAATTGATCTCATTCGAAGCTCCTCCAGAGCCTGATTAGTGCAGAGGCACAAAGTTTGTGAACTGTTTAGGAAAATTGTGAACTAATGAATTCCCATGAAATTGGACCCTTTGGGAGAACAATTTGGTTCATCCGGTCACCTCACAACATGTGGAGTCTATTCCAATGTATTGATCCCAATTGAAACTCTTTTTGGCACAGTTTTGGTCAGAAGCATGAGGTTTGAGAAAAAGAACCGAGAAGCTTCAACCAACAATATCCTATCAATTTTGCATCTTTGACGGAGCAAGTTAGCACATCCGGCATGCTCACAACATTTCATGACTATTCGAAACAATTGATCTCATTCGAAGCTCCTCCAGAGCCTGATTAGTGCAGAGGCACAAAGTTTGTGAACTGTTTAGGAAAAGTATGAACGGACGAATTCCTATGAAATTGGCCATTTTGGGAGAACAATTTGGTTCATCCGGTCACCTCACAACATCTGGAGTCTATTCCAATGTATTGGTCCCAATCGAAACTCTTTTTGGCATAGTTTTGGTGGAAGCCGGAGGTTTGAGAAAAAGAACCGAGAAGCTTCAACCAACAATATCCTATCAATTTTGCATCTTTGAGGGAGCAAGTTAGCACATCCGGCATGCTCACAACATTTCATGACTATTCGAAACAATTGATCTCATTCGAAGCTCCTCCAGAGCCTGATTAGTGCAGAGGCACAAAGTTTATGAACTGTTTAGGAAAAGTGTGAACTAATGAATTCCCATGAAATTGGACCCTTTGGGAGAACAATTTGGTTCATCCAGTCACCTCACAACATCTGGAGTCTATTCCAATGTATTGATCCCAATCGAAACTGTTTTTGGTACAGTTTTGGTCAGAAGCATGAGGTTTGAGAAAAAGAACCGAGATGCTTCAACCAACAATATCCTAACAATTTTGCATCTTTGAGGGAGCAAGTTAGCACATCAGGCATGCTCACAACATTTCATGACTATTCAAAACAATTGATCTCATTCGAAGCTCCTCCAGAGCCTGATTAGTGCAGAGTGACAAAGTTTGTGAACTGTTTTGGAAAAGTGTGAACTAATGAATTCCCATGAAATTGGACCCTTTGGGAGAACAATTTGGTTCATCCGGTCACCTCACAACATCTGGAGTCTATTCCAATGTATTGATCCCAATCGAAACTCTTTTTGGCATAGTTTTGCTGGAAGCCGGAGGTTTGAGAAAAAGAACCGAGAAGCTTCAACCAACAATATCCTATCAATTTTGCATCTTTGAGGGAGCAAGTTAGCACATCCGGCAAGCTCACAACATTTCATGACTATTCGAAACAATTGTTCTCATTCGAAGCTCCTCCAGAGCCTGATTAGTACAGAGGCACAAAGTTTGTGCACTGTTTAGGAAAAGTGTGAACGGACAAATTCCTATGCAATTGGACCCTTTGGGAGAACAATTTGGTTCATCCAGTCACCTCACAACATCTGGAGTCTATTCCAATGTATTGATCCCAATCGAAACTGTTTTTGGTACAGTTTTGGTCAGAAGCATGAGGTTTGAGAAAAAGAACCGAGAAGCTTCAACCAACAATATCCTATCAATTTTGCATCTTGGAGGGAGCAAGTCAGCACATCCGGCATGCTCACAACATTTCATGACTATTCGAAACAATTGATCTCATTCGAAGCTCCTCCAGAGCCTGATTAGTGCAGAGGCATAAAGTTTGTGAACTGTTTAGGAAAAGTGTGAACTAATGAATTCCCATGAAATTAGACCCTTTGGGAGAACAATTTGGTTCATCCGGTCACCTCACAACATCTGGAGTCTATTCCAATGTCTTGATCCCAATCGAAACTGTTTTTGGTACAGTTTTGGTCAGAAGCATGAGGTTTGAGAAAAAGAACCGAGAAGCTTCAACCAACAATATCCTAACAATTTTGCATCTTTGAGGGAGCAAGTTAGCACATCCGGCATGCTCACAACATTTCATGACTATTCGAAACAATTGATCTCATTCGAAGCTCCTCCAGAACCTGATTAGTGCAGAGGCACAAAGTTTGTGAACTGTTTAGGAAAAGTGTGAACGGACAAATTCCCATGAAATTGGACCCTTTGGGAGACCAATTGGGTTCATCCGGTCACCCCACAACATCTGGAGTCTATTCCAATGTATTGATCCCAATTGAAACTCTTTTTGGCACAGTTTTGGTCAGAAGCATGAGGTTTGAGAAAAAGAACCGAGAAGCTTCAACCAACAATATCCTATCAATTTTGCATCTTTGACGGAGCAAGTTAGCACATCCGGCATGCTCACAACATTTCATGACTATTCGAAACAATTGATCTCATTCGAAGCTCCTCCAGAGCCTGATTAGTGCAGAGGCACAAAGTTTGTGAACTGTTTAGGAAAAGTATGAACGGACGAATTCCTATGAAATTGGCCATTTTGGGAGAACAATTTGGTTCATCCGGTCACCTCACAACATCTGGAGTCTATTCCAATGTATTGGTCCCAATCGAAACTCTTTTTGGCATAGTTTTGGTGGAAGCCGGAGGTTTGAGAAAAAGAACCGAGAAGCTTCAACCAACAATATCCTATCAATTTTGCATCTTTGAGGGAGCAAGTTAGCACATCCGGCATGCTCACAACATTTCATGACTATTCGAAACAATTGATCTCATTCGAAGCTCCTCCAGAGCCTGATTAGTGCAGAGGCACAAAGTTTATGAACTGTTTAGGAAAAGTGTGAACTAATGAATTCCCATGAAATTGGACCCTTTGGGAGAACAATTTGGTTCATCCAGTCACCTCACAACATCTGGAGTCTATTCCAATGTATTGATCCCAATCGAAACTGTTTTTGGTACAGTTTTGGTCAGAAGCATGAGGTTTGAGAAAAAGAACCGAGATGCTTCAACCAACAATATCCTAACAATTTTGCATCTTTGAGGGAGCAAGTTAGCACATCAGGCATGCTCACAACATTTCATGACTATTCAAAACAATTGATCTCATTCGAAGCTCCTCCAGAGCCTGATTAGTGCAGAGTGACAAAGTTTGTGAACTGTTTTGGAAAAGTGTGAACTAATGAATTCCCATGAAATTGGACCCTTTGGGAGAACAATTTGGTTCATCCGGTCACCTCACAACATCTGGAGTCTATTCCAATGTATTGATCCCAATCGAAACTCTTTTTGGCATAGTTTTGCTGGAAGCCGGAGGTTTGAGAAAAAGAACCGAGAAGCTTCAACCAACAATATCCTATCAATTTTGCATCTTTGAGGGAGCAAGTTAGCACATCCGGCATGCTCACAACATTTCATGACTATTCGAAACAATTGTTCTCATTCGAAGCTCCTCCAGAGCCTGATTAGTACAGAGGCACAAAGTTTGTGCACTGTTTAGGAAAAGTGTGAACGGACAAATTCCTATGCAATTGGACCCTTTGGGAGAACAATTTGGTTCATCCAGTCACCTCACAACATCTGGAGTCTATTCCAATGTATTGATCCCAATCGAAACTGTTTTTGGTACAGTTTTGGTCAGAAGCATGAGGTTTGAGAAAAAGAACCGAGAAGCTTCAACCAACAATATCCTAACAATTTTGCATCTTTGAGGGAGCAAGTTAGCACATCAGGCATGCTCACAACATTTCATGACTATTCGAAACAATTGATCTCATTCGAAGCTCCTCCAGAGCCTGATCAGCGCAGAGGCACAAAGTTTATGAACTGTTTAGGAAAAGTGTGAACTAATGAATTCCCATGAAATTAGACCCTTTGGGAGAACAATTTGGTTCATCCAGTCACCTCACAACATGTGGAGTCTATTCCAATGTATTGATCCCAATCAAAACTCTTTTTGGTACAGTTTTGGTCAGAAGCATGAGGTTTGAGAAAAAGAACTGAGAAGCTTCAACCAACAATATCCTAACAATTTTACATCTTTGAGGGAGCAAGTTAGCACATCCGGCATGCTCACAACATTTCATGACTATTCGAAACAATTGATCTCATTCGAAGCTCCTCCAGAGCCTGATTAGTGCAGAGGCACAAAGTTTGTGAACTGTTTAGGAAAAGTGTGAACTAATGAATTCCCATGAAATTAGACCCTTTGGGAGAACACTTTGGTTCATCCGGTCACCTCACAACATGTGGAGTCTATTCCAATGTCTTGATCCCAATCGAAACTGTTTTTGGTACAGTTTTGGTCAGAAGCATGAGGTTTGAGAAAAAGAACCGAGAAGCTTCAACCAACAATATCCTAACAATTTTGCATCTTTGAGGGAGCAAGTTAGCACATCCGGCATGCTCACAACATTTCATGACTATTCGAAACAATTGATCTCATTCGAAGCTCCTCCAGAGCCTGATTAGTGCAGAGGCACAAAGTTTGTGAACTGTTTTGGAAAAGTGTGAACTAATGAATTCCCATGAAATTGGACCCTTTGGGAGAACAATTGGGTTCATCCGGTCACCTCACAACATGTGGAGTCTATTCCAATGTATTGATCCCAATCGAAACTCTTTTTGGCATAGTTTTGGTGGAAGCCGGAGGTTTGAGAAAAAGAACCGAGAAGCTTCAACCAACAATATCCTATCAATTTTGCATCTTTGAGGGAGCAAGTTAGCAAATCCGGCATGCTCACAACATTTCATGACTATTCGAAACAATTGATCTCATTCGAAGCTCCTCCAGAGCCTGATTAGTGCAGAGGCATAAAGTTTATGAACTGTTTAGGAAAAGTGTGAACTAATGAATTCTAATGAAATTAGACCCTTTGGGAGAATAATTTGGTTCATCCAGTCACCTCACAACATGTGGAGTCTATTCCAATGTATTGATCCCAATCGAAACTCTTTTTGGTACAGTTTTGGTCAGGAGCATGAGGTTTGAGAAAAAGAACCGAGAAGCTTCAACCAACAATATCCTAATAATTTTACATCTTTGAGGGAGCAAGTTAGCACATCCGGCATGCTCACAACATTTCATGACTATTCGAAACAATTGATCTCATTCGAAGCTCCTCCAGAGCCTGATTAGTGCAGAGGCAAAAAGTTTGTGAACTGTTTAGGAAAAGTATGAACTAATGAATTCCCATGAAATTAGACCCTTTGGGAGAACAATTTGGTTCATCCGGTCACCTCACAACATGTGGAGTCTATTCCAATGTCTTGATCCCAATCGAAACTGTTTTTGGTACAATTTTGGTCAGAAGCATGAGGTTTGAGAAAAAGAACCGAGAAGCTTCAACCAACAATATCCTATCAATTTTGCTTCTTTGAGGGAGCAAGTTAGCACATCCGGCATGCTCACAACATTTCATGACTATTCGAAACAATTGATCTCATTCGAAGCTCCTCCAGAGCCTGATTAGTGCAGAGGCACAAAGTTTATGAACTGTTTAGGAAAAGTGTGAACTAATGAATTCCCATGAAATTGGACCCTTTGGGAGAACAATTTGGTTCATCCAGTCACCTCACAACATCTGGAGTCTATTCCAATGTATTGATCCCAATCGAAACTCTTTTTGGCATAGTTTTGGTGGAAGCATGAGGTTTGAGAAAAAGAACCGAGAAGCTTCAACCAATAATATCCTATCAATTTTGTATCTTTGAGGGAGCAAGTTAGCACATCCGGAATGCTCACAATATTTCATGACTATTCGAAACAATTGATCTCATTCGAAGCTCCTCGAGAGCCTGATTAGTGCAGAGGCACAAAGTTTGTGAACTGTTTAGGAAAAGTGTGAGCTAATGAATTCCCATGAAATTGGACCCTTTGGGAGAACAATTGGGTTCATCCGGTCACCTCACAACATGTGGAGTCTATTCCAATGTATTGATCCCAATCGAAACTCTTTTTGGCATAGTTTTGGTGGAAGCCGGAGGTTTGAGAAAAAGAACCGAGAAGCTTCAACCAACAATATCCTATCAATTTTGCATCTTTGAGGGAGCAAGTTAGCAAATCCGGCATGCTCACAACATTTCATGACTATTCGAAACAATTGATCTCATTCGAAGCTCCTCCAGAGCCTGATTAGTGCAGAGGCATAAAGTTTATGAACTATTTAGGAAAAGTGTGAACTAATGAATTCTAATGAAATTAGACCCTTTGGGAGAATAATTTGGTTCATCCAGTCACCTCACAACATGTGGAGTCTATTCCAATGTATTGATCCCAATCGAAACTCTTTTTGGTACAGTTTTGGTCAGGAGCATGAGGTTTGAGAAAAAGAACCGAGAAGCTTCAACCAACAATATCCTAATAATTTTACATCTTTGAGGGAGCAAGTTAGCACATCCGGCATGCTCACAACATTTCATGACTATTCGAAACAATTGATCTCATTCGAAGCTCCTCCAGAGCCTGATTAGTGCAGAGGCAAAAAGTTTGTGAACTGTGTAGGAAAAGTGTGAACTAATGAATTCCCATGAAATTAGACCCTTTGGGAGAACAATTTGGTTCATCCGGTCACCTCACAACATGTGGAGTCTATTCCAATGTCTTGATCCCAATCGAAACTGTTTTTGGTACAGTTTTGGTCAGAAGCATGAGGTTTGAGAAAAAGAACCGAGAAGCTTCAACCAACAATATCCTATCAATTTTGCATCTTTGAGGGAGCAAGTTAGCAAATCCGGCATGCTCACAACATTTCATGACTATTCGAAACAATTGATCTCATTCGAAGCTCCTCCAGAGCCTGATTAGTGCAGAGGCACAAAGTTTGTGAACTGTTTAGGAAAAGTGTGAACTAATGAATTCTCATGAAATTAGACCCTTTGGGAGAATAATTTGGTTCATCCAGTCACCTCACAACATGTGGAGTCTATTCCAATGTATTGATCCCAATCGAAACTCTTTTTGGTACAGTTTTGGTCAGAAGCATGAGGTTTGAGAAAAAGAACCGAGAAGCTTCAACCAACAATATCCTAATAATTTTACATCTTTGAGGGAGCAAGTTAGCACATCCGGCATGCTCACAACATTTCATGACTATTCGAAACAATTGATCTCATTCGAAGCTCCTCCAGAGCCTGATTAGTGCAGAGGCACAAAGTTTGTGAACTGTTTAGGAAAAGTGTGAACTAATGAATTCCCATGAAATTAGACCCTTTGGGAGAACAATTTGGTTCATCCGGTCACCTCACAACATGTGGAGTCTATTCCAATGTCTTGATCCCAATCGAAACTGTTTTTGGTACAGTTTTGGTCAGAAGCATGAGGTTTGAGAAAAAGAACCGAGAAGCTTCAACCAACAATATCCTAACAATTTTGCATCTTTGAGGGAGCAAGTTAGCACATCCGGCATGCTCACAACATTTCATGACTATTCGAAACAATTGATCTCATTCGAAGCTCCTCCAGAGCCTGATTAGTGCAGAGGCACAAAGTTTGTGAACTGTTTAGGAAAAGTGTGAACGGACGAATTCCCATGAAATTGGACCCTTTGGGAGACCAATTGGGTTCATCCGGTCACCCCACAACATCTGGAGTCTATTCCAATGTATTGATCCCAATCGAAACTCTTTTTGGCACAGTTTTGGTCAGAAGCATGAGGTTTGAGAAAAAGAACCGAGAAGCTTCAACCAACAATATCCTATCAATTTTGCTTCTTTGAGGGAGCAAGTTAGCACATCCGGCATGCTCACAACATTTCATGACTATTCGAAACAATTGATCTCATTCGAAGCTCCTCCAGAGCCTGATTAGTGCAGAGGCACAAAGTTTATGAACTGTTTAGGAAAAGTGTGAACTAATGAATTCCCATGAAATTGGACCCTTTGGGAGAACAATTTGGTTCATCCAGTCACCTCACAACATCTGGAGTCTATTCCAATGTATTGATCCCAATCGAAACTCTTTTTGGCATAGTTTTGGTGGAAGCATGAGGTTTGAGAAAAAGAACCGAGAAGCTTCAACCAATAATATCCTATCAATTTTGTATCTTTGAGGGAGCAAGTTAGCACATCCGGCATGCTCACAATATTTCATGACTATTCGAAACAATTGATCTCATTCGAAGCTCCTCGAGAGCCTGATTAGTGCAGAGGCACAAAGTTTGTGAACTGTTTAGGAAAAGTGTGAGCTAATGAATTCCCATGAAATTGGACCCTTTGGGAGAACAATTTGGTTCATCCGGTCACCTCACAACATCGGGAGTCTATTCCAATGTATTAATCCCAATCGAAACTCTTTTTGGCACAGTTTTGGTCAGAAGCATGAGGTTTGAGAAAAAGAACCGAGAAGCTTCAACCAACAATATCCTATCAATTTTGCATCTTTGAGGGAGCAAGTTAGCACATCCGGCATGCTCACAACATTTCATGACTATTCGAAACAATTGATCTCATTCGAAGCTCCTCCAGAGCCTGATTAGTGCAGAGGCACAAAGTTTGTGAACTATTTAGGAAAAGTTTGAACTAATGAATTCCCATGAAATTGGACCCTTTGGGAGAACAATTTGGTTCATCCAGTCACCTCACAACATCTGGAGTCTATTCCAATGTATTGATCCCAATCGAAACTCTTTTTGGCATAGTTTTGCTGGAAGCATGAGGTTTGAGAAAAAGAACCGAGAAGCTTCAACCAACAATATCATAACAATTTTGCATCTTTGAGGGAGCAAGTTAGCACATCCGGCATGCTCACAACATTTCATGACTATTCGAAACAATTGATCTCATTTGAAGCTCCTCCAGAGCCTGATTAGTGCAGAGGCACAAAGTATGTGAACTGTTTAGGAAAAGTGTGAACTAATGAATTCCCATGAAATTGGACCCTTTGGGAGAACAATTGGGTTCATCCGGTCACCTCACAACATGTGGTGTCTATTCCAATGTATTGATCCCAATCGAAACTCTTTTTGGCATAGTTTTGGTGGAAGCCGGAGGTTTGAGAAAAAGAACTGAGAAGCTTCAACCAACAATATCCTATCAATTTTGCATCTTTGAGGGAGCAAGTTAGCAAATCCGGTATGCTCACAACATTTCATGACTATTCGAAACAATTGATCTCATTCGAAGCTCCTCCAGAGCCTGATTAGTGCAGAGGCACAAAGTTTATGAACTGTTTAGGAAAAGTGTGAACTAATGAATTCTCATGAAATTAGACCCTTTGGGCGAATAATTTGGTTCATCCAGTCACCTCACAACATGTGGAGTCTATTCCAATGTATTGATCCCAATCGAAACTCTTTTTGGTACAGTTTTGGTCAGAAGCATGAGGTTTGAGAAAAAGAACCGAGAAGCTTCAACCAACAATATCCTAATAATTTTACATCTTTGAGGGAGCAAGTTAGCACATCCAGCATGCTCACAACATTTCATGACTATTCGAAACAATTGATCTCATTCGAAGCTCATCCAGAGCCTGATTAGTGCAGAGGCACAAAGTTTGTGAACTGTTTAGGAAAAGTGTGAACTAATGAATTCCCATGAAATTAGACCCTTTGGGAGAACAATTTGGTTCATCCGGTCACCTCACAACATGTGGAGTCTATTCCTATGTCTTGATCCCAATCGAAACTGTTTTTCGTACAGTTTTGGTCAGAAGCATGAGGTTTGAGAAAAAGAACCGAGAAGCTTCAACCAACAATATCCTAACAATTTTGCATCTTTGAGGGAGCAAGTTAGCACATCCGGCATGCTCACAACATTTCATGACTATTCGAAACAATTGATCTCATTCGAAGCTCCTCCAGAGCCTGATTAGTGCAGAGGCACAAAGTTTGTGAACTGTTTAGGAAAAGGGTGAACGAACGAATTCCCATGAAATTGGACCCTTTGGGAGACCAATTGGGTTCATCCGGTCACCCCACAACATGTGGAGTCTATTCCAATGTATTGATCCCAATCGAAACTCTTTTTGTGATAGTTTTGGTGGAAGCCTGAGGTTTGAGAAAAAGAACCGAGAAGCTTCAACCAACAATATCCTATCAATTTTGCATCTTTGAGGGAGCAAGTTAGCACATCCGGCATACTCACAACATTTCATGACTATTCGAAACAATTGATCCCATTCGAAGCTCCTCCAGAGCCTGATTAGTGCAGAGGCACAAAGTTTATGAACTGTTTAGGAAAAGTGTGAACTAATGAATTCCCATGAAATTGGACCCTTTGGGAGAACTATTTGGTTCATCCGGTCACGTCACAACATGTGGAGTCTATTCCAATGTCTTGATCCCAATCGAAACTGTTTTTGGTATAGTTTTGGTCAGAAGCATGAGGTTTGAGAAAAAGAACCGAGAAGCTTCAACCAACAATATCCTAACAATTTTGCATCTTTGAGTGAGCAAGTTAGCACATCCGGCATGCTCACAACATTTCATGACTATTCGAAACAATTGATCTCATTCGAAGCTCCTCCAGAGCCTGATTAGTGCAGAGGCACAAAGTTTGTGAACTGTTTAGGAAAAGTGTGAACGGACAAATTCCCATGAAATTGGACCCTTTGGGAGACCAATTGGGTTCATCCGGTCACCCCACAACATCTGGAGTCTATTCCAATGTATTGATCCCAATCGAAACTCTTTTTGGCACAGTTTTGGTCAGAAGCATGAGGTTTGAGAAAAAGAACCGAGAAGCTTCAACCAACAATATCCTAACAATTTCGCATCTTTCAGGGAGCAAGTTAGCACATCCGGTATGCTCACAACATTTCATGACTCTTCGAAACAATTGATCTCATTCGAAGCTCCTCCAGAGCCTGATTAGTGCAGAGGCACAAAGTTTGTGAACTGTTTTGGAAAAGTGTGAACTAATGAATTCCCATGAAATTGGACCCTTTGGGAGAACAATTGGGTTCATCCGGTCACCTCACAACATGTGGAGTCTATTCCAATGTATTGATCCCAATCGAAACTCTTTTTGGCATAGTTTTGGTGGAAGCCGGAGGTTTGAGAAAAAGAACCGAGAAGCTTCAACCAACAATATCCTATCAATTTTGCATCTTTGAGGGAGCAAGTTAGCACATCCGGCATGCTCACAACATTTCATGACTATTCGAAACAATTGATCTCATTCGAAGCTCCTCCAGAGCCTGATTAGTGCAGAGGCACAAAGTTTATGAACTGTTTAGGAAAAGTGTGAACTAATGAATTCTCATGAAATTAGACCCTTTGGGCGAATAATTTGGTTCATCCAGTCACCTCACAACATGTGGAGTCTATTCCAATGTATTGATCCCAATCGAAACTCTTTTTGGTACAGTTTTGGTCAGAAGCATGAGGTTTGAGAAAAAGAACCGAGAAGCTTCAACCAACAATATCCTAATAATTTTACATCTTTGAGGGAGCAAGTTAGCACATCCAGCATGCTCACAACATTTCATGACTATTCGAAACAATTGATCTCATTCGAAGCTCATCCAGAGCCTGATTAGTGCAGAGGCACAAAGTATGTGAACTGTTTAGGAAAAGGGTGAACGGACGAATTCCCATGAAATTGGACCCTTTGGGAGACCAATTGGGTTCATCCGGTCACCCCACAACATGTGGAGTCTATTCCAATGTATTGATCCCAATCAAAACTCTTTTTGTGATAGTTTTGGTGGAAGCCTGAGGTTTGAGAAAAAGAACCGAGAAGCTTCAACCAACAATATCCTATCAATTTTGCATCTTTGAGGGAGCAAGTTAGCACATCCGGCATACTCACAACATTTCATGACTATTCGAAACAATTGATCCCATTCGAAGCTCCTCCAGAGCCTGATTAGTGCAGAGGCACAAAGTTTATGAACTGTTTAGGAAAAGTGTGAACTAATGAATTCCCATGAAATTGGACCCTTTGGGAGAACTATTTGGTTCATCCGGTCACGTCACAACATGTGGAGTCTATTCCAATGTCTTGATCCCAATCGAAACTGTTTTTGGTACAGTTTTGGTCAGAAGCATGAGGTTTGAGAAAAAGAACCGAGAAGCTTCAACCAACAATATCCTAACAATTTTGCATCTTTGAGTGAGCAAGTTAGCACATCCGGCATGCTCACAACATTTCATGACTATTCGAAACAATTGATCTCATTCGAAGCTCCTCCAGAGCCTGATTAGTGCAGAGGCACAAAGTTTGTGAACTGTTTAGGAAAAGTGTGAACGGACAAATTCCCATGAAATTGGACCCTTTGGGAGACCAATTGGGTTCATCCGGTCACCCCACAACATCTGGAGTCTATTCCAATGTATTGATCCCAATCGAAACTCTTTTTGGCACAGTTTTGGTCAGAAGCATGAGGTTTGAGAAAAAGAACCGAGAAGCTTCAACCAACAATATCCTAACAATTTCGCATCTTTCAGGGAGCAAGTTAGCACATCCGGTATGCTCACAACATTTCATGACTCTTCGAAACAATTGATCTCATTCGAAGCTCCTCCAGAGCCTGATTAGTGCAGAGGCACAAAGTTTGTGAACTGTTTTGGAAAAGTGTGAACTAATGAATTCCCATGAAATTGGACCCTTTGGGAGAACAATTGGGTTCATCCGGTCACCTCACAACATGTGGAGTCTATTCCAATGTATTGATCCCAATCGAAACTCTTTTTGGCATAGTTTTGGTGGAAGCCGGAGGTTTGAGAAAAAGAACCGAGAAGCTTCAACCAACAATATCCTATCAATTTTGCATCTTTGAGGGAGCAAGTTAGCACATCCGGCATGCTCACAACATTTCATGACTATTCGAAACAATTGATCTCATTCGAAGCTCCTCCAGAGCCTGATTAGTGCAGAGGCACAAAGTTTATGAACTGTTTAGGAAAAGTGTGAACTAATGAATTCTCATGAAATTAGACCCTTTGGGAGAATAATTTGGTTCATCCAGTCACCTCACAACATGTGGAGTCTATTCCAATGTATTGATCCCAATCGAAACTCTTTTTGGTACAGTTTTGGTCAGAAGCATGAGGTTTGAGAAAAAGAACCGAGAAGCTTCAACCAACAATATCCTAATAATTTTACATCTTTGAGGGAGCAAGTTAGCACATCCGGCATGCTCACAACATTTCATGACTATTCGAAACAATTGATCTCATTCGAAGCTCATCCAGAGCCTGATTAGTGCAGAGGCACAAAGTTTGTGAACTGTTTAGGAAAAGTGTGAACTAATGAATTCCCATGAAATTGGACCCTTTGGGAGAACAATTTGGTTCATCCGGTCACCCCACAACATGTGGAGTCTATTCCAATGTATTGATCCCAATCGAAACTCTTTTTGTCATAGTTTTGGTGGAAGCATGAGGTTTGAGAAAAAGAACCGAGAAGCTTCAACCAACAATATCCTATCAATTTTGCATCTTTGAGGGAGCAAGTTAGCACATCCGGCATACTCACAACATTTCATGACTATTCGAAACAATTGATCTCATTCGAAGCTCCTCCAGAGCCTGATTAGTGCAGAGGCACAAAGTTTATGAACTGTTTAGGAAAAGTGTGAACTAATGAATTCCCATGAAATTGGACCCTTTGGGAGAACAATTTGGTTCATCCGGTCACCTCACAACATGTGGAGTCTATTCCTATGTCTTGATCCCAATCGAAACTGTTTTTGGTACAGTTTTGGTCAGAAGCATGAGGTTTGAGAAAAAGAACCGAGAAGCTTCAACCAACAATATCCTAACAATTTTGCATCTTTCAGGGAGCAAGTTAGCACATCCGGCATGCTCACAACATTTCATGACTATTCGAAACAATTGATCTCATTCGAAGCTCCTCCAGAGCCTGATTAGTGCAGAGGCACAAAGTTTGTGAACTGTTTAGGAAAAGTGTGAACGGACGAATTCCCATGAAATTGGACCCTTTGGGAGACCAATTGGGTTCATCCGGTCACCCCACAACATCTGGAGTCTCTTCCAATGTATTGATCCCAATCGAAACTCTTTTTGTCATAGTTTTGGTGGAAGCATGAGGTTTGAGAAAAAGAACCGAGAAGCTTCAACCAACAATATCCTATCAATTTTGCATCTTTGAGGGAGCAAGTTAGCACATCCGGCATCCTCACAACATTTCATGACTATTCGAAACAATTGATCTCATTCGAAGCTCCTCCAGAGCCTGATTAGTGCAGAGGCACAAAGTTTGTGAACTGTTTAGGAAAAGTGTGAACGGACGAATTCCCATGAAATTGGACCCTTTGGGAGACCAATTGGGTTCATCCGGTCACCCCACAACATCTGGAGTCTATTCCAATGTATTGATCCCAATCGAAACTCTTTTTGGCATAGTTTTGGTCAGAAGCATGAGGTTTGAGAAAAAGAACCGAGAAGCTTCAACCAACAATATCCTATCAATTTTGCATCTTTGAGGGAGCAAGTTAGCACATCCGGCATGCTCACAACATTTCATGACTATTCGAAACAATTGATCTCATTCGAAGCTCCTCCAGAGCCTGATTAGTGCAGAGGCACAAAGTTTATGAACTGTTTAGGAAAAGTGTGAACTAATGAATTCCCATGAAACTGGACCCTTTGGGGGAACAATTTGGTTCATCCGATCACCTCACAACATGTGGAGTCTATTCCAATGTCTTGATCCCAATCGAAACTCTTTTTGGTACAGTTTTGGTCAGAAGCATGAGGTTTGAGAAAAAGAATCGAGAAGCTGCAACCAACAATATCCTAACAATTTTCCATCTTTGAGGGAGCAAGTTAGCACATCCGGCATGCTCACAACATTTCATGACTATTCGAAACAATTGATCTCATTCGAAGCTCCTCCAGAGCCTGATTAGTGCAGAGGCACAAAGTTTATGAACTGTTTAGGAAAAGTGTGAACTAATGAATTCCCATGAAATTGGACCCTTTGGGGGAACAATTTGGTTCATCCGGTCACCTCACAACATGTGGAGTCTATTCCAATGTCTTGATCCCAATCGAAACTCTTTTTCGTACAGTTTTGGTCAGAAGCATGAGGTTTGAGAAAAAGAACCGAGAAGCTGCAACCAACAATATCCTAACAATTTTCCATCTTTGAGGGAGCAAGTTAGCACATCCGGCATGCTCACAACATTTCATGACTATTCGAAACAATTGATCTCATTCGAAGCTCCTCCAGAGCCTGATTAGTGCAGAGGCACAAAGTTTATGAACTGTTTAGGAAAAGTGTGAACTAATGAATTCCCATGAAATTAGACCCTTTGGGAGACCAATTGGGTTCATCCGGTCACCTCACAACATGTGGAGTCTATTCCAATGTCTTGATCCCAATCGAAACTGTTTTTGGTACAGTTTTGGTCAGAAGCATGAGGTTTGAGAAAAAGAACCGAGAAGCTTCAACCAACAATATCCTAACAATTTTGCATCTTTGAGGGAGCAAGTTAGCACATCCGGCATGCTCACAACATTTCATGACTATTCGAAACAATTGATCTCATTCGAAGCTCCTCCAGAGCCTGATTAGTGCAGAGGCACAAAGTTTGTGAACTGTTTAGGAAAAGTGTGAACGGACGAAGTCCCACGAAATTGGACCCTTTGGGAGACCAATTGGGTTCATCCGGTCACCCCACAACATCTGGAGTCTATTCCAATGTATTGATCCCAATCGAAACTCTTTTTGGCACAGTTTTGGTCAGAAGCATGAGGTTTGAGAAAAAGAACCGAGAAGCTTCAACCAACAATATCCTAACAATTTTGCATCTTTGAGGGAGCAAGTTAGCACATCCGGCATGCTCACAACATTTCATGACTATTCGAAACAATTGATCTCATTCGAAGCTCCTCCAGAGCCTGATTAGTGCAGAGGCACAAAGTTTGTGAACTGTTTAGGAAAAGTGTGAACGGACGAATTCCCATGAAATTGGACCCTTTGGGAGACCAATTGGGTTCATCCGGTCACCCCACAACATCTGGAGTCTATTCCAATGTATTGATCCCAATCGAAACTCTTTTCGGCATAGTTTTGGTGGAAGCATGAGGTTTGAGAAAAAGAACCGAGAAGCTTCAACCAACAATATCCTATCAAATTTGCATCTTTGAGGGAGCAAGTTAGCACATCCGGCATACTCACAACATTTCATGACTATTCGAAACAATTGATCTCATTCGAAGCTCCTCCAGAGCCTGATTAGTGCAGAGGCACAAAGTTTATGAACTGTTTAGGAAAAGTGTGAACTAATGAATTCCCATGAAATTAGACCCTTTGGGAGACCAATTGGGTTCATCCGGTCACCTCACAACATGTGGAGTCTATTCCAATGTCTTGATCCCAATCGAAACTGTTTTTGGTACAGTTTTGGTCAGAAGTATGAGGTTTGAGAAAAAGAACCGAGAAGCTTCAACCAACAATATCCTAACAATTTTGCATCTTTCAGGGAGCAAGTTAGCACATCCGGCATGCTCACAACATTTCATGACTATTCGAAACAATTGATCTCATTCGAAGCTCCTCCAGAGCCTGATTAGTGCAGAGGCACAAAGTTTGTGAACTGTTTAGAAAAAGTGTGAACGGACGAATTCCCATGAAATTGGACCCTTTGGGAGACCAATTGGGTTCATCCGGTCACCCCACAACATCTGGAGTCTATTCCAATGTATTGATCCCAATCGAAACTCTTTTTGGCACAGTTTTGGTCAGAAGCATGAGGTTTGAGAAAAAGAACCGAGAAGCTTCAACCAACAATATCCTATCAATTTTGCATCTTTGAGGGAGCAAGTTAGCACATCCGGCATGCTCACAACATTTCATGACTATTCGAAACAATTGATCTCATTCGAAGCTCCTCCAGAGCCTGATTAGTGCAGAGGCACAAAGTTTATGAACTGTTTAGGAAAAGTGTGAACTAATGAATTCCCATGAAATTGGACCCTTTGGGGGAACAATTGGGTTCATCCGGTCACCTCACAACATGTGGAGTCTATTCCAATGTCTTGATCCCAATCGAAACTCTTTTTGGCATAGTTTTGGTGGAAGCCGGAGGTTTGAGAAAAAGAACCGAGAAGCTTCAACCAACAATATCCTAACAATTTTGCATCTTTGAGGGAGCAAGTTAGCACATCCGGCATGCTCACAACATTTCATGACTATTCGAAACAATTGATCTCATTCGAAGCTCCTCCAGAGCCTGATTAGTGCAGAGGCACAAAGTTTGTGAACTGTTTAGGAAAAGTGTGAACGGACGAATTCCCATGAAATTGGACCCTTTGGGAGACCAATTGGGTTCATCCGGTCACCCCACAACATCTGGAGTCTATTCCAATGTATTGATCCCAATCGAAACTCTTTTTGTCATAGTTTTGGTGGAAGCATGAGGTTTGAGAAAAAGAACCGAGAAGCTTCAACCAACAATATCCTATCAATTTTGCATCTTTGAGGGAGCAAGTTAGCAAATCCAGCATGCTCACAACATTTCATGACTATTCGAAACAATTGATCTCATTCGAAGCTCCTCCAGAGCCTGATTAGTGCAGAGGCACAAAGTTTATGAACTGTTTAGGAAAAGTGTGAACTAATGAATTCTCATGAAATTAGACCCTTTGGGAGAATAATTTGGTTCATCCAGTCACCTCACAACATGTGGAGTCTATTCCAATGTATTGATCCCAATCGAAACTCTTTTTGGCACAGTTTTGGTCAGAAGCATGAGGTTTGAGAAAAAGAACCGAGAAGCTTCAACCAACAATATCCTAATAATTTTACATCTTTGAGGGAGCAAGTTAGCTCATCCGGCATGCTCACAACATTTCATGACTATTCGAAACAATTGATCTCATTCGAAGCTCCTCCAAAGCCTGATTAGTGCAGAGGCACAAAGTTTGTGAACTGTTTAGGAAAAGTGTGAACTAATGAATTCCCATGAAATTAGACCCTTTGGGAGAACAATTTGGTTCATCCGGTCACCTCACAACATGTGGAGTCTAATCCTATGTCTTGATCCCAATCGAAACTGTTTTTGGTACAGTTTTGTTCAGAAGCATGAGGTTTGAGAAAAAGAACCGAGAAGCTTCAACCAACAATATCCTAACAATTTTGCATCTTTCAGGGAGCAAGTTAGCACATCCGGCATGCTCACAACATTTCATGACTATTCGAAACAATTGATCTCATTCGAAGCTCCTCCAGAGCCTGATTAGTGCAGAGGCACAAAGTTTATGAACTGTTTAGGAAAAGTGTGAACTAATGAATTCCCATGAAATTGGACCCTTTGGGGGAACAATTGGGTTCATCCGGTCACCTCACAACATGTGGAGTCTATTCCAATGTCTTGATCCCAATCGAAACTCTTTTTGGCATAGTTTTGGTGGAAGCCGGAGGTTTGAGAAAAAGAACCGAGAAGCTTCAACCAACAATATCCTAACAATTTTGCATCTTTGAGGGAGCAAGTTAGCACATCTGGCATGCTCACAACATTTCATGACTATTCGAAACAATTCATCTCATTCGAAGCTCCTCCAGAGCCTGATTAGTGCAGAGGCACAAAGTTTGTGAACTGTTTAGGAAAAGTGTGAACGGACGAATTCCCATGAAATTGGACCCTTTGGGAGAACAATTGGGTTCATCCGGTCACCTCACAACATGTGGAGTCTATTCCAATGTATTGATCCCAATCGAAACTCTTTTTGGCATAGTTTTGGTGGAAGCCGGAGGTTTGAGAAAAAGAACCGAGAAGCTTCAACCAACAATATCCTATCAATTTTGCATCTTTGAGGGAGCAAGTTAGCAAATCCGGCATGCTCACAACATTTCATGACTATTCGAAACAATTGATCTCATTCGAAGCTCCTCCAGAGCCTGATTAGTGCAGAGGCACAAAGTTTATGAACTGTTTAGGAAAAGTGTGAACTAATGAATTCCCATGAAATTGGGCCCTTTGGGGGAACAATTTGGTTCATCCGGTCACCTCACAACATGTGGAGTCTATTCCAATGTCTTGATCCCAATCGAAACTCTTTTTGGTACAGTTTTGGTCAGAAGCATGAGGTTTGAGAAAAAGAACCGAGAAGCTTCAACCAACAATATCCTAACAATTTTGCATCTTTGAGGGAGCAAGTTAGCACATCCGGCATGCTCACAACATTTCATGACTATTCGAAACAATTGATCTCATTCGAAGCTCCTCCAGAGCCTGATTAGTGCAGAGGCACAAAGTTTGTGAACTGTTTAGGAAAAGTGTGAACGGACGAATTCCCATGAAATTGGACCCTTTGGGAGACCAATTGGGTTCATCCGGTCACCCCACAACATCTGGAGTCTATTCCAATGTATTGATCCCAATCGAAACTCTTTTTGTCATAGTTTTGGTGGAAGCATGAGGTTTGAGAAAAAGAACCGAGAAGCTTCAACCAACAATATCCTATCAATTTTGCATCTTTGAGGGAGCAAGTTAGCACATCCGGCATACTCACAACATTTCATGACTATTCGAAACAATTGATCTCATTCGAAGCTCCTCCAGAGCCTGATTAGTGCAGAGGCACAAAGTTTGTGAACTGTTTAGGAAAAGTGTGAACGGACGAATTCCGATGAAATTGGACCCTTTGGGAGACCAATTGGGTTCATCCGGTCACCCCACAACATCTGGAGTCTATTCCAATGTATTGATCCCAATCGAAACTCTTTTTGGCACAGTTTTGGTCAGAAGCATGAGGTTTGAGAAAAAGAACCGAGAAGCTTCAACCAACAATATCCTATCAATTTTGCATCTTTGAGGGAGCAAGTTAGCAAATCCAGCATGCTCACAACATTTCATGACTATTCGAAACAATTGATCTCATTCGAAGCTCCTCCAGAGCCTGATTAGTGCAGAGGCACAAAGTTTATGAACTGTTTAGGAAAAGTGTGAACTAATGAATTCTCATGAAATTAGACCCTTTGGGAGAATAATTTGGTTCATCCAGTCACCTCACAACATGTGGAGTCTATTCCAATGTATTGATCCCAATCGAAACTCTTTTTGGCACAGTTTTGGTCAGAAGCATGAGGTTTGAGAAAAAGAACCGAGAAGCTTCAACCAACAATATCCTAATAATTTTACATCTTTGAGGGAGCAAGTTAGCTCATCCGGCATGCTCACAACATTTCATGACTATTCGAAACAATTGATCTCATTCGAAGCTCCTCCAGAGCCTGATTAGTGCAGAGGCACAAAGTTTGTGAACTGTTTAGGAAAAGTGTGAACTAATGAATTCCCATGAAATTAGACCCTTTGGGAGAACAATTTGGTTCATCCGGTCACCTCACAACATGTGGAGTCTAATCCTATGTCTTGATCCCAATCGAAACTGTTTTTGGTACAGTTTTGTTCAGAAGCATGAGGTTTGAGAAAAAGAACCGAGAAGCTTCAACCAACAATATCCTAACAATTTTGCATCTTTCAGGGAGCAAGTTAGCACATCCGGCATGCTCACAACATTTCATGACTATTCGAAACAATTGATCTCATTCGAAGCTCCTCCAGAGCCTGATTAGTGCAGAGGCACAAAGTTTATGAACTGTTTAGGAAAAGTGTGAACTAATGAATTCCCATGAAATTGGACCCTTTGGGGGAACAATTGGGTTCATCCGGTCACCTCACAACATGTGGAGTCTATTCCAATGTCTTGATCCCAATCGAAACTCTTTTTGGCATAGTTTTGGTGGAAGCCGGAGGTTTGAGAAAAAGAACCGAGAAGCTTCAACCAACAATATCCTAACAATTTTGCATCTTTGAGGGAGCAAGTTAGCACATCCGGCATGCTCACAACATTTCATGACTATTCGAAACAATTGATCTCATTCGAAGCTCCTCCAGAGCCTGATTAGTGCAGAGGCACAAAGTTTGTGAACTGTTTAGGAAAAGTGTGAACGGACGAATTCCCATGAAATTGGACCCTTTGGGAGAACAATTGGGTTCATCCGGTCACCTCACAACATGTGGAGTCTATTCCAATGTATTGATCCCAATCGAAACTCTTTTTGGCATAGTTTTGGTGGAAGCCGGAGGTTTGAGAAAAAGAACCGAGAAGCTTCAACCAACAATATCCTATCAATTTTGCATCTTTGAGGGAGCAAGTTAGCAAATCCGGCATGCTCACAACATTTCATGACTATTCGAAACAATTGATCTCATTCGAAGCTCCTCCAGAGCCTGATTAGTGCAGAGGCACAAAGTTTATGAACTGTTTAGGAAAAGTGTGAACTAATGAATTCCCATGAAATTGGACCCTTTGGGGGAACAATTTGGTTCATCCGGTCACCTCACAACATGTGGAGTCTATTCCAATGTCTTGATCCCAATCGAAACTCTTTTTGGTACAGTTTTGGTCAGAAGCATGAGGTTTGAGAAAAAGAACCGAGAAGCTTCAACCAACAATATCCTAACAATTTTGCATCTTTGAGGGAGCAAGTTAGCACATCCGGCATGCTCACAACATTTCATGACTATTCGAAACAATTGATCTCATTCGAAGCTCCTCCAGAGCCTGATTAGTGCAGAGGCACAAAGTTTGTGAACTGTTTAGGAAAAGTGTGAACGGACGAATTCCCATGAAATTGGACCCTTTGGGAGACCAATTGGGTTCATCCGGTCACCCCACAACATCTGGAGTCTATTCCAATGTATTGATCCCAATCGAAACTCTTTTTGTCATAGTTTTGGTGGAAGCATGAGGTTTGAGAAAAAGAACCGAGAAGCTTCAACCAACAATATCCTATCAATTTTGCATCTTTGAGGGAGCAAGTTAGCACATCCGGCATACTCACAACATTTCATGACTATTCGAAACAATTGATCTCATTCGAAGCTCCTCCAGAGCCTGATTAGTGCAGAGGCACAAAGTTTGTGAACTGTTTAGGAAAAGTGTGAACGGACGAATTCCGATGAAATTGGACCCTTTGGGAGACCAATTGGGTTCATCCGGTCACCCCACAACATCTGGAGTCTATTCCAATGTATTGATCCCAATCGAAACTCTTTTTGGCACAGTTTTGGTCAGAAGCATGAGGTTTGAGAAAAAGAACCGAGAAGCTTCAACCAACAATATCCTATCAATTTTGCATCTTTGAGGGAGCAAGTTAGCACATCCGGCATGCTCACAACATTTCATGACTATTCGAAACAATTGATCTCATTCGAAGCTCCTCCAGAGCCTGATTAGTGCAGAGGCACAAAGTTTATGAACTGTTTAGGAAAAGTGTGAACTAATGAATTCCCATGAAATTGGACCCTTTGGGGGAACAATTTGGTTCATCCGGTCACCTCAGTACATGTGGAGTCTATTCCAATGTCTTGATCCCAATCGAAACTCTTTTTGGTACAGTTTTGGTCAGAAGCATGAGGTTTGAGAAAAAGAACCGAGAAGCTGCAACCAACAATATCCTAACAATTTTGCATCTTTGAGGGAGCAAGTTAGCACATCCGGCATGCTCACAACATTTCATGACTATTCGAAACAATTGATCTCATTCGAAGCTCCTCCAGAGCCTGATTAGTGCAGAGGCATAAAGTTTATGAACTGTTTAGGAAAAGTGTGAACTAATGAATTCCCATGAAATTAGACCCTTTGGGAGACCAATTGGGTTCATCCGGTCACCTCACAACATGTGGAGTCTATTCCAATGTCTTGATCCCAATCGAAACTGTTTTTGGTACAGTTTTGGTCAGAAGCATGAGGTTTGAGAAAAAGAACCGAGAAGCTTCAACCAACAATATCCTAACAATTTTGCATCTTTCAGGGAGCAAGTTAGCACATCCGGCATGCTCACAACATTTCATGACTATTCGAAACAATTGATCTCATTCGAAGCTCCTCCAGAGCCTGATTAGTGCAGAGGCACAAAGTTTGTGAACTGTTTAGGTAAAGTGTGAACGGACGAATTCCCATGAAATTGGACCCTTTGGGAGACCAATTGGGTTCATCCGGTCACCCCACAACATCTGGAGTCTATTCCAATGTATTGATCCCAATCGAAACTCTTTTTGTCATAGTTTTGGTGGAAGCATGAGGTTTGAGAAAAAGAACCGAGAAGCTTCAACCAACAATATCCTATCAATTTTGCATCTTTGAGGGAGCAAGTTAGCACATCCGGCATACTCACAACATTTCATGACTATTCGAAACAATTGATCTCATTCGAAGCTCCTCCAGAGCCTGATTAGTGCAGAGGCACAAAGTTTGTGAACTGTTTAGGAAAAGTGTGAACGGACGAATTCCGATGAAATTGGACCCTTTGGGAGACCAATTGGGTTCATCCGGTCACCCCACAACATCTGGAGTCTATTCCAATGTATTGATCCCAATCGAAACTCTTTTTGGCACAGTTTTGGTCAGAAGCATGAGGTTTGAGAAAAAGAACCGAGAAGCTTCAACCAACAATATCCTATCAATTTTGCATCTTTGAGGGAGCAAGTTAGCACATCCGGCATGCTCACAACATTTCATGACTATTCGAAACAATTGATCTCATTCGAAGCTCCTCCAGAGCCTGATTAGTGCAGAGGCACAAAGTTTATGAACTGTTTAGGAAAAGTGTGAACTAATGAATTCCCATGAAATTGGACCCTTTGGGGGAACAATTTGGTTCATCCGGTCACCTCAGTACATGTGGAGTCTATTCCAATGTCTTGATCCCAATCGAAACTCTTTTTGGTACAGTTTTGGTCAGAAGCATGAGGTTTGAGAAAAAGAACCGAGAAGCTGCAACCAACAATATCCTAACAATTTTGCATCTTTGAGGGAGCAAGTTAGCACATCCGGCATGCTCACAATATTTCATGACTATTCGAAACAATTGATCTCATTCGAAGCTCCTCCAGAGCCTGATTAGTGCAGAGGCATAAAGTTTATGAACTGTTTAGGAAAAGTGTGAACTAATGAATTCCCATGAAATTAGACCCTTTGGGAGACCAATTGGGTTCATCCGGTCACCTCACAACATGTGGAGTCTATTCCAATGTCTTGATCCCAATCGAAACTGTTTTTGGTACAGTTTTGGTCAGAAGCATGAGGTTTGAGAAAAAGAACCGAGAAGCTTCAACCAACAATATCCTAACAATTTTGCATCTTTCAGGGAGCAAGTTAGCACATCCGGCATGCTCACAACATTTCATGACTATTCGAAACAATTGATCTCATTCGAAGCTCCTCCAGAGCCTGATTAGTGCAGAGGCACAAAGTTTGTGAACTGTTTAGGAAAAGTGTGAACGGACGAATTCCCATGAAATTGGACCCTTTGGGAGACCAATTGGGTTCATCCGGTCACCCCACAACATCTGGAGTCTATTCCAATGTATTGATCCCAATCGAAACTCTTTTTGGCACAGTTTTGGTCAGAAGCATGAGGTTTGAGAAAAAGAACCGAGAAGCTTCAACCAACAATATCCTATCAATTTTGCATCTTTGAGGGAGCAAGTTAGCACATCCGGCATGCTCACAACATTTCATGACTATTCGAAACAATTGATCTCATTCGAAGCTCCTCCAGAGCCTGATTAGTGCAGAGGCACAAAGTTTATGAACTGTTTAGAAAAAGTGTGAACTAATGAATTCCCATGAAATTGGACCCTTTGGGGGAACAATTTGGTTCATCCGGTCACCTCACAACATGTGGAGTCTATTCCAATGTCTTGATCCCAATCGAAACTCTTTTTGGTACAGTTTTGGTCAGAAGCATGAGGTTTGAGAAAAAGAACCGAGAAGCTGCAACCAACAATATCCTAACAATTTTCCATCTTTGAGGGAGCAAGTTAGCACATCCGGCATGCTCACAACATTTCATGACTATTCGAAACAATTGATCTCATTCGAAGCTCCTCCAGAGCCTGATTAGTGCAGAGGCACAAAGTTTATGAACTGTTTAGAAAAAGTGTGAACTAATGAATTCCCATGAAATTAGACCCTTTGGGAGACCAATTGGGTTCATCCCGTCACCTCACAATATGTGGAGTCTATTCCAATGTCTTGATCCCAATCGAAACTGTTTTTGGTACAGTTTTGGTCAGAAGCATGAGGTTTGAGAAAAAGAATCGAGAAGCTTCAACCAACAATATCCTAACAATTTTGCATCTTTGAGGGAGCAAGTTAGCACATCCGGCATGCTCACAACATTTCATGACTATTCGAAACTATTGATCTCATTCGAAGCTCCTCCAGAGCCTGATTAGTGCAGAGGCACAAAGTTTGTGAACTGTTTAGGAAAAGTGTGAACTAATGAATTCCCATGAAATTAGACCCTTTGGGAGACCAATTGGGTTCATCCGGTCACCTCACAACATGTGGAGTCTATTCCAATGTCTTGATCCCAATCGAAACTCTTTTTGGTACAGTTTTGGTCAGAAGCATGAGGTTTGAGAAAAAGAATCGAGAAGCTTCAACCAACAATATCCTAACAATTTTGCATCTTTCAGGGAGCAAGTTAGCACATCCGGCATGCTCACAACATTTCATGACTATTCGAAACAATTGATCTCATTCGAAGCTCCTCCAGAGCCTGATTAGTGCAGAGGCACAAAGTTTGTGAACTATTTCGGAAAAGTGTAAATGGACAAATTCCCATGAAATTGGACCCTTTGGGAGAACAATTTGGTTCATCCGGTCACCTCACAACATGTGGAGTCTATTCCAATGTCTTGATCCCAATCGAAACTGTTTTTGGTACAGTTTTGGTCAGAAGCATGAGGTTTGAGAAAAAGAACCGAGAAGCTTCAACCAACAATATCCTAACAATTTTGCATCTTTGAGGGAGCAAGTTAGCACATCCGGCATGCTCACAACATTTCATGACTATTCGAAACAATTGATCTCATTCGAAGCTCCTCCAGAGCCTGATTAGTGCAGAGGCACAAAGTTTATGAACTGTTTAGGAAAAGTGTGAACTAATGAATTCCCACGAAATTAGACCCTTTGGGAGACCAATTGGGTTCATCCGGTCACCTCACAACATGTGGAGTCTATTCCAATGTCTTGATCCCAATCGAAACTGTTTTTGGTACAGTTTTGGTCAGAAGCATGAGGTTTGAGAAAAAGAATCGAGAAGCTTCAACCAACAATATCCTAACAATTTTGCATCTTTGAGGGAGCAAGTTAGCACATCCGGCATGCTCACAACATTTCATGACTATTCGAAACAATTGATCTCATTCGAAGCTCCTCCAGAGCCTGATTAGTGCAGAGGCACAAAGTTTGTGAACTGTTCAGGAAAAGTGTGAACGGACAAATTCCCATGAAATTGGACCCTTTGGGAGAACAATTGGGTTCATCTGGTCACACCACAACATCTGGAGTCTATTCCAATGTATTGATCCCAATCGAAACTCTTTTTGGCACAGTTTTGGTCAGAAGCATGAGGTTTGAGAAAAAGAACCGAGAAGCTTCAACCAACAATATCCTAACAATTTTGCATCTTTCAGGGAGCAAGTTAGCACATCCGGCATGCTCACAACATTTCATGACTATTCGAAACAATTGATCTCATTCGAAGCTCCTCCAGAGCCTGATTAGTGCAGAGGCACAAAGTTTGTGAACTGTTTAGGAAAAGTGTGAACGGACAAATTCCCATGAAATTGGACCCTTTGGGAGACCAATTGGGTTCATCCGGTCACCCCACAACATCTGGAGTCTATTCCAATGTATTTATCCCAATCGAAACTCTTTTTGGCACAGTTTTGGTCAGAAGCATGAGGTTTGAGAAAAAGAACCGAGAAGCTTCAACCAACAATATCCTAACAATTTTGCATCTTTGAGGGAGCAAGTTAGCACATCCGGCATACTCACAACATTTCATGACTATTCGAAACAATTGATCTCATTCGAAGCTCCTCCAGAGCCTGATTAGTGCAGAGGCACAAAGTTTATGAACTGTTTAGGAAAAGTGTGAACTAATGAATTCCCATGAAATTGGACCCTTTGGGAGAACAATTTGGTTCATCCGGTCACCCCACAACATCTGGAGTCTATTCCAATGTATTGATCCCAATCGAAACTCTTTTTGGCACAGTTTTGGTCAGAAGCATGAGGTTTGAGATAAAGAACCGAGAAGCTTCAACCAACAATATCCTATGAATTTTGCATCTTTGCGGGAGCAAGTTAGCACATCTGGCATGCTCACAACATTTCATGACTATTCGAAACAATTGATCTCATTCGAAGCTCCTCCAGAGCCTGATTAGTGCAGAGGCACAAAGTTTATGAACTGTTTAGGAAAAGTGTGAACTAATGAATTCCCATGAAATTGGACCCTTTGGGGGAACAATTTGGTTCATCCGGTCACCTCACAACATGTGGAGTCTATTCCAATGTCTTGATCCCAATCGAAACTGTTTTTGGTACAGTTTTGGTCAGAAGCATGAGGTTTGAGAAAAAGAACCGAGAAGCTGCAACCAACAATATCCTAACAATTTTCCATCTTTGAGGGAGCAAGTTAGCACATCCGGCATGCTCACAACATTTCATGACTATTCGAAACAATTGATCTCATTCGAAGCTCCTCCAGAGCCTGATTAGTTCAGAGGCACAAAGTTTATGAACTGTTTAGGAAAAGTGTGAACTAATGAATTCCCATGAAATTAGACCCTTTGGGAGACCAATTGGGTTCATCCGGTCACCCCACAACATCTGGAGTCTATTCCAATGTATTGATCCCAATCGAAACTCTTTTTGGCATAGTTTTGGTGGAAGCATGAGGTTTGAGAAATAGAACCGAGAAGCTTCAACCAACAATATCCTACCAATTTTGCATCTTTGAGGGAGCAAGTTAGCACATCCGGCATACTCACAACATTTCATGACTATTCGAAACAATTGATCTCATTCGAAGCTCCTCCAGAGCCTGATTAGTGCAGAGGCACAAAGTTTATGAACTGTTTAGGAAAAGTGTGAACTAATGAATTCCCATGAAATTGGACCCTTTGGGAGACCAATTTGGTTCATCCGGTCACCTCACAACATGTGGAGTCTATTCCAATGTCTTGATCCCAATCGAAACTGTTTTTGGTACAGTTTTGGTCAGAAGCATGAGGTTTGATAAAAAGAACCGAGAAGCTTCAACCAACAATATCCTAACAATTTTGCATCTTTGAGGGAGCAAGTTAGCACATCCGGCATGCTCACAACATTTCATGACTATTCGAAACAATTGATCTCATTCGAAGCTCCTCCAGAGCCTGATTAGTGCAGAGGCACAAAGTTTGTGAACTGTTTAGGAAAAGTGTGAACGGACGAATTCCCATGAAATTGGACCCTTTGGGAGACCAATTGGGTTCATCCGGTCACCCCACAACATCTGGAGTCTATTCTAATGTATTGATCCCAATCGAAACTCTTTTTGGCATAGTTTTGGTGGAAGCATGAGGTTTGAGAAAAAGAACCGAGAAGCTTCAACCAACAATATCCTATCAATTTTGCATCTTTGAGGGAGCAAGTTAGCACATCCAGCATACTCACAACATTTCATGACTATTCGAAACAATTGATCTCATTCGAAGCTCCTCCAGAGCCTGATTAGTGCAGAGGCACAAAGTTTATGAACTGTTTAGGAAAAGTGTGAACTAATGAATTCCCATGAAATTGGACCCTTTGGGAGAACAATTTGGTTCATCCGGTCACCTCACAACATGTGGAGTCTATTCCAATGTCTTGATCCCAATCGAAATTGTTTTTGGTACAGTTTTGGTCAGAAGCATGAGGTTTGAGAAAAAGAACCGAGAAGCTTCAACCAACAATATCCTAACAATTTTCCATCTTTGAGGGAGCAAGTTAGCACATCCGGCATGCTCACAACATTTCATGACTATTCGAAACAATTGATCTCATTCGAAGCTCCCCCAGAGCCTGATTAGTGCAGAGGCACAAAGTTTGTGAACTGTTTAGGAAAAGTGTGAACGGACAAATTCCCATGAAATTGGACCCTTTGGGAGACCAATTGGGTTCATCCGGTCACCCCACAACATCTGGAGTCTATTCCAATGTATTGATCCCAATCGAAACTCTTTTTGGCACAGTTTTGGTCAGAAGCATGAGGTTTGAGAAAAAGAACCGAGAAGCTTCAACCAACAATATCCTAACAATTTTGCATCTTTGAGGGAGCAAGTTAGCACATCCGGCATGCTCACAACATTTCATGACTATTCGAAACAATTGATCTCATTCGAAGCTCCTCCAGAGCCTGATTAGTGCAGAGGCACAAAGTTTGTGAACTGTTTAGGAAAAGTGTGAACGGACAAATTCCCATGAAATTGGACCCTTTGGGAGACCAAGTGGGTTCATCCGGTCACCCCACAACATCTGGAGTCTATTCCAATGTATTGATCCCAATCGAAACTCTTTTTGGCACAGTTTTGGTCAGAAGCATGAGGTTTGAGAAAAAGAACCGAGAAGCTTCAACCAACAATATCCTATCAATTTTGCATCTTTGAGGGAGCAAGTTAGCACATCCGGCATGCTCACAACATTTCATGACTATTCGAAACAATTGATCTCATTCGAAGCTCCTCCAGAGCCTGATTAGTGCAGAGGCACAAAGTTTGTGAATTGTTGAGGAAAAGTGTGAACTAATGAATTCCCATGAAATTGGACCCTTTGGGGGAACAATTTGGTTCATCCGGTCACCTCACAACATGTGGAGTCTATTCCAATGTCTTGATCCCAAACAAAACTGTTTTTGGTACAGTTTTGGTCAGAAGCATGAGGTTTGAGAAAAAGAACCGAGAAGCTGCAACCAACAATATCCTAACAATTTTCCATCTTTGAGGGAGCAAGTTAGCACATCCGGCATGCTCACAACATTTCATGACTATTCGAAACAATTGATCTCATTCGAAGCTCCTCCAGAGCCTGATTAGTGCAGAGGCACAAAGTTTATGAACTGTTTAGGAAAAGTGTGAACTAATGAATTCCCATGAAATTGGAACCTTTGGGAGAACAATTTGGTTCATTCGGTCACCTCACAACATGTGGAGTCTATTCCAATGTCTTGATCCCAATTGAAACTGTTTTTGGTACAGTTTTGGTCAGAAGCATGAGGTTTGAGAAAAAGAACCGAGAAGCTGCAACCAACAATATCCTAACAATTTTCCATCTTTGAGGGAGCAAGTTAGCACATCCGGCATGCTCACAACATTTCATGACTATTCGAAACAATTGATCTCATTCGAAGCTCCTCCAGAGCCTGATTAGTTCAGAGGCACAAAGTTTATGAACTGTTTAGGAAAAGTGTGAATTAATGAATTCCCATGAAATTAGACCCTTTGGGAGACCAATTGGGTTCATCCGGTCACCCCACAACATCTGGAGTCTATTCCAATGTATTGATCCCAATCGAAACTCTTTTTGGCATAGTTTTGGTGGAAGCATGAGGTTTGAGAAAAAGAACCGAGAAGCTTCAACCAACAATATCCTATCAATTTTGCATCTTTGAGGGAGCAAGTTAGCACATCCGGCATGCTCACAACATTTCATGACTATTCGAAACAATTGATCTCATTCGAAGCTCCTCCAGAGCCTGATTAGTGCAGAGGCACAAAGTTTGTGAACTGTTTAGGAAAAGTGTGAACGGACAAATTCCCATGAAATTGGACCCTTTGGGAGACCAATTGGGTTCATCCGGTCACCCCACAACATCTGGAGTCTATTCCAATGTATTGATCCCAATCGAAACTCTTTTTGGCACAGTTTTGGTCAGAAGCATGAGGTTTGAGAAAAAGAACCGAGAAGCTTCAACCAACAATATCCTATCAATTTTGCATCTTTGAGGGAGCAAGTTAGCACATCCGGCATGCTCACAACATTTCATGACTATTCGAAACAATTGATCTCATTCGAAGCTCCTCCAGAGCCTGATTAGTGCAGAGGCACAAAGTTTGTGAACTGTTTAGGAAAAGTGTGAACGGACAAATTCCCATGAAATTGGACCCTTTGGGAGACCAATTGGGTTCATCCGGTCACCCCACAACATCTGGAGTCTATTCCAATGTATTGATCCCAATCGAAACTCTTTTTGGCACAGTTTTGGTCAGAAGCATGAGGTTTGAGAAAAAGAACCAAGAAGCTTCAACCAACAATATCCTAACAATTTTGCATCTTTGAGGGAGCAAGTTAGCACATCCGGCATGCTCACAACATTTCATGACTATTCGAAACAATTGATCTCATTCGAAGCTCCTCCAGAGCCTGATTAGTTCAGAGGCACAAAGTTTATGAACTGTTTAGGAAAAGTGTGAACTAATGAATTCCCATGAAATTAGACCCTTTGGGAGACCAATTGGGTTCATCCGGTCACCCCACAACATCTGGAGTCTATTGCAATGTATTGATCCCATTCGAAACTCTTTTTGGCATAGTTTTGGTGGAAGCATGAGGTTTGAGAAAAAGAACCGAGAAGCTTCAACCAACAATATCCTATCAATTTTGCATCTTTGAGGGAGCAAGTTAGCACATCCGGCATACTCACAACATTTCATGACTATTCGAAACAATTGATCTCATTCGAAGCTCCTCCAGAGCCTGATTAGTGCAGAGGCACAAAGTTTATGAACTGTTTAGGGAAAGTGTGAACTAATGAATTCCCATGAAATTGGACCCTTTGGGAGAACAATTTGGTTCATCCGGTCACCTCACAACATGTGGAGTCTATTCCAATGTCTTGATCCCAATCGAAACTATTTTTGGTACAGTTTTGGTCAGAAGCATGAGGTTTGATAAAAAGAACCGAGAAGCTTCAACCAACAATATCCTAACAATTTTGCATCTTTGAGGGAGCAAGTTAGCACATCCGGCATGCTCACAACATTTCATGACTATTCGAAACAATTGATCTCATTCGAAGCTCCTCCAGAGCCTGATTAGTGCAGAGGCACAAAGTTTGTGAACTGTTTAGGAAAAGTGTGAACGGACGAATTCCCATGAAATTGGACCCTTTGGGAGACCAATTGGGTTCATCCGGTCACCCCACAACATCTGGAGTCTATTCCAATGTATTGATCCCAATCGAAACTCTTTTTGGCATAGTTTTGGTGGAAGCATGAGGTTTGAGAAAAAGAACCGAGAAGCTTCAACCAACAATATCCTATCAATTTTGCATCTTTGAGGGAGCAAGTTAGCACATCCGGCATACTCACAACATTTCATGACTATTCGAAACAATTGATCTCATTCGAAGCTCCTCCAGAGCCTGATTAGTGCAGAGGCACAAAGTTTATGAACTGTTTAGGAAAAGTGTGAACTAATGAATTCCCATGAAATTGGACCCTTTGGGAGAACAATTTGGTTCATCCGGTCACCTCACAACATGTGGAGTCTATTCCAATGTCTTGATCCCAATCGAAATTGTTTTTGGTACAGTTTTGGTCAGAAGCATGAGGTTTGAGAAAAACAACCGAGAAGCTTCAACCAACAATATCCTAACAATTTTCCATCTTTGAGGGAGCAAGTTAGCACATCCGGCATGCTCACAACATTTCATGACTATTCGAAACAATTGATCTCATTCGAAGCTCCTCCAGAGCCTGATTAGTGCAGAGGCACAAAGTTTGTGAACTGTTTAGGAAAAGTGTGAACGGACAAATTCCCATGAAATTGGACCCTTTGGGAGACCAATTGGGTTCATCCGGTCACCCCACAACATCTGGAGTCTATTCCAATGTATTGATCCCAATCGAAACTCTTTTTGGCACAGTTTTGGTCAGAAGCATGAGGTTTGAGAAAAAGAACCGAGAAGCTTCAACCAACAATATCCTATCAATTTTGCATCTTTGAGGGAGCAAGTTAGCACATCCGGCATGCTCACAACATTTCATGACTATTCGAAACAATTGATCTCATTCGAAGCTCCTCCAGAGCCTGATTAGTGTAGAGGCACAAAGTTTGTGAACTGTTTAGGAAAAGTGTGAACGGACAAATTCCCATGAAATTGGACCCCTTGGGAGACAAATTGGGTTCATCCGGTCACCCCACAACATCTGGAGTCTATTCCAATGTATTGATCCCAATCGAAACTCTTTTTGGCACAGTTTTGGTCAGAAGCATGAGGTTTGAGAAAAAGAACCGAGAAGCTTCAACCAACAATATCCTCTCAATTTTGCATCTTTGAGGGAGCAAGTTAGCACATCCGGCATGCTCACAACATTTCATGACTATTCGAAACAATTGATCTCATTCGAAGCTCCTCCAGAGCCTGATTAGTGCAGAGGCACAAAGTTTGTGAACTGTTTAGTAAAAGTGTGAACGGACAAATTCCCATGAAATTAGACCCTTTGGGAGACCAATTGGGTTCATCCGGTCACCCCACAACATCTGGAGTCTATTCCAATGTATTGATCCCAATCGAAACTCTTTTTGGCACAGTTTGGGTCAGAAGCATGAGGTTTGAGAAAAAGAACCGAGAAGCTTCAACCAACAATATCCTATCAATTTTGCATCTTTGAGGGAGCATGTTAGCACATCCGGCATGCTCACAACATTTCATGACTATTCGAAACAATTGATCTCATTCGAAGCTCCTCCAGAGCCTGATTAGTGCAGAGGCACAAAGTTTATGAACTGTTTAGGAAAAGTGTGAACTAATGAATTCCCATGAAATTAGACCCTTTGGGAGACCAATTGGGTTCATCCGGTCACCCCACAACATCTGGAGTCTATTCCAATGTATTGATCCCAATCGAAACTCTTTTTGGCATAGTTTTCGTGGAAGCATGAGGTTTGAGAAAAAGAACCGAGAAGCTTCAACCAACAATATCCTATCAATTTTGCATCTTTGAGGGAGCAAGTTAGCACATCCGGCATGCTCACAACATTTCATGACTATTCGAAACAATTGATCTCATTCGAAGCTCCTCCAGAGCCTGATTAGTGCAGAGGCACAAAGTTTATGAACTGTTTAGGAAAAGTGTGAACTAATGAATTCCCATGAAATTGGACCCTTTGGGACAACAATTTGGTTCATCCGGTCATCTCACAACATGTGGAGTCTATTCCAATGTCTTGATCCCAATCGAAACTGTTTTTGGTACAGTTTTGGTCAGAAGCATGAGGTTTGAGAAAAAGAACCGAGAAGCTTCAACCAACAATATCCTAACAATTTTGCATCTTTGAGGGAGCAAGTTAGCACATCCGGCATGCTCACAACATTTCATGACTATTCGAAACAATTGATCTCATTCGAAGCTCCTCCAGAGCCTGATTAGTGCAGAGGCACAAAGTTTGTGAACTGTTTAGGAAAAGTGTGAACGGACAAATTCCCATGAAATTAACCCTTTGGGAGACCAATTGGGTTCATCCGGTCACCCCACAACATCTGGAGTCTATTCCAATGTATTGATCCCAATCGAAACTCTTTTTGGCACAGTTTTGGTCAGAAGCATGAGGTTTGAGAAAAAGAACCGAGAAGCTTCAACCAACAATATCCCAACAATTTTCCATCTTTGAGGGAGCAAGTTAGCACATCCGGCATGCTCACAACATTTCATGACTATTCGAAACAATTGATCTCATTCGAAGCTCCTCCAGAGCCTGATTAGTGCAGAGGGACAAAGTTTATGAACTGTTTAGGAAAAGTGTGAACTAATGAATTCCCATGAAATTGGACCCTTTGGGGGAACAATTTGGTTCATCCGGTCACCCCACAACATCTGGAGTCTATTCCAATGTCTTGATCCCAATCGAAACTCTTTTTGGTACAGTTTTGGTCAGAAGCATGAGGTTTGAGAAAAAGAACCGAGAAGCTTCAACCAACAATATCCTAACAATTTTGCATCTTTGAGGGAGCAAGTTAGCACATCCGGCATGCACACAACATTTCATGACTATTCCAAACAATTGATCTCATTCGAAGCTCCTCCAGAGCCTGATTAGTGCAGAGGCACAAAGTTTATGAACTATTTAGGAAAAGTGTGAACTAATGAATTCCCATGAAATTGGACCCTTTGGGAGAACAATTTGGTTCATCCGGTCACCTCACAACATGTGGAGTCTATTCCAATGTCATGATCCCAATCGAAACTGTTTTTGGTACAGTTTTGGTCAGAAGCATGAGGTTTGAGAAAAAGAACCGAGAAGCTTCAACCAACAATATCCTAACAATTTTGCTTCTTTGAGGGAGCAAGTTAGCACATCCGGCATGCACACAACATTTCATGACTATTCCAAACAATTGATCTCATTCGAAGCTCCTCCAGAGCCTGATTAGTGCAGAGGCACAAAGTTTGTGAACTGTTTAGGAAAAGTGTGAACGGACAAATTCCCATGAAATTGGACCCTTTGGGAGACCAATTGGGTTCATCCGGTCACCCCACAACATCTGGAGTCTATTCCAATGTATTGATCCCAATCGAAACTCTTTTTGGCACAGTTTTGGTCAGAAGCATGAGGTTTGAGAAAAAGAACCGAGAAGCTTCAACCAACAATATCCTAACAATTTTGCATCTTTGAGGGAGCAAGTAAGCACATCCGGCATGCTCACAACATTTCAAGACTATTCGAAACAATTGATCTCATTCGAAGCTCCTCCAGAGCCTGATTAGTGCAGAGGCACAAAGTTTGTGAACTGTTTAGGAAAAGTGTGAACGGACAAATTCCCATGAAATTGGACCCTTTGGGAGACCAATTGGCTTCATCCGGTCACCCCACAACATCTGGAGTCTATTCCAATGTATTGATCCCAATCGAAACTCTTTTTGGCACAGTTTTGGTCAGAAGCATGAGGTTTGAGAAAAAGAACCGAGAAGCTTCAACCAACAATATCCTAACAATTTTGCATCTTTGAGGGAGCAAGTTTGCACATCCGGCATGCTCACAACATTTCATGACTATTCGAAACAATTGATCTCATTCGAAGCTCCTCCAGAGCCTGATTAGTGCAGAGGCACAAAGTTTATGAACTGTTTAGGAAAGGTGTGAACTAATGAATTCCCATGAAATTGGACCCTTTGGGGGAACAATTTGGTTCATCCGGTCACCCCACAACATCTGGAGTCTATTCCAATGTCTTGATCCCAATCGAAACTCTTTTTGGTACAGTTTTGGTCAGAAGCATGAGGTTTGAGAAAAAGAACCGAGAAGCTTCAACCAACAATATCCTAACAATTTTCCATCTTTGAGGGAGCAAGTTAGCACATCCGGCATGCTCACAACATTTCATGACTATTCGAAACAATTGATCTCATTCGAAGCTCCTCCAGAGCCTGATTAGTGCAGAGGCACAAAGTTTATGAACTGTTTAGGAAAAGTGTGAACTAATGAATTCCCATGAAATTAGACCCTTTGGGAGAACAATTTGGTTCATCCAGTCACCTCACAACATCTGGAGTCTATTCCAATGTATTGATCCCAATCGAAACTCTTTTTCGCATAGTTTTGGTGGAAGCATGAGGTTTGAGAAAAAGAACCGAGAAGCTTCAACCAACAATATCCTAACAATTTTGCATCTTTGAGGGAGCAAGTTAGCACATCCGGCATACTCACAACATTTCATGACTATTCGAAACAATTGATCTCATTCGAAGCTCCTCCAGAGCCTGATTAGTGCAGAGGCACAAAGTTTGTGAACTGTTTAGGAAAAGTGTGAACGGACAAATTCCCATGAAATTGGACCCTTTGGGAGACCAATTGGGTTCATCCGGTCACCCCACAACATCTGGAGTCTATTCCAATGTATTGATCCCAATCGAAACTCTTTTTGGCACAGTTTTGGTCAGAAGCATGAGGTTTGAGAAAAAGAACCGAGAAGCTTCAACCAACAATATCCTATCAATTTTGCATCTTTGAGGGAGCAAGTTAGCACATCCGGCATGCTCACAACATTTCATGACTATTCGAAACAATTGATCTCATTCGAAGCTCCTCCAGAGCCTGATTAGTGCAGAGGCACAAAGTTTGTGAACTGTTTAGTAAAAGTGTGAACGGACAAATTCCCATGAAATTGGACCCTTTGGGAGACCAATTGGGTTCATCCGGTCACCCCACAACATCTGGAGTCTATTCCAATGTATTGATCCCAATCGAAACTCTTTTTGGCACAGTTTTGGTCAGAAGCATGAGGTTTGAGAAAAAGAACCGAGAAGCTTCAACCAACAATATCCTAACAATTTTGCATCTTTGAGGGAGCAAGTTAGCACATCCGGCATGCTCACAACATTTCATGACTATTCGAAACAATTGATCTCATTCGAAGCTCCTCCAGAGCCTGATTAGTGCAGAGGCACAAAGTTTGTGAACTGTTTAGGAAAAGTGTGAACGGATAAATTCCCATGAAATTGGACCCTTTGAGAGACCAATTGGGTTCATCCGGTCACCCCACAACATCTGGAGTCTATTCCAATGTATTGATCCCAATCGAAACTCTTTTTGGCATAGTTTTGGTGGAAGCATGAGGTTTGAGAAAAAGAACCGAGAAGCTTCAACTAACGATATCCTATCAATTTTGCATCTTTGAGGGAGCAAGTTAGCACATCCGGCATGCTCACAACATTTCATGACTATTCGAAACAATTGATCTCATTCGAAGCTCCTCCAGAGCCTGATTAGTACAGAGGCACAAAGTTTATGAACTGTTTAGGAAAAGTGTGAACTAATGAATTCCCATGAAATTGGACCCTTTGGGGGAACAATTTGGTTCATCCGGTCACCTCACAACATGTGGAGTCTATTCCAATGTCTTGATCCCAATCGAAACTGTTTTTGGTACAGTTTTGGTCAGAAGCATGAGGTTTGAGAAAAAGAACCGAGAAGCTTCAACCAACAATATCCCAACAATTTTCCATCTTTGAGGGAGCAAGTTAGCACATCCGGCATGCTCACAACATTTCATGACTATTCGAAACAATTGATCTCATTCGAAGCTCCTCCAGAGCCTGATTAGTGCAGAGGCACAAAGTTTATGAACTGTTTAGGAAAAGTGTGAACTAATGAATTCCCATGAAATTAGACCCTTTGGGAGAACAATTTGGTTCATCCAGTCACCTCACAACATCTGGAGTCTATTCCAATGTATTGATCCCAATCGAAACTCTTTTTGGCATAGTTTTGGTGGAAGCATGAGGTTTGAGAAAAAGAACCGAGAAGCTTCAACCAACAATATCCTATCAATTTTGCATCTTTGAGGGAGCAAGTTAGCACATCCGGCATACTCACAACATTTCATGACTATTCGAAACAATTGATCTCATTCGAAGCTCCTCCAGAGCCTGATTAGTGCAGAGGCACAAAGTTTATGAACTGTTTAGGAAAAGTGTGAACTAATGAATTCCCATGAAATTGGACCCTTTGGGAGAACAATTTGGTTCATCCGGTCACCTCACAACATGTGGAGTCTATTCCAATGTCTTGATCCCAATCGAAACTGTTTTTGGTACAGTTTTGGTTAGAAGCATGAGGTTTGAGAAAAAGAACCGAGAAGCTTCAACCAACAATATCCCAACAATTTTCCATCTTTGAGGGAGCAAGTTAGCACATTCGGCATGCTCACAACATTTCATGACTATTCGAAACAATTGATCTCATTCGAAGCTCCTCCAGAGCCTGATTAGTGCAGAGGCACAAAGTTTGTGAACTGTTTAGGAAAAGTGTGAACAGACAAATTCCCATGAAATTGGACCCTTTGGGAGACCAATTGGGTTCATCCGGTCACCCCACAACATCTGGAGTCTATTCCAATGTATTGATCCCAATCGAAACTCTTTTTGGCACAGTTTTGGTCAGAAGCATGAGGTTTGAGAAAAACAACCGAGAAGCTTCAACCAACAATATCCCAACAATTTTCCATCTTTGAGGGAGCAAGTTAGCACATCCGGCATGCTCACAACATTTCATGACTATTCGAAACAATTGATCTCATTCGAAGCTCCTCCAGAGCCTGATTAGTGCAGAGGCACAAAGTTTATGAACTGTTTAGGAAAAGTGTGAACTAATGAAATCCCATGAAATTAGACCCTTTGGGAGAACAATTTGGTTCATCCAGTCACCTCACAACATCTGGAGTCTATTCCAATGTATTGATCCCAATCGAAACTCTTTTTGGCATAGTTTTCGTGGAAGCATGAGGTTTGAGAAAAAGAACCGAGAAGCTTCAACCAACAATATCCTATCAATTTTGCATCTTTGAGGGAGCAAGTTAGCACATCCGGCATGCTCACAACATTTCATGACTATTCAAAACAATTGATCTCATTCGAAGCTCCTCCAGAGCCTGATTAGTGCAGAGGCACAAAGTTTATGAACTGTTTAGGAAAAGTGTGAACTAATGAATTCCCATGAAATTGGACCCTTTGGGAGAACAATTTGGTTCATCCGGTCACCTCACAACATGTGGAGTCTATTCCAATGTCTTGATCCCAATTGAAACTGTATTTGGTACGGTTTTGGTCAGAAGCATGAGGTTTGAGAAAAAGAACCGAGAAGCTTCAACCAACAATATCCTAACAATTTTGCATCTTTGAGGGAGCAAGTTAGCACATCCGGCATGCTCACAACATTTCATGACTATTCGAAACAATTGATCTCATTCGAAGCTCCTCCAGAGCCTGATTAGTGCAGAGGCACAAAGTTTGTGAACTGTTTAGGAAAAGTGTGAACGGACAAATTCCCATGAAATTGGACCCTCTGGGAGACCAATTGGGTTCATCCGGTCACCCCACAACATCTGGAGTCTATTCCAATGTATTGATCCCAATCAAAACTCTTTTTGGCACAGTTTTAGTCAGAAGCATGAGGTTTGAGAAAAAGAACCGAGAAGCTTCAACCAACAATATCCTATCAATTTTGCTTCTTTGAGGGAGCAAGTTAGCACATCCGGCATGCTCACAACATTTCATGACTATTCGAAACAATTGATCTCATTCGAAGCTCCTCCAGAGCCTGATAAGTGCAGAGGCACAAAGTTTATGAACTGTTTAGGAAAAGTGTGAACTAATGAATTCCCATGAAATTGGACCCTTTGGGGGAACAATTTGGTTCATCCAGTCACCTCACAACATCTGGAGTCTATTCCAATGTCTTGATCCCAATCGAAACTGTTTTTGGTACAGCTTTGGTCAGAAGCATGAGGTTTGAGAAAAAGAACCGAGAAGCTTCAACCAACAATATCCTAACAATTTTCCATCTTTGAGGGAGCAAGTTAGCACATCCGGCATGCTCACAACATTTCATGACTATTCGAAACAATTGATCTCATTCGAAGCTCCTCCAGAGCCTGATTAGTGCAGAGGCACAAAGTTTGTGAACTGTTTAGGAAAAGTGTGAACGGACAAATTCCCATGAAATTGGACCCTTTGGGAGACCAATTGGGTTCATCCGGTCACCCCACAACATCTGGAGTCTATTCCAATGTATTGATCCCAATCGAAACTCTTTTTGGCACAGTTTTGGTCAGAAGCATGAGGTTTGAGAAACAGAACCGAGAAGCTTCAACCAATAATATCCTATCAATTTTGCATCTTTGAGGGAGCAAGTTAGCACATCCGGCATGCTCACAACATTTCATGACTATTCGAAACAATTGATCTCATTCGAAGCTCCTCCAGAGCCTGATTAGTGTAGAGGCACAAAGTTTATGAACTGTTTAGGAAAAGTGTGAACTAATGAATTCCCATGAAATTGGACCCTTTGGGGGAACAATTTGGTTCATCCGGTCACCTCACAACATGTGGAGTCTATTCCAATGTCTTGATCCCAATCGAAACTGTTTTTGGTACAGTTTTGGTCAGAAGCATGAGGTTTGAGAAAAAGAACCGAGAAGCTTCAACCAACAATATCCCAACAATTTTCCATCTTTGAGGGAGCAAGTTAGCACATCCGGCATGCTCACAACATTTCATGACTATTCGAAACAATTGATCTCATTCGAAGCTCCTCCAGAGCCTGATTAGTGCAGAGGCACAAAGTTTGTGAACTGTTTAGGAAAAGTGTGAACGGACAAATTCCCATGAAATTGACCCTTTGGGAGACCAATTGGGTTCATCCGGTCACCCCACAACATCTGGAGTCTATTCCAATGTATTGATCCCAATCGAAACTCTTTTTGGCACAGTTTTGGTCAGAAGCATGAGGTTTGAGAAAAAGAACCGAGAAGCTTCAACCAACAATATCCCAACAATTTTCCATCTTTGAGGGAGCAAGTTAGCACATCCGGCATGCTCACAACATTTCATGACTATTCGAAACAATTGATCTCATTCGAAGCTCCTCCAGAGCCTGATTAGTGCAGAGGCACAAAGTTTATGAACTGTTTAGGAAAAGTGTGAACTAATGAATTCCCATGAAATTAGACCCTTTGGGAGAACAATTTGGTTCATCCAGTCACCTCACAACATCTGGAGTCTATTCCAATGTCTTGATCCCAATTGAAACTGTATTTGGTACGGTTTTGGTCAGAAGCATGAGGTTTGAGAAAAAGAACCGAGAAGCTTCAACCAACAATATCCTAACAATTTTGCATCTTTGAGGGAGCAAGTTAGCACATCCGGCATGCTCACAACATTTCATGACTATTCGAAACAATTGATCTCATTCGAAGCTCCTCCAGAGCCTGATTAGTGCAGAGGCACAAAGTTTGTGAACTGTTTAGGAAAAGTGTGAACGGACAAATTCCCATGAAATTGGACCCTCTGGGAGACCAATTGGGTTCATCCGGTCACCCCACAACATCTGGAGTCTATTTCAATGTATTGATCCCAATCAAAACTCTTTTTGGCACAGTTTTAGTCAGAAGCATGAGGTTTGAGAAAAAGAACCGAGAAGCTTCAACCAACAATATCCTATCAATTTTGCATCTTTGAGGGAGCAAGTTAGCACATCCGGCATGCTCACAACATTTCATGACTATTCGAAACAATTGATCTCATTCGAAGCTCCTCCAGAGCCTGATAAGTGCAGAGGCACAAAGTTTATGAACTGTTTAGGAAAAGTGTGAACTAATGAATTCCCATGAAATTGGACCCTTTGGGGGAACAATTTGGTTCATCCAGTCACCTCACAACATCTGGAGTCTATTCCAATGTCTTGATCCCAATCGAAACTGTTTTTGGTACAGCTTTGGTCAGAAGCATGAGGTTTGAGAAAAAGAACCGAGAAGCTTCAACCAATAATATCCCAACAATTTTCCATCTTTGAGGGAGCAAGTTAGCACATCCGGCATGCTCACAACATTTCATGACTATTCGAAACAATTGATCTCATTCGAAGCTCCTCCAGAGCCTGATTAGTGCAGAGGCACAAAGTTTATGAACTGTTTAGGAAAAGTGTGAACTAATGAATTCCCATGAAATTGGACCCTTTGGGAGAACAATTTGGGTCATCCGGTCACCTCACAACATGTGGAGTCTATTCCAATGTCTTGATCCCAATTGAAACTGTATTTGGTACGGTTTTGGTCAGAAGCATGAGGTTTGAGAAAAAGAACCGAGAAGCTTCAACCAACAATATCCTAACAATTTTGCATCTTTGAGGGAGCAAGTTAGCACATCCGGCATGCTCACAACATTTCATGACTATTCGAAACAATTGATCTCATTCGAAGCTCCTCCAGAGCCTGATTAGTGCAGAGGCACAAAGTTTGTGAACTGTTTAGGAAAAGTGTGAACGGACAAATTCCCATGAAATTGGACCCTCTGGGAGACCAATTGGGTTCATCCGGTCACCCCACAACATCTGGAGTCTATTCCAATGTATTGATCCCAATCGAAACTCTTTTTGGCACAGTTTTGGTCAGAAGCATGAGGTTTGAGAAACAGAACCGAGAAGCTTCAACCAATAATATCCTATCAATTTTGCATCTTTGAGGGAGCAAGTTAGCACATCCGGCATGCTCACAACATTTCATGACTATTCGAAACAATTGATCTCATTCGAAGCTCCTCCAGAGCCTGATTAGTGTAGAGGCACAAAGTTTATGAACTGTTTAGGAAAAGTGTGAACTAATGAATTCCCATGAAATTGGACCCTTTGGGGGAACAATTTGGTTCATCCGGTCACCTCACAACATGTGGAGTCTATTCCAATGTCTTGATCCCAATCGAAACTGTTTTTGGTACAGTTTTGGTCAGAAGCATGAGGTTTGAGAAAAAGAACCGAGAAGCTTCAACCAACAATATCCCAACAATTTTCCATCTTTGAGGGAGCAAGTTAGCACATCCGGCATGCTCACAACATTTCATGACTATTCGAAACAATTGATCTCATTCGAAGCTCCTCCAGAGCCTGATTAGTGCAGAGGCACAAAGTTTGTGAACTGTTTAGGAAAAGTGTGAACGGACAAATTCCCATGAAATTGACCCTTTGGGAGAACAATTTGGTTCATCCGGTCACCCCACAACATCTGGAGTCTATTCCAATGTATTGATCCCAATCGAAACTGTTTTTGGTACAGTTTTGGTCAGAAGCATGAGGTTTGAGAAAAAGAACCGAGAAGCTTCAACCAACAATATCCTATCAATTTTGCATCTTTGAGGGAGCAAGTTAGCACATCCGGCATGCTCACAACATTTCATGACTATTCGAAACAATTGATCTCATTCGAAGCTCCTCCAGAGCTTGATTAGTGCAGAGGCACAAAGTTTGTGAACTGTTTAGGAAAAGTGTGAACGGACAAATTCCCATGAAATTGACCCTTTGGGAGACCAATTGGGTTCATCCGGTCACCCCACAACATCTGGAGTCTATTCCAATGTATTGATCCCAATCGAAACTCTTTTTGGCACAGTTTTGGTCAGAAGCATGAGGTTTGAGAAAAAGAACCGAGAAGCTTCAACCAACAATATCCCAACAATTTTCCATCTTTGAGGGAGCAAGTTAGCACATCCGGCATGCTCACAACATTTCATGACTATTCGAAACAATTGATCTCATTCGAAGCTCCTCCAGAGCCTGATTAGTGCAGAGGCACAAAGTTTATGAACTGTTTAGGAAAAGTGTGAACTAATGAATTTCCATGAAATTAGACCCTTTGGGAGAACAATTTGGTTCATCCAGTCACCTCACAACATCTGGAGTCTATTCCAATGTATTGATCCCAATCGAAACTCTTTTTGGCATAGTTTTGGTGGAAGCATGAGGTTTGAGAAAAAGAACCGAGAGGCTTCAACCAACAATATCCTATCAATTTTGCATCTTTGAGGGAGCAAGTTAGCACATCCGGCATACTCACAACATTTCATGACTATTCGAAACAATTGATCTCATTCGAAGCTCCTCCAGAGCTTGATTAGTGCAGAGGCACAAAGTTTATGAACTGTTTAGGAAAAGTGTGAACTAATGAATTCCCATGAAATTGGACCCTTTGGGAGAACAATTTGGTTCATCCGGTCACCTCACAACATCTGGAGTCTATTCCAATGTCTTGATCCCAATTGAAACTGTTTTTGGTATAGTTTTGGTCAGAAGCATGAGGTTTGAGAAAAAGAACCGAGAAGCTTCAACCAACAATATCCTAACAATTTTGCATCTTTGAGGGAGCAAGTTAGCACATCCGGCATGCTCACAACATTTCATGACTATTCGAAACAATTGATCTCATTCGAAGCTCCTCCAGAGCCTGATTAGTGCAGAGGCACAAAGTTTGTGAACTGTTTAGGAAAAGTGTGAACGGACAAATTCCCATGAAATTGACCCATTGGGAGACCAATTGGGTTCATCCGGTCACCCCACAACATCTGGAGTCTATTCCAATGTATTGATCCCAATCGAAACTCTTTTTGGCACAGTTTTGGTCAGAAGCATGAGGTTTGAGAAAAAGAACCGAGAAGCTTCAACCAACAATATCCCAAATATTTTCCATCTTTGAGGGAGCAAGTTAGCACATCCGGCATGCTCACAACATTTCATGACTATTCGAAACAATTGATCTCATTCGAAGCTCCTCCAGAGCCTGATTAGTGCAGAGGCACAAAGTTTATGAACTGTTTAGGAAAAGTGTGAACTAATGAATTCCCATGAAATTGGACCCTTTGGGGGAACAATTTGGTTCATCCGGTCACCTCACAACATGTGGAGTCTATTCCAATGTCTTGATCCCAATCGAAACTGTTTTTGGTACAGTTTTGGTCAGAAGCATGAGGTTTGAGAAAAAGAACCGAGAAGCTTCAACCAACAATATCCTAACAATTTTGCATCTTTGAGGGAGCAAGTTAGCACATCCGGCATGCTCACAACATTTCATGACTATTCGAAACAATTGATCTCATTCGAAGCTCCTCCAGAGCCTGATTAGTGCAGAGGCACAAAGTTTATGAACTGTTTAGGAAAAGTGTGAACGGACAAATTCCCATGAAATTGGACCCTCTGGGAGACCAATTGGGTTCATCCGGTCACCCCACAACATCTGGAGTCTATTCCAATGTATTGATCCCAATCAAAACTCTTTTTGGCACAGTTTTAGTCAGAAGCATGAGGTTTGAGAAAAAGAACCGAGAAGCTTCAACCAACAATATCCTATCAATTTTGCATCTTTGAGGGAGCAAGTTAGCACATCCGGCATGCTCACAACATTTCATGACTATTCGAAACAATTGATCTCATTCGAAGCTCCTCCAGAGCCTGATTAGTGCAGAGGCACAAAGTTTATGAACTGTTTAGGAAAAGTGTGAACTAATGAATTCCCATGAAATTGGACCCTTTGGGGGAACAATTTGGTTCATCCGGTCACCTAACAACATGTGGAGTCTATTCCAATGTCTTGATCCCAATCGAAACTGTTTTTGGTACAGTTTTGGTCAGAAGCATGAGGTTTGAGAAAAAAAACCGAGAAGCTTCAACCAACAATATCCTAACAATTTTGCATCTTTGAGGGAGCAAGTTAGCACATCCGGCATGCTCACAACATTTCATGACTATTCGAAACAATTGATCTCATTCGAAGCTCCTCCAGAGCCTGATTAGTGCAGAGGCACAAAGTTTGTGAACTGTTTAGGAAAAGTGTGAACGGACAAATTCCCATGAAATTGGACCCTTTGGGAGACCAATTGGGTTCATCCGGTCACCCCACAACATCTGGAGTCTATTCCAATGTATTGATCCCAATCGAAACTCTTTTTGGCACAGTTTTGGTCAGAAGCATGAGGTTTGAGAAAAAGAACCGAGAAGCTTCAACCAACAATATCCTAACAATTTTGCATCTTTGAGGGAGCAAGTTAGCACATCCGGCATGCTCACAACATTTCATGACTATTCGAAACAATTGATCTCATTCGAAGCTCCTCCAGAGCCTGATTAGTGCAGAGGCACAAAGTTTATGAACTGTTTAGGAAAAGTGTGAACTAATGAATTCCCATGAAATTGGACCCTTTGGGGGAACAATTTGGTTCATCCGGTCACCTCACAACATGTGGAGTCTATTCCAATGTCTTGATCCCAATCGAAACTGTTTTTGGTACAGTTTTGGTCAGAAGCATGAGGTTTGAGAAAAAGAACCGAGAAGCTTCAACCAACAATATCCCAACAATTTTCCATCTTTGAGGGAGCAAGTTAGCACATCCGGCATGCTCACAACATTTCATGACTATTCGAAACAATTGATCTCATTCGAAGCTCCTCCAGAGCCTGATTAGTGCAGAGGCACAAAGTTTGTGAACTGTTTAGGAAAAGTGTGAACGGACAAATTCCCATGAAATTGACCCTTTGGGAGACCAATTGGGTTCATCCGGTCACCCCACAACATCTGGAGTCTATTCCAATGTATTGATCCCAATCGAAACTCTTTTTGGCACAGTTTTGGTCAGAAGCATGAGGTTTGAGAAAAAGAACCGAGAAGCTTCAACCAACAATATCCCAACAATTTTCCATCTTTGAGGGAGCAAGTTAGCACATCCGGCATGCTCACAACATTTCATGACTATTCGAAACAATTGATCTCATTCGAAGCTCCTCCAGAGCCTGATTAGTGCAGAGGCACAAAGTTTATGAACTGTTTAGGAAAAGTGTGAACTAATGAATTCCCATGAAATTAGACCCTTTGGGGGAACAATTTGGTTCATCCGGTCACCTCACAACATGTGGAGTCTATTCCAATGTCTTGATCCCAATCGAAACTGTTTTTGGTACAGTTTTGGTCAGAAGCATGAGGTTTGAGAAAAAGAACCGAGAAGCTTCAACCAACAATATCCTAACAATTTTCCATCTTTGAGGGAGCAAGTTAGCACATCCGGCATGCTCACAACATTTCATGACTATTCGAAACAATTGATCTCATTCGAAGCTCCTCCAGAGCCTGATTAGTGCAGAGGCACAAAGTTTGTGAACTGTTTAGGAAAAGTGTGAACGGACAAATTCCCATGAAATTGACCCATTGGGAGACCAATTGGGTTCATCCGGTCACCCCACAACATCTGGAGTCTATTCCAATGTATTGATCCCAATCGAAACTCTTTTTGGCACAGTTTTGGTCAGAAGCATGAGGTTTGAGAAAAAGAACCGAGAAGCTTCAACCAACAATATCCCAAATATTTTCCATCTTTGAGGGAGCAAGTTAGCACATCCGGCATGCTCACAACATTTCATGACTATTCGAAACAATTGATCTCATTCGAAGCTCCTCCAGAGCCTGATTAGTGCAGAGGCACAAAGTTTATGAACTGTTTAGGAAAAGTGTGAACTAATGAATTCCCATGAAATTAGACCCTTTGGGAGAACAATTTGGTTCATCCAGTCACCTCACAACATCTGGAGTCTATTCCAATGTATTGATCCCAATCGAAACTCTTTTTGGCATAGTTTTGGTGGAAGCATGAGGTTTGAGAAAAAGAACCGAGAAGCTTCAACCAACAATATCCTATCAATTTTGCATCTTTGAGGGAGCAAGTTAGCACATCCGGCATACTCACAACATTTCATGACTATTCGAAACAATTGATCTCATTCGAAGCTCCTCCAGAGCCTGATTAGTGCAGAGGCACAAAGTTTATGAACTGTTTAGGAAAAGTGTGAACTAATGAATTCCCATGAAATTGGACCCATTGGGAGACCAATTGGGTTCATCCGGTCACCCCACAACATCTGGAGTCTATTCCAATGTATTGATCCCAATCGAAACTCTTTTTGGCACAGTTTTGGTCAGAAGCATGAGGTTTGAGAAAAAGAACCGAGAAGCTTCAACCAACAATATCCCAACAATTTTCCATCTTTGAGGGAGCAAGTTAGCACATCCGGCATGCTCACAACATTTCATGACTATTCGAAACAATTGATCTCATTCGAAGCTCCTCCAGAGCCTGATTAGTGCAGAGGCACAAAGTTTATGAACTGTTTAGGAAAAGTGTGAACTAATGAATTCCCATGAAATTAGACCCTTTGGGAGAACAATTTGGTTCATCCAGTCACCTCACAACATCTGGAGTCTATTCCAATGTATTGATCCCAATCGAAACTCTTTTTGGCATAGTTTTGGTGGAAGCATGAGGTTTGAGAAAAAGAACCGAGAAGCTTCAACCAACAATATCCTAACAATTTTCCATCTTTGAGGGAGCAAGTTAGCACATCCGGCATGCTCACAACATTTCATGACTATTCGAAACAATTGATCTCATTCGAAGCTCCTCCAGAGCCTGATTAGTGCAGAGGCACAAAGTTTGTGAACTATTTAGGAAAAGTGTGAACGGACAAATTCCCATGAAATTGGACCCTCTGGGAGACCAATTGGGTTCATCCAGTCACCCCACAACATCTGGAGTCTATTCCAATGTATTGATCCCAATCGAAACTCTTTTTGGCACAGTTTTGGTCAGAAGCATGAGGTTTGAGAAAAAGAACCGAGAGGCTTCAACCAACAATATCCTATCAATTTTGCAACTTTGAGGGAGCAAGTTAGCACATCCGGCATGCTCACAACATTTCATGACTATTCGAAACAATTGATCTCATTCGAAGCTCCTCCAGAGCCTGATTAGTGCAGAGGCACAAAGTTTATGAACTGTTTAGGAAAAGTGTGAACTAATGAATTCCCATGAAATTGGACCCTTTGGGGGAACAATTTGGTTCATCCGGTCACCTCACAACATGTGGAGTCTATTCCAATGTCTTGATCCCAATCGAAACTGTTTTTGGTACAGTTTTGGTCAGAAGCATGAGGTTTGAGAAAAAGAACCGAGAAGCTTCAACCAACAATATCCTAACAATTTTCCATCTTTGAGGGAGCAAGTTAGCACATCCGGCATGCTCACAACATTTCATGACTATTCGAAATAATTGATCTCATTCGAAGCTCCTCCAGAGCCTGATTAGTGCAGAGGCACAAAGTTTGTGAACTGTTTAGGAAAAGTATGAACGGACGAATTCCTATGAAATTGGCCCCTTTAGGAGAACAATTTGGTTCATCCAGTCACCTCACAACATCTGGAGTCTATTCCAATGTATTGATCCTAATCGAAACTCTTTTTGGTACAGTTTTGGTCAGAAGCATGAGGTTTGAGAAAAAGAACCGAGAAGCTTCAACCAACAATATCCTAACAATTTTGCATCTTTAAGGGAGCAAGTTAGCACATCCGGCATGCTCACAACATTTCATGACTATTCGAAACAATTGATCTCATTCGAAGCTCCTCCAGAGCCTGATTAGTGCAGAGGCACAAAGTTTGTGAACTGTTTAGGAAAAGTGTGAACTAATGAATTCCCATGAAATTGGATCCTTTGGGAGAACAATTTGGTTCATCCGGTCACCTCACAACATCTGGAGTCTATTCCAATGTCTTGATCCCAATCGAAACTCTTTTTGGTACAGTTTTGGTCAGAAGCATGAGGTTTGAGAAAAAAAACCGAGAAGCTTCAACCAACAATATCCTAACAATTTTCCATCTTTGAGGGAGCAAGTTAGCACATCCGGCATGCTCACAACATTTCATGACTATTCGAAACAATTGATCTCATTCGAAGCTCCTCCAGAGCCTGATTAGTGCAGAGGCACAAAGTTTGTGAACTGTTTAGGAAAAGTGTGAACGGACAAATTCCCATGAAATTGGACCCTTTGGGAGACCAATTGGGTTCATCCGGTCACCCCACAACATCTGGAGTCTATTCCAATGTATTGATCCCAATCGAAACTCTTTTTGGCACAGTTTTGGTCAGAAGCATGAGGTTTGAGAAACAGAACCGAGAAGCTTCAACCAATAATATCCTATCAATTTTGCATCTTTAAGGGAGCAAGTTAGCACATCCGGCATGCTCACAACATTTCATGACTATTCGAAACAATTGATCTCATTCGAAGCTCCTCCAGAGCCTGATTAGTGCAGAGGCACAAAGTTTATGAACTGTTTAGGAAAAGTGTGAACTAATGAATTCCCATGAAATTGGACCCTTTGGGGGAACAATTTGGTTCATCCGGTCACCTCACAACATGTGGAGTCTATTCCAATGTCTTGATCCCAATCGAAACTGTTTTTGGTACAGTTTTGGTCAGAAGCATGAGGTTTGAGAAAAAGAACCGAGAAGCTTCAACCAACAATATCCCAACAATTTTCCATCTTTGAGGGAGCAAGTTAGCACATCCGGCATGCTCACAACATTTCATGACTATTCGAAACAATTGATCTCATTCGAAGCTCCTCCAGAGCCTGATTAGTGCAGAGGCACAAAGTTTGTGAACTGTTTAGGAAAAGTGTGAACGGACAAATTCCCATGAAATTGACCCTTTGGGAGACCAATTGGGTTCATCCGGTCACCCCACAACATCTGGAGTCTATTCCAATGTATTGATCCCAATCGAAACTCTTTTTGGCACAGTTTTGGTCAGAAGCATGAGGTTTGAGAAAAAGAACCGAGAAGCTTCAACCAACAATATCCCAACAATTTTCCATCTTTGAGGGAGCAAGTTAGCACATCCGGCATGCTCACAACATTTCATGACTATTCGAAACAATTGATCTCATTCGAAGCTCCTCCAGAGCCTGATTAGTGCAGAGGCACAAAGTTTATGAACTGTTTAGGAAAAGTGTGAACTAATGAATTCCCATGAAATTAGACCCTTTGGGGGAACAATTTGGTTCATCCGGTCACCTCACAACATGTGGAGTCTATTCCAATGTCTTGATCCCAATCGAAACTGTTTTTGGTACAGTTTTGGTCAGAAGCATGAGGTTTGAGAAAAAGAACCGAGAAGCTTCAACCAACAATATCCTAACAATTTTCCATCTTTGAGGGAGCAAGTTAGCACATCCGGCATGCTCACAACATTTCATGACTATTCGAAACAATTGATCTCATTCGAAGCTCCTCCAGAGCCTGATTAGTGCAGAGGCACAAAGTTTGTGAACTGTTTAGGAAAAGTGTGAACGGACAAATTCCCATGAAATTGGACCCTTTGGGAGACCAATTGGGTTCATCCGGTCACCCCACAACATCTGGAGTCTATTCCAATGTATTGATCCCAATCGAAACTCTTTTTGGCACAGTTTTGGTCAGAAGCATGAGGTTTGAGAAACAGAACCGAGAAGCTTCAACCAATAATATCCTATCAATTTTGTATCTTTGAGGGAGCAAGTTAGCACATCCGGCATGCTCACAACATTTCATGACTATTCGAAACAATTGATCTCATTCGAAGCTCCTCCAGAGCCTGATTAGTGCAGAGGCACAAAGTTTATGAACTGTTTAGGAAAAGTGTGAACTAATGAATTCCCATGAAATTGGACCCTTTGGGGGAACAATTTGGTTCATCCGGTCACCTCACAACATGTGGAGTCTATTCCAATGTCTTGATCCCAATCGAAACTGTTTTTGGTACAGTTTTGGTCAGAAGCATGAGGTTTGAGAAAAAGAACCGAGAAGCTTCAACCAACAATATCCCAACAATTTTCCATCTTTGAGGGAGCAAGTTAGCACATCCGGCATGCTCACAACATTTCATGACTATTCGAAACAATTGATCTCATTCAAAGCTCCTCCAGAGCCTGATTAGTGCAGAGGCACAAAGTTTGTGAACTGTTTAGGAAAAGTGTGAACGGACAAATTCCCATGAAATTGACCCATTGGGAGACCAATTGGGTTCATCCGGTCACCCCACAACATCTGGAGTCTATTCCAATGTATTGATCCCAATCGAAACTCTTTTTGGCACAGTTTTGGTCAGAAGCATGAGGTTTGAGAAAAAGAACCGAGAAGCTTCAACCAACAATATCCCAACAATTTTCCATCTTTGAGGGAGCAAGTTAGCACATCCGGCATGCTCACAACATTTCATGACTATTCGAAACAATTGATCTCATTCGAAGCTCCTCCAGAGCCTGATTAGTGCAGAGGCACAAAGTTTATGAACTGTTTAGGAAAAGTGTGAACTAATGAATTCCCATGAAATTAGACCCTTTGGGAGAACAATTTGGTTCATCCAGTCACCTCACAACATCTGGAGTCTATTCCAATGTATTGATCCCAATCGAAACTCTTTTTGGCATAGTTTTGGTGGAAGCATGAGGTTTGAGAAAAAGAACCGAGAAGCTTCAACCAACAATATCCTATCAATTTTGCATCTTTGAGGGAGCAAGTTAGCACATCCGGCATACTCACAACATTTCATGACTATTCGAAACAATTGATCTCATTCGAAGCTCCTCCAGAGCCTGATTAGTGCAGAGGCACAAAGTTTATGAACTGTTTAGGAAAAGTGTGAACTAATGAATTCCCATGAAATTGGACCCATTGGGAGACCAATTGGGTTCATCCGGTCACCCCACAACATCTGGAGTCTATTCCAATGTATTGATCCCAATCGAAACTCTTTTTGGCACAGTTTTGGTCAGAAGCATGAGGTTTGAGAAAAAGAACCGAGAAGCTTCAACCAACAATATCCCAACAATTTTCCATCTTTGAGGGAGCAAGTTAGCACATCCGGCATGCTCACAACATTTCATGACTATTCGAAACAATTGATCTCATTCGAAGCTCCTCCAGAGCCTGATTAGTGCAGAGGCACAAAGTTTATGAACTGTTTAGGAAAAGTGTGAACTAATGAATTCCCATGAAATTAGACCCTTTGGGAGAACAATTTGGTTCATCCAGTCACCTCACAACATCTGGAGTCTATTCCAATGTATTGATCCCAATCGAAACTCTTTTTGGCATAGTTTTGGTGGAAGCATGAGGTTTGAGAAAAAGAACCGAGAAGCTTCAACCAACAATATCCTAACAATTTTCCATCTTTGAGGGAGCAAGTTAGCACATCCGGCATGCTCACAACATTTCATGACTATTCGAAACAATTGATCTCATTCGAAGCTCCTCCAGAGCCTGATTAGTGCAGAGGCACAAAGTTTGTGAACTATTTAGGAAAAGTGTGAACGGACAAATTCCCATGAAATTGGACCCTCTGGGAGACCAATTGGGTTCATCCAGTCACCCCACAACATCTGGAGTCTATTCCAATGTATTGATCCCAATCGAAACTCTTTTTGGCACAGTTTTGGTCAGAAGCATGAGGTTTGAGAAAAAGAACCGAGAGGCTTCAACCAACAATATCCTATCAATTTTGCAACTTTGAGGGAGCAAGTTAGCACATCCGGCATGCTCACAACATTTCATGACTATTCGAAACAATTGATCTCATTCGAAGCTCCTCCAGAGCCTGATTAGTGCAGAGGCACAAAGTTTATGAACTGTTTAGGAAAAGTGTGAACTAATGAATTCCCATGAAATTGGACCCTTTGGGGGAACAATTTGGTTCATCCGGTCACCTCACAACATGTGGAGTCTATTCCAATGTCTTGATCCCAATCGAAACTGTTTTTGGTACAGTTTTGGTCAGAAGCATGAGGTTTGAGAAAAAGAACCGAGAAGCTTCAACCAACAATATCCTAACAATTTTCCATCTTTGAGGGAGCAAGTTAGCACATCCGGCATGCTCACAACATTTCATGACTATTCGAAATAATTGATCTCATTCGAAGCTCCTCCAGAGCCTGATTAGTGCAGAGGCACAAAGTTTGTGAACTGTTTAGGAAAAGTATGAACGGACGAATTCCTATGAAATTGGCCCCTTTAGGAGAACAATTTGGTTCATCCAGTCACCTCACAACATCTGGAGTCTATTCCAATGTATTGATCCTAATCGAAACTCTTTTTGGTACAGTTTTGGTCAGAAGCATGAGGTTTGAGAAAAAGAACCGAGAAGCTTCAACCAACAATATCCTAACAATTTTGCATCTTTAAGGGAGCAAGTTAGCACATCCGGCATGCTCACAACATTTCATGACTATTCGAAACAATTGATCTCATTCGAAGCTCCTCCAGAGCCTGATTAGTGCAGAGGCACAATGTTTATGAACTGTTTAGGAAAAGTGTGAACGGACGAATTCCCATGAAATTGGACCCTTTGGGAGACCAATTGGGTTCATCCGGTCACCCCATAACATCTGGAGTCTATTCCAATGTATTGATCCCAATCGAAACTCTTTTTGGCACAGTTTTGGTCAGAAGCATGAGGTTTGAGAAGAAGAACCGAGAAGCTTCAACTAACAATATCCTATCAATTTTGCATCTTTGAGGGAGCAAGTTAGCACATCCGGCATGCTAACAACATTTCATGACTATTCGAAACAATTGATCTCATTCGAAGCTCCTGCAGAGCCTGATTTGTGCAGAGGCACAAAGTTTGTGAACTGTTTTGGAAAAGTGTGAACTAATGAATTCCCATGAAATTGGACCCATTGGGAGAACAATTGGGTTCATCCGGTCACCTCACAACATGTGGAGTCTATTCCAATGTATTGATCCCAATCGAAACTCTTTTTGGCACAGTTTTGGTCAGAAGCATGAGGTTTGAGAAAAAGAACCGAGAAGCTTCAACCAACAATATCCTATTAATTTTGCATCTTTGAGGGAGCAAGTTAGCACATCCGGCATGCTCACAACATTTCATGACTATTCGAAACAATTGATCTCATTCGAAGCTCCTCCAGAGTCTGATTAGGGCAGAGGCACAAAGTTTATGAACTGTTTAGGAAAAGTGTGAACTAATGAATTCCCATGAAATTGGACCCATTGGGAGAACAATTGGGTTCATCCGGTCACCTCACAACATGTGGAGTCTATTCCAATGTATTGATCCCAATCGAAACTCTTTTTGGCACAGTTTTGGTCAGAAGCATGAGGTTTGAGAAAAAGAACTGAGAAGCTTCAACCAACAATATCCTATCAATTTTGCATCTTTGAGGGAGCAAGTTAGCACATCCGGCATGCTCACAACATTTCATGACTATTCGAAACAATTGATCTCATTCGAAGCTCCTCCAGAGCCTGATTAGTGTAGAGGCACAAAGTTTGTGAACTGTTTAGGAAAAGTGTGAACTAATGAATTCCCATGAAATTGGACCCTTTGGGAGAACAATTTGGTTCATCTGGTCACCTCACAACATCTGGAGTCTATTCCAATGTATGATCCTAATCGAAACTCTTTCTAGCACAGTTTTGGTCAGAAGCATGAGGTTTGAGAAAAAGAACCGAGAAGCTTCAACCAACAATATCCTATCAATTTTGCATCTTTGAGGGAGCAAGTTAGCACATCCGGCATGCTCACAACATTTCATGACTATTCGAAACAATTGATCTCATTCGAAGCTCCTCCAGAACCTGATTAGTGCAGAGGCACAAAGTTTGTGAACTGTTGAGGAAAAGTATGAACGGACGAATTCCTATGAAATTGGCCGCTTTGGGAGAGCAATTTGGTTCATCCGGTCACCTCACAACATCTGGAGTCTATTCCAATGTCTTGATCCCAATCAAAGCTCTTTTTGGTACAGTTTTGGTCAGAAGCATGAGGTTTGAGAAAAAGAACCGAGAAGCTTCAACCAACAATATCCTAACAATTTTGCATCTTTGAGGGAGCAAGTTAGCACATCCGGCATGCTCACAACATTTCATGACTATTCGAAACAATTGATCTCATTCGAAGCTCCTCCAGAGCCTGATTAGTGCAGAGGCACAAAGTTTGTGAACTGTTTAGGAAAAGTGTGAACGGACGAATTCCCATGAAATTGGACCCTTTGGGAGACCAATTGGGTTCATCCGGTCACCCCATAACATCTGGAGTCTATTCCAATGTATTGATCCCAATCGAAACTCTTTTTGGCACAGTTTTGGTCAGAAGCATGAGGTTTGAGAAAAAGAACCGAGAAGCTTCAACCAACAATATCCTATCAATTTTGCATCTTTGAGGGAGCAAGTTAGCACATCCGGCATGCTCACAACATTTCATGACTATTCGAAACAATTGATCTCATTCGAAGCTCCTCCAGAGCCTGATCAGTGCAGAGGCACAACGTTTGTGAACTGTTTAGTAAAAGTGTGAACGGACGAATTCCTATGAAATTGGCCCCTTTGGGAGAACAATTTGGTTCATCCGGTCACCTCACAACATCTGGAGTCTATTCTAATGTATTGATCCCAATCGAAACTCTTTTTGGCATAGTTTTGGTGGAAGCATGAGGTTTGAGAAAAAGAACCGAGAAGCTTCAACCAACAATATCCTATCAATTTTGCATCTTTGAGGGAGCAAGTTAGCACATCCGGCATGCTCACAACATTTCATGACTATTCGAAACAATTGATCTCATTCGAAGCTCCTCTAGAGCCTGATTAGTGCAGAGGCACAAAGTTTGTGAACTGTTTAGGAAAAGTGTGAACGGACGAATTCCTATGAAATTGGCCCCTTTGGGAGAACAATTTGGTTCATCCGGTCACCTCACAACATCTGGAGTCTATTCCAATGAATTGATCCCAATCGAAACTCTTTTTGTCATAGTTTTGGTGGAAGCATGAGGTTTGAGAAAAAGAACCGAGAAGCTTCAACTAACGATATCCTATCAATTTTGCATCTTTGAGGGAGCAAGTTAGCACATCCGGCATGCTCACAACATTTCATGACTATTCGAAACAATTGATCTCATTCGAAGCTCCTCCAGAGCCTGATTAGTGCAGAGGCACAAAGTTTTTGAACTGTTTAGGAAATGTGTGAACTAATGAATTCCCATGAAATTGGCCCCTTTGGGAGAACAATTGGGTTCATCCGGTCACCTCACAACATCTGGAGTCTATTCCAATGTATTGATCCCAATTGAAACTCTTTTTGGCATAGTTTTGGTGGAAGCATGAGGTTTGAGAAAAAGAACCGAGAAGCTTCAACCAACAATATCCTAACAGTTTTGCATCTTTGAGGGAGCAAGTTAGCACATCCGGCATGCTCACAACATTTCATGACTATTCGAAACAATTGATCTCATTCGAAGCTCCTCCAGAGCCTGATTAGTGCAGAGGCACAAAGTTTATGAACTTTTTTGGAAAAGTGTGAACTAATGAATTCCCATGAAATTGGACCCTTTGGGAGAACAATTGGGTTCATCCGGTCACCTCACAACATCTGGAGTCTATTCCAATGTATTGATCCCAATCGAAACTCTTTTTGGCATAGTTTTGGTGGAAGCATGAGGTTTGAGAAAAAGAACCGAGAAGCTTCAACCAACAATATCCTATCAATTTTGCATCTTTGAGGGAGCAAGTTAGCACATCCGGCATGCTCACAACATTTCATGACTATTCGAAACAATTGATCTCATTTGAAGCTCCTTCAGAGCCTGGTTAGTGCAGAGGCACAAAGTTTGTGAACTGTTTAGGAAAAGTATGAATGGACGAATTCCATTGAAATTGGCCCCTTTGGGAGAACAATTTGGTTCATCAGGTCACCTCACAACATCTTGAGTCTATTCCAATGTGTTGATCCCAAGCAAAACTCTTCTTGGCACAATTTTGGTCAGAAGCATGAGGTTTGAGAAAAAGAACCGAGAAGCCTCAACCAACAATATCCTATCAATTTTGCATCTTTGAGAGGGCAAGTTAGCACATCCGGCATGCTCACAACATTTCATGACTATTCGAAACAATTGATCTCATTCGAAGCTCCTCCAGAGCTTGATTAGTGCAGAGGCACAAAGTGTCTGAACTATTTGTGAAAAGTATGAACTAATGAATTCCCTTGAAATTGGCCCCTTTGGGAGAACAATTGGGTTCATCCGGTCACCTCACAACATCTGGAGTCTATTCCAATGTATTGATCCCAATTGAAACTCTTTTTGGCATAGTTTTGGTGGAAGCATGAGGTTTGAGAAAAAGAATCGAGAAGCTTCAACCAACAATATCCTAACAATTTTGCATCTTTGAGGGAGCAAGTTAGCACATCCGGCATGCTCACAACATTTCATGACTATTCGAAACAATTGATCTCATTCGAAGCTCCTCCAGAGCCTGATTAGTGCAGAGGCACAAAGTTTGTGAACTGTTTTGGAAAAGTGTGAACTAATGAATTCCCATGAAATTGGACCCTTTGGGAGAACAATTGGGTTCATCCGATCACCTCACAACATCTGGAGTCTATTCCAATGTATTGATCCCAATCGAAACTCTTTTTGGCATAGTTTTGGTGGAAGCATGAGGTTTGAGAAAAAGAACCGAGAAGCTTCAACCAACAATATCCTAACAATTTTGCATCTTTGAGGGAGCAAGTTAGCACATCCGGCATGCTCACAACATTTCATGACTATTCGAAACAATTGATCTCATTCGAAGCTCCTCCAGAGCCTGATTAGTGCAGAGGCACAAAGTTTATGAACTGTTTAGGAAAAGTGTGAACTAATGAATTCCCATGAAATTGGACCCTTTTTGAGACCAATTGGGTTCATCCAGTCACCTCACAACATCTAGAGTCTATTCCAATGTATTGATCCCAATCGAAACTCTTTTTGGCATAGTTTTGGTGGAAGCATGAGGTTTGAGAAAAAGAAGTGAGAAGCTTCAACCAACAATATCCTATCAATTTTGCATCTTTGAGGGAGCAAGTTAGCACATTCGGCATGCTCACAACATTTCATGACTATTCGAAACAATTGATCTCATTCGAAGCTCCTCCAGAGCCTGATTAGTGCAGAGGCACAAAGTTTGTGAACTGTTTAGGAAAAGTGTGAACTAATGAATTCCCATGAAATTGGACCCTTTGGGAGAACAATTTGGTTCATCCGGTCACCTCACAACATCTGGAGTCTATTCCAATGTATTGATCCCAATCGAAACTCTTTTTGGCATAGTTTTGGTGGAAGCATGAGGTTTGAGAAAAAGAACCGAGAAGCTTCAACCAACAATATCCTAACAATTTTGCATCTTTGAGGGAGCAAGTTAGCACATCCGGCATGCTCACAACATTTCATGACTATTCGAAACAATTGATCTCATTCGAAGCTCCTCCAGAGCCTGATTAGTGCAGAGGCACAAAGTTTATGAACTGTTTAGGAAAAGTGTGAACTAATGAATTCCCATGAAATTGGACCCTTTTTGAGACCAATTGGGTTCATCCAGTCACCTCACAACATCTAGAGTCTATTCTAGTGTATTGATCCCAATCGAAACTCTTTTTGGCATAGTTTTGGTGGAAGCATGAGGTTTGAGAAAAAGAAGCGAGAAGCTTCAACCAACAATATCCTATCAATTTTGCATCTTTGAGGGAGCAAGTTAGCACATTCGGTATGCTCACAACATTTCATGACTATTCGAAACAATTGATCTCATTCGAAGCTCCTCCAGAGCCTGATTAGTGCAGAGGCACAAAGTTTGTGAACTGTTTAGGAAAAGTGTGAACTAATGAATTCCCATGAAATTGGACCCTTTGGGAGAACAATTTGGTTCATCCAGTCACCCCACAACATCTGGAGTCTATTCCAATGTACTGATCCCAATCGAAACTCTTTTTGGCATAGTTTTGGTGGAAGCATGAGGTTTGAGAAAAAGAACCGAGAAGCTTCAACCAACAATATCCTAACAATTTTGCATCTTTGAGGGAGCAAGTTAGCACATCCGGCATGCTCACAACATTTCATGACTATTCGAAACAATTGATCTCATTTGAAGCTCCTTCAGAGCCTGGTTAGTGCAGAGGCACAAAGTTTGTGAACTGTTTAGGAAAAGTATGAACGGATGAATTCCTTTGAAATTGGCCCCTTTGGGAGAACAATTTGGTTCATCAGGTCACCTCACAACATCTGGAGTCTGCTCCAATGTATTGATCCCAATCGAAACTCTTTTTGGCATAGTTTTGGTGGAAGCATGAGGTTTGAGAAAAAGAACCGAGAAGCTTCAACCAACAATATCCTATCAATTTTGCATCTTTGAGGGAGCAAGTTAGCACATCCGGCATGCTCACAACATTTCATGACTATTCGAAACAATTGATCTCATTTGAAGCTCCTTTAGAGCCTGGTTAGTGCAGAGGCACAAAGTTTGTGAACTGTTTAGGAAAAGTATGAACGGACGAATTCCTTTGAAATTGGCCCCTTTGGGAGAACAATTTGGTTCATCAGGTCACCTCACAACATCTTGAGTCTATTCCAATGTGTTGATCCCAAGCAAAACTCTTCTTGGCACAATTTTGGTCAGAAGCATGAGGTTTGAGAAAAAGAACCGAGAAGCATCAACCAACAATATCCTATCAATTTTGCATCTTTGAGAGAGCAAGTTAGCACATCCGGCATGCTCACAACATTTCATGACTATTCGAAATAATTGATCTCATTCGAAGCTCCTCCAGAGCCTGATTAGTGCAGAGGCACAAAGTGTCTGAACTATTTGTGAAAAGTATGAACTAATGAATTCCCTTGAAATTGGCCCCTTTGGGAGAACAATTGGGTTCATCAGGTCACCTCACAACATCTGGAGTCTGTTCCAATGTATTGATCCCAATCGAAACTCTTTTTGGCATAGTTTTGGTGGAAGCATGAGGTTTGAGAAAAAGAACCGAGAAGCTTCAACCAACAATATCCTATCAATTTTGCATCTTTGAGGGAGCAAGTTAGCACATCCGGCATGCTCACAACATTTCATGACTATTCGAAACAATTGATGTCATTCGAAGCTCCTCCAGAGCCTGGTTAGTGCAGAGGCACAAAGTTTGTGAACTATTTAGGAAAAGTGTGAACGGACGAATTCCCATGAAATTGGCCCCTTTGGGAGGACAATTTGGTTCATCAGGTCACCTCACAACATCTTGAGTCTATTCCAATGTGTTGATCCCAAACAAAACTCTTTTTGGCACAATTTTGGTCAGAAGCATGAGGTTTGAGAAAAAGAACAGAGAAGCCTCAACCAACAATATCCTATCAATTTTGCGCCTTTGAGGGAGCAAGTTAGCACATCTGGCATGCTCACAACATTTCATGACTATTCAAAACAATTGATCTCATTCGAAGCTCCTCAGAGCCTGATTAGTGCAGAAGCACAAAGTGTCTGAACTTTTTGTGAAAAGTATGAACTAATGAATTCCCTTGAAATTGGCCCCTTTGGGAGAACAATTGGGTTCATCCGGTCACCTCACCACATCTGGAGTCTATTCCAATGTATTGATCCCAATCAAAACTCTTTTTGGCATAGTTTTGGTGGAAGCATGAGGTTTGAGAAAAAGAACCGAGAAGCTTCAACCAACAATATCCTAACAATTTTGCATCTTTGAGGGAGCAAGTTAGCACATCCGGCATGCTCACAACATTTCATGACTATTCGAAACAATTGATCTCATTCGAAGCTCCTCCAGAGCCTGATTAGTGCAGAGGCACAAAGTTTGTGAACTGTTTAGGAAAAGTGTGAACTAATGAATTCCCATGAAATTGGACCCTTTGGGAGAACAATTTGGTTCATCCGGTCACCTCACAACATCTGGAGTCTATTCCAATGTATTGATCCCAATCGAAACTCTTTTTGGCATAGTTTTGGTGGAAGCATGAGGTTTGAGAAAAAGAACCGCGAAGCTTCAACCAACAATATCCTATCAATTTTGCATCTTTGAGGGAGCAAGTTAGCACATCCGGCATGCTCACAACATTTCATGACTATTCGAAACAATTGATCTCATTCGAAGCTCCTCAGAGCCTGATTAGTGCAGAAGCACATTGTGTCTGAACTACTTGTGAAAAGTATGAACTAATGAAATCCCTTTAAATTGGCCCCTTTGGGAGAACAATTGAGTTCATCCGGTCACCTCACAACATCTGGAGTCTATTCCAATGTATTGATCCCAATCGAAACTCTTTTTGGCATAGTTTTGGTGGAAGCATGAGGTTTGAGAAAAAGAACCGAGAAGCTTCAGCCAACAATATGCTAACAATTTTGCATCTTTGAGGGAGCAAGTTAGCACATCCGGCATGCTCACAACATTTCATGACTATTCGAAACAATTGATCTCATTCGAAGCTCCTCCAGAGCCTGATTAGTGCAGAGGCACAAAGTTTGTGAACTATTTTCGAAAAGTGTGAACTAATGAATTCCCATGAAATTAGACCCTTTGGGAGAACAATTTGGTTCATCCGGTCACCTCACAACATCTGGAGTCTATTTCAATGTATTGATCCCAATCGAAACTCTTTTTGGCATAGTTTTGGTGGAAGCATGAGGTTTGAGAAAAAGAACCGCGAAGCTTCAACCAACAATATCCTATCAATTTTGCATCTTTGAGGGAGCAAGTTAGCACATCCGGCATGCTCACAACATTTCATGACTATTCGAAACAATTGATCTCATTCGAAGCTCCTCCAGAGCCTGATTAGTGCAGAGGCACAAAGTTTGTGCATTGTTTAGGAAGAGTGTGAACTAATGAATTCCCATGAAATTGGCCCCTTTGGGAGAACAATTTGGTTCATCCGGTCACCTCACAACATGTGGAGTCTATTCCAATGTCTTGATCCCAATCGAAACCCTTTTTGGTACAGTTTTGGTCAGAAGCATGAGTTTGAGAAAAAGAACCGAGAAGCTTCAACCAACAATATCCTAACAATTTTGCATCTTTGAGGGAGCAAGTTAGCACATCCGGCATGCTCACAACATTTCATGACTATTCGAAACAATTGATCTCATTCGAAGCTCCTCCAGAGCCTGATTAGTGCAGAGGCACAAAGTTTGTGCATTGTTTAGGAAGAGTGTGAACTAATGAATTCCCATGAAATTGGCCCCTTTGGGAGAACAATTTGATTCATCCGGTCACCTCACAACATGTGGAGTCTATTCCAATGTCTTGATCCCAATCGAAACTCTTTTTGGTACAGTTTTGGTCAGAAGCATGAGGTTTGAGAAAAAGAACCGAGAAGCTTCAACCAACAATATCCTAACAATTTTGCATCTTTGAGGGAGCAAGTTAGCACATCCGGCATGCTCACAACATTTCATGACTATTCGAAACAATTGATCTCATTCGAAGCTCCTCAGAGCCTGATTAGTGCAGAAGCACAAAGTGTCTGAACTATTTGTGAAAAGTATGAACTAATGAATTCCCTTGAAATTGGCCCCTTTGGGAGAACAATTGGGTTCATCCGGTCACCTCACAACATCTGGAGTCTATTCCAATGTATTGATCCCAATCGAAACTCTTTTTGGCATAGTTTTGGTGGAAGCATGAGGTTTGAGAAAAAGAACCGAGAAGCTTCAACCAACAATATCCTAACAATTTTGCATCTTTGAGGGAGCAAGTTAGCACATCCGGCATGCTCACAACATTTCATGACTATTCGAAACAATTGATCTCATTCGAAGCTCCTCCAGAGCCTGATTAGTGCAGAGGCACAAAGTGTCTGAACTGTTTAGGAAAAGTGTGAACTAATGAATTCCCATGAAATTGGACCCTTTGGGAGAACAAGTTGGTTCATCCGGTCAGCTCACAACATCTGGAGTCTATTCCAATGTATTGATCCCAATCGAAACTCTTTTTGGCATAGTTTTGGTAGCAGCATGAGGTTTGAGAAAAAGAACCGCGAAGCTTCAACCAACAATATCCTATCAATTTCGCATCTTTGAGGGAGCAAGTTAGCACATCGGGCATGCTCACAACATTTCATGACTATTCGAAACAATTGATCTAATTCGAAGCTCCTCCAGAGCCTGATTAGTGCAGAGGCACAAAATTTGTGAACTCTTTTGGAAAAGTGTGAACTAATGAATTCCCATGAAATTAGACCCTTTGGAAGAACAATTGGGTTCATCCGGTCACCTCACAACATGTGGAGTCTATTCCAATGTATTGATCCCAATCGAAACTCTTTTTGGCATAGTTTTGGTAGAAGCAGGAAGTATGAGAAAAAGAACCGCGAAGCTTCAACCAACAATATCCTATTAATTTTGCATCTTTGAGGGAGCAAGTTAGCACATCCGGCATGCTCGCAACATTTCATGACTATTCAAAACAATTGATCTCATTCGAAGCTCCTCTAGAGCCTGATTAGTGCAGAGGCACAAAATTTGTGAACTCTTTTGGAAAAGTGTGAACTAATGAATTCCCATGAAATTAGACCCTTTGGGAGAACAATTGGGTTCATCCGGTCACCTCACAACATGTGGAGTCTATTCCAATGTATTGATCCCAATCGAAACTCTTTTTGGCATAGTTTTGGTAGAAGCAGGAAGTATGAGAAAAAGAACCGAGAAGCTTCAACCAACAATATCCTATCAATTTTGCATCTTTGAGGGAGCAAGTTAGCACATCCGGCATGCTCACTACATTTCATGACTATTCGAAACAATTGATCTCATTCGAAGCTCCTCCAGAGCCTGATTAGTGCAGAGGCACAAAGTTTATGAACTATTTAGGAAAAGTGTGAACTAATGAATTCCCATGAAATTGGACCCTTTGGGAGAACAATTTGGTTCATCCGGTCACCTCACAACATCTGGAGTCTATTCCAATGTATTGATCCCAATCGAAACTCTTTTTGGCATAGTTTTGGTGGAAGCATGAGGTTTGAGAAAAAGAACCGAGAAGCTTCAACCAACAATATCCTATCAATTTTGCATCTTTGAGGGAGCAAGTTAGCACATCCGGCATGCTCACAACATTTCATGACTATTCGAAACAATTGATCTCATTCGAAGCTCCTCCAGAGCCTGATTAGTGCAGAGGCACAAAGTTTGTGAACTGTTTCGGAAAAGTGTGAACGGACGAATTCCTATGAAATTGGCCCCTTTGGGAGAACAATTTGGTTCATCCGGCCACCTCACAACATCTGGAGTCTATTCTAATGTCTTGATCCCAATCGAAACTCTTTTTGGTACAGTTTTGGTCAGAAGCATGAGGTTTGAGAAAAAGAACCGAGATGCTTCAACCAACAATATCCTATCAATTTTGCATCTTTGAGGGAGCAAGTTAGAACATCCGGCATGCTCACAACATTTCATGACTATTCGAAACAATTGATCTCATTCGAAGCTCCTCCAGAGCCTGGTTAGTGCAGAGGCACAAAGTTTGTGAACTGTTTAGGAAAAGTGTTAACGGACGAATTCCTTTGAAATTGGCCCCTTTGGGAGAACAATTTGGTTCATCAGGTCACCTCACAACATCTTGAGTCTATTCCAATATGTTGATCCCAATCAAAACTCTTTTTGGCACAATTTTGGTCAGAAGCATGAGTTTTGAGAAAAAGAACCGAGAAGCCTCAACCAACAATATCCTATCAATTTTGCATCTTTGAGGGAGCAAGTTAGCACATCCGGCATGCTCACAACATTTCATGACTATTCGAAACAATTGATCTCATTCGAAGCTCCTCAGAGTCTGATTAGTGCAGAATCACAAAGTGTCTGAACTATTTGTGAAAAGTATGAACTAATGAATTCCCTTGAAATTGGCCCCTTTGGCAGAACAATTGGGTTCAACCGGTCACCTCACAACATCTGGAGTCTATTCCAATGTATTGATCCCAATCGAAACTCTTTTTGGCATAGTTTTGGTGGAAGCATGAGGTTTGAGAAAAAGAACCGCGAAGCCTCAACCAACAATATCCTATCAATTTTGCATCTTTGAGGGAGCAAGTTAGAACATCCGGCATGCTCACAACATTTCATGACTATTCGAAACAATTGATCTCATTCGAAGCTCCTCCAGAGCCTGATTAGTGCAGAGGCACAAAGTTTGTGAACTGTTTCGGAAAAGTGTGAACTGACGAATTCCTATGAAATTGGACCCTTTGGGAGAACAATTTGGTTCATCCGGTCACCTCACAACATCTGGAGTCTATTCCAATGTCTTGATCCCAATCGAAACTCTTTTTGGTACAGTTTTGGTCAGAAGCATGAGGTTTGAGAAAAAGAACCGAGAAGCTTCAACCAACAATATCCTATCAATTTTGCATCTTTGAGGGAGCAAGTTAGAACATCCGGCATGCTCACAACATTTCATGACTAGTCGAAACAATTGATCTCATTCGAAGCTCCTCCAGAGCTTGGTTAGTGCAGAGGCACAAAGTTTGTGAACTGTTTAGGAAAAGTGTGAACGGATGAATTCCTTTGAAATTGGCCCCTTTGGGAGAACAATTTGGTTCATCAGGTCACCTCACAACATCTTGAGTCTATTCCAATGTGTTGATCCCAATCAAAACTCTTTTTGGCACAATTTTGGTCAGAAGCATGAGGTTTGAGAAAAAGAACCGAGAAGCCTCAACCAACAATATCCTACCAATTTTGCATCTTTGAGGGAGCAAGTTAGCACATCCGGCATGCTCACAACATTTCATGACTATTCGAAACAATTGATCTCATTCGAAGCTCCTCAGAGCCTGATTAGTGCAGAATCACAAAGTGTCTGAACTATTTGTGAAAAGTATGAACTAATGAATTCCCTTGAAATTGGCCCCTTTGGCCGAACTATTGGGTTCATCCGGTCACCTCACAACATCTGGAGCCTATTCCAATGTATTGATCCCAATCGAAACTCTTTTTGGCATAGTTTTGGTGGAAGCATGAGGTTTGAGAAAAAGAACCGAGAAGCTTCAACCAACAATATCCTATAAATTTTGCATCTTTGAGGGAGCAAGTTAGCACATCCGGCATGCTCACAACATTTCATGACTATTCGAAACAATTGATCTCATTCGAAGCTCCTCCAGAGCCTGATTAGTGCAGAGGCACAAAGTTTGTGAACTGTTTAGGAAAAGTGTGAACTAATGAATTCCCATGACATTGGACCCTTTGGGAGAACAATTTGGTTCATCCAGTCACCTCACAACATCTGGAGTCTATTCCATTGTCTTGATCCCAATCGAAACTCTTTTTGGTACAGTTTTGGTCAGAAGCATGAGGTTTGAGAAAAAGAACCGAGAAGCTTCAACCAACAATATCCTATCAATTTTGCATCTTTGAGGGAGCAAGTTAGCACATCCGGCATGCTCACAACATTTCATGACTATTCGAAACAATTGATCTCATTCGAAGCTCCTCCAGAGCCTGATTAGTGCAGAGGCACAAAGTTTGTGAACTGTTTAGGAAAAGTGTGAACTAATGAATTCCCATGAAATTGGACCCTTTGGGAGAACAATTTGGTTCATCTGGTCATCTCACAACATGTGGAGTCTATTCCAATGTCTTGATCCCAATCGAAACTCTTTTTGGTGCAGTTTTGGTCAGAAGCATGAGGTTTGAGAAAAAGAGCCGAGAAGCTTCAACCAACAATATCCTATCAATTTTGCATCTTTGAGGGAGCAAGTTAGGACATCCGTCATGCTCACAACATTTCATGACTATTCGAAACAATTGATCTCATTCGAAGCTCCTCCAGAGCCTGATTAGTGCAGAGGCACAAAGTTTGTGAACTGTTTAGGAAAAGTGTGAACTAATGAATTCCCATGAAATTGGACCCTTTGGGAGAACAATTTGGTTCATCCGGTCACCTCACAACATCTGGAGTCTATTCCAATGTGTTGATCCCAATCAAAACTCTTTTTGGGATAGTTTTGGTCGAAAGCATGAGGTTCGAGAAAAAGAACCGAGAAGCTTCAACCAACAATATCCTATCAATTTTGCACCTTTGAGGGAGCAAGTTAGGACATCCGGCATGCTCACAACATTTCATGACTATTCGAAACAATTGATCTCATTCGAAGCTCCTCCAGAGCCTGATTAGTGCAGAGGCACAAAGTTTGTGAACTGTTTAGGAAAAGTGTGAACTAATGAATTCCCATGAAATTGGACCCTTTGGGAGAACAATTTGGTTCATCCGGTCACCTCACAACATGTGGAGTCTATTCCAATGTCTTGATCCCAATCGAAACTCTTTTTGGTACAGTTTTGGTCAGAAGCATGAGGTTTGAGAAAAAGAACCGCGAAGCTTCAACCAACAATATCCTATCAATTTTGCATATTTGAGGGAGCAAGTTAGCACATCCGGCATGCTCACAACATTTCATGACTATTCGAAACAATTGATCTCATTCGAAGCTCCTCTAGAGCCTGATTAGTGCAGAGGCACAAAGTTTGTGAACTGTTTAGGAAAAGTGTGAACTAATGAATTCCCATGAAATTGGACCCTTTGGGAGAACAATTTGGTTCATCCGGTCATCTCACAACATGTGGAGTCTATTCCAATGTCTTGATCCCAATCGAAACTCTTTTTGGTGGAGTTTTGGTCAGAAGCATGAGGTTTGAGAAAAAGAACCGAGAAGCTTCAACCAACAATATCCTATCAATTTTGCATCTTTGAGGGAGCAAGTTAGCACATCCGGCATGCTCACAACATTTCATGACTATTCGAAACAATTGATCTCATTCGAAGCTCCTCCAGAGCCTGATTAGTGCAGAGGCACAAAGTTTGTGAACTGTTTAGGAAATGTGTGAACTAATGAATTCCCATGAAATTGGACCCTTTGGGAGAACAATTTGGTTCATCCGGTCACCTCACAACATCTGGAGTCTATTCCAATGTATTGCTCCCAATCGAAACTCTTTTTGGCACAGATTTGGTCAGAAGCATGAGGTTTGAGAAAAAGAACCGAGAAGCTTCAACCAACAATATCCTATCAATTTTGCATCTTTGAGGGAGCAAGTTAGCACATCCGGCATGCTCACAACATTTCATGACTATTCGAAACAATTGATCTCATTCGAAGCTCCTCCAGAGCCTGATTAGTGCAGAGGCACAAAGTTTGTGAACTGTTTAGGAAAAGTGTGAACTAATGAATTCCCATGAAATTGGACCCTTTGGGAGAACAATTTGGTTCATCCGGTCACCTCACAACATCTGGAGTCTATTCCAATGTGTTGATCCCAATCAAAACTCTTTTTGGCACAATTTTGGTGTGAAGCATGAGGTTTGAGAAAAAGAACCGAGAAGGCTCAACCAACAATATCCTATCAATTTTGCATCTTTGAGGGAGCAAGTTAGCACATCCGGCATGCTCACAACATTTCATGACTATTCGAAACAATTGATCTCATTCGAAGCTCCTCAGAGCCTGATTAGTGCAGAATCACAAAGTGTCTGAACTATTTGTGAAAAGTATGAACTAATGAATTCCCTTGAAATTGGCCCCTTTGGCCGAACTATTGGGTTCATCCGGTCACCTCACAACATCTGGAGTCTATTCCAATGTATTGATCCTAATCGAAACTCTTTTTGGCATAGTTTTGGTCAGAAGCATGAGGTTTGAGAAAAAGAACCGCGAAGCTTCAACCAACAATATCCTATCAATTTTGCATCTTTGAGGGAGCAAGTTAGCACATCCGGCATGCTCACAACATTTCATGACTATTCGAAACAATTGATCTCATTCGAAGCTCCTCCAAAGTCTGATTAGTGCAGAGGCACAAAGTTTACGAACTGTTTAGGAAAAGTGTGAACGGACGAATTCCTTTGAAATTGGCCACTTTGGGAGAACAATTTGGTTCATCAGGTCAACTCACAACATCTTAAGTCTATTCCAATGTGTTGATCCCAATCAAAACTCTTTTTGGCACAATTTTGGTCAGAAGCATGAGGTTTGAGAAAAAGAACCGAGAAGCCTCAACCAACAATATCCTATCAATTTTGCATCTTTGAGGGAGCAAGTTAGCACATCCGGCATGCTCACAACATTTCATGACTATTCGAAACAATTGATCTCATTCGAAGCTCCTCCAGAGCCTGATTAGTGCAGAGGCACAAAGTTTGTGAACTGTTTAGGAAAAGTGTGAACTAATGAATTCCCATGAAATTGGACCCTTTGGGAGAAGAATTTGGTTCATCCGGTCACCTCACAACATCTGGAGTCTATTCCAATGTATTGATCCCAATCGAAACTCTTTTTGGCACAGTTTTGGTCAGAAGCATGAGGTTTGAGAAAAAGAACCGAGAAGCTTCAACCAACAATATCCTATCAATTTTGCATCTTTGAGGGAGCAAGTTAGCACATCCGGCATGCTCACAACATTTCATGACTATTCGAAACAATTGATCTCATTCGAAGCTCCTCCAGAGCCTGATTAGTGCAGAGGCACAAAGTTTGTGAACTGTTTAGGAAAAGTGTGAACTAATGAATTCCCATGAAATTGGACCCTTTGGGAGAACAATTTGGTTCATCCGGTCACCTCACAACATCTGGAGTCTATTCCAATGTATTGATCCCAATCGAAACTCTTTTTGGCACAGTTTTGGTCAAAAGCATGAGGTTTGAGAAAAAGAACCGAGAAGCTTCAACAAACAATATCCTATCAATTTTGCATCTTTGAGGGAGCAAGTTAGCACATCCGGCATGCTCACAACATTTCATGACTATTCGAAACAATTGATCTCATTCGAAGCTCCTCCAGAGCCTGATTAGTGCAGAGGCACAAAGTTTGTGAACTGTTTAGGAAAAGTGTGAACTAATGAATTCCCATGAAATTGGACCCTTTGGGAGAACAATTTGGTTCATCCGGTCACCTCACAACATCTGGAGTCTATCCCAATGTCTTGATCCCAATCGAAACTCTTTTTGGTACAGTTTTGGTCAGAAGCATGAGGTTTGAGAAAAAGAACTGAGAAGCCTCAACCAACAATATCCTAGCAATTTTGCATCTTTGAGGGAGCAAGTTAGCACATCCGGCATGCTCACAACATTTCATGACTATTCGAAACAATTGACCTCATTCGAAGCTCCTCAGAGCCTGATTAGTGCAGAGTCACAAAGTGTCTGAACTATTTGTGAAAAGTATGAACTAATGAATTCCCTTGAAATTGGCCCCTTTGGCCGAACTATTGGGTTCATCCGGTCACCTCACAACATCTGGAGTCTATTCCAATGTATTGATCCCAATCAAAACTCTTTTTGGCATAGTTTTGGTCGAAGCATGAGGTTTGAGAAAAAGAACCGAGAAACTTCAACCAACAATATCCTATCAATTTTGCATCTTTGAGGGAGCAAGTTAGCACATCCGGCATGCTCGCAACATTTCATGACTATTCGAAACAATTGATCTCATTTGAAGCTCCTCCAGAGCCTGATTAGTGCAGAGGCACAAAGTTTGTGAACTGTTTAGGAAAAGTGTGAACTAATGAATTCCCATGAAATTGGCCACTTTGGGAGAACAATTTGGTTCATCAGGTCACCTCACAACATCTTAAGTCTATTCCAATGTGTTGATCCCAATCAAAACTCTTTTTGGCACAATTTTGGTCAGAAGCATGAGGTTTGAGAAAAAGAACCGAGAAGCCTCAACCAACAATATCCTATCAATTTTGCATCTTTGAGGGAGCAAGTTAGCACATCCGGCATGCTCACAACATTTCATGACTATTCGAAACAATTGATCTCATTCGAAGCTCCTCAGAGCCTGATTAGTGCAGAAGCACAAAGTGTCTGAACTATTTGTGAAAAGTATGAACTAATGAATTCCCTTGAAATTGGCCCCTTTGGGAGAACAATTGGGTTCATCCGGTCACCTCACAACATCTGGAGTCTATTCCAATGTATTGATCCCAATCGAAACTCTTTTTGGCATAGTTTTGGTGGAAGCATGAGGTTTGAGAAAAAGAACCGAGAAGCTTCAACCAACAATATCCTAACAATTTTGCATCTTTGAGGGAGCAAGTTAGCACATCCGGCATGCTCACAACATTTCATGACTATTCGAAACAATTGATCTCATTCGAAGCTCCTCCAGAGCCTGATTAGTGCAGAGGCACAAAGTGTCTGAACTGTTTAGGAAAAGTGTGAACTAATGAATTCCCATGAAATTGGACCCTTTGGGAGAACAAGTTGGTTCATCCGGTCAGCTCACAACATCTGGAGTCTATTCCAATGTATTGATCCCAATCGAAACTCTTTTTGGCATAGTTTTGGTAGCAGCATGAGGTTTGAGAAAAAGAACCGCGAAGCTTCAACCAACAATATCCTATCAATTTCGCATCTTTGAGGGAGCAAGTTAGCACATCGGGCATGCTCACAACATTTCATGACTATTCGAAACAATTGATCTAATTCGAAGCTCCTCCAGAGCCTGATTAGTGCAGAGGCACAAAATTTGTGAACTCTTTTGGAAAAGTGTGAACTAATGAATTCCCATGAAATTAGACCCTTTGGAAGAACAATTGGGTTCATCCGGTCACCTCACAACATGTGGAGTCTATTCCAATGTATTGATCCCAATCGAAACTCTTTTTGGCATAGTTTTGGTAGAAGCAGGAAGTATGAGAAAAAGAACCGCGAAGCTTCAACCAACAATATCCTATTAATTTTGCATCTTTGAGGGAGCAAGTTAGCACATCCGGCATGCTCGCAACATTTCATGACTATTCAAAACAATTGATCTCATTCGAAGCTCCTCTAGAGCCTGATTAGTGCAGAGGCACAAAATTTGTGAACTCTTTTGGAAAAGTGTGAACTAATGAATTCCCATGAAATTAGACCCTTTGGGAGAACAATTGGGTTCATCCGGTCACCTCACAACATGTGGAGTCTATTCCAATGTATTGATCCCAATCGAAACTCTTTTTGGCATAGTTTTGGTAGAAGCAGGAAGTATGAGAAAAAGAACCGAGAAGCTTCAACCAACAATATCCTATCAATTTTGCATCTTTGAGGGAGCAAGTTAGCACATCCGGCATGCTCACTACATTTCATGACTATTCGAAACAATTGATCTCATTCGAAGCTCCTCCAGAGCCTGATTAGTGCAGAGGCACAAAGTGTCTGAACTGTTTAGGAAAAGTGTGAACTAATGAATTCCCATGAAATTGGACCCTTTGGGAGAACAAGTTGGTTCATCCGGTCAGCTCACAACATCTGGAGTCTATTCCAATGTATTGATCCCAATCGAAACTCTTTTTGGCATAGTTTTGGTAGCAGCATGAGGTTTGAGAAAAAGAACCGCGAAGCTTCAACCAACAATATCCTATCAATTTCGCATCTTTGAGGGAGCAAGTTAGCACATCGGGCATGCTCACAACATTTCATGACTATTCGAAACAATTGATCTAATTCGAAGCTCCTCCAGAGCCTGATTAGTGCAGAGGCACAAAATTTGTGAACTCTTTTGGAAAAGTGTGAACTAATGAATTCCCATGAAATTAGACCCTTTGGAAGAACAATTGGGTTCATCCGGTCACCTCACAACATGTGGAGTCTATTCCAATGTATTGATCCCAATCGAAACTCTTTTTGGCATAGTTTTGGTAGAAGCAGGAAGTATGAGAAAAAGAACCGCGAAGCTTCAACCAACAATATCCTATTAATTTTGCATCTTTGAGGGAGCAAGTTAGCACATCCGGCATGCTCGCAACATTTCATGACTATTCAAAACAATTGATCTCATTCGAAGCTCCTCTAGAGCCTGATTAGTGCAGAGGCACAAAATTTGTGAACTCTTTTGGAAAAGTGTGAACTAATGAATTCCCATGAAATTAGACCCTTTGGGAGAACAATTGGGTTCATCCGGTCACCTCACAACATGTGGAGTCTATTCCAATGTATTGATCCCAATCGAAACTCTTTTTGGCATAGTTTTGGTAGAAGCAGGAAGTATGAGAAAAAGAACCGAGAAGCTTCAACCAACAATATCCTATCAATTTTGCATCTTTGAGGGAGCAAGTTAGCACATCCGGCATGCTCACTACATTTCATGACTATTCGAAACAATTGATCTCATTCGAAGCTCCTCCAGAGCCTGATTAGTGCAGAGGCACAAAGTTTATGAACTATTTAGGAAAAGTGTGAACTAATGAATTCCCATGAAATTGGACCCTTTGGGAGAACAATTTGGTTCATCCGGTCACCTCACAACATCTGGAGTCTATTCCAATGTATTGATCCCAATCGAAACTCTTTTTGGCATAGTTTTGGTGGAAGCATGAGGTTTGAGAAAAAGAACCGAGAAGCTTCAACCAACAATATCCTATCAATTTTGCATCTTTGAGGGAGCAAGTTAGCACATCCGGCATGCTCACAACATTTCATGACTATTCGAAACAATTGATCTCATTCGAAGCTCCTCCAGAGCCTGATTAGTGCAGAGGCACAAAGTTTGTGAACTGTTTCGGAAAAGTGTGAACGGACGAATTCCTATGAAATTGGCCCCTTTGGGAGAACAATTTGGTCCATCCGGCCACCTCACAACATCTGGAGTCTATTCTAATGTCTTGATCCCAATCGAAACTCTTTTTGGTACAGTTTTGGTCAGAAGCATGAGGTTTGAGAAAAAGAACCGAGATGCTTCAACCAACAATATCCTATCAATTTTGCATCTTTGAGGGAGCAAGTTAGAACATCCGGCATGCTCACAACATTTCATGACTATTCGAAACAATTGATCTCATTCGAAGCTCCTCCAGAGCCTGGTTAGTGCAGAGGCACAAAGTTTGTGAACTGTTTAGGAAAAGTGTTAACGGACGAATTCCTTTGAAATTGGCCCCTTTGGGAGAACAATTTGGTTCATCAGGTCACCTCACAACATCTTGAGTCTATTCCAATATGTTGATCCCAATCAAAACTCTTTTTGGCACAATTTTGGTCAGAAGCATGAGTTTTGAGAAAAAGAACCGAGAAGCCTCAACCAACAATATCCTATCAATTTTGCATCTTTGAGGGAGCAAGTTAGCACATCCGGCATGCTCACAACATTTCATGACTATTCGAAACAATTGATCTCATTCGAAGCTCCTCAGAGCCTGATTAGTGCAGAATCACAAAGTGTCTGAACTATTTGTGAAAAGTATGAACTAATGAATTCCCTTGAAATTGGCCCCTTTGGCAGAACTATTGGGTTCATCCGGTCACCTCACAACATCTGGAGTCTATTCCAATGTATTGATCCCAATCGAAACTCTTTTTGGCATAGTTTTGGTGGAAGCATGAGGTTTGAGAAAAAGAACCGCGAAGCTTCAACCAACAATATCCTATCAATTTTGCATCTTTGAGGGAGCAAGTTAGCACATCCGGCATGCTCACAACATTTCATGACTATTCGAAACAATTGATCTCATTCGAAGCTCCTCCAGAGCCTGATTAGTGCAGAGGCACAAAGTTTGTGCATTGTTTAGGAAAAGTAAGAACTAATGAATTCCCATGAAATTGGACCCTTTGGGAGAACAATTTGGTTCATCCGGTCACCTCACAACATGTGGAGTCTATTCCAATGTCTTGATCCCAATCGAAACTCTTTTTGGTACAGTTTTGGTCAGAAGCATGAGGTTTGAGAAAAAGAACCGCCAAGCTTCAACCAACAATATCCTAACAATTTTGCATCTTTGAGGGAGCGAGTTAGCACATCCGGCATGCTCACAACATTTCATGACTATTCGAAACAATTGATCTCATTCGAAGCTCCTCTTGAGCCTGATTAGTGCAGAGGCACAAAGTTTGTGAACTGTTTAGGAAAAGTGTGAACTAATGAATTCCCATGAAATTGGACCCTTTGGGAGAACAATTTGGTTCATCCGGTCATCTCACAACATGTGGAGTCTATTCCAATGTCTTGATCCCAATCGAAACTCTTTTTGGTGCAGTTTTGGTCAGAAGCATGAGGTTTGAGAAAAAGAACCGAGAAGCTTCAACCAACAAATATCCTATCAATTTTGCATCGTTGAGGGAGCAAGTTAGCACATCCGGCATGCTCACAACATTTCATGACTATTCGAAACAATTGATCTCATTCGAAGCTCCTCCAGAGCCTGATTAGTGCAGAGGCACAAAGTTTGTGAACTGTTTAGGAAATGTGTGAACTAATGAATTCCCATGAAATTGGACCCTTTGGGAGAACAATTTGGTTCATCCGGTCACCTCACAACATCTGGAGTCTATTCCAATGTATTGATCCCAATCGAAACTCTTTTTGGCACAGTTTTGGTCAGAAGCATGAGGTTTGAGAAAAAGAACCGAGAAGCTTCAACCAACAATATCCTATCAATTTTGCATCTTTGAGGGAGCAAGTTAGCACATCCGGCATGCTCACAACATTTCATGACTATTCGAAACAATTGATCTCATTCGAAGCTCCTCCAGAGCCTGATTAGTGCAGAGGCACAAAGTTTGTGAACTGTTTAGGAAAAGTGTGAACTAATGAATTCCCATGAAATTGGACCCTTTGGGAGAACAATTTGGTTCATCCGGTCACCTCACAACATCTGGAGTCTATTCCAATGTCTTGATCCCAATCGAAACTCTTTTTGGTACAGTTTTGGTCAGAAGCATGAGGTTTGAGAAAAAGAACCGAGAAGCCTCAACCAACAATATCCTATCAATTTTGCATCTTTGAGGGAGCAAGTTAGCACATCCGGCATGCTCACAACATTTCATGACTATTCGAAACAATTGATCTCATTCGAAGCTCCTCAGAGCCTGATTAGTGCAGAATCACAAAGTGTCTGAACTATTTGTGAAAAGTATGAACTAATGAATTCCCTTGAAATTGGCCCCTTTGGCCGAACTATTGGGTTCATCCGGTCACCTCACAACATCTGGAGTCTATTCCAATGTATTGATCCCAATCGAAACTCTTTTTGGCATAGTTTTGGTGGAAGCATGAGGTTTGAGAAAAAGAACCGCGAAGCTTCAACCAACAATATCCTATCAATTTTGCATCTTTGAGGGAGCAAGTTAGCACATCCGGCATGCTCACAACATTTCATGACTATTCGAAACAATTGATCTCATTCGAAGCTCCTCCAGAGCCTGATTAGTGCAGAGGCACAAAGTTTGTGAACTGTTTAGGAAAAGTGTGAACTAATGAATTCCCATGAAATTGGACCCTTTGGGAGAACAATTTGGTTCATCCGGTCATCTCACAACATGTGGAGTCTATTCCAATGTCTTGATCCCAATCGAAACTCTTTTTGGTGCAGTTTTGGTCAGAAGCATGAGGTTTGAGAAAAAGAACCGAGAAGCTTTAACCAACAATATCCTATCTATTTTGCATCTTTGAGGGAGCAAGTTAGCACATCCGGCATGCTCACAACATTTCATGACTATTCGAAACAATTGATCTCATTCGAAGCTCCTCCAGAGCCTGATTAGTGCAGAGGCACAAAGTTTGTGAACTGTTTAGGAAATGTGTGAACTAATGAATTCCAATGAAATTGGACCCTTTGGGAGAACAATTTCGTTCATCCGGTCACCTCACAACATCTGGAGTCTATTCCAATGTATTGATCCCAATCGAAAGTCTTTTTGGCACAGTTTTGGTAAGAAGCATGAGGTTTGAGAAAAAGAACCGAGAAGCTTCAACCAACAATATCCTATCAATTTTGCATCTTTGAGGGAGCAAGTTAGCACATCCGGCATGCTCACAACATTTCATGACTATTCGAAACAATTGATCTCATTCGAAGCTCCTCCAGAGCCTGATTAGTGCAGAGGCACAAAGTTTGTGAACTGTTTAGGAAAAGTGTGAACTAATGAATTCCCATGAAATTGGACCCTTTGGGAGAACAATTTGGTTCATCCGGTCACCTCACAACATCTGGAGTCTATTCCAATGTATTGATCCCAATTGAAACTCTTTTTGGCACAGTTTTGGTCAGAAGCATGAGGTTTGAGAAAAAGAACCGAGACGCTTCAACCAACAATATCCTATCAATTTTGCATCTTTGAGGGAGCAAGTTAGCACATCCGGCATGCTCACAACATTTCATGACTATTCGAAACAATTGATCTCATTCGAAGCTCCTCCAGAGCCTGATTAGTGCAGAAACACAAAGTTTGTGAACTGTTTAGGAAAAGTGTGAACTAATGAATTCCCATGAAATTGGACCCTTTGGGAGAACAATTTGGTTCATCCGGTCACCTCACAACATCTGGAGTCTATTCCAATGTCTTGATCCCAATCGAAACTCTTTTTGGTACAGTTTTGGTCAGAAGCATGAGGTTTGAGAAAAAGAACCGAGAAGCCTCAACCAACAATATCCTATCAATTTTGCATCTTTGAGGGAGCAAGTTAGCACATCCGGCATGCTCACAACATTTCATGACTATTCGAAACAATTGATCTCATTCGAAGCTCCTCAGAGCCTGATTAGTGCAGAATCACAAAGTGTCTGAACTATTTGTGAAAAGTATGAACTAATGAATTTCCTTGAAATTGGCCCCTTTGGCCGAACTATTGGGTTCATCCGGTCACCTCACAACATCTGGAGTCTATTCCAATGTATTGATCCCAATCGAAACTCTTTTTGGCATAGTTTTGGTGGAAGCATGAGGTTTGAGAAAAAGAACCGCGAAGCTTCAACCAACAATATCCTATCAATTTTGCATCTTTGAGGGAGCAAGTTAGCACATCCGGCATGCTCACAACATTTCATGACTATTCGAAACAATTGATCTCATTCGAAGCTCCTCCAGAGCCTGATTAGTGCAGAGGCACAAAGTTTGTGCATTGTTTAGGAAAAGTGTGAACTAATGAATTCCCATGAAATTGGACCCTTTGGGAGAACAATTTGGTTCATCCGGTCACCTCACAACATGTGGAGTCTATTCCAATGTCTTGATCCCAATCGAAACTCTTTTTGGTACAGTTTTGGTCAGAAGCATGAGGTTTGAGAAAAAGAACCGCGAAGCTTCAACCAACAATATCCTAACAATTTTGCATCTTTGAGGGAGCAAGTTAGCACATCCGGCATGCTCACAACATTTCATGACTATTCGAAACAATTGATCTCATTCGAAGCTCCTCCAGAGCCTGATTAGTGCAGAGGCACAAAGTTTGTGAACTGTTTAGGAAAAGTGTGAACTAATGAATTCCCATGAAATTGGACCCTTTGGGAGAATAATTTGGTTCATCCGGTCATCTCACAACATGTGGAGTCTATTCCAATGTCTTGATCCCAATCGAAACTCTTTATGGTACAGTTTTGGTCAGAAGCATGAGGTTTGAGAAAAAGAACCGAGAAGCCTCAACCAACAATATCCTATCAATTTTGCATCTTTGAGGGAGCAAGTTAGAACATCCGGCATGCTCAAAACATTTCATGACTATTCGAAACAATTGATCTCATTCGAAGCTCCTCCAGAGCCTGATTAGTGCAGAGGCACAAAGTTTGTGAACCGTTTAGGAAAAGTGTGAACTAATGAATTCCCATGAAATTGGACCCTTTGGGAGAACAATTTGGTTCATCCGGTCATCTCACAACATCTGGAGTCTATTCCAATGTCTTGATCCCAATCGAAACTCTTTTTGGTACAGTTTTGGTCAGAAGCATGAGGTTTGAGAAAAAGAACCGAGAAGCCTCAACCAACAATATCCTATCAATTTTGCATCTTTGAGGGAGCAAGTTAGAACATCCGGCATGCTCAAAACATTTCATGACTATTCGAAACAATTGATCTCATTCGAAGCTCCCCCAGAGCCTGATTAGTGCAGAGGCACAAAGTTTGTGAACTGTTTAGGAAAAGTGTGAACTAATGAATTCCCATGAAATTGGACCCTTTGGGAGAACAATTTGGTTCATCCGGTCATCTCACAACATGTGGAGTCTATTCCAATGTATTGATCCCAATCGAAACTCTTTTTGGCATAGTTTTGGTGGAAGCATGAGGTTTGAGAAAAAGAACCGCGAAGCTTCAACCAACAATATCCTATCAATTTTGCATCTTTGAGGGAGCAAGTTAGCACATCCGGCATGCTCACAACATTTCATGACTATTCGAAACAATTGATCTCATTCGAAGCTCCTCCAGAGCCTGATTAGTGCAGAGGCACAAAGTTTGTGAACTGTTTAGGAAAAGTGTGAACTAATGAATTCCCATGAAATTGGACCCTTTGGGAGAACAATTTGGTTCATCCGGTCACCTCACAACATGTGAAGTCTATTCCAATGTCTTGATCCCAATCGAAACTCTTTTTGGTACAGTTTTGGTCAGAAGCATGAGGTTTGAGGAAAAGAACCGCGAAGCTTCAACCAACAATATCCTAACAATTTTGCATCTTTGAGGGAGCAAGTTAGCACATCCGGCATGCTCACAACATTTCATTACTATTCGAAACAATTGATCTCATTCGAAGCTCCTCCAGAGCCTGATTAGTGCAGAGGCACAAAGTTTGTGAACTGTTTAGGAAAAGTGTGAACTAATGAATTCCCATGAAATTGGACCCTTTGGGAGAACAATTTGGTTCATCCGGTCACCTCACAACATGTGGAGTCTATTCCAATGTCTTGATCCCAATCGAAACTCTTTTTGGTGCAGTTTTGGTCAGAAGCATGAGGTTTGAGAAAAAGAACCGAGAAGCTTCAACCAACAATATCCTATCAATTTTGCATCTTTGAGGGAGCAAGTTAGCACATCCGGCATGCTCACAACATTTCATGACTATTCGAAACAATTGATCTCATTCGAAGCTCCTCCAGAGCCTGATTAGTGTAGAGGCACAAAGTTTGTGAACTGTTTAGGAAAAGTGTGAACTAATGAATTCCCATGAAATTGGACCCTTTGGGAGAACAATTTGGTTCATCCGGTCATCTCACAACATGTGGAGTCTATTCCAATGTCTTGATCCCAATCGAAACTCATTTTGGTGCAGTTTTGGTCAGAAGCATGAGGTTTGAGAAAAAGAACCGAGAAGCTTCAATCAATAATATCCTAACAATTTTGCATCTTTGAGGGAGCAAGTTAGCACATCCGGCATGCTCACAACATTTCAAGACTATTCGAAACAATTGATCTCATTCGAAGCTCCTCCAGAGCCTGATTAGTGCAGAGGCACAAAGTTTATGTATTGTTTAGGAAAAGTGTGAACTAATGAATTCCCATGAAATTGGACCCTTTGGGAGAAGAATTTGGTTCATCCGGTCACCTCACAACATCTGGAGTCTATTCCAATGTATTGATCCCAATCGAAACTCTTTTTGGGACAGTTTTGGTCAGAAGCATGAGGTTTGAGAAAAAGAACCGAGAATCTTCAACCAACAATATCCTATTAATTTTGCATCTTTGAGGGAGCAAGTTAGCACATCCGGCATGCTCACAACATTTCATGACTATTCGAAACAATTGATCTCATTCGAAGCTCCTCCAGAGCCTGATTAGTGCAGAAACACAAAGTTTGTGAACTGTTTAGGAAAAGTGTGAACTAATGAATTCCCATGAAATTGGACCCTTTGGGAGAACAATTTGGTTCATCCGGTCACCTCACAACATGTGGAGTCTATTCCAATGTCTTGATCCCAATCGAAACTCTTTTTGGTACAGTTTTGGTCAGAAGCATGAGGTTTGAGAAAAAGAACCGAGAAGCCTCAACCAACAATATCCTATCAATTTTGCATCTTTGAGGGAGCAAGTTAGCACATCCGGCATGCTCACAACATTTCATGACTATTCGAAACAATTGATCTCATTCGAAGCTCCTCCAGAGCCTGATTAGTGCAGAGGCACAAAGTTTGTGAACTGTTTAGGAAAAGTGTGAACTAATGAATTCCCATGAAATTGGACCCTTTGGGAGAACAATTTGGTTCATCCGGTCATCTCACAACATGTGGAGTCTATTCCAATGTCTTGATCCCAATCGAAACTCTTTTTGGTGCAGTTTTGGTCAGAAGCATGAGGTTTGAGAAAAAGAACCGAGAAGCTTCAACCAACAATATCCTATCAATTTTGCATCTTTGAGGGAGCAAGTTAGCACATCCGGCATGCTCACAACATTTCATGACTATTCGAAACAATTGATCTCATTCGAAGCTCCTCGAGAGCCTGATTAGTGCAGAGGCACAAAGTTTGTGAACTGTTTCGGAAAAGTGTTAACGGACTAATTCCCATGAAATTGGACCCTTTGTGAGAACAATTTGGCTCATCCGGTCACCTCACAACATGTGGAGTCTATTCCAATGTCTTGATCCCAATCGAAACTCTTTTTGGTGCAGTTTTGGTCAGAAGCATGAGGTTTGAGAAAAAGAACCGAGAAGCTTCAACCAACAATATCCTATCAATTTTGCATCTTTGAGGGAGCAAGTTAGCACATCCGGCATGCTCACAACATTTCATGACTATTCGAAACAATTGATCTCATTCGAAGCTCCTCCAGAGCCTGATTAGTGCAGAGGCACAAAGTTTGTGAACTGTTTAGGAAAAGTGTGAACTAATGAATTCCCATGAAATTGGACCCTTTGGGAGAACAATTTGGTTCATCCGGTCACCTCACAACATGTGGAGTCTATTCCAATGTATTGATCCCAATCGAAACTCTTTTTGGCACAGTTTTGGTCAGAAGCATGAGGTTTGAGAAAAAGAACCGAGAAGCTTCAACCAACAATATCCTATCAATTTTGCATCTTTGAGGGAGCAAGTTAGCACATCCGGCATGCTCACAACCTTTCATGACTATTCGAAACAATTGATCTCATTTGAAGCTCCTCGAGAGCCTGATTAGTGCAGAGGCACAAAGTTTTTGAACTGTTTAGGAAAAGTGTGAACTAATGAATTCCCATGAAATTGGACCCTTTGGGAGAACAATTTGGTTCATCCGGTCACCTCACAACATCTGGAGTCTATTCCAATGTCTTGATCCCAATCGAAACTCTTTTTGGGACAGTTTTGGTCAGAAGCATGAGGTTTGAGAAAAAGAACCGAGAAGCCTCAACCAACAATATCCTATCAATTTTGCATCTTTGAGGGAGCAAGTTAGCACATCCGGCATGCTCACAACATTTCATGACTATTCGAAACAATTGATCTCATTCGAAGCTCCTCGAGAGCCTGATTAGTGCAGAGGCACAAAGTTTGTGAACTGTTTCGGAAAAGTGTGAACGGACGAATTGCCATGAAATTGGACCCTTTGTGAGAACAATTTGGCTCATCCGGTCACCTCACAACATCTGGAGTCTATTCCAATGTCTTGATCCCAATCGAAACTCTTTTTGGTACAGTTTTGGTCAGAAGCATGAGGTTTGAGAAAAAGAACCGAGAAGCCTCAACCAACAATATCCTATCAATTTTGCATCTTTGAGGGAGCAAGTTAGAACATCCGGCATGCTCAAAACATTTCATGACTATTCGAAACAATTGATCTCATTCGAAGCTCCTCCAGAGCCTGATTAGTGCAGAGGCACAAAGTTTGTGAACTGTTTAGGAAAAGTGTGAACTAATGAATTCCCATGAAATTGGACCCTTTGGGAGAACAATTTGGTTCATCTGGTCATCTCACAACATCTGGAGTCTATTCCAATGTCTTGATCCCAATCGAAACTCTTTTTGGTACAGTTTTGGTCAGAAGCATGAGGTTTGAGAAAAAGAACCGAGAAGCCTCAACCAACAATATCCTATCAATTTTGCATCTTTGAGGGAGCAAGTTAGAACATCCGGCATGCTCAAAACATTTCATGACTATTCGAAACAATTGATCTCATTCGAAGCTCCCCCAGAGCCTGATTAGTGCAGAGGCACAAAGTTTGTGAACCGTTTAGGAAAAGTGTGAACTAATGAATTCCCATGAAATTGGACCCTTTGGGAGAACAATTTGGTTCATCCGGTCATCTCACAACATGTGGAGTCTATTCCAATGTCTTGATCCCAATCGAAACTCTTTTTGGTGCAGTTTTGGTCAGAAGATGAGGTTTGAGAAAAAGAACCGAGAAGCTTCAATCAACAATATCCTAACAATTTTGCATCTTTGAGGGAGCAAGTTAGCACATCCGGCATGCTCACAACATTTCAAGACTATTCGAAACAATTGATCTCATTCGAAGCTCCTCCAGAGCCTGATTAGTGCAGAGGCACAAAGTTTGTGAACTGTTTAGGAAAAGTGTGAACTAATGAATTCCCATGAAATTGGACCCTTTGGGAGAAGAATTTGGTTCATCCGGTCACCTCACAACATCTGGAGTCTATTCCAATGTATTGATCCCAATCGAAACTCTTTTTGGGACAGTTTTGGTCAGAAGCATGAGGTTTGAGAAAAAGAACCGAGAAGCTTCAACCAACAATATCCTATTAATTTTGCATCTTTGAGGGAGCAAGTTAGCACATCCGGCATGCTCACAACATTTCATGACTATTCGAAACAATTGATCTCATTCGAAGCTCCTCCAGAGCCTGATTAGTGCAGAGGCACAAAGTTTTTGAACTGTTTAGGAAAAGTGTGAACTAATGAATTCCCATGAAATTGGACCCTTTGGGAGAACAATTTGGTTCATCCGGTCACCTCACAACATGTGGAGTCTATTCCAATGTCTTGATCCCAATCGAAACTCTTTTTGGTACAGTTTTGGTCAGAAGCATGAGGTTTGAGAAAAAGAACCGAGAAGCCTCAACCAACAATATCCTATCAATTTTGCATCTTTGAGGGAGCAAGTTAGCACATCCGGCATGCTCACAACATTTCATGACTATTCGAAACAATTGATCTCATTCGAAGCTCCTCCAGAGCCTGATTAGTGCAGAGGCACAAAGTTTGTGAACTGTTTAGGAAAAGTGTGAACTAATGAATTCCCATGAAATTGGACCCTTTGGGAGAACAATTTGGTTCATCCGGTCATCTCACAACATGTGGAGTCTATTCCAATGTCTTGATCCCAATCGAAACTCTTTTTGGTGCAGTTTTGGTCAGAAGCATGAGGTTTGAGAAAAAGAACCGAGAAGCTTCAACCAACAATATCCTATCAATTTTGCATCTTTGAGGGAGCAAGTTAGCACATCCGGCATGCTCACAACATTTCATGACTATTCGAAACAATTGATCTCATTCGAAGCTCCTCCAGAGCCTGATTAGTGCAGAGGCACAAAGTTTGTGAACTGTTTCGGAAAAGTGTGAACGGACTAATTCCCATGAAATTGGACCCTTTGTGAGAACAATTTGGCTCATCCGGTCACCTCACAACATGTGGAGTCTATTCCAATGTCTTGATCCCAATCGAAACTCTTTTTGGTGCAGTTTTGGTCAGAAGCATGAGGTTTGAGAAAAAGAACCGAGAAGCTTCAACCAACAATATCCTATCAATTTTGCATCTTTGAGGGAGCAAGTTAGCACATCCGGCATGCTCACAACATTTCATGACTATTCGAAACAATTGATCTCATTCGAAGCTCCTCCAGAGCCTGATTAGTGCAGAGGCACAAAGTTTGTGAACTGTTTAGGAAAAGTGTGAACTAATGAATTCCCATGAAATTGGACCCTTTGGGAGAACAATTTGGTTCATCCGGTCACCTCACAACATGTGGAGTCTATTCCAATGTATTGATCCCAATCGAAACTCTTTTTGGCACAGTTTTGGTCAGAAGCATGAGGTTTGAGAAAAAGAACCGAGAAGCTTCAACCAACAATATCCTATCAATTTTGCATCTTTGAGGGAGCAAGTTAGCACATCCGGCATGCTCACAACCTTTCATGACTATTCGAAACAATTGATCTCATTCGAAGCTCCTCGAGAGCCTGATTAGTGCAGAGGCACAAAGTTTTTGAACTGTTTAGGAAAAGTGTGAACTAATGAATTCCCATGAAATTGGACCCTTTGGGAGAACAATTTGGTTCATCCGGTCACCTCACAACATCTGGAGTCTATTCCAATGTCTTGATCCCAATCGAAACTCTTTTTGGGACAGTTTTGGTCAGAAGCATGAGGTTTGAGAAAAAGAACCGAGAAGCCTCAACCAACAATATCCTATCAATTTTGCATCTTTGAGGGAGCAAGTTAGCACATCCGGCATGCTCACAACATTTCATGACTATTCGAAACAATTGATCTCATTCGAAGCTCCTCCAGAGCCTGATTAGTGCAGAGGCACAAAGTTTGTGAACTGTTTCGGAAAAGTGTGAACGGACGAATTGCCATGAAATTGGACCCTTTGTGAGAACAATTTGGCTCATCCGGTCACCTCACAACATCTGGAGTCTATTCCAATGTCTTGATCCCAATCGAAACTCTTTTTGGTACAGTTTTGGTCAGAAGCATGAGGTTTGAGAAAAAGAACCGAGAAGCCTCAACCAATAATATCCTATCAATTTTGCATCTTTGAGGGAGCAAGTTAGAACATCCGGCATGCTCAAAACATTTCATGACTATTCAAAACAATTGATCTCATTCGAAGCTCCTCCAGAGCCTGATTAGTGCAGAGGCACAAAGTTTGTGAACTGTTTAGGAAAAGTGTGAACTAATGAATTCCCATGAAATTGGACCCTTTGGGAGAACAATTTGGTTCATCCGGTCATCTCACAACATCTGGAGTCTATTCCAATGTCTTGATCCCAATCGAAACTCTTTTTGGTACAGTTTTGGTCAGAAGCATGAGGTTTGAGAAAAAGAACCGAGAAGCCTCAACCAACAATATCCTATCAATTTTGCATCTTTGAGGGAGCAAGTTAGAACATCCGGCATGCTCAAAACATTTCATGACTATTCGAAACAATTGATCTCATTCGAAGCTCCTCCAGAGCCTGATTAGTGCAGAGGCATAAAGTTTGTGAACTGTTTAGGAAAAGTGTGAACTAATGAATTCCCATGAAATTGGACCCTTTGGGAGAACAATTTGGTTCATCCGGTCATCTCACAACATGTGGAGTCTATTCCAATGTCTTGATCCCAATCGAAACTCTTTTTGGTGCAGTTTTGGTCAGAAGATGAGGTTTGAGAAAAAGAACCGAGAAGCTTCAATCAACAATATCCTAACAATTTTGCATCTTTGAGGGAGCAAGTTAGCACATCCGGCATGCTCACAACATTTCAAGACTATTCGAAATAATTGATCTCATTCGAAGCTCCTCCAGAGCCTGATTAGTGCAGAGGCACAAAGTTTGTGAACTGTTTAGGAAAAGTGTGAACTAATGAATTCCCATGAAATTGGACCCTTTGAGAGAACAATTTGGTTCATCCGGTCACCTCACAACATGTGGAGTCTATTCCAATGTCTTGATCCCAATCGAAACTCTTTTTGGTGCAGTTTTGGTCAGAAGCATGAGGTTTGAGAAAAAGATTCGAGAAGCTTCAACCAACAATATCCTATCAATTTTGCATCTTTGAGGGAGCAAGTTAGCACATCCGGCATGCTCACAACATTTCATGACTATTCGAAACAATTGATCTCATTCGAAGCTCCTCAGAGCCTGATTAGTGCAGAGGCACAAAGTTTGTGCATAGTTTAGGAAAAGTGTGAACTAATGAATTCCCTTGAAATTGGCCCCTTTGGCCGAACTATTGGGTTCATCCGGTCACCTCACAACATCTGGAGTCTATTCCAATGTATTGATCCCAATCGAAACTCTTTTTGGCATAGTTTTGGTGGAAGCATGAGGTTTGAGAAAAAGAACCGCGAAGCTTCAACCAACAATATCCTATCAATTTTGCATCTTTGAGGGAGCAAGTTAGCACATCCGGCATGCTCACAACATTTCATGACTATTAGAAACAATTGATCTCATTCGAAGCTCCTCCAGAGCCTGATTAGTGCAGAGGCACAAAGTTTGTGAACTGTTTAGGAAAAGTGTGAACTAATGAATTCCCATGAAATTGGACCCTTTGGGAGAACAATTTGGTTCATCCGGTCACCTCACAACATCTGGAGTCTATTCCAATGTCTTGATCCCAATCGAAACTCTTTTTGGTACAGTTTTGGTCAGAAGCATGAGGTTTGAGAAAAAGAACCGAGAAGCCTCAACCAACAATATCCTATCAATTTTGCATCTTTGAGGGAGCAAGTTAGAACATCCGGCATGCTCAAAACATTTCATGACTATTCGAAACAATTGATCTCATTCGAAGCTCCTCCAGAGCCTGATTAGTGCAGAGGCACAAAGTTTGTGAACTGTTTAGGAAAAGTGTGAACTAATGAATTCCCATGAAATTGGACCCTTTGGGAGAACAATTTGGTTCATCCGGTCATCTCACAACATGTGGAGTCTATTCCAATGTCTTGATCCCAATCGAAACTCTTTTTGGTGCAGTTTTGGTCAGAAGCATGAGGTTTGAGAAAAAGAACCGTAAGCTTCAATCAACAATATCCTATCAATTTTGCATCTTTGAGGGAGCAAGTTAGCACATCCGGCATGCTCACAACATTTCATGACTATTCGAAACAATTGATCTCATTCGAAGCTCCTCCAGAGCCTGATTAGTGCAGAGGCACAAAGTTTGTGAACTGTTTCGGAAAAGTGTGAACGGACGAATTCCCATGAAATTGGACCCTTTGTGAGAACAATTTGGCTCATCCGGTCACCTCACAACATCTGGAGTCTATTCCAATGTCTTGATCCCAATCGAAACTCTTTTTGGTACAGTTTTGGTCAGAAGCATGAGGTTTGAGAAAAAGAACCGTGAAGCTTCAACCAACAATATCCTAACAATTTTGCATCTTTGAGGGAGCAAGTTAGCACATCCGGCATGCTCACAACATTTCATGACTATTCGAAACAATTGATCTCATTCGAAGCTCCTCCAGAGCCTGATTAGTGCAGAGGCACAAAGTTTGTGAACTGTTTAGGAAAAGTGTGAACTAATGAATTCCCATGAAATTGGACCCTTTGGGAGAACAATTTGGTTCATCCGGTCACCTCACAACATCTGGAGTCTATTCCAATGTCTTGATCCCAATCGAAACTCTTTTTGGTACAGTTTTGGTCAGAAGCATGAGGTTTGAGAAAAAGAACCGAGAAGCCTCAACCAACAATATCCTATCAATTTTGCATCTTTGAGGGAGCAAGTTAGAACATCCGGCATGCTCAAAACATTTCATGACTATTCGAAACAATTGATCTCATTCGAAGCTCCTCCAGAGCCTGATTAGTGCAGAGGCACAAAGTTTGTGAACTGTTTAGGAAAAGTGTGAACTAATGAATTCCCATGAAATTGGACCCTTTGGGAGAACAATTTGGTTCATCCGGTCATCTCACAACATGTGGAGTCTATTCCAATGTCTTGATCCCAATCGAAACTCTTTTTGGTGCAGTTTTGGTCAGAAGCATGAGGTTTGAGAAAAAGAACCGTAAGCTTCAATCAACAATATCCTATCAATTTTGCATCTTTGAGGGAGCAAGTTAGCACATCCGGCATGCTCACAACATTTCATGACTATTCGAAACAATTGATCTCATTCGAAGCTCCTCCAGAGCCTGATTAGTGCAGAGGCACAAAGTTTGTGAACTGTTTCGGAAAAGTGTGAACGGACGAATTCCCATGAAATTGGACCCTTTGTGAGAACAATTTGGCTCATCCGGTCACCTCACAACATCTGGAGTCTATTCCAATGTCTTGATCCCAATCGAAACTCTTTTTGGTACAGTTTTGGTCAGAAGCATGAGGTTTGAGAAAAAGAACCGTGAAGCTTCAACCAACAATATCCTAACAATTTTGCATCTTTGAGGGAGCAAGTTAGCACATCCGGCATGCTCACAACATTTCATGACTATTCGAAACAATTGATCTCATTCGAAGCTCCTCCAGAGCCTGATTAGTGCAGAGGCACAAAGTTTGTGAACTGTTTAGGAAAAGTGTGAACTAATGAATTCCCATGAAATTGGACCCTTTGGGAGAACAATTTGGTTCATCCGGTCACCTCACAACATCTGGAGTCTATTCCAATGTCTTGATCCCAATCGAAACTCTTTTTGGTACAGTTTTGGCCAGAAGCATGAGGTTTGAGAAAAAGAACCGAGAAGCCTCAACCAACAATATCCTATCAATTTTGCATCTTTGAGGGAGCAAGTTAGAACATCCGGCATGCTCAAAACATTTCATGACTATTCGAAACAATTGATCTCATTCGAAGCTCCTCCAGAGCCTGATTAGTGCAGAGGCACAAAGTTTGTGAACTGTTTAGGAAAAGTGTGAACTAATGAATTCCCATGAAATTGGACCCTTTGGGAGAACAATTTGGTTCATCCGGTCACCTCACAACATGTGGAGTCTATTCCAATGTCTTGATCCCAATCGAAACTCTTTTTGGTGCAGTTTTGGTCAGAAGCATGAGGTTTGAGAAAAAGATCCGAGAAGCTTCAACCAACAATATCCTATCAATTTTGCATCTTTGAGGGAGCAAGTTAGCACATCCGGCATGCTCACAACATTTCATGACTATTCGAAACAATTGATCTCATTCGAAGCTCCTCAGAGCCTGATTAGTGCAGAGGCACAAAGTTTGTGCATTGTTTAGGAAAAGTGTGAACTAATGAATTCCCATGAAATTGGACCCTTTGGGAGAACAATTTGGTTCATCCGGTCACATCACAACATCTGGAGTCTATTCTAATGTATTGATCCCAATCGAAACTCTTTTTGGCACAGTTTTGGTCAGAAGCATGAGGTTTGAGAAAAAGAACCGAGAAGCTTCAACCAACAATATCCTATCAATTTTGCATCTTTGAGGGAGCAAGTTAGCACATCCGGCATGCTCATAACATTTCATGACTATTCGAAACAATTGATCTCATTCGAAGCTCCTCCAGAGCCCGATTAGTGCAGAGGCACAAAGTTTGTGAACTGTTTCGGAAAAGTGTGAACGGACGAATTCCCATGAAATTGGACCCTTTGTGAGAACAATTTGGCTCATCCGGTCACCTCACAACATCTGGAGTCTATTCCAATGTCTTGATCCCAATCGAAACTCTTTTTGGTACAGTTTTTGTCAGAAGCATGAGGTTTGAGAAAAAGAACCGCGAAGCTTCAACCAACAATATCCTACAATTTTGCATCTTTGAGGGAGCAAGTTAGCACATCCGGCATGCTCACAACATTTCATGACTATTCGAAACAATTGATCTCATTCGAAGCTCCTCAGAGCCTGATTAATGCAGAGGCACAAAGTTTGTGAACTGTTTAGGAAAAGTGTGAACTAATGAATTCCCATGAAATTGGACCCTTTGGGAGAACAATTTGGTTCATCCGGTCACCTCACAACATGTGGAGTCTATTCCAATGTCTTGATCCCAATCGAAACTCTTTTTGGTGCAGTTTTGGTCAGAAGCATGAGGTTTGAGAAAAAGAACCGAGAAGCTTCAACCAACAATATCCTATCAATTTTGCATCTTTGAGGGAGCAAGTTAGCACATCCGGCATGCTCACAACATTTCATGACTATTCGAAACAATTTATCTCATTCGAAGCTCCTCAGAGCCTGATTAGTGCAGAGGCATAAAGTTTGTGAACTGTTTAGGAAAAGTGTGAACTAATGAATTCCCATGAAATTGGACCCTTTGGGAGAACAATTTGGTTCATCCGGTCACCTCACAACATCTGGAGCCTATTCCAATGTATTGATCCCAATCGAAACTCTTTTTGGCACAGTTTGGGTCAGAAGCATGAGGTTTGAGAAAAAGAACCGAGAAGCTTCAACCAACAATATCCTATCAATTTTGCATCTTTGAGAGAGCAAGTTAGCACATCCGGCATGCTCACAACATTTCATGACTATTCGAAACAATTGATCTCATTCGAAGCTCCTCCAGAGCCTGATTAGTGCAGAGGCACAAAGTTTGTGAACTGTTTAGGAAAAGTGTGAACTAATGAATTCCCATGAAATTGGACCCTTTGGGAGAACAATTTGGTTCATCCGGTCACCTCACAACATGTGGAGTCTATTCCAATGTATTGATCGCAATCGAAACTCTTTTTGGCACAGTTTTGGTCAGAAGCTTAAGGTTTGAGAAAAAGAACCGAGAAGCTTCAACCAACAATATCCTATCAATTTTGCATCATTGAGGGAGCAAGTTAGCACATCCGGCATGCTCACAACATTTCATGACTATTCGAAACAATTGATCTCATTCGAAGCTCCTCCAGAGCCTGATTAGTGCAGAGGCACAAAGTTTGTGAACTGTTTAGGAAAAGTGTGAACTCATGAATTCCCATGAAATTGGACCCTTTGGGAGAACAATTTGGTTCATCCGGTCACCTCACAACATCTGGAGTCTATTCCAATGTCTTGATCCCAATCGAAACTCTTTTTGGTACAGTTTTGGTCAGAAGCATGAGGTTTGAGAAAAAGAACCGAGAAGCTTCAATCAACAATATCCTATCAATTTTGTACCTTTGAGGGAGCAAGTTAGCACATCCGGCATGCTCACAACATTTCATGAGTATTTGAAACAATTGATCTCATTCGAAGCTCCTCCAGAGCCTGATTAGTGCAGAGGCACAAAGTTTGTGAACTGTTTAGGAAAAGTGTGAACTAATGAATTCCCTTGAAATTGGCCCCTTTGGCCGAACTATTGGGTTCATCCGGTCACCTCACAACATCTGGAGTCTATTCCAATGTCTTGATCCCAATCGAAACTCTTTTTGGCATAGTTTTGGTGGAAGCATGAGGTTTGAGAAAAAGAACCGCGAAGCTTCAACCAACAATATCCTATCAATTTTGGACCTTTGAGGGAGCAAGTTAGCACATCCGGCATGCTCACAACATTTCATGACTATTCGAAACAATTGATCTCATTCGAAGCTCCTCAGAGCCTGATTAGTGCAGAATCACAAAGTGTCTGAACTATTCGTGAAAAGTATGAACTAATGAATTCCCTTGAAATTGGCCCCTTTGGCCGAACTATTGGGTTCATCTGGTCACCTCACAACATCTGGAGTCTATTCCAATGTATTGATCCCAATCGAAACTCTTTTTGGCAAAGTTTTGGTGGAAGCATGAGGTTTGAGAAAAAGAACCGCGAAGCTTCAACCAACAATATCCTATCAATTTTGCATCTTTGAGGGAGCAAGTTAGCACATCCGGCATGCTCACAACATTTCATGACTATTCGAAACAATTGATCTCATTCGAAGCTCCTCCAGAGCCTGATTAGTGCAGAGGCACAAAGTTTGTCCATTGTTTAGGAAAAGTGTGAACTCATGAATTCCCATGAAATTGGACCCTTTGGGAGAACAATTTGGTTCATCCGGTCACCTCACAACATCTGGAGTCTATTCCAATGTCTTGATCCCAATCGAAACTCTTTTTGGCACAGTTTTGGTCAGAAGCATGAGGTTTGAGAAAAAGAACCGAGAAGCTTCAACCAACAATATCCTATCAATTTTGCATCTTTGAGGGAGCAAGTTAGCACATCCGGCATGCTCACAACATTTCATGACTATTCGAAACAATTGATCTCATTCGAAGCTCCTCCAGAGCCTGATTAGTGCAGAGGCACAAAGTTTGTGAACTGTTTAGGAAAAGTGTGAACTAATGAATTCCCATGAAATTGGACCCTTTGGGAGAACAATTTGGTTCATCCGGTCACCTCACAACATGTGGAGTCTATTCCAATGTATTGATCGCAATCGAAACTCTTTTTGGCACAGTTTTGGTCAGAAGCTTAAGGTTTGAGAAAAAGAACCGAGAAGCTTCAACCAACAATATCCTATCAATTTTGCATCATTGAGGGAGCAAGTTAGCACATCCGGCATGCTCACAACATTTCATGACTATTCGAAACAATTGATCTCATTCGAAGCTCCTGCAGAGCCTGATTAGTGCAGAGGCACAAAGTTTGTGAACTGTTTAGGAAAAGTGTGAACTCATGAATTCCCATGAAATTGGACCCTTTGGGAGAACAATTTGGTTCATCCGGTCAGCTCACAACATGTGGAGTCTATTCCAATGTCTTGATCCCAATCGAAACTCTTTTTGGCTCAGTTTTGGTCAGAAGCATGAGGTTTGAGAAAAAGAACCGAGAAGCTTCAACCAACAATATCCTATCAATTTTGCATCTTTGAGGGAGCAAGTTAGCACATCCGGCATGCTCACAACATTTCATGACTATTCGAAACAATTGATCTCATTCGAAGCTCCTCCAGAGCCTGATTAGTGCAGAGGCACAAAGTTTGTGAACTGTTTAGGAAAAGTGTGAACTAATGAATTCCCATGAAATTGGACCCTTTGGGAGAACAATTTGGTTCATCCGGTCACCTCACAACATGTGGAGTCTATTCCAATGTATTGATCCCAATCGAAACTCTTTTTGGCACAGTTTTGGTCAGAAGCATAAGGTTTGAGAAAAAGAACCGAGAAGCTTCAACCAACAATATCATATCAATTTTGCATCATTGAGGGAGCAAGTTAGCACATCCGGCATGCTCACAACATTTCATGAATTATCGAAACAATTGATCTCATTCGAAGCTCCTCCAGAGCCTGATTAGTGCAGAGGCACAAAGTTTGTGAACGTTTTAGGAAAAGTGTGAACTCATGAATTCCCATGAAATTGGACCCTTTGGGAGAACAATTTGGTTCATCCGGTCACCTCACAACATCTGGAGTCTATTCCAATGTCTTGATCCCAATCGAAACTCTTTTTGGCACAGTTTTGGTCAGAAGCATGAGGTTTGAGAAAAAGAACCGAGAAGCTTCAACCAACAATATCCTATCAATTTTGCATCTTTGAGGGAGCAAGTTAGCACATCCGGCATGCTCACAACATTTCATGACTATTCGAAACAATTGATCTCATTCGAAGCTCCTCCAGAGCCTGATTAGTGCAGAGGCACAAAGTTTGTGAACTGTTTAGGAAAAGTGTGAACTAATGAATTCCCATGAAATTGGACCCTTTGGGAGAACAATTTGGTTCATCCGGTCACCTCACAACATGTGGAGTCTATTCCAATGTATTGATCGCAATCGAAACTCTTTTTGGCACAGTTTTGGTCAGAAGCTTAAGGTTTGAGAAAAAGAACCGAGAAGCTTCAACCAACAATATCCTATCAATTTTGCATCATTGAGGGAGCAAGTTAGCACATCCGGCATGCTCACAACATTTCATGACTATTCGAAACAATTGATCTCATTCGAAGCTCCTGCAGAGCCTGATTAGTGCAGAGGCACAAAGTTTGTGAACTGTTTAGGAAAAGTGTGAACTCATGAATTCCCATGAAATTGGACCCTTTGGGAGAACAATTTGGTTCATCCGGTCACCTCACAACATCTGGAGTCTATTCCAATGTCTTGATCCCAATCGAAACTCTTTTTGGTACAGTTTTGGTCAGAAGCATGAGGTTTGAGAAAAAGAACCGAGAAGCTTCAATCAACAATATCCTATCAATTTTGTACCTTTGAGGGAGCAAGTTAGCACATCCGGCATGCTCACAACATTTCATGAGTATTTGAAACAATTGATCTCATTCGAAGCTCCTCCAGAGCCTGATTAGTGCAGAGGCACAAAGTTTGTGAACTGTTTAGGAAAAGTGTGAACTAATGAATTCCCTTGAAATTGGCCCCTTTGGCCGAACTATTGGGTTCATCCGGTCACCTCACAACATCTGGAGTCTATTCCAATGTCTTGATCCCAATCGAAACTCTTTTTGGCATAGTTTTGGTGGAAGCATGAGGTTTGAGAAAAAGAACCGCGAAGCTTCAACCAACAATATCCTATCAATTTTGGACCTTTGAGGGAGCAAGTTAGCACATCCGGCATGCTCACAACATTTCATGACTATTCGAAACAATTGATCTCATTCGAAGCTCCTCAGAGCCTGATTAGTGCAGAATCACAAAGTGTCTGAACTATTCGTGAAAAGTATGAACTAATGAATTCCCTTGAAATTGGCCCCTTTGGCCGAACTATTGGGTTCATCTGGTCACCTCACAACATCTGGAGTCTATTCCAATGTATTGATCCCAATCGAAACTCTTTTTGGCAAAGTTTTGGTGGAAGCATGAGGTTTGAGAAAAAGAACCGCGAAGCTTCAACCAACAATATCCTATCAATTTTGCATCTTTGAGGGAGCAAGTTAGCACATCCGGCATGCTCACAACATTTCATGACTATTCGAAACAATTGATCTCATTCGAAGCTCCTCCAGAGCCTGATTAGTGCAGAGGCACAAAGTTTGTCCATTGTTTAGGAAAAGTGTGAACTCATGAATTCCCATGAAATTGGACCCTTTGTGAGAACAATTTGGTTCATCCGGTCACCTCACAACATCTGGAGTCTATTCCAATGTCTTGATCCCAATCGAAACTCTTTTTGGTACAGTTTTGGTCAGAAGCATGAGGTTTGAGAAAAAGAACCGCGAAGCTTCAACCAACAATATCCTAACAATTTTGCATCTTTGAGGGAGCAAGTTAGCACATCCGGAATGCTCACAACATTTCATGACTATTCGAAACAATTGATCTCATTCGAAGCTCCTCCAGAGCCTGATTAGTGCAGAGGCACAAAGTTTGTGAACTATTTAGGAAAAGTGTGAACTAATGAATTCCCATGAAATTGGACCCTTTGGGAGAACAATTTGGTTCATCCGGTCAGCTCACAACATGTGGAGTCTATTCCAATGTCTTGATCCCAATCGAAACTCTTTTTGGCGCAGTTTTGGTCAGAAGCATGAGGTTTGAGAAAAAGAACCGAGAAGCTTCAACCAACAATATCCTATCAATTTTGCATCTTTGAGGGAGCAAGTTAGCACATCCGGCATGCTCACAACATTTCATGACTATTCGAAACAATAGATCTCATTCGAAGCTCCTCCAGAGCCTGATTAGTGCAGTGGCACAAAGTTTGTGAACTGTTTAGGAAATGTGTGAACTAATGAATTCCCATGAAATTGGACCCTTTGGGAGAACAATTGGGTTCATCCGGTCACCTCACAACATCTGGAGTCTATTCCAATGTATTGATCCCAATCGAAACTCTTTTTGGCTCAGTTTTGGTCAGAAGCATGAGGTTTGAGAAAAAGAACCGAGAAGCTTCAACCAACAATATCCTATCAATTTTGCATCTTTGAGGGAGCAAGTTAGCACATCCGGCATGCTCACAACATTTCATGACTATTCGAAACAATTGATCTCATTCGAAGCTCCTCCAGAGCCTGATTAGTGCAGAGGCACAAAGTTTGTGAACTGTTTAGGAAAAGTGTGAACTAATGAATTCCCATGAAATTGGACCCTTTGGGAGAACAATTTGGTTCATCCGGTCACCTCACAACATGTGGAGTCTATTCCAATGTATTGATCCCAATCGAAACTCTTTTTGGCACAGTTTTGGTCAGAAGCATAAGGTTTGAGAAAAAGAACCGAGAAGCTTCAACCAACAATATCATATCAATTTTGCATCATTGAGGGAGCAAGTTAGCACATCCGGCATGCTCACAACATTTCATGAATTATCGAAACAATTGATCTCATTCGAAGCTCCTCCAGAGCCTGATTAGTGCAGAGGCACAAAGTTTGTGAACGTTTTAGGAAAAGTGTGAACTCATGAATTCCCATGAAATTGGACCCTTTGGGAGAACAATTTGGTTCATCCGGTCACCTCACAACATCTGGAGTCTATTCCAATGTCTTGATCCCAATCGAAACTCTTTTTGGCATAGTTTTGGTGGAAGCATGAGGTTTGAGAAAAAGAACCGCGAAGCTTCAACCAATAATATCCTATCAATTTTGGACCTTTGAGGGAGCAAGTTAGCACATCCGGCATGCTCACAACATTTCATGACTATTCGAAACAATTGATCTCATTCGAAGCTCCTCAGAGCCTGATTAGTGCAGAATCACAAAGTGTCTGAACTATTCGTGAAAAGTATGAACTAATGAATTCCCTTGAAATTGGCCCCTTTGGCCGAACTATTGGGTTCATCCGGTCACCTCACAACATCTGGAGTCTATTCCAATGTATTGATCCCAATCGAAACTCTTTTTGGCAAAGTTTTGGTGGAAGCCTGAGGTTTGAGAAAAAGAACCGCGAAGCTTCAACCAACAATATCCTATCAATTTTGCATCTTTGAGGGAGCAAGTTAGCACATCCGGCATGCTCACAACATTTCATGACTATTCGAAACAATTGATCTCATTCGAAGCTCCTCCAGAGCTTGATTAGTGCAGAGGCACAAAGTTTGTGCATTGTTTAGGAAAAGTGTGAACTCATGAATTCCCATGAAATTGGACCCTTTGTGAGAACAATTTGGTTCATCCGGTCACCTCACAACATCTGGAGTCTATTCCAATGTCTTGATCCCAATCGAAACTCTTTTTGGTACAGTTTTGGTCAGAAGCATGAGGTTTGAGAAAAAGAACCGAGAAGCCTCAACCAACAAGATCCTAACAATTTTGCATCTTTGAGGGAGCAAGTTAGCACATCCGGCATGCTCACAACATTTCATGACTATTCGAAACAATTGATCTCATTCGAAGCTCCTCCAGAGCCTGATTAGTGCAGAGGCACAAAGTTTGTGAAATGTTTAGGAAATGTGTGAACTAATGAATTCCCATGAAATTGGACCCTTTGGGAGAACAATTTGGTTCATCCGGTCAGCTCACAACATGTGGAGTCTATTCCAATGTCTTGATCCCAATCGAAACTCTTTTTGGTGCAGTTTTGGTCAGAAGCATGAGGTTTGAGAAAAAGAACCGAGAAGCTTCAACCAACAATATCCTATCAATTTTGCATCTTTGAGGGAGCAAGTTAGCACATCCGGCATGCTCACAACATTTCATGACTATTCGAAACAATTGATCTCATTCGTAGCTCCTCCAGAGCCTGATTAGTGCAGAGGCACAAAGTTTGTGAACTGTTTAGGAAATGTGTGAACTAATGAATTCCCATGAAATTGGACCCTTTGGGAGAACAATTTGGTTCATCCGGTCACCTCACAACATCTGGAGTCTATTCCAATGTATTGATCCCAATCGAAACTCTTTTTGGCTCAGTTTTGGTCAGAAGCATGAGGTTTGAGAAAAAGAACCGAGAAGCTTCAACCAACAATATCCTATCAATTTTGCATCTTTGAGAGAGCAAGTTAGCACATCCGGCATGCTCACAACATTTCATGACTATTCGAAACAATTGATCTCATTCGAAGCTCCTCCAGAGCCTGATTAGTGCAGAAGCACAAAGTTTGTGAACTGTTTAGGAAAAGTGTGAACTCATGAATTCCCATGAAATTGGACCCTTTGGGAGAACAATTTGGTTCATCCGGTCACCTCACAACATCTGGAGTCTATTCCAATGTCTTGATCCCAATCGAAACACTTTTTGGTACAGTTTTGGTCAGAAGCATGAGGTTTGAGAAAAAGAACCGAGAAGCCTCAACCAACAATATCCTATCAATTTTGTACCTTTGAGGGAGCAAGTTAGCACATCCGGCATGCTCACAACATTTCATGACTATTCGAAACAATTGATCTCATTCGAAGCTCCTCAGAGCCTGATTAGTGCAGAATCACAAAGTGTCTGAACTATTTGTGAAAAGTATGAACTAATGAATTCCCTTGAAATTGGCCCCTTTGGCCGAACTATTGGGTTCATCCGGTCACCTCACAACATCTGGAGTCTATTCCAATGTATTGATCCCAATCGAAACTCTTTTTGGCATAGTTTTGGTGGAAGCATGAGGTTTGAGAAAAAGAACCGCGAAGCTTCAACCAACAATATCCTATCAATTTTGCATCTTTGAGGGAGCAAGTTAGCACATCCGGCATGCTCACAACATTTCATGACTATTCGAAACAATTGATCTCATTCGAAGCTCCTCCAGAGCCTGATTAGTGCAGAGGTACAAAGTTTATGAACTGTTTAGGAAAAGTGTGAACTAATGAATTCCCATGAAATTGGACCCTTTGGGAGAACAATTTGGTTCATCCGGTCACCTCACAACATCTGGAGTCTATTCCAATGTCTTGATCCCAATCGAAACTCTTTTTGGTACAGTTTTGGTCAGAAGCATGAGGTTTGAGAAAAAGAACCGAGAAGCCTCAACCAACAATATCCTATCAATTTTGCATCTTTGAGGGAGCAAGTTAGCACATCCGGCATGCTCACAACATTTCATGACTATTCGAAACAATTGATCTCATTCGAAGCTCCTCCAGAGCCTGATTAGTGCAGAGGCACAAAGTTTGTGAACTGTTTAGGAAAAGTGTGAACTAATGAATTCCCATGAAATTGGACCCTTTGGGAGAACAATTTGGTTCATCCGGTCACCTCACAACATGTGGAGTCTATTCCAATGTCTTGATCCCAATCGAAACTCTTTTTGGTGCAGTTTTGGTCAAAAGCATGAGGTTTGAGAAAAAGAACCGAGAAGCTTCAACCAACAATATCCTATCAATTTTGCATCTTTGAGGGAGCAAGTTAGCACATCCGGCATGCTCACAACATTTCATGACTATTCGAAACAGTTGATCTCATTCGAAGCTCCTCCAGAGCCTGATTAGTGCAGAGGCACAAAGTTTGTGAATTGTTTAGGAAAAGTGTGAACTAATGAATTCCCATGAAATTGGACCCTTTGGGAGAACAATTTGGTTCATACGGTCACGTCACAACATGTGGAGTCTATTCCAATGTATTGATCCCAATCGAAACTCTTTTTGGCACAGTTTTGGTCAGAAGCATGAGGTTTGAGAAAAAGAACCGAGAAGCTTCAACCAACAATATCCTATCAATTTTGCATCTTTGAGGGAGCAAGTTAGCACATCCGGCATGCTCACAACATTTCATGACTATTCAAAACAATTGATCTCATTCGAAGCTCCTCCAGAGCCTGATTAGTGCAGAGGCACAAAGTTTGTGAACTGTTTAGGAAAAGTGTGAACTAATGAATTCCCATGAAATTGGACCCTTTGGGAGAACAATTTGGTTCATCCGGTCACCTCACTACATCTGGAGTCTATTCCAATGTATTGATCCCAATCGAAACTCTTTTTGGCACAGTTTTGGTTAGAAGCATGAGGTTTGAGAAAAAGAACCGAGAAGCTTCAACCAACAATATCCTATCAATTTTGCATCTTTGAGAGAGCAAGTTAGCACATCCGGCATGCTCACAACATTTCATGACTATTCGAAACAATTGATCTCATTCGAAGCTCCTCCAGAGCCTGATTAGTGCAGAGGCACAAAGTTTGTGAACTGTTTCGGAAAAGTGTGAACGGACGAATTCCTATGAAATTGGCCCCTTTGGGAGAACAATTTGGTTCATCCAGTCACCTCACAACATCTGGAGTCTATTCCAATGTATTGATCCCAATCGAAACTCTTTTTGGCATAGTTTTGGTGGAAGCATGAGGTTTGAGAAAAAGAACCGAGAAGCTTCAACCAACAATATCCCATCAATTTTGCATCTTTGAGAGAGCAAGTTAGCACATCCGGCATGCTCACAACATTTCATGACTATTCGAAACAATTGATCTCATTCGAAGCTCCTCCAGAGCCTGATTAGTGCAGAGGCACAAAGTTTGTGAACTGTTTCGGAAAAGTGTGAACGGACGAATTCCTATGAAATTGGCCCCTTTGGGAGAACAATTTGGTTCATCCGGTCACGTCACAACATCTGGAGTCTATTCCAATGTATTGATCCCAATCGAAACTCTTTTTGGCATAGTTTTGGTGGAAGCATGAGGTTTGAGAAAAAGAACCGAGAAGCTTCAACCAACAATATCCTATCAATTTTGCATCTTTGAGGGAGCAAGTTAGCACATCCGGCATGCTCACAACATTTCATGACTATTCGAAACAGTTGATCTCATTCGAAGCTCCTCCAGAGCCTGATTAGTGCAGAGGCACAAAGTTTGTGAACTGTTTAGGAAAAGTGTGAACTAATAAATTCCCATGAAATTGGACCCTTTGGGAGAACAATTTGGTTCATCCGGTCACCTCACAACATGTGGAGTCTATTCCAATGTATTGATCCCAATCGAAACTCTTTTTGGCATAGTTTTGGTGGAAGCATGAGGTTTGAGAAAAAGAACCGAGAAGCTTCAACCAACAATATCCTATCTATTTTGCATCTTTGAGGGAGCAAGTTAGCACATCCGGCATGCTCACAACATTTCATGACTATTCGAAACAATTGATCTCATTCGAAGCTCCTCCAGAGCCTGGTTAGTGCAGAGGCACAAAGTTTGTGAACTGTTTAGGAAAAGTGTGAACGGATGAATTCCCTTGAAATTGGCCCCTTTGGGAGAACAATTGGGTTCATCCGGTCACCTCACAACATCTGGAGTCTGTTCCAATGTATTGATCCCAATCGAAACTCTTTTTGGCACAGTTTTGGTCAGAAGCATGAGGTTTGAGAAAAAGAACCGAGAAGCCTCAACCAACAATATCCTTTCAATTTTCCACCTTTCAGGGAGCAAGTTAGCACATCCGGCATGCTCACAACATTTCATGACTATTCGAAACAATTGATCTCATTCGAAGCTCCTCCAGAGCCTGATTAGTGCAGAGGCACAAAGTTTGTGAACTGTTTCGGAAAAGTGTGAACGGACGAGTTCCTATGAAATTGGCCCCTTTGGGAGAACAATTTGGTTCATCCAGTCACCTCACAACATCTGGAGTCTATTCCAATGTATTGATCCCAATCGAAACTCTTTTTGGCATAGTTTTGGTGGAAGCATGAGGTTTGAGAAAAAGAACCGAGAAGCTTCAACCAACAATATCCCATCAATTTTGCATCTTTGAGAGAGCAAGTTAGCACATCCGGCATGCTCACAACATTTCATGACTATTCGAAACAATTGATCTCATTCGAAGCTCCTCCAGAGCCTGATTAGTGCAGAGGCACAAAGTTTGTGAACTGTTTCGGAAAAGTGTGAACGGACGAATTCCTATGAAATTGGCCCCTTTGGGAGAACAATTTGGTTCATCCGGTCACGTCACAACATCTGGAGTCTATTCCAATGTATTGATCCCAATCGAAACTCTTTTTGGCATAGTTTTGGTGGAAGCATGAGGTTTGAGAAAAAGAACCGAGAAGCTTCAACCAACAATATCCTATCAATTTTGCATCTTTGAGGGAGCAAGTTAGCACATCCGGCATGCTCACAACATTTCATGACTATTCGAAACAATTGATCTCATTCGAAGCTCCTCCAGAGCCTGATTAGTGCAGAGGCACAAAGTTTGTGAACTGTTTAAGAAAAGTGTGAACCAATGAATTCCCATGAAATTGGACCCTTTGGGAGAACAATTTGGTTCATCCGGTCACCTCACTACATCTGGAGTCTATTCCAATGTATTGATCCCAATCGAAACTCTTTTTGGCACAGTTTTGGTGAGAAGCATGAGGTTTGAGAAAAAGAACCGAGAAGCTTCAACCAACAATATCCTATCAATTTTGCATCTTTGAGAGAGCAAGTTAGCACATCCGGCATGCTCACAACATTTCATGACTATTCGAAACAATTGATCTCATTCGAAGCTCCTCAGAGCCTGATTAGTGCAGAATCACAAAGTGTCTGAACTATTTATGAAAAGTATGAACAAATGAATTCCCTTGAAATTGGCCCCTTTGGCCGAACTATTGGGTTCATCCGGTCACCTCACAACATCTGGAGTCTATTCCAATGTATTGATCCCAATCGAAACTCTTTTTGGCATAGTTTTGGTGGAAGCATGAGGTTTGAGAAAAAGAACCGCGAAGCTTCAACCAACAATATCCTATCAATTTTGCATCTTTGAGGGAGCAAGTTAGCACATCCGGCATGCTCACAACATTTCATGACTATTCGAAACAATTGATCTCATTCGAAGCTCCTCCAGAGCCTGATTAGTGCAGAGGCACAAAGTTTGTGAACTGTTTCGGAAAAGTGTGAACGGACGAATTCCTATGAAATTGGCCCCTTTGGGAGAACAATTTGGTTCATCCGGTCACCTCACAACATCTGGAGTCTATTCCAATGTATTGATCCCAATCGAAACTCTTTTTGGCACAGTTTTGGTTAGAAGCATGAGGTTTGAGAAAAAGAACCGAGAAGCTTCAACCAACAATATCCTATCAATTTTGCATCTTTGAGAGAGCAAGTTAGCACATCCGGCATGCTCACAACATTTCATGACTATTCGAAACAATTGATCTCATTTGAAGCTCCTCCAGAGCCTGATTAGTGCAGAGGCACAAAGTTTGTGAACTGTTTCGGAAAAGTGTGAACGGACGAATTCCTATGAAATTGGCCCCTTTGGGAGAACAATTTGGTTCATCCGGTCACGTCACAACATCTGGAGTCTATTCCAATGTATTGATCCCAATCGAAACTCTTTTTGGCATAGTTTTGGTGGAAGCATGAGGTTTGAGAAAAAGAACCGAGAAGCTTCAACCAACAATATCCTATCAATTTTGCATCTTTGAGGGAGCAAGTTAGCACATCCGGCATGCTCACAACATTTCATGACTATTCGAAACAATTGATCTCATTCGAAGCTCCTCCAGAGCCTGATTAGTGCAGAGGCACAAAGTTTGTGAACTGTTTAAGAAAAGTGTGAACCAATGAATTCCCATGAAATTGGACCCTTTGGGAGAACAATTTGGTTCATCCGGTCACCTCACTACATCTGGAGTCTATTCCAATGTATTGATCCCAATCGAAACTCTTTTTGGCACAGTTTTGGTGAGAAGCATGAGGTTTGAGAAAAAGAATCGAGAAGCTTCAACCAACAATATCCTATCAATTTTGCATCTTTGAGCGAGCAAGTTAGCACATCCGGCATGCTCACAACATTTCATGACTATTCGAAACAATTGATCTCATTCGAAGCTCCTCCAGAGCCTGATTAGTGCAGAGGCACAAAGTATGTGAACTGTTTCGGAAAAGTGTGAACGGACGAATTCCTATGAAATTGGCCCCTTTGGGAGAACAATTTGTTTCATCCGGTCACGTCACAACATCTGGAGTCTATTCCAATGTATTGATCCCAATCGAAACTCTTTTTGGCACAGTTTTGGTTAGAAGCATGAGGTTTGAGAAAAAGAACTGAGAAGCTTCAACCAACAATATCCTATCAATTTTGCATCTTTGAGAGAGCAAGTTAGCACATCCGGCATGCTCACAACATTTCATGACTATTCGAAACAATTGATCTCATTCGAAGCTCCTCCAGAGCCTGATTAGTGCAGAGGCACAAAGTTTGTGAACTGTTTCGGAAAAGTGTGAACGGATGAATTCCTATGAAATTGGCCCCTTTGGGAGAACAATTTGGTTCATCCGGTCACGTCACAACATCTGGAGTCTATTCCAATGTATTGATCCCAATCGAAACTCTTTTTGGCATAGTTTTGGTGGAAGCATGAGGTTTGAGAAAAAGAACCGAGAAGCTTCAACCAACAATATCCTATCAATTTTGCATCTTTGAGGGAGCAAGTTAGCACATCCGGCATGCTCACAACATTTCATGACTATTCGAAACAATTGATCTCATTCGAAGCTCCTCTAGAGCCTGATTAGTGCAGAGGCACAAAGTTTGTGAACTGTTTAAGAAAAGTGTCAACCAATGAATTCCCATGAAATTGGACCCTTTGGGAGAACAATTTGGTTCATCCGGTCACCTCACTACATCTGGAGTCTATTCCAATGTATTGATCCCAATCGAAACTCTTTTTGGCACAGTTTTGGTGAGAAGCATGAGGTTTGAGAAAAAGAACCGAGAAGCTTCAACCAACAATATCCTATCAATTTTGCATCTTTGAGAGAGCAAGTTAGCACATCCGGCATGCTCACAACATTTCATGACTATTCGAAACAATTGATCTCATTCGAAGCTCCTCAGAGCCTGATTAGTGCAGAATCACAAAGTGTCTGAACTATTTATGAAAAGTATGAACAAATGAATTCCCTTGAAATTGGCCCCTTTGGCCGAACTATTGGGTTCATCCGGTCACCTCACAACATCTGGAGTCTATTCCAATGTATTGATCCCAATCGAAACTCTTTTTGGCATAGTTTTGGTGGAAGCATGAGGTTTGAGAAAAAGAACCGCTAAGCTTCAACCAACAATATCCTATCAATTTTGCATCTTTGAGGGAGCAAGTTAGCACATCCGGCATGCTCACAACATTTCATGACTATTCGAAACAATTGATCTCATTCGAAGCTCCTCCAGAGCCTGATTAGTGCAGAGGCACAAAGTTTGTGAACTGTTTCGGAAAAGTGTGAACGGACGAATTCCTATGAAATTGGCCCCTTTGGGAGAACAATTTGGTTCATCCGGTCACCTCACAACATCTGGAGTCTATTCCAATGTATTGATCCCAATCGAAACTCTTTTTGGCACAGTTTTGGTTAGAAGCATGAGGTTTGAGAAAAAGAACCGAGAAGCTTCAACCAACAATATCCTATCAATTTTGCATCTTTGAGAGAGCAAGTTAGCACATCCGGCATGCTCACAACATTTCATGACTATTCGAAACAATTGATCTCATTTGAAGCTCCTCCAGAGCCTGATTAGTGCAGAGGCACAAAGTTTGTGAACTGTTTCGGAAAAGTGTGAACGGACGAATTCCTATGAAATTGGCCCCTTTGGGAGAACAATTTGGTTCATCCGGTCACGTCACAACATCTGGAGTCTATTCCAATGTATTGATCCCAATCGAAACTCTTTTTGGCATAGTTTTGGTGGAAGCATGAGGTTTGAGAAAAAGAACCGAGAAGCTTCAACCAACAATATCCTATCAATTTTGCATCTTTGAGGGAGCAAGTTAGCACATCCGGCATGCTCACAACATTTCATGACTATTCGAAACAATTGATCTCATTCGAAGCTCCTCCAGAGCCTGATTAGTGCAGAGGCACAAAGTTTGTGAACTGTTTAAGAAAAGTGTGAACCAATGAATTCCCATGAAATTGGACCCTTTGGGAGAACAATTTGGTTCATCCGGTCACCTCACTACATCTGGAGTCTATTCCAATGTATTGATCCCAATCGAAACTCTTTTTGGCACAGTTTTGGTGAGAAGCATGAGGTTTGAGAAAAAGAACCGAGAAGCTTCAACCAACAATATCCTATCAATTTTGCATCTTTGAGAGAGCAAGTTAGCACATCCGGCATGCTCACAACATTTCATGACTATTCGAAACAATTGATCTCATTCGAAGCTCCTCCAGAGCCTGATTAGTGCAGAGGCACAAAGTTTGTGAACTGTTTCGGAAAAGTGTGAACGGACGAATTCCTATGAAATTGGCCCCTTTGGGAGAACAATTTGTTTCATCCGGTCACGTCACAACATCTGGAGTCTATTCCAATGTATTGATCCCAATCGAAACTCTTTTTGGCATAGTTTTGGTGGAAGCATGAGGTTTGAGAAAAAGAACCGAGAAGCTTCAACCAACAATATCCTATCAATTTTGCATCTTTGAGGGAGCAAGTTAGCACATCCGGCATGCTCACAACATTTCATGACTATTCGAAACAATTGATCTCATTCGAAGCTCCTCCAGAGCCTGATTAGTGCAGAATCACAAAGTGTCTGAACTATTTGTGAAAAGTGTGAACCAATGAATTCCCATGAAATTGGACCCTTTGGGAGAACAATTTGGTTCATCCGGTCACCTCACAACATGTGGAGTCTATTCCAATGTCTTGATCCCAATCGAAACTCTTTTTGGTGCAGTTTTGGTCAGAAGCATGAGGTTTGAGAAAAAGAACCGAGAAGCTTCAACCAACAATATCCTATCAATTTTGCATCTTTGAGGGAGCAAGTTAGCACATCCGGCATGCTCACAACATTTCATGACTATTCGAAACAATTGATCTCATTCGAAGCTCCTCCAGAGCCTGATTAGTGCAGAGGCACAAAGTTTGTGAACTATTTCGGAAAAGTGTGAACGGACTAATTCCCATGAAATTGGACCCTTTGTGAGAACAATTTGGCTCATCCGGTCACCTCACAACATGTGGAGTCTATTCCAATGTCTTGATCCCAATCGAAACTCTTTTTGGTGCAGTTTTGGTCAGAAGCATGAGGTTTGAGAAAAAGAACCGAGAAGCTTCAACCAACAATATCCTATCAATTTTGCATCTTTGAGGGAGCAAGTTAGCACATCCGGCATGCTCACAACATTTCATGACTATTCGAAACAATTGATCTCATTCGAAGCTCCTCCAGAGCCTGATTAGTGCAGAGGCACAAAGTTTGTGAACTGTTTAGGAAAAGTGTGAACCAATGAATTCCCATGAAATTGGACCCTTTGGGAGAACAATTTGGTTCATCCGGTCACCTCACTACATCTGGAGTCTATTCCAATGTATTGATCCCAATCGAAACTCTTTTTGGCACAGTTTTGGTGAGAAGCATGAGGTTTGAGAAAAAGAACCGAGAAGCTTCAACCAACAATATCCTATCAATTTTGCATCTTTGAGAGAGCAAGTTAGCACATCCGGCATGCTCACAACATTTCATGACTATTCGAAACAATTGATCTCATTCGAAGCTCCACCAGAGCCTGATTAGTGCAGAGGCACAAAGTTTGTGAACTGTTTCGGAAAAGTGTGAACGGACGAATTCCTATGAAATTGGCCCCTTTGGGAGAACAATTTGGTTCATCCGGTCACCTCACAACATCTGGAGTCTATTCCAATGTATTGATCCCAATCGAAACTCTTTTTGGCATAGTTTTGGTGGAAGCATGAGGTTTGAGAAAAAGAACCGAGAAGCTTCAACCAACAATATCCTATCAATTTTGCATCATTAAGGGAGCAAGTTAGCACATCCGGCATGCTCACAACATTTCAGGACTATTTGAAACAATTGATCTCATTCGAAGCTCCTCCAGAGCCTGATTAGTGCAGAGGCACAAAGTTTGTGAACTGTTTCGGAAAAGTGTGAATGGACGAATTCCTATGAAATTGGCCCCTTTGGGAGAACAATTTGGTTCATCCGGTCACCTCACAACATCTGGAGTCTATTCCAATGTATTGATCCCAATCGAAACTCTTTTTGGCATAGTTTTGGTGGAAGCATGAGGTTTGAGAAAAAGAACCGAGAAGCTTCAACCAACAATATCCTATCAATTTTGCATCTTTGAGGGAGCAAGTTAGCACATCCGGCATGCTCACAACATTTCATGACTATTCGAAACAATTGATCTCATTCGAAGCTCCTCCAGAGCCTGATTAGTGCAGAGGCACAAAGTTTGTGAACTGTTTCGGAAAATCGTGAACTCATGAATTCCCATGAAATTGGACCCTTTGTGAGAACAATTTGGTTCATCCGGTCACCTCACAACATCTGGAGTCTATTCCAATGTATTGATCCCAATCGAAACTCTTTTTGGCACAGTTTTGGTCAGAAGCATGAGGTTTGAGAAAAAGAACCGAGAAGCTTCAACCAACAATATCCTATCAATTTTGCATCTTTGAGGGGGCAAGTTAGCACATCCGGCATGCTCACAACATTTCATGACTATTCGAAACAATTGATCTCATTCGAAGCTCCTCCAGAGCCTGATTAGTGCAGAGGCACAAAGTTTGTGAACTGTTTCGGAAAAGTGTGAACGGACGAATTCCTATGAAATTGGCCCCTTTGGGAGAACAATTTGGTTCATCCCGTCACCTCACAACATCTGGAGTCTATTCCAATGTATTGATCCCAATCGAAACTCTTTTTGGCATAGTTTTGATGGAAGCATGAGGTTTGAGAAAAAGAACCGAGAAGCTTCAACCAACAATATCCTATCAATTTTGCATCTTTGAGGGAGCAAGTTAGCACATCCGGCATGCTCACAACATTTCATGACTATTCGAAACAATTGATCTCATTCGAAGCTCCTCCAGAGCCTGATTAGTGCAGAGGCACAAAGTTTGTGAACTGTTTCAGAAAAGTGTGAACTCATGAATTCCCATGAAATTGGACCCTTTGTGAGAACAATTTGGTTCATCCGGTCACCTCACAACATCTGGAGTCTATTCTAATGTATTGATCCCAATCGAAACTCTTTTTGGCACAGTTTTGGTCAGAAGCATGAGGTTTGAGAAAAAGAACCGAGAAGCTTCAACCAACAATATCCTATCAATTTTGCATCTTTGAGGGAGCAAGTTAGAACATCCGGCATGCTCACAACATTTCATGACTATTCGAAACAATTGATCTCATTCGAAGCTCCTCCAAAGCCTGGTTAGTGCAGAGGCACAAAGTTTGTGAACTGTTTAGGAAAAGTGTGAACGGACAAATTCCTATGAAATTGGCCCCTTTGGGAGAACAATTTGGTTCATCCGGTCACCTCACAACATCTGGAGTCTATTCCAATGTATTGATCCCAATCGAAACTCTTTTTGGCATAGTTTTGGTGGAAGCATGAGGTTTGAGAAAAAGAACCGAGAAGCTTCAACCAACAATATCCTATCAATTTTGCATCTTTGAGGGAGCAAGTTAGCACATCCGGCATGCTCACAACATTTCATGACTATTCGAAACAATTGATCTCATTCGAAGCTCCTCCAGAGCCTGATTAGTGCAGAATCACAAAGTGTCTGAACTATTTGTGAAAAGTATGAACTAATGAATTCCCTTGAAATTGGCCCCTTTGGCCGAACTATTGGGTTCATCCGGTCACCTCACAACATCTGGAGTCTATTCCAATGTATTGATCCCAATCGAAACTCTTTTTGGAATAGTTTTGGTGGAAGCATGAGGTTTGAGAAAAAGAACCGAGAAGCTTCAACCAACAATATCCTATCAATTTTGCATCTTTGAGGGAGCAAGTTAGCACATCCGGTATGCTCACAACATTTCATGACTATTCGAAACAATTGATCTCATTCGAAGCTCCTCCAGAGCCTGATTAGTGCAGAGGCACAAAGTTTGTGCATTGTTTAGGAAAAGTGTGAACAAATGAATTCCCATGAAATTGGACCCTTTGGGAGAACAATTTGGTTCATCCGGTCACCTCACAACATCTGGAGTCTATTCCAATGTCTTGATCCCAATCGAAACTCTTTTTGGTACAGTTTTGGTCAGAAGCATGAGGTTTGAGAAAAAGAACCGCGAAGCTTCAACCAACAATATCCTAACAATTTTGCATCTTTGAGGGAGCAAGTTAGCACATCCGGCATGCTCACAACATTTCATGACTATTCGAAACAATTAATCTCATTCGAAGCTCCTCCAGAGCCTGATTAGTGCAGAGGCACAAAGTTTGTGAACTGTTTAGGAAAAGTGTGAACTAAAGAATTCCCATGAAATTGGATCCTTTGGGAGAACAATTTGGTTCATCCGGTCACCTCACAACATGTGGAGTCTATTCAAATGTCTTGATCCCAATCGAAACTCTTTTTGGTGCAGTTTTGGTCAGAAGCATGAGGTTTGAGAAAAAGAACCGAGAAGCCTCAACCAACAATATCCTATCAATTTTGCATCTTTGAGGGAGCAAGTTAGCACATCCGGCATGCTCACAACATTTCATGACTATTCGAAACAATTGATCTCATTCGAAGCTCCTCCAGAGCCTGATTAGTGCAGAATCACAAAGTGTCTGAACTATTTGTGAAAAGTATGAACTAATGAATTCCCTTGAAATTGGCCCCTTTGGCCGAACTATTGGGTTCATCCGGTCACCTCACAACATCTGGAGTCTATTCCAATGTATTGATCCCAATCGAAACTCTTTTTGGCATAGTTTTGGTGGAAGCATGAGGTTTGAGAAAAAGAACCGCGAAGCTTCAACCAACAATATCCTATCAATTTTGCATCTTTGAGGGAGCAAGTTAGCACATCCGGCATGCTCACAACATTTCATGACTATTCGGAACAATTGATCTCATTCGAAGCTCCTCCAGAGCCTGATTAGTGCAGAGGCACAAAGTTTGTGAACTGTTTCGGAAAAGTGTGAACGGACGAATTCCTATGAAATTGGCCCCTTTGGGAGAACAATTTGGTTCATCCGGTCACCTCACAACATCTGGAGTCTATTCCAATGTATTGATCCCAATCGAAACTCTTTTTAGCACAGTTTTGGTCAGAAGCATAAGGTTTGAGAAAAAGAACCGAGAAGCTTCAACCAACAATATCCTATCAATTTGGCATCTTTGAGGGAGCAAGTTAGCACATCTGGCATGCTCACAACATTTCATGACTATTCGAAACAATTGATCTCATTCGAAGCTCCTCCAGAGCCTGATTAGTGCAGAGGCACAAAGTTTGTGAACTGTTTAGGAAAAGTGTGAACTAATGAATTCCCATGAAATTGGACCCTTTGGGAGAACAATTTGGTTCATCCGGTCACCTCACAACATCTGGAGTCTATTCCAATGTCTTGATCCCAATCGAAACTCTTTTTGGTACAGTTTTGGTCAGAAGCATGAGGTTTGAGAAAAAGAACCGAGAAGCCTCAACCAACAATATCCTATCAATTTTGCATCTTTGAGGGAGCAAGTTAGCACATCCGGCATGCTCACAACATTTCATGACTATTCGAAACAATTGATCTCATTCGAAGCTCCTCCAGAGCCTGATTAATGCAGAGGCACAAAGTTTGTGCACTGTTTAGGAAAAGTGTGAACTAATGAATTCCCATGAAATTGGACCCTTTGGGAGAACAATTTGGTTCATCCGGTCACCTCACAACATCTGGAGTCTATACTAATGTCTTGATCCCAATCGAAACTCTTTTTGGTACAGTTTTGGTCAGAAGCATGAGGTTTGAGAAAAAGAACCGAGAAGCCTCAACCAAGAATATCCTATCAATTTTGCATCTTTGAGGGAGCAAGTTAGCACATCCTTGATGCTCACAACATTTCATGACTATTCGAAACAATTGATCTCATTCGAAGCTCCTCCAGAGCCTGATTAGTGCAGAGGCACAAAGTTTGTGAACTGTTTAGGAAAAGTGTGAACTAAAGAATTCCCATCAAAATTGGATCCTTTGGGAGAACAATTTGGTTCATCCAGTCACCTCACAACATCTGGAGTCTATTCCAATGTCTTGATCCCAATCGAAACTCTTTTTGGTGCAGTTTTGGTCAGAAGCATGAGGTTTGAGAAAAAGAACCGAGAAGACTCAACCAACAATATCCTATCAATTTTGCATCTTTGAGGGAGCAAGTTAGCACATCCGGCATGCTCACAACATTTCATGACTATTCGAAACAATTGATCTCATTCGAAGCTCCTCAGAGCCTGATTAGTGCAGAATCACAAAGTGTCTGAACTATTTATGAAAAGTATGAACAAATGAATTCCCTTGAAATTGGCCCCATTGGCCGAACTATTGGGTTCATCCGGTCACCTCACAACATCTGGAGTCTATTCCAATGTCTTGATCCCAATCGAAACTCTTTTTGGCACAGTTTTGGTCAGAAGCATGAAGTTTGAGAAAAAGAACCGCGAAGCTTGAACCAACAATATCCTATCAATTTTGCATCTTTGAGGGAGCAAGTTAGCACATCCGGCATGCTCACAACATTTCATGACTATTCGAAACAATTGATCTCATTCGAAGCTCCTCCAGAGCCTGATTAGTGCAGAGCCACAAAGTTTGTGAACTGTTTAGGAAAAGTGTGAACTCATGAATTCCCATGAAATTGGACCCTTTGGGAGAACAATTTGGTTCATCCGGTCACCTCACAATATGTGGAGTCTATTCCAATGTCTTGATCCCAATCGAAACTCTTTTTGGTACAGTTTTGGTCAGAAGCATGAGGTTTGAGAAAAAGAACCGAGAAGCTTCAACCAACAATATCCTAACAATTTTGCATCTTTGTGGGAGCAAGTTAGCACATCCGGCATGCTCACAACATTTTATGACTATTCGAAACAATTGATCTCATTCGAAGCTCCTCCAGAGCCTGATTAGTGCAAAGGCACAAAGTTTGTGCACTGTTTAGGAAAAGTGTGAACTAATGAATTCCCATGAAATTGGACCCTTTGGGAGAACAATTTGGTTCATCAGGTCACCTCACAACATCTTGAGTCTATTCCAATGTGTTGATCCCAATCAAAACTCTTTTTGGCACAATTTTGGTCAGAAGCATGAGGTTTGAGAAAAAGAACCGAGAAGCTTCAACCAACAATATAGTATCAATTTTGCATCTTTGAGGGAGCAAGTTAGCACATCCGGCATGCTCACAACATTTCATGACTATTCGAAACAATTGATCTCATTCGAAGCTCCTCCAGAGCCTGATTAGTGCAGAGGCACAAAGTTTGTGAACTGTTTAGGAAAAGTGTGAACTAATGAATTCCCATGAAATTGGACCCTTTGGGAGAACAATTTGGTTCATCCGGTCACCTCACAACATGTGGAGTCTATTCCAATGTCTTGATCCTAATCGAAACTCTTTTTGGTGCAGTTTTGGTCAGAAGCATGAGGTTTGAGAAAAAGAACCGAGAAGCTTCAACCAACATTATCCTATCAATTTTGCATCTTTGAGGGAGCAAGTTAGCACATCCGGCATGTTCACAACATTTCATGACTATTCGAAACAATTGATCTCATTCGAAGCTCCTCCAGAGCCTGATTAGTGCAGAGGCACACAGTTTGTGAACTGTTTAGGAAAAGTGTGAACCAATGAATTCCCATGAAATTGGACCCTTTGGGAGAACAATTTGGTTCATCCGGTCACCTCACAACATGTGGAGTCTATTCCAATGTCTTGATCCCAATCGAAACGCTTTTTGGTACAGTTTTGGTCAGAAGCATGAGGTTTGAGAAAAAGAACCGAGAAGCTTCAACCAACATTATCCTATCAATTTTGCATCTTTGAGGGAGCAAGTTAGCACATCCGGCATGTTCACAACATTTCATGACTATTCGAAACAATTGATCTCATTCGAAGCTCCTCCAGAGCCTGATTAGTGCAGAGGCACAAAGTTTGTGAACTGTTTAGGAAAAGTGTGAACTAATGAATTCCCATGAAATTGGACCCTTTGGGAGAACAATTTGGTTCATCCGGTCACCTCACAACATCTGGAGTCTATTCCAATGTCTTGATCCCAATCGAAACTCTTTTTGGCACAGTTTGGGTCAGAAGCATGAGGTTTGAGAAAAAGAACCGAGAAACTTCAACCAACAATATCCTATCAATTTTGCATCTTTGAGGGAGCAAGTTAGCACATCCTTGATGCTCACAACATTTCATGACTATTCGAAACAATTGATCTCATTCGAAGCTCCTCCAGAGCCTGATTAGTGCAGAGGCACAAAGTTTGTGAACTGTTTAGGAAAAGTGTGAACGGACGAATTCCTATGAAATTGGCCCCTTTGGGAGAACAATTTGTTTCATCCGGTCACCTCACAACATCTGGAGTCTATTCCAATGTAATGATCCCAATCGAAACTCTCTTTGGCAGAGTTTTGGTGGAAGCATGAGGTTTGAGAAAATGAACCGAGAAGCTTCAACCAACAATATCCTATCAATTTTGCATCTTTGAGGGAGCAAATTAGCACATCCGGCATGCTCACAACATTTCATGACTATTCGAAACAATTGATCTGATTCGAAGCTCCTCCAGAGCCTGATTAGTGCAGAGGCACAAAGTTTGTGAACTGTTTAGGAAAAGTGTGAACTAATGAATTCCCATGAAATTGGACCCTTTGGGAGAACAATTTGGTTCATCCGATCACCTCACAACATCTGGAATCTATTCCAATGTATTGATCCCAATCGAAACTCTTTTTGGCACAGTTTTGGGTCAGAAGCATGAGGTTTGAGAAAAAGAACCGAGAAGCCTCAACCAAGAATATCCTATCAATTTTGCATCTTTGAGGGAGCAAGTTAGCACATCCGGCATGCTCACAACATTTCATGACTATTCGAAACAATTGATCTGATTCGAAGCTCCTCCAGAGCCTGATTAGTGCAGAGGCACAAAGTTTGTGAACTGTTTAGGAAAAGTGTGAACTAATGAATTCCCATGAAATTGGACCCATTGGGAGAACAATTTGGTTCATCCGGTCACCTCACAACATCTGGAGTCTATTCCAATGTATTGATCCCAATCGAAACTCTTTTTGGCACAGTTTTGGTCAGAAGCATGAGGTTTGAGAAAAAGAACCGAGAAGCTTCAACCAACAATATAGTATCAATTTTGCATCTTTGAGGGAGCAAGTTAGCACATCCGGCATACTCACAACATTTCATGACTATTCGAAACAATTGATCTCATTCGAAGCTCATCCAGAGCCTGATTAGTGCAGAGGCACAAAGTTTGTGAACTGTTTAGGAAAAGTGTGAACTAATGAATTCCCATGAAATTGGACCCTTTGGGAGAACAATTTGGTTCATCCGGTCACCTCACAACATCTGGAGTCTATTCCAATGTATTGATCCCAATCAAAACTCTTTTTGGTACAGTTTTGGTCAGAAGCATGAGGTTTGAGAAAAAGAACCGAGAAGCTTCAACCAACAATATCCTATCAATTTTGCATCTTTGAGAGAGCAAGTTAGCACATCCTTGATGCTCACAACATTTCATGACTATTCGAAACAATTGATCTCATTCGAAGCTCCTCCAGAGCCTGATTAGTGCAGAGGCACAAAGTTTGTGAACTGTTTAGGAAAAGTGTGAACTAAAGAATTCCCATGAAATTGGACCCTTTGGGAGAACAATTTGGTTCATCCGGTCACCTCACAACATCTGGAGTCTATTCCAATGTCTTGACCCCAATCGAAACTCTTTTCGGCACAGTTTTGGTCAGAAGCATGAGGTTTGAGAAAAAGAACCGAGAAGCTTCAACCAACAATATCCTATCAATTTTGCATCTTTGAGGGAGCAAGTTAGCACATCCGGCATGCTCACAACATTTCATGACTATTCGAAACAATTGATCTCATTCGAAGCTCCTCCAGACCCTGATTAATGCAGAGGCACAAAGTTTGTGCACTGTTTAGGAAAAGTGTGAACTAATGAATTCCCATGAAATTGGACCCTTTGGGAGAACAATTTGGTTCATCCGGTCACCTCACAACATCTGGAGTCTATTCTAATGTCTTGATCCCAATCGAAACTCTTTTTGGTACAGTTTTGGTCAGAAGCATGAGGTTTGAGAAAAAGAACCGAGAAGCTTCAACCAACAATATCCTATCAATTTTGCATCTTTGAGGGAGCAAGTTAGCACATCCGGCATGCTCACAACATTTCATGACTATTCGAAACAATTGATCTCATTCGAAGCTCCACCAGAGCCTGATTAGTGCAGAGGCACAAAGTTTGTGAACTGTTTAGGAAAAGTGTGAACTAATGAATTCCCATGACATTGGACCCTTTGGGAGAACAATTTGGTTCATCCGGTCACCTCACAACATCTGGAGTCTATTCCAATGTATTGATCCCAATCGAAACTCTTTTTGGCACAGTTTTGGTCAGAAGCATGAGGTTTGAGAAAAAGAACCGAGAAGCTTCAACCAACAATATCCTATCAATTTTGCATCTTTGAGGGAGCAAGTTAGCACATCCGGCATGCTCACAACATTTCATGACTATTCGAAACAATTGATCTCATTCGAAGCTCCACCAGAGCCTGATTAGTGCAGAGGCACAAAGTTTGTGAACTGTTTAGGAAAAGTGTGAACTAATGAATTCCCATGAAATTGGACCCTTTGCGAGAACAATTTGGTTCATCCGGTCACCTCACAACATCTGGAGTCTATTCCAATGTAATGATCCCAATCGAAACTCTTTTTGGTGGAAGCATGAGGTTTGAGAAAAAGAGCCGAGAAGCTTCAACCAACAATATTCTATCAATTTTGCAACTTTGAGGGAGCAAGTTAGCACATCCGGCATGCTCACAACATTTCATGACTATTAGAAACAATTGATCTCATTCGAAGCTCCTCCAGAGCCTGATTAATGCAGAGGCACAAAGTTTGTGCACTGTTTAGGAAAAGTGTGAACTAATGAATTCCCATGAAATTGGACCCTTTGGGAGAACAATTTAGTTCATCCGGTCACCTCACAACATCTGGAGTATATTCCAATGTAATGATCCCAATTGAAACTCTTTTTGGCATAGTTTTGGTGGAAGCATGAGGTTTGAGAAAAAGAGCTGAGAAGCTTCAACCAACAATATCCTATCAATTTTGCATCTTTGAGGGAGCAAGTTAGCACATCCGGCATGCTCACAACATTTCATGACTATTCGAAACAATTGATCTCATTCGAAGCTCCTCCAGAGCCTGATTAGTGCAGAGGCACAAAAATTGTGCACTGTTTAGGAAAAGTGTGAACTAATGAATTCCCATGAAATTGGACCCTTTGGGAGATCAATTTGGTTCATCTGGTCACCTCACAACATGTGGAGTCTTTTCCAATGTATTGATCCCAATCGAAACTCTTTTTGGCATAGTTTTGGTGGAAGCAGGAGGTTTGAGAAAAAGAACCGAGAAGCTTCAACCAACAATATCCTATCAATTTTGCATCTTTGAGGGAGCAAGTTAGCACATCCGGCATGCTCACAACATTTCATGACTATTTGAAACAATTGATCTCATTCGAAGCTCCTCCAGAGCCTGATTAGTGCAGAGGCACAAAGTTTATGAACTGTTTCGGAAATGTGTGAACTAATGAATTCCCATGACATTGGACCCTTTGGGAGAACAATTTGGTTCATCCGGTCACCTCACAACATTTGGAGTCTATTCCAATGTATTGATCCCAATCGAAACTCTTTTTGGCACAGTTTTGGTCAGAAGCATGAGGTTTGAGAAAAAGAACCGAGAAGCTTCAACCAACAAGATCCTATCAATTTTGCATCTTTGAGGGAGCAAGTTAGCACATCCGGCATGCTCACAACATTTCATGACTATTCAAAACAATTGATCTCATTCGAAGCTCCTCCAGAGCCTGATTAGTGCAAAGGCACAAAGTTTATGAACTGTTTAGGAAATGTGTGAACTAATGAATTCCCATGACATTGGACCCTTTGGGAGAACAATTTGGTTCATCCGGTCACCTCACAACATCTGGAGTCTATTCCAATGTATTGATCCCAATCGAAACTCTTTTTGGCACAGTTTTGGTCAGAAGCATGAGGTTTGAGAAAAAGAACCGAGAAGCTTCAACCAATAATATCCTATCAATTTTTCATCTTTGAGGGAGCAAGTTAGCACATCCGGCATGCTCACAACATTTCATGACTATTCGAAACAATTGATCTCATTTGAAGCTCCTCCAGAGCCTGATTACTGCAGAGGCACAAAGTTTGTGCACTGTTTAGGAAAAGTGTGAACTAATGAATTCCCATGAAATTGGACCCTTTGGGAGAACAATTTGGTTCATCCGGTCACCTCACAACATCTGGAGTCTATTCCAATGTAATGATCCCAATCGAAACTCTTTTTGGCATAGTTTTGGTGGCAGCATGAGGTTTGAGAAAAAGATCCGAGATGCTTCAACCAACAATATCCTATCAATTTTACATCTGTGAGGGAGCAAGTTAGCACATCCGGCATGCTCACAACATTTCTTGACTATTCGAAACAATTGATCTCATTCGAAGCTCCTCCAGAGCCTGATTAGTGCAGAGGCACAAAGTTTGTGCACTGTTTAGGAAAAGTGTGAACTAATGAATTCCCATGAAATTGGACCCTTTGGGAGAACAATTTGGTTCATCCGGTCACCTCACAACATGTGGAGTCTATTCCTATGTCTTGATCCCAATCGAAACTCTTTTTGGTACAGTTTTGGTCAGAAGCATGAGGTTTGAGAAAAAGAACCGAGAAGCTTCAACCAACAATATCCTAACAATTTTGCATCTTTGAGGGAGCAAGTTAGCACATCCGGCATGCTCACAACATTTCATGACTATTCGAAACAATTGATCTCATTCGAAGCTCCTCCAGAGCCTGATTAGTGCAGAGGCACAAAGTTTGTGAACTGTTTAGGAAAAGTGTGAACGGACGAATTCCCGTGAAATTGGACCCTTTGGGAGACCAATTGGGTTCATCCGGTCACCCCACAACATCTGGAGTCTATTCCAATGTATTGATCCCAATCGAAACTCTTTTTGGCATAGTTTTGGTGGAAGCAGGAGGTTTGAGAAAAAGAACTGAGAAGCGTCAACCAACAATATCCTATCAATTTTGCATCTTTGAGGGAGCAAGTTAGCACATCCGGCATGCTCACAGCATTTCATGACTATTCGAAACAATTGATCTCATTCGAAGCTCCTCCAGAGCCTGATTAGTGCAGAGGCACAAAGTTTATGAACTGTTTAGGAAATGTGTGAACTAATGAATTCCCATGACATTGGACCCTTTGGGAGAACAATTTGGTTCATCCAGTCACCTCACAACATCTGGAGTCTATTCCAATGTATTGATCCCAATCGAAACTCTTTTTGGTACAGTTTTGGTCAGAAGCATGAGGTTTGAGAAAAAGAACCGAGAAGCTTCAACCAACAGTATCCTATCAATTTTGCATCTTTGAGGGAGCAAGTTAGCACATCCGGCATGCTCACAACATTTCATGACTATTCGAAACAATTGATCTCAATCGAAGCTCCTCCAGAGCCTGATTAGTGCAGAGGCACAAAGTTTGTGAACTGTTTAGGAAAAGTGTGAACTAATAAATTCCCATGAAATTGGACCCTTTAGGAGAACAATTTGGTTCATCCGGTCACCTCACAACATGTGGAGTCTATTCCAATGTATTGATCCCAATCGAAACTCTTTTTGGCATAGTTTTGGTGGAAGCAGGAGGTTTGAGAAAAAGAACTGAGAAGCGTCAACCAACAATATCCTATCAATTTTGCATCTTTGAGGGAGCAAGTTAGCACATCCGGCATGCTCACAGCATTTCATGACTATTCGAAACAATTGATCTCATTCGAAGCTCCTCCAGAGCCTGATTAGTGCAGAGGCACAAAGTTTATGAACTGTTTAGGAAATGTGTGAACTAATGAATTCCCATGACATTGGACCCTTTGGGAGAACAATTTGGTTCATCCAGTCACCTCACAACATCTGGAGTCTATTCCAATGTATTGATCCCAATCGAAACTCTTTTTGGTACAGTTTTGGTCAGAAGCATGAGGTTTGAGAAAAAGAACCGAGAAGCTTCAACCAACAGTATCCTATCAATTTTGCATCTTTGAGGGAGCAAGTTAGCACATCCGGCATGCTCACAACATTTCATGACTATTCGAAACAATTGATCTCAATCGAAGCTCCTCCAGAGCCTGATTAGTGCAGAGGCACAAAGTTTGTGAACTGTTTAGGAAAAGTGTGAACTAATGAATTCCCATGAAATTGGACCCTTTGGGAGAACAATTTGGTTCATCCGGTCACCTCACAACATCTGGAGTCTATTCCAATGTATTGATCCCAATCGAAACTCTTTTTGACATAGTTTTGGTGGAAGCAGGAGGTTTGAGAAAAAGAACCGAGAAGCTTCAACCAACAATATCCTATCAATTTTTGCATCTTTGAGGGAGCAAGTTAGCACATCCGGCATGCTCACAACATTTCATGACTATTCGAAACAATTGATCTCATTCGAAGCTCCTCCAGAGCCTGATTAGTGCAGACGCACAAAGTGTCCGAACTGTTTGTGAAAAGTGTGAACGGACGAATTCCCATGAAATTTGCCACTTTGGGAGAACAATTGGGTTCATCCGGTCACCTCACAACATGTGGAGTCTATTCCAATGTCTTGATCCCAATCGAAACTCTTTTTGGTACAGTTTTGGTCAGAAGCATGAGGTTTGAGAAAAAGAACCGAGAAGCTTCAACCAACAATATCCTATCAATTTTGCATCTTTGAGGGAGCAAGTTAGCACATCCGGCATGCTCACAACATTTCATGACTATTCGAAACAATTGATCTCATTCGAAGCTCCTCCAGAGCCTGATTAGTGCAGAGGCACAAAGTTTGTGAACTGTTTAGGAAAAGTGTGAACGGACGAATTCCCATGAAATTGGACCCTTTGGGAGAACAATTTGGTTCATCCGGTCACCTCACAACATGTGGAGTCTATTCCAATGTCTTGATCCCAATCGAAACTCTTTTTGGTACAGTTTTGTTCAGAAGCATGAGGTTTGAGAAAAAGAACCGAGAAGCTTCAACCAACAATATCCTAACAATTTTGCATCTTTGTGGGAGCAAGTTAGCACATCCGGCATGCTCACAACATTTTATGACTATTCGAAACAATTGATCTCATTCGAAGCTCCTCCAGAGCCTGATTAGTGCAGAGGCACAAAGTTTGTAAACTGTTTTGGAAAAGTGTGAACTAATAAATTCCCATGAAATTGGACCCTTTAGGAGAACAATTGGGTTCATCCGGTCACCTCACAACATGTGGAGTCTATTCCAATGTATTGATCCCAATCGAAACTCTTTTTGGCATAGTTTTGGTGGAAGCAGGAGGTTTGAGAACAAGAACCGAGAAGCCTCAACCAACAATATCCTATCAATTTTGCATCTTTGAGGGAGCAAGTTAGCACATCCTGCATGCTCACAACGTTTCATGACTATTCGAAACAATTGATCTCATTCGAAGCTCCTCAGAGCCTGATTAGTGCAGAATCACAAAGTGTCTGAACTATTTGTGAAAAGTATGAACTAATGAATTCCCTTGAAATTGACCCCTTTGGCCGAACTATTGGGTTCATCCGGTCACCTCACAACATCTGGAGTCTATTCCAATGTATTGATCCCAATCGAAACTCTTTTTGGCATAGTTTTGGTGGAAGCATGAGGTTTGAGAAAAAGAACCGCGAAGCTTCAACCAACAATATCCTATCAATTTTGCATCTTTGAGGGAGCAAGTTAGCACATCCGGCATGCTCACAACATTTCATGACTATTCGAAACAATTGATCTCATTCGAAGCTCCTCCAGAGCCTGATTAGTGCAGAGGCACAAAGTTTGTGCATTGTTTAGGAAAAGTGTGAACTAATGAATTCCCATGAAATTGGACCCTTTGGGAGAACAATTTGGTTCATCTGGTCACCTCACAACATCTGGAGTCTATTCCAATGTCTTGATCCCAATCGAAACTCTTTTTGGTACAGTTTTGGTCAGAAGCATGAGGTTTGAGAAAAAGAACCGCGAAGCTTCAACCAACAACATCCTAACAATTTTGCATCTTTGAGGGAGCAAGTTAGCACATCCGGCATGCTCACAACATTTCATGACTATTCGAAACAATTGATCTCATTCGAAGCTCCTCCAGAGCCTGATTAGTGCAGAGGCACAAAGTTTGTGAACTGTTTAGGAAAAGTGTGAACTAATGAATTCCCATGAAATTGGACCCTTTGGGAGAACAATTTGGTTCATCCGGTCACCTCACAACATCTGGAGTCCATTCTAATGTCTTGATCCCAATCGAAACTCTTTTTGGTACAGTTTTGGTCAGAAGCATGAGGTTTGAGAAAAAGAACCGAGAAGCTTCAACCAACAATATCCTAACAATTTTGCATCGTTGTGGGAGCAAGTTAGCACATCCGGCATGCTCACAACATTTCATGACTATTCGAAACAATTGATCTCATTCGAAGCTCCTCCAGAGCCTGATTAGTGCAGAGGCACAAAGTTTGTGAACTGTTTTGGAAAAGTGTGAACTAATGAATTCCCATGAAATTGGACCCTTTAGGAGAACAATTGGGTTCATCCGGTCACCTCACAACATGTGGAGTCTATTCCAATGTATTGATCCCAATCGAAACTCTTTTTGGCATAGTTTTGGTGGAAGCATGAGGTTTGAGAAAAAGAACCGAGAAGCTTCAACCAACAATATCCTATCAATTTTGCATCTTTGAGGGAGCAAGTTAGCACATCCGGCATGCTCACAACATTTCATGACTATTCGAAACAATTGATCTCATTCGAAGCTCCTCCAGAGCCTGATTAGTGCAGAGGCACAAAGTTTATGAACTGTTTAGGAAATGTGTGAACTAATGAATTCCCATGACATTGGACCCTTTGGGAGAACAATTTGGTTCATCCGGTCACCCCACAACATCTGGAGTCTATTCCAATGTATTGATCCCAATCGAAACTCTTTTTGGCACAGTTTTGGTCAGAAGCATGAGGTTTGAGAAAAAGAACCGAGAAGCTTCAACCAACAATATCCTATCAATTTTGCAACTTTGAGGGAGCAAGTTAGCACATCCGGCATGCTCACAACATTTCATGACTATTCGAAACAATTGATCTCATTCGAAGCTCCTCCAGAGCCTGATTAGTGCAGAGGCACAAAGTTTGTGAACTGTTTAGGAAAAGTGTGAACTAATGAATTCCCATGAAATTGGACCCTTTGGGAGAACAATTTGGTTCATCCGGTCACCTCACAACATCTGGAGTCCATTCTAATGTCTTGATCCCAATCGAAACTCTTTTTGGTACAGTTTTGGTCAGAAGCATGAGGTTTGAGAAAAAGAACCGAGAAGCTTCAACCAACAATATCCTATCAATTTTGCATCTTTGAGGGAGCAAGTTAGCACATCCGGCATGCTCACAACATTTCATGACTATTCGAAACAATTGATCTCATTCGAAGCTCCTCCAGAGCCTGATTAGTGCAGAGGCACAAAGTTTGTGAACTGTTTAGGAAATGTGTGAACTAATGAATTCCCATGACATTGGACCCTTTGGGAGAACAATTTGGTTCATCCGGTCACCCCACAACATCTGGAGTCTATTCCAATGTATTGATCCCAATCGAAACTCTTTTTGGCACAGTTTTGGTCAGAAGCATGAGGTTTGAGAAAAAGAACCGAGAAGCTTCAACCAACAATATCCTATCAATTTTGCAACTTTGAGGGAGCAAGTTAGCACATCCGGCATGCTCACAACATTTCATGACTATTCGAAACAATTGATCTCATTCGAAGCTCCTCCAGAGCCTGATTAGTGCAGAGGCACAAAGTTTGTGAACTGTTTAGGAAAAGTGTGAACTAATGAATTCCCATGAAATTGGACCCTTTGGGAGAACAATTTGGTTCATCCGGTCACCTCACAACATCTGGAGTCCATTCTAATGTCTTGATCCCAATCGAAACTCTTTTTGGTACAGTTTTGGTCAGAAGCATGAGGTTTGAGAAAAAGAACCGAGAAGCTTCAACCAACAATATCCTATCAATTTTGCATCTTTGAGGGAGCAAGTTAGCACATCCGGCATGCTCACAACATTTCATGACTATTCGAAACAATTGATCTCATTCGAAGCTCCTCCAGAGCCTGATTAGTGCAGAGGCACAAAGTTTGTGAACTGTTTAGGAAAAGTTTGAACTAATGAATTCCCATGAAATTGGACCCTTTGGGAGAACAATTGGGTTCATCCGGTCACCTCACAACATCTGGAGTCTATTCCAATGTATTGATCCCAATCGAAACTCTTTTTGGCACAGTTTTGGTCAGAAGCATGAGGTTTGAGAAAAAGAACCGAGAAGCTTCAACCAACAATATCCTATCAATTTTGCATCTTTGAGGGAGCAAGTTAGCACATCCGGCATGCTCACAACATTTCATGACTATTCGAAACAATTGATCTCATTCGAAGCTCCTCCAGAGCCTGATTAGTGCAGAGCCACAAAGTTTGTGAACTGTTTAGGAAAAGTGTGAACTAATGAATTCCCATGAAATTGGACCCTTTGGGAGAACAATTTGGTTCATCCGGTCACCTCACAACATGTGGAGTCTATTCCAATGTCTTGATCCCAATCGAAACTCTTTTTGGCACAGTTTTGGTCAGAATCATGAGGTTTGAGAAAAAGAACCGAGAAGCTTCAACCAACAATATCCTATCAATTTTGCATCTTTGAGGGAGCAAGTTAGCCCATCCGGCATGCTCACAACATTTCATGACTATTCGAAACAATTGATCTCATTCGAAGCTCCTCCAGAGCCTGATTAGTGCAGAGGCACAAAGTTTGTGAACTGTTTAGGAAAAGTGTGAACTAATGAATTCCCATGAAATTCGACCCTTTGGGAGAACAATTTGGTTCATCCGGTCACCTCACAACATGTGGAGTCTATTCCAATGTCTTGATCCCAATCGAAACTCTTTTCGGCACAGTTTTGGTCAGAAGCATGAGGTTTGAGAAAAAGAACCGAGAAGCTTCAACCAACAATATCCTATCAATTTTGCATCTTTGAGGGAGCAAGTCAGGACATCTGGCATGCTAACAACATTCCATGACTATTCGAAACAATTGATCTCATTCGAAGCTCCTCCAGAGCCTGATTAGTGCAGAGGCACAAAGTTTGTGAACTGTTTAGGAAAAGTGTGAACTAATGAATTCCCATGAAATTGCACCCTTTGGGAGAACAATTGGTTTCGTCCGGTCACCTCACAACATCTGGAGTCTATTCCAATGTATTGATCCCAATCGAAACTCTTTTTGGTACAGTTTTGGTCAGAAGCATGAGGTTTGAGAAAAAGAACCGAGAAGCTTCAACCAACAATATCCTATCAATTTTGCATCTTTGAGGGAGCAAGTTAGCACATCCGGCATGCTCAAAACATTTCATGACTATTCGAAACAATTGATCTCATTCGAAGCTCCTCCAGAGCCTGATTAGTGCAGAGGCACAAAGTTTGTGAACTGTTTAGGAAAAGTGTGAACTAATGAATTCCCATGAAATTGGACCCTTTGGGAGAACAATTGGTTTCGTCTGGTCATCTCACAACATCTGGAGTCTATTCCAATGTATTGATCCCAATCCAAACTCTTTTTGGTACAGTTTTGGTCAGAAGCATGAGGTTTGAGAAAAAGAACCGAGAAGCTTCAACCAACAATATCCTATCAATTTTGCATCTTTGAGGGAGCAAGTTAGCACATCCGGCATGCTCACAACATTTCATGACTATTCGAAACAATTGATCTCATTCGAAGCTCCTCCAGAGCCTGATTAGTGCAGAGCCACAAAGTTTGTGAACTGTTTAGGAAAAGTGTGAACTAATGAATTCCCATGAAATTGGACCCTTTGGGAGAACAATTTGGTTCATCCGGTCACCTCACAACATCTGGAGTCTATTCCAATGTCTTGATCCCAATCGAAACTCTTTTTGGTACAGTTTTGGTCAGAAGCATGAGGTTTGAGAAAAAGAACCGAGAAGCTTCAACCAACAATATCCTATCAATTTTGCATCTTTGAGGGAGCAAGTTAGCACATCCGGCATGCTCACAACATTTCATGACTATTCGAAACAATTGATCTCATTCGAAGCTCCCGCAGAGCCTGATTAGTGCAGAGCCACAAAGTTTGTGAACTGTTTAGGAAAAGTGTGAACTAATGAATTCCCATGAAATTGGACCCTTTGGGAGAAAAATTTGGTTCATCCGGTCACCTCACAACATGTGGAGTCTATTCCAATGTCTTGATCCCAATCGAAACTCTTTTTGGTACAGTTTTGGTCAGAAGCATGAGGTTTGAGAAAAAGAACCGAGAAGCTTCAACCAACAATATCCTATCAATTTTGCATCTTTGAGGGAGCAAGTTAGCACATCCGGCATGCTCACAACATTTCATGGCTATTCGAAACAATTGATCTCATTCGAAGCTCCTCCAGAGCCTGATTAGTGCAGAGGCACAAAGTTTGTGAACTGTTTAGGAAAAGTGTGAACTAATGAATTCCCATGAAATTGGACCCTTTGGGAGAAAAATTTGGTTCATCCGGTCACCTTACAACATCTGGAGTCTATTCCAATGTCTTGATCCCAATCGAAACTCTTTTTGGTACAGTTTTGGTCAGAAGCATGAGGTTTGAGAAAAAGAACCGAGAAGCTTCAACCAACAATATCCTATCAATTTTGCATCTTTGAGGGAGCAAGTTAGCACATCCGGCATGCTCACAACATTTCATGACTATTCGAAACAATTGATCTCATTCGAAGCTCCTCCAGAGCCTGATTAGTGTAGAGGCACAAAGTTTGTGAACTGTTTAGGAAAAGTGTGAACTAATGAATTCCCATGAAATTTGACCCTTTGGGAGAACAATTTGGTTCATCCGGTCACCTCACAACATGTGGAGTCTATTCCAATGTCTTGATCCCAATCGAAACTCTTTTTGGTACAGTTTTGGTCAGAAGCATGAGGTTTGAGAAAAAGAACCGAGAAGCTTCAACCAACAATATCCTATCAATTTTGCATCTTTGAGGGAGCAAGTTAGCACATCCGGCATGCTCACAACATTTCATGACTATTCGAAACAATTGATCTCATTCGAAGCTCCTCCAGAGCCTGATTAGTGCAGAGCCACAAAGTTTGTGAACTGTTTAGGAAAAGTGTGAACTAATGAATTCCCATGAAATTGGACCCTTTGGGAGAACAATTTGGTTCATCCGGTCACCTCACAACATGTGGAGTCTATTCCAATGTCTTGATCCCAATCGAAACTCTTTTTGGCACAGTTTTGGTCAGAAGCATGAGGTTTGAGAAAAAGAACCGAGAAGCTTCAACCAACAATATCCTATCAATTTTGCATCTTTGAGGGAGCAAGTTAGCACATCCGGCATGCTCACAACATTTCATGACTATTCGAAACAATTGATCTCATTCGAAGCTCCTCCAGAGCCTGATTAGTGCAGAGGCACAAAGTTTGTGAACTGTTTAGGAAAAGTGTGAACTAATGAATTCCCATGAAATTCGACCCTTTGGGAGAACAATTTGGTTCATCCGGTCACCTCACAACATGTGGAGTCTATTCCAATGTCTTGATCCCAATCGAAACTCTTTTCGGCACAGTTTTGGTCAGAAGCATGAGGTTTGAGAAAAAGAACCGAGAAGCTTCAACCAACAATATCCTATCAATTTTGCATCTTTGAGGGAGCAAGTTAGCACATCCGGCATGCTCACAACATTTCATGACTATTCGAAACAATTGATCTCATTCGAAGCTCCTCCAGAGCCTGATTAGTGAAGAGGCACAAAGTTTGTGAACTGTTTAGGAAAAGTGTGAACTAATGAATTCCCATGAAATTGCACCCTTTGGGAGAACAATTGGTTTCGTCCGGTCACCTCACAACATCTGGAGTCTATTCCAATGTATTGATCCCAATCGAAACTCTTTTTGGTACAGTTTTGGTCAGAAGCATGAGGTTTGAGAAAAAGAACCGAGAAGCTTCAACCAACAATATCCTATCAATTTTGCATGTTTGAGGGAGCAAGTTAGCACATCCGGCATGCTCACAACATTTCATGACTATTCGAAACAATTGATCTCATTCGAAGCTCCCGCAGAGCCTGATTAGTGCAGAGGCACAAAGTTTGTGAACTGTTTAGGAAAAGTGTGAACTAATGAATTCCCATGAAATTGGACCCTTTGGGAGAAAAATTTGGTTTCGTCCGGTCACCTCACAACATGTGGAGTCTATTCCAATGTCTTGATCCCAATCGAAACTCTTTTTGGTACAGTTTTGGTCAGAAGCATGAGGTTTGAGAAAAAGAACCGAGAAGCTTCAACCAACAATATCCTATCAATTTTGCATCTTTGAGGGAGCAAGTTAGCACATCCGGCATGCTCACAACATTTCATGGCTATTCGAAACAATTGATCTCATTCGAAGCTCCTCCAGAGCCTGATTAGTGCAGAGGCACAAAGTTTGTGAACTGTTTAGGAAAAGTGTGAACTAATGAATTCCCATGAAATTGGACCCTTTGGGAGAAAAATTTGGTTCATCCGGTCACCTTACAACATCTGGAGTCTATTCCAATGTCTTGATCCCAATCGAAACTCTTTTTGGTACAGTTTTGGTCAGAAGCATGAGGTTTGAGAAAAAGAACCGAGAAGCTTCAACCAACAATATCCTATCAATTTTGCATCTTTGAGGGAGCAAGTTAGCACATCCGGCATGCTCACAACATTTCATGACTATTCGAAACAATTGATCTCATTCGAAGCTCCTCCAGAGCCTGATTAGTGTAGAGGCACAAAGTTTGTGAACTGTTTAGGAAAAGTGTGAACTAATGAATTCCCATGAAATTTGACCCTTTGGGAGAAAAATTTGGTTCATCCGGTCACCTCACAACATGTGGAGTCTATTCCAATGTCTTGATCCCAATCGAAACTCTTTTTGGTACAGTTTTGGTCAGAAGCATGAGGTTTGAGAAAAAGAACCGAGAAGCTTCAACCAACAATATCCTATCAATTTTGCATCTTTGAGGGAGCAAGTTAGCACATCCGGCATGCTCACAACATTCCATGACTATTCGAAACAATTGATCTCATTCGAAGCTCCTCCAGAGCCTGATTAGTGTAGAGGCACAAAGTTTGTGAACTGTTTAGGAAAAGTGTGAACTAATGAATTCCCATGAAATTCGACCCTTTGGGAGAACAATTTGGTTCATCCGGTCACCTCACAACATGTGGAGTCTATTCCAATGTCTTGATCCCAATCGAAACTCTTTTCGGCACAGTTTTGGTCAGAAGCATGAGGTTTGAGAAAAAGAACCGAGAAGCTTCAACCAACAATATCCTATCAATTTTGCATCTTTGAGGGAGCAAGTCAGGACATCTGGCATGCTAACAACATTCCATGACTATTCGAAACAATTGATCTCATTCGAAGCTCCTCCAGAGCCTGATTAGTGAAGAGGCACAAAGTTTGTGAACTGTTTAGGAAAAGTGTGAACTAATGAATTCCCATGAAATTGCACCCTTTGGGAGAACAATTGGTTTCGTCCGGTCACCTCACAACATCTGGAGTCTATTCCAATGTATTGATCCCAATCGAAACTCTTTTTGGTACAGTTTTGGTCAGAAGCATGAGGTTTGAGAAAAAGAACCGAGAAGCTTCAACCAACAATATCCTATCAATTTTGCATCTTTGAGGGAGCAAGTTAGCACATCCGGCATGCTCACAACATTTCATGACTATTCGAAACAATTGATCTCATTCGAAGCTCCTCCAGGGCCTGATTAGTGCAGAGGCACAAAGTTTGTGAACTGTTTAGGAAAAGTGTGAACTAATGAATTCCCATGAAATTGGACCCTTTGGGAGAACAATTTGGTTCATCCGGTCACCTCACAACATCTGGAGTCTATTCCAATGTCTTGATCCCAATCGAAACTCTTTTTGGCACAGTTTTGGTCAGAAGCATGAGGTTTGAGAAAAAGAACCGAGAAGCTTCAACCAACAATATCCTATCAATTTTGCATCTTTGAGGGAGCAAGTTAGCACATCCGGCATGCTCACAACATTTCATGACTATTCGAAACAATTGATCTCATTCGAAGCTCCCCCAGAGCCTGATTAGTGCAGAGGCACAAAGTTTGTGAACTGTTTAGGAAAAGTGTGAACTAATGAATTCCCATGAAATTGGACCCTTTGGGAGAAAAATTTGGTTCATCCGGTCACCTCACAACATGTGGAGTCTATTCCAATGTCTTGATCCCAATCGAAACTCTTTTTGGTACAGTTTTGGTCAGAAGCATGAGGTTTGAGAAAAAGAACCGAGAAGCTTCAACCAACAATATCCTATCAATTTTGCATCTTTGAGGGAGCAAGTTAGCACATCCGGCATGCTCACAACATTTCATGACTATTCGAAACAATTGATCTCATTCGAAGCTCCTCCAGAGCCTGATTAGTGCAGAGGCACAAAGTTTGTGAACTGTTTAGGAAAAGTGTGAACTAATGAATTCCCATGAAATTGGACCCTTTGGGAGAAAAATTTGGTTCATCCGGTCACCTCACAACATGTGGAGTCTATTCCAATGTCTTGATCCCAATCGAAACTCTTTTTGGTACAGTTTTGGTCAGAAGCATGAGGTTTGAGAAAAAGAACCGAGAAGCTTCAACCAACAATATCCTATCAATTTTTCATGTTTGAGGGAGAAAGTTAGCACATCCGGCATGCTCACAATATTTCATGACTATTCGAAACAATTGATCTCATTCGAAGCTCCTCCAGAGCCTGATTAGTGCAGAGGCACAAAGTTTGTGAACTGTTTTGGAAAAGTGTGAACTAATGAATTCCCATGAAATTGGACCCTTTGGGAGAACAATTGGGTTCATCCGGTCACCTCAGAACATCTGGAGTCTATTCCAATGTATTGATCCCAATCGAAACTCTTTTAGGCATAGTTTTGGTGGAAGCATGAGGTTTGAGAAAAAGAACCGAGAAGCTTCAACCAACAATATCCTATCAATTTTGCATGTTTGAGGGAGCAAGTTAGCACATCCGGCATGCTCACAACATTTCATGACTATTCGAAACAATTGATCTCATTCGAAGCTCCTCCAGAGCCTGATTAGTGCAGAGGCACAAAGTTTGTGAACTGTTTAGGAAAAGTTTGAACTAATGAATTCCCATGAAATTGGACCCTTTGGGAGAACAATTGGGTTCATCCGGTCACCTCACAACATCTGGAGTCTATTCCAATGTATTGATCCCAATCGAAACTCTTTTTGGCACAGTTTTGGTCAGAAGCATGAGGTTTGAGAAAAAGAACCGAGAAGCTTCAACCAACAATATCCTATCAATTTTGCATCTTTGAGGGAGCAAGTTAGCACATCCGGCTTGCTCACAATATTTCATGACTATTCGAAACAATTGATCTCATTCGAAGCTCCTCCAGAGCCTGATTAGTGCAGAGGCACAAAGTTTGTGAACTGTTTTGGAAAAGTGTGAACTAATGAATTCCCATGAAATTGGACCCTTTGGGAGAACAATTGGGTTCATCCGGTCACCTCACAACATCTGGAGTCTATTCCAATGTATTGATCCCAATCGAAACTCTTTTTGGCATAGTTTTGGTGGAAGCATGAGGTTTGAGAAAAAGAACCGAGAAGCTTCAACCAACAATATCCTATCAATTTTGCATCTTTGAGGGAGCAAGTTAGCACATCCGGCATGCTCACAACATTTCATGACTATTCGAAACAATTGATCTCATTCGAAGCTCCTCCAGAGCCTGATTAGTGCAGAGGCACAAAGTTTGTGAACTGTTTTGGAAATGTGTGAACTAATGAATTCCCATGAAATTGGACCCTTTGGGAGAACAATTGGGTTCATCCGGTCACCTCACAACATCTGGAGTCTATTCCAATGTATTGATCCCAATCGAAACTCTTTTTGGCATAGTTTTGGTGGAAGCATGAGGTTTGAGAAAAAGAACCGAGAAGCTTCAACCAACAATATCCTATCAATTTTGCATCTTTGAGGGAGCAAGTTAGCACATCCGGCATGCTCACAATATTTCATGACTATTCGAAACAATTGATCTCATTCGAAGCTCCTCCAGAGCCTGATTAGTGCAGAGGCACAAAGTTTGTGAACTGTTTTGGAAAAGTGTGAACTAATGAATTCCCATGAAATTGGACCCTTTGGGAGAACAATTGGGTTCATCCGGTCACCTCACAACATCTGGAGTCTATTCCAATGTATTGATCCCAATCGAAACTCTTTTTGGCACAGTTTTGGTCAGAAGCATGAGGTTTGAGAAAAAGAACCGAGAAGCTTCAACCAACAATATCCTATCAATTTTGCATCTTTGAGGGAGCAAGTTAGCACATCCGGCATGCTCACAATATTTCATGACTATTCGAAACAATTGATCTCATTCGAAGCTCCTCCAGAGCCTGATTAGTGCAGAGGCACAAAGTTTGTGAACTGTTTTGGAAAAGTGTGAACTAATGAATTCCCATGAAATTGGACCCTTTGGGAGAACAATTGGGTTCATCCGGTCACCTCACAACATCTGGAGTCTATTCCAATGTATTGATCCCAATCGAAACTCTTTTTGGCATAGTTTTGGTGGAAGCATGAGGTTTGAGAAAAAGAACCGAGAAGCTTCAACCAACAATATCCTATCAATTTTGCATGTTTGAGGGAGCAAGTTAGCACATCCGGCATGCTCACAACATTTCATGACTATTCGAAACAATTGATCTCATTCGAAGCTCCTCCAGAGCCTGATTAGTGCAGAGGCACAAAGTTTGTGAACTGTTTTGGAAATGTGTGAACTAATGAATTCCCATGAAATTGGACCCTTTGGGAAAACAATTTGGTTCATCCGGTCACCTCACAACATCTGGAGTCTATTCCAATGTATTGATCCCAATCGAAACTCTTTTTGGCACAGTTTTGGTCAGAAGCATGAGGTTTGAGAAAAAGAACCGAGAAGCTTCAACCAACAATATCCTATCAATTTTGCATCTTTGAGGGAGCAAGTTAGCCCATCCGGCATACTCACAACATTTCATGACTATTCGAAACAATTGATCTCATTCGAAGCTCCTCCAGAGCCTGATTAGTGCAGAGGCACAAAGTTTGTGAACTGTTTAGGAAAAGTGTGAACTAATGAATTCCCATGAAATTGGTCCCTTTGGGAGAACAATTTGGTTCATCCGGTCAGCTCACAACATGTGGAGTCTATTCCAATGTATTGATCCCAGTCGAAACTCTTTTTGGTACAGTTTTGGTCAGAAGCTTGAGGTTTGAGAAAAAGAACCGAGAAGCTTCAACCAACAATATCCTATCAATTTTGCACCTTTGAGGGAGCAAGTTAGCACATCCGGCATGCTCACAACATTTCATGACTATTCGAAACAATTGATCTCATTCGAAGCTCCTCTAGAGCCTGATTAGTGCAGAGGCAAAAAGTTTGTGAACTGTTTAGGAAAAGTGTGAACTAATGAATTCCCATGAAATTGGACCCTTTGGGAGAACAATTTGGTTCATCCGGTCACCTCACAACATGTGGAGTCTATTCCAATGTCTTGATCCCAATCGAAACTCTTTTTGGTACAGTTTTGGTCAGAAGCATGAGGTTTGAGAAAAAGAACCGAGAAGCTTCAACCAATAATATCCTATCAATTTTGCGCCTTTGAGGAAGCAAGTTAGCACATCCGGCATGCTCACAACATTTCATGACTATTCGAAACAATTGATCTCATTCGAAGCTCCTCCAGAGCCTGATTAGTGCAGAGGCACAAAGTTTGTGAACTGTTTAGGAAAAGTGTGAACAAATGAATTCCCACGAAATTGGACCCTTTGGGAGAACAATTTGGTTCATCCGGTCACCTCACAACATGTGGAGTCTATTCCAATGTCTTGATCCCGATCGAAACTCTTTTTGGTACAGTTTTGGTCAGTAGCATGAGGTTTGAGAAAAAGAACCGAGAAGCTTCAACCAACAATATCCTATCAATTTTGCACCTTTGAGGAAGCAAGTTAGCACATCCAGCATGCTCACAACATTTCATGACTATTCGAAACAATTGATCTCATTCGAAGCTCCTCCAGAGCCTGATTAGTGCAGACGCACAAAGTGTCCGAACTGTTTGTGAAAAGTGTGAACGGACGAATTCCCATGAAATTTGCCACTTTGGGAGAACAATTGGGTTCATCCGGTCACCTCACAACATGTGGAGTCTATTCCAATGTCTTGATCCCAATCGAAACTCTTTTTGGTACAGTTTTGGTCAGAAGCATGAGGTTTGAGAAAAAGAACCGAGAACCTTCAACCAACAATATCCTATCAATTTTGCATCTTTGAGGGAGCAAGTTAGCACATCCGGCATGCTCACAACATTTCATGACTATTCGAAACAATTGATCTCATTCGAAGCTCCTCCAGAGCCTGATTAGTGCAGAGGCACAAAGTTTGTGAACTGTTTAGGAAAAGTGTGAACGGACGAATTCCCATGAAATTGGACCCTTTGGGAGAACAATTTGGTTCATCCGGTCACCTCACAACATGTGGAGTCTATTCCAATGTCTTGATCCCAATCGAAACTCTTTTTGGTACAGTTTTGGTCAGAAGCATGAGGTTTGAGAAAAAGAACCGAGAAGCTTCAACCAACAATATCCTATCAATTTTGCATCTTTGAGGGAGCAAGTTAGCACATCCGGCATGCTCACAACATTTCATGACTATTCGAAACAATTGATCTCATTCGAAGCTCCTCCAGAGCCTGATTAGTGCAGAGGCAAAAAGTTTGTGAACTGTTTGTGAAAAGTGTGAACGGACGAGTTCCTATGAAATTGGCCCCTTTGGGAGAACAATTAGGTTCATCCGGTCACCTCACAACATCTGGAGTCCATTCCAATGTATTGATCCCAATCGAAACTCTTTTTGGCACAGTTTTGGTCAGAAGCATGAGGTTTGAGAAAAAGAACCGAGAAGCTTCAACCAACAATATCCTATCAATTTTGCATCCTTGAGGGAGCAAGATAGCACATCCGGCATGCTCACAACATTTCATGACTATTCGAAACAATTGATCTCATTCGAAGCTCCTCCAGAGCCTGATTAGTGCAGAGGCACAAAGTTTGTGAACTGTTTAGGAAAAGTGTGAACTAATAAATTCTCATGAAATTGGACCCTTTGGGAGAACAATTTGGTTCATCCGGTCACCTCACAACATGTGGAGTCTATTTCAATGTCTTGATCCCAATCGAAACTCTTTTTGGTACAGTTTTGGTCAGAAGCATGAGGTTTGAGAAAAAGAACCGAGAAGCTTCAACCAACAATATCCTATCAATTTTACATCTTTGAGGGAGCAAGTTAGCACATCCGGCATGCTCACAACATTTCATGACTATTCGAAACAATTGATCTCATTCGAAGCTCCTCCAGAGCCTGATTAGTGAAGAGGCACAAAGTTTGTGAACTGTTTAGGAAAAGTGTGAACTAATGAATTCCCATGAAATTGGACCCTTTGGGAGAACAATTTGGTTCATCCGGTCACCTCACAACATGTGGAGTCTATTCCAATGTCTTGATCCCAATCGAAACTCTTTTTGGTACAGTTTTGGTCAGAAGCATGAGGTTTGAGAAAAAGAACCGAGAAGCTTCAACCAACAATATCCTATCAATTTTGCATCTTGGAGGGAGCAAGTCAGCACATCCGGCATGCTCACAACATTTCATGACTATTCGAAACAATTGATCTCATTCGAAGCTCCTCCAGAGCCTGATTAGTGCAGAGGCACAAAGTTTGTGAACTCTTTAGGAAAAGTGTGAACTAATGAATTCCCATGAAATTGGACCCTTTGGGAGAACAATTTGGTTCATCCGGTCACCTCACAACATGTGGAGTCTATTCCAATGTCTTGATCCCAATCGAAACTCTTTTTGGTACAGTTTTGGTCAGAAGCATGAGGTTTGAGAAAAAGAACCGAGAAGCTTCAACCAACAATATCCTATCAATTTTGCATCTTGGAGGGAGCAAGTTAGCACATCCGGCATGCTCACAACATTTCATGACTATTCGAAATAATTGATCTCATTCGAAGCTCCTCTAGAGCCTGATTAGTGCAGAGGCAAAAAGTTTGTGAACTGTTTAGGAAAAGTGTGAACTAATGAATTCCCATGAAATTGGACCCTTTGGGAGAACAATTTGGTTCATCCGGTCACCTCACAACATGTGGAGTCTATTCCAATGTCTTGATCCCAATCGAAACTCTTTTTGGCACAGTTTTGGTCAGAAGCATGAGGTTTGAGAAAAAGAACCGAGAAGCTTCAACCAACAATATCCTATCAATTTTGCATCTTGGAGGGAGCAAGTCAGCACATCCGGCATGCTCACAACATTTCATGACTATTCGAAACAATTGATCTCATTCGAAGCTCCTCCAGAGCCTGATTAGTGCAGAGGCACAAAGTTTGTGAACTGTTTAGGAAAAGTGTGAACTAATGAATTCCCATGAAATTCGACCCTTTGGGAGAACAATTTGGTTCATCCGGTCACCTCACAACATGTGGAGTCTATTCCAATGTCTTGATCCCAATCGAAACTGTTTTTGGTGCAGTTTTGGTCAGAAGCATGAGGTTTGAGAAAAAGAACCGAGAAGCTTCAACCAACAATATCCTGTCAATTTTGCATCTTTGAGGGAGCAAGTTAGCACATCCGGCATGCTCACAACATTTCATGACTATTCGAAACAATTGATCTCATTCGAAGCTCCTCCAGAGCCTGATTAGTGCAGAGGCACAAAGTTTGTGAACTGTTTAGGAAAAGTGTGAACTAATGAATTCCCATGAAATTGGACCCTTTGGGAGAACAATTTGGTTCATCCGGTCACCTCACAACATGTGGAGTCTATTCCAATGTCTTGATCCCAATCGAAACTCTTTTTGGTACAGTTTTGGTCAGAAGCATGAGGTTTGAGAAAAAGAACCGAGAAGCTTCAACCAACAATATCCTATCAATTTTGCGCCTTTGAGGAAGCAAGTTAGCACATCCGGCATGCTCACAACATTTCATGACTTTTCGAAACAATTGATCTCATTTGAAGCTCCTCCAGAGCCTGATTAGTGCAGACGCACAAAGTGTCCGAACTGTTTGTGAAAAGTGTGAACGGAAGAATTCCCATGAAATTTGCCACTTTGGGAGAACAATTGGGTTCATCCGGTCACCTCACAACATGTGGAGTCTATTCCAATGTCTTGATCCCAATCGAAACTCTTTTTGGTACAGTTTTGGTCAGAAGCATGAGGTTTGAGAAAAAGAACCGAGAACCTTCAACCAACAATATCCTATCAATTTTGCATCTTTGAGGGAGCAAGTTAGCACATCCGGCATGCTCACAACATTTCATGACTATTCGAAACAATTGATCTCATTCGAAGCTCCTCCAGAGCCTGATTAGTGCAGAGGCACAAAGTTTGTGAACTGTTTAGGAAAAGTGTGAACGGACGAATTCCCATGAAATTGGACCCTTTGGGAGAACAATTTGGTTCATCCGGTCACCTCACAACATGTGGAGTCTATTCCAATGTCTTGATCCCAATCGAAACTCTTTTTGGTACAGTTTTGGTCAGAAGCATGAGGTTTGAGAAAAAGAACCGAGAAGCTTCAACCAACAATATCCTATCAATTTTGCATCTTTGAGGGAGCAAGTTAGCACATCCGGCATGCTCACAACATTTCATGACTATTTGAAACAATTGATCTCATTCGAAGCTCCTCCAGAGCCTGATTAGTGCAGAGGCAAAAAGTTTGTGAACTGTTTGTGAAAAGTGTGAACGGACGAGTTCCTATGAAATTGGCCCCTTTGGGAGAACAATTAGGTTCATCCGGTCACCTCACAACATCTGGAGTCCATTCCAATGTATTGATCCCAATCGAAACTCTTTTTGGCACAGTTTTGGTCAGAAGCATGAGGTTTGAGAAAAAGAACCGAGAAGCTTCAACCAACAATATCCTATCAATTTTGCATCCTTGAGGGAGCAAGATAGCACATCCGGCATGCTCACAACATTTCATGACTATTCGAAACAATTGATCTCATTCGAAGCTCCTCCAGAGCCTGATTAGTGCAGAGGCACAAAGTTTGTGAACTGTTTAGGAAAAGTGTGAACTAATAAATTCTCATGAAATTGGACCCTTTGGGAGAACAATTTGGTTCATCCGGTCACCTCACAACATGTGGAGTCTATTTCAATGTCTTGATCCCAATCGAAACTCTTTTTGGTACAGTTTTGGTCAGAAGCATGAGGTTTGAGAAAAAGAACCGAGAAGCTTCAACCAACAATATCCTATCAATTTTACATCTTTGAGGGAGCAAGTTAGCACATCCGGCATGCTCACAACATTTCATGACTATTCGAAACAATTGATCTCATTCGAAGCTCCTCCAGAGCCTGATTAGTGAAGAGGCACAAAGTTTGTGAACTGTTTAGGAAAAGTGTGAACTAATGAATTCCCATGAAATTGGACCCTTTGGGAGAACAATTTGGTTCATCCGGTCACCTCACAACATGTGGAGTCTATTCCAATGTCTTGATCCCAATCGAAACTCTTTTTGGTACAGTTTTGGTCAGAAGCATGAGGTTTGAGAAAAAGAACCGAGAAGCTTCAACCAACAATATCCTATCAATTTTGCATCTTGGAGGGAGCAAGTCAGCACATCCGGCATGCTCACAACATTTCATGACTATTCGAAACAATTGATCTCATTCGAAGCTCCTCCAGAGCCTGATTAGTGCAGAGGCACAAAGTTTGTGAACTCTTTAGGAAAAGTGTGAACTAATGAATTCCCATGAAATTGGACCCTTTGGGAGAACAATTTGGTTCATCCGGTCACCTCACAACATGTGGAGTCTATTCCAATGTCTTGATCCCAATCGAAACTCTTTTTGGTACAGTTTTGGTCAGAAGCATGAGGTTTGAGAAAAAGAACCGAGAAGCTTCAACCAACAATATCCTATCAATTTTGCATCTTGGAGGGAGCAAGTTAGCACATCCGGCATGCTCACAACATTTCATGACTATTCGAAACAATTGATCTCATTCGAAGCTCCTCCAGAGCCTGATTAGTGCAGAGGCAAAAAGTTTGTGAACTGTTTAGGAAAAGTGTGAACTAATGAATTCCCATGAAATTGGACCCTTTGGGAGAACAATTTGGTTCATCCGGTCACCTCACAACATGTGGAGTCTATTCCAATGTCTTGATCCCAATCGAAACTCTTTTTGGCACAGTTTTGGTCAGAAGCATGAGGTTTGAGAAAAAGAACCGAGAAGCTTCAACCAACAATATCCTATCAATTTTGCATCTTGGAGGGAGCAAGTCAGCACATCCGGCATGCTCACAACATTTCATGACTATTCGAAACAATTGATCTCATTCGAAGCTCCTCCAGAGCCTGATTAGTGCAGAGGCACAAAGTTTGTGAACTGTTTAGGAAAAGTGTGAACTGATGAATTCCCATGAAATTCGACCCTTTGGGAGAACAATTTGGTTCATCCGGTCACCTCACAACATGTGGAGTCTATTCCAATGTCTTGATCCCAATCGAAACTGTTTTTGGTGCAGTTTTGGTCAGAAGCATGAGGTTTGAGAAAAAGAACCGAGAAGCTTCAACCAACAATATCCTGTCAATTTTGCATCTTTGAGGGAGCAAGTTAGCACATCCGGCATGCTCACAACATTTCATGACTATTCGAAACAATTGATCTCATTCGAAGCTCCTCCAGAGCCTGATTAGTGCAGAGGCACAAAGTTTGTGAACTGTTTAGGAAATGTGTGAACTAATGAATTCCCATGAAATTGGACCCTTTGGGAGAACAATTTGGTTCATCCGGTCACCTCACAACATGTGGAGTCTATTCCAATGTCTTGATCCCAATCGAAACTCTTTTTGGTACAGTTTTGGTCAGAAGCATGAGGTTTGAGAAAAAGAACCGAGAAGCTTCAACCAACAATATCCTATAAATTTTGCGCCTTTGAGGAAGCAAGTTAGCACATCCGGCATGCTCACAACATTTCATGACTATTCGAAACAATTGATCTCATTCGAAGCTCCTCCAGAGCCTGATTAGTGCAGAGGCACAAAGTTTGTGAACTGTTTAGGAAAAGTGTGAACTAATGAATTCCCATGAAATTGGACCCTTTGGGAGAACAATTTGGTTCATCCGGCCACTTCACAACATCCGGAGTCTATTCCAATGTATTGATCCCAATCGAAACTCTTTTTGGCACAGTTTTGGTCAGAAGCATGAGGTTTGAGAAAAAGAACCGAGAAGCTTCAACCAACAATATCCTATCAATTTTGCATCTTTGAGGGAGCAAGTTAGCACATCCGGCATGCTCACAACATTTCATGACTATTCGAAACAATTGATCTCATTCGAAGCTCCTCCAGAGCCTGATTAGTGCAGAGGCACAAAGTTTGTGAACTATTTAGGAAAAGTGTGAACTAATGAATTCCCATGAAATTGGACCCTTTGGGAGAACAATTTGGTTCATCCGGTCACCTCACAACATGTGGAGTCTATTCCAATGTCTTGATCCCAATCGAAACTCTTTTTGGTACAGTTTTGGTCAGAAGCATGAGGTTTGAGAAAAAGAACCGAGAAGCTTCAACCAACAATATCCTATCAATTTTGCATCTTGGAGGGAGCAAGTCAGCACATCCGGCATGCTCACAACATTTCATGACTATTCGAAACAATTGATCTCATTCGAAGCTCCTCCAGAGCCTGATTAGTGCAGAGGCAAAAAGTTTGTGAACTGTTTGTGAAAAGTGTGAACGGACGAGTTCCTATGAAATTGGCCCCTTTGGGAGAACAATTAGGTTCATCCGGTCACCTCACAACATCTGGAGTCCATTCCAATGTATTGATCCCAATCGAAACTCTTTTTGGCACAGTTTTGGTCAGAAGCATGAGGTTTGAGAAAAAGAACCGAGAAGCTTCAACCAACAATATCCTATCAATTTTGCATCCTTGAGGGAGCAAGATAGCACATCCGGCATGCTCACAACATTTCATGACTATTCGAAACAATTGATCTCATTTGAAGCTCCTCCAGAGCCTGATTAGTGCAGAGGCACAAAGTTTGTGAACTGTTTAGGAAAAGTGTGAACTAATAAATTCCCATGAAATTGGACCCTTTGGGAGAACAATTTGGTTCATCCGGTCACCTCACAACATGTGGAGTCTATTTCAATGTCTTGATCCCAATCAAAACTCTTTTTGGTACAGTTTTGGTCAGAAGCATGAGGTTTGAGAAAAAGAACCGAGAAGCTTCAACCAATAATATCCTATCAATTTTACATCTTTGAGGGAGCAAGTTAGCACATCCGGCATGCTCACAACATTTCATGACAATTCGAAACAATTGATCTCATTCGAAGCTCCTCCAGAGCCTGATTAGTGCAGAGGCACAAAGTTTGTGAACTGTTTAGGAAAAGTGTGAACTAATGAATTCCCATGAAATTGGACCCTTTGGGAGAACAATTTGGTTCATCCGGTCACCTCACAACATGTGGAGTCTATTCCAATGTCTTGATCCCAATCGAAACTCTTTTTGGTACAGTTTTGGTCAGAAGCATGAGGTTTGAGAAAAAGAACCGACAAGCTTCAACCAACAATATCCTATCAATTTTGCATCTTGGAGGGAGCAAGTCAGCACATCCGGCATGCTCACAACATTTCATGACTATTTGAAACAATTGATCTCATTCGAAGCTCCTCCAGAGCCTGATTAGTGCAGAGGCACAAAGTTTGTGAACTGTTTAGGAAAAGTGTGAACTAATGAATTCCCATGAAATTGGACCGTTTGGGAGAACAATTGGTTTCGTCCGGTCACCCTAAAACATCTTGAGTCTATTCCAATGTATTTATCCCAATCGAAACTCTTTTTGGGATAGTTTTGGTCAGAAGCATGAGGTTTGAGAAAAAGAACCGAGAAGCTTCAACCAACAATATCCTATCAATTTTGCACCTTTGAGGGAGCAAGTTAGCACATCCGGCATGCTCACAACATTTCATGACTATTCGAAATAATTGATCTCATTCGAAGCTCCTCCAGAGCCTGATTAGTGCAGAGGCACAAAGTTTGTGAACTGTTTAGGAAAAGTGTGAACTAATGAATTCCCATGAAATTGGACCCTTTGGGAGAACAATTTGGTTCATCCGGTCACCTCACAACATGTGGAGTCTATTCCAAAGTATTGATCCCAATCGAAACTCTTTTTGGCACAGTTTTGGTCAGAAGCATGAGGTTTGAGAAAAAGAACCGAGAAGCTTCAACCAACAATATCCTATCAATTTTGCATCTTTGAGGGAGCAAGTTAGCACATCCGGCATGCTCACAACATTTCATGACTATTCGAAACAATTGATCTCATTCGAAGCTCCTCCAGAGCCTGATTAGTGCAGAGGCACAAAGTTTGTGAACTATTTAGGAAATGTGTGAACTAATGAATTCCCATGAAATTGGACCCTTTGGGAGAACAATTTGGTTCATCCGGTCACCTCACAACATGTGGAGTCTATTCCAATGTCTTGATCCCAATCGAAACTCTTTTTGGTACAGTTTTTGTCAGAAGCATGAGGTTTGAGAAAAAGAACCGAGAAGCTTCAACCAACAATATCCTATCAATTTTGCGCCTTTGAGGGAGCAAGTTAGCACATCCGGCATGCTCACAACATTTCATGACTTTTCGAAACAATTGATCTCATTCGAAGCTCCTCCAGAGCCTGATTAGTGCAGAGGCAAAAAGTTTGTGAACTGTTTAGGAAAAGTGTGAACTAATGAATTCCCATGAAATTGGACCCTTTGGGAGAACAATTTGGTTCATCCGGTCACCTCACAACATGTGGAGTCTATTCCAATGTCTTGATCCCAATCGAAACTCTTTTTGGCACAGTTTTGGTCAGTAGCATGAGGTTTGAGAAAAAGAACCGAGAAGCTTCAACCAACAATATCCTATCAATTTTGCGCCTTTGAGGGAGCAAGTTAGCACATCCGGCATGCTCACAACATTTCATGACTTTTCGAAACAATTGATCTCATTCGAAGCTCCTCCAGAGCCTGATTAGTGCAGAGGCAAAAAGTTTGTGAACTGTTTAGGAAAAGTGTGAACTAATGAATTCCCATGAAATTGGACCCTTTGGGAGAACAATTTGGTTCATCCGGTCACCTCACAACATGTGGAGTCTATTCCAATGTCTTGATCCCAATCGAAACTCTTTTTGGCACAGTTTTGGTCAGTAGCATGAGGTTTGAGAAAAAGAACCGAGAAGCTTCAACCAACAATATCCTATCAATTTTGCGCCTTTGAGGAAGCAAGTTAGCACATCCGGCATGCTCACAACATTTCATGACTATTCGAAACAATTGATCTCATTCGAAGCTCCTCCAGAGCCTGATTAGTGCAGAGGCACAAAGTTTGTGAACTGTTTAGGAAAAGTGTGAACTAATGAATTCCCATGAAATTGGACCCTTTGGGAGAACAATTTGGTTCATCCGGTCACCTCACAACATGTGGAGTCTATTCCAATGTCTTGATCCCAATCGAAACTCTTTTTGGTACAGTTTTGGTCAGAAGCATGAGGTTTGAGAAAAAGAACCGAGAAGCTTCAACCAACAATATCCTATCAATTTTGCGCCTTTGAGGAAGCAAGTTAGCACATCCGGCATGCTCACAACATTTCATGACTTTTCGAAACAATTGATCTCATTTGAAGCTCCTCCAGAGCCTGATTAGTGCAGAGGCACAAAGTTTGTGAACTGTTTAGGAAAAGTGTGAACTAATGAATTCCCATGAAATTGGACCCTTTGGGAGAACAATTTGGTTCATCCGGTCACCTCACAACATGTGGAGTCTATTCCAATGTCTTGATCCCAATCGAAACTCTTTTTGGTACAGTTTTGGTCAGAAGCATGAGGTTTGAGAAAAAGAACCGAGAAGCTTCAACCAACAATATCCTATCAATTTTGCATCTTGGAGGGAGCAAGTCAGCACATCCGGCATGCTCACAACATTTCATGACTATTCGAAACAATTGATCTCATTCGAAGCTCCTCCAGAGCCTGATTAGTGCAGAGGCACAAAGTTTGTGAACTGTTTAGGAAAAGTGTGAACTAATGAATTCCCATGAAATTGGACCGTTTGGGAGAACAATTGGTTTCGTCCGGTCACCCCAAAACATCTTGAGTCTATTCCAATGTATTGATCCCAATCGAAACTCTTTTTGGGATAGTTTTGGTCAGAAGCATGAGGTTTGAGAAAAAGAACCGAGAAGCTTCAACCAACAATATCCTATCAATTTTGCACCTTTGAGGGAGCAAGTTAGCACATCCGGCATGCTCACAACATTTCATGACTATTCGAAACAATTGATCTCATTCGAAGCTCCTCCAGAGCCTGATTAGTGCAGAGGCACAAAGTTTGTGAACTGTTTAGGAAAAGTGTGAACTAATGAATTCCCATGAAATTCGACCCTTTGGGAGAACAATTTGGTTCATCCGGTCACCTCACAACATGTGGAGTCTATTCCAATGTCTTGATCCCAATCGAAACTGTTTTTGGTGCAGTTTTGGTCAGAAGCATGAGGTTTGAGAAAAAGAACCGAGAAGCTTCAACCAACAATATCCTGTCAATTTTGCATCTTTGAGGGAGCAAGTTAGCACATCCGGCATGCTCACAACATTTCATGACTATTCGAAACAATTGATCTCATTCGAAGCTCCTCCAGAGCCTGATTAGTGCAGAGGCACAAAGTTTGTGAACTGTTTAGGAAAAGTGTGAACTAATGAATTCCCATGAAATTGGACCCTTTGGGAGAACAATTTGGTTCATCCGGTCACCTCACAACATGTGGAGTCTATTCCAATGTCTTGATCCCAATCGAAACTCTTTTTGGTACAGTTTTGGTCAGAAGCATGAGGTTTGAGAAAAAGAACCGAGAAGCTTCAACCAACAATATCCTATCAATTTTGCGCCTTTGAGGAAGCAAGTTAGCACATCCGGCATGCTCACAACATTTCATGACTTTTCGAAACAATTGATCTCATTTGAAGCTCCTCCAGAGCCTGATTAGTGCAGAGGCACAAAGTTTGTGAACTGTTTAGGAAAAGTGTGAACTAATGAATTCCCATGAAATTGGACCCTTTGGGAGAACAATTTGGTTCATCCGGCCACCTCACAACATCCGGAGTCTATTCCAAAGTATTGATCCCAATCGAAACTCTTTTTGGCACAGTTTTGGTCAGAAGCATGAGGTTTGAGAAAAAGAACCGAGAAGCTTCAACCAACAATATCCTATCAATTTTGCATCTTGGAGGGAGCAAGTCAGCACATCCGGCATGCTCACAACATTTCATGACTATTCGAAACAATTGATCTCATTCGAAGCTCCTCCAGAGCCTGATTAGTGCAGAGGCACAAAGTTTGTGAACTGTTTAGGAAAAGTGTGAACTAATGAATTCCCATGAAATTCGACCCTTTGGGAGAACAATTTGGTTCATCCGGTCACCTCACAACATGTGGAGTCTATTCCAATGTCTTGATCCCAATCGAAACTGTTTTTGGTGCAGTTTTGGTCAGAAGCATGAGGTTTGAGAAAAAGAACCGAGAAGCTTCAACCAACAATATCCTGTCAATTTTGCATCTTTGAGGGAGCAAGTTAGCACATCCGGCATGCTCACAACATTTCATGACTATTCGAAACAATTGATCTCATTCGAAGCTCCTCCAGAGCCTGATTAGTGCAGAGGCACAAAGTTTGTGAACTGTTTAGGAAAAGTGTGAACTAATGAATTCCCATGAAATTGGACCCTTTGGGAGAACAATTTGGTTCATCCGGTCACCTCACAACATGTGGAGTCTATTCCAATGTCTTGATCCCACTCGAAACTCTTTTTGGCACAGTTTTGGTCAGAAGGATGAGGTTTGAGAAAAAGAACCGAGAAGCATCAACCAACAATATCCTATCAATTTTGCGCCTTTGAGGAAGCAAGTTAGCACATCCGGCATGCTCACAATATTTCATGACTATTCGAAACAATTGATCTCATTCGAAGCTCCTCCAGAGCCTGATTAGTGCAGAGGCACAAAGTTTGTGAACTGTTTAGGAAAAGTGTGAACTAATGAATTCCCATGAAATTGGACCCTTTGGGAGAACAATTTGGTTCATCCGGCCACCTCACAACATCCGGAGTCTATTCCAATGTATTGATCCCAATCGAAACTCTTTTTGGCACAGTTTTGGTCAGAAGCATGAGGTTTGAGAAAAAGAACCGAGAAGCTTCAACCAACAATATCCTATCAATTTTGCGCCTTTGAGGAAGCAAGTTAGCACATCCGGCATGCTCACAATATTTCATGACTATTCGAAACAATTGATCTCATTCGAAGCTCCTCCAGAGCCTGATTAGTGCAGAGGCACAAAGTTTGTGAACTGTTTAGGAAAAGTGTGAACTAATGAATTCCCATGAAATTGGACCCTTTGGGAGAACAATTTGGTTCATCCGGCCACCTCACAACATCCGGAGTCTATTCCAATGTATTGATCCCAATCGAAACTCTTTTTGGCACAGTTTTGGTCAGAAGCATGAGGTTTGAGAAAAAGAACCGAGAAGCTTCAACCAACAATATCCTATCAATTTTGCATCTTTGAGGGGGCAAGTTAGCACATCCGGCATGCTCACAACATTTCATGACTATTCGAAACAATTGATCTCATTCGAAGCTCCTCCAGAGCCTGATTAGTGCAGAGGCACAAAGTTTGTGAACTGTTTAGGAAAAGTGTGAACTAATGAATTCCCATGAAATTGGACCCTTCGGGAGAACAATTTGGTTCATCCGGTCACCTCACAACATGTGGAGTCTATTCCAATGTCTTGATCCCAATCGAAACTCTTTTTGGTACAGTTTTTGTCAGAAGCATGAGGTTTGAGAAAAAGAACCGAGAAGCTTCAACCAACAATATCCTATCAATTTTGCGCCTTTGAGGAAGCAAGTTAGCACATCCGGCACGCTCACAACATTTCATGACTTTTCGAAACAATTGATCTCATTCGAAGCTCCTCCAGAGCCTGATTAGTGCAGAGGCAAAAAGTTTGTGAACTGTTTAGGAAAAGTGTGAACTAATGAATTCCCATGAAATTGGACCCTTTGGGAGAACAATTTGGTTCATCCGGTCACCTCACAACATGTGGAGTCTATTCCAATGTCTTGATCCCAATCGAAACTCTTTTTGGCACAGTTTTGGTCAGTAGCATGAGGTTTGAGAAAAAGAACCGACAAGCTTCAACCAACAATATCCTACAAATTTTGCGCCTTTGAGGAAGCAAGTTAGCACATCCGGCATGCTCACAACATTTCATGACTATTCGAAACAATTGATCTCATTCAAAGCTCCTCCAGAGCCTGATTAGTGCAGAGGCACAAAGTTTGTGAACTGTTTAGGAAAAGTGTGAACTAATGAATTCCCATGAAATTGGACCCTTTGGGAGAACAATTTGGTTCATCCGATCACCTCACAACATGTGGAGTCTATTCCAATGTCTTGATCCCACTCGAAACTCTTTTTGGCACAGTTTTGGTCAGAAGGATGAGGTTTGAGAAAAAGAACCGAGAAGCATCAACCAACAATATCCTATCAATTTTGCGCCTTTGAGGAAGCAAGTTAGCACATCCGGCATGCTCACAATATTTCATGACTATTCGAAACAATTGATCTCATTCGAAGCTCCTCCAGAGCCTGATTAGTGCAGAGGCACAAAGTTTGTGAACTGTTTAGGAAAAGTGTGAACTAATGAATTCCCATGAAATTGGACCCTTTGGGAGAACAATTTGGTTCATCCGGCCACCTCACAACATCCGGAGTCTATTCCAATGTATTGATCCCAATCGAAACTCTTTTTGGCACAGTTTTGGTCAGAAGCATGAGGTTTGAGAAAAAGAACCGAGAAGCTTCAACCAACAATATCCTATCAATTTTGCATCTTTGAGGGGGCAAGTTAGCACATCCGGCATGCTCACAACATTTCATGACTATTCGAAACAATTGATCTCATTCGAAGCTCCTCCAGAGCCTGATTAGTGCAGAGGCACAAAGTTTGTGAACTGTTTAGGAAAAGTGTGAACTAATGAATTCCCATGAAATTGGACCCTTCGGGAGAACAATTTGGTTCATCCGGTCACCTCACAACATGTGGAGTCTATTCCAATGTCTTGATCCCAATCGAAACTCTTTTTGGTACAGTTTTTGTCAGAAGCATGAGGTTTGAGAAAAAGAACCGAGAAGCTTCAACCAACAATATCCTATCAATTTTGCGCCTTTGAGGAAGCAAGTTAGCACATCCGGCACGCTCACAACATTTCATGACTTTTCGAAACAATTGATCTCATTCGAAGCTCCTCCAGAGCCTGATTAGTGCAGAGGCAAAAAGTTTGTGAACTGTTTAGGAAAAGTGTGAACTAATGAATTCCCATGAAATTGGACCCTTTGGGAGAACAATTTGGTTCATCCGGTCACCTCACAACATGTGGAGTCTATTCCAATGTCTTGATCTCAATCGAAACTCTTTTTGGCACAGTTTTGGTCAGAAGCATGAGGTTTGAGAAAAAGAACCGAGAAGCTTCAACCAACAATATCCTATCAATTTTGCGCCTTTGAGGAAGCAAGTCAGGACATCTGGCATGCTAACAACTTTCCATGACTATTCGAAACAATTGATCTCTTTCGAAGCTCCTTCAGAGCCTGATTAGTGCAGAAGCACAAAGTTTGTGAACTATTTGTGAAAAGTGTGATTGGACGAATTGCCATGAAATTGGCCACTTTCGGAGAACAATTGGTTTCGTCTGGTCACCCCAAAACATCTTGAGTCTATTCCAATGTATTGATCCCAATCGAAACTCTTTTTGGGATAGTTTTGGTCGAAAGCATGAGGTTTGAGAAAAAGAACCGACAAGCTTCAACCAACAATATCCTATCAATTTTGCCCCTTTGAGGAAGCAAGTCAGGACATCTGGCATGCTAACAACATTCCATGACTATTCGAAACAATTGATCTCATTCGAAGCTCCTCCAGAGCCTGATTAGTGCAGAGGCACAAAGTTTGTGAACTGTTTTGGAAAAGTGTGAACGGATGAATTCCGATGAAATTGGACCTTTTGGGAAAGCAATTTGGTTCATCCGGTCACCTCACAACATCTGGAGTCTATTCCAATGTATTGATCCCAATCGAAACTCTTTTTGGCACAGTTTTGGTCAGAAGCATGAGGTTTGAGAAAAAGAACCGAGAAGCTTCAACCAACAATATCCTATCAATTTTGCATCTTTGAGGGAGCAAGTTAGCACATCCGGCATGCTCACAACATTTCATGACTATTCGAAACAATTGATCTCATTCGAAGCTCCTCCAGAGCCTGATTAGTGCAGAGGCATAAAGTTTGTGAACTGTTTTGGAAAAGTGTGAACGGACGAATTCCCATGAAATTGGACCTTTTGGGAAAGCAATTTGGTTCATCCGGTCACCTCACAACATCTGGAGTCTATTCCAATGTATTGATCCCAATCGAAACTCTTTTTGGCATAGTTTTGGTGGAAGCATGAGGTTTGAGAAAAAGAACCGAGAAGCTTCAACCAACAATATCCTATCAATTTTGCATCTTTGAGGGAGCAAGTTAGCACATCCGGCATGCTCACAACATTTCATGACTATTCGAAACAATTGATCTCATTCGAAGCTCCTCCAGAGCCTGATTAGTGCAGAAGCACAAAGTGTCCGAACTGTTTGTGAAAAGTGTGAACGGACGAATTCCCATGAAATTTGCCACTTTGGGAGAACAATTGGGTTCATCCGGTCACCTCACAACATCTGGAGTCTGTTCCAATGTATTGATCCCAATCGAAACTCTTTTTGGCACAGTTTTGGTCAGAAGCATGAGGTTTGAGAAAAAGAACCGAGAAGCCTCAACCAAAAATATCCTAACAATTTTGCATCTTTGAGGGAGCAAGTTAGCACAACCGGCACGCTCACAACATTTCATGACTATTCGAAACAATTGATCTCATTCGAAGCTCCTCCAGAGCCTGATTAGTGCAGAGGCACAAAGTTTGTGAACTGTTTAGGAAAAATGTGAACGGACGAATTCCTATGAAATTGGCCCCTTTGGGAGAACAATTTGGTTCAGCCGGTCACCTCACAACATCTGGAGTCTATTCCAATGTCTTGATCCCAATCGAAACTCTTTTTTGCACAGTTTTGGTCAAAAGCATGAGGTTTGAGAAAAAGAACCGAGAAGCTTCAACCAACAATATCCTATCAATTTTGCATCTTTGAGGGAGCAAGTTAGCACATCCGGCATGCTCACAACATTTCATGACTATTCGAAACAATTGATCTCATTCGAAGCTCCTCTAGAGCCTGGTTAGTGCAGAGGCACAAAGTTTGTGAACTGTTTAGGAAATGTGTGAACGGATGAATTCCCTTGAAATTGGCCCCTTTGGGAGAACAATTGGGTTCATCCGGTCACCTCACAACATCTGGAGTCTATTCCAATGTATTGATCCCAATCGAAACTCTTTTTGGCATAGTTTTGGTGGAAGCATGAGGTTTGAGAAAAAGAACCGAGAAGCTTCAACCAACAATATCCTATCAATTTTGCACCGTTGAGGGAGCAAGTTAGCACATCCGGCATGCTCCCAATATTTCATGACTATTCGAAACAATTGATCTCATTCGAAGATCCTCTAGAGCCTGATTAGTGCAGAGGCAAAAAGTTTGTGAACTGTTTGTGAAAAGTGTGAACGGACGAATTCCTATGAAATTGGCCCCTTTGGGAGAACAATTAGGTTCATCCGGTCACCTCATAACATCTTGAGTCTAATCCAATGTATTGATCCCAATCGAAACTCTTTTTGGCATAGTTTTGGACGGAAGCTTGAGGTTTGAGAAAAAGAACCGAAAAGCTTTAACCAACACTACTCTATCAATTTTGCATCTTTGAGGGAGCAAGTTAGCACATCCGGCATGCTCACAACATTTCATGACTATTCGAAACAATTGATCTCATTCGAAGCTCCTCCAGAGCCTGATTAGTGCAGAAGCACAAAGTGTCCGAACTGTTTGTGAAAAGTGTGAACGGACGAATTCCCATGAAATTTGCCACTTTGGGAGAACAATTGGGTTCATCCGGTCACCTCACAACATCTGGAGTCTGTTCCAATGTATTGATCCCAATCGAAACTCTTTTTGGCACAGTTTTGGTCAGAAGCATGAGGTTTGAGAAAAAGAACCGAGAAGCCTCAACCAACAATATCCTTTCAATTTTCCACCTTTCAGGGAGCAAGTTAGCACATCCGGCACGCTCACAACATTTCATGACTATTCGAAACAATTGATCTCATTCGAAGCTCCTCCAGAGCCTGATTAGTGCAGAGGCACAAAGTTTGTGAACTGTTTAGGAAAAATGTGAACGGACGAATTCCTATGAAATTGGCCCCTTTGGGAGAACAATTTGGTTCAGCCGGTCACCTCACAACATCTGGAGTCTATTCCAATGTCTTGATCCCAATCGAAACTCTTTTTTGCACAGTTTTGGTCAAAAGCGTGAGGTTTGAGAAAAAGAACCGAGAAGCTTCAACCAACAATATCCTATCAATTTTGCATCTTTGAGGGAGCAAGTTAGCACATCCGGCATGCTCACAACATTTCATGACTATTCGAAACAATTGATCTCATTCGAAGCTTCTCTAGAGCCTGGTTAGTGCAGAGGCACAAAGTTTGTGAACTGTTTAGGAAATGTGTGAACGGATGAATTCCCTTGAAATTGGCCCCTTTGGGAGAACAATTGGGTTCATCCGGTCACCTCACAACATCTGGAGTCTATTCCAATGTATTGATCCCAATCGAAACTCTTTTTGGCATAGTTTTGGTGGAAGCATGAGGTTTGAGAAAAAGAACCGAGAAGCTTCAACCAACAATATCCTATCGATTTTGCATCTTTGAGGGAGCAAGTTAGCACATCCGGCATGCTCACAACATTTCATGACTATTCGAAACAATTGATCTCATTCGAAGCTCCTCCAGAGCCTGATTAGTGCAGAGGCACAAAGTTTGTGAACTGTTTTGGAAAAGTGTGAACGGACGAATTCCCATGAAATTGGACCTTTTGGGAAAGCAATTTGGTTCATCCGGTCACCTCACAACATGTGGAGTCTATTCGAATGTATTGATCCCAATCGAAACTCTTTTTGGCATAGTTTTGGTGGAAGCATGAGGTTTGAGAAAAAGAACCGAGAAGCTTCAACCAACAATATCCTATCGATTTTGCATCTTTGAGGGAGCAAGTTAGCACATCCGGCATGCTCACAACATTTCATGACTATTCGAAACAATTGATCTCATTTGAAGCTCCTCCAGAGCCTGATTAGTGCAGAGGCACAAAGTTTGTGAACTGTTTTGGAAAAGTGTGAACGGACGAATTCCCATGAAATTGGACCTTTTGGGAAAGCAATTTGGTTCATCCGGTCACCTCACAACATCTGGAGTCTATTCCAATGTATTGATCCCAATCGAAACTCTTTTTGGCATAGTTTTGGTGGAAGCATGAGGTTTGAGAAAAAGAACCGAGAAGCTTCAACCAACAATATCCTATCAATTTTGCATCTTTGAGGGAGCAAGTTAGCACATCCGGCATGCTCACAACATTTCATGACTATTCGAAACAATTGATCTCATTCGAAGCTCCTCCAGAGCCTGGTTAGTGCAGAGGCACAAAGTTTGTGAACTGTTTAGGAAAAGTGTGAACGGATGAATTCCCTTGAAATTGGCCCCTTTGGGAGAACAATTGGGTTCATCCGGTCACCTCACAACATCTGGAGTCTGTTCCAATGTATTGATCCCAATTGAAACTCTTTTTGGCACAGTTTTGGTCAGAAGCATGAGGTTTGAGAAAAAGAACCGAGAAGCCTCAACCAACAATATCCTTTCAATTTTCCACCTTTCAGGGAGCAAGTTAGCACATCCGGCATGCTCACAACATTTCATGACTATTCGAAACAATTGATCTCATTCGAAGCTCCTCCAGAGCCTGATTAGTGCAGAGGCACAAAGTTTGTGAACTGTTTAGGAAAAATGTGAACGGACGAATTCCTACGAAATTGGCCCCTTTGGGAGAACAATTGGGTTCATCCGGTCACCTCACAACATCTGGAGTCTGTTCCAATGTATTGATCCCAATCGAAACTCTTTTTGGGATAGTTTTGGTCGGAAGCATGAGGTTTGAGAAACAGAAATGAGAAGCGTCAACCAACAATATCCTATCAATTTTGCATCTTTGAGGGAGCAAGTTAGCACATCTGGCATGCTCACAACATTTCATGACTATTCGAAACAATTGATCTCATTCGAAGCTCCTCCAGAGCCTGATTAGTGCAAAGGCAGAATGTTTATGAACTGTTTAGGAAAAGTGTGGACTAATGAATTCCCATGAAATTGGACCCTTTGGGAGAACAATTTGGTTCATCCGGTCACCTCACAACATGTGGAGTCTATTCCAATGTATTGATCCCAATCGAAACTCTTTTTGGAACAGTTTTGGTCAGAAGCATGAGGTTTGAGAAAAAGAACCGAGAAGCTTCAACCAACAATATCCTATCAATTTTGCACCGTTGAGGGAGCAAGTTAGCACATCCGGCATGCTCACAATATTTCATGACTATTCGAAACAATTGATCTCATTCGAAGATCCTCTAGAGCCTGATTAGTGCAGAGGCACAAAGTTTGTGAACTGTTTAGGAAAAATGTGAACGGACGAATTCCTATGAAATTGGCCCCTTTGGGAGAACAATTTGGTTCAGCCGGTCACCTCACAACATCTGGAGTCTATTCCAATGTCTTGATCCCAATCGAAACTCTTTTTTGCACAGTTTTGGTCAAAAGCATGAGGTTTGAGAAAAAGAACCGAGAAGCTTCAACCAACAATATCCTATCAATTTTGCATCTTTGAGGGAGCAAGTTAGCACATCCGGCATGCTCACAACATTTCATGACTATTCGAAACAATTGATCTCATTCGAAGCTCCTCTAGAGCCTGGTTAGTGCAGAGGCACAAAGTTTGTGAACTGTTTAGGAAATGTGTGAACGGATGAATTCCCTTGAAATTGGCCCCTTTGGGAGAACAATTGGGTTCATCCGGTCACCTCACAACATCTGGAGTCTATTCCAATGTATTGATCCCAATCGAAACTCTTTTTGGCATAGTTTTGGTGGAAGCATGAGGTTTGAGAAAAAGAACCGAGAAGCTTCAACCAACAATATCCTATCAATTTTGCACCGTTGAGGGAGCAAGTTAGCACATCCGGCATGCTCCCAATATTTCATGACTATTCGAAACAATTGATCTCATTCGAAGATCCTCTAGAGCCTGATTAGTGCAGAGGCAAAAAGTTTGTGAACTGTTTGTGAAAAGTGTGAACGGACGAATTCCTATGAAATTGGCCCCTTTGGGAGAACAATTAGGTTCATCCGGTCACCTCATAACATCTTGAGTCTAATCCAATGTATTGATCCCAATCGAAACTCTTTTTGGCATAGTTTTGGACGGAAGCTTGAGGTTTGAGAAAAAGAACCGAAAAGCTTTAACCAACACTACTCTATCAATTTTGCATCTTTGAGGGAGCAAGTTAGCACATCCGGCATGCTCACAACATTTCATGACTATTCGAAACAATTGATCTCATTCGAAGCTCCTCCAGAGCCTGATTAGTGCAGAAGCACAAAGTGTCCGAACTGTTTGTGAAAAGTGTGAACGGACGAATTCCCATGAAATTTGCCACTTTGGGAGAACAATTGGGTTCATCCGGTCACCTCACAACATCTGGAGTCTGTTCCAATGTATTGATCCCAATCGAAACTCTTTTTGGCACAGTTTTGGTCAGAAGCATGAGGTTTGAGAAAAAGAACCGAGAAGCCTCAACCAACAATATCCTTTCAATTTTCCACCTTTCAGGGAGCAAGTTAGCACATCCGGCACGCTCACAACATTTCATGACTATTCGAAACAATTGATCTCATTCGAAGCTCCTCCAGAGCCTGATTAGTGCAGAGGCACAAAGTTTGTGAACTGTTTAGGAAAAATGTGAACGGACGAATTCCTATGAAATTGGCCCCTTTGGGAGAACAATTTGGTTCAGCCGGTCACCTCACAACATCTGGAGTCTATTCCAATGTCTTGATCCCAATCGAAACTCTTTTTTGCACAGTTTTGGTCAAAAGCGTGAGGTTTGAGAAAAAGAACCGAGAAGCTTCAACCAACAATATCCTATCAATTTTGCATCTTTGAGGGAGCAAGTTAGCACATCCGGCATGCTCACAACATTTCATGACTATTCGAAACAATTGATCTCATTCGAAGCTTCTCTAGAGCCTGGTTAGTGCAGAGGCACAAAGTTTGTGAACTGTTTAGGAAATGTGTGAACGGATGAATTCCCTTGAAATTGGCCCCTTTGGGAGAACAATTGGGTTCATCCGGTCACCTCACAACATCTGGAGTCTATTCCAATGTATTGATCCCAATCGAAACTCTTTTTGGCATAGTTTTGGTGGAAGCATGAGGTTTGAGAAAAAGAACCGAGAAGCTTCAACCAACAATATCCTATCGATTTTGCATCTTTGAGGGAGCAAGTTAGCACATCCGGCATGCTCACAACATTTCATGACTATTCGAAACAATTGATCTCATTCGAAGCTCCTCCAGAGCCTGATTAGTGCAGAGGCACAAAGTTTGTGAACTGTTTTGGAAAAGTGTGAACGGACGAATTCCCATGAAATTGGACCTTTTGGGAAAGCAATTTGGTTCATCCGGTCACCTCACAACATGTGGAGTCTATTCGAATGTATTGATCCCAATCGAAACTCTTTTTGGCATAGTTTTGGTGGAAGCATGAGGTTTGAGAAAAAGAACCGAGAAGCTTCAACCAACAATATCCTATCGATTTTGCATCTTTGAGGGAGCAAGTTAGCACATCCGGCATGCTCACAACATTTCATGACTATTCGAAACAATTGATCTCATTTGAAGCTCCTCCAGAGCCTGATTAGTGCAGAGGCACAAAGTTTGTGAACTGTTTTGGAAAAGTGTGAACGGACGAATTCCCATGAAATTGGACCTTTTGGGAAAGCAATTTGGTTCATCCGGTCACCTCACAACATCTGGAGTCTATTCCAATGTATTGATCCCAATCGAAACTCTTTTTGGCATAGTTTTGGTGGAAGCATGAGGTTTGAGAAAAAGAACCGAGAAGCTTCAACCAACAATATCCTATCAATTTTGCATCTTTGAGGGAGCAAGTTAGCACATCCGGCATGCTCACAACATTTCATGACTATTCGAAACAATTGATCTCATTCGAAGCTCCTCCAGAGCCTGGTTAGTGCAGAGGCACAAAGTTTGTGAACTGTTTAGGAAAAGTGTGAACGGATGAATTCCCTTGAAATTGGCCCCTTTGGGAGAACAATTGGGTTCATCCGGTCACCTCACAACATCTGGAGTCTGTTCCAATGTATTGATCCCAATTGAAACTCTTTTTGGCACAGTTTTGGTCAGAAGCATGAGGTTTGAGAAAAAGAACCGAGAAGCCTCAACCAACAATATCCTTTCAATTTTCCACCTTTCAGGGAGCAAGTTAGCACATCCGGCATGCTCACAACATTTCATGACTATTCGAAACAATTGATCTCATTCGAAGCTCCTCCAGAGCCTGATTAGTGCAGAGGCACAAAGTTTGTGAACTGTTTAGGAAAAATGTGAACGGACGAATTCCTACGAAATTGGCCCCTTTGGGAGAACAATTGGGTTCATCCGGTCACCTCACAACATCTGGAGTCTGTTCCAATGTATTGATCCCAATCGAAACTCTTTTTGGGATAGTTTTGGTCGGAAGCATGAGGTTTGAGAAACAGAAATGAGAAGCGTCAACCAACAATATCCTATCAATTTTGCATCTTTGAGGGAGCAAGTTAGCACATCTGGCATGCTCACAACATTTCATGACTATTCGAAACAATTGATCTCATTCGAAGCTCCTCCAGAGCCTGATTAGTGCAAAGGCAGAATGTTTATGAACTGTTTAGGAAAAGTGTGGACTAATGAATTCCCATGAAATTGGACCCTTTGGGAGAACAATTTGGTTCATCCGGTCACCTCACAACATGTGGAGTCTATTCCAATGTATTGATCCCAATCGAAACTCTTTTTGGAACAGTTTTGGTCAGAAGCATGAGGTTTGAGAAAAAGAACCGAGAAGCTTCAACCAACAATATCCTATCAATTTTGCACCGTTGAGGGAGCAAGTTAGCACATCCGGCATGCTCACAATATTTCATGACTATTCGAAACAATTGATCTCATTCGAAGATCCTCTAGAGCCTGATTAGTGCAGAGGCAAAAAGTTTGTGAACTGTTTGTGAAAAGTGTGAACGGACGAATTCCTATGAAATTGGCCCCTTTGGGAGAACAATTAGGTTCATCCGGTCACCTCATAACATCTTGAGTCTAATCCAATGTATTGATCCCAATCGAAACTCTTTTCGGCATAGTTTTGGACGGAAGCATGAGGTTTGAGAAAAAGAACCGAAAAGCTTCAACCAACAATATCCTATCAATTTTGCATCTTTGAGGGAGCAAGTTAGCACATCCGGCATGCTCACAACATTTCATGACTATTCGAAACAATTGATCTCATTCGAAGCTCCTCCAGAGCCTGATTAGTGCAGAAGCACAAAGTGTCCGAACTGTTTGTGAAAAGTGTGAACGGACGAATTCCCATGAAATTTGCCACTTTGGGAGAACAATTTAGTTCATCCGGTCACCTCACAACATCTGGAGTCTGTTCCAATGTATTGATCCCAATCGAAACACTTTTTGGCACAGTTTTGGTCAGAAGCATGAGGTTTGAGAAAAAGAACCGAGAAGCCTCAACCAACAATATCCTTTCAATTTTCCACCTTTCAGGGAGCAAGTTAGCACATCCGGCACGCTCACAACATTTCATGACTATTCGAAACAATTGATCTCATTCGAAGCTCCTCCAGAGCCTGATTAGTGCAGAGGCACAAAGTTTGTGAACTGTTTAGGAAAAATGTGAACGGACGAATTCCTATGAAATTGGCCCCTTTGGGAGAACAATTTGGTTCAGCCGGTCACCTCACAACATCTGGAGTCTATTCCAATGTCTTGATCCCAATCGAAACTCTTTTTGGCACAGTTTTGGTCAAAAGCATGAGGTTTGAGAAAAAGAACCGAGAAGCTTCAACCAACAATATCCTATCAATTTTGCATCTTTGAGGGAGCAAGTTAGCACATCCGGCATGCTCACAACATTTCATGACTATTCGAAACAATTGATCTCATTCGAAGCTCCTCCAGAGCCTGGTTAGTGCAGAGGCACAAAGTTTGTGAACTGTTTAGGAAAAGTGTGAACGGATGAATTCCCTTGAAATTGGCCCCTTTGGGAGAACAATTGGGTTCATCCGGTCACCTCACAACATCTGGAGTTTGTTCCAATGTATTGATCCCAATCGAAACTCTTTTTGGCACAGTTTTGGTGAGAAGCATGAGGTTTGAGAAAAAGAACCGAGAAGCCTCAACCAACAATATCCTATCAATTTTGCATCTTTCAGGGAGCAAGTTAGCACATCCGGCATGCTCACAACATTTCATGACTATTCGAAACAATTGATCTCATTCGAAGCTCCTCCAGAGCCTGATTAGTGCAGAGGCACAAAGTTTGTGAACTGTTTAGGAAAAATGTGAACGGACGAATTCCTATGAAATTGGCCCCTTTGGGAGAACAATTTGGTTCAGCCGGTCACCTCACAACATCTGGAGTCTATTCCAATGTCTTGATCCCAATCGAAACTCTTTTTGGCACAGTTTTGGTCAAAAGCATGAGGTTTGAGAAAAAGAACCGAGAAGCTTCAACCAACAATATCCTATCAATTTTGCATCTTTGAGGGAGCAAGTTAGCACATCCGGCATGCTCACAACATTTCATGACTATTCGAAACAATTGATCTCATTCGAAGCTCCACCAGAGCCTGGTTAGTGCAGAGGCACAAAGTTTGTGAACTGTTTAGGAAAAGTGTGAACGGATGAATTCCCTTGAAATTGGCCCCTTTGGGAGAACAATTGGGTTCATCCGGTCACCTCACAACATCTGGAGTCTATTCCAATGTATTGATCCCAATCGAAACTCTTTTTGGCATAGTTTTGGTGGAAGCATGAGGTTTGAGAAAAAGAACCGAGAAGCGTCAACCAACAATATCCTATCAATTTTGCATCTTTGAGGGAGCAAGTTAGCACATCCGGCATGCTCACAACATTTCATGACTATTCGAAACAATTGATCTCATTCGAAGCTCCTCCAGAGCCTGATTAGTGCAGAGGCACAAAGTTTGTGAACTGTTTTGGAAAAGTGTGAACTAATGAATTCCCATGAAATTGGACCCTTTGGGAGAACAATTGGGTTCATCCGGTCACCTCACAACATGTGGAGTCTATTCCAATGTATTGATCCCAATCGAAACTCTTTTTGGCATAGTTTTGGTGGAAGCATGAGGTTTGAGAAAAAGAACCGAGAAGCTTCAACCAACAATATCCTATCAATTTTGCATCTTTGAGGGAGCAAGTTAGCACATCCGGCATGCTCACAACATTTCATGACTATTCGAAACAATTGATCTCATTCGAAGCTCCTCCAGAGCCTGATTAGTGCAGAGGCACAAAGTTTGTGAACTGTTTAGGAAAAGTGTGAACTAATAAATTCCCATGAAATTGGACCCTTTGGGAGAACAATTTGGTTCATCCGGTCACCTCACAACATGTGGAGTCTATTCCAATGTATTGATCCCAATCGAAACTCTTTTTGGCATAGTTTTGGTGGAAGCATGAGGTTTGAGAAAAAGAACCGAGAAGCTTCAACCAACAATATCCTATCAATTTTGCATCTTTGAGGGAGCAAGTTAGCACATCCGGCATGCTCACAACATTTCATGACTATTCGAAACAATTGATCTCATTCGAAGCTCCTCCAGAGCCTGGTTAGTGCAGAGGCACAAAGTTTGTGAACTGTTTAGGAAAAGTGTGAACGGATGAATTCCCTTGAAATTGGCCCCTTTGGGAGAACAATTGGGTTCATCCGGTCACCTCACAACATCTGGAGTCTGTTCCAATGTATTGATCCCAATCGAAACTCTTTTTGGCACAGTTTTGGTCAGAAGCATGAGGTTTGAGAAAAAGAACCGAGAAGCCTCAACCAACAATATCCTTTCAATTTTCCACCTTTCAGGGAGCAAGTTAGCACATCCGGCATGCTCACAACATTTCATGACTATTCGAAACAATTGATCTCATTCGAAGCTCCTCCAGAGCCTGATTAGTGCAGAGGCACAAAGTTTGTGAACTGTTTAGGAAAAATGTGAACGGACGAATTCCTACGAAATTGGCCCCTTTGGGAGAACAATTGGGTTCATCCGGTCACCTCACAACATCTGGAGTCTGTTCCAATGTATTGATCCCAATCGAAACTCTTTTTGGGATAGTTTTGGTCGGAAGCATGAGGTTTGAGAAACAGAAATGAGAAGCGTCAACCAACAATATCCTATCAATTTTGCATCTTAGAGGGAGCAAGTTAGCACATCCGGCATGCTCACAACATTTCATGACTATTCGAAACAATTGATCTCATTCGAAGCTCCTCCAGAGCCTGATTAGAGCAGAGGCAGAATGTTTATGAACTGTTTAGGAAAAGTGTGGACTAATGAATTCCCATGAAATTGGACCCTTTGGGAGAACAATTTGGTTCATCCGGTCACCTCACAACATGTGGAGTCTATTCCAATGTATTGATCCCAATCGAAACTCTTTTTGGCACAGTTTTGGTCAGAAGCATGAGGTTTGAGAAAAAGAACCGAGAAGCTTCAACCAACAATATCCTATCAATTTTGCACCGTTGAGGGAACAAGTTAGCACATCCGGCATGCTCACAATATTTCATGACTATTCGAAACAATTGATCTCATTCGAAGATCCTCTAGAGCCTGATTAGTGCAGAGGCAAAAAGTTTGTGAACTGTTTGTGAAAAGTGTGAACGGACGAATTCCTATGAAATTGGCCCCTTTGGGAGAACAATTAGGTTCATCCGGTCACCTCATAACATCTTGAGTCTAATCCAATGTATTGATCCCAATCGAAACTCTTTTTGGCATAGTTTTGGACGGAAGCATGAGGTTTGAGAAAAAGAACCGAAAAGCTTCAACCAACAATATCCTATCAATTTTGCATCTTTGAGGGAGCAAGTTAGCACATCCGGCATGCTCACAACATTTCTTGACTATTCGAAACAATTGATCTCATTCGAAGCTCCTCCAGAGCCTGATTAGTGCAGAAGCACAAAGTGTCCGAACTGTTTGTGAAAAGTGTGAACGGACGAATTCCCATGAAATTTGCCACTTTGGGAGAACAATTGGGTTCATCCGGTCACCTCACAACATCTGGAGTCTGTTCCAATGTATTGATCCCAATCGAAACTCTTTTTGGCACAGTTTTGGTCAGAAGCATGAGGTTTGAGAAAAAGAACCGAGAAGCCTCAACCAACAATATCCTTTCAATTTTCCACCTTTCAGGGAGCAAGTTAGCACATCCGGCATGCTCACAACATTTCATGACTATTCGAAACAATTGATCTCATTCGAAGCTCCTCCAGAGCCTGATTAGTGCAGAGGCACAAAGTTTGTGAACTGTTTAGGAAAAATGTGAACGGACGAATTCCTATGAAATTGGCCCCTTTGGGAGAACAATTTGATTCAGCCGGTCACCTCACAACATCTGGAGTCTATTCCAATGTCTTGATCCCAATCGAAACTCTTTTTGGCACAGTTTTGGTCAAAAGCATGAGGTTTGAGAAAAAGAACCGAGAAGCTTCAACCAACAATATCCTATCAATTTTGCATCTTTGAGGGAGCAAGTTAGCACATCCGGCATGCTCACAACATTTCATGACTATTCGAAACAATTGATCTCATTCGAAGCTCCTCCAGAGTCTGGTTAGTGCAGAGGCACAAAGTTTGTGAACTGTTTAGGAAAAGTGTGAACGGATGAATTCCCTTGAAATTGGCCCCTTTGGGAGAACAATTGGGTTCATCCGGTCACCTCACAACATCTGGAGTCTGTTCCAATGTATTGATCCCAATCGAAACTCTTTTTGGCACAGTTTTGGTGAGAAGCATGAGGTTTGAGAAAAAGAACCGAGAAGCCTCAACCAACAATATCCTTTCAATTTTCCACCTTTCAGGGAGCAAGTTAGCACATCCGGCATGCTCACAACATTTCATGACTATTCAAAACAATTGATCTCATTCGAAGCTCCTCCAGAGCCTGATTAGTGCAGAGGCACAAAGTTTATGAACTGTTTAGGAAAAATGTGAACGGACGAATTCCTATGAAATTGGCCCCTTTGGGAGAACAATTTGGTTCAGCCGGTCACCTCACAACATCTGGAGTCAATTCCAATGTCTTGATCCCAATCGAAACTCTTTTTGGCACAGTTTTGGTCAAAAGCATGAGGTTTGAGAAAAAGAACCGAGAAGCTTCAACCAACAATATCCTATCAATTTTGCATCTTTGAGGGAGCAAGTTAGCACATCCGGCATGCTCACAACATTTCATGACTATTCGAAACAATTGATCTCATTCGAAGCTCCTCCAGAGCCTGGTTAGTGCAGAGGCACAAAGTTTGTGAACTGTTTAGGAAAAGTGTGAACGGATGAATTCCCTTGAAATTGGCCCCTTTGGGAGAACAATTGGGTTCATCCGGTCACCTCACAACATCTGGAGTCTATTCCAATGTATTGATCCCAATCGAAACTCTTTTTGGCATAGTTTTGGTGGAAGCATGAGGTTTGAGAAAAAGAACCGAGAAGCGTCAACCAACAATATCCTAACAATTTTGCATCTTTGAGGGAGCAAGTTAGCACATCCGGCATGCTCACAACATTTCATGACTATTCGAAACAATTGATCTCATTCGAAGCTCCTCCAGAGCCTGATTAGTGCAGAGGCACAAAGTTTGTGAACTGTTTTGGAAAAGTGTGAACTAATGAATTCCCATGAAATTGGACCCTTTGGGAGAACAATTGGGTTCATCCGGTCACCTCACAACATGTGGAGTCTATTCCAATGTATTGATCCCAATCGAAACTCTTTTTGGCATAGTTTTGGTGGAAGCATGAGGTTTGAGAAAAAGAACCGAGAAGCTTCAACCAACAATATCCTATCAATTTTGCATCTTTGAGGGAGCAAGTTAGCACATCCGGCATGCTCACAACATTTCATGACTATTCGAAACAATTGATCTCATTCGAAGCTCCTCCAGAGCCTGATTAGTGCAGAGGCACAAAGTTTGTGAACTGTTTAGGAAAAGTGTGAACTAATAAATTCCCATGAAATTGGACCCTTTGGGAGAACAATTTGGTTCATCCGGTCACCTCACAACATGTGGAGTCTATTCCAATGTATTGATCCCAATCGAAACTCTTTTTGGCATAGTTTTGGTGGAAGCATGAGGTTTGAGAAAAAGAACCGAGAAGCTTCAACCAACAATATCCTATCAATTTTGCATCTTTGAGGGAGCAAGTTAGCACATCCGGCATGCTCACAACATTTCATGACTATTCGAAACAATTGATCTCATTCGAAGCTCCTCCAGAGCCTGATTAGTGCAGAGGCACAAAGTTTGTGAAATGGTTAGGAAAAGTGTGAACTAATGAATTCCCATGAAATTGGACCCTTTGGGAGAACAATTTGGTTCATCCGGTCACCTCACAACATGTGGAGTCTATTCCAATGTATTGATCCCAATCGAAACTCTTTTTGGCACAGTTTTGGTCAGAAGCATGAGGTTTGATAAAAAGAATCGAGAAGCTTCAACCAACAATATCCTATCAATTTTGCATCTTTGAGGGAGCAAGTTAGCACATCCGGCATGCTCACAACATTTCATGACTATTCGAAACAATTGATCTCATTCGAAGCTCCTCCAGAGCCTGATTAGTGCAGAGGCACAAAGTTTGTGAACTGTTTTGGAAAAGTGTGAACTAATGAATTCCCATGAAATTGGAGCCTTTGGGAGAACAATTGGGTTCATCCGGTCACCTCACAACATGTGGAGTCTATTCCAATGTATTGATCCCAATCGAAACTCTTTTTGGCACAGTTTTGGTGGAAGCATGAGGTTTGAGAAAAAGAACCGAGAAGCTTCAACCAACAATATCCTATCAATTTTGCATCTTTGAGGGAGCAAGTTAGCACATCCGGCATGCTCACAACATTTCATGACTATTCGAAACAATTGATCTCATTCGAAGCTCCTCCAGAGCCTGATTAGTGCAGAGGCACAAAGTTTGTGAACTGTTTTGGAAAAGTGTGAACGGATGAATTCCCATGAAATTGGACCTTTTGGGAAAGCAATTTGGTTCATCCGGTCACCTCACAACATCTGGAATCTATTCCAATGTATTGATCCCAATCGAAACTCTTTTTGGCATAGTTTTGGTGGAAGCATGAGGTTTGAGAAAAAGAACCGAGAAGCTTCAACCAACAATATCCTATCAATTTTGCATCTTTGAGGGAGCAAGTTAGCACATCCGGCATGCTCACAACATTTCATGACTATTCAAAACAATTGATCTCATTCGAAGCTCCTCCAGAGCCTGATTAGTGCAGAGGCACAAAGTTTGTGAACTGTTTTGGAAAAGTGTGAACTAATGAATTCCCATGAAGTTGGACCCTTTGGGAGAACAATTGGGTTCATCCGGTCACCTCACAACATGTGGAGTCTATTCCAATGTATTGATCCCAATCGAAACTCTTTTTGGCATAGTTTTGGTGGAAGCATGAGGTTTGAGAAAAAGAACCGAGAAGCTTCAACCAACAATATCCTATCAATTTTGCATCTTTGAGGGAGCAAGTTAGCACATCCGGCATGCTCACAACATTTCATGACTATTCGAAACAATTGATCTCATTCGAAGCTCCTCCAGAGCCTGATTAGTGCAGAGGCACAAAGTTTGTGAACTGTTTTGGAAAAGTGTGAACTAATGAATTCCCATGAAATTGGACCCTTTGGGAGAACAATTGGGTTCATCCGGTCACCTCACAACATGTGGAGTCTATTCCAATGTATTGATCCCAATCGAAACTCTTTTTGGCACAGTTTTGGTCAGAAGCATGAGGTTTGAGAAAAAGAATCGAGAAGCTTCAACCAACAATATCCTATCAATTTTGCATCTTTGAGGGAGCAAGTTAGCACATCCGGCATGCTCACAACATTTCATGACTATTCGAAACAATTGATCTCATTCGAAACTCCTCCAGAGCCTGATTAGTGCAGAGGCACAAAGTTTGTGAACTGTTTTGGAAAAGTGTGAACTAATGAATTCCCATGAAGTTGGACCCTTTGGGAGAACAATTGGGTTCATCCGGTCACCTCACAACATGTGGAGTCTATTCCAATGTATTGATCCCAATCGAAACTCTTTTTGGCATAGTTTTGGTGGAAGCATGAGGTTTGAGAAAAAGAACCGAGAAGCTTCAACCAACAATATCCTATCAATTTTGCATCTTTGAGGGAGCAAGTTAGCACATCCGGCATGCTCACAACATTTCATGACTATTCGAAACAATTGATCTCATTCGTAGCTCCTCCAGAGCCTGGTTAGTGCAGAGGCACAAAGTTTGTGAACTGTTTAGGAAAAGTGTGAACGGATGAATTCCTTTGAAATTGGCCCCTTTGGGAGAACAATTTGGTTCATCAGGTCACCTCACAACATCTGGAGTCTATTCCAATGTGTTGATCCCAATCAAAACTCTTTTTGGCACAATTTTGGTCAGAAGCATGAGTTTTGGGAAAAAGAACCGAGAAGCTTCAACCAACAATATCCTATCAATTTTGCGCCTTTGAGGAAGCAAGTCAGCACATCCGGCATGCTCACAACATTTCATGACTATTCGAAACAATTGATCTCATTCGAAGCTCCTCCAGAGCCTGATTAGTGCAGAGGCACAAAGTTTGTGAACTGTTTTGGAAAAGTGTGAACTAATGAATTCCCATGAAATTGGACCCTTTGGGAGAACAATTTGGTTCATCCGGTCACCTCACAATATGTGGAATCTATTCCAATGTATTGATCCCAATCGAAACTCCTTTTGGCACAGTTTTGGTCAGAAGCATGAGGTTTGAGAAAAAGAACCGAGAAGCTTCAACCAACAATATCCTATCAATTTTGCGCCTTTGAGGAAGCAAGTCAGGACATCCGGCATGCTAACAACATTCCATGACTATTCGAAACAATTGATCTCATTCGAAGCTCCTCCAGAGCCTGATTAGTGCAGAGGCAGAATGTTTATGAATTGTTTAGGAAAAGTGTGGACTAATGAATTCCCATGAAATTGGACCCTTTGGGAGAACAATTTGGTTCATCCGATCAGCTCATAACATCTTGAGTCTATTCCAATGTATTGATCCCAATCGAAACTCTTTTTGGCATAGTTTTGGACGGAAGCTTGAGGTTTGAGAAAAAGAACCGAGAAGCTTTAACCAACAATATCCTAATAATTTTGCATCTTTGAGGGAGCAAGTTAGCACATCCGGCATGCTCACAACATTTCATGACTATTCGAAACAAATGATCTCATTCGAAGCTCCTCCAGAGCCTGATTAGTGCAGAGGCACAAAGTTTGTGAACTGTTTTGGAAAAGTGTGAACTAATGAATTCCCATGAAATTGGACCCTTTGGGAGATCAATTGGGTTCATCCGGTCACCTCACAACATCTGGAGTCTATTCCAATGTATTGATCCCAATCGAAACTCTTTTTGGCACAGTTTTGGTCAGAAGCATGAGGTTTGAGAAAAAGAACCGAGAAGCTTCAACCAACAATATCCTATCAATTTTGCGCCTTTGAGGAAGCAAGTCAGGACATCCGGCATGCTAACAACATTCCATGACTATTTGAAACAATTGATCTCATTCGAAGCTCCTCCAGAGCCTGATTAGTGCAGAGGAACAAAGTTTGTGAACTGTTTAGGAAAAGTGTGAACGGACGAATTCCCATGAAATTGGATCCTTTGGGAGAACAATTGGGTTCATCCGGTCACCTCACAACATGTGGAGTCTATTCCAATGTATTGATCCCAATCGAAACTCTTTTTGGCATAGTTTTGGTGGAAGCATGAGGTTTGAGAAAAAGAACCGAGAAGCGTCAACCAACAATATCCTAACAATTTTGCATCTTTGAGGGAGCAAGTTAGCACATCCAGCATGCTCACAACATTTCATGACTATTCGAAACAATTGATCTCATTCGAAGCTCCTCCAGAGCCTGATTAGTGCAGAGGCACAAAGTTTGTGAACTGTTTAGAAAAAATGTGAACGGACGAATTCCTATGAAATTGGCCCCTTTGGGGGAACAATTTGGTTCAGCCGGTCACCTCACAACATCTGGAGTCTATTCCAATGTCTTGATCCCAATCGAAACTCTTTTTGGCACAGTTTTAGTCAAAAGCATGAGGTTTAAGAAAAAGAACCGAGAAGCTTCAACCAACAATATCCTATCAATTTTGCATCTTTGAGGGAGCAAGTTAGCACATCCGGCATGCTCACAACATTTCATGACTATTCGAAACAATTGATCTCATTCATAGCTCCTCCAGAGCCTGGTTAGTGCAGAGGCACAAAGTTTGTGAACTGTTTAGGAAAAGTGTGAACGGATGAATTCCTTTGAAATTGGCCCCTTTGGGAGAACAATTTGGTTCATCAGGTCACCTCACAACATCTGGAGTCTATTCCAATGTGTTGATCCCAATCAAAACTCTTTTTGGCACAATTTTGGTCAGAAGCATGAGGTTTGAGAAAAAGAACCGAGAAGCTTCAACCAACAATATCCTATCAATTTTGTGCCTTTGAGGAAACAAGTCAGCACATCCGGCATGCTCACAACATTTCATGACTATTCGAAACAATTGATCTCATTCGAAGCTCCTCTAGAGCCTGATTAGTGCAGAGGCAAAAAGTTTGTGAACTGTTTGTGAAAAGTGTGAACGGACGAATTCCTATGAAATTGGCCCCTTTGGGAGAACAATTGGGTTCATCCGATCACCTCATAACTTCTTGAGTCTATTCCAATGTATTGATCCCAATCGAAACTCTTTTTGGCATAGTTTTGGATGGAAGCTTGAGGTTTGAGAAAAAGAACCGAGAAGCTTTAACCAACACTACCCTATCAATTTTGCATCTTTGAGGGAGCAAGTTAGCACATCCGGCATGCTCAAAACATTTCATGACTATTCGAAACAATTGATCTCGTTCGAAGCTCCTCCAGAGCCTGATTAGTGCAGAAGCACAAAGTGTCCGAACTGTTTGTGAAAAGTGTGAAGGGACGAATTCCCATGAAATTTGCCACTTTGGGAGAACAATTGGGTTCATCCGGTCACCTCACAACATCTGGAGTCTGTTCCAATGTAATGATCCCAATCGAAACTCTTTTTGGGATAGTTTTGGTGGAAGCATGAGGTTTGAGAAAAGGAACCGAGAAGCTTCAACCAACACTACCCTATAAATTTTGCATCTTTGAGGGAGCAAGTTAGCACATCTTTGAGGCATGCTCACAACATTTCATGACTATTCGAAACAATTGATCTCATTCGAAGCTCCTCCAGAGCCTGATTAGTGCAGAAGCACAAAGTTTCTGAAGTATTTGTGAAAAGTGTGAACTAATGAATTCCCATGAAATTGGACCCTTTGGGAGAACAATTTGGATCATCCGGTCACCTCACAACATCTGGACTCTATTCCAATGTATTGATCCCAATCGAAACTCTTTTTGGCACAGTTTTGGTCAGAAGCATGAGGTTTGAGAAAAAGAACCGAGAAGCTTCAACCAACAATATCCTATAGATTTTGCGCCTTTGAGATAGCAAGTCAGGACATCCGGCATGCTAACAACATTCCATGACTATTCGAAACAATTGATCTCATTCGAAGCTCCTCCAGAGCCTGATTAGTGCAGAGGCACAAAGTTTGTGAACTGTTTTGGAAAAGTGTGAACTAATGAATTCCCATGAAATTGGACCCTTTGGGAGAACAATTGGGTTCATCCGGTCACCTCACAACATGTGGAGTCCATTCCAATGTGTTGATCTCAATCGAAACTCTTTTTGGCATAGTTTTGGTGGAAGCAGGAGGTTTGAGAAAAAGAACCGAGAAGCTTCAACCAACAATATCCTATCAATTTTGCATCTTTGAGGGAGCAAGTTAGCATATCCGGCATGCTCACAACATTTCATGACTATTCGAAACAATTGATCTCATTCGAAGCTCCTCTAGAGCCTGATTAGTGCAGAGGCACAAAGTTTGTGAACTGTTTAGGAAAAATGTGAACTAATGAATTCCCATGAAATTGGACCCTTTGGGAGAACAATTTGGTTCAGCCGATCACCTCACAACATCTGGAGTCTACTCCAATGTCTTGATCCCAATCGAAACTCTTTTTGGCACAGTTTTGGTCAAAAGTATGAGGTTTGAGAAAAAGAACCGAGAAGCTTCAACCAACAATATCCTATCAATTTTGCGCCTTTGAGGAAGCAAGTCAGCACATCCGGCATGCTAACAACATTCCATGACTATTCGAAACAATTGATCTCATTCGAAGCTCCTCCAGAGCCTGATTAGTGCAGAGGCACAAAGTTTATGAACTGTTTAGGAAAAGGGTGAACTAATGAATTCCCATGAAATTGGACCCTTTAGGAGAACAATTTGGTTCATCCAGTCACCTCACAACATGTGGAGTCTATTCCAATGTATTGATCCCAATCGAAACTCTTTTTGGCACAGTTTTGGTCAGAAGCATGAGGTTTGAGAAAAAGAACCGAGAAGCTTCAACCAACAATATCCTAACAATTTTGCATCTTTGAGGGAGCAAGTTAGCACATCCGGCATGCTCACAACATTTCATGACTATTCGAAACAATTGATCTCATTCGAAGCTCCTCCAGAGCCTGATTAGTGCAGAGGCACAAAGTTTGTGAACTGTTTTGGAAAAGTGTGAACTAATGAATTCCCATGAAATTGGACCCTTTGGGAGAACAATTGGGTTCATCCGGTCACCTCACAACATGTGGAGTCTATTCCAATGTATTGATCCCAATCGAAACTCTTTTTGGCATAGTTTTGGTGGAAGCATGAGGTTTGAGAAAAAGAACCGAGAAGCTTCAACCAACAATATCCTATCAATTTTGCATCTTTCAAGGAGCGAGTTAGCCCATCCGGCATGCTCACAACATTTCATGACTATTCGAAACAATTGATCTCATTTGAAGCTCCTCCAGAGCCTGATTAGTACAGATGCACAAAGTTTGTGAACTGTTTAGGAAAAGTGTTAACGGACGAATTCCCATGAAATTGGACCCTTTGGGAGAACAATTTGGTTAATCCAGTCACCTCACAACATCTGGAGTCTATTCCAATTTATTGATCCCAATCGAAACTCTTTTTGGCACAGTTTTGGCCAGAAGCATGAGGTTTGAGAAAAAGAACCGAGAAGCTTCAACCAACAATATCCTATCAATTTTGCGCCTTTGAGGAAGCAAGTCAGGACATCCGGCATGCTAACAACATTCCATGACTATTCGAAACAATTGATCTCATTCGAAGCTCCTCCAGAGCCTGATTAGTGCAGAGGCACAAAGTTTGTGAACTGTTTTGGAAAAGTGTGAACTAATGAATTCCCATGAAATTGGACCCTTTGGGAGAACAATTTGGTTCATCCGGTCACCTCACAACATGTAGAGTCTATTCCAATGTATTGATCCCAATCGAAACTCTTTTTGGCATAGTTTTGGTGGAAGCATGAGGTTTGAGAAAAAGAACCGAGAAGCTTCAACCAACAATATCCTATCAATTTTGCATCTTTGAGGGAGCAAGTTAGCCCATCCGGCATGCTCACAACATTTCAAGACTATTCGAAACAATTGATCTCATTTGAAGCTCCTCCAGAGCCTGATTAGTGCAGAGGCATAAAGTTTGTGAACTGTTTAGGAAAAGTGTGAACGGACGAATTCACATGAAATTGGACCCTTTGGGAGAACAATTTGGTTAATCCGGTCACCTCACAACATCTGGAGTCTATTCCAATTTATTGATCCCAATCGAAACTCTTTTTGGCACAGTTTTGGTCAGAAGCATGAGGTTTGAGAAAAAGAACCGAGAAGCTTCAACCAACAATATCCTATCAATTTTGCGCCTTTGAGGAAGCAAGTCAGGACATCCGGCATGCTAACAACATTCCATGACTATTCGAAACAATTGATCTCATTCGAAGCTCCTCCAGAGCCTGATTAGTGCAGAGGCACAAAGTTTGTGAACTGTTTTGGAAAAGTGTGAACTAATGAATTCCCATGAAATTGGACCCTTTGGGAGAACAATTTGGTTCATCCAGTCACCTCACAACATGTGGAGTCTATTCCAATGTATTGATCCCAATCGAAACTCTTTTTGGCATAGTTTTGGTCAGAAGTATGAGGTTTGAGAAAATGAACCGAGAAGCTTCAACCAACAATATCCTAACAATTTTGCATCTTTGAGGGAGCAAGTTAGCACATCCGGCATGCTCACAACATTTCATGACTATTCGAAACAATTGATCTCATTCGAAGCTCCTCCAGAGCCTGATTAGTGCAGAGGCACAAAGTATGTGAACTGTTTAGGAAAAGTGTGAACGGACAAATTCCCATGAAATTGGACCCTTTGGGAGAACAATTTGGTTAATCCGGTCACCTCACAACATCTGGAGTCTATTCCAATTTATTGATCCCAATCGAAACTCTTTTTGGCACAGTTTTGGTCAGAAGCATGAGGTTTGAGAAAAAGAACCGAGAAGCTTCAACCAACAATATCCTATCAATTTTGCGCCTTTGAGGAAGCAAGTCAGGACATCCGGCATGCTAACAACATTCCATGACTATTCGAAACAATTGATCTCATTCGAAGCTCCTCCAGAGCCAGATTAGTGCAGAGGCACAAAGTTTATGAACTGTTTAGGAAAAGTGTGAACTAATGAATTCCCATGAAATTGGACCGTTTGGGAGAACAATTTGGTTCATCCAGTCACCTCACAACATCTGGAGTCTATTCCAATGTATTGATCCCAATCGAAATTCTTTTTGGCACAGTTTTGGTCAGAAGCATGAGGTTTGAGAAAAAGAACCGAGAAGCTTCAACCAACAATATCCTATCAATTTTGCATCTTTGAGGGAGCAAGTTAGCACATCCGGCATGCTCACAACATTTCATGACTATTCGAAACAATTGATCTCATTCGAAGCTCCTCCAGAGCCTGATTAGTGCAGAGGCACAAAGTTTGTGAACTGTTGAGGAAAAGTGTGAACTAATGAATTCCCATGAAATTGGACCCTGTGGGAGAACAATTTGGTTCATCCGGTCACCTCACAACATCTGGAGTCTATTCCAATGTATTGATCCCAATCGAAACTCTTTTTTGGCACAGTTTTGGTCAGAAGCATGAGGTTTGAGAAAAAGAACCGAGAAGCTTCAACCAACAATATCCTACCAATTTTGCATCTTTGAGGGAGCAAGTTAGCACATCCGGCATGCTCACAACATTTCATGACTATTCGAAACAATTGATCTCATTCGAAGCTCCTCCAGAGCCTGATTAGTGCAGAGGCACAAAGTTTGTGAACTGTTGAGGAAAAGTGTGAACTAATGAATTCCCATGAAATTGGACCCTTTGGGAGAAGAATTGGGATCATCCGGTCACCTCACAACATCTGGAGGCTATTCCAATGTATTGATCCCAATCGAAACTGTTTTTGGCACAGTTTTGGTCAGAAGCATGAGGTTTGAGAAAAAGAACCGAGAAGCTTCAACCAACAATATCCTATCAATTTTGCGCCTTTGAGGAAGCAAGTCAGGACATCCGGCATGCTAACAACATTCCATGACTATTCGAAACAATTGATCTCATTCGAAGCTCCTCCAGAGCCTTATTAGTGCAGAGGCACAAAGTTTGTGAACTGTTGAGGAAAAGTGTGAACTAATGAATTCCCATGAAATTGGACCCTTTGGGAGAAGAATTGGGATCATCCGGTCACCTCACAACATCTGGAGTCTATTCCAATGTATTGATCCCAATCGAAACTCTTTTTGGCACAGTTTTGGTCAGAAGCATGAGGTTTGAGAAAAAGAACCGAGAAGCTTCAACCAACAATATCCTATCAATTTTGCGCCTTTGAGGAAGCAAGTCAGGACATCCGGCATGCTAACAACATTCCATGACTATTCGAAACAATTGATCTCATTCGAAGCTCCTCCAGAGCCTGATTAGTGCAGAGGCACAAAGTTTGTGAACTGTTGAGGAAAAGTGTGAACTAATGAATTCCCATGAAATTGGACCCTTTGGGAGAACAATTTGGTTCATCCGGTCACCTCACAACATCTGGAGTCTATTCCAATGTATTGATCCCAATCGAAACTCTTTTTGGCACAGTTTTGGTCAGAAGCATGAGGTTTGAGAAAAAGAACCGAGAAGCTTCAACCAACAATATCCTATCAATTTTGCGCCTTTGAGGAAGCAAGTCAGGACATCCGGCATGCTAACAACATTCCATGACTATTCGAAACAATTGATCTCATTCGAAGCTCCTCCAGAGCCTGATTAGTGCAGATGCACAAAGTTTCTGAAGTATTTGTGAAAAGTGTGAACGGATGAGTTGCCATGAAATAGTCTATTCCAATGTCTTGATACCAATCGAAACTCTTTTTGGCACAGTTTTGGTCAGAAGCATGAGGTTTGAGAAAAAGAACCGAGAAGCTTCAACCAACAATATCCTATCAATTTTGCGCCTTTGAGGAAGCAAGTCAGGACATCCGGCATGCTAACAACATTCCATGACTATTCGAAACAATTGATCTCATTCGAAGCTCCTCCAGAGCCTGATTAGTGCAGAGGCACAAAGTTTGTGAACTGTTGAGGAAAAGTGTGAACTAATGAATTCCCATGAAATTGGACCCTTTGGGAGAACAATTTGGTTCATCCGGTCACCTCACAACATCTGGAGTCTATTCCAATGTATTGATCCCAATCGAAACTCTTTTTGGCACAGTTTTGGTCAGAAGCATGAGGTTTGAGAAAAAGAACCGAGAAGCTTCAACCAACAATATCCTATCAATTTTGCATCTTTGAGGGAGCAAGTTAGCACATCCGGCATGCTCACAACATTTCATGACTATTCGAAACAATTGATCTCATTCGAAGCTCCTCCAGAGCCTGATTAGTGCAGAGGCACAAAGTTTGTGAACTGTTGAGGAAAAGTGTGAACTAATGAATTCCCATGAAATTGGACCCTTTGGGAGAAGAATTGGGATCATCCGGTCACCTCACAACATCTGGAGTCTATTCCAATGTATTGATCCCAATCGAAACTGTTTTTGGCACAGTTTTGGTCAGAAGCATGAGGTTTGAGAAAAAGAACCGAGAAGCTTCAACCAACAATATCCTATCAATTTTGCGCCTTTGAGGAAGCAAGTCAGGACATCCGGCATGCTAACAACATTCCATGACTATTCGAAACAATTGATCTCATTCGAAGCTCCTCCAGAGCCTGATTAGTGCAGAAGCACAAAGTTTCTGAAGTATTTGTGAAAAGTGTGAACGGATGAGTTGCCATGAAATAGTCTATTCCAATGTCTTGATACCAATCGAAACTCTTTTTGGCACAGTTTTGGTCAGAAGCATGAGGTTTGAGAAAAAGAACCGAGAAGCTTCAACCAACAATATCCTATCAATTTTGCGCCTTTGAGGAAGCAAGTCAGGACATCCGGCATGCTAACAACTTTCCATGACTATTCGAAACAATTGATCTCATTCGAAGCTCCTCCAGAGCCTGATTAGTGCAGAGGCACAAAGTTTGTGAACTGTTGAGGAAAAGTGTGAACTAATGAATTCCCATGAAATTGGACCCTTTGGGAGAACAATTTGGTTCATCCGGTCACCTCACAACATCTGGAGTCTATTCCAATGTATTGATCCCAATCGAAACTCTTTTTGGCACAGTTTTGGTCAGAAGCATGAGGTTTGAGAAAAAGAACCGAGAAGCTTCAACCAACAATATCCTATCAATTTTGCGCCTTTGAGGAAGCAAGTCAGGACATCCGGCATGCTAACAACATTCCATGACTATTCGAAACAATTGATCTCATTCGAAGCTCCTCCAGAGCCTGATTAGTGCAGAGGCACAAAGTTTGTGAACTGTTGAGGAAAAGTGTGAACTAATGAATTCCCATGAAATTGGACCCTTTGGGAGAACAATTTGGTTCATCCGGTCACCTCACAACATCTGGAGTCTATTCCAATGTATTGATCCCAATCGAAACTCTTTTTGGCACAGTTTTGGTCAGAAGCATGAGGTTTGAGAAAAAGAACCGAGAAGCTTCAACCAACAATATCCTATCAATTTTGCATCTTTGAGGGAGCAAGTTAGCACATCCGGCATGCTCACAACATTTCATGACTATTCGAAACAATTGATCTCATTCGAAGCTCCTCCAGAGCCTGATTAGTGCAGAGGCACAAAGTTTGTGAACTGTTGAGGAAAAGTGTGAACTAATGAATTCCCATGAAATTGGACCCTTTGGGAGAAGAATTGGGATCATCCGGTCACCTCACAACATCTGGAGTCTATTCCAATGTATTGATCCCAATCGAAACTCTTTTTGGCACAGTTTTGGTCAGAAGCATGAGGTTTGAGAAAAAGAACCGAGAAGCTTCAACCAAAAATATCCTATCAATTTTGCGCCTTTGAGGAAGCAAGTCAGGACATCCGGCATGCTAACAACATTCCATGACTATTCGAAACAATTGATCTCATTCGAAGCTCCTCCAGAGCCTGATTAGTGCAGAGGCACAAAGTTTGTGAACTGTTGAGGAAAACTGTGAACTAATGAATTCCCACGAAATTGGACCCTTTGGGAGAACAATTTGGTTCATCCGGTCACCTCACAACATCTGGAGTCTATTCCAATGTATTGATCCCAATCGAAACTCTTTTTGGCACAGTTTTGGTCAGAAGCATGAGGTTTGAGAAAAAGAACCGAGAAGCTTCAACCAACAATATCCTATCAATTTTGCATCTTTGAGGGAGCAAGTTAGCACATCCGGCATGCTCACAACATTTCATGACTATTCGAAACAATTGATCTCATTCGAAGCTCCTCCAGAGCCTGATTAGTGCAGAGGCACAAAGTTTGTGAACTCTTGAGGAAAAGTGTGAACTAATGAATTCCCATGAAATTGGACCCTTTGGGAGAAGAATTGGGATCATCCGGTCACCTCACAACATCTGGAGTCTATTCCAATGTATTGATCCCAATCGAAACTGTTTTTGGCACAGTTTTGGTCAGAAGCATGAGGTTTGAGAAAAAGAACCGAGAAACTTCAACCAACAATATCCTATCAATTTTGCACCTTTGAGGAAGCAAGTCAGGACATCCGGCATGCTAACAACATTCCATGACTATTCGAAACAATTGATCTCATTCGAAGCTCCTCCAGAGCCTGATTAGTGCAGAGGCACAAAGTTTGTGAACTGTTGAGGAAAACTGTGAACTAATGAATTCCCACGAAATTGGACCCTTTGGGAGAACAATTTGGTTCATCCGGTCACCTCACAACATCTGGAGTCTATTCCAATGTATTGATCCCAATCGAAACTGTTTTTGGCACAGTTTTGGTCAGAAGCATGAGGTTTGAGAAAAAGAACCGAGAAGCTTCAACCAACAATATCCTATCAATTTTGCGCCTTTGAGGAAGCAAGTCAGGACATCCGGCATGCTAACAACATTCCATGACTATTCGAAACAATTGATCTCATTCGAAGCTCCTCCAGAGCCTGATTAGTGCAGAGGCACAAAGTTTGTGAACTGTTGAGGAAAACTGTAAACTAATGAATTCCCACGAAATTGGACCCTTTGGGAGAACAATTTGGTTCATCCGGTCACCTCACAACATCTGGAGTCTATTCCAATGTATTGATCCCAATCAAAACTATTTTTGGCACAGTTTTGGTCAGAAGCATGAGGTTTGAGAAAAAGAACCGAGAAGCTTCAACCAACAATATCCTATCAATTTTGCGCCTTTGAGGAAGCAAGTCAGGACATCCGGCATGCTAACAACATTCCATGACTATTCGAAACAATTGATCTCATTCGAAGCTCCTCCAGAGCCTGATTAGTGCAGAGGCACAAAGTTTGTGAACTGTTGAGGAAAAGTGTGAACTAATGAATTCCCATGAAATTGGACCCTTTGGGAGAACAATTTGGTTCATCCGGTCACCTCACAACATCTGGAGTCTATTCCAATGTATTGATCCCAATCGAAACTCTTTTTGGCACAGTTTTGGTCAGAAGCATGAGGTTTGAGAATAAGAACCGAGAAGCTTCAACCAACAATATCCTATCAATTTTGCGCCTTTGAGGAAGCAAGTCAGGACATCCGGCATGCTAACAACATTCCATGACTATTCGAAACAATTGATCTCATTCGAAGCTCCTCCAGAGCCTGATTAGTGCAGAGGCACAAAGTTTGTGAACTGTTGAGGAAAAGTGTGAACTAATGAATTCCCATGAAATTGGACCCTTTGGGAGAACAATTTGGTTCATCCGGTCACCTCACAACATCTGGAGTCTATTCCAATGTATTGATCCCAATCGAAACTCTTTTTGGCACAGTTTTGGTCAGAAGCATGAGGTTTGAGAAAAAGAACCGAGAAGCTTCAACCAACAATATCCTATCAATTTTGCGCCTATGAGGAAGCAAGTCAGGACATCCGGCATGCTAACAACATTCCATGACTATTCGAAACAATTGATCTCATTCGAAGCTCCTCCAGAGCCTGATTAGTGCAGAGGCACAAAGTTTGTGAATTGTTGAGGAAAAGTGTGAACTAATGAATTCCCATGAAATTGGACCCTTTGGGAGAACAATTTGGTTCATCCGGTCACCTCACAACATCTGGAGTTTATTCCAATGTATTGATCCCAATCGAAACTCTTTTTGGCACAGTTTTGGTCAGAAGCATGAGGTTTGAGAATAAGAACCGAGAAGCTTCAACCAACAATATCCTATCAATTTTGCGCCTTTGAGGAAGCAAGTCAGGACATCCGGCATGCTAACAACATTCCATGACTATTCGAAATAATTGATCTCATTCGAAGCTCCTCCAGAGCCTGATTAGTGCAGAGGCACAAAGTTTGTGAACTGTTGAGGAAAAGTGTGAACTAATGAATTCCCATGAAATTGGACCCTTTGGGAGAAGAATTGGGATCATCCGGTCACCTCACAACATCTGGAGTCTATTCCAATGTATTGATCCCAATCGAAACTGTTTTTGGCACAGTTTTGGTCAGAAGCATGAGTTTTGAGAAAAAGAACCGAGAAACTTCAACCAACAATATCCTATCAATTTTGCGCCTTTGAGGAAGCAAGTCAGGACATCCGGCATGCTAACAACATTCCATGACTATTCGAAACAATTGATCTCATTCGAAGCTCCTCCAGAGCCTGATTAGTGCAGAGGCACAAAGTTTGTGAACTGTTGAGGAAAACTGTGAACTAATGAATTCCCATGAAATTTGACCCTTTGGGAGAACAATTTGGTTCATCCGGTCACCTCACAACATCTGGAGTCTATTCCAATGTATTGATCCCAATCGAAACTCTTTTTGGCACAGTTTTGGTCAGAAGCATGAGGTTTGAGAAAAAGAACCGAGAAGCTTCAACCAACAATATCCTATCAATTTTGCGCCTTTGAGGAAGCAAGTCAGGACATCCGGCATGCTAACAACATTCCATGACTATTCGAAACAATTGATCTCATTCGAAGCTCCTCCAGAGCCTGATTAGTGCAGAGGCACAAAGTTTGTGAACTGTTGAGGAAATGTGTGAACTAATGAATTCCCATGAAATTGGACCCTTTGGGAGAACAATTTGGTTCATCCGGTCACCTCACAACATCTGGAGTCTATTCCAATGTATTGATCCCAATCGAAACTGTTTTTGGCACAGTTTTGGTCAGAAGCATGAGTTTTGAGAAAAAGAACCGAGAAGCTTCAACCAACAATATCCTATCAATTTTGCGCCTTTGAGGAAGCAAGTCAGGACATCCGGCATGCTAACAACATTCCATGACTATTCGAAACAATTGATCTCATTCGAAGCTCCTCCAGAGCCTGATTAGTGCTGAGGCACAAAGTTTGTGAACTGTTGAGGAAAAGTGTGAACTAATGAATTCCCATGAAATTAGACCCTTTGGGAGAACAATTTGGTTCATCCGGTCACCTCACAACATCTGGAGTCTATTCCAATGTATTGATCCCAATCGAAACTCTTTTTGGCACAGTTTTGGTCAGAAGCATGAGGTTTGAGAATAAGAACCGAGAAGCTTCAACCAACAATATCCTATCAATTTTGCGCCTTTGAGGAAGTAAGTCAGGACATCCGGCATGCTAACAACATTCCATGACTATTCGAAACAATTGATCTCATTCGAAGCTCCTCCAGAGCCTGATTAGTGCAGAGGCACAAAGTTTGTGAACTGTTGAGGAAAAGTGTGAACTAATGAATTCCCATGAAATTGGACCCTTTGGGAGAAGAATTGGGATCATCCGGTCACCTCACAACATCTGGAGTCTATTCCAATGTATTGATCCCAATCGAAACTGTTTTTGGCACAGTTTTGGTCAGAAGCATGAGTTTTGAGAAAAAGAACCGAGAAGCTTCAACCAACAATATCCTATCAATTTTGCGCCTTTGAGGAAGCAAGTCAGGACATCCGGCATGCTAACAACATTCCATGACTATTCGAAACAATTGATCTCATTCGAAGCTCCTCCAGAGCCTGATTAGTGCAGAGGCACAAAGTTTGTGAACTGTTGAGGAAAACTGTGAACTAATGAATTCCCATGAAATTGGACCCTTTGGGAGAACAATTTGGTTCATCCGGTCACCTCACAACATCTGGAGTCTATTCCAATGTATTGATCCCAATCGAAACTCTTTTTGGCACAGTTTTGGTCAGAAGCATGAGGTTTGAGAAAAAGAACCGAGAAGCTTCAACCAACAATATCCTATCAATTTTGCGCCTTTGAGGAAGCAAGTCAGGACATCCGGCATGCTAACAACATTCCATGACTATTCGAAACAATTGATCTCATTCGAAGCTCCTCCAGAGCCTGATTAGTGCAGAGGCACAAAGTTTGTGAACTGTTGAGGAAAAGTGTGAACTAATGAATTCCCATGAAATTGGACCCTTTGGGAGAACAATTTGGTTCATCCGGTCACCTCACAACATCTTGTGTCTATTCCAATGTGTTGATCCCAATCAAAACTCTTTTTGGCACAGTTTTGGTCAGAAGCATGAGGTTTGAGAAAAAGAACCGAGAAGCTTCAACCAACAATATCCTATCAATTTTGCACCTTTGAGGGAGCAAGTTAGCACATCCGGCATGCTCACAACATTTCATGACTATTCGAAATAATTGATCTCATTCGAAGCTCCTCCAGAGCCTAATTAGTGCAGAGACACAAAGTTTGTGAACTGTTTAGGAAAAGTGTGAACGGAAAAATTCCTATGAAATTGGCCCCTTTGGTAGAACTATTTGGTTCATCAGGTCACCTCACAACATCTTGAGTCTATTCCAATGTGTTGATCCCAATCAAAACTCTTTTTGGGATAGTTTTGGTCGAAAGCATGAGGTTCGAGAAAAAGAGCCGAGAAGCCTCAACCAACAATATCCTATCAATTTTGCATCTTTGAGGGAGCAAGTTAGCACATCCGGCATGCTCACAAGATTTCATGACTATTCGAAACAATTGATCTCATTCGAAGCTCCTCCAGAGCCTAGTTAGTGCAGAGGCACAAAGTTTGTGAACTGTTTAGGAAAAGTGTGAACGGACAAATTCCTATGAAATTGGCCCCTTTGGTAGAACTATTTGGTTCATCAGGTCACCTCACAACATCTTGAGTCTATTCCAATGTGTTGATCCCAATCAAAACTCTTTTTGGGATAGTTTTGGTTGAAAGCATGAGGTTTGAGAAAAAGAACCGAGAAGCTTCAACCAACAATATCCTATCAATTTTGCACCTTTGAGGGAGCAAGTTAGCACATCCGGCATGCTCATAACATTTCATGACTATTCGAAACAATTGATCTCATTCGAAGCTCCTCCAGAGCCTGATTAGTGCAGAGGCACAAAGTTTGTGAACTGTTTAGGAAAAGTGTGAACGGACAAATTCCTATGAAATTGGCCCCTTTGGTAGAACTATTTGGTTCATCAGGTCACCTCACAACATCTTGAGTCTATTCCAATATGTTGATCCCAATCAAAACTCTTTTTGGGATAGTTTTGGTCGAAAGCATGAGGTTTGAGAAAAAGAACCGAGAAGCTTCAACCAACAATATCCTATCAATTTTGCACCTTTGAGGGAGCAAGTTAGCACATCCGGCATGCTCATAACATTTCATGAATGTTCGAAACAATTGATCTCATTCGAAGCTCCTCCAGAGCCTGATTAGTGCAGAGGCACAAAGTTTGTGAACTGTTTAGGAAAAGTGTGAACGGACAAATTCCTATGAAATTGGCCCCTTTGGTAGAACTATTTGGTTCATCAGGTCACCTCACAACATCTTGTGTCTATTCCAATGTGTTGATCCCAATCAAAACTCTTTTTGGCACAGTTTTGGTCAGAAGCATGAGGTTTGAGAAAAAGAACCGAGAAGCTTCAACCAACAATATCCTATCAATTTTGCACCTTTGAGGGAGCAAGTTAGCACATCCGGCATGCTCACAACATTTCATGACTACTCAAAACAATTGATCTCATTCAAAGCTCCTCCAGAGCCTGATTATTGCAGATGCACAAAGTTTATGAACTGTTTAAGAAAGGTGTGAACGGACAAATTCCTATGAAATTGGCCCCTTTGGGAGAACTATTTGGTTCATCAGGTCACCTCACAACATCTTGAGTCTATTCCAATGTGTTGATCCAAATCGAAAATCTTTTTGGCACAGTTTTGGTCAGAAGCATGAGGTTTGAGATAAAGAACCGAGAAGCTTCAACCAACAATATCCTATCAATTTTGCACCTTTGAGGGACCAAGTTAGCACATCCGGCATGCTCACAACATTTCACGACTACTCAAAACAATTGATCTCATTCAAAGCTCCTCCAGAGCCTGATTATTACAGATGCACAAAGTTTATGAACTGTTTAAGAAAAGTGTGAACGGACAAATTCCTATGAAATTGGCCCCTTTGGGAGAACTATTTGGTTCATCAGGTCACCTCACAACATCTTGAGTCTATTCCAATGTGTTGATCCAAATCGAAAATCTTTTTGGCACAGTTTTGGTCAGAAGCATGAGATTTGATAAAAAGAACCGAGAAGCTTCAACCAACAATATCCTATCAATTTTGCACCTTTGAGGGAGCAAGTTAGCACATCCGGCATGCTCACAACATTTCATGACTATTCGAAACAATTGATCTCATTCGAAGCTCCTCCAGAGCCTGATTAGTGCTGAGGCACAAGGTTTGTGAACGGACGAATTCCTATGAAATTGGCCCCTTTGGGAGAACTATTTGGTTCATCAGGTCACCTCACAACATCTGGAGTCTATTCCAATGTATTGATCCCAATGGAAACTCTTTTTGGCATAGTTTTGGTGGAAGCATGAGGTTTGAGAAAAAGAGCCGAGAAGCCTCAACCAACAATATCCTATCAATTTTGCATCTTTGAGGGAGCAAGTTAGCACATCCGGCATGCTCACAAGATTTCATGACTATTCGAAATAATTGATCTCATTCGAAGCTCCTCCAGAGCCTGATTAGTGCAGAGGCACAAAGTTTGTGAACTGTTTAGGAAAAGTGTGAACGGACAAATTCCTATGAAATTGGCCCCTTTGGTAGAACTATTTGGTTCATCAGGTCACCTCACAACATCTTGAGTCTATTCCAATGTGTTGATCCCAATCAAAACTCTTTTTGGGATAGTTTTGGTCGAAAGCATGAGGTTTGAGAAAAAGAACCGAGAAGCTTCAACCAACAATATCCTATCAATTTTGCACCTTTGAGGGAGCAAGTCAGCACATCCGTCATGATCACAACATTTCATGACTATTCAAAACAATTGATCTCATTCGAAGCTCCTCCAGAGCCTGATTAGTGCAGAGGCACAAAGTTTGTGAACTGTTTAGGAAAAGTGTGAAGGGAGGAATTCCTATCAAATTGGCCCCTTTGGTAGAACTATTTGGTTCATCAGGTCACCTCACAACATCTTGAGTCTATTCCAATGTGTTGATCCCAATCAAAACTCTTTTTGGGATAGTTTTGGTTGAAAGCATGAGGTTTGAGAAAAAGAACCGAGAAGCTTCAACCAACAATATCCTATCAATTTTGCACCTTTGAGGGAGCAAGTTAGCACATCCGTCATGCTCACAACATTTCATGACTATTCGAAATAATTGATCTCATTCGAAGCTCCTCCAGAGCCTGATTAGTGCAGAGGCACAAAGTTTTTGAACTGTTTAGGAAAAGTGTGAACGGACGAATTCCTACGAAATTGGCCCCTTTGGGAGAACAATTTGGTTCATTGGGTCACCTCACAACATCTTGTGTCTATTCCAATGTGTTGATCCCAATCAAAACTCTTTTTGGCACAGTTTTGGTCAGAAGCATGAGGTTTGAGAAAAAGAACCGAGAAGCTTCAACCAACAATATCCTATCAATTTTGCACCTTTGAGGGAGCAAGTTAGCACATCCGGCATGCTCACAACATTTCATGACTACTCAAAACAATTGATCTCATTTAAAGCTCCTCCAGATCCTGATTATTGCAGATGCACAAAGTTTATGAACTATTTAAGAAATGTGTGAACGGACAAATTCCTATGAAATTGGCCCCTTTGGGAGAACTATTTGGTTCATCAGGTCACCTCACAACATCTTGAGTCTATTCCAATGTGTTGATCCAAATCGAAAATCTTTTTGGCACAGTTTTGGTCAGAAGCATGAGGTTTGATAAAAAGAACCGAGAAGCTTCAACCAACAATATCCTATCAATTTTGCACCTTTGAGGGAGCAAGTTAGCACATCCGGCATGCTCACAACATTTCATGACTATTCAAAACAATTGATCTCATTCGAAGCTCCTCCAGAGCCTGATTAGTGCTGAGGCACAAGGTTTGTGAACGGACGAATTCCTATGAAATTGGCCCCTTTGGGAGAACTATTTGGTTCATCAGGTCACCTCACAACATCTGGAGTCTATTCCAATGTATTGATCCCAATCGAAACTCTTTTTGGCATAGTTTTGGTGGAAGCATGAGGTTTGAGAAAAAGAGCCGAGAAGCCTCAACCAACGGTATCCTATCAATTTTGCATCTTTCAGGGAGCAACTTAGCACATCCGGCATGCTCAACACATTTCATGACTATTCGAAACAATTGATCTCATTCGAAACTCCTCCAGAGCCTAATTAGTGCAGAGGCACAAAGTTTGTGAACTGTTTAGGAAAAGTGTGAACGGACAAATTCCTATGAAATTGGCCCCTTTGGTAGAACTATTTGGTTCATCAGGTCACCTCACAACATCTTGAGTCTATTCCAATGTGTTCATCCCAATCAAAACTCTTTTTGGGATAGTTTTGGTGGAAGCATGAGGTTTGAGAAAATGAACCGAGAAGCCTCAACCAACAATATCCTACTAATTTTGCGTCTTTGAGGGAGCAAGTTAGCACATCCGGCATGCTCACAACATTTCATGACTATTCGAAACAATTGATCTCATTCGAAGCTCCTCCAGAGCCTGATTAGTGCAGAGGCACAAAGTTTATCAACTGTTTAGGAAAAGTGTGAACGGACTAATTCCTATGAAATTGGCCCCTTTGGGAGAACTATTTGGTTCATCAGGTCACCTCACAACATCTGGAGTCTATTCCAATGTATTGATCCCAATCGAAAGTCTTTCTGGCATAGTTTTGGTGGAAGCATGAGGTTTGAGAAAAAGAGCCGAGAAGCCTCAACCAACAATATCCTACTAATTTTGCGTCTTTGAGGGAGCAAGTTAGCACATCCGGCATGCTCACAACATTTCATGACTATTCGAAACAATTGATCTCATTCGAAGCTCCTCCAGAGCCTGATTAGTGCAGAGGCACAAAGTTTATCAACTGTTTAGGAAAAGTGTGAACGGACTAATTCCTATGAAATTGGCCCCTTTGGGAGAACTATTTGGTTCATCAGGTCACCTCACAACATCTGGAGTCTATTCCAATGTATTGATCCCAATCGAAAGTCTTTTTGGCATAGTTTTGGTGGAAGCATGAGGTTTGAGAAAAAGAGCCGAGAAGCCTCAACCAACAATATCCTATCAATTTTGCACCTTTGAGGGAGCAAGTTAGCACATCCGGCATGCTCACAACATTTCATGACTATTCGAAACAATTGATCTCATTCGAAGCTCCTCCAGAGCCTGATTAGTGCAGAGGCACAAAGTTTTTGAACTGTTTAGGAAAAGTGTGAACGGACGAATTCTTACGAAATTGGCCCCTTTGGGAGAATAATTTGGTTCATCGGGTCACCTCACAACATCTTGTGTCTATTCCAATGTGTTGATCCCAATCAAAACTCTTTTTGGCACAGTTTTGGTCAGAAGCATGAGGTTTGAGAAAAAGAACCGAGAAGCTTCAACCAACAATATCCTATCAATTTTGCACCTTTGAGGGAGCAAGTTAGCACATCCGGCATGCTCACAACATTTCATGACTATTCAAAATAATTGATCTCATTCAAAGCTCCTCCAGAGCCTGATTATTGCAGATGCACAAAGTTTATGAACTGTTTAAGAAAAGTGTGAACGGACAAATTCCTATGAAATTGGCCCCTTTGGGAGAACTATTTGGTTCATCAGGTCACCTTACAACATCTTGAGTCTATTCCAATGTGTTGATCCAAATCGAAAATCTTTTTGGCACAGTTTTGGTCAGAAGCATGAGGTTTGAGAAAAAGAACCGAGAAGCTTCAACCAACAATATCCTATCAATTTTGCACCTTTGAGGGAGCAAGTTAGCACATCCGGCATGCTCAAAACATTTCATGACTATTCGAAACAATTGATCTCATTCGAAGCTCCTCCCGAGCTTGATTAGTGCTGAGGCACAAGGTTTGTGAACGGACGAATTCCTATGAAATTGGCCCCTTTGGGAGAACTATTTGGTTCATCAGGTCACCTCACAACATCTGGAGTCTATTCCAATGTATTGATCCCAATCGAAACTCTTTTTGGCATAGTTTTGGTGGAAGCATGAGGTTTGAGAAAAAGAGCCGAGAAGCCTCAACCAACGGTATCCTATCAATTTTGCATCTTTGAGGGAGCAAGTTAGCACATCCGGCATGCTCACAACATTTCATGACTATTCGAAACAATTGATCTCATTCGAAGCTCCTCCAGAGCCTAATTAGTTCAGAGGCACAAAGTTTGTGAAGTGTTTAGAAAAAGTGTGAACGGATGAATTCCTATGAAATTGGCCCCTTTGGTAGAACTATTTGGTTCATCAGGTCACCTCACAACATCTTGAGTCTATTCCAATGTGTTGATCCCAATCAAAACTCTTTTTGGGATAGTTTTGGTCGGAAGCATGAGGTTCGAGAAAAAGAACCGAGAAGCTTCAACCAACAATATCCTATCAATTTTGCACCTTTGAGGGAGCAAGTTAAGACATCCGTCATGCTCACAACATTTCATGACTATTCAAAACAATTGATCTCATTCGAAGCTCCTCCAGAGCCTGATTAGTGCAGAGGCACAAAGTTTGTGAACTGTTTAGGAAAAGTGTGAACAGACGAATTCCTATGAAATTGGCCCCTTTGGTAGAACTATTTGGTTCATCAGGTCACCTCACAACATCTTGAGTCTATTCCAATGTGTTGATCCCAATCAAAACTCTTTTTGGGATAGTTTTGGTCGAAAGCATGAGGTTCGAGAAAAAGAACCGAGAAGCTTCAACCAACAATATCCTATCAATTTTGCACCTTTGAGGGAGCAAGTTAGGACATCCGTCATGCTCACAACATTTCATGACTATTCAAAACAATTGATCTCATTCGAAGCTCCTCCAGAGCCTGATTAGTGCAGAGGCACAAAGTTTGTGAACTGTTTAGGAAAAGTGTGAACGGACGAATTCCTATGAAATTGGCCCCTTTGGTAGAACTATTTGGTTCATCAGGTCACCTCACAACATCTTGAGTCTATTCCAATGTGTTGATCCCAATCAAAACTCTTTTTGGGATAGTTTTGGTCGAAAGCATGAGGTTTGAGAAAAAGAACCGAGAAGCTTCAACCAACAATATCCTATCAATTTTGCACCTTTGAGGGAGCAAGTTAGGACATCCGTCATGCTCACAACATTTCATGACTATTCGAAACAATTGATCTCATTCGAAGCTCCTCCAGAGCCTGATTAGTGCAGAGGCACAAAGTTTGTGAACTGTTTAGGAAAAGTGTGAACGGACGAATTCCTATGAAATTGGCCCCTTTGGTAGAACTATTTGGTTCATCAGGTCACCTCACAACATCTTGAGTCTATTCCAATGTGTTGATCCCAATCAAAACTCTTTTTGGGATAGTTTTGGTGGAAGCATGAGGTTTGAGAAAATGAACCGAGAAGCCTCAACCAACAATATCCTACTAATTTTGCGTCTTTGAGGGAGCAAGTTAGCACATCCGGCATGCTCACAAAATTTCATGACTATTCGAAACAATTGATCTCATTCGAAGCTCCTCCAGAGCCTGATTAGTGCAGAGGCACAAAGTTTGTGAACTGTTTAGGAAAAGTGTGAACGGACAAATTCCTATGAAATTGGCCCCTTTGGTAGAACTATTTGGTTCATCAGGTCACCGCACAACATCTTGAGTCTATTCCAATGTGTTGATCCCAATCAAAACTCTTTTTGGGATAGTTTTGGTCGAAAGAATGAGGTTTGAGAAAAAGAACCGAGAAGCTTCAACCAACAATATCCTATCAATTTTGCACCTTTGAGGGAGCAAGTTAGCACATCCGTCATGCTCACAACATTTCATGATTATTCAAAACAATTGATCTCATTCGAAGCTCCTCCAGAGCCTGATTAGTGCAGAGGCACAAAGTTTGTGAACTGTTTAGGAAAAGTGTGAACGGACGAATTCCTATGAAATTGGCCCCTTTGGTAGAACTATTTGGTTCATCAGGTCACCTCACAACATCTTGAGTCTATTCCAATGTGTTGATCCCAATCAAAACTCTTTTTGGGATAGTTTTGGTGGAAGCATGAGGTTTGAGAAAATGAACCGAGAAGCCTCAACCAACAATATCCTACTAATTTTGCGTCTTTTTGGGAGCAAGTTAGCACATCCGGCATGCTCACAACATTTCATGACTATTCGAAACAATTGATCTCATTCGAAGCTCCTCCAGAGCCTGATTAGTGCAGAGGCACAAAGTTTATCAACTGTTTAGGAAAATTGTGAACGGACGAATTCCTATGAAATTGGCCCCTTTGGGAGAACTATTTGGTTCATCAGGTCACCTCACAACATCTGGAGTCTATTCCAATGTGTTGATCCCAATCGAAAGTCTTTTTGGCATAGTTTTGGTGGAAGCATGAGGTTTGAGAAAAAGAGCCGAGAAGCCTCAACCAACAATATCCTATCAATTTTGCATCATTGAGGGAGCAAGTTAGCACATCCGGCATGCTCACAACATTTCATGACTATTCGAAACAATTGATCTCATTCGAAGCTCCTCCAGAGCCTGATTAGTGCAGAGGCACAAAGTTTGTGAACTGTTTAGGAAAAGTGTGAACGGACAAATTCCTATGAAATTGGCCCCTTTGGTAGAACTATTTGGTTCATCAGGTCACCTCACAACATCTTGAGTCTATTCCAATGTGTTGATCCCAATCAAAACTCTTTTTGGGATAGTTTTGGTCGAAAGCATGAGGTTTGAGAAAAAGTACCGAGAAGCTTCAACCAACAATATCCTATCAATTTTGCACCTTTGAGGGAGCAAGTTAGCACATCCGTCATGCTCACAACATTTCATGACTATTCAAAACAATTGATCTCATTCGAAGCTCCTCCAGAGCCTGATTAGTGCAGAGGCACAAAGTTTGTAAACTGTTTAGGAAAAGTGTGAACGGACGAATTCCTATCAAATTGGCCCCTTTGGTAGAACTATTTGGTTCATCAGGTCACCTCACAACATCTTGAGTCTATTCCAATGTGTTGATCCCAATCAAAACTCTTTTTGGGATAGTTTTGGTGGAAGCATGAGGTTTGAGAAAATGAACCGAGAAGCCTCAACCAACAATATCCTACTAATTTTGCGTCTTTGAGGGAGCAAGTTAGCACATCCGGCATGCTCACAACATTTCATGACTATTCGAAACAATTGATCTCATTCGAAGCTCCTCCAGAGCCTGATTAGTGCAGAGGCACAAAGTTTATCAACTGTTTAGGAAAATTGTGAACGGACGAATTCCTATGAAATTGGCCCCTTTGGGAGAACTATTTGGTTCATCAGGTCACCTCACAACATCTGGAGTCTATTCCAATGTGTTGATCCCAATCGAAAGTCTTTTTGGCATAGTTTTGGTGGAAGCATGAGGTTTGAGAAAAAGAGCCGAGAAGCCTCAACCAACAATATCCTATCAATTTTGCATCATTGAGGGAGCAAGTTAGCACATCCGGCATGCTCACAACATTTCATGACTATTCGAAACAATTGATCTCATTCGAAGCTCCTCCAGAGCCTGATTAGTGCAGAGGCACAAAGTTTGTGAACTGTTTAGGAAAAGTGTGAACGGACAAATTCCTATGAAATTGGCCCCTTTGGTAGAACTATTTGGTTCATCAGGTCACCTCACAACATCTTGAGTCTATTCCAATGTGTTGATCCCAATCAAAACTCTTTTTGGGATAGTTTTGGTCGAAAGCATGAGGTTTGAGAAAAAGTACCGAGAAGCTTCAACCAACAATATCCTATCAATTTTGCACCTTTGAGGGAGCAAGTTAGCACATCCGTCATGCTCACAACATTTCATGACTATTCAAAACAATTGATCTCATTCGAAGCTCCTCCAGAGCCTGATTAGTGCAGAGGCACAAAGTTTGTAAACTGTTTAGGAAAAGTGTGAACGGACGAATTCCTATGAAATTGGCCCCTTTGGTAGAACTATTTGGTTCATCAGGTCACCTCACAACATCTTGAGTCTATTCCAATGTGTTGATCCCAATCAAAACTCTTTTTGGGATAGTTTTGGTGGAAGCATGAGGTTTGAGAAAATGAACCGAGAAGCCTCAACCAACAATATCCTACTAATTTTGCGTCTTTGAGGGAGCAAGTTAGCACATCCGGCATGCTCACAACATTTCATGACTATTCGAAACAATTGATCTCATTCGAAGCTCCTCCAGAGCCTGATTAGTGCAGAGGCACAAAGTTTATCAACTGTTTAGGAAAAGTGTGAACGGACTAATTCCTATGAAATTGGCCCCTTTGGGAGAACTATTTGGTTCATCAGGTCACCTCACAACATCTGGAGTCTATTCCAATGTATTGATCCCAATCGAAAGTCTTTCTGGCATAGTTTTGGTGGAAGCATGAGGTTTGAGAAAAAGAGCCGAGAAGCCTCAACCAACAATATCCTATCAATTTTGCATCTTTGAGGGAGCAAGTTAGCACATCCGGCATGCTCACAACATTTCATGACTATTCGAAACAATTGATCTCATTCGAAGCTCCTCCAGAGCCTGATTAGTGCAGAGGCACAAAGTTTGTGAACTGTTTAGGAAAAGTGTGAACGGACAAATTCCTATGAAATTGGCCCCTTTGGTAGAACTATTTGGTTCATCAGGTCACCTCACAACATCTTGAGTCTATTCCAATGTGTTGGTCCCAATCAAAACTCTTTTTGGGATAGTTTTGGTCGAAAGCATGAGGTTTGAGAAAAAGAACCGAGAAGCTTCAACCAACAATATCCTATCAATTTTGCACCTTTGAGGGAGCAAGTTAGGACATCCGTCATGCTCACAACATTTCATGACTATTCAAAACAATTGATCTCATTCGAAGCTCCTCCAGAGCCTGATTAGTGCAGAGGCACAAAGTTTGTAAACTGTTTAGGAAAAGTGTGAACGGACGAATTCCTATGAAATTGGCCCCTTTGGTAGAACTATTTGGTTCATCAGGTCACCTCACAACATCTTGAGTCTATTCCAATGTGTTGATCCCAATCAAAACTCTTTTTGGGATAGTTTTGGTGGAAGCATGAGGTTTGAGAAAATGAACCGAGATGCCTCAACCAACAATATCCTACTAATTTTGCGTCTTTGAGGGAGAAAGTTAGCACATCCGGCATGCTCACAACATTTCATGACTATTCGAAACAATTGATCTCATTCGAAGCTCCTCCAGAGCCTGATTAGTGCAGAGGCACAAAGTTTATCAACTGTTTAGGAAAAGTGTGAACGGACTAATTCCTATGAAATTGGCCCCTTTGGGAGAACTATTTGGTTCATCAGGTCACCTCACAACATCTGGAGTCTATTCCAATGTATTGATCCCAATCGAAAGTCTTTCTGGCATAGTTTTGGTGGAAGCATGAGGTTTGAGAAAAAGAGCCGAGAAGCCTCAACCAACAATATCCTATCAATTTTGCATCTTTGAGGGAGCAAGTTAGCACATCCGGCATGCTCACAACATTTCATGACTATTCGAAACAATTGATCTCATTCGAAGCTCCTCCAGAGCCTGATTAGTGCAGAGGCACAAAGTTTGTGAACTGTTTAGGAAAAGTGTGAACGGACAAATTCCTATGAAATTGGCCCCTTTGGTAGAACTATTTGGTTCATCAGGTCACCTCACAACATCTTGAGTCTATTCCAATGTGTTGGTCCCAATCAAAACTCTTTTTGGGATAGTTTTGGTCGAAAGCATGAGGTTTGAGAAAAAGAACCGAGAAGCTTCAACCAACAATATCCTATCAATTTTGCACCTTTGAGGGAGCAAGTTAGGACATCCGTCATGCTCACAACATTTCATGACTATTCAAAACAATTGATCTCATTCGAAGCTCCTCCAGAGCCTGATTAGTGCAGAGGCACAAAGTTTGTGAACTGTTTAGGAAAAGTGTGAACGGACGAATTGCTATGAAATTGGCCCCTTTGGTAGAACTATTTGGTTCATCAGGTCACCTCACAACATCTTGAGTCTATTCCAATGTGTTGATCCCAATCAAAACTCTTTTTGGGATAGTTTTGGTGGAAGCATGAGGTTTGAGAAAATGAACCGAGAAGCCTCAACCAACAATATCCTACTAATTTTGCGTCTTTGAGGGAGCAAGTTAGCACATCCGGCATGCTCACAACATTTCATGACTATTCGAAACAATTGATCTCATTCGAAGCTCCTCCAGAGCCTGATTAGTGCAGAGGCACAAAGTTTATCAACTGTTTAGGAAAAGTGTGAACGGACTAATTCCTATGAAATTGGCCCCTTTGGGAGAACTATTTGGTTCATCAGGTCACCTCACAACATCTGGAGTCTATTCTAATGTATTGATCCCAATCGAAAGTCTTTTTGGCATAGTTTTGGTGGAAGCATGAGGTTTGAGAAAAAGAGCCGAGAAGCCTCAACCAACAATATCCTATCAATTTTGCATCTTTGAGGGAGCAAGTTAGCACATCCGGCATGCTCACAACATTTCATGACTATTCGAAACAATTGATCTCATTCGAAGCTCCTCCAGAGCCTGATTAGTGCAGAGGCACAAAGTTTGTGAACTGTTTAGGAAAAGTGTGAACGGACAAATTCCTATGAAATTGGCCCCTTTGGTAGAACTATTTGGTTCATCAGGTCACCTCACAACATCTTGAGTCTATTCCAATGTGTTGATCCCAATCAAAACTCTTTTTGGGATAGTTTTGGTCGAAAGCATGAGGTTTGAGAAAAAGAACCGAGAAGCTTCAACCAACAATATCCTATCAATTTTGCACCTTTGAGGGAGCAAGTTAAGACATCTGTCATGCTCACAACATTTCATGACTATTCAAAACAATTGATCTCATTCGAAGCTCCTCCAGAGCCTGATTAGTGCAGAGGCACAAAGTTTGTGAACTGTTTAGGAAAAGTGTGAACAGACGAATTCCTATGAAATTGGCCCCTTTGGTAGAACTATTTGGTTCATCAGGTCACCTCACAACATCTTGAGTCTATTCCAATGTGTTGATCCCAATCAAAACTCTTTTTGGGATAGTTTTGGTCGAAAGCATGAGGTTCGAGAAAAAGAACCGAGAAGCTTCAACCAACAATATCCTATCAATTTTGCACCTTTGAGGGAGCAAGTTAGGACATCCGTCATGCTCACAACATTTCATGACTATTCAAAACAATTGATCTCATTCGAAGCTCCTCCAGAGCCTGATTAGTGCAGAGGCACAAAGTTTGTGAACGGTTTAGGAAAAGTGTGAACGGACGAATTCCTATGAAATTGGCCCCTTTGGTAGAACTATTTGGTTCATCAGGTCACCTCACAACATCTTGAGTCTATTCCAATGTGTTGATCCCAATCAAAACTCTTTTTGGGATAGTTTTGGTCGAAAGCATGAGGTTTGAGAAAAAGAACCGAGAAGCTTCAACCAACAATATCCTATCAATTTTGCACCTTTGAGGGAGCAAGTTAGCACATCCGTCATGCTCACAACATTTCATGACAATTCAAAACAATTGATCTCATTCGAAGCTCCTCCAGAGCCTGATTAGTGCAGAGGCACAAAGTTTATCAACTGTTTAGGAAAAGTGTGAACGGACTAATTCCTATGAAATTGGCCCCTTTGGGAGAACTATTTGGTTCATCAGGTCACCTCACAACATCTGGAGTCTATTCCAATGTATTGATCCCAATCGAAAGTCTTTTTGGCATAGTTTTGGTGGAAGCATGAGGTTTGAGAAAAAGAGCCGAGAAGCCTCAACCAACAATATCCTATCAATTTTGCATCTTTGAGGGAGCAAGTTAGCACATCCGGCATGCTCACAACATTTCGTGACTATTCGAAACAATTGATCTCATTCGAAGCTCCTCCAGAGCCTGATTAGTGCAGAGGCACAAAGTTTGTGAACTGTTTAGGAAAAGTGTGAACGGACAAATTCCTATGAAATTGGCCCCTTTGGTAGAACTATTTGGTTCATCAGGTCACCTCACAACATCTTGAGTCTATTCCAATGTGTTGATCCCAATCAAAACTCTTTTTGGGATAGTTTTCGTCGAAAGCATGAGGTTTGAGAAAAAGAACCGAGAAGCTTCAACCAACAATATCCTATCAATTTTGCACCTTTGAGGGAGCAAGTTAGCACATCCGTCATGCTCACAACATTTCATGACTATTCAAAACAATTGATCTCATTCGAAGCTCCTCCAGAGCCTGATTAGTGCAGAGGCACAAAGTTTGTGAACTGTTTAGGAAAAGTGTGAACGGACGAATTCCTATGAAATTGGCCCCTTTGGTAGAACTATTTGGTTCATCAGGTCACCTCACAACATCTAGAGTCTATTCCAATGTATTGATCCCAATCGAAACTCTTTTTGGCATAGTTTTGGTGGAAGCATGAGGTTTGAGAAAAAGAACCGAGAAGCTTCAACCAACAATATCCTACCAATTTTGCGTCTTTGAGGGAGCAAGTTAGCACATCCGGCATGCTCACAACATTTCATGACTATTCGAAACAATTGATCTCATTCGAAGCTCCTCCAGAGCCTGATTAGTGCAGAGGCACAAAGTTTATCAACTGTTTAGGAAAAGTGTGAACGGACTAATTCCTATGAAATTGGCCCCTTTGGGAGAACTATTTGGTTCATCAGGTCACCTCACAACATCTGGAGTCTATTCCAATGTATTGATCCCAATCGAAAGTCTTTTTGGCATAGTTTTGGTGGAAGCATGAGGTTTGAGAAAAAGAGCCGAGAAGCCTCAACCAACAATATCCTATCAATTTTGCATCTTTGAGGGGGCAAGTTAGCACATCCGGCATGCTCACAACATTTCATGACTATTCGAAACAATTGATCTCATTCGAAGCTCCTCCAGAGCCTGATTAGTGCAGAGGCACAAAGTTTGTGAACTGTTTAGGAAAAGTGTGAACGGACAAATTCCTATGAAATTGGCCCCTTTGGTAGAACTATTTGGTTCATCAGGTCACCTCACAACATCTTGAGTCTATTCCAATGTGTTGATCCCAATCAAAACTCTTTTTGGGATAGTTTTGGTCGAAAGCATGAGGTTTGAGAAAAAGAACCGAGAAGCTTCAACCAACAATATCCTATCAATTTTGCACCTTTGAGGGAGCAAGTTAGCACATCCGGCATGCTCACAACATTTCATGACTATTCGAAACAATTGATCTCATTCGAAGCTCCTCCAGAGCCTGATTAGTGCAGAGGCACAAAGTTTATCAACTGTTTAGGAAAAGTGTGAACGGACGAATTCCTATGAAATTGGCCCCTTTGGGAGAACTATTTGGTTCATCAGGTCACCTCACAACATCTGGAGTCTATTCCAATGTGTTGATCCCAATCGAAAGTCTTTTTGGCATAGTTTTGGTGGAAGCATGAGGTTTGAGAAAAAGAGTCGAGAAGCCTCAACCAACAATATCCTATCAATTTTGCATCTTTGAGGGAGCAAGTTAGCACATCCAGCATGCTCACAACATTTCATGACTATTCGAAGCAATTGATCTCATTCGAAGCTCCTCCAGAGCCTGATTAGTGCAGAGGCACAAAGTTTATCAACTGTTTAGGAAAAGTGTGAACGGACTAATTCCTATGAAATTGGCCCCTTTGGGAGAACTATTTGGTTCATCAGGTCACCTCACAACATCTGGAGTCTATTCCAATGTATTGATCCCAATCGAAAGTCTTTTTGGCATAGTTTTGGTGGAAGCATGAGGTTTGAGAAAAAGAGCCGAGAAGCCTCAACCAACAATATCCTATCAATTTTGCATCTTTGAGGGAGCAAGTTAGCACATCCGGCATGCTCACAACATTTCATGACTATTCGAAACAATTGATCTCATTCGAAGCTCCTCCAGAGCCTGATTAGTGCAGAGGCACAAAGTTTGTGAACTGTTTAGGAAAAGTGTGAACGGACAAATTCCTATGAAATTGGCCCCTTTGGTAGAACTATTTGGTTCATCAGGTCACCTCACAACATCTTGAGTCTATTCCAATGTGTTGATCCCAATCAAAACTCTTTTTGGGATAGTTTTGGTCGAAAGCATGAGGTTTGAGAAAAAGAACCGAGAAGCTTCAACCAACAATATCCTATCAATTTTTCACCTTTGAGGGAGCAAGTTAGCACATCCATCATGCTCACAACATTTCATGACTATTCAAAACAATTGATCTCATTCGAAGCTCCTCCAGAGCCTGATTAGTGCAGAGGCACAAAGTTTGTGAACTGTTTAGGAAAAGTGTGAACGGATGAATTCCTATGAAATTGGCCCCTTTGGTAGAACTATTTGGTTCATTAGGTCACCTCACAACATCTAGAGTCTATTCCAATGTGTTGATCCCAATCAAAACTCTTTTTGGTATAGTTTTGGTGGAAGCATGAGGTTTGAGAAAATGAACCGAGAAGCCTCAACCAACAATATCCTACTAATTTTGCGTCTTTGAGGGAGCAAGTTAGCACATCCGGCATGCTCACAACATTTCATGACTATTCGAAACAATTGATCTTATTCGAAGCTCCTCCAGAGCCTGATTAGTGCAGAGGAACAAAGTTTATCAACTGTTTAGGAAAAGTGTGAACGGACTAATTCCTATGAAATTGGCCCCTTTGGGAGAACTATTTGGTTCATCAGGTCACCTCACAACATCTGGAGTCTATTCCAATGTATTGATCCCAATCGAAAGTCTTTTTGGCATAGTTTTGGTGGAAGCATGAGGTTTGAGAAAATGAACCGAGAAGCCTCAACCAACAATATCCTACCAATTTTGCGTCTTTGAGGGAGCAAGTTAGCACATCCGGCATGCTCACAACATTTCATGACTATTCGAAACAATTGATCTCATTCGAAGCTCCTCCAGAGCCTGATTAGTGCAGAGGCACAAAGTTTATCAACTGTTTAGGAAAAGTGTGAACGGACTAATTCCTAAGAAATTGGCCCCTTTGGGAGAACTATTTGGTTCATCAGGTCACCTCACAACATCTGGAGTCTATTCCAATGTATTGATCCCAATCGAAACTCTTTTTGGCATATTTTTGGTGGAAGCATGAGGTTTGAGAAAAAGAGCCGAGAAGCCTCAACCAACAATATCCTATCAATTTTGCATCTTTGAGGGAGCAAGTTAGCACATCCGGCATGCTCACAACATTTCATGGCTATTCGAAACAATTGATCTCATTCGAAGCTCCTCCAGAGCCTGATTAGTGCAGAGGCACAAAGTTTGTGAACTGTTTAGGAAAAGTGTGAACGGACAAATTCCTATGAAATTGGCCCCTTTGGTAGAACTATTTGGTTCATCAGGTCACCTCACAACATCTTGAGTCTATTCCAATGTGTTGATCCCAATCAAAACTCTTTTTGGGATAGTTTTGGTCGAAAGCATGAGGTTTGAGAAAAAGAACCGAGAAGCTTCAACCAACAATATCCTACCAATTTTGCATCTTTGAGGGAGCAAGTTAGCACATCCGGCATGCTCACAACATTTCATGACTATTCGAAACAATTGATCTCATTCGAAGCTCCTCCAGAGCCTGATTAGTGTAGAGGCACAAAGTTTGTGAACTATTTAGGAAAAGTGTGAACGGATGAATTCCGATGAAATTGGACCCTTGGTAGAACTATTTGGTTCATCAGGTCACCTCACAACATCTTGAGTCTATTCCAATGTGTTGATCCCAATCAAAACTCTTTTTGGGATAGTTTTGGTCGAAAGCATGAGGTTTGAGAAAAAGAACCGAGAAGCTTCAACCAACAATATCCTACCAATTTTGCATCTTTGAGGGAGCAAGTTAGCACATCCGGCATGCTCACAACATTTCATGACTATTCGAAACAATTGATCTCATTCGAAGCTCCTCCAGAGCCTGATTAGTGTAGAGGCACAAAGTTTGTGAACTGTTTAGGAAAAGTGTGAACGGATGAATTCCGATGAAATTGGACCCTTGGTTGAACTATTTGGTTCATCAGGTCACCTCACAACATCTTGAGTCTATTCCAATGTGTTGATCCCAATCAAAACTCTTTTTGGCACAGTTTTGGTCGAAAGCATGAGGTTTGAGAAAAAGAACCGAGAAGCTTCAACCAACAATATCCTACCAATTTTGCATCTTTGAGGGAGCAAGTTACCACATCCGGCATGCTCACAACATTTCGTGACTATTCGAAACAATTGATCTCATTCGAAGCTCCTCCAGAGCCTGATTAGTGCAGAGGCACAAAGTTTGTGAACTCTTTTGGAAAAGTATGAACGGACGAATTCCGATGAAATTGGACCCTTTGGTAGAACTATTTGGTTCATCAGGTCACCTCACAACATCTTGAGTCTATTCCAATGTGTTGATCCTAATCAAAACTCTTTTTGGGATAGTTTTGGTCGAAAGCATGAGGTTTAAGAAAAAGAACCGAGAAGCCTCAACCAACAATATCCTACTAATTTTGCGTCTTTGAGGTACCAAGTTAGCACATCCGGCATGCTCACAACATTTCATGACTATTCAAAACAATTGATCTCATTCTAAGCTCCTCGAGAGCCTGATTAGTGCAGAAGGACAAAATTTGTGAATTGTTTAGGAAAAGTGTGAACGGATGAATTCCTATGAAATTGGCCCCTTTGGGAGAACAATTTGGTTCATCAGGTCACCTCACAACATCTTGTGTCTATTCCAATGTGTTGATCCCAATCAAAACTCTTTTTGGCACAGTTTTGGTCTGAAGCATGAGGTTTGAGAAAAAGAACCGAGAAGCTTCAACCAACAATATCCTATCAATTTTGCACATTTGAGGGAGCAAGTTAGCACATCTGACATGCTCACAACATTTCATGACTATTCGAAACAATTGATCTCATTCGAAGCTCCTCCAGAGCCTGATTAGTGCAGAGGCACAAAGTTTGTGAACTGTTTAGGAAAAGTGTGAACTAATGAATTCCTATGAAATTGGACCCTTTGGGAGACCAATTGGGTTCATCCGGTCACCTCACAACATCTTTTGTCTATTCCAATGTGTTGATCCCAATCAAAACTCTTTTTGGCACAGTTTTGGTCAAAAGCATGAGGTTTGAGAAAAAGAACCGAGAAGCTTCAACCAACAATATCCTACCAATTTTGCGTCTTTGAGGGAGCAAGTTAGCACATCCGGCATGCTCACAACATTTCATGACTATTCGAAACAATTGATCTCATTCGAAGCTCCTCCAGAGCCTGATTAGTGCAGAGGCACAAAGTTTGTGAACTGTTTAGGAAAAGTGTGAACGGACAAATTCCTATGAAATTGGCCCCTTTGGTAGAACTATTTGGTTCATCAGGTCACCTCACAACATCTTGAGTCTATTCCAATGTGTTGATCCCAATCAAAACTCTTTTTGGGATAGTTTTGGTCGAAAGCATGAGGTTTGAGAAAAAGAACCGAGAAGCTTCAACCAACAATATCCTACCAATTTTGCATCTTTGAGGGAGCAAGTTAGCACATCCGGCATGCTCACAACATTTCATGACTATTCGAAACAATTGATCTCATTCGAAGCTCCTCCAGAGCCTGATTAGTGTAGAGGCACAAAGTTTGTGAACTATTTTGGAAAAGTGTGAACGGATGAATTCCGATGAAATTGGACCCTTGGTAGAACTATTTGGTTCATCAGGTCACCTCACAACATCTTGAGTCTATTCCAATGTGTTGATCCCAATCAAAACTCTTTTTGGGATAGTTTTGGTCGAAAGCATGAGGTTTGAGAAAAAGAACCGAGAAGCTTCAACCAACAATATCCTACCAATTTTGCATCTTTGAGGGAGCAAGTTAGCACATCCGGCATGCTCACAACATTTCATGACTATTCGAAACAATTGATCTCATTCGAAGCTCCTCCAGAGCCTGATTAGTGTAGAGGCACAAAGTTTGTGAACTGTTTAGGAAAAGTGTGAACGGATGAATTCCGATGAAATTGGACCCTTGGTTGAACTATTTGGTTCATCAGGTCACCTCACAACATCTTGAGTCTATTCCAATGTGTTGATCCCAATCAAAACTCTTTTTGGCACAGTTTTGGTCGAAAGCATGAGGTTTGAGAAAAAGAACCGAGAAGCTTCAACCAACAATATCCTACCAATTTTGCATCTTTGAGGGAGCAAGTTACCACATCCGGCATGCTCACAACATTTCGTGACTATTCGAAACAATTGATCTCATTCGAAGCTCCTCCAGAGCCTGATTAGTGCAGAGGCACAAAGTTTGTGAACTCTTTTGGAAAAGTGTGAACGGACGAATTCCGATGAAATTGGACCCTTTGGTAGAACTATTTGGTTCATCAGGTCACCTCACAACATCTTGAGTCTATTCCAATGTGTTGATCCTAATCAAAACTCTTTTTGGGATAGTTTTGGTCGAAAGCATGAGGTTTAAGAAAAAGAACCGAGAAGCCTCAACCAACAATATCCTACTAATTTTGCGTCTTTGAGGTACCAAGTTAGCACATCCGGCATGCTCACAACATTTCATGACTATTCAAAACAATTGATCTCATTCTAAGCTCCTCGAGAGCCTGATTAGTGCAGAAGGACAAAATTTGTGAATTGTTTAGGAAAAGTGTGAACGGATGAATTCCTATGAAATTGGCCCCTTTGGGAGAACAATTTGGTTCATCAGGTCACCTCACAACATCTTGTGTCTATTCCAATGTGTTGATCCCAATCAAAACTCTTTTTGGCACAGTTTTGGTCTGAAGCATGAGGTTTGAGAAAAAGAACCGAGAAGCTTCAACCAACAATATCCTATCAATTTTGCACATTTGAGGGAGCAAGTTAGCACATCTGACATGCTCACAACATTTCATGACTATTCGAAACAATTGATCTCATTCGAAGCTCCTCCAGAGCCTGATTAGTGCAGAGGCACAAAGTTTGTGAACTGTTTAGGAAAAGTGTGAACTAATGAATTCCTATGAAATTGGACCCTTTGGGAGACCAATTGGGTTCATCCGGTCACCTCACAACATCTTTTGTCTATTCCAATGTGTTGATCCCAATCAAAACTCTTTTTGGCACAGTTTTGGTCAAAAGCATGAGGTTTGAGAAAAAGAACCGAGAAGCTTCAACCAACAATATCCTACCAATTTTGCGTCTTTGAGGGAGCAAGTTAGCACATCCGGCATGCTCACAACATTTCATGACTATTCGAAACAATTGATCTCATTCGAAGCTCCTCCAGAGCCTGATTAGTGCAGAGGCACAAAGTTTGTGAACTGTTTAGGAAAAGTGTGAACTAATGAATTCCGATGAAATTGGACACTTTGGGAGACCAACTTGGTTCATCCGGTCACCTCACAACATCTAGTGTCCATTCCAATGTCTTGATCCCAATCGAAACTCTTTTTGGCATAGTTTTGGTGGAAGCATGAGGTTTGAGAAAAAGAACCGAGAAGCTTCAACCAACAATATCCTACCAATTTTGCGTCTTTGAGGGAGCAAGTTAGCACATCCGGCATGCTCACAACATTTCATGACTATTCGAAACAATTGATCTCATTCGAAGCTCCTCCAGAGCCTGATTAGTGCAGAGGCACAAAGTTTATCAACTGTTTAGGAAAAGTGTGAACGGACAAATTCCTATGAAATTGGCCCCTTTGGGAGAACTATTTGGTTCATCAGGTCACCTCACAACATCTGGAGTCTATTCCAATGTATTGATCCCAATCGAAACTCTTTTTGGCATATTTTTGGTGGAAGCATGAGGTTTGAGAAAAAGAGCCGAGAAGCCTCAACCAACAATATCCTATCAATTTTGCATCTTTGAGGGAGCAAGTTAGCACATCCGGCATGCTCACAACATTTCATGGCTATTCGAAACAATTGATCTCATTCGAAGCTCCTCCAGAGCCTGATTAGTGCAGAGGCACAAAGTTTGTGAACTGTTTAGGAAAAGTGTGAACTAATGAATTCCGATGAAATTGGACACTTTGGGAGACCAACTTGGTTCATCCGGTCACCTCACAACATCTAGTGTCCATTCCAATGTCTTGATCCCAATCGAAACTCTTTTTGGCATAGTTTTGGTGGAAGCATGAGGTTTGAGAAAAAGAACCGAGAAGCTTCAACCAACAATATCCTACCAATTTTGCATCTTTGAGGGAGCAAGTTAGCACATCCGGCATGCTCACAACATTTCATGACTATTCGAAACAATTGATCTCATTCGAAGCTCCTCCAGAGCCTGATTAGTGTAGAGGCACAAAGTTTGTGAACTGTTTGGGAAAAGTGTGAACGGATGAATTCCGATGAAATTGGACCCTTGGTAGAACTATTTGGTTCATCAGGTCACCTCACAACATCTTGAGTCTATTCCAATGTGTTGATCCCAATCAAAACTCTTTTTGGGATAGTTTTGGTCGAAAGCATGAGGTTTGAGAAAAAGAACCGAGAAGCTTCAACCAACAATATCCTACCAATTTTGCATCTTTGAGGGAGCAAGTTAGCACATCCGGCATGCTCACAACATTTCATGACTATTCGAAACAATTGATCTCATTCGAAGCTCCTCCAGAGCCTGATTAGTGCAGAGGCACAAAGTTTGTGAAGTGTTTAGAAAAAGTGTGAACGGACGAATTCCTATGAAATTGGCCCCTTTGGGAGAACAAATTCGTTCATCAGGTTACCTCACAACATCTTGTGTCTATTCCAATGTGTTGATCCCAATCAAAACTCTTTTTGGCACAGTTTTGGTCAGAAGCATGAGGTTTGAGAAAAAGAACCGAGAAGCTTCAACCAACAATATCCTATCAATTTTGCACCTTTGAGGGAGCAAGTTAGCACATCCGACATGCTCACAACATTTCATGACTATTCAAAACAATTGATCTCATTCGAAGCTCCTCCAGAGCCTGATTAGTGCAGAGGCACAAAGTTTATCAACTGTTTAGGAAAAGTGTGAACTAATGAATTCCGATGAAATTGGACCCTTTGGGAGACCAATTGGGTTCATCCGGTCACCTCACGACATCTGGAGTCTATTCCAACGTCTTGATCCCAATCGGAACTCTTTTTAGCACAGTTTTGGTCAGAAGCATGAGGTTTGAGAAAAAGAACCGACAAGCGTCAACCAACAATATCCTATCAATTTTGCACCTTTGAGGGAGCAAGTTAGCACATCCGACATGCTCACAACATTTCATGACTATTCGAAACAATTGATCTCATTCGAAGCTCCTCGAGAGCCTGATTAGAGTAGAGGCACAAAGTTTGTGAACTGTTTAGGAAAAGTGTGAACTAATGAATTCCGATAAAATTGGACCCTTTGGGAGACCAATTGGGTTCATCCGGTCACCTCACAACATCTTGTGTCTATTCCAATGTGTTGATCCCAATCAAAACTCTTTTTGGCACAGTTTTGGTCAGAAGCATGAGGTTTGAGAAAAAGAACCGAGAAGCTTCAACCAACAATATCCTATCAATTTTGCACCTTTGAGGGAGCAAGTTAGCACATCCGGCATGCTCACAACATTTCATGACTATTCGAAACAATTGATCTCATTCGAAGCTCCTCCAGAGCCTGATTAGTGCAGAGGCACAAAGTTTATCAACTGTTTAGGAAAAGTGTGAACTAATGAATTCCGATGAAATTGGACCATTTGGGAGACCAATTGGGTTCATCCGGTCACCTCACGACATCTGGAGTCTATTCCAATGTATTGATCCCAATCGAAACTCTTTTTGGCACAGTTTTGGTCAGAAGCATGAGGTTTGAGAAAAAGAACCGAGAAACTTCAACCAATAATATCCTATCAATTTTGCACGTTTGAGGGAGCAAGTTAGCACATCCGGCATGCTCACAACATTTCATGACTATTCGAAACAATTGATCTCATTCGAAGCTCCTCCAGAGCCTGATTAGTGCAGAGGCTCAAAGTTTATCAACTGTTTAGGAAAAGTGTGAACGGACAAATTCCTATGAAATTGGCCCCTTTGGGAGAACTATTTGGTTCATCCGGTCACCTCACGACATCTGGAGTCTATTCCAATGTCTTGATCCCAATCGAAACTCTTTTTGGCACAGTTTTGGTCAGAAGCATGAGGTTTGAGAAAAAGAACCGAGAAGCTTCAACCAACAATATCCTATCAATTTTGCACCTTTGAGGGAGCAAGTTAGCACATCTAACATGCTCACAACATTTCTTGACTATTCGAAACAATTGATCTCATTCGAAGCTCCTCCAGAGCCTGATTAGTGCAGAGGCACAAAGTTTGTGAAGTGTTTAGCAAAAGTGTGAACGGACGAATTCCTATGAAATTGGCCCCTTTGGGAGAACAAATTCGTTCATCAGGTTACCTCACAACATCTTGTGTCTATTCCAATGTGTTGATCCCAATCAAAACTCTTTTTGGCACAGTTTTGGTCAGAAGCATTAGGTTTGAGAAAAAGAACCGAGAAGCTTCAACCAACAATATCCTATCAATTTTGCACCTTTGAGGGAGCAAGTTAGCACATCCGACATGCTCACAACATTTCATGACTATTCAAAACAATTAATCTCATTCGAAGCTCCTCCAGAGCCTGATTAGTGCAGAGGCACAAAGTTTATCAACTGTTTAGGAAAAGTGTGAACTAATGAATTCTGATGAAATTGGACCCTTTGGGAGACCAATTGGGTTCATCCGGTCACCTCACGACATCTGGAGTCTATTCCAATGTCTTGATCCCAATCAAAACTCTTTTTGGCACACTTTTGGTCAGATGCATGAGGTTTGAGAAAAAGAACCGAGAAGCGTCAAACAACAATATCCTATCAATTTTGCACCTTTGAGGGAGCAAGTTAGCACATCCGGCATGCTCACAACATTTCATGACTATTCAAAACAATTGATCTCATTCGAAGCTCCTCCAGAGCCTGATTAGTGCAGAGGCACAAAGTTTATCAACTGTTTAGGAAAAGTGTGAACGGACAAATTCCTATGAAATTGGCCCCTTTGGGAGAACTATTTGGTTCATCCGGTCACCTCACGACATCTGGAGTCTATTCCAATGTCTTGATCCCAATCGAAACTCTTTTTGGCACAGTTTTGGTCAGAAGCATGAGGTTTGAGAAAAAGAACCGAGAAGCTTCAACCAACAATATCCTAAGAATTTTGCACCTTTGAGGGAGCAAGTTAGCACATCTAACATGCTCACAACATTTCATGACTATTCGAAACAATTGATCTCATTCGAAGCTCCTCCAGAGCCTGATTAGTGCAGAGGCACAAAGTTTGTGAAGTGTTTATAAAAAGTGTGAACGGACGAATTCCTATGAAATTGGCCCCTTTGGGAGAACAAATTCATTCATCAGGTTACCTCACAACATCTTGTGTCTATTCCAAAGTGTTGATCCCAATCAAAACTCTTTTTGGCACAGTTTTGGTCAGAAGCATGAGGTTTGAGAAAAAGAACCGAGAAGCTTCAACCAACAATATCCTATCAATTTTGCACCTTTGAGGGAGCAAGTTAGCACATCCGACATGCTCACAACATTTCATGACTATTCAAAACAATTGATCTCATTCGAAGCTCCTCCAGAGCCTGATTAGTGCAGAGGCACAAAGTTTATCAACTGTTTAGGAAAAGTGTGAACTAATGAATTCCGATGAAATTGGACCCTTTGGGAGACCAATTGGGTTCATCCGGTCACCTCACGACATCTGGAGTCTATTCCAATGTCTTGATCCCAATCGAAACTCTTTTTGGCACAGTTTTGGTCAGAAGCATGAGGTTTGAGAAAAAGAACCGAGAAGCGTCAACCAACAATATCCTATCAATTTTGCACCTTTGAGGGAGCAAGTTAGCACATCCGGCATGCTCACAACATTTCATGACTATTCGAAACAGTTGATCTCATTCGAAGCTCCTCCAGAGCCTGATTAGTTCAGAGGCACAAAGTTTGTGAACTGTTTAGGAAAAGGGTGAAGTAATGAATTCCGATAAAATTGGACCCTTTGGGAGACCAATTGGGTTCATCCGGTCACCTCACAACATCTTGTGTCTATTCCAATGTGTTGATCCCAATCAAAACTCTTTTTGGCACAGTTTTGGTCAGAAGCATGAGGTTTGAGAAAAAGAACCGAGAAGCTTCAACCAACAATATCCTATCAATTTTGCACCTTTGAGGGAGCAAGTTAGCACATCCGACATGCTCACAACATTTCATGACTATTCGAAACAATTGATCTCATTCGAAGCTCCTCCAGAGCCTGATTAGTGCAGAGGCACAAAGTTTGTGAACTGTTTAGGAAAAGTGTGAACGGACAAATTCCTATGAAATTGGCCCCTTTGGGAGAACTATTTGGTTCATCAGGTCACCTCACAACATCTGGAGTCTATTCCAATGTGTTAATCCTAATCGAAACTCCTTTTGGCACAGTTTTGGTGGAAGCATGAGGTTTGAGAAAAAGAACCGAGAAGCTTCAACCAACAATATCCTACCAATTTTGCATCTTTGAGGGAGCAAGTTAGCACATCCGGCAAGCTCACAACATTTCATGACTATTCGAAACAATTGATCTCATTTGAAGCTCCTGCAGAGCCTGATTAGTGCAGAGGCACAAAGTTTGTGAACTGTTTAGGAAAAGTGTGAACGGACGAATTCCGATGAAATTGGACCCTTTAGGAGACCAATTGGGTTCATCCGGTCGCCTCACGACATCTGGAGTCTATTCCAATGTATTGATCCCAATCGAAACTCTTTTTGGCATAGTTTTGGTGGAAGCATGAGGTTTGAGAAAAAGAACCGAGAAGCTTCAACCAACAATATCCTATCAATTTTGCATCTTTGAGGGAGCAAGTTAGCACATCCGGCATGCTCACAACATTTCATGACTATTCGAAACAATTGATCTCATTCGAAGCTCCTGCAGAGCCTGATTAGTGCAGAGGCACAAAGTTTATCAACTGTTTAGGAAAAGTGTGAACGGACAAATTCCTATGAAATTGGCCCCTTTGGGAGAACTATTTGGTTCATCAGGTCACCTCACAACATCTGGAGTCTATTCCAATGTGTTGATCCTAATCGAAACTCCTTTTGGCACAGTTTTGGTGGAAGCATGAGGTTTGAGAAAAAGAACCGAGAAGCGTCGACCAACAATATCCTATCAATTTTGCACCTCTGAGGGAGCAAGTTAGCACATCCGGCAAGCTCACAACATTTCATGACTATGCGAAACAATTGATCTCATTCGAAGCTCCTCCAGAGCCTGATTAGTGCAGAGGCACAAAGTTTATGAACTGTTTAGGAAAAGTGTGAACTAATGAATTCCCATGAAATTGGACCCTTTGGGAGACCAATTGGGTTCATCCGGTCACCTCACGACATCTGGAGTCTATTCCAATGTCTTGATCCCAATCGAAACTCTTTTTGGCACAGTTTTGGTCAGAAGCATGAGGTTTGAGAAAAAGAACCGAGTAGCGTCAACCAACAATATCCTATCAATTTTGCACCTTTGAGGGAGCAAGTTAGCACATCCGGCATGCTCACAACATTTCATGACTATTCGAAACAATTGATCTCATTCGAAGCTCCTCCAGAGCCTGATTAGTGCAGAGGCACAAAGTTTGTGAACTGTTTAGGAAAATGGTGAACTAATGAATTCCGATAAAATTGCACCCTTTGGGAGACCAATTGGGTTCATCCGGTCACCTCACAACATCTTGTGTCTATTCCAATGTGTTGATCCCAATCAAAACTCTTTTTGGCACAGTTTTGGTCAGAGGCATGAGGTTTGAGAAAAAGAACCGAGAAGCTTCAACCAACAATATCCTATCAATTTTGCACCTTTGAGGGAGCAAGTTAGCACATCCGACATGCTCACAACATTTCATGACTATTCGAAATAATTGATCTCATTCGAAGCTCCTCCAGAGCCTGATTAGTGCAGAGGCACAAAGTTTATGAACTGTTTAGGAAAAGTGTGAACTAATGAATTCCCATGAAATTGGACCCTTTGGGAGACCAATTGGGTTCATCCGGTCACCTCACAACATCTTATGTCTATTCCAATGTGTTGATCCCAATCAAAACTCTTTTTGGCACAGTTTTGGTCAGAAGCATGAGGTTTGAGAAAAAGAACCGAGAAGCTTCAACCAACAATATCCTATCAATTTTGCACCTTTGAGGGAGCAAGTTAGCACATCCGACATGCTCACAACATTTCATGACTATTCGAAACAATTGATCTCATTCGAAGCTCCTCCAGAGCCTGATTAGTGCAGAGGCACAAAGTTTGTGAACTGTTTAGGAAAAGTGTGAACGGACAAATTCCCATGAAATTGGCCCCTTTGGGAGAACTATTTGGTTCATCAGGTCACCTCACAACATCTGGAGTCTATTCCAATGTGTTAATCCTAATCGAAACTCCTTTTGGCACAGTTTTGGTGGAAGCATGAGGTTTGAGAAAAAGAACCGAGAAGCTTCAACCAACAATATCCTACCAATTTTGCATCTTTGAGGGAGCAAGTTAGCACATCCGGCAAGCTCACAACATTTCATGACTATTCGAAACAATTGATCTCATTTGAAGCTCCTGCAGAGCCTGATTAGTGCAGAGGCACAAAGTTTGTGAACTGTTTAGGAAAAGTGTGAACGGACGAATTCCGATGAAATTGGACCCTTTAGGAGACCAATTGGGTTCATCCGGTCGCCTCACGACATCTGGAGTCTATTCCAATGTATTGATCCCAATCGAAACTCTTTTTGGCATAGTTTTGGTGGAAGCATGAGGTCTGAGAAAAAGAACCGAGAAGCTTCAACCAACAATATCCTATCAATTTTGCATCTTTGAGGGAGCAAGTTAGCACATCCGGCATGCTCACAACATTTCATGACTATTCGAAACAATTGATCTCATTCGAAGCTCCTGCAGAGCCTGATTAGTGCAGAGGCACAAAGTTTATCAACTGTTTAGGAAAAGTGTGAACGGACAAATTCCTATGAAATTGGCCCCTTTGGGAGAACTATTTGGTTCATCAGGTCACCTCACAACATCTGGAGTCTATTCCAATGTGTTGATCCTAATCGAAACTCCTTTTGGCACAGTTTTGGTGGAAGCATGAGGTTTGAGAAAAAGAACCGAGAAGCTTCAACCAACAATATCCTACCAATTTTGCATCTCTGAGGGAGCAAGTTAGCACATCCGGCAAGCTCACAACATTTCATGACTATGCGAAACAATTGATCTCATTCGAAGCTCCTCCAGAGCCTGATTAGTGCAGAGGCACAAAGTTTATGAACTGTTTAGGAAAAGTGTGAACTAATGAATTCCCATGAAATTGGACCCTTTGGGAGACCAATTGGGTTCATCCGGTCACCTCACGACATCTGGAGTCTATTCCAATGTCTTGATCCCAATCAAAACTCTTTTTGGCACAGTTTTGGTCAGAAGCATGAGGTTTGAGAAAAAGAACCGAGAAGCTTCAACCAACAATATCCTATCAATTTTGCACCTTTGAGGGAGCAAGTTAGCACATCCGACATGCTCACAACATTTCATGACTATTCGAAACAATTGATCTCATTCGAAGCTCCTCCAGAGCCTGATTAGTGCAGAGGCACAAAGTTTGTGAACTGTTTAGGAAAAGTGTGAACGGACAAATTCCTATGAAATTGGCCCCTTTGGGAGAACTATTTGGTTCATCAGGTCACCTCACAACATCTGGAGTCTATTCCAATGTGTTAATCCTAATCGAAACTCCTTTTGGCACAGTTTTGGTGGAAGCATGAGGTTTGAGAAAAAGAACCGAGAAGCTTCAACCAACAATATCCTACCAATTTTGCATCTTTGAGGGAGCAAGTTAGCACATCCGGCAAGCTCACAACATTTCATGACTATTCGAAACAATTGATCTCATTTGAAGCTCCTGCAGAGCCTGATTAGTGCAGAGGCACAAAGTTTGTGAACTGTTTAGGAAAAGTGTGAACGGACGAATTCCGATGAAATTGGACCCTTTAGGAGACCAATTGGGTTCATCCGGTCGCCTCACGACATCTGGAGTCTATTCCAATGTATTGATCCCAATCGAAACTCTTTTTGGCATAGTTTTGGTGGAAGCATGAGGTCTGAGAAAAAGAACCGAGAAGCTTCAACCAACAATATCCTATCAATTTTGCATCTTTGAGGGAGCAAGTTAGCACATCCGGCATGCTCACAACATTTCATGACTATTCGAAACAATTGATCTCATTCGAAGCTCCTGCAGAGCCTGATTAGTGCAGAGGCACAAAGTTTATCAACTGTTTAGGAAAAGTGTGAACGGACAAATTCCTATGAAATTGGCCCCTTTGGGAGAACTATTTGGTTCATCAGGTCACCTCACAACATCTGGAGTCTATTCCAATGTGTTGATCCGAATCGAAACTCCTTTTGGCACAGTTTTGGTGGAAGCATGAGGTTTGAGAAAAAGAACCGAGAAGCTTCAACCAACAATATCCTACCAATTTTGCATCTCTGAGGGAGCAAGTTAGCACATCCGGCAAGCTCACAACATTTCATGACTATGCGAAACAATTGATCTCATTCGAAGCTCCTCCAGAGCCTGATTAGTGCAGAGGCACAAAGTTTATGAACTGTTTAGGAAAAGTGTGAACTAATGAATTCCCATGAAATTGGACCCTTTGGGAGACCAATTGGGTTCATCCGGTCACCTCACGACATCTGGAGTCTATTCCAATGTCTTGATCCCAATCGAAACTCTTTTTGGCACAGTTTTGGTCAGAAGCATGAGGTTTGAGAAAAAGAACCGAGAAGCTTCAACCAACAATATCCTATCAATTTTGCACCTTTGAGGGAGCAAGTTAGCACATCCGACATGCTCACAACATTTCATGACTATTCAAAACAATTGATCTCATTCGAAGCTCCTCCAGAGCCTGATTAGTGCAGAGGCACAAAGTTTATCAACTGTTTAGGAAAAGTGTGAACGGACAAATTCCTATGAAATTGGCCCCTTTGGGAGAACTATTTGGTTCATCAGGTCACCTCACAACATCTGGAGTCTATTCCAATGTGTTAATCCTAATCGAAACTCCTTTTGGCACAGTTTTGGTGGAAGCATGAGGTTTGAGAAAAAGAACCGAGAAGCTTCAACCAACAATCTCCTAACAATTTTGCATCTTTGAGGGAGCAAGTTAGCACATCCGGCAAGCTCACAACATTTCATGACTATTCGAAACAATTGATCTCATTTGAAGCTCCTGCAGAGCCTGATTAGTGCAGAGGCACAAAGTTTGTGAACTGTTTAGGAAAAGTGTGAACGGACGAATTCCGATGAAATTGGACCCTTTAGGAGACCAATTGGGTTCATCCGGTCGCCTCACGACATCTGGAGTCTATTCCAATGTATTGATCCCAATCGAAACTCTTTTTGGCATAGTTTTGGTGGAAGCATGAGGTCTGAGAAAAAGAACCGAGAAGCTTCAACCAACAATATCCTATCAATTTTGCATCTTTGAGGGAGCAAGTTAGCACATCCGGCATGCTCACAACATTTCATGACTATTCGAAACAATTGATCTCATTCGAAGCTCCTGCAGAGCCTGATTAGTGCAGAGGCACAAAGTTTATCAACTGTTTAGGAAAAGTGTGAACGGACAAATTCCTATGAAATTGGCCCCTTTGGGAGAACTATTTGGTTCATCAGGTCACCTCACAACATCTGGAGTCTATTCCAATGTGTTGATCCTAATCGAAACTCCTTTTGGCACAGTTTTGGTGGAAGCATGAGGTTTGAGAAAAAGAACCGAGAAGCTTCAACCAACAATATCCTACCAATTTTGCATCTCTGAGGGAGCAAGTTAGCACATCCGGCAAGCTCACAACATTTCATGACTATGCGAAACAATTGATCTCATTCGAAGCTCCTCCAGAGCCTGATTAGTGCAGAGGCACAAAGTTTATGAACTGTTTAGGAAAAGTGTGAACTAATGAATTCCCATGAAATTGGACCCTTTGGGAGACCAATTGGGTTCATCCGGTCACCTCACGACATCTGGAGTCTATTCCAATGTCTTGATCCCAATCGAAACTCTTTTTGGCACAGTTTTGGTCAGAAGCATGAGGTTTGAGAAAAAGAACCGAGAAGCTTCAACCAACAATATCCTATCAATTTTGCACCTTTGAGGGAGCAAGTTAGCACATCCGACATGCTCACAACATTTCATGACTATTCAAAACAATTGATCTCATTCGAAGCTCCTCCAGAGCCTGATTAGTGCAGAGGCACAAAGTTTATCAACTGTTTAGGAAAAGTGTGAACGGACAAATTCCTATGAAATTGGCCCCTTTGGGAGAACTATTTGGTTCATCAGGTCACCTCACAACATCTGGAGTCTATTCCAATGTGTTAATCCTAATCGAAACTCCTTTTGGCACAGTTTTGGTGGAAGCATGAGGTTTGAGAAAAAGAACCGAGAAGCTTCAACCAACAATATCCTACCAATTTTGCATCTTTGAGGGAGCAAGTTAGCACATCCGGCAAGCTCACAACATTTCATGACTATTCGAAACAATTGATCTCATTTGAAGCTCCTGCAGAGCCTGATTAGTGCAGAGGCACAAAGTTTGTGAACTGTTTAGGAAAAGTGTGAACGGACGAATTCCGATGAAATTGGACCCTTTAGGAGACCAATTGGGTTCATCCGGTCGCCTCACGACATCTGGAGTCTATTCCAATGTATTGATCCCAATCGAAACTCTTTTTGGCATAGTTTTGGTGGAAGCATGAGGTTTGAGAAAAAGAACCGAGAAGCTTCAACCAACAATATCCTATCAATTTTGCATCTTTGAGGGAGCAAGTTAGCACATCCGGCATGCTCACAACATTTCATGACTATTCGAAACAATTGATCTCATTCGAAGCTCCTGCAGAGCCTGATTAGTGCAGAGGCACAAAGTTTATCAACTGTTTAGGAAAAGTGTGAACGGACAAATTCCTATGAAATTGGCCCCTTTGGGAGAACTATTTGGTTCATCAAGTCACCTCACAACATCTGGAGTCTATTCCAATGTGTTGATCCTAATCGAAACTCCTTTTGGCACAGTTTTGGTGGAAGCATGAGGTTTGAGAAAAAGAACCGAGAAGCGTCGACCAACAATATCCTATCAATTTTGCACCACTGAGGGAGCAAGTTAGCACATCCGGCAAGCTCACAACATTTCATGACTATGCGAAACAATTGATCTCATTCGAAGCTCCTCCAGAGCCTGATTAGTGCAGAGGCACAAAGTTTATGAACTGTTTAGGAAAAGTGTGAACTAATGAATTCCCATGAAATTGGACCCTTTGGGAGACCAATTGGGTTCATCCGGTCACCTCACGACATCTGGAGTCTATTCCAATGTCTTGATCCCAATCGAAACTCTTTTTGGCATAGTTTTGGTCAGAAGCATGAGGTTTGAGAAAAAGAACCGAGAAGCGTCAACCAACAATATCCTATCAATTTTGCACCTTTGAGGGAGCAAGTTAGCACATCCGGCATGCTCACAACATTTCATGACTATTCGAAACAATTGATCTCATTCGAAGCTCCTCCAGAGCCTGATTAGTGCAGAGGCACAAAGTTTGTGAACTGTTTAGGAAAATGGTGAACTAATGAATTCCGATAAAATTGCACCCTTTGGGAGACCAATTGGGTTCATCCGGTCACCTCACAACATCTTGTGTCTATTCCAATGTGTTGATCCCAATCAAAACTCTTTTTGGCACAGTTTTGGTCAGAAGCATGAGGTTTGAGAAAAAGAACCGAGAAGCTTCAACCAACAATATCCTATCAATTTTGCACCTTTAAGGGAGCAAGTTAGCACATCCGACATGCTCACAACATTTCATGACTATTCGAAACAATTGATCTCATTCGAAGCTCCTCCAGAGCCTGATTAGTGCAGAGGCACAAAGTTTATGAACTGTTTAGGAAAAGTGTGAACTAATGAATTCCCATGAAATTGGACCCTTTGGGAGACCAATTGGGTTCATCCGGTCACCTCACGACATCTGGAGTCTATTCCAATGTCTTGATCCCAATCGAAACTCTATTTGGCACAGTTTTGGTCAGAAGCATGAGGTTTGAGAAAAAGAACCGAGAAGCTTCAACCAACAATATCCTATCAATTTTGCACCTTTGAGGGAGCAAGTTAGCACATCCGGCATGCTCACAACATTTCATGACTATTCGAAACAATTGATCTCATTCGAAGCTCCTCCAGAGCCTGATTAGTGCAGAGGCACAAAGTTTATCAACTGTTTAGGAAAAGTGTGAACGGACAAATTCCTATGAAATTGGCCCCTTTGGGAGAACTATTTGGTTCATTCGGTCACCTCACGACATCTGGAGTCTATTCCAATGTCTTGATCCCAATCGAAACTCTTTTTGGCACAGTTTTGGTCAGAAGCATGAGGTTTGAGAAAAAGAACCGAGAAGCTTCAACCAACAATATCCTATCAATTTTGCACCTTTGAGGGAGCAAGTTAGCACATCTAACATGCTCACAACATTTTATGACTATTCGAAACAATTGATCTCATTCGAAGCTCCTCCAGAGCCTGATTAGTGCAGAGGCACAAAGTTTGTGAAGTGTTTAGAAAAAGTGTGAACGGACGAATTCCTATGAAATTGGCCCCTTTGGGAGAACAAATTCGTTCATCAGGTTAGCTCACAACATCTTGTGTCTATTCCAATGTGTTGATCCCAATCAAAACTCTTTTTGGCACAGTTTTGGTCAGAAGCATGAGGTTTGAGAAAAAGAACCGAGAAGCTTCAACCAACAATATCCTATCAATTTTGCACCTTTGAGGGAGAAGGTTAGCACATCCGACATGCTCACAACATTTCATGACTATTCGAAACAATTGATCTCATTCGAAGCTCCTCCAGAGCCTGATTAGTGCAGAGGCACAAAGTTTGTGAACTGTTTAGGAAAAGTGTGAACTAATGAATTCCGATGAAATTGGACCCTTTGGGAGACCAATTGGGTTCATCCGGTCACCTCACAACATCTGGAGTCTATTCCAATGTCTTGATCCCAATCGAAACTCTTTTTGGCACAGTTTTGGTCAGAAGCATGAGGTTTGAGAAAAAGAACCGAGAAGCGTCAACCAACAATATCCTATCAATTTTGCACCTTTGAGGGAGCAAGTTAGCACATCCGGCATGCTCACAACATTTCATGACTATTCGAAACAATTGATCTCATTCAAAGCTCCTCCAGAGCCTGATTAGTGCAGAGGCACAAAGTTTGTGAACTGTTTAGGAAAAGTGTGAACTCATGAATTCCGATAAAATTGGACCCTTTGGGAGACCAATTGGGTTCATCCGGTCACCTCACAACATCTTGTGCCTATTCCAATGTGTTAATCCCAATCAAAACTCTTTTTGGCACAGTTTTGGTCAGAAGCATGAGGTTTGAGAAAAAGAACCGAGAAGCTTCAACCAACAATATCCTATCAATTTTGCACCTTTGAGGGAGCAAGTTAGCACATCCGACATGCTCACAACATTTCATGACTATTCGAAACAATTGATCTCATTCGAAGCTCCTCTAGAGCCTGATTAGTGCAGAGGCACAAAGTTTGTGAACTGTTTAGGAAAAGTGTGAACTAATGAATTCCGATGAAATTGGACCCTTTGGGAGACCAATTGGGTTCATCCGGTCACCTCACGACATCTGGAGTCTATTCCAATGTCTTGATCCCAATCGAAACTCTTTTTGGCACAGTTTTGGTCAGAAGCATGAGGTTTGAGAAAAAGAACCGAGAAGCATCAACCAACAATATCCTATCAATTTTGCACCTTTGAGGGAGCAAGTTAGCACATCCGGCATGCTCACAACATTTCATGACTATTCGAAACAATTGATCTCATTCGAAGCTCCTCCAGAGCCTGATTAGTGCAGAGGAACAAAGTTTGTGAACTGTTTAGGAAAAGTGTGAACTAATGAATTCCGATAAAATTGGACCCTTTGGGAGACCAATTGGGTTCATCCGGTCACCTCACAACATCTTGTGTCTATTCCAATGTGTTGATCCCAATCAAAACTCTTTTTGGCACAGTTTTGGTCAGAAGCATGAGGTTTGAGAAAAAGAACCGAGAAGCTTCAACCAACAATATCCTATCAATTTTGCACCTTTGAGGGAGCAAGTTAGCACATCCGGCATGCTCACAACATTTCATGACTATTCGAAACAATTGATCTCATTCGAAGCTCCTCCAGAGCCTGATTAGTGCAGAGGCACAAAGTTTATCAACTGTTTAGGAAAACTGTGAACGGACAAATTCCTATGAAATTGGCCCCTTTGGGAGAACTATTTGGTTCATCAGGTCACGTCACAACATCTGGAGTCTATTCCAATGTGTTAATCCTAATCGAAACTCCTTTTGGCACAGTTTTGGTGGAAGCATGAGGTTTGAGAAAAAGAACCGAGAAGCTTCAACCAACAATATCCTACCAATTTTGCATCTTTGAGGGAGCAAGTTAGCACATCCGGCAAGCTCACAACATTTCATGACTATTCGAAACAATTGATCTCATTTGAAGCTCCTGCAGAGCCTGATTAGTGCAGAGGCACAAAGTTTGTGAACTGTTTAGGAAAAGTGTGAATGGACGAATTCCTATGAAATTGGCCCCTTTGGGAGAACAATTTGGTTCATCAGGTCACCTCACAACATCTTGAGTCTATTCCAATGTGTTGATCCCAATCGAAACTCTTTTTGGCACAGTTTTGGTCAGAAGCATGAGGTTTGAGAAAAAGAACCGAGAAGCTTCAACCAACAATATCCTACCAATTTTGCATCTTTGAGGGAGAAAGTTAGCACATCCGGCATGCTCACAACATTTCATGACTATTCGAAACAATTGATCTCATTTGAAGCTCCTCCAGAGCCTGATTATTGCAGAGGCACAAAGTTTGTGAACTGTTTAGGAAAAGTGTGAACGGACGAATTCCTATGAAATTGGCCCCTTTGGGAGAACAATTTGGTTCATCAGGTCACCTCACAACATCTTGAGTCTATTCCAATGCGTTGATCCCAATCGAAACTCTTTTTGGCACAGTTTTGGTCAGAAGCATGAGGTTTGAGAAAAAGAACCGAGAAGCTTCAACCAACAACATCCTACCAATTTTGCATCTTTGAGGGAGCAAGTTAGCACATCTGGCTTGCTCACAACATTTCATGACTATTCGAAACAAGTGATCTCATTCGAAGCTCCTCCAGAGCCTGATTAGTGCAGAGGCACAAAGTTTATCAACTGTTTAGGAAAAGTGTGAACGGACAAATTCCTATGAAATTGGCCCCTTTGGGAGAACTATTTGGTTCATCAGGTCACCTCACAACATCTTGAGTCTATTCCAATGTGTTGATCCCAATTGAAACTCTTTTTGGCACAGCTTTGGTGGAAGCATGAGGTTTGAGAAAAAGAACCGAGAAGCTTCAACCAACAATATCCTACCAATTTTGCATCTTTGAGGGAGCAAGTTAGCACATCCGGCATGCTCACAACATTTCATGACTATTCAAAACAATTGATCTCATTCGAAGCTCCTCCAGAGCCTGATTAGTGCAGAGGCACAAAGTTTGTGAAGTGATTAGAAAAAGTGTGAACGGACGAATTCCTATGAAATTGGCCCCTTTGGGAGAACAATTTGGTTCATCAGGTCACCTCACAATATCTTGTGTCTATTCCAATGTGTTGATCCCAATCAAAACTCTTTTTGGCACAGTTTTGGTCAGAAGCATGAGGTTTGAGAAAAAGAACCGTGAAGCGTCAACCACCAATATCCTATCAATTTTGCACGTTTGAGGGAGCAAGTTAGCACATCCGGCATGCTCACAACATTTCATGACTATTCGAAACAATTGATCTCATTCGAAGCTCCTCCAGAGCCTGATTAGTGCAGAGGCACAAAGTTTGTGAAGTGATTAGAAAAAGTGTGAACGGACGAATTCCTATGAAATTGGCCCCTTTGGGAGAACAATTTGGTTCATCAGGTTACCTCACAATATCTTGTGTCTATTCCAATGTGTTGATCCCAATCAAAACTCTTTTTGGCACAGTTTTGGTCAGAAGCATGAGGTTTGAGAAAAAGAACCGAGAAGCGTCAACCACCAATATTCTATCAATTTTGCACCTTTGAGGGAGCAAGTTAGCACATCCGGCATGCTCACAACATTTCATGACTATTCGAAACAATTGATCTCATTCGAAGCTCCTCCAGAGCCTGATTAGTGCAGAGGCACAAAGTTTATCAACTGTTTAGGAAAAGTGTGAACGGACAAATTCCTATGAAATTGGCCCCTTTGGGAGAACTATTTGGTTCATCAGGTCACCTCACAACATCTGGAGTCTATTCCAATGTGTTAATCCTAATCGAAACTCCTTTTGGCACAGTTTGGTGGAAGCATGAGGTTTGAGAAAAAGAACCGAGAAGCTTCAACCAACAATATCCTACCAATTTTGCATCTTTGAGGGAGCAAGTTAGCACATCCGGCAAGCTCACAACATTTCATGACTATTCGAAACAATTGATCTCATTTGAAGCTCCTGCAGAGCCTGATTAGTGCAGAGGCACAAAGTTTGTGAACTGTTTAGGAAAAGTGTGAATGGACGAATTCCTATGAAATTGGCCCCTTTGGGAGAACAATTTGGTTCATCAGGTCACCTCACAACATCTTGAGTCTATTTCAATGTGTTGATCCCAATCGAAACTCTTTTTGGCACAGTTTTGGTCAGAAGCATGAGGTTTGAGAAAAAGAACCGAGAAGCTTCAACCAACAATATCCTACCAATTTTGCATCTTTGAGGGAGCAAGTTAGCACATCCGGCATGCTCAGAACATTTCATGACTATTCGAAACAATTGATCTCATTCGAAGCTCCTCCAGAGCCTGATTATTGCAGAGGCACAAAGTTTGTGAACTGTTTAGGAAAAGTGTGAACGGACGAATTCCTATGAAAATGGCCCCTTTGGGAGAACAATTTGGTTCATCAGGTCACCTCACAACATCTTGAGTCTATTCCAATGCGTTGATCCCAATCGAAACTCTTTTTGGCACAGTTTTGGTCAGAAGCATGAGGTTTGAGAAAAAGAACCGAGAAGCTTCAACCAACAACATCCTACCAATTTTGCATCTTTGAGGGAGCAAGTTAGCACATCTGGCTTGCTCACAACATTTCATGACTATTCGAAACAAGTGATCTCATTCGAAGCTCCTCCAGAGCCTGATTAGTGCAGAGGCACAAAGTTTATCAACTGTTTAGGAAAAGTGTGAACGGACAAATTCCTATGAAATTGGCCCCTTTGGGAGAACAATTTGGTTCATCAGGTCACCTCACAACATCTTGAGTCTATTCCAATGTGTTGATCCCAATTGAAACTCTTTTTGGCACAGTTTTGGTGGAAGCATGAGGTTTGAGAAAAAGAACCGAGAAGCTTCAACCAACAATATCCTACCAATTTTGCATCTTTGAGGGAGCAAGTTAGCACATCCGGCATGCTCACAACATTTCATGACTATTCGAAACAATTGATCTCATTCGAAGCTCCTCCAGAGCCTGATTAGTGCAGAGGCACAAAGTTTATCAACTGTTTAGGAAAAGTGTGAACGGACAAATTCCTATGAAATTGGCCCCTTTGGGAGAACTATTTGGTTCATCAGGTCACCTCACAACATCTGGAGTCTATTCCAATGTGTTAATCCTAATCGAAACTCCTTTTGGCACAGTTTGGTGGAAGCATGAGGTTTGAGAAAAAGAACCGAGAAGCTTCAACCAACAATATCCTACCAATTTTGCACCTTTGAGGGAGCAAGTTAGCACATCCGGCAAGCTCACAACATTTCATGACTATTCGAAACAATTGATCTCATTTGAAGCTCCTGCAGAGCCTGATTAGTGCAGAGGCACAAAGTTTGTGAACTGTTTAGGAAAAGTGTGAATGGACGAATTCCTATGAAATTGGCCCCTTTGGGAGAACAATTTGGTTCATCAGGTCACCTCACAACATCTTGAGTCTATTTCAATGTGTTGATCCCAATCGAAACTCTTTTTGGCACAGTTTTGGTCAGAAGCATGAGGTTTGAGAAAAAGAACCGAGAAGCTTCAACCAACAATATCCTACCAATTTTGCATCTTTGAGGGAGCAAGTTAGCACATCCGGCATGCTCAGAACATTTCATGACTATTCGAAACAATTGATCTCATTCGAAGCTCCTCCAGAGCCTGATTATTGCAGAGGCACAAAGTTTGTGAACTGTTTAGGAAAAGTGTGAACGGACGAATTCCTATGAAAATGGCCCCTTTGGGAGAACAATTTGGTTCATCAGGTCACCTCACAACATCTTGAGTCTATTCCAATGCGTTGATCCCAATCGAAACTCTTTTTGGCACAGTTTTGGTCAGAAGCATGAGGTTTGAGAAAAAGAACCGAGAAGCTTCAACCAACAACATCCTACCAATTTTGCATCTTTGAGGGAGCAAGTTAGCACATCTGGCTTGCTCACAACATTTCATGACTATTCGAAACAAGTAATCTCATTCGAAGCTCCTCCAGAGCCTGATTAGTGCAGAGGCACAAAGTTTATCAACTGTTTAGGAAAAGTGTGAACGGACAAATTCCTATGAAATTTGCCCCTTTGGGAGAACAATTTGGTTCATCAGGTCACCTCACAACATCTTGAGTCTATTCCAATGTGTTGATCCCAATTGAAACTCTTTTTGGCACAGTTTTGGTGGAAGCATGAGGTTTGAGAAAAAGAACCGAGAAGCTTCAACCAACAATATCCTACCAATTTTGCATCTTTGAGGGAGCAAGTTCGCACATCCGGCATGCTCACAACATTTCATGACTATTCAAAACAATTGATCTCATTCGAAGCTCCTCCAGAGCCTGATTAGTGCAGAGGCACAAAGTTTGTGAAGTGATTAGAAAAAGTGTGAACGGACGAATTCCTATGAAATTGGCCCCTTTGGGAGAACAATTTGGTTCATCAGGTCACCTCACAATATCTTGTGTCTATTCCAATGTGTTGATCCCAATCAAAACTCTTTTTGGCACAGTTTTGGTCAGAAGCATGAGGTTTGAGAAAAGGAACCGAGAAGCGTCAACCAACAATATCCTATCAATTTTGCACCTTTGAGGGAGCAAGTTAGTACATCCGGCATGCTCACAACATTTCATGACTATTCGAAACAATTGATCTCATTCGAAGCTCCTCCAGAGCCTGATTAGTGCAGAGGCACAAAGTTTATCAACTGTTTAGGAAAAGTGTGAACGGACAAATTCCTATGAAATTGGCCCCTTTGGGAGAACTATTTGGTTCATCAGGTCACCTCACAACATCTGGAGTCTATTCCAATGTGTTGATCCCAATCAAAACTCTTTTTGGCACAGTTTTGGTCTGAAGCATGAGGTTTGAGAAAAAGAACCGAGAAGCTTCAACCAACAATATCCTATCAATTTTGCACCTTTGAGGGAGCAAGTTAGCACATCCGACATGCTCACAACATTTCATGACTATTCGAAACAATTGATCTCATTCGAAGCTCCTCCAGAGCCTGATTAGTGCAGAGGCACAAAGTTTGTGAACTGTTTAGGAAAAGTGTGAACTAATGAATTCCGATAAAATTGGACCCTTTGGGAGACCAATTGGGTTCATCCGGTCACCTCACGACATCTGGAGTCTATTCCAATGTATTGATCCCAATCGAAACTCTTTTTGGCATAGTTTTGGTGGAAGCATGAGGTTTGAGAAAAAGAACCGAGAAGCGTCAACCAACAATATCCTATCAATTTTGCACCTTTGAGGGAGCAAGTTAGTACATCCGGCATGCTCACAACATTTCATGACTATTCGAAACAATTGATCTCATTCGAAGCTCCTCCAGAGCCTGATTAGTGCAGAGGCACAAAGTTTATCAACTGTTTAGGAAAAGTGTGAACGGACAAATTCCTATGAAATTGGCCCCTTTGGGAGAACTATTTGGTTCATCAGGTCACCTCACAACATCTTGTGTCTATTCCAATGTGTTGATCCCAATCGAAACTCTTTTTGGCACAGTTTTGGTCAGAAGCATGAGGTTTGAGAAAAAGAACCGAGAAGCTTCAACCAACAATATCCTATCAATTTTGCACCTTTGAGGGAGCAAGTTAGCACATCCGACATGCTCACAACATTTCATGACTATTCGAAACAATTGATCTCATTCGAAGCTCCTCCAGAGCCTGATTAGTGCAGAGGCACAAAGTTTGTGAACTGTTTAGGAAAAGTGTGAACTAATGAATTCCGATGAAATTGGACCCTTTGGGAGACCAATTGGGTTCATCCGGTCACCTCACAACATCTTGTGTCTATTCCAATGTGTTGATCCCAATCAAAACTCTTTTTGGCACAGTTTTGGTCAGAAGCATGAGGTTTGAGAAAAAGAACCGAGAAGCTTCAACCAACAATATCCTATCAATTTTGCACCTTTGAGGGAGCAAGTTAGCTCATCCGACATGCTCACAACATTTCATGACTATTCGAAACAGTTGATCTCATTCGAAGCTCCTCCAGAGCCTGATTAGTGCAGAGGCACAAAGTTTGTGAACTGTTTAGGAAAAGTGTGAACTAATGAATTCCGATGAAATTGGACCCTTTGGGAGACCAATTGGGTTCATCCGGTCACCTCACAACATCTTGTGTCTATTCCAATGTGTTGATCCCAATCAAAACTCTTTTTGGCACAATTTTGGTCAGAAGCATGAGGTTTGAGAAAAAGAACCGAGAAGCTTCAACCAACAATATCCTATCAATTTTACACCTTTGAGGGAGCAAGTTAGCACATCCGGCATGCTCACAACATTTCATGACCATTCGAAACAATTGATCTCATTCGAAGCTCCTCCAGAGCCTGATTAGTGCAGAGGCACAAAGTTTGTGAACTGTTTAGGAAAACTGTGAACTAATGAATTCCGATGAAATTGGACCCTTTGGGAGACCAATTGGGTTCATCCGGTCACCTCACGACATCTGGAGTCTATTCCAATGTATTGATCCCAATCGAAACTCTTTTTGGCACAGTTTTGGTCAGAAGCATGAGGTTTGAGAAAAAGAACCGAGAAGCTTCAACCAACAATATCCTATCAATTTTGCACCTTTGAGGGAGTAAGTTAGCACATCCGGCATGCTCACAACATTTCATGACTATTCGAAACAATTGATCTCATTCGAAGCTCCTCCAGAGCCTGATTAGTGCAGAGGCACAAAGTTTATCAACTGTTTAGGAAAAGTGTGAACGGACAAATTCCTATGAAATTGGCCCCTTTGGGAGAACTATTTGGTTCATCAGGTCACCTCACAACATCTGGAGTCTATTCCAATGTGTTGATCCTAATCGAAACTCCTTTTGGCACAGTTTTGGTGGAAGCATGAGGTTTGAGAAAAAGAACCGAGAAGCTTCAACCAACAATATCCTACCAATTTTGCATCTTTGAGGGAGCAAGTTAGCACATCCGGCAAGCTCACAACATTTCATGACTATTCAAAACAATTGATCTCATTCGAAGCTCCTCCAGAGCCTGATTATTGCAGAGGCACAAAGTTTGTGAACTGTTTAGGAAAAGTGTGAACTAATGAATTCCGATGAAATTGGACCCTTTGGGAGACCAATTGGGTTCATCCGGTCACCTCACAACATCTTGTGTCTATTCCAATGTGTTGATCCCAATCAAAACTCTTTTTGGCACAATTTTGGTGGAAGCATGAGGTTTGAGAAAAAGAACCGAGAAGCTTCAACCAACAATATCCTACCAATTTTGCATCTTTGAGGGAGCAAGTTAGCACATCCGGCAAGCTCACAACATTTCATGACTATTCGAAACAATTGATCTCATTTGAAGCTCCTGCAGAGCCTGATTAGTGCAGAGGCACAAAGTTTGTGAACTGTTTAGGAAAAGTGTGAATGGACGAATTCCTATGAAATTGGCCCCTTTGGGAGAACAATTTGGTTCATCAGGTCACCTCACAACATCTGGAGTCTATTCCAATGTGTTGATCCCAATCAAAACTCTTTTTGGCACAGTTTTGGTCTGAAGCATGAGGTTTGAGAAAAAGAACCGAGAAGCTTCAACCAACAATATCCTATCAATTTTGCACCTTTGAGGGAGCAAGTTAGCACATCCGGCATGCTCACAACATTTCATGACCATTCGAAACAATTGATCTCATTCGAAGCTCCTCCAGAGCCTGATTAGTGCAGAGGCACAAAGTTTGTGAACTGTTTAGGAAAACTGTGAACTAATGAATTCCGATGAAATTGGACCCTTTGGGAGACCAATTGGGTTCATCCGGTCACCTCACGACATCTGGAGTCTATTCCAATGTATTGATCCCAATCGAAACTCTTTTTGGCACAGTTTTGGTCAGAAGCATGAGGTTTGAGAAAAAGAACCGAGAAGCTTCAACCAACAATATCCTATCAATTTTGCACCTTTGAGGGAGTAAGTTAGCACATCCGGCATGCTCACAACATTTCATGACTATTCGAAACAATTGATCTCATTCGAAGCTCCTCCAGAGCCTGATTAGTGCAGAGGCACAAAGTTTATCAACTGTTTAGGAAAAGTGTGAACGGACAAATTCCTATGAAATTGGCCCCTTTGGGAGAACAATTTGGTTCATCAGGTCACCTCACAACATCTTCAGTCTATTCCAATGCGTTGATCCCAATCGAAACTCTTTTTGGCACAGTTTTGGTCAGAAGCATGAGGTTTGAGAAAAAGAACCGAGAAGCTTCAACCAACAACATCCTACCAATTTTCCATCTTTGAGGGAGCAAGTTAGCACATCTGGCTTGCTCACAACATTTCATGACTATTCGAAACAAGTGATCTCATTCGAAGCTCCTCCAAAGCCTGATTAGTGCAGAGGCACAAAGTTTATCAACTGTTTAGGAAAAGTGTGAACGGACAAATTCCTATGAAATTGGCCCCTTTGGGAGAACAATTTGGTTCATCAGGTCACCTCACAACATCTTGAGTCTATTCCAATGTGTTGATCCCAATTGAAACTCTTTTTGGCACAGTTTTGGTGGAAGCATGAGGTTTCAGAAAAAGAACCGAGAAGCTTCAACCAACAATATCCTACCAATTTTGCATCTTTGAGGGAGCAAGTTCGCACATCCGGCATGCTCACAACATTTCATGACTATTCAAAACAATTGATCTCATTCGAAGCTCCTCCAGAGCCTGATTAGTGCAGAGGCACAAAGTTTGTGAAGTGATTAGAAAAAGTGTGAACGGACGAATTCCTATGAAATTGGCCCCTTTGGGAGAACAATTTGGTTCATCAGGTCACCTCACAAGATCTTGTGTCTATTCCAATGTGTTGATCCCAATCAAAACTCTTTTTGGCACAGTTTTGGTGAGAAGCATGAGGTTTGAGAAAAAGAACCGAGAAGCGTCAACCAACAATATCCTATCAATTTTGCACCTTTGAGGGAGCAAGTTAGTACATCCGGCATGCTCACAACATTTCATGACTATTCAAAACAATTGATCTCATTCGAAGCTCCTCCAGAGCCTGATTAGTGCAGAGGCACAAAGTTTATCAACTGTTTAGGAAAAGTGTGAACGGACAAATTCCTATGAAATTGGCCCCTTTGGGAGAACTATTTGGTTCATCAGGTCACCTCACAACATCTGGAGTCTATTCCAATGTGTTGATCCCAATCAAAACTCTTTTTGGCACAGTTTTGGTCTGAAGCATGAGGTTTGAGAAAAAGAACCGAGAAGCTTCAACCAACAATATCCTATCAATTTTGCACCTTTGAGGGAGCAAGTTAGCACATCCGACATGCTCACAACATTTCATGACTATTCGAAACAATTGATCTCATTCGAAGCTCCTCCAGAGCCTGATTAGTGCAGAGGCACAAAGTTTGTGAACTGTTTAGGAAAAGTGTGAACTCATGAATTCCGATAAAATTGGACCCTTTGGGAGACCAATTGGGTTCATCCGGTCACCTCACAACATCTTGAGTCTATTCCAATGTGTTGATCCCAATCAAAACTCTTTTTGGCACAGTTTTGGTCAGAAGCATGAGGTTTGAGAAAAAGAACCGAGAAGCTTCAACAAACAATATCCTACCAATTTTGCATCTTTGAGGGAGCAAGTTAGCACATCCGGCATGCTCACAACATTTCATGACTATTCGAAACAATTGATCTCATTCGAAGCTCCTCCAGAGCCTGATTATTGCAGAGGCACAAAGTTTGTGAACTGTTTAGGAAAAGTGTGAACGGACGAATTCCTATGAAATTGGCCCCTTTGGGAGAACAATTTGGTTCATCAGGTCACCTCACAACATCTTCAGTCTATTCCAATGCGTTGATCCCAATCGAAACTCTTTTTGGCACAGTTTTGGTCAGAAGCATGAGGTTTGAGAAAAAGAACCGAGAAGCTTCAACCAACAACATCCTACCAATTTTGCATCTTTGAGGGAGCAAGTTAGCACATCTGGCTTGCTCACAACATTTCATGACTATTCGAAACAAGTGATCTCATTCGAAGCTCCTCCAAAGCCTGATTAGTGCAGAGGCACAAAGTTTATCAACTGTTTAGGAAAAGTGTGAACGGACAAATTCCTATGAAATTGGCCCCTTTGGGAGAACAATTTGGTTCATCAGGTCACCTCACAACATCTTGAGTCTATTCCAATGTGTTGATCCCAATTGAAACTCTTTTTGGCACAGTTTTGGTGGAAGCATGATGTTTGAGAAAAAGAACCGAGAAGCTTCAACCAACAATATCCTACCAATTTTGCATCTTTGAGGGAGCAAGTTCGCACATCCGGCATGCTCACAACATTTCATGACTATTCAAAACAATTGATCTCATTCGAAGCTCCTCCAGAGCCTGATTAGTGCAGAGGCACAAAGTTTGTGAAGTGATTAGAAAAAGTGTGAACGGACGAATTCCTATGAAATTGGCCCCTTTGGGAGAACAATTTGGTTCATCAGGTCACCTCACAATATCTTGTGTCTATTCCAATGTGTTGATCCCAATCAAAACTCTTTTTGGCACAGTTTTGGTCAGAAGCATGAGGTTTGAGAAAAAGAACCGAGAAGCGTCAACCAACAATATCCTATCAATTTTGCACCTTTGAGGGAGCAAGTTAGTACATCCGGCATGCTCACAACATTTCATGACTATTCGAAACAATTGATCTCATTCGAAGCTCCTCCAGAGCCTGATTAGTGCAGAGGCACAAAGTTTGTGAACTGTTTTGGAAAAGTGTGAACGGACAAATTCCTATGAAATTGGCCCCTTTGGGAGAACTATTTGGTTCATCAGGTCACCTCACAACATCTGGAGTCTATTCCAATGTGTTGATCCCAATCAAAACTCTTTTTGGCACAGTTTTGGTCTGAAGCATGAGGTTTGAGAAAAAGAACCGAGAAGCTTCAACCAACAATATCCTATCAATTTTGCACCTTTGAGGGAGCAAGTTAGCACATCCGACATGCTCACAACATTTCATGACTATTCGAAACAATTGATCTCATTCGAAGCTCCTCCAGAGCCTGATTAGTGCAGAGGCACAAAGTTTGTGAACTGTTTAGGAAAAGTGTGAACTCATGAATTCCGATAAAATTGGACCCTTTGGGAGACCAATTGGGTTCATCCGGTCACCTCACAACATCTTGAGTCTATTCCAATGTGTTGATCCCAATCAAAACTCTTTTTGGCACAGTTTTGGTCAGAAGCATGAGGTTTGAGAAAAAGAACCGAGAAGCTTCAACAAACAATATCCTACCAATTTTGCATCTTTGAGGGAGCAAGTTAGCACATCCGGCATGCTCACAACATTTCATGACTATTCGAAACAATTGATCTCATTCGAAGCTCCTCCAGAGCCTGATTATTGCAGAGGCACAAAGTTTGTGAACTGTTTAGGAAAAGTGTGAACGGACGAATTCCTATGAAATTGGCCCCTTTGGGAGAACAATTTGGTTCATCAGGTCACCTCACAACATCTTCAGTCTATTCCAATGCGTTGATCCCAATCGAAACTCTTTTTGGCACAGTTTTGGTCAGAAGCATGAGGTTTGAGAAAAAGAACCGAGAAGCTTCAACCAACAACATCCTACCAATTTTGCATCTTTGAGGGAGCAAGTTAGCACATCTGGCTTGCTCACAACATTTCATGACTATTCGAAACAAGTGATCTCATTCGAAGCTCCTCCAAAGCCTGATTAGTGCAGAGGCACAAAGTTTATCAACTGTTTAGGAAAAGTGTGAACGGACAAATTCCTATGAAATTGGCCCCTTTGGGAGAACAATTTGGTTCATCAGGTCACCTCACAACATCTTGAGTCTATTCCAATGTGTTGATCCCAATTGAAACTCTTTTTGGCACAGTTTTGGTGGAAGCATGATGTTTGAGAAAAAGAACCGAGAAGCTTCAACCAACAATATCCTACCAATTTTGCATCTTTGAGGGAGCAAGTTCGCACATCCGGCATGCTCACAACATTTCATGACTATTCAAAACAATTGATCTCATTCGAAGCTCCTCCAGAGCCTGATTAGTGCAGAGGCACAAAGTTTGTGAAGTGATTAGAAAAAGTGTGAACGGACGAATTCCTATGAAATTGGCCCCTTTGGGAGAACAATTTGGTTCATCAGGTCACCTCACAATATCTTGTGTCTATTCCAATGTGTTGATCCCAATCAAAACTCTTTTTGGCACAGTTTTGGTCAGAAGCATGAGGTTTGAGAAAAAGAACCGAGAAGCGTCAACCAACAATATCCTATCAATTTTGCACCTTTGAGGGAGCAAGTTAGTACATCCGGCATGCTCACAACATTTCATGACTATTCGAAACAATTGATCTCATTCGAAGCTCCTCCAGAGCCTGATTAGTGCAGAGGCACAAAGTTTGTGAACTGTTTTGGAAAAGTGTGAACGGACAAATTCCTATGAAATTGGCCCCTTTGGGAGAACTATTTGGTTCATCAGGTCACCTCACAACATCTGGAGTCTATTCCAATGTGTTGATCCCAATCAAAACTCTTTTTGGCACAGTTTTGGTCTGAAGCATGAGGTTTGAGAAAAAGAACCGAGAAGCTTCAACCAACAATATCCTATCAATTTTGCACCTTTGAGGGAGCAAGTTAGCACATCCGACATGCTCACAACATTTCATGACTATTCGAAACAATTGATCTCATTCGAAGCTCCTCCAGAGCCTGATTAGTGCAGAGGCACAAAGTTTGTGAACTGTTTAGGAAAAGTGTGAACTCATGAATTCCGATAAAATTGGACCCTTTGGGAGACCAATTGGGTTCATCCGGTCACCTCACAACATCTTGTGTCTATTCCAATGTGTTGATCCCAATCAAAACTCTTTTTGGCACAGTTTTGGTCAGAAGCATGAGGTTTGAGAAAAAGAACCGAGAAGCTTCAACCAACAATATCCTATTAATTTTGCACCTTTGAGGGAGCAAGTTAGCACATCCGACATGCTCACAACATTTCATGACTATTCGAAACAATTGATCTCATTCGAAGCACCTCCAGAGCCTGATTAGTGCAGAGGCACAAAGTTTGTGAACCGTTTAGGAAAAGTGTGAACTAATGAATTCCGATGAAATTGGACCCTTTGGGAGACCAATTGGGTTCATCCGGTCACCTCACGACATCTGGAGTCTATTCCAATGTATTGATCCCAATCGAAACTCTTTTTGGCACAGTTTTGGTGGAAGCATGAGGTTTGAGAAAAAGAACCGAGAAGCTTCAACCAACAATATCCTACCAATTTTGCATCTTTGAGGGAGCAAGTTAGCACATCCGGCAAGCTCACAACATTTCATGACTATTCGAAACAATTGATCTCATTTGAAGCTCCTGCAGAGCCTGATTAGTGCAGAGGCACAAAGTTTGTGAACTGTTTAGGAAAAGTGTGAATGGACGAATTCCTATGAAATTGGCCCCTTTGGGAGAACAATTTGGTTCATCAGGTCACCTCACAACATCTTGAGTCTATTCCAATGTGTTGATCCCAATCGAAACTCTTTTTGGCACAGTTTTGGTCAGAAGCATGAGGTTTGAGAAAAAGAACCGAGAAGCTTCAACCAACAATATCCTACCAATTTTGCATCTTTGAGGGAGCAAGTTAGCACATCCGGCATGCTCACAACATTTCATGACTATTCGAAACAATTGATCTCATTCGAAGCTCCTCCAGAGCCTGATTATTGCAGAGGCACAAAGTTTGTGAACTGTTTAGGAAAAGTGTGAACGGACGAATTCCTATGAAATTGGCCCCTTTGGGAGAACAATTTGGTTCATCAGGTCACCTCACAACATCTTGAGTCTATTCCAATGCGTTGATCCCAATCGAAACTCTTTTTGGCACAGTTTTGGTCAGAAGCATGAGGTTTGAGAAAAAGAACCGAGAAGCTTCAACCAACAACATCCTACCAATTTTGCATCTTTGAGGGAGCAAGTTAGCACATCTGGCTTGCTCACAACATTTCATGACTATTCGAAACAAGTGATCTCATTCGAAGCTCCTCCAAAGCCTGATTAGTGCAGAGGCACAAAGTTTATCAACTGTTTAGGAAAAGTGTGAACGGACAAATTCCTATGAAATTGGCCCCTTTGGGAGAACAATTGGTTCATCGGGTCACCTCACAACATCTTGAGTCTATTCCAATGTGTTGATCCCAATTGAAACTCTTTTTGGCACAGTTTTGGTGGAAGCATGAGGTTTGAGAAAAAGAACCGAGAAGCTTCAACCAACAATATCCTACCAATTTTGCATCTTTGAGGGAGCAAGTTCGCACATCCGGCATGCTCACAACATTTCATGACTATTCAAAACAATTGATCTCATTCGAAGCTCCTCCAGAGCCTGATTATTGCAGAGGCACAAAGTTTGTGAAGTGATTAGAAAAAGTGTGAACGGAAGAATTCCTATGAAATTGGCCCCTTTGGGAGAACAATTTGGTTCATGAGGTCATCTCACAATATCTTGTGTCTATTCCAATGTGTTGATCCCAATCAAAACTCTTTTTGGCACAGTTTTGGTCAGAAGCATGAGGTTTGAGAAAAAGAACCGAGAAGCGTCAACCAACAATATCCTATCAATTTTGCACCTTTGAGGGAGCAAGTTAGTACATCCGGCATGCTCACAACATTTCATGACTATTCGAAACAATTGATCTCATTCGAAGATCCTCCAGAGCCTGATTAGTGCAGAGGCACAAAGTTTATCAACTGTTTAGGAAAAGTGTGAACGCACAAATTCCTATGAAATTGGCCCCTTTGGGAGAACTATTTGGTTCATCAGGTCACCTCACAACATCTGGAGTCTATTCCAATGTGTTGATCCCAATCAAAACTCTTTTTGGCACAGTTTTGGTCTGAAGCATGAGGTTTGAGAAAAAGAACCGAGAAGCTTCAACCAACAATATCCTATCAATTTTGCACCTTTGAGGGAGCAAGTTAGCACATCCGACATGCTCACAACATTTCATGACTATTCGAAACAATTGATCTCATTCGAAGCTCCACCAGAGCCTGATTAGTGCAGAGGCACAAAGTTTGTGAACTGTTTAGGAAAAGTGTGAACTCATGAATTCCGATAAAATTGGACCCTTTGGGAGACCAATTGGGTTCATCCGGTCACCTCACAACATCTTGTGTCTATTCCAATGTGTTGATCCCAATCAAAACTCTTTTTGGCACAGTTTTGGTCAGAAGCATGAGGTTTGAGAAAAAGAACCGAGAAGCTTCAACCAACAATATCCTATTAATTTTGCACCTTTGAGGGAGCAAGTTAGCACATCCGACATGCTCACAACATTTCATGACTATTCGAAACAATTGATCTCATTCGAAGCACCTCCAGAGCCTGATTAGTGCAGAGGCACAAAGTTTGTGAACCGTTTAGGAAAAGTGTGAACTAATGAATTCCGATGAAATTGGACCCTTTGGGAGACCAATTGGGTTCATCCGGTCACCTCACGACATCTGGAGTCTATTCCAATGTATTGATCCCAATCGAAACTCTTTTTGGCACAGTTTTGGTGGAAGCACGAGGTTTGAGAAAAAGAACCGAGAAGCTTCAACCAACAATATCCTACCAATTTTGCATCTTTGAGGGAGCAAGTTAGCACATCCGGCAAGCTCACAACATTTCATGACTATTCGAAACAATTGATCTCATTTGAAGCTCCTGCAGAGCCTGATTAGTGCAGAGGCACAAAGTTTGTGAACTGTTTAGGAAAAGTGTGAATGGACGAATTCCTATGAAATTGGCCCCTTTGGGAGAACAATTTGGTTTATCAGGTCACCTCACAACATCTTGAGTCTATTCCAATGTGTTGATCCCAATCGAAACTCTTTTTGGCACAGTTTTGGTCAGAAGCATGAGGTTTGAGAAAAAGAACCGAGAAGCTTCAACCAACAATATCCTACCAATTTTGCATCTTTGAGGGAGCAAGTTAGCACATCCGGCATGCTCACAACATTTCATGACTATTCGAAACAATTGATCTCATTCGAAGCTCCTCCAGAGCCTGATTATTGCAGAGGCACAAAGTTTGTGAACTGTTTAGGAAAAGTGTGAACGGACGAATTCCTATGAAATTGGCCCCTTTGGGAGAACAATTTGGTTCATCAGGTCACCTCACAACATCTTGAGTCTATTCCAATGCGTTGATCCCAATCGAAACTCTTTTTGGCACAGTTTTGGTCAGAAGCATGAGGTTTGAGAAAAAGAACCGAGAAGCTTCAACCAACAACATCCTACCAATTTTGCATCTTTGAGGGAGCAAGTTAGCACATCTGGCTTGCTCACAACATTTCATGACTATTCGAAACAAGTGATCTCATTCGAAGCTCCTCCAAAGCCTGATTAGTGCAGAGGCACAAAGTTTATCAACTGTTTAGGAAAAGTGTGAACGGACAAATTCCTATGAAATTGGCCCCTTTGGGAGAACAATTGGTTCATCGGGTCACCTCACAACATCTTGAGTCCATTCCAATGTGTTGATCCCAATTGAAACTCTTTTTGGCACAGTTTTGGTGGAAGCATGAGGTTTGAGAAAAAGAACCGAGAAGCTTCAACCAACAATATCCTACCAATTTTGCATCTTTGAGGGAGCAAGTTCGCACATCCGGCATGCTCACAACATTTCATGACTATTCGAAACAATTGATCTCATTTGAAGCTCCTCCAGAGCCTGATTAGTGCAGAGGCACAAAGTTTGTGAACTGTTTAGGAAAAGTGTGAACTAATGAATTCCGATGAAATTGGACCCTTTGGGAGACCAATTGGGTTCATCCGGTAACCTCACAACATCTTGTGTCTATTCCAATGTGTTGATCCCAATCAAAACTCTTTTTGGCACAGTTTTGGTCAGAAGCATGAGGTTTGAGAAAAAGAACCGAGAAGCTTCAACCAACAATATCCTATCAATTTTGCACCTTTGAGGGAGCAAGTTAGCACATCCGACATGCTCACAACATTTCATGACTATTCGAAACAATTGATCTCATTCGAAGCTCCTCCAGAGCCTGATTAGTGCAGAGGCACAAAGTTTGTGAACTGTTTTGGAAAAGTGTGAACTAATGAATTCCGATGAAATTGGACCCTTTGGGAGACCAATTGGGTTCATCCGGTCACCTCACAACATCTTGTGTCTATTCCAATGTGTTGATCCCAATCAAAACTCTTTTTGGCACAGTTTTGGTCAGAAGCATGAGGTTTGAGAAAAAGAACCGAGAAGCTTCAACCAACAATATCCTATCAATTTTGCACCTTTGAGGGAGCAAGTTAGCACATCCGGCATGCTCACAACATTTCATGACTATTCAAAACAATTGATCTCATTCGAAGCTCCTCCAGAGCCTGATTAGTGCAGAGGCACAAAGTTTATCAACTGTTTAGGAAAAGTGTGAACGGACAAATTCCTATGAAATTGGCCCCTTTGGGAGAACTATTTGGTTCATCAGGTCACCTCACAACATCTGGAGTCTATTCCAATGTGTTAATCCTAATCGAAACTCCTTTTCGCACAGTTTTGGTGGAAGCATGAGGTTTGAGAAAAAGAACCGAGAAGCTTCAACCAACAATATCCTACCAATTTTGCATCTTTGTGGGAGCAAGTTAGCACATCCGGCAAGCTCACAACATTTCATGACTATTCGAAACAATTGATCTCATTCGAAGCTCCTCCAGAGCCTGATTAGTGCAGAGGCACAAAGTTTGTGAACAGTTTAGGAAAAGTGTGAACTAATGAATTCCGATGAAATTGGACCCTTTGGGAGACCAATTGGGTTCATCCGGTCACCTCACAACATCTGGAGTCTATTTCAATGTATTGATCCCAATCGAAACTCTTTTTGGCATAGTTTTGGTGGAAGCATGAGGTTTGACAAAAAGAACCGAGCAGTTTCAACCAACAATATCCTATCAATTTTGCACCTTTGAGGGAGCAAGTTAGCACATCTGACATGCTCACAACATTTCATGACTATTCGAAACAATTGATCTCATTCGAAGCTCCTCCAGAGCCTGATTAGTGCAGAGGCACAAAGTTTGTGAACTGTTTTGGAAAAGTGTGAACTAATGAATTCCGATGAAATTGGCCCCTTTGGGAGAACTATTTGGTTCATCAGGTCACCTCACAACATCTGGAGTCTATTCCAATGTGTTAATCCTAATCAAAACTCCTTTTGGCACAGTTTTGGTGGAAGCATGAGGTTTGAGAAAAAGAACCGAGAAGCTTCAACCAACAATATCCTACCAATTTTGCATCTTTGTGGGAGCAAGTTAGCACATCCGGCAAGCTCACAACATTTCATGACTATTCGAAACAATTGATCTCATTCGAAGCTCCTCCAGAGCCTGATTAGTGCAGAGGCACAAAGTTTGTGAACAGTTTAGGAAAAGTGTGAACTAATGAATTCCGATGAAATTGGACCCTTTGGGAGACCAATTGGGTTCATCCGGTCACCTCACAACATCTGGAGTCTATTTCAATGTATTGATCCCAATCGAAACTCTTTTTGGCATAGTTTTGGTGGAAGCATGAGGTTTGACAAAAAGAACCGAGCAGTTTCAACCAACAATATCCTATCAATTTTGCACCTTTGAGGGAGCAAGTTAGCACATCTGACATGCTCACAACATTTCATGACTATTCGAAACAATTGATCTCATTCAAAGCTCCTCCAGAGCCTGATTAGTGCAGAGGCACAAAGTTTGTGAACTGTTTAGGAAAAGTGTGAACTAATGAATTCCGATGAAATTGGACCCTTTGGGAGACCAATTGGGTTCATCCGGTAACCTCACAACATCTGGAGTCTATTTCAATGTATTGATCCCAATCGAAACTCTTTTTGGCATAGTTTTGGTGGAAGCATGAGGTTTGACAAAAAGAACCGAGCAGTTTCAACCAACAATATCCTATCAATTTTGCACCTTTGAGGGAGCAAGTTAGCACATCTGACATGCTCACAACATTTCATGACTATTCGAAACAATTGATCTCATTCGAAGCTCCTCCAGAGCTTGATTAGTGCAGAGGCACAAAGTTTGTGAATTGTTTAGGAAAAGTGTGAACTAATGAATTCCGATGAAATTGGACCCTTTGGGAGACCAATTGGGTTCATCCGGTAACCTCACAACATCTTGTGTCTATTCCAATGTGTTGATCCCAATCAAAACTCTTTTTGGCACAGTTTTGGTCAGAAGCATGAGGTTTGAGAAAAAGAACCGAGAAGCTTCAACCAACAATATCCTATCAATTTTGCACCTTTGAGGGAGCAAGTTAGCACATTCGACATGCTCACAACATTTCATGACTATTCGAAACAATTGATCTCATTCGAAGCTCCTCCAGAGCCTGATTAGTGCAGAGGCACAAAGTTTGTGAACTGTTTTGGAAAAGTGTGAACTAATGAATTCCGATGAAATTGGACCCTTTGGGAGACCAATTGGGTTCATCCGGTCACCTCACAACATCTTGTGTCTATTCCAATGTGTTGATCCCAATCAAAACTCTTTTTGGCACAGTTTTGGTCAGAAGCATGAGGTTTGAGAAAAAGAACCGAGAAGCTTCAACCAACAATATCCTATCAATTTTGCACCTTTGAGGGAGCAAGTTAGCACATCCGGCATGCTCACAACATTTCATGACTATTCGAAACAATTGATCTCATTCGAAGCTCCTCCAGAGCCTGATTAGTGCAGAGGCACAAAGTTTGTGAACTGTTTAGGAAAAGTGTGAACGGACAAATTCCTATGAAATTGGCCCCTTTGGGAGAACTATTTGGTTCATCAGGTCACCTCACAACATCTGGAGTCTATTTCAATGTATTGATCCCAATCGAAACTCTTTTTGGCATAGTTTTGGTGGAAGCATGAGGTTTGACAAAAAGAACCGAGCAGTTTCAACCAACAATATCCTATCAATTTTGCACCTTTGAGGGAGCAAGTTAGCACATCTGACATGCTCACAACATTTCATGACTATTCGAAACAATTGATCTCATTCGAAGCTCCTCCAGAGCTTGATTAGTGCAGAGGCACAAAGTTTGTGAATTGTTTAGGAAAAGTGTGAACTAATGAATTCCGATGAAATTGGACCCTTTGGGAGACCAATTGGGTTCATCCGGTAACCTCACAACATCTTGTGTCTATTCCAATGTGTTGATCCCAATCAAAACTCTTTTTGGCACAGTTTTGGTCAGAAGCATGAGGTTTGAGAAAAAGAACCGAGAAGCTTCAACCAACAATATCCTATCAATTTTGCACCTTTGAGGGAGCAAGTTAGCACATCCGACATGCTCACAACATTTCATGACTATTCGAAACAATTGATCTCATTCGAAGCTCCTCCAGAGCCTGATTAGTGCAGAGGCACAAAGTTTGTGAACTGTTTTGGAAAAGTGTGAACTAATGAATTCCGATGAAATTGGACCCTTTGGGAGACCAATTGGGTTCATCCGGTCACCTCACAACATCTTGTGTCTATTCCAATGTGTTGATCCCAATCAAAACTCTTTTTGGCACAGTTTTGGTCAGAAGCATGAGGTTTGAGAAAAAGAACCGAGAAGCTTCAACCAACAATATCCTATCAATTTTGCACCTTTGAGGGAGCAAGTTAGCACATCCGGCATGCTCACAACATTTCATGACTATTCGAAACAATTGATCTCATTCGAAGCTCCTCCAGAGCCTGATTAGTGCAGAGGCACAAAGTTTGTGAACTGTTTAGGAAAAGTGTGAACGGACAAATTCCTATGAAATTGGCCCCTTTGGGAGAACTATTTGGTTCATCAGGTCACCTCACAACATCTGGAGTCTATTCCAATGTGTTGATCCTAATCGAAACTCCTTTTGGCACAGTTTTGGTGGAAGCATGAGGTTTGAGAAAAAGAACCGAGAAGCTTCAACCAACAATATCCTACCAATTTTGCATCTTTGAGGGAGCAAGTTAGCACATCCGGCATGCTCACAACATTTCATGACTATTCAAAACAATTGATCTCATTCGAAGCTCCTCTAAAGCCTAATTAGTGCAGAGGCACAAAGTTTGTGAAGTGTTTAGGAAAAGTGTGAACGGATGAATTCCTATGAAATTGGCCCCTTTGGGAGAACAATTTGGTTCATCAGGTCACCTCACAACATCTTGTGTCTATTCCAATGTGTTGATCCCAATCAAAACTCTTTTTGGCACAGTTTTGGTCAGAAGCATGAGGTTTGAGAAAAAGAACCGAGAAGCTTCAACCAACAATATCCTATCAATTTTGCACCTTTGAGGGAGCAAGTTAGCACATCCGACATGCTCACAACATTTCATGACTATTCAAAACAATTGATCTCATTCGAAGCTCCTGCAGAGCCTGATTAGTGCAGAGGCACAAAGTTTGTGAACCGTTTAGGAAAAGTGTGAACGGACGAATTCCTATGAAATTGGACCCTTTGGGAGACCAATTGGGTTCATCCGGTCACCTCACAACATCTGGAGTCTATTTCAATGTATTGATCCCAATCGAAACTCTTTTTGGCATAGTTTTGGTGGAAGCATGAGGTTTGACAAAAAGAACCGAGAAGTTTCAACCAACAATATCCTATCAATTTTGCACCTTTGAGGGAGCAAGTTAGCACATCTGACATGCTCACAACATTTCATGACTATTCGAAACAATTGATCTCATTCGAAGCTCCTCCAGAGCCTGATTAGTGCAGAGGCACAAAGTTTGTGAACTGTTTAGGAAAAGTGTGAACTAATGAATTCCGATGAAATTGGACCCTTTGGGAGACCAATTGGGTTCATCCGGTAACCTCACAACATCTTGTGTCTATTCCAATGTGTTGATCCCAATCAAAACTCTTTTTGGCACAGTTTTGGTCAGAAGCATGAGGTTTGAGAAAAAGAACCGAGAAGCTTCAACCAACAATATCCTATCAATTTTGCACCTTTGAGGGAGCAAGTTAGCACATCCGACATGCTCACAACATTTCATGACTATTCGAAACAATTGATCTCATTCGAAGCTCCTCCAGAGCCTGATTAGTGCAGAGGCACAAAGTTTGTGAACTGTTTAGGAAAAGTGTGAACTAATGAATTCCGATAAAATTGGACCCTTTGGGAGACCAATTGGGTTCATCCGGTCACCTCACAACATCTTGTGTCTATTCCAATGTGTTGATCCCAATCAAAACTCTTTTTGGCACAGTTTTGGTCAGAAGCATGAGGTTTGAGAAAAAGAACCGAGAAGCTTCAACCAACAATATCCTATCAATTTTGCACCTTTGAGGGAGCAAGTTAGCACATCCGGCATGCTCACAACATTTCATGACTATTCGAAACAATTGATCTCATTCGAAGCTCCTCCAGAGCCTGATTAGTGCAGAGGCACAAAGTTTGTGAACTGTTTAGGAAAAGTGTGAACGGACAAATTCCTATGAAATTGGCCCCTTTGGGAGAACTATTTGGTTCATCAGGTCACCTCACAACATCTGGAGTCTATTCCAATGTGTTGATCCTAATCGAAACTCCTTTTGGCACAGTTTTGGTGGAAGCATGAGGTTTGAGAAAAAGAACCGAGAAGCTTCAACCAACAATATCCTACCAATTTTGCATCTTTGAGGGAGCAAGTTAGCACATCCGGCATGCTCACAACATTTCATGACTATTCAAAACAATTGATCTCATTCGAAGCTCCTCTAAAGCCTAATTAGTGCAGAGGCACAAAGTTTGTGAAGTGTTTAGGAAAAGTGTGAACGGATGAATTCCTATGAAATTGGCCCCTTTGGGAGAACAATTTGGTTCATCAGGTCACCTCACAACATCTTGTGTCTATTCCAATGTGTTGATCCCAATCAAAACTCTTTTTGGCACAGTTTTGGTCAGAAGCATGAGGTTTGAGAAAAAGAACCGAGAAGCTTCAACCAACAATATCCTATCAATTTTGCACCTTTGAGGGAGCAAGTTAGCACATCCGACATGCTCACAACATTTCATGACTATTCAAAACAATTGATCTCATTCGAAGCTCCTCCAGAGCCTGATTAGTGCAGAGGCACAAAGTTTGTGAACCGTTTAGGAAAAGTGTGGACGGACGAATTCCTATGAAATTGGCCCCTTTGGGAGAACTATTTGGTTCATCAGGTCACCTCACAACATCTGGAGTCTATTCCAATGTGTTGATCCTAATCGAAACTCCTTTTGGCACAGTTTTGGTGGAAGCACGAGGTTTGAGAAAAAGAACCGAGAAGCTTCAACCAACAATATCCTACCAATTTTGCATCTTTGAGGGAGCAAGTTAGCACATCCGGCATGCTCACAACATTTCATGACTATTCAAAACAATTGATCTCATTCGAAGCTCCTCTAAAGCCTGATTAGTGCAGAGGCACAAAGTTTGTGAAGTGTTTAGGAAAAGTGTGAACGGATGAATTCCTATGAAATTGGCCCCTTTGGGAGAACTATTTGGTTCATCAGGTCACCTAATAACATCTGGAGTCTATTCCAATGTGTTGATCCTAATCGAAACTCCTTTTGGCACAGTTTTGGTCAGAAGCATGAGGTTTAAGAAAAAGAACTGAGAAGCTTCAACCAACAATATCCAACCAATTTTGCATCTTTGAGGGAGCAAGTTAGCACATCCGGCATGCTCACAACATTTCATGACTATTAAAAACAATTGATCTCATTCGAAGCTCCTCTAGAGCCTGATTAGTGCAGAGGCACAAAGTTTGTGAACTGTCTAGGAAAAGTGTGAACTAATGAATTCCGATGAAATTGGACCCTTTGGGAGACCAATTGGGTTCATCCGGTAACCTCACAACATCTTGTGTCTATTCCAATATGTTGATCCCAATCAAAACTCTTTTTGGCACAGTTTTGGTCAGAAGCATGAGGTTTGAGAAAAAGAACCGAGAAGCTTCAACCAACAATATCCTATCAATTTTGCACCTTTGAGGGAGCAAGTTAGCACATCCGACATGCTCACAACATTTCATGACTATTCGAAACAATTGATCTCATTCGAAGCTCCTCCAGAGCCTGATTAGTGCAGAGGCACAAAGTTTGTGAACTGTTTAGGAAAAGTGTGAACTAATGAATTCCGATAAAATTGGACCCTTTGGGAGACCAATTGGGTTCATCCGGTCACCTCACAACATCTTGTGTCTATTCCAATGTGTTGATCCCAATCAAAACTCTTTTTGGCACAGTTTTGGTCAGAAGCATGAGGTTTGAGAAAAAGAACCGAGAAGCGTCAAACAACAATATCCTAACAATTTTGCACCTTTGAGGGAGCAAGTTAGCACATCCGGCATGCTCACAACATTTCATGACTATTCAAAACAATTGATCTCATTCGAAGCTCCTCCAGAGCCTGATTAGTGCAGAGGCACAAAGTTTATCAACTGTTTAGGAAAAGTGTGAACGGACAAATTCCTACGAAATTGGCCCCTTTGGGAGAACTATTTGGTTCATCAGGTCACCTCACAACATCTGCAGTCTATTCCAATGTGTTGATCCCAATCAAAACTCTTTTTGGCACAGTTTTGGTCAGAAGCATGAGGTTTGAGAAAAAGAACCGAGAAGCTTCAACCAACAATATCCTATCAATTTTGCACCTTTGAGGGAGCAAGTTAGCACATCTAACATGCTCACAACATTTCATGACTATTCGAAACAATTGATCTCATTCGAAGCTCCTCCAGAGCCTGATTAGTGCAGAGGCACAAAGTTTGTGAACTGTTTAGGAAAAGTGTGAACTAATGAATTCCTATGAAATTGGACCCTTTGGGAGACCAATTGGGTTCATCCGGTCACCTCACAACATCTTGTGTCTATTCCAAAGTGTTGATCCCAATCAAAACTCTTTTTGGCACAGTTTCGGTCAGAAGCATGAGGTTTGAGAAAAAGAACCGAGAAGCTTCAACCAACAATATCCTATCAATTTTGCACCTTTGAGGGAGCAAGTTAGCACATCCGGCAAGCTCACAACATTTCATGACTATTCGAAACAATTGATCACATTTGAAGCTCCTCCAGAGCCTGATTAGTGCAGAGGCACAAAGTTTGTGAACTGTTTAGGAAAAGTGTGAACTAATGAATTCCGATGAAATTGGACCCTTTGGGAGACCAATTGGGTTCATCCGGTCACCTCACGACATCTGGAGTCTATTCCAATGTATTGATCCCAATCGAAACTCTTTTTGGCATAGTTTTGGTGGAAGCATGAGGTTTGAGAAAAAGAACCGAGAAGCTTCACCCAACAATATCCTATCAATTTTGCATCTTTGAGGGAGCAAGTTAGCACATCCGGCAAGCTCACAACATTTCATGACTATTCGAAACAATTGATCTCATTTGAAGCTCCTGCAGAGCCTGATTAGTGCAGAGGCACAAAGTTTGTGAACTGTTTAGGAAAAGTGTGAATGGATGAATTCCTATGAAATTGGCCCCTTTGGGAGAACAATTTGGTTCATCAGGTCACCTCACAACATCTTGAGTCTATTCCAATGTGTTGATCCCAATCAAAACTCTTTTTAGCACAGTTTTGGTGGAAGCATGAGGTTTGAGAAAAAGAACCGAGAAGCTTCAACCAACAATATCCTACCAATTTTGCACCTTTGAGGGAGCAAGTTAGCACATCAGACATGCTCACAACATTTCATGACTATTCGAAACAATTGATCTCATTCGAAGCTCCTCCAGAGCCTGATTAGTGCAGAGGCACAAAGTTTGTGAACAGTTTAGGAAAAGTGTGAACTAATGAATTCCGATGAAATTGAACCCTTTGGGAGAACAATTGGGTTCATCCGGTCACCTCACAACATCTGGAGTCTATTCCAATGTATTGATCCCAATCGAAACTCTTTTTGGCATAGTTTTGGTGGAAGCATGAGGTTTGACAAAAAGAACCGAGCAGTTTCAACCAACAATATCCTATCAATTTTGCACCTTTGAGGGAGCAAGTTAGCACATCTGACATGCTCACAACATTTCATGACTATTCGAAACAATTGATCTCATTCGAAGCTCCTCCAGAGCTTGATTAGTGCAGAGGCACAAAGTTTGTGAATTGTTTAGGAAAAGTGTGAACTAATGAATTCCGATGAAATTGGACCCTTTGGGAGACCAATTGGGTTCATCCGGTAACCTCACAACATCTTGTGTCTATTCCAATGTGTTGATCCCAATCAAAACTCTTTTTGGCACAGTTTTGGTCAGAAGCATGAGGTTTGAGAAAAAGAACCGAGAAGCTTCAACCAACAATATCCTATCAATTTTGCACCTTTGAGGGAGCAAGTTAGCACATCCGACATGCTCACAACATTTCATGACTATTCGAAACAATTGATCTCATTCGAAGCTCCTCCAGAGCCTGATTAGTGCAGAGGCACAAAGTTTGTGAACTGTTTTGGAAAAGTGTGAACTAATGAATTCCGATGAAATTGGACCCTTTGGGAGACCAATTGGGTTCATCCGGTCACCTCACAACATCTTGTGTCTATTCCAATGTGTTGATCCCAATCAAAACTCTTTTTGGCACAGTTTTGGTCAGAAGCATGAGGTTTGAGAAAAAGAACCGAGAAGCTTCAACCAACAATATCCTATCAATTTTGCACCTTTGAGGGAGCAAGTTAGCACATCCGACATGCTCACAACATTTCATGACTATTCAAAACAATTGATCTCATTCGAAGCTCCTGCAGAGCCTGATTAGTGCAGAGGCACAAAGTTTGTGAACTGTTTAGGAAAAGTGTGAACGGACTAATTCCTATGAAATTGGCCCCTTTGGGAGAACTATTTGGTTCATCAGGTCACCTCACAACATCTGGAGTCTATTCCAATGTATTGATCCCAATCGAAAGTCTTTTTGGCATAGTTTTGGTGGAAGCATGAGGTTTGAGAAAAAGAGCCGAGAAGCCTCAACCAACAATATCCTATCAATTTTGCATCTTTGAGGGAGCAAGTTAGCACATCCGGCATGCTCACAACATTTCGTGACTATTCGAAACAATTGATCTCATTCGAAGCTCCTCCAGAGCCTGATTAGTGCAGAGGCACAAAGTTTGTGAACCGTTTAGGAAAAGTGTGAACGGACGAATTCCTATGAAATTGGCCCCTTTGGGAGAACTATTTGGTTCATCAGGTCACCTCACAACATCTGGAGTCTATTCCAATGTGTTGATCCTAATCGAAACTCCTTTTGGCACAGTTTTGGTGGAAGCATGAGGTTTGAGAAAAAGAACCGAGAAGCTTCAACCAACAATATCCTACCAATTTTGCATCTTTGAGGGAGCAAGTTAGCACATCCGGCATGCTCACAACATTTCATGACTATTCAAAACAATTGATCTCATTCGAAGCTCCTCTAAAGCCTGATTAGTGCAGAGGCACAAAGTTTGTGAAGTGTTTAGGAAAAGTGTGAACGGATGAATTCCTATGAAATTGGCCCCTTTGGGAGAACTATTTGGTTCATCAGGTCACCTAATAACATCTGGAGTCTATTCCAATGTGTTGATCCTAATCGAAACTCCTTTTGGCACAGTTTTGGTCAGAAGCATGAGGTTTAAGAAAAAGAACTGAGAAGCTTCAACCAACAATATCCAACCAATTTTGCATCTTTGAGGGAGCAAGTTAGCACATCCGGTATGCTCACAACATTTCATGACTATTAAAAACAATTGATCTCATTCGAAGCTCCTCTAGAGCCTGATTAGTGCAGAGGCACAAAGTTTGTGAACTGTCTAGGAAAAGTGTGAACTAATGAATTCCGATGAAATTGGACCCTTTGGGAGACCAATTGGGTTCATCCGGTAACCTCACAACATCTTGTGTCTATTCCAATATGTTGATCCCAATCAAAACTCTTTTTGGCACAGTTTTGGTCAGAAGCATGAGGTTTGAGAAAAAGAACCGAGAAGCTTCAACCAACAATATCCTATCAATTTTGCACCTTTGAGGGAGCAAGTTAGCACATCCGACATGCTCACAACATTTCATGACTATTCGAAACAATTGATCTCATTCGAAGCTCCTCCAGAGCCTGATTAGTGCAGAGGCACAAAGTTTGTGAACTGTTTAGGAAAAGTGTGAACTAATGAATTCCGATAAAATTGGACCCTTTGGGAGACCAATTGGGTTCATCCGGTCACCTCACAACATCTTGTGTCTATTCCAATGTGTTGATCCCAATCAAAACTCTTTTTGGCACAGTTTTGGTCAGAAGCATGAGGTTTGAGAAAAAGAACCGAGAAGCGTCAAACAACAATATCCTAACAATTTTGCACCTTTGAGGGAGCAAGTTAGCACATCCGGCATGCTCACAACATTTCATGACTATTCAAAACAATTGATCTCATTCGAAGCTCCTCCAGAGCCTGATTAGTGCAGAGGCACAAAGTTTATCAACTGTTTAGGAAAAGTGTGAACGGACAAATTCCTACGAAATTGGCCCCTTTGGGAGAACTATTTGGTTCATCAGGTCACCTCACAACATCTGCAGTCTATTCCAATGTGTTGATCCCAATCAAAACTCTTTTTGGCACAGTTTTGGTCAGAAGCATGAGGTTTGAGAAAAAGAACCGAGAAGCTTCAACCAACAATATCCTATCAATTTTGCACCTTTGAGGGAGCAAGTTAGCACATCTAACATGCTCACAACATTTCATGACTATTCGAAACAATTGATCTCATTCGAAGCTCCTCCAGAGCCTGATTAGTGCAGAGGCACAAAGTTTGTGAACTGTTTTGGAAAAGTGTGAACTAATGAATTCCGATGAAATTGGACCCTTTGGGAGACCAATTGGGTTCATCCGGTCACCTCACAACATCTTGTGTCTATTCCAATGTGTTGATCCCAATCAAAACTCTTTTTGGCACAGTTTTGGTCAGAAGCATGAGGTTTGAGAAAAAGAACCGAGAAGCTTCAACCAACAATATCCTATCAATTTTGCACCTTTGAGGGAGCAAGTTAGCACATCCGACATGCTCACAACATTTCATGACTATTCAAAACAATTGATCTCATTCGAAGCTCCTGCAGAGCCTGATTAGTGCAGAGGCACAAAGTTTGTGAACTGTTTAGGAAAAGTGTGAACGGACTAATTCCTATGAAATTGGCCCCTTTGGGAGAACTATTTGGTTCATCAGGTCACCTCACAACATCTGGAGTCTATTCCAATGTATTGATCCCAATCGAAAGTCTTTTTGGCATAGTTTTGGTGGAAGCATGAGGTTTGAGAAAAAGAGCCGAGAAGCCTCAACCAACAATATCCTATCAATTTTGCATCTTTGAGGGAGCAAGTTAGCACATCCGGCATGCTCACAACATTTCGTGACTATTCGAAACAATTGATCTCATTCGAAGCTCCTCCAGAGCCTGATTAGTGCAGAGGCACAAAGTTTGTGAACCGTTTAGGAAAAGTGTGAACGGACGAATTCCTATGAAATTGGCCCCTTTGGGAGAACTATTTGGTTCATCAGGTCACCTCACAACATCTGGAGTCTATTCCAATGTGTTGATCCTAATCGAAACTCCTTTTGGCACAGTTTTGGTGGAAGCATGAGGTTTGAGAAAAAGAACCGAGAAGCTTCAACCAACAATATCCTACCAATTTTGCATCTTTGAGGGAGCAAGTTAGCACATCCGGCATGCTCACAACATTTCATGACTATTCAAAACAATTGATCTCATTCGAAGCTCCTCTAAAGCCTGATTAGTGCAGAGGCACAAAGTTTGTGAAGTGTTTAGGAAAAGTGTGAACGGATGAATTCCTATGAAATTGGCCCCTTTGGGAGAACTATTTGGTTCATCAGGTCACCTAATAACATCTGGAGTCTATTCCAATGTGTTGATCCTAATCGAAACTCCTTTTGGCACAGTTTTGGTCAGAAGCATGAGGTTTAAGAAAAAGAACTGAGAAGCTTCAACCAACAATATCCAACCAATTTTGCATCTTTGAGGGAGCAAGTTAGCACATCCGGCATGCTCACAACATTTCATGACTATTAAAAACAATTGATCTCATTCGAAGCTCCTCTAGAGCCTGATTAGTGCAGAGGCACAAAGTTTGTGAACTGTCTAGGAAAAGTGTGAACTAATGAATTCCGATGAAATTGGACCCTTTGGGAGACCAATTGGGTTCATCCGGTAACCTCACAACATCTTGTGTCTATTCCAATATGTTGATCCCAATCAAAACTCTTTTTGGCACAGTTTTGGTCAGAAGCATGAGGTTTGAGAAAAAGAACCGAGAAGCTTCAACCAACAATATCCTATCAATTTTGCACCTTTGAGGGAGCAAGTTAGCACATCCGACATGCTCACAACATTTCATGACTATTCGAAACAATTGATCTCATTCGAAGCTCCTCCAGAGCCTGATTAGTGCAGAGGCACAAAGTTTGTGAACTGTTTAGGAAAAGTGTGAACTAATGAATTCCGATAAAATTGGACCCTTTGGGAGACCAATTGGGTTCATCCGGTCACCTCACAACATCTTGTGTCTATTCCAATGTGTTGATCCCAATCAAAACTCTTTTTGGCACAGTTTTGGTCAGAAGCATGAGGTTTGAGAAAAAGAACCGAGAAGCGTCAAACAACAATATCCTAACAATTTTGCACCTTTGAGGGAGCAAGTTAGCACATCCGGCATGCTCACAACATTTCATGACTATTCAAAACAATTGATCTCATTCGAAGCTCCTCCAGAGCCTGATTAGTGCAGAGGCACAAAGTTTATCAACTGTTTAGGAAAAGTGTGAACGGACAAATTCCTACGAAATTGGCCCCTTTGGGAGAACTATTTGGTTCATCAGGTCACCTCACAACATCTGCAGTCTATTCCAATGTGTTGATCCCAATCAAAACTCTTTTTGGCACAGTTTTGGTCAGAAGCATGAGGTTTGAGAAAAAGAACCGAGAAGCTTCAACCAACAATATCCTATCAATTTTGCACCTTTGAGGGAGCAAGTTAGCACATCTAACATGCTCACAACATTTCATGACTATTCGAAACAATTGATCTCATTCGAAGCTCCTCCAGAGCCTGATTAGTGCAGAGGCACAAAGTTTGTGAACTGTTTAGGAAAAGTGTGAACTAATGAATTCCTATGAAATTGGACCCTTTGGGAGACCAATTGGGTTCATCCGGTCACCTCACAACATCTTGTGTCTATTCCAAAGTGTTGATCCCAATCAAAACTCTTTTTGGCACAGTTTCGGTCAGAAGCATGAGGTTTGAGAAAAAGAACCGAGAAGCTTCAACCAACAATATCCTATCAATTTTGCACCTTTGAGGGAGCAAGTTAGCACATCCGGCAAGCTCACAACATTTCATGACTATTCGAAACAATTGATCACATTTGAAGCTCCTCCAGAGCCTGATTAGTGCAGAGGCACAAAGTTTGTGAACTGTTTAGGAAAAGTGTGAACTAATGAATTCCGATGAAATTGGACCCTTTGGGAGACCAATTGGGTTCATCCGGTCACCTCACGACATCTGGAGTCTATTCCAATGTATTGATCCCAATCGAAACTCTTTTTGGCATAGTTTTGGTGGAAGCATGAGGTTTGAGAAAAAGAACCGAGAAGCTTCACCCAACAATATCCTATCAATTTTGCATCTTTGAGGGAGCAAGTTAGCACATCCGGCAAGCTCACAACATTTCATGACTATTCGAAACAATTGATCTCATTTGAAGCTCCTGCAGAGCCTGATTAGTGCAGAGGCACAAAGTTTGTGAACTGTTTAGGAAAAGTGTGAATGGATGAATTCCTATTAAATTGGCCCCTTTGGGAGAACAATTTGGTTCATCAGGTCACCTCACAACATCTTGAGTCTATTCCAATGTGTTGATCCCAATCAAAACTCTTTTTAGCACAGTTTTGGTGGAAGCATGAGGTTTGAGAAAAAGAACCGAGAAGCTTCAACCAACAATATCCTACCAATTTTGCACCTTTGAGGGAGCAAGTTAGCACATCAGACATGCTCACAACATTTCATGACTATTCGAAACAATTGATCTCATTCGAAGCTCCTCCAGAGCCTGATTAGTGCAGAGGCACAAAGTTTGTGAACAGTTTAGGAAAAGTGTGAACTAATGAATTCCGATGAAATTGGCCCCTTTGGGAGAACTATTTGGTTCATCAGGTCACCTCACAACATCTGGAGTCTATTTCAATGTATTGATCCCAATCGAAACTCTTTTTGGCATAGTTTTGGTGGAAGCATGAGGTTTGACAAAAAGAACCGAGCAGTTTCAACCAACAATATCCTATCAATTTTGCACCTTTGAGGGAGCAAGTTAGCACATCTGACATGCTCACAACATTTCATGACTATTCGAAACAATTGATCTCATTCGAAGCTCCTCCAGAGCTTGATTAGTGCAGAGGCACAAAGTTTGTGAATTGTTTAGGAAAAGTGTGAACTAATGAATTCCGATGAAATTGGACCCTTTGGGAGACCAATTGGGTTCATCCGGTAACCTCACAACATCTTGTGTCTATTCCAATGTGTTGATCCCAATCAAAACTCTTTTTGGCACAGTTTTGGTCAGAAGCATGAGGTTTGAGAAAAAGAACCGAGAAGCTTCAACCAACAATATCCTATCAATTTTGCACCTTTGAGGGAGCAAGTTAGCACATCCGACATGCTCACAACATTTCATGACTATTCGAAACAATTGATCTCATTCGAAGCTCCTCCAGAGCCTGATTAGTGCAGAGGCACAAAGTTTGTGAACTGTTTTGGAAAAGTGTGAACTAATGAATTCCGATGAAATTGGACCCTTTGGGAGACCAATTGGGTTCATCCGGTCACCTCACAACATCTTGTGTCTATTCCAATGTGTTGATCCCAATCAAAACTCTTTTTGGCACAGTTTTGGTCAGAAGCATGAGGTTTGAGAAAAAGAACCGAGAAGCTTCAACCAACAATATCCTATCAATTTTGCACCTTTGAGGGAGCAAGTTAGCACATCCGACATGCTCACAACATTTCATGACTATTCAAAACAATTGATCTCATTCGAAGCTCCTGCAGAGCCTGATTAGTGCAGAGGCACAAAGTTTGTGAACTGTTTAGGAAAAGTGTGAACGGACTAATTCCTATGAAATTGGCCCCTTTGGGAGAACTATTTGGTTCATCAGGTCACCTCACAACATCTGGAGTCTATTCCAATGTATTGATCCCAATCGAAAGTCTTTTTGGCATAGTTTTGGTGGAAGCATGAGGTTTGAGAAAAAGAGCCGAGAAGCCTCAACCAACAATATCCTATCAATTTTGCATCTTTGAGGGAGCAAGTTAGCACATCCGGCATGCTCACAACATTTCGTGACTATTCGAAACAATTGATCTCATTCGAAGCTCCTCCAGAGCCTGATTAGTGCAGAGGCACAAAGTTTGTGAACTGTTTAGGAAAAGTGTGAACGGACAAATTCCTATGAAATTGGCCCCTTTGGTAGAACTATTTGGTTCATCAGGTCACCTCACAACATCTTGAGTCTATTCCAATGTGTTGATCCCAATCAAAACTCTTTTTGGGATAGTTTTCGTCGAAAGCATGAGGTTTGAGAAAAAGAACCGAGAAGCTTCAACCAACAATATCCTATCAATTTTGCACCTTTGAGGGAGCAAGTTAGCACATCCGTCATGCTCACAACATTTCATGACTATTCAAAACAATTGATCTCATTCGAAGCTCCTCCAGAGCCTGATTAGTGCAGAGGCACAAAGTTTGTGAACTGTTTAGGAAAAGTGTGAACTAATGAATTCCGATGAAATTGGACCCTTTGGGAGACCAATTGGGTTCATCCGGTCACCTCACAACATCTTGTGTCTATTCCAATGTGTTGATCCCAATCAAAACTCTTTTTGGCACAGTTTTGATCAGAAGCATGAGGTTTGAGAAAAAGAACCGAGAAGCTTCAACCAACAATATCCTATCAATTTTGCACCTTTGAGGGAGCAAGTTAGCACATCCGGCATGCTCACAACATGCCATGACTATTCGAAACAATTGATCTCATTCGAAGCTCCTCCAGAGCCTGATTAGTGCAGAGGCACAAAGTTTATCAACTCTTTAGGAAAAGTGTGAACGGACAAATTCCTATGAAATTAGCCCCTTTGGGAGAACTATTTGGTTCATCAGGTCACCTCACAACATCTGGAGTCTATTCCAATGTGTTGATCCTAATCGAAACTCCTTTTGGCACAGTTTTGGTGGAAGCATGAGGTTTGAGAAAAAGAACCGAGAAGCTTCAACCAACAATATCCTACCAATTTTGCATCTTTGAGGGAGCAAGTTAGTACATCTGGCTTGCTCACAATATTTCATGACTATTCGAAACAATTGATCTCATTCGAAGCTCCTCCAGAGCCTGATTAGTGCAGAGGCACAAAGTTTGTGAAGTGTTTAGAAAAAGTGTGAACGGACGAATTCCTATGAAATTGGCCCCTTTGGAAGAACAATTTGGTTCATCAAGTCACCTCACAACATCTTGAGTCTATTACAATGTGTTGATCCCAATCGAAACTCTTTTTGGCACAGTTTTGGTCAGAAGCATGAGGTTTGAGAAAAAGAACTGAGAAGCTTCAACCAACAATATCCTACCAATTTTGCATCTTTGAGGGAGCAAGTTAGCACATCCGGCATGCTCACAACATTTCATGACTATTCGAAACAATTGATCTCATTCGAAGCTCCTCCAGAGCCTGATTAGTGCAGAGGCACAAAGTTTATGAACTGTTTAGGAAAAGTGTGAACGGACGAATTCCTATGAAATTGGCCCCTTTGGGAGAACAATTTGGTTCATCAGGTCACCTCACAACATCTTGAGTCTATTCCAATGTGTTGATCCCAATCGAAACTCCTTTTGGCACAGTTTTGCTCAGAAGCATGAGGTTTGAGAAAAAGAACCGAGAAGCTTCAACTAACACTACCCTATCAATTTTGCATCTTGGAGGGAGCAAGTTAGCACATCCGGCATGCTCACAACATTTCATGCCTATTCGAAACAACTGATCTCATTCGAAGCTCCTCCAGAGCCTGATTAGTGCAGAGGCATAAAATTTGTGAACTGTTTAGGAAAAGTGTGAACTCATGAAGTCCCATGAAATTGGACACTTTGGGAGACCAATTGGGTTCATCCGGTCACCTCACAACATCTGGAGTCTATTCCAATGTATTGATCCCAATCGAAACTCTTTTTGGGATAGTTTTGGTGGAAGCATGAGGTTTGAGAAAAAGAACCGAGAAGCTTCAACTGACAATATCCTATCAATTTTGCATCTTTGAGGGAGCAAGTTAGCACATCCGGCATGCTCACAACATTTCATGACTATTCGAAACAATTGATCTCATTTGAAGCTCCTGCAGAGCCTGATTAGTGCAGAGGCACAAAGTTTGTGAACTGTTTAGGAAAAGTGTGAACGGACAAATTCCTATGAAATTGGCCCCTTTGGTAGAACTATTTGGTTCATCCGGTCACCTCACAACATCTGGAGTCTATTCCAATGTATTGATCCCAATCGAAACTCTTTTTGGCATAGTTTTGGTGGAGGCATGAGGTTTGAGAAAAAGAACCGAGAAGCTTCAACCAACAATATCCTATCAATTTTGCACCTTTGAGGGAGCAAGTTAGCACATCTGGCTTGCTTACAACATTTCATGACTATTCGAAACAATTGATCTCATTCGAAGCTCCTCCAGAGCCTGATTAGTGCAGAGGCACAAAGTTTGTGAACTGTTTAGGAAAAGTGTGAACGGACGAATTCCTATGAAATTGGCCCCTTTGGGAGAACAATTTGGTTCATCAAGTAACCTCATAACATCTTGAGTCTATTACAATGTGTTGATCCCAATCGAAACTCTTTTTGGCACAGTTTTGGTCAGAAGCATGAGGTTTGAGAAAAAGAACTGAGAAGCTTCAACCAACAATATCCTACCAATTTTGCATCTTTGAGGGAGCAAGTTAGCACATCCGGCATGCTCACAACATTTCATGTCTATTCGAAACAATTGATCTCATTCGAAGTTCCTCCAGAGCCTGATTAGTGCAGAGGCACAAAGTTTGTGAACTGTTTAGGAAAAGTGTGAACGGACGAATTCCTATGAAATTGGCCCCTTTGGGAGAACTATTTGGTTCATCAGGTCACCTCACAACATCATGAGTCTATTCCAATGTGTTGATCCCAATCAAAACTCTTTTTGGCACAGTTTTGGTCAGAAGCATGAGGTTTGAGAAAAAGAACCGAGAAGCTTCAACCAACAATATCCTATTAATTTTGCACCTTTGAGGGAGCAAGTTAGCACATCCGCCATGCTCACAACATTTCATGACTATTCAAAACAATTGATCTCATTCGAAGCTCCTCCAGAGCCTGATTAGTGCAGAGGCACAAAGTTTGTGAACTGTTTAGGAAAAGTGTGAACTAATGAATTCCGATGAAATTGGACCCTTTGGGAGACCAATTGGGTTCATCCGGTCACCTCACGACATCTGGAGTCTATTCCAATGTATTGATCCCAATCGAAACTCTTTTTGGGATAGTTTTGGTGGAAGCATGAGGTTTGAGAAAAAGAACCGAGAAGCTTCAACCAACAATATCCTAGCAATTTTGCATCTTTGAGGGAGCAAGTTAGCACATCCGGCAAGCTCACAACATTTCATGACTATTCGAAACAATTGATCTCATTTGAAGCTCCTGCAGAGCCTGATTAGTGCAGAGGCACAAAGTTTGTGAACTGTTTAGGAAAAGTGTGAACGGACAAATTCCTATGAAATTGGCCCCTTTGGTAGAACTATTTGGTTCATCCGGTCACCTCACAACATCTGGAGTCTATTCCAATGTATTGATCCCAATCGAAACTCTTTTTGGCATAGTTTTGGTGGAAGCATGAGGTTTGAGAAAAAGAACCGAGAAGCTTCAACCAACAATATCCTATCAATTTTGCACCTTTGAGGGAGCAAGTTAGCACATCTGGCTTGCTTACAACATTTCATGCCTATTCAAAACAATTGATCTCATTCGAAGCTCCTCCAGAGCCTGATTAGTGCAGAGGCACAAAGTTTGTGAACTGTTTAGGAAAAGTGTGAACGGACGAATTCCTATGAAATTGGCCCCTTTGGGACAACAATTTGGTTCATCAAGTAACCTCATAACATCTTGAGTCTATTACAATGTGTTGATCCCAATCGAAACTCTTTTTGGCACAGTTTTGGTCAGAAGCATGAGGTTTGAGAAAAAGAACTGAGAAGCTTCAACCAACAATATCCTACCAATTTTGCATCTTTGAGGGAGAAAGTTAGCACATCCGGCATGCTCACAACATTTCATGTCTATTCGAAACAATTGATCTCATTCGAAGCTCCTCCAGAGCCTGATTAGTGCAGAGGCACAAAGTTTATGAACTGTTTAGGAAAAGTGTGAACGGACGAATTCCTATGAAATTGGCCCCTTTGGGAGAACAATTTGGTTCATCAGGTCACCTCACAACATCTTGAGTCTATTCCAATGTGTTGATCCCAATCGAAACTCCTTTTGGCACAGTTTTGCTCAGAAGCATGAGGTTTGAGAAAAAGAACCGAGAAGCTTCAACTAACACTACCCTATCAATTTTGCATCTTGAAGGGAGCAAGTTAGCACATCCGGCATGCTCACAACATTTCATGCCTATTCGAAACAACTGATCTCATTCGAAGCTCCTCCAGAGCCTGATTAGTGCAGAGGCATAAAATTTGTGAACTGTTTAGGAAAAGTGTGAACTCATGAAGTCCCATGAAATTGGACACTTTGGGAGACCAATTGGGTTCATCCGGTCACCTCACAACATCTGGAGTCTATTCCAATGTATTGATCCCAAACGAAACTCTTTTTGGGATAGTTTTGGTGGAAGCATGAGGTTTGAGAAAAAGAACCGAGAAGCTTCAACTGACAATATCCTATCAATTTTGCATCTTTGAGGGAGCAAGTTAGCACATCCGGCATGCTCACAACATTTGATGACTATTTGAAACAATTGATCTCATTCGAAGCTCCTCAAGAGCCTGATTAGTGCAGAAGCACAAAGTGTCTGAGCTATTTGTCAAAAGTTTGAACTAATGAATTCCCATGAAATTAGACCCTTTGGGAGACCATTTGGGTTCATCCGGTCACCTCACAACATCTGGAGTCTATTCCAATGTATTGATCCCAATCGAAACTCCTTTTGACATAGGTTTGGGCGGAAGCTTGAGGTTTGAGAAAAAGAACTGAGAAGCTTCAACCAACAATATCCTATCAATTTTGCATCTTTAAGGGAGCAAGTTAGCACATACGATTTGCTCACAACATTTCATGACTATTCGAAACAATTGATCTCATTCGAAGCTCCTCCAAAGCCTGATTAGTGCAGAAGCATAAAGTGTCCGAACTATTTGTGAAAAGGGTGAACGGACGAATTCCCATGAAATTGGCGACTTTGGGAGAACAATTGGGTTCATCCGGTCACCTCAAAACATCTAGAGTGTATTCCAATGCATTGATCCCAATCAAAACTCTTTTTGGCATAGTTTTCGACGCAAGCTTACGGTTTGAGAAAAAGAACCGAGAAGCATCGACTAAAAATATCCTATCAATTTTGCATCTTTGAGGGAGCAAGTTAGCACATCCGGCATGCTCACAACATTTCATGACTATTCAAAACAATTGATCTCATTCGAAGCTCCTCCAGAGCCTGATTAGTGCAGAACGATAAAGTGTCCGAACTATTTGTGAAAAGTGTGAACGGACGAATTCCCATGAAATTGGACACTTTGGGAGAACAATTGGATTCATCCGGTCACCTCACAACATCTGGAGTCTATTCCAATGTATTGATCCCAATCGAAATTCTTTTTGGGATAGTTTTGGTGGAAGCATGAGGTTTGAGAAAAAGAACCGACAAGCTTCAATCGACAATATCCTATCAATTTTGCATCTTTGAGGGAGCAAGTTAGCACATCCGGCTTGCTCACAACATTTCATGACTATTCAAAACAATTAATCTCATTCGAAGCTCCTCCAGGGCCTGATTAGTGCAGAAGCACAAAGTGTCCGAACTATTTGTGAATAGTGTGAACGAACGAATTCCCTTGAAATTGGCCACTTTGGGAGAACAATTGGATTCATCCGGTCACCTCAAAACATCTAGAGTCTATTCCAATGCATTGATCCCAATCAAAACTCTTTTTGGCATAGTTTTCGACGAAAGCTTACGGTTTGAGAAAAAGAACCGAGAAGCATCGACTAAAAATATCCTATCAATTTTGCATCTTTGAGGGAGCAAATTAGCACATCCGGCATGCTCACAACATTTCATGACTATTCAAAACAATTGATCTCATTCGAAGCTCCTCCAGAGCCTGATTAGTGCAGAACGATAAAGTGTCCGAACTATTTGTGAAAAGTGTGAACGGACGAATTCCCATGAAATTGGACACTTTGGGAGAACAATTGGATTCATCCGGTCACCTCACAACATCTGGAGTCTATTCCAATGTATTGATCCCAATCGAAACTCTTTTTAGCATAGTTTTGGTGGAAGCATGAGGTTTGAGAAAAAGAACCAAGAAGCTTCAACCAACAATATCCTATCAATTTTGCATCTTTGAGGGAGCAAGTTAGCACATCCGGCATGCTCACAACATTTCATGACTATTCGAAACAATTGATCTCATTCGAAGCTCCTCCAGAGCCTGATTAGTGCAGAGGCACATAGTTTGTGAACTGTTTAGGAAAAGTGTGAACTAATGAATTCCCATGAAATTGGACACTTTGGGAGAACAATTTGGTTCATCCGGTCACCTCACAACATGTGGAGTCTATTCCAATGTATTGATCCCAATCGAAACTCTTTTTGGCATAGTTTTGGTGGAAGCATGAGGTTTGAGAAAAAGAACCGAGAAGCTTCAACCAACAATATCCTATCAATTTTGCATCTTTGAGGGAGCAAGTTAGCACATCCGGCAAGCTCACAACATTTCATGACTATTCGAAACAATTGATCTCATTTGAAGCTCCTGCAGAGCCTGATTAGTGCAGAGGCACAAAGTTTGTGAACTGTTTAGGAAAAGTGTGAACGGACAAATTCCTATGAAATTGGCCCCTTTGGGAGAACTATTTGGTTCATCAGGTCACCTCACAACATCATGAGTCTATTCCAATGTGTTGATCCCAATCAAAACTCTTTTTGGCACAGTTTTGGTCAGAAGCATGAGGTTTGAGAAAAAGAACCGAGAAGCTTCAACCAACAATATCCTATTAATTTTGCACCTTTGAGGGAGCAAGTTAGCACATCCGACATGCTCACAACATTTCATGACTATTCAAAACAATTGATCTCATTCGAAGCTCCTCCAGAGCCTGATTAGTGCAGAGGCACAAAGTTTGTGAACTGTTTAGGAAAAGTGTGAACTAATGAATTCCGATGAAATTGGACCCTTTGGGAGACCAATTGGGTTCATCCGGTCACCTCACGACATCTGGAGTCTATTCCAATGTATTGATCCCAATCGAAACTCTTTTTGAGATAGTTTTGGTGGAAGCATGAGGTTTGAGAAAAAGAACCGAGAAGCTTCAACCAACAATATCCTAGCAATTTTGCATCTTTGAGGGAGCAAGTTAGCACATCCGGCATGCTCACAACATGCCATGACTATTCGAAACAATTGATCTCATTCGAAGCTCCTCCAGAGCCTGATTAGTGCAGAGGCACAAAGTTTATCAACTCTTTAGGAAAAGTGTGAACGGACAAATTCCTATGAAATTAGCCCCTTTGGGAGAACTATTTGGTTCATCAGGTCACCTCACAACATCTGGAGTCTATTCCAATGTGTTGATCCTAATCGAAACTCCTTTTGGCACAGTTTTGGTGGAAGCATGAGGTTTGAGAAAAAGAACCGAGAAGCTTCAACCAACAATATCCTACCAATTTTGCATCTTTGAGGGAGCAAGTTAGTACATCTGGCTTGCTCACAACATTTCATGACTATTCGAAACAATTGATCTCATTCGAAGCTCCTCCAAAGCCTGATTAGTGCAGAGGCACAAAGTTTGTGAAGTGTTTAGAAAAAGTGTGAACGGACGAATTCCTATGAAATTGGCCCCTTTGGAAGAACAATTTGGTTCATCAAGTCACCTCACAACATCTTGAGTCTATTACAATGTGTTGATCCCAATCAAAACTCTTTTTGGCACAGTTTTGGTCAGAAGCATGAGGTTTGAGAAAAAGAACTGAGAAGCTTCAACCAACAATATCCTACCAATTTTGCATCTTTGAGGGAGCAAGTTAGCACATCCGGCATGCTCACAACGTTTCATGACTATTCAAAACAATTGATCTCATTCGAAGCTCCTCCAGAGCCTGATTAGTGCAGAGGCACAAAGTTTGTGAACTGTTTAGGAAAAGTGTGAACTAATGAATTCCGATGAAATTGGACCCTTTGGGAGACCAATTGGGTTGATCCGGTCACCTCACGACATCTGGAGTCTATTCCAATGTATTGATCCTAATCGAAACTCTTTTTGGGATAGTTTTGGTGGAAGCATGAGGTTTGAGAAAAAGAACCGAGAAGCTTCAACCAACAATATCCTAGCAATTTTGCATCTTTGAGGGAGCAAGTTAGCACATCCGGCAAGCTCACAACATTTCATGACTATTCGAAACAATTGATCTCATTTGAAGCTCCTGCAGAGCCTGATTAGTGCAGAGGCACAAAGTTTGTGAACTGTTTAGGAAAAGTGTGAACGGACAAATTCCTATGAAATTGGCCCCTTTGGGAGAACTATTTGGTTCATCAGGTCACCTCACAACATCATGAGTCTATTCCAATGTGTTGATCCCAATCAAAACTCTTTTTGGCACAGTTTTGGTCAGAAGCATGAGGTTTTAGAAAAAGAACCGAGAAGCTTCAACCAACAATATCCTATTAATTTTGCACCTTTGAGGGAGCAAGTTAGCACATCCGACATGCTCACAACATTTCATGACTATTCAAAACAATTGATCTCATTCGAAGCTCCTCCAGAGCCTGATTAGTGCAGAGGCACAAAGTTTGTGAACTGTTTAGGAAAAGTGTGAACTAATGAATTCCGATGAAATTGGACCCTTTGGGAGACCAATTGGGTTCATCCGGTCACCTCACGACATCTGGAGTCTATTCCAATGTATTGATCCCAATCGAAACTCTTTTTGGGATAGTTTTGGTGGAAGCATGAGGTTTGAGAAAAAGAACCGAGAAGCTTCAACCAACAATATCCTAGCAATTTTGCATCTTTGAGGGAGCAAGTTAGCACATCCTGCAAGCTCACAACATTTCATGACTATTCGAAACAATTGATCTCATTTGAAGCTCCTGCAGAGCCTGATTAGTGCAGAGGCACAAAGTTTGTGAACTGTTTAGGAAAAGTGTGAACGAACAAATTCCTATGAAATTGGCCCCTTTGGGAGAACTATTTGGTTCATCAGGTGACCTCACAATATCATGAGTCTATTCCAATGTGTTGATCCCAATCGAAACTCTTTTTGGCACAATTTTGGTGAGAAACATGAGGTTTTAGAAAAAGAACCGAGAAGCTTCAACCAACAATATCCTATTAATTTTGCACCTTTGAGGGAGCAAGTTAGCACATCCGGCAAGCTCACAACATTTCATGACTATTCGAAACAATTGATCTCATTTGAAGCTCCTGCAGAGCCTGATTAGTGCAGAGGCACAAAGTTTGTGAACTGTTTAGGAAAAGTGTGAACGGACAAATTCCTATGAAATTGGCCCCTTTGGGAGAACTATTTGGTTCATCAGGTGACCTCACAATATCATGAGTCTATTCCAATGTGTTGATCCCAATCAAAACTCTTTTTGGCACAGTTTTGGTCAGAAGCATGAGGTTTTAGAAAAAGAACCGAGAAGCTTCAACCAACAATATCCTATTAATTTTGCACCTTTGAGGGAGCAAGTTAGCACATCCGACATGCTCACAACATTTCATGACTATTCAAAACAATTGATCTCATTCGAAGCTCCTCCAGAGCCTGATTAGTGCAGAGGCACAAAGTTTGTGAACTGTTTAGGAAAAGTGTGAACTAATGAATTCCGATGAAATTGGACCCTTTGGGAGACCAATTGGGTTCATCCGGTCACCTCACGACATCTGGAGTCTATTCCAATGTATTGATCCCAATCGAAACTCTTTTTGGGATAGTTTTGGTGGAAGCATGAGGTTTGAGAAAAAGAACCGAGAAGCTTCAACCAACAATATCCTAGCAATTTTGCATCTTTGAGGGAGCAAGTTAGCACATCCTGCAAGCTCACAACATTTCATGACTATTCGAAACAATTGATCTCATTTGAAGCTCCTGCAGAGCCTGATTAGTGCAGAGGCACAAAGTTTGTGAACTGTTTAGGAAAAGTGTGAACGAACAAATTCCTATGAAATTGGCCCCTTTGGGAGAACTATTTGGTTCATCAGGTGACCTCACAATATCATGAGTCTATTCCAATGTGTTGATCCCAATCGAAACTCTTTTTGGCACAATTTTGGTGAGAAACATGAGGTTTGAGAAAAAGAACCGAGAAGCTTCAACCAACAATATCCTACCAATTTTGCTTCTTTGAGGGAGCAAGTTAGCACATCTGGCTTGCTCACAACATTTCATGACTATTCGAAACAATTGATCTCATTCGAAGCTCCTCCAGAGCCTGATTAGTACAGAGGCACAAAGTTTGTGAACTGTTTAGGAAAAGTGTGAACTAATGAATTCCGATGAAATTGGACCCTTTGGGAGACCAATTGGGTTCATCCGGTCACCTCACGACATCTGGAGTCTATTCCAATGTATTGATCCCAATCGAAACTCTTTTTGGGATAGTTTTGGTGGAAGCATGAGGTTTGAGAAAAAGAACCGAGAAGCTTCAACCAACAATATCCTAGCAATTTTGCATCTTTGAGGGAGCAAGTTAGCACATCCGGCAAGCTCACAACATTTCATGACTATTCGAAACAATTGATCTCATTTGAAGCTCCTGCAGAGCCTGATTAGTGCAGAGGCACAAAGTTTGTGAACTGTTTAGGAAAAGTGTGAACGGACAAATTCCAATGAAATTGGCCCCTTTGGTAGAACTATTTGGTTCATCCGGTCACCTCACAACATCTGGAGTCTATTCCAATGTATTGATCCCAATCGAAACTCTTTTTGGCATAGTTTTGGTGGAAGCATGAGGTTTGAGAAAAAGAACCGAGAAGCTTCAATCAACAATATCCTATCAATTTTGCACCTTTGAGGGAGCAAGTTAGCACATCTGGCTTGCTTACAACATTTCATGACTATTCGAAACAATTGATCTCATTCGAAGCTCCTCCAGAGCCTGATTAGTGCAGAGGCACAAAGTTTGTGAACTGTTTAGGAAAAGTGTGAACGGACGAATTCCTATGAAATTGGCCCCTTTGGGAGAACAATTTGGTTCATCAAGTAACCTCATAACATCTTGAGTCTATTACAATGTGTTGATCCCAATTGAAACTCTTTTTGGCACAGTTTTGGTCAGAAGCATGAGGTTTGAGAAAAAGAACTGAGAAGCTTCAACCAACAATATCCTACCAATTTTGCATCTTTGAGGGAGCAAGTTAGCACATCCGGCATGCTCACAACATTTCATGTCTATTCGAAACAATTGATCTCATTCGAAGCTCCTCCAGAGCCTGATTAGTGCAGAGGCACAAAGTTTATGAACTGTTTAGGAAAAGTGTGAACGGACGAATTCCTATGAAATTGGCCCCTTTGGGAGAACAATTTGGTTCATCAGGTCACCTCACAACATCTTGAGTCTATTCCAATGTGTTGATCCCAATCGAAACTCCTTTTGGCACAGTTTTGCTCAGAAGCATGAGGTTTGAGAAAAAGAACCGAGAAGCTTCAACTAACACTACCCTATCAATTTTGCATCTTGGAGGGAGCAAGTTAGCACATCCGGCATGCTCACAACATTTTATGCCTATTCGAAACAACTGATCTCATTCGAAGCTCCTCCAGAGCCTGATTAGTGCAGAGGCATAAAATTTGTGAACTGTTTAGGAAAAGTGTGAACTCATGAAGTCCCATGAAATTGGACACTTTGGGAGACCAATTGGGTTCATCCGGTCACCTCACAACATCTGGAGTCTATTCCAATGTATTGATCCCAATCGAAACTCTTTTTGGGATAGTTTTGGTGTAAGCATGAGGTTTGAGAAAAAGAGTCGAGAAGCTTCAACTGACAATATCCTATCAATTTTGCATCTTTGAGGGAGCAAGTTAGCACATCCGGCATGCTCACAACATTTGATGACTATTTGAAACAATTGATCTCATTCGAAGCTCCTCAAGAGCCTGATTAGTGCAGAAGCACAAAGTGTCTGAGCTATTTGTCAAAAGTTTGAACTAATGAATTCCCATGAAATTAGACCCTTTGGGAGACCATTTGGGTTCATCCGGTCACCTCACAACATCTGGAGTCTATTCCAATGTATTGATCCCAATCGAAACACTTTTTGGCATAGGTTTGGGCGGAAGCTTGAGGTTTGAGAAAAAGAACTGAGAAGCTTCAACCAACAATATCCTATCAATTTTGCATCTTTAAGGGAGCAAGTTAGCACATACGGTTTGCTCACAACATTTCATGACTATTCGAAACAATTGATCTCATTCGAAGCTCCTCCAGAGCCTGATTAGTGCAGAAGCATAAAGTGTCCGAACTATTTGTGAAAAGGGTGAACGGACGAATTCCCATGAAATTGGCGACTTTGGGAGAACAATTGGGTTCATCCGGTCACCTCAAAACATCTAGAGTCTATTCCAATGCATTGATCCTAATCAAAACTCTTTTTGGCATAGTTTTCGACGCAAGCTTACGGTTTGAGAAAAAGAACCGAGAAGCATCGACTAAAAATATCCTATCAATTTTGCATCTTTGAGGGAGCAAGTTAGCACATCCGGCATGCTCACAACATTTCATGACTATTCAAAACAATTGATCTCATTCGAAGCTCCTCCAGAGCCTGATTAGTGCAGAACGATAAAGTGTCCGAACTATTTGTGAAAAGTGTGAACGGACGAATTCCCATGAAATTGGACACTTTGGGAGAACAATTGGATTCATCCGGTCACCTCACAACATCTGGAGTCTATTCCAATGTATTGATCCCAATCGAAATTCTTTTTGGGATAGTTTTGGTGGAAGCATGAGGTTTGAGAAAAAGAACCGACAAGCTTCAATCGACAATATCCTATCAATTTTGCATCTTTGAGGGAGCAAGTTAGCACATCCGGCTTGCTCACAACATTTCATGACTATTCAAAACAATTAATCTCATTCGAAGCTCCTCCAGGGCCTGATTAGTGGAGAAGCACAAAGTGTCCGAACTATTTGTGAATAGTGTGAATGAACGAATTCCCATGAAATTGGCCACTTTGGGAGAACAATTGGATTCATCCGGTCACCTCACAACATCTGGAGTCTATTCCAATGAATTGATCCCAATCGAAACTCTTTTTGGCATAGTTTTCGACGCAAGCTTAAGGTTTGAGAAAAAGAACCGAGAAGCATCGACCAAAAATATCCTATCAATTTTGCATCTTTGAGGGAGCAAGTTAGCACATCCGGCATGCTCACAACATTTCATGACTATTCGAACAAATTGATCTCATTCGAAGCTCCTCCAGAGCCTGATTAGTGTAGAAGCACAAAGTTTCTGAACTGTTTAGGAAAAGTGTGAACGGACAAATTCCTATGAAATTGGCTCCTTTGGGAGAACTATTTGGTTCATCAGGTCACCTCACAACATCTTGAGTCTATTCCAATGTGTTGATCCCAATCGAAACTCTTTTTGGCACAGTTTTGCTCAGAAGCATGAGGTTTGAGAAAAAGAACCGAGAAGCTTCAACTAACACTACCCTATCAATTTTGCATCTTTGAGGGAGCAAGTTAGCACATCCGGCATGCTCACAACATTTCATGCCTATTCGAAACAATTGATCTCATTCGAAGCTCCTCCAGAGCCTGATTAGTGCAGAAGCACAAAGTGTCCGAACTATTTGTGAAAAGTGTGAACGGATGAATTCCCATGAAATTGGCCCCTTTGGGAGAACAATTGGGTTGATCCGGTGACCTCACAACATCTGGAGTCTATTCCAATGTATTGATCCCAATCGAAACTCTTTTTGCCATAGTTTCGGACGAAAGGTTGAGGTTTGAGAAAAAGAACCGAGAAGCTTCAACCAACACTAGCCCATCAATTTTGCATCTTTGAGGGAGCAAGTTAGCACATCCGGCATGCTCACAACATTTCATGACTATTCGAAACAATTGATCTCATTCGAAGCTCCTCCGGAGCCTGATTAGTGCTGAAGCACAAAGTGTCCGAACTATTTGTGAAAAGTGTGAATGGACGAATTCCCATGAAATTGGCCACTTTGAGAGAACAATTGGGTTCATCCGGTCACCTCACAACATCTTGAGTATATTCCAATGTATTGATCCCAATAGAAACTCTTTTTGGGATAGTTTTGGTGGAAGCATGAGGTTTGAGAAAAAGAACTGAGAAGCTTCAACCAACACTACCCTATCAATTTTGCGACTTTGAGGGTGCAACTTAGCACATCCGGCATGCTCACAACATTTCATGACTATTCGAAACAATTGATCTCATTCGAAGCTCCTCCAGAGCCTGATTAGTGCAGAGGCGCAAAGTTTGTGAACTGTTTAGGAAAAGTGTGAACGGACGAATTCCTATGAAATTGGACACTTTGGGAGAACAATTGGGTTCATCCGGTCACCTCACAACATTTGGAGTCTATTCCAATGTATTGATCCCAATCGAAATTCTTTTTGGGATAGTTTTGGTGGAAGCATGAGGTTTGAGAAAAAGAACCGAGAAGCTTCAACCCACAATATCCTAGCAATTTTGCATCTTTGAGGGAGCAAATTAGCACATCCGGCATGCTCACAACATTTGATGAGTATTTGAAACAATTGATCTCATTCGAAGCTCCTCCAGAGCCTGATTAGTGCAGAAGCACAAAGTGTCTGAGCTATTTGTTAAAACTATGAACTAATGAATTAACATGAAATTAGAACCTTTGGGAGACCAATTGGGTTCATCCGGTCACCTCACAACATCTGGAGTCTATTCCAATGTATTGATCCCAATCGAAACTCTTTTTGGCATAGGTTCGGGCGGAAGCTTGAGGTTTGAGAAAAAGAACGGAGATGCTTCAACCAACATTACCCTATCAATTTTGCATCTTTGAGGGAGCAAGTTAGCACATCCGGCATGCTCACAACATTTCATGACTATTCGAAACAATTGATCTCATTCGAAGCTCCTCCAGGGCCTGATTAGTGTAGAAGCACAAAGTGTCCGAACTATTTGTGAATAGTGTGAACGAACGAATTCCCATGAAATTGGCCACTTTGGGAGAACAATTGGATTCCTCCGGTCACCTCACAACATCTGGAGTCTATTCCAATGTATTGATCCCAATCGAAATTCTTTTTGGGATAGTTTTGGTTGAAGCATGAGGTTTGAGAAAAAGAACCGAGAAGCTTCAACCGACAATATCCTATCAATTTTGCATCTTTGAGGGAGCAAGTTAGCACATCCGGCTTGCTCACAACATTTCATGACTATTCAAAACAATTGATCTCATTCGAAGCTCCTCCAGGGCCTGATTAGTGCAGAAGCACAAAGTGTCCGAACTATTTGTGAATAGTGTGACGAACGAATTCCCATGAAATTGGCCTCTTTGGGAGAACAATTGGATTCATCCGGTCACCTCACAACATCTGGAGTCTATTCCAATGTATTGATCCCAATCGAAATTCTTTTTGGGATAGTTTTGGTGGAAGCATGAGGTTTGAGAAAAAGAACCGAGAAGCTTCAACCGACAATATCCTATCAATTTTGCATCTTTGAGGGAGCAAGTTAGCACATCCGGCATGCTCACAACATTTCATGACTATTCGAAACAATTGATCTCATTCGAAGCTCCTCCAGAGCCTGATTAGTGCAGAGGCGCAAAGTTTGTGAACTGTTTAGGAAAAGTGTGAACGGACGAATTCCTGTGAAATTGGCCCCTTTGGGAGAACTATTTGGTTCATCAGGTCACCTCACAACATCTTGAGTCTATTCCAATGTGTTGATCCCAATCGAAACTCTTTTTGGGATCATTTTGGTCGAAAGCATGAGGTTTGAGAAAAAGAACCGAGAAGCTTCAACCAACAATATCCTATCAATTTTGCATATTTGAGGGACCAAGTTAGCACATCCGGCATGCTCACAACATTTCATGACTATTCGAAACAATTGATCTCATTCGAAGCTCCTCCAGAGCCTGATTAGTGCAGAGGCGCAAAGTTTGTGAACTGTTTAGGAAAAGTGTGAACGGACGAATTCCTGTGAAATTGGCCCCTTTGGGAGAACTATTTGGTTCATCAGGTCACCTCACAACATCTTGAGTCTATTCCAATGTGTTGATCTCAATCGAAACTCTTTTTGGGATCGTTTTGGTCGAAAGCATGAGGTTTGAGAAAAAGAACCGAGAAGCTTCAACCAACAATATCCTATCAATTTTGAATCTTTGAGGGAGCAAGTTAGCACATCCGGATTGCTCACAACATTTCATGACTATTCAAAACAATTGATCTCATTCGAAGCTCCTCCAGAGCCTGATTAGTGCAGAAGCACAAAGTGTCCGAACTATTTGTGAATAGTGTGAACGGATGAATTCCCATGAAATTGGCCACTTTGGGAGAACAATTGGGTTCATCCGGTCACCTCACAGCATCTTGAGTCTATTCCAATGTGTTGATCCCAATCGAAACTCTTTTTGGCATAGTTTTGGACGGAAGCATGAGGTTTGAGAAAAAGAACCGAGAAGCTTCAACCAACAATATCCTATCAATTTTGAATCTTTGAGGGAGCAAGTTAGCACATCCGGATTGCTCACAACATTTCATGACTATTCAAAACAATTGATCTCATTCGAAGCTCCTCCAGAGCCTGATTAGTGCAGAAGCACAAAGTGTCCGAACTATTTGTGAATAGTGTGAACGGATGAATTCCCATGAAATTGGCCACTTTGGGAGAACAATTGGGTTGATCCGGTGACCTCACAACATCTGGAGTCTATTCCAATGTATAGATCCCAATCGAAATTCTTTTTGGGATAGTTTTGGTGGAAGCATGAGGTTTGAGAAAAAGAACCGAGAAGCTTCAACCGACAATATCCTATCAATTTTGCATCCTTGAGGGAGCAAGTTAGCACATCCGGCATGCTCACAACATTTCATGACTCTTCGAAACAATTGATCTCATTCGAAGCTCCTCCAGAGCCTGATTAGTGCAGAAGCACAAAGTGTCCGAACTATTTGTGAAAAGTGAGAACGGACGAATTCCCATGAAATTGGACCCTTTCAGAGAATAATTGGGTTGATCCGGTGACCTCACAACATCTGGAGTCCATTCCAATGTATTGATCCCAATCGAAACTCTTTTTGGCATAGGTTTGGGCGGAAGGTTGAGGTTCGAGAAAAACAACCGAGAAGCTTCAACCAACACTACCCTATCAATTTTGCATCTTTGAGGGAGCAAGTTAGCACATCCGGCATGCTCACAACATTTCATGCCTATTCGAATCAATTGATCTCATTCGAAGCTCCTCCAGGGCCTGATTAGTGTAGAAGCACAAAGTGTCCGAACTATTTATGAAAAGTGTGAAGGGACGAATTCCATTGAAATTGGCCACTTTGGGAGAACAATTGGGTTGATCCGGTGACCTCACAACATCTGGAGTCTATTCCAACGTATTGATCCCAATCGAAACTCTTTTTGGGATAGTTTTGGTGGAAGTATGAGGTTTGAGAAAAAGAACCGAGAAGCTTCAACTGACAATATCCTATCAATTTTGCATCTTTGAGGGAGCAAGTTAGCACATCTGGAATGCTCACAACATTTCATGACTATTCGAAACAATTGATCTCATTCGAAGCTCCTCTAGAGCCTGATTAGTGCAGAAGCACAAAGTGTCCGAACTATTTGTGAAAAGTGTGAACGGACGAATTCCCATGAAATTGGCCCCTTTGGGAGAACAATTAGGTTGATCCGGTGACCTCACAACATCTGGAGTCTACTCCAACGTATTGATCCCAATCGAAACTCTTTTTGCCATAGTTTCGGACGGAAATTTGAGGTTTGAGAAAAAGAACCGAGAAGCTTCAACCAACACTACCCTATCAATTTTGCATCTTTGAGGGTGCAAGTTAGCACATCCGGCTTGCTCACAACATTTCATGACTATTCAAAACAATTAATCTCATTCGAAGCTCCTCCAGGGCCTGATTAGTGGAGAAGCACAAAGTGTCCGAACTATTTGTGAATAGTGTGAATGAACGAATTCCCATGAAATTGGCCACTTTGGGAGAACAATTGGATTCATCCGGTCACCTCACAACATCTGGAGTCTATTCCAATGAATTGATCCCAATCGAAACTCTTTTTGGCATAGTTTTCGACGCAAGCTTAAGGTTTGAGAAAAAGAACCGAGAAGCATCGACCAAAAATATCCTATCAATTTTGCATCTTTGAGGGAGCAAGTTAGCACATCCGGCATGCTCACAACATTTCATGACTATTCGAACAAATTGATCTCATTCGAAGCTCCTCCAGAGCCTGATTAGTGTAGAAGCACAAAGTTTCTGAACTGTTTAGGAAAAGTGTGAACGGACAAATTCCTATGAAATTGGCTCCTTTGGGAGAACTATTTGGTTCATCAGGTCACCTCACAACATCTTGAGTCTATTCCAATGTGTTGATCCCAATCGAAACTCTTTTTGGCACAGTTTTGCTCAGAAGCATGAGGTTTGAGAAAAAGAACCGAGAAGCTTCAACTAACACTACCCTATCAATTTTGCATCTTTGAGGGAGCAAGTTAGCACATCCGGCATGCTCACAACATTTCATGCCTATTCGAAACAATTGATCTCATTCGAAGCTCCTCCAGAGCCTGATTAGTGCAGAAGCACAAAGTGTCCGAACTATTTGTGAAAAGTGTGAACGGATGAATTCCCATGAAATTGGCCCCTTTGGGAGAACAATTGGGTTGATCCGGTGACCTCACAACATCTGGAGTCTATTCCAATGTATTGATCCCAATCGAAACTCTTTTTGCCATAGTTTCGGACGAAAGGTTGAGGTTTGAGAAAAAGAACCGAGAAGCTTCAACCAACACTAGCCCATCAATTTTGCATCTTTGAGGGAGCAAGTTAGCACATCCGGCATGCTCACAACATTTCATGACTATTCGAAACAATTGATCTCATTCGAAGCTCCTCCGGAGCCTGATTAGTGCTGAAGCACAAAGTGTCCGAACTATTTGTGAAAAGTGTGAATGGACGAATTCCCATGAAATTGGCCACTTTGAGAGAACAATTGGGTTCATCCGGTCACCTCACAACATCTTGAGTATATTCCAATGTATTGATCCCAATAGAAACTCTTTTTGGGATAGTTTTGGTGGAAGCATGAGGTTTGAGAAAAAGAACTGAGAAGCTTCAACCAACACTACCCTATCAATTTTGCGACTTTGAGGGTGCAACTTAGCACATCCGGCATGCTCACAACATTTCATGACTATTCGAAACAATTGATCTCATTCGAAGCTCCTCCAGAGCCTGATTAGTGCAGAGGCGCAAAGTTTGTGAACTGTTTAGGAAAAGTGTGAACGGACGAATTCCTATGAAATTGGACACTTTGGGAGAACAATTGGGTTCATCCGGTCACCTCACAACATTTGGAGTCTATTCCAATGTATTGATCCCAATCGAAATTCTTTTTGGGATAGTTTTGGTGGAAGCATGAGGTTTGAGAAAAAGAACCGAGAAGCTTCAACCCACAATATCCTAGCAATTTTGCATCTTTGAGGGAGCAAATTAGCACATCCGGCATGCTCACAACATTTGATGAGTATTTGAAACAATTGATCTCATTCGAAGCTCCTCCAGAGCCTGATTAGTGCAGAAGCACAAAGTGTCTGAGCTATTTGTTAAAACTATGAACTAATGAATTAACATGAAATTAGAACCTTTGGGAGACCAATTGGGTTCATCCGGTCACCTCACAACATCTGGAGTCTATTCCAATGTATTGATCCCAATCGAAACTCTTTTTGGCATAGGTTCGGGCGGAAGCTTGAGGTTTGAGAAAAAGAACGGAGATGCTTCAACCAACATTACCCTATCAATTTTGCATCTTTGAGGGAGCAAGTTAGCACATCCGGCATGCTCACAACATTTCATGACTATTCGAAACAATTGATCTCATTCGAAGCTCCTCCAGGGCCTGATTAGTGTAGAAGCACAAAGTGTCCGAACTATTTGTGAATAGTGTGAACGAACGAATTCCCATGAAATTGGCCACTTTGGGAGAACAATTGGATTCCTCCGGTCACCTCACAACATCTGGAGTCTATTCCAATGTATTGATCCCAATCGAAATTCTTTTTGGGATAGTTTTGGTTGAAGCATGAGGTTTGAGAAAAAGAACCGAGAAGCTTCAACCGACAATATCCTATCAATTTTGCATCTTTGAGGGAGCAAGTTAGCACATCCGGCTTGCTCACAACATTTCATGACTATTCAAAACAATTGATCTCATTCGAAGCTCCTCCAGGGCCTGATTAGTGCAGAAGCACAAAGTGTCCGAACTATTTGTGAATAGTGTGACGAACGAATTCCCATGAAATTGGCCTCTTTGGGAGAACAATTGGATTCATCCGGTCACCTCACAACATCTGGAGTCTATTCCAATGTATTGATCCCAATCGAAATTCTTTTTGGGATAGTTTTGGTGGAAGCATGAGGTTTGAGAAAAAGAACCGAGAAGCTTCAACCGACAATATCCTATCAATTTTGCATCTTTGAGGGAGCAAGTTAGCACATCCGGCATGCTCACAACATTTCATGACTATTCGAAACAATTGATCTCATTCGAAGCTCCTCCAGAGCCTGATTAGTGCAGAGGCGCAAAGTTTGTGAACTGTTTAGGAAAAGTGTGAACGGACGAATTCCTGTGAAATTGGCCCCTTTGGGAGAACTATTTGGTTCATCAGGTCACCTCACAACATCTTGAGTCTATTCCAATGTGTTGATCCCAATCGAAACTCTTTTTGGGATCATTTTGGTCGAAAGCATGAGGTTTGAGAAAAAGAACCGAGAAGCTTCAACCAACAATATCCTATCAATTTTGCATATTTGAGGGACCAAGTTAGCACATCCGGCATGCTCACAACATTTCATGACTATTCAAAACAATTGATCTCATTCGAAGCTCCTCCAGAGCCTGATTAGTGCAGAGGCGCAAAGTTTGTGAACTGTTTAGGAAAAGTGTGAACGGACGAATTCCTGTGAAATTGGCCCCTTTGGGAGAACTATTTGGTTCATCAGGTCACCTCACAACATCTTGAGTCTATTCCAATGTGTTGATCTCAATCGAAACTCTTTTTGGGATCGTTTTGGTCGAAAGCATGAGGTTTGAGAAAAAGAACCGAGAAGCTTCAACCAACAATATCCTATCAATTTTGAATCTTTGAGGGAGCAAGTTAGCACATCCGGATTGCTCACAACATTTCATGACTATTCAAAACAATTGATCTCATTCGAAGCTCCTCCAGAGCCTGATTAGTGCAGAAGCACAAAGTGTCCGAACTATTTGTGAATAGTGTGAACGGATGAATTCCCATGAAATTGGCCACTTTGGGAGAACAATTGGGTTCATCCGGTCACCTCACAGCATCTTGAGTCTATTCCAATGTGTTGATCCCAATCGAAACTCTTTTTGGCATAGTTTTGGACGGAAGCATGAGGTTTGAGAAAAAGAACCGAGAAGCTTCAACCAACAATATCCTATCAATTTTGAATCTTTGAGGGAGCAAGTTAGCACATCCGGATTGCTCACAACATTTCATGACTATTCAAAACAATTGATCTCATTCGAAGCTCCTCCAGAGCCTGATTAGTGCAGAAGCACAAAGTGTCCGAACTATTTGTGAATAGTGTGAACGGATGAATTCCCATGAAATTGGCCACTTTGGGAGAACAATTGGGTTGATCCGGTGACCTCACAACATCTGGAGTCTATTCCAATGTATAGATCCCAATCGAAATTCTTTTTGGGATAGTTTTGGTGGAAGCATGAGGTTTGAGAAAAAGAACCGAGAAGCTTCAACCGACAATATCCTATCAATTTTGCATCCTTGAGGGAGCAAGTTAGCACATCCGGCATGCTCACAACATTTCATGACTCTTCGAAACAATTGATCTCATTCGAAGCTCCTCCAGAGCCTGATTAGTGCAGAAGCACAAAGTGTCCGAACTATTTGTGAAAAGTGAGAACGGACGAATTCCCATGAAATTGGACCCTTTCAGAGAATAATTGGGTTGATCCGGTGACCTCACAACATCTGGAGTCCATTCCAATGTATTGATCCCAATCGAAACTCTTTTTGGCATAGGTTTGGGCGGAAGGTTGAGGTTCGAGAAAAACAACCGAGAAGCTTCAACCAACACTACCCTATCAATTTTGCATCTTTGAGGGAGCAAGTTAGCACATCCGGCATGCTCACAACATTTCATGCCTATTCGAATCAATTGATCTCATTCGAAGCTCCTCCAGGGCCTGATTAGTGTAGAAGCACAAAGTGTCCGAACTATTTATGAAAAGTGTGAAGGGACGAATTCCATTGAAATTGGCCACTTTGGGAGAACAATTGGGTTGATCCGGTGACCTCACAACATCTGGAGTCTATTCCAACGTATTGATCCCAATCGAAACTCTTTTTGGGATAGTTTTGGTGGAAGTATGAGGTTTGAGAAAAAGAACCGAGAAGCTTCAACTGACAATATCCTATCAATTTTGCATCTTTGAGGGAGCAAGTTAGCACATCTGGAATGCTCACAACATTTCATGACTATTCGAAACAATTGATCTCATTCGAAGCTCCTCTAGAGCCTGATTAGTGCAGAAGCACAAAGTGTCCGAACTATTTGTGAAAAGTGTGAACGGACGAATTCCCATGAAATTGGCCCCTTTGGGAGAACAATTAGGTTGATCCGGTGACCTCACAACATCTGGAGTCTACTCCAACGTATTGATCCCAATCGAAACTCTTTTTGCCATAGTTTCGGACGGAAATTTGAGGTTTGAGAAAAAGAACCGAGAAGCTTCAACCAACACTACCCTATCAATTTTGCATCTTTGAGGGTGCAAGTTAGCACATCCGGCATGCTCACAACATTTCATGACTATTCGAAACAATTGATCTCATTCGAAGCTTCTCCAGAGCCTGATTAGTGCTGAAGCACAAAGTGTCCGAACTATTTGTGAATAGTGTGAACGGACGAATTCCCATGAAATTGGCCACTTTGAGGGAACAATTGGGTTCATCCGGTCACCTCACAACATCTTGAGTCTATTCCAATGTATTGATCCCAATCGAAACTCTTTTTGGGATAGTTTTGGTGGAAGTATGAGGTTTGAGAAAAAGAACCGAGAAGCTTCAGCTGACAATATCCTATCAATTTTGCATCTTTGAGGGAGCAAGTTAGCACATCTGGAATGCTCACAACATTTCATGACTATTCGAAACAATTGATCTCGTTCGAAGCTCCTCTAGAGCCTGATTAGTGCAGAAGCACAAAGTGGCCGAACTATTTGTGAAAAGTGTGAACGGATGAATTCCCATGAAATTGGCCCCTTTGGGAGAACAATTGGGTTGATCCGGTGACCTCACAACATCTGGAGTCTATTCCAATGTATTGATCCCAATCGAAACTCTTTTTGCCATAGTTTCGGACGGAAGGTTGAGGTTTGAGAAAAAGAACCGAGAAGCTTCAACCAACACTACCCTATCAATTTTGCATCTTTGAGGGAGCAAGTTAGGACATCCGGCATGCTCACAACATTTCATGACTATTCGAAACAATTGATCTCATTCGAAGCTCCTCCAGAGCCTGATTAGTGCTGAAGCACAAAGTGTCCGAACTATTTGTGAAAAGTGTGAACGGATGAATTCCCATGAAATTGGCCCCTTTGGGAGAACAATTGGGTTGATCCGGTGACCTCACAACATCTGGAGTCTATTCCAATGTATTGATCCCAATCGAAACTCTTTTTGCCATAGTTTCGGACGGAAGGTTGAGGTTTGAGAAAAAGAACCGAGAAGCTTCAACCAACACTACCCTATCAATTTTGCATCTTTGAGGGAGCAAGTAAGCACATCCGGCATGCTCACAACATTTCATGACTATTCGAAACAATTGATCTCATTCGAAGCTCCTCCAGAGCCTGATTAGTGCTGAAGCACAAAGTGTCCGAACTATTTGTGAAAAGTGTGAACGGACGAATTCCCATGAAATTGGCTTTGAGAGAACAATTGGGTTCATCCGGTCACCTCACAACATCTTGAGTCTATTCCAATGTATTGATCCCAATCGAAACTCTTTTTGGGATAGTTTTGGTGGAAGCATGAGGTTTGAGAAAAAGAACTGAGAAGCTTCAACTGACAATATCCTATCAATTTTGCATCTTTGAGGGAGCAAGTTAGCACATCTGGAATGCTCACAACATTTCATGACTATTCGAAACAATTGATCTCGTTCGAAGCTCCTCTAGAGCCTGATTAGTGCAGAAGCACAAAGTGTCCGAACTATTTGTGAAAAGTGTGAACGGATGAATTCCCATGAAATTGGCCCCTTTGGGAGAACAATTGGGTTGATCCGGTGACCTCACAACATCTGGAGTCTATTCCAATGTATTGATCCCAATCGAAACTCTTTTTGCCATAGTTTCGGACGGAAGGTTGAGGTTTGAGAAAAAGAACCGAGAAGCTTCAACCAACACTACCCTATCAATTTTGCATCTTTGAGGGAGCAAGTTAGGACATCCGGCATGCTCACAACATTTCATGACTATTCGAAACAATTGATCTCATTCGAAGCTCCTCCAGAGCCTGATTAGTGCTGAAGCACAAAGTGTCCGAACTATTTGTGAAAAGTGTGAACGGATGAATTCCCATGAAATTGGCCCCTTTGGGAGAACAATTGGGTTGATCCGGTGACCTCACAACATCTGGAGTCTATTCCAATGTATTGATCCCAATCGAAACTCTTTTTGCCATAGTTTCGGACGGAAGGTTGAGGTTTGAGAAAAAGAACCGAGAAGCTTCAACCAACACTACCCTATCAATTTTGCATCTTTGAGGGAGCAAGTTAGCACATCCGGCATGCTCACAACATTTCATGACTATTCGAAACAATTGATCTCATTCGAAGCTCCTCCAGAGCCTGATTAGTGCTGAAGCACAAAGTGTCCGAACTATTTGTGAAAAGTGTGAACGGACGAATTCCCATGAAATTGGCTTTGAGAGAACAATTGGGTTCATCCGGTCACCTCACAACATCTTGAGTCTATTCCAATGTATTGATCCCAATCGAAACTCTTTTTGGGATAGTTTTGGTGGAAGCATGAGGTTTGAGAAAAAGAACTGAGAAGCTTCAACCAACAATATCCTATCAATTTTGCATCTTTGAGGGAGCAAGTTAGCACATCCGGCATGCTCACAACATTTCATGACTATTCGAAACAATTGATCTCATTCGAAGCTCCTCCAACGCCTGATTAGTGCAGAAGCACAAAGTTTCTAAACTGTTTGTGAAAAGTGTGAACGGACGAATTCCCATGAAATTGGCCCCTTTGGGAGAATAATTGGGTTGATCCGGTGACCTCACAACATCTGGAGTCTATTCCAATGTATTGATCCCAATCGAAACTCTTTTTGCCATAGTTTCGGACGGAAATTTGAGGTTTGAGAAAAAGAACCGAGAAGCTTCAACCAACACTACCCTATCAATTTTGCATCTTTGAGGGTGCAAGTTAGCACATCCGGCATGCTCACAACATTTCATGACTATTCGAAACAATTGATCTCATTCGAAGCTTCTCCAGAGCCTGATTAGTGCTGAAGCACAAAGTGTCCGAACTATTTGTGAATAGTGTGAACGGACGAATTCCCATGAAATTGGCCACTTTGAGGGAACAATTGGGTTCATCCGGTCACCTCACAACATCTTGAGTCTATTCCAATGTATTGATCCCAATCGAAACTCTTTTTGGGATAGTTTTGGTGGAAGTATGAGGTTTGAGAAAAAGAACCGAGAAGCTTCAGCTGACAATATCCTATCAATTTTGCATCTTTGAGGGAGCAAGTTAGCACATCTGGAATGCTCACAACATTTCATGACTATTCGAAACAATTGATCTCGTTCGAAGCTCCTCTAGAGCCTGATTAGTGCAGAAGCACAAAGTGGCCGAACTATTTGTGAAAAGTGTGAACGGATGAATTCCCATGAAATTGGCCCCTTTGGGAGAACAATTGGGTTGATCCGGTGACCTCACAACATCTGGAGTCTATTCCAATGTATTGATCCCAATCGAAACTCTTTTTGCCATAGTTTCGGACGGAAGGTTGAGGTTTGAGAAAAAGAACCGAGAAGCTTCAACCAACACTACCCTATCAATTTTGCATCTTTGAGGGAGCAAGTTAGGACATCCGGCATGCTCACAACATTTCATGACTATTCGAACCAATTGATCTCATTCGAAGCTCCTCCAGAGCCTGATTAGTGCAGGGGCACAAAGTTTGCGAACTGTTTATGAAAAGTATGAACGGATTAATTCCTATGAAATTGGCCCCTTTGGGAGAACAATTGGGTTCATCCGGTCACCTCACAACATCTTGAGCCTATTCCAATGCATTGATCCCAATCGAAACTCTTTTTGGCATAGTTTTTGACGCAAGCTTAAGGTTTGAGAAAAAGAACCGAGAAGCATCGACCAAAAATATCCTATCAATTTTGCATCTTTGAGGGAGCAAGTTAGCACATCCGGCATGCTCACAACATTTCATGACTATTCGAAACAATTGATCTCATTCGAAGCTCCTCCAGAGCCTGATTAGTGCAGAAGCATAAAGTGTCTGAACTATTTGTGAAAAGTGTGAATGGACGAATTCCCATGAAATTGGCCACTTTGGGAGAACAATTGGGTTCATCCGGTCACCTCACAACATCTGGAGTCTATTCCAATGTATTGGTCCCAATCGAAACTCTTTTTGGCATAGTTTTGGTGGAAGCATGAGGTTTGAGAAAAAGAACCGAGAAGCTTCAACCAACAATATCCTGTCAATTTTGCATCTTTGATGGAGCAAGTTAGCACATCCGGCATGCTCACAACATTTCATGACTATTCGAAACAATTGATCTCATTCGAAGCTCCTCCAGAGCCTGATTAGTGCAGAAGCATAAAGTGTCCGAACTATTTGTGAAAAGTGTGAATTTACGAATTCCCATGAAATTGGCCCCTTTGTGAGAACAATTGGGTTGATCCGGTGACCTCACAACATCTGGAGCCTATTCCAATGTATTCATCCCAATCGAAAGTCTTTTTGGCATAGTTTTGGACGGAAACTTGAGGTTTCAGAAAAAGAACCGAGAAGCATCGACCAAAAATATCCTATCAATTTTGCATCTTTGGGGAGCAAGTTAGCACATTCGGCATGCTCACAACATTTCATGACTATTCAAATTAATTGATCTCATTCGAAGCTCTTCCAGAGCCTGATTAGTGCAGAAGCATAAAGTGTCCGAACTATTTGTGAATAGTGTGAACGGACGAATTCCCATGAAATTGGCCACTTTGGGAGAACAATTGGGTTCATCCGGTCACCTCACAACATCTGGAGTCTATTCCAATGTATTGATCCGAATCGAAACTCTTTTTGGCATTGTTTTGGACGGAAGCTTGAGGTTTGAGAAAAAGAACCGAGATGCTTCAACCAACAATATCCTATCAATTTTGCATCTTTGAGGGAGCAAGTTAGTACATCCGGCATGCTCACAACATTTCATGACTATTCGAAACAATTGATATCATTCGATGCTCCTCCAGAGCCTGATTAGTGCAGAAGCACAAAGTTTCTGAACTGTTTGTTAAAAGTGTGAACGGACGAATTCCCATGAAATTGGCCCCTTTGGGAGAACAATTGGGTTGATCCGGTGACCTCACAACATCTGGAGTCTATTCCAATGTATTCATCCTAATCGAAAGTCTTTTTGGCATAGTTTTGGACGGAAGCTTGAGGTTTTAGAAAAAGAACCGAGAAGCTTCAACCAATAATATCCTATCAATTTTGCATCTTTGGGGGAGCAAGTTAGCACATCTGACATGCTCACAACATTTCATGACTATTCAAACCAATTGATCTCATTCGAAGCTCCTCCAGAGCCTGATTAGTGCAGGGGCACAAAGTTTGCGAACTGTTTAGGAAAAGTGTGAACGGACGAATTCCTATGAAATTGGCCCCTTTGGGAGAACAATTTGGTTCATCAGGTCACCTCACAACATTTTGAGTCTATTCCAATGTATTGATCCCAATCGAAACTCTTTTTCGCATAGTTTTGGACGGAAGGTTGAGGTTTGAGAAAAAGAACCGAGATGGTTCAACCAACAATATCCTATCAATTTTGCATCTTTGGGGGAGCAAGTTAGCACATCCGGCATGCTCACAACATTTCATGACTATTCGAACCAATTGATCTCATTCAAAGCTCCTCCAGAGCCTGATTAGTGCAGGGGCACAAAGTTTGTGAACTGTTTAGGAAAAGTATGAACGGACGAATTCCTATGAAATTGGCCCCTTTGGGAGAACAATTGGGTTCATCCGATCACCTCACAACATCTTGAGCCTATTCCAATGCATTGATCCCAATCGAAACTCTTTTTGGCATAGTTTTTGACGCAAGCTTAAGGTTTGAGAAAAAGAACCGAGAAGCATCGACCAAAAATATCCTATCAATTTTGCATCTTTGAGGGAGCAAGTTAGCACATCCGGCATGCTCACAACATTTCATGACTATTCGAAACAATTGATCTCATTCGAAGCTCCTCCAGAGCCTGATTAGTGCAGAAGCATAAAGTGTCCGAACTATTTGTGAAAAGTGTGAATGGACGAATTCCCATGAAATTGGCCACTTTGGGAGAACAATTGGGTTGATCCGGTGACCTCACAACATCTGGAGTCTATTCCAATGTATTCATCCTAATCGAAAGTCTTTTTGGCATAGTTTTGGACGGAAGCTTGAGGTTTCAGAAAAAGAACCGAGAAGCTTCAACCAATAATATCCTATCAATTTTGCATCTTTGGGGGAGCAAGTTAGCACATCTGGCATGCTCACAACATTTCATGACTATTCGAACCAATTGATCTCATTCGAAGCTCCTCCAGAGCCTGATTAGTGCAGGGGCACAAAGTATGCGAACTGTTTAGGAAAAGTGTGAACGGACGAATTCCTATGAAATTGGCCCCTTTGGGAGAACAATTTGGTTCATCAGGTCACCTCACAACATCTTGAGTCTATTCCAATGTATTGATCCCAATCGAAACTCTTTTTCGCATAGTTTTGGACGGAAGGTTGAGGTTTGAGAAAAAGAACCGAGATGTTTCAACCAACAATATCCTATCAATTTTGCATCTTTGAGGGAGCAAGTTAGCACATCCGGCATGCTCACAACATTTCATGACTATTCGAAACAATTGATCTCATTCGAAGCTCCTCCAGAGCCTGATTAGTGCAGAAGCATAAAGTGTCCGAACTATTTGTGAAAAGTGTGAATGGACGAATTCCCATGAAATTGGCCACTTTGGGAGAACAATTGGGTTCATCCGGTCACCTCACAACATCTTGAGCCTATTCCAATGCATTGATCCCAATCGAAACTCTTTTTGGCATAGTTTTTGACGCAAGCTTAAAGTTTGAGAAAAAGAACCGAGAAGCATCGACCAAAAATATCCTATCAATTTTGCATCTTTGAGGGAGCAAGTTAGCACATCCGGCATGCTCACAACATTTCATGACTATTCGAAACAATTGATCTCATTCGAAGCTCCTCCAGAGCCTGATTAGTGCAGAAGCATAAAGTGTCTGAACTATTTGTGAAAAGTGTGAATGGACGAATTCCCATGAAATTGGCCACTTTGGGAGAACAATTGGGTTCATCCGGTCACCTCACAACATCTGGAGTCTATTCCAATGTATTGATCCCAATCGAAACTCTTTTTGGCATAGTTTTGGTGGAAGCATGAGGTTTGAGAAAAAGAACCGAGAAGCTTCAACCAACAATATCCTGTCAATTTTGCATCTTTGATGGAGCAAGTTAGCACATCCGGCATGCTCACAACATTTCATGACTATTCGAAACAATTGATCTCATTCGAAGCTCCTCCAGAGCCTGATTAGTGCAGAAGCATAAAGTGTCCGAACTATTTGTGAAAAGTGTGAATTTACGAATTCCCATGAAATTGGCCACTTTGGGAGAACAATTGGGTTCATCCGGTCACCTCACAACATCTTGAGCCTATTCCAATGCATTGATCCCAATCAAAACTCTTTTTGGCATAGTTTTTGACGCAAGCTTAAGGTTTGAGAAAAAGAACCGAGAAGCATCGACCAAAAATATCCTATCAATTTTGCATCTTTGAGGGAGCAAGTTAGCACATCCGGCATGCTCACAACATTTCATGACTATTCGAAACAATTGATCTCATTCGAAGCTCCTCCAGAGCCTGATTAGTGCAGAAGCATAAAGTGTCCGAACTATTTGTGAAAAGTGTGAATGGACGAATTCCCATGAAATTGGCCACTTTGGGAGAACAATTGGGTTGATCCGGTGACCTCACAACATCTGGAGTCTATTCCAATGTATTCATCCTAATCGAAAGTCTTTTTGGCATAGTTTTGGACGGAAGCTTGAGGTTTCAGAAAAAGAACCGAGAAGCTTCAACCAATAATATCCTATCAATTTTGCATCTTTGGGGGAGCAAGTTAGCACATCTGGCATGCTCACAACATTTCATGACTATTCGAACCAATTGATCTCATTCGAAGCTCCTCCAGAGCCTGATTAGTGCAGGGGCACAAAGTATGCGAACTGTTTAGGAAAAGTGTGAACGGACGAATTCCTATGAAATTGGCCCCTTTGGGAGAACAATTTGGTTCATCAGGTCACCTCACAACATCTTGAGTCTATTCCAATGTATTGATCCCAATCGAAACTCTTTTTCGCATAGTTTTGGACGGAAGGTTGAGGTTTGAGAAAAAGAACCGAGATGTTTCAACCAACAATATCCTATCAATTTTGCATCTTTGAGGGAGCAAGTTAGCACATCCGGCATGCTCACAACATTTCATGACTATTCGAAACAATTGATCTCATTCGAAGCTCCTCCAGAGCCTGATTAGTGCAGAAGCATAAAGTGTCCGAACTATTTGTGAAAAGTGTGAATGGACGAATTCCCATGAAATTGGCCACTTTGGGAGAACAATTGGGTTCATCCGGTCACCTCACAACATCTTGAGCCTATTCCAATGCATTGATCCCAATCGAAACTCTTTTTGGCATAGTTTTTGACGCAAGCTTAAAGTTTGAGAAAAAGAACCGAGAAGCATCGACCAAAAATATCCTATCAATTTTGCATCTTTGAGGGAGCAAGTTAGCACATCCGGCATGCTCACAACATTTCATGACTATTCGAAACAATTGATCTCATTCGAAGCTCCTCCAGAGCCTGATTAGTGCAGAAGCATAAAGTGTCTGAACTATTTGTGAAAAGTGTGAATGGACGAATTCCCATGAAATTGGCCACTTTGGGAGAACAATTGGGTTCATCCGGTCACCTCACAACATCTGGAGTCTATTCCAATGTATTGATCCCAATCGAAACTCTTTTTGGCATAGTTTTGGTGGAAGCATGAGGTTTGAGAAAAAGAACCGAGAAGCTTCAACCAACAATATCCTGTCAATTTTGCATCTTTGATGGAGCAAGTTAGCACATCCGGCATGCTCACAACATTTCATGACTATTCGAAACAATTGATCTCATTCGAAGCTCCTCCAGAGCCTGATTAGTGCAGAAGCATAAAGTGTCCGAACTATTTGTGAAAAGTGTGAATTTACGAATTCCCATGAAATTGGCCACTTTGGGAGAACAATTGGGTTCATCCGGTCACCTCACAACATCTTGAGCCTATTCCAATGCATTGATCCCAATCAAAACTCTTTTTGGCATAGTTTTTGACGCAAGCTTAAGGTTTGAGAAAAAGAACCGAGAAGCATCGACCAAAAATATCCTATCAATTTTGCATCTTTGGGGAGCAAGTTAGCACATTCGGCATGCTCACAACATTTCATGACTATTCAAATTAATTGATCTCATTCGAAGCTCTTCCAGAGCCTGATTAGTGCAGAAGCACAAAGTGTCCGAACTATTTGTGAATAGTGTGAACGGACGAATTCCCATGAAATTGGCCACTTTGGGAGAACAATTGGGTTCATCCGGTCACCTCACAACATCTGGAGTCTATTCCAATGTATTGATCCGAATCGAAACTCTTTTTGGCGTAGTTTTGGACGGAAGCTTGAGGTTTGAGAAAAAGAACCGAGATGCTTCAACCAACAATATCCTATCAATTTTGCATCTTTGAGGGAGCAAGTTAGCACATCCGGCATGCTCACAACATTTCATGACTATTCGAAACAATTGATATCATTCGATGCTCCGCCAGAGCCTGATTAGTGCAGAAGCACAAAGTTTCTGAACTGTTTGTGAAAAGTGTGAACGGACGAATTCCCATGAAATTGGCCCCTTTGGGAGAACAATTGGGTTGATCCGGTGACCTCACAACATCTGGAGTCTATTCCAATGTATTCATCCTAATCGAAAGTCTTTTTGGCATAGTTTTGGACAGAAGCTTGAGGTTTCAGAAAAAGAACCGAGAAGCTTCAACCAATAATATCCTATCAATTTTGCATCTTTGGGGGAGCAAGTTAGCACATCTGGCATGCTCACAACATTTCATGACTATTCAAACCAATTGATCTCATTCGAAGCTCCTCCAGAGCCTGATTAGTGCAGGGGCACAAAGTTTGCGAACTGTTTAGGAAAAGTGTCAACGGACGAATTCCTATGAAATTGGCCCCTTTGGGAGAACAATTTGGTTCATCAGGTCACCTCACAACATTTTGAGTCTATTCCAATGTATTGATCCCAATCGAAACTCTTTTTCGCATAGTTTTGGACGGAAGGTTGAGGTTTGAGAAAAAGAACCGAGATGGTTCAACCAACAATATCCTATCAATTTTGCATCTTTGGGGGAGCAAGTTAGCACATCCGGCATGCTCACAACATTTCATGACTATTCGAACCAATTGATCTCATTCGAAGCTCCTCCAGAGCCTGATTAGTGCAGGGGCACAAAGTTTGTGAACTGTTTAGGAAAAGTATGAACGGACGAATTCCTATGAAATTGGCCCCTTTGGGAGAACAATTGGGTTCATCCGATCACCTCACAACATCTTGAGCCTATTCCAATGCATTGATCCCAATCGAAACTCTTTTTGGCATAGTTTTTGACGCAAGCTTAAGGTTTGAGAAAAAGAACCGAGAAGCATCGACCAAAAATATCCTATCAATTTTGCATCTTTGAGGGAGCAAGTTAGCACATCCGGCATGCTCACAACATTTCATGACTATTCGAAACAATTGATCTCATTCGAAGCTCCTCCAGAGCCTGATTAGTGCAGAAGCATAAAGTGTCCGAACTATTTGTGAAAAGTGTGAATGGACGAATTCCCATGAAATTGGCCACTTTGGGAGAACAATTGGGTTGATCCGGTGACCTCACAACATCTGGAGTCTATTCCAATGTATTCATCCTAATCGAAAGTCTTTTTGGCATAGTTTTGGACGGAAGCTTGAGGTTTCAGAAAAAGAACCGAGAAGCTTCAACCAATAATATCCTATCAATTTTGCATCTTTGGGGGAGCAAGTTAGCACATCTGGCATGCTCACAACATTTCATGACTATTCGAACCAATTGATCTCATTCGAAGCTCCTCCAGAGCCTGATTAGTGCAGGGGCACAAAGTTTGCGAACTGTTTAGGAAAAGTGTGAACGGACGAATTCCTATGAAATTGGCCCCTTTGGGAGAACAATTTGGTTCATCAGGTCACCTCACAACATCTTGAGTCTATTCCAATGTATTGATCCCAATCGAAACTCTTTTTCGCATAGTTTTGGACGGAAGGTTGAGGTTTGAGAAAAAGAACCGAGATGTTTCAACCAACAATATCCTATCAATTTTGCATCTTTGAGGGAGCAAGTTAGCACATCCGGCATGCTCACAACATTTCATGACTATTCGAAACAATTGATCTCATTCGAAGCTCCTCCAGAGCCTGATTAGTGCAGAAGCATAAAGTGTCCGAACTATTTGTGAAAAGTGTGAATTTACGAATTCCCATGAAATTGGCCACTTTGGGAGAACAATTGGGTTCATCCGGTCACCTCACAACATCTTGAGCCTATTCCAATGCATTGATCCCAATCAAAACTCTTTTTGGCATAGTTTTTGACGCAAGCTTAAGGTTTGAGAAAAAGAACCGAGAAGCATCGACCAAAAATATCCTATCAATTTTGCATCTTTGAGGGAGCAAGTTAGCACATCCGGCATGCTCACAACATTTCATGACTATTCGAAACAATTGATCTCATTCGAAGCTCCTCCGGAGCCTGATTAGTGCAGAAGCATAAAGTGTCCGAATTATTTGTGAAAAGTGTGAATGGACGAATTCCCATGAAATTGGCCACTTTGGGAGAACAATTGGGTTCATCCGGTCTCCTCACAACATCTGGAGTCTATTCCAATGTATTGATCCGAATCGAAACTCTTTTTGGCATAGTTTTGGTGGAAGCATGAGGTTTGAGAAAAAGAACCGAGAAGCTTCAACCAACCATATCCTGTCAATTTTGCATCTTTGATGGAGTAAGTTAGCACATCCGGCTTGCTCACAACATTTCATGACTATTCAAATTAATTGATCTCATTCGAAGCTCTTCCAGAGCCTGATTAGTGCAGAAGCACAAAGTGTCCGAACTATTTGTGAATAGTGTGAACGGATGAATTCCCATGAAATTGGCCACTTTGGGAGAACAATTGGGTTCATCCGGTCACCTCACAACATCTTGAGTCTATTCCAATGTATTGATCCCAATCGAAACTCTTTTTGGCATAGTTTTGGTGGAAGCATGAGGTTTGAGAAAAAGAACCGAGAAGTTTTGACCAAAAATATCCTATCAATTTTGCATCTTTGAGGGAGCAAGTTAGCACATCCAGCATTCTCACAACATTTCATGACTATTCGAAGCAATTGATCTCATTCGAAGCTCCTCGAGAGCCTGATTAGTGTAGAAGCACAAAGTGTCCGAACTATTTATGAAAAGTGTGAACGGACGAATTCCCATGAAATTGGCCACTTTGGGAGAACAATTGGGTTCATCCGGTCACCTCACAACATCTTGAGTCTATTCCAATGTATTGATCCCAATAGAAACTCTTTTTCGCATAGTTTTGGATGGAAGGTTGAGGTTTGAGAAAAAGAACCGAGATGCTTCAACCAACAATATCCTATCAATTTTGCATCTTTGAGGGAGCAAGTTAGCACATCCGGCATGCTCACAATATTTCATGCCTATTCGAAACAATTGATCTCATTCGAAGCTCCTCCAGAGCCTGATTAGTGCAGAGGCGCAAAGTTTGTGAACTGTTTAGGAAAAGTGTGAACGGACGAATTCCTATGAAATTGGCCCCTTTGGGAGAACAATTTAGTTCATCAGGTCACCTCACAACATCTTGAGTCTATTCCAATGTGTTGATCCCAATCGAAACTCTTTTTGGGATCGTTTTGGTCGAAAGCATGAGGTTTGAGAAAAAGAACCGAGAAGCTTCAACAAACAATATCCTATCAATTTTGCATCTTTGAGGGAGCAAGTTAGCACATCCGGCTTGCTCACAACATTTCATGACTATTCAAAACAATTGATCTCATTCGAAGCTCCTCCAGAGCCTGATTAGTGCAGAAGCACAAAGTGTCCGAACTATTTGTGAATAGTGTGAACGGACGAATTCCTATGAAATTGGCCCCTTTGGGAGAACAACTTGGTTCATCAGGTCACCTCACAACATCTTGAGTCTATTCCAATGTATTGATCCCAATCGAAACTCTTTTTCGCATAGTTTTGGACGGAAGGTTGAGGTTTGAGAAAAAGAACCGAGATGTTTCAACCAACAATATCCTATCAATTTTGCATCTTTGGGGGAGCAAGTTAGGACATCCGGCATGCTCACAACATTTCATGACTATTCGAACCAATTGATCTCATTCGAAGCTCCTCCAGAGCCTGATTAGTGCAGGGGCACAAAGTTTGCGAACTGTTTAGGAAAAGTGTGAACGGACGAATTCCTATGAAATTGGCCCCTTTGGGAGAACAATTGGGTTCATCCGGTCACCTCATAACATCTTGAGTCTATTCCAATGTATTGATCCCAATCGAAACTCTTTTTCGCATAGTTTTGGACGGAAGGTTGAGGTTTGACAAAAAGAACCGAGATGTTTCAACCAACAATATCCTATCAATTTTGCATCTTTGAGGGAGCAAGTTAGCACATCCGGCATGCTCACAACATTTCACGACTATTCGAACCAATTGATCTCATTCGAAGCTCCTCCAGAGCCTGATTAGTGCAGAGGCGCAAAGTTTGTGAACTGTTTAGGAAAAGTGTGAACGGACGAATTCCTATGAAATTGGCCCCTTTGGGAGAACAATTTAGTTCATCAGGTCACCTCACAACATCTTGAGTCTATTCCAATGTGTTGATCCCAATCGAAACTCTTTTTGGGATCGTTTTGGTCGAAAGCATGAGGTTTGAGAAAAAGAACCGAGAAGCTTCAACAAACAATATCCTATCAATTTTGCATCTTTGAGGGAGCAAGTTAGCACATCCGGCTTGCTCACAACATTTCATGACTATTCAAAACAATTGATCTCATTCGAAGCTCCTCCAGAGCCTGATTAGTGCAGAAGCACAAAGTGTCCGAACTATTTGTGAATAGTGTGAACGGACGAATTCCTATGAAATTGGCCCCTTTGGGAGAACAACTTGGTTCATCAGGTCACCTCACAACATCTTGAGTCTATTCCAATGTATTGATCCCAATCGAAACTCTTTTTCGCATAGTTTTGGACGGAAGGTTGAGGTTTGAGAAAAAGAACCGAGATGTTTCAACCAACAATATCCTATCAATTTTGCATCTTTGGGGGAGCAAGTTAGCACATCCGGCATGCTCACAACATTTCATGACTATTCGAACCAATTGATCTCATTCGAAGCTCCTCCAGAGCCTGATTAGTGCAGGGGCACAAAGTTTGCGAACTGTTTAGGAAAAGTGTGAACGGACGAATTCCTATGAAATTGGCCCCTTTGGGAGAACAATTGGGTTCATCCGGTCACCTCATAACATCTTGAGTCTATTCCAATGTATTGATCCCAATCGAAACTCTTTTTCGCATAGTTTTGGACGGAAGGTTGAGGTTTGACAAAAAGAACCGAGATGTTTCAACCAACAATATCCTATCAATTTTGCATCTTTGAGGGAGCAAGTTAGCACATCCGGCATGCTCACAACATTTCATGACTATTCGAACCAATTGATCTCATTCGAAGCTCCTCCAGAGCCTGATTAGTGCAGAGGCAAAAAGTTTGTGAACTGTTTGGGAAAAGTGTGAATGGACGAATTCCTATGAAATTGGCCCCTTTGGGAGAACAATTTGGTTCATCAGGTCACCTCACAACATCTTGAGTCTATTCCAATGTATTGATCCCAATCGAAACTCTTTTTCGCATAGTTTTGGACGGAAGGTTGAGGTTTGAGAAAAAGAACCGAGATGTTTCAACCAACAATATCCTATCAATGTTGCATCTTTGGGGGAGCAAGTTAGCACATCCGGCATGCTCACAACATTTCATGACTATTCGAAGCAATTGATCTCATTCGAAGCTCCTCGAGAGCCTTATTAGTGTAGAAGCACAAAGTGTCCGAACTATTTATGAAAAGTGTGAACGGACGAATTCCCATGAAATTGGCCACTTTGGGAGAACAATTGGGTTCATCCGGTCACCTCACAACATCTTGAGTCTATTCCAATGTATTGATCCCAATAGAAACTCTTTTTCGCATAGTTTTGGACGGAAGGTTGAGGTTTAAGAAAAAGAACCGAGATGCTTCAACCAACAATATCCTATCAATTTTGCATCTTTGAGGGAGCAAGTTAGCACATCCGGCATGCTCACAATATTTCATGCCTATTCGAAACAATTGATCTCATTCGAAGCTCCTCCAGAGCCTGATTAGTGCAGAGGCTCAAAGTTTGTGAACTGTTTAGGAAAAGTGTGAACGGACGAATTCCTATGAAATTGGCCCCTTTGGGAGAACAATTTGGTTCATCAGGTCACCTCACAACATCTTGAGTCTATTCCAATGTGTTGATCCCAATCGAAACTCTTTTTGGGATCGTTTTGGTCGAAAGCATGAGGTTTGAGAAAAAGAACCGAGAAGCTTCAACAAACAATATCCTATCAATTTTGCATCTTTGAGGGAGCAAGTTAGCACATCCGGCTTGCTCACAACATTTCATGACTATTCAAAACAATTCATCTCATTCGAAGCTCCTCCAGAGCCTGATTAGTGCAGAAGCACAAAGTGTCCGAACTATTTGTGAATAGTGTGAACGGACGAATTCCTATGAAATTGGCCCCTTTGGGAGAACAACTTGGTTCATCAGGTCACCTCACAACATCTTGAGTCTATTCCAATGTATTGATCCCAATCGAAACTCTTTTTCGCATAGTTTTGGACGGAAGGTTGAGGTTTGAGAAAAAGAACCGAGATGTTTCAACCAACAATATCCTATCAATTTTGCATCTTTGGGGGAGCAAGTTAGCACATCCGGCATGCTCACAACATTTCATGACTATTCGAACCAATTGATCTCATTCGAAGCTCCTCCAGAGCCTGATTAGTGCAGGGGCACAAAGTTTGCGAACTGTTTAGGAAAAGTGTGAACGGACGAATTCCTATGAAATTGGCCCCTTTGGGAGAACAATTGGATTCATCCGGTCACCTCATAACATCTTGAGTCTATTCCAATGTATTGATCCCAATCGAAACTCTTTTTCGCATAGTTTTGGACGGAAGGTTGAGGTTTGACAAAAAGAACCGAGATGTTTCAACCAACAATATCCTATCAATGTTGCATCTTTGGGGGAGCAAGTTAGCACATCCGGCATGCTCACAACATTTCATGACTATTCAAAACAATTCATCTCATTCGAAGCTCCTCCAGAGCCTGATTAGTGCAGAGGCAAAAAGTTTGTGAACTGTTTGGGAAAAGTGTGAATGGACGAATTCCTATGAAATTGGCCCCTTTGGGAGAACAATTTGGTTCATCAGGTCACCTCACAACATCTTGAGTCTATTCCAATGTATTGATCCCAATCGAAACTCTTTTTCGCATAGTTATGGACGGAAGGTTGAGGTTTGAGAAAAAGAACCGAGATGTTTCAACCAACAATATCCTATCAATGTTGCATCTTTGGGGGAGCAAGTTAGCACATCCGGCATGCTCACAACATTTCATGACTATTCGAAGCAATTGATCTCATTCGAAGCTCCTCGAGAGCCTTATTAGTGTAGAAGCACAAAGTGTCCGAACTATTTATGAAAAGTGTGAACGGACGAATTCCCATGAAATTGGCCACTTTGGGAGAACAATTGGGTTCATCCGGTCACCTCACAACATCTTGAGTCTATTCCAATGTATTGATCCCAATAGAAACTCTTTTTCGCATAGTTTTGGACGGAAGGTTGAGGTTTAAGAAAAAGAACCGAGATGCTTCAACCAACAATATCCTATCAATTTTGCATCTTTGAGGGAGCAAGTTAGCACATCCGGCATGCTCACAATATTTCATGCCTATTCGAAACAATTGATCTCATTCAAAGCTCCTCCAGAGCCTGATTAGTGCAGAGGCTCAAAGTTTGTGAACTGTTTAGGAAAAGTGTGAACGGACGAATTCCTATGAAATTGGCCCCTTTGGGATAACAATTTGGTTCATCAGGTCACCTCACAACATCTTGAGTCTATTCCAATGTGTTGATCCCAATCGAAACTCTTTTTGGGATCGTTTTGGTCGAAAGCATGAGGTTTGAGAAAAAGAATCGAGAAGCTTCAACCAACAATATCCTATCAATTTTGCATCTTTGAGGGAGCAAGTTAGCACATCCGGCTTGCTCACAACATTTCATGACTATTCAAAACAATTGATCTCATTCGAAGCTCCTCCAGAGCCTGATTAGTGCAGGGGCACAAAGTTTGCGAACTGTTTAGGAAAAGTGTGAACGGACGAATTCCTATGAAATTGACCCCTTTGGGAGAACAATTGGGTTCATCCGGTCACCTCACAACATCTTGAGTCTATTCCAATGTATTGATCCCAATCGAAACTCTTTTTCGCATAGTTTTGGACGGAAGGTTGAGGTTTGAGAAAAAGAACCGAGATGTTTCAACCAACAATATCCTATCAATTTTGCATCTTTGGGGGAGCAAGTTAGCACATCCGGCATGCTCACAACATTTCATGACTATTCGAACCAATTGATCTCATTCGAAGCTCCTCCAGAGCCTGATTAGTGCAGGGGCACAAAGTTTGCGAACTGTTTAGGAAAAGTGTGAACGGACGAATTCCTATGAAATTTGCCCCTTTGGGAGAACAATTTGGTTCATCAGGTCACCTCACAACATCTTGAGTCTATTCCAATGTATTGATCCGAATCGAAACTCTTTTTCGCATAGTTTTGGACGGAAGGTTGAGGTTTGAGAAAAAGAACCGAGATGTTTCAACCAACAATATCCTATCAATTTTGTATCTTTGAGGGAGCAAGTTAGCACATCCGGCATGCTCACAACATTTCATGACTATTCGAACGAATTGATCTCATTCGAAGCTCCTCCAGAGCCTGATTAGTGCAGGGGCACAAAGTTTGCGAACTGTTTAGGAAAAGTGTGAACGGACGAATTCCTATGAAATTGACCCCTTTGGGAGAACAATTGGGTTCATCCGGTCACCTCACAACATCTTGAGTCTATTCCAATGTATTGATACTAATCGAAACTCTTTTTTCGCATAGTTTTGGACGGAAGGTTGAGGTTTGAGAAAAAGAACCGAGATGCTTCAACCAACAATATCGTATCAATTTTGCATCTTTGAGGGAGCAAGTTAGCACATCCGGCATGCTCACAACATTTCATGACTACTCGAAACAATTGATATCATTCAATGCTCCTCCAGAGCCTGATTAGTGTGGAAGCATAAAGTGTCCGAACTATTTGTGAAAAGTGTGAATGGATGAATTCCCATGAAATTGGCCACTTTGGGAGAACAATTGGGTTCATCCGGTCACCTCACAACATCTGGAGTCTATTCCAATGTATTGATCCCAATCGAAACTCTTTTTGGCATAGTTTTGGATGGAAGGTTGAGGTTTGAGAAAAAGAACCGAGATGTTTCAACCAACAATATCCTATCAATTTTGCATCTTGGAGGGAGCAAGTTAGCACATCCGGCATGCTCACAACATTTCATGACTATTCGAACGAATTGATCTCATTCGAAGCTCCTCTAGAGCCTGATTAGTGCAGGGGCACAAAGTTTGCGAACTGTTTAGGAAAAGTGTGAACGGACGAATTCCTATGAAATTGACCCCTTTGGGAGAACAATTGGGTTCATCCGGTCACCTCACAACATCTTGAGTCTATTCCAATGTATTGATACTAATCGAAACTCTTTCTTCGCATAGTTTTGGACGGAAGGTTGAGGTTTGAGAAAAAGAACCGAGATGCTTCAACCAACAATATCGTATCAATTTTGCATCTTTGAGGGAGCAAGTTAGCACATCCGGCATGCTCACAACATTTCATGACTACTCGAAACAATTGATATCATTCAATGCTCCTCCAGAGCCTGATTAGTGTGGAAGCATAAAGTGTCCGAACTATTTGTGAAAAGTATGAATGGACGAATTCCCATGAAATTGGCCACTTTGGGAGAACAATTGGGTTCATTCGGTCACCTCACAACATCTGGAGTCTATTCCAGTGTATTGATCCCAATCGAAACTCTTTTTGGCATAGTTTTGGATGGAAGGTTGAGGTTTGAGAAAAAGAACCGAGATGTTTCAACCAACAATATCCTATCAATTTTGCATCTTTGAGGGAGCAAGTTAGCACATCCGGCATGCTCACAACATTTCATGACTATTCGAACCAATTGATCTCATTCGAAGCTCCTCCAGAGCCTGATTAGTGCAGGGGCACAAAGTTTGCGAACTGTTTAGGAAAAGTGTGAACGGACGAATTCTTATGAAATTGACCCCTTTGGGAGAACAATTGGGTTCATCCGGTCACCTCACAACATCTTGAGTCTATTCCAATGTATTGATCCCAATCGAAACTCTTTTTGGCATAGTTTTGGATGGAAGGTTGAGGTTTGAGAAAAAGAACCGAGATGTTTCAACCAACAATATCCTATCAATTTTGCATCTTGGAGGGAGCAAGTTAGCACATCCGACATGCTCACAACATTTCATGACTATTCGAACGAATTGATCTCATTCGAAGCTCCTCTAGAGCCTGATTAGTGCAGGGGCACAAAGTTTGCGAACTGTTTAGGAAAAGTGTGAACGGACGAATTCCTATGAAATTGACCCCTTTGGGAGAACAATTGGGTTCATCCGGTCACCTCACAACATCTTGAGTCTATTCCAATGTATTGATACTAATCGAAACTCTTTCTTCGCATAGTTTTGGACGGAAGGTTGAGGTTTGAGAAAAAGAACCGAGATGCTTCAACCAACAATATCGTATCAATTTTGCATCTTTGAGGGAGCAAGTTAGCACATCCGGCATGCTCACAACATTTCATGACTACTCGAAACAATTGATATCATTCAATGCTCCTCCAGAGCCTGATTAGTGTGGAAGCATAAAGTGTCCGAACTATTTGTGAAAAGTATGAATGGACGAATTCCCATGAAATTGGCCACTTTGGGAGAACAATTGGGTTCATTCGGTCACCTCACAACATCTGGAGTCTATTCCAGTGTATTGATCCCAATCGAAACTCTTTTTGGCATAGTTTTGGATGGAAGGTTGAGGTTTGAGAAAAAGAACCGAGATGTTTCAACCAACAATATCCTATCAATTTTGCATCTTTGAGGGAGCAAGTTAGCACATCCGGCATGCTCACAACATTTCATGACTATTCGAACCAATTGATCTCATTCGAAGCTCCTCCAGAGCCTGATTAGTGCAGGGGCACAAAGTTTGCGAACTGTTTAGGAAAAGTGTGAACGGACGAATTCTTATGAAATTAACCCCTTTGGGAGAACAATTGGGTTCATCCGGTCACCTCACAACATCTTGAGTCTATTCCAATGTATTGATACCAATCGAAACTCTTTTTTCGCATAGTTTTGGACGGAAGGTTGAGGTTTGAGAAAAAGAACCGAGAAGCTTCAACCAACAATATCCTATCAATTTTGCATCTTTGGGGGAGCAAGTTAGCACATCGGGCTTGCTCACAACATTTCATGACTATTCAAAACAATTGATCTCATTCGAAGCTCCTCCAGAGCCTGATTAGAGCAAAAGCACAAAGTGTCCGAACTATTTGTGAATAGTGTGAACGGACGAATTCCTATGAAATTGGCCCCTTTGGGAGAACAATTGGGTTGATCCGGTCACCTCACAACATCTGGAGTCTATTCCAATGTATTGATCCTAATCGAAACTCCTTTTGGGATAGTTTTGGTCGAAAGCATGAGGTTTGAGAAAAAGAACCGAGAAGCTTCAACCAACAATATCCTATCGATTTTGCATCTTTGAGGGAGCAAGTTAGCACATCTGGCATACTTACAACATTTCATGACTATTCGAACCAATTGATCTCATTCGAAGCTCCTCAAGAGCCTGATTAGTGCAGGGGCACAAAGTTTACGAACTGTTTAGGAAAAGTGTGAACGGACGAATTCCTATGAAATTGGCCCCTTTGGGAGAACAATTGGGTTGATCCGGTCACCTCACAACATCTTTAGTCTATTCCAATGTATTGATCCCAATCGAAACTCTTTTTGGCATAGTTTTGGTGGAAGCATGAGGTTTGAGAAAAAGAACCGAGAAGCTTCAACCAACAATATCCTATCAATTTTGCATCTTTGATGGAGCAAGTTAGCACATCGGGCTTGCTCACAACATTTCATGACTATTTAAAACAATTGATCTCATTCGAAGCTCCTCCAGAGCCTGATTAATGCAAAAGCACAAAGTGTCCGAACTATTTGTGAATAGTGTGAACGGACGAATTCCCATGAAATTGGCCACTTTGGGAGAACAATTGGGTTCATCCGGTTACCTCACAACATCTGGAGTCTATTCCAATGTATTGATCCTAATCGAAACTCTTTTTGGCATAGTTTTGGACGGAAGCTTGAGGTTTGAAAAAAAGAACCAAGAAGCTTCAACCAACAATATCGTATCAATTTTGCATCTTTGAGGGAGCAAGTTAGCACATCCGGCATGCTCACAACATTTCATGACTATTCGAAACAATTGATATCATTCGATGCTCCTCCAGAGCCTGATTAGTGCAGAAGCACAAAGTTTCTGAACTGTTTGTGAAAAGTGTGAACGGACGAATTCCCATGAAATTGGCCCCTTTGGGAGAACAATTGGGTTGATCCGGTCACCTCACAACATCTGGAGTCTATTCCAATGTATTGATCCGAATCGAAACTCTTTTTCGCATAGTTTTGGACGGAAGCTTGGGGTTTCAGAAAAAGAACCGAGAAGTTTCAACCAACAATATCCTATCAATTTTGCATCTTTGAGGGAGCAAGTTAGCACATCCGGCATGCTCAAAACATTTCATGACTATTCGAACCAATTGATCTCATTCGAAGCTCCTCCAGAGCCTGATTAGTGCAGGGGCACAAAGTTTGCGAACTGTTTAGGAAAAGTGTGAACGGACGAATTCCAATGAAATTGGCCCCTTTGGGAGAACAATTTGGTTCATCAGGTCACCTCACAACATCTTGAGTCTATTCCAATGTATTGATCCCAATCGAAACTCTTTTTCGCATAGTTTTGGACGGAAGGTTGAGGTTTGAGAAAAAGAACCGAGATGTTTCAACCAACAATATCCTATCAATTTTGTATCTTTGAGGGAGCAAGTTAGCACATCCGGCATGCTCACAACATTTCATGACTATTCGAACGAATTGATCTCATTCGAAGCTCCTCCAGAGCCTGATTAGTGCAGGGGCACAAAGTTTGCGAACTGTTTAGGAAAAGTGTGAACGGACGAATTCCTATGAAATTGACCCCTTTGGGAGAACAATTGGGTTCATCCGGTCACCTCACAACATCTTGAGTCTATTCCAATGTATTGATACCAATCGAAACTCTTTTTTCGCATAGTTTTGGACGGAAGGTTGAGGTTTGAAAAAAAGAACCAAGAAGCTTCAACCAACAATATCCTATCAATTTTGCATCTTTGGGGGAGCAAGTTAGCACATCGGGCTTGCTCACAACATTTCATGACTATTCAAAACAATTGATCTCATTCGAAGCTCCTCCAGAGCCTGATTAGAGCAAAAGCACAAAGTGTCCGAACTATTTGTGAATAGTGTGAACGGACGAATTCCTATGAAATTGGCCCCTTTGGGAGAACAATTGGGTTGATCCGGTCACCTCACAACATCTGGAGTCTATTCCAATGTATTGATCCTAATCGAAACTCCTTTTGGGATAGTTTTGGTCGAAAGCATGAGGTTTGAGAAAAAGAACCGAGAAGTTTCAACCAACAATATCCTATCAATTTTGCATCTTTGAGGGAGCAAGTTAGCACATCCGGCATGCTCAAAACATTTCATGACTATTCGAACCAATTGATCTCATTCGAAGCTCCTCCAGAGCCTGATTAGTGCAGGGGCACAAAGTTTGCGAACTGTTTAGGAAAAGTGTGAACGGACGAATTCCAATGAAATTGGCCCCTTTGGGAGAACAATTTGGTTCATCAGGTCACCTCACAACATCTTGAGTCTATTCCAATGTATTGATCCCAATCGAAACTCTTTTTCGCATAGTTTTGGACGGAAGGTTGAGGTTTGAGAAAAAGAACCGAGATGTTTCAACCAACAATATCCTATCAATTTTGTATCTTTGAGGGAGCAAGTTAGCACATCCGGCATGCTCACAACATTTCATGACTATTCGAACGAATTGATCTCATTCGAAGCTCCTCCAGAGCCTGATTAGTGCAGGGGCACAAAGTTTGCGAACTGTTTAGGAAAAGTGTGAACGGACGAATTCCTATGAAATTGACCCCTTTGGGAGAACAATTGGGTTCATTCGGTCACCTCACAACATCTTGAGTCTATTCCAATGTATTGATACCAATCGAAACTCTTTTTTCGCATAGTTTTGGACGGAAGGTTGAGGTTTGAGAAAAAGAACCGAGATGCTTCAACCAACAATATCGTATCAATTTTGCATCTTTGAGGGAGCAAGTTAGCACATCCGGCATGCTCACAACATTTCATGACTACTCGAAACAATTGATATCATTCAATGCTCCTCCAGAGCCTGATTAGTGTGGAAGCATAAAGTGTCTGAACTATTTGTGAAAAGTGTGAATGGACGAATTCCCATGAAATTGGCCACTTTGGGAGAACAATTGGGTTCATCCGGTCACCTCACAACATCTGGAGTCTATTCCAATGTATTGATCCCAATCGAAACTCTTTTTGGCATAGTTTTGGACGGAAGGTTGAGGTTTAAGAAAAAGAACCGAGATGTTTCAACCAACAATATCCTATCAATTTTGCATCTTTGAGGGAGCAAGTTAGCACATCCGGCATGCTCACAACATTTCATGACTATTCGAACCAATTGATCTCATTCGAAGCTCCTCCAGAGCCTGATTAGTGCAGGGGCACAAAGTTTGCGAACTGTTTAGGAAAAGTGTGAACGGACGAATTCCTATGAAGTTGACCCCTTTGGGAGAACAATTGGGTTCATCCGGTCACCTCACAACATCTTGAGTCTATTCCAATGTATTGATACCAATCGAAACTCTTTTTTCGCATAGTTTTGGACGGAAGGTTGAGGTTTGAGAAAAAGCACCGAGAAGCTTCAATCAACAATATCGTATCAATTTTGCATCTTTGAGGGAGCAAGTTAGCACATCCGGCATGCTCACAAAATTTCATGACTATTCGAAATAATTGATATCATTCGATGCTCCTCCAGAGCCTGATTAGTGCAAAAGCACAAAGTTTGTGAACTGTTTGTGAAAAGTGTGAACGGACGAATTCCTATGAAATTGGCCCCTTTGGGAGAACAATTGGGTTGATCCGGTCACCTCACAACATCTGGAGTCTATTCCAATGTATTGATCCTAATCGAAACTCTTTTTGGGATAGTTTTGGTCGAAAGCATGAGGTTTGAGAAAAAGAACCGAGACGCTTCAACCAACAATATCCTATCGATTTTGCATCTTTGAGGGAGCAAGTTAGCACATCTGGCATGCTTACAACATTTCATGACTATTCGAACCAATTGATCTCATTCGAAGCTCCTCCAGAGCCTGATTAGTGCAGGGGCACAAAGTTTGCGAACTGTTTAGGAAAAGCATGAACGGACGAATTCCTATGAAATTGGCCCCTTTGGGAGAACAATTTGGTTCATCAGGTCACCTCACAACATCTTGAGTCTATTCCAATGTATTGATCCCAATCGAAACTCTTTTTGGCATAGTTTTGGACGGAAGGTTGAGGTTTGAGAAAAAGAACCGAGATGTTTCAACCAACAATATCCTATTAATTTTGCATCTTTGAGGGAGCAAGTTAGCACATCCGGCATGCTCACAACATTTCATGACTATTCGAACCAATTGATCTCATTCGAAGCTCCTCCAGAGCCTGATTAGTGCAGGGGCACAAAGTTTGCGAACTGTTTTTGTCAGAAGCATGAGGTTTGAGAAAAAGAACCGAGAAGCTTCAACCAACAATATCCTACCAATTTTGCATCTTTGAGGGAGCAAGTTAGCACATCCGGCATGCTCACAACATTTCATGACTATTCGAACCAATTGATCTCATTCGAAGCTCCTCCAGAGCCTGATTAGTGCAGGGGCACAAAGTTTGCGAACTGTTTAGGAAAAGTGTGAACGGACGAATTCCTATGAAATTGGCCCCTTTGGGTGAACAATTTGATTCATCAGGTCACCTCACAACATCTTGAGTCTATTCCAATGTATTGATCCTAATCGAAACTCTTTTTGGCATAGTTTTGGACGGAAGCTTGAGGTTTGAAAAAAAGAACCAAGAAGCTTCAACCAACAATATCCTATCAATTTTGCATCTTTGAGGGAGCAAGTTAGCACATCTGGCATGCTTACAACATTTCATGACTATTCGAACCAATTGATCTCATTCGAAGCTCCTCCAGAGCCTGATTAGTGCAGGGGCACAAAGTTTGCGAACTGTTTAGGAAAAGTGTGAACGGACGAATTCCTATGAAATTGGCCCCTTTGGGAGAACAATTTGGTTCATCAGGTCACCTCACAACATCTTGAGTCTATTCCAATGTATTGATCCCAATCGAAACTCTTTTTGGCATAGTTTTGGACGGAAGGTTGAGGTTTGAGAAAAAGAACCGAGATGTTTCAACCAACAATATCCTATCAATTTTGCATCTTTGAGGGAGCAAGTTAGCACATCCGGCATGCTCACAACATTTCATGACTATTCGAACCAATTGATCTCATTCGAAGCTCCTCCAGAGCCTGATTAGTGCAGGGGCACAAAGTTTGCGAACTGTTTTGGTCAGAAGCATGAGGTTTGAGAAAAAGAACCGAGAAGCTTCAACCAACAATATCCTACCAATTTTGCATCTTTGAGGGAGCAAGTTAGCACATCCGGCATGCTCACAACATTTCATGACTATTCGAACCAATTGATCTCATTCGAAGCTCCTCCAGAGCCTGATTAGTGCAGGGGCACAAAGTTTGCGAACTGTTTAGGAAAAGTGTGAACGGACGAATTCCTATGAAATTGGCCCCTTTGGGTGAACAATTTGATTCATCAGGTCACCTCACAACATCTTGAGTCTATTCCAATGTATTGATCCTAATCGAAACTCTTTTTGGCATAGTTTTGGACGGAAGCTTGAGGTTTGAAAAAAAGAACCAAGAAGCTTCAACCAACAATATCCTATCAATTTTGCATCTTTGAGGGAGCAAGTTAGCACATCCGGCATGCTCACAACATTTCATGACTATTCGAAACAATTGATATCATTCGATGCTCCTCCAGAGCCTGATTAGTGCAGAAGCACAAAGTTTCTGAACTGTTTGTGAAAAGTGTGAACGGACGAATTCCCATGAAATTGGCCCCTTTGGGAGAACAATTGGGTTGATCCGGTCACCTCACAACATCTGCAGTCTATTCCAATGTATTGATCCTAATCGAAAGTCTTTTTGGCATAGTTTTGAACGGAAGCTTGAGGTTTCGGAAAAAGAACCGAGAAGCTTCAACCAACAATATCCTATCAATTTTGCATCTTTGAGGGAGCAAGTGAGCACATCCGGCATGCTCATAACATTTCATGACTATTCGAGACAATTGATCTCATTCGAAGCTCCTCCAGAGCCTGATTAGTGCAGGGGCACAAAGTTTTCGAACTGTTTGGGAAAAGTGTGAACGGACGAATTCCTATGAAATTGGCCCCTTTGGGAGAACAATTTGGTTCATCAGGTCACCTCACAACATCTGGAGTCTATTCCAATGTATTGATCCCAATCGAAACTCTTTTTGGGATAGTTTTGGTCGAAAGCATGAGGTTTGAGAAAAAGAACCGAGAAGCTTCAACCAACAATATCCTATCAACATTGCACCTTTGAGGGAGCAAGTTAGCACATCCGGCGTGCTCACAACATTTCATGACTATTCGAAACAATTGATCTCATTCGAAGCTCCTCCAGAGCCTGATTGGTGCAGAGGCAAAAAGTTTGTGAACTGTTTGGGAAAAGTGTGAACGGACAAATTCCCATGAAATTGGCCACTTTGGCAGAACAATTGGGTTCATCCGGTGACCTCACAACATCTGGAGTCTATTCCAATGTCTTGATCCCAATCGAAACTCTTTTTGGGATAGTTTTGGTGGAAGCATGAGGTTTGAGAAAAAGAACCAAGAAGCTTCAACCAACACTACCCTATCAATTTTGCATCTTTGAGGGAGCATGATGGGAGACACGTTAGGAACCTATCCTAAGAGCCTTCTTTGATATAAGGATCGTGCAACTCAAGGAAAGATAAATTGAACACAAGAACAATGACGAACAACAATGAACAAAAACTAAAGAAAATAAACACGATGAAATAAGAAGACTAAACAAAATGTTGGTCGAAGGACGTAGACTCCAAGAGAACCCGTCTCTTGAATCCTAACTCCGGGACACCACAATGATCACCACTCCTTGATAAGTCCTCATTCTTTCTGGCACTCAAGGATAAGCAAGAAAGAACTCACTGAACAACAACAAAGTTGCTGAAAAGAAATTCATTCATTCATATTGTGGTTTGCAAGAGTACAAGAGGTGCCTATTTATAGGCAAGTATTAACCCACAAACTAACTCTAGTTCACCCCACAAACCTAACCTTATTAATGCTAATTAATACAAAAAGGAAATCCTAAGTCAAAAGGAGCATTTAATTCTAATTTTGAATTTGAAAAGGTTGGCTCCTCTTAAATGCATAAAGCAAAGCAAATCAAATCATTATTTGCCTTTTATTGAAAAGGAAACAAATTGACTAAAATAATCCTAATAAAACTTATTAAAAACGTGACTTTTAGTGATCACATGAGAAGCACACATTGTCTTCAAGTTATATCTCCCAAATGGGCTTCTTTTGGGCTTGAATCATTAGCCTATATGATTGGAAGCTTTTTCCATACTTTCTAGCTCTTTTTGTGACTACAGCTTGATTTAAATAGTTGGGCTTCATGCTCTTTCCATGTTCATTGCCATGTCCAAGGACTCCAAATGCTTCATGTCTCAATCGTATTCTATCATTCCCTCCCTCCTCAAAATGATTCGTCCTCGAATCTCCATAATCTATATGGAAAGAAAGAGAACAATTAAAAGCATCAAATAAAAAAATAGGGAGTATACTTACTTTTCAAACTTGATTGATGCATCTTCTCTTCAATCCTTGCTTGAACTTGCGGTGTAATAATGACTCTTGGCTGCAAAGTCATCCCTTTTAATGTTTCATCTTTACATTCTTGTATTCCAAACCAATCTCCGGGATCAAAAACCTTGTAATGACCATTAGTTTGAATTGCATATGACTTGTTGTCATGCATTAGTGGATCAGAACTTGATTTTCCTTCCATAACATCCACACTAATAACCTGTAATAAAAAACTAGAGGCAAATTTGACACAACAAGACTCAAGGAAAATTAAGATTGTAGAGTAAACATATGGGATAAAAGCTGGGCAGATTTTCATATTATTTGCTAGGTTCAAAATCCGGAAGGATTTGACACTTGTGGATGATGCACATTGACAAGACACGGATGGAACATAGGTCACAAGAATAACATATGGATGAAAACAAGGTATCACAAAGTTGGATGGAATGAGAAGAGAATGGGTTACTAGATAGAAAATGGAACACACAAGATTCATGAAAGTAAGATGGAAGAAGCCAATAAAGAACTAAAAAGACACATGACTTGTGAGACACACAAGAGACATAAAACATGAAATGAGTAGGAACTGCTTCACAAATGAATTGAGTTTGCAGAACACTGTGATGAAAATGTAATGAAGTGACATAGATGGATGAACTAGAGAAAGAAGACACTAAATGGTTAAACTCTTTTTGGCATAGTTTTGGACGGAAGCATGAGGTTTAAGAAAAAGAATCGAGAAGCTTCAACCAACATTATCCTATCAATTTTGCGCCCTTAAGGAAGCAAGTCAGGACATCCGGCATGCTCACAACATTTCATGGCTATTCGAAACAATTCATCTGATAGAGTACGATCGAGGCATGAAGCATATGATGAGGAGGGCAAGCTAAGAGCAACAATGGACCATGGACAAATTCAAGGCCCACTTCAAGGCATTGGAGGACCAATGACTAGAGCTAGAACAAAAGCCATGAATGGGGTGATTCAAGACATTATTAACATGGAACCATTACATTTCAATGATTTTGAAGCCCAAAACAAAGAAAGAGGCAAGCTGAAAATCTGGAGCCAAATTATAGTCAAAGAACCCAACTTGGAGAAAGCCCAATAAGGAGGATTCACTTAAAATCCATGTGCTTCTCATGTGCTCACTAAAAGTGACGTTTTTAATAAGTTTTATTAGGATTATTTTAGTCAATTTGTTTCCTTTTCAATAAAAGGCAAATAATTATCTGATTTGCTTTACTTTATGCATTTAAGAGGAGCCAACCTTTTCAAATTCAAAATTAGAATTAAATGCTCCTTTTGACTTAAGATTTCCTTTTTGTATTAATTAGCATTAATAAGGTTAGGTTTGTGGGGTGAACTAGAGTTAGTTTGTGGGTTAATACTTGCCTATAAATAGGCACCTCTTGTACTCTTGCAAACCACAATATGAATGAATGAATTTCTTTTAAACAACTTTGTTGTTGTTCAGTGAGTTCTTTCTTGCTTATCCTTGAGTGCCAGAAAGAATGAGGACTTATCAAGGAGTGGTGATCCTTGTGGCGTCCCGGAGTTAGGATTCAAGAGACGGGTTCTCTTGGAGTCTACTTCCTTCGACCAACATTTTGTTCAGTCTTCTTATTTCATCGCGTCTATTTTCTTTAGTTTTTGTTCTTCATTATTCTTGTGTTCAATTTATCTTTCCTTGAGTTGCACGATCCTTATATCAAAGAAGGCTCTTAGGACGGGTTCCTAACGTGTCTCCCATCATCATCTCATTCGAAGCTCCTCCAGAGCCTGATTAGTGCAGAAGCACAAAGTATCCGAACTATTAGTGAAAAGTGTGAACAGACGAATTCCCATGAAATTGGCCACTTTGGGAGAACAATTGGGTTGATCCGGTCACCTCACAACATCTGGAGTCTATTCCAATGTATTGATCCCAATCGAAACTCTTTTTGGCATAGTTTTGGACGGAAGCTTAGGTTTGAGAAAAAGAACCGAGAAGCTTCAACCAACAATATCCTATCAATTTTGCGCCTTTGAGGGAGCAAGTTAGCACATCCGGCATGCTCACAACATTTCATGACTATTCGAAACAATTGATCTCATTCGAAGCTCCTCCAGAGCCTGATTAGTGCAGAAGCACAAAGTTTCTGAACTGTTTGTGAAAAGTGTGAACGGACGAATTCCCATGAAATTTGCCCCTTTGGGAGAATAATTGGGTTGATCCGGTTAGCTCACAACATCTTGAGTCTATTCTAATGTATTGATCCCAATCGAAACTCTTTTTGGGATAGTTTTGGCCGAAAGCATGAGGTTTGAGAAAAAGAACCGAGAAGCTTCAACCAACAATATCCTATCAACATTGCTCCTTTGAGGGAGCAAGTTAGCACATCCAGCATGCTCACAACATTTCATGACTATTCGAAACAATTGATCTCATTCGAAGCTCCTCCAGAGCCTGATTAGTGCAGAAGCACAAAGATTCTGAACTGTTTGTGAAAAGTGTGATCGGACGAATTCCCATGAAATTGGCCCCTTTCGGAGAACAATTGGGTTCATCCGGTCACCTCACAACATCTTGAGTGTATTCCAATATATTGATCACAATCGAAACTCTTTTTGGCATAGTTTTGGACGGAAGCTTGAGGTTTGAGAAAAAGAACCGAGAAGCTTCAACCAACAATATCCTATCAATTTTGCGCCTTTGAGGGAGCAAGTTAGCACATCCGGCATGCTCACAACATTTCATGACTATTCGAAACAATTGATCTCATTCGAAGCTCCTCCAGAGCCTGATTAGTGCAGAAGCACAAAGTGTCCGAACTGTTTGTAAAAAGTGTGAACGGACGAATTCCCATGAAATTGGCCACTTTGGGAGAACAATTGGGTTCATCCGGTCACCTCACAACATCTTGAGTCTATTCCAATGTATTGATCCTAATCGAAACTCTTTTTGGCATAGTTTTGGACGGAAGCTTGAGGTTTGAGAAAAAGAACAGAGAAGCTTCAACAAACAATATCCTATCAATTTTGCATCTTTGAGGGAGCAAGTTAGCACATCCGGCATGCTCACAACATTTCAAGACTATTCAAAACAATTGATCTCATTCGAAGCTCCTCCAGAGCCTAATTAGTGCAGAGGCGCAAAGTTTGTGAACTGTTTAGGAAAAGTGTGAACGGAAGAATTCCTATGAAATTGGCCCCTTTGGGAGAACAATTGGGTTCATCCAGTCACCTCACAACATCTTGAGTCTATTCCAATGTATTGATCCTAATCGAAACTCTTTTTGGCATAGTTTTGGACGGAACCTTGAGGTTTGAGAAAAAGAACCGAGAAGCTTCAACCAACAATATCCTATCAATTTTGCGCCTTTGAGGGAGCAAGTTAGCACATCCGGCATGCTCACAACATTTCATGACTATTCGAAACAATTGATCTCATTCGAAGCTCCTCCAGAGCCTGATTAGTGCAGAAGCACAAAGTTTCTGAACTGTTTGTGAAAAGTGTCAACGGACGAATTCCCATGAAATTGGCCACTTTGGGAGAACAATTGGGTTCATCCGGTGACCCCATAACATCTGGAGTCTATTCCAATGTCTTGATCCCAATCGAAACTCTTTTTGGGATAGTTTTGGTGGAAGCATGAGGTTTGAGAAAAAGAACCGTGAAGCTTCAACCAACAATATCCTCTCAATTTTGCATCTTTGAGGGAGCAAGTTAGCACATCCGACATGCTCACAACATTTCATGACTATTCGAAACAATTGATCTCGTTCGAAGCTCCTCCTGAGCCTGATTAGTGCAGAAGCACAAAGTTTCTGAACTGTTTGTGAAAAGTGTGAACGGACGAATTGCCATGAAATTGGCCGCTTTGGGAGAACAATTGGATTCATCCGGTGACCTCACAACATCTTGAGTCTATTCCAATGTCTTGATCCAAATCGAAACTCTTTTTGGGATAGTTTTGGTGGAAGCATGTGGTTTGAGAAAAAGAACCGTGAAGCTTCAGCCAACAATATCCTCTCAATTTTGCATCTTTGAGGGAGCAAGTTAGCACATCCGGCATGCTCACAACATTTCATGACTATTCGAAACAATTAATCACATTCGAAGCTCCTCCAGAGCCTCATTAGTGCAGGGGCACAAAGTTTGTGAACTGTTTATAAAAAGTGTGAACGGACGAATTCCTATGAAATTGGCCCCTTTGGGAGAACAATTGGGTTAATCCGGTCACCTCACAACATCTTGAGTCTATTCCAATGTATAGATCCCAATCAAAACTCTTTTTGGCATAGTTTTGGACGGAAGCTTGAGGTTTGAGAAAAAGAACCGAGAAGCTTCAACCAACAATATCCTATCAACATTGCTCCTTTGAGGGAGCAAGTTAGCACATCCGGCATGCTCACAACATTTCATTACTATTCGACACAGTTGATCTCATTCGAAGCTCCTCCAGAGCCTGATTAGTACAGAAGCACAAAGTTTCTGAACTGTTTGTGAAAAGTGTCATCGGACGAATTCCCATGAAATGGCCACTTTGGGAGAACAATTGGGTTCATCCGGTCACCTCACAACATCTGGAGTCTATTCTAATGTATTGATCCCAATCGAAACTCTTTTTGAGATAGTTTAGGACGGAGGCTTGAGGTTTGAGAAAAAGAATCGAGAAGCTTCAACCAACAATATCCTATCAATTTTGCATCTTTGAGGGAGCAAGTTAGCACATCCGGCATGCTCACAACATTTCATGACTATTCGAAACAATTGATCTCATTCGAAGCTCCTTCAGTGCCTGATTAGTGCAGAAGCACAAAGTTTCTGAACTGTTTGTAAAAAGTGTGAACGGACGAATTCCCATGAAATTGGCCCCTTTGGGAGAACAATTGGGTTGATCCGGTGACCTCACAACATCTGGAGTCTATTCCAATGCATTGGTCCTAATCGAAAGTCTTTTTGGCATAGTTTTGGACGGAAGCTTGAGGTTTGAGCAAAAGAATCGAGAAGCTTCAACCAACAATATCCTATCAATTTTGCATCTTTGAGGGAGCAAGTTAGCACATCCGGCATGCTCACAACATTTCATTACTATTCAAAACAATTGATCTCATTCGAAGCTCCTCCAGAGCCTGATTAGTGCAGAAGCACAAAGTTTCTGAACTGTTTGTGAAAAGTGTGAACGGACGAATTCCCATGAAATTGGCCCCTTTGGGAGAACAATTGGGTTGATCCGGTTACCTCACAACATCTTGAGTCTATTCCAATGTATTGATCCCAATCAAAACTCTTTTTGGCATAGTTTTGGACGGAAGCTTGAGGTTTGAGAAAAAGAACCGAGAAGCTTCAACCAACAATATCCTATCAATTTTGCATCTTTGAGGGAGCAAGTTAGCACATCCGGCATGGTCACAACATTTCATGACTATTCGACACAATTGATCTCATTCGAAGCTCCTCCAGAGCCTCATTAGTGCAGAAGCACAAAGTGTCCGAACTGTTTGTGAAAAGTGTGAACAGCCGAATTCCCATGAAATTGGCCACTTTGCAAGAACAATTGGGTTCATCCGGTCACCTCACAACATCTGGAGTCTGTTCCAATGTATTGATCCCAATCGAAACTCTTTTTGGCATAGTTTTGGACGGAAGCTTGAGGTTTGAGAAAAAGAACGGAGAAGCTTCAACCAACAATATCCTATCAATTTTGCATCTTTGAGGGAGCAAGTTAGCACATCCGGCATGGTCACAACATTTCAAGACTATTCGAAAAAATTGATCTCATTCGAAGCTCCTTCAGTGCCTGATTAGTGCAGAAGCACAAAGTTTCTGAACAGTTTGTAAAAAGTGTGAACGGACAAATTCCCATGAAATTGGCCACTTTGGGAGAACAACTAGGTTGATCCGGTGACCTCACAACATCTGGAGTCTATTCCAATGCATTGATCCTAATCGAAAGTCTTTTTGGCATAGTTTTGGACGGAAGCTTGAGGTTTGAGAAAAAGAATCGAGAAGCTTCAACCAACAATATCCTATCAATTTTGCATCTTTGAGGGAGCAAGTTAGCACATCCGGCATGCTCACAACATTTCATTACTATTCAAAACAATTGATCTCATTCGAAGCTCCTCCAGAGCCTGATTAGTGCAGAAGCACAAAGTTTCTGAACTGTTTGTGAAAAGTGTGAACGGACGAATTCCCATGAAATTGGCCCCTTTGGGAGAACAATTGGGTTGATCCGGTTACCTCACAACATCTTGAGTCTATTCCAATGTATTGATTCCAATCGAAACTCTTTTTGGCATAGTTTTTGACGGAAGCTTGAGGTTTGAGAAAAAGAACCGAGAAGCTTCAACCAACAATATCCTATCAATTTTGCATCTTTGAGGGAGCAAGTTAGCACATCCGGCATGCTCACAACATTTCATGACTATTCGAAACAATTGATCTCGTTCGAAGCTCCTCCAGAGCCTGATTAGTGCAGAAGCACAAAGTTTCTGAACTGTTTGTGAAAAGTGTGAAGGGACGAATTCCCATGAAATTGGCCACTTTGGGAGAACAATTGCGATCATCGGGTGACCTCACAACATCTGGAGTCTATTCCTATGTATTGATCCCAATCGATACTCTTTTTGGGAGAGTTTTGGTGGAAGCATGAGGTTTGAGAAAAAGAACCGAGAAGCTTCAACCAACACTACCCTATCAATTTTGCATCTTTGAGGGAGCAAGTTAGCACATCCGGCATGGTCACAACATTTCATGACTATTCGACACAATTGATCTCATTCGAAGCTCCTCCAGAGCCTCATTAGTGCAGAAGCACAAAGTGTCCGAACTGTTTGTGAAAAGTGTGAACGGCCGAATTCCCATGAAATTGGCCACTTTCGGAGAACAATTGGATTCATCCGGTGACCTCACAACATCTTGAGTCTATTCCAATGTATTGATTCCAATCGAAACTCTTTTTGGCATAGTTTTTTACGGAAGCTTGAGGTTTGAGAAAAAGAATCGAGAAGCTTCAACCAACAATATCCTATCAATTTTGCATCTTTGAGGGAGCAAGTTAGCACATCCGGCATGCTCACAACATTTCATGACTATTCGAAACAATTGATCTCGTTCGAAGCTCCTCCAGAGCCTGATTAGTGCAGAAGCACAAAGTTTCGGAACTGTTTGTGAAAAGTGTGAAGGGACGAATTCCCATGAAATTGGCCACTTTGGGAGAACAATTGGGTTCATCGGGTGAACTCACAACATCTGGAGTCTATTCCAATGTATTGATCCCAATCGAAACTCTTTTTGGGAGAGTTTTGGTGGAAGCATGAGGTTTGAGAAAAAGAACCGAGAAGCTTCAACCAACACTACCCTATCAATTTTGCATCTCTGAGGGAGCAAGTTAGCACATCCGGCATGGTCACAACATTTCATGACTATTCGACACAATTGATCTCATTCGAAGCTCCTCCAGAGCCTGATTAGTGCAGAAGCACAAAGTGTCCGAACTGTTTGTGAAAAGTGTGAACGGCCGAATTCCCATGAAATTGGCCACTTTGCAAGAACAATTGGGTTCATCCGGTCACCTCACAACATCTGGAGTCTGTTCCAATGTATTGATCCCAATCGAAACTCTTTTTGGCCTAGTTTTGGACGGAGGCTTGAGGTTTGAGAAAAAGAACGGAGAAGCTTCAACCAACAATATCCTATCAATTTTGCTTCTTTGAGGGAGCAAGTTAGCAAATCCGGCATGCTCACAACATTTCATGACTATTCGACACAATTGATCTCATTCGAAGCTCCTCCAGAGCCTGATTAATGCAGAAGCACAAAGTTTCTGAACTGTTTGTGAAAAGTGTGAACGGACGAATTCCCATGAAATTGGCCCCTTTGGGAGAACAATTGGGTTGATCTGGTAACCTCACAACATCTTGAGTCTATTCCAATGTGTTGATCCCAATCGAAACTCTTTTTAGGATAGTGTTGGTCGAAAGCCTGTGGTTTGAGAAAAAGAACCGAGAAGCTTCAACCAACAATATCCTATCAACATTGCTCCTTTGAGGGAGCAAGTTAGCACATCCGGCATGCTCACAACATTCCATTACTATTCAAAACAATTGATCTCATTCGAAGCTCCTCCAGAGCCTGATTAGTGCAGAAGCACAAAGTTTCTGAACTGTTTGTGAAAAGTGTGAACGGACGAATTCCCATGAAATTGGCCCCTTTGGGAGAACAATTGGGTTGATCCGGTTACCTCACAACATCTTGAGTCTATTCCAATGTATTGATTCCAATCGAAACTCTTTTTGGCATAGTTTTTGACGGAAGCTTGAGGTTTGAGAAAAAGAACCGAGAAGCTTCAACCAACAATATCCTATCAATTTTGCATCTTTGAGGGAGCAAGTTAGCACATCCGGCATGCTCACAACATTTCATGACTATTCGAAACAATTGATCTCGTTCGAAGCTCCTCCAGAGCCTGATTAGTGCAGAAGCACAAAGTTTCTGAACTGTTTGTGAAAAGTGTGAGGGGACGAATTCCCATGAAATTGGCCACTTTGGGAGAACAATTGCGATCATCGGGTGACCTCATAACATCTGGAGTCTATTCCAATGTATTGATCCCAATCGAAACTCTTTTTGGGAGAGTTTTGGTGGAAGCATGAGGTTTGAGAAAAAGAACCGAGAAGCTTCAACCAACACTACCCTATCAATTTTGCATCTTTGAGGGAGCAAGTTAGCACATCCGGCATGGTCACAACATTTCATGACTATTCGACACAATTGATCTCATTCGAAGCTCCTCCAGAGCCTGATTAGTGCAGAAGCACAAAGTGTCCGAACTGTTTGTGAAAAGTGTGAACGGCCGAATTCCCATGAAATTGGCCACTTTGGGAGAACAATTGGATTCATCCGGTGACCTCACAACATCTTGAGTCTATTCCAATGTCTTGATCCAAATCAAAACTCTTTTGGGATAGTTTTGGTGGAAGCATGTGGTTTGAGAAAAAGAACCGTGAAGCTTCAGCCAACAATATCCTCTCAATTTTGCATCTTTGAGGGAGCAAGTTAGCACATCCAGCATGCTCACAACATTTCATGACTATTCGAAACAATTGATCACATTCGAAGCTCCTCCAGAGCCTGATTAGTGCAGGGGCACAAAGTTTGTGAACTGTTTATAAAAAGTGTGAACGGACAAAGTCCCATGAAATTGGCCCCTTTGGGAGAACAATTGGGTTGATCCGGTCACCTCACAACATCTTGAGTCTATTCCAATGTATAGATCCCAATCAAAACTCTTTTTGGCATAGTTTTGGACGGAAGCTTGAGGTTTGAGAAAAAGAACCGAGAAGCTTCAACCAACAATATCCTATCAACATTGCTCCTTTGAGGGAGCAAGTTAGCACATCCGGCATGCTCACAACATTTCATTACTATTCAAAACAATTGATCTCATTCGAAGCTCCTCCAGAGCCTGATTAGTGCAGAAGAACAAAGTTTCTGAACTGTTTGTGAAAAGTGTGAACGGACGAATTCCCATGAAATTGGCCCCTTTGGGAGAACAATTGGGTTGATCCGGTTACCTCACAACATCTTGAGTCTATTCCAATGTATTGATTCCAATCGAAACTCTTTTTGGCATAGTTTTTGACGGAAGCTTGAGGTTTGAGAAAAAGAACCGAGAAGCTTCAACCAACAATATCCTATCAATTTTGCATCTTTGAGGGAGCAAGTTAGCACATCCGGCATGCTCAAAACATTTCATGACTATTCGAAACAATTGATCTCATTCGAAGCTCCTCCAGAGCCTTATTAGTGCAGAGGCACAAAGTTTGTGAACTGTTGAGGAAAAGTGTGAACTAATGAATTCCCATGAAATTGGACCCTTTGGGAGAAGAATTGGGATCATCCGGTCACCTCACAACATCTGGAGTCTATTCCAATGTATTGATCCCAATCGAAACTCTTTTTGGCATAGTTTTGGACGGAAGCTTGAGGTTTGAGAAAAAGAACGGAGAAGCTTCAACCAACAATATCCTATCAATTTTGGATCTTTGAGGGAGCAAGTTAGCACATCCGGCATGGTCACAACATTTCAAGACTATTCGAAACAATTGATCTCATTCGAAGCTCCTTGAGTGCCTGATTAGTGCAGAAGCACAAAGTTTCTGAACTGTTTGTAAAAAGTGTGAACGGACGAATTCCCATGAAATTGGCCCCTTTGGGAGAACAATTGGGTTGATCCGGTGACCTCACAACATCTGGAGTCTATTCCAATGCATTGATCCTAATCGAAAGTCTTTTTGGCATAGTTTTGGACGGAAGCTTGAGGTTTGAGAAAAAGAATCGAGAAGCTTCAACCAACAATATCCTATCAATTTTGCATCTTTGAGGGAGCAAGTTAGCACATCCGGCATGCTCACAACATTTCATGACTATTCGAAACAATTGATCTCGTTCGAAGCTCCTCCAGAGCCTGATTAGTGCAGTGGCATAAAGTTTGTGAACTGTTTAGGAAAAGTGTGAACGGATGAATTCCCATGAAATTGGCCACTTTGGGAGAACAATTGGGTTCATCCGGTCACCTCACAACATCTGGAGTCTATTCGAATGTATTGATCCCAATCGAAACTCTTTTTGGGAGAGTTTTGGTGGAAGCATGAGGTTTGAAAAAAAGAACCGAGAAGCTTCAGCCAACACTACCCTATCAATTTTGCATATTTGAGGGAGCAAGTTAGCACATCCGGCATGCTCACAACATTTCATGACTATTCGAAACAATTCATCTCATTCGAAGCTCCTCCAGAGCCTCATTAGTGCAGAAGTACAAAGTTTCTGAACTGTTTGTGAAAAGTGTGAACGGACGAATTCCCATGAAATTGGCCACTTTGGGAGAACAATTGGGTTCATCCGGTAACCTCACAACATCTGGAGTCTATTCCAATGTATTGATCCCAATCGAAACTCTTTTTGGGAGAGTTTTGGTGGAAGCATGAGGTTTGAGAAAAAGAACCGAGAAGCTTCAACCAACACTACCATATCAATTTTGCATCTTTGAGGGAGCAAGTTAGCACATCCGGCATGCTCACAACATTTCATGACTATTCGAAACAATTCATCTCATTCGAAGCTCCTCCAGAGCCTCATTAGTGCAGAAGCACAAAGTTTCTGAACTGTTTGTGAAAAGTGTGAACGGACGAATTCCCATGAAATTGGCCACTTTGGGAGAACAATTGGGTTCATCCGGTGACCTCACAACTTCTGGAGTCTATTCCAATGTATTGATCCCAATCGAAACTCTTTTTGGGAGAGTTTTGGTGGAAGCATGCGGTTTGAGAAAAAGAACCGAGAAGCTTCAACCAACACTACCCTATCAATTTTGCATCTTTGAGGGAGCAAGTTAGCACATCCGGCATGCTCACAACATGTCATGACTATTCGAAACAATTGATCTCATTCGAAGCTCCTCCAGAGCCTGATTAGTGCAGAAGCACAAAGTTTCTGATTTGTTTGTGAAAAGTGTGAAGGGACGAATTCCCATGAAATTGGCCACTTTGGGAGAACAATTGGGTTCATCCGGTGACCTCACAACATCTGGAGTCTATTCCAATGTATTGATCCCAATCGAAAATCTTTTTGGGAGAGTTTTGGTGGAAGCATGAGGTTTGAGAAAAAGAACCGAGAAGCTTCAACCAACACTACCCTATCAATTTTGCATCTTTGAGGGAGCAAGTTAGCACATCCGGCATGCTCACAGCATGTCATGACTATTCGAAACAATTGATCTCATTCGAAGCTCCTCCAGAGCCTGATTAGTGCAGAAGCACAAAGTTTCTGATTTGTTTGTGAAAAGTGTGAAGGGACGAATTCCCATGAAATTGGCCACTTTGGGAGAACAATTGGGTTCATCCGGTGACCTCACAACATCTGGAGTCTATTCCAATGTCTTGATCCCAATCGAAACTCTTTTTAGGATAGTTTTGGTGGAAGCATGAGGTTTGAGAAAAAGAACCGTGAAGCTTCAACCAACAATATCCTCTCAATTTTGCATCTTTGAGGGAGCAAGTTAGCACATCCGGCATGCTCACAACATTTCATGACTATTCGAAACAATTGATCTCATTTGAAGCTCCTCCAGTGCCTGATTAGTATAGAAGCACAAAGTTTCTGAACTGTTTGTGAAAAGTGTGAACGGATGAATTCCCATGAAATTGGCCACTTTGGGAGAACAATTGGGTTCATCCGGTGACCTCACAACATCTGGAGTCTATTCCAATGTATTGATCCCAATCGAAACTCTTTTTGGGAGAGTTTTGGTGGAAGCATGAGGTTTGAGAAAAAGAACCGAGAAGCTTCAACCAACACTACCATATCAATTTTGCATCTTTGAGGGAGCAAGTTAGCACATCCGGCATGCTCACAACATTTCATGACTATTCGAAACAATTCATCTCATTCGAAGCTCCTCCAGAGCCTCATTAGTGCAGAAGCACAAAGTTTCTGAACTGTTTGTGAAAAGTGTGAACGGACGAATTCCCATGAAATTGGCCACTTTGGGAGAACAATTGGGTTCATCCGGTGACCTCACAACTTCTGGAGTCTATTCCAATGTATTGATCCCAATCGAAACTCTTTTTGGGAGAGTTTTGGTGGAAGCATGAGGTTTGAGAAAAAGAACCGAGAAGCTTCAACCAACACTACCCTATCAATTTTGCATCTTTGAGGGAGCAAGTTAGCACATCCGGCATGCTCACCACTTGTCATGACTATTCGAAACAATTGATCTCATTCGAAGCTCCTCCAGAGCCTGATTAGTGCAGAAGCACAAAGTTTCTGATTTGTTTGTGAAAAGTGTGAAGGGACGAATTCCCATGAAATTGGCCACTTTGGGAGAACAATTGGGTTCATCCGGTGACCTCACAACATCTGGAGTCTATTCCAATGTATTGATCCCAATCGAAACTCTTTTTGGGAGAGTTTTGGTGGAAGCATGAGGTTTGAGAAAAAGAACCGAGAAGCTTCAACCAACACTACCCTATCAATTTTGCATCTTTGAGGGAGCAAGTTAGCACATCCGGCATGCTCACAGCATGTCATGACTATTCGAAACAATTGATCTCATTCGAAGCTCCTCCAGAGCCTGATTAGTGCAGAAGCACAAAGTTTCTGATTTGTTTGTGAAAAGTGTGAAGGGACGAATTCCCATGAAATTGGCCACTTTGGGAGAACAATTGGGTTCATCCGGTGACCTCACAACATCTGGAGTCTATTCCAATGTCTTGATCCCAATCGAAACTCTTTTTAGGATAGTTTTGGTGCAAGCATGAGGTTTGAGAAAAAGAACCGTGAAGCTTCAACCAACAATATCCTCTCAATTTTGCATCTTTGAGGGAGCAAGTTAGCACATCCGGCATGCTCACAACATTTCATGACTATTCGAAACAATTGATCTCATTTGAAGCTCCTCTAGTGCCTGATTAGTATAGAAGCACAAAGTTTCTGAACTGTTTGTGAAAAGTGTCATCGGACGAATTCCCATGAAATTGGCCACTTTGGGAGAACAATTGGGTTCATCCGGTGACCTCACAACATCTGGAGTCTATTCCAATGTCTTGATCCCAATCGAAACTCTTTTTGGGATAGTTTTGGTGGAAGCATGAGGTTTGAGAAAAAGAACCGTGAAGCTTCAACCAACAATATCCTCTCAATTTTGCATCTTTGAGGGAGCAAGTTAGCACATCCGGCATGCTCACAACATTTCAAGACTATTCGAAACAATTGATCTCGTTCGAAGCTCCTCCAGAGCCTGATTAGCGCAGAGGTAAAAAGTTTGTGAACTGTTTGGGAAAAGTGTGAACGGACGAATTCCCATGAAATTGGCCCCTTTGGGAGAACAATTGGATTCATCCGGTGACCTCACAACATCTTGAGTCTATTCCAATGTCTTGATCGAAATCGAAACTCTTTTTGGGATAGTTTTGGTGGAAGCATGTGGTTTGAGAAAAAGAACCGTGAAGCTTCAGCCAACAATATCCTCTCAATTTTGCATCTTTGAGGGAGCAAGTTAGCACATCCGGCATGCTCACAACATTTCATGACTATTCGAAACAATTGATCACATTCGAAGCTCCTCCAGAGCCTGATTAGTGCAGGGGCACAAAGTTTGTGAATTGTTTATAAAAAGTGTGAACGGACGAATTCCCATGAAATTGGCCCCTTTGGGAGAACAATTGGGTTGATCCGGTCACCTCACAACATCTTGAGTCTATTCCAATGTATAGATCCCAATCAAAACTCTTTTTGGCATAGTTTTGGACGGAAGCTTGAGGTTTGAGAAAAAGAACGGAGAAGCTTCAACCAACAATATCCTTCAATTTTGCATCTTTGAGGGAGCAAGTTAGCACATCCGGCATGCTCACAACATTTCGTGACTATTCGAAACAATTGATCTCATTCGAAGCTCCTCCAGAGCCTGATTAGTGCAGAAGCACAAAGTTTCTGAACTGTTTGTGAAAAGTGTGAACGGACGAATTCCCATGAAATTGGCCACTTTGGGAGAACAATTGGGTTCATCCGGTGACCTCACAACATCTGGAGTCTATTCCAATGTCTTGATCCCAATCGAAACTCTTTTTGGGATAGTTTTGGTGGAAGCATGAGGTTTGAGAAAAAGAACCGTGAAGCTTCAACCAACAATATCCTCTCAATTTTGCATCTTTGAGGGAGCAAGTTAGCACATCCGGCATGCTCACAACATTTCATGACTATTCGAAACAATTGATCTCGTTCGAAGCTGCTCCAGAGCCTGATTAGTGCAGAGGTAAAAAGTTTGTGAACTGTTTGGGAAAAGTGTGAACGGACGAATTGCCATGAAATTGGCCGCTTTGGGAGAACAATTGGATTCATCCGGTGACCTCACAACATCTTGAGTCTATTTCAATGTCTTGATCCAAATCGAAACTCTTTTTGGGATAGTTTTGGCGGAAGCATGTGGTTTGAGAAAAAGAACCGTGAAGCTTCAGCCAACAATATCCTCTGAATTTTGCATCTTTGAGGGAGCAAGTTAGCACATCCGGCATGCTCACAACATTTCATGACTATTCGAAACAATTGATCACATTCGAAGCTCCTCCAGAGCCTGATTAGTGCAGGGGCACAAAGTTTGTGAACTGTTTATAAAAAGTGTGAACGGACGAATTCCTATGAAATTGGCCCCTTTGGAAGAACAATTGGGTTCATCCGGTGACCTCACAACATCTGGAGTCTATTCCAATGCATTGATCCTAATCGAAAGTCTTTTTGGCATAGTTTTTGACGGAAGCTTGAGGTTTGAGAAAAAGAATCGAGAAGCTTCAACCAACAATATCCTATCAATTTTGCATCTTTGAGGGAGCAAGTTAGCACATCCGGCATGCTCACAACATTTCATGACTATTCGAAACAATTGATCTCGTTCGAAGCTCCTCCAGAGCCTGATTAGTGCAGTGGCATAAAGTTTGTGAACTGTTTAGGAAAAGTGTGAACGGATGAATTCCCATGAAATTGGCCAATTTGGGAGAACAATTGGGTTCATCCGGTCACCTCACAACATCTGGAGTCTATTCGAATGTATTGATCCCAATCGAAACTCTTTTTGGGAGAGTTTTGGTGGAAGCATGAGGTTTGAAAAAAAGAACCGAGAAGCTTCAGCCAACAATATCCTCTCAATTTTGCATCTTTGAGGGAGCAAGTTAGCACATCCGGCATGCTCACAACATTTCATGACTATTCGAAACAATTGATCTCGTTCGAAGCTCCTCCAGAGCCTGATTAGCGCAGAGGTAAAAAGTTTGTGAACTGTTTGGGAAAAGTGTGAACGGCCGAATTCCCATGAAATTGGCCACTTTGCAAGAACAATTGGGTTCATCCGGTCACCTCACAACATCTGAAGTCTGTTCCAATGTATTGATCCCAATCAAAACTCTTTTTGGCATAGTTTTGGACGGAAGCTTGAGGTTTGAGAAAAAGAACGGAGAAGCTTCAACCAACAATATATTATCAATTTTGCATCTTTGAGGGAGCAAGTTAGCACATCCGGCATGCTCACAACATTTCATGACTATTCGAAACAATTGATCTCATTTGAAGCTCCTCCAGAGCCTGATTAGTACAGAAGCACAAAGTTTCTGAACTGTTTGTGAAAAGTGTCATCGGACGAATTCCCATGAAATTGGCCACTTTGGGAGAACAATTGGGTTCATCCGGTGACCTCACAACATCTGGAGTCTATTCCAATGTCTTGATCCCAATCGAAACTCTTTTTGGGATAGTTTTGGTGGAAGCATGAGGTTTGAGAAAAAGAACCGTGAAGCTTCAACCAACAATATCCTCTCAATTTTGCATCTTTGAGGGAGCAAGTTAGCACATCCGGCATGCTCACAACATTTCATGACTATTCGAAACAATTGATCTCGTTCGAAGCTCTTCCAGAGCCTGATTAGCGCAGAGGTAAAAAGTTTGTGAACTGTTTGGTAAAAGTGTGAACGGACGAATTGCCATGAAATTGGCCGCTTTGGGAGAACAATTGGATTCATCCGGTGACCTCACAACATCTTGAGTCTATTCCAATGTCTTGATCCAAATCGAAACTCTTTTTGGGATAGTTTTGGTGGAAGCATGTGGTTTGAGAAAAAGAACCGTGAAGCTTCAGCCAACAATATCCTCTCAATTTTGCATCTTTGAGGGAGCAAGTTAGCACATCCGGCATGCTCACAACATTTCATGACTATTCGAAACAATTGATCACATTCGAAGCTCCTCCAGAGCCTGATTAGTGCAGAAGCACAAAGTTTCTGATTTGTTTGTGAAAAGTGTGAACGGACGAATTCCCATGAAATTGGCCACTTTGGGAGAACAATTGGGTTCATCCGGTCACCTCACAACATCTGGAGTCTATTCCAATGTATAGATCCCAATCAAAACCCTTTTTTTCATAGTTTTGGACGGAAGCTTGAGGTTTGAGAAAAAGAACCGAGAAGCTTCAACCAACAATATCCTATCAATTTTGCGCCTTTGAGGGAGCAAGTTAGCACATCCGGCATGCTCACAACATTTCATTACTATTCGAGACAGTTGATCTCATTCGAAGCTCCTCCAGAGCCTGATTAGCGCAGAAGCACAAAGTTTCTGAACTGTTTGTGAAAAGTGTGAACGGCCGAATTCCCATGAAATTGGCCACTTTGGGAGAACAATTGGGTTGATCTGGTTACCTCACAACATCTTGAGTCTATTCCAATGTATTGATCCCAATCGAAACTCTTTTTGGGATAGTTTTGGTCGAAAGCATGTGGTTTGAGAAAAAGAACCGAGAAGCTTCAACCAACAATATCCTATCAACATTGCTCCTTTGAGGGAGCAAGTTAGCACATCCGGCATGCTCACAACATTTCATTACTATTCGACACAGTTGATCTCATTCGAAGCTCCTCCAGAGCCTGATTAGTACAGAAGCACAAAGTTTCTGAACTGTTTGTGAAAAGTGTCATCGGACGAATTCCCATGAAATTGGCCACTTTGGGAGAACAATTGGGTTCATCCGGTAACCTCACAACATCTGGAGTCTATTCCAATGTCTTGATCCCAATCGAAACTCTTTTTGGCATAGTTTTTGACGGAAGCTTGAGGTTTGAGGAAAAGAACGGAGAATCTTCAACCAACAATATCCTATCAATTTTGCATCTTTGAGGGAGCAAGTTAGCACATCCGGCATGCTCACAACATTTCATGACTATTCGAAACAATTGATCACATTCGAAGCTCCTCCAGAGCCTGATTAGTGCAGGGGCACAAAGTTTGTGAACTGTTTATAAAAAGTGTGAACGGACAAATTCCCATGAAATTGGCCCCTTTGGGAGAACAATTGGGTTGATCCGGTCACCTCACAACATCTTGAGTCTATTCCAATGTATAGATCCCAATCAAAACTCTTTTTGGCATAGTTTTGGACGGAAGCTTGTGGTTTGAGAAAAAGAACCGAGAAGCTTCAACCAACAATATCTTATCAACATTGCTCCTTTGAGGGAGCAAGTTAGCACATCCGGCATGCTCACAACATTTCATTATTATTTGAAACAATTGATCTCATTCGAAGCTCCTCCAGAGCCTGATTAGTGCAGAAGCACAAAGTTTCTGAACTGTTTGTGAAAAGTGTGAACGGACGAATTCCCATGAAATTGGCCACTTTGGGAGAACAATTGGGTTCATCCGGTGACCTCACAACATCTTGAGTCTATTCCAATGTATTGATTCCAATCGAAACTCTTTTTGGCATAGTTTTTGACGGAAGCTTGAGGTTTGAGAAAAAGAACGGAGAAGCTTCAACCAACAATATCCTATCAATTTTGCATCTTTGAGGGAGCAAGTTAGCACATCCGGCATGCTCACAACATTTCATGACTATTTGAAACAATTGATCTCATTCGAAGCTCCTCCAGAGCCTGATTAGTGCAGAGGCACAAAGTTTCTGAACTGTTTGTGAAAAGTGTCAACGGACGAATTCCCATGAAATTGGCCACTTTGGGAGAACAATTGGGTTCATCTGGTGACCTCACAACATCTGGAGTCTATTCCAATGTCTTGATCCCAATCGAAACTCTTTTTGGGATAGTTTTGGTGGAAGCATGAGGTTTGAGAAAAAGAACCGTGAAGCTTCAACCAACAATATCCTATCAATTTTGCATCTTTGAGGGAGCAAGTTAGCACATCCGGCATGCTCACAACATTTCATGACTATTCGAAACAATTGATCTCATTCGAAGCTCCTCCAGAGCCTGATTAGTGCAGAAGCACAAAGTTTCTGAACTGTTTGTGAAAAGTGTGAACGGACGAATTCCCGTGAAATTGGCCCCTTTGGGAGAACAATTGGGTTGATCCGGTGGCCTCACAACATCTGGAGTCTGTTCCAATGTATTGATCCCAATCAAAACTCTTTTTGGCATAGTTTTGGACGGAAGCTTGAGGTTTGAGAAAAAGAACCGAGAAGCTTCAACCAACACTACCCTATTAATTTTGCATCTTTGAGGGAGCAAGTTAGCACATCCGGCATGCTCACAACATTTCATGACTATTCGAAACAATTGATCTCGTTCGAAGCTCCTCCAGAGCCTGATTAGTGCAGAGGTAAAAAGTTTGTGAACTGTTTGGGAAAAGTGTGAACGGACGAATTTCCATGAAATTGGCCGCTTTGGGAGAACAATTGGATTCATCCAGTGACCTCACAACATCTTGAGTCTATTCCAATGTCTTGATCCAAATCGAAACTCTTTTTGGGATAGTTTTGGTGGAAGCATGTGGTTTGAGAAAAAGAACCGTGAAGCTTCAGCCAACAATATCCTCTCAATTTTGCATCTTTGAGGGAGCAAGTTAGCACATCCGGCATGCTCACAACATTTCATGACTATTCGAAACAATTGATCACATTCGAAGCTCCTCCAGAGCCTGATTAGTGCAGGGGCACAAAGTTTGTGAACTGTTTATAAAAAGTGTGAACGGACAAATTCCCATGAAATTGGCCCCTTTGGGTGAACAATTGGGTTGATCCGGTCACCTCACAACATCTTGAGTCTATTCCAATGTATAGATCCCAATCAAAACTCTTTTTGGCATAGTTTTGGACGGAAGCTTGTGGTTTGAGAAAAAGAACCGAGAAGCTTCAACCAACAATATCCTATCAACATTGCTCCTTTGAGGGAGCAAGTTAGCACATCCGGCATGCTCACAACATTTCATTATTATTTGAAACAATTGATCTCATTCGAAGCTCCTCCAGAGCCTGATTAGTGCAGAAGCACAAAGTTTCTGAACTGTTTGTGAAAAGTGTGAACGGACGAATTCCCATGAAATTGGCCACTTTGGGAGAACAATTGGGTTCATCCGGTGACCTCACAACATCTTGAGTCTATTCCAATGTATTGATTCCAATGGAAACTCTTTTTGGCATAGTTTTTGACGGAAGCTTGAGGTTTGAGAAAAAGAACGGAGAAGCTTCAACCAACAATATCCTATCAATTTTGCATCTTTGAGGGAGCAAGTTAGCACATCCGGCATGCTCACAACATTTCATGACTATTTGAAACAATTGATCTCATTCGAAGCTCCTCCAGAGCCTGATTAGTGCAGAGGCACAAAGTTTCTGAACTGTTTGTGAAAAGTGTCAACGGACGAATTCCCATGAAATTGGCCACTTTGGGAGAACAATTGGGTTCATCCGGTGACCTCACAACATCTGGAGTCTATTCCAATGTCTTGATCCCAATCGAAACTCTTTTTGGGATAGTTTTGGTGGAAGCATGAGGTTTGAGAAAAAGAACCGTGAAGCTTCAACCAACAATATCCTATCAATTTTGCATCTTTGAGGGAGCAAGTTAGCACATCCTGCATGCTCACAACATTTCATGACTATTCGAAATAATTGATCTCATTCGAAGCTCCTCCAGAGCCTGATTAGTGCAGAAGCACAAAGTTTCTGAACTGTTTGTGAAAAGTGTGAACGGACGAATTCCCGTGAAATTGGCCCCTTTGGGAGAACAATTGGGTTGATCCGGTGGCCTCACAACATCTGGAGTCTGTTCCAATGTATTGATCCCAATCGAAACTCTTTTTGGCATAGTTTTGGACGGAAGCTTGAGGTTTGAGAAAAAGAACCGAGAAGCTTCAACCAACACTACCCTATTAATTTTGCATCTTTGAGGGAGCAAGTTAGCACATCCGGCATGCTCACAACATTTCATGACTATTCGAAACAATTGATCTCGTTCGAAGCTCCTCCAGAGCCTGATTAGTGCAGAGGTAAAAAGTTTGTGAACTGTTTGGGAAAAGTGTGAACGGACGAATTGCCATGAAATTGGCCGCTTTGGGAGGACAATTGGATTCATCCAGTGACCTCACAACATCTTGAGTCTATTCCAATGTCTTGATCCAAATCGAAACTCTTTTTGGGATAGTTTTGGTGGAAGCATGTGGTTTGAGAAAAAGAACCGTGAAGCTTCAGCCAACAATATCCTCTCAATTTTGCATCTTTGAGGGAGCAAGTTAGCACATCCGGCATGCTCACAACATTTCATGACTATTCGAAACAATTGATCACATTCGAAGCTCCTCCAGAGCCTGATTAGTGCAGGGGCACAAAGTTTGTGAACTGTTTATAAAAAGTGTGAACAGACGAATTCCCATGAAATTGGCCACTTTGGGAGAACAATTGGGTTGATCCGGTCACCTCACAACATCTTGAGTCTATTCCAATGTATTGATTCCAATCGAAACTCTTTTTGGCATAGTTTTTGACGGAAGCTTGAGGTTTGAGAAAAAGAACCGAGAAGCTTCAACCAACAATATCCTATCAATTTTGCATCTTTGAGGGAGCAAGTTAGCACATCCGGCATGGTCACAACATTTCATGACTATTCGAAACAATTGATCTCATTTGAAGCTCCTCCAGAGCCTGATTAGTGCAGAAGCACAAAGTTTCTGAACTGTTTGTGAAAAGTGTGAACGGACGAATTCCCATGAAATGGCCACTTTGGGAGAACAATTGGGTTCATCCGGTGACCTCACAACATCTGGAGTCTATTCTAATGTATTGATCCCAATCGAAACTCTTTTTGAGATAGTTTAGGACGGAGGCTTGAGGTTTGAGAAAAAGAACCGAGAAGCTTCAACCAACAATATCCTATCAATTTTGCATCTTTGAGGGAGCAAGTTAGCACATCCGGCATGGTCACAACATTTCATGACTATTCGACACAGTTGATCTCATTCGAAGCTCCTCCAGAGCCTGATTAGCGCAGAAGCACAAAGTTTCTGAACTATTTGTGAAAAGTGTGAACGGACGAATTCCCATGAAATTGACCCCTTTGGGAGAACAATTGGGTTGATCTGGTTACCTCACAACATCTTGAGTCTATTCCAATGTATTGATCCCAATCGAAACTCTTTTTGGCATAGTTTTGGTCGAAAGCATGTGGTTTGAGAAAAAGAACCGAGAAGCTTCAACCAACAATATCCTATCAACATTGCTCCTTTGAGGGAGCAAGTTAGCACATCCGTTATGCTCACAACATTTCATTACTATTCGAAACAATTGATCTCATTCGAAGCTCCTCCAGAGCCTGATTAGTGCAGAAGCACAAAGTTTCTGAACTGTTTGTGAAAAGTGTGAACAGACGAATTCCCATGAAATATGCCCCTTTGGGAGAACAATTGGGTTGATCCGGTTACCTCACAACATCTTGAGTCTATTCCAATGTATTGATTCCAATCGAAACTCTTTTTGGCATAGTTTTTGACGGAAGCTTGAGGTTTGAGAAAAAGAACCGAGAAGCTTCAACCAACAATATCCTATCAATTTTGCATCTTTGAAGGAGCAAGTTAGCACATCCGGCATGCTCACAACATTTCATGACTATTTGAAACAATTGATCTCATTCGAAGCTCCTCCAGAGCCTGATTAGTGCAGAAGCACAAAGTTTCTGAACTGTTTGTGAAAAGTGTCAACGGACGAATTCCCATGAAATTGGCCCCTTTGGGAGAACAATTGGGTTGATCCGGTTACCTCACAACATCTTGAGTCTATTCCAATGTATTGATTCCAATCGAAACTCTTTTTGGCATAGTTTTTGACGGAAGCTTGAGGTTTGAGAAAAAGAACCGAGAAGCTTCAACCAACAATATCCTATCAATTTTGCATCTTTGAGGGAGCAAGTTAGCACATCCGGCATGCTCACAACATTTCATGACTATTTGAAACAATTGATCTCATTCGAAGCTCCTCCAGAGCCTGATTAGTGCAGAAGCACAAAGTTTCTGAACTGTTTGTGAAAAGTGTCAACGGACGAATTCCCATGAAATTGGCCACTTTGGGAGAACAATTGGGTTCATCCGGTGACCTCACAACATCTGGAGTCTATTCCAATGTCTTGATCCCAATCGAAACTCTTTTTGGGATAGTTTTGGTGGAAGCATGTGGTTTGAGAAAAAGAACCGTGAAGCTTCAGCCAACAATATCCTCTCAATTTTGCATCTTTGAGGGAGCAAGTTTGCACATCCGGCATGCTCACAACATTTCATGACTATTCGAAACAATTGATCACATTCGAAGCTCCTCCAGAGCCTGATTAGTGCAGGGGCACAAAGTTTGTGAACTGTTTATAAAGAGTGTGAACGGACGAATTCCTATGAAATTGGCCCCTTTGGGAGAACAATTGGGTTCGTCCGGTCACCTCACAACATCTTGAGTCTATTCCAATGTATAGATCCCAATCAAAACTCTTTTGGGCATAGTTTTGGACGGAAGCTTGAGGTTTGAGAAAAAGAACGGAGAAGCTTCAACCAACAATATCCTATCAATTTTGCATCTTTGAGGGAGCAAGTTAGCACATCCGGCATGCTCACAACATTTCATGACTACTCGAAACAATTGATCTCATTCGAAGCTCCTTCAGTGCCTGATTAGTGCAGAAGCACAAAGTTTCTGAACTGTTTGTAAAAAGTGTGAACGTACGAATTCCCATGAAATTGACCCCTTTGGGAGAACAATTTGGTTGATCCGGTGACCTCACAACATCTGGAGTCTATTCCAATGCATTGATCCTAATCGAAAGTCTTTTTGGCATAGTTTTGGATGGAAGCTTGAGGTTTGGGAAAAAGAATCGAGAAGCTTCAACCAACAATATCCTAACAATTTTGCAACTTTGAGGGAGTAAGTTAGCACATCCGGCATGCTCACAACATTTCATGACTATTCGACACAGTTGATCTCATTCGAAGCTCCTCCAGAGCCTGATTAGCGCAGAAGCACAAAGTTTCTGAACTGTTTGTGAAAAGTGTGAACGGACGAATTCCCATGAAATTGGCCACTTTGGGAGAACAATTGGGTTCATCCGGTGACCTCACAACATCTGGAGTCTATTCCAATGCCTTGATCCAAATCGAAACTCTTTTTGGGATAGTTTTGGTGGAAGCATGTGGTTTGAGAAAAAGAACCGTGAAGCTTCAGCCAACAATATCCTCTCAATTTTGCATCTTTGAGGGAGCAAGTTAGCACATCCGGCATGCTCACAACATTTCATGACTATTCGAAACAATTGATCACATTCGAAGCTCCTCCAGAGCCTGATTAGCGCAGAAGCACAAAGTTTCTGAACTATTTGTGAAAAGTGTGAACGGACGAATTGCCATGAAATTGGCCACTTTGGGAGAGCAATTGGGTTGATCCGGTGACCTCACAACATCTGGAGTCTATTCCAATATCTTGATCCCAATCGAAACTCTTTTTGGGATAGTTTTGGTGGAAGCATGTGGTTTGCGAAAAAGAACCGTGAAGCTTCAGCCAACAATATCCTCTCAATTTTGCATCTTTGAGGGAGCAAGTTAGCACATCCGACATGCTCACAACATTTCATGACTATTCGAAACAATTGATCTCGTTCGAAGCTCGTCCAGAGCCTGATTAGTGCAGAAGCACAAAGTTTGTGAACTGTTTGTGAAAAGTGTGAACGGACGAATTGCCATGAAATTGGCCACTTTGGGAGAACAATTGGGTTCATCCGGTGACCTAACAACATCTGGAGTCTATTCCAATGTCTTGATCCCAATCGAAACTCTTTTTCGGATAGTTTTGGTGGAGGCATGTGGTTTGAGAAAAAGAACCGTGAAGCTTCAGCCAACAATATCCTCTCAATTTTGCATCTTTGAGGGAGCAAGTTAGCACATCCGACATGCTCACAACATTTCATGACTATTCGAAACAATTAATCTCATTCGAAGCTCCTCCAGAGCCTGATTAGTGCAGAAGCACAAAGTTTGTGAACTGTTTGTGAAAAGTGTGAATGGAGGAATTTCCATGAAATTAGCCACTTTGGGAGAACAATTGGATTCATCCGGTCACCTCACAACATCTGGAGTCTATTCCAATGTATTGATCCCAATCAAAACTCTTTTTGGGATAGTTTTGGTGGAAGCATGAGGTTTGAGAAAAAGAACCGTGAAGCTTCAACCAACATTATCCTCTCAATTTTGCATCTTTGAGGGAGCAAGTTAGCACATCCGGCATGCTCACAACATTTCATGACTATTTGAAACAATTGATCTCATTCGAAGCTCCTCCAGAGCCTGATTAGTGCAGAAGCACAAAGTTTCTGAACTGTTTGTGAAAAGTGTCAACGGACGAATTCCCATGAAATTGGCCACTTTGGGAGAACAATTGGGTTCATCCGGTGACTTTACAACATCTGGAGTCTATTCCAATGTCTTGATCCCAATCGAAACTCTTTTTGGGATAGTTTTGGTGGAAGCATGAGGTTTGAGAAAAAGAACCGTGAAGCTTCAACCAACATTATCCTCTCAATTTTGCATCTTTGAGGGAGCAAGTTAGCACATCCGGCATGCTCACAACATTTCATGACTATTCGAAACAATTGATCTCATTCGAAGCTCCTCCAGAGCCTGATTAGTGCAGAAGCACAAAGTTTGTGAACTGTTTGTGAAAAGTGTGAACGGACGAATTGCCAGGAAATTAGCCACTTTGGGAGAACAATTGGATTCATCCGGTCACCTAACAACATCTGGAGTCTATTCCAATGTATTGATCCCAATCGAAACTCTTTTTGGGATAGTTTTGGTGGAAGTATGAGGTTTGAGAAAAAGAACGGAGAAGCTTCGACCAACAATATCCTATCAATTTTGCATCTTTGAGGGAGCAAGTTAGCACATCCGGCATGCTCACAACATTTCATGACTATTCGAAACAATTGATCTCGTTCGAAGCTCCTCCAGAGCCTGATTAGTGCAGAGGTAAAAAGTTTGTGAACTGTTTGGGAAAAGTGTGAACGGACGAATTGCCATGAAATTGGCCGCTTTGGGAGAACAGTTGGATTCATCCGGTGACCTCACAACATCTTGAGTCTATTCCAATGTCTTGATCCAAATCGAAACTCTTTTTGGGATAGTTTTGATGGAAGCATGAGGTTTGAGAAAAAGAACGGAGAAGCTTCAACCAACAATATCCTATCAACATTGCTCCTTTGAGGGAGTAAGTTAGCACATCCGGCATGCTCACAACATTTCATTACTATTCGAAACAATTGATCTCATTCGAAGCTCCTCCAGAGCCTGATTAGTGCAGAAGCACAAAGTTTCTGAACTGTTTGTGAAAAGTGTGAACGGACGAATTCCCATGAAATTGGCCCCTTTGGGAGAACAATTGGGTTGATCCGGTTACCTCACAACATCTTGAGTCTATTCCAATGTATTGATTCCAATCGAAACTCTTTTTGGCATAGTTTTTGACGGAAGCTTGAGGTTTGAGAAAAAGAACCGAGAAGCTTCAACCAACAATATCCTATCAATTTTGCATCTTTGAGGGAGCAAGTTAGCACATCCGGCATGCTCACAACATTTCATGACTATTCGAAACAATTGATCTCATTCGAAGCTCCTCCAGAGCCTGATTAGTGCAGAAGCACAAAGTTTCTGAACTGTTTGTGAAAAGTGTGAACGGACGAATTGCCATGAAATTGGCCGCTTTGGGAGAACAATTGGGTTCGTCCGGTGACCTCACAACATCTTGAGTCTATTCCAATGTCTTGATCCAAATCGAAACTCTTTTTGGGATAGTTTTGGTGGAAGCATGTGGTTTGAGAAAAAGAACCGTGAAGCTTCAACCAACAATATCCTCTCAATTTTGCATCTTTGAGGGAGCAAGTTAGCACATCCGGCATGCTCACAACATTTCATGACTATTCGAAACAATTGATCTCGTTCGAAGCTCCTCCAGAGCCTGATTAGTGCAGAGGAAAAAAGTTTGTGAACTGTTTGGGAAAAGTGTGAACGGACGAATTGCCATGAAATTGGCCGCTTTGGGAGAACAGTTGGATTCATCCGGTGACCTCACAACATCTTGAGTCTATTCCAATGTCTTGATCCAAATCGAAACTCTTTTTGGGATAGTTTTGGTGGAAGCATGTGGTTTGAGAAAAAGAACCGTGAAGCTTCAGCCAACAATATCCTCTCAATTTTGCATCTTTGAGGGAGCAAGTTAGCACATCCGGCATGCTCACAACATTTCATGACTATTCGAAACAATTGATCACATTTGAAGCTCCTCCAGAGCCTGATTAGTGCAGGGGCACAAAGTTTCTGAACTGTTTATGAAAAGTGTGAACGGACGAATTCCCATGAAATTGGCCCCTTTGGGAGAACAATTGGGTTGATCCGGTCACCTCACAACATCTTGAGTCTATTCTAATGTATAGATCCCAATCAAAACTCTTTTTGGCATAGTTTTGGACGGAAGCTTGAGGTTTGAGAAAAAGAACCGAGAAGCTTCAACCAACAATATCCTATCAACAATGCGCCTTTGAGGGAGCAAGTTAGCACATCCGGCATGCTCACAACATTTCATGACTATTCGAAACAATTGATCTCATTCGAAGCTCCTCCAGAGCCTGATTAGTGCAGAAGCACAAAGTTTCTGAACTGTTTGTGAAAAGTGTGAACGAACGAATTCTCATGAAATTGGCCCCTTTGGAAGAACAATTGGGTTGATCAGGTTACCTCACAACATCTGGAGTCTATTCCAATGTCTTGATCCCAATCGAAACTCTTTTTGGGATAGTTTTGGTGGAAGCATGAGGTTTGAGAAAAAGAACCGTGAAGCTTCAACCAACAATATCCTCTCTATTTTGCATCTTTGAGGGAGCAAGTTAGCACATCCGGCATGCTCACAACATTTCATGACTATTCGAAACAATTGATCTCGTTCGAAGCTCCTCCAGAGCCTGATTAGTGCAGAAGTACAAAGTTTCTGAACTGTTTGTGAAAAGTGTGAACGGACGAATTGCCATGAAATTGGCCGCTTTGGGAGAACAATTGGGTTCGTCCGGTGACCTCACAACATCTTGAGTCTATTCCAATGTCTTGATCCAAATCGAAACTCTTTTTGGGATAGTTTTGGTGGAAGCATGTGGTTTGAGAAAAAGAACTGTGAAGCTTCAGCCAACAATATCCTCTCAATTTTGCATCTTTGAGGGAGCAAGTTAGCAGATCCGGCATGCTCACAACATTTCATGACTATTCGAAACAATTGATCACATTCGAAGCTCCTCCAGAGCCTGATTAGTGCAGAAGCACAAAGTTTCTGAACTGTTTGTGAAAAGTGTGAACGGATGAATTCCCATGAAATTGGCCACTTTGGGAGAACAATTTGGTTCATCCGGTGACCTCACAACATCTGGAGTCTATTCCAATGTCTTGATCCCAATCGAAACTCTTTTTGGGATAGTATTGGTCGAAGCATGAGGTTTGAGAAAAAGAACCGTGAAGCTTCAACCAACAATATCCTCTCAATTTTGCATCTTTGAGGGAGCAAGTTAGCACATCCGGCATGCTCACAACATTTCATGACTATTCGAAACAATTGATCTCGTTCGAAGCTCCTCCAGAGCCTGATTAGTGCAGAAGCACAAAGTTTCTGAACTGTTTGTGAAAAGTGTGAACGGACGAATTCCCATGAAATTGGCCCCTTTGGGAGAACAATTGGGTTGATCCGGTTACCTCACAACATCTTGAGTCTATTCCAATGTATTGATCCCAATCGAAACTCTTTTTGGGATAGTTTTGGTCGAAAGCATGTGGTTTGAGAAAAAGAACCGAGAAGCTTCAACCAACAATATCCTATCAACATTGCTCCTTTGAGGGAGTAAGTTAGCACATCCGGCATGCTCACAACATTTCATGACTATTCGAAACAATTGATCACATTCGAAGCTCCTCCAGAGCCTGATTAGTGCAGGGGCACAAAGTTTGTGAACTGTTTGTGAAAAGTGTGAACGGACGAATTCCCATGAAATTGGCCCCTTTGGGAGAACAATTGGGTTGATCCTGTCACCTCACAACATCTTGAGTCTATTCCAATGTATAGATCCCAATCAAAACTCTTTTTGGCATAATTTTGGACGGAAGCTTGAGGTTTGAGAAAAAGAACCGAGAAGCTTCAACCAACAATATCCTATCAATTTTGCTTCATTGAGGGAGCAAGTTAGCACATCCGGCATGCTCACAACATTTCATGACTATTCGAAACAATTGATCTCATTCGAAGCTCCTCCAGAGCCTGATTAGTGCAGAAGAACAAAGTTTCTGAACTGTTTGTGAAAAGTGTGAACGGACGAATTCCCATGAAATGCCCACTTTGGGAGAACAATTGGGTTCATCCGGTCACCTCACAACATCTGGAGTCTATTCTAATGTATTGATCCCAGTCGAAACTCTTTTTGGGATAGTTTTGGTGGAAGCATGAGGTTTGAGAAAAAGAACCGTGAAGCTTCAACCAACAATATCCTCTCAATTTTGCATCTTTGAGGGAGCAAGTTAGCACATCCGGCATGCTCACAACATTTCATGACTATTCAAAACAATTGATCTCGTTCGAAGCTCCTCCAGAGCCTGATCAGTGCAGAGGTAAAAAGTTTGTGAACTGTTTGGGAAAAGTGTGAACGGACGAATTGCCATGAAATTGGCCGCTTTGGGAGAACAATTGGGTTGATCTGGTTACCTCACAACATCTTGAGTCTATTCCAATATATTGAACCCAATCGAAACTCTTTTTGGGATAGTTTTGGTCGAAAGCATGTGGTTTGAGAAAAAGAACCGAGAAGCTTCAACCAACAATATCCTATCAACATTGCTCCTTTGAGGGAGCAAGTTAGCACATCCGGCATGCTCACAACATTTCATTACTATTCGAAACAATTGATCTCATTCGAAGCTCCTCCAGAGCCTGATTAGTGCAGAAGCACAAAGTTTCTGAACTGTTTGTGAAAAGTGTGAATGGACGAATTCCCATGAAATTGGCCCCTTTGGGAGAACAATTGGGTTGATCCGGTTACCTCACAACATCTTGAGTCTATTCCAATGTATTGATTCCAATCGAAACTCTTTTTGGCATAGTTTTTGACGGAAGCTTGAGGTTTGAGAAAAAGAACCGAGAAGCTTCAACCAACAATATCCTATCAATTTTGCATCTTTGAGGGAGCAAGTTAGCACATCCAGCATGCTCACAACATTTCATGACTATTCGAAACAATTGATCTCATTCGAAGCTCCTCCAGAGCCTGATTAGTGCAGAAGCACAAAGTTTCTGAACTGTTTGTGAAAAGTGTCAACGGACGAATTGCCATGAAATTGGCCGCTTTGGGAGAACAATTGGGTTCATCTGGTGACCTCACAACATCTTGAGTCTATTCCAATGTCTTGATCCAAATCGAAACTCTTTTTGGGATAGTTTTGGTGGAAGCATGTGGTTTGAGAAAAAGAACTGTGAAGCTTCAGCCAACAATATCCTCTCAATTTTGCATCTTTGAGGGAGCAAGTTAGCAGATCCGGCATGCTCACAACATTTCATGACTATTCGAAACAATTGATCTCATTCGAAGCTCCTCCAGAGCCTGATTAGTACAGAAGCACAAAGTTTCTGAACTGTTTGTGAAAAGTGTGAACGGACGAATTCCCATGAAATGGCCACTTTGGGAGAACAATTGGGTTCATCCGGTCACCTCACAACATCTGGAGTCTATTCTAATGTATTGATCCCAATCGAAACTCTTTTTGAGATAGTTTAGGACGGAGGCTTGAGGTTTGAGAAAAAGAACCGAGAAGCTTCAACCAACAATATCCTATCAATTTTGCATCTTTGAGGGAGCAAGTTAGCACATCCGGCATGGTCACAACATTTCATGACTATTCGACACAATTGATCTCATTCGAAGCTCCTCCAGAGCCAGATTAGTGCAGAAGTACAAAGTTTCTGAACTGTTTGTGAAAAGTGTGAACGGACGAATTCCCATGAAATTGGCCCCTTTGGGAGAACAATTGGGTTGATCTGGTTACCTCACAACATGTTGAGTCTATTCCAATGTATTGATCCCAATTGAAACTCTTTTTGGGATAGTTTTGGTCGAAAGCATGTGGTTTGAGAAAAAGAACCGAGAAGCTTCAACCAACAATATCCTATCAACATTGCTCCTTTGAGGGAGTAAGTTAGCACATCCGGCATGCTCACAACATTTCATTACTATTCGAAACAATTGATCTCATTCGAAGCTCCTCCAGAGCCTGATTAGTGCAGAAGCACAAAGTTTCTGAACTGTTTGTGAAAAGTGTGAACGGACGAATTCCCATGAAATTGGCCCCTTTGGGAGAACAATTGGGTTGATCCGGTTACCTCACAACATCTTGAGTCTATTCCAATGTATTGATTCCAATCGAAACTCTTTTTGGCATAGTTTTTGACGGAAGCTTGAGGTTTGAGAAAAAGAACCGAGAAGCTTCAACCAACAATATCCTCTCAATTTTGCATCTTTGAGGGAGCAAGTTAGCACATCCGGCATGCTCACAACATTTCATGACTATTCGAAACAATTGATCTCATTCGAAGCTCCTCCAGAGCCTGATTAGTGCAGAAGCACAAAGTTTCTGAACTGTTTGTGAAAAGTGTCAACGGATGAATTCCCATGAAATTGGCCACTTTGGGAGAACAATTGGGTTCATCCGGTGACCTCACAACATCTTGAGTCTATTCCAATGTCTTGATCCAAATCGAAACTCTTTTTGGGATAGTTTTGGTGGAAGCATGTGGTTTGAGAAAAAGAACTGTGAAGCTTCAGCCAACAATATCCTCTCAATTTTGCATCTTTGAGGGAGCAAGTTAGCAGATCCGGCATGCTCACAACATTTCATGACTATTCGAAACAATTGATCTCATTCGAAGCTCCTCCAGAGCCTGATTAGTGCAGAAGCACAAAGTTTCTGAACTGTTTGTGAAAAGTGTGAACGGACGAATTCCCATGAAATTGGCCCCTTTGGGAGAACAATTGGGTTGATCCTGTCACCTCATAACATCTTGAGTCTATTCCAATGTATAGATGCCAAAAAAAACTCTTTTTGGCATAGTTTTGGACGGAAGCTTGAGGTTTGAGAAAAAGAACCGAGAAGCTTCAACCAACAATATCCTATCAATTTTGCATCTTTGAGGGAGCAAGTTAGCACATCCGGCATGCTCACAACGTTTTATGACTATTCGAAACAATTGATCTCATTCGAAGCTCCTCCAGAGCCTGATTAGTGCAGAAGCACAAAGTTTCTGAACTGTTTGTAAAAAGTGTGAACGGACGAATTCCCATGAAATTGGCCCCTTTGGGAGAACAATTGGGTTGATCTGGTTACCTCACAACATCTGGAGTCTATTCCAATGTATTGATCCCAATCGAAACTCTTTTTGGGATAGTTTTGGTCGAAAGCATGTGGTTTGAGAAAAAGAACCGATAAGCTTCAACCAACAATATCCTATCAACATTGCTCCATTGAGGGAGCAAGTTAGCACATCCGGCATGCTCACAACATTTCATGACTATTCGAAACAATTGATCTCATTCGAAGCTCCTCCAGAGCCTGATTAGTGCACTAGCACAAAGTTTCTGAACTGTTTGTGAAAAGTGTGAACGGACGAATTCCCATGAAATTGGCCCCTTTGGGAGAACAATTGGGTTGATCCGGTTACCTCACAACATCTTGAGTCTATTCCAATGTATTGATTCCAATCGAAACTCTTTTTGGCATAGTTTTTGACGGAAGCTTGAGGTTTGAGAAAAAGAACCGAGAAGCTTCAACCAACAATATCCTATCAATTTTGCATCTTTGAGGGAGCAAGTTAGCACATCCGGCATGGTCACAACGTTTCATGACTATTCGACACAATTGATCTCATTCGAAGCTCCTCCAGAGCCAGATTAGTGCAGAAGCACAAAGTTTCTGAACTGTTTGTGAAAAGTGTGAACGGACAAATTCCCATGAAATTGGCCCCTTTGGGAGAACAATTGGGTTGATCTGGTTACCTCACAACATGTTGAGTCTATTCCAATGTATTGATCCCAATCGAAACTCTTTTTGGGATAGTTTTGGTCGAAAGCATGTGGTTTGAGAAAAAGAACCGAGAAGCTTCAACCAACAATATCCTATCAACATTGCTCCTTTGAGGGAGTAAGTTAGCACATCCGGCATGCTCACAACATTTCATTACTATTCGAAACAATTGATCTCATTCGAAGCTCCTCCAGAGCCTGATTAGTGCAGAAGCACAAAGTTTCTGAACTGTTTGTGAAAAGTGTGAACGGACGAATTCCCGTGAAATTGGCCCCTTTGGGAGAACAATTGGGTTCATCCGGTCACCTCACAACATCTGGAGTCTATTCTAATGTATTGATCCCAATCGAAACTCTTTTTGAGATAGTTTAGGACGGAGGCTTGAGGTTTGAGAAAAAGAACCGAGAAGCTTCAACTAACAATATCCTATCAATTTTGCATCTTTGAGGGATCAAGTTAGCACATCCGGCATGGTCACAACATTTCATGACTATTCGACACAATTGATCTCATTCGAAGCTCCTCCAGAGCCAGATTAGTGCAGAAGCACAAAGTTTCTGAACTGTTTGTGAAAAGTGTGAACGGACGAATTCCCATGAAATTGGCCCCTTTGGGAGAACAATTGGGTTGATCTGGTTACCTCACAACATCTGGAGTCTATTCCAATGTCTTGATCCCAATCGAAACTCTTTTTGGGATAGTTTTGGTGGAAGCATGAGGTTTGAGAAAAAGAACCGTGAAGCTTCAACCAACAATATCCTCTCAATTTTGCATCTTTGAGGGAGCAAGTTAGCACATCCGGCATGCTCACAACATTTCATGACTATTCGAAACAATTGATCTCGTTCGAAGCTCCTCCAGAGCCTGATTAGTGCAGAAGCACAAAGTTTCTGAACTGTTTGTGAAAAGTGTGAACGGACGAATTGCCATGAAATTGGCCGCTTTGGGAGAATAATTGGGTTCATCCGGTGACCTCACAACATCTTGAGTCTATTCCAATGTCTTGATCCAAATCGAAACTCTTTTTGGGATAGTTTTGGTGGAAGCATGTGGTTTGAGAAAAAGAACTGTGAAGTTTCAGCCAACAATATCCTCTCAATTTTGCATCTTTGAGGGAGCAAGTTAGCACATCCGGCATGCTCACAACATTTCATGACTATTCGAAACAATTGATCTCATTCGAAGCTCCTCCAGAGCCTGATTAGTGCAGAAGCACAAAGTTTCTGAACTGTTTGTGAAAAGTGTGAACGGACGAATTCCCATGAAATTGGCCCCTTTGGGAGAACAATTGGGTTGATCTGGTTACCTCACAACATATGGAGTCTATTCCAATGCATTGATCCCAATCGAAACTCTTTTTGGGATAGTTTTGGTCGAAAGCATGTGGTTTGAGAAAAAGAACCGAGAAGCTTCAACCAACAATATCCTATCAACATTGCTCCTTTGAGGGAGTAAGTTAGCACATCCGGCATGCTCACAACATTTCATTACTATTCGAAACAATTGATCTCATTCGAAGCTCCTCCAGAGCCTGATTAGTGCAGAAGCACAAAGTTTCTGAACTGCTTGTGAAAAGTGTCAACGGACGAATTCCCATGAAATTGGCCACTTTGGGAGAACAATTGGGTTCATTCGGTGACCTCACAACATCTGGAGTCTATTCCAATGTCTTGATCCCAATCGAAACTCTTTTTGGGATAGTTTTGGTGGAAGCATGAGGTTTGAGAAAAAGAACCGTGAAGCTTCAACCAACAATATCCTCTCAATTTTGCATCTTTGAGGGAGCAAGTTAGCACATCCGGCATGCTCACAACATTTCATGACTATTCGAAACAATTGATCACATTCGAAGCTCCTCCAGAGCCTGATTAGTGCAGGGGCACAAAGTTTGTGAACTGTTTGTGAAAAGTGTGAACGGACGAATTCCCATGATATTGGCCCCTTTGGGAGAACAATTTGGTTGATCCTGTCACCTCATAACATCTTGAGTCTATTCCAATGTATAGATCCCAAAAAAAACTCTTTTTGGCATAGTTTTGGACGGAAGCTTGAGGTTTGAGAAAAAGAACCGAGAAGCTTCAACCAACAATATCCTATCAATTTTGCATCTTTGAGGGAGCAAGTTAGCACATCCGGCATGCTCACAACATTTCATGACTATTCGAAACAATTGATCTCATTCGAAGCTCCTCCAGAGCTTGATTAGTGCAGAAGCACAAAGTTTCTGAACTGTTTGTAAAAAGTGTGAACGGACGAATTCCCATGAAATTGGCCCCTTGGGGAGAACAATTGGGTTGATCTGGTTACCTCACAACATCTGGAGTCTATTCCAATGTATTGATCCCAATCGAAACTCTTTTTGGGATAGTTTTGGTCGAAAGCATGTGGTTTGAGAAAAAGAACCGAGAAGCTTCAACCAACAATATCCTATCAACATTGCTCCTTTGAGGGAGCAAGTTAGCACATCCGGCATGCTCACAACATTTCATGACTATTCGAAACAATTGATCTCATTCGAAGCTCCTCCAGAGCCTGATTAGTGCAGAAGCACAAAGTTTCTGAACTGTTTGTGAAAAGTGTGAACGGACGAATTCCCATGAAATGGCCACTTTGGGAGAACAATTGGGTTCATCCGGTCACCTCACAACATCTGGAGTCTATTCTAATGTATTGATCCCAGTCGAAACTCTTTTTGAGATAGTTTTGGTGGAAGCATGAGGTTTGAGAAAAAGAACCGTGAAACTTCAACCAACAATATCCTCTCAATTTTGCATCTTTGAGTTAGCAAGTTAGCACATCCGGCATGCTCACAACATTTCATGACTATTCTACACAATTGATCTCATTCGAAGCTCCTCCAGAGCCAGAATAGTGCAGAAGCACAAAGTTTCTGAACTGTTTGTGAAAAGTGTGAACGGACGAATTCCCATGAAATTGGCCCCTTTTGGGGAACAATTGGGTTGATCTGGTTACCTCACAACATGTTGAGTCTATTCCAATGTATTGATCCCAATCGAAACTCTTTTTGGGATAGTTTTGGTCGAAAGCATGTGGTTTGAGAAAAAGAACCGAGAAGCTTCAACCAACAATATCCTATCAACATTGCTCCTTTGAGGGAGTAAGTTAGCACATCCGGCCTGCTCACAACATTTCATTACTATTCGAAACAATTGATCTCATTCGAAGCTCCTCCAGAGCCTGATTAGTGCAGAAGCACAAAGTTTCTGAACTGTTTGTGAAAAGTGTGAACGGACGAATTCCCATGAAATTGGCCCCTTTGGGAGAACAATTGGGTTGATCCGGTTACCTCACAACATCTTGAGTCTATTCCAATGTATTGATTCCAATCGAAACTCTTTTTGGCATAGTTTTTGACGGAAGCTTGAGGTTTGAGAAAAAGAACCGAGAAGCTTCAACCAACAATATCCTATCAATTTTGCATCTTTGAGGGAGCAAGTTAGCACATCCGGCATGCTCACAACATTTCATGACTATTCGAAACAATTGATCTCATTCAAAGCTCCTCCAGAGCCTGATTAGTGCAGAAGCACAAAGTTTGTGAACTGTTTGTGAAAAGTGTCAACGGATGAATTCCCATGAAATTGGCCACTTTGGGAGAACAATTGGGTTCATCCGGTGACCTCACAACATCTGGAGTCTATTCCAATGTCTTGATCCAAATCGAAACTCTTTTTGGGATAGTTTTGGTGGAAGCATGTGGTTTGAGAAAAAGAACTGTGAAGCTTCAGCCAACAATATCCTCTCAATTTTGCATCTTTGAGGGAGCAAGTTAGCACATCCGGCATGCTCACAACATTTCATGACTATTCGAAACAATTGATCTCATTCGAAGCTCCTCCAGAGCCTGATTAGTGCAGAAGCACAAAGTTTCTGAACTGTTTGTGAAAAGTGTGAACGGACGAATTCCCATGAAATTGGCCCCTTTGGGAGAACAATTGGGTTGATCCGGTCACCTCACAACATGTGGAGTCTATTCCAATGTATTGATCCCAATCGAAACTCTTTTTGAGATAGTTTAGGACGGAGGCTTGTGGTTTGAGAAAAAGAACCGAGAAGCTTCAACCAACAATATCCTATCAACATTGCTCCTTTGAGGGAGCAAGTTAGCACATCCGGCATGCTCACAACATTTCATTATTATTTGAAACAATTGATCTCATTCGAAGCTCCTCCAGAGCCTGATTAGTGCAGAAGCACAAAGTTTCTGAACTGTTTGTGAAAAGTGTGAACGGACGAATTCCCATGAAATTGGCCCCTTTGGGAGAACAATTGGGTTGATCCGGTTACCTCACAACATCTTGAGTCTATTCCAATGTATTGATTCCAATCGAAACTCTTTTTGGCATAGTTTTTGACGGAAGCTTGAGGTTTGAGAAAAAGAACCGAGAAGCTTCAACCAACAATATCCTATCAATTTTGCATCTTTGAGGGAGCAAGTTAGCACATCCGGCATGGTCACAACATTTCATGACTATTCGACACAATTGATCTCATTCGAAGCTCCTCCAGAGCTAGATTAGTGCAGAAGCACAAAGTTTCTGAACTGTTTGTGAAAAGTGTGAACGGACGAATTCCCATGAAATTGGCCCCTTTGGGAGAACAATTGGGTTGATCTGGTTACCTCACAACATGTTGAGTCTATTCCAATGTATTGATCCCAATCGAAACTCTTTTTGGGATAGTTTTGGTCGAAAGCATGTGGTTTGAGAAAAAGAACCGAGAAGCTTCAACCAACAATATCCTATCAACATTGCTCCTTTGAGGGAGTAAGTTAGCACATCCGGCATGCTCACAACATTTCATGACTATTCGAAACAATTGATCTCATTCGAAGCTCCTCCAGAGCGTGATTAGTGCAGAAGCACAAAGTTTCTGAACTGTTTGTGAAAAGTGTGAACGGACGAATTCCCATGAAATTGGCCCCTTTGGGAGAACAATTGGGTTGATCCGGTCACCTCACAACATGTGGAGTCTATTCCAATGTATTGATCCCAATCGAAACTCTTTTTGAGATAGTTTAGGACGGAGGCTTGTGGTTTGAGAAAAAGAACCGAGAAGCTTCAACCAACAATATCCTATCAACATTGCTCCTTTGAGGGAGCAAGTTAGCACATCCGGCATGCTCACAACATTTCATTATTATTTGAAACAATTGATCTCATTCGAAGCTCCTCCAGAGCCTGATTAGTGCAGAAGCACAAAGTTTCTGAACTGTTTGTGAAAAGTGTGAACGGACGAATTCCCATGAAATTGGCCCCTTTGGGAGAACAATTGGGTTGATCCGGTTACCTCACAACATCTTGAGTCTATTCCAATGTATTGATTCCAATCGAAACTCTTTTTGGCATAGTTTTTGACGGAAGCTTGAGGTTTGAGAAAAAGAACCGAGAAGCTTCAACCAACAATATCCTATCAATTTTGCATCTTTGAGGGAGCAAGTTAGCACATCCGGCATGGTCACAACATTTCATGACTATTCGACACAATTGATCTCATTCGAAGCTCCTCCAGAGCTAGATTAGTGCAGAAGCACAAAGTTTCTGAACTGTTTGTGAAAAGTGTGAACGGACGAATTCCCATGAAATTGGCCCCTTTGGGAGAACAATTGGGTTGATCTGGTTACCTCACAACATGTTGAGTCTATTCCAATGTATTGATCCCAATCGAAACTCTTTTTGGGATAGTTTTGGTCGAAAGCATGTGGTTTGAGAAAAAGAACCGAGAAGCTTCAACCAACAATATCCTATCAACATTGCTCCTTTGAGGGAGTAAGTTAGCACATCCGGCATGCTCACAACATTTCATGACTATTCGAAATAATTGATCTCATTCGAAGCTCCTCCAGAGCGTGATTAGTGCAGAAGCACAAAGTTTCTGAACTGTTTGTGAAAAGTGTGAACGGACGAATTCCCATGAAATTGGCCCCTTTGGGAGAACAATTGGGTTGATCCGGTCACCTCACAACATGTGGAGTCTATTCCAATGTATTGATCCCAATCGAAACTCTTTTTGAGATAGTTTAGGACGGAGGCTTGTGGTTTGAGAAAAAGAACCAAGAAGCTTCAACCAACAATATCCTATCAACATTGCTCCTTTGAGGGAGCAAGTTAGCACATCCGGCATGCTCACAACATTTCATTATTATTTGAAACAATTGATCTCATTCGAAGCTCCTCCAGAGCCTGATTAGTGCAGAAGCACAAAGTTTCTGAACTGTTTGTGAAAAGTGTGAACGGACGAATTCCCATGAAATTGGCCCCTTTGGGAGAACAATTGGGTTGATCCGGTTACCTCACAACATCTTGAGTCTATTCCAATGTATTGATTCCAATCGAAACTCTTTTTGGCATAGTTTTTGACGGAAGCTTGAGGTTTGGGAAAAAGAACCGAGAAGCTTCAACCAACAATATCCTATCAATTTTGCATCTTTGAGGGAGCAAGTTAGCACATCCGGCATGGTCACAACATTTCATGACTATTCGACACAATTGATCTCATTCGAAGCTCCTCCAGAGCTAGATTAGTGCAGAAGCACAAAGTTTCTGAACTGTTTGTGAAAAGTGTGAACGGACGAATTAACATGAAATTGGCCCCTTTGGGAGAACAATTGGGTTGATCTGGTTACCTCACAACATGTTGAGTCTATTCCAATGTATTGATCCCAATCGAAACTCTTTTTGGGATAGTTTTGGTCGAAAGCATGTGGTTTGAGAAAAAGAACCGAGAAGCTTCAACCAACAATATCCTATCAACATTGCTCCTTTGAGGGAGTAAGTTAGCACATCCGGCATGCTCACAACATTTCATTACTATTCGAAACAATTGATCTCATTCGAAGCTCCTCCAGAGCCTGATTAGTGCAGAAGCACAAAGTTTCTGAACTGTTTGTGAAAAGTGTGAACGGACGAATTCCCATGAAATTGGCCCCTTTGGGAGAACAATTGGGTTCATCCGGTCACCTCACAACATCTGGAGTCTATTCTAATGTATTGATCCCAATCGAAACTCTTTTTGAGATAGTTTAGGACGGAGGCTTGAGGTTTGAGAAAAAGAACCGAGAAGCTTCAACCAACAATATCCTATCAATTTTGCATCTTTGAGGGAGCAAGTTAGCACATCCGGCATGGTCACAACATTTCATGACTATTCGACACAATTGATCTCATTCGAAGCTCCTCCAGAGCCAGATTAGTGCAGGGGCACAAAGTTTCTGAACTGTTTATAAAAAGTGTGAACGGACGAATTCCCATGAAATTGGCCCCTTTGGGAGAACAATTGGGTTGATCCGGTCACCTCACAACATCTTGAGTCTATTCTAATGTATAGATCCCAATCAAAACTCTTTTTGGCATAGTTTTGGACGGAAGCTTGAGGTTTGAGAAAAAGAACCGAGAAGCTTCAACCAACAATATCCTATCAACATTGCGCCTTTGAGGGAGTAAGTTAGCACATCCGGCATGCTCACAACATTTCATTACTATTCGAAACAATTGATCTCATTCGAAGCTCCTCCAGAGCCAGATTAGTGCAGAAGCACAAAGTTTGTGAACTGTTTGTGAAAAGTGTGAACGGACGAATTCCCATGAAATTGGCCCCTTTGGGAGAACAATTGGGTTGATCTGGTTACCTCACAACATGTTGAGTCTATTCCAATGTATTGATCCCAATCGAAACTCTTTTTGGGATAGTTTTGGTCGAAAGCATGTGGTTTGAGAAAAAGAACCGAGAAGCTTCAACCAACAATATCCTATCATCATTGCTCCTTTGAGGGAGTAAGTTAGCACATCCGGCATGCTCACAACATTTTATTACTATTCGAAACAATTGATCTCATTCGAAGCTCCTCCAGAGCCTGATTAGTGCAGAAGCACCAAGTTTCTGAACTGTTTGTGAAAAGTGTGAACGGACGAATTCCCATGAAATTGGCCCCTTTGGGAGAACAATTGGGTTGATCCGGTTACCTCACAACATCTTGAGTCTATTCCAATGTATTGATTCCAATCGAAACTCTTTTTGGCATAGTTTTTGACGGAAGCTTGAGGTTTGAGAAAAAGAACCGAGAAGCTTCAACCAACAATATGCTATCAATTTTGCATCTTTGAGGGAGCAAGTTAGGACATCCGGCATGCTCACAACATTTCATGACTATTCGAAACAATTGATCTCATTCGAAGCTCCTCCAGAGCCTGATTAGTGCAGAAGCACAAAGTTTCTGAACTGTTTGTGAAAAGTGTCAACGGATGAATTCCCATGAAATTGGCCACTTTGGGAGAACAATTGGGTTCATCCGGTGACCTCACAACATCTGGAGTCTATTCCAATGTCTTGATCCCAATCGAAACTCTTTTTGGGATAGTTTTGGTGGAAGCATGAGGTTTGAGAAAAAGAACCGTGAAGCTTCAACCAACAATATCCTCTCAATTTTGCATCTTTGAGGGAGCAAGTTAGCACATCCGGCATGCTCACAACATTTCATGACTATTCGAAACAATTGATCTCGTTCGAAGCTCCTCCAGAGCCTGATTAGTGCAGAAGCACAAAGTTTCTGAACTGTTTGTGAAAAGTGTCAACGGACGAATTGCCATGAAATTGGCCGCTTTGGGAGAATAATTGGGTTCATCCGGTGACCTCACAACATCTTGAGTCTATTCCAATGTCTTGATCCAAATCGAAACTCCTTTTGGGATAGTTTTGGTGGAAGCATGTGGTTTGAGAAAAAGAACTGTGAAGCTTCAGCCAACAATATCCTCTCAATTTTGCATCTTTGAGGGAGCAAGTTAGCAGATCCGGCATGCTCACAACATTTCATGACTATTCGAAACAATTGATCTCATTCGAAGCTCCTCCAGAGCCTGATTAGTGCAGAAGCACAAAGTTTGTGAACTGTTTGTGAAAAGTGTGAACGGACGAATTCCCATGAAATTGGCCCCTTTGGGAGAACAATTGGGTTGATCCGGTTACCTCACAACATCTTGAGTCTATTCCAATGTATTGATTCCAATCGAAACTCTTTTTGGCATAGTTTTTGACGGAAGCTTGAGGTTTGAGAAAAAGAACCGAGAAGCTTCAACCAACAATATGCTATCAATTTTGCATCTTTGAGGGAGCAAGTTAGCACATCCGGCATGGTCACAACATTTCATGACTATTCGACACAATTGATCTCATTCGAAGCTCCTCCAGAGCCAGATTAGTGCAGAAGCACAAAGTTTCTGAACTGTTTGTGAAAAGTGTGAACGGACGAATTCCCATGAAATTGGCCCCTTTGGGAGAACAATTGGGTTGATCTGGTTACCTCACAACATGTTGAGTCTATTCCAATGTATTGATCCAAATCGAAACTCCTTTTGGGATAGTTTTGGTGGAAGCATGTGGTTTGAGAAAAAGAACTGTGAAGCTTCAGCCAACAATATCCTCTCAATTTTGCATCTTTGAGGGAGCAAGTTAGCAGATCCGGCATGCTCACAACATTTCATGACTATTCGAAACAATTGATCTCATTCGAAGCTCCTCCAGAGCCTGATTAGTGCAGAAGCACAAAGTTTCTGAACTGTTTGTGAAAAGTGTGAACGGACGAATTCCCATGAAATTGGCCCCTTTGGGAGAACAATTGGGTTGATCCGGTGACCTCACAACATCTTGAGTCTATTCCAATGTATTGATTCCAATCGAAACTCTTTTTGGCATAGTTTTTGACGGAAGCTTGAGGTTTGAGAAAAAGAACCGAGAAGCTTCAACCAACAATATCCTATCAATTTTGCATCTTTGAGGGAGCAAGTTAGCACATCCGGCATGCTCACAACATTTCATGACTATTCGACACAATTGATCTCATTCGAAGCTCCTCCAGAGCCAGATTAGTGCAGAAGCACAAAGTTTATGAACTGTTTGTGAAAAGTGTGAACGGACGAATTCCCATGAAATTGGCCCCTTTGGGAGAACAATTGGGTTGATCTGGTTACCTCACAACATGTTGAGTCTATTCCAATGTATTGATCCCAATCGAAACTCTTTTTGGGATAGTTTTGGTCGAAAGCATGTGGTTTGAGAAAAAGAACCGAGAAGCTTCAACCAACAATATCCTATCAACATTGCTCCTTTGAGGGAGTAAGTTAGCACATCCGGCATGCTCACAACATTTCATTACTATTCGAAACAATTGATCTCATTCGAAGCTCCTCCAGAGCCTGATTAGTGCAGAAGCACAAAGTTTCTGAACTGTTTGTGAAAAGTGTGAACGGACGAATTCCCATGAAATTGGCCCCTTTGGGAGAACAATTGGGTTGATCCGGTTCCCTCACAACATCTTGAGTCTATTCCAATGTATTGATTCCAATCGAAACTCTTTTTGGCATAGTTTTTGACGGAAGCTTGAGGTTTGAGAAAAAGAACCGAGAAGCTTCAACCAACAATATCCTATCAATTTTGCATCTTTGAGGGAGCAAGTTAGCACATCCGGCATGCTCACAACATTTCATGACTATTCGAAACAATTGATCTCATTCGAAGCTCCTCCAGAGCCTGATTAGTGCAGAAGCACAAAGTTTCTGAACTGTTTGTGAAAAGTGTCAACGGATGAATTCCCATGAAATTGGCCACTTTGGGAGAACAATTGGGTTCATCCGGTGACCTCACAACATCTGGAGTCTATTCCAATGTCTTGATCCCAATTGAAACTCTTTTTGGGATAGTTTTGGTGGAAGCATGAGGTTTGAGAAAAAGAACCGTGAAGCTTCAACCAACAATATCCTCTCAATTTTGCATCTTTGAGGGAGCAAGTTAGCACATCCGGCATGCTCACAACATTTCATGACTATTCGAAACAATTGATCTCGTTCGAAGCTCCTCCAGAGCCTGATTAGTGCAGAAGCACAAAGTTTCTGAACTGTTTGTGAAAAGTGTCAACGGACGAATTGCCATGAAATTGGCCGCTTTGGGAGAACAATTGGGTTCATCCGGTGACCTCACAACATCTTGAGTCTATTCCAATGTCTTGATCCAAATCGAAACTCTTTTTGAGATAGTTTAGGACGGAGGCTTGAGGTTTGAGAAAAAGAACCGAGAAGCTTCAACCAACAATATCCTATCAATTTTGCATCTTTGAGGGAGCAAGTTAGCACATCCGGCATGGTCACAACATTTCATGACTATTCGACACAATTGATCTCATTCGAAGCTCCTCCAGAGCCAGATTAGTGCAGGGGCACAAAGTTTCTGAACTGTTTATAAAAAGTGTGAACGGACGAATTCCCATGAAATTGGCCCCTTTGGGAGAACAATTGGGTTGATCCGGTCACCTCACAACATCTTGAGTCTATTCTAATGTATAGATCCCAATCAAAACTCTTTTTGGCATAGTTTTGGACGGAAGCTTGAGGTTTGAGAAAAAGAACCGAGAAGCTTCAACCAACAATATCCTATCAACATTGCGCCTTTGAGGGAGTAAGTTAGCACATCCGGCATGCTCACAACATTTCATTACTATTCGAAACAATTGATCTCATTCGAAGCTCCTCCAGAGCCTGATTAGTGCAGAAGCACAAAGTTTCTGAACTGTTTGTGAAAAGTGTGAACGGACGAATTCCCATGAAATTGGCCCCTTTGGGAGAACAATTGGGTTGATCCGGTTACCTCACAACATCTTGAGTCTATTCCAATGTATTGATTCCAATCGAAACTCTTTTTGGCATAGTTTTTGACGGAAGCTTGAGGTTTGAGAAAAAGAACCGAGAAGCTTCAAACAACAATATCCTATCAATTTTGCATCTTTGAGGGAGCAAGTTAGCACATCCGGCATGCTCACAACATTTCATGACTATTCGACACAATTGATCTCATTCGAAGCTCCTCCAGAGCCAGATTAGTGCAGAAGCACAAAGTTTATGAACTGTTTGTGAAAAGTGTGAACGGACGAATTCCCATGAAATTGGCCCCTTTGGGAGAACAATTGGGTTGATCTGGTTACCTCACAACATCTTGAGTCTATTCCAATGTATTGATCCCAATCGAAACTCTTTTTGGGATAGTTTTGGTCGAAAGCATGTGGTTTGAGAAAAAGAACCGAGAAGCTTCAACCAACAATATCCTATCAACATTGCTCCTTTGAGGGAGTAAGTTAGCACATCCGGCATGCTCACAACATTTCATTACTATTCGAAACAATTGATCTCATTCGAAGCTCCTCCAGAGCCTGATTAGTGCAGAAGCACAAAGTTTCTGAACTGTTTGTGAAAAGTGTGAACGGACGAATTCCCATGAAATTGGCCCCTTTGGGAGAACAATTGGGTTGATCTGGTTACCTCACAACATCTTGAGTCTATTCCAATGTATTGATTCCAATCGAAACTCTTTTTGGCATAGTTTTTGACGGAAGCTTGAGGTTTGAGAAAAAGAACCGAGAAGCTTCAACCAACAATATCCTATCAATTTTGCATCTTTGAGGGAGCAAGTTAGCACATCCGGCATGCTCACAACATTTCATGACTATTCGAAACAATTGATCTCATTCGAAGCTCCTCCAGAGCCTGATTAGTACAGAAGCACAAAGTTTCTGAACTGTTTGTGAAAAGTGTCAACGGATGAATTCCCATGAAATTGGCCACTTTGGGAGAACAATTGGGTTCATCCGGTGACCTCACAACATCTGGAGTCTATTCCAATGTCTTGATCCCAATCGAAACTCTTTTTGGGATAGTTTTGGTGGAAGCATGAGGTTTGAGAAAAAGAACCGTGAAGCTTCAACCAACAATATCCTCTCAATTTTGCATCTTTGAGGGAGCAAGATAGCACATCCGGCATGCTCACAACATTTCATGACTATTCGAAACAATTGATCTCGTTCGAAGCTCCTCCAGAGCCTGATTAGTGCAGAAGCACAAAGTTTCTGAACTGTTTGTGAAAAGTGTCAACGGACGAATTGCCATGAAATTGGCCGCTTTGGGAGAACAATTGGGTTCATCCGGTGACCTCACAACATCTTGAGTCTATTCATATGTCTTGATCCCAATCGAAACTCTTTTTGAGATAGTTTAGGACGGAGGCTTGAGGTTTGAGAAAAAGAACCGAGAAGCTTCAACCAACAATATCCTATCAATTTTGCATCTTTGAGGGAGCAAGTTAGCACATCCGGCATGGTCACAACATTTCATGACTATTCGACACAATTGATCTCATTCGAAGCTCCTCCAGAGCCAGATTAGTGCAGGGGCACAAAGTTTCTGAACTGTTTATAAAAAGTGTGAACGGACGAATTCCCATGAAATTGGCCCCTTTGGGAGAACAATTGGGTTGATCCGGTCACCTCACAACATCTTGAGTCTATTCTAATGTATAGATCCCAATCAAAACTCTTTTTGGCATAGTTTTGGACGGAAGCTTGAGGTTTGAGAAAAAGAACCGAGAAGCTTCAACCAACAATATCCTATCAACATTGCGCCTTTGAGGGAGTAAGTTAGCACATCCGGCATGCTCACAACATTTCATTACTATTCGAAACAATTGATCTCATTCGAAGCTCCTCCAGAGCCTGATTAGTGCAGAAGCACAAAGTTTCTGAACTGTTTGTGAAAAGTGTGAACGGACGAATTCCCATGAAATTGGCCCCTTTGGGAGAACAATTGGGTTGATCCGGTTACCTCACAACATCTTGAGTCTATTCCAATGTATTGATTCCAATCGAAACTCTTTTTGGCATAGTTTTTGACGGAAGCTTGAGGTTTGAGAAAAAGAACCGAGAAGCTTCAAACAACAATATCCTATCAATTTTGCATCTTTGAGGGAGCAAGTTAGCACATCCGGCATGCTCACAACATTTCATGACTATTCGAAACAAATGATCTCGTTCGAAGCTCCTCCAGAGCCTGATTAGTGCAGAAGCACAAAGTTTCTGAACTGTTTGTGAAAAGTGTCAACGGACGAATTGCCATGAAATTGGCCGCTTTGGGAGAACAATTGGGTTCATCCGGTGACCTCACAACATCTTGAGTCTATTCCAATGTCTTGATCCAAATCGAAACTCTTTTTGGGATAGTTTTGGTGGAAGCATGTGGTTTGAGAAAAAGAACTGTGAAGCTTCAGCCAACAATATCCTCTCAATTTTGCATCTTTGAGGGAGCAAGTTAGAATATCCGGCATGCTCACAACATTTCATGACTATTCAAAACAATTGATCTCATTCGAAGCTCCTCCAGAGCCTGATTAGTGCAGAAGCACAAAGTTTCTGAACTGTTTGTGAAAAGTGTGAACGGACGAATTCCCATGAAATTGGCCCCTTTGGGAGAACAATTGGGTTGATCCGGTCACCTCACAACATCTGGAGTCTATTCTAATGTATTGATCCCAATCGAAACTCTTTTTGAGATAGTTTAGGACGGAGGCTTGAGGTTTGAGAAAAAGAACCGAGAAGCTTCAACCAACAATATCCTATCAATTTTGCATCTTTGAGGGAGCAAGTTAGCACATCCGGCATGGTCACAACATTTCATGACTATTCGACACAATTGATCTCATTCGAAGCTCCTCCAGAGCCAGATTAGTGCAGAAGCACAAAGTTTCTGAACTGTTTGTGAAAAGTGTGAACGGACGAATTCCCATGAAATTGGCCCCTTTGGGAGAACAATTGGGTTGATCTGGTTACCTCACAACATGTTGAGTCTATTCCAATGTATTGATCCCAATCGAAACTCTTTTTCGGATAGTTTTGGTCGAAAGCATGTGGTTTGAGAAAAAGAACCGAGAAGCTTCAACCAACAATATCCTATCAACATTGCTCCTTTGAGGGAGTAAGTTAGCACATCCGGCATGCTCACAACATTTCATTACTATTCGAAAGAATTGATCTCATTCGAAGCTCCTCCAGAGCCTGATTAGTGCAGAAGCACAAAGTTTCTGAACTATTTGTGAAAAGTGTGAACGGACGAATTCCCATGAAATTGGCCCCTTTGGGAGAACAATTGGGTTGATCCGGTTACCTCACAACATCTTGAGTCTATTCCAATGTATTGATTCCAATAGAAACTCTTTTTGGCATAGTTTTTGACGGAAGCTTGAGGTTTGAGAAAAAGAACCGAGAAGCTTCAACCAACAATATCCTATCAATTTTGCATCTTTGAGGGAGCAAGTTAGCACATCCGGCATGCTCACAACATTTCATGACTATTCGAAACAATTGATCTCATTCGAAGCTCCTCCAGAGCCTGATTAGTGCAGAAGCACAAAGTTTCTGAACTGTTTGTGAAAAGTGTGAACGGATGAATTCCCATGAAATTGGCCACTTTGGGAGAACAATTGGGTTCATCCGGTAACCTCACAACATCTGGAGTCTATTCCAATGTCTTGATCCCAATCGAATCTCTTTTTGGGATAGTTTTGGTGGAAGCATGAGGTTTGAGAAAAAGAACCGTGAAGCTTCAACCAACAATATCCTCTCAATTTTGCATCTTTGAGGGAGCAAGTTAGCACATCCGGCATGCTCACAACATTTCATGACTATTCGAAACAATTGATCTCGTTCGAAGCTCCTCCAGAGCCTGATTAGTGCAGAAGCACAAAGTTTCTGAACTGTTTGTGAAAAGTGTCAATGGACGAATTGCCATGAAATTGGCCGCTTTGGGAGAACAATTGGGTTCATCCGGTGACCTCACAACATCTTGAGTCTATTCCAATGTGTTGATCCAAATCGAAACTCTTTTTGAGATAGTCTAGGACGGAGGCTTGAGGTTTGAGAAAAAGAACCGAGAAGCTTCAACCAACAATATCCTATCAATTTTGCATCTTTGAGGGAGCAAGTTAGCACATCCGGCTTGGTCACAACATTTCATGACTATTCGACACAATTGATCTCATTCGAAGCTCCTCCAGAGCCAGATTAGTGCAGGGGCACAAAGTTTCTGAATTGTTTATAAAAAGTGTGAACGGACGAATTCCCATGAAATTGGCCCCTTTCGGAGAACAATTGGGTTGATACGGTCACCTCACAACATCTTGAGTCTATTCTAATGTATAGATCCCAATCAAAACTCTTTTTGGCATAGTTTTGGACGGAAGCTTGAGGGTTGAGAAAAAGAACCGAGAAGCTTCAACCAACAATATCCTATCAACATTGCGCCTTTGAGGGAGTAAGTTAGCACATCCGGCATGCTCACAACATTTCATTACTATTCGAAACAATTGATCTCATTCGAAGCTCCTCCAGAGCCTGATTAGTGCAGAAGCACAAAGTTTCTGAACTGTTTGTGAAAAGTGTGAACGGACGAATTCCCATGAAATTGGCCCCTTTGGGAGAACAATTGGGTTGATCTGGTTACCTCACAACATCTTGAGTCTATTCCAATGTATTGATCCCAATCGAAACTCTTTTTGGCATAGTTTTTGACGGAAGCTTGAGGGTTGAGAAAAAGAACCGAGAAGCTTCAACCAACAATATCCTATCAATTTTGCATCTTTGAGGGAGCAAGTTAGCACATCCGGCATGCTCACAACATTTCATGACTATTCGAAACAAATGATCTCGTTCGAAGCTCCTCCAGAGCCTGATTAGTGCAGAAGCACAAAGTTTCTGAACTGTTTGTGAAAAGTGTCAACGGACGAATTGCCATGAAATTGGCCGCTTTGGAAGAACAATTGGGTTCATCCGGTGACCTCACAACATCTTGAGTCTATTCCAATGTCTTGATCCAAATCGAAACTCTTTTTGGGATAGTTTTGGTGGAAGCATGTGGTTTGAGAAAAAGAACTGTGAAGCTTCAGCCAACAATATCCTCTCAATTTTGCATCTTTGAGGGAGCAAGTTAGCAGATCCGGCATGCTCACAACATTTCATGACTATTCGAAACAATTGATCTCATTCGAAGCTCCTCCAGAGCCTGATTAGTGCAGAAGCACAAAGTTTCTGAACTGTTTGTGAAAAGTGTGAACGGACGAATTCCCATGAAATTGGCCCCTTTGGGAGAACAATTGGGTTGATCCGGTCACCTCACAACATCTGGAGTCTATTCTAATGTATTGATCCCAATCGAAACTCTTTTTGAGATAGTTTAGGACGGAGGCTTGAGGTTTGAGAAAAAGAACCGAGAAGCTTCAACCAACAATATCCTATCAATTTTGCATCTTTGAGGGAGCAAGTTAGCACATCCGGCATGCTCACAACATTTCATGACTATTCGAAACAATTGATCTCGTTCGAAGCTCCTCCAGAGCCTGATTAGTGCAGAGGTAAAAAGTTTGTGAACTGTTTGGGAAAAGTGTCAACGGACGAATTCCCATGAAATTGGCCACTTTGGGAGAACAATTGGATTCATCCGGTGACCTCACAACATCTTGAGTCTATTCCAATGTCTTGATCCAAATCGAAACTCTTTTTGGGATAGTTTTGGTGGAAGCATGTGGTTTGAGAAAAAGAACCGTGAAGCTTCAGCCAACAATATCCTCTCAATTTTGCATCTTTGAGGGAGCAAGTTAGCACATCCGGCATGCTCACAACATTTCATGACTATTCGAAACAATTGATCTCATTCGAAGCTCCTCCAGAGCCTGATTAGTGCAGAAGCACAAAGTTTCTGAACTGTTTGTGAAAAGTGTCAACGGACGAATTGCCATGAAATTGGCCGCTTTGGGAGAACAATTGGGTTCATCCGGTGACCTCACAACATCTTGAGTCTATTCCAATGTCTTGATCCAAATCGAAACTCTTTTTGGGATAGTTTTGGTGGAAGCATGTGGTTTGAGAAAAAGAACTGTGAAGCTTCAGCCAACAATATCCTCTCAATTTTGCATCTTTGAGGGAGCAAGTTAGCAGATCCGGCATGCTCACAACATTTCATGACTATTCGAAACAATTGATCTCATTCGAAGCTCCTCCAGAGCCTGATTAGTGCAGAAGCACAAAGTTTCTGAACTGTTTGTGAAAAGTGTGAACGGACGAATTCCCATGAAATTGGCCCCTTTGGGAGAACAATTGGGTTGATCCGGTCACCTCACAACATCTGGAGTCTATTCTAATGTATTGATCCCAATCGAAACTCTTTTTGAGATAGTTTAGGACGGAGGCTTGAGGTTTGAGAAAAAGAACCGAGAAGCTTCAACCAACAATATCCTATCAATTTTGCATCTTTGAGGGAGCAAGTTAGCACATCCGGCATGCTCACAACATTTCATGACTATTCGAAACAATTGATCTCGTTCGAAGCTCCTCCAGAGCCTGATTAGTGCAGAGGTAAAATGTTTGTGAACTGTTTGGGAAAAGTGTCAACGGACGAATTCCCATGAAATTGGCCCCTTTGGGAGAACAATTGGGTTGATCCGGTGACCTCACAACATCTGGAGTCTGTTCCAATGTATTGATCCCAATCGAAAATCTTTTTGGGATAGTTTTGGTGGAAGCATGAGGTTTGAGAAAAAGAACCGTGAAGCTTCAACCAACAATATCCTATCAATTTTGCATCTTTGAGGGAGCAAGTTAGCACATCCGGCATGCTCACAACATTTCTTGACTATTCGAAACAATTGATCTCGTTCGAAGCTCCTCCAGAGCCTGATTAGTGCAGAGGTAAAAAGTTTGTGAACTGTTTGGGAAAAGTGTGAACGGACGAATTGCCATGAAATTGGCCGCTTTGGGAGAACAATTGGATTCATCCGGTGACCTCACAACATCTTGAGTCTATTCCAATGTCTTGATCCAAATCGAAACTCTTTTTGGGATAGTTTTGGTGGAAGCATGTGGTTTGAGAAAAAGAACCGTGAAGCTTCAGCCAACAATATCCTCTCAATTTTGCATCTTTGAGGGAGCAAGTTAGCACATCCGGCATGCTCACAACATTTCATGACTATTCGAAACAATTGATCTCATTCGAAGCTCCTCCAGAGCCTGATTAGTGCAGAAGCACAAAGTTTCTGAACTGTTTGTGAAAAGTGTGAACGGACGAATTCCCATGAAATTGGCCACTTTGGGAGAACAATTGGGTTCATCCGGTGACCTCACAACATCTGGAGTCTATTCCAATGTCTTGATCCCAATCGAAACTCTTTTTGGGATAGTTTTGGTGGAAGCATGAGGTTTGAGAAAAAGAACCGTGAAGCTTCAACCAACAATATCCTCTCAATTTTGTATCTTTGAGGGAGCAAGTTAGCACATCCGGCATGCTCACAACATTTCATGACTATTCGAAACAATTGATCTCATTCGAAGCTCCTCCAGAGCCTGATTAGTGCAGAAGCACAAAGTTTGTGAACTGTTTGTGAAAAGTGTGAACGGACGAATTGCCATGAAATTAGCCACTTTGGGAGAACAATTGGATTCATCCGGTCACCTCACAACATCTGGAGTCTATTCCAATGTATTGATCCCAATCGAAACTCTTTTTGGGATAGTTTTGGTGGAAGTATGAGGTTTGAGAAAAAGAACGGAGAAGCTTCGACCAACAATATCCTATCAATTTTGCATCTTTGAGGGAGCAAGTTAGCACATCCGGCATGCTCACAACATTTCATGACTATTCGAAACAATTGATCTCATTCGAAGCTCCTCCAGAGCCTGATTAGTGCAGAAGCACAAAGTTTCTGAACTGTTTGTAAAAAGTGTGAACGGACGAATTCCCATGAAATTGGCCCCTTGGGGAGAACAATTTGGTTGATCCGGTGACCTCGCAACATCTGGAGTCTATTCCAATGTATTGATCCCAATCAAAACTCTTTTTGGCATAGTTTTGGACGGAAGCTTGAGGTTTGAGAAAAAGAACGGAGAAGCTTCAACCAACAATATCCTATCAATTTTGCATCTTTGAGGGAGTAAGTTAGCACATCCGGCATGCTCACAACATTTCATGACTATTCGAAACAATTGATCTCATTCGAAGCTCCTCCAGAGCCTGATTAGTGCAGAAGCACAAAGTTTCTGAACTGTTTGTAAAAAGTGTGAACGGACGAATTCCCATGAAACTAGCCCCTTTGGGAGAACAATTTGGTTGATCCGGTGACCTCACAACATCTGGAGTCTATTCCAATGCATTGATCCTAATCGAAAGTCTTTTTGGCATAGTTTTGGATGGAAGCTTGAGGTTTGAGAAAAAGAATCGAGAAGCTTCAACCAACAATATCCTATCAATTTTGCATCTTTGAGGGAGTAAGTTAGCACATCCGGCATGCTCACAACATTTCATGACTATTCGAAACAATTGATCTCATTCGAAGCTCCTCCAGAGCCTGATTCGTGCAGAAGCACAAAGTTTGTGAACTGTTTGTGAAAAGTGTGAACGGACGAATTGCCATGAAATTGGCCACTTTGGGAGAACAATTGGGTTCATCCGGTGACCTCACAACATCTGGAGTCTATTCCAATGTCTTGATCCCAATCGAAACTCTTTTTGGGATAGTTTTGGTGGAGGCATATGGTTTGAGAAAAAGAACCGTGAAGCTTCAGCCAACAATATCCTCTCAATTTTGCATCTTTGAGGGAGCAAGTTAGCACATCCGACATGCTCACAACATTTCATGACTATTCGAAACAATTGATCTCATTCGAAGCTCCTCCAGAGCCTGATTAGTGCAGAAGCACAAAGTTTGTGAACTGTTTGTGAAAAGTGTGAATGGACGATTTGCCATGAAATTAGCCACTTTGGGAGAACAATTGGATTCATCCGGCCACCTCACAACATCTGGAGTCTATTCCAATGTATTGATCCCAATCGAAACTCTTTTTGGGATAGTTTTGGTGGAAGTATGAGGTTTGAGAAAAGAACGGAGAAGCTTCGACCAATAATATCCTATCAATTTTGCATCTTTGAGGGAGCAAGTTAGCACATCCGGCATGCTCACAACATTTCATGACTATTCGAAACAATTGATCTCATTCGAAGCTCCTCCAGAGCCTGATTAGTGCAGAAGCACAAAGTTTCTGAACTGTTTGTGAAAAGTGTGAACGGACGAATTCCCATGAAATTGGCCACTTTGGGAGAACAATTGGGTTCATCCGGTCACCTCACAACATCTGGAGTCTATTCCAATGTCTTGATCCCAATCGAAACTCTTTTTGGGATAGTTTTGGTGGAAGCATGAGGTTTGAGAAAAAGAACCGTGAAGCTTCAACCAACAATATCCTCTCAATTTTGTATCTTTGAGGGAGCAAGTTAGCACATCCGGCATGCTCACAACATTTCATGACTATTCGAAACAATTGATCTCATTCGAAGCTCCTCCAGAGCCTGATTAGTGCAGAAGCACAAAGTTTGTGAACTGTTTGTGAAAAGTGTGAACGGACGATTTGCCATGAAATTAGCCACTTTGGGAGAACAATTGGATTCATCCGGTCACCTCACAACATCTGGAGTCTATTCCAATGTATTGATCCCAATCGAAACTCTTTTTGGGATAGTTTTGGTGCAAATATGAGGTTTGAGAAAAAGAATGGAGAAGCTTCGACCAACAATATCCTATCAATTTTGCATCTTTGAGGGAGCAAGTTAGCACATCCGGCATGCTCACAACATTTCATGACTATTCGAAACAATTGATCTCATTCGAAGCTCCTCCAGAGCCTGATTAGTGCAGAAGCACAAAGTTTCTGAACTGTTTGTGAAAAGTGTGAACGGACGAATTCCCATGAAATTGGCCACTTTGGGAGAACAATTGGGTTCATCCGGTCACCTCACAACATCTGGAGTCTATTCCAATGTCTTGATCCCAATCGAAACTCTTTTTGGGATAGTTTTGGTGGAAGCATGAGGTTTGAGAAAAAGAACCGTGAAGCTTCAACCAACAATATCCTCTCAATTTTGTATCTTTGAGGGAGCAAGTTAGCACATCCGGCATGCTCACAACATTTCATGACTATTCGAAACAATTGATCTCATTCGAAGCTCCTCCAGAGCCTGATTAGTGCAGAAGCACAAAGTTTGTGAACTGTTTGTGAAAAGTGTGAACGGACGATTTGCCATGAAATTAGCCACTTTGGGAGAACAATTGGATTCATCCGGTCACCTCACAACATCTGGAGTCTATTCCAATGTATTGATCCCAATCGAAACTCTTTTTGGGATAGTTTTGGTGCAAATATGAGGTTTGAGAAAAAGAACGGAGAAGCTTCGACCAACAATATCCTATCAATTTTGCATCTTTGAGGGAGCAAGTTAGCACATCCGGCATGCTCACAACATTTCATGACTATTCGAAACAATTGATCTCATTCGAAGCTCCTCCAGAGCCTGATTAGTGCAGAAGCACAAAGTTTCTGAACTGTTTGTGAAAAGTGTGAACGGACGAATTCCCATGAAATTGGCCACTTTGGGAGAACAATTGGGTTCATCCGGTCACCTCACAACATCTGAAGTCTATTCCAATGTCTTGATCCCAATCGAAACTCTTTTTGGGATAGTTTTGGTGGAAGCATGAGGTTTGAGAAAAAGAACCGTGAAGCTTCAACCAACAATATCCTCTCAATTTTGTATCTTTGAGGGAGCAAGTTAGCACATCCGGCATGCTCACAACATTTCATGTCTATTCGAAACAATTGATCTCATTCGAAGCTCCTCCAGAGCCTGATTAGTGCAGAAGCACAAAGTTTGTGAACTGTTTGTGAAAAGTGTGAACGGACGATTTGCCATGAAATTAGCCACTTTGGGAGAACAATTGGATTCATCCGGTCACCTCACAACATCTGGAGTCTATTCCAATGTATTGATCCCAATCGAAACTCTTTTTGGGATAGTTTTGGTGGAAGTATGAGGTTTGAGAAAAAGAACGGAGAAGCTTCGACCAACAATATCCTATCAATTTTGCATCTTTGAGGGAGCAAGTTAGCACATCCGGCATGCTCACAACATTTCATGACTATTCGAAACAGTTGATCTCATTCGAAGCTCCTCCAGAGCCTGATTAGTGCAGAAGCACAAAGTTTCTGAACTGTTTGTAAAAAGTGTGAACGGACGAATTCCCATGAAATTGGCCCCTTGGGGAGAACAATTTGGTTGATCCGGTGACCTCACAACATCTGGAGTCTATTCCAATGTATTGATCCCAATCAAAACTCTTTTTGGCATAGTTTTGGACGGAAGCTTGAGGTTTGAGAAAAAGAACGGAGAAGCTTCAACCAACAATATCCTATCAATTTTGCATCTTTGAGGGAGCAAGTTAGCACATCCGGCATGCTCACAACATTTCATGACTATTCAAAACAATTGATCTCATTCGAAGCTCCTTCAGTGCCTGATTTGTGCAGAAGCACAAAGTTTCTGAACTGTTTGTAAAAAGTGTGAACGGACGAATTCCCATGAAATTGGCCCCTTTGGGAGAACAATTTGGTTGATCCGGTGACCTCACAACATCTGGAGTCTATTCCAATGCATTGATCCTAATCGAAAGTCTTTTTGGCATAGTTTTGGATGGAAGCTTGAGGTTTGAGAAAAAGAATCGAGAAGCTTCAACCAACAATATCCTATCAATTTTGCATCTTTGAGGGAGTAAGTTAGCACATCCGGCATGCTCACAACATTTCATGACTATTCGAAACAATTGATCTCATTCGAAGCTCCTCCAGAGCCTGAATAGTGCAGTGGCATAAAGTTTGTGAACTGTTTGGGAAAAGTGTGAACGGACGAATTGCCATGAAATTGGCCACTTTGGGAGACCAATTGGGTTGATCCGGTGACCTCACAATATCTGGAGTCTATTCCAATATCTTGATCCCAATCGAAACTCTTTTTGGGATAGTTTTGGTGGAAGCATGTGGTTTGCGAAAAAGAACCGTGAAGCTTCAGCCAACAATATCCTCTCAATTTTGCATCTTTGAGGGAGCAAGTAAGCACATCCGACATGCTCACAACATTTCATGACTATTCGAAACAATTGATCTCTATCGAAGCTCCTCCAGAGCCTGATTAGTGCAGAAGCACAAAGTTTGTGAACTGTTTCTGAAAAGTGTGAACGGACGAATTGCCATGAAATTGGCCACTTTGGGAGAACAATTGGGTTCATCCGGTGACCTCACAACATCTGGAGTCTATTCCAATGTCTTGATCCCAATCGAAACTCTTTTTGGGATAGTTTTGGTGGAGGCATGTGGTTTGAGAAAAAGAACCGTGAAGCTTCAGCCAACAATATCCTCTCAATTTTGCATCTTTGAGGGAGCAAGTTAGCACATTCGACATGCTCACAACATTTCATGACTATTCGAAACAATTGATCTCATTCGAAGCTCCTCCAGAGCCTGATTAGTGCAGAAGCACAAAGTTTGTGACCTGTTTGTGAAAAGTGTGAAGGGATGAATTCCCATGAAATTAGCCACTTTGGGAGAACAATTGGATTCATCCGGTCACCTCACAACATCTGGAGTCTATTCCAATGTATTGATCCCAATCGAAACTCTTTTTGGGATAGTTTTGGTGGAAGCATGAGGTTTGAGAAAAAGAATCGAGAAGTTTCAACCAACACTACCCTATCAATTTCGCATCCTTGAGGGAGCAAGTTAGCACATCCGGTATGCTCACAACATTTCATGACTATTCGAAACAATTGATCTCATTCGAAGCTCCTCCAGAGCCTGATTAATGCAGAAGCACAAAGTTTCTGAACTGTTTGTGAAAAGTGTGAACTGACGAATTCCCATGAAATTGGCCACTTTGGGAGAACAATTGGGTTCATCCGGTCACCTCACAACATCTGGAGTCTATTCCAATGTCTTGATCCCAATCGAAACTCTTTTTGGGATAGTTTTGGTGGAAGCATGAGGTTTGAGAAAAAGAACCGTGAAGCTTCAACCAACAATATCCTCTCAATTTTGTATCTTTGAGGGAGCAAGTTAGCACATCCGGCATGCTCACAACATTTCATGACTATTCGAAACAATTGATCTCATTCGAAGCTCCTCCAGAGCCTGATTAGTGCAGAAGCACAAAGTTTGTGAACTGTTTGTGAAAAGTGTGAACGGACGATTTTCCATGAAATTAGCCACTTTGGGAGAACAATTGGATTCATCCGGTCACCTCACAACATCTGGAGTCTATTCCAATGTATTGATCCCAATCGAAACTCTTTTCGGCATAGTTTTGGACGGAAGCTTGAGGTTTGAGAAAAAGAACGGAGAAGCTTCAACCAACAATATCCTACCAATTTTGCATCTTTGAGGGAGCAAGTTAGCACATCCGGCATGCTCACAACATTTCATGACTATTCAAAACAATTGATCTCATTCGAAGCTCCTTCAGTGCCTGATTAGTGCAGAAGCACAAAGTTTCTGAACTGTTTGTAAAAAGTGTGAACGGACGAATTCCTATGAAATTGGCCCCTTTGGGAGAACAATTTGGTTGATCCGGTTACCTCACAACATCTGCAGTCTATTCCAATGCATTGATCCTAATCGAAAGTCTTTTTGGCATAGTTTTGGATGGAAGCTTGAGGTTTGAGAAAAAGAATCGAGAAGCTTCAACCAACAATATCCTCTCAATTTTGCATCTTTGAGGGAGCAAGTAAGCACATCGGACATGCTCACAACATTTCATGACTATTCGAAACAATTGATCTCTATCGAAGCTCCTCCAGAGCCTGATTAGTGCAGAAGCACAAAGTTTGTGAACTGATGTGAAAAGTGTGAACGGACGAATTGCCATGAAATTGGCCACTTTGGGAGAACAATTGGGTTCATCCGGTGACCTCACAACATCTGGAGTCTATTCCAATGTCTTGATCCCAATCGAAACTCTTTTTGGGATAGTTTTGGTGGAGGCATGTGGTTTGAGAAAAAGAACCGTGACGCTTCAGCCAACAATATCCTCTCAATTTTGCATCTTTGAGGGAGCAAGTTAGCACATCCGACATGCTCACAACATTTCATGACTATTCGAAACAATTGATCTCATTCGAAGCTCCTCCAGAGCCTGATTAGTGCAGAAGCACAAAGTTTGTGACCTGTTTGTGAAAAGTGTGAAGGGATGAATTCCCATGAAATTAGCCACTTTGGGAGAACAATTGGATTCATCCGGTCACCTCACAACATCTGGAGTCTATTCCAATGTATTGATCCCAATCGAAACTCTTTTTGGGATAGTTTTGGTGGAAGCATGAGGTTTGAGAAAAAGAATCGAGAAGTTTCAACCAACACTACCCTATCAATTTCGCATCCTTGAGGGAGCAAGTTAGCACATCCGGCATGCTCACAACATTTCATTACTATGCGAAACAATTGATCTCATTCGAAGCTCCTCCAGAGCCTGATTAGTGCAGAAGCACAAAGTTTCTGAACTGTTTGTGAAAAGTGTGAACGGACGAATTCCCATGAAATTGGCCACTTTGGGAGAACAATTGGGTTCATCCGGTCACCTCACAACATCTGGAGTCTATTCCAATGTCTTGATCCCAATCGAAACTCTTTTTGGGATAGTTTTGGTGGAAGCATGAGGTTTGAGAAAAAGAACCGTGAAACTTCAACCAACAATATCCTCTCAATTTTGTATCTTTGAGGGAGCAAGTTAGCACATCCGGCATGCTCACAACATTTCATGACTATTCGAAACAATTGATCTCATTCGAAGCTCCTCCAGAGCCTGATTAGTGCAGAAGCACAAAGTTTGTGAACTGTTTGTGAAAAGTGTGAACGGACGATTTGCCATGAAATTAGCCACTTTGGGAGAACAATTGGATTCATCCGGTCACCTCACAACATCTGGAGTCTATTCCAATGTATTGATCCCAATCGAAACTCTTTTTGGGATAGATTTGGTGGAAGTATGAGGTTTGAGAAAAAGAACGGAGAAGCTTCGACCAACAATATCCTATCAATTTTGCATCTTTGAGGGAGCAAGTTAGCACATCCGGCATGCTCACAACATTTCATGACTATTCGAAACAATTGATCTCATTCGAAGCTCCTCCAGAGCCTGATTAGTGCAGAAGCACAAAGTTTCTGAACTGTTTGTAAAAAGTGTGAACGGACGAATTCCCATGAAATTGGCCCCTTGGGGAGAACAATTTGGTTGATCCGGTGACCTCACAACATCTGGAGTCTATTCCAATGTCTTGATCCCAATCAAAACTCTTTATGGGATAGTTTTGGTGGAAGCATGAGGTTTGAGAAAAAGAATCGTGAAGCTTCAACCAACAATATCTTCTCAATTTTGCATCTTTGAGGGAGCAAGTTAGCACATCCGGCATGCTCACAACATTTCATGACTATTCGAAACAATTGATCTCGTTCGAAGCTCCTCCAGAGCCTGATTAGTGCAGAGGTAAAAAGTTTGTGAACTGTTTGGGAAAAGTGTGAACGGACGAATTGCCATGAAATTGGCCGCTTTGGGAGAACAATTGGATTCATCCGGTGACCTCACAACCTCTTGAGTCTATTCCAATGTCTTGATCCAAATCGAAACTCTTTTTGGGATAGTTTTGGTGGAAGCATGTGGTTTGAGAAAAAGAACCGTGAAGCTTCAGCCAACAATATCCTCTCAATTTTGCATCTTTGAGGGAGCAAGTTAGCACATCCGGCATGCTCACAAGATTTCATGACTATTCGAAACAATTGATCTCATTCGAAGCTCCTCCAGAGCCTGATTAGTGCAGTGGCATAAAGTTTGTGAACTGTTTGGGAAAAGTGTGAACGGACGAATTGCCATGAAATTGGCCACTTTGGGAGACCAATTGGGTTGATCCGGTGACCTCACAACATCTGGAGTCTATTCCAATATCTTGATCCCAATCGAAACTCTTTTTGGGATAGTTTTGGTGGAAGCATGTGGTTTGCGAAAAAGAACCGTGAAGCTTCAGCCAACAATATCCTCTCAATTTTGCATCTTTGAGGGAGCAAGTAAGCACATCCGACATGCTCACAACATTTCATGACTATTCGAAACAATTGATCTCATTCGAAGCTCCTCCAGAGCCTGATTAGTGCAGAAGCACAAAGTTTGTGAACTGTTTGTGAAAAGTGTGATCGGACGATTTGCCATGAAATTAGCCACTTTGGGAGAACAATTGGATTCATCCGGTCACCTCACAACATCTAGAGTCTATTCCAATGTATTAATCCCAATCGAAACTCTTTTTGGGATAGTTTTGGTGGAAGTATGAGGTTTGAGAAAAAGAACGGAGAAGCTTCGACCAACAATATCCTATCAATTTTGCATCTTTGAGGGAGCAAGTTAGCACATCCGGCATGCTCACAACATTTCATGACTATTCGAAACAATTGATCTCATTCGAAGCTCCTCCAGAGCCTGATTAGTGCAGAAGCACAAAGTTTCTGAACTGTTTGTAAAAAGTGTGAACGGACGAATTCCCATGAAATTGGCCCCTTGGGGAGAACAATTTGGTTGATCCGGTGACCTCACAACATCTGGAGTCTATTCCAATGTCTTGATCCCAATCGAAACTCTTTTTGGGATAGTTTTGGTGGAAGCATGAGGTTTGAGAAAAAGAACCGTGAAGCTTCAACCAACAATATCCTCTCAATTTTGCATCTTTGAGGGAGCAAGTTAGCACATCCGGCATGATCACAACATTTCATGACTATTCGAAACAATTGATCTCGTTCGAAGCTCCTCCAGAGCCTGATTAGTGCAGAGGTAAAAAGTTTGTGAACTGTTTGGGAAAAGTGTGAACGGACGAATTGCCATGAAATTGGCCGCTTTGGGAGAACAATTGGATTCATCCGGTGACCTCACAACCTCTTGAGTCTATTCCAATGTCTTGATCCAAATGGAAACTCTTTTTGGGATAGTTTTGGTGGAAGCATGTGGTTTGAGAAAAAGAACCGTGAAGCTTCAGCCAACAATATCCTCTCAATTTTGCATCTTTGAGGGAGCAAGTAAGCACATCCGACATGCTCACAACATTTCATGACTATTCGAAACAATTGATCTCATTCGAAGCTCCTCCAGAGCCTGATTAGTGCAGAAGCACAAAGTTTGTGAACTGTTTGTGAAAAGTGTGAACGGACGATTTGCCATGAAATTAGCCACTTTGGGAGAACAATTGGATTCATCCGGTCACCTCACAACATCTAGAGTCTATTCCAATGTATTGATCCCAATCGAAACTCTTTTTGGGATAGTTTTGGTGGAAGTATGAGGTTTGAGAAAAAGAACGGAGAAGCTTCGACCAACAATATCCTATCAATTTTGCATCTTTGAGGGAGCAAGTTAGCACATCCGGCATGCTCACAACATTTCATGACTATTCGAAACAATTGATCTCATTCGAAGCTCCTCCAGAGCCTGATTAGTGCAGAAGCACAAAGTTTCTGAACTGTTTGTAAAAAGTGTGAACGGACGAATTCCCATGAAATTGGCCCCTTGGGGAGAACAATTTGGTTGATCCGGTGACCTCACAACATCTGGAGTCTATTCCAATGTCTTGATCCCAATCGAAACTCTTTTTGGGATAGTTTTGGTGGAAGCATGAGGTTTGAGAAAAAGAACCGTGAAGCTTCAACCAACAATATCCTCTCAATTTTGCATCTTTGAGGGAGCAAGTTAGCACATCCGGCATGCTCACAACATTTCATGACTATTCGAAACAATTGATCTCGTTCGAAGCTCCTCCAGAGCCTGATTAGTGCAGAGGTAAAAAGTTTGTGAACTGTTTGGGAAAAGTGTGAACGGACGAATTGCCATGAAATTGGCCGCTTTGGGAGAACAATTGGATTCATCCGGTGACCTCACAACCTCTTGAGTCTATTCCAATGTCTTGATACAAATCGAAACTCTTTTTGGGATAGTTTTGGTGGAAGCATGTGGTTTGAGAAAAAGAACCGTGAAGCTTCAGCCAACAATATCCTCTCAATTTTGCATCTTTGAGGGAGCAAGTTAGCACATCCGGCATGCTCACAACATTTCATGACTATTCGAAACAATTGATATCATTCGAAGCTCCTCCAGAGCCTGATTAGTGCAGTGGCATAATGTTTGTGAACTGTTTGGGAAAAGTGTGAACGGACGAATTGCCATGAAATTAGCCACTTTGGGAGACCAATTGGGTTGATCCGGTGACCTCACAACATCTGGAGTCTATTCCAATATCTTGATCCCAATCGAAACTCTTTTTGGGATAGTTTTGGTGGAAGCATGTGGTTTGCGAAAAAGAACCGTGAAGCTTCAGCCAACAATATCCTCTCAATTTTGCATCTTTGAGGGGGCAAGTTAGCACATCCGACATGCTCACAACATTTCATGACTATTCGAAACAATTGATCTCATTCGAAGCTCCTCCAGAGCCTGATTAGTGCAGAAGCACAAAGTTTGTGACCTATTTGTGAAAAGTGTGAAGGGATGAATTCCCATGAAATTAGCCACTTTGGGAGAACAATTGGATTCATCCGGTCACCTCACAACATCTGGAGTCTATTCCAATGTATTGATCCCAATCGAAACTCTTTTTGGGATAGTTTTGGTGGAAGCATGAGGTTTGAGAAAAAGAATCGAGAAGTTTCAACCAACACTACCCTATCAATTTCGCATCCTTGAGGGAGCAAGTTAGCACATCCGGCATGCTCACAACATTTCATGACTATTCGAAACAATTGATCTCATTCGAAGCTCCTCCAGAGCCTGATTAGTGCAGAAGCACAAAGTTTCTGAACTGTTTGTGAAAAGTGTGAACGGACGAATTCCCATGAAATTGGCCACTTTGGGAGAACAATTGGGTTCATCCGGTCACCTCACAACATCTGGAGTCTATTCCAATGTCTTGATCCCAATCGAAACTCTTTTTGGGATAGTTTTGGTGGAAGCATGAGGTTTGAGAAAAAGAACCGTGAAGCTTCAACCAACAATATCCTCTCAATTTTGTATCTTTGAGGGAGCAAGTTAGCACATCCGGCATGCTCACAACATTTCATGACTATTCGAAACAATTGATCTCATTCGAAGCTCCTCCAGAGCCTGATTAGTGCAGAAGCACAAAGTTTGTGAACTGTTTGTGAAAAGTGTGAACGGACGATTTGCCATGAAATTAGCCACTTTGGGAGAACAATTGGATTCATCCGGTCACCTCACAACATCTGGAGTCTATTCCAATGTATTGATCCCAATCGAAACTCTTTTTGGGATAGTTTTGGTGGAAGTATGAGGTTTGAGAAAAAGAACGGAGAAGCTTCGACCAACAATATCCTATCAATTTTGCATCTTTGAGGGAGCAAGTTAGCACATCCGGCATGCTCACAACATTTCATGACTATTCGAAACAATTGATCTCATTCGAAGCTCCTCCAGAGCCTGATTAGTGCAGAAGCACAAAGTTTCTAAACTGTTTGTAAAAAGTGTGAACGGACGAATTCCCATGAAATTGGCCCCTCGGGGAGAACAATTTGGTTGATCCGGTGACCTCACAACATCTGGAGTCTAATCCAATGTATTGATCCCAATCGAAACTCTTTTTGGGATAGTTTGGGCGGAAGCTTGAGGTCTGAGAAAAAGAACCGAGAAGCTTCAACCAACAATATCCTATCAATTTTGCATCTTTGAGGGAGCAAGTTAGCACATCCGGCATGCTCACAACATTTCATGACTATTCGAAACAATTGATCTCATTCGAAGCTCCTCCAGAGCCTGATTAGTGCAGAAGCACAAAGTTTGTGAACTGTTTGTGAAAAGTGTGAACGGACGATTTGCCATGAAATTAGCCACTTTGGGAGAACAATTGGATTCATCCGGTCACCTCACAACATCTGGAGTCTATTCCAATGTATTGATCCCAATCGAAACTCTTTTTGGGTTAGTTTTGGTGGAAGTATGAGGTTTGAGAAAAAGAACGGAGAAGCTTCGACCAACAATATCCTATCAATTTTGCATCTTTGAGGGAGCAAGTTAGCACATCCGGCATGCTCACAACATTTCATGACTATTCGAAACAATTGATCTCATTCGAAGCTCCTCCAGAGCCTGATTAGTGCAGAAGCACAAAGTTTCTAAACTGTTTGTAAAAAGTGTGAACGGACGAATTCCCATGAAATTGGCCCCTTGGGGAGAACAATTTGGTTGATCCGGTGACCTCACAACATCTGGAGTCTAATCCAATGTATTGATCCCAATCGAAACTCTTTTTGGGATAGTTTGGGCGGAAGCTTGAGGTCTGAGAAAAAGAACCGAGAAGCTTCAACCAACAATATCCTATCAATTTTGCATCTTTGAGGGAGCAAGTTAGCACATCCGGCATGCTCACAACATTTCATGACTATTCAAAACAATTGATCTCATTCGAAGCTCCTTCAGTGCCTGATTAGTGCAGAAGCACAAAGTTTCTGAACTGTTTGTAAAAAGTGTGAACGGACGAATTCCCATGAAATTGGCCCCTTTGGGAGAACAATTTGGTTGATCCGGTGACCTCACAACATCTGGAGTCTATTCCAATGCGTTGATCCTAATCGAAACTCTTTTTGGGATAGTTTTGGTGGAAGCATGTGGTTTGCGAAAAAGAACCATGAAGCTTCAGCCAACAATATCCTCTCAATTTTGCATCTTTGAGGGAGCAAGTAAGCACATCCGACATGCTCACAACATTTCATGACTATTCGAAACAATTGATCTCTATCGAAGCTCCTCCAGAGCCTGATTAGTGCAGAAGCACAAAGTTTGTGAACTGTTTGTGAAAAGTGTGAACGGATGAATTGCCATGAAATTGGCCACTTTGGGAGAACAATTGGGTTCATCCGGTGACCTCACAACATCTGGAGTCTATTCCAATGTCTTGATCCCAATCGAAACTCTTTTTGGGATAGTTTTGGTGGAGGCATGTGGTTTGAGAAAAAGAACCGTGAAGCTTCAGCCAACAATATCCTCTCAATTTTGCATCTTTGAGGGAGCAAGTTAGCACATCCGACATGCTCACAACATTTCATGACTATTCGAAACCATTGATCTCATTCGAAGCTCCTCCAGAGCCTGATTAGTGCAGAAGCACAAAGTTTGTGAACTGTTTGTGAAAAGTGTGAAGGGTTAAATTCCCATGAAATTAGCCACTTTCGGAGAACAATTGGATTCATCCGGTCACCTCACAACATCTGGAGTCTATTCCAATGTATTGATCCCAATCGAAACTCTTTTTGGGATAGTTTTGGTGGAAGCATGAGGTTTGAGAAAAAGAATCGAGAAGTTTCAACCAACACTACCCTATCAATTTCGCATCCTTGAGGGAGCAAGTTAGCACATCCGGCATGCTCACAACATTTCATGACTATTCGAAACAATTGATCTCATTCGAAGCTCCTCCAGAGCCTGATTAGTGCAGAAGCACAAAGTTTCTGAACTGTTTGTGAAAAGTGTGAACGGACGAATTCCCATGAAATTGGCCACTTTGGGAGAACAATTGGGTTCATCCGGTCACCTCACAACATCTGGAGTCTATTCCAATATCATGATCCCAATCGAAACTCTTTTTGGGATAGTTTTGGTGGAAGCATGAGGTTTGAGAAAAAGAACCGTGAAGCTTCAGCCAACAATATCCTCTCAATTTTGCATCTTTGAGGGAGCAAGTTAGCACATCCGACATGCTCACAACATTTCATGACTATTCGAAACAATTGATCTCATTCGAAGCTCCTCCAGAGCCTGATTAGTGCAGAAGCACAAACTTTGTGAACTGTTTGTGAAAAGTGTGAACGGATGAATTCCCATGAAATTAGCCACTTTGGGAGAACAATTGGATTCATCCGGTCACCTCACAACATCTGGAGTCTTTTCCAATGTATTGATCCCAATCGAAACTCTTTTTGGGATAGTTTTGGTGGAAGCATGAGGTTTGAGAAAAAGAACCGAGAAGCCTCAACCAACAATATCCTATCAATTTTGTGTCTTTGAGGGAGCAAGTTAGCACATCCGGCATGCTCACAACATTTCATGGCTATTCGAAACAATTGATCTCATTCGAAGCTCCTCCAGAGCTTGATTAGTGCAGAAGCACAAAGTGTCCGAACTATTTGTGAAAAGTGTGAACGTACGAATTCCCATGAAATTGGCCACTTTGGGAGAACAATTGGGTTCATCCGGTCACCTCACAACATCTTTAGTCTATTCCAATGTATTGATCCCAATCGAAACTCTTTTGGGCATAGTTTTGGATGGAAGCATGAGGTTTCAGAAAAAGAACCGAGAAGCTTCAACCAACAATATCCTATCAATTTTGCGCCCTTGAGGAAGCAAGTCAGGACATCCGGCATGCTAACAACATTTCATAGCTATTCTAAACAATTGATCTCATTCGAAGCTCCTCCAGAGCCTGATTAGTGCAGAAGCACAAAGTTTCTGAACTGTTTGTCAAAAGTGTGAACGGACGAATTCCCATGAAATTGGCCCCTTTGGGAGAACAATTGGGTTGATCCGGTCACCTCACAACATCTAGAGTATGTTCCAATGTATTGATCCCAATCGAAACTCTTTTTGGCATAGTTTTGGACGGAAGCATGAGGTTTGAGAAAAAGAACCGCGAAGCTTCAACCAACAATATCCTATCAATTTTGCGCCCTTGAGGAACCAAGTCAGGACATCCGGCATGCTCACAACATTCCATGGCTATTCGAAACAATTAATCTCATTCGAAGCTCCTCCAGAGCCTAATTAGTGCAGAAGCACAAAGTGTCCGACCTATTTGTGAAAAGTGTGAAGGGACGAATTCCCAAGAAATTGGCCACTTTGGGAGAACAATTGGGTTCATCCGGTCACCTCACAACATCTGGAGTCTATTCGAATGTATTGATCCCAATCCAAACTCTTTTTGGCATAGTTTTGGACGGAAGCTTGAGGTCTGAGAAAAAGAACCGAGAATCCTCAACCAACAATATCCTATCAATTTTGCATCTTTGAGGGAGCAAGTTAGCACATCCGGCATGCTCACAACATTTCATGACTATTCGAAATAATTGATCTCATTCGAAGCTCCTCCAGAGCCTGATTAGTGCAGAAGGACAAAGCTTCTGAACTGTTTGTGAAAAGTGTGAAGGGACGAATTCCTATGAAATTGGCCACCTTGGGAGAACAATTGGGTTCATCCGGTCACCTCACAACATCTGGAGTCTGTTCCAATGTATTGATCCCAATCGAAACTCTTTTTGGGATAGTTTTGGTGGAAGCATGAGGTTTGAGAAAAAGAACCGAGAAACTTCAACCAACAATATCCTATCAATTTTGCGCCCTTGAGGAAGCAAGTCAGGACATCCGGCATGCTCACAACATTCCATGGCTATTCGAAACAATTAATCTCATTCGAAGCTCCTCCAGAGCCTGATTAGTACAGAAGCACAAAGTTTCTGAACTGTTTGTGAAAAGTGTGAACGTACGAATTCCCATGAAATTGGCCCCTTTGGGAGAACAATTGGGTTCATCCGGTCACCTCACAACATCTGGAGTCTAATCCAATGTATTGATCCCAATCGAAACTCTTTTTGGCATAGGTTTGGGCGGAAGCTTGAGGTCTGAGAAAAAGAACCGAGAAGCCTCAACCAACAATATCCTATCAATTTTGTGTCTTTGAGGGAGCAAGTTAGCACATCCGGCATGCTCACAACATTTCATGGCTATTCGAAACAATTGATCTCATTCGAAGCTCCTCCAGAGCCTGATTAATGCAGAAGCACAAAGTGTCCGACCTATTTGTGAAAAGTGTGAAGGGACGAATTCCCATGAAATTGGCCACTTTGGGAGAACAAGTGGGTTCATCCGGTCACCTCACAACATCTGGAGTCTATTCCAATGTATTGATCCCAATCGAAACTCTTTTGGGCATAGTTTTGGACGGAAGCATGAGATTTGAGAAAAAGAACCGAGAAGCTTCAACTAACAATATCCTATCAATTTTGCGCCCTTGAGGAAGCAAGTCAGGACATCCGGCATGCTCACAACATTTCATGGCTAGTCGAAACAATTGATCTCATTCGAAGCTCCTCCAGAGCCTGATTAGTGCAGAAGCACAAAGTTTCTGAACTGTTTGTCAAAAGTGTGAACAGACAAATTCCCATGAAATTGGCCCCTTTGGGAGAACAATTGGGTTGATCCGGTCACCTCACAACATCTGGAGTCTATTCCAATGTATTGATCCCAATCGAAACTCTTTTTGGCATAGTTTTGGACGGAAGCATGAGGTTTGAGAAAAAGAACCGAGAAGCTTCAACCAACAATATCCTATCAATTTTGCGCCCTTGAGGAAGCAAGTCAGGACATCCGGCATGCTCACAACATTTCATGGCTATTCGAAACAATTGATCTCATTCGAAGCTCCTCCAGATCCTGATTAGTGCAGAGGCAGAAAGTGTCGGAAGTATTTGTGAAAAGTGTGAACGGATGAATTCCCATGAAATTGGCCACTTTGGGAGAACAATTGGGTTCATCCGGTCAGCTCACAATATCTGGAGTCTATTCCAATGTATTGATCCCAATCGAAACTCTTTTTGGCATAGTTTTGTTCGAAAGCATGAGGTTTGAGAAAAAGAACCGGGAAGCTTTAACCAACAATATCCTATCAACATTGCACCTTTGAGGGAGCAAGTTAGCACGTCTGGCATGCTCACAACATTTCATGGCTATTCGAAACAATTGATCTCATTCGAAGCTCCTCCAGAGCCTGATTAGTGCAGAAGGACAAAGCTTCTGAACTGTTTGTGAAAAGTGTGAAGGGACGAATTCCTATGAAATTGGCCACCTTGGGAGAACAATTGGGTTCATCCGGTCACCTCACAACATCTGGAGTCTGTTCCAATGTATTGATCCCAATCGAAACTCTTTTTGGGATAGTTTTGGTGGAAGCATGAGGTTTGAGAAAAAGAACCGAGAAACTTCAACCAACAATATCCTATCAATTTTGCGCCCTTGAGGAAGCAAGTCAGGACATCCGGCATGCTCACAACATTCCATGGCTATTCGAAACAATTAATCTCATTCGAAGCTCCTCCAGAGCCTGATTAGTACAGAAGCACAAAGTTTCTGAACTGTTTGTGAAAAGTGTGAACGTACGAATTCCCATGAAATTGGCCCCTTTGGGAGAACAATTGGGTTCATCCGGTCACCTCACAACATCTGGAGTCTAATCCAATGTATTGATCCCAATCGAAACTCTTTTTGGCATAGGTTTGGGCGGAAGCTTGAGGTCTGAGAAAAAGAACCGAGAAGCCTCAACCAACAATATCCTATCAATTTTGTGTCTTTGAGGGAGCAAGTTAGCACATCCGGCATGCTCACAACATTTCATGGCTATTCGAAACAATTGATCTCATTCGAAGCTCCTCCAGAGCCTGATTAATGCAGAAGCACAAAGTGTCCGACCTATTTGTGAAAAGTGTGAAGGGACGAATTCCCATGAAATTGGCCACTTTGGGAGAACAAGTGGGTTCATCCGGTCACCTCACAACATCTGGAGTCTATTCCAATGTATTGATCCCAATCGAAACTCTTTTGGGCATAGTTTTGGACGGAAGCATGAGATTTGAGAAAAAGAACCGAGAAGCTTCAACTAACAATATCCTATCAATTTTGCGCCCTTGAGGAAGCAAGTCAGGACATCCGGCATGCTCACAACATTTCATGGCTAGTCGAAACAATTGATCTCATTCGAAGCTCCTCCAGAGCCTGATTAGTGCAGAAGCACAAAGTTTCTGAACTGTTTGTCAAAAGTGTGAACAGACAAATTCCCATGAAATTGGCCCCTTTGGGAGAACAATTGGGTTGATCCGGTCACCTCACAACATCTGGAGTCTATTCCAATGTATTGATCCCAATCGAAACTCTTTTTGGCATAGTTTTGGACGGAAGCATGAGGTTTGAGAAAAAGAACCGAGAAGCTTCAACCAACAATATCCTATCAATTTTGCGCCCTTGAGGAAGCAAGTCAGGACATCCGGCATGCTCACAACATTTCATGGCTATTCGAAACAATTGATCTCATTCGAAGCTCCTCCAGATCCTGATTAGTGCAGAGGCAGAAAGTGTCGGAAGTATTTGTGAAAAGTGTGAACGGATGAATTCCCATGAAATTGGCCACTTTGGGAGAACAATTGGGTTCATCCGGTCAGCTCACAATATCTGGAGTCTATTCCAATGTATTGATCCCAATCGAAACTCTTTTTGGCATAGTTTTGTTCGAAAGCATGAGGTTTGAGAAAAAGAACCGGGAAGCTTTAACCAACAATATCCTATCAACATTGCACCTTTGAGGGAGCAAGTTAGCACGTCTGGCATGCTCACAACATTTCATGGCTATTCGAAACAATTGATCTCATTCGAAGCTCCTCCAGAGCCTGATTAGTGCAGAAGCACAAAGTGTCCGACCTATTTGTGAAAAGTGTGAAGGGATGAATTCCCATGAAATTGGCCACTTTAGGAGAACAATTGGGTTGATCCGGTGACCTTACAACATCTTAAGTCTATTCCAATGTATTGATCCCAATCGAAACTCTTTTTGGGATAGTTTGGGCGGAAGCTTGAGGTCTGAGAAAAAGAACCGAGAAGCTTCAACCAACAATATCCTATCAACATTGCACCTTTGAGGGAGCAAGTCAGGACATCCGGCATGCTCACAACATTTCATGACTATTCGAAACAATTGATCTCCTTCGAAGCTCCTCCAGAGCCTGATTAATGCAGAAGCACAAAGTGTCCGACCTATTTGTGAAAAGTGTGAAGGGACGAATTCCCATGAAATTGGCCACTTTGGGAGAACAAGTGGGTTCATCCGGTCACCTCACAACATCTTGAGTCTATTCCAATGTATTGATCCCAATCGAAACTCTTTTTGGCATAGTTTTGGACGGAAGCATGAGGTTTGAGAAAAAGAACCGAGAAGCTTCAACCAACAATATCCTATCAATTTTGCGCCCTTGAGGAAGCAAGTCAGGACATCCGGCATTCTCACAACATTTCATGGCTATTCGAAACAATTGATCTCATTCGAAGCTCCTCTAGAGCCTGATTAGTGCAGAGGCAGAAAGTGTCGGAAGCATTTGTGAAAAGTGTGAACGGACCATTTCCCATGAAATTGGCCACTTTGGGAGAACAATTGGGTTCATCCGGTCACCTCACAACATCTGGAGTCTAATCCAATGTATTGATCCCAATCGAAACTCTTTTTGGGATAGTTTGGGCGGAAGCTTGAGGTCTGAGAAAAAGAACCGAGAAGCTTCAACCAACAATATCCTATCAACATTGCACCTTTGAGGGAGCAAGTCAGGACATCCGGCATGCTCACAACATTTCATGACTATTCAAAACAATTGATATCATTCGAAGCTCCTCCAGAGCCTGATCAGTGCAGAAGCACAAAGTTTCTGAACTGTTTGTGAAAAGTGTGAACAGACGAGTTCTCATGAAATTGGCCACTTTTGGAGAACAATTGGGTGGATCCGGTCACCTCACAACATCTTGTGTCTATTCCAATGTATTGATCCTAATCGAAACTCTTTTTGGCATAGTTTTGGACGGAAGCATGAGGTTTGAGAAAAAGAACCGAGAAGCCTGAACCAACAATATCTTATCAATTTTGCGCCCTTGAGGAAGCAAGTTAGCACATCCGGCATGCTCACAACATTTCATGGCTATTCGAAACAATTGATCTCATTCGAAGCTCCTCCAGAGCCTGATTAATGCAGAAGCACAAAGTGTCCGACCTATTTGTGAAAAGTGTGAAGGGACGAATTCCCATGAAATTGGCCACTTTGGGAGAACAAGTGGGTTCATCCGGTCACCTCACAACATCTGGAGTCTATTCCAATGTATTGATCCCAATCGAAACTCTTTTTGGCATAGTTTTGGACGGAAGCATGAGGTTTGAGAAAAAGAACCGAGAAGCTTCAACCAACAATATCCTATCAATTTTGCGCCCTTGAGGAAGCAAGTCAGGACATCCGCATGCTCACAACATTTCATGGCTATTCGAAACAATTGATCTCATTCGAAGCTCCTCCAGAGCCTGATTAATGCAGAAGCACAAAGTGTCCGACCTATTTGTGAAAAGTGTGAAGGGACGAATTCCCATGAAATTGGCCACTTTGGGAGAACAAGTGGGTTCATCCGGTCACCTCACAACATGTGGTGTCTATTCCAATGTTTTGATCCCAATCAAAACTCTTTTTGGCATAGTTTTGGACGGAAGGTTGAGGTTTGAGAAAAAGAACCGAGAAGCTTCAACCAACAATATCCTCTCAATTTTGCATCTTTGAGGGAGCAAGTTAGCCCGTCCGGCATGCTCACAACATTTCATGACTACTCAAAACAATTGATCTCATTCGAGGCTACTCCAGGGCCTGATTAGTGCAGAAGCACAAAGTGTCCGAACTATTTGTGAAAAGTGTGAAGGGACGAATTCCCATGAAATTGGCCCCTTTGGGAGAACAATTAGGTTGATCCGGTTACCTCACAACATCTGGAGTCTGTTCCAATGTATTGATCCCAATCGAAACTCTTTTTGGGATAGTTTTGGTGGAATCGTGAGGTTTGAGAAAAAGAACCAAGAAGCTTCAACCAACAATATCCTATCAACATTGCTCCTTTGAGGGAGCAAGTTAGCACATCCGGCATGCTCACAGCATTTGATCACTATTTGAAACAATTGATCCCATTCGAAGCTCCTCCAGAGCCTGATTAATGCAGAAGCACAAAGTGTCCGACCAATTTGTGAAAAGTGTGAAGGGACGAATTCCCATGAAATTGGCCACTTTGGGAGAACAAGTGGGTTCATCCGGTCACCTCACAACATCTTGAGTCTATTCCAATGTATTGATCCCAATCGAAACTCTTTTTGGCATAGGTTTGGGCGGAAGTTTGAGGGTTGAGAAAAAGAACCGAGAAGCTTCAACCAACAATATCCTATCAATTTTGCGCCCTTGAGGAAGCAAGTCAGGACATCCGCATGCTCACAACATTTCATGGCTATTCGAAACAATTGATCTCATTCGAAGCTCCTCCAGAGCCTGATTAGTGCAGAGGCAGAAAGTGTCGGAAGCATTTGTGAAAAGTGTGAACGGACCATTTCCCATGAAATTGGCCACTTGGGGAGAACAATTGGGTTCATCCGGTCACCTCACAACATCTGGAGTCTAATCCAATGTATTGATCCCAATCGAAACTCTTTTTGGGATAGTTTGGGCGGAAGCTTGAGGTCTGAGAAAAAGAACCGAGAAGCTTCAACCAACAATATCCTATCAACATTGCACCTTTGAGGGAGCAAGTCAGGACATCCGGCATGCTCACAACATTTCATGACTATTCAAAACAACTGATATCATTCGAAGCTCCTCCAGAGCCTGATCAGTGCAGAAGCACAAAGTTTCTGAACTGTTTGTGAAAAGTGTGAACAGACGAGTTCTCATGAAATTGGCCACTTTTGGAGAACAATTGGGTGGATCCGGTCACCTCACAACATCTTGTGTCTATTCCAATGTATTGATCCCAATCGAAACTCTTTTTGGCATAGTTTTGGACGGAAGCATGAGGTTTGAGAAAAAGAACCGAGAAGCCTGAACCAACAATATCCTATCAACATTGCACCTTTGAGGGAGCAAGTCAGGACATCCGGCATGCTCACAACATTTCATGGCTATTCGAAACAATTGATCTCATTCGAAGCTCCTCCAGAGCCTGATTAGTGCAGAGGCAGAAAGTGTCGGAAGCATTTGTGAAAAGTGTGAACGGACCATTTCCCATGAAATTGGCCACTTTGGGAGAACAATTGGGTTCATCCGGTCACCTCACAACATCTGGAGTCTAATCCAATGTATTGATCCCAATCGAAACTCTTTTTGGGATAGTTTGGGCGGAAGCTTGAGGTCTGAGAAAAAGAACCGAGAAGCTTCAACCAACAATATCCTATCAACATTGCACCTTTGAGGGAGCAAGTCAGGACATCCGGCATGCTCACAACATTTCATGACTATTCAAAACAATTGATATCATTCGAAGCTCCTCCAGAGCCTGATCAGTGCAGAAGCACAAAGTTTCTGAACTGTTTGTGAAAAGTGTCAACGGATGAATTCCCATGAAATTGGCCACTTTGGGAGAACAATTGGGTTCATCCGGTGACCTCACAACATCTGGAGTCTATTCCAATGTCTTGATCCCAATCGAAACTCTTTTTGGGATAGTTTTGGTGGAAGCATGAGGTCTGAGAAAAAGAACCGAGAAGCCTCAACCAACAATAGCCTCTCAATTTTGCATCTTTGAGGGAGCAAGTTAGCACATCCGGCATGCTCACAACATTTCATGACTATTCGAAACAATTGATCTCATTCGAAGCTCCTCCAGAGCCAGATTAGTGCAGAAGCACAAAGTTTCTGAACTGTTTGTGAAAAGTGTGAACGGACGAATTCCCATGAAATTGGCCACTTTGGGAGAACAAGTGGGTTCATCCGGTCACCTCACAACATCTTGAGTCTATTCCAATGTATTGATCCCAATCGAAACTCTTTTTGGCATAGGTTTGGGCGGAAGCTTGAGGGTTGAGAAAAAGAACCGAGAAGCTTCAACCAACAATATCCTATCAACTTTGCGCCCTTGAGGAAGCAAGTTAGGACTTCCGGCATGCTCACAACATTTCTTGACTATTCGAAATAATTGATCTCATTCGAAGCTCCTCCAGAGCCTGATTAGTGCAGAGGCATAAAGTGTCGGAAGTATTTGTGAAAAGTGTGAACGGATGAATTCCCATGAAATTGGCCACTTTGGGAGAACAATTGGGTTCATCCGGTTACCTCACAACATCTTGAGTCTATTCCAATGTATTGATCCCAATCGAAACTCTTTTTGGGATAGTTTGGGCGGAAACTTGAGGTCTGAGAAAAAGAACCGAGAAGCTTCAACCAACAATATCCTATCAACATTGCACCTTTGAGGGAGCAAGTCAGGACAACCGGCATGCTCACAACATTTCATGGCTATTCGAAACAATTGATCTCATTCGAAGCTCCTCCAGAGCCTGATCAGTGCAGAAGCACAAAGTTTCTGAACTGTTTGTGAAAAGTGTGAACAGACGAGTTCCCATGAAATTGGCCACTTTGGGAGAACAATTGGGTTGATCCGGTCACCACACAACATCTTTAGTCTATTCCAATGTATTGATCCCAATCGAAACTCTTTTTGGGATAGTTTGGACGGAAGCTTGAGGTCTGAGAAAAAGAACCGAGAAGCTTCAACCAACAATATCCTATCAACATTGCACCTTTGAGGGAGCAAGTCAGGACATCCGGCATGCTCACAACATTTCATGACTATTCGAAACAATTGATATCATTCGAAGCTCCTCCAGAGCCTGATCAGTGCAGAAGCACAAAGTTTCTGAACTGTTTGTGAAAAGTGTCAACGGATGAATTCCCATGAAATTGACCACTTTGGGAGAACAATTGGGTTCATCCGGTGACCTCACAACATCTGGAGTCTATTCCAATGTCTTGATCCCAATCGAAACTCTTTTTGGGATAGTTTTGGTGGAAGCATGAGGTCTGAGAAAAAGAACCGAGAAGCCTCAACCAACAATAGCCTCTCAATTTTGCATCTTTGAGGGAGCAAGTTAGCACATCCGGCATGCTCACAACATTCCATGACTATTCGAAACAATTGATCTCATTCGAAGCTCCTCCAGAGCCAGATTAGTGCAGAAGCACAAAGTTTATGAACTGTTTGTGAAAAGTGTGAACGGACGAATTCCCATGAAATTGGCCACTTTGGGAGAACAAGTGGGTTCATCCGGTCACCTCACAACATCTTGAGTCTATTCCAATGTATTGATCCCAATCGAAACTCTTTTTGGCATAGTTTTGGACGGAAGCATGAGGTTTGAGAAAAAGAACCGAGAAGCTTCAACCAACAATATCCTATCAATTTTGCGCCCTTGAGGAAGCAAGTCAGGACATCCGGCATGCTCACAACATTTCATGGCTATTCGAAACAATTGATCTCATTCGAAGCTCCTCCAGAGCCTGATTAGTGCAGAGGCAGAAAGTGTCGGAAGCATTTGTGAAAAGTGTGAACGGACCATTTCCCATGAAATTGGCCACTTTGGGAGAACAATTGGGTTCATCCGGTCACCTCACAACATCTGGAGTCTAATCCAATGTATTGATCCCAATCGAAACTATTTTTGGGATAGTTTGGGCGGAAGCTTGAGGTCTGAGAAAAAGAACCGAGAAGCTTCAACCAACAATATCCTATCAACATTGCACCTTTGAGGGAGCAAGTCAGGACATCCGGCATGCTCACAACATTTCATGACTATTCAAAACAATTGATATCATTCGAAGCTCCTCCAGAGCCTGATCAGTGCAGAAGCACAAAGTTTCTGAACTGTTTGTGAAAAGTGTCTACGGACGAATTGCCATGAAATTGGCCGCTTTGGGAGAATAATTGGGTTCATCCGGTGACCTCACAACATCTTGAGTCTATTCCAATGTATTGATCCCAATCGAAACTCTTTTTGGCATAGTTTTGGACGGAAGCATGAGGTTTGAGAAAAAGAACCGAGAAGCTTCAACCAACAATATCCTATCAATTTTGCGCCCTTGAGGAAGCAAGTCAGGACATCCGGCATGCTCACAACATTTCATGGCTATTCGAAACAATTGATCTCATTCGAAGCTCCTCCAGAGCCTGATTAGTGCAGAGGCAGAAAGTGTCGGAAGCATTTGTGAAAAGTGTGAACGGACCATTTCCCATGAAATTGGCCACTTTGGGAGAACAATTGGGTTCATCCGGTCACCTCACAACATCTGGAGTCTAATCCAATGTATTGATCCCAATCGAAACTCTTTTTGGGATAGTTTGGGCGGAAGCTTGAGGTCTGAGAAAAAGAACCGAGAAGCTTCAACCAACAATATCCTATCAACATTGCACCTTTGAGGGAGCAAGTCAGGACATCCGGCATGCTCACAACATTTCATGACTATTCAAAACAATTGATATCATTCGAAGCTCCTCCAGAGCCTGATCAGTGCAGAAGCACAAAGTTTCTGAACTGTTTGTGAAAAGTGTGAACAGACGAATTCCCATGAAATTGGCCACTTTGGGAGAACAAGTGGGTTCATCCGGTCACCTCACAACATCTTGAGTCTATTCCAATGTATTGATCCCAATCGAAACTCTTTTTGGCATAGGTTTGGGCGGAAGCTTGAGGGTTGAGAAAAAGAACCGAGAAGCTTCAACCAACAATATCCTATCAACTTTGCGCCCTTGAGGAAGCAAGTTAGGACTTCCGGCATGCTCACAACATTTCTTGACTATTCGAAATAATTGATCTCATTCGAAGCTCCTCCAGAGCCTGATTAGTGCAGAGGCATAAAGTGTCGGAAGTATTTGTGAAAAGTGTGAACGGATGAATTCCCATGAAATTGGCCACTTTGGGAGAACAATTGGGTTCATCCGGTTACCTCACAACATCTTGAGTCTATTCCAATGTATTGATCCCAATCGAAACTCTTTTTGGGATAGTTTGGGCGGAAACTTGAGGTCTGAGAAAAAGAACCGAGAAGCTTCAACCAACAATATCCTATCAACATTGCACCCTTGAGGAAGCAAGTCAGGACATCCGGCATGCTCACAACATTTCATGGCTATTCGAAACAATTGATCTCATTCGAAGCTCCTCCAGAGCCTGATTAGTGCAGAGGCAGAAAGTGTCGGAAGCATTTGTGAAAAGTGTGAACGGACCATTTCCCATGAAATTGGCCACTTTGGGAGAACAATTGGGTTCATCCGGTCACCTCACAACATCTGGAGTCTAATCCAATGTATTGATCCCAATCGAAACTCTTTTTGGGATAGTTTGGGCGGAAGCTTGAGGTCTGAGAAAAAGAACCGAGAAGCTTCAACCAACAATATCCTATCAACATTGCACCTTTGAGGGAGCAAGTCAGGACATCCGGCATGCTCACAACATTTCATGACTATTCAAAACAATTGATATCATTCGAAGCTCCTCCAGAGCCTGATCAGTGCAGAAGCACAAAGTTTCTGAACTGTTTGTGAAAAGTGTGAACAGACGAGTTCCCATGAAATTGGCCACTTTTGGAGAACAATTGGGTGGATCCGGTCACCTCACAACATCTTGTGTCTATTCCAATGTATTGATCCCAATCGAAACTCTTTTTGGCATAGTTTTGGACGGAAGCATGAGGTTTGAGAAAAAGAACCGAGAAGCCTGAACCAATAATATCTTATCAATTTTGCGCCCTTGAGGAAGCAAGTTAGCACATCCGGCATGCTCACAACATTTCATGGCTATTCGAAACAATTGATCTCATTCGAAGCTCCTCCAGAGCCTGATTAGTGCAGAAGCTCAAAGTGTCCGAACTGGTTGTGAAAAGTGTGAACGGACGAATTCCCATGAAATTGGCCACTTTGGGAGAACAATTGGGTTCATCCGGTCACCTCACAACATCTGGAGTCTGTTCCAATGTATTGATCCCAATCGAAACTCTTTTTGGGATAGTTTTGGTGGAAGCATGAGGTTTCAGAAAAAGAACCGAGAAGCTTCAACCAACAATATCCTATCAATTTTGCGCCCTTGAGGAAGCAAGTCAGGACATCCAGCATGCTCACAACATTTCATGGCTATTCGAAACAATTGATCTCATTCGAAGCTCCTCCAGAGCCTGATTAGTGCAGAGGCAGAAAGTGTCAGAAGCATTTGTGAAAAGTGTGAACGGACCATTTCCCATGAAATTGGCCACTTTGGGAGAACAATTGGGTTCATCCGGTCACCTCACAACATCTGGAGTCTAATCCAATGTATTGATCCCAATCGAAACTCTTTTTGGGATAGTTTGGGCGGAAGCTTGAGGTCTGAGAAAAAGAACCGAGAAGCTTCAACCAACAATATCCTATCAACATTGCACCTTTGAGGGAGCAAGTCAGGACATCCGGCATGCTCACAACATTTCATGACTATTCAAAACAATTGATATCATTCGAAGCTCCTCCAGAGCCTGATCAGTGCAGAAGCACAAAGTTTCTGAACTGTTTGTGAAAAGTGTGAACAGACGAGTTCCCATGAAATTGGCCACTTTTGGAGAACAATTGGGTGGATCCGGTCACCTCACAACATCTTGTGTCTATTCCAATGTATTGATCCCAATCGAAACTCTTTTTGGCATAGTTTTGGACGGAAGCATGAGGTTTGAGAAAAAGAACCGAGAAGCCTGAACCAATAATATCTTATCAATTTTGCGCCCTTGAGGAAGCAAGTTAGCACATCCGGCATGCTCACAACATTTCATGGCTATTCGAAACAATTGATCTCATTCGAAGCTCCTCCAGAGCCTGATTAGTGCAGAAGCTCAAAGTGTCCGAACTGGTTGTGAAAAGTGTGAACGGACGAATTCCCATGAAATTGGCCACTTTGGGAGAACAATTGGGTTCATCCGGTCACCTCACAACATCTGGAGTCTGTTCCAATGTATTGATCCCAATCGAAACTCTTTTTGGGATAGTTTTGGTGGAAGCATGAGGTTTCAGAAAAAGAACCGAGAAGCTTCAACCAATAATATCCTATCACTTTTGCGCCCTTGAGGAAGCAAGTCAGGACATCCGGCATGCTCACAACATTTCATGGCTATTCGAAACAATTGATCTCATTCGAAGCTCCTCCAGAGCCTGATTAGTGCAGAGGCAGAAAGTGTCGGAAGTATTTGTGAAAAGTGTGAAAGGACCATTTCCCATGAAATTGGCCACTTTGGGAGAACAATTGGGTTCATCCGGTCACCTCACAACATCTGGAGTCTAATCCAATGTATTGATCCCAATCGAAACTCTTTTTGGGATAGTTTGGGCGGAAGCTTGAGGTCTGAGAAAAAGAACCGAGAAGCTTCAACCAACAATATCCTATCAACATTGCACCTTTGAGGGAGCAAGTCAGGACATCCGGCATGCTCACAACATTTCATGACTATTCAAAACAATTGATATCATTCAAAGCTCCTCCAGAGCCTGATCAGTGCAGAAGCACAAAGTTTCTGAACTGTTTGTGAAAAGTGTGAACAGACGAGTTCCCATGAAATTGGCCACTTTGGGAGAACAATTGGGTTGATCCGGTCACCTCACAACATCTTTAGTCTATTCCAATGTATTGATCCCAATCGAAACTCTTTTTGGCATAGTTTTGGACGGAAGCTTGAGGTCTGAGAAAAAGAACCGATAAGCCTTAACCAACAATAGCCTATGAATTTTGCATCTTTGAGGGAGCAAGTTAGCACATCCGGCATGCTCACAACATTTAATGACTATTCAAAACAATTGATATCATTCGAAGCTCCTCCAGAGCCTGATCAGTGCAGAAGCACAAAGTTTCTGAACTGTTTGTGAAAAGTGTGAACGGACGAATTCCCATGAAATTGGCTACTTTGGGAGAACAATTGGGTTGATCCGGTGACCTTACAACATCTTGAGTCTATTCCAATGTATTGATCCCAATCGAAACTCTTTTTGGCATAGTTTGGACGGAAGCATGAGGTTTGAGAAAAAGAACCGAGAAGCTTCAACCAACAATATCCTATCAATTTTGCGCCCTTGAGGAAGCAAGTCAGGACATCCGGCATGCTCACAACATTTCATGGCTATTCGAAACAATTGATCTCATTCGAAGCTCCTCCAGATCCTGATTAGTGCAGAGGCAGAAAGTGTCGGAAGTATTTGTGAAAAGTGTGAACGGATGAATTCCCATGAAATTGGCCACTTTGGGAGAACAATTGGGTTCATCCGGTCACCTCACAACATCTGGAGTCTAATCCAATGTATTGATCCCAATCGAAACTCTTTTTGGCATAGGTTTGGGCGGAAGCTTGTGGTCTGAGAAAAAGAACCGAGAAGCTTCAACCAACAATATCCTATCAACATTGCACCTTTGAGGGAGCAAGTTAGCACATCCGGCATGCTCACAACATTTCATGACTATTCGAAACAATTGATCTCATTCGAGGCTCCTCCAGGGCCTGATTAGTGCAGAAGCACAAAGTGTCCGAACTATTCGTGAAAAGTGTGAACGTACGAATTCCCATGAAATTGGCCACTTTGGGAGAACAATTGGGTTCATCCGGTCAGCTCACAATATCTGGAGTCTATTCCAATGTATTGATCCCAATCGAAACTCTTTTTGGCATAGTTTTGGACGGAAGCATGAGGTTTGAGAAAAAGAACCGAGAAGCCTGAACCAACAATATCTTATCAATTTTGCGCCCTTGAGGAAGCAAGTTAGCACATCCGGCATGCTCACAACATTTCATGGCTATTCGAAATAATTGATCTCATTCGAAGCTCCTCCAGAGCCTGATTAGTGCAGAAGCACAAAGTGTCCGACCTATTTGTGAAAAGTGTGAAGGGACGAATTCCCATGAAATTGGCCACTTTGGGAGAACAAGTGGGTTCATCCGGTCACCTCACAACATCTGGAGTCTATTCCAATGTATTGATCCCAATCGAAACTCTTTTTGGCATAGTTTTGGACGGAAGCATGAGGTTTGAGAAAAAGAACCGAGAAGCTTCAACCAACAATATCCTATCAATTTTGCGCCCTTGAGGAAGCAAGTCAGGACATCCGGCATGCTCACAACATTTCATGGCTATTCGAAACAATTGATCTCATTCGAAGCTCCTCCAGAGCCTGATTAGTGCAGAGGCAGAAAGTGTCGGAAGCATTTGTGAAAAGTGTGAACGGACCATTTCCCATGAAATTGGCCACTTTGGGAGAACAATTGGGTTCATCCGGTCACCTCACAACATCTGGAGTCTAATCCAATGTATTGATCCCAATCGAAACTCTTTTTGGGATAGTTTGGGCGGAAGCTTGAGGTCTGAGAAAAAGAACCGAGAAGCTTCAACCAACAATATCCTATCAACATTGCACCTTTGAGGGAGCAAGTCAGGACATCCGGCATGCTCACAACATTTCATGACTATTCAAAACAATTGATATCATTCGAAGCTCCTCCAGAGCCTGATCAGTGCAGAAGCACAAAGTTTCTGAACTGTTTGTGAAAAGTGTGAACAGACGAGTTCCCATGAAATTGGCCACTTTTGGAGAACAATTGGGTGGATCCGGTCACCTCACAACATCTTGTGTCTATTCCAATGTATTGATCCCAATCGAAACTCTTTTTGGCATAGTTTTGGACGGAAGCATGAGGTTTGAGAAAAAGAACCGAGAAGCCTGAACCAATAATATCTTATCAATTTTGCGCCCTTGAGGAAGCAAGTTAGCACATCCGGCATGCTCACAACATTTCATGGCTATTCGAAACAATTGATCTCATTCGAAGCTCCTCCAGAGCCTGATTAGTGCAGAAGCTCAAAGTGTCCGAACTGGTTGTGAAAAGTGTGAACGGACGAATTCCCATGAAATTGGCCACTTTGGGAGAACAATTGGGTTCATCCGGTCACCTCACAACATCTGGAGTCTGTTCCAATGTATTGATCCCAATCGAAACTCTTTTTGGGATAGTTTTGGTGGAAGCATGAGGTTTCAGAAAAAGAACCGAGAAGCTTCAACCAACAATATCCTATCAATTTTGCGCCCTTGAGGAAGCAAGTCAGGACATCCGGCATGCTCACAACATTTCATGGCTATTCGAAACAATTGATCTCATTCGAAGCTCCTCCAGAGCCTGATTAGTGCAGAGGCAGAAAGTGTCGGAAGCATTTGTGAAAAGTGTGAACGGACCATTTCCCATGAAATTGGCCACTTTGGGAGAACAATTGGGTTCATCCGGTCACCTCACAACATCTGGAGTCTAATCCAATGTATTGATCCCAATCGAAACTCTTTTTGGGATAGTTTGGGCGGAAGCTTGAGGTCTGAGAAAAAGAACCGAGAAGCTTCAACCAACAATATCCTATCAACATTGCACCTTTGAGGGAGCAAGTCAGGACATCCGGCATGCTCACAACATTTCATGACTATTCAAAACAATTGATATCATTCGAAGCTCCTCCAGAGCCTGATCAGTGCAGAAGCACAAAGTTTCTGAACTGTTTGTGAAAAGTGTGAACAGACGAGTTCCCATGAAATTGGCCACTTTTGGAGAACAATTGGGTGGATCCGGTCACCTCACAACATCTTGTGTCTATTCCAATGTATTGATCCCAATCGAAACTCTTTTTGGCATAGTTTTGGACGGAAGCATGAGGTTTGAGAAAAAGAACCGAGAAGCTTGAACCAACAATATCTTATCAATTTTGCGCCCTTGAGGAAGCAAGTTAGCACATCCGGCATGCTCACAACATTTCATGGCTATTCGAAACAATTGATCTCATTCGAAGCTCCTCCAGAGCCTGATTAGTGCAGAAGCTCAAAGTGTCCGAACTGGTTGTGAAAAGTGTGAACGGACGAATTCCCATGAAATTGGCCACTTTGGGAGAACAATTGGGTTCATCCGGTCATCTCACAACATCTGGAGTCTGTTCCAATGTATTGATCCCAATCGAAACTCTTTTTGGGATTGTTTTGGTGGAAGCATGAGGTTTCAGAAAAAGAACCGAGAAGCTTCAACCAATAATATCCTATCAATTTTGCGCCCTTGAGGAAGCAAGTCAGGACATCCGGCATGCTCACAACATTTCATGGCTATTCGAAACAATTGATCTCATTCGAAGGTCCTCCAGAGCCTGATTAGTGCAGAGGCAGAAAGTGTCGGAAGTATTTGTGAAAAGTGTGAACGGACGAGTTCCCATGAAATTGGCCACTTTGGGAGAACAATTGGGTTGATCCGGTGACCTTACAACATCTTGAGTCTATTCCAATGTATTGATCCCAATCGAAACTCTTTTTGGCATAGGTTTGGGCGGAAGCTTGTGATCTGAGAAAAAGAACCGAGAAGCTTCAACCAACAATATCCTATCAACATTGCACCTTCGAGGGAGCAAGTTAGCACATCCGGCATGCTCACAACATTTCATGACTATTCGAAACAATTGATCTCATTCGAGGCTCCTCCAGGGCCTGATTAGTGCAGAAGCACAAAGTGTCCGAACTATTCGTGAAAAGTGTGAACGTACGAATTCCCATGAAATTGGCCACTTTGGGAGAACAATTGGGTTCATCCGGTCAGCTCACAATATCTGGAGTCTATTCCAATGTATTGATCCCAATCGAAACTCTTTTTGGCATAGTTTTGGACGGAAGCATGAGGTTTGAGAAAAAGAACCGGAAAGCTTTAACCAACAATATCCTTTCAACATTGCACCTTTGAGGGAGCAAGTTAGCACGTCCGGAATGCTCACAACATTTCATGGCTATTCGAAACAATTGATCTCATTCGAAGCTCCTCCAGAGCCTGATTAGTGCAGAAGCACAAAGTGTCCGACCTATTTGTGAAAAGTGTGAAGGGATGAATTCCCATGAAATTGGCCACTTTGGGAGAACAATTGGGTTCATCCGGTCACCTCACAACATCTGGTGTCTATTCCAATGTTTTGATCCCAATCGAAACTCTTTTTGGCATAGTTTTGGACGGAAGGTTGAGGTTTGAGAAAAAGAACCGAGAAGCTTCAACCAACAATATCCTCTCAATTTTGCATCTTTGAGGGAGCAAGTTAGCACGTCCGGCATGCTCACAACATTTCATGACTACTCGAAACAATTGATCTCATTCGAGGCTCCTCCAGGGCCTGATTAGTGCAGAAGCACAAAGTGTCCGAACTATTTGTGAAAAGTGTGAAGGGACGAATTCCCATGAAATTGGCCCCTTTGGGAGAACAATTAGGTTGATCCGGTTACCTCACAACATCTGGAGTCTGTTCCAATGTATTGATCCCAATCGAAACTCTTTTTGGGATAGTTTTGGTGGAATCGTGAGGTTTGGGAAAAAGAACCAAGAAGCTTCAACCAACAATATCCTATCAACATTGCTCCTTTGAGGGAGCAAGTTAGCACATCCGGCATGCTCACAGCATTTGATCACTATTTGAAACAATTGATCCCATTCGAAGCTCCTCCAGAGCCTGATTAATGCAGAAGCACAAAGTGTCCGACCTATTTGTGAAAAGTGTGAAGGGACGAATTCCCATGAAATTGGCCACTTTGGGAGAACAAGTGGGTTTATCCGGTCACCTCACAACATCTTGAGTCTATTCCAATGTATTGATCCCAATCGAAACTCTTTTTGGCATAGGTTTGGGCGGAAGCTTGAGGGTTGAGAAAAAGAACCGAGAAGCTTCAACCAACAATATCCTATCAACTTTGCGCCCTTGAGGAAGCAAGTTAGGACTTCCGGCATGCTCACAACATTTCTTGACTATTCGAAATAATTGATCTCATTCGAAGCTCCTCCAGAGCCTGATTAGTGCAGAGGCATAAAGTGTCGGAAGTATTTGTGAAAAGTGTGAACGGATGAATTCCCATGAAATTGGCCACTTTGGGAGAACAATTGGGTTCATCCGGTTACCTCACAACATCTTGAGTCTATTCCAATGTATTGATCCCAATCGAAACTCTTTTTGGGATAGTTTGGGCGGAAGCTTGAGGTCTGAGAAAAAGAACCGAGAAGCTTCAACCAACAATATCCTATCAACATTGCACCTTTGAGGGAGCAAGTCAGGACATCCGGCATGCTCACAACATTTCATGGCTATTCGAAACAATTGATCTCATTCGAAGCTCCTCCAGAGCCTGATTAGTGCAGAGGCAGAAAGTGTCGGAAGCATTTGTGAAAAGTGTGAACGGACCATTTCCCATGAAATTGGCCACTTTGGGAGAACAATTGGGTTCATCCGGTCACCTCACAACATCTGGAGTCTAATCCAATGTATTGATCCCAATCGAAACTCTTTTTGGGATAGTTTGGGCGGAAGCTTGAGGTCTGAGAAAAAGAACCGAGAAGCTTCAACCAACAATATCCTATCAACATTGCACCTTTGAGGGAGCAAGTCAGGACATCCGGCATGCTCACAACATTTCATGACTATTCAAAACAATTGATATCATTCGAAGCTCCTCCAGAGCCTGATCAGTGCAGAAGCACAAAGTTTCTGAACTGTTTGTGAAAAGTGTGAACAGACGAGTTCCCATGAAATTGGCCACTTTTGGAGAACAATTGGGTGGATCCGGTCACCTCACAACATCTTGTGTCTATTCCAATGTATTGATCCCAATCGAAACTCTTTTTGGCATAGTTTTGGACGGAAGCATGAGGTTTGAGAAAAAGAACCGAGAAGCTTGAACCAACAATATCTTATCAATTTTGCGCCCTTGAGGAAGCAAGTTAGCACATCCGGCATGCTCACAACATTTCATGGCTATTCGAAACAATTGATCTCATTCGAAGCTCCTCCAGAGCCTGATTAGTGCAGAAGCTCAAAGTGTCCGAACTGGTTGTGAAAAGTGTGAACGGACGAATTCCCATGAAATTGGCCACTTTGGGAGAAAAATTGGGTTCATCCGGTCATCTCACAACATCTGGAGTCTGTTCCAATGTATTGATCCCAATCGAAACTCTTTTTGGGATAGTTTTGGTGGAAGCATGAGGTTTCAGAAAAAGAACCGAGAAGCTTCAACCAATAATATCCTATCAATTTTGCGCCCTTGAGGAAGCAAGTCAGGATATCCGGCATGCTCACAACATTTCATGGCTATTCGAAACAATTGATCTCATTCGAAGCTCCTCCAGAGCCTGATTAGTGCAGAGGCAGAAAGTGTCGGAAGTATTTGTGAAAAGTGTGAACGGACCATTTCCCATGAAATTGGCCACTTTGGGAGAACATTTGGGTTCATTCGGTCACCTCACAACATCTGGAGTCTAATCCAATGTATTGATCCAAATCGAAACTCTTTTTGGGATAGTTTGGGCGGAAGCTTGAGGTCTGAGAAAAAGAACCGAGAAGCTTCAACCAACAATATCCTATCAACATTGCACCTTTGAGGGAGCAAGTCAGGACATCCGGCATGCTCACAACATTTCATGACTATTCAAAACAATTGATATCATTCGAAGCTCCTCCAGAGCCTGATCAGTGCAGAAGCACAAAGTTTCTGAACTGTTTGTGAAAAGTGTGAACAGACGAGTTCCCATGAAATTGGCCACTTTTGGAGAACAATTGGGTGGATCCGGTCACCTCACAACATCTTGTGTCTATTCCAATGTATTGATCCCAATCGAAACTCTTTTTGGGATAGTTTGGGCGGAAGCTTGAGGTCTGAGAAAAAGAACCGGGAAGCTTCAACCAACAATATCCTATCAACATTGCACCTTTGAGGGAGCAAGTCAGGACATCCGGCATGCTCACAACATTTCATGGCTATTCGAAACAATTGATCTCATTCGAAGCTCCTCCAGAGCCTGATTAGTGCAGAGGCAGAAAGTGTCGGAAGCATTTGTGAAAAGTGTGAACGAACCATTTCCCATGAAATTGGCCACTTTGGGAGAACAATTGGGTTCATCCGGTCACCTCACAACATCTGGAGTCTAATCCAATGTATTGATCCCAATCGAAACTCTTTTTGGGATAGTTTGGGCGGAAGCTTGAGGTCTGAGAAAAAGAACCGAGAAGCTTCAACCAACAATATCCTATCAACATTGCACCTTTGAGGGAGCAAGTCAGGACATCCGGCATGCTCACAACATTTCATGACTATTCAAAACAATTGATATCATTCGAAGCTCCTCCAGAGCCTGATCAGTGCAGAAGCACAAAGTTTCTGAACTGTTTGTGAAAAGTGTGAACAGACGAGTTCCCATGAAATTGGCCACTTTTGGAGAACAATTGGGTGGATCCGGTCACCTCACAACATCTTGTGTCTATTCCAATGTATTGATCCCAATCGAAACTCTTTTTGGCATAGTTTTGGATGGAAGCATGAGGATTGAGAAAAAGAACCGAGAAGCTTGAACCAACAATATCTTATCAATTTTGCACCCTTGAGGAAGCAAGTTAGCACATCCGGCATGCTCACAACATTTCATGGCTATTCGAAACAATTGATCTCATTCGAAGCTCCTCCAGAGCCTGATTAGTGCAGAAGCTCAAAGTGTCCGAACTGGTTGTGAAAAGTGTGAACGGACGAATTCCCATGAAATTGGCCACTTTGGGAGAACAATTGGGTTCATCCGGTCATCTCACAACATCTGGAGTCTGTTCCAATGTATTGATCCCAATCGAAACTCTTTTTGGGATAGTTTTGGTGGAAGCATGAGGTTTCAGAAAAAGAACCGAGAAGCTTCAACCAATAATATCCTATCAATTTTGCGCCCTTGAGGAAGCAAGTCAGGACATCCGGCATGCTCACAACATTTCATGGCTATTCGAAACAATTGATCTCATTCGAAGGTCCTCCAGAGCCTGATTAGTGCAGAGGCAGAAAGTGTCGGAAGTATTTGTGAAAAGTGTGAACGGACCATTTCCCATGAAATTGGCAACTTTGGGAGAACAATTGGGTTCATTCGGTCACCTCACAACATCTGGAGTCTAATCCAATGTATTGATCCAAATTGAAACTCTTTTTGGGATAGTTTGGGCGGAAGCTTGAGGTCTGAGAAAAAGAACCGAGAAGCTTCAACCAACAATATCCTATCAACATTGCACCTTTGAGGGAGCAAGTCAGGCCATCCGGCATGCTCACAACATTTCATGACTATTCAAAACAATTGATATCATTCGAAGCTCCTCCAGAGCCTGATCAGTGCAGAAGCACAAAGTTTCTGAACTGTTTGTGAAAAGTATGAACAGACGAGTTCCCATGAAATTGGCCACTTTTGGAGAACAATTGGGTGGATCCGGTCACCTCACAACATCTTGTGTCTATTCCAATGTATTGATCCCAATCGAAACTCTTTTTGGGATAGTTTGGGCGGAAGCTTGAGGTCTGAGAAAAAGAACCGGGAAGCTTCAACCAACAATATCCTATCAACATTGCACCTTTGAGGGAGCAAGTCAGGACATCCGGCATGCTCACAACATTTCATGGCTATTCGAAACAATTGATCTCATTCGAAGCTCCTCCAGAGCCTGATTAGTGCAGAGGCAGAAAGTGTCGGAAGCATTTGTGAAAAGTGTGAACGGACCATTTCCCATGAAATTGGCCACTTTGGGAGAACAATTGGGTTCATCCGGTCACCTCACAACATCTGGAGTCTAATCCAATGTATTGATCCCAATCGAAACTCTTTTTGGGATAGTTTGGGCGGAAGCTTGAGGTCTGAGAAAAAGAACCGAGAAGCTTCAACCAACAATATCCTATCAACATTGCACCTTTGAGGGAGCAAGTCAGGACATCCGGCATGCTCACAACATTTCATGACTATTCAAAACAATTGATATCATTCGAAGCTCCTCCAGAGCCTGATCAGTGCAGAAGCACAAAGTTTCTGAACTGTTTGTGAAAAGTGTGAACAGACGAGTTCCCATGAAATTGGCCACTTTGGGAGAACAATTGGGTGGATCCGGTCACCTCACAACATCTTGTGTCTATTCCAATGTATTGATCCCAATCGAAACTCTTTTTGGCATAGTTTTGGATGGAAGCATGAGGATTGAGAAAAAGAACCGAGAAGCTTGAACCAACAATATCTTATCAATTTTGCACCCTTGAGGAAGCAAGTTAGCACATCCGGCATGCTCACAACATTTCATGGCTATTCGAAACAATTGATCTCATTCGAAGCTCCTCCAGAGCCTGATTAGTGCAGAAGCTCAAAGTGTCCGAACTGGTTGTGAAAAGTGTGAACGGACGAATTCCCATGAAATTGGCCACTTTGGGAGAACAATTGGGTTCATCCGGTCATCTCACAACATCTGGAGTCTGTTCCAATGTATTGATCCCAATCGAAACTCTTTTTGGGATAGTTTTGGTGGAAGCATGAGGTTTCAGAAAAAGAACCGAGAAGCTTCAACCAATAATATCCTATCAATTTTGCGCCCTTGAGGAAGCAAGTCAGGACATCCGGCATGCTCACAACATTTCATGGCTATTCGAAACAATTGATCTCATTCGAAGGTCCTCCAGAGCCTGATTAGTGCAGAGGCAGAAAGTGTCGGAAGTATTTGTGAAAAGTGTGAACGGACCATTTCCCATGAAATTGGCAACTTTGGGAGAACAATTGGGTTCATTCGGTCACCTCACAACATCTGGAGTCTAATCCAATGTATTGATCCAAATCGAAACTCTTTTTGGGATAGTTTGGGCGGAAGCTTGAGGTCTGAGAAAAAGAACCGAGAAGCTTCAACCAACAATATCCTATCAACATTGCACCTTTGAGGGAGCAAGTCAGGACATCCGGCATGCTCACAACATTTCATGACTATTCAAAACAATTGATATCATTCGAAGCTCCTCCAGAGCCTGATCAGTGCAGAAGCACAAAGTTTCTGAACTGTTTGTGAAAAGTGCGAACAGACGAGTTCCCATGAAATTGGCCACTTTGGGAGAACAATTGGGTTGATCCGGTCACCTCACAACATCTTTAGTCTATTCCAATGTATTGATCCCAATCGAAACTCTTTTTGGCATAGTTTTGGACGGAAGCTTGAGGTCTGAGAAAAAGAACCGAGAAGCCTTAACCAACAATAGCCTATCAATTTTGCATCTTTGAGGGAGCAAGTTAGCACATCCGGCATGCTCACAACATTTAATGACTATTCGAAACAATTGATATCATTCGAAGCTCCTCCAGAGCCTGATCAGTGCAGAAGCACAAAGTTTCTGAACTGTTTGTGAAAAGTGTGAACGGACGAATTCCCATGAAATTGGCTACTTTGGGAGAACAATTGGGTTGATCCGGTGACCTTACAACATCTTGAGTCTATTCCAATGTATTGATCCCAATCGAAACTCTTTTTGGCATAGTTTTGGACGGAAGCATGAGGTTTGAGAAAAAGAACCGAGAAGCTTCAACCAACAATATCCTATCAATTTTGCGCCCTTGAGGAAGCAAGTCAGGACATCCGGCATGCTCACAACATTTCATGGCTATTCGAAACAATTGATCTCATTCGAAGCTCCTCCAGATCCTGATTAGTGCAGAGGCAGAAAGTGTCGGAAGTATTTGTGAAAAGTGTGAACGGATGAATTCCCATGAAATTGGCCACTTTGGGAGAAAAATTGGGTTCATCCGGTGACCTCACAACATCTGGAGTCTGTTCCAATGTATTGATCCCAATCGAAACTCTTTTTGGGATAGTTTTGGGTGGAAGCATGAGGTGTCAGAAAAAGAACCGAGAAGCTTCAACCAAGAATATCCTATCAATTTTGCGCCCTTGAGGAAGCAAGTCAGGATATCCGGCATGCTCACAACATTTCATGGCTATTCGAAACAATTGATCTCATTCGAAGCTCCTCCAGAGCCTGATTAGTGCAGAGGCAGAAAGTGTCGGAAGTATTTGTGAAAAGTGTGAACGGACCATTTCCCATGAAATTGGCCACTTTGGGAGAACATTTGGGTTCATTCGGTCACCTCACAACATCTGGAGTCTAATCCAATGTATTGATCCAAATCGAAACTCTTTTTGGGATAGTTTGGGCGGAAGCTTGAGGTCTGAGAAAAAGAACCGAGAAGCTTCAACCAACAATATCCTATCAACATTGCACCTTTGAGGGAGCAAGTCAGGACATCCGGCATGCTCACAACATTTCATGACTATTCAAAACAATTGATATCATTCGAAGCTCCTCCAGAGCCTGATCAGTGCAGAAGCACAAAGTTTCTGAACTGTTTGTGAAAAGTGTGAACAGACGAGTTCCCATGAAATTGGCCACTTTGGGAGAACAATTGGGTTGATCCGGTCACCTCACAACATCTTTAGTCTATTCCAATGTATTGATCCCAATCGAAACTCTTTTTGGCATAGTTTGGGCGGAAGCTTGAGGTCTGAGAAAAAGAACCGAGAAGCTTCAACCAACAATATCCTATCAACATTGCACCTTTGAGGGAGCAAGTCAGGACATCCGGCATGCTCACAACATTTCATGACTATTCGAAACAATTGATCTCCTTCGAAGGTCCTCCAGAGCCTGATTAATGCAGAAGCACAAAGTGTCCGACCTATTTGTGAAAAGTGTGAAGGGACGAATTCCCATGAAATTGGCCACTTTGGGAGAACAATTGGGTTCATCCGGTTACCTCACAACATCTTGTGTCTATTCCAATGTATTGATCCCAATCGAAACTCTTTTTGGGATAGTTTGGGCGGAAGCTTGAGGTCTGAGAAAAAGAACCGAGAAGCTTCAACCAACAATATCCTATCAACATTGCACCTTTGAGGGAATAAGTCAGGACATCTGGCATGCTCACAACATTTCATGGCTATTCGAAACAATTGATATCATTCGAAGCTCCTCCAGAGCCTGATCAGTGCAGAAGCACAAAGTTTCTGAACTGTTTGTGAAAAGTGTGAACAGACGAGTTCCCATGAAATTGGCCACTTTTGGAGAACAATTGGGTGGATCCGGTCACCTCACAACATCTTGTGTCTATTCTAATGTATTGATCCCAATCGAAACTCTTTTTGGCATAGTTTTGGACGGAAGCATGAGGTGTGAGAAAAAGAACCGAGAAGCCTGAACCAACAATATCTTATCAATTTTGCGCCCTTGAGGAAGCAAGTTAGCACATCCGGCATGCTCACAACATTTCATGGCTATTCGAAACAATTGATCTCATTCGAAGCTCCTCCAGAGCCTGATTAGTGCAGAAGCTCAAAGTGTCCGAACTGGTTGTGAAAAGTGTGAACGGACGAATTCCCATGAAATTGGCCACTTTGGGAGAACAATTGGGTTCATCCGGTCACCTCACAACATCTGGAGTCTGTTCCAATGTATTGATCCCAATCGAAACTCTTTTTGGGATAGTTTTGGTGGAAGCATGAGGTTTCAGAAAAAGAACCGAGAAGCTTCAACCAATAATATCCTATCAATTTTGCGCCCTTGAGGAAGCAAGTCAGGACATCCGGCATGCTCACAACATTTCATGGCTATTCGAAACAATTGATCTCATTCGAAGCTCCTCCAGAGCCTGATTAGTGCAGAGGCAGAAAGTGTCGGAAGTATTTGTGAAAAGTGTGAACGGACCATTTCCCATGAAATTGGCCACTTTGGGAGAACAATTGGGTTCATCCGGTCACCTCACAACATCTGGAGTCTAATCCAATGTATTGATCCCAATCGAAACTCTTTTTGGGATATTTTGGGCGGAAGCTTGAGGTCTGAGAAAAAGAACCGAGAAGCTTCAACCAACAATATCCTATCAACATTGCACCTTTGAGGGAGCAAGTCAGGACATCCGGCATGCTCACAACATTTCATGACTATTCAAAACAATTGATATCATTCGAAGCTCCTCCAGAGCCTGATCAGTGCAGAAGCACAAAGTTTCTGAACTGTTTGTGAAAAGTGTGAACGGATGAATTCCCATGAAATTGGCCACTTTGGGAGAACAATTGGGTTCATCCGGTCACCTCACAACATCTGGAGTCTAATCCAATGTATTGATCCCAATCGAAACTCTTTTTGGGATAGTTTGGGCGGAAGCTTGAGGTTTGAGAAAAAGAACCGAGAAGCCTCAACCAACAATATCCTATCAATTTTGCATCTTTGAGGGAGCAAGTTAGCACATCCGGCATGCTCACAACATTTCATGACTATTCAAAACAATTGATATCATTCGAAGCTCCTCCAGAGCCTGATCAGTGCAGAAGCACAAAGTTTCTGAACTGTTTGTGAAAAGTGTGAAGGGACAAATTCCCATGAAATTGGCCACTTTGGGAGAACAATTGGGTTGATCCGGTTACCTCACAACATCTTGAGTCTATTCCAATGTATTGATCCCAATCGAAACTCTTTTTGGCATAGTTTTGGACGGAAGCATGAGGTTTGAGAAAAAGAACCGAGAAGCTTCAACCAACAATATCCTATCAATTTTGCGCCCTTGAGGAAGCAAGTCAGGACATCCGGCATGCTCACAACATTTCATGGCTATTCGAAACAATTGATCTCATTCGAAGCTCCTCCATAGCCTGATTAGTGCAGAGGCAGAAAGTGTCGGAAGTATTTGTGAAAAGTGTGAACGGACCATTTCCCATGAAATTGGCCACTTTGGGAGAACAATTGGGTTCATCCGGTCACCTCACAACATCTGGAGTCTAATCCAATGTATTGATCCCAATCGAAACTCTTTTTGGCATAGTTTTGGACGGAAGCATGAGGTTTGAGAAAAAGAACCGAGAAGCTTCAACCAACAATATCCTATCAATTTTGCGCCCTTGAGGAAGCAAGTCAGGACATCCGGCATGCTCACAACATTTCATGGCTATTCGAAACAATTGATCTCATTCGAAGCTCCTCCAGAGCCTGATTAGTGCAGAGGCAGAAAGTGTCGGAAGTATTTGTGAAAAGTGTGAACGGACCATTTCCCATGAAATTGGCCACTTTGGGAGAACAATTGGGTGGATCCGGTGACCTCACAACATCTTGAGTCTATTCCAATGTATTGATCCCAATCGAAACTCTTTTTGGCATAGTTTTGGACGGAAGCATGAGGTTTGAGAAAAAGAACCGAGAAGCTTGAACCAACAATATCTTATCAATTTTGCGCCCTTGAGGAAGCAAGTTAGCATATCCGGCATGCTCATAACATTTCATGGCTATTCGAAACAATTGATCTCATTCGAAGCTCCTCCAGAGCCTGATTAGTGCAGAAGCTCAAAGTGTCTGAACTGGTTGTGAAAAGTATGAACGGACGAATTCCCATGAAATTGGCCACTTTGGGAGAACAATTGGGTTCATCCGGTCACCTCACAACATCTGGAGTCTGTTCCAATGTATTGATCCCAATCGAAACTCTTTTTGGGATAGTTTTGGTGGAAGCATGAGGTTTCAGAAAAAGAACCGAGAAGCTTCAACCAATAATATCCTATCAATTTTGCGCCCTTGAGGAAGCAAGTCAGGACATCCGGCATGCTCACAACATTTCATGGCTATTCGAAACAATTGATCCCATTCGAAGCTCCTCCAGAGCCTGATTAGTGCAGAGGCAGAAAGTGTCGGAAGTATTTGTGAAAAGTGTGAACGGACCATTTCCCATGAAATTGGCCACTTTGGGAGAACAATTGGGTTCATCCGGTCACCTCACAACATCTGGAGTCTAATCCAATGTATTTATCCCAATCGAAACTCTTTTTGGGATAGTTTGGGCGGAAGCTTGAGGTCTGAGAAAAAGAACCGAGAAGCTTCAACCAACAATATCCTATCAACATTGCACCTTCGAGGGAGCAAGTCAGGACATCCGGCATGCTCACAACATTTCATGACTATTCAAAACAATTGATATCATTCGAAGCTCCTCCAGAGCCTGATCAGTGCAGAAGCACAAAGTTTCTGAACTGTTTGTGAAAAGTGTGAACGGACGAGTTCCCATGAAATTAGCCACTTTGGGAGAACAACTGGGTTGATCCGGTCACCTCACAACATCTTGAGTCTATTCCAATGTATTGATCCCAATCGAAACTCTTTTTGGCATAGTTTTGGACGGAAGCTTGAGGTCTGAGAAAAAGAACCGAGAAGCCTTAACCAACAATATCCTATCAATTTTGCGCCCTTGAGGGAGCAAGTTAGCACATCTGGCATGCTCACAACATTTCATGACTATTCGAAACAATTCATATCATTCGAAGCTCCTCCAGAGCCTGATCAGTGCAGAAGCACAAAGTTTCTGAACTGTTTGTGAAAAGTGTGAACGGACGAATTCCCATGAAATTGGCCACTTTGGGAGAACAATTGGGTTGATCCGGTTACCTCACAACATCTTGAGTCTATTCCAATATATTGATCCCAATCAAAACTCTTTTTGGCATAGTTTTGGACGGAAGCATGAGGTTTGAGAAAAAGAACCGAGAAGCTTCAACCAACAATATCCTATCAATTTTGCGCCCTTGAGGAAGCAAGTCAGGACATCCGGCATGCTCACAACATTTCATGGCTATTCAAAACAATTGATCTCATTCGAAGCTCCTCCAGATCCTGATTAGTGCAGAGGCAGAAAGTGTCGGAAGTATTTGTGAAAAGTGTGAACGGATGAATTCCCATGAAATTGGCCACTTTGGGAGAACAATTGGGTTCATCCGGTCACCTCACAACATCTGGAGTCTAATCCAATGTATTGATCCCAATCGAAACTCTTTTTGGCATAGGTTTGGGCGGAAGCTTGTGGTCTGAGAAAAAGAACCGAGAAGCTTCAACCAACAATATCCTATCAACATTGCACCTTTGAGGGAGCAAGTTAGCACATCCGGCATGCTCACAACATTTCATGACTATTCGAAACAATTGATATCATTCGAAGCTCCTCCAGAGCCTGATCAGTGCAGAAGCACAAAGTTTCTGAACTGTTTGTGAAAAGTGTGAAGGGACGAATTCGCATGAAATTGGCCACTTTGGGAGAACAATTGGGTTGATCTGGTTACCTCACAACATCTTGAGTCTATTCCAATGTATTGATCCCAATCAAAACTCTTTTTGGCATAGTTTTGGACGGAAGCATGAGGTTTGAGAAAAAGAACCGAGAAGCTTCAACCAACAATATCCTATCAATTTTCCGCCCTTGAGGAAGCAAGTCAGGACATCCGGCATGCTCACAACATTTCATGGCTATTCGAAACAATTGATCTCATTCGAAACACCTACAGAGCCTGATTAGTGCAGAAGCACAAAGTGTCGGAAGTATATGTGAAAAGTGTGAACGGACGAATTCCCATGAAATTGCCAACTTTGGGAGAACAATTGGGTTCATCCGGTCACCTCACAACATCTAGAGTCTATTCCAATGTATTGATCCCAATCGAAACTCTTTTTGGGATAGTTTTGGTGGAAGCATGAGGTTTGAGAAAAAGAACCGAGAAGCTTCAACCAACACTACCCTATCAATTTTGCATCTTTGAGGGAGCAAGTTAGCACATCCGGCATGCTCACAACATTTCATGACTATTCGAAACAATTGATCTCATTCGAAGCTCCTCCAGAGCCTGATTAGTGCAGAAGCACAAAGTTTCTGAACTGTTTGTGAAAAGTGTGAACGGACGAATTCCCATGAAATTGGCCCCTTTGGGAGAACAATTGGGTTGATCCGGTTACCTCACAACATCTTTAGTCTACTCCAATGCATTGATCCCAATCGAAACTCTTTTTGGGATAGTTTTGGGGGAAGCATGAGGTTTGAGAAAAAGAACCGAGAAGCTTCAACCAACACTACCCTATCAATTTTGCATCTTTGAGGGAGCAAGTTAGCACATCCGGCATGCTCACAACATTTCATGAGTATTCGAAACAATTGATCTCTTTCGAAGCTCCTCCTGAGCCTGATTAGTGCAGAAGCACAAAGTTTCTGAACTGTTTGTGAAAAGTGTGAACGGACGAATTCCCATGAAATTGGCCCCTTTGGGAGAACAATTTGGTTGATCCAGTTACCTCACAACATCTTTAGTGTATTCCAATGTATTCATCCCAATCGAAACTCTTTTTGGGATAGTTTTGGTGGAAGCAAGAGGTTTGAGAAAAAGAACCGAGAAGCTTCAACCAACAATATCCTATGAATTTTGCATCTTTGAGGGAGCAAGTTAGCACATCCGGCATGCTCACAATATTTCATGACTGTTCGAAACAATTGATCTCATTCGAAGCTCCTCCAGAGCCTGATTAGTGCAGAAGCACAAAGTTCCTGAACCGTTTGTGAAAAGTGTGAACGGACGAATTCCCATGAAATTGGCCCCTTTGGGAGAACAATTGGGTTGATCCGGTTACCTCACAACATCTTTAGTCTATTCCAATGTATTGAACCCAATCCATCCTCTTTTTGGCATAGTTTTGGGGGAAGCATGAGGTTTGAGAAAAAGAACCGAGAAGCTTCAACCAACACTACCCTATCAATTTTGCATCTTTGAGGGAGCAAGTTAGCACATCTGGCATGCTCACAACATTTCATGACTATTCGAAACAATTGATATCATTCGAAGCTCCTCCAGAGCCTGATCAGTGCAGAAGCACAAAGTTTCTGAACTGTTTGTGAAAAGTGTGAACGGACGAATTCCCATGAAATTGGCCACTTTGGGAGAACAATTGGGTTGATCCGGTTACCTCACAACATCTTGAGTCTATTCCAATGTATTGATCCCAATCGAAACTCTTTTTGGCATAGTTTTGGACGGAAGCATGAGGTTTGAGAAAAAGAACCGAGAAGCTTCAACCAACAATATCCTATCAATTTTGCGCCCTTGAGGAAGCAAGTCAGGACATCCGGCATGCTCACAACATTTCATGGCTATTCGAAACAATTGATCTCATTCGAAGCTCCTCCAGATCCTGATTAGTGCTGAGGCAGAAAGTGTCGGAAGTATTTGTGAAAAGTGTGAACGGATGAATTCCCATGAAATTGGCCACTTTGGGAGAACAATTGGGTTCATCCGGTCACCTCACAACATCTGGAGTCTAATCCAATGTATTGATCCCAATCGAAACTCTTTTTGGCATAGGTTTGGGCGGAAGCTTGTGGTCTGAGAAAAAGAACCGAGAAGCTTCAACCAACAATATCCTATCAACATTGCACCTTTGAGGGAGCAAGTTAGCACATCCGGCATGCTCACAACATTTCATGACTATTCGAAACAATTGATATCATTCGAAGCTCCTCCAGAGCCTGATCAGTGCAGAAGCACAAAGTTTCTGAACTGTTTGTGAAAAGTGTGAACGGACGAATTCCCATGAAATTGGCCCCTTTGGGAGAACAATTGGGTTGATCTGGTTACCTCACAACATCTTGAGTCTATTCCAATGTATTGATCCCAATCGAAACTCTTTTTGGCATAGTTTTGGACGGAAGCATGAGGTTTGAGAAAAAGAACCGAGAAGCTTCAACCAACAATATCCTATCAATTTTCCGCCCTTGAGGAAGCAAGTCAGGACATCCGTCATGCTCACAACATTTCATGGCTATTCGAAACAATTGATCTCATTCGAAACACCTACAGAGCCTGATTAGTGCAGAAGCACAAAGTGTCGGAAGTATATGTGAAAAGTGTGAACGGACGAATTCCCATGAAATTGGCAACTTTGGGAGAACAATTGGGTTCATCCTGTCACCTCACAACATCTAGAGTCTATTCCAATGTATTGATCCCAATCGAAACTCTTTTTGGGATAGTTTTGGTGGAAGCATGAGGTTTGAGAAAAAGAACCGAGAAGCTTCAACCAACACTACCCTATCAATTTTGCATCTTTGAGGGAGCAAGTCAGGACATCCGGCATGCTCACAACATTTCATGGCTATTCGAAACAATTGATCTCATTTGAAGCTCCTCTAGTGCCTAATTAGTGCAGAATCACAAAGTGTCCGACCTATTTGTGACAAGTGTGAAGGGACGAATTCCCATGAAATTGTCACTTTGGGAGAACAATTGGGTTGATCCGGTTACCTCACAACATCTTGAGTCTACTCCAATGCATTGATCCCAATCGAAACTCTTTTTGGCATAGTTTTCGACGGAAGCATAAGTTTGTGAAAAAGAACCAAGAAGCTTCAACCAACAATATCCTATCAATTGTGCGCCCTTGAGGAAGCAAGTCAGGACATCCGGCATGATCACAGCATTTCATGGCTATTCGAAACAATTGATCTCATTCGAAGCTCCTCCAGAGCCTGATTAGTGTAGAAGCACAAAGTGTCCGAACTATTTATGAAAAGTGTGAACGGACGAATTCCCATGAAATTGGCAACTTTGGGAGAACAATTGGGTTCATCCGGTCACCTCACAACATCTGGAGTCTATTGCAATGTATTGATCCCAATCGAAACTCTTTTTGGCATAGGTTTGGGCGGAAGCTTGAGGTTTGAGAAGAAGAACCGAGAAGCTTCAACCAACAATATCCTATGAATTTTGCATCTTTGAGGGAGCAAGTTAGCACATCCGGCATGCTCACAATATTTCATGACTGTTCGAAACAATTGATCTCATTCGAAGCTCCTCCAGAGCCTGATTAGTGCAGAAGCACAAAGTTCCTGAACCGTTTGTTAAAAGTGTGAACGGACGAATTCCCATGAAATTGGCCCCTTTGGGAGAACAATTGGGTTGATCCGGTTACCTCACAACATCTTGAGTCTATTCCAATGTATTGATCCCAATCGAAACTCTTTTTGGCATAGTTTTGGACGGAAGCATGAGGTTTGAGAAAAAGAACCGAGAAGCTTCAACCACCAATATCCTATCAACATTGCTCCTTTGAGGGAGTAAGTTAGCACATCCGGCATGCTCACAACATTTCATTACTATTCGAAACAATTGATCTCATTCGAAGCTCCTCCTGAGCCTGATTAGTGCAGAAGCACAAAGTTACTGAACTGTTTGTGAAAAGTGTGAACGGACGAATTCCCATGAAATTGGCCCCTTTGGGAGAACAATTGGGTTGATCCGGTTACCTCACAACATCTTTAGTCTATTCCAATGTATTGATCCCAATCCAAACTCTTTTTGGCATAGTTTTGGGGGAAGCATGAGGTTTGAGAAAAAGAACCGAGAAGCTTCAACCAACACTACCCTATCAATTTTGCATCTTTGAGGGAGCAAGTTAGCACATCTGGCATGCTCACAACATTTCATGAGTATTCGAAACAATTGATCTCTTTCGAAGCTCCTCCTGAGCCTGATTAGTGCAGAAGCACAAAGTTTCTGAACTGTTTGTGAAAAGTGTGAACGGACGAATTCCCATGAAATTGGCCCCTTTGGGAGAACAATTGGGTTGATCCGGTTACCTCACAACATCTTGAGTCTATTCCAATGTCTTGATCCAAATCGAAACTCTTTTTGGGATAGTTTTGATGGAAGCATGAGGTTTGAGAAAAAGAACGGAGAAGCTTCAACCAACAATATCCTATCAACATTGCTCCTTTGAGGGAGTAAGTTAGCACATCCGGCATGCTCACAACATTTCATTACTATTCGAAACAATTGATCTCATTCGAAGCTCCTCCTGAGCCTGATTAGTGCAGAAGCACAAAGTTACTGAACTGTTTGTGAAAAGTGTGAACGGACGAATTCCCATGAAATTGGCCCCTTTGGGAGAACAATTGGGTTGATCCGGTTACCTCACAACATCTTTAGTCTATTCCAATGTATTGATCCCAATCCAAACTCTTTTTGGCATAGTTTTGGGGGAAGCATGAGGTTTGAGAAAAAGAACCGAGAAGCTTCAACCAACACTACCCTATCAATTTTGCATCTTTGAGGGAGCAAGTTAGCACATCTGGCATGCTCACAACATTTCATGACTATTCGAAACGATTGATATCATTCGAAGCTCCTCCAGAGCCTGATCAGTGCAGAAGCACAAAGTTTCTGAACTGTTTGTGAAAAGTGTGAACGGACGAATTCCCATGAAATTGGCCACTTTGGGAGAACAATTGGGTTGATCCGGTTACCTCACAACATCTTGAGTCTATTCCAATGTATTGATCCCAATCGAAACTCTTTTTGGCATAGTTTTGGACGGAAGCATGAGGTTTGAGAAAAAGAACCGAGAAGCTTCAACCACCAATATCCTATCAATTTTGCGCCCTTGAGGAAGCAAGTCAGGACATCCGGCATGCTCACAACATTTCATGGCTATTCGAAACAATTGATCTCATTCGAAGCTCCTCCAGATCCTGATTAGTGCAGAGGCAGAAAGTGTCGGAAGTATTTGTGAAAAGTGTGAACGGATGAATTCCCATGAAATTGGCCACTTTGGGAGAACAATTGGGTTCATCCGGTCACCTCGCAACATCTGGAGTCTAATCCAATGTATTGATCCCAATCGAAACTCTTTTTGGCATAGGTTTGGGCGGAAGCTTGTGGTTTGAGAAAAAGAACCGAGAAGCTGCAACCAACAATATCCTATCAACATTGCACCTTTGAGGGAGCAAGTTAGCACATCCGGCATGCTCACAACATTTCATGACTACTCGAAACAATTGATCTCATTCGAGGCTCCTCCAGGGCCTGATTAGTGCAGAAGCACAAAGTTTCTAAACTGTTTGTGAAAAGTGTGAACGGACGAATTCCCATGAAATTGGCCCCTTTGGGTGAACAATTGGGTTGATCCGGTTACCTCACAACATCTTGAGTCTATTCCAATGTATTGATCCCAATCGAAACTCTTTTTGGCATAGTTTTGGACGGAAGCATGAGGTTTGAGAAAAAGAACCGAGAAGCTTCAACCAACAATATCCTATCAATTTTCCGCCCTTGAGGAAGCAAGTCAGGACATCCGGCATGCTCACAACATTTCATGGCTATTCGAAACAATTGATCTCATTCGAAACACCTACAGAGCCTGATTAGTGCAGAAGCACAAAGTGTCGGAAGTATATGTGAAAAGTGTGAACAGACGAATTCCCATGAAATTAGCAACTTTGGGAGAACAATTGGGTTCATCCGGTCACCTCACAACATCTAGAGTCTATTCCAATGTATTGATCCCAATCGAAACTCTTTTTGGGATAGTTTTGGTGGAAGCATGAGGTTTGAGAAAAAGAACTGAGAAGCTTCAACCAACAATATCCTATCAATTTTGCATCTTTGAGGGAGCAAGTTAGCACGTCCGGCATGCTCACAACATTTCATGACTACTCGAAACAATTGATCTCATTCGAGGCTCCTCCAGGGCCTGATTAGTGCAGAAGCACAAAGTTTCTGAACTGTTTGTGAAAAGTGTGAACGGACGAATTCCCATGAAATTGGCCCCTTTGGGAGAACAATTGGGTTGATCCGGTTACCTCACAACATCTTTAGTCTATTACAATGTATTGATCCCAATTGAAACTCTTTTTGGGATAGTTTTGGGGGAAGCATGAGGTTTGAGAAAAAGAACCGAGAAGCTTCAACCAACACTACCCTATCAATTTTGCATCTTTGAGGGAGCAAGTTAGCACATCTGGCATGCTCACAACATTTCATGACTATTCGAAACAATTGATCTCATTCGAAGCTCCTCCTGAGCCTGATTAGTGCAGAAGCACAAAGTTACTGAACTGTTTGTGAAAAGTGTGAACGGACGAATTCCCATGAAATTGGACCCTTTGGGAGAACAATTGGGTTGATCCGGTTACCTCACAACATCTTTAGTCTATTCCAATGTATTGATCCCAATCGAAACTCTTTTTGGGATAGTTTTGTTGGAAGCATGAGGTTTGAGAAAAAGAACCGAGAAGCTTCAACCAACACTACCCTATCAATTTTGCATCTTTGAGGGAGCAAGTTAGCACATCCGGCATGCTCACAACATTTCATGACTATTCGAAACAATTGATCTCATTCGAAGCTCCTCCTGAGCCTGATTAGTGCAGAAGCACAAAGTTACTGAACTGTTTGTGAAAAGTGTGAACAGACGAATTCCCATGAAATTGGCCCCTTTTGGAGAACAATTGGGTTGATCCGGTTACCTCACAACATCTTTAGTCTATTCCAATGTATTGATCCCAATCGAAACTCTTTTTGGGATAGTTTTGGGGGAAGCATGAGGTTTGAGAAAAAGAACCGAGAAGCTTCAACCAACACTACCCTATCAATTTTGCATCTTTGAGGGAGCAAGTTAGCACATCCGGCATGCTCACAACATTTCATGACTATTCGAAACAATTGATCTCATTCGAAGCTCCTCCTGAGCCTGATTAGTGCAGAAGCACAAAGTTTCTGAACTGTTTGTGAAAAGTGTGAACGGACGAATTCCCATGAAATTGGTCACTTTGGGAGAACAATTGGGTTGATCCGGTTACCTCACAACATCTTGAGTCTACTCCAATGCATTGATCCCAATCGAAACTCTTTTTGGCATAGTTTTCGTTGGAAGCATAAGTTTGTGAAAAAGAACCAAGAAGCTTCAACCAACAATATCCTATCAATTTTGCGCCCTTGAGGAAGCAAGTCAGGACATCCGGCATGCTCACAGCATTTCATGGCTATTCGAAACAATTGATCTCATTCGAAGCTCCTCCAGAGCCTGATTAGTGTAGAAGCACAAAGTGTCCGACCTTTTTCTGAAAAGTGTGAACGGACGAATTCCCATGAAATTGGCAACTTTGGGAGAACAATTGGGTTCATCCGGTCACCTCACAACATCTGGAGTCTATTGCAATGTATTGATCCCAATCGAAACTCTTTTTGGCATAGGTTTGGGCGGAAGCTTGAGGTTTGAGAAGAAGAACCGAGAAGCTTCAACCAACAATATCCTCTCAATTTTGCATCTTTGAGGGAGCAAGTTAGCACGTCCGGCATGCTCACAACATTTCATGACTACTCGAAATAATTGATCTCATTCGAGGCTCCTCCAGGGCCTGATTAGTGCAGAAGCACAAAGTTTCTAAACTGTTTGTGAAAAGTGTGAACGGACGAATTCCCATGAAATTGGCCCCTTTGGGAGAACAATTGGGTTGATCCGGTTACCTCACAACATCTTTAGTCTATTACAATGTATTGATCCCAATCGAAACTCTTTTTGGGATAGTTTTGGGGGAAGCATGAGGTTTGAGAAAAAGAACCGAGAAGCTTCAACCAACATTACCCTATCAATTTTGCATCTTTGAGGGAGCAAGTTAGCACATCTGGCATGCTCACAACATTTCATGACTATTCGAAACAATTGATCTCATTCGAAGCTCCTCCTGAGCCTGATTAGTGCAGAAGCACAAAGTTACTGAACTGTTTGTGAAAAGTGTGAACGGACGAATTCCCATGAAATTGGCCCCTTTGGGAGAACAATTGGGTTGATCCGGTTACCTCACAACATCTTTAGTCTATTCCAATGTATTGATCCCAATCGAAACTCTTTTTGGGATAGTTTTGTTGGAAGCATGAGGTTTGAGAAAAAGAACCGAGAAGCTTCAACCAACACTACCCTATCAATTCTGCATCTTTGAGGGAGCAAGTTAGCACATCCGGCATGCTCACAACATTTCATGACTATTCGAAACAATTGATCTCATTCGAAGCTCCTCCTGAGCCTGATTAGTGCAGAAGCACAAAGTTACTGAACTATTTGTGAAAAGTGTGAACGGACGAATTCCCATGAAATTGGCCCCTTTTGGAGAACAATTGGGTTGATCCGGTTACCTCACAACATCTTAGTCTATTCCAATGTATTGATCCCAATCGAAACTCTTTTTGGGATAGTTTTGTTGGAAGCATGAGGTTTGAGAAAAAGAACCGAGAAGCTTCAACCAACACTACCCTATCAATTTTGCATCTTTGAGGGAGCAAGTTAGCACATCCGGCATGCTCACAACATTTCATGACTATTCGAAACAATTGATCTCTTTCGAAGCTCCTCCTGAGCCTGATTAGTGCAGAAGCACAAAGTTTCTGAACTGTTTGTGAAAAGTGTGAACGGACGAATTCCCATGAAATTGGCCCCTTTGGGAGAACAATTGGGTTGATCCGGTTACCTCACAACATCTTTAGTGTATTCCAATGTATTGATCCCAATCGAAACTCTTTTTGGGAAAGTTTTGGTGGAAGCATGAGGTTTGAGAAAAAGAACCAAGAAGCTTCAACCAACAATATCCTATGAATTTTGCATCTTTGAGGGAGCAAGTTAGCACATCCGGCATGCTCACAATATTTCATGACTATTCGAAACAACTGATCTCATTCGAAGCTCCTCCAGAGCCTGATTAGTGCAGAAGCACAAAGTTCCTGAACCGTTTGTGAAAAGTGTGAACGGACGAATTCCCATGAAATTGGCCCCTTTGGGAGAACAATTGGGTTGATCCGGTTACCTCACAACATCTTTAGTCTATTCCAATGTATTGATCCCAATCCAAACTCTTTTTGGCATAGTTTTGGACGGAAGCTTGAGGTTTGAAAAAAAGAACCGAGAAGCTTCAACCAACAATATCCTATCAATTTTGCATCTTTGAGGGAGGAAGTTAGCACATCCGGCATGCTCACAACATTTCATGTCTATTCGAAACAATTGATCTCATTCGAAGCTCCTCCAGAGCCTGATTTGTGCAGAAGCACAAAGTTTCTGAACTGTTTGTGAAAAGTGTGAACGGACGAATTCCCGTGAAATTGGCCCCTTTGGGAGAACAATTGGGTTGATCCGGTGGCCTCACAACATCTGGAGTCTGTTCCAATGTATTGATCCCAATCGAAACTCTTTTTGGCATAGTTTTGGACGGAAGCTTGAGGTTTGAGAAAAAGAACCGAGAAGCTTCAACCAACACTACCCTATCAATTTTGCATCTTTGAGGGAGCAAGTTAGGACATCCGGCATGCTCACAACATTTCATGACTATTCGAAACAATTGATCTCAATCGAAGCTCCTCCAGATCCTGATTAGTGCAGAGGCAGAAAGTGTCGGAAGTATTTGTGAAAAGTGTGAACGGATGAATTCCCATGAAATTGGCCACTTTGGGAGAACAATTGGGTTCATCCGGTCACCTCACAACATCTGGAGTCTAATCCAATGTATTGATCCCAATCGAAACTCTTTTTGGCATAGGTTTGGGCGGAAGCTTGTGGTCTGAGAAAAAGAACCGAGAAGCTTCAACCAACAATATCCTATCAACATTGCACCTTTGAGGGAGCAAGTTAGCACATCCGGCATGCTCACAACATTTCATGACTATTCGAAACAATTGATATCATTCGAAGCTCCTCCAGAGCCTGATCAGTGCAGAAGCACAAAGTTTCAGAACTGTTTGTGAAAAGTGTGAACGGACGAATTCCCATGAAATTGGCCCCTTTGGGAGAACAATTGGGTTGATCTGGTTACCTCACAACATCTTGAGTCTATTCCAATGTATTAATCCCAATCGAAACTCTTTTTGGCATAGTTTTGGACGGAAGCATGAGGTTTGAGAAAAAGAACCGAGAAGCTTCAACCAACAATATCCTATCAATTTTCCGCCATTGAGGAAGCAAGTCAGGACATCCGGCATGCTCACAACATTTCATGGCTATTCGAAACAATTGATCTCATTTGAAGCTCCTCTAGAGCCTGATTAATGCAGAAGCACAAAGTGTCCGACCTATTTGTGAAAAGTGTGAAGGGACGAATTCCCATGAAATTGGTCACTTTGGGAGAACAATTGGGTTCATCCGGTCACCTCACAACATCTTGAGTCTACTCCAATGCATTGATCCCAATCGAAACTCTTTTTGGCATAGTTTTCGTTGGAAGCATAAGTTTGTGAAAAAGAACCAAGAAGCTTCAACCAACAATATCCTATCAATTTTGCGCCCTTGAGGAAGCAAGTCAGGACATCCGGCATGCTCACAACATTTCATGGCTATTCGAAACAATTGATCTCATTCGAAACACCTACAGAGCCTGATTAGTGCAGAAGCACAAAGTGTCGGAAGTATATGTGAAAAGTGTGAACGGACGAATTCCCATGAAATTGCCAACTTTGGGAGAACAATTGGGTTCATCCGGTCACCTCACAACATCTAGAGTCTATTCCAATGTATTGATCCCAATCGAAACTCTTTTTGGGATAGTTTTGGTGGAAGCATGAGGTTTGAGAAAAAGAACCGAGAAGCTTCAACCAACACTACCCTATCAATTTTGCATCTTTGAGGGAGCAAGTCAGGACATCCGGCATGCTCACAACATTTCATGGCTATTCGATACAATTGATCTCATTTGAAGCTCCTCTAGAGCGTGATAGTGCAGAAGCACAAAGTGTCCGACCTATTTGTGAAAAGTGTGAAGGGACGAATTCCCATGAAATTGGTCACTTTGGGAGAACAATTGGGTTGATCCGGTTACCTCACAACATCTTGAGTCTACTCCAATGCATTGATCCCAATCGAAACTCTTTTTGGCATAGTTTTCGTTGGAAGCATAAGTTTGTGAAAAAGAACCGAGAAGCTTCAACCAACACCACCCTATCAATTTTGCATCTTTGAGGGAGCAAGTCAGGACATCCGGCATGCTCACAGCATTTCATGACTATTCGAAACAATTGATCTCATTCGAAGCTCCTCCAGAGCCTGATTAGTGTAGAAGCACAAAGTGTCCGAACTATTTATGAAAAGTGTGAACGGACGAATTCCCATGAAATTGGCAACTTTGGGAGAACAATTGGGTTCATCCGGTCACCTCACAACATCTGGAGTCTATTGCAATGTATTGATCCCAATCGAAACTCTTTTTGGCATAGGTTTGGGCGGAAGCTTGAGGTTTGAGAAGAAGAACCGAGAAGCTTCAACCAACAATATCCTCTCAATTTTGCATCTTTGAGGGACCAAGTTAGCACGTCCGGCATGCTCACAACATTTCATGACTACTCGAAACAATTGATCTCATTCGAGGCTCCTCCAGGGCCTGATTAGTGCAGAAGCACAAAGTTACTAAACTGTTTGTGAAAAGTGTGAACGGACGAATTCCCATGAAATTGGCCCCTTTGGGAGAACAATTGGGTTGATCCGGTTACCTCACAACATCTTTAGTCTATTACAATGTATTGATCCCAATCGAAACTCTTTTTGGGATAGTTTTGGGGGAAGCATGAGGTTTGAGAAAAAGAACCGAGAAGCTTCAACCAACACTACCCTATCAATTTTGCATCTTTGAGGGAGCAAGTTAGCACATCTGGCATGCTCACAACATTTCATGACTATTCGAAACAATTGATCTCATTCGAAGCTCCTCCTGAGCCTGATTAGTGCAGAAGCACAAAGTTACTGAACTGTTTGTGAAAAGTGTGAACGGACGAATTCCCATGAAATTGGCCCCTTTGGGAGAACAATTGGGTTGATCCGGTTACCTCACAACATCTTTAGTCTATTCCAATGTATTGATCCCAATCGAAACTCTTTTTGGGATAGTTTTGTTGGAAGCATGAGGTTTGAGAAAAAGAACCGAGAAGCTTCAACCAACACTACCCTATCAATTTTGCATCTTTGAGGGAGCAAGTTAGCACATCCGGCATGCTCACAACATTTCATGACTATTCGAAACAATTGATCTCATTCGAAGCTCCTCCTGAGCCTGATTAGTGCAGAAGCACAAAGTTACTGAACTGTTTGTGAAAAGTGTGAACGGACGAATTCCCATGAAATTGGCCCCTTTTGGAGAATAATTGGGTTGATCCGGTTACCTCACAACATCTTTAGTCTATTCCAATGTATTGATCCCAATTGAAACTCTTTTTGGGATAGTTTTGTTGGAAGAATGAGGTTTGAGAAAAAGAACCGAGAAGCTTCAACCAACACTACCCTATCAATTTTGCATCTTTGAGGGAGCAAGTTAGCACATCCGGCATGCTCACAACATTTCATGACTATTCGAAACAATTGATCTCTTTCGAAGCTCCTCCTGAGCCTGATTAGTGCAGAAGCACAAAGTTCCTGAACTGTTTGTGAAAAGTGTGAACGGACGAATTCCCATGAAATTGGCCCCTTTGGGAGAACAATTGGGTTGATCCGGTTACCTCACAACATCTTTAGTGTATTCCAATGTATTGATCCCAATCGAAACTCTTTTTGGGAAAGTTTTGTTGGAAGCATGAGGTTTGAGAAAAAGAACCAAGAAGCTTCAACCAACAATATCCTATGAATTTTGCATCTTTGAGGGAGCAAGTTAGCACATCCGGCATGCTCACAATATTTCATGACTATTCGAAACAATTGATCTCATTCGAAGCTCCTCCAGAGCCTGATTAGTGCAGAAGCACAAAGTTCCTGAACCGTTTGTGAAAAGTGTGAACGGACGAATTCCCATTGAAATTGGCCCCTTTGGGAGAACAATTGGGTTGATCCGGTTACCTCACAACATCTTTAGTCTATTCCAATGTATTGATCCCAATCCAAACTCTTTTTGGCATAGTTTTGGACGGAAGCTTGAGGTTTGAAAAAAAGAACCGAGAAGCTTCAACCAACAATATCCTATCAATTTTGCATCTTTGAGGGAGGAAGTTAGCACATCCGGCATGCTCACAACATTTCATGTCTATTCGAAACAATTGATCTCATTCGAAGCTCCTCCAGAGCCTGATTTGTGCAGAAGCACAAAGTTTCTGAACTGTTTGTGAAAAGTGTGAACGGACAAATTCCCGTGAAATTGGCCCCTTTGGGAGAACAATTGGGTTGATCCGGTGGCCTCACAACATCTGGAGTCTGTTCCAATGTATTGATCCCAATCGAAACTCTTTTTGGCATAGTTTTGGACGGAAGCTTGAGGTTTGAGAAAAAGAACCGAGAAGCTTCAACCAACACTACCCTATCAATTTTGCATCTTTGAGGGAGCAAGTTAGGACATCCGGCATGCTCACAACATTTCATGACTATTCGAAACAATTGATCTCAATCGAAGCTCCTCCAGATCCTGATTAGTGCAGAGGCAGAAAGTGTCGGAAGTATTTGTGAAAAGTGTGAACGGATGAATTCCCATGAAATTGGCCACTTTGGGAGAACAATTGGGTTCATCCGGTCACCTCACAACATCTGGAGTCTAATCCAATGTATTGATCCCAATCGAAACTCTTTTTGGCATAGGTTTGGGCGGAAGCTTGTGGTCTGAGAAAAAGAACCGAGAAGCTTCAACCAACAATATCCTATCAACATTGCACCTTTGAGGGAGCAAGTTAGCACATCCGGCATGCTCACAACATTTCATGACTATTCGAAACAATTGATATCATTCGAAGCTCCTCCAGAGCCTGATCAGTGCAGAAGCACAAAGTTTCTGAACTGTTTGTGAAAAGTGTGAACGGACGAATTCCCATGAAATTGGCCCCTTTGGGAGAACAATTGGGTTGATCTGGTTACCTCACAACATCTTGAGTCTATTCCAATGTATTAATCCCAATCGAAACTCTTTTTGGCATAGTTTTCGACGGAAGCATGAGGTTTGAGAAAAAGAACCGAGAAGCTTCAACCAACAATATCCTATCAATTTTCCGCCCTTGAGGAAGCAAGTCAGGACATCCGGCATGCTCACAACATTTCATGGCTATTCGAAATAATTGATCTCATTTGAAGCTCCTCTAGAGCCTGATTAATGCAGAAGCACAAAGTGTCCGACCTATTTGTGAAAAGTGTGAAGGGACGAATTCCCATGAAATTGGTCACTTTGGGAGAACAATTGGGTTGATCCGGTTACCTCACAACATCTTGATTCTACTCCAATGCATTGATCCCAATCGAAACTCTTTTTGGCATAGTTTTCGTTGGAAGCATAAGTTTGTGAAAAAGAACCAAGAAGCTTCAACCAACAATATCCTATCAATTTTGCGCCCTTGAGGAAGCAAGTCAGGACATCCGGCATGCTCACAGCATTTCATGGCTATTCGAAACAATTGATCTCATTCGAAGCTCCTCCAGAGCCTGATTAGTGTAGAAGCACAAAGTGTCCGAACTATTTATGAAAAGTGTGAACGGACGAATTCCCATGAAATTGGCAACTTTGGGAGAACAATTGGGTTCATCCGGTCACCTCACAACATCTGGAGTCTATTGCAATGTGTTGATCCCAATCGAAACTCTTTTTGGCATAGGTTTGGGCGGAAGCTTGAGGTTTGAGAAGAAGAACCGAGAAGCTTCAACCAACAATATCCTCTCAATTTTGCATCTTTGAGGGAGCAAGTTAGCACGTCCGGCATGCTCACAACATTTCATGACTACTCGAAACAATTGATCTCATTCGAGGCTCCTCCAGGGCCTGATTAGTGCAGAAGCACAAAGTTTCTAAACTGTTTGTGAAAAGTGTGAACGGACGAATTCCCATGAAATTGGCCCCTTTGGGAGAACAATTGGGTTGATCCGGTTACCTCACAACAGCTTTGGTCTATTACAATGTATTGATCCCAATCGAAACTCTTTTTGGGATAGTTTTGGGGGAAGCATGAGGTTTGAGAAAAAGAACCGAGAAGCTTCAACCAACACTACCCTATCAATTTTGCATCTTTGAGGGAGCAAGTTAGCACATCTGGCATGCTCACAACATTTCATGACTATTCGAAACAATTGATCTCATTCGAAGCTCCTCCTGAGCCTGATTAGTGCAGAAGCACAAAGTTACTGAACTGTTTGTGAAAAGTGTGAACGGACGAATTCCCATGAAATTGGCCCCTTTGGGAGAACAATTGGGATGATCCGGTTACCTCACAACATCTTTAGTGTATTCCAATGTATTGATCCCAATCGAAACTCTTTTTGGGATAGTTTTGTTGGAAGCATGAGGTTTGAGAAAAAGAACCGAGAAGCTTCAACCAACACTACCCTATCAATTTTGCATCTTTGAGGGAGCAAGTTAGCACATCCGGAATGCTCACAACATTTCATGACTATTCGAAACAATTGATCTCATTCGAAGCTCCTCCAGAGCCTGATTAGTGCAGAAGCACAAAGTTACTGAACTGTTTGTGAAAAGTGTGAACGGACGAATTCCCATGAAATTGGCCCCTTTTGGAGAACAATTGGGTTAATCCGGTTACCTCACAACATCTTTAGTCTATTCCAATGTATTGATCCCAATCGAAACTCTTTTTGGGATAGTTTTGTTGGAAGCATGAGGTTTGAGAAAAAGAACCGAGAAGCTTCAACCAACACTACCCTATCAATTTTGCATCTTTGAGGGAGCAAGTTAGCACATCCGGCATGCTCACAACATTTCATGACTATTCGAAACAATTGATCTCTTTCGAAGCTCCTCCTGAGCCTGATTAGTGCAGAAGCACAAAGTTTCTGAACTGTTTGTGAAAAGTGTGAACGGACGAATTCCCATGAAATTGGCTCCTTTGGGAGAACAATTGGGTTGATCCGGTTACCTCACAACATCTTTAGTGTATTCCAATGTATTGATCCCAATCGAAACTCTTTTTGGGATAGTTTTGGTGGAAGCATGAGGTTTGAGAAAAAGAACCAAGAAGCTTCAACCAACACTACCCTATCAATTTTGCATCTTTGAGGGAGCAAGTTAGCACATCTGGCATGCTCACAACATTTCATGACTATTCGAAACAATTGATCTCATTCGAAGCTCCTCATGAGCCTGATTAGTGCAGAAGCACAAAGTTACTGAACTGTTTGTGAAAAGTGTGAACGGACGAATTCCCATGAAATTGGCCCCTTTGGGAGAACAATTGGGTTGATCCGGTTACCTCACAACATCTTTAGTCTATTCCAATGTATTGATCCCAATCGAAACTCTTTTTGGCATAGTTTTGTTGGAAGCATGAGGTTTGAGAAAAAGAACCGAGAAGATTCAACCAACACTACCCTATCAATTTTGCATCTTTGAGGGAGCAAGTTAGCACATCCGGCATGCTCACAACATTTCATGACTATTCGAAACAATTGATCTCATTCGAAGCTCCTCCTGAGCCTGATTAGTGCAGAAGCACAAAGTTACTGAACTGTTTGTGAAAAGTGTGAACGGACGAATTCCCATGAAATTGGCCCCTTTTGGAGAACAATAGGGTTGATCCGGTTACCTCACAACATCTTTAGTCTATTCCAATGTATTGATCCCAATCGAAACTCTTTTTGGGATAGTTTTGTTGGAAGCATGAGGTTTGAGAAAAAGAACCGAGAAGCTTCAACCAACACTACCCTATCAATTTTGCATCTTTGAGGGAGCAAGTTAGCACATCCGGCATGCTCACAACATTTCATGACTATTCGAAACAATTGATCTCTTTCGAAGCTCCTCCTGAGCCTGATTAGTGCAGAAGCACAAAGTTTCTGAACTGTTTGTGAAAAGTGTGAACGGACGAATTCCCATGAAATTGGCCCCTTTGGGAGAACAATTGGGTTGATCCGGTTACCTCACAACATCTTTAGTGTATTCCAATGTATTGATCCCAATCGAAACTCTTTTTGGGATAGTTTTGGTGGAAGCATGAGGTTTGAGAAAAAGAACCGAGAAGCTTCAACCAACAATATCCTATGAATTTTGCATCTTTGAGGGAGCAAGTTAGCACATCCGGCATGCTCACAATATTTCATGACTATTCGAAACAATTGATCTCATTCGAAGCTCCTCCAGAGCCTGATTAGTGCAGAAGCACAAAGTTCCTGAACCGTTTGTGAAAAGTGTGAACGGACGAATTCCCATGAAATTGGCCCCTTTGGGAGAACAATTGGGTTGATCCGGTTACCTCACAACATCATTAGTCTATTCCAATGTATTGATCCCAATCCAAACTCTTTTTGGCATAGTTTTGGACGGAAGCTTGAGGTTTGAAAAAAAGAACCGAGAAGCTTCAACCAACAATATCCTATCAATTTTGCATCTTTGAGGGAGCAAGTTAGCACATCCGGCATGCTCACAACATATCATGACTATTCGAAACAATTGATCTCATTCGAAGCTCCGCCAGAGCCTGATTTGTGCAGAAGCACAAAGTTTCTGAACTGTTTGTGAAAAGTGTGAACGGACGAATTCCCGTGAAATTGGCCCCTTTGGGAGAACAATTGGGTTGATCCGGTGGCCTCACAACATCTGGAGTCTGTTCCAATGTATTGATCCCAATCGAAACTCTTTTTGGCATAGTTTTGGACGGAAGCATGAGGTTTGAGAAAAAGAACCGAGAAGCTTCAACGAACACTACCCTATCAATTTTGCATCTTTGAGGGAGCAAGTTAGCACATCCGGCATGCTCACAACATTTCATGACTATTCGAAACAATTGATCTCATTCGAAGCTCCTCCTGAGCCTGATTAGTGCAGAAGCACAAAGTTACTGAACTGTTTGTGAAAAGTGTGAACGGACGAATTCCCATGAAATTGGCCCCTTTTGGAGAACAATTGGGTTGATCCGGTTACCTCACAACATCTTTAGTCTATTCCAATGTATTGATCCCAATCGAAACTCTTTTTGGGATAGTTTTGTTGGAAGCATGAGGTTTGAGAAAAAGAACCGAGAAGCTTCAACCAACACTACCCTATCAATTTTGCATCTTTGAGGGAGCAAGTTAGCACATCCGGCATGCTCACAACATTTCATGACTATTCGAAACAATTGATCTCATTCGAAGCTCCTCCTGAGCCTGATTAGTGCAGAAGCACAAAGTTTCTGAACTGTTTGTGAAAAGTGTGAACGGACGAATTCCCATGAAATTGGCCCCTTTGGGAGAACAATTGGGTTGATCCGGTTACCTCACAACATCTTTAGTGTATTCCAATGTATTGATCCCAATCGAAACTCTTTTTGGGATAGTTTTGGTGGAAGCATGAGGTTTGAGAAAAAGAACCAAGAAGCTTCAACCAACACTACCCTATCAATTTTGCATCTTTGAGGGAGCAAGTTAGCACATCTGGCATGCTCACAACATTTCATGACTATTCGAAACAATTGATCTCATTCGAAGCTCCTCCTGAGCCTGATTAGTGCAGAAGCACAAAGTTACTGAACTGTTTGTGAAAAGTGTGAACGGACGAATTCCCATGAAATTGGCCCCTTTGGGAGAACAATTGGGTTGATCCGGTTACCTCACAACATCTTTAGTCTATTCCAATATATTGATCCCAATCGAAACTCTTTTTGGGATAGTTTTGTTGGAAGCATGAGGTTTGAGAAAAAGAACCGAGAAGCTTCAACCAACACTACCCTATCAATTTTGCATCTTTGAGGGAGCAAGTTAGCACATCCGGCATGCTCACAACATTTCATGACTATTCGAAACAATTGATCTCATTCGAAGCTCCTCCTGAGCCTGATTAGTGCAGAAGCACAAAGTTACTGAACTGTTTGTGAAAAGTGTGAACGGACGAATTCCCATGAAATTGGCCCCTTCTGGAGAACAATTGGGTTGATCCGGTTACCTCACAACATCTTTAGTCTATTCCAATGTATTGATCCCAATCGAAACTCTTTTTGGGATAGTTTTGTTCGAAGCATGAGGTTTGAGAAAAAGAACCGAGAAGCTTCAACCAACACTACCCTATCAATTTTGCATCTTTGAGGGAGCAAGTTAGCACATCCGGCATGCTCACAACATTTGATGACTATTCGAAACAATTGATCTCTTTCGAAGCTCCTCCTGAGCCTGATTAGTGCAGAAGCACAAAGTTTCTGAACTGTTTGTGAAAAGTGTGAACGGACGAATTCCCATGAAATTGGCCCCTTTTGGAGAACAATTAGGTTGATCCGGTCACCTCACAACATCTTTAGTCTATTCCAATGTATTGATCCCAATCGAAACTCTTTTTGGGATAGTTTTGTTGGAAGCATGAGGTTTGAGAAAAAGAACCGAGAAGCTTCAACCAACACTACCCTATCAATTTTGCATCTTTGAGGGAGCAAGTTAGCACATCCGGCATGCTCACAACATTTCATGACTATTCGAAACAATTGATCTCTTTCGAAGCTCCTCCTGAGCCTGATTAGTGCAGAAGCACAAAGTTTCTGAACTGTTTGTGAAAAGTGTGAACGGACGAATTCCCATGAAATTGGCCCCTTTGGGAGAACAATTGGGTTGATCCGGTCACCTCACAACATCTTTAGTCTATTCCAATGTATTGATCCCAATCGAAACTCTTTTTGGGATAGTTTTGTTGGAAGCATGAGGTTTGAGAAAAAGAACCGAGAAGCTTCAACCAACACTACCCTATCAATTTTGCACATTTGAGGGAGCAAGTTAGCACATCCGGCATGCTCACACCATTTCATGACTATTCGAAACAATTGATCTCATTCGAAGCTCCTCCTGAGCCTGATTAGTGCAGAAGCACAAAGTTTCTGAACTATTTGTGAAAAGTGTGAACGGACGAATTCCCGTGAAATTGGCCCCTTTGGTAGAACAATGGGGTTGATCCGGTGACCTCACAACATCTGGAGTCTATTCCAATGTATTGATCCCAATCCAAACTCTTTTTGGCATAGTTTTGGACGGAAGCTTGAGGCTTGAGAAAAAGAACCGAGAAGCTTCAACCAACACTACCCTATCAATTTTTCATCCTTAAGGGAGCGAGTTAGCACATCCGGTATGCTCACAATATTTCATGACTATTCGAAACAATTGATCTCATTCGAAGCTCCTCCAGAGCCTGATTAGTGCAGAAGCACAAAGTTTCTGAACTGTTTGTGAAAAGTGTGAACGAACGAATTCCCATGAAATTGGCCCCTTTGGGAGAACAATTGGGTTGATCCGGTTACCTCACAACATCTTTAGTCTATTCCAATGTATTGATCCCAATCGAAACACTTTTTGGGATAGTTTTGTTGGAAGCATGAGGTTTGAGAAAAAGAACCGAGAAGCTTCAACCAACACTACCCTATCAATTTTGCATCTTTGAGGGAGCAAGTTAGCACATCCGGCATGCTCACACAATTTCATGACTATTCGAAACAATTGATCTCATTCGAAGCTCCTCCTGAGCCTGATTAGTGCAGAAGCACAAAGTTTCTGAACTGTTTGTGAAAAGTGTGAACGGACGAATTCCCATGAAATTGGCTCCTTTGGGAGAACAATTGGGTTGATCCGGTCACCTCACAACATCTTTAGTCTATTCCAATGTATTGATCCCAATCGAAACTCTTTTTGGGATAGTTTTGTTGGATGCATGAGGTTTGAGAAAAAGAACCGAGAAGCTCCAACCAACACTACCCTATCAATTTTGCTTCTTTGAGGGAGCAAGTTAGCACATCCGTCATGCTCACAACATTTCATGACTATTCGAAACAATTGATCTCATTCGAAGCTCCTCCAGAGCCTGATTAGTGCAGAAGCACAAAGTTTCTGAACTGTTTGTGAAAAGTGTGAACGGACGAATTCCCGTGAAATTGGCCACTTTGGTAGAACAATGGGGTTGATCCGGTGACCTCACAACATCTGGAGTCTATTCCAATGTATTGATCCCAATCCAAACTCTTTTTGGCATAGTTTTGGACGGAAGCTTGAGGTTGGAGAAAAAGAACTGAGAAGCTTCAACCAACACTACCCTGTCAATTTTGCATCTTTGAGGGAGCAAGTTAGCACATCCGGCATGCTCACACCATTTCATGACTATTCGAAACAATTGATCTCATTCGAAGCTCCTCCTGAGCCTGATTAGTACAGAAGCACAAAGTTTCTGAACTGTTTGTGAAAAGTGTGAATGGATGAATTCCCATGAAATTGGCCTCTTTAGGAGAACAATTGGGTTGATCCGGTTACCTCACAACATCTTTAGTCTATTCCAATGTATTGATCCCAATCGAAACTCTTTTTGGGATAGTTTTGTTGGATGCATGAGGTTTGAGAAAAAGAACCGAGAAGCTTCAACCAGCACTACCCTATCGATTTTGCTTCTTTGAGGGAGCAAGTTAGCACATCCGTCATGCTCACAACATTTCATGACTATTCGAAACAATTGATCTCATTCGAAGCTCCTCCTGAGCCTGATTAGTGCAGAAGCACAAAGTTTCTGAACTGTTTGTGAAAAGTGTGAACGGACGAATTCCCATGAAATTGGCCCCTTTGGGAGAACAATTGGGTTGATCCGGTCACCTCACAACATCTTTAGTCTATTCCAATGTATTGATCCCAATTGAAACTCTTTTTGGGATAGTTTTGTTGGATGCATGAGGTTTGAGAAAAAGAACCGAGAAGCTTCAACCAACACTACCCTATCAATTTTGCTTCATTGAGGGAGCAAGTTAGCACATCCGTCATGCTCACAACATTTCATGACTATTCGAAACAATTGATCTCATTCGAAGCTCCTCCTGAGCCTGATTAGTGCAGAAGCACAAAGTTTCTGAACTGTTTGTGAAAAGTGTGAACGGACAAATTCCCATGAAATTGGCTCCTTTGGGAGAACAATTGGGTTGATCCGGTCACCTCACAACATCTTTAGTCCATTCCAATGTATTGATCGCAATCGAAACTCTTTTTGGGATAGTTTTGTTGGATGCATGAGGTTTGAGAAAAAGAACCGAGAAGCTTCAACCAACACTACCCTATCGATTTTGCTTCTTTGAGGGAGCAAGTTAGCACATCCGTCATGCTCACAACATTTCATGACTATTCGAAACAATTGATCTCATTCGAAGCTTCTCCTGAGCCTGATTAGTGCAGAAGCACAAAGTTTCTGAACTGTTTGTGAAAAGTGTGAACGGACGAATTCCCATGAAATTGGCCCCTTTGGGAGAACAATTGGGTTGATCCGGTCACCTCACAACATCTTTAGTCTATTCCAATGTATTGATCCCAATCGAAACTCTTTTTGGGATAGTTTTGTTGGATGCATGAGGTTTGAGAAAAAGAACCGAGAAGCTTCAACCAACACTACCCTATCAATTTTGCTTCATTGAGGGAGCAAGTTAGCACATCCGTCATGCTCACAACATTTCATGACTATTCGAAACAATTGATCTCATTCGAATCTCCTCCTGAGCCTGATTAGTGCAGAAGCACAAAGTTTCTGAACTGTTTGTGAAAAGTGTGAACGGACGAATTCCCGTGAAATTGGCCCCTTTGGTAGAACAATGGGGTTGATCCGGTGACCTCACAACATCTGGAGTCTATTCCAATGTACTGATCCCAATCCAAAATCTTTTTGGCATAGTTTTGGACGGAAGCTTGAGGTTTGAGAAAGAGAACCGAGAAGCTTCAACCAACACTACCCTATCAATTTTGCATCTTTGAGGGAGCAAGTTAGCACATCCGGAATGCTCACAACATTTCATGACTGTTCGAAACAATTGATCTCATTCGAAGCTCCTCCTGAGCCTGATTAGTGCAGAAGCACAAAGTTTCTAAACTGTTTGTGAAAAGTGTGAACAGATGAATTCCCATGAAATTGGCCCCTTTGGGAGAACAATTGGGTTGATCCGGTTACCTCACAACATCTTTAGTCTATTCCAATGTATTGATCCCAATCGAAACTCTTTTTCGGATAGTTTTGTTGGAAGCATGAGGTTTGACAAAAAGAACCGAGAAGCTTCAACCAACACTACCCTATCAATTTTGCATCTTTGAGGGAGCAAGTTAGCACATCCGGCATTCTCACACCATTTCTTGACTATTCGAAACAATTGATCTCATTCGAAGCTCCTCCTGAGCCTGATTAGTACAGAAGCAAAAATTTCTGAACTGTTTGTGAAAAGTGTGAATGGATGAATTCCCATGAAATTGGCCCCTTTGGGAGAACAACCGGTTACCTCACAACATCTTTAGTCTATTCCAATGTATTGATCCCAATCGAAACTCTTTTTGGGATAGTTTTGTTGGATGCATGAGGTTTGAGAAAAAGAACCGAGAAGCTTCAACCAACACTACCCTATCAATTTTGCTTCTTTGAGGGAGCAAGTTAGCACATCCGTCATGCTCACAACATTTCATGACTATTCGAAACAATTGATCTCATTCGAAGCTCCTCCTGAGCCTGATTAGTGCAGAAGCACAAAGTTTCTGAACTCTTTGTGAAAAGTGTGAACTGACGAATTCCCATGAAATTGGCCCCTTTGGGAGAACAATTGGGTTGATCCGGTCACCTCACAACATCTTTAGTCTATTCCAATGTATTGATCCCAATCGAAACTCTTATTGGGATAGTTTTGTTGGATGCATGAGGTTTGAGAAAAAGAACCGAGAAGCTTCAACTAACACTACCCTATCAATTTTGCTTCTTTGAGCGAGCAAGTTAGCACATCCGTCATGCTCACAACATTTCATGACTATTCGAAACAATTGATCTCATTCGAATCTCCTCCTGAGCCTGATTAGTGCAGAAGCACAAAGTTTCTGAACTGTTTGTGAAAAGTGTGAACGGACGAATTCCCATGAAATTGGCCCCTTTGGGAGAACAATTGGGTTGATCCGGTCACCTCACAACATCTTTAGTCTATTCCAATGTATTGATCCCAATCGAAACTCTTTTTGGGATAGTTTTGGTGGAAGCATGAGGTTTGAGAAAAAGAACCGAGAAGCTTCAACCAACAATATCCTATCAATTTTGCATCTTTGAGGGGGCAAGTTAGCACATCCGGCATGCTCACAACATTTCATGACTATTCGAAACAATTGATCTCATTCGAAGCTCCTCCAGAGCCTGATTAGTGCAGAAGCACAAAGTTTCTAAACTGTTTGTGAAAAGTGTGAACGGAGGAATTCCCATGAAATTGGCCCCTTTGGGAGAATAATTGGGTTGATCCGGTTACCTCACAACATCTTTAGTCTATTCCAATGTATTGATCCAAATCGAAACACTTTTTGGGATAGTTTTGGTGGAAGCATGAGGTTTGAGAAAAAGAACCGAGAAGCTTCAACCAACACTACCCTATCAATTTTGCATCTTTGAGGGAGCAAGTTAGCACATCCGGCATGCTCACAACATTTCATGACTATTCGAAACAATTGATCTCATTCGAAGCTCCTCTAGAGCCAGATTAGTGCAGAGGCACAAAGTTTCTAAACTGTTTGTGAAAAGTGTGAACGGACGAATTCCCATGAAATTGGCCCCGTTGGGAGAACAATTGGGTTGATCCGGTTACCTCACAACATCTTTAGTCTATTCCATTGTATTGATCCCAATCGAAACTCTTTTTGGGATAGTTTTGTTGGAAGCATGAGGTTTGAGAAAAAGAACCGAGAAGCTTCAACCAACAATATCCTATCAATTTTGCATCTTTGAGGGAGCAAGTTAGCACATCCGGCATGCTCGCAACATTTCATGACTGTTCGAAACAATTGATCTCATTCCAAACTCCTCCTGAGCCTGATTAGTGCAGAAGCACAAAGTTTCAAAACTGTTTGTGAAAAGTGTGAACGGATGAATTCCCATGAAATTGGCCACTTTGGGAGAACAATTGGGTTGATCCGGTTACCTCACAACATCTTTAGTCTATTCCAATGTATTGATCCCAATCGAAACTCTTTTTGGGATAGTTTTGTTGGAAGCATGAGGTTTGATAAAAAGAACCGAGAAGCTTCAACCAACAATATCCTATCAATTTTGCATCTTTGAGGGAGCAAGTTAGCACATCCGGCATGCTCACAACATTTCATGACTGTTCGAAACAATTGATCTCATTCGAAGCTCCTCCATAGCCTGATTAGTGCAGAAGCACAAAGTTTCTGAACTGTTTGTGAAAAGTGTGAACGGACGAATTCCCGTGAAATTGGCCCCTTTGGGAGAACAATGGGGTTGATCCGGTGACCTCACAACATCTGAAGTCTATTCCAATGTATTGATCCCAATCAAAACTCTTTTTGGGATAGTTTTGGTGGAAGCATGAGGTTTGATAAAAAGAACCGAGAAGCTTCAACCAACAATATCCTATCAATTTTGCATCTTTGAGGGAGCAAGTTAGCACATCCGGCATGCTCACAACATTTCATGACTGTTCGAAACAATTGATCTCATTCGAAGCTCCTCCAGAGCCTGATTAGTGCAGAAGCACAAAGTTTCTGAACTGTTTGTGAAAAGTGTGAACGGACGAATTCCCATGAAATTGGCCCCTTTGGGAGAATAATTGGGTTGATCCGGTTACCTCACAACATCTTTAGTCTATTCCAATGTATTAATCCCAATCGAAACTCTTTTTGGGATAGTTTTGTTGGAAGCATGAGGTTTGAGAAAAAGAACCGAGAAGCTTCAACCAACACTACCCTATCAATTTTGCATCTTTGAGGGAGCAAGTTAGCACATCCGGCATGCTCACAACATTTCATGACTATTCGAAACAATTGATCTCATTCGAAGCACCTCCAGAGCCTGATTAGTGCAGAATTACAAAGTTTCTGAACTGTTTGTGAAAAGTGTGAACGGATGAATTCCCATGAAATTGGCCCCTTTGGGAGAACAATTGGGTTGATCCGGTTACCTCACAACATCTTTAGTCTATTCCAATGTATTGATCCCAATCGAAAAACTTTTTGGGATAGTTTTGGTGGAAGCATGAGGTTTGAGAAAAAGAACCGAGAAGCTTCAACCAACACTACCCTATCAATTTTGCATCTTTGAGGGAGCAAGTTAGCACATCCGACATGCTCACAACATTTCATGACTATTCGAAACAATTGATCTCATTCGAAGCACCTCCAGAGCCTGATTAGTGCAGAATTACAAAGTTTCTGAACTGTTTGTGAAAAGTGTGAACGGATGAATTCCCATGAAATTGGCCCCTTTGGGAGAACAATTGGGTTGATCCGGTCACCTCACAACATCTTTAGTCTATTCCAATGTATTGATCCCAATCGAAACTCTTTTTGGGATAGTTTTGGTGGAAGCATGAGGTTTGAGAAAAAGAACTGAGAAGCTTCAACCAACAATATCCTATCAATTTTGCATCTTTGAGGGAGCAAGTTAGCACATCCGTCATGCTCACAATATTTCATGACTATTCGAAACAATTGATCTCATTCGAAGCACCTCCAGAGCCTGATTAGTGCAGAATTACAAAGTTTCTGAACTGTTTGTGAAAAGTGTGAACGGACAAATTCCCATGAAATTGGCCCCTTTGGGAGAACAATTGGGTTGATCCGGTCACCTCACAACATCTTTAGTCTATTCCAATGTATTGATCCCAATCGAAACACTTTTTGGGATAGTTTTGGTGGAAGCATGAGGTTTGAGAAAAAGAACCGAGAAGCTTCAACCAACGCTACCCTATCAAATTTGCTTCTTTGAGGGAGCAAGTTAGCACATCCGTCATGCTCACAACATTTCATGACTATTCGAAACAATTGATCTCATTCGAAGCACCTCCAGAGCCTGATTAGTGCAGAATTACAAAGTTTCTGAACTGTTTGTGAAAAGTGTGAACGGACGAATTCCCATGAAATTGGCCTCATTGGGAGAACAATTAGGTTGATCCGGTTACCTCACAACATCTTTAGTCTATTCCAATGTATTGATCCCAATCGAAACACTTTTTGGGATAGTTTTGGTGGAAGCATGAGGTTTGAGAAAAAGAACCGAGAAGCTTCAACCAACACTACCCTATCAATTTTGCATCTTTGAGGGAGCAAGTTAGCACATCCCGCATGCTCACAACATTTCATGACTATTCGAAACAATTGATCACATTCGAAGCTCCTCCAGAGCCTGATTAGTGCAGAAGCACAAAGTTTCTCAACTGTTTGTGAAAAGTGTGAACGGACGAATTCCCATGAAATTGGCCCCATTGGGAGAACAATTGGGTTGATCCGGTTACCTCACAACATCTTTAGTCTATTCCAATGTATTGATCCCAATCGAAACACTTTTTCGGATAGTTTTGGTGTAAGCATGAGGTTTGAGAAAAAGAACCGAGAAGCTTCAACCAACACTACCCTATCAATTTTGCATCTTTGAGGGAGCAAGTTAGCACATCCCGCAGGCTCACAACATTTCATGACTATTCGAAACAATTGATCTCATTCGAAGCACCTCCAGAGCCTGATTAGTGCAGAATTACAAAGTTTCTGAACTGTTTGTGAAAAGTGTGAACGGATGAATTCCCATGAAATTGGCCCCTTTGGGAGAATAATTGGGTTGATCCGGTTACCTCACAACATCTTTAGTCTATTCCAATGTATTGATCCCAATCGAAACACTTTTTGGGATAGTTTTGGTGGAAGCATGAGGTTTGAGAAAAAGAACCGAGAAGCTTCAACCAACACTACCCTATCAATTTTGCATCTTTGAGGGAGCAAGTTAGCACATCCGGCATGCTCACAACATTTCATGACTATTCGAAACAATTGATCTCATTCGAAGCTCCTCCAGAGCCTGATTAGTGCAGAAGAACAAAGTTTCTAAACTGTTTGTGAAAAGTGTGAACGGACGAATTCCCATGAAATTGGCCCCATTGGGAGAACAATTGGGTTGATCCGATTACCTCACAACATCTTTAGTCTATTCCAATGTATTGATCCCAATCGAAACTCTTTTTGGGATAGTTTTGTTGGATGCATGAGGTTTGAGAAAAAGAACCGAGAAGCTTCAACCAACACTACCCTATCAAATTTGCTTCTTTGAGGGAGCAAGTTAGCACATCCAGCATGCTCACAACATTTCATGACTATTTGAAACAATTGATCTCATTCGAAGCACCTCCAGAGCCTGATTAGTGTAGAATTACAAAGTTTCTGAACTGTTTGTGAAAAGTGTGAACGGATGAATTCCCATGAAATTGGCCCCTTTGGGAGAATAATTGGGTTGATCCGGTTACCTCACAACATCTTTAGTCTATTCCAATGTATTGATCCCAATCGAAACACTTTTTCGGATAGTTTTGGTGGAAGCATGAGGTTTGAGAAAAAGAACCGAGAAGCTTCAACCAACACTACCCTATCAATTTTGCATCTTTGAGGGAGCAAGTTAGCACATCCCGCAGGCTCACAACATTTCATGACTATTCGAAACAATTGATCTCATTCGAAGCACCTCCAGAGCCTGATTAGTGCAGAATTACAAAGTTTCTGAACTGTTTGTGAAAAGTGTGAACGGACAAATTCCCATGAAATTGGCCCCTTTGGGAGAACAATTGGGTTGATCCGGTCACCTCACAACATCTTTAGTCTATTCCAAATGTATTGATCCCAATCGAAACACTTTTTGGGATAGTTTTGGTGGAAGCATGAGGTTTGAGAAAAAGAACCGAGAAGCTTCAACCAACACTACCCTATCAATTTTGCATCTTTGAGGGAGCAAGTTAGCACATCCGTCATGCTCACAACATTTCATGACTATTCGAAACAATTGATCTCATTCGAAGCACCTCCAGAGCCTGATTAGTGCAGAATTACAAAGTTTCTGAACTGTTTGTGAAAAGTGTGAACGGACGAATTCCCATGAAATTGGCCCCTTTGGGAGAACAATTGGGTTGATCCGGTCACCTCACAACATCTTTAGTCTATTCCAATGTATTGATCCCAATCGAAACACTTTTTGGGATAGTTTTGGTGGAAGCATGAGGTTTGAGAAAAAGAACCGAGAAGCTTCAACCAACACTACCCTATCAATTTTGCATCTTTGAGGGAGCAAGTTAGCACATCCCGCAGGCTCACAACATTTCATGACTATTCGAAACAATTGATCTCATTCGAAGCACCTCCAGAGCCTGATTAGTGCAGAATTACAAAGTTTCTGAACTGTTTGTGAAAAGTGTGAACGGACAAATTCCCATGAAATTGGCCCCTTTGGGAGAACAATTGGGTTGATCCGGTCACCTCACAACATCTTTAGTCTATTCCAAATGTATTGATCCCAATCGAAACACTTTTTGGGATAGTTTTGGTGGAAGCATGAGGTTTGAGAAAAAGAACCGAGAAGCTTCAACCAACACTACCCTATCAATTTTGCATCTTTGAGGGAGCAAGTTAGCACATCCGTCATGCTCACAACATTTCATGACTATTCGAAACAATTGATCTCATTCGAAGCACCTCCAGAGCCTGATTAGTGCAGAATTACAAAGTTTCTGAACTGTTTGTGAAAAGTGTGAACGGACGAATTCCCATGAAATTGGCCCCTTTGGGAGAACAATTGGGTTGATCCGGTCACCTCACAACATCTTTAGTCTATTCCAATGTATTGATCCCAATCGAAACTCTTTTTGGGATAGTTTTGTTGGATGCATGAGGTTTGAGAAAAAGAACCGAGAAGCTTCAACCAACGCTACCCTATCAAATTTGCTTCTTTGAGGGAGCAAGTTAGCACATCCGTCATGCTCACAACATTTCATGACTATTCGAAACAATTGATCTCATTCGACGCACCTCCAGAGCCTGATTAGTGCAGAATTACAAAGTTTCTAAACTGTTTGTGAAAAGTGTGAACGGACGAATTCCCATGAAATTGGCCCCATTGGGAGAACAATTAGGTTGATCCGGTTACCTCACAACATCTTTAGTCTATTCCAATGTATTGATCCCAATCGAAACACTTTTTGGGATAGTTTTGGTGGAAGCATGAGGTTTGAGAAAAAGAACCGAGAAGCTTCAACCAACACTACCCTATCAATTTTGCATCTTTGAGGGAGCAAGTTAGCACATCCCGCATGCTCACAACATTTCATGACTATTCGAAACAATTGATCACATTCGAAGCTCCTCCAGAGCCTGATTAGTGCAGAAGCACAAAGTTTCTCAACTGTTTGTGAAAAGTGTGAACGGACGAATTCCCATGAAATTGGCCCCATTGGGAGAACAATTAGGTTGATCCGGTTACCTCACAACATCTTTAGTCTATTCCAATGTATTGATCCCAATCGAAACACTTTTTGGGATAGTTTTGGTGGAAGCATGAGGTTTGAGAAAAAGAACCGAGAAGCTTCAACCAACACTACCCTATCAAATTTGCTTCTTTGAGGGAGCAAGTTAGCACATCCGTCATGCTCACAACATTTCATGACTATTCGAAACAATTGATCTCATTCGAAGCACCTCCAGAGCCTGATTAGTGCAGAATTACAAAGTTTCTGAACTGTTTGTGAAAAGTGTGAACGGACAAATTCCCATGAAATTGGCCCCTTTGGGAGAACAATTGGGTTGATCCGGTCACCTCACAACATCTTTAGTCTATTCCAATGTATTGATCCCAATCGAAACTCTTTTTGGGATAGTTTTGTTGGATGCATGAGGCTTGAGAAAAAGAACCGAGAAGCTTCAACCAACACTACCCTATCAATTTTGCATCTTTGAGGGAGCAAGTTAGCACATCCGGCATGCTCACAACATTTCATGACTATTCGAAACAATTGATCTCATTCGAAGCTCCTCCAGAGCCTGATTAGTGCAGAAGAACAAAGTTTCTAAACTGTTTGTGAAAAGTGTGAACGGACGAATTCCCATGAAATTGGCCCCATTGGGAGAACAATTGGGTTGATCCGATTACCTCACAACATCTTTAGTCTATTCCAATGTATTGATCCCAATCGAAACTCTTTTTGGGATAGTTTTGTTGGATGCATGAGGTTTGAGAAAAAGAACCGAGAAGCTTCAACCAACACTACCCTATCAAATTTGCTTCTTTGAGGGAGCAAGTTAGCACATCCAGCATGCTCACAACATTTCATGACTATTTGAAACAATTGATCTCATTCGAAGCACCTCCAGAGCCTGATTAGTGTAGAATTACAAAGTTTCTGAACTGTTTGTGAAAAGTGTGAACGGATGAATTCCCATGAAATTGGCCCCTTTGGGAGAATAATTGGGTTGATCCGGTTACCTCACAACATCTTTAGTCTATTCCAATGTATTGATCCCAATCGAAACACTTTTTCGGATAGTTTTGGTGGAAGCATGAGGTTTGAGAAAAAGAACCGAGAAGCTTCAACCAACACTACCCTATCAATTTTGCATCTTTGAGGGAGCAAGTTAGCACATCCCGCAGGCTCACAACATTTCATGACTATTCGAAACAATTGATCTCATTCGAAGCACCTCCAGAGCCTGATTAGTGCAGAATTACAAAGTTTCTGAACTGTTTGTGAAAAGTGTGAACGGACAAATTCCCATGAAATTGGCCCCTTTGGGAGAACAATTGGGTTGATCCGGTCACCTCACAACATCTTTAGTCTATTCCAAATGTATTGATCCCAATCGAAACACTTTTTGGGATAGTTTTGGTGGAAGCATGAGGTTTGAGAAAAAGAACCGAGAAGCTTCAACCAACACTACCCTATCAATTTTGCATCTTTGAGGGAGCAAGTTAGCACATCCGTCATGCTCACAACATTTCATGACTATTCGAAACAATTGATCTCATTCGAAGCACCTCCAGAGCCTGATTAGTGCAGAATTACAAAGTTTCTGAACTGTTTGTGAAAAGTGTGAACGGACGAATTCCCATGAAATTGGCCCCTTTGGGAGAACAATTGGGTTGATCCGGTCACCTCACAACATCTTTAGTCTATTCCAATGTATTGATCCCAATCGAAACTCTTTTTGGGATAGTTTTGTTGGATGCATGAGGTTTGAGAAAAAGAACCGAGAAGCTTCAACCAACGCTACCCTATCAAATTTGCTTCTTTGAGGGAGCAAGTTAGCACATCCGTCATGCTCACAACATTTCATGACTATTCGAAACAATTGATCTCATTCGACGCACCTCCAGAGCCTGATTAGTGCAGAATTACAAAGTTTCTAAACTGTTTGTGAAAAGTGTGAACGGACGAATTCCCATGAAATTGGCCCCATTGGGAGAACAATTAGGTTGATCCGGTTACCTCACAACATCTTTAGTCTATTCCAATGTATTGATCCCAATCGAAACACTTTTTGGGATAGTTTTGGTGGAAGCATGAGGTTTGAGAAAAAGAACCGAGAAGCTTCAACCAACACTACCCTATCAATTTTGCATCTTTGAGGGAGCAAGTTAGCACATCCCGCATGCTCACAACATTTCATGACTATTCGAAACAATTGATCACATTCGAAGCTCCTCCAGAGCCTGATTAGTGCAGAAGCACAAAGTTTCTCAACTGTTTGTGAAAAGTGTGAACGGACGAATTCCCATGAAATTGGCCCCATTGGGAGAACAATTAGGTTGATCCGGTTACCTCACAACATCTTTAGTCTATTCCAATGTATTGATCCCAATCGAAACACTTTTTGGGATAGTTTTGGTGGAAGCATGAGGTTTGAGAAAAAGAACCGAGAAGCTTCAACCAACACTACCCTATCAAATTTGCTTCTTTGAGGGAGCAAGTTAGCACATCCGTCATGCTCACAACATTTCATGACTATTCGAAACAATTGATCTCATTCGAAGCACCTCCAGAGCCTGATTAGTGCAGAATTACAAAGTTTCTGAACTGTTTGTGAAAAGTGTGAACGGACAAATTCCCATGAAATTGGCCCCTTTGGGAGAACAATTGGGTTGATCCGGTCACCTCACAACATCTTTAGTCTATTCCAATGTATTGATCCCAATCGAAACTCTTTTTGGGATAGTTTTGTTGGATGCATGAGGCTTGAGAAAAAGAACCGAGAAGCTTCAACCAACACTACCCTATCAAATTTGCTTCTTTGAGGGAGCAAGTTAGCACATCCGTCATGCTCACAACATTTCATGACTATTCGAAACAATTGATCTCATTCGAAGCACCTCCAGAGCCTGATTAGTGCAGAATTACAAAGTTTCTGAACTGTTTGTGAAAAGTGTGAACGGACAAATTGCCATGAAATTGGCCCCTTTGGGAGAACAATTGGGTTGATTCGGTCACCTCACAACATCTTTAGTCTATTCCAATGTATTGATCCCAATCGAAACTCTTTTTGGGATAGTTTTGTTGGATGCATGAGGTTTGAGAAAAAGAACCGAGAAGCTTCAACCAACACTACCCTATCAAATTTGCTTCTTTGAGGGAGCAAGTTAGCACATCCGTCATGCTCACAACATTTCATGACTATTCGAAACAATTGATCTCATTCGAAGCTCCTCCAGAGCCTGATTAGTGCAGAAGCACAAAGTTTCTAAACTGTTTGTTAAAAGTGTGAACGGACGAATTCCCATGAAATTGGCCCCTTTGGGAGAATAATTGGGTTGATCCGGTTACCTCACAACATCTTTAGTCTATTCCAATGTATTGATCCCAATCGAAACACTTTTTGGGATAGTTTTGGTGGAAGCATGAGGTTTGAGAAAAAGAACCGAGAAGCTTCAACCAACACTACCCTATCAATTTTGCATCTTTGAGGGAGCAAGTTAGCACATCCCGCATGCTCACAACATTTCATGACTATTCGAAACAATTGATCACATTCGAAGCTCCTCCAGAGCCTGATTAGTGCAGAAGCACAAAGTTTCTCAACAGTTTGTGAAAAGTGTGAACGGACGAATTCCCATGAAATTGGCCCCATTGGGAGAACAATTGGGTTGATCCGGTTACCTCACAACATCTTTAGTCTATTCCAATGTATTGATCCCAATCGAAACACTTTTTGGGATAGTTTTGGTGGAAGCATGAGGTTTGAGAAAAAGAACCGAGAAGCTTCAACCAACACTACCCTATCAAATTTGCTTCTTTGAGGGAGCAAGTTAGCACATCCGTCATGCTCACAACATTTCATGACTATTCGAAACAATTGATCTCATTCGAAGCACCTCCAGAGCCTGATTAGTGCAGAATTACAAAGTTTCTGAACTGTTTGTGAAAAGTGTGAACGGACAAATTCCCATGAAATTGGCCCCTTTGGGAGAACAATTGGGTTGATCCGGTCACCTCACAACATCTTTAGTCTATTCCAATGTATTGATCCCAATCGAAACTCTTTTTGGGATAGTTTTGTTGGATGCATGAGGTTTGAGAAAAAGAACCGAGAAGCTTCAACCAACACTACCCTATCAAATTTGCTTCTTTGAGGGAGCAAGTTAGCACATCCGTCATGCTCACAACATTTCATGACTATTCGAAACAATTGATCTCATTCGAAGCTCCTCCAGAGCCTGATTAGTGCAGAAGCACAAAGTTTCTGAACTGTTTGTGAAAAGTGTGAACGGACGAATTCCCATGAAATTGGCCCCTTTGGGAGAATAATTGGGTTGATCCGGTTACCTCACAACATCTTTAGTCTATTCCAATGTATTGATCCCAATCGAAACTCTTTTTGGGATAGTTTTGTTGGATGCATGAGGTTTGAGAAAAAGAACCGAGAAGCTTCAACCAACACTACCCTATCAAATTTGCTTCTTTGAGGGAGCAAGTTAGCACATCCGTCATGCTCACAACATTTCATGACTATTCGAAACAATTGATCTCATTCGAAGCTCCTCCAGAGCCTGATTAGTGCAGAAGCACAAAGTTTCTGAACTGTTTGTGAAAAGTGTGAACGGACGAATTCCCATGAAATTGGCCCCTTTGGGAGAATAATTGGGTTGATCCGGTTACCTCGCAACATCTTTAGTCTATTCCAATGTATTGATCCCAATCGAAACACTTTTTGGGATAGTTTTGGTGGAAGCATGAGGTTTGAGAAAAAGGACCGAGAAGCTTCAACCAACACTACCCTATCAATTTTGCATCTTTGAGGGAGCAAGTTAGCACATCCCGCATGCTCACAACATTTCATGACTATTCGAAACAATTGATCTCATTCGAAGCACCTCCAGAGCCTGATTAGTGCAGAATTACAAAGTTTCTGAACTGTTTGTGAAAAGTGTGAACGGATGAATTCCCATGAAATTGGCGCCTTTGGGAGAATAATTGGGTTGATCCGGTTACCTCACAACATCTTTAGTCTATTCCAATGTATTGATCCCAATCGAAACACTTTTTGGGATAGTTTTGGTGGAAGCATGAGGTTTGAGAAAAAGAACCGAGAAGCTTCAACTAACACTACCCTATCAATTTTGCATCTTTGAGGGAGAAAGTTAGCACATCCGGCATGCTCACAACATTTCATGACTATTCGAAACAATTGATCTCATTCGAAGCTCCTCCAGAGCCTGATTAGTGCAGAAGCACAAAGTTTCTGAACTGTTTGTGAAAAGTGTGAACGGACGAATTCCCATGAAATTGGCCCCTTTGGGAGAATAATTGGGTTGATCCGGTTACCTCACAACATCTTTAGTCTATTCCAATGTATTGATCCCAATCGAAACACTTTTTGGGATAGTTTTGGTGGAAGCATGAGGTTTGAGAAAAAGAACCGAGAAGCTTCAACCAACACTACCCTATCAATTTTGCATCTTTGAGGGAGCAAGTTAGCACATCCGGCATGCTCATAACATTTCATGACTATTCGAAACAATTGATCTCATTCGAAGCTCCTCCAGAGCCTGATTAGTGCAGAAGCACAAAGTTTCTAAACTGTTTGTGAAAAGTGTGAACGGACGAATTCCCATGAAATTGGCCCCATTGGGAGAACAATTGGGTTGATCCGATTACCTCACAACATCTGTAGTCTATTCCAATGTATTGATCCCAATCGAAACACTTTTTGGGATAGTTTTGGTGGAAGCATGGGGTTTGAGAAAAAGAACCGAGAAGCTTCAACCAACACTACCCTATTAATTTTGCATCTTTGAGGGAGCAAGTTAGCACATCCAGCATGCTTACAACATTTCATGACTATTCGAAACAATTGATCTCATTCGAAGCACCTCCAGAGCCTGATTAGTGCAGAATTACAAAGTTTCTGAACTGTTTGTGAAAAGTGTGAACGGATGAATTCCCATGAAATTGGCCCCTTTGGGAGAATAATTGGGTTGATCCGGTTACCTCACAACATCTTTAGTCTATTCCAATGTATTGATCCCAATCGAAACACTTTTTGGGATAGTTTTGGTGGAAGCAAGAGGTTTGAGAAAAAGAACTGAGAAGCTTCAACCAACAATATCCTATCAATTTTGCATCTTTGAGGGAGCAAGTTAGCACATCCGGCATGCTCACAACATTTCATGACTATTCGAAACAATTGATCTCATTCGAAGCTCCTCCAGAGCCTGATTAGTGCAGAAGCACAAAGTTTCTAAACTGTTTGTGAAAAGTGTGAACGGACGAATTTCCATGAAATTGGCCCCATTGGGAGAACAATTGGGTTGATCCGGTTACCTCACAACATCTTTAGTCTATTCTAATGTATTGATCCCAATCGAAACTCTTTTTGGGATAGTTTTGTTGGAAGCATGAGGTTTGAGAAAAAGAACCGAGAAGCTTCAACCAACACTACCCTATCAATTTTGCATCTTTGAGGGAGCAAGTTAGCACATCCAGCATGCTCACAACATTTCATGACTATTCGAAACAATTGATCTCATTCGAAGCTCCTCCTGAGCCTGATTAGTGCAGAAGCACAAAGTTTCTAAACTGTTTGTGAAAAGTGTGAACGGACGAATTCCCATGAAATTGGCCCCATTGGGAGAACAATTGGGTTGATCCGGTTACCTCACAACATCTTTAGTCTATTCCAATGTATTGATCCCAATCGAAACTCTTTTTGGGATAGTTTTGTTGGATGCATGAGGTTTGAGAAAAAGAACCGAGAAGCTTCAACCAACACTACCCTATCAATTTTGCATCTTTGAGGGAGCAAGTTAGCACATCCAGCATGCTCACAACATTTCATGACTATTCGAAACAATTGATCTCATTCGAAGCACCTCCAGAGCCTGATTAGTGCAGAATTACAAAGTTTCTGAACTGTTTGTGAAAAGTGTGAATGGATGAATTCCCATGAAATTGGCCCCTTTGGGAGAATAATTGGGTTGATCCGGTTACCTCACAACATCTTTAGTCTATTCCAATGTATTGATCCCAATCGAAACACTTTTTGGGATAGTTTTGGTGGAAGCATGAGGTTTGAGAAAAAGAACTGAGAAGCTTCAACCAACAATATCCTATCAATTTTGCATCTTTGAGGGAGCAAGTTAGCACATCCGGCATGCTCACAACATTTCATGACTATTCGAAACAATTGATCTCATTCGAAGCTCCTCCAGAGCCTGATTAGTGCAGAAGCACAAAGTTTCTGAACTGTTTGTGAAAAGTGTGAACGGACGAATTCCCATGAAATTGGCCCCTTTGGGAGAATAATTGGGTTGATCCGGTTACCTCACAACATCTTTAGTCTATTCCAATGTATTGATCCCAATCGAAACACTTTTTGGGATAGTTTTGGTGGAAGCATGAGGTTTGAGAAAAAGAACCGAGAAGCTTCAACCAACACTACCCTATCAATTTTGCATCTTTGAGGGAGCAAGTTAGCACATCCGGCATGCTCACAACATTTCATGACTATTCGAAACAATTGATCTCATTCGAAGCTCCTCCTGAGCCTAATTAGTGCAGAAGCACAAAGTTTCCAAACTGTTTGTGAAAAGTGTGAACGGACGAATTCCCATGAAATTGGCCCCATTGGGAGAACAATTGGGTTGATCCGGTTACCTCACAACATCTTTAGTCTATTCCAATGTATTGATCCCAATCGAAACTCTTTTTGGGATAGTTTTGTTGGAAGCATGAGGTTTGAGAAAAAGAACCGAGAAGCTTCAACCAACACTACCCTATCAATTTTGCATCTTTGAGGGAGCAAGTTAGCACATCCAGCATGCTCACAACATTTCATGACTATTCGAAACAATTGATCTCATTCGAAGCACCTCCAGAGCCTGATTAGTGCAGAATTACAAAGTTTCTGAACTGTTTGTGAAAAGTGTGAACGGATGAATTCCCATGAAATTGGCCCCTTTGGGAGAATAATTGGGTTGATCCGGTTACCTCACAACATCTTTAGTCTATTCCAATGTATTGATCCCAATCGAAACACTTTTTGGGATAGTTTTGGTGGAAGCATGAGGTTTGAGAAAAAGAACTGAGAAGCTTCAACCAACAATATCCTATCAATTTTGCATCTTTGAGGGAGCAAGTTAGCACATCCGGCATGCTCACAACATTTCATGACTATTCGAAACAATGGATCTCATTCAAAGCTCCTCCAGAGCCTAATTAGTGCAGAAGCACAAAGTTTCTGAACTGTTTGTGAAAAGTGTGAACGGACGAATTCCCATGAAATTGGCCCCTTTGGGAGAATAATTGGGTTGATCCGGTTACCTCACAACATCTTTAGTCTATTCCAATGTATTGATCCCAATCGAAACACTTTTTGGGATAGTTTTGGTGGAAGCATGAGGCTTGAGAAAAAGAACCGAGAAGCTTCAACCAACACTACCCTATCAATTTTGCATCTTTGAGGGAGCAAGTTAGCACATCCGGCATGCTCACAACATTTCATGACTATTCGAAACAATTGATCTCATTCGAAGCTCCTCCTGAGCCTGATTAGTGCAGAAGCACAAAGTTTCTAAACTGTTTGTGCAAAGTGTGAACGGACGAATTCCCATGAAATTGGCCCCATTGGGAGAACAATTGGGTTGATCCGGTTACCTCACAACATCTTTAGTCTATTCCAATGTATTGATCCCAATCGAAACACTTTTTGGGATAGTTTTGGTGGAAGCATGAGGTTTGAGAAAAAGAACCGAGAAGCTTCAACCAACACTACCCTATCAATTTTGCATCTTTGAGGTAGCAAGTTAGCACATCCGGCATGCTCACAACATTTCTTGACTATTCGAAACAATTGATCTCATTCGAAGCTCCTCCAGAGCCTGATTAGTGCAGAAGCACAAAGTTTCTAAACTTTTTGTGAAAAGTGTGAACGGATGAATTCCCATGAAATTGGCCCCATTGGGAGAACAATTGGGTTGATCAGGTTACCTCACAACATCTTTAGTCTATTCCAATGTATTGATCCCAATCGAAACTCTTTTTGGGATAGTTTTGTTGGAAGCATGAGGTTTGAGAAAAAGAACCGAGAAGCTTCAACCAAGACTACCCTATCAATTTTGCATCTTTGAGGGAGCAAGTTAGCACATCCAGCATGCTCACAACATTTCATGACTATTCGAAACAATTGATCTCATTCGAAGCTCCTCCAGAGCCTGATTAGTGCAGAAGCACAAAGTTTCTAAACTGTTTGTGAAAAGTGTGAACGGATGAATTCCCATGAAATTGGCCCCTTTGGGAGAATAATTGGGTTGATCCGGTTACCTCACAACATCTTTAGTCTATTCCAATGTATTGATCCCAATCGAAACACTTTTTGGGATAGTTTTGGTGGAAGCATGAGGTTTGAGAAAAAGAACCGAGAAGCTTCAACCAACACTACCCTATCAATTTTGCATCTTTGAGGGAGCAAGTTAGCACATCCGGCATGCTCACAACATTTCATGACTATTCGAAACAATTGATCTCATTCGAAGCTCCTCCAGAGCCTGATTAGTGCAGAAGCACAAAGTTTCTGAACTGTTTGTGAAAAGTGTGAACGGACGAATTCCCATGAAATTGGCCCCATTGGGAGAACAATTGGGTTGATCCGGTTACCTCACAACATCTTTAGTCTATTCCAATGTATTGATCCCAATCGAAACTCTTTTTGGGATAGTTTTGTTGGAAGCATGAGGTTTGAGAAAAAGAACCGAGAAGCTTCAACCAACACTACCCTATCAATTTTGCATCTTTGAGGGAGCAAGTTAGCACATCCGGCATGCTCACAACATTTCATGACTATTCGAAACAATTGATCTCATTCGAAGCTCCTCCAGAGCCTGATTAGTGCAGAAGCACAAAGTTTCTAAACTGTTTGTGAAAAGTGTGAACGGACGAATTCCCATGAAATTGGCCCCATTGGGAGAACAATTGGGTTGATCCGGTTACCTCACAACATCTTTAGTCTATTCCAATGTATTGATCCCAATCGAAACACTTTTTGGGAAAGTTTTGGTAGAAGCATGAGCTTTGAGAAAAAGAACCGAGAAGCTTCAACCAACACTACCCTATCAATTTTGCATCTTTGAGGGAGCAAGTTAGCACATCCCGCATGCTCACAACATTTCATGACTATTCGAAACAATTGATCTCATTCGAAGCACCTCCAGAGCCTGATTAGTGCAGAATTACAAAGTTTCTGAACTGTTTGTGAAAAGTGTGAACGGACGAATTCCCATGAAATTGGCCGCATTGGGAGAACAATTGGGTTGATCCGGTTACCTCACAACATCTTTAGTCTATTCCAATGTATTGATCCCAATCGAAACACTTTTTGGGATAGTTTTGGTGGAAGCATGAGGTTTGAGAAAAAGAACCGAGAAGCTTCAACCAACACTACCCTATCAATTTTGCATCTTTGAGGGAGCAAGTTAGCACATCCGGCATGCTCACAACATTTCATGACTATTCGAAACAATTGATCTCATTCGAAGCTCCTCCAGAGCCTGATTAGTGCAGAAGCACAAAGTTTCTAAACTGTTTGTGCAAAGTGTGAACGGACGAATTCCCATGAAATTGGCCCCATTGGGAGAACAATTGGGTTGATCCGGTTACCTCACAACATCTTTAGTCTATTCCAATGTATTGATCCCAATCGAAACTCTTTTTGGGATAGTTTTGTTGGAAGCATGAGGTTTGAGAAAAAGAACCGAGAAGCTTCAACCAACACTACTCTATCAATTTTGCATCTTTGAGGGAGCAAGTTAGCACATCCGGCATGCTCACAACATTTCATGACTATTCGAAACAATTGATCTCATTCGAAGCTCCTCCAGAGCCTGATTAGTGCAGAAGCACAAAGTTTCTAAACTGTTTGTGAAAAGTGTGAACGGACGAATTCCCATGAAATTGGCCCCATTGGGAGAACAATTGGGTTGATCCGGTTACCTCACAACATCTTTAGTCTATTCCAATGTATTGATCCCAATCGAAACACTTTTTGGGATAGTTTTGGTAGAAGCATGAGGTTTGAGAAAAAGAACCGAGAAGCTTCAACCAACACTACCCTATCAATTTTGCATCTTTGAGGGAGCAAGTTAGCACATCCGGCATGCTCACAACATTCATGACTATTCGAAACAATTGATCTCATTCGAAGCACCTCCAGAGCCTGATTAGTGCAGAATTACAAAGTTTCTGAACTGTTTGTGAAAAGTGTGAACGGACGAATTCCCATGAAATTGGCCCCATTGGGAGAACAATTGGGTTGATCCGGTTACCTCACAACATCTTTAGTCTATTCCAATGTATTGATCCCATTCGAAACACTTTTTGGGATAGTTTTGTTGGAAGCATGAGGTTTGAGAAAAAGAACCGAGAAGCTTCAACCAACACTACCCTATCAATTTTGCATCTTTGAGGGAGCAAGTTAGCACATCCGGCATGCTCACAACATTTCATGACTATTCGAAACAATTGATCTCATTCGAAGCACCTCCAGAGCCTGATTAGTGCAGAATTACAAAGTTTCTGAACTGTTTGTGAAAAGTGTGAACGGATGAATTCCCATGAAATTGGCCCCTTTGGGAGAATAATTGGGTTTATCCGGTTACCTCACAACATCTTTAGTCTATTCCAATGTATTGATCCCAATCGAAACACTTTTTGGGATAGTTTTGGTGGAAGCATGAGGTTTGAGAAAAAGAACCGAGAAGCTTCAACCAACAATATCCTATCAATTTTGCATCTTTGAGGGAGCAAGTTAGCACATCCGGCATGCTCACAACATTTCATGACTATTCTAAACAATTGATCTCATTCGAAGCTCCTCCAGAGCCTGATTAGGGCAGAATTACAAAGTTTCTGAACTGTTTGTGAAAAGTGTGAACGGACGAATTCCCATGAAATTGGCCCCATTGGGAGAACAATTGGGTTGATCCGGTTACCTCACAACATCTTTTGTCTATTCCAATGTATTGATCCCAATCGAAACACTTTTTGGGATAGTTTTGTTGGAAGCATGAGGTTTTAGAAAAAGAACCGAGAAGCTTCAACCAACACTACCCTATCAATTTTGCATCTTTGAGGGAGCAAGTTAGCACATCCGGCATGCTCACTACATTTCATGACTATTCGAAACAATTGATCTCATTCGAAGCACCTCCAGAGCCTGATTAGTGCAGAATTACAAAGTTTCTGAACTGTTTGTGAAAAGTGTGAACGGATGAATTCCCATGAAATTGGCACCTTTGGGAGAATAATTGTGTTGATCCGGTTACCTCACAACATCTTTAGTCTATTCCAATGTATTGATCCCAATCGAAACACTTTTTGGGATAGTTTTGGTGGAAGCATGAGGTTTGAGAAAAAGAACTGAGAAGCTTCAACCAACAATATCCTATCAATTTTGCATCTTTAAGGGAGCAAGTTAGCACATCCGGCATGCTCACAACATTTCATGACTATTCGAAACAATTGATCTCATTCGAAGCTCCTCCAGAGCCTGATTAGTGCAGAAGCACAAAGTTTCTGAACTGTTTGTGAAAAGTGTGAACGGACGAATTCCCATGAAATTGGCCCTTTGGGAGAATAATTGGGTTGATCCGGTTACCTCACAACATCTTTAGTCTATTCCAATGTATTGATCCCAATCGAAACACTTTTTGGGATAGTTATGGTGGAAGCATGAGGTTTGAGAAAAAGAACCGAGAAGCTTCAACCAACAATATCCTATCAATTTTGCATCTTTGAGAAAGCAAGTTAGCACATCCAGCATGCTCACAACATTTCTTGACTATTCGAAACAATTGATCTCATTCGAAGCTCCTCCAGAGCCTGATTAGTGCAGAAGCACAAAGTTTCTGAACTGTTTGTGAAAAGTGTGAACGGACGAATTCCCATGAAATTGGCCCCTTTGGGAGAATAATTGGGTTGATCCGGTTACCTCACAACATCTTTAGTCTATTCCAATGCATTGATCCCAATCGAAACACTTTTTGGGATAGTTTTGGTGGAAGCATGAGGTTTGAGAAAAAGAACCGAGAAGCTTCAACCAACACTACCCTATCAATTTTGCATCTTTGAGGGAGCAAGTTAGCACATCCCGCATGCTCACAACATTTCATGACTATTCGAAACAATTGATCTCATTCGAAGCACCTCCAGAGCCTGATTAGTGCAGAATTACAAAGTTTCTGAACTGTTTGTGAAAAGTGTGAACGGACGAATTCCCATGAAATTGGCCCCTTTGGGAGAACAATTGGGTTGATCCGGTCACCTCACAACATCTTTAGTCTATTCCAATGTATTGTTCCCAATCGAAACTCTTTTTGGGATAGTTTTGGTGGAAGCATGAGGTTTGAGAAAAAGAACTGATAAGCTTCAACCAACAAGATCCTATCAATTTTGCATCTTTGAGGGAGCAAGTTAGCACATCCGGCATGCTCACAACATTTCATGACTATTCGAAACAATTGATCTCATTCGAAGCTCCTGCAGAGCTTGATTAGTGCAGAAGCACAAAGTTTCTGAACTGTTTGTGAAAAGTGTGAACGGACGAATTCCCATGAAATTGGCCCCTTTGGGAGAATAATTGGGTTGATCCGGTTACCTCACAACATCTTTAGTCTATTCCAATGTATTGATCCCAATCGAAACACTTTTTGGGATAGTTTTGGTGGAAGCATGAGGTTTGAGAAAAAGAACCGAGAAGCTTCAACCAACACTACCCTATCAATTTTGCATCTTTGAGGGAGCAAGTTAAAACATCCCGCATGCTCACAACATTTCATGACTATTCGAAACAATTGATCTCATTCGAAGCACCTCCAGAGCCTGATTAGTGCAGAATTACAAAGTTTCTGAACTGTTTGTGAAAAGTGTGAACGGACGAATTCCCATGAAATTGGCCCCTTTGGGAGAACAATTGGGTTGATCCGGTCACCTCACAACATCTTTAGTCTATTCCAATGTATTGATCCTAATCGAAACACTTTTTGGGATAGTTTTGGTGGAAGCATGAGGTTTGAGAAAAAGAACTGAGAAGCTTCAACCAACAATATCCTATCAATTTTGCATCTTTAAGGGAGCAAGTTAGCACATCCGGCATGCTCACAACATTTCATGACTATTCGAAACAATTGATCTCATTCGAAGCTCCTCCAGAGCCTGATTAGTTCAGAAGCACAAAGTTTCTGAACTGTTTGTGAAAAGTGTGAACGGACGAATTCCCATGAAATTGGCCCTTTGGGAGAATAATTGGGTTGATCCGGTTACCTCACAACATCTTTAGTCTATTCCAATGTATTGATCCCAATCGAAACACTTTTTGGGATAGTTTTGGTGGAAGTATGAGGTTTGAGAAAAAGAACCGAGAAGCTTCAACCAACACTACCCTATCAATTTTGCATCTTTGAGGGAGCAAGTTAGCACATCCCGCATGCTCACAACATTTCATGACTGTTCGAAACAATTGATCTCATTCCAAACTCCTCCTGAGCCTGATTAGTGCAGAAGCACAAAGTTTCAAAACTGTTTGTGAAAAGTGTGAACGGATGAATTCCCATGAAATTGGCCACTTTGGGAGAACAATTGGGTTGATCCGGTTACCTCACAACATCTTTAGTCTATTCCAATGTATTGATCCCAATCGAAACTCTTTTTGGGATAGTTTTGTTGGAAGCATGAGGTTTGATAAAAAGAACCGAGAAGCTTCAACCAACAATATCCTATCAATTTTGCATCTTTGAGGGAGCAAGTTAGCACATCCGGCATGCTCACAACATTTCATGACTGTTCGAAACAATTGATCTCATTCGAAGCTCCTCCAGAGCCTGATTAGTGCAGAAGCACAAAGTTTCTGAACTGTTTGTGAAAAGTGTGAACGGACGAATTCCCATGAAATTGGCCCCTTTGGGAGAATAATTGGGTTGATCCGGTTACCTCACAACATCTTTAGTCTATTCCAATGTATTGATCCCAATCGAAACACTTTTTGGGATAGTTTTGGTGGAAGCATGAGGTTTGAGAAAAAGAACCGAGAAGCTTCAACCAACACTACCCTATCAATTTTGCATCTTTGAGGGAGCAAGTTAGCACATCCGGCATGCTCACAACATTTCATGACTATTCGAAAAAATTGATCTCATTCGAAGCACCTCCAGAGCCTGATTAGTGCAGAATTACAAAGTTTCTGAACTGTTTGTGAAAAGTGTGAACGGACGAATTCCCATGAAATTGGCCCCTTTGGGAGAACAATTGGGTTGATCCGGTCACCTCACAACATCTTTAGTCTATTCCAATGTATTGTTCCCAATCGAAACTCTTTTTGGGATAGTTTTGGTGGAAGCATGAGGTTTGAGAAAAAGAACTGATAAGCTTCAACCAACAAGATCCTATCAATTTTGCATCTTTGAGGGAGCAAGTTAGCACATCCGGCATGCTCACAACATTTCATGACTATTCGAAACAATTGATCTCATTCGAAGCTCCTGCAGAGCTTGATTAGTGCAGAAGCACAAAGTTTCTGAACTGTTTGTGAAAAGTGTGAACGGACGAATTCCCATGAAATTGGCCCCTTTGGGAGAATAATTGGGTTGATCCGGTTACCTCACAACATCTTTAGTCTATTCCAATGTATTGATCCCAATCGAAACACTTTTTGGGATAGTTTTGGTGGAAGTATGAGGTTTGAGAAAAAGAACCGAGAAGCTTCAACCAACACTACCCTATCAATTTTGCATCTTTGAGGGAGCAAGTTAGCACATCCCGCATGCTCACAACATTTCATGACTATTCGAAACAATTGATCTCATTCGAAGCACCTCCAGAGCCTGATTAGTGCAAAATTACAAAGTTTCTGAACTGTTTGTGAAAAGTGTGAACGGACGAATTCCCATGAAATTGGCCCCTTTGGGAGAACAATTGGGTTGATCCGGTCACCTCACAACATCTTTAGTCTATTCCAATGTATTGATCCCAATCGAAACTCTTTTTGGGATAGTTTTGGTGGAAGCATGAGGTTTGAGAAAAAGAACTGAGAAGCTTCAACCAACAATATCCTATCAATTTTGCATCTTTAAGGGAGCAAGTTAGCACATCCGGCATGCTCACAACATTTCATGACTATTCGAAACAATTGATCTCATTCGAAGCTCCTCCAGAGCCTGATTAGTGCAGAAGCACAAAGTTTCTGAACTGTTTGTGAAAAGTGTGAACGGACGAATTCCCATGAAATTGGCCCCTTTGGGAGAATAATTGGGTTGATCCGGTTACCTCACAACATCTTTAGTCTATTCCAATGTATTGATCCCAATCGAAACACTTTTTGGGATAGTTTTGGTGGAAGCATGAGGTTTGAGAAAAAGAACCGAGAAGCTTCAACCAACACTACCCTATCAATTTTGCATCTTTGAGGGAGCAAGTTAGCACATCCCGCATGCTCACAACATTTCATGACTATTCGAAACAATTGATCTCATTCGAAGCACCTCCAGAGCCTGATTAGTGCAGAATTACAAAGTTTCTGAACTGTTTGTGAAAAGTGTGAACGGACGAATTCCCATGAAATTGGCCCCTTTGGGAGAACAATTGGGTTGATCCGGTCACCTCACAACATCTTTAGTCTATTCCAATGTATTGTTCCCAATCGAAACTCTTTTTGGGATAGTTTTGGTGGAAGCATAAGGTTTGAGAAAAAGAACTGATAAGCTTCAACCAACAAGATCCTATCAATTTTGCATCTTTGAGGGAGCAAGTTAGCACATCCGGCATGCTCACAACATTTCATGACTATTCGAAACAATTGATCTCATTCGAAGCTCCTGCAGAGCTTGATTAGTGCAGAAGCACAAAGTTTCTGAACTGTTTGTGAAAAGTGTGAACGGACGAATTCCCATGAAATTGGCCCCTTTGGGAGAATAATTGGGTTGATCCGGTTACCTCACAACATCTTTAGTCTATTCCAATGTATTGATCCCAATCGAAACACTTTTTGGGATAGTTTTGGTGGAAGCATGAGGTTTGAGAAAAAGAACCGAGAAGCTTCAACCAACACTACCCTATCAATTTTGCATCTTTGAGGGAGCAAGTTAAAACATCCCGCATGCTCACAACATTTCATGACTATTCGAAACAATTGATCTCATTCGAAGCACCTCCAGAGCCTGATTAGTGCAGAATTACAAAGTTTCTGAACTGTTTGTGAAAAGTGTGAACGGACGAATTCCCATGAAATTGGCCCCTTTGGGAGAACAATTGGGTTGATCCGGTCACCTCACAACATCTTTAGTCTATTCCAATGTATTGATCCTAATCGAAACACTTTTTGGGATAGTTTTGGTGGAAGCATGAGGTTTGAGAAAAAGAACTGAGAAGCTTCAACCAACAATATCCTATCAATTTTGCATCTTTAAGGGAGCAAGTTAGCACATCCGGCATGCTCACAACATTTCATGACTATTCGAAACAATTGATCTCATTCGAAGCTCCTCCAGAGCCTGATTAGTTCAGAAGCACAAAGTTTCTGAACTGTTTGTGAAAAGTGTGAACGGACGAATTCCCATGAAATTGGCCCTTTGGGAGAATAATTGGGTTGATCCGGTTACCTCACAACATCTTTAGTCTATTCCAATGTATTGATCCCAATCGAAACACTTTTTGGGATAGTTTTGGTGGAAGTATGAGGTTTGAGAAAAAGAACCGAGAAGCTTCAACCAACACTACCCTATCAATTTTGCATCTTTGAGGGAGCAAGTTAGCACATCCCGCATGCTCACAACATTTCATGACTATTCGAAACAATTGATCTCATTCGAAGCACCTCCAGAGCCTGATTAGTGCAAAATTACAAAGTTTCTGAACTGTTTGTGAAAAGTGTGAACGGACGAATTCCCATGAAATTGGCCCCTTTGGGAGAACAATTGGGTTGATCCGGTCACCTCACAACATCTTTAGTCTATTCCAATGTATTGATCCCAATCGAAACTCTTTTTGGGATAGTTTTGGTGGAAGCATGAGGTTTGAGAAAAAGAACCGAGAAGCTTCAACCAACACTACCCTATCAATTTTGCATCTTTGAGGGAGCAAGTTAGCACATCCGGCATGCTCACAACATTTCATGACTATTCGAAAAAATTGATCTCATTCGAAGCTCCTCCAGAGCCTGATTAGTGCAGAAGCACAAAGTTTCTGAACTGTTTGTGAAAAGTGTGAACGGACGAATTCCAATGAAATTGGCCCCTTTGGGAGAACAATTCGGTTGATCCGGTTACCTCAAAACATCTTTAGTCTATTCCAATGTATTGATCCCAATCGAAACACTTTTTGGGATAGTTTTGGTGGAAGCATGAGGTTTGAGAAAAAGAACCGAGAAGCTTCAACCAACACTACCCTATCAATTTTGCATCTTTGAGGGAGCAAGTTAGCACATCCGGCATGCTCACAACATTTCATGACTATTCGAAACAATTGATCTCATTCGAAGCTCCTCCAGAGCCTGATTAGTGCAGAAGCACAAAGTTTCTGAACTGTTTGTGAAAAGTGTGAACGGACGAATTCCCATGAAATTGGCCCCTTTGGGAGAACAATTGGGTTGATCCGGTTACCTCACAACATCTTTAGTCTATTCCAATGTATTGATCCCAATCGAAACACTTTTGGGATAGTTATGGTGGAAGCATGAGGTTTGAGAAAAAGAACCGAGAAGCTTCAACCAACACTACCCTATCAATTTTGCATCTTTGAGGGAGCAAGTTAGCACATCCGGCATGCTCACAACATTTCATGACTATTCGAAACAATTGATCTCATTCGACGCTCCTCCAGAGCCTGATTAGTGCAGAAGCACAAAGTTTCTCAACTGTTTGTGAAAAGTGTGAACGGACGAATTCCCATAAAATTGGCCCCTTTGGGAGAACAATTGGGTTGATCCGGTCACCTCACAACATCTTTAGTCTATTCCAATGTATTGATCCCAATCGAAACTCTTTTTGGGATAGTTTTGGTGGAAGCATGAGGTTTGAGAAAAAGAACTGAGAAGCTTCAACCAACACTACCCTATCAATTTTGCATCTTTGAGGGAGCAAGTTAGCACATCCGGCATGCTCACAACATTTCATGACTATTCGAAACAATTGATCTCAATCGAAGCTCCTCCAGAGCCTGATTAGTGCAGAAGCACAAAGTTTCTGAACTGTTTGTGAAAAGTGTGAACGGACGAATTCCCATGAAATTGGCCCCTTTGGGAGAACAATTGGGTTGATCCGGTCACCTCACAACATCTTTAATCTATTCCAATGTATTGATCCCAATCGAAACTCTTTTTGGGATAGTTTTGGTGGAAGCATGAGGTTTGAGAAAAAGAACCGAGAAGCTTCAACCAACACTACCCTATCAATTTTGCATCTTTGAGGGAGCAAGTTAGCACATCCGGCATGCTCACAACATTTCATGACTATTCGAAACAATTGATCTCATTCGAAGCTCCTCCAGAGCCTGATTAGTGCAGAAGCACAAAGTTTCTAAACTGTTTGTGAAAAGTGTGAACGGACGAATTCCCATGAAATTGGCCCCTTTGGGAGAACAATTGGGTTGATCCGGTTACCTCACAACATCTTTAGTCTATTCCAATGTATTGATCCCAATCGAAACTCTTTTCGGGATAGTTTTGGTGGAAGCATGAGGTTTGAGAAAAAGAACCGAGAAGTTTCAACCAACAATATCCTATCAATTTTGCATCTTTGAGGGAGCAAGTTAGCACATCCGGCATGCTCACAACATTTCATGACTATTCGAAACAATTGATCTCATTCGAAGCTCCTCCAGAGCCTGATTAGTACAGAAGCACAAAGTTTCTGAACTGCTTGTGAAAAGTGTGAACGGACGAATTCACATGAAATTGGCCCCTTTGGGAGAACAATTGGGTTGATCCGGTTACCTCACAACATCTTTAGTCTATTCCAATGTATTGATCCCAATCGAAACTCTTTTCGGGATAGTTTTGGTGGAAGCATGAGGTTTGAGAAAAAGAACCGAGAAGCTTCAACCAACAATATCCTATCAATTTTGCATCTTTGAGGGAGCAAGTTAGCACATCCGGCATGCTCACAACATTTCATGACTATTCGAAACAATTGATCTCATTCGAAGCTCCTCCAGAGCGTGATTAGTGCAGAAGCACAAAGTTTCTAAACTGTTTGTGAAAAGTGTGAACGGACGAATTCCCATGAAATTGGCCCCTTTGGGACAATAATTCGGTTGATCCGGTTACCTCACAACATCTTTAGTCTATTCCAATGTATTGATCCCAATCGAAACTCTTTCGGGATAGTTTTGGTGGAAGCATGAGGTTTGAGAAAAGGAACCGAGAAGCTTCAACCAACAATATCCTATCAATTTTGCATCTTTGAGGGAGCAAGTTAGCACATCCGGCATGCTCACAACATTTCATTACTATTCGAAACAATTGATCTCATTCGAAGCTCTTCCAGAGCCTGATTAGTGCAGAAGCACAAAGTTTCTAAACTGTTTGTGAAAAGTGTGAACGGACGAATTCCCATGAAATTGGCCCCTTTGGGAGAATAATTGGGTTGATCCGGTTACCTCACAACATCTTTAGTCTATTCCAATGTATTGATCCCAATCGAAACACTTTTGGGATAGTTTTGGTGGAAGCATGAGGTTTGAGAAAAAGAACCGAAAAGCTTCAACCAATACTACCCTATCAATTTTGCATCTTTGAGGGAGCAAGTTAGCACATCCGGCATGCTCACAACATTTCATGATTATTCGAAACAATTGATCTCATTCGAAGCTCCTCTAGAGCCTGATTAGTGCAGAAGCACAAAGTTTCTGAACTGTTTGTGAAAAGTGTGAACGGACGAATTCCCATGAAATTGGCCCCTTTGGGAGAACAATTGGGTTGATCCGGTCACCTCACAACATCTTTAGTCTATTCCAATGTATTGATCCCAATCGAAACTCTTTTCGGGATAGTATTGGTGGAAGCATGAGGTTTGAGAAAAAGAACCGAGAAGCTTCAACCGACAATATCCTATCAATTTTGCATCTTTGAGGGAGCAAGTTAGCACATCCGGCATGCTCACAACATTTCATGACTATTCGAAACAATTGATCTCATTCGAAGCTCCTCCAGAGCCTGATTAGTGCAGAAGCACAAAGTTTCTAAACTGTTTGTGAAAAGTGTGAACGGACGAATTCCCATGAAATTGGCCCCTTTGGGAGAATAATTCGGTTGATCCGGTTACCTCACAACATCTTTAGTCTATTCCAATGTATTGATCCCAATCGAAACTCTTTCGGGATAGTTTTGGTGGAAGCATGAGGTTTGAGAAAAGGAACCGAGAAGCTTCAACCAACAATATCCTATCAATTTTGCATCTTTGAGGGAGCAAGTTAGCACATCCGGCATGCTCACAACATTTCATGACTATTCGAAACAATTGATCTCATTCGAAGCTCTTCCAGAGCCTGATTAGTGCAGAAGCACAAAGTTTCTAAACTGTTTGTGAAAAGTGTGAACGGACGAATTCCCATGAAATTGGCCCCTTTGGGAGAACAATTGGGTTGATCCGGTCACCTCACAACATCTTTAGTCTATTCCAATGTATTGATCCCAATCGAAACTCTTTTTGGGATAGTTTTGGTGGAAGCATGAGGTTTGAGAAAAAGAACTGAGAAGCTTCAACCAACAATATCCTATCAATTTTGCATCTTTGAGGGAGCAAGTTAGCACATCCGGCATGCTCACAACATTTCATGACTATTCGAAACAATTGATCTCATTCGAAGCTCCTCCAGAGCCTGATTAGTGCAGAAGCACAAAGTTTCTCAACTGTTTGTGAAAAGTGTGAACGGACGAATTCCCATGAAATTGGCCCCTTTGGGAGAACAATTGGGTTGATCCGGTCACCTCACAACATCTTTAGTCTATTCCAATGTATTGATCCCAATCGAAACACTTTTTGGGATAGTTTTGGTGGAAGCATGAGGTTTGAGAAAAAGAACCGAGAAGCTTCAACCAACACTACCCTATCAATTTTGCATCTTTGAGGGAGCAAGTTAGCACATCCGGCATGCTCACAACATTTCATGACTATTCGAAACAATTGATCTCATTCGAAGCTCCTCCAGAGCCTGATTAGTGCAGAAGCACAAAGTTCCTGAACTGTTTGTGAAAAGTGTGAACGGACGAATTCCCATGAAATTGGCCACTTTGGGAGAACAATTGGGTTGATTCGGTCACCTCACAACATCTTTAGTCTATTCCAATGTATTGATCCCAATCGAAACACTTTTTGGGATAGTTTTGGTGGAAGCATGAGGTTTGAGAAAAAGAACCGAGAAGCTTCAACCAACAATATCCTATCAATTTTGCATCTTTGAGGGAGCAAGTTAGCACATCCGGCATGCTCACAACATTTCATGACTATTCGAAACAATTGATCTCATTCGAAGCTCCTCCAGAGCCTGATTAGTGCAGAAGCACAAAGTTTCTGAACTGTTTGTGAAAAGTGTGAACGGACGAATTCCCATGAAATTGGCCCCTTTGGGAGAACAATTGGGTTGATCCGGTTACCTCACAACATCTTTAGTCTATTCCAATGTATTGATCCCAATCGAAACTCTTTTCGGGATAGTTTTGGTGGAAGCATGAGGTTTGAAAAAAAGAACCGAGAAGCTTCAACCAACAATATCCTATCAATTTTGCATCTTTGAGGGAGCAAGTTAGCACATCCGGCATGCTCACAACATTTCATGACTATTCGAAACAATTGATCTCATTCGAAGCTCCTCCAGAGCCTGATTAGTGCAGAAGCACAAAGTTTCTAAACTGTTTGTGAAAAGTGTGAACGGACGAATTCCCATGAAATTGGCCCCTTTGGAAGAACAATTGGGTTGATCCGGTCACCTCACAACATCTTTAGTCTATTCCAAGGTATTGATCCCAATCGAAACTCTTTTTGGGATAGTTTTGGTGGAAGCATGAGGTTTGAGAAAAAGAACCGAGAAGCTTCAACCAACAATATCCTATCAATTTTGCATCTTTGAGGGAGCAAGTTAGCACATCCGGCATGCTCACAACATTTCATGACTATTTGAAACAATTGATCTCATTCGAAGCTCCTCCAGAGCCTGATTAGTGCAGAAGCACAAAGTTTCTAAATTGTTTGTGAAAAGTGTGAACGGACGAATTCCCATGAAATTGGCCCCTTTGGGAGAATAATTCGGTTGATCCGGTTACCTCACAACATCTTTAGTCTATTCCAATGTATTGATCCCAATCGAAACTCTTTCGGGATAGTTTTGGTGGAAGCATGAGGTTTGAGAAAAAGAACCGAGAAGCTTCAACCAACAATATCCTATCAATTTTGCATCTTTGAGGGAGCAAGTTAGCACATCCGGCATGCTCACAACATTTCATGACTATTCGAAACAATTGATCTCATTCGAAGCTCTTCCAGAGCCTGATTAGTGCAGAAGCACAAAGTTTCTAAACTGTTTGTGAAAAGTGTGAACGGACGAATTCCCATGAAATTGGCCCCTTTGGGAGAATAATTGGGTTGATCCGGTTACCTCACAACATCTTTAGTCTATTCCAATGTATTGATCCCAATCGAAACACTTTTGGGATAGTTTTGGTGGAAGCATGAGGTTTGAGAAAAAGAACCGAGAAGCTTCAACCAACACTACCCTATCAATTTTGCATCTTTGAGGAAGCAAGTTAGCACATCCGGCATGCTCACAACATTTCATGACTATTCGAAACAATTGATCTCATTCGAAGCTCCTCTAGAGCCTGATTAGTGCAGAAGCACAAAGTTTCTGAACTGTTTGTGAAAAGTGTGAACGGACGAATTCCCATGAAATTGGTCCCTTTGGGAGAACAATTGGGTTGATCCGGTTACCTCACAACATCTTTAGTCTATTCCAATGTATTGATCCCAATCGAAACTCTTTTCGGGATAGTTTTGGTGGAAGCATGAGGTTTGAAAAAAAGAACCGAGAAGCTTCAACCAACAATATCCTATCAATTTTGCATCTTTGAGGGAGCAAGTTAGCACATCCGGCATGCTCACAACATTTCATGACTATTCGAAACAATTGATCTCATTCGAAGCTCCTCCAGAGCCTGATTAGTGCAGAAGCACAAAGTTTCTGAACTGTTTGTGAAAAGTGTGAACGGACGAATTCCCATGAAATTGGCCCCTTTGGGAGAACAATTGGGTTGATCCGGTTACCTCACAACATCTTTAGTCTATTCCAATGTATTGATCCCAATCGAAACTCTTTTCGGGATAGTTTTGGTGGAAGCATGAGGTTTGAAAAAAAGAACCGAGAAGCTTCAACCAACAATATCCTATCAATTTTGCATCTTTGAGGGAGCAAGTTAGCACATCCGGCATGCTCACAACATTTCATGACTATTCGAAACAATTGATCTCATTCGAAGCTCCTCCAGAGCCTGATTAGTGCAGAAGCACAAAGTTTCTAAACTGTTTGTGAAAAGTGTGAACGGACGAATTCCCATGAAATTGGCCCCTTTGGGAGAACAATTGGGTTGATCCGGTCACCTCACAACATCTTTAGTCTATTCCAAGGTATTGATCCCAATCGAAACTCTTTTTGGGATAGTTTTGGTGGAAGCATGAGGTTTGAGAAAAAGAACTGAGAAGCTTCAACCAACAATATCCTATCAATTTTGCATCTTTGAGGGAGCAAGTTAGCACATCCGGCATGCTCACAACATTTCATGACTATTCGAAACAATTGATCTCATTCGAAGCTCCTCCAGAGCCTGATTAGTGCAGAAGCACAAAGTTTCTAAACTGTTTGTGAAAAGTGTGAACGGACGAATTCCCATGAAATTGGCCCCTTTGGGAGAATAATTCGGTTGATCCGGTTACCTCACAACATCTTTAGTCTATTCCAATGTATTGATCCCAATCGAAACTCTTTCGGGATAGTTTTGGTGGAAGCATGAGGTTTGAGAAAAAGAACCGAGAAGCTTCAACCAACAATATCCTATCAATTTTGCATCTTTGAGGGAGCAAGTTAGCACATCCGGCATGCTCACAACATTTCATGACTATTCGAAACAATTGATCTCATTCGAAGCTCTTCCAGAGCCTGATTAGTGCAGAAGCACAAAGTTTCTAAACTGTTTGTGAAAAGTGTGAACGGACGAATTCCCATGAAATTGGCCCCTTTGGGAGAATAATTGGGTTGATCCGGTTACCTCACAACATCTTTAGTCTATTCCAATGTATTGATCCCAATCGAAACACTTTTGGGATAGTTTTGGTGGAAGCATGAGGTTTGAGAAAAAGAACCGAGAAGCTTCAACCAACACTACCCTATCAATTTTGCATCTTTGAGGAAGCAAGTTAGCACATCCGGCATGCTCACAACATTTCATGACTATTCGAAACAATTGATCTCATTCGAAGCTCCTCTAGAGCCTGATTAGTGCAGAAGCACAAAGTTTCTGAACTGTTTGTGAAAAGTGTGAACGGACGAATTCCCATGAAATTGGTCCCTTTGGGAGAACAATTGGGTTGATCCGGTCACCTCACAACATCTTTAGTCTATTCCAATGTATTGATCCCAATCGAAACTCTTTTTGGGATAGTATTGGTGGAAGCATGAGGTTTGAGAAAAAGAACCGAGAAGCTTCAACCAACAATATCCTATCAATTTTGCATCTTTGAGGGAGCAAGTTAGCACATCCGGCATGCTCACAACATTTCATGACTATTCGAAACAATTGATCTCATTCGAAGCTCCTCCTGAGCCTGATTAGTGCAGAAGCACAAAGTTTCTGAACTGTTTGTGAAAAGTGTGAACGGACGAATTCCCATGAAATTGGCCCCTTTGGGAGAACAATTGGGTTGATCCGGTCACCTCATAACATCTTTAGTCTATTCCAATGTATTGATCCCAATCGAAACACTTTTTGGGATAGTTTTGGTGGAAGCATGAGGTTTGAGAAAAAGAACCGAGAAGCTTCAACCAACACTACCCTATCAATTTTGCATCTTTGAGGGAGCAAGTTAGCACATCCGGCATGCTCACAACATTTCATGACTATTCGAAACAATTGATCTCATTCGAAGCTCCTCCAGAGCCTGATTAGTGCAGAAGCACAAAGTTCCTGAACTGTTTGTGAAAAGTGTGAACGGACGAATTCCCATGAAATTGGCCCCTTTGGGGGAACAATTGGGTTGATACGGTTACCTCACAACATCTTTAGTCTATTCCAATGTATTGATCCCAATCGAAACACTTTTTGGGATAGTTTTGGTGGAAGCATGAGGTTTGAGAAAAAGAACCGAGAAGCTTCAACCAACACTACCCTATCAATTTTGCATCTTTGAGGGAGCAAGTTAGCACATCCGGCATGCTCACAACATTTCATGACTATTCGAAACAATTGATCTCATTCGAAGCTCCTCCAGAGCCTGATTAGTGCAGAAGCACAAAGTTTCTAAACTGTTTGCGAAAAGTGTGAACGGACGAATTCCCATGAAATTGGCCCCTTTGGGAGAACAATTGGGTTGATCCGGTCACCTCACAACATCTTTAGTCTATTCCAATGTATTGATCCCAATCGAAACACTTTTTGGGATAGTTTTGGTGGAAGCATGAGGTTTGAGAAAAAGAATTGAGAAGCTTCAACCAACACTACCCTGTCAATTTTGCATATTTGAGGGAGCAAGTTAGCACATCCGGCATGCTCACAACATTTCATGACTATTCGAAACAATTGATCTCATTCGAAGCTCCTCCAGAGCCTGATTAGTGCAGAAGCACAAAGTTTCTGAACTGTTTGTGAAAAGTGTGAACGGACGAATTCCCATGAAATTGGCCCCTTTGGGAGAATAATTGGGTTGATCCGGTTACCTCACAACATCTTTAGTCTATTCCAATGTATTGATCCCAATCGAAACACTTTTTGGGATAGTTTTGGTGGAAGCATGAGGTTTGAGAAAAAGAACCGAGAAGCTTCAACCAACAATATCCTATCAATTTTGCATCTTTGAGGGAGCAAGTTAGCACATCCGGCATGCTCACAACATTTCATGACTATTCGAAACAATTGATCTCATTCGAAGCTCCTCCAGAGCCTGATTAGTGCAGAAGCACAAAGTTTCTAAACTGTTTGTGAAAAGTGTGAACGGACGAATTCCCATGAAATTGGCCCCTTTGGGAGAACAATTGGGTTGATCCGGTCACCTCACAACATCTTTAGTCTATTCCAATGTATTGATCCCAATCGAAACACTTTTTGGGATAGTTTTGGTGGAAGCATGAGGTTTGAGAAAAAGAACCGAGAAGCTTCAACCAACACTACCCTGTCAATTTTGCATATTTGAGGGAGCAAGTTAGCACATCCGGCATGCTCACAACATTTCATGACTATTCGAAACAATTGATCTCATTCGAAGCTCCTCCAGAGCCTGATTAGTGCAGAAGCACAAAGTTTCTAAACTGTTTGTGAAAAGTGTGAACGGACGAATTCCCATGAAATTGGCCCCTTTGGGAGAACAATTGGGTTGATCCGGTCACCTCACAACATCTTTAGTCTATTCCAATGTATTGATTCCAATCGAAACTCTTTTTGGGATAGTTTTGGTGGAAGCATGAGGTTTGAGAAAAAGAACTGAGAAGCTTCAACCAACCATATCCTATCAATTTTGCATCTTTGAGGGAGCAAGTTAGCACATCCGGCATGCTCACAACATTTCATGACTATTCGAAACAATTGATCTCATTCGAAACTCCTCCAGAGCCTGATTAGTGCAGAAGCACAAAGTTTCTGAACTGTTTGTGAAAAGTGTGAACGGACGAATTCCCATGAAATTGGCCCCTTTGGGAGAACAATTGGGTTGATCCGGTTACCTCACAACATCTTTAGTCTATTCCAATGTATTGATCCCAATCGAAACTCTTTTCGGGATAGTTTTGGTGGAAGCATGAGGTTTGAGAAAAAGAACCGAGAAGCTTCAACCAACAATATCCTATCAATTTTGCATCTTTGAGGGAGCAAGTTAGCACATCCTGCATGCTCACAACATTTCATGACTATTCGAAACAATTGATCTCATTCGAAGCTCCTCCAGAGCCTGATTAGTGCAGAAGCACAAAGTTTCTAAACTGTTTGTGAAAAGTGTGAACGGACGAATTCCCATGAAATTGGCCCCTTTGGGAGAACAATTGGGTTGATCCGATCACCTCACAACATCTTTAGTCTATTCCAATGTATTGATCCCAATCGAAACTCTTTTTGGGATAGTTTTGGTGGAAGCATGTGGTTTGAGAAAAAGAACTGAGAAGCTTCAACCAACAATATCCTATCAATTTTGCATCTTTGAGGGAGCAAGTTAGCACATCCGGCATGCTCACAACATTTCATGACTATTCGAAACAATTGATCTCATTCGAAGCTCCTCCAGAGCCTGATTTGTGCAGAAGCACAAAGTTTCTAAACTGTTTGTGAAAAGTGTGAACGGACGAATTCCCATGAAATTGGCCCCTTTGGGAGAACAATTGGGTTGATCCGGTCACCTCACAACATCTTTAGTCTATTCCAATGTATTGATCCCAATCGAAACACTTTTTGGGATAGTTTTGGTGGAAGCATGAGGTTTGAGAAAAAGAACTGAGAAGCTTCAACCAACACTACCCTGTCAATTTTGCATCTTTGAGGGAGCAAGTTAGCACATCCGGCATGCTCACAACATTTCATGACTATTCGAAACAATTGATCTCATTCGAAGCTCCTCCAGAGCCTGATTAGTGCAGAAGCACAAAGTTTCTGAACTGTTTGTGAAAAGTGTGAACGGACGAATTCCCATGAAATTGGCCCCTTTGGGAGAACAATTGGGTTGATCCGGTTACCTCACAACATCTTTAGTCTATTCCAATGTATTGATCCCAATCGAAACTCTTTTTGGGATAGTTTTGGTGGAAGCATGAGGTTTGAGAAAAAGAACCGAGAAGCTTCAACCAACAATATCCTATCAATTTTGCATCTTTGAGGGAGCAAGTTAGCACATCCGGCATGCTCACAACATTTCATGACTATTCGAAACAATTGATCTCATTCGAAGCTCCTCCAGAGCCTGATTAGTGCAGAAGCACAAAGTTTCTAAACTGTTTGTGAAAAGTGTGAACGGACGAATTCCCATGAAATTGGCCCCTTTGGGAGAATAATTGGGTTGATCCGGTTACCTCACAACATCTTTAGTCTATTCCAATGTATTGATCCCAATCGAAACACTTTTTGGGATAGTTTTGGTGGAAGCATGAGGTTTGAGAAAAAGAACCGAGAAGCTTCAACCAACACTACCCTATCAATTTTGCATCTTTGAGGGAGCAAGTTAGCACATCCGGCATGCTCACAACATTTCATGACTATTCGAAACAATTGATCTCATTCGAAGCTCCTCCAGAGCCTGATTATTGCAGAAGCACAAAGTTTCTGAACTGTTTGTGAAAAGTGTGAACGGACGAATTCGCATGAAATTGGCCCCTTTGGGAGAACAATTGGGTTGATTCGGTCACCTCACAACATCTTTAGTCTATTCCAATGTATTGATCCCAATCGAAACTCTTTTTGGGATTGTATTGGTGGAAGCATGAGGTTTGAGAAAAAGAACCGAGAAGCTTCAACCAACAATATCCTATCAATTTTGCATCTTTGAGGGAGCAAGTTAGCACATCCGGCATGCTCACAACATTTCATGACTATTCGAAACAATTGATCTCATTCGAAGCTCCTCCTGAGCCTGATTAGTGCAGAAGCACAAAGTTTCTGAACTGTTTGTGAAAAGTGTGAACGGACGAATTCCCATGAAATTGGCCCCTTTGGGAGAACAATTGGGTTGATCCGGTCACCTCACAACATCTTTAGTCTATTCCAATGTATTGATCCCAATTGAAACACTTTTTGGGATAGGTTTGGTGGAAGCATGAGGTTTGAGAAAAAGAACCGAGAAGCTTCAACCAACACTACCCTATCAATTTTGCATCTTTGAGGGAGCAAGTTAGCACATCCGGCATGCTCACAACATTTCATGACTATTCGAAACAATTGATCTCATTCGAAGCTCCTCCAGAGCCTGATTAGTGCAGAAGCACAAAGTTTCTGAACTGTTTGTGAAAAGTGTGAACGGACGAATTCCCATGAAATTGGCCCCTTTGGGAGAACAATTGGATTGATCCGGTTACCTCACAACATCTTTAGTCTATTCCAATGTATTGATCCTCACAACATCTTTAGTCTATTCCAATGTATTGATCCCAATCGAAACACTTTTTGGGATAGTTTTGGTGGAAGCATAAGGTTTGAGAAAAAGAACCGAGAAGCTTCAACCAACACTACCCTATCAATTTTGCATCTTTGAGGGAGCAAGTTAGCACATCCGGCATGCTCACAACATTTCATGACTATTCGAAACAATTGATCTCAATCGAAGCTCCTCTAGAGCCTGATTAGTGCAGAAGCACAAAGTTTCTGAACTGTTTGTGAAAAGTGTGAACGGACGAATTCCCATGAAATTGGCCCCTTTGGGAGAACAATTGGGTTGATCCGGTTACCTCACAACATCTTTAGTCTATTCCAATGTATTGATCCCAATCGAAACTCTTTTCGGGATAGTATTGGTGGAAGCATGAGGTTTGAGAAAAAGAACCGAGAAGCTTCAACCGACAATATCCTATCAATTTTGCATCTTTGAGGGAGCAAGTTAGCACATCCGGCATGCTCACAACATTTCATGACTATTCGAAACAATTGATCTCATTCGAAGCTCCTCTAGAGCCTGATTAGTGCAGAAGCACAAAGTTTCTGAACTGTTTGTGAAAAGTGTGAACGGACGAATTCCCATGAAATTGGCCCCTTTGGGAGAACAATTGGGTAGATCCGGTTACCTCACAACATCTTTAGTCTATTCCAATGTATTGATCCCAATCGAAACTCTTTTCGGGATAGTTTTGGTGGAAGCATGAGGTTTGAAAAAAAGAACCGAGAAGCTTCAACCAACAATATCCTATCAATTTTGCATCTTTGAGGGAGCAAGTTAGCACATCCGGCATGCTCACAACATTTCATGACTATTCGAAACAATTGATCTCATTCGAAGCTCCTCCAGAGCCTGATTAGTGCAGAAGCACAAAGTTTCTAAACTGTTTGTGAAAAGTGTGAACGGACGAATTCCCATGAAATTGGCCCCTTTGGGAGAACAATTGGGTTGACCCGGTCACCTCACAACATCTTTAGTCTATTCCAATGTATTGATCCCAATCGAAACTCTTTTTGGGATAGTTTTGGTGGAAGCATGAGGTTTGAGAAAAAGAACTGAGAAGCTTCAACCAACAATATCCTATCAATTTTGCATCTTTGAGGGAGCAAGTTAGCACATCCGGCATGCTCACAACATTTCATGACTATTCGAAACAATTGATCTCATTCGAAGCTCCTCCAGAGCCTGATTAGTGCAGAAGCACAAAGTTTCTGAACTGTTTGTGAAAAGTGTGAACGGACGAATTCCCATGAAATTGGCCCCTTTGGGAGAACAATTGGGTTGATCCGGTCACCTCACAACATCTTTAGTCTATTCCAATGTATTGATCCCAATCGAAACACTTTTTGGGATAGGTTTGGTGGAAGCATGAGGTTTGAGAAAAAGAACCGAGAAGCTTCAACCAACACTACCCTATCAATTTTGCATCTTTGAGGGAGCAAGTTAGCACATCCGGCATGCTCACAACATTTCATGACTATTGGAAACAATTGATCTCATTCGAAGCTCCTCCAGAGCCTGATTAGTGCAGAAGCACAAAGTTTCTAAACTGTTTGTGAAAAGTGTGAACGGACGAATTCCCATGAAATTGGCCCCTTTGGGAGAACAATTGGGTTGATCCGGTCACCTCACAACATCTTTAGTCTATTCCAATGTATTGATCCCAATCGAAACTCTTTTTGGGATAGTTTTGGTGGAAGCATGAGGTTTGAGAAAAAGAACCGAGAAGCTTCAACCAACAATATCCTATCAATTTTGCATCTTTGAGGGAGCAAGTTAGCACATCCGGCATGCTCACAACATTTCATGACTATTCGAAACAATTGATCTCATTCGAAGCTCCTCTAGAGCCTGATTAGTGCAGAAGCACAAAGTTTCTGAACTGTTTGTGAAAAGTGTGAACGGACGAATTCCCATGAAATTGGCCCCTTTGGGAGAACAATTGGGTAGATCCGGTTACCTCACAACATCTTTAGTCTATTCCAATGTATTGATCCCAATCGAAACTATTTTCGGGATAGTTTTGGTGGAAGCATGAGGTTTGAAAAAAAGAACCGAGAAGCTTCAACCAACAATATCCTATCAATTTTGCATCTTTGAGGGAGCAAGTTAGCACATCCGGCATGCTCACAACATTTCATGACTATTCGAAACAATTGATCTCATTCGAAGCTCCTCCAGAGCCTGATTAGTGCAGAAGCACAAAGTTTCTAAACTGTTTGTGAAAAGTGTGAACGGACGAATTCCCATGAAATTGGCCCCTTTGGGAGAACAATTGGGTTGATCCGGTCACCTCACAACATCTTTAGTCTATTCCAATGTATTGATCCCAATTGAAACTCTTTTTGGGATAGTTTTGGTGGAAGCATGAGGTTTGAGAAAAAGAACTGAGAAGCTTCAACCAACAATATCCTATCAATTTTGCATCTTTGAGGGAGCAAGTTAGCACATCCGGCATGCTCACAACATTTCATGACTATTCGAAACAATTGATCTCATTCGAAGCTCCTCCAGAGCCTGATTAGTGCAGAAGCACAAAGTTTCTGAACTGTTTGTGAAAAGTGTGAACGGACGAATTCCCATGAAATTGGCCCCTTTGGGAGAACAATTGGGTTGATCCGGTTACCTCACAACATCTTTAGTCTATTCCAATGTATTGATCCCAATCGAAACTCTTTTCGGGATAGTTTTGGTGGAAGCATGAGGTTTGAAAAAAAGAACCGAGAAGCTTCAACCAACAATATCCTATCAATTTTGCATCTTTGAGGGAGCAAGTTAGCACATCCGGCATGCTCACAACATTTCATGACTATTCGAAACAATTGATCTCATTCGAAGCTCCTCCAGAGCCTGATTAGTGCAGAAGCACAAAGTTTCTAAACTGTTTGTGAAAAGTGTGAACGGACGAATTCCCATGAAATTGGCCCCTTTGGGAGAACAATTGGGTTGATCCGGTCACCTCACAACATCTTTAGTCTATTCCAATGTATTGATCCCAATCGAAACTCTTTTTGGGATAGTTTTGGTGGAAGCATGAGGTTTGAGAAAAAGAACTGAGAAGCTTCAACCAACAATATCCTATCAATTTTGCATCTTTGAGGGAGCAAGTTAGCACATCCGGCATGCTCACAACATTTCATGACTATTCGAAACAATTGATCTCATTCGAAGCTCCTCCAGAGCCTGATTAGTGCAGAAGCACAAAGTTTCTAAACTGTTTGTGAAAAGTGTGAACGGACGAATTCCCATGAAATTGGCCCCTTTGGGAGAACAATTGGGTTGATCCGGTCACCTCACAACATCTTTAGTCTATTCCAATGTATTGATCCCAATCGAAACACTTTTTGGGATAGTTTTGGTGGAAGCATGAGGTTTGAGAAAAAGAACCGAGAAGCTTCAACCAACACTACCCTATCAATTTTGCATCTTTGAGGGAGCAAGTTAGCACATCCGGCATGCTCACAACATTTCATGACTATTCGAAACAATTGATCTCATTCGAAGCTCCTCCAGAGCCTGATTAGTGCAGAAGCACAAAGTTTCTGAACTGTTTGTGAAAAGTGTGAACGGACGAATTCCCATGAAATTGGCCACTTTGGGAGAACAATTGGGTTGATTCGGTCACCTCACAACATCTTTAGTCTATTCCAATGTATTGATCCCAATCGAAACACTTTTTGGGATAGTTTTGGTGGAAGCATGAGGTTTGAGAAAAAGAACTGAGAAGCTTCAACCAACACTACCCTATCAATTTTGCATCTTTGAGGGAGCAAGTTAGCACATCCGGCATGCTCACAACATTTCATGACTATTCGAAACAATTGATCTCATTCGAAGCTCCTCCAGAGCCTGATTAGTGCAGAAGCACAAAGTTTCTAAACTGTTTGTGAAAAGTGTGAACGGACGAATTCCCATGAAATTGGCCCCTTTGGGAGAACAATTGGGTTGATCCGGTCACCTCACAACATCTTTAGTCTATTCCAATGTATTGATCCCAATCGAAACTCTTTTTGGGATAGTTTTGGTGGAAGCATGAGGTTTGAGAAAAAGAACTGAGAAGCTTCAACCAACAATATCCTATCAATTTTGCATCTTTGAGGGAGCAAGTTAGCACATCCGGCATGCTCACAACATTTCATGACTATTCGAAACAATTGATCTCATTCGAAGCTCCTCCAGAGCCTGATTAGTGCAGAAGCACAAAGTTTCTAAACTGTTTGTGAAAAGTGTGAACGGACGAATTCCCATGAAATTGGCCCCTTTGGGAGAACAATTGGGTTGATCCGGTCACCTCACAACATCTTTAGTCTATTCCAATGTATTGATCCCAATCGAAACACTTTTTGGGATAGTTTTGGTGGAAGCATGAGGTTTGAGAAAAAGAACCGAGAAGCTTCAACCAACACTACCCTATCAATTTTGCATCTTTAAGGGAGCAAGTTAGCACATCCGGCATGCTCACAACATTTCATGACTATTCGAAACAATTGATCTCATTCGAAGCTCCTCCAGAGCCTGATTAGTGCAGAAGCACAAAGTTTCTGAACTGTTTGTGAAAAGTGTGAACGGACGAATTCCCATGAAATTGGCCCCTTTGGGAGAACAATTGGGTAGATCCGGTTACCTCACAACATCTTTAGTCTATTCCAATGTATTGATCCCAATCGAAACTCTTTTCGGGATAGTTTTGGTGGAAGCATGAGGTTTGAAAAAAAGAACCGAGAAGCTTCAACCAACAATATCCTATCAATTTTGCATCTTTGAGGGAGCAAGTTAGCACATCCGGCATGCTCACAACATTTCATGACTATTCGAAACAATTGATCTCATTCGAAGCTCCTCCAGAGCCTGATTAGTGCAGAAGCACAAAGTTTCTAAACTGTTTGTGAAAAGTGTGAACGGACGAATTCCCATGAAATTGGCCCCTTTGGGAGAATAATTGGGTTGATCCGGTCACCTCACAACATCTTTAGTCTATTCCAATGTATTGATCCCAATCGAAACACTTTTTGGGATAGTTTTGGTGGAAGCATGAGGTTTGAGAAAAAGAACCGAGAAGCTTCAACCAACACTACCCTATCAATTTTGCATCTTTGAGGGAGCAAGTTAGCACATCCGGCATGCTCACAACATTTCATGACTATTCGAAACAATTGATCTCATTCGAAGCTCCTCCAGAGCCTGATTAGTGCAGAAGCACAAAGTTTCTAAACTGTTTGTGAAAAGTGTGAACGGACGAATTCCCATGAAATTGGCCCCTTTGGGAGAATAATTGGGTTGATCCGGTAACCTCACAACATCTTTAGTCTATTCCAATGTATTGATCCCAATCGAAACTCTTTTTGGGATAGTTTTGTTGGAAGCATGAGGTTTGAGAAAAAGAACCGAGAAGCTTCAACCAACACTACCCTATCAATTTTGCATCTTTGAGGGAGCAAGTTAGCACATCCGGCATGCTCACAACATTTCATGACTATTCGAAACAATTGATCTCATTCGAAGCTCCTCCAGAGCCTGATTAGTGCAGAAGCACAAAGTTTCTGAACTGTTTGTGAAAAGTGTGAACGGACGAATTCCCATGAAATTGGCCCCTTTGGGGGAACAATTGGGTTGATCTGGTTACCTCACAACATCTTTAGTCTATTCCAATGTATTGATCCCAATCGAAACTCTTTTTGGGATAGTTTTGGTGGAAGCATGAGGTTCGAGAAAAGGAACTGAGAAGCTTCAACCAACAATATCCTATCAATTTTGCATCTTTGAGGGAGCAAGTTAGCACATCCGGTATGCTCACAACATTTCATGACTATTCGAAATAATTGATCTCATTCGAAGCTCCTCCAGAGCCTGATTAGTGCAGAAGCACAAAGTTTCTAAACTGTTTGTGAAAAGTGCGAACGGACGAATTCCCATGAAACTGGCCCCTTTGGGAGAACAATTGGGTTGATCCGGTTATCTCACAACATCTTTAGTCTATTCCAATGTATTGATCCCAATCGAAACTCTTTTTGGGATAGTTTTGGTGGAAGCATGGGGTTTGAGAAAAAGAACCGAGAAGCTTCAACCAACAATGTCCTATCAATTTTGCATCTTTGAGGGAGCAAGTTAGCACATCCGGCATGCTCACAACATTTCATGACTATTCGAAACAATTGATCTCATTCGAAGCTCCTCCAGAGCCTGATTAGTGCAGAAGCACAAAGTTTCTGAACTGTTTGTGAAAAGTGCGAACGGACGAATTCCCATGAAACTGGCCCCTTTGGGAGAACAATTGGGTTGATCCGGTTATCTCACAACATCTTTAGTCTATTCCAATGTATTGATCCCAATCGAAACTCTTTTTGGGATAGTTTTGGTGGAAGCATGGGGTTTGAGAAAAAGAACCGAGAAGCTTCAACCAACAATGTCCTATCAATTTTGCATCTTTGAGGGAGCAAGTTAGCACATCCGGCATGCTCACAACATTTCATGACTATTCGAAACAATTGATCTCATTCGAAGCTCCTCTAGAGCCTGATTAGTGCAGAAGCACAAAGTTTCTAAACGGTTTGTGAAAAGTGTGAACGGACGAATTCCCATGAAATTGGCCCCTTTGGGAGAACAATTGGGTTGATCCGGTTACCTCACAACATCTTTAGTCTATTCCAATGTATTGATCCCAATCGAAACTCTTTTTGGGATAGTTTTGGTGGAAGCATGGGGTTTGAGAAAAAGAACCGAGAAGCTTCAACCAACACTACCCTATCAATTTTGCATCTTTGAGGGAGCAAGTTAGCACATCCGGCATGCTCACAACATTTCATGACTATTCGAAACAATTGACCTCATTCGAAGCTCCTCTAGAGCCTGATTAGTGCAGAAGCACAAAGTTTCTAAACGGTTTGTGAAAAGTGTGAACGGACGAATTCCCATGAAATTGGCCCCTTTGGGAGAACAATTGGGTTGATCCGGTTACCTCACCACATCTTTAGTCTATTCCAATGTATTGATCCCAATCGAAACTCTTTTTGGGATAGTTTTGGTGGAAGCATGAGGTTTGAGAAAAAGAACCGAGAAGCTTCAACCAACAATGTCCTATCAATTTTGCATCTTTGAGGGAGCAAGTTAGCACATCCGGCATGCTCACAACATTTCATGACTATTCGAAACAATTGATCTCATTCGAAGCTCCTCCAGAGCCTGATTAGTGCAGAAGCACAAAGTTTCTGAACTGTTTGTGAAAAGTGCGAACGGACGAATTCCCATGAAACTGGCCCCTTTGGGAGAACAATTGGGTTGATCCGGTTATCTCACAACATCTTTAGTCTATTCCAATGTATTGATCCCAATCGAAACTCTTTTTGGGATAGTTTTGGTGGAAGCATGGGGTTTGAGAAAAAGAACCGAGAAGCTTCAACCAACAATGTCCTATCAATTTTGCATCTTTGAGGGAGCAAGTTAGCACATCCGGCATGCTCACAACATTTCATGACTATTCGAAATAATTGATCTCATTCGAAGCTCCTCCAGAGCCTGATTATTGCAGAAGCACAAAGTTTCTGAACTGTTTGTGAAAAGTGTGAACGGACGAATTCCCATGAAATTGGCCCCTTTGGGAGAATAATTGGGTTGATCCGGTTACCTCACAACATCTTTAGTCTATTCCAATGTATTGATCCCAATCGAAACACTTTTTGGGATAGTTTTGGTGGAAGCATGAGGTTTGAGAAAAAGAACCGAGAAGCTTCAACCAACACTACCATATCAATTTTGCATCTTTGAGGGAGCAAGTTAGCACATCCGGCATGCTCACAATATTTCATGACAATTCGAAACAATTGATCTCATTCGAAGCTCCTCCAGAGCCCGATTAGTGCAGAATTACAAAGTTTCTGAACTGTTTGTGAAAAGTGTGAACGGACGAATTCCCATGAAATTGGCCCCTTTGGGAGAACAATTGGGTTGATCCGGTTACCTCACAACATCTTTAGTCTATTCCAATGTATTGATCCCAATCGAAACTCTTTTTGGGATAGTTTTGGTGGAAGCATGGGGTTTGAGAAAAAGAACCGAGAAGCTTCAACCAACAATGTCCTATCAATTTTGCATCTTTGAGGGAGCAAGTTAGCACATCCGGCATGCTCACAACATTTCATGACTATTCGAAACAATTGATCTCATTCGAAGCACCTCCAGAGCCTGATTAGTGCAGAAGCACAAAGTTTCTAAACTGTTTGTGAAAAGTGTGAACGGACGAATTCCCATGAAATTGGTCCCTTTGGGAGAACAATTGGGTTGATCCGGTCACCTCACAACATCTTTAGTCTATTCCAATGTATTGATCCCAATCGAAACTCTTTTTGGGATAGTTTTGGTGGAAGCATGGGGTTTGAGAAAAAGAACCGAGAAGCTTCAACCAACAATGTCCTATCAATTTTGCATCTTTGAGGGAGCAAGTTAGCACATCCGGCATGCTCACAACATTTCATGACTATTCGAAACAATTGATCTCATTCGAAGCTCCTCTAGAGCTTGATTAGTGCAGAAGCACAAAGTTTCTGAACTGTTTGTGAAAAGTGTGAACGGACGAATTCCCATGAAATTGGCCCCTTTGGGAGAACAATTGGGTTGATCCGGTTACCTCACAACATCTTTAGTCTATTCCAATGTATTGATCCCAATCGAAACTCTTTTTGGGATAGTTTTGTTGGAAGCATGAGGTTTGAGAAAAAGAACCGAGAAGCTTCAACCAACACTACCCTATCAATTTTGCATCTTTGAGGGAGCAAGTTAGCACATCCGGCATGCTCACAACATTTCATGACTATTCGAAACAATTGATCTCATTCGAAGCTCCTCCAGAGCCTGATTAGTGCAGAAGCACAAAGTTTCTGAACTGTTTGTGAAAAGTGTGAACGGACGAATTCCCATGAAATTGGCTCCTTTGGGAGAACAATTGGGTTGATCCGGTTACCTCACAACATCTTTAGTCTATTCCAATGTATTGATCCCAATCGAAACTCTTTTTGGGATAGTTTTGGTGGAAGCATGGGGTTTGAGAAAAAGAACCGAGAAGCTTCAACCAACAATGTCCTATCAATTTTGCATCTTTGAGGGAGCAAGTTAGCACATCCGGCATGCTCACAACATTTCATGACTATTCGAAACAATTGATCTCATTCGAAGCACCTCCAGAGCCTGATTAGTGCAGAAGCACAAAGTTTCTGAACTGTTTGTGAAAAGTGTGAACGGACGAATTCCCATGAAACTGGCCCCTTTGGGAGAACAATAGGGTTGATCCGATGACCTCACAACATCTGGAGTCTATTCCAATGTATTGATCCCAATCGAAACTCTTTTTGGGATAGTTTTGGTGGAAGCATGAGGTTTGAGAAAAAGAACCGAGAAGCTTCAACCAACACTACCATATCAATTTTGCATCTTTGAGGGAGCAAGTTAGCACATCCGGCATGCTCACAATATTTCATGACAATTCGAAACAATTGATCTCATTCGAAGCTCCTCCAGAGCCCGATTAGTGCAGAAGCACAAAGTTTCTGAACTGTTTGTGAAAAGTGTGAACGGACGAATTCCCATGAAATTGGCCCCTTTGGGAGAATAATTGGGTTGATCCGGTTACCTCACAACATCTTTAGTCTATTCCAATGTATTGATCCCAATCGAAACACTTTTTGGGATAGTTTTGGTGGAAGCATGAGGTTTGAGAAAAAGAACCGAGAAGCTTCAACCAACACTACCATATCAATTTTGCATCTTTGAGGGAGCAAGTTAGCACATCCGGCATGCTCACAATATTTCATGACAATTCGAAACAATTGATCTCATTCGAAGCTCCTCCAGAGCCCGATTAGTGCAGAATTACAAAGTTTCTGAACTGTTTGTGAAAAGTGTGAACGGACGAATTCCCATGAAATTGGCCCCTTTGGGAGAACAATTGGGTTGATCCGGTTACCTCACAACATCTTTAGTCTATTCCAATGTATTGATCCCAATCGAAACTCTTTTTGGGATAGTTTTGGTGGAAGCATGGGGTTTGAGAAAAAGAACCGAGAAGCTTCAACCAACAATGTCCTATCAATTTTGCATCTTTGAGGGAGCAAGTTAGCACATCCGGCATGCTCACAACATTTCATGACTATTCGAAACAATTGATCTCATTCGAAGCACCTCCAGAGCCTGATTAGTGCAGAAGCACAAAGTTTCTGAACTGTTTGTGAAAAGTGTGAACGGACGAATTCCCATGAAACTGGCCCCTTTGGGAGAACAATAGGGTTGATCCGATGACCTCACAACTTCTGGAGTCTATACCAATGTATTGATCCCAATCGAAACTCTTTTCGGGATAGTTTTGGTGGAAGCATGAGGTTTGAGAAAAAGAACCGAGAAGCTTCAACCAACACTACCCTATCAATTTTGCATCTTTGAGGGAGCAAGTTAGCACATCCGGCATGCTCACAATATTTCATGACTATTCGAAACAATTGATCTCATTCGAAGCTCCTCCAGAGCCTGATTAGTGCAGAAGCACAAAGTTTCTGAACTGTTTGTGAAAAGTGCAAACGGATGAATTCCCATGAAACTGGCCCCTTTGGGAGAACAATTGGGTTGATCCGGTTAACTCACAACATCTTTAGTCTATTCCAATGTATTGATCCCAATCGAAACTCTTTTTGGGATAGTTTTGGTGGAAGCATGGGGTTTGAGAAAAAGAACCGAGAAGCTTCAACCAACAATGTCCTATCAATTTTGCATCTTTTAGGGAGCAAGTTAGCACATCCGGCATGCTCACAACATTTCATGACTATTCGAAACAATTGATCTCATTCGAAGCTCCTCCAGAGCCTGATTAGTGCAGAAGCACAAAGTTTCTGAACTATTTGTGAAAAGTGCGAACGGATGAATTCCCATGAAACTGGCCCCTTTGGGAGAACAATTGGGTTGATCCGGTTATCTCACAACATCTTTAGTCTATTCCAATGTATTGATCCCAATCGAAACTCTTTTTGGGATAGTTTTGGTGGAAGCATGGGGTTTGAGAAAAAGAACCGAGAAGCTTCAACCAACAATGTCCTATCAATTTTGCATCTTTTAGGGAGCAAGTTAGCACATCCGGCATGCTCACAACATTTCATGACTATTCGAAACAATTGATCTCATTCGAAGCTCCTCCAGAGCCTGATTAGTGCAGAAGCACAAAGTTTCTGAACTGTTTGTGAAAAGTGTGAACGGACGAATTCCCATGAAACTGGCCCCTTTGGGAGAACAATTGGGTTGATCCGGTTATCTCACAACATCTTTAGTCTATTCCAATGTATTGATCCCAATCGAAACTCTTTTTGGGATAGTTTTGGTGGAAGCATAGGGTTTGAGAAAAAGAACCGAGAAGCTTCAACCAACAATGTCCTATCAATTTTGCATCTTTGAGGGAGCAAGTTAGCACATCCGGCATGCTCACAACATTTCATGACTATTCGAAACAATTGATCTCATTCGAAGCTCCTCCTGAGCCCGATTAGTGCAGAATTACAAAGTTTCTGAACTGTTTGTGAAAAGTGTGAACGGACGAATTCCCATGAAATTGGCCCCTTTGGGAGAACAATTGGGTTGATCCGGTTACCTCACAACATCTTTAGTCTATTCCAATGTATTGATCCCAATCGAAACTCTTTTCGGGATAGTTTTGTTGGAAGCAAGAGGTTTGAGAAAAAGAACCGAGACGCTTCAACCAACACTACCCTATCAATTTTGCATCTTTGAGGGAGCAAGTTAGCACATCCGGCATGCTCACAACATTTCATGACTATTCGAAACAATTGATCTCATTCGAAGCTCCTCCAGCGCCTGATTAGTGCAGAAGCACAAAGTTTCTGAACTGTTTGTGAAAAGTGTGAACGGACGAATTCCCATGAAACTGGCCCCTTTGGGAGAACAATTGGGTTGATCCGGTTATCTCACAACATCTTTAGTCTATTCCAATGTATTGATCCCAATCGAAACTCTTTTTGGGATAGTTTTGGTGGAAGCATGGGGTTTGAGAAAAAGAACCGAGAAGCTTCAACCAACAATGTCCTATCAATTTTGCATCTTTGAGGGAGCAAGTTAGCACATCCGGCATGCTCACAACATTTCATGACTATTCGAAACAATTGATCTCATTCGAAGCTCCTCCAGCGCCTGATTAGTGCAGAAGCACAAAGTTTCTGAACTGTTTGTGAAAAGTGCGAACGGATGAATTCCCATGAAACTGGCCCCTTTGGGAGAACAATGGGGTTGATCCGGTTATCTCACAACATCTTTAGTCTATTCCAATGTATTGATCCCAATCGAAACTCTTTTTGGGATAGTTTTGGTGGAAGCATGGGGTTTGAGAAAAAGAACCGAGAAGCTTCAACCAACAATGTCCTATCAATTTTGCATCTTTGAGGGAGCAAGTTAGCACATCCGGCATGCTCACAACATTTCATGACTATTCGAAACAATTGATCTCATTCGAACCTCCTCCAGAGCCCGATTAGTGCAGAATTACAAAGTTTCTGAACTGTTTGTGAAAAGTGTGAACGGACGAATTCCCATGAAATTGGCCCCTTTGGGAGAACAATTGGGTTGATCCGGTTACCTCACAACATCTTTAGTCTATTCCAATGTATTGATCCCAATCGAAACTCTTTTCGGCATAGTTTTGTTGGAAGCATGAGGTTTGAGAAAAAGAACCGAGACGCTTCAACCAACACTACCCTATCAATTTTGCATCTTTGAGGGAGCAAGTTAGCACATCCGGCATGCTCACAACATTTCATGACTATTCGAAACAATTGATCTCATTCGAAGCTCCTCCAGAGCCTGATTAGTGCAGAAACACAAAGTTTCTGAACTGTTTATGAAAAGTGTGAACGGACGAATTCCCATGAAACTGGCCCCTTTGGGAGAACAATTGGGTTGATCCGGTTATCTCACAACATCTTTAGTCTATTCCAATGTATTGATCCCAATCGAAACTCTTTTTGGGATAGTTTTGGTGGAAGCATGGGGTTTGAGAAAAAGAACCGAGAAGCTTCAACCAACAATGTCCTATCAATTTTGCATCTTTTAGGGAGCAAGTTAGCACATCCGGCATGCTCACAACATTTCATGACTATTCGAAACAATTGATCTCATTCGAAGCTCCTCCAGAGCCCGATTACTGCAGAAGCACAAAGTTTCTGAACTGTTTGTGAAAAGTGTGAACGGACGAATTCCCATGAAATTGGCCCCTTTGGGAGAACAATTGGGTTGATCCGGTTACCTCACAACATCTTTAGTCTATTCCAATGTATTGATCCCAATCGAAACTCTTTTCGGGATAGTTTTGTTGGAAGCATGAGGTTTGAGAAAAAGAACCGAGACGCTTCAACCAACACTACCCTATCAATTTTGCATCTTTGAGGGAGCAAGTTAGCACATCCGGCATGCTCACAACATTTCATGACTATTCGAAACAATTGATCTCATTCGAAGCTCCTCCAGAGCCTGATTAGTGCAGAAGCACAAAGTTTCTGAACTGTTTGTGAAAAGTGTGAACGGACGAATTCCCATGAAACTGGCCCCTTTGGGAGAACAATTGGGTTGATCCGGTTATCTCACAACATCTTTAGTCTATTCCAATGTATTGATCCCAATCGAAACTCTTTTTGGGATAGTTTTGGTGGAAGCATAGGGTTTGAGAAAAAGAACCGAGAAGCTTCAACCAACAATGTCCTATCAATTTTGCATCTTTGAGGGAGCAAGTTAGCACATCCGGCATGCTCACAACATTTCATGACTATTTGAAACAATTGATCTCATTCGAAGCTCCTCCAGAGCCCGATTAGTGCAGAATTACAAAGTTTCTGAACTGTTTGTGAAAAGTGTGAACGGACGAATTCCCATGAAATTGGCCCCTTTGGGAGAACAATTGGGTTGATCCGGTTACCTCACAACATCTTTAGTCTATTCCAATGTATTGATCCCAATCGAAACTCTTTTCGGGATAGTTTTGTTGGAAGCATGAGGTTTGAGAAAAAGAACCGAGACGCTTCAACCAACACTACCCTATCAATTTTGCATCTTTGAGGGAGCAAGTTAGCACATCCGGCATGCTCACAACATTTCATGACTATTCGAAACAATTGATCTCATTCGAAGCTCCTCCAGAGCCTGATTAGTGCAGAAGCACAAAGTTTCTGAACTGTTTGTGAAAAGTGCGAACGGACGAATTCCCATGAAACTGGCCCCTTTGGGAGAACAATTGGGTTGATCCGGTTATCTCACAACATCTTTAGTCTATTCCAATGTATTGATCCCAATCGAAACTCTTTTTGGGATAGTTTTGGTGGAAGCATGGGGTTTGAGAAAAAGAACCGAGAAGCTTCAACCAACAATGTCCTATCAATTTTGCATCTTTGAGGGAGCAAGTTAGCACATCCGGCATGCTCACAACATTTCATGACTATTCGAAACAATTGATCTCATTCGAAGCTCCTCCAGAGCCTGATTAGTGCAGAAGCACAAAGTTTCTAAACTGTTTGTGAAAAGTGTGAACGGACGAATTCCCATGAAACTGGCCCCTTTGGGAGAACAATTGGGTTGATCCGGTTATCTCACAACATCTTTAGTCTATTCCAATGTATTAATCCCAATCGAAACTCTTTTTGGGATAGTTTTGGTGGAAGCATAGGGTTTGAGAAAAAGAACCGAGAAGCTTCAACCAACAATGTCCTATCAATTTTGCATCTTTGAGGGAGCAAGTTAGCACATCCGGCATGCTCACAACATTTCATGACTATTCGAAACAATTGATCTCATTCGAACCTCCTCCTGAGCCCGATTAGTGCAGAATTACAAAGTTTCTGAACTGTTTGTGAAAAGTGTGAACGGACGAATTTCCATGAAATTGGCCCCTTTGGGAGAACAATTGGGTTGATCCGGTTACCTCACAACATCTTTAGTCTATTCCAATGTATTGATCCCAATCGAAACTCTTTTCGGGATAGTTTTGTTGGAAGTATGAGGTTTGAGAAAAAGAACCGAGACGCTTCAACCAACACTACCCTATCAATTTTGCATCTTTGAGGGAGCAAGTTAGCACATCCCGCATGCTCACAACATTTCATGACTATTCGAAACAATTGATCTCATTCGAAGCTCCTCCAGAGCCTGATTAGGGCAGAAGCACAAAGTTTCTGAACTGTTTGTGAAAAGTGTGAACGGACGATTTCCCATGAAATTGGCCCCTTTGGGAGAATAATTGGGTTGATCCGGTTACCTCACAACATCTTTAGTCTATTCCAATGTATTGATCCCAATCGAAATACTTTTTGGGATAGTTTTGGTGGAAGCATGGGGTTTGAGAAAAAGAACCGAGAAGCTTCAACCAACAATGTCCTATCAATTTTGCATCTTTTAGGGAGCAAGTTAGCACATCCGGCATGCTCACAACATTTCATGACTATTCGAAACAATTGATCTCATTCGAAGCTCCTCCAGAGCCCGATTAGTGCAGAAGCACAAAGTTTCTGAACTGTTTGTGAAAGTGTCAACGGACGAATTCCCATGAAACTGGCCCCTTTGGGAGAACAATTGGGTTGATCCGGTTACCTCACAACATCTTTAGTCTAGTCCAATGTATTGATCCCAATCGAAACTCTTTTCGGGATAGTTTTGTTGGAAGCATGAGGTTTGAGAAAAAGAACCGAGACGCTTCAACCAACACTACCCTATCAATTTTGCATCTTTGAGGGAGCAAGTTAGCACATCCGGCATGCTCACAACATTTCATGACTATTCGAAACAATTGATCTCATTCGAAGCTCCTCTAGAGCCTGATTAGTGCAGAAGCACAAAGTTTCTGAACTGTTTGTGAAAAGTGTGAACGGACGAATTCCCATGAAACTGGCCCCTTTGGGAGAACAATTGGGTTGATCCGGTTATCTCACAACATCTTTAGTCTATTCCAATGTATTGATCCCAATCGAAACTCTTTTTGGGATAGTTTTGGTGGAAGCATGGGGTTTGAGAAAAAGAACCGAGAAGCTTCAACCAACAATGTCCTATCAATTTTGCATCTTTTAGGGAGCAAGTTAGCACATCCGGCATGCTCACAACATTTCATGACTATTCGAAACAATTGATCTCATTCGAAGCTCCTCCAGAGCCTGATTAGTGCAGAAGCACAAAGTTTCTGAACTGTTTGTGAAAAGTGTGAATGGACGAATTCCCATGAAATTGGCCCCTTTGGGAGAACAATTGGGTTGATCCGATTACCTCACAACATCTTTAGTCTATTCCAATGTATTGATCCCAATCGAAACTCTTTTTGGCATAGTTTTGTGGGAAGCATGAGGTTTCAGAAAAAGAACCGAGAAGCTTCAACCAACACTACCCTATCAATTTTGCATCTTTGAGGGAGCAAGTTAGCACATCCGGCATGCTCACAACATTTCATGACTATTCGAAACAATTGATCTCATTCGAAGCTCCTCCAGAGCCTGATTAGTGCAGAAGCACAAAGTTTCTGAACTGTTTGTGAAAAGTGTGAACGGACGAATTCGCATGAAATTGGCCCCTTTGGGAGAATAATTGGGTTGATCCGGTTACCTCACAACATCTTTAGTCTATTCCAATGTATTGATCCCAATCAAAACACTTTTTGGGATAGTTTTGATGGAAGTATGAGGTTTGAGAAAAAGAACCGAGAAGCTTCAACCAACAATATCCTATCAATTTTGCATCTTTGAGGGAGCAAGTTAGCACATCCGGCATGCTCACAACATTTCATGACTATTCGAAACAATTGATCTCATTCAAAGCGCCTCCAGAGCCTGATTAGTGCAGAAGCACAAAGTTTCTGAACTGTTTGTGAAAAGTGTGAACGGACGAATTCCCATGAAATTGGCCCCTTTGGGAGAACAATGGGGTTGATCCGGTGACCTCACAACATCTGGAGTCTATTCCTATGTATTGATCCCAATCGAAACTCTTTTTGGGATAGTTTTGGTGGAAGCATGAGGTTTGAGAAAAAGAACCGAGAAGCTTCAACCACCACTACCCTATCAATTTTGCATCTTTGAGGGAGCAAGTTAGCACATCCGGCATGCTCACAACATTTCATAACTATTCGAAACAATTGATCTCATTCGAAGCTCCTCCTGAGCCTGATTAGTGCAGAAGCACAAAGTTTCTGAACTGTTTGTGAAAAGTGTGAACGGACGAATTCCCATGAAATTGGCCCCTTTGGGAGAACAATTGGGTTCATCCGGTTACCTCACAACATCTTTAGTCTATTCCAATGTATTGATCCCAATCGAAACTCTTTTTGGCATAGTTTTGTGGGAAGCATGAGGTTTCAGAAAAAGAACCGAGAAGCTTCAACCAACACTACCCTATCAATTTTGCATCTTTGAGGGAGCAAGTTAGCACATCCCGCATGCTCACAACATTTCATGACTATTCGAAACAATTGATCTCATTCGAAGCTCCTCCAGAGCCTGATTAGTGCAGAAGCACAAAGTTTCTGAACTGTTTGTGAAAAGTGTGAACGGACGAATTCGCATGAAATTGGCCCCTTTGGGAGAATAATTGGGTTGATCCGGTTACCTCACAACATCTTTAGTCTATTCCAATGTATTGATCCCAATCAAAACACTTTTTGGGATAGTTTTGATGGAAGTATGAGGTTTGAGAAAAAGAACCGAGAAGCTTCAACCAACAATATCCTATCAATTTTGCATCTTTGAGGGAGCAAGTTAGCACATCCGGCATGCTCACAACATTTCATGACTATTCGAAACAATTGATCTCATTCAAAGCGCCTCCAGAGCCTGATTAGTGCAGAAGCACAAAGTTTCTGAACTGTTTGTGAAAAGTGTGAACGGACGAATTCCCATGAAATTGGCCCCTTTGGGAGAACAATGGGGTTGATCCGGTGACCTCACAACATCTGGAGTCTATTCCTATGTATTGATCCCAATCGAAACTCTTTTTGGGATAGTTTTGGTGGAAGCATGAGGTTTGAGAAAAAGAACCGAGAAGCTTCAACCACCACTACCCTATCAATTTTGCATCTTTGAGGGAGCAAGTTAGCACATCCGGCATGCTCACAACATTTCATAACTATTCGAAACAATTGATCTCATTCGAAGCTCCTCCTGAGCCTGATTAGTGCAGAAGCACAAAGTTTCTGAACTGTTTGTGAAAAGTGTGAACGGACGAATTCCCATGAAATTGGCCCCTTTGGGAGAACAATTGGGTTGATCCGGTTACCTCACAACATCTTTAGTCTATTCCAATGTATTGATCCCAATCGAAACTCTTTTCGGGATAGTTTTGGTGGAAGCATGAGGTTTGAGAAAAAGAACCGAGAAGCTTCAACGAACACTACCCTATCAATTTTGCATCTTTGAGGGAGCAAGTTAGCACATCCGGCATGCTCACAACATTTCATGACTATTCGAAACAATTGATCTCATTCGAAGCTCCTCCTGAGCCTGATTAGTGCAGAAGCACAAAGTTTCTGAACTATTTGTGAAAAGTGTGAACGGATGAATTCCCATGAAATTGGCCCCTTTGGGAGAACAATTGGGTTGATCCGGTTACCTCACAACATCTTTAGTCTATTCCAATGTATTGATCCCAATCGAAACTCTTTTTGGGATAGTTTTGTTGGAAGCATGAGGTTTGAGAAAAAGAACCGAGAAGCTTCAACGAACACTACCCTATCAATTTTGCATCTTTGAGGGAGCAAGTTAGCACATCCGGCATGCTCACAACATTTCATGACTATTCGAAACAATTGATCTCATTCGAAGCTCCTCCAGAGCCTGATTAGTGCAGAAGCACAAAGTTTCTGAACTGTTTGTGAAAAGTGTTAATGGACGAATTCCCATGAAATTGGCCCCTTTGGGAGAACAATTGGGTTGATCCGGTTACCTCACAACATCTTTAGTCTATTCCAATGTATTGATCCCAATCGAAACTCTTTTCGGGATAGTTTTGGTGGAAGCATGAGGTTTGAGAAAAAGAACCGAGAAGCTTACACGAACACTACCCTATCAATTTTGCATCTTTGAGGGAGCAAGTTAGCACATCCGGCATGCTCACAACATTTCATGACTATTCGAAACAATTGATCTCATTCAAAGCGCCTCCAGAGCCTGATTAGTGCAGAAGCACAAAGTTTCTGAACTGTTTGTGAAAAGTGTGAACGGACGAATTCCCATGAAATTGGCCCCTTTGGGAGAACAATGGGGTTGATCCGGTGACCTCACAACATCTGGAGTCTATTCCAATGTATTGATCCCAATCGAAACTCTTTTTGGGATAGTTTTGGTGGAAGCATGAGGTTTGAGAAAAAGAACCGAGAAGCTTCAACCACCACTACCCTATCAATTTTGCATCTTTGAGGGAGCAAGTTAGCACATCCGGCATGCTCACAACATTTCATGACTATTCGAAACAACTGATCTCATTCGAAGCTCCTCCAGAGCCTGATTAGTGCAGAAGCACAAAGTTTCTGAACTGTTTGTGAAAAGTGTGAACGGACGAATTCCCATGAAATTGGCCCCTTTGGGAGAATAATTGGGTTGATCCGGTTACCTCACAACATCTTTAGTCTATTCCAATGTATTGATCCCAATCGAAATAGTTTTTGGGATAGTTTTGGTGGAAGCATGAGGTTTGAGAAAAAGAACCGAGAAGCTTCAACCAACAATATCCTATCAATTTTGCATCTTTGAGGGAGCAAGTTAGCACATCCGGCATGCTCACAACATTTCATGACTATTTGAAACAATTGATCTCATTCGAAGCTCCTCCAGAGCCTGATTAGTGCAGAAGCACAAAGTTTCTAAACTGTTTGTGAAAAGTGTTAATGGACGAATTCCCATGAAATTGGCCCCTTTGGGAGAACAATTGGGTTGATCCGGTTACCTCACAACATCTTTAGTCTATTCCAATGTATTGATCCCAATCGAAACTCTTTTCGGGATAGTTTTGGTGGAAGCATGAGGTTTGAGAAAAAGAACCGAGAAGCTTCAACGAACACTACCCTATCAATTTTGCATCTTTGAGGGAGCAAGTTAGCACATCCGGCATGCTCACAACATTTCATGACTATTCGAAACAATTGATCTCATTCGAAGCTCCTCCTGAGCCTGATTAGTGCAGAAGCACAAAGTTTCTGAACTGTTTGTGAAAAGTGTGAACGGACGAATTCCCGTGAAATTGGCCCCTTTGGGAGAACAATGGGGTTGATCCGGTGACCTCACAACATCTGGAGTCTATTCCAATGTATTGATCCCAATCGAAACTCTTTTTGGGATAGTTTTGGTGGAAGCATGAGGTTTGAGAAAAAGAACCAAGAAGCTTCAACCAACACGACCCTATCAATTTTGCATCTTTGAGGGAGCAAGTTAGCACATCCGGCATGCTCACAACATTTCATGACTATTCGAAACAATTGATCTCATTCAAAGCTCCTCCAGAGCCTGATTAGTGCAGAAGCACAAAGTTTCTGAACGGTTTGTGAAAAGTGTGAACGGACGAATTCCCATGAAATTGGCCCCTTTGGGAGAATAATTGGGTTGATCCGATTACCTCATAACATCTTTAGTCTATTCCAATGTATTGATCCCAATCGAAACTCTTTTTGGGATAGTTTTGTTGGAAGCATGAGGTTTGAGAAAAAGAACCGAGAAGCTTCAACCAACACGACCCTATCAATTTTGCATCTTTGAGGGAGCAAGTTAGCACATCCGGCATGCTCACAACATTTCATGACTATTCGAAACAATTGATCTCATTCGAAGCTCCTCCAGAGCCTGATTAGGGCAGAAGCACAAAGTTTCTGAACTGTTTGTGAAAAGTGTGAACGGACGATTTCCCATGAAATTGGCCGCTTTGGGAGAATAATTGGGTTGATCCGGTTACCTCACAACATCTTTAGTCTATTCCAATGTATTGATCCCAATCGAAATACTTTTTGGGATAGTTTTGGTGGAAGCATGAGGTTTGAGAAAAAGAACCGAGAAGCTTCAACCAACAATATCCTATCAATTTTGCATCTTTGAGGGAGCAAGTTAGCACATCCGGCATGCTCACAACATTTCATGACTATTTGAAACAATTGATCTCATTCGAAGCTCCTCCAGAGCCTGATTAGTGCAGAAGCACAAAGTTTCTAAACTGTTTGTGAAAAGTGTGAATGGACGAATTCCCATGAAATTGGCCCCTTTGGGAGAACAATTGGGTTGATCCGGTTACCTCACAACATCTTTAGTCTATTCCAATGTATTGATCCCAATCGAAACTCTTTTCGGGATAGTTTTGGTGGAAGCATGAGGTTTGAGAAAAAGAACCGAAAAGCTTCAACGAACACTACCCTATCAATTTTGCATCTTTGAGGGAGCAAGTTAGCACATCCGGCATGCTCACAACATTTCATGACTATTCGAAACAATTGATCTCATTCGAAGCTCCTCCTGAGCCTGATTAGTGCAGAAGCACAAAGTTTCTGAACTGTTTGTGAAAAGTGTGAACGGACGAATTCCCATGAAATTGGCCCCTTTGGGAGAACAATTGGGTTGATCCGGTTACCTCACAACATCTTTAGCCTATTCCAATGTATTGATCCCAATCGAAACTCTTTTTGGGATAGTTTGGTTGGAAGCATGAGGTTTGAGAAAAAGAACCGAGAAGCTTCAACCAACACTACCCTATCAATTTTGCATCTTTGAGGGAGCAAGTTAGCACATCCGGCATGCTCACAATATTTCATGACTATTCGAAACAATTGATCTCATTCGAAGCTCCTCCAGAGCCTGATTAGTGCAGAATTACAAAGTTTCTGAACTGTTTGTGAAAAGTGTGAACGGACGAATTCCCATGAAATTGGCCTCTTTGGGAGAACAATTGGGTTGATCCGGTTACCTCACAACATCTTTAGTCTATCCCAATGTATTGATCCCAATCGAAACTCTTTTTGGGATAGTTTTGGTGGAAGCATGAGGTTTGAGAAAAAGAACCGAGAAGCTTCAACCAACAATATCCTATCAATTTTGCATCTTTGAGGGAGCAAGTTAGCACATCCGGCATGCTCACAACATTTCATAACTATTCGAAACAATTGATCTCATTCGAAGCTCCTCCTGAGCCTGATTAGTGCAGAAGCACAAAGTTTCTGAACTGTTTGTGAAAAGTGTGAACGGACGAATTCCCATGAAATTGGCCCCTTTGGGAGAACAATTGGGTTGATCCGGTGACCTCACAGCATCTGGAGTCTATTCCAATGTATTGATCCCAATCGAAACTCTTTTTGGGATAGTTTTGGTGGAAGCATGAGGTTTGAGAAAAAGAACCGAGAAGCTTCAACCACCACTATCCTATCAATTTTGCATCTTTGAGGGAGCAAGTTAGCACATCCGGCATGCTCACAACATTTCATGACTATTCGAAACAATTGATCTCATTCGAAGCTCCTCCAGAGCCTGATTAGTGCAGAAGCACAAAGTTTCTAAACTGTTTGTGAAAAGTGTGAACGGACGAATTCCCATGAAATTGGCCCCTTTGGGAGAACAATTGGGTTGATCCGGTCACCTCACAACATCTTTAGTCTATTCCAATGTATTGATCCCAATCGAAACACTTTTTGGGATAGTTTTGGTGGAAGCATGAGGTTTGAGAAAAAGAACTGAGAAGCTTCAACCAACACTACCCTGTCAATTTTGCATATTTGAGGGAGCAAGTTAGCACATCCGGCATGCTCACAACATTTCATGACTATTCGAAACAATTGATCTCATTCGAAGCTCCTCCAGAGCCTGATTAGTGCAGAAGCACAAAGTTTCTGAACTGTTTGTGAAAAATGTGAACGGACGGATTCCCATGAAATTGGCCCCTTTGGGAGAATAATTGGGTTGATCCGGTTACCTCACAACATCTTTAGTCTATTCCAATGTATTGATCCCAATCGAAACACTTTTTGGGATAGTTTTGGTGGAAGCATGAGGTTTGAGAAAAAGAACTGAGAAGCTTCAACCAACACTACCCTATCAATTTTGCATCTTTGAGGGAGCAAGTTAGCACATCCGGCATGCTCACAACATTTCATGACTATTCGAAACAATTGATCTCATTCGAAGCTCCTCCTGAGCCTGATTAGTGCAGAAGCACAAAGTTTCTGAACTGTTTGTGAAAAGTGTGAACGGACGAATTCCCATGAAATTGGCCCCTTTGGGAGAACAATTGGGTTGATCCGGTCACCTCACAACATCTTTAGTCTATTCCAATGTATTGATCCCAATCGAAACTCTTTTTGGGATAGTTTTGGTGGAAGCATGAGGTTTGAGAAAAAGAACCGAGAAGCCTCAACCAACAATATCCTATCAATTTTGCATCTTTGAGGGAGCAAGTTAGCACATCCGGTATGCTCACAACATTTCATGACTATTCGAAACAATTGATCTCATTCGAAGCTCCTCCAGAGCCTGATTAGTGCAGAAGCACAAAGTTTCTAAACTGTTTGTGAAAAGTGTGAACGGACGAATTCCCATGAAATTGGCCCCTTTGGGAGAATAATTGGGTTGATCCGGTTACCTCACAACATCTTTAGTCTATTCCAATGTATTGATCCCAATCGAAACACTTTTTGGGATAGTTTTGGTGGAAGCATGAGGTTTGAGAAAAAGAACTGAGAAGCTTCAACCAACAATATCCTATCAATTTTGCATCTTTGAGGGAGCAAGTTAGCACATCCGGCATGCTCACAACATTTCATGACTATTCGAAACAATTGATCTCATTCGAAGCTCCTCCAGAGCCTGATTAGTGCAGAAGCACAAAGTTTCTGAACTGTTTGTGAAAAGTGTGAACGGACGAATTCCCATGAAATTGGCCCCTTTGGGAGAACAATTGGGTTGATCCGGTCACCTCACAACATCTTTAGTCTATTCCAATGTATTGATCCCAATCGAAACTCTTTTTGGGATAGTTTTGGTGGAAGCATGAGGTTTGAGAAAAAGAACCGAGAAGCTTCAACCAGCAATATCCTATCAATTTTGCATCTTTGAGGGAGCAAGTTAGCACATCCGGCATGCTCACAACATTTCATGACTATTCGAAACAATTGATCTCATTCGAAGCTCCTCCAGAGCCTGATTAGTGCAGAAGCACAAAGTTTCTAAACTGTTTGTGAAAAGTGTGAACGGACGAATTCCCATGAAATTGGCCCCTTTGGGAGAACAATTGGGTTGATCCGGTCACCTCACAACATCTTTAGTCTATTCCAATGTATTGATCCCAATCGAAACACTTTTTGGGATAGTTTTGGTGGAAGCATGAGGTTTGAGAAAAAGAACTGAGAAGCTTCAACCAACACTACCCTGTCAATTTTGCATATTTGAGGGAGCAAGTTAGCACATCCGGCATGCTCACAACATTTCATGACTATTCGAAACAATTGATCTCATTCGAAGCTCCTCCAGAGCCTGATTAGTGCAGAAGCACAAAGTTTCTGAACTGTTTGTGAAAAGTGTGAACGGACGAATTCCCATGAAATTGGCCCCTTTGGGAGAATAATTGGGTTGATCCGGTTACCTCACAACATCTTTAGTCTATTCCAATGTATTGATCCCAATCGAAACACTTTTTGGGATAGTTTTGGTGGAAGCATGAGGTTTGAGAAAAAGAACTGAGAAGCTTCAACCAACACTACCCTATCAATTTTGCATCTTTGAGGGAGCAAGTTAGCACATCCGGCATGCTCACAACATTTCATGACTATTCGAAACAATTGATCTCATTCGAAGCTCCTCCTGAGCCTGATTAGTGCAGAAGCACAAAGTTTCTGAACTGTTTGTGAAAAGTGTGAACGGACGAATTCCCATGAAATTGGCCCCTTTGGGAGAACAATTGGGTTGATCCGGTCACCTCACAACATCTTTAGTCTATTCCAATGTATTGATCCCAATCGAAACTCTTTTTGGGATAGTTTTGGTGGAAGCATGAGGTTTGAGAAAAAGAACCGAGAAGCCTCAACCAACAATATCCTATCAATTTTGCATCTTTGAGGGAGCAAGTTAGCACATCCGGTATGCTCACAACATTTCATGACTATTCGAAACAATTGATCTCATTCGAAGCTCCTCCAGAGCCTGATTAGTGCAGAAGCACAAAGTTTCTAAACTGTTTGTGAAAAGTGTGAACGGACGAATTCCCATGAAATTGGCCCCTTTGGGAGAACAATTGGGTTGATCCGGTCACCTCACAACATCTTTAGTCTATTCCAATGTATTGATCCCAATCGAAACACTTTTTGGGATAGTTTTGGTGGAAGCATGAGGTTTGAGAAAAAGAACTGAGAAGCTTCAACCAACACTACCCTGTCAATTTTGCATATTTGAGGGAGCAAGTTAGCACATCCGGCATGCTCACAACATTTCATGACTATTCGAAACAATTGATCTCATTCGAAGCTCCTCCAGAGCCTGATTAGTGCAGAAGCACAAAGTTTCTGAACTGTTTGTGAAAAGTGTGAACGGACGAATTCCCATGAAATTGGCCCCTTTGGGAGAATAATTGGGTTGATCCGGTTACCTCACAACATCTTTAGTCTATTCCAATGTATTGATCCCAATCGAAACACTTTTTGGGATAGTTTTGGTGGAAGCATGAGGTTTGAGAAAAAGAACTGAGAAGCTTCAACCAACACTACCCTATCAATTTTGCATCTTTGAGGGAGCAAGTTAGCACATCCGGCATGCTCACAACATTTCATGACTATTCGAAACAATTGATCTCATTCGAAGCTCCTCCTGAGCCTGATTAGTGCAGAAGCACAAAGTTTCTGAACTGTTTGTGAAAAGTGTGAACGGACGAATTCCCATGAAATTGGCCCCTTTGGGAGAACAATTGGGTTGATCCGGTCACCTCACAACATCTTTAGTCTATTCCAATGTATTGATCCCAATCGAAACTCTTTTTGGGATAGTTTTGGTGGAAGCATGAGGTTTGAGAAAAAGAACCGAGAAGCCTCAACCAACAATATCCTATCAATTTTGCATCTTTGAGGGAGCAAGTTAGCACATCCGGTATGCTCACAACATTTCATGACTATTTGAAACAATTGATCTCATTCGAAGCTCCTCCAGAGCCTGATTAGTGCAGAAGCACAAAGTTTCTAAACTGTTTGTGAAAAGTGTGAACGGACGAATTCCCATGAAATTGGCCCCTTTGGGAGAATAATTGGGTTGATCCGGTTACCTCACAACATCTTTAGTCTATTCCAATGTATTGATCCCAATCGAAACACTTTTTGGGATAGTTTTGGTGGAAGCATGAGGTTTGAGAAAAAGAACTGAGAAGCTTCAACCAACAATATCCTATCAATTTTGCATCTTTGAGGGAGCAAGTTAGCACATCCGGCATGCTCACAACATTTCATGACTATTCGAAACAATTGATCTCATTCGAAGCTCCTCCAGAGCCTGATTAGTGCAGAAGCACAAAGTTTCTAAACTGTTTGTGAAAAGTGTGAACGGACGAATTCCCATGAAATTTGCCCCTTTGGGAGAACAATTGGGTTGATCCGGTCACCTCACAACATCTTTAGTCTATTCCAATGTATTGATCCCAATCGAAACACTTTTTGGGATAGTTTTGGTGGAAGCATGAGGTTTGAGAAAAAGAACTGAGAAGCTTCAACCAACACTACCCTGTCAATTTTGCATATTTGAGGGAGCAAGTTAGCACATCCGGCATGCTCACAACATTTCATGACTATTCGAAACAATTGATCTCATTCGAAGCTCCTCCAGAGCCTGATTAGTGCAGAAGCACAAAGTTTCTGAACTGTTTGTGAAAAGTGTGAACGGACAAATTCCCATGAAATTGGCCCCTTTGGGAGAATAATTGGGTTGATCCGGTTACCTCACAACATCTTTAGTCTATTCCAATGTATTGATCCCAATCGAAACACTTTTTGGGATAGTTTTGGTGGAAGCATGAGGTTTGAGAAAAAGAACTGAGAAGCTTCAACCAACACTACCCTATCAATTTTGCATCTTTGAGGGAGCAAGTTAGCACATCCGGCATGCTCACAACATTTCATGACTATTCGAAACAATTGATCTCATTCGAAGCTCCTCCTGAGCCTGATTAGTGCAGAAGCACAAAGTTTCTGAACTGTTTGTGAAAAGTGTGAAGGGACGAATTCCCATGAAATTGGCCCCTTTGGGAGAACAATTGGGTTGATCCGGTCACCTCACAACATCTTTAGTCTATTCCAATGTATTGATCCCAATCGAAACTCTTTTTGGGATAGTTTTGGTGGAAGCATGAGGTTTGAGAAAAAGAACCGAGAAGCATCAACCAACAATATCCTATCAATTTTGCATCTTTGAGGGAGCAAGTTAGCACATCCGGTATGCTCACAACATTTCATGACTATTCGAAACAATTGATCTCATTCGAAGCTCCTCCAGAGCCTGATTAGTGCAGAAGCACAAAGTTTCTAAACTGTTTGTGAAAAGTGTGAACGGACGAATTCCCATGAAATTGGCCCCTTTGGGAGAATAATTGGGTTGATCCGGTTACCTCACAACATCTTTAGTCTATTCCAATGTATTGATCCCAATCGAAACACTTTTTGAGATAGTTTTGGTGGAAGCATGAGGTTTGAGAAAAAGAACCGAGAAGCTTCAACCAACACTACCCTATCAATTTTGCATCTTTGAGGGAGCAAGTTAGCACATCCGGCATGCTCACAACATTTCATGACAATTCGAAATAATTGATCTCATTCGAAGCTCCTCCTGAGCCTGATTAGTGTAGAAGCACAAAGTTTCTGAACTATTTGTGAAAAGTGTGAACGGACGAATTCCCATGAAATTGGCCCCTTTGGGAGAACAATTGGGTTGATCCGGTCACCTCACAACATCTTTATTCTATTCCAATGTATTGATCCCAATCGAAACTCTTTTTGGGATAGTTTTGGTGGAAGCATGAGGTTTGAGAAAAAGAACCGAGAAGCTTCAACCAACAATATCCTATCAATTTTGCATCTTTGAGGGAGCAAGTTAGCACATCCGGCATGCTCACAACATTTCATGACTATTCGAAACAATTGATCTCATTCAAAGCTCCTCCAGAGCCTGATTAGTACAGAAGCACAAAGTTTCTAAACTGTTTGTGAAAAGTGTGAACGGACGAATTCCCATGAAATTGGCCCCTTTGGGAGAATAATTGGGTTGATCCGGTTACCTCACAACATCTTTAGTCTATTCCAATGTATTGATCCCAATCGAAACTCTTTTTGGGATAGTTTTGGTGGAAGCATGAGGTTTGAGAAAAAGAACCGAGAAGCTTCAACCAACAATATCCTATCAATTTTGCATCTTTGAGGGAGCAAGTTAGCACATCCGACATGCTCACAACATTTCATGACTATTCGAAACAATTGATCTCATTCGAAGCTCCTCCAGAGCCTGATTAGTGCAGAAGCACAAAGTTTCTGAACTATTTGTGAAAAGTGTGAACGGACGAATTCCCATGAAATTGGCCCCTTTGGGAGAACAATTGGGTTGATCCGGTTACCTCACAACATCTTTAGTCTATTCCAATGTATTGATCCCAATCGAAACTCTTTTTGGGATAGTTTTGGTGGAAGCATGAGGTTTGAGAAAAAGAACCGAGAAGCTTCAACCAACAATATCCTATCAATTTTGCATCTTTGAGGGAGCAAGTTATCACATCCGGCATGCTCACAACATTTCATGACTATTCGAAACAATTGATCTCATTCGAAGCTCCTCCAGAGCCTGATTAGTGCAGAAGCACAAAGTTTCTAAACTGTTTGTGAAAAGTGTGAACGGACGAATTCCCATGAAATTGGCCCCTTTGGGAGAATAATTGGGTTGATCCGGTTACCTCACAACATCTTTAGTCTATTCCAATGTATTGATCCCAATCGAAACACTTTTTGGGATAGTTTTGGTGGAAGCATGAGGTTTGAGAAAAAAAACTGAGAAGCTTCAACCAACACTACCCTATCAATTTTGCATCTTTGAGGGAGCAAGTTAGCACATCCGGCATGCTCACAACATTTCATGACTATTCGAAACAATTGATCTCATTCGAAGCTCCTCCAGAGCCTGATTAGTGCAGAAGCACAAAGTTTCTGAACTGTTTGTGAAAAGTGTGAACGGACGAATTCCCATGAAATTGGCCCCTTTGGGAGAACAATTGGGTTCATCCGGTCACCTCACAACATCTTTAGTCTATTCCAATGTATTGATCCCAATCGAAACTCTTTTTGGGATAGTTTTGGTGGAAGCATGAGGTTTGAGAAAAAGAACCGAGAAGCTTCAACCAACAATATCCTATCAATTTTGCATCTTTGAGGGAGCAAATTAGCACATCCGGTATGCTCACAACATTTCATGACTATTCGAAACAATTGATCTCATTCGAAGCTCCTCCAGAGCCTGATTAGTGCAGAAGCACAAAGTTTCTAAACTGTTTGTGAAAAGTGTGAACGGACGAATTCCCATGAAATTGGCCCCTTTGGGAGAATAATTGGGTTGATCCGGTTACCTCACAACATCTTTAGTCTATTCCAATGTATTGATCCCAATCGAAACTCTTTTTGGGATAGTTTTGGTGGAAGCATGAGGTTTGAGAAAAAGAACCGAGAAGCTTCAACCAACACTACCCTATCAATTTTGCATCTTTGAGGGAGCAAGTTAGCACATCCGGCATGCTCACAATATTTCATGACTATTCGAAATAATTGATCTCATTCGAAGCTCCTCCTGAGCCTGATTAGTGTAGAAGCACAAAGTTTCTGAACTATTTGTGAAAAGTGTGAACGGACGAATTCCCATGAAATTGGCCCCTTTGGGAGAACAATTGGGTTGATCCGGTCACCTCACAACATCTTTAGTCTATTCCAATGTATTGATCCCAATCGAAACTCTTTTTGGGATAGTTTTGGTGGAAGCATGAGGTTTGAGAAAAAGAACCGAGAAGCTTCAACCAACAATATCCTATCAATTTTGCATCTTTGAGGGAGCAAGTTAGCACATCCGGCATGCTCACAACATTTCATGACTATTCGAAACAATTGATCTCATTCGAAGCTCCTCCAGAGCCTGATTAGTGCAGAAGCACAAAGTTTCTGAACTATTTGTGAAAAGTGTGAACGGACGAATTCCCATGAAATTGGCCCCTTTGGGAGAACAATTGGGTTGATCCGGTTACCTCACAACATCTTTAGTCTATTCCAATGTATTGATCCCAATCGAAACTCTTTTTGGGATAGTTTTGGTGGAAGCATGAGGTTTGAGAAAAAGAACCGAGAAGCTTCAACCAACAATATCCTATCAATTTTGCATCTTTGAGGGAGCAAGTTAGCATATCCGGTATGCTCACAACATTTCATGACTATTCGAAACAATTGATCTCATTCGAAGCTCCTCCAGAGCCTGATTAGTGCAGAAGCACAAAGTTTCTAAACTGTTTGTGAAAAGTGTGAACGGACGAATTCCCATGAAATTGGGCCCTTTGGGAGAATAATTGGGTTGATCCGGTTACCTCACAACATCTTTAGTCTATTCCAATGTATTGATCCCAATCGAAACACTTTTTGGGATAGTTTTGGTGGAAGCATGAGGTTTGAGAAAAAGAACCGAGAAGCTTCAACCAACACTACCCTATCAATTTTGCATCTTTGAGGGAGCAAGTTAGCACATCCGGCATGCTCACAACATTTCATGACTATTCGAAACAATTGATCTCATTCGAAGCTCCTCCAGAGCCTGATTAGTGTAGAAGCACAAAGTTTCTGAACTATTTGTGAAAAGTGTGAACGGACGAATTCCCATGAAATTGGCCCCTTTGGGAGAACAATTGGGTTGATCCGGTCACCTCACAACATCTTTAGTCTATTCCAATGTATTGATCCCAATCGAAACTCTTTTTGGGATAGTTTTGGTGGAAGCATGAGGTTTGAGAAAAAGAACCGAGAAGCTTCAATCAACAATATCCTATCAATTTTGCATCTTTGAGGGAGCAAGTTAGCACATCCGGCATGCTCACAACATTTCATGACTATTCGAAACAATTGATCTCATTCAAAGCTCCTCCAGAGCCTGATTAGTGCAGAAGCACAAAGTTTCTAAACTGTTTGTGAAAAGTGTGAACGGACGAATTCCCATGAAATTGGCCCCTTTGGGAGAATAATTGGGTTGATCCGGTTACCTCACAACATCTTTAGTCTATTCCAATGTATTGATCCCAATCGAAACTCTTTTTGGGATAGTTTTGGTGGAAGCATGAGGTTTGAGAAAAAGAACCGAGAAGCTTCAACCAACAATATCCTATCAATTTTGCATCTTTGAGGGAGCAAGTTAGCACATCCGGCATGCTCACAACATTTCATGACTATTCGAAACAATTGATCTCATTCGAAGCTCCTCCAGAGCCTGATTAGTGCAGAAGCACAAAGTTTCTGAACTATTTGTGAAAAGTGTGAACGGACGAATTCCCATGAAATTGGCCCCTTTGGGAGAACAATTGGGTTGATCCGGTTACCTCACAACATCTTTAGTCTATTCCAATGTATTGATCCCAATCGAAACTCTTTTTGGGATAGTTTTGGTGGAAGCATGAGGTTTGAGAAAAAGAACCGAGAAGCTTCAACCAACAATATCCTATCAATTTTGCATCTTTGAGGGAGCAAGTTAGCATATCCGGTATGCTCACAACATTTCATGACTATTCGAAACAATTGATCTCATTCGAAGCTCCTCCAGAGCCTGATTAGTGCAGAAGCACAAAGTTTCTAAACTGTTTGTGAAAAGTGTGAACGGACGAATTCCCATGAAATTGGGCCCTTTGGGAGAATAATTGGGTTGATCCGGTTACCTCACAACATCTTTAGTCTATTCCAATGTATTGATCCCAATCGAAACACTTTTTGGGATAGTTTTGGTGGAAGCATGAGGTTTGAGAAAAAGAACCGAGAAGCTTCAACCAACACTACCCTATCAATTTTGCATCTTTGAGGGAGCAAGTTAGCACATCCGGCATGCTCACAACATTTCATGACTATTCGAAACAATTGATCTCATTCGAAGCTCCTCCAGAGCCTGATTAGTGCAGAAGCACAAAGTTTCTGAACTGTTTGTGAAAAGTGTGAACGGACGAATTCCCATGAAATTGGCCCCTTTGGGAGAACAATTGGGTTGATTCGGTCACCTCACAACCTCTTTAGTCTATTCCAATGTATTGATCCCAATCGAAACTCTTTTCGGGATAGTATTGGTGGAAGCATGAGGTTTGAGAAAAAGAACCGAGAAGCTTCAACCAACAATATCCTATCAATTTTGCATCTTTGAGGGAGCAAGTTAGCACATCCGGCATGCTCACAACATTTCATGACTATTCGAAATAATTGATCTCAATCGAAGCTCCTCTAGAGCCTGATTAGTGCAGAAGCACAAAGTTTGTGAACTGTTTGTGAAAAGTGTGAACGGACGAATTCCCATGAAATTGGCCCCTTTGGGAGAACAATTGGGTTGATCCGGTCACCTCACAACATCTTTAGTCTATTCCAATGTATTGATCCCAATCGAAACTCTTTTTGGGATAGTTTTGGTGGAAGCATGAGGTTTGAGAAAAAGAACTGAGAAGCTTCAACCAACAATATCCTATCAATTTTGCATCTTTGAGGGAGCAAGTTAGCACATCCGGCATGCTCACAATATTTCATGACAATTCGAAACAATTGATCTCATTCGAAGCTCCTCCAGAGCCCGATTAGTGCAGAATTACAAAGTTTCTGAACTGTTTGTGAAAAGTGTGAACGGACGAATTCCCATGAAATTGGCCCCTTTGGGAGAACAATTGGGTTGATCCGGTTACCTCACAACATCTTTAGTCTATTCCAATGTATTGATCCCAATCGAAACTCTTTTCGGGATAGTTTTGTTGGAAGCATGAGGTTTGAGAAAAAGAACCGAGACGCTTCAACCAACACTACCCTATCAATTTTGCATCTTTGAGGGAGCAAGTTAGCACATCCGGCATGCTCACAACATTTCATGACTATTCGAAACAATTGATCTCATTCGAAGCTCCTCCAGAGCCTGATTAGTGCAGAAGCACAAAGTTTCTGAACTGTTTGTGAAAAGTGTGAACGGACGAATTCCCATGAAACTGGCCCCTTTGGGAGAACAATTGGGTTGATCCGGTTATCTCACAACATCTTTAGTCTATTCCAATGTATTGATCCCAATCGAAACTCTTTTTGGGATAGTTTTGGTGGAAGCATGGGGTTTGAGAAAAAGAACCGAGAAGCTTCAACCAACAATGTCCTATCAATTTTGCATCTTTTAGGGAGCAAGTTAGCACATCCGGCATGCTCACAACATTTCATGACTATTCGAAACAATTGATCTCATTCGAAGCTCCTCTAGAGCCTGATTAGTGCAGAAGCACAAAGTTTCTGAACTGTTTGTGAAAAGTGTGAACGGACGAATTCCCATGAAATTGGCTCCTTTGGGAGAACAATTGGGTTGATCCGGTTACCTCACAACATCTTTAGTCTATTCCAATGTATTGATCCCAATCGAAACTCTTTTTGGGATAGTTTTGGTGGAAGCATGGGGTTTGAGAAAAAGAACCGAGAAGCTTCAACCAACAATGTCCTATCAATTTTGCATCTTTGAGGGAGCAAGTTAGCACATCCGGCATGCTCACAACATTTCATGACTATTCGAAACAATTGATCTCATTCGAAGCACCTCCAGAGCCTGATTAGTGCAGAAGCACAAAGTTTCTGAACTGTTTGTGAAAAGTGTGAACGGACGAATTCCCATGAAACTGGCCCCTTTGGGAGAACAATAGGGTTGATCCGATGACCTCACAACATCTGGAGTCTATTCCAATGTATTGATCCCAATCGAAACTCTTTTTGGGATAGTTTTGGTGGAAGCATGAGGTTTGAGAAAAAGAACCGAGAAGCTTCAACCAACACTACCCTATCAATTTTGCATCTTTGAGGGAGCAAGTTAGCACATCCGGCATGCTCACAATATTTCATGACTATTCGAAACAATTGATCTCATTCGAAGCTCCTCCAGAGCCTGATTAGTGCAGAAGCACAAAGTTTCTGAACTGTTTGTGAAAAGTGCGAACGGATGAATTCCCATGAAACTGGCCCCTTTGGGAGAACAATTGGGTTGATCCGGTTATCTCACAACATCTTTAGTCTATTCCAATGTATTGATCCCAATCGAAACTCTTTTTGGGATAGTTTTGGTGGAAGCATGGGGTTTGAGAAAAAGAACCGAGAAGCTTCAACCAACAATGTCCTATCAATTTTGCATCTTTGAGGGAGCAAGTTAGCACATCCGGCATGCTCACAATATTTCATGACTATTCGAAACAATTGATCTCATTCGAAGCACCTCTAGAGCCTGATTAGTGCAGAAGCACAAAGTTTCTGAACTGTTTGTGAAAAGTGTGAACGGACGAATTCCCATGAAACTGGCCCCTTTGGGAGAACAATAGGGTTGATCCGGTGACCTCACAACATCTGGAGTCTATTCCAATGTATTGATCCCAATCGAAACTCTTTTTGGGATAGTTTTGGTGGAAGCATGAGGTTTGAGAAAAAGAACCGAGAAGCTTCAACCAACACTACCATATCAATTTTGCATCTTTGAGGGAGCAAGTTAGCACATCCGGCATGCTCACAATATTTCATGACAATTCGAAACAATTGATCTCATTCGAAGCTCCTCCAGAGCCCGATTAGTGCAGAATTACAAAGTTTCTGAACTGTTTGTGAAAAGTGTGAACGGACGAATTCCCATGAAATTGGCCCCTTTGGGAGAACAATTGGGTTGATCCGGTTACCTCACAACATCTTTAGTCTATTCCAATGTATTGATCCCAATCGAAACTCTTTTCGGGATAGTTTTGTTGGAAGCATGAGGTTTGAGAAAAAGAACCGAGACGCTTCAACCAACACTACCCTATCAATTTTGCATCTTTGAGGGAGCAAGTTAGCACATCCGGCATGCTCACAACATTTCATGACTATTCGAAACAATTGATCTCATTCGAAGCTCCTCCAGAGCCTGATTAGTGCAGAAGCACAAAGTTTCTGAACTGTTTGTGAAAAGTGTGAACGGACGAATTCCCATGAAACTGGCCCCTTTGGGAGAACAATTGGGTTGATCCGGTTATCTCACAACATCTTTAGTCTATTCCAATGTATTGATCCCAATCGAAACTCTTTTTGGGATAGTTTTGGTGGAAGCATGGGGTTTGAGAAAAAGAACCGAGAAGCTTCAACCAACAATGTCCTATCAATTTTGCATCTTTTAGGGAGCAAGTTAGCACATCCGGCATGCTCACAACATTTCATGACTATTCGAAACAATTGATCTCATTCGAAGCTCCTCCAGAGCCTGATTAGTGCAGAAGCACAAAGTTTCTGAACTGTTTGTGAAAAGTGCGAACGGATGAATTCCCATGAAACTGGCCCCTTTGGGAGAACAATTGGGTTGATCCGGTTATCTCACAACATCTTTAGTCTATTCCAATGTATTGATCCCAATCGAAACTCTTTTTGGGATAGTTTTGGTGGAAGCATGGGGTTTGAGAAAAAGAACCTAGAAGCTTCAACCAACAATGTCCTATCAATTTTGCATCTTTGAGGGAGCAAGTTAGTACATCCGGCACGCTCACAACATTTCATGACTATTCGAAACAATTGATCTCATTCGAAGCTCCTCCAGAGCCTGATTAGTGCAGAAGCACAAAGTTTCTGAACGGTTTGTGAAAAGTGTGAACGGACGAATTCCCATGAAATTGGCCCCTTTGGGAGAACAATTGGGTTGATCCGGTTACCTCACAACATCTTTAGTCTATTCCAATGTATTGATCCCAATCGAAACTCTTTTTGGGATAGTTTTGGTGGAAGCATGGGGTTTGAGAAAAAGAACCGAGAAGCTTCAACCAACAATGTCCTATCAATTTTGCATCTTTGAGGGAGCAAGTTAGCACATCCGGCATGCTCACAACATTTCATGACTATTCGAAACAATTGATCTCATTCGAAGCTCCTCTAGAGCCTGATTAGTGCAGAAGCACAAAGTTTCTAAACGGTTTGTGAAAAGTGTGAACGGACGAATTCCCATGAAATTGGCCCCTTTGGGAGAACAATTGGGTTGATCCGGTTACCTCACCACATCTTTAGTCTATTCCAATGTATTGATCCCAATCGAAACTCTTTTTGGGATAGTTTTGGTGGAAGCATGGGGTTTGAGAAAAAGAACCGAGAAGCTTCAACCAACAATGTCCTATCAATTTTGCATCTTTTAGGGAGCAAGTTAGCACATCCGGCATGCTCACAACATTTCATGACTATTCGAAACAATTGATCTCATTCGAAGCTCCTCCAGAGCCTGATTAGTGCAGAAGCACAAAGTTTCTGAACTGTTTGTGAAAAGTGCGAACGGATGAATTCCCATGAAACTGGCCCCTTTGGGAGAACAATTGGGTTGATCCGGTTATCTCACAACATCTTTAGTCTATTCCAATGTATTGATCCCAATCGAAACTCTTTTTGGGATAGTTTTGGTGGAAGCATGGGGTTTGAGAAAAAGAACCTAGAAGCTTCAACCAACAATGTCCTATCAATTTTGCATCTTTGAGGGAGCAAGTTAGTACATCCGGCACGCTCACAACATTTCACGACTATTCGAAACAATTGATCTCATTCGAAGCTCCTCCAGAGCCTGATTAGTGCAGAAGCACAAAGTTTCTGAACGGTTTGTGAAAAGTGTGAACGGACGAATTCCCATGAAATTGGCCCCTTTGGGAGAACAATTGGGTTGATCCGGTTACCTCACAACATCTTTAGTCTATTCCAATGTATTGATCCCAATCGAAACTCTTTTTGGGATAGTTTTGGTGGAAGCATGGGGTTTGAGAAAAAGAACCGAGAAGCTTCAACCAACAATGTCCTATCAATTTTGCATCTTTGAGGGAGCAAGTTAGCACATCCGGCATGCTCACAACATTTCATGACTATTCGAAACAATTGATCTCATTCGAAGCTCCTCTAGAGCCTGATTAGTGCAGAAGTACAAAGTTTCTAAACGGTTTGTGAAAAGTGTGAACGGACGAATTCCCATGAAATTGGCCCCTTTGGGAGAACAATTGGGTTGATCCGGTTACCTCACCACATCTTTAGTCTATTCCAATGTATTGATCCCAATCGAAACTCTTTTTGGGATAGTTTTGGTGGAAGCATGGGGTTTGAGAAAAAGAACCGAGAAGCTTCAACCAACAATGTCCTATCAATTTTGCATCTTTGAGGGAGCAAGTTAGCACATCCGGCATGCTCACAACATTTCATGACTATTCGAAACAATTGATCTCATTCGAAGCTCCTCCAGAGCCTGATTAGTGCAGAAGCACAAAGTTTCTGAACTGTTTGTGAAAAGTGCGAACGGACGAATTCCCATGAAACTGGCCCCTTTGGGAGAACAATTGGGTTGATCCGGTTATCTCACAACATCTTTAGTCTATTCCAATGTATTGATCCCAATCGAAACTCTTTTTGGGATAGTTTTGGTGGAAGCATGGGGTTTGAGAAAAAGAACCGAGAAGCTTCAACCAACAATGTCCTATCAATTTTGCATCTTTGAGGGAGCAAGTTAGCACATCCGGCATGCTCACAACATTTCATGACTATTCGAAACAATTGATCTCATTCGAAGCTCCTCTAGAGCCTGATTAGTGCAGAAGCACAAAGTTTCTGAACTGTTTGTGAAAAGTGTGAACGGACGAATTCCCATGAAATTGGCCCCTTTGGGAGAACAATTGGGTTGATCCGGTTACCTCACAACATCTTTAGTCTATTCCAATGTATTGATCCCAATCGAAACTCTTTTTGGGATAGTTTTGTTGGAAGCATGAGGTTTGAGAAAAAGAACCGAGAAGCTTCAACCAACACTACCCTATCAATTTTGCATCTTTGAGGGAGCAAGTTAGCACATCCGGCATGCTCACAACATTTCATGACTATTCGAAACAATTGATCTCATTCGAAGCTCCTCCAGAGCCTGATTAGTGCAGAAGCACAAAGTTTCTGAACTGTTTGTGAAAAGTGTGAACGGACGAATTCCCATGAAATTGGCTCCTTTGGGAGAACAATTGGGTTGATCCGGTTACCTCACAACATCTTTAGTCTATTCCAATGTATTGATCCCAATCGAAACTCTTTTTGGGATAGTTTTGGTGGAAGCATGGGGTTTGAGAAAAAGAACCGAGAAGCTTCAACCAACAATGTCCTATCAATTTTGCATCTTTGAGGGAGCAAGTTAGCACATCCGGCATGCTCACAACATTTCATGACTATTCGAAACAATTGATCTCATTCGAAGCACCTCCAGAGCCTGATTAGTGCAGAAGCACAAAGTTTCTGAACTGTTTGTGAAAAGTGTGAACGGACGAATTCCCATGAAACTGGCCCCTTTGGGAGAACAATAGGGTTGATCCGATGACCTCACAACATCTGGAGTCTATTCCAATGTATTGATCCCAATCGAAACTCTTTTTGGGATAGTTTTGGTGGAAGCATGAGGTTTGAGAAAAAGAACCGAGAAGCTTCAACCAACACTACCCTATCAATTTTGCATCTTTGAGGGAGCAAGTTAGCACATCCGGCATGCTCACAACATTTCATGACTATTCGAAACAATTGATCTCATTCGAACCTCCTCCTGAGCCCGATTAGTGCAGAATTACAAAGTTTCTGAACTGTTTGTGAAAAGTGTGAACGGACGAATTCCCATGAAATTGGCCCCTTTGGGAGAACAATTGGGTTGATCCGGTTACCTCACAACATCTTTAGTCTATTCCAATGTATTGATCCCAATCGAAACTCTTTTCGGGATAGTTTTGTTGGAAGCATGAGGTTTGAGAAAAAGAACCGAGACGCTTCAACCAACACTACCCTATCAATTTTGCATCTTTGAGGGAGCAAGTTAGCACATCCGGCATGCTCACAACATTTCATGACTATTCGAAACAATTGATCTCATTCGAAGCTCCTCCAGCGCCTGATTAGTGCAGAAGCACAAAGTTTCTGAACTGTTTGTGAAAAGTGTGAACGGACGAATTCCCATGAAACTGGCCCCTTTGGGAGAACAATTGGGTTGATCCGGTTATCTCACAACATCTTTAGTCTATTCCAATGTATTGATCCCAATCGAAACTCTTTTTGGGATAGTTTTGGTGGAAGCATGGGGTTTGAGAAAAAGAACCGAGAAGCTTCAACCAACAATGTCCTATCAATTTTGCATCTTTTAGAGGGCAAGTTAGCACATCCGGCATGCTCACAACATTTTATGACTATTCGAAACAATTGATCTCATTCGAAGCTCCTCCAGAGCCTGATTAGTGCAGAAGCACAAAGTTTCTGAACTGTTTGTGAAAAGTGCGAACGGATGAATTCCCATGAAACTGGCGCCTTTGGAAGAACAATGGGGTTGATCCGGTTATCTCACAACATCTTTAGTCTATTCCAATGTATTGATCACAATCGAAACTCTTTTTGGGATAGTTTTGGTGGAAGCATGGGGTTTGAGAAAAAGAACCGAGAAGCTTCAACCAACAATGTCCTATCAATTTTGCATCTTTGAGGGTGCAAGTTAGCACATCCGGCATGCTCACAACATTTCATGACTATTCGAAACAATTGATCTCATTCGAAGCTCCTCGAGAGCCTGATTAGTGCAGAAGCACAAAGTTTCTGAACTGTTTGTGAAAAGAGTGAACGGACGAATTCCCATGAAACTGGCCCCTTTGGGAGAACAATTGGGTTGATCCGGTTATCTCACAACATCTTTAGTCTATTCCAATGTATTGATCCCAATCGAAACTCTTTTTGGGATAGTTTTGGTGGAAGCATAGGGTTTGAGAAAAAGAACCGAGAAGCTTCAACCAACAATGTCCTATCAATTTTGCATCTTTGAGGGAGCAAGTTAGCACATCCGGCATGCTCACAACATTTCATGACTATTCGAAACAATTGATCTCATTCGAAGCTCCTCCAGAGCCTGATTAGTGCAGAAGCACAAAGTTTCTGAACTGTTTGTGAAAAGTGTGAACGGACGAATTCCCATGAAACTGGCCCCTTTGGGAGAACAATTGGGTTGATCCGGTTATCTCACAACATCTTTAGTCTATTCCAATGTATTGATCCCAATCGAAACTCTTTTTGGGATAGTTTTGGTGGAAGCATGGGGTTTGAGAAAAAGAACCGAGAAGCTTCAACCAACAATGTCCTATCAATTTTGCATCTTTTAGGGAGCAAGTTAGCACATCCGGCATGCTCACAACATTTCATGACTATTCGAAACAATTGATCTCATTCGAAGCTCCTCCAGAGCCTGATTAGTGCAGAAGCACAAAGTTTCTGAACTGTTTGTGAAAAGTGCGAACGGATGAATTCCCATGAAACTGGCCCCTTTGGGAGAACAATTGGGTTGATCCGGTTATCTCACAACATCTTTAGTCTATTCCAATGTATTGATCCCAATCGAAACTCTTTTTGGGATAGTTTTGGTGGAAGCATGGGGTTTGAGAAAAAGAACCTAGAAGCTTCAACCAACAATGTCCTATCAATTTTGCATCTTTGAGGGAGCAAGTTAGTACATCCGGCACGCTCACAACATTTCATGACTATTCGAAACAATTGATCTCATTCGAAGCTCCTCCAGAGCCTGATTAGTGCAGAAGCACAAAGTTTCTGAACGGTTTGTGAAAAGTGTGAACGGACGAATTCCCATGAAATTAGCCCCTTTGGGAGAACAATTGGGTTGATCCGGTTACCTCACAACATCTTTAGTCTATTCCAATGTATTGATCCCAATCGAAACTCTTTTTGGGATAGTTTTGGTGGAAGCATGGGGTTTGAGAAAAAGAACCGAGAAGCTTCAACCAACAATGTCCTATCAATTTTGCATCTTTGAGGGAGCAAGTTAGCACATCCGGCATGCTCACAACATTTCATGACTATTCGAAACAATTGATCTCATTCGAAGCTCCTCTAGAGCCTGATTAGTGCAGAAGCACAAAGTTTCTAAACGGTTTGTGAAAAGTGTGAACGGACGAATTCCCATGAAATTGGCCCCTTTGGGAGAACAATTGGGTTGATCAGGTTACCTCACCACATCTTTAGTCTATTCCAATGTATTGATCCCAATCGAAACTCTTTTTGGGATAGTTTTGGTGGAAGCATGGGGTTTGAGAAAAAGAACCGAGAAGCTTCAACCAACAATGTCCTATCAATTTTGCATCTTTTAGGGAGCAAGTTAGCACATCCGGCATGCTCACAACATTTCATGACTATTCGAAACAATTGATCTCATTCGAAGCTCCTCCAGAGCCTGATTAGTACAGAAGCACAAAGTTTCTGAACTGTTTGTGAAAAGTGCGAACGGATGAATTCCCATGAAACTGGCCCCTTTGGGAGAACAATTGGGTTGATCCGGTTATCTCACAACATCTTTAGTCTATTCCAATGTATTGATCCCAATCGAAACTCTTTTTGGGATAGTTTTGGTGGAAGCATGGGGTTTGAGAAAAAGAACCTAGAAGCTTCAACCAACAATGTCCTATCAATTTTGCATCTTTGAGGGAGCAAGTTAGTACATCCGGCACGCTCACAACATTTCATGACTATTCGAAACAATTGATCTCATTCGAAGCTCCTCCAGAGCCTGATTAGTGCAGAAGCACAAAGTTTCTGAACGGTTTGTGAAAAGTGTGAACGGACGAATTCCCATGAAATTGGCCCCTTTGGGAGAACAATTGGGTTGATCCGGTTACCTCACAACATCTTTAGTCTATTCCAATGTATTGATCCCAATCGAAACTCTTTTTGGGATAGTTTTGGTGGAAGCATGGGGTTTGAGAAAAAGAACCGAGAAGCTTCAACCAACAATGTCCTATCAATTTTGCATCTTTGAGGGAGCAAGTTAGCACATCCGGCATGCTCACAACATTTCATGACTATTCGAAACAATTGATCTCATTCGAAGCTCCTCTAGAGCCTGATTAGTGCAGAAGCACAAAGTTTCTAAACGGTTTGTGAAAAGTGTGAACGGACGAATTCCCATGAAATTGGCCCCTTTGGGAGAACAATTGGGTTGATCCGGTTACCTCACCACATCTTTAGTCTATTCCAATATATTGATCCCAATCGAAACTCTTTTTGGGATAGTTTTGGTGGAAGCATGGGGTTTGAGAAAAAGAACCGAGAAGCTTCAACCAACAATGTCCTATCAATTTTGCATCTTTGAGGGAGCAAGTTAGCACATCCGGCATGCTCACAACATTTCATGACTATTCGAAACAATTGATCTCATTCGAAGCTCCTCCAGAGCCTGATTAGTGCAGAAGCACAAAGTTTCTGAACTGTTTGTGAAAAGTGCGAACGGATGAATTCCCATGAAACTGGCCCCTTTGGGAGAACAATTGGGTTGATCCGGTTATCTCACAACATCTTTAGTCTATTCCAATGTATTGATCCCAATCGAAACTCTTTTTGGGATAGTTTTGGTGGAAGCATGGGGTTTGAGAAAAAGAACCTAGAAGCTTCAACCAACAATGTCCTATCAATTTTGCATCTTTGAGGGAGCAAGTTAGTACATCCGGCACGCTCACAACATTTCATGACTATTCGAAACAATTGATCTCATTCGAAGCTCCTCCAGAGCCTGATTAGTGCAGAAGCACAAAGTTTCTGAACGGTTTGTGAAAAGTGTGAACGGACGAATTCCCATGAAATTAGCCCCTTTGGGAGAACAATTGGGTTGATCCGGTTACCTCACAACATCTTTAGTCTATTCCAATGTATTGATCCCAATCGAAACTCTTTTTGGGATAGTTTTGGTGGAAGCATGGGGTTTGAGAAAAAGAACCGAGAAGCTTCAACCAACAATGTCCTATCAATTTTGCATCTTTGAGGGAGCAAGTTAGCACATCCGGCATGCTCACAACATTTCATGACTATTCGAAACAATTGATCTCATTCGAAGCTCCTCTAGAGCCTGATTAGTGCAGAAGCACAAAGTTTCTAAACGGTTTGTGAAAAGTGTGAACGGACGAATTCCCATGAAATTGGCCCCTTTGGGAGAACAATTGGGTTGATCAGGTTACCTCACCACATCTTTAGTCTATTCCAATGTATTGATCCCAATCGAAACTCTTTTTGGGATAGTTTTGGTGGAAGCATGGGGTTTGAGAAAAAGAACCGAGAAGCTTCAACCAACAATGTCCTATCAATTTTGCATCTTTTAGGGAGCAAGTTAGCACATCCGGCATGCTCACAACATTTCATGACTATTCGAAACAATTGATCTCATTCGAAGCTCCTCCAGAGCCTGATTAGTGCAGAAGCACAAAGTTTCTGAACTGTTTGTGAAAAGTGCGAACGGATGAATTCCCATGAAACTGGCCCCTTTGGGAGAACAATTGGGTTGATCCGGTTATCTCACAACATCTTTAGTCTATTCCAATGTATTGATCCCAATCGAAACTCTTTTTGGGATAGTTTTGGTGGAAGCATGGGGTTTGAGAAAAAGAACCTAGAAGCTTCAACCAACAATGTCCTATCAATTTTGCATCTTTGAGGGAGCAAGTTAGTACATCCGGCACGCTCACAACATTTCATGACTATTCGAAACAATTGATCTCATTCGAAGCTCCTCCAGAGCCTGATTAGTGCAGAAGCACAAAGTTTCTGAACGGTTTGTGAAAAGTGTGAACGGACGAATTCCCATGAAATTGGCCCCTTTGGGAGAACAATTGGGTTGATCCGGTTACCTCACAACATCTTTAGTCTATTCCAATGTATTGATCCCAATCGAAACTCTTTTTGGGATAGTTTTGGTGGAAGCATGGGGTTTGAGAAAAAGAACCGAGAAGCTTCAACCAACAATGTCCTATCAATTTTGCATCTTTGAGGGAGCAAGTTAGCACATCCGGCATGCTCACAACATTTCATGACTATTCGAAACAATTGATCTCATTCGAAGCTCCTCTAGAGCCTGATTAGTGCAGAAGCACAAAGTTTCTAAACGGTTTGTGAAAAGTGTGAACGGACGAATTCCCATGAAATTGGCCCCTTTGGGAGAACAATTGGGTTGATCCGGTTACCTCACCACATCTTTAGTCTATTCCAATATATTGATCCCAATCGAAACTCTTTTTGGGATAGTTTTGGTGGAAGCATGGGGTTTGAGAAAAAGAACCGAGAAGCTTCAACCAACAATGTCCTATCAATTTTGCATCTTTGAGGGAGCAAGTTAGCACATCCGGCATGCTCACAACATTTCATGACTATTCGAAACAATTGATCTCATTCGAAGCTCCTCCAGAGCCTGATTAGTGCAGAAGCACAAAGTTTCTGAACTGTTTGTGAAAAGTGCGAACGGACGAATTCCCATGAAACTGGCCCCTTTGGGAGAACAATTGGGTTGATTCGGTTATCTCACAACATCTTTAGTCTATTCCAATGTATTGATCCCAATCGAAACTCTTTTTGGGATAGTTTTGGTGGAAGCATGGGGTTTGAGAAAAAGAACCGAGAAGCTTCAACCAACAATGTCCTATCAATTTTGCATCTTTGAGGGAGCAAGTTAGCACATCCGGCATGCTCACAACATTTCATGACTATTCGAAACAATTGATCTCATTCGAAGCTCCTCTAGAGCTTGATTAGTGCAGAAGCACAAAGTTTCTGAACTGTTTGTGAAAAGTGTGAACGGACGAATTCCCATGAAATTGGCCCCTTTGGGAGAACAATTGGGTTGATCCGGTTACCTCACAACATCTTTAGTCTATTCCAATGTATTGATCCCAATCGAAACTCTTTTTGGGATAGTTTTGTTGGAAGCATGAGGTTTGAGAAAAAGAACCGAGAAGCTTCAACCAACACTACCCTATCAATTTTGCATCTTTGAGGGAGCAAGTTAGCACATCCGGCATGCTCACAACATTTCATGACTATTCAAAACAATTGATCTCATTCGAAGCTCCTCCAGAGCCTGATTAGTGCAGAAGCACAAAGTTTCTGAACTGTTTGTGAAAAGTGTGAACGGACGAATTCCCATGAAATTGGCTCCTTTGGGAGAACAATTGGGTTGATCCGGTTACCTCACAACATCTTTAGTCTATTCCAATGTATTGATCCCAATCGAAACTCTTTTTGGGATAGTTTTGGTGGAAGCATGGGGTTTGAGAAAAAGAACCGAGAAGCTTCAACCAACAATGTCCTATCAATTTTGCATCTTTGAGGGAGCAAGTTAGCACATCCGGCATGCTCACAACATTTCATGACTATTCGAAACAATTGATCTCATTCGAAGCACCTCCAGAGCCTGATTAGTGCAGAAGCACAAAGTTTCTGAACTGTTTGTGAAAAGTGTGAACGGACGAATTCCCATGAAACTGGCCCCTTTGGGAGAACAATAGGGTTGATCCGATGACCTCACAACATCTGGAGTCTATTCCAATGTATTGATCCCAATCGAAACTCTTTTTGGGATAGTTTTGGTGGAAGCATGAGGTTTGAGAAAAAGAACCGAGAAGCTTCAACCAACACTACCCTATCAATTTTGCATCTTTGAGGGAGCAAGTTAGCACATCCGGCATGCTCACAACATTTCATGACTATTCGAAACAATTGATCTCATTCGAACCTCCTCCTGAGCCCGATTAGTGCAGAATTACAAAGTTTCTGAACTGTTTGTGAAAAGTGTGAACGGACGAATTCCCATGAAATTGGCCCCTTTGGGAGAACAATTGGGTTGATCCGGTTACCTCACAACATCTTTAGTCTATTCCAATGTATTGATCCCAATCGAAACTCTTTTCGGGATAGTTTTGTTGGAAGCATGAGGTTTGAGAAAAAGAACCGAGACGCTTCAACCAACACTACCCTATCAATTTTGCATCTTTGAGGGAGCAAGTTAGCACATCCGGCATGCTCACAACATTTCATGACTATTCGAAACAATTGATCTCATTCGAAGCTCCTCCAGCGCCTGATTAGTGCAGAAGCACAAAGTTTCTGAACTGTTTGTGAAAAGTGTGAACGGACGAATTCCCATGAAACTGGCCCCTTTGGGAGAACAATTGGGTTGATCCGGTTATCTCACAACATCTTTAGTCTATTCCAATGTATTGATCCCAATCGAAACTCTTTTTGGGATAGTTTTGGTGGAAGCATGGGGTTTGAGAAAAAGAACCGAGAAGCTTCAACCAACAATGTCCTATCAATTTTGCATCTTTTAGAGGGCAAGTTAGCACATCCGGCATGCTCACAACATTTTATGACTATTCGAAACAATTGATCTCATTCGAAGCTCCTCCAGAGCCTGATTAGTGCAGAAGCACAAAGTTTCTGAACTGTTTGTGAAAAGTGTGAACGGACGAATTCCCATGAAACTGGCCCCTTTGGGAGAACAATTGGGTTGATCCGGTTATCTCACAACATCTTTAGTCTATTCCAATGTATTGATCCCAATCGAAACTCTTTTTGGGATAGTTTTGGTGGAAGCATGGGGTTTGAGAAAAAGAACCGAGAAGCTTCAACCAACAATGTCCTATCAATTTTGCATCTTTTAGGGAGCAAGTTAGCACATCCGGCATGCTCACAACATTTCATGACTATTCGAAACAATTGATCTCATTCGAAGCTCCTCCAGAGCCTGATTAGTGCAGAAGCACAAAGTTTCTGAACTGTTTGTGAAAAGAGTGAACGGACGAATTCCCATGAAACTGGCCCCTTTGGGAGAACAATTGGGTTGATCCGGTTATCTCACAACATCTTTAGTCTATTCCAATGTATTGATCCCAATCGAAACTCTTTTTGGGATAGTTTTGGTGGAAGCATAGGGTTTGAGAAAAAGAACCGAGAAGCTTCAACCAACAATGTCCTATCAATTTTGCATCTTTGAGGGAGCAAGTTAGCACATCCGGCATGCTCACAACATTTCATGACTATTCGAAACAATTGATCTCATTCGAACCTCCTCCTGAGCCCGATTAGTGCAGAATTACAAAGTTTCTGAACTGTTTGTGAAAAGTGTGAACGGACGAATTCCCATGAAATTGGCCCCTTTGGGAGAACAATTGGGTTGATCTGGTTACCTCACAACATCTTTAGTCTATTCCAATGTATTGATCCCAATCGAAACTCTTTTCGGCATAGTTTTGTTGGAAGCATGAGGTTTGAGAAAAAGAACCGAGACGCTTCAACCAACACTACCCTATCAATTTTGCATCTTTGAGGGAGCAAGTTAGCACATCCGGCATGCTCACAACATTTCATGACTATTCGAAACAATTGATCTCATTCGAAGCTCCTCCAGAGCCTGATTAGTGCAGAAGCACAAAGTTTCTAAACTGTTTGTGAAAAGTGTGAACGGACGAATTCCCATGAAATTGGCCCCTTTGGGAGAACAATTGGGTTGATCCGGTCACCTCACAACATCTTTAGTCTATTCCAATGTATTGATCCCAATCGAAACTCTTTTTGGGATAGTTTTGGTGGAAGCATGAGGTTTGAGAAAAAGAACTGATAAGCTTCAACCAACAATATCCTATCAATTTTGCATCTTTGAGGGAGCAAGTTAGCACATCCGGCATGCTCACAACATTTCATGACTATTCGAAATAATTGATCTCATTCGAAGCTCCTCCAGAGCCTGATTAGTGCAGTAGCACAAAGTTTCTAAACTGTTTGTGAAAAGTGTGAACGGACGAATTCCCATGAAATTGGCCCCTTTGGGAGAACAATTGGGTTGATCCGGTCACCTCACAACATCTTTAGTCTATTCCAATGTATTGATCCCAATCGAAACACTTTTTGGGATAGTTTTGGTGGAAGCATGAGGTTTGAGAAAAAGAACTGAGAAGCTTCAACCAACAATGTCCTATCAATTTTGCATCTTTGAGGGAGCAAGTTAGCACATCCGGCATGCTCACAACATTTCATGACTATTCGAAACAATTGATCTCATTCGAAGTTCCTCCAGAGCCCGATTAGTGCAGAAGCACAAAGTTTCTGAACTGTTTGTGAAAAGTGTGAACGGACGAATTCCCATGAAACTGGCCCCTTTGGGAGAACAATTGGGTTGATCCGGTTACCTCACAACATCTTTAGTCTATTCCAATGTATTGATCCCAATCGAAACTCTTTTCGGGATAGTTTTGTTGGAAGCATGAGGTTTGAGAAAAAGAACCGAGACGCTTCAACCAACACTACCCTATCAATTTTGCATCTTTGAGGGAGCAAGTTAGCACATCCGGCATGCTCACAACATTTCATGACTATTCGAAACAATTGATCTCATTCGAAGCTCCTCCAGAGCCTGATTAGTGCAGAAGCACAAAGTTTCTGAACTGTTTGTGAAAAGTGTGAACGGACGAATTCCCATGAAACTGGCCCCTTTGGGAGAACAATTGGGTTGATCCGGTTATCTCACAACATCTTTAGTCTATTCCAATGTATTGATCCCAATCGAAACTCTTTTTGGGATAGTTTTGGTGGAAGCATAGGGTTTGAGAAAAAGAACCGAGAAGCTTCAACCAACAATGTCCTATCAATTTTGCATCATTGAGGGAGCAAGTTAGCACATCCGGCATGCTCACAACATTTCATGACTATTTGAAACAATTGATCTCATTCGAAGCTCCTCCAGCGCCTGATTAGTGCAGAAGCACAAAGTTTCTGAACTGTTTGTGAAAAGTGTGAACGGACGAATTCCCATGAAACTGGCCCCTTTGGGAGAACAATTGGGTTGATCCGGTTATCTCACAACATCTTTAGTCTATTCCAATGTATTGATCCCAATCGAAACTCTTTTTGGGATAGTTTTGGTGGAAGCATGGGGTTTGAGAAAAAGAACCGAGAAGCTTCAACCAACAATGTCCTATCAATTTTGCATCTTTTAGAGGGCAAGTTAGCACATCCGGCATGCTCACAACATTTTATGACTATTCGAAACAATTGATCTCATTCGAAGCTCCTCCAGAGCCTGATTAGTGCAGAAGCACAAAGTTTCTGAACTGTTTGTGAAAAGTGTGAACGGACGAATTCCCATGAAACTGGCCCCTTTGGGAGAACAATTGGGTTGATCCGGTTATCTCACAACATCTTTAGTCTATTCCAATATATTGATCCCAATCGAAACTCTTTTTGGGATAGTTTTGGTGGAAGCATGGGGTTTGAGAAAAAGAACCGAGAAGCTTCAACCAACAATGTCCTATCAATTTTGCATCTTTTAGGGAGCAAGTTAGCACATCCGGCATGCTCACAACATTTCATGACTATTCGAAACAATTGATCTCATTCGAAGCTCCTCCAGAGCCTGATTAGTGCAGAAGCACAAAGTTTCTGAACTGTTTGTGAAAAGAGTGAACGGACGAATTCCCATGAAACTGGCCCCTTTGGGAGAACAATTGGGTTGATCCGGTTATCTCACAACATCTTTAGTCTATTCCAATGTATTGATCCCAATCGAAACTCTTTTTGGGATAGTTTTGGTGGAAGCATAGGGTTTGAGAAAAAGAACCGAGAAGCTTCAACCAACAATGTCCTATCAATTTTGCATCTTTGAGGGAGCAAGTTAGCACATCCGGCATGCTCACAACATTTCATGACTATTCGAAACAATTGATCTCATTCGAACCTCCTCCCGAGCCCGATTAGTGCAGAATTACAAAGTTTCTGAACTGTTTGTGAAAAGTGTGAACGGACGAATTCCCATGAAATTGGCCCCTTTGGGAGAACAATTGGGTTGATCTGGTTACCTCACAACATCTTTAGTCTATTCCAATGTATTGATCCCAATCGAAACTCTTTTCGGCATAGTTTTGTTGGAAGCATGAGGTTTGAGAAAAAGAACCGAGACGCTTCAACCAACACTACCCTATCAATTTTGCATCTTTGAGGGAGCAAGTTAGCACATCCGGCATGCTCACAACATTTCATGACTATTCGAAACAATTGATCTCATTCGAAGCTCCTCCAGAGCCTGATTAGTGCAGAAGCACAAAGTTTCTAAACTGTTTGTGAAAAGTGTGAACGGACGAATTCCCATGAAATTGGCCCCTTTGGGAGAACAATTGGGTTGATCCGGTCACCTCACAACATCTTTAGTCTATTCCAATGTATTGATCCCAATCGAAACTCTTTTTGGGATAGTTTTGGTGGAAGCATGAGGTTTGAGAAAAAGAACTGAGAAGCTTCAACCAACAATATCCTATCAATTTTGCATCTTTGAGGGAGCAAGTTAGCACATCCGGCATGCTCACAACATTTCATGACTATTCGAAACAATTGATCTCATTCGAAGCTCCTCCAGAGCCTGATTAGTGCAGTAGCACAAAGTTTCTAAACTGTTTGTGAAAAGTGTGAACGGACGAATTCCCATGAAATTGGCCCCTTTGGGAGAACAATTGGGTTGATCCGGTCACCTCACAACATCTTTAGTCTATTCCAATGTATTGATCCCAATCGAAACACTTTTTGGGATAGTTTTGGTGGAAGCATGAGGTTTGAGAAAAAGAACTGAGAAGCTTCAACCAACAATGTCCTATCAATTTTGCATCTTTGAGGGAGCAAGTTAGCACATCCGGCATGCTCACAACATTTCATGACTATTCGAAACAATTGATCTCATTCGAAGCTCCTCCAGAGCCCGATTAGTGCAGAAGCACAAAGTTTCTGAACTGTTTGTGAAAAGTGTGAACGGACGAATTCCCATGAAACTGGCCCCTTTGGGAGAACAATTGGGTTGATCCGGTTACCTCACAACATCTTTAGTCTATTCCAATGTATTGATCCCAATCGAAACTCTTTTCGGGATAGTTTTGTTGGAAGCATGAGGTTTGAGAAAAAGAACCGAGACGCTTCAACCAACACTACCCTATCAATTTTGCATCTTTGAGGGAGCAAGTTAGCACATCCGGCATGCTCACAACATTTCATGACTATTCGAAACAATTGATCTCATTCGAAGCTCCTCTAGAGCCTGATTAGTGCAGAAGCACAAAGTTTCTGAACTGTTTGTGAAAAGTGTGAACGGACGAATTCCCATGAAACTGGCCCCTTTGGGAGAACAATTGGGTTGATCCGGTTATCTCACAACATCTTTAGTCTATTCCAATGTATTGATCCCAATCGAAACTCTTTTTGGGATAGTTTTGGTGGAAGCATGGGGTTTGAGAAAAAGAACCGAGAAGCTTCAACCAACAATGTCCTATCAATTTTGCATCTTTGAGGGAGCAAGTTAGCACATCCGGCATGCTCACAACATTTCATGACTATTCGAAACAATTGATCTCATTCGAAGCTCCTCCAGAGCCTGATTAGTGCAGAAGCACAAAGTTTCTGAACTGTTTGTGAAAAGTGCGAACGGATGAATTCCCATGAAACTGGCCCCTTTGGGAGAACAATTGGGTTGATCCGGTTATCTCACAACATCTTTAGTCTATTCCAATGTATTGATCCCAATCGAAACTCTTTTTGGGATAGTTTTGGTGGAAGCATGGGGTTTGAGAAAAAGAACCGAGACGCTTCAACCAACACTACCCTATCAATTTTGCATCTTTGAGGGAGCAAGTTAGCACATCCGGCATGCTCACAACATTTCATGACTATTCGAAACAATTGATCTCATTCGAAGCTCCTCTAGAGCCTGATTAGTGCAGAATTACAAAGTTTCTGAACTGTTTGTGAAAAGTGTGAACGGACGAATTCCCATGAAATTGGCCCCTTTGGGAGAACAATTGGGTTGATCCGGTTACCTCACAACATCTTTAGTCTATTCCAATGTATTGATCCCAATCGAAACTCTTTTTGGGATAGTTTTGGTGGAAGCATGGGGTTTGAGAAAAAGAACCGAGAAGCTTCAACCAACAATGTCCTATCAATTTTGCATCTTTGAGGGAGCAAGTTAGCACATCCGGCATGCTCACAACATTTCATGACTATACGAAACAATTGATCTCATTCGAACCTCCTCCTGAGCCCGATTAGTGCAGAATTACAAAGATTCTGAACTGTTTGTGAAAAGTGTGAACGGACGAATTCCCATGAAATTGGCCCCTTTGGGAGAACAATTGGGTTGATCCGGTTACCTCACAACATCTTTAGTCTATTCCAATGTATTGATCCCAATCGAAACTCTTTTCGGCATAGTTTTGTTGGAAGCATGAGGTTTGAGAAAAAGAACCGAGACGCTTCAACCAACACTACCCTATCAATTTTGCATCTTTGAGGGAGCAAGTTAGCACATCCGGCATGCTCACAACATTTCATGACTATTCGAAACAATTGATCTCATTCGAAGCTCCTCCAGAGCCTGATTAGTGCAGAAACACAAAGTTTCTGAACTGTTCATGAAAAGTGTGAACGGACGAATTCCCATGAAACTGGCCCCTTTGGGAGAACAATTGGGTTGATCCGGTTATCTCACAACATCTTTAGTCTATTCCAATGTATTGATCCCAATCGAAACTCTTTTTGGGATAGTTTTGGTGGAAGCATGGGGTTTGAGAAAAAGAACCGAGAAGCTTCAACCAACAATGTCCTATCAATTTTGCATCTTTTAGGGAGCAAGTTAGCACATCCGGCATGCTCACAACATTTCATGACTATTCGAAACAATTGATCTCATTCGAAGCTCCTCCAGAGCCCGATTAGTGCAGAAGCACAAAGTTTCTGAACTGTTTGTGAAAAGTGTGAACGGACGAATTCCCATGAAATTGGCCCCTTTGGGAGAACAATTGGGTTGATCCGGATACCTCACAACATCTTTAGTCTATTCCAATGTATTGATCCCAATCGAAACTCTTTTTGGGATAGTTTTGGTGGAAGCATAGGGTTTGAGAAAAAGAACCGAGAAGCTTCAACCAACAATGTCCTATCAATTTTGCATCTTTTAGGGAGCAAGTTAGCACATCCGGCATGCTCACAACATTTCATGACTATTCGAAACAATTGATCTCATTCGAAGCTCCTCCAGAGCCTGATTAGTGCAGAAGCACAAAGTTTCTGAACTGTTTGTGAAAAGTGTGAACGGACGAATTCCCATGAAACTGGCCCCTTTGGGAGAACAATTGGGTTGATCCGGTTATCTCACAACATCTTTAGTCTATTCCAATGTATTGATCCCAATCGAAACTCTTTTTGGGATAGTTTTGGTGGAAGCATAGGGTTTGAGAAAAAGAACCGAGAAGCTTCAACCAACAATGTCCTATCAATTTTGCATCTTTGAGGGAGCAAGTTAGCACATCCGGCATGCTCACAACATTTCATGACTATTCGAAACAATTGATCTCATTCGAAGCTCCTCCAGAGCCCGATTAGTGCAGAAGCACAAAGTTTCTGAACTGTTTGTGAAAAGTGTGAACGGACGAATTCCCATGAAACTGGCCCCTTTGGGAGAACAATTGGGTTGATCCGGTTACCTCACAACATCTTTAGTCTATTCCAATGTATTGATCCCAATCGAAACTCTTTTCGGGATAGTTTTGTTGGAAGCATGAGGTTTGAGAAAAAGAACCGAGACGCTTCAACCAACACTACCCTATCAATTTTGCATCTTTGAGGGAGCAAGTCAGCACATCCGGCATGCTCACAACATTTCATGACTATTCGAAACAATTGATCTCATTCGAAGCTCCTCCAGAGCCTGATTAGTGCAGAAGCACAAAGTTTCTGAACTGTTTGTGAAAAGTGTGAACGGACGAATTCCCCTGAAACTGGCCCCTTTGGGAGAACAATTGGGTTGATCCGGTTATCTCACAACATCTTTAGTCTATTCCAATGTATTGATCCCAATCGAAACTCTTTTTGGGATAGTTTTGGTGGAAGCATAGGGTTTGAGAAAAAGAACCGAGAAGCTTCAACCAACAATGTCCTATCAATTTTGCATCTTTGAGGGAGCAAGTTAGCACATCCGGCATGCTCACAACATTTCATGACTATACGAAACAATTGATCTCATTCGAACCTCCTCCTGAGCCCGATTAGTGCAGAATTACAAAGTTTCTGAACTGTTTGTGAAAAGGGTGAACGGACGAATTCCCATGAAATTGGCCCCTTTGGGAGAACAATTGGGTTGATCCGGTTACCTCACAACATCTTTAGTCTATTCCAATGTATTGATCCCAATCGAAACTCTTTTCGGCATAGTTTTGTTGGAAGCATGAGGTTTGAGAAAAAGAACCGAGACGCTTCAACCAACACTACCCTATCAATTTTGCATCTTTGAGGGAGCAAGTTAGCACATCCGGCATGCTCACAACATTTCATGACTATTCGAAACAATTGATCTCATTCGAAGCTCCTCCAGAGCCTGATTAGTGCAGAAACACAAAGTTTCTGAACTGTTTATGAAAAGTGTGAACGGACGAATTCCCATGAAACTGGCCCCTTTGGGAGAACAATTGGGTTGATCCGGTTATCTCACAACATCTTTAGTCTATTCCAATGTATTGATCCCAATCGAAACTCTTTTTGGGATAGTTTTGGTGGAAGCATGGGGTTTGAGAAAAAGAACCGAGAAGCTTCAACCAACAATGTCCTATCAATTTTGCATCTTTTAGGGAGCAAGTTAGCACATCCGGCATGCTCACAACATTTCATGACTATTCGAAACAATTGATCTCATTCGAAGCTCCTCCAGAGCCCGATTAGTGCAGAAGCACAAAGTTTCTGAACTGTTTGTGAAAAGTGTGAACGGACGAATTCCCATGAAATTGGCCCCTTTGGGAGAACAATTGGGTTGATCCGGTTACCTCACAACATCTTTAGTCTATTCCAATGTATTGATCCCAATCGAAACTCTTTTTGGGATAGTTTTGGTGGAAGCATAGGGTTTGAGAAAAAGAACCGAGAAGCTTCAACCAACAATGTCCTATCAATTTTGCATCTTTTAGGGAGCAAGTTAGCACATCCGGCATGCTCACAACATTTCATGACTATTCGAAACAATTGATCTCATTCGAAGCTCCTCCAGAGCCTGATTAGTGCAGAAGCACAAAGTTTCTGAACTGTTTGTGAAAAGTGTGAACGGACGAATTCCCATGAAACTGGCCCCTTTGGGAGAACAATTGGGTTGATCCGGTTATCTCACAACATCTTTAGTCTATTCCAATGTATTGATCCCAATCGAAACTCTTTTTGGGATAGTTTTGGTGGAAGCATAGGGTTTGAGAAAAAGAACCGAGAAGCTTCAACCAACAATGTCCTATCAATTTTGCATCTTTGAGGGAGCAAGTTAGCACATCCGGCATGCTCACAACATTTCATGACTATTTGAAACAATTGATCTCATTCGAAGCTCCTCCAGAGCCCGATTAGTGCAGAATTACAAAGTTTCCGAACTGTTTGTGAAAAGTGTGAACGGATGAATTCCCATGAAATTGGCCCCTTTGGGAGAACAATTGGGTTCATCCGGTTACCTCACAACATCTTTAGTCTATTCCAATGTATTGATCCCAATCGAAACTCTTTTTGGGATAGTTTTGGTGGAAGCATAGGGTTTGAGAAAAAGAACCGAGAAGCTTCAACCAACAATGTCCTATCAATTTTGCATCTTTTAGGGAGCAAGTTAGCACATCCGGCATGCTCACAACATTTCATGACTATTCGAAACAATTGATCTCATTCGAAGCTCCTCCAGCGCCTGATTAGTGCAGAAGCACAAAGTTTCTGAACTGTTTGTGAAAAGTGTGAACGGACGAATTCCCATGAAACTGGCCCCTTTGGGAGAACAATTGGGTTGATCCGGTTATCTCACAACATCTTTAGTCTATTCCAATGTATTAATCCCAATCGAAACTCTTTTTGGGATAGTTTTGGTGGAAGCATAGGGTTTGAGAAAAAGAACCGAGAAGCTTCAACCAACAATGTCCTATCAATTTTGCATCTTTTAGAGGGCAAGTTAGCACATCCGGCATGCTCAAAACATTTCATGACTATTCGAAACAATTGATCTCATTCGAAGCTCCTCCAGAGCCTGATTAGTGAAGAAGCACAAAGTTTCTGAACTGTTTGTGAAAAGTGCGAACGGATGAATTCCCATGAAACTGGCCCCTTTGGGAGAACAATTGGGTTGATCCGGTTATCTCACAACATCTTTAGTCTATTCCAATGTATTTATCCCAATCGAAACTCTTTTTGGGATAGTTTTGGTGGAAGCATGGGGTTTGAGAAAAAGAACCGAGAAGCTTCAACCAACAATGTCCTATCAATTTTGCATCTTTGAGGGAGCAAGTTAGCACATCCGGCATGCTCACAACATTTCATGACTATTCGAAACAATTGATCTCATTCGAAGCTCCTCCAGAGCCTGATTAGTGCAGAAGCACAAAGTTTCTGAACTGTTTGTGAAAAGTGTGAACGGACGAATTCCCATGAAACTGGCCCCTTTGGGAGAACAATTGGGTTGATCCGGTTATCTCACAACATCTTTAGTCTATTCCAATGTATTAATCCCAATCGAAACTCTTTTTGGGATAGTTTTGGTGGAAGCATAGGGTTTGAGAAAAAGAACCGAGAAGCTTCAACCAACAATGTCCTATCAATTTTGCATCTTTGAGGGAGCAAGTTAGCACATCCGGCATGCTCACAACATTTCATGACTATTCGAAACAATTGATCTCATTCGAACCTCCTCCTGAGCCCGATTAGTGCAGAATTACAAAGTTTCTGAACTGTTTGTGAAAAGTGTGAACGGACAAATTTCCATGAAATTGGCCCCTTTGGGAGAACAATTGGGTTGATCCGGTTACCTCACAACATCTTTAGTCTATTCCAATGTATTGATCCCAATCGAAACTCTTTTCGGGATAGTTTTGTTGGAAGCATGAGGTTTGAGAAAAAGAACCGAGACGCTTCAACCAACACTACCCTATCAATTTTGCATCTTTGAGGGAGCAAGTTAGCACATCCCGCATGCTCACAACATTTCATGACTATTCGAAACAATTGATCTCATTCGAAGCTCCTCCAGAGCCTGATTAGGGCAGAAGCACAAAGTTTCTGAACTGTTTGTGAAAAGTGTGAACGGACGATTTCCCATGAAATTGGCCCCTTTGGGAGAATAATTGGGTTGATCCGGTTACCTCACAACATCTTTTGTCTATTCCAATGTATTGATCCCAATCGAAATACTTTTTGGGATAGTTTTGGTGGAAGCATGGGGTTTGAGAAAAAGAACCGAGAAGCTTCAACCAACAATGTCCTATCAATTTTGCATCTTTTAGGGAGCAAGTTAGCACATCCGGCATGCTCACAACATTTCATGACTATTCGAAACAATTGATCTCATTCGAAGCTCCTCCAGAGCCCGATTAGTGCAGAAGCACAAAGTTTCTGAACTGTTTGTGAAAAGTGTGAACGGAAGAATTCCCATGAAACTGGCCCCTTTGGGAGAACAATTGGGTTGATCCGGTTATCTCACAACATCTTTAGTCTATTCCAATGTATTGATCCCAATCGAAACTCTTTTTGGGATAGTTTTGGTGGAAGCATGGGGTTTGAGAAAAAGAACCGAGAAGCTTCAACCAACAATGTCCTATCAATTTTGCATCTTTGAGGGAGCAAGTTAGCACATCCGGCATGCTCACAACATTTCATGACTATTCGAAACAATTGATCTCATTCGAAGCTCCTCCAGAGCCTGATTAGTGCAGAAGCACAAAGTTTCTGAACTGTTTGTGAAAAGTGTGAACGGACGAATTCCCATGAAACTGGCCCCTTTGGGAGAACAATTGGGTTGATCCGGTTATCTCACAACATCTTTAGTCTATTCCAATGTATTAATCCCAATCGAAACTCTTTTTGGGATAGTTTTGGTGGAAGCATAGGGTTTGAGAAAAAGAACCGAGAAGCTTCAACCAACAATGTCCTATCAATTTTGCATCTTTGAGGGAGCAAGTTAGCACATCCGGCATGCTCACAACATTTCATGACTATTCGAAACAATTGATCTCATTCGAACCTCCTCCTGAGCCCGATTAGTGCAGAATTACAAAGTTTCTGAACTGTTTGTGAAAAGTGTGAACGGACAAATTTCCATGAAATTGGCCCCTTTGGGAGAACAATTGGGTTGATCCGGTTACCTCACAACATCTTTAGTCTATTCCAATGTATTGATCCCAATCGAAACTCTTTTCGGGATAGTTTTGTTGGAAGCATGAGGTTTGAGAAAAAGAACCGAGACGCTTCAACCAACACTACCCTATCAATTTTGCATCTTTGAGGGAGCAAGTTAGCACATCCCGCATGCTCACAACATTTCATGACTATTCGAAACAATTGATCTCATTCGAAGCTCCTCCAGAGCCTGATTAGGGCAGAAGCACAAAGTTTCTGAACTGTTTGTGAAAAGTGTGAACGGACGATTTCCCATGAAATTGGCCCCTTTGGGAGAATAATTGGGTTGATCCGGTTACCTCACAACATCTTTAGTCTATTCCAATGTATTGATCCCAATCGAAATACTTTTTGGGATAGTTTTGGTGGAAGCATGGGGTTTGAGAAAAAGAACCGAGAAGCTTCAACCAACAATGTCCTATCAATTTTGCATCTTTTAGGGAGCAAGTTAGCACATCCGGCATGCTCACAACATTTCATGACTATTCGAAACAATTGATCTCATTCGAAGCTCCTCCAGAGCCCGATTAGTGCAGAAGCACAAAGTTTCTGAACTGTTTGTGAAAGTGTAAACGGACGAATTCCCATGAAACTGGCCCCTTTGGGAGAACAATTGGGTTGATCCGGTTACCTCACAACATCTTTAGTCTATTCCAATGTATTGATCCCAATCGAAACTCTTTTCGGGATAGTTTTGTTGGAAGCATGAGGTTTGAGAAAAAGAACCGAGACGCTTCAACCAACACTACCCTATCAATTTTGCATCTTTGAGGGAGCAAGTTAGCACATCCGGCATGCTCACAACATTTCATGACTATTCGAAACAATTGATCTCATTCGAAGCTCCTCTAGAGCCTGATTAGTGCAGAAGCACAAAGTTTCTGAACTGTTTGTGAAAAGTGTGAACGGACGAATTCCCATGAAACTGGCCCCTTTGGGAGAACAATTGGGTTGATCCGGTTATCTCACAACATCTTTAGTCTATTCCAATGTATTGATCCCAATCGAAACTCTTTTTGGGATAGTTTTGGTGGAAGCATGGGGTTTGAGAAAAAGAACCGAGAAGCTTCAACCAACAATGTCCTATCAATTTTGCATCTTTGAGGGAGCAAGTTAGCACATCCGGCATGCTCACAACATTTCATGACTATTCAAAACAATTGATCTCATTCGAAGCTCCTCCAGAGCCTGATTAGTGCAGAAGCACAAAGTTTCTGAACTGTTTGTGAAAAGTGCGAACGGATGAATTCCCATGAAACTGGCCCCTTTGGGAGAACAATTGGGTTGATCCGGTTATCTCACAACATCTTTAGTCTATTCCAATGTATTGATCCCAATCGAAACTCTTTTTGGGATAGTTTTGGTGGAAGCATGGGGTTTGAGAAAAAGAACCGAGAAGCTTCAACCAACAATGTCCTATCAATTTTGCATCTTTGAGGGAGCAAGTTAGCACATCCGGCATGCTCACAACATTTCATGACTATTCGAAACAATTGATCTCATTCGAAGCTCCTCCAGAGCCTGATTAGTGCAGAAGCACAAAGTTTCTGAACTGTTTGTGAAAAGTGCGAACGGACGAATTCCCATGAAACTGGCCCCTTTGGGAGAACAATTGGGTTGATCCGGTTATCTCACAACATCTTTAGTCTATTCCAATGTATTGATCCCAATCGAAACTCTTTTTGGGATAGTTTTGGTGGAAGCATGGGGTTTGAGAAAAAGAACCGAGAAGCTTCAACCAACAATGTCCTATGAATTTTGCATCTTTGAGGGAGCAAGTTAGCACATCCGGCATGCTCACAACATTTCATGACTATTCGAAACAATTGATTTCATTCGAAGCTCCTCCAGAGCCTGATTAGTGCAGAAGCACAAAGTTTCTGAACTGTTTGTGAAAAGTGTGAATGGACGAATTCCCAATAAATTGGCCCCTTTGGGAGAACAATTGGGTTGATCCGATTACCTCACAACATCTTTAGTCTATTCCAATGTATTGATCCCAATCGAAACTCTTTTTGGCATAGTTTTGTGGGAAGCATGAGATTTCAGAAAAAGAACCGAGAAGCTTCAACCAACACTACCCTATCAATTTTGCATCTTTGAGGGAGCAAGTTAGCACATCCGGCATGCTCACAACATTTCATGACTATTCGAAACAATTGATCTCATTCGAAGCTCCTCCAGAGCCTGATTAGTGCAGAAGCACAAAGTTTCTGAACTGTTTGTGAAAAGTGTGAACGGACGAATTCGCATGAAATTGGCCCCTTTGGGAGAATAATTGGGTTGATCCGGTTACCTCACAACATCTTTAGTCTATTCCAATGTATTGATCCCAATCGAAACACTTTTTGGGATAGTTTTGATGGAAGTATGAGGTTTGAGAAAAAGAACCGAGAAGCTTCAACCAACAATATCCTATCAATTTTGCATCTTTGAGGGAGCAAGTTAGCACATCCGGCATGCTCACAACATTTCATGACTATTCGAAACAATTGATCTCATTCAAAGCGCCTCCAGAGCCTGATTAGTGCAGAAGCACAAAGTTTCTGAACTGTTTGTGAAAAGTGTGAACGGACGAATTCCCATGAAATTGGCCCCTTTGGGAGAACAATGGGGTTGATCCGGTGACCTCACAACATCTGGAGTCTATTCCTATGTATTGATCCCAATCGAAATACTTTTTGGGATAGTTTTGGTGGAAGCATGAGGTTTGAGAAAAAGAACCGAGAAGCTTCAACCAACACTACCCTATCAATTTTGCATCTTTGAGGGAGCAAGTTAGCACATCCGGAATGCTCACAACATTTCATGACTGTTCGAAACAATTGATCTCATTCGAAGCTCCTCCAGAGCCTGATTAGTGCAGAAGCACAAAGTTTCTGAACTGTTTGTGAAAAGTGTGAACGGACGAATTCCCATGAAATTGGCCCCTTTGGGAGAATAATTGGGTTGATCCGGTTACCTCACAACATCTTTAGTCTATTCCAATGTATTGATCCCAATCGAAACTCTTTTTGGGATAGTTTTGGTGGAAGCATGAGGTTTGAGAAAAAGAACCGAGAAGCTTCAACCAACACTACCCTATCAATTTTGCATCTTTGAGGGAGCAAGTTAGCACATCCGGAATGCTCACAACATTTCATGACTGTTCGAAACAATTGATCTCATTCGAAGCTCCTCCAGAGCCTGATTAGTGCAGAAGCACAAAGTTTCTGAACTGTTTGTGAAAAGTGTGAACGGACGAATTCCCATGAAATTGGCCCCTTTGGGAGAATAATTGGGTTGATCCGGTTACCTCACAACATCTTTAGTCTATTCCAATGTATTGATCCCAATCGAAACTCTTTTTGGGATAGTTTTGTTGGAAGCATGAGGTTTGAGAAAAAGAACCGAGAAGCTTCAACCAACAATATCCTATCAATTTTGCATCTTTGAGGGAGCAAGTTAGCACATCCGGCATGCTCACAACATTTCATGACTATTCGAAACAATTGATCTCATTCGAACCTCCTCCTGAGCCCGATTAGTGCAGAATTACAAAGTTTCTGAACTGTTTGTGAAAAGTGTGAACGGACAAATTTCCATGAAATTGGCCCCTTTGGGAGAACAATTGGGTTGATCCGGTTACCTCACAACATCTTTAGTCTATTCCAATGTATTGATCCCAATCGAAACTCTTTTCGGGATAGTTTTGTTGGAAGCATGAGGTTTGAGAAAAAGAACCGAGACGCTTCAACCAACACTACCCTATCAATTTTGCATCTTTGAGGGAGCAAGTTAGCACATCCCGCATGCTCACAACATTTCATGACTATTCGAAACAATTGATCTCATTCGAAGCTCCTCCAGAGCCTGATTAGGGCAGAAGCACAAAGTTTCTGAACTGTTTGTGAACAGTGTGAACGGACGAATTCCCATGAAATTGGCCCCTTTGGGAGAATAATTGGGTTGATCCGGTTACCTCACAACATCTTTAGTCTATTCCAATGTATTGATCCCAATCGAAACTCTTTTTGGGATAGTTTTGGTGGAAGCATGAGGTTTGAGAAAAAGAACCGAGAAGCTTCAACCACCACTACCCTATCAATTTTGCATCTTTGAGGGAGCAAGTTAGCACATCCGGCATGCTCACAACATTTCATGACTATTCGAAACAATTGATCTCATTCGAAGCTCCTCCAGAGCCTGATTAGTGCAGAAGCACAAAGTTTCTGAACTGTTTGTGAACAGTGTGAACGGACGAATTCCCATGAAATTGGCCCCTTTGGGAGAATAATTGGGTTGATCCGGTTACCTCACAACATCTTTAGTCTATTCCAATGTATTGATCCCAATCGAAATAGTTTTTGGGATAGTTTTGGTGGAAGCATGAGGTTTGAGAAAAAGAACCGAGAAGCTTCAACCAACAATATCCTATCAATTTTGCATCTTTGAGGGAGCAAGTTAGCACATCCGGCATGCTCACAACATTTCATGACTATTTGAAACAATTGATCTCATTCGAAGCTCCTCCTGAGCCTGATTAATGCAGAAGCACAAAGTTTCTAAACTGTTTGTGAAAAGTGTTAATGGACGAATTCCCATGAAATTGGCCCCTTTGGGAGAACAATTGGGTTGATCCGGTTACCTCACAACATCTTTAGTCTATTCCAATGTATTGATCCCAATCGAAACTCTTTTCGGGATAGTTTTGGTGGAAGCATGAGGTTTGAGAAAAAGAACCGAGAAGCTTCAACGAACACTACCCTATCAATTTTGCATCTTTGAGGGAGCAAGTTAGCACATCCGGCATGCTCACAACATTTCATGACTATTCGAAACAATTGATCTCATTCGAAGCTCCTCCTGAGCCTGATTAGTGCAGAAGCACAAAGTTTCTGAACTGTTTGTGAAAAGTGTGAACGGATGAATTCCCATGAAATTGGCCCCTTTGGGAGAACAATTGGGTTGATCCGGTTACCTCACAATATCTTTAGTCTATTCCAATGTATTGATCCCAATCGAAACTCTTTTTGGGATAGTTTTGTTGGAAGCATGAGGTTTGAGAAAAAGAACCGAGAAGCTTCAACCAACACTACCCTATCAATTTTGCATCTTTGAGGGAGCAAGTTAGCACATCCGGCATGCTCACAACATTTCATGACTATTCGAAACAATTGATCTCATTCGAAGCACCTCTAGAGCCTGATTAGTGCAGAAGCACAAAGTTTCTGAACTGTTTGTGAAAAGTGTGAACGGACGAATTCCCGTGAAATTGGCCCCTTTGGGAGAACAATGGGGTTGATCCGGTGACCTCACAACATCTGGAGTCTATTCCAATGTATTGATCCCAATCGAAACTCTTTTTGGGATAGTTTTGGTGGAAGCATGAGGTTTGAGAAAAAGAACCAAGAAGCTTCAACCAACACGACCCTATCAATTTTGCATCTTTGAGGGAGCAAGTTAGCACATCCGGCATGCTCACAACATTTCATGACTATTCGAAACAATTGATCTCATTCGAAGCTCCTCCAGAGCCTGATTAGTGCAGAAGCACAAAGTTTCTGAACTGTTTGTGAAAAGTGTGAACGGACGAATTCCCGTGAAATTGGCCCCTTTGGGAGAACAATGGGGTTGATCCGGTGACCTCACAACATCTGGAGTCTATTCCAATGTATTGATCCCAATCGAAACTCTTTTTGGGATAGTTTTGGTGGAAGCATGAGGTTTGAGAAAAAGAACCGAGAAGCTTCAACCAACACGACCCTATCAATTTTGCATCTTTGAGGGAGCAAGTTAGCACATCCGGCATGCTCACAACATTTCATGACTATTCGAAACAATTGATCTCATTCGAAGCTCCTCCAGAGCCTGATTAGTGCAGAAGCACAAAGTTTCTGAACGGTTTGTGAAAAGTGTGAACGGACGAATTCCCATGAAATTGGCCCCTTTGGGAGAATAATTGGGTTGATCCGATTACATCACAACATCTTTAGTCTATTCCAATGTATTGATCCCAATCGAAACTCTTTTTGGGATAGTTTTGTTGGAAGCATGAGGTTTGAGAAAAAGAACCGAGAAGCTTCAACCAACACGACCCTATCAATTTTGCATCTTTGAGGGAGCAAGTTAGCACATCCGGCATGCTCACAACATTTCATGACTATTCGAAACAATTGATCTCATTCGAAGCTCCTCCAGAGCCTGATTAGGGCAGAAGCACAAAGTTTCTGAACTGTTTGTGAAAAGTGTGAACGGACGATTTCCCATGAAATTGGCCGCTTTGGGAGAATAATTGGGTTGATCCGGTTACCTCACAACATCTTTAGTCTATTCCAATGTATTGATCCCAATCGAAATACTTTTTGGGATAGTTTTGGTGGAAGCATGAGGTTTGAGAAAAAGAACCGAGAAGCTTCAACCAACAATATCCTATCAATTTTGCATCTTTGAGGGAGCAAGTTAGCACATCCGGCATGCTCACAACATTTCATGACTATTTGAAACAATTGATCTCATTCGAAGCTCCTCCAGAGCCTGATTAGTGCAGAAGCACAAAGTTTCTAAACTGTTTGTGAAAAGTGTGAATGAACGAATTTCCATGAAATTGGCCCCTTTGGGAGAACAATTGGGTTGATCCGGTTACCTCACAACATCTTTAGTCTATTCCAATGTATTGATCCCAATCGAAACTCTTTTCGGGATAGTTTTGGTGGAAGCATGAGGTTTGAGAAAAAGAACCGAAAAGCTTCAACGAACACTACCCTATCAATTTTGCATCTTTGAGGGAGCAAGTTAGCACATCCGGCATGCTCACAACATTTCATGACTATTCGAAACAATTGATCTCATTCGAAGCTCCTCCTGAGCCTGATTAGTGCAGAAGCACAAAGTTTCTGAACTGTTTGTGAAAAGTGTGAACGGACGAATTCCCATGAAATTTGCCCCTTTGGGAGAACAATTGGGTTGATCCGGTTACCTCACAACATCTTTAGCCTATTCCAATGTATTGATCCCAATCGAAACTCTTTTTGGGATAGTTTGGTTGGAAGCATGAGGTTTGAGAAAAAGAACCGAGAAGCTTCAACCAACACTACCCTATCAATTTTGCATCTTTGAGGGAGCAAGTTAGCACATCCGGCATGCTCACAATATTTCATGACTATTCGAAACAATTGATCTCATTCGAAGCTCCTCCAGAGCCTGATTAGTGCAGAATTACAAAGTTTCTGAACTGTTTGTGAAAAGTGTGAACGGACGAATTCCCATGAAATTGGCCTCTTTGGGAGAACAATTGGGTTGATCCGGTTACCTCACAACATCTTTAGTCTATCCCAATGTATTGATCCCAATCGAAACTCTTTTTGGGATAGTTTTGGTGGAAGCATGAGGTTTGAGAAAAAGAACCGAGAAGCTTCAACCAACACTACCCTATCAATTTTGCATATTTGAGGGAGCAAGTTAGCACATCCGGCATGCTCACAATATTTCATGACTATTCGAAACAATTGATCTCATTCGAAGCTCCTCCTGAGCCTGATTAGTGCAGAATTACAAAGTTTCTGAACTGTTTGTGAAAAGTGTGAATGGACGAATTCCCATGAAATTGGCCCCTTTGGGAGAACAATTGGGTTCATCCGGTTACCTCACAACATCTTTAGTCTATTCCAATATATTGATCCCAATCGAAACTCTTTTTGGGATAGTTTTGTTGGAAGCATGAGGTTTGAGAAAAAGAACCGAGAAGCTTCAACCAACACTACCCTATCAATTTTGCTTCTTTGAGGGAGAAAGTTAGAACATCCGTCATGCTCACAACATTTCATGACTATTCGAAACAATTGATCTCATTCGAAGCTCCTCCCGAGCCTGATTAGTGCAGAAGCACAAAGTTTCTGAACTGTTTGTGAAAAGTATGAATGGACGAATTCCTATGAAATTGGCCCCTTTGGGAGAACAATTGGGTTGATCCGGTTACCTCACAACATCTTTAGTCTATTCCAATGTATTGATCCCAATCGAAACTCTTTTTGGGATAGTTTTGGTGGAAGCATGAGGTTTGAGAAAAAGAACCGAGAAGCTTCAACCAACAATATCCTATCAATTTTGCATCTTTGAGGGAGCAAGTTAGCACATCCGGCATGCTCACAACATTTCATGACTATTTGAAACAATTGATCTCATTTGAAGCTCCTCCAGAGCCTGATTAGTACAGAAGCACAAAGTTTCTGAACTGTTTGTGAAAAGTGTGAACGGACGAATTCCCATGAAATTGGCCCCTTTGGTAGAATAATTGGGTTGATCCGGTTACCTCACAACATCTTTAGTCTATTCCAATGTATTGATCCCAATCGAAATACTTTTTGGGATAGTTTTGGTGGAAGCATGAGGTTTGAGAAAAAGAACCGAGAAGCTTCAACCAACAATATCCTATCAATTTTGCATCTTTGAGGGAGCAAGTTAGCACATCCGGCATGCTCACAACATTTCATGACTATTTGAAACAATTGATCTCATTCGAAGCTCCTCCAGAGCCTGATTAGTGCAGAAGCACAAAGTTTCTAAACTGTTTGTGAAAAGTGTGAATGGACGAATTTCCATGAAATTGGCCCCTTTGGGAGAACAATTGGGTTGATCCGGTTACCTCATAACATCTTTAGTCTATTCCAATATATTGATCCCAATCGAAACGCTTTTCGGGATAGTTTTGGTGGAAGCATGAGGTTTGAGAAAAAGAACCGAGAAGCTTCAACGAACACTACCCTATCAATTTTGCATCTTTGAGGGAGCAAGTTAGCACATCCGGCATGCTCACAACATTTCATGACTATTCGAAACAATTGATCTCATTCGAAGCTCCTCCAGAGCCTGATTAGTGCAGAATTACAAAGTTTCTGAACTGTTTGTGAAAAGTGTGAACGGACGAATTCCCATGAAATTGTCCTCTTTGGGAGAACAATTGGGTTGATCCGGTTACCTCACAACATCTTTAGTCTATCCCAATGTATTGATCCCAATCGAAACTCTTTTTGGGATAGTTTTGTTGGAAGCATGAGGTTTGAGAAAAAGAACCGAGAAGCTTCAACCAACACTACCCTATCAATTTTGCATATTTGAGGGAGCAAGTTAGCACATCCGGCATGCTCACAACATTTCATGACTATTCGAAACAATTGATCTCATTCGAAGCTCCTCCTGAGCCTGATTAGTGCAGAATTACAAAGTTTCTGAACTGTTTGTGAAAAGTGTGAATGGACGAATTCCCATGAAATTGGCCCCTTTGGGAGAACAATTGGGTTCATCCGGTTACCTCACAACATCTTTAGTCTATTCCAATGTATTGATCCCAATCGAAACTCTTTTTGGGATAGTTTTGTTGGAAGCATGAGGTTTGAGAAAAAGAACCGAGAAGCTTCAACCAACACTACCCTATCAATTTTGCATCTTTGAGGGAGCAAGTTAGCACATCCGGCATGCTCACAATATTTCATGACTATTCGAAACAATTGATCTCATTCGAAGCTCCTCCTGAGCCTGATTAGTGCAGAATTACAAAGTTTCTGAACTATTTCTGAAAAGTGTGAATGGACGAATTCCCATGAAATTAGCCCCTTTGGGAGAACAATTGGGTTGATCCGGTTACCTCACAACATCTTTAGTCTATTCCAATGTATTGATCCCAATCGAAACTCTTTTTGGGATAGTTTTGGTGGAAGCATGAGGTTTGAGAAAAAGAACCGAGAAGCTTCAACCAACAATATCCTATCAATTTTGCATCTTTGAGGGAGCAAGTAAGCACATCCGGCATGCTCACAACATTTCATGACTATTTGAAACAATTGATCTCATTCGAAGCTCCTCCAGAGCCTGATTAGTACATAAGCACAAAGTTTCTGAACTGTTTGTGAAAAGTGTGAACGGACGAATTCCCATGAAATTGGCCCCTTTGGTAGAATAATTGGGTTGATCCGGTTACCTCACAACATCTTTAGTCTATTCCCATGTATTGATCCCAATCGAAATACTTTTTGGGATAGTTTTGGTGGAAGCATGAGGTTTGAGAAAAAGAACCGAGAAGCTTCAACCAACAATATCCTATCAATTTTGCATCTTTGAGGGAGCAAGTTAGCACATCCGGCATGCTCACAACATTTCATGACTATTTGAAACAATTGATCTCATTCGAAGCTCCTCTAGAGCCTGATTAGTGCAGAAGCACAAAGTTTCTAAACTGTTTGTGAAAAGTGTGAATGGACGAATTCCCATGAAATTGGCCCCTTTGGGAGAACAATTGGGTTGATCCGGTTATCTCACAACATCTTTAGTCTATTCCAATATATTGATCCCAATCGAAACTCTTTTCGGGATAGTTTTGGTGGAAGCATGAGGTTTGAGAAAAAGAACCGAGAAGCTTCAACGAACACTACCCTATCAATTTTGCATCTTTGAGGGAGCAAGTTAGCACATCCGGCATGCTCACAACATTTCATGACTATTCGAAACAATTGATCTCATTCGAAGCTCCTCCTGAGCCTGATTAGTGCAGAAGCACAAAGTTTCTGAACTGTTTGTGAAAAGTGTGAACGGACGAATTCCCATGAAATTGGCCCCTTTGGGAGAACAATTGGGTTGATCTGGTGACCTCACAACATCTGGAGTCTATTCCAATGTATTGATCCCAATCGAAACTCTTTTTGGCATAGTTTTGGTGGAAGCATGAGGTTTGAGAAAAAGAACCGAGAAGCTTCAACCAACAATGTCCTATCAATTTTGCATCTTTTAGAGGGCAAGTTAGCACATCCGGCATGCTCAAAATATTTCATGACTATTCGAAACAATTGATCTCATTCGAAGCTCCTCCAGAGCCTGATTAGTGAAGAAGCACAAAGTTTCTGAACTGTTTGTGAAAAGTGTGAACGGACGAATTCCCATGAAATTGGCCTCTTTGGGAGAACAATTGGGTTGATCCGGTTACCTCACAACATCTTTAGTCTATCCCAATGTATTGATCCCAATCGAAACTCTTTTTGGGATAGTTTTGTTGGAAGCATGAGGTTTGAGAAAAAGAACCGAGAAGCTTCAACCAACACTACCCTATCAATTTTACATATTTGAGGGAGCAAGTTAGCACATCCGGCATGCTCACAATATTTCATGACTATTCGAAACAATTGATCTCATTCGAAGCTCCTCCTGAGCCTGATTAGTGCAGAATTACAAAGTTTCTGAACTGTTTGTGAAAAGTGTGAATGGACGAATTCCCATGAAATTGGCCCCTTTGGGAGAACAATTGGGTTGATCCGATGACCTCACAACATCTTTAGTCTATTCCAATGTATTGATCCCAATCGAAACTCTTTTTGGGATAGTTTTGTTGGAAGCATGAGGTTTGAGAAAAAGAACCGAGAAGCTTCAACCAACACTACCCTATCAATTTTGCATCTTTGAGGGAGCAAGTTAGCACATCCGGCATGCTCACAATATTTCATGACTATTCGAAACAATTGATCTCATTCGAAGCTCCTCCTGAGCCTGATTAGTGCAGAATTACAAAGTTTCTGAACTGTTTGTGAAAAGTGTGAATGGACGAATTCCCATGAAATTGTCCCCTTTGGGAGAACAATTGGGTTGATCCGGTTACCTCACAACATCTTTAGTCTATTCCAATGTATTGATCCCAATCGAAACTCTTTTTGGGATAGTTTTGGTGGAAGCATGAGGTTTGAGAAAAAGAACCGAGAAGCTTCAACCAACAATATCCTATCAATTTTGCATCTTTGAGGGAGCAAGTTATCACATCCGGCATGCTCACAACATTTCATGACTATTTGAAACAATTGATCTCATTCGAAGCTCCTCCAGAGCCTGATTAGTACAGAATTACAATGTTTCTGAACTGTTTGTGAAAAGTGTGAACGGACGAATTCCCATGAAATTGGCCCCTTTGGTAGAATAATTGGGTTGATCCGGTTACCTCACAACATCTTTAGTCTATTCCAATGTATTGATCCCAATCGAAATACTTTTTGGGATAGTTTTGGTGGAAGCATGAGGTTTGAGAAAAAGAACCGAGAAGCTTCAACCAACAATATCCTATCAATTTTGCATCTTTGAGGGAGCAAGTTAGCACATCCGGCATGCTCACAACATTTCATGACTATTTGAAACAATTGATCTCATTCGAAGCTCCTCCAGAGCCTGATTAGTGCAGAAGCACAAAGTTTCTAAACTGTTTGTGAAAAGTGTGAACGGATGAATTCCCATGAAATTGGCCCCTTTGGGAGAAGAATTGGGTTGATCCGGTTACCTCACAACATCTTTAGTCTATTCCAATATATTGATCCCAATCGAAACTCTTTTCGGGATAGTTTTGGTGGAAGCATGAGGTTTGAGAAAAAGAACCGAGAAGCTTCAACGAACACTACCCTATCAATTTTGCATCCTTGAGGGAGCAAGTTAGCACATCCGGCATGCTCACAACATTTCATGACTATTCGAAACAATTGATCTCATTCGAAGCTCCTCCAGAGCCTGATTAGTGCAGAAGCACAAAGTTTCTGAACTGTTTGTGAAAAGTGTGAACGGATGAATTCCCATGAAATTGGCCCCTTTGGGAGAACAATTGGGTTGATCCGGTTACGTCACAACATCTTTAGTCTATTCCAATGTATTGATCCTAATCGAAACTCTTTTTGGGATAGTTTTGTTGGAAGCATGAGGTTTGAGAAAAAGAACCGAGAAGTTTCAACCAACACTACCCTATCAATTTTGCTTCTTTGAGGGAGCAAGTTAGCACATCCGGCATGCTCACAACATTTCATGACTATTCGAAACAATTGATCTCATTCGAAGCACCTCTAGAGCCTGATTAGTGCAGAAGTACAAAGTTTCTGAACTGTTTGTGAAAAGTGTGAACGGACGAATTCCCGTGAAATTGGCCCCTTTGGGAGAACAATGGGGTTGATCCGGTGACCTCACAACATCTGGAGTCTATTCCAATGTATTGATCCCAATCGAAACTCTTTTTGGGATAGTTTTGGTGGAAGCATGAGGTTTGAGAAAAAGAACCGAGAAGCTTCAACCACCACTACCCTATCAATTTTGCATCTTTGAGGGAGCAAGTTAGCACATCCGGCATGCTCACAACATTTCATAACTATTCGAAACAATTGATCTCATTCGAAGCTCCTCCTGAGCCTGATTAGTGCAGAAGCACAAAGTTTCTGAACTGTTTGTGAAAAGTGTGAACGGACGAATTCCCATGAAATTGGCCCCTTTGGGAGAACAATTGGGTTGATCCGGTGACCTCACAACATCTGGAGTCTATTCCAATGTATTGATCCCAATCGAAACTCTTTTTGGGATAGTTTTGGTGGAAGCATGAGGTTTGAGAAAAAGAACCGAGAAGCTTCAACCACCACTATCCTATCAATTTTGCATCTTTGAGGGAGCAAGTTAGCACATCCGGCATGCTCACAACATTTCATGACTATTCGAAACAATTGATCTCATTCGAAGCTCCTCCAGAGCCTGATTAGTGCAGAAGCACAAAGTTTCTGAACTGTTTGTGAAAAGTGTGAACGGATGAATTCCCATGAAATTGGCCCCTTTGGGAGAACAATTGGGTTGATCCGGTTACCTCACAACATCTTTAGTCTATTCCAATGTATTGATCCTAATCGAAACTCTTTTTGGGATAGTTTTGTTGGAAGCATGAGGTTTGAGAAAAAGAACCGAGAAGTTTCAACCAACACTACCCTATCAATTTTGCTTCTTTGAGGGAGCAAGTTAGCACATCCGGCATGCTCACAACATTTCATGACTATTCGAAACAATTGATCTCATTCGAAGCACCTCTAGAGCCTGATTAGTGCAGAAGTACAAAGTTTCTGAACTGTTTGTGAAAAGTGTGAACGGACGAATTCCCGTGAAATTGGCCCCTTTGGGAGAACAATGGGGTTGATCCGGTGACCTCACAACATCTGGAGTCTATTCCAATGTATTGATCCCAATCGAAACTCGTTTTGGGATAGTTTTGGTGGAAGCATGAGGTTTGAGAAAAAGAACCGAGAAGCTTCAACCACCACTACCCTATCAATTTTGCTTCTTTGAGGGAGCAAGTTAGCACATCCGGCATGCTCACAACATTTCATGACTATTCGAAACAATTGATCTCATTCGAAGCACCTCTAGAGCCTGATTAGTGCAGAAGTACAAAGTTTCTGAACTGTTTGTGAAAAGTGTGAACGGACGAATTCCCGTGAAATTGGCCCCTTTGGGAGAACAATGGGGTTGATCCGGTGACCTCACAACATCTGGAGTCTATTCCAATGTATTGATCCCAATCGAAACTCTTTTTGGGATAGTTTTGGTGGAAGCATGAGGTTTGAGAAAAAGAACCGAGAAGCTTCAACCACCACTACCCTATCAATTTTGCATCTTTGAGGGAGCAAGTTAGCACATCCGGCATGCTCACAACATTTCATAACTATTCGAAACAATTGATCTCATTCGAAGCTCCTCCTGAGCCTGATTAGTGCAGAAGCACAAAGTTTCTGAACTGTTTGTGAAAAGTGTGAACGGACGAATTCCCATGAAATTGGCCCCTTTGGGAGAACAATTGGGTTGATCTGGTGACCTCACAACATCTGGAGTCTATTCCAATGTATTGATCCCAATCGAAACTCTTTTTGGCATAGTTTTGGTGGAAGCATGAGGTTTGAGAAAAAGAACCGAGAAGCTTCAACCAACAATGTCCTATCAATTTTGCATCTTTTAGAGGGCAAGTTAGCACATCCGGCATGCTCAAAACATTTCATGACTATTCGAAACAATTGATCTCATTCGAAGCTCCTCCAGAGCCTGATTAGTGAAGAAGCACAAAGTTTCTGAACTGTTTGTGAAAAGTGCGAACGGATGAATTCCCATGAAACTGGCCCCTTTGGGAGAACAATTGGGTTGATCCGGTTATCTCACAACATCTTTAGTCTATTCCAATGTATTTATCCCAATCGAAACTCTTTTTGGGATAGTTTTGGTGGAAGCATGGGGTTTGAGAAAAAGAACCGAGAAGCTTCAACCAACAATGTCCTATCAATTTTGCATCTTTGAGGGAGCAAGTTAGCACATCCGGCATGCTCACAACATTTCATGACTATTCGAAACAATTGATCTCATTCGAAGCTCCTCCAGAGCCTGATTAGTGCAGAAGCACAAAGTTTCTGAACTGTTTGTGAAAAGTGTGAACGGACGAATTCCCATGAAACTGGCCCCTTTGGGAGAACAATTGGGTTGATCCGGTTATCTCACAACATCTTTAGTCTATTCCAATGTATTAATCCCAATCGAAACTCTTTTTGGGATAGTTTTGGTGGAAGCATAGGGTTTGAGAAAAAGAACCGAGAAGCTTCAACCAACAATGTCCTATCAATTTTGCATCTTTGAGGGAGCAAGTTAGCACATCCGGCATGCTCACAACATTTCATAACTATTCGAAACAATTGATCTCATTCGAAGCTCCTCCTGAGCCTGATTAGTGCAGAAGCACAAAGTTTCTGAACTGTTTGTGAAAAGTGTGAACGGACGAATTCCCATGAAATTGGCCCCTTTGGGAGAACAATTGGGTTGATCCGGTGACCTCACAGCATCTGGAGTCTATTCCAATGTATTGATCCCAATCGAAACTCTTTTTGGGATAGTTTTGGTGGAAGCATGAGGTTTGAGAAAAAGAACCGAGAAGCTTCAACCAGCAATATCCTATCAATTTTGCATCTTTGAGGGAGCAAGTTAGCACATCCGGCATGCTCACAACATTTCATGACTATTCGAAACAATTGATCTCATTCGAAGCTCCTCCAGAGCCTGATTAGTGCAGAGGCACAAAGTTTGTGAACTGTTTAGGAAAAGTGTGAACTAATGAATTCCCATGAAATTGGACCCTTTGGGGGAACAATTGGGTTCATCCAGTCGCCTCACAACATCTGGAGTCTATTCCAATGTATTGATCCCAATCGAAACTCTTTTTGGCGTAGTTTTGGTGGAAGCAGGAGGTTTGAGAAAAAGAACCGAGAAGCTTCAACCAACAATATCCTAACAATTTTGCATCTTTGAGGGAGCAAGTTAGCACATCCGGCATGCTCACAACATTTCATGACTATTCAAAACAGTTGATCTCATTCGAAGCTCGTCCAGAGCCTGATTAGTGCAGAGGCACAAAGTTTGTGAACTGTTTTGGAAAAGTGTGAACTAATGAATTCCCATGAAATTGGACCCTTTGGGAGAACAATTGGGTTCATCCGGTCACCTCACAACATGTGGAGTCTATTCCAATGTATTGATCCCAATCGAAACTCTTTTTGGCATAGTTTTGGTGGAAGCAGGAGGTTTGAGAAAAAGAACCGAGAAGCTTCAACCAACAATATCCTATCAATTTTGCATCTTTGAGGGAGCAAGTTAGCACATCCGGCATGCTCACAACATTTCATGACTATTCGAAACAATTGATCTCATTCGAAGCTCCTCCAGAGCATGATTAGTGCAGAAGCACAAAGTTTCTGAACCGTATGTGAAAAGTGTGAACGGACGAATTCCCATGAAATTGGCCCCTTTAGGAGAACAATTGGGTTGATCCGGTTACCTCACAACATCTTTAGTCTATTCCAATGTACTGATCCCAATCGAAACTCTTTTTGGGATAGTTTTGGTGGAAGCATGAGGTTTGAGAAAAAGAACCGAGAAGCTTCAACGAACACTACCCTATCAATTTTGCATCTTTGAGGGAGCAAGTTAGCACATCCGGCATGCTCACAACATTTCATAACTATTCGAAACAATTGATCTCATTCGAAGCTCCTCCTGAGCCTGATTAGTGCAGAAGCACAAAGTTTCTGAACTGTTTGTGAAAAGTGTGAACGGACGAATTCCCATGAAATTGGCCCCTTTGGGAGAACAATTGGGTTGATCCGGTGACCTCACAGCATCTGGAGTCTATTCCAATGTATTGATCCCAATCGAAACTCTTTTTGGGATAGTTTTGGTGGAAGCATGAGGTTTGAGAAAAAGAACCGAGAAGCTTCAACCAGCAATATCCAATCAATTTTGCATCTTTGAGGGAGCAAGTTAGCACATCCGGCATGCTCACAACATTTCATGACTATTCGAAACAATTGATCTCATTCGAAGCTCCTCCAGAGCCTGATTAGTGCAGAAGCACAAAGTTTCTAAACTGTTTGTGAAAAGTGTGAACGGACGAATTCCCATGAAATTGGCCCCTTTGGGAGAACAATTGGGTTGATCCGGTTACCTCACAACATCTTTAGCCTATTCCAATGTATTGATCCCAATCGAAACTCTTTTTGGGATAGTTTGGTTGGAAGCATGAGGTTTGAGAAAAAGAACCGAGAAGCTTCAACCAACACTACCCTATCAATTTTGCATCTTTGAGGGAGCAAGTTAGCACATCCGGCATGCTCACAATGTTTCATGACTATTCGAAACAATTGATCTCATTCGAAGCTCCTCCTGAGCCTGATTAGTGCAGAATTACAAAGTTTCTGAACTGTTTGTGAAAAGTGTGAATGGACGAATTCCCATGAAATTGGCCCCTTTGGGAGAACAATTGGGTTGATCCGGTTACCTCACAACATCTTTAGTCTATTCCAATATATTGATCCCAATCGAAACTCTTTTCGGGATAGTTTTGGTGGAAGCATGAGGTTTGAGAAAAAGAACCGAGAAGCTTCAACGAACACTACCCTATCAATTTTGCATCTTTGAGGGAGCAAGTTAGCACATCCGGCATGCTCACAACATTTCATGACTATTCGAAACAATTGATCTCATTCGAAGCTCCTCCAGAGCCTGATTAGTGCAGAAGCACAAAGTTTCTGAACTGTTTGTGAAAAGTGTGAACGGATGAATTCCCATGAAATTGGCCCCTTTGGGAGAACAATTGGGTTGATCCGGTTACCTCACAACATCTTTAGTCTATTCCAATGTATTGATCCCAATCGAAACTCTTTTTGGGATAGTTTTGTTGGAAGCATGAGGTTTGAGAAAAAGAACCGAGAAGTTTCAACCAACACTACCCTATCAATTTTGCTTCTTTGAGGGAGCAAGTTAGCACATCCGGCATGCTCACAACATTTCATGACTATTCGAAACAATTGATCTCATTCGAACCTCCTCCTGAGCCCGATTAGTGCAGAATTACAAAGTTTCTGAACTGTTTGTGAAAAGTGTGAACGGACGAATTCGCGTGAAATTGGCCCCTTTGGGAGAACAATGGGGTTGATCCGGTGACCTCACAACATCTGGAGTCTATTCCAATGTATTGATCCCAATCGAAACTCTTTTTGGGATAGTTTTGGTGGAAGCATGAGGTTTGAGAAAAAGAACCGAGAAGCTTCAACCACCACTACCCTATCAATTTTGCATCTTTGAGGGAGCAAGTTAGCACATCCGGCATGCTCACAACATTTCATAACTATTCGAAACAATTGATCTCATTCGAAGCTCCTCCAGAGCCTGATTAGTGCAGAGGCACAAAGTTTGTGAACTGTTTAGGAAAAGTGTGAACTAATGAATTCCCATGAAATTGGACCCTTTGGGGGAACAATTGGGTTCATCCAGTCACCTCACAACATCTGGAGTCTATTCCAATGTATTGATCCCAATCGAAACTCTTTTTGGCGTAGTTTTGGTGGAAGCAGGAGGTTTGAGAAAAAGAACCGAGAAGCTTCAACCAACAATATCCTAACAATTTTGCATCTTTGAGGGAGCAAGTTAGCACATCCGGCATGCTCACAACATTTCATGACTATTCAAAACAGTTGATCTCATTCGAAGCTCCTCCAGAGCCTGATTAGTGCAGAAGCACAAAGTTTCTGAACTGTTTGTGAAAAGTGTGAACGGACGAATTCCCATGAAACTGGCCCCTTTGGGAGAACAATTGGATTGATCCGGTTATCTCACAACATCTTTAGTCTATTCCAATGTATTAATCCCAATCGAAACTCTTTTTGGGATAGTTTTGGTGGAAGCATGGGGTTTGAGAAAAAGAACCGAGAAGCTTCAACCAACAATGTCCTATCAATTTTGCATCTTTGAGGGAGCAAGTTAGCACATCCGGCATGCTCACAACATTTCATGACTATTCGAAACAATTGATCTCATTCGAAGCTCCTCCAGAGCCTGATTAGTGCAGAAGCACAAAGTTTCTGAACTGTTTGTGAAAAGTGTGAACGGACGAATTCCCATGAAACTGGCCCCTTTGGGAGAACAATTGGGTTGATCCGGTTATCTCACAACATCTTTAGTCTATTCCAATGTATTAATCCCAATCGAAACTCTTTTTGGGATAGTTTTGGTGGAAGCATAGGGTTTGAGAAAAAGAACCGAGAAGCTTCAACCAACAATGTCCTATCAATTTTGCATCTTTGAGGGAGCAAGTTAGCACATCCGGCATGCTCACAACATTTCATAACTATTCGAAACAATTGATCTCATTCGAAGCTCCTCCTGAGCCTGATTAGTGCAGAAGCACAAAGTTTCTGAACTGTTTGTGAAAAGTGTGAACGGACGAATTCCCATGAAATTGGCCCCTTTGGGAGAACAATTGGGTTGATCCAGTGACCTCACAGCATCTGGAGTCTATTCCAATGTATTGATCCCAATCGAAACTCTTTTTGGGATAGTTTTGGTGGAAGCATGAGGTTTGAGAAAAAGAACCGAGAAGCTTCAACCAGCAATATCCTATCAATTTTGCATCTTTGAGGGAGCAAGTTAGCACATCCGGCATGCTCACAACATTTCATGACTATTCGAAACAATTGATCTCATTCGAAGCTCCTCCAGAGCCTGATTAGTGCAGAGGCACAAAGTTTGTGAACTGTTTAGGAAAAGTGTGAACTAATGAATTCCCATGAAATTGGACCCTTTGGGGGAACAATTGGGTTCATCCAGTCACCTCACAACATCTGGAGTCTATTCCAATGTATTGATCCCAATCGAAACTCTTTTTGGCGTAGTTTTGGTGGAAGCAGGAGGTTTGAGAAAAAGAACCGAGAAGCTTCAACCAACAATATCCTAACAATTTTGCATCTTTGAGGGAGCAAGTTAGCACATCCGGCATGCTCACAACATTTCATGACTATTCAAAACAGTTGATCTCATTCGAAGCTCGTCCAGAGCCTGATTAGTGCAGAGGCACAAAGTTTGTGAACTGTTTTGGAAAAGTGTGAACTAATGAATTCCCATGAAATTGGACCCTTTGGGAGAACAATTGGGTTCATCCGGTCACCTCACAACATGTGGAGTCTATTCCAATGTATTGATCCCAATCGAAACTCTTTTTGGCATAGTTTTGGTGGAAGCAGGAGGTTTGAGAAAAAGAATCGAGAAGCTTCAACCAATAATATCCTATCAATTTTGCATCTTTGAGGGAGCAAGTTAGCACATCCGGCATGCTCACAACATTTCATGACTATTCGAAACAATTGATCTCATTCGAAGCTCCTCCAGAGCATGATTAGTGCAGAAGCACAAAGTTTCTGAACCGTATGTGAAAAGTGTGAACGGACGAATTCCCATGAAATTGGCCCCTTTAGGAGAACAATTGGGTTGATCCGGTTACCTCACAACATCTTTAGTCTATTCCAATGTACTGATCCCAATCGAAACTCTTTTTGGGATAGTTTTGGTGGAAGCATGAGGTTTGAGAAAAAGAACCGAGAAGCTTCAACCACCACTACCCTATCAATTTTGCATCTTTGAGGGAGCAAGTTAGCACATCCGGCATGCTCACAACATTTCATAACTATTCGAAACAATTGATCTCATTCGAAGCTCCTCCTGAGCCTGATTAGTGCAGAAGCACAAAGTTTCTGAACTGTTTGTGAAAAGTGTGAACGGACGAATTCCCATGAAATTGGCCCCTTTGGGAGAACAATTGGGTTGATCCGGTGACCTCACAGCATCTGGAGTCTATTCCAATGTATTGATCCCAATCGAAACTCTTTTTGGGATAGTTTTGGTGGAAGCATGAGGTTTGAGAAAAAGAACCGAGAAGCTTCAACCAGCAATATCCAATCAATTTTGCATCTTTGAGGGAGCAAGTTAGCACATCCGGCATGCTCACAAGATTTCATGACTATTCGAAACAATTGATCTCATTCGAAGCTCCTCCAGAGCCTGATTAGTGCAGAAGCACAAAGTTTCTAAACTGTTTGTGAAAAGTGTGAACGGACGAATTCCCATGAAATTGGCCCCTTTGGGAGAACAATTGGGTTGATCCGGTTACCTCACAACATCTTTAGCCTATTCCAATGTATTGATCCCAATCGAAACTCTTTTTGGGATAGTTTGGTTGGAAGCATGAGGTTTGAGAAAAAGAACCGAGAAGCTTCAACCAACACTACCCTATCAATTTTGCATCTTTGAGGGAGCAAGTTAGCACATCCGGCATGCTCACAATGTTTCATGACTATTCGAAACAATTGATCTCATTCGAAGCTCCTCCTGAGCCTGATTAGTGCAGAATTACAAAGTTTCTGAACTGTTTGTGAAAAGTGTGAATGGACGAATTCCCATGAAATTGGCCCCTTTGGGAGAACAATTGGGTTGATCCGGTTACCTCACAACATCTTTAGTCTATTCCAATATATTGATCCCAATCGAAACTCTTTTCGGGATAGTTTTGGTGGAAGCATGAGGTTTGAGAAAAAGAACCGAGAAGCTTCAACGAACACTACCCTATCAATTTTGCATCTTTGAGGGAGCAAGTTAGCACATCCGGCATGCTCACAACATTTCATGACTATTCGAAACAATTGATCTCATTCGAAGCTCCTCCAGAGCCTGATTAGTGCAGAAGCACAAAGTTTCTGAACTGTTTGTGAAAAGTGTGAACGGATGAATTCCCATGAAATTGGCCCCTTTGGGAGAACAATTGGGTTGATCCGGTTACCTCACAACATCTTTAGTCTATTCCAATGTATTGATCCCAATCGAAACTCTTTTTGGGATAGTTTTGTTGGAAGCATGAGGTTTGAGAAAAAGAACCGAGAAGTTTCAACCAACACTACCCTATCAATTTTGCTTCTTTGAGGGAGCAAGTTAGCACATCCGGCATGCTCACAACATTTCATGACTATTCGAAACAATTGATCTCATTCGAAGCACCTCCAGAGCCTGATTAGTGCAGAAGGACAAAGTTTCTGAACTGTTTGTGAAAAGTGTGAACGGACGAATTCGCGTGAAATTGGCCCCTTTGGGAGAACAATGGGGTTGATCCGGTGACCTCACAACATCTGGAGTCTATTCCAATGTATTGATCCCAATCGAAACTCTTTTTGGGATAGTTTTGGTGGAAGCATGAGGTTTGAGAAAAAGAACCGAGAAGCTTCAACCACCACTACCCTATCAATTTTGCATCTTTGAGGGAGCAAGTTAGCACATCCGGCATGCTCACAACATTTCATAACTATTCGAAACAATTGATCTCATTCGAAGCTCCTCCTGAGCCTGATTAGTGCAGAAGCACAAAGTTTCTGAACTGTTTGTGAAAAGTGTGAACGGACGAATTCCCATGAAATTGGCCCCTTTGGGAGAACAATTGGGTTGATCCGGTGACCTCACAACATCTGGAGTCTATTCCAATGTATTGATCCCAATCGAAACTCTTTTTGGGATAGTTTTGGTGGAAGCATGAGGTTTGAGAAAAAGAACCGAGAAGCTTCAACCAGCAATATCCTATCAATTTTGCATCTTTGAGGGAGCAAGTTAGCACATCCGGCATGCTCACAACATTTCATGACTATTCGAAACAATTGATCTCATTCGAAGCTCCTCCAGAGCCTGATTAGTGCAGAAGTACAAAGTTTCTAAACTGTTTGTGAAAAGTGTGAACGGACGAATTCCCATGAAATTGGCCCCTTTGGGAGAACAATTGGGTTGATCCGGTTACCTCACAACATCTTTAGCCTATTCCAATGTATTGATCCCAATCGAAACTCTTTTTGGGATAGTTTGGTTGGAAGCATGAGGTTTGAGAAAAAGAACCGAGAAGCTTCAACCAACACTACCCTATCAATTTTGCATCTTTGAGGGAGCAAGTTAGCACATCCGGCATGCTCACAATGTTTCATGACTATTCGAAACAATTGATCTCATTCGAAGCTCCTCCTGAGCCTGATTAGTGCAGAATTACAAAGTTTCTGAACTGTTTGTGAAAAGTGTGAATGGACGAATTCCCATGAAATTGGCCCCTTTGGGAGAACAATTGGGTTGATCCGGTTACCTCACAACATCTTTAGTCTATTCCAATATATTGATCCCAATCGAAACTCTTTTCGGGATAGTTTTGGTGGAAGCATGAGGTTTGAGAAAAAGAACCGAGAAGCTTCAACGAACACTACCCTATCAATTTTGCATCTTTGAGGGAGCAAGTTAGCACATCCGGCATGCTCACAACATTTCATGACTATTCGAAACAATTGATCTCATTCGAAGCTCCTCCAGAGCCTGATTAGTGCAGAAGCACAAAGTTTCTGAACTGTTTGTGAAAAGTGTGAACGGATGAATTCCCATGAAATTGGCCCCTTTGGGAGAACAATTGGGTTGATCCGGTTACCTCACAACATCTTTAGTCTATTCCAATGTATTGATCCCAATCGAAACTCTTTTTGGGATAGTTTTGTTGGAAGCATGAGGTTTGAGAAAAAGAACCGAGAAGTTTCAACCAACACTACCCTATCAATTTTGCATCTTTGAGGGAGCAAGTTAGCACATCCGGCATGCTCACAACATTTCATGACTATTCGAAACAATTGATCTCATTCGAAGCACCTCTAGAGCCTGATTAGTGCAGAAGCACAAAGTTTCTGAACTGTTTGTGAAAAGTGTGAACGGACGAATTCTCGTGAAATTGGCCCCTTTGGGAGAACAATGGGGTTGATCCGGTGACCTCACAACATCTGGAGTCTATTCCAATGTATTGATCCCAATCGAAACTCTTTTTGGGATAGTTTTGGTGGAAGCATGAGGTTTGAGAAAAAGAACCGAGAAGCTTCAACCACCACTACCCTATCAATTTTGCATCTTTGAGGGAGCAAGTTAGCACATCCGGCATGCTCACAACATTTCATAACTATTCGAAACAATTGATCTCATTCGAAGCTCCTCCTGAGCCTGATTAGTGCAGAAGCACAAAGTTTCTGAACTGTTTGTGAAAAGTGTGAACGGACGAATTCCCATGAAATTGGCCCCTTTGGGAGAACAATTGGGTTCATCCGGCTACCTCACAACATCTTTAGTCTATTCCAATGTATTGATCCCAATCGAAACTCTTTTTGGGATAGTTTTGGTGGAAGCATGAGGTTTGAGAAAAAGAACCGAGAAGCTTCAACCAGCAATATCCTATCAATTTTGCATCTTTGAGGGAGCAAGTTAGCACATCCGGCATGCTCACAACATTTCATGACAATTCGAAACAATTGATCTCATTCGAAGCTCCTCCAGAGCCTGATTAGTGCAGAAGCACAAAGTTTCTGAACTGTTTGTGAAAAGTGTGAACGGACGAATTCCCACGAAATTGGCCCCTTTGGGAGAACAATGGGGTTGATCCGGTGACCTCAAAATATCTGGAGACTATTCCAATGTATTGATCCCAATCGAAACTCTTTTTGGGATAGTTTTGTTGGAAGCATGAGGTTTGAGAAAAAGAACCGAAAGGCTTCAACCAACACTACCCTATCAATTTTGCATCTTTGAGGGAGCAAGTTAGCACATCCGGCATGCTCACAATATTTCATGACTATTCGAAACAATTGATCTCATTTGAAGCTCCTCCAGAGCCTGATTAGTGCAGAATTACAAAGTTTCTGAACTGTTTGTGAAAAGTGTGAATGGATGAATTCCCATGAAATTGGCCCCTTTGGGAGAACAATTGGGTTGATCCGGTGACCTCACAGCATCTGGAGTCTATTCCAATGTATTGATCCCAATCGAAACTCTTTTTGGGATAGTTTTGGTGGAAGCATGAGGTTTGAGAAAAAGAACCGAGAAGCTTCAACCAGCAATATCCTATCAATTTTGCATCTTTGAGGGAGCAAGTTAGCACATCCGGCATGCTCACAACATTTCATGACTATTCGAAACAATTGATCTCATTCGAAGCTCCTCCAGAGCCTGATTAGTGCAGAAGTACAAAGTTTCTAAACTGTTTGTGAAAAGTGTGAACGGACGAATTCCCATGAAATTGGCCCCTTTGGGAGAACAATTGGGTTGATCCGGTTACCTCACAACATCTTTAGCCTATTCCAATGTATTGATCCCAATCGAAACTCTTTTTGGGATAGTTTGGTTGGAAGCATGAGGTTTGAGAAAAAGAACCGAGAAGCTTCAACCAACACTACCCTATCAATTTTGCATCTTTGAGGGAGCAAGTTAGCACATCCGGCATGCTCACAATGTTTCATGACTATTCGAAACAATTGATCTCATTCGAAGCTCCTCCTGAGCCTGATTAGTGCAGAATTACAAAGTTTCTGAACTGTTTGTGAAAAGTGTGAATGGACGAATTCCCATGAAATTGGCCCCTTTGGGAGAACAATTGGGTTGATCCGGTTACCTCACAACATCTTTAGTCTATTCCAATATATTGATCCCAATCGAAACTCTTTTCGGGATAGTTTTGGTGGAAGCATGAGGTTTGAGAAAAAGAACCGAGAAGCTTCAACGAACACTACCCTATCAATTTTGCATCTTTGAGGGAGCAAGTTAGCACATCCGGCATGCTCACAATATTTCATGACTATTCGAAACAATTGATCTCATTTGAAGCTCCTCCAGAGCCTGATTAGTGCAGAAGTACAAAGTTTCTAAACTGTTTGTGAAAAGTGTGAACGGACGAATTCCCATGAAATTGGCCCCTTTGGGAGAACAATTGGGTTGATCCGGTTACCTCACAACATCTTTAGCCTATTCCAATGTATTGATCCCAATCGAAACTCTTTTTGGGATAGTTTGGTTGGAAGCATGAGGTTTGAGAAAAAGAACCGAGAAGCTTCAACCAACACTACCCTATCAATTTTGCATCTTTGAGGGAGCAAGTTAGCACATCCGGCATGCTCACAATGTTTCATGACTATTCGAAACAATTGATCTCATTCGAAGCTCCTCCTGAGCCTGATTAGTGCAGAATTACAAAGTTTCTGAACTGTTTGTGAAAAGTGTGAATGGACGAATTCCCATGAAATTGGCCCCTTTGGGAGAACAATTGGGTTGATCCGGTTACCTCACAACATCTTTAGTCTATTCCAATATATTGATCCCAATCGAAACTCTTTTCGGGATAGTTTTGGTGGAAGCATGAGGTTTGAGAAAAAGAACCGAGAAGCTTCAACGAACACTACCCTATCAATTTTGCATCTTTGAGGGAGCAAGTTAGCACATCCGGCATGCTCACAACATTTCATGACTATTCGAAACAATTGATCTCATTCGAAGCACCTCTAGAGCCTGATTAGTGCAGAAGCACAAAGTTTCTGAACTGTTTGTGAAAAGTGTGAACGGACGAATTCCCATGAAATTGGCCCCTTTGGGAGAACAATTGGGTTGATCCGGTTACCTCACAACATCTTTAGCCTATTCCAATGTATTGATCCCAATCGAAACTCTTTTTGGGATAGTTTGGTTGGAAGCATGAGGTTTGAGAAAAAGAACCGAGAAGCTTCAACCAGCAATATCCTATCAATTTTGCATCTTTGAGGGAGCAAGTTAGCACATCCGGCATGCTCACAACATTTCATGACTATTCGAAACAATTGATCTCATTCGAAGCTCCTCCAGAGCCTGATTAGTGCAGAAGTACAAAGTTTCTAAACTGTTTGTGAAAAGTGTGAACGGACGAATTCCCACGAAATTGGCCCCTTTGGGAGAACAATGGGGTTGATCCGGTGACCTCAAAATATCTGGAGACTATTCCAATGTATTGATCCCAATCGAAACTCTTTTTGGGATAGTTTTGTTGGAAGCATGAGGTTTGAGAAAAAGAACCGAAAGGCTTCAACCAACACTACCCTATCAATTTTGCATCTTTGAGGGAGCAAGTTAGCACATCCGGCATGCTCACAATATTTCATGACTATTCGAAACAATTGATCTCATTTGAAGCTCCTCCAGAGCCTGATTAGTGCAGAATTACAAAGTTTCTGAACTGTTTGTGAAAAGTGTGAATGGATGAATTCCCATGAAATTGGCCCCTTTGGGAGAACAATTGGGTTGATCCGGTGACCTCACAGCATCTGGAGTCTATTCCAATGTATTGATCCCAATCGAAACTCTTTTTGGGATAGTTTTGGTGGAAGCATGAGGTTTGAGAAAAAGAACCGAGAAGCTTCAACCAGCAATATCCTATCAATTTTGCATCTTTGAGGGAGCAAGTTAGCACATCCGGCATGCTCACAACATTTCATGACTATTCGAAACAATTGATCTCATTCGAAGCTCCTCCAGAGCCTGATTAGTGCAGAAGTACAAAGTTTCTAAACTGTTTGTGAAAAGTGTGAACGGACGAATTCCCATGAAATTGGCCCCTTTGGGAGAACAATTGGGTTGATCCGGTTACCTCACAACATCTTTAGCCTATTCCAATGTATTGATCCCAATCGAAACTCTTTTTGGGATAGTTTGGTTGGAAGCATGAGGTTTGAGAAAAAGAACCGAGAAGCTTCAACCAACACTACCCTATCAATTTTGCATCTTTGAGGGAGCAAGTTAGCACATCCGGCATGCTCACAATGTTTCATGACTATTCGAAACAATTGATCTCATTCGAAGCTCCTCCTGAGCCTGATTAGTGCAGAATTACAAAGTTTCTGAACTGTTTGTGAAAAGTGTGAATGGACGAATTCCCATGAAATTGGCCCCTTTGGGAGAACAATTGGGTTGATCCGGTTACCTCACAACATCTTTAGTCTATTCCAATATATTGATCCCAATCGAAACTCTTTTCGGGATAGTTTTGGTGGAAGCATGAGGTTTGAGAAAAAGAACCGAGAAGCTTCAACGAACACTACCCTATCAATTTTGCATCTTTGAGGGAGCAAGTTAGCACATCCGGCATGCTCACAATATTTCATGACTATTCGAAACAATTGATCTCATTTGAAGCTCCTCCAGAGCCTGATTAGTGCAGAAGTACAAAGTTTCTAAACTGTTTGTGAAAAGTGTGAACGGACGAATTCCCATGAAATTGGCCCCTTTGGGAGAACAATTGGGTTGATCCGGTTACCTCACAACATCTTTAGCCTATTCCAATGTATTGATCCCAATCGAAACTCTTTTTGGGATAGTTTGGTTGGAAGCATGAGGTTTGAGAAAAAGAACCGAGAAGCTTCAACCAACACTACCCTATCAATTTTGCATCTTTGAGGGAGCAAGTTAGCACATCCGGCATGCTCACAATGTTTCATGACTATTCGAAACAATTGATCTCATTCGAAGCTCCTCCTGAGCCTGATTAGTGCAGAATTACAAAGTTTCTGAACTGTTTGTGAAAAGTGTGAATGGACGAATTCCCATGAAATTGGCCCCTTTGGGAGAACAATTGGGTTGATCCGGTTACCTCACAACATCTTTAGTCTATTCCAATATATTGATCCCAATCGAAACTCTTTTCGGGATAGTTTTGGTGGAAGCATGAGGTTTGAGAAAAAGAACCGAGAAGCTTCAACGAACACTACCCTATCAATTTTGCATCTTTGAGGGAGCAAGTTAGCACATCCGGCATGCTCACAACATTTCATGACTATTCGAAACAATTGATCTCATTCGAAGCTCCTCCAGAGCCTGATTAGTGCAGAAGCACAAAGTTTCTGAACTGTTTGTGAAAAGTGTGAACGGATGAATTCCCATGAAATTGGCCCCTTTGGGAGAACAATTGGGTTGATCCGGTTACCTCACAACATCTTTAGTCTATTCCAATGTATTGATCCCAATCGAAACTCTTTTTGGGATAGTTTTGTTGGAAGCATGAGGTTTGAGAAAAAGAACCGAGAAGTTTCAACCAACACTACCCTATCAATTTTGCTTCTTTGAGGGAGCAAGTTAGCACATCCGGCATGCTCACAACATTTCATGACTATTCGAAACAATTGATCTCATTCGAAGCACCTCTAGAGCCTGATTAGTGCAGAAGCACAAAGTTTCTGAACTGTTTGTGAAAAGTGTGAACGGACGAATTCCCGTGAAATTGGCCCCTTTGGGAGAACAATGGGGTTGATCCGGTGACCTCACAACATCTGGAGTCTATTCCAATGTATTGATCCCAATCGAAACTCTTTTTGGGATAGTTTTGGTGGAAGCATGAGGTTTGAGAAAAAGAACCGAGAAGCTTCAACCACCACTACCCTATCAATTTTGCTTCTTTGAGGGAGCAAGTTAGCACATCCGGCATGCTCACAACATTTCATAACTATTCGAAACAATTGATCTCATTCGAAGCTCCTCCTGAGCCTGATTAGTGCAGAAGCACAAAGTTTCTGAACTGTTTGTGAAAAGTGTGAACGGACGAATTCCCATGAAATTGGCCCCTTTGGGAGAACAATTGGGTTCATCCGGCTACCTCACAACATCTTTAGTCTATTCCAATGTATTGATCCCAATCGAAACTCTTTTTGGGATAGTTTTGGTGGAAGCATGAGGTTTGAGAAAAAGAACCGAGAAGCTTCAACCAGCAATATCCTATCAATTTTGCATCTTTGAGGGAGCAAGTTAGCACATCCGGCATGCTCACAACATTTCATGACAATTCGAAACAATTGATCTCATTCGAAGCTCCTCCAGAGCCTGATTAGTGCAGAAGCACAAAGTTTCTGAACTGTTTGTGAAAAGTGTGAACGGACGAATTCCCACGAAATTGGCCCCTTTGGGAGAACAATGGGGTTGATCCGGTGACCTCAAAATATCTGGAGACTATTCCAATGTATTGATCCCAATCGAAACTCTTTTTGGGATAGTTTTGTTGGAAGCATGAGGTTTGAGAAAAAGAACCGAAAGGCTTCAACCAACACTACCCTATCAATTTTGCATCTTTGAGGGAGCAAGTTAGCACATCCGGCATGCTCACAATATTTCATGACTATTCGAAACAATTGATCTCATTTGAAGCTCCTCCAGAGCCTGATTAGTGCAGAATTACAAAGTTTCTGAACTGTTTGTGAAAAGTGTGAATGGATGAATTCCCATGAAATTGGCCCCTTTGGGAGAACAATTGGGTTGATCCGGTTACCTCACAACATCTTTAGTCTATTCCAATGTCTTGATCCCAATCGAAACTCTTTTTGGTATAGTTTTGGTCAGAAGCATGAGGTTTGAGAAAAAGAACCGACAAGCTTCAACCAACAATATCCTATCAATTTTGCATCTTTGAGGGAGCAAGTTAGCACATCCGGCATGCTCACAACATTTCATGACTATTCGAAACAATTGATCTCATTCGAAGCTCCTCCTGAGCCTGATTAGTGCAGAAGCACAAAGTTTCTGAACTGTTTGTGAAAAGTGTGAACGGATGAATTCCAATGAAATTAGCCCCTTTGGGAGAACAATGGGGTTGATCCGGTGACCTCACAAAATCTGGAGTCTATTCCAATGTATTGATCCCAATCGAAACTCTTTTTGGGATAGTTTTGTTGGAAGCATGAGGTTTGAGAAAAAGAACCGAGAAGCTTCAACCAACACTACCCTATCAATTTTGCATCTTTGAGGGAGCAAGTTAGCACATCCGGCATACTCACAATATTTCATGACTATTCGAAACAATTGATCTCATTCGAAGCTCCTCCAGAGCCTGATTAGTGCAGAAGCACAAAATTTCTAAACTGTTTGATAAAAGTGTGAACGGACGAATTCCCATGAAATTGGCCCCTTTGGGAGAACAATTGGGTTGATCCGGTTACCTCACAACATCTTTAGTCTATTCCAATGTATTGATCCCAATCGAAACACTTTTTGGGATAGTTTTGGTGGAAGCATGAGGTTTGAGAAAAAGAACCGAGAAGCTTCAACCAACAATATCCTATCAATTTTGCATCTTTGAGGGAGCAAGTTAGCACATCCGGCATGCTCACAACATTTCATGACTATTCGAAACAATTGATCTCATTCGAAGCTCCTCCAGAGCCTGATTAGTGCAGAAGCACAAAGTTTCTAAACTGTTTGATAAAAGTGTGAACGGACGAATTCCCATGAAATTGGCCCCATTGGGAGAACAATTGGGTTGATCCGGTTACCTCACAACATCTTTAGTCTATTCCAATGTATTGATCCCAATCGAAACTCTTTTTGGGATAGTTTTGGTGGAAGCATGGGGTTTGAGAAAAAGAACCGAGAAGCTTCAACCAACAATATCCTATCAATTTTGCATCTTTGAGGGAGCAAGTTAGCACATCCGGCATGCTCACAACATTTCATGACAATTCGAAACAATTGATCTCATTCGAAGCTCCTCCAGAGCCTGATTAGTGCAGAAGCACAAAGTTTCTGAACTGTTTGTGAAAAGTGTGAACGGACGAATTCCCATGAAATTGGCCCCTTTGGGAGAACAATGGGTTGATCCGGTGACCTCAAAATATCTGGAGACTATTCCAATGTATTGATCCCAATCGAAACTCTTTTTGGGATAGTTTTGTTGGAAGCATGGGGTTTGAGAAAAAGAACCGAGAAGCTTCAACCAACACTACCCTATCAATTTTGCATCTTTGAGGGAGCAAGTTAGCACATCCGGCATGCTCACAACATTTCATGACTATTCGAAACAATTGATCTCATTCGAAGCTCCTCCAGAGCCTGATTAGTGCAGAAGCACAAAGTTTCTGAACTGTTTGTGAAAAGTGTGAACGGACGAATTTACATGAAATTGGCCCCTTTGGGAGAACAATGGGGTTGATCCGGTGACCTCACAACATCTGGAGTCTATTCCAATGTATTGATCCCAATCGAAACTCTTTTTGGGATAGTTTTGTTGGAAGCATGAGGTTTGAGAAAAAGAACCGAGAAGCTTCAACCAACAATATCCTATGAATTTTGCATCTTTGAGGGAGCAAGTTAGCACATCCGGCATGCTCACAACATTTCATGACTATTCGAAACAATTGATCTCATTCGAAGCTCCTCCTGAGCCTGATTAGTGCAGAAGCACAAAGTTTCTGAACTGTTTGTGAAAAGTGTGAACGGATGAATTCCAATGAAATTAGCCCCTTTGGGAGAACAAAGGGGTTGATCCGGTGACCTCACAAAATCTGGAGTCTATTCCAATGTATTGATCCCAATCGAAACTCTTTTTGGGATAGTTTTGTTGGAAGCATGAGGTTTGAGAAAAAGAACCGAGAAGCTTCAACCAACACTACCCTATCAATTTTGCATCTTTGAGGGAGCAAGTTAGCACATCCGGCATACTCACAATATTTCATGACTATTCGAAACAATTGATCTCATTCGAAGCTCCTCTAGAGCCTGATTAGTGCAGAAGCACAAAGTTTCTAAACTGTTTGATAAAAGTGTGAACGGACGAATTCCCATGAAATTGGCCCCTTTGGGAGAACAATTGGGTTGATCCGGTTACCTCACAACATCTTTAGTCTATTCCAATGTATTGATCCCAATCGAAACACTTTTTGGGATAGTTTTGGTGGAAGCATGAGGTTTGAGAAAAAGAACGGAGAAGCTTCAACCAACAATATCCTATCAATTTTGCATCTTTGAGGGAGCAAGTTAGCACATCCGGCATGCTCACAACATTTCATGACTATTCGAAACAATTGATCTCATTCGAAGCTCCTCCAGAGCCTGATTAGTGCAGAAGCACAAAGTTTCTAAACTGTTTGATAAAAGTGTGAACGGACGAATTCCCATGAAATTGGCCCCATTGGGAGAACAATTGGGTTGATCCGGTTACCTCACAACATCTTTAGTCTATTCCAATGTATTGATCCCAATCGAAACTCTTTTTGGGATAGTTTTTTAGAAGCATGGGGTTTGAGAAAAAGAACCGAGAAGCTTCAACCAACAATATCCTATCAATTTTGCATCTTTGAGGGAGCAAGTTAGCACATCCGGCATGCTCACAACATTTCATGACTATTCGAAACAATTGATCTCATTCGAAGCTCCTCCAGAGCCTGATTAGTGCAGAAGCACAAAGTTTCTGAACTGTTTGTGAAAAGTGTGAACGGACGAATTCCCATGAAATTGGCCCCTTTGGGAGAACAATGGGGTTGATCCGGTGACCTCACAATATCTGGAGACTATTCCAATGTATTGATCCCAATCAAAACTCTTTTTGGGATAGTTTTGTTGGAAGCATGAGGTTTGAGAAAAAGAACCGAAAGGCTTCAACCAACACTACCCTATCAATTTTGCATCTTTGAGGGAGCAAGTTAGCACATCCGGCATGCTCACAATATTTCATGACTATTCGAAACAATTGATCTCATTTGAAGCTCCTCCAGAGCCTGATTAGTGCAGAATTACAAAGTTTCTGAACTGTTTGTGAAAAGTGTGAATGGATGAATTCCCATGAAATTGGCCCCTTTGGGAGAACAATTGGGTTGATCCGGTTACCTCACAACATCTTTAGTCTATTCCAATGTCTTGATCCCAATCGAAACTCTTTTTGGTATAGTTTTGGTCAGAAGCATGAGGTTTGAGAAAAAGAACCGAGAAGCTTCAACCAACAATATCCTATCAATTTTGCATCTTTGAGGGAGCAAGTTAGCACATCCGGCATGCTCACAACATTTCATGACTATTCGAAACAATTGATCTCATTCGAAGCTCCTCCTGAGCCTGATTAGTGCAGAAGCACAAAGTTTCTGAACTGTTTGTGAAAAGTGTGAACGGATGAATTCCAATGAAATTAGCCCCTTTGGGAGAACAATGGGGTTGATCCGGTGACCTCACAAAATCTGGAGTCTATTCCAATGTATTGATCCCAATCGAAACTCTTTTTGGGATAGTTTTGGTGGAAGCATGAGGTTTGAGAAAAAGAACCGAGAAGCTTCAACCAACACTACCCTATCAATTTTGCATCTTTGAGGGAGCAAGTTAGCACATCCGGCATACTCACAATATTTCATGACTATTCGAAACAATTGATCTCATTCGAAGCTCCTCCAGAGCCTGATTAGTGCAGAAGCACAAAGTTTCTAAACTGTTTGATAAAAGTGTGAACGGACGAATTCCCATGAAATTGGCCCCATTGGGAGAACAATTGGGTTGATCCGGTTACCTCACAACATCTTTAGTCTATTCCAATGTATTGATCCCAATCGAAACACTTTTTGGGATAGTTTTGGTGGAAGCATGAGGTTTGAGAAAAAGAACCGAGAAGCTTCAACCAACAATATCCTATCAATTTTGCATCTTTGAGGGAGCAAGTTAGCACATCCGGCATGCTCACAACATTTCATGACTATTCGAAACAATTGATCTCATTCGAAGCTCCTCCAGAGCTTGATTAGTGCAGAAGCACAAAGTCTCTAAACTGTTTGATAAAAGTGTGAACGGACGAATTCCCATGAAATTGGCCCCATTGGGAGAACAATTGGGTTGATCCGGTTACCTCACAACATCTTTAGTCTATTCCAATGTATTGATCCCAATCGAAACTCTTTTTGGGATAGTTTTGGTGGAAGCATGGGGTTTGAGAAAAAGAACCGAGAAGCTTCAACCAACAATATCCTATCAATTTTTCATCTTTGAGGGAGCAAGTTAGCAAATCCGGCATGCTCACAACATTTCATGACAATTCGAAACAATTGATCTCATTCGAAGCTCCTCCAGAGCCTGATTAGTGCAGAAGCACAAAGTTTCTGAACTGTTTGTGAAAAGTGTGAACGGACGAATTCCCATGAAATTGGCCCCTTTGGGAGAACAATGGGGTTGATCCGGTGACCTCAAAATATCTGGAGACTATTCCAATGTATTGATCCCAATCGAAACTCTTTTTGGGATAGTTTTGTTGGAAGCATGAGGTTTGAGAAAAAGAACCGAAAGGCTTCAACCAACACTACCCTATCAATTTTGCATCTTTGAGGGAGCAAGTTAGCACATCCGGCATGCTCACAATATTTCATGACTATTCGAAACAATTGATCTCATTTGAAGCTCCTCCAGAGCCTGATTAGTGCAGAATTACAAAGTTTCTGAACTGTTTGTGAAAAGTGTGAATGGATGAATTCCCATGAAATTGGCCCCTTTGGGAGAACAATTGGGTTGATCCGGTTACCTCACAACATCTTTAGTCTATTCCAATGTCTTGATACCAATCGAAACTCTTTTTGGTATAGTTTTGGTCAGAAGCATGAGGTTTGAGAAAAAGAGCCGAGAAGCTTCAACCAACAATATCCTATCAATTTTGCATCTTTGAGGGAGCAAGTTAGCACATCCGGCATGCTCACAACATTTCATGACTATTCGAAACAATTGATCTCATTCGAAGCTCCTCCTGAGCCTAATTAGTGCAGAAGCACAAAGTTTCTGAACTGTTTGTGAAAAGTGTGAACGGATGAATTCCAATGAAATTAGCCCATTTGGGAGAACAATGGGGTTGATCCGGTGACCTCACAAAATCTGGAGTCTATTCCAATGTATTGATCCCAATCGAAACTCTTTTTGGGATAGTTTTGTTGGAAGCATGAGGTTTGAGAAAAAGAACCGAGAAGCTTCAACCAACACTACCCTATCAATTTTGCATCTTTGAGGGAGCAAGTTAGCACATCCGGCATACTCACAATATTTCATGACTATTCGAAACAATTGATCTCATTAGAAGCTCCTCCAGAGCCTGATTAGTGCAGAAGCACAAAGTTTCTAAACTGTTTGATAAAAGTGTGAACGGACGAATTCCCATGAAATTGGCCCCTTTGGGAGAACAATTGGGTTGATCCGGTTACCTCACAACATCTTTAGTCTATTCCAATGTATTGATCCCAATCGAAACACTTTTTGGGATAGTTTTGGTGGAAGCATGAGGTTTGAGAAAAAGAACCGAGAAGCTTCAACCAACAATATCCTATCAATTTTGCATCTTTGAGGGAGCAAGTTAGCACATCCGGCATGCTCACAACATTTCATGACTATTCGAAACAATTGATCTCATTCGAAGCTCCTCCAGAGTTTGATTAGTGCAAAAGCACAAAGTCTCTAAACTGTTTGATAAAAGTGTGAACGGACGAATTCCCATGAAATTGGCCCCATTGGGAGAACAATTGGGTTGATCCGGTTACCTCACAACATCTTTAGTCTATTCCAATGTATTGATCCCAATCGAAACTCTTTTTGGGATAGTTTTGGTGGAAGCATGGGGTTTGAGAAAAAGAACCGAGAAGCTTCAACCAACAATATCCTATCAATTTTGCATCTTTGAGGGAGCAAGTTAGCACATCCGGCATGCTCACAACATTTCATGACTATTCGAAACAATTGATCTCATTCGAAGCTCCTCCAGAGCCTGATTAGTGCAGAAGCACAAAGTTTCTGAACTGTTTGTGAAAAGTGTGAACGGACGAATTCCCATGAAATTGGCCCCTTCGGGAGAACAATGGGGTTGATCCGGTGACCTCACAATATCTGGAGACTATTCCAATGTATTGATCCCAATCGAAACTCTTTTTGGGATAGTTTTGTTGGAAGCATGAGGTTTGAGAAAAAGAACCGAAAGGCTTCAACCAACACTACCCTATCAATTTTGCATCTTTGAGAGAGCAAGTTAGCACATCCGGCATGCTCACAACATTTCATGACTATTCGAAACAATTGATCTCATTCGAAGCTCCTCCAGAGCCTGATTAGTGCAGAAGCACAAAGTTTCTAAACTGTTTGATAAAAGTGTGAACGGACGAATTCCCATGAAATTGGCCCCATTGGGAGAACAGTTGGGTTGATCCGGTTACCTCACAACATCTTTAGTCTATTCCAATGTATTGATCCCAATCGAAACTCTTTTTGGGATAGTTTTGGTGGAAGCATGGGGTTTGAGAAAAAGAACCGAGAAGCTTCAACCAACAATATCCTATCAATTTTGCATCTTTGAGGGAGCAAGTTAGCACATCCGGCATGCTCACAACATTTCATGACTATTCGAAACAATTGATCTCATTCGAAGCTCCTCCAGAGCCTGATTAGTGCAGAAGCACAAAGTTTCTGAACTGTTTTTGAAAAGTGTGAACGGACGAATTCCCATGAAATTGGCCCCTTTGGGAGAACAATTGGGTTGATCCGGTGACCTCACAACATCTGGAGTCTATTCCAATGTATTGATCCCAATCGAAACTCTTTTTGGGATAGTTTTGTTGGAAGCATGAGGTTTGAGAAAAAGAACCGAGAAGCTTCAACGAACACTACCCTATCAATTTTGCATCTTTGAGGGACCAAGTTAGCACATCCGGCATGCTCACAACATTTCATGACTATTCGAAACAATTGATCTCATTCGAAGCTCCTCCTGAGCCTGATTAGTGCAGAATTACAAAGTTTCTGAACTGTTTGTGAAAAGTGTGAATGGATGAATTCCCATGAAATTGGCCCCTTTGGGAGAACAATTGGGTTGATCCGGTTACCTCACAACATCTTTAGTCTATTCCAATGTCTTGATCCCAATCGAAACTCTTTTTGGTATAGTTTTGGTCAGAAGCATGAGGTTTGAGAAAAAGAACCGAGAAGCTTCAACCAACAATATCCTATCAATTTTGCATCTTTGAGGGAGCAAGTTAGCACATCCGGCATGCTCACAACATTTCATGACTATTCGAAACAATTGATCTCATTCGAAGCTCCTCCAGAGCCTGATTAGTGCAGAAGCACAAAGTTTCTGAACTGTTTGTGAAAAGTGTGTACGGATGAATTCCCATGAAATTGGACCATTTGGGAGAACAATTGGGTTGATTCGGTTACCTCACAACATCTTTAGTCTATTCCAATGTATTGATCCCAATCGAAACTCTTTTTGGTATAGTTTTGTTGGAAGCATGAGGTTTGAGAAAAAGAACCGAGAAGCATCAACCAACACTACCCTATCAATTTTGCTTCTTTGAGGGAGCAAGTTAGCACATCCGGCATGCTCACAACATTTCATGACTATTCGAAACAATTGATCTCATTCGAAGCTCCTCCAGAGCCTGATTAGTGCAGAAGCACAAAGTTTCTGAACTGTTTGTGAAAAGTGTGAACGGATGAATTCCCATGAAATTGGCCCCTTTGGGAGAACAATTGGGTTGATTCGGTTACCTCGCAACATCTTTAGTCGATTCCAATGTACTGATCCCAATCGAAACTCTTTTTGGGATAGTTTTGTTGGAAGCATGGGTTTGAGAAAAAGAACCGAGAAGCTTCAACCAACACTACCCTATCAATTTTGCTTCTTTGAGGGAGCAAGTTAGCACATCCGGCATGCTCACAACATTTCATGACTATTCGAAACAATTGATCTCATTCGAAGCTTCTCCAGAGCCTGATTAGTGCAGAAGCACAAAGTTTCTGAACTGTTTGTGAAAAGTGTGAACGGATGAATTCCCATGAAATTGGCCCCTTTGGGAGAACAATTGGGTTGATTCGGTTACCTCACAACATCTTTAGACTATTCCAATGTATTGATCCCAATCGAAACTCTTTTTGGGATAGTTTTGTTGGAAGCATGAGGTTTGAGAAAAAGAACCGAGAAGCTTCAACCAACACTACCCTATCAATTTTGCTTCTTTGAGGGAGCAAGTTAGCACATCCGGCATGCTCACAACATTTCATGACTATTCGAAACAATTGATCTCATTCGAAGCTTCTCCAGAGCCTGATTAGTGCAGAAGCACAAAGTTTCAAAACTGTTTGATAAAAGTGTGAACGGACGAATTCCCATGAAATTGGCCCCTTTGGGAGAACAATTGGGTTGATCCGGTGACCTCACAACATCTGGAGTCTATTCCAATGTATTGATCACAATCGAAACTCTTTTTGGGATAGTTTTGTTGGAAGCATGAGGTTTGAGAAAAAGAACCGAGAAGCTTCAACCAACACTACCCTATCAATTTTGCTTCTTTGAGGGAGCAAGTTAGCACATCCGGCATGCTCACAACATTTCATGACTATTCGAAACAATTGATCTCATTCGAAGCTTCTCCAGAGCCTGATTAGTGCAAAAGCACAAAGTTTCTGAACTGTTTGTGAAAAGTGTGAACGGATGAATTCCCATGAAATTGGCCCCTTTGGGAGAACAATTGGGTTGATCCGGTCACCTCACAACATCTTTAGTCTATTCCAATGTATTGATCCCAATCGAAACTCTTTTTGGGATAGTTTTGTTGGAAGCATGAGGTTTGAGAAAAAGAACCAAGAAGCTTCAACCAACAATATCCTATCAATTTTGCATCTTTGAGGGAGCAAGTTAGCACATCTGGCATGCTCACAACATTTCATGACTATTCGAAACAATTGATCTCATTCGAAGCTCCTCCAGAGCCTGATTAGTGCAGAAGCACAAAGTTTCTAAACTGTTTGATAAAAGTGTGAACGGACGAATTCACATGAAATTGGCCCCTTTGGGAGAACAATGGGGTTGATCCGGTGACCTCACAACATCTGGAGTCTATTCCAATGTATTGATCCCAATCGAAACTCTTTTTGGGATAGTTTTGTTGGAAGCATGAGGTTTGAGAAAAAGAACCGAGAAGCTTCAACCAACAATATCCTATCAATTTTGCATCTTTGAGGGAGCAAGTTAGCACATCCGGCATGCTCACAACATTTCATGACTATTCGAAACAATTGATCTCATTCGAAGCTCCTCCAGAGCCTGATTAGTGCAGAAGCACAAAGTTTCTGAACTGTTTGTGAAAAGTGTGAACGGATGAATTCCAATGAAATTGGCCCCTTTGGGAGAACAATGGGGTTGATCCGGTGACCTCACAACATCTGGAGTCTATTCCAATGTATTGATCCCAATCGAAACTCTTTTTGGGATAGTTTTGTTGGAAGCATGAGGTTTGAGAAAAAGAACCGAGAAGCTTCAACCAACAATATCCTATCAATTTTGCATCTTTGAGGGAGCAAGTTAGCACATCCGGCATGCTCACAACATTTCATGACTATTCGAAACAATTGATCTCATTCGAAGCTCCTCCAGAGCCTGATTAGTGCAGAAGCACAAAGTTTCTAAACTGTTTGATAAAAGTGTGAACGGACGAATTCCCATGAAATTGGCCCCATTGGGAGAACAATTGGGTTGATCCGGTTACCTCACAACATCTTTAGTCTATTCCAATGTATTGATCCCAATCGAAACTCTTTTTGGGATAGTTTTGGTGGAAGCATGGGGTTTGAGAAAAAGAACCGAGAAGCTTCAGCCAACACTACCCTATCAATTTTGCATCTTTGAGGGAGCAAGTTAGCACATCCGGCATGCTCACAATATTTCATGACTATTCGAAACAATTGATCTCATTCGAAGCTCCTCCAGAGCCTGATTAGTGCAGAAGCACAAAGTTTCTGAACTGTTTGTGAAAAGTGTGAACGGACGAATTCCCATGAAATTGGCCCCTTTGGGAGAACAATGGGGTTGATCCGGTGACCTCACAACATCTTTAGTCTATTCCAATGTATTGATCCCAATCGAAACACTTTTTGGGATAGTTTTGGTGGAAGCATGAGGTTTGAGAAAAAGAACCGAGAAGTTTCAACCAACAATATCCTATCAATTTTGCATCTTTGAGGGAGCAAGTTAGCACATCCGGCATGCTCACAACATTTCATGACTATTCGAAACAATTGATCTCATTCGAAGCTCCTCCAGAGCCTGATTAGTGCAGAAGCACAAAGTTTCTGAACTGTTTGTGAAAAGTGTGAACGGACGAATTCACATGAAATTGGCCCCATTGGGAGAACAATTGGGTTGATCCGGTTACCTCACAACATCTTTAGTCTATTCCAATGTATTGATCCCAATCGAAACTCTTTTTGGGATAGTTTTGGTGGAAGCATGGGGTTTGAGAAAAAGAACCGAGAAGCTTCAGCCAACACTACCCTATCAATTTTGCATCTTTGAGGGAGCAAGTTAGCACATCCGGCATGCTCACAATATTTCATGACTATTCGAAACAATTGATCTCATTCGAAGCTCCTCCAGAGCCTGATTAGTGCAGAAGCACAAAGTTTCTGAACTGTTTGTGAAAAGTGTGAACAGACGAATTCCCATGAAATTGGCCCCTTTGGGAGAATAATTGGGTTGATCCGGTTACCTCACAACATCTTTAGTCTATTCCAATGTATTGATCCCAATCGAAACACTTTTTGGGATAGTTTTGGTGGAAGCATGAGGTTTGAGAAAAAGAACCGAGAAGTTTCAACCAACAATATCCTATCAATTTTGCATCTTTGAGGGAGCAAGTTAGCACATCCGGCATGCTCACAACATTTCATGACTATTCGAAACAATTGATCTCATTCGAAGCTCCTCCAGAGCCTGATTAGTGCAGAAGCACAAAGTTTCTGAACTGTTTGTGAAAAGTGTGAACGGACGAATTCACATGAAATTGGCCCCTTTGGGAGAACAATGGGGTTGATCCGGTGACCTCACAATATCTGGAGTCTATTCCAATGTATTGATCCCAATCGAAACTCTTTTTGGGATAGTTTTGTTGGAAGCATGAGGTTTGAGAAAAAGAACCGAGAAGCTTCAACCAACACTACCCTATCAATTTTGCATCTTTGAGGGAGCAAGTTAGCACATCCGGCATGCTCACAATATTTCATGACTATTCGAAACAATTGATCTCATTTGAAGCTCCTCCAGAGCCTGATTAGTGCAGAATTACAAAGTTTCTGAACTGTTTGTGAAAAGTGTGAATGGATGAATTCCCATGAAATTGGCCCCTTTGGGAGAACAATTGGGTTATTCCGGTTACCTCACAACATCTTTAGTCTATTCCAATGTCTTGATCCCAATCGAAACTCTTTTTGGTATAGTTTTGGTCAGAAGCATGAGGTTTGAGAAAAAGAACCGAGAAGCTTCAACCAACAATATCCTATCAATTTTGCATCTTTGAGGGAGCAAGTTAGCACATCCGGCATGCTCACAACATTTCATGACTATTCGAAACAATTGATCTCATTCGAAGCTCCTCTTGAGTCTGATTAGTGCAGAAGCACAAAGTTTCTGAACTGTTTGTGAAAAGTGTGAACGGATGAATTCCAATGAAATTAGCCCCTTTGGGAGAACAATGGGGTTGATCCGGTGACCTCACAACATCTGGTGTCTATTCCAATGTATTGATCCCAATCGAAACTCTTTTTGGGATAGTTTTGTTGGAAGCATGGGGTTTGAGAAAAAGAACCGAGAAGCTTCAACCAACAATATCCTATCAATTTTGCATCTTTGAGGGAGAAAGCTAGCTCATCCGGCATGCTCACAACATTTCATGACTATTCGAAACAATTGATCTCATTCGAAGCTCCTCCAGAGCCTGATTGGTGCAGAAGCACAAAGTTTCTGAACTGTTTGTGAAAAGTGTGAACGGATGAATTCCCATGAAATTGGCCCCTTTGGGAGAACAATTGGGTTGATCCGGTGACCTCACAACATCTGGAGTCTATTCCAATGTATTGATCCCAATCGAAACTCTTTTTGGGATAGTTTGTTGGAAGCATGAGGTTTGAGAAAAAGAACCGAGAAGCTTCAACCAACACTACCCTATCAATTTTGCATCTTTGAGGGACCAAGTTAGCACATCCGGCATGCTCACAATATTTCATGACTATTCGAAACAATTGATCTCATTCGAAGCTCCTCCTGAGCCTGATTAGTGCAGAAGCACAAAGTTTCTGAACTGTTTGTGAAAAGTGTGAACGGATGAATTCCCATGAAATTGGCCCCATTGGGAGAACAATGGGGTTGATCCGGTGACCTCACAACATCTGGAGTCTATTCCAATGTATTGATCCGAATCGAAACTCTTTTTGGGATAGTTTTGTTGGAAGCATGAGGTTTGAGAAAAAGAACCGAGAAGCTTCAACCAACACTACCCTATCAATTTTGCATCTTTGAGGGAGCAAGTTAGCACATCCGGCATGCTCACAATATTTCATGACTATTCGAAACAATTGATCTCATTCGAAGCTCCTCCAGAGCCTGATTAGTGCAGAAGCACAAAGTTTCTGAACTGTTTGTGAAAAGTGTGAACGGACGAATTCCCATGAAATTGGCCCCATTGGGAGAACAATTGGGTTGATCCGGTTACCTCACAACATCTTTAGTCTATTCCAATGTATTGATCCCAATCGAAACTCTTTTTGGGATAGTTTTGGTGGAAGCATGGGGTTTGAGAAAAAGAACCGAGAAGCTTCAACCAACAATATCCTATCAATTTTGCATCTTTGAGGGAGAAAGTTAGCTCATCCGGCATGCTCACAACATTTCATGACTATTCGAAACAATTGATCTCATTCGAAGCTCCTCCAGAGCCTGATTACTGCAGAAGCACAAAGTTTCTGAACTGTTTGTGAAAAGTGTGAACGGACGAATTCCCATGAAATTGGCCCCATTGGGAGAACAATTGGGTTGATCCGGTTACCTCACAACATCTTTAGTCTATTCCAATGTATTGATCCCAATCGAAACTCTTTTTGGGATAGTTTTGTTGGAAGCATGAGGTTTGAGAAAAAGAACCGAGAAGCTTCAACCAACAATATCCTATCAATTTTGCATCTTTGAGGGAGAAAGTTAGCTCATCCGGCATGCTCACAACATTTCATGACTATTCGAAACAATTGATCTCATTCGAAGCTCCTCCAGAGCCTGATCAGTGCAGAAGCACAAAGTTTCTGAACTGTTTGTGAAAAGTGTGAACGGACGAATTCTCATGAAATTGGCCCCTTTGGGAGAACAATTGGGTTGATCCGGTGACCTCACAACATCTGGAGTCTATTCCAATGTATTGATCCCAATCGAAACTCTTTTTGGGATAGTTTGTTGGAAGCATGAGGTTTGAGAAAAAGAACCGAGAAGCTTCAACCAACAATATCCTATCAATTTTGCATCTTTGAGGGACCAAGTTAGCACATCCGGCATGCTCACAACATTTCATGACTATTCGAAACAATTGATCTCATTCGAAGCTCCTCCTGAGCCTGATTAGTGCAGAAGCACAAAGTTTCTGAACTGTTTGTGAAAAGTGTGAACGGATGAATTCCAATGAAATTAGCCCCTTTGGGAGAACAATGGGGTTGATCCGGTGACCTCACAACATCTGGTGTCTATTCCAATGTATTGATCCCAATCGAAACTCTTTTTGGGATAGTTTTGTTGGAAGCATGGGGTTTGAGAAAAAGAACCGAGAAGCTTCAACCAACAATATCCTATCAATTTTGCATCTTTGAGGGAGAAAGCTAGCTCATCCGGCATGCTCACAACATTTGATGACTATTCGAAACAATTGATCTCATTCGAAGCTCCTCCAGAGCCTGATTGGTGCAGAAGCACAAAGTTTCTGAACTGTTTGTGAAAAGTGTGAACGGATGAATTCCCATGAAATTGGCCCCTTTGGGAGAACAATTGGGTTGATCCGGTGACCTCACAACATCTGGAGTCTATTCCAATGTATTGATCCCAATCGAAACTCTTTTTGGGATAGTTTGTTGGAAGCATGAGGTTTGAGAAAAAGAACCGAGAAGCTTCAACCAACACTACCCTATCAATTTTGCATCTTTGAGGGACCAAGTTAGCACATCCGGCATGCTCACAATATTTCATGACTATTCGAAACAATTGATCTCATTCGAAGCTCCTCCTGAGCCTGATTAGTGCAGAAGCACAAAGTTTCTGAACTGTTTGTGAAAAGTGTGAACGGATGAATTCCCATGAAATTGGCCCCATTGGGAGAACAATGGGGTTGATCCGGTGACCTCACAACATCTGGAGTCTATTCCAATGTATTGATCCCAATCGAAACTCTTTTTGGGATAGTTTTGTTGGAAGCATGAGGTTTGAGAAAAAGAACCGAGAAGCTTCAACCAACACTACCCTATCAATTTTGCATCTTTGAGGGACCAAGTTAGCACATCCGGCATGCTCACAATATTTCATGACTATTCGAAACAATTGATCTCATTCGAAGCTCCTCCAGAGCCTGATTAGTGCAGAAGCACAAAGTTTCTGAACTGTTTGTGAAAAGTGTGAACGGACGAATTCCCATGAAATTGGCCCCATTGGGAGAACAATTGGGTTGATCCGGTTACCTCACAACATCTTTAGTCTATTCCAATGTATTGATCCCAATCGAAACTCTTTTTGGGATAGTTTTGGTGGAAGCATGGGGTTTGAGAAAAAGAACCGAGAAGCTTCAACCAACAATATCCTATCAATTTTGCATCTTTGAGGGAGAAAGTTAGCTCATCCGGCATGCTCACAACATTTCATGACTATTCGAAACAATTGATCTCATTCGAAGCTCCTCCAGAGCCTGATTGGTGCAGAAGCACAAAGTTTCTGAACGGTTTGTGAAAAGTGTGAACGGATGAATTCCCATGAAATTGGCCCCTTTGGGAGAACAATTGGGTTGATCCGGTGACCTCACAACATCTGGAGTCTATTCCAATGTATTGATCCCAATCGAAACTCTTTTTGGGATAGTTTGTTGGAAGCATGAGGTTTGAGAAAAAGAACCGAGAAGCTTCAACCAACACTACCCTATCAATTTTGCATCTTTGAGGGACCAAGTTAGCACATCCGGCATGCTCACAATATTTCATGACTATTCGAAACAATTGATCTCATTCGAAGCTCCTCCTGAGCCTGATTAGTGCAGAAGCACAAAGTTTCTGAACTGTTTGTGAAAAGTGTGAACGGATGAATTCCCATGAAATTGGCCCCATTGGGAGAACAATGGGGTTGATCCGGTGACCTCACAACATCTGGAGTCTATTCCAATGTATTGATCCCAATCGAAACTCTTTTTGGGATAGTTTTGTTGGAAGCATGAGGTTTGAGAAAAAGAACCGAGAAGCTTCAACCAACACTACCCTATCAATTTTGCATCTTTGAGGGACCAAGTTAGCACATCCGGCATGCTCACAATATTTCATGACTATTCGAAACAATTGATCTCATTCGAAGCTCCTCCAGAGCCTGATTAGTGCAGAAGCACAAAGTTTCTGAACTGTTTGTGAAAAGTGTGAACGGACGAATTCCCATGAAATTGGCCCCATTGGGAGAACAATTGGGTTGATCCGGTTACCTCACAACATCTTTAGTCTATTCCAATGTATTGATCCCAATCGAAACTCTTTTTGGGATAGTTTTGGTGGAAGCATGGGGTTTGAGAAAAAGAACCGAGAAGCTTCAACCAACAATATCCTATCAATTTTGCATCTTTGAGGGAGAAAGTTAGCTCATCCGGCATGCTCACAACATTTCATGACTATTCGAAACAATTGATCTCATTCGAAGCTCCTCCAGAGCCTGATTGGTGCAGAAGCACAAAGTTTCTGAACGGTTTGTGAAAAGTGTGAACGGATGAATTCCCATGAAATTGGCCCCTTTGGGAGAACAATTGGGTTGATCCGGTGACCTCACAACATCTGGAGTCTATTCCAATGTATTGATCCCAATCGAAACTCTTTTTGGGATAGTTTGTTGGAAGCATGAGGTTTGAGAAAAAGAACCGAGAAGCTTCAACCAACACTACCCTATCAATTTTGCATCTTTGAGGGACCAAGTTAGCACATCCGGCATGCTCACAATATTTCATGACTATTCGAAACAATTGATCTCATTCGAAGCTCCTCCTGAGCCTGATTAGTGCAGAAGCACAAAGTTTCTGAACTGTTTGTGAAAAGTGTGAACGGACGAATTCCCATGAAATTGGCCCCATTGGGAGAAGAATTGGGTTGATCCGGTGACCTCACAACATCTGGAGTCTATTCCAATGTATTGATCCCAATCGAAACTCTTTTTGGGATAGTTTTGTTGGAAGCATGAGGTTTGAGAAAAAGAACCGAGAAGCTTCAACCAACAATATCCTATCAATTTTGCATCTTTGAGGGAGCAAGTTAGCACATCCGGCATGCTCACAACATTTCATGACTATTCGAAACAATTGATCTCATTTGAAGCTCCTCCTGAGCCTGATTAGTGCAGAAGCACAAAGTTTCTGAACTGTTTGTGAAAAGTGTGAACGGACGAATTCACATGAAATTGGCCCCTTTGGGAGAACAATGGGGTTGATCCGGTGACCTCACAATATCTGGAGTCTATTCCAATGTATTGATCCCAATCGAAACTCTTTTTGGGATAGTTTTGTTGGAAGCATGAGGTTTGAGAAAAAGAACCGAGAAGCTTCAACCAACACTACCCTATCAATTTTGCATCTTTGAGGGAGCAAGTTAGCACATCCGGCATGCTCACAATATTTCATGACTATTCGAAACAATTGATCTCATTCGAAGCTCCTCCAGAGCCTGATCAGTGCAGAAGCACAAAGTTTCTGAACTGTTTGTGAAAAGTGTGAACGGACGAATTCCCATGAAATTGGCCCCATTGGGAGAACAATTGGGTTGATCCGGTCACCTCACAACATCTTTAGTCTATTCCAATGTATTGATCCCAATCGAAACTCTTTTTGGGATAGTTTTGTTGGAAGCATGAGGTTTGAGAAAAAGAACCGAGAAGCTTCAACCAACAATATCCTATCAATTTTGCATCTTTGAGGGAGCAAGTTAGCACATCCGGCATGCTCACAACATTTCATGACTATTCGAAACAATTGATCTCATTCGAAGCTCCTCCAGAGCCTGATTAGTGCAGAAGCACAAAGTTTCTGAACTGTTTGATAAAAGTGTGAACGGACGAATTCCCATGAAATTGGACCCTTTGGGAGAACAATTGGGTTGATCCGGTTACCTCACAACATCTTTAGTCTAATCCAATGTATTGATCCCAATCGAAACTCTTTTTGGGATAGTTTTGGTGGAAGCATGGGGTTTGAGAAAAAGAACCGAGAAGCTTCAACCAACACTACCCTATCAATTTTGCATCTTTGAGGGAGCAAGTTAGCACATCCGGCATGCTCACAATATTTCATGACTATTCGAAACAATTGATCTCATTCGAAGCTCCTCCAGAGCCTGATTAGTGCAGAAGCACAAAGTTTCTGAACTGTTTGTGAAAAGTGTGAACGGACGAATTCCCATGAAATTGGCCCCTTTGGGAGAATAATTGGGTTGATCCGGTGACCTCACAACATCTGGAGTCTATTCCAATGTATTGATCCCAATCGAAACTCTTTTTGGGATAGTTTGTTGGAAGCATGAGGTTTGAGAAAAAGAACCGAGAAGCTTCAACCAACACTACCCTATCAATTTTGCATCTTTGAGGGACCAAGTTAGCACATTCGGCATGCTCACAATATTTCATGACTATTCGAAACAATTGATCTCATTCGAAGCTCCTCCAGAGCCTGATTAGTGCAGAAGCACAAAGTTTCTGAACTGTTTGTGAAAAGTGTGAACGGACGAATTCCCATGAAATTGGCCCCTTTGGGAGAACAATTGGGTTGATCCGGTGACCTCACAACATCTGGAGTCTATTCCAATGTATTGATCCCAATCGAAACTCTTTTTGGGATAGTTTGTTGGAAGCATGAGGTTTGACAAAAAGAACCGAGAAGCTTCAACCAACACTACCCTATCAATTTTGCATCTTTGAGGGATCAAGTTAGCACATTCGGCATGCTCACAATATTTCATGACTATTCGAAACAATTGATCTCATTCGAAGCTCCTCCAGAGCCTGATTAGTGCAGAATTACAAAGTTTCTGAACTGTTTGTGAAAAGTGTGAATGGACGAATTCCCATGAAATTGGCCCCTTTGGGAGAACAATTGGGTTGATCCGGTCACCTCACAACATCTTTAGTCTATTCCAATGTATTGATCCCAATCGAAACTCTTTTTGGGATAGTTTTGGTGGAAGCATGGGGTTTGAGAAAAAGAACCGAGAAGCTTCAACCAACACTACCCTATCAATTTTGCATCTTTGAGGGAGCAAGTTAGCACATCCGGCATGCTCACAATATTTCATGACTATTCGAAACAATTGATCTCATTCGAAGCTCCTCCAGAGCCTGATTAGTGCAGAAGCACAAAGTTTCTGAACTGTTTGTGAAAAGTGTGAACGGACGAATTCCCATGAAATTGGCCCCTTTGGGAGAATAATTGGGTTGATCCGGTCACCTCACAACATCTTTAGTCTATTCCAATGTATTGATCCCAATCGAAACTCTTTTTGGGATAGTTTGTTGGAAGCATGAGGTTTGAGAAAAAGAACCGAGAAGCTTCAACCAACACTACCCTATCAATTTTGCATCTTTGAGGGACCAAGTTAGCACATTCGGCATGCTCACAATATTTCATGACTATTCGAAACAATTGATCTCATTCGAAGCTCCTCCAGAGCCTGATTAGTGCAGAAGCACAAAGTTTCTGAACTGTTTGTGAAAAGTGTGAACGGACAAATTCACATGAAATTGGCCCCTTTGGGAGAACAATGGGGTTGATCCGGTGACCTCACAATATCTGGAGTCTATTCCAATGTATTGATCCCAATCGAAACTCTTTTTGGGATAGTTTTGTTGGAAGCATGAGGTTTGAGAAAAAGAACCGAGAAGCTTCAACCAACACTACCCTATCAATTTTGCATCTTTGAGGGAGCAAGTTAGCACATCCGGCATACTCACAATATTTCATGACTATTCGAAACAATTGATCTCATTCGAAGCTCCTCCAGAGCCTGATTAGTGCAGAAGCACAAAGTTTCTGAACTGTTTGTGAAAAGTGTGAACGGACGAATTCCCATGAAATTGGCCCCTTTGGGAGAATAATTGGGTTGATCCGGTGACCTCACAACATCTGGAGTCTATTCCAATGTATTGATCCCAATCGAAACTCTTTTTGGGATAGTTTGTTGGAAGCATGAGGTTTGAGAAAAAGAACCGAGAAGCTTCAACCAACACTACCCTATCAATTTTGCATCTTTGAGGGACCAAGTTAGCACATTCGGCATGCTCACAATATTTCATGACTATTCGAAACAATTGATCTCATTCGAAGCTCCTCCAGAGCCTGATTAGTGCAGAAGCACAAAGTTTCTGAACTGTTTGTGAAAAGTGTGAACGGACGAATTCCCATGAAATTGGCCCCTTTGGGAGAACAATTGGGTTGATCCGGTGACCTCACAACATCTGGAGTCTATTCCAATGTATTGATCCCAATCGAAACTCTTTTTGGGATAGTTTGTTGGAAGCATGAGGTTTGAGAAAAAGAACCGAGAAGCTTCAACCAACACTACCCTATCAATTTTGCATCTTTGAGGGACCAAGTTAGCACATTCGGCATGCTCACAATATTTCATGACTATTCGAAACAATTGATCTCATTCGAAGCTCCTCCAGAGCCTGATTAGTGCAGAATTACAAAGTTTCTGAACTGTTTGTGAAAAGTGTGAATGGACGAATTCCCATGAAATTGGCCCCTTTGGGAGAACAATTGGGTTGATCCGGTCACCTCACAACATCTTTAGTCTATTCCAATGTATTGATCCCAATCGAAACTCTTTTTGGGATAGTTTTGGTGCAAGCATGGGGTTTGAGAAAAAGAACCGAGAAGCTTCAACCAACACTACCCTATCAATTTTGCATCTTTGAGGGAGCAAGTTAGCACATCCGGCATGCTCACAATATTTCATGACTATTCGAAACAATTGATCTCATTCGAAGCTCCTCCAGAGCCTGATTAGTGCAGAAGCACAAAGTTTCTGAACTGTTTGTGAAAAGTGTGAACGGACGAATTCCCATGAAATTGGCCCCTTTGGGAGAATAATTGGGTTGATCCGGTCACCTCACAACATCTTTAGTCTATTCCAATGTATTAATCCCAATCGAAACTCTTTTTGGGATAGTTTGTTGGAAGCATGAGGTTTGAGAAAAAGAACCGAGAAGCTTCAACCAACACTACCCTATCAATTTTGCATCTTTGAGGGACCAAGTTAGCACATTCGGCATGCTCACAATATTTCATGACTATTCGAAACAATTGATCTCATTCGAAGCTCCTCCAGAGCCTGATTAGTGCAGAAGCACAAAGTTTCTGAACTGTTTGTGAAAAGTGTGAACGGACGAATTCCCATGAAATTGGCCCCTTTGGGAGAACAATTGGGTTGATCCGGTGACCTCACAACATCTGGAGTCTATTCCAATGTATTGATCCCAGTCGAAACTCTTTTTGGGATAGTTTGTTGGAAGCATGAGGTTTGAGAAAAAGAACCGAGAAGCTTCAACCAACACTACCCTATCAATTTTGCATCTTTGAGGGACCAAGTTAGCACATTCGGCATGCTCACAATATTTCATGACTATTCGAAACAATTGATCTCATTCGAAGCTCCTCCAGAGCCTGATTAGTGCAGAAGCACAAAGTTTCTGAACTGTTTGTGAAAAGTGTGAACGGACGAATTCCCATGAAATTGGCCCCTTTGGGAGAACAATTGGGTTGATCCGGTGACCTCACAACATCTGGAGTCTATTCCAATGTATTGATCCCAATCGATACTCTTTTTGGGATAGTTTGTTGGAAGCATGAGGTTTGAGAAAAAGAACCGAGAAGCTTCAACCAACACTACCCTATCAATTTTGCATCTTTGAGGGAGCAAGTTAGCACATTCGGCATGCTCACAATATTTCATGACTATTCGAAACAATTGATCTCATTCGAAGCTCCTCCAGAGCCTGATTAGTGCAGAAGCACAAAGTTTCTGAACTGTTTGTGAAAAGTGTGAACGGACGAATTCCCATGAAATTGGCCCCTTTGGGAGAATAATTGGGTTGATCCGGTCACCTCACAACATCTTTAGTCTATTCCAATGTATTGATCCCAATCGAAACTCTTTTTGGGATAGTTTGTTGGAAGCATGAGGTTTGAGAAAAAGAACCGAGAAGCTTCAACCAACACTACCCTATCAATTTTGCATCTTTGAGGGACCAAGTTAGCACATTCGGCATGCTCACAATATTTCATGACTATTCGAAACAATTGATCTCATTCGAAGCTCCTCCAGAGCCTGATTAGTGCAGAAGCACAAAGTTTCTGAACTGTTTGTGAAAAGTGTGAACGGACGAATTCCCATGAAATTGGCCCCTTTGGGAGAACAATTGGGTTGATCCGGTGACCTCACAACATCTGGAGTCTATTCCAATGTATTGATCCCAGTCGAAACTCTTTTTGGGATAGTTTGTTGGAAGCATGAGGTTTGAGAAAAAGAACCGAGAAGCTTCAACCAACACTACCCTATCAATTTTGCATCTTTGAGGGACCAAGTTAGCACATTCGGCATGCTCACAATATTTCATGACTATTCGAAACAATTGATCTCATTCGAAGCTCCTCCAGAGCCTGATTAGTGCAGAATTACAAAGTTTCTGAACTGTTTGTGAAAAGTGTGAATGGACGAATTCCCATGAAATTGGCCCCTTTGGGAGAACAATTGGGTTGATCCGGTCACCTCACAACATCTTTAGTCTATTCCAATGTATTGATCCCAATCGAAACTCTTTTTGGGATAGTTTTGGTGCAAGCATGGGGTTTGAGAAAAAGAACCGAGAAGCTTCAACCAACACTACCCTATCAATTTTGCATCTTTGAGGGAGCAAGTTAGCACATCCGGCATACTCACAATATTTCATGACTATTCGAAACAATTGATCTCATTCGAAGCTCCTCCAGAGCCTGATTAGTGCAGAAGCACAAAGTTTCTGAACTGTTTGTGAAAAGTGTGAACGGACGAATTCCCATGAAATTGGCCCCTTTGGGAGAATAATTGGGTTGATCCGGTCACCTCACAACATCTTTAGTCTATTCCAATGTATTGATCCCAATCGAAACTCTTTTTGGGATAGTTTGTTGGAAGCATGAGGTTTGAGAAAAAGAACCGAGAAGCTTCAACCAACACTACCCTATCAATTTTGCATCTTTGAGGGACCAAGTTAGCACATTCGGCATGCTCACAATATTTCATGACTATTCGAAACAATTGATCTCATTCGAAGCTCCTCCAGAGCCTGATTAGTGCAGAAGCACAAAGTTTCTGAACTGTTTGTGAAAAGTGTGAACGGACGAATTCCCATGAAATTGGCCCCTTTGGGAGAACAATTGGGTTGATCCGGTGACCTCACAACATCTGGAGTCTATTCCAATGTATTGATCCCAATCGAAACTCTTTTTGGGATAGTTTGTTGGAAGCATGAGGTTTGAGAAAAAGAACCGAGAAGCTTCAACCAACACTACCCTATCAATTTTGCATCTTTGAGGGACCAAGTTAGCACATTCGGCATGCTCACAATATTTCATGACTATTCGAAACAATTGATCTCATTCGAAGCTCCTCCAGAGCCTGATTAGTGCAGAATTACAAAGTTTCTGAACTGTTTGTGAAAAGTGTGAATGGACGAATTCCCATGAAATTGGCCCCTTTGGGAGAACAATTGGGTTGATCCGGTCACCTCACAACATCTTTAGTCTATTCCAATGTATTGATCCCAATCGAAACTCTTTTTGGGATAGTTTGTTGGAAGCATGGGGTTTGAGAAAAAGAACCGAGAAGCTTCAACCAACACTACCCTATCAATTTTGCATCTTTGAGGGACCAAGTTAGCACATCCGGCATGCTCACAACATTTCATGACTATTCGAAACAATTGATCTCATTCGAAGCTCCTCCAGAGCCTGATTATTGCAGAAGCACAAAGTTTCTGAACTGTTTGTGAAAAGTGTGAACGGACGAATTCGCATGAAATTGGCCCCTTTGGGAGAACAATTGGGTTGATTCGGTCACCTCACAACATCTTTAGTCTATTCCAATGTATTGATCCCAATCGAAACTCTTTTTGGGATTGTATTGGTGGAAGCATGAGGTTTGAGAAAAAGAACCGAGAAGCTTCAACCAACAATATCCTATCAATTTTGCATCTTTGAGGGAGCAAGTTAGCACATCCGGCATGCTCACAACATTTCATGACTATTCGAAACAATTGATCTCATTCGAAGCTCCTCCTGAGCCTGATTAGTGCAGAAGCACAAAGTTTCTGAACTGTTTGTGAAAAGTGTGAACGGACGAATTCCCATGAAATTGGCCCCTTTGGGAGAACAATTGGGTTGATCCGGTCACCTCACAACATCTTTAGTCTATTCCAATGTATTGATCCCAATTGAAACACTTTTTGGGATAGGTTTGGTGGAAGCATGGGGTTTGAGAAAAAGAACCGAGAAGCTTCAACCAACACTACCCTATCAATTTTGCATCTTTGAGGGAGCAAGTTAGCACATCCGGCATGCTCACAATATTTCATGACTATTCGAAACAATTGATCTCTTTCGAAGCTCCTCCAGAGCCTGATTAGTGCAGAAGCACAAAGTTTCTGAACTGTTTGTGAAAAGTGTGAACGGACGAATTCCCATGAAATTGGCCCCTTTGGGAGAACAATTGGGTTGATCCGGTGACCTCACAACATCTGGAGTCTATTCCAATGTATTGATCCCAATCGAAACTCTTTTTGGGATAGTTTGTTGGAAGCATGAGGTTTGAGAAAAAGAACCGAGAAGCTTCAACCAACACTACCCTATCAATTTTGCATCTTTGAGGGACCAAGTTAGCACATTCGGCATGCTCACAATATTTCATGACTATTCGAAACAATTGATCTCATTCGAAGCTCCTCCAGAGCCTGATTAGTGCAGAATTACAAAGTTTCTGAACTGTTTGTGAAAAGTGTGAATGGACGAATTCCCATGAAATTGGCCCCTTTGGGAGAACAATTGGGTTGATCCGGTCACCTCACAACATCTTTAGTCTATTCCAATGTATTGATCCCAATCGAAACTCTTTTTGGGATAGTTTGTTGGAAGCATGGGGTTTGAGAAAAAGAACCGAGAAGCTTCAACCAACACTACCCTATCAATTTTGCATCTTTGAGGGACCAAGTTAGCACATTCGGCATGCTCACAATATTTCATGACTATTCGAAACAATTGATCTCATTCGAAGCTCCTCCAGAGCCTGATTAGTGCAGAAGCACAAAGTTTCTGAACTGTTTGTGAAAAGTGTGAACGGACGAATTCCCATGAAATTGGCCCCATTGGGAGAACAATTGGGTTGATCCGGTTACCTCACAACATCTTTAGTCTATTCCAATGTATTGATCCCAATCGAAACTCTTTTTGGGATAGTTTTGGTGGAAGCATGGGGTTTGAGAAAAAGAACCGAGAAGCTTCAACCAACAATATCCTATCAATTTTGCATCTTTGAGGGAGCAAGTTAGCTCATCCGGCATGCTCACAACATTTCATGACTATTCGAAACAATTGATCTCATTCGAAGCTCCTCCAGAGCCTGATTAGTGCAGAAGCACAAAGTTTCTGAACTGTTTGTGAAAAGTGTGAACGGATGAATTCCCATGAAATTGGCCCCTTTGGGAGAACAATTGGGTTGATCCGGTGACCTCACAACATCTGGAGTCTATTCCAATGTATTGATCCCAATCGAAACTCTTTTTGGGATAGTTTGTTGGAAGCATGAGGTTTGAGAAAAAGAACCGAGAAGCTTCAACCAACACTACCCTATCAATTTTGCATCTTTGAGGGACCAAGTTAGCACATCCGGCATGCTCACAATATTTCATGACTATTCGAAATAATTGATCTCATTCGAAGCTCCTCCAGAGCCTGATTAGTGCAGAATTACAAAGTTTCTGAACTGTTTGTGAAAAGTGTGAATGGACGAATTCCCATGAAATTGGCCCCTTTGGGAGAACAATTGGGTTGATCCGGTCACCTCACAACATCTTTAGTCTATTCCAATGTATTGATCCCAATCGAAACTCTTTTTGGGATAGTTTTGTTGGAAGCATGAGGTTTGAGAAAAAGAACCGAGAAGCTTCAACCAACAATATCCTATCAATTTTGCATCTTTGAGGGAGCAAGTTAGCACATCCGGCATGCTCACAACATTTCATGACTATTCGAAACAATTGATCTCATTCGAAGCTCCTCCAGAGCCTGATTAGTGCAGAAGCACAAAGTTTCTGAACTGTTTGTGAAAAGTGTGAACGGACGAATTCCCATGAAATTGGCCCCTTTGGGAGAATAATTGGGTTGATCCGGTGACCTCACAACATCTGGAGTCTATTCCAATGTATTGATCCCAATCGAAACTCTTTTTGGGATAGTTTGTTGGAAGCATGAGGTTTGAGAAAAAGAACCGAGAAGCTTCAACCAACACTACCCTATCAATTTTGCATCTTTGAGGGACCAAGTTAGCACATTCGGCATGCTCACAATATTTCATGACTATTCGAAACAATTGATCTCATTCGAAGCTCCTCCAGAGCCTGATTAGTGCAGAATTACAAAGTTTCTGAACTGTTTGTGAAAAGTGTGAATGGACGAATTCCCATGAAATTGGCCCCTTTGGGAGAACAATTGGGTTGATCCGGTCACCTCACAACATCTTTAGTCTATTCCAATGTATTGATCCCAATCGAAACTCTTTTTTGGATAGTTTTGGTGGAAGCATGGGGTTTGAGAAAAAGAACCGAGAAGCTTCAACCAACACTACCCTATCAACTTTGCATCTTTGAGGGAGCAAGTTAGCACATTCGGCATGCTCACAATATTTCATGACTATTCGAAACAATTGATCTCATTCGAAGCTCCTCTAGAGCCTGATTAGTGCAGAATTACAAAGTTTCTGAACTGTTTGTGAAAAGTGTGAATGGACGAATTCCCATGAAATTGGCCCCTTTGGGAGAACAATATGGTTGATCCGGTCACCTCACAACATCTTTAGTCTATTCCAATGTATTGATCCCAATCGAAACTCTTTTTGGGATAGTTTTGGTGGAAGCATGGGGTTTGAGAAAAAGAACCGAGAAGCTTCAACCAACACTACCCTATCAATTTTGCATCTTTGAGGGAGCAAGTTAGCACATTCGGCATGCTCACAATATTTCATGACTATTCGACACAATTGATCTCATTCGAAGCTCCTCCAGAGCCTGATTAGTGCAGAATTACAAAGTTTCTGAACTGTTTGTGAAAAGTGTGAATGGACGAATTCCCATGAAATTGGCCCCTTTGGGAGAAAAATTGGGTTGATCCGGTCACCTCACAACATCTTTAGTCTATTCCAATGTATTGATCCCAATCGAAACTCTTTTTGGGATAGTTTTGTTGGAAGCATGAGGTTTGAGAAAAAGAACCGAGAAGCTTCAACCAACAATATCCTATCAATTTTGCATCTTTGAGGGACCAAGTTAGCACATTCGGGATGCTCACAATATTTCATGACTATTCGAAACAATTGATCTCATTCGAAGCTCCTCCAGAGCCTGATTAGTGCAGAAGCACAATGTTTCTGAACTGTTTGTGAAAAGTGTGAATGGACGAATTCCCATGAAATTGGCCCCTTTGGGAGAAAAATTGGGTTGATCCGGTTACCTCACAACATCTTTAGTCTATTCCAATGTATTGATCCCAATCGAAACTCTTTTTGGGATAGTTTTTGTGGAAGCATGGGGTTTGAGAAAAAGAACCGAGAAGCTTCAACCAACAATATCCTATCAATTTTGCATCTTTGAGGGAGCAAGTTAGCTCATCCGGCATGCTCACAACATTTCATGACTATTCGACACAATTGATCTCATTCGAAGCTCCTCCAGAGCCTGATTAGTGCAGAATTACAAAGTTTCTGAACTGTTTGTGAAAAGTGTGAGTGGACGAATTCCCATGAAATTGGCCCCTTTGGGAGAACAATTGGGTTGATCCGGTCACCTCACAACATCTTTAGTCTATTCCAATGTATTGATCCCAATCGAAACTCTTTTTGGGATAGTTTTGTTGGAAGCATGAGGTTTGAGAAAAAGAACCGAGAAGCTTCAACCAACAATATCCTATCAATTTTGCATCTTTGAGGGAGCAAGTTAGCACATTCGGCATGCTCACAATATTTCATGACTATTCGAAACAATTGATCTCATTCGAAGCTCCTCCAGAGCCTGATTAGTGCAGAATTACAAAGTTTCTGAACTGTTTGTGAAAAGTGTGAATGGACGAATTCCCATGAAATTGGCCCCTTTGGGAGAACAATTGGGTTGATCCGGTCACCTCACAACATCTTTAGTCTATTCCAATGTATTGATCCCAATCGAAACTCTTTTTGGGATAGTTTTGTTGGAAGCATGAGGTTTGAGAAAAAGAACCGAGAAGCTTCAACCAACAATATCCTATCAATTTTGCATCTTTGAGGGAGCAAGTTAGCACATCCGGCATGCTCACAACATTTCATGACTATTCGAAACAATTGATCTCATTCGAAGCTCCTCCAAAGCCTGATTAGTGCAGAAGCACAAAGTTTCTAAACTGTTTGATAAAATTGTGAACGGACGAATTCCCATGAAATTGGACCCTTTGGGAGAACAATTGGGTTGATCCGGTTACCTAACAACATCTTTAGTCTATTCCAATGTATTGATCCCAATCGAAACTCTTTTTGGGATAGTTTTGGTGGAAGCATGGGGTTTGAGAAAAAGAACCGAGAAGCTTCAACCAACACTACCCTATCAATTTTGCATCTTTGAGGGAGCAAGTTAGCACATCCGGCATGCTCACAATATTTCATGACTATTCGAAACAATTGATCTCATTCGAAGCTCCTCCAGAGCCTGATTAGTGCAGAGGCACAAAGTTTCTGAACTGTTTGTGAAAAGTGTGAACGGACGAATTCCCATGAAATTGGCCCCTTTGGGAGAATAATTGGGTTGATCCGGTGACCTCACAACATCTGGAGTCTATTCCAATGTATTGATCCCAATCGAAACTCTTTTTGGGATAGTTTGTTGGAAGCATGAGGTTTGAGAAAAAGAACCGAGAAGCTTCAACCAACACTACCCTATCAATTTTGCATCTTTGAGGGACCAAGTTAGCACATTCGGCATGCTCACAATATTTCATGACTATTCGACACAATTGATCTCATTCGAAGCTCCTCCAGAGCCTGATTAGTGCAGAATTACAAAGTTTCTGAACTGTTTGTGAAAAGAGTGAATGGACGAATTCCCATGAAATTGGCCCCTTTGGGAGAACAATTGGGTTGATCCGGTCACCTCACAACATCTTTAGTCTATTCCAATGTATTGATCCCAATCGAAACTCTTTTTGGGATAGTTTTGTTGGAAGCATGAGGTTTGAGAAAAAGAACCGAGAAGCTTTAACCAACAATATCCTATCAATTTTGCATCTTTGAGGGAGCAAGTTAGCACATCCGGCATGCTCACAACATTTCATGACTATTCGAAACAATTGATCTCATTCGAAGCTCCTCCAGAGCCTGATTAGTGCAGAAGCACAAAGATTCTAAACTGTTTGATAAAAGTGTGAACGGACGAATTCCCATGAAATTGGCCCCATTGGGAGAACAATTGGGTTGATCCGGTTACCTCACAACATCTTTAGTCTATTCCAATGTATTGATCCCAATCGAAACTCTTTTTGGGATAGTTTTGGTGGAAGCATGGGGTTTGAGAAAAAGAACCGAGAAGCTTCAACCAACACTACCCTATCAATTTTGCATCTTTGAGGGAGCAAGTTAGCACATCCGGCATGCTCACAATATTTCATGACTATTCAAAACAATTGATCTCATTCGAAGCTCCTCCAGAGACTGATTAGTGCAGAAGCACAAAGTTTCTAAACTGTTTGAGAAAAGTGTGAATGGACGAATTCCCATGAAATTGGCCCCTTTGGGAGAACAATTGGGTTGATCCGGTCACCTCACAACATCTTTAGTCTATTCCAATGTATTGATCCCAATCGAAACTCTTTTTGGGATAGTTTTGGTGGAAGCATGGGGTTTGAGAAAAAGAACCGAGAAGCTTCAACCAACACTACCCTATCAATTTTGCATCTTTGAGGGAGCAAGTTAGCACATTCGGCATGCTCACAATATTTCATGACTATTCGACACAATTGATCTCATTCGAAGCTCCTCCAGAGCCTGATTAGTGCAGAATTACAAAGTTTCTGAACTGTTTGTGAAAAGTGTGAATGGACGAATTCCCATGAAATTGGCCCCTTTGGGAGAAAAATTGGGTTGATCCGGTCACCTCACAACATCTTTAGTCTATTCCAATGTATTGATCCCAATCGAAACTCTTTTTGGGATAGTTTTGTTGGAAGCATGAGGTTTGAGAAAAAGAACCGAGAAGCTTCAACCAACAATATCCTATCAATTTTGCATCTTTGAGGGACCAAGTTAGCACATTCGGCATGCTCACAATATTTCATGACTATTCGAAACAATTGATCTCATTCGAAGCTCCTCCAGAGCCTGATTAGTGCAGAATTACAAAGTTTCTGAACTGTTTGTGAAAAGTGTGAATGGACGAATTCCCATGAAATTGGCCCCTTTGGGAGAACAATTGGGTTGATCCGGTCACCTCACAACATCTTTAGTCTATTCCAATGTATTGATCCCAATCGAAACTCTTTTTGGGATAGTTTTGGTGGAAGCATGGGGTTTGAGAAAAAGAACCGAGAAGCTTCAACCAACACTACCCTATCAATTTTGCATCTTTGAGGGAGCAAGTTAGCACATCTGGCATGCTCACAATATTTCATGACTATTCGACACAATTGATCTCATTCGAAGCTCCTCCAGAGCCTGATTAGTGCAGAATTACAAAGTTTCTGAACTGTTTGTGAAAAGTGTGAATGGACGAATTCCCATGAAATTGGCCCCTTTGGGAGAAAAATTGGGTTGATCCGGTTACCTCACAACATCTTTAGTCTATTCCAATGTCTGGATCCCAATCGAAACTCTTTTTGGTATAGTTTTGGTCAGAAGCATGAGGTTTGAGCAAAAGAACCGAGAAGCTTCAACCAACAATATCCTATCTATTTTGCATCTTTGAGGGAGCAAGTTAGCACATCCGGCATGCTCACAACATTTCATGACTATTCGAAACAATTGATCTCATTCGAAGCTCCTCCTGAGCCTGATTAGTGCAGAAGCACAAAGTTTCTGAACTGTTTGTGAAAAGTGTGAACGGATGAATTCCAATGAAATTAGCCCCTTTGGGAGAACAATGGGGTTGATCCGGTGACCTCACAACATCTGGAGTCTATTCCAATGTATTGATCCCAATCGAAACTCTTTTTGGGATAGTTTTGTTGGAAGCATGAGGTTTGAGAAAAAGAACCGAGAAGCTTCAACCAACACTACCCTATCAATTTTGCATCTTTGAGGGAGCAAGTTAGCACATCCGGCATACTCACAATATTTCATGACTATTCGAAACAATTGATCTCATTCGAAGCTCCTCCAGAGCCTGATTAGTGCAGAAGCACAAAGTTTCTGAACTGTTTGTGAAAAGTGTGAACGGACGAATTCCCATGAAATTGGCCCCATTGGGAGAACAATTGGGTTGATCCGGTTACCTCACAACATCTTTAGTCTATTCCAATGTATTGATCCCAATCGAAACTCTTTTTGGGATAGTTTTGGTGGAAGCATGGGGTTTGAGAAAAAGAACCGAGAAGCTTCAACCAACAATATCCTATCAATTTTGCATCTTTGAGGGAGCAAGTTAGCTCATCCGGCATGCTCACAACATTTCATGACTATTCGAAACAATTGATCTCATTCGAAGCTCCTCCAGAGCCTGATTAGTGCAGAAGCACAAAGTTTCTGAACTGTTTGTGAAAAGTGTGAACGGATGAATTCCCATGAAATTGGCCCCTTTGGGAGAACAATTGGGTTGATCCGGTGACCTCACAACATCTGGAGTCTATTCCAATGTATTGATCCCAATCGAAACTCTTTTTGGGATAGTTTGTTGGAAGCATGAGGTTTGAGAAAAAGAACCGAGAAGCTTCAACCAACACTACCCTATCAATTTTGCATCTTTGAGGGACCAAGTTAGCACATTCGGCATGCTCACAATATTTCATGACTATTCGAAACAATTGATCTCATTCGAAGCTCCTCCAGAGCCTGATTAGTGCAGAATTACAAAGTTTCTGAACTGTTTGTGAAAAGTGTGAATGGACGAATTCCCATGAAATTGGCCCCTTTGGGAGAACAATTGGGTTGATCCGGTCACCTCACAACATCTTTAGTCTATTCCAATGTATTGATCCCAATCGAAACTCTTTTTGGGATAGTTTTGTTGGAAGCATGAGGTTTGAGAAAAAGAACCGAGAAGCTTCAACCAACACTACCCTATCAATTTTGCATCTTTGAGGGACCAAGTTAGCACATTCGGCATGCTCACAATATTTCATGACTATTCGACACAATTGATCTCATTCGAAGCTCCTCCAGAGCCTGATTAGTGCAGAATTACAAAGTTTCTGAACTGTTTGTGAAAAGTGTGAATGGACGAATTCCCATGAAATTGGCCCCTTTGGGAGAACAATTGGGTTGATCCGGTCACCTCACAACATCTTTAGTCTATTCCAATGTATTGATCCCAATCGAAACTCTTTTTGGGATAGTTTGTTGGAAGCATGAGGTTTGAGAAAAAGAACCGAGAAGCTTCAACCAACACTACCCTATCAATTTTGCATCTTTGAGGGACCAAGTTAGCACATTCGGCATGCTCACAATATTTCATGACTATTCGAAACAATTGATCTCATTCGAAGCTCCTCCAGAGCCTGATTAGTGCAGAGGCACAAAGTTTCTGAACTGTTTGTGAAAAGTGTGAACGGACGAATTCCCATGAAATTGGCCCCTTTGGGAGAATAATTGGGTTGATCCGGTGACCTCACAACATCTGGAGTCTATTCCAATGTATTGATCCCAATCGAAACTCTTTTTGGGATAGTTTGTTGGAAGCATGAGGTTTGAGAAAAAGAACCGAGAAGCTTCAACCAACACTACCCTATCAATTTTGCATCTTTGAGGGACCAAGTTAGCACATTCGGCATGCTCACAATATTTCATGACTATTCGACACAATTGATCTCATTCGAAGCTCCTCCAGAGCCTGATTAGTGCAGAATTACAAAGTTTCTGAACTGTTTGTGAAAAGTGTGAATGGACGAATTCCCATGAAATTGGCCCCTTTGGGAGAACAATTGGGTTGATCCGGTCACCTCACAACATCTTTAGTCTATTCCAATGTATTGATCCCAATCGAAACTCTTTTTGGGATAGTTTGTTGGAAGCATGAGGTTTGAGAAAAAGAACCGAGAAGCTTCAACCAACACTACCCTATCAATTTTGCATCTTTGAGGGACCAAGTTAGCACATTCGGCATGCTCACAATATTTCATGACTATTCGAAACAATTGATCTCATTCGAAGCTCCTCCAGAGCCTGATTAGTGCAGAATTACAAAGTTTCTGAACTGTTTGTGAAAAGTGTGAATGGACGAATTCCCATGAAATTGGCCCCTTTGGGAGAACAATTGGGTTGATCCGGTCACCTCACAACATCTTTAGTCTATTCCAATGTATTGATCCCAATCGAAACTCTTTTTGGGATAGTTTGTTGGAAGCATGAGGTTTGAGAAAAAGAACCGAGAAGCTTCAACCAACACTACCCTATCAATTTTGCATCTTTGAGGGACCAAGTTAGCACATTCGGCATGCTCACAATATTTCATGACTATTCGACACAATTGATCTCATTCGAAGCTCCTCCAGAGCCTGATTAGTGCAGAATTACAAAGTTTCTGAACTGTTTGTGAAAAGTGTGAATGGACGAATTCCCATGAAATTGGCCCCTTTGGGAGAACAATTGGGTTGATCCGGTCACCTCACAACATCTTTAGTCTATTCCAATGTATTGATCCCAATCGAAACTCTTTTTGGGATAGTTTGTTGGAAGCATGAGGTTTGAGAAAAAGAACCGAGAAGCTTCAACCAACACTACCCTATCAATTTTGCATCTTTGAGGGACCAAGTTAGCACATTCGGCATGCTCACAATATTTCATGACTATTCGAAACAATTGATCTCATTCGAAGCTCCTCCAGAGCCTGATTAGTGCAGAATTACAAAGTTTCTGAACTGTTTGTGAAAAGTGTGAATGGACGAATTCCCATGAAATTGGCCCCTTTGGGAGAACAATTGGGTTGATCCGGTCACCTCACAACATCTTGAGTCTATTCCAATGTATTGATCCCAATCGAAACTCTTTTTGGCATAGGTTTGGGCGGAAGCTTGAGGGTTGAGAAAAAGAACCGAGAAGCTTCAACCAACAATATCCTATCAATTTTGCATCTTTGAGGGAGCAAGTTAGCTCATCCGGCATGCTCACAACATTTCATGACTATTCGAAACAATTGATCTCATTCGAAGCTCCTCCAGAGCCTGATTAGTGCAGAAGCACAAAGTTTCTGAACTGTTTGTGAAAAGTGTGAACGGATGAATTCCCATGAAATTGGCCCCTTTGGGAGAACAATTGGGTTGATCCGGTGACCTCACAACATCTGGAGTCTATTCCAATGTATTGATCCCAATCGAAACTCTTTTTGGGATAGTTTGTTGGAAGCATGAGGTTTGAGAAAAAGAACCGAGAAGCTTCAACCAACACTACCCTATCAATTTTGCATCTTTGAGGGACCAAGTTAGCACATTCGGCATGCTCACAATATTTCATGACTATTCGAAACAATTGATCTCATTCGAAGCTCCTCCAGAGCCTGATTAGTGCAGAATTACAAAGTTTCTGAACTGTTTGTGAAAAGTGTGAATGGACGAATTCCCATGAAATTGGCCCCTTTGGGAGAACAATTGGGTTGATCCGGTCACCTCACAACATCTTTAGTCTATTCCAATGTATTGATCCCAATCGAAACTCTTTTTGGGATAGTTTTGTTGGAAGCATGAGGTTTGAGAAAAAGAACCGAGAAGCTTCAACCAACAATATCCTATCAATTTTGCATCTTTGAGGGAGCAAGTTAGCACATCCGGCATGCTCACAACATTTCATGACTATTCGAAACAATTGATCTCATTCGAAGCTCCTCCAGAGCCTGATTAGTGCAGAAGCACAAAGTTTCTAAACTGTTTGATAAAATTGTGAACGGACGAATTCCCATGAAATTGGACCCTTTGGGAGAACAATTGGGTTGATCCGGTTACCTAACAACATCTTTAGTCTATTCCAATGTATTGATCCCAATCGAAACTCTTTTTGGGATAGTTTTGGTGGAAGCATGGGGTTTGAGAAAAAGAACCGAGAAGCTTCAACCAACACTACCCTATCAATTTTGCATCTTTGAGGGAGCAAGTTAGCACATCCGGCATGCTCACAATATTTCATGACTATTCGAAACAATTGATCTCATTCGAAGCTCCTCCAGAGCCTGATTAGTGCAGAGGCACAAAGTTTCTGAACTGTTTGTGAAAAGTGTGAACGGACGAATTCCCATGAAATTGGCCCCTTTGGGAGAATAATTGGGTTGATCCGGTGACCTCACAACATCTGGAGTCTATTCCAATGTATTGATCCCAATCGAAACTCTTTTTGGGATAGTTTTGGTGGAAGCATGAGGTTTGAGAAAAAGAACCGAGAAGCTTCAACCAACAATATCCTATCAATTTTGCATCTTTGAGGGAGCAAGTTAGCTCATCCGGCATGCTCACAACATTTCATGACTATTCGAAACAATTGATCTCATTCGAAGCTCCTCCAGAGCCTGATTAGTGCAGAAGCACAAAGTTTCTGAACTGTTTGTGAAAAGTGTGAACGGACGAATTCCCATGAAATTGGCCCCATTGGGAGAACAATTGGGTTGATCCGGTTACCTCACAACATCTTTAGTCTATTCCAATGTATTGATCCCAATCGAAACTCTTTTTGGGATAGTTTTGGTGGAAGCATGGGGTTTGAGAAAAAGAACCGAGAAGCTTCAACCAACACTACCCTATCAATTTTGCATCTTTGAGGGAGCAAGTTAGCACATCCGGCATGCTCACAACATTTCATGACTATTCGAAACAATTGATCTCATTCGAAGCTCCTCCTGAGCCTGATTAGTGCAGAAGCACAAAGTTTCTGAACTGTTTGTGAAAGTGTGAACGGACGAATTCCCATGAAATTGGCCCCTTTGGGAGAACAATTGGGTTGATCCGGTCACCTCACAACATCTTTAGTCTATTCCAATGTATTGATCCCAATCGAAACTCTTTTTGGGATAGTTTTGGTGGAAGCATGGGGTTTGAGAAAAAGAACCGAGAAGCTTCAACCAACACTACCCTATCAATTTTGCATCTTTGAGGGAGCAAGTTAGCACATCCGGCATGCTCACAATATTTCATGACTATTCGAAACAATTGATCTCATTCGAAGCTCCTCCAGAGACTGATTAGTGCAGAAGCACAAAGTTTCTAAACTGTTTGATAAAAGTGTGAATGGACGAATTCCCATGAAATTGGCCCCTTTGGGAGAACAATTGGGTTGATCCGGTCACCTCACAACATCTTTAGTCTATTCCAATGTATTGATCCCAATCGAAACTCTTTTTGGGATAGTTTTGTTGGAAGCATGAGGTTTGAGAAAAAGAACCGAGAAGCTTCAACCAACAATATCCTATCAATTTTGCATCTTTGAGGGAGCAAGTTAGCACATCCGGCATGCTCACAACATTTCATGACTATTCGAAACAATTGATCTCATTCGAAGCTCCTCCAGAGCCTGATTAGTGCAGAAGCACAAAGTTTCTAAACTGTTTGATAAAAGTGTGAACGGACGAATTCCCATGAAATTGGCCCCATTGGGAGAACAATTGGGTTGATCCGGTTACCTCACAACATCTTTAGTCTAGTCCAATGTATTGATCCCAATCGAAACTCTTTTTGGGATAGTTTTGGTGGAAGCATGGGGTTTGAGAAAAAGAACCGAGAAGCTTCAACCAACACTACCCTATCAATTTTGCATCTTTGAGGGAGCAAGTTAGCACATCCGGCATGCTCACAATATTTCATGACTATTCGAAACAATTGATCTCATTCGAAGCTCCTCCAGAGCCTGATTAGTGCAGAATTACAAAGTTTCTGAACTGTTTGTCAAAAGTGTGAATGGACGAATTCCCATGAAATTGGCCCCTTTGGGAGAACAATTGGGTTGATCCGGTTACCTCACAACATCTTTAGTCTATTCCAATGTCTTGATCCCAATCGAAACTCTTTTTGGTATAGTTTTGGTCAGAAGCATGAGGTTTGAGAAAAAGAACCGAGAAGCTTCAACCAACACTATCCTATCAATTTTGCATCTTTGAGGGAGCAAGTTAGCACATTCGGCATGCTCACAACATTTCATGACTATTCGAATCAATTGATCTCATTCGAAGCTCCTTTTGAGCCTGATTAGTGCAGAAGCACAAAGTTTCGGAACTGTTTGTGAAAAGTGTGAACTGATGAATTCTAATGAAATTGGCCCCTTTGGGAGAACAATGGGGTTGATCCGGTGACCTCACAACATCTGGAGTCTATTCCAATGTATTGATCCCAATCGAAACTCTTTTTGGGATAGTTTTGTTGGAAGCATGATGTTTGAGAAAAAGAACCGAGAAGCTTCAACCAACACTACCCTATCAATTTTGCATCTTTGAGGGAGCAAGTTAGCACATCCGGCATGCTCACAATATTTCATGACTATTCGAAACAATTGATCTCATTCGAAGCTCCTCCAGAGCCTGATTAGTGCAGAATTACAAAGTTTCTGAACTGTTTGTCAAAAGTGTGAATGGACGAATTCCCATGAAATTGGCCCCTTTGGGAGAATAATTGGGTTGATCCGGTGACCTCACAACATCTGGAGTCTATTCCAATGTATTGATCCCAATCGAAACTCTTTTTGGGATAGTTTTGGTGGAAGCATGAGGTTTGAGAAAAAGAACCGAGAAGCTTCAACCAACACTACCCTATCAATTTTGCATCTTTGAGGGACCAAGTTAGCACATTCGGCATGCTCACAATATTTCATGACTATTCGAAACAATTGATCTCATTCGAAGCTCCTCCAGAGCCTGATTAGTGCAGAAGCACAAAGTTTCTGAACTGTTTGTGAAAAGTGTGAACGGACGAATTCCCATGAAATTGGCCCCATTGGGAGAACAATTGGGTTGATCCGGTTACCTCACAACATCTTTAGTCTATTCCAATGTATTGATCCCAATCGAAACTCTTTTTGGGATAGTTTTGGTGGAAGCATGGGGTTTGAGAAAAAGAACCGAGAAGCTTCAACCAATACTACCCTATCAATTTTGCATCTTTGAGGGAGCAAGTTTGCACATCCGGCATGCTCACAATATTTCATGACTATTCGAAACAATTGATCTCATTCGAAGCTCCTCCAGAGCCTGATTAGTGCAGAATTACAAAGTTTCTGAACTGTTTGTCAAAAGTGTGAATGGACGAATTTCCATGAAATTGTCCCCTTTGGGAGAACAATTGGGTTGATCCGGTTACCTCACAACATCTTTAGTCTATTCCAATGTCTTGATCCCAATCGAAACTCTTTTTGGTATAGTTTTGGTCAGAAGCATGAGGTTTGAGAAAAAGAACCGAGAAGCTTCAACCAACAATATCCTATCAATTTTGCATCTTTGAGGGAGCAAGTTAGCACATCCGGCATGCTCACAACATTTCATGACTATTCGAAACAATTGATCTCATTCGAAGCTCCTCCAGAGCCTGATTAGTGCAGAAGCACAAAGTTTCTAAACTGTTTGATAAAAGTGTGAACGGACGAATTCCCATGAAATTGGACCCTTTGGGAGAACAATTGGGTTGATCCGGTTACCTCACAACATCTTTAGTCTATTCCAATGTATTGATCCCAATCGAAACTCTTTTTGGGATAGTTTTGGTGGAAGCATGGGGTTTGAGAAAAAGAACCGAGAAGCTTCAACCAACACTACCCTATCAATTTTGCATCTTTGAGGGAGCAAGTTAGCACATCCGGCATGCTCACAATATTTCATGACTATTCGAAACAATTGATCTCATTCGAAGCTCCTCCAGAGCCTGATTAGTGCAGAGGCACAAAGTTTCTGAACTGTTTGTGAAAAGTGTGAAGGGACGAATTCCCATGAAATTGGCCCCTTTGGGAGAATAATTGGGTTGATCCGGTGACCTCACAACATCTGGAGTCTATTCCAATGTATTGATCCCAATCGAAACTCTTTTTGGGATAGTTTGTTGGAAGCATGAGGTTTGAGAAAAAGAACCGAGAAGCTTCAACCAACACTACCCTATCAATTTTGCATCTTTGAGGGACCAAGTTAGCACATTCGGCATGCTCACAATATTTCATGACTATTCGACACAATTGATCTCATTCGAAGCTCCTCCAGAGCCTGATTAGTGCAGAATTACAAAGTTTCTGAACTGTTTGTGAAAAGTGTGAATGGACGAATTCCCATGAAATTGGCCCCTTTGGGAGAACAATTGGGTTGATCCGGTCACCTCACAACATCTTTAGTCTATTCCAATGTATTGATCCCAATCGAAACTCTTTTTGGGATAGTTTTGTTGGAAGCATGAGGTTTGAGAAAAAGAACCGAGAAGCTTCAACCAACAATATCCTATCAATTTTGAAAGTGTGAACGGACGAATTCCCATGAAATTGGCCCCATTGGGAGAACAATTGGGTTGATCCGGTTACCTCACAACATCTTTAGTCTATTCCAATGTATTGATCCCAATCGAAACTCTTTTTGGGATAGTTTTGGTGGAAGCATGGGGTTTGAGAAAAAGAACCAAGAAGCTTCAACCAACACTACCCTATCAATTTTGCTTCTTTGAGGGAGCAAGTTAGCACATCCGGCATGCTCACAACATTTCATGACTATTCGAAACAATTGATCTCATTCGAAGCTCCTCCAGAGCCTGATTAGTGCAGAGGCACAAAGTTTCTGAACTGTTTGTGAAAAGTGTGAACGGACGAATTCCCATGAAATTGGCCCCTTTGGGAGAATAATTGGGTTGATCCGGTGACCTCACAACATCTGGAGTCTATTCCAATGTATTGATCCCAATCGAAACTCTTTTTGGGATAGTTTGTTGGAAGCATGAGGTTTGAGAAAAAGAACCGAGAAGCTTCAACCAACACTACCCTATCAATTTTGCATCTTTGAGGGACCAAGTTAGCACATTCGGCATGCTCACAATATTTCATGACTATTCGACACAATTGATCTCATTCGAAGCTCCTCCAGAGCCTGATTAGTGCAGAATTACAAAGTTTCTGAACTGTTTGTGAAAAGTGTGAATGGACGAATTCCCATGAAATTGGCCCCTTTGGGAGAACAATTGGGTTGATCCGGTCACCTCACAACATCTTTAGTCTATTCCAATGTATTGATCCCAATCGAAACTCTTTTTGGGATAGTTTTGTTGGAAGCATGAGGTTTGAGAAAAAGAACCGAGAAGCTTCAACCAACAATATCCTATCAATTTTGCATCTTTGAGGGAGCAAGTTAGGACATCCGGCATGCTCACAACATTTCATGACTATTCGAAACAATTGATCTCATTCGAAGCTCCTCTAGAGCCTGATTAGTGCAGAAGCACAAAGTTTCTAAACTGTTTGATAAAAGTGTGAACGGACGAATTCCCATGAAATTGGCCCCATTGGGAGAACAATTGGGTTGATCCGGTTACCTCACAACATCTTTAGTCTATTCCAATGTATTGATCCCAATCGAAACTCTTTTTGGGATAGTTTTGGTGGAAGCATGGGGTTTGAGAAAAAGAACCGAGAAGCTTCAACCAACACTACCCTATCAATTTTGCATCTTTGAGGGACCAAGTTAGCACATTCGGCATGCTCACAATATTTCATGACTATTCGAAACAATTGATCTCATTCGAAGCTCCTCCAGAGCCTGATTAGTGCAGAAGCACAAAGTTTCTGAACTGTTTGTGAAAAGTGTGAACGGACGAATTCCCATGAAATTAGCCCCATTGGGAGAACAATTGGGTTGATCCGGTTACCTCACAACATCTTTAGTCTATTCCAATGTATTGATCCCAATCGAAACTCTTTTTGGGATAGTTTTGGTGGAAGCATGGGGTTTGAGAAAAAGAACCGAGAAGCTTCAACCAATACTACCCTATCAATTTTGCATCTTTGAGGGAGCAAGTTTGCACATCCGGCATGCTCACAATATTTCATGACTATTCGAAACAATTGATCTCATTCGAAGCTCCTCCAGAGCCTGATTAGTGCAGAATTACAAAGTTTCTGAACTGTTTGTCAAAAGTGTGAATGGACGAATTTCCATGAAATTGTCCCCTTTGGGAGAACAATTGGGTTGATCCGGTTACCTCACAACATCTTTAGTCTATTCCAATGTCTTGATCCCAATCGAAACTCTTTTTGGTATAGTTTTGGTCAGAAGCATGAGGTTTGAGAAAAAGAACCGAGAAGCTTCAACCAACAATATCCTATCAATTTTGCATCTTTGAGGGAGCAAGTTAGCACATCCGGCATGCTCACAACATTTCATGACTATTCGAAACAATTGATCTCATTCGAAGCTCCTCCAGAGCCTGATTAGTGCAGAAGCACAAAGTTTCTAAACTGTTTGATAAAAGTGTGAACGGACGAATTCCCATGAAATTGGACCCTTTGGGAGAACAATTGGGTTGATCCGGTTACCTCACAACATCTTTAGTCTATTCCAATGTATTGATCCCAATCGAAACTCTTTTTGGGATAGTTTTGGTGGAAGCATGGGGTTTGAGAAAAAGAACCGAGAAGCTTCAACCAACACTACCCTATCAATTTTGCATCTTTGAGGGAGCAAGTTAGCACATCCGGCATGCTCACAATATTTCATGACTATTCGAAACAATTGATCTCATTCGAAGCTCCTCCAGAGCCTGATTAGTGCAGAGGCACAAAGTTTCTGAACTGTTTGTGAAAAGTGTGAAGGGACGAATTCCCATGAAATTGGCCCCTTTGGGAGAATAATTGGGTTGATCCGGTGACCTCACAACATCTGGAGTCTATTCCAATGTATTGATCCCAATCGAAACTCTTTTTGGGATAGTTTGTTGGAAGCATGAGGTTTGAGAAAAAGAACCGAGAAGCTTCAACCAACACTACCCTATCAATTTTGCATCTTTGAGGGACCAAGTTAGCACATTCGGCATGCTCACAATATTTCATGACTATTCGACACAATTGATCTCATTCGAAGCTCCTCCAGAGCCTGATTAGTGCAGAATTACAAAGTTTCTGAACTATTTGTGAAAAGTGTGAATGGACGAATTCCCATGAAATTGGCCCCTTTGGGAGAACAATTGGGTTGATCCGGTCACCTCACAACATCTTTAGTCTATTCCAATGTATTGATCCCAATCGAAACTCTTTTTGGGATAGTTTTGTTGGAAGCATGAGGTTTGAGAAAAAGAACCGAGAAGCTTCAACCAACAATATCCTATCAATTTTGAAAGTGTGAACGGACGAATTCCCATGAAATTGGCCCCATTGGGAGAACAATTGGGTTGATCCGGTTACCTCACAACATCTTTAGTCTATTCCAATGTATTGATCCCAATCGAAACTCTTTTTGGGATAGTTTTGGTGGAAGCATGGGGTTTGAGAAAAAGAACCAAGAAGCTTCAACCAACACTACCCTATCAATTTTGCATCTTTGAGGGAGCAAGTTAGCACATCCGGCATGCTCACAACATTTCATGACTATTCGAAACAATTGATCTCATTCGAAGCTCCTCCAGAGCCTGATTAGTGCAGAGGCACAAAGTTTCTGAACTGTTTGTGAAAAGTGTGAACGGACGAATTCCCATGAAATTGGCCCCTTTGGGAGAATAATTGGGTTGATCCGGTGACCTCACAACATCTGGAGTCTATTCCAATGTATTGATCCCAATCGAAACTCTTTTTGGGATAGTTTGTTGGAAGCATGAGGTTTGAGAAAAAGAACCGAGAAGCTTCAACCAACACTACCCTATCAATTTTGCATCTTTGAGGGACCAAGTTAGCACATTCGGCATGCTCACAATATTTCATGACTATTCGACACAATTGATCTCATTCGAAGCTCCTCCAGAGCCTGATTAGTGCAGAATTACAAAGTTTCTGAACTGTTTGTGAAAAGTGTGAATGGACGAATTCCCATGAAATTGGCCCCTTTGGGAGAACAATTGGGTTGATCCGGTCACCTCACAACATCTTTAGTCTATTCCAATGTATTGATCCCAATCGAAACTCTTTTTGGGATAGTTTTGTTGGAAGCATGAGGTTTGAGAAAAAGAACCGAGAAGCTTCAACCAACAATATCCTATCAATTTTGCATCTTTGAGGGAGCAAGTTAGGACATCCGGCATGCTCACAACATTTCATGACTATTCGAAACAATTGATCTCATTCGAAGCTCCTCTAGAGCCTGATTAGTGCAGAAGCACAAAGTTTCTAAACTGTTTGATAAAAGTGTGAACGGACGAATTCCCATGAAATTGGCCCCATTGGGAGAACAATTGGGTTGATCCGGTTACCTCACAACATCTTTAGTCTATTCCAATGTATTGATCCCAATCGAAACTCTTTTTGGGATAGTTTTGGTGGAAGCATGGGGTTTGAGAAAAAGAACCGAGAAGCTTCAACCAACACTACCCTATCAATTTTGCATCTTTGAGGGAGCAAGTTAGCACATCCGGCATGCTCACAATATTTCATGACTATTCGAAACAATTGATCTCATTCGAAGCTCCTCCAGAGCCTGATTAGTGCAGAATTACAAAGTTTCTGAACTGTTTGTCAAAAGTGTGAATGGACGAATTCCCATGAAATTGGCCCCTTTGGGAGAACAATTGGGTTGATCCGGTTACCTCCCAACATCTTTAGTCTATTCCAATGTCTTGATCCCAATCGAAACTCTTTTTGGTATAGTTTTGGTCAGAAGCATGAGGTTTGAGAAAAAGAACCGAGAAGCTTCAACCAACACTATCCTATCAATTTTGCATCTTTGAGGGAGCAAGTTAGCACATCCGGCATGCTCACAACATTTCATGACTATTCGAATCAATTGATCTCATTCGAAGCTCCTCCTGAGCCTGATTAGTGCAGAAGCATAAAGTTTCTGAACTGTTTGTGAAAAGTGTGAACTGATGAATTCCAATGAAATTGGCCCCTTTGGGAGAACAATGGGGTTGATCCGGTTACCTCACAACATCTGGAGTCTATTCCAATGTATTGATCCCAATCGAAACTCTTTTTGGGATAGTTTTGGTCAGAAGCATGAGGTTTGAGAAAAAGAACCGAGAAGCTTCAACCAACACTACCCTATCAATTTTGCATCTTTGAGGGACCAAGTTAGCACATTCGGCATGCTCACAATATTTCATGACTATTCGACACAATTGATCTCATTCAAAGCTCCTCCAGAGCCTGATTAGTGCAGAATTACAAAGTTTCTGAACTGTTTGTGAAAAGTGTGAATGGACGAATTCCCATGAAATTGGCCCCTTTGGGAGAACAATTGGGTTGATCCGGTCACCTCACAACATCTTTAGTCTATTCCAATGTATTGATCCCAATCGAAACTCTTTTTGGGATAGTTTTGTTGGAAGCATGAGGTTTGAGAAAAAGAACCGAGAAGCTTCAACCAACAATATCCTATCAATTTTGCATCTTTGAGGGAGCAAGTTAGCACATCCGGCATGCTCACAACATTTCATGACTATTCGAAACAATTGATCTCATTCGAAGCTCCTCCAGAGCCTGATTAGTGCAGAAGCACAAAGTTTCTAAACTGTTTGATAAAAGTGTGAACGGACTAATTCCCATGAAATTGGCCCCATTGGGAGAACAATTGGGTTGATCCGGTCACCTCACAACATCTTTAGTCTATTCCAATGTATTGATCCCAATCGAAACTCTTTTTGGGATAGTTTTGGTGGAAGCATGGGGTTTGAGAAAAAGAACCGAGAAGCTTCAACCAACACTACCCTATCAATTTTGCATCTTTGAGGGAGCAAGTTAGCACATCCGGCATGCTCACAATATTTCATGACTATTCGAAACAATTGATCTCATTCGAAGCTCCTCCAGAGCCTGATTAGTGCAGAAGCACAAAGTTTCTAAACTGTTTGATAAAAGTGTGAATGGACGAATTCCCATGAAATTGGCCCCTTTGGGAGAACAATTGGGTTGATCCGGTCACCTCACAACATCTTTAGTCTATTCCAATGTATTGATCCCAATCGAAACTCTTTTTGGGATAGTTTTGTTGGAAGCATGAGGTTTGAGAAAAAGAACCGAGAAGCTTCAACCAACAATATCCTATCAATTTTGCATCTTTGAGGGAGCAAGTTAGCACATCCGGCATGCTCACAACATTTCATGACTATTCGAAACAATTGATCTCATTCGAAGCTCCTCCAGAGCCTGATTAGTGCAGAAGCACAAAGTTTCTAAACTGTTTGATAAAAGTGTGAACGGACGAATTCCCATGAAATTGGCCCCATTGGGAGAACAATTGGGTTGATCCGGTTACCTCAGAACATCTTTAGTCTATTCCAATGTATTGATCCCAATCGAAACTCTTTTTGGGATAGTTTTGGTGGAAGCATGGGGTTTGATAAAAAGAACCGAGAAGCTTCAACCAACACTACCCTATCAATTTTGCATCTTTGAGGGAGCAAGTTAGCACATCCGGCATGCTCACAATATTTCATGACTATTCGAAACAATTGATCTCATTCGAAGCTCCTCCAGAGCCTGATTAGTGCAGAATTACAAAGTTTCTGAACTGTTTGTCAAAAGTGTGAATGGACGAATTCCCATGAAATTGGCCCCTTTGGGAGAACAATTGGGTTGATCCGGTTACCTCACAACATCTTTAGTCTATTCCAATGTCTTGATCCCAATCGAAACTCTTTTTGGTATAGTTTTGGTCAGAAGCATGAGGTTTGAGAAAAAGAACCGAGAAGCTTCAACCAACACTATCCTATCAATTTTGCATCTTTGAGGGAGCAAGTTAGCACATCCGGCATGCTCAAAACATTTCATGACTATTCGAATCAATTGATCTCATTCGAAGCTCCTCCTAAGCCTGATTAGTGCAGAAGCACAAAGTTTCTGAACTGTTTGTGAAAAGTGTGAACGGACGAATTCCCATGAAATTGGCCCCATTGGGAGAACAATTGGGTTGATCCGGTTACCTCACAACATCTTTAGTCTATTCCAATGTATTGATCCCAATCGAAACTCTTTTTGGTATAGTTTTGGTCAGAAGCATGAGGTTTGAGAAAAAGAACCGAGAAGCTTCAACCAACACTATCCTATCAATTTTGCATCTTTGAGGGAGCAAGTTAGCACATCCGGCATGCTCACAATATTTCATGACTATTCGAAACAATTGATCTCATTCGAAGCTCCTCCAGAGCCTGATTAGTGCAGAATTATAAAGTTTCTGAACTGTTTGTCAAAAGTGTGAATGGACGAATTCCCATGAAATTGGCCCCTTTGGGAGAACAATTGGGTTGATCCGGTTACCTCACAACATCTTTAGTCTATTCCAATGTCTTGATCCCAATCGAAACTCTTTTTGGTATAGTTTTGGTCAGAAGCATGAGGTTTGAGAAAAAGAACCGAGAAGCTTCAACCAACACTATCCTATCAATTTTGCATCTTTGAGGGAGCAAGTTAGCACATCCGGCATGCTCACAACATTTCATGACTATTCGAATCAATTGATCTCATTCGAAGCTCCTCCTGAGCCTGATTAGTGCAGAAGCATAAAGTTTCTGAACTGTTTGTGAAAAGTGTGAACTGATGAATTCCAATGAAATTGGCCCCTTTGGGAGAACAATGGGGTTGATCCGGTTACCTCACAACATCTGGAGTCTATTCCAATGTATTGATCCCAATCGAAACTCTTTTTGGGATAGTTTTGGTCAGAAGCATGAGGTTTGAGAAAAAGAACCGAGAAGCTTCAACCAACACTACCCTATCAATTTTGCATCTTTGAGGGACCAAGTTAGCACATTCGGCATGCTCACAATATTTCATGACTATTCGACACAATTGATCTCATTCAAAGCTCCTCCAGAGCCTGATTAGTGCAGAATTACAAAGTTTCTGAACTGTTTGTGAAAAGTGTGAATGGACGAATTCCCATGAAATTGGCCCCTTTGGGAGAACAATTGGGTTGATCCGGTCACCTCACAACATCTTTAGTCTATTCCAATGTATTGATCCCAATCGAAACTCTTTTTGGGATAGTTTTGTTGGAAGCATGAGGTTTGAGAAAAAGAACCGAGAAGCTTCAACCAACAATATCCTATCAATTTTGCATCTTTGAGGGAGCAAGTTAGCACATCCGGCATGCTCACAACATTTCATGACTATTCGAAACAATTGATCTCATTCGAAGCTCCTCCAGAGCCTGATTAGTGCAGAAGCACAAAGTTTCTAAACTGTTTGATAAAAGTGTGAACGGACTAATTCCCATGAAATTGGCCCCATTGGGAGAACAATTGGGTTGATCCGGTCACCTCACAACATCTTTAGTCTATTCCAATGTATTGATCCCAATCGAAACTCTTTTTGGGATAGTTTTGGTGGAAGCATGGGGTTTGAGAAAAAGAACCGAGAAGCTTCAACCAACACTACCCTATCAATTTTGCATCTTTGAGGGAGCAAGTTAGCACATCCGGCATGCTCACAATATTTCATGACTATTCGAAACAATTGATCTCATTCGAAGCTCCTCCAGAGCCTGATTAGTGCAGAAGCACAAAGTTTCTAAACTGTTTGATAAAAGTGTGAATGGACGAATTCCCATGAAATTGGCCCCTTTGGGAGAACAATTGGGTTGATCCGGTCACCTCACAACATCTTTAGTCTATTCCAATGTATTGATCCCAATCGAAACTCTTTTTGGGATAGTTTTGTTGGAAGCATGAGGTTTGAGAAAAAGAACCGAGAAGCTTCAACCAACAATATCCTATCAATTTTGCATCTTTGAGGGAGCAAGTTAGCACATCCGGCATGCTCACAACATTTCATGACTATTCGAAACAATTGATCTCATTCGAAGCTCCTCCAGAGCCTGATTAGTGCAGAAGCACAAAGTTTCTAAACTGTTTGATAAAAGTGTGAACGGACGAATTCCCATGAAATTGGCCCCATTGGGAGAACAATTGGGTTGATCCGGTTACCTCAGAACATCTTTAGTCTATTCCAATGTATTGATCCCAATCGAAACTCTTTTTGGGATAGTTTTGGTGGAAGCATGGGGTTTGATAAAAAGAACCGAGAAGCTTCAACCAACACTACCCTATCAATTTTGCATCTTTGAGGGAGCAAGTTAGCACATCCGGCATGCTCACAATATTTCATGACTATTCGAAACAATTGATCTCATTCGAAGCTCCTCCAGAGCCTGATTAGTGCAGAATTACAAAGTTTCTGAACTGTTTGTCAAAAGTGTGAATGGACGAATTCCCATGAAATTGGCCCCTTTGGGAGAACAATTGGGTTGATCCGGTTACCTCACAACATCTTTAGTCTATTCCAATGTCTTGATCCCAATCGAAACTCTTTTTGGTATAGTTTTGGTCAGAAGCATGAGGTTTGAGAAAAAGAACCGAGAAGCTTCAACCAACACTATCCTATCAATTTTGCATCTTTGAGGGAGCAAGTTAGCACATCCGGCATGCTCAAAACATTTCATGACTATTCGAATCAATTGATCTCATTCGAAGCTCCTCCTAAGCCTGATTAGTGCAGAAGCACAAAGTTTCTGAACTGTTTGTGAAAAGTGTGAACGGACGAATTCCCATGAAATTGGCCCCATTGGGAGAACAATTGGGTTGATCCGGTTACCTCACAACATCTTTAGTCTATTCCAATGTATTGATCCCAATCGAAACTCTTTTTGGTATAGTTTTGGTCAGAAGCATGAGGTTTGAGAAAAAGAACCGAGAAGCTTCAACCAACACTATCCTATCAATTTTGCATCTTTGAGGGAGCAAGTTAGCACATCCGGCATGCTCACAATATTTCATGACTATTCGAAACAATTGATCTCATTCGAAGCTCCTCCAGAGCCTGATTAGTGCAGAATTATAAAGTTTCTGAACTGTTTGTCAAAAGTGTGAATGGACGAATTCCCATGAAATTGGCCCCTTTGGGAGAACAATTGGGTTGATCCGGTTACCTCACAACATCTTTAGTCTATTCCAATGTCTTGATCCCAATCGAAACTCTTTTTGGTATAGTTTTGGTCAGAAGCATGAGGTTTGAGAAAAAGAACCGAGAAGCTTCAACCAACACTATCCTATCAATTTTGCATCTTTGAGGGAGCAAGTTAGCACATCCGGCATGCTCACAACATTTCATGACTATTCGAATCAATTGATCTCATTCGAAGCTCCTCCTGAGCCTGATTAGTGCAGAAGCACAAAGTTTCTGAACTGTTTGTGAAAAGTGTGAACTGATGAATTCCAATGAAATTGGCCCCTTTGGGAGAACAATGGGGTTGATCCGGTGACCTCACAACATCTGGAGTCTATTCCAATGTATTGATCCCAATCGAAACTCTTTTTGGGATAGTTTTGTTGGAAGCATGAGGTTTGAGAAAAAGAACCGAGAAGCTTCAACCAACACTACCCTATCAATTTTGCATCTTTGAGGGAGCAAGTTAGCACATCCGGCATGCTCACAATATTTCATGACTATTCGAAACAATTGATCTCATTCGAAGCTCCTCCAGAGCCTGATTAGTGCAGAAGCACAAAGTTTCTGAACTGTTTGTGAAAAGTGTGAACGGACGAATTCCCATGAAATTGGCCCCTTTGGGAGAATAATTGGGTTGATCCGGTTACCTCACAACATCTTTAGTCTATTCCAATGTATTGATCCCAATCGAAACACTTTTTGGGATAGTTTTGGTGGAAGCATGAGGTTTGAGAAAAAGAAGCGATAAGCTTCAACCAACAATATCCTATCAATTTTGCATCTTTGAGGGAGCAAGTTAGCACATCCGGCATGCTCACAACATTTCATGACTATTCGAAACAATTGATCTCATTCGAAGCTCCTCCAGAGCCTGATTAGTGCAGAAGCACAAAGTTTCTGAACTGTTTGTGAAAAGTGTGAACGGACGAATTCCCATGAAATTGGCCCCTTTGGGAGAATAATTGGGTTGATCCGGTTACCTCACAACATCTTTAATTTATTCCAATGTATTGATCCCAATCGAAACACTTTTTGGGATAGTTTTGTTGGAAGCATGAGGTTTGAGAAAAAGAACCGAGAAGCTTCAACCAACACTACCCTATCAATTTTGCATCTTTGAGGGAGCAAGTTAGCACATCCGGCATGCTCACAATATTTCATGACTATTCGAAACAATTGATCTCATTCGAAGCTCCTCCAGAGCCTGATTAGCGCAGAGGCACAAAGTTTCTAAACTGTTTGTGAAAAGTGTGAACGGACGAATTCCCATGAAATTGGCCCCTTTGGGAGAATAATTGGGTTGATCCGGTGACCTCACAACATCTGGAGTCTATTCCAATGTATTGATCCCAATCGAAACTCTTTTTGGGATAGTTTGTTGGAAGCATGAGGTTTGAGAAAAAGAACCGAGAAGCTTCAACCAACACTACCCTATCAATTTTGCATCTTTGACGGACCAAGTTAGCACATTCGGCATGCTCACAATATTTCATGACTATTCGACACAATTGATCTCATTCGAAGCTCCTCCAGAGCCTGATTAGTGCAGAATTGCAAAGTTTCTGAACTGTTTGTGAAAAGTGTCAATGGACGAATTCCCATGAAATTGGCCCCTTTGGGAGAACAATTGGGTTGATCCGGTCACCTCACAACATCTTTAGTCTATTCCAATGTATTGATCCCAATCGAAACTCTTTTTGGGATAGTTTTGTTGGAAGCATGAGCTTTGAGAAAAAGAACCGAGAAGCTTCAACCAACAATAACCTATCAATTTTGCATCTTTGAGGGAGCAAGTTAGCACATCCGGCATGTTCACAACATTTCATGACTATTCGAAACAATTGATCTCATTCGAAGCTCCTCCAGAGCCTGATTAGTGCAGAAGCACAAAGTTTCTAAACTGTTTGATAAAAGTGTGAACGGACGAATTCCCATGAAATTGGCCCCATTGGGAGAACAATTGGGTTGATCCAGTCACCTCACAACATCTTTAGTCTATTCCAATGTATTGATCCCAATCGAAACTCTTTTTGGGATAGTTTTTGTGGAAGCATGGGGTTTGAGAAAAAGAACCGATAAGCTTCAACCAACACTACCCTATCAATTTTGCATCTTTGAGGGAGCAAGTTAGCACATCCGGCATGCTCACAATATTTCATGACTATTCGAAACAATTGATCTCATTCGAAGCTCCTCCAGAGCCTGATTAGTGCAGAAGCACAAAGTTTCTAAACTGTTTGATAAAAGTGTGAATGGACGAATTCCCATGAAATTGGCCCCTTTGGGAGAACAATTGGGTTGATCCGGTCACCTCACAACATCTTTAGTCTATTCCAATGTATTGATCCCAATCGAAACTCTTTTTGGGATAGTTTTGTTGGAAGCATGAGGTTTGAGAAAAAGAACCGAGAAGCTTCAACCAACAATATCCTATCAATTTTGCATCTTTGAGGGAGCACGTTAGCACATCCGGCATGCTCACAACATTTCATGACTATTCGAAACAATTGATCTCATTCGAAGCTCCTCCAGAGCCTGATTAGTGCAGAAGCACAAAGTTTCTAAACTGTTTGATAAAAGTGTGAACGGACGAATTCCCATGAAATTGGCCCCATTGGGAGAACAATTGGGTTGATCCGGTTACCTCACAACATCTTTAGTCTATTCCAATGTATTGATCCCAATCGAAACTCTTTTTGGGATAGTTTTGGTGGAAGCATGGGGTTTGAGAAAAAGAACCGAGAAGCTTCAACCAACACTACCCTATCAATTTTGCATCTTTGAGGGAGCAAGTTAGCACATCCGGCATGCTCACAATATTTCATGACTATTCGAAACAATTGATCTCATTCGAAGCTCCTCCAGAGCCTGATTAGTGCAGAATTACAAAGTTTCTGAACTGTTTGTCAAAAGTGTGAATGGACGAATTCCCATGAAATTGGCCCCTTTGGGAGAACAATTGGGTTGATCCGGTTACCTCACAACATCTTTAGTCTATTCCAATGTCTTGATCCCAATCGAAACTCTTTTTGGTATAGTTTTGGTCAGAAGCATGAGGTTTGAGAAAAAGAACCGAGAAGCTTCAACCAACACTATCCTATCAATTTTGCATCTTTGAGGGAGCAAGTTAGCACATCCGGCATGCTCACAACATTTCATGACTATTCGAATCAATTGATCTCATTCGAAGCTCCTCCTGAGCCTGATTAGTGCAGAAGCACAAAGTTTCTGAACTGTTTGTGAAAAGTGTGAACTGATGAATTCCAATGAAATTGGCCCCTTTGGGAGAACAATGGGGTTGATCCGGTGACCTCACAACATCTGGAGTCTATTCCAATGTATTGATCCCAATCAAAACTCTTTTTGGGATAGTTTTGTTGGAAGCATGAGGTTTGAGAAAAAGAACCGAGAAGCTTCAACCAACACTACCCTATCAATTTTGCATCTTTGAGGGAGCAAGTTAGCACATCCGGCATGCTCACAATATTTCATGACTATTCGAAACAATTGATCTCATTCGAAGCTCCTCCAGAGCCTGATTAGTGCAGAAGCACAAAGTTTCTGAACTGTTTGTGAAAAGTGTGAACGGACGAATTCCCATGAAATTGGTCCCTTTGGGAGAATAATTGGGTTGATCCGGTTACCTCACAACATCTTTAGTCTATTCCAATGTATTGATCCCAATCGAAACACTTTTTCGGATAGTTTTGGTGGAAGCATGAGGTTTGAGAAAAAGAAGCGATAAGCTTCAACCAACAATATCCTATCAATTTTGCATCTTTGAGGGAGCAAGTTAGCACATCCGGCATGCTCACAACATTTCATGACTATTCGAAACAATTGATCTCATTCGAAGCTCCTCCAGAGCCTGATTAGTGCAGAAGCACAAAGTTTCTGAACTGTTTGTGAAAAGTGTGAACGGACGAATTCACATGAAATTGGCCCCTTTGCGAGAACAATGGGGTTGATCCGGTGACCTCACAACATCTGGAGTCTATTCCAATGTATTGATCCCAATCGAAACTCTTTTTGGGATAGTTTGTTGGAAGCATGAGGTTTGAGAAAAAGAACCGAGAAGCTTCAACCAACACTACCCTATCAATTTTGCATCTTTGAGGGAACAAGTTAGCACATCCGGCATGCTCACAATATTTCATGACTATTCGAAACAATTGATCTCATTCGAAGCTCCTCCAGAGCCTGATTAGTGCAGAAGCACAAAGTTTCTGAACTGTTTGTGAAAAGTGTGAACGGACGAATTCCCATGAAATTGGCCCCTTTGGGAGAATAATTGGGTTGATCCGGTTACCTCACAACATCTTTAGTCTATTCCAATGTATTGATCCCAATCGAAACACTTTTTGGGATAGTTTTGGTGGAAGCATGAGGTTTGAGAAAAAGAACCGAGAGGCTTCAACCAACAATATCCTATTAATTTTGCATCTTTGAGGGAGCAAGTTAGCACATCCGGCATGCTCACAACATTTCATGACTATTCGAAACAATTGATCTCATTCGAAGCACCTCCAGAGCCTGATTAGTGCAGAAGCACAAAGTTTCTGAACTGTTTGTGAAAAGTGTGAACGGACGAATTCACATGAAATTGGCCCCTTTGGGAGAACAATGGGGTTGATCCGGTGACCTCACAACATCTGGAGTCTATTCCAATGTATTGATCCCAATCGAAACTCTTTTTGGGATAGTTTGTTGGAAGCATGAGGTTTGAGAAAAAGAACCGAGAAGCTTCAACCAACACTACCCTATCAGTTTTGCATCTTTGAGGGAGCAAGTTAGCACATCCGGCATGCTCACAATATTTCATGACTATTCGAAACAATTGATCTCATTCGAAGCTCCTCCAGAGCCTGATTAGTGCAGAAGCACAAAGTTTCTGAACTGTTTGTGAAAAGTGTGAACGGACGAATTCCCATGAAATTGGCCCCTTTGGGAGAACAATTGGGTTGATCCGATTACCTCACAACATCTTTAGTCTATTCCAATGTATTGATCCCAATCGAAATTCTTTTTGGGATAGTTTTGTTGGAAGCATGAGGTTTGAGAAAAAGAACCGAGAAGCTTCAACCAACACTATCCTATCAAATTTGCATCTTTGAGGGAGCAAGTTAGCACATCCGGCATGCTCACAACATTTCATGACTATTCGAAACAATTGATCTCATTCGAAGCTCCTCCAGAGCCTGATTAGTGCAGAAGCACAAAGTTTCAGAACTGTTTGTGAAAAGTGTGAACGGATGAATTCCCATGAAATTGGCCCCTTTGGGAGAACAATTGGGTTGATCCGGTTACCTCACAACATCTTTAGTCTATTCCAATGTATTGATCCCAATCGAAACTCTTTTTGGGATAGTTTTGTTGGAAGCATGAGGTTTGAGAAAAAGAACCGAGAAGCTTCAACCAACAATATCCTATCAATTTTGCATCTTTGAGGGAGCAAGTTAGCACATCCAGCATGCTCACAACATTTCATGACTATTCGAAACAATTGATCTCATTCGAAGCTCCTCCAGAGCCTGATTAGTGCAGAAGCACAAAGTTTCTGAACTGTTTGTGAAAAGTGTGAACGGATGAATTCCAATGAAATTGGCCCCTTTGGGAGAACAATGGGGTTGATCCGGTGACCTCACAACATCTGGAGTCTATTCCAATGTATTGATCCCAATCAAAACTCTTTTTGGGATAGTTTTGGTGGAAGCATGACGTTTGAGAAAAAGAACCGAGAAGCTTCAACCAACACTACCCTATCAATTTTGCATCTTTGAGGGAGCAAGTTAGCACATCCGGCATGCTCACAATATTTCATGACTATTCGAAACAATTGATCTCATTCGAAGCTCCTCCAGAGCCTGATTAGTGCAGAAGCACAAAGTTTCTGAACTGTTTGTGAAAAGTGTGAACGGATGAATTCCCATGAAATTGGCCCCTTTGGGAGAATAATTGGGTTGATCCGGTTACCTCACAACATCTTTAGTCTATTCCAATGTATTCATCCCAATCGAAACACTTTTTCGGATAGTTTTGGTGGAAGCATGAGGTTTGAGAAAAAGAACCGAGAAGCTTCAACCAACAATATCCTATCAATTTTGCATCTTTGAGGGAGCAAGTTAGCACATCCGGCATGCTCACAACATTTCATGACTATTCGAAACAATTGATCTCATTCGAAGCACCTCCAGAGCCTGATTAGTGCAGAAGCACAAAGTTTCTGAACTGTTTGTGAAAAGTGTGAACGGACGAATTCACATGAAATTGGCCCCTTTGGGAGAACAATGGGGTTGATCCGGTGACCTCACAACATCTGGAGTCTATTCCAATGTATTGATCCCAATCGAAACTCTTTTTGGGATAGTTTTGTTGAAAGCATGAGGTTTGAGAAAAAGAACCGAGAAGCTTCAACCAACACTACCCTATCAATTTTGCATCTTTGAGGGAGCAAGTTAGCACATCCGGCATGCTCACAACATTTCATGACTATTCGAAACAATTGATCTCCTTCGAAGCTCCTCCAGAGCCTGATTAGTGCAGAAGCACAAAGTTTCTGAACTGTTTGTGAAAAGTGTGAACGGATGAATTCCCATGAAATTGGCCCCTTTGGGAGAACAATTGGGTTGATCCGGTTACCTCACAACATCTTTAGTCTATTCCAATGTATTGATCCCAATCGAAACTCTTTTTGGGATAGTTTTGTTGGAAGCATGAGGTTTGAGAAAAAGAACCGAGAAGCTTCAACCAACACTATCCTATCAATTTTGCATCTTTGAGGGAGCAAGTTAGCACATCCGGCATGCTCACAACATTTCATGACTATTCGAAACAATTGATCTCATTCGAAGCTCCTCCAGAGCCTGATTAGTGCAGAAGCACAAAGTTTCTGAACTGTTTGTGAAAAGTGTGAACGGACGAATTCCCATGAAATTGGCCCCTTTGGGAGAATAATTGGGTTGATCCGGTTACCTCACAACATCTTTAGTCTATTCCAATATATTGATCCCAATCGAAACTCTTTTTGGGATAGTTTTGTTGGAAGCATGAGGTTTGAGAAAAAGAACCGAGAAGCTTCAACCAACACTACCCTATCAATTTTGCATCTTTGAGGGAGTAAGTTAGCAAATCCGGCATGCTCACAACATTTCATGACTATTCGAAACAATTGATCTCATTCGAAGCTCCTCCAGAGCCTGATTAGTGCAGAAGCACAAGGTTTCTGAACTGTTTGTGAAAAGTGTGAACGGATGAATTCCCATGAAATTGGCCCCTTTGGGAGAACAATTGGGTTGATCCGGTTACCTCACAACATCTTTAGTCTATTCCAATGTATTGATCCCAATCGAAACTCTTTTTGGGATAGTTTTGGTGGAAGCATGAGGTTTGAGAAAAAGAACAGAGAAGCTTCAACCAACAATATCCTATCAATTTTGCATCTTTGAGGGAGCAAGTTAGCACATCCGGCATGCTCACAACATTTCATGACTATTCGAAACAAATGATCTCATTCGAAGCTCCTCCAGAGCCTGATTAGTGCAGAAGCACAAAGTTTCTGAACTGTTTGTGAAAAGTGTGAACGGACGAATTCACATGAAATTGGCCCCTTTGGGAGAACAATGGGGTTGATCCGGTGACCTCACAACATCTGGAGTCTATTCCAATGTATTGATCCCAATCGAAACTCTTTTTGGGATAGTTTTGTTGAAAGCATGAGGTTTGAGAAAAAGAACCGAGAAGCTTCAACCAACACTACTCTATCAATTTTGCATCTTTGAGGGAGCAAGTTAGCACATCCGGCATGCTCACAACATTTCATGACTATTCGAAACAATTGATCTCATTCGAAGCTCCTCCAGAGCCTGATTAGTGCAGAAGCACAAAGTTTCTGAACTGTTTGTGAAAAGTGTGAACGGATGAGTTCCCATGAAATTGGCCCCTTTGGGAGAACAATTGGGTTGATCCGGTTACCTCACAACATCTTTAGTCTATTCCAATGTATTGATCCCAATCGAAACTCTTTTTGGGATAGTTTTGTTGGAAGCATGAGGTTTGAGAAAAAGAACCGAGAAGCTTCAACCAACACTACCCTATCAATTTTGCATCTTTGAGGGAGCAAGTTAGCACATCCGGCATGCTCACAACATTTCATGACTATTCGAAACAATTGATCTCATTCGAAGCACCTCCAGAGCCTGATTAGTGCAGAAGCACAAAGTTTCTGAACTGTTTGTGAAAAGTGTGAACGGACGAATTCACATGAAATTGGCCCCTTTGGGAGAACAATTGGGTTGATCCAGTTACCTCACAACATCTTTAGTCTATTCCAATGTATTGATCCCAATCGAAACTCTTTTTGGGATAGTTTTGTTGGAAGCATGAAGTTTGAGAAAAAGAACCGAGAAGCTTCAACCAACACTATCCTATCAATTTTGCATCTTTGAGGGAGCAAGTTAGCACATCCGGCATGCTCACAACATTTCATGACTATTCGAAACAATTGATCTCATTCGAAGCTCCTCCAGAGCCTGATTAGTGCAGAAGCACAAAGTTTCTGAACTGTTTGTGAAAAGTGTGAACGGATGAATTCCCATGAAATTGGCCCCTTTGGGAGAACAATTGGGTTGATCCGGTTACCTCACAACATCTTTAGTCTATTCCAATGTATTGATCCCAATCGAAACTCTTTTTGGGATAGTTTTGTTGGAAGCATGAGGTTTGAGAAAAAGAACCGAGAAGCTTCAACCAACAATATCCTATCAATTTTGCATCTTTGAGGGAGCAAGTTAGCACATCCGGCATGCTCACAACATTTCATGACTATTCGAAACAATTGATCTCTTTCGAAGCTCCTCCAGAGCCTGATTAGTGCAGAAGCACAAAGTTTCTGAACTGTTTGTGAAAATCGTGAACGGACGAATTCCCATGAAATTGGCCCCTTTGGGAGAATAATTGGGTTGATCCGGTTACCTCACAACATCTTTAGTCTATTCCAATGTATTGATCCCAATCGAAACTCTGTTTGGGATAGTTTTGGTGGAAGCATGAGGTTTGAGAAAAAGAACCGAGAAGCTTCAACCAACAATATCCTATCAATTTTGCATCTTTGAGGGAGCAAGTTAGCACATCCGGCATGCTCACAACATTTCATGACTATTCGAAACAATTGATCTCATTCGAAGCTCCTCCAGAGCCTGATTAGTGCAGAAGCACAAAGTTTCTGAACTGTTTGTGAAAAGTGTGAACGGATGAATTCCCATGAAATTGGCCCCTTTGGGAGAACAATTGGGTTGATCCGGTTACCTCACAACATCTTTAGTCTATTCCAATGTATTGATCCCAATCGAAACTCTTTTTGGGATAGTTTTGGTGGAAGCATGAGGTTTGAGAAAAAGAACCGAGAAGCTTCAACCAACACTACCCTATCAATTTTGCATCTTTGAGGGAGTAAGTTAGCCCATCCGGCATGCTCACAACATTTCATGACTATTCGAAACAATTGATCTCATTCCAAGCTCCTCCAGAGCCTGATTAGTGCAGATGCACAAAGTTTCTGAACTGTTTGTGAAAAGTGTGAACGGATGAATTCCCATGAAATTGGCCCCTTTGGGAGAACAATTGGGTTGATCCGGTTACCTCACAACATCTTTAGTCTATTCCAATGTATTGATCCCAATCGAAACTCTTTTTGGGATAGTTTTGGTGGAAGCATGAGGTTTGAGAAAAAGAACCGAGAAGCTTCAACCAACAATATCCTATCAATTTTGCATCTTTGAGGGAGCAAGTTAGCACATCCGGCATGCTCACAACATTTCATGACTATTCGAAACAATTGATCTCATTCGAAGCACCTCCAGAGCCTGATTAGTGCAGAAGCACAAAGTTTCTGAACTGTTTGTGAAAAGTGTGAACGGACGAATTCACATGAAATTGGCCCCTTTGGGAGAACAATGGGGTTGATCCGGTGACCTCACAACATCTGGAGTCTATTCCAATGTATTGATCCCAATCGAAACTCTTTTTGGGATAGTTTTGTTGGAAGCATGAGGTTTGAGAAAAAGAACCGAGAAGCTTCAACCAACACTACCCTATCAATTTTGCATCTTTGAGGGAGCAAGTTAGCACATCCGGCATGCTCACAATATTTCATGACTATTCGAAACAATTGATCTCATTCGAAGCTCCTCCAGAGCCTGATTAGTGCAGAAGCACAAAGTTTATGAACTGTTTGTGAAAAGTGTGAACGGACGAATTCCCATGAAATTGGCCCCTTTGGGAGAATAATTGGGTTGATCCGGTTACCTCACAACATCTTTAGTCTATTCCAATGTATTGATCCCAATCGATACTCTTTTTGGGATAGTTTTGTTGGAAGCATGAGGTTTGAGAAAAAGAACCGAGAAGCTTCAACCAACAATATCCTATCAATTTTGCTTCTTTGAGGGAGCAAGTTAGCACATCCGGCATGCTCACAACATTTCATGACTATTCGAAACAATTGATCTCATTCGAAGCTACTCCAGAGCCTGATTAGTGCAGAAGCACAAAGTTTCTGAACTGTTTGTGAAAAGTGTGAACGGATGAATTCCCATGAAATTGGCCCCTTTGGGAGAATAATTGGGTTGATCCGGTTACCTCACAACATCTTTAGTCTATTCCAATGTATTGATCCCAATCGAAACTCTTTTTGGGATAGTTTTGTTGGAAGCATGAGGTTTGAGAAAAAGAACCGAGAAGCTTCAACCAACAATATCCTATCAATTTTGCATCTTTGACGGAGCAAGTTAGCACATCCGGCATGCTCACAACATTTCATGACTATTCGAAACAATTGATCTCATTCGAAGCTCCTCCAGAGCCTGATTAGTGCAGAAGCACAAAGTTTCTGAACTGTTTGTGAAAAGTGTGAACGGACGAATTCCCATGAAATTGGCCCCTTTGGGAGAACAATTGGGTTGATCCGGTTACCTCACAACATCTTTAGTCTATTCCAATGTATTGATCCCAATCGAAACTCTTTTTGGGATAGTTTTGGTGGAAGCATGAGGTTTGAGAAAAAGAACCGAGAAGCTTCAACCAACACTATCCTATCAATTTTGCATCTTTGAGGGAGCAAGTTAGCACATCCGGCATGCTCACAACATTTCATGACTATTCGAAACAATTGATCTCATTCGAAGCTCCTCCAGAGCCTGATTAGTGCAGAAGCACAAAGTTTCTGAACTGTTTGTGAAAAGTGTGAACGGACGAATTCCCATGAAATTGGCCCCTTTGGGAGAACAATTGGGTTGATCCAGTTACCTCACAACATCTTTAGTCTATTCCAATGTATTGATCCCAATCGAAACTCTTTTTGGGATAGTTTTGGTGGAAGCATGAGGTTTGAGAAAAAGAACCGAGAAGCTTCAACCAACACTACCCTATCAATTTTGCATCTTTGAGGGAGCAAGTTAGCACATCCGGCATGCTCACAACATTTCATGACTATTCGAAACAATTGATCTCATTCGAAGCTCCTCCAGAGCATGATTAGTGCAGAAGCACAAAGTTTCTGAACTGTTTGTGAAAGGTGTGAACGGACGAATTCCCATGAAATTGGCCCCTTTGGGAGAATAATTGGGTTGATCCGGTTACCTCACAACATCTTTAGTCTATTCCAATGTATTCATCCCAATCGAAACTCTTTTTGGGATAGTTTTGGTGGAAGCATGAGGTTTGAGAAAAAGAACCGAGAAGCTTCAACCAACAATATCCTATCAATTTTGCATCTTTGAGGGAGCAAGTTAGCACATCCGGCATGCTCACAACATTTCATGACTATTCGAAACAATTGATCTCATTCGAAGCTCCTCCAGAGCCTGATTAGTGCAGAAGCACAAAGTTTCTGAACTGTTTGTGAAAAGTGTGAACGGACGAATTCCCATGAAATTGGCCCCTTTGGGAGAACAATTGGGTTGATCCGGTTACCTCACAACATCTTTAGTCTATTCCAATGTATTGATCCTAATCGAAACTCTTTTTGGGATAGTTTTGTTGGAAGCATGAGGTTTGAGAAAAAGAAGCGAGAAGCTTCAACCAACACTATCCTATCAATTTTGCATCTTTGAGGGAGCAAGTTAGCACATCCGGCATGCTCACAACATTTCATGACTATTCGAAACAATTGATCTCATTCGAAGCTCCTCCAGAGCCTGATTAGTGCAGAAGCACAAAGTTTCTAAACTGTTTGATAAAAGTGTGAACGGACGAATTCCCATGAAATGGGCCCCATTGGGAGAACAATTGGGTTGATCCGGTTACCTCACAACATCTTTAGTCTATTCCAATGTATTGATCCCAATCGAAACTCTTTTTGGGATAGTTTTGGTGGAAGCATGAGGTTTGAGAAAAAGAACCGAGAAGCTTCAACCAACACTATCCTATCAATTTTGCATCTTTGAGGGAGCAAGTTAGCACATCCGGCATGCTCACAACATTTCATGACTATTCGAAACAATTGATCTCATTCGAAGCTCCTCCAGAGCCTGATTAGTGCAGAAGCACAAAGTTTCTAAACTGTTTGATAAAAGTGTGAATGGATGAATTCCCATGAAATGGGCCCCATTGGGAGAACAATTGGGTTGATCCGGTTACCTCACAACATCTTTAGTCTATTCCAATGTATTGATCCCAATCGAAACTCTTTTTGGGATAGTTTTGTTGGAATCATGAGGTTTGAGAAAAAGAACCGAGAAGCTTCAACCAACACTACCCTATCAATTTTGCATCTTTGAGGGAGTAAGTTAGCACATCCGGCATGCTCACAACATTTCATGACTATTCGAAACAATTGATCTCATTCGAAGCTCCTTCAGAGCCTGATTAGTGCAGAAGCACAAAGTTTGTGAACTCTTTGTGAAAAGTGTGAACGGACGAATTCCCATGAAATTGGCCCCTTTGGGAGAACAATTGGGTTGATCCGGTTACCTCACAACATCTTTAGTCTATTCCAATGTATTGATCCTAATCGAAACTCTTTTTGGGATAGTTTTGTTGGAAGCATGAGGTTTGAGAAAAAGAAGCGAGAAGCTTCAACCAACACTATCCTATCAATTTTGCATCTTTGAGGGAGCAAGTTAGCACATCCGGCATGCTCACAACATTTCATGACTATTCGAAACAATTGATCTCATTCGAAGCTCCTCCAGAGCCTGATTAGTGCAGAAGCACAAAGTTTCTAAACTGTTTGATAAAAGTGTGAACGGACGAATTCCCATGAAATGGGCCCCATTGGGAGAACAATTGGGTTGATCCGGTTACCTCACAACATCTTTAGTCTATTCCAATGTATTGATCCCAATCGAAACTCTTTTTGGGATAGTTTTGTTGGAAGCATGAGGTTTGAGAAAAAGAACCGAGAAGCTTCAACCAACACTACCCTATCAATTTTGCTTCTTTGAGGGAGCAAGTTAGCACATCCGGCATGCTCACAACATTTCATGACTATTCGAAACAATTGATCTCATTCGAAGCTCCTCCAGAGCATGATTAGTGCAGAAGCACAAAGTTTCTGAACTGTTTGTGAAAGGTGTGAACGGACGAATTCCCATGAAATTGGCCCCTTTGGGAGAACAATTGGGTTGATCCGGTTACCTCACAACATCTTTAGTCTATTCCAATGTATTGATCCCAATCGAAACTCTTTTTGGGATAGTTTTGGTGGAAGCATGAGGTTTGAGAAAAAGAACCGAGAAGCTTCAACCAACAATATCCTATCAATTTTGCATCTTTGAGGGAGCAAGTTAGCACATCCGGCATGCTCACAACATTTCATAACTATTCGAAACAATTGATCTCATTCGAAGCTCCTCCAGAGCCTGATTAGTGCAGAAGCACAAAGTTTCTGAACTGTTTGTGAAAAGTGTGAACGGACGAATTCCCATGAAATTGGCCCCTTTGGGAGAATAATTGGGTTGATCCGGTTACCTCACAACATCTTTAGTCTATTCCAATGTATTGATCCCAATCGAAACTCTTTTTGGGATAGTTTTGTTGGAAGCATGAGGTTTGAGAAAAAGAACCGAGAAGCTTCAACCAACACTACCCTATGAATTTTGCATCTTTGAGGGAGTAAGTTAGCACATCCGGCATGCTCACAACATTTCATGACTATTCGAAACAATTGATCTCATTCGAAGCTCCTCCAGAGCCTGATTAGTGCAGAAGCACAAAGTTTCTGAACTGTTTGTGAAAAGTGTGAACGGACGAATTCCCATGAAATTGGCCCCTTTGGGAGAACAATTGGGTTGATCCGGTTACCTCACAACATCTTTAGTCTATTCCAATGTATTGATCCCAATCGAAACTCTTTTTGGGATAGTTTTGGTGGAAGCATGAGGTTTGAGAAAAAGAACCGAGAAGCTTCAACCAACAATATCCTATCAATTTTGCATCTTTGAGGGAGCAAGTTAGCACATCCGGCATGCTCACAACATTTCATGACTATTCGAAACAATTGATCTCATTCGAAGCTCATCCAGAGCCTGATTAGTGCAGAAGCACAAAGTTTCTGAACTGTTTGTGAAAAGTGTGAACGGACGAATTCCCATGAAATTGGCCCCTTTGGGAGAATAATTGGGTTGATCCGGTTACCTCACAACATCTTTAGTCTATTCCAATGTATTGATCCCAATCGAAACTCTTTTTGGGATAGTTTTGGTGGAAGCATGAGGTTTGAGAAAAAGAACCGAGAAGCTTCAACCAACACTACCCTATCAATTTTGCATCTTTGAGGGAGCAAGTTAGCACATCCGGCATGCTCACAACATTTCATGACTATTCGAAACAATTGATCTCATTCGAAGCTCCTCCTGAGCCTGATTAGTGCAGAAGCACAAAGCTTCTGAACTGTTTGTGAAAAGTGTGAACGGACGAATTCCCATGAAATTGGCCCCTTTGGGAGAATAATTGGGTTGATCCGGTTACCTCACAACATCTTTAGTCTATTCCAATGTATTGATCCCAATCGAAACTCTTTTTGGGATAGTTTTGGTGGAAGCATGAGGTTTGAGAAAAAGAACCGAGAAGCTTCAACCAACACTACCCTATCAATTTTGCATGTCAAAGGGAGCAAGTTAGCACATCCGGCATGCTCACAACATTTCATGACTATTCGAAACAATTCATCTCATTCGAAGCTCCTCCTGAGCCTGATTAGTGCAGAAGCACAAAGTTTCTGAACTGTTTGTGAAAAGTGTGAACGGATGAATTCCCATGAAATTGGCCCCTTTGGGAGAACAATTGGGTTGATCCGGTTACCTCACAACATCTTTAGTCTACTCCAATGTATTGATCCCAATCGAAACTCTTTTTGGGATAGTTTGTTGGAAGCATGAGGTTTGAGAAAAAGAACCGAGAAGCTTCAACCAGCACTACCCTATCAATTTTGCTTTTTTGAGGGAGCAAGTTAGCACATCCGTCATGCTCACAACATTTCATGACTATTCGAAACAATTGATCTCATTCGAAGCTCCTCCAGAGCCTGATTAGTGCAGAAGCACAAAGTTTCTGAACTGTTTGTGAAAAGTGTGAACGGACGAATTCCCATGAAATTGGCCCCATTGGGAGAACAATTGGGTTGATCCGGTTACCTCACAACATCATTAGTCTATTCCAATGTATTGATCCCAATCGAAACTCTTTTTGGGATAGTTTTGGTGGAAGCATGACGTTTGAGAAAAAGAACCGAGAAGCTTCAACCAACAATATCCTATCAATTTTGCATCTTTGAGGGAGCAAGTTAGCACATCCGGCATGCTCACAACATTTCATGACTATTCGAAACAATTGATCTCATTCGAAGCTCCTCCTGAGCCTGATTAGTGTAGAAGCACAAAGTTTCTGAACTTTTGTGAAAAGTGTGAACGGACGAATTCCCATGAAATTGGCCCCTTTGGGAGAACAATTGGGTTGATCCGGTTACCTCACAACATCTTTAGAGTATTCCAATGTATTGATCCCAATCGAAACTCTTTTTGGGATAGTTTTGTTGGAAGCATGAGGTTTGAGAAAAAGAACCGAGAAGCTTCAACCAACACTACCCTATCAATTTTGCATCTCAAAGGGAGCAAGTTAGCACATCCGGCATGCTCACAACATTTCATGACTATTCGAAACAATTGATCTCATTCGAAGCTCCTCCAGAGCCTGATTAGTGCAGAAGCACAAAGTTTCTGAACTGTTTGTGAAAAGTGTGAACGGACGAATTCCCATGAAATTGGCCCCTTTGGGAGAACAATTGGGTTGATCCGGCTACCTCACAACATCTTTAGTCTATTCCAATGTATTGATCCCAATCAAAACTCTTTTTGGGATAGTTTTGTTGGAAGCATGAGGTTTGAGAAAAAGAACCGAGAAGCTTTAACCAACACTACCCTATCAATTTTGCATGTCAAAGGGAGCAAGTTAGCACATCCGGCATGCTCACAACATTTCATGACTATTCGAAACAATTCATCTCATTCGAAGCTCCTCCTGAGCCTGATTAGTGCAGAAGCACAAAGTTTCTGAACTGTTTGTGAAAAGTGTGAACGGATGAATTCCCATGAAATTGGCCCCTTTGGGAGAACAATTGGGTTGATCCGGTTACCTCACAACATCTTTAGTCTACTCCAATGTATTGATCCCAATCGAAACTCTTTTTGGGATAGTTTGTTGGAAGCATGAGGTTTGAGAAAAAGAACCGAGAAGCTTCAACCAACACTACCCTATCAATTTTGCTTCTCTGAGGGAGCAAGTTAGCACATCCGTCATGCTCACAACATTTCATGACTATTCGAAACAATTGATCTCATTCGAAGCTCCTCCAGAGCCTGATTAGTGCAGAAGCACAAAGTTTCTGAACTGTTTGTGAAAAGTGTGAACGAACGAATTCCCATGAAATTGGCCCCATTGGGAGAACAATTGGGTTGATCCGGTTACCTCACAACATCTTTAGTCTATTCCAATATATTGATCCCAGTCGAAACTCTTTTTGGGATAGTTTTGGTGGAAGCATGAGGTTTGAGAAAAAGAACCGAGAAGCTTCAACCAACAATATCCTATCAATTTTGCATCTTTGAGGGAGCAAGTTAGCACATCCGGCATGCTCACAACATTTCATGACTATTCGAAACAATTGATCTCATTCGAAGCTCCTCCAGAGCCTGATTAGTGCAGAACCACAAAGTTTCTGAACTGTTTGTGAAAAGTGTGAACGGATGAATTCCCATGAAATTGGCCCCTTTGGGAGAACAATTGGGTTGATCCGGTTACCTCACAACATCTTTAGTCTATTCCAATGTATTGATCCCAATCAAAACTCTTTTTGGGATAGTTTTGTTGGAAGCATGAGGTTTGAGAAAAAGAACCGAGAAGCTTCAACCAACACTACCCTATCAATTTTGCTTCTTTGAGGGAGCAAGTTAGCACATCCGTCATGCTCACAACATTTCATGACTATTCGAAACAATTGATCTCATTTGAAGCTCCTCCAGAGCCTGATTAGTGCAGAAGCACAAAGTTTCTGAACTGTTTGTGAAAAGTGTGAAAGGACGAATTCCCATGAAATTGGCCCCTTTAGGAGAACAATTGGGTTGATCCGGTTACCTCACAACATCTTTAGTCTATTCCAATGTATTGATCCCAATCGAAACTCTTTTTGGGATAGTTTTGGTGGAAGCATGAGGTTTGAGAAAAAGAACCGAGAAGCTTCAACCAACAATATCCTATCAATTTTGCATCTTTGAGGGAGCAAGTTAGCACATCCGGCATGCTCACAACATTTCATGACTATTCGAAACAATTGATCTCATTCGAAGCTCCTCCAGAGCCTGATTAGTGCAGAAGCACAAAGTTTGTGAACTGTTTGTGAAAAGTGTGAACGGACGAATTCCCATGAAATTGGCCCCTTTGGGAGAACAATTGGGTTGATCCGGTTACCTCACAACATCTTTAGTCTATTCCAATGTATTGATCCCAATCGAAACTCTTTTTGGGATAGTTTTGTTGGAAGCATGAGGTTTGAGAAAAAGAACCGAGAAGCTTCAACCAACAATATCCTATCAATTTTGCATCTTTGAGGGAGCAAGTTAGCACATCCGGCATGCTCACAACATTTCATGACTATTCGAAACAATTGATCTCATTCGAAGCTCCTCCAGAGCCTGATTAGTGCAGAAGCACAAAGTTTCTGAACTGTTTGTGAAAAGTGTGAACGGATGAATTCCCATGAAATTGACCCCTTTGGGAGAACAATTGGGTTGATCCGGTTACGTCACAACATCTTTAGTCTATTCCAATGTATTGATCCCAATCAAAACTCTTTTTGGGATAGTTTTGTTGGAAGCATGAGGTTTGAGAAAAAGAACCGAGAAGCTTCAACCAACACTACCCTATCAATTTTGCATCTTTGAGGGAGCAAGTTAGCACATCCGGCATGCTCACAACATTTCATGACTATTCGAAACAATTGATCTCATTCGAAGCTCCTCCAGAGCCTGATTAGTGCAGAAGCACAAAGTTTCTGAACTGTTTGTGAAAAGCGTAAACGGACGAATTCCCATGAAATTGGCCCCTTTGGGACAACAATTGGGTAGATCCGGTTACCTCACAACATCTTTAGTCTATTCCAATGTATTGATCCCAATCGAAACTCTTTTTGGGATAGTTTTGGTGGAAGCATGAGGTTTGAGAAAAAGAACCGAGAAGCTTCAACCAACACTACCCTATCAATTTTGCATCTTTGAGGGAGCAAGTTAGCACATCCGGCATGCTCACAACATTTCATGACTATTCAAAACAATTGATCTCATTCGAAGCTCCTTCTGAGCCTGATTAGTGCAGAAGCACAAAGTTTCTAAACTGTTTGTGAAAAGTGTGAACGGACGAATTCCCATGAAATTGGCCCCTTTGGGAGAACAATTGAGTTGATCCGGTTACCTCACAACATCTTTAGTCTATTCCAATGTATTGATCCCAATCGAAACTCTTTTTGGAATAGTTTTGTTGGAAGCATGAGGTTTGAGAAAAAGAACCGAGAAGCTTCAACCAACACTACCCTATCAATTTTGCTTCTTTGAGGGAGCAAGTTAGCACATCCGGCATGCTCACAACATTTCATGACTATTCGAAACAATTGATCTCATTCGAAGCTCCTTCAGAGCATGATTAGTGCAGAAGCACAAAGTTTCTGAACTGTTTGTGAAAAGTGTGAACGGACGAATTCCCATGAAATTGGCCCCTTTGGGAGAACAATTGGGTTGATCCGGTTACCTCACAACATCTTTAGTCTATTCCAATGTATTGATCCCAATCAAAACTCTTTTTGGGATAGTTTTGGTGGAAGCATGAGGTTTGAGAAAAAGAACCGAGAAGCTTCAACCAACAATATCCTATCAATTTTGCATCTTTGAGGGAGCAAGTTAGCACATCCGGCATGCTCACAACATTTCATGACTATTCGAAACAATTGATCTCATTCGAAGCTCCTCCAGAGCCTGATTAGTGCAGAAGCACAAAGTTTCTGAACTGTTTGTGAAAGTGTGAACGGACGAATTCCCATGAAATTGGCCCCTTTGGGAGAATAATTGGGTTGATCCGGTTACCTCACAACATCTTTAGTCTATTCCAATGTATTGATCCCAATCGAAACTCTTTTTGGGATAGTTTTGGTGGAAGCATGAGGTTTGAGAAAAAGAACTGAGAAGCTTCAACCAACAATATCCTATCAATTTTGCATCTTTGAGGGAGCAAGTTAGCACATCCGGCATGCTCACAACATTTCATGACTATTCGAAACAATTGATCTCATTCGAAGCTCCTCCAGAGCCTGATTAGTGCAGAACCACAAAGTTTCTGAACTGTTTGTGAAAAGTGTGAACGGATGAATTCCCATGAAATTGGCCCCTTTGGGAGAACAATTGGGTTGATCCGGTTACCTCACAACATCTTTAGTCTATTCCAATGTATTTATCCCAATCAAAACTCTTTTTGGGATAGTTTTGTTGGAAGCATGAGGTTTGAGAAAAAGAACCGAGAAGCTTCAACCAACACTACCCTATCAATTTTGCTTCTTTGAGGGAGCAAGTTAGCACATCCGTCATGCTCACAACATTTCATGACTATTCGAAACAATTGATCTCATTCGAAGCTCCTCCAGAGCCTGATTAGTGCAGAAGCACAAAGTTTCTGAACTGTTTGTGAAAAGTGTGAACGGACGAATTCCCATGAAATTGGCCCCTTTGGGAGAACAATTGGGTTGATCCGGTCACCTCACAACATCTTTAGTCTATTCCAATGTATTGATCCCAATCGAAACTCTTTTTGGGATAGTTTTGGTGGAAGCATGAGGTTTGAGAAAAAGAACCGAGAAGCTTCAACCAACAATATCCTATCAATTTTGCATCTTTGAGGGAGCAAGTTAGCACATCCGGCATGCTCACAACATTTCATGACTATTCGAAACAATTGATCTCATTCGAAGCTCCTCCAGAGCCTGATTAGTGCAGAAGCACAAAGTTTCTGAACTGTTTGTGAAAAGTGTGAACGGATGAATTCCCATGAAATTGGCCCCTTTGGGAGAACAATTGGGTTGATCCGGTTACCTCACAACATCTTTAGTCTATTCCAATGTATTGATCCCAATCGAAACTCTTTTTGGGATAGTTTTGTTGGAAGCATGAGGTTTGAGAAAAAGAACCGAGAAGCTTCAACCTACAATATCCTATCAATTTTGCATCTTTGAGGGAGCAAGTTAGCACATCCGGCATGCTCACAACATTTCATGACTATTCGAAACAATTGATCTCATTCGAAGCTCCTCCAGAGCCTGATTAGTGCAGAAGCACAAAGTTTCTGAACTGTTTGTGAAAAGTGTGAACGGATGAATTCCCATGAAATTGGCCCCTTTGGGAGAACAATTGGGTTGATCCGGTTACCTCACAACATCTTTAGTCTATTCCAATGTATTGATCCCAATCGAAACTCTTTTTGGGATAGTTTTGGTGGAAGCATGAGGTTTGAGAAAAAGAACCGAGAAGCTTCAACCAACAATATCCTATCAATTTTGCATCTTTGAGGGAGCAAGTTAGCACATCCGGCATGCTCACAACATTTCATGACTATTCGAAACAATTGATCTCATTCGAAGCTCCTCCAGAGCCTGATTAGTGCAGAAGCACAAAGTTTCTGAACTGTTTGTGAAAGTGTGAACGGACGAATTCCCATGAAATTGGCCCCTTTGGGAGAATAATTGGGTTGATCCGGTTACCTCACAACATCTTTAGTCTATTCCAATGTATTGATCCCAATCGAAACTCTTTTTGGGATAGTTTTGGTGGAAGCATGAGGTTTGAGAAAAAGAACTGAGAAGCTTCAACCAACAATATCCTATCAATTTTGCATCTTTGAGGGAGCAAGTTAGCACATCCGGCATGCTCACAACATTTCATGACTATTCGAAACAATTGATCTCATTCGAAGCTCCTCCAGAGCCTGATTAGTGCAGAACCACAAAGTTTCTGAACTGTTTGTGAAAAGTGTGAACGGATGAATTCCCATGAAATTGGCCCCTTTGGGAGAACAATTGGGTTGATCCGGTTACCTCACAACATCTTTAGTCTATTCCAATGTATTTATCCCAATCAAAACTCTTTTTGGGATAGTTTTGTTGGAAGCATGAGGTTTGAGAAAAAGAACCGAGAAGCTTCAACCAACACTACCCTATCAATTTTGCTTCTTTGAGGGAGCAAGTTAGCACATCCGTCATGCTCACAACATTTCATGACTATTCGAAACAATTGATCTCATTCGAAGCTCCTCCAGAGCCTGATTAGTGCAGAAGCACAAAGTTTCTGAACTGTTTGTGAAAAGTGTGAACGGACGAATTCCCATGAAATTGGCCCCTTTGGGAGAACAATTGGGTTGATCCGGTCACCTCACAACATCTTTAGTCTATTCCAATGTATTGATCCCAATCGAAACTCTTTTTGGGATAGTTTTGGTGGAAGCATGAGGTTTGAGAAAAAGAACCGAGAAGCTTCAACCAACAATATCCTATCAATTTTGCATCTTTGAGGGAGCAAGTTAGCACATCCGGCATGCTCACAACATTTCATGACTATTCGAAACAATTGATCTCATTCGAAGCTCCTCCAGAGCCTGATTAGTGCAGAAGCACAAAGTTTCTGAACTGTTTGTGAAAAGTGTGAACGGATGAATTCCCATGAAATTGGCCCCTTTGGGAGAACAATTGGGTTGATCCGGTTACCTCACAACATCTTTAGTCTATTCCAATGTATTGATCCCAATCGAAACTCTTTTTGGGATAGTTTTGTTGGAAGCATGAGGTTTGAGAAAAAGAACCGAGAAGCTTCAACCTACAATATCCTATCAATTTTGCATCTTTGAGGGAGCAAGTTAGCACATCCGGCATGCTCACAACATTTCATGACTATTCGAAACAATTGATCTCATTCGAAGCTCCTCCAGAGCCTGATTAGTGCAGAAGCACAAAGTTTCTGAACTGTTTGTGAAAAGTGTGAACGGATGAATTCCCATGAAATTGGCCCCTTTGGGAGAACAATTGGGTTGATCCGGTTACCTCACAACATCTTTAGTCTATTCCAATGTATTGATCCCAATCGAAACTCTTTTTGGGATAGTTTTGGTGGAAGCATGAGGTTTGAGAAAAAGAACCGAGAAGCTTCAACCAACAATATCCTATCAATTTTGCATCTTTGAGGGAGCAAGTTAGCACATCCGGCATGCTCACAACATTTCATGACTATTCGAAACAATTGATCTCATTCGAAGCTCCTCCAGAGCCTGATTAGTGCAGAAGCACAAAGTTTCTGAACTGTTTGTGAAAGTGTGAACGGATGAATTCCCATGAAATTGGCCCCTTTGGGAGAATAATTGGGTTGATCCGGTTACCTCACAACATCTTTAGTCTATTCCAATGTATTGATCCCAATCGAAACTCTTTTTGGGATAGTTTTGGTGGAAGCATGAGGTTTGAGAAAAAGAACTGAGAAGCTTCAACCAACAATATCCTATCAATTTTGCATCTTTGAGGGAGCAAGTTAGCACATCCGGCATGCTCACAACATTTCATGACTATTCGAAACAATTGATCTCATTCGAAGCTCCTCCAGAGCCTGATTAGTGCAGAAGCACAAAGTTTCTGAACTGTTTGTGAAAAGTGTGAACGGATGAATTCCCATGAAATTGGCCCCTTTGGGAGCACAATTGGGTTGATCCGGTTACCTCACAACATCTTTAGTCTATTTCAATGTATTCATCCCAATCAAAACTCTTTTTGGGATAATTTTGTTGGAAGCATGAGGTTTGAGAAAAAGAACCGAGAAGCTTCAACCAACACTACCCTATCAATTTTGCTTCTTTGAGGGAGCAAGTTAGCACATCCGTCATGCTCACAACATTTCATGACTATTCGAAACAATTGATCTCATTCGAAGCTCCTCCAGAGCCTGATTAGTGCAGAAGCACAAAGTTTCTGAACTGTTTGTGAAAAGTGTGAACGGATGAATTCCCATGAAATTGGCCCCTTTGGGAGAACAATTGGGTTGATCCGGTTACCGCACAACATCTTTAGTCTATTCCTATGTATTGATCCCAATCGAAACTCTTTTTGGGATAGTTTTGGTGGAAGCATGAGGTTTGAGAAAAAGAACCGAGAAGCTTCAACCAACAATATCCTATCAATTTTGCATCTTTGAGGGAGCAAGTTAGCACATCCGGCATGCTCACAGCATTTCATGACTATTCGAAACAATTGATCTCATTCGAAGCTCCTCTAGAGCCTGATTAGTGCAGAAGCACAAAGTTTCTGAACTGTTTGTGAAAAGTGTGAACGGATGAATTCCCATGAAATTGGCCCCTTTGGGAGAACAATTGGGTTGATCCGGTTACCTCACAACATCTTTAGTCTATTCCAATGTATTTATCCCAATCAAAACTCTTTTTGGGATAGTTTTGTTGGAAGCATGAGGTTTGAGAAAAAGAACTGAGAAGCTTCAACCAACAATATCCTATCAATTTTGCATCTTTGATGGAGCAAGTTAGCACATCCAGCATGCTCACAATATTTCATGACTATTCGAAACAATTGATCTCATTCGAAGCTCCTCCAGAGCCTGATTAGTGCAAAAGCACAAAGTTTCTAAACTGTTTGTGAAAGGTGTGAACGGACGAATTCCCATGAAATTGGCCCCATTGGGAGAACAATTGGTTTGATCCGGTTACCTCACAACATCTGGAGTCTATTCCAATGTATTGATCCCAATCGAAACTCTTTTTGGGATAGTTTTGGTGGAAGCATGAGGTTTGAGAAAAAGAACCGAGAAGCTTCAACCAACAATATCCTATCAATTTTGCATCTTTGAGGGAGCAAGTTAGCACATCCGGCATGCTCACAACATTTCATGACTGTTCGAAACAATTGATCTCATTCGAAGCTCCTGCAGAGCCTGATTAGTGCAGAAGCACAAAGTTTCTGAACTGTTTGTGAAAGTGTGAACGGACGAATTCCCATGAAATTGGCCCCTTTGGGAGAATAATTGGGTTGATCCGGTTACCTCACAACATCTTTAGTCTATTCCAATGTATTGATCCCAATCAAAACTCTTTTTGGGATAGTTTTGGTGGAAGCATGAGGTTTGAGAAAAAGAACTGAGAAGCTTCAACCAACAATATCCTATCAATTTTGCATCTTTGAGGGAGCAAGTTAGCACATCCGGCATGCTCACAACATTTCATGACTATTCGAAACAATTGATCTCATTCGAAGCTCCTCCAGAGCCTGATTAGTGCAGAACCACAAAGTTTCTGAACTGTTTGTGAAAAGTGTGAACGGATGAATTCCCATGAAATTGACCCCTTTGGGAGCACAATTGGGTTGATCCGGTTACCTCACAACATCTTTAGTCTATTCCAATGTATTCATCCCAATCAAAACTCTTTTTGGGATAATTTTTTTGGAAGCATGAGGTTTGAGAAAAAGAACCGAGAAGCTTCAACCAACACTACCCTATCAATTTTGCTTCTTTGAGGGAGCAAGTTAGCACATCCGTCATGCTCACAACATTTCATGACTATTCGAAACAATTGATCTCATTCGAAGCTCCTCCAGAGCCTGATTAGTGCAGAAGCACAAAGTTTCTGAACTGTTTGTGAAAAGTGTGAACGGATGAATTCCCATGAAATTGGCCCCTTTGGGAGAACAATTGGGTTGATCCGGTTACCGCACAACATCTTTAGTCTATTCCTATGTATTGATCCCAATCGAAACTCTTTTTGGGATAGTTTTGGTGGAAGCATGAGGTTTGAGAAAAAGAACCGAGAAGCTTCAACCAACAATATCCTATCAATTTTGCATCTTTGAGGGAGCAAGTTAGCACATCCGGCATGCTCACAGCATTTCATGACTATTCGAAACAATTGATCTCATTCGAAGCTCCTCTAGAGCCTGATTAATGCAGAAGCACAAAGTTTCTGAACTGTTTTTGAAAAGTTTGAACGGATGAATTCCCATGAAATTGGCCCCTTTGGGAGAACAATTGGGTTGATCCGGTTACCTCACAACATCTTTAGTCTATTCCAATGTATTTATCCCAATCAAAACTCTTTTTGGGATAGTTTTGTTGGAAGCATGAGGTTTGAGAAAAAGAACTGAGAAGCTTCAACCAACAATATCCTATCAATTTTGCATCTTTGATGGAGCAAGTTAGCACATCCAGCATGCTCACAATATTTCATGACTATTCGAAACAATTGATCTCATTCAAAGCTCCTCCAGAGCCTGATTAGTGCAAAAGCACAAAGTTTCTAAACTGTTTGTGAAAGGTGTGAACGGACGAATTCCCATGAAATTGGCCCCATTGGGAGAACAATTGGGTTGATCCGGTTACCTCACAACATCTGGAGTCTATTCCAATGTATTGATCCCAATCGAAACTCTTTTTGGGATAGTTTTGGTGGAAGCATGAGGTTTGAGAAAAAGAACCGAGAAGCTTCAACCAACAATATCCTATCAATTTTGCATCTTTGAGGGAGCAAGTTAGCACATCCGGCATGCTCACAACATTTCATGACTGTTCGAAACAATTGATCTCATTCGAAGCTCCTGCAGAGCCTGATTAGTGCAGAAGCACAAAGTTTCTGAACTGTTTGTGAAAAGTGTGAACGGATGAATTCCCATGAAATTGGCCCCTTTGGGAGAACAATTGGGATGATCCGGTTACCTCACAACATCTTTAGTCTATTCCAATGTATTGATCCCAATCAAAACTCTTTTTGGGATAATTTTGTTGGAAGCATGAGGTTTGAGAAAAAGAACCGAGAAGCTTCAACCAACACTACCCTATCAATTTTGCTTCTTTGAGGGAGCAAGTTAGCACATCCGTCATGCTCACAACATTTCATGACTATTCGAAACAATTCATCTCATTCGAAGCTCCTCCAGAGCCTGATTAGTGCAGAAGCACAAAGTTTCTGAACTGTTTGTGAAAAGTGTGAACGGACGAATTCCCATGAAATTGGCCCCTTTGGGAGAACAATTGGGTTGATCCGGTCACCTCACAACATCTTTAGTCTATTCCAATGTATTGATCCCAATCGAAACTCTTTTTGGGATAGTTTTGGTGGAAGCATGAGGTTTGAGAAAAAGAACTGAGAAGCTTCAACCAACAATATCCTATCAATTTTGCATCTTTGAAGGAGCAAGTTAGCACATCCAGCATGCTCACAATGTTTCATGACTATTCGAAACAATTGATCTCATTCGAAGCTCCCCCAGAGCCTGATTAGTGCAAAAGCACAAAGTTTCTAAACTGTTTGTGAAAGGTGTGAACGGACGAATTCCCATGAAATTGGCCCCATTGGGAGAACAATTGGGTTGATCCGGTTACCTCACAACATCTGGAGTCTATTCCAATGTATTGATCCCAATCGAAACTCTTTTTGGGATAGTTTTGGTGGAAGCATGAGGTTTGAGAAAAAGAACCGAGAAGCTTCAACCAACACTACCCTATCAATTTTGCATCTTTGAGGGAGCAAGTTAGCACATCCGGCATGCTCACAACATTTCATGACTATTCGAAACAATTGATCTCATTCGAAGCTCCTCCAGAGCCTGATTAGTGCAGAAGCACAAAGTTTCTGAACTTTTTGTGAAAAGTGTGAACGGATGAATTCCCATGAAATTGGCCCCTTTGGGAGAACAATTGGGTTGATCCGGTTACCTCACAACATCTTTAGTCTATTCCAATGTATTGATCCCAATCGAAACTCTTTTTGGGATAGTTTTGGTGGAAGCATGAGGTTTGAGAAAAAGAACCGAGAAGCTTCAACCAACAATACCCTATCAATTTTGCATCTTTGAGGGAGCAAGTTAGCACATCCGGAATGCTCACAACATTTCATGACTGTTCGAAACAATTGATCTCATTCGAAGCTCCTCCAGAGCCTGATTAGTGCAGAAGCACAAAGTTTCTGAACTGTTTGTGAAAAGTGTGAATGGATGAATTCCCATGAAATTGGCCCCTTTGGGAGAACAATTGGGATGATCCGGTTACCTCACAACATCTTTAGTCTATTCCAATGTATTGATCCCAATCAAAACTCTTTTTGGGATAGTTTTGTTGGAAGCATGAGGTTTGAGAAAAAGAACCGAGAAGCTTCAACCAACACTACCCTATCAATTTTGCTTCTTTGAGGGAGCAAGTTAGCACATCCGTCATGCTCACAACATTTCATGACTATTCGAAACAATTGATCTCATTCGAAGCTCCTCCAGAGCCTGATTAGTGCAGAAGCACAAAGTTTCTGAACTGTTTGTGAAAAGTGTGAACGGACGAATTCCCATGAAATTGGCCCCTTTGGGAGAACAATTGGGTTGATCCGATCACCTCACAACATCTTTAGTCTATTCCAATGTATTGATCCCAATCGAAACTCTTTTTGGGATAGTTTTGGTGGAAGCATGAGGTTTGAGAAAAAGAACTGAGAAGCTTCAACCAACAATATCCTATCAATTTTGCATCTTTGAGGGAGCAAGTTAGCACATCCAGCATGCTCACAATATTTCATGACTATTCGAAACAATTGATCTCATTCGAAGCTCCTCCAGAGCCTGATTAGTGCAAAAGCACAAAGTTTCTAAACTGTATGTGAAAGGTGTGAACGGACGAATTCCCATGAAATTGGCCCCATTGGGAGAACAATTGGGTTGATCCGGTTACCTCACAACATCTTTAGTCTATTCCAATGTATTGATCCCAATCGAAACTCTTTTTGGGATAGTTTTGGTGGAAGCATGAGGTTTGAGAAAAAGAACCGAGAAGCTTCAACCAACACTACCCTATCAATTTTGCATCTTTGAGGGAGCAAGTTAGCACATCCGGCATGCTCACAACATTTCATGACTATTCGAAATAATTGATCTCATTCGAAGCTCCTCCAGAGCCTGATTAGTGCAGAAGCACAAAGTTTCTGAACTGTTTGTGAAAAGTGTGAACGGATGAATTCCCATGAAATTGGCCCCTTTGGGAGAACAATTGGGTTGATCCGGTTACCTCACAACATCTTTAGTCTATTCCAATGTATTGATCCCAATCGAAACTCTTTTTGGGATAGTTTTGGTGGAAGCATGAGGTTTGAGAAAAAGAACCGAGAAGCTTCAACCAACAATACCCTATCAATTTTGCATCTTTGAGGGAGCAAGTTAGCACATCCGGAATGCTCACAACATTTCATGACTGTTCGAAACAATTGATCTCATTCGAAGCTCCTCCAGAGCCTGATTAGTGCAGAAGCACAAAGTTTCTGAACTGTTTGTGAAAAGTGTGAACGGATGAATTCCCATGAAATTGGCCCCTTTGGGAGAACAATTGGGATGATCCGGTTACCTCACAACATCTTTAGTCTATTCCAATGTATTGATCCCAATCAAAACTCTTTTTGGGATAGTTTTGTTGGAAGCATGAGGTTTGAGAAAAAGAACCGAGAAGCTTCAACCAACACTACCCTATCAATTTTGCTTCTTTGAGGGAGCAAGTTAGCACATCCGTCATGCTCACAACATTTCATGACTATTCGAAACAATTGATCTCATTCGAAGCTCCTCCAGAGCCTGATTAGTGCAGAAGCACAAAGTTTCTGAACTGTTTGTGAAAGTGTGAACGGATGAATTCCCATGAAATTGGCCCCTTTGGGAGAACAATTGGGTTGATCCGGTTACCTCACAACATCTTTAGTCTATTCCAATGTATTGATCCCAATCGAAACTCTTTTTGGGATAGTTTTGGTGGAAGCATGAGGTTTGAGAAAAAGAACTGAGAAGCTTCAACCAACACTACCCTATCAATTTTGCATCTTTGAGGGAGCAAGTTAGCACATCCGGCATGCTCACAACATTTCAAGACTATTCGAAACAATTGATCTCATTCGAAGCTCCTCCAGAGCCTGATTAGTGCAGAAGCACAAAGTTTCTGAACTGTTTGTGAAAAGTGTGAACGGATGAATTCCCATGAAATTGGCCCCTTTGGGAGAACAATTGGGTTGATCCGGTTACCTCACAACATCTTTAGTCTATTCCAATGTATTGATCCCAATCGAAACTCTTTTTGGGATAGTTTTGGTGGAAGCATGAGGTTTGAGAAAAAGAACTGAGAAGCTTCAACCAACACTACCCTATCAATTTTGCATCTTTGAGGGAGCAAGTTAGCACATCCGGCATGCTCACAACATTTCATGACTATTCGAAACAATTGATCTCATTCGAAGCTCCTGCAGAGCCTGATTAGTGCAGAAGCACAAAGTTTCTAAACTGTTTGTGAAAGGTGTGAACGGACGAATTCCCATGAAATTGGCCCCATTGGGAGAACAATTGGGTTGATCCGGTTACCTCACAACATCTGGAGTCTATTCCAATGTATTGATCCCAATCGAAACTCTTTTTGGGATAGTTTTGGTGGAAGCATGAGGTTTGAGAAAAAGAACCGAGAAGCTTCAACCAACAATATCCTATCAATTTTGCTTCTTTGAGGGGGCAAGTTAGCACATCCGGCATGCTCACAACATTTCATGACTATTCGAAACAATTGATCTCATTCGAAGCTCCTCCAGAGCCTGATTAGTGCAGAAGCACAAAGTTTCTGAACTGTTTGTGAAAAGTGTGAACGGATGAATTCCCATGAAATTGGCCCCTTTGGGAGAACAATTGGGTTGATCCGGTTACCTCACAACATCTTTAGTCTATTCCAATGTATTGATCCCAAACAAAACTCTTTTTGGGATAGTTTTGGTGGAAGCATGAGGTTTGAGAAAAAGAACCGAGAATCTTCAACCAACACTACCCTATCAATTTTGCATCTTTGAGGGAGCAAGTTAGCACATCCGGCATGCTCACAACATTTCATGACTATTCGAAACAATTGATCTCATTCGAAGCTCCTCCTAAGCCTGATTAGTGCAGAAGCACAAAGTTTCTGAACTGTTTGTGAAAAGTGTGAACGGATGAATTCCCATGAAATTGGCCCCTTTGGGAGAACAATTGGGATGATCCGGTTACCTCACAACATCTTTAGTCTATTCCAATGTATTGATCCCAATCAAAACTCTTTTTGGGATAGTTTTGTTGGAAGCATGAGGTTTGAGAAAAAGAACCGAGAAGCTTCAACCAACACTACCCTATCAATTTTGCATCTTTGAGGGAGCAAGTTAGCACATCCGTCATGCTCACAACATTTCATGACTGTTCGAAACAATTGATCTCATTCGAAGCTCCTCCAGAGCCTGATTAGTGCAGAAGCACAAAGTTTCTGAACTGTTTGTGAAAAGTGTGAACGGACGAATTCCCATGAAATTGGCCCCTTTGGGAGAACAATTGGGTTGATCCGGTTACCTCACAACATCTTTAGTCTATTCCAATGTATTGATCCCAATCGAAACTCTTTTTGGGATAGTTTTGGTGGAAGCATGAGGTTTGAGAAAAAGAACCGAGAAGCTTCAACCAACAATATCCTATCAATTTTGCATCTTTGAGGGAGCAAGTTAGCACATTCGGCATGCTCACAACATTTCATGACTATTCGAAACAGTTGATCTCATTCGAAGCTCCTCCAGAGCCTGATTAGTGCAGAAGCACAAAGTTTCTGAACTGTTTGTGAAAAGTGTGAACGGATGAATTCCCATGAAATTGGCCCCTTTGGCAGAACAGTTGGGTTGATCCGGTTACCTCACAACATCTTTAGTCTATTCCAATGTATTGATCCCAATCAAAACTCTTTTTGGGATAGTTTTGTTGGAAGCATGAGGTTTGAGAAAAAGAACCGAGAAGCTTCAACCAACACTACCCTATCAATTTTGCATCTTTGAGGGAGCAAGTTAGCACATCCGGCATGCTCACAACATTTCATGACTATTCGAAACAATTGATCTCATTCGAAGCTCCTCCAGAGCCTGATTAGTGTAGAAGCACAAAGTTTCTGAACTGTTTGTGAAAGTGTGAACGGACGAATTCCCATGAAATTGGCCCCTTTGGGAGAACAATTGGGTTGATGTGGTAACCTCACAACATCTTTAGTCTATTCCAATGTATTGATCCCAATCGAAACTCTTTTTGGGATAGTTTTGGTGGAAGCATGAGGTTTGAGAAAAAGAACTGAGAAGCTTCAACCAACAATATCCTATCAATTTTGCATCTTTGAGGGAGCAAGTTAGCACATCCAGCATGCTCACAACATTTCATGACTATTCGAAACAATTGATCTCATTCGAAGCTCCTCCAGAGCCTGATTAGTGCAAAAGCACATAGTTTCTAAACTGTTTGTGAAAGGTGTGAACGGACGAATTCCCATGAAATTGGCCCCATTGGGAGAACAATTGGGTTGATCCGGTTACCTCACAACATCTGGAGTCTATTCCAATGTATTGATCCCAATCGAAACTCTTTTTGGGATAGTTTTGGTGGAAGCATGAGGTTTGAGAAAAAGAACCGAGAAGCTTCAACCAACACTACCCTATCAATTTTGCATCTTTGAGGGAGCAAGTTAGCACATCCGGCATGCTCACAACATTTCATGACTATTCGAAACAATTGATCTCATTCGAAGCTCCTCCTGAGCCTGATTAGTGCAGAAGCACAAAGTTTCTGAACTGTTTGTGAAAAGTGTCAACGGACAAATTCCCATGAAATTGGCCACTATGGGAGAACAATTGGGTTGATCCAGTTACCACACAACATCTTTAGTCTATTCCAATGTATTAATCCCAATCGAAACTCATTTTGGGATAGTTTCTTTGGAAGCATGAGGTTTGAGAAAAAGAACCGAGAAGCTTCAACCAACACTACCCTATCAATTTTGCATCTTTGAGGGAGCAAGTTAGCACATCCGGCATGCTCACAACATTTCATGACTATTCGAAACAATTGATCTCATTCGAAGCTCCTCCTGAGCCTGATTAGTGCAGAAGCACAAAGTTTCTGAACTGTTTGTGAAAGTGTGAACGGACGAATTCCCATGAAATTGGCCCCATTGGGAGAACAATTGGGTTGATCCGGTCACCTCACAACATCTTTAATCTATTCCAATGTATTGATCCCAATCAAAACTCTTTTTGGGATAGTTTTGTTGGAAGCATGAGGTTTGAGAAAAAGAACTGAGAAGCTTCAACCAACAATATCCTATCAATTTTGCATCTTTGAGGGAGCAAGTTAGCACATCCGGCATGGTCACAACATTTCATGACTATTCGAAACAATTGATCTCATTCGAAGCTCCTCCAGAGCCTGATTAGTGCAGAAGCACAAAGTTTCTAAACTGTTTGTGAAAGGTGTGAATGGACGAATTCCCATGAAATTGGCCCCATTGGGAGAACAATTGGGTTGATCCGGTTACCTCACAACATCTTTAGTCTATTCCAATGTATTGATCCCAATCAAAACTCTTTTTGGGATAGTTTTGTTGGAAGCATGAGGTTTGAGAAAAAGAACCGAGAAGCTTCAACCAACACTACCCTATCAATTTTGCATCTTTGAGGGAGCAAGTTAGCACATCCGGCATGCTCACAACATTTCATGACTATTCGAAACAATTGATCTCATTCGAAGCTCCTCCTGAGCCTGATTAGTGCAGAAGCACAAAGTTTCTGAACTGTTTGTGAAAGTGTGAACGGACGAATTCCCATGAAATTGGCCTCTTTGGGAGAACAATTGGGTTGATCCGGTCACCTCACAACATCTTTAGTCTATTCCAATGTATTGATCCCAATCGAAACTCTTTTTGGGATAGTTTTGGTGGAAGCATGAGGTTTGAGAAAAAGAACCGAGAAGCTTCAACCAACAATATCCTATCAATTTTGCATCTTTGAGGGAGCAAGTTAGCACATCCGGCATGCTCACAACATTTCATGACTATTCGAAACAATTGATCTCATTCGAAGCTCCTCCAGAGCCTGATTAGTGCAGAAGCACAAAGTTTCTGAACTGTTTGTGAAAAGTGTGAACGGATGAATTCCCATGAAATTGGCCCCTTTGGGAGAACAATTGGGTTGATCCGGTTACCTCACAACATCTTTAGTCTATTCCAATGTATTGATCCCAATCAAAACTCTTTTTGGGATAGTTTAGTTGGAAGCATGAGGTTTGAGAAAAAGAACTGAGAAGCTTCAACCAACACTATCCTATCAATTTTGCATCTTTGAGGGAGCAAGTTAGCACATCCGGCATGCTCACAACATTTCATGACTATTCGAAACAATTGATCTCATTCGAAGCTCCTCCTGAGCCTGATTAGTGCAGAAGCACAAAGTTTCTGAACTGTTTGTGAAAGTGTGAACGGACGAATTCCCATGAAATTGGCCCCTTTGGGAGAACAATTGGGTTGATCCGGTCACCTCACAACATCTTTAGTCTATTCCAATGTATTGATCCCAATCGAAACTCTTTTTGGGATAGTTTTGGTGGAAGCATGAGGTTTGAGAAAAAGAACTGAGAAGCTTCAACCAACAATATCCTATCAATTTTGCATCTTTGAGGGAGCAAGTTAGCACATCCAGCATGCTCACAACATTTCATGACTATTCGAAACAATTGATCTCATTCGAAGCTCCTCCAGAGCCTGATTAGTGCAAAAGCACAAAGTTTCTAAACTGTTTGTGAAAGGTGTGAACGAACGAATTCCCATGAAATTGGCCCCATTGGGAGAACAATTGGGTTGATCCGGTTACCTCACAACATCTGGAGTCTATTCCAATGTGTTGATCCCAATCGAAACTCTTTTTGGGATAGTTTTGGTGGAAGCATGAGGTTTGAGAAAAAGAACCGACAAGCTTCAACCAACAATATCCTATCAATTTTGCATCTTTGAAGGAGCAAGTTAGCACATCCGGCATGCTCACAACATTTCATGACTATTCGAAACAATTGATCTCATTCGAAGCTCCTCCAGAGCCTGATTATTGCAGAAGCACAAAGTTTCTGAACTGTTTGTGAAAAGTGTGAACGGATGAATTCCCATGAAATTGGCCCCTTTGGGAGAACAATTGGGTTGATCCGGTTACCTCACAACATCTTTAGTCTATTCCAATGTATTGATCCCAATCAAAACTCTTTTTGGGATAGTTTTGTTGGATGCATGAGGTTTGAGAAAAAGATCCGAGAAGCTTCAAGCAACACTACCCTATCAATTTTGCTTCTTTGAGGGAGCAAGTTAGCACATCCGTCATGCTCACAACATTTCATGACTATTCGAAACAATTGATCTCATTCGAAGCTCCTCCAGAGCCTGATTAGTGCAGAAGCACAAAGTTTCTGAACTGTTTGTGAAAAGTGTGAACGGATGAATTCCCATGAAATTGTCCCCTTTGGGAGAACAATTGGGTTGATCCGGTTACCTCACAACATCTTTAGTCTATTCCAATGTATTGATCCCAATCAAAACTCTTTTTGGGATAGTTTTGTTGGAAGCATGAGGTTTGAGAAAAAGAACCGAGAAGCTTCAACCAACACTACCCTATCAATTTTGCATCTTTGAGGGAGCAAGTTAGCACATCCGGCATGCTCACAACATTTCATGACTATTCGAAACAATTGATCTCATTCGAAGCTCCTCCTGAGCCTGATTAGTGCAGAAGCACAAAGTTTCTGAACTGTTTGTGAAAGTGTGAACGGACGAATTCCCATGAAATTGGCCCCATTGGGAGAACAATTGGGTTGATCCGGTTACCTCACAACATCTGGAGTCTATTCCAATGTATTGATCCCAATCGAAACTCTTTTTGGGATAGTTTTGGTGGAAGCATGAGGTTTGAGAAAAAGAACTGAGAAGCTTCAACCAACAATATCCTATCAATTTTGCATCTTTGAGGGAGCAAGTTAGCACATCCGGCATGGTCACAACATTTCATGACTATTCGAAACAATTGATCTCATTCGAAGCTCCTCCAGAGCCTGATTAGTGCAAAAGCACAAAGTTTCTAAACTGTTTGTGAAAGGTGTGAACGGACGAATTCCCATGAAATTGGCCCCTTTGGGAGAACAATTGGGTTGATCCGGTTACCTCACAACATCTGGAGTCTATTCCAATGTATTGATCCCAATCGAAACTCTTTTTGGGATAGTTTTGGTGGAAGCATGAGGTTTGAGAAAAAGAACCGAGAAGCTTCAACCAACACTACCCTATCAATTTTGCATCTTTGAGGGAGCAAGTTAGCACATCCGGCATGCTCACAACATTTCATGACTATTCGAAACAATTGATCTCATTCGAAGCTCCTCCTGAGCCTGATTAGTGCAGAAGCACAAAGTTTCTGAACTGTTTGTGAAAAGTGTCAACGGACAAATTTCCATGAAATTGGCCACTATGGGAGAACAATTGGGTTGATCCAGTTACCACACAACATCTTTAGTCTATTCCAATGTATTGATCCCAATCGAAACTCTTTTTGGGATAGTTTCTTTGGAAGCATGAGGTTTGAGAAAAAGAACCGAGAAGCTTCAACCAACACTACCCTATCAATTTTGCATCTTTGAGGGAGCAAGTTAGCACATCCGGCATGCTCACAACATTTCATGACTATTCGAAACAATTGATCTCATTCGAAGCTCCTCCTGAGCCTGATTAGTGCAGAAGCACAAAGTTTCTGAACTGTTTGTGAAAGTGTGAACGGACGAATTCCCATGAAATTGGCCCCATTGGGAGAACAATTGGGTTGATCCGGTCACCTCACAACATCTTTAGTCTATTCCAATGTATTGATCCCAATCAAAACTCTTTTTGGGATAGTTTTGTTGGAAGCATGAGGTTTGAGAAAAAGAACTGAGAAGCTTCAACCAACAATATCCTATCAATTTTGCATCTTTGAGGGAGCAAGTTAGCACATCCGGCATGGTCACAACATTTCATGACTATTCGAAACAATTGATCTCATTCGAAGCTCCTCCAGAGCCTGATTAGTGCAGAAGCACAAAGTTTCTAAACTGTTTGTGAAAGGTGTGAATGGACAAATTCCCATGAAATTGGCCCCATTGGGAGAACAATTGGGTTGATCCGGTTACCTCACAACATCTTTAGTCTATTCCAATGTATTGATCCCAATCAAAACTCTTTTTGGGATAGTTTTGTTGGAAGCATGAGGTTTGAGAAAAAGAACCGAGAAGCTTCAACCAACACTACCCTATCAATTTTGCATCTTTGAGGGAGCAAGTTAGCACATCCGGCATGCTCACAACATTTCATGACTATTCGAAACAATTGATCTCATTCGAAGCTCCTCCTGAGCCTGATTAGTGCAGAAGCACAAAGTTTCTGAACTGTTTGTGAAAGTGTGAACGGACGAATTCCCATGAAATTGGCCCCTTTGGGAGAACAATTGGGTTGATCCGGTCACCTCACAATATCTTTAGTCTATTCCAATGTATTGATCCCAATCGAAACTCTTTTTGGGATAGTTTTGGTGGAAGCATGAGGTTTGAGAAAAAGAACCGAGAAGCTTCAACCAACAATATCCTATCAATTTTGCATCTTTGAGGGAGCAAGTTAGCACATCCGGCATGCTCACAACATTTCATGACTATTCGAAACAATTGATCTCATTCGAAGCTCCTCCAGAGCCTGATTAGTGCAGAAGCACAAAGTTTCTGAACTGTTTGTGAAAAGTGTGAACGGATGAATTCCCATGAAATTGGCCCCTTTGGGAGAACAATTGGGTTGATCCGGTTACCTCACAACATCTTTAGTCTATTCCAATGTATTGATCCCAATCAAAACTCTTTTTGGGATAGTTTAGTTGGAAGCATGAGGTTTGAGAAAAAGAACTGAGAAGCTTCAACCAACACTACCCTATCAATTTTGCATCTTTGAGGGAGCAAGTTAGCACATCCGGCATGCTCACAACATTTCATGACTATTCGAAACAATTGATCTCATTCGAAGCTCCTCCTGAGCCTGATTAGTGCAGAAGCACAAAGTTTCTGAACTGTTTGTGAAAGTGTGAACGGACGAATTCCCATGAAATTGGCCCCTTTGGGAGAACAATTGGGTTGATCCGGTCACCTCACAACATCTTTAGTCTATTCCAATGTATTGATCCCAATCGAAACTCTTTTTGGGATAGTTTTGGTGGAAGCATGAGGTTTGAGAAAAAGAACTGAGAAGCTTCAACCAACAATATCCTATCAATTTTGCATCTTTGAGGGAGCAAGTTAGCACATCCAGCATGCTCACAACATTTCATGACTATTCGAAACAATTGATCTCATTCGAAGCTCCTCCAGAGCCTGATTAGTGCAAAAGCACAAAGTTTCTAAACTGTTTGTGAAAGGAGTGAACGAACGAATTCCCATGAAATTGGCCCCATTGGGAGAACAATTGGGTTGATCCGGTTACCTCACAACATCTGGAGTCTATTCCAATGTGTTGATCCCAATCGAAACTCTTTTTGGGATAGTTTTGGTGGAAGCATGAGGTTTGAGAAAAAGAACCGACAAGCTTCAACCAACAATATCCTATCAATTTTGCATCTTTGAAGGAGCAAGTTAGCACATCCGGCATGCTCACAACATTTCATGACTATTCGAAACAATTGATCTCATTCGAAGCTCCTCCAGAGCCTGATTATTGCAGAAGCACAAAGTTTCTGAACTGTTTGTGAAAAGTGTGAACGGATGAATTCCCATGAAATTGGCCCCTTTGGGAGAACAATTGGGTTGATCCGGTTACCTCACAACATCTTTAGTCTATTCCAATGTATTGATCCCAATCAAAACTCTTTTTGGGATAGTTTTGTTGGATGCATGAGGTTTGAGAAAAAGATCCGAGAAGCTTCAAGCAACACTACCCTATCAATTTTGCTTCTTTGAGGGAGCAAGTTAGCACATCCGTCATGCTCACAACATTTCATGACTATTCGAAACAATTGATCTCATTCGAAGCTCCTCCAGAGCCTGATTAGTGCAGAAGCACAAAGTTTCTGAACTGTTTGTGAAAAGTGTGAACGGATGAATTCCCATGAAATTGGCCCCTTTGGGAGAACAATTGGGTTGATCCGGTTACCTCACAACATCTTTAGTCTATTCCAATGTATTGATCCCAATCAAAACTCTTTTTGGGATAGTTTTGTTGGAAGCATGAGGTTTGAGAAAAAGAACTGAGAAGCTTCAACCAACAATATCCTATCAATTTTGCATCTTTGAGGGAGCAAGTTAGCACATCCAGCATGCTCACAACATTTCATGACTATTCGAAACAATTGATCTCATTCGAAGCTCCTCCAGAGCCTGATTAGTGCAAAAGCACAAAGTTTCTAAACTGTTTGTGAAAGGTGTGAACGAACGAATTCTCATGAAATTGGCCCCATTGGGAGAACAATTGGGTTGATCCGGTTACCTCACAACATCTGGAGTCTATTCCAATGTGTTGATCCCAATCGAAACTCTTTTTGGGATAGTTTTGGTGGAAGCATGAGGTTTGAGAAAAAGAACCGACAAGCTTCAACCAACAATATCCTATCAATTTTGCATCTTTGAAGGAGCAAGTTAGCACATCCGGCATGCTCACAACATTTCATGACTATTCGAAACAATTGATCTCATTCGAAGCTCCTCCAGAGCCTGATTATTGCAGAAGCACAAAGTTTCTGAACTGTTTGTGAAAAGTGTGAACGGATGAATTCCCATGAAATTGGCCCCTTTGGGAGAACAATTGGGTTGATCCGGTTACCTCACAACATCTTTAGTCTATTCCAATGTATTGATCCCAATCAAAACTCTTTTTGGGATAGTTTTGTTGGATGCATGAGGTTTGAGAAAAAGATCCGAGAAGCTTCAAGCAACACTACCCTATCAATTTTGCTTCTTTGAGGGAGCAAGTTAGCACATCCGTCATGCTCACAACATTTCATGACTATTCGAAACAATTGATCTCATTCGAAGCTCCTCCAGAGCCTGATTAGTGCAGAAGCGCAAAGTTTCTGAACTGTTTGTGAAAAGTGTGAACGGATGAATTCCCATGAAATTGGCCCCTTTGGGAGAACAATTGGGTTGATCCGGTTACCTCACAACATCTTTAGTCTATTCCAATGTATTGATCCCAATCAAAACTCTTTTTGGGATAGTTTTGTTGGAAGCATGAGGTTTGAGAAAAAGAACCGAGAAGCTTCAACCAACACTACCCTATCAATTTTGCATCTTTGAGGGAGCAAGTTAGCACATCCGGCATGCTCACAACATTTCATGACTATTCGAAACAATTGATCTCATTCGAAGCTCCTCCTGAGCCTGATTAGTGCAGAAGCACAAAGTTTCTGAACTGTTTGTGAAAGTGTGAACGGACGAATTCCCATGAAATTGGCCCCATTGGGAGAACAATTGGGTTGATCCGGTCACCTCACAACATCTTTAGTCTATTCCAATGTATTGATCCCAATCAAAACTCTTTTTGGGATAGTTTTGTTGGAAGCATGAGGTTTGAGAAAAAGAACCGAGAAGCTTCAACCAACAATATCCTATCAATTTTGCATCTTTGAGGGAGCAAGTTAGCACATCCGGCATGGTCACAACATTTCATGACTATTCGAAACAATTGATCTCATTCGAAGCTCCTCCAGAGCCTGATTAGTGAAGAAGCACAAAGTTTCTGAACTGTTTGTGAAAAGTGTGAACGGATGAATTCCCATGAAATTGGCCCCTTTGGGAGAACAATTGGGTTGATCCGGTTACCTCACAACATCTTTAGTCTATTCCAATGTATTGATCCCAATCAAAACTCTTTTTGGGATAGTTTTGTTGGAAGCATGAGGTTTGAGAAAAAGAACCGAGAAGCTTCAACCAACACTACCCTATCAATTTTGCATCTTTGAGGGAGCAAGTTAGCACATCCGGCATGCTCACAACATTTCATGACTATTCAAAACAATTGATCTCATTCGAAGCTCCTCCTGAGCCTGATTAGTGCAGAAGCACAAAGTTTCTGAACTGTTTGTGAAAAGTGTGAACGGATGAATTCCCATGAAATTGGCCCCTTTGGGAGAACAATTGGGTTGATCCGGTTACCTCACAACATCTTTAGTCTATTCCAATGTATTGATCCCAATCGAAACTCTTTTTGGGATAGTTTTGGTGGAAGCATGAGGTTTGAGAAAAAGAACCGAGAAGCTTCAACCAACAATATCCTATCAATTTTGCATCTTTGAGGGAGCAAGTTAGCACATCCGGCATGCTCACAACATTTCATGACTATTCGAAACAATTGATCTCATTCGAAGCTCCTCCAGAGCCTGATTAGTGCAGAAGCACAAAGTTTCTGAACTGTTTGTGAAAAGTGTGAACGGATGAATTCCCATGAAATTGGCCCCTTTGGGAGAACAATTGGGTTGATCCGGTTACCTCACAACATCTTTAGTCTATTCCAATGTATTGATCCCAATCAAAACTCTTTTTGAGATAGTTTTGGTGGAAGCATGAGGTTTGAGAAAAAGAACCGAGAAGCTTCAACCAACACTACCCTATCAATTTTGCATCTTTGAGGGAGCAAGTTAGCACATCCGGCATGCTCACAACATTTCATGACTATTCGAAACAATTGATCTCATTCGAAGCTCCTCCTGAGCCTGATTAGTGCAGAAGCACAAAGTCTCTGAACTGTTTGTGAAAGTGTGAACGGACGAATTCCCATGAAATTGGCCCCATTGGGAGAACAATTGGGTTGATCCGGTCACCTCACAACATCTTTAGTCTATTCCAATGTATTGATCCCAATCAAAACTCTTTTTGGGATAGTTTTGTTGGAAGCATGAGGTTTGAGAAAAAGAACCGAGAAGCTTCAACCAACACTACCCTATCAATTTTTCATCTTTGAGGGAGCAAGTTAGCACATCCGGCATGCTCACAACATTTCATGACTATTCGAAACAATTGATCTCATTCGAAGCTCCTCCAGAGACTGATTAGTGCAGAAGCACAAAGTTTCTAAACTGTTTGTGAAAGGTGTGAATGGACGAATTCCCATGAAATTGGCCCCTTTGGGAGAACAATTGGGTTGATCCGGTTACCTCACAACATCTTTAGTCTATTCCAATGTATTGATCCCAATCGAAACTCTTTTTGGGATAGTTTTGGTGGAAGCATGAGGTTTGAGAAAAAGAACCGAGAAGCTTCAACCAACAATATCCTATCAATTTTGCATCTTTGAGGGAGCAAGTTAGCACATCCGACATGCTCACAACATTTCATGACTATTCGAAACAATTGATCTCATTCGAAGCTCCTCCAGAGCCTGATTAGTGCAGAAGCACAAAGTTTCTAAACTGTTTGTGAAAAGTGTGAACGGATGAATTCCCATGAAATTGGCCCCTTTGGGAGAACAATTGGGTTGATTCGGTTACCTCACAACATCTTTAGTCTATTCCAATGTATTGATCCCAATCAAAACTCTTTTTGGGATAGTTTTGGTGGAAGCATGAGGTTTGAGAAAAAGAACCGAGAAGCTTCAACCAACACTACCCTATCAATTTTGCATCTTTGAGGGAGCAAGTTAGCACATCCGGCATGCTCACAACATTTCATGACTATTCGAAACAATTGATCTCATTCGAAGCTCCTCCTGAGCCTGATTAGTGCAGAAGCACAAAGTTTCTGAACTGTTTGTGAAAGTGTGAACGGACGAATTCCCATGAAATTGGCCCCTTTGGGAGAACAATTGGGTTGATCCGGTCACCTCACAACATCTTTAGTCTATTCCAATGTATTGATCCCAATCAAAACTCTTTTTGGGATAGTTTTGTTGGAAGCATGAGGTTTGAGAAAAAGAACCGAGAAGCTTCAACCAACACTACCCTATCAATTTTGCATCTTTGAGGGAGCAAGTTAGCACATCCGGCATGCTCACAACATTTCATGACTATTCAAAACAATTGATCTCATTCGAAGCTCCTCCTGAGCCTGATTAGTGCAGAAGCACAAAGTTTCTGAACTGTTTGTGAAAAGTGTGAACGGATGAATTCCCATGAAATTGGCCCCTTTGGGAGAACAATTGGGTTGATCCGGTTACCTCACAACATCTTTAGTCTATTCCAATGTATTGATCCCAATCGAAACTCTTTTTGGGATAGTTTTGGTGGAAGCATGAGGTTTGAGAAAAAGAACCGAGAAGCTTCAACCAACAATATCCTATCAATTTTGCATCTTTGAGGGAGCAAGTTAGCACATCCGGCATGCTCACAACATTTCATGACTATTCGAAACAATTGATCTCATTCGAAGCTCCTCCAGAGCCTGATTAGTGCAGAAGCACAAAGTTTCTGAACTGTTTGTGAAAAGTGTGAACGGATGAATTCCCATGAAATTGGCCCCTTTGGGAGAACAATTGGGTTGATCCGGTTACCTCACAACATCTTTAGTCTATTCCAATGTATTGATCCCAATCAAAACTCTTTTTGAGATAGTTTTGGTGGAAGCATGAGGTTTGAGAAAAAGAACCGAGAAGCTTCAACCAACACTACCCTATCAATTTTGCATCTTTGAGGGAGCAAGTTAGCACATCCGGCATGCTCACAACATTTCATGACTATTCGAAACAATTGATCTCATTCGAAGCTCCTCCTGAGCCTGATTAGTGCAGAAGCACAAAGTTTCTGAACTGTTTGTGAAAGTGTGAACGGACGAATTCCCATGAAATTGGCCCCATTGGGAGAACAATTGGGTTGATCCGGTCACCTCACAACATCTTTAGTCTATTCCAATGTATTGATCCCAATCAAAACTCTTTTTGGGATAGTTTTGTTGGAAGCATGAGGTTTGAGAAAAAGAACCGAGAAGCTTCAACCAACACTACCCTATCAATTTTTCATCTTTGAGGGAGCAAGTTAGCACATCCGGCATGCTCACAACATTTCATGACTATTCGAAACAATTGATCTCATTCGAAGCTCCTCCAGAGACTGATTAGTGCAGAAGCACAAAGTTTCTAAACTGTTTGTGAAAGGTGTGAATGGACGAATTCCCATGAAATTGGCCCCTTTGGGAGAACAATTGGGTTGATCCGGTTACCTCACAACATCTTTAGTCTATTCCAATGTATTGATCCCAATCGAAACTCTTTTTGGGATAGTTTTGGTGGAAGCATGAGGTTTGAGAAAAAGAACCGAGAAGCTTCAACCAACAATATCCTATCAATTTTGCATCTTTGAGGGAGCAAGTTAGCACATCCGACATGCTCACAACATTTCATGACTATTCGAAACAATTGATCTCATTCGAAGCTCCTCCAGAGCCTGATTAGTGCAGAAGCACAAAGTTTCTAAACTGTTTGTGAAAAGTGTGAACGGATGAATTCCCATGAAATTGGCCCCTTTGGGAGAACAATTGGGTTGATTCGGTTACCTCACAACATCTTTAGTCTATTCCAATGTATTGATCCCAATCAAAACTCTTTTTGGGATAGTTTTGGTGGAAGCATGAGGTTTGAGAAAAAGAACCGAGAAGCTTCAACCAACACTACCCTATCAATTTTGCATCTTTGAGGGAGCAAGTTAGCACATCCGGCATGCTCACAACATTTCATGACTATTCGAAACAATTGATCTCATTCGAAGCTCCTCCTGAGCCTGATTAGTGCAGAAGCACAAAGTTTCTGAACTGTTTGTGAAAGTGTGAACGGACGAATTCCCATGAAATTGGCCCCATTGGGAGAACAATTGGGTTGATCCGGTCACCTCACAACATCTTTAGTCTATTCCAATGTATTGATCCCAATCAAAACTCTTTTTGGGATAGTTTTGTTGGAAGCATGAGGTTTGAGAAAAAGAACTGAGAAGCTTCAACCAACAATATCCTATCAATTTTGCATCTTTGAGGGAGCAAGTTAGCACATCCGGCATGGTCACAACATTTCATGACTATTCGAAACAATTGATCTCATTCGAAGCTCCTCCAGAGCCTGATTAGTGCAGAAGCACAAAGTTTCTAAACTGTTTGTGAAAGGTGTGAATGGACGAATTCCCATGAAATTGGCCCCATTGGGAGAACAATTGGGTTGATCCGGTTTCCTCACAACATCTTTAGTCTATTCCAATGTATTGATCCCAATCGAAACTCTTTTTGGGATAGTTTTGGTGGAAGCATGAGGTTTGAGAAAAAGAACCGAGAAGCTTCAACCAACCCTACCCTATCAATTTTGCATCTTTGAGGGAGCAAGTTAGCACATCCGGCATGCTCACAACATTTCATGACTATTCGAAACAATTGATCTCATTCGAAGCTCCTCCAGAGCCTGATTAGTGAAGAAGCACAAAGTTTCTGAACTGTTTGTGAAAAGTGTGAACGGATGAATTCCCATGAAATTGGCCCCTTTGGGAGAACAATTGGGTTGATCCGGTTACGTCACAACATCTTTAGTCTATTCCAATGTATTGATCCCAATCAAAACTCTTTTTGGGATAGTTTTGTTGGAAGCATGAGGTTTGAGAACAAGAACCGAGAAGCTTCAACCAACACTACCCTATCAATTTTTCATCTTTGAGGGAGCAAGTTAGCACATCCGGCATGCTCACAACATTTCATGACTATTCGAAACAATTGATCTCATTCGAAGCTCCTCCTGAGCCTGATTAGTGCAGAAGTACAAAGTTTCTGAACTGTTTGTGAAAGTGTGAACGGACGAATTCCCATGAAATTGGCCCCTTAGGGAGAACAATTGGGTTGATCCGGTCACCTCACAACATCTTTAGTCTATTCCAATGTATTGATCCCAATCGAAACTCTTTTTGGGATAGTTTTGGTTGAAGCATGAGGTTTGAGAAAAAGAACTGAGAAGCTTCAACCAACAATATCCTATCAATTTTGCATCTTTGAGGGAGCAAGTTAGCACATCCGGCATGGTCACAACATTTCATGACTATTCGAAATAATTGATCTCATTCGAAGCTCCTCCAGAGCCTGATTAGTGCAGAAGCACAAAGTTTCTAAACTGTTTGTGAAAGGTGTGAACGGACGAATTCCCATGAAATTGGCCCCATTGGGAGAACAATTGGGTTGATCCGGTTACCTCACAACATCTGGAGTCTATTCCAATGTATTGATCCCAATCGAAACTCTTTTTGGGATAGTTTTGGTGGAAGCATGAGGTTTGAGAAAAAGAACCGAGAAGCTTCAACCAACAATATCCTATCAATTTTGCATCTTTGAGGGAGCAAGTTAGCACATCCGGCATGCTCACAACATTTCATGACTATTCAAAACAATTGATCTCTTTCGAAGCTCCTCCAGAGCCTGATTAGTGCAGAAGCACAAAGTTTCTGAACTGTTTGTGAAAAGTGTGAACGGATGAATTCCCATGAAATTGGCCCCTTTGGGAGAACAATTGGGTTGATCCGGTTACCTCACAACATCTTTAGTCTATTCCAATGTATTGATCCCAATCAAAACTCTTTTTGGGATAGCTTTGGTGGAAGCATGAGGTTTGAGAAAAAGATCCAAGAAGCTTCAACCAACACTACCCTATCAAATTTGCATCTTTGAGGGAGCAAGTTAGCACATCCGGCATGGTCACAACATTTCATGACTATTCGAAACAATTGATCGCATTCGAAGCTCCTCCTGAGCCTGATTAGTGCAGAAGCACAAATTTTCTGAACTGTTTGTGAAAGTGTGAACGGACGAATTCCCATGAAATTGGCCCCATTGGGAGAACAATTGGGTTGATCCGGTCACCTCACAACATCTTTAGTCTATTCCAATGTATTGATCCCAATCAAAACTCTTTTTGGGATAGTTTTGGTGGAAGCATGAGGTTTGAGAAAAAGAACTGAGAAGCTTCAACCAACAATATCCTATCAATTTTGCATCTTTGAGGGAGCAAGTTAGCACATCCGGCATGGTCACAACATTTCATGACTATTCGAAACAATTGATCTCATTCGAAGCTCCTCCAGAGCCTGATTAGTGCAGAAGCACAAAGTTTCTAAACTGTTTGTGAAAGGTGTGAACGGACGAATTCCCATGAAATTGGCCCCATTGGGAGAACAATTGGGTTGATCCGGTTACCTCACAACATCTTTAGTCTATTCCAATGTATTGATCCCAATCGAAACTCTTTTTGGGATAGTTTTGGTGGAAGCATGAGGTTTGAGAAAAAGAACCGAGAAGCTTCAACCAACCCTACCCTATCAATTTTGCATCTTTGAGGGAGCAAGTTAGCACATCCGGCATGCTCACAACATTTCATGACTATTCGAAACAATTGATCTCATTCGAAGCTCCTCCAGAGCCTGATTAGTGCAGAGGCTAAAAGTTTCTGAACTGTTTGTGAAAAGTGTGAACGGATGAATTCCCATGAAATTGGCCCCTTTGGGAGAACAATTGGGTTGATCCGGTTACGTCACAACATCTTTAGTCTATTCCAATGTATTGATCCCAATCAAAACTCTTTTTGGGATAGTTTTGTTGGAAGCATGAGGTTTGAGAAAAAGAACCGAGAAGCTTCAACCAACACTACCCTATCAATTTTGCATCTTTGAGGGAGCAAGTTAGCACATCCGGCATGCTCACAACATTTCATGACTATTCGAAACAATTGATCTCATTCGAAGCTCCTCCTGAGCCTGATTAGTGCAGAAGTACAAAGTTTCTGAACTGTTTGTGAAAGTGTGAACGGACGAATTCCCATGAAATTGGCCCCTTTGGGAGAACAATTGGGTTGATCCGGTCACCTCACAACATCTTTAGTCTATTCCAATGTATTGATCCCAATCGAAACTCTTTTTGGGATAGTTTTGGTTGAAGCATGAGGTTTGAGAAAAAGAACTGAGAAGCTTCAACCAACAATATCCTATCAATTTTGCATCTTTGAGGGAGCAAGTTAGCACATCCGGCATGGTCACAACATTTCATGACTATTCGAAACAATTGATCTCATTCGAAGCTCCTCCAGAGCCTGATTAGTGCAAAAGCACAAAGTTTCTAAACTGTTTGTGAAAGGTGTGAACGGACGAATTCCCATGAAATTGGCCCCATTGGGAGAACAATTGGGTTGATCCGGTTACCTCACAACATCTGGAGTCTATTCCAATGTATTGATCCCAATCGAAACTCTTTTTGGGATAGTTTTGGTGGAAGCATGAGGTTTGAGAAAAAGAACCGAGAAGCTTCAACCAACAATATCCTATCAATTTTGCATCTTTGAGGGAGCAAGTTAGCACATCCGGCATGCTCACAACATTTCATGACTATTCGAAACAATTGATCTCTTTCGAAGCTCCTCCAGAGCCTGATTAGTGCAGAAGCACAAAGTTTCTGAACTGATTGTGAAAAGTGTGAACGGATGAATTCCCATGAAATTGGCCCCTTTGGGAGAACAATTGGGTTGATCCGGTTACCTCACAACATCTTTAGTCTATTCCAATGTATTGATCCCAATCAAAACTCTTTTTGGGATAGTTTTGTTGGAAGCATGAGGTTTGAGAAAAAGATCCGAGAAGCTTCAACCAACAATATCCTATCAATTTTGCATCTTTGAGGGAGCAAGTTAGCACATCCGGCATGCTCACAACATTTCATGACTATTCGAAACAATTGATCTCATTCGAAGCTCCTCCAGAGCCTGATTAGTGCAGAAGCACAAAGTTTCTGAACTGTTTGTGAAAAGTGTGAACGGATGAATTCCCATGAAATTGGCCCCTTTGGGAGAACAATTGGGTTGATCCGGTTACCTCACAACATCTTTAGTCTATTCCAATGTATTAATCCCAATCAAAACTCTTTTTGGGATAGTTTTGGTGGAAGCATGAGGTTTGAGAAGAAGAACCGAGAAGCTTCAACCAACACTACCCTATCAATTTTGCATCTTTGAGGGAGCAAGTTAGCACATCCGGCATGCTCATAACATTTCATGACTATTCGAAACAATTGATCTCATTCGAAGCTCCTCCTGAGCCTGATTAGTGCATAAGCACAAAGTTTCTGAACTGTTTGTGAAAGTGTGAACGGATGAATTCCCATGAAATTGGCCCCTTTGGGAGAACAATTGGGTTGATCCGGTTACGTCACAACATCTTTAGTCTATTCCAATGTATTGATCCCAATCAAAACTCTTTTTGGGATAGTTTTGTTGGAAGCATGAGGTTTGAGAAAAAGAACCGAGAAGCTTCAACCAACACTACCCTATCAATTTTGCATCTTTGAGGGAGCAAGTTAGCACATCCGGCATGCTCACAACATTTCATGACTATTCGAAACAATTGATCTCATTCGAAGCTCCTCCTGAGCCTGATTAGTGCAGAAGTACAAAGTTTCTGAACTGTTTGTGAAAGTGTGAACGGACGAATTCCCATGAAATTGGCCCCTTTGGGAGAACAATTGGGTTGATCCGGTCACCTCACAACATCTTTAGTCTATTCCAATGTATTGATCCCAATCGAAACTCTTTTTGGGATAGTTTTGGTGGAAGCATGAGGTTTGAGAAAAAGAACTGAGAAGCTTCAACCAACAATATCCTATCAATTTTGCATCTTTGAGGGAGCAAGTTAGCACATCCGGCATGCTCACAACATTTCATGACTATTCGAAACAATTGATCTCATTCGAAGCTCCTCCAGAGCCTGATTAGTGCAAAAGCACAAAGTTTCTAAACTGTTTGTGAAAGGTGTGAACGGACGAATTCCCATGAAATTGGCCCCATTGGGAGAACAATTGGGTTGATCCGGTTACCTCACAACATCTGGAGTCTATTCCAATGTATTGATCCCAATCGAAACTCTTTTTGGGATAGTTTTGGTGGAAGCATGAGGTTTGAGAAAAAGAACCGAGAAGCTTCAACCAACAATATCCTATCAATTTTGCATCTTTGAGGGAGCAAGTTAGCACATCCGGCATGCTCACAACATCTCATGACTATTCGAAACAATTGATCTCTTTTGAAGCTCCTCCAGAGCCTGATTAGTGCAGAAGCACAAAGTTTCTGAACTGTTTGTGAAAAGTGTGAACGGATGAATTCCCATGAAATTGGCCCCTTTGGGAGAACAATTGGGTTGATCCGGTTACCTCACAACATCTTTAGTCTATTCCAATGTATTGATCCCAATCAAAACTCTTTTTGGGATAGTTTTGGTGGAAGCATGAGGTTTGAGAAAAAGAACCGAGAAGCTTCAACCAAAACTACCCTATCAATTTTGCATCTTTGAGGGAGCAAGTTAGCACATCCGGCATGCTCACAACATTTCATGACTATTCGAAACAATTGATCTCATTCGAAGCTCCTCCTGAGCCTGATTAGTGCATAAGCACAAAGTTTCTAAACTGTTTGTGAAAGTGTGAACGGATGAATTCCCATGAAATTGGCCCCTTTGGGAGAACAATTGGGTTGATCCGGTTACGTCACAACATCTTTAGTCTATTCCAATGTATTGATCCCAATCAAAACTCTTTTTGGGATAGTTTTGTTGGAAGCATGAGGTTTGAGAAGAAGAACCGAGAAGCTTCAACCAACACTACCCTATCAATTTTGCATCTTTGAGGGAGCAAGTTAGCACATCCGGCATGCTCACAACATTTCATGACTATTCGAAACAATTGATCTCATTCGAAGCTCCTCCTGAGCCTGATTAGTGCAGAAGTACAAAGTTTCTGAACTGTTTGTGAAAGTGTGAACGGACGAATTCCCATGAAATTGGCCCCTTTGGGAGAACAATTGGGTTGATCCGGTCACCTCACAACATCTTTAGTCTATTCCAATGTATTGATCCCAATCGAAACTCTTTTTGGGATAGTTTTGGTGGAAGCATGAGGTTTGAGAAAAAGAACTGAGAAGCTTCAACCAACAATATCCTATCAATTTTGCATCTTTGAGGGAGCAAGTTAGCACATCCGGCATGGTCACAACATTTCATGACTATTCGAAACAATTGATCTCATTCGAAGCTCCTCCAGAGCCTGATTAGTGCAAAAGCACAAAGTTTCTAAACTGTTTGTGAAAGGTGTGAACGGACGAATTCCCATGAAATTGGCCCCATTGGGAGAACAATTGGGTTGATCCGGTTACCTCACAACTTCTGGAGTCTATTCCAATGTATTGATCCCAATCGAAACTCTTTTTGGGATAGTTTTGGTGGAAGCATGAGGTTTGAGAAAAAGAACCGAGAAGCTTCAACCAACAATATCCTATCAATTTTGCATCTTTGAGGGAGCAAGTTAGCACATCCGGCATGCTCACAACATTTCATGACTATTCGAAACAATTGATCTCTTTCGAAGCTCCTCCAGAGCCTGATTAGTGCAGAAGCACAAAGTTTCTGAACTGTTTGTGAAAAGTGTGAACGGATGAATTCCCATGAAATTGGCCCCTTTGGGAGAACAATTGGGTTGATCCGGTTACGTCACAACATCTTTAGTCTATTCCAATGTATTGATCCCAATCAAAACTCTTTTTGGGATAGTTTTGTTGGAAGCATGAGGTTTGAGAAAAAGAACCGAGAAGCTTCAACCAACACTACCCTATCAATTTTGCATCTTTGAGGGAGCAAGTTAGCACATCCGGCATGCTCACAACATTTCATGACTATTCGAAACAATTGATCTCATTCGAAGCTCCTCCTGAGCCTGATTAGTGCAGAAGCACAAAGTTTCTGAACTGTTTGTGAAAGTGTGAACGGACGAATTCCCATGAAATTGGCCCCTTTGGGAGACCAATTGGGTTGATCCGGTTACCTCACAACATCTTTAGTCTATTCCAATGTATTGATCCCAATCAAAACTCTTTTTGGGATAGTTTTGTTGGAAGCATGAGGTTTGAGAAAAAGATCCGAGAAGCTTCAACCAACAATATCCGATCAATTTTGCATCTTTGAGGGAGCAAGTTAGCACATCCGGCATGCTCACAACATTTCATGACTATTCAAAACAATTGATCTCATTCGAAGCTCCTCCAGAGCCTGATTAGTGCAGAAGCACAAAGTTTCTGAACTGTTTGTGAAAAGTGTGAACGGATGAATTCCCATGAAATTGGCCCCTTTGGGAGAACAATTGGGTTGATCCGGTTACGTCACAACATCTTTAGTCTATTCCAATGTATTGATCCCAATCAAAACTCTTTTTGGGATAGTTTTGTTGGAAGCATGAGGTTTGAGAAAAAGAACCGAGAAGCTTCAACCAACACTACCCTATCAATTTTGCATCTTTGAGGGAGCAAGTTAGCACATCCGGCATGCTCACAACATTTCATGACTATTCGAAACAATTGATCTCATTCGAAGCTCCTCTTGAGCCTGATTAGTGCAGAAGCACAAAGTTTCTGAACTGTTTGTGAAAGTGTGAACGGACGAATTCCCATGAAATTGGCCCCTTTGGGAGAACAATTGGGTTGATCCGGTCACCTCACAACATCTTTAGTCTATTCCAATGTATTGATCCCAATCGAAACTCTTTTTGGGATAGTTTTGGTGGAAGCATGAGGTTTGAGAAAAAGAACTGAGAAGCTTCAACCAACAATATCCTATCAATTTTGCATCTTTGAGGGAGCAAGTTAGCACATCCGGCATGGTCACAACATTTCATGACTATTCGAAACAATTGATCTCATTCGAAGCTCCTCCAGAGCCTGATTAGTGCAAAAGTACAAAGTTTCTAAATTGTTTGTGAAAGGTGTGAACGGACGAATTCCCATGAAATTGGCCCCATTGGGAGAACAATTGGGTTGATCCGGTCACCTCACAACATCTGGAGTCTATTCCAATGTATTGATCCCAATCGAAACTCTTTTTGGGATAGTTTTGGTGGAAGCATGAGGTTTGAGAAAAAGAACCGAGAAGCTTCAACCAACAATATCCTATCAATTTTGCATCTTTGAGGGAGCAAGTTAGCACATCCGGCATGCTCACAACATTTCATGACTATTCGAAACAATTGATCTCTTTCGAAGCTCCTCCAGAGCCTGATTAGTGCAGAAACACAAAGTTTCTGAACTGTTTGTGAAAAGTGTGAACGGATGAATTCCCATGAAATTGGCCCCTTTGGGAGAACAATTGGGTTGATCCGGTTACCTCACAACATCTTTAGTCTATTCCAATGTATTGATCCCAATCGAAACTCTTTTTGGGATAGTTTTGGTGGAAGCATGAGGTTTGAGAAAAAGATCCGAGAAGCTTCAACCAACAATATCCCATCAATTTTGCATCTTTGAGGGAGCAAGTTAGCACATCCGGCATGCTCACAACATTTCATGACTATTCGAAACAATTGATCTCATTCGAAGCTCCTCCAGAGCCTGATTAGTGCAGAAGCACAAAGTTTCTGAACTGTTTGTGAAAAGTGTGAACGGATGAATTCCCATGAAATTGGACCCTTTGGGAGAACAATTGGGTTGATCCGGTTACGTCACAACATCTTTAGTCTATTCCAATGTATTGATCCCAATCAAAACTCTTTTTGGGATAGTTTTGTTGGAAGCATGAGGTTTGAGAAAAAGAACCGAGAAGCTTCAACCAACACTACCCTATCAATTTTGCATCTTTGAGGGAGCAAGTTAGCACATCCGGCATGCTCACAACATTTCATGACTATTCGAAACAATTGATCTCATTCGAAGCTCCTCCTGAGCCTGATTAGTGCAGAAGCACAAAGTTTCTGAACTGTTTGTGAAAGTGTGAACGGACGAATTCCCATGAAATTGGCCCCTTTGGGAGAACAATTGGGTTGATCCGGTCACCTCACAACATCTTTAGTCTATTCCAATGTATTGATCCCAATCGAAACTCTTTTTGGGATAGTTTTGGTGGAAGCATGAGGTTTGAGAAAAAGAACTGAGAAGCTTCAACCAACAATATCCTATCAATTTTGCATCTTTGAGGGAGCAAGTTAGCACATCCGGCATGGTCACAACATTTCATGACTATTCGAAACAATTGATCTCATTCGAAGCTCCTCCAGAGCCTGATTAGTGCAAAAGCACAAAGTTTCTAAACTGTTTGTGAAAGGTGTGAACGGACGAATTCCCATGAAATTGGCCCCATTGGGAGAACAATTGGGTTGATCCGGTCACCTCACAACATCTGGAGTCTATTCCAATGTATTGATCCCAATCGAAACTCTTTTTGGGATAGTTTTGGTGGAAGCATGAGGTTTGAGAAAAAGAACCGAGAAGCTTCAACCAACAATATCCTATCAATTTTGCATCTTTGAGGGAGCAAGTTAGCACATCCGGCATGCTCACAACATTTCATGACTATTCGAAACAATTGATCTCTTTCGAAGCTCCTCCAGAGCCTGATTAGTGCAGAAACACAAAGTTTCTGAACTGTTTGTGAAAAGTGTGAACGGATGAATTCCCATGAAATTGGCCCCTTTGGGAGAACAATTGGGTTGATCCGGTTACCTCACAACATCTTTAGTCTATTCCAATGTATTGATCCCAATCGAAACTCTTTTTGGGATAGTTTTGGTGGAAGCATGAGGTTTGAGAAAAAGATCCGAGAAGCTTCAACCAACAATATCCCATTAATTTTGCATCTTTGAGGGAGCAAGTTAGCACATCCGGCATGCTCACAACATTTCATGACTATTCGAAACAATTGATCTCATTCGAAGCTCCTCCAGAGCCTGATTAGTGCAGAAGCACAAAGTTTCTGAACTGTTTGTGAAAAGTGTGAACGGACGAATTCCCATGAAATTGGCCCCTTTGGGAGAACAATTGGGTTGATCCGGTCACCTCACAACATCTTTAGTCTATTCCAATGTATTGATCCCAATCGAAACACTTTTTGGGATAGTTTTGGTGGAAGCATGAGGTTTGAGAAAAAGAACCGAGAAGCTTCAACCAACAATATCCTATCAATTTTGCATCTTTGAGGGAGCAAGTTAGCACATCCGGCATGCTCACAACATTTCATGACTATTCGAAACAATTGATCTCTTTCGAAGCTCCTCCAGAGCCTGATTAGTGCAGAAACACAAATTTTCTGAACTGTTTGTGAAAGTGTGAACGGATGAATTCCCATGAAATTGGCCCCTTTGGGAGAACAATTGGGTTGATCCGGTTACCTCACAACATCTTTAGTCTATTCCAATGTATTGATCCCAATCAAAACTCTTTTTGGGATAGTTTTGGTGGAAGCATGAGGTTTGAGAAAAAGAACCGAGAAGCTTCAACCAACACTACCCTATCAATTTTGCATCTTTGAGGGAGCAAGTTAGCACATCCGGCATGCTCACAACATTTCATGACTATTCGAAACAATTGATCTCATTCGAAGCTCCTCCTGAGCCTGATTAGTGCAGAAGCACAAAGTTTCTGAACTGTTTGTGAAAAGTGTGAACGGACGAATTCCCATGAAATTGGCCCCTTTGGGAGAACAATTGGGTTGATCCGGTCACCTCACAACATCTTTAGTCTATTCCAATGTATTGATCCCAATCGAAACTCTTTTTGGGATAGTTTTGGTGGAAGCATGAGGTTTGAGAAAAAGAACCGAGAAGCTTCAACCAACAATATCCTATCAATTTTGCATCTTTGAGGGAGCAAGTTAGCACATCCGGCATGCTCACAACATTTCATGACTATTCGAAACAATTGATCTCATTCGAAGCTCCTCCAGAGCCTGATTAGTGCAGGGGCACAAAGTTTGTGAACTGTTTGTGAAAAGTGTGAACGGATGAATTCCCATGAAATTGGCCCCTTTGGGACAACAATTGGGTTGATCCGGTTACCTCACAACATCTTTAGTCTATTCCAATGTATTGATTCCAATCGAAACTCTTTTTGGGATAGTTTTGTTGGAAGCATGAGGTTTGAGAAAAAGAACCGAGAAGCTTCAACCAACACTACCCTATCAATTTTGCATCTTTGAGGGAGCAAGTTAGCACATCCGGCATGCTCACAACATTTCATGACTGTTCGAAACAATTGATCTCATTCGAAGCTCCTCCTGAGCCTGATTAGTGCAGAAGCACAAAGTTTCTGAACTGTTTGTGAAAAGTGTGAACGGACGAATTCCCATGAAATTGGCCCCTTTGGGAGAACAATTGGGTTGATCCGGTCACCTCACAACATCTTTAGTCTATTCCAATGTATTGATCCCAATCGAAACTCTTTTTGGGATAGTTTTGCTGGAAGCATGAGGTTTGAGAAAAAGAACCGAGAAGCTTCAACCAACACTACCCTATCAATTTTGCTTCTTTGAGGGAGCAAGTTAGCACATCCGGCATGCTCACAACATTTCATGACCATTCGAAACAATTGATCTCATTCGAAGCTCCTCCAGAGCCTGATTAGTGCAGAAGCACAAAGTTTCTGAACTGTTTGTGTAAAGTGTGAACGGACGAATTCCCATGAAATTGGCCCCTTTGGGACAACAATTGGGTTGATCCGTTTACCTCACAACATCTTTAGTCTATTCCAATGTATTGATCCCAATCGAAACTCTTTTTGGGATAGTTTTGGTGGAAGCATGAGGTTTGAGAAAAAGAACCGAGAAGCTTCAACCAACAATACCCTATCAATTTTGCATCTTTGAGGGAGCAAGTTAGCACATCCGGCATGCTCACAACATTTCATGACTATTCGAAACAATTGATCTCATTCGAAGCTCCTCCTGAGCCTGATTAGTGCAGAAGCACAAAGTTTCTGAACTGTTTGTGAAAAGTGTGAACGGACGAATTCCCATGAAATTGGCCCCTTTGGGAGAACAATTGGGTTGATCCGGTCACCTCACAACATCTTTAGTCTATTCCAATGTATTGATCCCAATCGAAACTCTTTTTGGGATAGTTTTGGTGGAAGCATGAGGTTTGAGAAAAAGAACCGAGAAGCTTCAACCAACAATATCCTATCAATTTTGCATCTTTGAGGGAGCAAGTTAGCACATCCGGCATGCTCACAACATTTCATGACTATTCGAAACAATTGATCTCATTCGAAGCTCCTCCAGAGCCCGATTAGTGCAGGGGCACAAAGTTTGTGAACTGTTTGTGAAAAGTGTGAACGGATGAATTCCCATGAAATTGGCCCCTTTGGGACAACAATTGGGTTGATCCGGTTACCTCACAACATCTTTAGTCTATTCCAATGTATTGATCCCAATCGAAACTCTTTTTGGGATAGTTTTGTTGGAAGCATGAGGTTTGAGAAAAAGAACCGAGAAGCTTCAACCAACACTACCCTATCAATTTTGCATCTTTGAGGGAGCAAGTTAGCACATCCGGAATGCTCACAACATTTCATGACTGTTCGAAACAATTGATCTCATTCGAAGCTCCTCCAGAGCCTGATTAGTGCAGAAGCACAAAGTTTCTGAACTGTTTGTGAAAAGTGTGAACGGACGAATTCCCATGAAATTGGCCCCTTTGGGAGAACAATTGGGTTGATCCGGTCACCTCACAACATCTTTAGTCTATTCCAATGTATTGATCCCAATCGAAACTCTTTCTAGGATAGTTTTGGTGGAAGCATGAGGTTTGAGAAAAAGAACCGAGAAGCTTCAACCAACAATATCCTATCAATTTTGCATCTTTGACGGAGCAAGTTAGCACATCCGGCATGCTCACAACATTTCCTGACTGTTCGAAACAATTGATCTCATTCGAAGCTCCTCCTGAGCCTGATTAGTGCAGAAGCACAAAGTTTCTGAACTGTTTGTGAAAAGTGTCAACGGACGAATTCCCATGAAATTGGCCCCTTTGGGAGAACAATTGGGTTGATCCGGTTACCTCACAACATCTTTAGTCTATTCCAATGTATTGATCCCAATCGAAACTCTTTTTGGGATAGTTTTGTTGGAAGCATGAGGTTTGAGAAAAAGAACCGAGAAGCTTCAACCAACAATATCCTATCAATTTTGCATCTTTGAGGGAGCAAGTTAGCACATCCGGCATGCTCACAACATTTCATGACTATTCGAAACAATTGATCTCATTCGAAGCTCCTCCATAGCCTGATTAGTGCAGAAGCACAAAGTTTCTGAACTGTTTGTGAAAAGTGTGAACGGACGAATTCCCATGAAATTGGCCCCTTTGGGAGAACAATTGGGTTGATCCGGTCACCTCACAACATCTTTAGTCTATTCCAATGTATTGATCCCAATCGAAACTCTTTTTGGGATAGTTTTGGTGGAAGCATGAGGTTTGAGAAAAAGAACCGAGAAGCTTCAACCAACAATATCCTATCAATTTTGCATCTTTGACGGAGCAAGTTAGCACATCCGGCATGCTCACAACATTTCATGACTGTTCGAAACAATTGATCTCATTCGAAGCTCCTGCTGAGCCTGATTAGTGCAGAAGCACAAAGTTTCTGAACTGTTTGTGAAAAGTGTGAACGGACGAATTCCCATGAAATTGGCCCCTTTGGGAGAACAATTGGGTTGATCCGGTCACCTCACAACATCTTTAGTCTATTCCAATGTATTGATCCCAATCGAAACTCTTTTTGGGATAGTTCTGTTGGAAGCATGAGGTTTGAGAAAAAGAACCGAGAAGCTTCAACCAACAATATCCTATCAATTTTTCATCATTGAGGGAGCAAGTTAGCACATCCGGCATGCTCACAACATTTCATGACTATTCGAAACAATTGATCTCATTCGAAGCTCCTCCATAGCCTGATTAGTGCAGAAGCACAAAGTTTCTGAACTGTTTGTGAAAAGTGTGAACGGACGATTTCCCATGAAATTGGCCCCTTTGAGAGAACAATTGGGTTGATCCGGTCACCTCACAACATCTTTAGTCTATACCAATATATTAATCCCAATCGAAACTCTTTTGGGGATAGTTTTGGTGGAAGCATGAGGTTTGAGAAAAAGAACCGAGAAGCTTCAACCAACACTACCCTATCAATTTTACATCTTTGAGGGAGCAAGTTAGCACATCCGGCATGCTCACAACATTTCATGACTATTCGAAACAATTGATCTCATTCGAAGCTCCTCCAGAGCCTGATTAGTGCAGAAGCACAAAGTTTCTGAACTGTTTGTGAAAAGTGTGAACGGACGAATTCCCATGAAATTGGCCCCTTTGGGAGAACAATTGGGTTGATCCGGTCACCTCACAACATCTTTAGTCTATTCCAATGTATTGATCCCAATCGAAACTCTTTTTGGGATAGTTCTGTTGGAAGCATGAGGTTTGAGAAAAAGAACCGAGAAGCTTCAACCAACAAAATCCTATCAATTTTGCATCTTTGAGGGAGCAAGTTAGCACATCCGGCATGCTCACAACATTTCATGACTATTCGAAACAATTGATCTCATTCGAAGCTCCTCTAGAGCCTGATTAGTGCAGAAGCACAAAGTTTCTGAACTGTTTGTGAAAAGTGTGAACGGACGATTTCCCATGAAATTGGCCCCTTTGAGAGAACAATTGGGTTGATCCGGTCACCTCACAACATCTTTAGTCTATTCCAATGTATTGATCCCAATCGAAACTCTTTTGGGGATAGTTTTGGTGGAAGCATGTGGTTTGAGAAAAAGAACCGAGAAGCTTCAACCAACACTACCCTATCAATTTTACATCTTTGAGGGAGCAAGTTAGCACATCCGGAATGCTAACAACATTTCATGACTGTTCGAAACAATTGATCTCATTCGAAGCTCCTCCTGAGCCTGATTAGTGCAGAAGCACAAAGTTTCTGAACTGTTTGTGAAAAGTGTCAACGGACTAATTCCCATGAAATTGGCCCCTTTGGGAGAACAATTGGGTTGATCCGGTTACCTCACAACATCTTTAGTCTATTCCAATGTATTGATCCCAATCGAAACTCTTTTTGGGATAGTTTTGGTGGAAGCATGAGGTTTGAGAAAAAGAACCGAGAAGCTTCAACCAACACTACCCTATCAATTTTGCATCTTTGAGGGAGCAAGTTAGCACATCCGGAATGCTCACAACATTTCATGACTGTTCGAAACAATTGATCTCATTCGAAGCTCCTGCTGAGCCTGATTAGTGCAGAAGCACAAAGTTTCTGAACTGTTTGTGAAAAGTGTGAACGAACGAATTCCCATGAAATTGGCCCCTTTGGGAGAACAATTGGGTTGATCCGGTTACCTCACAACATCTTTAGTCTATTCCAATGTATTGATCCCAATCGAAACTCTTTTTGGGATAGTTTTGTTGGAAGCATGAGGTTTGAGAAAAAGAACCGAGAAGCTTCAACCAACAATATCCTATCAATTTTGCATCTTTGAGGGAGCAAGTTAGCACATCCGGCATGCTCACAACATTTCATGACTATTCGAAACAATTGATCTCATTCGAAGCTCGTCCATAGCCTGATTAGTGCAGAAGCCCAAAGTTTCTGAACTGTTTGTGAAAAGTGTGAACGAACGAATTCCCATGAAATTGGCCCCTTTGGGAGAACAATTGGGTTGATCCGGTCACCTCACAACATCTTTAGTCTATTCCAATGTATTGATCCCAATCGAAACTCTTTTTGGGATAGTTTTGGTGGAAGCATGAGGTTTGAGAAAAAGAACCGAGAAGCTTCAACCAACAATATCCTATCAATTTTGCATCTTTGACGGAGCAAGTTAGCACATCTGGCATGCTCACAACATTTCCTGACTGTTCGAAACAATTGATCTCATTCGAAGCTCCTCCTGAGCCTGATTAGTGCAGAAGCACAAAGTTTCTGAACTGTTTGTGAAAAGTGTGAACGGACGAATTCCCATGAAATTGGCCCCTTTGGGAGAACAATTGGGTTGATCCGGTTACCTCACAACATCTTTAGTCTATTCCAATGTATTGATCCCAATCAAAACTCTTTTTGGGATAGTTCTGTTGGAAGCATGAGGTTTGAGAAAAAGAACCGAGAAGCTTCAACCAACAATATCCTATCAATTTTGCATCTTTGAGGGAGTAAGTTAGCACATCCGGCATGCTCACAACATTTCATGACTATTCGAAACAATTGATCTCATTCGAAGCTCCTCTAGAGCCTGATTAGTGCAGAAGCACAAAGTTTCTGAACTGTTTGTGAAAAGTGTGAACGGACGATTTCCCATGAAATTGGCCCCTTTGAGAGAACAATTGGGTTGATCCGGTCACCTCACAACATCTTTAGTCTATTCCAATGTATTGATCCCAATCGAAACTCTTTTGGGGATAGTTTTGGTGGAAGCATGTGGTTTGAGAAAAAGAACCGAGAAGCTTCAACCAACACTACCCTATCAATTTTGCATCTTTGAGGGAGCAAGTTAGCACATCCGGAATGCTCACAACATTTCATGACTGTTCGAAACAATTGATCTCATTCGAAGCTCCTCCTGAGCCTGATTAGTGCAGAAGCACAAAGTTTCTGAACCGTTTGTGAAAAGTGTGAACGGACGATTTCCCATGAAATTGGCCCCTTTGGGAGAACAATTGGGTTGATCCGGTCACCTCACAACATCTTTAGTCTATTCCAATGTATTGATCCCAATCGAAACTCTTTTTGGGATAGTTTTGGTGGAAGCGTGAGGTTTGAGAAAAAGAACCGAGAAGCTTCAACCAACAATATCCTATCAATTTTGCATCTTTGAGGGAGCAAGTTAGCACATCCGGCATGCTCACAACATTTCATGACTATTCGAAACAATTGATCTCATTCGAAGCTCCTCCTGAGCCTGATTAGTGCAGAAGCACAAAGTTTCTGAACTGTTTGTGAAAAGTGTGAACGGACGAATTCCCATGAAATTGGCCCCTTTGGGAGAACAATTGGGTTGATCCGGTCACCTCACAACATCTTTAGTCTATTCCAATGTATTGATCCCAATCGAAACTCTTTTTGGGATAGTTTTGGTGGAAGCATGAGGTTTGAGAAAAAGAACGGAGAAGCTTCAACCAACAATATCCTATCAATTTTGCATCTTTGACGGAGCAAGTTAGCACATCCGGCATGCTCACAACATTTCCTGACTGTTCGAAACAATTGATCTCATTCGAAGCTCCTCCTGAGCCTGATTAGTGCAGAAGCACAAAGTTTCTGAACTGTTTGTGAAAAGTGTGAACGGACGATTTCCCATGAAATTGGCCCCTTTGCGAGAACAATTGGGTTGATCCGGTTACCTCACAACATCTTTAGTCTATTCCAATGTATTGATCCCAATCGAAACTCTTTTTGGGATAGTTCTGTTGGAAGCATGAGGTTTGAGAAAAAGAACCGAGAAGCTTCAACCAACAATATCCTATCAATTTTGCATCTTTGAGGGAGCAAGTTAGCACATCCGGCATGCTCACAACATTTCATGACTATTCGAAACAATTGATCTCATTCGAAGCTCCTCCAGAGCCTGATTAGTGCAGAAGCACAAAGTTTCTAAACTGTTTGTGAAAAGTGTGAACGGACGATTTCCCATGAAATTGGCCCCTTTGGGAGAACAATTGGGTTGATCCGGTCACCTCACAACATCTTTAGTCTATTCCAATGTATTGATCCCAATCGAAACTCTTTTTGGGATAGTTTTGGTGGAAGCGTGAGGTTTGAGAAAAAGAACTGAGAAGCTTCAACCAACAATATCCTATCAATTTTGCATCTTTGAGGGAGCAAGTTAGCACATCCGGCATGCTCACAACATTTCATGACTATTCGAAACAATTGATCTCATTCGAAGCTCCTCCAGAGCCTGATTAGTGCAGAAGCACAAAGTTTCTAAACGGTTTGTGAAAAGTGTGAACGAACGAATTCCCATGAAATTGGCCCCTTTGGGAGAACAATTGGATTGATCCGGTTACCTCACAACATCTTTAGTCTATTCCAATGTATTGATCCCAATCGAAACTCTTTTTTGGATAGTTTTGTTGGAAGCATGAGGTTTGAGAAAAAGAACCGAGAAGCTTCAACCAACAATATCCTATCAATTTTGCATCTTTGAGGGAGCAAGTTAGCACATCCGGCATGCTCACAACATTTCATGACTATTCGAAACAATTGATCTCATTCGAAGCTCCACCAGAGCCTGATTAGTGCAGAAGCACAAAGTTTCTGAACTGTTTGTGAAAAGTGTGAACGGACGATTTCCCATGAAATTGGCCCCTTTGGGAGAACAATTGGGTTGATCCGGTCACCTCACAACATCTTTAGTCTATTCCAATGTATTGATCCCAATCGAAACTCTTTTTGGGATAGTTTTGTTGGAAGCATGAGGTTTGAGAAAAAGAACCGAGAAGCATCAACCAACAATAGCCTATCAATTTTGCATCTTTGAGGGAGCAAGTTAGCACATCCGGCATGCTCACAACATTTCATGACTATTTGAAACAATTGATCTCATTCGAAGCTCCACCTGAGCCTGATTAGTGCAGAAGCACAAAGTTTCTAAACTGTTTGTGAAAAGTGTGAACAGACGATTTCCCATGAAATTGGCCCCTTTGGGAGAACAATTGGGTTGATCCGGTCACCTCACAACATCTTTAGTCTATTCCAATGTATTGATCCCAATCGAAACTCTTTTTGGGATAGTTTTGTTGGAAGCATGAGGTTTGAGAAAAAGAACCGAGAAGCTTCAACCAACACTACCCTATCAATTTTTCATCATTGAGGGAGCAAGTTAGCACATCCGGAATGCTCACAACATTTCATGACTGTTCGAAACAATTGATCTCATTCGAAGCTCCTCCTGAGCCTGATTAGTGCAGAAGCACAAAGTTTCTGAACTGTTTGTGAAAAGTGTGAACGGACTAATTCCCATGAAATTGGCCCCTTTGGGAGAACAATTGGGTTGATCCGGTTACCTCACAACATCTTTAGTCTATTCCAATGTATTGATCCCAATCGAAACTCTTTTTGGGATAGTTTTGGTGGAAGCATGGGGTTTGAGAAAAAGAACCGAGAAGCTTCAACCAACACTACCCTATCAATTTTGCATCTTTGAGGGAGCAAGTTAGCACATCCGGAATGCTCACAACATTTCATGACTATTCGAAACAATTGATCTCATTCGAAGCTCCTCCAGAGCCTGATTAGTGCAGAAGCACAAAGTTTCTAAACTGTTTGTGAAAAGTGTGAACGGACTAATTCCCATGAAATTGGCCCCTTTGGGAGAACAATTGGGTTGATCCGGTTATCTCACAACATCTTTAGTCTATTCCAATGTATTGATCCCAATCGAAACTCTTTTTGGGATAGTTTTGGTGGAAGCATGAGGTTTGAGAAAAAGAACCGAGAAGCTTCAACCAACAATATCCCATCAATTTTGCATCTTTGAGGGAGCAAGTTAGCACATCCGGCATGCTCACAACATTTCATGACTATTCGAAACAATTGATCTCATTCGAAGCTCCTCCAGAGCCTGATTAGTGCAGAAGCACAAAGTTTCTGAACTGTTTGTGAAAAGTGTGAACGGACGATTTCCCATGAAATTGGCCCCTTTGAGAGAACAATTGGGTTGATCCGGTCACCTCACAACATCTTTAGTCTATTCCAATGTATTGATCCCAATCGAAACTCTTTTTGGGATAGTTTTGGTGGAAGCATGAGGTTTGAGAAAAAGAACCGAGAAGCTTCAACCAACAATATCCTATCAATTTTGCATCTTTGAGGGAGCAAGTTAGCACATCCGGCATGCTCACAACATTTCATGACTATTCGAAACAATTGATCTCATTCGAAGCTCCTCCAGAGCCTGATTAGTGCAGAAGCACAAAGTTTCTAAACTGTTTGTGAAAAGTGTGAACAGACGAATTCCCATGAAATTGGCCCCTTTGGGAGAACAATTGGGTTGATCCGGTTACCTCACAACATCTTTAGTCTATTCCAATGTATTGATCCCAATCGAAACTCTTTTTGGGATAGTTTTGGTGGAAGCATGAGGTTTGAGAAAAAGAACCGAGAAGCTTCAACCAACACTACCCTATCAATTTTGCATCTTTGAGGGAGCAAGTTAGCACATGCGGAATGCTCATAACATTTCATGACTGTTCGAAACAATTGGTCTCATTCGAAGCTCCTCCTGAGCCTGATTAGTGCAGAAGCACAAAGTTTCTGAACTGTTTGTGAAAAGTGTGAACGGACGAATTCCCATGAAATTGGCCAATTTGGGAGAACAATTGGGTTGATCCGGTGACCTCACAACATCTTTAGTCTATTCCAATGTATTGATCCCAATCGAAATTCTTTTTGGGATAGTTTTGTTGCAAGCATGAGGTTTGAGAAAAAGAACCGAGAAGCTTCAACCAACAATATCCTATCAATTTTGCATCTTTGAGGGAGCAAGTTAGCACATCCGGCATGCTCACAACATTTCATGACTATTCAAAACAATTGATCTCATTCGAAGCTCCTCCAGAGCCTGATTAGTGCAGAAGCACAAAGTTTCTGAACTGTTTGTGAAAAGTGTGAACGGACGATTTCCCATGAAATTGGCCCCTTTCGGAGAACAATTGGGTTGATCCGGTTACCTCACAACATCTTTAGTCTATTCCAATGTATTGATCCCAATCGAAACTCTTTTTGGGATAGTTTTGGTGGAAGCATGAGGCTTGAGAAAAAGAACCGAGAAGCTTCAACCAACAATATCCTATCAATTTTGCATCTTTGAGGGAGCAAGTTAGCACATCCGGAATGCTCACAACATTTCATGACTGTTCGAAACAATTGATCTCATTCGAAGCTCCTCCAGAGCCTGATTAGTGCAGAAGCACAAAGTTTCTGAACTGTTTGTGAAAAGTGTGAACGGACGATTTCCCATGAAATTGGCCCCTTTGCGAGAACAATTGGGTTGATCCGGTCACCTCACGACATCTTTAGTCTATTCCAATGTATTGATCCCAATCGAAACTCTTTTTGGGATAGTTTTGGTGGAAGCATGAGGTTTGAGAAAAAGAACCGAGAAGCTTCAACCAACACTACCCTATCAATTTTGCATCTTTGAGGGAGCAAGTTAGCACATCCGGCATGCTCACAACATTTCATGACTATTCGAAACAATTGATCTCATTCGAAGCTCCTCCAGAGCCTGATTAGTGCAGAAGCACAAAGTTTCTGAACTGTTTGTGAAAAGTGTGAACGGACGAATTCCCATGAAATTGGCCCCTTTGGGAGAACAATTGGGTTGATCCGGTTACCTCACAACATCTTTAGTCTATTCCAATGTATTGATCCCAATCGAAACTCTTTTTGGGATAGTTTTGGTGGAAGCATGAGGTTTGAGAAAAAGAACCGAGAAGCTTCAACCAACACTACCCTATCAATTTTGCATCTTTGAGGGAGCAAGTTAGCACATCCGGCATGCTCACAACATTTCATGACTATTCAAAACAATTGATCTCATTCGAAGCTCCTCCAGAGCCTGATTAGTGCAGAAGCACAAAGTTTCTAAACTGTTTGTGAAAAGTGTGAACAGACGAATTCCCATGAAATTGGCCCCTTTGGGAGAACAATTGGGTTGATCCGGTTACCTCACAACATCTTTAGTCTATTCCAATGTATTGATCCCAATCGAAACTCTTTTTGGGATAGTTTTGGTGGAAGCATGAGGTTTGAGAAAAAGAACCGAGAAGCTTCAACCAACACTACCCTATCAATTTTGCATCTTTGAGGGAGCAAGTTAGCACATGCGGAATGCTCATAACATTTCATGACTGTTCGAAATAATTGGTCTCATTCGAAGCTCCTCCTGAGCCTGATTAGTGCAGAAGCACAAAGTTTCTGAACTATTTGTGAAAAGTGTGAACGGACGAATTCCCATGAAATTGGCCCCTTTGGGAGAACAATTGGGTTGATCCGGTCACCTCACAACATCTTTAGTCTATTCCAATGTATTGATCCCAATCGAAATTCTTTTTGGGATAGTTTTGTTGCAAGCGTGAGGTTTGAGAAAAAGAACCGAGAAGCTTCAACCAACAATATCCTATCAATTTTGCATCTTTGAGGGAGCAAGTTAGCACATCCGGCATGCTCACAACATTTCATGACTATTCAAAACAATTGATCTCATTCGAAGCTCCTCCAGAGCCTGATTAGTGCAGAAGCACAAAGTTTCTGAACTGTTTGTGAAAAGTGTGAACGGACGATTTCCCATGAAATTGGCCCCTTTGCGAGAACAATTGGGTTGATCCGGTCACCTCACAACATCTTTAGTCTATTCCAATGTATTGATCCCAATCGAAACTCTTTTTGGGATAGTTTTGGTGGAAACATGAGGTTTGAGAAAAAGAACCGAGAAGCTTCAACCAACAATATCCTATCAATTTTGCATCTTTGAGGGAGCAAGTTAGCACATCCGGCATGCTCACAACATTTCATGACTATTCGAAACAATTGATCTCATTCGAAGCTCCTCCAGAGCCTGATTAGTGCAGAAGCACAAAGTTTCTAAACTGTTTGTGAAAAGTGTGAACGGACGAATTCCCATGAAATTGGCCCCTTTGGGAGAACAATTGGGTTGATCCGGTGACCTCACAACATCTTTAGTCTATTCCAATGTATTGATCCCAATCGAAATTCTTTTTGGGATAGTTTTGTTGCAAGCATGAGGTTTGAGAAAAAGAACCGAGAAGCTTCAACCAACAATATCCTATCAATTTTGCATCTTTGAGGGAGCAAGTTAGCACATCCGGCATGCTCACAACATTTCATGACTATTCAAAACAATTGATCTCATTCGAAGCTCCTCCAGAGCCTGATTAGTGCAGAAGCACAAAGTTTCTGAACTGTTTGTGAAAAGTGTGAACGGACGAATTCCCATGAAATTGGCCCCTTTACGAGAACAATTGGGTTGATCCGGTCACCTCACAACATCTTTAGTCTATTCCAATGTATTGATCCCAATCGAAACTCTTTTTGGGATAGTTCTGGTGGAAGCATGAGGTTTGAGAAAAAGAACCGAGAAGCTTCAACCAACACTACCCTATCAATTTTGCATCTTTGAGGGAGCAAGTTAGCACATCCGGAATGCTCACAACATTTCATGACTGTTCGAAACAATTGATCTCATTCGAAGCTCCTCCAGAGCCTGATTAGTGCAGAAGCACAAAGTTTCTGAACTGTTTGTGAAAAGTGTGAACGGACGATTTCCCATGAAATTGGCCCCTTTGCGAGAACAATTGGGTTGATCCGGTCACCTCACGACATCTTTAGTCTATTCCAATGTATTGATCCCAATCGAAACTCTTTTTGGGATAGTTTTGGTGGAAGCATGAGGTTTGAGAAAAAGAACCGAGAAGCTTCAACCAACACTACCCTATCAATTTTGCATCTTTGAGGGAGCAAGTTAGCACATCCGGCATGCTCACAACATTTCATGACTATTCAAAACAATTGATCTCATTCGAAGCTCCTCCAGAGCCTGATTAGTGCAGAAGCACAAAGTTTCTGAACTGTTTGTGAAAAGTGTGAACGGACGAATTCCCATGAAATTGGCCCCTTTGGGAGAACAATTGGGTTGATCCGGTTACCTCACAATATCTTTAGTCTATTCCAATGTATTGATCCCAATCGAAACTCTTTTTGGGATAGTTTTGGTGGAAGCATGAGGTTTGAGAAAAAGAACCGAGAAGCTTCAACCAACACTACCCTATCAATTTTGCATCTTTGAGGGAGCAAGTTAGCACATCCGGCATGCTCACAACATTTCATGACTATTCGAAACAATTGATCTCATTCGAAGCTCCTCCAGAGCCTGATTAGTGCAGAAGCACAAAGTTTCTAAACTGTTTGTGAAAAGTGTGAACAGACGAATTCCCATGAAATTGGCCCCTTTGGGAGAACAATTGGGTTGATCCGGTTACCTCACAACATCTTTAGTCTATTCCAATGTATTGATCCCAATCGAAACTCTTTTTGGGATAGTTTTGGTGGAAGCATGAGGTTTGAGAAAAAGAACCGAGAAGCTTCAACCAACACTACCCTATCAATTTTGCATCTTTGAGGGAGCAAGTTAGCACATGCGGAATGCTCATAACATTTCATGACTGTTCGAAATAATTGGTCTCATTCGAAGCTCCTCCTGAGCCTGATTAGTGCAGAAGCACAAAGTTTCTGAACTGTTTGTGAAAAGTGTGAACGGACGAATTCCCATGAAATTGGCCCCTTTGGGAGAACAATTGGGTTGATCCGGTCACCTCACAACATCTTTAGTCTATTCCAATGTATTGATCCCAATCGAAATTCTTTTTGGGATAGTTTTGTTGCAAGCGTGAGGTTTGAGAAAAAGAACCGAGAAGCTTCAACCAACAATATCCTATCAATTTTGCATCTTTGAGGGAGCAAGTTAGCACATCCGGCATGCTCACAACATTTCATGACTATTCAAAACAATTGATCTCATTCGAAGCTCCTCCAGAGCCTGATTAGTGCAGAAGCACAAAGTTTCTGAACTGTTTGTGAAAAGTGTGAACGGACGATTTCCCATGAAATTGGCCCCTTTGCGAGAACAATTGGGTTGATCCGGTCACCTCACAACATCTTTAGTCTATTCCAATGTATTGATCCCAATCGAAACTCTTTTTGGGATAGTTTTGGTGGAAACATGAGGTTTGAGAAAAAGAACCGAGAAGCTTCAACCAACAATATCCTATCAATTTTGCATCTTTGAGGGAGCAAGTTAGCACATCCGGCATGCTCACAACATTTCATGACTATTCGAAACAATTGATCTCATTCGAAGCTCCTCCAGAGCCTGATTAGTGCAGAAGCACAAAGTTTCTAAACTGTTTGGGAAAAGTGTGAACGGACGAATTCCCATGAAATTGGCCCCTTTGGGAGAACAATTGGGTTGATCCGGTTACCACACAACATCTTTAGTCTATTCCAATGTATTGATCCCAATCGAAACTCTTTTTGGGATAGTTTTGGTGGAAGCATGAGGTTTGAGAAAAAGAACCGAGAAGCTTCAACCAACACTACCCTATCAATTTTGCATCTTTGAGGGAGCAAGTTAGCACATGCGGAATGCTCATAACATTTCATGACTGTTCGAAACAATTGGTCTCATTCGAAGCTCCTCCTGAGCCTGATTAGTGCAGAAGCACAAAGTTTCTAAACTGTTTGTGAAAAGTGTGAACGGACGAATTCCCATGAAATTGGCCCCTTTGGGAGAACAATTGGGTTGATCCGGTGACCTCACAACATCTTTAGTCTATTCCAATGTATTGATCCCAATCGAAATTCTTTTTGGGATAGTTTTGTTGCAAGCATGAGGTTTGAGAAAAAGAACCGAGAAGCTTCAACCAACAATATCCTATCAATTTTGCATCTTTGAGGGAGCAAGTTAGCACATCCGGCATGCTCACAACATTTCATGACTATTCAAAACAATTGATCTCATTCGAAGCTCCTCCAGAGCCTGATTAGTGCAGAAGCACAAAGTTTCTGAACTGTTTGTGAAAAGTGTGAACGGACGAATTCCCATGAAATTGGCCCCTTTACGAGAACAATTGGGTTGATCCGGTCACCTCACAACATCTTTAGTCTATTCCAATGTATTGATCCCAATCGAAACTCTTTTTAGGATAGTTTTGGTGGAAGCATGAGGTTTGAGAAAAAGAACTGAGAAGCTTCAACCAACACTACCCTATCAATTTTGCATCTTTGAGGGAGCAAGTTAGCACATCCGGAATGCTCACAACATTTCATGACTGTTCGAAACAATTGATCTCATTCGAAGCTCCTCCAGAGCCTGATTAGTGCAGAAGCACAAAGTTTCTGAACTGTTTGTGAAAAGTGTGAACGGACGATTTCCCATGAAATTGGCCCCTTTGCGAGAACAATTGGGTTGATCCGGTCACCTCACAACATCTTTAGTCTATTCCAATGTATTGATCCCAATCGAAACTCTTTTTGGGATAGTTTTGGTGGAAGCATGAGGTTTGAGAAAAAGAACCGAGAAGCTTCAACCAACACTACCCTATCAATTTTGCATCTTTGAGGGAGCAAGTTAGCACATCCGGAATGCTCACAACATTTCATGACTGTTCGAAACAATTGATCTCATTCGAAGCTCCTCCAGAGCCTGATTAGTGCAGAAGCACAAAGTTTCTGAACTGTTTGTGAAAAGTGTGAACGGACGATTTCCCATGAAATTGGCCCCTTTGCGAGAACAATTGGGTTGATCCGGTCACCTCACGACATCTTTAGTCTATTCCAATGTATTGATCCCAATCGAAACTCTTTTTGGGATAGTTTTGGTGGAAGCATGAGGTTTGAGAAAAAGAACCGAGAAGCTTCAACCAACACTACCCTATCAATTTTGCATCTTTGAGGGAGCAAGTTAGCACATCCGGCATGCTCACAACATTTCATGACTATTCAAAACAATTGATCTCATTCGAAGCTCCTCCAGAGCCTGATTAGTGCAGAAGCACAAAGTTTCTGAACTGTTTGTGAAAAGTGTGAACGGACGATTTCCCATGAAATTGGCCCCTTTGCGAGAACAATTGGGTTGATCCGGTCACCTCACGACATCTTTAGTCTATTCCAATGTATTGATCCCAATCGAAACTCTTTTTGGGATAGTTTTGGTGGAAGCATGAGGTTTGAGAAAAAGAACCGAGAAGCTTCAACCAACACTACCCTATCAATTTTGCATCTTTGAGGGAGCAAGTTAGCACATCCGGAATGCTCACAACATTTCATGACTGTTCGAAACAATTGATCTCATTCGAAGCTCCTCCAGAGCCTGATTAGTGCAGAAGCACAAAGTTTCTGAACTGTTTGTGAAAAGTGTGAACGGACGATTTCCCATGAAATTGGCCCCTTTGCGAGAACAATTGGGTTGATCCGGTCACCTCACGACATCTTTAGTCTATTCCAATGTATTGATCCCAATCGAAACTCTTTTTGGGATAGTTTTGGTGGAAGCATGAGGTTTGAGAAAAAGAACCGAGAAGCTTCAACCAACACTACCCTATCAATTTTGCATCTTTGAGGGAGCAAGTTAGCACATCCGGAATGCTCACAACATTCCATGACTGTTCGAAACAATTGATCTCATTCGAAGCTCCTCCAGAGCCTGATTAGTGCAGAAGCACAAAGTTTCTGAACTGTTTGTGAAAAGTGTGAACGGACGATTTCCCATGAAATTGGCCCCTTTGGGAGAACAATTGGGTTGATCCGGTCACCTCACGACATCTTTAGTCTATTCCAATGTATTGATCCCAATCGAAACTCTTTTTGGGATAATTTTGGTGGAAGCATGAGGTTTGAGAAAAAGAACCGAGAAGCTTCAACCAACACTACCCTATCAATTTTGCATCTTTGAGGGAGCAAGTTAGCACATCCGGAATGCTCACAACATTCCATGACTGTTCGAAACAATTGATCTCATTCGAAGCTCCTCCAGAGCCTGATTAGTGCAGAAGCACAAAGTTTCTGAACTGTTTGTGAAAAGTGTGAACGGACGAATTCCCATGAAATTGGCCCCTTTGGGAGAACAATTGGGTTGATCCGGTTACCTCACAACATCTTTAGTCTATTCCAATGTATTGATCCCAATCGAAACTCTTTTTGGGATAGTTTTGTTGGAAGCATGAGGTTTGAGAAAAAGAACCGAGAAGCTTCAACCAACACTACCCTATCAATTTTGCATCTTTGAGGGAGCAAGTTAGCACATCCGGAATGCTCACAACATTTCATGACTGTTCGAAACAATTGATCTCATTCGAAGCACCTCCTGAGCCTGATTAGTGCAGAAGCACAAAGTTTCTGAACTGTTTGTGAAAAGTGTGAACGGACGAATTCCCATGAAATTGGCCCCTTTGGGAGAACAATTGGGTTGATCCGGTTACCTCACAACATCTTTAGTCTATTCCAATGTATTGATCCCAATCGAAACTCTTTTTGGGATAGTTTTGTTGGAAGCATGAGGTTTGAGAAAAAGAACCGAGAAGCTTCAACCAACAATATCCTATCAATTTTGCATCTTTGAGGGAGCAAGTTAGCACATCCGGCATGCTCACAACATTTCATGACTATTCGAAACAATTGATCTCATTCGAAGCCTCTCCATAGCCTGATTAGTGCAGAAGCACAAAGTTTCTGAACTGTTTGTGAAAAGTGTGAACGGACGATTTCCCATGAAATTGGCCCCTTTGGGAGAACACATGGGTTGATCCGGTTACCTCACAACATCTTTAGTCTATTCCAATGTATTGATCCCAATCGAAACTCTTTTTGGGATAGTTTTGTTGGAAGCATGAGGTTTGAGAAAAAGAACCGAGAAGCTTCAACCAACACTACCCTATCAATTTTGCATCTTTGAGGGAGCAAGTTAGCACATCCGGAATGCTCACAACATTTCATGACTGTTCGAAACAATTGATCTCATTCGAAGCTCCTCCTGAGCCTGATTAGTGCAGAAGCACAAAGTTTCTGAATTGTTTGTGAAAAGTGTGAACGGACAAATTTCCATGAAATTGGCCCCTTTGGGAGAACACATGGGTTGATCCGGTTACCTCACAACATCTTTAGTCTATTCCAATGTATTGATCCCAATCGAAAATCTTTTTGGGATAGTTTTGGTGGAAGCATGAGGTTTGAGAAAAAGAACCGAGAAGCTTCAACCAACACTACCCTATCAATTTTGCATCTTTGAGGAAGCAAGTTAGCATATCCGGAATGCTCACAACATTTCATGACTGTTCGAAACAATTGATCTCATTCGAAGCTCCTCCAGAGCCTGGTTAGTGCAGAAGCACAAAGTTTCTGAACTGTTTGTGAAAAGTGTGAACGGACGAATTCCCATGAAATTGGCCCCTTTGGGAGAACAATTGGGTTGATCCGGTTACCTCACAACATCTTTAGTCTATTCCAATGTATCGATCCCAATCGAAACTCTTTTTGGGATAGTTTTGGTGGAAGCATGAGGTTTGAGAAAAAGAACCGAGAAGCTTCAACCAACACTACCCTATCAATTTTGCATCTTTGAGGGAGCAAGTTAGCACATCCGGAATGCTCACAACATTTCATGACTGTTCGAAACAATTGATCTCATTCGAAGCTCCTCCTGAGCCTGATTAGTGCAGAAGCACAAAGTTTCTGAATTGTTTGTGAAAAATGTGAACGGACGAATTTCCATGAAATTCGCCCCTTTGGGAGAACACATGGGTTGATCCGGTTACCTCACAACATCTTTAGTCTATTCCAATGTATTGATCCCAATCGAAACTCTTTTTGGGATAGTTTTGGTGGAAGCATGAGGTTTGAGAAAAAGAACCGAGAAGCTACAACCAACACTACCCTATCAATTTTGCATCTTTGAGGAAGCAAGTTAGCACATCAGGAATGCTCACAACATTTCAGGACTGTTCGAAACAATTGATCTCATTCGAAGCTCCTCCAGAGCCTGATTAGTGCAGAAGCACAAAGTTTCTGAACTGTTTGTGAAAAGTGTGAACGGACGAATTCCAATGAAATTGGCCCCTTTGAGAGAACAATTGGGTTGATCCGGTTACCTCACAACATCTTTAGTCTATTCCAATGTATTGATCCCAATCGAAACTCTTTTTGGGATAGTTTTGGTGGAAGCATGAGGTTTGAGAAAAAGAACCGAGAAGCTTCAACCAACACTACCCTATCAATTTTGCATCTTTGAGGGAGCAAGTTAGCACATCCGGAATGCTCACAACATTTCATGACTGTTCGAAACAATTGATCTCATTCGAAGCTCCTCCTGAGCCTGATTAGTGCAGAAGCACAAAGTTTCTGAACTGTTTGTGAAAAGTGTGAACGGACGATTTCCCATGAAATTGGCCCCTTTGAGAGAACAATTGGGTTGATCCGGTTACCTCACAACATCTTTAGTCTATTCCAATGTATTGATCCCAATCGAAACTCTTTTTGGGATAGTTTTGGTGGAAGCATGAGGTTTGAGAAAAATAACCGAGAAGCTTCAACCAACACTACCCTATCAATTTTGCATCTTTGAGGAAGCAAGTTAGCACATCAGGAATGCTCACAACATTTCAGGACTGTTCGAAACAATTGATCTCATTCGAAGCTCCTCCAGAGCCTGATTAGTGCAGAAGCACAAAGTTTCTGAACTGTTTGTGAAAAGTGTGAACGGACGAATTCCAATGAAATTGGCCCCTTTGAGAGAACAATTGGGTTGATCCGGTTACCTCACAACATCTTTAGTCTATTCCAATGTATTGATCCCAATCGAAACTCTTTTTGGGATAGTTTTGTTGGAAGCATGAGGTTTGAGAAAAAGAACCGAGAAGCTTCAACCAACACTACCCTATCAATTTTGCATCTTTGAGGGAGCAAGTTAGCACATCCGGAATGCTCACAACATTTCATGATTGTTCGAAACAATTGATCTCATTCGAAGCTCCTCCAGAGCCTGATTAGTGCCGAAGCACAAAGTTTCTGAACTGTTTGTGAAAAGTGTGAACGGACGAATTCCCATGAAATTGGCCCCTTTGGGAGAACAATTGGGTTGATCCGGTTACCTCACAACATCTTTAGTCTATTCCAATGTATTGATCCCAATCGAAACTCTTTTTGGGATAGTTTTGTTGGAAGCATGAGGTTTGAGAAAAAGAACCGAGAAGCTTCAACCAACACTACCCTATCAATTTTGCATCTTTGAGGGAGCAAGTTAGCACATCCGGAATGCTCACAACATTTCATGACTGTTCGAAACAATTGATCTCATTCGAAGCTCCTCCTGAGCCTGATTAGTGCAGAAGCACAAAGTTTCTGAATTGTTTGTGAAAAGTGTGAACGGACGAATTTCCATGAAATTCGCCCCTTTGGGAGAACACATGGGTTGATCCGGTTACCTCACAACATCTTTAGTCTATTCCAATGTATTGATCCCAATCGAAACTCTTTTTGGGATAGTTTTGGTGGAAGCATGAGGTTTGAGAAAAATAACCGAGAAGCTTCAACCAACACTACCCTATCAATTTTGCATCTTTGAGGAAGCAAGTTAGCATATCCGGAATGCTCACAACATTTCATGACTGTTCGAAACAATTGATCTCATTCGAAGCTCCTCCAGAGCCTGATTAGTGCAGAAGCACAAAGTTTCTGAACTGTTTGTGAAAAGTGTGAACGGACGAATTCCCATGAAATTGGCCCCTTTGGGAGAACAATTGGGTTGATCCGGTTACCTCACAACATCTTTAGTCTATTCCAATGTATTGATCCCAATCGAAACTCTTTTTGGGATAGTTTTGGTGGAAGCATGAGGTTTGAGAAAAAGAACCGAGAAGCTTCAACCAACACTACCCTATCAATTTTGCATCTTTGAGGAAGCAAGTTAGCACATCCGGAATGCTCACAACATTTCATGACTGTTCGAAACAATTGATCTCATTCGAAGCTCCTCCAGAGCCTGATTAGTGCAGAAGCACAAAGTTTCTGAACTGTTTGTGAAAAGTGTGAACGGACGAATTCCCATGAAATTGGCCCCTTTGGGAGAACAATTGGGTTGATCCGGTTACCTCACAACATCTTTAGTCTATTCCAATGTATTGATCCCAATCGAAACTCTTTTTGGGATAGTTTTGGTGGAAGCATGAGGTTTGAGAAAAAGAACCGAGAAGCTTCAACCAACACTACCCTATCAATTTTGCATCTTTGAGGGAGCAAGTTAGCACATCCGGAATGCTCACAACATTTCATGACTGTTCGAAACAATTGATCTCATTCGAAGCTCCTCCTGAGCCTGATTAGTGCAGAAGCACAAAGTTTCTGAACTGTTTGTGAAAAGTGTGAACGGACGATTTCCCATGAAATTGGCCCCTTTGGGAGAACAATTGGGTTGATCCGGTTACCTCACAACATCTTTAGTCTATTCCAATGTATTGATCCCAATCGAAACTCTTTTTGGGATAGTTTTGGTGGAAGCATGAGGTTTGAGAAAAATAACCGAGAAGCTTCAACCAACACTACCCTATCAATTTTGCATCTTTGAGGAAGCAAGTTAGCACATCAGGAATGCTCACAACATTTCAGGACTGTTCGAAACAATTGATCTCATTCGAAGCTCCTCCAGAGCCTGATTAGTGCAGAAGCACAAAGTTTCTGAACTGTTTGTGAAAAGTGTGAACGGACGAATTCCAATGAAATTGGCCCCTTTGAGAGAACAATTGGGTTGATCCGGTTACCTCACAACATCTTTAGTCTATTCCAATGTATTGATCCCAATCGAAACTCTTTTTGGGATAGTTTTGTTGGAAGCATGAGGTTTGAGAAAAAGAACCGAGAAGCTTCAACCAACACTACCCTATCAATTTTGCATCTTTGAGGGAGCAAGTTAGCACATCCGGAATGCTCACAACATTTCATGATTGTTCGAAACAATTGATCTCATTCGAAGCTCCTCCAGAGCCTGATTAGTGCCGAAGCACAAAGTTTCTGAACTGTTTGTGAAAAGTGTGAACGGACGAATTCCCATGAAATTGGCCCCTTTGGGAGAACAATTGGGTTGATCCGGTTACCTCACAACATCTTTAGTCTATTCCAATGTATTGATCCCAATCGAAACTCTTTTTGGGATAGTTTTGTTGGAAGCATGAGGTTTGAGAAAAAGAACCGAGAAGCTTCAACCAACACTACCCTATCAATTTTGCATCTTTGAGGGAGCAAGTTAGCACATCCGGAATGCTCACAACATTTCATGACTGTTCGAAACAATTGATCTCATTCGAAGCTCCTCCTGAGCCTGATTAGTGCAGAAGCACAAAGTTTCTGAATTGTTTGTGAAAAGTGTGAACGGACGAATTTCCATGAAATTCGCCCCTTTGGGAGAACACATGGGTTGATCCGGTTACCTCACAACATCTTTAGTCTATTCCAATGTATTGATCCCAATCGAAACTCTTTTTGGGATAGTTTTGGTGGAAGCATGAGGTTTGAGAAAAATAACCGAGAAGCTTCAACCAACACTACCCTATCAATTTTGCATCTTTGAGGAAGCAAGTTAGCATATCCGGAATGCTCACAACATTTCATGACTGTTCGAAACAATTGATCTCATTCGAAGCTCCTCCAGAGCCTGATTAGTGCAGAAGCACAAAGTTTCTGAACTGTTTGTGAAAAGTGTGAACGGACGAATTCCCATGAAATTGGCCCCTTTGGGAGAACAATTGGGTTGATCCGGTTACCTCACAACATCTTTAGTCTATTCCAATGTATTGATCCCAATCGAAACTCTTTTTGGGATAGTTTTGGTGGAAGCATGAGGTTTGAGAAAAAGAACCGAGAAGCTTCAACCAACACTACCCTATCAATTTTGCATCTTTGAGGAAGCAAGTTAGCACATCCGGAATGCTCACAACATTTCATGACTGTTCGAAACAATTGATCTCATTCGAAGCTCCTCCAGAGCCTGATTAGTGCAGAAGCACAAAGTTTCTGAACTGTTTGTGAAAAGTGTGAACGGACGAATTCCCATGAAATTGGCCCCTTTGGGAGAACAATTGGGTTGATCCGGTTACCTCACAACATCTTTAGTCTATTCCAATGTATTGATCCCAATCGAAACTCTTTTTGGGATAGTTTTGGTGGAAGCATGAGGTTTGAGAAAAAGAACCGAGAAGCTTCAACCAACACTACCCTATCAATTTTGCATCTTTGAGGGAGCAAGTTAGCACATCCGGAATGCTCACAACATTTCATGACTGTTCGAAACAATTGATCTCATTCGAAGCTCCTCCTGAGCCTGATTAGTGCAGAAGCACAAAGTTTCTGAACTGTTTGTGAAAAGTGTGAACGGACGATTGCCCATGAAATTGGCCCCTTTGGGAGAACAATTGGGTTGATCCGGTCACCTCACAACATCTTTAGTCTATTGCAATGTATTGATCCCAATCGAAACTCTTTTTGGGATAGTTTTGGTGGAAGCATGAGGTTTGAGAAAAAGAACCGAGAAGCTTCAACCAACACTACCCTATCAATTTTACATCTTTGAGGAAGCAAGTTAGCACATCCGGAATGCTCACAACGTTTCATGACCGTTCGAAACAATTGATCTCATTCGAAGCTCCTCCATAACCTGATTAGTGCAGAAGCACAAAGTTTCTGAACTGTTTGTGAAAAGTGTGAACGGACGATTGCCCATGAAATTGGCCCCTTTGGGAGAACAATTGGGTTGATCCGGTCACCTCACAACATCTTTAGTCTATTGCAATGTATTGATCCCAATCGAAACTCTTTTTGGGATAGTTTTGGTGGAAGCATGAGGTTTGAGAAAAAGAACCGAGAAGCTTCAACCAACACTACCCTATCAATTTTGCATCTTTGAGGAAGCAAGTTAGCACATCCGGAATGCTCACAACATTTCATGACTGTTCGAAACAATTGATCTCATTCGAAGCTCCTCCAGAGCCTGATTAGTGCAGAAGCACAAAGTTTCTGAACTGTTTGTGAAAAGTGTGAACGGACGAATTCCCATGAAATTGGCCCCTTTGGGAGAACAATTGGGTTGATCCGGTTACCTCACAACATCTTTAGTCTATTCCAATGTATTGATCCCAATCGAAACTCTTTTTGGGATAGTTTTGTTGGAAGCATGAGGTTTGAGAAAAAGAACCGAGAAGCTTCAACCAACAATACCCTATCAATTTTGCATCTTTGAGGGAGCAAGTTAGCACATCCGGAATGCTCACAACATTTCATGACTGTTCGAAACAATTGATCTCATTCGAAGCTCCTCCTGAGCCTGATTAGTGCAGAAGCACAAAGTTTCTGAATTGTTTGTGAAAAGTGTGAACGGACGAATTTCCATGAAATTGGCCCCTTTGGGAGAACACATGGGTTGATCCGGTTACCTCACAACATCTTTAGTCTATTCCAATGTATTGATCCCAATCGAAACTCTTTTTGGGATAGTATTGGTGGAAGCATGAGGTTTGAGAAAAAGAACCGAGAAGCTTCAACCAACACTACCTTATCAATTTTGCATCTTTGAGGAAGCAAGTTAGCACATCCGGAATGCTCACAACATTTCATGACTGTTCGAAACAATTGATCTCATTCGAAGCTCCTCCTGAGCCTGATTAGTGCAGAAGCACAAAGTTTCTAAACTGTTTGTGAAAAGTGTGAACGGACGAATTCCCATGAAATTGGCCCCTTTGGGAGAACAATTGGGTTGATCCGGTTACCTCACAACATCTTTAGTCTATTCCAATGTATTGATCCCAATCGAAACTCTTTTTGGGATAGTTTTGGTGGAAGCATGAGGTTTGAGAAAAAGAACCGAGAAGCATCAACCAACAATATCCTATCAATTTTGCATCTTTGAGGGAGCAAGTTAGCACATCCGGAATGCTCACAACATTTCATGACTGTTCGAAACAATTGATCTCATTCGAAGCTCCTCCTGAGCCTGATTAGTGCAGAAGCACAAAGTTTCTGAATTGTTTGTGAAAAGTGTGAACGGACGAATTTCCATGAAATTGGCCCCTTTGGGAGAACACATGGGTTGATCCGGTTACCTCACAACATCTTTAGTCTATTCCAATGTATTGATCCCAATCGAAACTCTTTTTGGGATAGTTTTGGTGGAAGCATGAGGTTTGAGAAAAAGAACCGAGAAGCTTCAACCAACACTACCCTATCAATTTTGCATCTTTGAGGGAGCAAGTTAGCACATCCGGAATGCTCACAACATTTCATGACTGTTCGAAACAATTGATCTCATTCGAAGCTCCTCCTGAGCCTGATTAGTGCAGAAGCACAAAGTTTCTAAACTGTTTGTGAAAAGTGTGAACGGACGAATTCCCATGAAATTGGCCCCTTTGGGAGAACAATTGGGTTGATCCGGTTACCTCACAACATCTTTAGTCTATTCCAATGTATTGATCCCAATCGAAACTCTTTTTGGGATAGTTTTGTTGGAAGCATGAGGTTTGAGAAAAAGAACCGAGAAGCATCAACCAACAATATCCTATCAATTTTGCATCTTTGAGGGAGCAAGTTAGCACATCCGGAATGCTCAAAACATTTCATGACTGTTCGAAACAATTGATCTCATTCGAAGCTCCTCCAGAGCCTGATTAGTGCAGAAGCACAAAGTTTCTGAACTGTTTGTGAAAAGTGTGAACGGACGAATTCCCATGAAATTGGCCCCTTTGGGAGAACAATTGGGTTGATCCGGTTACCTCACAACATCTTTAGTCTATTCCAATGTATTGATCCCAATCGAAACTCTTTTTGGGATTGTTTTTGTGGAAGCATGAGGTTTGAGAAAAAGAACCGAGAAGCTTCAACCAACACTACCCTATCAATTTTGCATCTTTGAGGGAGCAAGTTAGCACATCCGGAATGCTCACAACATTTCATGACTGTTCGAAACAATTGATCTCATTCGAAGCTCCTCCTGAGCCTGATCAGTGCAGAAGCACAAAGTTTCTGAATTGTTTGTGAAAAGTGTGAACGGACGAATTTCCATGAAATTGGCCCCTTTGGGAGAACACATGGGTTGATCCGGTTACCTCACAAGATCTTTAGTCTATTCCAATGTATTGATCCCAATCGAAACTCTTTTTGGGATAGTTTTGGTGGAAGCATGAGGTTTGAGAAAAAGAACCGAGAAGCTTCAACCAACACTACCCTATCAATTTTGCTTCTTTGAGGAAGCAAGTTAGCACATCCGGAATGCTCACAACATTTCAGGACTGTTCGAAACAATTGATCTCATTCGAAGCTCCTCCAGAGCCTGATTAGTGCAGAAGCACAAAGTTTCTGAATTGTTTGTGAAAAGTGTGAACGGACGAATTTCCATGAAATTGGCCACTTTGGGAGAACAATTGGGTTGATCCGGTTACCTCACAACATCTTTAGTCTATTCCAATGTATTGATCCCAATCGAAACTCTTTTTGGGATAGTTTTGGTGGAAGCATGAGGTTTGAGAAAAAGAACCGAGAAGCTTCAACCAACACTACCCTATCAATTTTGCATCTTTGAGGGAGCAAGTTAGCACATCCGGAATGCTCACAACATTTCATGACTGTTCGAAACAATTGATCTCATTCGAAGCTCCTCCTGAGCCTGATTAGTGCAGAAGCACAAAGTTTCTGAACTGTTTGTGAAAAGTGTGAACGGACAAATTCCCATGAAATTGGCCCCTTTGGGAGAACAATTGGGTTGATCCGGTTACCTCACAACATCTTTAGTCTATTGCAATGTATTGATCCCAATCGAAACTCTTTTTGGGATAGTTTTGGTGGAAGCATGAGGTTTGAGAAAAAGAACCGAGAAGCTTCAACCAACACTACCCTATCAATTTTGCATCTTTGAGGGAGCAAGTTAGCACATCCGGAATGCTCACAACATTTCATGACTGTTCGAAACAATTGATCTCATTCGAAGCTCCTCCTGAGCCTGATTAGTGCAGAAGCACAAAGTTTCTGAACTGTTTGTGAAAAGTGTGAACGGACAAATTCCCATGAAATTGGCCCCTTTGGGAGAACAATTTGGTTGATCCGGTTACCTCACAACATCTTTAGTCTATTGCAATGTATTGATCCCAATCGAAACTCTTTTTGGGATAGTTTTGGTGGAAGCATGAGGTTTGAGAAAAAGAACCGAGAAGCTTCAACCAACACTACCCTATCAATTTTGCATCTTTGAGGGAGCAAGTTAGCACAACCGGAATGCTCACAACATTTCATGACTGTTCGAAACAATTGATCTCATTCGAAGCTCCTCCTGAGCCTGATTAGTGCAGAAGCACAAAGTTTCTGAACTGTTTGTGAAAAGTGTGAACGGACGAATTCCCATGAAATTGGCCACTTTGGGAGAACAATTGGGTTCATCCGGTTACCTCACAACATCTTTAGTCTATTGCAATGTATTGATCCCAATCGAAACTCTTTTTGGGATAGTTTTGTTGGAAGCATGAGGTTTGAGAAAAAGAACCGAGAAGCTTCAACCAACACTACCCTATCAATTTTGCATCTTTGAGGGAGCAAGTTAGCACAACCGGCATGCTCACAACATTTCATGACTATTCGAAACAATTGATCTCATTCGAAGCTCCTCCTGAGCCTGATTAGTGCAGAAGCACAAAGTTTCTGAACTGTTTGGGAAAAGTGTGAACGGACGAATTCCCATGAAATTGGCCACTTTGGGAGAACAATTGGGTTGATCCGGTTACCGCACAACATCTTTAGTCTATTCCAATGTATTGATCCCAATCGAAACTCTTTTTGGGATAGTTTTGTTGGAAGCATGAGGTTTGAGAAAAAGAACCGAGAAGCTTCAACCAACACTACCCTATCAATTTTGCATCTTTGAGGGAGCAAGTTAGCACAACCGGCATGCTCACAACATTTCATGACTATTCGAAACAATTGATCTCATTCGAAGCTCCTCCTGAGCCTGATTAGTGCAGAAGCACAAAGTTTCTGAACTGTTTGGGAAAAGTGTGAACGGACGAATTCCCATGAAATTGGCCACTTTGGGAGAACAATTGGGTTGATCCGGTTACCTCACAACATCTTTAGTCTATTGCAATGTATTGATCCCAATCGAAACTCTTTTTGGGATAGTTTTGGTGGAAGCATGAGGTTTGAGAAAAAGAACCGAGAAGCTTCAACCAACACTACCCTATCAATTTTGCATCTTTGAGGGAGCAAGTTAGCACATCCGGCATGCTCACAACATTTCATGACTATTCAAAACAATTGATCTCATTCGAAGCTCCTCCAGAGCCTGATTAGTGCAGAAGCACAAAGTTTCTGAACTGTTTGTGAAAAGTGTGAACGGACGAATGCCCATGAAATTGGCCACTTTGGGAGAACAATTGGGTTCATCCGGTTACCTCACAACATCTTTAGTCTATTCCAATGTATTGATCCCAATCGAAACTCTTTTTGGGATAGTTTTGGTGGAAGCATGAAGTTTGAGAAAAAGAACCGAGAAGCTTCAACCAACACTACCCTATCAATTTTGCATCTTTGAGGAAGCAAGTTAGCACATCCGGAATGCTCACAACATTTCATGACTGTTCGAAACAATTGATCTCATTCGAAGCTCCTCCAGAGCCTGATTAGTGCAGAAGCACAAAGTTTCTGAACTGTTTGTGAAAAGTGTGAACGGACGAATTCCCATGAAATTGGCCCCTTTGGGAGAACAATTGGGTTGATCCGGTTACCTCACAACATCTTTAGTCTATTCCAATGTATTGATCCCAATCGAAACTCTTTTTGGGATAGTTTTGGTGGAAGCATGAGGTTTGAGAAAAAGAACCGAGAAGCTTCAACCAACACTACCCTATCAATTTTGCATCTTTGAGGAAGCAAGTTAGCACATCCGGAATGCTCACAACATTTCAGGACTGTTCGAAACAATTGATCTCATTCGAAGCTCCTCCAGAGCCTGATTAGTGCAGAAGCACAAAGTTTCTGAACTGTTTGTGAAAAGTGTGAACGGACGAATTCCCATGAAATTGGCCACTTTGGGAGAACAATTGGGTTGATCCGGTTACCTCACAACATCTTTAGTCTATTCCAATGTATTGATCCCAATCGAAACTCTTTTTGGGATAGTTTTGTTGGAAGCATGAGGTTTGAGAAAAAGAACCGAGAAGCTTCAACCAACAATATCCTATCAATTTTGCATCTTTGAGGGAGCAAGTTAGCACATCCGGCATGCTCACAACATTTCATGACTATTCGAAACAATTGATCTCATTCGAAGCTCCTCCATAACCTGATTAGTGCAGAAGCACAAAGTTTCTGAACTGTTTGTGAAAAGTGTGAACGGACGAATTCCCATGAAATTGGCCCCTTTGGGAGAACAATTGGGTTGATCCGGTCACCTCACAACATCTTTAGTCTATTGCAATGTATTGATCCCAATCGAAACTCTTTTTGGGATAGTTTTGGTGGAAGCATGAGGTTTGAGAAAAAGAACCGAGAAGCTTCAACCAACACTACCCTATCAATTTTGCATCTTTGAGGAAGCAAGTTAGCACATCCGGAATGCTCACAACATTTCATGACTGTTCGAAACAATTGATCTCATTCGAAGCTCCTCCAGAGCCTGATTAGTGCAGAAGCACAAAGTTTCTGAACTGTTTGTGAAAAGTGTGAACGGACAATTTCCCATGAAATTGGCCCCTTTGGGAGAACAATTGGGTTGATTCGGTCACCTCACAACATCTTTAGTCTATTCCAATGTATTGATCCCAATCGAAACTCTTTTTGGGATAGTTTTGGTTGAAGCATGAGGTTTGAGAAAAAGAACCGAGAAGCTTCAACCAACACTACCCTATCAATTTTGCATCTTTGAGGGAGCAAGTTAGCACATCCGGAATGCTCACAACATTTCATGACTGTTCGAAACAATTGATCTCATTCGAAGCTCCTCCTGAGCCTGATTAGTGCAGAAGCACAAAGTTTCTGAATTGTTTGTGAAAAGTGTGAACGGATGAATTCCCATGAAATTGGCCCCTTTGGGAGAACAATTGGGTTGATCCGGTTACCTCACAATATCTTTAGTCTATTCCAATGTATTGATCCCAATCGAAACTCTTTTTGGGATAGTTTTGTTGGAAGCATGAGGTTTGAGAAAAAGAACCGAGAAGCTTCAACCAACAATATCCTATCAATTTTGCATCTTTGAGGGAGCAAGTTAGCACATCCGGCATGCTCACAACATTTCATGACTATTCGAAACAATTGATCTCATTCGAAGCTCCTCCATAACCTGATTAGTGCAGAAGCACAAAGTTTCTGAACTGTTTGTGAAAAGTGTGAACGGACGATTGCCCATGAAATTGGCCCCTTTGGGAGAACAATTGGGTTGATCCGGTCACCTCACAACATCTTTAGTCTATTGCAATGTATTGATCCCAATCGAAACTCTTTTTGGGATAGTTTTGGTGGAAGCATGAGGTTTGAGAAAAAGAACCGAGAAGCTTCAACCAACACTACCCTATCAATTTTGCATCTTTGAGGAAGCAAGTTAGCACATCCGGAATGCTCACAACATTTCATGACTGTTCGAAACAATTGATCTCATTCGAAGCTCCTCCAGAGCCTGATTAGTGCAGAAGCACAAAGTTTCTGAACTGTTTGTGAAAAGTGTGAACGGACGAATTCCCATGAAATTGGCCACTTTGGGAGAACAATTGGGTTGATCCGGTTACCTCACAACATCTTTAGTCTATTCCAATGTATTGATCCCAATCGAAACTCTTTTTGGGATAGTTTTGTTGGAAGCATGAGGTTTGAGAAAAAGAACCGAGAAGCTTCAACCAACAATATCCTATCAATTTTGCATCTTTGAGGGAGCAAGTTAGCACATCCGGCATGCTCACAACATTTCATGACTATTCGAAACAATTGATCTCATTCGAAGCTCCTCCATAACCTGATTAGTGCAGAAGCACAAAGTTTCTGAACTGTTTGTGAAAAGTGTGAACGGACGAATTCCCATGAAATTGGCCCCTTTGGGAGAACAATTGGGTTGATCCGGTCACCTCACAACATCTTTAGTCTATTGCAATGTATTGATCCCAATCGAAACTCTTTTTGGGATAGTTTTGGTGGAAGCATGAGGTTTGAGAAAAAGAACCGAGAAGCTTCAACCAACACTACCCTATCAATTTTGCATCTTTGAGGAAGCAAGTTAGCACATCCGGAATGCTCACAACATTTCATGACTGTTCGAAACAATTGATCTCATTCGAAGCTCCTCCAGAGCCTGATTAGTGCAGAAGCACAAAGTTTCTGAACTGTTTGTGAAAAGTGTGAACGGACAATTTCCCATGAAATTGGCCCCTTTGGGAGAACAATTGGGTTGATTCGGTCACCTCACAACATCTTTAGTCTATTCCAATGTATTGATCCCAATCGAAACTCTTTTTGGGATAGTTTTGGTTGAAGCATGAGGTTTGAGAAAAAGAACCGAGAAGCTTCAACCAACACTACCCTATCAATTTTGCATCTTTGAGGGAGCAAGTTAGCACATCCGGAATGCTCACAACATTTCATGACTGTTCGAAACAATTGATCTCATTCGAAGCTCCTCCAGAGCCTGATTAGTGCAGAAGCACAAAGTTTCTGAATTGTTTGTGAAAAGTGTGAACGGATGAATTCCCATGAAATTGGCCCCTTTGGGAGAACAATTGGGTTGATCCGGTTACCTCACAATATCTTTAGTCTATTCCAATGTATTGATCCCAATCGAAACTCTTTTTGGGATAGTTTTGTTGGAAGCATGAGGTTTGAGAAAAAGAACCGAGAAGCTTCAACCAACAATATCCTATCAATTTTGCATCTTTGAGGGAGCAAGTTAGCACATCCGGCATGCTCACAACATTTCATGACTATTCGAAACAATTGATCTCATTCGAAGCTCCTCCATAACCTGATTAGTGCAGAAGCACAAAGTTTCTGAACTGTTTGTGAAAAGTGTGAACGGACGATTGCCCATGAAATTGGCCCCTTTGGGAGAACAATTGGGTTGATCCGGTCACCTCACAACATCTTTAGTCTATTGCAATGTATTGATCCCAATCGAAACTCTTTTTGGGATAGTTTTGGTGGAAGCATGAGGTTTGAGAAAAAGAACCGAGAAGCTTCAACCAACACTACCCTATCAATTTTGCATCTTTGAGGAAGCAAGTTAGCACATCCGGAATGCTCACAACATTTCATGACTGTTCGAAACAATTGATCTCATTCGAAGCTCCTCCAGAGCCTGATTAGTGCAGAAGCACAAAGTTTCTGAACTGTTTGTGAAAAGTGTGAACGGACAATTTCCCATGAAATTGGCCCCTTTGGGAGAACAATTGGGTTGATCCGGTCACCTCACAACATCTTTAGTCTATTCCAATGTATTGATCCCAATCGAAACTCTTTTTGGGATAGTTTTGGTTGAAGCATGAGGTTTGAGAAAAAGAACCGAGAAGCTTCAACCAACACTACCCTATCAATTTTGCATCTTTGAGGGAGCAAGTTAGCACATCCGGAATGCTCACAACATTTCATGACTGTTCGAAACAATTGATCTCATTCGAAGCTCCTCCTGAGCCTGATTAGTGCAGAAGCACAAAGTTTCTGAATTGTTTGTGAAAAGTGTGAACGGATGAATTCCCATGAAATTGGCCCCTTTGGGAGAACAATTGGGTTGATCCGGTTACCTCACAATATCTTTAGTCTATTCCAATGTATTGATCCCAATCGAAACTCTTTTTGGGATAGTTTTGTTGGAAGCATGAGGTTTGAGAAAAAGAACCGAGAAGCTTCAACCAACAATATCCTATCAATTTTGCATCTTTGAGGGAGCAAGTTAGCACATCCGGCATGCTCACAAAATTTCATGACTATTCGAAACAATTGATCTCATTCGAAGCTCCTCCATAACCTGATTAGTGCAGAAGCACAAAGTTTCTGAATTGTTTGTGAAAAGTGTGAACGGATGAATTCCCATGAAATTGGCCCCTTTGGGAGAACAATTGGGTTGATCCGGTCACCTCACAACATCTTTAGTCTATTGCAATGTATTGATCCCAATCGAAACTCTTTTTGGGATAGTTTTGGTGGAAGCATGAGGTTTGAGAAAAAGAACCGAGAAGCTTCAACCAACACTACCCTATCAATTTTGCATCTTTGAGGAAGCAAGTTAGCACATCCGGAATGCTCACAACATTTCATGACTGTTCGAAACAATTGATCTCATTCGAAGCTCCTCCAGAGCCTGATTAGTGCAGAAGCACAAAGTTTCTGAACTGTTTGTGAAAAGTGTGAACGGACGATTTCCCATGAAATTGGCCCCTTTGGGAGAACAATTGGGTTGATCCGGTCACCTCACAACATCTTTAGTCTATTCCAATGTATTGATCCCAATCGAAACTCTTTTTGGGATAGTTTTGGTTGAAGCATGAGGTTTGAGAAAAAGAACCGAGAAGCTTCAACCAACACTACCCTATCAATTTTGCATCTTTGAGGGAGCAAGTTAGCACATCCGGAATGCTCACAACATTTCATGACTGTTCGAAACAATTGATCTCATTCGAAGCTCCTCCTGAGCCTGATTAGTGCAGAAGCACAAAGTTTCTGAATTGTTTGTGAAAAGTGTGAATAGATGAATTCCCATGAAATTGGCCCCTTTGGGAGAACAATTGGGTTGATCCGGTTACCTCACAATATCTTTAGTCTATTCCAATGTATTGATCCCAATCGAAACTCTTTTTGGGATATTTTTGGTGGAAGCATGAGGTTTGAGAAAAAGAACCGAGAAGCTTCAACCAACAATATCCTATCAATTTTGCATCTTTGAGGGAGCAAGTTAGCATATCCGGCATGCTTACAACATTTCATGACTGTTCGAAACAATTGATCTCATTCGAAGCTCCTCCTGAGCCTGATTAGTGCAGAAGCACAAAGTTTCTGAACTGTTTGTGAAAAGTGTGAACGGACAAATTCCAATGAAATTGGCCCCTTTGGGAGAACAATTGGGTTGATCCGGTTACCTCACAACATCTTTAGACTATTCCAATGTATTGATCCCAATCGAAACTCTTTTTGGGATAGTTTTGGTGGAAGCATGAGGTTTGAGAAAAAGAACCGAGAAGCTTCAACCAACACTACCCTATCAATTTTGCATCTTTGAGGGAGCAAGTTAGCACATCCGGAATGCTCACAACATTTCATGACTGTTCGAAACAATTGATCTCATTCGAAGCTCCTCCTGAGCCTGATTAGGGCAGAAGCATAATGTTTCTGAACTGTTTGTGAAAAGTGTGAACGGACGAATTCCCATGAAATTGGCCCCTTTGGGAGAACAATTGGGTTGATCCGGTTACCTCACAACATCTTTAGTCTATTCCAATGTATTGATCCCAATCGAAACTCTTTTTGGGATAGTTTTGTTGGAAGCATGAGGTTTGAGAAAAAAGAACCGAGAAGCTTCAACCAACAATATCCTATCAATTTTGCATCTTTGAGGGAGCAAGTTAGCACATCCGGCATGCTCACAACATTTCATGACTATTCAAAACAATTGATCTCATTCGAAGCTCCTCCAGAGCCTGATTAGTGCAGAAGCACAAAGTTTCTGAACTGTTTGTGAAAAGTGTGAACGGACGAATTCCCATGAAATTGGCCCCTTTGCGAGAACAATTGGGTTGATCCGGTCACCTCACAACATCTTTAGTCTATACCAATGTATTGATCCCAATCGAAACTCTTTTTGGGATAGTTTTGGTGGAAGCATGAGGTTTGAGAAAAAGAACCGAGAAGCTTCAACCAACACTACCCTATCAATTTTGCATCTTTGAGGGAGTAAGTTAGCACATCCGGAATGCTCACAACATTTCAGGACTGTTCGAAACAATTGATCTCATTCGAAGCTCCTCCAGAGCCTGATTAGTGCAGAAGCACAAAGTTTCTGAACTGTTTGTGAAAAGTGTGAACGGACGAATTCCCATGAAATTGGCCCCTTTGGGAGAACAATTGGGTTGATCCGGTTACCTCACAACATCTTTAGTCTATTCCAATGTATTGATCCCAATCGAAACTCTTTTTGGGATAGTTTTGTTGGAAGCATGAGGTTTGAGAAAAAGAACCGAGAAGCTTCAACCAACAATATCCTATCAATTTTGCATCTTTGAGGGAGCAAGTTAGCACATCCGGCATGCTCACAACATTTCATGACTATTCGAAACAATTGATCTCATTCGAAGCTCCTCCATAACCTGATTAGTGCAGAAGCACAAAGTTTCTGAACTGTTTGTGAAAAGTGTGAACGGACGATTGCCCATGAAATTGGCCCCTTTGGGAGAACAATTGGGTTGATCCGGTCACCTCACAACATCTTTAGTCTATTGCAATGTATTGATCCCAATCGAAACTCTTTTTGGGATAGTTTTGGTGGAAGCATGAGGTTTGAGAAAAAGAACCGAGAAGCTTCAACCAACACTACCCTATCAATTTTGCTTCTTTGAGGAAGCAAGTTAGCACATCCGGAATGCTCACAACATTTCAGGACTGTTCGAAACAATTGATCTCATTCGAAGCTCCTCCAGAGCCTGATTAGTGCAGAAGCACAAAGTTTCTGAACTGTTTGTGAAAAGTGTGAACGGACGAATTCCCATGAAATTGGCCACTTTGGGAGAACAATTGGGTTCATCCGGTTACCTCACAACATCTTTAGTCTATTCCAATGTATTGATCCCAATCGAAACTCTTTTTGGGATAGTTTTGGTGGAAGCATGAGGTTTGAGAAAAAGAACCGAGAAGCTTCAACCAACACTACCCTATCAATTTTGCATCTTTGAGGAAGCAAGTTAGCACATCCGGAATGCTCACAACATTTCATGACTGTTCGAAACAATTGATCTCATTCGAAGCTCCTCCAGAGCCTGATTAGTGCAGAAGCACAAAGTTTCTGAACTGTTTGTGAAAAGTGTGAACGGACGAATTCCCATGAAATTGGCCCCTTTGGGAGAACAATTGGGTTGATCCGGTTACCTCACAACATCTTTAGTCTATTCCAATGTATTGATCCCAATCGAAACTCTTTTTGGGATAGTTTTGGTGGAAGCATGAGGTTTGAGAAAAAGAACCGAGAAGCTTCAACCAACACTACCCTATCAAGTTTGCATCTTTGAGGAAGCAAGTTAGCACATCCGGAATGCTCACAACATTTCAGGACTGTTCGAAACAATTGATCTCATTCGAAGCTCCTCCAGAGCCTGATTAGTGCAGAAGCACAAAGTTTCTGAACTGTTTGTGAAAAGTGTGAACGGACGAATTCCCATGAAATTGGCCACTTTGGGAGAACAATTGGGTTGATCCGGTTACCTCACAACATCTTTAGTCTATTCCAATGTATTGATCCCAATCGAAACTCTTTTTGGGATAGTTTTGTTGGAAGCATGAGGTTTGAGAAAAAGAACCGAGAAGCTTCAACCAACAATATCCTATCAATTTTGCATCTTTGAGGGAGCAAGTTAGCACATCCGGCATGCTCACAACATTTCATGACTATTCGAAATAATTGATCTCATTCGAAACTCCTCCATAACCTGATTAGTGCAGAAGCACAAAGTTTCTGAACTGTTTGTGAAAAGTGTGAACGGACGATTTCCCATGAAATTGGCCCCTTTGCGAGAACAATTGGGTTGATCCGGTCACCTCACAACATCTTTAGTCTATTGCAATGTATTGATCCCAATCGAAACTCTTTTTGGGATAGTTTTGGTGGAAGCATGAGGTTTGAGAAAAAGAACCGAGAAGCTTCAACCAACACTACCCTATCAATTTTGCATCTTTGAGGAAGCAAGTTAGCACATCCGGAATGCTCACAACATTTCATGACTGTTCGAAACAATTGATCTCATTTGAAGCTCCTCCAGAGCCTGATTAGTGCAGAAGCACAAAGTTTCTGAACTGTTTGTGAAAAGTGTGAACGGACGATTTCCCATGAAATTGGCCCCTTTGGGAGAACAATTGGGTTGATCCGGTCACCTCACAACATCTTTAGTCTATTCCAATGTATTGATCCCAATCGAAACTCTTTTTGGGATAGTTTTGGTTGAAGCATGAGGTTTGAGAAAAAGAACCGAGAAGCTTCAACCAACACTACCCTATCAATTTTGCATCTTTCAGGGAGCAAGTTAGCACATCCGGAATGCTCACAACATTTCATGACTGTTCGAAACAATTGATCTCATTCGAAGCTCCTCCTGAGCCTGATTAGTGCAGAAGCACAAAGTTTCTGAATTGTTTGTGAAAAGTGTGAACGGATGAATTCCCATGAAATTGGCCCCTTTGGGAGAACAATTGGGTTGATCCGGTTACCTCACAATATCTTTAGTCTATTCCAATGTATTGATCCCAATCGAAACTCTTTTTGGGATATTTTTGGTGGAAGCATGAGGTTTGAGAAAAAGAACCGAGAAGCTTCAACCAACAATATCCTATCAATTTTGCATCTTTGAGGGAGCAAGTTAGCACATCCGGCATGCTCACAACATTTCATGACTGTTCGAAACAATTGATCTCATTCGAAGCTCCTCCTGAGCCTGATTAGTGCAGAAGCACAAAGTTTCTGAACTGTTTGTGAAAAGTGTGAACGGACAAATTCCAATGAAATTGGCCCCTTTGGGAGAACAATTGGGTTGATCCGGTTACCTCACAACATCTTTAGACTATTCCAATGTATTGATCCCAATCGAAACTCTTTTTGGGATAGTTTTGGTGGAAGCATGAGGTTTGAGAAAAAGAACCGAGAAGCTTCAACCAACACTACCCTATCAATTTTGCATCTTTGAGGGAGCAAGTTAGCACATCCGGAATGCTCACAACATTTCATGACTGTTCGAAACAATTGATCTCATTCGAAGCTCCTCCTGAGCCTGATTAGGGCAGAAGCACAATGTTTCTGAACTGTTTGTGAAAAGTGTGAACGGACGAATTCCCATGAAATTGGCCCCTTTGGGAGAACAATTGGGTTGATCCGGTTACCTCACAACATCTTTAGTCTATTCCAATGTATTGATCCCAATCGAAACTCTTTTTGGGATAGTTTTGTTGGAAGCATGAGGTTTGAGAAAAAGAACCGAGAAGCTTCAACCAACAATATCCTATCAATTTTGCATCTTTGAGGGAGCAAGTTAGCACATCCGGCATGCTCACAACATTTCAAGACTATTCAAAACAATTGATCTCATTCGAAGCTCCTCCAGAGCCTGATTAGTGCAGAAGCACAAAGTTTCTGAACTGTTTGTGAAAAGTGTGAACGGACGATTTCCCATGAAATTGGCCCCTTTGCGAGAAAAATTGGGTTGATCCGGTCACCTCACAACATCTTTAGTCTATACCAATGTATTGATCCCAATCGAAACTCTTTTTGGGATAGTTTTGGTGGAAGCATGAGGTTTGAGAAAAAGAACCGAGAAGCTTCAACCAACACTACCCTATCAATTTTGCATCTTTGAGGGAGTAAGTTAGCACATCCGGAATGCTCACAACATTTCATGAATGTTCGAAACAATTGATCTCATTCGAAGCTCCTCCAGAGCCTGATTAGTGCAGAAGCACAAAGTTTCTGAACTGTTTGTGAAAAGTGTGAACGGACGAATTCCCATGAAATTGGCCCCTTTGGGAGAACAATTGGGTTGATCCGGTTACCTCACAACATCTTTAGTCTATTCCAATGTATTGATCCCAATCGAAATTCTTTTTGGGATAGTTTTGGTGGAAGCATGAGGTTTGAGAAAAAGAACCGAGAAGCTTCAACCAACAATATCCTATCAATTTTGCATCTTTGAGGGAGCAAGTTAGCACATCCGGCATGCTCACAACATTTCATGACTATTCGAAACAATTGATCTCATTCGAAGCTCCTCCAGAGCCTGATTAGTGCAGAAGCACAAAGTTTCTGAACTGTTTGTGAAAAGTGTGAACGGACGAATTCCCATGAAATTGGCCCCTTTGGGAGAAAAATTGGGTTGATCCGGTTACCTCACAACATCTTTAGTCTATTCCAATGTATTGATTCCAATCGAAACTCTTTTTGGGATAGTTTTGGTGGAAGCATGAGGTTTGAGAAAAAGAACCGAGAAGCTTCAACCAACACTACTCTATCAATTTTGCATCTTTGAGGGAGCAAGTTAGCACATCCGGAATGCTCACAACATTTCATGACTGTTCGAAACAATTGATCTCATTCGAAGCTCCTCCAGAGCCTGATTAGTGCAGAAGCACAAAGTTTCTGAACTGTTTGTGAAAAGTGTGAACGGACGAATTCCCATGAAATTGGCCCCTTTGGGAGAACAATTGGGTTGATCCGGTTACCTCACAACATCTTTAGTCTATTGCAATGTATTGATCCCAATCGAAACTCTTTTTGGGATAGTTTTGGTGGAAGCATGAGGTTTGAGAAAAAGAACCGAGAAGCTTCAACCAACACTACCCTATCAATTTTGCATCTTTGAGGGAGCAAGTTAGCACATCCGGAATGCTCACAACATTTCATGACTGTTCGAAACAATTGATCTCATTCGAAGCTCCTCCAGAGCCTGATTAGTGCAGAAGCACAAAGTTTCTGAACTGTTTGTGAAAAGTGTGAACGGACGAATTCCCATGAAATTGGCCCCTTTGGGAGAACAATTGGGTTGATCCGGTTACCTCACAACATCTTTAGTCTATTCCAATGTATTGATCCCAATCGAAACTCTTTTTGGGATAGTTTTGTTGGAAGCATGAGGTTTGAGAAAAAGAACCGAGAAGCTTCAACCAACAATATCCTATCAATTTTGCATCTTTGAGGGAGCAAGTTAGCACATCCGGCATGCTCACAACATTTCATGACTATTCAAAACAATTGATCTCATTCGAAGCTCCTCCAGAGCCTGATTAGTGCAGAAGCACAAAGTTTCTGAACTGTTTGTGAAAAGTGTGAACGGACGATTTCCCATGAAATTGGCCCCTTTGCGAGAACAATTGGGTTGATCCGGTCACCTCACAACATCTTTAGTCTATTCCAATGTATTGATCCCAATCGAAACTCTTTTTGGGATAGTTTTGGTTGAAGCATGAGGTTTGAGAAAAAGAACCGAGAAGCTTCAACCAACACTACCCTATCAATTTTGCATCTTTGAGGGAGCAAGTTAGCACATCCGGAATGCTCACAACATTTCATGACTGTTCGAAACAATTGATCTCATTCGAAGCTCCTCCTGAGCCTGATTAGTGCAGAAGCACAAAGTTTCTGAACTGTTTGTGAAAAGTGTGAACGGACGATTTCCCATGAAATTGGCCCCTTTGGGAGAACAATTGGGTTGATCCGGTCACCTCACAACATCTTTAGTCTATTGCAATGTATTGATCCCAATCGAAACTCTTTTTGGGATAGTTTTGTTGGAAGCATGAGGTTTGAGAAAAAGAACCGAGAAGCTTCAACCAACACTACCCTATCAATTTTGCTTCTTTGAGGGAGCAAGTTAGCACATCCGGCATGCTCACAATATTTCATGACTATTCAAAACAATTGATCTCATTCGAAGCTCCTCCAGAGCCTGATTAGTGCAGAAGCACAAAGTTTCTGAACTGTTTGGGAAAAGTGTGAACGGACGAATTCCCATGAAATTGGCCCCTTTGGGAGAACAATTGGGTTGATCCGGTCACCTCACAACATCTTTAGTCTATTCCAATGTATTGATCCCAATCGAAACTCTTTTTGGGATAGTTTTGTTGGAAGCGTGAGGTTTGAGAAAAAGAACCGAGAAGCTTCAACCAACACTACCCTATCAATTTTGCTTCTTTGAGGGAGCAAGTTAGCACATCTGGCATGCTCACAATATTTCATGACTATTCGAAACAATTGATCTCATTCGAAGCTCCTCCAGAGCCTGATTAGTGCAGAAGCACAAAGTTTCTGAACTGTTTGTGAAAAGTGTGAACGGACGAATTCCCATGAAATTGGCCCCTTTGGGAGAACAATTGGGTTGATCCGGTCACCTCACAACATCTTTAGTCTATTCCAATGTATTGATCCCAATCGAAACTCTTTTTGGGATAGTTTTGTTGGAAGCGTGAGGTTTGAGAAAAAGAACCGAGAAGCTTCAACCAACACTACCCTATCAATTTTGCTTCTTTGAGGGAGCAAGTTAGCACATCTGGCATGCTCACAATATTTCATGACTATTCGAAACAATTGATCTCATTCGAAGCTCCTCCATAGCCTGATTAGTGCAGAAGCACAAAGTTTCTGAACTGTTTGTGAAAAGTGTGAACGGACAAATTCCCATGAAATTGGCCCCTTTGGGAGAACAATTGGGTTGATCCGGTTACCTCACAACATCTTTAGTCTATTCCAATGTATTGATCCCAATCGAAACTCTTTTTGGGATAGTTTTGGTGGAAGCATGAGGTTTGAGAAAAAGAACCGAGAAGCTTCAACCAACACTACCCTATCAATTTTGCATCTTTGAGGAAGCAAGTTAGCACATCCGGAATGCTCACAACATTTCATGACTGTTCGAAACAATTGATCTCATTCGAAGCTCCTCCTGAGCCTGATTAGTGCAGAAGCACAAAGTTTCTGAACTGTTTGTGAAAAGTGTGAACGGACTAATTCCCATGAAATTGGCCCCTTTGGGAGAACAATTGGGTTGATCCGGTTACCTCACAACATCTTTAGTCTATTCCAATGTATTGATCCCAATCGAAACTCTTTTTGGCATAGTTTTGGTGGAAGCATGAGGTTTGAGAAAAAGAACCGAGAAGCTTCAACCAACACTACCCTATCAATTTTGCATCTTTGAGGAAGCAAGTTAGCACATCCGGAATGCTCACAACATTTCATGACTGTTCGAAACAATTGATCTCATTCGAAGCTCCTCCTGAGCCTGATTAGTGCAGAAGCACAAAGTTTCTGAACTGTTTGTGCAAAGTGTGAACGGACGAATTCCCATGAAATTGGCCCCTTTGGGAGAACACATGGGTTGATCCGGTTACCTCACAACATCTTTAGTCTATTCCAATGTATTGATCCCAATCGAAACTCTTTTTGGGATAGTTTTGGTGGAAGCATGAGGTTTGAGAAAAAGAACCGAGAAGCTTCAACCAACACTACCCTATCAATTTTGCATCTTTGAGGAAGCAAGTTAGCACATCCGGAATGCTCACAACATTTCATGACTGTTCGAAACAATTGTTCTCATTCGAAGCTCCTCCTGAGCCTGATTAGTGCAGAAGCACAAAGTTTCTGAACTGTTTGTGAAAAGTGTGAACGGACTAATTCCCATGAAATTGGCCCCTTTGGGAGAACAATTGGGTTGATCCGGTTACCTCACAACATCTTTAGTCTATTCCAATGTATTGATCCCAATCGAAACTCTTTTTGGGATAGTTTTGGTGGAAGCATGAGGTTTGAGAAAAAGAACCGAGAAGCTTCAACCAACACTACCCTATCAATTTTGCATCTTTGAGGAAGCAAGTTAGCACATCCGGAATGCTCACAACATTTCATGACTGTTCGAAACAATTGATCTCATTCGAAGCTCCTCCTGAGCCTGATTAGTGCAGAAGCACAAAGTTTCTGAACTGTTTGTGAAACGTGTGAACGGACTAATTCCCATGAAATTGGCCCCTTTGGGAGAACAATTGGGTTGATCCGGTTACCTCACAACATCTTTAGTCTATTGCAATGTATTGATCCCAATCGAAACTCTTTTTGGGATAATTTTGTTGGAAGCATGAGGTTTGAGAAAAAGAACCGAGAAGCTTCAACCAACACTACCCTATAAATTTTGCATCTTTGATGAAGCAAGTTAGCACATCCGGAATGCTCACAACATTTCATGACTGTTCGAAACAATTGATCTCATTCGAAGCTCCTCCTGAGCCTGATTAGTGCAGAAGCACAAAGTTTCTGAACTGTTTGTGAAAAGTGTGAACGGACTAATTCCCATGAAATTGCACCCTTTGGGAGAACAATTGGGTTGATCCGGTTACCTCACAACATCTTTAGTCTATTCCAATGTATTGATCCCAATCGAAACTCTTTTTGGGATAGTTTTGGTGGAAGCATGAGGTTTGAGAAAAAGAACCGAGAAGCTTCAACCAACACTACCCTATCAATTTTGCATCTTTGAGGGAGCATGTTAGCACATCCGGAATGCTCACAACATTTCATGACTGTTCGAAACAATTGATCTCATTCGAAGCTCCTTCAGAGCCTGATTAGTGCAGAAGCACAAAGTTTCTGAACTGTTTGTGAAAAGTGTGAACGGACGAATTCCCATGAAATTGGCCCCTTTGGGAGAACAATTGGGTTGATCCGGTTACCTCACAACATCTTTAGTCTATTCCAATATATTGATCCCAATCGAAACTCTTTTTGGGATAGTTTTGTTGGAAGCATGAGGTTTGAGAAAAAGAACCGAGAAGCTTCAACCAACACTACCCTATCAATTTTGCATCTTTGAGGGAGCAAGTTAGCACATCCGGAATGCTCACAACATTTCATGACTGTTCGAAACAATTGATCTCATTCGAAGCTCCTCCATAGCCTGATTAGTGCATAAGCACAAAGTTTCTGAACAGTTTGTGAAACGTGTGAACGGACTAATTCCCATGAAATTGGCCCCTTTGGGAGAACAATTGGGTTGATCCGGTTACCTCACAACATCTTTAGTCTATTCCAATGTATTGATCCCAATCGAAACTCTTTTTGGGATAATTTTGGTGGAAGCATGAGGTTTGAGAAAAAGAACCGAGAAGCTTCAACCAACACTACCCTATCAATTTTGCATCTTTGATGAAGCAAGTTAGCACATCCGGAATGCTCACAACATTTCATGACTGTTCGAAACAATTGATCTCATTCGAAGCTCCTCCTGAGCCTGATTAGTGCAGAAGCACAAAGTTTCTGAACTGTTTGTGAAAAGTGTGAACGGACTAATTCCCATGAAATTGGACCCTTTGGGAGAACAATTGGGTTGATCCGGTTACCTCACAACATCTTTAGTCTATTCCAATGTATTGATCCTAATCGAAACTCTTTTTGGGATAGTTTTGGTGGAAGCATGAGGTTTGAGAAAAAGAACCGAGAAGCTTCAACCAACACTACCCTATCAATTTTGCATCTTTGAGGAAGCAAGTTAGCACATCCGGAATGCTCACAACATTTCATGACTGTTCGAAACAATTGATCTCATTCGAAGCTCCTTCAGAGCCTGATTAGTGCAGAAGCACAAAGTTTCTGAACTGTTTGTGAAAAGTGTGAACGGACGAATTCCCATGAAATTGGCCCCTTTGGGAGAACAATTGGGTTGATCCGGTTACCTCACAACATCTTTAGTATATTCCAATGTATTGATCCCAATCGAAACTCTTTTTGGGATAGTTTTGTTGGAACCATGAGGTTTGAGAAAAAGAACCGAGAAGCTTCAACCAACACTACCCTATCAATTTTGCATCTTTGATGGAGCAAGTTAGCACATCCGGAATGCTCACAACATTTCATGACTGTTCGAAACAATTGATCTCATTCGAAGCTCCTCCTGAGCCTGATTAGTGCAGAAGCACAAAGTTTCTGAACTGTTTGTGAAAAGTGTGAATGGACGAATTCCCATGAAATTGGGCCCTTTGGGAGAACAATTGGGTTGATCCGGTCACCTCACAACATCTTTAGTCTATTGCAATGTATTGATCCCAATCGAAACTCTTTTTGGGATAGTTTTGTTGGAAGCATGAGGTTTGAGAAAAAGAACCGAGAAGCTTCAACCAACACTACGCTATCAATTTTGCTTCTTTGAGGGAGCAAGTTAGCACATCCGGCATGCTCACAATATTTCATGACTATTCAAAACAATTGATCTCATTCGAAGCTCCTCCAGAGCCTGATTAGTGCAGAAGCACAAAGTTTCTGAACTGTTTGTGAAAAGTGTGAACGGACGAATTCCCATGAAATTGGCCCCTTTGGGAGAACAATTGGGTTGATCCGGTCACCTCACAACATCTTTAGTCTATTCCAATGTATTGATCCCAATCGAAACTCTTTTTGGGATAGTTTTGTTGGAAGCGTGAGGTTTGAGAAAAAGAACCGAGAAGCTTCAACCAACACTACCCTATCAATTTTGCTTCTTTGAGGGAGCAAGTTAGCACATCTGGCATGCTCACAATATTTCATGACTATTCGAAACAATTGATCTCATTCGAAGCTCCTCCAGAGCCTGATTAGTGCAGAAGCACAAAGTTTCTGAACTGTTTGTGAAAAGTGTGAACGGACGAATTCCCATGAAATTGGCCCCTTTGGGAGAACAATTGGGTTGATCCGGTCACCTCACAACATCTTTAGTCTATTCCAATGTATTGATCCCAATCGAAACTCTTTTTGGGATAGTTTTGGTGGAAGCATGAGGTTTGAGAAAAAGAACCGAGAAGCTTCAACCAACACTACCCTATCAATTTTGCATCTTTGATGAAGCAAGTTAGCACATCCGGAATGCTCACAACATTTCATGACTGTTCGAAACAATTGATCTCATTCGAAGCTCCTCCTGAGCCTGATTAGTGCAGAAGCACAAAGTTTCTGAACTGTTTGTGAAAAGTGTGAACGGACGAATTCCCATGAAATTGGCCCCTTTGGGAGAACAATTGGGTTGATCCGGTTACCTCACAACATCTTAGTCTATTCCAATGTATTGCTCCCAATCGAAACTCTTTTTGGGATAGTTTTGGTGGAAGCATGAGGTTTGAGAAAAAGAACCGAGAAGCTTCAACCAACACTACCCTATCAATTTTGCATCTTTGAGGGAGCAAGTTAGCACATCCGGCATGCTCACAATATTTCATGACTATTCGAAACAATTGATCTCATTCGAAGCTCCTCCAGAGCCTGATTAGTGCAGAAGCACAAAGTTTCTGAACTGTTTGTGAAAAGTGTGAACGGACGATTTCCCATGAAATTGGCCCCTTTGGGAGAACAATTGGGTTGATCCGGTCACCTCACAACATCTTTAGTCTATTGCAATGTATTGATCCCAATCGAAACTCTTTTTGGGATAGTTTTGGTGGAAGCATGAGGTTTGAGAAAAAGAACCGAGAAGCTTCATCCAACACTACCCTATCAATTTTGCTTCTTTGAGGGAGCAAGTTAGCACATCTGGCATGCTCACAATATTTCATGACTGTTCAAAACAATTGATCTCATTCGAAGCTCCTCCTGAGCCTGATTAGTGCAGAAGCACAAAGTTTCTGAACTGTTTGTGAAAAGTGTGAACGGACGAATTCCGATGAAATTGGCCCCTTTGGGAGAACAATTGGGTTGATCCGGTCACCTCACAACATCTTAGTCTATTCCAATGTATTGCTCCCAATCGAAACTCTTTTTGGGATAGTTTTGGTGGAAGCATGAGGTTTGAGAAAAAGAACCGAGAAGCTTCAACCAACACTACCCTATCAATTTTGCATCTTTGAGGAAGCAAGTTAGCACATCCGGAATGCTCACAACATTTCATGACTGTTCGAAACAATTGATCTCATTCGAAGCTCCTCCAGAGCCTGATTAGTGCAGAAGCACAAAGTTTCTAAACTGTTTGTGAAAAGTGTGAACGGACGAATTCCCATGAAATTGGCCCCTTTGGGAGAACAATTGGGTTGATCCGATTACCTCACAACATCTTTAGTCTATTCCAATGTATTGATCCCAATCGAAACTCTTTTTGGGATAGTTTTGTTGGAAGCATGAGGTTTGAGAAAAAGAATCGAGAAGCGTCAACCAACACTACCCTATCAATTTTGCATCTTTGAGGGAGCAAGTTAGCACATCCGGAATGCTCACAACATTTCATGACTGTTCGAAACAATTGATCTCATTCGAAGCTCCTCCTGAGCCTGATTAGTGCAGAAGCACAAAGTTTCTGAACTGTTTGTGAAAAGTGTGAACGGACGATTTCCCATGAAATTGGCCCCTTTGGGAGAACAATTGGGTTGATCCGGTCACCTCACAACATCTTTAGTCTATTGCAATGTATTGATCCCAATCGAAACTCTTTTTGGGATAGTTTTGTTGGAAGCATGAGGTTTGAGAAAAAGAACCGAGAAGCGTCAACCAACGCTACCCTATCAATTTTGCATCTTTGAGGGAGCAAGTTAGCACATCCGGAATGCTCACAACATTTCATGACTGTTCGAAACAATTGATCTCATTCGAAGCTCCTCCAAAGCCTGATTAGTGCAGAAGCACAAAGTTTCTGAACTGTTTGTGAAAAGTGTGAACGGACGATTTCCCATGAAATTGGCCCCTTTGGGAGAACAATTGGGTTGATCCGGTCACCTCACAACATCTTTAGTCTATTCCAATGTATTGCTCCCAATCGAAACTCTTTTTGGGATAGTTTTGGTGGAAGCATGAGGCTTGAGAAAAAGAACCGAGAAGCTTCAACCAACACTACCCTATCAATTTTGCATCTTTGAGGAAGCAAGTTAGCACATCCGGAATGCTCACAACATTTCATGACTGTTCGAAACAATTGATCTCATTCGAAGCTCCTCCACAGCCTGATTAGTGCAGAAGCACAAAGTTTCTGAACTGTTTGTGAAAAGTGTGAACGGACGAATTCCCATGAAATTGGCCCCTTTGGGAGAACAATTGGGTTGATCCGGTCACCTCACAACATCTTTAGTCTATTCCAATGTATTGCTCCCAATCGAAACTCTTTTTGGGATAGTTTTGGTGGAAGCATGAGGCTTGAGAAAAAGAACCGAGAAGCTTCAACCAACACTACCCTATCAATTTTGCATCTTTGAGGAAGCTAGTTAGCACATCCGGAATGCTCACAACATTTCATGACTGTTCGAAACAATTGATCTCATTCGAAGCTCCTTCAGAGCCTGATTAGTGCAGAAGCACAAAGTTTCTGAACTGTTTGTGAAAAGTGTGAACGGACGATTTCCCATGAAATTGGCCCCTTTGGGAGAACAATTGGGTTGATCCGGTCACCTCACAACATCTTTAGTCTATTGCAATGTATTGATCCCAATCGAAACTCTTTTTGGGATAGTTTTGTTGGAAGCATGAGGTTTGAGAAAAAGAATCGAGAAGCTTCAACCAACACTACCCTATCAATTTTGCATCTTTGAGGGAGCAAGTTAGCACATCCGGCATGCTCACAATATTTCATGACTATTCAAAACAATTGATCTCATTCGAAGCTCCTCCAGAGCCTGATTAGTGCAGAAGCACAAAGTTTCTGAACTGTTTGGGAAAAGTGTGAACGGACGATTTCCCATGAAATTGGCCCCTTTGGGAGAACAATTGGGTTGATCCGGTCACCTCACAACATCTTTAGTCTATTCCAATGTATTGATCCCAATCGAAACTCTTTTTGGGATAGTTTTGTTGGAAGCGTGAGGTTTGAGAAAAAGAACCGAGAAGCTTCAACCAACACTACCCTATCAATTTTGCTTCTTTGAGGGAGCAAGTTAGCACATCTGGCATGCTCACAATATTTCATGACTGTTCGAAACAATTGATCTCATTCGAAGCTCCTCCTGAGCCTGATTAGTGCAGAAGCACAAAGTTTCTGAACTGTTTGTGAAAAGTGTGAACGGACGAATTCCCATGAAATTGGCCCCTTTGGGAGAACAATTGGGTTGATCCGGTCACCTCACAACATCTTTAGTCTATTCCAATGTATTGCTCCCAATCGAAACTCTTTTTGGGATAGTTTTGGTGGAAGCATGAGGCTTGAGAAAAAGAACCGAGAAGCTTCAACCAACAATATCCCATCAATTTTGCATCTTTGAGGGAGCAAGTTAGCACATCCGGCATGCTCACAACATTTCATGACTATTCGAAACAATTGATCTCATTCGAAGCTCCTCCAGAGCCTGATTAGTGCAGAAGCACAAAGTTTCTGAACTGTTTGTGAAAAGTGTGAACGGACAAATTCCCATGAAATTGGCCCCTTTGGGAGAACAATTGGGTTAATCCGGTTACCTCACAACATCTTTAGTCTATTCCAATGTATTGATCCCAATCGAAACTCTTTTTGGGATAGTTTGTTGGAAGCATGAGATTTGAGAAAAAGAACCGAGAAGCTTCAACCAACACTACCCTATCAATTTTGCATCTTTGAGGGAGCAAGTTAGCACATCCGGCATGCTCACAACATTTCATGACTATTCAAAACAATTGATCTCATTCGAAACTCCTCCTGAGCCTGATTAGTGCAGAAGCACAAAGTTTCTGAACTGTTTGTGAAAAGTGTGAACGGACAAATTCCCATGAAATTGGGCCCTTTGGGAGAACAATTGGGTTAATCCGGTTACCTCACAACATCTTTAGTCTATTCCAATGTATTGATCCCAATCGAAACTCTTTTTGGGATAGTTTGTTGGAAGCATGAGATTTGAGAAAAAGAACCGAGAAGCTTCAACCAACACTACCCTATCAATTTTGCATCTTTGAGGGAGCAAGTTAGCACATCCGGCATGCTCACAACATTTCATGACTGTTCGAAACAATTGATCTCATTCGAAGCTCCTCCAGAGCCTGATTAGTGCAGAAGCACAAAGTTTCTGAACTGTTTGTGAAAAGTGTGAACGGACGAATTCCCATGAAATTGGCCCCTTTGGGAGAACAATTGGGTTGATCCGATTACCTCACAACATCTTTAGTCTATTCCAATGTATTGATCCCAATCGAAACTCTTTTTGGGATAGTTTTGTTGGAAGCATGAGGTTTGAGAAAAAGAACCGAGAAGCGTCAACCAACACTACCCTATCAATTTTGCATCTTTGAGGGAGCAAGTTAGCACATCCGGAATGCTCACAACATTTCATGACTGTTCGAAACAATTGATCTCATTCGAAGCTCCTCCAGAGCCTGATTAGTGCAGAAGCACAAAGTTTCTAAACTGTTTGTGAAAAGTGTGAACGGACGAATTCCCATGAAATTGGCCCCTTTGGGAGAACAATTGGGTTGATCCGATTACCTCACAACATCTTTAGTCTATTCCAATGTATTGATCCCAATCGAAACTCTTTTTGGGATAGTTTTGTTGGAAGCATGAGGTTTGAGAAAAAGAATCGAGAAGCGTCAACCAACACTACCCTATCAATTTTGCATCTTTGAGGGAGCAAGTTAGCACATCCGGAATGCTCACAACATTTCATGACTGTTCGAAACAATTGATCTCATTCGAAGCTCCTCCTGAGCCTGATTAGTGCAGAAGCACAAAGTTTCTGAACTGTTTGTGAAAAGTGTGAACGGACGATTTCCCATGAAATTGGCCCCTTTGGGAGAACAATTGGGTTGATCCGGTCACCTCACAACATCTTTAGTCTATTGCAATGTATTGATCCCAATCGAAACTCTTTTTGGGATAGTTTTGTTGGAAGCATGAGGTTTGAGAAAAAGAACCGAGAAGCGTCAACCAACGCTACCCTATCAATTTTGCATCTTTGAGGGAGCAAGTTAGCACATCCGGAATGCTCACAACATTTCATGACTGTTCGAAACAATTGATCTCATTCGAAGCTCCTCCAAAGCCTGATTAGTGCAGAAGCACAAAGTTTCTGAACTGTTTGTGAAAAGTGTGAACGGACGATTTCCCATGAAATTGGCCCCTTTGGGAGAACAATTGGGTTGATCCGGTCACCTCACAACATCTTTAGTCTATTCCAATGTATTGCTCCCAATCGAAACTCTTTTTGGGATAGTTTTGGTGGAAGCATGAGGCTTGAGAAAAAGAACCGAGAAGCTTCAACCAACACTACCCTATCAATTTTGCATCTTTGAGGAAGCAAGTTAGCACATCCGGAATGCTCACAACATTTCACGACTGTTCGAAACAATTGATCTCATTCGAAGCTCCTCCACAGCCTGATTAGTGCAGAAGCACAAAGTTTCTGAACTGTTTGTGAAAAGTGTGAACGGACGAATTCCCATGAAATTGGCCCCTTTGGGAGAACAATTGGGTTGATCCGGTCACCTCACAACATCTTTAGTCTATTCCAATGTATTGCTCCCAATCGAAACTCTTTTTGGGATAGTTTTGGTGGAAGCATGAGGCTTGAGAAAAAGAACCGAGAAGCTTCAACCAACACTACCCTATCAATTTTGCATCTTTGAGGAAGCAAGTTAGCACATCCGGAATGCTCACAACATTTCATGACTGTTCGAAACAATTGATCTCATTCGAAGCTCCTCCAGAGCCTGATTAGTGCAGAAGCACAAAGTTTCTGAACTGTTTGTGAAAAGTGTGAACGGACGATTTCCCATGAAATTGGCCCCTTTGGGAGAACAATTGGGTTGATCCGGTCACCTCACAACATCTTTAGTCTATTGCAATGTATTGATCCCAATCGAAACTCTTTTTGGGATAGTTTTGTTGGAAGCATGAGGTTTGAGAAAAAGAATCGAGAAGCTTCAACCAACACTACCCTATCAATTTTGCATCTTTGAGGGAGCAAGTTAGCACATCCGGCATGCTCACAATATTTCATGACTATTCAAAACAATTGATCTCATTCGAAGCTCCTCCTGAGCCTGATTAGTGCAGAAGCACAAAGTTTCTGAACTGTTTGTGAAAAGTGTGAACGGACGATTTCCCATGAAATTGGCCCCTTTGGGAGAACAATTGGGTTGATCCGGTCACCTCACAACATCTTTAGTCTATTCCAATGTATTGCTCCCAATCGAAACTCTTTTTGGGATAGTTTTGGTGGAAGCATGAGGCTTGAGAAAAAGAACCGAGAAGCTTCAACCAACAATATCCTATCAATTTTGCATCTTTGAGGGAGCAAGTTAGCACATCAGGCATGCTCACAACATTTCATGACTATTCGAAACAATTGATCTCATTCGAAGCTCCTCCAGAGCCTGATTAGTGCAGAAGCACAAAGTTTCTGAACTGTTTGTGAAAAGTGTGAACGGACAAATTCCCATGAAATTGGCCCCTTTGGGAGAACAATTGGGTTAATCCGGTTACCTCACAACATCTTTAGTCTATTCCAATGTATTGATCCCAATCGAAACTCTTTTTGGGATAGTTTGTTGGAAGCATGAGATTTGAGAAAAAGAACCGAGAAGCTTCAACCAACACTACCCTATCAATTTTGCATCTTTGAGGGAGCAAGTTAGCACATCCGGCATGCTCACAACATTTCATGACTATTCAAAACAATTGATCTCATTCGAAACTCCTCCTGAGCCTGATTAGTGCAGAAGCACAAAGTTTCTGAACTGTTTGTGAAAAGTGTGAACGGACAAATTCCCATGAAATTGGGCCCTTTGGGAGAACAATTGGGTTAATCCGGTTACCTCACAACATCTTTAGTCTATTCCAATGTATTGATCCCAATCGAAACTCTTTTTGGGATAGTTTGTTGGAAGCATGAGATTTGAGAAAAAGAACCGAGAAGCTTCAACCAACACTACCCTATCAATTTTGCATCTTTGAGGGAGCAAGTTAGCACATCCGGCATGCTCACAACATTTCATGACTGTTCAAAACAATTGATCTCATTCGAAGCTCCTCCAGAGCCTGATTAGTGCAGAAGCACAAAGTTTCTGAACTGTTTGTGAAAAGTGTGAACGGACGAATTCCCATGAAATTGGCCCCTTTGGGAGAACAATTGAGTTGATCCGGTGACCTCACAACATCTTTAGTCTATTCCAATGTATTGATCCCAATCGAAACTCTTTTTGGGATAGTTTTGTTGGAAGCATGAGGTTTGAGAAAAAGAACCGAGAAGCTTCAACCAACAATATCCTATCAATTTTGCATCTTTGAGGAAGCAAGTTAGCACATCTGGCATGCTCACAACATTTCATGACTATTCGAAACAATTGATCTCATTCGAAGCTCCTCCTGAGCCTGATTAGTGCAGAAGCACAAAGTTTGTGAACTGTTTGTGAAAAGTGTGAACGGATGAATTCCCATTAAATTGGCCCCTTTGGGAGAACAATTGGGTTGATCCGGTCACCTCACAACATCTTTAGTCTATTGCAATGTATTGATCCCAATCGAAACTCTTTTTGGGATAGTTTGTTGGAAGCATGAGATTTGAGAAAAAGAACCGAGAAGCTTCAACCAACACTACCCTATCAATTTTGCATCTTTGAGGGAGCAAGTTAGCACATCCGGCATGCTCACAACATTTCATGACTATTCAAAACAATTGATCTCATTCGAAGCTCCTCCTGAGCCTGATTAGTGCAGAAGCACAAAGTTTCTGAACTGTTTGTGAAAAGTGTGAACGGACAAATTCCCATGAAATTGGGCCCTTTGGGAGAACAATTGGGTTAATCCGGTTACCTCACAACATCTTTAGTCTATTCCAATGTATTGATCCCAATCGAAACTCTTTTTGGGATAGTTTGTTGGAAGCATGAGATTTGAGAAAAAGAACCGAGAAGCTTCAACCAACACTACCCTATCAATTTTGCATCTTTGAGGGAGCAAGTTAGCACATCCGGCATGCTCACAACATTTCATGACTATTCAAAACAATTGATCTCATTCGAAGCTCCTCCAGAGCCTGATTAGTGCAGAAGCACAAAGTTTCTGAACTGTTTGTGAAAAGTGTGAACGGACGAATTCCCATGAAATTGGCCCCTTTGGGAGAACAATTGAGTTGATCCGGTGACCTCACAACATCTTTAGTCTATTCCAATGTATTGATCCCAATCGAAACTCTTTTTGGGATAGTTTTGGTGGAAGCATGAGGTTTGAGAAAAAGAACCGAGAAGCTTCAACCAACACTACCCTATCAATTTTGCATCTTTGATGAAGCAAGTTAGCACATCCGGAATGCTCACAACATTTCATGACTGTTCGAAACAATTGATCTCATTCGAAGCTCCTCCTGAGCCTGATTAGTGCAGAAGCACAAAGTTTCTGAACTGTTTGTGAAAAGTGTGAACGGACAAATTCCCATGAAATTGGGCCCTTTGGGAGAACAATTGGGTTAATCCGGTTACCTCACAACATCTTTAGTCTATTCCAATGTATTGATCCCAATCGAAACTCTTTTTGGGATAGTTTGTTGGAAGCATGAGATTTGAGAAAAAGAACCGAGAAGCTTCAACCAACACTACCCTATCAATTTTGCATCTTTGAGGGAGCAAGTTAGCACATCCGGCATGCTCACAACATTTCATGACTATTCAAAACAATTGATCTCATTCGAAGCTCCTCCAGAGCCTGATTAGTGCAGAAGCACAAAGTTTCTGAACTGTTTGTGAAAAGTGTGAACGGACGAATTCCCATGAAATTGGCCCCTTTGGGAGAACAATTGAGTTGATCCGGTGACCTCACAACATCTTTAGTCTATTCCAATGTATTGATCCCAATCGAAACTCTTTTTGGGATAGTTTTGGTGGAAGCATGAGGTTTGAGAAAAAGAACCGAGAAGCTTCAACCAACACTACCCTATCAATTTTGCATCTTTGATGAAGCAAGTTAGCACATCCGGAATGCTCACAACATTTCATGACTGTTCGAAACAATTGATCTCATTCGAAGCTCCTCCTGAGCCTGATTAGTGCAGAAGCACAAAGTTTCTGAACTGTTTGTGAAAAGTGTGAACGGACGATTTCCCATGAAATTGGCCCCTTTGGGAGAACAATTGGGTTGATCCGGTCACCTCACAACATCTTTAGTCTATTCCAATGTATTGCTCCCAATCGAAACTCTTTTTGGGATAGTTTTGGTGGAAGCATGAGGCTTGAGAAAAAGAACCGAGAAGCTTCAACCAACACTACCCTATCAATTTTGCATCTTTGAGGAAGCAAGTTAGCACATCCGGAATGCTCACAACATTTCACGACTGTTCGAAACAATTGATCTCATTCGAAGCTCCTCCACAGCCTGATTAGTGCAGAAGCACAAAGTTTCTAAACTGTTTGTGAAAAGTGTGAACGGACGAATTCCCATGAAATTGGCCCCTTTGGGAGAACAATTGGGTTGATCCGATTACCTCACAACATCTTTAGTCTATTCCAATGTATTGATCCCAATCGAAACTCTTTTTGGGATAGTTTTGTTGGAAGCATGAGGTTTGAGAAAAAGAATCGAGAAGCGTCAACCAACACTACCCTATCAATTTTGCATCTTTGAGGGAGCAAGTTAGCACATCCGGAATGCTCACAACATTTCATGACTGTTCGAAACAATTGATCTCATTCGAAGCTCCTCCTGAGCCTGATTAGTGCAGAAGCACAAAGTTTCTGAACTGTTTGTGAAAAGTGTGAACGGACGATTTCCCATGAAATTGGCCCCTTTGGGAGAACAATTGGGTTGATCCGGTCACCTCACAACATCTTTAGTCTATTGCAATGTATTGATCCCAATCGAAACTCTTTTTGGGATAGTTTTGTTGGAAGCATGAGGTTTGAGAAAAAGAACCGAGAAGCGTCAACCAACGCTACCCTATCAATTTTGCATCTTTGAGGGAGCAAGTTAGCACATCCGGAATGCTCACAACATTTCATGACTGTTCGAAACAATTGATCTCATTCGAAGCTCCTCCAAAGCCTGATTAGTGCAGAAGCACAAAGTTTCTGAACTGTTTGTGAAAAGTGTGAACGGACGATTTCCCATGAAATTGGCCCCTTTGGGAGAACAATTGGGTTGATCCGGTCACCTCACAACATCTTTAGTCTATTCCAATGTATTGCTCCCAATCGAAACTCTTTTTGGGATAGTTTTGGTGGAAGCATGAGGCTTGAGAAAAAGAACCGAGAAGCTTCAACCAACACTACCCTATCAATTTTGCATCTTTGAGGAAGCAAGTTAGCACATCCGGAATGCTCACAACATTTCACGACTGTTCGAAACAATTGATCTCATTCGAAGCTCCTCCACAGCCTGATTAGTGCAGAAGCACAAAGTTTCTGAACTGTTTGTGAAAAGTGTGAACGGACGAATTCCCATGAAATTGGCCCCTTTGGGAGAACAATTGGGTTGATCCGGTCACCTCACAACATCTTTAGTCTATTCCAATGTATTGCTCCCAATCGAAACTCTTTTTGGGATAGTTTTGGTGGAAGCATGAGGCTTGAGAAAAAGAACCGAGAAGCTTCAACCAACACTACCCTATCAATTTTGCATCTTTGAGGAAGCAAGTTAGCACATCCGGAATGCTCACAACATTTCATGACTGTTCGAAACAATTGATCTCATTCGAAGCTCCTCCAGAGCCTGATTAGTGCAGAAGCACAAAGTTTCTGAACTGTTTGTGAAAAGTGTGAACGGACGATTTCCCATGAAATTGGCCCCTTTGGGAGAACAATTGGGTTGATCCGGTCACCTCACAACATCTTTAGTCTATTGCAATGTATTGATCCCAATCGAAACTCTTTTTGGGATAGTTTTGTTGGAAGCATGAGGTTTGAGAAAAAGAATCGAGAAGCTTCAACCAACACTACCCTATCAATTTTGCATCTTTGAGGGAGCAAGTTAGCACATCCGGCATGCTCACAATATTTCATGACTATTCAAAACAATTGATCTCATTCGAAGCTCCTCCTGAGCCTGATTAGTGCAGAAGCACAAAGTTTCTGAACTGTTTGTGAAAAGTGTGAACGGACGATTTCCCATGAAATTGGCCCCTTTGGGAGAACAATTGGGTTGATCCGGTCACCTCACAACATCTTTAGTCTATTCCAATGTATTGCTCCCAATCGAAACTCTTTTTGGGATAGTTTTGGTGGAAGCATGAGGCTTGAGAAAAAGAACCGAGAAGCTTCAACCAACAATATCCTATCAATTTTGCATCTTTGAGGGAGCAAGTTAGCACATCAGGCATGCTCACAACATTTCATGACTATTCGAAACAATTGATCTCATTCGAAGCTCCTCCAGAGCCTGATTAGTGCAGAAGCACAAAGTTTCTGAACTGTTTGTGAAAAGTGTGAACGGACAAATTCCCATGAAATTGGCCCCTTTGGGAGAACAATTGGGTTAATCCGGTTACCTCACAACATCTTTAGTCTATTCCAATGTATTGATCCCAATCGAAACTCTTTTTGGGATAGTTTGTTGGAAGCATGAGATTTGAGAAAAAGAACCGAGAAGCTTCAACCAACACTACCCTATCAATTTTGCATCTTTGAGGGAGCAAGTTAGCACATCCGGCATGCTCACAACATTTCATGACTATTCAAAACAATTGATCTCATTCGAAACTCCTCCTGAGCCTGATTAGTGCAGAAGCACAAAGTTTCTGAACTGTTTGTGAAAAGTGTGAACGGACAAATTCCCATGAAATTGGGCCCTTTGGGAGAACAATTGGGTTAATCCGGTTACCTCACAACATCTTTAGTCTATTCCAATGTATTGATCCCAATCGAAACTCTTTTTGGGATAGTTTGTTGGAAGCATGAGATTTGAGAAAAAGAACCGAGAAGCTTCAACCAACACTACCCTATCAATTTTGCATCTTTGAGGGAGCAAGTTAGCACATCCGGCATGCTCACAACATTTCATGACTGTTCAAAACAATTGATCTCATTCGAAGCTCCTCCAGAGCCTGATTAGTGCAGAAGCACAAAGTTTCTGAACTGTTTGTGAAAAGTGTGAACGGACGAATTCCCATGAAATTGGCCCCTTTGGGAGAACAATTGAGTTGATCCGGTGACCTCACAACATCTTTAGTCTATTCCAATGTATTGATCCCAATCGAAACTCTTTTTGGGATAGTTTTGTTGGAAGCATGAGGTTTGAGAAAAAGAACCGAGAAGCTTCAACCAACAATATCCTATCAATTTTGCATCTTTGAGGAAGCAAGTTAGCACATCTGGCATGCTCACAACATTTCATGACTATTCGAAACAATTGATCTCATTCGAAGCTCCTCCTGAGCCTGATTAGTGCAGAAGCACAAAGTTTGTGAACTGTTTGTGAAAAGTGTGAACGGATGAATTCCCATTAAATTGGCCCCTTTGGGAGAACAATTGGGTTGATCCGGTCACCTCACAACATCTTTAGTCTATTGCAATGTATTGATCCCAATCGAAACTCTTTTTGGGATAGTTTGTTGGAAGCATGAGATTTGAGAAAAAGAACCGAGAAGCTTCAACCAACACTACCCTATCAATTTTGCATCTTTGAGGGAGCAAGTTAGCACATCCGGCATGCTCACAACATTTCATGACTATTCAAAACAATTGATCTCATTCGAAGCTCCTCCTGAGCCTGATTAGTGCAGAAGCACAAAGTTTCTGAACTGTTTGTGAAAAGTGTGAACGGACAAATTCCCATGAAATTGGGCCCTTTGGGAGAACAATTGGGTTAATCCGGTTACCTCACAACATCTTTAGTCTATTCCAATGTATTGATCCCAATCGAAACTCTTTTTGGGATAGTTTGTTGGAAGCATGAGATTTGAGAAAAAGAACCGAGAAGCTTCAACCAACACTACCCTATCAATTTTGCATCTTTGAGGGAGCAAGTTAGCACATCCGGCATGCTCACAACATTTCATGACTATTCAAAACAATTGATCTCATTCGAAGCTCCTCCAGAGCCTGATTAGTGCAGAAGCACAAAGTTTCTGAACTGTTTGTGAAAAGTGTGAACGGACGAATTCCCATGAAATTGGCCCCTTTGGGAGAACAATTGAGTTGATCCGGTGACCTCACAACATCTTTAGTCTATTCCAATGTATTGATCCCAATCGAAACTCTTTTTGGGATAGTTTTGGTGGAAGCATGAGGTTTGAGAAAAAGAACCGAGAAGCTTCAACCAACACTACCCTATCAATTTTGCATCTTTGATGAAGCAAGTTAGCACATCCGGAATGCTCACAACATTTCATGACTGTTCGAAACAATTGATCTCATTCGAAGCTCCTCCTGAGCCTGATTAGTGCAGAAGCACAAAGTTTCTGAACTGTTTGTGAAAAGTGTGAACGGACAAATTCCCATGAAATTGGGCCCTTTGGGAGAACAATTGGGTTAATCCGGTTACCTCACAACATCTTTAGTCTATTCCAATGTATTGATCCCAATCGAAACTCTTTTTGGGATAGTTTGTTGGAAGCATGAGATTTGAGAAAAAGAACCGAGAAGCTTCAACCAACACTACCCTATCAATTTTGCATCTTTGAGGGAGCAAGTTAGCACATCCGGCATGCTCACAACATTTCATGACTATTCAAAACAATTGATCTCATTCGAAGCTCCTCCAGAGCCTGATTAGTGCAGAAGCACAAAGTTTCTGAACTGTTTGTGAAAAGTGTGAACGGACGAATTCCCATGAAATTGGCCCCTTTGGGAGAACAATTGAGTTGATCCGGTGACCTCACAACATCTTTAGTCTATTCCAATGTATTGATCCCAATCGAAACTCTTTTTGGGATAGTTTTGGTGGAAGCATGAGGTTTGAGAAAAAGAACCGAGAAGCTTCAACCAACACTACCCTATCAATTTTGCATCTTTGAGGAAGCAAGTTAGCACATCCGGAATGCTCACAACATTTCATGACTGTTCGAAACAATTGATCTCATTCGAAGCTCCTCCTGAGCCTGATTAGTGCAGAAGCACAAAGTTTCTGAACTGTTTGTGAAACGTGTGAACGGACTAATTCCCATGAAATTGGCCCCTTTGGGAGAACAATTGGGTTGATCCGGTTACCTCACAACATCTTTAGTCTATTGCAATGTATTGATCCCAATCGAAACTCTTTTTGGGATAATTTTGGTGGAAGCATGAGGTTTGAGAAAAAGAACCGAGAAGCTTCAACCAACACTACCCTATCAATTTTGCATCTTTGATGAAGCAAGTTAGCACATCCGGAATGCTCACAACATTTCATGACTGTTCGAAACAATTGATCTCATTCGAAGCTCCTCCTGAGCCTGATTAGTGCAGAAGCACAAAGTTTCTGAACTGTTTGTGAAAAGTGTGAACGGACTAATTCCCATGAAATTGCACCCTTTGGGAGAACAATTGGGTTGATCCGGTTACCTCACAACATCTTTAGTCTATTCCAATGTATTGATCCCAATCGAAACTCTTTTTGGGATAGTTTTGGTGGAAGCATGAGGTTTGAGAAAAAGAACCGAGAAGCTTCAACCAACACTACCCTATCAATTTTGCATCTTTGAGGGAGCAAGTTAGCACATCCGGAATGCTCACAACATTTCATGACTGTTCGAAACAATTGATCTCATTCGAAGCTCCTTCAGAGCCTGATTAGTGCAGAAGCACAAAGTTTCTGAACTGTTTGTGAAAAGTGTGAACGGACGAATTCCCATGAAATTGGCCCCTTTGGGAGAACAATTGGGTTGATCCGGTTACCTCACAACATCTTTAGTCTATTCCAATGTATTGATCCCAATCGAAACTCTTTTTGGGATAGTTTTGTTGGAAGCATGAGGTTTGAGAAAAAGAACCGAGAAGCTTCAACCAACACTACCCTATCAATTTTGCATCTTTGAGGGAGCAAGTTAGCACATCCGGAATGCTCACAACATTTCATGACTGTTCGAAACAATTGATCTCATTCGAAGCTCCTCCTGAGCCTGATTAGTGCAGAAGCACAAAGTTTCTGAACTGTTTGTGAAACGTGTGAACGGACTAATTCCCATGAAATTGGCCCCTTTGGGAGAACAATTGGGTTGATCCGGTTACCTCACAACATCTTTAGTCTATCCCAATGTATTGATCCCAATCGAAACTCTTTTTGGGATAATTTTGGTGGAAGCATGAGGTTTGAGAAAAAGAACCGAGAAGCTTCACCCAACACTACCCTATCAATTTTGCATCTTTGATGAAGCAAGTTAGCACATCCGGAATGCTCACAACATTTCATGACTGTTCGAAACAATTGATCTCATTCGAAGCTCCTCCTGAGCCTGATTAGTGCAGAAGCACAAAGTTTCTGAACTGTTTGTGAAAAGTGTGAACGGACGAATTCCCATGAAATTGGACCCTTTGGGAGAACAATTGGGTTGATCCGGTCACCTCACAACATCTTTAGTCTATTCCAATGTATTGATCCCAATCGAAACTCTTTTTGGGATAGTTTTGGTGGAAGCATGAGGCTTGAGAAAAAGAACCGAGAAGCTTCAACCAACACTACCCTATCAATTTTGCATCTTTGAGGAAGCAAGTTAGCACATCCGGAATGCTCACAACATTTCATGACTGTTCGAAACAATTGATCTCATTCGAAGCTCCTCCTGAGCCTGATTAGTGCAGAAGCATAAAGTTTCTGAACTGTTTGTGAAACGTGTGAACGGACTAATTCCCATGAAATTGGCCCCTTTGGGAGAACAATTGGGTTGATCCGGTCACCTCACAACATCTTTAGTCTATTGCAATGTATTGATCCCAATCGAAACTCTTTTTGGGATAGTTTTGTTGGAAGCATGAGGTTTGAGAAAAAGAATCGAGAAGCTTCAACCAACACTACCCTATCAATTTTGCATCTTTGAGGGAGCAAGTTAGCACATCCGGCATGCTCACAATATTTCATGACTATTCAAAACAATTGATCTCATTCAAAGCTCCTCCAGAGCCTGATTAGTGCAGAAGCACAAAGTTTCTGAACTGTTTGGGAAAAGTGTGAACGGACGATTTCCCATGAAATTGGCCCCTTTGGGAGAACAATTGGGTTGATCCGGTCACCTCACAACATCTTTAGTCTATTCCAATGTATTGATCCCAATCGAAACTCTTTTTGGGATAGTTTTGTTGGAAGCGTGAGGTTTGAGAAAAAGAACCGAGAAGCTTCAACCAACACTACCCTATCAATTTTGCTTCTTTGAGGGAGCAAGTTAGCACATCTGGCATGCTCACAATATTTCATGACTGTTCGAAACAATTGATCTCATTCGAAGCTCCTCCTGAGCCTGATTAGTGCAGAAGCACAAAGTTTCTGAACTGTTTGTGAAAAGTGTGAACGGACGAATTCCCATGAAATTGGCCCCTTTGGGAGAACAATTGGGTTGATCCGGTCACCTCACAACATCTTTAGTCTATTCCAATGTATTGCTCCCAATCGAAACTCTTTTTGGGATAGTTTTGGTGGAAGCATGAGGCTTGAGAAAAAGAACCGAGAAGCTTCAACCAACAATATCCTATCAATTTTGCATCTTTGAGGGAGCAAGTTAGCACATCCGGCATGCTCACAACATTTCATGACTATTCGAAACAATTGATCTCATTCGAAGCTCCTCCAGAGCCTGATTAGTGCAGAAGCACAAAGTTTCTGAACTGTTTGTGAAAAGTGTGAACGGACAAATTCCCATGAAATTGGCCCCTTTGGGAGAACAATTGGGTTAATCCGGTTACCTCACAACATCTTTAGTCTATTCCAATGTATTGATCCCAATCGAAACTCTTTTTGGGATAGTTTGTTGGAAGCATGAGATTTGAGAAAAAGAACCGAGAAGCTTCAACCAACACTACCCTATCAATGTTGCATCTTTGAGGGAGCAAGTTAGCACATCCGGCATGCTCACAACATTTCATGACTATTGAAAACAATTGATCTCATTCGAAACTCCTCCTGAGCCTGATTAGTGCAGAAGCACAAAGTTTCTGAACTGTTTGTGAAAAGTGTGAACGGACAAATTCCCATGAAATTGGGCCCTTTGGGAGAACAATTGGGTTAATCCGGTTACCTCACAACATCTTTAGTCTATTCCAATGTATTGATCCCAATCGAAACTCTTTTTGGGATAGTTTGTTGGAAGCATGAGATTTGAGAAAAAGAACCGAGAAGCTTCAACCAACACTACCCTATCAATTTTGCATCTTTGAGGGAGCAAGTTAGCACATCCGGCATGCTCACAACATTTCATGACTGTTCAAAACAATTGATCTCATTCGAAGCTCCTCCAGAGCCTGATTAGTGCAGAAGCACAAAGTTTCTGAACTGTTTGTGAAAAGTGTGAACGGACGAATTCCCATGAAATTGGCCCCTTTGGGAGAACAATTGAGTTGATCCGGTGACCTCACAACATCTTTAGTCTATTCCAATGTATTGATCCCAATCGAAACTCTTTTTGGGATAGTTTTGTTGGAAGCATGAGGTTTGAGAAAAAGAACCGAGAAGCTTCAACCAACAATATCCTATCAATTTTGCATCTTTGAGGAAGCAAGTTAGTACATCTGGCATGCTCACAACATTTCATGACTATTCGAAACAATTGATCTCATTCGAAGCTCCTCCTGAGCCTGATTAGTGCAGAAGCACAAAGTTTGTGAACTGTTTGTGAAAAGTGTGAACGGATGAATTCCCATTAAATTGGCCCCTTTGGGAGAACAATTGGGTTGATCCGGTCACCTCACAACATCTTTAGTCTATTGCAATGTATTGATCCCAATCGAAACTCTTTTTGGGATAGTTTTGGTGGAAGCATGAGGTTTGAGAAAAAGAACCGAGAAGCTTCAACCAACACTACCCTATCAATTTTGCATCTTTGAGGGAGCAAGTTAGCACATCCGGCATGCTCACAACATTTCATGACTATTCAAAACAATTGATCTCATTCGAAGCTCCTCCTGAGCCTGATTAGTGCAGAAGCACAAAGTTTCTGAACTGTTTGTGAAAAGTGTGAACGGACAAATTCCCATGAAATTGGGCCCTTTGGGAGAACAATTGGGTTAATCCGGTTACCTCACAACATCTTTAGTCTATTCCAATGTATTGATCCCAATCGAAACTCTTTTTGGGATAGTTTGTTGGAAGCATGAGATTTGAGAAAAAGAACCGAGAAGCTTCAACCAACACTACCCTATCAATTTTGCATCTTTGAGGGAGCAAGTTAGCACATCCGGCATGCTCACAACATTTCATGACTATTCAAAACAATTGATCTCATTCGAAGCTCCTCCAGAGCCTGATTAGTGCAGAAGCACAAAGTTTCTGAACTGTTTGTGAAAAGTGTGAACGGACGAATTCCCATGAAATTGGCCCCTTTGGGAGAACAATTGAGTTGATCCGGTGACCTCACAACATCTTTAGTCTATTCCAATGTATTGATCCCAATCGAAACTCTTTTTGGGATAGTTTTGTTGGAAGCATGAGGTTTGAGAAAAAGAACCGAGAAGCTTCAACCAACAATATCCTATCAATTTTGCATCTTTGAGGGAGCAAGTTAGCACATCCGGCATGCTCACAACATTTCATGACTATTCGAAACAATTGATCTCATTCGAAGCTCCTCCTGAGCCTGATTAGTGCAGAAGCACAAAGTTTGTGAACTATTTGTGAAAAGTGTGAACGGATGAATTCCCATGAAATTGGCCCCTTTGGGAGAACAATTGGGTTGATCCGGTCACCTCACAACATCTTTAGTCTATTGCAATGTATTGATCCCAATCGAAACTCTTTTTGGTATAGTTTTGGTGGAAGCATGAGGTTTGAGAAAAAGAACCGAGAACAGTCAACCAACACTACCCTATCAATTTTGCATCTTTGAGGGAGCAAGTTAGCACATCCGGAATGCTCACAACATTTCATGACTGTTCGAAACAATTGATCTCATTCAAAGCTCCTCCTGAGCCTGATTAGTGCAGAAGCACAAAGTTTCTGAACTGTTTGTGAAAAGTGTTAACGGACGATTTCCCATGAAATTGGCCCCTTTGGGAGAACAATTGGGTTGATCCGGTCACCTCACAACATCTTTAGTCTATTCCAATGTATTGATCCCAATCGAAACTCTTTTTGGTATAGTTTTGGTGGAAGCATGAGGTTTGAGAAAAAGAACCGAGAACAGTCAACCAACACTACCCTATCAATTTTGCATCTTTGAGGGAGCAAGTTAGCACATCCGGAATGCTCACAACATTTCATGACTGTTCGAAACAATTGATCTCATTCGAAGCTCCTCCTGAGCCTGATTAGTGCAGAAGCACAAAGTTTCTGAACTGTTTGTGAAAAGTGTGAATGGACGAATTCTCATGAAATTGGCCCCTTTGGGAGAACAATTGGGTTGATCCGGTTACCTCACAACATCTTTAGTCTATTCCAATGTATTGATCCCAATCGAAACTCTTTTTGGGATAGTTTTGGTGGAAGCATGAGGTTTGAGAAAAAGAACCGAGAAGCTTCAACCAACACTACCCTATCAATTTTGCATCTTTGAGGAAGCAAGTTAGCACATCCGGAATGCTCACAACATTTCATGACTGTTCGAAACAATTGATCTCATTCGAAGCTACTCCAGAGCCTGATTAGTGCAGAAGCACAAAGTTTCTGAACTGTTTGTGAAAAGTGTGAACGGACGAATTCCCATGAAATTGGCCCCTTTGGGAGAACAATTGGGTTGATTCGATTACCTCACAACATCTTTAGTCTATTCCAATGTATTGATCCCAATCGAAACTCTTTTTGGGATAGTTTTGTTGGAAGCATGAGGTTTGAGAAAAAGAACCGAGAAGCTTCAACCAACAATATCCTATCAATTTTGCATCTTTGAGGGAGCAAGTTAGCACATCCGGCATGCTCACAACATTTCATGACTATTCAAAACAATTGATCTCATTCGAAGCTCCTCCAGAGCCTGATTAGTGCAGAAGCACAAAGTTTCTGAACTGTTTGTGAAAAGTGTGAACGGACGAATTCCCATGAAATTGGCCCCTTTGGGAGAACAATTGGGTTGATCCGGTCACCTCACAACATCTTTAGTCTATTCCAATGTATTGCTCCCAATCGAAACTCTTTTTGGGATAGTTTTGGTGGAAGCATGAGGTTTGAGAAAAAGAACCGAGAAGCTTCAACCAACACTACCCTATCAATTTTGCATCTTTGAGGGAGCAAGTTAGCACATCCGGCATGCTCACAACATTTCATGACTATTCAAAACAATTGATCTCATTCGAAGCTCCTCCAGAGCCTGATTAGTGCAGAAGCACAAAGTTTCTGAACTGTTTGTGAAAAGTGTGAACGGACGAATTCCCATGAAATTGGCCCCTTTGGGAGAACAATTGAGTTGATCCGGTGACCTCACAACATCTTTAGTCTATTCCAATGTATTGATCCCAATCGAAACTCTTTTTGGGATAGTTTTGTTGGAAGCATGAGGTTTGAGAAAAAGAACCGAGAAGCTTCAACCAACAATATCCTATCAATTTTGCATCTTTGAGGGAGCAAGTTAGCACATCCGGCATGCTCACAACATTTCATGACTATTCGAAACAATTGATCTCATTCGAAGCTCCTCCTGAGCCTGATTAGTGCAGAAGCACAAAGTTTGTGAACTATTTGTGAAAAGTGTGAACGGATGAATTCCCATGAAATTGGCCCCTTTGGGAGAACAATTGGGTTGATCCGGTCACCTCACAACATCTTTAGTCTATTGCAATGTATTGATCCCAATCGAAACTCTTTTTGGGATAGTTTTGGTGGAAGCATGAGGTTTGAGAAAAAGAACCGAGAAGCTTCAACCAACACTACCCTATCAATTTTGCATCTTTGAGGAAGCAAGTTAGCACATCCGGAATGCTCACAACATTTCATGACTGTTCGAAACAATTGATCTCATTCGAAGCTCCTCCTGAGCCTGATTAGTGCAGAAGCACAAAGTTTCTGAACTGTTTGTGAAAAGTGTGAACGGACGATTTCCCATGAAATTGGCCCCTTTGGGAGAACAATTGGGTTGATCCGGTCACCTCACAACATCTTTAGTCTATTGCAATGTATTGATCCCAATCGAAACTCTTTTTGGTATAGTTTTGGTGGAAGCATGAGGTTTGAGAAAAAGAACCGAGAACAGTCAACCAACACTACCCTATCAATTTTGCATCTTTGAGGGAGCAAGTTAGCACATCCGGAATGCTCACAACATTTCATGACTGTTCGAAACAATTGATCTCATTCAAAGCTCCTCCTGAGCCTGATTAGTGCAGAAGCACAAAGTTTCTGAACTGTTTGTGAAAAGTGTTAACGGACGATTTCCCATGAAATTGGCCCCTTTGGGAGAACAATTGGGTTGATCCGGTCACCTCACAACATCTTTAGTCTATTCCAATGTATTGATCCCAATCGAAACTCTTTTTGGTATAGTTTTGGTGGAAGCATGAGGTTTGAGAAAAAGAACCGAGAACAGTCAACCAACACTACCCTATCAATTTTGCATCTTTGAGGGAGCAAGTTAGCACATCCGGAATGCTCACAACATTTCATGACTGTTCGAAACAATTGATCTCATTCGAAGCTCCTCCTGAGCCTGATTAGTGCAGAAGCACAAAGTTTCTGAACTGTTTGTGAAAAGTGTGAATGGACGAATTCTCATGAAATTGGCCCCTTTGGGAGAACAATTGGGTTGATCCGGTTACCTCACAACATCTTTAGTCTATTCCAATGTATTGATCCCAATCGAAACTCTTTTTGGGATAGTTTTGGTGGAAGCATGAGGTTTGAGAAAAAGAACCGAGAAGCTTCAACCAACACTACCCTATCAATTTTGCATCTTTGAGGAAGCAAGTTAGCACATCCGGAATGCTCACAACATTTCATGACTGTTCGAAACAATTGATCTCATTCGAAGCTACTCCAGAGCCTGATTAGTGCAGAAGCACAAAGTTTCTGAACTGTTTGTGAAAAGTGTGAACGGACGAATTCCCATGAAATTGGCCCCTTTGGGAGAACAATTGGGTTGATTCGATTACCTCACAACATCTTTAGTCTATTCCAATGTATTGATCCCAATCGAAACTCTTTTTGGGATAGTTTTGTTGGAAGCATGAGGTTTGAGAAAAAGAACCGAGAAGCTTCAACCAACAATATCCTATCAATTTTGCATCTTTGAGGGAGCAAGTTAGCACATCCGGCATGCTCACAACATTTCATGACTATTCAAAACAATTGATCTCATTCGAAGCTCCTCCAGAGCCTGATTAGTGCAGAAGCACAAAGTTTCTGAACTGTTTGTGAAAAGTGTGAACGGACGAATTCCCATGAAATTGGCCCCTTTGGGAGAACAATTGGGTTGATCCGGTCACCTCACAACATCTTTAGTCTATTCCAATGTATTGCTCCCAATCGAAACTCTTTTTGGGATAGTTTTGGTGGAAGCATGAGGTTTGAGAAAAAGAACCGAGAAGCTTCAACCAACACTACCCTATCAATTTTGCATCTTTGAGGGAGCAAGTTAGCACATCCGGCATGCTCACAACATTTCATGACTATTCAAAACAATTGATCTCATTCGAAGCTCCTCCAGAGCCTGATTAGTGCAGAAGCACAAAGTTTCTGAACTGTTTGTGAAAAGTGTGAACGGACGAATTCCCATGAAATTGGCCCCTTTGGGAGAACAATTGAGTTGATCCGGTGACCTCACAACATCTTTAGTCTATTCCAATGTATTGATCCCAATCGAAACTCTTTTTGGGATAGTTTTGTTGGAAGCATGAGGTTTGAGAAAAAGAACCGAGAAGCTTCAACCAACAATATCCTATCAATTTTGCATCTTTGAGGGAGCAAGTTAGCACATCCGGCATGCTCACAACATTTCATGACTATTCGAAACAATTGATCTCATTCGAAGCTCCTCCTGAGCCTGATTAGTGCAGAAGCACAAAGTTTGTGAACTATTTGTGAAAAGTGTGAACGGATGAATTCCCATGAAATTGGCCCCTTTGGGAGAACAATTGGGTTGATCCGGTCACCTCACAACATCTTTAGTCTATTGCAATGTATTGATCCCAATCGAAACTCTTTTTGGGATAGTTTTGGTGGAAGCATGAGGTTTGAGAAAAAGAACCGAGAAGCTTCAACCAACACTACCCTATCAATTTTGCATCTTTGAGGAAGCAAGTTAGCACATCCGGAATGCTCACAACATTTCATGACTGTTCGAAACAATTGATCTCATTCGAAGCTCCTCCTGAGCCTGATTAGTGCAGAAGCACAAAGTTTCTGAACTGTTTGTGAAAAGTGTGAACGGACGATTTCCCATGAAATTGGCCCCTTTGGGAGAACAATTGGGTTGATCCGGTCACCTCACAACATCTTTAGTCTATTGCAATGTATTGATCCCAATCGAAACTCTTTTTGGTATAGTTTTGGTGGAAGCATGAGGTTTGAGAAAAAGAACCGAGAACAGTCAACCAACACTACCCTATCAATTTTGCATCTTTGAGGGAGCAAGTTAGCACATCCGGAATGCTCACAACATTTCATGACTGTTCGAAACAATTGATCTCATTCGAAGCTCCTCCTGAGCCTGATTAGTGCAGAAGCACAAAGTTTCTGAACTGTTTGTGAAAAGTGTTAACGGACGATTTCCCATGAAATTGGCCCCTTTGGGAGAACAATTGGGTTGATCCGGTCACCTCACAACATCTTTAGTCTATTCCAATGTATTGATCCCAATCGAAACTCTTTTTGGTATAGTTTTGGTGGAAGCATGAGGTTTGAGAAAAAGAACCGAGAACAGTCAACCAACACTACCCTATCAATTTTGCATCTTTGAGGGAGCAAGTTAGCACATCCGGAATGCTCACAACATTTCATGACTGTTCGAAACAATTGATCTCATTCGAAGCTCCTCCTGAGCCTGATTAGTGCAGAAGCACAAAGTTTCTGAACTGTTTGTGAAAAGTGTGAATGGACGAATTCTCATGAAATTGGCCCCTTTGGGAGAACAATTGGGTTGATCCGGTTACCTCACAACATCTTTAGTCTATTCCAATGTATTGATCCCAATCGAAACTCTTTTTGGGATAGTTTTGGTGGAAGCATGAGGTTTGAGAAAAAGAACCGAGAAGCTTCAACCAACACTACCCTATCAATTTTGCATCTTTGAGGAAGCAAGTTAGCACATCCGGTATGTTCACAATATTTCATGACTATTCGAAACAATTGATCTCATTCGAAGCTACTCCAGAGCCTGATTAGTGCAGAAGCACAAAGTTTCTGAACTGTTTGTGAAAAGTGTGAACGGACGAATTCCCATGAAATTGGCCCCTTTGGGAGAACAATTGGGTTGATCCGGTTACCACACAACATCTTTAGTCTATTCCAATGTATTGATCCCAATCGAAACTCTTTTTGGGATAGTTTTGTTGGAAGCATGAGGTTTGAGAAAAAGAACCGAGAAGCGTCAACCAACACTACCCTATCAATTTTGCATCTTTGAGGGAGCAAGTTAGCACATCCGGCATGCTCACAACATTTCATGACTATTCAAAACAATTGATCTCATTCGAAGCTCCTCCAGAGCCTGATTAGTGCAGAAGCACAAAGTTTCTGAACTGTTTGTGAAAAGTGTGAACGGACGAATTCCCATGAAATTGGCCCCTTTGGGAGAACAATTGGGTTGATCCGGTCACCTCACAACATCTTTAGTCTATTCCAATGTATTGCTCCCAATCGAAACTCTTTTTGGGATAGTTTTGGTGGAAGCATGAGGCTTGAGAAAAAGAACCGAGAAGCTTCAACCAACACTACCCTATCAATTTTGCATCTTTGAGGGAGCAAGTTAGCACATCCGGAATGCTCACAACATTTCATGACTGTTCGAAACAATTGATCTCATTCGAAGCTCCTCCTGAGCCTGATTAGTGCAGAAGCACAAAGTTTCTGAACTGTTTGTGAAAAGTGTGAACGGACGAATTCCCATGAAATTGGCCCCTTTGGGAGAACAATTGGGTTGATCCGGTCACCTCACAACATCTTTAGTCTATTCCAATGTATTGATCCCAATCGAAACTCTTTTTGGGATAGTTTTGTTGGAAGCATGAGGTTTGAGAAAAAGAACCGAGAAGCTTCAACCAACAATATCCTATCAATTTTGCATCTTTGAGGGAGCAAGTTAGCACATCCGGAATGCTCACAACATTTCATGACTGTTCGAAACAATTGATCTCATTCGAAGCTCCTCCTGAGCCTGATCAGTGCAGAAGCACAAAGTTTCTGAACTGTTTGGGAAAAGTGTGAACGGACGATTTCCCATGAAATTGGCCCCTTTGGGAGAACAATTGGGTTGATCCGGTCACCTCACAACATCTTTAGTCTATTGCAATGTATTGATCCCAATCGAAACTCTTTTTGGGATAGTTTTGTTGGAAGCGTGAGGTTTGAGAAAAAGAACCGAGAAGCTTCAACCAACACTACCCTATCAATTTTGCTTCTTTGAGGGAGCAAGTTAGCACATCTGGCATGCTCACAATATTTCATGACTATTCGAAACAATTGATCTCATTCGAAGCTCCTCCAGAGCCTGATTAGTGCAGAAGCACAAAGTTTCTGAACTGTTTGTGAAAAGTGTGAACGGACGAATTCCCATGAAATTGGCCCCTGTGGGAGAAAAATTGGGTTGATCCGGTTACCTCACAACATCTTTAGTCTATTCCAATGTATTGATCCCAATCGAAACTCTTTTTGGGATAGTTTTGTTGGAAGCATGAGGTTTGAGAAAAAGAACCGAGAAGCTTCAACCAACACTACCCTATCAATTTTGCATCTTTGAGGGAGCAAGTTAGGACATCCGGCATGCTCACAACATTTCATGACTATTCGAAAATATTGATCTCATTCGAAGCTCCTCCAAAGCTTGATTAGTGCAGAAGCACAAAGTTTCTGAACTGTTTGTGAAAAGTGTGAACGGACGAATTCCTATGAAATTGGCCCCTTTGGGAGAACAATTGGGTTGATCCGGTCACCTCACAACATCTTTAGTCTATTCCAATGTATTGATCCCAATCGAAACTCTTTTTGGGATAGTTTTGGTGGAAGCATGAGGTTTGAGAAAAAGAACCGAGAAGCTTCAACCAACACTACCCTATCAATTTTGCATCTTTGAGGAAGCAAGTTAGCACATCCGGAATGCTCACAACATTTCATGACTGTTCGAAACAATTGATCTCATTCGAAGCTCCTCCTGAGCCTGATTAGTGCAGAAGCACAAAGTTTCTGAACTGTTTGTGAAAAGTGTGAACGGACGATTTCCCATGAAATTGGCCCCTTTGGGAGAACAATTGGGTTGATCCGGTCACCTCACAACATCTTTAGTCTATTGCAATGTATTGATCCCAATCGAAACTCTTTTTGGTATAGTTTTGGTGGAAGCATGAGGTTTGAGAAAAAGAACCGAGAACAGTCAACCAACACTACCCTATCAATTTTGCATCTTTGAGGGAGCAAGTTAGCACATCTGGAATGCTCACAACATTTCATGACTGTTCGAAACAATTGATCTCATTCGAAGCTCCTCCTGAGCCTGATTAGTGCAGAAGTACAAAGTTTCTGAACTGTTTGTGAAAAGGGTGAACGGACGAATTCTCATGAAATTGGCCCCTTTGGGAGAACAATTGGGTTGATCCGGTTACCTCACAACATCTTTAGTCTATTCCAATGTATTGATCCCAATCGAAACTCTTTTTGGGATAGTTTTGGTGGAAGCATGAGGTTTGAGAAAAAGAACCGAGAAGCTTCAACCAACACTACCCTATCAATTTTGCATCTTTGAGGAAGCAAGTTAGCACATCCGGAATGCTCACAACATTTCATGACTGTTCGAAACAATTGATCTCATTCAAAGCTCCTCCAGAGCCTGATTAGTGCAGAAGCACAAAGTTTCTGAACTGTTTGTGAAAAGTGTGAACGGACGATTTCCCATGAAATTGGCCCCTTTGGGAGAACAATTGGGTTGATCCGGTCACCTCACAACATCTTTAGTCTATTGCAATGTATTGATCCCAATCGAAACTCTTTTTGGGATAGTTTTGTTGGAAGCATGAGGTTTGAGAAAAAGAACCGAGAAGCTTCAACCAACACTACCCTATCAATTTTGCTTCTTTGAGGGAGCAAGTTAGCACATCCGGCATGCTCACAATATTTCATGACTATTCAAAACAATTGATCTCATTCGAAGCTCCTCCAGAGCCTGATTAGTGCAGAAGCACAAAGTTTCTGAACTGTTTGGGAAAAGTGTGAACGGACGATTTCCCATGAAATTGGCCCCTTTGGGAGAACAATTGGGTTGATCCGGTCACCTCACAACATCTTTAGTCTATTCCAATGTATTGATCCCAATCGAAACTCCTTTTGGGATAGTTTTGTTGGAAGCGTGAGGTTTGAGAAAAAGAACCGAGAAGCTTCAACCATCACTACCCTATCAATTTTGCTTCTTTGAGGGAGCAAGTTAGCACATCTGGCATGCTCACAATATTTCATGACTATTCGAAACAATTGATCTCATTCGAAGCTCCTCCAGAGCCTGATTAGTGCAGAAGCACAAAGTTTCTGAACTGTTTGTGAAAAGTGTGAACGGACGAATTCCCATGAAATTGGCCCCTGTGGGAGAAAAATTGGGTTGATCCGGTTACCTCACAACATCTTTAGTCTATTCCAATATATTGATCCCAATCGAAACTCTTTTTGGGATAGTTTTGTTGGAAGCATGAGGTTTGAGAAAAAGAACCGAGAAGCTTCAACCAACACTACCCTATCAATTTTGCATCTTTGAGGGAGCAAGTTAGCACATCCGGCATGCTCACAACATTTCATGACTATTCGAAACAATTAATCTCATTCGAAGCTCCTCCCAAGCGTGATTAGTGCAGAAGCACAAAGTTTCTGAACTGTTTGTGAAAAGTGTGAACGGACGAATTCCTATGAAATTGGCCCCTTTGGGAGAACAATTGGGTTGATCCGGTCACCTCACAACATCTTTAGTCTATTCCAATGTATTGATCCCAATCGAAACTCTTTTTGGGATAGTTTTGGTGGAAGCATGAGGTTTGAGAAAAAGAACCGAGAAGCTTCAACCAACACTACCCTATAAATTTTGCATCTTTGAGGAAGCAAGTTAGCACATCCGGAATGCTCACAACATTTCATGACTGTTCGAAACAATTGATCTCATTCGAACTCCTCCTGAGCTTGATTAGTGCAGAAGCACAAAGTTTTTGAACTGTTTGTGAAAAGTGTGAACGGACGATTTCCCATGAAATTGGCCCCTTTGGGAGAACAATTGGGTTGATCCGGTCACCTCACAACATCTTTAGTCTATTGCAATGTATTGATCCCAATCGAAACTCTTTTTGGTATAGTTTTGGTGAAAGCATGAGGTTTGAGAAAAAGAACCGAGAACAGTCAACCAACAGTACCCTATCAATTTTGCATCTTTGAGGGAGCAAGTTAGCACATCCGGAATGCTCACAACATTTCATGACTGTTCGAAACAATTGATCTCATTCGAAGCTCCTCCTGAGCCTGATTAGTGCAGAAGCACAAAGTTTCTGAACTGTTTGTGAAAAGTGTGAACGGACGAATTCCCATGAAATTGGCCCCTTTGGGAGAACAATTGGGTTGATCCGGTTACCTCACAACATCTTTAGTCTATTCCAATGTATTGATCCCAATCGAAACTCTTTTTGGGATAGTTTTGTTGGAAGCATGAGGTTTGAGAAAAAGAACCGAGAAGCTTCAACCAACACTACCATATCAATTTTGCTTCTTTGAGGGAGCAAGTTAGCACATCCGGCATGCTCACAACATTTCATGACTATTCGAAACAATTGATCTCATTCGAAGCTCCTCCTGAGCCTGATTAGTGCAGAAGCACAAAGTTTCTGAACTGTTTGTGAAAAGTGTCAACGGACAAATTCCCATGAAATTGGCCACTATGGGAGAACAATTGGGTTGATCCGGTTACCACACAACATCTTTAGTCTATTCCAATGTATTGATCCCAACCGAAACTCTTTTTGGGATAGTTTTGTTGGAAGCATGAGGTTTGAGAAAAAGAACCGAGAAGCTTCAACCAACACTACCCTATCAATTTTGCTTCTTTGAGGGAGCAAGTTAGCACATCCGGCATGCTCACAACATTTCATGACTATTCAAAACAATTGAACTCATTCGAAGCTCCTCCAGAGCCTGATTAGTGCAGAAGCACAAAGTTTCTGAACTGTTTGTGAAAAGTGTGAACGGATGAATTCCCATGAAATTGGCCCCTTTGGGAGAACAATTGGGTTGATCCGGTTACCTCACAACATCTTTAGTCTATTCCAATGTATTGATCCCAATCGAAACTCTTTTTGGGATAGTTTTGTTGGAAGCATGAGGTTTGAGAAAAAGAACCGAGAAGCTTCAACCAACACTACCCTATCAATTTTGCTTCTTTGAGGGAGCAAGTTAGCACATCCGGCATGCTCACAACATTTCATGACTATTCGAAACAATTGATCTCATTCGAAGCTCCTCCTGAGCCTGATTAGTGCAGAAGCACAAAGTTTCTGAACTGTTTGTGAAAAGTGTGAACGGACGAATTGCCATGAAATTGGCCCCTTTGGGAGAACAATTGGGTTGATCCGGTGACCTCACAACATCTGGAGTCTATTCCAATGTATTGATCCCAATCGAAACTCTTTTTGGCATAGTTTTGGACGGAAGCTTGAGGTTTGAGAAAAAGAACCGAGAATCTTCAACCAACACTACCCTATCAATTTTGCATCTTTGAGGGAGCAAGTTAGCACATCCGGCATGCTCACAATATTTCATCACTATTCGAAACAATTGATCTCATTCGAAGCTCCTCCTGAGCCTGATTAGTGCAGAAGCACAAATTTTCTGAACTGTTTGTGAAAAGTGTGAACAGACGAATTCCCATGAAATTGGCCACTTTGGGAGAACAATTGGGTTGATCCGGTTACCACACAACATCTTTAGTCTATTCCAATGTATTGATCCCAATCGAAACTCTTTCTGGGATAGTTTTGTTGGAAGCATGAGGTTTGAGAAAAAGAACCGAGAAGCTTCAACCAACACTACCCTATCAATTTTGCTTCTTTGAGGGAGCAAGTTAGCACATCCGGCATGCTCACAACATTTCATGACTATTCAAAACAATTGATCTCATTCGAAGCTCCTCCTGAGCCTGATTAGTGCAGAAGCACAAAGTTTCTGAACCGTTTGTGAAAAGTGTGAACGGAGGAATTCCCATGAAATTGGCCCCTTTGGGAGAACAATTGGGTTGATCCGGTCACCTCACAACATCTTTAGTCTATTCCAATGTATTGATCCCAATCGAAACTCTTTTTGGGATAGTTTTGGTGGAAGCATGAGGTTTGAGGAAAAGAACCGAGAAGCTTCAACCAACACTACCCTATCAATTTTGCTTCTTTGAGGGAGCAAGTTAGCACATCCGGCATGCTCACAACATTTCATGACTATTCGAAACAATTGATCTCATTCGAAGCTCCTCCTGAGCCTGATTAGTGCAGAAGCACAAAGTTTCTGAACTGTTTGTGAAAAGTGTGAACGGACGAATTCCCATGAAATTGGCCCCTTTGGGAGAACAATTGGGTTGATCCGGTGACCTCACAACATCTTTAGCCTATTCCAATGTATTGATCCCAATCGAAACTCTTTTCGGGATAGTTTTGGACGGAAGCATGAGGTTTGAGAAAAAGAACCGAGAAGCTTCAACCAACACTACCCTATCAATTTTGCATCTTTGAGGGAGCAAGTTAGCACATCCGGTATGTTCACAATATTTCATGACTATTCGAAACAATTGATCTCATTCGAAGCTCCTCCTGAGCCTGATTAGTGCAGAAGCACAAAGTTTCTGAACTGTTTGTGAAAAGTGTGAACGGACGAATTCCTATGAAATTGGCCCCTTTGGGAGAACAATTGGGTTGATCCGGTCACCTCACAACATCTTTAGTCTATTCCAATGTATTGATCCCAATCGAAACTCTTTTTGGGATAGTTTTGGTGGAAGCATGAGGTTTGAGAAAAAGAACCGAGAAGCTTCAACCAACACTACCCTATAAATTTTGCATCTTTGAGGAAGCAAGTTAGCACATCCGGAATGCTCACAACATTTCATGACTGTTCGAAACAATTGATCTCATTCGAACTCCTCCTGAGCTTGATTAGTGCAGAAGCACAAAGTTTTTGAACTGTTTGTGAAAAGTGTGAACGGACGATTTCCCATGAAATTGGCCCCTTTGGGAGAACAATTGGGTTGATCCGGTCACCTCACAACATCTTTAGTCTATTGCAATGTATTGATCCCAATCGAAACTCTTTTTGGTATAGTTTTGGTGAAAGCATGAGGTTTGAGAAAAAGAACCGAGAACAGTCAACCAACAGTACCCTATCAATTTTGCATCTTTGAGGGAGCAAGTTAGCACATCCGGAATGCTCACAACATTTCATGACTGTTCGAAACAATTGATCTCATTCGAAGCTCCTCCTGAGCCTGATTAGTGCAGAAGCACAAAGTTTCTGAACTGTTTGTGAAAAGTGTGAACGGACGAATTCTCATGAAATTGGCCCCTTTGGGAGAACAATTGGGTTGATCCGGTTACCTCACAACATCTTTAGTCTATTCCAATGTATTGATCCCAATCGAAACTCTTTTTGGGATAGTTTTGGTGGAAGCATGAGGTTTGAGAAAAAGAACCGAGAAGCTTCAACCAACACTACCCTATCAATTTTGCATCTTTGAGGAAGCAAGTTAGCACATCCGGAATGCTCACAACATTTCATGACTGTTCGAAACAATTGATCTCATTCGAAGCTCCTCCAGAGCCTGATTAGTGCAGAAGCACAAAGTTTCTGAACTGTTTGTGAAAAGTGTGAACGGACGAATTCCCATGAAATTGGCCCCTTTGGGAGAACAATTGGGTTGATCCGATTACCTCACAACATCTTTAGTCTATTCCAATGTATTGATCCCAATCGAAACTCTTTTTGGGATAGTTTTGTTGGAAGCATGAGGTTTGAGAAAAAGAACCGAGAAGCGTCAACCAACACTACCCTATCAATTTTGCATCTTTGAGGGAGCAAGTTAGCACATCCGGAATGCTCACAACATTTCATGACTGTTCGAAACAATTGATCTCATTCGAAGCTCCTCCTGAGCCTGATTAGTGCAGAAGCCCAAAGTTTCTGAACTGTTTGTGAAAAGTGTGAACGGACGATTTCCCATGAAATTGGCCCCTTTGGGAGAACAATTGGGTTGATCCGGTCACCTCACAACATCTTTAGTCTATTGCAATGTATTGATCCCAATCGAAACTCTTTTTGGGATAGTTTTGTTGGAAGCATGAGGTTTGAGAAAAAGAACCGAGAAGCTTCAACCAACACTACCCTATCAATTTTGCTTCTTTGAGGGAGCAAGTTAGCACATCCGGCATGCTCACAACATTTCATGACTATTCGAAACAATTGATCTCATTCGAAGCTCCTCCAGAGCCTGATTAGTGCAGAAGCACAAAGTTTCTGAACTGTTTGTGAAAAGTGTGAACGGACGAATTGCCATGAAATTGGCCCCTTTGGGAGAACAATTGGGTTGATCCGGTGACCTCACAACATCTGGAGTCTATTCCAATGTATTGATCCCAATCGAAACTCTTTTTGGCATAGTTTTGGACGGAAGCTTGAGGTTTGAGAAAAAGAACCGAGAATCTTCAACCAACACTACCCTATCAATTTTGCATCTTTGAGGGAGCAAGTTAGCACATCCGGCATGCTCACAATATTTCATAACTATTCGAAACAATTGATCTCATTCGAAGCTCCTCCTGAGCCTGATTAGTGCAGAAGCACAAATTTTCTGAACTGTTTGTGAAAAGTGTGAACGGACGAATTCCCATGAAATTGGCCACTTTGGGAGAACAATTGGGTTGATCCGGTTACCACACAACATCTTTAGTCTATTCCAATGTATTGATCCCAATCGAAACTCTTTCTGGGATAGTTTTGTTGGAAGCATGAGGTTTGAGAAAAAGAACCGAGAAGCTTCAACCAACACTACCCTATCAATTTTGCTTCTTTGAGGGAGCAAGTTAGCACATCCGGCATGCTCACAACATTTCATGACTATTCAAAACAATTGATCTCATTCGAAGCTCCTCCTGAGCCTGATTAGTGCAGAAGCACAAAGTTTCTGAACCGTTTGTGAAAAGTGTGAACGGAGGAATTCCCATGAAATTGGCCCCTTTGGGAGAACAATTGGGTTGATCCGGTTACCTCACAACATCTTTAGTCTATTTCAATGTATTGATCCCAATCGAAACTCTTTTTGGGATAGTTTTGGTGGAAGCATGAGGTTTGAGAAAAAGAACCGAGAAGCTTCAACCAACACTACCCTATCAATTTTGCTTCTTTGAGGGAGCAAGTTAGCACATCCGGCATGCTCACAACATTTCATGACTATTCGAAACAATTGATCTCATTCGAAGCTCCTCCTGAGCCTGATTAGTGCAGAAGCACAAAGTTTCTGAACTGTTTGTGAAAAGTGTGAACGGACGAATTCCCATGAAATTGGCCCCTTTGGGAGAACAATTGGGTTGATCCGGTGACCTCACAACATCTTTAGCCTATTCCAATGTATTGATCCCAATCGAAACTCTTTTCGGGATAGTTTTGGACGGAAGCATGAGGTTTGAGAAAAAGAACCGAGAAGCTTCAACCAACACTACCCTATCAATTTTGCATCTTTGAGGGAGCAAGTTAGCACATCCGGTATGTTCACAATATTTCATGACTATTCGAAACAATTGATCTCATTCGAAGCTCCTCCTGAGCCTGATTAGTGCAGAAGCACAAAGTTTCTGAACTGTTTGTGAAAAGTGTGAACGGACGAATTCCCATGAAATTGGCCCCTTTGGGAGAACAATTGGGTTGATCCGGTGACCTCACAACATCTTTAGCCTATTCCAATGTATTGATCCCAATCGAAACTCTTTTCGGGATAGTTTTGGACGGAAGCATGAGGTTTGAGAAAAAGAACCGAGAAGCTTCAACCAACACTACCCTATCAATTTTGCATCTTTGAGGGAGCAAGTTAGCACATCCGGTATGTTCACAATATTTCATGACTATTCGAAACAATTGATCTCATTCGAAGCTCCTCCTGAGCCTGATTAGTGCAGAAGCACAAAGTTTCTGAACTGTTTGTGAAAAGTGTGAACGGACGAATTCCCATGAAATTGGCCCCTTTGGGAGAACAATTGGGTTGATCCGGTCACCTCACAACATCTTTAGTCTATTCCAATGTATTGCTCCCAATCGATACTCTTTTTGGGATAGTTTTGGTGGAAGCATGAGGTTTGAGAAAAAGAACCGAGAAGCTTCAACCAACACTACCCTATCAATTTTGCATCTTTGAGGGAGCAAGTTAGCACATCCGGCATGCTCACAACATTTCATGACTATTCGAAACAATTGATCTCATTCGAAGCTCCTCCAAAGCTTGATTAGTGCAGAAGCACAAAGTTTCTGAACTGTTTGTGAAAAGTGTGAACGGACGAATTCCCATGAAATTGGCCCCTTTGGGAGAACAATTGGGTTGATCCGGTCACCTCACAACATCTTTAGTCTATTCCAATGTATTGCTCCCAATCGATACTCTTTTTGGGATAGTTTTGGTGGAAGCATGAGGTTTGAGAAAAAGAACCGAGAAGCTTCAACCAACAATATCCTATCAATTTTGCATCTTTGAGGGAGCAAGTTAGCACATCCGGCATGCTCACAATATTTCATGACTATTCGAAACAATTGATCTCATTCGAAGCTCCTCCAGAGCCTGATTAGTGCAGAAGCACAAAGTTTCTGAACTGTTTGTGAAAAGTGTGAACGGACAAATTCCCATGAAATTGGCCACTTTGGGAGAACAATTGGGTTGATCCGGTTACCACACAACATCTTTAGTCTATTCCAATGTATTGATCCCAATCGAAACTCTTTCTGGGATAGTTTTGGTGGAAGCATGAGGGTTGAGAAAAAGAACCGAGAAGCTTCAACCAACAATATCCTCTCAATTTTGCATCTTTGAGGGAGCAAGTTAGCACATCCGGCATGCTCACAACATTTCATGACTATTCGAAACAATTGATCTCATTCGAAGCTCCTCCTGAGCCTGATTAGTGCAGAAGCACAAAGTTTCTGAACAGTTTGTGAAAAGTGTGAACGGACAAATTCCCATGATATTGGCCCCTTTGGGATAATAATTGGGTTGATCCGGTTACCTCACAACATCTTTAGTCTATTCCAATGTATTGATCCCAATCGAAACTCTTTTTGGGATAGTTTTGTTGGAAGCATGAGGTTTGAGAAAAAGAACCGAGAAGCTTCAACCAACACTACCATATCAATTTTGCTTCTTTGAGGGAGCAAGTTAGCACATCCGGCATGCTCACAACATTTCATGACTATTCGAAACAATTGATCTCATTCGAAGCTCCTCCAGAGCCTGATTAGTGCAGAAGCACAAAGTTTCTGAACCGTTTGTGAAAAGTGTCAACGGACAAATTCCCATGAAATTGGCCACTTTGGGAGAACAATTGGGTTGATCCGGTTACCACGCAACATCTTTAGTCTATTCCAATGTATTGATCCCAATCGAAACTCTTTTTGGCATAGTTTTGGACGGAAGCTTGAGGTTTGAGAAAAAGAACCGAGAATCTTCAACCAACACTACCCTATCAATTTTGCATCTTTGAGGGAGCAAGTTAGCACATCTGGCATGCTCACAACATTTCATGACTATTCGAAACAATTGATCTCATTCGAAGCTCCTCCAGAGCCTGATTAGTGCAGAAGCACAAAGTTTCTGAACTGTTTGTGAAAAGTGTGAACGGACGAATTGCCATGAAATTGGCCCCTTTGGGAGAACAATTGGGTTGATCAGGTTACCTCACAACATCTTTAGTCTATTCCAATGTATTGATCCCAATCGAAACTCTTTTTGGGATAGTTTTGTTGGAAGCATGAGGTTTGAGAAAAAGAACCGAGAAGCTTCAACCAACACTACCCTATCAATTTTGCATCTTTGAGGGAGCAAGTTAGCACATCCGGCATGCTCACAACATTTCATGACTATTCGAAACAATTGATCTCATTCGAAGCTCCTCCAGAGCCTGATTAGTGCAGAAGCACAAAGTTTCTGAACTGTTTGTGAAAAGTGTGAATGGACGAATTCCCATGAAATTGGCCCCTTTGGGAGAACAATTGGGTTGATCCGGTGACCTCACAACATCTGGAGTCTATTCCAATGTATTGATCCCAATCGAAACTCTTTTTGGCATAGTTTTGGACGGAAGCTTGAGGTTTGAGAAAAAGAACCGAGAATCTTCAACCAACACTACCCTATCAATTTTGCATCTTTGAGGGAGCAAGTTAGCACATCCGGCATGCTCACAATATTTCATGACTATTCGAAACAATTGATCTCATTCGAAGCTCCTCCTGAGCCTGATTAGTGCAGAAGCACAAATTTTCTGAACTGTTTGTGAAAAGTGTGAACGGACGAATTCCCATGAAATTGGCCACTTTGGGAGAACAATTGGGTTGATCCGGTTGCCACACAACATCTTTAGTCTATTCCAATGTATTGATCCCAATCGAAACTCTTTCTGGGATAGTTTTGGTGGAAGCATGAGGTTTGAGAAAAAGAACCGAGAAGCTTCAACCAACAATATCCTCTCAATTTTGCATCTTTGAGGGAGCAAGTTAGCACATCCGGCATGCTCACAACATTTCATGACTATTCGAAACAATTGATCTCATTCGAAGCTCCTCCTGAGCCTGATTAGTGCAGAAGCACAAAGTTTCTGAACTGTTTGTGAAAAGTGTGAACGGACGAATTCCCATGATATTGGCCCCTTTGGGAGAATAATTGGGTTGATCCGGTTACCTCACAACATCTTTAGTCTATTCCAATGTATTGATCCCAATCGAAACTCTTTTTGGGATAGTTTTGTTGGAAGCATGAGGTTTGAGAAAAAGAACCGAGAAGCTTCAACCAACACTACCATATCAATTTTGCTTCTTTGAGGGAGCAAGTTAGCACATCCGGCATGCTCACAACATTTCATGACAATTCGAAAAAATTGATCTCATTCGAAGCTCCTCCAGAGCCTGATTAGTGCAGAAGCACAAAGTTTCTGAACCGTTTGTGAAAAGTGTCAACGGACGAATTCCCATGAAATTGGCCACTTTGGGAGAACAATTGGGTTGATCCGGTTACCACACAACATCTTTAGTCTATTCCAATGTATTGATCCCAATCGAAACTCTTTTTGGGATAGTTTTGTTGGAAGCATGAGGTTTGAGAAAAAGAACCGAGAAGCTTCAACCAACACTACCCTATCAATTTTGCTTCTTTGAGGGAGCAAGTTAGCACATCCGGCATGCTCACAACATTTCATGACTATTCGAAACAATTGATATCATTCGATGCTCCTCCAGAGCCTGATTAGTGCAGAAGCACAAAGTTTCTGAACTGTTTGTGAAAAGTGTGAATGGACTAATTCCCTTGAAATTGGCCCCTTTGGGAGAACAATTGGGTTGATCAGGTTACCTCACAACATCTTTAGTCTATTCCAATGTATTGATCCCAATTGAAACTCTTTTTGGGATAGTTTTGTTGGAAGCATGAGGTTTGAGAAAAAGAACCGAGAAGCTTCAACCAACACTACCCTATCAATTTTGCTTCTTTGAGGGAGCAAGTTAGCACATCCGGCATGCTCACAACATTTCATGACTATTCGAAACAATTGATATCATTCGAAGCTCCTCCAGAGCCTGATTAGTGCAGAAGCACAAAGTTTCTGAACTGTTTGTGAAAAGTGTGAATGGACTAATTCCCTTGAAATTGGCCCCTTTGGGAGAACAATTGGGTTGATCAGGTTACCTCACAACATCTTTAGTCTATTCCAATGTATTGATCCCAATCGAAACTCTTTTTGGGATAGTTTTGTTGGAAGCATGAGGTTTGAGAAAAAGAACCGAGAATCTTCAACCAACACTACCCTATCAATTTGGCATCTTTGAGGGAGCAAGTTAGCACATCCGGCATGCTCACAATATTTCATGACTATTCGAAACAATTGATCTCATTCGAAGCTCCTCCTGAGCCTGATTAGTGCAGAAGCACATATTTTCTGAACTGTTTGTGAAAAGTGTGAACGGACGAATTCCCATGAAATTGGCCACTTTGGGAGAACAATTGGGTTGATCCGGTTACCACACAACATCTTTAGTCTATTCCAATGTATTGATCCCAATCGAAACTCTTTCTGGGATAGTTTTGGTGGAAGCATGAGGTTTGAGAAAAAGAACCGAGAAGCTTCAACCAACAATATCCTCTCAATTTTGCATCTTTGAGGGAGCAAGTTAGCACATCCGGCATGCTCACAACATTTCATGACTATTCGAAACAATTGATCTCATTCGAAGCTCCTCCTGAGCCTGATTAGTGCAGAAGCACAAAGTTTCTGAACTGTTTGTGAAAAGTGTGAACGGACGAATTCCCATGATATTGGCCCCTTTGGGAGAATAATTGGGTTGATCCGGTTACCTCACAACATCTTTAGTCTATTCCAATGTATTGATCCCAATCGAAACTCTTTTTGGGATAGTTTTGTTGGAAGCATGAGGTTTGAGAAAAAGAACCGAGAAGCTTCAACCAACACTACCATATCAATTTTGCTTCTTTGAGGGAGCAAGTTAGCACATCCGGCATGCTCACAACATTTCATGACTATTCGAAAAAATTGATCTCATTCGAAGCTCCTCCAGAGCCTGATTAGTGCAGAAGCACAAAGTTTCTGAACCGTTTGTGAAAAGTGTCAACGGACGAATTCCCATGAAATTGGCCACTTTGGGAGAACAATTGGGTTGATCCGGTTACCACACAACATCTTTAGTCTATTCCAATGTATTGATCCCAATCGAAACTCTTTTTGGGATAGTTTTGTTGGAAGCATGAGGTTTGAGAAAAAGAACCGAGAAGCTTCAACCAACACTACCCTATCAATTTTGCTTCTTTGAGGGAGCAAGTTAGCACATCCGGCATGCTCACAACATTTCATGACTATTCGAAACAATTGATATCATTCGAAGCTCCTCCAGAGCCTGATTAGTGCAGAAGCACAAAGTTTCTGAACTGTTTGTGAAAAGTGTGAATGGACTAATTCCCTTGAAATTGGCCCCTTTGGGAGAACAATTGGGTTGATCAGGTTACCTCACAACATCTTTAGTCTATTCCAATGTATTGATCCCAATTGAAACTCTTTTTGGGATAGTTTTGTTGGAAGCATGAGGTTTGAGAAAAAGAACCGAGAATCTTCAACCAACACTACCCTATCAATTTTGCATCTTTGAGGGAGCAAGTTAGCACATCCGGCATGCTCACAACATTTCATGACTATTCGAAACAATTGATCTCATTTGAAGCTCCTCCTGAGCCTGATTAGTGCAGAAGCACAAATTTTCTGAACTGTTTGTGAAAAGTGTGAACGGACGAATTCCCTTGAAATTGGCCCCTTTGGGAGAACAATTGGGTTGATCAGGTTACCTCACAACATCTTTAGTCTATTCCAATGTATTGATCCCAATCGAAACTCTTTTTGGGATAGTTTTGTTGGAAGCATGAGGTTTGAGAAAAAGAACCGAGAATCTTCAACCAACACTACCCTATCAATTTGGCATCTTTGAGGGAGCAAGTTAGCACATCCGGCATGCTCACAATATTTCATGACTATTCGAAACAATTGATCTCATTCGAAGCTCCTCCTGAGCCTGATTAGTGCAGAAGCACATATTTTCTGAACTGTTTGTGAAAAGTGTGAACGGACGAATTCCCATGAAATTGGCCACTTTGGGAGAACAATTGGGTTGATCCGGTTACCACACAACATCTTTAGTCTATTCCAATGTATTGATCCCAATCGAAACTCTTTCTGGGATAGTTTTGGTGGAAGCATGAGGTTTGAGAAAAAGAACCGAGAAGCTTCAACCAACAATATCCTCTCAATTTTGCATCTTTGAGGGAGCAAGTTAGCACATCCGGCATGCTCACAACATTTCATGACTATTCGAAATAATTGATCTCATTCGAAGCTCCTCCTGAGCCTGATTAGTGCAGAAGCACAAAGTTTCTGAACTGTTTGTGAAAAGTGTGAACGGACGAATTCCCATGATATTGGCCCCTTTGGGAGAAAAATTGGGTTGATCCGGTTACCTCACAACATCTTTAGTCTATTCCAATGTATTGATCCCAATCGAAACTCTTTTTGGGATAGTTTTGTTGGAAGCATGAGGTTTGAGAAAAAGAACCGAGAAGCTTCAACCAACACTACCATATCAATTTTGCTTCTTTGAGGGAGCAAGTTAGCACATCCGGCATGCTCACAACATTTCATGACTATTCGAAACAATTGATCTCATTCGAAGCTCCTCCAGAGCCTGATTAGTGCAGAAGCACAAAGTTTCTGAACTGTTTGTGAAAAGTGTGAATGGACGAATTCCCATGAAATTGGCCCCTTTGGGAGAACAATTGGGTTGATCCGGTTACCTCACAACATCTTTAGTCTATTGCAATGTATTGATCCCAATCGAAACTCTTTTCGGGATAGTTTTTGTGGAAGCATGAGGTTTGAGAAAAAGAACCGAGAAGCTTCAACCAACAATATCCTATCAATTTTGCTTCTTTGAGGGAGCAAGTTAGCACATCTGGCATGCTCACAACATTTCATGACTATTCCAAACAATTGATCTCATTCGAAGCTCCTCCAGAGCCTGATTAGTGCAGAAGCACAAAGTTTCTGAACTGTTTGTGAAAAGTGTGAACGGACGAATTGCCATGAAATTGGCCCCTTTGGGAGAACAATTGGGTTGATCCGGTGACCTCACAACATCTGGAGTCTATTCCAATGTATTGATCCCAATCGAAACTCTTTTTGGCATAGTTTTGGACGGAAGCTTGAGGTTTGAGAAAAAGAACCGAGAATCTTCAACCAACACTACCCTATCAATTTTGCATCTTTGAGGGAGCAAGTTAGCACATCCGGCATGCTCACAATATTTCATGACTATTCGAAACAATTGATCTCATTCGAAGCTCCTCCTGAGCCTGATTAGTGCAGAAGCACAAATTTTCTGAACTGTTTGTGAAAAGTGTGAACGGACGAATTCCCATGAAATTGGCCACTTTGGGAGAACAATTGGGTTGATCCGGTTACCACACAACATCTTTAGTCTATTCCAATGTATTGATCCCAATCGAAACTCTTTCTGGGATAGTTTTGGTGGAAGCATGAGGTTTGAGAAAAAGAACCGAGAAGCTTCAACCAACAATATCCTCTCAATTTTGCATCTTTGAGGGAGCAAGTTAGCACATCCGGCATGCTCACAACATTTCATGACTATTCGAAACAATTGATCTCATTCGAAGCTCCTCCAGAGCCTGATTAGTGCAGAAGCACAAAGTTTCTGAACTGTTTGTGAAAAGTGTGAACGGACGAATTCCCATGAAATTGGCCCCTTTGGGAGAATAATTGGGTTGATCCGGTTACCTCACAACATCTTTAGTCTATTCCAATGTGTTGATCCCAATCGAAACTCTTTTTGGGATAGTTTTGTTGGAAGCATGAGGTTTGAGAAAAAGAACCGAGAAGCTTCAACCAACACTACCATATCAATTTTGCTTCTTTGAGGGAGCAAGTTAGCACATCCGGCATGCTCACAACATTTCATGACTATTCGAAACAATTGATCTCATTCGAAGCTCCTCCAGAGCCTGATTAGTGCAGAAGCACAAAGTTTCTGAACCGTTTGTGAAAAGTGTCAACGGACAAATTCCCATGAAATTGGCCACTTTGGGAGAACAATTGGGTTGATCCGGTTACCACACAACATCTTTAGTCTATTCCAATGTATTGATCCCAATCGAAACTCTTTTTGGGATAGTTTTGTTGGAAGCATGAGGTTTGAGAAAAAGAACCGAGAAGCTTCAACCAACACTACCCTATCAATTTTGCTTCTTTGAGGGAGCAAGTTAGCACATCCGGCATGCTCACAACATTTCATGACGATTCGAAACAATTGATCTAATTTGAAGCTCCTCCAGAGCCTGATTAGTGCAGAAGCACAAAGTTTCTGAACCGTTTGTGAAAAGTGTGAACGGACGAATTCCCATGAAATTGGCCCCTTTCGGAGAACAATTGGGTTGATCCGGTTACCTCACAACATCTTTAGTCTATTCCAATGTATTGATCCCAATCGAAACTCTTTTTGGGATAGTTTTGTTGGAAGCATGAGGTTTGAGAAAAAGAACCGAGAAGCTTCAACCAACACTACCCTATCAATTTTACATATTTGAGGGAGCAAGTTAGCACATCCGGCATGCTCACAACATTTCATGACTATTCGAAACAATTGATCTCATTCGAAGCTCCTCCTGAGCCTGATTAGTGCAGAAGCACAAATTTTCTGAACTGTTTGTGAAAAGTGTGAACGGACGAATTCCCATGAAATTGGCCACTTTGGGAGAACAATTGGGTTGATCCGGTTACCACACAACATCTTTAGTCTATTCCAATGTATTGATCCCAATCGAAACTCTTTCTGGGATAGTTTTGGTGGAAGCATGAGGTTTGAGAAAAAGAACCGAGAAGCTTCAACCAACAATATCCTCTCAATTTTGCATCTTTGAGGGAGCAAGTTAGCACATCCGGCATGCTCACAACATTTCATGACTATTCGAAACAATTGATCTCATTCGAAGCTCCTCCAGAGCCTGATTAGTGCAGAAGCACAAAGTTTCTGAACTGTTTGTGAAAAGTGTGAACGGACGAATTCCCATGAAATTGGCCCCTTTGGGAGAATAATTGGGTTGATCCGGTTACCTCACAACATCTTTAGTCTATTCCAATGTATTGATCCCAATCGAAACTCTTTTTGGGATAGTTTTGTTGGAAGCATGAGGTTTGAGAAAAAGAACCGAGAAGCTTCAACCAACACTACCATATCAATTTTGCTTCTTTGAGGGAGCAAGTTAGCACATCCGGCATGCTCACAACATTTCATGACTATTCGAAACAATTGATCTCATTCGAAGCTCCTCCAGAGCCTGATTAGTGCAGAAGCACAAAGTTTCTGAACCGTTTGTGAAAAGTGTGAACGGACAAATTCCCATGAAATTGGCCACTTTGGGAGAACAATTGGGTTGATCCGGTTACCACACAACATCTTTAGTCTATTCCAATGTATTGATCCCAATCGAAACTCTTTTTGGGATAGTTTTGTTGGAAGCATGAGGTTTGAGAAAAAGAACCGAGAAGCTTCAACCAACACTACCCTATCAATTTTGCATCTTTGAGGGAGCAGATTAGCACATCCGGCATGCTCACAACATTTCATGACTATTCGAAACAATTGATCTCATTCGAAGCTCCTCCAGAGCATGATTAGTGCAGAGGCACAAAGTTTCTGAACTGTTTGTGAAAAGTGTGAACGAACGAATTCCCATGAAATTGGCCCCTTTCGGAGAACAATTGGGTTGATCCGGTTACCTCACAACATCTTTAGTCTATTCCAATGTATTGATCCCAATCGAAACTCTTTTTGGGATAGTTTTGGTGGAAGCATGAGGCTTGAGAAAAAGAACCGAGAACCTTCAACCAACAATATCCTATCAATTTTGCATCTTTGAGGGAGCAAGTTAGCACATCCGGCATGTTCACAACATTTCATGACTATTCGAAACAATTGATCTCATTCGAAGCTCCTCCAGAGCCTGATTAGTGCAGAAGCACAAAGTTTCTGAACTGTTTGTGAAAAGTGTGAACGGATGAATTCCCATGAAATTGGCCCCTTTGGGAGAACAATTGGGTTGATCCGGTTACCTCACAACATCTTTAGTCTATTCCAATGTATTGATCCCAATCGAAACTCTTTTTGGGATAGTTTTGTTGGAAGCATGAGGTTTGAGAAAAAGAACCGAGAAGCTTCAACCAACACTACCCTATCAATTTTGCTTCTTTGAGGGAGCAAGTTAGCACATCCGGCATGTTCACAACATTTCATGACTATTCGAAACAATTGATCTCATTCGAAGCTCCTCCAGAGCATGATTAGTGCAGAAGCACAAAGTTTCTGAACTGTTTGTGAAAAGTGTGAACGGATGAATTCCCATGAAATTGGCCCCTTTGGGAGAACAATTGGGTTGATCCGGTTACCTCACAACATCTTTAGTCTATTCCAATATATTGATCCCAATCAAAACTCTTTTTGGGATAGTTTTGTTGGAAGCATGAGGTTTGAGAAAAAGAACCGAGAAGCTTCAACCAACACTACCCTATCAATTTTGCTTCTTTGAGGTAGCAAGTTAGCACATCCGGCATGTTCACAACATTTCATGACTGTTCGAAACAATTGATCTCATTCGAAGCTCCTCCAGAGCCTGATTAGTGCAGAAGCACAAAGTTTCTGAACTGTTTGTGAAAAGTGTGAACGGATGAATTCCCATGAAATTGGCCCCTTTGGGAGAACAATTGGGTTGATCCGGTTACCTCACAACATCTTTAGTCTATTCCAATGTATTGATCCCAATCGAAACTCTTTTTGGGATAGTTTTGTTGGAAGCATGAGGTTTGAGAAAAAGAACCGATAAGCTTCAACCAACACTACCATATCAATTTTGCTTCTTTGAGGGAGCAAGTTAGCACATCCGGCATGCTCACAACATTTCATGACTATTCGAAACAATTGATCTCATTCGAAGCTCCTCCAGAGCCTGATTAGTGCAGAAGCACAAAGTTTCTGAACTGTTTGTGAAAAGTGTGAACGGATGAATTCCCATGAAATTGGCCCCTTTGGGAGAACAATTGGGTTGATCCGGTTACCTCACAACATCTTTAGTCTATTCCAATGTATTGATCCCAATCGAAACTCTTTTTGAGATTGTTTTGTTGGAAGCATGAGGTTTGAGAAAAAGAACCGAGAAGCTTCAACCAACAATATCCTATCAATTTTGCATCTTTGAGGGAGCAAGTTAGCACATCCGGCATGTTCACAACATTTCATGACTATTCGAAACAATTGATCTCATTCGAAGCTCCTCCAGAGCCTGATTAGTGCAGAAGTACAAAGTTTCTGAACCGTTTGTGAAAAGTGTGAACGGACGAATTCCCATGAAATTGGCCCCTTTGGGAAAACAATTAGGTTGATCCGGTTACCTCACAACATCTTTAGTCTATTCCAATGTACTGATCCCAATCGAAACTCTTTTTGGGATAGTTTTGGTGGAAGCATGAGGCTTGAGAAAAAGAACCGAGAAGCTTCAACCAACAATATCCTATCAATTTTGCATCTTTGAGGGAGCAAGTTAGCACATCCGGCATGTTCACAACATTTCATGACTATTCGAAACAATTGATCTCATTCGAAGCTCCTCCTGAGCCTGATTAGTGCAGAAGCACAAAGTTTCTGAACTGTTTGTGAAAAGTGTCAATGGACGAATCCCCATGAAATTGGCCCCTTTCGGAGAACAATTGGGTTGATCCGGTTACCTCACAACATCTTTAGTCTATTCCAATGTATTGATCCCAATCGAAACTCTTTTTGGGATAGTTTTGTTGGAAGCATGAGGTTTGAGAAAAAGAACCGAGAAGCTTCAACCAACACTACCCTATCAATTTTGCTTCTTTGAGGGAGCAAGTTAGCACATCCGGCATGCTCACAACATTTCATGACTATTCGAAACAATTGATCTCATTCGAAGCTCCTCCAGAGCCTGATTAGTGCAGAAGCACAAAGTTTCTGAACCGTTTGTGAAAAGTGTGAACGGACGAATTCCCATGAAATTGGCCCCTTTGGGAGAACAATTGGGTTGATCCGGTTACCTCACAACATCTTTAGTCTATTCCAATGGATTGATCCCAATCGAAACTCTTTTTGGGATAGTTTTGTTGGAAGCATGAGGTTTGAGAAAAAGAACCGAGAAGCTTCAACCAACACTACCCTATCAATTTTGCTTCTTTGAGGGAGCAAGTTAGCACATCCGGCATGCTCACAATATTTCATGACTATTCGAAACAATTGATCTCATTCGAAGCTCCTCCAGAGCCTGATTAGTGCAGAAGCACAAAGTTTCTGAACCGTTTGTGAAAAGTATGAACGGACAAATTCCCATGAAATTGGCCCCTTTCGGAGAACAATTGGGTTGATCCGGTTACCTCACAACATCTTTAGTCTATTCCAATGTATTGATCCCAATCGAAACTCTTTTTGGGATAGTTTTGTTGGAAGCATGAGGTTTGAGAAAAAGAACCGAGAAGCTTCAACCAACACTACCCTATCAATTTTGCTTCTTTGAGGGAGCAAGTTAGCACATCCGGCATGCTCACAACATTTCATGACTATTCGAAACAATTGATCTCTTTCGAAGCTCCTCCAGAGCCTGATTAGTGCAGAAGCACAAAGTTTCTGAACTGTTTGTGAAAAGTGTGAACGAACGAATTCCCATGAAATTGGCCCCTTTGGGAGAACAATTGGGTTGATCCGGTTACCTCACAACATCTTTAGTCTATTCCAATGTATTGATCCCAATCGAAACTCTTTTTGGGATAGTTTTGGTGAAAGCATGAGGTTTGAGAAAAAGAACCGAGAAGCTTCAACCAACAATATCCTATCAATTTTGCATCTTTGAGGGAGCAAGTTAGCACATCCGGCATGTTCACAACATTTCATGACTATTCGAAACAATTGATCTCATTCGTAGCTCCTCCTGAGCCTGATTAGTGCAGAAGCACAAAGTTTCTGAACTGTTTGTGAAAAGTGTCAACGGATGAATTCCCATGAAATTGGCCCCTTTCGGAGAACAATTGGGTTGATCCGGTTACCTCACAACATCTTTAGTCTATTCCAATGTATTGATCCCAATCGAAACTCTTTTTGGGATAGTTTTGTTGGAAGCATGAGGTTTGAGAAAAAGAACCGAGAAGCTTCAACCAACACTACCCTATCAATTTTGCTTCTTTGAGGGAGCAAGTTAGCACATCCGGCATGCTCACAACATTTCATGACTATTCAAAACAATTGATCTCATTCGAAGCTCCTCCAGAGCATGATTAGTGCAGAAGCACAAAGTTTCTGAACTATTTGTGAAAAGTGTGAACGGATGAATTCCCATGAACTTGGCCCCTTTGGGAGAACAATTGGGTTGATCCGGTTACCTCACAACATCTTTAGTCTATTCCAATGTATTGATCCCAATCGAAACTCTTTTTGGGATAGTTTTGTTGGAAGCATGAGGCTTGAGAAGAAGAACCGAGAAGCTTCAACCAACACTACCCTATCAATTTTGCTTCTTTGAGGGAGCAAGTTAGCACATCCGGCATGCTCACAACATTTCATGACTATTCGAAACAATTGATCTCATTCGAAGCTCCTCCAGAGCATGATTAGTGCAGAGGCACAAAGTTTCTGAACAGTTTGTGAAAAGTGTGAACGAACGAATTCCCATGATATTGGCCCCTTTGGGAGAACAATTGGGTTGATCCGGTTACCTCACAACATCTTTAGTCTATTCCAATGTATTGATGCCAATCGAAACTCTTTTTGGGATAGTTTTGGTGGAAGCATGAGGCTTGAGAAAAAGAACCGAGAAGCTTCAACCAACAATATCCTATCAATTTTGCATCTTTGAGGGAGCAAGTTAGCACATCCGGCATGTTCACAACATTTCATGACTATTCGAAACAATTGATCTCATTCGAAGCTCCTCCAGAGCCTGATTAGTGCAGAAGCACAAAGTTTCTGAACAGTTTGTGAAAAGTGTCAACGGATGAATTCCCATGAAATTGGCCCCTTTGGGAGAACAATTGGGTTGATCCGGTTACCTCACAACATCTTTAGTCTATTCCAATGTATTGATCCCAATCGAAACTCTTTTTGGGATAGTTTTGTTGGAAGCATGAGGTTTGAGAAAAAGAACCGAGAAGCTTCAACCAACACTACCCTATCAATTTTGCTTCTTTGAGGGAGCAAGTTAGCACATCCGGCATGCTCACAACATTTCATGACTATTCGAAACAATTGATCTCATTCGAAGCTCCTCCTGAGCCTGATTAGTGCAGAAGCACAAAGTTTCTGAACTGTTTGTGAAAAGTGTGGACGGACGAATTCCCATGAAATTGGCCCCTTTGGGAGAACAATTGGGTTGATCCGGTGACCTCACAACATCTTTAGCCTATTCCAATGTATTGATCCCAATCGAAACTCTTTTCGGGATAGTTTTGGACGGAAGCATGATGTTTGAGAAAAAGAACCGAGAAGCTTCAACCAACACTACCCTATCAATTTTGCATCTTTCAGGGAGCAAGTTAGCACATCCGGTATGTTCACAATATTTCATGACTATTCAAAACAATTGATCTCATTCGAAGCTCCTCCAGAGCCTGATTAGTGCAGAAGCACAAAGTTTCGAAACTGTTTGTGAAAAGTGTGAACGGACGAATTCCCATGAAATTGGCCCCTTTGGGAGAACAATTGGGTTGATCCGGTTACCTCACAACATCTTTAGCCTATGTCAATGTATTGATCCCAATCGAAACTCTTTTCGGGATAGTTTTGGACGGAAGCATGAGGTTTGAGAAAAAGAACCGAGAAGCTTCAACCAACACTACCATATCAATTTTGCTTCTTTGAGGGAGCAAGTTAGCACATCCGGCATGCTCACAACATTTCATGACTATTCGAAACAATTGATCTCATTCGAAGCTCCTCCTGAGCCTGATTAGTGCAGAAGCACAAAGTTTCTGAACCGTTTGTGAAAAGTGTGAACGGAGGAATTCCCATGAAATTGGCCCCTTTGGGAGAACAATTGGGTTGATCCGGTTACCTCACAACATCTTTAGTCTATTTCAATGTATTGATCCCAATCGAAACTCTTTTTGGGATAGTTTTGGTGGAAGCATGAGGTTTGAGAAAAAGAACCGAGAAGCTTCAACCAACACTACCCTATCAATTTTGCTTCTTTGAGGGAGCAAGTTAGCACATCCGGCATGCTCACAACATTTCATGACTATTCGAAACAATTGATCTCATTCGAAGCTCCTCCTGAGCCTGATTAGTGCAGAAGCACAAAGTTTCTGAACTGTTTGTGAAAAGTGTGAACGGACGAATTCCCATGAAATTGGCCCCTTTGGGAGAACAATTGGGTTGATCCGGTGACCTCACAACATCTTTAGCCTATTCCAATGTATTGATCCCAATCGAAACTCTTTTCGGGATAGTTTTGGACGGAAGCATGAGGTTTGAGAAAAAGAACCGAGAAGCTTCAACCAACACTACCCTATCAATTTTGCATCTTTGAGGGAGCAAGTTAGCACATCCGGTATGTTCACAATATTTCATGACTATTCGAAACAATTGATCTCATTCGAAGCTCCTCCTGAGCCTGATTAGTGCAGAAGCACAAAGTTTCTGAACTGTTTGTGAAAAGTGTGAACGAACGAATTCCCATGAAATTGGCCCCTTTGGGAGAACAATTGGGTTGATCCGGTTACCTCACAACATCTTTAGTCTATTTCAATGTATTGATCCCAATCGAAACTCTTTTCGGGATAGTTTTGGACGGAAGCATGAGGTTTGAGCAAAAAGAACCGAGAAGCTTCAACCAACACTACCATATCAATTTTGCTTCTTTGAGGGAGCAAGTTAGCACATCCGGCATGCTCACAATATTTCATGACTATTCGAAACAATTGATCTCATTCGAAGCTCCTCCAGAGCCTGATTAGTGCAGAAGCACAAAGTTTCGAAACTGTTTGTGAAAAGTGTGAACGGAGGAATTCCCATGAAATTGGCCCCTTTGGGAGAACAATTGGGTTGATCCGGTTACCTCACAACATCTTTAGCCTAAGTCAATGTATTGATCCCAATCGAAACTCTTTTCGGGATAGTTTTGGACGGAAGCATGATGTTTGAGAAAAAGAACCGAGAAGCTTCAACCAACACTACCATATCAATTTTGCTTCTTTGAGGGAGCAAGTTTGCACATCCGGCATGCTCACAACATTTCATGACTATTCGAAACAATTGATCTCATTCGAAGCTCCTCCTGAGCCTGATTAGTGCAGAAGCACAAAGTTTCGAAACTGTTTGTGAAAAGTGTGAACGGACGAATTCCCATGAAATTGGCCCCTTTGGGAGAACAATTGGGTTGATCCGGTTACCTCACAACATCTTTAGCCTAAGTCAATGTATTGATCCCAATCGAAACTCTTTTCGGGATAGTTTTGGACGGAAGCATGATGTTTGAGAAAAAGAACCGAGAAGCTTCAACCAACACTACCATATCAATTTTGCTTCTTTGAGGGAGCAAGTTAGCACATCCGGCATGCTCACAACATTTCATGACTGTTCGAAACAATTGATCTCATTCGAAGCTCCTCCTGAGCCTGATTAGTGCAGAAGCACAAAGTTTCTGAACTGTTTGTGAAAAGTGTGAACGAACGAATTCCCATGAAATTGGCCACTATGGGAGAACAATTGGGTTGATCCGGTTACCACACAACATCTTTAGTCTATTCCAATGTATTGATCCCAATCGAAACTCTTTTTGGGATAGTTTTGTTGGAAGCATGAGGTTTGAGAAAAAGAACCGAGAAGCTTCAACCAACACTACCCTATCAATTTTGCTTCTTTGAGGGAGCAAGTTAGCACATCCGGCATGCTCACAACATTTCATGACTATTCGAAACAATTGATCTCATTCAAAGCTCCTCCAGAGCCTGATTAGTGCAGAAGCACAAAGTTTCTGAACTGTTTGTGAAAAGTGTAAACGGATGAATTCCCATGATATTGGCCCCTTTGGGAGAACAATTGGGTTGATCCGGTTACCTCACAACATCTTTAGTCTATTCCAATGTATTGATCCCAACCGAAACTCTTTTTGGGATAGTTTTGTTGGAAGCATGAGGTTTGAGAAAAAGAACCGAGAAGCTTCAACCAACACTACCCTATCAATTTTGCATCTTTGAGGGAGCAGATTAGCACATCCGGCATGCTCACAACATTTCATGACTATTCGAAACAATTGATCTCATTCGAAGCTCCTCCTGAGCCTGATTAGTGCAGAAGCACAAAGTTTCTGAACTGTTTGTGAAAAGTGTCAACGGACAAATTCCCATGAAATTGGCCACTATGGGAGAACAATTGGGTTGATCCGGTTACCTCACAACATCTTTAGTCTATTCCAATGTATTGATCCCAATCGAAACTCTTTTTGGGATAGTTTTGTTGGAAGCATGAGGTTTGAGAAAAAGAACCGAGAAGCTTCAACCAACACTACCATATCAATTTTGCTTCTTTGAGGGAGCAAGTTAGCACATCCGGCATGCTCACAACATTTCATGACTATTCGAAACAATTGATCTCATTCGAAGCTCCTCCTGAGCCTGATTAGTGCAGAAGCACAAAGTTTCTGAACTGTTTGTGAAAAGTGTCAACGGACAAATTCCCATGAAATTGGCCACTATGGGAGAACAATTGGGTTGATCCGGTTACCACACAACATCTTTAGTCTATTCCAATGTATTGATCCCAACCGAAACTCTTTTTGGGATAGTTTTGTTGGAAGCATGAGGTTTGAGAAAAAGAACCGAGAAGCTTCAACCAACACTACCCTATCAATTTTGCTTCTTTGAGGGAGCAAGTTAGCACATCCGGCATGCTCACAACATTTCATGACTATTCGAAACAATTGATCTCATTCGAAGCTCCTCCAGAGCCTGATTAGTGCAGAAGCACAAAGTTTCTGAACTGTTTGTGAAAAGTGTGAACGGATGAATTCCCATGAAATTGGCCCCTTTGGGAGAACAATTGGGTTGATCCGGTTACCTCACAACATCTTTAGTCTATTCCAATGTATTGATCCCAATCGAAACTCTTTTTGAGATTGTTTTGTTGGAAGCATGAGGTTTGAGAAAAAGAACCGAGAAGCTTCAACCAACACTACCATATCAATTTTGCTTCTTTGAGGGAGCAAGTTAGCACATCCGGCATGTTCACAACATTTCATGACTATTCGAAACAATTGATCTCATTCGAAGCTCCTCCAGAGCCTGATTAGTGCAGAAGCACAAAGTTTCTGAACTGTTTGTGAAAAGTGTGAACGGATGAATTCCCATGAAATTGGCCCCTTTGGGAGAACAATTGGGTTGATCCGGTTACCTCACAACATCTTTAGTCTATTCCAATGTATTGATCCCAATCGAAACTCTTTTTGGGATAGTTTTTGTGAAAGCATGAGGTTTGAGAAAAAGAACCGAGAAGCTTCAACCAACAATATCCTATCAATTTTGCATCTTTGAGGGAGCAAGTTAGCACATCCGGCATGTTCACAACATTTCATGACTATTCGAAACAATTGATCTCATTCGAAGCTCCTCCAGAGCCTGATTAGTGCAGAAGCACAAAGTTTCTGAACTGTTTATGAAAAGTGTAAACGGATGAATTCCCATGATATTGGCCCCTTTGGGAGAACAATTGGGTTGATCCGGTTACCTCACAACATCTTTAGTCTATTCCAATGTATTGATCCCAACCGAAACTCTTTTTGGGATAGTTTTGTTGGAAGCATGAGGTTTGAGAAAAAGAACCGAGAAGCTTCAACCAACACTACCCTATCAATTTTGCATCTTTGAGGGAGCAGATTAGCACATCCGGCATGCTCACAACATTTCATGACTATTCGAAACAATTGATCTCATTCGAAGCTCCTCCTGAGCCTGATTAGTGCAGAAGCACAAAGTTTCTGAACTGTTTGTGAAAAGTGTCAACGGACAAATTCCCATGAAATTGGCCACTATGGGAGAACAATTGGGTTGACCCGGTTACCACACAACATCTTTAGTCTTTCCCATGTATTGATCCCAACCGAAACTCTTTTTGGGATAGTTTTGTTGGAAGGATGAGGTTTGAGAAAAAGAACCGAGAAGCTTCAACCAACACTACCCTATCAATTTTGCATCTTTGAGGGAGCAAGTTAGCACATCCGGCATGCTCACAACATTTCATGACTATTCGAAACAATTGATCTCATTCGAAGCTCCTCCTGAGCCTGATTAGTGCAGAAGCACAAAGTTTCTGAACAGTTTGTGAAAAGTGTGAACGAACGAATTCCCATGAAATTGGCCCCTTTCGGAGAACAATTGGGTTGATCCGGTTACCTCACAACATCTTTAGTCTATTCCAATGTATTGATCCCAATCGAAACTCTTTTTGGGATAGTTTTTGTGGAAGCATGAGGCTTGGGAAAAAGAACCGAGAAGCTTCAACCAACAATATCCTATCAATTTTGCATCTTTGAGGGAGCAAGTTAGCACATCCGGCATGCTCACAACATTTCATGACTATTCGAAACAATTGATCTCATTCGAAGCTCCTCCAGAGCCTGATTAGTGCAGAAGCACAAAGTTTCTGAACTGTTTGTGAAAAGGGTGAAGGGACGAATTCTCATGAAATTGGCCCCTTTGGGAGAACAATTGGGTTGATCCGGTTACCTCACAACATCTTTAGTCTATTCCAATGTATTGATCCCAATCGAAACTCTTTTTGGGATAGTTTTGGTGGAAGCATGAGGTTTGAGAAAAAGAACCGAGAAGCTTCAACCAACACTACCCTATCAATTTTGCATCTTTGAGGAAGCAAGTTAGCACATCCGGAATGCTCACAACATTTCATGACTGTTCGAAACAATTGATCTCATTCGAAGCTCCTCCAGAGCCTGATTAGTGCAGAAGCACAAAGTTTCTGAACTGTTTGTGAAAAGTGTGAACGGACGATTTCCCATGAAATTGGCCCCTTTGGGAGAACAATTGGGTTGATCCGGTCACCTCACAACATCTTTAGTCTATTGCAATGTATTGATCCCAATCGAAACTCTTTTTGGGATAATTTTGTTGGAAGCATGAGGTTTGAGAAAAAGAACCGAGAAGCTTCAACCATCACTACCCTATCAATTTTGCTTCTTTGAGGGAGCAAGTTAGCACATCTGGCATGCTCACAATATTTCATGACTATTCGAAACAATTGATCTCATTCGAAGCTCCTCCAGAGCCTGATTAGTGCAGAAGCACAAAGTTTCTGAACTGTTTGTGAAAAGTGTGAACGGATGAATTCCCATGAAATTGGCCCCTTTGGGAGAACAATTGGGTTGATCCGATTACCTCACAACATCTTTAGTCTATTCCAATGTATTGATCCCAACTGAAACTCTTTTTAGGATAGTTTTGTTGGAAGCATGAGGCTTGAGAAAAAGAACCGAGAAGCTTCAACCAACACTACCCTATCAATTTTGCATCTTTGAGGGAGCAAGTTAGCACATCCGGCATGCTCACAACATTTCATGACTATTCGAAACAATTGATCTCATTCGAAGCTCCTCCTGAGCCTGATTAGTGCAGAAGCACAAAGTTTCTGAAATGTTTGTGAAAAGTGTCAACGGACAAATTCCCATGAAATTGGCCACTATGGGAGAACAATTGGGTTGATCCGGTTACCACACAACATCTTTAGTCTATTCCAATGTATTGATCCCAACCGAAACTCTTTTTGGGATAGTTTTGTTGGAAGGATGAGGTTTGAGAAAAAGAACCGAGAAGCTTCAACCAACACTACCCTATCAATTTTGCATCTTTGAGGGAGCAAGTTAGCACATCCGGCATGCTCACAACATTTCATGACTATTCGAAACAATTGATCTCATTCGAAGCTCCTCCTGAGCCTGATTAGTGCAGAAGCACAAAGTTTCTGAACAGTTTGTGAAAAGTGTGAACGAACGAATTCCCATGAAATTGGCCCCTTTCGGAGAACAATTGGGTTGATCCGGTTACCTCACAACATCTTTAGTCTATTCCAATGTATTGATACCAATCGGAACTCTTTTTGGGATAGTTTTAGTGGAAGCATGAGGCTTGAGAAAAAGAACCGAGAAGCTTCAACCAACACTACCCTATCAATTTTGCATCTTTGAGGGAGCAAGTTAGCACATCCGGCATGCTCACAACATTTCATGACTATTCGAAACAATTGATCTCATTCGAAGCTCCTCCTGAGCCTGATTAGTGCAGAAGCACAAAGTTTCTGAACCGCTTGTGAAAAGTGTGAACGGACATGAAATTGGCCCCTTTGGGAGAACAATTGGGTTGATCCGGTTACCTCACAACATCTTTAGTCTATTCCAATGTATTGATCCCAATCGAAACTCTTTTTGGGATAGTTTTAGTGGAAGCATGAGGCTTGAGAAAAAGAACCGAGAAGCTTCAACCAACAATATCCTATCAATTTTGCATCTTTGAGGGAGCAAGTTAGCACATCCGGCATGTTCACAACATTTCATGACTATTCAAAACAATTGATCTCATTCAAAGCTCCTCCAGAGCCTGATTAGTGCAGAAGCACAAAGTTTCTGAACTGTTTGTGAAAAGTGTGAACGGATGAATTCCCATGAAATTGGCCCCTTTGGGAGAACAATGGGGTTGATCCGGTTACCTCACAACATCTTTAGTCTATTCCAATGTATTGATCCCAACCGAAACTCTTTTTAGGATAGTTTTGTTGGAAGCATGAGGTTTGAGAAAAAGAACCGAGAAGCTTCAACCAACACTACCCTATCAATTTTGCATCTTTGAGGGAGCAAGTTAGCACATTCGGCATGCTCACAACATTTCATGACTATTCGAAACAATTGATCTCATTCGAAGCTCCTCCTGAGCCTGATTAGTGCAGAAGCACAAAGTTTCTGAACTGTTTGTGAAAAGTGTCAACGGACAAATTCCCATGAAATTGGCCACTATGGGAGAACAATTGGGTTGATCCGGTTACCACCCAACATATTTAGTCTATTCCAATGTATTGATCCCAACCGAAACTCTTTTTGGGATAGTTTTGTTGGAAGCATGAGGTTTGAGAAAAAGAACCGAGAAGCTTCAACCAACACTACCCTATCAATTTTGCATCTTTGAGGGAGCAAGTTAGCACATCCGGCATGCTCACAACATTTCATGACTATTCGAAACAATTGATCTCATTCGAAGCTCCTCCTGAGCCTGATTAGTGCAGAAGCACAAAGTTTCTGAACAGTTTGTGAAAAGTGTGAACGAACGAATTCCCATGAAATTGGCCCCTTTCGGAGAACAATTGGGTTGATCCGGTTACCTCACAACATCTTTAGTCTATTCCAATGTATTGATCCCAATCGAAACTCTTCTTGGGATAGTTTTGGTGGAAGCATAAGGCTTGAGAAAAAGAACCGAGAAGCTTCAACCAACAATATCCTATCAATTTTGCATCTTTGAGGGAGCAAGTTAGCACATCCGGCATGCTCACAACATTTCATGACTATTCGAAACAATTGATCTCATTCGAAGCTCCTCCAGAGCCTGATTAGTGCAGAAGCACAAAGTTTCTGAACCGCTTGTGAAAAGTGTGAACGGACATGAAATTGGCCCCTTTGGGAGAACAATTGGGTTGATCCGGTTACCTCACAACATCTTTAGTCTATTCCAATGTATTGATCCCAATCGAAACTCTTTTTGGGATAGTTTTAGTGGAAGCATGAGGCTTGAGAAAAAGAACCGAGAAGCTTCAACCAACAATATCCTATCAATTTTGCATCTTTGAGGGAGCAAGTTAGCACATCCGGCATGTTCACAACATTTCATGACTATTCGAAACAATTGATCTCATTCGAAGCTCCTCCAGAGCCTGATTAGTGCAGAAGCACAAAGTTTCTGAACTGTTTGTGAAAAGTGTCAACGGATGAATTCCCATGAAATTGGCCCCTTTGGGAGAACAATTGGGTTGATCCGGTTACCTCACAACATCTTTAGTCTATTCCAATGTATTGATCCCAATCGAAACTCTTTTTGGGATAGTTTTGTTGGAAGCATGAGGTTTGAGAAAAAGAACCGAGAAGCTTCAACCAACACTACCCTATCAATTTTGCTTCTTTGAGGGAGCAAGTTAGCACATCCGGCATGCTCACAACATTTCATGACTATTCGAAATAATTGATCTCATTCGAAGCTCCTCCAGAGCCTGATTAGTGCAGAAGCACAAAGTTTCTGAACTGTTTGTGAAAAGTGTGAACGGATGAATTCCCATGAAATTGGCCCCTTTGGGAGAACAATTGGGTTGATCCGGTTACCTCACAACATCTTTAGTCTATTCCAATGTATTGATCCCAATCGAAACTCTTTTTGGGATAGTTTTGGTGAAAGCATGAGGTTTGAGAAAAAGAACCGAGAAGCTTCAACCAACAATATCCTATCAATTTTGCATCTTTGAGGGAGCAAGTTAGCACATCCGGCATGTTCACAACATTTCATGACTATTCGAAACAATTGATCTCATTCGAAGCTCCTCCAGAGCCTGATTAGTGCAGAAGCACAAAGTTTCTGAACTGTTTGTGAAAAGTGTGAACGGATGAATTCCCATGAAATTGGCCCCTTTGGGAGAACAATTGGGTTGATCCGGTTACCTCACAACATCTTTAGTCTATTCCAATGTATTGATCCCAACCGATACTCTTTTTGGGATAGTTTTGTTGGAAGCATGAGGTTTGAGAAAAAGAACCGAGAAGCTTCAACCAACACTACCCTATCAATTTTGCATCTTTGAGGGAGCAAGTTAGCACATCCGGCATGCTCACAACATTTCATGACTATTCGAAACAATTGATCTCATTCGAAGCTCCTCCTGAGCCTGATTAGTGCAGAAGCACAAAGTTTCTGAACAGTTTGTGAAAAGTGTGAACGAACGAATTCCCATGAAATTGGCCCCTTTCGGAGAACAATTGGGTTGATCCGGTTACCTCACAACATCTTTAGTCTATTCCAATGTATTGATCCCAATCGAAACTCTTTTTGGGATAGTTTTAGTGGAAGCATGAGGCTTGAGAAAAAGAACCGAGAAGCTTCAACCAACAATATCCTATCAATTTTGCATCTTTGAGGGAGCAAGTTAGCACATCCGGCATGTTCACAACATTTCATGACTATTCGAAACAATTGATCTCATTCGAAGCTCCTCCAGAGCCTGATTAGTGCAGAAGCACAAAGTTTCTGAACTGTTTGTGAAAAGTGTGAACGGATGAATTCCCATGAAATTGGCCCCTTTGGGAGAACAATTGGGTTGATCCGGTTACCTCACAACATCTTTAGTCTATTCCAATGTATTGATCCCAACCGATACTCTTTTTGGGATAGTTTTGTTGGAAGCATGAGGTTTGAGAAAAAGAACCGAGAAGCTTCAACCAACACTACCCTATCAATTTTGCATCTTTGAGGGAGCAAGTTAGCACATCCGGCATGCTCACAACATTTCATGACTATTCGAAACAATTGATCTCATTCGAAGCTCCTCCTAAGCCTGATTAGTGCAGAAGCACAAAGTTTCTGAACAGTTTGTGAAAAGTGTGAACGGATGAATTCCCATGAAATTGGCCCCTTTGGGAGAACAATTGGGTTGATTCGGTTACCTCACAACATCTTTAGTCTATTCCAATGTATTGATCCCAACCGAAACTCTTTTTAGGATAGTTTTGTTGGAAGCATGAGGTTTGAGAAAAAGAACCGAGAAGCTTCAACCAACACTACCCTATCAATTTTGCATCTTTGAGGGAGCAAGTTAGCACATTCGGCATGCTCACAACATTTCATGACTATTCGAAACAATTGATCTCATTCGAAGCTCCTCCTGAGCCTGATTAGTGCAGAAGCACAAAGTTTCTGAACTGTTTGTGAAAAGTGTCAACGGACAAATTCCCATGAAATTGGCCACTATGGGAGAACAATTGGGTTGATCCGGTTACCACCCAACATCTTTAGTCTATTCCAATGTATTGATCCCAACCGAAACTCTTTTTGGGATAGTTTTGTTGGAAGGATGAGGTTTGAGAAAAAGAACCGAGAAGCTTCAACCAACACTACCCTATCAATTTTGCATCTTTGAGGGAGCAAGTTAGCACATCCGGCATGCTCACAACATTTCATGACTATTCGAAACAATTGATCTCATTCGAAGCTCCTCCTGAGCCTGATTAGTGCAGAAGCACAAAGTTTCTGAACCGCTTGTGAAAAGTGTGAACGGACATGAAATTGGCCCCTTTGGGAGAACAATTGGGTTGATCCGGTTACCTCACAACATCTTTAGTCTATTCCAATGTATTGATCCCAATCGAAACTCTTTTTGGGATAGTTTTAGTGGAAGCATGAGGCTTGAGAAAAAGAACCGAGAAGCTTCAACCAACAATATCCTATCAATTTTGCATCTTTGAGGGAGCAAGTTAGCACATCCGGCATGTTCACAACATTTCATGACTATTCGAAACAATTGATCTCATTCGAAGCTCCTCCAGAGCCTGATTAGTGCAGAAGCACAAAGTTTCTGAACTGTTTGTGAAAAGTGTGAACGGATGAATTCCCATGAAATTGGCCCCTTTGGGAGAACAATTGGGTTGATCCGGTTACCTCACAACATCTTTAGTCTATTCCAATGTATTGATCCCAACCGATACTCTTTTTGGGATAGTTTTGTTGGAAGCATGAGGTTTGAGAAAAAGAACCGAGAAGCTTCAACCAACACTACCCTATCAATTTTGCATCTTTGAGGGAGCAAGTTAGCACATCCGGCATGCTCACAACATTTCATGACTATTCGAAACAATTGATCTCATTCGAAGCTCCTCCTAAGCCTGATTAGTGCAGAAGCACAAAGTTTCTGAACAGTTTGTGAAAAGTGTGAACGGATGAATTCCCATGAAATTGGCCCCTTTGGGAGAACAATTGGGTTGATTCGGTTACCTCACAACATCTTTAGTCTATTCCAATGTATTGATCCCAACCGAAACTCTTTTTGGGATAGTTTTGTTGGAAGGATGAGGTTTGAGAAAAAGAACCGAGAAGCTTCAACCAACAATATCCTATCAATTTTGCATCTTTGAGGGAGCAAGTTAGCACATTCGGCATGCTCACAACATTTCATGACTATTCGAAACAATTGATCTCATTCGAAGCTCCTCCTGAGCCTGATTAGTGCAGAAGCACAAAGTTTCTGAACTGTTTGTGAAAAGTGTCAACGGACAAATTCCCATGAAATTGGCCACTATGGGAGAACAATTGGGTTGATCCGGTTACCACCCAACATCTTTAGTCTATTCCAATGTATTGATCCCAACCGAAACTCTTTTTGGGATAGTTTTGTTGGAAGGATGAGGTTTGAGAAAAAGAACCGAGAAGCTTCAACCAACACTACCCTATCAATTTTGCATCTTTGAGGGAGCAAGTTAGCACATCCGGCATGCTCACAACATTTCATGACTATTCGAAACAATTGATCTCATTCGAAGCTCCTCCTGAGCCTCATTAGTGCAGAAGCACAAAGTTTCTGAACAGTTTGTGAAAAGTGTGAACGAACGAATTCCCATGAAATTGGCCCCTTTCGGAGAACAATTAGGTTGATCCGGTTACCTCACAACATCTTTAGTCTATTCCAATGTATTGATCCCAATCGAAACTCTTTTTGGGATAGTTTTGGTGGAAGCATGAGGCTTGAGAAAAAGAACCGAGAAGCTTCAACCAACAATATCCTATCAATTTTGCATCTTTGAGGGAGCAAGTTAGCACATCCGGCATGCTCACAACATTTCATGACTATTCGAAACAATTGATCTCATTCGAAGCTCCTCCAGAGCCTGATTAGTGCAGAAGCACAAAGTTTCTGAACCGCTTGTGAAAAGTGTGAACGAACGAATTCCCATGAAATTGGCCCCTTTCGGAGAACAATTGGGTTGATCCGGTTACCTCACAACATCTTTAGTCTATTCCAATGTATTGATCCCAATCGAAACTCTTTTTGGGATAGTTTTGGTGAAAGCATGAGGTTTGAGAAAAAGAACCGAGAAGCTTCAACCAACAATATCCTATCAATTTTGCATCTTTAAGGGAGCAAGTTAGCACATCCGGCATGTTCACAACATTTCATGACTATTCGAAACAATTGATCTCATTCGAAGCTCCTCCAGAGCCTGATTAGTGCAGAAGCACAAAGTTTCTGAACCGTATGTGAAAAGTGTGAACGGATGAATTCCCATGAAATTGGCCCCTTTGGGAGAACAATTGGGTTGATCCGGTTACCTCACAACATCTTTAGTCTATTCCAATGTATTGATCCCAATCGAAACTCTTTTTGGGATAGTTTTGGTGGAAGCATGAGGCTTGAGAAAAAGAACCGAGATGCTTCAACCAACAATATCCTATCAATTTTGCATCTTTGAGGGAGCAAGTTAGCACATCCGGCATGTTCACAACATTTCATGACTATTCGAAACAATTGATCTCATTCGAAGCTCCTCCAGAGCCTGATTAGTGCAGAAGCACAAAGTTTCTGAACTGTTTGTGAAAAGTGTGAACGGATGAATTCCCATGAAATTGGCCCCTTTGGGAGAACAATTGGGTTGATCCGGTTACCTCACAACATCTTTAGTCTATTCCAATGTATTGATCCCAACCGAAACTCTTTTTGGGATAGTTTTGTTGGAAGCATGAGGTTTGAGAAAAAGAACCGAGAAGCTTCAACCAACACTACCCTATCAATTTTGCATCTTTGAGGGAGCAAGTTAGCACATCCGGCATGCTCACAACATTTCATGACTATTCGAAACAATTGATCTCATTCGAAGCTCCTCCTGAGCCTGATTAGTGCAGAAGCACAAAGTTTCTGAACTGTTTGTGAAAAGTGTCAACGGACAAATTCCCATGAAATTGGCCACTATGGGAGAACAATTGGGTTGATCCGGTTACCACACAACATCTTTAGTCTATTCCAATGTATTGATCCCAATCGACACTCTTTTTGGGATAGTTTTGGTGAAAGCATGAGGTTTGAGAAAAAGAACCGAGAAGCTTCAACCAACAATATCCTATCAATTTTGCATCTTTGAGGGAGCAAGTTAGCACATCCGGCATGTTCACAACATTTCATGACTATTCGAAACAATTGATCTCATTCGAAGCTCCTCCAGAGCCTGATTAGTGCAGAAGCACAAAGTTTCTGAACTGTTTGTGAAAAGTGTGAACGGATGAATTCCCATGAAATTGGCCCCTTTGGGAGAACAATTGGGTTGATCCGGTTACCTCACAACATCTTTAGTCTATTCCAATGTATTGATCACAATCGAAACTCTTTTTGGGATAGTTTTGTTGGAAGCATGAGGTTTGAGAAAAAGAACCGAGAAGCTTCAACCAACACTACCATATCAATTTTGCTTCTTTGAGGGAGCAAGTTAGCACATCCGGCATGCTCACAACATTTCATGACTATTCGAAACAATTGATCTCATTCGAAGCTCCTCCTGAGCCTGATTAGTGCAGAAGCACAAAGTTTCTGAACTGTTTGTGAAAAGTGTCAACGGACAAATTTCCATGAAATTGGCCACTATGGGAGAACAATTGGGTTGATCCGGTTACCACACAACATCTTTAGTCTATTCCAATGTATTGATCCCAACCGAAACTCTTTTTGGGATAGTTTTGTTGGAAGCATGAGGTTTGAGAAAAAGAACCGAGAAGCTTCAACCAACACTACCCTATCAATTTTGCTTCTTTGAGGGAGCAAGTTAGCACATCCGGCATGCTCACAACATTTCATGACTATTCGAAACAATTGAACTCATTCGAAGCTCCTCCAGAGCCTGATTAGTGCAGAAGCACAAAGTTTCTGAACTGTTTGTGAAAAGTGTGAACGGATGAATTCCCATGAAATTGGCCCCTTTGGGAGAACAATTGGGTTGATCCGGTTACCTCACAACATCTTTAGTCTATTCCAATGTATTGATCCCAATCGAAACTCTTTTTGGGATAGTTTTGTTGGAAGCATGAGGTTTGAGAAAAAGAACCGAGAAGCTTCAACCAACACTACCATATCAATTTTGCTTCTTTGAGGGAGCAAGTTAGCACATCCGGCATGTTCACAACATTTCATGACTATTCGAAACAATTGATCTCATTCGAAGCTCCTCCAGAGCCTGATTAGTGCAGAAGCACAAAGTTTCTGAACTGTTTGTGAAAAGTGTGAACGGATGAATTCCCATGAAATTGGCCCCTTTGGGAGAACAATTGGGTTGATCCGGTTACCTCACAACATCTTTAGTCTATTCCAATGTATTGATCCCAATCGAAACTCTTTTTGGGATAGTTTTGGTGAAAGCATGAGGTTTGAGAAAAAGAACCGAGAAGCTTCAACCAACAATATCCTATCAATTTTGCATCTTTGAGGGAGCAAGTTAGCACATCCGGCATGTTCACAACATTTCATGACTATTCGAAACAATTGATCTCATTCGAAGCTCCTCCAGAGCCTGATTAGTGCAGAAGCACAAAGTTTCTGAACTGTTTGTGAAAAGTGTGAACGGATGAATTCCCATGAAATTGGCCCCTTTGGGAGAACAATTGGGTTGATTCGGTTTCCTCACAACATCTTTAGTCTATTCCAATGTATTGATCCCAATCGAAACTCTTTTTGGGATAGTTTTGTTGGAAGCATGAGGTTTGAGAAAAAGAACCGAGAAGCTTCAACCAACACTACCCTATCAATTTTGCTTCTTTGAGGGATCAAGTTAGCACATCCGGCATGCTCACAACATTTCATGACTATTCGAAACAATTGATCTCATTCGAAGCTCCTCCAGAGCCTGATTAATGCAGAAGCACAAAGTTTCTGAACTGTTTGTGAAAAGTGTGAACGGATGAATTCCCATGAAATTGGCCCCTTTGGGAGAACAATTGGGTTGATCCGGTTACCTCACAACATCTTTAGTCTATTCCAATGTATTGATCCCAATCGAAACTCTTTTTGGGATAGTTTTGTTGGAAGCATGAGGTTTGAGAAAAAGAACCGAGAAGCTTCAACCAACACTACCATATCAATTTTGCTTCTTTGAGGGAGCAAGTTAGCACATCCGGCATGCTCACAACATTTCATGACTATTCGAAACAATTGATCTCATTCGAAGCTCCTCCTGAGCCTGATTAGTGCAGAAGCACAAAGTTTCTGAACTGTTTGTGAAAAGTGTCAACGGACAAATTTCCATGAAATTGGCCACTATGGGAGAACAATTGGGTTGATCCGGTTACCACACAACATCTTTAGTCTATTCCAATGTATTGATCCCAACCGAAACTCTTTTTGGGATAGTTTTGTTGGAAGCATGAGGTTTGAGAAAAAGAACCGAGAAGCTTCAACCAACACTACCCTATCAATTTTGCTTCTTTGAGGGAGCAAGTTAGCACATCCTGCATGCTCACAACATTTCATGACTATTCGAAACAATTGAACTCATTCGAAGCTCCTCCAGAGCCTGATTAGTGCAGAAGCACAAAGTTTCTGAACTGTTTGTGAAAAGTGTGAACGGATGAATTCCCATGAAATTGGCCCCTTTGGGAGAACAATTGGGTTGATCCGGTTACCTCACAACATCTTTAGTCTATTCCAATGTATTGATCCCAATCGAAACTCTTTTTGGGATAGTTTTGTTGGAAGCATGAGGTTTGAGAAAAAGAACCGAGAAGCTTCAACCAACACTACCATATCAATTTTGCTTCTTTGAGGGAGCAAGTTAGCACATCCGGCATGTTCACAACATTTCATGACTATTCGAAACAATTGATCTCATTCGAAGCTCCTCCAGAGCCTGATTAGTGCAGAAGCACAAAGTTTCTGAACTGTTTGTGAAAAGTGTGAACGGATGAATTCCCATGAAATTGGCCCCTTTGGGAGAACAATTGGGTTGATCCGGTTACCTCACAACATCTTTAGTCTATTCCAATTTATTGATCCCAATCGAAACTCTTTTTGGGATAGTTTTGGTGAAAGCATGATGTTTGAGAAAAAGAACCGAGAAGCTTCAACCAACAATATCCTATCAATTTTGCATCTTTGAGGGAGCAAGTTAGCACATCCGGCATGTTCACAACATTTCATGACTATTCGAAACAATTGATCTCATTCGAAGCTCCTCCAGAGCCTGATTAGTGCAGAAGCACAAAGTTTCTGAACTGTTTGTGAAAAGTGTCAACGGATGAATTCCCATAAAATTGGCCCCTTTGGGTGAACAATTGGGTTGATCCGGTTACCTCACAACATCTTTAGTCTATTCCAATGTATTGATCCCAATCGAAACTCTTTTCGGGATAGTTTTGTTGGAAGCATGAGGTTTGAGAAAAAGAACCGAGAAGCTTCAACCAACACTACCCTATCAATTTTGCTTCTTTGAGGGAGCAAGTTAGCACATCCGGCATGTTCACAACATTTCATGACTATTCGAAACAATTGATCTCATTCGAAGCTCCTCCAGAGCCTGATTAGTGCAGAAGCACAAAGTTTCTGAACTGTTTGTGAAAAGTGTGAACGGATGAATTCCCATGAAATTGGCCCCTTTGGGAGAACAATTGGGTTGATCCGGTTACCTCACAACATCTTTAGTCTATTCCAATGTATTGATCCCAATCGAAACTCTTTTTGGGATAGTTTTGGTGGAAGCATGAGGTTTGAGAAAAAGAACCGAGAAGCTTCAACCAACACTACCCTATCAATTTTGCTTCTTTGAGGGACCAAGTTAGCACATCCGGCATGCTCACAACATTTCATGACTATTCGAAACAATTGATCTCATTCGAAGCTCCTCCAGAGCCTGATTAGTGCAGAAGCACAAAGTTTCTGAACTGTTTGTGAAAAGTGTGAACGGACGAAATCCCATGAAATTGGCCCCTTTGGGAGAACAATTGGGTTGATCCGGTTACCTCACAACATCTTTAGTCTATTCCAATGTATTGATCCCAATCCAAACTCTTTTTGGGATAGTTTTGTTGGAAGCATGAGGTTTGAGAAAAAGAACCGAGAAGCTTCAACCAACACTACCCTATCAATTTTGCTTCTTTGAGGGAGCAAGTTAGCACATCCGGCATGCTCACAACATTTCATGACTATTCGAAACAATTGATCTCATTCGAAGCTCCTCCTGAGCCTGATTAGTGCAGAAGCACAAAGTTTCTGAACTGTATGTGAAAAGTGTGAACGGACGAATTCCCATGAAATTGGCCCCTTTTGGAGAACAATTGGGTCGATCCGGTTACCTCACAACATCTTTAGTCTATTCCAATGTATTGATCCCAATCGAAACTCTTTTTGGGATAGTTTTGGTGGAAGCATGAGGTTTGAGAAAAAGAACCAAGAAGCTTCAACCAACAATATCCTATCAATTTTGCATCTTTGAGGGAGCAAGTTAGCACATCCGGCATGTTCACAACATTTCATCACTATTCGAAACAATTGATCTCATTCAAAGCTCTTCCAGAGCCTGATTAGTGCAGAAGCACAAAGTTTCTGAACTGTTTGTGAAAAGTGTGAACGGACGAATTCCCATGAAATTGGCCCCTTTGGGAGAACAATTGGGTTGATCCGGTTACCTCACAACATCTTTAGTCTATTCCAATGTATTGATCCCAATCGAAACTCTTTTTGGGATAGTTTTGGTGGAAGCATGAGGTTTGAGAAAAAGAACCGAGAAGCTTCAACCAACACTACCCTATCAATTTTGCTTCTTTGAGGGAGCAAGTTAGCACATCCGGCATGCTCACAACATTTCATGACTATTCGAAACAATTAATCTCATTCGAAGCTCCTCCAGAGCCTGATTAGTGCAGAAGCACAAAGTTTCTGAACTGTTTGTGAAAAGTGTGAACGGACGAATTCCCATGAAATTGGCCCCTTTGGGAGAACAATTGGGTTGATCCGGTTACCTCACAACATCTTTAGTCTATTCCAATGTATTGATCCCAATCGAAACTCTTTTTGGGATAGTTTTGTTGGAAGCATGAGGTTTGAGAAAAAGAACCGAGAAGCTTCAACCAAAACTACCCTATCAATTTTGCTTCTTTGAGGGAGCAAGTTAGCACATCCGGCATGCTCACAACATTTCATGACTATTCGAAACAATTGATCTCATTCGAAGCTCCTCCAGAGCATTATTAGTGCAGAAGCACAAAGTTTCTGAACTGTTTGTGAAAAGTGTGAACAGACGAATTCCCATGAAATTGGCCCCTTTGGGAGAACAATTGGGTCGATCCAGTTACCTCACAACATCTTTAGTCTATTCCAATGTATTGATCCCAATCGAAACTCTTTTTGGGATAGTTTTGGTGGAAGCATGAGGCTTGAGAAAAAGAACCGAGAAGCTTCAACCAACAATATCCTATCAATTTTGCATCTTTGAGGGAGCAAGTTAGCACATCCGGCATGCTCACAACATTTCATGACTATTCGAAACAATTGATCTCATTCGAAGCTCCTCCAGAGCCTGATTAGTGCAGAAGCACAAAGTTTCTGAACTGTTTGTGAAAAGTGTGAACGGACGAATTCCCATGAAATTGGCCCCTTTGGGAGAACAATTGGGTTGATCCGGTTACCTCACAACATCTTTAGTCTATTCCAATGTATTGATCCCAATCGAAACTCTTTTTGGGATAGTTTTGTTGGAAGCATGAGGTTTGAGAAAAAGAACCGAGAAGCTTCAACCAACACTACCCTATCAATTTTGCTTCTTTGAGGGAGCAAGTTAGCACATCCGGCATGCTCACAACATTTCATGACTATTCGAAACAATTGATCTCATTCAAAGCTCCTCCAGAGCATGATTAGTGCAGAAGCACAAAGTTTCTGAACTGTTTGTGAAAAGTGTGAACGGACGAATTCCCATGAAATTGGCCCCTTTGGGAGAACAATTGGGTTGATCCGGTTACCTCACAACATCTTTAGTCTATTCCAATGTATTGATCCCAATCGAAACTCTTTTTGGGATAGTTTTGTTGGAAGCATGAGGTTTGAGAAAAAGAACCGAGAAGCTTCAACCAACACTACCCTATCAATTTTGCTTCTTTGAGGGAGCAAGTTAGCACATCCGGCATGCTCACAACATTTCATGACTATTCGAAACAATTGATCTCATTCAAAGCTCCTCCAGAGCATGATTAGTGCAGAAGCACAAAGTTTCTGAACCGTATGTGAAAAGTGTGAACGGACGAATTCCCATGAAATTGGCCCCTTTGGGAGAACAATTGGGTCGATCCGGTTACCTCACAACATCTTTAGTCTATTCCAATGTATTGATCCCAATCGAAACTCTTTTTGGGATAGTTTTGTTAGAAGCATGAGGTTTGAGAAAAAGAACCGAGAAGCTTCAACCAACACTACGCTATCAATTTTGCTTCGTTGAGGGAGCAAGTTAGCACATCCGGCATGCTCACAACATTTCATGACTATTCGAAACAATTGATCTCATTCAAAGCTCCTCCAGAGCATGATTAGTGCAGAAGCACAAAGTTTCTGAACCGTATGTGAAAAGTGTGAACGGACGAATTCCCATGAAATTGGCCCCTTTGGGAGAACAATTGGGTCGATCCGGTTACCTCACAACATCTTTAGTCTATTCCAATGTATTGATCCCAATCGAAACTCTTTTTGGGATAGTTTTGTTGGAAGCATGAGGTTTGAGAAAAAGAACCGAGAAGCTTCAACCAACACTACGCTATCAATTTTGCTTCGTTGAGGGAGCAAGTTAGCACATCCGGCATGCTCACAACATTTCATGACTATTCGAAACAATTGATCTCATTCGAAGCTCCTCCTGAGCCTGATTAGTGCAGAAGCACAAAGTTTCTGAACTGTTTGTGAAAAGTTTGAACGGATGAATTCCCATGAAATTGGCCCCTTTGGGAGAACAATTGGGTTGATCCGGTGACCTCACAATATCTTTAGTCTATTCCAATGTATTGATCCCAATCGAAACTCTTTTCGGGATAGTTTTGGACGGAAGCATGAGGTTTGAGAAAAAGAACCGAGAAGCTTCAACCAACACTACCATATCAATTTTGCTTCTTTGAGGGAGCAAGTTAGCACATCCGGCATGCTCACAACATTTCATGACTATTCGAAACAATTGATCTCATTCGAAGCTCCTCTTGAGCCTGATTAGTGCAGAAGCACAAAGTTTCTGAACTGTTTGTGAAAAGTGTGAACGGATGAATTCCCATGAAATTGGCCCCTTTGGGAGAACAATTGGGTTGATCCGGTTACCTCACAAGATCTTTAGTCTATTCCAATGTATTGATCCCAATCGAAACTCTTTTTGGGATAGTTTTGTTGGAAGCATGAGGTTTGAGAAAAAGAACCGAGAAGCTTCAACCAACACTACCCTATCAATTTTGCTTCTTTGAGGGAGCAAGTTAGCACATCCGGCATGCTCACAACATTTCATGACTATTCGAAACAATTGATCTCATTCGAAGCTCCTCCTGAGCCTGATTAGTGCAGAAGCACAAAGTTTCTGAACTGTTTGTGAAAAGTGTCAACGGACAAATTCCCATGAAATTGGCCACTATGGGAGAACAATTGGGTTGATCCGGTTACCACACAACATCTTTAGTCTATTCCAATGTATTGATCCCAATCGAAACTCTTTTTGGGATAGTTTTGTTGGAAGCATGAGGTTTGAGAAAAAGAACCGAGAAGCTTCAACCAACACTACCCTATCAATTTTGCTTCTTTGAGGGAGCAAGTTAGCACATCCGGCATGCTCACAACATTTCATGACTATTCGAAACAATTGATCTCATTCGAAGCTCCTCCAGAGCCTGATTAGTGCAGAAGCACAAAGTCTCTGAACTGTTTGTGAATAGTGTGAACGGATGAATTCCCATTAAATTGGACCCTTTGGGAGAACAATTGGGTTGATCCGGTGACCTCACAATATCTTTAGTCTATTCCAATGTATTGATCCCAATCGAAACTCTTTTCGGGATAGTTTTGGACGGAAGCATGAGGTTTGAGAAAAAGAACCGAGAAGCTTCAACGAACACTACCATATCAATTTTGCTTCTTTGAGGGAGTAAGTTAGCACATCCGGCATGCTCACAACATTTCATGACTAATCGAAACAATTGATGTCATTCGAAGCTCCTCCTGAGCCTGATTAGTGCAGAAGCACAAAGTTTCTGAACTGTTTGTGAAAAGTGTGAACGGATGAATTCCCATGAAATTGGCCCCTTTGGGAGAACAATTGGATTGATCCGGTTACCTCACAACATCTTTAGTCTATTCCAATGTATTGATCCCAATCGAAACTCTTTTTGGGATAGTTTTGTTGGAAGCGTGAGGATTTCAGAAAAAGAAAAGAGAAGCTTCAACCAACACTACCATATCAATTTTGCTTCTTTGAGGGAGCAAGTTAGCACATCCGGCATGCTCACAACATTTCATGACTATTCGAAACAATTGATCTCATTCAAAGCTCCTCCAGAGCCTGATTAGTGCAGAATCACAAAGTTTCTGAACTGTTTGGGAAAAGTGTGAACGGACGAATTCCCATGAAATTGGCCCCTTTGGGAGAACAATTGGGTTGATCCGGTTACCTCACAACATCTTTAGTCTATTCCAATGTATTGATCCCAATCGAAACTCTTTTTGGGATAGTTTTGTTGGAAGCATGAGGTTTGAGAAAAAGAACCGAGAAGCCTCAACCAACACTACCCTATCAATTTTGCATCTTTGAGGGAGCAAGTTAGCACAACCGGCATGCTCACAACATTTCATGACTATTCGAAACAATTGATCTCATTCGAAGCTCCTCCTGAGCCTGATTAGTGCAGAAGCACAAAGTTTCTGAACTGTTTGTGAAAAGTGTGAACGGACGAATTCCCATGAAATTGGCCACTTTGGGAGAACAATTGGGTTCATCCGGTTACCTCACAACATCTTTAGTCTATTGCAATGTATTGATCCCAATCGAAACTCTTTTCGGGATAGTTTTGGACGGAAGCTTGAGGTTTGAGAAAAAGAACCGAGAAGCTTCAACCAACACTACCCTATCAATTTTGCATCTTTCAGGGAGCAAGTTAGCACATCCGGTATGCTCACAATATTTCATGACTATTCAAAACAATTGATCTCATTCGAAGCTCCTCCAGAGCCTGATTAGTGCAGAAGCACAAAGTTTCGAAACTGTTTGTGAAAAGTGTGAACGAACGAATTCCCATGAAATTGGCCCCTTTGGGAGAACAATTGGGTAGATCCGGTTACCTCACAACATCTTTAGTCTATTCCAATGTATTGATCCCAATCGAAACTCTTTTTGGGATAGTTTTGTTGGAAGCATGAGGTTTGAGAAAAAGAACCGAGAAGCTTCAACCAACACTACCCTATCAATTTTGCTTCTTTGAGGGAGCAAGTTAGCACATCCGGCATGCTCACAACATTTCATGACTATTCGAAACAATTGATCTCATTCGAAGCTCCTCCAGAGCATGATTAGTGCAGAAGCACAAAGTTTCTGAACCGTATGTGAAAAGTGTGAACGGACGAATTCCCATGAAATTGGCCCCTTTGGGAGAACAATTGGGTCGATCCGGTTACCTCACAACATCTTTAGTCTATTCCAATGTATTGATCCCAATCGAAACTCTTTTTGGGATAGTTTTGGTGGAAGCATGAGGCTTGAGAAAAAGAACCGAGAAGCTTCAACCAACAATATCCTATCAATTTTGCATCTTTGAGGGAGCAAGTTAGCACATCCGGCATGTTCACAACATTTCATCACTATTCGAAACAATTGATCTCATTCAAAGCTCCTCCAGAGCCTGATTAGTGCAGAATCACAAAGTTTCTGAACTGTTTGGGAAAAGTGTGAACGGACGAATTCCCATGAAATTGGCCCCTTTGGGAGAACAATTGGGTTCATCCGGTTACCTCACAACATCTTTAGTCTATTCCAATGTATTGATCCCAATCGAAACTCTTTTTGGGATAGTTTTGTTGGAAGCATGAGGTTTGAGAAAAAGAACCGAGAAGCTTCAACCAACACTACCCTATCAATTTTGCTTCTTTGAGGGAGCAAGTTAGCACATCCGGCATGCTCACAACATTTCATGACTATTCGAAACAATTGATCTCATTCAAAGCTCCTCCTGAGCCTGATTAGTGCAGAAGCACAAAGTTTCTGAACTGTTTGTGAAAAGTTTGAACGGATGAATTCCCATGAAATTGGCCCCTTTGGGAGAACAATTGGGTTGATCCGGTGACCTCACAATATCTTTAGTCTATTCCAATGTATTGATCCCAATCGAAACTCTTTTCGGGATAGTTTTGGACGGAAGCATGAGGTTTGAGAAAAAGAACCGAGAAGCTTCAACCAACACTACCATATCAATTTTGCTTCTTTGAGGGAGCAAGTTAGCACATCCGGCATGCTCACAACATTTCATGACTATTCGAAACAATTGATCTCATTCGAAGCTCCTCTTGAGCCTGATTAGTGCAGAAGCACAAAGTTTCTGAACTGTTTGTGAAAAGTGTGAACGGATGAATTCCCATGAAATTGGCCCCTTTGGGAGAACAATTGGGTTGATCCGGTTACCTCACAACATCTTTAGTCTATTCCAATGTATTGATCCCAATCGAAACTCTTTTTGGGATAGTTTTGTTGGAAGCATGAGGTTTGAGAAAAAGAACCGAGAAGCTTCAACCAACACTACCCTATCAATTTTGCTTCTTTGAGGGAGCAAGTTAGCACATCCGGCATGCTCACAACATTTCATGACTATTCGAAACAATTGATCTCATTCGAAGCTCATCCTGAGCCTGATTAGTGCAGAAGCACAAAGTTTCTGAACTGTTTGTGAAAAGTGTCAACGGACAAATTCCCATGAAATTGGCCACTATGGGAGAACAATTGGGTTGATCCGGTTACCACACAACATCTTTAGTCTATTCCAATGTATTGATCCCAATCGAAACTCTTTTTGGGATAGTTTTGTTGGAAGCATGAGGTTTGAGAAAAAGAACCGAGAAGCTTCAACCAACACTACCCTATCAATTTTGCTTCTTTGAGGGAGCAAGTTAGCACAACTGGCATGCTCACAACATTTCATGACTATTCGAAACAATTGATCTCATTCAAAGCTCCTCCTGAGCCTGATTAGTGCAGAAGCACAAAGTTTCTGAACTGTTTGTGAAAAGTGTGAACGGATGAATCCCCATGAAATTGGCCCCTTTGGGAGAACAATTGGGTTGATCCGGTTACCTCACAACATCTTTAGTCTATTCCAATGTATTGATCCCAATCGAAACTCTTTTTGGGATAGTTTTGGTGAAAGCATGAGGTTTGAGAAAAAGAACCGAGAAGCTTCAACCAACAATATCCTATCAATTTTGCTTCTTTGAGGGAGCAAGTTAGCACATCCGGCATGTTCACAACATTTCATGACTATTCGAAACAATTGATCTCATTCGAAGCTCCTCCAGAGCCTGATTAGTGCAGAAGCACAAAGTCTCTGAACTGTTTGTGAATAGTGTGAACGGATGAATTCCCCTTAAATTGGACCCTTTGGGAGAACAATTGGGTTGATACGGTGACCTCACAATATCTTTAGTCTATTCCAATGTATTGATCCCAATCGAAACTCTTTTCGGGATAGTTTTGGACGGAAGCATGAGGTTTGAGAAAAAGAACCGAGAAGCTTCAACCAACACTACCATATCAATTTTGCTTCTTTGAGGGAGTAAGTTAGCACATCCGGCATGCTCACAACATTTCATGACTATTCGAAACAATTGATCTCATTCAAAGCTCCTCCTGAGCCTGATTAGTGCAGAAGCACAAAGTTTCTGAACTGTTTGTGAAAAGTGTGAACGGATGAATTCCCATGAAATTGGTCCCTTTGGGAGAACAATTGGATTGATCCGGTTACCTCACAACATCTTTAGTCTATTCCAATGTATTGATCCCAATCGAAACTCTTTTTGGGATAGTTTTGTTGGAAGCGTGAGGATTTCAGAAAAAGAAAAGAGAAGCTTCAACCAACACTACCATATCAATTTTGCTTCTTTGAGGGAGCAAGTTAGCACATCCGGCATGCTCACAACATTTCATGACTATTCGAAACAATTGATCTCATTCGAAGCTCCTCCTGAGCCTGATTAGTGCAGAAGCACAAAGTTTCTGAACTGTTTGTGAAAAGTGTCAACGGACAAATTCCCATGAAATTGGCCACTATGGGAGAACAATTGGGTTGATCCGGTTACCACACAACATCTTTAGTCTATTCCAATGTATTGATCCCAATCGAAACTCTTTTTGGGATAGTTTTGGTGGAAGCATGGGGTTTGAGAAAAAGAACCGAGAAGCTTCAACCAACAATGTCCTATCAATTTTGCATCTTTGAGGGAGCAAGTTAGCACATCCGGCATGCTCACAACATTTCATGACTATTCGAAACAATTGATCTCATTCGAAGCTCCTCGAGAGCCTGATTAGTGCAGAAGCACAAAGTTTCTGAACTGTTTGTGAAAAGTGTGAACGGACGAATTCCCATGAAATTGGCCACTTTGGGAGAACAATTGGGTTCATCCGGTTACCTCACAACATCTTTAGTCTATTCCAATGTATTGATCCCAATCGAAACTCTTTTTGGGATAGTTTTGGTGGAAGCATGAGGTTTGAGAAAAAGAACCGAGAAGCTTCAACCAACACTACCCTATCAATTTTGCATCTTTGAGGGAGCAAGTTAGCACATCCGACATGCTCACAACATTTCATGACTATTTGAAACAATTGATCTCATTCAAAGCTCCTCCAGAGCCTGATTAGTGCAGAAGCACAAAGTTTCTGAACTGTTTGTGAAAAGTGTGAACGGACGAATTCCCATGAAATTGGCCCCTTTGGGAGAACAATTGGGTTGATCCGGTGACCTCACAATATCTTTAGTCTATTCCAATGTATTGATCCCAATCGAAACTCTTTTCGGGATAGTTTTGGACGGAAGCTTGAGGTTCGAGAAAAAGAACCGAGAAGCTTCAACCAACACTACCCTATCAATTTTGCATCTTTCAGGGAGCAAGTTAGCACATCCGGTATGCTCACAATATTTCATGACTATTCAAAACAATTGATCTCATTCGAAGCTCCTCCAGAGCCTGATTAGTGCAGAAGCACAAAGTTTCGAAACTGTTTGTGAAAAGTGTGAACGGACGAATTCCCATGAAATTGGCCCCTTTGGGAGAACAATTGGGTTGATCCGGTTACCTCACAACATCTTTAGTCTATTCCAATGTATTGATCCCAATCGAAACTCTTTTTGGGATAGTTTTGTTGGAAGCATGAGGTTTGAGAAAAAGAACCGAGAAGCTTCAACCAACACTACCCTATCAATTTTGCTTCTTTGAGGGAGCAAGTTAGCACATCCGGCATGCTCACAACATTTCATGACTATTCGAAACAATTGATCTCATTCGAAGCTCCTCCAGAGCATGATTAGTGCAGAAGCACAAAGTTTCTGAACCGTATGTGAAAAGTGTGAACGGACGAATTCCCATTAAATTGGCCCCTTTGGGAGAACAATTGGGTCGATCCGGTTACCTCACAACATCTTTAGTCTATTCCAATGTATTGATCCCAATCGAAACTCTTTTTGGGATAGTTTTGGTGGAAGCATGAGGCTTGAGAAAAAGAACCGAGAAGCTTCAACCAACACTACCATATCAATTTTGCTTCTTTGAGGGAGTAAGTTAGCACATCCGGCATGCTCACAACATTTCATGACTAATCGAAACAATTGATCTCATTCGAAGCTCCTCCTGAGCCTGATTAGTGCAGAAGCACAAAGTTTCTGAACTGTTTGTGAAAAGTGTGAACGGACGAATTCCCATGAAATTGGCCCCTTTGGGAGAACAATTGGGTTGATCCGGTGACCTCACAATATCTTTAGTCTATTCCAATGTATTGATCCCAATCGAAACTCTTTTCGGGATAGTTTTGGACGGAAGCTTGAGGTTCGAGAAAAAGAACCGAGAAGCTTCAACCAACACTACCCTATCAATTTTGCATCTTTCAGGGAGCAAGTTAGCACATCCGGTATGCTCACAATATTTTATGACTATTCAAAACAATTGATCTCATTCGAAGCTCCTCCAGAGCCTGACTAGTGCAGAAGCACAAAGTTTCGAAACTGTTTGTGAAAAGTGTGAACGGACGAATTCCCATGAAATTGGCCCCTTTGGGAGAACAATTGGGTTGATCCGGTTACCTCACAACATCTTTAGTCTATTCCAATGTATTGATCCCAATCGAAACTCTTTTTGGGATAGTTTTGTTGGAAGCATGAGGTTTGAGAAAAAGAACCGAGAAGCTTCAACCAACACTACCCTATCAATTTTGCTTCTTTGAGGGAGCAAGTTAGCACATCCGGCATGCTCACAACATTTCATGACTATTCGAAACAATTGATCTCATTCGAAGCTCCTCCAGAGCATGATTAGTGCAGAAGCACAAAGTTTCTGAACCGTATGTGAAAAGTGTGAACGGACGAATTCCCATGAAATTGGCCCCTTTGGGAGAACAATTGGGTCGATCCGGTTACCTCACAACATCTTTAGTCTATTCCAATGTATTGATCCCAATCGAAACTCTTTTTGGGATAGTTTTGGTGGAAGCATGAGGTTTGAGAAAAAGAACCGAGAAGCTTCAACCAACACTACCCTATCAATTTTGCATCTTTGAGGGAGCAAGTTAGCACATCCGGAATGCTCACAACATTTCATCACTATTCGAAACAATTGATCTCATTCGAAGCTCCTCCTGAGCCTGATTAGTGCAGAAGCACAAAGTTTCTGAACTGTTTGGGAAAAGTGTGAACGGACGAATTCCCATGAAATTGGCCCATTTGGGAGAACACATGGGTTGATCCGGTTACCTCACAACATCTTTAGTCTATTCCAATGTATTGATCCCAATCGAAACTCTTTTTGGGATGGTTTTGGTGGAAGCATGAGGTTTGAGAAAAAGAACCGAGAAGCTTCAACCAACACTACCCTATCAATTTTGCATCTTTGAGGAAGCAAGTTAGCACATCCGGAATGCTCACAACATTTCATGACTAATCGAAACAATTGATCTCATTCGAAGCTCATCCAGAGCCTGATTAGTGCAGAAGCACAAAGTTTCTGAACTGTTTGTGAAAAGTGTGAACGGACGAATTCCCATGAAATTGGCCCCTTTGGGAGAACAATTGGGTTGATCCGGTTACCTCACAACATCTTTAGTCTATTCCAATGTATTGATCCCAATCGAAACTCCTTTTGGGATAGTTTTGGTGGAAGCATGAGGTTTGAGAAAAAGAACCGAGAAGCTTCAACCAACACTACCCTATCAATTTTGTATCTTTGAGGGAGCAAGTTAGCACATCCGGAATGCTCACAACATTTCATGACTGTTCGAAACAATTGATCTCATTCGAAGCTCCTCCAGAGCCTGATTAGTGCAGAAGCACAAAGTTTCTGAACTGTTTGTGAAAAGTGTGAACGGACGAATTCCCATGAAATTGGCCCCTTTGGGAGAACAATTGGGTTGATCCGGTTACCTCACAACATCTTTAGTCTATTCCAATGTATTGATCCCAATCGAAACTCTTTTTGGGATAGTTTTGTTGGAAGCATGAGGTTTGAGAAAAAGAACCGAGAAGCTTCAACCAACACTATCCTATCAATTTTGCATCTTTGAGGGAGCAAGTTAGCACATCCGGAATGCTCACAACATTTCATGACTGTTCGAAACAATTGATCTCATTCGAAGCTCCTCCAGAGCCTGATTAGTGCAGAAGCACAAAGTTTCTGAACTGTTTGTGAAAAGTGTGAACGGACGATTTCCCATGAAATTGGCCCCTTTGGGAGAACAATTGGGTTGATCCGGTCACCTCACAACATCTTTAGTCTATTCCAATGTATTGATCCGAATCGAAACTCTTTTTGGGATAGTTTTGGTGGAAGCATGAGGTTTGAGAAAAAGAACCGAGAAGCTTCAACCAACACTACCCTATCAATTTTGCATCTTTGAGGGAGCAAGTTAGCACAACCGGCATGCCCACAACATTTCATGACTATTCGAAACAATTGATCTCATTCGAAGCTCCTCCTGAGCCTGATTAGTGCAGAAGCACAAAGTTTCTGAACTGTTTGTGAAAAGTGTGAACGGACGAATTCCCATGAAATTGGCCACTTTGGGAGAACAATTGGGTTCATCCGGTTACCTCACAACATCTTTAGTCTATTCCAATGTATTGATCCCAATCGAAACTCTTTTTGGGATAGTTTTGGTGGAAGCATGAGGTTTGAGAAAAAGAACCGAGAAGCTTCAACCAACACTACCCTATCAATTTTGCATCTTTGAGGGAGCAAGTTAGCACATCCGGCATGTTCACAACATTTCATGACTATTCGAAACAATTGATCTCATTCGAAGCTCCTCCAGAGCCTGATTAGTGCAGAAGCACAAAGTTTCTGAACTATTTGTGAAAAGTGTGAACGGATGAATTCCCAAGAAATTGGCCCCTTTGGGAGAACAATTGGGTTGATCCGGTGACCTCACAATATCTTTAGTCTATTCCAATGTATTGATCCCAATCGAAACTCTTTTTGGGATAGTTTTGTTGAAAGCATGAGGTTTGAGAAAAAGAACCGAGAAGCTTCAACCAACACTACCCTATCAATTTTGCTTCTTTGAGGGAGCAAGTTAGCACAACCGGCATGCCCACAACATTTCATGACTATTCGAAACAATTGATCTCATTCGAAGCTCCTCCTGAGCCTGATTAGTGCAGAAGCACAAAGTTTCTGAACTGTTTGTGAAAAGTGTGAACGGACGAATTCCCATGAAATTGGCCACTTTGGGAGAACAATTGGGTTCATTCGGTTACCTCACAACATCTTTAGTCTATTCCAATGTATTGATCCCAATCGAAACTCTTTTTGGGATAGTTTTGGTGGAAGCATGAGGTTTGAGAAAAAGAACCGAGAAGCTTCAACCAACACTACCCTATCAATTTTGCTTCTTTGAGGGAGCAAGTTAGCACATCCGGCATGTTCACAACATTTCATGACTATTCGAAACAATTGATCTCATTCGAAGCTCCTCCTGAGCCTGATTAGTGCAGAAGCACAAAGTTTCTGAACTGTTTGGGAAAAGTGTGAACGAACGAATTCCCATGAAATTGGCCCCTTTCGAAGAACAATTGGGTTGATCCGGTTACCTCACAACATCTTTAGTCTATTCCAATGTATTGATCCTAATCGAAACTCTTTTTGGGATAGTTTTGTTGGAAGCATGAGGTTTGAGAAAAAGAACCGAGAAGCTTCAACCAACACTACCCTATCAATTTTGCTTCTTTGAGGGAGCAAGTTAGCACATCCGGCATGCTCACAAGATTTCATGACTATTCGAAACAATTGATCTCATTCGAAGCTCCTCCAGAGCCTGATTAGTGCAGAAGCACAAAGTTTCTGAACTGTTTGTGAAAAGTGTGAACGAACGAATTCCCATGAAATTGGCCCCTTTGGGAGAACAATTGGGTTGATCCGGTTACCTCACAACATCTTTAGTCTATTCCAATGTATTGATCCCAATCGAAACTCTTTTTGGGATAGTTTTGGTGGAAGCATGAGGTTCGAGAAAAAGAACCGAGAAGCTTCAACCAACACTACCCTATCAATTTTGCATCTTTGAGGGAGCAAGTTAGCACATCCGGAATGCTCACAACATTTCATGACTGTTCGAAACAATTGATCTCATTCGAAGCTCCTCCAGAGCCTGATTAGTGCAGAAGCACAAAGTTTCTGAACTGTTTGTGAAAAGTGTGAACGGATGAATTCCCATGAAATTGGCCCCTTTGGGAGAACAATTGGGTTGATCCGGTTACCTCACAACATCTTTAGTCTATTCCAATGTATTGATCCCAATCGAAACTCTTTTTGGGATAGTTTTGTTGGAAGCGTGAGGATTTCAGAAAAAGAAAAGAGAAGCTTCAACCAACACTACCATATCAATTTTGCTTCTTTGAGGGAGCAAGTTAGCACATCCGGCATGCTCACAACATTTCATGACTATTCGAAACAATTGATCTCATTCGAAGCTCCTCCTGAGCCTGATTAGTGCAGAAGCACAAAGTTTCTGAACTGTTTGTCAAAAGTGTCAACGGACAAATTCCCATGAAATTGGCCACTATGGGAGAACAATTGGGTTGATCCGGTTACCACACAACATCTTTAGTCTAGTCCAATGTATTGATCCCAATCGAAACTCTTTTTGGGATAGTTTTGTTGGAAGCATGAGGTTTGAGAAAAAGAACCGAGAAGCTTCAACCAACACTACCCTATCAATTTTGCATCTTTGAGGGAGCAAGTTAGCACAACCGGCATGCTCACAACATTTCATGACTATTTGAAACAATTGATCTCATTCGAAGCTCCTCCAGAGCCTGATTAGTGCAGAAGCACAAAGTTTCTGAACTGTTTGTGAAAAGTGTCAACGGACAAATTCCCATGAAATTGGCCACTATGGGAGAACAATTGGGTTGATCCGGTTACCACACAACATCTTTAGTCTATTCCAATGTATTGATCCCAATCGACACTCTTTTTGGGATAGTTTTGTTGGAAGCATGAGGTTTGAGAAAAAGAACCGAGAAGCTTCAACCAACACTACCCTATCAATTTGGATCTTTGAGGGAGCAAGTTAGCACATCCGGAATGCTCACAACATTTCATGACTGTTCGAAACAATTGATCTCATTCGAAGCTCCTCCAGAGCCTGATTAGTGCAGAGGCACAAAGTTTATGAATTGTTTAGGAAAAGTGTGAACGGACGAATTCCTATGAAATTGGCCCCTTTGGGAGAACAATTTGGTTCATCTGGTCACTTCACAACATCTTGAGTCTATTCCAATGTGTTGATCCCAATCAAAACTCTTTTCGGGATAGTTTTGGACGGAAGCTTGAGGTTTGAGAAAAAGAACCGAGAAGCTTCAACCAACACTACCCTATCAATTTTGCACCTTTGAGGGAGCAAGTTAGCACATCCGGCATGCTCACAACATTTCATGGCTTTTCGAAACAATTGATCTCTTTCGAAGCTCCTCCAGAGCCTGATTATTGCAGAGGCACAAAGTTTGTGAATTGTTTAGGAAAAGTGTGAACGGACGAATTCCTACGAAATTGGCCCCTGTGGGAGAACAATTGGGTTCATCCGGTTACCTCACAACATCTTTAGTCTATTCCAATGTATTGATCCCAATCGAAACTCTTTTTGGGATAGTTTTGTTGGAAGCATGAGGTTTGAGAAAAAGAACCGAGAAGCTTCAACCAACACTACCCTATCAATTTTACATCTTTGAGCGAGCTAGTTAGCACATCCGGCATGCTCACAACATTTCATGACTATTCGAAACAATTGATCTCATTCGAAGCTCCTCCTGAGCCAGATTATTGCAGAGGCACAAAGTTTGTGAATTGTTTAGGAAAAGTGTGAACGGACGAATTCCTACGAAATTGGCCCCTTTGGGAGAACAATTTGGTTCATCTGGTCACTTCACAACATCTTGAGTCTATTCCAATGTGTTGATCCCAATCAAAACTCTTTTCGGGATAGTTTTGGACGGAAGCTTGAGGTTTGAGAAAAAGAACCGAGAAGCTTCAACCAACACTACCCTATCAATTTTGCACCTTTGAGGGAGCAAGTTAGCACATCCGGCATGCTCACAACATTTCATGGCTTTTCGAAACAATTGATCTCTTTCGAAGCTCCTCCAGAGCCTGATTATTGCAGAGGCACAAAGTTTGTGAATTGTTTAGGAAAAGTGTGAACGGACGAATTCCTACGAAATTGGCCCCTGTGGGAGAACAATTGGGTTCATCCGGTTACCTCACAACATCTTTAGTCTATTCCAATGTATTGATCCCAATCGAAACTCTTTTTGGGATAGTTTTGGTGGAAGCATGAGGTTTGAGAAAAAGAACCGAGAAGCTTCAACCAACACTACCCTATCAATTTGGATCTTTGAGGGAGCAAGTTAGCACATCCGGAATGCTCACAACATTTCATGACTGTTCGAAACAATTGATCTCATTCGAAGCTCCTCCAGAGCCTGATTAGTGCAGAGGCACAAAGTTTATGAATTGTTTAGGAAAAGTGTGAACGGACGAATTCCTATGAAATTGGCCCCTTTGGGAGAACAATTTGGTTCATCTGGTCACTTCACAACATCTTGAGTCTATTCCAATGTGTTGATCCCAATCAAAACTCTTTTCGGGATAGTTTTGGACGGAAGCTTGAGGTTTGAGAAAAAGAACCGAGAAGCTTCAACCAACACTACCCTATCAATTTTGCACCTTTGAGGGAGCAAGTTAGCACATCCGGCATGCTCACAACATTTCATGGCTTTTCGAAACAATTGATCTCTTTCGAAGCTCCTCCAGAGCCTGATTATTGCAGAGGCACAAAGTTTGTGAATTGTTTAGGAAAAGTGTGAACGGACGAATTCCTACGAAATTGGCCCCTGTGGGAGAACAATTGGGTTCATCCGGTTACCTCACAACATCTTTAGTCTATTCCAATGTATTGATCCCAATCGAAACTCTTTTTGGGATAGTTTTGGTGGAAGCATGAGGTTTGAGAAAAAGAACCGAGAAGCTTCAACCAACACTACCCTATCAATTTGGATCTTTGAGGGAGCAAGTTAGCACATCCGGAATGCTCACAACATTTCATGACTGTTCGAAACAATTGATCTCATTCGAAGCTCCTCCAGAGCCTGATTAGTGCAGAGGCACAAAGTTTATGAATTGTTTAGGAAAAGTGTGAACGGACGAATTCCTATGAAATTGGCCCCTTTGGGAGAACAATTTGGTTCATCTGGTCACTTCACAACATCTTGAGTCTATTCCAATGTGTTGATCCCAATCAAAACTCTTTTCGGGATAGTTTTGGACGGAAGCTTGAGGTTTGAGAAAAAGAACCGAGAAGCTTCAACCAACACTACCCTATCAATTTTGCACCTTTGAGGGAGCAAGTTAGCACATCCGGCATGCTCACAACATTTCATGGCTTTTCGAAACAATTGATCTCTTTCGAAGCTCCTCCAGAGCCTGATTATTGCAGAGGCACAAAGTTTGTGAATTGTTTAGGAAAAGTGTGAACGGACGAATTCCTACGAAATTGGCCCCTGTGGGAGAACAATTGGGTTCATCCGGTTACCTCACAACATCTTTAGTCTATTCCAATGTATTGATCCCAATCGAAACTCTTTTTGGGATAGTTTTGTTGGAAGCATGAGGTTTGAGAAAAAGAACCGAGAAGCTTCAACCAACACTACCCTATCAATTTTACATCTTTGAGCGAGCTAGTTAGCACATCCGGCATGCTCACAACATTTCATGACTATTCGAAACAATTGATCTCATTCGAAGCTCCTCCTGAGCCAGATTATTGCAGAGGCACAAAGTTTGTGAATTGTTTAGGAAAAGTGTGAACGGACGAATTCCTACGAAATTGGCCCCTGTGGGAGAACAATTGGGTTCATCCGGTTACCTCACAACATCTTCAGTCTATTCCAATGCATTGATCCCAATCGAAACTCTTTTTGGGATAGTTTTGTTGGAAGCATGAGGTTTGAGAAAAAGAACCGAGAAGCTTCAACCAACACTACCCTATCAATTTTGCTTCTTTGAGGGAGCAAGTTAGCACATCCGGCATGCTCACAACATTTCATGACTATTCGAAACAATTGATCTCATTCGAAGCTCTTCCAGAGCCTGATTAGTGCAGAAGCACAAAGTTTCTGAACTGTTTGTGAAAAGTGTGAACGGACGAATTCCCATGAAATTAGCCCCTTTGGGATAACAATTGTGTTGATCCGGTTACCTCACAATATCTTTAGTCTATTCCAATGTGTTGATCCCAATCAAAACTCTTTTTGGGATAGTTTTGGTCGAAAGCATGAGGTTTGAGAAAAAGAACCGAGAAGCTTCAACCAACAATATCCTATCAATTTTGCACCTTTGAGGGAGCAAGTTAGCACATCCGGCATGCTCACAACATTTCATGACTGTTCGAAACAATTGATCTCATTCGAAGCTCCTCAAGAGCCTGATTATTGCAGAGGCACAAAGTTTGTGAATTGTTTAGGAAATGTGTGAATGGACGAATTCCTACGAAATTGGCCCCTTTGGGAGAACAATTTGGCTCATCAGGTCACCTCACAACATCTTGAGTCTATTCCAATGTGTTGATCCCAATCGAAACTCTTTTTTTGCACAATTTTGGTCAGAAGCATGAGGTTTGAGAAAAAGAATCGAGAAGCTTCAACCAACAATATCCTATCAATTTTGCATCTTTGAGGGAGCAAGCTAGCACATCCGGCATGCTCACAACATTTCATGACTATTCGAAACAATTGATCTCATTCGAAGCTCCTCCAGAGCCTGATTAGTGCAGAGGCACAAAGTTTGTGAACTGTTTAGGAAAAGTATGAACGGATGAATTCCTATGAAATTGGCCCCTTTGGGAGAACTATTTGGTTCATCAGGTCACCTCACAACATCTGGAGTCTATTCCAATGTATTGATCCCAATCGAAACCCTTTTTGGCATAGTTTTGGTGGAAGCATGAGGTTTGAGAAAAAGAGCCGAGAAGCCTCAACCAACAATATCCTATCAATTTTGCATCTTTGAGGGAGCAAGTTAGCACATCCGGCATGCTCACAACATTTCATGACTATTCGAAACAATTGATCTCATTCGAAGCTCCTCCAGAGCCTGATTATTGCAGAAGCACAAAGTTTCTGAACTGTTTGTGAAAAGTGTGAATGGACGAATTCCCATGAAATTGGCCCCTTTGGGAGAACAATTGGGTTGATCCGGTTACCTCACAACATCTTTAGTCTATTCCAATGTATTGATCGCAATCGAAACTCTTTTTGGGATAGTTTTGGTGGAAGCATGAGGTTTGAGAAAAAGAACCGAGAAGCTTCAACCAACAATATCCTATCAATTTTGCATCTTTGAGGAAGCAAGTTAGCACATCCGGCATGTTCACAACATTTCATGACTTTTCGAAACAATTGATCTCATGCGAAGCTCCTCCAGAGCCTGATTAGTGCAGAGGCACAAAGTTTATGAACTGTTTAGGAAAAGTGTGAACGGACGAATTCCTATGAAATTGGCCCCTTTGGGAGAACAATTTGGTTCATCTGGTCACTTCACAACATCTTGAGTCTATTCCAATGTGTTGATCCCAATCAAAACTCTTTTTGGGATAGTTTTGGTCGAAAGCATGAGGTTTCAGAAAAAGAACCGAGAAGCTTCAACCAACAATATCCTATCAATTTTGCACCTTTGAGGGAGCAAGTTAGCACATCCGGCATGCTCACAACATTTCATGACTATTCAAAACAATTGATCTCATTCGAAGCTCCTCTAGAGCCTGATTAGTGCAGAGGCACAAAGTTTGTGAACTGTTTAGGAAAAGTGTGAACGGACGAATTCCTATGAAATTGGCCCCTTTGGTAGAACTATTTGGTTCATCAGGTCACCTCACAACATCTTGAGTCTATTCCAATGTGTTAATCCCAATCAAAACTCTTTTTGGGATAGTTTTGGTCGAAAGCATGAGGTTTAAGAAAAAGAACCGAGAAGCTTCAACCAACAATATCCTATCAATTTTGCACCTTTGAGGGAGCAAGTTAGCACATCCGGCATGCTCACAACATTTCATGACTGTTCGAAACAATTGATCTCATTCGAAGCTCCTCCAGAGCCTGATTATTGCAGAGGCACAAAGTTTGTGAATTGTTTAGGAAAAGTGTGAACGGACGAATTCCTACGAAATTGGCCCCTTTGGGAGAACAATTTGGCTCATCAGGTCACCTCACAACATCTTGAGTCTATTCCAATGTGTTGATCCCAATCGAAACTCTTTTTTTGCACAATTTTGGTCAGAAGCATGAGGTTTGAGAAAAAGAACCGAGAAGCTTCAACCAACAATATCCTATCAATTTTGCGTCTTTGAGGGAGCAAGCTAGCACATCCGGCATGCTCACAACATTTCATGACTATTCGAAACAATTGATCTCATTCGAAGCTCCTCCAGAGCCTGATTAGTGCAGAGGCACAAAGTTTGTGAACTGTTTAGGAAAAGTATGAACGGATGAATTCCTATGAAATTGGCCCCTTTGGGAGAACTATTTGGTTCATCAGGTCACCTCTCAACATCTAGAGTCTATTCCAATGTATTGATCCCAATCGAAACCCTTTTTGGCATAGTTTTGGTGGAAGCATGAGGTTTGAGAAAAAGAGCCGAGAAGCCTCAACCAACAATATCCTATCAATTTTGCATCTTTGAGGGAGCAAGTTAGCACATCCGGCATGTTCACAACATTTCATGACTATTCGAAACAATTGATCTCATTCGAAGCTCCTCCAGAGCCTGATTAGTGCAGAGGCACAAAGTTTATGAACTGTTTAGGAAAAGTGTGAACGGACGAATTCCTATGAAATTGGCCCCTTTGGGAGAACAATTTGGTTCATCAGGTCACCTCACAACATCTGGAGTCTATTCCAATGTATTGATCCCAATCGAAAGTCTTTTTGGGATAGTTTTGGACGGAAGCATGAGGTTTGAGAAAAAGAACCGAGAAGCTTCAACCAACACTACCCTATCAATTTTGCATCTTTGAGGGAGCAAGTTAGCACATCCGGCATGCTCACAACATTTCATGACTATTCGAAACAATTGATCTCATTCAAACCTCCTCCAGAGCCTTATTAGTGCAGAAGCACAAAGTTTGTGAACTGTTTGTGAAAAGTGTGAACGGACGAATTCCCATGAAATTAGCCCCTTTGGGATAACAATTGGGTTGATCCGGTGACCTCACAATATCTTTAGTCTGTTCCAATGTATTGATCCCAATCGAAACTCTTTTCGGGATAGTTTTGGACGGAAGCTTGAGGTTTGAGAAAAAGAACCGAGAAGCTTCAACCAACACTACCCTATCAATTTTGCACCTTTGAGGGAGCAAGTTAGCACATCCGGCATGCTCACAACATTTCATGACTATTCGAAACAATTGATCTCATTAGAAGCTCCTCCAGAGCCTGATTATTGCAGTGGCACAAAGTTTGTGAATTGTTTAGGAAAAGTGTGAACGGACGAATTCCTACGAAATTGGCCCCTGTGGGAGAACAATTGGGTTCATCCGGTTACCTCACAACATCTTTAGTCTATTCCAATGTATTGATCCCAATCGAAACTCTTTTTGGGATAGTTTTGTTGGAAGCATGAGGTTTGAGAAAAAGAACCGAGAAGCTTCAACCAACACTACCCTATCAATTTTGCTTCTTTGAGGGAGCAAGTTAGCACATCCGGCATGTTCACAACATTTCATGACTTTTCGAAACAATTGATCTCATGCGAAGCTCCTCCAGAGCCTGATTAGTGCAGAGGCACAAAGTTTCTGAACTGTTTAGGAAAAGTGTGAACGGACGAATTCCTATGAAATTGGCCCCTTTGGGAGAACAATTTGGTTCATCTGGTCACTTCACAACATCTTGAGTCTATTCCAATGTGTTGATCCCAATCAAAACTCTTTTTGGGATAGTTTTGGTCGAAAGCATGAGGTTTCAGAAAAAGAACCGAGAAGCTTCAACCAACAATATCCTATCAATTTTGCACCTTTGAGGGAGCAAGTTAGCACATCCGGCATGCTCACAACATTTCATGACTATTCAAAACAATTGATCTCATTCGAAGCTCCTCTAGAGCCTGATTAGTGCAGAGGCACAAAGTTTGTGAACTGTTTAGGAAAAGTGTGAACTGACGAATTCCTACGAAATTGGCCCCTGTGGGAGAACAATTTGGTTCATCAGGTCACCTCACAATATCTTGAGTCTATTCCAATGTGTTGATCCCAATCGAAACTCTTTTTTTGCACAATTTTGGTCAGAAGCATGAGGTTTGAGAAAAAGAACCGAGAAGCTTCAACCAACAATATCCTATCAATTTTGCATCTTTGAGGGAGCAAGCTAGCACATCCGGCATGCTCACAACATTTCATGACTATTCGAAACAATTGATCTCATTCGAAGCTCCTCCAGAGCCTGATTAGTGTAGAGGCACAAAGTTTGTGAACTGTTTAGGAAAAGTATGAACGGACGAATTCCTATGAAATTGGCCCCTTTAGGAGAACTATTTGGTTCATCAGGTCACCTCACAACATCTGGAGTCTATTCCAATGTATTGATCCCAATCGAAACTCTTTTTGGGATAGTTTTGGACGGAAGCATGAGGTTTGAGAAAAAGAACTGAGAAGCTTCAACCAACAATATCCTATCAATTTTGCATCTTTGAGGGAGCAAGTTAGCACATCCGGCATGCTCACAACATTTCATGACTATTCGAAACAATTGATTTCATTCAAACCTCCTCCAGAGCCTGATTAGTGCAGAAGCACAAAGTTTATGAACTGTTTAGGAAAAGTGTGAACGGACGAATTCCTATGAAATTGGCCCCTTTGGGAGAACTATTTGGTTCATCTGGTCACCTCACAACATCTGGAGTCTATTCCAATGTATTGATCCCAATCGAAAGCCTTTTTGGGATAGTTTTGGACGGAAGCATGAGGTTTGAGAAAAAGAACTGAGAAGCTTCAACCAACAATATCCTATCAATTTTGCATCTTTGAGGGAGCAAGTTAGCACATCCGGCATGCTCACAACATTTCATGGCTTTTCGAAACAATTGATCTCATTCGAAGCTCCTCCAGGGCCTGATTATTGCAGAAGCACAAAGTTTCTGAACTGTTTGTGAAAAGTGTGAATGGACGAATTCCCATGAAATTGGCCCCTTTGGGAGAACAATTGGGTTGATCCGGTTACCTCACAACATCTTTAGTCTATTCCAATGTATTGATCCCAATCGAAACTCTTTTTGGGATAGTTTTGGTGGAAGCATGAGGTTTGAGAAAAAGAACCGAGAAGCTTCAACCAACAATATCCTATCAATTTTGCATCTTTGAGGGAGCAAGTTAGCACATCCGGCATGCTCACAACATTTCATGGCTTTTCGAAACAATTGATCTCATTCGAAGCTCCTCCAGAGCCTGATTATTGCAGAAGCACAAAGTTTCTGAACTGTTTGTGAAAAGTGTGAATGGACGAATTCCCATGAAATTGGCCCCTTTGGGAGAACAATTGGGTTGATCCGGTTACCTCACAACATCTTTAGTCTATTCCAATGTATTGATCCCAATCGAAACTCTTCTTGGGATAGTTTTGGTGGAAGCATGAGGTTTGAGAAAAAGAACCGAGAAGCTTCAACCAACAATATCCTATCAATTTTGCATCTTTGAGGGAGCAAGTTAGCACATCCGGCATGCTCACAACATTTCATGACTTTTCGAAACAATTGATCTCATTCGAAGCTCCTCCAGAGCCTGATTAGTGCAGAGGCACAAAGTTTATGAACTGTTTAGGAAAAGTGTGACCGGACGAATTCCTATGAAATTGGCCCCTTTGGGAGAACAATTTGGTTCATCTGGTCACTTCACAACATCTTGAGTCTATTCCAATGTGTTGATCCCAATCAAAACTCTTTTCGGGATAGTTTTGGACGGAAGCTTGAGGTTTGAGAAAAAGAACCGAGAAGCTTCAACCAACACTACCCTATCAATTTTGCACCTTTGAGGGAGCAAGTTAGCACATCCGGCATGCTCACAACATTTCATGACTATTCGAAACAATTGATCTCATTCGAAGCTCCTCCAGAGCCTTATTAGTGCAGAAGCACAAAGTTTCTGAACTGTTTGTGAAAAGTGTGAATGGACGAATTCCCATGAAATTGGCCCCTTTGGGAGAACAATTGGGTTGATCCGGTTACCTCACAACATCTTTAGTCTATTCCAATGTATTGATCCCAATCGAAACTCTTTTTGGGATAGTTTTGGTGGAAGCATGAGGTTTGAGAAAAAGAACCGAGAAGCTTCAACCAACACTACCCTATCAATTTTGCATCTTTGAGGGAGCAAGTTAGCACATCCGGCATGCTCACAACATTTCATGACTATTCGAAACAATTGATCTCATTCAAAACTCCTCCAGAGCCTGATTAGTGCAGAAGCACAAAGTTTGTGAACTGTTTGTGAAAAGTGTGAACGGACGAATTCCCATGAAATTAGCCCCTTTGGGATAACAATTGGGTTGATCCAGTGACCTCACAATATCTTTAGTCTGTTCCAATGTATTGATCCCAATCAAAACTCTTTTCGGGATAGTTTTGGACGGAAACTTGAGGTTTGAGAAAAAGAACCGAGAAGCTTCAACCAACAATATCCTATCAATTTTGCATCTTTGAGGGAGCAAGTTAGCACATCCGGCATGCTCACAACATTTCATGACTTTTCGAAACAATTGATCTCATTCGCAGCTCCTCCAGAGCCTGATTAGTGCAGAGGCACAAAGTTTATGAACTGTTTAGGAAAAGTGTGAACGGACGAATTCCTATGAAATTGGCCCCTTTGGGTGAACAATTTGGTTCATCTGGTCACTTCACAACATCTTGAGTCTATTCCAATGTGTTGATCCCAATCAAAACTCTTTTCGGGATAGTTTTGGACGGAAGCTTGAGGTTTGAGAAAAAGAACCGAGAAGCTTCAACCAACACTACCCTATCAATTTTGCACCTTTGAGGGAGCAAGTTAGCACATCCGGCATGCTCACAACATTTCATGACTATTCGAAACAATTGATCTCATTCGAAGCTCCTCCAGAGCCTTATTAGTGCAGAAGCACAAAGTTTCTGAACTGTTTGTGAAAAGTGTGAATGGACGAATTCCCATGAAATTGGCCCCTTTGGGAGAACAATTGGGTTGATCCGGTTACCTCACAACATCTTTAGTCTATTCCAATGTATTGATCCCAATCGAAACTCTTTTTGGGATAGTTTTGGTGGAAGCATGAGGTTTGAGAAAAAGAACCGAGAAGCTTCAACCAACACTACCCTATCAATTTTGCATCTTTGAGGGAGCAAGTTAGCACATCCGGCATGCTCACAACATTTCATGACTATTTGAAACAATTGATCTCATTCAAAACTCCTCCAGAGCCTGATTAGTGCAGAAGCACAAAGTTTGTGAACTGTTTGTGAAAAGTGTGAACGGACGAATTCCCATGAAATTAGCCCCTTTGGGATAACAATTGGGTTGATCCGGTGACCTCACAATATCTTTAGTCTGTTCCAATGTATTGATCCCAATCGAAACTCTTTTCGGGATAGTTTTGGACGGAAGCTTGAGGTTTGAGAAAAAGAACCGAGAAGCTTCAACCAACACTACCCTATCAATTTTGCACCTTTGAGGGAGCAAGTTAGCACATCCGGCATGCTCACAACATTTCATGACTATTCGAAACAATTGATCTCATTCGAAGCTCCTCTAGAGCCTGATTATTGCAGGGGCACAAAGTTTGTGAATTGTTTAGGAAAAGTGTGAACGGACGAATTCCTACGAAATTGGCCCCTGTGGGAGAACAATTTGGTTCATCAGGTCACCTCACAACATCTTGAGTCTATTCCAATGTGTTGATCCCAATCGAAACTCTTTTTTTGCACAATTTTGGTCAGAAGCATGAGGTTTGAGAAAAAGAACCGAGAAGCTTCAACCAACAATATCCTATCAATTTTGCATCTTTGAGGGAGCAAGCTAGCACATCCGGCATGCTCACAACATTTCATGACTATTCGAAACAATTGATCTCATGCGAACCTCCTCCAGAGCCTGATTAGTGCAGAAGCACAAAGTTTGTGAACTGTTTGTGAAAAGTGTGAACGGACGAATTCCCATGAAATTAGCCCCTTTGGGATAACAATTGGGTTGATCCGGTGACCTCACAATATCTTTAGTCTGTTCCAATGTATTGATCCCAATCGAAACTCTTTTCGGGATAGTTTTGGACGGAAGCTTGAGGTTTGAGAAAAAGAACCGAGAAGCTTCAACCAACACTACCCTATCAATTTTGCACCTTTGAGGGAGCAAGTTAGCACATCCGGCATGCTCACAACATTTCATGACTATTCGAAACAATTGATCTCATTCGAAGCTCCTCTAGAGCCTGATTATTGCAGAGGCACAAAGTTTGTGAATTGTTTAGGCAAAGTGTGAACGGACGAATTCCTACGAAATTGGCCCCTGTGGGAGAACAATTTGGCTCATCAGGTCACCTCACAACATCTTGAGTCTATTCCAATGTGTTGATCCCAATCGAAACTCTTTTTTTGCACAATTTTGGTCAGAAGCATGAGGTTTGAGAAAAAGAACCGAGAAGCTTCAACCAACAATATCCTATCAATTTTGCATCTTTGAGGGAGCAAGCTAGCACATCCGGCATGCTCACAACATTTCATGACTATTCGAAACAATTGATCTCATGCGAAGCTCCTCCAGAGCCTGATTATTGCAGAGGCACAAAGTTTGTGAACTGTTTAGGAAAAGTGTGAACGGACGAATTCCTATGAAATTGGCCCCTTTGGGAGAACTATTTGGTTCATCAGGTCACCTCACAACATCTGGAGTCTATTCCAATGTATTCATCCCAATCGAAAGTCTTTTTGGGATAGTTTTGGACGGAAGCATGAGGTTTGAGAAAAAGAACTGAGAAGCTTCAACCAACAATATCCTATCAATTTTGCATCTTTGAGGGAGCAAGTTAGCACATCCGGCATGCTCACAACATTTCATGACTATTCGAAACAATTGATCTCATTCGAAGCTCCTCCAGAGCCTGATTAGTGCAGAAGCACAAAGTTTATGAACTGTTTAGGAAAAGTGTGAACGGACGAATTCCTATGAAATTGGCCCCTTTGGGAGAACTATTTGGTTCATCAGGTCACCTCACAACATCTGGAGTCTATTCCAATGTATTCATCCCAATCGAAAGTCTTTTTTGGATAGTTTTGGACGGAAGCATGAGGTTTGAGAAAAAGAACCGAGAAGCTTCAACCAACAATATCCTATCAATTTTGCATCTTTGAGGGAGCAAGTTAGCACATCCGGCATGTTCACAACATTTCATGACTTTTCGAAACAATTGATCTCATTCGAAGCTCCTCCAGAGCCTGATTAGTGCAGAAGCACAAAGTTTCTGAACTGTTTGTGAAAAGTGTGAATGGACGAATTCCCATGAAATTGGCCCCTTTGGGAGAACAATTGGGTTGATCTGGTTACCTTACAACATCTTTAGTCTATTCCAATGTATTGATCCCAATCGAAACTCTTTTTGGGATAGTTTTGGTGGAAGCATGAGGTTTGAGAAAAAGAACCGAGAAGCTTCAACCAACAATATCCTATCAATTTTACACCTTTGAGGGAGCAAGTTAGCACATCCGGCATGCTCACAACATTTCAAGACTATTCGAAACAATTGATCTCATTCGAAGCTCCTCCAGATCCTGATTATTGCAGAGGCACAAAGTTTGTGAATTGTTTAGGAAAAGTGTGAACGGACGAAATCCTACGAAATTGGCCCCTTTGGGAGAACAATTTGGCTCATCAGGTCACCTCACAACATCTTGAGTCTATTCCAATGTGTTGATCCTAATCGAAACTCTTTTTTTGCACAATTTGGGTCAGAAGCATGAGGTTTGAGAAAAAGAACCGAGAAGCTTCAACCAACAATATCCTATCAATTTTGCATCTTTGAGGGAGCAAGCTAGCACATCCGGCATGCTCACAACATTTCATGACTATTCGAAACAATTGATCTCATTCGAAGCTCCTCCTGAGCCTGATTAGTGCAGAGGCACAAAGTTTGTGAACTGTTTAGGAAAAGTATGAACGGACGAATTCCTATGAAATTGGCCCCTTTGGGGGAACTATTTGGTTCATCAGGTCACCTCACAACATCTGGAGTCTATTCCAATGTATTGATCCCAATCGAAACCCTTTTTGGCATAGTTTTGGTGGAAGCATGAGGTTTGAGAAAAAGAGCCGAGAAGCCTCAACCAACAATATCCTATCAATTTTGCATCTTTGAGGGAGCAAGTTTGCACATCCGGCATGTTCACAACATTTCATGACTATTCGAAACAATTGATCTCATTCGAAGCTCCTCCAGAGCCTGATTAGTGCAGAGGCACAAAGGTTATGAACTGTTTAGGAAAAGTGTGAACGGACGAATTCCTATGAAATTGGCCCCTTTGGGAGAACTATTTGGTTCATCAGGTCACCTCACAACATCTGGAGTCTATTCCAATGTATTGATCCCAATCGAAACTCTTTTTGGGATAGTTTTGGACGGAAGCATGAGGTTTGAGAAAAAGAACTGAGAAGCTTCAACCAACAATATCCTATCAATTTTGCATCTTTGAGGGAGCAAGTTAGCACATCCGGCATGCTCACAACATTTCATGACTATTCGAAATAATTGATCTCATTCGAAGCTCCTCCAGAGCCTGATTAGTGCAGAAGCACAAAGTTTCTGAACTGTTTGTGAAAAGTGTGAATGGACGAATTCCCATGAAATTGGCCCCTTTGGGAGAACAATTGGGTTGATCTGGTTACCTTACAACATCTTTAGTCTATTCCAATGTATTGATCCCAATCGAAACTCTTTTTGGGATAGTTTTGTTGGAAGCATGAGGTTTGAGAAAAAGAACTGAGAAGCTTCAACCAACAATATCCTATCAATTTTGCATCTTTGAGGGAGCAAGTTAGCACATCCGGCATGCTCACAACATTTCATGACTATTCGAAACAATTGATCTCATTCGAAGCTCCTCCAGAGCCTGATTAGTGCAGAAGCACAAAGTTTATGAACTGTTTAGGAAAAGTGTGAACGGACGAATTCCTATGAAATTGGCCCCTTTGGGAGAACTATTTAGTTCATCAGGTCACCTCACAACATCTGGAGTCTATTCCAATGTATTCATCCCAATCGAAAGTCTTTTTGGGATAGTTTTGGACGGAAGCATGAGGTTTGAAAAAAAGAACCGAGAAGCTTCAACCAACAATATCCTATCAATTTTGCATCTTTGAGGGAGCAAGTTAGCACATCCGGCATGTTCACAACATTTCATGACTTTTCGAAACAATTGATCTCATACGAAGCTCCTCCAGAGCCTGATTAGTGCAGAGGCACAAAGTTTATGAACTGTTTAGGAAAAGTGTGAACGGACGAATTCCTATGAAATTGGCCCCTTTGGGAGAACAATTTGGTTCATCAGGTCACCTCACAACATCTTGAGTCTATTCCAATGTGTTGATCCAAATCGAAACTCTTTTTGGCACAGTTTTGGTCAGAAGCATGAGGTTTGAGAAAAAGAACCGAGAAGCTTCAACCAACAATATCCTATCAATTTTGCACCTTTGAGGGAGCAAGTTAGCACATCCGGCATGCTCACAACATTTCATGACTATTCGAAACAATTGATCTCATTCGAAGCTCCTCCAGAGCCTGATTATTGCAGAGGCACAAAGTTTGTGAATTGTTTAGGAAAAGTGTGAATGGACGAATTCCTACGAAATTGGCCCCTTTGGGAGAACAATTTGGCTCATCAGGTCACCTCACAACATCTTGAGTCTATTCCAATGTGTTGATCCTAATGGAAACTCTTTTTTTGCACAATTTTGGTCAGAAGCATGAGGTTTGAGAAAAAGAACCGAGAAGCTTCAACCAACAATATCCTATCAATTTTGCATCTTTGAGGGAGCAAGCTAGCACATCCGGCATGCTCACAACATTTCATGACTATTCGAAACAATTGATCTCATTCGAAGCTCCTCCTGAGCCTGATTAGTGCAGAGGCACAAAGTTTGTGAACTGTTTAGGAAAAGTATGAACGGACGAATTCCTATGAAATTGGCCCCTTTGGGGGAACTATTTGGTTCATCAGGTCACCTCACAACATCTGGAGTCTATTCCAATGTATTGATCCCAATCGAAACCCTTTTTGGCATAGTTTTGGTGGAAGCATGAGGTTTGAGAAAAAGAGCCGAGAAGCCTCAACCAACAATATCCTATCAATTTTGCATCTTTGAGGGAGCAAGTTTGCACATCCGGCATGTTCACAACATTTCATGACTATTCGAAACAATTGATCTCATTCGAAGCTCCTCCAGAGCCTGATTAGTGCAGAGGCACAAAGGTTATGAACTGTTTAGGAAAAGTGTGAACGGACGAATTCCTATGAAATTGGCCCCTTTGGGAGAACTATTTGGTTCATCAGGTCACCTCACAACATCTGGAGTCTATTCCAATCCCAATCGAAACTCTTTTTGGGATAGTTTTGGACGGAAGCATGAGGTTTGAGAAAAAGAACTGAGAAGCTTCAACCAACAATATCCTATCAATTTTGCATCTTTGAGGGAGCAAGTTAGCACATCCGGCATGCTCACAACATTTCATGACTATTCGAAACAATTGATCTCATTCGAAGCTCCTCCAGAGCCTGATTAGTGCAGAAGCACAAAGTTTCTGAACTGTTTGTGAAAAGTGTGAATGGACGAATTCCCATGAAATTGGCCCCTTTGGGAGAACAATTGGGTTGATCTGGTTACCTTACAACATCTTTAGTCTATTCCAATGTATTGATCCCAATCGAAACTCTTTTTGGGATAGTTTTGGTGGAAGCATGAGGTTTGAGAAAAAGAACCGAGAAGCTTCAACCAACAATATCCTATCAATTTTGCATCTTTGAGGGAGCAAGTTAGCACATCCGGCATGTTCACAACATTTCATGACTTTTCGAAACAATTGATCTCATTCGAAGCTCCTCCAGAGCCTGATTAGTGCAGAGGCACAAAGTTTATGAACTGTTTAGGAAAAGTGTGAACGGACGAATTCCTATGAAATTGGCCCCTTTGGGAGAACAATTTGGTTCATCAGGTCACCTCACAACATCTTGAGTCTATTCCAATGTGTTGATCCAAATCGAAACTCTTTTTGGCACAGTTTTGGTCAGAAGCATGAGGTTTGAGAAAAAGAACCGAGAAGCTTCAACCAACAATATCCTATCAATTTTGCACCTTTGAGGGAGCAAGTTAGCACATCCGGCATGCTCACAACATTTCATGACTATTCGAAACAATTGATCTCATTCGAAGCTCCTCCAGAGCCTGATTATTGCAGAGGCACAAAGTTTGTGAATTGTTTAGGAAAAGTGTGAACGGACGAATTCCTACGAAATTGGCCGCTTTGGGAGAACAATTTGGCTCATCAGGTCACCTCACAACATCTTGAGTCTATTCCAATGTGTTGATCCTAATCGAAACTCTTTTTTTGCACAATTTTGGTCAGAAGCATGAGGTTTGAGAAAAAGAACCGAGAAGCTTCAACCAACAATATCCTATCAATTTTGCACCTTTGAGGGAGCAAGTTAGCACATCCGGCATGCTCACAACATTTCATGACTATTCGAAACAATTGATCTCATTCAAAGCTCCTCCTGAGCCTGATTAGTGCAGAGGCACAAAGTTTGTGAACTGTTTAGGAAAAGTATGAACGGACGAATTCCTATGAAATTGGCCCCTTTGGGGGAACTATTTGGTTCATTAGGTCACCTCACAACATCTGGAGTCTATTCCAATGTATTGATCCCAATCGAAACCCTTTTTGGCATAGTTTTGGTGGAAGCATGAGGTTTGAGAAAAAGAGCTGAGAAGCCTCAACCAACAATATCCTATCAATTTTGCATCTTTGAGGGAGCAAGTTTGCACATCCGGCATGTTCACAACATTTCATGACTATTCGAAACAATTGATCTCATTCGAAGCTCCTCCAGAGCCTGATTAGTGCAGAGGCACAAAGGTTATGAACTGTTTAGGAAAAGTGTGAACGGACGAATTCCTATGAAATTGGCCCCTTTGGGAGAACTATTTGGTTCATCAGGTCACCTCACAACATCTGGAGTCTATTCCAATGTATTGATCCCAATCGAAACTCTTTTTGGGATAGTTTTGGACGGAAGCATGAGGTTTGAGAAAAAGAACTGAGAAGCTTCAACCAACAATATCCTATCAATTTTGCATCTTTGAGGGAGCAAGTTTGCACATCCGGCATGTTCACAACATTTCATGACTATTCGAAACAATTGATCTCATGCGAAGCTCCTCCAGAGCCTGATTAGTGCAGAGGCACAAAGTTTATGAACTGTTTAGGAAAAGTGTGAACGGACGAATTCGTATGAAATTGGCCCCTTTGGGAGAACTATTTGGTTCATCAGGTCACCTCACATCATCTGGAGTCTATTCCAATGTATTCATCCCAATCGAAAGTCTTTTTGGGATAGTTTTGGACGGAAGCATGAGGTTTGAGAAAAAGAACATAGAAGCTTCAACCAACAATATCCTATCAATTTTGCATCTTTGAGGGAGCAAGTTAGCACATCCGGCATGCTCACAATATTTCATGACTATTCGAAACAATTGATCTCATTCGAAGCTCCTCCAGAGCCTGATTAGTGCAGAAGCACAAAGTTTATGAACTGTTTAGGAAAAGTGTGAACGGACGAATTCCTATGAAATTGGCCCCTTTGGGAGAACTATTTGGTTCATCAGGTCACCTCACAACATCTGGAGTCTATTCCAATGTATTGATCCCAATCGAAACTCTTTTTGGGATAGTTTTGGACGGAAGCATGAGGTTTGAGAAAAAGAACTGAGAAGCTTCAACCAACAATATCCTATCAATTTTGCATCTTTGAGGGAGCAAGTTAGCACATCCGGCATGCTCACAACATTTCATGGCTATTCGAAACAATTGATCTCATTCGAAGCTCCTCCAGAGCCTGATTAGTGCAGAAGCACAAAGTTTCTGAACTGTTTGTGAAAAGTGTGAATGGACGAATTCCCATGAAATTGGCCCCTTTGGGAGAACAATTGGGTTGATCCGGTTACCTCACAACATCTTTAGTCTATTCCAATGTATTGATCCCAATCGAAACTCTTTTTGGGATAGTTTTGGTGGAAGCATGAGGTTTGAGAAAATGAACCGAGAAGCTTCAACCAACAATATCCTATCAAATTTGCATCTTTGAGGGAGCAAGTTTGCACATCCGGCATGTTCACAACATTTCATGACTATTCGAAACAATTGATCTCATTCGAAGCTCCTCCAGAGCCTGATTAGTGCAGAGGCACAAAATTTATGAACTGTTTAGGAAAAGTGTGAACGGACGAATTCCTATGAAATTGGCCCCTTTGGGAGAACAATTTGGTTCATCTGGTCACTTCACAACATCTTGAGTCTATTCCAATGTGTTGATCCCAATCAAAACTCTTTTTGGGATAGTTTTGGTCGAAAGCATGAGGTTTCAGAAAAAGAACCGAGAAGCTTCAACCAACAATATCCTATCAATTTTGCACCTTTGAGGGAGCAAGTTAGCACATCCGGCATGCTCACAACATTTCTTGACTATTCAAAACAATTGATCTCATTCGAAGCTCCTCCAGAGCCTGATTAGTGCAGAGGCACAAAGTTTGTGAACTGTTTAGGAAAAGTGTGAACGGACGAATTCCTATGATATTGGCCCCTTTGGTAGAACTATTTGGTTCATCAGGTCACCTCACAACATCTTGAGTCTATTCCAATGTGTTGATCCAAATCGAAACTCTTTTTGGCACAGTTTTGGTCAGAAGCATGAGGTTTGAGAAAAAGAACCGAGAAGCTTCAACCAACAATATCCTATCAATTTTGCACCTTTGAGGGAGCAAGTTAGCACATCCGGCATGCTCACAACATTTCATGACTATTCGAAACAATTGATCTCATTCGAAGCTCCTCCAGAGCCTGATTAGTGCAGAAGCACAAAGTTTCTGAACCGTTTGTGAAAAGTGTGAACGGACGAATTCCCATGAAATTGGCCCCTTTCGGAGAACAATTGGGTTGATCCGGTTACCTCACAACATCTTTAGTCTATTCTAATGTATTGATCCCAATCGAAACTCTTTTTGGGATAGTTTTGTTGGAAGCATGAGGTTTGATAAAAAGAACCGAGAAGCTTCAACCAACAATATCCTATCAATTTTGCATCTTTGAGGGAGCAAGTTAGCACATCCGGCATGCTCACAACATTTCATGACTATTCGAAACAATTGATCTCATTCGAAGCTCCTCCAGAGCCTGATTAGTGCAGAGGCACAAAGTTTGTGAACTGTTTAGGAAAAGTATGAACGGACGAATTCCTATGAAATTGGCCCCTTTGGGAGAACTATTTGGTTCATCAGGTCACCTCACAACATCTGGAGTCTATTCCAATGTATTGATCCCAATCGAAACCCTTTTTGGCATAGTTTTGGTGGAAGCATGAGGTTTGAGAAAAAGAGCCGAGAATCCTCAACCAACAATATCCTATCAATTTTGCATCTTTGAGGGAGCAAGTTTGCACATCCGGCATGTTCACAACATTTCATGACTATTCGAAACAACTGATCTCATTCGAAGCTCCTCCAGAGCCTGATTAGTGCAGAGGCACAAAGTTTATGAACTGTTTAGGAAAAGTGTGAACGGACGAATTCCTATGAAATTGGCCCCTTTGGGAGAACAATTTGGTTCATCTGGTCACTTCACAACATCTTGAGTCTATTCCAATGTGTTGATCCCAATCAAAACTCTTTTTGGGATAGTTTTGGTCGAAAGCATGAGGTTTCAGAAAAAGAACCGAGAAGCTTCAACCAACAATATCCTATCAATTTTGCACCTTTGAGGGAGCAAGTTAGCACATCCGGCATGCTCACAACATTTCATGACTATTCGAAACAATTGATCTCATTCGAAGCTCCTCCAGAGCCTGATTAGTGCAGAAGCACAAAGTTTCTGAACTGTTTGTGAAAAGTGTGAATGGACGAATTCCCATGAAATTGGCCCCTTTGGGAGAACAATTGGGTTGATCTGGTTACCTTACAACATCTTTAGTCTATTCCAATGTATTGATCCCAATCGAAACTCTTTTTGGGATAGTTTTGGTGGAAGCATGAGGTTTGAGAAAAAGAACCGTGAAGCTTCAACCAATAATATCCTATCAATTTTGCATCTTTGAGGGAGCAAGTTAGCACATCCGGCATGTTCACAACATTTCATGACTTTTCGAAACAATTGATCTCATTCGAAGCTCCTCCAGAGCCTGATTAGTGCAGAGGCACAAAGTTTATGAACTGTTTAGGAAAAGTGTGAACGGACGAATTCCTATGAAATTGGCCCCTTTGGGAGAACAATTTGGTTCATCTGGTCACTTCACAACATCTTGAGTCTATTCCAATGTGTTGATCCCAATCAAAACTCTTTTTGGGATAGTTTTGGTCGAAAGCATGAGGTTTCAGAAAAAGAACCGAGAAGCTTCAACCAACAATATCCTATCAATTTTGCACCTTTGAGGGAGCAAGTTAGCACATCCGGCATGCTCACAACATTTCTTGACTATTCAAAACAATTGATCTCATTCGAAGCTCCTCCAGAGCCTGATTAGTGCAGAGGCACAAAGTTTGTGAACTGTTTAGGAAAAGTGTGAACGGACGAATTCCTATGATATTGGCCCCTTTGGTAGAACTATTTGGTTCATCAGGTCACCTCACAACATCTTGAGTCTATTCCAATGTGTTGATCCAAATCGAAACTCTTTTTGGCACAGTTTTGGTCAGAAGCATGAGGTTTGAGAAAAAGAACCGAGAAGCTTCAACCAACAATATCCTATCAATTTTGCACCTTTGAGGGAGCAAGTTAGCACATCCGGCATGCTCACAACATTTCATGACTATTCGAAACAATTGATCTCATTCGAAGCTCCTCCAGAGCCTGATTAGTGCAGAAGCACAAAGTTTCTGAACCGTTTGTGAAAAGTGTGAACGGACGAATTCCCATGAAATTGGCCCCTTTCGGAGAACAATTGGGTTGATCCGGTTACCTCACAACATCTTTAGTCTATTCTAATGTATTGATCCCAATCGAAACTCTTTTTGGGATAGTTTTGTTGGAAGCATGAGGTTTGATAAAAAGAACCGAGAAACTTCAACCAACAATATCCTATCAATTTTGCATCTTTGAGGGAGCAAGTTAGCACATCCGGCATGCTCACAACATTTCATGACTATTCGAAACAATTGATCTCATTCGAAGCTCCTCCAGAGCCTGATTAGTGCAGAGGCACAAAGTTTGTGAACTGTTTAGGAAAAGTATGAACGGACGAATTCCTATGAAATTGGCCCCTTTGGGAGAACTATTTGGTTCATCAGGTCACCTCACAACATCTGGAGTCTATTCCAATGTATTGATCCCAATCGAAACCCTTTTTGGCATAGTTTTGGTGGAAGCATGAGGTTTGAGAAAAAGAGCCGAGAATCCTCAACCAACAATATCCTATCAATTTTGCATCTTTGAGGGAGCAAGTTTGCACATCCGGCATGTTCACAACATTTCATGACTATTCGAAACAACTGATCTCATTCGAAGCTCCTCCAGAGCCTGATTAGTGCAGAGGCACAAAGTTTATGAACTGTTTAGGAAAAGTGTGAACGGACGAATTCCTATGAAATTGGCCCCTTTGGGAGAACAATTTGGTTCATCTGGTCACTTCACAACATCTTGAGTCTATTCCAATGTGTTGATCCCAATCAAAACTCTTTTTGGGATAGTTTTGGTCGAAAGCATGAGGTTTCAGAAAAAGAACCGAGAAGCTTCAACCAACAATATCCTATCAATTTTTCACCTTTGAGGGAGCAAGTTAGCACATCCGGCATGCTCACAACATTTCATGACTATTCGAAACAATTGATCTCATTCGAAGCTCCTCCAGAGCCTGATTAGTGCAGAGGCACAAAGTTTGTGAACTATTTAGGAAAAGTGTGAACGGACGAATTCCTATGATATTGGCCCCTTTGGTAGAACTATTTGGTTCATCAGGTCACCTCACAACATCTTGAGTCTATTCCAATGTGTTGATCCAAATCGAAACTCTTTTTGCCACAGTTTTGGTCAGAAGCATGAGGTTTGAGAAAAAGAACCGAGAAGCTTCAACCAACAATATCCTATCAATTTTGCACCTTTGAGGGAGCAAGTTAGCACATCCGGCATGCTCACAACATTTCATGACTATTCGAAACAATTGATCTCATTCGAAGCTCCTCCAGAGCATGATTAGTGCAGAGGCACAAAGTTTATGAACTGTTTAGGAAAAGTGTGAACTAATGAATTCCGATGAAATTGGACCCTTTGGGGGACCAATTGGGTTCATCCGGTCACCTCACAACATCTAGTGTCTATTCCAATGTATTGATCCCAATCGAAACTCTTTTTGGCATAGTTTTGGTGGAAGCATGAGGTTTGAGAAAATGAACCGAGAAGCCTCAACCAACAATATCCTATCAATTTTGCATCTTTGAGGGAGCAAGTTAGCACATCCGGCATGCTCACAACAATTCATGACTATTCGAAACAATTGATCTCATTCGAAGCTCCTCCAGAGCCTGATTAGTGCAGAGGCACAAGGTTTGTGAACAGATGAATTCCTATGAAATTGGCCCCTTTGGGAGAACAATTTGGTTCATCAGGTCACCTCACAACATCTTGAGTCTATTCCAATGTGTTGATCCCAATCGAAACTCTTTTTGGAACAGTTTTGGTCAGAAGCATGAGGTTTGAGAAAAAGAACCGAGAAGCTTCAACCAACAATATCCTACCAATTTTGCATCTTTGAGGGAGCAAGTTAGCACATCCGGCATGCTCACAACATTTCATGACTATTTGAAACAATTGATCTCATTCGAAGCTCCTCCAGAGCCTGATTAGTGCAGAGGCACAAAGTTTGTGAACTGTTTAGGAAAAGTGTGAACGGATGAATTCCTATGAAATTGGCCCCTTTGGTAGAACTATTTGGTTCATCAGGTCACCTCACAACATCTGGAGTCTATTCCAATGTATTGATCCCAATCGAAAGTCTTTTTGGCATAGTTTTGGTGGAAGCATGAGGTTTGAGAAAAAGAGCCGAGAAGCTTCAACCAACAATATCCTATCAATTTTGCACCTTTGAGGGAGCAAGTTAGCACATCCGGCATGCTCACAACATTTCATGACTATTCGAAACAATTGATCTCATTCGAAGCTCCTCCAGAGCCTGATTATTGCAGAGGCACAAAGTTTGTGAATTGTTTAGGAAAAGTGTGAACGGACGAATTCCTACGAAATTGGCCCCTTTGGGAGAACAATTTGGCTCATCAGGTCACCTCACAACATCTTGAGTCTATTCCAATGTGTTGATCCTAATCGAAACTCTTTTTTTGCACAATTTTGGTCAGAAGCATGAGGTTTGAGAAAAAGAACCGAGAAGCTTCAACCGACAATATCCTATCAATTTTGCATCTTTGAGGGAGCAAGCTAGCACATCCGGCATGCTCACAACATTTCATGACTATTCGAAACAATTGATCTCATTCGAAGCTCCTCCAGAGCATGATTAGTGCAGAGGCACAAAGTTTGTGAACTGTTTAGGAAAAGTATGAACGGACGAATTCCTATGAAATTGGCCCCTTTGGGAGAACTATTTGGTTCATCAGGTCACCTCACAACATCTGGAGTCTATTCCAATGTATTGATCCCAATCGAAACTCTTTTTGGCATAGTTTTGGTGGAAGCATGAGGTTTGAGAAAATGAACCGAGAAGCCTCAACCAACAATATCCTATCAATTTTGCATCTTTGAGGGAGCAAGTTAGCACATCCGGCATGCTCACAACAATTCATGACTATTCGAAACAATTGATCTCATTCGAAGCTCCTCCAGAGCCTGATTAGTGCAGAGGCACAAGGTTTGTGAACAGACGAATTCCTATGAAATTGGCCCCTTTGGGAGAACAATTTGGTTCATCAGGTCACCTCACAACATCTTGAGTCTATTCCAATGTGTTGATCCCAATCGAAACTCTTTTTGGAACAGTTTTGGTCAGAAGCATGAGGTTTGAGAAAAAGAACCGAGAAGCTTCAACCAACAATATCCTACCAATTTTGCATCTTTGAGGGAGCAAGTTAGCACATCCGGCATGCTCACAACATTTCATGACTATTCGAAACAATTGATCTCATTCGAAGCTCCTCTAGAGCCTGATTAGTGCAGAGGCACAAAGTTTGTGAACTGTTTAGGAAAAGTGTGAACGGACGAATTCCTATGAAATTGGCCCCTTTGGTAGAACTATTTGGTTCATCAGGTCACCTCACAACATCTGGAGTCTATTCCAATGTATTGATCCCAATCGAAAGTCTTTTTGGCATAGTTTTGGTGGAAGCATGAGGTTTGAGAAAAAGAGCCGAGAAGCTTCAACCAACAATATCCTATCAATTTTGCACCTTTGAGGGAGCAAGTTAGCACATCCGGCATGCTCACAACATTTCATGACTCTTCGAAACAATTGATCTCATTCGAAGCTCCTCCAGAGCCTGATTATTGCAGAGGCACAAAGTTTGTGAATTGTTTAGGAAAAGTGTGAACGGACGAATTCCTACGAAATTGGCCCCTTTGGGAGAACAATTTGGCTCATCAGGTCACCTCACAACATCTTGAGTCTATTCCAATGTGTTGATCCTAATGGAAACTCTTTTTTTGCACAATTTTGGTCAGAAGCATGAGGTTTGAGAAAAAGAACCGAGAAGCTTCAACCAACAATATCCTATCAATTTTGCATCTTTGAGGGAGCAAGCTAGCACATCCGGCATGCTCACAACATTTCATGACTATTCGAAACAATTGATCTCATTCGAAGCTCCTCCTGAGCCTGATTAGTGCAGAGGCACAAAGTTTGTGAACTGTTTAGGAAAAGTATGAACGGACGAATTCCTATGAAATTGGCCCCTTTGGGAGAACTATTTGGTTCATCAGGTCACCTCACAACATCTGGAGTCTATTCCAATGTATTGATCCCAATCAAAACTCTTTTTGGGATAGTTTTGGTCGAAAGCATGAGGTTTGAGAAAAAGAACCGAGAAGCTTCAACCAACAATATCCTATCAATTTTGCACCTTTGAGGGAGCAAGTTAGCACATCCGGCATGCTCACAACATTTCATGACTATTCAAAACAATTGATCTCATTCGAAGCTCCTCCAGAGCCTGATTAGTGCAGAGGCACAAAGTTTGTGAACTGTTTAGGAAAAGTGTGAACGGACGAATTCCTATGATATTGGCCCCTTTGGTAGAACTATTTGGTTCATCAGGTCACCTCACAACATCTTGAGTCTATTCCAATGTGTTGATCCAAATCGAAACTCTTTTTGGCACAGTTTTGGTCAGAAGCATGAGGTTTGAGAAAAAGAACCGAGAAGCTTCAACCAATAATATCCTATCAATTTTGCACCTTTGAGGGAGCAAGTTAGCACATCCGGCATGCTCACAACATTTCATGACTATTCGAAACAATTGATCTCATTCGAAGCTCCTCCAGAGCCTGATTAGTGCAGAGGCACAAAGTTTATGAACTGTTTAGGAAAAGTGTGAACGGACGAATTCCTATGAAATTGGCCCCTTTGGGAGAACAATTTGGTTCATCTGGTCACTTCACAACATCTTGAGTCTATTCCAATGTGTTGATCCCAATCAAAACTCTTTTTGGGATAGTTTTGGTCGAAAGCATGAGGTTTCAGAAAAAGAACCGAGAAGCTTCAACCAACAATATCCTATCAATTTTGCACCTTTGAGGGAGCAAGTTAGCACATCCGGCATGCTCACAACATTTCATGACTATTCGAAACAATTGATCTCATTCGAAGCTCCTCCAGAACCTGATTAGTGCAGAAGCACAAAGTTTCTGAACTGTTTGTGAAAAGTGTGAATGGACGAATTCCCATGAAATTGGCCCCTTTGGGAGAACAATTGGGTTGATCTGGTTACCTTACAACATCTTTAGTCTATTCCAATGTATTGATCCCAATCGAAACTCTTTTTGGGATAGTTTTGGTGGAAGCATGAGGTTTGAGAAAAAGAACCGAGAAGCTTCAACCAACAATATCCTATCAATTTTGTATCTTTGAGGGAGCAAGTTAGCACATCCGGCATGTTCACAACATTTCATGACTATTCGAAACAATTGATCTCATTCGAAGCTCCTCCAGAGCCTGATTAGTGCAGAGGCACAAAGTTTATGAACTGTTTAGGAAAAGTGTGAACGGACGAATTCCTATGAAATTGGCCCCTTTGGGAGAACAATTTGGTTCATCTGGTCACTTCACAACATCTTGAGTCTATTCCAATGTGTTGATCCCAATCAAAACTCTTTTTGGGATAGTTTTGGTCGAAAGCATGAGGTTTCAGAAAAAGAACCGAGAAGCTTCAACCAACAATATCCTATCAATTTTGCACCTTTGAGGGAGCAAGTTAGCACATCCGGCATGCTCACAACATTTCTTGACTATTCAAAACAATTGATCTCATTCGAAGCTCCTCCAGAGCCTGATTAGTGCAGAGGCACAAAGTTTGTGAACTGTTTAGGAAAAGTGTGAACGGACGAATTCCTATGATATTGGCCCCTTTGGTAGAACTATTTGGTTCATCAGGTCACCTCACAACATCTTGAGTCTATTCCAATGTGTTGATCCAAATCGAAACTCTTTTTGCCACAGTTTTGGTCAGAAGCATGAGGTTTGAGAAAAAGAACCGAGAAGCTTCAACCAACAATATCCTATCAATTTTGCACCTTTGAGGGAGCAAGTTAGCACATCCGGCATGCTCACAACATTTCATGACTATTCGAAACAATTGATCTCATTCGAAGCTCCTCCAGAGCCTAATTATTGCAGAGGCACAAAGTTTGTGAATTGTTTAGGAAAAGTGTAAACGGACGAATTCCTACGAAATTGGCCCCTTTGGGGGACCAATTGGGTTCATCCGGTCACCTCACAACATCTAGTGTCTATTCCAATGTATTGATCCCAATCGAAACTCTTTTTGGCATAGTTTTGGTGGAAGCATGAGGTTTGAGAAAATGAACCGAGAAGCCTCAACCAACAATATCCTATCAATTTTGCATCTTTGAGGGAGCAAGTTTGCACATCCGGCATGTTCACAACATTTCATGACTATTCGAAACAATTGATCTCATTCGAAGCTCCTCCAGAGCCTGATTAGTGCAGAGGCACAAAGTTTATGAACTGTTTAGGAAAAGTGTGAACGGACGAATTCCTATGAAATTGGCCCCTTTGGGAGAACAATTTGGTTCATCTGGTCACTTCACAACATCTTGAGTCTATTCCAATGTGTTGATCCCAATCAAAACTCTTTTTGGGATAGTTTTGGTCGAAAGCATGAGGTTTCAGAAAAAGAACCGAGAAGCTTCAACCAACAATATCCTATCAATTTTGCACCTTTGAGGGAGCAAGTTAGCACATCCGGCATGCTCACAACATTTCATGACTATTCGAAACAATTGATCTCATTCGAAGCTCCTCCAGAGCCTGATTAGTGCAGAAGCACAAAGTTTCTGAACTGTTTGTGAAAAGTGTGAATGGACGAATTCCCATGAAATTGGCCCCTTTGGGAGAACAATTGGGTTGATCTGGTTACCTTACAACATCTTTAGTCTATTCCAATGTATTGATCCCAATCGAAACTCTTTTTGGGATAGTTTTGGTGGAAGCATGAGGTTTGAGAAAAAGAACCGAGAAGCTTCAACCAACAATATCCTATCAATTTTGCATCTTTGAGGGAGCAAGTTAGCACATCCGGCATGTTCACAACATTTCATGACTTTTCGAAACAATTGATCTCATTCGAAGCTCCTCCAGAGCCTGATTAGTGCAGAGGCACAAAGTTTATGAACTGTTTAGGAAAAGTGTGAACGGACGAATTCCTATGAAATTGGCCCCTTTGGGAGAACAATTTGGTTCATCTGGTCACTTCACAACATCTTGAGTCTATTCCAATGTGTTGATCCCAATCAAAACTCTTTTTGGGATAGTTTTGGTCGAAAGCATGAGGTTTCAGAAAAAGAACCGAGAAGCTTCAACCAACAATATCCTATCAATTTTGCACCTTTGAGGGAGCAAGTTAGCACATCCGGCATGCTCACAACATTTCTTGACTATTCAAAACAATTGATCTCATTCGAAGCTCCTCCAGAGCCTGATTAGTGCAGAGGCACAAAGTTTGTGAACTGTTTAGGAAAAGTGTGAACGGACGAATTCCTATGATATTGGCCCCTTTGGTAGAACTATTTGGTTCATCAGGTCACCTCACAACATCTTGAGTCTATTCCAATGTGTTGATCCAAATCGAAACTCTTTTTGGCACAGTTTTGGTCAGAAGCATGAGGTTTGAGAAAAAGAACCGAGAAGCTTCAACCAACAATATCCTATCAATTTTGCATCTTTGAGGGAGCAAGCTAGCACATCCGGCATGCTCACAACATTTCATGACTATTCGAAACAATTGATCTCATTCGAAGCTCCTCCTGAGCCTGATTAGTGCAGAGGCACAAAGTTTGTGAACTGTTTAGGAAAAGTATGAACGGACGAATTCCTATGAAATTGGCCCCTTTGGGAGAACTATTTGGTTCATCAGGTCACCTCACAACATCTGGAGTCTATTCCAATGTATTGATCCCAATCAAAACTCTTTTTGGGATAGTTTTGGTCGAAAGCATGAGGTTTCAGAAAAAGAACCGAGAAGCTTCAACCAACAATATCCTATCAATTTTGCACCTTTGAGGGAGCAAGTTAGCACATCCGGCATGCTCACAACATTTCATGACTATTCAAAACAATTGATCTCATTCGAAGCTCCTCCAGAGCCTGATTAGTGCAGAGGCACAAAGTTTGTGAACTGTTTAGGGAAAGTGTGAACGGACGAATTCCTATGATATTGGCCCCTTTGGTAGAACTATTTGGTTCATCAGGTCACCTCACAACATCTTGAGTCTATTCCAATGTGTTGATCCAAATCGAAACTCTTTTTGGCACAGTTTTGGTCAGAAGCATGAGGTTTGAGAAAAAGAACCGAGAAGCTTCAACCAATAATATCCTATCAATTTTGCACCTTTGAGGGAGCAAGTTAGCACATCCGGCATGCTCACAACATTTCATGACTATTCGAAACAATTGATCTCATTCGAAGCTCCTCCAGAGCCAGATTAGTGCAGAGGCACAAAGTTTATGAACTGTTTAGGAAAAGTGTGAACGGACGAATTCCTATGAAATTGGCCCTTTTGGGAGAACAATTTGGTTCATCTGGTCACTTCACAACATCTTGAGTCTATTCCAATGTGTTGATCCCAATCAAAACTCTTTTTGGGATAGTTTTGGTCGAAAGCATGAGGTTTCAGAAAAAGAACCGAGAAGCTTCAACCAACAATATCCTATCAATTTTGCACCTTTGAGGGAGCAAGTTAGCACATCCGGCATGCTCACAACATTTCATGACTATTCGAAACAATTGATCTCATTCGAAGCTCCTCCAGAACCTGATTAGTGCAGAAGCACAAAGTTTCTGAACTGTTTGTGAAAAGTGTGAATGGACGAATTCCCATGAAATTGGCCCCTTTGGGAGAACAATTGGGTTGATCTGGCTACCTTACAACATCTTTAGTCTATTCCAATGTATTGATCCCAATCGAAACTCTTTTTGGGATAGTTTTGGTGGAAGCATGAGGTTTGAGAAAAAGAACCGAGAAGCTTCAACCAACAATATCCTATCAATTTTGCATCTTTGAGGGAGCAAGTTAGCACATCCGGCATGTTCACAACATTTCATGACTATTCGAAACAATTGATCTCATTCGAAGCTCCTCCAGAGCCTGATTAGTGCAGAGGCACAAAGTTTATGAACTGTTTAGGAAAAGTGTGAACGGACGAATTCCTATGAAATTGGCCCCTTTGGGAGAACAATTTGGTTCATCTGGTCACTTCACAACATCTTGAGTCTATTCCAATGTGTTGATCCCAATCAAAACTCTTTTTGGGATAGTTTTGGTCGAAAGCATGAGGTTTCAGAAAAAGAACCGAGAAGCTTCAACCAACAATATCCTATCAATTTTGCACCTTTGAGGGAGCAAGTTAGCACATCCGGCATGCTCACAACATTTCTTGACTATTCAAAACAATTGATCTCATTCGAAGCTCCTCCAGAGCCTGATTAGTGCAGAGGCACAAAGTTTGTGAACTGTTTAGGAAAAGTGTGAACGGACGAATTCCTATGATATTGGCCCCTTTGGTAGAACTATTTGGTTCATCAGGTCACCTCACAACATCTTGAGTCTATTCCAATGTGTTGATCCAAATCGAAACTCTTTTTGGCACAGTTTTGGTCAGAAGCATGAGGTTTGAGAAAAAGAACCGAGAAGCTTCAACCAACAATATCCTATCAATTTTGCACCTTTGAGGGAGCAAGTTAGCACATCCGGCATGCTCACAACATTTCATGACTATTCGAAACAATTGATCTCATTCGAAGCTCCTCCAGAGCCTGATTATTGCAGAGGCACAAAGTTTGTGAATTGTTTAGGAAAAGTGTAAACGGACGAATTCCTACGAAATTGGCCCCTTTGGGGGACCAATTGGGTTCATCCGGTCACCTCACAACATCTAGTGTCTATTCCAATGTATTGATCCCAATCGAAACTCTTTTTGGCATAGTTTTGGTGGAAGCATGAGGTTTGAGAAAATGAACCGAGAAGCCTCAACCAACAATATCCTATCAATTTTGCATCTTTGAGGGAGCAAATTTGCACATCCGGCATGTTCACAACATTTCATGACTATTCGAAACAATTGATCTCATTCGAAGCTCCTCCAGAGCCTGATTAGTGCAGAGGCACAAAGTTTATGAACTGTTTAGGAAAAGTGTGAACGGACGAATTCCTATGAAATTGGCCCCTTTGGGAGAACAATTTGGTTCATCTGGTCACTTCACAACATCTTGAGTCTATTCCAATGTGTTGATCCCAATCAAAACTCTTTTTGGGATAGTTTTGGTCGAAAGCATGAGGTTTCAGAAAAAGAACCGAGAAGCTTCAACCAACAATATCCTATCAATTTTGCACCTTTGAGGGAGCAAGTTAGCACATCCGGCATGCTCACAACATTTCATGACTATTCGAAACAATTGATCTCATTCGAAGCTCCTCCAGAGCCTGATTAGTGCAGAAGCACAAAGTTTCTGAACTGTTTGTGAAAAGTGTGAATGGACGAATTCCCATGAAATTGGCCCCTTTGGGAGAACAATTGGGTTGATCTGGTTACCTTACAACATCTTTAGTCTATTCCAATGTATTGATCCCAATCGAAACTCTTTTTGGGATAGTTTTGGTGGAAGCATGAGGTTTGAGAAAAAGAACCGAGAAGCTTCAACCAACAATATCCTATCAATTTTGCATCTTTGAGGGAGCAAGTTAGCACATCCGGCATGTTCACAACATTTCATGACTTTTCGAAACAATTGATCTCATTCGAAGCTCCTCCAGAGCCTGATTAGTGCAGAGGCACAAAGTTTATGAACTGTTTAGGAAAAGTGTGAACGGACGAATTCCTATGAAATTGGCCCCTTTGGGAGAACAATTTGGTTCATCTGGTCACTTCACAACATCTTGAGTCTATTCCAATGTGTTGATCCCAATCAAAACTCTTTTTGGGATAGTTTTGGTCGAAAGCATGAGGTTTCAGAAAAAGAACCGAGAAGCTTCAACCAACAATATCCTATCAATTTTGCACCTTTGAGGGAGCAAGTTAGCACATCCGGCATGCTCACAACATTTCTTGACTATTCAAAACAATTGATCTCATTCGAAGCTCCTCCAGAGCCTGATTAGTGCAGAGGCACAAAGTTTATGAACTGTTTAGGAAAAGTGTGAACGGACGAATTCCTATGATATTGGCACCTTTGGTAGAACTATTTGGTTCATCAGGTCACCTCACAACATCTTGAGTCTATTCCAATGTGTTGATCCAAATCGAAACTCTTTTTGGCACAGTTTTGGTCAGAAGCATGAGGTTTGAGAAAAAGAACCGAGAAGCTTCAACCAACAATATCCTATCAATTTTGCACCTTTGAGGGAGCAAGTTAGCACATCCGGCATGCTCACAACATTTCATGACTATTCGAAACAATTGATCTCATTCGAAGCTCCTCCAGAGCATGATTAGTGCAGAGGCACAAAGTTTATGAACTGTTTAGGAAAAGTGTGAACTAATGAATTCCGATGAAATTGGACCCTTTGGGGGACCAATTGGGTTCATCCGGTCACCTCACAACATCTAGTGTCTATTCCAATGTATTGATCCCAATCGAAACTCTTTTTGGCATAGTTTTGGTGGAAGCATGAGGTTTGAGAAAATGAACCGAGAAGCCTCAACCAACAATATCCTATCAATTTTGCATCTTTGAGGGAGCAAGTTAGCACATCCGGCATGCTCACAACAATTCATGACTATTCGAAACAATTGATCTCATTCGAAGCTCCTCCAGAGCCTGATTAGTGCAGAGGCACAAGGTTTGTGAACAGACGAATTCCTATGAAATTGGCCCCTTTGGGAGAACAATTTGGTTCATCAGGTCACCTCACAACATCTTGAGTCTATTCCAATGTGTTGATCCCAATCGAAACTCTTTTTGGAACAGTTTTGGTCAGAAGCATGAGGTTTGAGAAAAAGAACCGAGAAGCTTCAACCAACAATATCCTACCAATTTTGCATCTTTGAGGGAGCAAGTTAGCACATCCGGCATGCTCACAACATTTCATGACTATTCGAAACAATTGATCTCATTCGAAGCTCCTCCAGAGCCTGATTAGTGCAGAGGCACAAAGTTTGTGAACTGTTTAGGAAAAGTGTGAACGGACGAATTCCTATGAAATTGGCCCCTTTGGTAGAACTATTTGGTTCATCAGGTCACCTCACAACATCTGGAGTCTATTCCAATGTATTGATCCCAATCGAAAGTCTTTTTGGCATAGTTTTGGTGGAAGCATGAGGTTTGAGAAAAAGAGTCGAGAAGCTTCAACCAACAATATCCTATCAATTTTGCACCTTTGAGGGAGCAAGTTAGCACATCCGGCATGCTCACAACATTTCATGACTATTCGAAACAATTGATCTCATTCGAAGCTCCTCCAGAGCCTGATTATTGCAGAGGCACAAAGTTTGTGAATTGTTTAGGAAAAGTGTGAACGGACGAATTCCTACGAAATTGGCCCCTTTGGGAGAACAATTTGGCTCATCAGGTCACCTCACAACATCTTGAGTCTATTCCAATGTGTTGATCCTAATCGAAACTCTTTTTTTGCACAATTTTGGTCAGAAGCATGAGGTTTGAGAAAAAGAACCGAGAAGCTTCAACCAACAATATCCTATCAATTTTGCATCTTTGAGGGAGCAAGCTAGCACATCCGGCATGCTCACAACATTTCATGACTATTCGAAACAATTGATCTCATTCGAAGCTCCTCCTGAGCCTGATTAGTGCAGAGGCACAAAGTTTGTGAACTGTTTAGGAAAAGTATGAACGGACGAATTCCTATGAAATTGGCCCCTTTGGGAGAACTATTTGGTTCATCAGGTCACCTCACAACATCTGGAGTCTATTCCAATGTATTGATCCCAATCGAAACCCTTTTTGGCATAGTTTTGGTGGAAGCATGAGGTTTGAGAAAAAGAGCCGAGAATCCTCAACCAACAATATCCTATCAATTTTGCATCTTTGAGGGAGCAAGTTTGCACATCCGGCATGTTCACAACATTTCATGACTATTCGAAACAACTGATCTCATTCGAAGCTCCTCCAGAGCCTGATTAGTGCAGAGGCACAAAGTTTATGAACTGTTTAGGAAAAGTGTGAACGGACGAATTCCTATGAAATTGGCCCCTTTGGGAGAACAATTTGGTTCATCTGGTCACTTCACAACATCTTGAGTCTATTCCAATGTGTTGATCCCAATCAAAACTCTTTTTGGGATAGTTTTGGTCGAAAGCATGAGGTTTCAGAAAAAGAACCGAGAAGCTTCAACCAACAATATCCTATCAATTTTGCACCTTTGAGGGAGCAAGTTAGCACATCCGGCATGCTCACAACATTTCATGACTATTCGAAACAATTGATCTCATTCGAAGCTCCTCCAGAGCCTGATTAGTGCAGAGGCACAAAGTTTGTGAACTGTTTAGGAAAAGTGTGAACGGACGAATTCCTATGATATTGGCCCCTTTGGTAGAACTATTTGGTTCATCAGGTCACCTCACAACATCTTGAGTCTATTCCAATGTGTTGATCCAAATCGAAACTCTTTTTGGCACAGTTTTGGTCAGAAGCATGAGGTTTGAGAAAAAGAACCGAGAAGCTTCAACCAACAATATCCTATCAATTTTGCAACTTTGAGGGAGCAAGTTAGCACATCCGGCATGCTCACAACATTTCATGACTATTCGAAACAATTGATCTCATTCGAAGCTCCTCCAGAGCATGATTAGTGCAGAGGCACAAAGTTTATGAACTGTTTAGGAAAAGTGTGAACTAATGAATTTCGATGAAATTGGACCCTTTGGGGGACCAATTGGGTTCATCCGGTCACCTCACAACATCTAGTGTCTATTCCAATGTATTGATCCCAATTGAAACTCTTTTTGGCATAGTTTTGGTGGAAGCATGAGGTTTGAGAAAATGAACCGAGAAGCCTCAACCAACAATATCCTATCAATTTTGCATCTTTGAGGGAGCAAGTTAGCACATCCGGCATGCTCACAACAATTCATGACTATTCGAAACAATTGATCTCATTCGAAGCTCCTCCAGAGCCTGATTAGTGCAGAGGCACAAGGTTTGTGAACAGACGAATTCCTATGAAATTGGCCCCTTTGGGAGAACAATTTGGTTCATCAGGTCACCTCACAACATCTTGAGTCTATTCCAATGTGTTGATCCCAATCGAAACTCTTTTTGGAACAGTTTTGGTCAGAAGCATGAGGTTTGAGAAAAAGAACCGAGAAGCTTCAACCAACAATATCCTACCAATTTTGCATCTTTGAGGGAGCAAGTTAGCACATCCGGCATGCTCACAACATTTCATGACTATTCGAAACAATTGATCTCATTCGAAGCTCCTCCAGAGCCTGATTAGTGCAGAGGCACAAAGTTTGTGAACTGTTTAGGAAAAGTGTGAACGGACGAATTCCTATGAAATTGGCCCCTTTGGTAGAACTATTTGGTTCATCAGGTCACCTCACAACATCTGGAGTCTATTCCAATGTATTGATCCCAATCGAAAGTCTTTTTGGCATAGTTTTGGTGGAAGCATGAGGTTTGAGAAAAAGAGCCGAGAAGCTTCAACCAACAATATCCTATCAATTTTGCACCTTTGAGGGAGCAAGTTAGCACATCCGGCATGCTCACAACATTTCATGACTATTCGAAACAATTGATCTCATTCGAAGCTCCTCCAGAGCCTGATTATTGCAGAGGCACAAAGTTTGTGAATTGTTTAGGAAAAGTGTGAACGGACGAATTCCTACGAAATTGGCCCCTTTGGGAGAACAATTTGGCTCATCAGGTCACCTCACAACATCTTGAGTCTATTCCAATGTGTTGATCCCAATCGAAACTCTTTTTGGAACAGTTTTGGTCAGAAGCATGAGGTTTGAGAAAAAGAACCGAGAAGCTTCAACCAACAATATCCTATCAATTTTGCATCTTTGAGGGAGCAAGTTAGCACATCCGGCATGTTCACAACATTTCATGACTATTCGAAACAATTGATCTCATTCGAAGCTCCTCCAGAGCCTGATTAGTGCAGAGGCACAAAGTTTATGAACTGTTTAGGAAAAGTGTGAACGGACGAATTCCTATGAAATTGGCCCCTTTGGGAGAACAATTTGGTTCATCTGGTCACTTCACAACATCTTGAGTCTATTCCAATGTGTTGATCCCAATCAAAACTCTTTTTGGGATAGTTTTGGTCGAAAGCATGAGGTTTCAGAAAAAGAACCGAGAAGCTTCAACCAACAATATCCTATCAATTTTGCACCTTTGAGGGAGCAAGTTAGCACATCCGGCATGCTCACAACATTTGATGACTATTCAAAACAATTGATCTCATTCGAAGCTCCTCCAGAGCCTGATTAGTGCAGAGGCACAAAGTTTGTGAACTGTTTAGGAAAAGTGTGAACGGACGAATTCCTATGATATTGGCCCCTTTGGTAGAACTATTTGGTTCATCAGGTCACCTCACAACATCTTGAGTCTATTCCAATGTGTTGATCCAAATCGAAACTCTTTTTGGCACAGTTTTGGTCAGAAGCATGAGGTTTGAGAAAAAGAACCGAGAAGCTTCAACCAACAATATCCTATCAATTTTGCACCTTTGAGGGAGCAAGTTAGCACATCCGGCATGCTCACAACATTTCATGACTATTCGAAACAATTGATCTCATTCGAAGCTCCTCCAGAGCCTGATTATTGCAGAGGCACAAAGTTTGTGAATTGTTTAGGAAAAGTGTAAACGGACGAATTCCTACGAAATTGGCCCCTTTGGGGGACCAATTGGGTTCATCCGGTCACCTCACAACATCTAGTGTCTATTCCAATGTATTGATCCCAATCGAAACTCTTTTTGGCATAGTTTTGGTGGAAGCATGAGGTTTGAGAAAATGAACCGAGAAGCCTCAACCAACAATATCCTATCAATTTTGCATCTTTGAGGGAGCAAGTTTGCACATCCGGCATGTTCACAACATTTCATGACTATTCGAAACAATTGATCTCATTCGAAGCTCCTCCAGAGCCTGATTAGTGCAGAGGCACAAAGTTTATGAACTGTTTAGGAAAAGTGTGAACGGACGAATTCCTATGAAATTGGCCCCTTTGGGAGAACAATTTGGTTCATCTGGTCACTTCACAACATCTTGAGTCTATTCCAATGTGTTGATCCCAATCAAAACTCTTTTTGGGATAGTTTTGGTCGAAAGCATGAGGTTTCAGAAAAAGAACCGAGAAGCTTCAACCAACAATATCCTATCAATTTTGCACCTTTGAGGGAGCAAGTTAGCACATCCGGCATGCTCACAACATTTCATGACTATTCGAAACAATTGATCTCATTCGAAGCTCCTCCAGAGCCTGATTAGTGCAGAGGCACAAAGTTTATGAACTGTTTAGGAAAAGTGTGAACGGACGAATTCCCATGAAATTAGCCCCTTTGGGATAACAATTGGGTTGATCCGGTGACCTCACAATAGCTTTAGTCTGTTCCAATGTATTGATCCCAATCGAAACTCTTTTCGGGATAGTTTTGGACGGAAGCATGAGGTTTGAGAAAAAGAACTGAGAAGCTTCAAACAACAATATCCTATCAATTTTGCATCTTTGAGGGAGCAAGTTAGCACATCCGGCATGCTCACAACATTTCATGACTATTCGAAACAATTGATCTCATTCGAAGCTCCTCCAGAGCCTGATTAGTGCAGAAGCACAAAGTTTCTGAACTGTTTGTGAAAAGTGTGAATGGACGAATTCCCATGAAATTGGCCCCTTTGGGAGAACAATTGGGTTGATACGGTTACCTCACAACATCTTTAGTCTATTCCAATGTATTGATCCCAATCGAAACTCTTTTTGGGATAGTTTTGGTGGAAGCATGAGGTTTGAGAAAAAGAACCGAGAAGCTTCAACCAACAATATCCTATCAATTTTGCACCTTTGAGGGAGCAAGTTAGCACATCCGGCACGCTCACAACATTTCTTGACTATTCAAAACAATTGATCTCATTCGAAGCTCCTCCAGAGCCTGATTAGTGCAGAGGCACAAAGTTTGTGAACTGTTTAGGAAAAGTGTGAACGGACGAATTCCTATGATATTGGCCCCTTTGGTAGAACTATTTGGTTCATCAGGTCACCTCACAACATCTTGAGTCTATTCCAATGTGTTGATCCAAATCGAAACTCTTTTTGGCACCGTTTTGGTCAGAAGCATGAGGTTTGAGAAAAAGAACCGAGAAGCTTCAACCAACAATATCCTATCAATTTTGCACCTTTGAGGGAGCAAGTTAGCACATCCGGCATGCTCACAACATTTCATGACTATTCGAAACAATTGATCTCATTCGAAGCTCCTCCAGAGCATGATTAGTGCAGAGGCACAAAGTTTATGAACTGTTTAGGAAAAGTGTGAACTAATGAATTCCGATGAAATTGGACCCTTTGGGGGACCAATTGGGTTCATCCGGTCACCTCACAACATCTAGTGTCTATTCCAATGTATTGATCCCAATCGAAACTCTTTTTGGCATAGTTTTGGTGGAAGGATGAGGTTTGAGAAAATGAACCGAGAAGCCTCAACCAACAATATCCTATCAATTTTGCATCTTTGAGGGAGCAAGTTAGCATATCCGGCATGCTCACAACAATTCATGACTATTCGAAACAATTGATCTCATTCGAAGCTCCTCCAGAGCCTGATTAGTGCAGAGGCACAAGGTTTGTGAACAGACGAATTCCTATGAAATTGGCCCCTTTGGGAGAACAATTTGGTTCATCAGGTCACCTCACAACATCTTGAGCCTATTCCAATGTGTTGATCCCAATCGAAACTCTTTTTGGAACAGTTTTGGTCAGAAGCATGAGGTTTGAGAAAAAGAACCGAGAAGCTTCAACCAACAATATCCTACCAATTTTGCATCTTTGAGGGAGCAAGTTAGCACATCCGGCATGCTCACAACATTTCATGACTATTCGAAACAATTGATCTCATTCGAAGCTCCTCCAGAGCCTGATTAGTGCAGAGGCACAAAGTTTGTGAACTGTTTAGGAAAAGTGTGAACGGACGAATTCCTATGAAATTGGCCCCTTTGGTAGAACTATTTGGTTCATCAGGTCACCTCACAACATCTGGAGTCTATTCCAATGTATTGATCCCAATCGAAAGTCTTTTTGGCATAGTTTTGGTGGAAGCATGAGGTTTGAGAAAAAGAGCCGAGAAGCTTCAACCAACAATATCCTATCAATTTTGCACCTTTGAGGGAGCAAGTTAGCACATCCGGCATGCTCACAACATTTCATGACTATTCGAAACAATTGATCTCATTCGAAGCTCCTCCAGAGCCTGATTATTGCAGAGGCACAAAGTTTGTGAATTGTTTAGGAAAAGTGTGAACGGACGAATTCCTACGAAATTGGCCCCTTTGGGAGAACAATTTGGCTCATCAGGTCACCTCACAACATCTTGAGTCTATTCCAATGTGTTGATCCTAATCGAAACTCTTTTTTTGCACAATTTTGGTCAGAAGCATGAGGTTTGAGGAAAAGAACCGAGAAGCTTCAACCAACAATATCCTATCAATTTTGCATCTTTGAGGGAGCAAGCTAGCACATCCGGCATGCTCACAACATTTCATGACTATTCGAAACAATTGATCTCATTCGAAGCTCCTCCTGAGCCTGATTAGTGCAGAGGCACAAAGTTTGTGAACTGTTTAGGAAAAGTATGAACGGACGAATTCCTATGAAATTGGCCCCTTTGGGAGAACTATTTGGTTCATCAGGTCACCTCACAACATCTGGAGTCTATTCCAATGTATTGATCCCAATCGAAACCCTTTTTGGCATAGTTTTGGTGGAAGCATGAGGTTTGAGAAAAAGAGCCGAGAATCCTCAACCAACAATATCCTATCAATTTTGCATCTTTGAGGGAGCAAGTTTGCACATCCGGCATGTTCACAACATTTCATGACTATTCGAAACAACTGATCTCATTCGAAGCTCCTCCAGAGCCTGATTAGTGCAGAGGCACAAAGTTTATGAACTGTTTAGGAAAAGTGTGAACGGACGAATTCCTATGAAATTGGCCCCTTTGGGAGAACTATTTGGTTCATTAGGAATCCTCACAACATCTGGAGTCTATTCCAATGTATTGATCCCAATCGAAACTCTTTTTGGGATAGTTTTGGACGGAAGCATGAGGTTTGAGAAAAAGAACCGAGAAGCCTCAACCAACAATATCCTATCAATTTTGCATCTTTGAGGGAGCAAGTTTGAACATCCGGCATGTTCACAACATTTCATGACTATTCGAAACAATTGATCTCATTCGAAGCTCCTCCAGAGCCTGATTAGTGCAGAGGCACAAAGTTTATGAACTGTTTAGGAAAAGTGTGAACGGACGAATTCCTATGAAATTGGCCCCTTTGGGAGAACAATTTGGTTCATCTGGTCACTTCACAACATCTTGAGTCTATTCCAATGTGTTGATCCCAATCAAAACTCTTTTTGGGATAGTTTTGGTCGAAAGCATGAGGTTTCAGAAAAAGAACCGAGAAGCTTCAACCAACAATATCCTATCAATTTTGCACCTTTGAGGGAGCAAGTTAGCACATCCGGCATGCTCACAACATTTCATGACTATTCGAAACAATTGATCTCATTCGAAGCTCCTCCAGAGCCTGATTAGTGCAGAAGCACAAAGTTTCTGAACTGTTTGTGAAAAGTGTGAATGGACGAATTCCCATGAAATTGGCCCCTTTGGGAGAACAATTGGGTTGATCTGGTTACCTTACAACATCTTTAGTCTATTCCAATGTATTGATCCCAATCGAAACTCTTTTTGGGATAGTTTTGGTGGAAGCATGAGGTTTGAGAAAAAGAACCGAGAAGCTTCAACCAACAATATCCTATCAATTTTGCATCTTTGAGGGAGCAAGTTAGCACATCCGGCATGTTCACAACATTTCATGACTTTTCGAAACAATTGATCTCATTCGAAGCTCCTCCAGAGCCTGATTAGTGCAGAGGCACAAAGTTTATGAACTGTTTAGGAAAAGTGTGAACGGACGAATTCCCATGAAATTAGCCCCTTTGGGATAACAATTGGGTTGATCCGGTGACCTCACAATAGCTTTAGTCTGTTCCAATGTATTGATCCCAATCGAAACTCTTTTCGGGATAGTTTTGGACGGAAGCATGAGGTTTGAGAAAAAGAACTGAGAAGCTTCAAACAACAATATCCTATCAATTTTGCATCTTTGAGGGAGCAAGTTAGCACATCCGGCATGCTCACAACATTTCATGACTATTCGAAACAATTGATCTCATTCGAAGCTCCTCCAGAGCCTGATTAGTGCAGAAGCACAAAGTTTCTGAACTGTTTGTGAAAAGTGTGAATGGACGAATTCCCATGAAATTGGCCCCTTTGGGAGAACAATTGGGTTGATCCGGTTACCTCACAACATCTTTAGTCTATTCCAATGTATTGATCCCAATCGAAACTCTTTTTGGGATAGTTTTGGTGGAAGCATGAGGTTTGAGAAAAAGAACCGAGAAGCTTCAACCAACAATATCCTATCAATTTTGCATCTTTGAGGGACCAAGTTAGCACATCCGGAATGCTCACAACATTTCATGACTGTTCGAAACAATTGATCTCATTCGAAGCTCGTCCTGAGCCTGATTAGTGCAGAAGCACAAAGTTTCTGAACTGTTTGTGAAAAGTGTGAACGGACAAATTCCCATGAAATTGGCCCCTTTGGGAGAACAATTTGGTTGATCCGGTTACCTCACAACATCTTTAGTCTATTGCAATGTATTGATCCCAATCGAAACTCTTTTTGGGATAGTTTTGTTGGAAGCATGAGGTTTGAGAAAAAGAACCGAGAAGCTTCAACCAACACTACCCTATCAATTTTGCATCTTTGAGGGAGCAAGTTAGCACATCCGGAATGCTCACAACATTTCATGACTGTTCGAAACAATTGATCTCATTTGAAGCTCCTCCTGAGCCTGATTAGTGCAGAAGCACAAAGTTTCTGAACTGTTTGTGAAAAGTGTGAACGGACGAATTCCCATGAAATTGGCCCCTTTGGGAGAACACATGGGTTGATCCGGTTACCTCACAACATCTTTAGTCTATTCCAATGTATTGATCCCAATCGAAACTCTTTTTGGGATAGTTTTGGTGGAAGCATGAGGTTTGAGAAAAAGAACCGAGAAGCTTCAACCAACACTACCCTATCAATTTTGCATCTTTGAGGGAGCAAGTTAGCACATCTGGAATGCTCACAACATTTCATGACTGTTCGAAATAATTGATCTCATTCGAAGCTCCTCCTGAGCCTGATTAGTGCAGAAGCACAAAGTTTCTGAACTGTTTGTGAAAAGTGTGAACGGATGAAATCCCATGAAATTGGGCCCTTTGGGAGAACAATTGGGTTGATCCGGTTACCTCACAACATCTTTAGTCTATTCCAATGTATTGATCCCAATCGAAACTCTTTTTGGGATAGTTTTGGTGGAAGCATGAGGTTTGAGAAAAAGAACCGAGAAGCTTCAACCAACACTACCCTATCAATTTTGCATCTTTGAGGAAGCAAGTTAGCACAACCGGCATGCTCACAACATTTCATGACTATTCAAAACAATTGATCTCATTCGAAGCTCCTCCAGAACCTGATTAGTGCAGAAGCACAAAGTTTCTGAACTGTTTGTGAAAAGTGTGAATGGACGAATTCCCATGAAATTGGCCCCTTTGGGAGAACAATTGGGTTGATCTGGTTACCTTACAACATCTTTAGTCTATTCCAATGTATTGATCCCAATCGAAACTCTTTTTGGGATAGTGTTGGTGGAAGCATGAGGTTTGAGAAAAAGAACCGAGAAGCTTCAACCAACACTACCCTATCAATTTTGCATCTTTGAGGAAGCAAGTTAGCACATCCGGAATGCTCACAACATTTCATGACTGTTCGAAACAATTGATCTCATTCGAAGCTCCTCCAGAGCCTGATTAGTGCAGAAGCACAAAGTTTCTGAACTGTTTGTGAAAAGTGTGAACGGACGAATTTCCATGAAATTGGCCCCTTTAGGAGAACAATTGGGTTGATCCGGTTACCTCACAACATCTTTAGTCTATTCCAATGTATTGATCCCAATCGAAACTCTTTTTGGGATAGTTTTGGTGGAAGCATGAGGTTTGAGAAAAAGAACCGAGAAGCTTCAACCAACACTACCCTATCAATTTTGCATCTTTGAGGGAGCAAGTTAGCACATCCGGAATGCTCACAACATTTCATGACTGTTCGAAACAATTGATCTCATTCGAAGCTCCTCCTGAGCCTGATTAGTGCAGAAGCACAAAGTTTCTGAATTGTTTGTGAAAAGTGTGAACGGACGAATTTCCATGAAATTGGCCCATTTGGGAGAACACATGGGTTGATCCGGTTACCTCACAACATCTTTAGTCTATTCCAATGTATTGATCCCAATCGAAACTCTTTTTGGGATAGTTTTGGTGGAAGCATGAGGTTTGAGAAAAAGAACCGAGAAGCTTCAACCAACACTACCCTATCAATTTTGCATCTTTGAGGAAGCAAGTTAGCACATCCGGAATGCTCACAACATTTCAGGACTGTTCGAAACAATTGATCTCATTCGAAGCTCATCCAGAGCCTGATTAGTGCAGAAGCACAAAGTTTCTGAACTGTTTGTGAAAAGTGTGAACGGACGAATTCCCATGAAATTGGCCCCTTTGGGAGAACAATTGGGTTGATCCGGTTACCTCACAACATCTTTAGTCTATTCCAATGTATTGATCCCAATCGAAACTCCTTTTGGGATAGTTTTGGTGGAAGCATGAGGTTTGAGAAAAAGAACCGAGAAGCTTCAACCAACACTACCCTATCAATTTTGCATCTTTGAGGGAGCAAGTTAGCACATCCGGAATGCTCACAACATTTCATGACTGTTCGAAACAATTGATCTCATTCGAAGCTCCTCCTGAGCCTGATTAGTGCAGAAGCACAAAGTTTCTGAACTGTTTGTGAAAAGTGTGAACGGACGAATTCCCATGAAATTGGCCCCTTTGGGAGAACAATTGGGTTGATCCGGTTACCTCACAACATCTTTAGTCTATTCCAATGTATTGATCCCAATCGAAACTCTTTTTGGGATAGTTTTGTTGGAAGCATGAGGTTTGAGAAAAAGAACCGAGAAGCTTCAACCAACAATATCCTATCAATTTTGCATCTTTGAGGGAGCAAGTTAGCACATCCGGAATGCTCACAACATTTCATGACTGTTCGAAACAATTGATCTCATTCGAAGCTCCTCCTGAGCCTGATTAGTGCAGAAGCACAAAGTTTCTGAACTGTTTGTGAAAAGTGTGAACGGACGATTTCCCATGAAATTGGCCCCTTTGGGAGAACAATTGGGTTGATCCGGTCACCTCACAACATCTTTAGTCTATTCCAATGTATTGATCCGAATCGAAACTCTTTTTGGGATAGTTTTGGTGGAAGCATGAGGTTTGAGAAAAAGAACCGAGAAGCTTCAACCAACACTACCCTATCAATTTTGCATCTTTGAGGGAGCAAGTTAGCACATCTGGAATGCTCACAACATTTCATGACTGTTCGAAACAATTGATCTCATTCGAAGCTCCTCCTGAGCCTGATTAGTGCAGAAGCACAAAGTTTCTGAACTGTTTGTGAAAAGTGTGAACGGACGAATTCCCATGAAATTGGCCCCTTTGGGAGAACAATTGGGTTGATCCGGTTACCTCACAACATCTTTAGTCTATTCCAATGTGTTGATCCCAATCGAAACTCTTTTTGGGATAGTTTTGTTGGAAGCATGAGGTTTGAGAAAAAGAACCGAGAAGCTTCAACCAACAATATCCTATCAATTTTGCATCTTTGAGGGAGCAAGTTAGCACATCCGGCATGCTCACAACATTTCATGACTATTCGAAACAATTGATCTCATTCGAAGCTCCTCCATAGCCTGATTAGTGCAGAAGCACAAAGTTTCTGAACTGTTTGTGAAAAGTGTGAACGGATGAATTCCCATGAAATTGGCCCCTTTGGGAGAACAATTGGGTTGATCCGGTTACCTCACAATATCTTTAGTCTATTCCAATGTATTGATCCCAATCGAAACTCTTTTTGGGATAGTTTTGGTGGAAGCATGAGGTTTGAGAAAAAGAACCGAGAAGCTTCAACCAACACTACCCTATCAATTTTGCATCTTTGAGGGAGCAAGTTAGCACATCTGGAATGCTCACAACATTTCATGACTGTTCGAAACAATTGATCTCATTCGAAGCTCCTCCTGAGCCTGATTAGTGCAGAAGCACAAAGTTTCTGAACTGTTTGTGAAAAGTGTGAACGGATGAAATCCCATGAAATTGGGCCCTTTGGGAGAACAATTGGGTTGATCCGGTTACCTCACAATATCTTTAGTCTATTCCAATGTATTGATCCCAATCGAAACTCTTTTTGGGATAGTTTTGGTGGAAGCATGAGGTTTGAGAAAAAGAACCGAGAAGCTTCAACCAACACTACCCTATCAATTTTGCATCTTTGAGGGACCAAGTTAGCACATCCGGAATGCTCACAACATTTCATGACTGTTCGAAACAATTGATCTCATTCGAAGCTCCTCCTGAGCCTGATTAGTGCAGAAGCACAAAGTTTCTGAACTGTTTGTGAAAAGTGTGAACGGACAAATTCCCATGAAATTGGCCCCTTTGGGAGAACAATTTGGTTGATCCGGTTACCTCACAACATCTTTAGTCTATTGCAATGTATTGATCCCAATCGAAACTCTTTTTGGGATAGTTTTGTTGGAAGCATGAGGTTTGAGAAAAAGAACCGAGAAGCTTCAACCAACACTACCCTATCAATTTTGCATCTTTGAGGGAGCAAGTTAGCACATCCGGAATGCTCACAACATTTCATGACTGTTCGAAACAATTGATCTCATTTGAAGCTCCTCCTGAGCCTGATTAGTGCAGAAGCACAAAGTTTCTGAACTGTTTGTGAAAAGTGTGAACGGACGAATTCCCATGAAATTGGCCCCTTTGGGAGAACACATGGGTTGATCCGGTTACCTCACAACATCTTTAGTCTATTCCAATGTATTGATCCCAATCGAAACTCTTTTTGGGATAGTTTTGGTGGAAGCATGAGGTTTGAGAAAAAGAACCGAGAAGCTTCAACCAACACTACCCTATCAATTTTGCATCTTTGAGGGAGCAAGTTAGCACATCTGGAATGCTCACAACATTTCATGACTGTTCGAAATAATTGATCTCATTCGAAGCTCCTCCTGAGCCTGATTAGTGCAGAAGCACAAAGTTTCTGAACTGTTTGTGAAAAGTGTGAACGGATGAAATCCCATGAAATTGGGCCCTTTGGGAGAACAATTGGGTTGATCCGGTTACCTCACAACATCTTTAGTCTATTCCAATGTATTGATCCCAATCGAAACTCTTTTTGGGATAGTTTTGGTGGAAGCATGAGGTTTGAGAAAAAGAACCGAGAAGCTTCAACCAACACTACCCTATCAATTTTGCATCTTTGAGGAAGCAAGTTAGCACAACCGGCATGCTCACAACATTTCATGACTATTCAAAACAATTGATCTCATTCGAAGCTCCTCCAGAACCTGATTAGTGCAGAAGCACAAAGTTTCTGAACTGTTTGTGAAAAGTGTGAATGGACGAATTCCCATGAAATTGGCCCCTTTGGGAGAACAATTGGGTTGATCTGGTTACCTTACAACATCTTTAGTCTATTCCAATGTATTGATCCCAATCGAAACTCTTTTTGGGATAGTGTTGGTGGAAGCATGAGGTTTGAGAAAAAGAACCGAGAAGCTTCAACCAACACTACCCTATCAATTTTGCATCTTTGAGGAAGCAAGTTAGCACATCCGGAATGCTCACAACATTTCATGACTGTTCGAAACAATTGATCTCATTCGAAGCTCCTCCAGAGCCTGATTAGTGCAGAAGCACAAAGTTTCTGAACTGTTTGTGAAAAGTGTGAACGGACGAATTTCCATGAAATTGGCCCCTTTAGGAGAACAATTGGGTTGATCCGGTTACCTCACAACATCTTTAGTCTATTCCAATGTATTGATCCCAATCGAAACTCTTTTTGGGATAGTTTTGGTGGAAGCATGAGGTTTGAGAAAAAGAACCGAGAAGCTTCAACCAACACTACCCTATCAATTTTGCATCTTTGAGGGAGCAAGTTAGCACATCCGGAATGCTCACAACATTTCATGACTGTTCGAAACAATTGATCTCATTCGAAGCTCCTCCTGAGCCTGATTAGTGCAGAAGCACAAAGTTTCTGAATTGTTTGTGAAAAGTGTGAACGGACGAATTTCCATGAAATTGGCCCATTTGGGAGAACACATGGGTTGATCCGGTTACCTCACAACATCTTTAGTCTATTCCAATGTATTGATCCCAATCGAAACTCTTTTTGGGATAGTTTTGGTGGAAGCATGAGGTTTGAGAAAAAGAACCGAGAAGCTTCAACCAACACTACCCTATCAATTTTGCATCTTTGAGGAAGCAAGTTAGCACATCCGGAATGCTCACAACATTTCAGGACTGTTCGAAACAATTGATCTCATTCGAAGCTCATCCAGAGCCTGATTAGTGCAGAAGCACAAAGTTTCTGAACTGTTTGTGAAAAGTGTGAACGGACGAATTCCCATGAAATTGGCCCCTTTGGGAGAACAATTGGGTTGATCCGGTTACCTCACAACATCTTTAGTCTATTCCAATGTATTGATCCCAATCGAAACTCCTTTTGGGATAGTTTTGGTGGAAGCATGAGGTTTGAGAAAAAGAACCGAGAAGCTTCAACCAACACTACCCTATCAATTTTGCATCTTTGAGGGAGCAAGTTAGCACATCCGGAATGCTCACAACATTTCATGACTGTTCGAAACAATTGATCTCATTCGAAGCTCCTCCTGAGCCTGATTAGTGCAGAAGCACAAAGTTTCTGAACTGTTTGTGAAAAGTGTGAACGGACGAATTCCCATGAAATTGGCCCCTTTGGGAGAACAATTGGGTTGATCCGGTTACCTCACAACATCTTTAGTCTATTCCAATGTATTGATCCCAATCGAAACTCTTTTTGGGATAGTTTTGTTGGAAGCATGAGGTTTGAGAAAAAGAACCGAGAAGCTTCAACCAACAATATCCTATCAATTTTGCATCTTTGAGGGAGCAAGTTAGCACATCCGGAATGCTCACAACATTTCATGACTGTTCGAAACAATTGATCTCATTCGAAGCTCCTCCTGAGCCTGATTAGTGCAGAAGCACAAAGTTTCTGAACTGTTTGTGAAAAGTGTGAACGGACGATTTCCCATGAAATTGGCCCCTTTGGGAGAACAATTGGGTTGATCCGGTCACCTCACAACATCTTTAGTCTATTCCAATGTATTGATCCGAATCGAAACTCTTTTTGGGATAGTTTTGGTGGAAGCATGAGGTTTGAGAAAAAGAACCGAGAAGCTTCAACCAACACTACCCTATCAATTTTGCATCTTTGAGGGAGCAAGTTAGCACATCTGGAATGCTCACAACATTTCATGACTGTTCGAAACAATTGATCTCATTCGAAGCTCCTCCTGAGCCTGATTAGTGCAGAAGCACAAAGTTTCTGAACTGTTTTTGAAAAGTGTGAACGGATGAAATCCCATGAAATTGGGCCCTTTGGGAGAACAATTGGGTTGATCCGGTTACCTCACAATATCTTTAGTCTATTCCAATGTATTGATCCCAATCGAAACTCTTTTTGGGATAGTTTTGGTGGAAGCATGAGGTTTGAGAAAAAGAACCGAGAAGCTTCAACCAACACTACCCTATCAATTTTGCATCTTTGAGGGAGCAAGTTAGCACATCCGGAATGCTCACAACATTTCATGACTGTTCGAAACAATTGATCTCATTCGAAGCTCCTCCTGAGCCTGATTAGTGCAGAAGCACAAAGTTTCTGAACTGTTTGTGAAAAGTGTGAACGGACAAATTCCCATGAAATTGGCCCCTTTGGGAGAACAATTTGGTTGATCCGGTTACCTCACAACATCTTTAGTCTATTGCAATGTATTGATCCCAATCGAAACTCTTTTTGGGATAGTTTTGTTGGAAGCATGAGGTTTGAGAAAAAGAACCGAGAAGCTTCAACCAACACTACCCTATCAATTTTGCATCTTTGAGGGACCAAGTTAGCACATCCGGAATGCTCACAACATTTCATGACTATTCGAAACAATTGATCTCATTTGAAGCTCCTCCTGAGCCTGATTAGTGCAGAAGCACAAAGTTTCTGAACTGTTTGTGAAAAGTGTGAACGGACGAATTCCCATGAAATTGGCCCCTTTGGGAGAACACATGGGTTGATCCGGTTACCTCACAACATCTTTAGTCTATTCCAATGTATTGATCCCAATCGAAACTCTTTTTGGGATAGTTTTGGTGGAAGCATGAGGTTTGAGAAAAAGAACCGAGAAGCTTCAACCAACACTACCCTATCAATTTTGCATCTTTGAGGGAGCAAGTTAGCACATCTGGAATGCTCACAACATTTCATGACTGTTCGAAACAATTGATCTCATTCGAAGCTCCTCCTGAGCCTGATTAGTGCAGAAGCACAAAGTTTCTGAACTGTTTGTGAAAAGTGTGAACGGATGAAATCCCATGAAATTGGGCCCTTTGGGAGAACAATTGGGTTGATCCGGTTACCTCACAACATCTTTAGTCTATTCCAATGTATTGATCCCAATCGAAACTCTTTTTGGGATAGTTTTGGTGGAAGCATGAGGTTTGAGAAAAAGAACCGAGAAGCTTCAACCAACACTACCCTATCAATTTTGCATCTTTGAGGAAGCAAGTTAGCACAACCGGCATGCTCACAACATTTCATGACTATTCAAAACAATTGATCTCATTCGAAGCTCCTCCAGAACCTGATTAGTGCAGAAGCACAAAGTTTCTGAACTGTTTGTGAAAAGTGTGAATGGACGAATTCCCATGAAATTGGCCCCTTTGGGAGAACAATTGGGTTGATCGGGTTACCTTACAACATCTTTAGTCTATTCCAATGTATTGATCCCAATCGAAACTCTTTTTGGGATAGTGTTGGTGGAAGCATGAGGTTTGAGAAAAAGAACCGAGAAGCTTCAACCAACACTACCCTATCAATTTTGCATCTTTGAGGAAGCAAGTTAGCACATCCGGAATGCTCACAACATTTCATGACTGTTCGAAACAATTGATCTCATTCGAAGCTCCTCCAGAGCCTGATTAGTGCAGAAGCACAAAGTTTCTGAACTGTTTGTGAAAAGTGTGAACGGACGAATTTCCATGAAATTGGCCCCTTTAGGAGAACAATTGGGTTGATCCGGTTACCTCACAACATCTTTAGTCTATTCCAATGTATTGATCCCAATCGAAACTCTTTTTGGGATAGTTTTGGTGGAAGCATGAGGTTTGAGAAAAAGAACCGAGAAGCTTCAACCAACACTACCCTATCAATTTTGCATCTTTGAGGGAGCAAGTTAGCACATCCGGAATGCTCACAACATTTCATGACTGTTCGAAACAATTGATCTCATTCGAAGCTCCTCCTGAGCCTGATTAGTGCAGAAGCACAAAGTTTCTGAATTGTTTGTGAAAAGTGTGAACGGACGAATTTCCATGAAATTGGCCCATTTGGGAGAACACATGGGTTGATCCGGTTACCTCACAACATCTTTAGTCTATTCCAATGTATTGATCCCAATCGAAACTCTTTTTGGGATAGTTTTGGTGGAAGCATGAGGTTTGAGAAAAAGAACCGAGAAGCTTCAACCAACACTACCCTATCAATTTTGCATCTTTGAGGAAGCAAGTTAGCACATCCGGAATGCTCACAACATTTCAGGACTGTTCGAAACAATTGATCTCATTCGAAGCTCATCCAGAGCCTGATTAGTGCAGAAGCACAAAGTTTCTGAACTGTTTGTGAAAAGTGTGAACGGACGAATTCCCATGAAATTGGCCCCTTTGGGAGAACAATTGGGTTGATCCGGTTACCTCACAACATCTTTAGTCTATTCCAATGTATTGATCCCAATCGAAACTCCTTTTGGGATAGTTTTGGTGGAAGCATGAGGTTTGAGAAAAAGAACCGAGAAGCTTCAACCAACACTACCCTATCAATTTTGCATCTTTGAGGGAGCAAGTTAGCACATCCGGAATGCTCACAACATTTCATGACTGTTCGAAACAATTGATGTCATTCGAAGCTCCTCCTGAGCCTGATTAGTGCAGAAGCACAAAGTTTCTGAACTGTTTGTGAAAAGTGTGAACGGACGAATTCCCATGAAATTGGCCCCTTTGGGAGAACAATTGGGTTGATCCGGTTACCTCACAACATCTTTAGTCTATTCCAATGTATTGATCCCAATCGAAACTCTTTTTGGGATAGTTTTGTTGGAAGCATGAGGTTTGAGAAAAAGAACCGAGAAGCTTCAACCAACAATATCCTATCAATTTTGCATCTTTGAGGGAGCAAGTTAGCACATCCGGAATGCTCACAACATTTCATGACTGTTCGAAACAATTGATCTCATTCGAAGCTCCTCCTGAGCCTGATTAGTGCAGAAGCACAAAGTTTCTGAACTGTTTGTGAAAAGTGTGAACGGACGATTTCCCATGAAATTGGCCCCTTTGGGAGAACAATTGGGTTGATCCGGTCACCTCACAACATCTTTAGTCTATTCCAATGTATTGATCCGAATCGAAACTCTTTTTGGGATAGTTTTGGTGGAAGCATGAGGTTTGAGAAAAAGAACCGAGAAGCTTCAACCAACACTACCCTATCAATTTTGCATCTTTGAGGGAGCAAGTTAGCACATCTGGAATGCTCACAACATTTCATGACTGTTCGAAACAATTGATCTCATTCGAAGCTCCTCCTGAGCCTGATTAGTGCAGAAGCACAAAGTTTCTGAACTGTTTGTGAAAAGTGTGAACGGACGAATTCCCATGAAATTGGCCCCTTTGGGAGAACAATTGGGTTGATCCGGTTACCTCACAACATCTTTAGTCTATTCCAATGTATTGATCCCAATCGAAACTCTTTTTGGGATAGTTTTGTTGGAAGCATGAGGTTTGAGAAAAAGAACCGAGAAGCTTCAACCAACAATATCCTATCAATTTTGCATCTTTGAGGGAGCAAGTTAGCACATCCGGCATGCTCACAACATTTCATGACTATTCGAAACAATTGATCTCATTCGAAGCTCCTCCATAGCCTGATTAGTGCAGAAGCACAAAGTTTCTGAACTGTTTGTGAAAAGTGTGAACGGACGAATTCCCATGAAATTGGCCCCTTTGGGAGAACAATTGGGTTGATCCGGTTACCTCACAACATCTTTAGTCTATTCCAATGTATTGATCCCAATCGAAACTCTTTTTGGGATAGTTTTGTTGGAAGCATGAGGTTTGAGAAAAAGAACCGAGAAGCTTCAACCAACAATATCCTATCAATTTTGCATCTTTGAGGGAGCAAGTTAGCACATCCGGAATGCTCACAACATTTCATGACTGTTCGAAACAATTGATCTCATTCGAAGCTCCTCCATAGCCTGATTAGTGCAGAAGCACAAAGTTTCTGAACTGTTTGTGAAAAGTGTGAACGGACGAATTCCCATGAAATTGGCCCCTTTGGGAGAACACATGGGTTGATCCGGTTACCTCACAACATCTTTAGTCTATTCCAATGTATTGATCCCAATCGAAACTCTTTTTGGGATAGTTTTGGTGGAAGCATGAGGTTTGAGAAAAAGAACCGAGAAGCTTCAACCAACACTACCCTATCAATTTTGCATCTTTGAGGAAGCAAGTTAGCACATCCGGAATGCTCACAACATTTCATGACTGTTCGAAACAATTGATCTCATTCGAAGCTCCTCCAGAGCCTGATTAGTGCAGAAGCACAAAGTTTCTGAACTGTTTGTGAAAAGTGTGAACGGACGAATTCCCATGAAATTGGCCCCTTTGGGAGAACAATTGGGTTGATCCGGTTACCTCACAACATCTTTAGTCTATTCCAATGTATTGATCCCAATCGAAACTCTTTTTGGGATAGTTTTGGTGGAAGCATGAGGTTTGAGAAAAAGAACCGAGAAGCTTCAACCAACAATATCCTATCAATTTTGCATCTTTGAGGGGGCAAGTTAGCACATCCGGCATGCTCACAACATTTCATGACTATTCGAAACAATTGATCTCATTCGAAGCTCCTCCATAGCCTGATTAGTGCAGAAGCACAAAGTTTCTGAACTCTTTGTGAAAAGTGTGAACGGACGATTTCCCATGAAATTGGCCCCTTTGGGAGAACAATTGGGTTGATCCGGTCACCTCACAACATCTTTAGTCTATTCCAATGTATTGATCCCAATCGAAACTCTTTTTGGGATAGTTTTGGTGGAAGCATGAGGTTTGAGAAAAAGAACCGAGAAGCTTCAACCAACACTACCCTATCAATTTTGCATCTTTGAGGGAGCAAGTTAGCACATCTGGAATGCTCACAACATTTCATGACTGTTCGAAACAATTGATCTCATTCGAAGCTCCTCCTGAGCCTGATTAGTGCAGAAGCACAAAGTTTGTGAACTGTTTGTGAAAAGTGTGAACGGATGAATTCCCATGAAATTGGCCCCTTTGGGAGAACAATTGGGTTGATCCGGTTACCTCACAATATCTTTAGTCTATTCCAATGTATTGGTCCCAATCGAAACTCTTTTTGGGATAGTTTTGGTGGAAGCATGAGGTCTGAGAAAAAGAACCGAGAAGCTTCAACCAACACTACCCTATCAATTTTGCATCTTTGAGGGAGCAAGTTAGCACATCCGGAATGCTCACAACATTTCATGACTGTTCGAAACAATTGATCTCATTCGAAGCTCCTCCTGAGCCTAATTAGTGCAGAAGCAGAAAGTTTGTGAACTGTATGTGAAAAGTGTGAACGGATGAATTCCCATGAAATTGGCCCCTTTGGGAGAACAATTGGGTTGATCGGGTTACCTCACAATATCTTTAGTCTATTCCAATGTATTGATCCCAATCGAAACTCTTTTTGGGATAGTTTTGGTGGAAGCATGAGGTTTGAGAAAAAGAACCGAGAAGCTTCAACCAACACTACCCTATCAATTTTGCATCTTTGAGGGAGCAAGTTAGCACATCCGGAATGCTCACAACATTTCATGACTGTTCGAAACAATTGATCTCATTCGAAGCTCCTCCTGAGCCTGATTAGTGCAGAAGCACAAAGTTTCTGAACTGTTTGTGAAAAGTGTGAACAGACGAATCTCCATGAAATTGGCCCCTTTGGGAGAACACATGGGTTGATCCGGTTACCTCACAACATCTTTAGTCTATTGCAATGTATTGATCCCAATCGAAACTCTTTTTGGGATAGTTTTGGTGGAAGCATGAGGTTTGAGAAAAAGAACCGAGAAGCTTCAACCAACACTACCCTATCAATTTTGCATCTTTGAGGAAGCAAGTTAGCACATCCGGAATGCTCACAACATTTCATGACTGTTCGAAACAATTGATCTCATTCGAAGCTCCTCCAGAGCCTGATTAGTGCAGAAGCACAAAGTTTCTGAACTGTTTGTGAAAAGTGTGAACGGACGATTTCCCATGAAATTGGCCCCTTTGCGAGAACAATTGGGTTGATCCGGTCACCTCACAACATCTTTAGTCTATTCCAATGTATTGATCCCAATCGAAACTCTTTTTGGGATAGTTTTGGTGGAAGCATGAGGTTTGAGAAAAAGAACCGAGAAGCTTCAACCAACACTACCCTATCAATTTTGCATCTTTGAGGGAGCAAGTTAGCACATCCGGAATGCTCACAACATTTCATGACTGTTCGAAACAATTGATCTCATTCGAAGCTCCTCCTGAGCCTGATTGGTGCAGAAGCACAAAGTTTCTGAATTGTTTGTGAAAAGTGTGAACGGATGAATTCCCATGAAATTGGCCCCTTTGGGAGAACAATTGGGTTGATCCGGTTACCTCACAATATCTTTAGTCTATTTCAATGTATTGATCCCAATCGAAACTCTTTTTGGGATATTTTTGGTGGAAGCATGAGGTTTGAGAAAAAGAACCGAGAAGCTTCAACCAACAATATCCTATCAATTTTGCATCTTTGAGGGAGCAAGTTAGCACATCCGGCATGCTCACAACATTTCATGACTGTTCGAAACAATTGATCTCATTCGAAGCCCCTCCTGAGCCTGATTAGTGCAGAAGCACAAAGTTTCTGAACTGTTTGTGAAAAGTGTGAACGGACAAATTCCCATGAAATTGGCCCCTTTGGGAGAACAATTGGGTTGATCCGGTTACCTCACAACATCTTTAGACTATTCCAATGTATTGATCCCAATCGAAACTCTTTTTGGGATAGTTTTGGTGGAAGCATGTGGTTTGAGAAAAAGAACCGAGAAGCTTCAACCAACACTACCCTATCAATTTTGCATCTTTGAGGGAGCAAGTTAGCACATCCGGAATGCTCACAACATTTCATGACTGTTCGAAACAATTGATCTCATTCGAAGCTCCTCCTGAGCCTGATTAGTGCAGAAGCACAAAGTTTCTGAACTGTTTGTGAAAAGTGTGAACGGACGAATTCCCATGAAATTGGCCCCTTTGGGAGAACAATTGGGTTGATCCGGTTACCTCACAACATCTTTAGTCTATTCCAATGTATTGATCCCAATCGAAACTCTTTTTGGGATAGTTTTGTTGGAAGCATGAGGTTTGAGAAAAAGAACCGAGAAGCTTCAACCAACAATATCCTATCAATTTTGCATCTTTGAGGGAGCAAGTTAGCACATCCGGCATGCTCACAACATTTCATGACTATTCAAAACAATTGATCTCAATCGAAGCTCCTCCAGAGCCTGATTAGTGCAGAAGCACAAAGTTTCGAAACGGTTTGTGAAAAGTGTGAACGGACGATTTCCCATGAAATTGGCCCCTTTGCGAGAACAATTGGGTTGATCCGGTCACCTAACAACATCTTTAGTCTATACCAATGTATTGATCCCAATCGAAACTCTTTTTGGGATAGTTTTGGTGGAAGCATGAGGTTTGAGAAAAAGAACTGAGAAGCTTCAACCAACACTACCCTATCAATTTTGCTTCTTTGAGGGAGCAAGTTAGCACATCCGGCATGCTCACAACATTTCATGACTATTCGAAACAATTGATCTCATTCGAAGCTCCTCCAAAGCTTGATTAGTGCAGAAGCACAAAGTTTCTGAACTGTTTGTGAAAAGTGTGAACGGACGAATTCCCATGAAATTGGCCCCTTTGGGAGAACAATTGGGTTGATCCGGTCACCTCACAACATCTTTAGTCTATTCCAATGTATTGCTCCCAATCGAAACTCTTTTTGGGATAGTTTTGGTGGAAGCATGAGGTTTGAGAAAAAGAACCGAGAAGCTTCAACCAACACTACCCTATCAATTTTGCATCTTTGAGGAAGCAAGTTAGCACATTCGGAATGCTCACAACATTTCATGACTGTTCGAAACAATTGATCTCATTCGAAGCTCCTCCAGAGCCTGATTAGTGCAGAAGCACAAAGTTTCTAAACTGTTTGTGAAAAGTGTGAACGGACGAATTCCCATGAAATTGGCCCCTTTGGGAGAACAATTGGGTTGATCCGGTTACCTCACAACATCTTTAGTCTATTCCAATGTATTGATTCCAATCGAAACTCTTTTTGGGATAGTTTTGGTGGAAGCATGAGGTTTGAGAAAAAGAACCGAGAAGCTTCAACCAACAATATCCTATCAATTTTGCATCTTTGAGGGAGCAAGTTAGCACATCCGGAATGCTCACAACATTTCATGACTGTTCGAAACAATTGATCTCATTCGAAGCTCCTCCTGAGCCTGATTAGTGCAGAAGCACAAAGTTTCTGAACTGTTTGTGAAAAGTGTGAACGGACGAATTCCCATGAAATTGGCCCCTTTGGGAGAACAATTGGGTTGATCCGGTCACCTCACAACATCTTAAGTCTATACCAATGTATTGATCCCAATCGAAACTCTTTTTGGGATAGTTTTGGTGGAAGCATGAGGTTTGAGAAAAAGAACCGAGAAGCTTCAACCAACACTACCCTATCAATTTTGCTTCTTTGAGGGAGTAAGTTAGCACATCCGGAATGCTCACAACATTTCATGACTGTTCGAAACAATTGATCTCATTCGAAGCTCCTCCAGAGCCTGATTAGTGCAGAAGCACAAAGTTTCTGAACTGTTTGTGAAAAGTGTGAACGGAAGAATTCCCATGAAATTGGCCCCTTTGGGAGAACAATTGGGTTGATCCGGTTACCTCACAACATCTTTAGTCTATTCCAATGTATTGATCCCAATCGAAATTCTTTTTGGGATAGTTTTGGTGGAAGCATGAGGTTTGAGAAAAAGAACCGAGAAGCTTCAACCAACACTACCCTATCAATTTTGCTTCTTTGAGGGAGTAAGTTAGCACATCCGGAATGCTCACAACATTTCATGACTGTTCGAAACAATTGATCTCATTCGAAGCTCCTCCAGAGCCTGATTAGTGCAGAAGCACAAAGTTTCTGAACTGTTTGTGAAAAGTGTGAACGGAAGAATTCCCATGAAATTGGCCCCTTTGGGAGAACAATTGGGTTGATCCGGTTACCTCACAACATCTTTAGTCTATTCCAATGTATTGATCCCAATCGAAATTCTTTTTGGGATAGTTTTGGTGGAAGCATGAGGTTTGAGAAAAAGAACCGAGAAGCTTCAACCAACAATATCCTATCAATTTTGCATCTTTGAGGGAGCAAGTTAGCACATCCGGCATGCTCACAACATTTCATGACTATTCGAAACAATTGATCTCATTCGAAGCTCCTCCAGAGCCTGATTAGTGCAGAAGCACAAAGTTTCTAAACTGTTTGTGAAAAGTGTGAACGGACGAATTCCCATGAAATTGGCCCCTTTGGGAGAACAATTGGGTTGATCCGGTCACCTCACAACATCTTTAGTCTATTCCAATGTATTGATCCCAATCGAAACTCTTTTTGGGATAGTTTTGGTGGAAGCATGAGGTTTGAGAAAAAGAACCGAGAAGCTTCAACCAACAATATCCTATCAATTTTGCATCTTTGAGGGAGCAAGTTAGCACATCCGGCATGCTCACAACATTTCATGACTGTTCGAAACAATTGATCTCATTCGAAGCTCCTCCAGAGCCTGATTAGTGCAGAAGCACAAAGTTTCTAAACTGTTTGTGAAAAGTGTGAACGGACGAATTCCCATGAAATTGGCCCCTTTGGGAGAACAATTGGGTTGATCCGGTTACCTCGCAACATCTTTAGTCTATTCCAATGTATTGATCCCAATCGAAACTCTTTTTGGGATAGTTTTGGTGGAAGCATGAGGTTTGAGAAAAAGAACCGAGAAGCTTCAACCAACAATATCCTATCAATTTTGCATCTTTGAGGGAGCAAGTTAGCACATCCGGAATGCTCACAACATTTCATGACTGTTCGAAACAATTGATCTCATTCGAAGCTCCTCCTGAGCCTGATTAGTGCAGAAGCACAAAGTTTCTGAACTGTTTGTGAAAAGTGTGAACGGACGAATTCCCATGAAATTGGCCCCTTTGGGAGAACAATTGGGTTGATCCGGTTACCTCACAACATCTTTAGTCTATTCCAATGTATTGATCCCAATCGAAACTCTTTTTGGGATAGTTTTGGTGGAAGCATGAGGTTTGAGAAAAAGAACCGAGAAGCTTCAACCAACACTACCCTATCAATTTTGCATCTTTGAGGGAGCAAGTTAGCACATCCGGCATGCTCACAACATTTCATGACTATTCGAAACAATTGATCTCATTCGAAGCTCCTCCAGAGCCTGATTAGTGCAGAAGCACAAAGTTTCTGAACTGTTTGTGAAAAGTGTGAACGGACGAATTCCCATGAAATTGGCCCCTTTGGGAGAACAATTGGGTTGATCCGGTCACCTCACAACATCTTTAGTCTATACCAATGTATTGATCCCAATCGAAACTCTTTTTGGGATAGTTTTGGTGGAAGCATGAGGTTTGAGAAAAAGAACCGAGAAGCTTCAACCAACACTACCCTATCAATTTTGCTTCTTTGAGGGAGTAAGTTAGCACATCCGGAATGCTCACAACATTTCATGACTGTTCGAAACAATTGATCTCATTCGAAGCTCCTCCAGAGCCTGATTAGTGCAGAAGCACAAAGTTTCTGAACTGTTTGTGAAAAGTGTGAACGGAAGAATTCCCATGAAATTGGCCCCTTTGGGAGAACAATTGGGTTGATCCGGTTACCTCACAACATCTTTAGTCTATTCCAATGTATTGATCCCAATCGAAATTCTTTTTGGGATAGTTTTGGTGGAAGCATGAGGTTTGAGAAAAAGAACCGAGAAGCTTCAACCAACAATATCCTATCAATTTTGCATCTTTGAGGGAGCAAGTTAGCAAATCCGGCATGCTCACAACATTTCATGACTATTCGAAACAATTGATCTCATTCGAAGCTCCTCCAGAGCCTGATTAGTGCAGAAGCACAAAGTTTCTAAACTGTTTGTGAAAAGTTTGAACGGACGAATTCCCATGAAATTGGCCCCTTTGGGAGAACAATTGGGTTGATCCGGTTACCTCACAACATCTTTAGTCTATTCCAATGTATTGATTCCAATCGAAACTCTTTTTGGGATAGTTTTGGTGGAAGCATGAGGTTTGAGAAAAAGAACCGAGAAGCTTCAACCAATACTACCCTATCAATTTTGCATCTTTGAGGGAGCAAGTTAGCACATCCGGAATGCTCACAACATTTCATGACTGTTCGAAACAATTGATCTCATTCGAAGCTCCTCCTGAGCCTGATTAGTGCAGAAGCACAAAGTTTCTGAACTGTTTGTGAAAAGTGTGAACGGACGAATTCCCATGAAATTGGCCCCTTTGGGAGAACAATTGGGTTGATCCGGTCACCTCACAACATCTTTAGTCTATTGCAATGTATTGATCCCAATCGAAACTCTTTTTGGGATAGTTTTGGTGGAAGCATGAGGTTTGAGAAAAAGAACCGAGAAGCTTCAACCAACAATATCCTATCAATTTTGCATCTTTGAGGGAGCAAGTTAGCACATCCGGCATGCTCACAACATTTCATGACTGTTCGAAACAATTGATCTCATTCGAAGCTCCTCCAGAGCCTGATTAGTGCAGAAGCACAAAGTTTCTAAACTGTTTGTGAAAAGTGTGAACGGACGAATTCCCATGAAATTGGCCCCTTTGGGAGAACAATTGGGTTGATCCGGTTACCTCGCAACATCTTTAGTCTATTCCAATGTATTGATCCCAATCGAAATTCTTTTTGGGATAGTTTTGTTGGAAGCATGAGGTTTGAGAAAAAGAACCGAGAAGCTTCAACCAACAATATCCTATCAATTTTGCATCTTTGAGGGAGCAAGTTAGCACATCCGGCATGCTCACAACATTTCATGACTCTTCAAAACAATTGATCTCATTCGAAGCTCCTCCAGAGCCTGATTAGTGCAGAAGCACAAAGTTTCTGAACTGTTTGTGAAAAGTGTGAACGGACGATTTCCCATGAAATTGGCCCCTTTGCGAGAACAATTGGGTTGATCCGGTCACCTCACAACATCTTTAGTCTATTCCAATGTATTGATCCCAATCGAAACTCTTTTTGGGATAGTTTTGGTGGAAGCATGAGGTTTGAGAAAAAGAACCGAGAAGCTTCAACCAACACTACCCTATCAATTTTGCATCTTTGAGGGAGCAAGTTAGCACATCCGGAATGCTCACAACATTTCATGACTGTTCGAAACAATTGATCTCATTCGAAGCTTCTCCTGAGCCTGATTAGTGCAGAAGAACAAAGTTTCTGAACTGTTTGTGAAAAGTGTGAACGGACGATTTCCCATGAAATTGGCCCCTTTGCGAGAACAATTGGGTTGATCCGGTCACCTCACAACATCTTTAGTCTATACCAATTTATTGATCCCAATCGAAACTCTTTTTGGGATAGTTTTGGTGGAAGCATGAGGTTTGAGAAAAAGAACCGAGAAGCTTCAACCAACAATATCCTATCAATTTTGCATCTTTGAGGGAGCAAGTTAGCACATCCGGAATGCTCACAACATTTCATGACTGTTCGAAACAATTGATCTCATTCGAAGCTCCTCCTGAGCCTGATTAGTGCAGAAGCACAAAGTTTCTGAACTGTTTGTGAAAAGTGTGAACGGACGAATTCCCATGAAATTGGCCACTTTGGGAGAACAATTGGGTTGATCCGGTTACCTCACAACATCTTTAGTCTATTCCAATGTATTGATCCCAATCGAAACTCTTTTTGGGATAGTTTTGTTGGAAGCATGAGGTTTGAGAAAAAGAACCGAGAAGCTTCAACCAACAATATCCTATCAATTTTGCATCTTTGAGGGAGCAAGTTAGCACATCCGGCATGCTCACAACATTTCATGACTATTCAAAACGATTGATCTCATTCGAAGCTCCCCCAGAGCCTGATTAGTGCAGAAGCACAAAGTTTCTGAACTGTTTGTGAAAAGTGTGAACAGACGATTTCCCATGAAATTGGCCCCTTTGCGAGAACAATTGGGTTGATCAGGTCACCTCACAACATCTTTAGTCTATACCAATGTATTGATCCCAATCGAAACTCTTTTTGGGATAGTTTTGGTGGAAGCATGAGGTTTGAGAAAAAGAACCGAGAAGCTTCAACCAACACTACCCTATCAATTTTGTATCTTTGAGGGAGTAAGTTAGCACATCCGGAATGCTCACAACATTTCATGACTGTTCGAAACAATTGATCTCATTCGAAGCTCCTCCAGAGCCTGATTAGTGCAGAAGCACAAAGTTTCTGAACTGTTTGTGAAAAGTGTGAACGGACGATTTCCCATGAAATTGGCCCCTTTGCGAGAACAATTGGGTTGATCCGGTCACCTCACAACATCTTTAGTCTATTCCAATGTATTGATCCCAATCGAAACTCTTTTTGGGATAGTTTTGGTGGAAGCATGAGGTTTGAGAAAAAGAACCGAGAAGCTTCAACCAACAATATCCTATCAATTTTGCATCTTTGAGGGAGCAAGTTAGCACATCCGGCATGCTCACAACATTTCATGACTGTTCGAAACAATTGATCTCATTCGAAGCTCCTCCAGAGCCTGATTAGTGCAGAAGCACAAAGTTTCTAAACTGTTTGTGAAAAGTGTGAACGGACGAATTCCCATGAAATTGGCCCCTTTGGGAGAACAATTGGGTTGATCCGGTTACCTCGCAACATCTTTAGTATATTCCAATGTATTGATCCCAATCGAAATTCTTTTTGGGATAGTTTTGTTGCAAGCATGAGGTTTGAGAAAAAGAACCGAGAAGCTTCAACCAACAATATCCTATCAATTTTGCATCTTTGAGGGAGCAAGTTAGCACATCCGGCATGCTCACAACATTTCATGACTCTTTAAAACAATTGATCTCATTCGAAGCTCCTCCAGATCCTGATTAGTGCAGAAGCACAAAGTTTCTGAACTGTTTGTGAAAAGTGTGAACGGACGATTTCCCATGAAATTGGCCCCTTTGCGAGAACAATTGGGTTGATCCGGTCACCTCACAACATCTTTAGTCTATTCCAATGTATTGATCCCAATCGAAACTCTTTTTGGGATAGTTTTGGTGGAAGCATGAGGTTTGAGAAAAAGAACCGAGAAGCTTCAACCAACACTACCCTATCAATTTTGCATCTTTGAGGGAGCAAGTTAGCACATCCGGAATGCTCACAACATTTCATGACTGTTCGAAACAATTGATCTCATTCGAAGCTCCTCCTGAGCCTGATTAGTGCAGAAGCACAAAGTTTCTGAACTGTTTGTGAAAAGTGTGAACGGACGAATTCCCATGAAATTGGCCCCTTTGGGAGAACAATTGGGTTGATCCGGTTACCTCACAACATCTTTAGTCTATTCCAATGTATTGATCCCAATCGAAATTCTTTTTGGGATAGTTTTGTTGCAAGCATGAGGTTTGAGAAAAAGAACCGAGAAGCTTCAACCAACAATATCCTATCAATTTTGCATCTTTGAGGGAGCAAGTTAGCACATCCGGCATGCTCACAACATTTCATGACTATTCAAAACAATTGATCTCATTCGAAGCTCCTCCAGAGCCTGATTAGTGCAGAAGCACAAAGTTTCTGAACTGTTTGTGAAAAGTGTGAACGGACGATTTCCCATGAAATTGGCCCCTTTGCGAGAACAATTGGGTTGATCCGGTCACCTCACGACATCTTTAGTCTATTCCAATGTATTGATCCCAATCGAAACTCTTTTTGGGATAGCTTTGTTGGAAGCGTGAGGTTTGAGAAAAAGAACCGAGAAGCTTCAACCAACACTACCCTATCAATTTTGCTTCTTTGAGGGAGCAAGTTAGCACATCTGGCATGCTCACAATATTTCATGACTATTCGAAACAATTGATCTCATTCGAAGCTCCTCCAGAGCCTGATTAGTGCAGAAGCACAAAGTTTCTGAACTGTTTGTGAAAAGTGTGAACGGACGAATTCCCATGAAATTGGCCCCTTTGGGAGAACAATTGGGTTGATCCGGTCACCTCACAACATCTTTAGTCTATTCCAATGTATTGCTCCCAATCGAAACTCTTTTTGGGATAGTTTTGGTGGAAGCATGAGGTTTGAGAAAAAGAACCGAGAAGCTTCAACCAACAATATCCTATCAATTTTGCATCTTTGAGGGAGCAAGTTAGCACATCCGGCATGCTCACAACATTTCATGACTATTCGAAACAATTGATCTCATTCGAAGGTCCTCCAGAGCCTGATTAGTGCAGAAGCACAAAGTTTCTGAACTGTTTGTGAAAAGTGTGAACGGACAAATTCCCATGAAATTGGCCCCTTTGGGAGAACAATTGGGTTAATCCGGTTACCTCACAACATCTTTAGTCTATTCCAATGTATTGATCCCAATCGAAACTCTTTTTGGGATAGTTTGTTGGAAGCATGAGATTTGAGAAAAAGAACCGAGAAGCTTCAACCAACACTACCCTATCAATTTTGCATCTTTGAGGGAGCAAGTTAGCACATCCGGCATGCTCACAACATTTCATGACTGTTCGAAACAATTGATCTCATTCGAAGCTCCTCCAGAGCCTGATTAGTGCAGAAGCACAAAGTTTCTGAACTGTTTCTGAAAAGTGTGAACGGACGATTTCCCATGAAATTGGCCCCTTTGCGAGAACAATTGGGTTGATCCGGTCACCTCACAACATCTTTAGTCTATTCCAATGTATTGATCCCAATCGAAACTCTTTTTGGGATAGTTTTGGTGGAAGCATGAGGTTTGAGAAAAAGAACCGAGAAGCATCAACCAACACTACCCTATCAATTTTGCATCTTTGAGGGAGCAAGTTAGCACTTCCGGAATGCTCACAACATTTCATGACTGTTCGAAACAATTGATCTCATTCGAAGCTCCTCCAGAGCCTGATTAGTGCAGAAGCACAAAGTTTCTGAACTGTTTGTGAAAAGTGTGAACGGACGAATTCCCATGAAATTGGCCCCTTTGGGAGAACAATTGGGTTGATCCGGTTACCTCACAACATCTTTAGTCTATTCCAATGTATTGATCCCAATCGAAACTCTTTTTGGGATAGTTTTGTTGGAAGCATGAGGTTTGAGAAAAAGAACCGAGAAGCGTCAACCAACAATATCCTATCAATTTTGCATCTTTGAGGGAGCAAGTTAGCACATCCGGCATGCTCACAACATTTCATGACTATTCGAAACAATTGATCTCATTCGAAGCTCCTCCTGAGCCTGATTAGTGCAGAAGCACAAAGTTTGTGAACTGTTTGTGAAAAGTGTGAACGGATGAATTCCCATGAAATTGGCCCCTTTGGGAGAACAATTGGGTTGATCCGGTTACCTCACAACATCTTTAGTCTATTCCAATGTATTGATCCCAATCGAAACTCTTTTTGGGATAGTTTTGGTGGAAGCATGAGGCTTGAGAAAAAGAACCGAGAAGCTTCAACCAACACTACCCTATCAATTTTGCTTCTTTGAGGGAGCAAGTTAGCACATCCGGCATGCTCACAACATTTCATGACTGTTCAAAACAATTGATCTCATTCGAAGCTCCTCCAGAGCCTGATTAGTGCAGAAGCACAATGTTTCTGAATTGTTTCTGAAAAGTGTGAACGGACGAATTCCCATGAAATTGGCCCCTTTGCGAGAACAATTGGGTTGATCCGGTCACCTCACAACATCTTTAGTCTATTCCAATGTATTGATCCCAATCGAAACTCTTTTTGGGATAGTTTTGGTGGAAGCGTGAGGTTTGAGAAAAAGAACCGAGAAGCTTCAACCAACACTACCCTATCAATTTTGCATCTTTGAGGAAGCAAGTTAGCACATCCGGAATGCTCACAACATTTCATGACTGTTCGAAACAATTGATCTCATTCGAAGCTCCTTCAGAGCCTGATTAGTGCAGAAGCACAAAGTTTCTGAACTGTTTGTAAAAAGTGTGAACGGACGAATTCCCATGAAATTGGCCCCTTTGGGAGAACAATTGGGTTGATCCGGTTACCTCACAACATCTTTAGTCTATTTCAATGTATTGATCCCAATCGAAACTCTTTTTGGGATAGTTTTGTTGGAAGCATGAGGTTTGAGAAAAAGAACCGAGAAGCTTCAACCAACACTACCCTATCAATTTTGCATCTTTGAGGGAGCAAGTTAGCACATCCGGCATGCTCACAACATTTCATGACTGTTCGAAACAATTGATCTCATTCGAAGCTCCTCCAGAGCCTGATTAGTGCAGAAGCACAAAGTTTCTGAACTGTTTCTGAAAAGTGTGAACGGACGATTTCCCATGAAATTGGCCCCTTTGCGAGAACAATTGGGTTGATCCGGTCACCTCACAACATCTTTAGTCTATTCCAATGTATTGATCCCAATCGAAACTCTTTTTGGGATAGTTTTGGTGGAAGCATGAGGTTTGAGAAAAAGAACCGAGAAGCATCAACCAACACTACCCTATCAATTTTGCATCTTTGAGGGAGCAAGTTAGCACTTCCGGAATGCTCACAACATTTCATGACTGTTCGAAACAATTGATCTCATTCGAAGCTCCTCCAGAGCCTGATTAGTGCAGAAGCACAAAGTTTCTGAACTGTTTGTGAAAAGTGTGAACGGACGAATTCCCATGAAATTGGCCCCTTTGGGAGAACAATTGGGTTGATCCGGTTACCTCACAACATCTTTAGTCTATTCCAATGTATTGATCCCAATCGAAACTCTTTTTGGGATAGTTTTGTTGGAAGCATGAGGTTTGAGAAAAAGAACCGAGAAGCGTCAACCAACAATATCCTATCAATTTTGCATCTTTGAGGGAGCAAGTTAGCACATCCGGCATGCTCACAACATTTCATGACTATTCGAAACAATTGATCTCATTCGAAGCTCCTCCTGAGCCTGATTAGTGCAGAAGCACAAAGTTTGTGAACTGTTTGTGAAAAGTGTGAACGGATGAATTCCCATGAAATTGGCCCCTTTGGGAGAACAATTGGGTTGATCCGGTTACCTCACAACATCTTTAGTCTATTCCAATGTATTGATCCCAATCGAAACTCTTTTTGGGATAGTTTTGGTGGAAGCATGAGGCTTGAGAAAAAGAACCGAGAAGCTTCAACCAACACTACCCTATCAATTTTGCTTCTTTGAGGGAGCAAGTTAGCACATCCGGCATGCTCACAACATTTCATGACTGTTCAAAACAATTGATCTCATTCGAAGCTCCTCCAGAGCCTGATTAGTGCAGAAGCACAATGTTTCTGAATTGTTTCTGAAAAGTGTGAACGGACGAATTCCCATGAAATTGGCCCCTTTGCGAGAACAATTGGGTTGATCCGGTCACCTCACAACATCTTTAGTCTATTCCAATGTATTGATCCCAATCGAAACTCTTTTTGGGATAGTTTTGGTGGAAGCGTGAGGTTTGAGAAAAAGAACCGAGAAGCTTCAACCAACACTACCCTATCAATTTTGCATCTTTGAGGAAGCAAGTTAGCACATCCGGAATGCTCACAACATTTCATGACTGTTCGAAACAATTGATCTCATTCGAAGCTCCTTCAGAGCCTGATTAGTGCAGAAGCACAAAGTTTCTGAACTGTTTGTAAAAAGTGTGAACGGACGAATTCCCATGAAATTGGCCCCTTTGGGAGAACAATTGGGTTGATCCGGTTACCTCACAACATCTTTAGTCTATTTCAATGTATTGATCCCAATCGAAACTCTTTTTGGGATAGTTTTGTTGGAAGCATGAGGTTTGAGAAAAAGAACCGAGAAGCTTCAACCAACACTACCCTATCAATTTTGCATCTTTGAGGGAGCAAGTTAGCACATCCGGAATGCTCACAACATTTCATGACTGTTCGAAACAATTGATCTCATTCGAAGCTCCTCCTGAGCCTGATTAGTGCAGAAGCACAAAGTTTCTGAACTGTTTGTGAAAAGTGTGAACGGACGATTTCCCATGAAATTGGCCCCTTTGGGAGAACAATTGGGTTGATCCGGTCACCTCACAACATCTTTAGTCTATTGCAATGTATTGATCCCAATCGAAACACTTTTTGGGATAGTTTTGTTGGAAGCATGAGGTTTGAGAAAAAGAACCGAGAAGCTTCAACCAACACTACCCTATCAATTTTGCTTCTTTGAGGGAGCAAGTTAGCACATCCGGCATGCTCACAATATTTCATGACTATTCAAAACAATTGATCTCATTCGAAGCTCCTCCAGAGCCTGATTAGTGCAGAAGCACAAAGTTTCTGAACTGTTTGGGAAAAGTGTGAACGGACGATTTCCCATGAAATTGGCCCCTTTGGGAGAACAATTGGGTTGATCCGGTCACCTCACAACATCTTTAGTCTATTCCAATGTATTGATCCCAATCGAAACTCTTTTTGGGATAGTTTTGTTGGAAGCATGTGGTTTGAAAAAAAGAACCGAGAAGCTTCAACCAACACTACCCTATCAATTTTGCTTCTTTGAGGGAGCAAGTTAGCACATCCGGCATGCTCACAATATTTCATGACTATTCAAAACAATTGATCTCATTCGAAGCTCCTCCAGAGCCTGATTAGTGCAGAGGCACAAAGTTTCTGAACTGTTTGGGAAAAGTGTGAACGGACGAATTCCCATGAAATTGGCCCCTTTGGGAGAACAATTGGGTTGATCCGGTCACCTCACAACATCTTTAGTCTATTCCAATGTATTGATCCCAATTGAAACTCTTTTTGGGATAGTTTTGGTGGAAGCGTGAGGTTTGAGAAAAAGAACGGAGAAGCTTCAACCAACAATATCCTATCAATTTTGCATCTTTGAGGGAGCAAGTTAGCACATCCGGAATGCTCACAACATTTCATGACTGTTCGAAACAATTGATCTCATTCGAAGCTCCTCCTGAGCCTGATTAGTGCAGAAGCACAAAGTTTTTGAACTGTTTGTGAAAAGTGTGAACGGACGAATTCCCATGAAATTGGCCCCTTTGGGAGAACAATTGGGTTGATCCGGTTACCTCACAACATCTTTAGTCTATTCCAATGTATTGATCCCAATCGATACTCTTTTTGGGATAGTTTTGTTGGAAGCATGAGGTTTGAGAAAAAGAACCGAGAAGCGTCAACCAACACTACCCTATCAATTTTGCATCTTTGAGGGAGCAAGTTAGCACATCCGGAATGCTCACAACATTTCATGACTGTTCGAAACAATTGATCTCATTCGAAGCTCCTCCTAAGCCTGATTAGTGCAGAAGCACAAAGTTTCTGAACTGTTTGTGAAAAGTGTGAACGGACTAATTCCCATGAAATTGGCCCCTTTGGGAGAACAATTGGGTTGATCCGGTTACCTCACAACATCTTTAGTCTATTCCAATGTATTGATCCCAATCGAAACTCTTTTTGGGATAGTTTTGGTGGAAGCATGAGGTTTGAGAAAAAGAACCGAGAAGCTTCAACCAACACTACCCTATCAATTTTGCATCTTTGAGGAAACAAGTTAGCACATCCGGAATGCTCACAACATTTCAGGACTGTTCGAAACAATTGATCTCATTCGAAGCTCCTCCTGAGCCTGATTAGTGCAGAAGCACAAAGTTTCTGAACTGTTTGTGAAAAGTGTGAACGGACTAATTCCCATGAAATTGGCCCCTTTGGGAGAACAATTGGGTTGATCCGGTTACCTCACAACATCTTTAGTCTATTCCAATGTATTGATCTCAATCGAAACTCTTTTTGGGATAGTTTTGGTGGAAGCATGAGGTTTGAGAAAAAGAACCGAGAAGCTTCAACCAACACTACCCTATCAATTTTGCATCTTTGAGGAAGCAAGTTAGCACATCCGGAATGCTCACAACATTTCATGACTGTTCGAAACAATTGATCTCATTCGAAGCTCCTCCTGAGCCTGATTAGTGCAGAAGCACAAAGTTTCTGAACTGTTTGTGAAAAGTGTGAACGGACTAATTCCCATGAAATTGGCCCCTTTGGGAGAACAATTGGGTTGATCCGGTTACCTCACAACATCTTTAGTCTATTCCAATGTATTGATCCCAATCAAAACTCTTTTTGGGATAGTTTTGGTGGAAGCATGAGGTTTGAGAAAAAGAACCGAGAAGCTTCAACCAACACTACCCTATCAATTTTGCATCTTTGAGGAAGCAAGTTAGCACATCCGGAATGCTCACAACATTTCATGACTGTTCGAAACAATTGATCTCATTCGAAGCTCCTTCAGAGCCTGATTAGTGCAGAAGCACAAAGTTTCTGAACTGTTTGTGAAAAGTGTGAACGGACGAATTCCCATGAAATTGGCCCCTTTGGGAGAACAATTGGGTTGATCCGGTTACCTCACAACATCTTTAGTCTATTGCAATGTATTGATCCCAATCGAAACTCTTTTTGGGATAGTTTTGTTGGAAGCATGAGGTTTGAGAAAAAGAACCGAGAAGCTTCAACCAACACTACCCTATCAATTTTGCATCTTTGAGGGAGCAAGTTAGCACATCCGGAATGCTCACAACATTTCATGACTGTTCGAAACAATTGATCTCATTCGAAGCTCCTCCTGAGCCTGATTAGTGCAGAAGCACAAAGTTTCTGAACTGTTTGTGAAAAGTGTGAACGGACGATTTCCCATGAAATTGGCCCCTTTGGGAGAACAATTGGGTTGATCCGGTCACCTCACAACATCTTTAGTCTATTGCAATGTATTAATCCCAATCGAAACTCTTTTTGGGATAGTTTTGTTGGAAGCATGAGGTTTGAGAAAAAGAACCGAGAAGCTTCAACCAACACTACCCTATCAATTTTGCTTCTTTGAGGGAGCAAGTTAGCACATCCGGCATGCTCACAATATTTCATGACTATTCAAAACAATTGATCTCATTCGAAGCTCCTCCAGAGCCTGATTAGTGCAGAAGGACAAAGTTTCTGAACTGTTTGGGAAAAGTGTGAACGGACGAATTCCCATGAAATTGGCCCCTTTGGGAGAACAATTGGGTTGATCCGGTTACCTCACAACATCTTTAGTCTATTGCAATGTATTGATCCCAATCGAAACTCTTTTTGGGATAGTTTTGTTGGAAGCATGAGGTTTGAGAAAAAGAACCGAGAAGCTTCAACCAACACTACCCTATCAATTTTGCATCTTTGAGGGAGCAAGTTAGCACATCCGGAATGCTCACAACATTTCATGACTGTTCGAAACAATTGATCTCATTCGAAGCTCCTCCTGAGCCTGATTAGTGCAGAAGCACAAAGTTTCTGAACTGTTTGTGAAAAGTGTGAACGGACGATTTCCCATGAAATTGGCCCCTTTGGGAGAACAATTGGGTTGATCCGGTCACCTCACAACATCTTTAGTCTATTGCAATGTATTGATCCCAATCGAAACTCTTTTTGGGATAGTTTTGTTGGAAGCATGAGGTTTGAGAAAAAGAACCGAGAAGCTTCAACCAACACTACCCTATCAATTTTGCTTCTTTGAGGGAGCAAGTTAGCACATCCGGCATGCTCACAATATTTCATGACTATTCAAAACAATTGATCTCATTCGAAGCTCCTCCAGAGCCTGATTAGTGCAGAAGCACAAAGTTTCTGAACTGTTTGGGAAAAGTGTGAACGGACGATTTCCCATGAAATTGGCCACTTTGGGAGAACAATTGGGTTGATCCGGTCACCTCACAACATCTTTAGTCTATTCCAATGTATTGATCCCAATCGAAACTCTTTTTGGGATAGTTTTGTTGGAAGCGTGAGGTTTGAGAAAAAGAACCGAGAAGCTTCAACCAACACTACCCTATCAATTTTGCTTCTTTGAGGGAGCAAGTTAGCACATCTGGCATGCTCACAATATTTCATGACTATTCGAAACAATTGATCTCATTCGAAGCTCCTCCAGAGCCTGATTAGTGCAGAAGCACAAAGTTTCTGAACTGTTTGTGAAAAGTGTGAACGGACGAATTCCCATGAAATTGGCCGCTGTGGGAGAAATATTGGGTTGATCCGGTTACCTCACAACATCTTTAGTCTATTCCAATGTATTGATCCCAATCGAAACTCTTTTTGGGATAGTTTTGTTGGAAGCATGAGGTTTGAGAAATAGAACCGAGAAGCTTCAACCAACACTACCCTATCAATTTTGCTTCTTTGAGGGAGCAAGTTAGCACATCCGGCATGCTCACAATATTTCATGACTATTCAAAACAATTGATCTCATTCGAAGCTCCTCCAGAGCCTGATTAGTGCAGAAGCACAAAGTTTCTGAACTGTTTGGGAAAAGTGTGAACGGACGATTTCCCATGAAATTGGCCCCTTTGGGAGAACAATTGGGTTGATCCGGTCACCTCACAACATCTTTAGTCTATTCCAATGTATTGATCCCAATCGAAACTCTTTTTGGGATAGTTTTGTTGGAAGCGTGAGGTTTGAGAAAAAGAACCGAGAAGCTTCAACCAACACTACCCTATCAATTTTGCTTCTTTGAGGGAGCAAGTTAGCACATCTGGCATGCTCACAATATTTCATGACTATTCGAAACAATTGATCTCATTCGAAGCTCCTCCAGAGCCTGATTAGTGCAGAAGCACAAAGTTTCTGAATTGTTTGTGAAAAGTGTGAACGGACGAATTTCCATGAAATTGGCCCCTTTGGGAGAACAATTGGGTTGATCCGGTTACCTCACAACATCTTTAGTCTATTCCAATGTATTGATACCAATCGAAACTCTTTTTGGGATAGTTTTGGTGGAAGCATGAGGTTTGAGAAAAAGAACCGGGAAGCTTCAACCAACACTACCCTATCAATTTTGCATCTTTGAGGAAGCAAGTTAGCACATCCGGAATGCTCACAACATTTCATGACTGTTCGAAACAATTGATCTCATTCGAAGCTCCTCCTGAGCCTGATTAGTGCAGAAGCACAAAGTTTCTGAACTGTTTGTGAAAAGTGTGAACGGACGAATTCCCATGAAATTGGCCCCTTTGGGAGAACACATGGGTTGATCCGGTTACCTCACAACATCTTTAGTCTATTCCAATGTATTGATCCCAATCGAAACTCTTTTTGGGATAGTTTTGGTGGAAGCATGAGGTTTGAGAAAAAGAACCGAGAAGCGTCAACCAACACTACCCTATCAATTTTGCATCTTTGAGGGAGCAAGTTAGCACATCCGGAATGCTCACAACATTTCATGACTGTTCGAAACAATTGATCTCATTCGAAGCTCCTCCTGAGCCTGATTAGTGCAGAAGCACAAAGTTTCTGAACTATTTGTGAAAAGTGTGAACGGACGATTTCCCTTGAAATTGGCCCCTTTGGGAGAACAATTGGGTTGATCCGGTCACCTCACAACATCTTTAGTCTATTGCAATGTATTGATCCCAATCGAAACTCTTTTTGGGATAGTTTTGGTGGAAGCATGAGGTTTGAGAAAAAGAACCGAGAAGCTTCAACCAACACTACCCTATCAATTTTGCATCTTTGAGGAAGCAAGTTAGCACATCCGGAATGCTCACAACATTTCATGACTGTTCGAAACAATTGATCTCATTCGAAGCTCCTCCAGAGCCTGATTAGTGCAGAAGCACAAAGTTTCTGAACTGTTTGTAAAAAGTGTGAACGGACGAATTCCCATGAAATTGGCCCCTTTGGGAGAACAATTGGGTTGATCCGGTTACCTCACAACATCTTTAGTCTATTCCAATGTATTGATCCCAATCGAAACTCTTTTTGGGATAGTTTTGTTGGAAGCATGAGGTTTGAGAAAAAGAACCGAGAACAGTCAACCAACACTACCCTATCAATTTTGCATCTTTGAGGGAGCAAGTTAGCACATCCGGAATGCTCACAACATTTCATGACTGTCCGAAACAATTGATCTCATTCGAAGCTCCTCCTGAGCCTGATTAGTGCAGAAGCACAAAGTTTCTGAACTGTTTGTGAAAAGTGTGAACGGACGAATTCTCATGAAATTGGCCCCTTTGGGAGAACAATTGGGTTGATCCGGTCACCTCACAACATCTTAGTCTATTCCAATGTATTGCTCCCAATCGAAACTCTTTTTGGGATAGTTTTGGTGGAAGCATGAGGTTTGAGAAAAAGAACCGAGAAGCTTCAACCAACACTACCCTATCAATTTTGCATCTTTGAGGAAGCAAGTTAGCACATCCGGAATGCTCACAACATTTCATGACTGTTCGAAACAATTGATCTCATTCGAAGCTCCTCCAGAGCCTGATTAGTGCAGAAGCACAAAGTTTCTGAACTGTTTGTGAAAAGTGTGAACGGACGAATTCCCATGAAATTGGCCCCTTTGGGAGAACAATTGGGTTGATCCGATTACCTCACAACATCTTTAGTCTATTCCAATGTATTGATCCCAATCGAAACTCTTTTTGGGATAGTTTTGTTGGAAGCATGAGGTTTGAGAAAAAGAACCGAGAAGCTTCAACCAACACTACCCTATCAATTTTGCATCTTTGACGAAGCAAGTTAGCACATCCGGAATGCTCACAACATTTCATGACTGTTCGAAACAATTGATCTCATTCGAAGCTCCTCCAGAGCCTGATTAGTGCAGAAGCACAAAGTTTCTGAACTGTTTGTGAAAAGTGTGAACGGACGAATTCTCATGAAATTGGCCCCTTTGGGAGAACAATTGGGTTGATCCGGTCACCTCACAACATCTTAGTCTATTCCAATGTATTGCTCCCAATCGAAACTCTTTTTGGGATAGTTTTGGTGGAAGCATGAGGTTTGAGAAAAAGAACCGAGAAGCTTCAACCAACACTACCCTATCAATTTTGCATCTTTGAGGAAGCAAGTTAGCACATCCGGAATGCTCACAACATTTCATGACTGTTCGAAACAATTGATCTCATTCGAAGCTCCTCCAGAGCCTGATTAGTGCAGAAGCACAAAGTTTCTGAACTGTTTGTGAAAAGTGTGAACGGACGAATTCCCATGAAATTGGCCCCTTTGGGAGAACAATTGGGTTGATCCGATTACCTCACAACATCTTTAGTCTATTCCAATGTATTGATCCCAATCGAAACTCTTTTTGGGATAGTTTTGTTGGAAGCATGAGGTTTGAGAAAAAGAACCGAGAAGCTTCAACCAACACTACCCTATCAATTTTGCATCTTTGACGAAGCAAGTTAGCACATCCGGAATGCTCACAACATTTCATGACTGTTCGAAACAATTGATCTCATTCGAAGCTCCTCCTGAGCCTGATTAGTGCAGAAGCACAAAGTTTCTAAACTGTTTGTGAAAAGTGTGAACGGACGAATTCCCATGAAATTGGCCCCTTTGGGAGAACAATTGGGTTGATCCGATTACCTCACAACATCTTTAGTCTATTCCAATGTATTGATCCCAATCGAAACTCTTTTTGGGATAGTTTTGGTGGAAGCATGAGGTTTGAGAAAAAGAACCGGGAAGCTTCAACCAACACTACCCTATCAATTTTGCATCTTTGAGGAAGCAAGTTAGCACATCCGGAATGCTCACAACATTTCATGACTGTTCGAAACAATTGATCTCATTCGAAGCTCCTCCTGAGCCTGATTAGTGCAGAAGCACAAAGTTTCTGAACTGTTTGTGAAAAGTGTGAACGGACGAATTCCCATGAAATTGGCCCCTTTGGGAGAACACATGGGTTGATCCGGTTACCTCACAACATCTTTAGTCTATTCCAATGTATTGATCCCAATCGAAACTCTTTTTGGGATAGTTTTGGTGGAAGCATGAGGTTTGAGAAAAAGAACCGAGAAGCGTCAACCAACACTACCCTATCAATTTTGCATCTTTGAGGGAGCAAGTTAGCACATCCGGAATGCTCACAACATTTCATGACTGTTCGAAACAATTGATCTCATTCGAAGCTCCTCCTGAGCCTGATTAGTGCAGAAGCACAAAGTTTCTGAACTATTTGTGAAAAGTGTGAACGGACGATTTCCCTTGAAATTGGCCCCTTTGGGAGAACAATTGGGTTGATCCGGTCACCTCACAACATCTTTAGTCTATTGCAATGTATTGATCCCAATCGAAACTCTTTTTGGGATAGTTTTGGTGGAAGCATGAGGTTTGAGAAAAAGAACCGAGAAGCTTCAACCAACACTACCCTATCAATTTTGCATCTTTGAGGAAGCAAGTTAGCACATCCGGAATGCTCACAACATTTCATGACTGTTCGAAACAATTGATCTCATTCGAAGCTCCTCCAGAGCCTGATTAGTGCAGAAGCACAAAGTTTCTGAACTGTTTGTAAAAAGTGTGAACGGACGAATTCCCATGAAATTGGCCCCTTTGGGAGAACAATTGGGTTGATCCGGTTACCTCACAACATCTTTAGTCTATTCCAATGTATTGATCCCAATCGAAACTCTTTTTGGGATAGTTTTGTTGGAAGCATGAGGTTTGAGAAAAAGAACCGAGAACAGTCAACCAACACTACCCTATCAATTTTGCATCTTTGAGGGAGCAAGTTAGCACATCCGGAATGCTCACAACATTTCATGACTGTCCGAAACAATTGATCTCATTCGAAGCTCCTCCTGAGCCTGATTAGTGCAGAAGCACAAAGTTTCTGAACTGTTTGTGAAAAGTGTGAACGGACGAATTCTCATGAAATTGGCCCCTTTGGGAGAACAATTGGGTTGATCCGGTCACCTCACAACATCTTAGTCTATTCCAATGTATTGCTCCCAATCGAAACTCTTTTTGGGATAGTTTTGTTGGAAGCATGAGGTTTGAGAAATAGAACCGAGAAGCTTCAACCAACACTACCCTATCAATTTTGCTTCTTTGAGGGAGCAAGTTAGCACATCCGGCATGCTCACAATATTTCATGACTATTCAAAACAATTGATCTCATTCGAAGCTCCTCCAGAGCCTGATTAGTGCAGAAGCACAAAGTTTCTGAACTGTTTGGGAAAAGTGTGAACGGACGATTTCCCATGAAATTGGCCCCTTTGGGAGAACAATTGGGTTGATCCGGTCACCTCACAACATCTTTAGTCTATTCCAATGTATTGATCCCAATCGAAACTCTTTTTGGGATAGTTTTGTTGGAAGCGTGAGGTTTGAGAAAAAGAACCGAGAAGCTTCAACCAACACTACCCTATCAATTTTGCTTCTTTGAGGGAGCAAGTTAGCACATCTGGCATGCTCACAATATTTCATGACTATTCGAAACAATTGATCTCATTCGAAGCTCCTCCAGAGCCTGATTAGTGCAGAAGCACAAAGTTTCTGAATTGTTTGTGAAAAGTGTGAACGGACGAATTTCCATGAAATTGGCCCCTTTGGGAGAACAATTGGGTTGATCCGGTTACCTCACAACATCTTTAGTCTATTCCAATGTATTGATACCAATCGAAACTCTTTTTGGGATAGTTTTGGTGGAAGCATGAGGTTTGAGAAAAAGAACCGGGAAGCTTCAACCAACACTACCCTATCAATTTTGCATCTTTGAGGAAGCAAGTTAGCACATCCGGAATGCTCACAACATTTCATGACTGTTCGAAACAATTGATCTCATTCGAAGCTCCTCCTGAGCCTGATTAGTGCAGAAGCACAAAGTTTCTGAACTGTTTGTGAAAAGTGTGAACGGACGAATTCCCATGAAATTGGCCCCTTTGGGAGAACACATGGGTTGATCCGGTTACCTCACAACATCTTTAGTCTATTCCAATGTATTGATCCCAATCGAAACTCTTTTTGGGATAGTTTTGGTGGAAGCATGAGGTTTGAGAAAAAGAACCGAGAAGCGTCAACCAACACTACCCTATCAATTTTGCATCTTTGAGGGAGCAAGTTAGCACATCCGGAATGCTCACAACATTTCATGACTGTTCGAAACAATTGATCTCATTCGAAGCTCCTCCTGAGCCTGATTAGTGCAGAAGCACAAAGTTTCTGAACTATTTGTGAAAAGTGTGAACGGACGATTTCCCTTGAAATTGGCCCCTTTGGGAGAACAATTGGGTTGATCCGGTCACCTCACAACATCTTTAGTCTATTGCAATGTATTGATCCCAATCGAAACTCTTTTTGGGATAGTTTTGGTGGAAGCATGAGGTTTGAGAAAAAGAACCGAGAAGCTTCAACCAACACTACCCTATCAATTTTGCATCTTTGAGGAAGCAAGTTAGCACATCCGGAATGCTCACAACATTTCATGACTGTTCGAAACAATTGATCTCATTCGAAGCTCCTCCAGAGCCTGATTAGTGCAGAAGCACAAAGTTTCTGAACTGTTTGTAAAAAGTGTGAACGGACGAATTCCCATGAAATTGGCCCCTTTGGGAGAACAATTGGGTTGATCCGGTTACCTCACAACATCTTTAGTCTATTCCAATGTATTGATCCCAATCGAAACTCTTTTTGGGATAGTTTTGTTGGAAGCATGAGGTTTGAGAAAAAGAACCGAGAACAGTCAACCAACACTACCCTATCAATTTTGCATCTTTGAGGGAGCAAGTTAGCACATCCGGAATGCTCACAACATTTCATGACTGTCCGAAACAATTGATCTCATTCGAAGCTCCTCCTGAGCCTGATTAGTGCAGAAGCACAAAGTTTCTGAACTGTTTGTGAAAAGTGTGAACGGACGAATTCTCATGAAATTGGCCCCTTTGGGAGAACAATTGGGTTGATCCGGTCACCTCACAACATCTTAGTCTATTCCAATGTATTGCTCCCAATCGAAACTCTTTTTGGGATAGTTTTGGTGGAAGCATGAGGTTTGAGAAAAAGAACCGAGAAGCTTCAACCAACACTACCCTATCAATTTTGCATCTTTGAGGAAGCAAGTTAGCACATCCGGAATGCTCACAACATTTCATGACTGTTCGAAACAATTGATCTCATTCGAAGCTCCTCCAGAGCCTGATTAGTGCAGAAGCACAAAGTTTCTGAACTGTTTGTGAAAAGTGTGAACGGACGAATTCCCATGAAATTGGCCCCTTTGGGAGAACAATTGGGTTGATCCGATTACCTCACAACATCTTTAGTCTATTCCAATGTATTGATCCCAATCGAAACTCTTTTTGGGATAGTTTTGTTGGAAGCATGAGGTTTGAGAAAAAGAACCGAGAAGCTTCAACCAACACTACCCTATCAATTTTGCATCTTTGAGGAAGCAAGTTAGCACATCCGGAATGCTCACAACATTTCATGACTGTTCGAAACAATTGATCTCATTCGAAGCTCCTCCAGAGCCTGATTAGTGCAGAAGCACAAAGTTTCTGAACTGTTTGTGAAAAGTGTGAACGGACGAATTCTCATGAAATTGGCCCCTTTGGGAGAACAATTGGGTTGATCCGGTCACCTCACAACATCTTAGTCTATTCCAATGTATTGCTCCCAATCGAAACTCTTTTTGGGATAGTTTTGGTGGAAGCATGAGGTTTGAGAAAAAGAACCGAGAAGCTTCAACCAACACTACCCTATCAATTTTGCATCTTTGAGGAAGCAAGTTAGCACATCCGGAATGCTCACAACATTTCATGACTGTTCGAAACAATTGATCTCATTCGAAGCTCCTCCAGAGCCTGATTAGTGCAGAAGCACAAAGTTTCTGAACTGTTTGTGAAAAGTGTGAACGGACGAATTCCCATGAAATTGGCCCCTTTGGGAGAACAATTGGGTTGATCCGATTACCTCACAACATCTTTAGTCTATTCCAATGTATTGATCCCAATCGAAACTCTTTTTGGGATAGTTTTGTTGGAAGCATGAGGTTTGAGAAAAAGAACCGAGAAGCTTCAACCAACACTACCCTATCAATTTTGCATCTTTGACGAAGCAAGTTAGCACATCCGGAATGCTCACAACATTTCATGACTGTTCGAAACAATTGATCTCATTCGAAGCTCCTCCTGAGCCTGATTAGTGCAGAAGCACAAAGTTTCTAAACTGTTTGTGAAAAGTGTGAACGGACGAATTCCCATGAAATTGGCCCCTTTGGGAGAACAATTGGGTTGATCCGATTACCTCACAACATCTTTAGTCTATTCCAATGTATTGATCCCAATCGAAACTCTTTTTGGGATAGTTTTGGTGGAAGCATGAGGTTTGAGAAAAAGAACCGGGAAGCTTCAACCAACACTACCCTATCAATTTTGCATCTTTGAGGAAGCAAGTTAGCACATCCGGAATGCTCACAACATTTCATGACTGTTCGAAACAATTGATCTCATTCGAAGCTCCTCCTGAGCCTGATTAGTGCAGAAGCACAAAGTTTCTGAACTGTTTGTGAAAAGTGTGAACGGACGAATTCCCATGAAATTGGCCCCTTTGGGAGAACACATGGGTTGATCCGGTTACCTCACAACATCTTTAGTCTATTCCAATGTATTGATCCCAATCGAAACTCTTTTTGGGATAGTTTTGGTGGAAGCATGAGGTTTGAGAAAAAGAACCGAGAAGCGTCAACCAACACTACCCTATCAATTTTGCATCTTTGAGGGAGCAAGTTAGCACATCCGGAATGCTCACAACATTTCATGACTGTTCGAAACAATTGATCTCATTCGAAGCTCCTCCTGAGCCTGATTAGTGCAGAAGCACAAAGTTTCTGAACTATTTGTGAAAAGTGTGAACGGACGATTTCCCTTGAAATTGGCCCCTTTGGGAGAACAATTGGGTTGATCCGGTCACCTCACAACATCTTTAGTCTATTGCAATGTATTGATCCCAATCGAAACTCTTTTTGGGATAGTTTTGGTGGAAGCATGAGGTTTGAGAAAAAGAACCGAGAAGCTTCAACCAACACTACCCTATCAATTTTGCATCTTTGAGGAAGCAAGTTAGCACATCCGGAATGCTCACAACATTTCATGACTGTTCGAAACAATTGATCTCATTCGAAGCTCCTCCAGAGCCTGATTAGTGCAGAAGCACAAAGTTTCTGAACTGTTTGTAAAAAGTGTGAACGGACGAATTCCCATGAAATTGGCCCCTTTGGGAGAACAATTGGGTTGATCCGGTTACCTCACAACATCTTTAGTCTATTCCAATGTATTGATCCCAATCGAAACTCTTTTTGGGATAGTTTTGTTGGAAGCATGAGGTTTGAGAAAAAGAACCGAGAACAGTCAACCAACACTACCCTATCAATTTTGCATCTTTGAGGGAGCAAGTTAGCACATCCGGAATGCTCACAACATTTCATGACTGTCCGAAACAATTGATCTCATTCGAAGCTCCTCCTGAGCCTGATTAGTGCAGAAGCACAAAGTTTCTGAACTGTTTGTGAAAAGTGTGAACGGACGAATTCTCATGAAATTGGCCCCTTTGGGAGAACAATTGGGTTGATCCGGTCACCTCACAACATCTTAGTCTATTCCAATGTATTGCTCCCAATCGAAACTCTTTTTGGGATAGTTTTGGTGGAAGCATGAGGTTTGAGAAAAAGAACCGAGAAGCTTCAACCAACACTACCCTATCAATTTTGCATCTTTGAGGAAGCAAGTTAGCACATCCGGAATGCTCACAACATTTCATGACTGTTCGAAACAATTGATCTCATTCGAAGCTCCTCCAGAGCCTGATTAGTGCAGAAGCACAAAGTTTCTGAACTGTTTGTGAAAAGTGTGAACGGACGAATTCCCATGAAATTGGCCCCTTTGGGAGAACAATTGGGTTGATCCGATTACCTCACAACATCTTTAGTCTATTCCAATGTATTGATCCCAATCGAAACTCTTTTTGGGATAGTTTTGTTGGAAGCATGAGGTTTGAGAAAAAGAACCGAGAAGCTTCAACCAACACTACCCTATCAATTTTGCATCTTTGAGGAAGCAAGTTAGCACATCCGGAATGCTCACAACATTTCATGACTGTTCGAAACAATTGATCTCATTCGAAGCTCCTCCAGAGCCTGATTAGTGCAGAAGCACAAAGTTTCTGAACTGTTTGTGAAAAGTGTGAACGGACGAATTCTCATGAAATTGGCCCCTTTGGGAGAACAATTGGGTTGATCCGGTCACCTCACAACATCTTAGTCTATTCCAATGTATTGCTCCCAATCGAAACTCTTTTTGGGATAGTTTTGGTGGAAGCATGAGGTTTGAGAAAAAGAACCGAGAAGCTTCAACCAACACTACCCTATCAATTTTGCATCTTTGAGGAAGCAAGTTAGCACATCCGGAATGCTCACAACATTTCATGACTATTCAAAACAATTGATCTCATTCGAAGCTCCTCCAGAGCCTGATTAGTGCAGAAGCACAAAGTTTCTGAACTGTTTGGGAAAAGTGTGAACGGACGATTTCCCATGAAATTGGCCCCTTTGGGAGAACAATTGGGTTGATCCGGTCACCTCACAACATCTTTAGTCTATTCCAATGTATTGATCCCAATCGAAACTCTTTTTGGGATAGTTTTGTTGGAAGCGTGAGGTTTGAGAAAAAGAACCGAGAAGCTTCAACCAACACTACCCTATCAATTTTGCTTCTTTGAGGGAGCAAGTTAGCACATCTGGCATGCTCACAATATTTCATGACTATTCGAAACAATTGATCTCATTCGAAGCTCCTCCAGAGCCTGATTAGTGCAGAAGCACAAAGTTTCTGAATTGTTTGTGAAAAGTGTGAACGGACGAATTTCCATGAAATTGGCCCCTTTGGGAGAACAATTGGGTTGATCCGATTACCTCACAACATCTTTAGTCTATTCCAATGTATTGATCCCAATCGAAACTCTTTTTGGGATAGTTTTGGTGGAAGCATGAGGTTTGAGAAAAAGAACCGGGAAGCTTCAACCAACACTACCCTATCAATTTTGCATCTTTGAGGAAGCAAGTTAGCACATCCGGAATGCTCACAACATTTCATGACTGTTCGAAACAATTGATCTCATTCGAAGCTCCTCCTGAGCCTGATTAGTGCAGAAGCACAAAGTTTCTGAACTGTTTGTGAAAAGTGTGAACGGACGAATTCCCATGAAATTGGCCCCTTTGGGAGAACACATGGGTTGATCCGGTTACCTCACAACATCTTTAGTCTATTCCAATGTATTGATCCCAATCGAAACTCTTTTTGGGATAGTTTTGGTGGAAGCATGAGGTTTGAGAAAAAGAACCGAGAAGCGTCAACCAACACTACCCTATCAATTTTGCATCTTTGAGGGAGCAAGTTAGCACATCCGGAATGCTCACAACATTTCATGACTGTTCGAAACAATTGATCTCATTCGAAGCTCCTCCTGAGCCTGATTAGTGCAGAAGCACAAAGTTTCTGAACTATTTGTGAAAAGTGTGAACGGACGATTTCCCTTGAAATTGGCCCCTTTGGGAGAACAATTGGGTTGATCCGGTCACCTCACAACATCTTTAGTCTATTGCAATGTATTGATCCCAATCGAAACTCTTTTTGGGATAGTTTTGGTGGAAGCATGAGGTTTGAGAAAAAGAACCGAGAAGCTTCAACCAACACTACCCTATCAATTTTGCATCTTTGAGGAAGCAAGTTAGCACATCCGGAATGCTCACAACATTTCATGACTGTTCGAAACAATTGATCTCATTCGAAGCTCCTCCAGAGCCTGATTAGTGCAGAAGCACAAAGTTTCTGAACTGTTTGTAAAAAGTGTGAACGGACGAATTCCCATGAAATTGGCCCCTTTGGGAGAACAATTGGGTTGATCCGGTTACCTCACAACATCTTTAGTCTATTCCAATGTATTGATCCCAATCGAAACTCTTTTTGGGATAGTTTTGTTGGAAGCATGAGGTTTGAGAAAAAGAACCGAGAACAGTCAACCAACACTACCCTATCAATTTTGCATCTTTGAGGGAGCAAGTTAGCACATCCGGAATGCTCACAACATTTCATGACTGTCCGAAACAATTGATCTCATTCGAAGCTCCTCCTGAGCCTGATTGGTGCAGAAGCACAAAGTTTCTGAACTGTTTGTGAAAAGTGTGAACGGACGAATTCTCATGAAATTGGCCCCTTTGGGAGAACAATTGGGTTGATCCGGTCACCTCACAACATCTTAGTCTATTCCAATGTATTGCTCCCAATCGAAACTCTTTTTGGGATAGTTTTGGTGGAAGCATGAGGTTTGAGAAAAAGAACCGAGAAGCTTCAACCAACACTACCCTATCAATTTTGCATCTTTGAGGAAGCAAGTTAGCACATCCGGAATGCTCACAACATTTCATGACTGTTCGAAACAATTGATCTCATTCGAAGCTCCTCCAGAGCCTGATTAGTGCAGAAGCACAAAGTTTCTGAACTGTTTGTGAAAAGTGTGAACGGACGAATTCCCATGAAATTGGCCCCTTTGGGAGAACAATTGGGTTGATCCGATTACCTCACAACATCTTTAGTCTATTCCAATGTATTGATCCCAATCGAAACTCTTTTTGGGATAGTTTTGTTGGAAGCATGAGGTTTGAGAAAAAGAACCGAGAAGCTTCAACCAACACTACCCTATCAATTTTGCATCTTTGAGGAAGCAAGTTAGCACATCCGGAATGCTCACAACATTTCATGACTGTTCGAAACAATTGATCTCATTCGAAGCTCCTCCAGAGCCTGATTAGTGCAGAAGCACAAAGTTTCTGAACTGTTTGTGAAAAGTGTGAACGGACGAATTCTCATGAAATTGGCCCCTTTGGGAGAACAATTGGGTTGATCCGGTCACCTCACAACATCTTAGTCTATTCCAATGTATTGCTCCCAATCGAAACTCTTTTTGGGATAGTTTTGGTGGAAGCATGAGGTTTGAGAAAAAGAACCGAGAAGCTTCAACCAACACTACCCTATCAATTTTGCATCTTTGAGGAAGCAAGTTAGCACATCCGGAATGCTCACAACATTTCATGACTGTTCGAAACAATTGATCTCATTCGAAGCTCCTCCAGAGCCTGATTAGTGCAGAAGCACAAAGTTTCTGAACTGTTTGTGAAAAGTGTGAACGGACGAATTCCCATGAAATTGGCCCCTTTGGGAGAACAATTGGGTTGATCCGATTACCTCACAACATCTTTAGTCTATTCCAATGTATTGATCCCAATCGAAACTCTTTTTGGGATAGTTTTGTTGGAAGCATGAGGTTTGAGAAAAAGAACCGAGAAGCTTCAACCAACACTACCCTATCAATTTTGCATCTTTGACGAAGCAAGTTAGCACATCCGGAATGCTCACAACATTTCATGACTGTTCGAAACAATTGATCTCATTCGAAGCTCCTCCTGAGCCTGATTAGTGCAGAAGCACAAAGTTTCTAAACTGTTTGTGAAAAGTGTGAACGGACGAATTCCCATGAAATTGGCCCCTTTGGGAGAACAATTGGGTTGATCCGATTACCTCACAACATCTTTAGTCTATTCCAATGTATTGATCCCAATCGAAACTCTTTTTGGGATAGTTTTGGTGGAAGCATGAGGTTTGAGAAAAAGAACCGGGAAGCTTCAACCAACACTACCCTATCAATTTTGCATCTTTGAGGAAGCAAGTTAGCACATCCGGAATGCTCACAACATTTCATGACTGTTCGAAACAATTGATCTCATTCGAAGCTCCTCCTGAGCCTGATTAGTGCAGAAGCACAAAGTTTCTGAACTGTTTGTGAAAAGTGTGAACGGACGAATTCCCATGAAATTGGCCCCTTTGGGAGAACACATGGGTTGATCCGGTTACCTCACAACATCTTTAGTCTATTCCAATGTATTGATCCCAATCGAAACTCTTTTTGGGATAGTTTTGGTGGAAGCATGAGGTTTGAGAAAAAGAACCGAGAAGCGTCAACCAACACTACCCTATCAATTTTGCATCTTTGAGGGAGCAAGTTAGCACATCCGGAATGCTCACAACATTTCATGACTGTTCGAAACAATTGATCTCATTCGAAGCTCCTCCTGAGCCTGATTAGTGCAGAAGCACAAAGTTTCTGAACTATTTGTGAAAAGTGTGAACGGACGATTTCCCTTGAAATTGGCCCCTTTGGGAGAACAATTGGGTTGATCCGGTCACCTCACAACATCTTTAGTCTATTGCAATGTATTGATCCCAATCGAAACTCTTTTTGGGATAGTTTTGGTGGAAGCATGAGGTTTGAGAAAAAGAACCGAGAAGCTTCAACCAACACTACCCTATCAATTTTGCATCTTTGAGGAAGCAAGTTAGCACATCCGGAATGCTCACAACATTTCATGACTGTTCGAAACAATTGATCTCATTCGAAGCTCCTCCAGAGCCTGATTAGTGCAGAAGCACAAAGTTTCTGAACTGTTTGTAAAAAGTGTGAACGGACGAATTCCCATGAAATTGGCCCCTTTGGGAGAACAATTGGGTTGATCCGGTTACCTCACAACATCTTTAGTCTATTCCAATGTATTGATCCCAATCGAAACTCTTTTTGGGATAGTTTTGTTGGAAGCATGAGGTTTGAGAAAAAGAACCGAGAACAGTCAACCAACACTACCCTATCAATTTTGCATCTTTGAGGGAGCAAGTTAGCACATCCGGAATGCTCACAACATTTCATGACTGTTCGAAACAATTGATCTCATTCGAAGCTCCTCCTGAGCCTGATTAGTGCAGAAGCACAAAGTTTCTGAACTGTTTGTGAAAAGTGTGAACGGACGATTTCCCATGAAATTGGCCCCTTTGGGAGAACAATTGGGTTGATCCGGTCACCTCACAACATCTTTAGTCTATTGCAATGTATTGATCCCAATCGAAACTCTTTTTGGGATAGTTTTGGTGGAAGCATGAGGTTTGAGAAAAAGAACCGAGAAGCTTCAACCAACACTACCCTATCAATTTTGAATCTTTGAGGAAGCAAGTTAGCACATCCGGAATGCTCACAACATTTCATGACTGTTCGAAACAATTGATCTCATTCGAAGCTCCTCCTGAGCCTGATTAGTGCAGAAGCACAAAGTTTCTGAACTGTTTGTGAAAAGTGTGAACGGACGAATTCTCATGAAATTGGCCCCTTTGGGAGAACAATTGGGTTGATCCGGTCACCTCACAACATCTTTAGTCTATTCCAATGTATTGATCCCACTCGAAACTCTTTTTGGGATAGTTTTGGTGGAAGCATGAGGTTTGAGAAAAAGAACCGAGAAGCTTCAACCAACACTACCCTATCAATTTTGCATCTTTGAGGAAGCAAGTTAGCACATCCGGAATGCTCACAACATTTCATGACTGTTCGAAACAATTGATCTCATTCGAAGCTCCTCCAGAGCCTGATTAGTGCAGAAGCACAAAGTTTCTGAACTGTTTGTGAAAAGTGTGAACGGACGAATTCCCATGAAATTGGCCCCTTTGGGAGAACAATTGGGTTGATCCGATTACCTCACAACATCTTTAGTCTATTCCAATGTATTGATCCCAATCGAAACTCTTTTTGGGATAGTTTTGTTGGAAGCATGAGGTTTGAGAAAAAGAACCGAGAAGCTTCAACCAACACTACCCTATCAATTTTGCATCTTTGAGGAAGCAAGTTAGCACATCCGGAATGCTCACAACATTTCATGACTGTTCGAAACAATTGATCTCATTCGAAGCTCCTCCAGAGCCTGATTAGTGCAGAAGCACAAAGTTTCTGAACTGTTTGTGAAAAGTGTGAACGGACGAATTCCCATGAAATTGGCCCCTTTGGGAGAACAATTGGGTTGATCCGATTACCTCACAACATCTTTAGTCTATTCCAATGTATTGATCCCAATCGAAACTCTTTTTGGGATAGTTTTGTTGGAAGCATGAGGTTTGAGAAAAAGAACCGAGAAGCTTCAACCAACACTACCCTATCAATTTTGCATCTTTGACGAAGCAAGTTAGCACATCCGGAATGCTCACAATATTTCATGACTGTTCGAAACAATTGATCTCATTCGAAGCTCCTCCTGAGCCTGATTAGTGCAGAAGCACAAAGTTTCTAAACTGTTTGTGAAAAGTGTGAACGGACGAATTCCCATGAAATTGGCCCCTTTGGGAGAACAATTGGGTTGATCCGATTACCTCACAACATCTTTAGTCTATTCCAATGTATTGATCCCACTCGAAACTCTTTTTGGGATAGTTTTGTTGAAAGCATGAGGTTTGAGAAAAAGAACCGAGAAGCGTCAACCAACACTACCCTATCAATTTTGCATCTTTGAGGGAGCAAGTTAGCACATCCGGAATGCTCACATCATTTCATGACTGTTCGAAACAATTGATCTCATTCGAAGCTCCTCCTGAGCCTGATTAGTGCAGAAGCACAAAGTTTCTGAACTGTTTGTGAAAAGTGTGAACGGACGATTTCCCATGAAATTGGCCCCTTTGGGAGAACAATTGGGTTGATCCGGTCACCTCACAACATCTTTAGTCTATTGCAATGTATTGATCCCAATCGAAACTCTTTTTGGGATAGTTTTGTTGGAAGCATGAGGTTTGAGAAAAAGAACCGAGAAGCTTCAACCAACACTACCCTATCAATTTTGCATCTTTGACGAAGCAAGTTAGCACATCCGGAATGCTCACAACATTTCATGACTGTTCGAAACAATTGATCTCATTCGAAGCTCCTCCTGAGCCTGATTAGTGCAGAAGCACAAAGTTTCTGAACTGTTTGTGAAAAGTGTGAACGGACGAATTCCCATGAAATTGGCCCCTTTGGGAGAACAATTGGGTTGATCCGATTACCTCACAACATCTTTAGTCTATTCTAATGTATTGATCCCAATCGAAACTCTTTTTGGGATAGTTTTGTTGGAAGCATGAGGTTTGAGAAAAAGAACCGAGAAGCTTCAACCAACACTACCCTATCAATTTTGCATCTTTGACGAAGCAAGTTAGCACATCCGGAATGCTCACAATATTTCATGACTGTTCGAAACAATTGATCTCATTCGAAGCTCCTCCTGAGCCTGATTAGTGCAGAAGCACAAAGTTTCTAAACTGTTTGTGAAAAGTGTGAACGGACGAATTCCCATGAAATTGGCCCCTTTGGGAGAACAATTGGGTTGATCCGATTACCTCACAACATCTTTAGTCTATTCCAATGTATTGATCCCACTCGAAACTCTTTTTGGGATAGTTTTGCTGAAAGCATGAGGTTTGAGAAAAAGAACCGAGAAGCGTCAACCAACACTACCCTATCAATTTTGCATCTTTGAGGGAGCAAGTTAGCACATCCGGAATGCTCACATCATTTCATGACTGTTCGAAACAATTGATCTCATTCGAAGCTCCTCCTGAGCCTGATTAGTGCAGAAGCACAAAGTTTCTGAACTGTTTGTGAAAAGTGTGAACGGACGAATTCCCATGAAATTGGCCCCTTTGGGAGAACAATTGGGTTGATCCGATTACCTCACAACATCTTTAGTCTATTCCAATGTATTGATCCCAATCGAAACTCTTTTTGGGATAGTTTTGTTGGAAGCATGAGGTTTGAGAAAAAGAACCGAGAAGCTTCAACCAACACTACCCTATCAATTTTGCATCTTTGACGAAGCAAGTTAGCACATCCGGAATGCTCACAATATTTCATGACTGTTCGAAACAATTGATCTCATTCGAAGCTCCTCCTGAGCCTGATTAGTGCAGAAGCACAAAGTTTCTAAACTGTTTGTGAAAAGTGTGAACGGACGAATTCCCATGAAATTGGCCCCTTTGGGAGAACAATTGGGTTGATCCGATTACCTCACAACATCTTTAGTCTATTCCAATGTATTGATCCCACTCGAAACTCTTTTTGGGATAGTTTTGTTGAAAGCATGAGGTTTGAGAAAAAGAACCGAGAAGCGTCAACCAACACTACCCTATCAATTTTGCATCTTTGAGGGAGCAAGTTAGCACATCCGGAATGCTCACATCATTTCATGACTGTTCGAAACAATTGATCTCATTCGAAGCTCCTCCTGAGCCTGATTAGTGCAGAAGCACAAAGTTTCTGAACTGTTTGTGAAAAGTGTGAACGGACGATTTCCCATGAAATTGGCCCCTTTGGGAGAACAATTGGGTTGATCCGGTCACCTCACAACATCTTTAGTCTATTGCAATGTATTGATCCCAATCGAAACTCTTTTTGGGATAGTTTTGTTGGAAGCATGAGGTTTGAGAAAAAGAACCGAGAAGCTTCAACCAACACTACCCTATCAATTTTGCATCTTTGACGAAGCAAGTTAGCACATCCGGAATGCTCACAACATTTCATGACTGTTCGAAACAATTGATCTCATTCGAAGCTCCTCCTGAGCCTGATTAGTGCAGAAGCACAAAGTTTCTGAACTGTTTGTGAAAAGTGTGAACGGACGAATTCCCATGAAATTGGCCCCTTTGGGAGAACACATGGGTTGATCCGGTTACCTCACAACATCTTTAGTCTATTGCAATGTATTGATCCCAATCGAAACTCTTTTTGGGATAGTTTTGTTGGAAGCATGAGGTTTGAGAAAAAGAACCGAGAAGCTTCAACCAACACTACCCTATCAATTTTGCATCTTTGACGAAGCAAGTTAGCACATCTGGAATGCTCACAACATTTCATGACTGTTCGAAACAATTGATCTCATTCGAAGCTCCTCCTGAGCCTGATTAGTGCAGAAGCACAAAGTTTCTGAACTGTTTGTGCAAAGTGTGAACGGACGAATTCCCATGAAATTGGCCCCTTTGGGAGAACACATGGGTTGATCCGGTTACCTCACAACATCTTTAGTCTATTCCAATGTATTGATCCCAATCGAAACTCTTTTTGGGATAGTTTTGTTGGAAGCATGAGGTTTGAGAAAAAGAACCGAGAAGCGTCAACCAACACTACCCTATCAATTTTGCATCTTTGAGGGAGCAAGTTAGCACATCCGGAATGCTCACAACATTTCATGACTGTTCGAAACAATTGATCTCATTCGAAGCTCCTCCAGAGCCTGATTAGTGCAGAAGCACAAAGTTTCTGAACTGTTTGTGAAAAGTGTGAACGGACGAATTCCCATGAAATTGGCCCCTTTGGGAGAACACATGGGTTGATCCGGTTACCTCACAACATCTTTAGTCTATTCCAATGTATTGATCCCAATCGAAACTCTTTTTGGGATAGTTTTGTTGGAAGCATGAGGTTTGAGAAAAAGAACCGAGAAGCGTCAACCAACACTACCCTATCAATTTTGCATCTTTGAGGGAGCAAGTTAGCACATCCGGAATGCTCACAACATTTCATGACTGTTCGAAACAATTGATCTCATTCGAAGCTCCTCCAAAGCCTGATTAGTGCAGAAGCACAAAGTTTCTGAACTGTTTGTGAAAAGTGTGAACGGACGAATTCCCATGAAATTGGCCCCTTTGGGAGAACAATTGGGTTGATCCGGTCACCTCACAACATCTTTAGTCTATTCCAATGTATTGCTCCCAATCGAAACTCTTTTTGGGATAGTTTTGGTGGAAGCATGAGGTTTGAGAAAAAGAACCGAGAAGCTTCAACCAACAATATCCTATCAATTTTGCATCTTTGAGGGAGCAAGTTAGCACATCCGGCATGCTCACAACATTTCATGACTATTCAAAACAATTGATCTCATTCGAAGCTCCTCCTAAGCCTGATTAGTGCAGAAGCACAAAGTTTCTGAACTGTTTGTGAAAAGTGTGAACGGACAAATTCCCATGAAATTGGGCCCTTTGGGAGAACAATTGGGTTAATCCGGTTACCTCACAACATCTTTAGTCTATTCCAATGTATTGATCTCAATCGAAACTCTTTTTGGGATAGTTTGTTGGAAGCATGAGATTTGAGAAAAAGAACCGAGAAGCTTCAACCAACACTACCCTATCAATTTTGCATCTTTGAGGGAGCAAGTTAGCACATCCGGCATGCTCACAACATTTCATGACTATTCAAAACAATTGATCTCATTCGAAGCTCCTCCAGAGCCTGATTAGTGCAGAAGCACAAAGTTTCTGAACTGTTTGTGAAAAGTGTGAACGGACGAATTCCCATGAAATTGGCCCCTTTGGGAGAACAATTGAGTTGATCCGGTGACCTCACAACATCTTTAGTCTATTCCAATGTATTGATCCCAATCGAAACTCTTTTTGGGATAGTTTTGTTATAAGCATGAGGTTTGAGAAAAAGAACCGAGAAGCTTCAACCAACAATATCCTATCAATTTGGCATCTTTGAGGGAGCAAGTTAGCACATCCGGCATGCTCACAACATTTCATGACTATTCGAAACAATTGATCTCATTCGAAGCTCCTCCTGAGCCTGATTAGTGCAGAAGCACAAAGTTTGTGAACTGTTTGTGAAAAGTGTGAACGGATGAATTCCCATGAAATTGGCCCCTTTGGGAGAACAATTGGGTTGATCCGGTCACCTCACAACATCTTTAGTCTATTCCAATGTATTGATCCCAATCGAAACTCTTTTTGGGATAGTTTTGGTGGAAGCATGAGGTTTGAGAAAAAGAATCGAGAAGCTTCAACCAACACTACCCCATCAATTTTGCATCTTTGAGGGAGCAAGTTAGCACATCCGGCATGCTCACAACATTTCATGACTATTCAAAACAATTGATCTCATTCGAAGCTCCTCCAGAGCCTGATTAGTGCAGAAGCACAAAGTTTCTGAACTGTTTGTGAAAAGTGTGAACGGACGAATTCCCATGAAATTGGCCCCTTTGGGAGAACAATTGAGTTGATCCGGTGACCTCACAACATCTTTAGTCTATTCCAATGTATTGATCCCAATCGAAACTCTTTTTGGGATAGTTTTGTTGGAAGCATGAGGTTTGAGAAAAAGAACCGAGAAGCTTCAACCAACACTACCCTATCAATTTTGCATCTTTGAGGGAGCAAGTTAGCACATCCGGCATGCTCACAACATTTCATGACTATTCAAAACAATTGATCTCATTCGAAGCTCCTCCTGAGCCTGATTAGTGCAGAAGCACAAAGTTTCTGAACTGTTTGTGAAAAGTGTGAACGGACAAATTCCCATGAAATTGGCCCCTTTGGGAGAACAATTGGGTTAATCCGGTTACCTCAGAACATCTTTAGTCTATTCCAATGTATTGATCCCAATCGAAACTCTTTTTGGGATAGTTTGTTGGAAGCATGAGATTTGAGAAAAAGAACCGAGAAGCTTCAACCAACACTACCCTATCAATTTTGCATCTTTGAGGGAGCAAGTTAGCACATCCGGCATGCTCACAACATTTCATGACTATTCAAAACAATTGATCTCATTCGAAGCTCCTCCAGAGCCTGATTAGTGCAGAAGCACAAAGTTTCTGAACTGTTTGTGAAAAGTGTGAACGGACGAATTCCCATGAAATTGGCCCCTTTGGGAGAACAATTGAGTTGATCCGGTGACCTCACAACATCTTTAGTCTATTCCAATGTATTGATCCCAATCGAAACTCTTTTTGGGATAGTTTTGTTGGAAGCATGAGGTTTGAGAAAAAGAACCGAGAAGCTTCAACCAACAAAATCCTATCAATTTTGCATCTTTGAGGGAGCAAGTTAGCACATCCGGCATGCTCACAACATTTCATGACTATTCGAAACAATTGATCTCATTCGAAGCTCCTCCTGAGCCTGATTAGTGCAGAAGCACAAAGTTTGTGAACTGTTTGTGAAAAGTGTGAACGGATGAATTCCCATGAAATTGGCCCCTTTGGGAGAACAATTGGGTTGATCCGGTCACCTCACAACATCTTTAGTCTATTGCAATGTATTGATCCCAATCGAAACTCTTTTTGGGATAGTTTTGGTGGAAGCATGAGGTTTGAGAAAAAGAACCGAGAAGCTTCAACCAACACTACCCTATCAATTTTGCATCTTTGAGGAAGCAAGTTAGCACATCCGGAATGCTCACAACATTTCATGACTGTTCGAAACAATTGATCTCATTCGAAGCTCCTCCTGAGCCTGATTAGTGCAGAAGCACAAAGTTTCTGAACTGTTTGTGAAAAGTGTGAACGGACGATTTCCCATGAAATTGGCCCCTTTGGGAGAACAATTGGGTTGATCCGGTCACCTCACAACATCTTTAGTCTATTGCAATGTATTGATCCCAATCGAAACTCTTTTTGGTATAGTTTTGGTGGAAGCATGAGGTTTGAGAAAAAGAACCGAGAACAGTCAACCAACACTACCCTATCAATTTTGCATCTTTGAGGGAGCAAGTTAGCACATCCGGAATGCTCACAACATTTCATGACTGTTCGAAACAATTGATCTCATTCGAAGCTCCTCCTGAGCCTGATTAGTGCAGAAGCACAAAGTTTCTGAACTGTTTGTGAAAAGTGTGAACGGACGAATTCCCATGAAATTGGCCCCTTTGGGAGAACAATTGGGTTGATCCGGTTACCTCACAACATCTTTAGTCTATTCCAATGTATTGATCCCAATCGAAACTCTTTTTGGGATAGTTTTGGTGGAAGCATGAGGTTTGAGAAAAAGAACCGAGAAGCTTCAACTAACACTACCCTATCAATTTTGCATCTTTGAGGAAGCAAATTAGCACATCCGGAATGCTCACAACATTTCATGACTGTTCGAAACAATTGATCTCATTCGAAGCTACTCCAGAGCCTGATTAGTGCAGAAGCACAAAGTTTCTGAACTGTTTGTGAAAAGTGTGAACGGACGAATTCCCATGAAATTGGCCCCTTTGGGAGAACAATTGGGTTGATCCGATTACCTCACAACATCTTTAGTCTATTCCAATGTATTGATCCCAATCGAAACTCTTTTTGGTATAGTTTTGTTGGAAGCATGAGGTTTGAGAAAAAGAACCGAGAAGCGTCAACCAACACTACCCTATCAATTTTGCATCTTTGAGGGAGCAAGTTAGCACATCCGGCATGCTCACAACATTTCATGACTATTCAAAACAATTGATCTCATTCGAAGCTCCTCCAGAGCCTGATTAGTGCAGAAGCACAAAGTTTGTGAACTGTTTGTGAAAAGTGTGAACGGATGATTTCCCATGAAATTGGCCCCTTTGGGAGAACAATTGGGTTGATCCGGTCACCTCACAACATCTTTAGTCTATTGCAATGTATTGATCCCAATCGAAACTCTTTTTGGGATAGTTTTGGTGGAAGCATGAGGTTTGAGAAAAAGAACCGAGAAGCTTCAACCAACACTACCCTATCAATTTTGCATCTTTGAGGAAGCAAGTTAGCACATCCGGAATGCTCACAACATTTCATGACTGTTCGAAACAATTGATCTCATTCGAAGCTAGTCCAGAGCCTGATTAGTGCAGAAGCACAAAGTTTCTGAACTGTTTGTGAAAAGTGTGAACGGACGATTTCCCATGAAATTGGCCCCTTTGGGAGAACAATTGGGTTGATCCGATTACCTCACAACATCTTTAGTCTATTCCAATGTATTGATCCCAATCGAAACTCTTTTTGGGATAGTTTTGTTGGAAGCATGAGGTTTGAGAAAAAGAACCGAGAAGCGTCAACCAACACTACCCTATCAATTTTGCATCTTTGAGGGAGCAAGTTAGCACATCCGGCATGCTCACAACATTTCATGACTATTCAAAACAATTGATCTCATTCGAAGCTCCTCCAGAGCCTGATTAGTGCAGAAGCACAAAGTTTGTGAACTGTTTGTGAAAAGTGTGAACGGATGATTTCCCATGAAATTGGCCCCTTTGGGAGAACAATTGGGTTGATCCGGTCACCTCACAACATCTTTAGTCTATTCCAATGTATTGATCCCAATCGAAACTCTTTTTGGGATAGTTTTGGTGGAAGCATGAGGTTTGAGAAAAAGAACCGAGAAGCTTCAACCAACACTACCCTATCAATTTTGCATCTTTGAGGAAGCAAGTTAGCACATCCGGAATGCTCACAACATTTCATGACTGTTCGAAATAATTGATCTCATTCGAAGCTCCTCCTGAGCCTGATTAGTGCAGAAGCACAAAGTTTCTGAACTGTTTGTGAAAAGTGTGAACGGACGATTTCCCATGAAATTGGCCCCTTTGGGAGAACAATTGGGTTGATCCGGTCACCTCACAACATCTTTAGTCTATTGCAATGTATTGATCCCAATCGAAACTCTTTTTGGGATAGTTTTGTTGGAAGCATGAGGTTTGAGAAAAAGAACCGAGAAGCTTCAACCAACACTACCCTATCAATTTTGCTTCTTTGAGGGAGCAAGTTAGCACATCCGGTATGCTCACAACATTTCATGACTCTTGAAAACAATTGATCTCATTCGAAGCTCCTCCAAAGCTTGATTAGTGCAGAAGCACAAAGTTTCTGAACTGTTTGTGAAAAGTGTGAACGGACGAATTCCCATGAAATTGGCCCCTTTGGGAGAACAATTGGGTTGATCCGGTCACCTCACAACATCTTTAGTCTATTGCAATGTATTGTTCCCAATCGAAACTCTTTTTGGGATAGTTTTGTTGGAAGCATGAGGTTTGAGAAAAAGAACCGAGAAGCTTCAACCAACACTACCCTATCAATTTTGCTTCTTTGAGGGAGCAAGTTAGCACATCCGGCATGCTCACAACATTTCATGACTATTCGAAACAATTGATCTCATTCGAAGCTCCTCCAAAGCTTGATTAGTGCAGAAGCACAAAGTTTCTGAACTGTTTGTGAAAAGTGTGAACGGACGAATTCCCATGAAATTGGCCCCTTTGGGAGAACAATTGGGTTGATCCGGTCACCTCACAACATCTTTAGTCTATTGCAATGTATTGCTCCCAATCGAAACTCTTTTTGGGATAGTTTTGGTGGAAGCATGAGGTTTGAGAAAAAGAACCGAGAAGCTTCAACCAACACTACGCTATCAATTTTGCATCTTTGAGGAAGCAAGTTAGCACATCCGGAATGCTCACAACATTTCATGACTGTTCGAAACAATTGATCTCATTCGAAGCTCCTCCAGAGCCTGATTAGTGCAGAAGCACAAAGTTTTTGAACTGTTTGTGAAAAGTGTGAACGGACGAATTCCCATGAAATTGGCCCCTTTGGGAGAACAATTGGGTTGATCCGGTTACCTCACAACATCTTTAGTCTATTCCAATGTATTGATCCCAATCGAAACTCTTTTTGGGATACTTTTGTTGGAAGCATGAGGTTTGAGAAAAAGAACCGAGAAGCGTCAACCAACACTACCCTATCAATTTTGCATATTTGAGGGAGCAAGTTAGCACATCCGGAATGCTCACAACATTTCATGACTGTTCGAAACAATTGATCTCATTCGAAGCTCCTCCTGAGCCTGATTAGTGCAGAAGCACAAAGTTTCTGAACTGTTTGTGAAAAGTGTGAACGGACGATTTCCCATGAAATTGGCCCCTTTGGGAGAACAATTGGGTTGATCCGGTCACCTCACAACATCTTTAGTCTATTGCAATGTATTGATCCCAATCGAAACTCTTTTTGGGATAGTTTTGTTGGAAGCATGAGGTTTGAGAAAAAGAACCGAGAAGCTTCAACCAACACTACCCTATCAATTTTGCTTCTTTGAGGGAGCAAGTTAGCACATCCGGCATGCTCACAATATTTCATGACTATTCAAAACAATTGATCTCATTCGAAGCTCCTCCAGAGCCTGATTAGTGCAGAAGCACAAAGTTTCTGAACTGTTTGGGAAAAGTGTGAACGGACGATTTCCCATGAAATTGGCCCCTTTGGGAGAACAATTGGGTTGATCCGGTCACCTCACAACATCTTTAGTCTATTGCAATGTATTGATCCCAATCGAAACTCTTTTTGGGATAGTTTTGTTGGAAGCGTGAGGTTTGAGAAAAAGAACCGAGAAGCTTCAACCAACACTACCCTATCAATTTTGCTTCTTTGAGGGAGCAAGTTAGCACATCTGGCATGCTCACAATATTTCATGACTATTCGAAACAATTGATCTCATTCGAAGCTCCTCCAGAGCCTGATTAGTGCAGAAGCACAAAGTTTCTGAACTGTTTGTGAAAAGTGTGAACGGACGAATTCCCATGAAATTGGCCCCTGTGGGAGAAAAATTGGGTTGATCCGGTCACCTCACAACATCTTTTGTCTATTCCAATGTATTGATCCCAATCGAAACTCTTTTTGGGATAGTTTTGTTGGAAGCATGAGGTTTTAGAAAAAGAACCGAGAAGCTTCAACCAACACTACCCTATCAATTTTGCATCTTTGAGGGAGCAAGTTAGCACATCCGGCATGCTCACAACATTTCATGACTATTCGAAACAGTTGATCTCATTCGAAGCTCCTCCAAAGCTTGATTAGTGCAGAAGCACAAAGTTTCTGAACTGTTTGTGAAAAGTGTGAACGGACGAATTCCCATGAAATTGGCCCCTTTGGGAGAACAATTGGGTTGATCCGGTCACCTCACAACATCTTTAGTCTATTCCAATGTATTGATCCCAATCGAAACTCTTTTTGGGATAGTTTTGGTGGAAGCATGAGGTTTGAGAAAAAGAACCGAGAAGCTTCAACCAACACTACCCTATTAATTTTGCATCTTTGAGGAAGCAAGTTAGCACATCCGGAATGCTCACAACATTTCATGACTGTTCGAAACAATTGATCTCATTCGAAGCTCCTCCAGAGCCTGATTAGTGCAGAAGCACAAAGTTTCTGAACTGTTTGTGAAAAGTGTGAACGGACGAATTCCCATGAAATTGGCCCCTTTGGGAGAACAATTGGGTTGATCCGGTTACCTCACAACATCTTTAGTCTATTCCAATGTATTGATCCCAATCGAAACTCTTTTTGGGATACTTTTGTTGGAAGCATGAGGTTTGAGAAAAAGAACCGAGAAGCGTCAACCAACACTACCCTATCAATTTTGCATCTTTGAGGGAGCAAGTTAGCACATCCGGAATGCTCACAACATTTCATGACTGTTCGAAACAATTGATCTCATTCGAAGCTCCTCCTGAGCCTGATTAGTGCAGAAGCACAAAGTTTCTGAACTGTTTGTGAAAAGTGTGAACGGACGATTTCCCATGAAATTGGCCCCTTTGGGAGAACAATTGGGTTGATCCGGTCACCTCACAACATCTTTAGTCTATTGCAATGTATTGATCCCAATCGAAACTCTTTTTGGGATAGTTTTGTTGGAAGCATGAGGTTTGAGAAAAAGAACCGAGAAGCTTCAACCAACACTACCCTATCAATTTTGCTTCTTTGAGGGAGCAAGTTAGCACATCCGGCATGCTCACAATATTTCATGACTATTCAAAACAATTGATCTCATTCGAAGCTCCTCCAGAGCCTGATTAGTGCAGAAGCACAAAGTTTCTGAACTGTTTGGGAAAAGTGTGAACGGACGATTTCCCATGAAATTGGCCCCTTTGGGAGAACAATTGGGTTGATCCGGTCACCTCACAACATCTTTAGTCTATTCCAATGTATTGATCCCAATCGAAACTCTTTTTGGGATAGTTTTGTTGGAAGCGTGAGGTTAGAGAAAAAGAACCGCGAAGCTTCAACCAACACTACCCTATCAATTTTGCTTCTTTGAGGGAGCAAGTTAGCACATCTGGCATGCTCACAATATTTCATGACTATTCGAAACAATTGATCTCATTCGAAGCTCCTCCAGAGCCTGATTAGTGCAGAAGCACAAAGTTTCTGAACTGTTTGTGAAAAGTGTGAACGGACGAATTCCCATGAAATTGGCCCCTGTGGGAGAAAAATTGGGTTGATCCGGTTACCTCACAACATCTTTTGTCTATTCCAATGTATTGATCCCAATCGAAACTCTTTTTGGGATAGTTTTGTTGGAAGCATGAGGTTTGAGAAAAAGAACCGAGAAGCTTCAACCAACACTACCCTATCAATTTTGCATCTTTGAGGGAGCAAGTTAGCACATCCGGCATGCTCACAACATTTCATGACTATTCGAAACAATTGATCTCATTCGAAGCTCCTCCAAAGCTTGATTAGTGCAGAAGCACAAAGTTTCTGAACTGTTTGTGAAAAGTGTGAACGGACGAATTCCTATGAAATTGGCCCCTTTGGGAGAACAATTGGGTTGATCCGGTCACCTCACAACATCTTTAGTCTATTCCAATGTATTGATCCCAATCGAAACTCTTTTTGGGATAGTTTTGGTGGAAGCATGAGGTTTGAGAAAAAGAACCGAGAAGCTTCAACCAACACTACCCTATCAATTTTGCATCTTTGAGGAAGCAAGTTAGCACATCCGGAATGCTCACAACATTTCATGACTGTTCGAAACAATTGATCTCATTCGAAGCTCCTCCTGAGCCTGATTAGTGCAGAAGCACAAAGTTTCTGAACTGTTTGTGAAAAGTGTGAACGGACGATTTCCCATGAAATTGGCCCCTTTGGGAGAACAATTGGGTTGATCCGGTCACCTCACAACATCTTTAGTCTATTGCAATGTATCGATCCCAATCGAAACTCTTTTTGGGATAGTTTTGGTGGAAGCATGAGGTTTGAGAAAAAGAACCGAGAAGCTTCAACCAACACTACCCTATCAATTTTGCATCTTTGAGGAAGCAAGTTAGCACATCCGGAATGCTCACAACATTTCATGACTATTCGAAACAATTGATCTCATTCGAAGCTCCTCCAGAGCCTGATTAGTGCAGAAGCACAAAGTTTCTGAACTGTTTGTGAAAAGTGTGAACGGACGAATTGCCATGAAATTGGCCCCTTTGGGAGAACAATTGGGTTGATCCGGTGACCTCACAACATCTGGAGTCTATTCCAATGTATTGATCCCAATCGAAACTCTTTTTGGCATAGTTTTGGACGGAAGCTTGAGGTTTGAGAAAAAGAACCGAGAATCTTCAACCAACACTACCCTATCAATTTTGCATCTTTGAGGGAGCAAGTTAGCACATCCGGCATGCTCAAAATATTTCATGACTATTCGAAACAATTGATCTCATTCGAAGCTCCTCCTGAGCCTGATTAGTGCAGAAGCACAAATTTTCTGAACTGTTTGTGAAAAGTGTGAACGGACGAATTCCCATGAAATTGGCCACTTTGGGAGAACAATTGGGTTGATCCGGTTTACCACACAACATCTTTAGTCTATTCCAATGTATTGATCCCAATCGAAACTCTTTCTGGGATAGTTTTGTTGGAAGCATGAGGTTTGAGAAAAAGAACCGAGAAGCTTCAAGCAACACTACCCTATCAATTTTGCTTCTTTGAGGGAGCAAGTTAGCACATCCGGCATGCTCACAACATTTCATGACTATTCGAAACAATTGATCTCATTCGAAGCTCCTCCAGAGCCTGATTAGTGCAGAAGCACAAAGTTTCTGAACTGTTTGTGAAAAGTGTGAACGGACAAATTCCCATGAAATTGGCCCCTTTGGGAGAACAATTGGGTTAATCCGGTTACCTCACAACATCTTTAGTCTATTCCAATGTATTGATCCCAATCGAAACTCTTTTTGGGATAGTTTGTTGGAAGCATGAGATTTGAGAAAAAGAACCGAGAAGCTTCAACCAACACTACCCTATCAATTTTGCATCTTTGAGGGAGCAAGTTAGCACATCCGGCATGCTCACAACATTTCATGACTCTTCAAAACAATTGATCTCATTCGAAGCTCCTCCAAAGCTTGATTAGTGCAGAAGCACAAAGTTTCTGAACTGTTTGTGAAAAGTGTGAACGGACGAATTCCCATGAAATTGGCCCCTTTGGGAGAACAATTGGGTTGATCCGGTCACCTCACAACATCTTTAGTCTATTGCAATGTATTGATCCCAATCGAAACTCTTTTTGGGATAGTTTTGTTGGAAGCATGAGGTTTGAGAAAAAGAACCGAGAAGCTTCAACCAACACTACCCTATCAATTTTGCTTCTTTGAGGGAGCAAGTTAGCACATCCGGCATGCTCACAACATTTCATGACTATTCGAAACAATTGATCTCATTCGAAGCTCCTCCAAAGCTTGATTAGTGCAGAAGCACAAAGTTTCTGAACTGTTTGTGAAAAGTGTGAACGGACGAATTCCCATGAAATTGGCCCCTTTGGGAGAACAATTGGGTTGATCCGGTCACCTCACAACATCTTTAGTCTATTCCAATGTATTGCTCCCAATCGAAACTCTTTTTGGGATAGTTTTGGTGGAAGCATGAGGTTTGAGAAAAAGAACCGAGAAGCTTCAACCAACACTACCCTATCAATTTTGCATCTTTGAGGAAGCAAGTTAGCACATTCGGAATGCTCACAACATTTCATGACTGTTCGAAACAATTGATCTCATTCGAAGCTCCTCCAGAGCCTGATTAGTGCAGAAGCACAAAGTTTCTGAACTGTTTGTGAAAAGTGTGAACGGACGAATTCCCATGAAATTGGCCCCTTTGGGAGAACAATTGGGTTGATCCGGTTACCTCACAACATCTTTAGTCTATTCCAATGTATTGATCCCAATCGAAACTCTTTTTGGGATACTTTTGTTGGAAGCATGAGGTTTGAGAAAAAGAACCGAGAAGCGTCAACCAACACTACCCTATCAATTTTGCATCTTTGAGGGAGCAAGTTAGCACATCCGGAATGCTCACAACATTTCATGACTGTTCGAAACAATTGATCTCATTCGAAGCTCCTCCTGAGCCTGATTAGTGCAGAAGCACAAAGTTTCTGAACTGTTTGTGAAAAGTGTGAACGGACGATTTCCCATGAAATTGGCCCCTTTGGGAGAACAATTGGGTTGATCCGGTCACCTCACAACATCTTTAGTCTATTGCAATGTATTGATCCCAATCGAAACTCTTTTTGGGATAGTTTTGTTGGAAGCATGAGGTTTGAGAAAAAGAACCGAGAAGCTTCAACCAACACTACCCTATCAATTTTGCTTCTTTGAGGGAGCAAGTTAGCACATCCGGCATGCTCACAATATTTCATGACTATTCAAAACAATTGATCTCATTCGAAGCTCCTCCACAGCTTGATTAGTGCAGAAGCACAAAGTTTCTGAACTGTTTGTGAAAAGTGTGAACGGACGAATTCCTATGAAATTGGCCCCTTTGGGAGAACAATTGGGTTGATCCGGTCACCTCACAACATCTTTAGTCTATTCCAATGTATTGATCCCAATCGAAACTCTTTTTGGGATACTTTTGTTGGAAGCATGAGGTTTGAGAAAAAGAACCGAGAAGCGTCAACCAACACTACCCTATCAATTTTGCATCTTTGAGGGAGCAAGTTAGCACATCCGGAATGCTCACAACATTTCATGACTGTTCGAAACAATTGATCTCATTCGAAGCTCCTCCAAAGCTTGATTAGTGCAGAAGCACAAAGTTTCTGAACTGTTTGTGAAAAGTGTGAACGGACGAATTCCCATGAAATTGGCCCCTTTGGGAGAACAATTGGGTTGATCCGGTCACCTCACAACATCTTTAGTCTATTCCAATGTATTGCTCCCAATCGAAACTCTTTTTGGGATAGTTTTGGTGGAAGCATGAGGTTTGAGAAAAAGAACCGAGAAGCTTCAACCAACACTACCCTATCAATTTTGCATCTTTGAGGAAGCAAGTTAGCACATCCGGAATGCTCACAACATTTCATGACTGTTCGAAACAATTGATCTCATTCGAAGCTCCTCCAGAGCCTGATTAGTGCAGAAGCACAAAGTTTCTGAACTGTTTGTGAAAAGTGTGAACGGACGAATTCCCATGAAATTGGCCCCTTTGGGAGCACAATTGGGTTGATCCGGTCACCTCACAACATCTTTAGTCTATTGCAATGTATTGATCCCAATCGAAACTCTTTTTGGGATAGTTTTGTTGGAAGCATGAGGTTTGAGAAAAAGAACCGAGAAGCTTCAACCAACACTACCCTATCAATTTTGCTTCTTCGAGGGAGCAAGTTAGCACATCCGGCATGCTCACAATATTTCATGACTATTCAAAACAATTGATCTCATTCGAAGCTCCTCCAGAGCCTGATTAGTGCAGAAGCACAAAGTTTCTGAACTGTTTGTGAAAAGTGTGAACGGACGAATTCCCATGAAATTGGCCCCTGTGGGAGAAAAATTGGGTTGATTCGGTTACCTCACAACATCTTTAGTCTATTCCAATGTATTGATCCCAATCGAAACTCTTTTTGGGATAGTTTTGTTGGAAGCATGAGGTTTGAGAAAAAGAACCGAGAAGCTTCAACCAACACTACCCTATCAATTTTGCATCTTTGAGGGAGCAAGTTAGCACATCCGGCATGCTCACAACATTTCATGACTATTCGAAACAATTGATCTCATTCGAAGCTCCTCCAAAGCTTGATTAGTGCAGAAGCACAAAGTTTCTGAACTGTTTGTGAAAAGTGTGAACGGACAAATTCCTATGAAATTGGCCCCTTTGGGAGAACAATTGGGTTGATCCGGTCACCTCACAACATCTTTAGTCTATTCCAATGTATTGATCCCAATCGAAACTCTTTTTGGGATAGTTTTGGTGGAAGCATGAGGTTTGAGAAAAAGAACCGAGAAGCTTCAACCAACACTACCCTATCAATTTTGCATCTTTGAGGAAGCAAGTTAGCACATCCGGAATGCTCACAACATTTCATGACTGTTCGAAACAATTGATCTCATTCGAAGCTCCTCCTGAGCCTGATTAGTGCAGAAGCACAAAGTTTCTGAACTGTTTGTGAAAAGTGTGAACGGACGATTTCCCATGAAATTGGCCCCTTTGGGAGAACAATTGGGTTGATCCGGTCACCTCACAACATCTTTAGTCTATTGCAATGTATTGATCCCAATCGAAACTCTTTTTTTGGTATAGTTTTGGTGGAAGCATGAGGTTTGAGAAAAAGAACCGAGAACAGTCAACCAACACTACCCTATCAATTTTGCATCTTTGAGGGAGCAAGTTAGCACATCCGGAATGCTCACAACATTTCATGACTGTTCGAAACAATTGATCTCATTCGAAGCTCCTCCTGAGCCTGATTAGTGCAGAAGCACAAAGTTTCTGAACTGTTTGTGAAAAGGGTGAACGGACGAATTCTCATGAAATTGGCCCCTTTGGGAGAACAATTGGGTTGATCCGGTTACCTCACAACATCTTTAGTCTATTCCAATGTATTGATCCCAATCGAAACTCTTTTTGGGATAGTTTTGGTGGAAGCATGAGGTTTGAGAAAAAGAACCGAGAAGCTTCAACCAACACTACCCTATCAATTTTGCATCTTTGAGGAAGCAAGTTAGCACATCCGGAATGCTCACAACATTTCATGACTGTTCGAAACAATTGATCTCATTCGAAGCTCCTCCAGAGCCTGATTAGTGCAGAAGCACAAAGTTTCTGAACTGTTTGTGAAAAGTGTGAACGGACGATTTCCCATGAAATTGGCCCCTTTGGGAGAACAATTGGGTTGATCCGGTCACCTCACAACATCTTTAGTCTATTCCAATGTATTGATCCCAATCGAAACTCCTTTTGGGATAGTTTTGTTGGAAGCGTGAGGTTTGAGAAAAAGAACCGAGAAGCTTCAACCAACACTACCCTATCAATTTTGCTTCTTTGAGGGAGCAAGTTAGCACATCTGGCATGCTCACAATATTTCATGACTATTCGAAACAATTGATCTCATTCGAAGCTCCTCCACAGCTTGATTAGTGCAGAAGCACAAAGTTTCTGAACTGTTTGTGAAAAGTGTGAACGGACGAATTCCCATGAAATTGGCCCCTTTGGGAGAACAATTGGGTTGATCCGGTCACCTCACAACATCTTTAGTCTATTCCAATGTATTGATCCCAATCGAAACTCCTTTTGGGATAGTTTTGTTGGAAGCGTGAGGTTTGAGAAAAAGAACCGAGAAGCTTCAACCAACACTACCCTATCAATTTTGCTTCTTTGAGGGAGCAAGTTAGCACATCTGGCATGCTCACAATATTTCATGACTATTCGAAACAATTGATCTCATTCGAAGCTCCTCCACAGCTTGATTAGTGCAGAAGCACAAAGTTTCTGAACTGTTTGTGAAAAGTGTGAACGGACGAATTCCCATGAAATTGGCCCCTTTGGGAGAACAATTGGGTTGATCCGGTTACCTCACAACATCTTTAGTCTATTCCAATGTATTGATCCCAATCGAAACTCTTTTTGGGATACTTTTGTTGGAAGCATGAGGTTTGAGAAAAAGAACCGAGAAGCGTCAACCAACACTACCCTATCAATATTGCATCTTTGAGGGAGCAAGTTAGCACATCCGGAATGCTCACAACATTTCATGACTGTTCGAAACAATTGATCTCATTCGAAGCTCCTCCTGAGCCTGATTAGTGCAGAAGCACAAAGTTTCTGAACTGTTTGTGAAAAGTGTGAACGGACGATTTTCCATGAAATTGGCCCCTTTGGGAGAACAATTGGGTTGATCCGGTCACCTCACAACATCTTTAGTCTATTGCAATGTATTGATCCCAATCGAAACTCTTTTTGGGATAGTTTTGTTGGAAGCATGAGGTTTGAGAAAAAGAACCGAGAAGCTTCAACCAACACTACCCTATCAATTTTGCTTCTTTGAGGGAGCAAGTTAGCACATCCGGCATGCTCACAACATTTCATGACTGTTCGAAACAATTGATCTCATTCGAAGCTCCTCCTGAGCCTGATTAGTGCAGAAGCACAAAGTTTCTGAACTGTTTGTGAAAAGTGTGAACGGACGAATTCCTATGAAATTGGCCCCTTTGGGAGAACAATTGGGTTGATCCGGTCACCTCACAACATCTTTAGTCTATTCCAATGTATTGATCCCAATCGAAACTCTTTTTGGGATACTTTTGTTGGAAGCATGAGGTTTGAGAAAAAGAACCGAGAAGCGTCAACCAACACTACCCTATCAATTTTGCATCTTTGAGGGAGCAAGTTAGCACATCCGGAATGCTCACAACATTTCATGACTGTTCGAAACAATTGATCTCATTCGAAGCTCCTCCTGAGCCTGATTAGTGCAGAAGCACAAAGTTTCTGAACTGTTTGTGAAAAGTGTGAACGGACGAATTCCCATGAAATTGGCCCCTTTGGGAGAACAATTGGGTTGATCCGGTCACCTCACAACATCTTTAGTCTATTGCAATGTATTGATCCCAATCGAAACTCTTTTTGGGATACTTTTGTTGGAAGCATGAGGTTTGAGAAAAAGAACCGAGAAGCTTCAACCAACACTACCCTATCAATTTTGCTTCTTTGAGGGAGCAAGTTAGCACATCCGGAATGCTCACAACATTTCATGACTGTTCGAAACAATTGATCTCATTCGAAGCTCCTCCTGAGCCTGATTAGTGCAGAAGCACAAAGTTTCTGAACTGTTTGTGAAAAGTGTGAACGGACGATTTCCCATGAAATTGGCCCCTTTGGGAGAACAATTGGGTTGATCCGGTCACCTCACAACATCTTTAGTCTATTGCAATGTATTGATCCCAATCGAAACTCTTTTTGGGATAGTTTTGTTGGAAGCATGAGGTTTGAGAAAAAGAACCGAGAAGCTTCAACCAACACTACCCTATCAATTTTGCTTCTTTGAGGGAGCAAGTTAGCACATCCGGCATGCTCACAATATTTCATGACTATTCAAAAAGAATTGATCTCATTCGAAGCTCCTCCACAGCTTGATTAGTGCAGAAGCACAAAGTTTCTGAACTGTTTGTGAAAAGTGTGAACGGACGAATTCCTATGAAATTGGCCCCTTTGGGAGAACAATTGGGTTGATCCGGTCACCTCACAACATCTTTAGTCTATTCCAATGTATTGATCCCAATCGAAACTCTTTTTGGGATAGTTTTGTTGGAAGCATGAGGTTTGAGAAAAAGAACCGAGAAGCGTCAACCAACACTACCCTATCAATTTTGCATCTTTGAGGGAGCAAGTTAGCACATCCGGAATGCTCACAACATTTCATGACTGTTCGAAACAATTGATCTCATTCGAAGCTCCTCCTGAGCCTGATTAGTGCAGAAGCACAAAGTTTCTGAACTGTTTGTGAAAAGTGTGAACGGACGATTTCCCATGAAATTGGCCCCTTTGGGAGAACAATTGGGTTGATCCGGTCACCTCACAACATCTTTAGTCTATTGCAATGTATTGATCCCAATCGAAACTCTTTTTGGGATAGTTTTGTTGGAAGCATGAGGTTTGAGAAAAAGAACCGAGAAGCTTCAACCAACACTACCCTATCAATTTTGCTTCTTTGAGGGAGCAAGTTAGCACATCCGGCATGCTCACAACATTTCATGACTATTCGAAACAATTGATCTCATTCGAAGCTCCTCCAGAGCCTGATTAGTGCAGAAGCACAAAGTTTCTGAACTGTTTGTGAAAAGTGTGAATCGACGAATTGCCATGAAATTGGCCCCTTTGGGAGAACAATTGGGTTGATCCGGTGAACTCACAACATCTGGAGTCTATTCCAATGTATTGATCCCAATCGAAACTCTTTTCGGCATAGTTTTGGACGGAAGCTTGAGGTTTGAGAAAAAGAACCGAGAATCTTCAACCAACACTACCCTATCAATTTTGCATCTTTGAGGGAGCAAGTTAGCACATCCGGCATGCTCACAATATTTCATGACTATTCGAAACAATTGATCTCATTCGAAGCTCCTCCTGAGCCTGATTAGTGCAGAAGAACAAATTTTCTGAACTGTTTGTGAAAAGTGTGAACGGATGAATTCCCATGAAATTGGCCCCTTTCGGAGAACAATTGGGTTGATCCGGTTACCTCACAACATCTTTAGTCTATTCCAATGTATTGATCCCAATCGAAACTCTTTTTGGGATAGTTTTGTTGGAAGCATGAGGTTTGAGAAAAAGAACCGAGAAGCTTCAACCAACACTACCCTATCAATTTTGCTTCTTTGAGGGAGCAAGTTAGCACATCCGGCATGCTCACAACATTTCATGACTATTCAAAACAATTGATCTCATTCGAAGCTCCTCCAGAGCCTGATTAGTGCAGAAGCACAAAGTTTCTGAACCGTTTGTGAAAAGTGTGAACGGACGAATTCCCATGAAATTGGCCCCTTTCGGAGAACAATTGGGTTGATCCGGTTACCTCACAACATCTTTAGTCTATTCCAATGTATTGATCCCAATCGAAACTCTTTTTGGGATAGTTTTGTTGGAAGCATGAGGTTTGAGAAAAAGAACCGAGAAGCTTCAACCAACACTACCCTATCAATTTTGCTTCTTTGAGGGAGCAAGTTAGCACATCCGGCATGCTCACAACATTTCATGACTATTCGAAACAATTGATCTCATTCGAAGCTCCTCCAGAGCCTGATTAGTGCAGAAGCACAAAGTTACTGAACCGTTTGTGAAAAGTGTGAACGGACAAATTCCCATGAAATTGGCCCCTTTCGGACAACAATTGGGTTGATCCGGTTACCTCACAACATCTTTAGTCTATTCCAATGTATTGATCCCAATCGAAACTCTTTTTGGGATAGTTTTGTTGGAAGCATGAGGTTTGAGAAAAAGAACCGAGAAGCTTCAACCAACACTACCCTATCAATTTTGCTTCTTTGAGGGAGCAAGTTAGCACATCCGGCATGCTCACAACATTTCATGACTATTCGAAACAATTGATCTCATTCGAAGCTCCTCCAGAGCCTGATTAGTGCAGAAGCACAAAGTTTCTGAACCGTTTGTGAAAAGTGTGAACGGACGAATTCCCATGAAATTGGCCCCTTTCGGAGAACAATTGGGTTGATCCGGTTACCTCACAACATCTTTAGTCTATTCCAATGTATTGATCCCAATCGAAACTCTTTTTGGGATAGTTTTGTTGGAAGCATGAGGTTTGAGAAAAAGAACCGAGAAGCTTCAACCAACACTACCCTATCAATTTTGCTTCTTTGAGGGAGCAAGTTAGCACATCCGGCATGCTCACAACATTTCATGACTATTCGAAACAATTGATCTCATTCGAAGCTCCTCCTGAGCCTGATTAGTGCAGAAGCACAAAGTTTCTGAACCGTTTGTGAAAAGTGTGAACGGACGAATTCCCATGAAATTGGCCCCTTTGGGAGAACAATTGGGTTGATCCGGTCACCTCACAACATCTTTAGTCTATTCCAATGTATTGCTCCCAATCGAAACTCTTTTTGGGATAGTTTTGGTGGAAGCATGAGGTTTGAGAAAAAGAACCGAGAAGCTTCAACCAACAATATCCTATCAATTTTGCATCTTTGAGGGAGCAAGTTAGCACATCCGGCATGCTCACAACATTTCATGACTATTCGAAACAATTGATCTCATTCGAAGCTCCTCCAGAGCCTGATTAGTGCAGAAGCACAAAGTTTCTGAACTGTTTGTGAAAAGTGTGAATGGACGAATTCCCATGAAATTGGCCCCTTTCGGAGAACAATTGGGTTGATCCGGTTACCTCACAACATCTTTAGTCTATTGCAATGTATTGATCCCAATCGAAACTCTTTTCGGGATAGTTTTGGTGGAAGCATGAGGTTTGAGAAAAAGAACCGAGAAGCTTCAACCAACAATATCCTATCAATTTTGCTTCTTTGAGGGAGCAAGTTAGCACATCTGGCATGCTCACAACATTTCATGACTATTCGAAACAATTGATCTCATTCGAAGCTCCTCCAGAGCCTGATTAGTACAGAAGCACAAAGTTTCTGAACTGTTTGTGAAAAGTGTGAACGGACGAATTGCCATGAAATTGGCCCCTTTGGGAGAACAATTGGGTTGATCCGGTGACCTCACAACATCTGGAGTCTATTCCAATGTATTGATCCCAATCGAAACTCTTTTTGGCATAGTTTTGGACGGAAGCTTGAGGTTTGAGAAAAAGAACCGAGAATCTTCAACCAACACTACCCTATCGATTTGGCATCTTTGAGGGAGCAAGTTAGCACATCCGGCATGCTCACAATATTTCATGACTATTCGAAACAATTGATCTCATTCGAAGCTCCTCCTGAGCCTGATTAGTGCAGAAGCACAAATTTTCTAAACTGTTTGTGAAAAGTGTGAACGGACGAATTCCCATGAAATTGGCCACTTTGGGAGAACAATTGGGTTGATCCGGTTACCACACAACATCTTTAGTCTATTCCAATGTATTGATCCCAATCGAAACTCGTTCTGGGATAGTTTTGGTGGAAGCATGAGGTTTGAGAAAAAGAACCGAGAAGCTTCAACCAACAATATCCTCTCAATTTTGCATCTTTGAGGGAGCAAGTTAGCACATCCGGCATGCTCACAACATTTCATGACTATTCGAAACAATTGATCTCATTCGAAGCTCCTCCTGAGCCTGATTAGTGCA